>CM077672.1:144815036-154815036 GCA_039707655.1 Elymus sibiricus | reverse complement strand
TTTCCTTCCCCTATTGCCTTTCTGAATTCTCTCTGTCCTCTCTTTCTTCAGGCAACAACAGCCGCCATGGCCACCACCTTGCCTCGCCCCCAAGCCCGCTTCTCCTTGTGCCGCCTCCTCGCGGGTCCCCGCCAGACCAGCCGCCGCCGGCGACCACCCAAGTCGTGTCGCCGTGACCTGCCACCTCTTCTTTCTGTTCTGCTTCTCTTCCTCTAATCTCTCTGTCTCTGTCCTTTGCCTTGAGCAAGAGCACCAGCCGCCGCCACCATCGTCGGAGATGGGCTCCAGCCGCCCAGATCCGCGTCTCGGCCTCGTCCTCGCCAGATACCCGTCGCCGCTGCTCCATTCCCAGCCTTGCGCAGCCGCCAGCCGCTGTCGGCCTCGTCCACGACCTCCTCTGCATCGAGCATGAGCCATGCGCCCGCGTTGACCGCACCCTACCCGCTCGCCTCCACTGCTCGCCCACATTGACCGTCGCCTGGGCCGCCTCCAGCCAAGGCCCAGCCACGGCCTCGCCCGGCCTGCCTCCGCCTCCCCGACCGGCCTGTGAAGGCCCGAGGTGAGCAGCCACCCAGTACCTCGCCCCGAGCGCTCTATTGTATCCCGCGACCATCTCCTGTGCATGCCCAGTTTGCCCAGATTCGGCCCATATATGTTTTTTCCCGGTGCTGCGAATTTGCTAATTATCCAGGGAATTTCTGTTTTACAGAAAGTCCCTCAAGTTCATGCATTAAATATCTGAGTAACCGTGCATCGGATTTAAACAAACTTTATATTTAAAAGGCTTAGAATTTTGTGTAGATTCATGATATGCAACTTTCATCCATGTTAAAAATGTTTAAATTTTTTTGTTTGCATAAATAACTTGCTAAAATGGTTTATTTCTAACTAAATAATCGTAGCTCTGAATTAAATAAACTTTATATGTAAATTGGGTGGAAAAATGTGTAGATTAACTTGGTGCACCCACTTTGCATGTTTAACAACATTAAAATTGTGTTTATAGCAGAACAGTACCAATTTTGAAAATGACATATGGGGATTTTCCGGAATTGTTTTGTGTTGTTTCCGGCCTCATTTAAATTGACTAGATAGGTAGATTAATTATGCATCATCTCTTGCCATGTTTAACAACATTTAATCTTGTCATGTACATAAACGGGAGTGAACTAAATAATTGTTGTGAAGTTTCGTCAATATGCAACTTGCATATTGAGCTTCACTTAATGTGTAGTATTTGTTTGTGCACTTTGCCATGCCTATTTAAACCGGACATGCATCATACTTGGTTGTGCATCATGCCATGATTATGTGTTGTGTGTTTACCATGTTGTTTACTTCTTTCCGGTTATGCTTCTTCTCGATAGTCCTGGTTATGTTGCGAAGTGTGAGGATTCGTTCGACTACGCGTGTTCGTCTTCTTCATGGATTCGGTCTTCTTCCTAGTAGGTTTTCAGGCAAGATGACCATTACCTTGGATATCACTACTATCTTTGCTTGCTAGTTGTCTCGATGCTATCACTATGTCTCGCTACCTACCACTTGTTTGTCAGCCTCCCAAATTGCCAAGATACAGCCTCTAACCTTCCACCATCCCAGCAAACCGTTGTTTGGCTATGTTACCGCTTTGCTCAGCCCCTCTTATAGCGTTGCTAGATGCAGGTGCAGTGCAGTTTGTTCCATGTTGGGACATGGATATCATGGGATATCACAATATCTCTCTATTTAATTAATGCATCTATATACTTGGTAATGGGTGGAAGGCTCGGCCTTTTACCTGGTGTTTTGTTCCACTCATGCCGCCCTAGTTTCCGTAATACCAGTGTTATGTTCCTTGATGAGCGCTTCTAACACATGTGGGGCATATGGGAGCCCCCCTAATCATTCGTTTTAGGATAAACTTCTCCAGCAAGGCCCAACATTGGTTTTAACATTTGCCAACATAATAATACTGAAATTAATTAATTAACTCGTAGGGTGTCATGAACCCGCGGATTCTTAATTCCACATAATCCAGGTGGGCCAGTGCTGATGCTGCTGGTCCAAACTAGAGCCACTTGCGGCGCCACCTGGGGCAACTCGGGTTCTTGGCTGTCGTACATAGTGTTCATCCGCCATGTCCTGAGAACGAGATACACGGCTCCTATCGAGATCATCGACACATCGGGAGGTCTTGCTGGTTTAGTTTTACCTTTTACGAGTGGCTTGTCCACCGGGATTCCTTATCGTAAACATCGTGTTATCATGGTGTGAGGATGTTCCATCCGATGCGTGTGGTAATTTATAATGGACTACTTGGAGCACCCCTGCAGGGTTAAATCTTTTCGAGAGTCGTGCCCGCGGTTATGTGGCAACTTGGAAATTTATAACCTCCGGTTGTAGAGAACTTGACACTAATTCTAATTAAAATACACCAACCGCGTGCGTAACCGTGATCGTCTCTTTTCGAGGGAGTTCGGGAAGAGAACACGGTGGGGTTATATTTGACTCGTAAGTAGGTGTTCAGGATCACTTCTTGATCATTATTAGTTTGCGACCGTTATGCGTAGTTACTCTTCTTATTCTTGTACTCGTAAGTTAGCCACCATACAATGCTTAGTGCCTGCTGCAACCTCACCACCTTACCCTTCCATACCCATTTAAGCTTTGATAGTCTTGTTACCCATGGTTATGGGATTGCTGAGTCCTCGTGGCTCACAGATTACTACAACAACAGATGCAGGTACAGGTAATGCGATGATTTGACGTGAGAGCTTCTACTCTTGGTGGGACCTCCGAGTTCCCCGAGAATAGGATCGCATATTGGGCGTGACAAGTTGGTATCAGAGCCTCTACCGACCGCAGGAGCCCCCTTGATTGATCGAACCGTTGACGAGTCTAGAAAAGAAAAACTATTTTGAGTCTAATTATATATCGGTGAGTAGGGATTCTTTTTACTCCTTATCCCCTTCATCACTCTGGTGAGGAATTGTGACGTAGGTGCTTTGATTCTACTACTCTTCTCACTCAAAAATTTTTAGGATCACGCGGGTATTTTCGGAATCGTTGCGATATCGGTGTGACAGAATTTTGTTCTTGGTGCCTCCTGACCGTATGGATTGGACCCAGGGAGTTGAGCTCCAAGGGTTTCTTGTCACACTCACTATCGTTCCAGTTCCTGAATACCAGAGGACGCTGACATCGAAACGCTTCTATACTTTTTGTGGTGGCAAATAGTGCCATGACTTTTCACCAGTACTGGAGGAGATAGCTCGGATGATCCACCGTGACTAGTATCGCTGTGTTTTCGAAGGTCTGAGGTAGACGAATTTGCAGAGTTTCTTGTTGTGTGTTAAGGGTTGCGGACGCAGTTGTAGCTGATTAGGTTGTCGTTTGATATGAGTAGGTTCCTGGACCCGCAACCTGATCGCATAACCAAGAAGTTTCGGGAGTTCTTAGGTGGGAATTCAAGTAGTTACCTAGGATATCTTTCCGACAGATGCATGATATGAGATTGGGGTTCGACGTCTAGTGGTCCGCCTGCTCACGGTCGTTGTTACAGCGGTGCTTGTTGCGTCTTAAAGAATCCTTGTAGCTTCGCTACAATTCGGGGACGCTTCGTTGTCTCGTACACTACCTTGTACGGATGGCCACTGTAAGATCGAGCCCGTGTGGGTCCCACCACAAAAATTTCGGACGAAATCTCTATCGTATGTTTGTTCCGGCTTATTCTCCAAGCCAAATCCTTTGTTTTTGTTGTGGTATTCGAGTTGCTTCGAAGTCCAGTGTGGATTCCATACCTTTCCTAAGCAGTGTTCTCATATTTCTGTGGGAGTGCTAATCCTTCATGTAAATTATTTTCACCCGGTGTGCTTCTCTTCGAGTTAATTCAATCCTTTCAACATTCGCAAGATCAATTCTTAGTTTTCTCATCGGTGTTCAATTCACCCGTCCCAAGTTGTCTTTATTTTCCCCACCCTTCCACCCTTTCTCTTCGCGGTGTCAAAATTCTCAAATCAAGTATCCATTTTATTCACGTGAAGTCTCTTCATTCTTTTCCTTCAATGTCCTTATCCGGTGATTTCTCATGAAGATGCTCAGGAGCTACAGTTATCATTCTTCGCTCTTGTTTTCTTTTCCGGTGGATTCAATGCAAGCTTTCGGTGTTGATCATATCATTTTCTTTTGTTCACATGCTTTTCCATGTTGGAAATTCTTACCCAAGCCTCTCTTGTTTATTCGTCTCTCTCTATTCTTTTCCAGTGAGAAGAAATTATCTCAGAAGATTAGTGTTTCCATTCAAGATCCGTTCGAGCTATTTCAGGGTTGTTACCTCATTCAAGTCTTTCAATCAACCGGTGCAATCTCTATTTAAAGCAATCATTCCAACGGTGTTTCTTTTGAGTGGGCCCTAACCCACAGGTCTTTTTCCAGGATCTTACCTCAACCTTTGTATTCTTCAAGTTCTTTCAAGTGTGACGTAAGAATGAATTTCATCTGTCAGATGCTTTCTCCAAGTTCGCTTTCAAATTCTTTTCATCTTTGCCTCAACCTTTGTATTCTTCATTATTCTAGAGTTCCTCACAAATTCTTCATGATGGTTCTCGTCGTCATTCTCAGCGTTGAAGGCTGAAGAAGAGTTTCTCGTTAATCAAATCTGTTCTCGTGAAGATTCATGGTTCGAGCTTGTTGCTATCCTCGCAATTTGTTCTAATCGTGAGAATTCTTTTCATACCATTCGAAGCATTTTCAGGAGTGTTTTCATTTTGATTCTCCGGAGGCCATCACTTCAGAATTATTCATCCTCAATGTTCATCTCTCGTTCTCAAAATTCTTCCGGTGCATCATTCAAGTATTCTCTAATAAGCTCGTGATCTCTTCGTTCTCTTGTATCTAAATTCCCTCAAGTATCTTCATTCTTTTCTAATTCTTCCCGGTGATTCGTTCTCTCTTCTTCGATCAATTTCAATTCTTACGATGGTTCATTCAAGATTCCTCTTCCTTTGTTATCGTATCAATTCATTCGTTCTTTCCAAAATCCTACCAGTGGTTCGTTGAAGACCTTCCCAAGGTTGCGCAATATCTCTTCTCAATCCATTTCAAAAGAATAAGTAGTATGACAAATCCATTGCTTGTCATCAATTTAAGTTGATGGAGGTGAAACATACAATAAATCTTATTCTTGTTTTCCTCGAGGTGATTTAGTTCTTTCTTCCGGAGTTCGTTCATGATATCAAATTCTTGGTTCCAAGTGTTTCATCTTTTCTTTTCTGGAGTTCCAAGTTTTCTTGGTTGTCTCGTCACGAAGCTCCATCCAAATCATTGCAAGGATTCATCTTGTTCTTTTCAACCTTCGTTTCTATAATCCTTTTGTTTACCGGAGTTCTTCATGGTGTTTCATCAAGGCTTTAATTCGTTCTCGAATTGTTCTTCAAGATTCTTGTTGGAGGAGCTCAAGTATTCTTCGTCTTGCATTTCAAAGTGCAAATCCTTTCTACCTTGTCTTTTGAGGTGGTGTTATGTCATTCTTGGCAATTTTCCTTCGTGTCTCATGATTCACAAATTGTCAAGGATGAGATATTTAAACCCATCATTTCTTTCTCGTAGCTATCTTGGTATAGATTTCACCTAAAGCCTTTCCTAAGGAATGTTGCTATTTGTGGTGCTTATCAATGATCCAAATTTCTCCCTCTCTTCTTGGCGAAAGAGGTTTTCATCTCTTCAAGATCTCAAGCAATCAGTTGTTTCCGTTAGTGGCCGGTTGTCACCTCATAATTGTGAGATGTTTTTCATAAGCCCACAACAAGCTTATTCTTTTTGTTGTTGATTTTCCAACAACTCCGTTCAATCCTTCTTTGTAGGGATGCCTTTCAAATTCAATTGTGGTAGAAGTTGTCATTTACTTCTCCGTTCTTTTCTTTCCAACGATTTAGCTTCTATTCTTTCGTTCCGGGGGCATTGTGATGTTGCAGTCTTTGACATATTATCTCGTTTCGCCAAGATCATGTTCTTTCCTTGCTTATCCATTTTATTGGAGTGTTGTGTCCTCTTTTCAAGTTCTTTCCATCTTATCAAGTTTTCCTTCTCTTTTCCACCGGAGTGCTGCCCAAATTCTTTCCTTCTCATTCGTTGTCTATCTCGTTTAAACCTGAGTGGTTTCAAAGTCTTTCTTGCCCCTTGTGTTCTTTTCATGTCTTTGCAAACTCCAAGGTTCTCATGGTGTCCCTTGTTCCTCTTTTCTACCGAAGTGTTTTCGATTTCGTTCGTCTTAGTTGTGTCTTTTCTCTCAAGTTTCAACCTCCAAGGTTCTATGGTTTCACTCATTTGTCAAAGAAGCAACTTAGTTTTACCTCTTTCTCTTCCTCTTCTCATTCCTAGATCTCGAGGTGAGATCTCTTGTAAGTGGGGGAGTGTTGTGACAGCTCGAGACCGACACTCCAGATGCCTTCCATGTTTTCGTGATTGACGCGTTAATTATTTGCTTGTTGCATTTCATCACCGCATCATTCGCATTGCATCGACACTCTGTTACCGTCATTTTTCAAAAACTTGCATCCATTCCTAGGTGGCGATTCTCCCCGCTGCCGTCATTGACCGTTCCGAGTCCATCCACCCTTGCAACCTGGATCTTCGTTTTCTCTCTTGCCTAAGCCAGAGTCTCACTACACGGTGCACAGACCCCCTCGCGCGCGTCCGAAAACTTCCCCCGGACCCGAACCGAGCGGTGGTGACCGATGGGTCCCGATCAATCCCGAAATACCCCAAACATCTTCGATTTCTTCATTGGACTCTCCTAGCCTATTGATACGTCTCCATCGTATCTATAATTTTTGATTGTTTCATGCCAATATTCTACAACTTTCATATACTTTTGGTAACTTTTTATATTATTTTTGGGACTGACATATTGATCCAGTGCCCAGTGCCAGTTCCTATTTTCTGCTTGTTTTTTGTTTCGCAGAATATCCATATCAAACGAAGTCCAAATGCAATAAAATTTTACAGAGAATTATTTTGGAATATATGTGATTGTTGGGAGGTGGAATCAACGCAAGGCGGTGCTCGTGGGCCCCACGAGGCACCAGGGCGTGCCTGGGGGGTCCGGCGTGCCGTGGTGCCTTGTGAGGCCCTCGTACATCGGTTGGTACTCTTCTTTGGCCGCAAGGAAGCTAATATCCGGAAAAAATCGTGTTAAAATTTTAGCGCAATCGAAGTTACGGATCTCCGGGAATTTAAGAAACGGTGAAGGTCCAGAAAACAGGAACGCGAAACAGAAGAGAACAGAGAGAGAGATCCAATCTAGGAGGGGCTCCTGCCCCTCCGCCGCCATGGCAGCCATGGACCAAAGGGGAACCTCTCCTCCCATCTAGGGGGGAGGCCAAGGAAGAAGAAGAAGGAGGGGGGCTCTCTCCCCCTCTCTCCCGGTGGCGCCGGAACGCCGCCGGGGGAACCATCGTGACGGCGATCTACACCAACAACTTCGCCGCCGTCAACACCAACTCTCTCCCCCTCTATGCAGCGGTCTAACCTCTCAATTCCCGCTGTAATTCTCTACTTAAACATGGTGCTTAATGCTACATATTATTATCCAATGATTTGTGGCCATCCTATGATGTTCGAGTAGATTCGTTTTGTCCTATGGGTTGATTGATGATCGTGATCGGTTTGAGTTGTACGTTTTATTTTGGTGCTATCCTATGGTGCCTTCCGTGCTGCGCACACGTGGGGGATTCCCGCTGTAGGGTTTGCAATACGTTCATAATTCTCTTATGGTGGGCGGCTAGAGTGACAAAAGCTTACACCCGAGTAAGGGGGTTGTTGCGTATGGGAGTAAAGAGGACTTGATACTTAATGCTATGGTTGGGTTTTACCTTAATGATCTTTGGTAGTTGCGGATGCTTGCTAGAGTTCCAATCATAAGTGCATATGATCCAAGTACGGAAAGTATGTTAGCTCATGCCTCTCCCTCATATAAAATTGCAATAATGATTACCGGTCTAGTTATCGATTGCCTATGGACAAATCATTCTCTTGTGTTACAAAAGCTTTTTACTAAACAACTAACTTTTATTATCTTGCAAATTACTCGTAGTTTTATTCTCGCAAAGTACTTGTAGTTTTATTCTTGCAAACCTATCCTATCACCTACAAAATAGTTTCATACTTGTTCTAGGTAAAGCGAACGTTAAGTGCGCGTAGAGTTGTATCGGTGGTCGATAGAACTTGAAGGGAATATTAATTCTAACTTTAGCTCCTCGTTGGGTTCGACACTCTTATTTATCGAAAAATCTATAATTGATCCCCTATACTTGTGGGTTATAAAGACCTTTTTTTGGCGCCGTTGCCGGGGAGCAATAGCGTGGGGTTGATATTCTCTTGTGTGCTTGTTTGCTTTATCACTAAGTAGTTTTTATTTTGTGCTCTTGTTTTGTATCTTTAGTTATGGGTAGGAAACGTAAAGTACCAAAACAATTAGTTGTACTTGCTAAACCAATGGTTGAAGAACCACCCAAAATCTATCATACTACTGAAGCTTTCTACTTGGATCATCTTCGATCCCTTTGTGCTAGTGCTAAAAACCCAACTAGCTTAGTTGAGGGAAAATCATTAAATGAGCATGCTTATTTTGTGCGACACCGCTTATCTCAAAAAGGGAAACTTTTACGGCATCAAATTAATTGTTTGCAATGCTATGCTTGGAATTTATGCAAAAGACAAGATTTTACTTGTTGTTCTGAAGACCCTAAGAAACACCTTCCCTACCAATGTGAGTTTAGTGATAATGGAATCGTATCTTCTTATGCTAAAGGTGTTTATAGTTACTATGATATTGAACAAATTAAAGAATTTGTTGCTTTTAAGGGTGCTTATGAAATTGCTTTTTTGATTGAAAAGTATGATGCTACTCTTTACAAATCTGAAAATTCTGCCATACTTAAATATTGCTATAAAAACTATACTTCTAATGCTTATGTTAAAGAATATATTGAGGACTCCTCCGCTGTCCAAGAAGGGACTAATATTTTGCAGGAATCTATGGAAGAAGAAATTGATGACACTGTGAGCTCATTAGATGAAAAAATTGAGGAGGAGAGCGAAGAACAAAAGGTGGAAGAGCGGATTGATCACCCGTGCCCACCTTCTGATGAGAGTAACTCTTTATCTCATACATTGTTTAATTTCCCTTCATGCTTACCGAAGGATGAATGCTATGATAATTGCTATGATCCCTTTGATTCATTTGAAATATCCCCTTTTGACGAAATTGATGCTTGCCATGATTGTGGCCATGATGCCAATATGAATTATGCTTATGGAGATGAACTTGCTATAGTTCCTTATGTTAAGAATGAAATTGTTGCTATTGCACCTACACATGATAGTCCTATTATCTTTTTGAATTCTCCAAACTACACTATATCGGAGAAGTTTGCTCTTATTAAGGATTATATTGATGGGTTGCGTTTTACTACTACACATGCTAATTTTGATGAATATAATATGCATGTGCTTGCTGCTCCTACTTGAAATTATTATGAGAGAGGAACTACATCTCTACCTCTCTATGTTTCCAATACGATAAAATTGCAAGAAACTGTTTATACTATGCATTGGCCTTTACTTGATGTGCATGAATTGTTCTTTTATGACATGCCGATGCATAGGAAGAGAGTTAGACTTCGTCATTGCATGACATATGTTGCTTTGTGTTCACTACTAAATTACAAATCATTGTTAATTAAAATTGGCTTTGATATACCTTGGGAACCGGGTGGATCAATTACTTGAGCACTTTATGCCTAGCTTAATGGCTTTAAAGAAAGCGCTGCCAGGGAGACAACCCGGAAGTCTTAGAGAGTCATCTATTTCTGTTGTGTGCTTTTAAAAAGTTTAAAAACAAAAAAAATATAGAGGGGAACCTAAAACTTTTTCAAAAGGAAAAGTGAAAGTAAGAAAGACGAGCACCGTTGAAGTGGGGGAGCTCCTTGACCTTTGTTCATGCCCATGGAAACTTTGTGAATCTTGAATTACAGAAACTTTTCAACAAAAATAATTATCCCCTTCTACAAATCCATTGCATTATAAAAATAATGTGCCAAGATTTACCGTTAGGATGTTTAAATTGCTTGTTTGGTGTGTGCGGTGCAAAAACAGAAACTTTTGCTGTAGTGCGTGAATTTACATTTTTTACTGGAACGTGAAAAAATTCAGAAATTTTTACACAGTACTTATATGCAATTTTTTTATTTTATCCTAATTTGTCAGAATTTTTAGAGTTACAGAAGTATGGTCAATGTTCAGATTACTACAGACTGTTCTGTTTTTGACAGATTCTGTTTTTGATGCATTGTTTTGCTTGTTTTGATGAAACTATGGATTGTATCAGAAGGTATAAGCCATGAAGAAGTTAGAATACAGTAGGTATAATGCAAAAATAAAATATGAATGGGTTTGCCACAGTACTTAAAGTAGTGATTTGCTTTATTATACTAACGGATCTCACGAAGGTTTTGTTAAGTTTTGTGTGTATGAAGTGTTCAAACATAGAGGACGTATTGATATGAGAAGAATGAGGAGAGGCAAGGTCTCAAGCTTGGGGATGCCCAAGGCACCCCAAGTAAATATTCAAGGAGACTCAAGCATCTAAGCTTGGGGATGCCCCGGAAGGCATCCCATCTTTATTCAACAATTATCGGTATGTCTCGGTTTTAGTTTTGTTCACATGATATGCGTAAATTCTTGGAGCGTCTTTTGTGTTTATTTTTCCCTTTTCTTTTATGCACCATGCTAGTATGAGATAGTCCTTGGTTGATTTATAGAATGCTTGATGCACTTAACTTATATATTTTGAGTATGGCTTTATAGAATGCTTCATTGTAACACCCCAAAATTTTCTCTCTGAATTTTCAAAACTTTTTATTAAAAGAAAACACTTTGAATTATTTTGAACCAATTCTTTCTTTCTCTTTCTTCTGATATGATATTCATTTTTAATTTTTATTGGGTTTCAAAAATCTTTAATGGTTCTGTTTTGGATGGTTTATTAATTGGTAATTATTTTTGGAAGATCAAAAATATTTTTCTCTTTAGAAAAAAAATTCTGGAATATTAAAACTATTCCATGAAAATAGCCTTTCCACTTCTTTCTAGCACTTCTAAATTCTTCCTATAATTTTTCTGCCACTCCTAAATTATCCCTCAAGTCACTCACACCTTTAGGGACAATATCCAACCCCTTTACATGTTACAAAAATATTTCTTCAATATTTATTAAATTCCAAAGTTGGAATTTATTTTATTCATGGTTTCTTGGGTTTACAAAGGAACTATATTTTCTGTGATTCTTCTGCCTCGACCAAAATTTCCCCAGCAACTAGACAGTACCCAAAACCCATTTCACCAAAAACATTGGGTTCCACAATTGAAAATTTTCAAATTTTATTCAGTTCAATTTTGGACCAGAAACAATCTTTCTGATACAAACCTATTTTTAAAAGCTCCAAAAATTCTGAAACTTTGCCAAGCTCTCTTATTTGCAACAACACTTCACCACAAAAATTCCCTAAAATTCCTAAAATGCCTAGACCTCTCTGTCATTTCATCATACACCTGGTATGCGCACTGTTCACTGTGGATCAAATTCAGTTAACTGAATTTGTGCAGCGGCAGAGGCGCTCGACGCCGTGTTTCACACTCCACCTTCTCTCCTTCTCATCCACACCTCCTTTCATCATCATTGAGCCGCTGCAACCCCCCCTGTTCAGTAACTCCACCGATGAAACAGTGCTTGGCCGGTGCAGCGGCCACCGAGCTCATCCGCAGCAACCCGAGCGGATCGGCTCGACGGCGCCCGCCATCTTCATTGCTCCTGCTGCCACCCTCACCTAATCTCCTCCACGCGTCGATCCTCTCCGTGTCTCCGCGCATTGACCGCACCGTCCAAACCATCTGGAGCCCACTGTCAGTTGCCGGAGTAGGACGGCATCCGCCATGGCCGTACCTAGCTCTCCGATGGAGGGAACAGATAGAGCCGAGCTCGTCCACACAGAGGCTTCTGGAGAGCTTCATTCATCTCCATGATCATGTGCTGAACCTGCCCACTGTCCACAACCTACCTCGCCGGCGGAGTTACTCCGGCGTCAGCCGCTAGCTACTGGCCTCCCCCGATCTCCTATAAATAGGAGCCCCCAAGCTCCGTTATCTCCTCGTACCACCTACACCCCATTCCAATCGACCTCCCCTGCACTCATTCGACCTCGAGGAGGTCGTCTCCCTCCACTCCGATCACCGAGCCTCCGCCAACCTCCCTAATCAGTTCATCGCCAATACTCCACCTCCACCGCTCAAATCTTGCCAGTAGTCTCAAATCACACCCATACTTCGATCCCGCGCTTCAATTTGGCTTCCCGAGCTCTCTCCGGCGAGATCCCATCGTCACCCGAAACACCGTCCGCCGCCGTCAACCTCGCCGCTGTTCAAGTGCTCGCCGGCGACCACCACCACCACCCACCGACGCGGAGTTCCACCCTGAACACATCCCGATCAACGCCGCCTCCCAAAACCCCGGCGATCGTCGCCGGTGATCACCGCCATCTCTCTGTGCACGCGCGCGAGCGCTTCCGAATTTAAACTGAAGGCGTATTCTTTTTTCTGCGTTTTAACTGAAGGCATATTCTGCTCTTTATGCCTTCTACGCTGAAAGGCATATAACGCCCGAAGCGTTTTCCTTTTCTCTGATTTTAAATCGAAAGCGTACTCTGCGCTTTACGCTTTCTGCTCTAGGAAGCGTATTTAACTCCGAACCGTTTTTTGTTTAGTAGCACAGGGACCTGCAGTTTTGCAAAAAAAACCCTGAGTTTAAAAGTTGAATAACTTTTAAACCACAACTCTGATTGAGTTGAATCTTTTTTTGAAATTCTTATTTTTCTCTCTAGTTGTTTTTAGTATTTATTTAAAAATATTTTGAGACAAGTTTTGGTACTGTTGCCAAATTTTTATTTGGAGTTTGAATTTGAATTTTTCAGAAAAAGAAGAGGGGAACTTTGCCAGGAATTTTGAGTGTTCTCCTTCTGACTACTTTGGACAAGGCAAGCATTTTGAACTTGGGATATGGTGAATTGCATTTGCATTGCATGGTTGCATCGGTAGGAATTGCACCGTATGTGTAGTTTATCGCAAGTGCATGCATGCATGGTCATATTATTTCTTGTGCATGACTTGCACTTCACTCAAGCATCTGACATGGGGAAAGGCTGTGAGCACCAGGAGTACAGCTCCTGCCTTGGACGTGCTGGTGAGCACGGTCCTGTTGTGACACGACGGTGTCACCGTGGCTTGTGAGATATACCGGTTATAATAATAACACCTCCTGAGTCGACCTAGATCGAGTCTTGTTCCATCACACCTAGCTAAATACCGTGCTACCACGGGTCTTCCCACGAGGGAAGTACGGTTTAGTAAGTTGTTAACCCCTGTCTGTGTACACACCACATAGAGGGCCATGATGAGGGTTTCCACGGCCATGGACTAAATCCCGTCATCAGGTCAGGGGGCATGGGTGTTTCCGGCTGGGCCGAGAGGGGGGCACCCCTTGTAATCCGCACGTATGAATAGTGATCCCATGCTAATCGAGATTGTAGTCTTCCCGACTTAGAGTTTTTCTTGAACGGTGCTTTGGGTGATTCCTGGCATCCGGAAAGTTAATCTGGTGTGTGCTGGTCAGGTGTGTTTTCAACCCAAAGACCGTAGTGGGAATTAGTCAATGCCACGGTGTTGACTAAAGAAATCTCATACACGTGGGTAAAGAGTACACCCTCTGCAGAGGTATAACTATTCGAATAGCCGTGTCCGCGGTCAAGGACGTTAGCTGGGAAGGGTCAAGTGTCGGTCCGGTGTCGGTCTTCGGAGGAAAATAATTAATTTGAGCATCAAATATTTTACAGAATATTATTATTTCATCACTAACGCTGTCATGGATATTTTTGTTATCAGGAATATGATGGTTGTGAATATTGTTGTTACTATGCAAATTATTATGGACTAACCCGTTTCTCTTATTCTATTTTCCTGAGTGTCTCAGGGGCTGGCTAGACTACCCCGGGCACCCAGTTTTATTTTCAAGACCTCTCGTGGCGTCGCTTGAGTTTTCGGATGGTCCTGTCTCGTCCGATTCTCTTTTAGACATCCGTTTGGCATTTCTTTTCAAGACCTCTCGTGGCGTCGCTTGAGTTTTCGGATGGTCCTATCTCATCCGATTTTCTTTTAGACACCCGTTTGGCATTTCTTTTCAAGACCTCTCGTGGCGTCGCTTGAGTTTTTGGATGGTCCTGTCTCGTCCGATTCTCTTTTAGACACCCGTTTGGCATTTCTTTTCAAGACCTCTCGTGGCGTCGCTTGAGTTCATGGGCGGTCTGTCTCGCCCGATACTCTCTTAGACACCCGTTTGGCATTTCTTTTAAATTTCTTGGTTTGTCACTAACAATTAATTTTTCTGCACATGCTAATAATTATTATGCCATGTTTTAAATTTCAGACAGCATGTGCATATCATTTAACCCATCATGAGCATATGCATTCGGTATATATTTTGTTCATAATGTTTGCGAGTACATTCAAACGTACTCACTGGCTTGTCCCTGGCTATTTCATTGGCCAGACTTGGAGGAGGACGAGCTTGTGGAAGGAGATTGCGCTAGCAAGCCCGACGCTTAGAGGAGTCCCAGTCAGTCAACCTGTGATCTTGGAGTCTGCCACATGTATCATCCGCTGTGTTTCTGCTACAGCAATAAAATAGCCAAGCCTCACACTGACGCTTGACTTTATTTTATTGTACCAGTGTTGTATCACCACCACACCACTATGTTATTCCACCACCGTAGTATATTGGCAAGCTTGTAATAATTGTTGAGCACCCTGGCTCAACCCCTGTGTAATACTATATTGTACTGGTTATCTATATCAAGGAGGTCTACCAGTTGTTCTTGGGGCTGGTATGACTTGAGGCTCTTCTGAGATTTATCCTAGAAATGGGCCTGACATTCATGTGCTTCACTTATATCATTTGAAGTTTGGATGCCTGTTTCTCTTCATATAGAAAACCGTTATTTGTAGAATGCTCTTTTGCTTCACTTATATTTGTTAGAGTGTAGTCTTTTATAGAAAGAATTAAACTCTCTTGCTTCACTTATATCTATTTAGAGAGTCAACAGGAATTGGCTATTCACATGGTTAGTCATAAAATCCTACATAAAACTTGTAGATCACTGAATATGATATGTTTGATTCCTTGCAATAGTTTTGCGATATAGAGATGGTAATATGTGGGAGGTACTAGTGAATGATTGTGGTTTAGTAGGAATATTGGTGTTAAGGTTTGTGATTCCCGAAGCATGCACGTATAGTCTCTCGTTATGCTAAGAAGTTGGAGCATGATTTATTATTGATTGTCTTCCTTTGCGTGGAGGTCGGGGGCGCGCGATGGTTAACTCCTACCAACCTCCCCCCTAGGGGCATGCGTAGTAGTACTTTGCTTCGAGGGCTAATAAACTTTCGCAATAAGTATGTGAGTTCTTTATGACTAATGTGAGTCCATGGATTATACACACTCTCACCCTTCCGCAATTTGCTAGCCTCTTCGGTACCGTGCATTGCCCTTTCTCACATCGAGAGTCGGTGCAAACTTCGCCGGTGCATCCAAACCCCGTGATATGATACGCTCTATCACACATAAGCCTCCTTATATCTTCTTCAAAACAGCCACCATACCTACCTATTATGGCATTTCCATAGCCATTCCGAGATATATTGCCATGCAACTTCCATCATCGTCATGTATAGCCATTCCGAGATATATTGCCATGCAACTTCCATCATCATCATATACATGACTTGAGCATTCATTGTCATATTCCTTTGCGTGATCGTAAGATAGCTAGCATGATATTTTCATGGCTTGTCCGTTTTTTGATATCTTGGCTACGCTAGATCATTGCACATCCTGGTACACCGCCAGAGGCATTCATATAGAGTCATATTTTGTTCTAGTATCGAGTTGTAATTTTGAGTTGTAAGTAAATAGAAGTGTGATGATCATCATATCCATTATTAGAGCATTGTCCTAGTGAGGAAAGGATGATGGAGACTATGATTCCCCCACAAGTCGGGATGAGACTCCCGACGAAAATAATAAAAAAAACAGAAAAGAAAAAAAAAGAGGCCAAAAAGAGCCCAACAAAAAAAAGAAAAAAAAGAGAAAACAAAAAAAACGAGAGAAAAAGAGAGAAGGGGCAATGTTACTATCCTTTCCACACTTGTGCTTCAAAGTAGCACCATGTTCTTCAAATAGAGAGTCTCCTATGTTGTCACTTTCATATACTAGTGGGAATTTTTCATTATAGAACTTGGCTTGTATATTCAGATGATGGGCTTCCTCAAGTGCCCGAGGTCTTCATGAGCAAGCAAGTTGGATGCACACCCACTTAGTTTTCAGTTTTCTCATGTGCATACATAGGTATTGTCGGAGCTTCATGAATGATGAGGAGGAGTTCAAGAAGAAGAGTACATCTACACCATCTGCAAGGGAAGCATGGAAGAGAAGGAAGAAGAGGACTATGTCAGCCCAAAAATACCGGTACAACTTGTCCGAACACTCGTACAACTGGTCCACCAGTACAACCGGTCCACTACCGCCCAACTACCGGTCCACGTTCTGTAATCAAGCGGCGCAAGACCAGTACCGCCCGATTGTTCCCACCGCTGCAGCCCGACCGGTACAACCGGTCCCTACCTCCATGCACACCTCCAGGAACCGGTACATGAGCTCCAAGCAGTACAACCGGTTGAGTGACTGGTACAACCGGCCTGCCTGCGCGCAGTGAAAGGGGCCACGGCCCATGTAACCCCAACTTACCCCTTGGACTATAAGTACTTGTCTCCTAGCTCTAAATTAGGGTTATCTAAGAATAGATCTAGAAATTAGAGCTTAGATCATGTATCTTCCCTTGTGGGATTCCTCTTGAGAGAGAGAAGACTCCATTGGAGTGCAAGGCCTCCATATGGAGAAGATCCCTAGTGGATGCAAGACCTCCTAAGGGAGAAGGATCTACCTAGATCATCAAGATCTCATCTCTTCTTGGATTTGGGATGAACTCTACCTTGTATCTTTCCCTTTGTTGTTCATGTATCTTTGTGGATCTTGTGTGGATTTGAGTCTAGTGGATGTGTGATTGGACTTGTTCTTGAGTGTTTCTCTTGTGATTTCCCCGTGTTCTTCGTGTTCTTTGTAGGATCGCCCTCCAATTTGTGAAAGATTGTCAATTAGGGTTCCACCCTACATCAAATACAAAGCTATAAAAATCATGCATAATAAAGTTCAGGAAAGACTCAATTACTTCTCATGAATATTCAGATCATAAACCCACAATTCATCGGATCCCAACAAACACAGCGCAAAAGAAGATTACATCAAATATAACTCCAAGAAGATCGAGGAGAACGTTGTATTGAAGATCAAAGAGAGAGAAGAAGCCATCTATCTACTAGCTATGGACCCGTAGGTCTGTGGTGAACTACTCACACATCATCGGTAGGGAAGCAAGGTTGATGTAGAAGCCCTCCGTGATCGATTCCCACTCTGGCAGGGTGCCGGAAAAGGACTCTAGATGGGATCGTGGAAGAATAGAAGCTTGCGATGGTGGAAATGTTATTTCGTGGGGCTCTCTATTGGTTTCCCAATATTTGAGAATTTATAGAAGTAGAATTAGGTCAAAAGGAACCATGTGGGGCCCACAAGGTAACAGGGCGCGCCCTGTTGCCTCGTCGTCTCCTCGTAGGTCTTCTAGTCCTCCCCCGAAGCTTCTAGGGTCTCTTTTGTCCAGAAAAAAATCGTCCAAAAGTTTCGTAGCCTTTGTACTCCGTTTGGTACTGATTTTCTGAAAAACCAAAAACAAGCACAAAACAGCAACTGGCACTAGGCACTAGGTTAATATTTAGTTCCCAAAATGATATAAAATGACATATAATTGTATATAAAACATCCAAGATTGATACTATAATAGCATGGAACAATCAAAAATTATAGATATGTTGGAAACGTATCAGTCACGTTTTCTGTCATGCATGTACATCCGTGACGATTTTATGACAGAATCAAGATAGTCATACATGTGTTGTCGTAGAAGTGTTCCATGACAATACTCAAATTATTATCACGGAAGTGTCCACTTCCATGATGATAAATGGCTCGTCATGGAAGTGTTTTCGTCAAGGGTGACTGACACGTGGCATCCACCGTAACGGGTCGCCGTTAAGCTATCGGGTTCCTGTTTGGATCCGATAACCCGTTAACAGCCCAGACCAATGGCGATTTTCCACTTGTAAAATCCTCATTCACCAACGGAACCACATGTCAGCTCATTGTCACGATAGGTGTCATCCATCCAATGGACGAGAGATGCCAATGGAACTGTCACACATGGCACGGCCCAATAGTGGCCCATTTAGGTTAAAAAGGCTGACCCAGTCAAAAGAAGCGGGCCGGCCCATTTACGGCCTACTTGTGTCTAGCCCATTTACAACCACGGCCCATACGAGTTCTGCCAATTCGGACCGTCAAAGGCCCATTAAAGATTTGACACCATTGTGGCCCATCGTCAGTTCTAGCCCGTTAACAGCCTGCTGTGTCTTTGGGCTCATTTGCGGCCCGAGCTTCTTTGGGCCTGTTAGCGGCCCATTATGAGATGGGCCAATATCCAGGCGATACGACTTTCGGCCTTTTACTGGCCCATTTTGTAGTTGGGCCAATTTCCGGCCCGGTGTTTCTTTTGGCCTGTTAATGGCCTGCACCATAGTTTAGCCATTTACGATCTGACCTTACTTTTGGTCCATTAGCGGCCCATGTTCTCCATGTCACAATTCCAGCTCGACCTGACTTTCGGCCTGCTAAAGGCCTTGTTGTACATCGACCCGCTTTCGGCCCGATAGGATTTTGGCCTGTTAACGGCCCGACATGGAAATAGGCCAAGCTTTAACTGATGTCTATTCGGCCTGCTAGTGGACCATTGGCTCGTCTCCATTATTACGGCCAAATTGAGCTTTTGGCCTGTTAACGGCCTGGTAAGAGCCCTTGTTAGGATGGGCCCACATTCGAGCACGAAATCCATTTCTGGCATGGGACAGCCCATGATTGTAACGGGCCTCGTAGATTGGACCATCCGAGCAAATATGGGCCCTTGTAGATTAGGGCCCACTTATTATTAGTAGGCCAGCCCAATAATGGCCAACTTTAACTACCCATTTTCTTTTTGTTCTGATGGCGTCCAGCTAACGTCCCCGTTTCAACGATAGCATAGAAACCTACACTATACAATCCCCTAAAAAAAACCTACACTATACAATAAAGAAATCAGGGCATAGAAACGAAGAATAAACCTACACTATACAATAAAGAAATTACGGCAGATTACATCCACTTGGCATAAAAGTACGCCACAACTGATAATAAGGTGTAAACAAACAGCAAATTACATACATTGGGCACATACACCTCATACATCATGGACGCGCATCAACACAACTTACCATTTGAACTATGATCTCTTCAGAAAATAGGATTGGCCGGATTCAGATAGCACAAATTTCAGTATGCAAAATCTCCACTTTCTTTGTGGTTTCCTCAGTCTCTTGTTTCATTTTGTCGACTGATGCATCTGAGTTCTGCACCTCCCTTCTCAACATGTTGATTAAATCTTGAGACTCATATGCACGTTGTCTTGCCGCCTCTAGTTGATGCTCTAGAACATCCACACATTCCAATTTCAATCCATAATCATTTGGTAATGGCCATGCCGCACAGCTCTAAGAGCTTTGTGTTGATGTCACTTTATCCTGAAATGTTTTTGTAAGTACACATGACTAGGGCAAAAATATAGTTACAACAGTGAAGCGAGCAAGACAGACTATCTTGTACCTGGCAAACAGGACTAAAAATAATGTACACGTCATGAAGCATAAGCAGGTGATATTTTAAAAATTATAAAGATGGTAGTCTGTGCAGCACGCGTACAGAAATCTCTCTTTGCTCACCAAAGGAGCATGATGTTGGGGCCAAATCCAAAACAATGACAGGTTACAAATTTAAACCACGCGCAACTACTGAACATTAGATATATCATGCGTATAAGTAAGCAAGCAGTTAGCCATTGTGTAGCTCGTATTAACTAGCCAGAACATTGTGTGCCATGTTTCAAAAGAGTCTTGGGGAGCATAATGAACTGCAGAGGGATTCATACAAACCTACTACAGCAAGCAAAACTATGCAACCATTAGCCTCGTATAAACTAGATTGTGAGCCTCATGCAGTAATACTTGGTTAATGAACTTCAAAGCTTCAGGCACACTTCGCCAGGGTAATGAAATGGTAAGGCATTTAATTACATGAACTAATAGTTATACAAGTACCCTACATCAGGCAGCATTGTTTGGGCATCTCAGTGACTGAGGACAAATAAAGCAATTGAAAAGAGCAATTTAACTATGCCTGAAGCAAACAAGCAATTGAACTGTTGTGTTGGCAGCATGCATACATGCACGCCTCAATAACATCTTTGGCCTGGCTACATTTGAATCAACTGATGTACCTTCTATATAATAGAATAAGTCGACTAGTATGTACTCAAGATCCTAGTAATGATAGGGAGGCTAATGATGGGAACATGCGTTTGGATATGACATTTATGACATCGAGAACTCTACCATAGCAGGAAGGAGTTTCTCACTCTATTCACTAATATAAGATGTTTTAGATATTTAAATGTAGACTACATCCGTACTGAAATGAGTGAACAGACACATTAAAATGTGTTTACATACATCTGATTTAGAAAAAAGTTAGAACATCTTATAATAGTGAGCGGAGGGAGTGTTAATCAATGGCCCAATGACTGGGTTACAGGTGAAGAACCCTACGCAAGCACAATGTCAGACAAATAGGATTTCTTGGTAATTGTAATATAGTGACTTACCATAACTGGTTGTACAGGCTCAGCGCTGCTCCACCTTCTCTTGCAAGGCTCCTTCCTAACATCCTGTACTTGGAAATCCTGAATCTTTGCTTCGTTGCACCCCCTCTGCAAGGTGACACAAACTAGTTACAGGTCTCCTTACATGGAAGATAAATATGCATACTTTCCAGTCTCTGGGTAACACCAAAGCATGAGTTTATAACAAAACGACACCACATAATGAACATGCCACATCTCTTGCACACACTCAAATGAGCATTTACTATGTGTGCGCTATGTATAAACTAGGCGTACCTTCGTGAACTGGACCTCCACGTACTATTGGGGGTGGCTAGTTTAGTGTACAGGAAAACCTTCATGTCACCTATGAGTTATACAAGCCCCCACTACAGCAGCCATTAGTGTTTAAATCATTGACAAGCTCCGCTAGGTCATGAACAGCAAGTAATCAAAGCAAACAGTTCTAGTATGGCTGGTTGATACAAACAAGCAATTGAACACATGTGTGAGCAAATCTTGCACAACACTGAATTACATATCAAGAAAACAAGCATAGAAGGAGGCTTAAAGACCATCACTTGACTGACCAGATTTAGGAGGCATTTAAACATCATGTGCAATGTATGAACTGGCATAAACATTGCATATTTTAGATTCTATAATGAAATGCACATGTATTAGGTTATGCCATGTATGATGCCTAAATCTACACTATAGCAAGCAGGAGTGATTCATCATTGCACGCACAATTGAATTGCAAGGTTAAGGGCCAGTTCTTTTCCACCTTTTGAGAGCTTATTGTCAAAATAAGCCATAAAAGCTCTAAAGAACTCGTTTTTGAGTTATGGGCTTGGGCTTAACTTATTTCCACCACCCATTCCTTCACAACGAGAAAAAGCTTGGGCGGGGGGGGGGGGTGCTTCCCGTATAGGCTCACTTAATATTGAAGGGGTATAGCGAAATGACTCTGTTGTTTGCCCATATTACACTGAAAATGCCACTGCTCAGGCCCGCGTCACACCCGACCCCCAAGTAAAAACAAACACGCAAGTTTTCATTCCCCTTCCCGCTCGCATCTCCTCTCCCCTTTCCCTCTGCCTTGATCCCCTGCCTGCAGCGCTAGGGTTCCTCCAGCGAGCCGCCGCCATCGGTCCCATCTGCCCTGCTCCTCGTCGATGCTCTCTCCAGCGAGGCTACATGGCCGGTGGGTAGGGCTCCGTCTCCCTGGCTGCTCCTCCCTCTGGCGCCGCCCCTCACTCTCCTGGTATCCAGCAGTTGCTCCGCTATGGTCCGTCCAACACTCCACTCCGGCAGTCGCCACCCAACTACCGCCGACGCCCCACTCCGGCAGAAGGCCCCTCGTTCCCCCTCCCCTCCTCCCAGGCCGTAGCCATGAGGTGCTGTTGTGGGATGAGCTCATCCAACAAGGTGCGGATCTCCTTTGATTTTTTGCCAAATTTTCATTCTAATCTGCTATATGATGAATTGCTATGAGCTGCTGTTGCTGCTATATGATGAATTGATATGAGCTGTTGCAGCTGCTATATGATGAATTGCTATGAGCTTCTGCTGCTGCTATATGATGAATTGCTATGAGCTTCTGCTGCTGCTATATGATGAATTGCTATGAGCTGCTGCTATATGATAAATTGCTATGAGCTGCTGCTGCTGCTATATGATGCTTTCAGGTGGTGCTGCTATATGATAAAAACCAGCCACTTGGACCATGGAATTTTGATAAATAATGGTTAATCATACAAATTTAGGCAATTATCCTCTGTTTGGAAGACATTGACCAAAGTAGATTGTGCCAAGTAGATGGTATCTTTGTATTTGCATTTTGAACAAATAATGATGGTGTGTTTTCCTATCATATTAATTACTGTGATGGGTTCAATTCGTGATATTTGCAAGTCAAATTTATTTTCATATGGGCAACAAAATGACAAAATACAATGCAATATAGACTTTTCACTGGTCATACAACAGATAAGCTCAAAAAGCAGGCAATGAAAAGAACTAGTTGGTTTATTATCTGGAGCTTATATTCACAGGAGCTTATTTTCATAGGATAACACAAAATAACTGGCCCTAAGAACCCTGGCCAACAGCAATGCCAAACAAATAACATGTCACAATGATTGCAATGTAGTGACTTACCATACCACGCTGTATAGGCTCACCGCTGCCCCTCCTTTTTTTGCGATGTTCCATGAAAATGCCCCATACATCTTGTACTAAGAAATCTTGTACTTTTTCATTGCTGCACCCCATCTGCAAGTTCACACAGCTAATTTGAGATATCTCTACATGATAGTACATTGCATATCCCTTGCAAATAATTAAACCACCAATTAATGATTGTGTGCGTCGCATAAACTAGCCATGACTCTGTGTACTGGACTTGCAGGCACTCTAAGGGAGCCTAATTTAGTGCACTGGCATTCCTTCATGCCACCTATGACTTTGTGTAATGTATGACATCCATATCTCTAATTTAGCAGCCACTAGTGGTAATCATTGGCTACACAAAGGGATTACTGGTCGAAAATCCTAGCAAAGCACGCTGGCAGGCACACAACATACAAGAGAGAGACACACTTACAAGATGATAGCAATGTTGTAGTCCAAGATTTTGGTTGGCCAAGGTGTTAGATCCAGAAGAAACATCGTCCTTGTAGCTCTTGCCAGCTCCATAACATGTAACAGCGACCTATTAGTATATTTGAAGTACATCTGGTAGGTGATGCTGGATGGGTTTAAAGGTGACAAGTACCTAGGTCGTGGCGGGTCCTTGGCATCGTGCCAGACGGTGGGAATCAGGTTAGAAACGTCAATGGTGATGACGCTGCGGTGGCTGTCGAGGTCCGGTAAGGAGATCTAGGACCGTGGACGAGGATGTTTGTGAAGCGGCTCCGATAGTGTGGACGAAACGGATCTGAGGCCATGGACAAGGACGTCGGTGAAGCTGCTCCGGTGGTAGGGTTGAGGATGGTGTTGACGATGTGGATCTGCGGCCGTGGACGAGGGCTTCGGGAAGCTGCTCCGATAGGGTGGACGATGGTGTCGATGAAGCGGATCTGAGGCCGTGGACTTGGGCGTCGGCGAAGCGGCTCCGATAGGGTTGACGATGGTGTCGACGAAGCTGCTCCGATAGGGTTGAGGATGGTGTCGGCGAAGCGGCTCCGGTAGGGTTGACGACAGTGTCAACGAAGCAAATCTGAGGCCGTCGATGGGGGCGTCGGTGAGGCGGCTCCGGGGGTGTGGACGAAGCAGCTCCGGTGCGGTGTAGGAAGGAGCCGCTGCAGATGTGCTGCGGTTGACGAGAGCACCGGCGAAGCAGATCCGGTGCGGTGGACAAGGATGACACTGAATGGGCTGTGGTATAGTGGTGGATGAGCATTCTACGGTTTCTAGGGGAGGTGGGAGGCGTAGATGCGGGCGTAGAAGTAGATCCGGCGAGGTGGACGACGCCGGCAGTGAATAGGCTCTGGTACGCCAGTGGATGAGCGGTCTAGGGTTTCAAGAGGGAAGGGGTAGAATCGCCGATGAAGTACGGACGGCGTGATGTAAGATGCTCTGGTGCTGTGGAGTAGTCATTTTTGCGGGAGGGGAAAGGAAATGGGGGTGTCGTGTGGTGAGGAGAACCGGAAGTTACCAAAGCAACCCCGACCTATTATGTAAATGAGGGCCGTGTTGTTCTCCGTGCACCAAGGACAAAAGGGGAATTTCGCATGCTCTAGACCAGGTCGCGGAAATTTTAGTAGGAGGCAGGAGATTTTGCCGCCTGCGGGATCATTCATATCCAGTTTCAACTAATTTTGGACAGTGCTAGCGGGAAGCCGGTGATGCGCGACTGTGTACACGGCACCCACGTGAGAAATAACTCGTATGAAGTCGACCCCAGAAAAAAAGACAATAACTCCGGATGATGCATGGATAACTTGTTATGATCACACGGGCGCGGCCGATCGTACGGGTGTAACTGAGGCGCATTCATTAAAAACAGAGCAAACACTCAGCCTATGTATTTCTCGTGTAAATATATAATTTTGTGCCATTGGTTATTTATTTTAAGCACAATGCATTGATGTGTTAATTTCAATTATATTGTACAGTAACAAATGGATAATATAGATGCGCAAAAGAAATTGATATTATAGTTCGCTACTTAAAAGTGTTACCTCATATGATTACATGGCCTCCATTTCATAAATTGCAGTACCCGTTGAATTCATATATGAATATTATGTATATTACTTCATAATAGAACCTTAAATCATCCAGAACTAATGAACTTGAATGCAACACTAACAATGGTGCATGTACATGATAACTACCGTGGTTGTTTGAAGAAATATCACTATAACTTTGGCATGCACGATTGAAAAAGGCTATTTGAAAAAAAAAGTATAACTTATGCGATATGTCAGAGTCCAATCTTTATAGCACTGAATCGATATTGTATCTTCGGACACGATACGAAGTAGATATTGATTATGTTCAAGCGAGGCACGTCCTCGACCGTTAGATAGCGATACGTGAATGAATTGTGCAATCTCTCTCACACACATACAAATCTCCCTTCTCCGTGGGCATCTCAATCACACACGCGCGCTCCCTCTATTTCTGTCCCTCCGTCAAGGTTAGAAATCGTCTTTCTACCTCGTCCTACAAGTCTCTCACACAAAAACACACACTCTCTCTCTCTGTCGAACACGCCCACCCCATTAATTCCACCCACCCACCGCCACTCATGTCTCAAGGTATAACTACGTCTCGCACACATATCCCTAAGGTTAACTCGAGTCCCCGAAACCATATGAATCCATACAATGGGATTCTAGCTGAGCACCTTTTGTTTTGAGATTTCAAGAAGAGTTCGCTCACACACACACACACACACACACACACACACACACACACACACACACACACACACACACACACACACACACACACACACACACATTGTTTCTCTCTTCATTTATTTTGGGCATTTGCATACACACCTGCTTGTTTATCTCCCTGATGTTTTAGGTATGCCTCGAACACATGCTATCTACCTATCCCCTAATATAGATCTGTAACACACAAACTCTCTCTCTCTCTCTCTCTCTCTAAGTGTCTCTGGCACCCTCCCCCTCCCAACACTGACAGGACCAGGGTGACACCTCGATCTTGATCTTAATCTATCTATTGGCTTCTCTCTAAAACACACACACACTCACTAGTTGTGTCTCTGTGCCTAGCACATGCACACTCTCGATACGTCTTTCTCTCCCTCTCCCGCCCACCCCCCCCCCAACAAAGACAGGAGTAGGGTGACACCTCGATCTTGATCTTAATCTATCTATTGGCTTCTATCACAAACACACACACACACTCCCTAGTTGTGCCTCCGTGCCTCGCACACACACTCCCGATACGTCTTTCTCTCCGTAGCCCCCGTTGATATATAGATTTCTCAGTGGTCGTTGATGGTGGGGTCGGAGTCACGCGCGCAGAGGTGTAATGACGATGACGCCGAATTGCAACCTCAACGACTCTTTTCTCTTCAACAACATGTGTGCGTTCTTGTGTGTTTAGCCAGCTCGCTCATTGTGCCTTGTTTTTACGGGCCCGATGTGATGGTTTTCGCCCAGTTTTCTGTTAATTAACTGGGCAACTCTTTTCTTTGTTATTCATGAATTCGAGATCCTTCGAGGTAGACATAAAATATATCACTTTAAACCAATTATCACAGTAACTATATAAAAAGACGGATATCTCTTGATTGTTCGAGAAAGAACATCTGGTGGAGTGGTTAGCGCCCGATGCTCGCAACACGTTGTCCTGAGTTCAAATCCTGTCGGAAACTTTAGTTTCTTATATGTTTTTATATATACTTCTTTCTGTACCTAGAATACAAGTTTAAGGATGGAATATTCATTTCTGAGCCCAGGCTCATCCGCACCCGCACTAAAGAAAAAAATGAAAACAAATACCAGAAAAATTCAAACAATTCCAAAAAAAAATTGCATGGTAGATAATTTGGTGCTTGAGGTCCGCTCCAATTTTCAGATCATTTGGACATCTGAGTAGCTCTCGGCATGGGGGGTGTCCGCGGACACGGATGCGGGAGGACGACATCCAACGCTAGCCGCATACATTTTGACAATAACTCAAACCAACCAGACGAAATCCATGCAAACACGGCCGGATTTCATATAAACATGACGGATTTCATATAAAAATGCCGGATTTTCATATAAACAAGACGGATTTCAATTCATTTACATCAACTAAGCAGTGCTAGTCCGGCTCTGGAGGTATAATTAATACCTAATCTTAATGGTCGCCCGCGGATCCCTTTGTCTTCCTCATTTCCGGTAGCCCAATCAAGACACTTGTGGGGTCGACGATGGTCCTCGCAAGAGAAGAACCAGGCAAGACACCGGCTGTGTATGCCATGGTCGCCTCGGCGGTGGCCTTCATGGGACCCAAGCGGCGGCGGCCTCCCATGTTCTTCTCCTCGATGATGGCGGCGGACGCGGACACGCTGGCCACCGACTCATCGCTCTTCGCGCACCCGGCTTCTGTCTTTGCCTGCATGGCAAGGTCGCAGGCACGGGAAGCGCGGCCATAGGCACGGGAGGCGCGGCCATAGGCACGGGAGGCGCGGCACAGACACGAGAGGCACGGTCGCAGACACGGGAGCGATGACGCCTGTGCCGGCGTGGAGCAATGTCGGGGGGATGACCCCCGGGTAGGCAACGGAGCCCGGATCCCTTTCAAAAACATCGGGGCAGGCCGAGCCCCTTAGTCCGGCTAGCCTACGCGCCGGCTCCCCAGCGCGAACCGGCTTGGCGTGGCAACCCGGCTGGCCGGCTGGCCGGCTGGCCCATGCCGGCTGGCCACTAGAGAGTAAACCCTCACGACAAGACAAGTAAGGCAACAGTGCCCCCTCCTTTACACCGGCCCCGGCGGGCGTGGTGACAGCATTCCCTGTGCCCCCGCCCGGGGCGGGCGGTGTCCGGGCGGCGCAATCCTGTTGCTAGGCGGCGCCGACCGCCCTATGACGAACGACAAGACCTGCCACAGTGCCGCGCTGCCGACCGAACCAGCGCCCGGCGGACCCGGCGCACCCGGCGCATCCGGCGCACCCGGCGCATCCGGCGACCCAGCGGCCCCCACCGCCGGCTCCTAAACGATGACACCAGGGCCCCACGCCCATGTAATTTACCCATGTAACCCTGGGGGGTCGAGCTATAAGACCCCCCGGGAGGCCTCCATGCAGAGGGGTTGATCTCGGTTCGGTTCAGTCCGCATCATCTTCCACCACACGCACACAAACACAGCTCCAGGAGCAACCTTGTAACCTCTGTGCACTCGATACTCCATTCGGCAGGATTAGGGGTGTTACCTCTCCGGAGGGCCCCGAACCTGGGTACGTCTTGGGTCCCGCACTCGCGCGTGCCAACCTCGCCTCCGAAACCCACCGGTGTCCTCCTGTAACCCCACCTCTTTAGCCATCTTATGGCATCTGCCGTGAGAATACCACGACAGTTGGCGCCCACCATGGGGCCGCTCGCGGCGCCGGCCGGAGTCATGTTCCAGACGAGGCCCTTCACCAGCTCCGGCGAGCGCATCGCGCACGGTTTGGTCCGTGCACCTCGCACGGCCGACCCGGCCGGCTGCAGCGCTGCACCAGGCACGGATGCCGCCTGCCCCGCAGGCTGCCTCGTCGTCCCTTTCGGCGCGCTGCGCGTCTTCGTCGCGCTCGTCCCCGACGTGTTTCCCAGCGAATTGCGCAACTTCACCGACTCCCCGTTCCCATTGGCTGCGCTGTCTCCGACGACGTCGTGGCTCTCTGCGTCTGCGTGGAAGTGCTGACCATCGGCACTAGCGCCGGCTCCCCGCGCAACAAGGAGAAGGCCGCCGCCGCCGCCGCCGCCGCGGCTGCGGCTCCGCCACGCCGAGCTGACCCGCTCCGCGATACGATCCGGAGTCTGCAAGCCCCCATCACACCCTACGCCGACATGGCTGCTGCAGTGGCTCAGCTCGACGAGGGCCGTCAGCACCTGCTGGCCGAGGCCACGGAGCTTGCAGCAATGCGGCGCCGGCTGGAGTCCGCCCAGCGAGAGTACGACAGCGCCCACGGCTTCACGCCGGCCGCCGCCGAGCCCAGCCGGGTCGTGGAGGTGCGGATCCGTCGGGGCGCAATCAGCCGTGCGCTAGGCGCAGGCCGGCCTGTCTACGACACCCCCGTCAAGAACATGCGCGCGGCGCAAGCGGCCATGGCGGATCTCGAATTCCTGGAGGGCGAGGAGCTGCTGCAGCAGCAGCAGCGAATCCGCGACCTCATCGCCGCGGCGAACGAGCAACAGCAGTGCTTCGACCCGGCCAAGCCATCCGCCTCCGCCTCAGGAAAAAAACGGAGACCCGGAGAGGGCCCTCCGGGGCGCGCGGCAGACGTCCTCGCACGCCACTAGCGCGAGCCACTCTGACCGGCACCGGTCCGGCCGGAGCCGGCACAACCGTGCCACCACCGCCGGAGACGGAAAGGCTGGCGAGACGGCCGGGTTCAGCAGCCAGAGCCCCCCGTGCGGCCGGCTCGGCGGCCCGAGCCGGCCCTGGAAGCTCCTGCCCCCCGCGGTCCCGTGGCCGACCGAATCGGTCCCCGCGGTCCCATAGCTGACCGACTCGGCCCCCGTGAGCCCTACGACGAAAGCGAGGCCCGTCACCACATCGATCGGTTGGAGCGCTCCACGGCCCTGGACGAGGAAAGCTCTGTCGGCCCGGCGTGCTTTGGCCCCCGCATTAGCGAGGAACCCTTCCCCAAAGGTTTCTCGCTGCCCCGCGACTCCCCAAAGTACAACGGCGCCACCAAGCCGGAGGACTGGCTAACCGACTACACCACGGCTGTCGGCATAGCCGGCGGCAACCAGCGCGTGGCTGTCCGATACGTCCCCCTCATGTTGCTCGGCTCGGCTCGGATGTGGCTTAACAGCCTCAGAGCCGGCAGCGTGAACTCCTGGCTGGATTTCGAAGACACGTTCATCCGCAACTTCACCAGCACCTACAAGCGTCCCGGCAAGCCTCGCCAGCTCTCCATGTGCGTACAGAAGCCGGGCGAGCCCCTTCGCGATTTCCTCACGCGGTGGACGGAGCTCCGCAACTCCTGCGAGGGCGTCCACGAGGTCCAGGCCATCCAATACTTCATCGACGGATGCCTAGACGGCACTCTGGTCAAACACTGGCTGGTGTGCGATGAGCCGGAGACTCTGGCGGAGCTCATGGCTGTGGTGGACAAGTACGCTACGGCCGAATCCGCGATGAACGTAAAAGTCACGATCGATGCGGATGGCAAACTCCTCCCGGTCCAGCCGGCGCCCCACAAGCCGGCTGGCGACAACAACCCGCGCCGGCAAGACAACAATAACAACGGCAAGCGCCGGAACGACCAGCAAGCGCCCCGCTACGACAACCGGCAGGTCGCCGCCGTGGAAGGGGAGCAGCCGGCTGAGCAAGGCTCTAGCCAGCGCCCGCGCACCGGCAAGGCCGCCTGGCAGCCCAAGCTGTCTTTCAAACAGATGCTCGACGCCCCCTGCAAGCACCACAGCGGCGCGAAGCCATCGACGCACACGCTCCGTCAGTGCAGCTTCACCCAGCGCCTGATGAAGGGCAACCTTCCACCCCCGCCACCCAGAGCCGGCCCGCAGCCGTTGCCGCTCCCGCTGCCTCCGCCGTCACCCGGTGCCCTCGCCGACAACCCTTTCCCGCGCCCGGACGTGTCCTACGTCATCTTCACCAGCGAGGGGGATGACAAGCACGCCAAGCGCAAGCACGCGACCGAGGTGAACGCAATCGTCCCTCTGGTTCCCCAGTACATGCACTGGTCCGACCGGCCGGTGAGCTGGACCCGGGAGGACCACCCGGCCGTCATGCCCACGCCGGGTGGCTACGCCCTCGTGCTCGACCCCACCTTCGTCTCCGAGAAACGCACATGCCGCTTTTCGCGGGTGCTGATTGACGGCGGCAGCAGCATCAACATCCTGTATCGCGACACCATGACCAAGCTCGGCATCGAGGTGCGACAGCTGGAGCCGAGCCGAACGGTGTTCCACGGCATCGTGCCGGGTCTCTCCTGCTCTCCGATCGGCCGGATCCGGCTTGACGTCCTGTTCGGCTCCAGCAGCCATTTCCGCCGCGAGCCGATCTGGTTCGAGGTGGTCGACCTGGCCAGCCCCTACCACGCGCTGCTGGGCCGGCCCGCGATGGCCAAATTCATGGCGGTCCCCCACTACGCATACCTGAAGTTGAAGATGCCGGGTCCGAAGGGCCTCATCACCATCGTCGGCGACTACAAGAAGTCTCTCGAGTTCGCCAAAGCCGGCTCCCAACTGGCCGAGTCGCTGGTCATCGCCGAGGAGAGGCGCCAGCTCGACCCAAGCCGGCCGCCGACGAGGCCTCCTTCAAGCCGGCCAAAGACACGAAGAGGGTCCCGCTCCACCTGGCCGACCCCAGCTCCAGCAAGTACGTCGTCGTGGGCACCGGCCTCGACAGCAAATAGGAAGGCGAGCTCGTCGACTTCCTCCGTGAGAATCAGGATATCTTCGCATGGTCTCCCAAAGACATGCCGGGTGTCCCAAGGGAATTCGCCGAGCACAAACTTCACGTCCGCTAGGACGCCAAGCCTGTCCGACAGCCGCTGCGCCGTTTCTCCGAGGAGAAGCGAAGAACGATTGGTGAAGAGATCGCCCGGCTGCTCAAAGCTGGGTTCATCATGGAAGTGTTCCACCCCGAGTGGCTGGCCAATCCAGTCCTCGTCCTGAAGAAAAATGGCACCTGGCGCATGTGCATCGACTACACCAGCCTGAACAAGGCATGCCCCAAAGACCCGGTCGCTCTGCCCCGGATCGACCAAGTCATCGACTCCACAGCAAGTTGCGAGCTCTTGTCCTTCCTGGACGCCTACTCCGGCTACCACCAGATCAAGCTGGACCCGGCCGACACCCTCAAGACGTCCTTCATCACGCCCTTTGGGGCGTATTGCTACATCACCATGTCGTTCGGCTTGAAGAATGTCGGCGCCACCTTCCAGCGCTGCATGCAGAAATGCCTACTGCCCCAGCTCGGCAGAAATGTGCACGTCTACGTCGACGACATCGTGGTAAAGACCAAACATCACCTCACACTCCCGGCCGACCTCAAGGAGACCTTCGCCAACCTGCGCCGGTTCCAGATCAAGCTCAACCCGGGGAAATGCGTCTTCAGCGTGCCGGCTGGCCAGCTCCTCGGTTTCCTCATCTCGGCGTGCGGCATTGAAGCCAACCCGGAGAAGATCAAGGCAATCGAGCGCATGCGCAAGCCGACCCGGCTGTGCGACGTCCAAAAGTTCACCGGCTGCTTGGCCTCTCTCAGCCGGTTCATCAGCCGGCTGGGGGAGAGGGCCCTGCCCCTGTATCAGCTGATGAAGAAGACGGCGGAGTTTGTGTGAGCGACCAGGCGGACGAAGCTTTTCGCGACCTCAAGCGCATGCTGTCCACCGCACCCGTCCTGGCCGCGCCGGCTGAGAAAGAGCCACTCCTGCTGTACATCGCCGCCACCTCCCGCGCGGTCAACACGGTGCTGGTCGTCGAGTGCCCTGAGGAGGGCAAGGTGCAGCCGGTCCAGCGACCAGTGTATTTCCTGAGTGAGGTGCTCTCCGCCTCCAAGCAGAACTACCCCCACTACCAGAACATGTGCTGCGGCGTGTACCTTGCCGCCAAGAAGCTGAGGCAGTACTTCCAGGAGCATACCATTACCGTGGTGAGCACGGCCCCCATCGGCGAGATCATGGGCTGCCAGGATGCCTCTGGCTGGGTGGCCAAGTGGGCCATCGAGCTAGCCGGCCACACAATCCTCTACGAGCCCTGCACCACCATCAAGTCCCAAGCACTGGCCGACTTCCTCGTCGACTGGACCGTGACCCAGTACCTGCCACCGGCGCCCGAGTCGACTCACTGGCGCATGCACTTCGACGGCTCCAAGATGCGCAACGGCTTGGTTGCCGGCATTGTGCTGTCCTCCCCCAAGAACGATCGGCTGCGGTACGTGCTACAGATCCACTTCACCGCCTCCAACAACGTGGCCGAGTACGAAGCTCTCATGCACGGTCTCCGGCTGGCCAGGGAGATCGGCATCCGGCGCATCCTCTGCTACGGCGATTCGGACCTGGTGGTGCAGCAAGTGTCCGGCGACTGGGACGCCAAAGACGCCAACATGGCCAGCTACCGCTTCCTGGTCCAGCAACTCTCCGGCGGGTTCGACGGCTGCGAGTTCCTCCACGTCCCACGCGCGGACAACGAAGCAGCCGACGCCTCGAGATCCCTGGTGGCCAAAGCTTTCCGCCATGGATTCTATTGGCCCACGGCCCTGCAAGACGCCGAGGAGCTGGTCCTCAAGTGCGAGGGCTGCCAACGCTTCAGCGAGCGCAGCCACCAGCCGGCTTCAGCCCTCCAAACCACCCCGATCACATGGCCCTTTGCCGTCTGGGGGCTCGACATGGTGGGGCCCTTCAAGACCGCCCAAGGCGGCATGACGCATTTGCGGGTCGCCGTCGACAAATTCACCAAGTGGATCGAGGCCAGACCGATCAAAAAGCTCGATGGGCCCACGGCCGTCTGGTTCATCAAAGACATCGCGGTTCGCTACGGCGTGCCGCACAACATCATCACGGACAACGGCACCAACTTCGCCAAGGGCGCGCTGGCCCACGACTGCTCTGCATCTGGCATCCGGCTCGACTTGGCCTCCGTCGCACATCCCCAGTCGAACGGCCAGGTCCAGCGGGCAAACGGCCTCATCCTAGCCGGCATCAAGCCGCGACTCGTCGAGCCACTCGTGCGCTCACCCGGCAGCTGGCTCGATGAGCTGCCGGCCGTCCTCTGGAGTCTCCGGACGACACCAAACCGCTCCACCAGGTTCACCCCGTTCTTCCTCGTCTACGGAGCCAAAGCAATCATTCCAACCGACGTCGAGTTCGACTCGCCCCGGGTGACCATGTACACAGAAGCCGAAGCAAGAGAGGCACGCGAAGACGGCGTCGACCTGCTTGAGGAGGCGCACCTCCTGGCCCTCAGCCGGTCAGCCATCTACCAACAAGGCATGCGCCACTAACACAGCAAGAAGATCAAACCCCTCGCATTCCGCGAGGGCGACCTCATGCTTCGGCTCGTCCAGCGGACAGCCGGCCAGCACAAGCTGGCCTCCCCCTGGGAGGGCCCTTTCATCGTCAGCAAGGCTCTCTGCGACCGGAACGCGTACTACCTCATCGACGCGTAGAAGCCGAACAAGCGCAAGCGAGATGCAGCCGGCGAGGAGTCCAGCCGGCCTTGGAACGCGGAGCTCCTCCGTCCATTTTACAGTTGAACTCATGCATGTATGTGTCACCACCTTTTGGATTTAATGAAAGCAGCAAGCCACCCCGTTTTCGTTTTTCCCGCCGAGTCGGCCAGCCGGCTCGGGGGCTCGGGGGATTCCTTTTCCGTTTTACTCTGTGTCTATGCACCTCTCCATTTTTTGATTCTCCCACCGAGTCGGCGTCGCCGGCTCGGGGGCTAGCCGGCTAGACCGCGCCTCGCCATTTTTTCCTTAAGTCCATTCCGAAGCGTACGAACCGCCAAAGCCCTCTCTTCGCTAGCCACAGCCGGCTCCCGGCTGTCCGGTCGGCAAGAGCTAAAGGCCGGAAGCATCGTCACGCGAGAAAGGCTAAGGAGGAGGGCCCGGCTCGGCCAACCCGGCACAACCCACCCTCTCACACTAATTCGCCGCAAGACCGGCTGCGCGCCAGGCGGCTTCGCCGCCTGCCGCCAGCCGGCCCAGTGGGTGTTTCGCTCGTGCTCAATGTCCGAAAAAGCCTAAGTATTGTGCGTCCGCTCTCAAAGCCGAATCCCCGTCCTAGCCACAGCCGCCACCCGGCTGTCCGGCTAGCGGGAAGGAAGTCCAGAGAAAAGACAAACAGGAAAAGGCCCAAGGCCGGACAGCAAAAAGTGAAATCGCATGCAAAATTTATATACAGCATGGGCTTTCGGCCACAAGTTCATTACATGGAACTACACCCCAAGTGGGTGGACCTGCTACCTAACAAAGTTTGAGTACAGGAAGGATAAAACGGAAAAAAGCAATCCTAAGCGGCACCCGCTTCGTCTCCAGCCAACGTTGGCTCAGCCGAGGTGGACGCGGCCGCCGGGTCAGGCCCAGTGCTCTCCGGCCTCACGGTCGTGGCGTCGTCGTCCGGGTCGGCCTCGTCTTCGGCGTAGGCCCCCGTCTCGGCCGAGCTGCCGTCCAGGTCGTTCAGCAGCAAGCCGAACTCGTCGGCAGGGAGCTCCTCGCCGTCTTCCGTCCGCTCCAGGACGAACTCGTCATGTGGGGCGAACGAGGCAAGGTAGCTGGCCCGCCCGGTGATCCGCTGCGCCCGTGCCGCCAAGCCCTCCTCCGCGCCGGCTCGCTGCGCCGCCAGACGGTCGAGGTCCACGCCCGGATACCAAGACACGACGAAGCGCAGCGCCATCTCTGCTCCGGCGCGGGCCGCGGAGGCCCTCCACGCGCCGAGTTGCTCTACCCCGGCCTCCAGCCATCGCGCCAGCCGGGTGACGCTGTTCGGCACCACCGCACTCGGCCAGAGGCTGCTCGCCATGCCCATCCCGGCCTCGAACATGCGCTGCATATGCCCCTCCATGGCTCGAAGACGGGCCTCGCAGGCAAGAACGATCTCCGAGAGGCTCCAAGCAGCGTAAACGTCGATCTCCGCCCCTGTCGCGCATAGGTCCGCCCGGTGGGTATACACAGCCGCATCGGCCGCCTCCTGCGTCTCCGGAAAGACCCCTGGCGAAGGAAGGAAACAAATCAGTCAAAGAAAATGACTTGCCGGCTACGCCAGCCGGACCAAAGAAAAAATAGCAATTACGGGCGAAGGTCTCGTCGAGGTGCTGCGCCTCGCCCAGCATCCCGTTCTCCCGTATGGCCAACGCGCGAGCATGGGCCTCGAGATTCTTCTCGAGCTGGGCGATCCTCCTGCCGGCGTCCGCCAGCTCCTCGGCCGCCTTGCCGCGCTCCTCCGCCAGCCGGCCCAGTTCCGCCTTGTGGGCGTCCTCCGTCTTGGCCTTCTCGGCCACCAGCCGGTCCACCTCGGCCCGGAGCCGGTCGCAGTCGGCAATGGCGCGATCGCGCTGCTTGCTGGCTTCGGCAAGCCGGCCTCGGAGGCCTGGCACCTCGGCTGCATCGGCTGCGGGACAGGGTTCCCGGTTAGATGCTGGTAGCAAAGATTAGAAGAAAAAGACAAAGCTCTAAGATTCGACCCGGCTGCTTCGCAGTCCGGCCCGAATCTCGGGGGCTACACCCAGTGGGTGCGCTGGCGCGCCCCCACTGAAGGCATGCAAGGCGTACCTTGGACCCGGTGCAGCTCCTCTTCCTTGGCGGCGAGCTGGGTTCTGGCCTCGCGGAACCGCTCCCGAAGCCGGTTGTACGCGCTGGCCCGCAGGTCATACAGATGCTGCGTGCAAACATAAGATTGGAATAACGCAAAGGACAAGCTATAAGATTCGACCCGGCTGCTCCGCAGCCCGGCCGAACCTCGGAGGCTACACCCAGTGGGTGCGCTGGCGCGCCCCCACTGATTCAGCAACCAAGACAAGCAAAGAAGAAAGAACTCACCGCAATCGCCTGCTCCAGCCCCCGCGCCACCTCCTGCTCTTCCCGAACGAAGGACTGCAGGCGCTCGCTCCGACCACGAAGCTGCGAGCGCAAGGCATCCGCCGCGTCGTCCTCCCGGGTTCGCGGCCCGACCACAACCTTGCCGAAGCTCGCCCACGGCTGATGGATCGCGGTCCCGGCGCCGGATCCGCTTCCACCAGGCCGCTCGGAGTTCGTGGCGGCTTGGGGCGGCACGACCACCAAGGTACCGGCGTCCCCGGTCGCGGCCTCCGGGGCCGGTGTCGGCTGCGCTTGGCCGGATGGCGCGGAGTCCGCCTCGCGCCTCTCTCCGCCGCCGTCGCCTACCCCCGCCGGGTCGGCCCGGGGCGGCGTGTCCACCTCTCCAGCTCGCCCGCTCCCTCCGGCTGCGGCTCGATGATCGTCACCGCCGGCGCCGAGCCCCTCTCCATCTCCGGCCAGGCCGGGTCCGCAGTGATCCTGGCCCGCTTCGCAGAGGCCCTCTCCCATGCCTGGGCCGAGGCCTCCTCCATCGCTTTCTCGGCCTCCGCCCGGTCCCGCCAGGCAGCGCTCATCGCCGCGTCAAGATCCCGGCCGGACTGACGGGCCTCGAGGTCCTCCTCCGCGGTCCGGCCCGGATCGCGGTCGATGGCGCTGCTCCGGGTCTTCCTCCAGACGGCCTCGCCCGCCGCGGCCTCTGTCACCACCACCGCCAAGTCAAGAGCCGACCTGTACACAACAAGCTTATCACCACGAAGGCACAAGCAAGAAATAAAAAAAAAGACAAGAGACACTTACCCAATGACCGTCGGGACCTCCCGCCTCTGCCCCACGGACGGGGCAAGCCGGCACTTCTTCTTGACAACGGCCCTCTCGCGCGCCGGCCCCGCCGCCGGGCGCTTCGCGGCCGGCCTCGCCCCGACCGCCTCCTTCCCATGCGGCCGGCTGCCGGCCGCCGCCGCGCGGGCCGGCCCGGCGCCGGCCGTCTTCCGTAGCCGTCTTGGGGGGTCGACGCTGGTGTCCTCCCTGGCAGAGGGCGCTGCACCGTGGGCACCGGTCAGACCCTCCTCGTCGTCGTCAGGCCAGTCGCGCAGAAGATCTGGAGGCGGAGACTTACCTGCATGCCACGACCCGCCGGCCGCCGCATCGGCCAGGCGCGCTTCGACCGCCCCCTCCTCCGCCTCGGCGCCGGCCTCCTCCACGTCCGAGTCGGGCAGGTCGGCCAGCAGGATCCGGGGATTCGGCCCGTCGTGATTCCGCTGGCTGGCGAATAACGCGACCCTCCCGCGGCGTCAGGACACAAGAATAGCGTTGAAGCAGCAAAGAATAAAGACCAGGGACTCACCGCCGGCGCCGGGTTCTCCCGGTGATAGGGCTCCTTCCCGAAGCTCCACCCCTCCTCCTTCAACCCGGCCTTGGAGATGTAGTTCACCCGCTGGGTAATCCCGGCCGGCGTCAGCTCCTTGGTCGACATCTGGGTTGGGTCATGCCGACCGCTCATGTCGCAGATCCGGTGTGCCCGGCGCTGCAGCGGCAGCACCCGGCGGGCGATGAAGGCCGCGATGAGGTCGACCGGCTTCAACCCCTCGCGATCCGTCAGCTCCCCGACCCGGTGGCAGATGTTCACCATCTCCTGCGGCGGCTTCTTAGGGCAGTAGCCCCAGTTCGGCTTCTCGAGTGGCGGCGCGTCGAGGAAAGGCAGAAGGTTGATGACGTCCACCACCGGGTCGGTGTTCCGGACGTAGAAGAATGTCGTCTGCCACTTCTTGGCCGAGTCCTCAAGCGGCAGCTTGGGAAACGGCCCGTTCACTCGGCTGGTAACCACCGCTGCGCCCCAGTCGGACATGACACCGGCTGACGCCCCCTGCTGCTTGAGGAAGAACATCTTCGCCCACAGATCCATCGTCGGCAGCATGCCGAGATAGCCTTCGCAGAGCGTGGTGAAGCCGGCGACCTGCAGCACGGCATTGGCGCCGAGGTGATGCGGCTGCAGCCCGAAGAAGTCGAGCCAAGCGCGGAAGAAGAGGCTCGCGGGGAGGCCGAACCCGCGCTCGAAATGCGAGAAGAAGACAACGTGCTCGCCGGCCTGCGGCCGCGGCACCCTCTCCGAGCCGGGTGCGCGCGCAACCAGCGCCTCCGCCGGCGGCAGCCGCTTCGTGCGATGAAGGTAGCGGATGTTCTGCTTAGTCATGATGGAGCCCTCCCAAGAGCCTTTTGGCAGCGCCATTGGAGGGCTCTACGGGCGTCGAGATGCGGCGATGAAGAGGAGGAGGAAGGGAGAGCAGCGCGCTGCGGGTTTCGGGCGCGGTGCGCAGCAGCAGGCGTGGGCGAGGTGTGCGGCGGCGGCAGCACCTCGTTCGAGCGTGACGGAGATGAAGCAGGAGCGGAGGAGAAGTGAGTGGCGGGGGTGCGCGCGTGAGTGTTTCCGTCGCACTCTCCCCCTTCTCATTTATAACCGCGAAGAGAACGTGGGGGAGTGGGATCGTTTGCGCCCACGATCCCCACTCCCCCGCACTATGCGCGCGCGTTCCCCATGCACATTAACTGCGTGGGGAAGCGCAATCGCCAGGGGTCGCCGCAGTTAATCCGTCACGCGCGGGCCGAGGGCGCTTCATGGCGGGCCCGGTCCGCAGTCATGTCCCGTCGCGCGCGTGGGCTTGCAGGCCTCGCCCGCCGCGAGGCAGCACGTGGTGGCCTGTCAAGTTGCGGCGGGCGCGAATCATCGTGCGAAGCAAGACTCGTCTGGCGGGCGTTTCCGTTTCCCGCCCAGGCCGGGGTGCCGCTGCCCGGCTTCCGGAAGCCGGCCCCCAGCGGGTGTTCCCGGCGTCCGCTGCCGCCTTGCAGGCACGCGGCCGGGCGAAGCCGTTCGGCCGGACTCCCGCGCTTCACCAACAAATCGATTCCTCAGGGGGGGTAAGCTGCGAAGGCCCCCCTGCCTGGAGCCGGCGAACCTTCACAGCTTCGGGGACTACTGTCGGGGGGATGACCCCCGAGTAGGCAACGGAGCCCGGATCCCTTTCAAAAACATCGGGGCAGGCCGAGCCCCTCAGTCCGGCTAGCCTGCGCGCCGGCTCCCCAGTGCGAGCCGGCTCGGCATGGCGACCCGGCTGGCCAGCTGGCCCATGCCGGCTGGCCACTAGAGAGTAAACCCCCACGACAAGACAAGTAAGGCAACAGCGCCCCCTCCTTTACACCAGCCCCGGCGGGCGTGGCGACAGCATTCCCTGTGCCCCCGCCCGGGGCGGGCGGTGTCCGGGTGGCGCAATCCTATTGCTAGGCGGCGCCGACTGCCCTATGACGAACGACAAGACCTACCACAGTGCCGCGCTACCGACCGAACCCGCGCCCGGCGGATCCGGCGGACCCGGCGCACCCGACGCTTCCGGCTCACCCGGCGCACCCGGCGTACCCGATGGCCCCCACCGCCGGCTCCTAGACGATGACACCAGGGCCCCACGCCCATGTAATTTACCCATGTAACTCTAGGGGGTCGAGCTATAAGACCCCCCGGGAGGCCTCCATGCAGAGGGGTTGATCTCGGTTCGGTTCAGGCCGCATCATCTTCCACCACACGCACACAAACACAGCTCCAGGAGCAACCTTGTAACCACTGTGCACTCCATACTCCATTCGGCAGGATTAGGGGTGTTACCTCTCCGGAGGGCCCCGAACCTGGGTACGTCTTGTGTCCCGCACTCGCGCGTGCCAACCTCGCCTCCGAAACCCACCGGTGTCCTCCTGTAACCCCACCTCTTTAGCCATCTTATGGCATCTGCCGTGAGAATACCACGACAAGCAACTCACCACTCCTCATCGAGCTGGCCTGGAGCGGTGAGTTCCTGAACCACGCGTCGGCTTGGGGCGGCAACTGGCTCTGTCGGGCTAGGCAAGGGAGGTGGAGCAGCGAGCTGCCTTGCTCGTATCTGGCGGGCTCGGCGGGCCACCCAGCCGACTTGTATGCCGGAGAACTGCTCATCGGAAGCCATCGAAAGAGTGGAGAAAATGGTGAAGGAGATGGGGGAGCGGCAAAGGGGTGCGATTCTTGCCCGACATCTGGCCTCGGTTAAAATAGAGGGCGGAAAGGAGGAGCTCGACCGGCATTGCATTTAATGTCGGCCCGCTCATGAACGGACGTGTGGTCGGAGTAGGTTTCTAAGCTTCCACGCGGGTTTAATGGAGGCATTTGAATGCGGCGAGGAGGCATGTTCAGCCGGGCGTGCAGCGGGCGGCACCCTCGGCCGGCACACCACTCCCTAATAGTACTTTACAGCTAGTAAACCAGGACGATAATTTTTTTTTTTTTTTGAGAAATGGACGGTAAACTATTAAATCAGGACAGTTCCCGATATGACTTGAATGCATACAAGGGAGAGGGTAGCGGTTCCTGAAATGTTGAACGGCCAACGATGCATCCTCCTTCAATTAGCATGCTGAGGGAAGTAATTAATGGGAGAAGCAGAAAGGAGGTAGCACGATGTGAATGCGACGCAGTTTGCACTCATATAAAGGCGCCCCTCCACTCCAATGCATCTACGAGATCGTACGCACCTACACACCTACACTAAGCGCAAAAGTGCTCACTCCAATTCCCAAACCAAGTGACCAGAAGCTAGACCCATGGCGGTGATGCGCGCGAGCAGCCTGTGGCAGTGCCAAATGGTCGAAGACGCCAGCCTGCGGCACGACACCGCGGATCGTCTCTAGCCGGTGCTTTGGACCGGCTGGTTAATGGCCCGTGTCGACGCCAGCTATGACTCTCAGTTGGACAAGATGATCATCGACGCCATCAACAAGTTGACCATCGTCAAGAAGCTCGCGGACGACATCGCTGTACTCCTCCAGCCCGCATGCCCAGGCTCCTCATTGCCTGCCACCCTAATCGGCCTCCATGGTGAGAACCTCTTTCAAGCACTGGTGGCCTTGCGACTGCCCGCTGACGCGACGAAGAATGTCCACCTCGAGGTCGCGCTCGCCGCGAGGTGCCTCGCCCTGCAAGCATTCATCGACCTACACATCCACATGTATGAGCAAGTCGTGTACATAGGCCTCTACAAGGCCAGTGAGGACGCTATGACGTTGGCCTTCGTCAACTGGCTGGAATCCTTGGACGACTTTGTTCAGAAGCACCTTGACCTCGCCACAAAAGTCGCTGCTCCCCAGCCGCCGGTCGGTGGCCCGGCACACTGAGTCGAGGAGGAGTAGGTTGTTGATGGATGAATCTTTCTTCTTGCCTCCTGTAACCACCACTGCGATCGCGTCGTTGTGGCCTTAATTCTTATTGTATCGCATTCTCATTCCAGTCGATAAAGACATGTGTGATCCCTTTGCTCACATTTGGCGTCAATTATATGCATCACTATAACTAGTAGTACCTCTGTCCTGGGTTATTGGTCACCTTCGTGTGTTTGTGCCAAATTTTGACTTTAGATTTAACTAACAATATGTTAATGCATGTCACAAAAAATAATATCATTGGAAACTATGTTCAAGTACAAATCCAACGATATATTTTTTGGTGACATGCATTAATTTTCTGTTAGATAAATTTATGGTTAAAATATGTCACAAAGGTGACCAACAAACCAGGATGGACGTTGTGCTTACCTTTTGCACCAACTTCGTAATTTACGTACGATGCTTGACCCAACCTACCGAACTACTCGTAAATTCAAAACTACAACCGAACTTATAAATTCAAAACTACTCGTGCAGCACACCTGTCCCGTTCGCAAGTTCAAAATGAGAAACTGGAACGCGTATAGCAAGCTTGCCCCGTTCGCGTCGCATCCCACACTGTCGTTCCGGCCTGCCGGTCAACGCGCATTGGCTAGGCATATATCACTAACATGTGGGACCGCATGTGAGGAAACCGACGATGCGTCAAACTGGCTAACTCCCCCGCTTACCGCGTGGGAAAAGCCCCGCTCTAGCGTTTTCAATCGTCATTTCTATCTATCGATCGGGCCAAGGAGCAAAACCAAATGTTAGAATTTATACTCCCGGTTTCTTTTTAGTCTGCATATAAAGTTTGGTCAATGTCAAGCTTTGTGAAGTTTGTCTAACTTTATATTAATAATATCAACATTCACAATATGAAATCAATATTATCAGATGCACCATGAAATGTATTTTCATACTATATAGTTTTAAAAGGAAAAGCCTGCCGCGTTCGCGTCGCACGCCCACACGGTCGGGACTCGGGAGTACTCCACGGTCGGTCTGTCATGCCGCATAGCTAGGGAAGGCGTGTTGCCTAGCATTTTCACTGTCATGTGGGACCGCAGTTGAGCAAACCAACTATCAGCAAACCACTACCGCGTGTCGGCTGAGTTTGAATTGGAAGAGAGAAACGAGGAGGGGAAGAGCTAGCTGTAGCACGGATGCCAAGAAATTTGGTGTCAGATGGGAGTCGTGTTGATAAAGTAGGAGCACTTTGTACTAGTTTGTACTAGTACCACTATACAACTACTACTGTACTAAAGTTATAGAGTACTAGTACTCTGGTACGTGCATGGCACAGCTTTGTAGGAACAAAATTCGGGCAAGATCTTGTTTCGGGTGATTTCTCTCTTTTCTCAGTCAATGTATTACGAATAATATGATGTGGGGGGCACCCATGAAGCCACGTGCCACATCTGGAGGTCTTGTTGTGAGCTTCTTGTGTGGATCGATCACACTGTCGCGCTGCTGGTTCAAGAAGAATGTGTCTGGGTACAATTATATTAGGTTATAGTAGATCCGAATCCCAGCCACCTGGACCATTGGATCAAAATCAATCAACGGTTTATATCATGTACATGCAAATGCACGCATTGACTCTATAAAAATAATGAATATATAATATATAGTACATAATACCGCATATTAGGTTTCTCTAAAGTCAAACTTTGTATACTTTCAACAAGTTTGTAGAAAAATATATTAACATATACACCACCAAATATATATCATTTGATTCATCATTGCATATATTTTCACATCATGTAAATTTGTTAGTGTAAATGTTCACATTGTTTTCTACGAACTTGGTCAAGGTTTATAAAGTTTGACTATAGTCAAAGCTATATGCGGAGTAAATAAAAACGTAGGGAGTAGTATAGATATAGATATAGAAATAAAAAATCTAGCACTATAGTCTATAGATATAGATATATATAGCTACCTTTTTTCTATATTAAAACTCACGTTTTTGTTTAGACATTGTTTAGCTTCGCTACAATTTGCATCTGCGATATGTGTAGGACTACCGCCTTGTTCAGATCCTCTATTAGGAACTCCACCATTATCCTTAATAAATTCATATTAGAAATTTAGATTGCATTATCTTAGTTCTTGTCGGTTCTTCGGTTGCTTGCAGAAACTCGATCTCGTTATTCAGGTTGATCGTGCATACGGCAAGATCGGTGACCATGGGAGATTGGTTTAATTAGTGATTGTCGATTTGCATCATCGCGTACGATATAGTTGGATCGTCAACGTCAAAATCCACCAAATCAATAGTTATCCCCACTCTCATCGAAAGATTGGGTCGCCATCACATGACTACCAGCTAGACAATTCCTTCTCTAAAACATACACATGAACACCCATCTCAGTATCTAGGTCCACGCCTCCCTCTCTCTCTCGGAACACACACACCTCTCCACACGATCCATGTCTATTGGTCTCTCTCCCATCCCATCAAAAAATTGGCACATCGTCATTCTCTCCTTCTCGCGGCCCCTGTCTACGTAGTTAGGTCTCCGTATGACACACAAGCATTGCTCTCTCTCTCACACACATAACCTTAATGTCGGTGTAAAAACCGGCAGACCTCAGGGTAGGGGGTCCCGAGCTGTGGATCTCGGATCGATGGTAACAGAGACGATGGAGACCATGTTTACCCAGGTTCGGGCCCTCTCGATGGAGGTAAAACCTTACGTCCTGCTTCTATTTATATTGATGGAGATGTATCGAGTACAGAGTTGATCTACCTCGAGATCGTAATATATGTCTAACTTCTAGGGCTAGGTGAACGATATTGTGTTCCTCTCCCCTACGGGCTAAACCCCATGGCTTATATACACGCCAGGGAGGGTATCTAGGGTTACAACGTCGGTATCTAGGAGTAAGGTGGCTGGACAAATCTTGAAGTGTACTACAAGTCTTCGGTAGAGACAGCCTCGATCACGTCTCCCGTGTAAGGCCTCCGGAGTCCATGGCGATCACGTACGAAGGCACATCGGCCCAACCGAGGAGACGGGCCGGCTAGGTTGGCACCTCCTAATCTAGGACACTGTCAGTAGCCCCTGAACTGGTCTTCGATGCCGAAGTCGACGTCCTTTAATTTCCGGAGTCTTGGCTCGATAGACAAGTTCCCATGCTTTTTCCTCCGACCAGATTTAAAGACCTTGGCCAACCCTTACAATTCCGTTGGGCCCAATCATAGATTTCGAGAATCATGCCGCTTAGGGAATCGGGCCCCTTTATGGGAAAAACGTCGAAGCGTCAGCCCTTTCCGCCTTTACTTAATAAACGCACAACCTTCTACTAGCGGACATACGCATCAACCGCAACTGTAGCAAAAATCCCCCTCTTTCCCCACCCAAGCTCTAGAGCCCGCACAATGGCGAGTGGTGAAGGATCGTCTAGGCGCCCTCACGGTCCTGACAGAGGGGACTGGGGGAGCTGTTCCATCGCGCGCCTTCAACTAGAGCGCTTGGCGACGCAAGGCTATCTACCGGACGCGGATCTGGCCCCAAGCCATCCTTGATTAACATCCCTCGACGGTCAAGTCCATGCCGAGAATTTCCCTTTGCCGCGAGGAGATGAGCGGGTATGCTTCATGCCCTTCCTCCTTCGCGGTTTAGGGTTTCCAATCCACCCTTTCCTCCGCGGCCTGCTGGAGTTTTACGGGTTGCATCTGCATCATCTCTCCCCGAATTCGATATTGCATATTGCGGGGTTCGTCGCGCTCTGCGAGTTACACCTCGGCTGTCAGGCGCACTTCGGGTTATGGCGAAAGTACTTCTGCGTCGTGCCCTGCTCCTCGGCCGACAAACTGTTCGAGGTTGGAGGAGCCGAGGTCTGCCGAGTTGACAATACCGGTCACCCCGCGGGAACACCTCGGGAGGACGCCGAGTACTGGCCATCCGAGTGGTTTTATATTAATGACGTCCCGTTGTACGAGCCAGTCCGGCCAGGCCTCGCGCCCTTCTCATTGGATCCACCAAGGAAACGCTACAGCTGGAGGCCGCGGAGCTTGGCACAAGAGGAAGATGAAACCGTGACCAGTCTAGCGGCCAGAGTGAACCTACTGTCGGGCGCTGGCCTTACCATTATTGACGTGATGGCGGTGGCCCTTCACCGAAGAGTCCAACCATCCAGCAGCGCCTGCGCTTATTGTGCGAGTATAATGGGTCCAACGATGCTTCCCGATCCATCAAGGGAGCTTTTATGGACCAAATGACCCTTGGAGCTGTACTAGCCAGCATGTACCAAGGGTCCGCAGAGGATTTCGCCAAGCGTCGGTTCCAAGACGGGCTGTCATACTAAAACCCAGCCGACATAGTAAGTTTTATCTTCCTAACTCTTCGCGTTTACCTCGGGATCCCAAGATTTAACCTGCAACACCTCGGCCTTCGTACAGCGGTGGAGGCCTTGGCTTGAAGGCGTGAACAGTCCAGCCCCTGAGCCAGAACTGCACTGCCGTGCGGAGGACCCTCTCTATAAAGAGGATGAAGACCTGGACCTGATCTATAAAGGGAGGACATTTTTCTTGGAGAGCCTCGACGGCTCAAAAGTAGCTCTCATCCCAGACACCCCGGGGACGAGGCCGGCCTCATCGGTAACACTCCCTTCCTCTAAATGAAAGAGAGCCCCTCGTCCTCCAGCCACCAGCCATCTGACTTCTCCTCCAAAGGGGCGGCGCTCCCAACGCATACGCAGAGAGACGGCTTCACTGGGAAGGGCCCCAGCCGCGACGCGAGAAGTTCAAGCCGAGGTCACGGGGGCAGAAGAGAGTGCCCCCTCCATCACCGGGTAATACTTCAGTCTATGTTGTAGTAAAAACACTTCGAATTCTAACACCCCCAATTATTTGCAGCCACCCTTTACCCACCACAACACATGTGGAGGCCGAGGGAGACACGGCCCCGCCCAAGGGAACAGAGGCCCGAAATCCCACGAGGGCTGACCCCGGAGCCACCCAGCCCGAGGACTCAGCAACATCGGCCACCCCGTCTGAGATTCAATGCGCCGCGAATTATCGCCGGCGAAAAGCTTTTTTGAACAATCCGGCTTTCTCGGACAGGGAGCTCAATGCTCTCAGCGCCGTGGATGCATACCTCGGGGCGACCCGAGGTGCCTTCGATGAGTCGCTGGATGTCTTGTCACGAGGGCTCTGGGTAAGGTGTTTAAAAACAAATATGACTACCAAGTATGGTACTAGCCCCTAAGGCTTGGTACGAGCCACTGGGGTCGGATCAAGACTTGAATACTAACCAGCAATTACTGTCATAGCAGGAAGCTCGCTTGAAGAACGAGCAATTGACCTCGGCGTTGGCCCAAACAAAGGTGCAGCTTGACGCGGCTTTGTCCGAGGTTAAACAGGTGAAGAAATTCACCAGAGAGGCGCATGGTAAGTGATGAATGTGTGAATTGGGTGATACCAAAAGATAGAGCTAACGTCAGAATCGCTTGTAGCAGCGGAGGCCCTGGGCCATCTAGAAAGAGACCTGAAGCAGGCCCGCGAGGATCTGGCGTATGCTGAAGCACAACACCAGGAAAATTAACATGTGGTCACTCAGAGAGCGGACAGCGTGACTGCGTGTAGGGTTGAGAACGCCCGCCATGCCCAGGAAATTGAGAGCTTGATAAGTCTCTAAGGAAAGTTGGTCGTGTAACTTGTCCGAGATAATTTCTCATGCGAATGTTACTTTGTTTGGCAGCCTCTTTGTCTGGCCTTCCTCCGGAATCTCGGGGTCCGATGTCCGAGGACATGGTCATTCGCTTATCCGAGGTGCACGAAAGGGCACGAAAGTCGATGAAAGATGTGCATAAGGCATTATGGCCCGAAGTGTCGGTCCCCGAGGACATGGCCGTGCTAGCTGTAACGCCCCGGACACACTCGCCGGTGGTCGTTACTCCTGGCGAGATCTAGACTGGCCTCACAGATCAATACTAGTCTTTCCTGCGCACTTTGTCCTCACTCGTGCGCACCCGGGAGCAACTTCCCGGTCGGTCACCCATCCTGAAATTGCTCCAAGCTGAGCACGCTTAACTTTGGAGTTCTTTCCGGATGGGCTCTCGGAAAAGAAGGAATTCCTTATTGATATGAGTAGTCTATCATCCCTATTATGCCAGGCTATCACATACACCCCCACTCAGAGGAACCGACGTCCTCGTCAGGCCACAGGAACGTTCCCTCTTGGCACATACGTCTGTGCATCCAGTCCGGTACATGTGACATGCCGTGTGCCACGATGGGTCACAAACGTCATGAACAACATGACCGCGCACCTGTCCGCAAACATCCGTGTAACCGCGAGGGTCGGCTCTGATACCAACTTGTAACGCCCCGGACACACCCGCCGGTGGTCGTTACTCCTGGCGAGATCTAGACTGGCCTCACAGATCAATACTAGTCTTTCCTGCGCACTTTGTCTTCACTCGTGCGCACCCGGGAGCAACTTCCCGGTCGGTCACCCATCCTGAAATTGCTCCAAGCTGAGCACGCTTAAATTTGGAGTTCTTTCCAAATGGGCTCTCGGAAAAGAAGGAATTCCTTATTGATATGAGTAGTCTATCATCCCTATTATGCCAGGCTATCACACTAGCCGAACAGCCGAAGAGAGCGCGGCGCCGGATCCAGGCTTGGAAAGTATCAGCTTGCCGAGAAGGTGCGAAGGAGGACTGGGCCATGGTGAAGACCCACTACACCGGTCTGAAGACGACGGAATTAGCAGAAGTGGGACCCATGGGGCCTGATGGGGAAGAAATCCCTACCAGCCAGGCATATGATAGCGTAGTACAGGCGGCACGCCTGTCGCAGAAGGATTGCGCGTTGGACACCCTAATAGATGGGCTAAACCACACGTGAAAACTTTGTATGACTTTATGTACCGAGGTATTCTATGTCACTTTTTTCCGTCCGTTTATCCAAACTCTGTCAGCCAGCCTTAGGCTTCCGCCTCCTCGGATAAATTCCAAGGAGTTTCCCATACTACTAGCCGAGGTCATCGGACCAGGTGCTTCAGGTGACCAGGCAATCGAGCTGTGCGGCTCGAAAGACAAGAGGGTAACGGAGGGTTATGTTATATTACTTTTTAACGTAAGAAACATCTTCTGAGGAAAATAGTTCTTCCAACAGTTCCTTTCCTCGGGTTATTGTGTCGAGCACGTTTGTCCGAAGGCGGATGACCTCGGGGGTAAAGCCCCTGGTCGGGGTTTGAAAAGACCCCTACCACGTTAGTCCTATGTCATAGCCGACCGATCTGCATTATAAGAACGCTAGCTTTCGGCTTTATCCGTCCGAGGTACTACACCGGTTGATCCAGGAGTAACAATCACAGCGGTGCTCCCTTTGCCCCCTAGCCGAAATATCGGGAACGTAAGGGGCAAACAGAGGAGCCGGGCAACCCAGCTTGGCCAAATCTTAAAGAGAATCGATGCATATAATGGCTCAAAAGACAATAGTACATAAGAGGTGGAATAGCTCTTTTTTTAAATAACATGCTATATTGTCCTCGGGATCATTGAATAACGTGCCGAGGTGTGTGGATAAATAATGAATAAAAGATTAAGGCAAAGAAAATGTAAAAGTTATTTACACGGACCGTGTTTGCAGCGTCAAGCGTAGAGGCGCCGGAGTAGCGCCGCGTTCCAGGGGTGGGGCTCTAATCAGCCGTCCTCCGGATCTCGGACTCGATATGCTCCTCCGATAAGAACTTGATCAATGATAAATGGCCCGTCCCATCTAGGGGAGAGTTTGTGTTTTTGTTTCTCAGGGTGTAGCCTCATGATGAGATCCCCGACGTTGAATTCCTTAGCACGAACTTCTCTGCCATGGTAGCGCCGGGCCTGCTGCTGATAAATAGCTGATCTTGCCCGTGCAACGTTGCGCTCTTCTTCGAGAGCATCCAGTGCATCTTGCCGATCGAGCTCGGCTTCTAGTTCCTCATACATGCGCACCCGAGGTGCATCATGTATAATATCGCAAGGGAGGACCGCTTCGGCGCCATACACCATGAAGAACGGGGTATATCCTGTGGACCTATTTGGTGTTGTACGCAAACCCCATAGTACGGAATCAAGTTCCTCAACCAATTTGCAATCGGCTTTTTTAAGGGAGCGAACTAGCCATGGCTTAATTCCACTAAGGATAAGTCCATTGGCCCGCTCCACCTGCCCATTAGACTGAGGGTGGTAGACGGATGTGTAATCGAGCATAATGCCCAGCTTCTAACACCATGCCTTAACCTCCTTAGCCGTGAAGTTGGTTCCGTTGTCCGTAATCAGACTGTGGGGGACACCGTAACGGTGGACTACCCCCGAAATGAATCCGATTACCTGGACGGCCTCGGCCGAGGTGACCGGCTTTGCTTCGATCCACTTGGTAAATTTGTCTACCATAACGAGTAGGTATTTGTTTTTGTTTGATCCGCCCTTAAGTGGCCCGACCATATCAAGCCCCCAGACCACAAAGGGCCAAGTAATGGGGATGGTGCGAAGGGCCGTGGGGGGCATATGGCTCTGCTTGGCGAATACCTGGCAGCCTGGGCAGCGCTGTACTAATGCCGAGGCATCGGCGCTGGCCGTTGGCTTGTAGAAACCGGCTCGAAAAGCCTTGCTGAGCAGGGTCCGAGCAGCGGCGTGATGTCCGCTCATTCCGGAGTGTATCTCTCAAAGTACGAGTTTTCCTTCTTCCTCGAATATGCATCTCTGGAGGACGCCCATTGTGCTCATTTTATAAAGTACCCCTTCATGAACCTTGTAAGCTTTAGACTGCCTTACATTCTGGCGGGAGTCGGTTTGGTTATTGGGGAGCTCTTTTCGAAGTAGGTATGCGAGGAGCGGCTCGGTCCATGGTGTGATAACTGCCATGACTTCATGCGCTGAAGCAGTCTTCCAGATCGTTGACCCGCCTATGATACCCTCGTCTTCTTCGGGCGGGGCCTGTTGCCCGACGTCGGTTGGTTCCGATGTTCCTTTGCTATCTTGCCAGACTACAGATGGCTTGAAAAGCCGTTCGAGGAAGGTGTTTTCGGGAACCTTATCCCGCTTTGCGCCCAATCAGGCGAGTATGTCCGTGGCCTGGTTGCTATCTCGGGGTATGTGGTGAAATTCCAGCCCCTCGAACCTGTCCAAGATCTTTATAACGGCATTTCGGTAGGCCGTCATCTTCTGGTCCTTGGCGTCGAACTCGCCGTTGATTTGTGAGATGGCGAGGTTGGAATCACCTCGGACCTCAAGGCATTTGACACCCATGGAGACTGCTATCCGAAGTCCGTGTAGGAGGGCTTCGTATTCAGCCGCGTTGTTGGAGTCCGTGTACATGATTTGTAGCAAGTATCTAATGTTATCTCCTGTGGGAGACGTGAGCAGCACGCCAGCCCCTAGTCCGGCGAGCATTTTGGAGCCATCAAAATACATTGTCCAATGCGAGTAAGTACTGTACTCACGGGGGAGTTCGGCTTCGGTCCATTCGGCCACGAAGTCCGCTAACACCTGGGATTTAATGGCCCGGCGTGGTTTATAGATAATTTCAAAAGGTAGGAGCTCAATGGCCCATTTGGCGATGCGCCCCATTGCATCCCTATTATTGATTATGTTGCTTAACGGGACGTTGGATGCCACGGTCACCGTGCACTCTTGAAAGTAGTGTCGAAGTTTTCGCGATGCCGTGAAGACTGCATAAGCTATCTTTTGATAATGAGGGTAGCATGTCTTGCAGGGGGTTAAGACCTCGGGCGCGTAATATACGGTTTTCTGGACCTGGAATTTGTGACCTTCCATGTTTCGTTCCACCACGTGGACTGCGCTAACCACTTGGTTTGTGGCCGAGATGTATAGTATCATCGGTTCGCAAACACCTGGTGCTGCCAGGATGGGATTGGTGGCGAGGAGGGCCTTGATATCTTCCAGGGCCACAGCAGCCTCCTTGGTCCATTTAAACGTTTTGGTTTGCTTTAACAGCTTGTACAATGGTAAAGCTTTTTCTCCAAGCCGTGATATGAAGCGGCTCAAGGCTGCTACGCAGCCCGCCAGTTTTTGTACGTGCTTGAGCTCGGTCGGGATCTCCAAACGATCCAAGGCTCGGATTTTGGCCAGATTGGCTTCAATTCCTTGGCTAGATACGATAAAACCGAGGAGTTTGCCAGCTAGGACTCCGAAAACGCATTTCTCTGGATTGAGTTTAATTTGATATTCCCGTAGGCTAGCGAATGTATCTCGCAGGTTGTTCACCAACTGGTTGACGTGTTTAGTTTTGACAACTACGTTGTCTACGTAGGCCTCAACGGTCTTTCCAATGTGTTTTTGCAGGCATGTTTGAATCATGCGCTGGTACGTGGCGCCAGCGTTCTTTAGTCTAAAGGGCATCGTGTTGAAACAAAACGGTCCGTAGGGCATGATGAATGTCGTTGCTGCCTGGTCGGATTTCTTCATCCTTATTTGATGATATCCTGAGTAGGCGTCTAAGAAGCAAAGCGCCTCATGGCCCGCGGTGGCGTCCACGATTTGGTGATACGGGGTAAGGGGAAGGGGTCTTTGGGGCAGGCTTTATTGAGGTCTTTGAAATCGACACACAACCGCCACGACCTGTCCTTTTTTGGTACCATGACCAAATTGGCTAGCCAGTCAGGGTGCTTTATGTCCCTGATGAATCCTGCCTCCAGCAGCTTTGCTAGTTCCTCGCCCATTGCTTGACGCTTGGGCTCAGAGAAACGCCAAAGTGTTTGTTTGACAGGCTTATAACCTGTTAGTGCATTTAGGCTATGCTCGGCCAGCCTACGTGGTATCCCTGGCATATCGAAGGGGTGCCAGGCGAATATGTCCCAGTTTTCCTTGAGGAAAGTGCATAGGGCTTCGGCAACTTCTGGGTCGAGGTTAGCCATTTTAGTAGGGTCCGTTGGGTGAACCTGGAATTTGACTATCTCGTCGGCCGGTTTGAAAGAAGTAGGTTTTGATCTTTTGTCGAGAACAACATCGTCTCGGTCAACATCGGCGCGCAGCGCGGTCAACTCTTTGGCCGCGAAGGCTTCGGCCAGAGTCTCGAGGGCGAGGGACGCCGTTTTATTCTCCGCTTTGAGTGCCCTGTCAGGATCACTTGAAATGGTAATGATCCCTTTCGGGCCTGGCATCTTGAGCTTCATGTAGCCATAGTGTGGCACCGCTTGAAATCTTGAAAAGGCGTCCCGTCCGAGGATGGCATGGTATCCGCTCTTGAAAGGTGCGATATGGAACGTAATCTCCTCGGAGCGATAATTATCCAAGGTCCCGAAGACTACGTTTAGAGTTATCTTTCCGCTGCAGCGTGCCTCTTGCCCGGGGACTATTCCTCTGAAGGTGGTGGTGCTCTGTTCTATGCGCGATTTATCGATGTGCATTTTGTCCAGAGTGTCCTCGTATATTAGATTCAAGCTGCTCCCTCCGTCCATAAGGACCTTATGGAGGCGGCAGTGGTCCACGATGGGGTTGAGGACTAGCGCGGTGGGGCACCTGTCCAGGGCCGACTTTGGCTGGTCATGGTAGGTGAAGTTGACCGGCGTGTCTATCCATGCACCACGAGGTGGTACTTGCCGGACGGCATTAATTTCCCGCAGGGCCCCTTTGCGCTGGTTGTTAGACGTAAAGGTCTCATAAATCATTAGGACCTCGTCTTCTTCCGAGGTTTGTTCAAGGTGGCTGGGGGTGCCTGCCAGGAGGGCAGGTCCCCCTTTGCCACCTGCCTCAACACCCAACAATCGCAAAGACTGTGAGTCGGGCAGGAGTAAATCAATACGGCGTGGATCGGGCATGGTTTACCCAGGAAGCCGTCTAGGGCCATTCCGGGGCGATCGGAGATTTTCTTCTTCTTCCGGGGTTGATCACCCGGGATGCTCCGTTTGTGATTTTCGCGCCGACGTTTGGACCGGTCGCGTCCCGGGTGGTCCTCACAGATCGAATCCATGTTGTCCTCGGTCCGCCAGGTGTCTTCGATGGCGCAAAATCGTGCTACCAGATTGGTTAATTCAGGGAGTGTTTGCATGCAACAACGGGCGAGGGCGTTCGAGACACCTCTGTCCTTGCATCCGCGCTCAAAAGCGGTAATTATGTCAGAGTCCTTTTAATCCAGTATCTTGCTCTTGACGGACAAGAATCTGGCCCAGTATTGTATGATCGGCTCATTGGGGAGCCGTTGTACGTAGGCCAAGTCCCAGACGTCAGGCGGGCCGGAGTTATCGGGGTGATATTCTATATGGGAGGTGAGCGGACCAGCTCTGATATCTAAAGATCGCGCGCTCAAGACCTGATTACTCTCACTTGACGTCGGATCCGCGGTTATCGGTTTAACCGAATTGCTCTAGAGATCGGCCGCTGGCAGGTCGCTGTCCGATCCGGCCTCCAAGAAGTATCTTAGCCCTTCGTCAGTGGGGGGATTCCTCGTTGGAACCAAACAGGGGTCATGATTCGCTTCCGTGTCACGTGGAGGCGTCTCTATGACCAAAGTTTCGAACACGGAGACGTGCTCCATGGGCTCAAGGCCGCTAACCAGCGATCCCATCGATCACTTTGGCGATCGCACAGCGGAACTCTCAATGAAAGCACCAGTGTCAGTGTAAAAACCGGCAGACCTCGGGGTAGGGGGTCCCGAGCTGTGGATCTCGGATTGATGGTAACAAAGACGATGGAGACAATGTTTACCTAGGTTCGGGCCCTCTCGATGGTGGTAAAACCCTACGTCCTGCTTCTGTTTATATTGATGGAGATGTATCGAGTACAGAGTTGATCTACCTCGAGATCGTAATATATGTCTAACTTCTAGGGCTAGGTGAGCGATATTGTGTTCCTCTCCCCTATGAGCTAAACCCCATGGCTTATATACACGCCAGGGAGGGTATCTAGGGTTACAAGGTCAGTATCTAGGAGTAAGGCGGCTAGAAAAATCTTGAAGTGTACTACAAGTCTTCGGCAGAGACAGCCTCGATCACGTCTCCCATGTGCGGCCTCCGGAGTCCATGGCAATCACGTACGAAGGCACATCGGCCCAACCGAGGAGACGGGCCGGCTAGGTTGGCACCCCCTAATCCAGGACACCGTCACTTACCCCCCCCGGCAAGCTATGCTGACAAGCTCTATCTAGCTCTCACACACAAAACACAGACGATGTCTGTGTGTCCCTTCATCGCACACACACTATCGCTCGCCCAATATCCCCGCCCCTATAACCTGCTTGTCGATCCCCTCTATGTCTATATCCTGTAACAAGTTGACATTACACGCACCCCCTCACTCTCTCTTTCTCTCACGCACACGCACACACCCTCTTCCTCCCTTTCGGACACCCCTGTCTCTCTGACAAAGACACACAGTCTTTCAAACATGCATATGCCCCTCTCTCTCTCTCTCTCTCTTTCTCTCACGCACATGCACACACCCTCTTCCTCCCTTTCAGACACTCCTCTCTCTCTGACACACACATAGTCTTTCGAACACGCATATGCCCCTCTCTCTCTCTTTCTCTCACGCACATGCACACACCCTCTTCCTCCCTTTCGAACACTCCTCTCTCTCCGGCACACACACACATCAGTCTTTCGAACACGCATATGCCCCCCTCTCTCTCTTTCTCTCACGCACACGCACACACCCTCTTCCTCCCTTTCGGACACTCCTCTCTCTCCGACACACACACACATCGAACACGCATATGCCCCTCTCTCTTTAGGTCTCGCTGCCACCTCCGCCCCCCCCCCACGTCTTTGTGACACAAATATTCGCTCTATATCTATCTATCTCTCGCAATAATACATGGATAGTCTAAATTGGAATCAAGCAAAGGACCACACTTCTCCCGATTCTCTCTTGGAAAAATGAGCTCCAATTGCAAAAATCGAATCCACTCTCAAACAGAAATTTTTGAACATAGGGTGAAATCTTCCACACAAATGTTTGTTGCATGCATGCATGTCAATGATATGGATCTAGTACTAATCGTACATCCACACTGACCCAATTCACACAAATTACACTAAACACTTCTCAAAATATGGTGTACATGTGATGTTTATTGTACTGCTCCTACTAGCTAGCCCCCGAATTGTTTCAACATATTGTGCTGCTTGAGATTCTATTTTTCTCGGTCAGACGATGTGTTTGTGTAACCACGCAAAGGTCAACCCCTGCCCCCATTGGTACTGTAGCTCCAAGCTCCCTTACGGACACAACACCCATCGGAGCACGGAGCCGTTGCCGAAGTGGACGGCGCCGTGGCCTGGGAAGACGAAGGAGTATCCGACCTCGCCGAGGTGGAGCACGCCCTCGACGGCCACGAGTAGCGCGCCCTCACTGGCAATGCGCCCACGCGGAGGCCAATGTGATCCAGCGGCTCACCCTCGTTGGCCATGAGGGGGAGCGCGTGCTCCAGCAGCACGCCCTGGTCGGTCACGAGGAGGTGCATCGCGTCCTCGCCGCTGACAAGGTGGAGGAGCGCGTTCTACAGCAGCATGCCCGCTAGCATCACATCCTTGCCGCTCTCGACGTGGACAAGTGCGTGCTCCGGCAGCACGCCCGCGAACATCGCATCCTCGCCACTCAGGTGCACGAGCGTATTCTCCAACAGCACGGCCGCGAGAATGGCATCCTCACCGCTGACGAGGTGGATGAGCGCGTGCTCCAGACAGTACCCCAGGAGTCGGGACACGAGCACCGCGCCCCCGCCGACGAGGAGTACTGCATGGTGGCCATCGCGGTTCAGGAAAATCCTGTGACTCCGCTGCGCCCTGAAGGAGCGCGAGCTCCAGTGGGCGCTCGAGTAGTCCCACGTTGATATCACTACAAAAAGAAACACTTCCGTGATGATACGTCTTTGTCACAGTAGGTCACGTTTTCTGTCATGCATGGACATCCCTGACGATTTTATGATAGAATCAAGATAGCCATACCTGTGCTGTCATAGAAGTGTTCCATGACAATACTGAAATTATCATCACGGAAGTGTCCACTTCTATGACGATAAATGGTGTGTCATGGAAGTGTTTTCGTTAAGGGTGACCGACATGTGGCATCGACCGTAACGGGTCGCCGTTAAGCTATCGGGTGCGGGTTTGGATCCGATAACCCATTAATAGCCCTAGCCAATGGTGATTTTCCACGTGTAAAATTCCCATTCGCCAACAGATCCACATGCCAGCTCGACGTCGCGACAGATGTCATCCATCCATTGGACGGTACGTGCCAATGAAATAGTGACACATGGAATGGCCCAACAGTGGCCCATTTAGGTAAAAAGGCCAGCCCAGTCAAAGTTAGCAGGCTAGCCCATTAACGGCCTGGTTGCACAAGGCCCATTTGCAGGTAAGGCCCGTTTGAGTAGTGTCAAATCGGCCCGTCACCGGCCCGTTGTGGATTTCTCATCATTGCGGCCCATGGTCACTTCTGGCCCGTTAACAGTCTGCTTTATATTTGGGCCCAATTACGACCCGGTGTGTTTCCGGCCTGTTGAAGGTCCTGCTACATTTGGGCCCATATGTGGCCCGATGAAACTTTCGGCCCATAAACAGACCATGATGGAATTGGGCCATTTTCGGCCCAGTCTGACTTTCGGCCTGTTAACGGCCGACGCAACCCATGGGCCATATGTAGCCCGATGTCACATCGGGCCTATTAACGGCCCATATTCTCGATGACACAAAGCCAGCCTGCCAGCACTTTCGGCCTCTTAAAGGCCCGTGTAGTAGGTCGGCGCAATTACGGCCCGTGCTGACTTTCGGCCTGTTAACGATCCGCCATGTAAATGGGCCACCATGGGCTGAGCTACATTTCGGGCTGTAATGACCAGTGGGCTATTTGGCACATTTTAGGCCCAATCATCTTTCGGCCTGCTACAAGCCCTAGGTATATACTGGCCCTATGAAGGCCCAATCTGCGATTTGGCCTGTTAACAGCCCATGTCATTTATGGACCAGATAAGGCTTGCGTTATATTTAGACATGTTAACGGCCCGTTAATACAATGGGCCCGTATTATGTTTAGGCATGTTAATGGCCCACTATGGTCACGGGCCTACAAATGGAACGATTAGAAATAAGAAGAGCTTACGCTGATTTTGGGCCAGTCATTTTCTGTGGGCTACATACTGATTACGGCCCGTAATCATTTTTAGCTCCATTCTAGTTTTGGGCCGAACGAATATTGGCCCTTTGGGATCCTACGATGCTTTTGGCCTAAAGGAGACTGATGATGGCGAATACATTACTAAAAATAAACCTACACTATACAAAAATAGCTTGCTAATTTCTACGGCCTTTGGCAGCAGGATATATGTTGTATCGTAACAAAATAAATTACAGCCATACAACAAAAGGCCTGTTGGCATAAAAGTTTACTGTTCTTGCAGATAAATGCACCATGAGATGTATAGAAGCAGAGATCATTTGAGTAGAGTGGTAACGTTTCAGGCTGTAGAATCTGATGGAGCAGCATGACCTTCCCCTTTTTGGCGCCATTCCTCTTGAACAATGAAGCAAATTTCCGATAGTCTGGTTTCAAAACCATTCATATCTTGACGACATTTGTCAACCACTATTCTTGTTTCAGAAATGACCTCCATTAGGGATTGGACTTGTGTTTGGAGCATAGATATATCACTCTGTCTAGCCAGAGGATTTTGTTCAGTAGGCGGTTTAGATGAGGTTACCTTAACAACCAACCGAGAATTACTCAGGAAGGTGCTTTTTGCACTGTTAGTGGAGAGATACTGACGCACTGCAGCAAGATGTGACATTGTGCCTATGGTAGCCTCGTCACCTTCAGGAGGTTGTGGTTGTTCAATCATTTCTTCCATAGCTTGCTGAAAGTTTGAATTTTGTAGATTAGTGTATCAGATAAGAAGTTACTAATGAGACAAAAACAAACAAAATAGCTTTCACGTTTATACATAACTTATTTTGGTGAACCACTGTAATACTTTAGCATGTATTTTAGTGGTAAGTACATAATAAAATCATGTTCGGAACATATGTCCATGTAGCATGCCTAATGTATTGTCTATTTCCTCACATTTATTGACATCTATCTAAGGATAAAGAGACACGGTTTAAAATACGATGAACATAGTATGACATCATTCATATCAAGGGCAAACGGATATCAAACAAATAGGCTATTGTATCATTGTGTGGACACGTGAACATCACAACTAGATTACAGATCAAGACCAAAAGAATATCCATCCTTTCTTTTAAACCGTGTAAGGTGAAATGATACGTTAAGACAACTGTGTATAAAAGTGAACAGAGTAACTGCCATTGGCTGCAAACCAAGCAGTTAAATGAACATGTCACAGTAACAAGCAGTTGAAAGGCATGAGTAAGGACTTCCAACAGCGGCTTGGACTGGTGTAGTCATGCCCTTCATCTTGCTGGTGTGACAATTGTCGGCCCAATGGGAACCAGCGTACCACGGGCCATCTGCCTGCGGCCCAGGAAGCAACGCCTGGCAAGGCCCAAGAGGTGGCCCAGCCATGGGCTCCGTGAAGCAAGACGCCTCGTGAGGCGCCGACTTCACGAGGACCCTCTCCATAGGGGGATGAACCACTTAAGATCACCGGTAGCGGCAGCCAGCCTCGCGAGGCCCCCTCTCGCGAGGCGGCCTCCCGAGGCTACCCGCGCGAGGAGCCGCTTAGCGCTGGCCACGCTGTCACGTGCCCACCACGTGGGTGACGCACCCACGCAGGACGACGATAGCGACAGGAACCATACCGGCAGGCACGGTCAGGGGAGATTTCCTCTTTGATGATAAAGGGGCAGCGCCAGCTGCCCTCCCACAAAGCAAGTCTCGAAGCTTGCCTGTTTGGTGCAAGAAGACCAAGACGACGAGGCGCGCTAGGTCAGATGTCATCGCCGAGCCCACCAGCGCGTCATGGACGGCTTCTTTGCAGGCGAAGACTACCTTTTGTCAGGATAAGACTGGGCGCCTGTCCCCCTTCAAACTGTCGTTGTGTGGCAACCCTTCCCGCCAATATTTTTGGGGAAAGAGGACCAGCGCAGCTATAAAAGAGGCAGTGCTGCCACCATAGAGGGGGATCGATTCCACCTTCTTCTACCTTGTACGCTAGAGCATTCTCATCCACAATAATCCAAAACACAAGCAGGCGTACGGTTTTACAGCGCTTGGTTGCCCGAACCTGGGTAGCTCCCATGCCCCTGCCGTGCCCTATGTGTGTGCGCGCTCTCGTCGCGCCCCGCTCGCCGTAGTCTCGCTGTGGTCACCGTCGGGTCGTAGGTAGCAAGCTAGCCCCCAAAGTTCAAACCAGGGTCCACGGAGCCCCTCTTCCGACATTTGGCGTGCCAGGTAGGGGGCCAGCTTCCGCTTCTTCCACCCCAACATCGCCATGGCCGACGCTCGGTGTAAGCGTGATCTGCGCAGGGCCACCAGGATGGTCCGCACGGTGCCCGTCGCCAACTACAACCGCCGCGGATGCGCCGACGCCACCACCGAGCCCACGGGGGGAGAAGAGCGGGCCTCCTCTCTCCACCCGTCCATGCAACCACCTGCTCACACCGCCACGGCGTCCTCGCTCACCCGCCGCGACCTGCCGGACCCGCAGGCCGCACTGCTCGTGGTGCGTGAGCTGCTACGCTACCGCCCCACTGAGGCCGGCTACGACGCCTGGCTCACGCGCATCACCGAGCTCGTCAACACCGCCCGAGATGCCCCGGCGCCCTCCCATTCTCTCCCACCTCCGTCGCCACGTGGCACGGAGACAGAGCACGGTGCACCCCCTCCACCTCCTCCATCCGGTGATGGCGCGGTACAACGCCGTGGCGCACGCGGGAGCCATCCCGTGGCACGCGCATGGGAGCCGTCCCGCGGCGCGTCCTCGCCGGACCACGACGATGCCAGTTGCCAGATCGTCCGGCGCGTGCCGCCAGACGCGCGCGTGATCCTCGAGTAGCAACCCCAGCGCCAAGACCGCACCATCCAGGATATCGCGGCAGCCGAGCGCCAGAACCGTGCCGCCCTTGCCGGCGGCATCGCCTCTAGCAGCGGGGGCTGCCGTGCCTTCACTCGCGAGCTGCGCCGCATGGTGTGGCCCGCAAAGTTCAAGACGGAGTTTCCCTCCCGCTACAACGGCGTCCCCAACCCCATGGAGTTCCTGCAGCTCTACACCTTGGGCATCGAATCTGCGGGCGGTGATGACAAGGTCATGGCGAACTAGTTCCCCATGGCCCTCAAGGACGCCCCGCGCTCGTGGCTCATGAACCTCCCTGAAGTTTCCATCTCTTCTTGGTCCGAATTGTGCCAGCAGTTTGTCGCCAACTTCAAGGGCATGCACGAGCGCCCTCTCATGCTCAACGACCTGCGCGCCATGCACCAGCGGCCTGGCGAGACTCTCCACAAGTACATCCAGTGCTTCAGCCAAGTGCGCAACTAGATCCCGCGCGCCTCCGACACCGCGATCATCTCCGCATTCTCCTCCGGCGTCACGGATGTTCGGATGCGCAAGAAGCTCGCCATCAACGACGAGCTCAACACCACTGTCGAGTTGTTCGACCTCGCCGACAGGTGCACCAAGGCTGAAGAGGGCCGCTTCTTCGCCCACAATGACCCAGACGTGGCACCAAATGCCGCCAAGGCCAAGAGCCAAGACGCCAAGCGCAAGGGCCCCGCCGTGCTTGCGGCGGAACCCGAGCAGAAGCGTGGCCACTATCGCGATGAGGCCAAGGAGGATGGTCGCCCCTTCTGTGCCTACCACAACATGCACTCCCATAGCACCGAGGACTGCCACGAGCTCAAGCTGTTTCGCGACAACCGCCAGGACGGGCGCGGCACCCGCAACGACCGCGGCGCTGGCCGCGGAGGCGGCCGCAATGGGAACCGCTGGGGAGACCCTAACAACAACGGCAACAACAACTTCCGGCAAGGCTGGCAGAACCAGCCGCGGCAGGCCAACTCTCAAGCCAATGCCGCCCTGCCGCTGCTGCCGCCTGGTACGAACCACGGCGGCCAGCCTGACGAGAATGCTGGGGGCTACCAGGAGCCTCGCGGAGTGGCATGCATCCTCGGCGGGGCCCAGGCCCCCTCGTCCAACCGCGACTTCAAGCAGTTTTCTCGCAAGGTGAACGCGTCCCTCCCGAGTCCCGAGGCTTCTCAGCCCCTCAAGTGGTCACAGTACGCGATCTCCTTCGACTCCACGGACCACCCCAAGTCCACGATGTCTGTGGGAACCATCCCCATGTTGTGCATGCCCACAATCAACAACGTCGCCGTCACCAAGACGCTTGTCAACGACGGCACAGGCCTCAACGTGATCTCCATCGAGACCTTCGAGAAGCTCCAAGTGCCCTACGAGCGCCTCATGCCGACGAGGCCCTTCTCAGGTGTCACTGACGGCTCCACCCTGCCTCTGGGGCAAGTGCACCTGCCTGTCACCTTCGGCATCCGCAAGAACTACCGCACTGTGCTCATCGACTTCGACGTGGCGCACATCGGCCTACCCTACAACGCCATCTTGGGCTACCCCGTGCTCGCCAAGTTCATGGCGGTGACCCACCACGCCTACAACGTCCTCAAGATGCCGGGCTGCAGTGGTACCATCACCATACGCTGCAACGAGAAGGATGCGGTACGCTCCCTCGAGCGCGCCTACAAGGTTGCCGCCATAGCTCACCCCGCTGACGAAGACGACGTCGAGCCTCCCGAGGCCGCACCCGCGAAGAAGAAGAAGCTGTTCTCTCAGGCACGCGCCGAGACGAAGAAAGTGTCGGTGGATGGTTGTGGCTCCGGGCCCACCTTCATCATCGGCAACGGCCTCGATCCCAAATAGGAAGGCGCGCTCGTCGCCTTCCTCTGGGCAAATGCTGATGTGTTCGCATGGACAGCATCAGATTTGTCCGGTGTGCCGAGGGAGGTGATCGAGCACCACTTAGAGGTGTGCCCCAACGCGCGCCCCATCAAGCAAAAGGCACGGCGCCAAGCGGCCGAGAAGCAAGAGTTCATCGTCCAAGAAGTGCAGAAACTGCAAGAGGCAGGAGTCATCCACGAAGTGCGCCACCCCGAGTGGCTCGCCAACCCTGTCGTCATCCCCAAGCATAGTGGCGAGGGGCGGATGTGCGTCGACTTCACCAGCGTCAACAAGGCCTGCCCCCAAGATCCCTTCCTGCTACCATGAATCGACCAGATCATGGACTCCACCGCTGGGTGCGAGTTGCTTTGCTTCCTGGATCCCTTCTCAGGCTACCACCAGATCAAGATGGCGAAGGAAGATGAAGAAAGAACGGCCTTCATCGCCCCCTATGGAGTGTACTGATACATCTGCATGCCCTTCGGCCTGAGGAGCACGGGGGCTACCTTCCAGAGGTTGATGTGCATCGCCCTGGGGCCCCAGATGGGAAGGAATGCAGAGGCCTACGTCGACGACATCATCGTGAAGAGCTGCAAGTCGTGCTCCCTCATCGCGGATCTCGAAGAAACCTTCGACAACCTGCGCAAGGTCAACCTCAAGCTCAACCCTGCCAAGTGCATCTTCGGAGTCCCTTTCGGCAAGCTGCTGGGCTTCCTGGTCTCCCACCGCGACATCGAAGCCAACCCCCGAGAAGATCAAGGCCATCGAGCGGATGCGCCCCCCTCCCCGGAACCTCAAAGAAATGCAGCGCTTCACGGGATGCATGGCCTCGCTTGGGCGCTTCATCTCCAAGTTCGGTGAAAGAGCCCTGCCGTTCTTCAAGCTCATGAAGAGATCGGGCCCCTTCAAGTGGACTCCTGAGGCTGACGCGGCCTTTGAGAACCTTAAGAGGTACCTAACAAGCCCCCAGAGTTCGAACCAGGGTCCCCGGAGCCCCTCTTCCGACAACAATCCTTGAAGATTTGCACTGCATTCGGTTCAGGTTCTTTTTGGTCCGCACGGGCTTTCCTTTGTATTTGGAACAAGTCAATATAGATACAATAATATGGCACAACAAAAAGGAGAAAATAGCAGCTATTTATAAGAGCCTCGCAGTGTGCAATATAGCTATGAGATCTTGTTGTCTGTTGGAATTTCACTTTAGAACGGTTGGTCTAGTTCTTCAAACAGTTAGCCTAGAAGAAGATAGACTTGTAAGGCACATACGTAAATACGAGTTCAATATGTGATCTGATCTCATACATATACCCTACCTGATACTTCGGATCAGACCAGTGTTTAACAAGGGCTATCCAGTCTTCGTCCGTAATATATTCTACTGGAGATGTTTGGGCGATTTCATTGTTAGCCTTGCCTTTAAAGTGAGTTTTTCTAAGGTGATACCGATACTGTCGCAGAGTAGACTGAAAAACATGACTGCATGCTTGTTTGGTTGCATCATCTTTCGGATCCAACTTGAACCTCATCTGTTGACAAAAGAATGGGAGTCTCATTAGGAGCAAGCTAGAAAGTATGGGACAGAGCAAGACAATATTACAAATTGCGATGAATAACATTACTTACGGATAAATGGTCAAGGAAGGTGTTAAACTGGGTTTTGTCTTTGTCATTCCTGTATTGGATCCACATTGGGAGGATACGTGCATGACACCTAACGGCAACGACTGCCTCTGATACTAACTTGGCTGACTCTATAGCATCACGTGGCCTTTTTAAACCTGCCTCAAAATGGATCTCCATTCTTCCTCCTTTAGATTTTGCTAACCTGTCAAGCATTATCCCTGATGTCTATTTCCTCTTGTGCCGAGGTGCTAGTTCAACAACGAATATGGAAAGTGTTAGTGCACATCAAATTGTGAGAGTACATATAAAGGAGCATGCAACTGCAACTTGACTCGGTCACATACCATCTTGGTGTTGATCTCATGAGGTTCATCTGATCTTGCCAAGTCCTGTAGTGTCAGCAGTGCTTCAGAAGTAGTGTTAGGTGGGAAGGCATCTTGGGAACATGCCACTTGCGGAGCATTCGAACGAGTAACTCGTTGAGATGTTGGTACTGTGGAAGGAGGTGCTGCAGCTGGTGGAGCAGGGGATACTACGGTTGTAGATTTAGCCGGTGGACTTTGACCTTCTACTGCACTATAAGTACCAGTAGATTCTCGAGGGAAGCTCCTTTTCCGTTGCACCCGACGATTAATAGCATCACCTACCATACTCTTTTCCTTGCTCTTTTTTGACTTTGCCATGTCAAGCCGTACCCACAGCACAAAAGAATAAAATTCGCTCTTCAGAACTCACTGTTGCATGATACAGACGAGCAATACTTTGACGTAAGACAACCGTATGAGGATGGAATATGTACGAAAAACAGGACGGCATGACATATTCACACCTATGATGTGTCAACTAAGCAGAAGGATTTTCAAGAAATTAGAAGCAATGCAAGCTAGACACCATATGAAAGATGCAACCAATATCACTCTGCCAAGTTAAAAGTGTCTCGTCATAAGTAGAATTTTGAAAAATTAGAAGCAGTACAAGCTAGAAATCAAGGCAAGATGCAACCAATATCACACTGCCAAGTAAAAAGTGTCTAACCATAAGTGATTGATGCAGGATACACAACAGTAGTACTTTGATGTAGGAACATGGTGTGATAGATAGATGAAGTGTATTCTAGATACAGAAAGGCATGTCATATTGACATGTATAACGTATAAACTCAGCAGGTGCAATTTAATCAAATTAGAAGAAATACAAGCTATACACCATATGCAACATGCAACCAATTATCACACTATCAAGTTAGAGCAAGCACCTGCGATGATGGAGTAGGGGAGATGGAGTCATCATATAGACTTGGAACTTCAACTGCAGTAGCAGTAGCAGTGGCAAATCTAGAGAGCCTCCGTTTGCGTTGGTCCTGAGAACCACCAACATTCCCTAACTTACTCTTTTCCTTCCTCTTTTTTGATATTGCCTTCTGAAGTCAAAACCACAAGAAAAGGAATAAAATTGGCTCTGCATAACTCATTGACGCATGATACAGACGAAGACTACTTTGATGTAAGGAAACCGCATGATAGGAGGATGGAGTATGTATGAAAAAAGGACAGCATTGCATGTTCACACCTATGACAGGAGGATGGAATATGTATGAAAAACACTAAGCAGAAGACATTTCAACAAATTAGAAGAAATGAAAGCTAGGCACCATATGAACATGCAACCAATATCACTCTTAAAAGGGTCTCGTCATAAGTGCCATTTCAACAAATTAGAAGCAGTACAAGCTAGAAGACAATGCAAGATGGAACGTATATCACACTCCCAAGTTAAATGTGTCTTATGGTAAGTGATTGTTGAAGGATACACAATAGTACTTTGATGTAAGAACATGGTGTGATAGACAGATTTAGTATGTTCTAGAAACAGGAACACGTGTCATATTCACAAGTATAATGTGTAAACTAAGCAGATGCAAATCAACAAAATTAGAAGCAATACAAACTAGACATCATATGCAACATGCAACTACATATAACAGTGCCAAGTTTGAGCAAGCACCTGTGATGGTGGAGTAGGGGAGATGTCTTCATCATCTACACAACTACGTTCACTGTCTAGCCCTGCGTTGTCTTGCGAATCTTGTTGGGAGGATGGCTGAGTAGAATATGTAGAGACCCACTGTTTCTATTGCTCGGAAGGACCACCATCATCCACTGCCTTACTAATTTCCTTCTGTTGTATTGATTTTGCATTGTGAAGTCAAACCGACAAGAAAAAGGAATAAAATTCGCTCTTCAGAACTCATTCGTGCATGATACAGACAAACAATACTTTGATGTAAGGCAAACACATGATACGAGGATGGAATATGTAGAAAAATAGGACCGCATGACATATTCACACCTATGACGTGGAAACTAAGCAGAAGGATTTATGAGAAATTAGAAGCAATGCAAGCTAGACAACATAAGAAAGATGCAACCAATATCACTCTGCCAAGTTAAAAGTGTCTCGTCATAAGTGGAATTTTGAAAAATTAGAAGCAGTACAAGCTAGAAGTCAATGCAAGATGCAACCAATATCACACTGCCAAGTTAAAAGTGTCTCATCATAAAGTGATTGATGCAGGATACACAACAGTAGTACTTTGATGTAGGAACATGGTGTGATAGATAGATGCAGTGTATTCTAGATACAGAAAGGCATGTCATATTAACATGTATAACATATAAACTCAGCAGGTGCAATTTAATTAAATTAGAAGAAATACAAGCTATACACCATATGCAACATGCAACCAATTATCACACTGTCAAGTTAGAGCAAGCACCTGCGATGGTACAGTAGGGTAGATGGAGTCCTCATATAGACTTGGAACTTCAACTGCAGTAGCAGTAGCAGTGGAAAATCTAGAGAGCCTCCGTTTGCGTTGGTCCGGAGGGCCACCAACATCTCAAACTTACGCTTTTCCTTCCTCTTTTTTGATATTGCCTTCTGAAGTCAAAACCACAAGAAAGGGAACAAAATTGGCTCTGCATAACTCATTGACGCATGATACAGACGAAGACTACTTTGATGTAAGGCAACCGCATGATAGGAGAACGGAGTATGTACAAAAAAAGGACAGCATTGCATATTCACACCTATGATAGGAGGATGGAATATGTATGAAAAACACTAAGCAGAAGATATTTTAACCAATTAGAAGAAATGAAAGCTAGGCACCATATGAACATGCAACCAATATCACTCTTAAAAGTGTCTTGTCATAAGTGCCATTTCAACAAATTAGAAGCAGTACAAGCTAGAAGACAATGCAAGATGCAACGTATATCACACTCCCAAGTTAAATGTGTCATAGTAAGTGATTGTTGCTGGATTCACAACAGTACTTTGATGTAAGAACATGGTGTGATAGACAGATTTAGTATGTTCTAGAAACAGGAACACATGTCATATTCAGATGTATAATGTGTAAACTAAGCAGATGCAAATCAAAAAAATTAGAAGCAATACAAACTAGACATCATACGCAACATGCAACCACATATAACAGTGCCAAGTTAGAGCAAGCACCTGTGATGGTGGAGTAGGGGAGATGTCTTCATCATCTACACAACTATGTTGACTGTCTAGCCCTGCATTGTCTTGCGAATCTTGTTGGGATGATGGCTGAGTAGAATCTGTAGAGACCCTCTGTTTCTGTTGATCGGAAGGACCACCAGCATCCACTACCTTACTAATTTCCTTCTGTTGTATTAATTTTGCATTGTGAAGTCAAACCGACAAGAAAAAGGAATAAAATTTACTCTTCAGAACTCATTCATGCATGATACCGACGAACAATACTTTGATGTAAGGCAAACACATGATACGAGGATGGAATATGTACGAAAAACAGGAACGCATGACATATTCACACCTATGATGTGGAAACTAAGCAGAAGGATTTACAAGAAATTAGAAGCAATGCAAGCTAGACAACATAAGAAAGATGGAACCAATATCACTCTGCCAAGTTAAAAGTGTCTCGTCATAAGTGGAATTTTGAAAAATTAGAAGCTGTACAAGCTACAAGTCAATGCAAGATGCAACCAATATCACAATGCCAAGTTAAAAGTGTCTCATCATAAAGTGATTGATGCAGGATACACAACAACAGTACTTCGATGTAGGAACATGGTGTGATAGATAGATGCAGTGTATTCTAGATACAGAAAGGCATGTCATATTAACATGTATAACATATAAACTCAACAGGTGCAATTTAATTAAATTAGAAGAAATCCAAGCTATACACCATATGCAACATGCAACCAATTATCACACTGTCAAGTTAGAGCGAGCACCTGCGATGGCGGAGTAGGGGAGATGGAGTCATCATATAGAGTTGGAACTTCAACTGCAGAAGCAGTAGCAGTGGCAAATCTAGAGAGCCTCCGTTTGCATTGGTCCGGAGGACCACCAACATCTCAAACTTACTCTTTTCCTTCCTATTTTTTGATATTGCCTTCTGAAGTCAAAACCACAAGAAAAGGAACAAAATTGGCTCTGCATAACTCATTGATGCATGATACAGACGAAGACTACTTTGATGTAAGGCAACTGCATGATAGGAGAACGGAGTATGTTCGAAAAAAGGACAGCATTGCATATTCACACCTATGATAGGAGGATGGAATATGTATGAAAAACACTAAGCAGAAGACATTTTAACAAATTAGAAGAAATGAAAGCTAGGCACCATATGAACATGCAACCAATATCACTCTTAAAAATGTCTTGTCATAAGTGTCATTTCAACAAATTAGAAGCAGTACAAGCTAGAAGACAATGCAATATGCAACGTATATCACACTCCCAAGTTAAATGTGTCTTATGGTAAGTGATTGTTGCAGGATACACAATAGTACTTTGATGTAAGAACATGGTGTGATAGACAGATTTAGTATGTTCAAGAAATAGGAACACGTGTCATATTCACAAGTATAATGTGTAAACTAAGCAGATGCAAATCAACAAAATTAGAAGCAATACAAACTAGACATCATACGCAACATGCAACCACATATAACAGTGCCAAGTTAGAGCAAGCACCTATGATAGTGGAGTAGGGGAGATGTCTTCGTCATCTACACAACTACGTTGATTGTCTAGCCCTGCGTTGTCTTGCGAATCTTGTTGGGAGGATGGCTGAGTAGGTTCTATAGAGACCCTCTGTTTCAGTTGCTCGAAAGGACCACCATCATCCACTGCCTTACTAATTTCCTTCCGTTGTATTGATTTTGCATTGTGAAGTCAAACCGACAAGAAAACGGAATAAAATTCGCTCTTCAGAACTCATTGATGCATGATACTGATGAACAATACTTTGATGTAAGGCAAACACATGATACGAGGATGGAATATGTACGAAAAACAGGACCGCATGACATATTCACACCAATGATGTGGAAACTAAGCAGAAGGCATTTCAAAAAAATTGAAGCACTGCAAGCTAGACACCATATGAAAGATGCAACCAATATCACTCTACGAAGTTAAAACTGTCTCGTCATAGGTGGCGTTTCAACAAATTATAAGCAGTACATGCTAGAAATCATATGCAAGGCGTAACCAATATCACACTGCCAACTTAAAGGTGTCTCATCGTAAGTGATTGATGCAGGATACACAAGAACAGTAGTTTGATGTAAGAACATGGTGTGATAGACAGATATAGTATGTACCAGAAACAGGAAGGCGTGTCATATTCACATGTATAATGTGTAAGCTAAGCAGATGCATTTTACCCTAATTAGAAGCAATACAAGCTAGACACCATATGCAACATGCAACCAGATATCACACTGCCAAGTTAGAGCAAGCACCTGGGATGGTGGAGTAGGGGAGATGAGACTTGGAACTTGTAATGCACTAGCAGTACAAGGAGAATCTGTAGAGATGCTTCATTTACGTTGCTGCAGAGGACCACCATCATCCCCTTCCTTACTCTTTTCCTTCCTCTTTTTTGATTTTGCCTTGTAAAGTCAAACCCACAAGAAAAAGGAATAAAATTTGCTTTTCAGAACTCATTGATTCATGATACTGATGAACACTACTTTGATGTAAGGCAACCGCATGATAGGAGGATGGAATATGTACGAAAAAAGGCAGCATTGCATATTCACACCTATGATGTGTGAACGAAGCAGAAGGCATTTCAACTAGTTAGAAGAATGCAAGCTATACACCATATGAAAGATGCAACCAATATCACTCTGCCAAATTAAAAGGGTGGGCTCATAAGGGTATTTCAACAAATTAGAAGCAATACATAGCTACATGCTAGAAATCGTATGCAATATGCAACAAATAAAGGTGTCTCATCGTAAGTGATTGATGCGGGATACACAAGAACAGTAGTTTCATGTAAGAACATGGTTAATAGATAGATCTAGTATGTACCAAAAACAGAAAGGCATGTCATATTCACAAGTATAATGTGTAAACTAAGTAGATGCAATTTACCCTAATTAGAAGCAATACAAGCTAGAAACCATACTTAACATGCAACCACATATCACACTGCCAAGTTAGAGCAAGCACCTGCGATGCTGGTGTAGGGGAAATGTGGTCATCAACTACAGAGCTACATTGACTATCTTCATCTTGCCTTCTTGTTTCTTGAGAATCATGTGGGGAGGATGAAACTGCACTCCTTAAGAGAGTAGCGCGTCTCACACTAACCCACGGGTGTGACTGTCCTATCATAAGTGATTGATGAGGGATACACAAGAACATTAGTTTGATGTAAGAACATGGTTAATAGACAGATGCAGTATGTACCAAAAACAGGAAGGCGTGTCATATTCACAGCTATATTGTGTAAACTAAGCAGATGCAATTTAACCAAATTAGAAGAATTACAAGCTAGACACCATATGCAACATGCAACCACATATCACACTGCCAAGTTAGAGAAAGCACACGCGATGGTGGTGTAGGGGAAATGCGGTCACCAACTACAGAGCTACGTTGACTATCTTCATCTAGCCTTGCCGTTTGTTGAGAATCATGTGGGAAGAATGACACTGCACTCTTTAAAAGAGTAGCGCGTCTTGCACTAACCCACGGGTGTGACTGTCTCATCATAAGTGATTGATGAGGGATACACAAGAACATTAGTTTGATGTAAGAACATGGTTAATAGACAGATGCAGTATGTACCAAAAACAGGAAGGCATGACTTATTCACAGTATGTGGCTAAGGAGATGCAATTTAACAATTTTAGAAGCAATACAAGGTAGACACCATATGCAACATGCAACCACATATGACACCGAAGTTAAAGCAAGCACCTGCGATGCTGGTGTATGGCGAATGGGGTCATCAACTACAGAGCTACGTTGACAGTCTTCATCGAATGACACTACACTCTTCAATAGAGCTTCAAACCGCGTCTTTCCAATCCTCGATGCAGACTGGAGCGACTGCGCTGTTTTATTTTTAGAATACTCTACTTGAGATTCTGAAATACCCATGCATAATAAAACCATAGTGAGAGTATGGGTGTAGTTTGTGCACAAGTAGTGCAGTGTAAAAGTATCAGATAGCAGGTGGGCCAAAAATAAATGACGGCAGACATATGATAGCTCTACAACATGCATGGCACACGAAATTAGATTCTAGGCTTTTGAAATATGAGCACAGGGATGGCTGGGATGTGGTCCTATGAAAATAACAATCGACTGAAAACAAATAGGTGAGACAATTTTTTCTGCACCGTCCGATCTACAAGGAACGGGCAGATAGCCTTCATCTACCTCCCGCTAGTCTCCGTTGACGATCTTCCTCGAACCGCTAGCGACCACCGGCCCAGACCCCTGCCTCCGCCGCCACACCCTCCCCTCGACCTCACCCCACCACCGTGCTTCGCAGCGCCCCCGGCCTTCCCTTTAAGCCCGGCGGACCTCCAGATCGGGCGCTAGCAGCTCCTGCGCCACACACACCTCTAAGATAGACACCGAGGCGATGCTTCCCTGGCGAACAGGCGGACTACGTGCTCCGCGCGCCTCAGTGGGTGGTGCTTCCTTTAATTGGGAATCAACTGACACTGAATTGAAATCCAGGCAGGCGACGGATGTCTAGCTAAAGTGAAATAGTAAATGGGGGGAAACCTTGTGTATCGTGAGTTACTTGGAACATCTAGTATCAGGAAGAATGTGCAGTAAGAAGCGGTTAACTAGTTTCCTTCGTGGTATGAATACCGTGCGAATAGATATGTAAGATTTGCAAGAATAAGGGAAAAGGAATACCAATATCGGCTGGCGATGCTGTGTCCTCCTTCTGTTTTTTTGACAATCTTCTTGTGGTTCGCTAGAAACCAGATGTTGTGGAGGACGGTGAAGCTTTGGACGAACCCATGGCCAAGTAGTTGAGTGTGGTGCGGTGGCCCTCTGTCGGCGACGGGGAAGCAGATCCGAGGCGGCGAACGACGGCGTAGCGGGAATAGCTCTCGTGCGATGGACGGTTGCGACGTTGGAGCAGCAGCGGTGAGGTGCAGGACGGAGGGGTTGAAGTGGCTCAGGTACGGCGCACGTCCGCATCGTGGAGGCAGCTCTGCCTCGGCTTCAACTGCTAAGTCCTAGAGGGCGCTGCGGTTGAGGTTGCGGTGGACGACGACGTCGGGGTATCAGCTCCGGCGTGATGGAGGAGGGCGGCGGTGGATCTGTGCGATGGGGTGGCGGACGGAGGAGGCTGGGGTTTCACGGCTGGTGGAGAGGGAGTTTTGGCGCCCATGGAGTATGAATGGGGAATCGGACGGAGGAGGGGGAAGCTAAGGGGGAACCATGTTTCCGGGACGCGCTTGTTTGAAATTTGGGGAAAGTTACAAACTTTGCCCCCATCTAAAATTTCGGACATGCTGCGGGTCGGGGGTAGGACGGTAATCTCACGTGTCCCAAATAGTGGGCGGGAGCGATTTTGGCTGAGCACATGGGCGTTTAGGCGCCCGCGGTATGTGAATGTATTTCGGAGGTGGTTGTGTGGCATCTCGGTGAAGTTACAAACCTACCCCGGTTTAGACTTCTGGAGGTCGGGCCGGTAGGCTTCACGGGTCAGAGTTAGGACGGTAATTTCCTTCTACCAAACATTGGTCTCGCGCGGTTTTGGGCGAGGAGAGGATCTTTTGGCGCTTCGTTCAAAATTTTGAACCAGAAGCATTCATGTTTACAGTACTCTTCAGTTAAACTTTCCTAATTTGACCTCATTATATTTGACCTTGTATGTTTAAAAACCTCATTAAATTATGCGATTCTTTTGAAATTTTTGACTCTTGAAAAAACTATAACTACGATTATTTTGGAATGGAGGAGGTAAACTTGAATCTATTTTGTACACGACTATATATTTTCAACAAAGTTTTATGCCCCTTTTAGATGTGATTTACAAAAGTCATTATCTCGAATTCAAATAGTTGAATGCACTTCCTATGAATTCGAATATTTGAAACCACTTTTATTTTGAATTCAAAATGTATTCTAGTTCGTCGCTAGCAATTTGGAATGTATACCATGTATGTTTCTTATGTATAATGTGCTTCACATTGACCGTAGAGTGTACTCACGTTTATATATGAATTGCAACAGCCATGCATTGTCTGAATTTCAAACTACTGACTATGGATCAATAATGTGAAATAATACCATACACATGCTCGAATTAGATAGAGTATGGATGTTTGCTAGACCAATGTTCGTTCATACGCGAATTGCAAATTTCATGATCTCATCCAACTTTTTAAATACAATTTATATTTTAATTCAATGGGTAGAACAGTCCTTTACGAGTAGATGCACTCTCCCTCGGCCCCTCCTCAGACAGGTGCTATCTTTCTCTCTCATGCATACGCGCACACACTATATATACATCGGCCTTTCTCTCTCACAAATGCTCACCCTCTCTCCCGAAGTGCCTCACGCACATACACTCTATATATCTCCCTCTCTCTTTTACTACTATCGACGACTCTTTTCACTAATCTCAGTCACAAACAGTATTTCTCTCACATGCATGCGCACGCATGGTCTCCGCCAGCCCCCCTCTGTACATATCTCTGCCTCGTGTCTCCCGCACGCACACTCTCTTTAGTCCTCTCTCGCACGCATTGTCTCCACCTCTCTTACTAGTTGACAGATATGATTCCAGCAGATCATTCGGTAGGATATCCCTGACGGTTAAACTGGATGGTGATAAGAGGCAAAGATTTTCCCAAGTCAAGGCCCTTGCAATCGAGGAAATACCCTACTCCTGGTCATGTATAGTTTGATTGGGGTGTGTAGAAAGTACATGTCAATACCAAGGGATTGTGTGTATATATACTATCGACGAACTAGGCCCCCGGCCTATATAACATACCCGAGGCCTAGGGTTACAAATCGTAGTCTGCTTCGTCAGTGGAGATAGAGTCCTCCATGGCTCTGGTATCTTCGTCTTGTATGTCAAGTCCTCCATGGGTCTTCGTATAACGCGTCTCGGGCCGACCTATGTGGCGCAGGATGGAACCGACCTAGGGGTTCTCACCTCGACGCACCAGACCAAAAAATGATTGTCGGAGGTCAGGCTTCGGGAACCCTGGTTCGAACACTGGGGGCTAGCTTGCTACATAACGACGCGACGGTGACCACGGTGAGGCTACGGCTAGCGGAGCACGGCGGGAGCGCGCACACACACAGGTCACGGCAGGGACAGGAGAGCTACCCAGGTTCGGGCCACCAAGCGGTGTAAAACCCTACTCCTGCTTGTGTTTGGGATTATTGTGGGTGAGAGTGTTCTCGCGTACAAGGTAGAAGAAGGTGGAATTGATCTCCCTCTACGTTGGTAGCACTGTCCCCTTTTATAGCTAGCTTGGTCCTCTTCCCCCGAAAATATTGGTGGCAAGGGTTGCCACACAACGGCCGTTTGAAGGGGAACAGGCGCCCAATCTTATCCTGACAAAAGGTGGTCTTCGCCTGCAAAGAAGCTATCCATGACGCGCTGGAGGGCTCGGCGATGACGTCCGCCCTGGCGCGCTTCGTCGCCTTGGTCTTCTTGCACCAAACAGGCAAGCTTTGGGACTTTCTTTGTGGGAGGGCAGCTGGCGCTGCTCCTTTATCACCAAAGAGGAATCCTCTCCTAACCGCGCCTGCTAGTACGGCTCTTGTCGCTATCGTCACCCTGTGCGGGTGCGTCACCCACATGGCAGGCACGTGACAGCGCGACCAGCGCCAAGTGGCTCCTCGGGAGGCCGCCTCACGAGGCTGCCTGCCGCTGCTGAAGATCTTCGGTGGGTCCGCCCCCTGCGGAAGGGGAGGTCCCCGCGAGGCCGGTGCCTCACGAGGTGTCTTGCTTCACGACGACCATGGCTGGGCCGCCTCTTGGGCCTTCGCCAGGCGTTGCTCCTGGGCCATAGGCAGGCAGCCCGTGGTACCCTGGTTCCCACCGGACCGACAGTAGCCCCCGGGCCTGCGACGCACACGTTTCCGCCCATTGGGAATGAAACGGCGTGGGGCCTAAGTAGACTGTCGGGCCCAGGAAGGGACGAGTGGAGCACGATGGAACGTGGGATGCCCCCACTTCCTCCACTACGCCTGGGTAACCACCCGCTCTCCCATAAAACAGACCCGCGCGGGGCGTAGCATCATCATTGCTTTCCTCTGCTCCCTCTCACCTCCCTTGCGCCCGACTCCTTAAATCCTCCTTCTCCGCTTCCAAAAGCTTCCTTTCGTCCATGGCTCCCGCTGGCAAGAGAGGCAAGGCGGCGGCCGCGGCCCTGGCCGTGGTGGCCCTGCTTCGATCCACAATTGTCAACCAGGAGGGGCTAGATAAGGTACGCCCGATAACCGCCTGTGACCACAATGAGTGGAAGGCGACGCGGATCTGGCCGAGCTCGCGCTCGCCACGTGACTTGGAGGCGACAACCTTCCCCTTCTACCTCCGCACCGTCTTCGCCGGCCTGGTGCCGCCCTTCTCTGATTTCTTCTGCGCCATCCTCGCCCACTATCAGATCCACGCTCTTCATCTCCAACCCAACTCTATCCTCCTCCTCGCCATCTTCGCCTATCTCGGTGAGGGCTTCTTGGGCGTGATGCCCTCGGTGGCCCTCTTCTGCCACTTCTACAGCCTGCAGCTATCCACGGCGAACCAGCGCTTGGGTTGCGCCTCGTTCCGCAGTGTCGAAGGGACGGCGGACGACATAATCCCCATGAAGATCACAAAGAAGGTGGAGGGTTTCAGGTAGCGCTGGGTCTACATGGATGCGCGGCTGCACAGCCTCCTGCTAATGCCAGCGATAGCCCCCGCCATGAAGAGCTCCGGATGGGAGCATGCCAAGCTCAGCGACGAGAGGCCGGCGCCGCTCTGGGAGAGGATGAACGAGCTGAAGGCCGCGGGGCTCACGAGGGCGATGGTCGCCAAGGAGTTTCTACGCCGGTGCATCGCTCCCCTCCAGAAGCGCTCGCGCCCGGTGTGGTCCATCACTGGCCCCGAGGACCCAATGAGGTTGAGCGTCGATAACCTCAGGGGGGAGGTGGTAGATGAGGTCATGCATATCCTGCTCGGCGAAGATGGGGAGCTCCCGCCCAAGGAGGGGTTCCCCCTGTACCGCTACAAGAACAGGGCTGAGCTGGTCGAGGAGATGCCGCACTTCGATCAGTGGGACCTGATCCTGGTGGGCCACGAGGGGCCTCACGACAACCCGCTTGTGGTGCTGCCCGGCTCAGGAGGCCGCGACGACGCCGAGGCCTCGGCAAGCGCCATAGGGAGGAGCGACGGTGGGGCGGCCCTGCGAACCTGCCGCCAGTTGCTGGCTGAGCTCGGTGACGACGACGACGATGACAACGAGCGATTCGTGGTCGTGCCCTCTTGGCCCACACGCACAAGAGGTGAAGGAAACGCCAGCGTGGAGGCTGACGCACCCCTCGCGGAGAGGACTAGCGCTGGTGACACGGCCGCCGAGCCCACCGGCACCGGCGATGCTGCCGCCGAGCCCCCCGTGGAGAAAACCAGCACTGACCCGGTGGAAGAGGACCCCGGCAGGCCTCGCGCTGAGCCCTTCGGAGGAAGCTCCAGTGAGTCGCGCGGGAGCGGCAGCGGCAGCCGCCCACCGCTGAAGCTGAAGAAGAGGATGTGGGTTCCTAATGACGAGTGAGTCCTCTTATCTTGCTCCTTCCCTTTTTCTGCTTTATGCCTTGTCCCCAGCCTCGAGCCTTGTTTTCTGTCTCCTGGGGTCCGGGCAGAAACCTTGCATCACGCAGGAAGCCCACGAAGAAGAAGAAGAAGGAAGCCCCCCAGCTCGAAGAGGGCCTCGGCATCTACCATAGGCACCGAGGAGCAGGAGGGATCCACCCGCCGCCCCAGCGCGGGCGCGACGAGCCCATCGAGTGCGCCGGCGCGGCAGGCCAAGGAGGAGGAGACGACGAGCCCGCCACTCCTAATGGGGGATGCGGCCCCTACGGGGAGCACGGACACAGAGGCCCGAAAGGGGTCTTGCGTCGGGCCCTCGCGGGCCATGACGGCGGAAGGCGACGCGGACTCACGTGCTGGCTGGGCCCTGTAGCTCATGAGCAGCAGCGCTGTGCTCAAGCGCGGGGCCCTATAGGGCGCCAGGACGGCTCTTGACGCCCTCGAGGAGGACCTCCAGGCGGAGGAGGCGCGCCTCGCCGATGAGCTCCAGATCCTCATGGAGGGATGGCGACAGCTCGATGTCGCCATCAAGCTGGGCCGCCGTCAAGATGACGCCGCATGGGAGTGGTGCGAGAAGGCCGCCCAGGACGCCAAGGACATCTTCGAGAGCGCCGTCAGGGAGGCCGACGCGGCTGATAGGTGCCGCGAGGAGGCGGAGGCCCTCACGAAGGTGCTCCGGGAGCAGTCCGCTGCCAAGGAGCAAGGGCTCCAGGCGGGGGAGGATGCTATCGCAGCTCGCGAGGGGTAGCTCACCTCCTGCGAGGGCGAGCTCACCAAGCGCGAAGAAGAGCTCGCCAGACGCGGGGAGGAGCTTGTCAAGCGTGAGGAGGGGCTCGCCAAGCACGTGGAGGAGCTCGCCAAGCACGAGGAGGCCCTGCTGGTCCGCGAAGAGGATGCAGAGATCTGGAATTGGGAGCTCGCAAGAACCACGTCCAAACAGAAGGCAGAGCGCGAGCGCCTGACGACGCTGGACCGGTAGGTGGCGGCTGCCCAGGCTTCCTACTGTTGGGGAACGTTGCATGGAAAACAAAAAAAATTCTACGCACACGCAAGATCTATCCATGGAGATGCATAGCTACGAGAGGGGGAGTGTGTCTACGTACCCTCGTAGACCGTAAGCGGAAGCGTTAGAACAATGCGGTTGATGTCGTCGAACAACTTCACGATCCAACCGACCGAGTACCGAACGTACGACACCTCCGCGTTCAGCACACGTTCAGCTCGGTGACGTCCTCGACTTCTTGATCCAGCAAGACGGCGAGGTAGTTGATGAGTTCCGGCAGCACGACGGCGTGGTGACGGTGATGGTGATGCTATCTCCGCAGGGCTTCGCCCAAGCACTGCGAAAATATGACCGAGGGACGGAACTGTGGAGGGGGGCGCCGCACACGGCTAAGACAATGTTGTGGCTTGTTTGGGGCGCACCCTCTCCTCTATTTATATATGTGTAGGGGCTTGGAGTAGAAGGAATAGTGCCATGTGAACAGTACCACGTGAATAGTACCACATGAATAGTACACACATGGACTTGGACTCCAAAGTCCAATCCTATTCCTACTAGGACTCTCCTTTTTCCCTTCCCTAGCTGCGTGGACTTATGAGGACTTGGTGCGCCTGGCCCAATAAGGCCAGGGCGCCTCCCCTTAGCCCATGCCATCCCTTGGGACGTGGTGGACCCACTTGTGGACTTCCGGACCCCTCCGGAATCCTCCGGAACCTTCTGGAAGCTTCCCGGTACAATACCGAAAAAACTGCACCTTTTTCCGGAACCCAAAATATGACTTCCCATATATAAATCTTTACCTCTCGACCATTCCGAGACTCCTTGCGACGTCCGGGATCTCATCCGGGACTCCGAACAACATTCGGTTACCAATTCACATAACTCATATAACACTATATCGTCAACGAACGTTAAGCGTGCGGACCCTACGGGTTCGGGAATGATGTAGACATGACCGAGACGCCTCTCCGGTCAATAATCAATAGCGGAACCTGGATGCCCATATTGATTCCTACATATTCCACGAAGATCTTATCGGTCGAACCGCAATGACAACATACGTAATTCCCTTTGTCCGTCGGTATGTTACTTGCCCGAGATTCGATTGTCGGTATCTCCATACCTAGTTCAATCTCCTTACCGGCAAGTCTCCTTACTCGTTCCGTAATACATCATCCCGTAACTAACTCCTTAGTCACTTTGCTTGCAAGCTTCTTATGATGTGCATTACCGAGAGGGCGCAGAGATACCTCTTCGAAACACGGAGTGACAAATCCCAGTCTCGATCCATGCCAACTCAACAGACACCTTCGGAGATACCTGTAGAGCATCTTTATGATCACCCAGTTACGTTGTGACGTTTGATAGCACACAAGGTATTCCTCCGGTATCCGGGAGTTGCATGATCTCATGGTCGGAGGAACATGTATTTGACATTTAAGAAAGCAGTAGCAATAAACAGAACGATCATATGCTAAGCTAACAGATGGGTCTTGTCCATCACATCATTCTCCTAATGATGTGATCCCGTTATCAAATGACAACTCATGTCTATGGTTAGGAAACCTTAACCATCTTTGATCAACGAGCTAGTCTAGTAGAGGCTCACTAGGGACACGGTATTTGTTTATGTATTCACACATGTATTTAAGTTTCCGGTCAATACAATTCTAGCATGAATAATAAACCTTTATCATGAACAAGGAAATATAAAATAATAACAACTTTATTATTGCCTCTAGGGCATATTTCTATCAGTCTCCCACTTGCACTAGAGTCAATAATCTAGTTCATATCGCCATATGATTAACACCCAAGAGTTCACTAGAGTCAATAATCTAGTTCACATCACCATGTGATTAACACTCAAAGAGTTCTAAGGTGTGATCATGTTTTGCTCGTGAGAGAGAATTTTAGTCAATGGGTCTGCAATATTCAGACCCATGTGTACTTTGCAAATCCTTATGTCATACTGTAGATGCTGCTATCACGCTTTACTTGGAGCTATTCCAAATGACTGCTCCATTATACGTATCCGGTTTGCTACTCAGAGATATCCAGATTGGTGTCAAAGCTTGCATCGACGTAACCCTTTACGACGAACTCTTTATCACCTCCATAATCGAGAAACATTTCCTTAGTCCTTTAGTTACTAAGGATAATTTTGACCGCTGTCCAGTGATCCACTCCTGGATCACTCTTGTACCCCCTTTGCCAGACATGTGGCAAGGCACACATTAGATGTGGTACACAGCATGGCATACATTATAGAACCTATGGCTGAGGCATAGGGAATGACTTTCATTCTCTCTCTATCTTCTGCCGTGGTCGAGCTTTGAGTCTTACTCAACTTTACACCTTACAATACAGGCAAGAACTCCTTCTTTGACTGATCCATTTTAAACTCCTTCAAAATCTTTTCAAGGTATGTACTCATTGAAAGTCTTATCAAGCGTTTTGATCTATCTCTATAGATCTTGATGCCCAATATATAAGCAGCTTCACCGAGGTCTTTCATTCAAGTATCCTTTTATGCCATCCAGAAATTCTATATCATTTCCAATCAACAATATGTCATCCACATATAATATTAGAAATGCTACAGATCTCCCATTCACTTTCTTGTAAATACAGGCTTCACCGTAAGTCTGTACAAAACCATATGCTTTGATCACCTCATCAAAGCGTATATTCCAACTCCGAGATGCTTGCACCAGTCCATAGATGGATCGCTGGAGCTTGCACACTTTGTTAGCACCCTTAGGATCGACAAAACCTTCTGGTTGCATCATATACAACTCTTCTTTGAGAAACCCATTAAGGAATGCAGTTTTGACATCCATTTGCCAGATCATAAAATGCGGCAATTGCTAACATGATTCGGACAGACTTAAGCATCGCTACGGGTGAGAAAGTCTCATCGTAGTCAACCCCTTGAACTTGTCGAAAACCTTTCGCGACAAGTCGAGCTTTGTAGACAGTGATATTACCATCAGCGTTTGTCTTCCTCTTAAAAATCCATTTATTCTCAATGGCTTGCCGATCATCGGGCAAGTCCACCAAAGTCCATACTTTGTTCTCATACATGGATCATATCTCAGATTTCATGGCCTCAAGCCATTTGTCAGAATCTGGGCTCATCATAGCTTCTTCATAGTTCGTAGGTTCACCGTTGTCTAACAACATGACTTCCAGAACAGGATTACCGTACCACTCTGGTGCGGAACGTACTCTGGTCGACCTACGAGGTTCAGTAGTAACTTGATCTGAAGTTTCATGATCTTCACCATTATATTCCTCTCTTATTGGTGTAGGCATCACGGGAACGGTTTTCTCTGATGAGCTACTTTCCAATTCGAGAGAAGGTACAATTACCTCATCAAGTTCTACTTTCCTCCCACTCACTTCTTTCGAGAGAAACTCCTTCTCTAGAAAGGACCCATTCTTGGCAACAAAGACCTTGCCTTCGGATCTGTGGTAGAAGGTGTACCCAATTGTTTCTTTAGGGTATCCTATGAAGACGCACTTCTCCGCTTTGGGTTCGAGCTTATCAGGTTGAAGCTTTTTCACATAAGCATCGCATCTCCAAACTTTTAAAAACGACAGCTTAGGTTTCTTGCCAAACCACATTTCATACGGTGTCGTCTCAACGGATTTAGACGGTGCCCTATTTAACGTGAATGCAGCTATCTCTAATGCGTAACCCCAAAACGATAGTGGCAAATCGGTAAGAGACATCATAGAACGCACCATATCCAATAAAGTACGGTTACGACGTTCAGACACACCATTACGCTGTGGTGTTCCAGGTGGCATGAGTTGTGAAACAATTCCACATTTTCTTAAATGAAGGCCAAACTCGTAACTCAAATATTCGCCTCCGCGATCGGATCGTAGAAACTTTATTTTCTTGTTACGATGATTCACTACTTCACTCTGAAATTCTTTGAACTTTTCAAATGTTTCAGACTTGTGTTTCATCAAGTAGATATACCTATACCTACTCAAATCATCTGTGAAGGTTAGAAAATAACGATACCCGCCGCGTGCTTCAACATTCATCGGACCGCATACATCGGTATGTATTATTTCCAACAAATCAGTAGCTCGCTCCATTGTTCCGGAGAACGGAGTTTTAGTCATCTTGCCCATGAGACATGGTTCGCAAGTATCAAATGATTCATAATCAAGAGATTCCAAAAGTCCATCAGCATGGAGTTTCTTCATGCGCTTTACACCAATATGACCTAAACAGCAGTGCCACAAGTATGTTGCACTATCATTATCAACTTTGCATCTTTAGGCATCAATATTATGAATATGTGTATCACTACGATCGAGATTCAACAAGAATAAACCATTCACAAGGGTGCATGATCACGAGGGATATTATTCATATAAACAGAATAACCATTATTCTCTGACTTAAATGAATAACCGTCTTGCAATAAACAATATCCAGATATAATGTTTTATGCTCAACGCAAGCACCAAATAACCATTATTTAGGTTTAATACTAATCCCGAAGGTATTACGAGCGTGTCGATATTGATCATATCAATCTTGGAGACACTTCCAACACATATCGTCACCTCGCCCTCAGCTAGTCTCCGTTACTTTGCAGCTCCTGCTTCAAGTTACTAATATTAGCAACTGAATCGGTATCAAATACCCAGATGCTGCTACGAGCACTAGTGAGGTACATATCAATAACATGTATATCAAATATACCTTTGTTCACTTTGCCATCCTTCTTATCCGCCAAATACTTGGGGCAATTCCGCTTCCAGTGACCAGTTCCTTTGCAGTAGAAGCACTCAGTTTCAGGCTTGGGTCCAACTTTGGGTTTCTTCGTGGGAGCGGCAGCTTGCTTGCTGTTCTTCTTGAAGTTCCCCTTCTTTCCCTTGCCCTTTTTCTTGAAACTAGTGGTCTTGTTAACCATCAACACTTGATGCTCCTTCTTGATTTCTACCTCCGCCGATTTCAGCATCGCGAAGAGCTCGGGAATTGTCTTCTCCATCCCTTGCATATTATAGTTCATCACGAAGCCTTTATAGCTTGGTGGCAGTGACTGAAGAACTCTGTCAATAACACTCTCAACTGGAAGATCAATTCCCAGCTGAGTCAAGTGGTTGTGGTATCCAGACATTCTGAGTATGTGCTCGCTGACAGAACTGTTCTCCTCCATCTTACAGCTGAAGAACTTGTTGGAGACTTCATATCTCTCAACCTGGGCATTAGCTTGAAATATCAATTTTAGCTCCTGGAACATCTCATATGCTCCATGGCGTTCAAAACGCTTTTGTAGTCCCGGTTCTAAGCCGTAGAGCATGGCACACTGAACTATCGAGTAGTCATCAGATCGAGCCTGCCAGGCATTCACAACGTCTGCAGCAGCTCCTGCAGCAGGTCCATCACCTAGCGGTGCATCAAGGACATAATCCTTCTGTGCAGCAATGAGGATAATCCTCAAGTTACGGACCCAGTCCGTGTAATTGCTACCATCATCTTTCAACTAAGCTTTCTCTAGGAACGTATCAAAAACAGGGGAGCTACAACGCGAGCTATTGATCTACAACATAATTTGCAAAGACTATCAGGACTAAGTTCATGATAAATTAAGTTCAATTAATCAAATTACTAATGAACTCCCACTTAAATTAACATCCCTCAAGTTAACTAAGTGATACATGATCCAAATCAACTAGCCCATGTCCGATCATCACGTGAGATGGGATAGTCATCAATGGTGAACATCTCCATGTTGATCATATCTACTATATGACTCATGTTCGACCTTTCAGTCTCCAGTGTTCCTAGACCATGTCTGTACATGCTAGGCTCGTCAAGTTTAACCCAAGTATTCTGCTTGTGTAAAACTGGCTTACACCCGTTGTATGTGAACGTAGAATCTATCACACCCGATCATCACGAGGTGCTTCGAAATGACGAACTTTAGCAAAGGTACATACTCGGGGAGAACACTTTTATCTTGAAATTTAGTGAAGGGATCATCTTATAATGCTACCGTCATTCTAAGCAAAATAAGATGCATAAAGGATAAACATCACATGCAAAAAAAATATGTGACATGATATGGCCATCATCATCTTGTGCTTTTGATCTCCATCTCCAAAGCATCGTCATGATCTCCATCGTCACCGGCTCGACACCTTGATCTCCATCGTTGCGTCGTGGTCGTCTCGCCAACTATTGCTTCTACAACTATTGCTAACGCATAGCGATAAAGTAAAGCTATTACATGGCGCTTGCATTTCATACAATAAAGAGACAACCATAAGGCTCCTGCCGGTTGCCGATAAATTACAAAACATGATCATCTCATACAATAACGTATATCACATCATGTCTTGACAATATCACATCACAGCATACCCTGCAAAAACAAGTTAGATGTCCTCTACTATGTTGTTGCAAGTTTTACGTGGCTGCTACGGGCTTCTAGCAAGAACCGTTCTTACCTACGGCACAAAACCACAACGGTGATTTTCAAGTTTGCTGTTTTAACCTTCAACAAGGACCGGCCGCAGTCAAATTTGATTCAACTAAAGTAGGAGAAACGGACACCCGCCAGCCACCTTTATGCAAAACAAGTTGCATGTCTGTCGGTGGAACCGGTCTCATGTACGTGGACATGTAAGGTTGGTCCGGGCCGCTTCATCTTACAATACCGCCGAATCAAAATAAGACGTTGGTGGTAAGCAGTATGACGATCACCGCCCACAACTCTTTGTGTTCTACTCGTGCATAACATCTACGCATAGACCTGACTCATGATGCCACTGTTGGGGAACGTTGCATGGAAAACAAAAAAAATTCTACGCACACGCAAGATCTATCCATGGAGATGCATAGCTACGAGAAGCGGAAGCGTTAGAACAACGCGGTTGATGTCGTCGAACAACTTCATGATCCAACCAATCGAGTACCGAACGTATGGCACCTCCGCGTTCAGCACACGTTCAGCTCGGTGACGTCCTCAACTTCTTGATCCAGCAAGACGGCGAGGTAGTTGATGAGTTCCGGCAGCACGACGGCGTGGTGACGGTGATGGTGATGCTATCTCCGCAGGGCTTCGCCCAAGCACTGCGAAAATATGACCGAGGGACGGAACTGTGGAGGGGGGCGCCGCACACGGCTAAGACAATGTTGTGGCTTGTTTGGGGTGCCCCCTCTCCTCTATTTATATATGTGTAGGGGCTTGGAGTAGAAGGAATATTGACACGTGAACAGTACCACGTGAATAGTACACACGTGGACTTGGACTCCAAAGTCCAATCCTATTCCTACTAGGACTCTCCTTTTTCCCTTCCCTAGCTGTGTGGGATTTTGAGGACTTGGTGCGCCTGGCCCAATAAGGCCAGGGCGCCTCCCCTTAGCCCATGCCAGCCCTTGGGACGTGGTGGACCCACTTGTGGACTTCCGGACCCCTCCGGAATCCTCCGAAACCTTCTGGAAGCTTCCCGGTACAATACCGAAAAAACTGCACCTTTTTCCGGAACCCAAAATATGACTTCCCATATATAAATCTTTACCTCTCGACCATTCCGAGACTCCTCGTGACGTCCGGGATCTCATCCGGGACTCCGAACAACATTCGGTTACCAATTCACATAACTCATATAACACTATATCGTCAACGAACGTTAAGCGTGCGGACCCTACGGGTTCGGGAATGATGTAGACATGACCGAGACGCCTCTCCGGTCAATAATCAATAGCGGAACCTAGATGCCCATATTGGTTCCTAGATATTCCATGAAGATCTTATCGGTCGAACCGCAATGACAACATACGTAATTCCCTTTGTCTGTCGGTATGTTACTTGCCCGAGATTCGATCGTCGGTATCTCCATACCTAGTTCAATCTCGTTACCGGCAAGTCTCTTTACTTGTTCCGTAATACATCATCCCGTAACTAACTCCTTAGTCACTTTGCTTGCAAGCTTCTTATGATGTGCATTACCGAGAGGGCCCAGAGATACCTATCCGAAACACGGAGTGACAAATCCCAGTCTCGATCCATGCCAACTCAACAGACACCTTCGGAGATACCTGTAGAGCATCTTTATGATCACCCAGTTATGTTGTGATGTTTGATAGCACACAAGGTATTCCTCCGGTATCCGGGAGTTGCATGATCTCATGGTCGGAGGAACATGTATTTGACATTCAAGAAAGCAGTAGCAATAAACAGAACGATCATATGCTAAGCTAACAGATGGGTCTTGTCCATCACATCATTCTCCTAATGATGTGATCCCGTTATCAAATGACAACTCATGTCTATGGTTAGGAAACCTTAACCATCTTTGATCAACGAGCTAGTCTAGTAGAGGCTCACTAGGGACACGGTATTTGTTTATGTATTCACACATGTATTTAAGTTTCCGATCAATACAATTCTACCATGAATAATAAACCTTTATCATCAACAAGGAAATATAAAATAATAAGAACTTTATTATTGCCTCTAGGGCATATTTCCATCACCTACGACTCCCGCCTCGCCAAGGCGAACTCCCAGCTTTAGGAAAAGGAGAAGAGGATCCAGGCCGACGCCGAGGCAAAGTCCAAGAACGAGCGCGAGGCGCTCGCCAAGGACTACAGCCAGAAGCTAAAGTGTCAGGAGGACCGCTTCGCCAAGAAGCGCGGGGAGCTCCAGGAGAAGATCTCCAGCCTCAAGAAAGGGCTGAGAGAGGCGGAGGAGGCGCGGCAGCGTGCGTTGGCGGCCAGAAGGGACACCGCAGCAGAGCTGGTGGCCCTGCAGGCTCAGGTGGGCAACGCCTCTGACACCATCTCGAAGGCCAGGGATGAGGCAGCTCAGGCACAGATGCTACAGCATGAGCGCGCCAAGATGTACCGCGCCCTTGTGGATCGCGTCCGCGGGGCCCTCGCTACCCTCTGGAACGAGAGGCTCGGGGCCCCCCTCGGAGATGACGACACCGGCTACCTGACTTCTTCAACAAGCTCGTGCAGAAGCTGGAGGACGGAGCCAAGCGGATGAATGGCATCATCGAGGACGAGTGTCGCGACCTCCTGAGCCAGGCGGCGATGCGGGTCTTCAGCAACATCTTCCGTGCCGACGCCTCCATCGACTTTGACAGGGTGATGGGCCCTTTCCCTCCGGAGCTTCGCGACGGGCTCGAGAAGGAGGTGCGGGAGCACGTGGAGGCCCTCGTCCAGAAGTTCTCCCACGGCAGTGAGAGCTCCGGCGAGGCTGGCGATAGCGAAGGCGATGATGACGATGGCGACGACGATGGCGGCGACAGCGCCTCATCCTCTTAGGCCCCTTTCTTTCTCTTTCTTTTTGCCCTGTATCAGAATAGATGTAGCCCCGTGGGGGCATGAAGACATGGTCTTTGTGATCTATTTAAGTACTTAGCGTTTTGTTGCAACTTATGTTCCTCGTGAGGCCTCCTCGTGAGGCATGTTTTCCCTTTTAGCTCGCTTTCACGCTCTACGTCGTTAGGGCCCAGCCCCCGAGCATGCTACGACCATCGCTGGTATGTTAGGATGCGTGTCTAAACAAGGCCAGAGGGTGTAGGGCTCCACGAGGTGGTAAGGGTTCCCGATGCGCGATGCTCAGGAAGCCCCCCTTTAACGTACAAGCAGCTTGCGCAAGGGAGAAAACAACAGCGCCCAGCGAGGTTGCAAGGAAGAGAGAGCTTGAGGGGCGCTAAGGAAGAGGTCGCGAAGCGTTTAGACTTAGCTTTTTCCACGAGGTGTGGCTTGGTGTGTCGTGGCTTGTGGGGTGGCGCCTCGCGAGGCGTTCGCTCGTGAGGCCTCCCGCTGGCACTTGGTGGGGATAGGCGCCGCAGGCCACCTCGCGAGGCAGCGCTCATAAGGGTTCCTATGGGCTTCTTGAAGAGGCGATGCGCCATGGGTCACCTCGTGTGCCATGTTCCTGTGACAACCATATTTCGACAAGTTTTGCAAGTAGTGTAGCGGCGCGCACTCGCTAGTTCACTCGTGGGTATCACGCGAGGAGACGAAGTACCAAGGACTTTGGTGAGGTGACGTGCATGGGAGCAGTCCCGCAAGCCAGAGCTCGGTCACTTGGGTTTTAGCGGCGCTGCTGGGACTGACCCGAGCGCAGGCACCGTGTCCAGCCCCCGCTCGTGTGATGCACAGAGGGAGATCGCGAGCACGCACAGTCTCCTGAAGTAAATTGCTTACCAAGCACACATAATACTTAGGAAATAAAACTTTACTGCTGCATAAAAAGGTTCCATTACACATCCAAAAAGATGAGGCTGCCGTGATGGGCACGGGTCAGCTTGAGGATGTTGTGGCCAGGCGGCGCCCTCAATTCGATCGTTCCGCCATGTCTCAGCATGGGGCTTCCACTGGGTTGTGGGTGGGATCTATCGCGGCCTCAGCAAGCACCACAAAGAGAGGCTCCAGAGCGTGTACAGCTCCACTTCGTCCGTGCCCATGAGGTCACGGGTAGAACTTGCGGAGGTGTTGGATGTTCCATGTGTTTGGTACCGAAACACCCTCCTCCGTCTCCAGCCGTGCTGCGCCAGGTCGGGAAACGTGCGTGACCCTGAACGGGCCTTCCCACATGGGCGAGAGCTTGTGGAGTCCTTCCCTGGAGAGGATCCTTCGTAGGACAAGATCTCCAGCTTCAAGGGTGCAGGGGCATATGTTGCGGCTGTGGTAGCGACGCAGTGCCTGCTGATACCGGGCGGTGCGGATGGCGGCCCGGCGTCGTGCCTCCTCGAGGAGGAGCAGATCAGCTTCCAGTGGGCCGTCCTGGTGAGCCTCGTCGAAGGAGAGGACTCGCGGGGACCTGTGCTTGAGCTCAGAAGGAAGGACTGCTTCCGCCCCGTAAACGAGGAAGAAGGGTGTTTCGCCGGTAGGCTTGGTCGCTGTCGTGTGGATCGACCATAGCACGGACTGGAGTTTGTCAAGCCAGCCTTTGCCGCAGGCTGTGAGCTTCTTGTTGAAGCTTCGTGTCTTGAGGCCCTTGAGGACCTCAGCGTTAGCACGCTCGGCCTGGCCGTTGCTTCGCGGGTGCGCCACGGAGGCGTAGCAGATCTGCATGCCAAGGTTGGTGCAGTATGACTTGAAGAGGTCGCTAGTGAACTGCGAGCCGTTGTCAGTGATGATGCGGTTGGGGACGCCGAAGCGGCTCACGAGGCCTTGATGAACTTGACGACTGATCATACCGGGATGGTGCGGACGGGTTCCACCTCTGCCCATTTTGTGAACTTGTCGATGGCGACGTAGAGGTAGCGGTAGCCACCAGCTGCGCGAGGGAAGGGGCCCAGAATGTCCAGCCCCCAGACCGCGAAGGGCCATGAGAGGGGAATGGTCTAGAGGCCTTGCACCGGCTGGTGGATTTGCTTGGCGTGGAATTGGCAGGCTTTGCAGGATTAGACCAGCTCGGTGGCGTCTTGAAGCGCAGTAGGCCAATAGAAGCCTCTGCGGAACACCTTGCCGGCGAGCGTGCGCGATGAGGAGTGGTGGCCGCAGTCTCCACCATGCATGTCGGCAAGCAGCTCGCGCCCTTGCTCCTCGGAGATGCACCGCAGCGCGACGCCATTGGGGCGCCTGCGGTAGAGATCGCCATCCCTCAAGCAGTAAGCTGTGGCCTGGCGGGCCACGCGCTCGGCCTCTATGCCCTTCTCCGGGAGGGTGCCGTCCTCCAGATAGGCCTTGAACTCGTTGGCCCAGCTATGAGCTTGTGGCTCCAACGCCAGTAGCAGGCGAGCGCCTGAGGGCGAGCCGCAGTCTGGCGCGCCCGTGGGTGGTGCGAGTGGGAGTTCTTCATGAGGCTCCGTGGCACTTGTGGCAGGTGGTGCAGCTGATGGCCTCAGGAGCCTTACCTCGAAGACGCCAGGGCTTTGAGGCTCGCAGTGAGATGCCCACTTGGCGCTGTCATCTACCTCCTTGTTGTTGCCGCGAGGAACATGCTGGAGCTCCATGCCGAGGAAGCGCTTCTCGAGCCTACGCACCTCTTCCAGATAGGCGGCCATGTGCTCGTCCTTGGGCTTGTAGCTCTTGTTGGAGAAGTTGATGAGGACCTGCGAGTCTCCCTTGATGAGGATGCGCTTGATGCCAAGAGCGAAGGCAGCCTTGAGCCCGGCAATGAGGCCCTCGTACTCCCAGATGTTGTTGGAGACCTTGTCGTCATACTTGAAGCAGAATTGTATGGCGTAGTACAGCTTGTCTCCTGCCGGCGAGGTGAGGACGACGCCAGCCCCCGCGCCATGTCGGGAGAACGCACCGTCGAAGTGCATGGTCCAACCGCCAGGGGAGTCCTTCCCAGGCAGGAGAGATTCGTCCTCACGAGGCTCCTCTTGATGCGGATCCATCCATTCCACCGTGAAATCTGCCAAGGCTACGCCCTTAATTGTCCTTGTGGTGAGGAACTCCAGCCCGAAGGCTTGCAGCTCGATGTTCCACTCGGCGACGCGGCCAATGGCGTTGGGGCTATGCAGGACTTGCTCCAATGGGTAGGACATGATCACCTTGATGGGGGGGCCCTGGAAGTAGTGGTGCAGCTTCCTGGAGGCGATGAGGACCGCGAGGAGGAGCTTCTACTGCATGGGGTACCGCTCGCTCGCATCCCGCAACACCGTGCTGACGAAGTAGACGGGGTGCTCGACGAGACGCATGGATGTGAAAGTGGTAGCTTGATCTTTGGGGGGCTTGGGGGGCGACTCGTCAAGGGCCTACTGAGGAGAGTCCTCGGTTGGCGAAGGTGCTGCCTCGGGAGGCGCTGACACAGCCTTGGGAGGCACTGGCGCGGCCTCGGCAAGCGCAGGTGCAGCAGGCTTCTTCTTGGCGCTGGTAGGCTCTTCTCGTTCCACCACGAGGGTTGTGCTAACCATCTGGGGGGTGGCCGCCAAGTATAGGAGCAGAGGCTCGCGTGGGCGCGGGCCGACCATGACGGGGGGGCTTGTCAGGTACCTCTTCAGGTCCTCGAAAGCCGCGTCAGCCTCAGGAGTCCACTAGAAGGGGCCCGATGTCTTCATGAGCTTGAAGAACGGCAGGGCTCTTTCGCCGAACTTGGAGATGAAGCGCCCAAGCGAGGTCGTGTATCCCGCGAGGCGCTACATTTCACTGAGGTTCTGGGGAGGCCGCATCCGCTCGATGGCCTTGATCTTTTCGGGGTTGGCTTCGATGCCACGGTGGGAGACCAGGAAGCCAAGCAGCTTGCCAGAAGGGACTCCGAAGACGCACTTGGTGGGGTTGAGCTTGAGGTTGACCTTGCGCGGGTTGGAGAAGATTTCTTCAAGATCCGCGATGAGGGAGCACGATGATGAAGGCGGGCCCGGAGCCACTGCCATCCACCGACACCTTCTTCGTCTCGGCTGATGATGAAGGCGGGCCCGGAGCGAGCCTGAGAGAATAGTTGCTTCTTCTTCGCGGGTGCGGCATCGGGAGGCTCGACGTCATCCTTGTCAGCGGGGTGAGCTGTGGCGGCAGCCTTGTAGGTGCACTTGAGGGAGCGTATTGCGTCCTTCTCGTCGCAGTGGACGGTGATGGTGTCGCTGCAGCCCGGCATCTTGAGGACATTGTAGGCATGATGAGTCACCGCCATGAACTTGGCGAGCACGGGGTAGCCCAAGATGGCGTTGTAGAGTAGGCCGATGTGCGCCACGTCGAAGTCGATGAGCTCAGTGCGGTAGTTCTTTCGGGTGCCAAAGGTGACTGTCAGGCGCACTTGCCCCAGAGGTAGGGTGGAGCCGTCGGTGACACCTGAGAAGGGCCTCGTCGGCATCAGGCGCTCGTAGGGCACTTGGAGCTTCTCGAAGGTCTCGATGGTGATCACATTGAGGCCTGCGCCGCCGTCGACGAGCGTCTTGGTGATGGCGACATTGTTGATTGTGGGCGTGCACAGGATGGGGATGGTGCCCACAGCCACTGTGGACTTGGGGTGGTCCGTGGAGTTGAAGGAGATCGCGTACTATGACCACTTGAGGGGTTGAGAAGCCTCGGGCCTCGGGAGGGCTGCATTCACCTCACGAGAGAACAGCTTGAAGTGGCGGTTGGATGAGGGAGCCTAGGCCCCACCGAGGATGCATGCCACTCCGCGAGGCTCCTGGTAGCCCCCAACGTTCTCGTCTGGCTGGTTGCCGTTGTTCCTGCCAGGCGGCGGCGGCATTGGCTTGAGGATTGGCCTGCTGCAGCTGGTTCTGCTAGCTTTGCCGGAAGTTGTTGTTGCCCTTGCTGTTGAGGTCTCCCCAACGGTTACCGTTGCGTCCACCTCCGCGGCCAGCGCCGCGGTCATTGCAGTTGCCGCGCCTGTCCTGGCGGTTCTCACAAAGCAGGTTGAGCTCATGGCAGTCCTCGGTGTTGTGGGAGTGCATGCCGTGGTAGGCGCAGAAGGGGCAACCATCCTTCTTGGGATCGTCATGGTCGCGGCCGCGCTTCTGCTCAGGCTCCGCCGCAAGCACGGCAGGGCCCTTGCGCTTGGCGTCTTTGTTCTTGGCCTTCGCAAAGTCAGGTGCCGCGTTTGGGTTGTTGTGGGCGAAGAGGCGGCCCTCTTCAGCCTTGGTGCACCTGTCGGCGAGGTCGAACAGCTCGACTGCGGTATCGAGCTCGTCTTTGATGGTGAGCTTCTCGTGCATTCGGACGTCCATGACGCCGGAGGAGAACGCGGAGATGATCGTGTCGTCAGAGGTGCGCGATCTTGTTACGCACTTGGCAGAAGCACTGGATGTACTTGCGGAGGGTCTCGTCAGGCCGCTGGCGCACGGCGCGTAGGTCGTTGAGCATGAGAGGGCACTCGTGCGTGCCCTCGAAGTTGGTGACGAACTGCCGGCATGGTTCAGACCACGAGGGGATGGAAGCTTCGGGGAGGTTCATGAGCCACGAGCGCGGGATGTCCCTGAGAGCCATGGGGAACTAGTTCGCCATAACCTTGTTGTCGCCGCCCGCGGCGTCGATGCTCAGAGTGTAAAGCTGTAGGAACTCCATGGGGTTGGGGGTGCCGTCGTAGCGACGGGGTAGGTCCGGCTTGAACTTCACAGGCCACACCATGTGGCGTAGGTCGCGAGTGAAGGCACGACAGCCCCCGCTGCTTGAGGCGACGCCGCCGGCTAGGGTGGCACGGTTTTGGCACCTGGCCGCCGCGACATCCTGGATGGTGCGGTCTTGGCGTTGGCGCTGCTGCTCGAGGATCACGCGCGCATCTGGCGCCGCGCGCCGGACGATCTAGCAACTGGCGTCGTCATGGTCTGGCGAGGACGCATCACGGGACGGCTCCTGCGCGCGTGCGCCATGGCACTGGCCCGCGACGTCGTCGAGCAGAGGAGGTGGAGGAGGCGCGTCGTGCTCAGCCTCCGCGCCACGCGGTGACGGAGGCGGAAGAGAGCGGGAGGGCGCCGAGGCGTCTCCAGCGACGTTGACGAGCTCGGTGATGCGTGCGAGCCAGGCGTCATAGTCGGCCTCGATGGGACGGTAGCGCAGCAGCTCCCACACCATGAGCAGCGCGGCCTGCAGATCCGGTGGGTTGTGCTGGGCGAGCGAGGACGCGGTAGCGATGCGGCCAGGCGGCTACACTCATGGATGCAGGGAAGAAGCCTGCTCCTCGCCCGCCACGGGGTCGATGGCGGCGCCGGCGCGGCAACAGCAGTTGTCCTTGGCAACGGGCTCCATGCGGGCCACCCTGGCCGCCCTGCGCAGGGCGCGCTCCCATCGAGCGTCGGCCATGTCGATGTCGAGGTGGAAGGAGCGGAAGATGGCCCCCTACCTGGCACGCCAAATGTCGGAGGTCGGGCTCCGGGAACCCTGGTTCGAACACTGGGGGCTAGCTCGCTACCTAACGACGCGATGGTCACCACGGCGAGAGGCTACGGCAAGCAGAGAATGGCGGGAGCACGCACACACACACACACACACAGGGCACGGTAGGGACACGAGAGCTACCCAGGTTCGGGCCACCAAGCGGTGTAAAACCCTACTCCTGCTTGTGTTTGGGATTATTGTGGGTGAGAGTGTTCTCGCGTACAAGGTAGAAGAAGGTGGAATCGATCTCCCTCTACGTTGGAAGCACTGTCCCCTTTTATAGCTGCCTTGGTCCTCTTCCCTCGAAAATATTGGCGGGAAGGGTTGCCACACAATGGTCGTTTGAAGGGGGACAGGCGCCCAGTCTTATCCTGACAAAAGGTTTTCTTCGCCTGCAAAGAAGCTATCCATGACGCGCTGGAGGGCTCGGCGATGACGTCCGCCCTGGCGCGCTTCGTCGCCTTGGTCTTCTTGCACCAAACAGGCAAGCTTTGGGACTTGCTTTGTGGGAGGGCAGCTAGCGCTGCTCCTTTATCACCAAAGAGGAAACCTCTCCTGACCGCACCTGCTGGAACGGCTCCTGTCGCTATCGTCGCCCTGCGCAGGTGCGTCACCCGCGTGGTGGGCACATGACAGCGCGGCCAGCGCCAAGCGGCTCCTCAGGAGGCCGCCTCACGAGGGGGAGGCCTCGTGAGGCTGCCTGCCGCTGTTGATGATCTTTGGTGGGTCCGCCCCCTGCGGAAGGGGGGGTCGCCGTGAGGCCGGTGCCTCACGAGGTGTCTTGCTTCGTGACGGCCATGACTGGGCTGCCTCTTGGGCCTTCGCCAGGTGTTGCTCCTGGGCCATAGGCAGGCGGCCCGTGGTACCCTGGTTCCCACCGGGCCGACAACGATGTGCCACCACCACACCTTGCACACTCTCTACCCCCTAGGTCTCACTATATTCTCACACCCACACATACCAACACACACGCTATTTCTGCTCATGCCTCTCTTCCCTTCTCTTCTGCATACACAAACTCACCATCTCTCGTTGAGACATCCTATTCGTCTCTCTCTCTCTCTCTCTCATCTCTCGTGCTTTCTCTTTCTCTCATCGCACCCCCTCCTATCCACGCCTCTCTCGAATACGTACACATACCCTCTCCAGGCCCTCCAAAATACGTTAACCACACATTCAGGCATGTTACATCTCATTATCATGTGCTCGCATTGATCTAAAAAAGGCATCCGTTCACTTTTACTCTGCATACAAGATTTGTTTTGAATTAAAACTACACAGAGTGTGACAAAAAAATTATTTAAAAAAAATCTACATATACAATACTACAAAGTTATATATGAAAGTTAATTGTATGGTGCATCCAACGATATTTGTTCCGTATTGTGAATGTTTACATTTTTATCCTATAAAATTAATCACAATAAAGAGAAATGAAGGGCATCTCTCTCTCTCACTCTCTCCATCGCACACCCCCTCTCTCTACGCCCCTTTCACGTATGCACACAAACTATCTCTCGGCCCTCTAAAAGTACGCCCCCATACACATTCACGCGTGACGGTCAATGTATTTCAAGCAAAAGCGCAATACGGTCTCTGGACTTTAGAATGCGCTCATTACGGTCAACATATACATTTTCTAGTGATTATACGGTCACTAGCTCACCGTACAGCTCCGTATTTTGATGGTGACACTGATGGTCATTGTATTTGAAACAAAAGCACGATACGGTCAGCATATACATTTTGTGGTGATTATACAATCACTGGCTCACCGTACAGCTACGTATTTTGTTGATGACATGATCAATTGACCAATCAAACAGTCCACGTGGCGCAACTAGTGTTGCATCAGAAGCGCACATTATCTCCCTAACGTAGGGCCCACCTATCAGTGTGTATAAGAAAGAAACAAATGGTAATAAATTAGTGCCCGGTGGGGATTCGAAGTCGAGACCTCAGGTTGGTAGCCTGCGCGCGATAACCACAGTGGACAAGGTAGCCTAGTGATGATATGCTGAGCCGGCCTTTTAATAAAGGAGCTACTGTGGTGAATACACACACATCACACATGCGGACAAACACGCACGCAACACCCGCATGCATGCATGCAATACTCACACATACACATGCACGCACGCAACACTCACACGAACACACGCACTCAAGCATGCATGAAACATTCACACATACACATGCATGCACGCAACACTCGCACGAACACACGCATGCATGCATGCACACAGCACAAGACGCAACACACACGCTCATGCTCAAGTGCTCAACCTACACGTGCATGCACACATATACACAGCCAGAGTGGTTCGCGCGCAAGGGCCAGTTCCGCGGGGTCACAGGTTCGACCCCTCACGCGCCTGCGTATATTTTTGTTTACCAACTGATAGGTGGGACCCACAAGCCATGTGGCCAGTTTGACCAGTCAACAGAGTGCCACGTAGACTTTTTGACCGGTCAATTGAGTGCAGTTTGTAATTAAGATTTTGACATCTGTATTGAGCCGGTGGGTTTCGGATGTTTAGTCCCACCTCGCCGCATGAGGAGCTGGTCGACCGGCTTAAATAGCCGGGTCGTCCAGAAGCGATAAGCTACAGTCATCATTGCACCCTTTGTTAAGGACATGAATTGTTAATTGTATTAATCTTCTCTGTGATATAAAGGTTGCTTGTAGTGGGTAGTATCATAACTACTATCATGCATAATACTCCCTCCGTTCCTAAATATGTTTATTATGATAGGGTATCATGATATGATACTCAACCCTCTCTTTCTTCATTTAGTTATATGCCACCTCAGCATTACTGCAGGTGGGACCACTATGTGCTGGAGCGGGGTGCTTAGTCACAAGCATTCAAGTCTACCGCACACGCCACCAGACAACCACACGCGGTTGGCGCGCCGTCTGGTGCGCCTCATTTGGGAATAAAAGATGACAAATATTTGCAAAATTTCATGTTTGGCGCCAAAACCCGAGCCTCTGCATTTCGCCAAAAAATACAAACCGAGCCTCTGCGTTAACTTCCTGCCTGTCCTAGCCCTAGAATTGATTGTAAATAGTTGCATTAAAGCATCCATGCATCATGTTTAAATTCAAAGGAAATTTGAATTGGGGATGACCAAACCCTAGCACCAAAGTAATTCAAATAGGTTCAACTCAAAATATTTTCAATGAACCCAAAATGCCCTTCAGAAAAGTTATCATTTTTGAAATGGGTGAAAACCTCTACCAAAAATGGTGCACATTTTTCTAGGTCATTTCTGGATTTTTGAATTAAATCATAATGTATTTGAATTGGAGCATCTAATTGCTATAAATATTTTAAATACTCCAAATATTCTCAAACTATTTGAGGGATTTTGGAATAATTCAAATAGTGCCCACAATTATTTTCAGGAGTTTTAAAAATGATTTGGTATTTATACTAAATCAAAATAGAAAAGAATAAACAGAAAACAGAAAACAAAATAGAAAAGAGAGAGAGAGAGAGAAGAACTCACCTGGGCTCTCACCAGAGCCGGCCCAGCCCATCTTCCTCCCCCTGTCGTCTTCCTCCTCGCGCCAGTAGGCAGAGCGCGTGGCCGCCGCGCACCCACACACGCCCGAGCCACCTCCTGCTTGCCAACGGTCGTCTGGACGCGTGGACGACCACCTCACTGCCATCCTGATCGAGCAGACCTCCTCACTCGCCCCTGCTCTCTCCCTCATCTCATGACGCCATGGCCGAAGCCGCCGTGCTCGCGCCGACGCGAACCACCGCAGTCACCGCCCCAACCTCGCCTCTCCGACGTGTCTCCGAGCTCCGCCGTGTCGTCCTCATCATCTCCGTCGAGTCACGCAACGCCGGACGCCCCCGAACGCTGCCACCACCGCCGTCTTCTTCCTCGGGATGCCGAGATCGCCTTCACCGCCTTGCTCTCTCCGGCCCTTCCCCGAGCCCGCTGACCTGCTCGACGTGTTCCCCGTGAGCCCCTGCACCGATCCCCCCTCCGCTTTGCCTCGTTTGCTCACCGGAGCCGTCGCTTCGCCTATGACCGAATGCGCCGCCGCCCGAGCTCGTCGCCGACGTAGCTCTGGTGACCATTTGGTCCCGGGCGTGCGTCCGTTGTGCTCGCCGCACCGCGTAGAGCATCGCTAGCTCTTTGCTTCGCCCATTTGCGTGCCGCAGCCGCATCCCCGCGCACACCCGAGCTCCGGCCACCGTAGCCGAGCTCACCGCCGTCAACTCCGGCCACCCAAGGCTCGGCCACCACCATCGTTCGACGCGCGTTGGCGAGAGCTACCCAGAGAGCCCAAGCACGCATCGAACGGTGCACCACAGCCGTTTTTCGAAGCTCGCCGCCCCGTTTGGCCTCGCCGGCGGCTAAACGCCGGTGAGTTTGACCCCATTTGACTAGGGGTTTGACTCCCCTATGTCTATGACAGGTGGGGCCAGCCCCTGACTAACCCAACATTAGGATTTTTATTAGCGCTAATTAACACTGTTAATTCCCCTAGACACTGACATGCGGGTCCCACTGGTCAGTTTGACCTGGACCGCCCAAGTTGACCTGCTAACGTCACAGTGACGTAATGCTGACGCAGTAAAGCATTTTCTGGATTTAGATTAAATTAAAATAACCAGGAAATTCCAGAAAATAGTTTAAACTTCTAAAAAATCATAGAAAATAATCTATAACTCAGATGAAAATAATTTATATATGAAAAATTATCAGAAAAATATGAAGAATCTGTTTATGGCATTTCCATGCATGTTTGAACAACTTAAACATGCTGAGCATGTCAAATCAATTAAATGGTATTTGAAATACCATATGTGAAGTTTGAATTTGAATCTCTGATTCAAACCAACTCCAACCAATATGTTGTTAGTTGCATTAGCTCAATCAACAGCATGTTGCCATGTCATGATCATGCATCATATGTTTGCATTGCATTGATTGTGTTCCTTCTCTGTTTGCTGGTGCTTGTTCCTTCTTGGTAGAAGACGGTTCCGACGTCGTGATCGTTGACACCGATGAAGAGCTAATAGCTGTACTATCTTCAGAAGTGCCAGGCAAGCAACCCCCATTGAACATTCTAATACAATCCCCCTCTCTCGCTCTTGCTTTTTTTTAGTGCATTAGGACAACAATGATTCAACTGTTACTTGTTGCGGTAGTTGAACCCATTCCTCTGCATGACCTGTCTTTGCCACAGTAAATAGTAAAACCCACAGTATGAGTAGGAATTGCTTGAGCCATGTTGTGCCTACTCATCCATGCTTGCTTGTTATGCCTGCTATTGCTTAGAGTTGTGTCAGGTCTGATCCATCTGGGCGATGAATTGGAATGGTTGTGAACATGTCCTACTAATGAGAGCTAAGTGTGTGAACACGTTTTGGTAAAGGTAGCGATGAGAGGTCATGTAGGAGTACATGGCGGGTTGTCTCATTGAGACCGTCCTTAAGAACTGAGTTCTATGTTTGTGATCCAAGACAGTTACTACCACACATTGGGTTCTGGTAACTCGACCCCTCTTGACTTATTAATCGCCTTGACCTCTGTCCAGGAGTCGCAACTAGTTTCTGGTGTTTCTAGGATATGTGTTGGTGGCCGTGCATAGCGCTGACCTTAGGGGTGGGCTATGATGCGATAGAGACACCGAGGCACGGTGTACCAAGTGACACCCAAATGGTGCTCTTCGGAACCCTGCACTCATTGTTTGGGGCCGTGATAGAAACTTCGGCCAGACTTCCTTTGCGGATACAACCTCAAATAGGAGATAAACCTGGGCTAGAGTCTTGAGTGGTTAGTCAGGTTATGGCCGACACCCTCACCAGGCTTCTGCTTGAAGGTTGCCGAGATACATGACGTGTATATGGTGATAAGTGGTGAGAGCGTGTGTGAAGAAGTACACCCCTGCAGGGTTAATGATCTATTCGAATAGCCGCGTCCGCGGATATGGACTACTTGGAAGCTTACATTGTTCATAGACAAGTTGAAATAGATACTCTAAAATGCGCAAGATAAGTGTGAGTGCTCTGGATGACCTTCTCATAGGAGGACGGTAGAGGATCCATAGTGGTGTATTGATGTGGTGAATATGTGGACTCGTGTGCGCTTTCTCACCCCAATGAAGTTACTGGTAGTCGTAGTTCAGGATAGCCACTGAGTCAAAGCTGGCTTGCTGCAGTTAAACTCCACAACCCCTTTGTTGATACTGATGCATTTGTAGTTAGTTCTGATGTAAGTCTTGCTGAGTACCTTTGTACTCACTGTTGCTTAATTTATGTTTTGCAGAGGAGACTTCAGTCTCGCTAGTGATTTCTGCGATGAGTTCGACGTTGACCGATTAGTTTGGGAATACCAGACAGAGGTCTGGCTCCTATGGAGGGTCTTGTAGATAGAAGGATTTCTAGCCTTCTTTCTTTTCAGCTGTCTGTACTCAGACAGGTTTATGCTTCCCTTGCTTGTATGACTTTGTATGCTGGGTCATGGGACCCACGTTTGTAATATCATGTTATGTATGGCTCCTCGGAGCCTCTTAAATGAATACTTTGAGTCGTAGAGTTATGTTGTGATGCCATGTTGTATCTAGACATATCGTGCATATTGTGTGTATGTTTTGAAATGCATTGATATGTGTGGGATTCGACACCTAGTTATCTGCTTTGGTAGCCTTCCTTATGGGGAAATGCCTCCTAGTGCTTCCACTGAGCCTTGGTAGTTCGCTACCGCTCCGGAACACATGGATTGACCAACATGTATCCGTATTTGCTCCTGTATCTGTCCCAACGGGGAAATGTCACGCGGTGTTATTGGAGTCCTGATAGCTTTCTACAACCCGGTTACACACGCTGATGACCGACACGTGCATTGCTGGGTTTCCTATGTTTGTCCCTGTACGTTTGTGCCACCTTGTTTTATGACTAGTCATGTCGACCTGGGTTCTCTATCATATGGATGCTAGCGACACAATCATATACGTGAGCCAAAAGACGCAAATGGTCCCGGCCAAGGTAAAGGCGGCAGCTGTGGGTTACCGTGCGTGAGGCCGCAAAGTGATATGATGTGTTACATGCTAGATCGGTGTGACTTAGGATCGGGGTCCCGACAGTTTTGGTATCAGAGCCTGACTGGCTATAGGATTACCAAGCCAAACTGGTCGGAGTCGTGTCTAGAAATGCTTTAGTTATATAGGGGAATTGATTGTGGAAGGGAACGTAAGGCTCTTTTTACTCCTCATCTTGTGTCATTCTATTCTAAGTCACCCTCTTCTTTTCTACGGGGTTAAGAATTAGGCTTCTCATCTATCTATCAGGATGATGAGTTACTATTCAGCAGACTTATAGGAAAGTTGTTGTCATCTCGGATCGGTGTTTCCATAGTAATTCAGTTGTTATGTTGTCAGTTGTCTTGCAGGTTGTTTCATATATCATGCCCGTACAGTTGTTATGCTGTTCGAGTTGTCCCAGGTTCCTAAATAATCTGATGCATTTGCAACCTCTTTTCTCCCCGTTCCAGATGTCTTTTGGGCCAGACTAACCGCACTAAACATTGTGTTGAGGTATTCCATTACCTTAACATATCTGTTGAAGTTAATAGGTAACCGTGTTTTCTTAAGTGAACCTCCCAGAGATTCAGCCTTTGTGTTGTATCCCCAGTGTGATAATTCTGGCCATCATTCTTGAAAGCTTCTCGTGATGTTATTTAGTTAGTAGGTATTCTATTTCTGGGTTCTTGGACCTAAGATTCGCTCTACTTATTTCTTGTTGATAGTGATTGTAGCTCCTTAGGTTATTAGTAACCTTGTTCTAGTATTCGAGGTTCGTGGTATATCATTCTTCCAAATACCATGAACCAGCCATGGCAGACGTTCTACTTGAACGAAAAGATCACAAAAGGACTGCTCTTGATGAGCTCTCCATTGCATAATTGTGACCCTGCCAGTCCTACCTCCTGCATGGGTTATCCAGAAGAAATATGTTGAGCCTTCTTCGACATAGTAGTCAATGCATCCACAACTCAGAAAATCTTGTGTTCCTTTGAGTTGTCTCTCTTCAGCTGTATCCTGACCTTCATCTGTCAGTTGATAGTCAGGAGTAATTGTGCATTCTTTTCATTGATGCCTGTTTTTCTTGTGGTCTATCAAACCATTCTATTTCAGAATTTCTAGGAGAAACAAACTCCAGTACCTCATCCATTTCTTGGATTGGGTCAAAGTACTTGTATTCCGCAGATCAGAATGCCAGTCCAGCTTCTGTTCTATTCTACCCTGGAGTATTACCGTCTTTATGTCAGGAATGTCGTGAGAATTGCACAACCTCTTATGAATTCTTGATACAATGATATTTCTCACCATCATCATTCATTCCTCGGTCCCCGTGTTGTTGTAACCGGAATGCCGACACGTGAACTGTGATGCGTGAAATCAATACTACTAGCAACCCTGTTGGTTGGTGGTTAATGGACGATAATTTCATTCTTAGCGTGTTGGTTACTGAATCACCATTCTAAGACTGATCGTGCTACCTAGTCCATTTTTCTTGGTGCACTTTTCGATCAGTGAGTTAGGATTGTGTAAATCCTTCGCTCTTTTGATCACATCATCTTGCCCTAAACAACAAGATTGTTCTCGAGCTTAGTAGCATACCGGTGGATCGTGATTTTTCGAATATCTTCTTGGAAGTATCACCAGGTTGTTACCTGACCGTTATGTTGAGTTCCTGATCAAGTTGATTTATTCATGTAAACCAACCTTTCTCCAAGAATTTGTGTTGGATACCCCCGAACTAGTTGGTTAAGCTAAACAACAACATGGAGAGTTGGAAGATAAAAGCTTAATCGACTTAGTTCAGCCCAAAGGGATATCTGTGTGTTTGTGTGTGTGTTGAAGAAGGATGATATCTTCATCGATTGACCTTCATGTTCAGTTGTTGGATCTATTGTCTTATCCAATCTTTTGATTTGAGTGTGGGCTATCGTCAAGTCAAAATCAGAACCAACGATTTTCGTAATGTTGTTTACTCGTGGTTGATTCCTCGAGCATGCACCATTATATCTTTTGGTCTGACCAATGCTATCACCTTGTTCACATAATTGTGGAATCCCATCTATAAGGAAACCTGGATGGATTGTTGTTGAGCCCATTGACAACATTTTTATCTTCTCCATGATTCGTGTTGAACATCAAGCTAGTGTTGGAAACTTGTGTAAGCATTTTCTTCGTGTTCCATTCATGAAGCATATGTTTGGACGAAGAAGTGACTTCCTCTAATTCACGTGTATTTGATGTAAGTTGCCGCCATGAATTCGAGAAAGCTTTTTTTGCTTCCTCTAGAATCAATCCAAGTCAGTCATGCACGTACAAAGTATACTATGGTTTGGTAGATTTGCAACCTCCATTCCACATGTATTTCCTAGCACACCAAGCCACTGATTGATTTGTTCAAGATAAAGGAGTCTGTTCTAAAGTGTTAATCCTTTAGACTTCCGCGCGGAGACTTCGATATCATTAATGATGGTTCCTAACCAGAACTCGGTAGTATTTTGTTGTAAGATTTCTATGTGGCCACGATTGTCCTCGACATTCTGTTCACATGTATCTTGCAAACCAACTCATGTTTTGCAGCTTGCTTTCGTAGTTCATTTCTGAGAATCTCGCAATGTCATCTCTTTGATTTGTGTTGCAACCTTTCTCTTTCAGACATGCTGAGTCTGGGATATCCTGACACCAACCAGATCTGAATCTTAGGTAGATATGATGGTTGGAACATTCCTCAAGAACTATAATATTGATCTTTCTAAACCGGTAAGGTGGATGTTGTGGCTAACACACCTAGTCGGAAGACCTGTTATTACAATATCTTGTATCAGCAACATTAGCCATTCCCCCATGAGGATTTCATATGACTTATTCTAGAAGTTGTTCCTTATGGATCCTTTGTATTCCCGAAGTCCGACCTTTACTTGATGACCTTATCGATGATGCTTTTAAGCATGATCGTGGTATCTCTAGTACATCGAGGAGAACATTAGAAGCGGAGTGCTAAATGTCTCTCGGTCGATCATCCAGATTTTGTTTCCTTGGCCTCGCTAAGGTGAAATCTGAGAAAGTGTTATCTTTCTTTGCATCAGCATCCTCCATCGTTATTCATCATGGTAGTGTGAAGTGTTGCCAGGATCTTTGGCATAGATGCTGGAAAAAACCCTGATGAGTATGGAAATGCTCAAGTTCTTGAAAGCACGCTCAGAAACCAGGTTATATCCTCGGTATCAATTGGAATGTGCCTTCCGTTGCCGAGTTGTTCTATAACCATAGTTTCCTTCCAACCTGAGTATGCCATTCTTTCGAATTCCTTCAAACGATCATTTGCGATTATGCCTCAGCCTGGTATAAAGAGTTTCAATGATCTCTAAATCAAAAGTAATTCTTTTTGCCACTTAAGGGAATAATTCTACGAGCCGCCTCCCCTAAGGTGCCCCGTTATGGTGTCAAGGGCAACTTAACTCCTTCGCTACTTTGAAACCTCTTCACCATCTTACTTAAGCGTGGAATTGTTACCTACCAAATTGAACCTTCGTCGTCTGCTTCTTTCCATTGCTCCTGATATGTGTTTGTGTCTCAGCTCAAGAGTTGTTCTTACGTCTCATTCCATGAGTTGCTCGTGAGTTGCTCGATCTTCGAGAAGATCGATTCCTGTAGAGTTTCTCTCTCTTGTCATCATGTTGGGTGAAGTTCTCAAAGGCAAGGATGTCAAGATCAATATGGTGTAATGGATCAATATCTTCAAGAACTGCAATCTGGATCGTGAAGATTGTGTTAGTTTTGTGACCCCTCTTCCCTTACCCTACGTCTTGAATCTCGGGACGAGATTCTTGTTTAGTGGGGGTGAGTTGTCACAGCCCTAGAATTGATTGTAAATAGTTGCATTAAAGCATCCATGTATCATGTTTAAATTCAAAGGAAATTTGAATTGGGGATGACCAAACCCTAGCACCAAAGTAATTCAAATAGGTTCAACTCAAAATATTTTCAATGAACCCAAAATGCCCTTCAGAAAAGTTCATCATTTTTGAAATGGGTGAAAACCTCTGCCAAAAATGGTGCACATTTTTCTAGGTCATTTCTGGATTTTTGAATTAAATCATAATGTATTTGAATTGGAGCATCTAATTTCTATAAATATTTTAAATGCTACAAATATTTTGAAACTATATGAGGGATTTTGGAATAATTCAAATAGTGCCCACAATTATTTTTAGGAGTTTTAAAAATGATTTGGTATTTATACTAAATCAAAACAGAAAAGAATAAACAGAAAACATAAAACAAAATAGAAAAGAGAGAGAGAGAGAGAAGAACTCACCTGGGCTCTCACCAGAGCCGGCCCAGCCCATCTTCCTCCCCCTGTCATCTTCCTCCTCACGCCTGTAGGCAGAGGGCGTGGCCGCCGTGCGCGCACACACGCCCGAGCCACCTCCTGCTTGCCAACGGCCGTCTGGACGCGTGGACGACCACCTCACTGCCGTCCTGATCGAGCGGACCTCCTCACTCGCCCCATGCTCTCTCCCTCGTCTCCTGACGCCATGTCCGAAGCCGCCGCGCTCGCGTCGATGCGAACCACCGCAGCCACCGCCCCAACCTCGCCTCTCCGACGTGTCTCCGAGCTCCGCCGTGTCATCCTCGTCATCTCCATCGAGTCACGCAACGCCGAACGCCCCCGAACGCCGCCACCACCGCCGTCTTCTTCCTCGGGACGCCGAGATCGCCTTCGCCGCCCCGCTCGCTTCGGCCCTTCCCCGAGCCCGCTGAACTGCTCGACGTGTTCCCCGTGAGCCCCTGCACCGATCCCCCCTCTCCTTTGCCTCGTTTGCTCGCCGTAGCCGTCGCTTCACCTGTGACCGAACGCGCCGCCGCCCGAGCTCGTCGCCGACGTAGCTCCGGTGACCATTTGGTCTTGGGCATGCGTCCGTTGTGCTCACCGCACCGTGTAGAGCATCGCTAGCTCTTTGCTTCGCCCATTTGCGCACCGCAGCCGCATCCCCGTGCACACCCGAGCTCCGGCCACCACAGCCGAGCTCGCCGCCGTCAACTCTGGCCACCCCAGGCTCGGCCACCACCACCGTTCGACGCGTGCCGATGAGAGCTACCCAGAGAGCCCAAGCACGCATCGAACGGTGCACCATAGTGGTATTCCGAAGCTCGCCGCCGTGTTTGGCCTTGCCGGCGGCTAAACGCCGGTGAGTTTGACCCCATTTGACCAGGGGTTTGACTCCCCTGCTTCTATGACAGGTGGGGCCAGCCCCTGACTAACACTGTTAATTAGCCTAGACACTGACATGCGGGTCCCACTGGTCAGTTTGACCTGGACCGCCCCAGTTGACCTACCGACATCACAGTGACGTAATGCTGACGCAGTTATATGAAAAATTATCAGAAAAATATGAAGAATCTGTTTATGGCATTTCCATGCATGTTTGAACAACTTAAACATGCTGAGCATGTCAAATCAATTAAATGGTATTTGAAATACCATATGTGGAGTTTGTATTTGAATCTCTGATTCAAACCAACTCCAACCAATCTGTTGTTAGTTGCATTAGCTCAATCAACAACATGTTGACATGTCATGATCATGCATCATATTGTTGCATTGCATTGATTGTGTTCCTTCTCTATTTGCCGGTGCTTGTTCCTTCTCGGTAGAAGACGGTTCCAACGTCGTGATCGTTGACACCGATGAAGAGCTAATAGCTATACTATCTTCAGAAGTGCCAGGCAAGCAACCCCCATTGAACATTCCGATACAATCCCCCTCTCTCGCTCTTGCTCTCTTTTACTGCATTAGGACAACAACGATTCAACTGTTACTTGTTGCGGTAGTTGAACCCATTCCTCTGCATGACCTGTCTTTGCCATAGTAAATAGTAAAACCCACTAGTATGAGTAGGAATTGCTTGAGCCATGTTGTGCCTACTCATCCATGCTTTCTTGTTACGCCTGCTATTGCTTAGAGTTGTGTCAGGTCTGATCCATCTGGGCGATGAATTGGAATGGTTGTGAACATGTCCTACTGATGAGAGCTAAGTGTGTGAACACGTTTTGGTAAAGGTAGCGATGAGAGGCCATGTAGGAGTACTGTCGGGCCTGTTTCTGGAATATATCACGGAATAGCCTCAAGTCACACCAGCCCCAAGATCAGAACAACTGGTGGACTCCCTTGATATAGATAACCAGTACATACATAATATTACACAGGGTTGAGCCAGAGTACTCAACATTTATTACAAACTTGTCAATATATGACGGTGGTGTGGTGATATTACAACACTGATACAATAAACTAAAGTCAAGCGTCAGTGTGAGGCTTGACTATTTTATTGGTGGAGCGGAAGCACTGCGGATGGTACACGTGGTAGACTCCAAGACCACAAGATGACTGACTGGGAACACCTCTAAGCGTCGGGCTCGCTAGCGCACTCTTCCTCCACAAGCTCGTCTTCCTCCGGGTCTGGCCAAATTAACAAGCCAGGGACAAGCCTGTGAGTACATTGGAATGTCCTCGCAAACATTATGAACGAAAGATATACCGAATGCACATGTTCATGATGGATTAAATTATATGCATATGCTGACCGAAATTAAAGCATGACATGATAAATATTAATACGGTGTGGATTAATAAGTATATCATTACAGTAATGAACCAAGAATATAAAATGGAACATCGAGCGTTGGACCGCCCGAGGAATTCCAAGAAAAATGCCAAACGGGTGTTTGAATGTGACGCCTCGAGTGGTCTTGAAAAGAAATGCCAAACGGGTGTCTGAAAGCGACGCCTCGAGAGGTCTTGAAAAGAAATGAGTATCCTGGTGGACTAGCCATCCCAAGTGATACCCAAAAAAAATAGAAATGAGTATCCAGGTGGACTAGCCATCCCAAGTGTTACCCAGAAAAATAGAAATGAGTATCCAGGTGGACTAGCCATCCCAAGTGATACCCAGAAAAACAGAATTGAGTATCCAGGTGGACTAGCCATCCCAAGCGATACCCAAGGTTGCACATAGAAGAAAAAGGGTTAGCCCACAATAATATTCATGTTAACAATAATATTCGTGCTGGCATCAGTGGTGACAATAATTATCCTGCAAAAATAGATCATGCTCAATTTTAATTATTTCCTCCGAAGACCGATACCGGGACCGACACTTGACCCTTCCCAGCTAATGTCCTTGACCGTGGACACGGCTATTCGAATAGGTATAACTCTATAGAGGGTGTACTCTTTACCCACATGTATAGGATTTCTTTAGCCAACACCGAGACACTGACTAATTCCCATTGCGGTCTTTGGGTTGAAAACACACCTGACCAGCACACACCAGATTAACTTTCCGGATGCCAAGAATCACCCAAAGCATTGTTCAAGAAAAACTCTAAGACGGGGAGACCATCGTCTCGAATAGCATGGGATCACTATTTATAGCGCGCGGATTACAAGGGGTGCCCCCTCTCGGCCCAGCCGGATACACCCATGCCCCCTGACCTGATGACTGGCATTAGTCCATGGCCATGGAACCTCATCATGGCCCCTCTATGTGGTGTGCACTCGGAAAGGGGTTAACAACTTACTAAGCCATACTCCCCTCGCGGGAAGACAAGTGGCAGCATGAATCTTAGCTAGGCATGACGGAACAAGACTCGACCTAGGTCGACTCAGGAGGTGTTATTATTATGACTGGCATGCTTCACATGCCACAGTGACACCATCGTGTCATGACGTGACCCGTGCCCACCGACACGACAAAGGCAGGAGGTACACCCCCTGAATCCTCACAATTTCTTCCAAGTTAGAAAGATTCTTGTATGCATGAAACGCACAAAAAGATATGACCATGCATGCACTTACTATCCACTACATAACCGGTGATATTTTGAACTGATGCAAACATGCATGCAAACACCATATCCCAAGTTCAAAAATGCTTGCCTTGATCAAAGTGGGCAGAAGGTCATCCCTCAAAATTTTCGGCAAAGTATCCCTCCTCGTTTTATATAAAATAAGAATTCAAATGCAAATCAAAATTTTGTAACAGTACAAAAAGTTGGCTCAAAATATTTTTAAATACATACTAAAAAAACTAGAGTGAAAAAGAAAATTTTCAGAAAAAAGAATCAATTGAAAATGATTTGTGGTTAAAAAGTTATAAAGGTTTTAAAACCAGGGACCTCTCTGTAAATAAAATAACTGCTACCAGGTCCCTGTTGTAAAAACAGAAAGCGCCCCGGGCAGAAATACATCTTCCAGTGCAGGAAACATAAAGAGGCAGAGGACGCTTTCGAACTAACAGAAAAAGAAGAAAAGACTGACGGGTGGGGTCCACCCGTCAGGTTTGAATTTCAAACGCGCCTCGCACGCGAGAACAGAGAGGTTGCGGCGTTCACCGGCGGTGATCTCCGGCGTTTCAGGAGGCGGCGATGGTACGAGTGTGCTCGGGGAAGTGTTCCGCATCGGTGGGTGGTGGAGTTGGTCGCCGGCGAGCACCGTGGCGATGGCGAGGTCAACTCCGGTGGACGGCGGCGTCGGGTGGTGATGGATCTCGTCGGGGAGGGCTCCGGTCGTCAAATTGACGCGCGGAATGGATGGGTGGGTGCACGAGGAGGTTACTGGTGAAATTTGAGGTGTGGAGGTGGACGGACGGCGACGTCGGGTTCGCGGGGACAGTGGCGGATCGGGCGGCCGAAGTCGGGGAAGAAGACCTCCCCAAGGTCGTCCGACTCCTCTGGGGGTCGATTGGGAGTGTGTGGAGGCAATGCGAGTACTGAACGGAGCTCGAGGGCTCCTTTTATAGGCGAGACGGAGGTGACCCAAGCAGGGCAGATCGCGGCGGAGTAATTCCGGCCGGCGAGGTAGGTTTGGGCGCGGGCGCGGTCGGTGGGTGATCAGTGAGGTCGGTGGAGTTCTCTCGAAGCGCCAGCATGACGTCCTCGAGCTCTACCGCCTTATCCCGAAGCCAAGCTCCCGTACGGCCATGGCGGGCGGCGGGCAGCTTCGGCGACTGATAGGCGGGCGTGGGGTGGTTTGGACGGTGCGTCAACGCCGCGGAGGAGGGCGACGCGTGCCAAGTAGGTGGAGGGAGCGGTGAGGTGGAGTGATGGAGCTGGTCGGCCGAGCTGATCCTCTCGGCCGCCGCGGCCGAGAGCAGCGGCCGTTGCACCGGCCAGCCACTGTGCTGTCGGCGGCGAGAGGCTGGCGAGGGGGTCCCCGGCGATGCATTGTTGACCAGCAGGGGTGCGGATGAGGGGGAGGTGGAGTGAAGTGCACCGCACGGCATCGATTCCTCCTTCTCTGAACTTCTCTATATTTTCTGAATTTTTCGACAGTGAGCTACAGTGCACATGAGGTGTATGATGAAATGCTAGATGGCCCTAGGCATTTTTGGAATTTTTGAGAATTTTTGTGGTGATGTACTGATGCATAACAGAGAGGCTGGAAAAATTTCAGAATTTCTGGAGTAATTAAAATTAGGTTTTGAGCAGAGAGTTTGAATCTGGTCCAAATTTCAATTGCATGAAATTTGAAAATTTTGAACTGTGGAACAGAATGTTTTTGGTGAAATGGGGTGTGGGTACTGTCAAGTAGCTGGGATAATTTTTGTGGGTGCAGAAGAGCTAGGAAAAATATAGTTCCTTTGTAAATCAAAGGAACTAGGAATAAATGGAATTCAAATTTTGGAATTTGCTAAATATGATAAAAATATTTTTGTGGAGGGAAGAAGTGTTGGGTACTGTCCTAGGGTGTGAGGATGACTTGGATGATAATTTTAAAGTGGCAGAATAATTTTTTGTGAGGATTTTCTAAGTGTTTGATAAGAATGAAAAGAACCATTTCATTGAAATAATTTATTTATTCAAAAACTTTTCTAAAAGAAAATATATTTTTGATCCTTCAAAAATATTTACTCAAATAAAAAACCATCAAATCAAAACCATTTTTAAAATTTTGAAACCCAATGAAAACTTAAAAATGGCTTTCAAAACAAAAGAAGAAGAAATAGTGCCATAGTGATTCAAATCATTTTTCTTTTTAAAGAAAAGATTTTGAAAATCAAAAGCCAAATATTTTTGGGGTGTTGCAACACCTACCCCCCTTAAGAAAAATCTCATCCCCAAGATTTCAGCTGTCCCTCAAACAGGTACGGGTACTCAGTCCTTAGGTGATCCTCCCGTTCCCATGTTGCTTCTTCCTCGGTGTGATTACTCCACTGGACCTTGTAAAATTTTATCACATTCCGACGGTTTCTCCGTTCTGACTCTTCCAAAAAAATTATAGGACGTTCCTTATATGTAAGGTCTGGTTGGATATCCAAATCCTGATGTTGGACTTGTTTGTTCGGGTTACTGACACATCTCCTCAGCCGTGACATGTGAAACACATCATGAACATCTGACAATTCTGTTGGTAGCTCTAGTTGGTAGGCAACCTTGCCTCTCCTTGCAATTATTCTAAAAGGTCCAATAAATCTCGGTGCCAGTTTTCCTTTGACTTTAAATCTTTGTAGTCCCCTCATTGGGGATACCCTGAGATATACATATTCGTCGGGTTCAAAACTGATATGTCAGTGTTTCTGGTCATAATAGCTCTTCTGACGGCTCTGAGCTACTTTTAGTCTGTCTCGGATAAGTTTAACCTTTGTTTCTGCTTCTTTGAGAACTTCCGGGCCGAAGATTCGGCTATCTCCGGTTTCAGACCAATTAAGTGGGGTACGGCACCTTCGTCCGTATAGGGCTTCAAAAGGTGACATCTTTAGACTAGCCTGATAACTGTTGTTATATGAAAATTCCGCATATGGTAAACTGTCCTCCCAGCTGACTCCATAAGTAAGAACACAAGCTCTCAGCATGTCCTCCAATATCTGATTTACCCGTTCGGTCTGCCCTCCTGTCTGTGGGTGGTATGCAGTACTGAATACCAGTTGCGTTCCTAAGGCTTGCTGCAAGTGATCCCAAAACCTAGAGACAAACTGAGTGCCTCTATCAGAGACTATGGTCTTGGGTACTCCGTGTAAGCAAACAATTCGGTAGAGGTATAACTTAGCAAGCTTCTGTGTGGAATACGTTGTTTTTACCGGGATGAAGTGTGCCACCTTCGTTAATAAATCTGTGATAACCCAGATAGCATCATTCCCGTGTTGTGACCTTGGTAATCCGACAATAAAATCCATCCCTATCTCATCCCATTTCCATTCAGGCACTCTGAGTGGCTGTAACAATCCTGCTGGCCTCTGGTGTTCTGCTTTTATGCGTTGCCAGGAGTCACAACGTGCGACATATACAGCTATAACCCTTTTCATTCTGTGCCACCAAAATTTGTCCTGAAGATCTTTGTACATCTTGGTTCCCCCTGGGTGAATGGAGTATGGAGTGGTATGGGCTTCTGCCAAAATCTGTTGCTTTAGCTCTTCCTTATTGGGTACGCATAATCTTTTCCCGTATCATAGGATTCCCTGATTATCAATGGTAAATTCAGATGCCTTGCCTGAATTTACTTTCCTTTTAATCCCTTCGATACTAGGGTGTCCTTTCTGGGTTTCTTTTATCTGATCTTCCAATGTTGGTTTTACCTCTAGGCGAGCAATGGTTCCTTCCGTGACTAAAACCATGTTAAGTTTGGCAAATCCCGGTTGAACTCGTGCTGTGAGAATTGCGCACTGTCATTGTCGGTGCATGGATTTTGGCTGAGGGCGTCTGCCACAACATTTGCTTTACCAGGATGGTAATGAATTCCCACATCATAATCCTTAATTAGCTCAAGCCAGCGACGTTGTCGTAGGTTTAGCTCTGGCTGGGTGAAGATATACTTAAGACTTTTGTGATCCATGTATATCTCACATCGATTACCAAGAAGGTAATGTCGCCATTCCTTGAGTGCATGTACCACAGCTGCTAGTTCTAAGTCACGGGTAGGATAATTTTCTTCGTGTCGTCGTAGTTGTCTTGAAGCATATGCTACGACCTTTCCTTCTTGCATCAATACACATCCAAGGCCTTTTCTGGAAGCGTCACAGTATATTTCAAAATTCTTGTGCACATCTGGCACGGTCAGAACAGGTGCCGTCGTTAACCTCTTTTTTAATTCCTGGAAACTTTTCTCACATGCTTCAGTCCATTCAAACTTTTTATTCTTCTTGAGTAACTGAGTCATGGGTTTGCTATGGTGGAGAAGCCTTCAATGAACCGTGGATAGTAGCCAGCCAAACCAAGAAAACTCCTTATCTCAGTCATATTGGTGGGTTGCTTCCATCCTAAGACATCCTTTACTTTACTTGGGTCCACTGCTATTCCATCCTTTGTCAGTACATGACCCAAAAAACCAACCTCTCGTAACCAAAGTTCACACTTACTGAATTTGGCATATAGTTGATTTTTTTCGTAATTCTTCCAGAACTATCCGAAGATGTTGTTCATGTTCTTCTGGCATCTTGGAATAAATAAGTATGTCATCAATGAACACAACCACAAACTTGTCCAAATATTTCATAAAAACCCTGTTCATGAGATGTACAAAATAAGCAGGTGAGTTGGTCAAACTGAAAGGCATCACAGTGAACTCATACAATCCATATCTGGTGGTAAAAGCGGTCTTGGGTATGTCTGAAGATCGGATTCTTAACTGATGGTAGCCTGATCTCAAGTCTATTTTTGAGAAGACCTTGGCTTCGGCCAGTTGGTCGAACAAGTCATTGATCCTTGGTAATGGATATTTATTTTTGATAGTAACCATATTGAGTGCCCTGTAATCAATACATAACCATAGGGTACCATCCTTTTTCTTGGCAAATAAAACCGGTGATCGCCATGGTGACGAGCTGGGTCGGACATATCCCTTTTCTAGTAATTCCTTAATTTGTTTCTTCAGCTCAACCAATTCTGTCGGAGCCATTCAATAAGGCTTCTTGTAGATGGGTGCCTGTCGGGCCCATGGAACCCAGGGTATCCAGACCCGTCTGCCTTTGGCCCAGGGCGCAACGCCTGGCATGGGCCCAGCAGGCCGTCATCACCAAGCACCTCACCAGGACTCTTCATGAGGCCTTGGCCTCCTGAGACCCCCTCCTCAGGAAGTGGCGAGCAAGGCTCGGCATCCTCACCAACGGCCTCGCGAGACCCTCTCGCGAGGCGGCCTCCTGAGGCCTCCTCCCGAAGGCGCCCAAGACGGAGGCCGTTCGGCACAGTTGCGTGGTCTGGGGCCCATCACGTGGGTGACGCGTGCGACGACGAGCGGCGACAGAGGCCGCGCCACCAGGCGCGGATGAAGATGGTTTCCTCTTTTGTGTTAAGGGAGCAGGGCCAGCTATCTACTCCCCAAAGCGACCCCAAAGGTTGCCCGATCGGCGAAGGAAAACCAAGATGGCGGGCGTGCAGGGCGGAGGTCATCACCGAGCCCACCGGCGCGTCATGGATCATGCTTTGGCAGGCGAAGACCACCTTTAGTCAGGATAGCCTGAGCGCCTGTCCCCTTTCAAAACCGCCAAGTGTGGCAACCCTTCCTGCCTAAGTTTTCGAGGGGGAAGAGGACCAAGGCTGGTATAAAGGGCAGTGCTGCCATTGTAGAGAGGGACTCGAGATCCAGAGACCTCGGTTGAGTTCTGCCTCATCCACCTTGTACGCAAGAACTCTCTTGCCCCTTGCAATCCCAACCACAAGCAGGAGTAGGGTTTTACACCGTAAGGTGGCCCGAACCTGGGTAACCGCTGAGTCCACGGTCCGTTCCTCACTAGCGCGCCCTCGCCGTAGCCTCGCCGTCGCTTAGTCATGGTAGGAGACGAAGTGGTAGAATGAGCTCACCCCAGTGTTCGAACCTTTGGGTCCCCGGAGCCCGACTTCCGATATTTGGCGCGCCAGGTAGGGGTGCGCTACTGTTCTTCCGCTCCGCCCTCTGCACCACCAACCTCATGGCCGACGCACGTCGAGAGCGCACTGAGCGCAGGGCTGGCCGCGTGGCTCAGACGGAGCCGGTGGCCCGTGGCAATCGCCGCCGCCCCGACGCCGAGGCTGCTGCCGCCACCGACCCCGCTGCCCGCGAGCAGCAGGACTCCTCCCTGCACCCCTCCATGCAGGCGAACGGCCACACCGCCACGGCCTCCTCCCTCGCCCACCGTGGGCCGCCGAACCCACAGGCCGCGATGCTCATGGCGCGTGAGCTGCTCCGCTACCGTCCAACCGACGCCGGCTACGACGCCTGGCTTGGCCGCACCACCGAGCTCGTCAACGCCGCCGGGGACGCTCCGGCGCCTTCCCACTCGCTCCGCCCTCCGCCGTCTCGCGGTGGGGACCTGGCGCACGGCGCTCCCCCGCCGCCTCCTCTGCGCGACGAACATGGCGGGCCCCAGCGCAGCGCGCGGGCTCGTGAGCCATCCCGTGGCGCGTCCTCGCTGGACCGAGACGAGGCCAGGTGCCAGATCATCCGCCGTGTGCCCCCTGATGCACGAGTGCTCCTCGAGCGGCAGCGCCCGCACCAGGACCAGGCCGTTCAGGATGTTGCGGCGGCTGGGCGTCAAAACTGCGCCGCCCTCGCTGGCGGCGTCCCCTCAAGCGGTGTGGGCTGCCATGCCTTCACCCGCGAGCTGCGTCGCGTGGTCTGGCCTACGAAGTTCAAGCCTGAGCTGCCTCCGCACTACGACGGCACCCCCGACCCCACGGAGTTCCTCCAGCTCTACGCGCTGAGCGTCGAGGCGGCGAACGGCGACGACAAGGTCAAGGCGAACTGGTTTCCCATGGCCCTCAAGGATGACCCGCGCTCCTGGCTCATGAACCTCCCCGAGGCGTCCATCTCATCGTGGGCCGAGCTCTGCAGCCAGTTCGTCGCCAACTTCAAGGGCACACAGGACCGCTCCCTCACCATCAACGACCTGCGGCGTGTGTGGCAGCGCCTAGACGAGACCCTCTGCAAGTACATCCAGCGCTTCAGCCAGGTGCGCGACAAGATCCCGAGCGCCTCTGACGCGGCCATCATCTCTGCGTTCTCCATCGGCGTCATGGACGTCAAGATGCGCGAGAAGCTCGCCATCAATGGTGAGCTCGACTCCATGCTTGAGCTGCTCGACCTTGCCGACAAGTGCGCCAAGGCTGAAGAAGGCCGCCTCTTCATCCACAACGACCCCGACGTGGCGCTCGACGCCGCCAAGACCAAGAACAAGGACGTCAAGCGCAAGGGCCCTGCCGTGCTTGCGGTGGAGCCCGAGCAGAAGCGCGGCCGTGACCACGACGAGCCCAGGAAAGATAGCTGGCCACTCTGCGCCTTCCACAACGTGCGTTCCCACAACACCGAGGATTGCCAGGAGCTCAAGCTGCTCCGCGACGAGCGCCTGGGCCACCGAGACGACCGCAACGGCCGCGGCGCCGGCCGTGGAGGTGGCCGCGGCGGCAACCGTTGGGACGACCGCAACGGCTACGGCAACTTTCGCCAGGGCTGGCGCGACCAGCCTCGTGAGGCGAATCCCCAGGCCAATGCCGCTCTTCCGCCGCTGCCGCCGCCACCCCGGAGGAACGACGTCAACCAGCCCGACGAGGGCGCTGGGGGCTACCAGGAGCCTCGCGCGGTCGCCTGCATCCTTGGCGGGTCCCAAGCCCCCGCATCCATCTGCCACTTCAAGCAACTCTCTTGCGAGGTGTATGCCGCCCTCCCGAGGCCAGAGGCCGCGCGGCCCCTCAAGTGGTCGCAGTATGCCATCACCTTCGACTCCAAGGACCACCCCAAGTCCACGGCTTCCGCAGGCGCGCTCCCCATGTTGTGCACTCCAACCATCAGCAACGTCACAGTCACCAAGACCCTCATCGACGGGGGTGCCGGCCTCAACGTGATCTCCATCGAGACCTTCGAGACGCTCCAAGTGCCCTACGACCAGCTGAAGCCGACCAGGCCCTTACCCGGAGTGACCGATGGCTCCACCATCCCACTGGGGCAAGTGCGCCTCCCCGTCACCTTTGGCACCCGCAAGAACTACCACACTGAGCACATCGACTTGGACGTGGTGCACATCGGCCTGCCTTAGAACGCCATCTTGGGCTACCCAGCTCTCACTAAGTTCATGGCGGCCACCCATCACGCCTACAATGTCCTGAAGATGCCCGGCTGCAGTGGCATCATCACCGTCACCTGCGACGAGAAGGACGCGGCCAGCACCCTCGAGTGTGCCTACAAGACCGCCGCGGTCGCGCACCCGGCCGACGAGGACGCGACCGAGCCTCCTGAGGCCGCGCCCGCAAAGAAGAAGCAGCTGTTCTCTCAGGATCGCGCCGAGACGAAGAAGGTGTCGGTGGACGGCAGCGGCTCCGGCCCTGCCTTCACCATCGGTACAGGCCTCCCTCCAGCATAGGAAAGCGCGCTCGTCAGCTTCCTTTGGGCAAACTCGGATGTTTTCGCCTTGAAAGCATCTGACTTGTCCGGTGTGCCGAGGGAGGTGATCGAGCACCACTTAGCGGTGTGCCCCAATGCACGCCCCGTCAAGCAGAAAGCACGGCGCCAGGCGCCAGAGAAGCAAGATTTCATCGTCAAGGAAGTTCAGAAACTCCAGGAAGCTGGGGTCGTTCACGAGGTGCGCCATCCCGAATGGCTCGCCAACCCAGTCGTCATCCCCAAGAAGGGCGGCAAGGAGCGCATGTGCATCGACTTCACCAGCCTCAACAAGATCTACCCTCAAGATCCATTTCCACTGCCCCGCATCGATCAGATCGTGGATTCCACCGCCGGGTGTGATTTGCTATGCTTCCTAGATGCATTCTCAGGCTATCATCAGATCAAGATGGCGGCCGAAGACGTGGAGAGGACGGCCTTCATCACCCCCTACGGCATATATTGCTACGTCTGCATGCCCTTCGGTTTAAGGAGCGCGGGCGCCACCTTCCAACGGCTAATGCGCATCATGCTGGGGCCTCAGATGGGGAGGAACGCAGAGGCCTACGTCGATGACATCGTGGTCAAGTCTCGTGAGGCTGAATCCCTCATCACGGACCTCCAGGAAACATTTGCCAAACTGCGCAAAGTCAACCTCAAGCTCAACCCTGAGAAGTGCATCTTCGGAGTCCCCTCCGGCAAGCTCCTCGGCTTCCTATTCTTGCACCGTGGCATCGAGGCCAACCCAGAGAAGATCAAGGCCATTGAGAAAATGCGTCCTCCCCAGACCCTCAAGGAAATGCAGCGCTTGGCAGGATGTATGGCCTCCCTGGGGCATTTTATCTCCAAGTTTGGCGAGCGAGCCCTGCCCTTCTTCAAGCTCCTAAAGAGGTCTGGCTCCTTCAAATGGACTCCTGAGGCAGACGCCGCCTTTGAAGCCCTCAAGAGGTACCTCACGAGCCCGCCCATCATGGTCATGCCGTGCTCTCGCGAGCCCTTGCTCCTGTACTTGGCGGCCACCCCCTAGACGGCCAGCACGGCGCTGGTGGCGGTACGGGAGGAGCGCGTCTATGCTATGGAGAAACCCCCGGTGCCCCTTCAGGCTCATGAGCCTGCTGAGCCTCGTGAGCCCCCCGAGCCTCGCGAGCCTCCTAAGACTCGTGAGGCCGCCGATCCTCGTGAGCCTTCCGAGCCTCGCGAGCCTCCTGAGCCTTCCAAGACTCACGAGCCTCCGGAGCCTCGTGAGATTCCCGAGCCTTCCAAGCCTCGCGAGGCACCTGGAGAGCAAGTTGCCACCACAACTACGCGTCTCGTCGAGCGCCCCGTGTACTTCGTCAACACCATGCTAAGGGACGCGCGCGAGCGCTACCCTATGCAGCAGAAGCTCCTCCTCGCACTCCTCATCGCCTCCAGGAAGCTGCGCCACTACTTTCAGGGTCATCCCATCAAGGTCATTTCTTCCTACCCCTTGGAGCAAGTTCTGCGCAGCCCCAACGTCGCCGGCCGCGTGGCCGAATGGAACATCGAGCTGCAAGCCTTCTAGCTGGAATTCTCCACCACCAGAGTCATCAAAGGCACAGCTCCGGCCGACTTCGTGGCAGAGTGGGCAGACACATACGAGGAGGAGCCTCGCGAGGTCCAGTCCCTTCTACCAGGGGACGAGGCGCCTGGCGACTGGACCATGCACTTTGACGGCGCCTTCTCCTGACAGGGCGCGGGGGCTGGGGTCATGCTCACTTCGCCGACAGGGGACAGGCTCTACTACGTCATACATCTCTGCTTCAGGCACACCGACAAGGTCTCCAACAACATCGCAGAGTATGAGGGCCTCATCGCCGGCCTCAAGGCCGCGTTCGCCCTGGGCATCAAACGTCTGACCATCAAGGGCGATTCGCAACTTCTCGTCAGCTTCTCCAACAAAAGCTACAAGCCCAAGGACGAGCACATGGCCGCCTACCTGGAAGAGGTACGTAAACTTGAGAAGCGTTTTCTTGGCCTGGAGCTGCAGCACGTCCCCCGCAGCGGCAACAAAGAAGCCGACGACATCGCCAAACGAGCGTCTCGCCGTGAGCCTCAGAGCCCCGGTGTCTTCAAGGAAAGGCTCCTCAAGCCATCAGCCGCACCTCCTGCCGCGAACACGGCACTCCTTCGCAAGGAACTCCCGCCCGCACCACCCACGGGCGCGCCGGACTGTGGCCCGGCCTCAGGAGCCCGCCTGCTGCTGGCGCTGGAGCCTCAAGCGGATAGCTGGGCCGCGGAGTTCAAGGCTTACCTGCTTCGCGGCACCCTCCCAGAGAAAGACTCAGAAGCAGAGCGGGTGGCTTGGCAGGCCACCACTTACTGCCTGCAAGATGGCGAGCTGTGCCGCAGGCGCCCCAATGGCGTCTCCCTACGGTGCATCTCTGAAGAGCAAGGGCGCGAGTTGCTCGCTGATATCCATGGAGGAGACTGCGGTCACCACTCCTTGTCACGCACCCTCGTCGGAAAGGTGTTCCGCAGCGGCTTCTACTAGCCCACTGCGCTGCGTGACGCTACCGCGCACACCTAACCAGCACACACCAGATTAACTTTCCGGATGCTAGGAATCACCCAAAGCATCGTTCAAGAAAAACTCTAAGACGGGGAGACCATCGTCTCGAATAGCATGGGATCACTATTTATAACACGCGGATTACAAGGGGTGCCCCTATCTCGGCCCAGCCAGATACACCCATGCCCCCTGACCCGATGACTGGCATTAGTCCATGGCCATGGGACCCTCATCCTGGTCCCTCTATGTGGTGTGCACTCGGAAAGGGGTTAACAACTTACTAAGCCGTACTCCCCTCGCGAGAAGACAAGTGGCAGCACGAATCTTAGCTAGGCATGACAGAACAAGACTCGATCTAGGTCGACTCAGGAGGTGTTATTATTATGACTGGCATGCTTCACATGCAACAGTGACACCATCGTGTCATGACGTGACCCGTGCCCACCAGCACGACAAAGGCAGGAGGTACACCCCCTGACTCCTCACAATTTCTTCCAAGTTAGAAATATTCTTGTATGCATGAAACGCACAAAAAGATATGACCATGCATGCACTTACTATCCACTACATAACCGGTGATATTTCGAACTGATGCAAACATGCATGCAAACACCATATCCCAAGTTCAAAAATGCTTGCCTTGATCAAAGTGGGCTGAAGGTGATCCCTCAAAATTTTTGGCAAAGTTTCCCTCCTCGTTTTCTATAAAATAAGAATTCAAATTCAAATCAAAATTTTGTAACAGTACAAAAAGTTGGCTCAAAATATTTTTAAATAAATAATAAAAAACTAGAGTGAATAAGAAAATTTTCAGAAAAATAATCAATTGAAAATGATTTGTGGTTAAAAAGTTATAAAGGTTTTAAAACCAGGGACCTCTCTGTAAATAAAATAACTGCTACCGGGTCCCTGTTGTAAAAACAGAAAGCGCCCCGGGCAGAAATACGTCTTCTAGTGCAGAAAACATAAAGAGGCAGAGGATGCTTTCGAATTAACATAAAAAGAAGAAAAGATTGACGGGTGGGGTCCACCCGTCAGGTTTGAATTTCAAACGTGCCTCGCGTGCGAGAATAGAGAGGTTGCGGCGTTCATCGGCGGCGATCGCCGGCGTTTCAGGAGGCGGCGATGGTACGAGTGTGCTCGGGGAAGTGTTCCACGTCGGTGGGTGGTGGAGTTGGTCGCCGGCGAGCACCGTGGCGATGGCAAGGTCAACTCCGGCGGACGGCGGCGTCGGGTGGTGATGGATCTCGTCATGGAGGGGTCCGGTCATCAAATTGACGCGTGGAATGGATGAGTGGGTGCACGAGGAGGTTACTGCTGAAGTTTGAGTGGTGGAGGTGGACGGACGGTGACGTGGGGTTCGCGGGGACAGTGGCGGATCGGGCGGCCGGAGTCGGGGAAGAAGACCTCACCGAGGTCGTTCGACTCCTCTGGGGGTCGATTGGGAGTGTGTGGAGGCGGTGCGAGTACTGAACGGAGCTCGAGGGCTCCTTTTATAGGCGAGACGGAGGTGACCGAAGCGGGGCAGATCACGGCGGAGTAATTCCGGCCGGCGAGGTAGGTTTGGGCGGCGGGCGCGGTCGGTGGGTGATCAGTGAGGTCGGTGGAGTTCTCTCGAAGCACCAGCGTGACGTCCTCGAGCTCTACCGCCTTATCCCGAAGCCGAGCTCCCATACGGCCATGGCGGGCGGCGGGCGGCTCCGGCAACTGACAGGCCGGCGCGGGGTGGTTTGTACGGTGCGTCAACACAGCGGAGGAGGGCAACCCGTGCCAGGTAGGTGGAGGGAGTGGTGAGGTGGTGAAAGAACATGTGCTGCCCCCATGTTTGGTTTTGGTAATTGATGACAATCCCTATGGACTAATGGTTGCCTTGAGTTATATTTGAAGGGTTTGTCCATAGGCTTTGCTTGTAGACCATTTGTTGGTCTGAAGGTGATTTGAAGAAGAATATGTGTTGACCAAGGGGTTATTCATGGAGTTATCCAAAGATTGGTCATGTAAGAGATGAGCCTATTGCAAGCATGTCTTGAAGAAGAAGATTGTGTGGACATTCATGTTTACCTTCATGACATCATCTTAATGAAAGGAGTTGGAAAGATACAAGGTTGATCAAGACTAAATACGAAGAGTGATTCAAGTTGATCAACACACAAAGCGTAGAAGATGTACCTAGAGGGATCAAGTGATCCCATGGTATGGTAAGCATTGTCCATTATGCTTTGTGTACTAACCCATTGTCTACGTGAGAGTTCTATGTGGGGTTAGGTATGTTTCCATGGGCTTGCGTCAAGAGGAAGATCTCATTCAACCCATGGAGGATGACATCAAGTGGTGATCGTCATCAAGTTTGCGGTGTGCAAGTTCAAGTGGAGCACCATGAAGAGATCATGCTTGAGGCTTGCCGTCCATTGTCACCGTGGTGACAATGGACGTGTGAAGATGTGCCGAAGAGTGGCTCACCCATAGTGGAGTATGGGGGAGCAATCAACTAGTCTTCATCGATCCAACGCAATCAAGAAAGGTGGTCCAACTTGAGGAGGTCAAGATCATCATCATCAAGCTCAAGTGGACTATGCGCAAGGCAAAGGTTCGCCCTTGATAGGTTTTCCATTTTACCGGTCTCATCATGGTAGTTGGGAGACCGGGTTATAGGATCGATAGCCGTACTATCAAGGGGGGCTCTCGGATAAGTAGCTTGATCGTATCATTCGTAGAGAGCTCAAACCATTGCATCCTTGCATCATCTTTCTTGTTTCTTCTTTGGTGTTTCTCTTTGTGAGTTTTTGAGCTTATGGTCATCTTCATGACAAGCTCAAGTTCATCGAAAACGGAGTTCATATATGCTTCTTCTATGATGTTTTCGATATTGAAGTTTATGTCGGTTCTTCTTTCATAGAGGTTTCACATCTCTATATCTTAGGCATATCTCCCCTGCCACTTCTTATTATATCCAGTCGCTGCTGGATAGTACTCGTCGTCCTCTATCGAACAAGCTTGAGTTTGCTCTTTTCGGAGCTCTTTTGCAGAAGTTATGGCAGTTCTGGCTTTACTGTATCCTCTGTTTTTTGTGGATTTTCAGTGGCATGCAAGCGATAGTACCGCTGGGTACTTCCGTGGCACTGCCGCTTGGGGTTTCCCCGAGCATGCAACTCTCTGTTGCCGGTCTGCAATTCACGGTAGTAGCGCGGTAGTAGCACGGTAGTACCGCTCTGGCGGTACTACTGCCCGTACTACCGCCGCCACTACCGCTTGCGGGGTTTCCTCCGTGAGCGCTTATGTTTTCCATTTTACCCTTTGCGGTAGTTGTGCGGCACTAGGACGGTAGTACCGCGTCGCACGGTACTGCCGCCCTGGCTGCCTCTACTACTGCTGCCTCTCCTGGTCTAAAACCCCCTAAGCGGTAGTACCGCCAGGGGCAGCAGTAGTACCGCTCCGGCGGCACTACCGTTGTACACTCAGTGTATTTCAGGCTTGTGCGAGGTAGTATCGCCTAAGCGGTAGTACCGCTCCTAGGAGCGGTAGTACCACTTGGCTGCGGGCACAGGGCAGATAACAGTTGGATTCGAGGGCTCCTATAAAAGGGGGTCTTCTTCCCCCATTGGACCTAATTCTCCAAGCTCGTTTACCGAAAAAGGCTTTCGCCCCGCTTTATATATAAAGCAACGACCGAGCACAACTCAGATACAAACGCACGCCACCACAACACACGCACACACCCAAGGCTGGATACAAAGGCGCTGAGCGCAGCAACACTACCCCTAGTACTACAAGAGCAACCGGAGTCCTCAACCGTGAGCATGCCACCGCGAAGAGATGAAGCCGCATACGACGAACCGCGTGCTCCAAGGCGGCGCCTTCAAGAAGGTTACGACACTAGAGCGCTGCCACCGCCCGACCAGAGTGCTGCCAGCCGCGACGATGCCTTCAAGAAGGGAACGAGCTTCGCCGCCGCCGGTCCGTCCAAAGATAGATCAGGTTTTCACCCCGGCCAACACTCACCACCACCGGACGCCACACCCCAGCGACCACGCCGCCCACACGACCATGGCCACCGGGCAGCACCTAACCATGGGCTCTGCCCATGAGCACCGCAGAACCACCACCAGGGCCGCCACCCCGGCATCCCAGACCTTGACACCACCTCGCTCGAGATCCACCGCAACCCCAACCAAAGATACGGGCGGAAAGGGCCCGCCTTTCGCACCCCTGGGCTGCCCCCAACGCCGAAACCCAATAGGCCGGCCAAAACTGGCCTCCATCGACCCGTCCGGGGCACCGGGCGCGAGACGAGCTCGGAACTGCTGCCGGGCGCGAGACGAGCACGGTCCTGTTGCAGGGCGCGAGACGAGGTCGGTCCTGCAGCCAGGCGCGAGACGAGCTCGGTCCTGCTGCCGAGCGTGAGACGAGCGATGGACCATAGTCAGGGGAGGGCCGAACCTTCGACGAAGGTAGCAACCAGATGACGAGGAGAGGGACCGAAGGTCGAAACGGGCCGCCTACAGACGAGCCGACGCCGGAAAGCCAGCCACCGTCCCAGTCAGCCCGCCGAGCTGCCGTGATGCCGGCACGGCGAATGGAAGCCTCCACACCGAGAGAGCCGAGCCACCACGCCCCCGCCGCCCACAGCCGGAGCAACAGCCATGCCGGGCCGGTGCCCCAACCCACGCCGCCCGCCCACCAGACGTCGGCAAAGCGGACGCGCACCACCACCACCACAACACCAGCGCCACCGCGCCCTGGCTAGGTCCAGCCGGAGCCCCACCGCCCCACCGGAGCAGATGGACACCAACTGCAGCGCCACCACCTAAACAGGGCCGCCGGCTTCCCCTGCCATAGCCAACCACCACACCGTCCAAATCTGGACCGGAGGCCAGATCCGCCGCCAACACGTCCCAGGATGCTGGATCCCCACGGGCTGCGACGGAGAGGCAGGAGGCGGCACCGCCGGCCACCAGACCGCCAGGAGGAGGAGGGGAGCTGAGGCAGGGCCGGCCCGACGGCCGACACCACCGAGCAGAGGGAGGACGCCCCGCGACGGCCACCATCTGCGCGCGGGAGGGAGCAGCCCCGCCGCCGCCGGCGCCACACGGCCGTAGGCCAGCGACGCCCCCGGCGGCGGCGAGGGAGGGGGCCGAGGCGAGGGGGTCGGGGGAGGCGGCGCTAGAGTTCCTCCCGGGGGCGCCCGCGGGAGCGCCTCGGGGAGGGAGGGGGAGGGAGCCGCGCAGTTTCTTCTTCTCCAAGCTCGTTTTTGCCCCCATTGTTGACCTTCTTTGAGCTTGCTATCTCTCAGTCCCTCCAATTATTCTTGCTAGTTCTTGAGGGAAAAGAGAGAGGAGATCTAGATCCACATTTCCACCAATCACTTTCTCCTCTATGTGAGAGGAACCCCTTGGATCTAGATCTTGGAGTTCTTGGTGTTCTCCTTCTTGTTCTTCCTCTCATATTCCTCCATAGCTTTCGTTGCTTTGGTGGGATTTGAGAGTGAGGGACTTGGGCACTCCGTGTGCCCTTGCCATTGCATTTGGTGCATCGGTTTGAGTTCTCCACGGTGATACGTGGAAGTGAAGTTTGAGAAGCTTTTTACTCTTGGGTGCTTGGTACCCTAGAGCTTGTTCCTCTTGGGTGCTTGGGCGCCCTAGACGGTTGGTGGTGCCTCGGAGCTCAATCATTGTGGTGTAAAGCTCCGGGCAAGCGTCGGGGTCTCCAATTAGGTTGTGGAGATCGCCCCGAGCAATTTGACGGGTACCGATGACCGCCCCCAACGGTTGCCAAAGTGTACGGGTTCGGTGACCGCCCCCAAGGGTTGCCATTTGTACGGGTTCGGTGACCGCCCACAAGGGTCCCTTAGTGGAATCACGGCATCTTGCATTGTGCGAGGGCGTGAGGAGATTACGGTGGCCCTAGTGGCTTCTTGGGGAGCATTGTGCCTCCACACCGCTCCAAATGGAGATTAGCATCCGCAAGGGTGTGAACTTCGGGATACATCATCGTCTCCGCGTGCCACCGTTATCTATTACCCGAGCCCTTTACTTATGCACTTTACTTTGTGATAGCCATAGTGTTTCATGTTATATATCTTGCTATCACTTAGTTGTTTATCTTGCTTAGCATAAGTTGTTGGCGCACTTAGATGAGCCTAGTTGTTGTAGGTTTTGTGCTTGGCAAATTAACCGCTAGGTTTATTCCGCATTTGTTGAAGCCTAAACCGTAATTATTTTTAAAGCGCCTATTCACCCCCCCCCTCTAGGCGACATCCACGATCTTTCAGGTGGAGTGATGGAGCTGGTCGGCCGAGCTGATCCTCTCGGCCGCCGCGGCCGAGAGCAGTGGCCATTACACCGGCCAGCCATTGTGCTGTCGGCGGCGAGAGGCTGGCGAGGGGGTCCCCGGCGATGCATTGATGACCAGCAGGGGTGCGGATGAGGGAGAGGTGGAGTGAAGTGCACCGCACGGCATCGATTCCTCCTTCTCTGTATTTTCTGAATTTTTTTACAGTGAGCTACAGTGCACATGAGGTGTATGATGAAATGCTAGATGGCCCTAGGCATTTTTGGAATTTTTGAGAATTTTTGTGGTGAGGTACTGATGCATAACAGAGAGGCTGGCAAAATTTCAGAATTTCTGGAGTAATTAAAATTAGGTTTTGAGCAGAGAGTTTGAATCTGGTCCAAATTTCAATTGCATGAAATTTGAAAATTTTGAACTGTGGAACAGAATGTTTTTGGTGAAATGGGGTGTGGGTACTGTCAAGTAGCTGGGATAGTTTTTGTGGGTGCAGAAGAGCTAGAAAAATATAGTTCCTTTGTAAATCAAAGGAACTAGGAATAAATGGAATTCAAATTTTGGAATTTGCTAAATATGATAAAAATATTTTTGTGGAGGGAAGAAGTGTTGGTTACTGTCCTAGGGTGTGAGGATGACTTGGATGATAATTTTAAAGTGGCAGAATAATTTTTTGTGAGGATTTTCTAAGTGTTTGAAAAGAATGAAAAGAACCATTTCATTGAAATAATTTATTTATTCAAAAACTTTTCTAAAAGAAAATATATTTTTGATCCTTCAAAAATATTTACTCAAATAAGAAACCATCAAATCAGAACCATTTTTAGAATTTTGAAACCCAATGAAAACTTAAAAATGGCTTTCAAAACAAAAGAAGAAGAAATAGTGCCATAGTGATTCAAATCATTTTTCTTTTTAAAGAAAAGATTTTGAAAATCAAAAGCCAAATATTTTTGGGGTGTTACAAGTACATGGTGGGTTGTCTCATTGAGACCGTCCTTAAGAACTGAGTTCCGTGTTTGTGATCCAAGATAGTTACTACCACACATTGGGTTCTGGTAACTCGACCCCTCTCGACTTATTAATCGCCTTGACCTCTGTCCAGGAGTCGCAACTAGTTTCTGGTGTTTGTAGGATATGTGTTGGCGGCCATGCATAGCGCTGACCTTAGGGGTGGGCTATGATGCGGTAGAGACACCGAGGCAAGGTGTACCAAGTGACACCCGAATGGTGCTCTTGGGAACCCTGCACTCGTCGTTTGGGGCCATGATAGAAACTTTGGCCAGACTTCCTTTGCGGATACAACCTCAAACAGGTGATAAACTTGGGCTAGAGTCTTGTGTGGTTAGTCAGGTTGTGGCCGACACCCTCTCCAGGCTTCCGCTTGAAGGTTGTCGAGATACATGACGTGTATATGGTGATAAGTGGTGAGAGAGTGTGTGAAGAAGTACACCCCTGCAGGGTTAATGATCTATTCGAATAGCCGCATCCGCAGACATGGACTACTTGGAAGCTTACGTTGTTCATAGACAAGTTGAAATGGATACTCTAAAATGCGCAAGATAAGTGTGAGTGCTATGGATGGCCTTCTCGTAGGAGGACGGGAGAGGATCCATAGTGGTGTATTGATGTGGTCAATATGTGGACTCGTGTGCGCTTTCTCACCCCAATGAAGTTACTGGTAGTCGTAGTTCAGGATAGCCACTGAGTCAAAGCTGGCTTGCTGCAGTTAAACTCCACAACCCCTTTGTTGATACTGATGCATTTGTAGTTAGTTCTGATGTAAGTCTTGCTGAGTACCTTTGTACTCACGGTTGCTTAATTTATGTTTTGCAGAGGAGACTTCAGTCTCGCTAGTGATTTCTGCGATGAGTTCGACGTTGACCGATTAGTTTGGGAATCCCAGACAGAGGTCTGGCTCCTATGGAGGGTCTTGTAGATAGAAGGCTTTCTAGCCTTCTTTCTTTTCAGCTGTCTGTACTCAGACAGGTTTATGCTTTCATTGCTTGTATGACTTTGTATACTGGGTCATGGGACCCATCTTTGTAATATCATGTTATGTATGGCTCCTCGGAGCCTCTTAAATGAATACTTTGAGTCGTAGAGTTATGTTGTGATGCCATGTTGTATCTACACATATCGTGCATATTGTGTGTATGTTTTGAAATGCATTGATATGTGTGGGATTCGACACCTAGTTATCTACTTTGATAGCCTTCCTTACGGGGAAATGCCTCCTGGTGCTTCCACTGAGCCTTGGTAGTTCGCTACTGCTCTGGAACACATGGATTGACCGACATGTATCCTTCTTTGCTCCTGTGTATGTCCCTACGGGGAAATGTCATGCGGTGTTACTGGAGTCCTGATAGCTTGCTACAGCCTGGTTACACACGTTGATGACCGACACGTGCATTGCTGGGTTACCTATGTATGTCCCTGTATGTTTGTGCCACCTTGGTTTATGACTAGTCATGTCGACCTGGGTTCTCTGTCATATGGATGCTAGCGACACAATCATATACGTGAGCCAAAAGACGCAAACGGTCCCGGCCAAGGTAAAGGCGGCAGCCGTGGGTTACCATGTGTGAGGCCGCAAAGTGATATGATGTGTTACATGCTAGATCAGTGTGACTTAGGATCGAGGTCCCGACACTGCCCCACCCCGCCCAGCACATTCAAATCCCTCATTTTCCGCGAAATTTTGCTGTGTGTTGCTGTTTTCAGGGATATTTTGCTGTGTGAAAACAAATTTAAATATCAACGAATAATCGGTGTCTGGGGTATTTTGCCGAGACACTATTGAATGGCCTCATATTAGTTTGTACTAGTACTAGTGTAGAGTAGTAGGAGCAGGAGTAGTACAGTGGTAGTAGAGTACAAACTAGTACGAGTCCCATCGGACACCAATTTTCTTGGAGTCCATGCTACAGCTAGCACTTCTCCCTCCTCGTTCCTCTAAACTCAGCCGACACCCGGCGGCCAGGGTGAAGGTTTGCCGATAGTCGGTTTGCTCAACAGCGGTCCCAGATGTCAGTGAAAATGCAAGACAACACATGTTCCCTAGCTTGAGCGGCGTGCCGGACCAACCGTGTGGTGGTGCGACGCGAATGCGGCAGGCTTTTCATTTTGAACTCGTAAGTTGTAACATTTGGTTCTGCTCCTTGGAGCGATGATAGACAGAAATAACGATTGAAAATGCTAAGGCGGGGCTTTTCCCGCGCGAGAAGAGGGGGAGTTTGCCAGCTTGGCCAATCGTCGGTTTGCTCACATGCAGTCCCACATGTTACTGATATGCCTTGGCAATGGGCGTTGAGCGGTGGGCCGGAACATATTATTACTTCAATTATTCATGTTGCATGTACATTAAAATAGCATTGAAATGTACTCAACAACGTGCAGGCTAGTATCATCTACTGATCTGAAAGGGCCCACTTCAAAAAAGAAAGAAAGGCGATTCGGTGCCCAGGCTCATCTGCACCCGGTCGAAGAAAAACACAAAAAATAAAAAAAATCAAAAGATTCTAGTTTTTTTTTTTTGCATGGTAGAAAATTTGATGCGTGAGGTCCGCTCCAATTTTCAAGTCGTTCGGACGTCTGAGCAGCTCTCGGCAAAAAAGACAAATCAGGTCAGAATAGTGCATGAACAGTAAACATTTTTTACAAACCCCGAAATTGTCTTTTTTTCCTGAGAACTGCTCAGATGTCCAAATGATTTGAAAATTGGAGCAGACTTCACGCGTCAAATTAACTACCATGCAAAAAAGAATTGGAATTTTTTGAATTTTTCTAGTATTTGTTTTGATTTTTTTCTTCAACGCGGGTGCAGATGAGCCTGGGCTCAGAAGTGGATTATCGCCCACTACACATTCAAGCATTTCACATCGTTCTCTCGCTCTCTCTGTCAAACCAACTATGACAAACTCCCCTGCCTACCGCGCGGGAAAAGACCCACCCTCACTTTTTTAATCGGCTTTTGTATCGATGGATTGCGCGAAGCAGCAAAACCAAGTGTTACAAGACTACTACTACGTACTACAATACACTGGGCTGCCGTGTCTTGTACTCCTCCGTCGTAAGAGTGGAGACGCTCGCTTTCATAAATGTTCTACTTCCGTTCACCAACATGTGGGACATCTAGCATCCGGATCCACGTGCCATGCACCAAATAACAGTGCGGAACAGCAGGGGGACGCACCCCGGTCGTGGCGCTGCAGTAGTAATGAGCAATGAGGCGTCAAATCACAAAGCCGCACCTTTCCAACCATCATTTCACTCTTCACTGAATCCGCTTCTCCATCATCTTCTTCAAGAAAACCACATGTTGCTTCTGCCATTGTTCTGATTTTTCATCAGGGAAGCGCATCGGCTTGGTACATCACTGACACGTGTGACCGCATGTTAGCAAACCGACAGGACAAGCTCCCCCGCCCACCGCTCTGCAAAAGCACCTCCTTTTTACTAATCTGGATATCTACTTTTAGATCAATATAATCTAGATTTGTATATATTGCACCAAGATGCAAAACCAAGTGGTACGCTTTACAGTTCAAAACGAAATGGCGGCACACTTCCAGCATGGCTGTCGCGTTCGCGTCGCAAGTCCACAGGGTTAATCTGCACACGAAATGGTGACACACTAACAGCACGCCTTTCGCCGACATGTGGGACATCCACCATCTTGGTCCATGTGCCATGCACCAAAGTTCAGAGCAGCGGGGGGAGGCACCCCGGTCGTAGCGCGACGGTACTAGTAAATGAGCAATGAGGCGTCAAATCACAAAGCCCCACCTTGCCCGCAGCAAGCTGGACGGAGCAGGGGAGTACAAAAAATTGTGGACACAGCTTCGACCCAAAGGCAGTGATGCATGGGTCCCACGTTTTGATATACCCGCGGCCTCCTTTGGTTCACAGGGTAGGAATATTATAGGAATATGAAAGTTGTAGGAAAACAGATGACGTACGGCCTCCTTTGGTTTGTAGGAATTTCATAGGATAGGATTTTCAAAGGAAAAATTCCTATGGAGCTCTATGGTTTGTAGGAATGGATTCCTAATCCTATGTAGGATAGAAACCAGTCCTTCACATTTTAAAGGGAAAAAACCATTACCCTGGACTCAATGGAAAATTTTCTATCCTATGCATCAAATGACATTTCTTTCTCTATAGGAATTGAGATGCATGTCATCTCACTTCCAATGTTTTTTCTATTCCTATGATATTCCTATCCTATGAACCAAAGGAGGCCGACATGTATCTCAAATCCTATGAGTAGGAATAGGAAAAGAGATGTCATTTGATTCACATCATATGAATTTTTCCATTGAGTCTTAATGTTTATTTTCCTCTGAAATGTGGAGTATAGGAATCCATTCCTATGAACCAAATGGCTCTAAAGGAAAAATTGCTATAAAAATCCAACCATATAGAATTCCTATGATATCCTCCACACCAAAGGAGGCTTGAAATTGTTGTAGGTGATACGGAGGTCTTCCTTTGCCAAGTGTTGGCTAACGGAGACTCGGCTAACAAACTTGGCGAAGTGTGGCACTCGGCAATAGAGCAGTGCCACACGTCGAGTCCTTACTCGATTGGACATTGCCGAGTTTAGAACTCAGCAAAATATTTGCCCGGTTCTTCTACCGAAGGAACTCGGTAGAAGTTTTGTATTGGGCAATAAGTGTTGCCACGTGGCTTATGTATATTCATTGTGCATTGCCAAGTTTAGCCAAGTAGAACTCGGCAAACTATAGTGTCACGTGGCATCTCCGTTACGCCCCGTTCCGTCTGACGGTGTGTTGTGTTGAACTCCCTAGAAGGTGAAACTCGGCAAACATTATTTAAATATTCGCCAGACTCGGTAATGATGTAACCCAATTTAGATGTCAACCACAGAAGCCAGACATTATCTCAAATTAATAATCGAACTCCATGGACGCAACATGGTCAAACGATGGCATGAGACTCTAAATTTCAAATATGATCTTGAGCTTGTTAAATGCATATATGGTGATAAAATAGTATGTCCACAACCACACCATGCATATCTCCATTATATTTGCATGGATTACAAATACCATGATCTCTTATTCATTTTCTTATGAAAAACAGTGAGTTATTTCAAATATTTGACAATATCATACACACTATATTTCATCTCTCTACTAAGCCCGGTCGTTCTTTCTCTCTCCTTAGTTAGAGGACTCAATCCTGCAATGTCTCTCTCTCTCTCACAACACACACACACACACATACGGCCCCTCTTTATCGAAGACACACTCGTACATTCCTCCCCCATCTCTAAAGATATATCTTGATGATGAATGAAATGATATATGCTGGATTTTCTATATGTGCATGTTGTTCTACGAAAACTCGGTAAAAGTTCATGAGGTTTGAATTTTCAGTAAAGCTATATGCTCTATATTTTGGGACGGAGTGAGCATACTGTTGTTGCGAACGCTCACATGGAAATTTTATGTGTCGGAGGAGTGGCTGTTCTGTCAAATGCCATGGCAAAACTGCCACCATCAGATGCAGATCTGACGGTTCTTTGGGCGTTCGCCAGGAAATGGCTTGTGGTGAACATTCGCCAGATATGATTTACAGACACACGCATTGCATTGACACATTAACCCTCCCTCACACGCACACACGCACCTCACGACTCTCCTGAGACTTCTCGCACACACCATCTATCTGTACTCTATAGGTAGACATCACACATATATATGTGCTCTTCACACCCTTCCCTAAGAACTTCTAAAAAATAAAAGACGTCACACATATTATTTTTTAACTCAGACGTCACACACGTATACATCTTACTCTAGGTGGAGTACGTAGTACACGAAGAGAAGCGGCGAACGCACGCACCAGTTCTCTCACACCCACGCGCGGGTACATCTACGAGCGCATTTGTTTACAAAGAGGCATCCCAAGTGACAATTTGACTCGTGCAGTTTTCAACTTCATGGAGGGTTGGGGACCACACGTGAATGATACAGTACATAGTGCGACCTACATCATCCAATCCAGTTGCCCTGCCCTGGAGTGCTTAGTGCTTGTTTTGACAGTTAAAATCAGTTGTTTCCAAATAAAGTCACCTAACCTTGTAAGAATTGGAATTTCTTTTGACGTAGGGGAGCTCATCATTGAAGATGCCCCTTCACTTCAAAGGTTGATCCTTGATTCTTGTTATTCACCTTCGCAAATAACTGTCGTCTCTGCGCCTAAACAGGAGACCTTGGGTGTAATTCATGATCTCTGTGATCATTTCAAGATGGTGTTTGGCTCCACAGTTATCCAGGTACTGTATATTATCATCTACACTTTTGTAATCATAAGCTGCATTTTTTCATTTGTGCGCATAAGTTTTATATCATCTTGGAGTACACTTTTTGTACTAATATTATGTTCTATGCTCAATGAAAAGTTTGTCCATGGATAGCCTATAAGTGGTGCTGGATTCTGTCAAGATCTTATATATCAGTATGAATACTTTTGATCTGAACAAGATTATTGGCTTGTTGCGATGCTTTCCATGTCTGGGGAAGTTGTATATAAAGGTGATGATTTCACGCACATTGGAAGCCCATATATAGTGTACTAGAATTAACCGTTCAGTTGTTGCTCTTTCCACATACTCTTTTTTTAGACCTTAACTGTTTTCAATCTTCATGTCTATTTAGGCAGCAGGACGGGGTACAAAAGGTATAACCAATCAGTGGCATCGTAAGCACCGGGATTTTCTTAGTTCTCATGACATTCGTTTGAAGACAATAACGCTGGAAGGATATGTAGCCACCCATGCAAACACTAGATTTGTCACATTCTTCCTGCTGAATGCGAGGGTACTATTGTCCATCAGGCTTAAATATATTAACAACGAAGTTTTGATAGATGGATATGTCGAAGAGCAAAAAAAGGACTTTTAGGTGGACAAAAGGGCTTCTGAATGAGCCAGGCTTCTTTTTACATCATCTTGTGGTCATATTCCATTAAATTTTACGACCCGGGATGTTCATTTTATGGATCTGACCGATCCATTTGATTGTGACAGCTGCCGAAAACAGTGCTGGAGTTACATGCTATTGCCCTTTTCAATCTGGGTTTAGTCTAAACCTGATGAACAATTAACCCTTGTGCTTTTGTACAGTTTGTAAGCTGGAGTTTGATGTTGTTGCCCATTTCAACTCGGCTATGGCTGTCATATTTTCTTTGAAAAAGGCTAATGGCTTGCCATTTCTTTAACTAAGAGAGAAATATTGTAACAAATCCCAACCAAGGGAAATAACAACACTCTCCCCGGCTACTTGATCTCATTGTGCATTACAGAACCCAAGTGCTTAGCGCCCGCCAGCACCCACAAACTTATTTTGAGCTAACACACCAAATGGGCTGTAATTCCTAATAAGAAAGGCTGCATGGCCGTGATAGATTTGGATTCTGACATTTCGGACCCACAAGGAAAAAGCCTATCCAAGGTGGTGTCGACTTAGTCAACAAACGATTATGCCTGCCAGCCGTTGGATTGACATCCAACATCTGTCGTGTTTCTTCTATCTCTTGTCTTGTTCCTCCAGACGCCCAAACGAAACCACGCCGTCGGTTCCGCCTGCTCCCGCCTCCCATGGGTGGCTGCGCCTCCGCCCACGCATTACCGCCACCGTACCCTCAAATGTTGGCAGTACGCAAGCAAGTGCGTCCTTATAACAAGCCAAAAAAAATGCTTCCTCCTAATGGTTTGACATCTGGGTCCCACGCCATTGTCAACGTAGTCAACAAACGAGAGAATTGCCCAACAAGCGGCTAACACCAGGGACCCAGCAGCTCGCGCATTTGTTTTATTGTTTTTGAGATGGAACAGGGTATCAACTGGGCTGTGAGGGGGTTGTATCCCTCTAGCCCAGTCTTTTATTTTCTGCTTACCACATGACCAGCCCAGATCCCCTAAAAAAATGACAAGCCCAGTTTTTTTTTCTTTCTGAAAATGGTTAGCCCAGTTCTATTTTTTTTTTGCAGAATACCCAACCGAGGCCTACTTGCTTTTCTCAGCACTGCTGGGCTGCAAATCTTTCAAGACGAGGAGGGATGTATTCGGGGTTTGCCCAGAAAATGGGCTATAAGTAGTAAGAAATGGGCTGTAAATTTTAAGAACAACACAGCAAACCGGCAATAGCCACTCAAAAAAAAAAGCAAACCAGCAATTAGTTTCAAATTACGATTTTTCTGGGATTTCGAGATTTTAAATTTCATTGTTTTTTCTGCAGGGAAAATTTCATTGGATTTTAAATTAATATAAATTATTTTATCAAATTAGTTTGAATCTGACTCCAAATTTTGGGATTAAAAACAGTTCGGACCCCACTGTAATATGCAAAATTTCGTTGAATTTTTAACCGTGGCCAGAATATGGGCGGTAATGCTAACAAAAACAATATGGGCTTAAAAATATTCTTAAGAATTAGCAAATGGGCTGTAAATTATTACAAATAATGGCAAATGGGGTTGTATGTTGTTTGCCACAGATTTGGAGGCTGACTTGTGGGCCTACTATGTTGACGCATACGCAGAGCTATGTGAACTTAGTCAACAAATGATTAGTTCTCAAAAAAAAGTCAACAAACAATTCTAGCGGCAGTGACCGTTGGATAACATCCAACGGCCGTGCTGCTTCTTCAATCTATGATCTTCTTGCTCCAGCCGCCCAAACCAGCGCCGGCGGAACTGCCTGTTGCCACCTCCCATGGCCGGCGGTGCTGCCGCGCAGCCCTCACCGCCCTCTCCTACTACCGCATCGCTGGCCAGGCCATCCCTCTACTCACCCACACCTCCTGTTATTCTCCGGCAACACAGGCCTCACGCCGCAGCCGAACCAGTCAACCCTCGTACTCCCCTCAGCGTGGGCATCCACTTATGTTGCTTCGCCAGCTCCAGGTCGTTCCCTTCCTGGGCCTCGCCGTCGCCCACCGCGTTGGTACTCTCGGCGTGGCATGGTCAATGTGGTCAACAAACGACAGCCATCGGAAGAGGGATGTACGTGGAGAGGCTGACAGTAGGGACCCACATGGTCCATGGCCGAACGCTAGCAAGTGCCTCCTTATTACACGAAAAAAATGATTCCTCCCCCTGACAGCTGGGACCCACCAGCTATATCTTCGCACAGAAGGAAGTGCCTCCTTATTACGCGAAAAAACGATTCCTCCCCATGACAACTGGGACCCACCAGATTTGGAGGCTGACTTGTGGGCCTACTAAGTTGACGCGTATGCAGGGCTTTGTCAACTTAGTCAACAAACGATTCTAGCAATAGTGACTATTGGATGTTATTCCAACGGCCGTGCTGCTTCTTCAATCTCTGATTTTCTTGCTCCAGCCGCCCAAACCAGCTCTGGTGGGACCGCCTTCTCCTGCCTCCCATGGCCGGTTGTGCTGCCGCGCAGGCCTCACCGCCCCACCCTACTCCCACCGCTGGCCAGGCCTTCCCTCTACTCACCCACATCCCCTGTTATTCTCCGGCGACTACAGCCTCACACCATAGCCGAACCAGTAAACCCTTGTACTTCCCTCCGCATGGGGAACCACTGCCTTGTCTTCCCCAGCTCCGGGTCGTTCCCTTCCTAGGCCTCGCCGTCGTCCACCGCCTTGCTGCACTCGATACGGCGTCGTCAACGCGGGCAACGAACGACAACCATCGGAAGAGGACTGTACGTGGAGAGGCTGACAGCTGGAACCCACGAGGTCCATGGTCGCACGCAAGGAAGTGCCTCCTTATTACGCGGAAAAAAAAATTCCTCCCCCTGACAGCTGGGACCCACTAGCTACATCTTCGCACGCAAGGAAGTGCCTCCTTATTATGCGCAAAAAGATGATTCCTCCCCCAAACAGATGGGACCCACCAGCTATATCTTCGCACGCAAGGAAGTGCCTCCTTATCCTCCCTGGCAGCTGGGACCCACCCGGTCGAAGCGTACGTAGCGTTGTCTGTCTGGTTGCGAACGTGTACGTACATACTGGTCGATCGGTCTCTCTGCAACGATGAACCATGGGCGTGTAAGGAGCGGCACGTGTCGTAGTAATTCAGGCAGCCCCGACGTAGTAGTTCAGGCAGCTCCATCTAAATCGTGTGCACATACGTACGTATAGCCACATCACAAAAAATACGGCCACGTACGTACATATACGGGCGGGATCTCGAATGCGTACTCGCGCATACGTACGGCCAGGGCTCGTGTACATGGAGAGAGGCAACAGACGGCAGCAACGGCCTCATGTTCATTGTCAGCCAACCGGCTGGGTCGGAACGGAGGAAACAACGTCGTGTTCATCGGGAGCCAAGCGACTGGGTTGGAACGCGTCATGTTCATCGGGAGCCAACCGGCTTGGATGGAACAGCCGAAACGGGGTCCTGTTCACTGACTCGGGGTCTGGCATACCGCAAAATGGAGGAAACGGCCTTCTGTTCGACCGCCTAGGGTCGAAACGGGGTCCTGTTCATTGGCTGGGGGTCTGGCGTACCGCAAAACAGAGGAAACGGACTTCTCTTCGAGCGGCTACGGTCGAAACATGGTCCTGTTGATCGGGAGGGCTCTGGTGTACCGCAAAATGGAGGAAACAGACTTCTCCCCAACTGCCTACAGTCGAAACGGGGTCCTGTTCATCAGGAGGGTGTAGCGTACCGCAAAACGGGACTCCACGGGCTACTGTTCATCCACGGTCGACCTCCTCCAGCCTCCACCAGCTACTGTTCATCCACCATCGACTTCCTCCAGCCTCCACCGGCTACTGTTCATCCAGCCTCCACGGGGTCCTGTTCATCCACCCCCCAACCGGCTGGGGTGTGGCGGCCTCCTCGGGGTCCTGTTCATCCAGCGCCAACCACCTTCACACGACCAGGGTACTGTTCATCCACAGCCAACCCACCGGCTGGGGTGGGGCGTACAAGCGGGCGGCAGCAACAGGAACTGTTCATTCACAGCCAACCAACCAGCTAGGTCAACTCACCACATCTCGTGCAAGGGGCTCGATCAATGCATCTCGACTCGTTCTACGTATCGCGCGCGCCGCAGCAACGGGCACTGTTCATTGAGAGGGAACCCAACCGGCTACGTCTCGCACGTACGGGGGCTCGACCGGCTTCAGTTTGCAGCGAAGGAATCGCTCGTGTTCAGTTAGCTGCGAAAGAATCGCTCGGGTTCAGTTAGCAGCGAAGGGATCGATCGGCTTCAGTACGTAGCTAGTGCGATCGCTCGGGCTCAGTAAGCGAACGTCTCGCTCGGGTTCAGTTAGCGAATGCCTCGCACACACGCGTGCGTACAAGAGAAACGCGCAAACCACACTGCATCGCTCGGCCCCGACCACCCACCGTAAACAGGAACTCCCCAAAAAATTCCTCACCCTCACTTCTACGACGATTTTTTACGTCATGGACGGCCCAAAGAATGTCATGCGGGTGCGTCTCCGGCCCGCCCAGGACGAAAAGCCCATTTTCTGTCATAATTTTCTGTCATAGAAGTAGGAGCCCATCACATCTATGATGATACGTGTTTTTGTCACAATTATTATCATAGAAGTGTCACTACCATGACAGAAAAAGTTTTCGTTCGGGCCATAATGTCACGGATGTGTCTTTTTTTTTGTAGTGTATGCAGGTGGCGGCCGACGTGCAAGATTATCCTTCGAGCTCTCCTCCTCTTACCACAACGCCTCCAGCGTGCCCGTCCTATGTCCTCTGCCTCGGCTCCGGCAGACCTTTGGAGTTTAGTTGTATGGAACATGAATATTTGGATTAATCATACGACTACTTAAAAATAATGTCATTTCTACCAAAATGTGAAGGATTAAGACTAATACAAAAAACAACCTATGACTAACAGGCATGAATAGATGATGTGGCAGCATTGCATTCTGGAGAGTAGCGCAATATATTGCAATTTATTGATTGCATGCATGCCTAGCTTATGTGGCATGGTTACATGGCTAGGAAAGAAAATAGATAATGCATTGTATAGATATTTAGGAATAGAAGATACTATCCACATGCACAGTTGCTCTAGAGCATATAAATATCTTTAGAGTGCACTCCAATATTTTTTCAGAGGCTTAGGTGCACCGGATGCCGTGCCACATTACAAATGTTAGAAAAAAAATAAGAAAAAAATCTTGAGTTTGGCACGAGTGTGAAAATATCTGGTGCTACCACACCTTATATGCAACCGTGATACGGAGGCACCAGGGCCATTAGATCTGTGATCCAACGGACAACATCTCAGGTTGTGGACAAAAGCGCCATTTTGAAAATGTTTGGGAGTTTTCTGCAAAACTTGCACTGACCGATGCCAGCCACTCGATCCACGATCCAATGACTCAGAATCTTGTATCATGGTAGCATTTAAAGTTGTGGTAGACGAGCACCACAAGAGTGGGGTGCAGCAGATACACTCCCCTCTCGGCGCACGCAGCAGAGGGGCGGTGGGGCCGTGAAGGGTGAGGCGCACGTCGGGGGACGTGGTGTCGTGGGTTCGAGCGGCGTCGTGGGAATCGCGTGTGGCAGTGGTGAAAACGTGATGGTCGTCGTAGTTCAGCGTCCGTGGACAAGCTGTCATGTCGTCTGACACATGCATTGCATACTGATCATTGCAAGGAGTAGGAGAGAAAACTAGGAGGATAAATACTTCATTTATTCAAGCGGACCTACGCTACTAGTACATTTTTTCGAAACACCTGCACACCAATGAAATAGTACATCTATCCATATATACAGAGAGGAAATATATATTTTTTTGCAAATAAGAGAGGAAATAGTTCATCCATCTATAGTGCCCTGCTGCTGCTGCTTCTTCTTCTTCTTCTTCTTCTTCTTCTTCTTTTTCTCATTGGGGACTGCTTCGCTATTAGCTCCTTCGACCTTGCAGCTATCTCGAAACTCACACGGGCATCGAGGGCTGCATATATTTTATCCGCTCGTAGGTCAAGGGATAAATCTCCCATCTAGACGACCTTAATTCCAGCATCTCGTCGCCCTTCTCAAGCTTTGTTCCGAGTACATAATTTGCTACGTCGAATAAGGATGGAGTTGGTTTCTTACAACCCTCTACAGGAATTTTGGATTGTAGGTCGGCGGTCTTTTTCACATCAAGGTTGTACGGCGCCAGCTTTTCTTTGTCCCCATCGATGGCTGCTCCACAGAAGAATATGTCCTCCCGAGACAAGAAATCATGGAGCTCGCCTGGTATGGAGGGCGCCTGCATGATGTGATACACCAAAACTTCATCTTCGAGGCACAGCTAAAGGACGGCGGTGCATTGAATCTCCCCACTGACACGCATGGTGTACTCTGCGTCGAGACCAATGATCTTCATCTCCACATTTTCGAGGGAGTTGGATACATTGTTGATCCACTCCTGAACAACCCTTGCCTGGTCAGTGACGGTGGCGGCTATCCTCAATGAGCCTTCGTTGATCACATGTTTGACGCTAAATCCCTGCATACGGATCTCTTTCTCCATTTGGAACCGCTGGACCGGAGGCCTATGGTTTGGAGTATTAGGATTAGGTGGCTCAACAGAGTGGAAGAAGATGGGATTAGGTGGATAAACAGAGTGGAAGAAGATGATTATTTAAAGGGGTTTCGGAGGTATGTGAAGAGGTTAAAACAGTGTGAATCCGGTGGGGTTTGAATGCAAACAAAGGAGAGGTGAAGAAGCCAAGGAAAATTGGTTCCCGATGGAGAATTAATGGAGAAGTGGCATGCGGGCAGTAGATTAGATGGCTAGGTAGACCGGCCTGCAAAACAAAAATCCTATGCGAGTAGGAGCCGGTTCGGATGGTTATTGGCGCGTGCGTGTGAGACACAACTTCTGCGTTCGAATACCCGAAGAGCTAACCATTTTCTTTCAGTTTTTTTCACCATACTGTAGTGCTACTCCATGTACACGTATCGGTTTGGCATTTCCCGTTACACTTTGCTCTAATTCCTGAGACATTTTTTTGGGGGGACAATAGACAGTTCATGTGCGTTATCAGAGAACATGGCACGAAGTTCGAGATCCCAAGCCTTCTTCTGGTGGTTTCTCGAAGATTCTGCGTGTGTGCTATGTGTGTAACCTTTTCTGGTTAAGGAATATGCGGTTATCCTCCAAATAGAAAAGTCCTTCTTCGCGCTTCCGCATGCACGAGAATTTTGGTCTGCTCGCAATATGGATGCTACCTGGAGGATGAAGTGAACCCAGAGGCATGCAAGCACGGCCTCTTTCCGATATACTACTACTACTACTACTACTACTACTACTAGTAGTAGTAGTAGTAGTAGTAGTAGTAGTAGTAGTAGTACAGGTGTAGTACTTGTTGGTCAAAATATTATTCATCCGGTCCTCACAGTGAAGTGACAGGACCCTACGCTCGAGGTGACACTAGTCCAGGCGGCGTGTTCGGGTTACCAAAGTCAGCCTCACTCTGTGCAGTCACTGTCACCGCCGCTGTACAACATGCCTCGCCTCGTCTCCCTCTCCCCTAGCACCAGTCCATCTCCATGTCCATCTCCATCTCGCCGGAGATCCCGAGGTCACTCTTCTTCATCTCATAGTGCCCCCGCGTACCCCTCGCCTCACTCGCCTCCCCCAGTACCACTATTCTACTACTCGATAGCCGCTGCAGCACCAAGAGCCTTCTCCCCCGTAAATCAAGCCCCAAAAGACCCCACCTTCCAAACTCCACCATGGCCGAACCCGAACCGCGCAGCATCCGTATGAGCCGCGGCTGGAGCGATCTCCCCAGGGACATCCTCCATCTCTGTTGTTCGCGTATGGATATGTTCAGCGCCATGCGGCTGGCTGCATGCTCGAGGGACCTGCACGCAGCCATCATCGAAGCGAGGCCTGAGATTTTCAGGACACCCTGCTTGCTGCTATCTGCTCTTGCGGGATGGCGTGATCAGAACTGTCACCATGATACGGAGGTATACATCATGCCCCTCGACTTTGATCCGACCACCATCACTAGAAACTTCTTCCAGGTATCTACTAGGTCAGCATGAACTCCCACTGGATGGCTGCCGTCGGAGAATATCGGAAAAAGTGGGTGCTCCTAAACATCCACACCTCCTATGCGATTATCCTTCCTCCATTGGATCATATAGGGATTTGCCGTCGCGGCCCACGTCTAGTAGATTACCATGTCAGCTGGACAGACCTTGTTTTGCTGAAGGTTGTAATCTGCCAAGTGCTCACACCATCTAGGAATTACGCAGACTTCAAGCTAATTGCCTTGTTCGACCGCGGAGTCGCCTATCTTTGTGGCGGTGCCGGCTGTAGGTGGACACAACTCCCCTCGCAGTGCTGCATCAATGGTGGTCCACAGCTATGTGATGCTATTGAACACAATGGCATCATCTACGCGATCGACAATGCAGATGGCACCACGTATTGTCGGGATGCCGCGTGCAAGTTGTTTTCGTCTGATTTTAATGATAACGCCATGACATTGCTTGAACTTTTGTGATGATCGGCATATCCCTATTACAGCAGAATTTGAGTAGAACTATGGCAACGTATTAGGGACGCCATAAATAAGGAAATAAAATAGGGAAATTTGGAAGTCCAAATGGTAATCTCTATATTTTGAAGTAGTTAAATCATGTGATTGTGACCATGTATATACTGCCAATTTGTACCCATGAATAATCAAACGGTTAGGAACATATGGATATTCTCCTAACTTTATAGTAATCTTTATACTACTAAATATGAGTGTGTATCAATAGCCATATTAGTTTCCTCATTTTCATGATGTAGAAACATGCATAACATTGTTGGTTTCATCTAACCACACATTAGTAGGCAAGTAAAAGTGCATATGGAAAACTCTATATTTGGAAGTAGTGAAATCCTGTCATGCTTACCATGTCTACATACCTATATTCGCCCTTTGGCAATCAATGGCTAGAATAATATCCTCACAAGAATTTTGCACACAGAACATGAGTATATAACAATGCATGGTGTGTTAGTTTCCTCTGAAGAATTTATTTGTGAGAACAGAACATGACTACATAACATGCATGGCATGTTAGTTTCCTGTGAAGAATCGATTGCAAGATAACATGAGTATAACCATTTATGGCACTGCTATATTTTTAACCCCAGTATACATTTCCCTTTATTTTCCTCTTAGTTCCAACTGGGACAGATCAATGTTGTTTCTTACATTATCCTACTCATACTCTGAACAATGTTGATCTTACATTAACAATGCACGTCCTTTTTGTCCCCTTTTCTATATGATGCAGTGTACATACGAGCCCTGCCCTTTGTAATCACACCACCTTTGCTGAAAACAAGGAAGCACAACTGGTTCCTTGCTCGATCAAACGACGGCGAAAGATTGATGATCATTCGCACGCATCAGCCGGCAGTGTTATATTGCAAAAAAAAAACCACTGTGTACAAGCAGCATCAAATACGTGAGTATTCGGAGAATGGTTGTTACGTCTATGAGCAGGATACCAGCTTGTTGGGGCATGTAACACCCTGGTTTTTGCTCCCCGATTTTTCCTTCGCGGGATTTGACTCCCGTCTTTTTTTACAATGTTATTGGATTTTCTCTCGCTCTTGGGTATATGAAGATGGTCATTTAGCCTTGCCTTTCCTATCCAACCAGAGATTCTCTCCGATTCAACCTTGCCACCCAAGATGTATTCTTAAGATTTTGCCACCGAAACCCTACTCTCCGGTTTACCGGAAGGGAAACCCTAATTCTTGTGGTTACAAAGGAACCCCAATTACCTTTGATCTGTTGCCTCCCAAACTTTTCCCAGAGACTCTCCCATATCTATAAACCCTGGATATGCAAAAATATTGCCAAGTCATTTGCAATATTTTTCATTTAAAATTAATTCCTTTTTCTTCCAGTTAAAGGAATTAAATCCAGGAAAATATATATTGATCTCCAAAGTTCATGAAAACTTGTTTTCGTCTGATTTTAATGATAACGCCATGACATTGCTTGAACTTTTGTGATGATCGGCATATCCCTATTACAGCAGAATTTGAGTAGAACTATGGCAACGTATTAGGGATGCCATAAATAAGGAAATAAAATAGGGAAATTTGGAAGTCCAAATGGTAATCTCTATATTTTGAATTAGTTAAATCATGTGATTGTGACCATGTATATACTGCCAATTTGTACCCATGAATAATCAAACGGTTAGGAACATATGGATATTCTCCTAACTTTATAGTAATCTTTATACTACTAAATATGAGTGTGTATCAATAGCCATATTAGTTTCCTCATTTTCATGATGTAGAAACATGCATAACATTGTTGGTTTCATCTAACCACACATTAGTAGGCAAGTAAAAGTGCATATGGAAAACTCTATATTTGGAAGTAGTGAAATCCTGTCATGCTTACCATGTCTACATACCTATATTCGCCCTTTGGCAATCAATGGCTAGAATAATATCCTCACAAGAATTTTGCACACAGAACATGAGTATATAACAATGCATGGTGTGTTAGTTTCCTCTGAAGAATTTATTTGTGAGAACAGAACATGACTACATAACATGCATGGCATGTTAGTTTCCTGTGAAGAATCGATTGCAAGATAACATGAGTATAACCATTTATGGCACTGCTATATTTTTAACCCCAGTATACATTTCCCTTTATTTTCCTCTTAGTTCCAACTGGGACAGATCAATGTTGTTTCTTACATTATCCTACTCATACTCTGAACAATGTTGATCTTACATTAACAATGCACGTCCTTTTTGTCCCCTTTTCTATATGATGCAGTGTACATACGGGCCCTGCCCTTTGTAATCACACCACCTTTGCTGAAAACAAGGAAGCACAACTGGTTCCTCTCTCGATCAAACGACGGCGAAAGATTGATGATCATTCGCACGCATCAGCCGGCAGTGTTATATTGCCAAAAAAAACCACTGTGTACAAGCAGCATCAAATACGTGAGTATTCGGAGAATGGTTGTTACGTCTATGAGCAGGATACCAGCTTGTTGGGGCATGTAACACCCTGGTTTTTGCTCCCCGATTTTTCCTTCGCGGGATTTGACTCCCGTCTTTTTTTACAATGTTATTGGATTTTCTCTCGCTCTTGGGTATATGAAGATGGTCATTTAGCCTTGCCTTTCCTATCCAACCAGAGATTCTCTCCGATTCAACCTTGCCACCCAAGATGTATTCTTAAGATTTTGCCACCGAAACCCTACTCTCCGGTTTACCGGAAGGGAAACCCTAATTCTTGTGGTTACAAAGGAACCCCAATTTCCTTTGATCTGTTGCCTCCCAAACTTTTCCCAGAGACTCTCCCATATCTATAAACCCTGGATATGCAAAAATATTGCCAAGTCATTTGCAATATTTTTCATTTAAAATTAATTCCTTTTTCTGCCAGTTAAAGGAATTAAATCCAAGAAAATATCTATTCATCTCCAAAGTTCATGAAAACTTGTGGAGATATTCTTTGTGATCATATTGAGCTCTCCTAAAAATATTGGCTATAATTAAATAAGGGAAATTGCATTTTCCTATTTAAAGTCAATATTGCAACTTGGGCACTTTCCAAAGGAACTACCATTTTGGTAGCCAGGAAAAATACCAAATAATTTGTGGAGCTTATCCTATCCATATATTCACCATTTCCATCAAGATCCCAAGTTCCATAGTTCAAATTTTGAGCACATCATCCAATTCTTGTTTCTGGATTTATTTTGAGGTTGTGAAGCAACTATATTTTATATTGCTTCAAAATTCTTGAAATTAATCCAGGACCTCAAATTCCCTATATGATGTGAGCATGCAAAAATTCACATCATTTCATCTAGGCAATTTCAATCAAAAATTCCATCTAGTTTTTGTCCAGCAGAAAGCTCTGTGAAGGAAGTACCATGTAGGAGCATCCAAATAAGCTGAAATTTTTCCAGTACCTCCATGCATCCAAATAATCATCCTACACCAAAATTCAGCTAATTCCATCAAGCCATTTGAGCACAACATCATAGTTTAGTATCTGGACCAAATTTAGCATTGCAAAGGAAGTGCATGCAAAACTGGTCCAAATGACTTCAAATTTTGCCAGAACCTACTCCTTTCTACCACAATTCAGTATGACAAAGGTTTAGCTCCATCACTCTAGCCATTTCTTCAGAAAGGACCAGTCAAGTTTCTGTGCAGAACCTAAGTCAGCTCACATATGTCAACTCTTGCTGTCACTTGCATCCAAACCATGATAGGTTAGCTCACTGACCTTTGACACATCTACTAGACAAGGCCTTAGGTCCATTTAATGCTCAGGACACGCGGTGGCCGTGGTGACCACGCGGTGGCCACGCAGAAATGGCGCTCTGCGCGACGCATCGCGTCGGACAGATAGCTCCGCTGGCCGTACCCTTGCCATCGTGTGCCGACAAGCTCCCCTGCGTCCGCGTGCACCCCCTCCAGCACCTTCCCCCTTCTCTCCCTTCCTCCTCGCGCCACGGCGGTCGCCGCCGCAGCACGGTCCGCCCGTGATCCGCCATGTCCTCTTCTCCCGTTGGCCTCTTCTTCCTTGAGCTGTCACCTCCCTCTGCCCCTCGTCAGGTCGGCCGCTCCCCGACGCCGGGAACCGTCCAGCCACGTCGCTCGCAGGCTCTAGACGCCGGCCAGCTCATCGGAGCGGCCGTGCTTATCCGCTCGACCGGCCGGCTATAAAAGCCGCGGCCCGGGCCTCCCCGAGCACCTCGCAGCCTCCTCTTCCCTCCCTTGCTTCCGCCCGAGTCCCAGCCCCGAGCAGCCGTGCCCACTGGTGCCCAAATCGCCGACGAGCTCCGTCACAGCCACTGCTCGGCCTCGCCTAAATTCGCGGGGCCTACGCCATCCCCACCCCACCTCGCCTCCTCTCCCGACTACCACCACCACCACGACGCCCTCCCCGCCTTCATTTTGCCCCGGGGCGGGCCGTAGCCTCGGCCCCGAGCTCTCCATCGCCACCGTCCGCCTCCACCTCACCCGCCTGCTACAGAGCCTCCCCGCTGCCGCCACGGGTACCCACCGGCGTGGCCCGGAGCGCTGCGTCCATCCCCACCTTCGACCAACCCCTGCGAGCACCGGAGCGGTGTCACCGGCCACGGCCCGAGCCGCTCCCCTGTTCGGGCCGCAAGGAGGAAGAAAGAGGAGGAGGGAGGAGAGAGAGAGAAGGCGATGCGGGGCCCGGCTGTAAGTGACTACGACCCGGGCCCAGCCGGTTTAAGTGGTAGCGTAGTTTACCAATACGCTTTCGGTGACTGCAGGCGTAATTTGGGGAATGCGTTTTCACTTTTTCAGTCGGCGGCCGAAGCGGCTATGTTGTGAACGTTCACTGGTTAGCGGCTAAAATGAACAGTTTTTATTCATTTTACTGCCTAACGAACGAACGGCCACAACTTTTCACTCGTAACTCCGATTCAGGTGAATCCAGCGCCCACGTTCTCAGTTCGTCGAGCCCGTTCTGATGACATCACTTTCACAATGTTTACACTTTCTGAAAATGCCCATTTGGCCCCTGCCCTATATTCAGCCCCTCCGAGAGGGAATCTTCTCCGGTGAATTTTTCCGCGAGGTGATCGCACTTCTCTCCGATGAATCCGTCGACCCACAGGCAAGCCGACCATCTGATATATACCCTGAAGCATTGCTCTGTGTTATTCTTGCGTGTTTAATTAATGAATATGCCTGTGTTAGAATTAATTAAACTCCTGATAGTTCATATTACTAATTGCAATACTTGCTAGTATTCCTCATATTATCGCATTAGTGACTCGTTGTAATATAGTATGGAGATAGGTTGTTATGTTGATATACTAGTTTACATCTTGGATTATCATTATTATTGCAATGATAAACAATATGATATAATGACAACAACCTCCTCCGTCGGCTGGATCGAGTCATAGTGCCACCGAACCGAGCTCATCAAGTGCAACCACACTTGCCTGGATGGGGAGGCCCTAGCTTGGTCTATTGTCTTTCCTCTTGTCGGTACCACCAAAGAGGGGGGTATTATGCGTGCGTGCTACCCTGTCCCGGTAGGCGGCGGTAATCCTATGAGCCCAGTTAAGTTATATGGTACCAGGTCCCTGTTTGGGACAGTTTTGTTTGGCCACGACGGTGGCAGGCGTCAGGAGTGACACAGGGGCCACCCAGGACTTGACCCTGGGAGGGTATGATTGTCGGTGGGGCCGTAAGAGTGCCAGGGAATAGACAAGTTTTGTTGGAGCAGCACCGGTCCACCCGAATGGGAGCATGAGGCCAGGAGCTCCATAGTGTGGGTAAAGTGTGCGACCTCTGCAGAGTGTAAATCTATTCGAATAGCCGTGTCCTTGGTCATGGGACACAGTTCGTACTAGGTCACACTATTTGGTCTGTGTCAAGTCTGGAGGAACAAACCATATGATGTTTATAATGAACCATAGAAAGGTAGGATTTGTCAGATTTATAGTGCAGATGCAGGGACATCAGATGATGTCAGGTATATGGGATGTTAGCCATGCGATGGCTATGAGATGAGTGGTCGGATGACCGCATGACTTGGATTTGATTTGGATCGAGTTTGGATTGGATTTGGATCATGAGAATATTCAGAGTATGGATTATTTACCTGATATGCTTTACCTTACCGTATTTACTCCAATAGTTATCATGCTAAATAATCCTGCTATGACATGATGATTAATGCTGCTAGATGATTAATCTTGCTAGATAATCCTGCCATGACATGATAGTTAATACTGTTGAGATAACCAGTGCATTCTTGAATGCCATGGATTGCTTTGCTTGGTGTATATGTTGGATTGGTTTGCTTGCGAGTACATTCAAAAGTACTCAGCGGCCTTCAATGTGGCCAGGTTCACCTAAGGATCCGACGTCCACTAGCGAGGAGCCGGAGTGTTCGCGGGCTAGAAGAGTAACCCAGTCAGATCCCTGTGGATTGGAGCCACACCAAGACCATGCTGCCTTAGATAGAGTTTTTCCGCTGCCATCATCTTTGTAAAATATCATGTAAGACTTATATATCCATTAATAGAAATGCCTGTGTTCATGATACTTGTTGTAAAAGCACATGCCAGAGTGATTTCCTGGGCTGGTATGTGCGGTGACCGTCTGACTACAGTGGTATTCAGGCGGGGCACCACAATGGATGGTATCAGAGCCAGGCTGACGGTGGGTTACCCTAGCCGGATTTCATTGCCACCTGATCAGTAGAAAGCCCAGATGGATTTCAGCCATCTTTGCCAAACAGGCATGGCTACTGTTGATCATAAGGCAACCCCATAGGTTTTGGCTCCATCAGACCCCAACTCTCGTGGCCTTTGCCTCTGGTGGGAAATGTCCACACCAGGCAACGACCCGTGAGCCCTGGACCCCTAGGTAAACTGGGTATCCCCACCTTGCTTGCTAACCATGGCATTTCTCTTCTCAAATCTAGTTTCCTTTGGGAAACGCCTGTAAATTCCATCTCTTCCTGACAACCCTAGGATCGTTGACTAAGCCACCTTGGCTATGGTCATGCGTCGACTTTGATGTTCCCTAAGGAAGTAGTAGGAGCTTGACACCAACTGCTACCAGGAGCGTTGTGTGGTTTTGCTTCTAAATCCTTAGAGGTGCATCGAGTGTGCTATAATAGTTATACTAGTGAATCTTCGGCCACATGTGTAAGGTCCGCAAAACTTGAGCTTTATTTGCTTTGTAGTTTTCTTTTTGGGTTTTTCGCGATTCTTGCTTCCTTTGTCGATTCTATTCTGTCACCTCGACTGGATCCATCCGCAAGAGCTACCAAAGAAGACCAGCATACAACTTGGATAATACCCAATAATCCAAATTCAGTAAGAGTCAAGCCGAGCCAACTGCCCGATATTCAGAACAGTATCACCGGATCTATCAAGCATGAAGAATGGGTCAGAAGCAGAATTTGCAGGCAATGGATAAGGCCAGAATATACATGAGAAGGAGTCTGCTTCAGAATTGATCACACCAAAGGAACAGCGAGATGAGCTATTAGGAATGGACACCAGTAAGAACAAATTATTCCATCCTCGATATACGGATTATTTTAGTCAATGGGGTGAACCTTGAGTCTTTTCTCAATGGACTCAAGAATCATTTATTATCCACAGAAGGCATGTTTCCAGAATGTGAAGGTGCCGAGAACAACAACAAAACTTTGGATTGGTGATACAAATTTCAAAACATATTTTGGAATTTACCGGTTGACGGTGTCCTGGACTAGGGGGTACTCACCACGTCGTCTCCCGACCAGTGGGTCGGGCCGAGGACCCCCATGGCGGTTCACTAATGGGCCACTTTGGGCAGCCCATGACATATACGAGGAAGATTCCACAAGACTTGGTGATCAAGACAAGGACTCCTCTCCACCGGCATAGCTGACTAGGACTCTTGTTAAAGCACGACGGAAGGACAAACTAATTTTAAGACCACTTTTCGGATTGGCACCAAAAACTTGATTTAGTCCGGACGTCAAGTTTTTACATAAGTTTTTTGGCTTTTCGAGCTTATGGCACTTTTAAGGTATTTGTATGTTTTTCTTTCAGGAGGCGGGACATCCTCATGACCTAGGTGCCCTGCGTAATAATTCAGCTCGGGAGATCTTTTCCGACCCGCAGCTCGGCATCTTTTCTGCCGACCTACACCTCGGCGCGGTTACATCAGGACTCCTGGAGAGCCCAACATATCATTAGCGTTTGTATTCAATATACAAAAGCTGCCTTCCGTAATTATCATTATAAAGCCATAAATATGCATCAATTTGACTTAAGATTTTGGCCAAGCTGGGTTGCCTGGCTCCTGTGCTTACCCCCTACGTTCCCGGTTGTTCGGCTAGGGGGTAAAGGGAGCACCTCTGTGATTGTTACTACTGGGTCATCCGAGTTAGTACCTCAGACTGGGTGAAGCCGAAAGCTAGGCATCTTAAGAATACAATTGGTCTGCAACGACGGAAGTGAAAATTTAGGTTCATTAAAGACCACAGAGTTCGGGAAGTTTCCCGAAACTAAATCCTCAATATTTTTCTCCCACATTGATCGAAGTTGAGGTTTCACGATCATGGTCAACATGATAGCCTGAGAAAAGGAACCTATAGAGGAACTATTTTTCTTGGAAGATGTTTCTTACGCTTAAAACGTAATATAACATAAGCTCTGTTCCACTTTGTTTGTAGAACCAAATAGCCGGATTGCCTTGTTATCCGAAGAGTCTGGTTCGCCTCGGCGGACCAGGAGTAGGAAACATTCCTCGGCCAATGGTCGAGGAGGGAGAAGCCGAAGGCTGGTTCAGAAAGTTTGTAGAACAGAGGCATTTGTAATGATGTAAAGTACTTGGATACATAGAATCATTACACATAAATTGTGATTAAAGTCAATTTACTCTGGATATCGATCCTTAAGTCGGCCACCCATGCCCAAATTAAGGCTCAGGGGCTACTGGGCTTCGCGCTTCTCAATTAAAAGCCATTAAATGGGTACATCGATCCCCTGCTCTGGTGCTGCCACCCAACCAGTGGCTCGGGGGCTACTGCATTGATGATTCAATGCAGAAAATTCAAAGTGCAAAACAGTTTCCGAGGAGATTATGATCCTCGGGTTGGTCGGCCGCACCCAACCTGAGTCTCGAGGACTATGCACACCGTGTTTCTATTCCCAAGTATGCTGCCGAGCTAGGAGTTGATCCTCAGGCCGATTTAGTGAATCGACCTGAGTCTCAGGGGCTACTGGGATTAGCGGTTTTATGTTTTCCTTCAGGTGCATCTCGGATTTTGGGCCGACACACACCTTGAGGGCTACTGGCTATACATCTCGGCAGAGAATAAATTGCACCAATCGAAAATATATCCGCAAAAAATTAGCCCAAGGCCGAGGTGGTGCAACACCTCGAAAGTAGTTCGGCATAAAGCTCGGCTGCGAGTGGCTGGCTCCATGGAGAACTTTTTTGGCATTAAGCTTGGCTGAACTCCTTCAACTTTTTCAAGACCGAGGTAATCTATGACACCTCGGATGCCGATCGGCGTTAGAGCTCGGCTACAAAAAGACACCTCGGATGCAGTCCAGCATTTGAGCTCGGTTACAAGAGGACACCGCTGCACGGGGAAAAACTTTGAACCCAAGGTGGGGCGTAAATATAACAAGGCATTGATAAAGGCCGAAAACTTAAAGGGCTCCTCGGATGCCCGACGTATGAACTCTTCGGATTCAGCTCGGCGATCCTCAAGATCGAAGATGGGAAGATTTGTTGAACCAGCTTTCAAGACTGACGGCTGAAGACGAAGAACAGCTCGGAAGAACCGAGGAGCGTCCCCAACTTGAAGACCGGTTCAGGGGGCTAGTGACGGTGTCCTGGACTAGGGGGTACTCACCACGTCGTCTCCCGACCAGTGGGTCGGGCCGAGGACCCCCATGGCGGTTCACTAATGGGCCACTTTGGGCAGCCCATGACATATACGAGGAAGATTCCACAAGACTTGGTGATCAAGACAAGGACTCCTCTCCACCGGCATAGCTGACTAGGACTCTTGTTATCCTAGGCCTCTGGTACATTATATAAGCCGAGGCTAGGCTAGTCAATAGATAATTATGATATTCATCATCACCCCTAGGGTTTAGACCACAACTTACGATCTCGAGGTAGATCAAGCTTGTACTCGATACATCTCCATCAATATAAACAAGAGCAGGATGTAGGGTTTTACCTCCATCAAGAGGGCCCGAACCTGGGTAAACATCGTCTCCATTGTCTCTGTTACCATTGATCCGAGATCCACAGCTCGGGACCCCCTACCCCGAGATCCGCTGGTTTTTACACCGACACTGGTGCTTTCATTGAGAGTTCCGTTGTGTGATCGCCGCGGTTCAATGGGAATTCAGATCGGCTCCGACGCGGTCTACACGTCGGGACCGAACCTCATCGTCGATGACGGCATCTTTGTTGCCGGCTCGACTAGCAACCTCGGCCGGACCGAGGACAACGCTACATGTCGGATTATCAAGATCAGACTGGTGCCCTCATCAACTTCAAATTCCAATCTCTATCAAGATCATGGGGGAATCGTCCATGGAGCTCGGGAGCTCAAGATCAACATTGCCCTCGGGTGACCGTGCAGTTTTTCTGGACAGCGGAGTCGTGTTCGCCGTTCCCATCTCCTCAATCATCGCTTTGATGATTGCTTCGGTGGAATTGTGCGGAATTGAGTCTAGAACAACCCTTTAAAATTTCGTCGCGTTCCGATGGAGGAATCTCCGGCGATCTATGATATACCGGAGGCCTGTCAAATCTGGATGGGAATCTGGACGAGTTTAGGGCGTGGGCTCCAGCGTCTAGCTCAGATGTCCTTTGGAAGATCCAACCATTGATCGGCTGCGGAATTCCTGTATCTACCACCCCTCAAAATTTGAGCTCGATCCGACCGTTCAAACTCCGGGAAACATCCGATGAGTGCATCAATTTTCGAATCTGTTTTCTGCACGAAAACGAATCCGACCCGAGTTCATCTTTTTCATGAACGGGTTAGTGGACGTCCTTTTTGAAGGAAATTCTTATCTAGGTATTGTGTTTTGTTCTCAAGCACATGCCTACAAATTTTGAATCTTTTCCAAGGCGATCTTCACCGTTGCGCCGGTGTCAAACCAGCCCGACAACGTTGCTCCACGGCTGCCGACCTGCGCCAGCATTGACTGCGCCGTCGCTCCATCGAGCTGACGACAACCACCTCGGACCATCACCTCGGCGAGCCGACCAAGAGTTTGGTACCGTTCTCCCCAATGATCATCAAGAGAACATCATTGCCCCACGGATTGCACGGGGTTGGCACATCGGCATCGCTGCGCGATCACTTCATCAAGCTGGCATCGACCGCGTCACAAGTTTCGACCTGCGTCGGCACCGCTGCACCGTTGCTTCTTCAAACCGATGACCTAGAGTCATTAGATCATCACTCCGGCGAGCCGACCTAGAGTCCGGCATCGCGAATGCCAAATAATCGTCACCTTACGGATTGTACAGGTCGGACACGCCAGCATCGCCGCGCGGTCACTTCTCAAGCCGGCATTGACTGCGTCACAAGTTCCGACCTGCGTCGGCATTGCCGCGCCGTTGCTTCTTCAAGCCGATGTCCACCACGCCGACCTGCTTCGACACCTCGGCTGGCATGGGGCTGCAACGTCACCTTACCGGCCTGCTCCATCACCTCGGCTAGACCGGGGGCTTCGCCATATCTTTATCAACCTACTCCGGGGACTTCGGCGTCACCAGCCGACCAGCTTCGTCAGCTCGGCCGGACCGGGGGCTTCGCCTCAACATATCGGCAGTGTTGTACTACCACTTCATCAAGCCGAGCTCTTCGCTCGGACACCTCGGCCGGACCGGGGGCTTCGCCATCGCTTCATCGACCTACTCCGGCGTCACCCTGCCGACCTACTCTGTCTCCTCGGCTGGACCCGGGGCTTCGCCTCGGCACATCGGCAGTTTTGTGCTGCCACTTCATTAGCCGAGCTCTTCGCTCGGCCACCCTAGGACCGGCTTTGGGGCTGGGATCTCGACCCGTTGCAAGCCCAGACTACGTCATCAACACCGAGCACATTAACCAGCTAAGTCGCTTTCATGCTTAACTTCTTTCAATTTTTAATTTTTGTTTGGTTCATCCAAGCATTATGCTTTTGTGTTAAATAGACAAGTTATTAGTTAAACACTTAGTTTGTTAAACCTCTATTTGTTAAAAACACTCCCTTTACCCATGTTAACTGGGGGCTCTTAAATTTATACGAGCCATTTTATAATAAGTGTTTTCTTCTAAGTCGTTGCAAAGTCTTTTTCTACCACTCCTTTCTCGACACGAGTGTGTGGTCAATAGCCGGATAGCTTGTTTTCTCTCTAAAGCCGCTGGAGTTTGGTTCGCTAAACTGGCCTGAGAAGCACTCCGCCTTCGGGAATAGGAGGTTGAAGCCGAAGGCTGACCCGCTTGAAGTCTTGAGGTCAGATGTGTCGTGTTAAAGCACGACGGAAGGACAAACTAATTTTAAGACCACTTTTCGGATTGGCACCAAAAACTTGATTTAGTCCGGACGTCAAGTTTTTACATAAGTTTTTTGGCTTTTCGAGCTTATGGCACTTTTAAGGTATTTGTATGTTTTTCTTTCAGGAGGCGGGACATCCTCATGACCTAGGTGCCCTGCGTAATAATTCAGCTCGGGAGATCTTTTCCGACCCGCAGCTCGGCATCTTTTCTGCCGACCTACACCTCGGCGCGGTTACATCAGGACTCCTGGAGAGCCCAACATATCATTAGCGTTTGTATTCAATATACAAAAGCTGCCTTCCGTAATTATCATTATAAAGCCATAAATATGCATCAATTTGACTTAAGATTTTGGCCAAGCTGGGTTGCCTGGCTCCTGTGCTTACCCCCTACGTTCCCGGTTGTTCGGCTAGGGGGTAAAGGGAGCACCTCTGTGATTGTTACTACTGGGTCATCCGAGTTAGTACCTCAGACTGGGTGAAGCCGAAAGCTAGGCATCTTAAGAATACAATTGGTCTGCAACGACGGAAGTGAAAATTTAGGTTCATTAAAGACCACAGAGTTCGGGAAGTTTCCCGAAACTAAATCCTCAATATTTTTCTCCCACATTGATCGGAGTTGAGGTTTCACGATCATGGTCAACATGATAGCCTGAGAAAAGGAACCTATAGAGGAATTATTTTTCTTGGAAGATGTTTCTTACGCTTAAAACGTAATATAACATAAGCTCTGTTCCACTTTGTTTGTAGAACCAAATAGCCGGATTGCCTTGTTATCCGAAGAGTCTGGTTCGCCTCGGCGGACCAGGAGTAGGAAACATTCCTCGGCCAATGGTCGAGGAGGGAGAAGCCGAAGGCTGGTTCAGAAAGTTTGTAGAACAGAGGCATTTGTAATGATGTAAAGTACTTGGATACATAGAATCATTACACATAAATTGTGATTAAAGTCAATTTACTCTGGATATCGATCCTTAAGTCGGCCACCCATGCCCAAATTAAGGCTCAGGGGCTACTGGGCTTCGCGCTTCTCAATTAAAAGCCATTAAATGGGTACATCGATCCCCTGCTCTGGTGCTGCCACCCAACCAGTGGCTCGGGGGCTACTGCATTGATGATTCAATGCAGAAAATTCAAAGTGCAAAACAGTTTCCGAGGAGATTATGATCCTCGGGTTGGTCGGCCGCACCCAACCTGAGTCTTGAGGACTATGCACACCGTGTTTCTATTCCCAAGTATGCTGCCGAGCTAGGAGTTGATCCTCAGGCCGATTTAGTGAATCGACCTGAGTCTCAGGGGCTACTGGGATTAGCGGTTTTATGTTTTCCTTCAGGTGCATCTCGGATTTTGGGCCGACACACACCTTGAGGGCTACTGGCTATACATCTCGGCAGAGAATAAATTGCACCAATCGAAAATATATCCGCAAAAAATTAGCCCAAGGCCGAGGTGGTGCAACACCTCGAAAGTAGTTCGGCATAAAGCTCGGCTGCGAGTGGCTGGCTCCATGGAGAACTTTTTTGGCATTAAGCTTGGCTGAACTCCTTCAACTTTTTCAAGACCGAGGTAATCTATGACACCTCGGATGCCGATCGGCGTTAGAGCTCGTCTACAAAAAGACACCTCGGATGCAGTCCAGCATTTGAGCTCGGTTACAAGAGGACACCGCTGCACGGGGAAAAACTTTGAACCCAAGGTGGGGCGTAAATATAACAAGGCATTGATAAAGGCCGAAAACTTAAAGGGCTCCTCGGATGCCCGACGTATGAACTCTTCGGATTCAGCTCGGCGATCCTCAAGATCGAAGATGGGAAGATTTGTTGAACCAGCTTTCAAGACTGACGGCTGAAGACGAAGAACAGCTCGGAAGAACCGAGGAGCGTCCCCAACTTGAAGACCGGTTCAGGGGGCTAGTGACGGTGTCCTGGACTAGGGGGTACTCACCACGTCGTCTCCCGACCAGTGGGTCGGGCCGAGGACCCCCATGGCGGTTCACTAATGGGCCACTTTGGGCAGCCCATGACATATACGAGGAAGATTCCACAAGACTTGGTGATCAAGACAAGGACTCCTCTCCACCGGCATAGCTGACTAGGACTCTTGTTATCCTAGGCCTCTGGTACATTATATAAGCCGAGGCTAGGCTAGTCAATAGATAATTATGATATTCATCATCACCCCTAGGGTTTAGACCACAACTTACGATCTCGAGGTAGATCAAGCTTGTACTCGATACATCTCCATCAATATAAACAAGAGCAGGACGTAGGGTTTTACCTCCATCAAGAGGGCCCGAACCTGGGTAAACATCGTCTCCATTGTCTCTGTTACCATTGATCCGAGATCCACAGCTCGGGACCCCCTACCCCGAGATCCGCCGGTTTTTACACCGACACCGGTGCACATACCAAATTTTCTGGGCAAAGTGAACAAGGTTTGCGAGAAATATGGATAAGCTCATGGCTGCCCGGAATCAATGAGAATTTCAAGTTCAGTTAAACCGAATGGAATTATCTGCCAACTGTTTACTACTGGCAACACTTGGTTTCAATGCAAAGGGTATTCCGAATTAATTGTCAACATAAAGTCTGCATCAGTTATGCAAACTCTACAGCAACAATGATCAGACCAGCAGAAGGACAAGTGGTGTGCAGGAATAACGGAATATCTTCAGTTAAGGCATGGCCTACCCCAAGTTTTGGCTTCCCCATGGGTAGATACTCCGGAAGGAAGCCAGAACCGGCCACAGGTCCGAATGCATATCACAGTAAAAGGCCTCTGGTATAAAAAACCCAGCCTTCTTCCGCAAGTTATTAAGAGGAGCTTACGATGCAAGACTCCCAACCTTCCTCGCTACACCCCTTGGTGAGAAAATCTTCCAGGGTACGGCACTCCCATCTTCCTCAGCGTGCTACCGCGGAAAACTTCCGGCATAAGGCACCTGACCTTCCGCAGCAAGCCACATGAAGGAAAGCTTCTGAGGTACGATACCCAGCCTTATTCAGCACACTACCCTGGCAGAAGCTTCGATCGTAAGGAATTCAACCTTCTTCAACACGCCATCGTACCCACAACAATCTTGCCAGAAGCACGAACTAGTCTGGACACACATCCGCCTCATAACTCAGTGGTTATGAAAGGGTTTACCCTACCCCTGCATATGTTGTGAGCATGCAGTCCAATGGATCAGTTCATGCGAGCCACTTGTACACGGGAATGACTATGTTCAGAGAAACATCGGCCCCATAGTTCAAAGCAAGGATATGAGCATAGCTACACCTACGAGATATGCAAGAGTAAATTGTGAATACAAGCCCAACAAGTTATGATATGGCCAAGGAGCCGTGTTGACAGGTCATGACGGGTCCCCAAAAAGGAACCCACAAGAACCAAGAAGTCTTGGATGAACAGTCTCCGCAATGGTCAATGAAATGAAATTTGACAAGGAGATATTGCCAATCCTTGTCAGACTCTTGCATATACGGCCACAACAATGCAGCAAGCATGTTGTACTCCTCATGAGCATGGGCCATCAACCAAGATAAGAGGCTAAGCCCGGAAAGATGCACCGAATGATAGCCATATTATGCTTAGCTCAGTAGTCATAACAAGGACTACAAAGGCTATATATAGCAGAGCCACCTCAGTAATTGACAAAGTTCGACAGTCTGAATTCACTTGGAAACAAGACATTCAGATGGAATGGCTAAAAGCACATATACGTCGGCATCGATGGTTCGTAGATGCCATGAGGTCAGAGGAATAAGAGATTAATGTCTATGATTACCTTGTGAATATGCCTGACATTTCAGATGGGATATAACAGCTTGGTCATGTGGTCCCTTGGATTGTGGATCACCTAAGGACAAAGTATGAACGCATGAAATGGAAGAAAGCATCCGTACAGAACCCACAGCCAGACTAAGGATTTATCCTGAGCAAGACACGGGGACAATTCTCCATAGATACTCAAGAGGAATAGTGGACATATGCATGAAATACCATGCACCAAGAAAGGATGACTTGCCCTTGGCAGGCAGTGTACCAAGTATCACAATAAAACCCGAAGTAGCTAGCTCCAGGCCATGGAAGTCAAGATATTTGTTGGAAGTACCCGCTACCCCACCCAGCAACACCGCTACCAGGATAAAAGGTACACCTGCCAGGAAAGAGAAGGATTCAAGGTAGCTGTGCAAAAAGGCAATACCTGAGTCATCAGAAGAGGCAGTTAAAAGGCCAGTGAACCGACAAAGACAAGACAGCTGATGGATCCAAGTCGCACTCGGGTAAGTCCCCCTTCACTGGGAGATAAGTCTGGAAATCTCGAGGACGAGATTTTCTTAAGGGGGGTAGGTTTGTAACACCCTGGTTTTCGCTCCCCGATTTTTCCTTCGCGGGATTTGACTCCCGTCCTTTTATTTCAATGTTATTGGATTTTCTCTCGCTCTTGGGTATATGAAGATGGTCATTTAGCCTTGCCTTTCCTATACAACCAGAGATTCTCTCCGATTCAACCTTGCCACCCAAGATGTATTCTTAAGATTTTGCCACCCAAACCCTACTCTCCGGTTTACCGGAAGGGAAACCCTAATTCTTGTGGTTACAAAGGAACCCCAATTTCCTTTGATCTGTTGCCTCCCAAACTTTTCCCAGAGACTCTCCCATATCTATAAACCCTGGATATGCAAAAATATTGCCAAGTCATTTGCAATATTTTTCATTTAAAATTAATTCCTTTTTCTGCCAGTTAAAGGAATTAAATCCAGGAAAATATCTATCCATCTCCAAAGTTCATGAAAACTTGTGGAGATATTCTTTGTGATCATATTGAGCTGTCATAAAAATATTGGCTATAATTAAATAAGGGAAATTGCATTTTCCTATTTAAAGCCAATATTGCAACTTGGGAACTTTCCAAAGGAACTACCATTTTGGTAGCCAGGAAAAATCCCAAATAATTTGTGGAGCTTATCCAATCCATATCTTCAACATTTCCATCAAGATCCCAAGTTCCATAGTTCAAATTTTGAGCACATCATCCAATTCTTGTTTCTGGATTTATTTTGAGGTTGTGAAGCAACTATATTTTATATTGCTCAAAATTCTTGAAATTAATCCAGGACCTCAAATTCCCTATATGATGTGAGCATGCAGAAATTCACATCATTTCATCTAGCTAATTTCTCTCAAAAATTCCATCTAGTTTTCGTCCAGCAGAAAGCTCTGTGAAGGAAGTACCATGTAGGAGCATCCAAATAAGCTGAAATTTTTCCAGTACCTCCATGCATCCAAATAATCATCCTACACCAAAATTCAGCTAATTCCATCAAGCCATTTGAGCACAACATCATAGTTTAGTTTCTGGACCAAATTTAGCATTGCAAAGGAAGTGCATGCAAAACTGGTCCAAATGACTTCAAATTTTGCCAGAACCTACTCCTTTCTACCACAATTCAGTATGACAAAGGTTTAGCTCCATCCCTCAAGCCATTTCTTCAGAAAGGACCAGCCAAGTTTCTGTGCAGAACCTAAGTCAGCTCACATCTGTCAACTCTTGCTGTCACTTGCATCCAAACCACGATAGGTCAGCTCACTGACCTTTGACACATCTACTAGACAAGGCCTTAGGTCCATTTAATGCTCAGGACACGCGGTGGCCGTGGTGACCACGCGGTGGCCATGCAGAAACGGCGCTCTGCGTGACGCATCACGTCAGACAGCCAGCTCCGGCGGCCGTACCCTTGCCATCTTGTGCCGACAAGCTCCCCTGCGTCCGCGTGCACCCCCTCTAGCACCTTCCCCCTTCTCTCCCTTCCTCCTCGCGCCACGGCAGTCGCCGCCGCAGCACTGTCCGCCCGTGATCCGCCGTGTCCTCTTCTCCTGTTGGCCTCTTCTTCCTCGAGTTGTCGCCTCCCTCTGCCCCTCGTCAGGTCGGCCGCTTCCCGATGCCGGGAACCGTCCAGCCACGTCGCTCGCAGGCTCTAGACGCCGGCCAGCTCATCGGAGCGGCCGTGCTTATCCGCCCGGCCGGCCGGCTATAAAAGCCGCGGCCCGGGCCTCCCCGAGCACGTTGCAACCTCCTCTTCCCTCCCTTGCTTCCGCCCTAGTCCCAGCCCCGAGCAGCCGTGCCCACTGGTACCCAAATCGCCGGCGAGCTCCGCCACAGCCACTGCTCGGCCTCGCCCGAATTCGTGGCGCCTAGGCCATCCCCACCCCACCTCGCCTCCTCTCCCGACTACCACCACCACGACGCCCTCCCCGCCTTCATTTTGCCCCGGGGTGGGCCGTAGCCTCGGCCCCGAGCTCTCCATCACCGCCGTCCGCCTCCACCTCACCAGCCTGCTACAGAGCCTCCCCGCCACCGCCACGGGTACCCACCGGCGTGGCCCGGAGCACTGCGTCCATCCCCACCTTCGGCCAGCCCCCGCGAGCACCGGAGCGGTGTCACCGGCCGCGGCCCGAGCCGCTCCCCTGTTCTGGCCGCAAGGAGGAAGAAAGAGGAGGAGGGAGGAGAGAGAAGGCGATGCGGGGCCCGACTGTAAGTGACTACGACCCGGGCCCAGCAGGTTTAATTGGTAGCGTAGTTTACCAATACGCTTTCGGTGACTGCAGGCGTAATTTGGGGAATGCGCTTTCACTTTTTCAGTCGGCGGCCGAAGCGGCTATGTTGTGAACGTTCACTGGTTAGCGGCTAAAATGAACAGTTTTTATTCATTTTACTGCCTAACGAACGAACGGCCACAACTTTTCACTCGTAACTCCGATTCAGGTGAATCCAGCGCCCACGTTCTCAGTTCGTCGAGCCCGTTCTGATGACATCACTTTCACAATGTTTACACTTTCTGAAAATGCCCATTTTGCCCCTGCCCTATATTCAGCCCCTCCGAGAGGGAATCTTCTCCGGTGAATTTTTCCGCGAGGTGATCGCACTTCTCTCCGATGAATCCGTCGACCCACAGGCAAGCCAACCATCTGATATATGCCCTGAAGCATTGCTCTGTGTTATTCTTGCGTGTTTAATTAATAAATATGCCTGTGTTAGAATTAATTAAACTCCTGATAGTTCATATTACTATTTGCAATAGTTGCTAGTATTCCTCATATTATCGCATTAGTGACTCGTTGTAATATAGTATGGAGATAGGTTGTTATGTTGATATACTAGTTTACTTCTTGGATTATCATTATTATTGTAATGATAAAGAATATGATATAATGACAACAACCTCCTCCGTCGGCTGGATCGAGTCATAGTGCCACCGAACCGAGCTCATCATGTGTAACCACACTTGCCTGAATGGGGAGGCCCTAGCTTGGTCTATTGTCTTGCCTCTTGTCGGTACCACCAAAGAGGGGGGATTATGCGTGCGTGCTACCCTGGCCCGGTAGGCGGCGGTAATCCTGTGAGCCCAGTTAAGTTATATGGTACCAGGTCCCCGTTTAGGATAGTTTTGTTTGGCCACGATGGTGGCAGGTGTCAGGAGTGACACAGGGGCCACCCAGGACTTGACCCTGGGAGGGTATGATTGTCGGTGGGGCCGTAAGAGTGCCAGGCAATAGACAAGTTTTGTTGGAGCAGCACCGGTCCACCCGAATGGGAGCATGAGGCCAGGAGCTCCATAGTGTGGGTAAAGTGCGCGACCTCTGCAGAGTGTAAATCTATTTGAATAGTCGCGTCCTCGATCATGGGACACAGTTCGTACTAGGTCACACTATTTGGTCTGTGTCGATTCTGGAGGAACAAACCATATGATGTTAATAATGAACCAGAGAAAGGTAGGATTTGTCAGATTTATAGTGCAGATGTAGGGACATCAGATGATGTCAGGTATATGGGATGTTAGCCATGCGATGGCTATGAGATGAGTGGTCGGATGATCGCATGACTTGGATTTGATTTGGATCGAGTTTGGATTGGATTTGGATCATGAGAATATTCGGAGTATGGATTATTTACCTGATATGCTTTACCTTACCGTATTTACTCCAATAGTTATCATGCTAAATAATCCTGCTATGACATGATGATTAATGCTGCTAGATGATTAATCTTGCTAGATAATCATGCCATGACATGATAGTTAATACTGTTGAGATAACCAGTGCATGCTTGAATGCCATGGATTGCTTTGCTTGGTGTATATGTTGGATTGGTTTGCTTGCGAGTACATTCAAAAGTACTCAGCGGCCTTCAATGTGGCTAGGTTCACCTAAGGATCCGACGTCCACTAGCGAGGAGCCGGAGTGTTCGCGGGCTAGAAGAGTAACCCAGTAAGATCCCTATGGATTGGAGCCGCACCAAGACCATGCTGCCTTAGATAGAGTTTTTCCGCTGCCATCATCTTTGTAAAATATCATGTAAGACTTATATATCCATTAATAGAAATGCATGTGTTCATGATACTTGTTGTAAAAGCGCATGCCAGAGTGATTTCCTGGGTTGGTATGTGCGGTGACCGTCTGACTACAGTGGTATTCTGGCGGGGCGCCACAGGGCATTCAGGATTTTTGAGTTGGAGGTGGGTAAACAGCCTTGGTTCACACTCTATGTTTCTTGGACTCAATTATCTGATTAACCAGGAGATCACCTTCAAGGATCCTAATGGCAGAGAGGCTCTGTTTGCTAGGGAGAACTGTGTGTACACGGTGAACCCCAGGTCTATGGGATCAGCTGCCCCTGATTGTCAACGATACAGCATGTAGTCAAATGAACGTGAGAATGAGAAAGGCATCTGTATTAACTTTGATCCTTGGATGTCTCAATTCTGACAGGTAGTGATGTGGTTCAAGCCTTCAGGTTGATAGGTAATGGGGCTGTTGCGTCGAAAGGGTGTAGTCCTGGTGCCTCCGAATTACTGGTGGCTGAAGGAGGGCTACAAATTATGATGGTGCTGGATCATCCCTCTTCGAATGACTTGCTATCTTTGCTGCTTGTTCTGGATGGGTATTGTTCTCTTTTGTTATGCAGACTCCTTGTAATTTGGTCATCCTCATCTATGTCACTCTTACTATGTACTAGTTCGCTCTCTTTAGAACTTTGTGATTTGTGTCTGGATCACGAGAGTCTGAGCGCTGCAGATTGGTGTGTTTTGGTGGTGTAGCAAGACTTCTTATGAACTTTCATGTCTCGCTATTTATGTCAGTAGTAGTCACTAGTCAGTGTGTGCATGTTGTATATATCGTTGTTTCGAACAGTTTTTTTGTTTTGAACTGCTGATGGGCTAAATGAGGGTTTAGGGTTCCTTTTTTCAAGTTGTAATTTGAGCTCAGTGACTTTTCGTTGATGTGCACTTGTTTGGGCCAATGTGAGGTGTCGTTGAATATGGGCCGAGTAGTAACGCAATGCCAAATAGGCCAATAATGAACTCTGAGGCCGGGTGCTCAAGAAAATAGGACTCTTAGGCCGACATGTTGGTGCCACCGGTGTTTTCATGCGCTTGCGCGGCGAGAGCATATTGGCGCGCGTTCAAAATTCATGCTACCTTTTCATCCCCAATCCCCCGCCCCTCCCCCACCTCTAGAATCTCAATTCCTACTCCAGTTCCCCTGAATCCCCCTCCTCTACTCCCTGTACTCAAGCGCACTATCATGTCGCAGGTCAACGCGGATCTCTGAGCCGAAGATCCTGAGGTTCATCCTGCCTTCGACCGTTGTGTGTTGTCGCTCAACAGTGGCATTGCGGCTCTAGATGACCAGTCTCGCCAGAGGACCTTGTCAAAGCTCTTGGCATTGTGCATGGCATCCAAATAAGTGACTTGCTCATCGAAGTCTGTCCGCCACCGGCTGATTTCTTCGTCAGGTTCCGGACAACATTCGACTGCAGTCGTGTGTTCGAATCTTCCCGGTGTTTATTCTGCGATGGCGCGCTCGTGAGCATCGATCGGTGGCACCCAGGATGGGGCTCGGTGCCCTCTGAGCTTGAGTTTTTAACAAATCTTACCTTCCACGGCATTCCTCGACGGGCTTGGAACAGCGAGTCCATGAATGAGCTTATCAATGACCTAGGAGGTGAGCTCTTAAGTATGTTTGTGCCTCCAGACAGCTGGGCTCTGACGGTTATGGCATGGATGAAGAAGTCGTCCACCATACCGAAGGTGATAGGTGTTGAGATACCGGTGCAGGAACCGGGGTTGTACTATTCGTATCCACCAAGGCCGCTGCGGACCACGTTAGGTATGTACCTGTATCGAGTCTTCATGCATATCGAAGAAGTGGTCAATCAATCAATTGAAGTCCTGCCGCCGCCGCTGGTGCCGGGGTCCATTGACGGCGTCCATTACAGGAGTCAACGTCAGACTTTCCCCGTGTTGCTCGGAACGATGGATGGCACAGGGCCTACTTCATCGCGCGGCGGAGGCCACTGCTTCTTTGGGAGAAGAGACCAGGCTAGCTGCCTAGATGTGCTCTAATTTGAGGTAACAACTGAATCTTCTCATATACTAGTTATATCTGAGCTATAGGTGTGAAGCTCTGATGTGCCAATACATTTGATTGTGACCTCTTCTATTTTTGTACCTGAACTTTTTTTTTTGAAACGGGTGTACGTCAACTTAAAGTGCTAGCAGAACTTATTGTCTTGTCTGTCTGTTTTCTTTGCATAGCATTCAAGATATTTCCACGTCATTAATCAAGACGATGAACGATGATGTACGAGTTTGTTGGTTTCAAGATAGCCCTACCCGTAGCGATCCACTGCTTCCACCCCTATTGTGGCGCCCGCGTGAAATTTTTGTATGCAAGCTCATTGTGCTATGATGTTGTATATGATTGTATCAACTATATAAGTTTGTACTGAGTATCAGCAATGCATATGGCTGAAAGATGTATGCACGAGCATCAACTGATCAGTTTCTCTCTCTCGCTAACAAGTGGGACCCGTTGAATTATTTCTTCGCTCGTGACAACTTTTAATTAGGTTTCACTGGACTCTACCTTTTTTCTTAAGTTATAATTTGAGCTCAGTGACTTTAAAAAGATGTACACATGCCTTGTTTGGGCCATTTCAGGCGTCGTTGAATGTGAGCTGAGTAGCTACGTAAAGTTGTATTGTACTACACACACCTTGTTCGTTGAACATCAGCAATGCAACTAGGCCAAAAGACGGGTGCAGCCCAGATTTTGTTTTGTCCTAAAATAAGCGCAGCCCAGCCTATGTTTTTTTAAGAAAATGCACAACTCAGTTCTACTTTTATATAATATATAAGAATACCAAGACGAACTTAAGTTTTTTTAATAAAATTCCTAGCTCGGTATTAATTTTTAATAAGAAATGCTCTGTCCAGACCAACATTGGTTTTTCATCCATCCCACAAAATGAGTCTATTTCTACTAAAACCAAATGGGTTGTAAATTGTCAGAAATGATAAATGGGTGCATGTCCGCAATATTGTTTTTTCACAAAGCCCAGTAAATAGGTGTATTCGAAAAAATAATCAAATGCGCTGTAAATTCTCAGAAATAGTAAATCAGCTATTATTTTTCTAACCCTGCCCAGGAAATAGATGTATTGGAAAACAAAATCAATGGGCTGTAAAACCTAAATAAATGGGCTGCATGTCCGCTACAACATTCGAAGCTGACTTTGTTCACCCACTAGGACGAAGCCTGCGCAAGGCGTTGTCCATTTAGTCAACAAAACGATTTAATGGTCAAAAACAAAACTCAGCAAACTATTCTGACAACCGTAGCCGTTGGATTGACATCCGACGGCCGTCCTGCTTCTTCAGTCTCTGATCTTGTTGCTCCTGCCGCCAAAACCATCGCCGGTGGGAGCGCCTGCTTCTGCCTCCCGTGGCCGGCTGTGCTGCCGTGCAGGCCTCGCCACCCCAACCTACTCCCACCGGTGGCCAAGTCATACATGTATTCACCCACACCTTCTGTTATTCTCTGGCAATGGCAGCCTCCCCCGCAGCCGAACTCCCCTCCGCCGGGGACTCCCATGCCCAGTCTTCCATGACTCCAGGTCGTTACCATCCTAGGACTCGCCGTCGTCCACCGCCGTGGTGCGCTCGACGATGCGTGGTCAATAACGAGAGCCATCAGAAGAGTAGTGTACGTGGAGAGGCTGACAGTTGGGAACCACCACCTACATCTTCGCACGCAAGGAAGTGCCTCCTTATTATGCGCAAAAAAATGATACCTTCCCCTGACAGCTGGGACCCACCAACTAAATCTTCGCACGCAAGGAAGTGCCTCCTTATTACGTGGGAAAAAAAGTATCCTCCCCCCGACAGCTAGGACCCACCAGCTACATCTTCACAGCAAGGAAGTGCCTCCTTATTGGGCGCAAAAAAAGATTCCTCCCCCTGACAGCTGGGACACACCAGCTATATATTCGCACACAAGGAAGTGCCTCCTTATCCCCCTGACAGTTGGGACCCACCAGGTCGAAGCGTACGTAGCGTTATCTGTCTGGTCGCAAACGTGTACGTACATACTGGTCGATTGGTCTCTCTGCCACGATGAACCGTGGCCGTGTAAGGAGCGGCACGTGTCATAGTACAGCCCCCTACGTAGCAGTTCAGGCAGTCCCGTATAAATCGTGTACACTTATGTACAGCCACGCTGCAAAAAATACGGCCACGTACGTACATATGGGCGGGGTTTCAAACGCGTACTCGCACATACGTACAGCCAGGGCTCGTGTACATGGAGAGGCAATGGTGGGGATACGCAGCAGCGGTCTCCTATTCATCGGCAGCCAACCGGCTGGGTCGGAATGGAGAAACAGCGTCGTGTTCATCGGGAGGCAACCGACTGGGTCGAAATGCGTCCTGTTCATCGGGAGCCAACCGGCTTAGACGGAACAGCCGAAATGGGGTCATGTTCATCGGGAGGGGTCTGGCGTACCACAAAACGGAGGAAACGGACTTTTGTTCAACCGCCTATGGTTGAACGGGGTCCTGTTCATTGGGAGGGGTCTGGCGTACCGCAAAATAGCCGAAACGGATTTATCTTCGACCGCCCATGGTCGAAACGGGGTCTTGTTCATTGGGAGGGGTCTGACGTACCGCAAAACAGAGGAAACAGACTTTTGTTCAACCGCCTACGTTCAAAACGGGGTCCTGTTCATCGGGTGGGGTCTGGCGTACCGCAAAATGGAGGAAACGGACTTCTCTCCAACCGCCTACGGTCGAAACGGGGTCCTGTTCATCGCGAGGGGTGTGGCGTACCGCAAAACGGGACTCCACAGGACTATTCATCACCGTCGACTTCCAACCGCGCGCCTCCACGGGCTACTGTTCATCCGCAACTGCCTACGGCATCCACGGGCTCCTGTTCATCCACCCCCAACCGGCTGGGGTGTGGTGTACCGCGGCACGGCCTCCTCGATCAATCGGGGTCCTGTTCATCCAGCGCCAACCACCTTCACATGGCAAGGGTACTGTTCATCCACAGCCAACCCACCGGCTGGGGTGGGGCGTACGAGCGGGTGGCAGTAACGGAACTATTCATCCACAGCCAACCAACCAGCTAGGTCATCTCACCACGTCTCGCGCAAGGGCTCGATCGATCGATGCAAGTCTCGACTCGTTCTACGTATCGCGCATGCGGCAGCAACGGGCACTGTTCATCGAGAGGCAACACAACCGGCTACGTCTCGCACGTACGAGGGCTCGATCGGCTTCAGTAAGCAGCGAAGGGATCGATCGGGTTCAGTTAGCAGTGAAGAGGGATCGATCGGGTTCAGTTAGCAGTGAAGGAATCGCTCGGGTTCAGTTAGCAACGAAGGGATCGCTTGGATTCAGTACGTAGTGCGAGGGATCGATCGCTCGTGTTCAGTATGTAGTGCGAGGGCGATCGATTGCTCGGGTTCAGTAAGCGAACACCTCGATCGCATGGGTTTAGTTAGCAAACACCTAGCTCACACACACGCGTGCGTACGAGAGAAACGCGCAAACCACACTGCATCGCTCGGCCCGACCACCCACCGTAACCGAGAACTCCTTGAAAATTTCCTCACCCTCACTTCTACCACAATTTTTTACGTCATGGACCGCCCAAAGGATGTCATGCAGGTGCGTCTCCGGCCCGCCCAGGACGAAAAGCCCATTTTCTGTCATAATTTTTTGTCATAGAAGTAGAAGCCCACCACATCTATGATGATACGTGTTTTTGTCACAATTATCGTCATAGAAGTGTCACAACCATGACAGAAAAAGTTTTCGTTCGGGCCATAATGTCACGGATATGTCTTTTTTTTTGTAGTGATGGAGGTAGATGGGATTTGGATGAGATTTCTTATCTAATCGTTGTTAGATTTGTTAGGGCTTGATCCCCAGTATCCACTATGTTCTGAGAATGATGTTGTTGTGACTTTGCTATGCTTAATGCTTGTCACTAGGGCCTGAGTGCCATGATTTCAGATCTGAACCCTTTTTGTTTTCATGAATATATTTGTGTTCATGATCTTATCTGCAAGTTGTATGCTCCTGTTATGGTTCTGAACCCTAGACCCCAAGGTGACAATAATTGGGGTATCGACGGGGATGACTTTAACTTGAGGATTACATGTATTCACTATGTGTTAATTTTTTGTTCTAGTTATCTATTAAAAGGAGTGCCTTCGTTACCTTTAGTTTCCATTAGGACCCACCTGCCACGGGAGGGTATGACAAAAGATGTTATGCAAGTTTTTATCATAGGCACGTATGACTATTTATGGAATGCATGCCTACATATGATTGATGAATTGGAGCTAATTTGTTATCGCTCTTGGTTATGACCATTTCATATTGAATCTCATCCAACCAACCCCATCACTTACTTCACGCCTATGCTTTTGCTGCTATATTTTCTATTACATTCACTACTATCTCGCTTTGCTACTACTCTGCAAACTTGTTACTGTTTCTACTACTACTACTTTATCATCACTATTACCATATTACTAAGCTACTAATAAATTGCTGCAAGCAAATTTTCTCTCCGGATGTGGTTGAACTGACAACTCAACTTCTAAAGCTTATAAATATTCTTTGGCTCCCCTTGTGTCGAATCAATACATTTTGGTTGAAATACTTCCCTCGAAGATTGTTGCGAACCCCTATACTTGTGGGTCATCATGTCACCATACAAATTTTGCCATTTACTACAACTTTTGCCATGGAATAATATCATTGCAGTACACAATTTGTTAAATCTTTTTAAACCTCTTACAATGTCTTGAATCCAATTTTTGCCATCTCACCAACACACATATTGCCATGGCAAAAATCTTCATAACTTTTGCCAAGTCAGCATACAAATTTTGCCACTTATCAATACAAATTTTGCCCATGGAAAAAATATTACAACTTTTTTCCATGTCACCAATACAAAATTTGCCATACAAATTTTGCCATGTTTACGTTTTTTAGTTTATGTATCATGCAAATTTTGTTTTGGGATCATGGCAAGTTTTTTTACACATCGAGACGTGGCAAATTTAGCGTATGTACCATGCCAATTTTTGTGACCATGGAAATTATATATATTTTTGGAGCAAATTCAAAATTTAATTTAACCATGGCAAATTTATTGTTTTGAAGCATGGCAATTTTATTTTTTGTATCATGGCATTTTTATATTTTAGTTAAACCATAGCAATGTAATCCATTTTTTGGAACTTGGCATTTTTTTTGAAACAAACCTTGTGGAATTCCTTTTTTCTCTAGCATGGCAATTTTCCTTTTTAGTTTTTGATACATCTCCAACGTATCTACTTTTCTAAACACTTTTGCTCTTGTTTTGGCCTCTAATTTGCATGATTTGAGTGAAACTAACCCGGACTGACGCTGTTTTCAGCAGAACTACCATGGTGTTGTTTTTGTGCAGAAAATAAAAAGTTCTCAGAATTGGACAGGGATTTTTGGAGAATTATTTTGGAATATATAAAATTACTAGAACGCAGATGGACTGCAGAAGAGACACTGGGGGCCCACAAGGCCAGGTGGCGCGACCACCTCCTAGCCGCGCCACCTAGGCTTGTGATGCCCATGGACATCGTTTTGACCAAATTCCTATGCTATAAATTCACATCTTGAGAGAAAAAAATCAAGGAGAAAGCTTCATCATGTTTTACGATACGGAGCCGCCGCCACCTCCTGTTCTTCATCAGGAACCCTAATCTGGAGTCCGTTTGTGGTTCCAGAGAGAGGGATTCGCCGCCTCATCATCGACAACCCTTCTCCATCAACAATTTCATGATGCTCACAATCATGTGTGAGTAATTGCTACCTCCTTTTAGTGATCCGGTAATAGAACAGAAAAGTGTATCCCGCACCTATTTCCCCAGAGGTGAACCTGGGTTATCGAACCCACGAGAGGAAGATTCCCTTGAAGCAATGGCCTCTAGCAAGCTTTTGTTAAAGGATCAATTCGAGCTTTTGACCAGATCAATCAAGCAAACAGTGATTCAAACACTTATAATAAAAAGAGGTACAGGTATGAGGTCTTAATGCTTACAACCATGTATTTGTGTTGGGACCAGATATGATCTTAATTTGTGCATTGGAAGTCACCCATCGAGATGTGCTTATTACGAACCAAAGTGGGGGATGTGTCCAAATAACATCTTGACCGGCATGCGTCCTGCATCAAGAATCATTTGTCCTACCGCAGGCCCTATCCATCACACGGGGTTGCCTCAATAATTAAGATAATGAAATCAGACAAGATCTTTGCGCGTTTAATGACTACACCTCATGAATCCCCAAGGATTGGATCCATGTTACCCTACTAATCCTTACTGTCACCGGTGTTCAGTATAACACTTCACATTCTCCTTGCTCCTAGCCTCGTCGTGGCTCGATCTCCATGATCCTAGGTACCTGCAGGGATGCAGATCGCGGACAAGATAAGAGACATCTACGGAACAATTTTATTTCACACATACGGGATGTTAATTCAAAGCCCTTCCATTGATCCCACAACAAATACAGAGGGTTGCAAGGCCTATGCCTCAACCCATACCTTACCGAACTACTCACACATGGAGATCAGATCGCGAGAAGAAAACATTGTAGAACACATCTTGAAGATTGATAGATTGCAAATATGTCGTACAATGGATGCCTTGTGCGATGCACGATTACAAGTATGAACTAGATGAGGAAGCACTATGGTGGTGATGGTGGCTATGGAGATGAAAATGGCGGCGGCTAGGGTTTGTGGATGAAGATGAAGATGATGATGTTCTGGCTTCTGTCGACGCTCTCCTGTTGACATTTTGATGGGGTCCCCTTTATAAAAGTTGTTCAGGAAAATGATCTGCCTCGGTTTCCATGCCATATGGGGGCTCGCGCCCATATGGAACGCTGTCTTTTGTGCTGTCTTCGCAGAGACGCCTCCTGTTGATTCCTTCTTTCTTCATTTCCCTTCCTTTCCATTTCCACAAGTGATTTCTTCCCTTTTTAACCCACTTCCTGTGGAAACACATCAAAGAGAGGATTTGTGGAATCCATTGCAATTATTAGTCATTAGTGGCAGTATCGGAGGGAATATCTCTTTTTGGATGAAATATCTCGGTTTAAACTAAGGTAGATGAGTGTAAAAATATCACTCATCGGTAATCCTCTTGTAGGCATACTAGAGGTAGATGAAAATTGGATGAAATTTCATATGTAATCATGTCAATTTGTTAGGGCTTGATCCCTGGTATCCACTATATTATGTGATTGATGTTGCTATGACTTTGCTATGCCTAATGCTTGTCACTAGGGCACGAGTGCCATGATTTTAGATCTAAACATGTTATCTTTTCATGAATATAATTGTGCTTTTGATCATATCTGCAAGTTGTATGCACTTGTTATCGTTCTGAACCTTAGACCCAAAGGTGACACTGATTGGGATATCGACGGGGATGACTTTAACTTGAAGAGTTCATATTCACTGTGTGTTAATGCTTTGTTCCAGTTCTCTATTTAAAGGAGAGCCTTAATTACCCTTAGTTTCCACTAGGACCCCGCTGCCACAGAAGGGTAGGACAAAAGATGTCATGCAAGTTCCTACCGCAAGCACATATGACTATATACGGAATACATGCCTACATAAGATTGATGAAGTGGAGCTATTGTGTATCGCTCTAGGTTGTGATAGTTACATATTGAATTTCATCTGAATATCCATCCCTACCCCATGCCCACACTTTACTGCTATTATTCACCTACAATTACTACTACTTTGCCTAATACTACTGCCGCTGCTACCATTACTTTATCATTATTGCTATCACTGCTATCATATTACCGTGCTACTAATTAATAAATTGCTGCAAGGAAGTGATTTTTCAGGTGTGGTTGAATTGACAACTCAACTGCTATGGCTTATGAATATTCTTTGGCTTTGGCTCCCCTTGTGTCGAATCAACAAATTTGGGTGAAATACTACCCTCGAACACTGTTGCAATCCCCTATACTTTTGGGTCATCAAGACTATTTTCTGGCGCCGTTGCCGGGGAGCATAGCTCTATTTATTAAGTTCACTTGGCAGTCAATTATCTACTGCAATTTATCTTTACTATGAAGAACCTCAAAGATTCCAGAACTAAGATCATGCCCTCTAAGACGAGGGGAGTAAGGAACTATCAACTAGCTCTACGCTTGATTCACCTACTGTTTTGAGTCAACTTGTGACACACCACCTCGTACTTTGGATGATGATATGTCACACTCAGTAGGCACTACTTCTGTTATTGACGATACTCATGATGAAGCTTCTACTTTGCTTGATACTACTGTTCCACTTGGTGAATTACTTGATGCCCATATAGCTAGAACTAAAGAAACTGGAATTACTAAAGAACATGAATCAATTGTTACACCTCGTTCCCTGATTAGAGATAAAATTTCTGATTTGCCTAGTACTCCAATTGAATTAGATGACGATTTTGCTAGAGAGTTTATAGCTTATGATACTGATAAGGGTATAGAAGGATTTATTGCTATGGTTAAGGAGAGAGCTATGAATAAGATGATGAAACTTGATCCAAATTTGCTACTTCTCCTATCTTTGTTACTGATAAGGAGTTAAGGACTATGAATTCTTAGTTGATCCTGAACTCATTACTTTGGTAGAATCTGATCCTTTTCATGGTTATGAATCGGAAAAAGTTATTGCTCACCTGACTAAATTAAATGATATTGCAACTCTATTTGGTTAAGAGGAAAAGATTCACTACTATTATATTCTCAAGTTATTTCCTTTCTCATTAAAGGGTGATGCTAAAACATGGTTTAATAATCTTGCTCCTGGTTGTGTGTGTAGTCCCAGGATATGATTTACTACTTCTCTAAAAAATATTTTCCTACTCATATGAAACAAGCTGCCTTACAGGAAATATTTAATTTTAAGCAACTTGAGGAAGAATGCCTCCCTCAAGCTTGGGGGAGGCTTCTTACATTATTAAATGCTTTGCCTAATCATCCTCTTAAAAATAATGAAATCCTTGATATCTTCTATAATGGACTAGCCGATGAATCTAGGGACTACCTAGATAGTTGAGCTATTTGTGTTTTGAGGGAAAGGACAGTCGAACATGCTTGGGAATTATTGAATAACTTACTGAATAATGCCGATGATTTGGTACTTCCCAAACCACAACCTAAGTCAACTCCGAAGAAGCGAGGTATTCTATTCTTAAGTCATGAAGATATGCAAGAGGCCAAGATATCTATGAAGGAAAATGCATTAAATCTAAAGATGTTAAGAATCTACCGCCTATTGAAGAAATACATGGGCTTGATCCTCCGAAACAGGTAGTAGAGGTACATTATCTTATAGATTTGATGATGGTGATATTCCTTACAATAGGTCTCTAAGCCAATGCTTGGATGAATTTGATAATTTTGTTCTTAAACAACAAAACTTTAATATGCAAATAAGTGATCAACTGAAACAAAATGCTATCATTATTTAATGCTTGAGTGATGTGCTAGTTTGAATTTCTAATGATGTTAAAGGATTATGCAAGGATTTTTCTATGGTTCACACTCAGCTCGAACAAGTTTCTGGATCACAACATGATTTGTTTAGGGACATGCATAATAAACATGATAAGCATGCTTAGTGGGTAGAGACTAGAGGAGGTTACGCTACTCAGGATCCTTTGTATCCTGAAAGTCATCCTATACAATATATTGAACAAGATTCTCAGAGAATTAATGATAGTGCACCTAGTTCACCTAAGAAGAAAAAGAAGAAGAGCAAAAATAAAACTGTGCATGCTTGTAGTGAACCTGTGGTAGCAAAACCTGTTGTGAATCCTAACAATATTTTTATTTCTGATGCTGAAACTCAATCTGGAGAAGAGCATGAACCTATTGATAATGATGTTATCGATAATAATGTTGATGATGATGCTTCACCTAATGATAATAATGAACCTGATAAGGAAGTAGAGATAGAACCTGAAGCTGATCTTGATGACCCACCTCCTAAAAATAGGAGACATGATAAGAGAGATTTGATACGTCTCCAACGTATCTATAATTTTTGATTGTTCCTTGCTATTATAGTATCAATCCTGGATGTTTTATATGCAATTATATGCCATTATATATCATTTTTTGGGACTAACCTATTAACTCAGTGCCCAGTGCCAGTTGCTGTTTTCTGCTTGTTTTTGCCTTTTCAGAAAATCATTATCAAAAAGTGTCCAAACAAGAAAAGAAAAACTTTGGATTAATTTTTTCTGGACCAGAAGAGACCCAGGAAGCTTCAGGAGAAGACCAGAAGAGCCACGAGGAGGCGGCAAGCCTGGAGGGCGCGCCCAGGGGGGTAGGCGCGCCCCCCAGGCTTGTGGGCCCCTCGTGGCATCTCTTGACCTAATTCCAACGTTATAAATTCCCAAATATTCCCAAACCAACAGAGAGATAGAAGAGAAAACCTTTCCGCCACCGCAAGCCTCTGTTCTTTCGCGATCCCATATGGAGGCCTTTTTCGGTACTCCGCCGGAGAGGGAATCGATTACGGAGGGCTTCTACATCAACCTTGCTGCCCTTCCGATGATGTGTGAGTAGTTTACCATAGACCTATGGGTCCATAGCTAGTAGCTGGATGGCTTGTTCTCTCTCTTTGATCTTCAATACCATGTTCTCCTCGATGTTCTTGGAGTTCTATCCGATGTAATCTTCTTTTGCGGTGTGTTTGTTGGGATCCGATGAATTGTGAGTTTATGATCAGATTATTCATGAGAAATATTTGAGTCTTCTCTGAACTCTTTTATGCATGATTATTATAGCTTTGTATTTCTCTCCGATCTATCGATTTGGTTTGGCATACTAGATTGATTTGTCTTGCAATGGGAGAGGTGCTTTGTGATGGGTTCAATCTTGCGGTGCTCAATCCCAGTGACAAAAGGGGACATGACACATATTTGTATTGTTGCCATTAAGGATAAAAATATGGGGTTTAATCATATTGCTTGAGTTTACTTTGTCTACATCATGTCATCTTGCTTAAGGCGTTACTCGGTTTCATACTTAATACCCTAGATGCATGCTGGATAGCGGTCGATGGGTGGAGTAATAGTAGTAGATGCAGGCAGGAGTCGGTCTACTTGTCTCGGGCGTGATGCCTATATACATGATCATTGCCATGAATTCATCATAATTATTTGTTTTTCTATCAATTGCCCAACAGTAATTTGTTTACCCACCGTATGCTATGTGTTCGAGAGAGAAGCCTCTAGTGAAAACTATGGCCCCCGGTCTACTTTATCATATATAAAAAACCTAAAAAAACCTTGCTGCAATTTATTTACTTTTATTTTAATTAGTATTTTATTTTATCTATTTATCTCTATAAGATTTAATCCTTGCAAATAACCGCTAAGAGGATTGACAACCCTCTTATTTACGTTGGGTGCAAGTGTTTGCTCTTGTGTGTGCAGGTGCGTTTAACGGAATTTTGGTTGGTTCTCCTACTGGATTGATAACCTTGGTTCTTAACTGAGGGAAATACTTATCTCTACTGTACTGCATCATCCTCTCCTCTTCGGGGAAATACCAACGCAGACTACAAGTAGCAGGAAGAATTTCTGGCGCCGTTGTCGGGGAGACATCATCAAAATTACCAAGTACCTTCGCACAAACTATCATCCACTTGCATTTATTTTATTTGCCTTTTATTTGCATTTGCCTCTCATTTTCATCTCCCCCACTTCTAATTTTTTTTTTTACGAAAACACAAAAATATTTTTATTTGCTTGTTTGCTAGTTTGCTTGCTTTGTCGCGATGTCTCAAAAAATACAAAATTGTGTGACTTTCCCAATACTAATAATAATGATTTTATTAGTACTCCTATTGCTCCTCCCGCCACTAGTGCGGAGTCATGTGACATTAATGCTGCCTTGCTTAATCTTGTTATGAAAGAACAATTTTCTGGTAGTCCTAATGAAGATGTTGCATCCCATCTAAATACTTTCGTTGAGCTTTGTGATATGCAAAAGAAAAAAGATGTGGATAATGATATTGTCAAATTGAAATTATTTCCATTCTCACTACGATACCGTGCTAAAACTTAGTTTTCATCCTTGCCTAGAAATAGTATTGATTCTTGGGATAAGTGTAAGGATGCTTTTATTGCCAAGTATTTTCCTCCCGCTAAGATTATTTCTTTAAGAAATCAAATTATGAATTTTAAGCAACTTGAGCATGAACATGTTGCACAATCTTGGGAGAGAATGAAATTAATGATAAGAAATTGCCCAACTCATGGCTGGAATTTATGGATGATCATACAAAAAAATTATGCGGGACTAAACTTTGTCTCTAGAAATTTGCTAGACTCTTCCGCAGGTGGTACTTTTATGTAAATTCCATTGGGAGAAGCTACAAAACTTCTTGATAATATCATGACAAATTATTCTCAATGGCACACTGAACAAACTCCAACTGATAAGAAGGTAAATTCTGTTGAAGAAATTAATACTTTGAGTGATAAGATGGATGCTCTATTGAAATTGGTTGCTAGTAAAAGTGCTCATATTGATCCTAATGATGTGCCATTGTGTGGCACCCCGGCTCAGAGGACCGGTTTACCATGTGTTCCCAACCCAGAGATCATGTCTTCTGGAAACACACAACAACTTGGAACAGAACAGAACTGATCTTTATTGATATTATACAAGTACAAGCTCAGATATTACATGGGATAGTGAGGCCAGAAGCACTACTCGGGCTATGATAGTATCTACATTATTTATGAAACGTCTCAAGGGCCTCGGTACTAGTGGAAAGACTACAGCGTAGCGGAACATCATGTGGAACACTCCATCCCATAGGGACACTGCTGGGACACGACCTAGTTAGCGAAGCACGAACCTTCGGGATCTCCATCACCGGCTTCTTCTGCATCTGGCATGATACTCCAGGTGAGTACTTGGAATGTACTCACAAGCTCATAGCAACCAAAACAATGCAGCAAACAACAGCATGGCCATGATAATGTTAAATGCTTTAGGATGCTCACTTACTGTTACCGGCTACCAACTTACTCTTCACCGGGATCATATCATGACTCCCGGAACACTCGTGACCCATCGGTCACCTTCGAGCATGAGACAAGTTCTTCCATCATTATTATTATTACGGTTGACCACACAGTGTGATCTAGTGCGGACTGTGTCCAATACCGTGGACGCGGCTATTCGAATAGATTCTTACACTCTGCAGAGGTTGTGCACGTTACCCACACCATGGACATTCGTCCAACGAAACTTGTCTAACCCGTGACCCTTCTATCGTACCACCGGCAATCATCCCCCGTCCGAGTCATGCCCTGGGTGGCCCCTGTGTCACTCCTGACAACTGCCACCGTCGTGGCCAACTAAACTGTCCCAAACGGGGATGCCGGCAAATAACTCAACTTGGGCTCACGAGGTTATCATCGCCTACCTGATCAGGGCAGCACGCACGCATAACCTCCCCTCTTTGGTGGTACCGATAAAAGAGCACACGGTCAAACAAAGTCAAGGCCGTCCCATTCCAGCAGATGTGGCTGCACGGGTGAGTCCGGGTCGGTGGCACTTGATCAACCATTTAATATGCAAAGTTGTTGGTAATATTAATCATGTTAAACAAATGATCTAGCATGGCAGGGTTATTGCAACAAAATCAACAATATAGAATATGGCCTATTTAAATTGAATTAAATGCAAAAATAATCCCTTATAAAGCCAATACTATCGCTATGCCTTATGCGATGGATGATGTGGCTTGCCTTGCTCAAGTGAGGGATCAACAAACTCCTGGTCTTCAAATGCACAGTAACTTCCCTCTGAAAATATTTTTCAATGGAAAAAGAAAATGTCACATAAAGCCTTTTTGTTTGCCAAAAATTCTATGAACATTGGAAAAATACCAAATTTCGTCAGGAGGTAGAGGGGCTCAATACAAAACCACAGCAAAAAGAATCACTTGATTTGGACTTGTAGTTTAAAAGTAATAGCTGGTCAAAGTTTCTGGTCAAAGTTGGATTAAATAAACAGAAAACAGAAAACAGAAAATAAGAAAATCCCTCAGCGGGCCACATCGAAGACGTAAAGTGGAGGGGCGCCTCCACTTATACCACTTCGGCCGCGGGCCGGAGCCGCTGACAGGTGGGGCCGCGCTGTCAGATTTAAAAGAAAAAATAGAGGAACAGAAGGAGGGCGGCTCGCCGACGGCGGTAGCCGGCGATAACGACGGCGCCGAGCTCGCGAGACGACGGGGATGGATTGAGCCCACGACGGCGGTCCTCCCTGTACCCACAGCGTCACCAAAGGTGGGCTAACGGCGTCGCCCCCTTCCTCTCCGGCGGCGGCTGCTCTCAGTGGTCGTCGGGGATGGCAACTCCGGCAGCGTTCCGGCTGGGCGAGGGGTCAAGGAGAACCAGGGGAGTGCCCTGAGCTCGCAGGTGAGGTCGGGTGAGGTTGGGGTGGAGTGGAGTGTGCTGGGTGGCGGAGCTCACTTGGCGGCAGAACTCCGGCGAGCTGTGAGGCCAGAGGGCCTCTCGGCCTTGGCGCGGCGAGCTGAACTCGATTAGGAGGTGGTGGAGTGGGTGGTGAGGTGCGGAGAGGCCGGGTGTGGCCTTTTATAGGCGGGTGGAGGGTGGCCGAGCCGCAAGTAGCCGTGGATGAGCTGGCGTGGGGAGGACAGCGAGCTGGCCGTCGCGAGGTGGGGCGAAGTTACGGAGGAGGTCAGAGGGAATTAAGGCGCGAGGCGACGGCTACTGTGCCGCCCGTGCCGCACGGTGGCCGTATCCGGCGAGCTCGCTGCCGACGAGGGGGAAGGGCCTAGAGGATCCAGGTGGACGGCAGAGAAGTTGTCGGCGCAAGGGGACATGGTACGACGACGCGGGGCGGCTGGAGAGGTCACGTCCGACGCGGTCGGCGCGCCTGGAGGCCACGTACACCTGGCACACCTTGTCCAGTGCATCGACCCTAGATCATACAGCCCCCCTGTGCCACTAGTTCGGCTAGATACAACCTAAACCAAGTGGTAGCATCAAGAACAGTTCCTGTACAGGAACTTGGGAGAGATCTAGAGAAGAGATGAGGTGTGGACGAGGCCAATGGAATTGTCTGGGGTGCTCTAGGTAGGAATGACTACAGACTGGAGAGATTTGAGAAACTTTTGCAAATATTTGAACATGGTTCATGTATAAGCCATGTTCTGGTCCAGAAACTAACTGAGGATGTTGCACTCACATGAGTTAGCTCCTGATGATGAAATTTGGTGTTGGGAGGTTATTTGGTGGTGACAGCATGCCATAAAAATTTCAGGTCAAATGGCTACCTCTAGCTGGTACTTCCTTCACAGAGATTTGAAATGAGCAGAAGCTTGGCAGAATATTCTTGCTGAAATTTTGTACTGGACTAGATTATATTTTTGGATATTGTGGAAAGATATGACTCCCAGTATCCCAGGGATTTATTTGGGAATTTTCCGAGGCATAGAAATATATGTTGCTTCACAAAGGGTCAATTCTGTCCAGAAGGTAAAAGGAATATTCTGGACAAAATTTTATACTGGGCAATGAAATATTTTTGGGGATTATGGAAATAGATGATCTCAAGAAGGTGTGGTATTAATTTGGAATTTTTTTGATCAATAGGTTGCTTCCCAACCCATAGTGAGAATAGGCATTTTCAGAGAAGAAAATGAATTATATAGGAAGAATAAAAAATTGGGTTTGGATCAGAGGGTATAAGACAAGATTTTGGCAAGATGTTGAGGGTGTTGGATCACTTAAAGAGAAGTCCAAGGAATCCTCAAGTCCAAAGTCAAATGATTTGGTTCCAAAAACCAACAAATGGCAAATAAAACCAGAGGGGTTTTGTGAAAAAGTTGGAAAAAAATCAGGGTGTCACAAACCTACCCCCCTTAGGATGAATCTCGTCCTCGAGATTCGGTTGCTCAGGGAACAAATACAGATATGCTGATCTCAGAAAATCCTCTCTTTCCCATGTAGCTTCTTCTTCAGTATGGTGATCCCACAGTACCTTGTAAAATCTGATCACCTTGCTCCTAGTGGTTCTTTCCATCTCATCCAGAATTCTGACAGGTTTCTCCTCATAGGTCAAATCCTTGGTCAGCTCTAATTCACTCATATTTGTCTATTTGATCGGAGGTGCAATGCACTTTCTCAGCTGTGATATGTGAAAGACATCATGAACTTCGGACAGTTCCAGTGGTAACTCCAACTGATATGCCACTCTGCCTCTTCTAGCAATCACTGGAAAGGGACCGATATATCTGGGTGCAAGTTTTCCTCGAGTATGAAACCTCTTTATCCCTTTCATGGGAGTTACTCGGAGGTAAGCATACTCCCCGGGCTCGAAAGTTACTTCTCGGTGTTTCGGATCATAATAACTCTTTTGGCGGGATTTAGCTGCTCGAAGACGCTCTTGAATCTCCTTAACTTGCTTCTCAGACTCAAGCATCAAATCTGTGTCGAAGATACGGTTGTCTCCTATCTGTGACCAATTTAAGGGAGTGCGGCATTTCCGCCCATACAGTGCCTCAAATGGTGACATCTTAAGACTTGACTGATAACTGTTGTTGTAGGAAAATTCGGCATAGGGTAGACTATCCTCCCACTTGGGTCCATAGGTGAGGGCACAAGACCGAAGCATATCTTCCAATATTTGGTTCACTCGTTCGGTCTGCCCGTCTGTTTGTGGATGATATGTCGTGCTATGCTTCAGCACGGTTCCCAAAGCTTGATGCAAGCATAGCCAGAATGCCGAGGTAAACAGGGATCCTCTATCTAATGTGATGGATTTGGGTACTCCATGAAGGCTGACTATCCGGGACATATAGAGTTGTGCGAGTTGATCGGCCCGGAAAGTAGTCTTTACTGGAATGAAATGGCCCACTTTGATAAGTATATCCACGATAACCCAGATGGCATCATGGCCTCTTGTTGACTTGGGTAGTCCAACAATGAAGTCCATGCATATATCATCCCATTTCCACTGAGGAACTTGTAGGGGCTGTAACAGTCCAGCTGGTTTCTGGTGCTCAGCCTTAACCTTATTGCATACGCCGCAACACGCGACATAGTACGCAATATCTCTTCGCATTCCTGGCCACCAAAAGGTTTCTCTTAGGTCCTGATACATTTTTGTTCCTCCCTGATACATGTGGATTCATGTGCCTCTCGCAATATCTGCTGCCTCAGGTTTTCCTGGTCAGGCACGCATATTCGGCTGTCAAACCATAATGTCCCTTGCTCGTCAACACGGAAGGACTTGGCCTTTCCTTGCTGTATGTTCTCCTTGATCTCCTGTATGCCCTTGTCTGTTTTCTGAGCTTCCTTAATTTCTTCCATAAGTGTTGGAGTGATTTCCAACGTATCCGGGCTAATTGGGCCACAAAGTATCAAGTTGATCTTGGCAAACTCTTCTTGTAACCTTGGATGGATACCCTCCATTATTGCATTCACCGTGCCTGGTTTCCTGCTGAGGGCATCTACGACCACATTGGCTTTTCCCGGATGGTAATTGATCCCAAGGTCATAGTCCTTGACCAGTTCAAGCCATCTTCTTTGTCTGAGGTTGAGATCGGGTTGTGTGAAAATATACTTGAGACTCTTGTGGTCTGTGTATATCTCATAGCGTTGCCCAATGAGGTAATGCCTCCAAATCTTCAGGGTATGAACCACGGCTGCCAATTCTAAGTCATGAGTGGGGTAATTCTCTTCATGGGGTCGTAGCTGTCTGGATGCATATGCTACAACCTTTCCTTCTTGCATTAATACGCAGCCGATTCCACGCCTGGAAGCATCACAGTATATGTCAAAGCTTTTGTGGATATCTGGAAGAATTAAGACAGGGGCCGTAGTTAGCCTCGTCTTTAGCTCCATAAAGCTGCTATCGCATTCTTCCGTCCAGACAAACTTGTGATTCTTCTTCAACAATTCTGTCAGTGGCTTGGCTATCTTAGAGAAGCCTTCAATGAAACGACGGTAGTAGCCTGCCAAACCCAGGAAACTGCGAACTTCTGTTACCGAGGCTGGTGTCTTCCAATTTAATACAGCAGTCACCTTGCTGGGGTTGACGGCCACACCTTATTCTGACAGAATGTGCCCCAGAAATCCCACCTCTCTTAGCCAAAATTCACATTTGTTGAACTTGGCATACAAGCGATGGGTCCTTAATCTTTCCAGGATAGCACGGAGATGTTGTTTGTGCTCCTCTTCATCCTTGGAGTATATAAGGATATCATCGATGAACACCACTACAAACTTGTCCAGAAAGTCCATGAAAACCTTGTTCATCATGCTCATGAAATAAGTTGGAGCATTATTCAGCCTGAACGACATGACTGTAAATTCATACAGACCATATCGAGTGGTAAAAGTTGTCTTGGGGATATCCTCTTTCCTGATTTTCAACTGGTGATATCCTGTTCGGAGGTCAATATTGGAAAATACCCGGGCTCCATTCAACTGGTCAAACAAATCATCAATGCGAGGAAGTGGGTACTTATTTTTGATTGTGACCTCATTCAATTGGCGATAGTCCACACACATTCGTAGACTGCCATCCTTCTTCTTAACAAATAGCACAGGTGATCCCCATGGCGAGATGCTTGGGTGAATGTACCCTTTTTGTAACAATTCATCCAACTGTTTCTTTAATTCCACCAGCTCTGGGGACGGCATGCGGTAGTACTTCTTGTAAATTGGAGCAGTTCCGGGAATAACATCAATAGCAAATTCCAATTCCCGGTCGGGTGGCATCCCTGGTAGTTCCTCAGGGAACACATCCGGAAATTCACTGACTACCGGAATCAAGTTCATATCTGTAACGGTGGTCTTGAATGCCATCCCTTTCTTCGTCATCATTTTGCTAGCAATAAACTGAACTGTTTGTCCTGCCGGGTTTACCAGTGTTACTGTTCTGGTGGCGCAATTGATGCAGACTTGATGCGGTGTCAACCAGTCCATCCCCAGTATTATGTCCAGTCCAGGGGATTCAATGGCAACCAGGGTGGCTGGAAACTTAACTCCATGTATCAAGATTTCTAGGTCCTTATATATCACATTTCTTCTAAGCATGGAGCCAGGGGATTGTACCACCATGATTTTATCCAAAAGAGAAGGGGAAAATTTGTGTATGGTGGCAAAACTCCGCGAAATAAATGAATGGGAAGCCACGAAATCAAATAAAATTATTGCGGGTATGTCGTTCACAGAAAACATACCAAGGACCACATCTGGTGCTTCGTGGGCTTCCTCAGCAGAGATATGATGGACTTGGCCGCGGCAGAAGTTCTGATTGGGGCGGCGTCCAATAGTGTTGACTTGTGGCTTGAAGTCGGACTGTGACTTTCCAGCTCTTGTGGGGCACTGCTTTGAATAATGCCCGCCTTGTCCACAAGTGAAGCAAGTGTTGTTGCGGCGGCAATCTTCCATCATGGGCTACTTGCCATAGGTCTTGTCCTGGTTACCTGGCTTGTTGTTATTATTGCCATTGTTCCAGGTAGGCTTGTACTCATGCTGAACTGGTTGCCAGATACGTGGCTTCTGCACAAACTGCTCGCGGTTGTCCTTCTTGGGCTCAAACTTACGCTTGCGGTCATCATATCCAGACTTGTGCTCTCGTTTAGCTATGAAAGCTTTGTTTATCAGCGTCTAGAAGTCCGGAAAATCCAGCATGCAGAGCTGACAACGGAGGGCATGGTTGAGTCCTCCTAGGAATCGGTCTATCTTCCTTTCCTCCGTGGACACATCATGGGTGGAGTAATGTGCCAGATTATTAAATTTGTTCAGATACTCACCGACTGACATACTTCCTTGAGTAAGAGCAAGGAATTCCCTCTGCTTCACCTTCATGATGCCGGTGGGGATATGATACCTTCGGAACACTTCCTTGAATTTCTCCCAGGAAATGTCTTCCCCAGGAGGCCACGCCATTTTTGCATTGTCCCACCAGCTAGCTGCCGGTCCTTCTAGGTAGTGAGTAACAAAAGGAACCTTGTCTGACTCATCACAGCGAGCTATTTCCAGCTTCTTTTCCATGGTCCTTAGCCAGTCATCAGCTTCAATTGGATCAACAGCTTGGCCAAAATTGGGTGGCTTAGTACGCTGGAAATCAGACAGCTTGGAGTGCGTCCCGTTGTTCTGATTCTGCCCTACCATAGTCTGCATACTTTTCAGAAACTCCATCAGATCCTTGTTTTTTTTCTCCTCAAACATCCTCATAATCTGATCAGTGGTCGGTGGTTGTGGAGGTGGAGGTGGCAAATCTTCGGGTGGTTGTCTTGCCTGTCTGGCGGATCGACGAACCGGAGTTCCATCGCTGCCTTGATTGCCACACCTCTTCATCCTATAACCGTTCCCATTGCAAAACACCGAATTGATGAGCAACATCCATAGGGGAAATACGACCATGTGACACCAAGAAAACAAAAACAAAGGAAGAATGAGAAAAGCAACATAATTATACCAGGCATTCCAACATCATACATGGCAAACTAGTAGGGGGTTATCATGACTGGTGCTTCTCATACGGCAGTTGACATATGCAAAGATGCTACGATGCATACACATGCTGAAACTCAAGCATCCACTCTAGTAGCGCGGATGGCACGGACACTGGCAGGCCGAAGACTCCTCGTCATCTGATCCTGTCTCAGAATCGGAACTGATGATGTGGATCACGTCCTCCGGATCAAAGGAAACACGACGGCGCCGACGGGAGGGTTCTCCCTCTGAGGAAGAAGAAGCACGACGCCTCAGCATCCGAGCAGCTGGAGTGGCTAGCAACGAGGCCCACTCAGCTGGGGTCTCACGTCGGGTACCAGACGAAGTGCCTGGCTGTCCGAATGAGCTAGAAGGAGTCTCAGGCATACGTGGAGGTGGAACAGGCGGTGTATTCATAGGTGAGAACGCAGGAGGAGGAGACTATGCTGCAGTAGCAGCTGCAAGTGCCTCCTGGGCACAGGACAACTCCTCAGCCAAGGAGATGATCATACGATAACTGGCGTTTAGATAACGGGATAAGACACCAGTCGCACGATCACTCGCCGGATCAACAGGTGCAAAAAGGACTCGCCCTGTCGTAGGCGACAGGGTGGGGTAGTGAAAGAAACCTGGGTGTGTCTGCATCTCGACCTCGTGGAAGCGCAAGTCAGTGAGAGCCTCCATAGCAGCAAACTGGATCGCCAGATCGGGAGTAGAAGCAGTTCCGCCCTTGGAAGAGCGGGAGTAGCTGCCGATCTCCGAACTCGCGGTAAGGAAAGCCTCAGCGTGGTACTCGAACACCGAATTTGCAAGCTGCTCTCGGAACACCTGATACACTGGGTCTTCGCCGTTGGGATACAGTCGAAGCCAGATGCTGCGAAGTAGTACCGGAAAAGTGAACGGTGCCGGCTCATGGTTGTAGTGGTATGGAACTGGGGCCATCTACACTCATCAGACCAGCGGTTAGTAAAACAAATGAATCGAGATGCATGCTATGTAACAGGCAAATGTAGCAAGCAAAACACACACCAAGACTCTACACTAATCGGGATTCTAGCGCGGGGTTAACTAGGGTGCCCTACAGTCAGCACGGCTCGGATACCAAGCGTTGTGGCACCCCGGCTCAGAGGACCGGTTTACCGTGTGTTCCCAACCCAGAGATCATGTCTTCTGGAAACACACAACAACTTGGAACAGAACAGAACTGATCTTTATTGATATTATACAAGTACAAGCTCGGATATTACATGGGATAGTGAGGCCAGAAGCACTACTCGGGCTATGATAGTATCTACATTATTTATGAAACATCTCAAGGGCCTCAGTACTAGTGGAAAGACTACAGCATAGCGGAACATCTGGTGGAACACTCCATCCCATAGGGACACTGCTGGGACACGACCTAGTTAGCGAAGCACGAACCTTCGGGATCTCCATCACCGGCTTCTCCTGCATCTGGCATGATACGCCAGGTGAGTACTTGGAATGTACTCGCAAGCTCACAGCAACCAAAACAATGCAGCAAACAACAGCATGGCCATGATAATGTTAAATGCTTTAGGATGCTCACTTACTGTTACCGGTTACCAACTTACTCTTCACCGGGATCATATCATGACTCCCGGAACACTCGTGACCCATCGGTCACCTTCGAGCATGAGACGAGTTCTTCCATCATTATTATTATTACGGTTGACCACACAGTGTGACCTAGTGCGGACTGTGTCCAATACCGTGGATGCGGCTATTCGAATAGATTCTTACACTCTGCAGAGGTTGCGCACGTTACCCACACCATGGACATTCATCCAACGAAACTTGTCTAACCCGTGACCCTTCTATCGTACCACCGGCAATCATCCCCCGTCCGAGTTATGCCCTGGGTGGCCCCTGTGTCACTCCTGACACCTGCCACCATTGTGGCCAACTAAACTGTCTCAAACGGGGACGCTGGCAAATAACTCAACTTGGGCTCACGAGGTTATCGTCGCCTACCTGATCAGGGCAGCACGCACGCATAACCTCCCCTCTTTGGTGGTACCGGTAAAAGAGCACGTGGTCAGACCAAGTCAAGGCCGTCCCATTCCGGCAGATGTGGCTGCACGGGTGAGTCCGGGTCGGTGGCACTTGATCAACCATTTAATATGCAAAGTTGTTGGTAATACTAATCATGTTGAACAAATGATCTAGCCTGGCAGGGTTATTGCAACATAATCAACAATATAGAATATGGCCTATTTAAATTGAATTAAATGCAAAATAATCCCTTATAAAGCCAATACTATTGCTATGCCTTATGCAATGGATGATGTGGCTTGCCTTGCTCAAGTGAGGGATCAACAAACTCCTGGTCTTCAAATCCACAGTAACTTCCCTCTGAAAATATTTTTAAATGGCAAAAGAAAATGTCACATAAAGCCTTTTTGTTTGCCAAAAATTCTATGAACATTGGAAAAAATACCAAATTTGGTCAGGAGGTAGAGGGGCTCAATACAAAACCACAGCAAAAAGAATCACTTGATTTGGACTTGTAGTTTAAAAGTAATAGCTGGTCAAAGTTTCTGGTCAAAGTTGGATTAAATAAACAGAAAACAAAAAATAAGAAAATCCCTCAGCGGGCCACGTCGAAGACGTAAAGTGGGGGGGCGCCTCCACTTATACCGCTTCGGGCGCGGGCCGGAACCGCTGACAGGTGGGGCCGCTCTGTCAGATTTAAAAGAAAAAGAAGAGGAACAGAAGGAGGGCGGCTCACCGACGGCGGTAGCCGGCGATAACGATGGCGGCGAGCTCGGGAGACGAAGGGGATGGATCGAGCCCACGACGGTGGTCCTCCCTGTACCCCCAGCGTCTCCAGAGGTGGCCTAACGGCGTCGCCCCCTTCCTCTCCGGCGGCGGCTGCTCTCGGTGGTCGTCGGGGACGGCAACTCCGGCAGCGTTCCGGTTGGGCGAGGGGTCGAGGAGAACCAGGGGAGTGCCCTGAGCTCGCATGTGAGGTCGGGTGAGGCTGGGGTGGAGTGGAGTGTGCTGGGTGGCGGAGCTCACTTGGCGGCAGAACTCCGGCGAGCTGCGAGGCCAGAGGGCCTCTCGGCCTTGGCGCGGTGAGCTGAGCTCGATTAGGAGGTTGTGGAGTGGGTGGTGAGGTGCGGAGAGGTCGGGCGTGGCCTTTTATAGGCGAGCGGAGGGTGGCCGAGCCGCAAGCCGCCATGGGTGAGCTGGCACGGGGAGGACGGCGAGCTGGCCATCGCGAGGTGGGGCGAAGTGACGGAGGAGGTTAGAGGGAGTTAAGGCGCGAGGCGACGGCTCGCGGGGAAGACTCCAGCTAGCTCATCCCCCGTACGGCTACTGTGCCGCCCGTGGCGCACGGTGGCCGTATCCTGCGAGCTCGCTGCCGGCGAGGGGGAAGGGCCTAGAGGATCCAGGTGGACGGCAGAGAAGTTGTCGGCACAAGGGGACTTGGTACGGCGACGCGGGGCGGCCGGAGCGGTCACGTCCGACGCGGTCGGCGCGCAGAGCGTGTGCACAGGCATGCCAGTGCCGTGCTCACCACGGGTGCTGGCACCTGGAGGCCACGTATGTCTGGCACACCTTGTCCAGTGCATCGACCCTAGATCATACAGCCCCCCTATGCCACTGGTTCAGCTAGATACAACCTGAACCGAGTGGCAGCATCAAGAACAGTTCCTGGACAGGAACTTGGGAGAGATCTAGAGAAGAGATGAGGTGTGGATGGGGCCAATGGAGTTGTCCGGGGTGCTCTAGGTAGGAATGACTACAGACTGGAGAGATTTGAGAAACTTTTGCAAAGATTTGAACATGGTTCAAGTATAAGCCATGTTCTAGTCCAGAAACTAACTGAGGATGTTGCACTCACATGAGTTAGCTCCTAATGATGAAATTTGGTGTTAGGAGGTTATTTGGTGGTGACAGGATGTCATAAAAATTTCAGCTCAAATGGGTACCTCTAGCTGGTACTTCATAGAGATTTGAAATGAGCAGAAGCTTGGCAGAATATTCTTGCTGAAATTTTGTACTGGACTAGATGATATTTTTGGATATTGTGGAAAGATATGACTCCCAGTATCCCAGGGATTTATTTGGGAATTTTCTGAGGCATAGAAATATATGTTGCTTCACAAAGGGACAATTCTGTCCAGAAGGTAAAAGGAATATTCTGGACAAAATTTTGTACTGGGCAATGAAATATTTTTGGGGATTATGGAAGTAGATGATCTCAAGAAGGTGTGGTATTAATTTGGAATTTTTCTGATCAACAGATCAATAGGTTGCTTCTCAACCCATAGTGAGAATAGGCATTTTCAGAGAAGAAAATGAATTATATAGGAAGAATAAAAATTTGGTCAGGAGGTAGAGGGGCTCAATACAAAACCACAGCAAAAAGAATCACTTGATTTGGACTTGTAGTTTAAAAGTAATAGCTGGTCAAAGTTTCTGGTCAAAGTTGGATTAAATAAACAGAAAACAGAAAACAGAAAATAAGAAAATCCCTCAGCGGGCCACGTCGAAGACGTAAAGTGGAGGGGCGCCTCCACTTATACCACTTCGGCCGCGGGCCGGAGCCGCTGACAGGTGGGGCCGCGCTGTCAGATTTAAAAGAAAAAATAGAGTAACAGAAGGAGGGCGGCTCGCCGACGGCGGTAGCCGGCGATAACGACGGCGCCGAGCTCGGGAGACGACGGGGATGGATTGAGCCCACGACGGCGGTCCTCCCTGTACCCGCAGCGTCACCAAAGGTGGGCTAACGGCGTCGCCCCCTTCCTCTCCGGCGGCGGCTGCTCTCAGTGGTCGTCGGGGATGGCAACTCCGGCAGCGTTCCGGCTGGGCGAGGGGTCAAGGAGAACCAAGGGAGTGCCCTGAGCTCACAGGTGAGGTCGGGTGAGGTTGGGGTGGAGTGGAGTGTGCTGGGTGGCGGAGCTCACTTGGCGGCAGAACTCCGGCGAGCTGTGAGGCCAGAGGGCCTCTCGGCCTTGGCGCGGCGAGCTGAGCTCGATTAGGAGGTGGTGGAGTGGGTGGTGAGGTGCGGAGAGGCCGGGTGTGGCCTTTTATAGGCGGGTGGAGGGTGGCCGAGCCGCAAGTAGCCGTGGATGAGATGGCGTGGGGAGGACAGCGAGCTGGCCGTCGCGAGGTGGGGCGAAGTTACGGAGGAGGTCAGAGGGAATTAAGGCGCGAGGCGACGGCTACTGTGCCGCCCGTGCCGCACGGTGGCCGTATCCGGCGAGCTCGCTGCCGACGAGGGGGAAGGGCCTAGATGATCCAGGTGGACGGCGGAGAAGTTGTCGGCGCAAGGGGACATGGTACGGCGACGTGGGGCGGCCGGAGAGGTCACGTCCGACGCGGTCGGCGCGCCTGGAGGCCACGTACACCTGGCACACCTTGTCCAATGCATCGACCCTAGATCATACAGCCCCCCTGTGCCACGAGTTCGGCTAGATACAACCTAAACCAAGTGGTAGCATCAAGAACAGTTCCTGGACAGGAACTTGGGAGAGATCTAGAGAAGAGATGAGGTGTGGACGGGGCCAATGGAATTGTCTGGGGTGCTCTAGGTAGGAATGACTACAGACTGGAGAGATTTGAGAAACTTTTGCAAATATTTGAACATGGTTCATGTATAAGCCATGTTCTGGTCCAGAAACTAACTGAGGATGTTGCACTCACATGAGTTAGCTCCTGATGATGAAATTTGGTGTTGGGAGGTTATTTGGTGGTGACAGCATGCCATAAAAATTTCAGCCCAAATGGGTACCTCTAGCTGGTACTTCCTTCACCGAGATTTGAAATGAGCAGAAGCTTGGCAGAATATTCTTGCTGAAATTTTGTACTGGACTAGATGATATTTTTGGTTATTGTGGAAAGATATGACTCCCAGTATCCCAGGGATTTATTTGGGAATTTTCCGAGGCATAGAAATATATGTTGCTTCACAAAGGGTCAATTCTGTCCAGAAGGTAAAAGGAATATTCTGGACAAAATTTTATACTGGGCAATGAAATATTTTTGGGGATTATGGAAATAGATGATCTCAAGAAGGTGTGGTATTAATTTGGAATTTTTTTGATCAATAGGTTGCTTCCCAACCCATAGTGAGAATAGGCATTTTCAGAGAAGAAAATGAATTATATAGGAAGAATAAAAATTTGGGTTTGGATCAGAGGGTATAAGACAAGATTTTGGCAAGATGTTGAGGGTGTTGGATCACTTAAAGAGAAGTCCAAGGAATCCTCAAGTCCAAAGTCAAATGATTTGGTTCCAAAAACCAACAAATGGCAAATAAAACCAGAGGGGTTTTGTGAAAAAGTTGAAAAAATCAGGGTGTCACACATTGTCTACCTTGATTGAGCAAAATAATAATGCTATTGATGTGAATTTTGTCTCTAGAAATAATTTGAACAACAATGCTTATAGGGGTAATTTCAATCCTAGACCGTTTCCTGGAAATTCCTCTAATAATTATGGCAATCCGTATGGTAATTCTTATAATAATAATAATAGGATGCCCCCTAATCTTTAAAGTAATATTAAATAATTTATTAGTTCACAAAAGAATTTCAATGCTATGATAGAAGAAAAATTGAATAGAGTTGATGAATTGGCTAGGAACATGGATAGAATTGCTCATGATGTGGAAAATCTCAAAACTAAAATTTTGCCACCCAAGCATGATATAAATGAGTCTATTAAAGCTATCTATGTCTCCATTAATGAAAGTAAAAAAAGGACCGCTAGGTTGAGAGCTAAGCGAGAATTTCTAGAAAAAGTGATTCCACCCGGTTTCTATCGTAGTAATGATGAAGATATTAAAATGATTGGTGTCACTCCTATTGAATCATTATTTAGTAACATAAAACTTGATGAAAAGGGGACTGAAGAAGAGTCAACTTTAGATAGAAAGAGTCCCACTTGCTTGGAGGGTGATAATCTTGATGATAAAAATGAAAAAAGTGGGTTTGGAGAGGTCAAAACTTTAAATAGTAATGCACCCACTACTTTGGATTACAAGGACTTTAATTGTGATAGTTGTTCTTTAATTGAGTGTATTTCCTTGTTGCAATCCATGATTAATTCACCAAATGCATATGAACAAAATAAAGCTTTCACTAAACATATTGTAGAAGCCATGATGAAAGCACATGAAGAAAAACTTGAGTTGGAAGTTTCAATTCCTAGAAAATTACAAGATGAATGGGAACCTACTATTAAAGTCAAAATTAAAGATTATGAGTGTAATGCTCTTTGTGATCTTGGTGCTAGCGTTTCCACTATACCAAAGTCTTTGTGTGATGTGCTAGGTCTCACCGACATGGATCCTTGTTCCCTTAATTTGCATCTTGCGGATTCCACTATTAAAAAGCCATTGGGTAGAATAAATGATGTGCTTATTCTTGCAAATAGAAATTATGTGCCCGTGGACTTTATTGTTCTTGATATTGAATGCAATCATTCTTGCCCCATAATACTTGGTAGGCCGTTCCTACGAACAATTGGTGCTATTGTTGATATGAAGGAAGGTAATATAAGATTTCAATTTCCATTAAAGAAAGGGATGGAACATTTCCCTAGAAATAGAATTAAAGCACCTTATGAATCTATTATGAGGGCCACTTATGGAATTAACTTGAAGGATGACAACACTTGAAACTATGCATTATGCCTAGCTAGGGGCATAAAACAATAGAGCTTGTTGGGAGGCAACCCAATGAATAAAATAAATTTTTTCTTTTTCTTTCTGTTCTTGAGTGTTTACAAAATTATAGCCTCTGTTATGGTTGTATTTTTATGTTTTAATTAGTGTTTGTGCCAAGTAATGCCTTTGGGATGATTTGGAAAATAGTATGATAGATGCTGTTGGAAAACAGAAACTTTTGCATCCCGTGCTGGAATTATTATTTTCGCTGGAGCGTCAGAACCTTCTGAATTTTTTACACAGTATTTATATATGAACTTCCCACGTTGTCCTAATTTTTCAGAATTTTTGGAGTTACATAAGTATGACGTTAATTCAGATCTTTACAGACTATTCTGTTTTAGACAGATTCTGTTTTTGTTGCATAGTTTGCTTATTTTGATGAATCTATGGATCGTATCGGGGGGTATGAGTCATGGAGAAGTTGGAGTACAGTAGCATTATGCCAATATTAAATATGAATCAATTTACAACAGTACATAAAGTTTAAGATTTGTTTGTTATACTAACGGATCTCACGAGGTTTCTGTTGAGTTTTGTGTGCTGAAGTTTTCAAGTTTTGGGTGAGACTACGATGGACAAAGGAATAAGGAGCGGCAAGAGCTTAAGCTTGGGGATGCCCAAGGCACCCCAAGGTAATATTCAAGAAAGACTCAAGCATCTAAGCTTGGGGATGCCCCGAAAAGCATCCCCTCTTTCGTCTACAATCTATCGGTAACTCACTTGGAGCTATATTTTTCTTCATCACATGATATGTGTTTTACTTGGAGCGTCTTGTGATATAGTTTGTTTGCTTTTGTTTGCTTTTTAGTTTGCCGCAATCATCTTTTCTGAACATACCTTTTTGAGAGGGACACACATTATTCGTGATTTGTTAGAATAACTCTATGTGCTTCACTTATATCTTTTGAGCTAGGCAGTTGCTCTAGTGCTTCACTTATATCTTTTAGAGCACGGCGGTTGTTATATTTTAAAGAAATAGTTGCACTCTCATGCCTAACTTATATCTTTTTGAGAGTCTAATGAAGAGCAATGGTAATATGCACGGGTTATGAATTTGGTCCTGATATGATAGGTATTCAAGAGGGATATAATAAAAACTTTCATGTAGATTACTAAATATGATAAGTTTGATTCCTTGCAATAGTTTTGTGATATTAAGATGGTAATATGTGGGAGGTATTAGTAGATAATTGTGGTTTAGTAAGAATATTGGTGTTAAGGTTTGTGATTCCCGAAGCATGCACGTATGATCTGTCGTTATGCTAAGAAGTTGGAGCATGATTTATTCTTGATTGTCTTCCTTTGTGTGACGGTCGGGGGCGCGCGATGGTTAACTCCTACCAACCTCCCCCTAAGGGGTGTGCGCAGTAGTACTTTGCTTCGAGGGCTAATAAACTTTCGCAATAAGTATGTGAGTTCTTTATGACTAATGTGAGTCCATGGATTATACGCACTCTCACCCTTCCGCAATTTGCTAGCCTCTTCGGTACCGTGCATTGCCCTTTCTCACATCGAGAGTTGGTGCAAACTTCGCCGGTGCATCCAAACCCCGTGATATGATACGCTCTATCACACATAAGCCTCTTTATATCTTCCTCAAAACAGCCACCATACCTACCTATCATGGCATTTCCATAGTCATTCCGAGATATATTGCCATGCAAGTTCCACCGTTCCGTTTTTATGACACACATCGTCATTGTCATATTGCTTTGCATGATCATATAGCTGACATAGTATTTGTGCCTCAGCCACCGTTCATCATTTTTTATACATGTTACGCTAGCATCATTGCACATCCTGGTATACTGCCAGAGGCATTCATATAGAGTCATATTTTTGTTCTAGTATCGAGTTGTAATATTGAGTTGTAAGTAAATAAAAGTGTGATGATCATCATTATTAGAGCATTGTCCCAGTGAGGAAAGGATGATGCAGACCATGATTCCTCCACAAGTCGAGATGAGACTCCGGACGAAAAAAAAAGAGAAAAAGAAAAAGAAAAAAAGAGGCCAAAAAGAGCCATGAAAAAAAATTAAATGAGAGAAAAAGAGAGAAGGGGCAATGTTACTATCCTTTTTCCACACTTGTGCTTCAGAGTAGCACCATGTTTTTCATATAGAGAGTCTCCCATTTTGTCACTTTCATATACTAGTGGGAAATTTTCATTATAGAACTTGGCTTGTATATTCCGATGATGGGCTTCCTCAAATGCCCGAGGTCTTCATGAGCAAGCAAGTTGGATGCACACCCACTTAGTTTTCATGTTGAGCTTTCATATACTTATAGCTCTTAGTGCATCCGTTGCATGGCAATCCCTACTCCTCGCATTGACATCAATTGATGGGCATCTCCATAGTCCGTTGATTAGCCTCGTTGATATGAGACTATCTTCTTATTTTTGACTTCCCCTTATTGATCTCTACCACCACACTCTATTCCACCTATAGTGCTATATCCATGGCTTGCGCTCATGTATTGCGTGGGAGTTGAAAAAGCTGAAGCGCGTTAAAAAGTACGAACCAATTGCTTGGCTAAAACCGGGGTTGTTCATGATAAATATTTTGTGTTAAGAAGATGGAGCATGACAGGATTGTACGATTTTGTAGGGATAACGTTCTTTAGCATTTTTATTTTGAAAGACATGATTGTTTATTAGTATGCCTGAGTATTGATGTCTTTATATCAAATTATAGACTATTGCTTTGAATCATTCGGATCTTATTATTCATACCGTAAGAGAGAGATTACATGATGAAACATGATAGGTAGCATTCCACATCAAAAATTCTGTTTTTATCATTTACCTACTCGAGGACGAGCAGGAATTAAGCTTGGGGATGCTTGATACGTCTCCAACGTATCTATAATTTTTTATTGTTCCATGCTATTATAGTATCAATCTTGGATGTTTTATATGCAATTATATGCCATTATATATCATTTTTTGGGACTAACCTATTAACCCAGTGCCCAGTGCCAGTTGCTGTTTTCTGCTTGTTTTTGCCTTTTCAGAAAATCATTATCAAAAAGTGTCCAAATGAGAAAAAAACTTTGGATTAATTTTTTTTGGACCAGAAGAGACCCAGGAAGCTTCGGGAGAAGACCAGAAGAGCCAAGAGGAGGCGGCAAGCCTGGAGGGCGCGCCCACGGGGGTAGGCGCGCCCCCCAGGCTTGTGGGCCCCTCGTGGCACCTCTTGACCTAATTCCAATGCTATAAATTCCCAAATATTCCCAAACCAACAGAGAGACAGAAGAGAAAACCTTTCCGCCACTGCAAGCCTCTGTTCTTCTGCGATCCCATCTAGAGGCCTTTTCCGGTACTCTGCCGGAGGGGGAATCGATCACGGAGGGCTTCTACATCAACCTTGCTACCCTTCCGATGATGTGTGAGTAGTTTACCACAGACCTACGGGTCCATAGCTAGTAGCTATATGGATTCTTCTCTCTCTTTGATCTTCAATACCATGTTCTCCTCGATGTTCTTGGAGTTCTATCCGATCTAATCTTCTTTTGCGGTGTGGTTGTTGGGATCCGATGAATTGTGAGTTTATGATCAGATTATTCATGAGAAATATTTGAGTCTTCTCTGAACTCTTTTATGCATGATTATTATAGCTTTGTATTTCTCTCCGATCTATCGATTTGGTTTGGCCTACTAGATTGATTTGTCTTGCAATGGGAGAGGTGCTTTGTGATGGGTTCAATCTTGCGGTGCTCAATCCCAGTGACAGAAGGGGACATGACACGTATTTGTATTGTTGCCATTAAGGATAAAAATATGGGGTTTAATCATATTGCTTGACTTTACTTTGTCTACATCATGTCATCTTGCTTAAGGTGTTACTCTGTTTCATACTTAATACCCTAGATGCATGCTGGATAGCGGTCGATGGGTGTAGTAATAGTAGTAGATGCAGGCAGGAGTCGGTCTACTTGTCTCGGACGTGATGCCTATATACATGATCATTGCCATGAATTCGTCATAATTATTTGCTTTTCTATCAATTGCCCAACAGTTATTTGTTTACCCACCGTATGCTATGTGTTCGAGAGAGAAGCCTCTAGTGAAAACTATGGCCCCCGGTCTACTTTATCATATATAAAAAACCTAAAAAAACCTTGCTACAATTTATTTACTTTTATTCTAATTAGTATTTTAGTTTATCTATTTATCTCTATAAGATTTAATCCTTGCAAATAACCGCTAAGAGGATTGACAACCCTCTTATTTGCGTTGGGTGCAAGTGTTTGCTCTTGTGTGTGCAGGTGCGTTTAACGGAATTTTGCTTGGTTCTCCTACTGGATTGATAACCTTGGTTCTTAACTGAGGGAAATACTTATCTCTACTGTACTGCATCATCCTCTCCTCTTCGAGGAAATACCAACGCAGACTACAAGTAGCAAGATTATGTTGATAGGAAACATGGTAGAGAAAGAGAACCATGGGTACAGAAACCCATGCCTTTTCCAAGTAAATCTTGATATTTATGTTCAACATGTTCATATCATCCTCATGCTACTATTCAATGTTGGTTATTCAAAATGTATGATTATGACCGTTGTCGCTCTCTAGTTGGTCGCTTCCCAGTCTATTGCTAGCCTTCGCCTGTACTAAGCGGAAATGCTGCTTGTGCACCAAATCCATTAAACAAAAGTTATGCCATAAAGAGTCCACTATATCTTCTTATTTACGGTACTACTCTGCTATTCCAAGTAAATTTGCATGTGTCATCTCTAAATCTCAAAATAATATCTGTTTTGTGTGCCCCTAAAGCTCATGGAGTGGTGGGTAAGAGCATCATCTTGCATGATAAATAATGCGTTCCTCTTGACGAGTATGTCATCTACTTGTCTTGATATTGCAAAAAAAGCTGGTAATGGGATGTCCAGTCTCGAATTAACTAAACAAATAAAAGGCACTCCTCCCTGGGGTATGTTGGCAGGCACTCGTGAATTCGGCTAGCCATGGTTTATGGAACGATAAAGGTGGAGGGGGAGTGTTAGGCTGGGAACCGCTTTCACACATGTTTATCATATAAGATGATGAGATTTTCCGTCGTAAACCATTGATTGAAAAGTACACCTCCCAAAATGAAATTATCTCTGTTTTAAGAGATGAGCTCTCATTGCTACAGACGCGTCCTATACAAACGGTTTTTACCCACTTTCCGCGATAGAGTTTTAAACCGTCGCCTTGTCTATGTGGGCGATAGGGGAGGTCCATCCCACACGACTCATAAATCGTCGGTGATAGGTCCTCCGGTCACACACATGGGGCAAAAAGAGCGCGTGTGCAATCGGGTGAGCCATCGCAAACAATTATACAGGACAAATCGTGTGAGATGTTCTTAGCATCACGCACGGTGCCTAGAAGAAACTGTATGGCATAGGGATGTCCATCACACACACTTTTTATGTGGAAACGTTTGTGCAAGGTGGCCGAACGCAAACATTTGTTGGGCAGAAGCCGTGTGTGATTGTTCATTGATCCAACACGCCTACTTTCTAGAAACTGTATGGGTTGTTTGAGGCCATCGCCCACCGTGTTGTCTGAGAAACTATCTACAATAGAAAAAACCCAATAACCAGGCTAATTGGCCTATTATTGATAATCAATTTAGTAATCAAATTTATATTTCATATCAAACACACCATATATTTCATAGTTGTATTAGGGCAACTAGGATTTCATAATTGAATTACATCAGAGTACAACATCAGATAGCTTCAGCACTCAGTGACACCATATAGGCATATAGCTAGCTACGTCATTACACAACAGCACCAAATTTCACATGTAGCATCTAAAACCTTTGGAAAGTAGTATCATAGACGGTAAATATACAGATGAATCTCATCTTGAAAACTGCTAAAGCGGAAGGCGAATATTGAGCCTTTAATGATGTTGAATGTCCTTGCAACTTTAGGCCAGTGGATGTGGATGATTGCCCGCCCAACCTTCGTCCTCTTGAGGAAGACTTCAATATTGTACCGTCGATGTTGAATGAATACCTTCCTTGCCTCTTGACCATGCAGGTGGTTTGAGAGGTAATCATCGGTGAACTGCTTTGCAAAGGACTAAAAACAAAGATATGCATAAATACCTGTTCTAAATTTTGAAATGGCGCAAAGGAAAAAACAAGGTAAAAGAGTTATGGCCAGTTCTTTTGGTGCCTTTTTTGGGTGCTTATTCTAGAAGCCCAACCAAAAATATTGTTTTAAAAGCCTACGACTAGTCAAGTCTTAATTAGTAGGCTTCTAAAAAAATAAATTTGGTTGGGCTTCTAGAATAAGCTGGGTAGGGGCAGCTTATTCTAGAAGCCAGCAAAAGAACTGGCCCTTAGTACCATCTTATAATTGACTGATATCTTCTTCATTGTGCAGACAAAGATCTTGTTGTTATTCGTCACTAGTTTCTTTATCCTAACAATCTTTCTGAGTTTCTTGACTTGATTGATATTCATGGATATCTCATTTCCCCATATGCAAAATGGGTCGAACAGTGGGTCTAAACCTCTGACAGTAGGACCTACATGTGCAAGACCAAATTATTAAAAACTTAAATATTAGAATGGTCCGTGCAATTGCACAATAATGTGCTATTAGCCAAAGGACCATGCATGTGCAAACCTCGATGGTAAACCTCAGTATCTCCCATTGTTTCCCAGCAACACATATAAGGTAGATATTGATCAGGTTAAGTGAGAGTTGGCATACTATCAGTAAATATGTTAATGAAAAATAAACACATTGCAGATCCAACAGATTAATTCGAGCTGCATGGAAAAGCCAGTTAACCAAACCAAGCATGCTTAACAACTTAGAAATATAGCAATTGTATATCTATATCTAATAATAAAGGGGCTATTGCTTCTGGCGGTACGTCATGGAAATTGCCCTCAAAGTTGCAAAATATTACCCACCAATGTCACCTATAATAAGTGATAATAAGTGATAAAAAATGTATCACATAGGGGAATCCCCCGCCTGGGCCGGCTCATGCAGTAGGGACCTCCTATACTGCGCTCAAGAAGACACAGCACGCCCGTTTGGACCAGCACATGTCCGGGCGGCCTGTTTTTAAATTCCGTTTTTTATTTTTATTTTTATTTTCCTTTTTTTCTACTTTAAATAATTCGGGACTTCAAAAAAGTTACGAAAATTAAGAAAAAAGAATTTTGAAATAATTTTTTTAATAAATCATAAAATGTTTGTGGATTCAAAAAATGTTTCCTTATTTAAAAAATGTTCGAAATTTTGAAAACAAATGTTCAGGAAATCAAAAAATGTTCATGATTTTTTAAAATTTCGTGTATTAAAAAATGTTAATGAAATTGAACAAAATTTCGCCAATTAAAAATGCTCATAAATGGAAAAATATCCTAAAAATTCAAAAACCGTTCATGACTTACAAAATAGTTTATTCATTTATAAAATTTTCACTGATTCAAAAAATGATCATGTATTTCAAAAAATGTTCGTTAAATCAAAAAAATGTTCATTAAATAGAAAAAATGTTCATGAATTTCAAAAATTGTTTCACCAATTTCCAAAAAAATGTTTGTCGATTCTAGAAATGTTCACCGCTTCAAGAAACTTTTTAAAAAAATGTTCACAATTTTAAAAAAATGTTTGCAAATAGTATAAAATGTTCATGAATTCAAAAAATGTTCTTGATTTTAGAAAATGATCAAAAATTTGTAAAAATGTTCACGAATTTGAAAAATGTGGTCAATTTTGAGAAAATGGTGGCACCACTAAGCTCATCTAGCATGTCATCAAGGCGTGGAATGGGATGTTGATACCTAACAGTGATAGCATTAATGGGATGACAATCGGAACACATACGCCAACTACCATCTTTCTTAGGCACAAGAATAACCGGAACCGCAAAAGGGCTAAGGCTTTCGCGTACATATCCATTTTCAAGTAGGTGTTGGACTTGACATTGAATCTCTTTGGTCTCCTCGGGGTTGATGCGGTGTTCGATGCCGTGAAGTGGAGGTAGTCCTGGAGGTAGCTCATCGGGAAACACATTCGCGAATTCATGTAATAAATGAGACAAAGCTAAAGGTAGATGTTGCAGCATATTAGTCCTCACGGCCTCATCTTCGCACACAAGTACAATGTGTAGGACACTAGATGGGCTCTCACTCACATCCCTCAAGTCTCTTTTGGTGGCTAGTAGAACTAGGTTTTTCTTGTCTCTCGTCGTGGAGGCACTCATATTTGGCTTGTGGCGCTCACTCTCTTTTGAGTGGTTTGCTCTCTCACTAGTCTCTCCATGATGACTTGAAGTTTGCTTGTCGGCGATCACTTGACTTGACGACATTGGTCGAAGAACGTACTCATTGCCCTTCATCTTGAAGCTATAGTGATTGGTTCGTCCGTTGAGGATGACACCGTGGTCGAATTGCCAAGGTGTTCCTAGAAAGAGATGGCACACGGACATTGGTGCCACATCACACTCCAAGGTGTCTTCACATGCTCCAATCTTGAAGGACACTTGCGTGGTATGGTCGACTTGGATGGTGCCGGAGTCGCTTAGCCATTGGACCTGGTAAGGGCAGTGATGCTTCTTCTTGACCAATTGTAGCTTGGAGCAAAGTTCTTCACTTGCCAAATTGTTGCAACTTCAACCATCTATGATGGCCTTGACGGATCTTCCTTGGATGCCCGATTTTGTCTGGAAGATGTGGCAACGTTCATCTTCATCTTGTTGTTGTTGGAGTGTCAATATCTTGGAGACAATGAGAGTGGGGCTCGGATCGTTGTCGCAAAAGATTTGCGCATCTTCATCTTCATTCACTTGGCAATGCATGGCCACGTGCTCCAAGGCTTCCATTTCATCATCGCTCATGGAGTCATAGGTGCCGTCATCATTGGCAATCATGGTGTAGTAGCCGTCGAAGTTGGAGTTGCTTGAGTACTTGAGCCATAGGTCTTGGCCGAGTACTTGGAGTACTTGTAGTCCTCTTGCACTTGTCGCTCCGCTTTGGTTGCTTGGTGCACTAGCTCCAAGAGGTTAGAGTAGGGTTGGAAATCTGCAATTTTCTTGATTTGGTGGTTGAGGCCATTCAAGAAGCGCGTCATAGTTTGCTCCTCGTCTTCCTTGACGTCGGCTCGTATCATGGCAATCTCCATCTCTTGGTAGTAGTCCTCAACCGACTTTGTGCCTTGTTTGAGGAGTTGTAGCTTCTTGAAGAGATCACGATTGTAGTGGGTAGGCACGAAGCGAGCTCTCATGATTTCCTTCATTTGGTTCCAAGTAGTGATCGGTGGCTCGCCTTGTTCCCTTCGTCGCTCAATCACTTGTTCCCACCAAATGAGGACATAGTCTTGGAACTCAAGGGAGGCCATTGCGATCTTCTTTTCCTCTTCATAGTTGTGAAGCCGAAATATCTTGTCCACTTTTAAGGCCCATGAGAGGTAGTCTTTGGGGTCCATACTTCTGGAGAACTTTGGCATGGTGAACTTGAGCTTGCCGTAGCGTTGCTCCTCATTATGATGGTGGTGATGGTGATGTCGCTCTTGGCGTGGAGGAGGGTCCTCATTGTCTTGCTCCTCATGATTGGCTTGGTGTTGAAGGCGAGGGATTCTTGCCCGGTTTTGCCTTTCTTGGCGCTCTTCAAGGCGAGCGGCTTCATCTTGTTGCTCTTGTCAGAGCGCTTCGTCTTGCTCGCGCACTCTTCTATTGCACTATTGCATGGCGCGAGTGGCTTCTCGGAGGGCTCGTTGTGCTTCAAGTGCTTGCTCCTCATGGCATTGTTGTTCTTGCCATAGGGTGTCGTCGTCTTTCTCTTCTTGGCGGTGACATCGTCGTTCTTGCTCTTGGTCAATGGCATCTTGTTCTTGGCGATGACGTCATTCGCGCTCACGAAGGCGGTTTTGCAAACCATTGCCATGGAATGGGTTTTGTGAAGTCTTATGATCTTGACGGTCGTCTCGATGATGAGAACGAGGTCATGGGAGACTTGCGTCGGACGAGGTGTCCGAAGAGTGGCAGCTTGAGTGTCGCCTTCTTGATGCCGAAGATGTTGAAGGAGCGCGGTTGACCATCATTGTGCGTATTTCCTCCATTTGAGTGGATTACTTGGCGTTAAGATATTCATTTGTTCTTGCTTCGAATTGGTGCAAGTCGGTGGCGAGTTGTTCGATGCAGTTGCCCAAAGCTTCATTTTCTTGATGCAAAGCTCGTTGAATGCCGAAGGGATGAACCTTGTTGACGAAGTCGCTTGTGTCTTCTTGCTCATCGAAGAGAGGGTTTGTAGTGCTTGGCCTATCCATCATACTCAAGCAAATGTGAGTGGAAGAATGAGAAGAACAATACCAAATTTACCTTTCTGGATGTTGAAGATGGATCAATGATCACTCAATATGGTATTATGTAAGTAGTAGAATTGGTACCGGATCTTGTCAATCTCACACCTACACTAGTAATGCTTATCGAGGAGCTTGGTTAGGATGAGTGGCACAAAATTCAAGCAAGTGTTAGTCAAGATATTGATAATGTTGAAAAAGATTCAAAAAGCATGTAAAGCAAATAAATCAAAACCTATGATATCACTTGGAACTCACACACGAAAGATAAATGGGATTTGCGCAACCAAGGAATGAGCACAAAATGTGTTACCATGGAAAAAGCTCGTGTTGCACGAATACTAGAAGAGACGCTAGCACGATTGCTCAAATGGGCGAGATACATACTTGTGCACAACCTATGAGAAACAAAATGTGTCGTCTTTCTATCCCAAGTATGCTATGTATGTATGATCCGAGATGATCAATGGTATGCAATGTGGCTTGATGCTATTGCTTCGAAGCTCTTTGGTTTCTTTTTCTCTTTGCTTAAAAGCTTGCTCTATTTTTATATGATGCTTTTGCCACTTATGCAAAATGCACGATCCAAGATAGCAATGATGTATGCACGGGAAACTTATGACACAAGAGATGATAACAAGATATGAGCACGCTATGAAGCTATGCGGCGTATGTATCACTAAAGTGCACAAGTAACGTGGCCCGACAATTCTCAAATGGCTAGTCTCGATGGGCAAGTTACGCAAATGGCTCGGGGTTATCAATGCAATGGCAAGGAAATGTACAATGATGTCATCGAAGTTACCGTCCTTGCTTACGGTCATGGTGTCAAGGGGGTGAAGTGGTTGTTGTCGATGTCGAGTCCATGGCGATGATGAGTGGCGGTGTTGTTGATGTCGAACCGTCCCTAGTTAATTAGCCAAAACACCTTAGGAAACGGAAACCACAACTCAAAATCTCAAAGAAAATGGGTCAAAATGGGTTGGTAGCGGAAGATGAGGTGGCTAAGGTTGAAGTGGGGGTTTTGTGGAAGCCTAAATGTGGTGGAAGTTGGCTGGAATTGTGGAAGTAGTGGTGGTGGCCGAACAATTCTTTTTTATTTTTAGTTTCTTCAGCCAAAGCCGGATGATCCGGGTGGGGTTCCGGATCGTCCAAGAGCTCGTCCGGATCGTCCAGGCAGGTCAATCGTAGCGATTAGGGGCTCGGGATGAACACAAAAATGTTGGGGAAGGAAATTTTTGGGGCGGATTTCGTGGTGGGGAAGCTTAGATCCACTTGCCAAACAAGAAATTAGTGGATCAAAAACAACAAAATCGCACAAGAACCAACAAAATGCAAAAAAAAATTGGTAGGGCTATTTTTGGTGGGGATTTTTGAATTGGGACAAAAAGAAACAAAAATAGGCTAGAAAGTGGGGGAAGGGGCTCCAAGATGTGAACCTATGCTCTGATCTAAGATGATGTAGGGTGAAACCCTAGGTGGTGATCTTCTTCACACTTGGAGGTGGAGAAGGAGAAACCAAGAGCAAAACACAAAGAGAGAAACACTCAAGACAAGATCCAAGGTCACAAATCCACTAAATCCACATACACATACAAGACTCAAGATCCAAATCCAACAAAAGGAAATAGCAAAGGGTAGTTCTTCCCAATCCCTAGAGGAATTGAGGTCTTGATGATGGTCTTCTCCAATCCCTAGGGGACGAGGTCTTGATATCTACTCGGGGATCTTCTCCTAAAGGAGGTCTTGATCTCCAAGAGGATAGGTAGATAGGAGCAAAGCTCTCAAGATCTCATAATATGCTTTGCTAACCCTAAGAGGAGGGGGTCATCTATTTATAGTCTAGGACGGAATAGAGAGGTAGGTGGGAAGATACCTAGCCACATGGCCGGTTTGCACGCAGGCAAGGCCGGACGTCCGGGTGGGCATCCGGATGATCTGGGCATTGTCTGGATGATCCGAGTGGTCACTCGGATGGTCCGGTAGGGTCATCACTGCAGTTGCCAGGCCGGATGTCCTGAACGTCATCCGAACATGCGGGCATCTTTCGTATGATCCGGCTTCGTGGAGAGCCTTCGGGTGCATTCGGTTGCTCTAGCCGGATCATTTGGGAGAGGAGCCGGATCGTCCGGGCGTCGTCCGGATCATCCGGGTGGAGGTCTAGATTGTCCGGGTATGTGCAGACTTGTCTGTTTTGCTTTTCGTCTTCACTTTCTTCTTCCGCCATCACTTTGTCTTGGTCCTTAGCTTCTCCATGGCAGGTTCCTTGGTACCTGAGCATGCAAATTGTCTCCATTTGAGGCAGTAGCCATGTCTCATGTGATTCGAAGGGAAGTTCGACAAGGAGGGAGTTCACCTCGGTTTTGATAGCTCTTGCATGAGCCCTTGTCATCGGTCCCCTTTGTGTCTTTGGTGATGATGGAATGTCCATGGGGATGACCGTAGGATGCTCCGCATCAATAAGGAACATTGGGACGATTTTGACAGGGCCCTAGATGAAGTCGCCGCACATCGTCGCCCATTTTGAAGCCGCGGCGATCCACGAGGTCCACGCCGACGTGCACGTGCCAGCGCATGCACCCGTGCACGCGCCTTTCCCCGCCACGCAGGTGCCAGTGCATGTCTTAGCGGCATGGGACGCCGCCATCGACCGCTTCCTTGCAGCGCCCCCAGTTGCCCCCCTCCCCCCCCCGCCCATCGACCGGCTCCTGGAGGCGGAAGTCCAGAACATTCTGGACTTACTTGAAGCTTGGCCCAACGTTCGGGAGTACGGCAACGCCGGCGCAAGACGCCAATGCCACCGAAATTAATTAGTTTCGATAGTATGAATGTAATGTCACAGTGTGACTGAATGAAATCTATGGTTTGATCAGTTGAGTGTGTTCTGCTAGAGTGAAGAAGGGGAGTGGTGTTGCCACAGGACTGAACCCTCTGTACCTAATCACACACATGTCCCCATAAGTTGTGTGTGGAATGGCTATAGTCATCATAGACAATTGTATTCGTAAAACCATGGGCCCTATATTGCAAACAGTTCACTTAAGAAGCTGTGGGCGATAACTAGCAACTTCGCAAACGATTCCTCCTTTCGACCCGCCTGCACAATATCGCATACAGTTTAACATTTTAGGTCGTGCGTGATGTCCCATCGATCGCACACAATTATTATTTCTGCAAACGGTTCTATTTTTGAAACGTCTCTGATGCCTTTTTCACACACAGTTTTTCACTGTCATGTGCGATTTAGGGGGCTTAATAGAGGTCGGGTGTAGTAGTGGTTGTTGTTCTTGCAGAAGGTAGTGAGATGTTGACATTGATGGGCATGCAACACCTCGCATTTCCGATGAGTTTTGGGAATCTCAAAAGCCCAAAACTCCGATCGAAGAATGTGCCACCCCTTCTGCCCAATCTCCTGAATCACCATTCAACCTGGTTGGAATGGAGGTTGATGATGAAGCGAAATGCTCACCTCTCAAGAGACTTCAGAAAATGCACAGTTCTCCAACAACTTCCAAGGAGCATTCCTGAAGAATTTGATCCAGGCTCCTCTGCTACATATGCTCAAGAAAATCTTCTGCACATGCTAGAAATGCCGCATTTTTTTACCGTATGCTCTTGGGAAGCATCCGAACGAAGATGCCTTACATACACATAGGATATTCTTCGTTGGGAAAAATCCATATGACTCTAGTTGAAATTCATAGAGGCACCATTCCCTTGTGTTGACGGATGATTGTATTTGTTCCATGTATACATGTACATGTATTAGGTGTAGTTGTCCCGCTTGTCTCCCAAGTCTGTATTCTGTAATTAGGGTACTAGCCGTGGACGGAACTATCCTTGTACGTGTTATATATTGGCACCTATGAGATGAATACAATTATCTTGCACCAAATATTTCTTCTACATGGTATCAGCCTAAACCTACGATCTCTAACCTAGCCGCCGCGCCGCCGCCGCCGCTCCCCCGAGCCGCCGCCGCCGCTGCGCCGCTACACCTCCTCGCGAGTTGCCCCGCCCGCTCGCTACGCCCGCACCGCTCGCGCGCGCGAGCCCGCCGATCGCTGCATAGCTAGCTAGCTGGTGTCGCTCGCGCTGCATAGCTAGCTTAGCTGCTGCCGATCGCTAGCGCTGCATAGCTAGCTAGCTAGCTTTGCAAGCTGCTGCCTAGCCGCTGCCTCTAACCACTGCTCGCTGCTTGCCGCCGCCGCCGCTCCCGTCTCGAGCCGCCGCCGCCGCACTCTAGTCTTCTATCGACCGCCGCCGCCGCTGCTCCTGCCGCCGCCGCCGCTGTCCCATCCGCTACCTCCGCTGCCCACTGCCGTCTCTGCTCCGCTCTTCTGAGCTGCCGCCACAGCCGCCCTAACCCTAGCCGCCATGGACTTCTCCGGGTCCGGCTCCTCCTCCCTCTCCGATGGAAACTCCAACCCCTTCGCCGGTCCCGATCCGGTGACCATCCGCGCCCCGGACTATAGTCGTCCGCACATGCGGGGTGGCCGTCACGGCCAGCAGCGCGCCACCGCCACCGCCCCGCACCTGACAGGCCACCAAGCCTTCTTCGCGGCGCCAGCGCAGCCGCCACATGGTGTCGGTGCCGACTGGTATATGGACACTGGGGCGACTGTCCACATGTCTTCCCATCTCGGTAACCTTCACACTTCCTATCCCACTAACACCTCCACTCGCATTACCGTCGGTGATGGTTCATCTCTTCCCATAACACATGTTGGACATGCTTCGTTTCCATCTTCATCTATGCCATTATCTTTGTCTAACATACTTGTTTCTCCTGCACTCATCAAGAATCTTGTTTCCGTTCGATGTTTTACTCGTGAAAATCCTGTCACCGTTGAATTTGACGAGCTTGGCTTTTCTGTCAAAGACGCTCATACCCGGATGATTCTTCATCGATGTGACAACCCCGATGAGCTCTACCCGGTTCATCCATCCTCTCCCACCACCACCGGCCCCGTCGCTTTCTCCGCCAGTGTGGATCTTTGGCACGCTCGTTTGGGTCATCCCAACCCAGCTACTCTTCGTCATATTCTTAAGAGTTTTTCTTTCACGAGTAGTAAGATCGAAAACCACACTTGTCATGCATGCCGTGTTGGCAAACATGTTCGTCTTCCCTTTAGTGAGTCATCCACCATTGCATCCTATCCGTTTCAGTTAATTCATAGCGATGTGTGGACTTCTCCTGTTGCAAGTAATATGGGCTATCTTTATTATCTTGTCATTCTAGATGATTATTCTCACTATGGGTGGACTTTTCCGTTACGGCGAAAATCTGATGTTTTACCCACCCTCACAGCCTTTTACTCATATGTCAGCACTCAGTTTGGTCGCCCCATTCATGCCCTACAGACTGACAATGGGAAAGAGTTTGATAATCTTGCCGTTCGCACCTTACTTGCCACACATGGTATGATTTTTCGTCTTACTTGCCCCTATACTTCGCAACAAAACGGGCGTGCCGAGCGTGTTCTTCGCACTCTTAACGATTGCGTTCGCACACTTCTTTTTCACGCTAATGTGCCGCCTCGTTTCTGGCCAGATACTCTCGCCACTGCATCTCTTCTTCTTAATATCCGACCATGTCGGACTTGTTGGAACTATGCACCACATCATCTCCTATATGGCACTCCACCGTCCTACGATGAGCTTCGAGTTTTTGGGTGCCTTTGCTACCCTAGCATCGCCTCTACCACCCCCCATAAGCTCGCTCCGCGCTCGCTCGCATGCATCTTCCTCGGATACCCGGCCAACACGAAGGGCTACCGGTGCTATGATCCCGTCTCTCACCGTGTGATCACCTCGAGACATGTTTACTTTGATGAACAGGTATTTCCGTTTCAGCAGGTCTCTCCGGGTGTCACTTCGTCATCCCCATCCGGCTCATCGCCAGGCGCCCCGGACGTTCCGGACCCTTCTCGGAGGTATCGTGGGGGTCCCTCGCGCTTGGTCCTTGGGCCGCCCCCTGGCTTCCCGGCACGGGCGCCCCCTCCGGATGCGGCTGCTTCAGTCGCCGGCTCGCTGCCCACCTCGCCCCATGTGGCTGGAGGTTCAGGCGCCGGCTCACTGCCCGCCTCACCCCATGTGGCTGGAGGTTCGGGCGCCGGCTCTCTGCCCGCCTCGCCCCCTGCGGCTGGAGGCTCGGGTGGCACCACGGGCGCCAGCTTGGAGCCTGCCTCGCCGGCTCCTTCGCCGGCCACGCTGGCTTCTATGCCGGCCTCTACGCCGGTGGCCTCGCCGGCGGCTCCTTCGCCGTCCACGTCGGGTACCCTGGCATCTTCGTCGGCCACGCCGGGTACCCCGGCATCTTCGGCGTCTGCTTCGGCCTCGTCGGCCGCCTCGACGGAGGATGCCTCTCCGGTGGCTGCTCCAATCGTTGCGCCAGGACCGGTCACTCGGGCGCGTGCGGGCGTTTTTCGTTCGAGTGGTCTCTATCCCTCCGACCAGTACGTCTGCACTACCTCGACATCTGCGCCATCACCGGTTCCTTCATCCGTCCGTGCCGCTCTTCGTGATCCTCAGTGGTTTGCGGCCATGCAGGAGGAATTCGACGCCCTGTTGCGGAACCGGACGTGGCAGCTTGTACCTCGACCCCCACATGCTAATGTCATCAGCGGCAAGTGGGTGTTCAGGCATAAGCTTCGTCCCGATGGCACACTCGAGCGCTATAAGGCTCGCTGGGTGGTCTGTGGCTTTCGGCAGCGTGCGGGTGTTGACTTCACCGACACATTTGCTCCGGTTGTCAAACCGGGCACGATCCGCACCGTTCTTCAGCTCGCCGTGTCGCGTGCATGGCCCGTCCATCAGATGGATGTCTCCAATGCATTTCTTCATGGTCATCTTGATGAACAGGTTTTCTGCCAGCAGCCCACCGGCTTCGTCGACGATGCGCATCCCGATCATGTCTGCTTGCTCTCCCGCTCCTTATATGGACTCAAGCAGGCGCCGCATGCCTGGTACCAGCGCATCGCGGCCTTTCTTCATCAGCTCGGGTTTCGCTCCACTCGCTCGGATGCATCGTTGTTTGTGTACACACAGGGCGCTGCTAGAGCCTACCTGCTACTCTACGTCGATGACACCATCCTGACGGCATGCACCACCGACCTCCTTCGACGGCTCACCGAGCGTATTCGCGCCGAGTTCGCCATCAAGGACTTGGGGCCTCTTCACTACTTACTCGGCATCGAGGTGGTACGTCGTGCAGATGGATTCTTCCTTCATCAGAGGAAGTATGCTCATGAGCTACTTGACCGCGCTGGAATGCTTAATTGCAAGCCCGCGGCCACGCCTGTCGACACGAAGGCCAAGCTCTCCGCTACTGATGGTGCTCCCGCCTCGGATGCCTCCTTCTACCGGTCCATTGTCGGTGCCTTGCAGTACTTGACACTCACTCGGCCCGAGTTGCAGTACGTTGTTCAGCAGGTGTGTCTCCACATGCATGCTCCCCGCGATTCTCATTGGTCTCTGGTGAAGCGGATTCTCTGGTACATTCGTGGTCACATGGACCTCAGCATCACCTTGCAGGCATCGTCCTCCACCGACATTGTCGCTTATTCGGATGCTGACTGGGCTGGTTGTCCGGACACTCGTCGCTCTACCTCAGGGTACTGTGTGTTTCTTGGACCATCACTCATCTCGTGGTCGTCTAAACGACAGCCCACAGTCTCGCGATCCAGTGCTGAGGCAGAGTATCGTGGTGTGGCCAACGCCGTTGCTGAGTGTATGTGGCTTCGACAACTCCTTCACGAGCTCTGTCATCCTATTCACAAAGCCACCGTGGTCTACTGCGACAACGTCTCTGCGGTCTACCTCTCCGCCAACCCGGTTCATCATCGTCGGACTAAGCATATTGAGCTGGATATTCATTTTGTTCGCGAACAGGTTGCTCTTGGGAAGATTCGAGTCCTTCATGTTCCCACGACGCAGCAATTCGCCGACATCATGACCAAAGGCTTACCGACGTCCACCTTTGAGGAGTTCCGGTCCAGTCTTTGCATCGCCGGACACGACGCTTCGACTGCGGGGGGGTGTTGATGGATGATTGTATTTGTTCCATGTATACATGTACATGTATTAGGTGTAGTTATCCCGCTTGTCTCCCAAGTCTGTATTCTGTAATTAGGGTACTAGCCGTAGACGGAACTATCCCTGTACGTGTTATATATTGGCACCTATGAGATGAATACAATTATCTTGCACCAAATATTTCTTCTACACCTTGGGCAAAGGAAAAATTCCTCTGCACAATGATGACAGTCCATCAAAGCGTTTAACTGTGGTCGACCAAATTCATAAACCAAGTGAGTGTTGAAGACTCTGCTACTCACACTACATCGAAGCAACATATGTCGTAGCATGGTCCGTTGAGGACAATGACTAATCGTGAACTACTCATAAGTCTTCATCAGAAGTTTGACAAGGAGAGGAACCGAACTCAACGACAAGTGACTGAAATTGTTCATGAAATTAATGGTGTACGCAACATTGCTACCAAAATCACTATGTTTCTTATGAAGCATACCGCCGCTCGTGGGGAGCCTTGAAACTTTCCAAGACAATTGAAAAATTGCAAGCCATGGGATTTCATTAAGCATTTGACTAGTCTACTCCACTGTCGATGCAATACAAGCATGGCCCCACTCCACCTCCCGTTAGATCATCATTCAGCTCGTCCGAAGACACTACATCATTGACGATGACGATACTAGTGCTACATCGCCAGATCCGACGACAGAGCGTTGCCCAGATGCTTCGACCGCCCCACGTACTCCACCGCTCATCCTTGGCGACACTGCTCGGTTGGGCCAACTTCTCCCGGTACATCTATATATCGACACTGGATTCCCGTGAATACATGTGTGTTGCATCGTATTCTTTCTCTACACGAAGCAATGCCAGGCGGTGGCGGCAGATCGATTTGTGGGTAGCGCTTCCGCGGCAGAGCGATTCCTAGGCAGCGCTTCTTAGCGGCAACGGCTGCGATGGAGCGATTCCTAGGCGGCCCTCCTCGACAACAACGGCTTGCGAACTTATCAATTCCCTGGCTGCTTGCGGTGGCAGCGGGCATGGAATAGCAGAGTAGCAGCAGAGCCTCGGTGGAGTAGCAACAACATTAGGGCCTTGGAAAGAACTGACTAGCGGGCAACAAAGCATCAACACAAGAGCTTGAGTTGCTAGCAGAGAGACGAGCAATAGTAATCGACTAGCAGCGACGACTTTTGCAAATAAGTTTTCTTTCTCTACCATCATGGTGCCATGGAGCCCAAGATTTTGTGATCTGATGAGTTTATGTTATTGTGTCGTAATGCTTTCGCTAGTTTCATTCCTTGTGGAGTTGAAATCATTCCTCAAGGCGATGTTGTTCGACAACCTATATTTAGAGGGGATTATCCCCAACCCAAGTTCATTCATCAACCCAAGTTCGTTCATCAATTATGGCTTCCCATCTATTTGGTCGGGCGACGGACTTTCAGAGATAAAGGAGTGGTAAGAGTGGTAGTCTTGCTGCTCTGATCCAATTACACTTTCTTTAATGTCTTAGAATAATTTCATCTTGCAATGATTAATACCACAAAGAAGATATCTCCAAAAGATTTTACTATAATTCTTAGGTTTAAGAACTCCCTCCGTAAAGAAATATAAGAGCCTTTAGATCACTGTGATCTAAACACTCTTATATTTCTTTACAAAGGAAGTACTTTATAATTCTTGGATCTTATATCCAAAGGAATTTACCTAACAAGTATGAATAAAGTTACACGTGTTTGAAAAAAGACAGGACTTTCCTTTAACAGTAAAGATACGTCTAAGGTAGACGCATCCTTGAAAAAAAAGGCCAAGGAGCACCTTTGTCGTGGAACCGAGGCTGGCAAAATGGGCAGGAATCTAGTTGAAGCCAGGAGTAATCGAGCAGATTGTCACCAAAGTATTTTACAACGTGTGAAATGAGGCAAACATATATTTTGATAGGGCCACTTATAATGTTCTAAAACGACGCTCAATCAACTTCTATTTACATAACCTTCCACTTGCAAAGCCTATAAAATACAGTACATGGCATGCAAGCCAACTCTAACTCAAGATATATACATACAATGGTACGGTAGTACAGTAATATGAACTGCACCATGTAGTCGGCTGCAGGTAAAATAAGATCACGACATCATCAGGCTCGAAAACCGTCATCTTCGTACACACTATCAGCAAGGCAGATGTCCATCGAGGTTTTTCATTGCCGATGGCCCTCTGGGAGCGCAACCACTCTGTAAAATGGGACGGCTCTCTCTGGTAGATTCCCATCCTCTTCGTCATCATCAAATAAGAGATTGTAACTATCAAAATTAAGGTAGCAGTCACAACATATTCTTCAGAAAAGGCGGACATTACTATTACAGTATTAAATACAGTATTAGCTGAACGGATGTAATCAGAAGGTTTCATTGTAATCTATATGTGCATATGTATGTCCCATCTACAACTTAAGCTACGTTTAATCAAAGTCCTGTTGCGTGTTTAAAGAAAGCAAACACAAAAGTACTGTTGTATTTTCGTAAATAAGAACCACGTACAATCGTACATGCAGAACAGCTAGTGCAATTGATGGGCGAAACGGTTGTGCTAGTGACAAGAAAAACACCAGACTATATTCTCATGCAAAGTCATAATTTATAACATCTCAAATTGATGCAAATATCACCAAATAAAGCTAATAAGATTTCCTTATTGAATAACGTTGGCTAGTCCTGCATATATTACAGATACTGGAGACCATATGACACGACCATATTGCCCAATTCCATGGAGACGGGCTATCTTAGCTATTGTTATGCAAGATATCTTATGTTTTGAGAAGGCAGAAGCACAAACATAAACATAGACCCAAACTAAATGAAGTAAAAATGAAAGGAGATTGTCATCTCTCAATCCATGGCGAAATAACTATCTCTAAGTAAACCAAGCTGTATACAACTTCTAAAATGTGCAATACTCAGGAAATAAGAATTTCTAAGTAGACATAGAAAGATACACTTCCAAAATGAAAAATGTGTCATTTGCACAGATAAGACTGTACATCATACAAGCTTGTAGAAGTATAGGTTACGTACTCATCAGACTTCCTCTGCAATTTGTTGCAGTGCAATTTCACCACATGATGACAAAAAGAGAGTATCAGTGACGTAGCAAATAACGGAAAAGATAGAACAAATCGATAACAGCAACTTGGTGATTATAAAAACAGCATGTACGGCTTCCACAAACTTCATACATGCCAAGGAATAAACCGAGTAAAAATCATGTTTATGCCACCAAGATGGGATGACCGTACAATGCTGAAGCATGTATATAAACAGGACAAATAATACTAATATATTACGCCTTTAATGGCATTAATATTGACAACACAGTAGTAGTCACATTAACTATGGTGAAAACAAGCTAGTATCAACTTGTTACAGGCACCTTCCTGGAGTAGGCGTATGCCATACGCCCAATCCCACAGCCATGTTCGTAACCACACTGGTAATCATGCCACAGGATTCAGGTGATGCAACACAGTAGTAGTCAAATTAACTATAGTGAACCAAGTTAGTACCAACTTCTTACAGGCACCTTCCTGGGGTAGGCGTATGCGATAATAAGCCAAAGCCCACAACCATGTTCGTAACTACAATGGTAGTCCGAAATCGCTAAGGGGTACCCCTAGCAAAGGTCACTCCCACCTCCTCTAGTGGTGACAAGTCATGCATGGGAGGCACCGGTGGGTTTGTTTGTGTGTTTATTTGTAGATCCGTTTTTTCAAATGTTTTATCTCTTGAACCACGTGTCCAAATCACGAACCATTTTCACCGTTGCATTTCTCCCGTCGAGATTTTCAAACTAGATCCCATGTTGGTAGGTTTCGATGAACTTTTTTTGGGCAAATTTGTGCTTCCAGCTAGTAGCAATTTGTGCTTCAGTGTGAACTAAACTGTGCTCCCAATACAAACTAAACTGTGCTTCCCGACAGAAGCACAAATTGTGCTCCGTGCACGGGTTAAGCACTACTTTGCTTCACGGGAAGCAGTACTGCGCTCACCAGCGGCGGAGCCAGGAAAAATCAATTAGGGGGGCCAAATGCGTGTTAGTATTGACAGGAGGGGCCAAGTATTAGTAATCTTCACAAAATTTCTTGAAATCTGATGGAAAATACGGGTATTATACGACACTTCCTGGGTCATGGGGGGAGCCATGGCTCCTGCCAGTCCCCCCCTAGCTCCGCCACTGGCGCTCACGCAGACGCGAAGCACTACCATGCTTCACGCTGCTGACAGACCAAAAACCGAAAAAACCAAAGAAAAAAAAGGGCAGCCCGGTGCACGTAGCTCCCGCTTGAGCAGGGTTCGGGCAAGGGTCCGACCACTTTAGGTCTTTTGAACGCAGTCTTTCCCTGCAGGGTCCGGGGAAGGGGAGCCTTGGCGCAGCGGTAAAGCTTTTACCTAGTGACCATGAGGTCACGGGTTAGAGTCCTTAAACCAAAGAAAAAGCAAAACAAAACAAAAACAGGAAAAAACCGAATCAAACCCCCCAACAAATAAAAAAAAACAAGAAAAAAAACCAAACCGTCCCGGTGCGGGAAGCGCTTGGCGCGCGACAAGTGGCGGCGTTGGGACGCTCCCGCGCACCAGAAAAGTGTCCGTTGGGACACCCAGCCATGGGGTGCCACCCAATTAGTTGCTCCCATGGTAATCATACCACAGGATCCAGGTGATGCAATGCACCTAGGCAGGCCAAGAGAGCCCGAGCGTATCCTGAAAAGTTATCTTGTGCACCGGAAAAGTACCTCGGGTTTCCAAAGTTGTTAGGACTTGTTTTCCAAGTTTTGTGATATTTCTAGCAAAAGTATGCACATGCATAGATTGGGGTTCGAATTCGTTCGATTCATTCCAGATTTGCTGTCTGATTCGCGACCCAAGGGCGAACCGACATGGGTGTCCTTCATGTCCTCATTGTTGCTGCTTGACAGTGCTACCTCCGTCACCCTTAATGTTATATTTGTGTCGAATATTATGTACGCAAGGGGTTATGTGGACTTGGAGTTGTAATTGGTGTGGATAGGTACGAGTCGTGTAGGAGTCAGACACCTCGTATTCTAGGCCTCTTATATATCCCGGCGCCCGGGCGGCCGGTGTTGCGGTATCTTGGGGAGGAGCGCCCGTAGTCATTGTCCCGGGGATGTAGCCATATCGGTGAACCTCGTTAACAAATATCGTGCCTCGGTGTCGTCTATGATCTTGCATTAGCGTTTTATTATAACAAGTGGTATCAGAGCAAGGTTGCGAGAAGGCTATGCGTTAGATCATCTGGAGGTGTGAGGATCATGCTCTGACGGGTGCCAGGGAACGTCCGATTGGCGCAAGGTGGAGCATGGCGGCGATCGTGGATGCGGTCGGTGGTATCGGACACTTCGGGCAGGAGGCCTGGACCATTCGATGGGCTGCGGTCGGTAAGGATCAGCTAGACGTGGCGATCGGACCGGCGTAGTGTCTGTTTAAGACGTTGCGGAGGCGACGGATTCGGCTCGCGATCAGACCGGCGGCCAGACGTGGGGGACGGCCGGATAGATCGGAGTGTGAGAGCATCGAGATGATGCGCTCGGTGTTGTACAAGCGCGGCGGCGCGGCACTGCGGACGGATTGTGTCGGCGACGCAGCCAGGGTACGACACGGCTCGTGCAGGGATGATGCGCAGGGTTGGCGTGCGGTGAGTACGCGCAACAAGGCAACACAGATCGCTGGCGAGAACCAAGAAAAGAGACATGGCAGAGCTTGTCGTCGGAATTTGCGGCGAGTTTTTCCGAGGCGAACCGATCGAGACAAGGAAAGTTATTGTGCTGCGTACGAGAGACGTGCCAGGCGCTTGGTTGCGTGCAGCAGCAGGTCTCCGATGGATGGCATGGATTTGCGCAAGGAAAAAAATAAGTCAGAAACTATTATGTGCTGGTGCAGGAGTCTAGGGGATAGTATACATGCATGCGATTCCAATTTAAAAGGGAAGATGGCATGTGCGTGATCCAGGGGACAAGCCTGCTTACAGCGAGGTTATGATTAAAATCAGGAAATATGTGCGCGCATACGTGTTTGGGTCCGTGCCGGTCTGGCGTTGGACTTGATTTGGAGATTCTGTGCAAACCGTGGCAGCTTTGGACTCGTTTTCGTGTCAGGCTAAGGGAAAAAAAGGGCCGGGTCTACCATCGGTAATAAAAGGCTGGACGACGGAGGCTAGCAAACGCACAGAAAAATAGTCTGCAGGTTCGGAGAAAAGGTGGAGCGAACGTTGCTGTGGGCAGAATCAATCTGCACGTTGCGGCAAGAGGCTTCAAGGGAATTTCTGAAGGGCGCACAGGGACGGTGCGAGTCAAGGTTCTTGGTAGATCGTGTACTGCGGTGTGGCTTCAGACGAGGAATACGGGATCAGTGATCTTTTTCGTAAGGAAGTCACAGAGGAAAACAAGGGCGGTAAGACCGGCGGCAACAGGTCGGTTAGATCGCGGCTCAGCATGGCGCCGGGGTTCACCAAATTTGATGTGGAGAAATTCGATGGCACGGGTAACTTCGGTCTATGGCAGACAAGAGTCAAGGATCTTCTGGCGCAGCAGGGAATCTTGAAGGGTTTGCAGGAGACGAAGCCGACCAAGGTTGACAACGATGCGTGGGAGGATATGCAAGTGCAGGCGGCCGCTACCATACGGCTTTGTCTTGCGGATCAGGTCATGTATCATGTCATGGACGAAGATTCTCCTAAGGAAATTTGGGACAAGTTGGCAAGTCGTTATATGTCCAAGTCAGCGACCAATAAGCTGTATTTGAAGCAAAAGTTCTATGGGCTGAAGATGCAGGAGGGGTCGTATCTTGTGGAGCATGTGAATGCCTTTAATCAGTTGGTCACGGATCTAGCGCGTCTGGATGTGAAGATTGATGACGATGATAAGGCACTACTTCTTCTTGTTTCGTTGCCACCGTCCTATGAGCATTTGGTCATTACAATGACACATGGAAAGACAACCGTCAATAATGAGGAAGTCACCACAGCGTTGCTTGGACATGAGTTGATGAAGCAAAAGAATGCCGCTGAAAAGGAGAGTACTCAAGTTTTGGGGTTGACAGTTAAAGGTTATCAGCTCAGGAAGGGACAAGAGGCGGAGAAGAAAAAGAAGAAAAAGGTGCAGTGCTACAGGTGCAAGGAGTGGGGACATATAAAGAGGGAATGCCCAGAACTGAAGGGTGGGGCAAGTGCTAACCTGGCTACTCGTGGTGATGACTTAGACAGCAGTAGTGATGCCCTCGTAGTATCAGACAGGCGGTCAACAAAAACTGAAGCGTGGGTGTTGGATTCAGCTTGCTCTTTTCATGCGACTCCCAACAGGGAGTGGTTCTCTTCGTACAAGTCTAGTGAGTTTGGTTTAGCCTATGTGGGCGATGACACAGGTTATCATGTTGCTGGAGTAGGTGACATCAAAATCAAGATGTTTGATGGAGTTGGGCGGATGCTTTGGGGAGTCAGGCATGTGCCAGGGCTAAGGAGGAATCTAATTTCGTTTGGTGTTCTTCATGATGGTGGTATGGAATTCCATTGTGATCGGGATAAGAAGACCATGAAAATCATGAAAGATGGGGTGACCGTGATGATAGGAGAGAGGACGGCTTCGCATCTTTACAAGTTGCAAGGGAGCTCTATTGCAGGTGGAGCCATGAAGAGTGGAGCTGCAGGAGTAGCAGTGGAGTCCCACGGTGGCGGCGGGTCTGACCCGTCGGGTAGCTCTCAGTAAGCTACAAAGAAGACAACCCAAGTCCGGAGTACATGGAGGTTCGAGCATGGACGACTTCTAGGTGGTGGAGAATATTCGCCAAGATGGAGTTTGTTATATTTGTGTCGAATATTATGTACGCAAGCGGTTACGTGGACTTGGAGTTGTAATTGGTGTGGATAGGTACGAGTCGTGTAGGAGTCGGACACCTCGTATTCTAGGCCTCTTATATATCGAGGGGCACCACACGTTGTAACCCATGACGACTTGATAGCAACAGATACGCGGGGGAGCCGGCGGCTTGTGCCGGCGCTCGGGCGGCCGGGAGTTGCGGTATCTTGGGGAGGAGCGCCCGTAGTCATTGCCCCGGGGATGTAGCCATATCGGTGAACCTCGTTAACAAATATCGTGCCTCGGTGTTGTCTATGATCTTGCATTAGCGTTTTATTATAACACTTAATTTCAAGCGAGACGGGAATAGAGTTCAACCAGTAGCACCATCAAGGAGCAGCCTAAACGTGTCGCTGGAAGGAGATGGAAGAGAGCTGCAGCCAGCACGGAGCAGCGTGCACACGGCGCTAAGAAGACATGGGAGCAGGCAGAAGAAGAAGCTTCGTAAGGAGGATTTTCAGGTCCTGATTGACCAGTTGAGAAACAGATTAGGGCTCTGGCGAACTGGATTCCTCTACCAGAGCGGTCGTTTAATTTTAGTCCAAGCAGTGTTATCAGCCATCCCAATCTTTCACTTAATGTCCCTTGACCCTCCACCATGGGTGTTCAAGGCCATTGACAAAATCCGCAGAGCATTCCTTTGGAAAGGTACTAATGTGGTAAAAGGCGGCCACTGCTTGGTGAGTTGGAATCAAGTTTGTCGTCCGAAGGAGAGCGGAGGACTAGGCATTCTGGACCTAAAGATCATGAACTCCGTGCTTCGGCTGCGTTGGGCTTGGAAGGCACATACATCAAATAATCGTGTGTGGAGCATCTTGATAAACCCTTTGGAAAATCATGAAAGGCGTCTACTCAATGCTGCTGCTCGTGTTGAGTTACGTAATGGGAATAGATGTTTCTTTTGGACCGATAGATGGATCAATGGCGCAGCAGTAGAAGATATCATGCCGGAAGTTTTCAGTTCTGTGCCTCCGGTCGTCAGGGAGAGAAGAACAGTAGCAGAAGCAATGGTCAGTGCAGTCAGGATTAAGGACATAAAGGGGAAAACAAATATTCGTACTTTTCATCAGGTTTTAACCTTATGGGAGGTGATTTCTGAAGTTCAGATTATAAACTGAAGACAAATGGAGCTGGTCGCGGAATTCTAAAGGTACCTACTCGGCGAAATCTGTTTATAAAGCACACTTCGCTGCATCGGTCATGTGTGGTGACCATTTGGAAGGCTTGGGCTCCTCTAAAATGCAAACTCTTTCTCTGGCTGGTCGTCAGGGGGCGTGTCTGGACAGCGGACCGTCTCGCTAAGCGTGATTTGCCTCATAATGCTGCATGTTGTTTCTGCAAATTGCGCAAGAATCCACTCATCATCTCTTCATGGGTTGCAGTGTAGTGACCATCATTTCGAGTTCAGTGCTTCTTTGGGCAAATCTGAGCGAGGTCATCCCTCAAAATGCTCCTGAATTCCGGGATTCGTGGCAAGAGGCCAGAAATAGAGTCCATGAATCCAGGAGGAATTCCTTGAACACCATGGTACCATTAATTATCTGGAGCATATGGAGGGAAAATGAGAGCTAACACTATGACCATGCAATTCTCCCAAGTTCTTTGAATTTGTTAAATATGTTGAAGTTGGTTGATTTAAGCATTACAATGTAAGGGTAAAGACAGGCCTGGCGCAGTGGTGAAGTATTCCCTGTTAGAGTCATATTGATGATGGCCTTTGGCCTTTTGTATTCTAGCCTTTTGGCTTCCTCTTGTACTTGTGCCAAGGAGTCCTGGGTTCGACGTGGACTCTCTGCATTGCACTGTGCAGGGGGAAGAGGCTTGCCTCGTATAATCCTCCCCAGACCCCACCTGGTGTGGGAGCTTCTAGCACCCGGTCTGTCCTTTAATGGAAGGGTATATGATGCGTATGAATAACAGACAATACACTATAACAAGCTTCGCCTATCAGTAAGCACCAATCAATGCTTAGCAGTTTCACTACTTTGGTGGAAGATGATCCTATGATAACAAAATATTCTGACGTTCAGATTACTACCCACCTTTTAGCCTATATAAGTTTCAAATTCCCACTTCCTAGGTAGCCTCCATTTAAATGGTTTTAACAATCAAGGAGACTGTTTCACACAGAATAAAATGGCACCATTGGATTCATAACTAGATGAAGCTGAAAATACAACAGTGAATACATCCACACATATGGATGTCCAACCTTGTGAACAGAACAAAAAGTCACATTATTATGAAGAATTGATGATCTGCCGAGGATTCATGTGCATGTTAAGATGTTACCTTACGTTGAGAGGCTACGGTAGCCCTATATAATGCTGTCGTGCCAGGATAAACAGCTAAGACTTGCCGACCCTGTCCAAAATCCTGAGCACTAGACGGATCTCCTTTCTTTGGAAATGGAATAATATATGACATAGGCAACTTGTACTTCCTGTACACATGGTTGGGATGGAACAGCATCAGTTTATGGGCCGCAGACATTAAGGATAAGGCAAATTAGCCCAGAGTGTACCAATAAAACTTTTTATTGCAAGGATATAGATTTTTTTTAAAGGAAAGTCAATAAAACAGCTGTGGTCTCACTGAAATTCATACAAACAAAAAAGAACAAGATGTAAAGAAATAGTACAATATGACAACTGATGTGGAATTGAGAAATTTAATGATCGGATGGACCTTTAAGAAATAAGGGGAAAGCAAATTTGTACATACAAGGGCGGGTACATAAATTTTGAGAATATTTGAAGATGCACAAGTAGGTAAGCTCTAAAGTCTAGCAAGAATCCACTATTGGATGTAAAAAATCTAGACTAACAAATAATTCAACTGAACTAACTAAGAATTTGATGAAGCATATCATAGCGCTGGATATCTTTTTTTTCTCGAGTACGCAGGAGAGCTGCGTATTATTACATTGAGAAGGAAAAGAAGGGGTAAGAACCCTTACAAGGCACACACCCGGACACCTACAAGCCTTATCTCAGGGATCTGTCTAACTGAAGTTCAGAACTGACGAGAAATTCAAAAACCAAATTCAAAGTAGCAGATTTTGGAGGACGAAAGCTTAGGGTTTCAGGCGCTCAGATACACATATTATACCAGCAAGACGATCAGCAGTCCAGTATTTGTTGTGCGCCACTAGCCACATGAAAAAACAGCGTTTGCACGGCTCCCAGGTCTTCCAGATGCGAGCCCAAGGTTCAAAAAGGGTAGCTCCCTGGAAAAAACCTCTATAGACTGACTTAGCCGAATAATGTCCACGGGCTAAGAGTTTCCAGTCCTCTACTCCTGGTTCAGTACTGTCTCCGACAAAAGATCCCAAAGCTCCATATATTTGGCTAGCTCATTGCTGACTATGCCTGATATGAAGTACTGACTATGTCCGATAAAAAACTACTCCCTCCGTTCACAAATATAAGATGTTTTGGATATTTCAATATGGACTAGTACATACGGACTGAAATGAGTGAACAAACACACTAAAATGTGTCTATATACATCCGAATCAGAAAAAAGTTAGAACATCTTATAATAGTGAACGGAGGGAGTACTAGCTAGTTCATTGCTGTCAAATAGTCCAAAAGGGTCCGGTGTATTCATCTACTAGTAATCAATTCACAAATACCATTTGCAACTTCTTCAGAGTTAGCACTGAATATCAAATACGCAAACAGCATCGCCGAATTTAAGGTGTCCTTAACTACATCTATTTCTTATAGTTTCTTATGGGTCTCATCCACTCCCAAAGCTGTCCTACTGCATATCATTAGGGGGAAATTTTCATTACACACTAGTAGGGAAAAGAATATCAGAAGAAAACTAATTTCAAGAAAAAGTAACACTTATGTGGCAAAAAGACGAAGCATCACTTGATCTACTCACCACAAATGAAGGTACCTCAGATTAATGTTTACCCATTAACATCGGAACTCATCAACATTTTTTATCTGAGTAAATTACACAGGACCCCCACCTAATCAGGATGTGCTCAGGCAAAACCACAGTTCCTTTTCTTTTCTTTTCACATAACCATACTAACCCGGCCTTCTGCCTCTCTGATCACCAAATCTTAGCAGTATGGCCCGCATGTTCAGTGAACATCTGGCAAAAGGGTGCCACATCCTCTGTTTTGGTTGCTGTGTTGCCTAATATCCAAAAGGCTGTGCTTATGTGGAAAGGGATAAAAAATGTGGTTCCCCATTAACACTGCCTCAAAAACTGGAGTTCTATTACATTTGTTCTCTTTTCAGATGACAGAGAAGAAAAGACAGCTAGCAAAAAAATAAAAAATAAATGTACCACAAGGAAAGAATAGTGCATGTGAAGGGAGCAGCGACACACAGTGAAAATAAAAGCTGTGTGCAACAAAAATCAAAGTTCAATGGTTTCTGTAGATGCATAGCTGCCAAGGAAACAGCATTCAAGCTACCAGCAAAAGGGCAACACAGAAGCTAGCGTGTCCTGGACATGTGCCCTCAATATTGAAAAACAGTCAAATGTCCAGAATTTAAGATGTACTCCCTCCGTCCCAAAATAAGTGTCACTGATTTAGTACAAAGTGACACTTCTTTTGGGACAGATGGAGTATATGTGTAGCTGCTAGGAAATGATCGACGATATGGCTGTTTAGACGCCAGAAAGAGAAGCCTAGAGGTGAAAAGTGCATGATTTAAGAGTCAGAGTGCGCTACATATTCGGACGGGGATAACAATTGACATGGGTCAAGTACACTCATGGCTTGTTTGGTTCATAGCTTAAAAGTGCCTAACATTTTTTTTGTTTAACTCGCCTAACTTGTGGTGAAGAACAGCTCCACAAATCAAAACAAAATTGGCCCTTTATTAGTCAATTATTTGCTTAACTCGCCTAACTAAGGTACACGGAATATTAATTCACGGATTAGCAGTGTTCTGAGGACATTTCAGAATAGATCAAGAATAACATTTTTCGCCTGTACACTACAAAGAAATCACAACGGGAATATATTTTTGTGACATAAACCTCTCAAACTTTTGGGCGCTCTCTTCATCATCACCAGGCTCCTCATCCAGTACTTCAAATCTGCAAATTCATTAAGAGTGAATGAGTACTACTTCCCTGAATAGCATAGGCTAACCTGCTATAAATTGTACATATAATGACCATGACAATTGCATTTGTACTTGCGCAGAAGTTGATAGTCTATCTGATAAAGAAATATCGCGCGTAAACAATACTCTCAAACCCAAGTTCATTCCCCGATGAAACGCCATGAGCCGGCTCATGACTCTCATGCCCTCAACTGTGGTGTGCTCGCGCTGCTGCACCCTCTTTCCCCGATAATTTTTTAGCTGGTGGTCGCCGGCTTGAGCCGGCTCATGACTCGTGCCCCCAATTGTGGTGTAATCGCGCCGTTCCAGCATCGTCCGCTCTCCCACGCTTCTTATTGTACGCGGATGACGTGGTTCTTCTGCAACCCGATGGCAGACATGCGCCTTGCCTCCAAGGAGATCCTCGTGCTCTTCGGCCGCACTTCTGGATTAGGTACCAATTATGAAAAGAGCGCCACCATTGCCATCAATTGCAGCAACGACGAGAAGACGCCGATCGGCTTGCAATTTGGTTGCCAGTTCCCAATCACTTACCCAGGGATCCCCTTGACCATGAGCAAGCCGTCTAGCAACCAGATGCAACGCCTCATCGACCAGATCGCCAACAGATTGCCTTCCTGGAAGGCGAAGCTTATGTCCAACACAGGGAGGGTCGCCATGGTCAACTCGATGCTTACCTCCATCCACGGCGCCTCATAAGAAATTCATTAGAGCCGTGGACAAAATTCAACAAGGTTTCTTGTGGGAGGTTTGGGACAACCAATGGCGGCAACTGGAGCCATGACTGTACAAGTCAGAGCCTTGGCGGGCTGGATATTCGAGACCTGGAGTGCACAAGGTTGTGGTTCAGGTTGAGATGGCTCCGGCTGAGAAGGACTAATCCCAACGGGCCTTGGTTCAACCTCGATCTCCAATTCAGCAATTGAGACAGAAGTCTCTTCTTTGCCTCCACCCTGATGCAGGTGGGGAATGGCACCACTATGCCTTCTGGGAAGACCGCTTGCTCGAAATTGCCCCCGAAGGTGTACGAGCTGGTGGGCAAGCACACCCGGAAGAAGAGGAGGGTGGTGGAGGGCCTCACCAGACACGCCTGGGTGCAGGATATCCGTGGTAACCTCTCAGCTGCTGCGCTCCTGCAATTTCTCAAGCTCTGGCTTGCTGTTAGCGAAATTCAACTCGCCGATGAGTCCGGTCGCTTAATTTGGAGGTGGAGCTCGAGCGGCTGTTACTCCGCCCCCTCCTGCTACCCTGCTTCCTTGGCGCCTCGCGTTCTGGTTCTTGGAAACTGAACTGGAGATCGTGGGCACCGCACGAGGTTATTTGGTAACCTTTGGGTAGTGGAATGGGAGTTTGCACGAAGGAGTTTATCAATGGATTAGGCGTGGGAAATAGAATTTTACTACCGTCGCTTGTTTGGTATATGATGGGAATTAGTCCGGGATGAAGTCCTGCCCACGAATTTTACTCCCATTGCTTGTTTGGTCCCTGTGGGAAGAAATCGGTGGGAATTGGCACCCTCAACTCCCATTTCCTTTCCCACTTAAACACCCGTTCTCTCTAAACAATCAGTGACGGGGATGTTGACCAGGCAGGCGGAGGGCAGCGGCAGCAAGGTAATACAGGAGAAAGCAGCGGACTAGGTACAGGCTGCCAGACCCGGCCTCTTTGATCTGGACGGGGAGACGCCTCTTCGGTCTGGACGGGGAGACCAGACAAGGGGAACCGGCTGCCTGAGGAGCGAGGATAGCCAGGGCGTCGCGGCCAAGCCAGAGAGGATCGGAGGAGAAGTTCAGCCGGCCTGAAAGAAGACAGCGGCAGCAGCAGTACTAGATGGATCCAGCACGAGTTGCAATCGTGCAGAAAAAAGAACCTAAGCTCGATACCATGTTAGGGAAATATGCAACATTATATTATGAGGAGGCTAAAGCCATCATATATACATGTACAGGGGGAGGCCAAAGGCCACAATAAATATAACTCTAACAGTTGTCAGGTGTTAGAAGTATAATTGTGTAGAGATAAGGAGATAAGAGTAGAATAATTTAAACATGCTATGACTTGTCTTGTACTCCAAGTCTCATCCCACATTGTACTCTACAAGGGTCGATTATTTCCACATCTGGAACCTGGGATATCCCATGAGTGTGTTCTAGTGTTGTTTTAGGGATTGTTTGGTTTCAGACTAAGGTTGCCTCAAGTTGCCACACCTAAGGTTAGGCAAGTTTAACCAACTTAGGTTGGTGTTTGGTTCAAGCCACACCTTAGGCTATTAGGCATGATGTTTTTTGCCACACTAGGGCCCCACATCCCATACTCATAGTGTCGCAAGATTCCCTTAGGCTTGCCAACTTGTTGCTCCAATTTTATTCAACTAACCTTAGGCAAGTTTGGAAAAAATGTGTGGCTAAGTGTGGCATTGTTAGACTTAGACCCAAACAGCCCCTTAAGACTCTTGTTTGTATTTTTGTCACCCAGTAGGCTTGCTTGTTGCACTCCTCTACATTTTCAATATAATGAAGTGTGTTCTCAGCAAAAAATGGAGTACTTATCAGCAAGAATTTTATGCTATTTTTAGAGCTTTAAGAATCCTTTGCGTCCAAGAGACCAAATGGAGGGGACAAAAGGCGAAGGAGGTGGAGGGTACCGGCTTCAAGCTGTGGTACACGGGGACGGTTGCAAACAGAAATGGAGTAGGCATCTTGATCAGCAAGAGCCTCAAGGATGAAGTGGTAGACGTCAAGAGACGTGGGGACCGGATTATCCTGGTCAAGTTGGTAGTTGGGGACTTAGTTCTCAACGTTATCAGCGCGTATGCCCCGCAAGTAGGCTACAATGAGAACACCAAGAGGGAGTTCTGGGAAGGCCTAGAGGACATGGTTAGGAGTGTACCGATTGGCGAGAGGCTCTTCATAGGAGGAGACCTCAATGGCCACGTGGGCACATCTAACACAGGTTTTGAAGGGGTGCATGGGGGTTTTGGCTATGGCATCAGGAACCAAGAAGGAGAAGATGTCTTAAGCTTTGCGCTAGCCTACAACATGATCATAGCTAACACCCTCTTTAAGAAGAGAGAATCACATCTAGTGACTTACAGTAGTGGGCAACACTCTAGCCAGATTGATTTCATCCTCTCGAGAAGAGAAGACAGGCGTGCATGCCTAGACTGTAAGGTGATACCTGGAGAGAGTGTTGTCCCTCAGCATAAGCTTGTGGTTGCTGACCTCCGCTTTCGGATTCGTGTCCAGCGGGACAAGCGTGCCAAAGTCGCTAGAACGAAGTGGTGGAAGCTCAAGGGGGAGGTAGCTCAGGCGTTCAAGGAGAGGGTCATTAAGGAGGGCCCTTGGGAGGAAGGAGGTGATGTAGACAACATGTGGATGAAGATGGCGACTTGCATTCGTAAGGTGGCCTCAGAGGAGTTTGGAGTGTCCAGGGGATGTAGAAGAGAAGCTAAAGATACCTGGTGGTGGAACGATGATGTCCAGAAGGCAATTAAGGAGAAGAAAGAGTGTTTCAGACGCCTATATCTGGATAGGAGTGCAAACAACATAGAGAAGTACAAGATGGCAAAGAAGGCCGCAAAGCGAGCTGTGAGTGAAGCAAGGGGCCGGGCGTATGAGGACCTCTACCAACGGTTAGACACGAAGGAAGGCGAAAGGGACATCTATAAGATGGCCAAGATCCGAGAGAGGAAGACGAGGGATGTTGACCAAATCAAGTGCATCAAGGACGGAGCAGATCAACTCCTGGTGAAGAACGAGGAGATTAAGCATAGATGGCGGGAGTACTTTGACAAGCTGTTCAATGGGGAGAGTGAGAGCTCTACCATTGATCTGGACGACTCCTTTGCTGATACTAGCAGGCTTTTTGTGCGGCGAATCCAGGAGTCGGAGGTCAAGGAGGCTTTGAAGAGGATGAAAGGAGGCAAGGCGATGGGCCCTGATTGTATCCCCATTGAGGTGTGGAGAGGCCTCGGGGACATAGCGATAGTATGGCTAACCAAACTTTTCAACCTCATTTTTCGGGCAAACAAGATGCCAGAAGAATGGAGACGGAGTATATTAGTACCAATCTTCAAGAACAAGGGGGATGTTCAGAGTTGTACTAATTACCGTGGAATTAAACTGATGAGCCATACAATGAAGCTATGGGAGAGAGTCATTGAGCACCGCTTAAGAAGAATGACAAGCGTGACCAAAAATCAGTTTGGTTTCATGCCTGGGAGGTCGACCATGGAAGCCATTTTCTTGGTACGACAACTTATGGAGAGATATAGGGAGCAAAAGAAGGACCTGCATATGGTGTTCATTGACTTGGAGAAGGCCTATGATAAGATACCGCGGAATGCTATGTGGTGGGCCTTGGAGAAACACAAAGTCCCAGCAAAGTACATTACCCTCATCAAGGACATGTACGATAATGTTGTGACAAGTGTTCGAACAAGTGATGGCGACACTGATGACTTCCCGATTAAGATAGGACTGCATCAAGGGTCAGCTTTGAGCCCTTATCTTTTTGCTTTGGTGATGGATGAGGTCACAAGGGATATACAAGGAGATATCCCATGGTGTATGCTCTTTGCGGATGATGTGGTGCTAGTCGATGAGAGTCGGACGGGGGTCAACAGGAAGTTGGAGTTATGGAGGCAAACTTTGGAATCGAAAGGTTTTAGACTTAGTAGGACTAAAACCGAGTACATGAGGTGCGCTTTCGGTACTACTAGGCACGAGGAGGAGGAGGATGTTAGCCTTGATGGGCAGGTGGTGCCGCAGAAGGACACCTTTCGATATTTGGGGTCAATGTTGCAGAAGGATGGGGATATCGATGAAGATGTGAACCATCGAATTAAAGCCGGATGGATGAAGTGGCGCCAAGCTTCTAGCATTCTCTGTGACAAGAGGGTGCGACAAAAGCTAAAAGGCAAGTTCTATAGGACGGCGGTTCGACCCGCAATGTTGTATGGTGCCGAGTGTTGGCCGACTAAAAGGCGACATGTGCAACAGTTAGGTGTGGCGGAGATGCGCATGTTGAGATGGATGTGTGGCCACACAAGGAAGGACCGAATCCGGAATGATGATATACGAGATAGAGTTGGGGTAGCGCCAATTGAAGAGAAACTTGTCCAACATCGTCTGAGATGGTTTGGACATATTCAGCGCAGGCCTCCAGAAGCCCCAGTATATAGCGGACGGCTAAAGCGTGCTGATAATGTCAAAAGAGGCCGGGGTAGACCGAACTTGACATGGGAAGAGTCCGTAAAGAGAGACCTGAAGGATTGGAGCATCACCAAAGAACTAGCCATGGACAGGGGTGCGTGGAAGCTTGCTATCCATGTGCCAGAACCATGAGTTGGTCGCGAGATCTTATGGGTTTCACCTCTAGCCTACCCCAACTTGTTTGGGACTAAAGGCTTTGTTGTTGTTGTTGTTAGAGCTTTAAGAACTTAGAAAGTCTATTTATTGTGGAAACAGTTCATTGTTTACACTAACCATCAATCCTTGAAGCATTTTAGAAATCAAAAGCATGTTGATTGCATGCTAGCAAGATGGGCAACATATCTTGAGAGGTTTAACTATCTCATTGTGCATAAATCAGGAGCAACCAATCGAGTAGCCGATGCTTTGAGTCGTCCATGCATGTCTCGTGACTTCTTTTGAGGCTGAACTTCCAGGCATGGATCAAATAAAGGAGTTGCATGAGGAAACAAATGTGGAGCAAGTCAGCAATTCTTTGCCCGTGGATCCATCTATCCGTCGAGAAAAAAGTGTTGTTCTCCATTTCCGACCTCGGAAACTACAGCCATAGAAAAGAAAGCTCGCACAGATTGAGCAACATGAATGAGGAAGGCCGACCACAGCTTGCAGAGGTCTGTTTTTTGTAACAAGAGACTTATCATACCGAGAGCCCAGCCCAAGTACTGAAGAGTAGAGATACCAAAACCTCCAAGTTCAAGAGGGCGACAGGACCTAGTCCAAGCGACCAGACAATGCCCACTCTTAGCATCCTTCCTCTCCATAGAAAACCTCATTGTATATTGTCAATAGCTTTAATGGCCCCGAACAAATAATCCAAGGCGCACGTCGATCATACAAGGACAAGCAATCACACAAACACCAAGGTTTATTAGCGAGGTCCACTGGCATGGCTACATCCCCAGGGCATGACTATGGACGCTCCTCCCGGTGTGCTAAATCATCATAGTTCAGTCACCAACAAGCCCAACAAGGCCATCAAACAGCATCTCCAACCACCTGCCACAGCCAGTTAAACCACCCCTGCCACGGGTGTCCAGAGTCGGACCATCCCCTCATGATCTCTTGCCTGGCCTACCAGCTTATGTCTAGTCTATTTGGTCACCCTGTGGTGCCTTTATATATTAGGCCCGGGATACAGAGTGGCCACAAACTCAGAATTATGCAAAGCGGGCACCAGTTTAATTCTGAGAGCTGTGTCTGTTCCAATAACAATTCTGTTTTTGTACCTGAGTACATCTTGCTGTAAAGTGTAATTAAGAACAGTACGAGGACTAGTAGTTAATTGCACTAGTAGGTCCTTGCACTTGAGATCATTTTTGTAACTGGCCACAACTTTAGAAATCCAAGCAGGTTTAGCAGAGCAGGCTATCAAAGTGTGTATTTTACATCGTATTCTGGACAATCCATCAGAGTGTTTGTTCCCCTGTTTGTATTCAATTGTGAAATCGTGCCCCAGTAATTTGACAAGTAACTTGTGCTGAATTCCATCAGTCAGTTTCTGCTCCTGGATATATTTAAGACTTTGCTGATTTGTTCTAATAATCAGTGAGGAAGCATCCAAGTAGTGTTTCCAGTGTTTAAGGGCCTCAATTAATTGCCAGGGCTTCTTTATCATAAGTTGATGTTGAAACGAGATGTGGAATGGGTTGGATAAGTCCCTCAGGACCACCACACATGTATATATACCATCACTCTAGGGTTTCCTGTTACATTGTACAGTACCGGGCCTGGGCCTTCATGGGCCTCTAACACTCCTACTTTCATATGTACCAACACTCCCCCTCAAGATGATCATGGGTTAACCACCATGACCATCTTGCAACAACTACATAACTCAAACTACAATCACTCTAATGAACAGAAAAACTTAACCAACTACTATACATGAGAGCCATTGCCCTCTCCATCATCTTCTCACCACCTCCAACTTGTGATGGCCCTCAGCTGCCTCTCCATTCATGCGCCAGCAGCGCCTACAGCTGAGCACCACGCACCTCCTCAACAACCTCGGCTGCCTCACCACACAGGTTCCGTAGAACCATCCACACTTGCCTCAATGTCCTCAGCCCGTCTTCCCAAAAAAAACCGGCCACTGACCTCTGCCGTCTTCCCACAAACCTCCGGGCAACTCCGGCCCCAACCATCTTCTCCTCAGGCACGCCGGCCTCTCCCCCGGTCAGGCCTCAACCACTCTCACCTCAGGCACGCCGGCCTCTCCCCCGGACACATCCACAACCATCACCAACCACGCTCAAGCCGCAGCCTCATCATCTTCATCACCACATCTCGCTCTCTCCCCCTAAAAGAAAATCCACCTGGCTGCCATCTGTAGCAGCATCTCATCCTTCTCCCCCTCTGCTCAATCCACCTGGCTGCCATCAGTAGCAGCATCTCATCCTTCTCCCCCTCTGTTCCCTGGTCCTTGCAGCGAACCAGGAGATCTCTCCCCCTCAGCTCCTTGCAGCAAGCACGGAGCAGCAACACTTCAACACAGCAGCTCATCCATCTCCCCCTCTGCTCCTTGTCTCTGCAGAGAACCACGACAAGGACAAGGAGCAGCAACAACTTCCTTCTCTTCCCATCTGCATCTCATCATCTCCACCAATTTTTTTTTTTAAGTACCAACACTCAGTAGCAGCAGCAGCAGCTACACCTTCTCTGCACACACCCGAAGCAGCTACAGAGTCAGCAGGAGCACCTCTGCTCCCACGTCCACACAGCAGCAGAGCCAACCTCCTCTCACCACCAACAGCAACAGTACCCAGCAGACAGCACTCAGTCTTTCTCCAGCAGCAGCACACCAGCCGCACAAGCAGCAAAGCAGCCAGTACTTGGCCTCTCCCCTGGCGCAGCCGCCTCCTTCCTCTGTCCTCTGCCACACACAGGAGCACCCGAAGCACCAGCAGCACTTCGCGCGCGCGCACCTCTTCACGGGAGAGAGCAGCGCCGCCCGCAGCCTCCAATCCCCTCCAGGCGCTCCGCCGCACGCGACTCCGCAGGCAGCCCGCGCGCTCGCACGCAGCCGCCGCGCACTCCTTGCACGCAGCTCGCGCGCAGACGCACAGCCACGCCCGCCGGTCCTCTCCAGGCGCCCTGCCAGTCGCCGTGACGCTCAGCCGCGCACGCGCGCGCCCCAGATCCACCGCCTGCCTCCGCAGCCCGCAGGACCCGAGTCCCCGCGCGCTGCGCCTCCTCCTCGCTGGCGCGCGCAGTCCCGCGCCTCCTGCAGCACCCGCCGCGCCGCGCGCCCCTCGCAGCGCTCGCCTGCGCCTCTGCACCTCGTCGGAACCCCGCCGGATCCCTCACTCCTCCCGAATCCAGCTCGTCCCCGCACGGATCTGCTCTCACTCCGCCCGGATCCGTGCCAGGCCTCACTTCACCACCACCTCGCGGCCGCTTTTCTCCGCCATCGCCTTACGCAGCTCACTCCGCACCAGGATCTGCTCCTGCCAACACGTCCCCGCCGCCTCCTTCCCTAGCAACCGTGGGCATTGCGTACAGCCACCTCAGGAGACGGCGAGGGGAGTTTCTCGTGGTGGCTACGAACCTAGCTCTAATACCATGTTGAAACGAGATGTGGAATGGGTTGGATAAGTCCCTCAGGACCACCACACATGTATATATACCATCACTTTAGGGTTTCCTGTTACATTGTACAGTACCGGGCCTGGGCCTCCATGGGCCTCTAACACTCCTACTTTCATATGTACCAACAGTTGACATTGCAGATGCTCTTGGGCCAATGGTTTAAATGAAAAATGAAATTGGTCTGCCTCCCTGCATGAGCACAACACCAATGCCATATGTACAAGCATCAGTTTCCAGCACAAAGGGATTTGTGAAGTCTAGAAGGGCTAGTACTGGCGTTTGTGTGAGCTTGTGTTTGAGGACATTAAAATCATTTTGTTGTTCAGTGTCCCATTTGAAACCGTCTTTCTTCAAAGAATTTAAAAAAGTTTGCAAATAAACCATAATTTTGAAAAAACCTCCTGTAGTAGCCAGTCAGACCTAGGAAACTCCTGAATAGTGTGACATTTTTTGCAGGTGGCCATTTAATTGCATCCTTAATTTTCACAAGATCAGTAGCTACACCATTAACCCTGGTAACATATCTCAGATATTCATTCGACTTGTGGTTGTGCAAAAATGCATTTGTTAATTTTGGGAAATAACTGGTTGGACTGGAGTGTTTCAAATATTTGCTTCAAATGCACCAGTACTAGCCCTTCCAGACTTCACAAGATCAGGAAACTCCTGAGTTGTGTGATATTTTCCGGAGGTGGCCATTTAATTGCAGCCTCAATTTTCACAAGACCAGTAGCTACACCATCACCCCTGGTAACATATCTCAGATATTCGACTTGTGGTTGTGCAAAAATGCATTTGCTGATTTTGGCAAATAACTGGTTGGACTGGAGTGTTTCAAATATTTGTTTCAAATGCACCAGGTGTTCCTTGAGATTTTTACTGTAGACCAAGATGTCATCAAAGAAAACCAAGGCAAATTTCCTCAGGAATGTTGCTAGAACAGTGTTCATTAGCATTTGAAAGGTAGCAAGAGCATTTGTTAAGCCAAAAGGCATTACTAGATACTCATAATGTCCACAATGTGTACCGAAGGCAGTTTTCTCAATGTCCTATTCCTGTATTCTGATATGGTGGTATCCACTCCTCAAATCCAGCTTAGAGAAAATTGTTACACCCTGTAATTCATCCAGCAAATCCTCAATGACAGGGATAAGATATTTGTTCTTGATATTTTGGGCATTTAATTTCCTATAGTCATTACAAAGTCTCTAGGTCAAATATTTCTTTTTCAGAAGTATTGCAGGTGAAGAATACGGATGGACACTATCTCTGGTAATTTTGTCCTTTAATCATGCCCTTGGTAATGTTTTCCATAGCATCTTTCTGATAATAAGGCAATCTATATGGTCTCTGATTGACAATTTTAGCATCTGGTACTAGTGGGATAGCATGGTCTACTTGTCTTGCATGAGGAGAGCCCACAAGGGTAGTAAAAATTGTTTTATACTGCTCCAACAAGTGTTCTATTTGTGGAGGTATGTTCTGCTCCTCATTATTGCCAGCTGCTATCTGGTTTAAGAGAAGAATAGGTCCACATATAGGCTGGTCCTCTAACTTGTCCTCATTGCTCATTTCTGGAATTGCTACAGTAGGAAATCTTTCATCATGGAAATCAGTTTCTGTCCATTTTTCATAGTGATCTGGACATGCATTTCATCGAAGTCTAACTCCACAAGGTTGTATGTGGACATCCAATCTGCTCCCAAGATGATGTCATAGCCTTGGAGCTGTAAAACCCTGAAATCAGAGGAAAATGGTGCCCCCCAGATGGTGTAGGGGCACTGCAGAGCAATGAATTCAGTCTAGAGAGTGCCTCCATTAGCTACAGCCACTTTTCCTTTCTTTGTAGGGCTTAATTTACAAGCAACATTTCTGGCCATATTGGGAGTAAAGAAAGTAGCAGTGCTGCCACTATCAATAAGAGCAGTAGTTGGAATTTGTCCCATCATTACTGTAACAGTAAAAGTGTATTTCGAGGATCTAATTCCCATGAGAGCATGCATAGAAATTTGCAGAGTTTGATCTCCCTTTATCTGAATTTTCAGTGTCTGTCTCTTTAGCACATTCAGTGAAGTACACTTGCTCTGCATCTTCTAGAAAAGTTTCTTGCATAGAAATTTGCACACTTTGTCAGACCACATGTCTGACTGCCAGTTCCTTGGTTTGTTGGTGTCCCATGGTTACCACACACCTTGCCTCTATCACTACGCCGAGCCTCTGCTGGTTTGTTGCCCACACCTCCTAAACCCACACTACAGAGAACCACTGATCATCGCCGACCGATGATGAGTTACACGCATACCCCGGACCACTGAGCTCCAGTCCGAACAACATGCTTCTCGTTTTTCCCACTGAAATCAGAGCACGACTCATAAGGCTGGGGTTGTCCCCTACTATCAGGCTAGTCTTTGGCGGAAGAGGGCCCATGGCCTCTTATAAGCTCATGTTGGCTCTCCGTTTGAGCCTAGTTGGTGGGTCGAGATGCTCGTGTAACAGGCTCGTGACGCATGTGGGTAAACGCTGGTTAGCGGACCCGGATTGCGTAACAATTCTAGTTCAAATAATCCGAGGCACACGTCGATCATACAAAGACAAGCAATCAATTTCCACATGCTTCTCCATGCTTTGTTTCTCTTTAATGAAGAAGCGATCAATTTCCACATGCTTTGTCCTATCATGTTGAACTGGGTTATTAGCAATGGCTATAGCTGACTGATTGTCACACCACACCTTCAAGGGTCCCTTCCTCAGAAGTTTCAACTCGCTCAGTAGGTACTTCACCCAGAGCATCTCACACAACCCTTGAGATAATGCTCTATACTCAGCTTCTGCTGTTGATCTAGACACAATTGTCTGTTTCTTGCTTCTCCATGACACCAAATTTCCTCCCACAAACGCACAGTAGCCAGAAGTTGATCTTCTATCATCTTGACAACTGGCCCAATCAGAGTCACTATAGCCATCCACCTCAAGATGTCCACTCTTCGCAAACCACATCCCTTTACCCGGAGTCCCCTTCAAGTATCTCAGAATTCTGTGCACAATATCAAGATGCCCACTCCTTGGTTCATGCATGTATCTGCTCACCACACCCACGGCATACGTAATGTCAGGCCTGGTATGACACAAGTACAATAACCTCCCAACCAGTTTCTGATAATCTTCCTTATTCGCCAGCTCACCTGATTGTGCTGTCACTTGATGATTTTGTTCAATCGGAGTAGAGACTGCACGACATCCCATCGTGCCCATGTCACTCAAGAGATCCAAGGTGTATTTCCGTTGGCACATAGAGATTCCCTTCTCTGTCCGAGCCACTTCAATGCCAAGGAAGTATTTTAGATTACCCAAATCCTTTACCTCAAACTCCTTACTCAGACAGCCCTTCAATCTCTCTATTTCCTCCTTATCATCTCCAGTGATGATAATGTCATCCACATAAACAGCAAGAATGGTGATCTTCCGATCGGAGTGCCTGTAGAACATCGTGTGGTCACCGTTACACTGACCATACCCCATACCACGGACAGCACGTCTGAACCTATCAAACCATGCCCTTGGTGATTGCTTCAGTCCATACAAGGATTTCTTCAGCCTGCATACCTTCCCCGCGGTCTGTGAAGTACCAAAACCTGGTGGTATCTCCATGTACACTTCTTCCTGCAACTCACCATGCAAGAAGGCATTCTTGACATCTAATTGATGCAATTTCCACCCAAAGTTTGCAGCACAGGAAACCAATATCCTTACCGTGTTCATCTTTGCCACTGGAGCAAACGTCTCGTCATAGTCAATTCCATAAGTTTGACTATATCCTCTGGCGACCAATCTGGCCTTGTACCGTTCCACCTTCCCCTCGAGATTCTGCTTCACTGTATAGATCCATTTACAACTCACAGCTTTCTTTTCTGCCGGCAATGTGGTTAGCACCCACGTCTTGTTTTTCCTCAGTGCTTCCAACTCTTCTATCATCGCTTCACGCCACTTCGGATCTTGCTTTGCAGCCTTCCAATCCTTTGGGATTGACACAGTTTGAAGAGACGCAACAAACGCTCTATAGGAAGGAGACAAAGCCTCATAAGACACAAAATTTCCAATGTCATGATCATCAAAACCTCCGGTGGTAAAGCCTTCTGTGCCGCTTCACGTGTCCCCTTCCGCAACGCAATAGGCAGTTCCACTGTGTCAGATGGGCTTGCACCACTGCCTTGATGCTCCCCCTGCACTGACTGCTCCCCCTGCACTTGTTGCTCCTCCTGCACAAGTGGCTGCCGCCGAGAATATACCAGACGAGTGTCAGATGAGTCATGCACTTGTGGCACTTGTGGCTCTTGAGGCTGTCGTCGAGAGTACACTAGGGGAATCTTCTGCCACCGATCTCGAACCGGGAGCTGGAGATTACCAATCTGAATGGAACCCACTGTTGGCTGGACCTGAACCTGCACATCACCATCGGTGAGAGTACCAACCGGAATTGTACCCACAATTGGGTGGGCTTGAGCATGCACATCATCATCAGTGTTGGTGTCCACAGGATCCTCCTGAGTGTTGAGACACAGCTTTCTCCCCCTCTTGACCATCCTGCACAGAGTGTGAATGGTCAAGCCTTGAAACAACACACTTAGATCTGTGGGCTCACCATAGAATGGCTCAGACTCCCTGAAGGTGACATCCATACTTACAAATCTGTGTTTCTCGGAGGGACACCAACATTTGTACCCCTGCTGACTAGAAGCATAGCCCAGAAAAACACACTTCACTGCCCACGGATCTAGCTTCCCAACAGAAGGTCGGTGGTCACGAACAAAGCAGGTACTGCCAAACAACTTTGGGGGAACAACAAACTTATTTTCTCCAATCAGCAATTCACATAGAGATTTCATGCCAAGTATCCTTGACGGTGTCCGGTTGATCAGGTATGTGGCTGTCATAACAGCTTCACTCCACAAGAACTTGGGCACATTCATGGTAAACATCAACGACCAAGCAACCTCAAGAATATGTCGATTCTTCCTTTCTGCCACTCCATTCTGAGGGGGGGTGTCCGGACAAGAAGTTTGATGAAGAATCCCTTGTTCAGACAAGAAGACCCCAAAGGTGTTGTTCACATATTCTGTGCCATTGTCAGTCCTGATCACCTGCACCTGCGCCTTAAACTGATTCTTCACCAAGGCGTGGAAATCCTGAAAACAGCTAAACACCTCATCCTTATGACGCATCAAATAAATCCAAGTCATACGAGTATAGCAGTCGATAAAGGTAACAAAGTACTTCATTTCATGCATTGACACAACTGGGCTCTTCCATACATCCGAATGAATAAGCATAAAAGGAGATATGCTCCTAAGCCCCTTACTCACATATGTGGCTCGTGTGTTTTGCATATTCGCAAGCATCACGTGTCAGCTTCCCCTTGCCTATTCTACACATAACATCCGGAAATATTCTGCTCATCTTATCAAAAGATACATGTCCCATCCTACAGTGATTGGATCATCGCCTGCTTCTCCTTGTCCTCCATGGTCGCAATACACACCAAGTCCGGCTGCACCTCCTGGTCCATATACCAAAGCCCCCTACGCCTGGTTCCAGTCCCAACCGTCTGCCTCGTCTGTCGCTCCTGAATCTCGCAACCAAATTGGTCAAGGATCACACGACAGTCTATTTGATCAATGAGAGCACTGAAAGAGACCAAATTGACAGGAAAAGCTGGCACATGCAAAACTGAGGATAAGGAGATGGTCGGAGTGCACTTTACTGTACCAACCCCTATAACGGGCTGTTTTGTGCCATCAACAGTTTGCATAGTGCCAGTGTGAGGAGGATGCTTATTGTAAGGCTCGAACACGCAGCATTTGCCCGCAACATGCTGAGATGCTCTAGAGTCTAGAACCCATTCTGAACCATTCGCATTAGTAGCAAAAGATGCCTTTTCCAGATTATCTTCATCAGTGGAGGCCCAGTGAGGACAGCCTCCATAGCGAGCATTCAAGCCTGCAGTTTGGAGCTGTGATATGAAAGCATAGAGCTCCTCCAACACAGCCCTCAATTTAACGGTCTGAGCATCCTTCTCACGTGTCGCCCCCGCGGCTGTTTCCTTGTCAGCCTGGATTTCCTCCACCTTCCTTTTGAGGCTCTCCAACTCCTCCCTGAGCCTCTCAACATCTGCTACAGTCATGCTGTATTCCTTCTCTGACCCTGCACCGGCCTTCTCTGCACTGTCCTCACCACTCTTCTCTGGCTCCACATCACCCCTTCTCATGTCATCATTCCCTAGAGACTCCTTGACTGCATGGTGAGCACCAGCCGCAGCTATGGTATCACCCATCTCCTCCACAACAACAGTATTCTTGGCGCTGCCAGCAGCAACATCGGCCCCTGCAAAGCACGCCTCGATAGCCACAAGACGGCACCCCCTGCCGACCTCCTGCTCCATCAGGAAGGGCCTCTCCCTGAGCATGAGGCTCTCCTCCTCAAAACACTTCTCCACAATCAGCAGCAGCAACTGCAGGTAGCAGCCACACCTCCCTTCTTCCTCAAACAGCACCTGCAGATCAGCCAGCAGGGCCTGCAACACCAACCCTCCTTCACCGCTGAGCAGCAGCTCCCAACACACAGCACCTCGTAGCAGCAGCAGCACAGCACATTGTTCTCTGGCCGCAACAGCCTCCAGCGGCAGCAGCAGTAACACCTCCAGATCAGAATCTGCAGCAGCAGCGACCTAACCAGCAGAATCAGCAGCTACAGCCTCCTCTGCATCCGCTTCTCCAGCAGGACCACAGCGCACGCATCAGCAAGCAGCAGCCGCAGCTCCTCTGCCTGCTCCCCCTGCCGCGCAGCTCGCCCCAGCCACCAGTCACCACCAGACGCTCTGCCACGCGCGCAGGCAGCTCGCCCCCCTGCGGATCCGCACCAGCCGTGACACGCGCCGCCGCGCTGCCCTTTGCTGCAGCCGTCGCGCAGCTCGCCTCTAGCCTTTGCTCCCCTCCAGCCGCCGCTCAGGACGCACCGCCTCACCTCCAGCCCTCCGCTGCCGCCTCTCCGGCGACCTACCGGCGTACAGGACCGCCGCTCGAACCTAGCTCCGATACCATGTTGAGTCGGGAGAGGAGAGTACCTTCAGACAGTGCACCTACAGGTGTCTGGTGGCTCGCGTGAGTGTTGTGTGTGTGTGGCAGCTCTCTTCTGGGAACGGGAGGACTGGATGCGCCTTCTAGGTCAGCTCCTCCTCATGGGCTTGGGCCCTAAGTGACACGGCTGATGGGCTTGGGCCCATACCGGTTCAACACTAGCCTACCAACTTATGTCCAGTTTATGGGGCTACCCCGTGGTGCCTTTATATATTAGGCCCAGGTTACATGTGTTCAACTCAAACACCTAATCCGCCGCTAATTAGAATGGGATCATCACAATGTGCACAAGCACGCACACACGAGGGGAATAGATCATGACAGTACTAACCCCATAGCTCACGCTTGTAATCTGGATATTTCAAACCTTCAACTTGTTATTTATTGGTGTTTTGTTACCTCGGTATTTTAAAAAGTAAAAAGGTTCACGGCATCAGGACTCCTCTTCATTCTTCAAGTAACAATAACTAATAAGACAGCCCCAACAACAATTAACTATTACCTAACACTCCCTCAATTCAACATAAGCTATTTTCTCCATACCAGCTATTATATCACAAAAAATAATTTGCAGAATAGACAGAAGGAAATAAAACATATACATACTCTTTTGTTTCCTTATCGAAATGTATGACCTTCACCACAAACCACTCGTCTTTTTCATCATCCGATTTTACCCTAGCTGCAACCTGAAACGACAGAGCACAAATGCCCGACATTAAATAACTACACAAATATGTGAAGAACTAACGTGAACAATAAATGAAGAGCTAAGTTCTCAAACTCAAGCGTAATCGTCCACTACAATTACAAGCACTGAAAAACTAGGCGCACGCTTAAGATTAATGTCTAGCGCTTAACATGCGCTTAATTGTGCTGAAGCTCCGCTCCGCTTTGGTCAGAAAAGGGCAAGGCGGAGGCAAAACACTCACTCATTAAAAGATTTTTCGAGGGAGTTGTATTAACATGTGCGAGAAAAAACAGAGTATGATTAAATAATTCATATAGATGTTGTCAGTTCAACGGTTTGGTGACTGACTGATGTGATATCACCAACATATACCAAATTTGCCATGGACCTTGGCATGAGAGTGCAGCTTCTAACTATTTTATTCAATAACTCCCGTTTGAAGTATTTCTTTGCAATCTCTAATGATCAACCTGCTATATGAATGTGTATGTAAAAACTATGTGCTATACTATGGTGAATTAAATAACTGTAGTATTTTACGACACAACAATGTCACAAATTTACAACCTAAACGTACCGACAAGAGCGAACAGTAATGCTCCGTTTGTTAATTTATGCTCTTTTCTTAAGCATGCTAATAAACTTTGATTTACCACACCATGAAGCTACGGTTGCTGAGTAATGTACGTCCATTTTTACAGAAAAATTGAAACCATTGTTTGTTTGAATAACTGGATCTAATACACTAGTATTTCATTTGCTAAAGTACATATTCTGCATTGCTATAAACCTGGTTGCATAATGGACAGTATTGCATGAAGCCATTGTAGCAAGCAATCCGCGTCGAACAGAAACCCATCACAGCCGTTTCACCGTATTGCTTTTCTACAACCAGGTTATGTTTTTATAATACAGTGGGCTTAAGGAATACAATTGCTAGAATATGATCCAAGTTCAAGAATTGTGCAGTTCAATAACTTCAGTCCAGCAAAATACAATCAAATATAAGTAGGAAAGCAATCTCAGTACAAGCCTGGGACACATAAGCCATTATTTGGAAGAAGAAAAACTATCTGGGAATCGCAGACCTATGGCTATTTTCCAGTTGAAATAGTCTTCTTTGTTAATCCAAATTTTCGTCAATCAAATGTGTTTTCATTGTCTTCCTGGACAGTAAGAAATACATTTACATTTAAGGCTATCGATGACCCAGAACAAGAGATGCAACACAAAATCCTAGCAAGGATGAGCGATCAGCACTTTTTAACTCTTACACATGCATAGTGTCTGGTGAATCCATCACTTATTACTGAACAAGCGAGCCATGATATTACTACAAGCAAAATTAAATTTGGTACACTTTATTTAGACTAAAGACACTCAAAACATATGCACCTTATTTATTTGGTAATATGATCATATGTGGGTGAAAATCTGTTAGACAAGCACATAAGTAAGCATACATAGTTTTAAACAAAACAATCAAAGTTAACAAGGTATCATGGTATTATAGATTAATGCTATAACTTGCACGTTTGTCCTTCATGTCTATCTAGAGGTCTACAATTATGACAGCAATGATTAAATCAACAGAAAACTGAGAAATAAATAAAGGAAGTCCATTATCCAGAAAATCAGAATTAGAAGACCTGAATTATAACTGATTATGTTTCTTTGTATCATAGCTATTATGTCCGTGTAGGTAAACAAGAAGAAAATACAAAGGCACATATGCTTTGGATACAGTGTTTGTAGGCAACCCGTTTAAGCAAAACTGATTTCATCTCGATTTTGACGTAAACTCTATTTGGACAACGTAACCAATCCATGGATTACTAAAATCAGTTTTGCATGTACGCACAATTCTGCGTTTTTGGAGAATCGACAAATAGTCATTTTTGCAAAAACTGGCTTCTTGTGAACAAAACCAACTTGCCATGGATAGTTGTTCGACGTTCCCGCTCCTCTGTTGCGCCTCCCGCGGCGGCGGCGCCCGAGGTGACGACATCAACGACGACGCCGTCGTCCAGCAACCTGGCTCCAGCGGCAAGGACGCCATGCAGCAGTCGCGGGCGCAGATGGAGGCCATGAGGCGGGATTCACATCGGCCATGATCGGCTAGGGTGGCTTCAGAACTGCGGTCATCAAGGTGCACCGCAGCAGCGAGCGTCTCTGCCCAGGTGGTGAACGACGACGTCAAGGCTTCCAACGTGTTGCTCGACGCGGCCATGGGCGCCAAGGCTCTAAACCTTCGGCTCTGCGCGTGCTGGGTTCTCATCGGTCATCCGCCTGCCGCATGTTGTGCTGGGCTCCGGCGTGCTCACCAAGAAGAGGGACATCGACGCGTACAGCCTCAGCGTGCTGCTCCTCGAGCTTCTCACCAGCACGCAACCCTTCCGCGACGTCCGCCGTGGCGCCGATGATCAAGGCCGGCTCCTGTGACGGCGAGGTGATATAGGCTCATCGACCAGACCTATGCCCTTTGGTGACCACGCCATCAACGCTGCAGCTCGTGGAACAGGAGATCAAGTACGTGCATCAAAGCTTCTAAAAAGAAGACGATGTAGAGAATAGGAGGCCGAGTATGAGCTTCAAAGAACAGAAGGCCGAGTACGAGCTCGTGGAACAGGAGGCCGAGTACGAGCTCATGGAACAGGAGGCCGAGTACAAGCTCGTGGACATTCGGTTGTGATATGAAAATCCATTCAATACTAGTCTCGGCCAAACTAGCACTCCCTCCATCCCATAATGTAAGACGTTTTTTGACACTACACTAGAGTCAAAAAACGTCTTACATTATGGGACGGAGTGAGTACCATATTTGAAGTTTTTAAGCCCAAACAAAGTACTCTACAAACCAGTTTTAACAAACCAACAACTTAAACTGTTTTTTCCTAAAAATCCTCTTAAAACTGATTTTGCTGAAACTTGTTCCAAATGCTAGTTATCCAAACAACCACCAAGATAGAATAAAATGTAACTTGTGTGCAAATATGATTGTTGTTGTTATAATTGTCAATTCAGTTAAATTAGTTGTCGATTCCAAACTCCAAAAACAGAAAACGTGCATGACTTCATTCGGGGAAAGGAGGCCTTTACGAATTTCAAATATAATATTTTTACGTACTAGAAAATTATAAAATCTTTGGAAATCAAATGTTACAATAAGAAAGAAATAAATAGAAGATTAATAATTTTAAAATGAAAAAGCAATAGCTGTGTGTGAGTAGATTAGTACAATAGCTGGGTCTCCCATTTTCGGCAATTACAAATCTCCTAAAAGCATTCGTGAATATTAAAAAAGGCATAAATTATGCAAAAGATTGTAAGAACAAATCCAAATTCAACAACCGGACTGTCATGCTGGACATTCTGGATGTTAGCACTGCTGAAAAATTGGCACCTTCAACAAGTGCAAGCAATCCCATGAAACTATGGGTGTGTTTGTTTGGGCTGCAATTTTCTCGGCTGCAGCTCCAACGGCTCCAGCTGGAAGGAGTGGCTGTAGCTGCTAGCTGCGGCTGAAAGGTTGGAGCTGAGATGCAGTCGTTTGGTAACTGTGTTGTGACAGCTGCGGCTGGTGTAGGAACATGCTGAAACGACTGAAATGCCCTCAGTTGTGCTGTAACCTGGGTTTAAGTGATGATTGTACTGTTATAACTGTTATATGACTCGATTAAGAGCTGCTTCACTAGTTTTCTCCCTGCAGACTATATTGAAGAGTGGAATGCCACCGAACAGTACAACCCATTCATCAAATAAGGCACCCCTAAAAAAATACATTAAATAAGGCACATTTTTTTTATACAAAATAGCCAATCCAAAACACGTGTACATACGAACAATGGAAACACACGCATCCTGGTAAGCGCCATGGGTTGCATCTGGATTCTTCATGAGACGCCGCGCACATCACGCACTCGCTGGGCCAGCTATCACACAAAGCATGCATCCATCACGCACTAATCCATCGGCAAGCACACGCAGAGAACGCATCACGCACGCAGCTGGCCCAGCCGCCGCCGTTTCCTCCGGGATCGAGCTCGACGCGAACATGAAGTCGGCCACTTGGTAGTCCTGCGTGGCAGGTGATTCCTGGCCAGGATTAGGGGCGGCCGTCGTCCTCCGTCCACACGGCGAGCCGACGCCCAGGAGCGGGTCGGGTCCGCGACGCCGGTAGCAAGCACGTCGGGGCGAAGCGGGGGACATCGGCCGGGCGGCGGCGGCGCCGGCCAAACAGGAATCCTAGCGTGAACGGGAGAGAGAGAGAGAGGGAAAGGATAACGATGTGTCTCTGCCGAATCGGTAAGGGCATATTCTTGGTAAAATGGAAATTTGCGGGAGGGCATTCCCGTCTTTCGCCACTTTGGAGCCGGCTGCGAGGAACTCCAGCCCGAAATATGAGCTGCGGCTTCTCGGGCTAATTTGTGGAGCGCTCCGAGGAAGAGCTGCGTGGAGCCGGCCCAGAAAAACGGCGTTTGGTGCGGCTCCGGCTTCTACAGGCCCAGAAGCCGTAGAAGCTGCTCTTTGGAGCCGAAACAAACGCACCCTATATAAGAATACAGTAAGGTTCATATCCTCTCTAACATGGAAAGGAAAAAGCTTTGCCATCGAAGTACCATGTACCCACAAGTACATGAAATACAAAGACTAACTGATATTTCGAAATTCAGCTGGAAATGAAACCTGCTCTCCTTTGAGGTTTGCAGCTTGGTCAAGTTGGCTCCTCATAGATGCAGAGGAAAATCGTGTTGTATCTGTATCAGACTTCATCCTCTTCTTTTTCTGTTCACTGATTTCTGCGATGTAGAAAGCATCTATGGTATTTTGTGTTTCACATTTAAAACCTCTGAACTTAACTTGCATAAGTCTTAATCTAGTGCTTACCTATCTTTTTTCTTGGTGCAGCTGAAACTCCAGATTGCAACAAACCATCTAATAGTCCAACCAAAGCAGATGAAGCACTGCAGTATGAAGGATTATGAATTAATTGATCACTACTGAATGATGCAGTTTTCAAATAATAAGGTATACACGTAGCAATGAGCAGGCATGGAAATGTGGAGAAAATGAAGATCCAACTTGTGATCCATGTCATACCCCTACACAATTCAAGCAAAGTAGTCATTGACTGCACTGGAAAGTTTAGTTTAGGAACCTCATAATGATGGAGAAAGACATGCACACCCTTTCCATTCACCCCATCCCTGCTCCGAATCGCCACTGTGTTAACTGGACTTGCCACAATAACGCAGATATGTGTTCTGCTCACGGACATTATCAGCATCCAAGCAAATTAGTCATTGATTGCACCGGAGAAATTAGGGCCTTCATAACGATGACGACCTGGAGAAAGACATGGACACCCATCCATCCACCCCATCCCTGCTCCTAGTTGCCAGTATGTTAACCGGCTTTGCCACCATAAAGGGACATACGTGTCCTGCTCAATGACATCATGCTTGCATCTTAGATTTGGATATAGATTGATCATTGGATCTGCTGGGGAATGCCATTGAGCACAGCCTCGCCATTGGTGAGCATGGACATGTCCAGGCACATGATGGACTAGGAGCTAGCTTTTGCCTCCTCTTCTGCATAGACAACGATTTGATTCATACTTTTTTTCCTTAAGATCGGGGGTGGCAGCTGTAGGATTGGGATGCATAGGAGGGAGATGGAGGAGGAGATAGAGAGAGGTAGTGATAGGACCTGTTGAGTTAGAGAAATTTTCCAATTTGGTACATTGATTAATAGCCACACTGCCAGCAACATCGTCCAACATAGTTGCAACACCGTGTTCAGAATCGCTTTAAGGGGTAGGTAATTAAAGGATTTGGTAGCCCATGGGTGGAGTAGAAAATTCATCCCTTTGAAGATTTGTGCATCATCGTGCCTCCCTTACATGAGGATTTGATTCTCAATTCTACCTTCTTTGTAAAGTTGTTTAACGGGACTGACGTCTCCATACATGCAGATGCAGTATCTAGTTGAAAACAACACGGTGCAATTTTGAGACTTCTTGTTTGTTTACTTGGTACTGATTCAGGTTCACTTTGTACCAGTGCATAAAACTACTTGTCATTTATACTAGATAAATAGCAAACCAAAAATACCGTCATGTTACAAGTATGTGCTTTTTCAATAGAGTGGAAAACAGACAATAGTAGTTCTTTCAATAGACGTACCCCCCTATATAAAGGCGTTCGACCAAGACGAAGGGGACATTCAGCATCTCCCAAAGCCCTAGTGGATCCGATCTGGGTACTCCGTCCAGATATTCCACATATAGAACTCGGTGAGCTAACATCCAACTCGCTGTGAGCATCTTTGTACTCCTCCATTGTAACATCATCTTGATATAGTACCGCATAAGCAAGAGTAGGGTTGTTACACGACTAGCCAGCGCCCAAACTTAGGTAAAATATGTGCCACGTGTCCATCTTGGTAACCTGAGGTTACGTCTCACTACCAAACAAATTTACGTGTGACTACCATACTGTTGTTAGTTACTTTGCAAAATACCCTCGCACAGGTTAAGGGATATTAGTATTGGTCTAGGAGTTCGTATTAGTCCAGGTTTGTAGTCCAAGTCTACTGTAATATATATTTGCCCAAGGGCTATGCAATACAACCAAGTTGCTTCCATAACATGGTATCATGAGCCCCCTTTGGACTGTGCAACTGAACAAGCTCATTTCACAAAATGTAGGTTTCTTGCAGATGCTGCTGCTGCTCGAATTCTTAACTGCTCCCGGGAGCGGTCTTGACACCCCAAACCGTCATTCTTCATTTTCATAGCCACCAACTCATATGTGGCACCGATCTTATTGACAAAGTCATCATCTCGTAGCCACAAGTCCACGCATGGCCAACTCGCTCTGCCACGCCTAGCTCATCCTTGCCAACCCGCCGCCGAGGTGGCATCTCCCGCAAGATCGTCTACGTGCAGCAAAATTTGAGCGCCTGCGAGAACGATCCAGTACAGGGAGGGGAAGCACGAGGTTGACACGCATGGAGAGGAGAGAAAAAAATTGTCAGAGAAGGGGCAAGTGAGACTGGCGCGAGAAGGGCATAGCGCAGTGAGAGGACGAGGGGACAAAGACTGGTGTGGAGGGGAAGCTCGGTGAAGGGAGCCGATTCAAAAATCGACTCAGAGCTTGGTTCAGGGGTACTCGGATTATGCTCACATTTTGCTCCAAGGTAAAACATTCAAGTGAAATGAAACGTTATGATGTCCCGAGTTGGCTCCAAGGTAAAACATTCTGTTCCTAACTAGGATGGTATTAATTAAAACAAGAAATATATTTGCCAAACGTTCGAATTATAGTCATTGTGCGCGACACGATGGACGCCATTTATTGCATTGTCATCCATTACTTCATGCGGCATAGTCCACGTGACCATGGCACAGCTGGGCCGCTTGGGCGTCGCGCTTCACGATCATTTCCGAGGACATCGACCCCTAGTCGCGTCCTAATTGAAAATGCCTGAAGTTTGGGTGAAGCTTTATATAATTTGTCTCGTTGATATCCACCAGTATTCAAAATAGAGCGACAACTTATATTGTGCCTGAGACTAGATGTTACAGAAACTCCTGGAGTTTGAGCGAAGCTTTATATATTCTGTCTCCACGAGCATTCAAATAGAGCTGACAACTTATATTGTTCCTGAGACTACATAGATGTTACAAAAAGCTTCCATTTTCTAAATAATGTTATGCAAACAACTTGATTGTATTGCAAGGCCCAAGGGGGAATATATATAGTACACAGGACTTGGGGTATAAGGAAAGACACATAGGCTCATAAAGTCTCCTAGACCAATACTAATACTTCCTAACCCCCCCCCCCCCCCACCTCCCCTCCAAATGCATAAGCGTATGCAATATCATTGCATTTGAAGAAGTGTAACACTAGGGAAAAAAATGATAATCCAAAATCATTGTCTTCGAGAGCGTCGTCATAGCATGAAGAGTCTTCAAAACCTGTCGAGTCAAGCCAAAGGGTATGACGGAGAGATGACGCATCAAGGGAATGACACATTGCGCAAAAAATCATGGCCCAAGAAAACCGACGGCAAAAATATCTCGGCGGCAAGAGAATGGGCTTAGATCAACAATGCAAAGAGAGGCCACGAAAATCCTATAGAAAAGACAATGACGAGAAAAATGCTGACCAACAAAGGTTTGGTGGACTCGCACAGACATGAGACACAAAATATCAGCGGATTTGGTGGACGCAACGGAAACATAGAAAACTAGAAAGCACATACTAGACTAGATGCAATGGCAGCGGAAGAACACGCAACACCAAAGGAAGGTGCATGTGCGAGACAGAGCACCGTCAAAAATCACAGGACAGTGAGAGGGTTTGGTGTAGAGCGACAATCACCATGTGTGAAGGTCGCGAGATGAGTCGTTGTATAGCGACCAGCACAGCCTGCGAAAGGTACGACGTCACAGGTGGACGAGCACCAAGCACCGGGACGGCGCATGTGCAAGACGGGACCAATATAGGGAACACCCTCGAGAGTCGGCGAGCAGCCGAGCAGCGAGGGAGATTCATACGGCAGCGCGTGCGGTCTGGGGGAAGTTGGCCAAAGGAGCAGAGGCGGAGGCGTGCAGGGCGTCAGGACAGAGCAGCAGCCGGCGGCGAGACAGCCAGCCAGAAGAAACCGGCGGCACAAGAGATTGGATCGGGAGACCAAAAAAATCGATCGGGAGAGGAGGACGAGTTGCGGCGTCCGGAGGAGACCTAAACCTAGGCACTGATACCATGTTATGGAAGCAACTTGATTGTATTGCAAGGCCCCTAGGCTCTGAGACACTTATTTTGGGACGGACGGAGTATTACACAAGACTTGGGGGTATAAGGAAAGACACATAGCCTAATAATGACTCCTAGACCAATACTAATACTTCCTAACAAATAAAAGGGGTTTGGCTATATTGTGCAGAACTTGATAAAACAAAAGAGTATTTAAGTCTACCAATTCAAATTTCGCATACCTAACACCCTGATTAAGCACTCTTCACCTCCCACAGAAGCCAGCCCAACTAATGCATATTTTAACATAGGTGGTTTCAACAACATTACATAAGTCAACTGAACAGCATGTCCTCACAATATTGCAGACAAGTCACTCGCATTTTATAGTTGGGAAGTACTTCAATAGATAATCTAGTACTACAGTCATCCAAACTAACCCACATAAAACAGACTTCCCGAAGTTCAAACTTAAACAAACGATGAAGATGGGCAATGCGGTACTTTGAAGTTAAGAAATGCATGCCTTCCAACTATTTATTTTTGGAACCTTAATTTAACATGGGAGATCCTCAACTGACTAATTTTTTTTTTTTGCACGAAGAAAATACCTCGCTGACTAGAAGTTTCAAATGTTACCTGACTTCACTCTCAGAGAGTTCTCTTGCTTGTACATAAAAACCACGAAGCCTAGCCATCATGGCATCAACTGATTTATCCACCATCTCTGGGGCTAGAAAACAAAGTGAAACAATGTTAAGATTTCAATACTCACAGCTTCAATAGAAAATAATGATAACAATATAAAAGAATTCGATCATCAGAATGGCGTAACTAGCAGTACACATACTGGCCATTTAATCAGCTGACCCTCTACAACAACAACAACAACTAAGCCTTTAGTCCCAGACAAGTTGGGGTACACAAGAGCTGAAGCCCATAGGATCTCAAAACCAACTCGAGCACAGTGCTAAAAAAAGTCCAACCAAATAGGACAGATTCTTATAAGTGTTATCTGTCTGATGGCAAAACATATACTTAATCATTGTTAGAGTTATATTATAGCGTCGTAGAGCCTTTGTATTTTCCCCATTGTATAAGGGGCTTTCTGGATGTTTGTTGCACCTGTACATGTATATATACTGGCCTACGGCCCCATGGGAAAACAAGTCACATATTTCCTAACATGGTTTTAGAGCCCCAAGTTTAGGGTTTTAAACTTTTAATTTTATTTTCTTCCCACCGGATGCCGCAACTCATCCTCCGCTTTTCGATCAAAGTTCTCGGTCTTGTTCTCCTCTCCTCTCTTGATCGAAGTTCTCGGTCTCCTCTCGAAATCAATCTCTTGGTCAATTTGTCACTTCCCACCGCCTTGACCCGATTTACTGCTACTCCAATCTCACAACTGGCTTCATTGTGCCATGCACAAAGCCCCCTTAAGTTGTTGCTCCAGCTGCTCCCCCATGCTGCTTTGCCTCAAGTCCGCACTGGACCACCTCAAAGTTGGCTTCCCCAGGACGGACATTTCGTTGCCGCTGGCTTTTTGCTGACCAGCCGCTGCTCCTCGTAAGTTGCTGCCCTTTGCTAGCCTTCTTGTCGCTGCTCTTGCCCATCACCCGCTCACTCGTGGCCACTGCCGTTTCACAGGTCACCGCCACCGATTTGAAGGCTCGTTGCTCCCCGCCGGCCACCGCCGCGGCTCCCGGTCGGCAGCTTTCCGTAGCGGAGAGGAACTGGCTGGTGGCCAAGGAAATACGAGGGGAAGGCAGGGAGCACACACCAAATCCCCCAACCCTAGGGGCCAACTGTCTACCCCATGGGACTGAAGTTAATCATAAATCTCTCGTTTAATTGGATTGAATAGGGCTTACTCATATCGAAATGCCCTGCAAGGATTAATCGCGCAGTTAAGTTATATATTGCCCGATATTTGTAACATTGATTCGTGTAACTTATCCAACCAACATTTTGGTGTTCTTGATTGTTCGCCTATAATATGGCAACCACGATACTATAACCTATCAACTAGCAATGACGGAAAAAAACCTCAAACATAAAAAACAACATGAGATCTTGTAATACGAACCCAACAGTGAAGACGGATCACTAAACGGAGTGATGGTTTATGTAATAAATCATATTGACTTTTCAAAATTGGCGACTAATGTTGATGATGTCAGCATGGGTGTAAGACAAAGTATTACCACAAGTTCATGAGGCACTACGATCTTGTCACCAAGCCCCTCACTTCGCTCCTCAAGAACTTGGACATACCTTGCTCAATCTGCCTTCGATCAGCTCAAAGCAGCGTTGGCCAGTTCCCCCGTCCTTGCCCTCTCGTACTTCCAGTAGCAGTTCGTTGTGGAAACAAATGCACGACATTGGCGCTGGCATGGTCTTTATCCAAAAGCATCATCCTATTGCTTTCCTAGCAAGGCGTTGAGCCCAGCGTCAACACCCGTCAATTTACAAAGAGTTCCTCCTCACCGTCGAGAAGTGGCGGCCCTATCTTCAGCAAGCTGAGTTCATGATTCGCACTGACCACCGCAGCCTCAGCTATTTGGAGGAACAAACTCTCCTTTCTGATCTTTAGGACATGGCCATGACGAGGCTCATGGGATTCCAGTATAAAATCATTTACCGCAAGTGAAAGGAAAATCATGTTGCGGATGCTTTGTCCCACACTGGCCACCTTTTCTGTCTGCAAGCCATTTCTGAATGTCGTCCTTTGTGGCTTCAGGAGGTACTGAATTCCTATGCTATTGACCCAGCCACCCACCTCGCAATTGTCTGAAGACCATGGTTTCAAACCGCGCAAGATCTATCAACACAACCAGCTATGGATTGGGGAGAATTCGGCACTCCAAATCAAATGGATCCACTCTTTTCATTCCAACGCGGTTGGAGGTCACTCAAGCATGGTTGCCACCTATCAGCGTTTGAAGAATTTTTTTACTTGGTCCAACATGAAACGACAAGTGGAAAACCTCGTTCAACAATGTGCAATATGCCAACATGTCAGGCACAACAACTCAAAAGTCGGTTGGCCTTCTTTAGCCGCTGCCCATACCCAAAGTTGTGTGGCAAGACATCAGCATGGACTTCGTCGAGGGGCTCCATTGTCTGAAGGCTACAACGTCATTCTCGCCAAGGTCGATTGCTACTCAAAGTACGCTCATTTTGTATCGCTCTGCCATCCACTCACTGCTACCAAAGTTTCGGTAGTGTTCTTAGACAATGTTGTCAATCTACACGGAATGCGCCAATCAATCGTTACCGATCATGACAAGGTGTTCACCAGCCGCGTCTGGAAAGATCTCTATGATGCTCTGGACACAAAGCTTCTCTACTCAACGGCATACCAACCGCAAACCGATGGGCTGGCCTAGGGTGAATCATTGGCTCGATATGTCTCTCCGCTGCGTAGTGTGTGTGACTTGCCAAAAAAATGGCGCACTTGGCTCCCTCCTGTTGAGTTTTGGTACAATTCATCTTTTCCCACCGCTCTCGGTTGATCCCCTTTTGTGCCCTTTATGGCGATAGTCGTAATTTTGGAGCTATGCACCCCCCCCCCCCCCCCCTCCTCGGCATCTGGTGTTGCATCTTTGGAAGGAACATTACAACAAAGAGCAGTGCACACACCCTCCCACGTCAACACTTGACTGCAATGCAAAATCGCATGAAGTTGCAAGCTGATCGCAATCGTACGGACAAGGAGTATCATGCAGGCGACCAGGACTTCTTATATCCTCGCAACCTTCAAGAAGGAGAAGAATGCAAACAACATCAGCCTTGCAACCTTCAAGAAGGCGAAGATCGCTTTGGCAAACTAAAGTTCACAATGCCTAAGTTCTTCAGAGGCATCGACCCCGAAGACGACATCTCTTGGGCCCTCAAGGTGGGCAAGATCTTCCAAGTCCACAACTTCAACGAGCCAAAGAAGATTGCCATAGCCTCCCTCGAGTTCGACGAGTATGCACTCCTATGGTGGGAACAAGTTCAAGACCTTCGCCGAGAACAATGAGAAACCCCCATTGACACTTGTAATGCAATGAAGCAAGTCATGAGAGCGAGATTCGTGCCCACACATTATACTCGCGTCCTCTTCAAGAAGCTCCAAGTTCTCAAGCAAGGGACCAAGACCGTCGAAGAGTACTACAAGAAAATGGAGATTGCAATGATCCAAGCTAATGTCAAGGAATCCGATGAGCAAACGATGGCGCGTTTCCTCAATGGACTTAACCATCCCATCAAGAGAATTGCGAATTTTCAACCCTACAGCAACTTGCTCGAATTGGTTCACCAAGCAACGAAGGCGGAGCGATAAGTCCACGATGACATCAAGTACTCCAAGCACTCCTCCTGCCCTTCAATGAACTTTACCGCCAATCTCAAGCTACCTCAAATGTGGTGCCATACCCACGGGCTACACCCTCTAGTGGTGGTCCTTCAAGCTCCAAGGCACTGGCGACTACATTAAGCCGTCCACCTACAAGCTCCTCCAAGCCTAAAGCTTCACCAAGTGCAAATGACTGAAGGACTCAGCCGACAACACAAGCAAGATTGAGTACTTCACATGCAAGGGCCAGGGCCACAAGTCATTTGAGTGCCCCTCCAAACGCACTATGGTGATCAATGAAGATGGAGAGTATGAATCTATGAGTGAAGGAGAAATGGAATCTTTGCAACACGTTGCTCCTCATCAACACATAGATCAAGAAGATGATCAAGTCCTTTGTGACAAATGATGCGAGCCCCGCTCTTGTTGTCTCTTCAGGATCTTGACTGTTCAACAACAAGATAATGTCGACCAACGATGCCACCTTTTTGACAAAAGAGTCGGAATCAATGGAAGATCAATCAAATGATCATTGATGGTGGTAGTTGTTAAACTTGGCTAGTGAAAAACTTTGCTCCAAGTTGCACCTCAAGTACAAGCGCCATCCTCAACCCTACAAGTTCCAATGGCTTAGTGACATCAACACCAGCAAGGTCGAGCACACTGTTGAAGTATCTTTCAAGATCGGCGTCCATGACCGTTTGTCACCTTCTCTTGGGACTCCCATGGCAATTTGACTGTGGCGTCATCCACAATGGACGCACCAATCACCATAGCTACACGTGGAAGAGAAAGGAATATGTGGTCCGCCCTACGTCTCCAAACCAATTCATCGCCGAAAAGACACAAGCATCGCCAAGACCTTTGGATGATCATGGTGAGTCTAGTAAGAGACCAAATGGAGAGTGAGCGCCACAAGCCAAAAATGAGTGTATCCATGATCAGTGCCAACAAGGACATTGTCTTCTTAGCCACCAAAGTCTGATTTGAGGGAAGTGTGTGAGAACCCGTCCAAGCTTCACTTTGTGCTTTTCTACAAAGATAAGTCATTTTGACTAATACCTCACAAGCTCTTCCTAGCTCCATGTCGCATGTTTTGGAGGAATTTGAGGATGTTTTCCCTCCGGGCACACCACCGGGACTTCCTCCACTATGCGGCATCGAGCACCGGATTGACTTAATACCAAGTCAACCCCAAAGAGACCAAGGAAATACAACGGCGAGTACAAGAGCTACTTGACAATGGGAATGTTCGCGGAAGCTTGAGCCCTTGTGGCGTTCCCGTTATCATGCTGCCAAAGAAAGGTGGAACTTGGCGAAATGTGTGTTGATTGTCGTGCTATTAATAACATCACCGTTCGCTATAGACACCCCATACCTTGCTTAGATGATATACTAGATGAACTTAGTGGTGCCACTATCTTTTCCAACGTTGATTTGAAAAGTCGTTACCGCCAAATAAGTATGCAAGTGGGAGATGAATGGAAAACTGCTTTCAAAACCAAATTTGGGCTTTATGAATAACTTGTTAAGTTGTTATGCCATTTGGATTGTCTAATGCACCTAATACTTTCATGCGCTTGATGAATCATGTTCTTAGGTAAATTTGTGGTTGTGTACTTTGATGATATCTTGATATTCTATTTATGATCATCCCAAGCATGTCACCCAAGTTCTTCAAAGTGCTAAGAAATGAGAACTTTATGCTAATCTTGAAAATTGCACATTCTGCACTGAAAACTCATTTTCTTGGGCTTTTTTGCGTCTCCCCATGGTATTGAAGTAGATGAGTCTAAAACTGATGCAACTAAAACTTGGCCACAACCAACCAATTTAACTCAAGTGCGTAGTTTCCTTGGTTTGACTGGATTTTATTGTCGATTTGTTAAGGACTTTAGTATCATTGCTTCAGCATTACATGCTCTTTCCAAGAAGGATGTGCCTTTTACATGGGGTCCTTCACAAGATAAAGCTTTTCTTGAACTTAAGAATCGCTTAACTCATAGATGATATAGATGGGGGGGGGGGGGGGGGGGGGGATGAGCGCTCAATTGAATTACCCCATCTATGATATAGAATTGCATGTTTTGAGTCTTGCAAGTTTGGCATCAGTACTTGTGCCTTAAGGAATTTGTTATCCATTCCGATCATGAACCGCTTAAGTACCTTAAGAGCCAAGCCAAATTAAACCATCAACATGCTAAATGGAGTGAATACATATAATCTTTTCCTTATGTCATCATGTACAAGAAGGGTAAAGATGATGTTGTGGCGAATGCTCTTTCCGGAAATGCATGTTGCTTCAAAGCTTGATCTTAATGTCATTGGATTTGATCACATCAAAGTTTTTGCTAAGCCTTTTGCTCACTGCCAAGATGGTACTTGGTGGGAGCATACTATATGAGTGATGGATATCTTATGCGTGCTAACAAACTCTGTGTTCCCGAAAGTTCTTTATGTTTACTACTTTTGCAAGAATCACATGGCTGTGGACTCATGGGACATTTTGGACGTGACAAGACCTATGCCACGCTCGCCAACAAGTTCTTTTGACCAAGGATGTTTCGAGACATTGGGCGCTTTGTCCGTCGTTGAATCACATGTCGGAAATCTATGTCAAAAACTCTTTCCCATGGTTTTTATACACCTTTGCCTATTCCACATGCACCTTGGGAAGATGTTAGTATGGACTTTGTGCTTGGGTTACCTACACCTAAACATGGAAAGGACTATTTTTGTGGTAGTTGATCATTTTTCCAAAATGGTGCATTTCATTCCTTGCAATAAGAGCTACGATGCTTCAAATGTTGCAAGTTTTCAAATGACCACATTTATTGCTTGTTTTGTGGTAGTTGATCATTTTTCCAAAATGGTGCATTTCATTCCTTGGTTTGACCCTTATCACCAAGGGATACTGCAAACAAGCTAGTTTTCAATTCAGTTACAAGTGGAATGGATTGGGAGACTGAAGGGATAAGCAATTGACCAAGTAAACCAACAAGATGGACCTAGATGCCTTAGTAAGTGAGACAGTAAGGGGCAAACTGATTATTGAATTCCATACCAGAGACCAGCAGGGAAATTACACGAATATTTGCCGATTGTTTTCCGGTATAGAACAAGCAACTTCAAATACCTGATTTTCTGTTCTTTTCTTACATGAATACTTTTATAAGGCTGTACCAAGAAAACTACTAATTTAGAACACTTCTTCTCCATCACACTATTTTTTCACAGAACTACTGAATCACATCATACAAGGTTACTAATCATGGGGTATCATAGGGTAGTATCATGCATCCTAATGCAATGTCAACTAGGCATATTGATGACATGGCGTAGCAATAAATGAGGTAAGAGAAGGTGCTAGTATCATATCATGATACCGTAACATAATAAATGAGATGCTAGTATAAGCCTACAAAGTAATAAATGAGGTCATGTAAAATACCAACCTATGATACTATGCATTGTGTAGTATCATATAACTTGTGATACTACCCACTGTGAGAGGTCCAAGGCCACTTCCAATGCATTGGCTCTAGCGCGCTCTCATCGGAGATGGTAGAGTTTTAGAGATAACTACCTCAATGCATTGATCTTAGAGCAAGGCTACTAATATAGCCACCAACTGCCTATATAAGACTGCTATGTCATCAAGAGTCAGCATTATTAATCACTCATATAGTAGCTATAAGATTGGCTATTAGGTTAGTCATTTTTTCCACTTTCTCTCTTTCTCTTCCTCTCATTTACTCTTTTTATCTAGGGGCATGTGAAGAGGTTGGCTCTTGCATGAAAGCCCATTCCTTCCCTTTTTCCTTGTCTCGTTCCTCCAAATAAGAAGTGCCATGTAACCAAGCTTATAGCCATTTATTATACTTGCTCTTACATGTGCTTAATATTTATTATAGTACAGAGTAAACCCCACTTCTATTAGAGCAAGTACAATAGGGTGACTTAGGTGGGCTATAAAAGATGCAACATCAGTTTTTTGCCTAGTTGTAAGAAAGAGAAGAGGAAAGAGAGGAGAAGCGGGTTGTAGTATTATAGCCGGTTGTAGCACGAGGTCCAACACATTTGTGAGAGAAAAAGGTGGGCCACATATTAATGGTATAGCATACTAGTATGAATAACTATTGTACGAGTGGGCTGTTAGGTTGGCTATAGGTGACATGGCAACTTCATATAGCCGATTGTTGGCTATGCTATTAACCATGCTCTTAAGATGCTTGAGTCTAATTGGATGATACCATAAGATCTAATGATCTATGTATTGGATTCCGTGTAGGGAAGGTTTATTGACCTCCCATAGTGGGTGCCTGGGTTGTATCATATACTATTATCATAGTGCATGATACAACTTCAGTTAATACCTTTTCATTGCATGGTATCATAGTGCCACCTTATTTATTACTCCCTCCTTTCCGGTTTATAGGGCTTAAATCTGAAATCTCATCAACCAAGGTAGATGGTGAGTGGAGGAATGTATCTCGTAGTTTACAAAATTACTTAAACTTTAATCTGCATTAACTACGATGTATGCATAGATGACCACTAAATGAGTAGGAATGGTTACATGCATTGGTAGGTTTTCTTTAATCCTTGCATGCATCAATTTAATGCGCCTCGGAATGTGAACATGTGGTGGAAAGAAGTGAAAACAAGACTTATAAAATGGAAAACCAAAAAAATGAGATGAGCCTAATAAACCGGAAAGGAGGGAGTAATTTTATAGAATCTCAATGTGAAGTTGTGTACAAGATTAACTGCTAGATTTATTTAGCATTAAATGTTCTCGTTTTGTGTACTATCACCTCTCTCGTCATTAATTATAGTGCCACAACATCTTTTTGTGTGCTATGATACTACTCAATTAATACTTTTATCAGCAATTAATCAACTGTTAATCAGCACTTCATCAGCAATTAATGCTTATATTACAGATTTGAGTATCTTACAAAATGCCAACACAGGATTGTTAACTATACTTTTATGTTTCTGTTGATGAATAGTATAGAGTTAAGCAAGATAACTTAACGCATGGTGTTTTTAAGTAACTCTTCGAATTTATCTTGCTCCCCCTTCCTGGAAACCACCCCTTTGCCCACCTCTATGGCATCTAATGTTGCTCTTCGGCACGTGTTGAGAAGAAATGTCATGGTACTTTCACTTCTGTTGACACATAGTTCACATCTCGAGTGTTAATCCACCAACAAGAAAGCCCTCGCGAGGCAGTGGGGCATAACAAATCAATGAAGGCATAAATATAGCAATGAAGAAAGGGAAAAGGACAACGTATCTGAATATTTGATACACAAAGCCAAAAGAAAAACATTTCCAACATCCCCGAGTGAAGACAAGAGCCCCTCGTGCACAAACCTCGTACCCACAGCACGACAAAAAAAAATGCAATCAAGCAGCTAAGCATGTCGAGCATACCACCAAAATTCCCTAATGGAAGTAACTAATACGAAGGAGCTAAAAATCCGCATCAAATCGACCTAAATGACAACCAGACAAATGACAGCACGGAAACGGGAGACGGGGCTAGAGCAAATTGCTTACAGGAGATGATCTTCTTGTGGATCTTGTTGATCTCGGTGGCCACATCGTCCTGCTCCTTCCGCAGCTGGTCCAGCTCCTTGGCCTTGTCCAGAAGGCCAGCGACGTCCCCTCCGGCCAAAGCCAAGCCGCCTCCGACCGACGACGACATATTCGGCTTGGATCCGATGGGAGAGCCCAGCCTGACGCTTGGGGTTTCTTTTTACGTATGCAGGCGTGCAGCTGTGGAGTGCGGCAGGAGAGGAGCGGAGAGGAGAATGGGGAAGTGGGGGTCGTTTCCAGCGAGAGGCAAGGCAATTAATGCGGTCGCTTCATGATTAATGGTCGTCAGTTCCATTCGATTTTTGCGTGTTAGACCTTGTGCAATGCAAGGCGCTTAAGAAGAGGTGCTAAGAGAAATAAACCAGTGTTTGGTGCTTATTTGTAGATGATAGATGCTTAATTAGGCACCTCCTATATAGAAATAAGCACTGGTGCTATAGACGAACCCGGTTTATTTTTCTAAACGTCTTCCTAAGCACCTAGCATTGTACAAGGCCTTAGAGCATTTACGGGACTTATGTAATTTGAACCTCTAAGAACATCTCTAGCAGATTCCGTATAACCCGGCGAACTACGTTTTTTTCGGCCATTGTACGGGATGGCCAAAAAAACGGCCCAAGCAGATCCAAAAAACGGCCCGGCCTGTAAAAAGTTTACGGGAGGCCCGTAAACCGCCCTCCAATCCGCTATATATGCCGGCGCCCCGGTGATTTAGGGTATCCGTCCGTCTTTTCCTCTATTCATCTCCGCCGCGTTTCATCCCCTCCGGCGAGAAATTGAGTGAGCTCCGGCAGCTATTTGTGGCAAGGTTTTCCACCGGATATTGGCGGGGATGGCGTCCATGGGTGCGGGGCGTGGCGGCGGCAGGGGGTTCGGCAACCGCGGTGGGTTCGGGTGCCGCGGGGGGTTGGGCGGCCGCGGTGGGTTCGCCGGCCGCAAGCGGCACAACGACGACGAGGCCGGCGGCTCCTGCCTCCGCCCTCCCGTGTCGGACAGGCAAAGAGAGGCGACGCGCACCCGCGGCGCGAAGTCCCGCAGCGCCGGAGCGAGGGTGTGGGCGAACTTCCGCCGCCTCGGGCGGATGTTCGATCCGGCCCTCGAGCGGCTCCGGGCGGCCGAGACCGCGTGGTGGGAGGCGAGAGAGGCCGCGGCCGCCGGAGATGCAACTGCGGCCGCGCGCGTGCCGGCGCTGCGGGAGGAGTACCAGCTCCAGCAGACACTCTCCGGCCCGCTGATCTACCACACCCTCCACGGCAACGAGCCACCGCCACGCCAGGACAGCTCCGGCGACGAGGGAGACGACGGCGACTTCGGCTCCGACGCGTAGAAGCAAGAACGAATTTAGAAGTAGCCCCCCCCCCCCGGTAGTATGAACTAGTTTAATTTCCGTTCGAACTATGTTTAATTAAGTTTGTATGAACTATGTTATGTGGAACTCCGGTGATGATGTTTGGCGCGAACTACTCGTTTTAAAATCATGTTGAATTCCGGTGATGTATGCGGGATCTGTTCTGTGCCCGCGTCTATCGTCCCGTAAATTTCGTTTACGGGAGCCCCTAAACGAATTTTGTGGGCCAGCCGTATGCGGGAGGAGCATCTCTAGCAGATCCCGTAAACCGGGCCATCCGGTAAAATAACCGCGGTTTGCGAGACAGAGCCCGTAAACCCGGCCCGAATAGATCCCCAAATTCGGCCGTCCCGGATTTTTTTTGTGAGATCCCGAATCCGCGAGCCCATTTTCTCCATATCTACGGGATTGGGGGCAATTTTTACAGGGACCTGAAAATTAAAAAACGGTTGGCGGGAGGGAACTTTCAGCTCCCGCCACGGTCTTTCCCGAGCACGACCTCGCCGGAACGCCTCAACGCCGGCGACCACCGGACCCTAGCCGCTGCCCCGTGAGCTGGCGCTGCCCCACGAGCTACCGCCGCGAGCTACGCTACTGCTGCGTCGCGAGCCAACGAGCTAGCTAGCTGCCGCCACCGCCGCGAGCTAGCTAGCTACTGCCGCCCCGAAAGCTAGCTGCCTGCCTCGTGTTCGCCTTCGTGGTCCTCGTCTTGCTCCACGGTGGTGGCGTCACCGGCAAGACGCGCGCTCCTCCTCTGTCCCTGACGAGATCCTCGCGGTGGGAGCAGCCGAGACGAATCCAATTGTAATTTAATGGACGTTTTTAGGGGGGTTTGTGCAATTTTGCTGGCACAATGAAATTTTTTTACGGGATCTGTTTTGCCGGAACAAAAGTCATACTGTAAAAATGCGAAAAAATGTTTTGCGGTATCCTTTAAACCAATTTTTGCGGGACGGGGTATACCGGATCTGCTAGAGATGCTCTAAGAGCAAGTATAATAAGGTGATGTAGGCGGGCTGTAAGACTTTAAATATTATATTTTTGCTGAGTTGGAAGAGAGATAAGAGGTGACAGAAGAAAAGCGGGCTACTAGTTAACAGCCGGCTACAACACGTGCTCCTAGACACTTTGTGAGAGAGTAAGGTGGGCCACGTATCAACAAAGTAGTACATATTTATATCCAACTATTGTACATGTCGGCTATAAGGTTGGTTATATATGACATGGCAACATCATATAGCTTGCAGCTAGCTATACTATTAACCATGCTCTAAATGTTCGTACAAAACTGAGCGTAACTTCTAGACTTGGCATTGATGCTCATATTTTCCTGCATTTATTTCAGCCTTTTCAATGATGTTCGTTCAGTAGGAGGAGGCGTTTCCGTCAACTTCGAGACGCTTGCGGTGACTTCGTTAATTTCAAGATGTTGTGTCATGTTGTGCCGGCACAATATTTCAGAGGTGCTCATAGGTATAGTGTGTGCGTGCGCTGCATTGTACTATGGTTAGAAAAATGCCCACCGACAGCGTTCAATCACTTGTCTGCGTCCACACTCGATCTCTCTCATATGCAAACCTTAAAATTCATACATCACATGCAACGTAAAACAACACACATAGTTCATATAACTCAACACATGTAGATCAAAGGACATGGCATAGGAGAATCATACATGCCATCAGACTACCAATTTTTGGCATGTTCTACTATCTATGGTTATGGAGGAAGTTCACCTGCGGCCGCTTTTGCTCTTGCCCTTTCCCTTTCCTTGTCCTTTTTGTCGACATTGCGATCGAAGACGCAATACGTTTTGAGGAGGATATGCTCGTTGTCAGAGCTATACACACCAGCATCCTAGCCCTCCTCTTTGGGGGGCAGGCCGGCGAGGGCACGGACTGCCCGGGTTTGCTCCAATGTGAGGGGCATGCACCATCTGGGCTTGCTGCTTCACCATGATGTGGGCACGGACGGCCTCCTTTCCCATGTCCTCTGCGGGCTTGTCTAACGCGGCACAGTGCGACTTGGCCTCCGCTACGCGGCACGCCTTCGCCCTCTCATGGCGGACATGCCCGGGCCTCGGCCCCGGGTTTCCTCACGGATCCAGACCTCAACGCGCCGGGACGAGGAGCCACCACAGGGGTTGCGCGGCCAGTCCGAGGCTGTTGGTTTGCACGCCTGTACCTCGAGCCGCTCGTCGCCTCCAGATCCACCGCGGTCACGCGCTTCGTACCGTTAACACCATCGAATCCCAGCCACATTTCGGTGGAGGTAATGGATTCCCGCTGGAGTGACTCCGACGACGAAGCTCGGGTTTTCTCATGGGACCGACCGAGAACCAGCCAAAAGGCTAACTCCTCCTCGTCCCCGCATGTCCTAGTCAACGGATCCAGAGGTGTCGGACTCGGATCCGGTGCCCGCCTTGCCAGAGAAGGCCGGAGATCACCAGAGAGGAGTTAGGGTGGCGGAGCGGAGTGGAAGTGGAGTGGAGTGGTAAATGGCTAGGGTTTGGTCCGGGATGCGGATAGGGACAAGATATTTGTAGGGTCAGGGTGGACCGGTCTGACTTGGCGGCACCGCCTGGACCGCCCCATATCCGGCTCATGTATGGGTTGCGTTTGGAGGGGTGCCGGACGGCCGGATATTTGGGCTGGGTATAGAGTGTCCACTTGGGTACCAATTTCGTGACTAGAATGTGTGAAGGGGTCAATATGGTTGACTAGAGGGGGGTGAATAGGCGACTAACAATTTTTAGCCCCTTTTTGCAAATTTTAGGTTCAACAAGAAAGTAGGTTGTCTAGATATGCAACTAGGTGAACGACCTATATGACAACACAACAACAAGTGCGAGCACAAAATAAACACACAATAAAAGCTTGCACAAAGTAAAGGCACGAAGCAACCGCAAGTGGGGTCGATGGAGACGAGGATGTGTTGCCGAAGTTCCCTCCTTTGGGGAAGGTACGTCTCCGCTGGAGAGGTGTGGAGGCACAATGCTCCCCAAATGTCCCTAGGACCACCTTATTCTCCTCACGCCCTCGCACGATGCAAGGTGTCGCGAATCCACTAGCGGTGCCCTTGAAGGCAGCAACGGAACCTTTACAAACAAGGTTGGGCTCTCTCCACAACTTAATTTGAGGCTCCCAATGTTGGTTTCCTGGATTAGGGGGTGCTTTCCACGTCGGCCCACCGGTCATGGGCCGGGCCGAGGACCCACCGAAGACTGGCGAATGGATTATGCAAGCCCTGGCCCTCGGCGTAATTAAGATGAAGATCTCCTAGAGGCTTGGCGTACACTTCAAGTGTATTTTATCGGCATTCTTATCCCTAGATTGTAACCGACCATTTGTAAACCCTAGCCACCCTCGGTGTCTATATAAACCGAGGGGTTTAGTCTGTAGAGGCACACATACATCGTTTAGAGCTTAGAACTCCCTAATATGATCTCAAGGTAGATCATCTTGTACCTTGTACCCCATCACAATCAATATATAAGAAGCAGGACGCAGGGTTTTACCTCATCAAGAGGGCCCGAACCTGGGTAAACATCGTGTCCCTACTATCTCCTGTTACCATCTAGCTCTGATCACCAAGCTTGGGACCCCCTACCCGAGATCTGCCGATTTTAGCACCGACATTGGTGGCCCATACAGGTCCCGCCAGTTGATGAGTGATATTTTTACACTCATTTCACCTTTGTTTAAACCGAGATATTTCATTTAAAAAGAGATATTCGCTTCGATATTATCACTAATGGCTAATAAGTGCAAAGGATTCCACAAATCCTCTCTTTGATGTGTTTCCATAGGAAATGGGCTAAAAAGGGAAGAAATCACGTGTGGGAATGGAAGAAGAAGGAATCAACAGGAGACGTCTCCATGGAAGCAGAGCAAAAGACGGCGTTCCATAAGGGCGCACGCGCCCGTATGGCATGGAAACCGAGGCAGATCGTCCACCTGTACAACTTTCATAAAGGGGACCCCATCGAAATGTCAACAGAACGAGCACGGGGAGAGCGTCATCAGCAGCCAGAACACCTTCATCATCTTCTTCATCCACAAACCCTAGCCGCCGCCATTTTCATCTCCATAGCCACCATCACCACCATAGTGGTTCCTCATCTAGTTCATACTTGTAATCGTGCATCGCACAAGGCATCCATTGTAAGGCATATTTGCAATCAATCGATATCCAAGATGTGTTCTTCAATGTTTTCTTCCCGTGATCTGATCTCCATGTGTGAGTAGTCCGGTAAGGTATGGGTTGAGGCATAAGCCTTGCAACCCTCTGTATTTGTTGTGGGGATCAATGGAAGGGCTTTGAAATAACGTCCCGTATGTGTGAAATAAAATTGTTCCGTAGATGTCTCCTATCTTGTCCGCGATCTTCATCCCTGCAGGTACCCAGGATCATGGAGATCGAGCACTGGTGAGGCTAGGAGTGAGGAGACCGTGAAGTGTTATACCGAACACCGGTGATAGTAAGGTTCAGTAGGGTAACATGGATCATATCCTTGGGGATACATGAGGTGTAGTCATTAAACGCTCAAAGCTCTTGTCTGATTTCATTATCTTAATTATCAAGGCAACCCCGCGCGATGGATAAGGCCTGCGGTAGGACAACTGATTCTTGATGCAGGACTCATGTCGGTCAAGATGTTATTTGGACACATCCCCCATTTCTACCCGTAATAAGCACATCTCGATGGGTAACTTCCAGCGCACAAATTAAGATCATATCTGGTCCCGACACAAATACTTGGTTGTAAGCAAGACCTCATACCCGTACCTCTTTTTATTATAAGTGTTTGAATCACTATTTGCTTGCTTGATCCGGTCAAAATCTGGATTTGACACTTTGACAAAAGCTTGCTAGAGACCATCGCTTCAAGGGAATCTTCCTCTCATGGGTTCGATAACTCAGGGTCACCTCTAGGGAAATAGGTGCGGGATACACTTTTCTGTTCCATTACTGGATCAATAAAAGGAGGTATCAACCCCTTTTTCTGGCGCCATTGCCGAGGAGGAGTTTAGTATTCCTAGTCTTTGTGTTCAGAGTTTTTGTTAAAGTAAATTTTCAGTTTTTGTTTTTACTTTTCTGTTTTTAGTTTAAGTTTAATTTTTTTTGCAAGTCTTGTCAGTTGAGAAAAACCAAAAAGATTACTATGGCTCGTAATCTTGGGAGTTTTGCTACTCCGAGCAATAACTTTATGCGTGAAACTATAGCACAACCTGAGGTTGCAGCCGCTAAGTATGAGATCAAACCAAACTTAGTTTCCATGGTTCAACAGGACCAATTTGGAGGCTCTGCTTCTGAGGATGCTGGTATGCACGTGCATAATTTTACTGAATTGTGCAACATGGCACGCATTAAAGATTATGACCCCGACGCTCTGAAATTGCGTATATTTCCTTTCTCCCTGAAAGGAAAAGCTAAGGAATGGCTTTTAGCTCTACCTAAAGGTAGTATTACTTCTTGGGCTAATTGTTGTAGTAAATTTTTATCTAAGTTTTGTCCACCTGCAAAGATTATGCAATTACTTTCTCAGATTACAGGTTCCAAACAGGAAGAATGTGATCCACTAGCGCTTGCATGGGATAGGATGAAAGAAGCTATGAGGAACTTTCCAAATCATGGAATGGGGGAATGGTTAATCCTTCATATGTTTTAGAATGGTTTAAATCACATGTCAAAAACTATGCTTGATACAGCTGCAGGAGGAACAATCATGGGAAAGCCCATAGAAGACATCAAGAAACTACTAGATGATATGCAAGAGAACCATGCCCAATGGCATGTTGAAAGATCCACTGCCAAGAGGGTGAATGCCATTGAAGAAAGTAACACGGAGTTGACAGCCAAGCTTGATGAACTTATCTCCATGATGAAAGGTAAAGAAGAGGTAAATGTGAATGCCATCACTAATGAAGAAACTAGTGGTGTGAATTTTATTACTCGTAATAGCTACAATCCTAATTGGAAAAATAATGGTTATGCTCCTAGACTCCCTTATCCTAGTAATGGAGGAGCATCCAATAATTTTAGTGGAGCTAATGGTAGCAATAGAAATACTCTTGAAGAAACTATTAAAAGTTTTATTGCTAGTCAGACTGAGCAAAATGAAAACTTCAAGAATATCTTGAAGAACCATGGTAACTTACTTGGTCAATTGACCAGTAAGGTTGTTGGACTAACGAATGACGTGCAGATACTTGAAGGAAGATCCAAGAATATGGAAGCACAAGTGGCTAAAATTGCAGAGAGCCAAACATTAATTTTAGCCAAGTTTGCAGGTAAATCGGAGCCTAACCCGGTTGAAGATGTTAAAATGATGAGAAGCGACGAAGAGAAGGCAGAAGTACTTGACACAAGCCATGTACCGGAGTACAACTACACCGTTGCTGATTTTGTAAAGATGATATCCATGAAGTATCCACTACCTGAGGTAACTGATAACGAAGCATATAATGTCTTTGTTGAACAAGTTGCAGCTAAGGTACGTGAACTTGATGATGAAAGGAAGATGCTTTATAGTAAGTTACCAGCTAAGCAGGAAGATGCTTTTGAACTTACAATAGAGATTGAGATTGGATTGAATAAATTCAGTGCCTTATGTGATATAGGGGCTAGTGTTTCCACTATCCCTAAATCTGTATATGATAGTTTTAGTCTAGGTCCTTATGCTACTACTGAGATTATATTGAATATGGCTAATTCTACTTCTATTCGGGCAGTAGGCATTACGCATGGAGTTATAGTTCAAATTAATGATTGCCCTGTCATGATTGATCTTGTGATAGTAGATATGCCTGAAGATCCAATAGCACCTATAATTCTCGGTAGACCTTTTCTAAGGACTATCAAAGCTGTGATAAATGTGTTTGAGGGGAATGTAAGATTTGACTTACCAGCTAAAGATCCTTTTGTGAGACATTTCCCAGGAAAAAGAAAATGAAGACCTACACAGGAGAAGGCATCATCATGAATTCCCGAAGCTATGGTCTCGGTGTGTTTGCACCACCTTGATCACCACTACGGTCGAGCTAACCGACCAAAAACAAGCGCTTCGTGGGAGGCAACCCACGTGAATAAAGTAGACAAGTAAGTTTTTATTTTTGTTTTAATAGAAGAGTGATTGAAGTTCTCTATGAAGTAAGTTTGGAAGAGTTGTTTTAATGAAGGCTTTGCTATGTGCAAGTTGAAAAATATGTTGTATTGATGTTTAGATGCCTGGAAATATGTCTATGTATTGTTTTGGAACTAACCCCGCAGGAGGACAAAGAAAAAAAGAAAAGTTTCAGAAGAAGCAGATCAAAAGACGGCCTTTAAAATGACTGTGGTGGTCGTATGGGCGGTCGTATGGCCTGCTGGAGGTTCCAACGCAAAACAACCAGAGACATCAGAGTGAACGACGGTGTTTGAAACGAGCGCAAGCACTCGATTAAGCGGACATTTGAAATCTCTGCAGACAGAGCATTTGACGCCGTTACAAATGGGCGCACTGCCCGTTCGAGCGGTCGTATGACATCTTCGACCAGGAGAAGAAAAAGACCAGGACGAAAGACGGCGTTTCAAACGGCCGCCGCCGCCCGTTTCAGCGGTCATTTCATTTATGCATAGACACAGGTAAGTCATTAGGATGAAAGACAGTGTTCCATACGGGCGCCTGCGCCCGTATGAGCGGTCGTTTCGACCCCTGGCGGCCCCAATAAGCCCGAGGAAGAAGGTAAATCACCCCCATCTCTCTCTTTTCTTCTTCTTCTTTCTCTTCCTCCAAACCTCTCCAAACCCTAGCAAAACTTCACCCGATCTCTCAACTCGCTCGATTTCAGTTCAAATCCTTTCGTGTGATCGATCTACGGTATGTTTCTCCTCCGATTCCCAATTTATTTTTCGGGAATCCTGTTGGAAATATGCCCTAGAGGCAATAATAAATTAGTTATTATCATATTTCCCCGTTCATGATAATAGTTTATTATTCATGCTAGAATTGTATTGACCGGAAACTAAATACACGTGTGGATAATAGACAAATACTATGTCCCTAGTATGCCTCTACTAGACTAGCTCGTTGATCAAAAGATGGTCAAGGTTTCCTGACCATGGACATGAGTTGTCATTTGATAACGGGATCACATCATTAGGAGAATGATGTGATGGACATGACCCAACCGTTAGCATAGCAAATGATCGTTCAGTTTATTGCTATTGCTTTCACTATGTCAAATACACGTTCCTCTGACCATGAGATCATGCAACTCCCGGATACCGTAGGAATACTTTGGGTGTATCAAACGTCACAACGTTACTGGGTGATTATAAAGGTGCACCACAGGTATCTCCGAAAGTGTTTGTTGAGTTGGCATGGATCGAGATTGGGATTTGTCACTCCGACTATCGGAGAGGTATCTCTGGGCCCTCTCGGTAATACAGCATCACAGAAGCCTTGCAAGCACCGTGACTAAAGAGTTAGTTGCAAGATGATGTATTACGGAACGAGTAAAGAGACTTGCCGGTAACGAGATTGAACTAGGTATTAGATACCGACGATCGAATCTCGGGCAAGTAACATACCGCCAGACAAAGGGAACAACGTATGTTGACATATGAGGTTCACCGATAAAGATCTTCGTGGAATATGTAGGAACCAATATGAGCATCCAGGTTCCGCTGTTGGTTATTGACCGGAGAGTCGTCTCGGTCATGTCTACATCATTCCCGAACCCGTAGGGTCCGCACACTTAAGGTTCGATGACGATTTAGTATTATATGAGTTATGTGATTGGTAGCCAAAGTTTGTTCGGAGTCCTGTATGAGATCACGGACATGACGAGGAGTCTCGAAATGGTCGAGAGGTAAAGATTCATATATTGGAAGGCTATATTCGAACGTCGGAAAGGTTCCGAGTGATTCGGGCATTTTTCGGAGTACCAGGGAGTTACGGGAATTCACCGGGAGAAGTAATGGGCCTTATTGGGCCATACGGGAAAAGGAGAGGCAGGCCACGTGAGGAGGTGCGCGCCCCCCCTTGCCCAAACCGAATTGGACTAGGGGAGGGGGCGCAGCCCCCTCTTTCCTTTCCCTCTCCCTTCCCCCTTTCCTACTCCGTATGGGAGGTGGAATCCTACTAGGACTAAGGAGTCCTAGTAGGACTCCCCACACTTGGCGCACCCCTAGGGGGCCGGCCTCCTCCCTCCCTCCTTTATATACGGAGGAGGGGCACCCCTTGGAGACACACAATTGTCCCATAGCCGTGTGCGGTGCCCCGATCTCCGTTTTCCACCTCGGTCATATTTTCGGAGAGCTTAGGCGAAGCCCTGCCGGAATCACTTCACCGTCACCGTCGCCACGCCGTCGTGCTGACGGAACTCATCTACTACCTCGACGTCTTGCTGGATCAAGAAGGCGAGGAACGTCACCGAGCTGCACGTGTGTAGAACTCGGAGGTGCCGTACGTTCGGTACTCGATCGGTGGAGCTCGAAGGATTGTTCGACTACATCAACCGCGTTGTGAGACGCTTCCGCTAAACGGTCTACGAGGGTACGTAGACACATTATCCCCTCTCGTAGCGATGCATCTCCATGGATAGATCTTGCGTGAGCGTAGGAAATTTTTGAAATTCATGCTCCGTTCCCCAACAGTGGCATCCGAGCCAGGTCTATGCGTAGATGTGATTTGCACGAGTAGAACACAAACGAGTTGTGGGCGTGGGTGTATACATATTGCTTGCCACTACTAGTTGATACTTGATTCGGCGGTATTGTGAGATGAAGCGGCCCGGACCGACATTACGCGTACGCTTACGCGAGACAGGTTTCACCGCTACGTGCACTCGTTGCATAAAGGTGACTGGCGGGTGTCTGTCTCTCTCACTTTAGTTGAATCGGTTTCAATGAAGAGGGTTCTTTTAGAAGATCAAAAAGCAATCACTACACCACGTTGTGGTTTTGCGTTGGTAAGAACGGTTCTTGCAAACCCGTAGCAGCCACGTAAAACTTGCAACTACAAAGTAGAGGACGTCTAACTTGTTTTTGCAGGGTATGCTGGTGATGTGATATGGCCAAGACATGATGTGATATAAGTTGTTGTATGAGATGATCATGTTTTGTAAATTATCAGGCAACCGGCAGGAGCCTTATGGTTGTCTCTTTATTGTATGCAATGCCAACGCTATGTAATTGCTTTACTTTACCGCTATGAGTTAGCAGTAGTAGTAGTAATAGCAATAATTGGCGAGACGACCACGACGCTATGATGGAGATCAAGGTGTCACGACGCTACGATGGAGATCAAGGTGTCAACCCGGTGACGATGGAGATCATGACGGTGCTTTGCTGATGGAGATCAAAAGCACAAGACGATGATGGCCATATCATGTCATATATATTGAATTGCATGTGATGTTAATCCTTTTATGCATCTTATTTTGCTTAGGACGACGGTAGCATTATAAGATGATCCCTTCACTAAATTTCAAGATAAGTGTTCTCCCCTAGTATGCACCGTTGCGAAGGTTCGACGCTTCTAAGCACCACATGATGATCGGGTGTGATGGATTCTTTCGTTCGCATACAACGGGTGTAAGCCAGTTTTACACACGCAGAATACTTGGGTTAAACTTGACGAGCCTAGCATGTACAGACATGGCCTCGGAACACAAGAGACCGAAAGGTCGAACATGAGTCATATAGTAGATATGATCAACATGAAAGATGTTCACCATTGATAACTAATCCACCTCACGTGATGATCGGACGTGGTTTAGTTGATGTGGATCATGTTACACTTAGACAACTTGAGGGATGTTAATCTAAGTGGGAGTTCTTAAGTAATTTGATTAATTGAACTTCAATTATCATGAACATAGTCTAAATAATCTTTGCAATTTTATGTTGTAGATCAATAGACCGCGCTGTAGTTCCCCTGTATTTATTATGTTCCTAGAGAAAACGAAGTTGAAAGTTGATGGAAGCAACTATGCGGACTAGGTCCGTGATCTGAGGATTGTCCTCACTGCTGCACAGAAGGCTTATGTCCTTAATGCACCGCTCAGTGAAATACCTCTACGGCTTCGTCTGAGGACGTTATGAACGTCTGGCAGACAAGAAAAGATGACTACTCGATAGTTTAGTGCGCCATACTTTACGGCTTAGAACCGGAGCTCCAAATATGTTTTGAGCAACACGGAGCATATGAGATGTTCCAAGAGCTGAAAATTTGTTTTTCAAGCTCACACCCGGGTCGAGAGGTATGACACCTTCGACAAGTTCTATAGCTACAAGATGGAGGAGAACAGCTCCGTTAGTGAGCATGTACTCAGAATGTCTGAGTACTTCAAACACTTGAATCAAGTGGGAGTTGGACTTCCGAATAAAGTGGTGATTGATAGAGTTCTCCAGTCACTATCACTAAGCTACTGGATCTTCGTGATAAACTATAAACATGCAAGGGATAGAAGATCCTTAAGCTATTCGCGATGCTACAATCTGCGGATGTAGAAATCAAAAAAGGGAGCATCAAGTGTTGATGGTTAATAAGACCACTAGTTTCAAGAAGGGCAAGGGAAAGAAAAGGGAACTTCAAGAAGAACGGTAAAACAGTTGCCGCTCACGCGAAGAAACCCAAGGCTGAACCAAACCCGAGACTTAGTGCTCCCATTGCAAAGGGAAATGTCACAAGGAGCGGAACTTCCCCAAAGTAACTGGCAGATAATAAGACTGGCAATGTCAACAAAGATATTTGATATACATTTTATTGATGTGTACCTTACTAGTACTCGTAGGAGCACCTGGGTATTTGATACTTGTTCAGTTGCTTGCAACTTGAAACATGGAGCTTCGGAATAAACGAGGGCTAGCTAAAGAACGAGGTGACGATGTGCATTGGAAGTGTCTCCAAGGTTGATGTGATCACCATCGCCACGCTCTCTCTACCTTCAGGATTAGTGATGAACCTAAATAATTGTTATTTGGTGCTTGCGTTAAGCATGAACATTATATCTGATAGTGTTTATTGCAAGACGGTTATTCAATTTCAGAGAATAATTGTTATTCTATTTGGATAATATCATTGATGATCATGCACTTAAAATGAAAGGTTTATTGAATCTTGATCGTAGTAATACATATGTTCATAACACGAATGCCAAAAGATAATGATAGTACCACATATTTGTGGCACTGCCGCTTAGGTCATATCAGTGTTAAACACATGAAGAAACTCCATGCAGATGGGTTTTTGGAATCTCTTGATTATGAATCATTTGAGACATGTGAACCGTGCCTTATTGGCAAGATGACTAAAACTCCGTTCTTCGGAACAATGGAGCGAGCAACCAACTTATTGGAAATAATACATACCGATGTATGCGGTCCGATGAGTGTTGAGGCGCGCGGTGGATATTGTTATGTTCTCACGTTCACAGATGATTTGAGTAGATATGGCTATGTCTACTTGATGAAGCATAAATCTGAAACATTTGGAAAGTTCAAAGAATTTCAGAGTGAAGTAGAGAACCATCGTAACAAGAAAATAAAGTTCTTACGATCTGATCGTGGAGGAGAATATTTGAGTTACGAGTTTGGCAATCACTTAAGACAATGTGGAAATTGTTTCACAGCTCACGCCACCTGGAACACCACAGCGTAATGGTGTGTCCGAACGTCGTAATCGTACTCTATTAGATATGGTGCGTTCTATGATGTCTCTTACCGATTTGCCACTATCATTTTGGGGTTATGCATTAATGACAGCTGCATTCACTTTAAATAGGGCACCGTCTAAATCCGTTGAGACGACACCGTATGAACTGTGGTTTGGCAAGAAACCTAAGCTGTCGTTTCTGAAAGTTTGGGGATGCAATGCTTATGTCAAAAGGCTTCAGCCAGATAAGCTCGAACCCAAAGCGGATAAGTGCGTCTTCATAGGATACCCAAAGGAGACCGTTGGGTACACCTTCTACCACAGATCCGAAGGCAAAGTATTCGTTGCTAAGAATGGATCCTTTCTAGAGAAGGAGTTTCTCTCGAAAGAAGTGAGTGGGAGGAAAGTAGAACTTGATGAGGTAATTGTACCTCCTCTGGATAGTAGTACGCCACAGAAAGAAATTTCTGTGACACCGACACAGACCAGAGAGGAAGTAGATGATGATGATCATGAAGCTTCGGATCAAGTTGCTACAGAAGCTCGTAGGTCAACCAGGACACGCTCCGCACCAGATTGGTACGGCAATCCTGTCTTGGAGGTCATGTTGTTAGACAACAGTGAACCTACGAACTATGAAGAAACGATGGCGAGCCCGGATTCCGACAAATGGCTTGAGGCCATGAAATCCGAGATTAGATCCATGTATGAGAACAAAGTGTGGACTTTGGTAGACTTGCCCGATGAACGGCGAGCTATTAAAAATAAATGGATCTTTAAGAAGAAGACGGACGCTGATGGTAATGTCACCGTCTATAAAGCACGACTTGTTGCTAAAGGTTATCGACAAGTTCAAGGAGTTGACTACGATGAGACTTTCTCACCCGTAGCGATGCTAAAGTCTGTCAGAATTATGTTAGCAATTGCCGCATTTTATGATTATGAAATCTGGCAAATGGACGTCAAAACGGCATTCCTTAATGGATTCCTTAAGGAAGAATTGTATATGATGCAACCGGAAGGTTTTGTCGATCCTAAAGGTGCTAACAAAGTATGCAAGCTCCAGCGATCCATCTATGGACTGGTGCAAGCATCTCGGAGCTGGAATACTCGCTTTAATGAAGTGATCAAAGCGTTTGGGTTTATGCAAGTTTATGGAGAAACTTGTATTTACAACAAAGTGAGTGGGAGCTCTATAACATTTCTAATAAGTATATGTGATTGGAAATGATGTAGAATTTCTGGAAAGCATAAAGAATTAATTGAAAGGAGTTTTTCAATAAAAACCTGTTTTTGAGTTATCCACGGTTTGGGCATCGAGATCTATAGAGATAGATCAAGACACCTGATAAAAGATTTTCACACACCTTGATGAGATTTTGAAGAAGTTCAAAATGGATCAAGTCAAAAGAAATAAGTTCTTGGCTGGTGTGAAGTGGAGTAAGACTTGAAGATCTAGGTAAAGGTTGTTTACATGTTAGGCATCAAAATCTATAGAGATAGATTGAGACGCCTCATATGACTTTCACAAAACATATACCTTGACAAGATTTTGAAGAAGTTCAAAATGGATCAGTCAAAGAAGGAGTTCTTGACTGTGGTGAAAGGTGTGAAGTTGAGTAAGACTCAAATCTCGACCACGGCAAAATAAATAGAATGGATGAAGGTTATCCCCTATGCCTCGGCCGTAGGTTCTATAAAGTATGCCAAGCTGTGTGCCTTGCCATGTGTCTGGCAAAAGAGGTACCAAAGTGATCCAGGAGTAGATCACTGGACAGCGGTCAAATTATCCTTAAGATGACTAAGGAAGAATTTCTCAGGAATAGAGATGATAAAGAGTTCGTCGTAAGGGGTTACGTCGATGCAAGCTTTAAACACTGATCCGAAAGACTATGAGTCTCAGACCGGATAAGTATAGTGGGGAAATCTTTTGGAGTAGCTCCAAACAGAGTGTGGTAGCAGCATCTACTTATAACATAGAGATTTGCCAAGAACACAGGGATCTGAATATTGCAGACTCGTTGACTAAAACCTCTCTCACAAGCAAAACATGATCAGCTTTAGAACTGATTAAGTGTTAATTACATGGAGATGTAATCTAGATTATTGACTCTAGTGCAAGTGGGAGACTGTTGGAAATATGCCCTAGAGGCAATAATAAATTAGTTATTATCATATTTCCCGTTCATGATAATAGTTTATTATTCATGCTAGAATTGTATTGACCGGAAACTAAATACATGTGTGGATAATAGACAAATACTATGTCCCTAGTATGCCTCTACTAGACTAGCTCGTTGATCAAAAGATGGTCAAGGTTTCCTGACCATGGACATGAGTTGTCATTTGATAACGGGATCACATCATTAGGAGAATGATGTGATGGACATGACCCAACCGTTAGCATAGCAAATGATCGTTCAGTTTATTGCTATTGCTTTCACTATGTCAAATACACGTTCCTCTGACCATGAGATCATGCAACTCCCGGATACCGTAGGAATACTTTGGGTGTATCAAACGTCACAACGTTACTGGATGATTATAAAGGTGCACTACAGGTATCTCCGAAAGTGTTTGTTGAGTTGGCATGGACCGAGATTGGGATTTGTCACTCCGACTATCGGAGAGGTATCTCTGGGCCCTCTCGGTAATACAACATCACAGAAGCCTTGCAAGCACCGTGACTAAAGAGTTAGTTGCAAGATGATGTATTACGGAACGAGTAAAGAGACTTGCCGGTAACGAGATTGAACTAGGTATTAGATACCGACGATCGAATCTCGGGCAAGTAACATACCGCCAGACAAAGGGAACAACGTATGTTGACATATGAGGTTCACCGATAAAGATCTTCGTGGAATATGTAGGAACCAATATGAGCATCCAGGTTCCGCTGTTGGTTATTGATCGGAGAGTCGTCTCGGTCATGTCTACATCATTCCCGAACCCGTAGGGTCCGCACACTTAAGGTTCGATGACGATTTAGTATTATATGAGTTATGTGATTGGTGGCCGAAGTTTGTTCGGAGTCCCGGATGAGATCACGGACATGACGAGGAGTCTCGAAATGGTCGAGAGGTAAAGATTCATATATTGGAAGGCTATATTCGGACGTCGGAAAGGTTCCGAGTGATTCGGGTATTTTTCGGAGTACCAGGGAGTTACGGGAATTCACCGGGAGAAGTAATGGGCCTTATTGGGCCATACGGGAAAAGGAGAGGCAAGCCACGTGAGGAGGCGCGCGCCCCCCCTTGCCCAAACCGAATTGAACTAGGGGAGGGGGTGCAGCCCCCTCTTTCCTTTCCCTCTCCCTTCCCCCTTTCCTACTCCGTATGGGAGGTGGAATCCTACTAGGACTAAGGAGTCCTAGTAGGACTCCCCACACTTGGCGCACCCCTAGGGGGCCGGCCTCCTCCCTCCCTCCTTTATATACGGAGGAGGGGCACCCCTTGGAGACACACAATTGTCCCATAGCCGTGTGCGGTGCCCCGATCTCCGTTTTCCACCTCGGTCATATTTTCGGAGAGCTTAGGCGAAGCCCTGCCGGAATCACTTCACCGTCACCGTCGCCACGCCGTCGTGCTGACGGAACTCATCTACTACCTCGATGTCTTGCTAGATCAAGAAGGCGAGGAACGCCACCGAGCTACACGTGTGTAGAACTCGGAGGTGCCGTACGTTCGGTACTCGATCGGTGGAGCTCGAAGGATTGTTCGACTACATCAACCGCGTTGTGAGACGCTTCCGCTAAACGGTCTACGAGGGTACGTAGACACACTATCCCCTCTCGTAGCGATGCATCTCCATGGATAGATCTTGCGTGAGCGTAGGAAATTTTTGAAATTCATGCTCCGTTCCCCAACAAATCCGTGTTCTACATGCCTAGCATTGCCATGACTAGGAGATGCATATTTTTGATCCAAATTTGAGTTTGGCTTGGATTCGTTGATGTTTTTAGAGGAGTATGATGTTGTGACTACCGTAGAATCAATATTGTTTAATTGTATTGTATTCAAAAAAATGTGTAGATGTTTACAAGGAGGTCCACTTGCGTACGCGGTGCTTCGAGTTCATCCACCGCACCGCCACAACAAGTTCTCACTCAGGGGGTCATCTTCACCGACCGTGAAGCAAGGAAGAAATTCCAAAAGCTCAGTACAAGGAAGATCAAAGCAACCAAATGGGCTTGCGCGACCACACTCGCCAAGCTAGGTATTACTAATGATTTCAATTTGCTTTGTCTTAATGTTGGGTTGCATCATTTTGTTTATCAGGGATGTGAGACATATGAACGCATGACGCTTGAGTTTCTTAGCACTTTCTCGCATAATGTTGGTTTGGTGCTAAATGCATATGAGGAGGAGAGGATCACTTTCCATCTCCCGGACCAAGACTTCAACATCACTCTCGAAGAGTGGTGTAATTACTTTGGCTTCACCAACAATGATGATGATCTTAGATATGTTTATGATTTCACTGACATGCACCCAAGGCAATCCTTTAATTTGATGAGCACAAGTGGCTCAAGAGTCAGTTGCATTGAAAGTCCTGCTATACGTTATTTCTATTATGTTATCACTGACTCGTTGCAGGCACGAGGAGAAGTTTCTAAGGTGAATGATGAGAACATGCTAGTTCTCGGGAAAGCAGTACACCTTGACGTCGGTTATTCGCCCAAATTAGGGGCAATACTTTTGCTACACCTCGCGCATCAAGCAAATCATGCACAAGGAGATATCGTGTGTGGAGGAGTGATCACCATGTTGGCCAACTTTCTTGGTCTCAACTACGATCACCTTCGCCCCATTGTCGGTAACACCCTTGTTAATATTCATGTTCTCACTAGCGCTGGAATGGTAGTAGTTCGTAATGGCCATCATTGCATCAGAATTCCTGGAGTGGCATACTTGTTGCCCACTCCTATGCCTAACCGTTTTTCCATAGAACATGGACAATTGCATTATGTTGTGCAGGAAGGAGATGCAGCTTTTGACCAAGAAGGCCCAGAACCAGAACAGATAGATGAAGAAGATCTCGTCGCCGACCAAGAAGAGGAGCAGCCCCAAGAGCAGCCACAACAAGGAAGCTACACCACCTATGCGGACCTCAACATCCTCCAGGGCTCTATCCAAGATATGAGCAACCTCGCCGAGTCTCTTCAAGGCACGTCCGCCTACATGAACATGAACTTCTCCAACTGGAGCCAAGGATGGGCTCCTGACCAACCGCCACAATGATCCTGCCGGTTTGGGCTTGCAAAAGCTTAAGCTTGGGGGAGGTCATCACCACTTCTACATCAAGATGTGGCGGTATTATTTGAATAAATTGTAATGAGGTTGTACTTAACCTCGTGGAGCTTCAAAACACTCGTGTTGGTCTGTTCCAACACTTTGCTTTTATTTACTTTCACTTTTTATTTGCTTTCGCTTTTTATTTGCTTTTGCCTTTGCGGTTTGTCGTTTGCAAGTTAGTTTTCAAAAACCCAAAAACCAAAAAAATTGAATAAGCTTTGCTTTGCTCTTTATTTTGCCCCTTGGAGTTCGTTTGCATTTTGTTTTCAGAGGAGTTGATCTATGCCGGACAACTAGGAATGCAAGAGTGAGGAAGAGAAGTGTGTATATTCGCAACCATGAAGGTATGTCCTACGACTCCCATCTTTTGCACTTGAAATACTTAGAGTAGATGTAGTAGTAGTATGTGTGATATGGGCAAATGGGAGTAAGTCTTGATAATTAAGACAAAGGTTTTGTTCTAATAGCTGAAATAATTTTGTAGCCTTTGTTCTGTTTAGTTTAGACAACCAAGACTTGCCGTGGGACTGTTTTTAAATGAAATGATCTTAACCAAGAATAACCATGCACAAGAGAAAGTCTTCAAAGACTTGGGAGTTGAGAAAATTGTACTATAAATGATGTTTCAAATGCTCAACTCCATGTTGTTAATTTTAATAGACTTGATAGCACTTGTGGATTAAATTGTCTAGAGGAACTTAGTTGAAGGGTGTACGAGATTATGCCAAAAATTTGTGTTGTATCTCTTACATGGTGCTTCAGCTTCTTGCTAGTGCCATGGCCCCGCTATTCTATGCACATGTACGTGTGTAAATGTAGCTTCATCACCTTTCTTGATGTTATGCTGATGACTCCGCTAGCCAATGAGCGATCTACCAAGAGCGATAGCTCAGATTTCGGCTATGAGTTTGTTACCGTACGTAGTGGCAATACTACAAACGCATGTTATTCGGCTTTCTCTTGAATGGGTGTGTATGTGGTAAATAAAGGGGACTGATCAACAGAGCTTGAAAGAGACATTCATCAAAGGTCCATAGTTCCCAAACATTAAGCCACAGTGAAACTCTATGCATGATCACTTATTTGGCGTAATCCTTCACATGACAACCAAAGTTCCAGCAAACAATGATTGAAATGAAGTGTTTAAGAGCCTTGAGGAGGAAATAATTGTGGGTGTGCTTATCAGCACTAGAGCATCATATTTTTCTACATGCTTTTCACTCCCTAACATATGTTTTTATGGCTCTATCAAAAGAAAACTCTTCCGTGCATTCCCGGCAAGCAAGTTTTGTCTAGAATAAATAGAATAGAGTGTTGCAAAGTTGTTTTATCTAGTAGATCAAGAACTTTGTGTTGATTATCTTTGCTTCACAAACACTTGCACTATAACCATGCCACCGCTATAGCTATGCTAAGTTTTCAGGTCAAGAAGCGGAGGGCTATCTAGGCGTACCGATCGTAAGTGAACCAAAACCTTCTCATTATTTCGGTTTAAACAACTGAGTTCCTTATGATTCGGATTTCTCTTTATGTTGCTCGAGGAAGATCAAGTTTAAGCTTGGGGGAGTTGATGAGTGATATTTTTACACTCATTTCACCTTTGTTTAAACCGAGATATTACATTTAAAAAGAGATATTCGCTTCGATATTATCACTAATGGCTAATAAGTGCAAAGGATTCCACAAATCCTCTCTTTGATGTGTTTCCACAGGAAATGGGCTAAAAAGGGAAGAAATCACATGTGGGAATGGAAGAAGAAGGAATCAACATGAGACGTCTCTGCGGAAACAGAGCAAAAGACGACGTTCCATACGGGCGCACGCGCCCGTATGAGCGCCTGTTGGGGAACGCGACAGAAAACAAAAAATTTCCGACCTACGCACCAGCCCAGGATCACTATGGAGATGCATACAAGGTTTGGATCTGATCATTACGGACTCATAGCGCAGCGAAAGTAGAGTCGATGTTGATCGTCGGTGCAGATCCCCGCAGCTAGGATTTACAACCTCCCAACCGCGAGGATGTACATCCTCGTCTGCCCCTCGGACAGTCCCTCGGACAGCCCTCCGGGAGGCGATCGGACAGTCCCCCGGACGATTTCACAGACAGCCCTTTGGTAGGACCCTCGAAACTCAGACTGTAACTCGGACAACCCTTCGGGAGGACCCTCGAAACTCGGACAGTAACTCGGACAGCTCTTCAGGAGGACCCTCGAACAGCCCCTCGGGCAAAAGATCGAACCTATGACCTCTCTACGGGGTTGCACACATACGGTGTCATCTATCCGGTAGGGCTTCGCCGTCCATAACTAGTTCCCACCGGAACCCAGACAGCCTTTCGGCTCTACGAAACTATTTCGCTGGGAGGGAGAGAGAAAGCCAGATCATGCATGGCATGTGTATGTGAGAAAGAGTGAGTGTGGAGAGTGCCTCTCCACCTCTATTTATAGGAAAACCCAAGGGGTAGGGTGGCTCTCATCCATCCATGTCATCCCTAAGATATTTTGGGACAAAGCCCAAAAAGCTGGCTTTCCATAAAGTAACCATAAAGTGATTTTCACTATTCACGGAAACATTTTTCCGCGACCGTTAAATCCGAAAATATTTCTGTAGGTCTTAGAATATTTCCAGTACCCACTAAAATAATTTTGGACGCGTTCCGAAACAATTCCGGATTAGTGATTTTCATTTGCGAAAAGCAACCAAAGCGGTTCCGGCAGCTCCGGAACATTTCCGGGTTTTTTCTTCGGAAAAATCCCAGAAGTTCCTAGAACAATTTTGGCACCCTCCAAGAATTTCCAGGCGTGTGCCGAAACCAATTTGACTTAATGGTATACCCCGAACAAGTTTTCAGTTTTACCGAAACTCTTCCGGTGTTCTCTCTCCGGAACTCTTCCGTTGTCTCCGAAACTTTTCCGGTGACTTTGTCTCAGACTCCCTGTCTAGCATTCAGCAGATAGATGACCCTTAAGCGTATGACCCTATAGGTTCGGTGAAGTATAGACATGACCGGAACACTTTCCGATCAATGATCAACATCGGAGCCGTGGACACCCATATTGACCCCTATACCCACACGAATAAATATTCGAGTGAACCTCCAGTTGACGTGTGCTATTCCTGTTGCTTCACGATATGTTACAAAACCCGAGGTGAGATTTATCTACATCCTCGTGGATCAACAACTTGTCCACTATGCCAGTTACCTCGTTACCGGTGTTGTTCTCTTTTCTCGTTTCCATGTTCCGGCATCCCTGTGATCAAATCACAATGTGTCTGGCCAGACGATGATGGATACCGTAACACCGAGAGGGCCCAAAGAATATCTCTCCATCGTCGGAGGAGCAAATCCCAATCTTGAGCTATCAAGTCCCTTGACATACTTTTCCATGAACCCGTAAGCCGCCGTAATAGCCACCCATTTACGGATGACGTTTAACAAACCCCAAAGTTCATGAAGCAAGCATGAAGAAACTTGATACTCTCATGGTCTAAGGAATTATGCAAACGTTAACTTTCTCTGTGTTATTAACCATTAACTTGTGACGAATGTATCTCATAGCATAACATCAATTCGAGTCGATTCAACACAAATGTTCTCCTAACATTGCGCCCTCAAAGTTGCCGGCATAGACATGCCCATGATCAGGAAAACGTGATCATCATGCAACACTTGAGCCAGTCTTAGAGGCTTGACTAGGAATACTTTTTACCGTTTATTATTCCACACGTGCACATGGGTTTTCCTCAGAGCCTTTATGGATATACGGGCTCGGGAACCATAGCAGCTATAGCATGGAACATAAACTTAATTAGGAACATGGGGATAAATAATAACATTTATTATTGCCTCTAGGGCATATCTCCTACAGACTCCCACTTGCACTAGAGTCAATAATCTAGTCAATGCTAAGGCACTTTACACCTATGGCATACCGGTGTAAAATATGCTTCGCTTGTGGTATAGCCTGATGTCCAACGGATCTGACAACTTCAGTTCCGTGTGTATCTTTGCATCTCCTCGCGTTTTCACGCTTTCACAAAATACATATTTTGTGTGGACTTGGCTTTGTATATATGTGAATCACAGGTCAAACCTTGATTCCTCAGACTGAGCTATGGAGCAACTATCTGCAATAGTGTCCCATTGACCAAAGCCATCTTGGAACCATACTAAGTTCATGAATGAACTATATGATTCAACATCTTCTTTGTCGCTTCCAAAGCGTCAACATACTTAGCCTTTGTTATAGAATTTGCCACAGTAACCTGTTTGGAACAATTTCCAACTACCGTGCCACCATATTATGTATTACACCAAACCCCTAACTTAAATCGAAAAACACTTGGAGCATTGATGAAGATTGTATCGATGTATTGCATTACAACGAGTACTTCATAATCTCAGTTTGCGAGAAAACATGTTATCAGTGCTACTTTAGCACTCAATGACATTTTTCACTGTTGTCCTATGATCAGTATTTTGATCACTTTGGTATCTTTACTCGCAAGTCCTTGGGAGTATCGGACATATCTGGTTGTTTTACATACCATGAAATACATGATTAATCCAAACAAAAAAGTGTGTGGAAATTCCATCATGTATTTTGCTCATCAGTGTTTTTAGGACACCGAGTCTTGCAAAAGCTCTTTCCATGTGACTTCGGCAAGAATCACTCTTGGCGTTTTTAATGCTAAACTGTTTCAGCATCTTGTCAATATGTATTTTTGCCTAGCCCTATTAGGCAATTCTTTCTCCGTAGATAAATATGCCTAATATCAAGGCTACTCAGCCCAAGTACTTCATTGAAAAACTAATTTTCAATGAAGTCCTAATTTGTGTCAAGAAATTTATATTATTTCCAATCAACAATGTGTCAAGCACACAAGGTTTTTAGAAATATTATTATGCTCCCACTTACTTTCTTGTAACTACAAGCATCTTCGTTATCCATTGATGAAATCAAACTCTTTTGACTATTTCATCAAAAATGAAGATTCCAACTCCATTTTGCTCTCTTCTGTCCATTGCTGGAACTCTGAAGTTTGCATACTCACTAGCATCCTCTGGATAGACAAAATACCTTGGACTGTATCACATGCAAGTCCTAGGTAGCATTTCCATCACATGGAAATCCTTTTGGCATCCAAGTATCATATCTCATCATTGAAATATGTATTAATTGCTAGTTTAACCCTAACCGACTTTAAGCATCGCTACGGTGAGACAATATCATCGCAGTTAATTCCTTGAATTTGTTATAAGCAACAAGTCGAGCTTTATGGATAAAACATTTTTATCCGTATCAGTTTATAGTTCCATTAATATTCGTTAGACTTCAAGTCTTTCGAAGGGTTTATCAAGATCAAATCTTGAATCATTTATATGGAAACTATCTCGAATTATATTGGCATTTAGCCAATTCCGGAGTCAGGGCCCATCAACGCTTCCTTGTGTATCATAGGTATACTATTGTCTAGCAACAATATCTCGTCTGCGCACCTGAGAGGTTTGCACGAGTTTTGCCTACGTGGTTCAGCTGCAAGTTCGACCGAAGTCCATACATCTCACGTAGAGGCTTCCGTATCAGTCATAGTAGGAAACTCTGGAATCACTTCCAAGGTTTCTTTCCCTTGACCTGATGACGAAGATATTGTTATCTCGTCGAGTTGCACTGTCCTCCCACTCACCTTTTTGCAAGAACCATTTTCTTCAAAATCATACCGCTCTTTGTGGCAAACATTTTTGCCTCGGTATAGTGATGGAGGAATACCCAATAAATTAGGATAACCTACAAAGTAGCACTTGTCTGATTTGGAATAGGTTTGTAAATATTTTACACAAGCCCCATATTCCAAATGTTAAGAAAAGACATAACATGGTTGGGTGTACCATACCATGGCGTCATTTCAACAGATTTGATGGCGCTCTTTTCAGTGTAAAAGCCAAAGTGTCTAAAGCATTACTTTAAAAGGGATAATGGCAAATTGATTTATGTCATCTTTGATCTTACCATGTCATAAATGGTTTGATTACTTCTTCACGGACATTCCACTCACAGTGGTGCTTCGGGAGGTGTAAGTTATGAAACTCTTTTCACAACTCATCAGACATTCGCTAAACTTGTAACTCAAAATTTCTTTCCACAATCCAATTGCAGAAGCATAATTTTCTTGTTACAATAATTTCTTCTTCATTTTGAAAACCTTTTGAATGATTTCAAAAGATCCAGACTTACGTCTCATCAAGTAAATATCCATATATCTACTTGAGTCATTTCAGAAGATAGACAAATCCACTGCCAGCAACAACTTTTATCGGACTACACACATCATGATGTATGATCACCAATAAGTTCTTTGCTCGTTCCTTATGGCCTGTGAATGGTATTTTAGTCACTTCACTTTTCGGAGGAAAGTTGCAAGTGTCAGATGATTCATAATCAAACGACTTCAAAATCCATCATTATGGAATTTCTCCATGCGGGTTTCTCCAATGTGACCAAATGCAGTGCCACACATGTGTGGTATTCTTTTAGTCTTGCGACATTTAGCGTCAGTGTTATGGATGTATCACATTACCATCAATATTCATAACATAAATCCCATCCTCGATGGAAGCATGGCCCTTTATGTTATTCATAATACCGAACAACAATTGTTCTTTTATGAACAATCCTTTTGCAACAAACATTATGCAATGGGCTAGAGTGTATAAAACTCTAAAATGAATTATGAAAGTAAACCCAGAGGTAATATATTATTATCAATATTCATAACATACATCTCATTCATAATGAAAGTATGACCCTTATGTTATTCATAACACCTAACTTTAAAAGTTCTCTTATGAACAATCTTCTTGCAACACACTTTATGCAATGGGCTAGAGTGTATGAAACTGTAAATCAATTATGAAAATAAATACAGACGGTAATATACTTATGGAAGGTATAGTAACATTTACTATGTTCCCAGCGCGTATCTAAACCTCACTCCGGCAAGTCTTTTAGGCCGTAGTAGTTCTTGCATCGAGTCGCAATAGAATGCAATCGAGCGGGTATCTTTGTGATCAACTCACAATACCCAAGAATTAGTGATTTACATGTTTAATCATAATTACCAAGAATTATATCTTTGACCAGCCTTCTATACATCAATAACTTGTATGCCATTCATACATGAGCTGGATATTCCAGTCTTCTCTCTTTTTGCCTTTATACTTCTAACAGTTTAACTTTTAGTATTTCTCCTACTCTCAGAAGAAGCACTCAACTTAAGAGTGGCATTAGCCCCAGACTTCCTAGGTGTGTGAGTCACACTAACACCCATTGGACATTTCCTTTCTCTTTAAGTTGTTGTTTTATTCACCTTCATCATATGACAGGCGTTCTTCTGGATCCCTTTCTTTTCAGTCAAATGCCCAGTAAACACTTTACTAATACTTTGCAAAACAAACATTGCTTTGGATATATCATATCTTTTAGCCATTGTTTTTATCTGAAAATAATTTTCAGTTCCATGAATATCACATAGCTATCCCAAACTTTTGAAGTTCGGGTCTCATGGAAGCAAACAAATTGCACTTGACCGTAACAGAATTTTAGCTTTTGGATCGAAGGACGAGAGTCACATCATCCATAGCTTTAGCGGGAGAATACCGAAAGCATGCGATAGGACAAAGTCCTTCTCGGCACTCTTGAGGACAATCCTCACATTATGTTACCAACCATAAAGTTTTAACCAGATAAATAACAGCTTATTCAAATTTAATAGGGAAGGTGGAAACGCGAACCATTATTCTACAACTATTATGCAAATCACACTTAGACAGAGTTCATAATTAATTGCACCGAGAATTAAAAGAATTAATTCTAAAGTGCGCTCCCACTCAAATCAATATCTCTCATAATTGATTGTGAGTGATTCAAGATCCGCATTTAAATTCCACGCCATTGATGGGAACATCACTGATGACGGGAACTTCAATCGGTAGGCCAACTTGCCGATCACATCTCAATGTGATTCTTGTTCATCTTTCGATGGGCGTGTTCCGACCTCAGGACTTTCCTGCCTGAACGTCAAGACAACCAAGTGATCTCACTGCGAGGTCTCAACTCACCCACCTCACACTTCTCTAATCGTTTGTACTCATGGAAACATGACGCACTCCGAAAAGATAGGTGCCGTGACGGTGCTACACTTGGGAGAACACTAACTACTTGATATTTTTAAGTGAGAGATCACCCTAATAAAAAGCGACTACCGTGCAATCAAAAGGGTGCATCATAAGGGATAAACATCTCAGGCAATTCATAATATCATGATATGGTATAGCCCTTTCTGACGGAGAAGTCTTTAATTTCTTCGTCTTTGGCATTTGCGTCGGTGTTCACCTTCGCGAAGATTGCCACCACCTTGTCGATGCATCAGATAATATTGCTATCTCTATAGCTAATAAAATAAGTGCATTACTTAAGGTTGACACGCAGGTCATTAAAGTGACAATCATATGGCTCCAGCCATCATGCCGAATCATGACACGCAGGTCATGTTAGTAAATTTACATCATATAGTCATCTCATACATAATCGAATTAATATGAGAACTGCTATACCACATCACATGCACATCCTGCAAAACCAAGTTAGACGCCTCTAATCGGTTTATGCAAAATTTTATTTTCCGTGGCTTCTAAGGTTTTGACTTAAACCGCAGCTACCAACGTTTATCATCAAGTATGATTATTCAAGTCTCTAGATTAACTTTGCGGGGTGTGTGAAACATGAGATAATAAAAATCTCGAGCCCCATACTGAACTTCGTCATACGCATGACCCCCGTGTAGATCATATCTGCATTGCCCTTTTGTCTGCGAAATTTCATCTTTCTTTTAACCATGGTGGAATTCAATGAACTATTAGCACTTCATTGATCAATCAGGATCGCGGATTGCCAGAACTTTGAAACTCCACCATGCCGTTATCAAGATCAGAAATACGCAAATTTCAGGGAAGTAACAAGAACATTGGGTAACAGATTTCATCTGCTACCCGCACAAATAATTTTCAGCAATAGAACTCATCAACTACAAAACTATATTGTGCAACACCCATACATCTCTATGTATTCTAGATCGTAACCTGCATCTACGCATAGCACGGCTCTTGATGCCACTGTTGGGGAACGCGACAGAAAACAAAAAAATTCCGACCTACGCACCAGCCCAGGATCACTATGGAGATGCATACAAGGTTTGGATCTGATCGTTACCGACTCGTAGCGCAGCGAAAGTAGAGTCGATGTTGATCGTCGGTGCAGATCCCCGCAGCTAGGATTTACAACCTCCTAACCACGAGGATGTACTTCCTCGTCTGCCCCTCGGACAGTCCCTCGGACAGCCCTCCGGGAGGCGATTGGACAGTCCCCCAGACGATGTCACAGACAGCCCTTCGGGAGGACCCTCGAAACTCGGACAGTAACTCGGACAGCCCTTCGGGAGGACCCTCGAAACTCGGACAGTAACTCGGACAGCCCTTCGGGAGGACCCTCGAACAGCCCCTCGGGCAAAAGATCGAACCTACGACCTCTCTACGGGGTTGCACACATACGGTGTCATCTATCCGGTAGGGCTTCGCCGTCCATAACTAGTTCCCACCGGAACCCAGTCAGCCTTTCGGCTCTACGAAACTATTTCGCTGGGAAGGAGAGAGAAAGCCAAATCGTGCATGGCATGTGTATGTCAGAAAGAGTGAGTGTGGAGAGTGCCTCTCCACCTCTATTTATAGGAAAGCCCAAGGGGTAGGGTGGCTCTCATCCATCCATGTCATCCCTAAGATATTTTGGGACAAAGCCCAAAAAGGTGGCTTTCCATAAAGTAACCATAAAGTGATTTTCACTATTCACGGAAACATTATTCCGCGACCGTTAAATCCGAAAATATTTCTGTAGGTCTTAGAATATTTCCAGTACCCACTAAAGTAATTTTGGACGCGTTTCGAAACAATTCCGGATTAGTGATTTTCATCTGCGAAAAGCAACCAAAGCGGTTCCGGCAGCTCTGGAACATTTCTGGGTTTTTTCTCCGGTAAAATCCCAGAAGTTCCGAGAACAATTTTGGCACCCTCCAAGAATTTCTAGGTGTGTGCCAAAACCAATTTGACTTAATGGTATACCCCGAAACAACTTTTCAGTTTTACCAAAACTCTTCCGGTGTTCTCTCTCCGGAACTCTTTCGTTGTCTCCGAAACTTTTTCGGTGAATTTCTCTCAGACTCCCTGTCTAGCATTCAGCAGATAGATGACCCTTAAGCGTGTGACCCTATAGGTTCGGTGAAGTATAGATATGACCGGAACACTTTCCGATCAATGATCAACATCGAAGCCGTGGACACCCATATTGACCCCTATACCCACACGAATAAATATTCGAGTGAACCTCCAGTTGCCGTGTGCTATTCCTGTTGCTTCGTGATATGTTACAAAACCCGAGGTGAGATTTATCTACATCCCCGTGGATCAACAACTTGTCCACTATGCCAGTTACCTCGTTACCGGTTTTGTTCTCTTTTCTCGTTTCCGTGTTCCGGCATCCCTGTGATCAAATCACAATGTGTCTGGCCAGACGATGATGGATACCGTAACACCGAGAGGGTCCAAAGAATATCTCTCCATCGTCGGAGGAGCAAATCCCAATCTTGAGCTATCAAGTCCCTTGACATACTTTTCCATGAACCCGTAAGCCGCCGTAATAGCCACCCATTTACGGATGACGTTTAACAAACCCCAAAGTTCATGAAGCAAGCATGAAGAAACTTGATACTCTCATGGTCCAAGGAATTATGCAAACGTTAACTTTCTCTGTGTTATTAACCATTAACTTGTTACGAATGTATCTTATAGCATAACATCAATTCGGGTCGATTCAAGACAAATGTTCTCCTAACATTGCGCCCTCAAAGTTGCCGGCATAGACATGCCCATGATGAGGAAAACGTGATCATCATGCAACACTTGAGCCAGTCTTAGAGGCTTGACTAGGAATACTTTTTACCGTTTATTATTCCACACGTGCACATGGGTTTTCCTCAGAGCCTTTATGGATATACGGGCTCGGGAACCATAGCAGTTATAGCATGGAACATAAACTTAATTAGGAACATGGGGATAAATAATAACATTTATTATTGCCTCTAGGACATATCTCCTACAGCGCCCGTATGGCGTGGAAACCGAGGCAGATCGTCCATCTGTACAACTTTTATAAAGGGGACCCCATCGAAATGTCGACAGAACATGCATGGGGAGAGCGTCATCAACAGCCAGAACACCTTCATCATCATCTTCATCCACAAACCCTAGCCGCCGCCATTTCCATCTCCATAGCCACCATCACCACCATAGTGCTTCCTCATCTAGTTCATACTTGTAATCGTGCATCGCACAAGGCATCCATTGTAAGACATATTTGCAATCAATCGATATCCAAGATGTGTTCTTCAATGTTTTCTTCCCGTGATCTGATCTCCATGTGTGAGTAGTCCGGTAAGGTATGGGTTGAGGCATATGCCTTGCAACCCTCTGCATTTGTTGTGGGGATCAATGAAAGGGCTTTGAAATAACGTCCCGTATGTGTGAAATAAAATTGTTCCGTAGATGTCTCTTGTCTTGTCCGCGATCTTCATCCCTGCAGGTACCCAAGATCATGGAGATCGAGCACCGGTGAGGCTAGGAGCGAGGAGACCGTGAAGTGTTATACCGAACACCGGTGACAGTAAGGTTCAATAGGCTAACATGGATCATATCCTTGGAGATACATGAGGTGTAGTCATTAAACGCCCAAAGCTCTTGTCTGATTTCATTATCTTAATTATCGAGGCAACCCCGTGCGACAGATAGGGCCTGTGGTAGGACAACTGATTCTTGATGCAGGACTCGTGCCGGTCAAGATGTTATTTGGACACATCCCCCACTTCGATCCGTAACAAGCACATCTCGATGGGTGACTTCCAGCGCACAAATTAAGATCATATCTGGTCCCGACACAAATACATGGTAATAAGCATTAAGACCTTATACCCGTACCTCTTTTTATTATAAGTGTTTGTATCACTATTTGCTTGCTTGATCCGGTCAAAAGCTGGATTTGACACTTTGACAAAAGCTTGCTAGAGACCATCGCTTCAAGGGAATCTTCCTCTCGTGGGTTCGATAACCCAGGGGTCACCTCTGGGGAAATAGGTGCGGGATACACTTTTCTGTTCCATTACCGGATCAATAAAATGAGGTATCACCAGGTGATCACTCGAGGTCGATGGTGGATCTTCAGATCAATGACAACATCGGTTGCGGGGACATCTTCCTCCCCGGCCAGCTATTCGCCTTCCGATGGGTGACTTCCAGCGCACAAATTAAGATCATATCTGGTCCCGACACAAATACATGGTTGTAAGCATTAGGACCTCATACCCGTACCTCTTTTTGTTATAAGTTGAATCACTATTTGCTTGCTTGATCCAGTCAAAAGTTGGATTTGACACTTTGACAAAAGCTTGCTAGAGACCATCGCTTCAAGGGAATCTTTCTCTCGTGGGTTCGATAACCCAGGGTCACCTTTGGGGAAATAGGTGCAAGATACACTTTTTTGTTCCATTACTGGATCAATAAAAGGAGGTATCACCAGGTGATCACTCGAGGTCGATGGCGGATCTTCGGATCAATGACAACATCGGTTGCAGGGACATCTTCGTCCCCGGCCAGCTCTTCGCCTTCAGCAGCATCATATTGCACACTGACTTAGGTGGCCATCTCGGTCAGGTAGAGGATCTCCCCTCGGACCAAGCCATTCGGTTTGGCGATCCGGAAAATGCCACGGATTCCCACGGCGAGCTCACTTCTTCAGGCCAGATGTCAGATCGGCCCTAGAACACCATTGCCCACACATCAAACTCGATCTCGGAGCGGGCCCTTGATATGATCTGTCTCCCGTATCCGGCTTCGGGCTCGGATCCGAGCTTCACTTCATCGGATCAGGCGTCGAGCCTCTCTGGTGGAAACCCTGAGGTGGCATCTTACAACACCTTGAATCGAGCCCAGTCTGGCGCCGCCTACTGTCAAAGGACGGATGAAGCCGACCACATCGCTTTTAACGAGATGCTTGACCAAATTCAAAATCTTGAGGTCTCAAACGAGCATACCTCGGTCGACAACCAGATCGGATTTAGATCCGGAGGCGTAGAAATTTTCGTCCCACCCACCACCCACCTAGTCGCCATGATCGAAGATTTAACCGATGTGCTGGACTATGCCTCTGAGGAGGCTATCGACATGGAAGAAGATGTGGACGATATGTCATATACCGCATCACCTCTGGTGCCCGGTTATACCGGGAATTGGGCGGCTACCTCCACCCACGATGTCTACATGGTAGACACCCCCAAAGAGGACGAAGGTGACAAGGAACCCCCCAAGCGCCGATGCTGGAGACGCCATAATAAAAGCGCGGGCAACGGCAGTGCTAGCCACGAAGTTACCGATAACGGCGGCACTCCGGACGGCACCAATGAGCAATACGCAACTGATAACGTCGGCAATGGTCTGACGAATGGCGCCACCACCAACAGGGATGATGACGACCCCGAAGACAATGACTACCATCCAGAGTCCAAGGAAGATTTAAGCCTCGGACCTGATGAATTTGATATCCCCGAGAGCCACTAGATGATCCTTTGTTACAGGCATTCCGCCGGCGGCTACTTAGTACCGCCAAGAGCATGAAGCTAAAATCCCAAAAGCTTTGAGCCGAACATGACAGGCTAACTGATAAGTGGACTGAGGTCCTCAGTGCCGAGCAAGAGCTCGAGGGACGGTTCACGGGGAATAAGCAACATTATCCGTGGAAGAGCCTGCTTCCCGAGTTCGACGAGGAGGTCCTGGGCACTCCACTGTCAATACACGACTGGGCCCAAGACCGACCTCCTCGGGGCCGAGATAAACCAGCTGGAGGGTATCCCAATCCCCCCGAGGTACCTCGCCGTCATGGCAAGGGCGCACTTCCACCTTAGATATCATATGACCTACGGAAGAAATTGGAGCCGGCCGCCCCATCTCGATCCATTTACGAATCGAGGGAGCGCCCACCCGCGGAACAGGTGGGATGCCAAGCTTGGTCGACCAAGTATGGCAACATGCGTCATAATGCATATGATCGGACGTTGTTGATGCCTGCACTACAAAAAAAACACTTCCGTGGTGATGCGTGGTTGTCACAGTAGGTCATGTTTTCTGTCATGCATGTACATCCGTGACGATTTTATGACAGAATCAAGATAGTCATACCTGTACTGTCGTAGAAGTGTTCCATGAAAATTCTCAAATTATCATCACGGAAGTGTCCACTTCCATGACGATAAATGGCGCGTCATGGAAGTGTTTTCATCAAGGGTAACCAACAGGTGGCATCCACCGTAACGGGTCACCGTTAAGCTATCGGGTGCGGGTTTGAATCCAATAACCCATTAACAGCCCGGACCAATGGCGATTTTCCACGTGTAAAATTCTCATTCGCCAACGGAACCACATGTCAGCTCGGCGTTGCGACATATGTCATCCATTCATTGGACGAGAGACGCCTATGATACGTCGACCTGTGGCACGGCCAACAGTGGCCCATTCAGGTTAAACGGGCCGTGTAGGGGAACGCACCAGAAAACAAAAATTTCTGGTACTGCGAGCACGCCCAGGATCACTATGGAGATGCATACAGGGTTTGATCTGATCGTTACCGACTCATAGCGCAGCGGAAGTAGAGTCGATGTTGATCGTCGGTGCAGATCCCCGCAGCTAGGATTTACAACCTCCCAACCATGAGGATGTACTCCCTCGTCAGCCCCTTGGACAGTCCCTCGGACAGCCCTTCGGGAGGCGATCGGACAGTCCCCCGGACGGAGTCACGGACAGCCCTTCGGGAGGCACTCACAGAATCTCGGACGGTCACTCGGACAGCCCTTCGGGAGGCACTCTCGAACAGCCCCTCGGGCAAAAAGATCGAACCTATGACCTCTCTACGGGGTTGCACACATACGGTGTCATCTATCCGGCAGGGCTTCGCCGTCCAGAACTAGTTCCCACCAGAACCCAGACAGCCTTTTGGCTCTAAGAAACTATTTCGCGGGGAGGGAGAGAGAAGGCCAGATCATGCATGGCATTTGTATGTGAGAAAGAGTGAGTGTGAAGAGTGCCTCTCCACCTCTATTTATAGGAAAACCCAAGTGGTAGGGTGGCTTCTCCAAGAAGCCATTAGGGAAAAATACCAAAAGGCCCTCAAGGTGGCTTCTCCAAGAAGCCATCAAAAAGTGCTTTTCACTATTCACGGAAACATTTTTCCGCAACCGTTAAAACCGAAAATACTTCTGTAGGTCTTAGATTAATTCCAGTACCAACTTAAATAATTTTGGACGTGTTCCGAAACAATTCCGGATTAGTGATTTTCATCTGCGAAAAGCAACCAAAGCGGTTCCGGCAGCTCCAGAACATTTCCGGGTTTTTTATCCGGAAAAATCCCAGAAGTTCCCAGAACAATTCTGGCACCCTCTAAGAATTTCCAGGCGTGTGCCGAAACCATTTTGACTTAATGGTATACTCTGAAACAACCTTTTGGTTTTACCGAAACTATTCCGGTGTTCTCTCTCTGGAACTCTTCCGATGTCTTTGAAACTTTTCCGGTGAGTTTCTCTCAGACTCCCTGTCTAGAATTCAGCAGATAGATGACCCTTAATCGTGTGACCCTATAGGTTCGGTGAAGTATAGACATGACCGGAACACTTTCTGATCAATGATCAACATCGGAGCCGTGGACACCCATATTGACCCCTATACCCACACGAATGAATATTCGAGTGAACCTCCAGTTGCCGTGTGCTATTCCTGTTGCTTCGCGATATGTTACAAACACCCATGGTGAGACTTATCGGCATCCCCGTGGATCAACAACTTGTCCACTATGCCAGTTACCTCGTTACCGGTTTTGTTCTCTTTTCTCGTTCCCGTGTTCCGGCATCCCTGTGATCAAATCACATTGTGTCTGGCCAGACGATGGTTGATACCGTAACACCGAGAGGGCCCAGAGATATCTCTCCATCGTCAGAGGAGCAAATCCCAATCTTGAGCTAAGGTAGCCCCCGAGTGCTGTGCGGGGGTACTTCTGCTTTCATTAGACCCAAAAGGTAGTGATACATACGTGCATGCGTTCAACTGTAAAACAGACGGAGGAGCTCCGCATTCCAGGGCCGGCTGGACTCCTCGCCGGCTGCGTCTCTCTTGCGCTTGTTTGGCTGCTGCGCGTCGATGAGGTAGTACGCAATCCGGTCACAGATAACTTTGCTGATAATGAAGGGGCCCTCCCAAGGAGAGGCCAGCTTGTGCTGGCCGGCTGTTCGCTGGACGAGCCGGAGCACGAGGTCGCCCTCGCGGAATGCGAGGGGTTTGATCTTCTTGCTGTGGTAGTGGCGCAGGCCTTGTTGGTAGATGGCTGGCCGGCTGAGGGCCAGGAGGCGTGCCTCCTCGAGCAGGTCGACGCCGTCTTAGCGTGCCTCCTTTGCCTCGTCTTCTGTTTACATGGTCATCCGGGGCGAGTCGAACTCGACGTCGGTTGGAATAATTGCTTCGGCTCCGTAGACGAGGAAGAACGGGGTGAACCCGGTTGAGCGGTTGGGTGTCGTCCGGAGACTCTAGAGGACGGCCGGCAGCTCATCGAGCCAGCTGCCGGGTGAGCGCACGAGCGGCTCGATGAGTCGCGGCTTGATGCCGGCTAGGATTAGGCCGTTTGCCCGCTCGACCTGGCCGTTCGACTGGGGATGTGCGACGGAGGCCAAGTCGAGCCGGATGCCGGATGCGGAGCAGTAGTGGGCCAGCGCGCCCTTGGCGAAGTTGGTGCCGTTGTCCGTGATGATGCTGTGGGGAACGCCGTAGCGGACCGCGATATCCATGATGAACCAGACGGCCGTGGGCCCGTCGAGCTTCTTGATCGGTCTCGCCTGATCCACTTGGTGAACTTGTCGACGGCGACCAGCATATGCGTCATGCTGCCTCGGGCGGTCTTGAAGGGCCCCACCATGTCGATCCCCCAGACGGCAAAGGGCCACGTGATTGGGATAGTTTGGAGGGCTGTGGCTGGTTGGTGGCTGCGCTTGCTGAAGCGTTGGCAACCCTCGCATTTGAGGATCAGCTGTTCGGCGTCTTGCAGGGCCGTGGGCCAGTAGAAACCATGGCAGAAAGCCTTGGCCACCAGGGACCTCGAGGCGGCGTGGTGCCCGCACTCGCCCTGGTGGATGTCGAGGAGGATCTCGATCCCTTTGTCCTGCTCGACGCAGTGCTGGAACACGCCTGTCGTGCCGCGCTTGACGAGCTCGTGGTTGATGATGATGTAGGCGGACGCTCGCCGCTGCACTTGCCGGGCTTCAGTCTCGTCGCAGGGAAGGTCGCCGTCTTCCAAGAAGGCGAGGATCGGCCGAGCCCAGGACGTCGTCGTCACCACTATGAGGACGGCCGCCGGGATGGGATCTGGGACGGCAGCCCCTGAGCCGGAGACGGCAGTCCCCGAGCTTGGGCCGGAAGCCGCCGAGCCAGAGACGGCAGCCCCTGAACCGGAGCCGGCAGTCCCCGAGCCTGGGCCGGGAACTCCAGGGTTGGGTGGGGGCGCGTCAGGGTCGTCCGGGACGAAGATGGATTCCGACTCGGGAGACGGCTTGATGGACGGCTTCCGCAGGTGCTCGAGGGAGACGCCGGATGGGATGGCTTGCCGGGTGGTGCCCACTTTAGCCAGGGCGTCAGCTGCTTCGTTGTCCGCGGGTGGGACGTGGAGGAACTCGCAACCGTCGAACCTGCTGGAGAGCTGCTGGACCAGGAAGCGGTAGCTGGCCATGTTGGCGTCTTTGGCGTCCCAGTCGCTGGAAACTTGCTGCACCACCAGGTCCGAGTCGCCGTAGCAGAGGATGCGCCGGATGCCGATCTCCCTGGCCAGCCGGATGCCGTGCACGAGAGCTTCGTACTCGGCAACGTTGTTGGAGGCGGCGAAATGGATCTGCAGTACGTACCGCAGTCGGTCGTTCTTGGGGGAAGATAGCACGATGCCGGCTCCCAAGCCGTTGCGCATCTTGGAGCCGTCGAAGTGCATGCGCGAGTGAGTCGACTCGGGCGCCGGCGGCAGGTACTGGGTCTCGGTCCAGTCGACGAGGAAGTCGGCCAGCGCCTGGGACTTGATGGTGGTGCGGGGCTCGTAGAGGATCGTGTGGCCGGCTAGCTCAATGGCCCACTTGGCCACCCAGCCAGAGGCATCCCAGCAGCCCATGATCTCGCCAATGGGGGCCGTGCTCACCACGGTAATGGTATGCTCCTGGAAGTACTGCCTCAGCTTCTTGGCGGCCAAGTACACGCCGTAGCACATCTTTTGGTAGTGGGGGTAGTTCTGCTTGGAGGCGGAGAGCACCTCGCTCAGGAAGTACACTGGACGCTGTACAGCAAGAGTGGTTCTTTCTCAGCCGGCGCGGCCAGGACGGGTGCGGTGGACAGCATGCGCTTGAGGTCGCGGAACGCCTCGTCCGCCTGGTCGCTCCACTCGAACGCCGTCATCTTCTTCATCAGCTGATACAGGGGCAGGGCATTCTCCCCCAGCCGGCTGACGAACCGGCTGAGAGAGGCCAAGCAGCCGGTGAACTTCTGGACGTCGCGTAGCCATGCCGGCTTGCGCATGCGCTCGATTGCCTTGATCTTTTCCGGGTTGGCCTCAATGCCGCGCTCCGAGACGAGGAAACCAAGGAGTTGGCCAGCCGGCACGCCGAAGACGCACTTCTCCGGGTTGAGCTTGATCTAGAACCGGCGTAGGTTGGCGAAGGTCTCCTTGAGGTCGGCCAGCAGCGTGAGGTGCTGCTTGGTCTTCACCATGATGTCGTCGACGTAGACGTGCACATTTCTGCCGATCTGGGGTAGCAGGCATTTCTGCATGCAGTGCTGGAAGGTGGCGCCGGCATTCTTCAAGCCGAACGACATGCTGATGTAGCAATACGCCCCAAAGGGCGTGATGAAGGACGTCTTGAGGGCGTCGGCCGGGTCCAGCTTGATCTGGTGGTAGCCGGAGTAGGCGTCCAGGAAGGACAGGAGCTCGCAGCCGGCTGTGGAGTCGATGACTTGGTCGATCCGGGGCAGAGCGAACAGATCTTTGGGGCAGGCTTTGTTCAGGCTGATGTAGTCGATGCACATGCGCCAGGTGCCATTCTTTTTCAGGACGAGGACTGGATTGGCCAGCCACTCGGGGTGGAATACTTCCATGATGAAGCCGGCTGCGAGCAGCCGGGCGATCTCTTCACCGATGGTTCTTCGCTTCTCCTCGGAGAAGCGGCATAGCGGCTGTCGGACTGGCTTGGCGTCCTTGCGGACGTGAAGTTTGTGCTCGGGGAATTCCCTCGGGACACCCGGCATGTCTTTTGGAGACCATGCGAAGATGTCCTGATTCTCACGGAGGAAATCGACGAGCTCGCCTTCCTATTTGCTGTCGAGGCGGGTGCCCACGACCACGTACTTGCTGGAGCTGGGGTCGGCCGGGTCGAGCGGGACCCTCTTCGTGTCTCTTGACAGCTGGAAGGAGGCCTCACTGTCGGCCGACTTGGGCGGAGTTGGCACGGCCGGCTGCGCGCTAGCCAGCGCCACGATCTGGTCGAGCTGGCGCCTCCCCTCGGCGATGACCAGCGACTCGGCCAGCTGGGAGCTGGCTTTGGCACACTCGAGGGACTTTTTGTAGTTGCCGACGATGGTGATGAGGACCTTGGGACCCGGCATCTTCAACTTCAGGTAGTCATAGTGGGGGACCGTCATGAATTTGGCCATCGCGGGTCGGCCCAACAGCGTGTGGTAGGGGCTGGCCAGGTCAACCACCTCGAACCAGATCGGCTCGCGGCGAAAATGGCTGCTGGAGCCGAACAGGACGTCAAGCCGGATCCGGCCGATCGGAGAGCAGGAGAGACCCGGCACGATGCCGTGGAACACCGTCCAGGTTGGCTCCAGCTGTCGTGCCTCGATGCCGAGCTTGGTCATGGTGTCGCGGTACAGGATGTTGATGTTACTGCCGCCGTTGATCAGCACCCGCGAAAGATGGCAGGTGCGCTTCTCGGAGATGAAGGTGGGGTCGAGCACAAGGGCGTAGCCACCCGGCGTGGGCATGACGGCCGTGTGGTCTTCCCGGGTCCAGTTGACCGGCCGGTCGGACCAATGCATGTACTGGGAAACCGGAGGGACGACGGCGTTCACCTCGGCCGCGTGCTTGCGCTTGGCGTGCTTGTCATCTCCCTCGCTGGTGAAGACGACGTAGGACGCGTCCGGGCGCGGAAAAGGGTTGTCGGTGAGGGCGCCGGGTGGCGGCGGGGGCGGGGGAAGCGGTGGCTGCTGCGGGCCGGCTTCGGGTGGCGGGGGTGGAAGGTTGCCCTTCAACAGGCGCTGGGTGAAGCTGCACTGCCGGAGCATGTGCGTCGACGGCTTCGCGCCACTGTGGTTTTTGCAGGGGGCGTCGAGCATCTGCTCGAAGGACAGCTTGGGCTGCCAGGCGGCCTTGCCGGTGCGCGGGCGCTGGCTGGAGCCTTGCTCGGCCGGCTGCTCCCCTTCCACCACGGCGACCTGCCGGTTGTCGTAGCGGGGAGCCTGCTGGTCGTTCCTGCACTTGCCATTGTTGTTGTTGTTGTTGTCTTGCCGGCGCGGGTTGTTGTCGCCAGCCGGCTTGGGGGCGCCGGCTGGACCGGGAGGAGTTTGCCGTCCGCGTCGATCGTGATCTTCACGTTCATCGCGGAGTCGGCCGTAGCGTACTTGTCTGCCATGGCCATGAGCTCTGCCAGGGTCTCCGGCTCGTCGCCCACCAGCCGGTGCTTGACCAGGGTGCCATCTTGGCATCCATCGATGAAGTACTGGATGGCCTGGACCTTGTGGACGCCCTCGCAGGAGTTGCGGAGCTCCGTCCACCGCGTGAGGAAGTCGCGAAGGGGCTCGCCTGGCTTCTGGACGCACATGGAGAGCTGGCGAGGCTTGCCGGGGCACTTGTAGGTGCTGGTGAAGTTGCGGATAAACGCGTCTTCGAAATCCATCCAGGAGTTCACGCTGCCGGCTCGCAGGCTGTTAAGCCACGTCCGGGCCGAGCCGAGCAGCATGAGGGGGACGTATCGCACGGCCACGCGCTGGTTGCCGTCAGCTATGCCGACAGCCGTGGTGTAGTCAGTCAGCCAGTCCTCCGGCTTGGTGACGCCGTTGTACTTTGGGGAGTCGCGGGGCAGCGAGAAGCCTTTGGGGAAGGGCTCCTCGCGAATGCGGGGGCCAAAGCACGCCGGGCCGACAAAGCTTTCCTCCTCCAGGGCCGTGGAGCGCGCCAGCCGGTCGATGCGGTGACAGGCGTCCTTTTTGTCGTAGGGCTCGCAGGGGCCGAGTCGCTCAGCCACGGGACCACGGGGACCGAGTCGGTCAGCCACGGGACCGCGGGGTGCAGGGGCTTCCGGGGCCGGCCCGAGCCGCTGAGCCGGCCGCACGGGGGGCTCCGGCGGCTGAACCTGGCCGTCGCCAACCGTCTCGCCAGCGACGCCGTCTCCAGCGGTTGTGGCATGATTATGCCGGCTCCGACCGGACCGGTGCCAACCAGAGCGGCTCGTGCTGGTGGCGTGAGAGGACGTCTGCTGCGCGTCCCGGAGGGCCCTCTCCGGGTTTCCGGTTTTTCCTGAGGAGGAGGCGGATGGCTGGGCCGGGTCGAAGTGCTTCTTCTGCTCGTTCGCCGCGGTGATGAGGTCGCGGATGCGCTGCTGCTGCTGCAGCAGCTCCTCACCCTCCAGGAATTCGAGATCCGGAATGGCCGCCTGCGCCGCGCGCATGTTCTTGACAGGGGTGTCGTACACGGGCCGGTCTACGCCTAGCGCACGGCCGATCGCGCCCCCACGGATCCGCACTTCCGCGACCCGGCTAGGCTCGGCAGCGGCCGGCGTGAAGCCGTGGGTGCTGTCGTACTCTCGCTGGGCGGACTCCAGCCAGCGCCACGTTGCCGCAAGCTCCGTGGCCTCGACCAGCAGATGCTGATGGTCCTCGTTGAGCTGAGCCGCTGCGGCCGCCGTGTCGGCATCGGGCGTGATGGGGGCTTGCAGGCTCCGGATCGTCTCGCGGAGAGGGTCGGCCCGGCGTGGCGGAGCCGCCGCCGCGGCAGCAGCAGCCGTGGCGGCCTTCTCCTTGCCGCGCGGGGAGCCGGAGCTAGTGCCGATGGTCAGCACCTCCGCGCGGGCGGAGAGGTTCGCGACGTCGTCGGAGATAGCGCAGCCAACGAGGACGGGCGAGTCGGTGAAGCTGCGCACCTCGCTGGGAAACACGTCGGGGACGAGCGCGACGAAGACGCGCAGCGCGCCGAAAGGGACGACGAGGCAGCCTGCGGGGCAGGAGGCGTCCGTGCCCGGCGCAGCGTTGCAGCCGGCCGGGTTGGCCGTGCGAGGCGCGTGGACCAAACCGTGCACAATGCGCTCGCCGGAGCTGGTGAAGGGCCTCATCTGGAACTTGACTCCGGCCGGCGCCGCGAGCAGCCCCACGGTGGGCGCCAACTGTCGTGGTATTCTCACGGCAGATGCCATGAGATGGCTGAAAAGGTGGGGGTGCGTGAGGACGCCGGTGGGTTCCAGAGGCGAGGTCGGCACGCGCATGTGTGAGACACGAGACGTACCCAGGTTCGGGGCCCTCCGGAGAGGTAACACCCCTAGTCCTGCCGAATTGAGTATGGAGTGCACAAGGGCTACAAGGTTGCTCCTAGAGCTGTTTGAGCGGAGGAGGAAGAAGGAGCTAGACCTCCGTTCTACCTCTCCTGTGAGTGTATGTGTGTGTGTGGGATCAGGCGTCCCCCTGCATGGAGGGCTCCTGGGGGGTCTTATAGCTTGACCCCCCAGGGTACAATGGTAAGATTGCATGGGCGTGGGGCCCTGGTGTCATCGTCTGGGAGCCGGCGGTGGGGGCCGCCGGGTCACCTGGTCCGCCGGGTGCGCCGGGTGCGCCAGGTCCGCCGGGTCCGCCGGGTGCGCCGGGGCCGCCGGGCACGGGTCCGGTCGGCTGCACGGCACTGTGGCATGTCTTGTCTTGCGTCACAGGGCGGCTGGCGCCGCCCAGCTACATGATTGCGCCGCCCGCACCCCGCCCGCCCCGGGCGGGGGTGCAGGGTGCGCTGTAGCCGCGCCCGCTGGGGCCGGCGCAAAGGAGGGAGTGATGTAGCCATGCATGCCTCTTCGTGAGGGATTGTCCCCTCGTGGCCAGCCGGCATGGGCCAGCTGGTTGATCCGGGTCGCCGTGCCGAGCCGGCTCGCGCTGGGGAGCCGGCGAGCAGGCTAGCCAGATTGAGAAGCTTGGCCTGCTCCGATATTTTGAAAAAAGGGGTCCGGGCTCCGTTGCCTACCCGGGGGTCATCCCCCCGACACACATGGAGACATCTCTTGTTGGGCAGGAAGGTGGACATTTTCACCGATCACAAGAGCCTAAAGTACATATTCCCTCAACACAACCTTAATCTCCGTCAGACCCGATGGGTGGAGATGATTCAAGAGTACAACCCGAGCATTGAATACACTCCAGGCAAGGCTAATGTTATCGCAGATGCTTTGAGCAGAAAAGTGTATTGCAACAGTCTTATTCTCAAGCCGGTCCAGCCTGATCTGTGTGAGGCCTTCAGAAAGCTCAATCTCCAATTTTCCCGCAAGGATTTCTCGCAAACCTCCAGATCACTCCCACATTGGAGGATCTAATTCGCGAAGCTCGGCTCTTAGATGCCATGGTGAAGAAGGTGAAACTCGGCGTTGCAAAGAGCATTCCCAAATATAAGTGCTATCAAGTGGATGACAGGGATACCTTGTTCTTTGAGGACAGGCTAGTTGTGCCAAAAGGGGATCTCAGGAAGGTCATAATGAACGAAGCACACAATTCCCTCTTGTTTATCCATCCAGGCAGCTCCAAGATGTACCATGATCTCAAGTCAACTTATTGGTGGACTCGTATGAAGCGTGAGATCGCTCAGTTCGTGAATGAGTGCGATGTGTGCCGCAGAGTGAAGGCGGAACATCAGCGTCCAGCAGGACTTCTTCAGCCTCTACCCATTCCCGAGTGGAAATTCGATCACATTGAGATGGACTTTGTCACCGGCTTTCCCAAGTCCAAGAAAGGGAATGATGCCATCTTTTTGGTCATTGACAATCTCACTAAAGTCGCTCACTTCCTTCTAGTCAAGGAGTCCATCACTGCAGCTCAGTTGGCGGAGTTGTATACTTCCAGAGTGGTCTCCTTACACGGTGTTCCTCAGTTGATCTCCTCAGACCGTGGAAGCATCTTCCCTTCCAGGTTTTGGGATTCTTTCCAGCAGGCCATGGGCACAAAGATTCGCTTCAGCATAGCTTTTCATCCTCAGACTAGTGGCCAAGTCGAGAGAGTCAATCAAATTATGGAGGATATGCTGAGAGCGTATGTCATCTCTTTCGGCATGAAGTGGGAAGATTGCCTCCCATTTGCCGAGTTCTCCTACAACAATAGTTTCCAAGCAAGCTCGGGCAAGGCACCATTCGAAATCCTCTATGGCAGAAAGTGCCGTACTCCCCTCAACTGGTCTGAAACCGGTGAAGGCCAACTTCTTGGCAATGATATGATTTCTGAAGTTGAAGAGATGTGTCGTATCATCCGTGAGAATCTGAAAGCAGCGCAATCACGCCAGAAGAGCTACTATGATAGTAAGCACCGTGATTTGGCTTTCGAGATTGGAGACCATGTCTATCTCCGTGTTTCTCCTATGAAAGGCACCCAACGATTCGGTATCAAAGGAAAGCTTGCTCCAAGATACGTGGGCCCTTTCAAGATAGTTGGAAAAGAGGCGATCTAGCCTACCAACTCGAGCTACCTTCCAACTTCTCAAATGTGCACGATGTGTTTCACGTGTCACAACTTCGCAAGTGCTTCAAGACTCCCGACCACACCATTGACTTCCAAGACATTGAGCTCCAAGATGACTTGTCTTACCATGAGCATCCCATTGCCATTCTCCAAGAAACTGAGCACAAGACTCGCAACAAGTCAATCAAGTTCCTGAAAGTGAAATGGTCTCACCATTCCGACCGAGAAGCCACATGGGAGTGCGAGGACCACCTCCGTTCCGAATATCCGGAGTTCTTTCATTCCTAGATCTCGAGACGAGATCCTCTTGTAGTAGGGGAGAGTTGTAACACCCCAGATGTAATCCTTCCTTATTTGTTTTCCCCAACCTTGCCATATATGGAATTGTCATGATGATCTTGATGGATGGGCTTCTTCTCATGTTGTGTTTTGCTTTCTTTTCATTTTGCATTTCATCTTCATGTCATTCTTTTCTCATGTGCACTGCATCCATCATATTACTTGTGTTGTGGTCTTCATGTATGCATTGTGGTTGTGTGTGTTCATCTTCTTCTTGCCTCACCCAACCCTTGTGTGTTCACCTATGCAAGCCATCTACCATCACCTCTCTCTCAAATCCCCTCTTTCTCCCAATTTAATTCTTGATGCAATATTTCTGTCCCAAATTAATGTTCACCACATTTCTAAATTCTCAAGTCCATGTCCTTAAGCTCTCTGCCAAATTTCATATTTTTTTGGAATTGATTTGGTTGGGATAAAAAATGCCTCAAGTTTGAATTTAATTCAAACTTGATATATTTTTATTTCTCTAAAAATTGCCAAACCAATTTATTCAAATACTACATGATTTCTAGATTCCAGGGATATTTTTATATATCTCACAGCTCTCTCCAAACTCCCTCTGCTTTTCTTCTTTTATTTCTGTTTGAGGAAATAGAAAAGAAAAGGAAAGAGAGGAGTAGCAGGCAGCCCAGCAGCGCCAGCAGCAGCGGCCTAGCAGGCCTCCAACGCAAGGCCCAGCTCCCCTAGCACGCACGCGCCCCTTCCTTTTCTCACCAACACAACTGCGTACCCCCGCTTGCCCGTCGCCACATGGCAAGGCCGGCCCCGCCTGGCAGCCACGGGCTACAGTGCACCCGCGAGCCACCTTTTCGTCCTCCTCTTGCCAGCGCCATGGGGACCGTGAGCCCGAGCATGCCCGAGCTCCGTCCCGTCGCCCTAGCCCCCTATATTGGCCATCTCCATGTCCTTAACCCCTCTAGGGTTCCCCTCTTCCCCTCGCCGCCACCGATTGGTAAGTGGAGCCACCAGATCCACCGCCTCGAGCGCGTCCCGAGCGCATCTGAGGGCGCGTCCATGGCGTCCCCGTAGCCGCCGTCCTCCTCCGTCATCTGCATCGTGTTTGCCAAGTCCCTCATCATTGGCTACGTCCCCTCCATCCACTACAGAGCCCGGAAACGCCAAGTCCTCGCCATCTCCTTCCTCTCCTTCCTCGTCGGCTCCGCATCGTCTCCGACTAAACTCCGGCGACCCCGACCTCTTCGCCTCTGTCCGAACGCGCGAGCGTGTTCGTGGTGAGCATCCGCTTCGCCCCGACCCTTTTCCCCCTCTTTAGCGTGCTCGAGCCACGATAGCCATGAGAGCTGAGCCCCGCCGCGTCGGACCTCGTCGCCGGCGAGTGTTCCGACCTTTTCCCGTCCCGCGCATATGTCCGCTCTGTTCGCGCCGCCACTTAGAGTTGATCCCGCCTAACTCCGGCCACATTTGGTCACCTCGCCGTCGAGCACGAGCTCGTCGCCGCTGCCTCTGTACCACCTCGCCAGCGTCGCCTCCGTCGACGTCCGGTTGCGTGAGTCACATGCGTGTGTGCGGGTTTCTCCCGCGCTTCATTTCCACCCCTCCGCCGTGACAGTAGGTCACTGGAGCCAACTCCGGCGAGTGCGCCACCGCGCTCCAGTCGCCGGCGAGAGCGCCTCTATCTTCCTCTGCTTGCTCTGTTTCGCGCCGCCGCAGCCACTGCCATGTGGGCCCCATGGGACCCACTGGTCAGCCACACCCGCGCGCAGCCCCACCTGTCATACACACGGGCTGCCTGGCCCCACCTGTCGGCCACCCGCCTTGTCCTTTTCCGTTTTTGGGCGCTTTCCCATTTTGGCAAGTTTCCCGATCTGGCGCATTCCAAATCGGGCATATTCCAAATCTGGAATATGACTTATTTCAATTTCTGTCCTATGTGTATATGTGGTGTTTTGAGCATTTTTCATATAGGAACATATGCATGTAATATATGAATTTGGGGTAGAAAAATCCAACTAATCCATCTGTGGCATTAGATTTATCATTTGAGCAAGTTTGCATGCATGCCATTTTCACATAACATGCCATTTTGTCATTTTTGTGAGAATTAATGCAAATGTCATATGAGCAACTTGGCAACATGAGTTTGAAGCATTTTCATGCCATATTGCTGCTAGTATTTATTACATGCCATGTCATGCAATGATATGACTGCCACAAGCTTGCAAACATGCTTAGTCCATGTTTCTGTTTTGCACTTGTTGAAAATCTGTTGAATCTTGCTATGTTTCCTTGATGGTAGCCACTAATCTATGCCTCTTTTGGACATGTCCAGTAAACATGATTTGGTCTTTGTCATTAGTACATTCATGCCATGCCAATTGATGCCATGTTAAACTCATGTAGCATATATAAATGTTGCTCTAAATATGCCTAGTCAGTGTTTCAATTTTTGTCAACATCAAGTTGCAATGTTGTGAGCTCATTTCTGATGAATCCATGCTTCATATGAATTTGTGCCAATGTAATGAAATGGTCTATGCCATGTATACTATAGCTGCATGCCAATTTATTGCATTTTAGAGTTGTTTTGGCTACTGTAACATCCGTGTGAATACTGCCTGTCAATGTTTCTGCCAGCATATACTCTGCTGTAACATTTTCTTTGCATCTTGTTGTCTTCATTCCAATTAATCTGTGATGCTAATCAATTTGAACCTATGGAATGTATTGCTGTGCATTTAGAGTACTAAAGCGACATATCTTGTATGAGCATTTTAGAGTACTGTAGCTTGCTGTTTTGATGTGCATAAGATGCCATGTTGTTGTTAACTACAGTTCTGCATTGCATATTGTTTTGCTCACCATTTGAGTTTCGTGCATCCATTCTTCGTGATCTTTATATCGATTTCAATCGAAATCTTCCATTCTTTCCAGAGGCATACTTGGATTGCCAAGATTTTGCCCCTATCCATCTTTTGCTTCACCGTTCACATCTCGTTATCATTTCTGTCGTCCTGGTAGCACCGTTCCTTCATTCATGTCATGCTCGTATTTTACCATGCCGTGCACGCATCATTTTGTTTGTGCATCTATGCCATGATTGTTTGTTTATTTTGGTGCTTGTTCTTTCTTTTGGGTAGTTCTGGGAGACGAGTCCGAGTTCGAGGAACCTGTTGAGAACGTGTTCGAGGAGCAGTATTACTATCCTACCGAAGAGACTTCAGGCAAGATGATCATTACCCTTGATAACACTACTATCTTTGCTTGCTAGTGTTCTTGTTGCTATCGCTATGTCACGTTTCCTACCACATACATGTCAGCCTCTCACATGCCGTGATACAGCCTCTAACCACTCTACCCGGTAGACCGTTGTTTGTCTATGTTACCGCTTTGCTAAGCCCCTCTTATAGCGTTGCTAGTTGCAGGTGCAGTGCAGGTTGTTCCATGTTGGGACATGGATATGTTGGGATATCACAATATCTCTTATTTAATTAATGCATCTATATACTTGGTTGTGTGTGGAAGGCTCGGCCTTTTGCCTAGTGTTTTGTTTCACTCATGCCGCCTTAGTTTCCGTAATACCGGTGTTATAATCCTTGATTAGCGTTCCTAACATGCTCAGGGGAATGGGACCCTCTTGACAGTTTGCTTTGAATAAAACTCTTCCAGCAAGGCCCAACTTTGGTTTTACCATTTGCCTAATAACAACTAAAACTTGCATAGGGAGTAATTAACCCGAGGATTCTTAATCAACAACCCGGGCCAGTGCTCCTCATGAGTGTTGGTCCAAAACAGAGCACCTTGCGACGCCCCCTTGGAAACTTGGGTCTCAGCTAACCGTAATCTTAGCTTATCCGTCGTGGCCTGATTTCGAGATACACGCGGCTCCTATTGGGGTGTCGGCACGTCGGGAGGTCTTGCTGGTTTTGTTTTACCATTGCCGAAATGTCTTGTGCACTTGGAATTCCGAGGATACTTCGGGCTGACTCGAGGTTGATCGGGTTTTCTTGAGGTTGAGGTTTTTCCACCGCGGCTTGTGTTGGTTTGTGATGGACTAGGTTGGAACACCCCTGTAGGGTTATATCTTTCGGAAAGCCATGCCCGCGGTTATGTGGCGACTTGGATATTTATAACCTCTGGTTGTAGAGAACTTGACACTAATTCTAATAAAATACACCAACTGTGTGCGTAACTGTGATGGTCTCTTTTCGAGTAAGTTCGGGAAGAGAACACGGTGGGGTTATGATTGAACCGTAAGTAGGTATTCAGGATCACTTCTTGATCATATTAAACTTGTGACCGTTATGCGTAGTATGCTCGTCTTTATTCTTGTACTCGTAAGGTAGCCACTTAAACATGCTTAGTGCTTGCTGCAACCTCAACACATTTACCCCTTCCATTCCTATCAGCTTAAATAGTTTTGTTACCTTGGGTGATGAGATTGCTGAGTCCCTGTGGCTCACAGATTACTTTAAACACCAGTTGCAGGTACGCTTGAGACAGACACAGGTGAGCCCGAGATGCTCCATTGGGAGTATGACGATGAGCGTGGATGTGTGTACGTCACGATGCCAGATGATCCGTAGTTGGCCCTAGTCGTTTGATCCGGGGATGATAGAAGGGTGGTGTTTTCTCGTTTGTTTTCGTCCGTAGTCGGACCCTGTCTTTCATTTGGATGATCGTATGATGATTTATGTTATATTATGCTGTAGCATGTGGCAAGTATAATCCTTTATCTGGTACACTCATCTGTTCATTCAATTGTATGTATTTGAGAATCACCTTGCTATGCGATCCAAAATGGGGTTTTGTCATGATCTCGACTTCATCACGAGATTGCGATAGAGGTCCATATTGGGCGTGACACGAGTGTGGAGTACTCCAAATCTATCAACACGATTTCCATCGGACAACGGCGTTCGTGCTACAGCTAGCTCTTCTCCCTCCTCGTTTCTCTCTTCTAATTCTAACCCAGCCGACGCGCAGCGGGTGGGGTGGGGATTTGCCGATAGTTGGTTTTCTCAACTGCGGTCCCACATGACAGTGAAAATGCTAGACAACACGCGTTCCCTAGCTTGAGCGGCGTGCCAGACCGACCCTAGTACTCCCGACCGTGTGGGGGTGCCACGCGACGCGGCAGGCTTTTCGTTTTGAACTTGTAGAAAATGTAACATTTGGTTATGCTTCTGCTCCTTGGCACGGTAGACAGATAGAAGCAACAATTAAAAACGCTAGGGCGGGAATTTTCCCGTTCAATAAGTGGGGGAGTTTGCCAGTTTGGCGCATCGTCGGTTTTCTCACATCGGGCCCACATGTCAGTGATAATATGCTAAGCCAATGCGCGCTGAGCGGCGGGTTGGAACAACAGTGTGGGGTGCGACGCGAACAGGACATGCGTGCTGTACTTGTTCCACTTTCTCGTTTTGAACTTATGTGCAACTCTTAGTTTTGAATTTATAAGTTTGGTTGTCGCGCCCATATATATACTATAGTTTGGTAGGTTGGGTCATGCATCGTACGTAAATTACGAAGTTGATGCAATAGGTAAGTAGTACCTCCGTCCTGGTTTGTTGGTCCCCTTTGTGCCAAATTTTGACCATAGATTTAACTTACAAAATATTAATGTATGTCACAAAAAACAATATTGTTGTAAAGTATGTATACTTATTGCTAGTTAAATCTGAAGTCAAAATTTGGCACAAAACACAAAGGTGACCAATAAACCAGGACGAAGACAGTGATACATACTATAATTAACGCCAAATGAGAGCAAAATATCACACATGTCATTAATGACTGAAATGATAATGCGATACTGTAACACATTAGGCCGCGACGCGATGCAGTGGTGATTACAGGAGGCAAGAAGAGAGATGCATCCATCGACGACCTCCTCCTCCTTGACTCAGTGCGCCGGCGCACCGACCACTGGCTGAGGAGCAGCGGCTTTCGTGGCGAGGTCAACATGCTTGTGAACAATGGCGTCCAAGGCTTCCAGCCGATCGAAGACGGCTAACGTCATATCGTCGTCCCTGGCCCTATAGTGTCCTATGTAGACGATTTCCTCGTAGACCTAGATGTGTAGGTCGACGGTTTCTTGCTCGTCGGGCAGCTGCAGGGACACCAGTGCGTGAAAGAGGTCCTCACCATGGAGGCCGATGAGGGTGGCAGGCAACAAGGAGGCTAGGCGCGTGGGCTGGAGGAGTACGGCAAGGTCGTCCACTGATGTCTACTATGCAACTTTTATTCTTGTAGACGTTGTTGGGCCTCCAAGTGCAAAGTTTTGTAGGACAGTAGCAAATTTCCCTCAAGTGGATGACAGTAGCAAATTTCCCTCAAGTGCAAAGTTTTGTAGGACAGTAGCAAATTTCCAAGGAGGCATAGGATGAAGATGGTTTCTCTCAAACAACCCTGCGATCAAATACAAGAAATATCTTGTGTCCCCAACACACCCAATACAATGGTAAATTGTATAGGTGCACTAGTTCGCCGAAGAGATGGTGATACAAGTGTAGTATGGATAGTAAATATAGGTTTTTGTAATCTGAAAATATAAAAACAGCAAGGTAGCAAGTAACAAAAGTGAGCACAAATGGTATTGCAATGCTTGAAAACAAGGCCTAGGGTTCATACTTTCACTAGTGCAATCTCTCAACAGTGCTAACATAATTGAATCATATAACAATCCCTCAACGTGCGACAAAGAATCACTCCAAAGTTCCTATTAGCGGAGAACATAAGATGAAATTGTTGTAGGGTACGAAACCACCTCAAAGTTATCCTTTCCGATCGATCTATTGAGCCATCCCTATAAGTGTCACAAATAGCCCTAGAATTCGTACTAAAATAACACCATATGATACGCATCAACCAACTCTAATGTCACCTAGATACTCCAATGTCACCACAAGTATCTGTGAGTTGATTATTCGATATGCATCAAACAACTTCAAAATCATAATATTCAATCCACACAAAGAAATTCAAAGAGTACCCCAAAGTTTCTATCGGAGAAAAGAAGATGAAAACGTGCAACCAACCCCTATGCCTAGATCACCCCAAGGTCACGGGAATCCACTAGTTGATCACCAAAACATACATCAAGTGAACCAATAGAATACCCCATGCTGAAAAGGAGGCATTTTAACATTGGGAATAACCTGGACTGCCTCCTGTGTGGTGAACATGTGGAAGAAACAGTGGAACACTTGTTTTTGCACTTCAAATTTAGCACCGCATGCTGGATAATTTTAAACATACAGTGGCCCCCGCGTGGAAGCAGACTGGAGCTGATTGCGCACATGAAGAGGACACACCAACGAAAAATGATTATGGACATGTTTCTGGTGGCTGCTTGGAGTCTTTGGGAAGAGCGCAATAACAACTACTTTAGGAAGGTGGCCCCCTCTATTTCATCCTGGAAGCTCAGATTTAAATCCGATTTTGCTAACATTTGCTACAGGGTGCCCGTTCACAAGAGACAAGCTGTGACTGATATTGTTGAATCCATCACATAACTTTTAGATCCTATAGTGTTTGCCACTGTGCAATGTGGCTCATGTAACGACTCCCATGTACATATGTAAACACCTTGCTCTTTATTAATATACATGTAGTAGGAGCCATTCCTACTGTCTCAAATTTCAAAAAAAAATAGAATACCCCATTATCACCACGGGTATCCACATTCAAGACATACATCAAGTGTTCTCAAATCTGAAATATTCAATCCGACAATAACGAAACCTCAAAGGGAAAGACTCAATTCATCACAAGAAGATAGAGAGGGAAGAAACACCATATGATCCAACTATATTAACAAAGCATGCGATACATCAAGATCATGCCAAATCAAGAACAGGAGAGAGAGAGAGAGAGAGAGATCAAACACATATCTACCGGTACATACCCTCAGCCCCGAGGGTGAACTACTCCCTCCTCGTCATAGAGACCGCTGGGATGATGATGATGGCCTCCGGTGATGATTCCCCCCTCTGTCAGGGTGCCGAAACGGAGCTCCAGATGGTATTTCTTCGGTACAGAGGCTTGCGGCGGCGGCGTCGAAGTTCTAGGTTTATTTCTGGGGGTTTCTCTATTTATTGGATTTTCAATGTTGGAATCACGCGAAAAGGAGTTACGAGGGCCCCACAAGCCAACAACACACGACCCCCCCAGGGTGCGCCGTGTTGCCTTGTGGCCTCCTCGTGGCTCTTCTGGTCCTTCCACGAAGCTTCGGGGGTCTCTTTTGGTCCAAAAAAATAGTCAAAAAGTTTCGTCCAATTCCAAGAACTTTTATTTCTGCACAAAAAAACAACACCACGGTAGTTCTGTTGAAAACAGAGTCCGGGTTAGTTCTAATCAAATCATACCAAAACCATATAAAATTGTTATAAACATGGCATGAATACTTCATAAATTATAGATACATTGGAGACGTATCAGCTTCCCCAAGCTTAATTCCTGCTCGTCCTCGAGTAGGTAAGTGATAAAAGAAATAATTTATGAAGTGTGAATGCTAGCATAGTGCATAAGTTTGATCAATGATAATTTCAATCACTTTTCCTAGCATCATAACAGCAACTCTTTCTCATAAAACTCATCATGATAAAGTAGCAATCAATTCACATGTTATGGTCCATTCTCTTGAAACTTAACAAGCTATGTTCTTAGTCACCAAACAATTTCAATGCATCTCATTTTCAACAAAGTCTAAGTAAGAGCTCCACATACTCAATTATCATATAGTCTTCTATGATTGCTAATACTCAAAGCATATTTTTAGAACAAATAGCATCCACCGAACATAGAGAAAGATAGGGGCTTGATGTTTTGCCTCCCAACTTATTTATCATAGAGATAATTGTCAACAATAATAATTGATGATCAAATATATTTGAATGGCTATATGTGTCTGGATCTTTCCCCACCACATGATGCTTGCCAACTATAGAATAGGTTGGAATAAGAATTGACTCAACATAAAAAGTAAATAACATGAAAGTAAATAACATAAAAGTAAATAGAATGCCCCTTCGCAGAGGGAAGCAGGGATTTGCAGAGGTGCCAGAGCTCATAGCTTAAAACAGAGATGAATACATTTTGAGTGGTGTGCCTTTCCTATCAACGTCACGACCGAGAGTTCTCAATATCTTCCATGCTAAACACATTATAGGCAGTTCCCAAGCGGAAAGGTAAAGTTTACTCCCCCTCAACCATTCAAACACAAGCCATGGCTAGCCGAATCCTCGGGTGCCCTCCATACAATCAACTTTTCGGGGAATTTGTTTAATTATATATTTTTGTTTTGTGGGACTGGGCATCCCAATTACCGCCCTCTCTCGTGCAATGACAAGTGAATAAACACCCATCATGAGAATAACCCGCTTAACATGGAAGATACTGACCACCCCTGCCGCTTCATGAGCGGTACGGGCACACAAAACAGATGCTTATTTGAATGATTAGAGGTGGCACATGCAAATTTACTTGGAACGGCAGGGTAATACCATATATAGGTAGGTATGGTGGACACTCATGGAAGAAACTTGGCTTAAGGATTTTGGATGCACAAGCAGTATTCCCACTTAGTATAGAATTTTAGGCTAGCAAAAGATTCTAAACAAGCACCACATGTTAGAGGATCCATAACAATATAACTTCGATGCAAATATACCCAAACATAACTCATTACGTTGTCTTCCTTGTCCAACTTCAACTAATTTGCTCAAGTTTGAAAATAATTAATGGGTATTCACAATCATAAAAGATGTCCAAGATAATATATTTGTATGTGAAAGTTCTCTTCCATATAATAATCATTCGTGAATTGCTTGTATGACTAAGATTGTGATTGCCAAACTTCAATAGATTTTACTTTCTAAACCGAATGTGAAATATTTCTAAGCATGAGACAAGCATATGAAGCACATATAATTTCAACTTTATGATATTCAACTCATTCAACAATTTACTCATAGGATATAAGTGAACCACAAGAGTGAATGACAAACTACTCCAAAAGATATAAGTGAAGAACAATGAGTAGTTAAACAATTAAGTAGCTATGTGAAGACTCTCTCCAAATAAAGATTTCAGATCTTGATAATTTTATTCAAACAGCAAACAAAATGAAAATAAAAGGACACTCCAAGAATAGCACATATCATGTGAACAAGTAAAAACTTAGGCTAACCGATAGGTGTTGATGAAGAAAGGTGGGATGCCGACCGGGGCATCCCCAAGCTTAGTTGCTTGAGACTTCTTGGAATGTTATCTTGGGTAGCCTTGAGCATCCCCAAGCTTGAGCTCTTGTGTCTCCTTAATTCCTCTCATATCATGGCTTCTCCTAAATCTTAAAAACTTCATCCACGCAATACTCAACAAGAACTCGTGAGACAAGTTAGTATAAATCAACTCAAAACCTTAACATTCTATACTGTAGAAAGTAACTAAAATTATAATTAAACATTGCATACTAAATGCCTTTGCATATTTAATACTCCTATCCACAAATAGAATCATTAAACAAGCAAACATATGCAGACAATGCAAACATAACAGCAATCTGTCCAAACAGAACAGTCTGTAAAGGATGAAATAAAAAGTATACTTATTTAAATAAAAAAAATCTGAAAAATTTCCACATGACAGAGAACTCATGTATTATTACTGTGTAAAAATTTCAGATTTTTATCATGATCTGACTGTTGAGGAATATTCTGGACATAACAGAAAACTTTCTGTTTTCAAACAGCAACACATAAACTTGCAAACTGAGCATGGTAAATGCTATAATTGGCATTTTATTGAACTAAAAGATACAAAACATGATTATTGATAACAGCAAGCAAACCCAAACAAAATAAAAAGACGCTCCAAGCAAAACTCATATTATGTGACGAATAAAAATATAGCTCCGAATGAGGTTACCGATAGTGTTGAAGACGAAAGAGGGGATGCCTTCCGGGGCATCCCCAAGCTTAGACGCTTGGGTTTTCCTTGAATATTACCTTGGGGTGCCTTGGGCATCTCCAAGATTAGGGTCTTGCCGCTCCTTATTCTCCTCATATCGATATCTCACCCAAAACATGAAAACTTCAATCACACAAAACTTAACAGAACTTGTGAGATAGGTTAGTATGATAAAAATAAGTCATCCACTTAGGTACTGTCAAGGCAAGATTAATAATTGTTATCACATAATTCCTACTGTATTACATCATTTCCACAATTTATATTACTCAATATAAGCTATGGAAACACTAAAACAAGCAAACTATGCAATAAAAACAGAATCTGTCAAAAACAGAACAGCATGTAGTGAGCGAATTAAACAGCATACTTCTGTACCTCCAAAAATTCTGAAAAATTTGGACAACGTAAAAAATTTGTAACCCAATACTGTGTAAAGTTTTTGGAATTTTACCGCTCTCCCGTACAGAACAAAAATTCCAGCACACAACGCAAAAGTTTCTGTTTTTGGACAGAATCAAATCAACAAGTATCCACACTATCCCAAAGGCTTTACTTGGCACATTTTTGAAATAAAACATATAAAACATGATTAATACAGTAGCTTAATCATGTTAATACACAAAAACAGAAGGTATAAGTATTGGGTTGTCTCCCAACAAGCGCTTTTCTTTAATGCCTTTTAGCTAGGCATGATGATTTCAATGATGCTCACATAAAAGTAAAGAATTGAAACACAAAGAGAGCATCATGAATCATATGACAAGCACATTTAAGGCTAACCCACTTCCTATGCATAGGGATTTTGTGAGCAAACAATTTATGGGAGCAAGAATCAACTAGCATAGGAAGGCAAAACAAGCATGACTTCAAAACTTTCAACATAAAGAGAGGAAACTTGATGTTGTTAAAATATATATAAGCATATCTCACTCTCTCATAATAATTTTCAGTAGCATAATGAATGAATTCAACAATATAACTATCACATAAAGCATTCTTTTCATGGTCCACAAGCATAAATTTTTTATTACTCTCTACATAAGCAAATTTCTTCTCATTCATAATAGTGGGAGTATCATAAGAAACTTGAATACTGAAAATTGTTTCCACATTAAAAGAGTAATGTTCAGTAAAAGGGTATTCATAATTATGACAAGTTTTATAATAATCATCACTACTTTTTATAACATAAGTATCATCACAATAATCATCATAAGTAGCAACTTTGTTCTCATCATAATCGATTGAAACCTCTTCCAAAGTAGTGGATTCCACATTAAATAAAGTCATGACCTCTCCAAATCCACTTTTATAATTATTATAAAATTGAACACCCTCCAAAATAGTGGGATAATTATTACCTAAAGTTGACACTCTTCCAAACCCACTTTCATTATTATTGCAATCATCATAGATAGGAGGCATGCTATCATCATAATAAATTTGCTCATAAAAAGTAGGGGGAATAAAAAGATCATCTTCATTAAGCATAGCATCCCCAAGCTTAGGATAAACATTATTTTCAGCAAATAAATTCTCAAACATGTCATTCCAATCAAACATAGCATCCTCAAGCTTGTGGGTTTGCATATCATTAGCATAATCACTCTTATCATCAATAGTATGAATATCACCAATAGTATAACAATTATTATCATAATAATTTCCCAAGTTGGTGCCAAAAAGATTTTCAAGATTATAAGAAGTATCATTATCTTCCCAATCATAGTCATCACAACAAGCAATAGGCATAACAAAATCATCATCAAGTGTATCATCTTCCACAATTATTTTTGGTTCATTCTCATGAGGCACAACAATAATAGGAGCAACATTATTTGGGAGAGATACCTCTTTACCTCTACTTTTCCTTCTTTTCTTCTTCTTCACCACTTCATGTGTGGGTTTGTTTAATTTTTCCGAGCTTCTTATTGAAGAGATTGGTTGGATAGGAAGCTCCTCCTCGTCACATGTTTCATCACGAGAGACAATACGAGGGAAAGTGGAAATCTTTACCCTTCCATTAGTATTCCTTTTATATTCTATTGGTTTTCCCGTCTTTCTATAATTGGCTATATAAGCATTCTCATTGCAATTTACCACACAAAACATATACATTTCACTTAGATTACATTCAGTATAATCTGTGAATATGAATGCTTCAAACCAACTATTTTTATGTGACAATTCTTCACACCCCAAAAATAAACGAAGTTCATTATAAAGTTCAAGGGTGATTAAGTTATTACAATATTTGGCCATGATTCGATCATGAAAAAGTATGCATTGGAAATTAAGATGACCAGCCTTATTGCAAAGTTCACAAGTAATGGGATAAAGAGAGCATAATTTTGTAGCAAATTCATCTATCACTTTAAGCCACCAATTCGTTTTATCATGTTTATGCTTCTTACAAAATCTATCATCCCTATAAGGCATGTCTTCACAAATTTTATTTACTCCACAAAAATTGACATGCTTATAAGAAACCTTTTTATCATGACTAGTGCAATCATCATTGGTATTTTTGATATTCAATGAATTCATACTAACAATATTGCAATCATGCTTATCATTCAAAGATTTTATGCCAAACATTTTATTGAATTCTTCTTCTAACACTTGGGCACAATTTTCCGATCCATCATTTTCAAGAAAGACATTATAAAGATGAAGCATGTGAGGCAATCTCAATTCCATTTTTTTATAGTTTTCTTTAATAAACCAAACTAGTGATAAAACAAGAAACAAAAAGATTCAATTGCAAGATCTAAAGATATACCTTCAAGCACTCACCTCCCCGGCAACGGCGCCAGAAAAGAGCTTGATGTCTACTATGCAACTTTTATTCTTGTAGACGTTGTTGGGCCTCCAAGTGCAGAGTTTTGTAGGACAGTAGCAAATTTCCCTCAAGTGGATGACCAAAGGTTTATCAATCCGTGGGAGGCGTAGGATGAAGAAGGTCTCTCTCAAACAACCCTGCAATCAAATACAAGAAATCTTTTGTGTCCCCAACACACCCAATACAATGGTAAACTGTATAGGTGCACTAGTTCGGCGAAGAGATTGTGATACAAGTGTAGTATTGTCGGGCCCATGGAACCCGGGGTATCCAGGCCCGTCTGCCTTTGGCCCAGGGCGCAACGCCTGGCATGGGCCCAGCGGGCCGTCACCACCGAGCATCTCACCAAGACCCCTCATGAGGCCCTGGCCTCCTGAGGCCCCCTCCTCAGGAAGTGGCGAGTAATCCTCAGCACCACCATCAACGGCCTCGCGAGGCCCTCTCACGAGGTTGCTTCCCGAAGTGACCTCGCGAGGCGGCTTTCCGAGGTGGCCTCCCGAGGCCCCCCTCCCGCAGGCGCTCGGGACGAAGGCCGTTCGGCGTGCCGCGCGGTCTGGAGCCCATCACGTGGGTGACGCATGCGGCGACGAGCAGCAGCAGAGGCCGCGCCAGCAGGCGCGGATGAAGATGGTTTCCTCTTTCGTGTTAAGGGAGCAGGGCCAGCTATCTACTCTCCAAAGCAACCCAAAAGGTTGCCCGATCGGTGAAGGAAGACCAAGACGACGGGCGCGCAGGGCGGAGGTCATCACCGAGCCCACCGGCGCGTCATGGATCATGCTTTGGCAGGCGAAGACCACCTTTAGTCAGGATAGCCTGAGCGCCTGTCCCCTTTCAAAATCGCCAAGTGTGGCAACCCTTCCCGCCTAAGTTTTCAGGGGGAAGAGGACCAAGGCCGATATAAAAGGGCAGTGCTGCCATTGTAGAGGGAGGTCCTCCGGCCAGGCCCCCCAAGATTGATTCCTTCATCTCTTACCTTGTACGCAAGAACTCTCTGGCCCCTAGCAATCCCAACCACAAGCAGGAGTAGGGTCTTACACCGCAAGGTGGCCCGAACCTGGGTAAAACCGCTGAGTCCTCGCCCCGTCCCTCGCTAGCACGCTCTCGCCGTAGCCTCGCCGTAGCTTAACCGTGGTAGGAGACGAAGCAATAGAACGAGCTCACACCAGTGTTCGAACCTTTGGGTCCCCGGAGCACCGCTTCCGACATTTGGCGCGCCAGGTAGGGGTCTGCTACCGTTCTTCTGCTCCGCCCTCAGCTCCACCAACCCCATGGCCGACGCACGTCGCGAGCACGCCGAGCGCAGGGCTGGCCGCGTGGCTCAGACAGAGCCGGTGGCCTGCGGCAATCGCCGCCGCCCCGAAGCCGAGGCTGCTGCTGCCACCGACCCCGCTGCCCGCGAGCAGCAGGACTCCTCCCTGCACCCCTCCGTGCGGGCGGACGGCCGCACCGCCACAGCCTCCTCCCTCGCCAACCGTGGGCCGCCGAACCCGCAGGCCGCGCTGCTCATGGCGCGTGAGCTGCTCCGCTACCGTCCGGATGATGCCGGCTACGACGCCTGGCTTGGCCGCATCACCGAGCTCGTCAACGTCGCCGGGGACGCTCCGGCGCCTTCTCACTCACTCCGCCCCCCGCCGTCTCGTGCTGGGGACCTGGCGCATGACGCTCCCCCGCCGCCTCCTCTGCGCGACGAGCGCTCCGGGCCCCAGCGCAGCGCGCGGGCTCGTGAGCCGTCCCGCGGCGCGTCCTCGCCAGACCGAGACGAAGCCAGTTGCCAGATCATCCACCGTGCGCCCCCCGACGCGTGAGTGCTCCTCGAGCGGCAGCGCCAGCGCCAGGACCAGGCTGTTCAGGACATTGCATCGGTCGGGCGTCAAAACGGCGCCGCCCTCGCTGGCGGCGTTCCCTCGAGCGGCGTGGGCTGCCGTGCCTTCACCCGTGAGCTGCGTCGCGTGGTCTGGCCCGCGAAGTTCAAGACAGAGCTGCCTCCACGTTACGACGGCACCCCCAACCCCACGGACTTCCTCTAGCTCTACGCGCTGAGCGTCGAGGCGGCGAACGGCGATGACAAGGTCATGGCGAACTGGTTCCCCATGGCCCTCAAGGACGGCCTGCGCTCCTGGCTCATGAACCTCCCCGAGGCTTCCATCTCGTCGTGGGCCGAGCTCTGCAGCCAGTTCATCGCCAACTTCAAGGGCACACATGACCGCTCCCTCACCATCAACGACCTGTGGCGTGTTCGGCAGCGCCCAGACGAGACCCTCCGCAAGTACATCCAGCGCTTCAGTCAGGTGCGCAACAAGATCCCGCGCGCCTCCGACGCGGCCGTCATCTCTGCGTTCTCCACCGGCGTCACGGACGCCAAGATGCGCGAGAAGCTCGCCATCAACGGTGAGCTCGACTCCGTGCTCGAGCTGCTCGACCTCGCCGACAAGTGCGCCAAGGCTGAAGAAGGCCGCCTCTTCGTCCACAACGACCCCGACGCGGCGCTCGACGCCGCCAAGGCCAAGAGCAAGGACGTCAAGCGCAAGGGCCCTGCCGTGCTTGCGGCGGAGCCTGAGCAGAAGCGCGGCCGCGACCTCGACGAGCCCAGAAAGGACAACCGGCCACTCTGCGCTTTTCACAATGTCCGCTCCCACAGCACCGAAGACTGTCAGGAGCTCAAGCTGCTCCGCGACGAGCGCCAGAGCCGCCGGGACGACCGCAACGGCCGCGGCACCGGCCGCGGAGGTGGCCACAGCGGCAACCGCTGGGACATCCGTAACAGTAATGGCAGCTACCGCCAGGGCTAGCATGACCAGTCTCGTGAGGTCAATCCTCAGGCCAATGCCGCTCTCCCGCCGCTGCCGCCGCCACCCCGGAGGGACGACGCCAACCGGCCTGACGAGGGCGCCGGGGGCTACCAGGAGCCTCGCGCGGTCGCCTGCATCCTTGGCGGGTCCCAAGCCCCCGCGTCCATCCGCCACTTCAAGCAACTCTCTCGCGAGGTGTACGCTACCCTCCCGAGGCCTGAGGTCGCGCGGCCCCTCAAGTGGTCGCAGTACGCCATCACCTTCGACTCCAAGGACCACCCCAAGTCCACGGCCTCTGCAGACGCGCTCCCCATGCTGTGCACTCCCACCATCAGCAATGTCGCGGTCACCAAGACCCTCATCGATGGGGGTGCCGGCCTCAACGTACTCTCCATCGAGACCTTCGAGACGCTCCAGGTGCCCTACGACCAGCTGATGCCGACCAGACCCTTCTCCGGAGTGACCGATGGCTCCACCATCCCGCTGGGGCAAGTGCGCCTCCCCGTCACCTTCGGCACCCGCAAGAACTACCACACCGAGCTCATCGACTTCGACGTGGCGCACATCGGCCTGCCTTATAACGCCATCTTGGGTTACCCGGCTCTCACCAAGTTCATGGCGGCCACCCATCACGCCTACAACGTCCTCAAGATGCCCGGCTGCAGCAGCATCATCACCGTCGCCTGTGACGAAAAGGACGCGGCCAGCACCCTCGAGCGTGCCTACAAGGCTGCCGCTGTTGCGCACCCGGCCGACGAGGACGCGGCCGAGCCTTCCGAGGCCGCGCCAGCGAAGGAGAAGTAGCTGTTCTCTCAGGACCGCGCCGAGACGAAGAAGGTGTCGGTGGATGGCAGCGGCTCCGGCCCTGCCTTCACCATCGGCACAGACCTCCCTCCTGCATAGGAAAGCGCGCTCGTCGCCTTCCTTCGGGCAAACTCGGATGTTTTCGCGTGGAAAGCATCCGACTTGTCCGGTGTGCCGGGGGAGGTGATCGAGCACCACTTAGCGGTGTGCCCCAATGCACGCCCTGTCAAGCAGAAAGCACGGCGCCAGGCGCCAGGGAAGCAAGAGTTTATCGTTAAGGAGGTCCAGAAGCTCCAGGAAGGTGAAGTCGTTCATGGGGTGCGCCATCCCGAATGGCTCGCCAACCCAGTCTTCCCCAAGAAGGGCGGCAAGGAGCGCATGTGCGTCGACTTCACTAGCCTCAACCGGTTCTGCCCGTTTGAACCCTTCCAGCTGCCGCGAGATGGTCAGGGCGTTGGCCCCGCCTTCGGCAGCACGCGCATGCCCTTCGGGCTGGGGAACGCCGGCGCCTCTTTCCAGAGGCTGGCACCCTTCGCACCAGGGCCCCGCGAGCCCCCTGGCTCCGGAGGAGCGGACTCCCTTGGCGCGCCTCGCCAAATGGTCTGACGTCACTACAGCGCGGTTCTGCCAGGTGCGCCCGGCGCGTCGCCTCGCGCGGCCCTCACTCCTTCTCGCCGCGCCTCTCGAGCTTCGCTCCCGGAACCCTATCCTTTTGGTTGTGTAACGAATTTTGCTGATTCTACCTTGATGAGCTATGTTACCTGCTAATTTCTACGTTAAATTCGATGCCGCCGGAGAGCGCCACACGCGCGCGACCCCTCCCCTGGCCGACTCCGTGAGCGGGGGCTAGGCACGGTGCCTGTGCTCGGGTCTGTCCCTGCAGTGCCGCCAAATCCAAGCGACTGAGCTCTGGCTCGCGGGCCTGCTCCCGTGCACGTCACCTCACCATGGTCCTTGGTGCCTTATCTCCTCACGCAACGGCCGCAGGTGAGTTAGCGAGCGCGTGCCGCTCCTCCTATCGTGAAATCTGTCGACATGCAGTTCCCCAGGAGGCGAGCTGCGCAGGGACCTCGCGGGTGGCCTCTCACGAGCCGGCCTCGCGAGGCGAAGATTCGTCGAGCAATGAGCCTCGGGAGCAAGCCTCGTGGGTGCGCCTCGCAAGATGCGTGGGCTCCTCACGAGTTGTGGCTCGCCCGGCACCGCTCTCCGCCCAAAGCTAAGTGTGACTGCCTCACGAGGCGCCCTTACCATCACTCAAGCTCTCTCCCCTCGTGATCCCGTTGAGTGCAGCGTTTTTCTTCTTCGTAAGCCGCTTGCACGCTAAAGGGGGGCTCCCTAAGCATCGCGTCTCAGGAGCCCTCACTAGCTCCCGGTGCCCCTCACCTCCTGGCCTTGTCCCGGCATCGCGACCGGACATACCAGCGACGGCTGAGGCCCGCTCGGGGGCTGGGTCCTAATGGCGTAGAGCGCTGAGGCGAGCAAAGAAAAAAGTCAGCCTCACGAGAGGACTTCGGGAGAGAATGCATACATCCCCATGTCACAAAAGCATTAAGTTAAACATAGAAGGTACTGTTTTCACGCCCCCGCGGGGCTACATCGGTTCAATGCAGGAAAATGAAAAGAAAGAAAGGGCCTAGGCGAGGCGCCGTCGCTCTCAAGACTCCAGTGCAGGGCGCCGCGCGCGTCCCCAAGAAGGTGCTGCAGGCAAGTGTGGCTCCGTCACCGTACGCACAGTGCCCGCCACCAGGGGTTCCGGAGTCGTCGTCACGCGCGCCTAGTCGGAGTCCTCGTCCTCGCTCTTGACGCGGGGGGAGTCATCGCCGCTTCTGCCCCCGCCGGAGGGGGCAGCACCGCCGGAGGAGCCGTCCTCGCTCGAGGAGCCGCTGTAGCTGTCCTCGCTCTCCGCGCAGCACTCCAGGCGACTACCGGAGAGCCCAAAGATCTTCACAAAGAGCGTGGCGGCCCCGTCATGCTTGAAATGGAGGACGTGCCCCTACTTCAGGCCGCGGGCGAGGGCGAACGACTTCCACCCCTGCCTCAGGAACATGAAGCCCGAGGGGGTGAGCTCCGTCGCCACCCAGGAGGGGCCGTTGCAGCAGCCATCGGCCTGCACCCACAGGCCCAAGGGCGCGCGGTCCGCCATCGCCGCCGCGTAAGAGTCCGGGAGCCGGAGCCAGGTGCAGGGGCTGCGGTGCATGTTCACAATGAATTCATGTGCCGCCTCTGCCGAGTGGCTCCCCGCCTGGGGCGGCAGCGCGGCCGCTCCGCCGCGGCCGCCTCGGCCCCGTGCGCCTCGCCCTCCGCGCCCACGAGCGGCGCTCCTTCCACGATTGCTGGGCCCGGCGCTGGCGGCCATCGGGGAGTGCCCGCATCCCCAGGGTGGAATCTGGGGTGCAGCAGCAGGAGTACGGCCTCGCCCTCTCCCCCTCGCCATCTCTTCGGTAGCTCTAGCAAGAAGACGGAGGAAACTGAGGAAGAAGAAGATGGGTGGAGGACTCCGGCTCTCCCCTCTCTCTCTTTATACTCGGCGCGGAACTTCCCACCCACTCCACCTTCTTCGGCGTCGGGAGTTGGGGCGACGACAGGTATGAAGGAAGGCAATGATGGCCTCGCGCCGCCCGCGCCAGGATTTATGTCAGCGCGGCAGTTTCCGAGGCGTCGTGGGGAAGTGGGGGCGTCGCCCGTCACATCGTGCGCCACGCGTCGCGCCTGGCCGCAGGCGGTTAGGGCCTGCGCCGTTTCGCCCCTTGGTAGGCGGGAACGTGCGCGCCGCGGGCCCGGGGGTTACTGTCAGGCCCATGGAACCCGGGGTATCCAGGCCCGTCTGCCTTTGGCCCAGGGCGCAACGCCTGGCATGGGCCCAGCGGGCCGTCACCACCGAGCATCTCACCAAGACCCCTCATGAGGCCCTGGCCTCTTGAGGCCCCCACCTCAGGAAGTTGCGAGTAATCCTCAGCACCACCATCAACGGCCTCGCGAGGCCCTCTCACGAGGCTGCTTCCCGAAGTGACCTCACGAGGCGACTTTCCGAGGTGGCCTCCCGAGGCCCCCCTCCCGCAGGCGCTCGGGACGAAGGCCGTTCGGCGTGCCGCTTGGTCTGGAGCCCATCACGTGGGTGACGCGCGCGGCGACGAGTAGCAGCAGAGGCCGTGCCAGCAGGCGCGGATGAAGATGGTTTCCTCTTTCGTGTTAAGGGAGCAGGGCCAGCTATCTACTCTCCAAAGCAACCCCAAAGGTTGCCCGATCGGCGAAGGAAGACCAAGACGACGGGCGCGCAGGGCGGAGGTCATCACCGAGCCCACCGGCGCGTCATGGATCATGCTTTGGCAGGCGAAGACCACCTTTAGTCAGGATAGCCTGAGCGCCTGTCCCCTTTCAAAATCGCCAAGTGTGGCAACCCTTCCCGCCTAAGTTTTGAGGGGGAAGAGGACCAAGGCCGATATAAAAGGGCAGTGCTGCCATTGTAGAGGGAGGTCCTCTGGCCAGCCCCCCGAGATTGATTCTTTCATCTCTTACCTTGTACGCAAGAATCTCTGGCCCCAGGCAATCCCAACCACAAGCAGGAGTAGGGTCTTACACCGCAAGGTGGCCCGAACCTGGGTAAAACCGCTGAGTCCTCGCCCCGTCCCTCGCTAGCGCGCTCTCGCCGTAGCCTCGCCGTAGCTTAACCATGGTAGGAGACGAAGCGGTAGAACGAGCTCACCCCAGTGTTTGAACCTTTAGGTCCCCGGAGCCCCACTTCCGACAAGTATGGATAGTATATATAGGTTTTTGTAATCTGAAAATATAAAAACAGCAAGGTAGCAAGTAACAAAAGTGAGCACAAACGGTATTGCAATGCTTGAAAACAAGGCCTAGGGTTCATACTTTCACTAGTGCAATCTCTCAACAGTGCTAACATAATTGAATCATATAACAACCCCTCAACGTGCGACAAAGAATCACTCCAAAGTTCCTATTAGAGGAGAACATAAGATGAAATTGTTGTAGGGTACGAAACAACCTCAAAGTTATCCTTTTCGATCGATCTATTGAGCCATCCCTATAAGTGTCACAAATAGCCCTAGAGTTCGTACTAAATTAACACCATATGATACGCATCAACCAACTCTAATGTCACCTAGATACTCCAATGTCACCACAAGTATCTGTGAGTTGATTATTCGATATGCATCAAACAACTTCAGAATCATAATATTCAATCCACACAAAGAACTTCAAAGGGTACCCCAAAGTTTCTATCGGAGAAAAGAAGATGAAAATATGCAACCAACCCCTATGCCTAGATCACCCCAAGGTCACGGGAATCCATGAGTTGATCACCAAAACATACATCAAGTGAACCAATAGAATACCCCATTGTCAGCACGGGTATCCACATGCAAGACATACATCAAGTGTTCTCATATCTGAAATATTCAATCCGATAATAACGAAACCTCAAAGGGAAAGACTCAATTCATCACAAGAAGATAGAGAGGGAAGAAACACCATATGATCCAACTATATTAACAAAGCTCGCGATACATCAAGATCGTGCCAAATCAAGAACACGAGAGAGAGAGAGAGAGAGAGAGAGAGAGAGATCAAACACATAGCTACTGGTACATACCCTCAGCCCCGAGGGTGAACTACTCCCTCCTCGTCATAGAGACCGCCAGGATGATGAAGATGGCCTCCGGTGATGATTCCCCCCTCCGGTAGGGTGCCGGAACGGAGCTCCAGATGGTATTTCTTCGGTACAGAGGCTTGCGGCAGTGGCGACGAAGTTCTAGGTTTATTTCTGGGGGTTTCTCTATTTATAGGATTTTTCAGCGCTGGAATCACGTGAAAAGGAGTTACGAGGGGCCCACAAGGCAACAGCACACGACCCCTCCCAGGGCGCGCCGTGTTGCCTTGTGGCCTCCTCGTGGCTCTTCTGGTCCTTCCACGAAGCTTCGGGGGCCTCTTTTGGTCCAAAAAAAATCGTCAAAAAGTTTCGTCCAATTCCGAGAACTTTTATTTCTGCACAAAAAAGCAACAGCACGGTAGTTCTGCTGAAAATAGCGTCAGTCCTGGTTAGTTCTAATCAAATCATACCAAAACCATATAAAATTGTTATAAACATGGCATGAATACTTCATAAATTATAGATACATTGGAGACGTATCATCCATGCGCTTCTTGACGGCGGTGAACTTGCGGATGGAGCGGACCATCATCTTGCCCATTCGAGAGGCGAAGCCGTCGTCGCCGAGGACTATGACCATCGCGGTCGCCAGCACCGTCTAGAGATGTTGCTTAGTGCGGGGATGTACGCTGGCGTCGTGGATCATCTGGCACAGCAGCTTGCCGCTCGCGTCGATCCCCTCCATGGGAGGTTGTGGCTTCTGGTCACTTGGTCTTGGATTGGAGTGAGCAGTGTTGCGCAGACTAGGTGCGTAGTACTAGTAGGTGCGTATGATTCGGTAGATGACTGGTTTGGAGTGGGGGGTGCCTTCATATAAGAGTGCAAACTGCGTTGCATTCATATCGTGCTAGCTCCATTCGGCTTCTCCAATTAATTCCCTCTGCATGCTAATTGAATGAGGATGCATCATTGACCGTTCAACGTTTTGGGAACCGCTACCCTCTCCCTCGTTGGCATTCAAGCCGTATCAATGTAAATGCGTGCAAAAAGAGACTAGTCAACAGCTCGCCATGAGCCTATAACTAGCGATCGCCACAATAACCGTAAGATCTGCATCCGACGGTGGCACCTATTGGACGCAAACAACAATAAAAAAAGAAATGCCATGGCATTTTACAAAACTGCCACACCACGCCCCTCCCCTACACATGAGACTACCACGTGAGCATTCGCACCTGCCACGTTGGGGTTGCGCTTGGCTCTTCGCTTCTTCGGGAAGTCGTACTACTACAATATATGCTTCTGGCAATCTGACACCGAATGAACTGCTGCATGTCCACCGCGTGGGGGAGGGAGAGCGTGTTGTAAGCAAAAGCTTATCCTTGTCCTGCGAGCCACCGCGCGCATGGGCGAGGGAGATGGCGTAGTAATCAAGCTTCTCCTTGTTGTACGAGTTGACGCGACACATCAAAGCAGTACACTCGATTTTCTCAAAAAGTTGTTTTTACCGATGCATAAATTACAATCGCATGCATGCCGTGAGTTTCCTTTTGATCCTTGCATTTGTGAATTTAATGCACCTTGAAGTATGAACATGTGATGGTAAAACTTTCTAATGCCCCGGCCCTAAAGCGAGAGATGGTGGTGCACGAGGAGGGCGAGATCATGCCGACGGAATAGGACCCGACGATGGAGGTCTTTATGAACCTCGCCATGCTCCACTGCCCCTTCTACCTCCGCCCCTTGAAGCCTCCGGTGTATGAGGTTCGAATACATCTCTACTATTTGGCTGATCGAGTAAGGCACAGTTTTCTTGATTGATGTGGTGTTTGATGGATTTGTGCAGTGCAAGGGAGGGCACCTGGCCTGCGCGGACTGCCGCGGTGAGCGCCCCGGGAACCAGCGGCAGTGCCAGAAGTGCGAGCGTGGCGGCGGCTTTGACGTGTGCAACACGGTGATGGATGCCGTCCTCTCCTCGGTGAGGGTGGAGTGCCCGCACGAAGGCTGTGGGCTCTACGTCACTTACCACAAGCTCGACGATCTCCAGAGTGCGTGTCCGCTCGCGCCGTGCAAGTGCCCCATGCCCGATTGCAGCTACGAAGGCCCGCTGAAAGCACATTTGCTCCCTTGGTGGTTTTGGGAATTCATAACAACATATATCACATTGAACTAATGTCCATTCAAGATTAAGATTTCAGGATGTTCAATGATTGGCATGGCATGGACTAGAGACGTGGACCCCTCAAAATGCTAAGGACAAGGATTGGCAAAAGATCAAGACTCTACATTTTTGGTTTAGTGATCCAAGATCACATTGAGTCCATAGGAAAGCCAATACTATTAAAAGGGGATGAGGTGTTGCTTAATGGTCTTTTTGCTCAGGTGCTTAGTGACAGTATTCCTAGACCCTCAACCACTCTCTCTACCCAAATATGTCCTAAACCCAAAGTCCAACTCGGCCCCACCGAGTTCATCCAAGACTTAGCCACTGCCAAACCCTAACAAATCTGATCCACCGAAATGGATCTCGGTCTCACCGAGATGGCCTTGCCAACTCTCTGTAATCGTTTGCAATTACTTCGGTCTCACCGAGTTTGCAAATCGGTCTCACCGAGATGGCTTGCCAACTCTCTGTTGCCTTATTGCTTCACTTCGGTCCTACCGAGTTGATGCAATCGGTGCCACCGAGATGAGGATTGCCCTAAGCCATTGCACTTCGGTCCATCCGAGTTGTTCATATCGGTCCCACCGAGATTCCTAACGTTCATATCTTTTACACAGTTCGGTGCTACCGAGATTATCGTTTCGGTGCCACCGAGTTGGGTCAAAAGTGTGTAACGGTTGGATTTTGTGTGGAGGCTATATATACCCCTCCACCCCATCCTTCTCAGAAATGAGAGCCATCAGAACGTGCCTACACTTCCACCATACATTTTCTGAGAGAGAACCACCTACTCATGTGTTGAGATCAAGATATTCCATTCCTACCATTTGAACCTTGATCTCTAGCCTTTCCATGGTTGCTTTCCACTCAAATTCTTCTTCCACCATAGCCAAATCTGTGAGGAGTTGTTTGAGTGCTGGGAAGACTATCATTTGAAGCATAAGAGCAAGGAGTTCATCAACAACACACCGTCTATTACCTTTTGGAGAGTGGTGTCTCCTAGATTGGTTAGGTGTCACTTGGGAGCCTCCAACCAGATGTGGAGTTGAACCAAGGAGTTTGTAAGGGCAAGGAGATCGCCTACTTCGTGAAGATCTACCCCGAGTGAGGCTAGTCCTTCGTGGACGTAAGCCATGGTGGAATAGGCAAGTATGCTTCTTCGTGGACCCTTCGTGGGTGGAGCCCTCCCTGGACTCGCGCAGCCGTTACCCTTCGTGGGTTGAAGTCTCCATCAACGTGGACGTATGATAGCACCACCTATCGGAACCACGCCAAAAATCCACCGTGTCTTCATTGCGTTTGAAATCTCCAATCCCTCCTTTACATACATATGCAATTGCTTACATTTTGCTGCTATACTCTTAGAATTGCATGTGTAGGGTGATGCTTGACATGTACTATTGCTAAAACCTGCCTACAACTAAAATCTGGGAAAAGGTTTAGTTTTATTTGATCAAGTAGTCTAATCACCCCCCCTCTAGACATACTTTCAATCATACAAGTGGTATCAGAGCTTTGGTCTCCGTAAGCCTTGATTTCCATAGCTTTGGTGATCATAGCCTTGGTTTCACAACCTAGGAGAGTATGGCGTCTAGTGAGGGTAACTATCACCGTAGAGGTCCATATTTTGATGGTACAAACTTTGCTAGTTGGAAACATAAGATGAAAATGCATATTCTTGGTCATAACCCCACCGTTTGGGCTGTTGTTCGTGTTGGCTTGCAAGGTGACTTCTTTGAGGATGGCAAGGAACCAGATCATGAGGCAACCCCGGAAGAATTGAAGATGTTGCAATACAATGCTCAAGCTTGTGACATTCTATTCAACGGTTTATGTCCCGAAGAATTCAACAAAATCAGCCACCTCGAGAATGCAAAGGAAATTTGGGATACTTTGGTTGATATGCATGAGGGTACCGAGTCCGTCAAGGAATCTAAGTTGGATGTGCTTCAAAGTCAACTTGACAAGTTCAAGATGACGGATGGTGAAGGAGTCGCTGAGATGTACTCTAGGCTTGCTCTCATCACAAATGAGATTGCCGGCTTAGGAAGTGAAGAGATGACCGACAAATTCATCATCAAGAAGATACTTAGAGCTTTGGATGGAAAATATGATACCGTCTGCACATTGATCCAAATGATGCCAAATTACAAAGATCTCAAGCCCACGGAAGTCATTGGAAGGATTGTCGCTCATGAAATGTCACTCAAGGATAAATAGGAGCTGCACAACAACTCAAGTGGTGCTTACAAAGCCTCAACCGATGCTCCAACAACTCCAAGTGATAAGCTAGTATCCAATGAAGAGATAAGCCTAATGGTGAAAAGGTTCAACAAGTTCTACAAGAACAAAGGAAAAGAAAGAATCTCTAGCTCAAGACACTATGAGAGAAGATCATCAAGTCGTGACCGTAATTGTTACAATTGTGGAAAGCCCGGACACTACTCAAATGAGTGCACGGCTCCCTACAAGAAAAGAGACGAATCACCAAGAGGAAGACATAGAAGAGATGAATCACCTCGTAAGGAGAGAAGGAGTAGAGATGATTATTATGAACGAAGACACTCTCGAAGAAGTAAGGATTCGGAGAGGAAGGACAAGTCATCAAGGAGCTACACAAGAAGAAGACATCAAGCTCATGTTGGTGAATGGGTTTCCGGCTCCGACTCCGACAACCACTCCGAGAGAAGTTATCACTCCAACTCCGACTATAGTCAAGATGAAGGTGTTGCCGGACTTGCACTTGTGTCATCCAACTCCTACGATATATTTGACTCACCAAATGAAGGAATTGGAAGATGCTTCATGGCAAAAGGCCCCAAGGTATCACACCCCGAGTATCTTGATTTTAATAGTGATGAAGATGATTTGCTTGGTGATGATGATTTACTTGTTGATAGAGATAGTACTATGAGCTATAATGAAAATGCTAGTAATCATGATAGTCAAGAGGAAACGAGTGACAATGCTATGAAGGAGATTGAGCGTCTAACTAAAGAACTAAATGCTCTTAAGTTAGCGCATGAAACAACTCAAGAGGATCATATAGATCTTCTAAGAACTCATGAGAAGCTACGCTTCGAGAAGCTAAATTTAGAGCAAGAGCATGAGTTTCTTAAAGCTACCAATGACGATCTTCGAAAGAAGAGTTCTGCATATCTTGCCAAGTGTTTACTCTTGTCTACCTTTATGCCACAAGTTAAACCTAAGCAAACTAGCAACAAGGGTAAAAATGGTTCTACCTCTAGTAGTAACAATAACAATGCTAATTTCAATGTTGTTGCTTCTAGTAGTTCTATTGATTCCACTAACGATTCTCTTAGCCAAGTTACACTTGAGCAAGAAAATATGCTATTGAAAGGAATTATAGAAAAAGGTGTCTACAAGAGTCTTGCCGGGAGTAAACAATTTGAGGAAATTGTACGCAAGCAAGGAAGGCACCGGAAGAACCAAGGTGTTGGTTTTGAACAAAAGTTCAATGCCGATGGAGTTGAGTGGGAAGAAGTTCAATACCACAAGACGAAGTTCGTTCCTCAACAAGAGAAGTATGATCCTACTTCCTTCAAGGGAACACAAGCTCAAGAAGATCTTCCACCACAAGACCACAAGCTAAAAGGCAAGGACAACCTTCAAGAAGAGATTGATTCATTTGAAGAGGCTCCTCAAGCCATGGTCAAGTGGGTTCCCAAGACTTCATCAAGTTCTACTTCATCAAGTGCTACTACAACTCCAAGGATTCCCATCAAGTTGATGTGGGTCCAAAAGAAGAAGAACTAGAGAGTTCTTGAGGGTGACTCCGCCAACAAACTTCACTCACATTCTTTATGGCAAGGACTTGTGCAACCAACTTCCACATTTTGCACTAGTTCATGGAGTCACAAACCCTCTAGTTGGTAAGGCAAGGGACAAGGTAATCAATGCATTCATGGACATCATCATATGTGTATTTCACTCTATGTCTATGGATATCCTTGTATGTTCCTTGTGTGGGACTAACCCATGTAGGTATTGAAAGCACAAAACTCCAAAGGATTGCTCCCAACTTTTGATGGTCTACATCAACATTGAGCATCCACATCTTCAACATCTACATGAAGTCATCATCGACAAAACCCAAGGTTAGTTCAACCCTCTTAGGGGGGATATCGCATCTAGGGGGAGCTTTGCTCTAAAAATTGAGCTAAAGCAACTCTAATGGTGTGAACACATTAATGCTTTATGTAAAAGTGGTAACCCCACTTGTGCTTAAACGATGAGTATGACCTATGATCAAATGTTCTCATTTAGCTCCTAAGTCAATATACTCATATATAGATGACCTAGTCATCGCCATTGCTTGATAGATGCTAGAATTGGTTGTGCATGTTTGACACATATTTCATTTGCTATCTTATTGTGTGAGCATGTTGGTTTGCATGATTTCATCATTCGAGGACATCCATTTGTTGTTTTGATTGTCTTGGTTTTTCTGGCCAAGTGGATGTACAAGAATGCCTAAGAACCTTCTCTAGCTATCTATGCTTTCTTGTCTCAAATTCTATTCTTGCTGCATCACAAAAATTGAACAAGTCATTTTCGGACCCTCCGGGTGAGGAGCACTCGGAGCCACCGATCTGAAAGGGTTGAACCTCCAAAACCTTCTAATTGATTTCGGTCAGACCAACCTACTCAAACTCGGTCGAACCGAAAGCATTTAGACTGATCTAGGTTTTCATCTCCGTGCTACCGATTAGACCAACTCGGTTGGACCGAGTTGCTGTAACTGCAAGCAGTTGCACGTCTCGGTGCTACCGATTTGTTCTACTCGGTGCCACCGACAGCGAATGGGTATATATTCCCAGCGAACCGTGCAGTTGAAAATTTCTTCAAACGTCACGCGCCCGCGCCCCATTGCTGCCGCCCCTTTGGTCTCCAGATCGTCGCCGTCGTCGCCTGTGCGCCCTCGCCGCAGGACTCCATCGCCGTCAACGGTAATCTGCCCCGCCGTTGCCGCCGTAGAGAAACACCACCAAGTTAGGGTGAGTTTCTATCCCTTTCGTGCCTCCCTTTTCCGATTCAATGCACGATTGGATTGCCCGTAATCTTGCCACCAATGCAATCCTCTTTCCACCAGAATAGTTCATTTGAACGAGATTCGAGCAAAAAAATTTAGGGTTAGGTTTCCGCCGAATGCATCTCGGACCGACCGAATAGGAATTTTCGGTCCCACCGATTTGGTCCCTGGCCATAGCACTAGTACATCTCGGTGCCACCGAGTTGTGCGAAGCGGTAAGACCGAAAGTAACGTCTCAATGAAACCCTAGCATCTCGGAGCCACCGAAACCCATCTCGGTCTGACCGAAATGGAGTGCCATGTCTCTGTAGTGTGCTTCGGTGTCACCGAGATTACCAACTCGGTCCATCCGAACTGCATTCTGTGAAAACCTAGAACTAAAGTTTGAACTCATTTTTATGAAAAACTATCTGCTTTTTGTGATGACTCATCTACTCTACCCATACGCATCTATTCACAGGGTCAGCTCTGCAATATGTCCAGTGGCAGTGACAGTCAGAACAGGTCTGAACAGCAGGCAGAGATGAGTGAAGGATCATGCCAAAATGAGAGTTTCTATGAAGGAGAGAGAAGTTCTCCAGATCTTCCTAAAGCTGCAACCAGAACAAGGAAGAAGAAAACCTCTGACAGTGAGGATGAAGACTTTGTTGCAAGTGAAGCTGCAACCAAGAAAAAGAGAATGGTGATTGCTAAGGAGTACAACACCAAACCATCAACAGTCAAAGAAGGAACAGATGTGAGGAAAGTCCCCAAGCAAACTGTGCAATACACTCTTGAAGAGCCTAGTGAGGCAGCTGCAGGTGCTAAGAAGAAGAGGATAAGAAAAACTACTGCCCGTGTGATTGGCAGACCTTCTATGATGATTGAAGAGGAAGAAGAGGAGGAGGAGGAGCCAGCTGCTGCACCCCCTGCAAAAGCTCAGAAGCTCATGTCTGATGCAATCAAGATTGCTGCACCTCCCAAGTCAAAGCCTAAGGCACCAGCACCCAAGAGATCAACCAGAAACATATCAGCTGCAGAGAAGAACAAGGCCCCAGTGCCAGAATCAAATGTTGATGAAGAGCCTCTAGTGCTCAGAAAATTGAAGCCCAAGATACCAGAACATGACAACGCACACCCAGTAGCTGAGAACATGATGATGAGAAAGGACAAAGGACTGCGTCAATGGAGATTGTCAGATCCTTATGCTGTGAGGAGAAGAACATCATGTGATTACCGCTTCCACACCCGTGAACAACAAGATTTCTATGAGACAGTATTGCTTGACAAGAAGCCCATAGTCAGTGATATGAAGTGGGTGGAATGGGAATACATTGATGAGAATGAAGACTATTTTCCCCACGTCCATGAGAGTTTCAGATGCAGGTGTTGATGAATTCATTGGAAAGAAATTGACTAAGTGGAATGATGAGATGATCATGCAATTCTACTCCACAGCACACTTATATCCAGATGGTCGCATAGTGTGGATGACTGAAGGAATCAGATATCAATCAACCATTTCTGAGTGGGCAAATCTTCTTGGTGCACCCAAGGAAGAGGAGGATGATTATGATGTTTATGCCAAGCTCAAGTTTGATCACAATTCCATGAAGAACATGTACACTGCTATTCCCCAAGAGGATCTTGAGACTCACAAGCTTGGATCAGTGAAGCATTTGCTACCAGGTCCGGCCACAACGAACACTATACTGCGGTACACTCTGCTACCCAAGTCAGGAGATGACAAGATGATTCGTGGCCACTCCATCAACTTGCTGCATTTATTTGATACACCTCAGAAATTCAAGGTGATGAGCCTGATAGTTGAGACTATCAAGAGGACAGCAGCAGATCAGAAGAGATCGTGTGGTTATGCTCCACATATTCAGTTGTTGATAAATTCCAAGGTTGGAACCAGCACGTATCTTCTTGATCGAGAGCACTTGCCTTTGCGTCCAGATTTTGAGGACAATGTCATAGTGATGGATCCTTCGCATCCCACATCTGCACAAGCACAAGAGGAAATCCGCAAAGCACAAGAAGCTAAAGCAGCTCAGGAAGCAGCAGCTCCCAATGCTCCAATTGCGAATCTCAAGACACCAAAGGATCAAATGCAATATCTGCTTGAAGCCACTCTGAGGATTGAGCAAAGTCTGGCCAACCTCAGCCAGACCCAGGCTAGTTTTGAGCGGATCATAGCGTCTAAATTTCATGATTTGGATGTCAAGGTGACCGAGATTCAGACCACAGTGGAACAGCTGCAAGGAGATGTAGATGCTGTGAAGCTTGCTAGATCAGATGACAGTGGAGATGATGGACCAACCACCGAGAGATTACAGTCAGTGCCTAGGGCTGCCAGGTCAGCTGCGATACCAGTTGTGGATCCACGGACCACAGTATCTGCACCAGCCGTCACAACCACAGTGCCACAGCAGGTCTCCACTCCACCAGTCCAGCAGTCATCAGCAGAAGCATTCGCGGACGCTCTTATCTCAACACCGTCTATGCACACCAGAGCAGCCAGCAGAAGGTCGCCTTCAGGAGCTTCGGAGGACCGTGCCTAGAGAGCCGACTAGTGCTATACAATTCGAACTTTTTGGTACTTGTTGCCAAAGGGGGAGAATTTGTATAGATCATAGGCTTCGAGAGAGACAGTTTCTTGCTTTTGATTTGCTTCGAGAGTTTCCTTTGCTACTTGTTTGCTTGTTCGTTGAGACTTTGTTATGTGTGTGCTTGCTACAGTATTCTGTCGTTTATACTTGTGAGATACGATGTTGATTGATCATATTATGCCTATTGTGATATTCCATGTTTATCTCTACCATTATCTTGTATGAACAATTACTTATGTTGGTGATGCGTACTTACCTTTCCAATCATATCATTTTGCGCGCTCCACCATGATATATGTGACATGGAAGAGTGACCCATGAGCCTAATCGATTGTGCATTTGCATTCAAACGCAAATTTTTAATAATGCACAAATTTAGGGGGAGCTCTTGCTTATCACATACTTCTCAAAGCGACGATGTATTTCATTCACTTAATCATTTGTCGAAGCTTTGATCTATATGTTGTCATCAATTACCAAAAAGGGGGAGATTGAAAGCACATTTGCTCCCTTGGTGGTTTTGGTAATTCATAACAACATATATCTCATTGAACTAATGTCCATTCAAGATTAATATTTCAGGATGTTCAATGATTGGCATGGCATGGACTAGAGACATGGACCCCTCAAAATGCTAAGGACAAGGATTGGCAAAAGATCAAGACTCTACATTTTTGGTTTAGTGATCCAAGATCACATTGAGTCCATAGGAAAGCCAATACTATTAAAAGGGGATGAGGTGTTGCTTAATGGTCTTTTTGCTCAGGTGCTTAGTGACAGTATTCCTAGACCCTCAACCACTCTCTCTACCCAAATATGTCCTAAACCCAAAGTCCAACTCGGCCCCACCGATATTTCCAATCCGGCCCCACCGAGTTCATCCAAGACTTAGCCACTGCCAAACCCTAACAAATCGGATCCACCGAAATGGATCTCGGTCTCACCAAGATGGCCTTGCCAACTCTCTATAATCGTTTGTAATTACTTCGGTCTCACCGAGTTTGCAAATCGGTCTCACCGAGATGGCTTGCCAACTCTCTGTTGCCTTATTGCTTCACTTCGGTCCAACCGAGTTGATGCAATCGGTGCCACCGAGATGAGGATTGCCCTAAGCCATTGCACTTCGGTCCATCCGAGTTGTTCATATCGGTCCCACCGAGATTCCTAACGTTCATATCTTTTACACAGTTCGGTGCTACCGAGATTATCGTTTCGGTGCCACCGAGTTGGGTCAAAAGTGTGTAACGGTTGGATTTTGTGTGGAGGCTATATATACCCCTCCACCCCATCCTTCTCAGAAATGAGAGCCATCAGAACGTGCCTACACTTCCACCATACATTTTCTGAGAGAGAACCACCTACTCATGTGTTGAGATCAAGATATTCCATTCCTACCATTTGAACCTTGATCTCTAGCCTTTCCCAAGTTGCTTTCCACTCAAATTCTTCTTCCACCATAGCCAAATCTGTGAGGAGATGTTTGAGTGCTGGGAAGACTATCATTTGAAGCACAAGAGCAAGGAGTTCATCAACAACACACCGTCTATTACCTTTTGGAGAGTGGTGTCTCCTAGATTGGTTAGGTGTCACTTGGGAGCCTCCAACCAGATGTGGAGTTGAACCAAGGAGTTTGTAAGGGCAAGGAGATCGCCTACTTCGTGAAGATCTACCCCGAGTGAGGCTAGTCCTTCGTGGACGTAAGCCATGGTGGAATAGGCAAGGTTGCTTCTTCGTGGACCCTTCGTGGGTGGAGCCCTCCGTGGACTCGCGCAGCCGTTACCCTTCGTGGGTTGAAGTCTCCATCAACGTGGACGTACGATAGCACCACCTATCGGAACCACGCCAAAAATCCACCGTGTCTTCATTGCGTTTGAAATCTCCAATCCCTCCTTTACATACATATGCAATTGCTTACATTCCGCTGCTATACTCTTAGAATTGCATGTGTAGGGTGATGCTTGACATGTACTATTGCTAAAACCTGCCTACAACTAAAATCTGGGAAAAGGTTAAGTTTTATTTGGTCAAGTAGTCCAATCACCCCCCCTCTAGACATACTTTCGATCCTACACCCGCCGCCGGCGCTCCCCAACCACCTCAGCACCATGCACCCCATGCCCATGCACAGGATCCAGTACGGCAAGGTGCTCCAGCTGCATGTGCCGGTGTTGGAGCCACGGCGCTTGATGTTCGCGGAGGAGGACGGCCGCACGTTTTTCATGGTCGGCGGCGCGCTTGGCATCGGCGCGCCTATCACCGTGTTGGTCGTCTGCATCAGAGCGGGGGCGTCCCCACCACCGCACTACGCGGACAAGGTGTGGGCAAACGGGCCTCCGGGGGCGCCCAACGGCAGGACAGACACCGTCAAGGTGGAAATCGAGGTGACAAGCAGCAAGGAGCCCGGCGCCATCACCGTGGAGGAGCTGGCCTTCTTCATAGTGCCGCCCAAGCTGCTGGCTGGGGCTGGGTCATCGAGGACGGTGTCCCTCCACATTCGGATTGACAAGCTCACCTCCTAAATGATTCCAGAATGCCTTCTAGTTATCTTAGTAATTTGCTAACGTAGGGTTTGTTTGGTCTAATTTACCTTAAGAGATGGTGGATTTTGGTGGCGATGCAGCAATTACTTCAACATCACATCAGCAGTTGAAGTAATTCCCAACAGTCGAAGGGATATTGAAAGCACATTTGCTCCCTTGGTGGTTTTGGTAATTTACAACAACATATATCTCATTGAACTAATAAACATTCAAGTGAAAGATTTCAGGAAGTTCAATGATTCGCATGGCAATGACTAGGAATGTGGACCCTTCAAAATGCTAAGGACATATATTGGCAAAAGCTCAGGACTCTTCATTTTTGGTTAAGTGATCCAAGATCACATTGAGTCCATAGGAAAGCCAATACTATTAAAAGGGGATGAGGTTTTGATAATGATCTATTTGCTCAAGTGCTCAATGATATTGCTCCAAAACCCTCAGCCACTTCCTTCATTCAAATCTGTTCAAAACCCTAAAAGGCAACTCGGTTCCACCGAATCACTCTCATCCAGACCCACCGAGTTCATCAAGACAGTGCCACCTGCCAAACCCTAACAAATCGGATCCACCAATATAGATCTCGGTCTCACCGAGATGGGTGACCATCTTTCTGTTGCCTAGTTGCAATTATTTCGGTCTCACCGAAATTGCACTCGGTAACACCGAGATGGAGTGACCAAGTTTCTATTGCCAAGTTGCATCATTTCGGTCTCACCGAGATTATGCAATCGGTGCCACCGAGACTGGTTCTAGCCCTTACCATTGCACATCGGTTGCTCCGAGATCTTCCATCCGGTCCCACCGAAACTTCAAACGTTCATATCTTTGCACAAGTCGGTCTCACCGATATTCTAGTTTCGGTGCCACCAATTTTGGTCAAATGTGTGTAACGGTTGGATTTCGTGTGAAGGCTATTTATACCCCTCCACCACCCTCTTACCAAGTAGAGAGCCATCAGAACGTGCCTACACTTCCACCATACATTTTCTGAGAGAGAACCACCTACTCATGTGTTGAGATCAAGACATTCCAATCCAACCATTTGAACCTTGATTTCTAGCCTTTCCCAAGTTGCTTTCCACTCAAATCTTTATTCCACCATAGCCAAATCTTTGAGGAAGTTCTTGAGTGTTGAAAGACTATCATTTGAAGCACAAGAGCAAGGAGTTCATCATCTACACACCATCTATTACCTTTTGGAGAGTGGTGTCTCCTAGATTGGTTAGGTGTCACTTGGGAGCCTCCAAGATCATGTGGAGTTGAACCAAGGAGTTTGTAAGGGCAAGGAGATCGCCTACTTCGTGAAGATCTACCCCGAGTGAGGCTAGTCCTTCGTGGACGTAAGCCATGGTGGAATAGGCAAGGTTGGTTCTTCGTGGACCCTTTGTGGGTGAAGCCCTCCATGGTCTCGCGCAGCCGTTACCCTCCGTGGGTTGAAGCCTCCTTCAACATGGATGTACGATAGCACCACCTATCGAAACCACGCCAAAAATCATCGTGTCTTCATTGCATTTGAAATCTTCGATCCCCTCCTTTACTTACATGTGCAATCGTTTACTTTCCGCTGCCACACACTTAGAATTGCATGTGTAGGGTGATGCTTGACTTGTCATACTTGCTAAAATCTGCCCACAACTAAAATTCGGAAAAGGATAGATTTTTATTTGGTCAAGTAGTCTAATCACCCCCCCTCTAGACATACTTTCGATCCTACAAGTGGTATCAGAGCATTGGTCTCCATTGCATTGGTTTCAAAACTTAGGAGAGTATGGCATCTAGTGAGGGTAATTATCACCGTAGAGGTCCATATTTTGATGGTACAAACTTTGCTAGTTGGAAACATAAGATGAAAACGCATATTCTTGGTCATAATCCTGCCGTTTGGGCTGTTGTTCGTGTTGGCTTGCAAGGTGAATTCTTTGAGGATGGTAAGGAACCGGATCGTGAAGCAACCGTGGAAGAATAGAAGATGTTGCAATACAATGCTCAAGCTTGTGACATTCTCTTCAACGGTTTGTGTCCTGAGGAGTTCAACAAGATCAGCCGCCTCGAGAATGCAAAGGAAATTTGGGATACTTTGGTTGATATGCATGAGGGTACCGAGTCCGTCAAGGAATCTAAGTTGGATGTGCTTCAAAGTCAACTTGACAAGTTCAAGATGAAGGATGGTGAAGGAGTCGCTGAAATGTAGTCAAGGCATGCTCTCATCACAAATGAGATTGCCGGCTTAGGAAGTGAAGAGATGACCGACAAATTCATCATCAAGAAGATCCTTAGAGCTTTGGATGGAAAATATGATACTGTTTGCACATTGATCCAAATGATGCCAAATTACAAAGATCTCAAGCCCACGGAAGTCATTGGAAGGATTGTTGCTCATGAGATATCACTCAAGGACAAAGAGGAGCTACACAACAAATCAAGTGGTGCTTACAAAGCCTCAACCGATGCTCCCACAACTTCAAGCAACAAGCTAGTATCCAATGAAGAGATAAGCCTAATGGTGAAAAGGTTCAGCAAGTTCTACAAGAACAAAGGGAAGGAAGAAGCTCTAGCTCAAGACACTATGAGAGAAGATCATCAAGTCGTGACCAAAATTGTTATAATTGTGGAAGACCCAGACACTATTCCAATGAGTGTACGGCACCTCACAAGAAAAGAGATGAATCACCAAGAGGAAGACATAGAAGAGATGAATCACCTCATAAGGAGAGAAGGAGTAGAGATGATTGTTATGAACGAAGATCCTCTCGAAGAAGCAAAGATTCGGAACGGAAGGACAAGTCATCCAAGAGCTACACAAGAAGAAGACATCAAGCTCATATTGGTGAATGGATTTCCGGCTCCGACTCCGACAACCACTCCGAGAGAAGCTATCACTCCAACTCCGACTATAGTCAAGATGAAGGTGTTGCCGGACTTGATCTTGTGTCATCCAACTCCAATGATCTATTTGATTCACCAAATGAAGGAATTGGAAGATGCTTCATGGCAAAAGGCCCTAAGGTATCACACCCCGAATACTTTGACTTCAATAGTGATGAGGATGATTTGCTTGGTGATGATGATTTACTTGTTGATAAGGCTAGTGATGTGAGCTATAATGAAAATGCTAGTAATCATGATAGTCAAGAGGAAACGAATGACAATGCTATGAAGGAGATTGAGCGTCTAACTAAAGAACTAAATGCTCTTAAGTTAGCTCATGAAACAACTCAAGAGGATCATAGAAAACTTTTAAGAACTCATGAGAAGCTACGCTTCGAGAAGCTAAATTTAGAGCAAGAGCATGAGTTTCTTAAAGCTATCAATGATGATCTTCGAAAGAAGAGTTCTTCATATCTTGCCAAACGTTTACTCTTGTCTACCTTTGTGCAACAAGTTAAATCTAAGCAAACTAGTAACAAGGGTAAAAAGGGTTCTACCTCTAGTAGTAACAATAACCATGCTAAATCCAATGTTGTTGCTTCTAGTAGTTCTATTGATTCCACTAATGATTCTCTTAGCCAAGTTACACTTGAGCAAGAAAACAATCTATTGAAAGGAATTATAGAAAAAGGTGTCTACAAGAGCCTTGCCGGGAGCAAGCAATTTGAGGAAATTGTACACAAGCAAGGAAGGCACCGGAAGAACCAAGGTATTGGTTTTGAACAAAAGTTCAATGCCAATGGAGTTGAGTGGGAGGAAGATCAATACCCCAAGACGAAGTTTGTTCCTCAACAAGAGAAGTATGATCCTACTTCCTTCAAAGGGACACAAGCTCAAGATGATCTTCCACCACAAGACCACAAGCTAAAAGGCAAGGACAAGCTTCAAGAGGAGATTGACTCATTTGAAGAAGCACCTCAAGCCTTGGTCAAGTGGGTTCCCAAGACTTCATCAAGTTCTACTTCATCAAGTGCTACAACAACTCCAAGGATTCCCATCAAGTTGATGTGGGTCCCAAAGAAGAAGAACTAGAGAGTTCTTGAGGGTGACTCCGCCAACGAACTTGACTCACATTCATTTATGGCAAGAACTTGTGCAACCAACTTCAACATCTTGCACTAGTTCATGGAGTCACAAACCTTCGTGTTGGTAAGGCAAGGGACAAGGTATTCAATGCATTCATGGACATCATCATATGTGTATTTCACTCTATGTCTATGGATATCCTTGTATGTTCCTTGTGTGGGACTAACCCATGTAGGTATTGAAAGCACAAAACTCCAAAGGATTGCTCCCAACTCTTGATGGTCTACATCAACTTTGAGCATCCACATCTTCAACATCTACATGAAGTCATCATCGACAAAACCCTAGGTAAGTTCATCCCTCCTTGGGGGGATATCACACCTAGGGGGAGCTTTACTCTAAGACTTGAGTCAAAGCAACTCTAATGGTGTGAACGCATTAATGCTTTATGTAAAAGTGGTAACCCCACTTGTGCTTAAACGATGAGTATGACCTATGATCAAATGTTCTCATTTGACTCCTAAGTCAATATACTCATATATAGATGACTATGTCATCGCCCATTGCTTGATAGATGCCAGAATTGGTTGTGCATGCTTGACACATATTTTATTTGCAATCTTATTGTGTGAGCATGTTGCTATGCATATTTTTCTCATTCGAGAATATCCATTTGTTGTTTTGCTTGTCTCGGTTTTTCTGGCCAAGTGGATGTACAAGAATGCCTAAGCACCTTCTCTAGCTATCTATTCTTTCTTGTCACAAATTCTATTCTTGCTATATCACAAAATTTGAACAAGTCATTTTCGGACCCTCCGGGTGAGGCGCACTCGGAGTCACCGATCTGAAAGGGCTCTCCAAAACCTTCAAATATGTTTCGGCGTGACCAATCCATATCCATTCGGACTCACCAAAATCATTTGATTGATCTGAGTTTTTCATCTCGGTGAAACCAATTCGGATCAACTCGGCATCACCGATTTACTGTAACCACTCGTAGTTACACGTCTCGGTGCCACCGATTTCCTCCACTCGGTGCCACCGACAACAGTTGGGTATATATATCCAGCGGGCCCGAACGATTGAAATTTCTCAAACTCTTTCGTTCCCGCACCGCCTCTGCTGTCGTCGCCCCTGTCTCTGGACTTCGCCGTTGTGTCCAGCGCGCCTTCGCCATTGGACTCCGCCGCCGTCAACGGAAATCTTCACCGCCGTTGCCGCCGTAGAGAGTTTTCTCCAAGTTAGGGTAAAACTCGACCCCCCCCCTCGTGCTTCAAATTCCGATTCAATGCACTAGGGTACTCGCCATGATTCATGCCACAATTGCAATGCTCTTACCTCATACCAAATTCCATAGAATAGATTCGAGCAAAAAATTTAGGGTTAAGTTTCCGCAGAACCAATCTCGGACCCACCGATTTGGAATTTCCGGCGTCACCGATTTGGTTTAGGCCATTGCACTAGTACGTCTCAGTTCCACCAAGTTGTACTAATCGGTGAGACCAAAAAGAGATTTCTGTGAAACCCTAGCATCTCGGCAGGACCAAAACCCATCTCGGTCTGACCGAAGTGGTGTGCCATGTCTCTGTCTTATGCTTCGGCTTCACCGAAATGTCCAACTCGGTTGATCCGATATTAGTTCTGTGAAAACTTGAAACTGAAGTTTGAACTCAAATTTTTCAAAAAAAAGCTGCATTTTGTGATAACTCTTCCTCTCTGCCTATACCTATTCTGTTCACAGGTCAGCTTGCAAGATGTCAGATGCCAGTGACAGTCAGAATGTGTCAGAAAGGTCAGTTGATCTGAGTGCAGGGTGAAGCCCTAAGGAAAGCTTCTATGAAGGAGAAAGGAGTTCTCCTGATTTGCCCAAGGCTGCCACCAAGTCCAGAAAGAAGAGAAATTCGGCTGATGATGATGAGGACTTTGCAGCTGAGGAGGCTACCTCCAAGAGAAAGAAGCCAGCAGTAGTAAGCAAAGAGTATGAGGGCAGACAAGAGAAGAAGGGCACCAGGAAAGTTCCCGCATCAACTGCAGCAAAGAAAGGCATGACAATCACTCTTGAGGAGCCAACTGGCTCAAAGGCAAAAGCTGCAGGGAAGAAAAGGGAAATAAAACAAACTGCACATGTCATTTTCAAACCAACCTCCATGAGGAGAGATGATGCTACTGATGATGAGGGAGAACCAGCAGCAAACCCTCCTCCTGCTAAGTAATAGAAAATTATGGCAGATGCCATAAAGACCAGCACCTCCTCCAAGACAAAGAAGGCTACAACTACAAGGCCAAAGAGAACCACTAGAGATGTCTCAGCCAAGGAGAAGAACAAGGCCCCAGTGCCTGAAGCAGAAATTGATGATGAGCCACAAGTGCTCAAAAAGCTAAGGCCCAAGTTGCCTGAACATGATGACACTCACCCTGTTGCAGAAGACATGAAAGCAAGAAGGGACAATGGACTGAGACAGTGGAGACTGAATGACCCCTATTCCATCAGAAGGAAAACTGCTTGTGACTACAGGTTTCACACAAGAGAGCAACAAGATTTCTATGAAACAGTTCTGCTTGACAAGAAACCCATAGTCAGTGACATGAGATGGGTCAAGTGGGAAAGCTTCAAGATTGCCGGTGTGGACACATTTGTTGGAAGAAAGCTTACATCATGGTGTGATGAGATGATAATGCAATTCTATTCCACTGCACACTTCTATCCAAATGGGAAGATTGTGTGGATGACTGAGGGAGAGAGATACCAATCTTCAATCTCTGAGTGGGCTGCTCTTCTTGAAGCTCCAAAGGAAGAAGAAGATGATATTGATGTAAATGCCAAACCCAAGAAGGATCACAATTCTATGAAGAACATGTACAATCCTATCCCAGAGAAGGACTTGGAGACACACAAGCTTGGATCTGTGAAGCATCTGCAACCTGGATTGGCCACCATCAACTCTATACTGAGGCACACATTGATGCCCAAGTCTGGAGATGACAAGAAGATTCGTGGCCACTCCATCAACATGCTACACTTGTTTGATGTTCCTCAGAAATTCAAGGTGATGAGCCTGATTGTTGAGACAGTGAAGAGGACAGCAGCTGACCAGAAGAGGTCATGTGGTTTTGCTCCACACATCCAATTGCTTCTCAATTCCAAGATTCCAAAGAACACTTATCTTCTTAACAGAGAGCACCTTCCACTATTTCCTGAGTTTGAAGATAATGTAGTGGTGATGGATCCATCTCACCCTACATCTGCTGAGGCACAAGCCAAGATGGAAGCAGCCAAAGAAGCATCAGCTCCTAGCTCATCAACTGGTCATCTCAAGACTAAGACAGATCAAATGGCATATCTGCTTGAAGCCACCCAGAGGATTGAACAGGGTCTGGCCAATCTTGTCAAGAATCAGGTAAGCTTAGAGCGGATAGTGGAAACAAAATTCTATGATCTTGATGTCAAAGTCACAGAGATTCAGACCACAGTGGAGCAGCTTCAGACAGATGTAGACAGAGTCAGAGAGTCTGACAGTGGTGATGAAATTCCTACTACCAACAGGTTTCAGACAGTGCCTAGGGCACCAAGGTCTGCTGCTGTACCCACTGCAGATACAAGAACTACAGTCTCTGCCCCAGCTACAGCACCATCAGTTCCACCACCAGTATCCACTCCTCCAGCACAGCAGACATCAACTGAAGCATTTGCAGATGCAGTTCTCTCTACACCATCCACGCACACTGGACCTGCAAGCTAGAGATCTTCACCTCTAGGAGCTCCTGCCCAGAGTGACGTGTAGCTCTATACCTATTCAAGCTTTTTGGTACTTGCTGCCAAAGGGGGAGAATTTGTATAGATCTCTAGCTTCGAGAGAGAGAGTGTTTTGTCTTTTGCTTCGCTTGCTTTTCTTTTGAGAGATTTGGTGTGTGCTTGATACTTTGTTTGTGTTGTTTGAGACTATGTTGGTTGTGTGGTTGATCATACTTTGTGCTTAATATCTATGCTCATTGATTACTCTCTTATCATTATCTATGTATGATCTTTCACATGTGTTGTTGGTGATGAGTGCTTATATTCCATTCATATCATTTTGTGCACTCCACCAAGTTGTATGTGACATGGAAGAGTGACCCATGATCCTAATCGATTGCGCATTTGCATTCAAACGCAAATTTTAAATAATGCAAAATTTTAGGGGGAGCTCTTACTTATCACATACTTCTCAAAGCAACGATACTATGCATTGATTATATTTTCTATCGAAGCTTTGATCTATATGTTGTCATCAATTACCAAAAAGGGGGAGATTGAAAGCACATTTGCTCCCTTGGTGGTTTTGGTAATTTACAACAACATATATCTCATTGAACTAATAAACATTCAAGTCAAAGATTTCAGGAAGTTCAATGATTGAGATGGCAAGGACTAGGAATGTGGACCCTTCAAAACGCTAAGGACATATATTGGCAAAAGCTCAAGACTCTTCATTTTTGGTTTAGTGATCCAAGATCACATTGAGTCCATAGGAAAGCCAATACTATTAAAAGGGGATGAGGTTTTGATAATGATCTATTTGCTCAAGTGCTCAATGATATTGCTCCAAAACCCTCAGCCACTTCCTTCATTCAAATCTGTCCAAAACCCTAAAAGGCAACTCGGTTCCACCGAATCACTCTCATCCGGACCCACCGAGTTCATCAAGACAGTGCCACCTGCCAAACCCTAACAAATCGGATCCACCGATATGGATCTCGGTCTCACCGAGATGGGTGACCATCTTTCTGTTGCCTAGTTGCAATTATTTCGGTCTCACCAAAATTGCACTCGGTAACACCGAGATGGAGTGACCAAGTTTCTGTTGCCAAGTTGCATCATTTCGGTCTCACAGAGATTATGCAATCGGTGCCACCGAGACTGGGTCTAGCCCTTACCATTGCACATCGGTTGCTCCGAGATGTTCCATCCGGTCCCACCGAAACTTCAAACGTTCATATCTTTGCACAAGTCGGTCTCATCGAGATTCTGGTTTCGGTGCCACTGATTTTGGTCAAATGTGTGTAACGGTTGGATTTCGTGTGAAGGCTATTTATACCCCTCCACCACCCTCTTACCAAGTAAGAGAGCCATCAGAACGTGCCTACCCTTCCACCATACATTTTTTGAGAGAGAACCACCTACTCATGTGTTGAGATCAAGACATTCCAATCCAACCATTTGAACCTTGATTTCTAGCCTTTCCCAAGTTGCTTTTCACTCAAATCTTTCTTCCACCATAGCCAAATCTGTGAGGAAGTTCTTGAGTGTTGGGGAGACTATCATTTGAAGCACAAGAGCAAGGAGTTCATCATCAACACACCATCTATTACCTTTTGGAGAGTTGTGTCTCCTAGATTGGTTAATTGTCACTTGGGAGCCTCCAAGATCATGTGGAGTTGAACCAAGGAGTTTGTAAGGGCAAGGAGATCGCCTACTTCATGAAGATCTATCCCAAGTGAGGCTAGTCCTTCGTGGACGTAAGCCATGGTGGAATAGGCAAGGTTGCTTCTTCGTGGACCCTTTGTGGGTGGAGCCCTCCGTGGACTCGCGCAGCCGTTACCCTCCGTGGGTTGAAGCCTCCATCAACGTGGATGTACGATAGCACCACCTATCGGAACCACGCCCAAAATCATCGTGTCTTCATTGCGTTTGAAATCTCCGATCCCCTCCTTTACTTACATGTGCAATCATTTACTTTCCGCTGCCACACTCTTAGAATTGCATGTGTAGGGTGATGCTTGACTTGTCATACTTGCTAAAATCTGCCCACAACTAAAATTGGGAAAATGATAGATTTTTATTTGGTCAAGTAGTCTAATCACCACCCCTCTAGACATACTTTCGATTCTATAGATATTTTGTGTCTGTTGGATATAAGATCCTTTGGGTAAGAAGTAAACCTAAATATAAGCTGCTTATATGTTTGTTTGTTAAGGAAGTGTTGCATACTTCTGCGAGTTGACGCAACACATCAAAGTAGTACTACTAGTACTCACCCGACTGCGCACTAGGCAGACCAATCTCGTGTCGTGTTGGTGTCGTGAGCGGTACCCACATTAAGAAAAACCTCACACCTCCAGGTGAGCCTCCGCGTTTTAAACCTTTGAATCTCAAGGCCAAGGAGCAACGTGAACCTTTGATAGAGCAAATCGGATGGTTGAGAACACTATGATTCCTAGCTACAGATGCGTGTGTGAGAGAGGACAAGTGCGTGCGTGCACCTCTTCTCTTCGTGTACGACATCCTAAACCTAGAGTACAAGTGTATGTGTGTGGCATTGACCTAGAGAGCTAGAGATGGTGATGCGGAGCATCCTACGGACATCACCATGTCAAGAGCCCGTTTGGCAAGTGACACGTGCGACATCTACTCCACATACACAAAGGTGAATCATCTCCTTTACGCGTGTTCACTTGACCCCTTTGAGGATGGTATACTACTTGACACTCCACTCGTGTGCATACATAGGTATTGTCGGAGCACCACAGACGAGGAGGAGGAGTGCCAGCGCAGGTGTACAGCTACACCGTCCGCCAGGGAAGCTTGGAAGAGAAGGAAGAAAAAGCATGGACAAGCTTCTGAAAGAGCCCGGAACCTCCGGCCACCAGCCCAGAACTTCCGGCCCCCGGACCTTCCGGCCTCCGACGTCCAGAACAGCCCCAGGCGTGCCAACTCTCTGTTCAGCCCGGAACTTGCCCGGAACCTGCCCGGAACCTCCGGCCCCCGGAACCTCCGGCCTGCCCGGAACTTCCGGCCCCCGGCATCCAGCCCAGCCCCGAGCGCGACAACTCTCTGGTTAGCCCGGAACCCGCCCGGAACCTGCCCGGAACTTCCGGTCACCGGAACCTCCGGCCGTACCCGGAACTTCCGGCCCTGCCTGCGTGCATTGACTTGGGCCGAGGCCCGTGTACCCCTTCGCCCCTTAGACTATATATACTCTTCTTCCACCTACGTTTTAGGGTTAGCATTATGATAGCTCATTAGTTGAGCTTTGCTCCTTACCTCCTCTTGAGAGAGATAGAGAGAGAGAGACCACTCCCATGGAGTTCAAGACCTCCATGTAAGCATGTGAGAAGATCCCACGGGATATCAAGACCTCGACTCCTCACCGGATCGGGATGAACTAGCTACCGTTTGTATCGCCCTTTGTTGACTTTGGATCGTGGATCTCTCCGTGTGTATGTGGATTTAGCACATGTGTGATTGTGTCTTGTCTATTTGAATGTTTCCTCTCGTTTTCCCCTCTCGTGTTCTTCGTGTTCTTCGCGGGATCTGCTCCAATCGTGAAAGACCGACACCATTAGGGTTCCACCCTACATCATCTTGGTATCATGAGCCACGTTGATCACGATTTTGGAGTCTCCCCCACCGTTTTCTAGCCTAAGTTTGCTTCGTTTTGTCCCAATTTCGAAAATCCCCACCAAAAATAGCCATACCAAAAAAAAATTGTGATTTGTTGGTTAGATGATGTTTTGTTGATTTTGATCCATGGATTCGTTGTGTTTCAAGTGGATCTAGCCTTCCCCATCTTTTCCCCCATTTCCATCCACGAAATCTTCTCAATTTTGCCCCGGGAAATCGTGTTTTTCCGCCCCCGTTCTCAGATCTGGAATTTAGGGTTCGTCCAGGAAGAAATTCCACGACCCCCGGAACTTCCGGCATCCCCCGGAACTTCCGTCCATGCCCCGGAACTTCCGGGCTAAACGAAAGTTTACCCAAAATCCACCGGTTTTCCCCACACGTCTCCCGCGACCCCCGGAACTTCCGGCAAACCCCTGGAACTTCCGGAGCCCGAAACTTCCGGCCTTAACCCCGGAACTTCCGGCCTAACCAGAAACATTACACAAAATTTCAGCATCACCCTTCTTCACCATTTTCATCACAACTATTCGCTCCGAGCTCCGATTTGAGTGTTCTTTGGCTCGTTTTGAAGCTATCGACGTGCCCGAGGTCCTCACCTTGGTTTCACCACCATTTGACTCCATCAAAATTTTGGAACTTTGGCATCTTTGCCTAGGGCCTCCACCATATCATCCGCAATACCACCATACCCTTCCGCAACCTAACCCATTTTGGTTCCCATAGCATTTGTGGTTGCTTGAGTAATGATTCGAGTCTCCTAAGGTGTTTCGGCTACTTAGGGACGGTTACTACTTTATCCACCATAACTTCCGTAAGCCCGCCCACCATCCTCTTCTGCCACCTTAACCCATTTTGACCGGGTTTCCCCCAATACTTCCGCAACCACCACCGCTAATCCGCTACCACCATTTGACATTTGCGTTTGAGATTTTGAGTTCGTGGTTTTTCCGTTTCCTAAGGTGTTTCGGCTAATTAGGAATGGTTCGACATCAAGAACACCGCCACTCATCATCGCCCCGAGGTCGTCATCGACATTGACCACTTCATCATTTTGACACCGCAACCGTAAGCAGGAACGGTAACCTCGGCGACACCTTTGTATATTTCCCTTGCCATTGCATTGTTAACCCCTAGCCCATTTTGCGTCACTTGCCTATCGAGACTAGCCATTGAGTATTGCCGGCAACGTTACTTGTGCACTTTAGTGATTATCGATCCGCCCTTCCATTGCATACATACCTCATCTTGGTATCATCATATCATCTCTTGTGTCACAAGATTGTTCCTGCATATACACACTTGCTATCTTGGTTTGAGCGTTGCGCATATTGGCCAACTTAAAAAAAAAGCTTTTAAGCATAGAGAAAAACAAAGAGCTTGTAAGCAAGAGCCATAGCATCATACCACATTGCATATCAAATTACCATCATTGATCATCTTGGATCATCGTGTGATAAACACCGGGAACCATACATACATAGCATACTTGGGATAGAAAGTCGATATGTTTTGTCTTTCCTAGGGTGTGCACAAGTGTCGTATCCGCCTATTGAGCAATCGTGCTAGCGTCTCTCTTGCGTTGTGCAACACGAGCGTTTTCCCTCGATTCCCCATTTTGTGCTCATTCCTTGGTTGCACGACCCCATTTATCTATCCGTGTGTGCGTTTCCGTGTGCCATTCATTGCTATTGGTCTACTTGTTTCATTTGCGAATTTGTGAATCTCTTTCAACATTATTGACTCTTACTAACAATTGCATCAAATTTTTGTGCCACTATCCTCACCATGCTACTCCATAAGCTTTACTTGTGTAGGTGTGAGAATAGACAAGATCCGGTACCAATTGTGCTACTTCCATAATACATTATTGAGTGATCATTGATCCATCTTCAACATTGGATAAGGTACATTTGGTCTAGTTCTTTCCTTTCTTCCACTCACATTTTTGCTTGAGCATGATGGATAGGCAAAGTACATCTACTTCGGTCTACACCAACAACGACGAGTTCGATGCCACGAAAAACTTCATCAACGCCAAGATGCAAGATCACAAGGAGGAGCTCATAGCCCTCATCAAGACCGCCAAGAGGTCTCCCTCATCTTCGAGAAGACGCTCAAGTGCACATGCTTTCGAGCTCCCATCTCCGGCAAGATCACATCGGCATCGACACCGAAAAGAACATGAAGGTCAAGAGCTCAACACCAACCACCGCTCGACGACTTCACCATCTACCTTGGCATCTTCGCCAAGCAAATTCACGGCATCTTCACCAAGCGAATTCACGGCATCTTCGCCTTTGGATATGCGACATCTTCGCCGGGAAGCACCTCAAGAGAAGCTCCCCAAGCTCAAGTCCGTGACTTCCACGAGCTACTACGACCTCGACACCAACCACGATCTTCCTTTCTATGGGAATCAAGACCCCGAGGAGTATCTCGAGTGGGAGCGCAAGATGGACGACTACCTCAAGCTACATCAAGTCCCCTCCGAAGATCAAGTGAAGTGCGCCACAAGTAACTTCCACGACTACGCGTTGACATGGTGGCTTCACAAACCTTCGACAAGCTTCGACGTGAGTTGGCCCAAGACGAAGAAATGATGCGGCGATAATTTTTGCCTTCCACCTACACGGAACATCTTCGACGCCAATTGGAGAACACCATCCAAGGATCCAAGTCCATTGACGTGTACTTCAAGGAGATGAAGAAAGCCTTGCGACGAGCAGGTGTGGATGACCCCATTTCGATGAAGTTCCACTTCATGATGGGATTGAACAACGACATCTCCAAGACTATCTTCCTCGACAACTACAAGTCCCTCGACGACAACTACTTTGGTGCTCTCAAGGCGGAAAAAGAACTCAAGAAGGCCAAGGCTTCTCCACCCCAAGCACACTTCGCAACGACCAAGCTCCAAGACGATGCTCCCAAGTTCGACATCACCGCCATCCCTCTTTGTGGCATTGACGATGCCGAGTCTACCACGACTCTTTTTGAAGACGGCACGGCGACGACTACTACTACGGAGCAACTCAAGGATCAAGATTTGGAGGCGAGCGACAAGGTGGCGAGCAACGATGATGCTTCCATCTTTGGAGGCGAGCGTAATGATGTGCCATCTTCGGCCTTCATCCACGGCGACGACGAGACGGTTGAGTATGGGATTTTACCTTCGACCAAGGAGGCGTATGATGATGAGTTGAGCGACTTATGCCACCATAGTGAGAGTGAGAGTGACTTCACCACTAGCCCCATATATGATGAGATGACCCAATTCCCATGTGAGGAGAGCCACCGCCACCACCACTTGAGTGATTTGAGTGACTCCACCATATGTGACATTGAGTGCACCTCCTTTGAGGGAGTGAGTGAGCCACCACATAGAGAGAGTGTGATAGTTGATAGGTCTTGTGAGGCCATTTCAAACTCTAACGACTTAACCTCTACCTATATTGTGTCTTCTCATTTGGTGCTAGGTCCCATATATGATGACGCGCCGACCCTCGACGACTTCGTCCCTCCTATGGACAAGACGATGGCCATGCTGGACTATGATACACCCCCCCCCACATGGTTCCATCACGATGATGATGACCACGAGTTGGTCCTTGCCACCTCACCTACACCACATGAGTGGAATGAGAACGGTAACATAGGTGAAGGTGATGCTCTTGTCCCACTAGTGGACATTCTTGCCATTGATTGCTTGCATGATGTCGATCCTCCTATTAACATGCTTGATGCTAGTGTGATTTCACCATGCGATGATTTACCCATTTATGATGAGTATGATGATTGCGATGTGGAGTCTATTAGTTGTGATGCCATGTTGCATAGGATATCTTGTGATAATTCTCTCGGTCACATCATGTTTGCAACCCCTTTAACTTGTCATATGCTATGAATGAGATCTCCCATATGTCAAATTTGCAATCTCATCGTAGTGACTATGCATATGTCATTAAAATAAACCCAATTTGCACATATGGCAAAGATGACAAGCCCATGGTTATTGGCATTTGTTTTTCTTGTGATGATACTGATATGCTTCCTTTGCATCATTTCTCTCATATGCCATGCCATGACCACCTAGCTTTGAACATGCATTGTTTGCCATGTTGTCAATTTTCTCCATATTATGCGTCCGCTATTGCTCATGAGGCGAACCCCATAGTTTCCTCATACATGTTAGGAGATTTTGATAGATCCCATCCATTGCATGATCCCAATGATTGTGTGCACCATATGCATCCCATGAATAAAACTGCTATTGATGTGCCATATACTTGCATGCTCAATTTGTGTCCCCATCGTGTAATACATAACAACTATTCTTTCATGATGGATGACATGTTCTTATATCGTGCTTCAAATTTCTTTGAGTGATGCTTGTTTTGTGCTAACTCTAACGTGCACATACACATCATGATGGATGATGTGTACATTTATCACGCACACACTTTGTTTCGTTTGCCTATTTGTTGTGTAGGTACCCTTGCTTACTTGTCAACCTCGCAAGCGCATGAGTTGACAAAACGAGCTCTAGAGAGCAATGAAGATGTGCGCTACCATGGAGTGCTTACCCTCCACCCGCCTTCTACGTGGCGAGCCTTCGCGCATTTCTTCTACATGGCCCTCACATGGTTATGGGTTATTGTCCATTACATATTCTATGCCCATCTTGCCATGTTAACTTTGCATGATATGCTCCCTCCTATGCCTTTGCCATGGACTTGTGACCCATGCTTTGCATTACACATGATCCTTGATTCTCCTACTTATATGCGTATTTGCAAGCTTGGTGGAGATATTGCTTGTTATTGCCATGTATGCTATGTACCCCATGACTATGATGATACTTTGATCATGTTTCGATTTCGTGCTTGTGATATGTCATGTGCATTGCCTATATCTACTATTTTCTCACATGACATGATTGCCAAGATTTCCTCTAGTGTGTTGCATCTTCACTTCACTAGTTTGCATGACATGATTGCTAACCTTGTTGCATCACCGATGACTCATACTTGCTCGTTTCATGCGGTTGATAGCACCTATTCCCATGCTTTGCACATGATTGATATTGCTTCTTGTCATATGTCTCGATATGTTGCATCTCTCATGCTAGATGATTTGCCATGTATTGAGTGGAACTATGATTTTAGTCTTGCTAATGAGATCGCCCCCATCGCTTTCTCCCATATTATTGGAGCTTTTGACATCTTTCATGTGAAGCATGCTTGTCTTACCTCTTTGCACCATATGCATAGTGCCATGAACATTAAGATTGTTGCATCATATTATTCATGCACTTTTGCTACTAATGGTTATGTGCAAGAGAAGAGAACCATCATGATGGATGATGTGTTTATCTACCGTGCACATACGTTCGTTGCTTGGTTGTGTGCATGTGTAGGATACTTCGCCTTCATGTCAACTTCCACTTCAAGCGAGTTGACCATCCGAGCTCTTGAGAGCGAGCCTAGTTCACTTTCGACCGACTCGCTTCTACATCGCACTTGCTTGTGCTTCGGCATTGTGAAGGACGCACAAGGACATGCTTTTCAGGTGACATCCTTCTTGAGCATGGATATTGTGGATCATACTACTTGTGTTGCTTGCACCATGAGACTTATTGGTCATCTTGGTCCACTTGATTGCGCACGTGTTCGAGATCTTGCTTCGACTTATCATTTTCACCTTTCCATGCCTCATGACATATATGCCTTGTGTGTTGCATCCAACTTGTTGCCTACTCGCTCCTATAATATGCTTGGTTGCAACAATGTCATCACTCCACATATGCCATGTCCCATTAATTGTCACATGATTGACTTGATTGCCTCACACATCATGAACACTTGCTATTTCTATTGTGTTGAGTGCCACACTATTTTCACTACACCCTATGCACGTTATGCTTGGTTTGTCTTGCACTTGACCCATGTGTTTAGACACTTCATTTTATTTGGTGTTGTGAATGATTCCTATGCCTACCATAGACCTTTCATTGAGCGCTTTCTGCATGTTTGCTATGACTTTGAGGTAGATGCTTGTTCACTTGTCAAACATATTAGCATCTTTAGCTCACCTTTGCATGCTTGTTTCCATGATGACTTTGCATGTGCTCAATTCATATGCTTAAATGCCATGTCTCAATCCTTTGTCACACCATATGCTTTGCATGATGACGCCACTTGTTTGGTGAATCGCCTCTTGAATGCTTGGTTTTGCACTAACGCTAACCACATTTGTTTTTCCAAGTGTTTGTTGTCCTTACTCCATTTGAAGGAATCACAAGACGGTGCGACATTGGAGAGTGCCCATTTCGAGCTCGAAGATGATGAGTACTTGGTGATCGTCCACTTATACACGGCGAAGCCATCTCTTTCCCATGGTGATTTGGTTTTCGATCCGAGGTCGGATCTTTCCCAAGGGGGGGGGGGAGATGATGCGGAGCATCCTACGGACATCACCATGTCAAGAGCCCGTTTGGCAAGTGACACGTGCGACATCTACTCCACATACACAAAAGTGAATCATCTCCTTTACGCATGTTCACTTGACCCCTTCGAGGATGGTATACTACTTGACACTCCACTCATGTGCATACATAGGTATTGTCGGAGCACCACGGACGAGGAGGAGGAGTGCCAGCGCACGTGTACAGCTACACCGTCTGCGAGGGAAGCTTGGAAGAGAAGGAAGAAGAAGCATGGACAAGCTTCTGAAAGAGCCCTGAACCTCCGGCCTCCAGCCCGGAACTTCCGGCCCCCGGACCTTCCGGCCGCTCCAGAACTTCTGGCCTCCGACGTCCAGAACAGCCCCAGGCGTGCCAACTCTCTATTCAGCCCGGAACTTGCCCGGAACCTGCCCGGAACCTCCGACCCCCGGAACCTCCGGCCTGCCCGGAACTTCCGGCCCTGCCTGCGTGCATTGACTTGGGCCGAGGCCCGTGTACCCCTTCGCCCCTTAGACTATATATACTCTTCTTCCACCTACGATTTCGGGTTAGCATTATGATAGCTCATTAGTTGAGCTTTGCTCCTTACCTCCTCTTGAGAGAGAGAGAGAGACCACTCCCATGGAGTTCAAGACCTCCATGTGAGCATGTGAGAAGATCCCATGGGATATCAAGACCTCGACTCCTCACCGGATCGGGATGAACTAGCTACCGTTTGTATTGCCCTTTGTTGACTTTGGATCATGGATCTCTCCGTGTGTATGTGGATTTAGCACATGTGTGATTGTGTCTTGTCTATTTGAGTGTTTCCTCTCGTTTTCCCCTCTCGTGTTCTTCGTGTTCTTCGCGGGATCCGCTCCAATCGTGAAAGATCGACACCATTAGGGTTCCACCCTACATCATATGGTGTGTGCGAGAAGTCCCGAGAGACTCGTGAGCATAGGTGTGTGCGTGGGAAAGAGGGAGAGAGATGATATGTGTCGATGTAATGCATGTGAAAAAAATAGTCAATAGTTCGCCACTAGGCTATTCCTGGCGAACGCCCCAATGACTGTAAGATCTGCATCCGACGGTCCCAGTTATTGGATGAAAACAACAGTAAAAAATGAAATGCCATGGCATTTTACAAAACTGCCACACTACGCCCCTCCCCTACACATGAAACTGCCATGCGAGCGTTCGCAACTGGGGGAGCCATGGTCTGCTCTTTGGTGCGATGTATACTATTATTAAAAAGGCCGGGCTTTTGGCGCACGGTAGGCGGGGGATCTAGGCCTGTCGGTTTTCTACTCCTCACATGCGGTCGTACATGTCAGTGATGTATCAAGCCGATGCGCGTCTCTTCGGTGAGTGGCGGGCCGGACCGACTGTTTGTTCATGCTACTGCTCACATGCGGTCGCACATGTCAGTGATGCACCAAGCCGATGTGCGTCCCTTCGGTGAGCGGCAGGCCGGACCGACCGTGTTGTTGGTGCGACGCGAACGCGATGGGCTGTAAGTTTACCGCCTAACTTAATATGTAAAGTGTAACACTTGCTTTCGCTCCTTAACGAGATCGGTCGATAGAAATCCCCATTAGAAAGGCAAGGGCGGTGTTTTTCCAGCGCGGGAAGTGAGGGAGTTTTTTTTACTAGAGCGGAGGCGTGGGAGTTTGGCTGACGGTTTGCATACGTTTCTCGGACGCGTACGTGGGCCCGCGTTCTTGGAGGCCATCATGGCGGAGCTACACGCCCGCAACCTCTCAGACCAAAAAAAGAGAGGAGCCCGCTACTGGCTATTTCTATAATTAGTTTTGAAATTCTCAATTGTTCACGTGTGACGTGATATCAGCCGTTCATTGATGTTGATCCAACGGTCTAGGTGTTTGGGATTCGCGTCTACAGTAACCTAAGTGTACCCACCCTAAAAAAAGTGTCTACGTTCTTCTAGAACCATCGGCACGTCAGTGTGATCAAATCCACACAGGAAGCTGGCAAACAACACCTCCACATGTGCCACGTGGCTTCATTGATGCCCCCCACCACATCATTTTATTCATACATATATTGACTGGAAAAGAGAGACATCACCCTAAACAAGATCTTCCTCGTATTTTGTTTCCTACGAAGTAGTGCCATGCTATTGGAATTCCAACTTGCTTGCTTTGCACATACCAGAAGTACTAGTGCCACATCATCTAAAAAGCGTTTCTACACGCGTCAAATTATCAATCACGTGGGCTACCTCTTCTTATAGAAATGTGATCCACCATGTATACCCGTGTGTGTGTGTGTATGAGTGAAGGAGTGCGTGCGTGCGTGCACCTCTTCTCTTCGTACATGTACTCCACCTAGTGGGTGTGTTAGAGAGAGAGAGAGAGAGATGGTGTGTGCGACATGCCTCTATACATATGTTTGTGTCAAAGAGAGGCCTACATACATAGTATATGTATGTGCAGGGGGTGATATACGAGAAGAGAGTGGAAGGATCGTTCACGCGAGATATCGATAGAGACGGATAGAGGGAAGAACTTTACTAGCGTACAAGCGCTAGGACAGAGGGGGGGTGCTTGAAGATGGTGCGAGAGGCCAGGTAGACGAAGATAAGGAAGGAGTACAAGTGCGATATCGATAATTAAAGAGAGGGGACGAGAACGTGCGTGGGCGCGCGCGTCTGATCGATAGATAAAGTGGAAGGCATGGATGATGAGATGGGGAGGGACAATTAATGTGTGTGTGGTAGGTGGTCCTATCGAGAGAGGTCGTAGTTCAGTCGATGTGTGTACATGGGAAAAGAGGGGGAGACCTAACTAGAGATATAGATCGGTCGGTTTGTTTGGGAAAATAGCGAGAGAGACCTAGCTACATATAGAGGGAAATCGATTGGTGCACATGCATGCGTGTGTCAGAGATAAAGAACTCCCAGAGTGACAAAGAGAGGGAGAGGTGTGTGTGGGGGGAGGGGTGCAGCTAGCTACCTAGGAGATGGTGCGAGAGGCCTATTAGTTAGCTAGCTTGAGACAATGTACGAGTGCAAGATGGATAACAACAGAGGGGGCGACAGTGCGCGTGTTCCTCAAAGTTGGGGTGGGAGGCATGGATGGTGAGAGGAGGGTAGGACCATATGTGTATATGCTTGTGTGTGGTAGGCAGACCTAGCTAGAGGGGTATATCGATTGGTGTGTGTGGGAAAGAGGCAGATGGAGAGACCTAGATAGATCGTGGGAGACCGACCTAGAGAATTAGAACGTGTGTGCGCGATGTAGAGGATGCCGAGTGGGGAGTGTGTGTGCATATATATATGCATGCATGATAGGAAAGTTAGTGGTGTATATCCACAAAGAGAGGAGGAGTGTGTGGGGGGGTGTAAAAGACTCACATAGATGATAATCAATATAAAAGTGGATTCAAATATTTGAATAAGAGATCATGATGTTTGTAACCCATGCATGCATGAATATAATGGAGATATGCATGTGGTTTTGAATTGAACATGCTATACTATATACACATCGAACAAGCCCAAATTGATTTGAATTTGAGACACCGATGGCAGGCATCGTTTGACCACATGGCAGAGATCGTATGGTACATGTAGTTCATATTTAAATAGGATTACTACTATATGCATGTATTGTGTTATCAAGATAATATTTCAATGATGGCATAACTTGACAACAATCGTATTCAAATAGGGAAAATTGATTCAAATTTAGTCAATATGGTACACGGCAATGTTTTGATTTGTTTTTTTTTGCGAGAGTGTTTTGATTTGTTTTTTTTTTGTTGTTTTTGTTGTTGTTGAGGGAAGTGTGAACTGATTTGGTACTGTACACGCTAAGCTTGTTCTCCCGAATTTTTTAGTTATTTGTTGTTGGTTTTGAATGGCATTTATAGTAATATAGTAAATTGGGACATGACTCTCTCTTGTCTTGTACGAATTGTCTTTTGTTTTGTTTTCGTTTTTTGTACATGTTAAGCTTGTTCTCCCAAAATTTGAAGCCGCACCTTGTTATCCCGAAATTTTCAAGCTAGAGTATCTCTTTGTCTCTTGTGGTGCGAAACTCCCACCTCTTCAACCCACGCCTTGTTATCCCGAAATTTCAACGCGCGCGAAAACTCCCTCCTCATCCGAAATCGGTCGCGCCACCCAGACACGCGAAATCCCCCTTCTACCCCTCAGCCGGAAATGCCGCCTCGATGTCCCATGGTCAAAACGGGTGGAGGTACTCTCGTAACTTACCCCAAATGTCGGACAAGCGTGTCCCTAAGCCATGGTTCCCCCCTCTCTTCCCCTGTGTTACCCCCATTCATACACCGAGGCCGCCAAAACCCGCGAAACCCCACCCTCCTCCGTCCGCCACCCGACCGCCGCCTAGCCAGAGCCTCTTCCCCGACGACGTCGTCCACAGAAACAGCTCGATGTCCCTCATCCACCGCTCCGGATGAGGATCCGTCGTCGATCTCGTCGTCTTGCTGGTTCAGCCGCCCCGTCCTCCACCTCCAAGGAGCTGCCCTGACATTCGCCTCGTCTAACGCGCCACCTCCATTCCCACAGCGCCGTCTTCACCTGCCCCACCGGAACCGTAGCACCCTCTCCAATTCCTCCGATAAAGCTGAGGCCTACTCGGTGCCACCAAGGAGGTTCTACACTCATCGCAACATTTTCTCTTTTATACGATCTCATGGGGTTGCCGGTGCTCGATCCCGAGCTGCCATGGCACGTCTCCATCGACGGCGGTGTCGCCGAACACTTCCTCCACGGCGTCTCTCCCCTATGGCGTTGGTCCCTCGGCGGTGACGTCCACACCAGCAGGAGTTGCTGCTGCTCCGGCTCTTGCTCACGCTGTTGCTGCTGCTGCTCCGGCTATCGCTCGCGCTGCTTCTCTGCTCTTGCTGTCGGTCGCACTGCTGCTCTGCTCTTGCTCTCGTGCATGCTGCTGTTGTGCTCTACTATTGCTCTCACTCATGCTGCTGCTACTGCTACACGACCAGCCGTAGCTACACGAGTTGCTGCTTTAGCTCTCGCTCGCGCTACTGCTCCGAGCGCAGCTGCTGCAACTGCACAAGCTGCTCTCTGCTAGTGCGTTCCCTGCTCGAGCGGCTGCCTATTTAGATCACTGCTTCGGGAGCTACTAGTGCTCGAGCGGCTTAAACTTCTATTGCAGTGCTCTGCAACTAGTGCAATCAGTTTCGACAGTAAATTCAGTTTCATCAGTAAAATTCAGTTTCGACTGTACAATTCAGTTTCTTCAGTTAAATTCAGAGTCAACCGTTTTTTACATAATCTGTTGGAGCAACCATGGCACGGCTGATGCATTTTACATCTAGAACTTTTTGGTGATGTATTTTACATCATATATTGCAGATGCTATTAGAATCTCACTTTAGATTAACATTGTCTGTCTTGTCCTGCTTCAGCCTCACCGTCGTACACCTCACCGGAGCTGCTCCAATGACGGAACCGTCCATCACAGTGGAGCAGTACCCTCGGCGCCATCTCCAGACGCCTGAGATCTTCTTCCCCGCCTCCAACAGTCACACCAGCCACACCATCCTCCATGACCAACCCAATGATGTTGAGATCGACAAGGCTACGCCAAAGAGGTTGTACACTCGTCGCATCACTTTTTTACTCTACATTCATGTCGATCCCTTAGGGATCCTTTGGTTCAAAGCAGTTGCAAATCTAGAAAGAAATGGAGGGTGGTCTCAAAGTTAACAGGGAGAAAATCGCCATTGGTTCGGGCTGATAACGGGTTATCGGATCCAAACCCGCACCCGATAGCTTAACGGCGACCCGTTATGGTGGATGCCACGTGTCGGTTACCCTTGACAAAAACACTTTCATGACATGACATTTATCTTCATGGAAGTGGACACTTCCGTGATGATAATTTCAGTATTGTCATGGAACTCTTCTACGACAGCACATGTATGACTATCTTGATTCTGTCATAAAATCTTCACGGATTGCAACTTGTGAGCTGCGTTGGGATTTCCCCGAAGAGGAGGGGATGATGCAGTACAGTAGAGATAAGTATTTCCCTCAGTTATGAAACCAAGGTTATCAATCCAGTAGGATAATAAAGCAAGAACTCGTTAGCAACACCTGCACACAAAATAACAAATCCTTGCACCCAACGCGAACAAGGGGTTGTCAATACCTTGGCGGTTATTTGCAAGATTAAATTGTATAGTGATAGATAGATAGATAGATCGAACAAAAATACAAAATAAAATAAATAAAGTAAAATTGCAGCAAGGTATTTTTAGGATTTTTAATATATGATAAAGGTAGACCCGGGGGCCATAGTTTTCACTAGAGGCTTCTCTCTTGAAAATAGCATACCGTGGGTAAACAAATTACTGTTGGGCAATTGATAGAAAAGCAAATAATCATGACTATATCCAAGGCAATGATCATGTATATAGGCATCACGTCCGAGACAAGTAGACCGACTCCTGCCTGCATCTACTACTATTACTCCACCCATCGACCGCTATCCAGCATGCATCTAGAGTATTAAGTTCATAAAGAATGGAGTAGCGCCTTAAGCAAGATGACATGATGTAGACAAAGTAAACTCACGCATGAATAAACCCCATGTTTTTATCCTTAATAGCAATGATACAATACGTGTCATGTCCCCTACTGTCACTCGGATTGAGCACCGCAAGATCGAACCCATTACAAAGCACCTCTCCCATTGCAAGATAAATCAATCTAGTTGGCTAAACCAAATCAATAAATCGGAGAGAAATACGAAGCTATAACAATCATGCATAAAAGAGTTCAGAGAAAACTCAAATAATATTCATGGATAATCTGATCATGAACTCACAATTCATCGGATCCCAACAAACACACCGCAAAAAGTGATTACATCGGATAGAACTCCAAGAACATCGAGGAGAACATTGTATTGAAGATCAAATAGAGAGAAGAAGCCATCTAGCTACTAACTATGGACCCGAAGGTCTGTGGTAAACTACTCACACATCATCGGAAGGGCAGCAAGGTTGATGTAGAGCCCCTCCGTGGTCGAATCCCCCTCCGGCAGAGTGCCGGAAAAGGTCTTCAGATGGGATCTCTCGAGAACAGGAACTTGCGGCGGCGGAAAAAGTATTTCGTGGACTGCTCTATTGGTTCCCCGATTTTAGAGAATTTATAGAGGTGGAATTATGTCAAACGGAGCCTCATGGGCCCCACGAGATACCAGGGCGTGCCCTGGTGCCTCGTGGGCCACTGCTCCATCTTCTCGTCCCCTCCCGAAGCTTCCAGGGTCTCTTATGTCCAGAAAAAAATCTTCAAAAAGTTTCGTGGCATTTGGACTTCGTTTGGTAGTGATATTCTGGAAAACCAAAAACAGGCAAAAACTAGCAACTGGCACTGGGCACTAAGTTAATAGGTTAGTCCCAAAAAATGATATATAATTGCTTGTAAATGTATATAAAACATCCAAGATTGATACTATAATAGCATGGAACAATCAAAAATTATAGATACGTTGGAGACGTATCAAGCATCCCCAAGCTTAATTCCTGCTCGTCCTCGAGTAGGTAAATGATAAAAACAGAATTTTTGATGTGGAATGCTACCTATCATATTCATCATATACTCTTTTCTTTTGTAACATGGACATTTGGACTTGAATGATTCAAAGAATAGCCTATAGTTTGATATGAAGACATAAATACTCAAGCATACTAACAAGCAACCATGTCTTTCAAAATATCAGCACTAAAGAAAGTTATCCCTAGCCCATCATGCTCAATCATTGATCCATTCATGAAACACACACAATATTAGCTACATCCAATGCACAAGTATGATAATAGTGCTCTCTAGTTGGTTCTTTATAAGAGAAGATGGAGACTCAAAATAAAAATAAAAATTTCATAAAAGTAAATAGATAGGCCCTTCGTAGAGGGAAGCAGAGATTTGCAGAGGTGCCAGAGCTCAAAGCTTAAATTAGAGAGATAAAATTATTTTGAGAGGCATGCTTTTCCTGTCAATGAAAACGACCGAGAATTCCCAATATCTTCCATGTAGGCACATTATAGGCGGTTCCCAAACAGAAAATAAAGTTTATTTCCTTTCCACCATTCTTTCACAATCCATGGCTAGCCGTATTCACGGGTGCCTTCCATACCAACACTTTCCAAGGAATTTATTATTACCATCACATTATTATTATTTTTCATTTCGGGACTGGGCATCCCTATTACCTTGCCACTTTCTCGTGCAATGACAAGTGAATAAACACTCATCGTGAGAATAACACACCTAGCATGGAAAATATTGGACACCCCCTGCCGCTTCATGAGCGGTACGGGCACACAAAATGGAAAATTATTTTGAAAAATTAGAGTTGGCACATGCAAATTTACTTGGAACGGGATGGAAATACCGCATATAGGTAGGTATGGTGGACTCATTTGGTACAACTTTGGGTTTAAGGAGTTGGATGCACAAGCAGCATTCCCGCTTAGTACAAATGAAGGCTAGCAAATAGATTGAGAAGCGACCAACCAAAAAGCGAAAATGGTCATAAACATGCATTGAACATAACTAACACTGAATAATGCACCATAAATAGGATATAATTTCGTTGCATAACTATTGACTTTATGTGCATGTATAGGGAATCACAAACCTTAACACCAATATTCTTACTAAATCACAATTACTCACTAACATGACTCACATATTATCATCTCCATATCGCAAAACTATTGCAAGGAACCAAACTTATCATATCCAATGATCTATATGAAAGTTTTTATTATATCCCTCTTGAATATTCATCACTTTGGGACCAAATTCATATCTTGTGCAAATTACCATTACTATTATCAAGTCTTAAAAAGATATAAGTGAAGCATGAGAGTGCAAACATTTCTTCAAAATTTAATCTTATCAACTCTCAAAATAATATAAGTGAAGCATGAGAGTTCAAATATTTCTTCAAAATTTAGTCACCGCCGTGCTCAAAAAGATTTAAGTGAAGCACTAGAGCAACTGGCTAGCTCAAAAGATATAAGTGAAGCACATAGAGTATTCTAACAAATCATGATAAACGTGTGGCTCTCTCAAATAAGTGTGTCCAGCAAACATGATTGTGACAAACTAAAAAGCAAACAAAGCAGAGACTCATATAATACACGACGCTCCAAGCAAAACTCATGATATGTGACGAATAAAAATATAGCTCCAAGTAAAATTACCGATAGTTGGTAGAAGAAAGAGGGGATGCCTTCCGGGGCATCCCCAAGCTTAGTTGCTTGGGAGTCCTTGAATATTACCTTGGGGTGCCTCGGGCATCCCCAAGCTTAGGATTTTGCCACTCCTTATTCCTTCATCCATCGTGATCTCACCCAAAACTTGAAAACTTCAATCACACAAAACTCAACAAAACCTTCGTGAGATCCGTTAGTATAACAAAACAAATCACTACTTTAAGTACTGTTGCAAACCCATTCATTTTTTTTTTTGCATTATACCTACTGTATTCTAACTTATCCATGGCTTATACCCCCCGATACAATCCATAGTTTCATCAAAACAAGCAAAACAATGCATAAAAAACAGAATCTGTCAAAAACAGAACAGTCTGTAGCAATCTGAATATTGACTATACTTCTGTAACTCCCAAAATTCTGCAAAATTAGAAAACGTGGGAAATTTGTATATTAACCATGTATAAAAAATTCAGAATTTTATCATGTTCCAGTAAAAAATCAAAATTCCAGCACTGGACGCAAAAGTTTCTGTTTTTGCACAGGATCAAAGCAACTATCATCCAAATCATCCCAAAGGCTTTACTTGGCACAAACACTAATTCCAACATAAAAACATAATCATAAAAGTAGCATAATTGTGCAAACACTCAAAAACAGAAGGTAAAAGTAAAAATTTATTTTATTCATTGGGTTGCCTCCCAACAAGCGCTATTGTTTTATGCCCCTAGCTAGGCATAATGCATAGTTTCAAGTATTGTCATCTTTCTTCTTCTCTAAAGATGCGTCCTCATCAGGAGGTTTTTCAAAGATAATATGAAACACATTATCCATGGGAATTTTAGCATTACTAAGTTTACCATCCTCGAATCCCTCTTCATTCCCGTTTACAATCCAAGAATACTGTTTATTAATACCATTGAAAACTTGTTGGATTATGTTTAAGGGAGGGACCTCCTTTTTGGTATTCTCATCAAAAGTGTGATCATTGTGAAATAAATATCTCAACAAGTAATCACTATTGTATAAAATCTCATCTATCACTGGGTTTTCACGATTCATACCGTAAAAATCAAAGATCTCTCTAGCTTCCCGCACTATATAATCAAAATCATTCATGAGGATAAGGGTAGCTATCTTCTTAGCTCTAGGATTTTTTATAACCGGCAACTCATAAAACAATCTTTGCAAAGTAGGATGGGTATGAATAAATCTTCTCTCAAGTTTAAGAACCAGTGCAGAGATAGCTTCGGCATAGTTTTTGGTTCTTTTAAGAATAGGTGTGTCATCACAAGCCAAAGTTCCTATGCAATTAAAGAATTCTTGGATAACACTTTTTCCTTTAATATTCCCATGTCCCATCATGAAAGTTTTAGCATATAAATTGGAAGGAATTTCAATTTTAGGAGTCTTGCCATCCTCACTTTTTTCCATACCAAAATCAGCCATGAAAGCAACTTCAAGCTAGCGAACAAGAAAATACGCAAAAAGGCAAACGGAAAATATTTTTGTATTTTGTAAAAAAAAATAGAAGTGGGGAAGATGAAAACGAGAGGCAAAAGAAAAGAAAATAAATGCAAGGAGATGAAAGTTTATGCGTAGGTACTTGATAGATGTTGATGATGTCTCCCCGGCAACGGCGCCAGAAATTCTTCCTGCTACTTGTGAGCTGCGTTGGGATTTCCCTGAAGAGGAGGGGATGATGCAGTACAGTAGAGATAAGTATTTCCCTCAGTTATGAAACCAAGGTTATCAATCTAGTAGGAGAATCATGCAACAACTCGTTAGTAGCACCTGCACACAAAATAACAAATCCTTGCACCTAACGCGAACAAGGAGTTGTCAATCCTTTGGCGGTTATTTGCAAGATTAAATTGTATGGTGACAGATAGATAGATCGAACAAAAATACAAAATAAAATAAATAAAGTAAAATTGCAGCAAGGTATTTTTAGGATTTTTAATATATGATAAAGGTAGGCCCGGGGGGCCATAGTTTTCACTAGAGGCTTCTCTCTTGAAAATAGCATACGGTGGGTAAACAAATTACTGTTGGGCAATTGATAGAAAAGCAAATAATCATGACGATATCCAAGGCAATGATCATGTATATAGGCATCATGTCCGAGACAAGTAGACCGACTCCTGCCTGCATCTACTACTATTACTCCACCCATCGACCGCTATCCAGCATGCATCTAGAGTATTAAGTTCATAAAGAACGGAGTAATACCTTAAGCAAGATGGCATGATGTAGACAAAGTAAACTCATGCATAAATAAACCCCATCTTTTTATCCTTAATAGCAATGATACAATACGTGTCATGTCCCTTACTATCACTCGGATTGAGCACCGCAAGATCGAACCCATTACAAACCACCTCTCCCATTGCAAGATAAATCAATCTAGTTGGCCAAACCAAATCAATAGATCGGAGAGAAATACGAAGCCATAACAATCATGCATAAAAGAGTTCAGAGAAAGCTCAAATAATATTCATGGATAATCTGATCATAAACTCACAATTCATCGGATCCCAACAAACACACCGCAAAAAAGTGATTACATCGGATAGAACTCCAAGAACATCGAGGAGAACATTGTATTGAAGATCAAATAGAGAGAAGAAGCCATCTAGATACTAACTATGGACCCAAAGGTCGGTGGTAAACTACTCACGCATCATCGGAAGGGTGGCAAGGTTGATGTAGAGCCCCTTCGTGGTCGACTCCCCCTCCGGCAGAGTGCCGGAAAAGGCCTCCGGATGGGATCTCTCGAGAACAGGAACTTGCGGCGGCGGAAAAAGTATTTCGTGGACTCCTCTGTTGGTTTCCCGATTTTAGAGAATTTATAGAGGTGGAATTAGGTCAAACGGAGCCTCGTGGGCCCCACGAGCTACCAGGGCGCGCCCCACCCCCCTGGGCGCGCCCTGGTCCCTCGTGGGCCACTGCTCCATCTTCGTCCCCTCCCGAAGCTTCCAGGGTCTCTTATGTCTAGAAAAAAAATCTCCAAAAAGTTTCATGGCATTTGGACTTCGTTTGGTGCTGATATTCTGAAAAACCAAAAACAGGCAAAAAACAGCAACTGGCACTGGGCACTAAGTTAATAGGTTAGTCCCAAAAATGATATATAATTGCTTGTGAATGTATATAAAACATCCAAGATTGATACTATAATAGCATGGAACAATCAAAAATTATAGATACGTTGGAGACGTATCACGGATGTACATGCATGACAGAAAACGTGACCTACTGTGACAAAGACGTATCATCACGGAAGTGTTTTTTTTGTAATGCACCCCCCCAGCAACGGCCAAGATGCGTCATCACCTCGGCGAGCCAACCTGTGCTGGCATCGCCATGCCATCGCTTCTTCAAGCCGATGTCCACCACGCCGACCAACTTCGACACGTCGGCTGACATGGGGGCTCCAGCGTTGCCCCGCTGACCTGCATGCTCCGTCACCTCGGCTGGACCGGAGGCTTCGTCATCACTTCATTGACCTACTCCAGGGACTCCGTCGTCACCCTGCCGACCTACTTCGTTACCTCGGCATGACCTGAGGCTTCTCAATGACACATCGGTAGTGTTGTGTTGTCACTTCATCAAGCCGAGCTCTTCGCTCGGCCACCTCGGGACCGGCTTGAGGGCCTGGGACCTCGTCCCGCCGCAAGCTCAGACTGCATTATCAACACCGAGCACATTAACCATATAATGCCAGACGCCTTTCAAGCATCGACAATATTAACGGGGGGCTGCGACTAGAGCCGTACCCACCAAAAGCCAACGTACTCCATGGAGTCCTCGGCAAAACATCATCGGTATTTCGCATTATATGCATCAATTTCGAGTTATGTCTTTGGTCAATAGCTGGATTGCCCGGCTCCTGTGCTTGCCCCTTACGTTTCCGCTTTGTTCGGCTAAGGGGTAAAGGGAGAACCACTACGATTGTCACTTCCGGTTTAACTGGTCAAGTGTCTCAGATGGAGAAAGCCGAAAGCTGACTGTCATAACAAGCATAAATTGGTCAGCGAACTGCATGCAGTGTTAAACTAGAAATAGCCAATCGAGGTTATCCAAGTAAAACGAAGGGCCTCTCTTTCTTGAAAAGGCCAAGTTGTGGGTGGTTCGACCTCGGCCAGCCGAGGAGTCGACATATATCGGGGGCTATTAAGTTGCCCCCAAACATATGATCCTACGACTAAGTGTACCTTATCAAACCTCATAGTCTGATTGCCTTGTTTATTCTGATAAGACCGTCTCCGGGCACCGAGACGTCGGCTAAGGGTTATATTTCATTAATAGACACCCGTAGTATATTCCACTTCGGGGTAGAAGCCGACGACTAGCCAAGTACACATCTTAAACAGTCATGGTTGAGTCAAAATAACATATAGCATAAAGCTGCAAAGTATAGGCAAAAGTTGACTGTCACAAACATGCGCAAATTCGATCGGCCGATTGGAAATTTAACCATGAAGGTTGCCTGTGTAAGACAAAGGACTTTTCGATAAGTCACAAAGCTTGCTTTCATAAAGGTGCTCGGCTTGTCCGAGGTCACCAATAGAAAACTAAGTTCGGCCATTTAAAAAAAAACTATGCAATACTTACCTCGATTTTTTGGTATAAAACACTTCGGACCTATAAAAGAGTCCAATAAACTGTACCGGGGGCTCTTTGAGGCACCTCGGCACGGTTACCTCGGGACTCCTAGAGAGCCCAAGATATCTTCAGCATCTGTATTTGATATACCAGCACTGCCTTCCCACAAATCGTTATAAAGCCACAATATGCATCACTTTGACTCAAGATTTTTTGCCAAGCTGGGTTGCCTGGCTCCTGTGCTTACCCGTTACGTTCCCGATTGTTCGGCTAAGAGGTAAAGGGAGCACGTCTGTGATTGTTACTTCCGAGTTATCCGGGTTAGTACCTCAGACGGGTGAAGCCGAAAGCTAGCAATCTTAAGAATATAATTGGTCGGCAACGGAGGAAGTGCAAATAAAGGCCTTTTTAAAAGGGCACTAGACATAGGGTGTAGGGCCTACTTATTACGCCGAGGATATTCCCAAGTCAAGGAATTCGAGCAAGTATATCGGGAAACGGCTAATTCGTCGTGATTAACATGACACCCAGGGAAAAGGAACTGCTAGAGGAACTATTTTTCGCTGAATATGTGACTTGCGTTAAACAGCAATATAACATAACTCTCTGCCAGACTTTTGTTTTGTCCTTATGGTCGGATTGCCTCGTTCCTTGCAAACGTTGCCCAAGGACTCAAGCCGACGTTGGGAACACTCCTCGTCCTCTGGCCGAGGAGGTAGAAGCCGATGGCTGGTTAACGGAGTATAAAATCTGTGGATATGAGCGATTAAAATGACAAAAGTACATTGTACATAAAGTCATCATTCAGCATAGATTGTTTACAAATCTATTCAAGGCCATCTGGGTTGGGATTTTAGCCTTTCAATGTCCAGCACCTGTTGGTCCTTCTCGGCCTTGAGCTGATTACACTCATCGATTTTTCGAGCATGTGTCCGACGACCTATTTCCTCTTGCACTTCGGTGTAACGAGCAGCCTCTCGAGCTTGCTCAAGGTCCTTTTCAAGTTGACCTATGGTCTCCGCTGCTAGTAAAAAGCATATAGCTTCGACGAATACACATAAAAATTATTAACACAGGTCAAGTATTAGACTTACCATGTGCCTATCTGGCAAATTTCTCGATTTCGGCCACTTCTTTCGGTGACTCGGCAAGCTTTGCTTTTGTTAGCTCCAGCTCCTTTAAGAGATCTTTATTCTCTTACCGAGAAGTTTGTGTCAAACGTAACAAAATCTTGTGTTAAACACATGTCGATCCTTAATTCGGACACCCGTGCCCAAATTAAGGATTGGGGGCTACTGGGCTTCGCGCTTCTCAATTAAAAGCCATTAAAGGGGTACATCGATCCCCTGAGCATGTGTTGCCACCCGACCAGTGGCTCGGGGGCTACTACATTGATGATTCAATGCAAAAATTTAAAGTGCAAAATAGTTTCCGAGGAGATTGCGACCTCAGGTTGGTCGGCCGCACCCAACCAGAGTCTCGGGAGTTATTGCCACTACAAAAAGAACACTTACGTGATGATACGTGTTTGTCACAGTAGGTCACGTTTTCTATCATGCATGTACATCGTGACGATTTTATGACAGAATCAAGATAGTCATACATGTGCTGTCATAGAAGTATTCCATGACAATACTGAAATTATCATCACGGAAGTGTCCACTTCCATGATGATAAATGGCGCCTCATGGAAGTGTTTTTGTCAAGGGTAACCGACACGTAGCATCCACCATAACAGGTCGCCGTTAAGCTATCGGGTTCCGGTTTAGATCCGATAACCGTTAACAGCCCGGACCAATGGCGATTTTCCATGTGTAAAATTCTCATTCACCAAAGGAACCACGTGTCAGCATGGCGTTGCAACAGATGTCGTCCGTTCAATGGACGAGAGGCGCCTATGGTACGTCGACACGTGGCACGACCCAACAGTGGCCCATTCAGGTTAAACGAGCTAGCCCAGCCAAAGGCCCACAAGATTTTGTCTGATACTAGTGGGCCGGCCCGTTAACAGCCTGCCATGTTTTGGGCCAAATTACGGACCATATCAGATCCGGCCCGTTAATAGTCCAATGTGCTTTTGGGCCCACTGAAGGCCAAGTTTGTATCACGGCCTATTAAAGGCCCATTAAACAGTTTGACCCTGTTCGGCCCGATGTTTGTTTCGGCCTATTAACGGCCCATGGTGCAATTGGGCCGTTTTCGGCCCGGTTTCACTTTTGGCCATTTAACGGCCCGTGCTGCATTTGGGCCCATTTTTGGTACAAGTGACTTTCGGCCTCTTAATGGCCCGTGGTCTTCGTCGATAAATTTCAGCCCAACCTGACTATCGGCCTGTTAAAGGCCCGTGATATAATTGGGCCTAATTATGGCCCGCTTTGCATCCGGCCTGCTTACAACCCATAATATGCTTGGGCCAACCAAGGCCCGAGATAAATTTTGGCATGTTAACGGCCCATCATATAATTGGGCCAATCATGGGCCGGCGTATATTTCGGCCTGCTGTCGGCCCGTGAATTGTTCGCACACATCAAGCCCAATCTACTTTTCGGCATGTTAAAAGCCCATGGTGTTTTCTGGCCCAACTAAGGCCCGCGGTTTACTCAGCTTATTAAAGGCCCGAAACTACTTGGGCCCAGTTTACGTTCAGGCCTACTAATTGCCCGAGATGATTGTGAGCCCACGTCTCGGCCCATATATAGAGAGTTGCGGGTCGACCCGTTTGCATAGTGTAATTTTTTTATATACCACTGATGGACCAATAACGTTTTGGCCCATTGATCTCCATGGAAGCTTACAGCCTTTTCAGAGAGCGACGACAGCATCTACAGTAAATAAATTACAACATAGCGACTAACAATAAACCTAGACTATACAATAAAGAAATAACGTGATATTACATCCACTGGGCATCAAAGTTCGCCACCAGTGATAATAAAGCGCAACCAGACAGCAGATTACATACACTGGGCATCAAAGGTCGCCACCAGTGCAAATAAACGCGCTGAAAAAATAATATACAGAACCGACATCACTTCAACACAGTTAAGAAAGGTTAGCCCTGCACGACAGCTGCCGCGCAAGCAGCTGAGCAAGCTGATGAGACTGCGCTTGTTTGATGCTTATATCCTCCAACTCTAGTTGCATAGCATCAATGGACGCACTGTACTTCTCGTTGATCTTCCATAGAGATTGGAGTTCCAGTAGGAGTTGAGCTGAACCACGTTTTTCTGCTTGAAGTTGAGACTGAAGAAGTCGAACAGATTCTAGTGGCGACTTCATCGAGCTTGTGTCACTGCTATTAGTGACTAACTAGAACACTACATCAAGACATGACTTTGGGGTTGTATCGCTATCTCCAAGATGTGTTGCCTTCTTCCCTACAATATATGTTAGAGGGACAAGCAATGGGTTTGTCTCACTATCATTGTGGCAGTTCTTCCTAGCGTCAGAGATATCACTCTGAAAGAGAAACAAGCAGACAGATAATAGGTTTTGCACATATAAGCATCAGTGCTGTCAATTCATCCCATTTCTTATTGGCAAATAAAGAGACACGGTTTAAAATAGCATTAACATCATATGGCATTGTTCATAGTTAAGACATGGCAAGAAATGGCATTGTGCAGGAGTGGCTAGCTTCACCACACCACTGGATTACAGATCAAGAACACAAGCATACATGCAGTGCTAAAGACGTACAAGCATCAATGGCCAGTCTACTGTACTTTTATCCCATTTCAGATTGGCAAATAAAGAGACACAATTTAAATAACATTAACATAATATGGCATTGCTCATAGTTAACACATAGCAGGATATGATATTGTGCTGGAGTGGGTAGTTTCACCACACCAGTGGAATACAGATCAAGAACACAATCATACGTGCACTCTAAAGAAGATCACTTGCTCTGTTTAGTTTAATTTACATGGCATGAATAAGGAACTTGGTTGTACAACTAAAAACTAAAATTGAGAAGGACAAACTTATGTTTATGAACTTCTTCATAATAAACTTTAAACATGCAATTTGATGCAAACGCGAAAAATAAACAGCAGTTGCAGTCATGCATATCCAAATATACACAACAAAGTTTGAAGGCTTGAGAAGGACAAACTTACGTTAGTAGTGAAGACCGGCTCTATAAAGCCCTTGTCCATGCTGATGGGGGGGGGGCAATTCAAGTAGTTTACCACAGAATCTTCTTCATAAGTATTGCCTTCATTCTACAATTTTTTAAGTGTAAATATAGATGTGATAATATAGGAACAAATGGAGAATATTTAAGTTAAGATGCAGAGTGATGCTACATAATCAACTAGCTATAAATGTAAGTACAGCGATACAGGACAACAGGTAATAACAAGAGCAAAGCAGCGAGCTGCATAGTTGCGATATCCTGTCATCCATTTCAATCCGTTATTCTTCTTCGAGCAGTTTTTCTGCAAAAGAGATCGGTAAGGCACATGCAGAAATGTAGGAGTTCAAATTGTCATGTGATCTCATAGACAGTACCTCATCCCGGGGACGAGACCAGTGCATAACAAGGTTTTTCCATTCAATGTCTTGTAAATTTAGCACAGGAGACTTCACCAAAATTTTGTTTCTAGACTTGCATCAAAGTGTGTTTTCCTCAGGTAACACCGATACTGCTACAACGCATCCTTGAAAAGTGCAAGCAAGCTTTTCTTGTCATGACTATCCAGATTGACCCTCGCGTATTTAGAAGAATGTAATGTAAATCATTGATGTGTTCAATCAACATAAAACAAGACAATAATCACCATGAATAATAGCACTTACACGTAAGTGGGACAGGAAGATGTGAAAATGGTGTTTGTCTTCACTATAATCTTCCCATGATGGGAAGATACGCATGTGGTTCCTAACAACATTGAAAGCATTGTCTTTTAAACTGGGAATAACTAGAATTGGGATCCAATCTATGGGAATTGGGGCTCTCTGCAGTTGGAATAGGTCTTTAGCCTGTGGATTTGGTGTACTTTTTGCTGGAATGGGATTTTTCTATGGTACGGCTAGTGCCATGGCAACTGAAATCGGCATATCTCTTGCTGGAGTGCGGTTCCTGTGTGGTGGGGCTAATGGTATGGCCAGTGGAGTATGGGTACAGTCTGTTGGAGTCGGGCCTAGGTTTTGTGGCACTGGTTCTATCGCCAATATAAGTGGGGTGCTATCTGATTTCTCCAGTACCACCCCCTTTTTCAAAGACTTTGTTTGTACTCATTTAGGTTCTGCAATCACCCTCTTCCTTTTGGATGTCTGATACACAAGAACAGCATTTGAATGAAAAACATGGTATGATGACAGATGGAATAGGTGTTGATAATGGATGGGCATGGCATCTTCACATATATGATGAGTAAACTAAGCAGATGCCGGTGCAACGAAGTAAAAGAGACACCTTATGCAAGATACGTGCAACCAATAAAACCATGCCAAATTAGAACAGGCACCTTGATGGGTGAACAGGATAGGCGATCTGCCTTTGACTGCACGAGCTCGAAATAGTGATTAGGATCATATTCTGAAAACGAATCTGTAGGTGGGGAGCGTGTGGGTTTCACTCCATCCAGAATGGAACTCAATCCCTTGATGCCAAGTTTATTAGCCATTGCACTATTCCGCAATATTCTTCTAATGCGCGCATTCTCGTATTCATTGTGATCATGTTCAATATTTGATATGCATGAAAACATAAATAGTAGTGAGATTATCTTTGAAATGCATAGGATATCCTAATATAATAGGGGCTCCCTGTAAACCCTTGTGTGCTACCTCTGGAATTCTGATGAGAGAGCCCATGTGTGCTGTAATTTGGTGTGTACATTAATATAATCCGGCACTACTACTCACAAAAATAGGCTCCCTGTTGGGAGCTCCAGAAGTAATGATAGTTGGCAGATGATAGGTTCAAAATATACTATATACAAAGTTTATTGCTAAACCATGATGATGAGAGCGCACCGAGAAATAGTATTCCCTCATGTCTCTATATGTGGCGCACACGCATTTCAACACTCGCGTAGTAACATTAGCTAACCAATTAAATGTGTCTCTATTTTATTAGTATTTGTATCATATCAGATTCGAATTTGATAACTAAGCTTTGGAATTATGAGTGGCATGTAGTTTAGCTTGAAGGATGGAGTGCTGCTAGTATGACACGAAGCATCTAGGCAGATCGTAGTGTAGATAAAAGGGGGAAACCATAACATCATAAATAAATCGGGAAAGTGGAACTGGCTGGAAAATATGGGGTTGTATTGCCGCTACTAATCGAAAGCATTTCGATCCCCTACAGGCCAGCTCTATTCAACTGAAGGCGCGCTACTGTTACTATCAGTCTAGTCTCTCAAAGGCCACACAGCTCCTAGCATTTCCTGGATATTATGGCAGACCAATTCGAAGTGCTGAAAGCATCTAGCAGAAGGGGCCCAATAGACCAGTCTACTACAGATCTCCCCTTCCTGACAAGGAACATACTGTACTTATTAATGAAGAATAGAAGAGGAACATGTTAAAGAATATAAGAGGAAGCATATTATGGAGATTCCGCTTCTTTCTATACAATGTTCGTTGCCCACTCATGATAAACCAGAGCACACAAAGAAATGCAATTCCCTGCTGTCTCTCTATATGTGGCCACGTGCATTTGGAAACTCAAGTAGGAACATTAGCTGACCAATTAAATGTGTGTCTGTTAACTAATATCATTATCATATCACATTCATATATGAACAACTAAGCTTTGGAATTATGAGTGGTGTGTTGTTTAGCTTGAAGGGTGGAGTGCTGCTAGTACGACACAAAGCACCTACGCAGATCATAGTGTAGATAAAATGGGAAAACCTTAAGCATCACGAGTAAAATCGGGAAAGTGGAACTAGCTGGAAAATATGGGCTTGTATTGCTGATACGGCTAGAAAGGCTTTTGATCCCCTACAGGGGCAGCTCTCTTCAACTGAAGGCGCACTACTGTTACTATCAGTCTAGACTCTCAAAGGCGACACAACTCCTAGCATTTCCTGGATATTATAGCAGACCAACTCGAAGAGTTGAAAGCATCGATCAGAGACGACCCAATATACCTATGGACTGCAAGTGTCCCTACTCCTCTTCCCGACAAGGAACATATTGTACTCCTATACTTATTAAAGAAGAACAGAAGAGGAACATGTCAAAGAAGAATAGAAGAGGAACATGTTAAAGAAAACCAAGCAAATTTTGGATCATACAATGTTTGTTGCCCACCCATGATGAACCAGGGCACACAAAGAAATGCAATTCCCTGTTGTCTCTCTATATGTGGCCACGTGCATTTGGGAACTCAAGTGGGAACATTAGCTGACCAATTAAATGTGTGTCTGTTAACTAATATCAGTATCATATCACATTCTTATTTGAACAACTAAGCTTTGGAAACATGAGCGGTGTGTTGTTTAGGTTGAAGGGTGGAGTGCTGCTAGTACGACACAAAGCACCTACGCAGATCAAAGTGTAGATAAAAGGGGAAAACCCTAAGCATCACGAGTAAAATTGGGAAAGTGGAAGTAGCTGGAAAATATGGGCTTGTATTGCTGGTATGGCTAGAAAGGCTTTGGATCCACTACAGGGGCAGCTCTCTTCAACTGAAGGCGCACTACTGTTACTATCAGTCTAGACTCTCAAAGGCGACAAAGCTCCCAACATTTCCTAGATATTATGGCAGACCAACTCGAAGAGTTCGAGTTGAAAGCATCCATCAGAAGTGACCCAATAGACCTGCCGACTGCAAATGTCCCTGCTTCTCTTCCAGGCAAGGAACATATTGTACTACTATACTTATTAAAGAAGAACAGAAGTGGAACAGGTTAAAGAAGAGCAAGCAGATTTTGGATACTACAATGTTCATTGCCTACCCATGATGAACCAGAGCGCATAAAGATGCAATTCCTTGTTGTGTCTCTATATGTGGCACGCATGCTTTTTCGAAACTAAAGTAGAAACATTAGCTGACCAATTAAACATTCTTTGTTTTAGTAATATCAGCATCATATCAGATTCGTATTTGAACAACTAAGCTTTGGAAATATGAGTGGCATGTTGTTTCGCTTGATGGGTTGAGGAGCAGTGCTGGCACAACACGAAGCACCTAGGATGATGGTAGTGAATATAAAAGGGGAAAACCATAAGCATTGCGAGTATAGTGTTGAGCATGCCATGGCGGATCTGAAGGTGCAAAGGGGACAAAGACTACTTCACAAACAATGTTTGCTTTCAACTAAGAAGTAAGATTCTAAGTGATGGACAAGAAATGGGTTAAGGGACTAATGTGTTTGTGAGTGTACATAGGTGTTATAGTCCCTGAAGATTTGGTTTAACCTACGGAAGTCGACCCCTAAAAATGTATTTCTTCAAGTGAAGAATTTGGTGCGGCTGCTACTTGTGAACTGCGTTGGGATTTCCCCGAAGAGGAGAGAATGATGCAGTACGTAGAGATAAGTATTCCCCTCAGTTAAGAACCAAGGTAATCAATCCAGTAGGAGAATCACACAGAACCTCGTTGGCAGCACCTACACACACAAAAGCAAACACTTGCACCCAACACAAATATGAGGGTTGTCAATCCCCTTAGCGGTTATTTGCAAGGATTAATTCTGATAGTGATAGATTGAAAAGTAAATTGCAAAAGAAAATAAAAGTAAATAAATTGTAGCAAGGTATTTTTGGATTTTAATATATGATAAAAGTAGACCCGGGGGGCATACTTTTCACTAGAGGCTTCTCTCTTGAACACATAGCATACGGTGGGTAAACAAATTACTGTTGGGCAATTGATAGAAAAGCGCATAGTTATGACAGATTCATGGCAATGATCATGTATATAGGCATCACATCCGAGACAAGTAGACCGACTCCTGCCTGCATCTACTACTATTACTCCACCCATCAACCGCTATCCAACATGCATCTAGGGTATTAAGTATAAAACAGAGTAACGCCTTAAGCAAGATGACATGATGTAGACAAAGTAAACTCAAGCAATATGATTAAACCCCATCTTTTTATCCTTAATGGCAACAATACAAATACGTGTCTTGTCCCTCTCTATCACTGGGATATAGAACACCGCAATATTGAAGCCATCACAAAGCACCTCTCCCATTGCAAGATAAATCAATCTAGTTGGCCAAACCAAACGGATAGATCGGAGAGAAATACAAAGCTATAACAATCATGCATAACAGAGTTCAGAGAAGACTCAAATATTTCTCATGAATAATCTGATCATAAACCCACAATTCATCGGATCCCAACAAACACACCGCAAAAGAAGATTACATCGAATAGAACTCCAGGAACATCGAGGAGAACATGGTATTGAAGATCAAAGAGAGACAAGAAGCCATCTAGCTACTAGCTATGGACCCGTAGGTCTGTGGTAAACTATCACACATCATCGGAAGGGCAGCAAGGTTGATGAAGAAGCCCTCCGTGATCGATTCCCCCTTCGACAGAGTACCAGAAAAGGCCTCCAGATGGGATCGCGGAAGAACAGAGGCTTGCGGTGGCGGAAAGGTTTTCTCTTCTGTCTTTCTGGTATACGGGGAATATTTTGGAATTTATAGCGCTGGAATTAGGTCAAGAGGTGCCATGAGGGGCCCACAAGCCTGGTGGCGCGCCTACCCCCCGGGCGCACCCTCGGGCTTGTCGCTCCCTCATGACTCTTCTGTTCTTCTCCCGAAGCTTCTAGGGTCCCTTCTGGTACAGAAAAAATTAATACAAAGTTTTTTCTTCGTTTGGACTCCGTTTGATAATGATTTTCTGAAAAGGCAAAAACAGGCAAAAAAACAGCAACTGGCACTGGGCACTAGGTTAATAGGTTAGTCCAAAAAATGATATATAATTGCATATAAAACATCCAAGATTGATACTATAATAGCATGGAACATTCAAAAATTATAGATACGTTGGAGACGTATCAAGCATCCCCAAGCTTAATTCCTGCTCGTCCTCGAGTCGGTAAATGATAAAAACAGAATTTTTGATGTGGAATGCTACCCAACATGTTTATTATGTAATCACTTTACAACATATAAGTTGTGAAGCGATGAATTAACAATATCAACATAATAATATCCATGAACATAAGAAGCATAATCATTAACTTTAAAAATATATGATCCTTAAAGTGTTATCCCTACTCACTTTCTCATATTAATCATGGCATGACTCTATCTTCACCGCAAATATATAAATAGTGAGCACCCCGGTGTCAAAACAGGCAATTGGATCGTACTTCTAACGCGCTTCAGCATTTTCAACTCTCACGCAATACATGAGCACAAGCCATGGATATAGCACTAGGTGGAATAGAATGTGGTGGTACGTATCAAATAATGGAAAGAAGAAGAAAGTCTCGCATCAACTCGGCGAATCAATGGGCTATGGAGATGCCCATCAATCGATATCAATGCGAGGAGTAGGGATTGCCATGCAACGGATGCACTAAGAGCTATAAGTATATGAAAGCTCAAACAGAAAACTAAGTGGGTGTGCATCGAACTTGCTTGCTCATGAAGACCTCGGGCATTTGAGGAAGCCCATCATCGGAATATACAAGCCAAGTTCTGTAATGAAAAATTCCCACTAGTATATGAAAGTGACAACATAGGAGACTCTCTATATGAAAAACATGGTGCTACTTTGAAGCACAAGTGTTGAAAGGATAGTAACATTGCCCCTTCTCTCTTTTTCTCTCTTTTTCATTTTTTTTGGCTGGGCTCTTTTTGGCCTCTCTTTTTTTTCATCCGGAACCTCATCCCGACTTGTGGGGGAATCATAGCCTCCATCATCCTTTCCTCACTGGGACAATGCTCTAATAATGATGATCATCACACTTTTATTTACTTACAACTCAAAATTACAACTCGATACTAGAATAAATATGACTCTATATGAATGCCTCTGGCAGTGTACCAGGATGTGCAATGATCTAGTGTAACATGTATGAAAAATGATGAACGGTGGCTGAGCCACAAATACTATGTCAGCTATACGATCATGCAAAGCAATATGACAATGATGATCTGTGTCATATAAACGGAACGGTGGAAGTTGCATGGCAATATATCTCAGAATGGCTATGGAAATGCCATAATAGGTAGGTATGGTGGCTATTTTGAGGAAGGTAAAAGGGGTTTATGTGTGAAAGAGTGTATCATATCACGGGGTTTGGATGCACCGGCAAAGTTTGCGCCAACTCTCGATGTGAGAAAGGGCAAGGCACGGTACCGAAGAGGCTAGCAAATTATGGAAATATAGGAATGCGTATAATCCATGGACTCACATTAGTCGTAAAGAACTCACATACTTATTGCAAAAGTCTACTTAGCCCTCGAAGCAAAGCACTTCACCGCATGCCCCTAGGAGGAGGGTTGGTAGGAGTTAACCATCGCGCGACCCCGATTATAACAACACTCAAGGTTTTCATTTCAGACATATAAATGCTCAAATTTCCTCGCCATGCCACGACTAATATTTAGGTGAATATGTCATAAAAAACTTTAATACAGATATTTCTACTAACTTTTAGAAGGGATAGAGAGGGAATTGGTGGAATCGATTGTTTATTGCTTGAGCCTCGTGGGCATATATATAGGAGTACATGATCAACTTGGAGTACAAGACAAGCTGGAATAATTCCTAGTCTGTCCTATGTTTCCTAATTAATCAATATATTCAACATCCCCCCGCAGTCACAACGGTAGCGACGCAGAAGGTGAGACTGGAGAAGAATCCGAAGGTAAGCCGACAGACACCCCCCGACAGTCGTAACGGTCGATGCATCACGGAAGTCGTGGCTGGAGTGGAAGCCGACGAGGTTGCTCAAGCAAGGCGGTAGCCCTTTGTGGCGATGTCGAGGTAGCCGAGAGCGTAGGGTGGTGTAGCCGTGGTCGAGGTAGCCGTGAGAAGAATGCCGTGGTCGATGTCGAGTCGGGGTAACCGGTGTCGAGGAAGTCGCCATGGAGCCACGGGCGCAAGGAGGCGCCGAGTTAGTCAGGGGCGCAGTGGTGTCGAAGTAGTGGTGCGCCGGGAAGAAGACGTTGTTGACGAGGCGTCGCACCGGGTTTGCCAAACCCGAGGACACGTCATAAACGAAGGCACGCGTCGGTGTTGCCAGCACCGGGCATGCGTAGACGGACAAAGACAAAGTTGACGAAGCGTCGCACCAGGCTTGCCAGGCCCGGGGACACGTCGTGGACGAAGGCACGCATCGGTGTTGCCAGCACCGGGCATGCGTAGACGAGGGACCTGCACGAGCTATACGCCATGTCGAGGAGTCGGAGGGGCCAGCAGAGAAGGAGACTCGACAACGGTTGTGGCGCCAATCGGCATGGGGACGATGTCACCAATGGTGGTCGGAGTAGACGAAGTGGTCGGGGAAGATGACGGCGACGCTGGTGACGGGCTGGTGCTGGACGAAGATGAAGGGGGTGGACTGGCGGTGCGGCTCGGGTGAGCGAGCGGCAACGGCGCCGAGGAAGTAGAGCGGCGGCAGTGGCCTGAGGAGGCGGCGGCGGCGGCTAGGTTAGGAGCGCAGCGGCAGTGCTCGAAGTAGGCGAGGAGAACCCAACAGCGTGACGAAGACCGGCGCGGACGGTGGCATTCCTGCGCCGAGGGAGGCAGTGCGGTGCATACCACGGGAAGTCGACGCGCGGTGACGACGGAGTGGACCGCGGGCCGTGGCGTTACGGCCCGAAGGGGCGACGCAGCGGCGGCGGGCAAGTCGGGGCGACGGCGGGAAGACCTCGGGCGGCGGCGTGGACCGCGTGCCGCGTCGCTATGGCCCGAAGGGGCTGCGTTGCGCGGGTCGGTGATACCGCGGGGACGGCCTCGGGTGGCGGCGGTGACCGCGTTCCACGGCGCTACAGCCCAAAGAGGCAATGTAGCGGCGGCTCGCAGGTCGGGGCAGCCGTGGGAAGAACCACTGGCTGGGGACGACGGCCCGACGGGAGGCAGCGTGGACCGCGTGCCGCGGCGCAACAGCCCTAAGGGTTGACGCAAAGGCGGCGGCGGCTACGGGGGTAGCCGGCGGGAGGATCTCGGGGCGGCGGCGTGTACCGCGTGCCGTGGCGCGACAGCCCGAAGGGACGGCGGCGGGAGCGGCGCGCGGGTCGGGGCAACCGGCGGGAAGACCTCAGGGCGGCGACGCAGCGGTCTGAAGGGACGACGCGACGGCAACCTGTGGCTCGATCGGCGGTAGGCGCGTGCTCGGGGACGTGCTTGGCAAAGACAGGCTTGTGATCGGTTGATCAGACCGACGGCGGCGATGTACGTGCCATAGCGGGGACGACGTGCAGATCGAAGTCAATGGCGACGTTGTCAGTGATGTCCCGGGCGATGACGACGAAGACGGACCAGCGATGGAGACCACACGGACGAGCGGCTGGCAGCGACGCACGAAAGTGTCCCTTGGGCGGCACGTCCAGCCTTGCCGCGCGGTTGATGACGAAGGGGCCGGTGTCGACACCGTTGTCGGAGTAGAGGCGCGGGGGTCGACGGCGGCGGCGGGCGACGCAAACCGATCTTAGATCGGAAATCCAAAAAGAAAGTGCCGATCAACATGACCGGTGAGAGAGAAAAACACGGAGCAAGGGCTCGGGAAAAAGACTCTCTAGGGCAGCCGGTCAACACGACCGGCGGACGGACCCTAGTTACGGGCGGCGCGGCCCCCGGCGGCAGTCATGGAGGCCAACCGCCCCGGGGGCGGCGCGCGGGTGGAAGCGGCGGGCGGCGGCTAGGGTTTGGATTGGTTAGGCTGATACCATGTTAGAAGGGATAGAGAGGGAATTGGTGGAATCGATTGTTTATTGCTTGAGCCTCGTGGGCATATATATAGGAGTACATGATCAACTTGGAGTACAAAACAAGCTGGAATAATTCCTAGTCTATCCTATGTTTCCTAATTAATCAATATACTCAACACTAACCAATGATCATGAACCTATATCCTTTCATATTACGACATTAATAAAATTAACCATCCACTTCATACTTAGTGATCTACATGAAGGTTTTTATTATATCCCCCTTGGATACCTTATCATATCAGGACCATTCTTTTAACATGTGCAAATTGCCATTACTATATATTAGACTCTCAAAAAGATATAAGTGAAGCATGAGAGTGCAACTATTTCTTTAAAATATAACCACCGCCATGCTCTAAAAGATATAAGCGAAGCACTAGAGCAACTGCCTAGCTCAAAAGATATAAGTGAAGCACATAGAGTATTCTAACAAATCACGAATAATGTGTGTCCCTCTCAAAAAGGTGTGTTCAGCAAAGATGATTGTGGCAAACTAAAGCAAACAAACTATAGCACAAGATGCTCCAAGTAAAACACATATCATGTGATGAATAAAAATATAGTTCTAAGTGAGTTACCGATAGATTCTAGACGAAAGAGAGGATGCCATCCGGGGCATCCCCAAGCTTAGATGCTTGAGTCTTCCTTGAATATTACCTTGGGGTGCCTTGGGCATTACCAAGCTTAGGATCTTGCCGCTCCTTATTCCATTATCCATCGTAGTCTCACCCAAAACTTGAAAACTTCAGCACACAAAACTCAACAGAAACCTCGTGAGATCCGTTAGTATAACAAATAAATCTTAAAATTTAGGTACTGTTGTAAATTGATTCATGTTTAATATTGCCATAATGCTACTGTACTCCAACTTCCCCATGGCTCATACCCCCCGATACGATCCATAGATTCATCAAAATAAGCAAACTATGCAACAAAAACAGAATCTGTCTAAAACAGAACAGTCTGTAAAGATCTATTTAAAAGCCATACTTCTGTAACTCCAAACATTCTGAAAAATTAGGACAACCTAAAAACATTCATACACCAATACTGTGTAAAAAATTCAGAATTTTATCACGCTCCAGTACAGAACCAAAAATCCAGCACTGAACTCAAAACTTTCTGTTTTCAAACAGCATCAATTATACTATCATCCTAATCATCGCAAAGGCATTACTTGGCACAAACACTAATTAAAAGATAAAAACACAATCATAACAGAAGCTAAAATTGTGTGACACAAAACAGAAATAAAAAGATTAATGGGTTGTCTCCCAACAAGCTCTTTCTTTATAGCCATTAAGATAGGCTTTGAGATTTCAATGATGCTCACGTCAAAGACAAAAATTGAAGCACAAAGAGAGCACCATATAACAGGTAACAAACACACTTAAGTCTAACCCTCTTCCTATGCATAGTCATTTTATAGGAAAACAAACAAGTAATATCTAGCATATGCAAATAGGAAGAATGAAGCATTAATAATTTTAACACAAAGAGAGGTAATTTAGTAACATGAAAATTCCTATAACCATATTTGCCTCTCTCATAATAATTACATGTAGGATCATATTCAAATTCAACAATATAGACATCATATAAAATATTCTCTTCATGATCCTTATGCATAAAAGTTTTATAATCTACCAAGATAGTGGGATTAACATCAACTAAAGTCATGACCTCTCCAAACCCACATTTATCAAAAATTCATAAGATTGAACACTCTCCGAATATGTGGGATTCTTTTTACCTAAAGTTGACACTCTTCCAAACCCACTTTCAATATTATTGCAAACATTATCATCAATGACATATTCATCATGAGGCTTAAATAAATTTTCAAAAGCATAAGAAGCATTATCACCCCAATCATGATCATTGCAATAAGTAGTGGACATGACAAAATTATCATCCCCAAGCTTGTAGTTTTGCATATCATTAGCATAATTGACATTAATAGAATTTATAATAACATCATTGCAATCATGCTTTTCATTAAAGGAGCTATCATGAATCACTTTATAAACTTCTTCTTTTAGCGCTTCATCACAATTTTCAGGTTCACAATTTTCAAGCAAAACTTCATAAAGATAATCAAGTGCACTCAACTCACTAGAAATTGCTTCATCATAATTGGATTGTTTGAAAAGATTAGCAAGTGGATGAGGATCCATATGTCTATATTTTTATTTTCACTGAGTCACACAATTATAGCTAGCAAGCAAACAAGCAAATAATTTTTTTTGTGTTTTTGTAATTTTTGTTTTAGAAGTTGCGGAGATGAAAACGAGAGGCAAATGCAAATAAAAGGCAAATGAAAATAAGAGCAAGTAGATGATAGTTTATGTGAATGTACTTGATAGGTTTTGGTGATGTCTCCCCGGCAACGGCGCCAGAAATTCTTCCTGCTACTTGTGAATTACGTTGGGATTTCGCCGAAGAGGAGAGGATTGATGTCTACTACACAAGTTATTCTTGTAGACTCGTGTTGGGCCTCCAAGCGCAGAGTTTTGTAGGACAGTAGCAATTTTCCCTCAAGTGGATGACCTAAGGTTTATCAATCCGTGGGAGGCGTAGGTTGAAGATGGTATCTCTCAAACAACCCTGCAACCAAATACAAGAAATCTCTTGTGTCCCAACACACCCAATACAATGGTAAATTGTATAGGTGCACTAGTTCGGCGAAAAGATGGTGATAAAAGTGTAGTATGGATAGTAGATATAGGTTTTTGTAATCTGAAAATATAAAAACAGCAAGGTAGCAAATAGTAAACGGGCATAAAAACAGTATTGCAATGCTTAGAAATAAGGCCTAGGGTTCATACTTTCACTAGATTGATCTCCCAACATTGTTGACATAGTTGAATCATATGTAAATCCCTCACATGCGAACAAGGGTTCACTCCAAAGTCACAAATAGCGGAGAACAAACGAAGAAATTGTTGTAGGGTACGAAACCACCTCAAAGTTATCCTTCCCGATCAATCTTATGAGCCATCCCCATTAATTGTCACGAACATCCCTAGAGTTCGTACTAGAATAACACCTTAAGATACACATCAACCAAAACCCTAATGTCACCTAGGCACTCCAATGTCACCACGAGTACCCGCGGGTTTGATTATACGATATGCATCACACAATCTCAGATTCATCTATTCAAACCAACACAAAGAACTTCAAAGAGTGCCCCAAAGTTTCTACCGGAAAGTCAAGACGAAAACGTGTGCCAACCCTTATGCATAAATCCCCAAGGTCACGGAACCCGCAAGTTGATCACCAAAACATACATCAAGTGACTCAAGTGAATATCCCATTGTCACCACAGATATTCATATGCAAGACATACATCAAGTGTTCTCAAATCCTTAAAGACTCAATCTGATAAGAAAACTTCAAAGGGAAAACTCAATTCATCACAAGAAGATGGAGAGGGGAAAACTCCATATGATTCATCTATATCAACAAAGCTCGCGATACATCAAGATCGTGCCATCTCAAGAACACGAGAGAGAGAGATCAAACACATAGCTACTGGTACAAACCCTCTGCCCCGAGGGTGAACTACTCCCTCCTCGTCATGGAGACCGCCGGGATGATGAAGATGGCCTCCGGTGATGCCTTCCCCCCTCCGGCAGGGTGCCGGAAAAGGGCTGTAGATGAGATCGTGGAGGTACAGAGGCTTGCGGCGGCGTAAAAACTCATCTAGGTTAACTTTCGGGGGTTTCTGAATATATATGATTTTTCAGCATTGGAATCACGCGAAACGGAGCCACGTGGGCCCCACGAGGTACCAGGGCGCGCCTGGGGGGGTGGCGCACCCTGGTGCCTCGTGGGCACTGGGTGGCCCCCCTCCAATGGGTCTTGGTGCCAATATTTTTTATTTGTCCAATAAAAAATCTCCAAAAAGTTTCAGCTCATTTGGAAAACTTTCATTTCTGCACAAAAACAACACCACGGTAGTTCTGCTGAAAACAGCGTCAGTCTGGGTTAGTTCTAATCAAATCATACCAAAACCATATAGAATTTTTATAAACATGGCATGAATACTTCATAAATTATAGATACGTTGGAGACATATCAGCATCCCCAAGCTTAATTCCTACTCGTCCTCGAGTAGGTAAATGATAAAAGAAATAATTTATGAAGTGTGAATGCTAGCATAGTGCATAAGTTTGATCAATGATAATTTCAATCACTTTTCTTAGCATCATAACATCAACTTTCTCTCATAAAAGTCATCATGATAAAGTAGCAATTAAAAACAGAAATTTTGATGTGGAATGCTACCTATCATAATCATCATATAATCTTTTCTTTTGTTGCATGGACATTGGACTTGAATGATTCAAAGCAAGATCATTATTATAACAACAATATTTATTATCATAAAACTTCTCATGAGCAAGTAACAATTCATCACAACAATGAAGTATAAGGCATAAACTTTCTTGGAAACTAACAAACTATTCTAGTCAACAATGCAATTGCAATTCATCATATTTTCAGGAAGGGTCTCATGTAGGAGCTTTTAGCAAGTCCACATACTCAACCATCATTTAGTCTTCTATGATTGCTAACGCTCACGAAATATATATGGAGCAAAAGTTTCAGCCAGACACATAGAAAGATAGGGGCTTGTGATTTCGCCTCCCAACTTATTCACCTCAAGGGTGATGTCAACAATAATAACTCATGATCACTCATATCCAACTGGATATATGTGCCTAGATCTTTTCCCACTACATGATGCTTGCAAAAGAGAAAAATAAAAAGGAAGTAGAGGAGAACACTATTAACTCTTGCATAAAAAAGTAAATTCATAAAAGTAAATGCATAAAAGTAAAAGATAGGCCATTCGCAGAGGGAAGCAGAGGATGTCATGCGCTTTTTATTTTTGGATGCACAAGCCCTTAATGCAAAGGAACATCACGTTATATTGCCCCTTGTGATAGCAACCTTTATTATGCAGTCCGTCACTTTTATTTCTTTACCATCACAAGTTTGTACAACGCTTATTTCCCTTACAATAAAAGATCATACATATTTTAGGAGCAATTTTATTGCTTTTTGCACCAATGACAACTTACTTGAAGGATCTTATTCAATCCATAGGTAGATATGGTGGACACTCATGGGAAGAAACTGGGTTTAAGGGTTTTGGATGCACAAGTAGTATCTCCACTTGGTGCGGATTTTTGGCTAGAAAAGATATTGGGCAAGCACCACATGTTGGAGGATCTATAATAATATAACTTCTATGTGAATATGAACAAACATAATTCATTACTTTGTCTTCCTTGTCCAACGTCAACACTTTGACATAAAATACTTAATGGGGGCTCACAATCATAAAAGATGTCCAAGATAGTATATTTGCATGTGAATCTTCTCTTCCCTTATTAACTTTTTCATGAATTGCATCATTGACTAATGCTATGCTTGTTAACCTCCAATAAATTTTACCACTTATACTTTTCTTTATGTAATGTCATTACTCCCCATGGGACAAGCATATGAATCATATAAATTTCAAATTTATGATATTCAATTATTTTCAACAATTTACTCATAGGATATAAGTGAAGAACAAAAGTAAATGACAAACTACTCCAAAAAGATATGAGTGAAGACCAAATGAGTAGTTAAGTAAATAGGTAGCTATGTGAGGACTCTCTCTCATTTAAAATTTTCAGATCTTAAGTATTTTATTCAAACAGCAAAGAAAACAAAATAAAATGACATTCCAAGGATAGCACATATCATGTGAAGAAGCAAAAACTTAGGCTCAACCAAAACTGACCGATAGTTGTTGAAGAAGAAAGGTGGGATGCCTACCGGGGCATCCCCAAGCTTAGATGCTTGAGACTTCTTGAAATATTATATTGGGATGCCTTGGGAATCCCCAAGCTTGAGCTTTTGTGTCTCCTTAATTCCTCTCATGTCACGGTTTCTATAAATCTTAAAAACTTCATCCACACAAAACTTAACAAGAACTCGTGAGATAAGTTAGTATAAATCAACTCAAAACCTTAACATTCTCTACTGTAGCAAATCACAAAAATTATAATTAAACATTGCATACTAAATGGCTCTTCATATTTAATACTCCTATCCTCAAATAGAAACATTAAACAAGCAAACATATGCAAACAATGCAACTATAACAGCAATCTGCCAAAACAGAACAGTCTGTAAAGAGTGAATAAGAATCCATACTTCACTAACTCCAAAAATTCTGAAAAATTACCACGTGACATAGAACTCATGCATGCTTACTGTGTAAAAATTTCAGATGTTTATCATGTTCTGACTATTCAGGAATATTCTGGACATAACAGAAAACTTTCTGTTTTCAAACAACAACACATGAACTTGCAAACTGAGCATAGTAAACGCTATAAATGGCATTTTATTGAACTAAAATATACAAAACATGATTATTGATGACACCAAGAAAATATTAACAGAATAAAATGACGCTCCAAGCAAAACTCATATTATGTGACGAATAAAAATATAGCTCCAAGTGAGGTTACCGATAATGTTGAAGACGAAAGAGGGGATGCCTTCCGGGGCATCCCCAAGCTTAGTTGCTTGAGTCTTCCTTGAATATTACCTTGGGGTGCATTGGGAATCCCCAAGCTTAGGGTCTTGCCGCTCCTTATTCTCCTCATATCGATATCTCACCCAAAACTTGAAAACTTCAATCACACAAAACTTAACGGAACTTCGTGAGAACGGTTAGTATGATAAAGAATAAACCATCACTTAGGTACTGTCCAAGACAAGATTCACAATTGTTCCCATATAATGCCTACTGTATTCTATCATTTCCACAATTTTTATCTCATAATATAAGCTATGGAAACATTAAAACAAGCAAACTATGCATTGAAAACAGAATCTGTCAAAAACAGAATAGTCTGTAATGATCTGAGCAACTACCAAACTTCTGGAACTCTAAAAATTATGAAAAATTAGGAAAACGTCAAAAATTTGCATATAAATACTGTATAAAAAATTCAGAATTTTTTGACGCTCCAGTAAAATCTGGGAAATTAAACACTGGAGGCAAAAGTTTCTGTTTTTGCACAGAATTGAATCAACAAGTATCCACACTATCCTAAAGGTTTTACTTGGCACTTTATTGAAAGAAAACATATAAAACATGATAAATACAGTAGCTTAATCATGTGAACACGCAAAAACAGTAGGTATAAATATTGGGTTGTCTCCCAACAAGCGCTTTTCTTTAAAGCCTTTTAGCTAGGCATGATAATTTTGAATGATGCTCACGTAGAAGTAAAGAATTGAAATGTAACGGGAGCATCATGAGAAATATATCAAACACATTTAAGCGTAACCCACTTCCTATGCATAGGGATTTTGTGAGTAAATAGTTTATGGGAGCAAGAATCAACTAGCATAGGAAGGCAAAACAAGCATGACTTCAAAACTTTCAACACATAGAGAGGAAACTTGATATTATTAAAATATGTAGAAGCATATATTCCTCTCTCAAAATAATTTTCAGTAGCATCATGAAGAAATTCAACAATATATCCATCACACAAAGCATTCTTGTCATGATACATAAGCATAGAAATCTTACTACTCTCCACATAAGCAATTTTCTTCTCATTCATAATAGTAGGAGCAAACGCAACAAAATAATTATCATGAGATACTAGTTTGGCATAATCAAATTGAACATTAAAATCATGATGACAAGTTTCATGGTTATCATTATTCTTTATAGCATAAAAGTCATCACAATAATTATCATGAATAGGAGGCATGTTATCATCATAATAGATTTTCTCATCAAAACTTGGGGGACTAAAAATATCAACTTCATCACACATAGCATCCCCAAGCTTGTAGCTTTGCATATCATTAGCATCATGGGTATTCAAAGAATTCATATTAACAACATTGCAATCATGCTCATCATTCAAAGATTTTATGCCAAACATTTCATTGAATTCTTCTTCTATCAATTGACCACAATTATCGGAATCCTTATTTTCAAGAAAGACATGATAAAGATGAATAATATGAGGCAACCTCAATTCCATTTTTTGTAGTTTTCTTTAATAAACCAAACTAGTGATAAAACAAGAAACTAAAAGATTCGATTGCAAGATCTAAAGATATACCTTCAAGCACTCACCTCCCCGGCAACGGCGCCAGAAAAGAGCTTGATGTCTACTACACAACTTATTCTTGTAGACTCGTGTTGGGCCTCCAAGCGCAGAGTTTTGTAGGACAGTAGCAATTTTCCCTCAAGTGGATGACCTAAGGTTTATCAATCCGTGGGAGGCGTAGGTTGAAGATGGTATCTCTCAAACAACCCTGCAACCAAATACAAGAAATCTCTTGTGTCTCCAACACACCCAATACAATGGTAAATTGTATAGGTGCACTAGTTTGGCGAAGAGATGGTGATAAAAGTGTAGTATGGATAGTAGATATAGGTTTTTGTAATCTGAAAATATAAAAACAGCAAGGTAGCAAATAGTAAACGGACATAAAAACGGTATTGCAATGCTTAGAAACAAGGCCTAGGGTTCATACTTTCACTAGTGTGATATCCCAACATTGTTGACATAGTTGAATCATATGTAAATCCCTCACGTGCGACAAAGAGTTCACTCCAAAGTCACAAATAGCGGAGAACAAACGAAGAAATTGTTGTAGGGTATGAAACCACCTCAAAGTTATCCTTCCCGATCAATCTTATGAGCCATCCCCATTAATTGTCACGAACAGCCCTAGAGTTCCTACTAGAATAACACCTTAAGATACACATCAACCAAAACCCTAATGTCACCTAGGCACTCCAATGTCACCACGAGTACCCGCGGGTTTGATTATACGATATGCATCACACAATCTCAGATTCATCTATTCACACCAACACAAAGAACTTCAAAGAGTGCCCCAAAGTTTCTATAGGAAAGTCAAGACGAAAACATGTGCCAACCCTTATGCATAAATCCCCAAGGTCACGGAACCCGCAAGTTGATCACCAAAACATACATCAAGTGACTCAAGTGAATATCCCATTGTCACCACAGATATTCATATGCAAGACATACATCAAGTGTTCTCAAATCCTTAAAGACTCAATCTGATAAGAAAACTTCAAAGGGAAAACTCAATTCATCACAAGAAGATGGAGAGGGGAAAACTCCATATGATTCATCTATATCAACAAAGCTCGCGATACATCAAGATCGTGCCATCTCAAGAACACGAGAGAGAGAGATCAAACACATAGCTACTGGTACAAACCCTCTGCCCCGAGGGTGAACTACTCCCTCCTCGTCATGGAGACCGCCGGGATGATGAAGATGGCCTCCGGTGATGCCTTCCCCCCTCCGGCAGGGTGCCGGAAAAGGGCTGTAGATGAGATCGTGGAGGTACAGAGGCTTGCGGCGGCATAAAAACTCATCTAGGTTAAATTTCGGGGGTTTCTGAATATATATGATTTTTCAACATTGGAATCACGCGAAACGGAGCCACGTGGGCCCCACGAGGTACCAGGGCGCGCCTGGGGGGTGGCGCGCCCTGGTGCCTCGTGGGCACTGGGCGGCCCCCCTCCAGTGGGTCTTGGTGCCAATATTTTTTATTTGTCCAATAAAAAATCTCCAAAAAGTTTCAGCTCATTTGGAAAACTTTCATTTCTGCACAAAAACAACACCACTGTAGTTCTGCTGAAAACAGCGTCAGTCCGGGTTAGTTCTAATCAAATCATACCAAAACCATATAGAATTGTTATAAACATGGCATGAATACTTCATAAATTATAGATACGTTGGAGACGTATCAAGGATGATGCAGTATAGTAGAGATAAATATTTCCCTCAGTTAAGAACCAAGGTTATCAATCCAGTAGGAGAACCACACAGAACCTCGTTAGCAGCACCTACACACACAAAAGCAAACACTTGCACCCAACGCAAATAAGAAGGTTGTCAATCCCCTTAGTGGTTATTTGCAAGGATTAATTCTGATAGTGATAGATTGAAAAGTAAATTGCAAAAGAAAATAAAAGTAAATAATTTGCAGCAAGGTATTTTTGGAGTTTAATATATGATAAAAGTAGACCCGGGGGCCATAGTTTTCACTAGAGGCTTCTCTCTTGAACACATAGCATACGGTGGGTAAACAAATTACTGTTGGGAAATTGATAGAAAAGCGCATAGTTATGACGGATTCATGGCAATGATCATGTATATAGGAATCACGTCCGAGACAAGTAGACCGACTCCTGCCTGCATCTACTACTATTACTCTACCCATCTACCACTATCTAGCATGCATCTAGGGTATTTAGTATAAAACAGAGTAACGCCATAAGCAAGATGACATGATGTAGACAAAGTAAACTCAAGCAATATGATTAAACCCCATATTTTTATCCTTAACGGTAACAATGCAAATACGTGTCTTGTCCCTTTCTGTCACTGGGATATAGAACACGGCAAGATTGAACCCATCACAAAGCACCTCTCCCATTGCAAGATAAATCAATCTAGTTGGCCAAACCAAACGGATAGATCGGAGAGAAATACAAAGCTATAACAATCATGCATAAAAGAGTTCAGAGAAGACTCAAATATTTCTCTTGAATAATCTGATCATAAACCCACAATTCATCGGATCCCAACAAACACACCGCAAAAGAAGATTACATCGAATAGAACTCCAGGAACATCGAGGAGAACATGGTATTGAAGATCAAAGAGAGAGAAGAAGACATATAGCTACTAGCTATGGACCCGTAGGTCTGTGGTAAACTATCACACATCATCGGAAGGGCAGCAAGGTTGATGAAGAAGCCCTCCGTGATCGATTCCCCCTTCGACAGAGTACCAGAAAAGGCCTCCAGATGGGATCGCGGAAGAACAGAGGCTTGCGGTGGCGGAAAGGTTTTCTCTTCTGTCTTTCTGGTATACGGGGAATATTTTGGAATTTATAGCGCTGGAATTAGGTCAAGAGGTGCCATGAGGGGCCCACAAGCCTGGTGGCGCGCCTACCCCCCGGGCGCACCCTCGGGCTTGTCGCTCCCTCATGACTCTTCTGTTCTTCTCCCGAAGCTTCTAGGGTCCCTTCTGGTACAGAAAAAATTAATACAAAGTTTTTTCTTCGTTTGGACTCCGTTTGATAATGATTTTCTGAAAAGGCAAAAACAGGCAAAAAAACAGCAACTGGCACTGGGCACTAGGTTAATAGGTTAGTCCAAAAAATGATATATAATTGCATATAATTGCATATAAAACATCCAAGATTGATACTATAATAGCATGGAACAATAAAAAATTATAGATATGTTGGAGACGTATCTGCGGCCTTTGAGGAAATTGATGTGAAGACTTTGTTTTCGTAGTTTCTTTTCTTCTTATTTGAGTCATAGGGAAACCGTACTGTTAAAGGGGGGGTCTAGGTGATATACATATCACTTTTCCAAAGTGATGCTCAAACCTATACACACTCTTGCCGCTTCGAGTGAAGCCTTTGGAAATCTCCGGCAGTGCTGACGAATTTGCTAGCGATAGTGACGCAGTTCATCTGGTCGCTGACGAATTTGGTTAGAGTGAGGAGTTAGGAGTTCGCCAGTGCGATCTGCTTACCGTGAGGAAATTGAGTGCCCCGACGAAATTGAGAGTTCAATTTTCTGACCGTTGTTGCGCCGTGTGCCAGCTGTTGAGTGGATCCTTATCCTGACAACGGTCATGTCTGAAGCAGCATTTATGACATTTCATGTCGGGTTACCCCCTGGCTATAAATAGCCGCCCCCTACAACCACTTGTTGGTTGGCTGCTCTAGAGAGAACTTGACACTTGTCATTTGAGAGCAACCCTTCCACTGATGACTTTGTGAGAACCCAAGTGAGGAAAAACCCAACCAGAGCCAAAGTGATTGAGCATCACTGAAGAAGTTGATCTGTGTGATCCGACGCCTGTTACCTTTGAAGACTGTCATTCTTCCAGACAGTTAGGCGTCATGTTCTGAGTACCCAAGAGTAATTGTGGCGTGCCGGTGAACAAGTCTGTGAAGGTTTTGGAAGTCTACCTTGAAGACTTACCACGAGTGATTGGGCGAGGTCTAAGTGACCTTAGCTCAAGAGGAATATAGTGAGGACCAAGTGTCTTCAGACTTCAAACTCAACCGCCTCAACCAGACGTACAGTTGATACAGCAAATGGAACTGGTCTACCAAATCATTCGGCTGCACCGAGCCTACCTGGTTTCAAATTTCTCACCCCTGACATTTAAGTTATTCCGCTGCTGAAGAATTTGTGATCTACATTCTGAAGAATATGTATTGAAGACTTTCATCATGTTGTTTTCTATTTCTTCAGTTCATCTTCCTCATGCTTGAATGCTTGTAGGATTACATGTTCTTCACGTGTATGTATCTCATATGCATGTTTTCCGTCTCTGTGATGACTTAAATTCGTTTGCGTTTCTATTTCTTCACTCTGATCTTCGTCAAATTCATCAGAGTTTGGCGAATTTCTAAAAATCTCCCATTCACCCCCTCTGGGAGTAAACTTGCGCTTTCAATTGGTATCAGAGCAAGGTACTCCCTTGTTCTGTGTGATTTTGGTTTAACCACCTGGGGTTTTAGTTATGTCGACCGTAGGTATGATCAAGGTATCCATTGCGTGCCCCATCTTCAATGGCACGAACTATCCCTACTGGAAGGTCATGATGCGAAAGCGTCTCTTGGCGATGAACAGTGAGCTATGGACAGTCACTGGACTGGGATTGACTGACCTCTGCAAGATGGCTAGTGCTGATGACACTCGCAAGTACACTCAGCTTGATGCACAGGCAAAATACATCATCTGTTCTTGATTGACCAAGGTTGAGTTCATCCGCATCAGTCATCTTTGCAACGCGAAGCTCATTTGTGATAGGATCTTTGACGTCTATGAGGAGCTTACTCACGTGAAGATCCCTGGCTCATGGAATTCAGAAATTCCGTCAAGTCTCGGGAACCAGATCCTGCCTCAACATCTTCTGCTACCTGCCTCATGGAAAGAGGCACCAAGGTATTCCAACGACCTTCATCTTCCTCTAGTGAAGGTGAATCTGATGAAAACATGACACCTAGTTATTCCAAACTTACGAACATTGCCACTAGGCAACAAACTGCTATGGAAAGGATTCAAAATCTGTTAGACAAAAGCGATGACCTGTTGAACGATGAAATGGAACGCACTCAGACCTTGACTGACGATCTCAAATGTCTTCAGTCAAAGTATGATCAACTAGAAAGTCGTCATGTGGCCCTCTCAGCTGAACATGAGAAGCTGTCCTATGAGTTTCTTCAAAGGAAGCAAGATCTCGAGAAACCGAGAGCGTCTCATGATGATCTTCAAAAAGAAAACGATTCATTGCTCGCTCAACAGATCAGTACCGCTTAGGAAGAATTTGTTGCACCATGCTTAAAATGCCTTGAACGTGAAAATGCAAATTCTTCAGCTGAATGTTCAAATGCTTCAGTTCCCTCAATTGCTTCAACTGCTTCTGTGGCCACTAACCGCTCATCTGAGAAGCCACCAGTGTTACTGACAAAAATGCAGGGTTGAAGGAATTGTATGTCACAGGCATGTACAAAAGCCTCAAAGGGCATCAAACCCTTTGTGTTGTACTCAAGAAGCAGATTCTGAACAGGGACCCTAGGAAAGAGGGTATTGCTTTTGAGAGAAAGCTCAATGCTGATGGATCATATTGGAAACCTGAGCAGTATCCCAAAACCACATGGGTTGCTGCGAAAGGACCTCCTGTAGATCTATCCACTTTATCTGGTTACAACTGTGATACTTCATACTCTTCAGATGAGTCATTTAACTCTAACTACAAACTGTTCAAAAATCAGAATGGTGAAGTATTTGCCAGATTCATTGGTACTAACTGCAGGAATGGTCCCCCAGTGAAGAAAATCTGGGTACCCAAAGCCTTCTGGAAAATCTTCAGGTGAATGTCATCATGAGACAACCGATGAAGAAGAAAAATCCCAGGGCAAATTCTTCACATGGACCAAAGTCGTCAAATGGTCGCAGACCAACTAATGGTTATGCTAATGCCTCTGTTTCGCAGGGAAACAAACAGCAATGTGATGAATATGTGCATTATTCTTCGAACCACTATGTTCACAAATCTTCGAAGAATTTCTCTACATATTCATTTGAATACTATAACCCCCCTGTGAAGAGAAATGCATACTCTTCAATGCCTAAATTCTCTATCAATGTGCTTCGATACGTTGCTTCTCAGCCACCCATTCAAATGTGGGTGGTTAAGAAGAAGGACTAATCTCTTCTGCAAGAAAAGGTCTTCAGACAACAATAAAAGTCTGATGAATTTGTTGAAGACCTGACAAATGCTTGTTGGGATGCAAGCTAAACATGATGAAATGAATACTCATTCCACACATCCCTTATGCTGCTAGTTATCATTCTTTGATGAAATTCACTGACAAAATTGATCATCATATTCTTCACCCTGAAGTATATGAATTTGCCAGTTAGACTAATGCTTCTACAGGATGACACACCCAAAGCCACTGAATGGGTCCTGGATAGTGGTTGCAGGAATCACATGACGGGTATTCATCGATGCTCCCCATCTGAAGCTTATGACATACGCCGACAAAGGCAAAAGCAAGGTATTGGGCCTAGGTAAGGTTGCTATCTCAAAGGATCGACACATGGAAAAAGTGATGCTTGTTGAATCCCTTGGATACAACCTCATGTCCGTCGCAATGCTTTGTGATCTTGATATGATTGTCATCTTTGGCAAATATAGATGCATTGTGCAGTTGCACTCTGACAAATCCAAAGTCTTCGTAGGCTTTAGGAGAGGTGATTTGTACATTGTGGATTTCTATCTAGGTCCTCAGCCTGCCACATGTCTATTGCCAAAAGCTTCAGAATGCTGGCTTTGGCATTGACGACTCGGACATGCTCGCATGAGGAATTTGAGCACCCTCGTCAAGAAGAAGCACATCATTAGCGTCGAGGGCGTCAAATTCGTCAAAGACCATCTGTGTGGTGCTTGTGAGTCTGGGAAGATGACCAGATCCAAGCATGCGGCGAAGACAATCATGACCACTACTCATCCCTTTGAATTACTTCATATGGATCTATTTGGTCCTACCCATTATGCCACATAACGAATGCAGCATCACTCTATGGATTCGTCATAGTTGACGATTTCTCTCGATACACCTGGGTGCATATCATTACCTTCAAGACAGAAGTGCAGGATGTCTTCAGACGATTCTCCAACCGAGCCATGACGAATTATGGTCTCAAGATCAAGCACATCAGAAGCGACAATGGCACCGAGTTCAAGAACACAGGCCTTGATGACTATCTTGATGAACTAATTTGTAACACCCCATGTATTAAGTTACAGTGATCACCCTTTTGATAATGCCAAGTCACCAGGATTAACAGTGCTTGATCATCATTTGAATCATATCTCATTTCAAATTCCAATTCAAATTGAAATTCAAATATGAAGCAAAAATAAAAGTTGTTCAAATTTGAAAACTAAAATGTTCATAATATTGCAAATAATCCAAAAGCAATTATAAAAATAAAATCAACATTAATTGAATTAGTTAAATGACTCTAACATCATGAAACAGTACCAAAACAGAAGTATTGAATCCATTTTCATTTAAATTAATTTCAAATAAAAACATCTGGACTACAAACCTTTATCTGACAGTGCTAAATATTGCAACATATTTATGTGGCATAACTCCCTATTGTACAAAACTTAATTTGGGGCCACACATTTTGCAAAACAGAAAAGTAAAAAGGAAAAACAGAAAAAGGAAAAGAAAAAGGAAAAGGCCCACTTACCTGGGCCTAAGTCAAACCGAAAGTCGGCCTAGCCCGCACCTGTCACCTCCTACCTCCTGTTCACCCGCGCGCGCGCGCCCGACGCCAGCTCGCCGTTCCCGCCGCGTCCACTCGCCCCCGCGTCGCTACAGGAACCCTGGGGGGATAAGATCGATGCCGTGTATCTCGGGGACACGGCGGAGATCTTCCCCCCCCCTCTCTCCCTCATTTGCTCTCTCTCTCTCCCGCACCCGAGAGCTCTCATCGCCGTCGCCGTCGAGCTCGCGGGCACTGACCGTTTCTCGTCGCACGACCGTGCCCGCCTGCTTCGCCGCCGTCGACTACTTCTTCTTGGAGGAGCCGTTCGAGCTGCAGGCCACCACAACATCGCCATCGACATCTTCTTCTACCTCTGCCCCGCTGCCGTTCGTCATCGTCTCCGGCTACCTCGCGCCTCCCCCGAGCCCACTGAGCACACCTACAGGCGCCCAGTGAGAACCTCTTCCCTTCCCCTCTCTTCTCGCTGTCGAACGCGCGCTCTAATGAGCTCCCCCGTCATGGCCGAACTCCTCGCCGCCCGAGCTCGTCGCCGGCAGCCGTCCGGTGACCAAATGGTCCTGTGCTGGAGTCCATCGAGTTCGCTCTCGCGCGTAGACCCCCTCTGCTCCGTTTGTTTGAGCAGTTGCGTGCCGCTGCTGCTGTTTCGAGCACCACCCGAACGCCACCGCCGTCGGCGACGTCGTAGCACTCCACTCCGGCCACCCCACGGCCAGCCACCACTACCATTAGACGCGGCGCACTCCCCTCATTCGAACGCGACCTCTCACGCGCGATTTGGTGCCCTGTACGCGAAATCCGCCGCTGTCCCGACGCGCGCCACCGCGTTTGGCTCGCCGGAGCCAACTCCGGTGTGACTCCGGTCACCGTCTGACATGGCGCCGACGTGGCGGCCCCCTATGACGCTGACTGCTGGGCCCCGCGGGCCCAGTTGACCGAGTCAACTCGGCTGACTGGGCAGCCCAGCCACTCACACGCGGGCCCCACCCTATTAAACGTTTTTAAAAATAAATAAAAATATTAATTAAACCGTTAATTAATCTGTTAGTTAATTAGTTAACTAAGCAGTCACTGACAGTGGGTCCCACTAGCTAATTTGGTTAATTAGTTAATTTAATCTACTGTTAAAATGATACAGTCTATGACAGATGGGCCCCACCCATCAGATTGACCAGTCAACCGGCTGGGTTGACTGCTGACGTCATCATGACGTTCTGCTGACGTCACCATTCACTGTTTTGGATAATTCGAATTAAATAATTTCAGAAATTCCAGAAATTCAATAAAGCTTTGAAAAATCATATAAAATAAACCGTAACTCGGATGAAAATAATTTATATATGAAAAACGATCAAAAAAATATGAAGAATCCGAATATGTCATCTGCACTCATGTTAGAACCCTCTAAGTAGATGAACATAGAAATTTTGCCCATATTCGATAAATGAATAGTGCATAACCTTGATAAAATAAATCCAAATAAATTCCTAATTCCTCTAAAATATTTAGATAGGCAATATATCACCTCTGCATATCGTTTAGGCATGTCATGCATCGCTGTTGCATTGTTGCCGTGAATTTATTGTTTCTTCCCCCTCCTTCTCTCCCGATAGACGCCGAGACCGCCGTCGACGCAGCTGAGTACGACTACGCTCCAGACGAGCAGCCTTCAGATGACCAGCCCCTCTCAGCAGAGCTTCCAGGCAAGCAAAACCCCCTTGATCATCCAGATATTGCCCACTCTTTCTCTCTTATGCTTGCATTAGACTTGCTTCTGTTGTTACTCCGATAGCTCCTATTCTGATGCATAGCCTGATTTTGTCGCCTGCTATTGATACTCTACCTGCTGTCCCATGATGCTTAGTTAGCTATGCTATTGATCCATCTGTGGTTTTCACCCTTGTCCATATACCATGCTTGTTATCGGGTCGTGATCACTCTGGGTGATGATCACGGAAATGTTTACTTATCGCAATACTTTAAACTGTTAAAGTCGGGCTGGCCCCAAGCGTGTCCGCGAGAGAATAATATTAAAGATGGGTCGGCTCCAAGAACACCCGCGAGCCGTGTGTTATCAAGTCGGAGCGACAGAGATCCTGTTCGTCTCTGTGAGTTACTAAACACGCCTAACGGATTTGGGTATTTGATCTGAGTTGGCTGCTGGCCATATACGCACTACCACCACGTGGGATAATGGTTATGGGACCCTCTACGTCGTATGTATCAGCCGAAAGCTCTTCAGATGTCACAGTTCAGAGATGCGGGCTGATCATTGGGGTGGGCTGGTTACGTCACTTGTGTATACAGTGTCGCGCCTGGGCCCCGACCAGCCACGTAACGTGCAGGAGTGCAAAGGGCGATGGCCCAAGACCCCTTCGCACTTTGGATTTAGACCGGCGTGTTGACCTCTCTGCTGAGCCTAGGTAGGACTGTTGGAAATATGCCCTAGAGGCAATTAATAAAGTGTTTATTATTATCATATTTCTCCGTTCATGATAATGGTTTATTATTCATGCTAGAATTGTATTGACCGGAAACTAAATACATGTGTGGATAATAGACAAATACTATGTCCCTAGTATGCCTCTACTAGACTAGCTCGTTGATCAAAAGATGGTCAAGGTTTCCTAACCATGGACATGAGTTGTCATTTGATAACGGGATCACATCATTAGGAGAATGATGTGATGGACATGACCCAACCGTTAGCATAGCAAATGATCATTCAGTTTATTGCTATTGCTTTCACTATGTCAAATACACGTTCCTCTGACCATGAGATCATGCAACTCCCGGATACCGTAGGAATACTTTGGGTGTATCAAACGTCACAACGTTACTGGGTGATTATAAAGGTGCACTACAGGTATCTCCGAAAGTGTTTGTTGAGTTGGCATGGATCGAGATTGGGATTTGTCACTCCGACTATCGGAGAGGTATCTCTGGGCCCTCTCGGTAATACAGCATCACAGAAGCCTTGCAAGCACCGTGACTAAAGAGTTAGTTGCAAGATGATGTATTACGGAACGAGTAAAGAGACTTGCCGGTAACGAGATTGAACTAGGTATTGGATACCGACGATCGAATGTCGGGCAAGTAACATACCGCCAGACAAAGGGAACAACGTATGTTGACATATGAGGTTCACCGATAAAGATCTTCGTGGAATATGTAGGAACCAATATGAGCATCCAGGTTCCGCTGTTGGTTATTGACCGGAGAGTCGTCTCGATCATGTCTACATCATTCCCGAACCCGTAGGGTCCGCACACTTAAGGTTCGATGACGATTTAGTACTATATGAGTTATGTGATTGGTGGCCGAAGTTTGTTCGGAGTCCCGGATGAGATCACAGACATGACGAGGAATCTCGAAATGGTCGAGAGGTAAAGATTCATATATTGGAAGGCTATATTCGGACGTCGGAAAGGTTCCGAGTGATTCGGGTATTTTTCGGAGTACCGGGGAGTTACGGGAATTAACCGGGAGAAGTAATGGGCCTTATTGGGCCATACGGGAAAAGGAGAGGCATGCCACGTGAGGAGGCGCACGCCCCCCCTTGCCCAAACCGAATTGGACTAGGGGAGGGGGCGCAGCCCCCTCTTTCCTTTCCCTCTCCCTTCCCCCTTTCCTACTCCGTATTGGAGGTGTAATCCTACTAGGACTAAGGAGTCCTAGTAGGACTCCCCACACTTGGCGCACCCCTAGGGGGCCAGCCTCCTCCCTCTCATCCTTTATATACGGGGGCAAGGGGGCACCCCAAAGGACAACAATTGTCCCATAGCCGTGTGCGGTGCCCCGATCTCCGTTTTCCACCTCGGTCATATTTTCGGAGAACTTAGGCGAAGCCCTGCCGGAATCACTTCACCGTCACCGTCGCCACGCCGTCGTGCTGACGGAACTCATCTACTACCTTGACGTCTTGCTGGATCAAGAAGGCGAGGAACGTCACCGAGCTGCACGTGTGTAGAACTCGGAGGTGCCGTACGTTCGGTACTCGATCGGTGGAGCTCGAAGGATTGTTCGACTACATCAACCGCGTTGTGAGACGCTTCCGCTAACGGTCTACGAGGGTACGTAGACACACTCTCCACTCTCGTAGTGATGCATCTCCATGGATAGATCTTGCGTGAGCGTAGGAATTTTTTTGAAATTCATGCTCCGTTCCCCAACAGTGGTATCAGAGCCAGGTCTATGCGTAGATGTGATTTGCACGAGTAGAACACATGTGAGTTGTGGGCGTGGGTGTATACATATTGCTTGCCGTTACTAGTTGATACTTGATTCGGCGGTATTGTGAGATGAAGCGGCCCGGACCGACATTACGCGTACGCTTACGCGAGACGGGTTTCACCGCTAAGTGCACTCGTTGCATAAAGGTGACTGGCGGGTGTCTGTCTCTCTCACTTTAGTTGAATCGGTTTCAATGAAGAGGGTTCTTTTAGAAGATCAAAAAGCAATCACTACACCACGTTGTGGTTTTGCGTAGGTAAGAACGGTTCTTGCAAACCCGTAGCAGTCACGTAAAACTTGCAACAACAAAGTAGAGGACGTCTAACTTGTTTTTGCAGGGTATGCTGGTGATGTGATATGGTCAAGACATGATGTGATATAAGTTGTTGTATGAGATGATCATGTTTTGTAAGTTATCAGGCAACCGGCAGGAGCCTTATGGTTGTCTCTTTATTGTATGCAATGCCAACGCTATGTAATTGCTTTACTTTACCGCTATGAGTTAGCAGTAGTAGTAGTAGCAATAGCCGGCGAGACGACCACGACGCTGCGATGGAGATCAAGGTGTCACGACGCTACGATGGAGATCAAGGTGTCAACCCGGGGACGATGGAGATCATGACGGTGCTTTGCTGATGGAGATCCAAGGCACAAGACGTTGATGGCCATATCATGTCACATATATTGAATTGCATGTGATGTTAATCCTTTTATGCATCTTATTTTGCTTAGGACGACGGTAGCATTATAAGATGATCCCTTCACTAAATTTCAAGATAAGTGTTCTCCCCTAGTATGCACCGTTGCGAAGGTTCGACGCTTCTAAGCACCACGTGATGATCGGGTGTGATGGATTCTTTCGTTCGCATACAACGGGTGTAAGCCAGTTTTACACACGCAGAATACTTGGGTTAAACTTGACGAGCCTAGCATATACAGATATGGCCTCGGAACACAAGAGACTGAAAGGTCGAACATGAGTCATATAGTAGATATGATCAACATGAAAGATGTTCACCATTGATAACTAATCCACCTCACGTGATGATCGGACGTGGTTTAGTTGATGTGGATCATGTTACACTTAGACAACTTGAGGGATGTTAATCTAAGTGGGAGTTCTTAAGTAATTTGATTAATTGAATTTCAATTATCATGAACATAGTCTAAATAATCTTTGCAATTGTATGTTGTAGATCAATGGCCCGCGCTGTAGTTCCACTGAATTTTAATGCGTTCCTAGAGAAAGCTAAGTTGAAAGATGATGGAAGCAACTATGCGGACTGGGTCCATAATCTGAGGATCATCCTCATTGCTGCACAGAAGGCTTATGTCCTTGATGCACCGCTAGGTGTCGCGCCCCCTCCCTCGTCTGTTGACGTTATGAACGCCTGGCAGACACGTGTTGATGACTACTCGATAGTTCAGTGTGCCATGCTTTACGGCTTAGAACCGGGGCTCCAAAGACGTTTTGAGCATCACGGAGCATATGAGATGTTCCAAGAGCTGAAACTTGTATTTCAAGCTCATGCCCGGGTCGAGAGATATGATGTCTCCGACAAGTTCTTTAGCTGTAAGATGGAGGAGAATAGTTCTGTCAGTGAGCATATACTCAAGATGTCTGGGTTGCATAACCGCTTGACTCAGTTGGGAGTTAATCTTCCAGATGATTCGGTTATTGACAGAATTCTCCAATCACTGCCACCAAGCTATAAGGGCTTTGTGATGAACTATAATATGCAAGGAATGGAAAAGTCTATTTCCGAGCTCTTCGCTATGCTCAAAGCTGCGGAGGTAGAAGTCAAGAAGGAGCATCAAGTGTTGATGGTAAAGAAGAGCACTAGTTTCAAGAAGGGCAAGGGAAAGAAGGGGAACTTCAAGAAGAACGGCAAATCAGTTGCTGCTCCCACGAAGAAACCCAAGTCTGTATCCAAACCCGAGACTGAGTGTTTCTACTGCAAGGGGACTGGTCACTGGAAGCGGAACTGCCCCAAGTACATGGCAGATAAGAAGGCTGGCAACATCAACAAAGGTATATTTGATATACATGTTATTGATGTGTACCTTACCAATACTCGTAGTAGCACCTGGGTATTTGATATTGGTTCGGTTGCTCATATTTGTAACTCGAAACAGAAGCTACGGAATAAACGAAGATTGGCTAAGGACGAGGTGACGATGCGCGTCGGGAACGGTTCAAGAGTTGAAGTTATCGCCGTCGGCACGCTACCTCTACATCTACCCTCGGGATTAGTGATGAACCTAAATAATTGTTATTTGGTGCCTGCGTTGAGCATGAACATTATATCTGGATCTTGTTTATTGCGAGACGGTTATTCATTTAAATCAGAGAATAAAAGTTGTTCTATTTTGATGAATAATATCTTTTATGGTCATGCACCGCTTGTGAATGGTTTATTCTTGTTGAATCTCGATCGTGGTGATACACACATCCATAATATTGATGCCAAAAGACGTAAAATTGATAATGATAGTACCACATATTTGTGGCACTGCCGCTTAGGTCATATTGGTGTAAAACGCATGAAGAAACTCCATACAGATGGACTTTTGGAATCACTTGATTATGAATCATTTGAGACGTGCGAACCATGCCTCATGGGCAAGATGACTAAGACTCCGTTCTCCGGAACAATGGAGCGAGCAACAGACTTGTTGGAAATAATACATACCGATGTATGCAGTCCGATGAGTGTTGAGGCGCGCGGTGGATATCGTTATGTTCTCACGTTCACAGATGATTTGAGTAGATATGGCTATGTCTACTTGATGAAGCATAAATCTGAAACATTTGAAAAGTTCAAAGAATTTCAGAGTGAAGTAGAGAACCATCGTAACAAGAAAATAAAGTTCTTACGATCTGATCGTGGAGGAGAATATTTGAGTTACGAGTTTGGCAATCACTTAAAACAATGTGGAATTGTTTCACAGCTCACGCCACCTGGAACACCACAGCGTAATGGTGTGTCCGAACGTCGTAATCGTACTCTATTAGATATGGTGCGTTCTATGATGTCTCTTACCGATTTGCCACTATCATTTTGGGGTTATGCATTAGAGACAGCTGCATTCACTTTAAACAGGGCACCGTCTAAATCCGTTGAGATGACACCGTATGAACTGTGGTTTGGTAAGAAACCTAAGCTGTCGTTTCTGAAAGTTTGGGGATGCGATGCTTATGTGAAAAGGCTTCAGCCAGATAAGCTCGAACCCAAAGCGGATAAGTGCGTCTTCATAGGATACCCAAAGGAGACTGTTGGGTACACCATCTACCACAGATCCGAAGGCAAAGTATTCGTTGCTAAGAATGGATCCTTTCTAGAGAAGGAGTTTCTCTCGAAAGAAGTGAGTGGGAGGAAAGTAGAACTTGATGAGGTAATTGTACCTCCTCTGGATTGTAGTACGCCACAGAAAGAAATTTCTGTGACATCGACACAGACCAGAGAAGAAGTTGATGATGATGAACATGAAACTTCGGATCAAGTTGTTACTGAACTTCGCAGGTCAACCAGGACACGTTCCGCACCAGAGTGGTACGGAAATCCAGTCTTGGAGGTCATGTTGCTAGACAACGATGAACCTTCGAACTATGAAGAAGCGATGGCAAGCCCGGATTCCGACAAATGGCTTGAGGCCATGAAATCCGAGATTGGATCCATGTATGAGAACAAAGTATGGACTTTGGTAGACTTGCCCGATGAACGGCGAGCTATTGAAAATAAATGGATCTTTAAGAAGAAGACGGACGCTGATGGTAATGTTGTTGGGGAACGTTGCATGGGAAACAAAAATTTTCCTACGCACACACAAGATCTATCCATGGTGATGAGCATCTACGAGAGGGAGAGTGAATCTACATACCCTTGTAGATCGCTAAGCGGAAGCGTTTAAGAAACGCGGTTGATGTAGTCGAACGTCTCCGCGATCCAAATCGCAAGTCGTCCCTCGATCCGATCACGAACTAGCGCCGAACGGATGGCACCTCCGCGTTCAACACACGTACGGCTTGATGACGCCTTCACCTCCTCGATCCAGCGAGCGATGGTGAAGTAGTGGTTGAGTTCCAGCAACACGACGGCGTGGTGATGGTGGTGAGGAACAATCTCTGCAGGGCTTCGCCAAGCGCTACGGAGATTATGACGGAGGAACTAGAGGGCTACGGTTGCTGGCACACGGCTTGGGAAATCCTGATGTATCCCGTGTGCTAGCCCTGCCCCTCTATTTATATGTTGAGCCTTGGGGTCTAAACTTGGAGTAAAAGCCTCCTCCAGGTCGGTTTTGCCCGCACAAGGTCGGTTTGGCCCGCAGGGAAAGAGTCCAACTCGGATCCCTGCCGAACCGTGCACAGCCGCGCACAAGCGGTAGTACCGCTCACAAGCGGTAGTACCGCTTGGGCGGTAGTACCGCTTGGGCGGTAGTACCGCTTCACAAAACGGTAGTACCGCTTACGCGGCAGCAAAACTACTTTTTGCACTTTCCAATACCTCGTGGGCTTTATCCCTTTGGCCCATATAAAGTGTTGCTGTACCCGAACACTTCGGTAAACATCTGGAACCCCTTCCGGTGAATTCCGGAACCCTTCCGGAGATCAAAACACTATTATCACATATATCAATCTTTACCTCCAGACTATTCCGGAGATCCTCGTCATGTCCGGGATCTTATCCGGGACTCCGAACAACCTTCGATCACCAACATAACTCAACTATACTAATCGTCACCAAACGTTAAGTGTGTAGACCCTGCGGGTTCGAGAACTATGTAGACATGACCGAGACACCTCTACGGCCAATAACCAATAGCGGGACCTGGATGCCCATATAGGCTCATACATATTCTACGAAGATCTTTTATCGGTCGAACCTCTATGTCAAGGATTCAGTTAATCCCGTATGCTGTTCCCTTTGTTCTTCGGTATGTTACTTGCCCGAGATTCGATCGTCGGTATCTCTATACCTAGTTCAATCTCGTTACCGGCAAGTCTCTTTACTCGTTCCGTAATACAAGATCTCGTGGCTAACACTTTAGTCACATTGCTTGCAAGGCTCATTGTGATGTTGTATTACCGAGTGGGCCCTGAGATACCTCTCCGTCATATGGAGTAACAAATCCCAGTCTTGATCCATGCCAACCCAACAGACACCCTCGGAGATACCTGTAGAGCACCTTTATAGTCACCCAGTTACGTTGCGACATTTGATACACACAAGGTACTCTTCCGATGTCAGGGAGTTGCATGATCTCATGGTCATAGGAATAGATACTTGACATGCAGAAAACAATAGCAATAAACTGACACGATCATATGCTACGTTCGTAGTTTGGGTCTTGTCCATCACATCATTCTCCTAATGATGTGATCCCGTTATCAAATGACATCTCATGTCAATGGCTAGGAAACCATAACCATCTTTGATCAACGAGCTAGTCAACTAGAGGCTTACTAGGGACACAGTGTTGTCTATGTACCCACACATGTATTTGAGTTTCCAATCAATACAATTATAGCATGGATAATAAACGATTATCATGAACAAGGAAATATAATAATAACTAATTTATTATTGCCTCTAGGGCATATTTCCAACAGTCTCCCACTTGCACTAGAGTCAATAATCTAGTTCACATCACTATGTGATTTACATTGTAATGAATCGAACACCCATGCAGTTCTGGTGTTGTTCATGTTTAGCCCTTGGAAGAGGTTTAGTCATCGGATCTGCAACATTCAGATCCGTGTGTACTTTGCAAATATTTATGTCGTCCTCCTTGATGTAATCGCGGATGGAATTGAAGCGTCGCTTTATGTGTCTGGTCCTCTTGTGAAATCTTGGTTCCTTGGCTAGAGCAATGGCACCAGTGTTATCACAAAACAGAGTCATTGGGTTAAGCGCACTAGGCACTACTCCAAGATCTGTCATGAACTCCTTCATCCAGACACCTTCCTTCGCCGCCTCCGAGGCTGCGATGTACTCCGCTTCGCATGTAGAATCAGCTACCACGCTTTGCTTGGAACTGCACCAGCTAACCGCACCCCCATTAAGAATAAATACGTATCCGGTTTGAGACTTAGAGTCATCCGGATCAGTGTCAAAGCTTGCATCGACGTAACCCTTTACGACGAGCTCTTGATCACCTCCATAAACGAGAAACATGTCCTTAGTCCTTTTCAGGTACTTCAGGATATTCTTGACCGCCGTCCAGTGTTCCATTCCTGGATCACTTTGAAACCTTCCGACCATACTTATGGCAAGGCTGACATCGGGTCTTGTGCACAGCATTGCATACATAATAGAGCCTATGGCTGAAGCATAGGGGATGACACTCATCTTTTCTCTATCTTCTGCAGTCACTGGGCATTGAGTCTTACTCAACTTCACACCTTGCAAAACAGGCAAGAACCCCTTCTTGGACTGATCCATTTTGAACTTCTTCAAAATCTTATCAAGGTATGTGCTTTGTGAAAGTCCTATTAAGCGTCTTGATCTATCTCTATAGATCTTGATGCCTAATATGAAAGCAGCTCCTCCTAGGTCCTTCATTGAAAAACTCTTGTTCAAATATTCCTTCACGCTTTCCAACATTTCTATATTGTTTCCAATCAGCAATATGTCATCCACATATAATATTAGAAACGCTATAGAGCTCCCACTCACTTTCTTGTAAATACAAGCTTCTCCGTAAACTTGTATAAACTCGAACGCTTTGATCACTTCATCAAAGTGAAGATTCCAACTCCGAGATGCTTGCACCAGTCCATAAATGGATCGCTGGAGTTTGCAAACTTTGTCAGCATTCTCTGGATCGACAAAACCTTCTGGTTGCATCATATACAACTCTTCCTTAAGGAAACCGTTAAGGAATGCTGTTTTGACATCCATCTGCCAAATTTCATAATCGAAAAAGGCAGCTATTGCTAACATGATTCTGACGGACTTAAGCATCGCTACGGGTGAGAAGGTCTCATCGTAGTCAACTCCTTGAACTTGTGAAAAACCCTTTGCCACAAGTCGAGCTTTATAGACGGTGACATTACCGTCCGCGTCCGTCTTCCTCTTAAAGATCCATTTGTTCTGAATGGCCTTACGCCCTTCAGGTAATACTTCCAAAGTCCATACTTTGTTTTCATACATGGATCCCATCTCGGATTTCATGGCCTCTAACCACTTCTCGGAATCCGGGCCCATCATCGCTTCTCCATAGCTCGTAGGTTCATCGTTGTCCAACAACATGACCTCTAAGACAGGGTTGCCGTACCACTCAGGAGTAGTACGCGTCCTTGTCGACCTACGAGGTTCAATAGCAACTTGATCCAAAGCTTCATGATCATCATCATTAACTTCCTCTTCAGCTAATGTAGGCTCCACATAAACAACTTTCTGCGCTGCGCTACTCTCAGGTTGAAGTAAAGGTTCAACAACCTCATCAAGTTCTATCTTCCTTCCACTCAATTCTTTCGAGAGAAACTCTTTCTCAAGAAACGTTCCGTTTTTAGCGACAAACACTTTGCCTTCGGATCTGAGGTAGAAGGTATACCCAACTGTCTCTTTTGGGTATCCTATGAAGACGCATTTCTCCGCTTTGGGTTCCAGCTTTTCAGGCTGAAGCTTTTTGACATAAGCATCACATCCCCAAACTTTAAGAAACGACAGCTTTGGCTTCTTGTCAAACCAAAGTTCATATGGCGTCGTCTCAACGGATTTCGATGGTGCCCTATTTAAAGTGAATGCAGCTGTCTCTAATGCATAACCCCAAAACGATAGTGGCAAATCGGCAAGAGACATCATAGATCGCACCATATCCAATAAGGTTCGATTACGACGTTTGGACACACCATTACGCTGTGGTGTTCCAGGCGGTGTTAATTGTGAAACAATTCCACACTGTCTTAAGTGACTGCCAAACTCATAACTCAGATATTCTCCTCCTCGATCAGATCGTAGGAATTTAATCTTCTTGTTACGATGATTCTCAACTTCACTCTGAAATTGTTTGAACTTTTCAAATGTTTCAGACTTGTGTTTCATTAAGTAAATATACCCATATCTACTTAAGTCATCAGTGAAGGTGAGAAAATAACGATAACCACCGCGCGCCTCAATACTCATCGGACCACACACATCAGTATGTATGATTTCCAATAAGTCACTTGCCCGTTCCATTGTTCCAGAGAACGGCGTTTTAGTCATCTTGCCCATGAGGCATGGCTCACATGTGTCAAGTGATTCAAAATCAAGTGACTCCAAAAGTCCATCAGCATGGAGCTTCCTCATGCGTTTTACGCCAATATGACCTAAACGGCAGTGCCACAAGAAAGTGGTATTATCATTATCAATTCTACATCTTTTGGCATCAATGTTATGAACATGTGTATCATTACCATCGAGATTCAATAAGAATAAACCCCTCACATTGGGTGCATGACCATAAAAGATATTACTCATATAAATAGAACAACCATTATTCTCTGATTTAAATGAGTAACCGTCTCGCAATAAACAAGATCCAGATATAATGTTCATGCTTAACGCAGGCACTAAATAACAATTATTCAGGTTCATCACTAATCCCGATGGTAATCGAAGAGCGAGCGTGCCGACGGCGATCACATCAACCTTGGAACCATTTCCCACGCGCATCGTCACTTCGTCCTTTGCCAGCCTCCGTCTATTCCGCAGTTCCTGTTTTGAGTTGCAAATATGAGCAACCGCACCGGTATCAAATACCCAGGCACTACAACGAGAGTTGGTAAGGTACACATCAATAACATGTATATCATATATACCTTGTTTGTTGTTGGCCGCCTTCTTGTCAGCCAAATACTTGGGGCAGTTCCGCTTCCAGTGTCCAGTTCCCTTGCAATGAAAACACACAGTTTCTGGTTTGGGTCCAGCCTTGGGTTTCTTCACGAGAGGAGCAACTGCTTTGCCACTCTTCTTGGAGTTACCCTTCTTACCCTTGCCATTCTTCTTGAAACTAGTGGTTTTATTGACCATCAACACTTGATGCTCCTTCTGAATTTCAGACTCAGCGGCTTTCAGCATCGCAAACAGCTCGGCGACTGACTTGTTCATCCCGTGCATGTTATAGTTCAACACGAAGCTCTTGTAGCTAGGTGGCAATGATTGAAGAACTCTGTCAGTGATAGCCTCTGGCGGAAGGGGCATCCCCAATTCAGCCAGACGGGTGGAGTACCCAGACATTCTGAGCACGTGATCACTGATAGACCCGTTCTCCTCCATCTTGCAAGCATAGAACTTATCGGAGATCTCATATCTCTCGATCCGGGCATTCTTCTGAAAGATAAACTTCAACTCCTGGAACATCTCATATGCTCCATGACGTTCAAAACGTCTTTGAAGTCCCGGTTCTAAGCCATACAATATTGCACATTGAACTATTGAGTAATCATCAGAACGAGCCTGCCAGGCGTTCACAACGTCTAGAGACTCAACTGGAGCGGGTGGATCACCAAGCGGTGCATCAAGGACATAAGCCTTCTGGGAAGCCGTAAGGATAATCCTTAGATTACGGGCCCAGTCCACAAAGTTACTTCCATCATCTTTCAACTTAGCTTTCTCTAGGAACGCATTAAAATTCAGGGGTGCTACTGCGCGAGCCATGATCTACAACATAAATATAGCAAAGACAACTTAGACTATTGTTCAGGATAATGAGTTTTAGTTAATTATATTACTTAAAAAAACTCCCACTCAAATTGACATCCCTCCGGTCATTCGAGTGTAACATGATCCAAATCCACCAACTCAAGTCCGATCATCACGTGAGTCGAGGTGGTTTCAATGGTGAACATCTTCATGTTGATCATATCTACTATATGACTCATGTTCGACCTTTCGGTCTCTTGTGTTCCGAGGCCATGTCTGTACATGCTAGGCTCGTCAAGTTTAACCCGAGTGTTTCCGCATGTGCAACATGGCTTACACCCGTTGTATGTGAACGTAGAGTCTATCACACCCGATCATCACGGCGTGTCTCGAAACGACGAACTTTCGCAACGGTGCACACTCGGGGAGAACACAATTTTATCTTGAAATTTAAGTGAGGGATCACCTTATAATGCTACCGTCGTCCTAAGCAAAATAAGATGCATAAAAGGATTAACATCACATGCAAATCATAAGTGACATGATATGGCCATGAACTTGTGCTTTTGATCTCCATCTCCAAAGCACCGGCATGATCTCCATCGTCACCGGCATGACACCATGATCTCCATCATCTTGATCTCCATCAACGTGTCGCCATGAGGTTGTCGCGCCGACTGTTGCTTCCACGACTATTGCTAACGATTAGCGATAAAGTAAAGCATTACATAGCGCTTAATGATTGACACGCATGTCATACAATAATTAAAGACAACTCTATGGCTCCTGCCAGTTGTCGTACTCATCGACATGCAAGTCGTGATATTCTATACAACACATGATCATCTCATACATCACATATATCTCATCATGTAATTGGCCATATCACATCACAACATACCCTGCAAAAACAAGTTAGACGTCCTCTAATTGTTGTTGCAAATTTTACGTGGCTGCTACGGGTTTGCAAGAACCGTTCTTACCTACGCAAAACCACAACGTGGTGTAGTGATTGCTTTTTGATCTTCTAAAAGAACCCTCTTCATTGAAATCGATTCAACTAAAGTGAGAGACACAGACACCCGCTAGCCATCTTTATGCAACGAAGTTACATGTTAGTTGAAGGAACCTGTCTCGCGTAAGCGTACGCGTAATGTCGGTCCGGGCCGCTTCATCTCACAGTACCGCCGAATCAAATATCAACTAGTAACGGCAAGCAATATGTATACACCCACGCCCACAACTCGTTTGTGTTCTACTCGAGATCTCATCTACGCATAGACCTAGCTCATGATGCCACTGTTGGGGAACGTTGCATGGGAAACAAAAAAATTCCTATGCACACACAAGATCTATCCATGGTGATGAGCATCTACGAGAGGGAGAGTGAATCTACATACCCTTGTAGACCGCTAAGCGGAAGCGTTTAAGAAACGCGGTTGATGTAGTCGAACGTCTCCGCGATCCAAATCGCAAGTCGTCCCTCGATCCGATCACGAACTAGCGCCGAACGGACGGCACCTCCGCGTTCAACACACGTACGGCTTGATGGCGCCTTCACCTCCTCGATCCAGCGAGCGATGGTGAAGTAGTGGTTGAGTTCCAGCAGCACGACGGCGTGGTGATGGTGGTGAGGAACAATCTCTGCAGGGCTTCGCCAAGCGCTACGGAGATTATGACGGAGGAACTAGAGGGCTAGGGTTGCCGGCACACGGCTTGGGAAATCCTGATGTATCCCGTGTGCTAGCCCTGCCCCTCTATTTATATGTTGAGCCTTGGGGTCTAAACTTGGAGTAAAAGCCTCCTCCAGGTCGGTTTTGCCCGCACAAGGTCGGTTTGGCCCGCAGGGAAAGAGTCCAACTCGGATCCCTGCCGAACCGTGCACAGCCGCACACAAGCGGTAGTACCGCTCACAAGCGGTAGTACCGCTTGAGCGGTAGTACCGCTTCACCAAGCGGTAGTACCGCTTGGGCGGTAGTACCGCTTCACAAAACGGTAGTACCGCTTACGCGGCAGCAAAACTACTTTTTGCACTTTCCAATACCTCGTGGGCTTTATCCCTTTGGCCCATATAAAGTGTTGCTGTACCCGAACACTTCGGTAAACATCCAGAACCCCTTCCGGTGAATTCCGGAACCCTTCCGGAGATCAAAACACTATTATCACATATATCAATCTTTACCTCCAGACTATTCCGGAGATCCTCGTCATGTCCGGGATCTTATCCGGGACTCCGAACAACCTTCGGTCACCAACATAACTCAACTATACTAATCGTCACCAAACGTTAAGTGTGTAGACCCTGCGGGTTCGAGAACTATGTAGACATGACCGAGACACCTCTACGGCCAATAACCAATAGCGGGACCTGGATGCCCATATAGGCTCCTACATATTCTACGAAGATCTTTTATCGGTCGAACCTCTATGTCAAGGATTCAGTTAATCCCGTATGCTGTTCCCTTTGTTCTTCGGTATGTTACTTGCCCGAGATTCGATCGTCGGTATCTCTATACCTAGTTCAATCTCGTTACCGGCAAGTCTCTTTACTCGTTCCGTAATACAAGATCTCGTGGCTAACACTTTAGTCACATTGCTTGCAAGGCTCATTGTGATGTTGTATTACCGAGTGGGCCCTGAGATACCTCTCCGTCATATGGAGTAACAAATCCCAGTCTTGATCCATGCCAACCCAACAGACACCCTCGGAGATACCTGTAGAGCACCTTTATAGTCACCCAGTTACATTGCGACGTTTGATACACACAAGGTACTCTTCCGATGTCAGGGAGTTGCATGATCTCATGGTCATAGGAACAGATACTTGACATGCAGAAAACAATAGCAATAAACTGAGACGATCATATGCTACGTTCGTAGTTTGGGTCTTGTCCATCACATCATTCTCCTAATGATGTGATCCCGTTATCAAATGACATCTCATGTCAATGGCTAGGAAACCTTAACCATCTTTGATCAACGAGCTAGTCAACTAGAGGCTTACTAGGGACACAGTGTTGTCTATGTACCCACACATGTATTTGAGTTTCCAATCAATACAATTATAGCATGGATAATAAACGATTATCATGAACAAGGAAATATAATAATAACTAATTTATTATTGCCTCTAGGGCATATTTCCAACAAATGTCACCGTCTATAAAGCACGACTTGTTGCTAAAGGTTATCGACAAGTTCAAGGAGTTGACTACGATGAGACTTTCTCACCTGCAGCGATGCTAAAGTCTGTCAGAATTATGTTAGCAATTGCCGCGTTTTATGATTATGAAATCTGGCAAATGGATGTCAAAACGGCATTCCTTAATGGATTCCTTAAGGAAGAATTGTATATGATGCAACCGGAAGGTTTTGTCGATCCTAAAGGTGCTAACAAAGTATGCAAGCTCCAGCGATCCATCTATGGACTGGTGCAAGCATCTCGGAGCTGGAATACTCGCTTTGATGAAGTTATCAAAGCGTTTGGGTTTATACAAACTTATGGAGAAGCTTGTATTTACAAGAAAGTGAGTGGGAGCTCTGTGGCATTTCTCATATTATATGTGGATGACATATTATTGATGGGAAATGACATAGAATTTCTGGAAAGCATAAAGGGTTATTTGAACAAAAGTTTTTCAATGAAGGATCTCGGAGAAGCTGCTTACATATTAGGCATCAAGATCTATAGAGATAGATCAAGACGCCTCATTGGACTTTCACAAAGCACATACCTTGACAAGATTTTGAAGAAGTTCAAAATGGATCAGTCAAAGAAAGGGTTCTTGCCTGTATTGCAAGGTGTGAGATTGAGTAAGACTCAAAGCCCGGCCATGGCAGAAGACAAAGAGAAGATGAGTGTCATCCCCTATGCCTCAGCCATAGGCTCTATTATGTATGCCATGCTGTGTACCAGACTTGATGTGTGCCTCGCTATTAGCTTGGTGGGAAGGTACCAAAGTGATCCAGGAGTAGATCACTGGACAGCGGTCAAGAATATCCTGAAGTACCTGAAAAGGACCAAGGACATGTTTCTCGTTTATGGAGGTGACAAAGAGCTCGTCGTAAAGGGTTACGTCGATGCTAGCTTTGACACAGATCCAGATGACTCTAAGTCACAATCTGGATACGTATTTATTCTTAATGGTGGAGCGGTCAGTTGGTGTAGTTCCAAGCAGAGCGTCGTGGCGGGATCTACATGTGAGGCGGAATACATAGCTGCTTCCGAAGCAGCACATGAAGGAGTCTGGATGAAGGAGTTCATATCCGATCTAGGTGTCATACCAAGTGCATCGGGTCCAATGACTATCTTATGTGACAACACTGGAGCAATTGCTATAGCAAAGGAGCCCAGGTTTCACAAGAGAACCAAGCATATAAAGCGTCGCTTCAACTCCATTCAGAATTTGATTAAGGATGGAGACATAGAGATTTGCAAAGTACACACGGATCTGAATGTGGCAGACCCGTTGACTAAACCTCTTCCACGAGCAAAACATGATCAGCACCAGAATGCGATGGGTGTTAGATTCATTACAATGTAATTGACTCTAGTGCAAGTGGGAGACTGTTGGAAATATGCCCTAGAGGCAATTAATAAAGTGCTTATTATTATCATATTTCTCCGTTCATGATAATTGTTTATTATTCATGCTATAATTGTATTGACCGGAAACTAAATACATGTGTGGATAATAGACAAATACTATGTCCCTAGTATGCCTCTACTAGACTAGCTCGTTGATCAAAAGATGGTCAAGGTTTCCTGACCATGGACATGAGTTGTCATTTGATAACGGGATCACATCATTAGGAGAATGATGTGATGGACATGACCCAACCTTTAGCATAGCAAATGATCGTTCAGTTTATTGCTATTGCTTTCACTATGTCAAATACACGTTCCTCTGACCATGAGATCATGCAACTCCCGGATACCGTAGGAATACTTTGGGTGTATCAAACGTCACAACGTTACTGGGTGATTATAAAGGTGCACTACAGGTATCTCCGAAAGTGTTTGTTGAGTTCACATGGATCGAGATTGGGATTTGTCACTCCGACTATCGGAGAGGTATCTCTGGGCCCTCTCGGTAATACAGCATCACAGAAGCCTTGCAAGCACCGTGACTAAAGAGTTAGTTGCAAGATGATGTATTACGGAACGAGTAAAGAGACTTGCCGGTAACGAGATTGAACTAGGTATTGGATACCGACGATCGAATCTCGGGCAAGTAACATACCGCCAGACAAAGGGAACAACGTATGTTGACATATGAGGTTCACCGATAAAGATCTTCGTGGAATATGTAGGAACCAATATGAGCATCCAGGTTCCGCTATTGGTTATTGACCGGAGAGTCGTCTCGATCATGTCTACATCATTCCCGAACCCGTAGGGTCCGCACACTTAAGGTTCGATGACGATTTAGTATTATATGAGTTATGTGATTGGTGGCCGAAGTTTGTTCGGAGCCCCGGATGAGATCATGGACATGACGAGGAGTCTCGAAATGGTTGAGAGGTAAAGATTCATATATTGGAAGGCTATATTCGGATGTCGGAAAGGTTCCGAGTGATTCGGGTATTTTTCGGAGTACCGGGGAGTTACGGGAATTAACCGGGAGAAGTAATGGGCCTTATTGGGCCATACGGGAAAAGGAGAGGCAGGCCACGTGAGGAGGCGCACGCCCCCCCATGCCCAAACCGAATTGGACTAGGGGAGGGGGCGCAGCCCCCTCTTTCCTTTCCCTCTCCCTTCCCCCTTTCCTACTCCGTATGGGAGGTGGAATCCTACTAGGACTAAGGAGTCCTAGTAGGACTCCCCACACTTGGCGCACCCCTAGGGGGCCGGCCTCCTCCCTCTCATCCTTTATATACGGGGGCAAGGGGGCACCCCAAAGGACAACAATTGTCCCATAGCCGTGTGCGGTGCCCCGATCTCCGTTTTCCACCTCGGTCATATTTTCGGAGAGCTTAGGCGAAGCCCTGCCGGAATCACTTCACCGTCACCGTCGCCACGCCGTCGTGCTGACGGAACTCATCTACTACCTCGACGTCTTGCTAGATCAAGAAGGCGAGGAACGTCACCGAGCTGCACGTGTGTAGAACTCGGAGGTGCCGTACGTTCGGTACTCGATCGGTGGAGCTCGAAGGATTGTTCGACTACATCAACCGCGTTGTGAGACGCTTCCGCTAACGGTCTACGAGGGTACGTAGACACACTCTCCCCTCTCGTAGCAATGCATCTCCATGGATAGATCTTGCGTGAGCGTAGGAATTTTTTTGAAATTCATGCTCCGTTCCCCAACAAGGACTGCGTCGTGTCGATCACCCGAGGCCGGGCATTACCCAGCAAGTGTGTCCGGCCAGATGTGATCGAGCGTGTTGGGTAACAGTAGTGCACCCCCTGCAAGGAAGTTATCTATTCGAATAGCCATGTCCACTGTAACAGGACGCTTAGTGTTGTATCCCGATCTACTACTACTTGAACTGAATATATGTTACTTTAACTGTAAGCTCCGGGATCACTTTCTCGCAGGGAGTCGAGGAAGGATCTCTGGGCTTTGCTATTACATGCTTGCTACTTTATATTATGCTATTCTACACTCTTCTAATGCTGCAAGACGCTGAAGATTCTAGTCTTCGATAGGCTAGACTTTCCCCTCTATTCTGGCATTTCTGCAGTTTAGTCCAAAGATATAGCCCCATTCCTTTTATACCAATGCATACTTAGTATAGTTCTGATGTCAGTCTTGTGAGTGCTTTGGATGAGTACTCACGGTTGCTTTGCTACCTCTTTTTCCCCATACCCGTTTACTACGATCAGATGCCGGATCCCAGGAGTCCGCTGCTACCGCCGACGACTACTACTACACTTCCGGTGGAGCCTACTACTACGTGGAGGTCGATGACCAGGAGTAGATTCGGAGGCTCCCAGGCAGGAGGCCTGCGCCTTTTTGATCAGATGTCGTTGTTATGCTAGCCTTCTTAAGGCAAACTTGGCTAACTATGTATGTACCCAGATATTAATTGTTTGTATGACTTATGTATTCGGGTCCTCGCAACCCCTGGTTTGTAATATGGAGATTTATGTTTAAATTTGAGTTTAGAGTTGTGTTGTGATATCTTCCCGTGAGTCTCTGATCTCGAGCGTCCACGTTTGCGTGTATGATTAGTGCATGGTCGAGCAGGGGCGTCACAAGTTGGTATCAGAGCCGACTGCCTATAGGAAGCCCACTTCCAATTCCTTGGTCGAAGTTGAGTCTAGTCTTTGAAAACTATATTTTACTAACATGGCTGTGTGGCTTACGGGCCCACGTCGCCAATGGATGGTATTAGGATCTTTTATTCCTCTTCTATACTCTGGGATTCTGATCTCTCTTCTATTCGGGTTAAAATTTTACTAACTCTGACTCTAGGTTCTCGTGATCACGTCCACCCGGAGCTTCGATTATCTGCAAGTTACTTTCTTGAATGCACGATGCAAGAATTCACTCACTGTCATTTGACAATCTTGAAATTTCCTCTATTTCAGATGGATTGCTTGTTTCCGCCGCGCCCTGCGACGCAGCTTGTACTGTGGACTTGGGCTCGTGATGCGACTGGTTTTCCAGCTATCCTGATCGCCCTCCTGACCAGATTGGGCTACCGCTGGAACCCCGAGTACATGGTTTACGAGGATTACCGCGAGTTCAACCAGGAGCAGTACCATGCCAATGTTCGTATCTTTGATCAGCGGAACGACTCCGTCATGGAGTTGCACACTTTTCACGGTATCGGCGTGACGATTGATATGGCAGTCCATGATGCTGCCCATTCTGCTGTCGCACGTCTTCGTGGTGAGCACAGTCGCTTGGATGACTCTGAGTTCAGATACATCCCGTATGCCCCTGCTGGAGATGATACCGGATACTACACAGCTGTCTATGCCCCTTACGAGCGACGTCGATACGACCCGTAGGTTTTGATTCAGTGCACTCAGGCTCTGGATCGCACTGCCCGGGCTCTTGCCGTCGAGTTATTTGCCACTCGAGCACGTCTCTACAATGCTATGACACAGTTGCTGCTAGCTGTTCGTGCAGGGATACATCTAGAGTACATCCTTTACCCGCGCAGGACTCAGATTCCTACAGGTATTGATTGGCCTGCTGTTGGAGGTCACACACCTGCACGTGGACCTCTTCTTCCAGTTCGAGATCGGGTTCTGCATCAGAGTGCTCACGGAGCACAGGACCTTCCTGCCATGGACACTCATCGTCCGCACCTGTAGTTACCTGGTTTCAGTGGTTTTCCCCGACGTTGATGTAGCCTTTGCTATGTCTCGTTGTTGTATTCCTCACCGCGTGCCTGCGCGCCGCCTAGTATGTCTAGTTATTTAATTTTCTGAACTTATATTGTCCGCGTGTGACCGACTCTGTGTATGGATCTGTATGTCTTAATTGACTACTGTTATGTATCTATTGCACTACTTATTCATTGTCGTGTTACATCATGTTTGTCTCTAAACACTTGCAGTTGTTTTTACTAAACTACCCCCTATTAAATCTTTAGCAGGATGGTTAGACCTGGTGGTCGTGGTCGTGGCCGTGCTCCCGAGCAGCCACCACTGCCAGACTATATGGCAGATATGATGCAGCAATTCGAGTTGAACCGCCATTTCAAGGTTGGAATTATGGCTCAGTTTCCACACCAGAACCAGAATGCTCAGAATCAGCACCCTGCTGCAATAACTCTGCAGGAGTTTGTGTGTCTCAGCCCTACTGTTTTCCGCAACTCTAAACAGCCATTGGATGCTGATGACTGGCTTCGCGACATCACCTACGAGATGGAGTCTGCCAATGTCGCCCCCGCCAACTTTGTCACCTTCGCGTCCTACTTCTTGAAGGGTGCTGTTGCTCAATGGTGGCACACCCACAGGAGTTCACTACCTGCTGGGACAGTTGTTACCTGGATCGAATTTCAGACTACTTTATGTGCCCGTTACATTCCTCAGGGAATCATGGACTGGAAGAAAAGAGAGTTTTGCAACCTTACTCAGGGCAGTAAGACTGTCGAAGCTTATCAGCAGGAATTCCTTAACCTGTCCCGCTATGCTGAAGAAGACGTTGCCAGAGATACTCGCAGACAGGAGAAATTCCGCGATGGACTACACCCAGACCTCAAGCTTGCACTCGCTGTTCATGACTTCGCCGACTTCGCCACTCTGGTGAACAAGGCTATCCAGGTTGAGACCGCTCAGATGGAGCAAAGGGAGTCACAGAAGCACCAATGTGACATTGGCTCATCTTCGAGCACAGGACAAAGGCGTAAGATCTGGATTCCCAATGGCATGTATCGTCGAACTGCCCCTGCGCTAAGGCCTTCTTATGCGGCACTTAGTCTGCCTCCTCCACCACCGAGGCAGCCGAGAGCTCAAGCTGCTCCACCACGTGCTGCACCTCTTCGTCCTGAAGATGGTCTGTGTTTCAAGTGTCGCCGCCCAGGTCACCTTGCCAAGGACTGCCGCCAGAATCAGAATCAGTTGGCACTTCCTCCTACTGGTCGTGGCAATGGCCGTGGCAACAACCAGACCCGCAACTATAATACTGGGTCTTCTGCTTATGGTCGTGGACAGGCTTACCACGTCGATATTGAAGGAGTTCAGGATCAACCTGAAACTGTGATGGGTACCCTTCTCGTTAACTCAGTACCCGCTTCTGTTTTATTTGATTTAGGAGCATCGCATTCATTCATGACAGAAGCATTTGCATTAGCACATGACATTGCATTTCAAAAGATGAACCTACCAATAGTTGTCCGCACCCCTGGAGGCCAGTGTCAAACCACCATGATGGCACACAATGTCACTGTTGAAATCGAAGGATTAGACTTCCTTGTTTCACCCATCATTTTGAAAACTTCCACCATAGACCTCATTCTGGGAATGGATTGGTTGAAAGCTCACATTGCTTCAATCAATTGTGCCACCAAAGTCGTCCAACTCCTTCACCCCTCCGACGAGATAGTGAACTATACCGCCCGAGTTACCCGGAATGCCGAAGCTCAGATATATGCTCTGAATGCTTTGAACGCTTCACCTCTTGAGGGAATTGAGAACGTTCCAGTCGTTTACGATTTTTCGGACGTCTTTCCAGAAGAACTTCCAGGAATACCCCCTGTTAGAGCCATTGAATTCGTCATCGACTTGAAACCAAGCACCACTCCTATTGCTAAGCGCCCCTACAAGATGCCACCGCATGAACTCCTTGAACTTAAGGAGGAGATCGACAAATCGCTTCGTAAAGGCTTCATTCGTCCAAGTTCCACTGCTTGGGGAGCACCTTCTCTCTTTGTTAAGAAGAAGGATGGAACTAACCGATTGGTCCAGGACTATCGGCCCATTAACCAAGCAACAATCCAGAACAAATATCCACTTCCCCGGATCAATGATCTTTATGATCAACTTGCTGGATCCTCTGTGTTTTCTAAACTCGACTTAAGGTTGGGTTACCATCAGATCCGAGTTCTTAAAGAGGATATTCCGAAGACCACCTTCGTTACCCGCTATGGATCATACGAGTACACCGTCATGTCCTTCGGGTTAACTAATGCTCCAGCAACCTTCTCTCGATTGATGAACTATATTTTCATGGACTACCTCGACAAATTTGTTGTGGTTTATTTGGATGATATCCTTATATTTTCCAAGAATGAAGAAGAGCACGCCGAACATCTTCAGCTTGTATTGGAGAAACTTCGAGAACACCAGCTATATGCCAAGTACTCTAAGTGTGAATTCTGGTTATCTGAGGTGACCTATCTTGGTCATGTGATTTCCAAGGATGGCATTGCTATTAACCCAGAACGAGTTTAGGCTATTCTTGACTGGACTCCTCCGCAGACTGTTAAGCAAGTTAGAAGTTTTCTCGGTCTCGCCAGCTATTGCCGCCGTTTCGTCGAGAACTTCTCCAAGATTGCTAAGCCACTACTCATTTACTCCACAAAGGCAAGAAGTTTGAGTGGACGGGAAAGTGCCAAGAAAGTTTTCAGACACTTAAAGATAAGTTGACATTTGCCCCAGTGCTAGCTCCCCCTGATTCCCGCAAGGACTTTGTGATATATTGCGACGCATCCCGTCAAGGATTAGGCTGTGTCCTAATGCAAGAGCGCAAAGTGATTGCTTATGGCTCTCACCAGTTGGGCCCTCACGAAGATAAGTATCCAACACATGATCTCGAGTTAGCAGCAGTTATCTATGCTCTGAAGCTGTGGCGGCATTACCTTCTTGGTAATCATTGCGAGATATACACGGACCACCAAAGTCTGAAGTATCTGTATACTCAACCAGATTTGAACCTTCGCCAACAAAGATGGCTCGAGACAATAGCTGACTATGACATGGATATTTCTTATACCCCTGGCAAGGCTAATGTAATGGCCGATGCTTTGAGTCGCAAGTCTTATTGCAACAACCTCATGGTTCAGCAAGCACAACCTCTTCTCTATGAAGAACTTCGCAAGTTGAACCTTCACATTGTCCCATAGGGTCATCTCAATACCCTGGTTGTTGAACCAGACCACGAGGACCTCATCAAGCATATACAGAAAGCTGACTCTGAGGTCGAGAAGATTAAACGCGATCTCAAAAGAGGAAGGCCCTCGTTCTTCACTATTGATGCTGATGGCACCTTGTTCTTCAAAAATCGCTTAGTGGTTCCTAGAAAAGACAACCTGGATCTGACCCCGCGCGTCATGAAAGAAGCTCATCATATGCCTCTTTCAATTCACCCCGGTAGCACCAAGATGTACCAAGACATTTGATAGAGATACTGGTGGCCTGATATGAAGCGAGACATTGCTCGCTATGTTGATGAGTGTGACGTTTGCCGTCGCATCAAAACAGAACATCAAAGGCCTGTTGGAACTCTGCAAACCCTTACTATTCCTGAATGGAAATGGGACAAAGTCGAAATGGATTTCATTACTGGTTTTCCCAGATCGCAGAAGGGTCATGATGCTATTTTTGTCGTCATTGACCGATTCTCAAAGGTTGCTCACTTTCTGCCAGTCAAGGAGACAATCACTTCTAGCTAGTTAGCAGACTTATATGTTTCCAGAATTGTGTCACTCCACGGTATTCCGCTGGAGATCAGCTCAGACCGTGGTAGCCTCTTTACCTCAAGATTTTGGAATAGTTTCCAAGAAGCTATGGGAACTCATCTGTCTTTCACCACCGCTTTTCACCCCCAGTCCCAGGGACAAGTTGAACGAGTCAATGAAGTGCTTGAAGATATGCTTCGAGCTTGTGTCATCTCATTCGGTAAGAAATGGGAGGAATCTCTCCCATATGCTAAATTCTCATACAACAATAGCTATCAGGCTAGTTTGAAGATGGCCCCATTTGAAGTTCTTTATGGACGTAAGTGCCGAACCCCTCTGAATTGGTCAGAAACTAGGGAATGGTCACTCGTTGGTCCGGACATTATTCAACAAGCTGAAGAACAAGTCCGCATTGTCCGTGAACATTTGAAAGCTGCTCAGTCTCGTCAGAAGAGCAACTATGATCGGAAACACCAGGTAATGGTCTATCAACCTGGAGAAACAAGCTTACCTTCGTGTCACTCCGATGAAGGGCACTCACCGTTTTGGGATCAAAGGCAAGTTAGCTCCTCGCTACATTGGCCCGTTCCGTATTCTCGCAAGACGAGGAGAAGTGGCATATCAATTGGAATTGCTGCCGAACCTCTCTCAAGTTCATGATGTTTTCCATGTGTCGCAACTCCGCCGCTGCTTCAAGGATCCTATCCGAGCAGTGGATCATGAAATGCTAGAGCTGGAAGAGGATCTTTCTTATCAAGAGTATCCGATCTGCATTCTTGATCAAGCTGAACGTCGAACCCGTCAGAAGGCAATCAAGTTCCTTAAAGTTCAGTGGTCGAATCATTCTGAAGATGAAGCCACTTGGGAACGCGAAGATTGTCTTCGTGAAGAATACCCCACTCTCTTTCAGCCTACCTCTTAATTCTCGGGACGAGAATTTCTTTTAGAGGAGGAGAATTGTAACACCCCATGTATTAAGCTACAGTGATCAACCTTTTGATAATGCCAAGTCACTAGGATTAACAGTGCTTGATCATCATTTGAATCATATCGCATTTCAAATTCCAATTCAAATTGAGATTCAAATATGAAGCAAAAATAAAAGTTGTTCAAATTTGAAAACTAAATGTTCATAATATTGCAAATAATCCAAAAGCAATTATAACAATAAAATCAACATTAATTAAATTAGTTAAATGACTCTAACATCATGAAACAGTACCAAAATAGAAGTATTGAATCCATTTTCATTTAAATAAATTTCAAATAAAAACATCTGGACTCCAAACCTTTTTCTGACAGTGCTAAATATTGCAACATATTTATGTGGCATAACTCCCTATTTTACAAAAGTTAATTTGGGGCCACACATTTTGCAAAATAGAAAAGTAAAAAGGAAAAACAGAAAAAGGAAATGGCCCACTGTTACCTGGGCCTAAGTCAAACCGAAAGCCGGCCCAGCCCGCGCTTGTCACCTCCTACCTCCTCCTCACCCACGCGCCCGCGCGTCCGACGCCGGCTCGCCGTTCCCACCACGTCCACTCGCCCCTGTGTCGCTACAGAACCCTGGGAGGATAAGATTGATGCCGTGTATCTCGGGGACACGGCCGAGATCTTTTCCCCCCCCCTCTCTCTTCCTCATTCGCTCTCTCTCTCCCGCACCCGAGAGCTCTCATCGCCGTCACCGTCGAGCTCGCGGCCACTGACCGTTTCTCGTCGCACGACCGTGCCTGCCTGCTTCGCCGCCGTCGACTACTTCTTCTTGGAGGAGCTGTTCGAGCTGCAGGCCACCACAACATCGCCATCGACCTCTTCTTCTACCTCTGCCCCGCCGCCGTTCGTCGTCGTCTCCGGCTACCTCGCGCCTCCCCCCGGGCCCACTGAGCACACCTACCGGCACCCAGTGAGCACCTCTTCCCTTTCCCTCTCTTCTCGCTGTCGAACGCGCGCTCTAACGAGCTCCCCCGTCATGGCTGAACTCCTCGCCGCCCGACCGCGTCGCCGACAGCCGTCCGGTGACCAAATGGTCCCGCGCTGGAGTCCATCGAGTTCGCGCTCGAGCGTAGACCCCCTCTGCCCCGTTTGTTTGAGCCGTTGCGCGCCGCTGCTGCTGATTCGAGCACCACCCGAACACCACCGCCGCCGACAACGTCGTAGCACTCCACTCCGTCCACCCCACGGCTAGCCACCACTACCATTAGACGCGGCGCACTCCCCTCGTCCGAACGCGACCTCTCACGCGCGATTTGGTGCCCTGTACGCGAAATCCGCCGATGTCCCGACGCGCGCCGCCGCGTTTGGCTCGCCGGAGCAAACTCCGGCGCGACTCCGGTCACCGTCCGACGTGGCGCCGACGTGGCGGCCCCCTGTGACGCTGACTGCTGAGCCCCGCGGGCCCAGTTGACCGAGTCAACTCGGCTGACTGGGCAGCCCAGCCACTGACACGCGGGCCCCACCCTGTTAAACGTTTTTAAAAATAAATAAAAATGTTAATTAAACCGTTAATTAATCTGTTACTTAATTAGTTAACTAAGCACTCACTGACAGTGGGTCCCACTAGATAATTTGGTTAATTAGTTAATTTAATCTACTGTTAAAATGATACAGTCTATGATAGATGGGCCCCACCCGTCAGATTGACCAGTCAACCGGCAGGGTTGACTGCTGACGTCATCATGACGTTCTGCTGACGTCACCATTCATTGTTTTGGATAATTCGAATTAAATAATTTCAAAAATTCCAGAAATTCAATAAAACTTTGAAAAATCATATAAAATAAACCGTAACTCGGATGAAAATAATTTATATATGAAAAACGATCAGAAAAATATGAAGAATCCGAATATGTCATCTGCAGTCATGTTAGAACCCTCTAAGTAGATGAACATGGAACTTTTGCCCGCATTCGATAAATGAATTGTGCATAACCTTGATAAAATAAATCCAAATAAATTCCTAATTCCTCTAAAATATTTAGATAGGCAATATATCACCTCTGCATATCGTTTAGGCATGTCATGCATCGCTATTGCATTGTTGTCGTGAATTTATTGTTTCTTCCCCCTCCTTCTCTCCCGATAGACGCCGAGACCACCGCCGACGCAGCTGAGTACGAGTATGCTCCAGACGAGCAGCCTTCAGATGACCAGCCCCTCTCAGCAGAGCTTCCAGGCAAGCAAAACCCCCTTGATCATCCAGATATCGACCACTCTTTCTCTCTTATGCTTGCATTAGAATTGCTTCTGTTGTTACTCCGATAGCTCCTATTCTGATGCATAGCCTGATTTTGTCGCCTCCTATTGATACTCTACCTGCTGTCCCATGATGCTTAGTTAGCTATGCTATTGATCCATCTGTGGTTTTCACCCTTGTCCATATGCCATGCTTGTTATCGGGCCGTGATCACTCTGGGTGATGATCACGGAAATGTTTACTTATCGCAATACTTTAAACTGTTAAAGTCCGGCTGCCCCCAACGGTACCCGCGAGAGAATAATATTAAAGACGGGTCGGCTCCAAGAGCACCCGCGAGCCATGTGTTATCAAGTCGGAGCGACAGAGATCCTGTTCGTCTCTGCGAGTTACTAAACACGCCTAACGGATTTGGGTATTTGATCTGAGCTGGCCGCTGGCCATATACGCACTACCACCACGTGGGATAATGGTTATGGGACCCTCTACGTCGTATGTATCAGCCGAAAGCTCTTCAGATGTCACAGTTCAGAGATGCGGGCTGATCGTTGGGGTGGGCTGGTTACGTCACTTGTGTATACAGTGTCGTGCCTGGGCCCCGACCAGCCACGTAACGTGCAGGAGTGCAAAGGGTGATGGCCCAAGACCCCTTCGCACTTAGGATTTAGACCGGCGTGTTGACCTCTCTACTGAGCCTAGGTAAGACTGCGTCGTGTCGATCACCCGAGGCCAGGCATTACCCAGCAAGTGTGTCCGGCCAGATGTGATCGAGCGTGTTGGGTAACAGTAGTGCACCCCCTGTAGGGAAGTTATCTATTCGAATAGCCGTGTCCACGGTAACAGGACGCTCAGTGTTGTATCCCGATCTACTACTACTTGAACTGAATACATGTTACTTTAACTGTAAGCTCCGGGATCGCTTTCTCGCAGGGAGTCGAGGAAGGATCTCTGGGCTTTGCTATTACATGCTTGCTACTTTATATTATGCTATTCTACACTCTTCTAATGCTGCAAGACGCTGAAGATGCTAGTCTTCGATAGGATAGGTTTTCCCCTCTATTTTTGCATTTCTGCAGTTTAGTCCAAAGATATAGCCCCATTCCTTTGATACCGATGCATACTTAGTATAGTTCTGATGTTAGTCTTGTGAGTGCTTTGGATGAGTACTCACGGTTGCTTTGCTACCTCTTTTTCCCCATACCCGTTTACTACGATCAGATGCTGGATCCTAGGAGTCCGCTGCTACCGCCGACGACTACTACTACACTTCCGGTGGAGCCTACTAGTACGTGGAGGTCGATGACCAGGAGTAGATTCGGAGCCTCCCAGGCAGGAGGCCTGCGCCTTTTCGATCAGATGTCGTTGTTATGCTAGCCTTCTTAAGGCAAACTTGGCTAACTATGTCTGTACCCAGATATTAATTGTTTGTATGACTTATGTATTCGGGTCCTCGCAACTCCTGGTTTGTAATATGGAGATTTATGTTTAAATTTCAGTTTAGAGTTGTGTTGTGATATCTTCCCGTGAGTCTCTGATCTCGAGCGTGCACGTTTGCGTGTATGATTAGTGCACGGTCGAGCAAGGGCGTCACATAATTGGTATCACTCATGAGCTCTCTGCTCCCTATACGCCACAGCAGAATGGAGTCGTGGAGCGCAAGAACAGGACACTCATCGAGATGGCTCGCACTATGCTTGAAGAATACAAAAGACTCCTCGTAGAACAAGACACTCAACAAAAATAAATAACATGAAAGTAAATAGCATAAAAGTAAATAGAATGTCCCTTCGCAGAGGGAAGCAGGGATTTGCAGAGATGAATACATTTTAAGAGGCATGCCTTTCCTGTCAACGTCACGACCGAGAGTTCTCAATATCTTCCATGCTAAACACATTATAGGCGGTTCCCAAGCGGAGTAAAGTTTACTCCCCCTCAACCATTCAAACACAAGCCATGGCTAGCCGAATCCTCGGGTGCCCTCCATACAATCAACTTTCCGGGGGAGTTTGTTTAATTATTTTGTTTTGCAGGACTGGGCATTCCAATTACCGCCCTCTCTCATGCAATGACAAGTGAATAAACACTCATCATGAGAATAACTCGCTTAAAATGGAAGATACTGAACACCCACTGCCGCTTCATGAGCGGTACGGGCACACAAAACAGATGCTTATTTGCATCATTAGAGGTGGCACATGCAAATTTACTTGGAACGGCAGGGTAATACCGTATATAGATAGGTATGGTGGACACTCATGGAAGAAACTTGGCTCAAGGATTTTGGATGCACAAGCAGTATTCCCACTTAGTACAGAAATTTAGGCTAGCAAAAGATTCTAAACAAGCACCGCATGTTAGAGGATCCATAACAATATAACTTCGATGCAAATATACCCAACCATAACTCATTACGTTGTCTTCCTTGTCCAACTTCAACTAATTTGCTCAAATTTGAAAATAATTAATGGGTATTCACAATCATAAAAGATGTCCAAGATAATATATTTGTATGTGAAAGTTCTCTTCCATATACTATCTTTCATGAATTGTTCGAATGACTAATATTATGATTGTCAAACTTCAATAGATTTTACTTTCTAAACCAAGTGTGAAATATTTCTAAGCATGAGACAAGCATATGAAGCACATCTAATTTCAACTTTATGATATTCAATTCATTCAACAATTTACTCATAGGATACAAGTGAAGCACGAGAGTAAATGACAAACTACTCCAAAAGATTTAAGTGAAGAACAATGAGTAATTAAACAATTAAGTAAGCTATGTGAAGACTCTCTCTCAATAAAGATTCCAGATCTTGATAATTTTATTCAAACAGCAAACAAAATGAAAATAAAAGGACACTCCAAGAATAGCACATATCATGTGAAGAAGTAAAAACATAGGCTAACTGATAGGTGTTGATGAAGAAAGGTGGGATGCCTACCGGGGCATCCCCAAGCTTAGTTGCTTGAGACTTCTTGGAATGTTATCTTGGGGTGCCTTGGGCATCCCCAAGCTTGAGCTCTTGTGTCTCCTTAATTCCTCTCATATCATGGCTTCTCCTAAATCTTAAAACTTCATCCACACAAAACTCAACAAGAACTCGTGAGATAAGTTAGTATAAATCAACTCAAAACCTTAACATTCTCTACTGTAGCAAATCAAAAAAATTATAATTAAACATTGCATACTAAATGCCTCTGCATATTTAATACTCCTATCCACAAATAGAAACATTAAACAAGCAAACATATGCAAACAATGCAACTATAACCGAAATCTATCTAAACAGAACAGTCTGTAAAGGATGAAGCAAAATCCATACTTACTTAACTCCAAAAATTCTAAACATTTACCACACTGTAGAAAATTTATAATAGCTTACTATGTCAAAATTTCAAGATTTTATCACATTCTGACTTTTCTAGAGAATTCAGACAATAATAGCAAATTTTCTGTTTTGAAACAGCAACTCATACACTTGCAAACTGAGCATGGTAAAGACTATACTTGACATTTTTATTGAAATAAAAGATAAAGAACATGATTATTGATAACATCAAGCAAATCCAAATAAAATAAAATTATGCTCCAAGCAAAACACATATCATTTGACGAATAAAAATATAGCTCCAAGTAAGATATACCGATAGTTTTGAAGACGGAAGAGGGGATGCCTTCCGGGGCATCCCCAAGCTTAGACGCTTGAGTCTTCCTTGAGTATTACCTTGGGGTGCCTTGGGCATTCCCAAGCTTAGGGTCTTTCCGCTCCTTATTCTCCTCATATTGATATTTCACACAAAACTTGAAAACTTCAATCACACAAAACTTAACGGAACTTGTGAGATAGGTTAGTATGATAAAAATAAATCATCCACTTAGGTACTGTCAAGACAAGATTCATAATTGTTCTCACATAAATCCTACTGTACTCTATCATTTCTATAATTTATATTACTCAATATAAGCTATGGAAACACTAAAACAAGCAAACTATGCAATAAAAACAGAATCTGTCAAAAACAGAACAGCATGTAGTGAGCGATTTAAAAACTATACTTATGTACCTCCAAAAATTCTGAAAAATTAGGAAAACGTAAAAAATTTGTAACCCGATACTCTGTAAAAATTTCAGAATTTTCTCACTCTCCAGTACAGAATAGAAATTCCAGCACTGGACGCAAAAGTTTCTGTTTTTGCACAGAATCTAATCAACAAGCATCCACACTATCCCAAAGGCTTTACTTGGCACATTATTGAAAGAAATCATATAAAACATGATTAATACAGTAGCTTAATCATGTGGACACACAAAAACAGTAAGTATAATTATTGGGTTGTCTCCCAACAAGCGCTTTTCTTTAGTGCCTTTTAGCTAGGCATGATGATTTCAATGATGCTCACATAAAAGTAAAGAATTGAAAAATGACGGGAGCATCATGAAGCATATGACTAGCACATTTAAGCCTAACCCACTTACTATGCATAGGGATTTTGTGAGCAAACAATTTATGGGAGCAAGAATCAAGTAGCATAGGAAGGCAAAACAAGCATAACTTCAAAACTTTCAACCTAAAGAGGGGAAACTTGATGTTATTGAAACATATATAAGCATATCTCCCTCTCTCATAATAATTTTCAGTAGCATCATGAAGAAATTCAACAATATAACTTTCACATAAAGCATTTTTTTCATGATCCAGAAGCAAAGAAATTTATTACTTTCCACATAAGCAATTTTCTTCTCATTCATAATAGTGGGAGAAAACTCAACAAAATAACTATCATGAGATACTTGATTGGCATAATCCAATTGAAAATTAAAATCATGATGACAAATTTCATAGTTATCATTATTCTTTATAGCATACATGTCATCACAATAATCATCATAAATAGCAACTTTGTTGTCATAATCAATTGAAACCTCTTCCAAAATAGTGGAATCATCATTAAATAAAGTCATGACCTCTCCAAATCCACTCTTATCAATATTGTAAAAAGATTCAACACCCTCCAAAATAGTGGGATCATTACCTAGAGTTGACACTCTTCCAAACCCACTTTCATCAATATAATCATCATAAATAGGAGGCATGTTATCATCATAATAACTTTGTTCATCAAAACTTGGGGGGCTAAAAATACCATATTCATCAAACATAGCATCCCCAAGCTTATGGCTTTGCAAATCATTAGCATCATGGATATTCATAGAAAGCATACTAACAACATTGCAATCATGCTCATCATTCAAAGGACTCACATTAAACATCTTATTAAATTCTTCCTCTAACAATTGAGCACAATTATCGGAATCCATATTTTCAAGAAAGACATTATAAAGATAAAGCATTTGAGGCAACCTTAATTCCATTTTTTTTTGTAATTTTCTTTTATAAACCAAACTAGTGATAAAACAAGAAACTAAAAGATTCGATTGCAAGATCTAAAGATATACCTTCAAGCACTCACCTCCCCGGCAACGGCGCCAGAAAAGAGCTTGATGTCTACTACGCAACTTTTATTCTTGTAGACGTTGTTAGGCCTCCAAGTGCAGAGTTTTGTACGACAGTAGCAAATTTCCCTCAAGTGGATGACCTAAGGTTTATCAATCCGTGGGAGGCGTAGGATGAAGATGGTCTCTCTCAAACAACCCTGCAATCAAATACAAGAAATCTCTTGTGTCCCCAACACACCCAATACAATGGTAAATTGTATAGGTGCACTAGTTCAACGAAGAGATGGTGATACAAGTGTAGTATGGATAGTAGATATAGGTTTTTGTAATCTGAAAAATATAAAAACAGCAAGGTAGCAAGTGATAAAACGGAGCACAAACGGTATTGCAATGCTTAGAAACAAGGCCTAGGGTTCATACTTTCATCAGTGCAATCTCTCAACAGTGCTAACATAATTGAGTCATATAACAATCCCTCAATGTGCGACAAAGAATCACTCCAAAGTTCCTATTAGTAGAGAACATAAGAAAGAAATTGTTGTAGGGTACGAAACCACATCAATGTTATCCTTTCCGATCAATCTATTGAGCCATCCCTTTAAATGTCACAAACAGCCCTAGAGTTCGTACTAAAATAACACCATATGATACGCATCAACCAACTCTAATGTCACCTAGATACTCCAATGTCACCACAAGTATCCGTGAGTTGATTATTCGATATGCATCAAACAACTTCAAATTTATAATATTCAATCCACACAAAGAACTTCAAAGAGTACCCCAAAGTTTCTTATCGGAGAAAAGATAATGAAAACGTGCAACCAACCCCTATGCCTTGATCACCCCAAGGTCACGGGAATCCGTGAGTTGATTACCAAAACATACATCAAGTGAATAAATAGAATACCCCATTGTCACCACGGGTATCCACATGCAAAACATACATCAAGTGTTCTCAAATCTGAAATATTCAATCCAACAATAACAAAACCTCAAAGGGAAAGACTCAATCCATCGCAAGAAGATAGAGAGGGAAGAAACACCATATGATCCAACCATATTAACAAAGCTCGCGATACATCAAGATCGTGCCAAATCAAGAACACGAGAGAGAGAGAGAGAGAGAGAGAGAGAGAGATCAAACACATAGCTACTGATACATACCCTCAGCCCCGAGGGTGAACTACTCCCTCCTCGTCATGGAGACCGCCGGGATGATGAAGATGGCCTCCGGTGATGATTCCCCCCTCCGGCAGAATGCCGGAACAGGGCTTCGGATGAGATCGCTTCGGTACAGAGGCTTACGGTGGCGGCGTGGAAGTTCTAGGTTTAATTCTAGGGTTTGGGGTATTTATAGGATTTATTGGCGTTGGAATCACGTCAGGGGGGTGCCCGAGGGTCCCACAAGCTCGGGGGGCGCGCCCTAGGGGGGGCGCCCCTAGGCTTGTGGTGCCCTCGGCCACATCCTGGTTCATCTCTGGTGCTCCGTGGGTCTCTTCTGGTCCATAAAAAATCACCGTAAATTTTGGGCCCATTCCAAGAACTTTTATTTCTGCACAAAAAACAACACCACGGTAGTTCTGCTGAAAACAGCGTCAGTCCGGGTTAGTTCTAATCAAATCATACCAAAACCATATAAAATTGTTATAAACATGGCATGAATACTTCATAAATTATAGATACGTTGGAGACGTATCAGTCACCTGGTCCGAGGAAACCCACGCCTCCTCCACCCACGAAGATGAGGAGGGAGGCGAGGGGAAAGAGAAATCTTCCCCTAAAGGGAAGAGGGCGGCGTCCGAGGGCGCCAAAGAGGAGGCGAGGCCGAAAGGCCCAAAGAGGCCGCGCAAGGCCTCAGCCGATCCCGTCCAGCCGGAGAAGCCCAGCTTCCCCGAAGATTCGGACGAGGACCTCCTCGCCCTGGGGAGGAAGAAACCGCCCCCCCAAAGGTATGTATTAACTACTCAATTTGGACTTCGAAAGCCTGTTCTTTTCTTGAGATTCATAAGAGAAATTTGACCAGCCCACCCGGGACTCGCTTCGGTGGTGATACTTCGGGCGATCTGCCCCCGTCGGACAGCGGGGAGCCGGAGCCCGTCAAGACTCCCTCAGCTCTCGAGGGGCTAGAGGAGGCGTCATCCGGTCCGGCCCCTCCAGTCGACACCTCGGGGGCCGGGGTGCCGGTTGTCATGGCCGAGGTCGACACCTTGGCCGCACCAGGCCAAGGGGATCCAATCCCCAAGGTCCCCAAAGAAGGGTTGGGCCAGACGTCGGCCCAGCTCGAACAGTCTCTGGCACTTGCACCGCAGCCGGAGACCCTCGTCCCCAGCACATCGGTGGTAGGTTCAGAGGCTGCTCCACCGCCGCCTCCCACCGTGGAGCATGTTAGCGCGGGGTGGCCCGAGGAGATGGAGGCGGCCTTAACGGGCTCCTCCATCGCAGAAGAGCACCGTGCCTTAATCGGCATGGCGCTACAAGGCTTCCGGTCGGTGGAGGCCGGAATGCGCGATGTCTTCAAGGGCCTCGTCAGGAGCTTCGAAGTATGCTTTTCGCGTTGTCATTATGAATAAGATTCGAGTTTACGATTGCTTGTAGTAGCGGGCTTTTGTCCGAAGACTTGTCGCATAGCATGGTGTTTGTAGGAGCATAGCCAGCCAGTAGCCCCCGAGCCCAAAGCTAGTTTGAAAAAACTGGCCTTGGGGTTGATGCTTCAGTATAACTTTGTTTCTTGGCCCGTAGCCCCCAAGGCTCTGGCCGATCTTCAAAAAGGGTTTGACCAGGGACTGACGGGTGAGTGCGTATTTGCAGGTGTCGTCTTCGACTCTGAACTCCGCCTCCGAGGAGGTGGCGGAGATGAACAGGAAGCTGCAGAGGTCCGAGGAGGACCTCGATCTGATGAAAAAGCAGATTGAGCTGTCTCAAGGTAAACTTCTAGAAGTTTTGAGAGTGCTGATTTTACTTTGATAAACATTCAATTTTGACGCCAAGCTATTTGCATGACAGCTACTACAGCGGAGCTTGATACACTTAAGGTCGAGCTGTCAAAAGCTCGGCAGGAGGCCAAGCAACAGAAGACTGCGGCCACGAAGGCCGAGGAGGAATTGGCTGCCGAGAAGATGGCCAGGGGCAAGGACCAGGCACGGGTCCTGGAGGTGGAGGAGACCCTGAAGGGAGCTTATCAAGAGCGCGATGTTGAAAGCACATTTGCTCCCTTGGTGGTTTTGGTAATTCATAACAACATATATCTCATTGAACTAATGTCCATTCAAGATTAAGATTTCAGGATGTTCAATGATTGGCATGGCATGGACTAGAGATGTGGACCCCTCAAAATGCTAAGGACAAGGATTGGCAAAAGATCAAGACTCTACATTTTTGGTTTAGTGATCCAAGATCACATTGAGTCCATAGGAAAGCCAATACTATTAAAAGGGGATGAGGTGTTGCTTAATGGTCTTTTTGCTCAAGTGCTTAGTGACAATATTCCTAAACCCTCAACCACTCTCTCAATCCCAAATATGTCCTAAACCTATAGTCCAACTCGGCCCCACCGATATTTCCAATCCGGCCCCACCGAGTTCATCCAAGACTTAGCCACTGCCAAAACCCTAACAAATCGGATCCACCGAAATGGATCTCGGTCCCACCGAGATGGCCTTGCCAACTCTCTGTAATCGGTTGCATTCACTTCGGTCTCACCGAGTTATGCAAATCGGTCTCACCGAGATGGCTTGCCAAGTCTCTGTTGCCTTATTGCTTCACTTCGGTCCTACCGAGTTGATGCAATCGGTGCCAGCGAGATGAGGTTTGCCCTAAGCCATTGCACTTCGGTTCATCCGAGTTGTCCGTATCGGTCCCACCGAAATGCCTAACGTTCATATCTTTTACACAGTTCTGTGCCACCGAGTCTTCTGAATCGGTGCCATCGAGTTGAGTCAAAAGTGTGTAACGGTTGGATTTTGTGTGGAGGCTATATATACCCCGCCACCATATCCTTCTCAGTAAGGAGAGCCATCAGAACATGCCTACACTTCCACCATACATTTTCTGAGAGAGAACCACCTACTCATGTGTTGAGATCAAGATATTCCACTCCTACCATTTGAACCTTGATCTCTAGCCTTTCCCAAGTTGCTTTCAACTCAAATCCTTCTTCCACCATAGCCAAATCTGTGAGGAGTTGTTTGAGTGCTGGGAAGACTATCATTTGAAGCACAAGAGAAAGGAGTTCATCAACAACACACCGTCTATTACATTGTGGAGAGTGGTGTCTCCTAGATTGGTTAGGTGTCACTTGGGAGCCTCCAACCTGATGTGGAGTTGAACCAAGGAGTTTGTAAGGGCAAGGAGATCGCCTACTTCATGAAGATATACCCCGAGTGAGGCTAGTCCTTCGTGGACGTAAGCCATGGTGGAATAGACAAGGTTGCTTCTTCATGGACCCTTCGTGGGTGGAGCCCTCCGTGGACTCGCGGAGCCGTTACCCTTCGTGGGTTGAAGTCTCCATCAACATGGACGTACGATAGCACCACCTATCGGAACCACGCCAAAAACCACCGTGTCTTCATTGCGTTTGAAATCTCCAATCCCTCCTTTACTTACATATGCAATTGCTTACTTTCCGCTGCTATACTCTTAGAATTGCATGTGTAGGGTGATGCTTGACATGTACTATTGCTAAAATCTGCCCACAACTAAAATTGGGAAAAGGTTAGGTTTTATTTGGTCAAGTAGTCTAATCACCCCCCCCTCTAGACATACTTTTGATCCTACAAGTGGTATTAGAGCTTTGGTCTCCGTAAAGCCTTGATTTCCATTGCTTTGGTGATCATAGCCTTGGTTTCACATCCTAGGAGAGTATGGCGTCTAGTGATGGTAACTATCACCGTAGAGGTCAATATTTTGATGGTACAAACTTTGCTAGTTGGAAACATAAGATGAAAATGCATATTCTTGGTCATAACCCCGCCGTTTGGGCTGTTGTTTGTGTTGGCTTGCAAGGTGACTTCTTTGAGGATGGCAAGGAACCGGATCATGAAGCAACCCCGGAAGAATTGAAGATGTTGCAATACAATGCTCAAGCTTGTGACATTCTATTCAACGGTCTATGTCCCGAAGAATTCAACAAAATCAGCGGCCTCGAGAATGCAAAGGAAATTTGGGATACTTTGGTTGATATGCATGAGGGTACCGAGTCCGTCAAGGAATCTAAGTTGGATGTGCTTCAAAGTCAACTTGACAAGTTCAAGATGAAGGATGGTGAAGGAGTCGCTGAGATGTACTCTAGGCTTGCTCTCATCACAAATGAGATTGCCAGCTTAGGAAGTGAAGAGATGACCGACAAATTCATCATCAAGAAGATACTTAGAGCTTTGGATGGAAAATATGATATCATTTGCACATTGATCCAAATGATGCCAAATTACAAAGATCTCAAGCCCACGGAAGTCATTGGAAGGATCGTTGCTCATGAAATGTCACTCAAGGACAAAGAGGAGCTGCAGAACAAATCAAGTGGTGCTTACAAAGCTTCAACCGATACTCCAACAACTTCAAGTGACAAGCTAGTATCCAATGAAGAGATTAGCCTAATGGTGAAAAGGTTCAACAAGTTCCACAAGAACAAAGGGAAAGAGAGAAGCTCTAGCTCAAGACACTATGAGAGAAGATCATCAGGTCATGACCGTAATTGTTACAATTGTGGGAAGCTCGGACACTACTCCAATGAGTGTACGGCTCCCTACAAGAAAAGAGACGAATCACCAAGAGGAAGACATAGAAGAGATGAATCACCTCATAAGGAGAGAAGGAGTAGAGATGAGCGTTATGAACGAAGACACTCTCGAAGAAGCAAGGATACGGAGAGGAAGGACAAATCATCAAGGAGCTACACAAGAAGAAGACATCAAGCTCATGTTGGTGAATGGGTTTCCGGCTCCGACTCCGACGACCACTCCGAGAGAAGTTATCACTCCAACTCCGACTATAGTCAAGATGAAGGTGTTGCCGGACTTGCACTTGTGTCATCCAACTCCTATGATCTATTTGACTCACCAAATGAAGGAATTGGAAGATGCTTCATGGCAAAAGGCCCCAAGATATCACATCCCGAGTATCTTGATTTCAATAGTGATGAAGATGATTTTCTTGGTGATGATGATTTACTTGTTGACAAGGATAGTAATGTGAGCTATAATGAAAATGCTAGTAATCATGATCGTCAAGAGGAAACGAGTGACAATGCTATGAAGGAGATTGAGCGTCTAACTAAAGAACTAAATGCTCTTAAGTTAGCTCATGAAACAACTCAAGAGGATCATAGAGAACTTCTAAGAACTCATGAGAAGCTACGCTTCGAAAAGCTAAATTTAGAGCAAGAGCATGAGTTTCTTAAAGCTATCAATGACGATCTTCGAAAGAAGAGTTATTCATATCTTGCCAAACATTTACTCGTGTCTACCTTTATGCCACAAGTTAAACCTAAGCAAACTAGCAACAAGGGTAAAAATGGTTCTACCTCTAGTAGTAACAATAACAATGCTAAATCCAATATCTAGTTGTTCTGTTGATTCCACTAACGATTCTCTTAGCCAAGTTACACTTGAGCAAGAAAATATGCTATTGAAAGGAATTATAGAAAAAGGTGTCTACAAGAGTCTTGCCGGGAGTAAGCAATTTGAGGAAATTGTACGCAAGCAAGGAAGGCACCGAAAGAACCAAGGTGTTGGTTTTGAACGAAAGTTCAATGCCGATGGAGCTGAGTGGGAAGAAGGTCAATACCCCAAGACGAAGTTTGTTCCTCAACAAGAGAAGTATGATCCTACTTCCTTCAAGGGAACACAAGCTCAAGAAGATCTTCCACCACAAGACCACAAGCTAAAAGGCAAGGACAAGCTTCAAGAAGAGATTGACTCATTTGAAGAAGCTCCTCAAGCCATGGTCAAGTGGGTTCCCAAGACTTCATCAAGTTCTACTTCATCAAGTGCTGCTACAACTCCAAGGATTCCCATCAAGCTGATGTGGGTCCAAAAGAATAAGAACTAGAGAGTTCTTGAGGGTGACTCCGCCAACAAACTTCACTCATATTCTTTATGGCAAGAACTTGTGCAACCAACTTCCACATTTTGCACTAAGTTCATGGAGTCACAAACCCTCTTGTTGGTAAGACAAGGGACAAGGTAATCAATGCATTCATGGACATCATCATATGTGTATTTCACTCTATGTCTATGGATATCCTTGTATGTTTCTTGTGTGGGACTAACCCATGTAGGTATTGAAAGCACAAAACTCCAAAGGATTGCTCCCAACTCTTGATGGTCTACATCAACATTGAGCATCGACATCTTAACATCTACATGAAGTAATCATCGACAAAACCCAAGGTTAGTTCATCCCTCTTAGGGGGCATATCACATCTAGGGGGAGCTTTGCTCAAAACAATTGAGCTAAGGCAACTCTAATGGTGTGAACACATCAATGCTTTATGTAAAAGTGGTAACCCCACTTGTGCTTAAACGATGAGTATGACCTATGATCAAATGTTCTCATTTGGCTCCTAAGTCAATATACTCATATATAGATGACCTAGTCATCGCCAATGTTTGATAGATGCTAGAATTGGTTGTGCATGTTTGACACATATTTCATTTGCAATCTTATTGTGTGAGCATGTTGGTTTGCATACTTTCATCATTCGAGGACATCCATTTGTTGTTTTGATTGTCTTGGTTTTTCTGGCCAAGTGGATGTACAAGAATGCTTAAGAACCTTCTCTAGCTATCTATGCTTTCTTGTCTCAAATTCTATTCTTGTTGCATCACAAAAATTGAACAAGTCTTTTTCGGACCCTCCGGGTGAGGAGCACTCGGAGCCACCGATCTGAAAGGGCTGAACCTCCAAAACCTTCTAATTGATTTCGGCCGAACCAACTCACTCAAACTCGGTCCAACCGAAATCATTTAGATTGATCTAGGTTTTCATCTCGGTTCTACCGAATTGAACCATTTCGGCGCCACCGATGTGCTATACTACGTGCAGTTACACATATCGGTGCCACCGAGTTGTTCAACTCGGCGCCACCGACAGTGTACGGGTATATATATCGCGTGGACCGAACGGTTGAAATTTCTCGACCCCACTCGTTCCCGCTCCCCGTCGGTGTCGTCGCCCTTCGTCTTCGGACTTCGCCATCGTCTCCAGCACGCCCTCGCCGTAGGACTCCGTCGCCGTTAACGGCAATCTCCACCGCTGTTGCCGCCGTAGAGGATCTCCACCGAGTTAGGGTGAGATTCGATCCCTTTCGTGCCTCCAATTTCCGATTCAATGCACGTTAGGAATGCCATGATTCTTGCCACGATTGCAATGCTAAATCCACCAGGAAAATTCCATAGATTAGATTCGAGCAAAATTTCTAGGTTTAAGTTTCCGCCGAATGCATCTCGGACCGACCGATTCGAAATTTTCGGCCCCACCGATTTGGCCTCTGGCCATAGCACTAGTACGTCTCGGTACCACTGAGTTGTACGAATCGGTGAGACCGAAAGTAAAGTCTCAGTGAAACCCTAGCATCTCGGAGCCACCGAAACCCATCTCGGTCTGACCGAAGTGGTGTGTAAGGTTTCTGTGGTGTGCTTCGGTATCACCGAGATGATCAACTCGGTCCATCCGAAATGCATCCTATGAAAACTTGAAACTAAGAGTTGAACTCAAATTTTATGAAAATCTCTGCTTTTTGTGATGACTCATCTACTCTACCCATACCCATCTATTCACAGGGTCAGCTCAGCAAGATGTCTAGTGGCAGTGACAGTTAGAACAGGTCTGAACAGCAGGCAGAAATGAGTGAAGGGTCAAGCCCAGGTGAAAGTTTCTATGAGGGAGAGAGGAGCTCTCCAGATCTTCCTAAAGCTGCAACCAGAACAAGGAAGAAGAAAACCTCTGACAGTGAGGATGAAGATTTCATTGCAAGTGAAGCTGCAACAAATAAGAAGAGAGTAGTGCTTGCTAAGGAGTACACCACCAAACCATCATCCACCAAAGATAAGACTGTTGTGAGGAAAGTTCCAAAGCAGACCATGCAGTTCACTCTTGAAGAGCCTAGTGACAAAGAACCTACAGCAGGTGCTAAGAAGAAGAGGATAAGGAAAACTACTGCCCGTGTGATTGGCAGACCCTCTATGATGATTGATGAGGAGGAAGAGGAGGAGGATGAGCCAGCAAATGCACCCCCAGCAAAAGCTCAGAAGCTCATGTTAGATGCAATCAAGACTTCTGCCCCTCCCAAGTCCAAGCCAAAGGCACCAGCGCCCAAAAGGTCAACCAGGAACATTTCAGCTGCAGAGAAGAACAAGGCCCCAGTGCCTGAGTCAAATGTTGATGAAGAGCCACTAGTGCTTAGAAAGTTGAAGCCTAAGATACCAGACCATGACAACGCACACCCAGTTGCGGAGAACATGATGCTGAGGAAGGACAAAGGACTGCGTCAGTGGAGACAGTCAGATCCTTATGCTATAAGGAGAAGGACAGCATGTGATTATCGCTTTCACACTCGAGAACAACAGGACTTTTATGAGATAGTTTTGCTTGATAAGAAGCCCATAGTCAGTGACATGAAGTGGGTGGACTAGGAATACATCGATGAGAATGAGGATTATTTTCCCCATGTCCATGAGAGCTTCAGGATTGCAGGAGTTGATGAGTTTGTTGGAAAGAAATTGACAAAGTGGAATGATGAGATGATCATGCAATTTTACTCTACTGCTCATTTCTATCCAGATGGCAGAATAGTGTGGATGACTAAGGGTATAAGATACCAGTCTACCATCTCTGAGTGGGCAAATCTTCTTGGTGCACCCAAGGAAGAGGATGATGATATAGACATTTATGCCAAGCTCAAGATGGATCACAACTCCATGGCCAACATGTACACTGCGATTCTTCAGAAGGATATAGAGACATACAAACTTGGATCAGTGAAGCATTTGCTACCATGACTGGCCACCACGAACACAATCTTGCGGTACACCTTGTTACCCAAGTCAGGCGATGATAAGATGATTCGTGGCCACTCCATCAATTTGCTGCATTTGTGTGATACACCTCAGAAATTCAAGGTGATGAGCCTGATAGTAGAGACTATCAAGAGGACTGCAGCAGATCAGAAGAGATCGTGCGGATATGCTCCACATATTCAGTTATTGATCAACTCTAAGGTTGGAACCAGCACATACCTTCTTGATCGAGAGCATTTGCCATTGCATCCAGATTTTGAGGACAATGTTATAGTGATGGATCCTTCGCATCCCACTTCTGCACAAGCTCAAGAGGAAATCCGCAAAGCCAAAGAAGCAAAAGCAGCCCAGGAGGCATCAACTCCCAATGCTCCAATTGCCAATCTCAAGACACCCAAGGATCAAATGACATATCAGCTTGAAGCCACTCTGAGGATTGAGCAAAGTTTGGCCAACCTCACCCAGACCCAGGCTAGTTTTGAGCGGATTATTGAGACAAAATTTCATGATTTGGATGTCAAAGTTACAGAGATTCAGACTTCAGTAGAACAGCTGCAGGGTGATGTTGATGCTGTCAAGCTAGCCAGATCAGATGACAGTGGAGATGACAGACCGACCACAGAGCGATTTCAGACAGTGCCTAGGGCAGCCAGGTCTGCTGCAGTGCCAGTTGTGGATCCAAGGACCACAGTATCTGCACCAGCCGCTACTGCCACAGTGCCACCGCCGGTATCTTCTCCACCAGCCCAGCAAACGTCTGCAGAAGCATTCGCGGACGCTCTCCTCTCAACGCCGTCTACGCACACCGGAGCCGCCAGCAGGAGATCGCCTTCAGGAGCTTCGGAGGACCGTGCCTAGAGTGCCGATTAGTCCTATACTTATTTGAACTTTTTGGTACTTGTTGCCAAAGGGGAAGAATCTGTATAGATCATAGGCTTCGAGAGAGAGAGTCCTTGCTTTTGATTTGCTTCGAGTTCTTTTGCTACAATTTGTTTGATTCTACTTTGTTATGTGTGTGCTTGCTACAGTGCTTGTGAGATTCTGTGTTGATTGATCATACTATGCTTATTGTGATGATTCATGTTTATCTTTATCTTTATCATTATCTTGTGATGATCAATTACTTATGTTGGTGATGCGTGCTTACTTTTCAACTCATATCATTTTGCGCGCTCCACCAAGATGTATGTGACATGGAAGAGTAACCCATGCGCCTTATCGATTGTGCATTTGCATTCAAACGCAAATTTTTAATAATGCACAAATTTAGGGGGAGCTCTTGCTTATCACATACTTCTCAAAGCGACGATGTATTTCATTCATTTAATCATTTGTCGAAGCTTTGATCTATATGTTGTCATCAATTACCAAAAAGGGGGAGATTGAAAGCACATTTGCTCCCTTGGTGGTTTTGGTAATTCATAACAACATATATCTCATTGAACTAATGTCCATTCAAGATTAAGATTTCAGGATGTTCAATGATTGGCATGGCATGGACTAGAGATGTGGACCCCTCAAAATGCTAAGGACAAGGATTGGCAAAAGATCAAGACTATATTTTTGGTTTAGTGATCCAATATCACATTGAGTCCATAGGAAAGCCAATACTATTAAAAGGGGATGAGGTGTTGCTTAATGGTCTTTTTGCTCAAGTGCTTAGTGACAGTATTCCTAAACCCTCAACCACTCTCTCAATCCCAAATATGTCCTAAACCTACAGTCCAACTCGGCCCCACCGATATTTCCTATCCGGCCCCACCGAGTTCATCCAAGACTTAGCCACTGCCAAAACCCTAACAAATCGGATCCACCGAAATGGATCTCGGTCCCACCGAGATGGCCTTGCCAACTCTTTGTAATCGGTTGCATTCACTTCGGTCTCACCGAGTTATGCAAATCGGTCTCACCGATATGGCTTGCCAAGTCTCTGTTGCCTTATTGCTTCACTTCGGTCCTACCGAGTTGATGCAATCGGTGCCACCGAGATGAGGTTTGCCCTAAGCCATTGCACTTCGGTTCATCCGAGTTGTCCGTATCGGTCCCACCGAAATGCCTAATGTTCATATCTTTTACACAGTTCGGTGCCACCGAGTCTTCTGAATCGGTGCCACCGAGTTGAGTCAAAAGTGTGTAACGGTTGGATTTTGTGTGGAGGCTATATATACCCCTCCACCACATCCTTCTCAGTAAGGAGAGCCATCAGAACGTGCCTACACTTCCACCATACATTTTCTGAGAGAGAACCACCTACTCATGTGTTGAGATCAAGATATTCCACTCCTACCATTTGAACCATGATCTCTAACCTTTCCCAAGTTGCTTTCCACTCAAATCCTTCTTCCACCATAGCCAAATCTGTGAGGAGTTGTTTGAGTGCTGGGAAGACTATCATTTGAAGCACAAGAGCAAGGAGTTTATCAACAACACACCGTCTATTACCTTTTGGAGAGTGGTGTCTCCTTGATTGGTTAGGTGTCACTTGGGAGCCTCCAACCTGATGTGGAGTTGAACCAAGGAGTTTGTAAGGGCAAGGAGATCGTCTACTTCGTGAAGATCTACCCCGAGTGAGGCTAGTCCTTCGTGGACGTAAGCCATGGTGGAATAGACAAGGTTGCTTCTTCGTGGACCCTTCGTGGGTGGAGCCCTTCGTGGACTCGCGCAGCCATTACCCTTCGTGGGTTGAAGTCTCCATCAACGTGGACATACGATAGCACCACCTATCGGAACCACGCCAAAAACCACCGTGTCTTCATTGCGTTTGAAATCTCCAATCCCTCCTTTACTTACATATGCAATTGCTTACTTTCCGCTGCTATACTCTTAGAATTGCATGTGTAGGGTGATGCTTGACATGTACTATTGCTAAAATCTGCCCACAACTAAAATTGGGAAAAGGTTAGGTTTTATTTGGTCAAGTAGTCTAATCACCCCCTCCCTCTCTAGACATATTTTCGATCCTATAGATGTCCTTCAGGGGAAGGGGAAGGTGGCGAGCACCGAGCTCGAGAAGCTGCGCAGGCGCACGCCGAGGTCCAAACCTAGGCACGTGCAGACCGCGAGGTGCTTCAACAAGTGAAGCAGATCGCTGTTGGTAAGCCATTTTTGCTTCAGTGTGTTTTCGGCCACATGGGATTTGTAGGAATGAAGTATGTCTACCAGAGGGGGGTGAATGGGAGTTTTAAATTTTCTTCGGAAATATCAAAACTCTTGGAACCCAGCAGCGAAACGAGTGAAAACAGTATACAGTGAGTGAATACAAACTACCGAATGGAAACTAACAGCATGCATCGAGGTAAATCACATGTTTGAAATATGTCATATGTCACAGTTCGAATGTAAAAGAGGGTAGCAGAGGTGACCAGTGATGCTCGATGGCGACAAGGTGTTTGGTAGACCAGTTCGCCCTTCTGGAAAAGGACTACGTCTGGTTGGAGGGGTTGTGATTTAACACAGAAGATAAACTCTCTTCGCCCTATTCTCCTCGACAATTGGTTCGTCAACCAAGGCCGATTACTCGTGGTAGATGCTTGAGGCGATCTCCGAACCTTTACAGACTTCTTCTTCGAGAACCACAATTACTCTTGGTCTCTGAAGAAATTGACGCCCAACCGTCTAGAGAGTTCGCAGCTCTCAAGAGTAATAGGCGGAGCGTACTGGACATAGATCCGAGTGATGCTGAACCACTATCTAATTTTTCGGTTCTGGGGTTTTCTCTCGGTGGATTTTAAACTCAAATCTCTCGGAGAGGGGGTTGCTCAACAATCTTCTCAGAATCAAATGGAGCAGCCACCGGACAACGCCGGTGCGGGGTGGCTATTTATAGCCGCAGCCTTCCCTGATGGGAAATGACCATTTTGGACACGCGGTCCAGCCAATGGCCAACCGACACGTTCACAACGATCGGATTTTAAGAGCAACGGTAACATTACTTGGGGAGCAAGTAATGCTAACTCCTCGGTCAGAGACAAATCTCTCGCAGCGAAGAAGATCACAGTCTCTTGCTGGCAAGTATTTGCTCGGAACACAAAGAGATTTCTCTCGCAACTTTCATAGGATTTGGGTTTAGCATCAGCGAATCAAAGCTTCGAACGCTACACCCCTCTTAATAGTACGGTGGTCCAATGACTCAACAAAGAGAAAAGAAACGACGAAAAGAATGCTACGTCTTCACTTCGTCATCAATCTCCTCGACTGCAGTCACTTTGCTCGGACGAGCACCGAATGAATTGCTTTGCATCAACAATTTTTGAGGGGTCACTCTTGTTGTCATAATCTTCGGTGATAACTTTCACTGCCACGCAGGGGATATTCTTCGGAGTTTGAATCCAAACTCCTCTTTGACTCCAGGGACCTGTTACTCTGTGTGCACTAGCAAACACATTAGTCCCTCACTGTTTGTCAACAATCTCCAAAACATAAGGAGACAAATTATTGCACCAACAATCTCCCCCTTTTTGGACGATTGATGACAAAACAGATAATCATCGAAGTGAAGATAGATAAGTGAAAAGCAATTCCAACAAGAGTGAGTGAGTGTTACTTTGCTCGAAGATGAAATAGACTCCCCCTAAATATATGCAGGAAAGAAGGATATGAGATAAATTCTCCTGCAAGAATTGAAGTATATGGAGGAAATTTCAATCATTCGAGACATTGATTCACACTGATAAGATATAATCCATCGAGATCGTAGTGCAATCAATTTTAACTTCTGATAATAATTCCACCTGCAAGACAAATACTTCGAGGAAATGGTGCAGCAGTAGGGGTTATAAACATTACAGCATAGAAGTTATCGAGTTTTACAACATAGTACGGATAAGCTTAAACCAGATGTTGCAAACTCGCACAAAACTAAAAACAAACAAAACACCGAAAGCAAATCTATCAAGACTCGATGTAATTCTCCCTCTTTTTGTCAACAAGTGTCAAAACGGTGACGAATAACATGAGTGAAGAAACGCAGAGATTGGTTCAATCGGTGGCATCTCCAGACGAGCTGTCTGAGGTGAGCTCCTCTTCGGAAGTGACGGGATTGTCTTCGTCTTCAGCAGCAACAGATTTTCCTTCAGGAATAATAGCTTGGGGCTGAGCAGACGAGGGAATAGCTGGAGTGGCCACAGGAGGAACACGGGAATGCATATTGCCTTTGGCAGGTTTCTCTGTCGGTGAGGTGGCTTCAGATTCGTCAAGCAGTCTGCGAAGCTTGAGATGAAGAAGATCTGTTGTAGGCTCACGAGTAGGCAGAGGAGGGGTACTCCGATCTTGAAAATCTTCGACAGTGAAGCCTTTGTCAATATAGTCATAGAGCTCTTGGAGATTGACAGTCAGGAGATGTTTCTCAGTGAAGAACTTGCGAAGCAATTTCCAGAGTCTCTTCTTATTTTCATGAGCTATCAGATGCATTATCCTCATGCGATTGTTGAGAGCATTTAGCTCGGAGGCGAGATGTTCTTTCTCGCGTCGATCCTCAGCTATATGTTGCAGTAGCAGTTGTTGAGTACGCAAACTAACTTCGAGTTGCGATGGAGGTTGAGGCGAAATCTTTCGGTCGCGCTGAGGCAGACGTGGCCCGTCGAATTGCTTGTGATAGTCTTGAGAGCTTGATGCGGGTGATTTGCCCGAAGAGATATCATCCATGACTTTCAAAGTATCGCGAACAGGAGGAATGAAGCTCTTATGGTTTTCCTTCGCAAGATACACTGTGCGCAATGCATGATCAACAACTTTCTGGATTCATGCCGCAAACACTTTGATGCAGAAGGGATATTGAGCAGAATCTTCAGAATGCGAAGGAACATGTCTTCCACATCGAAAATGTATCGCTCAGAGATTGCATATATAGCATTGCGAAGAACATCTGAGATGGACTTGTCCGGATTCATACCAGCTAGAGGGCAAATGGTGTAGGAGAGCATGTGGAATAGCATCTGATTGTTGAAGGTTAAATGCTCAGGACGTGGAGGACCAGTGTAGTCACGAATCTTGTCTTGATCCATAGTGCACCGAAAAATTTCATCTGATATAACATCAATGTTATGAACCCGAATTTCAGTGTCACCGTGCTCAAATCGAGGGAAATGGAAGTGTGAGACAAAATCCGTTGAGGTGCATTTGATGCGTTTCCCTTCGGTCATCCATTCCATGACCCATTTGGAGCTATCACATTCATTGCCAGAGATAGCATAGAATTGAAGAATAATCTCTCTGTTCCAAGGATGCTCGAACTCAAAGACCTTGGTGAGGCAGAAATCATCCAGATCCTGAAGCAATTGATTGAAGCAGCCAATATTACGCATAGCAAGAATGTCGAGATATTCGTGAGGAAATATCTTTCTGCTCTCATAGAGGACCCGAGAGTAATAGATGGCTTGTTCCTTCGTCCAGAAACGAGGCGATTCTGAAGTGCGCGGCCCATCATACGGACTGGCTTGAAAGAATTTAGGATGAGCATTCCGATTGAAAAGAGGACCTTTTGCGCCTGCGCCTGACGAGAACAAAGGCAATTCTTCATGAGGGTATGGATATTTGAGTTCTTCTTTAGGAGAAAGATATTCATCACCATAGACAACCGAGTCCGTGTGGCGAGCAGAGACAGACTTCCGTTCGGAGGGACCAACATCTGGCATTCGTGTAGCTGTGTCGATGGATAACTTGAGTGGAGACGGAGCTGGTGTTGCAACTTTGTGAGGTGCTGAGGTAGAAAGCGGCAGAGCAGGTTCAATCACTGTAGGCACTGAGGCGGAGTCATTCACTGAAGGTTGTTGCTCGACCGGAATCTGTTGTTGCTCGACGATAAGAGAAGCCGAGATTTTTGGAGCTTCATGAGCAGGAGAAGCTTGGGGCTCGGAGCGAGGGATTTCACCTTCCTCAGAGACAAATTGTTGCGAGGGAATATCAGCTCGAGCAGGGGAGGCCACAGGCACTGATTCAGTTGGCCTTGGCGAGGGAGGAGCACCCGAGTCTTTGACTGGTGGGTTCGAAGGAATATCCGGCTCGGGAGATTTTTCTTTCGGAGCAGGAGGAGACTGAGCAACTTGGGGAACAGGCGACGGTTCTTTCGGAGCAGGAGGTACGTTTTTCTTTGCCATTCTTTTTTGTTGCTTCTGCTTTTGCTGAGCAACTTGATCAATATGGCCCTTGACCAGATCATTGTATCCAGTGACTTTGGCTTGATGTTCATCACAAATCTTGCGAACAATTTCATCGAGATCCGTGTGAAAGCGTAACCTTCGGTGACGAAGGAGAGTCATGGCGCGATTGATGTCCTTGTAGGAATCTTCGAGTGCTTTAATGAAAAATTTTGAAGAGGCAGTTTTCATTCGAGTATCAAGGTCCATTAGCTCGGCAGAGAGAGAGTTGATCTCAACTGCGTCTTCCCAAAGTTCTTGAACTACGGAAGTGGCTTGAGTAATGACTTCGGCAGGAATAGGTAGAGATCCTACTTCTCCATCGAATGGATTGTCCACAAATTTATCGAGTTGTTCCATGATGAATATGTGATCATAATAATGAGGAGCATCAGACTTGACTGAGGGAGCAGTTGGGACTGGAACTTGCTCAGAAGGAGGCTTAGACGCCAATGGCTGAGTCAAGGGAGGCACAAACTTAGCAGCCTTCTCCTTCGAAGCAGTAGCTGGAGGAGCAACTTTCTCGGTAGGCGCCTTGATTTTCTTCAAGTCAGGTTTGGGAATATTTTTGCCTGGCTTGGCAGAACTCACAGGAGCGTCAACTACCAAATCCTTCAAATTGATAGCATCTGGATGAGGAGTTGTGTTCACATGCTGTCTCATCGTGACAGTGGTAGCAGGGGTTTTTCTCGATGGGATCTTCTTCGGTGGTACTTCTGGAGCCAAGTTAACCCGAAGATCAGGCAGCACAGTTGATGTGGTAATATTTACTTCCTCGTTGAGAGTAGCAGCAACTTCGTCCTTAGTGAGCGGAGGATCATCATCGTCAGCCGACGAATCATTCATTCGAAAATCATCAGCAGGTTCAGCCTTTTTTCTCTTTGGTGCGCTCTTTCTCTTCGCAGCAGCGCTGGGATCATGCTTGCGCTTAGAACGACTTTCAGGTTTTCCTTTGGCCTTTTTCTTCTCCACATCATCTTTGAGGAGGCGAAGATTTTCCTGTTCACGAGCCTTTTGTTTTTCGGCCCTCTGGGCTCGCTTGATGGCATTGCACTGTCGCTTAGCAAGCTCATCGGGATATGATGCAGGTGTGCGAAGGGATGACTCATGAGCATTTGACGGAGGAGGTGGTCTCTCTTGGGGACCATTTGGCTTTATGAGAGAAATTTCCTGGCAGTCACCCCATGGTGGATGAAATGCAAAATTCTGAGCAAAACGAGGAGGAACAAATTCATAGTTGAACCATTTGTGCACCCAGTGACGGTGAATCCATTGTTGACGCGTATCTCTCTGGTGTTTGGTTTCTCCTGGAACAGTATCATATCGGTCGTGAGAGATGTACTCAGCTGTGTTTGTGTATGCCTGTCTGCCACCCCTCTTCTTCTTCGGAGCAGTCTCTTCTTGCTCGTCGGCATTTTGATCGGTCCTTTTTCTCTTGCTGGTTGATGGGCCTACCGTTGGGCCCTTAGCATTCGGAGCTTTGGATTCATCAGCAGTGCCCAGAATAACATCATCTTTGTCAGCCCGACTTACTGGTTTAGCTGAATCCACAACTGACTGCATTTTCCTGTGAACATAGATAGATGCGAGGGAAAATGGGGACAGGGTTACGAATGCACACAGCGAAGATTTTTGAAAAAGGAAATCGTTTTTGATGAAGAAATAGATGCAGACTTTGAGAAATGTTTCGGGCGAAAGAAATGTGTAGAACGAACTAGTAGGTTCGAAGAAAATACTAGTAACCGTGCTAAGCATTCCGTTCGTACGAGACAAAACACAAACCCTAGATCTGAAATTTTTCAGATGCGAGGGACAACTACAAACCACATCCGCACAAGTTACCTATCAGTAAGGATCTGAGAAATACAGTAAAAAATAGGCAATTTCTACCGCAGACGAACTCGAATAGGAAGAAAGGAAAAACGAGTTCGCACTCCACATACCCTAACTTGGTGATGTGCAGCGACTACGGCGGCGCGGAGAGGAAGATGATCCGCGGCGGCGAGGAATGACTCCGGCGACCTCTTTCCGGCAGCGAAGCGGCGAAGATGGTTGACGTCGTCGAGCTCTAGGAGGAGCAGTGCGGTAGGGATTCGGAAGGTGGCGATGGGGAAGATGCGAACTGAAACGAGGAGGGTGGCGGCACAGCATTTATATGCGAGGAGGAAATAGCCGCACCCTGGTGAATCTGATCAGACGGTGAGAGTCAAGGGACTATTGCGATTCAACGGATCTGATATACTGGCAGTTGATGAAGAGCACGTGGCAACCGTCACCAAAGAACGTGGTCCAAACTTGGGCGGGAAACCCCAAATTTTTGACGGCTTTCGCCAAAACAGATTATGTTCGGACCAAAACTTTAACGTGGTCAAGGACACCAGATAAAGTTTTATTTCTAGATGAATTTGTGCATTCGTAACGGAACAGCATAGACTGGAAGAGATAGAATAGAGGGAAAACAGGGTCCTAGGCATTTCACTCAGACGAAGAAACACAAGCACCCGAGAGAAAAGCTATGAGTGAAATGCATTCGGACTAACACAAAAGATACAAATCCAACTTCAACGAAGAGAAATTGTGGTGGCGTTACCCACCGTATAAGAACTGTATGACCCCGAGCATCGCACAATTATCGTGGCACCCGGTTAGTCTTGTTCTTCGTTAATGTATTCACTCTCAGAAAGAAAATTTCACTTTGTCAAAATTTTCAAACTCTTCGAGTGTTATGCACCTATTCCTTCTAAGATGTGGAAGTGATGGTACGGGTGCCGAGTTCAGCTTACTGCACGTTCGTGGAATCTAGGATATTTAGCTCACACCGTAACGCACAGAATCTTTTCTCATCGAGAGGCTTGGTGAAGATGTCAGCGAGATTCTTTTCGGTATTGACGTGACTGATAACAATATCCTCTCGAGCAACATGATTGCGTAGGAAATGATGTCTGATCTCAATATGCTTGGTGCGAGAGTGCTGCACAGGATTGTGTGCAATTTTGATCGCACTTTCATTGTCACACAATAGAGGAATCTTCTTGACCTTGATACCATAATCCTTCAGAGTCTGCTTCATCCATAATAACTGAGTGCAACAAGCCCCAGCAGCAATATATTCGGCCTCAGCCGTAGAGAGCGAGACACAATTCTGCTTCCTTGACGACCAACATACCAATGATCTACCGAGGAAATGGCATGTCCCCAAGGTAGATTTCCTGTCAACCCGGTCACCTGCATAATCTGAGTCTGAATATCCAACGAGGTCAAACTGTGCTCCCTTAGGATACCATAAACCTAAGGTGGGGGTGTGAGCCAAATATCTCAGAATATGCTTGACCGCTTGGTGATGCGATTCTTTCAGTGCAGCTTGAAAACGAGCACACATACAAACACTCAACATAATATCAGGTCTGGATGCACATAAGTAAAGCAAAGAACCAATCATCGAACGATAAGCTTTCTGATCGTAATCTTTACCATACACATCTGCGTCCAACTGGCCATTTGTGGGCATGGGAGTTTTGTAGCCCTTCTGTTTGCAATCTTGCATTTTGAACTTCTTAAGACAGTCTCTCAGATATTTTTCCTAAGATATGAAAATTCCATTGTCTTGTTGACGAATTTGTAGTCCGAGAAAGAACTTAAGTTCACCCATCATAGACATTTGATACTTCTCGGACATCATTCGCCCAAATTCCATGCTGCAGGCATTGTTAGTACAGCCGAAAATAATATCATCCACATAGATTTGACATACGAATAGATCGCCATCAATAGCATGAGTGAAAAGAGTGGAATCAGTGGATCCTGGCTTAAACCCTTTGTCGAGCAGAAACCTTTTCAGTGTGTCATACCAGGCCCGAGGGGCTTGCTTTAGCCCATACAACGCCTTTTTCAACCTGAAAACTTTGTTAGGAAACTGAGGGTTTTCAAAGTCAGGTGGCTGCTTAACATATACTTCCTCATCAATTTCACCATTGAGGAAAGCACTTTTCACATCCATTTGATAAAGCAGAATATCATTGTAATTTGCATAAGCGAGAAGAATACGAATTGCCTCAAGGCGAGCAACAGGAGCATATGTATCACCGAAATCAATACCTTCTACCTGTGTGTACCCTTGAGCGACAAGACGTGCTTTGTTTCTCACAACAATGCCATTTTCATCTTGCTTGTTCCGGAAAATCCATTTTGTGCCGATGATGTTGTGCTTCTTAGGATTCGGTTTGTCAACCAATTCCCACACATCATTCAACTCGAATTGCACCAACTCTTCTTGCATAGCATTCATCCAATCAGGATCATTCATAGCTTCTGCATACTTGGTAGGTTCTGTCAATGAGACGAAAGAGAAACTGCCACAGTAGTTAGCCAAACGAGTGCGAGAGCGAGTTGTGGGTCGGTAACCTGGATTCTCGAGATCTTCGAGGATTAATGCAGGGTCAACTCGATTTGCCACACGTGGGAGAGGATTTCCTTCATGATGATCATTTTCATTTTCCTCAGTATCAGCATCAGGATTGGCATTAGTATCGCCATTTTCATCTTGATTGCCATTTTGATTGGCATTTGCATCTGCATTTGGGTTGCCATTTGTGTTTGGTGCGGTATTTTCTTCGGCAGTAGATTGGCGTGTTCGTCGAGCTATGGGAGCATCATCATCGGAAGAGTCGGGTGTATTTCCTTCGACTGGCCTGACGTCCCCAATAGCCATTTGCCGAATAGCATCCGAAATCGGAGGTTCATCTATCACATTAGGCAGGTGCTCCTTTTGGGAGCCGTTAGATTCATCAAACCGCACATTTACCGTTTCCATAACTTTCCCGTGGTGAGAATTATAGACACGATAAGTATGCGAGTTCGAGCCATAACCAAGAAGAAAACCTTCATGTGCCTTAGGTGCAAACTTAGAATTATGATTCATGTCACGAATATAGCAAGGTGCACCAAAAACACGTAAATAAGAAACATTCGGTTTCTTGCCAGTGATAAGCTCATATGAAGTTTTCTTAAGGAATTTGTGAAGATAAACACGATTCACTACATGGCAAGCAGTGTTAATAGCATCAGCCCAGAAATGAATGGGAGTTTTATACTCACTGAGCATTGTTCTCGCCATTTCAATGAGAGTTCTATTCTTTCGCTCAACGACTCCATTCTGTTGGGGAGTGTATGCGGCAGAGAATTCATGAGTGATACCATTTTCATCGAGAAAGTCTTCGATATGAGTATTTTTGAACTCAGTACCATTGTCGCTTCGGACATGTTTAATTCGCACATCATATTCATTTTGAGCCTTCTTGGCGAATCTTTTGAAGATGTCTTGGGTGCAGGTTTTGTCTTCGAGAAAGAATAACCAAGTATATCGAGAGAAATCATCAACAATAACTAGACCATAGTGACTGCCTCCGAAACTTGCATAGTTTTGAGGCCCGAATAAATCCATATGAAGAATTTCCAGTGGTCTTGTTGTGGTCATGACAGTTTTTGATGAATGGTGCTTCTTGGCCAATTTACCGGCTTTGCACGCAGCACAGAGACGATCCTTGTCGAATTTCACATCAGGAATACCACGAAGATGATTTTTCTTCATGAGAGTCTGCAAATTTCTCATACCTGCATGACCAAGTCTTCGATGCCACAGCCATCCTTCGGTTGCTTTTGCAAGCAAACAAGTTCGGACTGAGGGACCCTTAGAGAAATCTACAATATATAAATCACCTTTTCTATTTCCCTCGAAAACGAAGGAATTGTCAGTGGCCATCAAGACGATGCATTTGGATTTAGAAAATAAAACTAGCATGCCTAGATCACAAAGCTTGCCAACAGACATGAGATTGAATCCAAGAGACTGAACAAGTAAAACATCATCAATGTTTTTGTCCTTGGATATAGCAATTTTACCTAACCCAATTACCTTTCCTTTGTTGTTGTCGCCAAAAGTAATATACTTCTCAGATGAAGCAGTTAAGTTGGGGTCGACAAACAACGACTTGTCTCCGGTCATATGACTAGTGCATCCACTATCCATTATCCATTCTGTACACCCGGAGACATAGTCCTGCAGAGGAATTAGACTTTCTTAACCACCCACATTTTTGTAGGTGGCTTCGAAACATATGAGTGAGCAGGATATGATTTCTTTCGATAATTATACGAATTGTAACTTGAGTGAGTACGAGCATAATCGAAAGAATATGCATTGAAATTCCTTCCAGACGAATGAGTATAGCGGTTGGATGAGGCAAGTATGTACTCATTCTGTCGAATCTTTTCAAGGATATATCGAGCATTTTCTTCCTGCATGGTTAGTGGTCTAGTAACAGGCAATGCTTTGATAATTTTCCTGGGCACCCAGATAGATTCCTTTGGGGGGCCATTCCTGCTGTTTGGTCCAACATAGCGAGCAACAGCCTCACCACGTTGGTTTTTGAACAACTTATAGTTGTCCAGAGAATCATCATATGAATATTCTGGGATAGGAGAGTCCTATCCCGAAAGTAAAGCTGGATTGAGCGTTTTGCTCTTAGCAGGTACCCACACAATGCGAGGATATTGATCAGGTTCCCAGTAGGAGCCATTCTCATTCAGTTTCCTTTCGAAACCGATACCTTCCTTTCTGGGATTTTAGTGAAGAATAGATTTCTTCAGAACATCACACGGGGTTTGATGCCCCTTGAGAGACTTGAACATTCCTGTCTGAAGAAGATCCTTCATCCTAGCATTTTCATCAGAAACAGAACCATTTTCCTCGACCGAGGGGTTAGCATTCACAGAAGATTTAGCATTTGATTCAGCGTTACTGCGTTCAAGGCATTTTAAGCAAGGAGGTACAAACACTTCAGGTTTCTCTTTGAGTTGTTGGGTGAGAAGAGAATTTTCTCTGATCAAATCATCATGAGCCTCTCTCAGCGACTCGACTTCCTGTTTCCGTTTCAGGTAATCATAACTCAATCTTTCGTGGTCAGCTGAGAGAAAATCATGACGATCGGATAGTGTTGGAGGTATGCCCTAGAGGCAATCATGTATGATATTTCCGATGTGTTTATGAACCGATGTAGTCCTCGGATGTTATCAATGATACTTGTTGACAAGTACGTGACTTGTCTGTGAGATCTTGTGTTGTATGATACATCCTAAAATGGTCCCTAGTCGTAAGTAACATGTGGGCACACATCGGACTAGACTAGCATGCAATACGGTGGATGGTTTTGTCTCACTAGCCATGAAGCATGTGATGCTGCCGAACTACATGGATCTGATCGGATCCGAGATAGGATACGGGTGACCGGATCCGAGCTCGGATGGATATCGGATTGGACAGACCCAACTATGAGACACAGCGATAGGTCATCTGTGAGTCTCTAGTACACATACGTTCTGTGTCCTCGGACCTGAGCTGACGCATGTGCTCGGGATGGTGACCGACCTGCTTTGGGCCGACCAAATGCTGCTCCGTAACTGGGTAGTTATAAAGGTAGGTTTCGGGCTTGTCCAGACCCATGCTGCGAGACATGGTTAAGCAAGATGGGATTTGCCCCTCCGATGAGGAGAGATATACTCTGGGCCCCTCGTGTGATCCGACTTGTATAAGCATGGCCATGCGACGAGGATTATGAGATAATCCGAGGTGTTGGTCGGATTCACTGAAACGAGAGAGAGGTCGGGCTGTAACAGGGATGGCCACATCGCCCTGAGCCCGACAACATATATCGTGTGGCAAAGGGAACGGAAGTGTGACGTATAGGTTCGCCAACCGGCTTCATAGTCTACTTGGTGGTCGACACGCCTTGCTAGAGGCCGCTACCTGCCAAGCAGGTCGGAGGTGATCCGAACTGCGACCAAGCCGACTTGAACCTAAGGGGTCGCGCGCTTAAGGGAAGGAACCTACGAGGTCGGATCCGAGGACACTGCGGATGTGATCCGAGCTGGACTTGGATCGTGACCGAGTAGACTTTGGGCTTTAGGATCTGTGTGAGGCGCAAGTGTTGAGCCCACGACGGATGCCTATATATAGTGGAGGTACAGCACGCTTATTAAGGCGGATCGCTTTGGCGTCATCATTAGGGCTTTGCGTGTGTTGCAACTAGCTACCTCCACGTGCCGCAGGCTGTGTGATTGGACCTAGCAGTCCGCCGCATAGCATTCCTCCCGCACGCGCGGATACCATTAGAGGTGGTGCAATTGTGCCACTCCGGCGAACCTGTTCGCGGGACTTGGTGATTGGCTGTACGTGGGAGATCGAGGAGGAGGAGACGACTCCGGTGACGCGCTGCCACGACTCTACTTCCGCTGCACGGCACTGCGCGTCTAGTGGTAATGATCTGTGATCCATCTCTGTTAGCATGTTCCTGGTTGTTCCGCGGGTAGGAAAAAATTAATTTGCAGTCGACGCACCCTACCGTAGAACCCAACAGTGGTATCAAAGCCTCTGTTATAGGATTTGGATTCAGATCGGATGCATATTATATATGTGGAGGCAGCAGATGAGATCTGTTGTCATTTAAGAGATCGGCTATGTGCACGGTTGATGAGATCAATTGCACAAGGGATCGTTGAGGCTATGTTTTCTGATGATCGGAATCGATGAGGTCGTGACACAACCTACCCCTACCGGTCGGTTTCCGCCATCGGGGTTAATAGTGAAACGTAAATCCGATTCGGATTCGTGACGATCGATGAGATCGGTCTGATCGGAAAATTCGGCGTGATCGGAGTACAGATCCGATCTGTGATTTCCAAAAACGTCGGGCGCTGCCCGCACCCGCGAGGGGCGCTGCCCCTTCGAACCCCACCCGCTAACCGGCTAGCGGGACCGCCGTTTGCGTACGTAGCGCCATAGATTCCGTACATGTTCACTCAAACCGGTAGAATGCGATTCTATGCATAACTTTGTTTTGCAGGTTTGATGTGAATAGTATGGCTCATGTGTATGTGATGCATGTGTGTAAATTATACATGGCCTGCGCGTCATGATTTGTCAGCCGGCAGGAGCCAAAGTGCTGTCATTATAATGTATAACGACCTGCGTGTCGACTTGTGATTCTCTGTAAATTCATTACTAGTTGTAGTAGTTGGAGGACAGAGATCAAGTCGCTGCTTGGATAGAGATCCGAGGTGGTGTTCCGGTATGACACGATGGAGCCGACCTGGTCCTCGGAGTTGGAGCCGACCTGGTCCTCGGACGTCCATGAAGGAGCCATACTATTTCACAATATTTATTTATTTGTGATTGATATTGCTTCTTGTCTTCTACACATGTTTAAAAAAATGGTAGAAAGATCCCTCGTTAATATCAAGCAAATTGCCATCCCCGATGTTGCACCTTCGCACGTCAAGTACGTCTAGTAGTGGGCTCATAAAATTGGGGTGCTGCTAGGTGTCCTTGAACTGAAGGGTTCGTGTCGGACACGGACATGCACTGCATCAGGTTAACTTGACAAGGCTAACAAAACGGTTTTGGGCCTTGTGGCAAAAGAGGTCGGGAGCCGTGGTATAAGATGCCAACCCAGCCGACAGGAGTCGTATAGAGATACGATTAGCAAAGAGTTGCTTACCGGATAGCCACTTCGGCTAGCAGTGATGCTAAAGCTCACTAGTCGGATTGCACTACTCGGATCCTGGATCACTGGAAGTTGCAGAGGGATGTCAACTTCAGTGGGAGTATATCTGTTTAGGCTTGATTTACTCTACATAAACACAGTGCTTAGTGTTTGCGTATTTTTCTGTTATAGATCAATGGAACCACCTGCTCAACCCAACTTTGCATTGAAATCAATCTTGGAAAAGGATAAACTTAATGGAACAAATTTTACCACCTGGTATAGAAATTTGAGAATTGTTCTCAAGCATGATAAGAAGGAACATGTTCTAGAGAATCCACTTCCAGATGAACCTGCCGAGAATGCTAATGCCACAACAAGGAATGCCTACCGGAAACTCGTTGATGATTCAACGGAGATCAGCTGTCTGATGCTGGCTTGTATGGAGCCCGATTTGCAACAGCATTTCGAAAACGTTGAGGCTTTCGATATGATCGAGAATCTCAAGAGCATGTTTCAGATGCAGGCTAGGACAGAAAGATTCAACGTCTGGCGATCCTTGATGGATTGTAAGCTGAAGGAGGGTGATCCACTGAGCCCGCATGTGATCAAGATGATCGGATACGTGTAAGCTTTGGAACGCTTAGGCTTCCCGCTCTTGGATGTGCTGGCTACCGATGCAGTTCTGGGTTCTCTTCCAGCTAGCTATGGGACGTTCATTTCGAACTATCATATGCAAGGCATGGATAAGAAGCTCACTGAACTGCATGGGATGCTTAAGGTGGCAGAGCAGGATATTAAGAAAGGCACGCATCAAGTGTTGATGGTGCAGAATTCGGGCAAGTTCAAGAAGAGTTGGTCCAAGAAAAAGGCTAAGGCAAAGGGCAAGGAGAAGGAATCTGTTCCGAGCTCTGCCGCTACGCCGAAGTCTGGACCGGACTGGGGAACTGTTTGCTATCACTGCAAAGAGACCGGTCACTGGAAGAGGAACTGTAGCAAGTGGCTTGCCGAGCATGGCAAGAAGGCCGGAAGTGCGACTTCGGGCAAAGGTACACTTGTTACATATGTTATAGACATTTACCTTGCCGACATACCTTATAGCTCTTGGGTATTTGATACCGGATCAGTTGTTCATATTTGCAACTCGATGCAGGGGCTGGTAAGAACTAGGCGTGTGTCACAAGGGGAGATTGACATCAGGGTCGGCAACAAGGCAAGAGTTGCTATGTTGGAGGTCGGCACGATGCAACTCTAGCTACCTTCCGGATTCATTTTGGAATTGGATAATTGTTATTATATTCCTGCGCTTAGTCGGAACATTATTTCTGCCTCATGCTTGATGAGTCAGGGTTATGAATTCAATTTAAAGGACAATGGTTGTTCGATATCTTTGAATGGAATGTTCCACGGCTATGCACCCATAGTTGATGGGTTATTTATTTTGAATCTGGAATCTGAACCTGTCTATAATATGAATGTCAAGAGGCATAAGCCTAATGAGATAAATCCAACATACTTCTGGCATTGCAGGCTTGGACACATTAGTCTGAAATCAATGAAGAAGCTCCATGATGATGGGCTTCTAACTTCGTCTGACTTCGGGTCGTTCAAGACATGTGAATCATGCCTCCTCGGCAAGATGACTAAGTCACCTTTTGCAAAGAGTCGCGAAAGGGCGTCCGAGCTGTTGGAACTGATACACAGTTATGTGTGTGGTCCGATGAGCACAACTGCCAGAGGTGGCTATCAGTACTTCGTGACTTTTACCGACGACTTGAGTAGATATGGATATATCTATTTGATGAGGCACAAGTCAGAAACTTTTGAAAAGTTCAAGGAGTTTCAGAACGAGGTTGAAAATCAGCTCGGCAAGACTATAAAGCTTCTACGATCTAATCGTGGAGGTGAGTACATGAGCCAGGAGTTTGATAATCATCTGAAAGGCCGAGGTATAGTACCTCAGCTCACACCTCCGGGTACACCACAGAGAAATGGCGTATCGGAACGGAGGAATCGTACCTTGTTAGACATGGTCCGATCTATGATGAGCAAATCGGATTTACCCTTGTCATTCTGGGGATACGCTCTAGAAACTGCAGCGTTTACACTCAACAGAGTACCATCAAAATCCGTAGACAAGACACCACATGAGATGTGGACTGGGAAGAGTCCCAAGCTGTCTTTTCTAAAGATTTGGGGTTGTGAAGCATTTGTCAAGCGACTCATGTCAGACAAGCTTACACCCAAGTCGGATAAGTGCATATTTGTGGGATATCCGAGGGAAACCTTGGGATATAGCTTCTACAACCGCGAAGAGAACAAAGTGTTTGTTGCTCGGAACGGGGTCTTCCTTGAGAAAGAGTTTCTCGGACGGGAAGCCAGTGGGAGGCAGGTGCAACTCGAAGAAATTCGAGAACCACTTGGGGATAGCTCGGCTGGTGATGTGATCATACCGGAGTCTGTCAGGCAACCCTAGGTGGAAGCAGCACCACAACCACGAAGGTCGGAAAGATTGCGCAGAGTGCGCGATGTGCTGTTGCTGGAAAGTGACGAGCCGGCTACGTATGCGGAAGCGATGGTGAGCCCGGATTCCGAGGAGTGGCTGGAAGCCATGAGATCTGAGTTAAAGTCCATGGATCACAATCAAGTCTGGGACTTGGTTGATCTGCCACCTGGCATCACTGCCATTGGTTGCAAATGGGTCTTTAAGAAGAAAACCGATGTGGATGGAAATGTTCAGATCCACAAAGCTCGGCTTGTCGCAAAAGCATATGCACAAGTTCAAGGGATTGACTACGACGAGACCTACTCGCCAGTAGCGATGCTGAAGTCGGTGAGGATCGTACTAGCTATAGCTGCATATTTCGATTACGAGATATGGCAGATGGATGTTAAAACGGCTTTCCTTCACGGAAATTTAATCGAGGACGTGTATATGATACAGCCCGAGGGTTTTGTCGATCCGACTAGTGCTGGTAAGGTATGCAAGCTCAAGAGATCCATTTATGGATTGAGACAAGCATCTCGGAGCTGGAACATTCGTTTTGATGAGGTTGTTACAGACCTCGGATTTATCAAAAGCAAAGAGGACGCTTGTTTATACAAGAAGTTGAGTGGGAGCTCGGTAGTGTTTTTGATCCTGTATGTGGATGACATACTACTGATCGGAAACAATGTTTCGATGCTAAACTCGGTCAAAGAATCATTGAATGGAAAGTTTTCGATGAAGGACCTCGGTGAAGCAGTTTACATATTGGGCATTAAGATCTATAGAGATAGATCGAGGAGACTGCTCGGCTTGAGCCAGTGCACGTACATAGATAAAGTGTTGAAACGTTTCAACATGAGTGAGGCCAAGAAAGGGTTCTTGCCACTCTCACATGGTATAAGGCTGAGCGAAACTCAGAGTCCTTCGACATCTGATGAGCAAAGTAGGATGAGCCGGATACCGTATGCCTCGGCAATCGGATCCATCATGTATGCCATGATATGTACCCGGCCTGATGTTGCTTTTGCAATAAGCTTAACGAGCAGATACCAGGCAAACCCCGGTGAGGCTCACTGGGCGGCGGTGAAGAATATTCTAAAGTACCTGAAAAGGACTAAAGAAATGTTTCTAGTTTATGGAGGTGAGGAGGAGCTCGTCGTAAAGGGTTACGCCGATGCTAGTTTCCAAACCGATCGAGATGATTGTTGATGACAGTCCGGATTCGTGTACGTCATGAATGGAGGAGCAGTGAGCTGGACCAGTTCCAAGCAAGATACGGTGGCCGATTCCACAACAGAAGCCGAATACATTGCGGCTTGTGAAGCTGCAAAGGAAGGTGTTTGGATCCGGAACTTTCTGGATGACCTTGGTGTTTTCCCAACCTCGGTAAAACCGTTGGACCTTTATTGTGATAATTCTGGTGCCATCACACAGGCCAAGGAGCCAAGGAACCACCACAAGACCAGACACATAGATCGGAAATATCACCTGATACGTAAGATCGTAAAGAGTGGTGATATAGAGTTATGCAAAATTCACACGGATGCAAACGTTGCAGATCCGTTGACTAAGCCACTTCCACAACCCAAGCATGAGGGGCATATTAGAGCCATGGGCATACGATGCCTGTTTGATTGACTCTAGTGCAAGTGGGAGACTGTTGGAGGTATGCCCTAGAGGCAATCATGTATGATATTTCCGATGTGTTTATGAACCGATGTAGTCCTCGGATGTTATCAGTGATACTTGTTGACAAGTATGTGACTTGTCTGTGAGATCTTGTGTTGTATGATACATCCTAAAATGGTCCCTAGTCGTAAGTAACGTGTGGGCACACGTCGGACTAGACTAGCATGCAATACGGTGGATGGTTCTGTCTCACTAGCCATGAAGCATGTGATGCTGCCGAACTGCATGGATCTGATCGGATCCGAGATAGGATACGGGTGACCGGATCCGAGCTCGGATGGATATCGGATTGGACAGACCCAACTATGAGACACAGCGATAGGTCATCTGTGAGTCTCTAGTACACATACGTTCTGTGTCCTCGGACCTGAGCTGGCGCATGTGCTCGGGATGGTGACCGACCTGCTTTGGGCCGACCAAATGCTGCTCCGTAACTGGGTAGTTATAAAGGTAGGTTCCGGGCTTGTCCAGACCCATGCTGCGAGACATGGTTAAGCAAGATGGGATTTGCCCCTCCGATGAGGAGAGATATACTATGGGCCCCTCGTGTGATCCGACTTGTATAAGCATGGCCATGCGACGAGGATTATGAGATAATCCGAGGTGTTGGTCGGATTCACTGAAACGTGAGAGAGGTCGGGCTGTAACAGGGATGGCCACATTGCCCTGAGCCCGACAACATATATTGTGTGGAAAAGGGAACGGAAGTGTGACGTACAGGTTCGCCAACCGGCTTCATAGTCTACTTGGTGGTCGGCACGCCTTGCTAGAGGCCGCTACCTGCCGAGCAGGTCGGAGGTGATCCGAACTGCGACCAAGCCGACTTGAACCTAAGGGGTCGCGCGCTTAAGGGAAGGAACCTACGAGGTCGGATCCGAGGACACTGCGGATGTGATCCGAGCTGGACTTGGATCGTGACCGAGTAGACTTTGGGCTTTAGGATCTGTGTGAGGCCCAAGTGTTGAGCCCACGACGGATGCCTATATATAGTGGAGGTACAGCACGCTTATTAAGGCAGATCACTTTGGCGTCGTCATTAGGGCTTTGCATGTGTTGCAACTAGCCACCTCCACGTGCCGCACGATGTGTGATTGGACCTAGCAGTCCGCCGCATAGCGTTCCTCCCGCACGCGCGGATACCATTAGAGGTGGTGCAATTGTGCCACTCCGGCGAACCTGTTCGTGGGTCTTGGTGATCGGCTGTACGTGGGAGATCGACGAGGAGGAGACAACTCCGGTGACGCGCTGCCACGACTCTACTTCCGCTGCACGGCACTGCGCGTCTAGTGGTAATGATCTGTGATCCATCTCTGTTAGCATGTTCCTGGTTGTTCTGCGGGTAGGAAAATTTTAATTTGCAGTCGACGCACCCTACCGTAGAACCCAACAGATAGTTCTTTCATTCGAGACTCAAGAGCGGAATGCTCTTCGGTCAATGACTGATTTTTCTCCATCTCCTCAACCAACAACCCTTCAGACTTCCTGAGGGCTTTCTCAATTTTCTCGAGAGAGTTTTGTTGCATATTTGTAAGGATGGCAATGGGTAGGGTATAGGGCGGGTACAATAATCCCATACCCATGCCCATGTTGCTCACGGGCACAAAACCACACCCATACCCATGCCCACGGGCACAAAACCCTGCCCATACCCATACCCATCGGGTACCCATCGGGCAGCTCAACAATAGGCATATTATACCATCACCAATAGAAAATTCAGCAAAAAAACAATTATCTTAATTCACAGTTAACAAGCTGACAAATGAAAATCACACACATAAGTAATAATATGACTATGTTCACAAAACCAATGGTCTGACAATCACACGCAGCAGTAAATAACCTTATTACATGAGTAGCCAATAATAGCAGTGCAAAATTATGTAAAACAAAGTACATCTCCAAGTCTTGAAACATGATTTTATTAAATAACAAGTGTGCTTTCTATTGCAGCCGCCAACCAGTAGCTCCAAGTCTTCATTCTTGAGTGATAATTGAAGTAGATTCATCCTTCACACAATACAGACCAAAAGAATATGGTTTAATTATGCAGCGATAATCTTACAATTTAAGAGCAAAATCTTGAAGTGCAAACAGTAAGGTTGCAACAAAAGTATTTACCATCTCTTCTTCATTATCCTCAAGAACACTTTGAAATGTCACAAAGAGAGTGGAATTCCAACCACCTAATGGAATAACCAACAATTAGTATGTAAACAGTAAGGTATTTGGAAAATAAGAATAAGATGCAAGTGCAAACATTGAGTACCTAATAGATCAGCACGAGACCAAGCTTGCATGCACATCAGAGCTTCAGCCACATTAGGAGTAAGCCTGCTACGATGTGCACTAAGTACTCTACCACTAGTATTGAATGCACATTCTGAAGCCACGGATGTTATAGGAATAGGCAATATATCACGAGCAAGTTTCTGTAAGGTAGGATACTTGACGCCCCCAACCTTCCACCAATCAATGATGTCCAAGTCTTGTGTTCTAGGCAGAGCAGCTTCTTCCAAATATAATTCCAATTCTGTATGGGCTGAAGAAGAAGAAGAAGGCATAACGACACGATTGGACATGTAAAGATCCAAGAGTTTCATGGCTTCATCCTCTTCTCCAGTTGGGATTGAAGTAGCAGAAGCATCCCATGTGTCCTCACCTTCTGCTTCATCTTGGTATTGCTTTACCAAGTCAAACATTAACTTCCTCACTTTCTCTATTTCTTTGGATGCATGATGTCTTCCGTAGAGAGGACCATAAAGAGCATTGAGAATATGAAGTTTGTACCTTGGATCAAGGACTGTTGCAACTGCCATAAGACCATGTATATCTTTCCAATACTTCTCAAATTTATCCTTTATTTCCTCAGACATTTTTTGTATAAGCTCATTTTCACTATTACCCCATTTCCTTATGGCCAAACGAATGGTAACTACTTTAGGGAAAAAGAGATTTGCTGTTACATACTTAGTTCCCGAAAATGACTCAGTGATATCAAAGAAGAGCTTCAACCTATCACACATTTCCTTTGCAAACTTCCAATCATCTTTGGTTGGGCAGCAATCAAATTTCTTTTCACGTGCCTTCAATTTTTCAAATATCTCTATGTATTGTAGCGCAATGCTTATCATAAGGTAAGTTGAATTCCATCTAGTCTTACAGTCAAGATTTAACCTTTTGTTATACTCTATGTTCAATGTTTTTGCCATCTTTTCAAACTTCTCATGTCTTTTAGGTGTTGCTGACCAAAATGCAACACTATCACGTACTCTCTCTACACCTTCCTCTAACACACTCATTCCATCTTTCACAATCAGGTTTAATATGTGAGCAGCACAACGCATGTGCAGAAATTGGCCTTCTAACATAAGAGAGCTAGTATCCAACTTATCTGGCAATATAGTCATAGCTTTCTCATTAGATGTGCAGTTGTCCAAAGTGACAGTGGAAATCTTCCTCTCTAGGTGCCATTCAACAAGACACTCATACAAGGCTTCACATATGACCTCAGCTGTATGTGGACACGGCACATAAGCAAACCTGACACCATAAAACATAAATAAATCATGAGTGGCTACATAACCATGGCAATAATTAGAATTCTAGAATATTTATAATTTTACCTTATAAGAAAGCTCTTCAGGTTCCAAGAATCATCTATGTAGTGTGCCATAACAGCCATGTAACCTCTCTTTTGATAGCCTGCTGTCCACAAATCTGTAGTGACAGCCACTCGGTGTTTGAAGCTTGCAAAGAAATTCACCATCTTCTCTTTCTGAGCAGAATGCATAGCTATAATGTCATTCCTAATAGTATTTCTGCTGACCATCTTGAACAATGGTTGCAGATAAGAACAAAATCGACGAAAACCATGGTGATCCACCATAGATAAAGGGTACTCATGTTCGCAGATCATTAGAGCAAGCTCTCTCCTAGCCTTCTCTTGATCAAAAGTGTAATTTTCAACATTTACTTTTCCACCTTCAACCGTTGTCAACTTTAATTTTTGTTGCTTTGGACCCATAGGTGCATGCCTAGCAGGACAGGAGGCCAAATGAGAATGCAAGTGTTTGGTGCCATGTGTACCAAGAGCACTAAGTTTTGTGTGACAATAATTGCACTCAGCTTTCCATAATCCATCAACAAGTTTCTTTTCCATCTCATTCCATACTGCTGATGTGAGCTTCCTCTTAGTACCAACTCTGCTTGTTGTACCAGCAGCAGCAACTTGAGATGGAGTAGCTTCAGTTATTGGAGTGGCCTGAGCATCAGATGCTGGGGTACTAGCTGAGTTCACATTTTCAGTGTTTGCCACAGCTGAGACTTGTGCTTCATCTTGAGAAGCCTGCAAACTGTACATAATACAAAACAACCAAGTTTCTGAACTGTATAGAACATAGTCTTCAGTTTCAGTACAAATGAACCAAGGTACAGAATGTTTAAAATGTAAAAAATCAAAAATATTGTGATCCCTAAATAGCAATATTTAAAATTAGAGTAACCAGTAACTAATTAAAATTCTTTGCACCAAAAACATGCAACAGAAGAATCTTAATTGGAAGTTTATAGAGATTAACTAGTTAATCAAACGGGCAAACACAATAGTGCACACACGAATACATCCATGTACTGCGTACACTATTATAGGAATATTGATCAGTTTGCCGTACATTAGTACTGAACAAGAATCCGTTCGATCTACACTAGTACTGAATACATCCATGTACGGAATGTTTCAGTAAAAATGTTTAAAATGAATCAAGGTACACAATGTTTAAGATGTAAAAAATCGACCAAGGTACAGAATATAGTCTTCAGTTTCAGTATAGAACATAGTCTTCGGTTTCAGTAAAAACGAACCAAGGTACACTAGTACTGAACAAGAATTCGTTCGATCTACACTAGTACTGAACAAGAATTCGTTCGATCTACACTAGTACTGAATCAGTTCATACTCATTTTGTATGAATAGGCAAGATTCATACCCTAAACGTCAGTAGTTTTGCCTGGTCATCGGTGCGGTCCTGCTTCCCGCCATATTGTACTAGCTCGCGGCCCGCCTCGTCGCTGTGACCTACCTCGCCGTCGCCGCAGCCCCGTGCAGCCGTGCTCCGTCTCAATGCGCTCGTCCTCGCAGCCTTGCGCGGCCTTGCCGCGTCACCCGTGCAGCCCTGCTCCGCTTCGAAGCGCTCCTCGTTGCATCCTTGTGCGGCCTTGCCGGCTCACCCGTGAAATTTTGTATCACCACAGACGGTGACTTAGATGGCTCAATCGCTGGGATAGATGGAGATTTGGGATGAAAATGGAAGGTTCTGGGAGGACGACCAGGAGACGAGGACGTCAATTTGTCAATGATTCTATGGATAAAAATCATTTCCTTGCGTATACTCCGGGCTGGTAGAGTAATTTACGGCAGAGTAATTTCCTCTTCGTTTTTAGATAACAAATGTTAGTACATGGCTATAAGGAAAGTGATAATGGGGCAGGGAAGGAAGGTTGTCAGACTATCGGGTCGGGTTCGGGTATACCCGCGGGTAAAGAATTATGCCCATGCCCTACCCATGATTAATCGGGTCGGGTTCGGGCGCCGCCCATGGGCACAAAACCATGCCCAGACCCTGCCCATTCGGGTCGGGTACCCACGGGTACCCATGCCCATGGGTAAAATTGCCATCCTTACATATTTGCAATTTTGATCAGTTTAGCATGGTCATCCTCATCAGAAGAATATTGATCACTGGAGTGAACCTTGTGATGTTTGGAGGATACCTTTTCTTTCGAGGCTTTGGCCATGAAGCAATATGCCGGAGACTCGTTGTCGCTCAAATGATTCTCGAAGAAGTTTGATGCAGGAGTAGAGGCACATGCTATGCCAGCCATGCCGGAATCAGAACCCTCATCGGATTCTTCAACCTCTTCGTTGTCAGATGATGCTTCTGCTTCGGAATCCATCTCCTTGCCGATGTATGCCTTGGCCTTGCGAGAGGTGTCCTTGCGGTTGGATGAGGACTTGGAGGGATTCCTTGAGGAAGATCTTGACGAGGACTTGGAGGAGCTATCCTTCTTCTTGAAAAACTTCTTCGTTTTCTTCTCATCATCGGAGTCGTAGCTTTTGCTCTTGCCTATGCCATGGTTATTTCCTGAATCATATCTTCCACTTGCACGGATTTCAGCTTCCCAGAGAGGGCAGTCCGAAATGAAATGCCCTGGTTTTTTGTACTTGAAACAGGTGTAATCTCTAGTCGGTTTTGATGAAGATTTGGAGCCGCCAGAGTTGCTGGATCCTTTCTTATGAAACTGATTTTTCCTATGAAGACGCTGGAATCTTTTCATGATCAAAGCGAGATCCTTGCTGATCCTTTCGGTGTCATCTGAATCTTCATCGGCGTTTCCTTCTGAGGAAGAATCAGCCGCGGCCTTGAGAGCATGACTTTTTCGGTGACTTGAACCATAGAGATCTCTCTTTTCTTCTTCTTGTTCTTCGTGGGTGTTTAGCCTTTCCATAATATCAGCAGAGTCAAAAACTTTGAAATCAGCTCGTTCCCGAATCATCAGGACTAGAGTGTCGAACGAACTGTCAAGGGATCGGAGCAGTTTCTTCACAACTTAGTGGTCAGTGATGTCTTTGGTGCCGAGACCTTGTAGCTCGTTTGCAATGTCACTCAGACGATCGAAGGTTTGCTGGCAGCTTTCATTTCCGATACGCTTGAACCTATTGAACTTGGCCCGAAGAGTATCAATGCGAGCTTCTTTCTGAGTTGAAACGCCCTCATTTATCTTCTCGAGAATGTCCCACAATTCCTTAGCAGTTTCACACTGACGATAGCGAAGAAATTGAGCACGAGAGAGATGGCCACCAATTTCATCCTTAGCTTGAGCATCCATCTGAATGAGTTTCTTCTTGTGGTCAGTGGGGACCTGGGGCACTTCAACCGTGAATCCATTCTGCACCACATTCCACATATCATCATCAATGGCTCGGAGACGGATCTTCATCTTCTCCTTCCAGAAGGGATAGTCCGTCCTATCGAAGATGGGAATCTTGAGGTGCGACTTGTAGCTCACTGAAGACAAACTTAAACTCCAAGGTGGTTAGACCAAAATGAGCAGAGTCAAGGAGTACCATTCTCTGATACCAATTGTAGGAACGAAGTATGTCTACCAGAGGGGGGGTGAATGGGAGTTTTAAATTTTCTTCGGAAATATCAAAACTCTCGGAACCCAGCAGCGGAACGAGTGAAAACAGTATACAGTGAGCGAATACAAACTACCGAATGGAAACTAACAGCATGCATCGAGGTAAATCACATGTTTGAAATATGTCATATGTCACAGTTCGAATGTAAAAGAGGGTAGCAGAGGTGACCAGTGATGCTCGATGGCGACAAGGTGTTTGGTAGACCAGTTCGCCCTTCTGGAAAAGGACTACGTCTGGTTGGAGGGGTTGTGATTTAACACAGAAGATAAACTCTCTTCGCCCTATTCTCCTCGACAATTGGTTCGTCAACCAAGGCCGATTACTCGTGGTAGATGCTTGAGGCGATCTCCGAACCTTTACAGACTTCTTCTTCGAGAACCACAATTACTCTTGGTCTCTGAAGAAATTGACGCCCAACCGTCTAGAGAGTTCGCAGCTCTCAAGAGTAATAGGCGGAGCGTACTGGACATAGATCCGAGTGATGCTGAACCACTATCTAATTTTTCGGTTCTGGGGTTTTCTCTCGGTGGATTTTAAACTCAAATCTCTCGGAGAGGGGGTTGCTCAACAATCTTCTCAGAATCAAACGGAGCAGCCACCGGACAACGCCGGTGCGGGGTGGCTATTTATAGCCGCAGCCTTCCCTGATGGGAAATGACCATTTTGGACACGCGGTCCAGCCAATGGCCAACCGACACGTTCACAACGATCGGATTTTAAGAGCAACGGTAACATTACTTGGGGAGCAAGTAATGCTAACTCCTCGGTCAGAGACAAATCTCTCGCAGCGAAGAAGATCACAGTCTCTTGCTGGCAAGTATTTGCTCGGAACACAAAGAGATTTCTCTCGCAACTTTCATAGGATTTGGGTTTAGCATTAGTGAATCAAAGCTTCGAACGCTACACCCCTCTTAATAGTACGGTGGTCCTATGACTCAACAAAGAGAAAAGAAACGACGAAAAGAATGCTACGTCTTCACTTCGTCATCAATCTCCTCGACTGCAGTCACTTTGCTCGGACGAGCACCGAACGAATTGCTTTGCATCAACAATTTTTGAGGGGTCACTCTTGTCGTCATAATCTTCGGTCATAACTTTCACTGCCACGCAGGGGATATTCTTCAGAGTTTGAATCCAAACTCCTCTTTGACTCCAGGGACCTGTTACTCTGTGTGCACTAGCAAACACATTAGTCCCTCACTGTTTGTCAACAATCTCCAAAACATAAGGAGGCAAATTATTGCACCAACAGGATTCGTCGAGCTCACCCAGCTGTGGTGATCCGTAGAGGCCTTCGCGGATATTCCGAGGAGCGCGGCGGACGCTGGCTGCTACTATGGCGCGTAGGAGGGCCATGCTGCGGAGAGGGCGTTCTGGCTACAATTCCAGGCGCCTTCGCATCCGGAACTGCTAAATGATCAGATGAAGCAGTTGATGGAGCTCCTGCGCATGGCGAAGCCGACGCTTCAAGACCTCTGCGCCAATCTTTGGCCCGCAGAGGCCCTGCCGACTAGCTTCTTCGGGTTTTTTGCCCGTCTGCGGGAGGCCGCCCCCCCAATTGATGCACTGGAAGCATTCAGCGTGCCTGGAGGGGGCTCAGCGGGCGTATGCCTGCGTGAATACGCACTACCCGCGTGTTGAGGCGACGGTCATGGCCGCCGGGCCCCCAGAAGGGAAGGCCCGAACTGTGGAGCAGTATCTGGGCAAGGTGATGGAGGGAGCCCGGATCACCGAGGCCAAGTGTCCCAAGGACAACTTGTATTTTTAGGTAGTACTTTGGTATGCCGAAGTGTAGTTTGAATGTAAAAAACTATCTTTCATTTTGCAATGAATGCGGCTTTATTTTTCGACATGTGATTGTGTGTTTTTATTTTTTGACTCCTGTGTGACCGTTTGTAGCTGAAAGTGACCAGTCGTCGGCTTCGACCCCTTTGTGCAGTGCACATCGGGTGTTTCCGCGGCAGTCATGACCCTTAGCCGATATCTAGGTTCGCGAAGGCGGTCCATGCTCGCGAAAACAAAGCAATCAGACTATAGAGGTTTTATAACTTTCACTTAGTCGTAGGAGCTTGACTGTGGGGGCTGATGACGAGCCGCCGATCCATGGAGTGGTTCGGCTATATGGCCGAGGTTTATGCCACTAACCACTTAGGCTGATTTAATAAGGAGCCCTTCGTTTAACACGGGTAACCTCCAAGGGTACATTGTTGGACACTGTTTTCGGATGGCCAACCATTTTACGCTTACCAGGACAGTTAGTTTTCGGCTTTATCCACTGAGGCGCTTTGCCATGCAAGCTGGCAGCGCAATCGCAGTGGTTCTCCCTTTACGCCCTTAGCCAAATAGATCGGAAACGTAAGGGGTAAGCACTGGAGCCGGGCAACCCAACTATTGACTAAAATTGAGGTTCGAAATTGATTCATATAATGCAACATCCAAGACGCCGAATAGATACTTCGGACTTGTAGGGCGTGAGATTAAAAGCGAAGCTCATAGTAATTTTAAAGGGACATTTACATTTGTGCCCCTAACTGGAACCCACTACTCAGATTTGCCCCTAATTTCGAAGCATGCTCAGTCGGGCCCATGGAACCCGGGGTATCCAGGCCCGTCTGCCTTCGGCCCAGGGCGCAACGCCTGGCATGGGCCCAGCGGGCTGTCACTACCGAACTCTCACCAAGACCCCTCATGAGGCCCTGGCCTCCTGAGGCCCCCTCCTCAGGGAGTAGCAAGCAACGCTCAGCACCACCATCAACGGCCTCGCGAGGTCCCCTCACGAGGCGGCTTCCCGAGTGGCCTCGCGAGGCAGCTTTCCGAGGTGGCCCCCCGAGGCCCCCCTCCCGCAGGCACTCGAGACGAAGGCCGTTCGGCGTGCCGCGCGGTCTGGAGCCCATCACGTGGGTGACGCGCGCGGTGACGAGCAGCAGCAGAGGCCGCGCCAGCAGGCGCGGATGAAGATGGCTTCCTCTTTCGTGTTAAGGGAGCAGGGCCAGCTATCTACTCTCCAAAGCAACCCCAAAGGTTGCCCGATCGGCGAAGGAAGACCAAGATGACGGGCGCGCAGGGCGGAGGTCATCACCGAGCCCACCGGCGCGTCATGGATCATGCTTTGGCAGGCGAAGACCACCTTTAGTCAGGATAGCTTGAGTGCCTGTCCCCTTTCAAAATCGCCAAGTGTGGCAACCCTTCCCGCCTAAGTTTCCAGGGGGAAGAGGATCAAGGCCGATATAAAAGGGGCAATGCTGCCACCGTAGAGGAGGACGATTCCCTTGTCTTCAACCTTGTACGCGAGAACCTTCTTGCCCACGATAATCCCAACCACAAAGCAGGAGTAGGGTCTTACACCGCAAGGTGGCCCGAACCTGGGTAAACCGCTGAGTCCTCGCTCCGTCCCTCGCTAGCGCGCTCTCGCCGTCGCCTCGCCGTCGCTTAACCGTGGTAGGAGACGAAGTAGGTAGAACAAGCTCACCCAAGTGTTCGAACCTTTGGGTCCCCGGAGCCCGACTTCTGACATTTGGCGCGCCAGGTAGGGGTGCGCTACTGTTCTTCTGCTCCGCCCTCAGCTCCACCAACCCCATGGCCGACGCACGTCGCGAGCGCGCCGAGCGCAGGGCTGGCCACGTGGCTCAGACAGAGCCGGTGGCCCGTGGCAATCGCCGCCGCCCCGAAGCCGAGGCTGCTGCCGCCACCGACCCCGCTGCCCCCGAGCAGCAGGACTCCTCCCAGCACCCTTCCGTGCGGGCGGACGGCCGCACCGCCACGGCCTCCTCCCTCGCCCGCCGTGGGCCGCCGGACCCGCAGGCCGCGCTGCTCATGGCGCGTGAGCTGCTCCGCTACCGTCCGGCTGACGCCGCCTACGACGCCTGGCTCGGTCGCATCGCCGAGCTCGTCAACATCGCCGGGGATGCTCCGGCACCTTCTCACTCGCTCCGCCCGCCGCCGTCTCATGCTGGGGACCTGGCGCACGGCGCTCCCCCGCCGCCTCCTCTGCGCGACGAGCGCGCCGGACCCCAGCGCAGCGCGCGGGCCCGTAAGCCGTCCCGCGGCGCATCCTCGCCAGACCGAGACGAAGCCATCTACCAGATCATCCACCGTGCGCCCCCCGACGCACGAGTGCTCCTCGAGCGGCAGCGCCAGCGCCAGGACCAGGCCGTTCAGGACGTTGCCGCGGCCGGGCGTCAAAACCGCGCCGCCCTCGCTGGCGGCGTCCCCTCGAGCGGCGTGGGCTGCCGTGCCTTCACCCGCGAGCTACGTCGCGTGGTCTGGCCCGCGAAGTTCAAGCCTGAGCTGCCTCCGCGCTACGATGGCACCCCCAACCCCACGGAGTTCCTCCAGCTCTACGCGCTGAGCGTCGAGGCGGCGAACGGCGACGACAAGGTCATGGCGAACTGGTTCCCCATGGCCCTCAAGGACGGCCCGCGCTCCTGGCTCATGAACCTCCCCGAGGCTTCCATCTCGTCGTGGGCCGAGCTCTGCAGCCAGTTCATCGCCAACTTCAAGGGCACACAGGACCGCTCCCTCACCATCAACGACCTGCGGCGTGTTCGACAGCGCCCAGACGAGACCCTCCGAAGTACATCCAGCGCTTCAGTCAGGTGCGCAACAAGATCCCGCGCGCCTCCGACGCGGCCGTCATCTCTGCGTTCTCCACCAGCATCACGGACATCAAGATGCACGAGAAGCTCGCCATCAACGGTGAGCTCGACTCCGTGCTCGAGCTGCTCAACCTCGCCGACAAGTGCGCCAAGGCTGAAGAAGGCCGCCTCCTCGTCCACAACGACCCCGACGCGGCGCTCGACGCCGCCAAGGCCAAGAGCAAGGACGTCAAGCGCAAGGGCCCTGCCGTGCTTGCGGCGGAGCCCGAGCAAAAGCGCGGCCGTGACCACGATGAGCCCAGGAAGGACAACCGGACACTCTGCGCTTTTCACAACGTCCGCTCCCACAGCACCGAAGACTATCAGGAGCTCAAGCTGCTCCGCGACGAGCGTCAGAGCCACCGGGACGATCGCAATGGCCGCGATGCCGGCCGCGGAGGTGGCCGCAGCGGCAACCGCTGGGACAGCCGCAACAACAATGGCAACTACCGTCAGGGCTGGCGCGATCAGCCTCGTGAGGCCGCCTGGCGCGATCATCCTCGTGAGGCCGCCTGGCGCGACCAGCCTCGTGAGGCGAATCCTCAGGCCAATGCCGCTCTCCCGCCGCTGCCACCGCCACCCCGAAGGAACGACGTCAACCAGCCTGACGAGGGCGCTGGGGGCTACCAGGAGCCTCGCGCGGTCGCCTGCATCCTCGGCGGGTCCCAAGCCCCTGCGTCCATCTGCCACTTCAAGCAACTCTCTCGCGAGGTGTATGCCGCCCTCCCGAGGCCTGAGGTCGCGCGCCCCCTCAAGTGGTCGCAGTACGCCATCACCTTCGACTCCAAGGACCACCCCAAGTCCACGGCCTCTGCAGGCGCGCTCCCCATGCTGTGCACTCCCACCATCAGCAACGTCGCGGTCACCAAGATCCTCATCGACGGGGGTGTCGGCCTCAATGTGCTCTCCGTCGTGACCTTCGAGACGCTCCAAGTGCCCTACGACCAGCTGATGCCAACCAGGTCCTTCTCTGAAGTGACCGATGGCTCCACCATCCCGCTGGGGCAAGTGCGCCTCCCCGTCACCTTCGGCACCCGCTAGAACTACCACACCGAGCTCATCGACTTCGACGTGGCGCACATCGGCCTGCCTTATAACGCCATCTTGGGCTACCCGGCTCTCACCAAGTTCATGGCGGCCACCCATCACGCCTACAACGTCCTCAAGATGCCCGGCTGCAGTGGCATCATCACCGTCGCCTGCGACGAAAAGGACGCGGCCAGCACCCTTGAGCATGCCTACAAGGCTGCCGCTGTCGCGCACCCGGCCGACGAGGACGCGGCCGAGCCTTCCGAGGCCGCGCCCACGAAGAAGAAGCAACTGTTCTCTCAGGACCGCGCCGAGACGAAGAAGGTGTCGGTGGACGGCAGCGGCTCCGGCTCTGCCTTCACCATCGGCACAGGCCTCCTTCCTGCATAGGAAAGCGCGCTCGTCACCTTCCGTCGGGCAAACTCGGATGTTTTCGCCTGGAAAGCATCCGACTTGTCCGGTGTGCCGAGGGAGGTGATCGAGCACCACTTAGCGGTGTGCCCCAATGCACGCCCGGTCAAGCAGAAAGCACGGCGCCAGGCGCCAGAGAAGCAAGAGTTCATCGTCAATGAAGTTCAGAAGCTCCAAGAAGCCAGAGTCGTTCGTAAGGTGCGCCATCCCGAATGGCTCGCCAACCCAGTCGTCGTTCCCAAGAAGGGCGGCAAGGAGCGCATGTGCGTTGACTTCACCAGCCTCAACCAGCTCTGCCCTCGTGACCCCTTCCAGCTGCCGCGAATTGGCCAGGGCGTTGGCCCCGCTTTCGGCAGCACGTGCATGCCCTTCGGGCTGAGGAACGCCGGCGCCTCTTTCCAAAGGCCGGCGCCCTTCACGCCAGGGCCTCGTGAGCCTCCTACTCCTCGCGAGCTCCCGAGGCCTTGCGAGCCCCCTGGCCCCGGAGGAGCGGACTCTCTTGGCGCGCCCCGCCAAGTGGTCTGACGTCACTACAGCGCGGTTCTGCCAGGTGCGCCCGGCGCGACGCCTCTCGCCGCGCCTCTCGAGCTTCGCTCCTGGAACCTTATCCTTTTGGTTGTGTAATGAATTTTGCTGATTTCGCCCTGATGAGTTATATTCGCCGCTAATTTCTATGTTAAATTCGATGCCGCCCGAGAGCGTCGCACGCTCGCGACCCCTCCCCTGACCGATTTCGTGAGCGGGGGCTAGGCACGGTGTCTGTGCTTGGGTCCGTCCCTACAGTACTGTCAAATCCAAGCGACTGAGCTCTGGCTCGCGGGCCCGCTCCTATGCATGTCACCTCACCAAGGTCCTTGGTGCCTCATCTCCTCACGCAACGGCCACGGGCGAGTTAGCGAGCTTGCGCCGCTCCCCCCATCGTGAAATCTATCGACATGCAGCCCCTCAGGAGTCAAGCTGCACGAAGACCTCGCGGGCGGCCTCTCGCGGGCCGGCCTCGCGAGGCGAAGATGCTTCGAACACCGAGCCTCGTGAGCACGCCTCGCGAGCTGCGTGAGCCCTCATGAGTCGTGGCTCACCCGACACCGCTCTCCGCCAAAAGCTAAGTGTGGCTGCCTCACGAGGCGCCCTTACCATCATTCAAGCCCTCTCCCCTCGCGATCTCGTTGAGCACAGCGTTTTTCTTCTGCGTAAGCCGCTTGCACGCTAAAGGGGGGCCCCCTGAGCATCGCGCCTCAGGAGCCCTCACTAGCTCCCGGTGCCCATCACCTCCTGGCCTTGTCCCAGCATCGCGACCGGACATACCAGCGGCGTCTGAGGCCCGCCCGGGGGCTGGGTCCTAACGGCGTAGAGCGCTGAGGCGAGCAAAGAAAAAAAACCCAGCCTCACAAGAGGACTTCAGGAGAGAGTGCATACACCCCATGTCACAAAAGCACTAAGTTAAACATAGAAGATACTGTTTTCACGCCCCCGTGGGGCTACATCGCTTCAATGCAGGAAAACGAAAAGAAAGAAGAGGCCTAGGCGAGGCGCCGTCGCCCTCAAGACTCCAGCGCAGGGTGCCGCGCGCATCCCCAAGAAGGCGCTGCGGGCACGAGCGGCTCCGTCACCGTGCGCACGATGCCACCGCCATCGGTTCCGGAGCCCTCGCCGCACGCGCCTAGTCGGAGTCCTCGTCCTCGCTCTTGACGCGGGGAGAGCCGCCGTCGCTTCCGCCCCCGTCGGAGGAGCCGTCCTCGCTGGAGGAGCCGCTGTAGCTGTCCTCACTCTTCGCGCAGCACTCCAGGCGGCTACCGGAGAGCCCGAAGATCTTCACGAAGAGCGTGGCGGCCCCGTCGTACTTAAACTGGAGAACGACTTCCACCCCTGCCTCAGGAACATGAAGCCCCAGGGGGTGAGCTCCGTCGCCACCTAGGAAGGGCCGTTGCAGCAACAGTCGGCCTGCACCCACAGGCCCAAGGGCGCACGGTTCGCCATCGCCGCCGCGAAGGAGTCCGGGAGCCGGAGCCAGGTGCAGGGGCTGCGGACAATGAACTCGCGTGCCGCCTCCGCCAAATGGCTCCCCGCTTGGGGCGGGAGCGCGGCCGCTCCGCCGCGGCCACCTCGGCCTTGCGCGCCTCGCCCGCCGCGCCCGCGGGCGGCACCCCTTCCGCGACTGTTGGGCCCGGCGCCGGCAGCCGTCGGGGAACGACCGCGCCCCCGGGGCGGGACCTACGATGCGGCGGCGGAAGCATGGCCACGCCCTCTTCCCCTTGCCATTTTCGCGGCGGCTCTAGCAAGGAGGCAGAGGAAGCTGGAGGAAGGAGAAGAAGGGTGGGGGACTCCGGCCCTCCCCTCTCCCTCTTTATCTCGGTGCGGAACTCCCCTCGTCGCTCCACCTTCTCTGGCGTTGGGAGTTGGAGCAATAGCACGTAAGAAGGAAGGCAATGATGGCCTCGCGCCACCCGCGCTGAGATTTATGTCAGCGCGGCGGTTTCCGAGGCGTCGTGGGGAAGTGGGGGCGACCCCCGCCACATCGTGCGCCACGCGTCGCGCCTGGCCGCAGGCGGTTAGGGCCCGCGCCGTTTCGCCCCTCAGTAGGCGGGAACCTGCGCGCCGCGGGCCTGGGGGCTACTGTCGGGCCCATGGAACCCGGGGTATCCAGGCCCGTCTGCCTTCAGCCCAGGGCGCAACGCCTGGCATGGGCCCAGCGGGCCGTCACCACCAAACTCTCACCAAGACCCCTCATGAGGCCCTGGCTTCCTGAGGCCCCCTCCTCAGGGAGTAGCAAGCAACGCTCAGCACCACCATCAACGGCCTCGTGAGGTCCCCTCACGAGGCGGCTTCCTGAGTGGCCTCGCGAGGCAGCTTTCCGAGGTGGCCTCCCGAGGCCCCCCTCCCGCAGGCGCTCGAGACGAAGGCCGTTCGGCGTGCCGCGCGGTCTGGAGCCCATCACGTGGGTGACGCGCGCGGCGACGAGCAGCAGCAGAGGCCGCGCCAGCAGGCGCGGATGAAGATGGCTTCCTCTTTCGTGTTATGGGAGCAGGGCCAGCTATCTACTCTCCAAAGCAACCCCAAAGGTTGCCCGATCGGCAAAGGAAGACCAAGACGACGGGCGTGCAGGGCGGAGGTCATCACCGAGCCCACCGGCGCGTCATGGATCATGCTTTGGCAGGCGAAGACCACCTTTAGTCAGGATAGCCTGAGCGCCTGTCCCCTTTCAAAATCGCCAAGTGTGGCAACCCTTCCCGCCTAAGTTTCCAGGGGGAAGAGGACCAAGGCCGATATAAAAGGGGCAGTGCTGCCACCGTAGAGGAGGACGATTCCCTTGTCTTTAACCTTGTATGCGAGAACCTTCTTGCCCACGATAATCCCAACCACAAAGCAAGAGTAGGGTCTTACACCGCAAGGTGGCCCGAACCTGGGTAAACCGCTGAGTCCTCGCTCCGTCCCTCGCTAGCGCGCTCTCGCCGTCGCCTCGCCGTCGCTTAACCGTGGTAGGAGACGAAGTAGGTAGAACAAGCTCACCCCAGTGTTCGAACCTTTGGGTCCCCGGAGCCCGACTTCCGACATGCTCAAATTTGCCCCTCTGCCGTTAGTTGTCCTTATAGAAATGCCCTTCTGCGCCGTTACCGTCCGGTCAAAGGGCTTTGACCGTCTCGAAAAAAATAGCAAAAAAATTCAAAAAAACTGAAATTTTGTGGGATCAAAGATACTCAGGTGCGCAAGGTGCGTGCAATTTTTTGTGCTATTTAGACATACCAGGAGCTCGTGGCAAAGGAAAACAATAAATATGTACGCCTGTGAATAGTAAATTCAAAAAAAAATAGAAAGAAAATTCAAAAAAATATGAAATTTTTTGGCATCCAAGATGCTCGGGTGCGCAAGGTGTGTGCAAAATTTTGTTATCAAATGACATGCGAGGAGCTCTAGCAAAAAAAAAATAGTGTATTTTTTCAAAGTTTTTTCTGAGCCAAATTTTGTTTTTTTCTCCACGAGCTCCTACAATGTCCAAACACAACAAAATTTTGCACACACCTTGCGCACCCAAGAATCTTGGATGCCAAAAAAATTCATTTTTTTTTATTTTCTTGATATATTTTTTGAATTTACTGTTCACGGGCGTGCAGATTTACTGTTTTTCCTTTGCCACGAGCTCCTGGTATGTCTAAACAGCACGAAAATTTGCACGCACCTTGCGCACCTGAGTATCTTTGATTCCACAAAATTTCAGATTTTTCTGAATTTTTTTGCTATTTTTTTCGAGACGGTCAATGCCCTTTGACCGGACGGTAACGGCGCAGAAGGGCATTTCTATAAGGGCAACTAACGGCAGAGGGGAAAATTTGAGCATGCTTCGAAATTAGGGGCAAATCTGAGTAGTGGGTTCCAGTTAGGGGCACAAATGTAAATGTCCCCATTTTAAATAACAGTTGTATCGTGAATGTATGCTTTTGGCTCAAAGGCAGTGAACATAAGGAAATGCGTAATGACCTCGATGGGTGCACTTTTATTTCATGTGGTCGAGCCGTACATGCCAAGCTTTAACAAAAGAAACTTGTAGAAGATACAACTTAAAAGAAAAAGTAAAGGAGTAAGAACAGGGCAGATATGCTAATGGGTTTATTCGCCCAAGCCCGTTGTTGTCGCACGTCTGCGTCTCCGTGCTGTTGATCAGCTTGTCTTTGTTGAAAGCGAAGGAGGTATGGGCTGTCCGCGACCTCGGCCGTTTGTTTGCTTGATGCTTTCGTAGGTCAAGTCCTTTGAAAAGTTGTGCGGCTGCCACTTAGATGGTTTAAGCCATGTGGACATGCTGCTTCTGACTGGGCCTTTTACAGCGCCCTGCTGGTATGCAAGTCCGAAGTGCGTTGTTGTTCAGTTGAACTGATAACGACACATCATTTGATTCGGCTCCTCGGCCGCCCATGGAATTTTTAGTGCAAAGTTATGCACCCTGGGGACGTAAAGCCCCTCCAAGGGGAGGCGAACGAGTAGCCCGGGCCCCTATTTGAGGGGAATCGTGGCCTGACTGAGGTCGGCTCGTGCGGCCTGTACGTGCTTTGAGGAGCTGGGTTTGTTACGAGGTGCCTCCTCAGTTGCCTGTACCTCGGCTGCGAAAGCCGCAGTCTATTCCTCTGTTCGGAGGGAGCGCTTGGTGTTACCATTGACTGTAATAACACCATTTGGTCCTGGCATTTTCATCTTTAAGTATGCGTAATGCGGGACTGCGTTAAAGTGGGCGAATGCGATGCGCCCAAGCAGCGCGTGGTAGCCGCTCCAAAAAGGGATTATATCGAAGATTAACTCTTCACTCTGGAAGTTCTCGGGTGATCCGAAGACTACCTCCAGCGTTACTGTTCCTGTGCAGCGAGCCTCGACGCCCGATATGACACCTTTGAAGGTGGTGATGATGGGTTTGATCCTGGATGAGTCTATGCCCATCTTCCTGATCGTATCCACGTAGATCAAATTAAGGCTACTGCCTCCGTCCATGAGGACGCGCGTCAGATGGAATCCGTCAACGATCGGATCCAGGACCAAGGCAGCCGATCCGCCATGTTGGATGCTGGTTGGGTGATCATGTTTATCGAATGTGATCGGGTAAGCCGACCACAGATTGAACTTCGGGGCGACAGGCTCTAAGGCGTAAATGTCCCGAAGTGCTCGCTTCCTCTCCTTTTTAGGGATGTGGGTCACGTAAATCATGTTTATGTCCTTCACCTCGGGAGGGAACTGTTTCTGGTTTCCATTGTTGGATCGACGAGGTTCATCCTTGTCCTCGCTGCGAGGTTGGGTTTTACTTTGGCCCTCCGTCGCTATCTTTCCGGCCTGCTTGAAGACCCAGCAGTTCCGGTTGGTGTGGTTTGCTAGCTTGTCCGAGGTGCCATGGATTTGACATGGCCTATCGAGGATCTTATCAAGCTAGCTGGGTCCGTCTTTGCTCCCTTTAAAGGGCCTATTTTTCGGACCAGATCGAGGTCCATTGAACCCTGCGTTTACGGCGACGTCCTCGATGTCACTCCTGCCATTTTTATGCATGCGCTTATTTTTATTGCGCCTGGGCTTGCCATTGGCGTCGCGAGCTTTCGAAGTGCCTGCCTCACCGTTATGAGTACTACGGGCCAGCCAACTATCCTCTCCTACGTAAAAGCTGGTCATGAGCGAGGTGAGGGCCGCCATGGTCCTCGGCTTGTCTTGCCCGAGCTGGCGTGCGAGCCACTCGTCACGGATGCTATGCCGGAAAGCGGCGATAGCCTCGGCGTCGGGGCAGTCCATAATTTGGTTCTTTTTAGTTAAGAACCTGTTCCAGAACTTCCTTGCCGACTCGCCGGGCTGTTGAATGACGTGGCTGAGGTCGTCGGCATCAGGAGGTCGGACATATGTGCCCTGGAAGTTAGCTCGGAAGGCATACTCGAGTGCTTCCCAGCTTCCAATAGAATGAGGAGGTAGGCTATTTAGCCAATGCCTCGCCGGCCCCTTTAGTTTGATAGCATGGAGGTCGTCTCCATGTGCCATGTGGATGTGGAGAAGGAAATCTTCAATCCACACCGCTGGGTCGGTAGTGCCATCGTACGACTCGATGTTGATGGGTTTAAACCTGTCAGGGAACCGGTGTTCCATTACCCTGTCTGTAAAACAGATCGGGTGAGCGGGACCTGGGAACCGAGCAGACTCACGTCGAACGTCGGGAGATATCCGCGTATAAGCTCGCTCTCGAGCTCGGCCGTTCATGTCCATCCAGGCGTCGTAGCCATCGAGCCCGACCGGTGCGCGTCCTCTCGATCCGTAGATGGACCGAGAAGGTGCCCGGTTCGCCTCTATCTGGCGTCTTGCGTTGTATGGCTCGGTGTAGTTGACGGGGTCCTTGCCGTAACGGCGTGTCGTTGTTTGGGCGTGTAAATTTTCCTGCACTGGCCTGTCACGCCCTTTAGGGGGGCGGTCAGGTTCGTCAGCCCGTCCGCGTGTTAAGAGCACGTCGTCGGTTAATTCTTCGTCAAATTCGGGCAGCAAACGCCTGCGCGGATAAGATTTAGGCGCACTATGGAGCCATTCCTTGAGGTCTTGCTCGGCCGAGAGTATCTCAACCCACTTATCGTTCAGCACGTCTTGATTGGCTTGCAGCTGCTGCTGCGTCCGTTTCATGCTTTGGGCGGTGGCCACAAGGCATCGTCGGAACTGTTCCTGCTCAAAGGGGTCTTTGGGGACTATAAAGTCCTCAGTGCCCAGGCTCTCGTCCTCTTCGGACTGAGGTAAGTAATTATCATCCGCCCCTTCAAAGAGGTCATCGGGGTCCTCGTCCTCGAGGATTCCTGCGGGGCTGTGTGGCCGCCCTAGGGAGGCTTGAAAGTCCTCTCCCGGGTTATCGGCGTCGTTTGCCGCAGCGCCGGTATTGGTGGTGGTGGCATCGTTCCCGCTGGGGTCCCCGTTGGTACCTCGCCCGCGCCTTCGCCGACGTCTTGATGGAGGTTTTGGGGTATCCACCATGTACATGTCATAGGTGGAGGTTGCAGTCCACCTGTCGGTGTTGACCAGTGGCGTGGTGGTTTCCGCAGGGCCGTCGACATCTTCATCCATGTCGGTGGCTTCGTCGTAGTCTAACACATCGGTTAAGTCATCGACCGTGGCGACTAGATGGGTGGTGGGTGGGATGTAAATTTCCCGATCGTCGGCTTTAAGTCCGATCTTATCATAGACCGAAGTCTGACTATTTGAGATTGATAAGCTCTGGATGCGATCCAGCATCTCGTTTAGGTGAGATAGCTCCTCGGCATCCATGGTTTGGCTATAAGCCGAGCTGACTTGAAGCACGGCTGGTAGATCACCTGACGTGTCTTTGGCCTCGTGCGGGGCTGGGGTTGATTCCGGATCTGTCACCCGAGTTGGCTCTAAATCCGACGTGGTATCCGAGGTGGTGTCCGGAATGGCATCATGGCCTAATGCCAGGACGAGGCTGTCCGCGGTGGAGGTAGTCGATTCCTCCACAGGGCCCTGTAGGGTCAAGGGCTTGATCCGACATCCTCGAAGGAGATTGGTTCCGGGGCCGAGGCCCCGATGTCTGATAAACCTTCAATCCGACCTGGCCTCCAACCGGTAAGGATGAGCTCTCCGCGGGAATCCGCGATGCACTCCAAGCCTTCGAAAGTTACGACGTGATCTGGAGCATAATTCTCGATGGAAGCTAGATGGCCCGAAGAGTCAGTGCAAAAGACCATGCTGCCGAAAACGAATAATTGGTTGGGGACGAAGATGTCCCCGTAGCCGGAGCCGCAGTTGATCTGCAGGTGAGCCATCAATCCTTTGCTGATCCCACAGTGGAACTCTCAATGAAAGCACCAGTGTCAGTGTAAAAACCGGCTGATCTCGGGGTAGGGGGTCCCGAGCTTTGGATCTCGGATCAATGGTAACAGAAACAAAGGAGACGATGTTTACCCAGGTTCGGGCCCTCTCGAAGAGGTAATACCCTACGTCCTGCTTTGATTATATCAATGATGGAGTACCGAGTACAAGCTTGATCTACCTCGAGATCGTAAGGAGAAGTCTAACCCTAGGGCTAGGTTTATGGTAATTGTAATTTTGTGTCCCCTACAGGCTAAACCCCTCTGGCTTATATATTCGCCAGGTAGGGCATCTAGGGTTACATAGGCAGTATCCGGGGGTGCGTATGGAGGCGGCAGGAGATGTCTTGGGGTATACTCCAAGTCTTAGGCATATGCAATCTTCATCACGTCATGGCTTCCGATGTCCATCTGGATGAGGATGAGGGCCTTCGGGCCCAGCCCGAGGACTATGGGCCGACTAGGATGGGATCCCCTAGTCCAGCACACCGTCACACAGTGACAGTGTCTGAATCATATCTAACAAATGATTTGTAACAATGAAAGTGGGGCTAACCTTCTCTGCACATGCCAGAAACTTCCTCCCACTGTCCACAGATTCAAAAGCCACTAACTTCACACATGGAGATTGATGGTGACAACGAGCAGGCAGATCTTCAGCTACCCCGCTCCATTCCTTGCAAGTGATGGTCGTAGGGAGCTACAAGAGGAACAAATGGCTCAAATCGGCCGCCAGGTTAAAATCCTTTATTACAAATCAGAACCCTAAGCCTAGGGGGCGAGAGAGAGGAGAGAGGCATACCCGGCTGGTGACATAGTCGTCGTCCGAGGAGGAACCACTGGAGAGGTCATTCAAGAAGACCATGGCGACCGCGGCGGTCGGATGTGAGACAACGAGAGTGAGGAAGCAAGCGAGGAAGCGGCTATAGCTTACGAAGGAAGGAAGGAGTAAATAGGGGAAATGTGGCTCGTGGTCGGGGAGAAAAGGGGTGGGGAGGGGGGAAGAGTTAGATATTTCGGCGGTAGGCAAAAAAATTCAAAAGTTGGAGGGAAACTTGGCGTGCAGTGTCATCGGACACCGTTCACTTTGAACAAATGTGTGCATCGCAAACGATTCTTCTGCTTTACGCGCATGCGATGAGTTTGAGCACTCAAATTTTGGTCGAAATTTCCCTGGGTACAGTGCTCATCCACGCCATTGCATAATTTAACATCACTTGCTAATTTGGGTACACAAATGAGCCTACAGCACACAGACCACACTTACTGAATCGAGCAATTTTAGTAATTAAACAGAGCCAGTTGACCTAAACATTGCTCTAACAAAAGACAAGTGGTATGCATAATTTAAACAAATCCGCTGACGCGCCGCCCTATTCCTCCAGCTTACAATCCATCAAGGATCGCCAGACGTTGAACCTTTTGGTCCTAGCCTGCATCTAAAACATGCTCTTGAGACTCTCGATCATATTGAAGGCCTCAACGTTTTCGAAATGCTATTGCAAATCGGGCTCCATACAAGCCAGCATCAGACAGCTAATCTCCGTTGATTCATCAATGAGTTTCTGGTAGGCATTCCTGGTTGTCGCATTAGCATTCACGGCGGGTTCATCTGGAAGCGGATTCTCTAGAACATGTTCCTTCTTATCGTGCTTGAGAACAATTCTCAAATTTCTATACCAGGTGGTAAAGTTTGTTCCATTATGTTTATCCTTTTCCAAGATTGATTTCAATGCAAAGTTGGGTTGAGCAGGTGGTGCCATTGATCTACAACAGAAAAATATGCAATCACTAAGCAATGTGTTTATGTAGAGTAATTCAAGCCTTAAACAGATATTACTCCCACCGAAGTCAACATCCCTCCGCAAACTCTCAGTGATTCAGGAACCGACTAGCGCAGGCGACTAGTGAGCTTTAGCATCACTGCTAGCCGACTTGCCTATCTGGTAAGCAACTCTTTGCTAATCGTATCTCTATACGACTCCTGTCGGTCGGGTAGGTATCTCATACCTCGGCTCCCAACCTCCTTTGCCACAAGGCCCAAAACCGTTTTGATAGCCTTGTCAAGTTAACTTGATGCAGTGCATGTCCGTGTCCGACACAAACCCTTCAGTTCAAGGACACCTAGTAGCACCCCAATTTTATGAGCCCACTACTAGACGTACTTGACGTGCGAAGGTGCAACATCGGGGATGGCAATTTGCTTGATATTAATGAGGGATCTTTCTACCATTTTAACATGCATAGAAAGAAGAAGCATAACAATCACAAATAAACATATATTGTGAAATAGTATGGCTCCTTCATGGGCGTCCTTCCTAGCCGGCTCCAACTCCGATGACCAGTTTGGAACTCCATCTTGTTCGTCACCCTGGGACGCCAAGCCACGAACTTGATCTCTGTCCTCCAAATACAACAACTAGTAATGAATTTTAAAGAGAATCACAAGTCGACACGTAGGTCGTTATACATTATAATGACAGTGCTTTGGCTCCTGCCAGCTGACAAATCATGACGCGCATGCCATGTATAATTTACACACATGCATCATATACACATGAGCCATACTATTCACATCAAACCTGCAAAACAAAGTTATGCAATAGAATCGCATCCTGCCAGTTTGTGTGAACGTGTATGAAATATACGGAGCTACACATACGACAATACATGATTGCCTCTAGGGAATATCTCCAACATGAACGATGAAATGGAACGCACTCAGACCTTGACAGATGATACCAAACATCTCCAGCCAAAGTATGATGAACTTGAAAGTCGTCATGTGGCCCTCTCAGCTGAACATCAGAAGTCGTCCTATGAATTTCTTCAAACGAAGCAAGATCTCGAGAAACTGAGAGCGTCTCATGATGATCTTCGAAAAGAAAATGATTCATTGCTTGCTCAACAGATCAGTACCGCTTAGGAAGAATTTGTTGCACCATGCTTAAAATGCCTTGAACGTGAAAATGCAAATTCTTCAGCTAAATGTTCAAATGCTCCAGTTCCCTCAATTGCTTCAACTGCTTCTGTGGCCACTAACCCCTCATCTGAGGAAGCCACCAGTGTTACTGACAAAAATGCAGGGTTGAAGGAATTGTATGTCATAGGCATGTACAAAAGCCTCAAAGGGCATCAAACCCTTTGTGATGTACTCAAGAAGTAGATTCTGAACATGAACCCTAGGAAAGAGGGTATTGCTTTTGAGAGAAAGCTCAATGCGGATGGATCATATTGGAAACCTGAGCAGTATCCCAAAACCACCTGGGTTGCTGCAAAAGGACCTCCTGTAGATCCATCCACTTTATCTGGTTACAATTGTGATACTTCATACTCTTCAGATGAGTCATTTGACTCTAACTACAAACTGTTCAAAAATCAGAATGGTGAAGTATTTGCCAGATTCATTGGTACTAACTGCAGGAATGGTCCCCCAGTGAAGAAAATCTGGGTACCCAAAGCTTTCTGGAAAATCTTCAGGTGAATGTCATCTTGACACCACCGATGAAGAAGAAAAATCCCAGGGCAAATTCTTCACATGGACCAAAGTCGTCAAATGGTCGCAGACCTACTAATGGTTATGCTAATGCCTCTGTTTCGCAGGGAAACAAACACCGATCTGATGAATATGTGCATTATTCTTCGAACCACTATGTTCACAAATCTTCGAAGAATTTCTCAGCATATTCATTTGAATACTATAACCCCCCTGTGAAGAGAAATGCATACTCTTCAATGCCTAAATTATCTATCAATGCGCTTTGATACATTGCTTCTCAGCCACCCATTCAGATGTGGGTGGTTAAGAACAAGAACTAATCTGGTCTTCAGACAACAATAAAAGTCTGATGAATTTGCTGAAGACCTGACAAATGCTTGTTGGGATGCAAGCTAAACATGATGAAATGAATACTCATTCCACACATCCCTTATGATGCTAGTTATAATTCTTTGATGAAATTCACTGACAAAATTGATCATCATATTCTTCACCCTGAAGTATATGAATTTGTAAGTCAGACTAATGCTTCTATAGGATAACACACCCAAAGCCACTGAATGGGTCCTGGATAGTGGCTACACGAATCACATGACTGGTACTCATCGATGCTCCCCTTACATCGTCTCATCCGAAGCATATCACATACGCCGACAAAGGCAAAAGCAAGGTATTGGGCCTAGGTAAGGTTGCTATCTCAAAGGATCGACACATGGAAAAAGTGATGCTTGTCGAATCCCTTGGATACAACCTCATCTTTGTCTCAATGCTTTGTGATCTTGATATGATTGTCATCTTTGACAAATATAGATGCATTGTGTTGTTAGACTCTGACAAATCCAAAGTCTTCGAAGGCTTTAGGAGAGGTGATTTGTACATTGTAGATTTCTCTCTAGATTCTCAGCCTGCCACATGTCTATTGGCAAAAGCTTCAGAATGCTGGCTTTGGCATCGACGACTCGGACATGCTCGCATGAGGAATTTGAGCACCCTCGTCAAGAAGAAGCACATCATCAGCGTCGAGGGCATCAAATTCGTTAAAGACCATCTGTGTGGTGCTTGTGAGTCTGGGAAGATGACCAGATCCAAGCACGCGGTGAAAACAATCATGACCACTACTCGTCCCTTTGAATTACTTCATATGGATCTGTTTGGTCCTACCCATTATGCCACATAACCAGTGCAACATCACTCTATGGATTCGTCATAGTTGATGATTTCTCTCGATACACCTGGGTGCATATCATTACCTTCAAGACTAAAGTACAGGATGTCTTCAGACGATTCTCCAACCGGGCCATGACGAATTATGGTCTCAAGATCAAGCACATCAGAAGTGACAATGGCACCGAGTTCAAGAACACAGGCCTTGATGACTATCTTGATGAACTTGGTATCACTCATGAGCTCTCTGCCCCCTATACGCCTCAGCAGAATGAAGTCGTGGAGCACAAGAACAGGACACTCATCGAGATGGCTCGAACTATGCTTGATGAATACAAGACTCCTCATCGATGGTGGCATGAAGCAATTGATACTACTTGTCACATCATCAACCGGGTATATCTTCACAAATTCCTCAAGAAGACCTCATATGAGCTCCTCACTGACAAGAAACCCAATATGAGTTATTTCAAAGTCTTCGGTGCTAAATGCTGGATTAGAGATCCTCATCACAGTTCTAAATTTGCACCGAAAGCACATGAGGGTTTTATGCTTGGTTACGGAAAGGACTCGCACACCTACAGAGTCTTCAACACCTACCACAACAAGGTTGTTGAAACTGTAGATGTGTGCTTCGATGAAACTAATGGCTCACAAAGAGAGCACCTGCCTCCTGTGCTAGATGAAATGCCTCCTGAGGAATCCATCAAGTTAATGGGCACTGGTGAAATTGTGCCCAGTGAAGAAATAGCTGCTGATGAAGTGATCATTCCTCATCGCGAAGAAACTCCTGATCCTGAAGAAAATTATGCTGAGGATAATGCTAAACAACAACAATATCAAGGCCCTCGTCCAGCACATCCACGAGTGGCGAATGAAGTGCAAATTGAGAAAATCCTCGACAACATCAATGCACCTGGTCCCCTCACTCGCTCAAGAGCTTCACATTTAGCTAACTTTTGTGGGCACTATGCCTTTGTCTCTATCTCAGAGCCCACCAAAGTTGATGAAGCATTTCTGGAGCCTGAATGGATTCAAGCCATGCAAGATGAATTGCATCAATTCAAGCTCAACAATGTGTGGGAGCTTGTCAAGCGTCCCGATCCACGCAAGCACAACGTCATCGGCACCAAGTGGATCTACCACAACAAACAAGACAAAAATGGCCAAGTGGTGAGGAATAAGGCCCGTCTTGTAGCACAGGGCTACACACAGGTTGAGGGCATTGATTTCGATGAAACATTTGCACCTGTTGCTAGGCCTGAAGCTATTCGTATATTACTTGCATATGCTAACCATCATGATATCCTCTTATATCAAATGGATGTGAAAAGTGCATTCCTCAATGGTAAGCTTGCGGAAGAAGTATAACCAGGTTTTGAGGACCCAAAGCATCCTGACAATGTCTTCAGACTTAACAAGGCTCTATATGGCCTCAAGCAGGCCCCGAGGGCTTGGTATGACACACTGAAGGAGTTCCTGAAGAAAAAGGGTTTCAAACCCGGTTCTCTTGACCCTACTCTTTTCACAAAATCTTATGATGGTGAACTGTTCATATGCCAGATATATGTTGATGATATTATATTTGGTTGCACTAACAAGCGATACAGTGACGAATTTGCATATATGATGCGTGAAGAATATCATATGTCTAAGATGGAAGAGTTGAAATTCTTCCTCGATCTTCAAATTCGTCAACAACCCAATGGCATCTTCATTTCCCAAGAGAAATATCTCAATGATTGCCTGAAGAAATTCGGCATGCAAGACTGCAAAGGCCTCAAAATACATATGCCTACAAATGGTCAACTCTGCACTGACGAAAATGGTAAAGATTTCGATCAGAAGGTATATCGCTTCATCATTGGTTCGTTGCTTTACCTATGTGCATCTAGGCCAGATATTATGCTTAGCGTTTGCATGTGTGCCCGATTTCAAGCGACACTGAAGGAATCACACCATCAGGCAATGAAGCGAATTCTTTGATATTAGGTCACACACCAACACTTGGATTATGGTATCCCAAGGGCTCATCTTTTGATCTAGCTAGATTTTCCGATTCTGGTTATGCTGGAGATCGCGTGGACCACAAGTCAACCTCAGGCACCTGTCATTTCCTCGGACGATCTCTTGTATGTTGGTCCTCGAAGAAGCAGAACAGCGTCTCACTTTCCACAGCAGAAGCTAAGTACATTGCTGCTAGTACCTGTTGTTCTCAGCTGCTATGGATTAAGCAGACCCTCAAAGACTATGGAGTCGACGTGAAGAAAGTCCCTCTCTACTGTGACAATGAGAGTGCTATCAAGATCGCCCACAACCTAGTGCAACATTCAAGGACGAACCACATTCAGATTCGTCACCATTTCCTCCGTGATCATGTGCTCAGGGAGACATCGTCATCAACCACGTGAAGACTGAAGACCAGCTTGCAGATATCTTCACTGAGCCCTTGGATGAGAGAAGGTTTTGCATCTTGCGGTGTGAGCTAAACATCCTAGAATCTTCCAATGTCATTTGAAAAGGACACACATCCTAACGCTTATGCATTATTGATGACTTTGATGCACAACACACGAAGTAACATATTTCCTCAATCAATGAAGACCTACCCTCAAGTGTGAAGAAATTAACGAAGAACTTGATTCTCAGAACCCTACGACAATTGTACGAGGTGTCTGAAATCATCACAATTCTTATACGGTGGGTAACGCCACCACCCTCTTCTTGAGATTCTTCAATTTGAGTTTTTTGTCATTTGCAATTTCGTCAAACATTTCAAATTCGTCATTTGAGGTTATTCTTCATTGCGTGAGCTGATTATATATATATATATATATATATATATATATATATATATATATATATATATATATATATAGGGTGGGTCTATTCTACCAATACCCTTAAGAGTCTTATTCTACCAACATTTTCTTATTCTACCAACACACCCAACCCACCTCCCGCACGACCACGACCCCAATCCGACTCCACCTTCTTCCGCCGGCGCCACCCGCTATCCCCCGTGCAGTGGTCGTCTCCCCCATCCCTCCCACCTTCTTCTGCCACCGCCGCCTCCTCCCACCTCCTCTCCACCTTCCCCTGCCCGAACCCACCCGACCTCCCACCGCCGCTACGCCTCATCCCCGTAACGCCCACCTTCGACTTGCCTTCCTCCATTGCCCGCCTCATCTTCCCACACGAGTCAACAGCAACGGATCGGAGCTGCCCGCCACCCCGCGCCCAACCGGCAACGGATCGAAGCTCCCCCGCCACCCCGCGCTCCACCGGCGACGGATCCGAGCACCCCCACCACCCCGCGCCCAGCCGGCAATGGATCCGAGCTCCCCCGCCGCCCCCTCCCTCCCCTCTTTCCTTCTTCCCCGGACGCGTGGAGGTCGCCCCCACCCACTCCGACCACACCTCCCCCGATCCCGCCGCCGGGCACTGAAATCACCACATCCACGGCCTCGCCCCCACCTTCTTGATGGCCACCGGATCCGCGGCCGCCCGCTGTTCATGGACTCCGGCGGGGGCGGCGAGGCCACGGCCATCCGCGTGCCATACCACCACCTACCTCCACTCCAGCCACCAGATCTGCGGCCGCCCACCGCCCAGGGACTCCGGTGGGGGCGGCGAGTCCATGGCCAGCCAGCGTGCCGTGCCACCAGATCCGCAACACCTAGGATGGAGGCCGCGGTGACGCCTTCTAGCCCAAGGAGTAGTAGGGCAGTGGCATGCAGTTCGGCTAGCGCAGGGCCGACATGCAGTTCGGCTGGCTCTGCAGCTCTCCCACCTCACCTCATGCAGTTCACCGGCGACGCCCCACCCCCACGCTGCAGTTCGTTTGGTCGCCGTCGACGCCGTCCACATGCTGGGGTCGTTGCAGTTCGTTTCCTATGCGTTCAAATCTTTTTTCTCATTTTTGGGTTCGTTTGTGCAGTTTGACTGGGCGCGCAGTGCGGTTCAGCAGGGCGCGCAGTGCGGTTCAGCAGGGCGTGCAGTGCGGTTCAGCAGTGCCCGCTGGCTGCACCTACGCGCGACGACCGCAAAGTCCCCAGGATGAAGACGTCGGGGAGCGTGGCGTGCAGCTCGTTTTGGCTCATCGTGCAGCTCGTCGCGGCTCAGGTTGCAGCTCGACATGCCGCGGCCTGCAGTCTGCTTGCGTGAGCGCACAGTTCGTCACTGGGTGGGTGCAGGAGACTGCCGGCCAGCCGAGCTTGCCGTTCTTTTGTCTTTTTTCTTCAGTTTTGGATGGCTGTGTGTCTCGGTTTGCACCGCGCATGGTGCAGTTCGGCAGCGCTTTCGGCATCATTTGCAGTCTGGTGCGACTACGCGTTCAATTAAACAGCGAAAAACAACATGCAGTTGGCCGGCCCGTGCAGTTTGGTGTATTTTTATGCCTCGACCGTGCAGCTGACTGGGTGCTCCCAGCGAAGTTCAGAGGTTTTGGGTGTTCAGTGTGCTCCCAATCACCCATGTAGTTCATTTTTACAGTTCATTTTGCTTTGTTCTGGTTGTGTGGTGCAGTTGTCTTTTGGGTCTGGTACAGTGCGATGCTGGGAAGATGTGGGCGACGAGGCGTGCAGTTCCCTAGCGTGAGCATGTTGTTCGTGGATGTGGGTTTTATTTTTGCAGTTCGTTGTTCCTGTTCGAGTAGTCCAAAAGCATGTTTTCTGTGATGTGGGATGTACGGTTGTATGCAATTGTAATTGTGAAGTCCGCTTCAACTCGTCTCATGTAGTTCACTTTAATTTGTGACATGGTTCACTTCCCTCAATTGTGAATTACACTCATCTCATGCAGTTTCGTGGTACACTTGCTTCGTCTCAGCAGTCAGGGAGCATTCATAAAAAAATGAGAAGAAAAAAATGAAAAATAACAGTGCAGTTCACTAACCTCAACCGTGCAAACTTACAAAAGCATTTTGCAAAAAAAAGCAGTACACTAGCCTCGATAATTCAGTTTGAATGTATTTATAAAAAAGTAGTTTGAAAACGACAAAAAAATCCATTCAGTCCACTTTGATTTGAGTAGCGGTTCACTTTCCCTCTGATCTGCACTGCACTCATCCCACGAGGTACCACGTGTTTCGTGTTTCATAAAAAAAGTTAGAAAAAGGACGAAAGAAATCATGCAGCTCGCTTGCCCATTTGATGCAGTGCGGTTTTCTGTCTAAAGCAGTGCGGTTTTCTGTCTAATGCAGTACACTCGTCGATTTTGGTGTCGCGAAAAACAGAGTGTCCGCATTTCGGTAATTTCAAAACTGCTCTTAAACCGTAAGGAATTAGAGAGGGTGTTCTACATGAAAAAGTTGCGTATCGTCGATATCTTTTCAACGGCGTATCATTTGAATCATTCCGACCAGCGGTTTGTAAAAAATCGCTAAAAAACGGCCGCTGCCACCCGTCGTCCGCCGCACCATTTTCAAAATTAATTTAAAACCGTAAGGAATCTCAAAAACATTTCTACATATGAAAGTTGCGCCTCGTCCGTAGCTTTCCAACGGCGTATCACATGCCTTGTTTCGACAAACGGTTAAAAACCTGGAGTGAAAACAGTACCGAAAATTTCAAAAAATTTGAAAAAACAAAATTCCGCGATTTAGTAAATTTGAAACTGCTATTAAACCGTAACGAATTACAAAATGTAATATATATGAAAAAGTTGCGCCTCGACGATATATTTCCAACGGTGTATCATTTGCTTAATTCCGATGAGCGGTTTAGAAGAAATCGCGAAAATACGCTCGCTGCCACTCGTCGTGCGCCGCACCATTTTCGAAACTGCTCTTAAACCGTGATGAATCTCGAAACAATTTCTATATGGCGAAGTTGCGTCTAATCCATAGCTTTCCAACGGTATATTACACGCCTCGTTCCGACAAACGGTTTAAAAACTGGATCGAAAACAGTATCGAAAAAACACCACATGCAGTTTTTTTCGACGAGAATTCACTAGTGTTTGTATTGCAGTACTTTGCTTCAGAAAGTGCAGTGCTCTCGCGTTGAGCGTGCAGTTCGGATGTGGGAAGAATAACCATTCTGCCAATATTGACAAAATAGACGGGCTATATATATATATATATATATATATATATATATATATATATATATATATATATATATATATATATATATATATATATATATATATATATAAATTAGGACATTCTTATGCATTTTTCCAAAGTTTTACTTTTCAAGGTATCTAGTAGTTTAAAAAAATAAGGTCGGGTCACACTTTTTAACGCCTAATGTTTCTATACAAATTAAGGTGACCAAGTAATATAAAATGTGATCCTAATTATTATTTTACTTTTAGGAAAATATGATGCACGCTGATACCCACACATGATTTTTTTTCGTGCGTACATATACCCACACTGGATTCTTTTTAGTTTTAGGAATGCACATTGCATGCCAATACCCACACACGATTTTTCCCATGCATATGTGGACCTAAGATATCATACCCGCATACCCTTTTTCGATATACGCATGCTTTGTAGATATAAACAAAATTGATATACTTTGAACGATACATACCCGAAAAATGATACACTATTTTTTAATACACGTATATTCTTTTGAGACATACCTGTAACTGATACCGGAGATATACCCAAAAATTGTATAATTTACATATACCTAAGATATAGGGATGTACATATACCTAAGATATTGTACGCACAAAAATCATTTCTTAGTACATGTATATGCCTTCAAGACATATCCAAAAATAATATAGTTTTAATGGGGACATACCTAATAATGATATACTCTCTTTTTTTGGGTATGTATATATACCTAAGATATTGTATGCACAAACTATTTTCTCCAAAAGTATAACATGAATATGGTGCCATGTGACAGACGTTTCTCCAAAAAAGTATAAAACATCAATAAAATATGAATTCTTGTTCTCTGTAGAACATGAATATGCATATGCTTGGATTATGGTGCCATGCATATGGTGCCATGATTATGCATATGCTTGGATTATGGTGCCATGCATATGGTGCCATGCATGTGCCATGCATAAAGTATAAACTATTTTCTCCAAAAGTATAACATGAATATGGTGCCATGCATGTGACCATTAATTGTTCATTCTCGCTTTCCATTCTAATGTGGGCATTAAGTGCCCATATCAAGCAATAATTAGCAATAATTCTTTCCTAATAAAACGTTCTAGTACTAGTACAAGTGCATACATCTCAGCGTAATCCAACGGTTTGTAGGCAAGGTGCCCAGGCACCTAGGTGTCCCAAATGGTCGTCCTATTTATATATATATTGAGTTTTTCATGTCCTCAACAGCATTCACATATTGCTAATTCTTCAAGTTGATTTCTTTGTCTATGTGAATGTGATCGGACCCACTCCCCTCTATGCTAAACTCAAACCACTCTGTTCACAATCTCTTCATGTGCGTTCTAATTGACACCGTTCAAAGTCTTCACTGTGTCCTTGACAGTTGAAGAAATTGCGAACACACTTTAAAATTTTCAAATCAAATTTCGGCGGTTGCCACAGTAACCTCATCGCGTGTGTCCGACGCGTGGATAAGATCGTTCATAATGCATGTGTGACACGTGTCACGGAGATGCGAATCGCCAGGGGCTTATCCGTCCAAAACTTCGGACCGTTCGGTTTTCACCGCGCCTATATAAAGGCTTGACCCCGTCAAACCTAAATCACTTTGCTCCCTCGCCCCTGTCGCTCTCACTCCCTAACCCTAGCGCCGCCGCTAGATTTCATCGTCGCCGGAGAAGAAAAGCTTCACTGCCTTGACTTCTTCGTCGACGTACTCGCGCCAGCCACGGATTTCTTCACCTCCGTCGCTGCCATAGCTGTTTTTCGTCACCAAGTTAGGGCACGAAAGATCTGAGCTGACGATTTCTTTCTCCTCAAGTCTAGTTCATCCTTGGGGTAATTAAAATTTCATTTTTACTGCCCACTTTGATCTCTGCACTACCTAAAATTCTTCAAGTGTTGTTTTTACTCCAACTTTCCAATTCTTCAGCACTTCCTTTTGGCCAGTCTTGGTTATTTCATCTAAGCCATGCTTAACATTTAGATTCCTCAATTGTGCAATTGCTTCAATCTGTACAACACTGGAACCTAAGTCAAGACCACTTAGTGAATTTCTTCAAGACGATAAGGGTCAATTTCCTCAACTGGATTTATTTTGAAAAACATCTGAGAACGCATGTGACTCTCCCCATTTTCCTTGCAACTATACTCTGTTCACAGGTACACATGTCTGCCGACGAATCTCTAGGTTCTCATCAAATTAATTCATTTGCAGCATTGCTTGAGGAAAATCTTCAAACATCTTCAGAGTCATCAAAAGTTCAAATCCCTCAATTGAAGAAAATGGCCGATGGCAAAAAGCCTCAGAAGGGAGGCAAGAGGAAAGAGGAGCACACTGCCTTTGAGATCCCTGATGATATATATGCTGGCTATTGCACGCCAGATGAAGCTATTCATGGCAAATAGACTGACAAGGATCAAATGCAGGTGGGCTTATGAATGGAGGGGCTACAGATATGTAACCCCAAAGTACATGAAGGAATTCGCAGTTAAGCCACCTTGCAAGAGACCACCTCTAGCTCCTGGACAAACTGCTGACCCCACAAGCGTCAGAAGGGGTGAATAATTTCCAGCAGAATGGGCTAAGTATGAAACCAAATTGCATAAACAAGCTCAAAAGGCTGTTGAGGAATTCAACAGAGCCTCAAAGGCATCAACAAATGCCAGTGCCAGTGCACCCAAGAAGGCCATGCAGAAGAAGCCGGCTCAAAAGCCAAAGCCTTTGGCTGCAAAGCCTTGAGAGCCCGAGCTGTCATCGTCCAAGGCTTCAGCTCCCGAGACTGCAAAGTCCTCAGCACCACCGCCAGCCACCAGTTCTTCAGTGGCCGCTGCAAAAGCTTCAACGCCAGTTGTGCTCGCATCTTGCCAGCGCACTGAAGTCTTCCAACAGCCACCATTGCAGCATCAAGTGCCTCAGCTAGTGGGCACACTTCGTTAAACACGCCCAAGCTGAAGATAAAGGCCACCGTAGGCCGTGGTACAAGACCCAGCCCCAAGAGCAAGGCCGTAGTGCCTCAGGCTGATGAAAATGACATGGATGATGAAGATGAGCTTGCTGAATTCATCCGGAGGAGAGTTGAGGAAGCTGCTATATTGCTAAAAATACTTCTGTCCCACTTATGCTTGATCCCAAGAAGATTCTGGACTTCATTGAGATATGGGTCAAGAAGCTAGACACCCCGCTTGACGACCTTGATTTGCCACCAGGTCCAAGCCACATGCTCTCTTCTTTCATTTTGGCTGAGAAGCACAAGATAGCACAATCAAAGCTTGTGAGGAAACAACAACAGCAAAAGGAGAAGGAGTTGAGAAAGAATATGCTCACAATATCCCCTCGGCAGCTTGTGACTTTGCAATCTGAAATTCAACAGCTGTCTGAAGAATATGAGCGCTAGGCCAACCATTGTTGTGGTGTGCATGACAGATGAATCAATGCAACCAAGCAAGTGGTTGATGACCACAACAAGAGGGAAGCAGCCAAGCATGGGCTAGTGCCTCCATCCAGATCCTTAGCTCCTCAGCACACCCCTCAGGCCAATGAGACTATGCCCCCTCTGCCTGAAGAACAAGCCAGGGCGACTGCATTAGTCGTGCCTGAAGAAACTGCTCCAACTACTTCCTCAGCTGCAGCGCCAACATAGTCTTCATCTTTGAAGCTAATCACCCTTCCTTCTGCATCAGAAGCGAAGAAGACCAAGGCGGCTGAGAAGGAAGCCAAGAAGAGAAAAGCTTCAGCCCCTCCGACCACTGAATCAGTGAAGAAACTGAAGACGGCCCCAATGTTTTTAGTTATGCCTATTGATGCTACCCCTATTTCATCAACACCCCCTACTTGCACTGTAGAAGATCGTTAGATCGTTCCATATGGGGTGGAGTATGTTATACCTCCTACTGATGAAGATGTAGAAGAGGATACCAACTCTATTGCAACCACAAAGCAGGTGGATGAAAAAATTGAAGTGGAAGCATATGCTTCACTTCATCAGGTATCATCACAAAAACAACAGCCAGTCCATGTGACTGAAGATCAAGCCGCTCATCTAGAAAAAAGCGATGAAGAAACTGATGAGGATGTGGACATTGATGGACCACTACACCATTAATTCATGACAAATTTTGGGATGCAGCTCACCCAAATTCACCCATCACCACGCCTCTCATGCAGATGCCTCAGTCGCCAGCAGGGATTGAAGAAATTCACACTGGTTCTGAAGATCGTCAACCTACTCTTTAGACCATTGCTGAAGAAATTCCAGCTGCATCAGCTGACGAAACTGTGCAACCAATGTTGACTGATGACGTTGCACGTCAATCCCCTCAGAGAGAAGAATTGGTACCTTCAGCGGATACTAACACAGTTCCATTTGCAATCGCTGAAGAAGTGGCGAAATCCAATGCCATCACTGATCCAAATGATTCAACAGGTTCTCCTAGGCCAATTTTGGATGTAAGGCCGAAGAAGATAAATCTTCAGCCAGTGCCTTCAATGCCCAAAGTTGGCAAAAGCATCAAGAGACCCAAATTTGACAATGCAAAATTCTTTGAGGATAAGAATTTCTTCATTGGCAAGTCACCTTATGACTCAGCCAGGATAAGGCGTCATCGCTTCTAGACCAAGACGCAGATGAATTACTATTCCTCTCTACTCTTTGACAAGAACAAGATCTTCCCGCATCGCCATATTCCTCATGTGGATATGGAGTCTCTGCCATGTTTCAAGCCAGTTTTGGATATTCTTCATGATGCTGGATTGCTAAGTCTCTACTCTGACATCTGTGATTGGAATGAAGAGCTCATTCTTCAATTCTATGCCACATTGCATCTGTCTGGCGAAGTTGAAGACATTCATTCTTGGGCTCTGGACTGGATGAGTGAAGACACTCACTACAAAGCTCCTGCTGACGAATTGCTTCGTGCTCTTCTAGTTGACCCACCCCAAGAAGATGCCAGGAAAATTTATGAAGAACCTGAGCTGCTTCATCATCTGATGCAAGTGCTGATGAAGCCAATTGCTGAAGGAGATGCTCTAAGGACAACCTTCCTAGTGAAGGATTTGCTGCTTGTACGTCGCACAGTCTATCGCATCTTGGCCAAGACCCTCAGTCCCATCAAAGGCCACAACTCAGACACTGAAGAAGTTGTGGGGGTCATGAAGAACTTGCTATTCAATATCATCCATGGCATTCCTATCAATATCTATGATTTCTTCATGAGGACTTTGGTCACCGTAGCACAATCACCGTTGAATTGAAGCCCTATGCGCCATGGATTATGAGATTCATCAGATCTAGGTCTTCAATCAACTACAAGGACGATCGTCAAAATCATCGTAACCACCTTCCAGAGGTCGAAATTCTTCAGAATACAATCTCTTCAATACCTGGCAAGGGCAAAGCTGTTATTGACGAAGGACTTCGTCCCCTTGATGGACAATTTCGCCAACCAGCCTCTCAGTCTACGGGTGATGAAACTGCAAGCCAAGATACTGCAGCAAATGCCTCAGGGCAAATTCCTCAAAGTGAAGCTCCTCGGGTGATGACAGACCGTGAACTTCTCATCAGTCTGTACCAGAAGGTGGACCGCAATCACGACTGGGTTAAGCGTCAGCTTGCTGCTATTCTTGCAAATACGACTGTGACGCAAAACTCAGTTCGCAAAAATCACTATTACGCCCATGAGATATTTGACAGAAGTTGGGCCATACTATCACATCTGAAGACTCCTGAAGAACTTGAAGAAATGGAATTCCAACAAAACTTCGATTGGTTGTATCCGCCCAAGAAGAAGTTCAAGAAAGTTCAAGTTCCTCAGCTCGTCCCAAGCTCAGTGTTTCCTTCACGATCTACCGATGAAAATGAAGATGTTGAAGACACTGCTGCTGGCCCTTCTACTTCACGCGACCCTGACAACAACGCTGGCGCTCCTCTGAATTCTTCAAGATGATTTTCTTCACGGGCTTTAGTCCTCAGTTTCGTCTCCTTTTGGTCATTTGATGACAAAGGGGGAGAAATTTGAGTTAGACTTCAAGCGGGTCATTATATCGGGCTGTTTTTGCTTAAGTTGCAACTCTTGCTTTTATTTGACGCGTTCTATGATGAGTTGTAACTTAATAACTGTTGGTCGTCTGACTCTTTTGCTACACTCTATCTGCATGCTTTGATCCTTAATGGCATATATGCTCATGCATGTTGTATTTCGTCAGACACCAATTTTCATCATGCATTCAAATTCTTCATATCTTATGATCATGCATGATTGGATTCCAAGATATAGGGGGAGATCTTCACAATTCTAACCTGCCATGTGCATTTGCAATCCAAAGCAAATTCATCAAATGCACATCTTCAGGGGGAGTTCCTTTATATCATGTAACCAATTTCTTCAAACTCTGTTCTTACACTTCCATTATTTATCCCCGTTGAAAACTTAACAAATTTGTCATCAATCACCAAAAAGGGGAAGATTGTAAGTGCATCAAGTGCCCCCTTAGTGGTTTTGGAGTATTGAAGACAAATGGGTTAAGGGACTAATGTGTTTGTGAGTGTACACATGTGTTATAGTCCCTGAAGATTTGTTTTAACCTACAGAAGTCGACCCCTAAAAATGTATTTCTTCAAGTGAAGAATTTGGTGCGGCCTTTGAAGAAATTGATGTGAAGACTTGGAAGCTTGAAGACCTTGTTTTCATAGTTTCTTTTCTTCTTATTTGAGTCATAGGAAAAACCGTACTATTAAAGGGGGTCTAGGTGATATACATATCACTTTTCCAAAGTGATGCTCAAACCTATACACACTCTTGCCGCTTCGAGTGAAGCCTTTGGAAATCTCCGGCAGTGCTGACGAATTTGCTAGTGACAGTGACGCAGTTCATCTAGTCGCTGACGAATTTGGTTAGACTGAGGAGTTAGGAGTTCGCCAGTGCGATCTGCCTATCGTGAGGAAATTGAGGAAAACAAAGTCGAGATGCATGGTTTACGACAAAGTTGAACATAAAATCACATCAATTAGTAGTGCACGAGCGTGACGCCTATTTGTTTGCAACATGTGTGTCGTTGTTTGAGCGCTATGGTGGGAGGAAGGCCAGGTGATGCGGAGCATCCTACGGTCATCCCCATGGACCCACCTACGTCTCCCCAAGTACCAAGAGGACCGATGACACGAGCACGTGCAAGAGCTCTCGAAACCGAGGTGACATCTCTCCTTAGTGAACTTCCATTCGACTCGAGTGAGACATGGCTACTACCTCAAATGGAGACACTTTGCATACTTAGGTACAAAGGAATCGGCCAAGGAGAAGGAATGGAGCAAGATGGACACCAAGGACTTGGAAATGACTGTGCCCAGCCCAGGAACACCGGTACAACCGCCCCACTACCGGTCAACAACCGGTCCATCGGTTTAACAGCTCCACTACCGCCCAAGTACCGGTCAACCTTCTGTAGTCGAGTGGAGCAAGGCCGGTACCAGCCCGGTTATTCCCCCAGCGCCAGCCAGCCCGGTACAACCAGTCCCCCAAGCGGTACAACCGGTCCTCCCTTCAGCGAACACCTCCAGGAACCGGTGCCTGAGCCCCAGCGGTACAACCGCCAGCAAGTCCGGTACAACCGGTCAGCATGCGCGCTGTGAAAGGGCAACGACCCATGTATCCCTCCACTTACCCCTTGGACTATAACTACTCGTCTCCTAGCTCCGAATTAGGGTTAGCAAAGTAGTTAGCTCTTTGAGATAGAGCTTTGCTCATCCATACCTCTCCCATGGAGATCAAGACCTCCATGAGACCCATGTGAGAAGATCCGCTCCGGATTCAAGACCTCAACTCCTCTACGGATTGGGATGAACTAGCTACCGTGTATCCTCTTGTGTTGACTTTGGATCTTGTATCTCTACTATGTGTATGTGGATCTAATGCATGTGTGATTTGGATTGTGTCATTTGAGTGTTCTTCTTGTGTTCTTCTTGGATTTGCTCCTTTTCCCCCTCCTAAAGTGTGAAAAGATCGTCATCTAGGGTTCCACCCTACATCACCAGGGGCACGGAAGAAAAGATGTGATCTGGAGGCAGGATGAGAAATCAGTAGCACTTTGCAGGGCTCCTTACCTTGAGGTGTCGACAAGGCAAGTAAAGATTGAATGACAGGGAGGGATTGATTTCGTTACGAGTGTGTCGGCCAAGGCAAGTAAAGATTGAACATTGATTCCGTTATGAATTTTGCAAGGAATGTGTAGGACAGGGAGGGTTTTGTTGACATGTACGTGTAGAGTGGGGCCTCGTGATGATTGGTCGATTTAGGTATGTTAGGAAAAAAACAATGATCGGTGGGGGAGAAAAATCTGTATGAATAAAAGCCAGAGGGGAGGGGTGAAAATCGATAGGGGAGTCTTTCATTCGATCAGTGGGGGAAGCGGTGGCTACGAATGAACGACGTACGTACTGCCCCTTTAGGAGTAGAGATAATATTCAATAGCTATCCCTCTCATCCTCGTTGAGCAGCTCGGTGAACAACATGTTATTCTTCTTCTTGACAAGGTTCGTGAACTCATTCATGTTCATTTCATCCTCCTCCACACGTCGAGCAAGTCCAAGAGGTTTCTGATGCTCTTGATCTCCTCCCCGTGGTCCTCGTCACCACTTCCTGGGGTGTCTTCCGTCAACGCCGACGCGAACTCGTTCATGTTAATTTCATCCTCCTCATCCTCGTAATACGCTATAATAAATTCATTAGTCAAACCAAGAAAGATTGGATAGAGGTCAATTCGTTAGTGGACTGTAGAACCAACATGAGTAAAAAAAATCTTCAATATTACTAATCTTCTTGCGTTCAGACGACACCATGACTAATTATCAATGACATATAACCGCTCATATGCTTGTCTTTTAGGAAAAAATAGGGGTACACAAATGCATGCATGTGTTGATTCAGGAGAAATAGAGGAGCATAACATATTGTATGAACTAAATCACCTTGACAAATGTTTTTCAGCAAATACACATAACATGGACATTGTTGAGAAAAAAAGACTAATAGTTCTAGATTGCCATAATAAGTAGAAGGTGTCAAACATCTGCAGCAAAGGAGATTGACAATATAATCCAAAACCTCATGGTCGCGGTGTTGCCAGAAGAAAGTTGCAACTCTATCTCATCAGAAAATCCATAAAGCATATTAAGTTTCTCATAGAGAAATTAAAATATATCCTGAAATTTTATGGAATGAATAGACTAAGAATAACATTCCATGATGTCTCCAGTAAAACAGAAACATCAAGAGATTGTCGAATGCCCATTCGTTGCTATGAAAAATAAACATCACCCAAATTCAAGTTGCTCATTTTCCCATTAAACCCAGGCACCTCCATGCACCCTTAACTCTCTTTCCACGTAAGTACACCCTTAAACCTACATTAGTGTTATAATATAAAAAAAGATACTGAAACTGCTCATAAAATATTCCTTCGTGTGTACTTTATTATATGCAGTCATACTCCGCGCCGAGCGATCATTTTTTGTGTTTAGAAAAATATTAAGAGATCCATGTGACACACAGTTCTTAAATATGACTTGTGTATTATATATCCCTGAACAAGAGTAAACAATTTTGTATGCAATATCATATATTTTTCAAAGCAAGACTTATCGTCCACAAACGCAAATCATGTATAAAAAATGTCAGTATCATATTAACTCACCGGTGTTATTAATCCCAGGCCGTGTAGTTGTCCAAAAAATCACCTAAGAGATGATTACAAGGGGTACTGAAATTTTGTTTCTTACAAAAAGAAGTAAGGTAATATTACAACAAATCATCATATATAATAACATAAATAATATTATAGAGTAATTAGGCATCGAGATGCTAACACTGGAATGACTAACCATGATTTGGTTGATGCTAAAGTAATTTGGACTATCAAAGCGCTCCGTACTTTGCCTTCTTGAAGTACAAACACAACACGCTACACATAGATTGCAAGAACCAGACCACTTACATCAAAATGCCACGCACAGGTTAAAGACAACAACTTACAAGGTCTGCCTTTCAGAAAGAAAGAAACAAAAAAATCAACAAACACATATTCTCCAAGCAAGGATGTGTGACAGTGCAAGTGTATAAAGAATGCTTCTTGACAATCCAAAACATGGTCTGAAAGAATCAGAAAAGTCCCTACTCATAGCCCAATTAACTGCATCTCGTCCTCAATAATTTTTCATAAGTCCTGTATGCAAGTTTATAATAGACTGTATTCAAGAATAACAATGTTTCACAAAGCTGGACACGAACTTACTAACTCAAAGAGGTACAGATCCATTGTTGTCAAATTGATTCCATGGGTATTGAACAATGAACACAGTATACCAGGGAAATAATAGACAATTTGGAAAAGGTATCTACAACAATACAAACTTTACAGATTTAACATAGCTAGAGAATCAAAATAATATTTTCCTAAACGATGAACTGGAAAAACAGAAGAACTATCCCGAAGCAGTTTAGGAATTTGACATTCATAACATGATGGGAAATTGGGTGCGTGAGTTCCCCAGATTAGGAATCTGACGTGTGAATGAGTTGGGGTGAAGTACACGTAGGCATCGAGGCCATCTGCATCCGTCTTCATGGATGTATGCAACTGGTTGTGTTCTCCGGTCGATGTAAAGAAGCTCGTCCGAGATTCAGGCCCCTGCCACGCGTCGCCAAGAGGAAGATTCCGGTCGCTGCCGCCAGATCGGTCGGGTGGAGTTGCGAGAGGACGGCCCTCCGACGCCAACAACCACCACCAGGGAGAGGATGCGACCATTAGCGATGGAGGCCAAGGTGGAGCCATGCCCAGTGAATAACAGAAAGGAGACGACCTCCCCTCCAGCCGCCCTCCACGTACGCAGGCACAGTGATGGCGCCACGCCCTCCAGCTGATTTGAATGACGTAGGGGAGTCGACGGCGTCCCAGACCTGGAGGGGAGGCAGCGGCATGTGGGAGGTCACGGCCGTCGCAGCGCTGGTGGAGAGCTTGGGGCGGCAGCGATGAGGGTGCTGCCGGCAAGGCGTCCGTGGGGCGGCACCGTGGCCAGGGGTCGTCACAGGAGGAGGTCGTGCGAGGGCAGAGGGAGGGAAGAGGGCGAGGCGTGTGCGTGGGTTTGACCGGTGGATTTTTTGGGTGGTTTTTTTTCCTGTGTGTTGGTGCGGGATGAAAGAGCGGATTTGGTGGCCGGGCGAGACGTACGCGAAGGAACCGACGGACTAAGGGAGGGATCAACCACGAGCGAAATGGTTTTTACCTTATTTTTTTATTTATAGGTAGTAGAGACATGATTGCTTTCGTAATGAGATTTGTTTGTCATTATTTACATGCTAATTTCCTTAAAATCCGTTATTTGTTTCCTTAAAATCCGTTATTTGTTTCCTGAAAATCTATTATTTGTTTTTTAAAATAAATTGCACTAATGAGAGGGATCGGTTGATTTGGATAAGTTAGGAAAGTTAGATCCGTGATCTTTTGTATGTTAGGAAAATGTTGATTTGCAAGAAAAGAGTGAAGAGGAAAGAAACCGATGGATAAGAAAGCAGTGTGCAGGGGATGGTGGGAGGTGAGACGGAAAAAAACCGGACGAAAAAACCCGGTGTAACAGACGACCAACTCCCCCTTTAGGAGTAGAGATTAGGTGGTATTTCAAAATATTGTACGGATGACAATTTATGTGATGGTTGTATGGCATTTTGTAAACTAAACACATGGCAATTTATGTGATATGCTAATGGCAGTTTTGTTACAGATCAACCTTTCAGACATCAAGTACCTCACAATGGGATTTTTTTATCACTCAGATGGGATTTTTAATATACTTGCATGGAGAAATAGTTGTGACTGTGTGGCCAGCATCTACTTTTTCAAAATCACAAAAACTGATATTTTTTCCGACCTCTGGTGTGTTTTTCAATTTTTTTTTCATTTCATTCATGTCTCTATGTCATTCCAAATGTTTGCTGGGTTGGAAACCACTTAGATCTATAGGAAAATTCCACAAGCCCACTTCATAGTAGAACCCGGTTTCAATTTAGCATAATGCACATCCACATAACATCAAATTCGATCATACATGGCAAGTATACGCTCATCATCTTTTTGGCAAAAACTGAGCCATCACCATTGGACACTTATTCTAATCTAATGGCAAAATCACCCTTGTTTTTGACCATGGCAAGATTAGGCAGAAGTTGTTGGGAATTTGAGGAGGGAAGAGAGATGGAGGTGTTATTATCACCTCAATTGGACGATATGGTCCTTGGATCATTCAACTCTTGAGTTTTCGTGGCAGTTTTGGCACGACGGCTCGTTGGTTGAGCAAAGGCAGAGATGTGGTAGAATGGGGAGGGAGGGGTTCTTGGTTGGCAAGAAGGTCGAAAGGGAGGGAGGTGAAGATGTTTTTTTTTTGGGGGGGGGGGGGGGGGGAGGGGATTACTGACAGAGTGGGGCTTAGCCGAGCTGAAAGAGGGGGGTTGGCGAATGGAAAGGTGGTGCGGGTGCTGGCTAGGATCGTTCGGCAGCGGGGGTGATTCGTCCCCATGTGAACGATAGTTGAATATTCGCGTCCTAAATAAAATTAACGTATAGAATTTATAACTACTCCACCTCTTTATAAAATCTACCTCTCTTCTCATTCCAAATCTCAACTGCAGTCTCTTCACTACTGTAGTCTTCAAATCTTGGTGCTTTCTCTCTATTGATATCGCGTTCAATCCCTTCAATCCTCACCACTTCATTTTTAGATCTCTACCGCCCCAGATCCATAAAGCGCCATTCTATGTGGCGATACTATTGATGTCAACCTTGTCAACGTCACGGAAGCTCTAGCAACCTCCAACCAAGACTACTTTGTCTTCATCTTCATCGTCGGTGCGTCGAACTGTCAACTTAAAGACAATAGATCTAATCGGTATTTAGTTTCGAGCTAATATTTCTTATTGCTATCAAACAAATCCTGCTTGCCTTTTCGCATCGATTATTTGCCTTGAATGACTTGCAAATAGGAGATCATAAATTTCATTTCCAGCCTAGAGGGAAATCCCCACCCCTCGCCCCCTGCCTTCCCTTCTCTCTCTCCTCCAACCCTTTCTCTGACTCTCTCTCTCCTCCTACCCTTGTCTCTGACTCTCTCTCACTACCCCCAAAGCAGCAGAAGCAGCAGCAAGCACCAAGCGAGCAGCGAAGCCGATTCCCCAAATCGCCTCCCACATGCAATTCCTCGCCTGAAGAAACCCTACCTTACTCCGCCGCCGCTGTCGCCGCCATGTCGCTGCCACCGGTGGACCCGCCGGAGTGGCTGCGCACACTACCCGTGGCGCCGGAGTACCGCCCCACCCTCGCCGAGTTCGCTGACCCCATCGCCTACATCCTCAAGATTGAGCCAGAGGCCTCTCGCTACGGCATCTGCAAGATCGTCCCCCCGCTCCCGGCGCCGCCCCGCGAGGCCACCGTTCAGCGCCTCAAGGCCTCGTTCGCCTCCAATGCGGCCGCTTCCGCTGCCGGCGACGCTGGCCCCACCTTCCCGACGCGGCTCCAGCAGGTGGGCCTCTCCACAAAGAACCGCCGCGGCGCGAACCGTCGCGTCTGGGAGAGCGGCGAGCGCTACACCCTGGAGGCCTTCCGCACCAAGGCCCGCGACTTCGAACTCCCGAGGCACGCGATACCCCCGAAGCACGCGACGCCCCTCCAGCTCGAGGCGCTCTTCTGGGGCGCTTGCGCCGCGAGGCCTTTCAATGTCGAGTACGGCAACGACATGCCGGGGTCCGGCTTCGTCAAACGGGAGGTGCTAGACCTGGACACTGACAGTCTGGCAGCGGCGCCCAGGGACGTCGGCGAGACGGAGTGGAACATGAGGGTGGCTCCGCGCGCTCGGGGCTCGCTGCTGCGAGCGATGAGCCGGGACGTGGCTGGCGTCACGACGCCGATGCTGTACGTGGCGATGCTCTACAGCTGGTTCGCGTGGCACGTGGAGGACCACGAGCTGCATAGCCTCAACTACCTCCACTTCGGCAAGCCCAAGACCTGGTACGGCGTGCCTCGAGATGCCATGCTTGCCTTCGAGGATGCCGTCCGCGTCCATGGGTACGCGGACGACCTCAACGCCATCAGTGAGTCCTCTGTTCCACTATGCTTTTACTGTACTTCTGTTTCTTGCTTACAAGCGCTTGAATTCTATTTGACTTGCTTGAGAAGTCGTAAGTGTTTCATTCTTGACTTGTAGAGTCAAAACCTTGTTTTGAATTGTCAAATTCTGCTGCCAATTGGGGAGATAATTGACATTCGGTAGTGTCAGGCTGTCAGCAACTTCAGATGAGCAATGTGCAATTGCAACAACGTGTAAATTAACCAGGAACCAGTGCCCTTCAATCAATTTATGGCTCTGAAAAAAGAAACATACTAGCGAATATGCTATCTGGAAACTGAACTAAGCAAGTAGATACAGTAGATACTTTAATTTCAAATTGAACCATTGCAACCTCAATGATCATAGGAGGTTACACTGCGACACCCTGGTAGGCCGGGGAGGGTCACGGCAGTCCTGAGGCTGTGATTTGTGGGTAGGGACTGAGAGACAGGTGAGAGATTTAAGAAGGGTAAGCTGAACTTGAGAAGGGAGCCTATGCATGCTCGATTTGTTTGGTAAACTGACTTTTACTTTAGTATGACATGTGATGTGGGGGCAGCACTACACAGCTTGGCGATCAACTCTGTTGGGGATATTGAATAATAAACACATAAAACGGTGTTTACCTCCATCCCTATCTCCCTCCTTGGCGCAACTGCGCCAAAGCCCAAACATCCTCGCCCTCACCCTCCACCTCTCATAACTCCCCTCTCAGAAACTCTGCACATGACAGACCTATGTGAAATGAAAGTGCACACTGCATGCACAAGGGTATGTCTATCAATCAAACCATCCTTCGTAGTAATGAAATTCAGTCTGGCTCCAAAACCTGTTTTGGATTTTCAAGGTATCTTAAGCATCATAAAATTTGGGCTGCTAGATTGCAGAACATGTAGGATTGGGGCAATAACATACATGTCATGAGCAAGACATCAATGATAGCGGTTGAACAAATGGCACTGTGGGAGGATGACATAGATCACCGATTTTGTTCTGTGAGTATCTGGCCGACTGATTATTTGTGTAGTACCCTCAGAAATCATGATGCTACACGGCTTCCTGCGCTACTGGCAAATTCAGACATAGGTATGTATTTACGAAGGCAAGAAGATTTAGGGAACAGAACCAATGCTTCTAGGACTTGGATTCAAAAGAAACAGAAATACGCAAACTACACATAAGTCATCCGCACGTCCATCCAGATGCCTAGAATAAATCTTGTTTGGGTCATCCGTGTTTAGTAGTCCCTCTGTCCCATAATATAGTGCACATTTGTTTTCGTGAAAGTCAATCTTAACAAACTTTGACAAAGTTTATATACAAAATTATCTGTATCTACAATATCAAATACATACCCTATGAAAATATATTTCATGATGAATCTAATGGTATTGATTTGGTATTCTAGATGTTGTAAATTTTCTATAAACTTGGTCAAAATTTACAAAGATTGAGTTAAAAATAAAATCTAATACACACTATATTTTTGGACGGATGGAGTATAAAATTAAGATATCAAGTTGCGCTGTTTTTTTTTTGGTATACTTCACTGCAAGGAGCAACATTTCAGGATGGCTTTGTAAAGGCCTGGCTTTTATTTTAGGGGTTCTCCCAGCAAGATGGTTGCAGCTAAATTATGTTGTGATCATGTCATATCGGATTTTCTCCACATTTTGAAGACTTGAAGTTATCAAGTCACCTCATTGGCTCCAAAAGTCCAACAATATTTTCCAATAAGCTAATCTCTCAGAATTCATAAATTGTAAACTATAACCAAAATATATTTGAATTGACTACCAAGCACTTGATCACTATGTTGGTTTGGTCCATGACCACTTTGTCTTTCCCCAAGCCCACCCACAATGATTAGATACACCAACCAAGGGCCGCTCTTGCATATCATTCCCTGGTGTTTCTTGATGATCTATGTGATTCCTTGCTGGTTGCAAGTTCTTGTGAAATTCTTTTGTTTCGTTTATTTGCATGAATTATGTATACGAGTCCCAAGAAACCTCAAAAGACCTTAATGCAACACCCCTGCTAAGGGTGTGTACAATAGTTTAGACAAGGTCAGCGTCTGTCTTTAGTGCCTCGCCATGCCACATATAGATCATACTGTTGACACCTCCTACAATAGATTATAATTCGTTGTACGTATATGACCTCAAATAACGAGAAACTAAAAAACTATCGTTGTAGGAATAATTAATTCTATTTGGGGTCCCACCTAGTCCTACATGGCAAGTCAACAAAAGTCCAAGCCGGTTAACAGAAGACCAAGAAAATGGCCATGGTCAACAAGTCAATGGAGAAGAGGAAATAAAAAGACAAAATCAAAGGGAGAAGCGAAAGTGAAGAGGCCCAAGCCTAGAACATGCCCATATAGCCAATGCTCATCATGGTTGAGGGATGAGAGAGTTGGCACCCTCCACCTTTGACTAGTCCACGATGGACTAGTGGATCAAGTTTACCAATATACCCTTCCCACCTACCAGCACCATGGTAACTTTGGTCATTTGTCAAGGATCCCTAACCTATGTAAGGCCCCATGGGCATGTACTCATTCACTCTCACTTGAATGAAATCAAGGGGAGTGATGAGGGGAGGATATCTATTGCTCCTATAATTTTACCACCTCCTGATATTCTGAAGTTTGGATCCTTTTGTTTTGCAATTCCTCATACAGATGCAGTGAAGCCCACCTTCAGAACACCTCCAGAGGCATTGCAGCAGGGAGAGGAGGAAGACCTGGAAGACCTGCAGGGTTCCCAGGGCGGTAGTACCGCCCTCCAGAGCGGTAGTACCGCTTGAAGCGGTAGTACCGCTTTCTACTACCGTTCCTAGTACCGCTTACGAAATACTTCTGGAGTCCAGGCGATCCCCAACGGAAGTGGAGCGGTAGTGCCGCGGTAGTACCGCTTGCTATAGCGGTAGTACCGCTTATCTGCCTGCGCGCAGGATTTGGGCTTTGCAGCCCGTGTACCCTTTCGTTTCGTGTTAGGTTATAAATACTTTTCCCCTACCTCCGTTTTAGGGCTAGATAAGAAAGATAAGAGTTTGAGAACAACAGGTTCCTCCCGGATGGGCGGCCTATTGCGAGTATCTATTGGTGTGTTTGCTTGCTGATTGTATTGATCTGATGTGTTGCCATGCGTGGGAGTTGATCTAGGTCAGTTCCAGTGCGAGGTATTAAGGGAAATCAATTCGATCTACTTCTGATTGAGTTCTCTTGTTTGTTATCCTGCTGCCGTTCTGTTGATTGCCGTGAAAGATCGGGCCTAAACCCCTTTGGATCACCTTGATCCATATCATTTGGTATCAGATTTTGCTAGGTTTCTCACGGCGAGATTGCTTTGTTGCTTTTGAGTTTTGCTGAGATTGATCTGCTGAGGTTGATTGTGATCTATGGAGAATTCCGTTGATGGATCGAATTCCGTAGCTGCTGGTGAGAAGAAAGCGGATCTTGTACGTCCTGTCTTTGCTGACGATTTGCCCCCTAATGTCCGGGCTGGTTTTGACAGTACGTGTGATTACATTAAACAGAGCCATGATTCTTTGGCCGTGTTAATTGCCGGCTTGTCGACCCGGATTGATGCTTTGGGAGATGTTGTTCCTCGTGCACAGGTGCAGCCGCCCCCTCTTGCACAACCTCGTGACATACTGCTACGCCGCCATGCTGATGATCATGTTCGCCGACACGGGGCTACTGCACAACCTGCTGCTGGAGACCTTGAGGATGACGGTGATTATGCACCACAGCGGCGACAGTTTGATGGCCGTTTTGCCGGTGCTCATCGTGCTCTGACCGCTGATCGTAATACGTTTGGTCAGGCGGTTCGTGTTCCTATGGATGATGGTGGTATTGGCCGTGTCAAACTGTCTATTCCTCCGTTCTCCGGTGACCGTGGTCCGGATGATTATTTGGAGTGGGAGATGCGTATGGATCAGATTTTTTCTACCCACCATTATAGTGAAGAGAAGCGACTTCAACTTGCTGCCGTTGAATTCACCGGTTACGTACTGATTTGGTGGAGTCAAATTCTGCGTATGCCGACTCGCCCAATGTCGTGGGGAGGTATGAAAGCACTCATGCGATGTCGTTTTGTTCCTGAACATTACAAGCGTGATATGTACCACAAATTGCAGCGGCTCACTCAAGGTAATAAATTAGTGGATGAATATTATAAAGAGATGGAGTTGTTGATGATCCGTACAGGAACAACTGAGGACCCGGAGGCCATTATGTCTTGGTTCTTTCATGGGCTGAATGTTGAGGTGCAGGATCGTGTGGAGATGGTGGTCTACTCCAACATCCAAGATCTTGTGCACCAAGCTGAGCGTGCAGAGCAACAACTCAAACGACGCCAAGTTGCAGCCACGAACACATGGCGTTATTCCCCTACCGAGGCTGCTGGGTCTAGTGCTAAACCGGCACCTTCTACACGCTCCAACAATCTTTCTGATGATCAGGCGCCAAAATCAGGAGTGTCTAAAGCTGCATCTACTCGGTCCACCGCTGGTATAGAGTGTTTCACTTGTGGAGGCCGCGGACACTTGAGGCGTGATTGCCCTAATACAAAAAGGGTTATGCTCACCCAAGATGGATATGTTTCTGCCAGTGACGATGAGAAGGTTGCTGATTCATCTAGTGAGGAGTCTAAGGACCAGGACACCGTTGATGTGTACCCTGAGGATGTTGCCCCTAATTGCATTAACTTGATGGTGCAGCGTGTGCCAGAAGATCGCATAGCAGGGCAAGGGCAGCGCTGGAATATTTTTCAGACCCAATGCACAGTCAAGAACACCGCTTGCAAGCTGATTATTGATGGTGGCAGTTACACCAATATTGTTAGCAAGAGTTTGGTGGATTCTCTCTCATTGCCTACATGGAAGCACCCGCAGCCACATTGTGTTGAGTGGTTGTATAATTCAGGGAAGCTGAAGGTCACCCATAAGGTGCGTCTGACCTTTTCCGTAGGTACTTATGAGGATGTGGTGGTCTGTGATGTTTTACCTATGGAAGCATGTCATGTGCTGCTGGGCCGACCGTGGCAATTTGATAGGCGTTCCACTCATGAAGGCAGATCCAATGTTTATTCCTTGTGGCATAAGGGGAAGCGTCATGTGCTGCAGCCTATGCTTGACGAGGATATCAAAGTGGATGCGCTTCCTATGAAGACGAAGGTCCAACACATTAAGGCGAAACCGAGGACGGTTTCCTCTCAAGTTGGGGGGGATGATGAGGGGAGGATATCTATTGCTCCTATAATTTTACCACCTCCTGATATTCTGAAGTTTGGATCCTTTTGTTTTGCAATTCCTCATACAGATGCAGTGAAGCCCACCTTCAGAACACCTCCAGAGGCATTGCAGCAGGGAGAGGAGGAAGACCTGGAAGACCTGCAGGGTTCCCAGGGCGGTAGTACCGCCCTCCAGAGCGGTAGTACCGCTTGAAGCGGTAGTACCGCTTTCTACTACCGTTCCTAGTACCGCTTACGAAATACTTCTGGAGTCCAGGCGATCCCCAACGGAAGTGGAGCGGTAGTGCCGCGGTAGTACCGCTTGCTATAGCGGTAGTACCGCTTATCTGCCTGCGCGCAGGATTTGGGCTTTGCAGCCCGTGTACCCTTTCGTTTCGTGTTAGGTTATAAATACTTTTCCCCTACCTCCGTTTTAGGGCTAGACAAGAAAGATAAGAGTTTGAGAACAACAGGTTCCTCCCGGATGGGCGGCCTATTGCGAGTATCTATTGGTGTGTTTGCTTGCTGATTGTATTGATCTGATGTGTTGCCATGCGTGGGAGTTGATCTAGGTCAGTTCCAGTGCGAGGTATTAAGGGAAATCAATTCGATCTACTTCTGATTGAGTTCTCTTGTTTGTTATCCTGCTGCCGTTCTGTTGATTGCCGTGAAAGATCGGGCCTAAACCCCTTTGGATCACCTTGATCCATATCAGGGAGGACACTAGGGCTACTAAGGCAAGAATGGGAGCTCTAGGGTTGAGTCCGAGGAGTCGCGTACGAGTTGGATCGACATTGAGGAAAAGAAGTTCGGAGAGGGTGCCGAGGAGTCATGTATGACTTCGACCTGCTACCAAACCTCCCTCAACGCTTTCCAAGCATAGGACTAGGCCGCCCTCGTTGAGGTGACGAAGCCTCTTCAATAAACATTGAGGTGTCAAATTTGTTGGTGTACGACTAACATTGTTTCGGCCGCGTTGCTAAAGTTACCCCCATTCACCCGTTGTTTTCACTGCAATAACATTGGCATCGACCGTGGGGAATTCTCGCCATTGTGTAAAGTCGTTAACCGATGAAGCTAGATGGCCCCGCCTAAACAAGTTCCTTAGCCAAAAAGCAAGAAAAAGTAAAGTGCAATAAGACGAAAAGGCCAAAGGCTCCTCGAGCCGCGATGCCGCTTGTGCCAGCTTGGTGTCGCGCTGATCCTCGACGTAGCTCGTCCTCGGCAGCGCGGAGCAGCGTAGATTGTTGACGGTCCAGTTACTAGGATGCCAAGCAGTTTTAGGCCCCCCAAGTGCAAGGGCTTGCAACTACTCAAATTTAACAAATGAATACAATACAAGGGTCTTACGTCCAAGATACAACTCACAACGGAAGCGAAATATACCTTGGACAGGTAAAGTTTAACAAATGCCTTAAGAAGGCTAAAAAAGCAAAAAGACATCCATATCCCTGCCCAGGCCAAGTCTGGTGATAACCATAGTTAACGTCGTCCTTCACCCAAAGATTACGTGCTCCAAATGCTACTATCTGATTTGCAGCATCCAGATAAAAAAGAATAATAAAACAAGGTGACCAAACTGTACTTGCAAGACTTACGTCAGATCTATCTACATATGCAACATTTGAGCGGCAGCAATCACTAAGCATCTATAGAAGACACGCTACAACTTGCGTTTACCAGAGATAAGGTAAGAAAGCGTATGCAAGGTAAGATAGCATTAAAGATCAACTACTCTATTCACCTACCTAACCGCAAACATCCTTGCATTCCTCTTCGCATCATCCACAAAGAAGAATCTCCAAGGCACTCACACGGTTGGCAAGTTTTCTTAATTATTAATTGAAGCTGTTTTATGATCAAGTTAACAATCTCCAAGTTGTCCATAGCCGTGGACACGACTATTCGAATAAATTTAACCATTCAGGGGTGCACCAAGTTACCCATACACGTATGATCCTATCTTGGTGCCGCATAGATGACACACTGCACGGTGTATGCCGGCAGAGGTGATCGACTCAACACTTCCCTTATGCTGCAAACAAGTCCAGGGAGCCACCTGAGTTTTACCCGAATTGAGAGTCCAATCGAAGTCTGAGTCAAACCCAACCGTTGCGCGACATGCCCCTACCAAGTAAAACGGGGGGGGGGGGGGGGGGGGGGGAAGGGGGGCTAGCCCACAATTCCTACATGTATGCAAATATCAGGGGATAACCTCCCCCAATGACAAAAACAAAGTCATAACATCAGGGGCAGTCTCCTCTGTACGTGCAATAACATGAGTAATGTGCATGCCAGAAGGAAAGCCCGAACTATTGTGGCCCTTGGACAAGTCTGTGGTCTAAGGTAGTAGGCTGAGGAGGGCCCCATTTAAACCTCGCACGAGTGGTTAGTGCGTCCAGTCTTGGATCGAGATAACAAGAACTCGGATCCTAGGTCGGCTCGAGTGGAACAAATCACCGATGCTCTAAGCATGTCCTGCCACTGTTTGCCTTTAAATACATATTAACATAATTAACTCCATTGCATAACAAAGAATGTATAAGAGCCAAGTTAACATGTATGATGCCCCAAAAGAACATCAGGAAGATATGGCATAACTAAAGCATAAACCCTAAGCATGCATACTATAGTCAGAGCAAGCTCCCATGGTAGTACCAAGCAAGTAACTGGCATAACGAACGGAAGGTAAAGGCATATAAGGGTTACAATAAATAGGCCATGCACCAGAATAGGTATTGAAGACCAATTACAGCATCGTTCCACTAATGCAAGAATAAGGGAGAAAGCAATGGGGTGTGTTGGAATGGACAAGGAGGTTTTACTTGCCTGGAATCCACACTTGGTACATTCTCATACCTTGCTCGTATCTCACGTCATCTCCGGACCCCTATCGCGAAGAAGCAGAAACACTGGAAACGAATCAACGGATGCAATCTTACTACTACCGCAAAGATCCAGCATGCTCATGATATGCAATGTTATGTCATGGCAAGTTAAGATGCTTGAATGGTCTAATGCGATTAAAGACGCCATATTTAAAAAATAGGGCTCAATCTTGTTTAGCTACTCAAACCACTTTAAATGTCCTTAACAAGAGTGATCATGGCATAAGATGATGATGGAAATGAGTTTAACAAGTTAAATGAGGAAGGAATGAATTATATATAGCAATTCCAAAGTCCACATATATAAAGAATAGGTTCAATCTTGTTTAAGCCTAAACAACAATTTTAAATGTTATGATGCATGAGATGATGAGAATGACATAACGAGGTTCTATGCAATTTTCTGAGCAGTTTGACATATAATATGACATTTCACGTTTTCATCGCCATGGAAGCACATTTTGTTGCCACGGCGGCGTTTCCGGGGTTCCGGCGCGAAAAGCCTCAAGTGTGTATGTCATGTGTGCAAAATTGAGCTAACGGTGCATAGCCGTGACACGAAGACCACGAGCTCAAGACAACGGAAGGTGCAAACGTCCAATTGGTCGATCCATTGCTATCATGCACACAACCGTCTCGGGTTGTCACCTCTGTTGTGCGCGGGTGGGGCGGATCGGGTTCGGTGCGGTGTAGTCGTTCGCGTGTTGTAGTCGTACTTGGCAGAGGTCCACAACGGTGGTAGTCGTTTGGGCGTCGGTAGTCGGTACCGAGACTTGGTGAATCTCCAGACGGCGAGGAACTTGGCCCACATAATAATTATGAGGCTCTAGCCAAATCATCCAAGGTTTATGAAGGGCATTTTGGACATTTGGCACAATTTAAGGTTTTAGCCCTTCAAGAAAAAGTTGAGGGTTGATTAAATCCTCATTTCAAATTAAATTGGATGCAATATGATGCTAATGCAATGCTTATGAGATGAACATGATGCAAATCAATGACTGCGGATAGTGTTGGTCCTGGGCTGTTACATAGTTTAACCTAACCACCACATCAATACACTACCTTGCATCCCCCTCGCATCCTTCACGAGGAAGGATCCCCAAGGCACTCACACCTAAGCAAGTTTATTTAAATTATTAGTTAAAGTTGTTCTACGATTAATTACAAAATCTCCAAGTCGTCCATAATCATAGACATGACTATTTGAGTAGATTTAACCCTGCAAGGGTGTACCATTTTACCCTATCGCGTGCCAAACACTCTTAATGTCATGTAGTCAACACACATGGGGTATGCCCACAGAGTGAGAGTGGCCACGACACTTCCCCTACGCAACAAACAAGTCCAAGGAGCCATCCAACTGAGTTGTACCTGAATCGTGAGTCCGACCGAAGCTTCGAGACGGACCCAACTGTTGTGTTCTGGGGCAAGGTGGCTAGGGCCTGCATGATAACCCCCTGGCCACTCCATGTCATGCCCCAAGGGTCACGGCCTTAATACTTTCCCAGGCCGTCTTAGTGGAATTGGCCATGGGACTTGGGCTTGGCCCAGCAACGGGAAGCATCAACAGTGCTTATAAAGAAGGAGAAACTAGACAGAGTAGGCATCGAACTGATTGAAACTTCTGAGCCTTCTCATCTGTCTGCTCCCGTTCCTCACCTCCCTGCTTCTTGCATCTCATCCCTCTCCTGCTGATTCTCACCTCAAATTCCCTTGTATCTGTAATGGATATTGGTACTAATCCAAGTGTTCTTCCCATATTCATGTTTGGGTCATGACAATTTGGTATCAGAGCCAGGTTCGATCCTGGGACCTGTGGGTTATGGGCCCACTACGCTTCCGATTCCTATGTGTATGCAACGGCCATCCAAGCATTAACATCATCATAACTTATGGTTTGAAGGAAGTATTCACATTTCATTGGACTGTTATGAGTTCCTGATTACATGTTTGCGACTGTATGTTCAATCCCCGGCTTAAATATGATCACAGTACCACAGGATCATCACTAACTAACTGCAGTTTGGAGCTCTTGGTACATTTATACAGGTTTAGGGACCTGAATGTGCAATTCATAAGTTGAGGGAGCCATGTGACACGCCCACACAAGTTTAGTGACCTATGGTGCAGTTGACTCTTGATAATTCTTCCAACAGAGGCCAGCTTGCCTGGTTTAAATTATCTCAATTCTCAAAGCAATATTAAGCACATAGCTGTACATCCATTTGTCTAGAGATCATTTGCTCCCTCCATTCCAATGAATAAGGTGCGCACACATTTCAAACTTCAACTTTGACCATCAATTTAACCAACCAAATGTAGATTATGTGTGACAAAAGTTATATAGCTGGATTCGTATTCGAAAGAAGTTTTCAGTGATATGATTTTTAAGTCACATAACTTATATAATACTCCGTATTGGTCTAATTCGCAGGCAAAGTTGAATTTTGCAATACGTGCATGCCTTATTTATTGGAATGGAGGTAGTAGTACATAGTGTTTAATATTCATGGAAGAATGTGTATATTATTTTTAGAAAATGGATTTATTCCCCCCGGCCTCTGCATCCTTAGATACATATAGCCAACCTTATTACAATGTTTATTACAAAGAGATGAAACTCCTATCTCGCCAAAAGGAGGGCAAGATAAAAAACATGGACCAACTAAGACAACTCATGCCAACAAAACTACTCTAAACACTCAGGAGCCTATCACTGGCACGCCGTCCAAACTGGGACGTAAGCTACTTGGTAATCCACTCAAGCTTCTTTGCATCAAGCTCCATCGGCACCTTGTGCTGGGCCTTGTGTAATAACGTCCATAACTACAGCCAATTGGTACATGAGACTAGCACCTGCATACAAGGATGAACTTTTTTCTTGTAAAAAATGACATAATTTCTGCATAGCCAGATAGACAAAAGCACCGCTGCTTCCCCAACTAGAATAAGAGATCTTAAAGATTAATCAACCCCCCTTAGCCAGGACCCAAAAATATGTGAAATACTCCCCTTAGCCAGGACCCAAAAATATGTGAAATACTATGGGGCGTGGTGATATTAAAGGCTAAATACACAGCTTGCCATGCAATACGTGCTAGACAACAATCAAAAAAGAGATTTTGAATGGTTTCTTCATAACAGAAGCTACAACGAGTATCCCCTTGCCACATTCGTTTGACTAGATTATCCTTAGTATAACTTCTCGGCAGAGGACCAAAGGAAAACTTTTATCTTCAATGGTAATTTAAGATGCCACAATCTTCTCAACTTAAACTTGACCATTGTATCCATTAAAGCCGAATACATCGAGTGCACAGAAACAGGCCAGAAGTGTGAAGGACGATATTAAATAGGTCTGGTCTGTAGTAAGCTGCACATCTGCAACCTTTAGGACAATCTCATTTCTGTCCACCAAATGCTGACGAATGACGCAATGAGAGCCGTACGAAAGTCAGACCTGTGAGTTCTCTACTCCAATAATCGCAGAAACAGTGGCATCACTGTGACGGACAATATTAAATGACTTGGGCTACATAACCGGAAGAGGCCTATCCCCAATGCACTTATCCTCCTGGAATCTAAGAGGAAGTACAATAGAGTGACGTAGGCGGGCTATAAGAGATGCCACATCAGATTTGTGCCTAGTTGGAGGAGAGAAGAGAGGAGAGAGAAGAAAAGCGGGCTACAAGCTTACAGCCGGCTGTAGCACAAGACCCAACAAGCTTTGTGAGAGAAAGAGGTGGGCCATATATTAATTGTATGACATACTAGTATGGCTAACTATTGTATGAGTGGGCTATTAGTTTGGCTATAAGTGACATGGCAACTCCATATAGCCGGCTCTTGGCTATATTATTAACCATGCTCTAATTGATTCACCATTACCTAGAGAACAAAGATCCAGATTGAAGAAAAGTATCGTTAATCTTCATGAGACCCTTCCAAAAGTGGGAGTCCGTTGGCTTGGCTTTAACCGCCGTGAGTGGATTCTACCCCAAATATTTATTACATAAGAGTGACTGCCACACTCCGTCCTTGGTTAGCAGCTTAAATAGCCACTTACTTAGAAGGCACCTATTTTTGACTTCTAGATCATGGGTGCCGAGGCCACCCTGGTCTTTAGGAGTACACAAAATCTCCCACCATGCTAAATGATACTTTCTCTTATGTTGATCTGGTTGCCAAAAGAATCAGGAGCGATAATAATCTAACCTCATGCGAACCCCCTTGGGGATCTCCAAAAAGGACATCATGAAGATGGTGAGGTTGCTCAGCACAGAATTAATCAAAACCAGGTGCTCATTGTAGGGAAGAATCTGTATATTATAACTTGCTAATGGGCCTTATGTTACTGCATGCAGTGGCTTTTCAAACTTTAAATCAGAAGACGACCGTCCTGTCCCCTGAAGTGCTACTTTCTGCGGGAGTTCCTTGCTGCAGGTACGGGGACATGGTTTAACATTCTTGTTTGTGATATTCTCTTGGTCATTATTTTGAGCATTGGGTACTATTGATAGATACTTCTCCAAAGCAGATTGGTTCAGAACCCTGGAGAATTTGTTATCACCTTCCCTGGAGCTTATCATTGTGGTTTTAGCCATGGTAGGCCATCAATCATGTCTGTATACATTGAGTGCATTTCTAGAAGTTAATCTGTTTGCTCCTGCATGTGTGGATCTACTTCACTAATTATTGTAAAGAAGTGTTCTCAGCTACTTAGAAATGGAATTTTGAAAAGCTACTTTCAGTAGGTGTTCTTATGATTTTATTCAACTTTGTTCGTCAGTCAGATGCTACAGTAATAGTATATATTGTTATTACTGATTTAGATGACAACCATTCGTTACAGCCGTTATTCTACACCTGTGATGAAATGTTTCAATGTATAGCTTCTTTTAGAGAAATCAACAGTGGGCTTGCACTCACTTGAAATAACTTTATTGGTGAATATTTCATGATAATTGACCATGATGTTTGCATCCGTAGAAGAGTTTGAACGAGTTAACTGCTGTAGACGGTAGACCTAGTTTCTTATAATAACACAGTCCCAAATTATTGGAAGAGGGATGGCAGTTTTGACTGGTCAGGGTTTGTAATTTCATTTGCGGATGTGGATCACATGTATTCATTTTTCCGACTACCAAATCACTGCTACGTTTAAAGTTTGGCATTTGATATGTGTCTTCTGAAGAGTTATGAATACTAATTATTGTAAAGGATTTCGACCCCTATGATTGAAACAATGAATTTATTTAACTATTTCATTTTCACAGGATTTAATTGTGGGGAAGCAACAAATATTGCCACTCCTCTCTGGTTGCAGGTGGCCAAAGAAGCTGCAATCCGGAGGGCTTCAACTAATTGTGGTCCAATGATTTCTCATTATCAGCTGCTTTATGAGCTTGCATTGTCATTAAGTCAAAGGTGTGCTGCAACGAATACAATATTATTCTTTTTTGTCATAGAGCATTTTGTTTATGCAAGAATACTGAACTGATGCATTCTCTTTATATCTTTTTAATGTAAGTTACACTAAAATAACTAGATATATTGTTGGAATTCAAACGACTTATGATGGATGCATTACAGTTTCATCTGATTAAACTAGTTTCTTCAGTTATGAAATAGCCTCCTCTTCAAAATGGATAGCGAATGTGAATTATCTTTGTGATAATTTTGTAGAGTTATATTTATGCAGTTGGTTATATTTTGGAAAATTATTTGCTTGTTATAGGGAACCTAAGGATTTCCATACTGTTCCAAGAAGCTCTCGATTAAGGGACAAGAAGAAGAAGGATGAAGGAGATACAATGGTGAAAGAAAAATTTGTTGGAAGTGTGATTGAAAATAACAATTTGCTTAGTATCCTTTTGGATAAGAGTTCTTGTAGAATTGTTCCTGAGATTCCATTTCCTCCTACATCCTTTCCTACGATGATGGAACCTGAACTCACTGTTAAACAAAGTTTGACGGGTGGTCACTGTAGTATTAGTCAGCAAGCAGTGCACAATATGTCTGTTGATGTGGCACTAGACAAAAGTACAGTGGTAGAGAACATGAGTCACTCTCAGTCAGTTACTGAAGCATCTTTATCTGCCTACAACAGAAGAAAGCTTTATGAAACAAAATATGGTGAACTTGGCACTGCTGCCTTCTGTTTATCACCATCCAAGGTGCAGAGTGGAGTAACTGATAAAGATAAGAGAGGTGGGCTCTTAGATCAGGGGCGGTTGCCGTGCGTTCAGTGTGGCATATTAAGCTTTGCTTGTGTTGCCATCATTCAACCTAGAGAAGCGGCTGTCCAGTTTGTGTTGTCTAGAGAGGGCATCTCATCGAGTGCAAAACCGGGAGAAGTTAGTGAATCAGATGGTATCTCAAATTGGATAACCAAAAATATTGAGATGGTTCCTCAACAAGGTTAGTGCGACTTGATCTTTTACCCCTACACGATCTCATGTGCATAATAATCACTTTTACCCCATATCATTGTCTTGTCCTCCATCGTGTCATTTCTAAATATTGTACTGGTTATGGTATTCTTTTTTTTTTTTTTGATCCAGCACATATCATCTTGATCATCTTTCTGATTTTGGTCAAATTGGACTATTGGAGCTAAAAACAGAAATAGCGTTGCATTCAAAGTAACGTTTTTGCACTATGAGAAGTGATCGATCTGCTGAAGTTTTCTACTTCAATATTTCTTGTAATCATAATATCAAACAATGAATGTTATGTTTCGAAATTATTATATTTGTATGTGAAAGGTGCAAGGGATAAAAATCATCAGTGCGTCTTTTTTAGTTCCTGATTTCCTACAGCTGAATGGAACTAAAGGATAAGAACTATTATGATGAAGTTTGTTTCATTTTGCATACCTGGAAGACTTGATATAAATATCATGTCTCTTTTCAACAGGACAAGCTTCGGAAGCACTTAGCGTAAGTTTAGCCCATGTATCTGATCGTTGTGGACAACTATACAGCAGGAACAATAATGGGTCAACCTCTGCTCTAGGGCTTCTAGCTTCTACTTACGGATCATCAGACTCTGAGGAGGAATCAAACCAAGGCAAAGATAATCAGTTATTGGAAACATCAGTTAGCTTCTCAAGTACAGTTCAGCGTCAAAGATCAAATTTGCACTTGTATGAAGAGTGTTGTGAAGCCAAAACCACAACTTCTTTGATGAAATCTATAGAGGATAACAGTAGGACAATAACTCGATGTGTTAGGGACACAGATATCAATCATTTAGCAAAGCTGAGAGAGCAAGGAACTTCCTATGATCAGTGTTCTGTCTACGTTGATTTGACTAATGATCTAACCATATCAGGTGTAAAAGAATATTCAGATACTCATGTAACCACAGCTAAGTCCTCAGTTGAACCAGATGTGTTGACCCAGCTCAAGTACAACAAAGATTCTTGCAGAATGCATGTATTTTGTCTAGAACATGCTTTGGGGACATGGACACAACTTCAAAAAATTGGTGGTGCTAATGTTATGCTGTTGTGTCATCCGGGTATTAACACTGTTCCATAATCTCTTGAGTCCTGAGTTTGTCCTTCACTATGTTATCTTAAACAAAAGTCCAGTTTTGAATCTATTGCAGAAGTTCAGTTTTCAACCTTGGAATCTGAAATCGGTTGTTTTAATCTTGAAATGCTGAATCAGTTTTATATTTCATGGCTAGAAACAACCATATTTTTAGAGTTTAAGGTTGAAAACTGATCTTCTGTGATAGTTCCGGGTTGAAAAGTGGACTCTTTTCTTTATCTTTAGATATTGGGCTTGTACAATAGGATTTTACACTATTTTTTGTTCTTGTTTGACTGTTTTGTGTATGCACCTTATTGGTGATTATAGATTTGAGACTATCAGTCAGATGGTAAACTAGGAATGAAATGTGGGGAGATTCTACCTTAGAATTTATTCAAATAGACTGACACCCTTGACATTGAGCATGTTATTTGAGCAACTACAATATTTGGTTTCCTTTCTATATTCCCAAAATATATATTCATATTCATTGCAATTTTCTTGGGGATATCTCTGAATTAGTATGCGGGTATGCTGAAAGGGATAAAGTATACAGTTTTTATTAAGTGAATAAAGTGTGGGCTTTTTGTTGTATGGAATAGTCATATGAATCCGTAATCCTAGGAGTACCTTCCTGCTCCTCATGTCCAACATGTTTGTGTTATACCCTTAATATCATTTTAAATATACTTAAGTAGTACAGGATACTCCAAAGAGAAACTTGATGGATTTTCCTTTTTGGTCCATATTTTTAGTACAATTGCTGTGCATACTCTGTTGTATGGAGAGGGCATATAGCAACAAAGAGCTTCAGTTACATGTTTTTCATCAAATTCAGTATGGGGTATACTATATTCTCAACAACACTTCAATAGTGCTATGAAGGTGCAAGGAGAGTGCTTCAAAAGCTTCAGAGCTTTCGTAGGCACTGTCCTTGTTTTCTTTCTGGAAATATAGGCTATATGTATAATGTTAGAAGAGCTATTTTTTTAGCAATCTTTGTAATATTGTTGCTAGAGTCAACAGTGTTTTTTTAGTGGACGTCAATCATGTATTCCATGTAAAATGAAGTTGTTCTTGATTAGTGATTTACGTTGCATTTTCAGAATATCCTAGAGCAGAGTCAGCAGCAAAATTCATAGCAGAAGAACTTGGTTTGAAGCCTGATTGGAAAGATGTAGCTTTTGAAGAAGCAACTGATGATGACATCAGAAGAATTCAGTTGGCTTTGCATGATGAAGATGCCGAACCTGCGAGCAGTGACTGGGCGGTTAAAATGGGTATCAATATATATTACAGTGCAAAACAGAGCAAATCCCCGCTTTACAGCAAGCAGATACCATACAATTCCATCATTTATGAGGCATTTGGCCAAGAAAACACAGACAACTTGACAGATTACGGACGGCAAAGATCAGGCGTGACAAAGAAAAGAGTGGCTGGATGTTGGTGCGGGAAAGTTTGGATGTCAAACCAAGTCCATCCCTTTTTAGTTCGTGAGCATGAAGAACACAATCGTGCCATAGTTTGCAGCAAAGTGATGCTTGGTGCTAATTACCATGAGAAAGTATACGATGAACCATCGCTTACATGTAATACAATGGTTAACTGTAGCCCATCAAAAAGAATATTCAGAAGGAAAGGAGGGGACTCTATTGAAAAATCTGGAGCCAGAAAGAAGAGATGCTCCGCCAACGATGAAGCCACTTTGCATTGCAGTAGCCTTGGGATGAACTCTAAAACCATCAGCGATCAGCCTAGAAACTTCGATGATCATGACAAACATGAAGGAGGTAAAATTGCAGAAGCACCAAGCACTCAGCAATATCAACAATATACCTTGCAAAGCATGAACATGAAGTCAAGTTCTAACAAGCCAAAGGATGATAAAGGAAACTGCAATTTTCTTGACCTGCATGATGAAGATAATGACGTGGATTGCTGGTTTAACATAGATTCTGGAGATAATGCTGCAATACGAAACTTGGAAGACAGTCGACAACAAGAACTTGATACTGTGAAAGCTAAATCTCCAGGTAAATTGCAAGGTAATATGAGAAAATCGAGCAAGTGCAAGGCGAGAGATGATTCTCTGAATGGAGACAAGAAAGTGCAAAAGATGAATAAGAAATCAATTTCTAGGAAGCAAAAGGATGTTGAGATAAATACACAGTTTCAAGAAGAATACGATGAAGATAACAACTGGGATGAAGTTCCAGAAGGAAAAAATCATGATGTGAAAGTGGAATCTAGAGCCAAAACACGAAGTGGTGAGGATGATAAAAGAAACAACTCCCATGAACTACATGATGAAGATAATGATATGGATTGCTGGCATGACATACATGGCGGAGATAACGCCACAATGGGAAACTTGGATAACAGTCCAGTACAAAGACTTGAGGCTGCGGAAGTGAAATCTGGTGGTAAATTGCATTGCTGTAAGAGAAAATCCAGCAAGGGCAAGGCAAAGGATGATTACTCAAATGGAGATGAGAAATTGCAAATGCTGAACATAGAATCAATCTCTAGGAAGCAAAAGAGTGATAGCCAGTTTGATGAAGGTTGCGATAGAGATAACGCTTTGGACTCTTTGCTTAATGATGTGGATGAAGCCACACGAGAGAACTTTTATGAAGTTTGGGAAGAAGAAATGGATGGCATGGAAGTGAAACCTAGAGGGAAAGTACAAACTGGTAAGAGAAAAACCAGCAGATGTCAAGCGGGTGATAAAGCAGCAAAATTTCCTTGTGATATAGAAGGGTGTGACATGAGCTTCAGCTCACAGCAGGATTTGTTGTTGCACAAGCGTGATATTTGTCCTGTTAAAGGATGCAAGAAAAAGTTCTTCTGCCATAAATACCTGCTCCAGCATCGCAAAGTGCACATGGATGAAAGGCCACTCAATTGTGAATGGAAGGGCTGCAAGAAGACATTCAAGTGGCCATGGGCGAGGACAGAGCACATGAGGGTCCATACGGGGGTGCGACCTTACGAATGCATGGTACCTGGCTGTGGTCAGACATTCAGATTTGTGTCGGATTTCAGCCGCCACAAGAGAAAGACTGGCCATTCCAGTGGTAAGAAAAATAAGGAGAGTACATAACTTCTAATCCCCATGCAGGAGTACAGGTTCTTTCTCTGAAGGGTATGCTGATTGAATAACTGCATCAGATTCCATTTGTCGTTGGATCAACCTGCATTAGGAGTCTAATTCATTCCATTGGTTACTGACTCCGCATAACGAGTCAATTTTTCCAGTGCCTTAGGTCCAACTGGCCTGTTGTTGACTGGGGTTATTCCAAGTCAATTGTATGTGCTTTAGTTTATCGCCAACGCTTGGGAAGTTCCTTTTGTCATCATGGTTAAATTGACATACTTATCTTGCTGTCTGGTGGCATTCGGTTATTGTTCGTTGTTATTTTCCTATTTATTATTACAAATTGCAGCGTAGGTAATAATTATGTGCACGCTTACTATACTACATCTTTGTTTTTTCTTTTTCAAAATATTGTCAGATAGATCTCACTTTCGATGAAGGGTATTTTTATCGGGTTTACTAAGATTCAGTGGAGTCCATGGCCCTAACGGCCATGTGCGCTAAGATCCATGCATTTTGTGCGTTGGCCTTTTTTTTTTTTTGAGAGAAATTTTTTGTGCGTTGGCTGAGTATGGAATTTGGAACATTCTAAAAAGTGGGAGATCCAACTACAAGGAAACAGGCAGTCTGATACATATTGTTATGGTACCTTTCACCTTTTTTTTTGATTTGACATGGGAAACATCTCCCATCCTTTCTTTGACTCTTTTTTCTTTTTTATATGGGAAATTATCCCAAATGACAAATAAAAGTAATCAGTTCGAGCCTGATTATATTCCTAAACACAATGTGAGTTTTTCTTTTGACTTAGTCCTCTGCCGTGAGTGAACAGGAATGGATAAGAGGCTCAGCTATTCGTGTTTTTCTCGGGCAGGTCGCGTGGCGCATCCAGGTTTGCGGGTGTTCTTTCTTGTAATTCGTTTCATTTTTTGGGATGAGCGATGGACTTTGTTTTTGTTTTTAACATGCAACAGTGTTTTCCTTGGATCGTACTATAACACATGCCCTTTTTATTGTGTGTGTTGTCCTTTTTAAAACTGTTTTTTGTTACTCCATTTTTGTTTCTTTTTAAATTTTTCATTTTCTTTTGTTTCCTTTTTCTTTTTTCTTTCTGATAGTTTCTCCTTTTTACCAAATTACTTTTTTTTGTCATTTTCTTGGTGGTTAGAGAATTAGTTAAATCTTAGCCGATTCGGTACCCGTGAATTCTAGACATCAAGTTTGTGTGTGGTTCGTTCCGCAAAAAGAAATAAGTTTGTGTATGGTTCGTTCCGCAATAAGTCTGTTTATGGTCTGGTTAGTGCGTTTTTGTGTTTTCTCTCTCTCTCTTAAATATGTACTCCCTCTGTAAAGTAATATAAGATCTTTTAGATCGCTTGATCGATCAAGCGATCTAAAAGATCTTATATTATATTATTAGTTTACAGAGGGAGTACTTGTATAGTAACACGACTACAAATGCAACCATGTGACACATGTGGTAAGCGATTCAAACTATTAAAAAAAACATGACTACAAATGCACGAGCCATAATACAACTGCAACTCTGGACAAGAGGGGATGTGATGTAGGGCACGGGCCAAAGTGCCCCGATTTGTCCCGATGTTTACGAATTGGAGGTGGGTTCGAGGAAGAACACGAAGAGAAAACAGAGAGAAATCACAAGAGAAACACTAAAAAACAAGTTCAATCACACATCCTCTACATGACTAGACTAACAAACACACAAGATCCACAAGGTATATGAACAATCAAAGAAAACAAGATACAAGGTAGAGTTCATCCCAAATCCAAGAGGAGATGAGGTCTTGATGATCTAGATAGATCCTTCCCGCAATGGAGTCTTGAATCTTTAAGGATCTTCTCTAATGGAGGTCTTGAACTCCAATGGAGCGTCCCTCTCTCAAGAGGAATCCCACAAGGGGAGGTACATGAGCTAAGCTCTAATGTGTAGTTCTAATCTTAGCTAACCCTAACAAGAGGAGGGGGATGGTCTATTTATAGTCTAGGGCGAGATGGGGGTGAGAGAGGAGGTTACATGGGCTCTTGGCCCGTGGCTGTGCGCAGGCGCCGGATGTCCGGGCTAGGCGCGGATGTCCGGGCAGGGGGGGCGGATGTCCGGCCCGATGCTGGCCTTCGCTGCTGTACTCCTCGCGCCGGATATCCGGGGAGGCGCTGGATGTTCGGCCTGTCGTGTGGCGCCGGATGTCCAGCCGCTGAAGCTCTTCTGTTCCTCTTCTGCACAGGCGCCGGATGTCCGGCCGCTGTAACTTCAGCAGCTCTGTCTTCTTCCGTCGTCGCTTCCATGATTCCCTCGCGGATGGTGTAGTCGTTCCTTGCGCTTGAACTCCTCCTCGTCATCTGTGAAGCTCCGAAAATACCTATGCATGCATACGGGAGAAGTGTCAAGTAGTATACCATCCTCGAAGTGGTCAAGTGAACACGTGTAAAGGAGATGATTCACCTTTATGTATGTGAGATGTCGCACGTGTCACTTGTCGAACGGACTCTTGACATGGTGATGTCCGTAGGATGCTCCACATCATCCCTTCCCCCTTGGGAAAGATCCGACCTCGGATCGAAAATCAAATCATTATGGGAAAGAGATGGCATCACCGTGTAGAAGTGGACGATCACCAAAAACTCATCATCTTGTAGTTCGAAATGGGCACTCTCCAATGTCGCACCGTCTTGTGATTCCTTCAAAAGGAGCAAGGACAACAAACACTTGAAAAAAAATGTGGTTAGCGTTAGTGCAAAACCAAGCATTCAAGTGGTGATTCACCCAACAAGTACTGTCATCATGCATAGCATATAATGTGATATAGGATTGTGGCATGGCAATATTTGTGAAGTGAGCACAATCAAAGACATAATAATCATGGCCAAGAAGCAATATCATTCTACGTGGCCAAGCATGCACAAAGCGATCGATGAAAGGTCTATGGTAGGCATAGGAATCATTCACAACACCAAGGAAGATGAGATGTCTAAACACATGGGGCAGGTGCAAGACAATCAAAGCATAATGTGCATAGGGTGTCATGAAAATAGTGTGGCACTCAACACAATGGAAAGAGCAATTGTTCATAATGTGTGAGGCAATCAAGTCAAGCATGTAGCTATCAATGGGACATGGCATATGTGAAGAAATGACATTGTTACAACCAAACATATAGGAATAGCATATAATCCACAAGCTGGATGCAACACACAAGGCATATATATCATGAGGCATGAAAAAGTGGGTATGACAAGTCGAAGTACGATCTCTAGCATGTGTGCAATGTGTCATGGTGCAAGCAACACATGAAGTATGATCTACAATATTCATGCTCATGGTTTTGGGATTCTCAAAAGAGAAGGATATCACGTAAAAAATGTGCTCTTGTGCGTCCTTCACAATGCCAAAACACAAGCAAGTGCGATTTAGAAGCGTCGTGGATGAAGGTGTACTTGGCTCGCTCTCAAGAGCTCGAATGGTCAACTCACGTGAAGTGGAAGTTGACACGAAGTCGAAGTATCCTACACATACACACAACAAAGAAAAGAATGTATGTGCATGGTAGGCAAACACATCATCCATCATGATGGTTCTCTTCTCTTGCACATAACCATTAGTAGCAAAAGTGCATGAATAATATGATGCAACAATCTTTATGTTCATAGCACTAGGCATATGGTGCAAAGAAGGAAGATAAGCACGCTTCACATGAAAGATGGCAAAATCTCCAAACATATGGGAGAAAGCTATGGGGGGCGATCTCATTAGCAAGACTATAAGCATTGTTGCACTCAATACATGGCAATTCATCTAGCATGAGAGAGGCAACATATGAAGCAATTGGACAATATTTAATAGCAATCATGTGCAAAGCATGGAAATGGTTGTCATCAACCGCATGAAACGAGCAATTATGAATCATCGTTGATGCAATAAGGCAAGCAAACATAGTAATCAAGTCATACAAACTAGTAGTGCAAAGATGCAACATACTAGAGGAAATCATGGCAATCATGTCATGTGAGTAAATAGTAGATATAGGCAATGCACATGACATATCGCAAACACGAGAAGAAAGCATGGCCACAGTATCATCATAGGCACGGATCACAAATGGAACATGGCAATAACAAGCAATATCTCCACCAAGCTTGCAAATACACATACAAGTACTAGAATCATGGATCATGTGGAATGCAAAGCATGGGTCACCAAAGCATGTCATCCAAATGGGAATGAGCATATCATGCAAAGTGAACATGACAAGATGGGCATAGAATATGTAATGGACAATAACCCATAATCATGTGAGGGCCATGTAGAAGAAATGCGTGAAGTCCTTGCGCAAAGAGGGTGGGTGGAGGGTAAGCACTCCATGGTGGCGCACATCGTCGTTGCTCTCTAGAGCTCGTTTCATCAACTCGTGCGCTTGCGCGGTTGACGAGTAAGTATGGGTACCTACACAAGAAAAAGACAAACGAAACAATTTGTGCGTGGTAAATGTACACATCATCCATCATAATGTGTACTAGATCATGCCGGCACGCATTGCCGCGCCCGTCCATTTTTTATATAAAATGGTAGGAACTTTTGCAAGTATACGAAGAAACGAAACATGCTAGTTATATAGGATATTTTTGTAAATATATGGAGACACAAACCCTGCAAGTTAGATTTGCAATTTGGCATGAACTGAACTATGTATTGTGAAGTTGGTAGAGCCTTATGGATAAATGATCTGTAAAAGTCCTTCACCAACATTTTCATGTGTGACCTACTCGTCGTCTTCTTAGCCTGAACTCTATATGTGTTAGACTTCGTTGGACAAACATGTCAGAACCTGTTTTGACTTCCCTGTAGCTGCATGGACACATATTTGTAGGAGGTAAGCCATTATAGTAGTTTCCTATTTAAATATGCTTGTAATAATTGTTTACAGATCTACAATATGTTGTCTTAATAGCACACAAGCCTACAAAACTATTAACCACCTATTAGTTTACTGGATATTTCTTCATTATGAACACTAAATCAAAGGATATTTCTTAATGTTCACAACATATATATTCAGAATAACTCGCATCATTAATAATTTACTCCATATATATATTCGGAGATCTTTACTCCATGTGTAAGAGTAATTCTCACCAGAAAACATAGAATATATGGCATGGCATTTGGTAACACAACTGGCGAGTGCAAGTCAGCTTCATCAGCCAAAGCGATGTACAGATTCTCAATCTTTCAGTTTCTCCCACACACCGTCTGTCGTATAAATCAGAGCTTCGACCAAACCGGACACCTACTGCGTCCCATCAGTACTTTGAGTTTTCTCCAACCTGGATAAAAATTAAGAAAGAAAATTTTACCTTTTTATGTTTGTTTGTAATTGTCATAAAAAAGGCCGCTTAGTTTTCCTTGTGCTCGCACAACATCCTAACCAGTTCGCCTAATTCCTGTGATTAACAGTTTAACATCGCTGTTCTTGAATACCTTTCGTAGTGAAGGTTTTTCATGCTCCCAGCTGTGAAGATGCATAGACTGAAACCATCCGCGACTGATCTCACCGCACACAGGTTCTTGGCAAATACAAGATCTGAAGGAAACAAGAAGAATATGGCTCTGGAATTCGACACCTTTCGATGATATAATCACATCTCCGCTGGAAGGTTGATGTATGCCAAATAGAGTAGGAACAATTAAAACCTTGACATCACTCTTCAGATGGTCAAAACATCATAAAATTTTAAAATCTTCCTATCTCTCTCAGAAAGAAACTAATGTGTCTGCTCACCTGACAGGAAAACGACTGTCATGAGAAAATCAGAAACCCAACATCCCAGTTTCAAATCGATCCAGAAGTCAATCAGGAAAGGTGCTGACCTAGGTGAGTAGGATGCAACAAGAACAGAAAGTATGTTGCTCGAATTTGTCCATGTACAGAACCTGCATTTTTTTGTGAGCACAAAGAACATCATAAAAAAAATCAAATTCTATAGATGAAGGAAGAATTGGGGGAAGAGGAGATGCAGGAAGGAGGGAGAATTGGAATGAATTGTAGACCTAAAAATCACCCATAGTTGGTAGAGAATGATTTGCGGAAGTGAGGATAGTGGGGAACGTGCAGCGGAAAGGTTGGGATTATATGGGCGTCCATATATTGAATGAAAATTATGAATACCAATTGTAACTGACCTGCAGTAACCAGCAGCCCACGCATCGATTGGCAGTAATGTAACACCCCATGTAATTAAGCTACAGTGATCACCTTTTGATAATGCCAAGTCACCATGCTTAACAGTGCTTGATCATCATTGGCATCATATCTCATCTCAAATTCCAATTCAAATTGAAATTTAAATTTAAAGTGAAAATAAAAGTTGATCCAATTTGAAAACAAAAATGTTCATTAAATAGCAAATAACCCATAACTAATTATATTAAGAAAAACAACATCACCCTAATTACCTAGGTGGCTCTATCATCATCAAAACAGTACCAAACAACAATATTTAATACCTTTTTATTTAATTAAAATTCAAATGAAATCATATTGTCACCAAACCTTTTTCTGGCAGTGAGTTTTATTGCCTAGTATTTAAATGGACAATTCCCATATTTTATAAAATTGAAATGGAAGCCAGACATTTTGCAAGACAGAAAAGAAAAAGGAGAAAACAGAAACAGAAAGGGAAAAAATAGAAAGGGCCGCCGCACCTAGGCCTAAGTCAGACCAGAAAACGGCCCAGCCCACCCCAGCGTCCCCTTCCTACTGCTCACCCGCGGTCGCCCGCGCACGCCCGCGCCGGTCGCCGGTCGCCGTCGCAGCCGCACCCGGCCAGCCACCGCGTCGCTACAGGGCGGCGGGGTGGATAAGACCACCACCGCGGCAACCCTAGCCGTCCCTCCCAGATCTTTTCTCCCTCTCCCTCGCTCGTCTTCTTCCTCCCCCGCAAACGCCCGACGCCGTCGACATGGCCGAGCTCGCCGGCGTGGCCACAGACCTCCCCAGCGCCTGAGACCGAGCCCATCCGCTTCGCCTTCCTCTCCGGCCACGGGATCGAGCCCTGCACCGCCACAGCAAGGGGATCGAGCTCCTCCCCGTTTTCGGCCGCCGTCGACTCGCCGCCCTTTCCGTCCTCCTCGAGCCTCCCCCGAGCCCATCTTGCTCCTCTACAGGCTCCCGGTGAGCCTCTGCCTCCTCCCCTTCTCTCTCGTCGCCGTTGCGTCGCCTAGCTAGCTCGCCCGCGAAGCCGTGCTCTGGCCGCCGCCATTACTGCCGTCGCCGCGCTCTCGTGTCCTTACGGACTTGCCCGACCACCGTAGCGCGCTTCTAGCGCACCGTAGGCCCCGCCTAGCCCCTCACTTCGCTCGCGCGCGCACTACGTTGCCAATCCCGAGCTCCGCCCGAGAACGTCGCCGCTCACCGTCGACGCCGCGCTCGATTCCGGCCACCCCCGCCGCCACACCCGCCACCGTTGGACGCGGCACTGCCGTAGCTTTTGAACGCGACCGAAAACGCGGCAAATGGTCGCCTGTACGCGAATCCCGAACCTCGCCGGCGAAGAACCGCTGCGGGAGGGCTCGCCGGCGTGATTCTGGCGCCGACGCCGACGTGGCTGCCACCTGGCGTGCTCTGGGCCACTGACTAGTGGGCCCAGTGGGTCCCGTTGGTCGGTTGACCAAGTCAACCCGCTGACTGGGCCGACTACTGTGACTGACATGCGGGTCCCACATGTAATAAAATGATTTTATAAATAAATAAAATGTTAATTAATTTGTTAATTAAATTAATTACTAATTAGTCACTGACAGTAGGCCCCACTAGCTAATTAACCTATTTAATTAAAACTAAAACCTGTTTAATTAGCTGAGTCACTGTTTCGGATAATTCGAATTAAATAATTCCAGAAATTCCAGAAAATGATTAAAACTTTGAAAAAACATATAAATTAAACCGTAACTCAGATGAAAATAATTTATATATGAAAAATGATCAGAAAAATATGAAGAATCCGAATATGTGGTCAAAATGCTTGACCATCACTCCTATCTAGATGAACATGTGACTTTTTGCCCGTATTCGATAAATGAATAGTGCATAACCTTGATAAAATAAATCAAAATAAATTCCTAAATCATCTAAAATAATTAGAGAGGCATTATACCACACATGCATATCATTTAGGCATGTCATGCATAGTGATTGCACTTGTTGCCGTGTATTTATTGTTTCTTCCCCCTCCTTCTCTCCCGATAGACGCCGAGACCGATGCCGACGCAGCTGTGTACGACTACGCTCCAGACGAGCAGCCTTCAGACGACCAGCCCCTCTCAGCAGAGCTTCCAGGCAAGCAAAACCCCCTTGATCATCCAGATATCGCCCATTCCTTCTCTCTTATGCTTGCATTAGAATTTCTTCTGTTGTTATTCCGATAGCTCCTATTCTGATGCATAGCCTGTTTTCGTCACCCACTGTTGATACCTACCTGTTGTCCCATGATGCTTAGTTAGCTGTGCTATTGATTCATCTGTGGCCCTTCACCCTTGTCCGTTGCCATGCTTGTATCAGGCTGTGATCACTCTGGGTGATGATCACGGAAATGTATACTTATCGCAATACTTAAACTGTTAAAGTCGGGCTGGCCCCAAGGGTGCCCGCGAGAGAGTAATATTAAAGACGGGTCGGCTCCAAGAGCACCCGCGCGACATGTGTTACCAAGTCGGAGCGACAGGAACCCTGTTCGTCTCTGCGAGTTACTAAATACGCCTAACGGATTTGGGTATTTGATCTGAGTGGGTCGTTGGCCCTATACGCACTACCACCACGTGGGATAATGGTTATGGGACCCTCTACGTCGTATGTATCAGCCGAAAGTTCTTCAGACGTCACAGCTCAGAGATGCGGGCTGATTGCTGGGGTGGGCTGGTTACGTCACTGTGTATACAGTGTCGCACCTCGGCCCCGGCCAGTCACGCAACGTGCAGGAGTGCGAAGGGCGATGGCCCAAGACCCCTTCGTGCTTAGGATTTAAACCGGCGTGCTGACCTCTCTGCTGAGCCTAGGTAGGACTGCGTCGTGTTGATCACCCGAGGCCGGGCATTACCCAGCAAGTGTGTCCAGCCAGATGTGATCGAGCGTGTTGGGTAACAGTAGTGCACCCCTGCAGGGAAGTGATCTATTCGAATAGCCGTGTCCACGGTAACAGGACGCTCGGAGTTGTATCCTGATCCACTACAACTACAAACTGATGCTGATTCACTATTAAACTGTTAATACTGCTCTAGGGATCGCTTTCTCGCAGGGAGTCGAGAAAGGATCTTAGGGCGTTGCTATCATATAACCACTATTATATGCTACTGTGTTCTACTCTCTACTGATGCTGCAAGATTGCTTCAAGATGCTAATCTTCGATAGGCTAGGCTTCTCCCCCTCTATTCTGGCATTCTGCAGTTCATTTCAAAGATATAGCCCCATTCCTTTGATACTGATGCATACTTAGTATAGTTCTGATGTCAGTCTTGCGAGTACTTTGGATGAGTACTCACGGTTGCTTTGCTGCTTCTTTTTCCCACACCCGTTTACTGCAATCAGACGACGGAGTCCCGGAGCCAGACGCTACCGCAGGAGACTACTACCAGGAGAGCCCCGGAGGCACGTACTACTGGGTTGAGCCAGCCGACCAAGAGTAGTTCGGAGGTCCTAGGCAGGAGGCCTTCGCCTTTTCGATCAGTGTCGCTGTTTGTGCTAGCCTTCTTAAGGCAAACTTGACTATGTCTGTACCCAGATATTATTTGTTTGTATGACTCATGTATTCGGGTCCTCGTGACCCCTGGTTTATAATATGAAGATTTATGTTTAAATTTGAGTTTAGAGTTGTGTTGTGATATCTTCCCGTGAGTCTCTGATCTCGAACGTGCACGTTTGCGTGTATGATTAGTGCACGGTCGAGCAGGGGCGTCATAAGTTGGTATCAGAGCCGACTGCTTGTAGGAAGCCCCCTTCCAATTCCTTGGTCGAAGTCGAGTCTAGTCTTTGAAAAACTATATTTTACTAACATGGCTGTGTGGCTTACGGGCCCACGTCGCCAATGGGTGGTATTAGGATCTTTTATTCCTCTTCCTTACTCTGGGATCCTACTCTATCTTCTATTCGGGTTAAAATTTTTACTAACTCTGACTCTAGGTTCTCGAGATCACGTCCACCCGGAGCTTTGATTATCTGCAAATTACTTCCTTGAATGCACGATGCAAGAATTCACTCACTGTCAATTGACAATCTTGAATTTCCTCTGTTTCAGATGGATCGCTTGTTTCCGCCGCGCCCTGCGACACAGCTTGTACTTCGCACTTGGGCTCGTGATGCGCCTGGTTTTCCAGCTATCCTGATCGCCCTCCTGACTAGACTGGGCTACCATTGGTACCCCGAGTACATGGTTTACGAGGATTTCTGCGAGTTCAACCAGGAGCAGTATCATGCCGATGTTCGTATCTTTGATCAGCGGAACGACTCTGTCACTGAGTTGCACACTTTTCACGGTATCGGTGTGACGGTTGATATGGCAGTCCATGATGCTGCCCATTCTGCTGTCGCACGTCTTCGTGGCGAGCATAGTCGCTTGAATGACTCAGAGTTTAGATACATTCTGTATGCCCCTGCTGGTGATGATACCGGATACTACACAGCTGCTTGTGCCCCTTACGAGCGACGTCGATACGACCCGCAGGTTTTGATTCAGTGCACCCAGGCTCTGGATCGCACTGCCCGGGCTCTTGCCGTCGAGTTGTTTGCCACTCGAGCATGTCTCTATGATGCTATGACACAGTTGCTGCCAGCTGTTCGTGCAGGGATACATCCAGAGTATGTCCTTTACTCGCGCAGGACTCAGATGCCGGTAGGTATTGATTGGCCTGCTGTTGGAGGTCACACACCCGCACGTGGACCTCTTCTTCCAGTTTGAGATCGGGTTCTGCATCAGAGTGCGCACGGAGCGCAGGACCTTCCTGCCATGGACACTCATTGTCCGCACCTGCAGTTACCTGGTTTCAGTGGTTTTCCCCGACGTTGATGTTGTTGGAAATATGCCCTAGAGGCAATAATAAAATGGTTATTATTATATTTCCTTGTTCATGATAATCGTTTATTATCCATGCTATAATTGTATTGGTTGGAAACACAAATACATGTGTGGATACGTAGACAACAACATGTCCCTAGTGAGCCTCTACCAGACTAGCTCGTTGATCAAAGATGGCCATGGTTTCCTGGTCATAGACATGAGTTGTCATTTGATAACGGGATCATATCATTAGGAGAATGATGTGATGGACAAGACCCAAACTATGAACGTAGCATATGATCGTGTCAAGTTTATTGCTATCATTTTTGCATGTCAAGTATCTGTTCCTATGACCATGAGATCATGCAACTCACTGACACCGGAGGAGTACCTTGTGTGTATCAAACGTCGCAACGTAACTGGGTGACTATAAAGATGCTCTACAAGTATCTCCGAGGGTGTCTGTTGAGTTGGCATGGATCAAGACTGGGAATTTGTCACTCCGTATGACGGAAAGGTATCTCAGGGCCCACTCGGTAATACAGCATCACAATAAGCTTGCAAGCAATGTGACTAAAGAGTTAGCCACGGGATCTTGTATTATGGTACGAGTAAAGAGACTTGCCAGTAATGAGATTGAACTAGGTATGGAGATACCGACGATCGAATCTCGGGCAAGTAAAATATCGCCGGACAAAGGGAATTGTATACGGGATTAACTGAATCCTTGACATCGTGGTTCAACCGATAAAGATCTTCGTGGAATATGTAGGAACCAATATGGGCATCCAGGTCCCGCTATTGGTTATTGACCGGAGAGGTGTCTCGGTCATGTCTACATGATTCTCGAACCCGTAGGGTCACACGCTTAACGTTCGGTAACGGTAGGGTAGTTTTGGGATATTAATAAGTGGAAAGTCCGAAGGTTGTTCGGAGTCCCGGATGGGATCCGGGATATCACGAGGAGCTCTGGAATGGTCCGGAGGTAAAGATTTATATATGGAAAGTTGTTTTTCGGGATTCCGGAAAAGTTCGGTTTTTTCCGGTATTGTACCGGGAAGCTTCTAGAATGTTCCGGAGGGTTCCATAGTGGGGCCCACTTGTCCAGAACGTCCCACATGGACCAAGGGGTGGCGCACCAGCCCTACATGGGCCAGGCACCCAGCCCCACTTGGCCCATGCACATGGGATAAGAGGATAAGATCGAATCCCTTGAAAATAGGGAGAGACTTGGAGGCCAAGTACTATTCACGTTACTGTTCACGTGAATAGTACTCCCCTCCTCCAAGTTTTCTCCTCTATATAAAGGGTGGGAGGCAAAAGGGGGCTGGAGAATCCACAACCCTAGCCTCCTCTCCCTCCTGCTGCTCCATCTCCTCCTCCGGTTTGCGCTTGCCGAAGCCCTGCCGGAGTTCCGCTGCCGCCACCACCACCACGCCGTCGTGCTGGTTCAGATCCCATCTACCTCTCCACCCTCCCTTGCTGGATCAATAAGGCGGAGACGTCACCGAGCCGTACGTGTGCTAAACTCGGAGGTGCCGCTCGTGCGGTGCTCGGATCGGATTGGATCGCGAAGACGTTCGACTACATCAACCGCGTTTCTTAACGCTTCCGCTTAGCGATCTACAAGGGTATGTAGATGCAATCTCTCCTCTCGTAGATGTTCATCTCCTAGATCGATCTTGGTGAGCGTATTGATTGGCCTGCTGTTGGAGGTCACACACCCGCACGTGGACCTCTTCTTCCAGTTTGAGATCGGGTTCTGCATCAGAGTGCTCACGGAGCGCAAGACCTTCCTGCCATGGACACTCATCGTCCGCACTTGCAGTTACCTGGTTTCAGTGGTTTTCCCCGACATTGATGTAGCCTTTGCTATGTCTCGTTGTTGTATTCCTCACCGCGTGCCTGCGCGCCGCCTAGTATGTCTAGCTGTTTACTTTCCGAACTTATGCTGTTCGTGTGTGATCGACTCTGTGTATGGATCTGTATGTCTTAATTGACTACTGTTATGTATCTATTGCACTACTTATTCATTGTCGTGTTACATCATGTTCGTCTCTAAGACACTTGTAGTTGTTTTACTAAACTACCCCCTGTTAAATCTTTAGCAGGATGGTTAGACCAGGAGGTCGTGGTCGTGGCCGTGCTCCCGAAGGGCCACCACCGCCAGACTATATGGCAGCTATGATGCAACAATTTGAGTTGAACCGCCAGTTCATGGTTGGGATCATGGCTCAGTTCCCGCACCAGAACCAGAATGCTCAGAACCAGCAACCTGCCGCAATAACTCTGCAGGAGTTTGTGCGTCTCAGCCCTACTGTTTTCCGCAACTCTGAACAGCCACTGGATGCTGATGACTGGCTTCGCGACATCACCTACGAGATGGAGTCTGCCAATGTCGCCCCCGCCAACTTTGTCACCTTCGCGTCCTACTTCTTGAAGGGTGCCGCTGCTCAATGGTGACACACCCACAGGAGTTCATTACCTGCTGGGACAGTCGTTACTTGGATCGAGTTTCAGACTACTTTCCGTGCCCGTTACATTCCTCAGGGAATCATGGACCGGAAGAAAAGGGAGTTTCGCAACCTCACTCAGGGAAATAGGACTGTCGAAGCTTATCAGCGGGAATTCCTTAACCTGTCCCGCTATGCTGAAGAAGACATTGCCACAGATGCACGCAGACAGGAGAAATTCCGCGATGGACTCCACCCAGACCTCAAGCTTGCACTTGCTGTTCATGACTCCGCCGACTTCGCCACTCTGGTGAACAAGGCTATCCAGGTTGAGACCGCTCAGATGGAACATAGGGAATCACTCAAGCGCAATCGTGACATTGGCTCATCTTCGAGCTCAGGACAAAGGCGTAAAATCTGGATCCCCAATAGCATGTATCGTCCAGCTGCCCCTGCGCTGAGGCCTTCCTATGCTGCACCCCATCTGCCTCCTCCTCCACCGAGGCAGCCAAGAGCTCAAGCTGCTCCACCACGTGCTGCTCCTCTTCGTCCTAAAGATGGTCTATGTTTCTGAAAGCACATTTGCTCCCTTGGTGGTTTTGGTAATTCATAACAACATATATCTCATTGAACTAATGTCCATTCAAGATTAAGATTTTAGGATGTTCAATGATTGGCATGGCATGGACTAGAGACGTGGACCCCTCAAAATGCTAAGGACAAGGATTGGCAAAAGATCAAGACTCTACATTTCTGGTTTAGTGATCCAAGATCACATTGAGTCCATAGGAAAGCCAATACTATTAAAAGGGGATGAGGTGTTGCTTAATGGTCCTTTTGCTCAAGTGCTTAGTGACAGTACTCCTAAACCCTCAACCACTCTCTCTACCCAAATATGTCCAAAACCCACATTCTAACTCGGCCCCACCAAAATTTCCTATCCGGACCCACCGAGTTCACCTAGACTTAGCCACTGCCAAAACCCTAACAAATCGGATCCACCGAAATGGATCTCGGTCTCACCGAGATGGCCTTGCCAACTCTTTGTAATCGTTTGCACTTACTTCGGTCTCATCGAGTTTTGCAAATCGGTCTCACCGAGATGGCTTGCCAACTCTCTGTTGCCTTATTGCTTCACTTCGGTCCTACCGAGTTGATGCAATCGGTGCCACCGAGATGAGGTTTGCCCTAGCCATTGCACTTCGGTCCATCCGAGTTGTTCGTATTGGTCCCACCGAGATTCCTAAAGTTCATATCTTTTACACAGTTCGGTGCTACCGAGATTATGGTTTCGGTGCCACCGAGTTGGGTCAAAAGTGTGTAATGGTTGGATTTTGTGTGGAGGCTATATATACCCCTCCACCACCTCCTTCTCAGCAAGGAAAGCCATCAGAACGTGCCTACACTTCCACCATACATTTTTTGAGAGAGAACCACCTACTCATGTGTTGAGATCAAGCTATTCCATTCCTATCATTTGAATCTTGATTTCTAGCCTTTCCCAAGTTGCTTTCCACTCAAATCCCTCTTCCACCATAGCCAAATCTGCGAGGAGTTGTTTGAGTGCTGGGAAGACTATCATTTGAAGCACAAGAGCAAGGAGTTCATCAACAACACACCGTCTATTACCTTTTGTATAGTGGTGTCTCCTAGATTGGTTAGGTGTCACTTGGGAGCCTCCGACATGATGTGGAGTTGAACCAAGGAGTTTGTAAGGGCAAGGAGATCGCCTACTTCGTGAAGATCTACCCCGAGTGAGGCTAATCCTTCGTGGACGTAAGCCATGGTGGAATAGACAAGGTTGCTTCTTCGTGGACCCTTCGTGGGTGGAGCCCTCCATGGACTCGCACAGCCGTTACCCTTCGTGGGTTGAAGTCTCCATCAATGTGGACGTACGATAGCACCACCTATCGGAACCACGCCAAAAACCACCGTGTCTTCATTGCGTTTGAAATCTCTGATCCCCTCCTTTACTTACATATGCAATCATTTACTTTCCGCTGCTATACTCTTAGAATTGCATGTGTAGGGTGATGCTTGACATGTATTATTGCTAAAATCTGCCCACAACTAAAATCGGGAAAAGGTTAGGTTTTATTTGGTCAAGTAGTCTAATCACCCCCCCTCTAGACATACTTTCGATCCTACAAGTGGTATCAGAGCTTTGGTCTTCGTAAAGCCTTGATTTCCATTGCTTTGGTGATCATAGCCTTGGTTTCACAACCTAGGAGAGTATGGCGTCTAGTGAGGGTAACTATCACCGTAGAGGTCCATATTTTGATGGTACAACTTTGCTAGTTGGAAACATAAGATGAAAATGCATATTCTTGGTCATAACCCCGCCGTTTGGGCTGTTGTTCGTGTTGGCTTGCAAGGTGACTTCTTTGAGGATGGCAAGGAACCGGATCGTGAAGCAACCCCGGAAGAATTGAAGATGTTGCAATACAATGCTCAAGCTTGTGACATTCTATTCAACGGTTTATGTCCCGAAGAATTCAACAAAATCAGTCGCCTCGAGAATGCAAAGGAAATTTGGGATACTTTGGTTGATATGCATGAGGGTACCGAGTCCGTCAAGGAATCTATGTTGGATGTGCTTCAAAGTCAACTTGACAAGTTCAAGATGAAGGATGGTGAAGGAGTCGCTGAGATGTACTTTAGGCTTGCTCTCATCACAAATGAGATTGCTGGCTTAGGAAGTGAAGAGATGACCGACAGATTCATCATCAAGAAGATACTTAGAGCCTTGGATGGAAAATATGATACCGTCTGCACATTGATCCAAATGATGCCAAATTACAAAGATCTCAAGCCCACGGAAGTCATTGGAAGGATTGTTGATCATGAAATGTCACTCAAGGACAAAGAAGAGCTGCACAACAAATCAAGTGGTGCTTACAAAGCCTCAACCGATGCTCCAACAACTCCAAGTGACAAGCTAGTATCCAATGAAGAGATTAGCCTAATGGTGAAAAGGTTCAGCAAGTTCTACAAGAACAAAGGGAAGGAAAGAAGTTCTAGCTCAAGACACTATGAGCGAAGATCATCAAGTCGTGACCGTAATTGCTACAACTGTGGAAAGCCCGGACACTACTCCAATGAGTGTACGGCTCCCTACAAGAAAAGAGACGAATCACCAAGAGGAAGATATAGAAGAGATGAATCACCTCATAAGGAGAGAAGGAGTAGAGATGATCGTTATGAACGAAGACACTCTCGAAGAAGCAAGGATTCAGAGAGGAAGGACATGTCATCCAAGAGGTACACAAGAAGAAGACATCAAGCTCATGTTGGTGAATGGGTTTCCGGCTCCGACTCCGACCACCACTCTGAGAGAAGTTATCACTCCAACTCCGACTATAGTCAAGATGAAGGTGTTGCCGGACTTGCACTTGTGTCATCCAACTCCTATGATCTATTTGACTCACCAAATGAAGGAATTGGAAGATGCTTCATGGCAAAAGGCCCCAAGGTATCACACCCCGAGTATCTTGATTTCAATAGTGATGAAGATGATTTGCTTGGTGATGATGATTTACTTGTTGACAAGGATAGTAATGTGAGCTATAATGAAAATGCTAGTAATCATGATAGTCAAGAGGAAACGAGTGACAATGCTATGAAGGAGATTGAGCGTCTAACTAAAGAACTAAATGCTCTTAAGTTAGCTCATGAAACAACTCAAGAGGATCATAGAGAACTTCTAAGAACTCATGAGAAGCTACGCTTCGAGAAGCTAAATTTAGAGCAAGAGCATGAGTTTCTTAAAGCTATCAATGACGATCTTCGAAAGAAGAGTTCCTCATATCTTGCCAAGCGTTTACTCTTGTCTACCTTTATGCCACAAGTTAAACCTAAGCAAACTAGCAACAAGGGTAAAAATGGTTCTACCTCTAGTAGTAACAATAACAATGCAAAATCCAATGTTGTTGCTTCTAGTAGTTCTATTGATTCCACTAATGATTCTCTTAGCCAAGTTACACTTGAGCAAGAAAATATGCTATTGAAAGGAATTATAGAAAAAGGTGTCTACAAGAGTCTTGCCGGGAGTAAGCAATTTGAGGAAATTGTACGCAAGCAAGGAAGGCACCGGAAGAACCAAGGTGTTGGTTTTGAACGAAAGTTCAATGACAATGGAGTTGAGTGGGAAGAAGATCAATACCCCAAGACGAAGTTTGTTCCACAACAAGAGAAGTATGATCCTACTTCCTTCAAGGGAACACAAGCTCAAGAAGATCTTCCGCCACAAGACCACAAGCTAAAAGGCAAGGACAAGCTTCAAGAAGAGATTGATTCATTTGAAGGAGCTCCTCAAGCCATGGTCAAGTGGGTTCCCAAGACTTCATCGAGTTCTAGTTCATCAAGTGCTACTACAACTCCAAGGATTCCCATCAAGTTGATGTGGGTCCAAAAGAAGAAGAACTAGAGAGTTCTTGAGGGTGACTCCGCCAACAAACTTCACTCATACTTTATGGCAAGAACTTGTGCAACCAACTTCCACATTTTGCACTAGTTCATGGAGTCACAAACCCTCTTGTTGGTAAGGCAAGGGACAAGGTATTCAATGCATTCATGGACATCATCATGTGTGTATTTCACTCCATGTCTATGGATATCCTTGTATGTTCCTTGTGTGGGACTAACCCATGTAGGTATTGAAAGCACAAAACTCCAAAGGATTGCTCCCAACTTTTGATGGTTTACATCAACATTGAGCATCCACATCTTCAACATCTACATGAAGTCATCATCGACAAAACCCAAGGTTAGTTCATCCCTCTTAGGGGGGATATCACATCTAGGGGGAGCTTTGCTCTAAACAATTGAGCTAAAGCAACTCTAATGGTGTGAACACATCAATGCTTTATGTAAAAGTGGCAACCCCACTTGTGCTTAAATGATGAGTATGACCTATGATCAAATGTTCTCATTTGGCTCCTAAGTCAATATACTCATATATAGATGACCTAGTCATCGCCATTGCTTGATAGATGCTAGAATTGGTTGTGCATGTTTTGACACATATTTCATTTGCTATCTTATTGTGTGAGCATGTTGGATTGCATGTTTTCATCATTCGAGGACATCCATTTGTTGTTTTGATTGTCTTGGTTTTTCTGGCCAAGTGGATGTACAAGAATGCCTAAGTACCTTCTCTAGCTATCTATGCTTTCTTGTCTCAAATTCTATTCTTGCTGCATCACAAAAATTGAACAAGTCATTTTCGGACCCTCCGGGTGAGGAGCACTCGGAGCCACCGATCTGAAAGGGCTGAACCTCCAAAACCTTCTATCTGATTTCGGCCGAACCAATTCACTCAAACTCGGTCCAACCGAAATCACTTAGATTGATCTAGGTTTTCCATCTCGGTGCAACCGAGTTGAACCATTTCGGAGCCACCGATGTGCTGACCTGCGAGCAGTTACACATATCGGTGCCACCGAGTTGTCCAACTCGGCGCCACCGACAGCGTACGGGTATATATATCGCGCGGACCGAACGGTTGAAATTTCTCGACCCCACTCGTTCCCGCACCCCATTGCTGCCGTCGCCCTCGTCGTCAGACTTCGTCGTCGTCTCCAGCGCGCCCTCGCCACCAGATTCCGTTGCCGTCAACGACAATCTTCACCGCCGTTGCCGCCGTAGAGAGTCTCCACCGAGTTAGGGTGAGATTCGATCCCTCTCGTGCTCCCATTTCCGATTCAATGCACGATTGGACTGCCTGAATTCATGCCACGGATTGAGAACTCCTGTTACACTGCAAACTCCGTAGATTAGATGCGAGTAAAATTTTTAGGTTTAAGTTTCCGCCGAATGCATCTCGGACCGACCGATTCGAAATTTTTGGTCCTACCGATTTGGCCTCTGGCCATAGCACTAGTACATCTCGGTGCCACCGAGTTGTACGTATCGGTGAGACCGAAAGTAAAGTCTTAGTGAAACCCTAGCATCTCAGAGCCACCGAACCCCATCTCGGTCTGACCAAAATGGCGTGTAAGGTTTCTGTTGTATGCTTCGGTATCACCGAGATGACCAACTCGGTCCATCCGAAATGCATCCTGTGAAAACTTGAAACTAAGAGTTGAACTCAAATTTTATGAAAAATCTCTGCTTTTTGTGATGACTCATCTACTCTGCCCATACCCATCTATTCACAGGGTCAGCTCAGCAAGATGTCAGATTCCAGCGACAACCAGAACAGGTCTAAGCAGCATGCAGATCTAAGTGAAGGGTCAAGCCCTGCTGAAAGTTTCTATGAGGGAGAGAGGAGCTCTCCAGATCTTCCTAAGGCAGCCACCAGAACAAGGAAGAAGAAAACCTCAGACAGTGAGGATGAAGATTTTGTTGCTAGCGAAGCAGGAACCAAGAAAAAGAGAGTCGTGCTTGCTAAGGAGTAGAGCACCAAACCATCAACTGCCAAAGAGAGGACTGCTGTGAGGAAAGTTCCAAAACAGACTATGCAATTCACTCTTGAAGAGCCTAGTGACACAGAACCAGCTGCAGGTGGCAAGAAGAAGAGAGTAAGGAAAACTACCGCCCGTGTGATTAGCAGACCCTCCATGATGATTGATGAGGAAGAGGAGGAGGAGGAACCTACTGCTGATGCACCTCCAACCAAGTCTCAAAAGCTTATGTCTGATGCAATCAAGACTGCTGCCCCCAAGTCCAAGCCAAAGGTGTCAGCACCAAAGAGATCCACCAGGAACATATCAGCTGCTGAGAAGAACAAGGCCCCAGTGCCTGAGTCAAATGTTGATGAAGAGCCACTAGTGCTCAGGAAATTGAAGCCTTCGCGGACGCTCTTCTCTCAACGCCATCTACGCACACCGGAGCTGCCAGCAGGAGATCACCTTTAGGAGCTTCGGAGGACCGTGCTTATAGTGCCGATTAGTCCTATACCTATTCGATTTTTTGGTACTTGTTGCCAAAGGGGGAGAATTTGTATAGATCATAGGCTTCGAGAGAGAGTGCTTTTGTTTTGCCCATTGGATTTTGCTCGAGTTCTTTTGCTACTTTTCGCTTGTTGGTACTTTGTTTCTATGTGTGTGCTTGCTACAGTGTCTGTGAGATATTCTGTCGTTTATGCTTGTGATTGATCATACTATGCTTATCTTTATCATTATCTTGTATTATCACTTACTTATGTTGGTGATGCGTGCTTTCTATTCCAATCATATCATTTTGCGCGCTCCACCAAGTTGTATGTGACATGGAAGAGTGACCCATGAGCCCAATCGATTGTGCATTTGCATTCAAACGCAATTTTTTAATAATGCACAAATTTAGGGGGAGCTCTTGCTTATCACATACTTCTCAAAGCGACAACATATTCCATTCATTTAATCAATTGTCGAAGCTTTGATCTATATGTTGTCATCAATTACCAAAAAGGGGGAGATTGAAAGCACATTTGCTCCCTTGGTGGTTTTGGTAATTCATAACAACATATATCTCATTGAACTCATGTCCATTCAAGATTAAGATTTCAGGATATTCAATGATTGGCATGGCATGGACTAGAGACGTGGACCCCTCAAAATGCTAAGGACAAGGATTGGCAAAAGATCAAGACTCTACATTTCTGGTTTAGTGATCCAAGATCACATTGAGTCCAAAGGAAAGCCAATACTATTAAAAGGGGATGAGGTGTTGCTTAATGGTCCTTTTGCTCAAGTGCTTAGTGACAATACTCCTAAACCCTCAACCACTCTCTCTACCCAAATATGTCCAAAACCCACATTCTAACTCGGCCCCACCGAAATTTCCTATCCGGACCCACCAAGTTCACCTAGACTTAGCCACTGCCAAAACCCTAACAAATCGGATCCACCGAAATGGATCTCGGTCTCACCGAGATGGCCTTGCCAACTCTCTGTAATCGTTTGCACTTACTTCGGTCTCACCGAGTTTTGCAAATCGGTCTCACCGAGATGGCTTGCCAACTCTCTGTTGCCTTATTGCTTCACTTCGATCCTACCGAGTTGATGCAATCGGTGCCACCGAGATGAGGTTTGCCCTAGCCATTGCACTTCGGTCCATCCGAGTTGTTCGTATCGGTCCCACCGAGATTCCTAAAGCTCATATCTTTTACATAGTTCGGTGCTACCAAGATTGTGGTTTCGGTGCCACCGAGTTGGGTCAAAAGTGTGTAACGGTTGGATTTTGTGTGGAGGCTATATATACCCCTCCACCACCTCCTTCTCAGTAAGGAAAGCCATCAGAACGTGCCTACACTTCCACCATACATTTTCTGAGAGAGAACCACCTACTCATGTGTTGAGATCAAGCTATTCCATTCCTATCATTTGAATTTTGATTTCTAGCCTTTCCCAAGTTGCTTTCCACTCAAATCCCTCTTCCACCATAGCCAAATCTGTGAGGAGTTGTTTGAGTGCTGGGAAGACTATCATTTGAAGCACAAGAGCAAGGAGTTCATCAACAACACACCGTCTATTACCTTTTGGAGAGTGGTGTCTCCTAGATTGGTTAGGTGTCACTTGGGAGCCTCCGACATGATGTGGAGTTGAACCAAGGAGTTTGAAAGGGCAAGGAGATCGCCTACTTCGTTAAGATCTACCCCGAGTGAGGCTAGTCCTTCGTGGACGTAAGCCATGGTGGAATAGACAAGGTTGCTTCTTCGTGGACCCTTCGTGGGTGGAGCCCTCCGTGGACTCGCGCAGCCGTTACCCTTCGTGGGTTGAACTTTCCATCAATGTGGACGTACGATAGCACCACCTATTGGAACCACGCCAAAAACCACCGTGTCTTCATTGCGTTTGAAATCTCCGATCCCCTCCTTTACTTACATATGCAATCGTTTACTTTCCGCTGCTATACTCTTAGAATTGCATGTTTAGGGTGATGCTTGACATGTATTATTGCTAAAATCTGCCCACAACTAAAATTGGGAAAAGGTTAAGTTTTATTTGGTTAAGTAGTCTAATCACCCCCCCTCTAGACATACTTTCGATCCTACAATTTCAAGTGCCGCCGCCTAGGTCACCTTGCCAAGGACTGCCGTCAGAATCAGAATCAGTTGGCACTTCCTCCTACTGGCCGTGGCAATGGCAGTGGCAACAACCAGACCCGCAACTATAATACCGGGCCTTCTGCTTATGGTCGTGGTCAGGCTTACCACGTCGATATTGAAGAAGTTCAGGATCAACCTGAAACTGTGATGGGTACCCTTCTCGTTAACTCAGAAACCGCTTCTGTTTTATTTGATTCAGGAGCATCGCATTCATTCATGACAAAAGCATTTGCATTAGCACATGACATTGCATTTGAAAAGATGAATCTACCAATAGTTGTCCGCACCCCTGGAGGTCATTGTCACACCTCCATGATGGCACACAATGTCACTGTTGAAATCAAAGGACTCGAATTCCTTGTTTCACCTATCATCTTGAAATCTTCCATGATAGACCTCATTCTGGGAATGGATTGGTTGAAAGCTCACATTGCTTCAATCAATTGTGCCACTAAAGTCGTCCAACTCCTTCATCCCTCCGACGAGATAGTGAACTACACCGCCCGAATTACTCGAAATGCCGAAGCTCAGATATATGCTCTGAATGCTTTGAACGCTTCACCTCTTGAGGGAATTGAGAATGTTCCAGTCGTTCGCGATTTTCCGGACATCTTTCTAGAAGAACTTCCCGGAATACCCCCTGTTAGAGCCGTTGAATTTGTCATCGACTTGAAACTGGGCACCACTCCTATTGCTAAGCGCCCATACAAGATGGCGCCGCATGAACTCCTTGAACTTAAGGAGGAAATCGACAAGTCACTTAAAAAGGGTTTCATCCGCCCCAGTTCTTCTGCTTGGGGAGCACCTTCTCTCTTTGTTAAGAAGAAGGATGGAACAAACCGATTGGTCCAGGACTATCGGCCTATTAACCAAGCAACAATCCAGAACAAATATCCACTTCCCCGGATCAACGATCTTTATGATCAACTTGCTGGATCCTCTGTGTTCTCTAAACTCTACTTAAGGTTGGGTTATCATCAGATCCGAGTTCGTAAAGAGGATATTCCGAAGACCGCTTTCGTTACTCATTATGGATCATACGAGTATACCGTCATGTCCTTCGGATTAACAAATGCTCCAGCAACCTTCTCTCGGTTGATGAACTATATCTTCATGTACTACCTCGACAAATTCGTCATGGTTTATTTGGATGATATCCTTATATTTTCCAAGAATGAAGAAGAACACGCTGAACATCTTCGGCTTGTATTGGAGAAACTCCGAGAACACCAGCTTTATGCCAAGTTTTCCAAGTGTGAATTTTGGTTATCTGAGGTGTCTTATCTTGGTCATGTGATTTCCAAAGATGGCATTGCTGTTAATCCAGAACGAGTTCAGGCTATTCTTGACTGGACTCCCCCGAAGAATGTCAAGCAAGTCAGAAGTTTTCTCGGTCTCGCTAGTTATTGCCGCCGTTTCGTCGAGAACTTCTCCAAAATTGCTAAGCCACTGACTGATTTGTTCACAAAGGCAAGAAGTTTGAGTGGACGAAAAAGTGCCAAGAAAGTTTTCAGACACTTAAAGATAAGTTGACATCTGCCCCAGTGCTAGCTCCTCCTGATTCCCGCAAGGACTTTGTGATATATTGTGACGCATCCCGTCAAGGATTAGGCTGTGTCCTAATGCAAGAGCGCAAAGTGATTTCTTATGGCTCTCGTCAGTTGCGCCCTCACGAAGATAAGTATCCAACACATGATCTCGAGTTAGCAGCAGTTATCTATGCTCTGAAACTGTGGCGACATTACCTTCTCGGTAATCGTTGCGAGATATACACGGACCACCAAAGTCTGAAGTATTTGTATACTCAACCAGATTTGAACCTCCGTCAACAAAGCTGGCTCGAGACAATAGCCGATTATGACATGGATATCTCTTATACCCCTGGCAAGGCTAATGTAATGGCCGATGCCTTGAGCCGCAAGTCTTATTGCAACAACCTCGCGGTTCAACAAGCACAACCCCTTCTTTATGAAGAACTTCGCAAGTTGAACCTTCACATTGTCCCACAGGGTCATCTCAATACCCTGGTTGTTGAACCAGACCTCGAGGACCTCATCAAGCATATACAGAAAGCTGACTCTGAAGTCGAGAAGATTAAGCGTGATCTCAAAAAGGGAAAGCCCTCATTCTTCACTATTGATGCTGATGGCACCTTGTTCTTCAAAAATCGCTTAGTGGTTCCTAGAAAGACAATCTGGATCTGACCCCGCGCGTCATGAAAGAAGCTCATGATACGCCTCTTTCAATTCACCCTGGTAGTACCAAGATGTACCAAAACATTCGACAGAGATACTGGTGGCCTGATATGAAGCGAGACATTGCTCACTATGTTGCTGAGTGTGACGTTTGCCGTCGCATCAAAGCAGAACATCAAAGGCCTGCTGGAACTCTGCAACCCCTTGATATTCCTGAATGGAAATGGGACAAAGTCAAAATGGACTTCATCACTGGTTTTCCCAGATCGCAGAAGGGTCATGATGCTATCTTTGTCGTCATTGACCGATTCTCCAAGGTTGCTCACTTTCTGCCAGTCAAGGAGACAATCACTGCTAGTCAGTTAGCAGACTTATATGTTTACAGAATCATGTCACTTCACGGTATTCCGTTGGAAATCAGCTCAGACCGTGGCAGCCTCTTTACCTCAAGGTTTTGGAACAGTTTCCAAGAAGCTATGGGAACTCATCTGTCTTTCAGCACCGCCTTTCACCCCCAGTCCCAGGGACAAGTTGAACGAGTCAATCAAGTGCTTGAAGATATGCTTCGAGCTTGTGTCATCTCATTCAGTAAGAGATGGGAGGAATCTCTCCCGTATGCTGAATTCTCATACAACAATAGCTATCAGGCTAGTTTGAAGATGGCACCATTTGAAGTTCTTTATGGACGTAAGTGCCGAACCCCTCTGAATTGGTCAGAAACTGGGGAACGGTCACTCGTTGGCCCGGACCTTATTCAACAAGCCGAAGAACAAGTCCACATTGTCCGTGATCATTTGAAAGCTGCTCAGTCTCGTCAGAAGAGCAATTATGATCGAAAACACTAGGTAATGGTCTATCAACCTGGCGAGCAAGCTTACCTTCGTGTTACTCCGATGAAGGGCACTCATCGATTTGGGATCAAAGGCAAGTTAGCTCCTCGCTACATTGGCCCGTTCCGTATTCTCGCTCGTCGTGGAGAAGTGGCATATCAATTGGAATTTCCGCCAAACCTTTCTCAAGTTCATGATGTCTTCCATGTATCGCAACTCCGTCGCTGCTTCAAGGATCCTATCCGAGCAGTGGATCATGAAATGCTTGAGCTGCAAGAGGATCTTTCTTATCAAGAGTATCCGATCCGCATTCTTGATCAAGCTGAACGTCGAACCCGTCAGAAGGCAATCAAGTTCCTTAAGGTTCAGTGGTCGAATCATTCTGAAGATGAAGCCACTTGGGAACGCGAAGATCGTCTTCGAGAAGAATACCCCACTCTCTGTCAGCCTACCTCTTAGTTCTCGAGACGAGAATTTCTTTTAGAGGAGGAGAATTGTAACACCCCATGTAGTTAAGCTACAGTGATCACCTTTTGATAATGCCAAGTCACCATGCTTAACAGTGCTTGATCATCATTGGCATCATATCTCATCTCAAATTCCAATTCAAATTGAAATTCAAATTTAAATTGAAAATAAAAGTTGATCCAATTTGGAAACAAAAATGTTCATTAAATAGCAAATAATCCATAACTAATTATATTAAGAAAAACAACATCACCCTAATTACCTAGGTGGCTCTACCATCATCAAAACAGTACCAAACAACAATATTTAATACCTTTTTATTTAATTAAAATTCAAATGAAATCATATTGTCACCAAACCTTTTTTCTGGCAGTGAGTTTTATTGCCTAGTATTTAAATGGACAATTCCCATATTTTATAAAATTGAAATGGAAGCTAGACATTTTGCAAGACAAAAAAGAAAAAGGAGAAAACAGAAACAGAAAAGGAAAAAATAGAAAGGGCCGCCGCACCTGGGCCTAAGTCAGACCAGAAAACGGCCCAGCCCATCCCAGCGTCCCCTTCCTACTGCTCACCCGCGGTCGCCCGCGCACGCCCGCGCCCGCCGTCGGTCGCCGTCGCAGCCGCACCCGGCCAGCCACCGCGTCGCTACAGGGCGGCGGGGTGGATAAGACCACCACCGTGGCAACCCTAGCCGCCCCCCAGATCTTTTCTCCCTCTCCCTCGCTCGTCTTCTTCCTCCCCCGCAAACGCCCGACGTCGTCGACATGGCCGAGCTCGCCGGCGTGGCCACATACCTCCCCAGCGCCTGAGACCGAGCCCATCCGCTTCGCCTTCCTCCTCTACTTCCACAGCGAGGGGATCGAGCTCCTCCCCGTTTTTGGCCGCGGTCGACTCGCCACCGTTTCCGTCCTCCTCGAGCCTCCCCCGAGCCCATCTTGCTCCTCTACAGGCTCCTAGTGAGCCTCCGCCTCCTCCCCTTCTCTCTCGTCGCCGTTGTGTCGCCTAGCTAGCTCGCCCGCGAAGCCGTGCTCCGGCCGCCGCCATTACTGCCGTCGCCGCGCTCTCGTGTCCTTACGGACTTGCCCGACCATCGTAGCGCGCTTCTAGCGCACCGTAGGCCCCGCCTAGCCCCTCACTTTGCTCGCGCGCGCACTACGTCACCGATCCTGAGCTCCGCCCAAGAACGTCGCCGCTCACCGTCGACGCCGCGCTCGATTCCGGCCACCCCCGCCGCCACACCCGCCACCGTTGGACGCGGCACTGCCGTAGCTTTCGAACGCGACCGAAAACGCGGCAAATGGACGCATGTACGCGAATCCTGAACCTCGCCGGCGAAGAACCGCCGCGGGAGGGCTCGCCGGCGTGATTCCGACGCCGGCGCCGACGTGGCTGCCACCTGGCGTACCCTGGGCCACTGACTAGTGGGCCCAGTGGGTCCCGTTGGCCGGTTGACCAAGTCAACCCGCTGACTGGTCCGACTACTGTGACTGACATGCGGGTCCCACATGTAATAAAATGATTTTATAAATAAATAAAATGTTAATTAATTTGTTAATTAAATTAATTACTAATTAGTCACTGACAGTAGGCTCCACTAGCTAATTAACCTATTTAATTAAAACTAAAACCTGTTTAATTAGCTGAGTCACTGACCAGTGGGACGCACTAGTCAGGTTTGACCTGGCTCAGCCGGTTTGACCGCTGACGTCACTGTGACGTCATGCTGACGTCATCTGACACTGTTTCGGATAATTCAAATTAAATAATTCCAGAAATTCCAGAAAATGATTAAAACTTTGAAATATCATATAAATTAAACCGTAACTCGGATGAAAATAATTTATATATGAAAAATGATCAGAAAAATATGAAGAATCCGAATATGTGGTCAAAATGCTTGACCATCACTCCTATCTAGATGAACAAGGGACTTTTTGCACGTATTCGATAAATGAATAGTGCATAACCTTGATAAAATAAATCCAAATAAATTCCTAAATCATCTAAAATAATTAGAGAGGCATTATACCACACCTGCATATCATTTAGGCATGTCATGCATAGTGATTGCACTTGTTGCCGTGTATTTATTGTTTCTTCCCCCTCCTTCTCTCCCGATAGACGCCGAGACCGACGCCGACGCAGCTGTGTACGACTACGCTCCAGACGAGCAGCCTTCAGACGACCAGCCCCTCTCAGCAGAGCTTCCAGGCAAGCAAAACCCCCTTGATCATCCAGATATCGCCCATTCCTTCTCTCTTATGCTTGCATTAGAATTGCTTCTGTTGTTATTCCGATAGCTCCTATTCTGATGCATAGCCTGTTTTCGTCGCCCACTGTTGATACCTACCTATTGTCCCACGATGCTTAGTTAGCTATGCTATTGATTCATCTGTGGCCCTTCACCCTTGTCCGTTGCCATGATTGTATCGGGCCGTGATCACTCTGGGTGATGATCACGGAAATGTATACTTATCGCAATACTTAAACTGTTAAAGTCGGGCTGGCCCCAAGGGTGCCCGCGAGAGAGTAATATTAAAGACGGGTCGGCTCCAAGAGCACCCGCGCGACATGTGTTACCAAGTCGGAGTGACAGGAACCCTGTTCGTCTCTGCGAGTTACTAAATACGCCTAACGGATTTGGGTATTTGATCTGAGTGGGTCGTTGGCCCTATACGCACTACCACCACGTGGGATAATGGTTATGGCACCCTCTACGTCGTATGTATCAGCCGAAAGCTCTTCAGACGTCACAGCTCAGAGATGCGGGCTGATTGCTGGGGTGGGCTGGTTACGTCACTGTGTATACAGTGTCGCGCCTGGGCCCCGGCCAGTCACGCAACGTGCAGGAGTGCGAAGGGCGATGGCCCAAGACCCCTTCGTGCTTAGGATTTAGACCGGCGTGCTGACCTCTCTGCTGAGCCTAGGTAGGACTGCGTCGTGTTGATCACCCGAGGCCGGGCATTACCCAGCAAGTGTGTCCGGCCAGATGTGATCGAGCGTGTTGGGTAACTGTAGTGCACCCCTGCAGGGAAGTTATCTATTCGAATAGCCGTGTCCACGGTAACAGGATGCTCGGAGTTGTATCTTGATCCGCTACAACTACAAATGGTTACTGTCACATTATTAAACTGTTACTACTGCTCTCGGGATCACTTTCTCGCAGGGTAGTCGAGAAAGGATCTCAGGGCGCTGCTACTATATAACCACTATTATATGTTACTGTGTTCTACTCTCTTCTGATGCTGTAAGATTGCTTCAAGATGCTAGTCTTCGATAGGCTAGGCTTCTCCCCCTCTATTCTGGCATTCTGCAGTTCAGTCAAAAGAGATAGCCCCATTCCTTTGATACTGATGGACAATTAGTATAGTTCTGATGTCAGTCTTGCGAGTACTTTGGATGAGTACTCACGGTTGCTTTGCTATCTTTTCCCCCCACACCCACTTGATGAAATCAGCCGATGGAGTCCAGGAGCCAGACGCCACCGCAGGAGACTACTACCAGGAGAGCCTCGGAGGCACGTACTACTGGGTTGAGCCAGCCGACCAGGAGTAGTTCGGAGGCCCTAGGCAGGAGGCCTTCACCTTTTCGATCAGTGTCGTTGTTTGTGCTAGCCTTCTTAAGGCAAACTTGACTAACTATGTCTGCACCCAGATATTATGGTTTGTATGACTTATGTATTCAGGGTCCTCATGACCCCTGGTTTGTAACATGAAGATTTATGTTTAAATTGGAGTTTAGAGTTGTGTTGTGATATCTTCCCATGCGTCTCTGTTCTCGAGCGTGCACGTTTGTGTGTATGATTAGTGCATGGTCGAGTAGGGGCGTCACAAGTTGGTATCAGAGCCGACTGCCTGTAGGAAGCCCCCTTCCAATTCCTTGGTCGAAGTTGAGTCTAGTCGTTGGAAAACTATATTTTACTAACAGGACTGTGTGGCTTACGGGCCCACATCACCAATGGGTGGTATTAGGATCTTTTATTCCTCTTCCTTACTCTGGGACTTTGAAATCTCTTCCTTTCGGGTTAAATGATTTCACTAACTCTGACTCTAGGTTCTCGTGATCACGTCCACCCGGAGAGCTGGATTATCTGCACTTATTCCTTCTCATTGATCTGATTAGTCTGATAATCACATTTTCTTTTCCATTGGTCTGTTTAACCTTTCCTTCCAAGTTATTATATGCTGCTCACACTGTCATGTGACAATCTTGAATTTCCTCTGTTTCAGATGGATCGTTTGTTTCCGCCGCGCCCTGTGACGCAGCTTGTCCTTCGCACTTGGGCTCGTGATACGCCTGGTTTTCCAGCTGTCCTGATCGCCCTCCTGACCAGACTGGGCTACCGTTGGTACCCCTAGTACATGGTTTACGAGGATTACCGCAAGTTCAACCAGGAGCAGTACCATGCCGATGTTCATATCTTTGATCAGCGGGACAACTCCGACACCGAGTTGCACACTTTTCACGGTATCGGTGTGACGATTGAGATGGCAGTCCATGATGCTGCCCACTCTGCTGTCGCACGTCTTCGTGGTGAGCATAGTCGTTTGGATGACTCCGAGTTCCGATACATCCCGTATGCCCCTGCTGGAGATGCTACCGGATACTACACAGCTGTCTGTGCCCCTTTCGAGCGTCGTCGATACGACCCGCAGGTTTTGGTTCAGTGCACTCAGGCTCTGGATCGCACTGCCCGGGCTCTTGCCATCGAGTTGTTTGCCACTCGAGCACGTCTCTACGATGCTATGACACAGTTGCTACCAGCTGTTCGTGCAGGGATACATGCAGAGTACATTCTTTACCCGCGCAGCACTCAGATGCCGGCAGGTATTGATTGGCCTGCTGTTGGAGGTCATACACCCGCACGTGGACCTCTTCTTCCAGTTCGAGACCAGGTTCTGCATCAGAGTGCACATGGAGAGCAGGACTTTTATGCCGTGGATACTCATCGTCCGCACCTACAGTTACCCCGTTTCAGTGGTTTTCCCCGACGTTGATGTAGCCTTTGCTATGTCCCGTTGTGTATTCCTCACCGCGTGCCTGCGCGCCGCCTAGTATGTCTAGCTGTTTAAATTGCGAACTTATGCTGTCCGCGTGTAACCGACTCTGTGTATGGATCTGTATGTCTTAATTGACTACTGTTATGTATCTATTGCACTACTTATTCAATGTCGTGTTACCTCATGTTTGTCTCTAAACACTTGCAGTTGTTTTTACTAAACTACCCCCTGTTAAATTTTTAGCAGGATGGGTAGATCTGGTGGTCGTGGCCGTGGTGCCAACGATCCACCCCTGCCAGACTATATGGCAGCTATGATGCAGCAATTCGAGCTGAACCGCCAGTTCATGGTTGGAATCATGGCTCAGTTCCCGCAGCAGAACCAGAATGCTCAGAACCAGCCACCTGCCCCAATAACTCTGCAGGAGTTTGTGCGTCTCAACCCAACTACTTACCGCAACTCTGAACAGCCACTGGATGCTGATGACTGGCTTCGCGACATCGCCTACGAGATGGAGTCTGCCAGTGTCGCCCCTGAGAACCTTGTCACCTTCGCGACCTACTTCTTGAAGGGCCCCGCTGCTCAATGGTGGTCCACCCACAGGCGTTCTCTACCTGAGGGGACAATCATCACTTGGATTGAGTTTCAGACTGCTTTCTGTGCTCGTTACATTCCTCAGGGAATCATGGACCGGAAGAAGACAGAGTTTCGCAACCTCACTCAGGGCAATAGGACTGTCGAAGCTTATCAGCGAGAATTCCTTAACCTGTCTCGCTATGTTGAAGAAGACATAGCCACTGATGCTCGTAGATAGGAGAAGTTCCGTAATGGACTCCATCCAGACCTCAAGCTTGCACTTGCTGCTCAAGACTTCACCGACTTTGCCACCCTCGTGAACAAGGCTATCCTGGTTGAAACTGCTCAGATGGAACATAAGGAGTCGCAGAAGCGCTATCGTGACGTTGGCTCATCTTCGAGCTCCACACATAAGCGTCGGATCTGGATTCCCAACAGCGTGTATTGTCCAGCTGCCCTTGCGCTCAGGCCTTCCTATGCCGCACCCCGTCTGCCTCCCCCACCACCGAGGCAACCAAGAGCTCAAGCTGCTCCACCACGTGCTGCTCCTCTTCGTCCTGAAGATGGTCTGTGCTTCAAGTGTCGCAAACCAGGTCACCTTGCCAAGGACTGCCGCCAGAGTCAGAATCAGTTGGCATTTCCTCGAAATGGCCGTGGCAACAACCAGACCCACAACTATAATACTGGGCCTGCTGCTTATGGACGTGGACAAGCTTACCACGTCGATATTGAAGAAGTTCAGGATCAACCTGAAACTGTGATGGGTACCCTTCTCGTTAACTCAGTACCCGCTTCTGTTTTATTTGATTCAGGAGCATCGCATTCATTCATGACAGAAGCATTTGCATTAGAACATGACATTGCATTTCAAAAGATGAGCCTACCAGTAGTTGTCCGTACCCCTGGAGGCCAGTGTCAAACCACCATGATGGCACACAATGTCCCTGTGGAAATCAAAGGACTCGAGTTCCTTGTTTCACCTATCATCCTGAAAACTTCCACCATAGACCTCATTCTGGGAATGGATTGGTTGAAAGCTCACATTGCTTCAATCAATAGTACCACTAAAGTCGTCCAACTCCTTCACCCCTCCGACGAGATAGTGAACTACACCGCCCGCATTACTCGGAATGCTGAAGCTCAGATTTATGCTCTGAATGCTTTGAACGCTTCACCTCTTGAGGGAATTGAGAACGTTCCAGTCGTTCGCGATTTTTCGGACATCTTTCCAGAAGAACTTCCAGGAATACCCCCGGTTAGAGCTGTCGAGTTCGTCATCGACTTGAAACCTGGCACCACTCCTATTGCCAAGCGCCCATACAGGATGCCGCCACATGAACTCCTTGAGCTTAAGGAGGAAATCGACAAGTCACTTAAAAAGGGTTTCATACGCCCCAGTTCCTCTGCTTGGGGAGCACCTTCTCTCTTTGTTAAGAAGAAGGATGGAACGACCCGATTGGTCCAGGACTATCGGCCTATTAACCAAGCAACAATCCAGAACAAATATCCACTTCCCCGGATCAATGATCTTTATGATCAGCTTGCTGGATCCTCTGTGTTCTCTAAACTCGACTTAAGGTTGGGTTATCATCAGATCCGAGTTCGTAAAGAGGATATTCCAAAGACCGCCTTCGTTACTCAATATGGATCATACGAGTACACCGTCATGTCCTTTGGATTAACTAATGCTCCGGCAACCTTCTCTCGATTGATGAACTATATCTTCATGGACTACCTCGACAAATTCGTTGTGGTTTATTTGGATGATATCCTTATATTTTCCAAGAATGAAGAAGAGCACGCCGAACATCTTCGGCTTGTATTGGAGAAACTTCGAGAACACCAGCTATATGCCAAGTTTTCCAAGTGTGAATTCTGGTTATCTGAGGTGACTTATCTTGGTCATGTGATTTCCAAAGATGACATTGCCGTTAACCCAGAACAAGTTCTGGCTATTCTTGATTGGACTCCCCCGAAGAATGTAAAGCAAGTCAGGAGTTTTCTCGGTCTCGCTAGCTATTGCCGCCGATTCGTCGAGAACTTCTCCAAGATTGCGAAGCCTCTGACTGATCTGCTTCACAAAGGCGTTAAGTTTGAATGGACGGAAAAATGCCAGGAAAGTTTTCAGACACTTAAGGACAAGTTGACATCTGCCCCAGTGCTAGCTCCCCCGGATACTCGCAAGGACTTTGTGATATATTGCGACGCATCCCGTCAAGGATTAGGCTGTGTCCTAATGCAAGAGCGCAAGGTGATTGCTTATGGCTCTCGTCAGTTGCGTCCTCACGAAGATAATTATCCAACACATGATCTCAAGTTAGCAGCAGTTATCTATGCCTTGAAGCTGTGGCGACAATACCTTCTCGGTAATCGTTGCGAGATATACACGGACCACCAAAGTCTGAAGTATCTGTATACTCAACCAGACTAGAACCTTCGTCAACAAAGATGGCTCGAGACAATAGCCGATTATGACATGGATATTTCTTATACCCCTGGCAAGGCTAATGTAATGGCTGATGCTTTGAGTCGCAAGTCTTATTGCAACAACCTCATGGTTCAGCAAGCACAACCTCTTCTCCATGAAGAGCTTCGCAAGTTAAACCTTCATATTGTTCCACAGGGTTATCTCAATACCCTGGTTGTTGAACCAGATCTCGAGGACCTCATCAAGCATATACAAAAAGCCGACTCTGAGGTCAAGAAGATTAAGCGTGATCTCAAAAGGGGAAAGCCCTCGTTCTTCACTGTTGATGCTGATGGCACTTTGTTCTTCAAGAATCGTTTAGTGGTTCCTAGAAAGGAAAACCTGGACTTGACGCCGCGTGTCATGAAAGAAGCTCATGATACACCTCTTTCAATTCATCCTGGAAGCACCAAGATGTACCAAGACATTCGACAGAGATATTGGTGGCCTGATATGAAGCGAGACATTGCTCGCTATGTTGCTGAGTGTGACGTTTGCCATCGCATCAAGGCAGAACATCAAAGACCTGCTGGACTTCTGCAACCACTTGATATTCCTGAATGGAAATGGGACAAAGTCGAAATGGATTTCATTACTGGTTTTCTCAGATCACAGAAGGGTCATGATGCTATCTTTGTCGTCATCGACCGATTCTCCAAGGTTGCTCACTTTCTGCCAGTCAAGGAGACAATCACTGCTAGTCAGTTAGCAGATTTGTATGTTTCCAGAATCGTGTCACTTCACGGTATTCCGTTGGAGATTAGCTCAGACCGTGGCAGCCTCTTTACCTCAAGATTTTGGAACAGTTTCCAAGAAGCTATGGGAACTCATCTATCCTTCAGCACTGCTTTTCATTCCCAGTCTCAGGGACAAGTTGAACGAGTCAATCAAGTGCTTGAAGATATGCTTCGAGCTTGTGTCATCTCATTCAATAAGAAATGGGAGGAATCTCTGCCGTATGCCGAGTTCTCTTACAACAATAGCTATCAGGCTAGTCTGAAGATGGCACCCTTTGAAGTTCTTTATGAACGTAAGTGTCGAACCCCTCTGAATTGGTCAGAAACTGGGGAACGATCACTCGTTGGACCGGACATTATTCAACAAGCTGAAGAACAAGTCCGCATTGTCCGTGAACATTTGAAAACTGCTCAGTCTCGACAGAAGAGCAACTATGATCGGAAGCACCAGGTAATGGTCTATGAACCTGGCGACCAGGCTTACCTCCGCGTCACTCTGATGAAAGGCACCCATCGATTTGGAATCAAGGGCAAGTTAGCTCCTCGCTACATTGGCCCGTTCCGAATCCTCGCCCGTTGAGGAGAAGTGGCATATCATTTGGAATTGCCGCCGAACCTTTCTCAGGTACATGATGTCTTCCATGTATCGCAACTCCGACGCTGCTTCAAGGATCCTATCCGTGCAGTGGATCATGAAATGCTTGAATTGCAGGAGGATCTTTCTTATCAAGAGTATCCGATCCGCATTCTTGATCAAGCTGAATGTCGAACCCGTCAGAAGGCAATCAAGTTCCTTAAAGTTCAGTGGTCAAATCATTCTGAGGATGAAGCCACTTGGGAACGTGAAGATCGTCTTCGAGAAGAATATCCCACTCTCTTTCAGCCTACCTCTTAATTCTCGGGACGAGAATTTCTTTTAGAGGAGGAGAATTGTAACACCCCCATGTATTAGCTACAGTAATCACCTTTTGATAATGCCAAGTCATCATGTTGAACAATGCTTGATCATCATTTGCATCATATCTCATTTCAAATTCCAACTCAAATTGAATTTCAAATATAAAGTGAAAATAAAAGTTGTTCCAATTTGGAAACTAAAATGTTCAAAATATTGCAAATAATCCAGAGGCAATTATAAAAATATAGTCAACATTAATTGGATTACTTAAAGCACTCTAACATCCTAAAACAGAACCATAACAGCAACTTATATTACCTTTTTATTTAATTAAAATTCAAATGAAATCCTATTTAGCTCAAACCAATTTCTGGCAGTGTTAAATAATGTCTAGTATTTAAATGGACCACACTCATATTTTACAAAAGTCATTTAGGGGCTAAACTATTTACAAAACAGAAACTAAAAATGAAAACAGAAAAAGAAAAAGAGAAAAGCTAAAACCTACTCCTACGCTGGGCTTCAAGTGTATACAGTGCGGCCCGGCCCGACTAGCTCGGCCTTTCGTCCTCCTCCCGCGCACGGTCGCACGCGCCCGACCGCACCCGATGCCGGCGAGCCATTCCCGTCGCGTCGCCTCGCTCCCGCGTCGCTACAGAGAGCGGGGAAGGATAAGAACGCCACCTCGCAACCCTAGCCGTCCTCCCCGCGATATTTCCCCTCCTCTCACTCGCCTGCCCCCTCCTCCCGCCATGGCCGCCTCTGCCTTCTCCGGCCACCGTGCGTTCGTGTAGCCACAGCCGCCATTTCACCTCGCCGCCGTGACAGATCGAGCTGCCGTGGTCCGCTACGCCGTCCTGGACCGCTCGTTGGAGCTCAACGCCACTGCATCGCCCTCCCCGAGCTCTTCTTCCTCCGCGGGCTTCTTCTTCTCCGATGGCGATTCACCGCCGACGAGCCTCCCTGAGCTCGCTTACGCACATCTGCAGGAGCCCGGTGAGCACCCGCACCGGATCTACCTCTCCTCGGCCTCTTATCGCGCCTGCAGCGGCCGCATTTGCCATGGCCGATCCTGCCACCGCACAGGCTCGTCGCCGGCGAAGCCACGGTGACCATTTGGTCCCGTGCGTGCCGCCCTCGCACTCAGCGCATCGAGTAGAGCTCGCCTGGCTAGTTAGTTCGCTCACCCGCGCTGCGTTGCACCGATTCCGCCGTTGCCCGAACTCCGGTGCCCGCCGATGAGCTCGCCGTGCTCGATCCCGGCCACCCCCGTCGCTACAACCGCCACCATTAGACGTAGAGCAGCCGTAGCTTTCGAACGCGCCCAAAAACGCGGCGAACGGTGCTCCGTGCGCGTTTTCCGACCATGCCCAACGTGCGCCGCCGCGAAATGAGCTCGCCGGCATGATTTCGGCGAGTCGCCGCTCGCCGTCCGACGTGGCCTGACGTGTGGGTCCCTTGTGACGCTGACGGGTGGGGCCCGGTTGACCTGTTGACCGGGTCAACCGCTGACTGGGTGGGTCCCGCCAGATTAAAATGATTTTTATAAATAAATAAACGTTAATTAATTTGTTAATTAAATTAATTAGTTAATTAGTCACTGACTAATGGGTCCTACCGCCTAATTAATCTTAATTAGTTTAGTTTAAACCTAATTAACCTCTATGTCACCGACCAGTGGGTCCCACTGGTCAGATTGACTAGTCCACCGACCCAGTTGACCGCTGACGTCACCCCCACATCATGCTGACGTCATCATTTACTGTTTCGGATAATTCTAATTTAAATAATTTTAGAAATTCCAGAAAATGATTAAAACTTTGAAAAATCATATAAAATAAACCGTAACTCGGATGAAAATAATTTATATATGAAAAATGATCAGAAAAATGTGAAGAATCCGAATAACCTATCCACATGCCTGCCACACCCCTCTAACATACTGAATATGGAACATTTTGCCCGTATTCGATAAATGAATAGTGCATAACTTTAATAAAATAAATTCCTAAAATAACTAATGCAATTAGATAGGCATTATATCACCTCTGCATAACATTTAGGAATGTCATGCATCGCTGTTGCATATTGCCGTGTATTTATCGTTTCTTCCCCCTCCTTCTCTCCCGATAGCCCCCGAGACTGCCGACGACACCGCAGTGTACGACGACGTCGCCGACGACCAGACCCCTTCAGCTGAGCTTCCAGGCAAGCAAAACCCCCTTGATCATAAGATATCGCCCACTCCTTCTCTATTATTCTTGCATTAGAATTGCCCCTGCTACTATTCCGATAGCTCCTATTCTGATGCATAGCCTGATTTTGTCGTCTGCTATTGCTACCTACCTGCTGTCCTATGATCCTTAGTTAGCTGTGCCATGTTCCACCTATGCCCCTTCACCCTTGTCCGTATGCCATTCTTGTTACCGGGCCGTGATCACTCTGGGTGATGATCACGTAAATGTTTACTTAATGTCATACTTAAATTGCTAAAGTCGGGCTGGCCCCAAGGGTGCCCGCGAGTGAATGACATTAAAGACGGGTCGGCTCCAAGAGCACCCGCGCGTTATGTTTTACCAAGTCGGAGCGACAGGGAATCTGATCGTCTCTGCGAGTTACTAAATACGCCTAACGGATTTGGGTATTTGATCTGAGTGGGTCGTTGGCCCTATACGCACTACCACCACGTGGGATAATGGTTATGGGACCCTTTACGTCGTAGTATCAGCCGAAAGCTCTTCAGACGTTGCAGCTCAGAGATGTGGGCTGATCATTGGGGTGGGCTGGTTACGTCACTGGTGTATTCAGTGTCGCGCCTGGGCCCCGACCAGCCACGTAACGTGTAGGAGTGCGAAGGGCGATGGCCCAAGACCCCTTCGTGCTTAGGATTTAGACCGGCGTGTTGACCTCTCTGCTGAGACTAGGTAGGACTGCGTCGTGTCGATCTCCCGAGGCCGGGCATTACCCAGCAAGTGTGTCCGGCCAGATGTGATCGAGCGTGTTGGGTAACAGTAGTGCACCCCTGCAGGGAAGTTATCTATTCGAATAGCCGTGTCCACGGTAACAAGACGCTCGGAGTTGTATCTTGATCCGCTACAACTACAAATGGTTACTGTCACATTATTAAACTGTTACTACTGCTCCCGGGATGACTTTCTCGCAGGGTAGTCGAGAAAGGATCTCACGGCGCTGCTACTATATAACCACTATTATATGTTACTGTGTTCTACTCTCTTCTGATGCTGTAAGATTGCTTCAAGATGCTAGTCTTCGATAGGCTAGGCTTCTCCCCCTCTATTCTGGCATTCTGCAGTTCAGTCCAAAGAGATAGCCCCATTCCTTTGATACCGATGCATAATTAGTATAGTTCTGATGTCAGTCTTGCGAGTACTTTGGATGAGTACTCACGGTTGCTTTGCTATCTTTTTCTCCCACACCCACTTGATGAAATCAGCCGATGGAGTCCATGAGCCAGACTCCACCGCAGGAGACTACTACCAGGAGAGCCCCAGAGGCACGTACTACTGGGTTGAGCCAGCCGACCAGGAGTAGTTCGGAGGCCCTAGGCAGGAGGCCTTCGCCTTTTCAATCAGTGTCGTTGTTTGTGCAAGCCTTCTTAAGGCAAACTTGACTAACTATGTCTGTACCCAGATATTATGGTTTGTATGATTTATGTATTCGGGTCCTCGTGACCCCTGGTTTGTAATATGAAGATTTATGTTTAAATTTGAGTTTAGAGTTGTGTTGTGATATCTTCCCGTGCGTCTCTGTTCTCGAGCGTGCACGTTTGTGTGTATGATTAGTGCACGGTCGAGCAGGGGCGTCACAATCCTTCCCGTGATGGGGTCTTGAATATCTAAGGATCTTCTCCAATGGAGGTCTTGAAATCCAATGGAGCGTCCCTCTCTCAAGAGGAATCCCACAAGGGGAGGTACATGAGCTAAACTCCAATGTGTAGTTCTAATCTTAGCTAACCCTAACATGAGGAGGGGGATGGTCTATTTCTAGTCTACGGCGAGATGGGGGTGAGAGAGCTGGTTACATGGGGTCTTGCCCCGTGGCTGTGCGCAGGCGCCGGATGTCCGGGCTGGGGCCGGATGTTCGGCCCGACAGGAGGCGCCGGATGTCCAGGTAGGGGGGCTGGATGTCCGGCCCAATGCTGGCCTTCGCTGCTGTACTCCTCGCGCCGGATATCCGGGGAGGCGCCGGATGTCCGGCCTGTCGTGTGGCACCAGATGTTTGGGGGTCGTCCGGATGTCCGGCCGCTGAAGCTCTTCTGTTCCTCTTCTGCACAGGCGCCGGATGTCCAACCTTGGCCCGGATGTTCGGCCGCTGTAACTTCAGCAGCTCCGTCTTCTTCCATTGTTGCTTCCATGATTCCCACGTGGATGGTGTAGTCATTCCCTTGCGCTTGAACTCCTCCTCATCATCCGTGAAGCTCCGACAATACCTATGCATGCACATGGGAGAAGTGTCAAGTAGTATACCATCCTCGAAGGGGTCAAGTGAACACGTGTAAAGGAGATGATTCACCTTTATGTATGTGAAGTAGATGTCGGATGTGTCACTTGCCGAACGGACTCTTGACATGGTGATGTTCGTAGGATGCTCCGCATTAGGATGTTGACTAGTTGCATTTCCATCACAAAGTAGCACATTAAGCAAGATGACATAATGTAGACAAAGTAAGACCAAGCAATATGACCGAACCCTGTCGTTTTATCCTTAGTAGCAACAATACAAATATGTGCCTTCACCCCTCCTGTCATAGGGCAAGAGCACCGCAAGATTAAACCTACTACAAAGAACCTCTCCCACTTAACATAAATCAATCTAATTGGCCAAAGAAGACGGATAGATCAGAGAGAAATACAAAGCTATAAAATTACGCAGCAAATAAATCTCAAGAGACCCAAATAGTTCAATGGATAATTCTGATCATCAACCTAAATGTATGTCAAGTGGTATACCATCCTCGAAGGGGTCAAGTGAACACGTGTAAAGGATATGATTCACCTTTATGTATGTGAAGTAGATGTCGGACGTGTCACTTGCCGAACGGACTCTTGACATGGTGATGTCCGTAGGATGCTCCGCATCAGGATGTTGACTAGTTGCATTTCCATCACAAAGTAACACATTAAGCAAGATGACATAATGTAGACAAAGTAAGACCAAGCAATATGACCGAACCCTATCGTTTTATCCTTAGTAGCAACAATACAAATACGTGCCTTCACCCCTACCGTCATAGGGCAAGAGCACAACAAGATTAAACCTACTACAAAGAACCTCTCTCACTGAACATAAATCAATCTAATTGGCCAAAGAAGATGGATAGATCGGAGAGAAATACAAAGCTATAAAATTACGCAGCAAATAAATCTCAAGAGACCCAAATAGTTCAATGGATAATTCTGATCATAAACCTACAATTCATCCGATCCCAACAAACACACCGCAAAATATTAGATCGGATTGATCTCAGAGGAGATCACTGTATTGAAGATCAAGAGAGAGAGAGAGAGAGAGAGTCATCTAGCTACTACTATGGACCCGCATGTCTTGAAGGAACTACTCACACAACATCATGGAGGCAGCAAGGTTGATGAAGATTGCCTCCCCAATGGTTTCCCCCTCTGGCAGAGTACCGAAACAGGGCTCCAGATGGGATCGCTTCAGAACAGAGGCTACGGCGACGGAAGAATTGTTTTGGGTCTTGCTCCGAGGGTTTCGGAATATATGGGAATTTATAGGTCAAAAATTAGGGCAAACGAAGCTACGAGGGGGCCACAAGTCAGGTCGGTGCCCCCTGGCTTGTGGACTAGTCATAGGTCTTCTGGTCCTCCCCGGAAGCTTCTTGGGTCTCTTATGTTTCAGAAAAAATCACCATAAAGTTTCATCGTGTTTGGACTTTGGTAGGTATGGTTTTTCTGCAAAAAAAAAAACATGCAAAAAACATGAACTCACACTGGGTACTAAGTTAATAGGTTAGTCCATAAAAATAATATAAAATGGCCAATAAAGCATACAAAAGTGATAATATAATAGCATGAAACAATAAAAAATTATAGATACGTTGGAGACGTATCACTCCCACATTTGATGGAGCATGTTTTGTGGGAGGTGGGGCCCCCATGAGGGAGCCCAAGGTGTGGCCGGCCAAGGGTGAAAAAGCCCCCCCCCATGGGGCTTTTCTTCCACCTTTGGTGGGTTGCTTTTTGCCCTCTCTCCACCCCTTGCTCACACTATAAAAGGAGGAGAGGAGCTCTCAAACTCACTTAGGTCTCTCAAGTTTATCACCACAAAGGGATGCAATTATCTACCTCTCTTTCTCTCCCCCCTCAAAATAGTTTCGTACTGCCGCAAGGCTGTCTAGTCTCCGATAGGAATTAGTTTTGGATGACGAAGCCCTGCCGGATAGGTGACACCGGATGTGTGCAACCGATAGAGAGATCGTAGGTTCGATCTTCTATTCGAGGGACTATCCTAGGGCCGTCCGGAGTTCTGTCCAGAGGACTATCCAGGGGCCGTCCAGAGTATTGTTCGAGGGAGAACATCCTTGTGGTTGGGAGGTTGTAAAATCCTAGCTGCGGGGATCTGTACTGATGATCTTCACCGACTCTCCTTTTGCTACGCTACGAGTTGGTAATGATTAGATCAAACCTTGTATGCATCTTCATAGTGGTCCTGGGCATGTACGTAGTACGCTTTTTTTTTGTTTTCCACTGCGTTACCCAACAGTTGCATCATGAGCCATGCTATGCGTAGATGCAGGTTACGATCTAGAATACATGAGATGTATGGGTATTGCACAATATAATTTTGTAGTAGATGAGATCTATTGCTGAAAATTATTTGCGCGGGTAGTAGATGAAATCTATTACCTGATGTTCTTGTTGCTTCCCTTGAATTTGCGTATTTTTGATCTTGCTGGCATGGTGGAATTTTGATACAAAGTTCTAGCAATCCGCGATCCTTCTATGCTGCTCCTGAGTATGCTGATTCACAGATCAACGAAGTGCTTCAGTTCTTTGGGTTCCACCATAGTTAAAGAAAGATGAAATTTAGCAGACAAAAGAGCATGCGGATATGATCTGCACGGGGTTCTTGCGTATGATGAAGTTTAGTATGGCGCTCGAGATATTTTATCTCGTGTTGCATACGCCCCGCAAAGTTTATCTAGGGACTTGAATAATCATACTTGATGATGAATGTTGGTAGCTATGGTTTGATTCGAAACCTTAAAAGCCACGTAAAATAAAAATCTGCACAAACCGGTTAGAGGCGTCTAACTTGGTTTTGCAGGATGGCATGTGATGTGGTATAGTCTTCGTCATATTTAATGAGATTATGTATGAGATGGCTAAATGATGTAAATTATGCCCCTGGTTGGGTCACACTCGGGAGGTTTACCCCTAGTTTCTGAGAACACGCGTTTCCGCCCAAACCACTTTGCTCATCTTATGCTTTTGCCCTTTGACCGTTTGACTGTCACTTTGAAAACTTCATAACAAATTCATACTAACTCAGAAAAATGCAAATAAGATATCAAAATATTCAGAAAAACATCAGCTATATGTGCATGTCATTTGCATTCATGACAAAAGTGTTGGAAACTCCCTATCTCAGTTTGAGCTCATATGATCTCAAATGAACAGTATAATCTAAAAAAATGGATTTTTTTTTGAAAAATTCTAATTTTTTAGGTGGTAAACATTGACCAATGTTTTGAGTGCTTTCCAAGTTTCATAAGGGAATGCCATTCGTGGAAGTCATGAAAAAAGTAAAATCGATGCTCCAAAAGAAAAGCATTTTGGAGTGCTAATTTTGTTTTTTGCCACAACTTCCACGAGTGTCATTCCTTGATGAAACTTTGTAAGCACTCAAAAAATTTGTTAATGTTTTCCACAAAAAAATTATAATTTTTGGATTTTTGTTACAATTGTTTCGGATTTATTGTTCATGTTGAGATCATATGAGCTCAAACTGAGATGAGGACTTTGCAACACTTTTTTCATGAATGCAAATGGCATGCACATATAGGTGATGTTTTTCTGAACATTTTGATATCTTATTTGCATTTTTCTGAGTTAGTATGAATTTGTTATGAAGTTTTCAAAGTGACAGTCAAATGGTCAAATTTAAAAAGCATAAGACAAGCAAAGTGGTTTGGGCGGGAACGCGTGTTTTCGGAAACTAGGGCTAAACCTGTAGAGTGTACACTACTAGGGAAAACCCTAGTAGTAGCGTGGGGTCCCGCGCTACTGCTAGGGCGCTCCAACTAACTTTTAGCAGTAGCGCCAGTTTGACCCCACGCTACTACTAATTCTGTTATCAGTAGCATTGGGCTGGACCAGCGCTATTGCTAATTAGTAGCAGCGTGGGCTGCCCCCCGCGCTACTGCTATTCCTCTCTATTTCATTACTTTTGTTTTATAATGTATTTATACACCGGTATACAAATTTTGATACAGTAGCAATTAAGAGATTGTTATATCATTATGATCATGACGAGTTATTATATCATTGGGTGGAAGAAATGCGGATTAGATTCAAGTGGATGGGTCCAAAGTGACCAAGTTGGATTAGTAGGACGATCGTCCTACTAATCCAACTTGGTCACTTTGGACCCATGCTACTTGTAGTCTGCGTTGGTATTTTCCCGAAGAGGAGAGGATGATGCAATATAGTAGAGATAAGTATTTCCCTCAGTTAAGAACCAAGGTTATCAATCCAGTAGGAGAACCAAGCAAAATTCCGTTAAGCACACCGGCACACACAAGAGCAAACACTTGCACCCAACGCAAATAAGAGGGTTGTCAATCCTCTTAGCGGTTATTTGCAAGGATTAAATCTTATAGAGATAAATAGATAAACTAAAATACTAATTAAAATAAAAGTAAAATAAATTGCAGCAAAGTATTTTTAGGTTTTTTATATATATGATAAAGTAGACCGGGGGCCATAGTTTTCACTAGAGGCTTCTCTGTCGAACACATAGCATATGGTGGGTAAACAAATTACTGTTGGGCAATTGATAGAAAAACAAATAATTATGATGGATTCATGGCAATGATCATGTATATAGGCATCACGTCCGAGACAAGTAGACCGACTCCTGCCTGCATCTACTACTATTACTCCACCCATCGATCGCTATCCAGCATGCATCTAGGGTATTAAGTATGAAACAGAGTAACGCCTTAAGCAAGATGACATGATGTAGACAAAGTAAACTCAAGCAATATTATTAAACCCCATCTTTTTATCCTTAATGGCAACAATACAAATACGTGTCATGTCCCCTTCTGTCACTGTGATTGAGCATTGCAAGATTGAACCCATCACAAAGCACCTCTCCCATTGCAAGATAAATCAATCTAGTAGGCCAAACCAAATTGATAGATCGGAGAGAAATACAAAGCTATAATAATCATGCATAAAAGAGTTCAGAGAAGACTCAAATATTTCTCATGAATAATCTGATCATAAACTCACAATTCATCGGATCCCAACAAACGCACCGCAAAACAAGATTACATCGGATAGAACTCCAAGAACATCGAGGAGAACATAGTATTGAAGATCAAAGAGAGAGAAGAAGCCATCTAGCTACTAGCTATGGACCCTTAGGTCTGTGGTAAACTACTCACACATCATCGGAAGGGCAGCAAGGTTGATGAAGAAGCCCTCCGTGATCGATTCCCCCTCCGGCAGAGTACCGGAAAAGGCCTCCAGATGGGATCGCGGAAGAACAGAGGCTTGCGGCGGTGGAAAGGTTTTCTCTTCTGTCTCTCTGTTGGTTTGGGAATATTTGTGAATTTATAGCGAAGGAATTAGGTCAAGATGTGCCATGAGGGGCGCACAAGCCTGGGGGGCGCGCCCTCTAGGCTTGCCGCCTCCTCGTGGCTCTTCTGGTCTTCTCCCGAAGCTTCCCAGGTCTCTTCTGGTTCAGAAAAAATTAATCCAAAGTTTTTTTCTCGTTTGGACACTTTTTGATAATGATTTTCTGAAAAGGCAAAAACAAGCAGAAAACAACAACTGGCACTGGGCACTGGGTTAATAGGTTAGTCCCAAAAAATGATATATAATGGCATATAAAACATCCAAGATTGATACTATAATAGCATGGAACAATCAAAAATTATAGATACGTTGGAGACGTATCAACCCATCCACTTGAATCTAATATGCGTTTCTTCCACCCAATGATATAATAACTCATCATGATCATAATAACAACTCATCATCATCATCATCATCATCATCATCATCATCATCATCATCATCATCATCATCATCATATTCACATAAGAACTCATCATCATCATCATAATAATAACTCATCATCATCATCATCATCATCATCATCATAGTCATATAAAAACTCATCATTCTAGCACATTGTATCACATAACTCATCATCATCATCATCATCATCATCATCATAATAACAACTCCTGATCATCATCATAGTCATAACCAACTCTAGCTAATATGTTCTTAGCACATGATGAGTACTAACTACCTAGGACCTACTCCTCTCTGCTAGGTAGAATAGCATAAAATAGGCGAGCCCCTCCATCTCCATTATGGAGAATAGAGATCCACCTGTCTCCAACTCGTGGGCTACGCACCATGTTGCCTCCAAGTACTTCCCTGCACGCAGTCATTACTTTTTGCAATGCTTTGATTCTGATGTCTTCATCTCTTTGAGAAATCGTGTATAGACAGCGGAAAGCCCTTGGCAGATTTAGCCGTAAGCTAACAATATCCATGTGACCTTCAATATACATCAGATGAGGCACACATTCCTTCGGGAGCCTCTATTGAAGAACATAATAGTAACATAGTTAGCAATGTAGTTTAGCTTAAGAACAATGTGTATGCAAAATATGGACTAGTGACACAATAGTAAAAATTCTTACCATGCTATCTCCATGGATGTTACCATAGTTCAACACATGGACTAGAGGCACGTATTGACCATAATGTGGGCTCATTTCATAATCGGTATTGAAAGTCTCAACATCATTAATAAATGAGACAAGATAGGTTTTCTCCTCCCAGTTTAGTTCGGAGCCATAACAGTAGTAGGTATTGTCTACTACCTTCCGTATATTTCTTGGAGAATGAAAATAAGCTGTCAATGGAAATAAGCTGTCAACTATTTTTAAATAAACAATATAAAGTACTTAACAAATTTGTTTGACAAACTCACATAGAGGTAGAACTGGAAGCGTATCCACATCGACCCAAATGTCGATATTATCTTCAATATCATCTTTAGGACGAATATCAAAGATGACATGGATATCCTCCTGAAATCCATATGCCTTGCATAGTGCTCTCTAATTTGAGCAACCAAAATGGGAGTGGTTCACTGCATTGTATATCTTAACCGCAAAAGCGAAACCATGTTGCGTCCTCAGGTGAGCTCTCTTGGTCTCCATACTTTCACGATCTTCGAAACCGAGCTTATCCAAGACATATGGTCTTGCATGGCAGGGGTTGCACTAGTCGAATTGTAAAAAATATGAAATTACACGTTGAAGCAAAGAAGCACAAGTAATGCTTAATTACGAAAAAAATACTTGTCGTTGTTACGTTCCGTAAAAACTTCGAACGTCTCGTCGAGCTTGATGGTGAAGCGCCTACCGTCTTCCAGGTGAGGCCTGTCGCACAAACCCCGGTCGTCGGAGTAGTACTCACACTCAAGGATCCTATTGTCGTCAGACATTTCCTATGTTCATAATTCAAAGATTAAAAATCGATCGACATCAATGACCAGGGACTCAACACACAGATCACTATTCAGCACGGGTTGACTTTTGGTCCGTCGAGTCTTCGTTGAAAAACTCTCATGCGTGGTGTATATATATGGTGGGCACTCCCTCTCTGATATTGCGACCATCGGTGATGGTCGCTCCTCCTATCTTTCCAAAGTGCATTACACCAAAATGTCTAGCGCCTTGGAAAGAAAGAGAAGCGACCCCCACGACAACAGTCGGGATTCTTCCTCTCTAATATTTCGACAGTATATGGTGGACACTCCCTCACAGATATTTCGACCGTCGGTGATGGTCGCTTCCCCTCCTTCTCTCATGCATTACCAAGGTATATCACGAGAAGAAGGAGAAGAAACGACCCCACGACAATAGTCAGGATTCTTCCTCTCTCATATATGGAGCAAGGAGCCCCAACAGATTGAAAGTCAACCCGTTACATATATGGAGCAATGGCATAAAAAATGGCCTATGTTCTGCCCGAATGTCGATTAATTCCCGTTCCGGCAAATCACAGGCACTCGATAGGTCCAACTTTCTTGCACAAGTCATGCCAAAATTCACAAAAAATTTCGGCATGACCTTTGCTAAAATAGGACATATCGAGCGCCTGAAATTTGCTGGAACGGAAATGAATCAACATTCCGGCAAAACATAGGCCACTCGAATCAGTTTCCCTGCAAACATAGGCCACTTGGGAAAGCACATATCACATGTCCAAATCTCCATCCTATTTGAGCAACACAAGTACACAACACTAGATATACATGAGCAACCACATAGACCATGTTTACTCACTATAGACGATGGCTGCCCAAGATGCGGATGTCGTCGGTGATCTTGTGGGCGTCGTCGACTGGCTCGTCGGTGATCTACCCTGCGCCACATGAGCATTTATATAGCAAATTCCAATTTTGACAAAGAACATTGCAATATATCTTCTAACCCTAACATTTCATTTGGACAACAAGGATAAATAAATTTGGCAAGCTTAACTAAATACCCTAGTTCTTCTAGAAAGTAGGTCTCTCTCTCTCTCTCTCTCTCTCTGAACCTAAAATATTTAAAGGTATTTGGTTCAAAAGACCTACATTTACTAAAAAAATGTCTATTCTATTCAAAAGACCAACATTTACTAAAAAATTTACTAAAAATGTCTATTCTAAATACCCTAGTTCTTAAAAAAAGTACGTCTCTCTCTCTCTCTCTAAATTTGGCAAGCATAACTTTGATGACAATGTGAGAATGACATAAAAATAATTCGCGATATAATTGGCAACAACATTTTTATATTTTATTTGATACCTAAAATACTTAAAGGTATTTGGTTCAAAAGACCTACACCGAATGAATAATTTTTTTCTATTCTATTCAAAAGACTTACATTTACTGAAAATTTTCTATTCTATTCAAAATACCTACATTTACTGAAAATATTCTATTCCATTCAAATAATCTACATTCTATTGTATTCAAAAAACATTAAAAAAACCTACATTCTACAAGAACAGAGGGTGGAGGGATGGAGGGAGGCAGGAGGGAGGGAGGAGGGAGGGAGGGAGGTAGGAGGGAGGGAGGAGGGACGAAGGGAGGTTGGAGGGAGGGAGGCAGGAGGGAGGGAGGAGGATGGCGGGCGACAAGAGGAGGGTGGCTAGAGGAAGAGGGAGGGAGATACCTCGGGGCAACGACGGGCGGCGGCTGCGGCGGGCGACGGCTGCGGCAGAGTGAGCGAGAGAGTGTGAGGGGAGAGTGAGGGAGAGGTGGACAGGCCACGGAGGAAGAGGATAAGGCTGCCTTAGCAGTAGCGCGTGTCACTGGTCGGCGCTACTGCTAAGCCTGTTAGCTGTAGCACGGGCCTCGCACACGGCGCTACTGCTAAGCCAGGCCCCCGTGCCCACAGTGCCCCCCCCGGGGCTAAGCATAGTAGCAGTGCGGGCCGTGCACCAGGCGATGCTGCTATCACATTAGTGGTAGCGCGGGCCCAGCATCACACGCTGCTACTATGGCTAGCCCCGGGGGGACTGTGGGTCCCACTTAGCAGTAGCGCGGGTCTGCTTAATCCGCGCTGCTGCTATGGTTTACCTATAGCGCGGTGTCCAACAGCGTGCTACTGTTAAGTATTAGCAGCGCGTCCCACTTAACCCGCGCTATTGCTAAGAGTCTACCTATAGGCTTTTCCCTAGTAGTGTGTGACCCAACTAGGGGCATAAAACCAATTATCCTTAATTAATTAACATGACCTTCGTGTCATGATTCGTCATGATGGCTGGAGCCATATGATTGTCACTTCAATGACCTGTGAGTCAACCTTGATGTAATGCATTAATTTTATTAGCTATAGAGATAGCAATATTGTTAAGTGCATTGACATGGTGGTGACAAGTTTTGTGGAGGAGGACACCGCGAAAAAGCAGAAGACGAAGAAAATAAAGACTTCTCTGTCTGAAAGGGCTATACCATATCATGCTATTATGAATTGCCTGAGATGTTTATCCCTTTTGATGCACCCTTTGAATGCACGGTAGTCACTTTTATTAGGGTGATCTCTCACTTAAAAATATCAAGTAGTTAGTGTTCTCCCAAGTGTTGCACCGTCTGAAATATGTATGTTTTCCGGGTGCGTCATGTCCACATGGGTATGAACGAATTGAGAGGTATGAGGTGGGTGATGGTCACACCTCACAGCAAGATCACTTGGTTGTCTTGACGTTCAGGCAGGATCGTCCTGAGCTCAGAACATACCTATTAAAAAATGAACGAGAGTCACATAGAGATGTGATCGGCAAGTTGGCCTACAGATTGAAATTCGCGTCATCAGTGATGTCCACATGAATGCCGTTGAATTGAGATACGGGTCTTGAATCACTCACAATCAATTATGAGATATATTAATTTGAGTAGGAGCACACTTTAGAATTAAAATGTTTAGTTGCTAGTGCATTTAATTATGAACAAAGTCTAAGGGAAACTTGTGTTCACCATTGTAGATCGAATGGCTCGCAACACCCCGTTCTACTTAGCCCCGATGTTAGAGAAAGAGAAGTTAGCTGCAACTGGAACCAATTATGCGAAGTGGGTCCGTACCCTGAGGCTCGTCCTCAGGAGTGCTAAGAAAGAGTATGTGCTAGACACACCTCTTCCAAAGGAACCGGTGGCAACTGCCCCGGAAGATGAGAGAAATGTCAGGGCCACTAAGAATGATGATTGCACTATGGTGCAGTGCGTTATGCTAACTTGCATGAGTCCAGACCTTCAAAGACATTTTGAGTTCCAATCTACCCGTGATATGATCCGAGCAATGGATGTTCTGTACAAACTCAATGCCGGGTCTGAACGTTATGAGATAACGAAGACCATGGTTGAGTGCAAGATGGTTGAAACAAGTTCACTTGGTGAACATGTGGTCTCATACGTCTCCAACGTATCTATAATTTTTGTGTTTCATGCTATTATTATATCAATTCTACATACTTTATATGCAATTTTATATCATTTTTGGGAACTAATCTATTAACCCAGTGCCCAGTGCCAGTTCCTGTTTTTGCCTATTTTGTTTTTTCAGGGAAAAACTATATCAAATGAAATCCAAACGTGCTAAAATTTTACGGTGATTTTTTCTGGACCAGAAGACACCCAGCAAGCTTCGGGAGTAGGCCGGAAGACTTACGAGGGAGGCAAAAGCTCACCCCCTCCCTTGGGGGGGGGGGCGTCACCTAAGCTTGTGGGCCCCTCGTAAAGCCCCTGACCTAATTCCATTTCTATAAATTCCCTAAAATCCCCAAAACAACAGAGAACCACCCGAAAAATTTTTTCCGCCGCCGCAAGCCTCTGTTCTTCCGCGATCCCATCTGGAGGCCTTTTCCGATGATCTGCCGGCGGGGGAATTGACCACGGAGGTCTTCTACATCAACCTTGCTGGACCTCCGATGATGTGTGAGTAGTCCACCACAGACCTACGGGTCCATAGTGATTAGCTAGATGGTTTTCTCTCTCTCTTTGATCTTCAATACAATGTTCTCCTCGAAGATAGATCCGATGTAATCTTCTTTTGCGGTGTGTTTGTTGGGATCCGATGAATTGTGGGTTTATGATCAGATTATTCATTGAAATTAATTGAGTTATATTCTGAACTTTATTATGTATGATTGTTATAGCTATGTAATGCTTTCCGATCTATGAGTTTTCTTTGACCAAGTTGACGATTAGGTCTTCAGTGGATGTGGTGCATAGTAGTAGGTTCAATCTTGCGGTGTCCTAACCTAGTGACAGAAGGCGTAGCGAGGCATGTATTTGTATTGTTGCGACTAAGGGTAAAATGACGGGGTTTAATCATATTGATTGGTTTTATTCTATCTACATTATGTCATCTTGCTTAAAGCGTTACTCTGTTCGTCATGAACTTAATACCATAGATGTAGGCAGGAGTCGGTCGATTGGTGGAGTAATAGTAGTAGATGTATGCAGGAGTCGGTCTACTTGTCACAAACATAATGCCTATATACATGATCATTCCATGAATAACGTCATAACTATGCGCTTTTCTATCAATTGCCCAACAGTAATTTGTCTACCCACCGTATGTTATTTTTATGAGAGAGATGCCTCTAGTGAAAACTATGGCCCCTAGGTCTACTTTAATCATATTACAAAAACTAAAAATACGTTGCTGCAATTTATTTACTTTGCAATTTATCTATCTACCACTACCAGATTTAATCCTTGCAATTAACGTGTATAAGGGGATTGACAACCCTCTTGCCCGCGTTGGGTGCAAATATTTTCTCTTGTGTGTGCAGGTACTGCTAAGGAGTGTTTGCGTGGTTCTCCTATTGGTTCGATAACCTTGGTTCTCTACTGAGGGAAATATTTATCCGCTACTATATTGCTTCACCCTTCCTCTTCGGGCAAAATCCCAATGCAGCTCGCACGTAGCAGAAAGAATGTTTGGCGCCGTTGCCGGGGAGATATCATCAAATACTTACAGGTCCCTACATTAACATTATCATTTACGTGTTCTACTTTTTATTTGCTTTTACTTGTTTTATTAGTTTTGTTAAAAAAAATTCAAAAACACAAAAATATTTTATTTTGGTTGCTTGCTTGAATTGCCACTATGTCTCAAGAAAACACTAAGTTGTATGACTTCTCGAATACTAATAATAATGATTTTATTAGTACTCCAATTTCTCCTACCCCCACTAGTGCGGAGTCATATGATATTAATGCTGCATTGCTAAATCTTATTATGAAAGAACAATTTGCTGGAAATCCTAATGAAGATGCTGCATCCCATCTTAATACCTTCGTTGAATTATGCGATATGCAAAAGAAAAAAGATGTGGATAATGATATTGGTAATTTGAAATTATTTCCTTTGTCACTAAGAGATCGTGCTAAAACTTGGTTTTCATCCTTACCTCGCAATAGTATTGATTCATGGGATAAATGTAAGGATGCTTGCCAAGTATTTTCCTCCCGCTAAGGTTATATCTCTTAGAAATCAAATCATGAACTTTAAGCAACCTGAGCAAGAACATGTTGCACAATTTTGGGAGAGAATGAAATTAATGATTAAAAATTGTCCCACTCATGGATTAAGCTTATGGATGATAATACTAAATTTCTATGCGGGACTAAACTTTGTGTCGAGAAATCTTCTAGACTATGCTGCAGGTGGTACCTTTATGGGAATTACATTGGGAGAGGACACGAAGCTTCTCGATTATATGATGACAAATTATTCTCAATGGCACACCGAACGAGCTCCAACTGGTAAGAAGGTAAACTCTGTCAAAGAAGTTTCTACTTTGAGTGATAAAATGGATGCTCTTATGAATATGCTTTCTAGTAAAAGTGCTCATGCTGATCCTAATGATGTTCCATTGTCTACTTTGATTGAGCAAAATAATGATGCTATTGATGTGAACTTTGTCGCTAGAAATAATTTCAACAACAATGCTTATAGAGGGAATTTCAATCCTAGACCGTATCCCGGTAATACCTCTAATAATTATGGTAATTCCTATGGTAATTCATATAATAATAATAGGATACCTACTGAACTTGAGAACAACATTAAATAATTTATTAGTTCTCAAAAGATTTTTAATGCCATGGTAGAAGAAAAACTACATAAAGTTGATGATATGGCTAGAAACATGGATAGAATTGCTCATGATGTGGATGCTCTTAAAATTAAAATTATGCCACATAAAAATGATGTTACTGAATCTCTGAAGTCTATCCAAGTCACCATGGATGAAAGTAGAAAAAGAATTGAACGGATTAGAGCTAAGCGTGAATTCCTAGAAAAAGCTCTCGCACTCGGTTTTTATCATAACCATGATGAAAATATTAAAATGATTGGTGTAACACCTATTGAATCTTTGTTTAGTAATATAAAACTTGATGAAAAAGGGACTAGAGATGAGTCAACTTTAGCTAGAAGGCGTCCCAATTGTTCGGAGGGTGATGACCTTAATGATAATAACGATAAAAGTGGGTTTGAAGAGGTCAATACTTTAGATAGTGATGTGCCCACTACTTTGGATTACAAGGACTTTAATTATGATAATTTCTCTTTGATTGAATGTATTTCCTTGTTGCAATCAATGATGAATTCACCTAATGCTTACGAACAAAATAAAGCTTTTACTAAACATATTGTAGAAGCAATGATTAAAGCTCATGAAGAAAAGCTAGAATTAGAAGTGTCTATACCAAGGAAATTACATGATGAATGGGAACCTACTATTAAATTTAAGATTAAAGAATATGAATGTAATGCGTTGTGTGATCTAGGTGCTAGCGTCTCTACTATATCAAAATCTTTATGTGACGTTCTAGGTCTCACCGATATGGATGAATGTTCCCTTAACTTGCATTTAGCGGATTCAAATATTAAGAAACCATTGGGTAGAATTAATGATGTTCTTATAATATCAAATAGAAATTATGTACCCGTGGATTTTATTGTACTTGATATTGAATGCAATCCGTCTTGTCCTATAAAACTTGGTAGGCCTTTCCTACGAACCATAGGTGCCATTATTGATATGAAAGAAGGAAATATAAGGTTCCAGTTTCCACTAAATGATGGAACACTTTCCAAGAAAGAGAATTAAACCACCATATGAATCTATTACGAGAGCCACCTATGGAATTACTTTGAAAGATGGAACACTTGAAATAATGCATTATGCCTAGCTAGGGGCATAAAACAATAGCGCTTGTTGGGAGGCAACCCAATATTTATCTTTATTGAAATTTTTATTTTTCTTCAGTCACATGATTATTGCTACTGTAATGATTGTGTTTTTATATTTTAATTAGTGTTTGTGCCAAGTAATGTCTTTGGGATGATTTAAATGATAGTATAATTGATGCTGTTTGAAAACAGAAAGTTTTGCGCCCAATATTTGATTTTACATTTCCTACTGGAATGTCAGAAAAACCTGAAATTTTTACACAGTATTGGGATACAAATTGTTTACATTGTCATTATTTTTCAGAAGTTTTGGAGTTATAGAAGTATGGATAAATATTCTGTCATTACATACTATTCTGTTTTAGACAGATTCTGTTTTTATTGCATAGTGTGCTTGTTTTAATGATACTATGGATTATATCGGGGGGTATAAGTCATGGAGAAGTTAGAATACAGTAGGTATTATGCAAGAACAATTATGAATTAGTTTATAATAGTACCTAAAGTGGATGATTAATTTATTATACTAACGGATCTCACGAAGTTTCTGTTGTGTTTTGTGTGCTGAAGTTTTCAAATTTTGGGTGAGATCACGATGGATGAAGGAATAAGGAGCGGCATGACCCTAAGCTTGGGGATTCCCAAGGTACCCCAAGGTAATAATCAAGGAAGACCCAAGCGTCCAAGCTTGGGGATGCCCCAGATGGCATCCCCTCTTTCGTCCACAATTCCTCTGTATGTTACTTGGAGCTATATTTTTATTCATCACATGATATGAGTTTTACTTGGAGCATCTTGTACCATAGTTTTATTTTTTTTGCTTGTTAGTTTTCCACAATCATTGTTTGGTGGACACACCTTTTGAGAGAGACACACACATTCATCATGATTTGTTAGAATACTCTATGAGCTTCACTTATATCTTTTGAGCTATGCAGTTGGTCTTGTGCTTCACTTATATTCTTACAGCACGACGGTGGTTATATATTTTATAGAAATTATTGCACTCTCATGCTTCACTTAAATCATTTTGAGAGTCCTAAATAGGAAGTGGTAATATGCACGGATTATAAGACTAGTCTGAAAATGATAGGTATTAAGAGTGATATAATAAAAAGTTTCATGTAGATCACTAAATATGAAATGTATGATTTAATTATATTGATATCGTAATATGAAAGGGTATTAGTTCATGATCATTGGTTAGTAAAAATATCGATATTAAAGCTTGTTATGAACTACTCATTTAAGTGTCCGTCATGGCATGACGGGGATGTTTGAGCATTCTTATTCCTCAATGAAATCCTTTATGTTGTTTGAATCGGGGGCGCGCGATGGTTAACTCCTACCAACCTCCTCCCTAGGGGCATGCGAGTAGTACTTTGCTTCGAGGGCTAATAAAACTTTCACAATAAGTATATGAGTTCTTTATGACTAATGTGAGTTCATGGACTAATATGGCACTCCCACCTATCCACATATTGCTAGCCTCTTCGGTACCGTGCATTGCCCTTTCTCACCTCGAGAGTCGGTGCAAACTTCGCCGGTGCATCCAAACCTTGTGATATGACACGCTCTATCGCACATAATCCTCCTTATATTATCCTCAAAACAGCCACCATACCTACCTATCATGGCATTTCCATAGCCATTCCGAGATATATTGCCATGCAACTTCCACCATTCCGTCTTATGACATGTGTGTTCATCATAATATTGCTTTGCATGATCATATAGAGCCGACATGATATTTGTGGCAAAGCCACCGTTCATCATTGTAATACATGTTACACTAGATCATTGCACATCCTGGTACACTGCCAGAGGCATTCATATAGAGTCATATTGTTTCAGTTTATCGAGTTGTAAGTAAATAAAAGTGTGATGATCATCATTATTAGAGCATTGTCCCAGTGAGGTAAAGAATGATGGAGACTGATGAGTCCTCCAAAATGTGGGGATGAGGTTCATGATATTGTTCTTAAAAAAGAGAGAAAAAGAGGCCAAAGAGCCCAACAAAACAAAAAAAGGGAGAGAAAAAGAGAGAAGGGGCAATGCTACTATCCTTTTACCACACTTGTGCTTCAAAGTAGCATCATTTCTTCATATAGAGAGTCTCCTGAGTTGTCACTTCCATATACTAGTGGAAAATTTTCATTATAGAACTTGGCTTGTATATTCCGATGACAGGCTTCCTTAAATGCCCGAGGTCTTCATGAGTAAGCAAGTTGGATGCACACCCACTTAGTTTCAGTATTGAGCTTTCATACACTTATAGCTCTAGTGCATCCGTTGCATGATAATCCCTACTCCTCGCATCGATATCAATTGATAGACCTCTCCATTGCCTATTGATCCATCGAGTTGATGCGAGACTTTCATCCTTTTTGACTTCCCTTATGAATCTCTACCACCGCATTCTATTCCACTCGTAGTGCTAAGTCCATGTCTCACACTCATATATTGAGTGGAGTTGAAAATGTTGAAGCGCCTGAAAAAGTATGATACAATTGCCTGGTTTGACACTGGGGTGCTCATGATTTATATTTATTTGATGAAGGTGGAGTCATGCCATGCTTACATAATTCAGTGAGTAGGGATAACATTCGTTGAGCATCGTACATTTTGAAAAAGTAATGATTATGTTCTTGTATTCATGGATATTATTATGTTGATATCAATTACTTCATCTTTTCTCAATATTTATACCATAAGAAGATTACATGATAAACATGTTAGGTAGCATTCAACATTAGCAATTATCTTTGTTTTATCATTTACCTACTCGAGGACGAGCAGGAATTAAGCTTGGGGATGCTGATACGTCTCCGACGTATCTCTAATTTTCGATTGTTTCATGCTATTATTATATCAATTCTATATATTTTATATGCAATTTTATATCATTTTTGGGAACTAACCTATTAACCCAGTGCTCAGTGCCAGTTCTTGTTTTTGCCTATTTTATTGTTTCAGGGAAAAACTATATCAAAGGAAGTTCAAATGTTATAAAATTTTACGGTGATTTTTTCTGGACCAGAAGACACCCAGGAAGCTTCAGGAGGAAGCCAGAAGACTTATGAGGGAGACAAAAGCTCACCCCGCGCGCCCCTGGGGGGGCCACCTGAGATTGTGGGCCCCTCATAAAGCCCCTGACCTAATTCCACTTCTATAAATTCCCAAAAATCCCCAAAACAACAGAGAGCCACCCGAAACAATTTTTCCGCCGCTGCAAGCCTCTGTTCTTTCGTGATCCCATCTGGAGGCCTTTTCTGGTGATCTGCCAGAGGGGGAATCGATCACGGAGGTCTTCTACATCAACCTTGCTGCACCTCCGATGATGTGTGAGTAGTCCACCATAGACCTACAGGTCCATAGTAATTAGCTAGATGGCTTTCTCTCTCTCTTTGATCTTCAATACAATGTTCTCCTCGGAGATCGATCCGATGTAATCTTCTTTTGCTGTGTGTTTGTTGGGATCCGATGAATTGTGGGTTTATGATTAGATTGTTCATTGAAAGTAATTGAGTTATATTCTGAACTTTATTATGTATGATTGTTATAGCTATGTAATGCTTTCCGATCTATGAGTTTTCTTTGGCCAAGTTGAGGATTAGGTCTTCAGTGGAAGTGGTGCATAGTAGTCGGTTCAATCTTGCGGTGTCCTCACCTAGTGACAGAAGGGGTAGCGAGGCACGTATTTGTATTGTTGCTACTAAGGGTAAGATGACGGGGTTTAATCCTATTGATTGGTTTTATTCTATCTACATTATGTCATCTTGCTTAAAGCGTTACTCTGTTCGTCATGAACTTAACACCATAGATGCAGGTAGGAGTCGGTCGATTGGTGGAGTAATAGTAGTAGATGTAGGCAGGAGTCGGTTTACTTGTCACAGACATAATGCCTATATACATGATCATGCCATGAATAACGTCATAACTATGCGCTTTTCTATCAATTGCCCAACAGTAATTTGTCTACCCACCATATGTTATTTTTATGAGAGAGATGCCTCTAGTGAAAACTATGGCCCCTAGTTCTACTTTAATCATATTACAAAAACTAAAAATACCTTGCTTCAATTTATTTACTTTGCAATTTATCTATCTACCACTACCAGATTTAATCCTTGCAATTAACGTGTACAAGGGGATTGACAACCCTCTTGCCCGCGTTGGGTGCAAATATTTGCTCTTGTCACTACAAAAAAAAACACTTCCGTGATGATACGTCTTTGTCACAGTAGGTCAAGTTTTCTGTCATGCATGTACATCCGTGACAATTTTATGACAGAATCAAGATAGTCGTACCTGTGCTGTCGTAGAAGTGTTCCATGACAATACTGAAATTATCATCATGGAAGTGTCCACTTCCATGACGATAAATGTCGCGTCATGGAAGTGTTTTCGTCAAGGGTAACCGACACGCGGCATTCACCGTAACGGGTCGCCGTTAAGCTATCGGGTTCCGGTTTGGATCCGATAACCTGTTAGTAGCCCTGACCAATGACGATTTTCCACGTGTAAATTTCTCATTCGCCGACGGAACCACGTGTCAGCTCGGTGTTGGGACAGATGTCATCCATTCATTGGACGCGAGACACCTATAATACGTTGACACGTGGCACGGCCCAATAGTGGCCCATTTACGTTAAAAAGGCCGGCCCGTTTGACTTGGTCAAAAGTAAGCGGGCCAGCCCAAGGAAAGCGTGTTAACGGCCTGTTCGCATACAGCCCATTTACGGCCCGGGTACTCACGTCCCGTTATGGCCTTTCAAAATTCGGCCCACTAGCGCCATGTGGGCCGTGCCTTATGATTTCAGCCCGTTGTCACTTTCGGCCCATCTATGGCCCGTGACGTCTTTCAGCCCATATTAGGCCTTTTGTTTCTCTGGGCCCATTGACGGCCCATGGTGATTCTGGCCCATCATGAAAAGTAAACGGCTTTGAGCCCATTAAAGGCCCATGATTCAGTTGGGCCATTTCTAGCCCGTGTTTTCTTTCGGCCTTCTAAAGGCCCATAAAATCTTGGGCTCATTTCCGGCCCTCGATTACTTACGGTCCGTTACTGGCCTGTTATGCTAATGAGCCAGATTCAGCCCATGGTTACAATCGGCCCGTTTGTGGTCTGTTAACCCATTGGGCCATTTTCAGCCCGTCATGTATTCCGGCCCATTAACGACCCGTTATGATTGTCGATAGAATTAAGCCTGTGATGACTTTCGGCTTGTTAATGGCCCGTTATGCTATGGGCCCTTAAACGGACCATTCCCACTATGGCCCGTTTACGGCCCATAATGCGGTCCGCTTTTGGCCCACGGATCCTACGGCCCGTAGATGGCCCATGGGCACTACAGCTGGTAGCAGGCCCATGGTTACCACGGGCCGTATGTGGCCCATGGTTATTGCAGCCACTAACAAACCGAGGAAAAAGATGACTATGAGGAAATAAATGAGCAAGCAACTAACGCTAGGCTATTACGGCGATTGCACACATTACATCCACTGGGCATCAAAGTTCGCCACCCGTGCAAATATAGGGAACACCCTACACTATACAAAAATCGCTTGCTGTTTTCTTCAGCCGGTTGCTGCCCGTTAAGAACAAATTTTGTAACGCAACAAAACAAATTACAGCCATATAACAAAAGGAGGGTTGGCATAAAAGTAAATGCACCATCAGAAGTTCAGAAGCTCGGATGATTTGACCTGACTGGTATGTTTTGATGCTGTAGTGTTTGATGGAGCACCATAAACTTCGCTGTCATTTCTCCTAGGCTCCTGAACAACATAGCAAATGTCTGATAGTCTGGATTCAAAACCATGCATATCTTGATGACATCGAACAATGACTGTTCTTGTTTCACAAAGGGTCTCTGTTAGGGATTGGACTTGTGTCTGGAGCGCAGATATATCATTCTGTCGAGCTTGCAGATCTTGTTCATGAGGCAGTTTGGATGAGGTTGCCTTAACAACCAACCCAGTATTATGCAGGAAGGTGCTTTTGGCACTGTTAGTGGAGAGATACCGACCCACTGCAGCAAGAGGTGACATTGTGGTTATGGTTGCCTCATCACCTTCAGGAGGTTGTTGCGGTTCCACCATTTGTTCCATAGCTTGCTGAAAAGTTGAGTTTGTACATTAGTAGTACCAGAACAGAAGTTATTAATGAGGCAGCAAAACCAAATAGAATAGCTTTGGTTTATATACAGAACTTATTTTGGTGAACCCGTGTAAAATATTAGTTGTATTTGACTGCAAAGTACATAATAAAACCAGGTTCCAAACATATGACCATATACCATGGCTAATGTATTGTCTATTTCTTCACATTGTATTGACAACTAAGATAAAGAGACAAACTTTATAATACGGTGAGCATAGTATGACATCATTCATATCACAAAACTACTGAGATCAGACAAACAGGCAATTATAACATTGTGTGCAGCACAGAACTAGATTACAGATCAAGAGCAAAGGAACATCGTTCCTCTCTTTTAAACCTTGTAAAGTGCAATGATACGTTCAGAAAACTGTGTATAAAATTGAAAAGACTAATAGACATTGGCTGCAAACCATGCAGTTCAATGCACCACAAGTCAGAGTAACCAGTAGTTCAAAGGGCCTGAGGATTAAGGACTTACTACATCGGCTTTGACTGGTGTAGTCATGCACTTCGTCTTGCTGGTGTGACAGTCCTTGAAGATTTCCACCGCATTTGGTTCAGGTTATTTTTGGTCCTTGCGAGCTTTCCTCTACATTTGGAACAAGTCAATATAGATATGATAATATGGCACAGCCAAAAGAGTGAAACAACTAGTTACCAGAGCCTCGCAGTGTGCAATATAGCTACGAGATCCTGTCGTCTGTTGGAATTTCACTTTCATACAGTTGGCCTTGTTCTTTGAACAGTTCACCTAGAAGAAGATAGATTTGTGAGGGACATGTGTAAATAGGAGTTCAACATGTGATCTGATCACATCTATATAACATACTTGATACTTTGGATCAGACCAGTGTTTAACAAGGGCTGTCCAGTCTTCATCCGTTATATTTTCCACTGGAGATGTTTGGGAAAGTTCATTGTTAGCCTTGCCTTCAAAGTGAGTTTTCCTCAGATTATACCGATACTGTCGCAGAGCAGACTTGAAAACATGAGTGCATGCTTGTCTGGTTGCATCATCTTGCCGATCCAACTTGAACCTCATATGTTCAAATTATAGGAGTCTCATTACCAGCAACCTAGAAAGTATGGGACAGTGCAAGACGATATTACTAAGTTCCATAAATAACCATACTTACAGATAAATGGTCGAGGAAGGTGTTAAACTGGATTTCGTCTTTGTCATTCCTGTACTGAATCCATGTTGGGAGGATATGTGCATGGCACCTAACAGCAACGACTACCTCTGATACTAACTTGGCTGACTCTGTAGCATCACGTGGCCTTTTTAAACCTGACTCAAAATGGATCTCCATTCTTCCTCCTTTAGATTTAGTTAACCTGTCGAGCATTATCCCCGATGTCTGTTTCCTCTTGCGCCTAGGTGCTAGTTCAACAACGAACATGGGAAGTGTTAGTGTACATCAAACTGTGAGACTACATATAAAGAGTTCATCAAAGACTACATATAAAGAAGCATGCAACTGTAACTTGACTCGATCAACTACCGTCTTGGTGTTGAAGCTCACAAGGTTCATTTGATCTTGCCAAGTCCTCTTGTGCCAAGAGAGCTTCGGAAGTAGTGTCAGGTGGCAAAGGAGCTTGGGAACTTGCCGCTAGCAGAGTTGACGAATGAGTAAGTCGTACACATGTTGGTACTGTGGAAGAAGGTGCTGCAACCACTAGGGCTGTCGTTGCTTGTTTGGTTCATTTGTCTTTGGTACGTTTTGCAGGTGGTGCAGCAGGGGATACTGTGTTTGTACATTTATCCGGTGGACTTCGACCTTCTCTTGCACTATCAGTACCAGCAGAATCTGTAGAGCTGTTCCGCTTCCGTTTCCGTGCCTCCCGAGTAGTAACACGACCCCCTACCATTCTGTGTACCTTCCTCTTTTTTTCCATGTCAAGTCAAACCCACGAGAAAAAGGAATACAAATTTAGTTCTTCAAAACTAATTGATGTGTGATTCAGACGAACTGAACTTTGATGTTAGACAACCGCATGATAGGAGGATGTAATATGTACGAAAAACAGGACGACATGAGATAATCAGACCTATGATGCTTAAACTAAGTAGAAGGCTTTTCAATAAATTAGAAGCAATGCAATGGAAGCTAGACACCATATGAAAGATGCTACGAATATCACTCTGCCAAGTTAATAGTGTCTCGTCATAAGTGGCATTTAAACAAATGTCAAGCAGTACAAGCAATAAATCATATGCAAGATCCAAACAATATCACACTACCAAGTTAAAGGTGTTTGATCATTTGTGATTGATGCAGGATAGACACGAACAGTACTTCGATGTTAGAACATGTAATAGACAGATGTAGTATATGCAAAAAAGGAAGACATGGCAAGTTAACATGTATAATGTGTAAAGTAAGCAAATGCAATTTAATCAAATTAGAAGCAATACAAGCTAGACACCATATCCAACATGCAAGCAAATATCACACTACCAAGCTAGAGAAAGCACCTGGGATCCTGGAGTAGGGTTGTTGGGCACATCATATTTACTTGGAACTTCTACTGCACTAGCAGTAGTAGCAGAATCTCTAGAGCGCCTCCTTACCGGTGGCGCCAGATGACCGCCATCAGGCCCTGCCTTACTTTTTTCCTTCCTCTCTCTTATTTTTTTTGCCTTGTCAAGTCAAACCCACAAGAAAAATGAATAAAATTCGCTTTTCAGAACTCATTGCTGCATGATGCTGACGAACACTACTTTCATGTAAGGCGACCGCATGATAGGAGGATTGAATATGTAAGAAAAAAGGACAGCATTGCACATTCACACCTATGATGTGTAAACTAAGCAGCAGGCATTTCAACAAATTACAAGCAATGAAAGCTAGACACAGTATGAAAGATGCAACGAATGTCACTCTACCGAGTTAAAACTGTCTCGTCATAAGTGCCATTTCAACAAATTAGAAGCAGTACAAGCTAGAAAACAATGCAAGATGCAACCTATATCACACTCCCAAGTTAAATGTGGCTTATGATAAGTGATTGTTGCAGGTTACACAACAGTAGTACTTTGATGTAAGAACATGGCGTGATAGACAGATATTGTATGTTCTAGAGACAGGAACACGTGTCTTATTCACAAGTATAATGTGTAAACTAAGAAGATGCAATTCAACAAAATTAGAAGCAATACAAGCTAGACATCATACGTAATATGCAACCACATATAACAGTGCCACTTTAGAGCGAGCACCTGTGATGGTTGGGTAGGGGAGATGTGCTCATCATCAACACAACTACGTTGACTGTCTATGCATGTGTTGTCTTGCAAATCTTATTTGGAGGATAGCGGAGTAGAATCTGTAGAGACCCTCCGTTTTAGTTGGTCGGAAGGAGCACCATCATCCACTGCCTTGCTAATTTCCTTCCGCTTTATTGATTTTGCATTGTCAAGTCAAATGACAAGAAAAAGGAATAAAAATCACTCTACAGAACTCATTCATGCATGATACTGATGAACACTACTTGGATGTAAGGCAAACACATGATACAAGGATTGAATATGTATGAAAAACAGGACGACATGGCATATTCACACCTATTTGTGTAAACTAAGCAGAAGCCATTTCAACAAATTAGAAGCAATGCAAGGTAGACACCACATGAAAGATGCAACCAATATGACTGCCAAGTTAAAAGCGTCTCATAATAAATGGCGTTTCAACAAATTAGACGCGGTACATGCTATAAATCATATGCAAGATGCAACAAATATCAAGCGGCATATACTAAAGGTGTCTCGTCATAAGTGATTGATGTGGAATACACAAGAACAGTAGTTTTAGGTAAGGACATGGTTAATAGACAGATGTAGTATGTACCAAAAATAGGAAGGCATGTCACATTAACAGGTATAATGTGTAAACTAAGCAGAATAGTAGATGCAATTTAACCAAATTAGAAGAATTACAAGCTAGACACCATATGCAACATGTAACCACATATCACACTGCCAAGTTAGAGCAAGCACCTGCGATGGTGGTGTAGGGGAAATGCGGTCACCAACTACAGAGCTACGTTGACTATCTTCATCTAGCCTTGCTATTTGTTGAGAATCATGTGGGGAGGATGACACTGCACTCTTTAAAAGAGTAGCGCGTCTCACACTAACCCACCTGTCTGACTGTCTCATCATAAGTGATTGATGAGGGATACACAAGAACATAAGTTTGATGTAAGAACATGGTTAATAGACATATGCAGTATGTACCAAACATAGGAAGGCATGTCATATTCACAATATATGGCTAAGCAGATGCAAGTTAACCAATTTAGAAGCAATATACAAGGTAGACACCATATGCAACATGCAACCACATATGACAACATGAAGTTAAAGCAAGCACCTGCGATGCTGGTGTATGGCGAATGGGGTCATCAACTACAGAGCTACGTTGACAGTCTTCATCGAATGACACTACACTCTTCTTTAGAGCATCAAACCGCGCCTTTCCAATCCTCGACGCAGACTGGAGTGACAGCTGTGTTTTCTTTTTAGAATATTGTGGTTGAGATTCTGAAATACCCATGCATAATAAAACAATAGTGAGAGAGTATGGGTGTAGTTTGTGCACAAGTAGTGCAATGTAAAAGTATCAGATAGCCGGTGGGTCAAAAACAAATGACGACAGACATATGATAGCTCTACAACATGCATGGCACACGAAATTAGATTCTAGGCTTTTGAAATATGAGCACAGGGATGGCTGGAAAGTGCAGGTAATCCTCCATCAAAACACCACATGTGGTCCTATGAAAATAACAATCGACTGAAAACAAATAGGTCAGTCGATTTTTTCTGCACCGTCCGATCTATAATGAACGGGCAGATGGCCTTCATCTACCTCCCGCCAGTCACTGTTGATGATCTTCCTCGAACCGCCAGCGACCACCGGCCCAGACCCCTGCCTCCGCCGCCCTGCCCTCCCCTCGACCTCACACCACCGCCGTGCTTGGCAGCGCCCCCCGGCCATCCCTTTAAGCCCGGCGGACCTCCAGATCGGGCGCCAGCAGCTCCTGCGCCACACACACCTCTAAGATAGACACTGAGGCGCTGGTTCCCCGGTGAACAGGCGGACTAGGTGCTCCGCGCGCCTCCGCGGGTGGTGCTTCCTTTAATTGGGAATCAACTGACACTGAATTGAAATCCAGGCAGGCGATGGACCTCTAGCTAAAGTGAAATAGTAAATGGGGGGAAACCTTGTGCATCGCGAGTTACTTGGAACATTTAGTATCAGGAAGAATGTGCAGTAAGAAGTGGTCAACTAGTTTCCTTCGTGGGATGAATACCATGCGAGCAGACATGTAAGATTTGCAAGAATAAGGGAAGAGGAGTACCAATATCGGCTTGCTTTGATGTGTCCTCCTTATGATTTTGTCACACCCAATATGCAGTCCTATCCCCATGGAATTCGGAAGTTCCACTAAGGATAGAAGCGCATATCGAAGACGCTTCGCAAGGTGGATATCATTACAACATACCATGTACTGAATAGATGAAAATACCAGATAAAGGCTTACACTCGCCACAAGCTACAACATGAATACATGAATACATCAATACATAGCAGTCATCATACAGAAGAGCAGGACCCGACTACAGATGAAATCAAACGAAAAAGAAGAACGACATCCACCCTGCTAGTCCCAGGCTGCCAACCGGGAACCCATCCTATGATCGATGAAGAAGAAGCAGAAGAAGAACTCCAAAAGCAAACATGCATCACGCTCAAGTCAAATCATCTCTTTTCCTGTACCTGCACCTGTTATTGTAGTAATCTGTGAGCCACGAGGACTCAGCAATCCCATTTCCATGGGTAGCAAGACTATCAAAGCTTAAATGGGTATGGAAGGGTAAGGTGGTGAGGTTGCAGCAAGCACTAAGCATTGTATGGTAGCTAACTTACGAGTACAAGAATAAGAAGAGTAAACTACGCATAACGGTCGCAATCTAGTAATGATCAAGAAGTGATCCTGAACACCTACTTACGAGTACAAACATAACCCCACCGTGTTTTCTTCTCAAACTTCCTCGAAAAGAGACGATCACCGTTACGCACGCGGTTGGTGTATTTTAATTAGATTTAGTGTCAAGTTCTCTACAACTGGAGGTTATAAATTTCCAAGTCGCCACATAACCGTGGGCATGGCTCTCTGAAAGATTTAACCCTACAGGGGTGCTCCAAGTAGTCCATTATAAATTACCACACGCATCCGATGGAGCATCCTCACACCGTGATAACACGATGCTTACGATAAGGAATCCCGATGGACAAGCCACTCGTAAAAGGTAAAACTAAACCAGCAAGACCTCCCGACGTGTCGACGATCCCGATAGGAGCCGCGTATCTCGTTCTCAGGACACGGCAGATGGGAAAGCCTATGAGTAAAACCAGTGCCTCGAGTTTCCCCATGGTGGCCCCGCAGTCTGCCCGTTTCGGACCAACACTCATGTGGAGCACTGGCCCGGGCTTGTTGATTAATGATCCTCGGGTACCGGTAAGTCCCTATGCAAGTTTTAGTTGTTATTAGGCAAATGGTAAAACCAATGTTGGGCCTTGCTAGGGAAGTTTATCCTAAAACGAATGATCAGGGGGGGGGGTTCCCATATGCCCCACATGTGTTAGAAGCGCCCATCAAAGAACATAACACCGGTATTACGGAAACTAGGGTGGCATGAGTGGAACAAAACACCAGGTAAAAGGTCGAGGCTTCCACACACAACCAAGTATATAGATGCATTAATTAAATAAGAGATATTTTGATATCCCATGATATCCATGTCCCAACATGGAACAACCTGCAACTGCACCTGCAACTAGCAACGCTATAAGAGGGGCTGAGCAAAGCGGTAACATAGCCAAACAATAGTTTGCTGGGTAAGGGTGGTTAGAGGCTGTAACATGGCATATGGGAGGCTGACATATATGTGGTAGGAAGCGCGACATAGCGATAGCAATGAGACAACTAGCAAGCAAAAATAGTAGAGATATCCAAGGTCATGATCATCTTGCCTGAAATCCCGCTAGGAAGAAGATCGAGTCCCTGAAGAAGACGAACACGCGTAGTCGAACGAATCCTCACACTTCGCAACATAACCGGGACTATCGAGAAGAAGCACAACCGGAAAGAAGCAAACAACATGGTAAACAAACAAGCATAAACATGACATGATGCACAACAAAATATGATGCATGTCCGGTTTAATGAGGCATGGCATGGCAAAATGCAACAAGCAAATACTACACATTAAGTGAAGCTCAATATGCAACGAGTTGCATATTGACGAAACTCCACATCAAATATTTAGTTCAATCTCGTTTATGCACATGACAAGATTAAATGTTGTTAAACATGGCAAGCGATAAATCATAATTAATCTACCCATCTAGGCAATTTAAATGTGGCCGGAAACAACACGTAACAATTCCGGAAAAATCCTCATATGCGATTTTCGAATTTGGTACTGTTCTGCCTAAAACACAATTTTAATGTTGTTAAACAGCAAAAGTAAGTGCACCATGTTAATCTACACGTTTTTCTACCCCAGTTACATGTAAAGTTCATTTAATTCGGAGCTACGGTTATTTAGTTATGAAATAAATCATTTAGCATGTCATGTATGCAAATTAATGCAAACAGCAATTTTAAACATTTTTAACATGGATGAAAATTGCATATTGTGAAACTACATGAAATTCTATGCATTTTACATATATGAATCATTTTAATCGATGCACGGTTTGTGAGTTATTATATGCATGAGGATGACATTCAAGTTATGCACAATTTTTATGAAAATGATGGTATAATATGACATGGAGCATTTGTCACCATGGCGGAAAGAAATGGGTGCCACGGCGGCGAAACAGAAATGGTGCCACGGCAACATTCCGATGATCCGGTAACTCGTTGAGATACCGATGAAAAGAGCAAGTGTGCGGATGTGCGGAACATGAAGGAGATCGTGGGGTGATCCTGGTTACCGGGTTCCCACGTGTCGGCGGCATGGCAAACGAGGAGCGTGCAAGTAGCAATCGCACATAGCATGAACGCGAGCATCACATACAAAACATACATTCGTCCACGGGCGTCGTTTCGGCGGTTATACCTTCGTAGCAAGCGTTTCAGGGCGGATCGAGTTCGTCGAGGGAAGTAGAGGTACATGTTTTCGAAGATGAACTTGACGAATCCTAGGGTCGTCGACACTTGGCGTTCCGGTGCGGTAGTCGTTCGAGCAGCGGTAGTGGAAGTAGTGGTACACGTTTCGGAGAGGAAGTAGTCGCTCACTTGACGGTCTCGTCGGTTCCATGGCGACGGTAGAGGTACACGTGCCGTAGTGGTACTCGGGCGCGACGGCGTAGATAGTTCGGGGTACTTGGCGATTTCCATAGTCGGTCGTGGAGGTCTCCGGTCTTGGTCGTGGCACTTGACGGTCTCGTGGTGGAAACGACGGATTGAGTCTTCGGGGTCATACAGAGGGTCTTGTCGTATGTTGACGAAGGCAACAGGGGGTTTTGGAGGTAGAGTTGCGCGAGGCGGAGAGCCCGTGGCTGTTCGAGGGGGGCTTCAACAGTGGCAGCTGAAACGAAGGCCGTGGGTCTTGCGATGGCGGGACGACGGCTACAAGAGAGCAGTCGACCATGGCAGCGAGCAGGTAGCGGCGAGGTGGAACAGAGAAACGCGGGCGGCGGCGCGACGCTGAACAAGAGGCCGAGGCCAGGTCAGGAGGGCGGCACAGCGGCCGCTGCTGCAGAAGATGGTGGCGGAGCTCAGGCAGCGGCAACAACTCAGGCGGCGGCGATGCATGGAGCCAAAGGCGCGTGCTAGGGAGACGAGCGAGGAGGCGGAGAAGAGACGGCGAGAGGCAACCATGGCCCGAGCAGCAGCGGGCAACGACGGCCATGGGAGGCACCCTTGTGTGCGCCCGCGACGTCGAGCATGGGAGGAGGCCGGAGGAGGAAGACACGGAGGCGGACTTGGGCTCGGGGAAGAAGTACGAAGAGGAGGCGCCGCAGAAGGAGCTCGCCAGCGGCAGCAAGGCCGTTGGGGCGGCGCGGGGATCGGGACGAGGGCGCGACGCTGCCCTCTCTGTGTGCGTGTGTTGCAGTGTCAGGAGGGAGGAGGGGATCGCGGGGAGTGGGGATCGAGCGAGAGGGGCTCCCTCCCTGGCGTGATGCGTGCGTGCGGCGGCACAGAAGGAGAGCGAGGGGAGATCGAGAGGGGATCGCTGGCTAGGGTTAAAACAGAGGGCGGCTGGGCTGGTGCTCGGCCTTGGGCCGGCTGGACTGGGTTGCTCCCTCTCTCTTTCTTCTTTTCCAAGAACAGAAAAATAGGAAGAAAGAAAAAGAGAGAAAAGAAAGGATTAGGGAAGGAATTTGGGCATGGGGTTAATTTTCCTGGACTCACAAAAATGCGCTGGATCCAGAAAAATTGCAAAGAGACATAGTGAAGGGTTTTGACAACAACTCATCTGAATAAAATTCAAATGAGTTTGAATAAGAAGTGGGTATTTGGAAGGTCCAAAAATGTTGAGATTTTTAGAGGGGCCTCGATAAATGGGAAAAGAATTTTGGGGAAATTTTGGAGAACAAACTTGAAGCAGAAAGGCATGAGATTATTTGCAAGTGTGTTTAAGGGTGATTCCAAATTAATGGAATATTTTATCGTAGCTCCCTAAAATATTGGGAGGATATGTTATAAAGAGAATCACCATGTGAATTCCCTCAATTTAAATGGACCAAAGATCCATGCAATTTATTTGGTTGAGTTGCAAAAATTAATGACATGATGGCATGATGAAATGATGCAATGCAAAATAAATAGAGCAAGCAATACTATAGCACTCACAGAAGAATCGGTCTCGGGGTGTCACAGATTTTTCGACGATCTTCTTGTGGTTCGCTGGAAACCAGATGTTGTGGAGGATGGTGGAGCCTTGGACGCACCCATGGCCAAGTTGTTGAGTGTGGTGCGGTGGCCCTCTGTCGGCGGCGGAGAAGCAGATCCAAGACGGCGAACGACGGCGTAGCTGGAATAGCTCCGGTGCGGTGGACGGTTGCGATGTTGGAGCAGCCGCGGCGAGGCGCAAGACAGAGGGGTTGAAGTGGCTCGGGTACGACGCACGTCCGCATCGTGGAGGCAGATCTGCCTCGGCTTCAACTCCTAAGTCCTGGAGGGCGTTGCGGTTGAGGTTGCGGTGGACGACGACGTCGGGGTATCGGCTCCGGCGTGATGGAGGAGGGCGGCGGTGGATCGGTGCGATGGGGTGGCGGATGGAGGAGGCTGGGGTTTCGCGGCTGGTGGAGAGGGAGTTTTGGCGCCCACGGAGTATGAATGGGGAATCGGACGGGGGAGGGGGGAAGCTAAGGGGGAACCATGTTTCTGGGATGCGCTTGTTTGAAATTTGGGGAAAGTTACAAACTTTGCCCCCATCTAAAATTTCGGACATGCAGCGGGTCGGGGGTAGGACGGTAATCTCACGTGTCCAAAATAGTGGGCGGGAGTGATTTCGGCCGAGCACATCGGCGTTTAGGCGCCCGCGGTATATGAATGTTTTTCGGAGGTGGTTGTGTGGCGTCTCGGTGAAGTTACAAACCTACCCCGTTTTAGACTTCTGGACGTCGGGCCGATAGGCTTCACGGGTCAGAGTTAGGACGGTAATTTCCTTCTACCAAACATTGGTTTCGCGCGGTTTCGGGCGAGGAGAGGCTCTTTTAGCGCTTCGTTCAAAATTTTGAACCAGAAGCATTCACGTTTACAGTACTCTTGAACTATTAGGATTGACCTTAATAGACCTCGTTAAATTTGACCTTGTATGATTGAAAACCTCATTAAATTATGTGCTTCTTTTGAAATTTTGACTCTTGAAAATCCTATAACTACTATTATTTTGGAATGGAGGTGGTAAATTTGAATGTATTTTGTACACGACTATATGTTATTATGTACAAAAGCAAAGCAAAGATTGATGCACCCTTAATTTAGGTATGATTTACAAATGGCATGATCTCGAATTCAAATAATTGAATGCACTTCATGTTGAATTCGAATATTTGAAACCACCTTAAGTTGATTTCAAACGTATGCTAGTTCCTAGCTAGCTATTTAGAATGTTCACTATGTATCTTTTGTATGTATAATGTGCTTTACACACACAACATAAACTATAATCACGTTTATATTTGAATTTCTAAAGCCATGCATTGCCTGGATTTCAAAATACTGACTCTATGGTTCAATTATGTCGAATAATACCATACACATGCTCAAATTCGACAGAATATGGATGTTTGATACACCAATGATTGTTCCATACGTGAATCGCAAATATCATGATCCCATCCAAATATGATACAATTTTATATTTTAAATTGATGTGTACATCAGTCTTTTACGCGTACCCTCCTCACAGACGTGTTATCTTTCTCTCTCTCACACATACGCGCACACGCTGTATATCCATCGGCCTTCTCTCTCGCACATCCTCACACTCTCTCCTGAGGTGTCTCTCGCACACACACTGTCTATATATATCACCCTCCCTCCCTCTATCTCACAACTATCTACGACTCCTTTCACTAGTCTCTGTCACAAGAACTCTTTCACACGCATAGGCACGCACGATCTACATCGACCCTTTTCTCTATACATATACCTGCCTACGTGTCTCTCGGGCGCTTAGGCCTATCTCGCATGCATTGTCGATCTCCACCTCTCTTACTAGTTGACGAATATGATTCCAATAGAGCATTCAGTAGGATATCCCTTACAGCTAGGTTGGATGCATGGTAATAAGAGACAAGGATTTACCTTAGTTCGGGCCCTTGCGATCCAGGAAATACCCTACCCCCGGTCATGTATATTTGTGACTAGGGTGTGTACAGAGTACACTACATGAATACCAAGGGATTCTGTGTATGCGTGCTATCGACAGACTAGGCCCCGGGCTTGTATAAACATACCTGGGGCCTAGGGTTACAATTCCTAGCCGGCTTTCTCAGTGGACACAAAGTCCTTCGCGGCTCTGGTTTCTTTGTCTTGTGCGACTAGTCCTCCAGGGGTCTCTGTATAATGTGTCACGGGCGGACCAATGTGGCGCAGGATGGAACCGACCCGGGGCCTCACCTCGGCCCACTAGACCTCACACACCCCTACCCCTAGGTCTATGTATCTTGTCACACCCACACATGCATACCAAACACACACACCCCACACACTATTTCTGCTCATGTCTCTCTCCCCTTCTCCCTTGCATACGCACACTCAAGACCATCTCTCGTCGAGACATATCTTATTTGTCTCTATCTCTCTAGACCTCTCTCATTTCTCGTGCTATCTATCTCTCATCGCACACACACCCCCTCTATCCGCGCCTCTCTCGAATACGTACACATACCCTCTCCAGGCCCTGCCAAATACGTAAACTACACATTCACACATGTTGCATCTTATCATGTGCTCCACTCATCTAAAAAGCCCTCTGTTCACGTTTACTTCACATACAAGATTCCTTTTGAATTAGAACTACGCAAAGTGTGGCCAAAATTTATTTTATAAAATCTACATCTATACAATATTGCAAAGTTATATGGAGTACGAAAGTTAATTGCATGGTGCATCCAATGATATTTATTCCGCATTGTGAATGTTTATATTTTTATACTATGAAGTTAGTCATAATAAAGAGAAACAAAGAGCATCTCTCTCTCTCCCCATCGCCCCCCTTTCTACGCCTCTTTCACGTACGCATACAAACTATCTCTAGGCCCTCTAAAAGTACGCCCCGTCACATTCACGCATGTTCCATCTCTCTCTCTCGCGAGATATACACCGACGATCACTGTATTTGAAGCGAAAGTATGATACGATCACTGGACTTCACAATAAACTCACTACGGTCACCATATACGTTTTGTGGTTGTTATACAGTCACAGGCTCACCGTAGACCTCTGTATTTGTTGAAGACACGATTAGTTGACCAGTTAAACAGTCCACGTGGCGCATCTAGTGTTGCATCATCAACGCTCATTATCTCACTACCATAGGGCCCACCTGTCAGTGGGTATAAGAATGTAAACAAACGAAAATAAAATATTGCACGGTGGGTATCACTAGTAGAAGAGATTCGAAGTGGCGTGGACAAGGTGGCCTTGTATTGGTATGCTGTGCTGGTTGACTGGTTCTTTTAATACACAAGATCTAGTGTGGTGATTATACACACACGCACGGATGCACACGAACTGCCTGCATGCAACACTCACACGCACGCATGCATGCACACACACGCAGACACGCACGCACGCACGCATGCATGCACTCACCACACGACCAACACACACTCTCACGCTCAAGTGCTCAACCTACACGTGCATGCACACACATCAGGCCCTGACACACACATACACAGCCAGGTGGTTCGCGCGCAAGGGTTCGAGTCTTGTCGCGCCTGCGTAAATTTCTGTTTATCTTATCTCTTTCCTTTGCCAACTGACAGGTGGGACGCACAAGGAACGTGGCAAATTTAACCAGTCAACATAGTGCCACGTAGACTATTTGGCCGGTCAACAGAGTGCAATACGATGCTGAACGGTGAGCGAGTGACCGTATAATCACCATCAAACGTATATAGTGATCCTAATGAGCGTATTCTGAAGTCCGGTGACCGTGTTATCCTTTCGCTTCAAATACAGTGACCGCCAGTATATTTATCTCTTCTCTTGCTCTCTCCGTGGAGCTGACTAGGCCAACCTCCCACGCCTAAATTGGCGCACGCCACCCCAATATTGTTGTACTGGTTTCGTAAGACCGAACAAGCATTCACGTCTACCGTATAAACTCTAGATATGAGTTACAAATGCTATGATGATGAATACAAATATTTGAATCCACTTTATGCCGAATTTCTCTCTGTAGGCCCTCGAAAAGTACGTCCCTACACGTTCTCGCATGTTATATCTAACAACTATGCAATACAGTACTACTATACTCTAAATCATATGTATTTTAATTAAGTTTTAGATCTCATATTGTTACTTCAATTATTCATGTTGCATACATTAAAATTGCGTTGAAATGTATGGCTAGTATCATCTAGTGATCTGAAAGGTCCTACTACACACACACATGACACAAAAAAGGGCCCACTACACATTCAAGCATTTCACATCTTTCTCTCGGTCTCTCTGTCAAACCGACTATGCCAAACTACCCTACCTACCACATGGGAAAAGACCCGGCCTCGCCTATTTAATCGGGTTTGTATTGATGGATCGCGCGAAACAGCAAAACCAAGTGGTACAAGAGTAGTACAAGACTACCACATAGTACTAGTACAGTAGTACAAGTTACAGTTCACTGGGCCGCCGTGTCTTGTACTCCTCCGTCGTAAGAGTGGAGCGCTCGCTTTCATAAATGTTCTACTCCCTTTCGCCAACATGTGGGACATCTAGCATCCGTTTCCACGTGCCATGCACCAAATAACAGTGCAGAGCAGCAGGGGGGACGCACCCCGGTCGTGGCGCCGCAGTAGTAATGAGCAATGAGGCGTCAAATCACAAAGCTGTAGCTTTCCCGCAGTATAAGTTGGAGGGACAAAGCAACCATCATTTTACTCCTCGCTGAAGTTGCTTCTGCCATTGTTCTGCCTCATGTAGTCATGTGGGACGCGGATCGGCTTGGTACATCACTGACACGTGGGACCGCATGTTAGGAAACCGTGAGGCCAACCTCCCCTGCCTTCCGCGCGGCAAAAGCACCTCCTCTTTAACCAAGTGGTACGCTTAAGGGCATCCACAATGTGTAGCCAAATGGTAAAATAGCTTTTGGCATCGATGGGAACCATTGTGGAGGGTGCTGCGAAAGCCAAAAAAAAAGGGAACCGGAACTCGGTGGTGCGCAAATGCCAAATTGATTTAAGGAATAAAAAAATGCAACCTCTCTCGTCTTTCTCCCTTGCATGGACGCATGCATAGAGCACAGAGTCTACTCCTTTCTACTATCACAAATCACAAAGCAATGAGGCGTCAAATCACAAAGTCACGGGCGAAGCAACCATAATTTCACTCTTCGCTGAATCCGCTTCTCCATCGTCTTCTTCCAGAAACGACCTTTCCCGCAGTAAGCTGGACGGACGAAGCTATTTTTCTACATTTAATAATATAGGAAATCCTGCATCTACTCCAACCTAGGAGTATTTTAAAAATTCATCTGTCTTTCCTATGACATCAAACACACAATCCTAATCCTATACTCCAATCCAAGCCATTCCCATCCAAAGAGAACAATCCTATATTTTTGCGATTCCTGCATTTTGAGGATCCTGCAAATCAAATAGGCCAAGGTGATTCCGGCTGGTGGAGTGGTGGAGCCCAATGGTAACATCTCGTTTGATCGTGACTGTGTTTCAAATTTAGCTCGGACATCCACGGCTACGCAACATTCACCAACTAGTACCAGTTACTCAATGGTTACAAATATAGTACTAGTACTTATTGGTGACAAGACCAAACGTACATAGAGCATTATATGATTTAAAAATTCTCGTATGTGCATCAATAGGCCGACGAAAGCCTAGATAAGCAGTACTACTGTACTACTTGTTTGATGGTGTGTGTGAGACATGCCGGGCACGTCCCAGCACCTTCCTCGCCAAGAAGCTTCTCCACGAACATAGCGCCGGCAGGGTAACGACATGACGCCGGTCCACATTCATGTCAAAGCTGAAGTCACACCATCCTCGTTGATGCAACCGCCGGCGATTCGCCTCCTGGACTATCTTCCTCACAATGCCGTCGGGGACGACTGTCTCCCACTCTATTTCGTTGGGATGTAGATCGATGAGCGGAGCCAGCCCTGAACTGCACGCCGGCATTTCCATTGGTTGCACAGGCTGGACGGGTCCCCGACTCAGAAGAGCCTTTCCGACAGTAAACCGGTGCCCGTGTAAGGGTACACGGTCACATTCGAGTCCCCTTGCGGCAGCTCAAGCTCGAACGATGTGGTCACGTCGCATCCAACGGTCACGGTGACACAACAGTTGCTGTCTCCTATGGACTTCCTTGATGCAAAGAAGGCGGTTGTCTCGACTTCCAGGCGGCACTTCCGAATGGGATGACCGTCGTCTGCCTCAATGGTGCGCTCCGTCGAATGCACTTCGCCGGAGGGGAAGGAAGTCAAATAGAAAGTATATAATTAGCGCGATGATTGCGGCCGGAGGGGCGAAGAGGACGCCTTTTTACGGGATTTAGTAGAAAATTCTGCGTCATTATAATCGGGATTTCCATCAATGTATCGCGCGAAGGCAAAGAACCAAGTGTTATCTTCACAATTTTTTTTGATACGCGCGCGCGCGTCGGAGCGCACGATTTCCGACCGGCTGGGCTTGTCCTAATTATGTAAGTTCATCAGGGTGTATTATTGATAATTAAGGAAAGGGCGGGCCCCACCCAAGTGAAAATCAGGGGGGGGGCGATTAATTGGGGATGGAAAGGTCCATGCGCATTCACCAGGCGAGGATTAAATGGAAAGTAAAGTGGGCCAACGTGCATGCAACCATGTGCTGCTTGTATCGTCAAAGGAGGAGGTGGGGCCACTGTAAATACATGGAAACGGCTGTAGTTATTAATTCGGAAAGAAACAGACTTGGTCGGAAGTTGATTGAGGTTGCGAGAAGGGGATCCGCGCGTTGGCACGCACGATCGCGGAAGAGTCTTTTCGGATACGAATCCCACCTACAACATCTAAAAAAAACAAATCCCACAGACCGAACGGGTGGGGAGGTCCGGACGTCTGCGACGTCAAACTCCGAAACTTTGGTCCCATCCCACCCCACAACTCTCCAGGCTCCAGCCGCCCAGCTTTGCAAACTCCGCACAGTCAAAACCGATTGACCGGTCGTCACCGGTACCACTATTCACACCGGAACCTTCGCTGCTCGGCCTACACCAGCTACTTGCTGGCCGGTCACCCTGCCCCAAAACCCCACCTCCCAGCCCATTCTCCCACCTTTCGATCACCTAGACCGCATCAGCCATCCCCTAGTTCGCCGGATAGCCATGGTGCGCAGCAAGATCACGTACTACAAGATGTTGACGCCGGAGCGCCGCGCAGAAATCGCGGCGGCGGTATGCACCACAGACCTCCGTTCCCAAGCTCGCTTTGCGGCGGGCCAATCCCCGAGTCCTCTGGAGCCGAACTCCGAGGAGGAAGGCGATCCAATGTTCATGGCGGAGGTCATGGCGCAGAAGCCCCCCGCGGCGAAGGAGACGATGGACGTCGACTTCGTGACGGCGTCCGGGTCCCCCATGGTGCAGGTGGACCAACGGTTCAACCTGGCGATCCTAAAGAAGCACCGGGCGGCGGAGGCTCAACTCAATGGGGAGCGTGCTGATGCCGCTGCCATCGAGGCCCTCCTGAGGCGGAACCGGGTGTCATGGTCGTGAACCGGGCGGCGGAGGCTCAACTCGACACAGAGCGCGCGGATGCCGCTGCCATCGAGGCCCTCCTGCAGGCGGAACCGGATGTCATGTTCGTGAACCGGGCGGCGGAGGCTCAACTCGACGTGGAGCGCGCGGATGCCACTGCCATCGAGGCCCTCCTCCAGCCGGAACCGGATGTCGTGGTCGTGAACCGGGCGGTGGAGGCTCAACTCGACGCGGAGCGCACGGATGCCGCTGCCATCGAGGCCCTCCTGCAGGTAGAACCGGATGTCGTGGTTGTGAACCGGGCGGCGGAGGCTCAACTCGATGCGGAGCGCGCGGATGCCGCTGCCATCGAGGCCTTCCTGCAGGCGGAACCGGACATCGTGGACTTGAACCGGGCGGCGGAGTCTCAACTCGACGCGGAGCGCGCGGATGCCGCTGCCATTGAGGCCCTCCTGCAGGCGGAACCGAACGCCGTGGATGTGAACCAGGCGGTGCTCGCGTCCGTGCAGAGCGCCATCACGCTCCGTGTGAACGAGTAGCTGGAGGCCGAGGACAACGACGCCGCGGAGACACACGTCGGCAGCTCCGGCTGGTTCGCGCCGTAGCCAAAGACGACGAGGCCAACTCGTTCCGTGAGCAGTGATAGTTTTTCTTTATGTTGTTTTTTTAGGGATCATTTGCTGTGTAAAAACATATTTATATTTAATAAATCGGACTTATAAACATATTGTATCGATGAAAATTAGGTGTCTGCGATTGGATGGCTGAGTTTGGTTTGATCACATGTGGTTTCTCCCTCTGTCCAGGTGTATAAGTCACCTTACGAAAATCAGATATTCCCAAAACGCTTAGGGGCAATGCATTAAATTCCGTCCTCGTTCCCTTCACTGCCTCGTTCATCAGCGAGCGAAAATTTTCTTTGTATTATTTCATGATTTGAATACAAGCATACTTTCTCAAAAAAGCGAGTGAAAATTTTGGTCGAACCACGCGCGTGGAGGAAATGGCGACGGAGGGGCGGGCTAGTTTAGCTCATGGTCGGATTGCTGACATGCGTTCCCACATGCCAGTGAAATGCCAAGCCGGTTCGCGTTGAGCAGCGGGGTAGATCGACCGTGTGCTGGTCTGATGCGAATGCGACAGGCATGCTGTGATTGTTCCTTTTCCTCGTTTTAAACTTGTGAAGATAACCCCTGATATTCTACACCAGCTACTTGCCCGCCCTTTCCTTAATTATCAATAATACACCCTGATGAACTTACTTAATTAGGACAAGCCCAGCCGGTTGGAAATCGTGCGCTCCGACGCACACACGCGTTAGCCATTCCAAAAAAAAGAAGTATGGAAGTTCAAAAGGAACTGACGGTGTACATCACACTTGTCGCGTTCGTGTTGCACCCCGACACGGTCGGTCCGGCACATCGCTTACCGAATGGAACGCGCTTCGTCTTGCATTTTCGCTCGCTTGCGAGACCGCAGTTGAGAGCAAACTGACGGTAGGCAAACTTTCCCCCTACATCTTCCCATCCCCCGCCCGCGTCGGCTGAATTTAGAAGAGAGAGACGACTGATGTAAAAAAACACACTAGAAGAGAGAGACGAGGAGGGAGAGATTGTAGCACGGATTCCAAGAAATTTGTTGAGAGTGTGAGGTGGGCCATGTGTTAATAAGCACTCCATACTCTAGTGCAGAGGCCTCCGTCCTGGTTTATTGGTCCCATTCGTATTTTGTGTCAAATTTTGACCTTAGATTTAACTAAAATAATATTAATGCATGTCACCGAAAATAATATCATTGGAAACTATGTTAAAATACGAATCGAACGATATCATTTTTGATGACATGCATTAAAAAAATTGAGTTGAAATTATGGTCAAAATTTGGCACGAAAAACAAAGGTAGTACTACTAGTACTAGTACTCCTACTGCTATTGGACTGGCTACACATGGCAAAATCCTAGTAGCAAGCGCATGCGCGAGAACAAACATTCACGTGTTTGAATACAAATTGGAAACCATTTTCTGTTTGAATACAAATTTATATACGTGCTTGTACATGGTATATTGTAAGTTGAAAAGCGAAACGAAGATTGAATGCCCTTTACATATGATTTGCAAATGCTATGATCACCGGTTCAAATATTTGAATCCACTTTAGGTTGAATTCTAATATTTGAAACTTTTTTTAGGTTGGATTCAAGTACCAAGTGTCTTCTTATGCATAATGTGTCTCACACACCCAACACAGAGTGTTGTCACATTGTTTTTCTTTGACGCACGCTCTCTCTGTATTGCACACCCACTCGATCTCTCTCGGTTTCATCTCAGGGTCTCTCTCTCTCTCTCACACACATAGCACCTCTCTTCCTCTTTGTGCATGTCACACATGATCGACCTCTTGAGGTATCGGGATTGTATCTCGCTCATCAGGTCGCTCTTCGACACACGCCTAGGTCACTCTACCATGCATTAATTGTAACCAAGCCTTTCATCTATATTTTTTTAAGCATACATTCATCTTTCTCTACACCCCTATGTACATCGGTCGATCGATCGATCTCCGGACCCACCCTAGTCCTATTTCAATCGATCTACAGCTAGATGGTACATGACCGACTAGCGTACACACAAACACCCCCCACTCTCCACCTCACACGATCATTTCTATCATAGACACACACCAAAACCTTGATTTGCACGACACACACTCGATCTCTCCACATCTATCGATCTCGTCAAGATGTGTCGGGTCATGAACCGAAGGGGTTTGTCACTACTAAGATGGGGAGTGACACGTAGTGGATGGCTCACAAAACCGACCTAGGTAACTATTTTTCCAAGCAACTTACATAGTATAGTTACTACAGCCGGAACATGGTAAGTTGGACACCTAAATGCGAGCACGGAGCGGGCACACCTCAATTATTCCTTCAAACAGCCGGATACCTCAATCAGCACACCTCAAATACATACAAAGACATGCAGCACACATTGCCCGGCTACTTAATCAAGCGTTATGCTTCACGAGTTGAAAAGGAAACGGCAGTACACTAATTATACTGGTACATATGCTAGTATGAATAACTATTGTACACGTGGGCTACTAGGCTGGATATTGGTGATGTGCCAACTTCACACTATATGCTTTCGGTCTTACGCTCTACAAGTGTTACGGTTTACAAGTTCAAAATGAAAAGGCGGTGCACTGACAGCACCCCTGTTGCGTTCACGTCGCACCCCCAGACGGTCAGTCCAGCATGCTCTTCTGACCCAAGGGAACGCGGGTCGTCTTGCTTTGTCACTGACATGTGGGATCGCATGTGAGCAAAGGGCATCTGCGACATTGCCATGCCCGCAGCTGACTACCCTGGCCCACAAAAAACCCTCGTCCCTCGCCCGCGTGCGTCCCCCCCCCCGGGCTAGCTGCCCGCATTCATGCCGTCCGTCCGCATGCCGCCATTAAGCAGGCTCGCCGCCCGAGGTACGAACTCCGGTGACTCATTGACGCACCTGGACGCTTGGCCTCACAGGTATGCGCTACTTAAAGGTGGCAACACCCAGCTAAACTCCACACCAGAGCACATCCTCCTCCCTGGCACCACATCCACCATGACCGCGGGCGGGAACGCTCTGTGGGAGAGCTTGTCTTCGGAGATGAAGCTAGAGGTCCCCGCTCTTGCTCAACCCACCGCTCGCAACGCAATGCCGGCGTAGCCGAACGCGGACGCAGCCGCACAAGCGCCGGCTGCGCCGGCGGCCGAGGACAAGAGCACCGCCAGCCGCGCGTTCTACGTGCCGCCGTCCAATATTTGGGGGTGCATATGGCACATGAACAGCGACGGACCATCCACGTCCATCATCGACCTCACGTCCACCGGCACCGCCGAGGTCGCGGACTCCTCCGAGGATGAGTAGGGCATGGGAGGTGGCAGGCATGGTGTCCCAGGTGGGCCGGTCTATCTCCCGTGTTCTACTCTTCCTCGCCGAAGACCGCACCTTTACTTCACGGGTCTTGAACCCCGCCGCCATTCATGGAGACGGCAGATGGAGGACGTGGTCGCTGATGCGGAATACAAAGGAAAGTGGACATACGCCGTCGCCGTAGGTTAGGTTTAGGGTCGTGTTTCTTTTCTTTTTTTGTCCAAAAAGTTCGAAATGTAATGAAAATCTGCCGTGTTTGCATGAATCTCGTCCGGTTATATGAACTTTCACAATAAAAACATATGTTGTATGAAAATATATTGAATAATGATTCTAATCGTATTTACTTCATATTGTGGTTGTCATTGTTTTTGTATGTATAAACTTGGTCAAAGTTTAGAAAGTTTGACCCGAGACAAAGCTAATATGCGAAGTAAATAAATACAGAGGGTTTACATACACAATTTCTCTTAGGCCCTCCAAAATTACGTCCACTACACATTCACGCATTTCACGTCTTTCTCTCGCTCTCTCTGTCAAACCAACTAAGCCAAACTCCCAGCATATCGCACGGGAAAAGACCCACCCGCGCCGTTTTAGTCGGGATTTGTATCGATGGATCGCGGCAAGCACCAAAACTAAGTGTTACACTCTACAAGTTCAAAAGGAAAAGGCGGTACACTTACAACACGCCTGTCGCGGTCGCATTGCACCCCTCACATGGTCGGTCCTGCACACCGCTCACCCAAAGGGAACGCGGTTCGGCTTGTCTCTTTACTGACACATGGGACCGCAATTGGAGAAACCAACCATTCGCCAAACTCCCCCGCTCACCACGCAAAAATTCCCCCCAAATCCCAAATTCAACTCCCCTTCGGCCAACTAGCTAATAATATTCCCCAAACCCCCCTCCCCCCGCCCCTCCACTCCATTCGCTCCACCAAACTAGCCATTCCCGCCGCGCCGATACGTCGGCGCCGCGGTTCTTCGAGGGGACGCACGGCGATCCTCTCGATCCCACAGTACACTCTCGTAAACTGCCGTCCTCCAGCCGCGCCGCCACTGCTGGCGACGTTCTTGTGGAGACGCACGGCGGTCAGCTTCTCCCACGGTGCGCGCATTGTAGACTGAGACCCCGTGCATGTCGGAGTAGCGCTGGATGTTAGCTAATAGACGCTATTAATCTCACTGCTTGCCAAAATAGTTTACACTCAATATGCTCTGCTTAAAAAGCTACCTTGCCCTGTTCTGCACTCAATCCGCTTTGCTGAGATGGCATGCCACGCCTGATTAGTTGCTAAAATATACTGCCATATTTTAGGACCATGTATGTATTGTGAAGTAGATTGCCATGGTCTAGTAGCCAATCTGTTAGGTGAAATAGCTCGACACCGTTTTACACTCAATCTTTGTTGCTGAGATGGCCTTCGATGTCTGTGTGCTCGGCCTCATTGATTGCTGAAATAGCCTGCCATAATTTAGCACTCAATCTGTTTGCTGAATCAGCTTTACATATATTTCGTTACTTAGATCTGCTTCTCCAAATATCTTGTCATAGCTTTAGACATCGACCTAGGTATTTTTTCTAGACTTTATAATGAAACATATATGTTTTTCCTGTAATATCTAGTAGAAGAACTAATTTGTATGTCTGACAGATGGACAGGACTTGGATAGCTTCTGCTCGACGATTCTCCCCTGCATATGTCAAGGGGGTTCAAAACTTCATGAACTTTATCAGAGCTGAGTACGGTGGTCCGAAAGCAGATGTGCGCTGCCTGTGTAGCAGTTGTATGAATTCAGTTTCAAGACCCCAGTCAACTGTGCAAAATCATCTACACTTGTATGGGATGTCAGTCACATATACTAGGTGGGTTCATCATGGTGAAGCTGTGAACATCAATGTCACTGACTATGTGGAAGCAGCAGATCACCATCTTGATCTGCCTGATGCTCAGGAGGAAGAGGAGGAGGTGGAGGTGGCAGCGGAGCCAGTGATTTTGACCAAGATTGAAACAATGCTATGAAATGCTCGCGCATTTTGAGAACTTACACCTGTACAAGAAAAACGGTGGGCCCGCATGTTGGACCAATGCAACGTGGTAGTCACCGAAGGTTGTAAGCTGTCAGTATTCTCAGCTATGGTCAGCTTTGTTCAGGTGAAGTCATCTCAGCGGATGACCAACAAATCATTCGATGCGATGATGGCTGCTTTCCGCGATTCTTACCCAGCTGTGTCGGAGCTGCCACACACCTACAGTAAAATGAAGAATTTCCTCCGTGCGGTTGGAATTGGATATGATATGATCCATGTTTGCGAGAATAATTGTGTTCTGTTTCAGAAGGATTATGCCAACTTAAGTGAATGCCCAAAATGCAAATCATCAAGATGGAAAGATGGCGATGCTATGAAGAGGATTCCTCATAAGGTTCTGAGACATTTTCCAATTATACCAAGATTGCAGAGGTTGTTTCATGACGCTCAAACAAGAGAGGATGTACTGTGGCATTCTAGGAACTAGGAGCACAGAGATCGGAATGTAATGAGCCATCCATCTCATGGTAGTGACTGGACAAGCTTGAATCTGAAACACGAAGAGTTTGCTGCTCAGCCGAGAAACATTAGACTTGGCTTAGCTATAGATGGATTCAACCCATTTGGCCACCAGAGCGCGACATATAGCATGTGGCCAGTGCTTGTTATCCCTTACAACATGCCACCAAACACTACTGGAATCAGGTTCTTTGCCATCTGCCATACCAGACGGCAAAGGCATTCCTGGCGGATGGCAAAGCCTTTGCCGTCTGCCAGCAGACGGCCAACAGTCCGGGCAAACAGCTAATGGCAAAGGCCCCTTTGCTGTCTGTTGGCAGACGGTAAAGAAGCAAAGCTCTTTGCCGTCTGACGGCAGACGACAAAGACCCTGGACGGCAGACAAAAGGTGCCAGCCCTGTTAGGGGGCTAACGGCGCTCTTTGCCGTCTGCCAGCAGACGGCAAAGAGCTGCAGCTGACGTCAGCTGACGTCAGGCGTCAGCTGGGCCAGCGCAGGCTCTTTGCCGTCTGCCAGCAGACGGCAAAGAAGCAAAGGTCTTCGCCGTCTGCCAGCAGACGGCAAAGAGGCCAAATAGGCCAGCCCAGGTTGCACAGGCTGCTGCCACGTGGCCTCTGTGCCGTCTGCTAGCTGACGGCAAACCTCTTTGCCGTCTGCTAGCAGACGGCAAAGTGGCTATATTGCCACTGTTTTTTTTTCTTAAATTCAATCAATTTCACATATATATATATATATATATATATATATATATATATATATTCATTTCAAAATATTTCAACAAGTACATATAGCCAACATATCCCTGCCATATGGATATGATCATCCAACACATATATACACCAAATGAAAAGTCCTACATATCCAACAATTAAGCAAAAGGTCCATATAGTTTCATCCATACATACATATATAGGTAGCAAGTTTCACATTGTTCATCCTACAAAATCAAAACAAAAAGGAAGCACAAGAAGAAGAGTAGACTCCATCAACGCAAGCAGACGACAAAGAAGTGCAGATGGCAAAGACCCTCTTTGCCATCAGCCAGATCTTTGCCGTCTGCTTTGCCAAAGCAGACGGCAAACAACCTGTTTGCCATCTGCCAGCAGACGGCAAAGAGCTGGCAGATGGCAAAGAAGCTGATTCCAGTAGTGAAATGTCTGCACCAAAGAATCAAACTACATCATGGCCTTGCTCATCCCAGGCCCAAAAAGTCCTGGAAAGGATTTTGATTTATTCATGGAGCCTGTTGTGGAGGAACTTCAAAAGCTATGGAGGGGTGTTCTCACTCGAGACCTATATAGCAGCTCACCAGCTGATTTCATTCTGCGTGCTATTATAATTGGTGCATCCATGATTATCCGGCTTTGGGCACTATGTCAGGGCGAACGACACATGGTTACAATGCATGTGTTCGCTATGACAAGAATCCGCTGTCATACCGAATACTTAGCGAGGTCTGTTACATTGGACACCACCGTTTCCTTGACAAGGACAAGCTGCGTCTTAGAAAATACCGAAAACCTGTGTTCAATGCAAGTCATGAAAACCGTGATGCACCAGAGAGGCTCACCAGCGATGAGTTGCAGGAGGAATTAGAGAAGGTTAGGCATATTACACCAGGAAACCATCCCGATAATGGTAGTGGGTAAAGGAAGCGTGGCAAGGCAAAAGAGAGATTATTGTTTACCCGCAGGTCCACTTTGTGGGACTTGGAGTATTGGAAGGATTTGGATCTGAGGCATAATCTTGATGTGATGCACAACGAGAAAAATATATGTGACAGCATTATCGGCACACTTCTTAATATTGAAGTCAAGACAAAAGATACCTTAAAAACTAGGATTGATTTGACACACCTGGCTATCAGATCTGATTTGCAGGTGAAAGACAACGGTGAATCACAGGATATGGCACCAGCTGTGTACGTCTTGGACAAGCAAAAGAGAAAAGAATTCTGCAAGATCCTGTAACGTATGAGATTCCCACATGGATTTGCTTCCAACCCTGAAAGGAGAATCAGTGCAGATGGAACCAAGGTACAAGGGTTGAAAACTCATGACTGCCACGTCCTACTTCAAAGGGTTTTACCTGTTCTCCTTAGAGGATTCGGCCGCCCTGACTTATACAGAGCAGTTGCAGAGTTGGGACAATTCTTCAGGGAACTCTGCAGTAGAAATATCAGGATATATGCTGTGAATCGTCTTAAAGAGAGGATACCAACTATCCTATGCGACCTTGAGAAGATATATCCTCCAGCCTTCTTTGATGTGATGGTGCATTTGGCTGTTCATCTACCTGATGAGGCATTACTTAGAGGTCCAGTACAATATGGATGGATGTACCCTATTGAAAGGCGGCTAGGCACTTTCAAGGGCTATGTTAGGAACAGAGCTAGACCTGAGGGTTCCATTGCAGAGGCCTACATTGCTATAGAAGCATTGACATTCTGCTCAAGATACATTGAAACAGCTGATCAACCTAGCAAAAAGGTGGGCGAAAAAACTCCTGAGCTCAATGTTTTCGATCCTGCTGTTTGAGTAACAGGGAAGAGTCGACAAGATGACAAACCTAAAGATTTGGACAAAATGGTTTGGTATGTGTTGAATAACTGTCCTGAGATTCTACCTTATATCGAGTAAGTGCTAAGTACTGCAGCTTATACATCGTAATCAACTAAACTTGCAGCACATTCTTATATATTTAGATGTTTGACGCGATCACTATGTTCTGCAGTGTGTATGAAGAGGAGTTACTGGCGCAAAATCCAAGAAACATTGACAAACGGGTTAGGGAAGGATTTGCAAAATGGTTGAAGAGCCGTGTAAGCTTTTGAATTGCACTGTCAATTTTTTTAATATATAGAGTACATAAGATGACCAGCTTGTCTATTTTCTAACCATAGGTTAAGGAGATGCGGGAGGAGGGGCAGGCAGTTAGTGATACCCTTTACGCACTAGCAATGGGTCCTGATACTCGGGTAAGACATTATGCATCTTGCGTTGTTGGAGATGTGCGCTACAACACCCTTGCACGCGACGAAGGCAGGAAGACACAAAACATTGCCATCAAGAGCACGGATACGCACAAGAAAGTGACAACTGAAATGTATGCTAACATAAAAGACATTGTTCAGTTGCAGTATATCTCCAGTTTCGAGGTTCATCGGTGTGTGGTTCTGTTTTGCCGTCGTTGGTATAACCAGTTTACCAGGATCTCAAACCCCAAAGCTGATGATTATTTCAAATCCATCAATGTCAAGGCGGCATACCGCATCGACGAGCCTTATATTTTGGCAAATCAAGCAACACAGATATTTTTCTTGGAACACACATATGCACGTAGCCAAGACTAGAGAATATTGCAAAAGTTTGAGCAGAGGAATTCGTTTAATGAAGTTGCACAACAAGATGATGCTTACACTGCTACTAATGTAGAGGATTCCACAGATGTTTATGATATGTTTGCGGACCATCACATCAATAAGGCTGGAGAAAAGATTGCCTGTCACGCTGTTGAATTAGATGAGTTGATCAATAAGAAGCCAACGTTCGAGGAGATTGATGCTGAAGAAGAAGATGACACTGGGGGGAATTTTGATTCAGACTGACACACATGGTGAAGATGTTGACGCTGCTGCTGCGATGATGATTAGATTGCTTTTGTCATATTTGCTTGTGAGAAGACGACTTATTTTCTACTATGTTAAATTGTGTTTGCTATGGCAACTGAAACCTGATGAAGTAGTTGTTCAGTGAGAACATCACTTATTATGTATGTTGATTTGTGTTTGGTGATTGTATGATGACTGAAACATGATGACATTGTTGTTTAGTAGTACTCATATTTTGCTGTGAAACTTGTATTTGATGATTGTACAACCGCAAATCTAGTTGATGGCAGTTTGCTAGACGCCCAGCCTGCTAAATAGGTTTAATTCATTACTAGTTTCAGCAAAGTGCTCATGTCAGAGCCACTTAATACATCACGAGTGCTATATACACTGCAAATAAAGAGACAATCATCCTACAGAGCACAACGATCTTGCCCATTATCTTCACAAGCTCTTTCATCTCCTCATTGCTGCCAAGGCTATTCACCAGCTGTTGATTGGCCATGATCTCATGAACTGCATCGTCTTTAACATTCTACTCTGCATCTTCCTCTTCTACCATTCCTTCAGTTACTTGTCCAACACCCCAGCCTGCTGGTATTGGGATTCGTCGGCTAACCAAATAATCCGCGTAGTTCCATTCCCCCACATCTGCAACTTCCCAGAAATACAAATCACAAGAATCCTCCCTTTTCTGCACGAATCAAATTCGAAGATCATCAACCAAACTCTTAAAAAAATAAAATTCAACAACTGAAAGCAGGCGAACAACTTGACCATATTACCCCATGATTTGGGCATTTGTAGAAGACTCGGCTAGGGTTGAGGGTTGTAGTTGAGATGCGACGGATGACTATGCGTGATTTGCAGCAGTGGCACCACACCAACGGCAGCGGGATGCGATGAGCAACCGGCTGCGGTGAGTGTGCCGGCGGGGGTGTGATGAGACCCACAGGCGGTGTTACGGGTGGCGACTTCGCGCACATCTGGTTGTTAGCTCGATTCCCTGCTGAAGAGCAGGTGGACGAGCCAGCGGACATGGTTGTTGCGGCCGGAGCTTCTGAAGCTAGGCAGAGTAACTAGAGAAGAGGAGAAGCGAACGTTGGATATGTCAGTTTCATTACTTGCAGAGTAGTATAACACTATATATAGTCTAGGTTTGGATTCGAACTAGTTACAACAGCACGTCTCTCTTTTTTCTAATAGTCAGGAACGTCTTTTTACTGCCGGACTAGCTTGTTCTATACGCCTTCTCAAGTCTTTGATTTTCAGGAATGTTATCTGGCGAACGTTCCCTGGGAGGAGGATGGCAAACGAACGCATTTTCCTGGCAGTTTTAGTTGCGACGCAAGATCAAACGGTGGCAGTTTCGGGAATGTTATCTGGCAAACGAGCCCAATTTTTCTTTTCTTGTGAAAAACGTATGCAATGTGGTGTCGGCTTTGTCAACAAACGATTCTGCCAACGTTGACCGTTGGATTGACATCCAACGTCTGTCGTGTTTCTTCAGTCTCTTCTTCCTCCAGCCGCCAAAACCAAACCAGCACCGGCGGGACCGCCTGCTCCCGCCTCCCACGGCTGGCTGCGCTGCCGCGCACGCATCGCCGCCCCATCGCACCCTAAAACTCTGGCAGGCCATCCATCTACCCCACACACCTCATGTTATTCTTCGGCGAAGTCAGCCTAACCCCGCACTCGAACCAGTCAACCCTCGTACTCCCCTCCGCTTGTGACTACACTGCCGCATCTTCCACGGCTCCTGTTCATTCCCGTTTGAGGCCTCGCCGTCGCCCTCCGCCTTGGTTTGCTCGCCGCGGCGCCGCCGTCTGGCGTTGTCAACATGGTCAACAACCGAGAGGAATCAGGAGATGACTGTACGTGGAGAGGATGATAGTACGGACCCACGAGGGTCATTGCTGTACGCAAGGAAGTGCCTCCTTATTACAAGCCAAAAAATGCTTCCTCCTAATGGTTTGACATCTGGGTCCCACGACATTCTCAACGTAGTCAATAAGCGAGAGAATTGCCCAACGAGCGGCTGACACCAGGGACCCAGCAGCTCGCGCAGTTGTTTTTTTTGTTTTTGAGACGGAGCAGGGTATCAACTGGGCTGTGCGGGGGCTGTTGCCCGTCAAGCCCAGGCTTTTATTTTCTATTTACCACATGACCAGCCCAGTTGTTTTTTTCTCTTTCTGAAAATGGCTAGCCCAGTTCAATTTTTTTTGAAGAATACCCAACCGAGGCCTACTTGCTTTTCTCAGCACTGCTGGGCTGCAAATCTTTCAAGGCGAGGTGGGATGTATTCGGGGTTTGCCCAAAAAATGGGCTATAAGTAGTAAGAAATGGGCTGTAAATTTTAAGAACAACACAGCAAACCGGCAATAGCCACTCAAAAAAAAAATGCAAACCGGTAATTAGTTTCAAATTATGGTTTTCTGGGATTTTGAGATTTTAAATTTCATTGATTTTTCTACAGGGAAAATTTCGTTGGATTTAAATTAATATAAATTACATTTTCAAATTAGTTTGAATCTGACTCCAAATTTAAGGATTAAAAACAGTTCAGACCCCACCGTAATATGCAAAATTTCGTTGAATTTTTTAACCGTGGCCAGAATATGGGCTGTAATGCTAACAAAAAGAATATGGGCTTAAAAAAATCCTTAGGAATTAGCAAATGGGCTGTAAATTATTAAAAATAATGGCAAATGGGCTGTATGCTATTTGCCACAGATTTGGGGGCTAACTTGTGGGCTTACTATATTGACGCGTACGCAGGGCAATGTGAACTTATTAGTCAACAAACGAGGAGTTCTAAAAAAAAGAGTCAACAAACGATTCTAGCGGCAGTGACCGTTGGATAACATCCAACGGTCGTGCTGCTTCTTCAATCTCTAATCTTCTTGCTCCAGCCACCTAAACCAGCGCCGGCGGGACCGCCTGCTGCCGCCTCCTGTGGCCAGCTGTGCTGCCGCGCAGCCCTCACCGCCCCTCCTACTACCGCACCGCTGGCCAGGCCATCCCTCTACTCACCCACACCTCCTGTTATTCTCCAGCAACACAGGCCTCACACCGCAGCTGAACCAGTCAACCCTCGTACTCCCCTCAGTGTGGGCATCCACTGTTGTGGCTTCGCCGGCTCCGGGTCGTTCCCTTCCTGGGCCTCGCCGTCGTCCACCGCGTTGGTGCTCTCTGCATGGCGTCGTCAACGCAGTCAACGAACAACAGCCATCGGAAGAGGACTGTACATGGAGAGGCAGACAGCTGGGACCCACGAGGTCCATGGTCGCACGCCACGAAAAATGATTCCTCACCCTGACAGCTTGGACCCACCAGCTACATCTTTGCACGCAAAGAAGTGCCTCCTTATTACGCGCAAAAAAATGACTCGTCCCCCCTGACATCCGGGACCCACCAACTACATCTTCGCATGCAAGGAAGTACCTCCTTATTATGCGAAAAATAAATGATTCCTCCCCCTGACAGATGGGACCCACCAGCTATATCTTCGCACGGAAGGAAGTGCCTCCTTATTAAGCGAAAAAAGATTCCTCCCAATGACAACTAGGACCCACCGGATTTGGAGGCTGACTTGTGGGCCTACTAAGTTGACGCATACGCAGGGCTTTGTCAACTTAGTCAACAAACAATTGTAGCAGCGGTGACCGTTGGATGTTAATCCAATGGCTGTGCTACTTCTTCAATCTCTGATCTTCTTGCTCCAGCCGCCCAAACCAGCGCCGGCGGGACCGCCTGCTCCTGCCTCCCGTGGCCGGCTGTGCTGCCGCGCAGGCCTCACCGCCCCACCCTACTTCCACCGCTAGCCAGGCCTTCCCTCTACTCAACCTCAGCCCCTGTTATTCTTCGGCGATGGTAGCCTCACACCATAGCCGAACCAGTCAACCCTCGTACTCCCCTCCGTGTGGGCATCCACTGCCGCGTCTTCCCCGGCTCCGCTTCGTTCCCTTCCTAGGCCTCGCCGTCGTCCACTACCTTGGTGCTCTCAGCGTGGCGCAGTCAACGTGGTCAATGAACGACAGCCATCGGAAGAGGACTGTACGCGGTGAGGCTGACAGCTGGACCCACCAGATACATCTTCGCATGCAAGGAAGTGCCTCCTTATTATGTGCAAAAAAATGACCCCCCCTTACAGCTGGGACCCACCTGCTATGTCTTCGCACGCAAGGAAGTGCCTCCTTATCCACCCTGACAGGTGGGACCCACCTGGTCGAAGCGTACGTAGCGTTGTCTGTCTGGTCGCGAATGTGTACATACATACTGGTCGATCGGTCTCTCTGCAACGATGAACCGTGGGCGTGTAAGGAGCGGCACGTGCCGTAGTAGAGCCCCCGACGTAGTAGTTCAGGCAGCCCCGTCTAAATCGTGTACACGTACGTACAACCACACGCCAAAAAATACGGGCACGTACGTACATATATATAGGCGGGGTCTCGAACGCGTATTCGCGCATACGTACGACCAGGGCTCGTGTACATGGAGAGGCAACGGACGGCAGCAACGGCGTCGTGTTCATTGGCAGCCAACCGGCTGGGTCAGAACGGAGGAAACAGCGCCGTGTTCATCGGGAGCCAAGCGACTGGGTCGGAACGCGTCCTGTTCATCGGGAGCCAACCGGCTTGGACAGAACAGCCGAAACGGGGTGCTGTTCATCGACCCCCCACCGGCTAGGTGTCTGGCGTACCGCAAAATGGAGGAAACGGCCTTCTGTTCGACCGCCTACGGTTGAAATGGGCTCCTGTTCATCGGTTGGGGGTCTGGCGTACCGCAAAACGGAGGAAACGGACTTCTGTTCAAGCGCCTAAGGTCGAAACGGGGTCCTGTTGATCGGGAGGGGTGTGGCGTACTGCAAAACGGCGGAAACGAACTTCTCCCCAACTGCCTACGGTCGAAACGGGGGTCCTGTTCATCGGGAGGGGTGTGGCGTACCGCAAAACGGACTCCACGGGCTGCTGTTCATCCACGGTCGACCTCCTCCAGCCTCCACCAGCTACTGTTCATCCACCGCCGACTACCTCCAGCCTCCACTGGCTACTGTTCATCCAGCCTCCACGGGGTCTTGTTCATCCACCCCCAACTGGCTGGCCTCCTTGTGGTCCTGTTCATCCAGCGCCAACACCCTCACACGGCCAAGGTACTGTTCATCCACAGCCAACCCACCGCTGGGGTGGGGCGTATATACGAGCGGGCGGCAGCAACGGGAACTATTCATCCACAGCCAACCAACCGGCTAGGTCAATTCACCACGTCTCGCGCAAGGGGCTGGATCGATGCATCTCGGCTCGTTCTATGTATCGCGCGCGCGGCAGCAAGGGGCACTGTTCATCGACAGGCAACCCAACACCGGCTACGTCTCGCATGTACGGGGGCTCGACCGGCTTCAGTCAGCAGCGAAGGAATCACTCGGGTTCAGTTAGCAGCAAAGGAATCGCTCGGGTTCAGTTAGCAGCGAAGTGATCGATCGGCTTCAGTACGTAGCTAGTGTGATCGCTCGGGTTCAGTAAGCAAATGCCTCGCTCGGGTTCAGTTAGCGAATGCCTCGCACACACATGCGCTTACGAGAGAAACGCGCAAACCACACTGCATCGCTCGGCCCCGACCACCCACCATAACCGGGAACTCCTTGAAAATTTCCTCGCCCTCAGTTCTACCACAATTTTTTACGTCATGGACGGCCCAAAGAATGTCATGCGGGTGCGTCTCCGGCCCGCCCAGGACGGAAAGCCCATTTTCTATCATAATTTTTTGTCATAGAAGTAGGAGCCCACCACATCTATGATGATACATGTTTTTGTCACAATTATTGTCATAGAAGTGTCACAACCATGACAGAAAAAGTTTTCGTTCAGGCCATAATGTCACGAATGAGTCTTTTTTTTTGTAGTGTGTGTGTGTGTAGGTGATGGCACCTTGCTCTGACTTGAGCTATGCAACAACGAGATCCCCCTCGATCTTTGCCGGATGTGCTTGACGGTCCCCCATAATACGCTAACTTGGGGACTTTTTAGTCCATCTTTTCCAAGAGTCTCCGCTAGTTGCTAAGGATTGTTTGCGTGGTTCTCCTATTGGTTCAATAACCTTGGTTCTCTACTGAGGGAAATACTTATCCGCTACTATATTGCTTCACCCTTCCTCTTCGGGGAAAATCCCAATGTAGCCCACAAGTAGCATGGTCACCTTGGTTGGCTATGCTGAAAGGCTTAAAGCCTTGGAATTTCGAATTCCACCTGCACTCACGGTGGACATGTTACTTGCTTACCCCCCCCGTCTTATGATGGTTTTATCATGAAGTACAATGTGAATGGGATGAATAAGACACCGGACGAGTTGCTCACTATGCTGAAAACTGTTGAAGCAGGATTGCGAAAGAATCGCAAGCATGTGATGCTTGTGAATAAGACCGCCATTTTCAAAAAGAATGGCAAGTCCAAGAAAGAAAAGGGCGCCGGTATGATTGGCTCCCAAAGCAAGTCTAAGGGAGGATCCAAGACTGAAACTGAGTGCTTCTACTGCAAGGTCTTAGGACATTGGAAGAGGAACTGCAAGAAGTACCTAGCAGATAAGAAGAAGTCTGGAATGTCCAAGAAAGGTATAACTATTATACTTGTTAATGTCATTGACGTTTTGCTTGCTACCTAAAACTCTAAGTCATGGGTATTTGATATCGGATTGGTTGCTCACATTTGCAACTCGATGCAGGGACTTCAGAGAATGCGCAAGCTGGCCAAGAATGAAGTCATGATGCACGTTGGGAACGGTGCTGGAGTAGCCACTCAAGCTATCGGCATCATGCCTCTATGTCTCCCTTCAGGATTTATCTAAGAACTAAGTAACTATTATTTTGTTCCAGCATTGTGTAGAAACATTATCTTTGGATCATGTCTGATACACGATGGGTATTCCTACAAGTCTGAGAACAATGGTTGTTCGATTTATTGTAAGGATATGTTTAAAGGATTTGCACCCATTGTTGGGGGCCTATTCATCGTAAATCTTGAATGTGGAAATGATGTCTTTAACGTAGAAGCTAAACGCCTTAAGAATGCTGATACCACCACCACTTTCATGTGGCACTGCCGTCTTGGCCACATCGGAAAGAAACACATGCAAAGACTTCATAAAGATGGAGTTCTTCCGTCTTTTGATTTTGAATCATTTGACACATGTGAAGCTTGTCTGACGGGGAAGATGACCAAGACGCCATTCACGGGTCATCCTGAATGGGTGGGTGAATTATTGGAAATAGTACATAGTGATGTATGTGGTCCAATGAGCACAACCACATGTGATGGGTATTTTTACTTCGTGACTTTTACCGGCGATTCAAGTAGGTATGGGTATATCTACTTGATGAAGCATAAGTCAGAGACCTTTTAAAAATTCAAAGATTTTCGAAATGAGGTAGAGAATCATCTTGACAGAAAGATTAAGTTTCTGCGATCAGACCGTGGAGGCGAATATCTTAGTCATGAGTTTAGCCAACATCTGAGTGACCGTGGAATAGTTTCACAGCTTACGCCTCCCGGAACTCCACAGATAAATGGAGTGTCCGAGCGACGTAACCGAACCTTGTTGGACATGGTAAGGTCGATGATGTCTCTTACAGAGCTGCCTGTTGGAGATATGCCCTAGAGGCAATCATGTGATGATGATATTTCCTTATGTATTCATGAGTCTTTTGTATTGTCCTTGGACATCATCAATGATATGTATCAATAAGTATGTGACTTGTTTGTGGAACTATTTATTGTATGATGATCATTCTAATGGTCCCTAGTTGATAAAGAACATATCCTTGACTAGTACACGACTCGGTTGATGACTATGTTCCACAAGTCATGTGCATGGAGATGCTAAACCGATAGTATGGACTCGGGGATGGAGATCACCGAGTCGGACAGACCCACTTTGAGACGCAGCGAGATATTGTCATCTGTTAGTCTCAAGTACAATGTCTATGCCATTTCCTAGACCTGAGGTCCTCGCATGTTCTCGGGATGAGGATCGACTCACTTAGGGTCTATCAAACACTACTCCGTAACTGGGTAGTTATAAAGGTAGCTTTCGGGTGAGTCGTGAGACATGCCACGAGACATGGCTGACCAAGATGGGATTTGCCCCTCCAATCTGGAGAGATATTCTCTGGGCCCTCTCAAGTGATCAGATTTGGAAAGCATGGCCATGCGACTTGGGTTAAGTGTTAACCCAGTTCAGGAATCTGTATCACAGTTTCGAGAAGAGAGGCTGAGGTACCACAAGGGTGACAAGTACTCGCCTTGAGCTTGACAACATATATCATGAGGCAAAAGGAATGTTGCATATAACACATTGTCGAGGTTCGTCTAACGACTTTGCGGACACATGGGAGTTGGCACGTTCTGTTAGCAGCCGCTACCAATTATTAACTCGGGTCATGTCCATGTGTACGTGAACCTATAGGGTCGCACACTTAAGGGGCTGCAGCCCATTCAGATTGGATCTAAGTGGAAATGGGTTTAGACTCCTAGTGGGCCTCAAGTGTTGAGCCCATCTCGGAGGTCTACATATAGGGGAGTGGGCGCACCACTTCGGGTTGATCTTTTTCCTCTCTCCACAGCCTCCGCCAATCCCCACTCCCCCATGCCGCGCGACCGGACCTAGCAGTCCGCCGCCCGACGCTGCTCCCTGTACGTGTGGATACCTTGGAGGCATCGCATCTGCGATGATTGGACAAACCGTTCGAGGGAACCGCGAGGTGCCGTTCATGGGAGATCACCGTTCACGGGTCTTCGCTGTTCGCGGGAGATCGATGACACAAGGAGGAGACGCCCCGGGGGATCGACTACACGCATCACCAACTCTACTTCCACTGCAGTGACTGCGTGTCTAGTGGTAAACCCGATCCCGTGATCTATTTCGAGCTGCATGATCTTGGGTGTGCGGTAGAAAATTTTTATTTGGCGCTAGCGTAGCGTACCACATGTTCCAACACTGCAGATATCTTTTTGGGGTCTTGTGCTACACACTACCGCTCATACACTAAATAGAGCTCCGTCTAAGTCTGTTAAGACGACACTATATGAGATATGGCATGGGAAGAAACCCAGTTTGTCGCATCTTAAAATTTGGGGTTGTGAGGCATATGTAAAACATTTACAACCTACGAAACTCGATCCCAGATCAGACAAATGTTTCTTTGTAGGTTATCCCAAGGAAACCATTGGGTATTCTTTCTACCACCCCTCCGAGTGCAAAGTGTTTGTCGCTAGAAATGGAGTCTTTCTCGAGAAAGAGTTTCTCGCTAAAGAAGTGAGTGGGAGGACAGTACAACTTGATGAGATTAGTGAATCTTTGGCAACCATTGATAGGGCCGAGGAACCGGAAGTAATTCCGCAGATTATCCCTACAACTGAGCCAAAAGTTGACGCATCTAATGTGGAAACTTCAGACAAGTATGTGACTGAACCACGCAGATTAGGGAAGGCCATCGTGCCACCTGAATGGTTTCATAAAGTAATCTTCATCCTTGATGATGATGAACCTGCGCACTACAAGGAAGCGATGGTGGGCCCTAGCTCAAGGGAATAGTACAAAGCCATGAAATCCGAAATGGAATCCATGTACGAAAACCAAGTTTGGAATTTGGTAGAACCTCCAGAAGGCGTAAAGTCCATTGGTTGTAAATGGATTTTCAAAATAAAGACATACGCGGATGATAACATTACTATCTATAAAGCTAGACTTGTCGTGAAAGGTTTCAGGAAAGTTCAAGGACTTGACTACGACGAGACTTTCTCACGTGTAGCTATGCTTAAGTCTGTGCGGATACTGCTAGCAATTGCTGTTTCGATTACGAAATATGGCAGATAGATGTCAAAATGGCTTTCCTAAATGGAAACCTCAATGAGGATGTATACATGATATAACCCAAAGTTTTTGTCGAGCCAAAGAATACTAAAAAGGTATGCAAGCTTCAGAAGGCCATTTATGGTCTGAAGCAAGCATCAAGGAGCAGGAATATTCATTTTGATGTAGTGGTCAAAGAGTTTGGCTTCATCAGGAATGACAAAGAATCTTGTGTTTACAAGAAATTTAGTGGGAGCACAAAAGCATTTCCAATCTTATATGTGGATGACACATTATTGATTGGCAATGGCGTGAATTTTCTTAGTGAAATAAAAGAGTCATTGAAGAAGAGTTTTTCAATGAAATACTAGGGCAAAGCGGCATATTTATTGGGCATCAAAATCTATAGAGATGGATCAAGACGCCTGATAGCGCTTAGCCAAAGCACATACATTGACAAGGTATTAAAAAGGGCCTACTCCCAATGTCTGCTGACACAGTACTCAACCAGAATCAATATCCTCGATGAGGGTGTCTCGGACTAGGGGGTACCAGCCCGAGCTGCTTTATGCTAATAGGGCCGAATTAGGGTCCACTAAGCCACTGCCTGGGGGACGGCCGAAGCCCAAAGACTTATTCATGAGCAAAATGGAAACTTATTCGTGAGCAAGATGGAAACTACCAAAGACTTGACATACACTCCAACGGCAACCTTGTATTCGGCACATCGGCAACTGACCTAACATCTAACCTAGGGGACCTTGGGCATCTATATAAGCCGAGGGTTCTAGTCCGTAGGGACACGATTACTCACCTTAGGGTTTAGAGCATACACAACCGATCTCGAGGTAGATCATCATCCTGTACACGATACCCCATCATCAATACAATCAAGCAGGACGTAGGGTTTTACCTCTTCGAGAGGGCCCGAACCTAGGTAAACATTGTCTCCCTCATCTCCTGTTACCATTGATCTCAGATCCACAGCTTTGGACCCCCTACCCGAGATCAGCCGGTTTTAGTACCGACATTGGTGGCCCATACAGGTCTAGCTGTGTGGTCAATCCAGATCGATGGCTCATCTTCAGATCAACAGTGACATCGGTTGCAGTGACATCTTCGTCCCCGGCTAGCTTTTCGCGTTCGGCAGCATCGTCCTCCACGCTGGCTCCACCGGTCGCCTCGGCCATGTTGAGAGCTTCGCCCCAGACCAAGTGGTCATGTCCGGCAGCCTGGAGTATACTACGGACTCCCGCGGCGATCTCGCCCTCTCTGGTTGGGCCCCAGATCGGCTAGGAAACTTATCGGACACCGAGGCCTTGACCTCGGAACCGATCTCCAACTTAGGCCTCATGTCAGATGTCACGACGGACCCACCATCAGGCATAGATTCGACGACCACTACTTCAGATCTTGACCTCGAGCCTGATCCCACTCCCGAACCGGCTTCAAGCCCGCACCCCGCCTCGGATCCATCGTCAAGCATGGATCCAGACATCACATCGGATCTTGGACCTAAATCCGATCCCACTTCAAAACCGGCCTCGAGCTCGGATCCGACCACTTCCAGGATGGGCCAGGCCCCCATGGAGGACGACTCAAGCCTTAATGTCGGTTCTCTAGCCCTGGCAAACGTGCTTCAGATAAGCCCGGCCTATTGCCAGGCAATGAACCCGACGGACCTCTCGCTCTTAAACGAGATGCTAGACCAAATCCAGAGCCTTGTCATTTCGGATGACCAGACTTCGGTTTATGATTGAATCGGATGTAAAGCCGATAACCGGGAAATTTATGTCCCACCCACCACCCACCTAGTCGCCACGGTTGAGGACTTAACCGACGTGCTCGATTACGCATCTGAGGAAGCCGACATAGAGGAAGACGCCGGTGATCGACCTGGCGATACTCAATCCAAGACCAGCAAGTGGGTGGTAACCTCCACCTACGATGTATACATGGTGGATACTCCCAAAGATGATGCGAGACGGGAAGAGGAAGATCCCCCAGGCGTCGACGAAGTGGGAAGCGCCGGAAAAGGCCCAATAGAGGCAACACGAGCAATAGGGAAGCTGATAAGGGCACCCCCGACGATACCCCCGCCAGTGACGAGAACCAGGACAACTACATGACAGAATCGGATGAGGACATAAGCCTCGGACCCGACGACCTCGACGTCCCTGAGGACTTGCAAGCCCTCGAAACTTATCGGAGACGCCTTATGGCAACCGCCCAAAGTATTAAATGGGGGCACGCACAGCTTATAGCTGATCAGGACACGCTCAATGATAAATGGGTGGAGGTCCTGTCGGCTGAGCAAGACCTCGAGGATAGACTCAAGAGCCAACCTAAATCTTACCCGCGGAGGCGCCTACTTTCAGCATTCGATGATGAAGTAGATGACGACTTACCGCATAAACACGATCGCCCCGAACCGCCTGATCGCCCTCCTAGGGGGCGAGACAGGCCATTGGGATGGCCCCGAGAACTCCCTGCCAGCGGCCGCCATGAGGGCAAAGACCCGAACTACCCTGCTCCGCCATTTGATCTCCGAGACAGATTAGACGCCTCACCATGGTCAATTTATAGATCCAGGGATAGGGCGCCTGCCAGACCGGAAGGATACCAGGCATGGTTGGATAGAAATGATAGGGCTTGGGAAAGCCAGCTGATGGTTTCATATTTTGCACATCTTTAGAGCTCATATGTTGCACATTATCTCCGTATATCAAGTCATATCATGTTTCGTTGAGCCAATTATATGTCCATATGCATGATTTCCAGTTTTATCCTTTTCATCGCGAGCATTGCATAATCTTTATTCTTAGTTGGTTTTTATTAGTTTTCCATGTCTTTGTGTGTCTTGTAGGTGATGCGGACCTCCCAAGTACTTAGCACGATGAAAGAAGTTCAAACGGTGGACACCCAGGACCCCCATTTCGAAGGTGGAAAAAGTCATTTTTTGAAAGTTCTCCAAATCAATATCTAAAATCAGAAATAGATCGGCGGCATTCATACGAATCCAACAAGCCCAAGAACATCAAATTCTGAGTTCGTATGAAGAATTGGCGGCTGTTTTACCGAAGGGACGCAACAGAAATCAGAATGAAAGATGGTGTTCCATGCGACCGCGTGCGGTCGTTTGAGCGCCCGTTTGATGTCCAGACAGCACCGAAAGTTGCCTCTCGTGATGGGATTCTTCGTGGATTTCATGTCCGTTTGTTCCCATGACTTCCTTGGCCTTCAAGGGATGATTTGGGAGAGGATTGAGGTCATCTAGAGCCCTTGGATCAAAGGAGAGAAGCCACATCAAGGGAGGAGACTATGGGAGAGCTCCTATATATTCACCTTCAACCCTAGCCGCCTCCATAGACTTTTCATCTCAGAAATTCATCTCCACATCTAGCCGCCACCACATCAAGAACACCAAGGGGACAACCAAGAGGGAGACTGAAAGGGAGCCGCCGCCGGCAGGGCACGGCCATGGGCCGCCGCCGCCGCGCCATCACCACCATCATCCGCTGCCACGCCACCACCACCATCATCATCACCCCTTCTTCCTCCCCCATCACGGTCTCTGTGATGGGTTGCATTAACTCTTGAACCCCTCTTTATGTGATGTTATTTGAGTAATTGTTGGTGTCGGCCCAGTGGGAACTGGGGTACCACGGCCGTCTGCCTCTGGCCCAGGAGGCGGCGCTCGGGCCGGCCCAAGCAAGGTGGCCCTGGCGTCGTCGCCCAGGAGGGGTCACCTCATGAGGGGCCAGCCTCACGCGGCACCTCACCGCCAGGCCTAGCCCTGGTGAGGCCAGCAAGCCCCAGATCGCCTCGTGAGGGGATCCCTCGGGAGGCCGCTTTGCGGGGCGTGGCGCACGGCGCTAGCCGCGGGGCGGCCGACCCATCACGTGGGTGATGCCCCGACGTCAGGGCAAGGACAGCAGGATACAACTCAGACAAGTTTCCATTCTGATGATAAGGGAGCAGCCTTCCCCCAAAAAAGCAAGCCCCAAGACATTTCCTCTTTGGTGATTGAAGATTGGGGCGGATCAGCACGCCAGGACGGAGGTCATCGCCAAGCCCACCAGCGCGTCACAAGGAGCTACATTAGCAGGTGGAGACCGCCTTTAGTCAGGATAAGCCTACGCTCTTGTCCCCCTTTTGAATTGCCGCCCTGTGGCAACCCTTTCCCGCTCATATTTTCGGGGAAGAGGACCGAGGCACTACAAAAGGGGCAGGGATGCTTCCATGTAAGGGGATAAACTCATTCTCCCCCACACCTCTTGTATTTGGAGCACGAGCTCTCCACCACAGAGCAATCCAACACAGGCAGGAGTAGGGTATTACACCGCACAATGGCCCGAACCTGGATAGCTCGCGCGTCCCCTTCGTGTCCGGTGAGAGCCAGCGAGCCCGTCGTGTCCCCGCCGTAGTTGCCGTCGCGTCGTAGGTTGCCAAGCAAAGTCCCCCAGAGTTCGAATCCTAAGTTCTTGGAGAAGTTTCTTGGATGCAGATCCTAGACTACGACATTTGGCGCGCCAGGTAGGGGGACTTGCCGCCTTCGCGCCTTTGACCTCGACATCGGCACCGACATGGACGCCGCCGCCGGGCCCGCTGGGGGGCGGGCGTCCTCCTCCATCCACCCGTCGGCGAGTGGGCGGGACCGCGGCCTCTCCTCCACCATTTCTTTGCCCGCAGGAAGCGGCCCCCTTGCCCCGCGTGCCGCGCTGCTCATGGCGCGGGGGCTACTGCGCTGTCCCCCCACCAAGGACGGCCGCAACGCCTGGCTCGAGCGCATCACCGAGCTAGTCTTCGCCGCCAGCGGCGGCCAGGCGCCCCCTCGCCCCTCGTCCACTTCACCACGGTGCGCTGAGCGACCTGGGCACGCCGCTCCCCGTCTTCTTCCTCCTCTGAGCCGCGGCCCGTCCGCGCTGAGCGGCGTCGGCGGCCGCTGCCCAACCAAGGCCGTTGCCGCCAGCGGGGGTTCCCAGGGGCCCCGAGGGGTGGCTTGCATCCTGGGAGGGGCCCAGGCCCTTCCGTCCAGCCGCCACCTCAAGCGCTTCACGCGCAAGGTGAGCGCGGCCCTTCAGGCGCCCGAGCCCGCCGGCCGCCTCAAGTGGTCCGAGTTCCCCGTCTCCTTCGACGCCAGCGACCATCCCAGGTCTGCCAGGGCTGCGGGGGTTGTCCCTCTGCTGTGCACTCCGACTATCGGTGGTGTGGCCGTCACCGAGACGCTCATCGACAGCGGCGCTGGCCTCAACGTGCTCTCTGTGGAGACTTTCGAGATGCTCCGGGCGCCAGGTGGGCGCCTGGTGCCCACCAGGCCCTTCTCGGGCGTCACCGGCGGCTCCACTGCCCCCTGGGGCAGGTGCGCCTTCCCATGATCTTCGGCACCCGTGAGAACTACCATACGGAGCTCGTCATCTTTGATGTGGCTCGCATCGGCCTGCCCTACAATGCCATCTTGGGCTACCCGGCGCTCTCCAAGTTCATGGCCGCAACACACCACGCCTACGGCCTCGTCAAGAGGCCCGGCAGCAGCGGCACCCTCACAATCCGTTGTGATGTAAAGGACGCGGTGCGCGCCCTCGCGCGCGCCCACAAGGCGGCCGCCGCCGCATCCCAGGCCGAGGAGGACGCCCCTGAGCTTGCCGATCCGGCGCCTACGAAGAAGAAGCTGCTGTTCTCCCAGGGGCGGGCTGAGACCAAGAAAGTGTCATTGGATGGGAGCAGCGCGGGCCCCTTCCTCACCATCGGCAGCGGCCTCTCCCCCGAACAAGAAGGCGCCCTCGTCGACTTCCTTCGGGTGAATGCTGATATGTTCGCTTGGACGGCCTCAGACATGCCCGACGTGCCAAGGGAGGTGATCGAGCACCACTTGGCGGTGTGCCCCAATGCACGCCCCGTCAAGCAGAAAGTACGGCGCCAGGCGCCCGAGAAGCAGGAATTCGTCATTGGGGAGGTCGAGAAGCTCCAAGACGCCGGAATCATCCGCGAAGTGCTCCACCCGGAGTGGATTGCCAACCCCGTTGTCGTCGCCAAGCCGCACGGTGGCAAGCGCATGTGCATGGACTTCACCAACCTCAACACCCCCTGCGGAGCGTTCTGCTACGTGTGCATGCCCTTTGACCTGAAGAGCGTGGGGGCTACCTTCCAGAGGCTGATGTGCATCTGCCTGGGGTGCCAGATGGGGAGAAACGCGGAGGCATACATCGATGACATCGTCATCAAAATGCGCGAGGCGCGCACCCTCATCGAGGACATGAGGGAAACCTTCGCCAACCTGTGCAAGGTCAACCTCAAGCTCAACCCCACCAAGTGTGTCTTCGGTGTCCCTTCCGGCAAGCTCCTGGGTTTCCTGTTCTCCCATCGCGGCATCGAGGCCAACCCTGAGAAGATTAAGGCCATCGAGGAGATGCCGCCGCCCCGCAACCTCAAGGAAATGCAGCGCCTGGCGGGATGCATGGCCTCCCTCGGTCGCTTCATATCCAAGTTCGGCGAACGGGCCCTGCCTTTCTTCAAGCTCACGAAGAGGTCTGGCCCCTTCAAGTGGACCCCTGAGGCCGACGCTGCCTTCGAGGACCTCAAAAGGTACCTCATGATCCCTCCCGTCATGGTCGCCCCGCGCCCACGCGAGCACCTGCTGCTATACTTGGCGGCCACTCCCCAAACGGCTAGTGTGGCCCTTGTGGCAGAGCGGGAGGAGCAAGTCTGCGCTAAGAAGAAGCCTGCCGAGCCTATGCCTACGGGTGTCGCAGAGACATCGCTAGGGCCCCTCAAGGCCCTGCCGGCGCCTGCCGAAGGCCCCACTCCGGAGGCCCCCGTGGCGCCACCTCCAGAGGCCCCTGCGGCGCAGTAGCCTGAGCCCCTCGGCGAGCACGACTTGGATACCAAGGTCACGCGCCTCGTCAAGCACCCCGTCTACTTCATCAGTACGGTGCTGCGAGACGCGCATGAACGGTACCCCATGCAGCAGAAGCTCCTCCTGGCCTCGAGGAAGCTACGCCACTACTTCCAGGGTCACCCAGTCAGAGTGATCTCCTCCTACCCACTGGAGCAAGTCCTGCGGAGCCCAAATGCCACCGGCCGCGTTGCCGAATGGAACATCGAGCTGCAGCCTTTCGAGCTGGAGTTTCTCACCACCAGGACCATCAAGGGCGCCGCCTTGGTGGACTTCGCGGCGGAGTGGACGAACACGCGTCAGGATGAGCCGCAGGAGAAGTCGTCCTTGCCCGAGGAGGCTACCTCCAGAGGCTGGAGCATGCACTTCGACGGGGCCTTCGCGCGCCAGGGCGCAGGGGCTGGGGTGGTTCTCACTACACCCACAGGCGACAAGCTTTACTACGCAGTGCAGCTCTGCTTCGGGCGCACCGATAAGGTCTCCAACAACATCACCGAGTATGAGGGTCTCATCGCCGAGCTCAAGGCCGCCATCGCGCTTGGAGTCAGGCGCATCATCATCAAGGGTGACTCGCAGCTCCTCATCAACTTCTCCAACAAGAAGTACAAGCCGAAGGATGAGCACATGGCGGCCTACCTGGAGGAGGTGCGCAAGCTCGAGAAGCGCTTCATGGGCATGGAGCTACAACACGTCCCTCGTAGCGACAACAGCGAGGCGGGCGAAATCGCCAAGCGAGCTTCTCGCCGCGAGCCCCAGAGCCCCGGTGTCTTCAAGGAGCGGCTCCTGAAGCCTTCAGCGGCGCCCCCGATCGCCAGCATCTCGCCGCCTCGCAAAGAGCTCCCTCCCGCAGCACTCATGGGCGCACCAGACTGCGGACCAGTTTCAGGCGCTCGCCTACTGTTGGCGCTCGAGCCGCAGCCTGAAAGCTAGACCGCGGAGATCAAGGCCAATCTGGAGGGCGCCGCCCTCCCGAAGATCGACGCAGAAGCAGAGCGTGTGGTCCGCCAGGCCGTGCTCTACCACTTGAGGGAGGGTGACCTGTACCGCCACCGCCCGAACGGAGTCGCGCTGTGGTCCATCTCCAAGGAGCAAGGCCGCGAGCTGCTCACCGACATCCACGGAGGCAACTGTGGCCATCACTCGTCCTCGCGCACTCTCATAGGTAAGGCATTCCGCAGCGGTTTCTACTGGCCCACAGCGCTCGAGGATGCCACGGAGCTGGTCCAGGCATGCGAGGCCTGCCAAATCCATGCCAAGCAGATCCACCAGCCGACACAAGGGCTCCAGACCATCCCCCTCTCGTGGCCCTTCGCGGTCTGGGGGCTGGATATCCTCGGGCCTTTCCCTCGCGCGGCTGGCGGCTACCGCTACCTCTACGTCGCCATCGACAAGTTCACCAAGTGGGCGGAGGTGGAGCCTTTCCGGACCATTCCCGCAGGATCAGCGGTCAAGTTCATCAAGGGCCTGGTGTGCCGCTTTGGCGTCCCCAACCGCATCATCACAGACAACAGCACGCAGTTCACCAGCAGGCAGTTCAAGACCTACTGCGCCAGCATCGGCACACAGATCTGCTTCGCCTCCGTGGCACACCCTCGAAGCAATGGCCAGGCCGAGCGCGCCAATGCTGAGGTCCTCAAGGGCCTCAGGACTAGGAGCTTCAAGAAGCAGCTCACGGCATGCGGCAAGGGCTGGCTGGAGGAGCTCCCTTCAGTGCTATGGTCCATCCGCACCACGGCGACCAAGCCCACCGGCGAGACGCCTTTCTTCCTCGTCTACGGGGCAGAAGCGGTTCTCCCAGCTGAGGTCAAGCACCGGTCACTGTGGGTCATAGCTTTCGACGAGTCTCGTCAAGACGGCCTGCGGGAGGATGACCTGCTTTTCCTCGAAGGGGCGCGCCGCCAGGCCGCCCTTCGCGCGGCAAGGTACCAGCAGGCGTTGCGTCGCTATCACAGCCACAACATACGCCCCGCACCCTTGAGGCGGGTGACCTCGTCCTGCGCCGGATCCTCTCCAGAGAGGGACTCCACAAACTCTCACCCATGTGGGAGGGCCCTTTCAGGGTGACGCACATCTCCCGGCCCGGCGCGGCACGGCTCGAACCGGAGGAGGGTGTTCCGGTACAAAACACATGGAACATCCAACATCTCCGCAAGTTCTATCCGTGACCCCACGGATACGAACGAAATGGAGCTGTACACGCTCCGTAGCTCCCTCTACCGGCGCTGCCGTTGGCACGCGGGAGCTCCCTCCCACTCTCGTGGAAGCCCCATGCTCCGCGCTGGCGAACTACTTACTTGAGGGGCCTACGGCCGTCACATCCTCAGGCTGACCCGTGTCGAACACGGCAGCAAGTATCTTTTCTGTTATGTAATGAATCTATTTCATGCATCAGTAAAATCTACTTCCTAATAACCGGTGTCCTTGCAGCTAAGTTTGCCTCAGGAAGCGTGCTCGTGATCTCCCCCCGTGTGTCTCACGCGAACGGGGGCTGGGCACGGTGCTTGTGCTCGGGTCAGTCCCAGCAGCGCTGCAAAACCCAAGTAACTGAGCTCTGGCTCGCGGGCCGGCTCCCGTGCACGTCACCTCACCAGGTCCTTGGTGCTCTTACCTCCTCCCTGTTACATTACTTGCAAAAACTTGGCAATTCCCCTGGTGCAGGATCTCAGGGGCCTCAGGAGCCCCCCTCGGGAGGCCTCGCAGCTGGTGCCCTGCGGGCAGAAGGCTTCATGAGGGACCGGGCCTCACGCGTCGCGTCCTGCAAAGGGCTCGCTCCAAGCCGCGCGCCTCCAAAAGAGCTAAGTCTAAGCACCCCTCGGGTTTTTCCCTCTCATTTCTCTCTCATGGCGTCCTGATTTCCTTGGCACGACCTGCCTATGCGTCAAGGGGGGGACCCTGAGCATCGCGTCTCAGGGGCTCCTACCAGCCCTAAGAGCCCTACACTCTCTGGCCTTGCCGAGCACACGCTCTAGGCATACCAGCGACGGTGTAGCCCGCCTCAGGGGCTGGGTCCCAACGACATAGGGCACGAGGTGTTGGGCTCTACGGTACGGTGCGTCGACTGCAAATTAAAAATTTCCTACCCGCAGAACAACCAGGAACATGCTAACAGAGATGGATCATAGATCATTACCACTAGACGCGTAGTGCCGTGCAGCGGAAGTAGAGTCGTGGCAGCGCGTCACCGGAGTCGTCTCCTCCTCGTCGATCTCCCACGTACAGCCGATCACCAAGTCCCACGAACAGGTTCGCCGGAGTGGCACAATTGCACCACCTCTAATGGTATCCGCGCATGCGGGAGGAATGCTATGCGGCGGACTGCTAGGTCTGATCACACAGCCTACGGCACGTGGAGGTGGCTAGTTGCAACACATGCAAATGCCTAATGACGACACCAAAGCGATCAACCTTAATAAGCATGCTGTACCTCCACTATATATAGGCATCCGTCGTGGGCTCAACACTTGGGGCTCACACAGATCCTAAAGCCCAAAGTCTACTCGGTCACGATCCATGTCCAGCTTGGATCACATCCGCGGATCCGACCTCGTAGGTTCCTTCCCTTAAGCGCGTGACCCCTTAGGTTCAAGTCGGCTTGGTCGCAGTTCGGATCACCTCTGACCTGTTCGGCAGGTAGCGACCTCTAGCAAGGCGTGCCGACCACCAAGTAGACTATGAAGCCGCTTGGCGAACCTGTACGTCACACTTCCGTTCCCTTTGCCACACGATATATGTTGTTGGGCTCAAGGCGATGTGGCCATCCCTGTTACAGCCCGACCTCTCTCTCGTTTCAGTGAATCCGACCAACACCTCGGATTATCTCATAATCCTCGTCACATGGCCATGCTCATACAAGTCTGATCACACGAGGGGCCCAGAGTATATCTCTCCTCATCGGAGGGGCAAATCCCATCTTGCTTAACCATGTCTCGCAGCATGGGTCTGGACAAGCCTGAAACCTACCTTTATAACTACCCAGTTACAGAGCAGCATTTGGTCGGCCCAAAGCAGGTCGGTCACCATCCCGAGCACATGCGTCAGCTCAGGTACGAGGACACAGAACGTATGTGTACTAGAGACTCACAGATGACCTATCGTTGTGTCTCATAGTTGGGTCTGTCCAATCCGATATCCATCCGAGCTCGGATCCAGTCACCCGTATCCTATCTCGGATCCGATCAGATCCATGTAGTTCGGCAGCATCACATGCTTCATGGCTAGTGAGACAAAACCATCCACCGTATTGCATGCTAGTCTAGTCCGACGTGTGCCCACACGTTACTTACGACTAGGGACCATTTTAGGATGTATCATACAACACAAGATCTCACAGATAAGTCACGTACTTGTCAACAAGTATCATTGATAACATCCGAGGACTACATCGGTTCATAAACACATTGGAAATATCATCATACAAGATTGCCTCTAGGGCATACCTCCAACAGTCTCCCACTTGTACTAGAGTCAATCAAACATGCATCGTATGCCCATGGCTCTAATATGCCCCTCATGCTTGGGTTGTGGAAGCGGCTTAGTCAACGGATCTACAACATTTGCATCCGTGTGAATTTTGCATAACTCTATATCATCACTCTTTACGATCTTACGTATCAGGTGATATTTCCGATCTATGTGTCTGGTCTTGTGGTGGTTCCTTGGCTCCTTGGCTTGTGCGATGGCACCAGAATTATCACAATAAAGGTCCAACGGTTTTACCGATGTTGGGAAAACACCAAGATCATCCAGAAAGTTCCGGATCCAAACACCTTCCTTTGCAGCTTCACAAGCCGCAATGTATTCGGCTTCTGTTGTGGAATCGGCCACCGTATCTTGCTTGGAACTGGTCCAGCTCACTGCTCCTCCATTCATGATGTACACGAATCCGGACTGTGATCGACAATCATCTCGATCGGTTTGGAAACTAGCATTGGCGTAACCCTTTACGACGAGCTCCTCCTCACCTCCATAAACTAGAAACATTTCTTTAGTCCTTTTCAGGTACTTTAGAATATTCTTCACCGCCGCCCAGTGAGCCTCACCGGGGTTTGCCTGGTATCTGCTCGTTAAGCTTATTGCAAAAGCAACATCAGGCCGGGTACATATCATGGCATACATGATGGATCCGATTGCCGAGGCATATGGTATCCGGCTCATCCTGCTTTGCTCATCAGATGTCGAAGGACTCTGAGTCTCGCTCAGCCTTATACCATGTGAGAGTGGCAAGAACCCTTTCTTGGCCTCACTCATGTTGAACCGTTTCAACACTTTATCTATGTACGTGCACTGGCTCAAGCCGAGCAGTCTCCTCGATCTATCTCTATAGATCTTAATGCCCAATATGTAAACTGCTTCACCGAGGTCCTTCATCGAAAACTTTCCATTCAATGATTCTTTGACCGAGTTCAGCAATGAAACATTGTTTCCGATTAGTAGTATGTCATCCACATACAGGATCAAAAACAGTACCGAGCTCCCACTCAACTTCTTGTATAAACAAGCATCCTCTTCGCTTTTGATAAATCCGAGGTCTGTAACAACCTCATCAAAACGAATGTTCCAGCTCCGAGATGCTTGTCTCAATCCATAAATGGATCTCTTGAGCTTGCATACCTTACCAACACTAGTCGGATCGACAAAACCCTCGGGCTGTATCATATAAACGTCCTCGATTAAATTTCCGTGAAGGAAAGCCGTTTTGACATCCATCTGCCATATCTCGTAATCGAAATATGTAGCTATAGCTAGTACGATCCTCACCGACTTCAGCATCGCTATTGGCGAGTAGGTCTCGTCGTAGTCAATACCTTGAACTTGTGCATATCCTTTTGCGACAAGCCGAGCTTTGTGGATCTGAACATTTCCATCCACATCGGTTTTCTTCTTAAAGACCCATTTGCAACCAATGGCAGTGACGCCAGGTGGCAGATCAACCAAGTCCCAGACTTGATTGTGATCCATGGACTTTAACTCAGATCTCATGGCTTCCAGCCACTCCTCGAAATCCGGGATCACCATCGCTTCCGCATACGTAGCCGGCTCGTCGCTTTCCAGCAACAGCACATCGCGCACTCTGCGCAATCTTTCCGACCTCCATGGTTGTGGTGCTGCTTCCACCTCGGGTTCCCTGACAGACTCCGGTATGATCACATCACCAGCCGAGCTATCCCCAAGTGGTTCTCGAATTTCTTCGAGTTGCACCTGCCTCCCACTGGCTTCCCGTCCAAGAAACTCTTTCTCAAGGAAGACCCCGTTCCGAGCAACAAACACTTTGTTCTCTTCGCGGTTGTAGAAGCTATATCCCAAGGTTTCCCTCGGATATCCCACAAATATGCACTTATCCGACTTGGGTGTAAGCTTGTCTGACATGAGTCGCTTGACAAATGCTTCACAACCCCAAATCTTTAGAAAAGACAGCTTGGGACTCTTCCCAGTCCACATCTCATGTGGTGTCTTGTCTACGGATTTTGATGGTACTCTGTTGAGTGTAAAAGCTGCAGTTTCTAGAGCATATCCCCAGAATGACAAGGGTAAATCCGATTTGCTCATCATAGATCGGACCATGTCTAACAAGGTAAGATTCCTCCGTTCCGATACACCATTCCTCTGTCATGTACCCGGAGGTGTGAGCTGAGGTACTATACCTCGGCCTTTCAGATGATTATCAAACTCCTGGCTCATGTACTCACCTCCACGATCAGATCGTAGAAGCTTTATAGTCTTGCGGAGGTGATTTTCAACCTCGTTCTGAAACTCCTTGAACTTTTCAAAAGTTTCTGAATTGTGCCTCATCAAATAGATATATCCATATCTACTCAAGTCGTCAGTAAAAGTCACGAAGTACTGATAGCCACCTCTGGCAGTTGTGCTCATCGGACCACACACATAACTGTGTATCAGTTCCAACAGCTCGGACGCCCTTTCGCAACTCTTTGCAAAAGGTGACTTAGTCATCTTGCCGAGGAGGCATGATTCACATGTCTCGAACGACCCGAAGTCAGACGAAGTTAGAAGCCCATCATCATGGAGCTTCTTCATGCGTTTCAGACTAATGTGTCCAAGCCTGCAATGCCAAAAGTATGTTGGATTTATCTCATTAGGCTTATGCCTCTTGACATTCATATTATAGACAGGTTCAGATTCCAGATTCAAAATAAATAACCCATCAACTATGGGTGCATAGCTGTGGAACATTCCATTCAAAGATATCGAACAACCATTGTCCTTTAAATTGAATTCATAACCCTGACTCATCAAGCATGAGGCAGAAATAATGTTCCGACTAAGCGCAGGAATATAATAACAATTATTCAATTCCAAAATGAATCCGGAAGGTAGCTGGAGTTGCATCGTGCCGACCTCCAACGCAGCAACGCTTGCTTTGTTGCCGACCCAGATGTTAATCTCCCCTTGTGACACACGCCTAGTTCTTACCAGCCCCTGCATCGAGTTGCAAATATGAACAACCGATCCGCTATCAAATACCCAAGAGCTACTAGGTATGTCGGCAAGGTAAATGTCTATAACATATGTAACAAGTGTACCTTTGCCCGAAGTCACACTTCCGGTCTTCTTGCCATGCTCGGTAAGCCACTTGCTACAGTTCCTCTTCCAGTGACCGGTCTCTTTGCAGTGATAGCAAACAGTTCCCGAGTCCGGTCCAGACTTCGGCGTAGATGGGCGGAGCTCGGAACAGATTCCTTCTCCTTGCCCTTTGCCTTAGCCTTTTTCTTGGACCAACTCTTCTTGAACTTGCCCGAATTCTGCACCATCAACACTTGATGCGTGCCTTTCTTAATATCCTGCTTTGCCACCTTAAGCATCCCATGCAATTCAGTGAGCTTCTTATCCATGCCATGCACATGATAGTTCGAAATGAACGTCCCATAGCTAGCTGGAAGAGAACCCAGAACTGCATCGGTAGACAGCTCATCCAAGAGCGGGAAGCCTAAGCGTTCCAAAGCTTGCACGTATCCGATCATCTTGATCACATGCGGGCTTAGTGGATCACCCTCCTTCAGCTTACAATCCATCAAGGATCGCCAGACGTTGAACCTTTCTGTCCTAGCCTGCATCTGAAACATGCTCTTGAGATTCTCGATCATATCGAAAGCCTCAACGTTTTCGAAATGCTGTTGCAAATCGGGCTCCATACAAGCCAGCATCAGACAGCTGATCTCCGTTGAATCATCAACGAGTTTCTGGTAGGCATTCCTTGTTGTGGCATTAGCATTCTTGGCAGGTTCATCTGGAAGTGGATTCTCTAGAACATGTTCCTTCTTATCATGCTTGAGAACAATTCTCAAATTTCTATACCAGGTGGTAAAATTTGTTCCATTAAGTTTATCCTTTTCCAAGATTGATTTCAATGCAAAGTTGGGTTGAGCAGGTGGTGCCATTGATCTACAACAGAAAAATACGCAAACACTAAGCACTGTGTTTATGTAGAGTAAATCAAGCCTAAACAGATATACTCCCACCGAAGTTGACATCCCTCTGCAACTTCCAGTGATCCAGGATCCGAGCAGAGCAATCCGACTAGTGAGCTTTAGCATCACTGCTAGCCGAAGTGGCTATCTGGTAAGCAACTCTTTGCTAATCGTATCTCTATACGACTCCTGTCGGCTGGGTTGGTATCTTATACCACGGCTCCCGACCTCTTTTGCCACAAGGCCCAAAACCGTTTTGATAGCCTTGTCAAGTTAACCCGATGCAGTGCATGTCCGTGTCCGACACGAACCCTTCAGTTCAAGGACACCTAGCAGCACCCCAATTTTATGAGCCCACTACTAGACGTACTTGACGTGCGAAGGTGCAACATCGGGGATGGCAATTTGCTTGACATTAACGAGGGATATTTCTACCATTTTTTTAACATGTGTAGAAGACAAGAAGCAATATCAATCACAAATAAATAAACATTGTGAAATAGTATGGCTCCTTCATGGACGTCCGAGGACCAGGTCGGCTCCAACTCTGAGGACCAGGTCGGCTCCATCTTGTCATACCGGAACACCACCTCGGATCTCTATCCAAGCAGCGACTTGATCTCTGTCCTCCAACTACTACAACTAGTAATGAATTTACAGAGAATCACAAGTCGACACGCAGGTCGTTATACATTATAATGACAGCACTTTGGCTCCTGCCGGCTGACAAATCATGACGTGCAGGCCATGTATAATTTACACACGTGCATCACATACACATGAGCCATACTATTCACATCAAACCTGCAAAACAAAGTTATGCATAGAATCGCATTCTACCGGTTTGAGTGAACATGTACGAAAACTATGGCGCTACGCATTCTACCGGATCTGTACTCCGATTACGCCGAATTTTCCGATCAGACCGATCTCATCGATCATCACGAATCCGAATCGGATTTACGTTTCACTATTAACCCCGATGGCGGAAACCGACCGGTAGGGGTAGGTTGTGTCACGACCTCATTGATTCCGATCGTCAGAAAACATAGCCTCAACGATCCCTTGTGCAATTGATCTCATCAACCGTGCACATAGCCGATCTCATAAATGACAACAGATCTCATCTGCTGCCTCCACATATCTAATATGCATACGATCTGAATCCAAATCCTATAACAGAGGCTCTGATACCACTGTTGGGCTCTACGGTAGGGTGCGTCGACTGCAAATTAAAAATTTCCTACCCGCAGAACAACCAGGAACATGCTAACAGAGATGGATCACAGATCATTACCACTAGACGCGCAGTGCCATGCAGCAGAAGTGGAGTCGTGGCAGCGCGTCACCGGAGTCGTCTCCTCCTTGCCGATCTCCCACATACAGGCGATCACCAAGTCCCATGAACAGGTTCGCCGGAGTGGCACAATTGCACCACCTCTAATGGTATCCGCGCGTGCGGGAGGAACGCTATGCGGCGGACTGCTAGGTCTGATCACACAGCCTGCGGCATGTGGAGGTGGCTAGTTGCAACACATGCAAAGCCCTAATGACGACGCCAAAGCGATCAACCTTAATAAGCATGCTGTACCTCCACTATATATAGGCATCCGTCGTGGGCTCAACACTTGGGCCTCACACAGATCCTAAAGCCCAAAGTCTACTCGGTCACGATCCAAGTCCAGCTCGGATCACATCCGCAGTGTCCTCGGATCCGACCTCATAGGTTCCTTCCCTTAAGCGCGCGACCCCTTAGGTTCATGTCAGCTTGGTCGCAGTTCGGATCACCTCCGACCTGCTCGGCAGGTAGCGGCCTCTAGCAAGGCGTGCCAACCACCAAGTAGACTATGAAGTCGGTTGGCGAACCTGTACGTCACACTTCCGTTCCCTTTGCCACACGATATATGTTGTCGGGCTCAGGGCGATGTGGCCATCCCTGTTACAGCCCGACCTCTCTCCCGTTTCAGTGAATCCGACCAACACCTCTGATTATCTCATAATCCTCGTCGCATGGCCATGCTTATACAAGTCGGATCACACGAGGAGCCCAGAGTATATCTCTCCTCATCGGAGGGGCAAATCCCATCTTGCTTAACCATGTCTCGCAGCATGGGTCTGGACAAGCCCGAAACCTACCTTTATAACTACCCAGGTCGGTCACCATCCCGGGCACATGCGTCAGCTCAGGTCCGAGGACACAGAACGTATGTGTACTAGAGACTCACAGATGACCTATCGCTGTGTCTCATAGTTGGGTCTGTCCAATCCGATATCCATCCAAGCTCGGATCCGGTCACCCGTATCCTATCTCGGATCCGATCAGATCCATGCAGTTCGGCAGCATCACATGCTTCATGGCTAGTGAGACAAAACCATCCACCGTATTGCATGCTAGTCTAGTCCGACGTGTGCCCACATGTTACTTACGACTAGGGACCATTTTAGGATGTATCATACAACACAAGATGTCACAGACAAGTCACGTACTTGTCAACAAGTATCATTGATAACATTCGAGGACTACATCGGTTCAGAAACACATCGGAAATATCATCATACATGATTGCCTCTAGGGCATACCTCCAACATGAGGGCAATGTAAAAGGGAAATAAAGGCCTCGGGAGGAAAACGAAAGCACGTGGATCATTAAGTACTTGACAATAAAAGTGCCGTACAAATGTTTCACACCCCCGGGGCTACATCAATCTAGTGCAGAAAACAAAAAGAAAGAAGCCTAGGCTGGGCATCGCCATCCCCAAGGCTCCAGCACGGGCGTCACGCGTGCCTAGTCGGAGTCTTCATCCTCGCTCTTGACGCGGAGAGAGCTGTCGTCGCTTCCGCCCCCGTCTAAGGAGGCACGCCGTCATCGCTGTCGTCCTAGCTGGAGGAGCCGCTGTAGCTGCCATCCTCTCTCTCCGCGCAGCACTCCAGGCGGCAGCCGGAGGCCCCGAAGATCTTCAGGAAGAGGGTAGCGGCTCCGTCATACTTGAAGTGGAGGAGGTGCCCCCGCTTCAGGCCACGGGCGAGGGCAAAGGACTTCCACCCCTGCTTCAAGAACATGAAGCCGGAGGGGGTGAACTCCGCCGCCACCCAAGAGGGGCCGTTGCAGCAGCCGTCTGCCTGCAGCCACAGGCTCATGGGTGCGCGCTCCTCCATCACCCTCGTGAAGGGGTCAGGGAGACGAAGCCAGGTGCAGGGCGAGCGGTGCATGTCCACGATGAACTCGTGGGCTGCCTCCGCCGAGTGGCTACCCGCCGGAGGAGGAAGAGTGGCTGAACCGCCATGGCCACCTCGGCCACGGCCGCTGCGCCCTCCACGCCCGCGAGCAGCACCCCTCCCAGGAGCACGGGTGGCGGCTATTCCGCGGGTACTGGGGCCCACCTCCGCGGTGGCGGCCATGGAGCGTGGCCGGCCCCAGAGAGGAACCCTCGTCGTAGCCGAACCATGGGCCCGGCCTCTACCCCTCGCCGCCGCCGGCTTCGGCGGCTCCACCTCCTCCGCCGTCCTCTTCCCTTTCTTGGTCGTGGAAAGCTTCCTTTTGGGGGCCATGGCCACGGCGGCGGCGGGCGGAGAGAGTGGAAGTTGGAAGAGGAGGGGGGAGTCGAGGAGTTGGTCGCGAGGCAGGCTGGGGACGGGGCGAGGAAGCAATGAAATGAACGTGCCCCGCGCGGGCAGGCTTTATCGCCAAGACGGTAGTTATTGAGGCATCGTTGCAAGTGGAGGTGCCGCGCCCGCAAAGGCCGCCACGCGTCACCCCTGGGCCCGGAGGCTCAATGGGCCCCGCAATGCTTCGCCCCCAACGGGCGGGACGCGCGCGCGCCACGGGCCCGGGGGCTACTGTTGGCCCAGTGGGAACCAGGGTACCACGACTCGTCTACCTCTGGCCCAGGAGGCGGCGCTCGGGCCGGCCCAGGCAAGGTGGCCCTGGCGTCGTCGCCCAGGAGGGGTCGCCTCGCGAGGGGCCAGCCTCGCGAGACCTAGCCCTGGTGAGGCCGGCAAGCCCCAGATCGCCTCGTGAGGGGATCCCTCGGGAGGCCACTTTGCGGGGCGTGGCGCACGACGCTAGCCGCGGGGCGGCCGGCCCGTCACGTGGGTGACGCCCCGACGTCAGGGCGAGGACAGCAGGATACAACTCAGACAGGTTTCCGTTCTGATGATAAGGGAGCAGCGGCATCTGCCTTCCCCCAAAAAGCAAGCCCCAAGACATTTCCTCTTTGGTGATTGAAGATCAGGGCGGATCAGCGCGCCAGGATGGAGGTCATCGCCAAGCCCACCAGCGCGTCACAAGGAGCTACTTTAGCAGGCGGAGACCGCCTTTAGTCAGGATAAGCCAACACTCTTGTCCCCCTTTTGAATTGCCGCACTGTGGCAACCCTTTCCCGCTCATATTTTTGGGAAGAGGACCGAGGCACTACAAAAGGGGCAGGGCTGCTTCCATGTAAGGGGATCAACTCATTCTCCCCCACACCTCTTGTATCTGGAGCACGAGCTCTCCACCACAGAGCAATCCAACACAGGTAGGAGTAGGGTATTAAACCGCATGGTGGCCCGAACCTGGGTAGCTCGTGCGTCCCCTTCGTGTCCGGTGAGAGCCAGCGAGCCCGTCGTGTCCCCGCCGTAGTTGCCGTTGGGTCGTAGGTTGCCAAGCAAAGTCCCCTAGAGTTTGAATCCTAAGTTCTTGGAGAAGTTTATTGGACGCAGATCCTTGACTCCGACATTTGGATATGGGTCGATCGATTAGTAAGTGGTTGTTTGATATGTTTCATCTATTTATGTGTGTTGCTTCGTGTTGCTTATTTACCTATGCGGTAATTTAGTGATTGGAGACGTTCAATCCATTGGCGTAGTTGGAGACGTTCAACTCTTCGGCCACACATGAAGTAGATAGAGGATTGTGCAAACCGATAGACCTGTGATGTGACAGGTGCAGATATCTTGAGGGGAACACAATTACTTTAGGAATCACGGTTGTCCATAGAACCTAGTGCCTTCGTCCGGTCCTCATACCACGAGGACCTTAATATCTTTGCATTAGCCGCCTCAGGTATGGGACAAGAAGTGGGATGAATGAGTTATCTCAATACAGCGTGTCTTGAGAGATAACATTATGTGAGGGACCGCCCACCACCCGTAGATTATTGTATCCTATGATGCGGGTACTGACTTAGGCACCACGTGGCATAGTCATAAAGCTTAACTCCATTCCGTGCCCGTACCGAACGAGACCGTACCTAGATGCTAGCAATCTCATCTAAAACATCACATACCTCTCTTAGTTTATTTCCTTTGTTTAGTTTAGTATTTACTTTTCCGTTCTCTCTAGTACTTTAGTTTAATCCCCCCTTTTACCGTTCCTAGCAATCTGCTTAAGTGAGCTATTTCCAAACTCCGGTTTGGGTGTGAGGGTGGTTGTTGTCGGTGTAATGAGAACCAGGGTCTCATCAACCTTCCTAGCATGGGTCATTCCCGTCCAGGATTGTTGCCTGGCAACCCCGGCAAGACCAAACTTCCCGGCGAATACCATATCTGGCAAGCATTATATTAACAAGCAAGAACAAGAGCTCGTTGGGGAGAAGCTTCTTCCCAGCGGCATGATCTCCTAGCAAGACAAGACCCGGCAAGGCTTGCCGGGGGACAACTGGGAACAAACACAAGAATATCAAGAAGGCATTCAAGCCGATGATCAGAAGACAGAAGATCGAAGGCTGGATTCCTGGCAAGATACTTGCCGGGAAGGCTCGCGAAGACCCGGCAAGGACTCGCACCCGGCAAGATCCCGCCGCCCTGCCACCGCTCCTGCGCAGCAAACAGCCTGTCGTTTAGGGTTTGTCCTCCTGGGTGTGTGTCATGGCATTAGCGGCGGATGGGGTTAAGCGGTGCTGATGGGACGGGCTCTTTTTCCGTCCCCAAGAAAGTAAGGGACACCTAAGCGGAGCATTTAATGCGCTTGCCCTAAGTCGTCAGGGATAAGCATGTAAATACTGTAGTAACTTTACACCTCTTGTACTTGCTGTTCGCCACTGTTGGTGACCCCTTTGTCATATAAAAGTAGGCCCAAGGCGAAGCTACAAGAGGAGGAGGAGCTTTCTGGCCCAGCTGCATGCGTAGCCGCCCTTCTTGTGTACTGTTCACCAAGAAGCGCTCCGTGTATCTGAGCTCAAACACCCACAATAAACCAAAGCAGGGGTAGGGTTGTCCGCTACTCAGCGGCCCGAACCTGGGTAAAGATCCCCGCGTTGATCGTTGGATCCGCTCTTTGTGTACATCTTCTCCCTAGCCGAACCGTAAAAGGGATCCACGCGATCCCATAGGTGTCGTACGCCGACATCTTTGGCGCGCTAGGTAGGGGGGAAGGTTGCGCGAACCCGATCTAGCGGTCAGCGCATCAGTTTTTGATCGTCTTCATCATCATGGCGCCCAAGAAGAAACAGGGGCGGCTGAAATTCCTTGCGAAAGCTAAGTCCTAAAACTTTAATCGCTTTCTGCTGCGTAGTCTTATCCTTGATGGTGTTTTTGTATAACCTGTGCGCGGGGGAGCGCTCTTAAAACACTCTGCGCTCCTGGTTGTTCTGGGTCCGCCCAGCAACACAGATGCAGCTGTAGTTGTTTCTAGAGCGTTAAGCTCCCGAAGAGGCGGCCTTCTCGATAGGCTGCTAGACAGGACCCGGTCCTAAGCGCCATTGACCAGGACGTGCGCATTCGGGAGGTATTCCGGCAAGCGTAGGGATTCATTGTACAAAAATGCAATCATTTAAGGAAAGGGCTTAGCAAGTTTTATTTTAAGGTTTCTGCGTAAACCCGTATGCTGAGGAGCCTTCCTGGGGCTAGTTACGCTCCTTGTCGCCTCGAGTCCGCTCGGCGATGTGAGCAGCTGCACTAAAGCTGGGAAGGAAAAACCTTTTTCGGGAGGCGGCGTTCCCGGCAAGCCGCTAAGGACCCGCTCCTCAAAGCGCTGCTGACTGGATCGTGCGCACCGAAAAGTGTTCCGGCAAGCAAGGGAATATTCAGCAGAAGTCAAAATTACAACAAATTAGTCATAAAGCCAGAAGCTAATTAATTTGTTATGTTAAAATGCTGTCGTGGCATTACATGTCCGAATCAGTGTTGCAGGTATACAGGTGGGCGATTACTTTGCAGCCTTCCCGGCAACATCATTGCCGGAAGCCGGCGTCGGGAACGTCAAAGTTCTCCGCTGAAGTCATGAGCCTTCCCGATAGCATTCTTGCCGGAAGCCGGTGTCGAGAACGTCAAAGTTCTTCGCTGAAGTCATAAGCCTTCCCGGCAACATCCTTGCCAGAAGCCGGCGTCGAGAACGTCAAAGTTCTCCGCTGAAGTCATAAGCCTTCCCGGCAACATCTTTGCCGGAGGCCGGCATCAAGAACGTCAAAGTTCTCTGCTGAAATCGCAAACTTTTCAAGAAATATTCTTCGGCAGAAGAATAGCAAACCTTGTCGTCGAGTCATGCGCTCCGAGAAGGGGGCTTTCAACCTTGTCGTCCAGTCATGCGCTCCGACAAGGGGGCTTTCAACCTTGTCGTCGAGCCATGCGCTCCGACAAGGGGGCTTTCAACCTTGTCGTCGAGGCATGCGCTCCGACAAGGGGGCTTTCCACCTTGTCGTCGAGCCATGCGCTCCGACAAGGGGGCTTTCAACCTTGTCGTCGAGCCATGCGCTCCGACAAGGGGGCTTTCAACCTTGTCGTCGAGCCATGCGCTCCGACAAGGGGGCTTTCAACCTTGTCGTCGAGGCATGCGGTCCGACAAGGGGGCTTTCAACCTTGTCGTCGAGTCATGCGTTCCGACAAGGGGGCTTTCAACCTTGTCGTCGAGCCATGCGCTCCGACAAGGGGGCTTTCAACCTTGTCGTCGAGCCATGCGCTCCGACAAGGGGGCTTTCAACCTTGTCGTCGAGTCATGCGCTCCGACAAGGGGGCTTTCAACCTTGTCGTCGAGTCATGTGCTCCCACAAGGGGGCTTTTCAACCTTGTCGTCGAGTCATGCGTTCTGACCAGGGGGCTTTCAACCTTGTCGTCGAGCCATCCGCTCCGACAAGGGGGCTTTCAACCTTGTCGTCGAGTCATGCGCTCCGACAAGGGGGCTTTCCAACCTTGTCGTCGAGTCATGCGCTCCGACAAGGAGGCTTTCAACCTTGTCGTCGAGCCATACGCTTCGACAAGGGGGCTTTCAACCTTGTCGTCGAGCCATGCGCTCCGACAAGGAGGCTTTCAACCTTGTCGTCCAGGCATGCGCTCCGACAAGGGGGCTTTCAACCTTGTCGTCGAGCCATGCGCTCCGACAAGGGGGCTTTCAACCTTGTCGTCGAGTCATGCGCTCCGACAAGGGGGCTTTCAACCTTGTCGTCGAGTCATGCGCTCCGACAAGGGGGCTTTTCAACCTTGTCGTCGAGTCATGCGCTCCGACAAGGGGGCTTTCAACCTTGTCGTGGAGGCATGCGCTCCGACAAGGGGGCTTTCAACCTTGTCATCGAGGCATGCGCTCCGACAAGGGGGCTTTCAACCTTGTCGTCGAGTCATGCGCTCCGACAAGGGGGCTTTTCAACCTTGTCGTCGAGTCATGCGCTCCGACAAGGGGCTTTCAACCTTGTCGTCGAGCCATACGCTCCGACAAGGGGGCTTTCAACCTTGTCATCGAGTCATGCGCTCCGACAAGGGGGCTTTTCAACCTTGTCGTCGAGTCATGCGCTCCGACAAGGAGGCTTTCAACCATGTCGTCGAGCCATACGCTCCGACAAGGGTGCTTTCAACCTTGTCGTCGAGCCATGCACTCCGACAAGGGCTGTTTTTCTTAAACAACTATACTTCCAGAAGGAAAGGGCATGGCAGTCATGACCCACGCCAAATTTGGCCCTACCTCCAGCATCGAGATCTTTGAATTCTCTGCTGTAGGCGGGCCCGGGGGCTCCTGTCGGTGTAATGAGAACCAGGGTCTCATCAACCTTCCTAGCATGGGTCATTGCCGTCCAGGATTGTTGCCTGGCAACCCCGGCAAGACCAAGCTTCCCGGCGAATAACATATCTGGCAAGCATTATATTAACAAGCAAGAACAAGAGCTCGTTGGGGAGAAGCTTCTTCCCAGCGGCATGATCTCCTAGCAAGACAAGACCCGGCAAGGCTTGCCGGGGGACAGCTGGGAACAAACACAAGAATATCAAGAAGGCATTCAAGCCGATGATCAGAAGACAGAAGATCGAAGGCTGGATTCCCGGCAAGATACTTGCCGGGAAGGCTCGCGAAGACCCGGCAAGGACTCGCACCCGGCAAGATCCCGCCGCCCTGCCACCGCTCCAGCGCGGCAAACAGCCTGTCGTTTAGGGTTTGTCCTCCTGGGTGCGTGTCATGGCATTAGCGGCGGATGGGGTTAAGCGGTGCTGATGGGACGGGCTCTTTTTCCGTCCCCAAGAAAGTAAGGGACACCTAAGCGGAGCATTTAATGCGCTTGTCCTAAGTCGTCAGGGATAAGCATGTAAATACTGTAGTAACTTTACACCTCTTGTACTTGCTGTTCGCCGCTGTTGGTGACCCCTTTGTCATATAAAAGGAGGCCCAAGGCGAAGCTACAGGAGGAGGAGGAGCTTTCTGGCCCAGCTGCATGCGTAGACGCCCTTCTTGTGTACTGTTCACCAAGAAGTGCTCCGTGTATCTGAGCTCAAACACCCACAATAAACCAAAGCAGGAGTAGGGTTTTACGCTACTTAGTGGCCCGAACCTGGGTAAAGATCCCCGCGTTGATCGTTGGATCCGCTCTTTGTGTACATCTTCTCCCTAGCCGAACCGTAAAAGGGATCCACGCGATCCCATAGGTGTCGTACGCCGACAGTTGTGTTAGTGACAACACAGCTGTGGGTATTGTGGTGCCATCCTATTTGCTCCCTGTGGGATCGACAAACCTTACTTATCACGAAATTGCTACATAGGCCTGTGCACTTGCAGGACATCAAGCTTTTTTCTGGCGCCGATGCCGGGGAGTATAGCGCTTGGCTATTACTTTCCTGTTCACATTTAGTTTTCTTTTATTTGTTGCAAAAATTTGCTAATCATGTCTTCTGAGATGTCTACTCAGGAAAATCTAAAATCTGCAATGGAGGAGAAGAAAGACAAAACTCCACCTATGGCTATCAACGATGAGAATATAAAAGAATGGATAGCACTATTGGATGAATGGGCATCAATCACATGTGATGAGCAATTTGTAACATGCGAAGATTATAAAATGAAAGGGCACTACGCTTATCAATGTAAGTACAATGTTGATCCTTTACTAGCAATTTATAATAGGAGTGATAAATGCAATGCTAGTATTGAAGTTCTTCTGTTAGTACTTTATTATGGTGTCGACGAAGTTTTACATTACATGGGAGACGCATGGATAAATGATATGGTGGTTGGTAGTGCTTATAGGAAATTGCATCCTATTCACCGTGCTTGCAGAGATAATTTCCACGATAATGCTTTGGTTATGACTATTCCGGAGAGGTTAGCCACCTCGAAAGAAATGAGCCTTTTGCAGGATCTGTGGAAGAATAAAGGAAAGGATGCAAAAGAAGAGCCAGCAGCACCCATAGATACATGGTTGCAAGAAATGGTAAGAGAACATTTATTATATAAATATCAAACTAACTTGCAGCCAACAAAAGGGGATCACGAAGAACAAATTACCATGGATGAACAAGTGTGCCTGGAAGAAGAAAACCTCATGGAAGAAGAAGTGGATGAAAGCCCACCTCCCACTCCCAAGCGTAATCTTTTGCACACACTCAGTGAGTTCTTCGGTGATGCAACTGTAGTGACCCGACCCAATACGGTAAAGTCTCTGTGTTATCTGTGCCATCCCTGGATCAGTATGCTGGCACACACAGTACTTCGATGAAATACCATAACATCACATGTAAAATAAATACCGTAGATCCAGAGTATACCTTAATTATCACAGTGAAAACAAAGCATAAGGGTGCGGAGTCCCATCAACGCCAATGACAAGTTGAGTGTAGACCGTAACCCTACAACGTAATCTCTTACTCGTCGTAGAAATCCTGCAACATGATACGTTGCAGCCGTGTAGGTCAGTACATTGAATGTACTGGCAAGATCACATATGAATGCAGAGGAAAAGTCTATTCTATATGCCATATGGCTGTGGTAGCTCTAAGTTATAATTTTGCGAAAAGCTGATTTTTCCCTACAACAAAGGAGTCAAATGAAAATATTACTACAAAAGTTGGTTGTTAATGAGATGGTTCCGCCAACCAATTCTCATATCCCAATTATTAATAAACCCAACTCATTATTATTAATTGTGTCGAGACTGGCTGATAGTATCATCTTCGGTGCTCAAGTTGTCCGTAACCGGGGATGCGGCTAATCGATTAGGTTGTTACTCTACAGAGTTTTGCGCACTTTACCCGCAAGATTCGATCCCTCCCTTTATGTCCTCGCACTGCCTGGTGTTTGAGAATGGGACAACCAAAACATGGTCTTCCAGAGCGATCATCCGGCAAACGCCAGTGCCCATCCATTCCTACCGTTCTTCTACATCTCGTAGCACTGGCCAGCTAGAGTCACAACTAAGGTCAACCAAGCCAGAGCCCATAATGACTTGCGGTTGCATAGGTAAGCTTTCCGGCCTTGAAGTATTCATCGAACTCTTTGAGCCTGGGTGGCATTCCGTCGGGTGATCACAGGTAGATACCAGGATTCCCGGGCATAACCATGATAGATATGAGGCTGCCAGATGCAATACCAATCCACCCAGAGGTATATTGAGTCCTAGAAATCTTGAAGTATTGAACATCATGCAGGTCTTGAATTATTTATCCTCACGACACTCTTGTATCACACATCCAACCCCCGTCTACTAGAGCGTAGCAATACTGAAAACTAACGTCCCTTCCTGGGCAATGGTAACAGGGGTATTAGGTTTTTCCTACCTAATGATACTACCTCTTCAAGAATCAATATAACGACTAGAGGAAATGTTGAAAAGGTGACACTAATTGCAATAAAACATAGGTATGAAAAATATGGTCAAAGTGAACTTGCCTGGTACTTGTTGGTGGAATTCATCGCTCTCACAATTGATTGATCTATTCGTCACACTCCGAGAATAATCTATTGTATTCAAACAATGGCATACACATAAGCATTCACTCTAGCAAGCATTCTAGCAATCAAAATAACAACCAAAAAATAAAACAATAATTTTTTTTAAAGGAATCAAAGAAAACCAAATGACAAACAAGGTAAAACTTCAAAGAAAACTAAAAGGGAAACTATAGGGTTTAACTACAAACAACAAAATAGTTTTGCCCTAAGTAAAAACTTAACAACAAAGAAAAGTACTAAACTAATAAATTAACAGAAAAGAAACTATAAAACAACTATGTTAAAAAAAGAATTTAACTAGGGTTTTAACTAGCAAAAGAAAACACTTAAAAATCTATTATAAAACCTAAGTTATTAACAAGACAAGTTTTAACACTAAGAATTTAACTAAAACAATTTTATTTATTAATAAAACATTGTTTTTATTAACTAACAGAAGGTTTTATAAAAATAAACTAGGTGACAAAAATAACTACTTTAAAATAAAAGTAAACAATTTTTCTATCACTAAAAACTAGCATAAAAGGTTTTGTTTCTAAACTCTAAGTTAAACAGATCTAAATTACAGTAAAAATTATTTTTATTAATTAACTAGTTAAATAAAAATACTAGAAAACAGGAGCAAAAAGAATTAATTAAAAACCTATTTTTATTTCAAAGATATTAGCAATCTAGTGATTTGAACAAATTTCATCAAATTCAAATTTAAACAGGGCTAACTTTGAAACTACAGAAACTAGATAAAAATTTGAATCTAATGCAAAAAGAATCACTCAAAAACAATTTAAAACATATAAGATCTAAGCAAAACAAATTTGAGACTATTCTAAAAAAGAGAACAGAGAAAAAAAATTAACAGAAATACTATACGTCGGCCAGGGGACACGTGGCTAGATCTGACTGGCTGGGGGACGTGTGCTGCGGAGCTAAAGGACGGACGACCGCAAACTAATGGAAAATGATTCGGGGTAATAAATAAAAAAAATAACTCGATCTAATCCTAGCCGTTTGTGGTAGATCAGACGGGGAGGGGATCTCCGGTGGCTTACAGTGAGCGGCGGTGGATTCCGGCAATGTCCGATGTGGCGGCGGCTTCGGGTCGATGCAGACGATGTCTCCGATGGTCCTGGAGGTCGGGAAAGGCATCGGGGAGATGAAGTAGATGACGACGAGGCAAATGGTGGTGACGGCAGGGGTCGGGGGTGGCTAGGTGGAGGGGAACAACGGCAATGGCGGCGGCGGCAGTGGGCTACGATGGCGAGGAATACGGCGAGATGGAGGCGTCGGGCGAGGGGGCTTCTAGGGCAGAACGGAGCGGAGAGGCTCGGTTTAAATATAGGGGGTCAGCTTGGGGCAGGGGTTAACGCCAAACGGCAAGAAACCGCGAGGGGATTCGTATCCGGCGGCGATCCGGCGAAGTATGGAAGGAGAGGAGGAAGAAGGAAGGTGAGCGCGGCGAGGTGCGATCGGTCGGTGGGGCCAGGCGGTCAGCGGGCGACGGGAGAGGGAAAAAGATCATGCAGGCGATCCGAAAGGGATTCGGGCTTCGGCTGGGCTAGCGCTTAGTGGACCGCGGTGGCACATTTCCTTTTAAAGGAAATTTGTTTCCTAATTTAATAAAACAAAGAAAGAAAAAGAAATAAAAATCTCCCCTAGACATATTATATACCAAAATTTGCAGAAAAATACAAAGAAAAAGATGAACTATTTTCCAAGTTCAGATAAAGTATCGACAAAATCTCAAAATTGAAATAATGCTACTGTTACAATAAAACCAATAAAATCATTTTTAAAATACCAAAACAATTTCAAATTTATTTTCTCCTAATTATTTATTAGAAGGAATCATTTTACCTTCATTTCCATATTTTTATTTTTAGGAGAAAAATATTTTGAATAAAAACTTCAAATGAGTTTGAATTTGAATTTCAAACCATTTGAAATTCTTTTCTGTTTTTCTTTGACCAAATATATTTCAAATGCCTCTGAATTTTGAAGTGTCATATTACTTCTCTCATTTTAAATAAGGTTCAGAGAATTTGAAAATTGAAAATCGACTTCAACTAAATTGAAAAGGAAATTTCAAAAGACATAAAGGGACTTTCAAATTGTTTCTTTTAAACTTCCAACTCATCTTTCTTATAATTTGAAGAAGTCATTTTATCTTCTCTCAAGAAAATCATTGAGTTGCATAAAGTTTTCTGAATTTGAAATATTTTCAAATGGAATTCAAATCTTTTCAAAAACCCTTTTCATTACAAATGGAGGAAGTCATGTCATCTTCACTCCAGGGTTTTGTATTTGAAATGAATTTGAATTCATGGAGATCAAATGCAAGAATGAAAGTTTTGGGAAAGTCCTTTTATTCCGTCTCATTCAACTTTCAAAAGTTTCAAATTTTCACTCAATTTCACACAATCAATCACACAACAATTAAACAAACAGTCATGTTTATTTATTTAATATAACATTCCAAAATTTAGAATTTTGGGATGTTACAGCAACTCTCAAGAAAAGCATAAAAACTATGAATACATTAGAACTGGTAGAATTTTTAAATACATGCGCATATATGCTATGTTCTATGTATCCAGTTTCTTGTAGATGTTGCCGGTCTCCGAAACATCTTAACTTCCAGTGCACAACAACCTTTGATGAGGTGGTAGCACACTACATCAGTAGTAAGAATGCCACCGAGGAAATCATGCGGTATGTGTTAAGCACAAGTGCATGGAAATTATCTGTGGAGATCGAAGCTGTTGAAGCTCGTAGGAAAGATGAAATTCTTGACTAGATGCATTCTCTGGTGGACTCCATCAATTATTATTGTCGAGAATATATTTCCAATAAAAAAGATACTAACGTGCAGGAACAAGAGTATGATGATGACTCTAGTTTGGAGGAACTTGAAGCTAATGAACTTGACTTGCAGGATTGTCACCCTCTGGTCGAGACGTCTAGTGTTAGCGATAGTGATGAACTAGAGGAGGGAAATACTTTTGATTTACCTGTGCGAATGTCCAACTATGCTTCATTGGACGATCTTCTTATGCAAGGGAAACCATTAGGGAGTGTTGATCTACCCACTCCAAACAAAGAATTTTATGAAGTGTTCCCCTAAGAAGGTAGCCAAGGTAACCTCTTAAAGTTTATATATAAGTCTCTAACCCTCTCATTGCAGAACTATAAGAAGACATGCCTATCTAGCTCGGTGCATCGGTTCCCGCTTGAGAGCGAGAATCTCTTTTCCTACATGATGCCGATGCACCGTAAGCATGTATGACTCCAACCGCACCCTTCTATGAGGTGCTCCAAACCCCGGTCAGAGTCAGGTCTCACGCTCGGGGTTGATATCCCTTGGGATCCTGGTGGATGACCTATCGGAGCACCGAAGCCCAACTACATGGCTATAAAGAAAGCGCTATGTGAGGCAACCCAGAAGTAAGTAGGTGTCTTTCTTAGATTTGTGTCTTTGAGTCTAGTTGCATTCATATTTGCATTGGCACTTTTATTTTGTTTTGTATAGTCGCCATTAGAATTGGTCTGGGAATAATCTTTGTCGGTAAAAATTTAGCATATCGGTAGCCCAATATTTTGCTGCACACCACCTCTTACTTTTTGATGCAAAAATGCTATGTGACTAACATGAGGAGGAAGCACAAAAAAAAATTCGCGAAGTTTTGCAGCTCCAGGGAAAAAGACGGCGTACCATACGACCGCACCCGGTCGTATCGGCACTCGTACCAGCTCGTTGCCGCGAGTAGAAAAAGACCAGAACGAATGACGGCATACCGTGCGAGCGCTCGCGCTCGTATGCGCGGTCGTATGACCTGGTGGCCACGAAGTGTGTTGTGGTTTTAACACGACAGATGTCCTCGTGAAAGGACTTAGTGGTGAGGCCATTGCAACTAGGTGGAATCTTGAAGGGGTTGGTCGGAATCGAGAGACGCGAGTTTTACCCAGGTTCGGCCCCTCGCGGTGGAGGTAAAAGCGTACATCCTGCTTGATTGCTATTGATGATGATGATCTCGATTACAAGGGTGCTCTTTCGCTGCCTCTAATCTCGAGAGCTTCTGCTTTTCTGTCTATCTTGACTTGTCCCTCTTGGGGTGCCTTGCCCCTCCTTATATAAGTTGAAGGGGCGGCTTACATGTAGAGTCCTAATAGGAATAGGACTAGTCTATTTTCTATTACAAGTCGAATCCTAGTCCGGGTCTTGCTTCCCTTGTCAGGGAACTTTCCTCTTCTTGGACCTTCTCCGCGAGCCGGCCCATTGGGCAACCCTTAAGCCGGTGTCCTGCCGGGTCTCGCCCTGGGCCCTTGGTCTCTCCTTGTTGTCTCGCCATAACCTAGAATATGAGATGACCCATAGAGCCTCCTGGTTCTTGGGTGGGTCAAACTATGGCCGGGTCATAACCGTGGGGAGTATCTCCAACATTAGCCCCCAGGTTAGATTGAATTTATTCATGCTAAGCTCCAGCTTCAAAATCATCTTGCTGACGCTGGTTCCACGCAGAAAAATATTGGAAAAATGACCCATCTGATATTTTGAGTCGGCTTCTAGTGCTTCGTCTTGATAAAATTATTAGAAAGCAAATAAATTCTTCTGATGTTGAGCCACCTTTCAATGCTTCTTGGCCTTCTATGAATAACTTGGAGCAAATAAACTTTGCAAATTTTTCCTTCGAAAATATGAGATCCGGTTCGCTTAAAACTAAGGATTTGACGGTGCTCCTCCCTTATATCCATATTACCTGTAGCCCCCAAGTCTTAAGAGTGGAGCGTAGTGATAGTTTAAGACTTGCTTAAATAGAAACGTTGCAGCTTTGGAGAAATCCAGATTGTTCATCTGAGTCACCAATCATAAACTAAATGTTTTGCATTTCACATGTGTAGCCCCCAAGGACCGGCTCATTAGTATGTGATGGGCCGGGTCTTCAATGTGGACCTTATGATCTGTTGAAACAACTGAACGCTGTAGCCCCCAACTGTCGGGTTGTCTTGCTGGTAGCAACCTGGGACTTAAACTTAGCTTTTGATGCTTGTAGATGTATAGTTGCAAATAATGTAGCCCCCAAGGGCCGGTTTAGCTGCTCTCAGCAATCTGGAACTTGAACTATTTGTAGAGTCAATGACTGTAGCCCCCAAGGGCCGGGTTACTATTAATAGTGAGCCGGGTCTTCAATGAAAGTAGTTTAAAATGACAATGCATTAGCCCCCAAGTGCCATGGTGCATGCTTGCAGCGACATGGGACTTTCATACTTAATGTAATCTTGATTTGAATAATGTAGCCCCCAAGTGCCGGGTCGTATTGCCTGCGGTGACTCGGGACTATTCCTTCCATTGTAGAATGAACTCAGATCCACTGTAACCTCCAAGTACCGGGTCGTGTGCCTGCGGCGACTCGGGACTTACTTTTTCTTCTGAGATTGAGAGATAATCTGGATGATGTTGTTGAGTGCTTTGCATATCAATGCTGAACTTGTTGCCAAATCCATCAAGAGTGCTGCCTTGCATAACACTTCGTATTTCATTGCCTTTGATAAAGCCGATTGTCATGATCTTTGCCATGATATCCTTTTTTGAATTTTGTTCTCCTTTGCAGCATCAGAATAATCCAAATTGTGAATTGCCACTGGTAGTTTTATTAAACCCTGCTCCTTACTGTAAGCCAGCATTTTGGATTTAAAAAGAATAGCCATCTCTCTGAGCCGGCATTGAAAACCTCAATCATATAATATTGGTTATGATAAACCATGATGAAGACCCGGCCATTTTGGCCATCAAGGATTTGTTTGTTCCTGCATAGTTACATTGTAACCCGGTTTTGAAGACCGGTTCCTGCAACATAAACGAATATAGATATGCATTGGATGATGATGCATTATATGATGATGCAATGCATGATGATGCAATGTATGCTAATGTATGGGTATGGTAACAGAGTATAAAAATGTCGGCTTTCGAGGCACGGCATAAGACCGGCTTTCGAGGCTCGAGTCTTGGTTTCGCTTCCTGTGGAAGCAGGCTTTTTGGCCTCTTTTGGTTTGTCCTAGCTCTCTGAAAGTCGTCTCTCACACAACCAATCGAGCGTTTTAACTCTGATGAATTCAGGGTCACCTTTGTGATTGACTCATCAGGCGTACGCCGGGTCGCTTTTAGGGAGTAGCATCTTACTAACAGGCAGGTTTAACCAAGTATAGTTTGGCTTTTCGCCGGGTTAAAAGGGTTTTGTAAGCTAAACTCGATGAGTTGGAAGCCCCCAAGTAACCATATGATCCTGGAAAAGCTCAGCATAGGATATACAAGAGACAATGCTACTACTGCAAAACATGTGGGGTCTAGATAAGCCGGCTTTATTCCATTGATCATTATTGAGCAGGATACTCATGTTTAGACTATGCATCATGGCAACTAGTCTTCTTTGGTAACCTTTCTTTTCGCCAATATGGCAGGGTACCCATGTTTGAACTGCGCATTGTGGCAGCTAGTTCTCTTGGGCAACCTTTACTTTTTCGCCAATAAGGCAGGATACCTATGTTTGAACTGCGCATCATGGCAGCTAGTCCTCTTTGGCAACCTTTACCTTTTCGCAAATAAAGCAGCAGTCCCCGGGACCGGGTAGTCTTCCCTTCAACGACCCGGGGTTCTTGTATTTGTAAAAACCGGCCAAATTCGCCGAGTCATATGTGTGTAGCCCCCGAGTCTTAAGTCGACTCGAGGAGTTGGCTTCAGATTCTTTATATTTAGCTGTGGCATAAGCCGGAGTAGAGTTGACAGATGAAAGATGGAACTTATTGAAATCGAAGGCGATGTGGCGAGTTGATGATCTTCTCGATGCTTGTCGTATGTCCTTGGCATATTTCAACAAAGCCGTTTTTGCCCAAATTGAGTTCATACGCCTCTTGACCCGTTCTTTGTAATTCTCTCTTGGTCCGGCTCTCCTGGCTCCTCCAGGGCCATTTTTTCTGTTTTTTTCTTTGCTGCCAGTCTTTTAAATTGCCGGCTCTACTGAGACTGGCTCTCTTTGCTCTTTCGGGGAGGTTTCCTCCATGGCCGACTCTTTCTGTTTCTTTTGATGTGGTGAATTAGACCAGACCACAGGATGGTGAGCTGCGTGTTTTGCCGGATAGCTTGACGTGGGACGGTCGACGGAGTGGACTCTGGTGGCGGCTCGCTCGAGTGTCCGTTGGGCAACTCGTGCGAGCGGGCGCGGCCCTGGCACGTTGATGTAGACCGGACCGCGAGGACGGTGGCTGGTGCGCGTCCATTGGGCAGCTAGTACGGGTGGGGGAGGCCCCGGTGTGTTGATGTAGACGCGAGAGCTGGCCGATAAATTGGCGTGGACGCGGGAGTCGGCCGCGACGTTTGAAGCCGGCGCGGACGCGCGAGTCGGCCGCGGCGTTGTAAACCAGCGTGGGCGTGCGAGTCGGCCGCGGCGTTGTAAGCCGGTGCGGGCGCGCGAGTCAGCCACGGTGTTGTAAGCCGGCGCGGACGAGGGTGTCGCCTGGCGTGTTGATGTAGACTGAACCATGAAAGCGGCGGCTTACACGTGGTGGTCGTGGGTTCGGGCCCCACGGTGGGCGCCAACTATCGTGGTTTTAACACGGCAGATGTCCTCGTGAAAGGACTTTGTGGTGAGGCCATCACAACTAGGTGGAAGCTTGAAGGGGTTGGTCGGAATCAAGAGACGCGAGTTTTACCCAGGTTCGGCCCCTCGCGGTGGAGGTAAAACCCTACATCCTGCTTGATTGCTATTGATGATGATGATCTTGATTGGAAGGGTGCTCTTTCGCTGCCTCTAATCTCGAGAGCTTCTGCTTTTCTGTCTATCTTGACTTGTCCCTCTTGGGGTGCCTTGCCCCTCCATATATAAGTTGAAGGGGCGGCTTACATGTAGAGTCTTAATAGGAATAGGACTAGTCTATTTTCTATTACAAGTCGAATCCTAGTCCGGGTCTTGCTTCCCTTGTCAGGGAACTTTCCTCTTCTTGGACCTTCTCCGCGAGCCGGCCCATTGGGCAACCCTTAAGCCAGCCTCCTGCCGGGTCTCACCCTTGGCCCTTGGTCTCTCCTTGTTGTCTCGCCATAACCCGAAATATGAGATGACCCATAGAGCCTCCTGGTTCTTGGCCGGGTCAAACTATGGCCGGGTCATAACCGTGGGGAGTATCTCCAACAAAGGGCAACCCTATAGAGCAAAAGACGGCATTCCGTATGAGCGCTTGCGCTCGTATGTGCGCCCGTATGAGAGGGCGACGATGAGCATGGATTTCCAGAGCGAAAGACGGCGTATCGAACGACCGCACCCGGTCGTACATGCGCTCGTATGAGGGCAATAATACCCCCATTTGATTTATTTTCGACGTCTGAGGTCGATGGGGTATCTTCTAAATCGATTATTTGCTTTATAATTTCATTTAATTACCTTCGAAGCTCCTTGACCAATAAATCTTTAGCAACCTATGTTTTCTTTTATTTTCTTTTCCGGTTGGGTATATGAACTCCGTTTCGTATACCGAGTCAATGCTTTTATTTTGTGTGTTATTTTTGTAGGGACTTGAACCTTATGTGGTGATGTGTACGGTATGGTGCCAACCGTATGAAGATCCGTGCAAGCCACTTGATTGCTTCCATTCAATAAATCTCAACTTCAAGTGCCCGGTAATGTTTTCCAATTTGAACCTAGGTCAAATAAAAGTTGTTTAGTACTAAGTTTCTCACCTTAAGTGAGAACCCTCTTTTTTATTAGGCACTTAGGAGCTGCACACTTGTGTTTTATATTTTGTCTCACACACACTTAATCCCAACCTAGGAGAGTCGACACTTCTAGAGGAAAATGCTTTTTTATCACTTGTGTTGCTAATCCTTTGTGCTACAATTTTTTCTTGAAAAAACCCCAAAAGCACAAAAATACTTTGTTTTCTTTTTAGTTTGTTTTTCAGCAGGTTCTATTAGAGGGCAGCCACCGGACCACAACGAAGAGATCATAGAAGCAAGGTCCATGTCCATTAAAGGAGAGGTTATTTGAACCTCAATGGTAAAAGTGTCTAACCCTTGCTTTAACTTAAGCTTGGGGAGGTAACCACTTCTCGCACTCTCCTTTAAAAACTGCATTTTCTCTTTTCTTTCGTAATTTTCTCGAGTTTGGTATTGCAAAGTTCTAAGCTTGGGGAGGTTATGTTTGCATGCATAGGGTCTTATGCAATGTTCATTATCATAGGGTTTTCGTGCAATTATGTATCCCGCTATTTTGACAAGCTTGTTTTGCTTTAGTTTCACCTAGCATGATAAAATCTTGTGACCCTCCGAAATACATTGCCATGTTCTTTTTATCCAAAAACCCAATAAAGGAGTCCTTTGAACTGTTACCTTTCTTTCACCTAATAACTTAAGTTGGGGACTCTAGTGGTGACTTGAGTAGAGATTGAATGATTATAGAGGCATTTTGCTGATGAACCCAGCATCTTTGGTTGACCCGGGACGCGCAACGGGGTTTATCTCCGCCAAACTATCCCCTCGGGGTATTTAGCTTTTGAGTCTTATGCAATGTGACACCGCGATGCTCTTGTGTAGTGTTTGAGTTCTTTATGTCTAATGCGAGTTCGAAGCCTTTGCACTTTCGTTATCTTTTATTGCTAGCCTCTATGGTACCGTGCATTGCCCACTCTCACAACGAGACTTGGTGCATACTTCGCAGGTACATCCAAACCCGTGGGAGGACTTCCTCTTGTTCTCCTACACATAAAACACCCCATCTCCTCAAAACTGCCACCATACCTACCTACCATGGCATTTTCATCGCCATTCCGAGTATATTGCCATGCAACTCCCACCATTACTATTCACATGACTTAAGCATTTATTGTCATATTGCTTTGCATGATCATATAGTGCTGACATGATATTTGTGGCAAAGCCACCATTCATCATTGTTATTCATGTTACGCTAGATCATTGCACATCCTGGTACACCGCCAGAGGCATTCATATGTAGTCATATTTTCAGTTTATCGAGTTGTAAGCAAATGAAAGTGTGATGATCATCATTATTAGAGCATGCCCCAGTGAGGAAAAGAATTGTGGAGACTTATGAGTCCTCGAAAAAGTGGGGATGAGATCCATGAGACTGTTCTAAAAAAAGAGAAAACAAAAAAATGAGAGAAAAAGAGAGAAGGGGCATGCTACTATCCTTTTACCACACTTGTGCTTCAGAGTAGCACTATGTACTTCATATAGAGAGTTTTCATATACTTCATGACTATGCTAGTGGGATCTTTACATTATAGAACTTGGCTTGTATATTCCGATGACGAGCTTCCTCAAATGCTCGAGGTCTTCATGAGCATGCAAGTTGGATGCACACCCACTTAGCTGCATTAGGAGAGCTTTCATACACTTATAGCTCTAGTGCATCCATTGCATGGCGATCCCTACTCCTTGCGTTGACATCGATCATAAGGCCTTCTCCATTGCCTAATGGTTAGCTGCATCGATGCAAGACTTTCTTTGTTTTTGACTTCTCAAACCCCAATCATTATTCTATTTTCCCCTTAAGTGCGAGGCATAGGCTTGCGCTCAGCTCTGCATTGGTAGTTGAGTAGTTTAATAGCACAGACAAACGATCTTGCTATTGTACCTGGTATGCCTCGGGTTGGTGTTTTTGAAGCGATCGCTGATGCATGATTTCTTTGTCTATGATAGTCATTGCTATGTTCCCAACATAATATTGACATTCTCACTAAACCTTTGGCAATGGGAATTTGGACTCCACAAAAATATTTCCTCTTTCTTGACCTTCATGGCAATGGAACTAAGAGGATTGCAGGTATTACTCCCATGCTAGCTAACTTTTGCAAACTTGCAAGATGAACATGGATATCACTTTTGGGCTTTGATTTTCAATGTGTGCTTAAAGTTAGCAACAATGAGCTTGGATAGTCAACCTTCTTACTTGAGGACGAGCAAGGTTTAAGCTTGGGGAGGTTGATGGCTTCATATTTTATGCATCTTTAGAGCTCATTTGTTGCACATTATCTCCGTATATCAAGTCATATCATGTTCCATTGAGCCAATTATATGTCCATATGCATGATTTCTAATTTTATCTTTTTCATCGTGAGCATTGCATAATATTTATTCTTATTTGGTTTTTATTAGTTTTCATTGTCTTTGTGTGTCTTGTAGGTGATGCGGTCCTCCCAAGTACTTAGCACGATGAAAGAAGTCCAAACGGTGGACACCCAGGACCCCCATTTCGAAGGTGGAAAAAGTCATTTTTCCAAATGCTCCAAATCAAGATCTAAAATTATAAATGGATCGGCGTCGTTCATACGAATCTAACGAGCCCAAGAACGTCAAATTCCGAGTTCGTATGAAGAAATGGCGGCCGTTTTACCGAAGGGAGGCAAGAGAAATCAGAATGAAAGACGGCGTTCCATGCGACTGCGTGCGGTCGTTTGAGCGCCCGTTTGATGCCAAGATAGCACCAAAAGTTGCCTCTTGTGATGGGATTCTTTGTGGATTTCGTCCCCATTTGTTCCCATGAATTCCTTGGCCTTCAAGGGATGATTTGGGAGAGGATTGGGCTCATCTAGAGCCCTTGGATCAAAGGAGAGAAGCCACATCAAGGGAGGAGACTATGGGAGAGCTCCTATATATTCACCTTCAACCCTAGCCGCCTCCATACACTTTTCATCTCAGAAATTCATCTCCACATCCAGTCGCCGCCACATCAAGAACACCAAGGGGACAACCAAGAGGGAGACCGGAAGGGAGCCGCCGCCAGCGAGGCGCGGCCATGGGCCGCCGCCGCCGCGCCATCACCACCATCATCCGCTGCCGCGCCACCACCACCATCATCATCACCCCTTCTTCCTCCCCCATCACGGTCTCCGTGATGGGTTGTATTCACTCTTGAACCCCTCTTTATGTGATGTTATTTGAGTAATTGTTGGATATGGGTCGGTTGATTAGTAAGTGGTTGTTTGATATGTTTCATCTATTTATGTGTGTTGCTTCGTGTTGCTTATTTACCTATGCGGTAATTTAGTGATTGGAGACGTTCAATCCATTGGCATAGTTGGAGACATTCAACTCTTAGGCCACACATGAAGTAGATAGAGGATTGTGCAAACCGATAGACCTGTGAGGTGACAGGTGCAGATATCTTGAGGGGAACACAATTACTTTAGGAATCACGGTTGTCCATAGAACCTAATGCCTTCATCCGGTCCTCAAACCACGAGAATATCTTTGCATTAGCCGCCTCAGGTATGGGACAAGAAGTAGGATGAATGAGTTATCTCAATGCAGCGTGTCTTGAGAGATAACATTATGTGAGGGACCGCCCACCACCCGTAGATTATTGTATCCTATGATGCGGGTACTGACTTAGCCACCACGTGGCATAGTCGTAAAGCTTAACTCCATTCTGTGCCCGTACCGAACGAGACCATACCTAGATGCCAGCAATCTCATCTAAAACATCACATACCTCTCTTAGTTTATTTCCTTTGTTTAGTTTAGTATTTACTTTTCCGTTCTCTCTAGTACTTTAGTTTAATCCCCCCTTTTACCGTTCCTAGCAACCTACTTAAGTGAGCTATTTCCAAACTCCGGTTTGGGTGTGTGCGTGGTTGTGTTAGTGACAACACAGCTACGGTGATTGTGGTGCCATCCTATTCGCTCCGTGTGGGATCGACAAACCGTACTTATCACGAAATTGCTACATAGCCCTGTGCACTTGCAGGACATCACCAGCGTGCTCAAACAGCGCCATATATCCGGCAGTCTATAGCTCGAGTCAGAGGTGCCGCCCACCCGATGTGTTTCACAGACGAGGTCATGCAGCACCAATTCCTAAACCCGTCAACATCGAACCATATGACGGGACCACTGACCCGGTAGTGTGGATTGAAGATTTTCTTCTCCACATACACATGGCCAGGGGGGATGACCTCCACGCTATCAAATATTTACCATTGAAGCTCAAAGGACCAGTGAGGCATTGTCTTAATAGCCTGCCCGAGGACTCTATTGGTAGCAGGGAGGAGCTCGAAGATGTATTCTGAGCCAACTTTCAAGGCACCTATGTGCGTCTACCAGATGCTGATGACTTGAGCCATATCAAGCAACCGTCCGGCGAGTCCGCCCAAAAGTTCTGGAACCGTTTCTTAACTAAGAAGAACCAAATACTTGATTGTCCCGACACTGAGGCAATCGCCGCCTTCAGGAAAAGTGTCCGAGATGAATGGTTGGCTCGATAGCTCGGGAAGGATAAGCCAAAGACCATGGAGGCCCTTACCTCCCCCATGACTCGGTTTTGTGCAGGTGAAGATAGCTGGTTGGCCTGCAGTAGTAACAATGATGGCGACCCCGGCATCTCCGAGGTCCGTGACGAAAAAGGGAAGCCTTGGCGCAATAGAAACAACAAGCTCCGCCATAAAGGCAGCAACAACAGTGATGGTGAGGAGACGACAGTAAATGCTGGATTCAGCAACCAGTGCAGTGGCCAGAGAAAGAAGCCCCTTAAAGGGACTAAAGATGACCCATCTGCACTGGATAAGATCCTCGATAAACCCACCAATCACACAAACCGGAACTGCTAGGTTATCAAGCAGGCCGGCAAAACTCTGGCCGAGAGCTCATGCAAGGGACATCCTCGTAGCGAGGATGAGGACGAACCGCCCAGGCCACATAATGAGGCCAAAAACAATTCCCTCCTGAGGTCAAGGATGTGAACATGATATATGTCATTCACATCCCTAAAGAGGAGAGGAAATGAGCACTTCGGGACGTATACGCCCTAGAGCCTGTAGCGCCGAAGTATAACCCATGGTCGGCTCACCCGATCACCTTCGACCGACGGGATCATTGATACGTCTGATACGTCTCCAACGTATCTATAATTTATGAAGTATTCATGCCATGTTTATAACGATTCTATATGGTTTTGGTATGATTTGATTAAAACTAACCCGGACTGAGCTGGTGTTGTTTTTTGTGCAGAAATAAAAGTTGTCCAAATGAGCTGAAACTTTTTGACGATTTCTTTTGGAACAAAATAGACACTAGAAGCTTCATGGAAGGACTAGAAGAGCCACGAGGTGCTCACAAGCCACATGGGCGCGCCAGGGGGGTGGCGTGCCCATGTGCCTCGTGGGCCCATCTTAGCCCATCTTGACGTGATTCCAACGCTGAAAAATCATATAAATAGATAAACACCCAGAAATAACCCTAGATTTTGGACAACGCCGCCGCGAGCTTCTGTACCCTCGAAATACCATCTGGAGTCCTGTTCCGTCACCCTGCCGGAGGGGGGAATCATCACCGGAGGCCATCTTCATCATCCCGGCGGTCTCCATGACGAGGAGGGAGTAGTTCACCCTCGGGGCTGAGGGTTTGTACCAGTAGCTATGTGTTTGATCTCTCTCTCTGTCTCTCGTGTTCTTGATTTGGCACGATCTTGATGTATCACGAGCTTTGTTAATATAGTTGGATCATATGGTGTTTCTTCCCTCTCTATCCTTGTTGTGATGAATCGAATCTTTTCCCTTTGAGGTTTCGTTATTGTCGGATTGAATATTTCAGATTTGAGAACACTTGATTTATGTCTTGCATATGAATACCCGTGGTGAAAATGGGGTATTATATTGATTCACTTGATATATGTTTTGGCACTCAACTCACGGATTCCCGAGGTGACATTGGGGTAATCTATGAATAGGGGTTGATGCATGTTTTCATTATCTTTTCTCCGATAGAAACTTTGGGGTGCTCCTTGGAGTTCTTTGTGTGGATTGAATATTATGATTATGAAGTTGTTTGATGCATATCGTATAATGAACTCACGGATACTTGTGGTGACATTGGAGTATCTAGGTGACATTAGAGTTGGTTGATGTGTATCATATGGTGTTATTTTAGTATGAACTCTAGGGCTGTTTGTGACACTTATAGGAATAGCTCAATAGATCGATCGGAAAGGAGAACTTTGAGGTGGTTTAGTACCCTACAAACAATTTCTATCTTATGTTCTCCGCTAATAGGATCTTGGGAGTGATTCTTTATCGCACGTTGAGGGATGGTTATATGATCCAATTATGTTAGCATTGTTGAGAGATTGCACTAGTGAAAGTATGAACCCTAGGCCTTATTTCTAAGCATTGCAATACCGTTTGTGCTCTGTTTTATCACTTGCTACCTTGCTGTTTTTTTATTTTCAGATTACAAAAACCTATATCTACTATCCATACTACACTTGTATCACCATATCTTCGCCGAACTAGTGCACCTATACAATTTGCCATTGTATTGGGTGTGTTGGGGACACAAGAGATTTCTTGTATTTGATTGCAGGGTTGTTTGAGAGAGGCCATCTTCATCCTACGCCTCCCACGGATTGATAAACCTTAGGTCATCCACTTGAGGGAAATTTGCTACTGTCCTACAAAACTCTGCGCTTGGAGGCCCAACACGAGTCTACATGAATAAAGTTGTGTAGTAGACATCAAGCTCTTTTCTGGCGCCGTTGCCGGGGAGGTGAGTGCTTGAAGGTATATCTTTAGATCTTGCAATTGAATCTTTTAGTTTCTTGTTTATCACTAGTTTGCCTTACAAAATAAAACTAAAAAAAATTGGAATTGAGGTTGCCTCATATTATTCATCTTTATAATGTCTTTCTTGAAAATGATGGATCGGAAAATTGTGCTCAATTGATAGAAGACGAATTCAATAAAATGTTTGGCATAAAATCTTTGAATGATAAGCATGATTGCAATGTTGCTAGTATGAATTCCTTGAATATCCATGATGCTAATGATATGCAAAGCCATAAGCTTGGGGATGCTATGTTTGATGAAGATGATATTTTTACTCCCCCAAGTTTTGATGAGAAAGTTTATTATGATGATAACATGCCTCCTATTTATGATGATTATATTGATAAAAGTGGATTTGGAGAGGTCATGACTTTATTTAATGATGATTCCACTATTTTGGAAGAGGTTTCAATTGATTATGACAACAAAGTTGCTATATATGATGATTATTGTGATGACATGTATGCTATAAAGAATAATGATAACTATGAAACTTGTCATCATGATTTTAATTTTCAATTGGATTATGCCAATCAAGTATCTCATGATAGTTATTTTGTTGAATTTGCTCCCACTATTGTTGATGAGAACAAATTTGCTTATGTGGAGAGTAATAAAAATTCTATGCTTGTGGATCATGAAAAGAATGCTTTATGTGATAGTTATACTGTTGAATTCATTCATGATGCTACTTAAAATTATTATGAGAGAGGATCATATGCTTGTAGGTGTTGCAATAATATCAAGTTTCCTCTCTATGTGTTGAAAGTTTTGAAGTTATGCTTGTTTTGCCTTCCTATGCTAGTTGATTCTTGCTCCCATAAACTATTTGCTCACAAAATCCCTATGCATAGGAAGTGGGTTAGGATTAAATGTGCTAGTCATATGCTTCATGATGCTCTCTTTGTGTTTCAATTCTTTACTTTTATGCGAGCATCATTGAAATCATCATGCCTAGCTTAAAAGGCATTAAAGAAAAGCGCTTGTTGGGAGACAACCCAATATTTGTACCTACTATTTTTGTGTGTCCACATGATTAAGTTACTGTAGTAATCATGTTTTATATGTTTTCTTTCAATAATGTGCCAAGTAAAGCCTTTGGGATAGTGTGGATGCTTGTTGATTTGATTCTGTGCAAAAACAGAAACTTTTGTGCCCAGTGTAGGAATTTATATTCTGTACTGGGGCATGAGAAAATTCTGAAATTTTAACACAGTATTGGGTTACAAATTTGTTACGTTGTCCTAATTTTTCATAATTTTTGGAAGTACATAAGTATGGTTTTTAAATCGCTCACTACATGCTGTTCTGTTTTTGACAGATTCTGTTTTCGATGCATAGTTTGCTTGTTTTAGTGTTTCCATAGCTTATATTGAGTAATATAAATTGTGGAAATGATAGAATACAGTAGGCATTATGTGAGAACAATTATGAATCTTTTCTTGACAGTTCTGTTTTGGCAGATTGCTGTCATAGTTGCATTGCTTGCATATGTTTGCTTGTTTAATGATTATATTTGAGGATAGGAGTATTAAATATGCAGAGACATTTAGTATGCAATGTTAAATTATAATTTTAGTGATTTTCTACAGTAGATAATGTTAAGGTTTTGAGTTGATTTATACTGACTTATCTCACGAGTTCTTGTTGAGTTTTGTGTGGATGAAGTTTTTAAAGATTTAGGAGAAGCCATGATATGAGAGGAATTAAGGAGACACAAGAGCTCAAGCTTGGGGATGCCCAAGGCATCCCAAATTAATATTTCAAGAAGTCTCAAGCATCTAAGCTTTGGGATGCCCCAGTAGGCATCCCACCTTTCTTCATCAACAATTATCGGTCAGTTTTGGTTGAGCCTAAGTTTTTGCTTCTTCACATGATATGTGCTATTCTTGGAATGTCATTTTATTTTGTTTTTCTTGCTGTTTGAATAAAATAATAAGATCTGAAATTTTTAAATAAGAGAGAGTCCTCACATAGCTACCTATTTACTTAACTACTCATTTGATCTTCACTTATATCTTTTTGGAGTAGTTTGTCATTTACTCTTGTGCTTCACTTATATCCTATGAGTAAACTGTGAAAGAATTGAATATCATAAAGTTGAAATTATATGTGCTTCATATGCTTGTATCATGTCTAGTAGTAGTTTCACATTTGGGTTAGAAAGTGAAATCTATTGAAGTTTGACAACCACAATATTGGTCATACAAGCAATTCATGAATGATCAGTATAAGGAAGAGAACTTTCACAGATAAATATATTATCTTGGACATCTTTTATGATTGTGAATACCCATTAATTATTTTCAAACTTGAGCAAATTAGTTTAAGTTGGACAAGGAAGACAACGTAATGAGTTATGTTTGGGTATATTTGCATAGAAGTTATATTGTTATGGATCCTCCAACATGTGGTGCTTGCTTAGGATCTTTGCTAGCCAAAAGTTCGTACTAAGTAGAGATACTACTTGTGCATCCAAAAACCCTTAAACCCAGTTTCTTGCCATGAGTGTCTACCATACCTACCTATGGATTGAATAAGATCCTTCAAGTAAGTTGTCATTGGTGCAAAAAGCAATAAAATTGCTCCTAAAATATGTATGATCTTTTATTGCAAGGGAAAATAAGCGTTGTACGAACTTATGATGGTAAAGAAATAAAAGCGACGGACTGCATAATAAAGGTTGCTATCACAAGGGGCAATATAACGTGACGTTCCTTTGCATTAAGGGCTTGTGCATCCAAAAATAAAAAGCGCATGACAACCTCTGCTTCCCTATGCGAAGGGCCTATCTTTTACTTTTATGTATTTACTTTTATGTATTTACCTTTATGCAAGAGTCAATAAGTATTCATTCTCATTTCAACCTTAATTATTCTCTAGTTGGCAAGCATCATGTGGTGGGGAAAGATCCAGGCACATATGGCCAGTCAAATATATTTGATCATGAATTATTATTGTTGACAATTATCTCTATGATAAATAAGTTGGGAGGCGAAACACTAAGCCCCTATCTTTCTCTGTGTTCGATGGATGCCATTTGTTCTAAAAATATGCTTTGAGTACTAGCAATCATAGAAGACTATATGATAATTGAGTATGTGGAGCTCTTACTTAGACTTTGTTGAAATTAAGTTGAATTGCAATTGTTTGGTGACTAAGAACATAGGTTGTTAAGTTTCAAGAGATTGCATTGTTTGAACCATAACATGTGAATTGATTGCTACTTTATCATGATGAGTTTTATGAGAAAAAGTTGCTGTTATGATGCTAGAAAAAGTGATTGAAATTATCATTGATCAAACTTATGCACTATGCTAGCATTCACACTTCATAAATTATTTCTTTTATCATTTACCTACTCGAGGACGAGCAGGAATTAAGCTTGGGGATGCTGATACGTCTCCAACGTATCTATAATTTATGAAGTATTCATGCCATGTTTATAACGATTCTATATGGTTTTGGTATGATTTGATTAGAACTGACCCGGACTGACGTTGTTTTCAGCAGAACTACCGTGGTGTTGTTTTTTGTGCAGAAATAAAAGTTCTCCAAATGAGCTGAAACTTTTTGACAATTTTTTTTGGAACAAATGAGACACTAGAAGCTTCGTGGAAGGACCAAAAGAGCCACGAGGTGCTCACAAGCCACATGGGCGCGCAAGGGGGGGTGGCGTGCCCATGTGCCTCATGGGCCCATCTTAGCCCATCTTGACGTGATCCCAACGCTGAAAAAATCCTATAAATAGAGAAACCCCCAGAAATAATCCTAGATTTTGGACTACACCGCCGCAAGCTTCTGTACCCTCGAAATACCATCTGGAGCCCTGTTCTGGCACCCTGCCGGAGGGGGAATCATCACCGGAGGCCATCTTCATCATCCCGGCGGTCTTCATGACGAGGAGGGAGTAGTTCACCCACGGGGCTGAGGGTTTGTACCAGTAGCTATGTGTTTCATCTCTCTCTCTCTCTCTCTCTCGTGTTCTTGATTTGGCACGATCTTGATGTATCATGAGCTTTGTTAATATAGTTTGATCATATGGTGTTTCTTCCCTCTCTATCCTTGTTGTGATGAATCGAATCTTTTCCCTTTGAGGTTTCGTTATTGTCGGATTGAATATTTCAGATTTGAGAACACTTGATTTATGTCTTGCATATGAATACCCGTGGTGACAATGGGGTATTATATTGATTCACTTGATATATGTTTTGGCACTCAACTCACGGATTCCCGAGGTGACATTGGGGTAATCTATGCATAGGGGTTAATGCATGTTTTCATTATCTTTTCTCCGATAGAAACTTTGGGGTGCTCCTTGGAGTTCTTTGTGTGGATTGAATATTATGATTATGAAGTTATTTCATGCATATCGTATAATGAACTCACGGATACTTGTGGTGACATTGGAGTATCTAGGTGACATTAGAGTTGGTTGATGTGTATCATATGGTGTTATTTTAGTATGAACTCTAGGGCTGTTTGTGACACTTATAGGAATAGCTCAATAGATCGATCGGAAAGGAGAACTTTGAGGTGGTTTCGTACCCTACAAACAATTTCTATCTTATGTTCTCCGCTAATAGGATCTTGGGAGTGATTCTTTATCGCATGTTAAGGGATGGTTATATGATCCAATTATGTTAGCATTGTTGAGAGATTGCACTAGTGAAAGTATGAACCCTAGGCCTTATTTCTAAGCATTGCAATACCGTTTGTGCTCCGTTTTATCACTTGCTACCTTGCTGTTTTTTTATTTTCAGATTACAAAAACCTATATCTACTATCCATACTACACTTGTATCACCATCTCTTCGCCGAACTAGTGCACCTATACAATTTGCCATTGTATTGGGTGTGTTGGGGACACAAGAGATTTCTTGTATTTGATTGCAGGGTTGTTTGAGAGAGGCCATCTTCATCCTACGCCTCCCATGGATTGATAAACCTTAGGTCATCCACTTGAGGGAAATTTGCTACTGTCCTACAAAACTCTGCGCTTGGAGGCCCAACACGAGTCTACAAGAATAAAGTTGCGTAGTAGACATCAACGTCCAATTTGCATCATGATTTCCTACTGTTATTTATAATGTATTTGATCATTATTTCACTTTTTGATGCAACTCTTATGGCTTTTCCCTCTTAATTTGCAAGATTTATATGAAGAGGGTGAATACCGGTAGCTGGAATTCTGGACCTGAAATAGCTACATCAGAGATACCTATCCTACAGAGCTCCAACTGACTTGAAATTTCACTGAGATTTTTTTTTGAATATATAAACAATACTGGAAAGAAGAAATAATGGAGGGGACCCACCAGTTGCCCACAAGGCAACAGGGCACGGCCCTCCCCCCTGGGCGCGCCTTGATGCCTTGTGGGGCCCCTGGCTGGCCTCCGGCCCCCCTCCTTCTGCTATATAAGGTCTTTTGCCCTAAAAAAATTATAGAGAAGACTTTCAGGACGAAGCGCCGCCGTCTCGAGGAGGAACCTGGGCATGAGCTATTTTGCTCTCCGGCGGAGCGATTCCGCCGGGGATACTTCCCTCCGGGAGGGGGAAATCGAAGCCATCGACATCACCAATGATCCTCTCATCGTGGGAGGACCAAACTTCATCAACATCTTCACCAGCACCATCTCATCTCAAACCCTAGTTCATCTCTTGTATTCAATCTTTGTCCCAAAACCTCAGATTGGTACCTGTGGGTTGCTAGTAGTGTTGATTACATCTGGTAGTTGATGCTAGTTGGTTTATTTGGTGGAAGATTATATGTTCAAATCCTTAATGATATTCAATACACCTCTGATCTTGAACATGAACATGATTTGTGAGTAGTTATTTTTGTTCTTGAGGACATGGGAGAAGTCTTGTCATAAGTAATCATGTGAATTTGGTATTCGTTCGATATTTTGATGATATGTATGTTGTTGCTTCCTTTAGTGGTGTCGTGTGAACGTCGACTACATGACACTTCACCATCTTTGGGCCTAAGGGAAGGCATTATGGAGTAGTAATTAGATGATGGGTTGCTAGAGTGACAGAAGCTTAAACCCTAGTTTATGCGCTATTCCGTAAGGGGCTGATTTGGATCCATATGTTTCATGCTATGGTTAGAGTTATCTTAATTCTTCTTTTGTAGTTGCGGATGCTTGCGAGAGGGGGTAATCATAAGTGGGAGGCTTGTTCAAGTAAGAACAGCACCCAAGCACCGGTCCACCCACATATCAAATTATCAAAGTAGCGAACGCGAATCAAACAAACATGATGAAAGTGGCTAGATGAAATTCCCATGTGTCCTCGAGAATGCTTTGCTTATTATACGAGTTTGTTCTGGCTTGTCCTTTGCAATAAAAAGTATTGAGCCACCTTGCTGCACTTTATTATACTTGTTACGAATTATCTTGCTACCGGAACTATCTGTTACCTACAATTTCAGTGCTTGCAGAGAATACCTTGCTGAAAACCGCTTGTCATTTCCTTCTGCTCCTCGTTGGGTTCGACACTCTTACTTATCGAAAGGACTACGATCGATCCCCTATACTTGTGGGTCATCAAGACTCTTTTCTGGTGCCGTTGCCGGGGAGTGAAGCGCCTTTGGTGAATGGAATTTGGTAAGGAAATATTTATATTACGTGCTGAAATTTACTGTTACTTGTCACTATGGAAAGTAATCCTTTGAGGGGCTTGTTCGGGGTATCTTCACCTCGACCGAAAGCATTGAGACTTGCTCCTCAACCTACTAAACCTACTGTAAATATTTATTATGAATTCCTTCGGGTATGGTAGAGAAACTGCTAGCTAATCCTTATGCAGGAGATGGAACGGTTCATCCTGACATGCACTTGATATATGTGGATGAAATTTGTGGATTGTTTAAGCTTGCAGGTTTATCTAGAGATGGAGATAAGAAGAAAGTATTCCCTTTATCTTTGGGGGGGGAAAGGCATTGACATGGTATAGGCTATGTAATGATACTGAAACATGGGATTGGAACCGGTTGAAGCTGGAATTTCACCAGAAATTTTATCCTATGCATTTGGTTGATCGTGATCGGAATTATATATATAATTTTTGGCCTCGTGAAGGAGAAAGTATCGCTCAAGCTTGGGGGAGGCTTAATTATATGTTGCATACATGCCCCAATCATGAGCTCTCAAGAGAAATAATTATTCAAAACTTTTATGCTCGGCTTTCTCATAATGATCAATCCATGCTCGATACTTCTTCTGCTGGTTCCTTTATGAAGAGAACTATTGAATTCAGATGGGATCTTCTGGAAAAACGTAACTCTGAATATTGGGAAATCGACAAAGGTAAAGTGTCAGGTATAAATCTTGAGTTTGATTGTGTTAAATCTTTTATGGAAACTGATGCTTTTCATAAGTTTAGTACTAAATATGGATTTGACTCTGAGATAGTAGCTACCTTTTGTTAATCTTTTGCTGCTCCTGTTGATCTCCCTAAAGAGAAATGGTTTAAATATCACTCACCTATTGAACTAAAGGAAGAACCTATTAGTGTTAAATAAGAAACAATTGTTTACAATGTTGATCCAGTTGTGCCCACTTCTTATATTGAGAAACCTCCTTTCACTGTTAGGATTAATTAAAGTTGAACCTATTATTGCAATGGTTAAAGATCTTTTGGTTGATGATATTGATGGGCATGTTATTTACTTTTGCGATGAGGCTGCTAGAATTGCTAAACCTGTTAGAAATGAACGAGATATGTTAGATAAGAACAAGCCCGTAGTTGGCATGCCTGTTGTTTCTGTTAAGATTGGAGATCATTGCTAACATGGTTTGTGTGATATGGGTGCTAGTGTGAGTGCCATTCCATTTTCTTTATATCAAGAAGTAATGAATGATATTGCACCTGTTGAGATTGAAGATATTGATGTTACTATTAAGCTTGCAAATAGAGATACTATTACACCACTTGGGATTGTTAGAGATGTTGAAGTTTTGTGTGGTAAAATCAAATACCCTACTGATTTCCTTGTGCTTGGTTCACGACAAGATAATTTTTGTCCCATTATATTTGGTAGACCTTTCTTGAATACCTATAATGCTGAAATTGATTATGTTAAAGAGAAGGTTAGAGTTAAGTTTGGTGATATATATCATGAATTTAATTTCACTAAGTTTAGTAGACAACTTCACGATAAAGAATTACCCAATAAAGATGAAATTATAGGTCTTGCTTCTATTGTTGTGCCTCCTACTGATCCTTTAGAACAATATTTGCTAGACCATGAAAATGATATGCATATGAATGAAAGAAATGAAATAGATGAGCTGTTCTTTAAACAAGCACCTATCCTTAAACATAATTTGCCTGTGGAAACTTTGGGAGATCCTCTTCCACCGAAGAGTGATCCTGTGTTTGAATTAAAGCAATTACCTGAAACACTTAAGTATGCTTACCTTGATGAAAAGAAGATATATCTTGCTATTATTAGTGCTAGCCTTTCAGAGCATGAAGAAAAGAGATTACTTAAAACTCTGAAGAAGCACCATGCTGCTATTGGGTATACTCTCGATGATCTTAAGGGCATTAGTCCCACCTTATGTCAGCATAAAATTCATATGGAGCCAGATGCCAAACCCGTTGTTGATCATCAAAGAAGGTTGAATCCTAAAATGAAGGATGTGGTAAGAACTAAAATATTAAAGCTTTTGGAGGCAGGTATAATTTATCCCATAGCTGATAGTAGATGGGTAAGTCCTATTCATTTTGTTCCTAAGAAAGGAGGTATTACCGTTGTTCCTAATGATAAAAATGAACTTATCCCACAAAGAATTGTAACTGGTTATAGGATGGTAATTGATTTCAGGAAATTAAATAAAGCTACTAGGAAAGATCATTACCCCTTGCCTTTTATTGATCAAATGTTAGAAAGATTATCTAAGCATACACACTTTTGTTTCTTAGATGGTTATTCTGGTTTCTCTCAAATACCTGTTTCACCTGAAGATCAAGAGAAACCCACCTTTACTTGTCCTTTTGGAACTTATGCTTATCGTCGTATGCCTTTTGGTTTATGTAATGCACCTGCTACTTTCCAGAGATGTATGACTGCTATATTCTTTGACTTTTGTGAAAAGATTGTTGAGGTTTTCATGGATGATTTCTCCGTTTACAGAACTTCTTTTGATGATTGTTTGAGCAACCTTGATCGAGTTTTGTAGAGATGTGAAGAAACTAATCTTGTCTTGAACTTGGAGAAGTGCCACTTTATGGTGAATGATGGTATAGTCCTTGGGCATAAAATTTCTGAAAGAGGTATTGAAGTTGATAAAGCTAAAGTTGATGCTATTGAGAAAATGCCATGTCCTAAAGATATCAAAGGTATAAGAAGTTTCCTTGGTCATGCTAGTTTCTATAGAAGGTTTATAAAAGACTTCTCTAAAATTTCTAGGCCTCTTACTAATCTCTTGCAAAAAGATGTGCCATTTGTTTTTGATGATGATTGTGTAGAAGCCTTTGAAATACTTAAGAAAGCCTTAATTTCTGCACCTATTGTTCAACCACCTGATTTGAACCTACGCTTTGAAATTATGTGTGATGCTAGTGATTATGCTATTGGTGCTGTTCTAGGGCAAAGAGTTGATAAGAAATTGAATGTTATTCATTATGCTAGTAAAACCCTAGATATTGCTCAAAGGAATTATGCTACTACTGAGAAATAATTTTTAGCAGTTGTGTTTGCATGTGATAAATTCAGATCTTACATTGTTGATTCCAAAGTTACTATTCACACTGATCATGCTGCTATAAAATATCTTATGGAAAAGAAAGATGTTAAACCTAGACTTATTAGGTGGGTTCTTTTGCTACAAGAATTCGATTTGCATATTATTGATAGAAAGGGAGCTGAGAATCCCGTAACTGATAATTTGTCTAGAATGGAAAATGTTCTTGATGACCCACTTCCTATTAATGATGATTTCCCTGATGAACAATTAGATGTGATAAATGCTTCTCATAATACTCCTTGGTATGCAGATTATGCTAATTACATTGTTGCTAAATATATACCACCTAGATTGACATACCAACAAAAGAAAAAGTTCTTCTTTGATCTAAGGCATTACTTTTGGGATGACACACACTTATATAAAGAAGGAGTAGATGGTATTATTAGACGTTGTGTACCTGAGCATGAACAGGAACAAATCCTACGAAAGTGTCACTCCAAGTCATATGGAGGACACCATGTGGGAGACAGAACTACACACAAGGTATTACAATCGGGTTTTTATTGGCCTACTCTCTTCAAAGATGCACGTAAGTTTGTCCTCTCTTGTGATGAATGTCAAAGAATTATAGGAGCAATTGGATCTTTAGGCATATCTACTATAACAAGATCAATCATGACAGGGCAATCATTAATTTGAACTATAACTCCATGCTTAATGCCTACTGCCTGAGTAAAAGTAGAGTTGGCCATATTCAACATAATCTCAGTATTAGCATAAGGACCAAGATTGAGACTATCATAAATAGATTTGGGGTTAGTGGAAACACTTGCCCCTAGATCACATAAAGCACTGAACTTATTAAGTCCTATCTCAATCCCTATAGTAGGTTCAAAAGTATCTTCCTGCTTAGCTGGTAACTTACTGAATAAATTTTTCCTTTCATCATCAAGTTCACGTACCTTGGCTGCAACTTGTTCAACAAAGACATTATATGCCTCATCGTTAGTTACCTCCGATAGTGGATACTTCATGGATATCATCTTGACAAAATTTGCAACGGTATAATTGTACTCTGGCACATGGCTTGTGTCAAGTACCTCATCTTTCTCTTTGTTGCTTCTCACCATCTTAACTTCTTCAACCGGGTTAGGCTCCGGTTTACCTGCAAACTTGGCCAAAATCAAGGTTTGGCTCTCTGCTATCTTTGCCACTTGTGCCTCCATATTCTTGGATCTGACTTCATGTATCTGCACATCATTTGTTAGTCCAACAACCTTACCGGTGAATTGACCAAGTAAGTTATCATGATTCTTCAAGATATTCTTGAAGTTTTCATTCAGCTCAGTCTGGCTAGCAATAAAACTTTTAAGAGTTTTTCCAAGAGTATTTCTATTGCTACCATTAGCTCCATTAAAATTATTGGATGCTCCTCCATTATTATGATAAGGAAGTTTAGGAGCATAACCATTATTTTTCCAATTGGGATGTCGGGGGGATGACCCCCGGGTAGTCTCAAGGAGACAAGTCACCATTTCGAAACTTTGCCAGGGGAGCAGCCCCTGGCATGCTGCAGCCTGGCCGGCTAGAGCCGTCTGGGTGGAGCCCGTACGGGTGGAGCACCATCCGGGTTGAACCCGTCCGCCTCGGGGCAATCCGGCTGCTCCAGCTGGCTCCCCGTCTGGCTGCTCCAGCTGGCCTGCTGCACGAAGTAAACCACGACATCCCGTCGGACCTGCGCAGACGAGATGGCCATGCTCTACAGTGCAGCACTGCTGATGAATGGAAGACACTATTCATGCATCATATATCACCTCAAATAATGTATAGTTGGCCATGTGGGCCACCCCTTGTCCCCAGGGTTAAAAAATTCAACCAAACTTCCCACATTTTGGTGGGGTCCGAATTATTTTTATCATGAAATTTTGATTCAGATTCAATCTAATTTCAAAATTATTTTATATTACGTTAAAATCCAATGAAATTTTGCGCGCGCAACAAAAAATCTAATGAAATTAAAAATCTCAAAATCCGAAAAAGAAACTAATTTTCAAACTAATTGCCGGTTCGCTGTGTCTTTTTATATTTACAGCCCATTTATTATTACTTAAAGCCCATTTTTTGGGCAAGCCGAATGCACCCCTCCTCGTTTTTGCAACCTAGCCGGGCGGAGAGAAACAAGTTGGCCTGCGTTGGGTATTCGTCAAAAAAAACTGGGCTAGCCATTTTCACAAAGAAAAAAAAACAGCTGGGCTGGTTATTTGGTAGACATAAAATAATAGCCTGGGCTACAAGGGCCACAGCCCCCGCATAGACCAGTTGATACCTTGCTGTGTCTCAACAACAAAAAAACATCTCTCAAAAAAATGTATGATCTGTTGGGTCCCTGCTGTCAGCAGCTCCTTGTGCAATTCTCTCCTTTATTGAGTACGTTGACAATGGCGTCGGACCCAGATGTCAGCAAACCATTAGGGGGAAGTTTTTTTTTCTTGTAGTAATAAGGAGGCACCTGCTTGAGTACGGCCATGGCCCTGGTGGGTTCCTACTGTCATCCTCACCACGTACAGTCATCTCCTGATTCCTCTCGTTTGTTCACCATGTTGACAACGCGAGCGCAACAAGGCGAAGGACAACGGAGAGAGCCTCGCGGGCGCAACAAGGCGAAGGACGACGGAGAGGGCCTCGCGGGCCCTACGGATGGTCTGGTACAGCGCCCGCTACTCATCTAGGAAGCCAGGATCATCGGCCCCCATGTCCACAACGGCATTGTCGTTCGCCTGTTCGCCGGTGATTTGTCCCTCCGCAAGCCGATGCTCGTTGAGGAGATGGAGGTTGTAGCATTGGTCCTCTTGCCCTTGCCGGAACGCCGACACCGGCGGCATTGGTAGCTCTTCCGCCATTAGGGCGTCAAAGTGGGGCCGCACCTGCTCTATGGTGAACACGGCATGAACCGGCGTGGGCGGTGGTGCCGGCTCCTGGTCGGAACCTCGCCCATCGTCTGGTCGTCGTCGCTGAGCTCGGTGAGTTCGCTGGCGAGCCAGCATGTCCGGCTGCTGCACCGGACCGCTGCCAAGCCCGTGTCTGAACGCCCTGGCCCACCCAAACCCCCTCCCTCACCCGCGTGCGCTTCTTGCCTGAAATGGTCAGCGCCGCCCGCGCCGCTTCCCGGAGCAGGCGACGGCTCCGCGTTCAAACGACACAACTGCCGTCCGTCCGTCCATCTGCCGCCCACATTAATGACACGTGGTTGCCGAGGCAGCTACTCCGGCACCACCGGTCCGTCCCTCTGCCGCCCACCATTGCTATATAAACTGCAGCCCTGGCCATAGCCACAGTCATCCGCCTCCGTTTCCTTTCTCCTCTCCACACCACTTCCACCATGGCTTCCTTGCGCTCCACCGCTCTTCGGGACGGGCGGACGGCGGACCAAAAGAAGGAGATGACCGCCGTTGCTGCTGACTGGCTGGCCGGCAGGCAACCGGAGGATGATGACGTCCCAATGGAGGATGTGGTCGTCGATGAGCCAGTGCCACCCTCCTCCGCACCATCCTCGCTGGTGCATTGCACCATGACCACCGGCAAGGCCCGTGCCCAATACATGGACATGGTGCGGGAGGAGCAGTTCCGGGAGGTGCAGGCCAACGCCGCCTACAACCGCCAGCTCCTCTAGGAGCACCAGCAGGTGGAGGAGAAGATCGCCGCAGACCTGGCAGAGCAGGCGGCGCTGCTCAAGTCCTACCGCTTCGCCCGCGAGAGCAACCTCGCGCGCTGGCGGTATCGCCAGCGGGTGGCGGAGGTTGCGGCCGCCTACAAGGAGGGCAACGAGGCAGGCGAGGCGCTGTTTGGCGAGACAGACGACGAGGCAGAGGACATCGCCGGCTCCGCCGAGGCCCCGCCCCACCGGCAACGAAGCGGAGGACTTTTGCTAGCTCCGCCGAGGCCCCGCCCCGCCAGCAACGAGGCGGAGGACATCGCCGGCTCCGCTGAGGCCCCGCCCCACTGGCAACGAAGCGGAGGACTTCTCTGGCTCCGCCGAGGCCCCGCCCCGCTGGCAACCAGGCAGAGGACATCGCGGGCTCCGCTGAGGCCCCGCCCCGCCGGCAATGAAGCGGAGGACTTCGTCGGCTCCGCCGAGGCCCTGCCCCGCCGGCAATGAAGCGGAGGACATCGCCGGCTCCGCCGAGGCCCCGCCCCGCCGGCAACGAAGCGGAGGACATCGCCGGCTCCGCCGAGGCCCCGCCCCGCCGGCAATGAAGCGGAGGACATCGCCGGCTCCGCCCCGCCGACAACAAGGCCGCGCCATGCAGAAAACGAGGAAGAGTAGAAGACGGTAGGTCGCTGCCGCTCGGGTCCAAGTAAGGCCACCGCTCCTCCCCTCCGGTTGAAGCCAAGCTTGGTGGGTTGAACATCGACGGCTGATTAGCTGCTTGGCGGCGACGTGGAGTCGGACAACTTCACTTCCCGGGGCTCCGGAGGCGGAGCTGGAGAGTGGCGAGGTGGAGCTAGAGAAGCTTTAGTTCTTGGGGCTCAAGCGGACACGAGGAATGGGCGCCGGAGATCATAGATTAGGTTAATTAATTATACATCCAGAGCTGGATGAGCACCGCTATTTAGTTGAAGAATGTCCAAAATGTAATGAGATCCGGGCATGTTTGAAATCCGGTCGTGTTTGAATGAATTTAGTCCGGTTAGTTCGAATTGTTGTATCAGAGGCATTAGACGAACATGCAAAACAATACGTACTAGGAGTTTTTGTTAGGACGCACGGTGATCACTTTGTTTGCTGCAGTTTCACACGTACCATAAAGTTTTTTAGCGTGGCTGTACATTGTAATCAAATTCACAGACCTGGCAATTCATAACTTTCACAACAATCGATCAGAGCCAATATTTTTACTTCACAACTAAAGACACAAATAAAGAAAAATCGATCGATGCTACTGACAGCAAAGGGCGTCCCATTCCAAAATATCAAATGTATGTCTTCTTGCTAACCATCAATGAGCAAAATTTGACAAGGTTTCCCATTCCAAAATATCAAATGCATGTCTTCTTGCGAACACCAATGAGCAAACTTTGAGAAGGTTTTCCCATTGGAAAATATCAAATGCCTATGATTGTGGAAAGGGAGGTGTTTGTCATCAGTTTGCACATTGACATGGAACCTCGTGCTGGATTAACCAGCTGATCTTTTTGTGCAGTTCCACTGAAATCGAGCAATGTCATGCGTAGCTTGGTGGATTTCGTATTTACATGTTGCAAGGCCTTGAACATGTTGGCAGCTCCTTTCATGTAGCTAGTTTAGTGGCTCAAGGTGACAATGAATGATTAGAGAACCATTCGATGTATTGTGCATGATGAAGTATTATGGAGCGCACGAACCATCCGAACAATTTGTGCAGTTCCACTGAAATCAAGCTGAGCATCCCTGTCTACATAAATAGTCTGCATAAATACAGAAAAAGTGTGATTACTATAATAGTGGTACTAGTTGATGAAACATACGCTCACAAATATAATCATCTTCATTATCTTAACAGGAAAAGATAGCAATGCAATAGCTTCAATTAAACATTTATTCAAAACAGTACCACAATATAAGTAGCAGAACATAACAAAGCATGGTCACGTGGATGAAGGCCGATGCTGACCTCGTTTGTTACAGCTGCGTCCACGAGTGACTTGGTCATACCTTTCCTGGTTGTAGAATCTTGCACTTCACATGCTGTTGAGTTGTGACATGAGCTCTGCAGACTGGTCATGTCACCAGCGTCTACTAATACTCTGTAAAGCTTCTCGATTATTCCTTCTGTAATGTACCACAACCAGTGACTGCTTCTTTCTACAAAGTGGAAGGATCAACTGGGCCCAAGAATGCAACAGTTTGCCTTAAATACATTGGCTCCTTTTGTGCAGTTCAACTGAAATCAAAATCGAAATAGCAACGAGCAGAAGTTTTGATATCCCTGTTTGCACAAAGAGGTATAAAGGAAACAATTACTTACCAATAATGGTTGATGACTTATACGCCCACAAGAAAAAATATCTACCTTATTTTAATGGGAAACAAAGCAGGACAGTAGCAATTCTCAAACAGTGTCATTGATTCATATTAACAGAGACATTATCTTAACAATACCTTGCTTAAACATGTAGAAACAACGACAAAGCAGGATAGTACCATTTCTCAAATAGTGTAACTGATTCATATTAACAGAGACATCATCTTAACAATACATTGGTTCTACATGTACTCCCGCCGATACGTAATAAGTGTTGCAGTTCTGAACTAAGGTTCAGTAGTTACTTCTAAGACTGACATTGCTTAATTTTACCAGTGGCATTAGAATAGCAAAAATCTTAAACATTTGCATCGCAGAGTGGGCGCAATAGCACCATGTGCTTCCATCAATGTATAAAGGGGTGATGAAGAGTTTGTTGCAACAAAGAAACAAGTAGCATATCTGGGTTGGTAGCATTTTTTGTTCACTTAATGGGAGAAGACAGCAATACAATAGCTTCAATTCAACATTTATTCAAAACAGTACAAATACAAGTAGCACAGCATCTCAAAGCACACTGCACAATCATGTGGATGAAGGCCGGTACTGACCTTTCACGAGGCAGACTTGAAAGACCTCAAAATCAAATACGAATCTACCAACACGGATAGGAAATCCAATCTCCTTTTGTGTGAGTTCCACTAAATCTAGCAACTTTCCCGGTGTGGCATTTTAGTTGAACTGCACAAAACAGTCTTCAAACAAAAGTGTTTTGCGCAGTGCACCAAAAGGTCGCAATAGCAACAAGGTGAAAGAGATCCCTGTTTGCACAGAGGTAAAAAAGGAAACAATTACTGGCCAATAATGGAGGATGACACATACGGCCACAAAAATAAGCATCTACCTTATCTTAATGGGAAAGAAAGTAGGACAGTAGCATTTCTAAAACAGTGACATTGATTCATATGAACAAAGACATTCTCTTAAAATTAACATTCGTTATACATGTAATTTACTTTTAACAGTGGCATTGCTTCAATTTTCCAGTGGCATTATGAGATTAACAACAGCTAAATAGTTGTATGGGACAGGGAACACACCAGCACCATGTGCCTCCACACGTATAAATGGGTGATGCAGAGTCTGTTGCAATAAAGAACCAAGCAGCATATCTGTGTTGGTCCCATATTCGTTCTCTTTCAACCTTTTTCCTATGTGAGGGTAGCAAATCTAGTCCTTCACAAACTCTGCTGCCTTGTCCCCCACCCCCCGGTTTCTTTCCTTTTTCAACAAAGAGATCAGTTCCTTACAGATGTGCGTACTATGATTCCCCTTTTTCCCTTTTCGACCAACAGAGCGGCTGGATAGCCAGTCTGTACTACTTTCCCCCTTCCTTTCCTCTTTGAACCATGTCCTAGATTCGTGCTATAAAACTCCCCCTCCCCCTTCTTTCCTGTTTGAACCAGACCTAGACCTAGATTAGACTGCAGAAGCAAAAAAGATCCACATGCAACTAGAGCAATGCCGGTTTCAAAGTAAAGTTATACCTTAGGGTCGTCGGGATGTGGCTAGGTGGGCGGTGGGAGGCCGGATCTGCCCACACTACGTACGACAGTGATGAAGAAGGGGTCGGAGGCCCTCCCGCGTAGGCGCTGGGTGAAAGAGAACAGCACCGCCGGCAGTGGATTCCCTCCCTCACCGACGACAACAAAGTCAATGCTGCACCTCCTCACCTTCCCCGACCGACAAGATCCGGACGGCTCTTTGACCAGCGGTGAGGGGTGAGGGTGTCCCGGACTAGGGGGTACTCGGGCCGCCGGCCTATCTTACATGGGCCGGACTGATGGGCCGCTCTCTACTCATCGATGGAAGGCCGGATTATGGGTTACCCCGTGTGTCAGAAGGAAACCTTCGAAGACTTGGCGTCTCCTCCAAGGAATAGTTGGCGTGGCTGGCCTATTTATCCCCTGATGTAACCGACTATGTGTAACCCTAGGACCCTCTGGTGTCTATATAAACCGGAGGGTTTAGTCCGTAGAGAATCACGTCCATTACCTAGGGTTTAGCCTAGTCGATCTCGGGGTAGATCAACTCTGTAACCTTCATACAATCAAGCAGGATGTAGGGTATTACCTCTTCGAGAGGGCCTAAACCTGGGTAAATCGCTGTCTCTACGTTCCCTGTTACCATCGACTCCTTGACCCATAGTTCGGATCCCCTACCCGAGATCTGCCGGTTTTGGTACCGACATTGGTGCTTTCATTGAGAGTTCCGCCGTGGGTCGTCAAGGATCAATGGCTCGCCTAATCATCAGCAACAGCGCTAGCCGCAGGGACACTTTCGTTCCCGGCCAGCTCTTCGCGTTCGGAAGCATCGTGCTACACCCCCGACCAGGAGATCAGGTTCGGAAGCTTAGAATTCGTCACCAACTCCCGGGGAGATCTTATCCTCATGAGGTCCTCAGCTTCGCCTGACGGACCCACGAATCCTGAAGCGCCGACTTTGAGTACGGCCAATCCCACTGCCGAGATGATAACCGCTATGGATCCAAGCTTGAGCCCGGATCTAATCTCCGCGCTCGGTCACCGAATATTGGCCTCGGCCGAACACGACTTCGGGGCAAATCCTGACACCCCCGTCACGACCATACTGCGGGTTGACCCCGCAAATTACCCGAACCTAGAACCAACAGATCTCTCGTCATTAAACGGGATACTAGATTGGATCTAGGCCCTGGGAATCGTCGATGGCCAGTCCTCGGTGTATGATCAGATCGGGCTTAAAACCGACGATAGGGAAATTTACGCCCCCGCCACCACTCACTTGGTTGCCACTATCGAAAGCCCTACAAAGGGCCCACCTTCTCCCCCAGGGCCGAAAGCGCATGAGGTGCAAGTTTCTGACCGGCAGGCTTCATCTTCCAATTCGGCAGCCGAACTCCGCTCCGAAGACAGTTCAGAGCCGAGCTCTAGTTCAGCGCGCAATTCCGGATCCACGCACCCGCGCCCGGCCAACTATCCAGAAGGTGGTGCGTTGAATTCCATTACAGTCCAGGACGCGGCCACCAAAACTTCGGACTCACACTCCGCTGGGATAATTTTTTTTGTCCCACCCACCCCCCACATCGAGTACTGTCCAGATAACTCAGGACGGCCCGACATATGGGACCTGATGTACGTTAAGCAGCAGCCCGGAGAGACAGTTCGGCACTTCTGGGCCAGATTCCTTATCGTCAAAAACAAGATGACGGACGGCTGCGACAAGGACATTCTGGAGATCTTTCGACAAAACTGCAGAGACGAGGGCATCTTAAATGCCCTCACCCGCCGCCACATCCAAACTCTCTCTGATTTGTCAGATATAGTGTCCAAATACTGCTCCATGGAGTATGCTTGGCAGGCACAGCTCGAGCAAACGGAGTCAATCCGTACGGAGGAACCAAACCAAGCACGGGCAAAGCGCGCATACCCTCGCCGGACACTCCAATACGAATCATCGGAGAAAAGGAGGAAACCCCTGACAAGATCCAGAACGGTCCTTGACGAACTGCTGGATAAACCATGCGCCATACACTCCACAAACCCAACCCACACCCTTCGAGCTTGCTAGGTGGTCAGGCAAGTCGCCAAAAGCGGCGAGATCATCCTCGGAGGCCTGTACTCAAATAACAGTCCAGCAACAACTTTCGATGACGACGCCGAGATCTTAACAATCTACGAGACTTACTCTTCAAGGAATCAGAGGAAGAGAGCCCTTCGAGAGCTCGCTCAAATTGATCACATGGCAGAGACAGACTAATGGACAGACATACCCATCACTTTTAGTGAACAAGACCAGCCGAAGTCCTGCCCTACTCGAGACGCTGCCGCCCTTGTCCTTGATCCCATAGTGGATGGATTCCACCTCCAAAAGGTGTTAATGGACGACGGTAGCGGGCTAAACCTCATTTACGAGGACACCTTGGATAAAATGCAGTTTAACAGATCCCGCATCGAGCAAAGTCACACTACCTTTCGAGGGATCATCCCCAGAAAGGAGGCACGTTCTAGTGGCCGCGTGACTCTTGATGTGGTCTTCGGAACTCCCGAGAATTACTGATCCGAAGAATTGCTTTTCCACATCGTGCCCTTCCGCGGCGGCTATCGTGCTCTACTAGGGCGCGATGCCTTCGCACGATTCCATGATGTACCACATTATGGGTACATGAAGCTTAAAATGCCAGGGCCAAACGGCGTAATCACGGTAATAAGTGATCCGGACAGAGCCCTGCGAGCCGAGAATAAAACGGCATCGCTCGCCCTCAAAGCATTGTCCGAAACCCTCGCAGCCAAAGAGTTAACCGCGCTCCGCTCAACGGTGGACAAGGACGACGTCATCCTTGATAAAAGGCAAAAATCCATGTCCTTTAAACCAGTGGATGAAATCGTCAAATTCCAAGTACACCCAACAGATCCCAACAAGACGGCGTCCATTGGAGCTTAGCTGGACCCCGCGGTTGATGAAGAGCTGCGCAACTTTTTGCGTGAAAACTGGGATATCTTCGCCTGGCACTCGTCAGACATGCCAGGGATCCCGCGTCGGTTAGCCGAGCATAGCTTGAACATAATTAAAGGGTTCAAACCAGTCAAACAGACTCCGCGTCGGTTCTCCGAATCCAAGCGTCAGGCTACGGGCGAGGAATTGGCAAAATTGCTCGAAGCCGGATTCATCCGGGACATCAAACATCCGGAGTGGTTGGCCAACCTGGTCATGGTGCCGAAGAAGGATAATTCCTGGCGTCTGTGTGTCGATTTCAAGGATTTGAACAAAGCCCTGCCCCAAGGATCCCTTACCCTTGCCCCGCATAGACCAGATCATAGACGCCACTGCCGGGCATGACTCACTGTGTTTCCTCGACGCTTACTCCGGATATCATCAAATCAAAATGAAGGAGTCCGACCAGGCGGCCACGGCATTCATCACTCCTTATGGACCATTCTGCTTTAACACAATGCCCTTTCAGATTAAAGAATGCAGGGGCTACATACCAGCGCATGATTCAAACGTGTCTGGAAAAGCAAATCGGCAAGACAGTCGAAGCTTATGTGGACGATGTGGTTATCAAAACCAAACACGTCAGCCAGCTGGTGGACGATCTCCGGCAAACCTTTGACAGTCTTCGGACTTTCGATATACGGCTTAATCCAGAAAAGTGCGTCTTCGGAGTGCCAGGTGGTAAGCTGCTCGGCTTCATCGATTCCCATAGAGGAATAGAGGCCAACCCAGCGAAAATCCGGGCACTGTCCGAGCTGGCTATCCCCAGTGAGCTCAAACACATCTAGAAACTTGCCGGCACTGTTGCAGCCCTAGGCCGCTTCATCTCACGCCTCGGCGAAAAGGCCTTGCCGCTATATAAATTGCTCAAATGGACGAAGAACTTCGAATGGACCAGCGAAGCAGCTGCGGCACTCGAAGAAATAAAAACTCTACTAGCCAGCAACCCGATCTTGACAGCACCCGGTCCGGGCGAGCCAATGCTGCTATATATCTCGGCGACGAATCAGGTGGTCAGTGCGGTTCTCGTCGTCGAACGAGAGGCCGAGGGTCACAAGCTCCAGGTACAGAAACCTGTGTACTACGTATCCGAAGTGCTAACCCCGTGTAAAACGAGGTACCCGCATTACCAAAAGATCGCCTACGCAGTTTTTATGGCATCCCGAAAGCTCCGCCATTACTTCCAGGAGTGCTCGGTTACGGTGGCATCCGAAGTACCATTGAATGACATAATCAACAATCGAGATGCCACCGGCCGCATAGCCAAGTGGGCCATAGAACTCCTCCCCTTCGAAATCATATACCGACCCCGCCGAGCTATTAAATCTCAGGTTTTGGCTGATTTCGTTGCGGAATGGACGGAAGCCGAATTCCCTCGGGAGTACAGTACGTACTCACATTGGACGAAGTACTTCGATGGCTCCAAAATGCTCGCCGGACTGGGGGCTGGAGTGGTCCTCACATCACCCACTGGCGACAATATTCGGTACATACTCTAGATCATGTACACCGACTCAAATAACGCAGCCGAATACGAGGCTCTGTTACATGGACTTCGGATTGCGGTGTCAATGGGCATACAGTGGCTCGAGGTATGGGGAGATTCTAATCTCGCCATCTCTCAAGTCAACGGCGAATTCGATGCAAAAGACCCAAAAATGACAGCATACCGCAATGCCGTCCTGAAAATCTCCGCCCGTTTTGAAGGACTGGAGTTTCACCATATACCTAGAGACAGCAATCAAGCTGCCGATATCCTCGCTCGAATGGGCGCCAAGCGCGACCGTGTCCCTGAGAACACCTTTTTAGAACGACTCTTCAAACCGTCTGTGGTATGGCAGGAGGAAGCCCAGGGCTCGGCGTCCAATGCATCGAGAGAGCTCGCCCCTCTGCCTATCGAACCAGACGCAGGAACCATCGGGGGCTCGGCAATCGAAATGACATCTTCGGCTCATGAAGTCATGGCAGTAATCGCGCCGTGGACCGAGCCCTTCCTCGCCTACCTCCTCTGCCAAGAACTACCGGCCGACCAGACCGAGGCACGTCGTATCATTCGCCGCTCCAAAGCCTATAAAATCCATGAGGGAGAGCTGTATAAGAAAAGCACTACTGGCGTCCTCCAAAGATGTATATCCGAAGAGGAGGGAAGGTAGCTCCTGGCCGAGATTCACGCTGGCATGGGCGGTCACCATGCGGCAGCTCGGGCCTTGGTCGGCAAGGCTTTCCGAGCAGGGTTCTTCTGGCCCACTGCCCGAACTGACGCCCAAACTTTGGTCCAACATTGCGTTGGATGCCAGCTCTTCGCAAATCAGAGCCATATGCCTCCAACGGCTCTTTAGACGATACCGATCACTTGGCCTTTCGCGGTCTGGGTGCTGGACATGGTCGGCCCTCTTAAAGGGGGGACTAAGAAAAAGAAGTATCTACTCATCATGGTAGACAAATTTACTAAATGGATTGAGGCAAAGCCGGTCACTTCAGCCAAGTCTAAGCCGGTCATCGACTTTATATCCGGTGTCGTACACCGTTACGGTGTTCCCCATAGCATCATAACGGACAACGGATCCAATTTTACCGCCCAAGAAGTCAAAGATTGGTGCGCTAATTTAGGCATTAAGCTTGACTATGCCTCGGTGTATCACCCACAGTCTAATGGACAAGTCGAGAGAGCTAATGGACTAATCTTGAGCGGCATCAAGCCCCGTTTGGTCCGATCTTTAAAAGAATCCGACTGCCATTGGGTCGAGGAGCTCGACTCCATACTGTGAGGCCTCCGCACCACCCCTAATCGATCCACGGGCTACACACCGTTCTTCATGGTGTATGGAGCAGAAGTCGTCCTCCCCTGCGACCTTATTCACGACGCCCCTCGGGTGCGTATGTATGAAGAAAAGGAGGCCGGGCTAGATCGGCAAGATGACCTGGACGCCCTGGAAGGCGAGCGCGACATAGCTCGGGCTCGTTCTGCTTTTTATCAGCAGCAGGCCAGACGTTATCAGAGCAGGGAAGTACGGGCGAAGGCCTATAACGTCGGCGATCTCGTCCTGCGCCTCCCGGGAAAGCAGAAGCATAAGCTGGCGCCCAAATGGGAGGGGCCCTTCATAATCGACCAAGTGCTCGCGGGCGGAGCATACCGCCTCCGACACCCAACGGACGACCGCCTCGAACCAAACCCATGGAACACAGCTCGGCTGCGACGTTTCTACGGTTAGCTCTGCGAACTTACCTGGTTCGGTTTATCCTTTTAGGATTTCTATTTTTTCTAGTCAATAGTCTATCCCGGGTTGTGTTCGGAAATGCTGAATTACGTTAAGTTCTTCTTTGGCAAACATCTTTGAATGTACCACACTCTGTTACCTGGGGGCTTCTTTTACGGAGCCCGTCATATTTTATTTACGCAATCATCTGACTTTTTCGAGTTTGCAAACCTTCCCGCATCGTTTTGAAACCACTATATGCATCAATTTGACTTAAGATTTTGCCAAGCTGGGTTTCCTCGCTCCTGTGTTTACCCCCTACGTCCCCGATCGTTCGGCTAGGGAGTAAAGGGAGCACCTCTGTGATTGTTACGTCCGGATTACCCGGGTACGTACCTCAGACGGGTGAAGCCAAAAGCTAGCGTTCTTAAGAACATAATTGGTCGGCCACGAGGGAAGTTAAAATAATTGGTAACTATCACCAAAGTTTCCGGGGTATTTTCCCGAAGTAACCATCCCCGCTTACCTTGGGTATTTGGTTATACGTGGTAACCCGATGAAAGGGACCCATCGAGGACCTATTTTCATCGGAAGATGTTTCTTACGTTATACAGTAATATAACATAACTCCCCGAGCACGTTTTTGTCTGTTCGCACCAAATGGCCGGATTGCCTGGTTCTCCGAAGTATTTTTCCGATGTCCTCGGATCACATAGTAGGAAACACTCCTCGGCCCCAGGTCGAGGAGGTGGAAGCCGATGGCCAGTTAAGACAAACGTTTTATGCACGGTTTGGAGATTATTCGATGTCAAGTACATAGATACATAGAATCGAACAATTAATTCTTCTCAAGACCATCTATTGTGGTATCGAGAGCACAATCTGCTTGGGACAACCAAGCTGCGGGCATGACCTGGTCATATACCAGATGCACGGGCACTTCCTGCCCATCTGGCCCTACCGGCCCTACCCTCGCTAAATGCTCTGGCTCCAGCTTGATGAAACGGGTCTTAATCATCGCCCACGCCTCCCGTGCTCCCTCACGACAAGAGGATATCTTCCATAGCTCCAGGCGGCGCCGAGCCCCTTTGAATCGATTCGGCCATCCCTTCCGGAGCCGCTTCGCCAGGCCATATAGCTTTGCACATGCTCTTCATGGCCTTTCGGGCCCGTTCATGCACCGCGGATAGCTCCTTCAGCAGATCCTGCCCCAAAGAGCCGGCCTCCTCGTCGGGGCGCCCGGTCAGTAGAACGGCAATGAGACGCGGCGTTGTTCATATTGTTGTCTACCCGAACAGTTTATGAACTGAAACAAATGGGTCGCACTCACCGAACATGCCCACTTTCAGTCTCTGGTTTTCCTCTTGGGTTTGGGCCAGTTGAGCCTTTAGGCTTTTGATCTCGTGGGCCTGTTGTTCGCCTTCCGCCTTCAGCTTATCCCTCTCCTCATGACTTCGGGAAAGCACCCGGTAGCCAGCTTCCTGCTGCGACTCCGCATACCTTTGAGCTTCCCTTGCGATTTCTAGCTCCCTCTGCAGCTGATTTATCGACTCGGCTGCTATGGAATCATCTTTCATTGACAGAGGTGTTCCCTCAAGAATTTCTTAAATAACTTCGAGCTCGGCACTTACGATGTGCCTCTCCGGTGAATTTCTTCACACCTTCTAGCTCGTCCTTCACAGACTCTAGCCCTGTTCACGCCTGTTTGAGGTCCTCGGACAGTTTTTTGTTTTGCTCCCGAACAGTCTGCACAACAGCAGGGCAGTCTAAATATCAGACCCTTACTTCGGCCGTCCCGCCCAAATTAAGGCTCGGGGCCTACTGGGTTAGATACTAGTTGTCAAAACTAATACCATACCTGCATATTGGTAGACATGAGCTTCAGGGCCCCTTCAAATCCTGTTCGGGCAGCGCCGAGGTATGCGTCTACCGAGCTAAGAGCATTAAACTCCTGATCAGAAAGCGCGGAGTGCCGAAGTGACGCCTTACGCCACCGATGATTCATCACACTCTCAACCTCGGAGTTACTGACCGAGACGCCACCTGAGTCCTCGGGATGTTGGTCCTCGGCATGGACCCCCGGAGTAACTCCGGCTACAGCTGGCGACCTCGGGTTTGAGTCACCCCTCGGTGCTCCTTCAACATCTCCAGCCGAGGACGGTTCCACACGTCGTCTACAGAACACCATGGAGAAAATTATTGGCATATTCGGTGGATGTTGAAGGAAGAGGCTATGACGGTGCGGCGAATGTTACCTCTTCGGGCGGGGCACCGATGATGTAGCTCCTGTTGGGGCCGCGCGTCTGGTCACCCCACAACTACTCGTCGTCGGGGCTGCTGGTGCCGCTCTTGCGGCTGTTCGGCACGTCGTGCGGCGGCCCTTGGGAGTAGGTGTCAGTGTATTTGGGCCTGCAGCGGCTGAGCGTTTCTTTCGAGAGGAAGCCCGTTGGCCACTTACCGTGGAGGAGGGAAGCGCCCCGGGATGATCGGCCAACAGGGCCACCTTAGAGCCATCGAGGCTCTCCTGGTAGAAGACCCCCTCCTCGAAATCAATTGATGTCTCAGGGTCATCGTGGAACTCGGGATCATCGTCACGAGAGTAGTTCTCTGGTTGGGGAGCAGGGCAGCTTACTGTCTCGATCCATCGCCGAACAAAGGTGAAGATCCGATTATGAAAATTCTGGAGTGATATCCGTGCTATGAAGAGTGGTCGAACTCACCATTTCGATGGGTTCATACATCGAGAAGCCTTTCTTGAGCTTTAGCCGAGCAAACTCTTGCTCTTCCCCCTTGAACAAATCGGCTAGAATGACGGCTATCGCCGTCTGGTTGGCAGGCCCCTTCCGGGTGTACCGGGTTGCGTCGTCCTCGCCGTTATAGTTCCATAGCTGGTGAATTCTCTGTTGGAGAGGCTGGACACATCGAGCGATAGCTATTGCCATCACATCAACGATGGTTAGTCCGTTATGGGCTAACCACCTCACTTGAGCGGCCAGCTGAGCTACCTCGGCATTTCCTCTTGGGAAGTACTCTTCGGGCGCCAGTTGAACCGCTTCGTTGGAGAAGCCAATGAAAATTCCGGTAGACCCCTTCGAACTGGATCGAATAAAGGGACGTCTTCGATATAAAACCATTCCGAAGTCCACTCTTCGGCATCCTTCTTCGGAGTCCCAACGGGGTATCCGGTCCCGACGACGCGCCATACTTCGGCTCCGCCGACCTCATAGATAACCCCTCCCCGGGTTCGGGGGACTAGGCAGAAGAATTTTCTCCACAACTCGAAGTGCGCCTCGCAGCCCAGGAACATCTCGCATAAAGCGACGAAGCCCGAAATATGGAGGATCGATCCGGGGGTAAGATGGTGGAGCTGAATCTCGTAGAACTCTAGTAAACCCCTCAAGAAGGGGTGAATGGGGAAACCCGTCCCTCGTAAGAGGAAGGGCACGAAGCACACCCTTTCCTCCCCATGAGGGGAAGGAAAGTTCTCCAGAAGGCCTCCTCGCCTGCAGAAGTTAATCCGGGACGAGTGGATGCGAGATCTGAAGCAGGGAGATATCCTTGCATCTCGAGCCTGCGTAAACGCATGAGGGATACGGAACAGCTCGCCCAATCACCTTGACGGGGGCCGTGAGGGCGTGAGGAAGAGCCTGGGACGCTCGCCATTGTTTGCTGGTCACGGCCTCGCGAGGATGTAAGGGAGAATGGCAGGGGGTGGGGTGCGTCAACCTCCGCGCCCTTGGCCTATTAAAGGGGCATTTACTCCCCTCGAAAGAGGGGTATTTTTGCAAAAACCCATCGGTCCGCTCGCATTCCGTGGGTGCACAGACATCGAGGGTCGTCATTTGATTCAGGGCGAAGAAAAGCAGTATGGCGGGCCCCATAATGCCTCGCCAATTGGAGGATTCTTTGGCAACCGAACTATTGGTGGCCGAATTATTGTTAGATCAAATACAGGTAAAGGGAGGAACTCGCCACCCAAGCCGAAGACCATTGAAGCATGAAGCTACCAAAAATTATCAACCTCGGCGTTGGAGGCTAGTTCGGGGGCTACTGAGGGTGTCCCGGACTAGGGGGTACTCGGGCCGCCGGCCTATCTTACATGGGCCGGATTGATGGGCCGCTCTCTACTCGTCGATGGAAGGCCGGATTATGGGTTACCCCGTGTGTCAGAAGGAAACCTTCGAAGACTTGGCGTCTTCTCCAAGGAATAGTTGGCGTGGCTGGCCTGTTTATGCCCTGATGTAACCGACTATGTGTAACCCTAGGACCCTCTGGTGTCTATATAAACCGGAGGGTTTAGTCCGTAGAGGATCACGTCCATTACCTAGGGTTTAGCCCAGTCGATCTCGAGGTAGATCAACTCTGTAACCTTCATACAATCACATCAATACAATCAAGTAGGACATAGGGTATTACCTCTTCGAGAGGGCCTGAACCTGGGTAAATCACTGTCTCTACGTTCCCTGTTACCATCGACTCCTTGACCCATAGTTCGGATCCCCTACCCGAGATCTTCCGGTTTTGGTACCGACAAGGGGGGAGAGAGAGAGAGGCCAACACAGTCTTTTTTATATCTGGAGAGGGTGAGAGAGTGCGAATAGAGCAAACCCTAGCAAACAAACGCTGAGGCTCCAACGTGTATATATATAGTGGAGAGACAGAGTGTGAAGAGAGCAAACCCTAGCAAACAAAGGCTGAGGCTCCAGCTTATATAGTACTTATATGGTGGAGTGGTTTTATTTTTTCTCTCCATAACAATTATTTTAAATTGTGTATGAAACGAAACTCTTTATTTAACATACCAGTGAAGAAAACTACGATCAAACTAACGCTCCACGCGTCCAGGTCGCACTTTCTATCGTTGACGTGTGGTACCTCCGTCCGCGTTTTTACTACACATCATATTTTTTTATCAAAGTTTGACCACATATTTAACTAGCAAACGGCTAATACATGCCAACAATTGGCTTCATATTTTTTATGTAGTTATATGAGTAATATATTTTATCAAAGTTTGGCAACATAATTAACTAGTCGCAAAAATTCAGAACCAACTCATAAATAAAATGTTTATACAACTCAATGATTGAAAGATCATAGCCAACATTTAGAAACCAATACAGGGGAGCTGAAGACAAAGTTGTGAGAAGGCTTGGAAACCAATACAAATCTTTTGCTCTTAGTACCAAGATGGATGCTTCTCCGAGGAAACATTTGGTTCATAGCGAAAGACAAATTTGCACCAAGGTGAAAGACGGATGCATCTCCAACGCAACCAAGGTGCACTGATGAATGATATCTTTGTCTTCGTGGCTACCCAGCAAAGAGCATTGATGGAAGACAGCTCGTATTTCATCGAACATCGATCAGCCGATGCAACCATGATACTCAACCATGAGCATCGATAGGTCACCGTGGTGATGCATCATCCATTTGGCATCAAGTTTGGGTGCGGCACCACTGAGGTTTGATAAATTCTCACAGTGATCTGTTTCTTCTCGGTAATCAAGCTCGAGAAATGAAATTTACCCCACAAATAGAAGCATCATGATTATCTTCATGGGGACTAAAGCAGGACAGAAGCATTTCTTAAAACGGTGTCATTGCTTCTATTTATCAACGCCTCTAGATTGACAGCAGCATTACTTAAAAGGGACATCACTTTAACATGGGCATTGCTTCATTTTACCAGTGATATTAGATTAGTAGCAGCAATAGGGGCACATGGACAGTGAGCACACAACCACCATGTACCTCCACCGAGGAATAAACCAGGACAACTTTTTTTTTGATGGAAAAACCAGGACAACTTTTGGAGTGGCCTTTCTCCTGTAACCAAAAAATTTAGGTGATGTTGGACCAGCAGACGAAGCCTAGCTACTATACATAGAGAGATGGGGAGTACTAATATATACAAAACCCGTATGCAGCGACGTGGGGAGCTAGACCAGTAGAACGAAGCATGAAATCCAAAAGAAGTTATACCTCAGATGGGCGAGATGTGGCTTAGGCGGGCAGCGGGATCTGCCCACACGACGGCAGTGAACAAGGGCGCGGAGGACCTTCGTCCGCGCCGGCGCCGGCTCAGAGAGGACGGTGCGCATCGGCTTCCTCCCTCGCCGACGGTGACCACGTCAACGCTGCACGTCCTCCCCTCCCGCAGCGGACGGGATCCGGCCGGATCTGTGACCACCGGTGAGGAGAGATATCAGAGTGGACACTGTCATCTTGTTTCGATTTGGAGAGGGTGAGAGAGTGAGATGCAAGAAACCCTATCAACCAAGCCCTCTCAAGCCTACATATAGAATGGAGTAAAAAAATCTCTCCATAGCAATGGTTTCAGACAGAATACGCGCGTTCCCGGAAACAAAAACGAAAACTCACGGAGGAATCTCTTTTTAATGTACGAGGAAAGAAAACTCGATCAATAACACACCACCGCTTCCAGAAGTATCGCTCACATGTGGTCCCCGACCCTCCATTATTAAGTGACCAAATTAAAGGGTCAAATTATCATGTAAGCTGCCTCTTCGTGTACAAATGCGCTCCATCATGTACTCACGGGTGTGTCAGAGGCAGAGTGCGTGCGTGTACCTCTTCTCTTCTTGTATGTAGTACTACTCCTTTTTTTTGAACTGGTAGTACAACTCCTTTTATCTCACTTCCTATTGTTTCCCACTCCTATGATATTACTATCCTAGGAACAAAATGAGGCCGAACTATGTGTGTGTGTTCGCGTGTGTGTTAGACAGAACGAGACATCGACCTACAGAGAGATGGTGTGTACGAGTAGTCATGAGAGTCGTGACTATGTGTGTGTGTGTGCGCACACACATACACATACATATCCGTGTTTACGTAAAATTCCTACTTTCATCTCCTACCCCCCGCTGAATTTCAGGGGGGTTGGCCCGTCCTCCTTTCATCTCCAATCATATTTGTCCAACTGGCTCATTATTATGTTAATTACGTAATAATTAACGATAACCCTAAACCCTAGAAATATTTACGTAGGTCCAGCATCTCTCGTTTGCAGGCGTCCGCACGGCTGCCACGCCCGCTCCTGCCCTCCCCGGCCCAACAAAACCATCTCCAGCACCCGCGCGCGCTCCCGGCCTGAAAAGGTCAGTGCCGCATTGATGCCCGGCTAGAGCAGACGCGACCTCTCACTGGCGCGGCCGAGAGACCGCCACCCTCGCCGCTTCCTGGTGCACGCGACTGCTCTGTGTTCAAACGACACCACGGCCGGCCACAACATGCATGCAAAAAAGTTCTTGGGAGTTCGTGCTATAGCTAACTGTCCTCTCCCCCCTCGTCTATCTCTTCCAGTAGTAGTACTCCATGGCGATCCATCGACACGCGGGCGGGGAAGTTTGCATATACTCTCTTTGCAATGAGCGGCCTGCCAAGCAACTGTGTGGGGTGAGACGCGAACGCGACAGACGTGATGTATATAAATGTTAATTTTGCTCCATGGCGCGATCCATCGACAAGACATGTTAGTTTCCAAAAGAACACTGTAGTATACTGTACTGCATGAGGGAGAAGCGGATTCAACGAAGAGTGATGGTTGCTTTGTCCGTCCAACTTCCTGCCGGGTCTATGTGATTTGACGGCTCATTGGTCATTATTACTGTAGCGGTACGACCGTCGTAATTGTCAGTTGTAGTACTACACTCTACTTTGGTGCATGGCACGTGGACCCGGATGCTGGATGTCCCACGTTTCGGCGAAAGGAGGTAGAATGATTTTGGAGCCAGGAACTGCTCCGTAGAGCGTGTGCACTCTTTTTTTATTCTGTGATAAAACTAATTTTATCCACTCTTACACCGGAGGAGTGCGAAACACGACAGCCCAGTGAGTAGTACATGGCCCACCTCACACTATCACCATATTCCTTGGACACCGTGCGACACCTAGCTCTTTAGTAATAGTAGTAGGAGTAGTACATACTACTATAATTTCTCAGTGAGATAAAATTGTACTTACAATGCTATGAAGCTTTCAGCTTTTGTTTCATGTATCTTGCCCCCAAGGTTTCCCCATTACGCCATTCCATCATCAAATACAAAGGAAACTAACATGCATGCTGATGCATCTCAATGATTCACAGATCATAGCCAATATTTACTTCACAACTAAAGACAAACGTTGTGAGAAGGTGTAAAATAAAGAACAAAATGATCAATGCTGTCCTTAGGCCTTGAACCCTAAACCCTAAACAAGCTTTAATTTCCTGGCGAGGTTGAAACTTCCGAAGGAAAGAAGTCTGGAACCCATGGACCATCCGATGATTTTGTGCACTTCCACTAAAATCGAGTTGAGCATCCCTGTTGGCAAAGATATTGAAGAAGTGTGATTAGAATAATAGTAGTGGCACTAGTTGATGAGACATAAACTCATCACAAATAGAAGCTGGTAGAGCAATGTGCGGGGCAAAGAAGTAGACAAAGATCCGCATGGAGCAACGTGGGGGGCTGGGGCAATGGAGGAAGTCAGCTCGAAAGGAAGTTGTACCTAAGGGACGTCGGGATGTAGCTAGGAGGGCGGTGGGAGGCGGCATCAGCCCATACCACGGCAGTGAGCAAGGGGCGAAGGCTACCGCGCCGGAGCTTTGTGAGAGAGAATGACCGGGACCCCTGATCGGGACGCGCCCACAGTGGGTTTTCTCCCTTGCCGCTGGCGACCGCGTCTACGCAAAACATCCACCACTTCCCCCGGTGGACGGGATCCGGCCGGATATGTGAACAACGGTGTGGCCATCGTCGTTTTGTGCGAGAGTGTGTGAACAGAGCAACCCCAGCAAGCAACCATGTAGCTTAGGCTCCTGGCTATATTAGGTATATATAGTGGAGCGGTTTTCCTTTTCTATCCATATCAACCTTTTTATATTGCGTACGTGCCATTGAAGAGAGAAATGTTGGTTGCTTCGTCCGAGCAACTTACTGTGTGATTTGACTGCTCATTAGGCATTATTACTGCGTCCCCTGCTGGTACTCCACATACGTGTGTGACCGTTCCTGAGTCTCACTTGTACTCCCAATTACTTATCTCTAATTTCTTGCATGACACATGGATCCGGATGCTGGATGTCCCACGTGTCGGCGAAAGGAAGAAGAACGAGTTTCGAGGACCGAGAAGTACTATTTCCATGCAAACGGATCTTACGATGCATGAGCTGTTTGTTCTGCTATCGACCAAAATACCCCTGCATGCAGGTTTGTCTCACACACATGTGCCCTAACTGCTCTAATATCCATCATTTCAGCAAGGGCTAATGCCGTCTAAAACTCCGTCCATGCAGTACATTATGAAATATGAACATGTGAAGACTACAACCCTCATGCATGCGTGCAGTAGTCACATGTACACATGCACACAAAAATGCACGCGACGCCCTAATGCATGCATGCGGCAGTCACACGTACACATGCACGCACGCATGCATGTGTACAGCACACGATGCAACACACACACACACTCATGCTCAAGTGCTCAACCTACACATGCATGCGCACACATACATAGCCAAGGTGGTTCCTGCGCAAGTGTCGTGGGAAAACGATGATCTATGGGATCGAGAGGATCCCTTTGCGGTTCAGCTGTGGGATCAATATACTACAAAGGGCAGGGCTAGTAGATGTTAGTACAAGCAAGGATTTATCCAGGTTCGGGCCGCTATGAGCGTAAAACCCTACTCCTGTTCTGGTGGTTTGATTGTATGTGAGCTCAAAGGTTACAAAGAGCGCAGCTTGCCGGCAAGGTGCGCGGGAAGTGCAGCTACAGCGTGTAGTTGAGCTAAGAGTCGACCGTTCTAAGTGTAGCTGTGGGCCTCCTTTTATAGGCCAAGGGGTTACCACAGTGGCTAATATGGTCATTTACAGATTATGAATAGTAACTTACACCATCACCACGTCTATCTCCAGACGGGGTAGGAAAAGCGCATTAAATGCACCATAAGGTGCTACGTCGGGGAGGCGAGGCTTTGGGCAAAAGATCTATACCACTAGTCCTGGCACCCTCTTGTCACCTTGACACATCCCAAGGATGGGTGGCGTTAAAGTTAATCCTGGCGTGGCATGCTGACACGTGCCTTGGCCAGCTGCGTGAACTGCCTGCCCGCTCGACACCTATCATGCGTGCTTATCTAGCCGATGATGAGGTGGAGCGGTAACGGGACAGAACGAGCTTGCCAGCGTGGAGGTTTCCAAGCCGTTGCTTGCCGGCAAGGAGCTTGCCGGCAACCAGGGTCTTGGTCTTCACCTTGTCGGTATGAAGCTTGCCGGCAAGGGCAATCTTGATCTTCAGTACTAGAATAGTACTTCTCGATGACCTCCCTTGAGGTCTTCTTCATAGTCTTGTTTATTCTAAGTCTTGGGTCACAGCAACCCTCCGGCAAGCCCTTGCCGTCAGGAAGGCTACAACTGCCTATGCACAAGTCAGGGTACGAGGGCACCCATGCTTTAGTACACAGACAGGAGCCCCTGGGCCTGGGCCACACGCGCATGCGAGGCGTCATTGGGCTAGGCCCGAACAGTGCACAGGGACGCATGGCAGAGGATAACTATCATAATCTTCTCTTTTACCACGCCCCCCATGACATGCATTAAATGCGGGCGTGGGAGAGGTGGAATGGAACGGGCGCGGGGACGTAGTGCGCCTGAAAAGCGTAGCCACGTAGGACAGTAAAGAGCCAGCCCCCGTGCCTTCCCCATAAAAAGGAATCCACGAAGGGCGCCGCTCATTTACCCTCCTTCTCCCAATCTTGCCATCGCCGCCGTCTTCGTCTTCTTCCTTGCGACAGAGCAGAGCATGCCCTCCGCTTCTGCCGCCGCGCAGCGCAGCTCTCCCCCACAAATCTTGCCATGGCGTCAAAGAGAGCCGGAAAGGCCCCAAATTCGGCGGCGGATGAGAAGAAAGCCGCCAAGGCTACACAGTGGCGGTCTCATGCCGTTTTCCCGCCGGTGCTTACAGAAGATGACCTGACGTATAGTCAAAAAAAAGATGACCTGACGAAGGATTACATGCACGTGTATGTGAGCATGACGCAGGATCATGAGGCCACAGCAGTGCTCCAGGATCCCTCCCTCCTGCCGATGATCAATTTCACTTCTTCGTCGGGTACTTCTACTATGGTCTATGCCCACCTTTCTCTGATTTCTTTGTTGAGGTGATGAACACTTTTGGATTCAGACTGCTAGATTTCACCCCCAATGCGGTCACCTGTCTGGCAACCTTCGCTCACCTGTGTGAGAACTTTGTGGGAATAGCCCCAAATGTTGCTCTGTTCCGGCATTTCTTCATCCCCCGGGTCGAGGAGGGTGCCCTTTCTGGTAGTGTCGCCTGGGTCCCAAGGGGAAACTCGAAGAGGCACTACTTGGACGGCAAGCTGCACACCAAATGGGATGAGTGGCGGGCCGACTGGTGCTGGATCAAGCAACATGATTTTCCAGCCTTTTGCCACCTCAGGACCGAGAGGATTGAGAAGCCCGATAGCTGGAACAATGTCGACCCCAGCGACGCCAAACTGGGAGTGGCGCTACGCCAAATCCTCGCTCTCAAGGGGGCCGGCCTGACGATCGAGATGGTGGGGCGGATTTCACTCGCCGCCGGATCACCCCGCTGCAGCACAGAGGAGGCCGGCGAGCGTGGGACTACCAGGGCCCCACCGACACAATGTGTTTGCATCCAGGCTCCGACAACAACTTGACGGTAATGGGGCACTACCGGCTCATTTTTCAGCTCTTTAACAGGGGCTGCATCTTCGATCTGCCGGCGAAGGTAATCCCCTTATGCAACAATACCGCCAAGGGTTCCATCTTGGCGATGATGCCAAACTATAATGCCAGGACGGTTCTGAGCACATGGAAGGAACCCAGCAAGGAAAATGTGGACAGCTGGTTTGCCGGCCTGGTGGAGGAGGCCATTGGAGCCGAGGATGACATGATGCACCCGACGAAGGATGATCGGGAAGAGTTACTGGCCTTGAGAGCTAAGGAGCTCAAAAGAGTGAAGGCAACTCGTTCTCGGGCAGCCAAAGGCACCGGCAGCGGAGGCACCGGAAGCCAGGCTGAAGAGCAAGCCACAGTTCCGAGAACTAGCGGAGGAAGCCGCCCCCAAGAGCATGCCGAAGAGCATGCCGATGAGGAAGATCAGGCTAAGGAGTCTGAGGAGGGGGAAGAAGAGGAGGAGAAGCCCGAGGGGTCTTCGGACAAAGAGGAGGAGGAAGAGGAAGAAGGGCCACCTCGCGCTCCTCCTGCCAATGTGAAGGTGGCCGTCGCCAAGAAGCCCGCTCGAAAGAAGGCAGCGCATACCGAGCCAGCAAGCCAAGAGCTCGCCGCCGTCAAGGTATCAGTCGCGGCTTCCCGGGCACAGCCTTCCCGGCAATAGCCTTCCCGCGCTGCTACCCCTCGTCGACCCATCCCGCCAACCGTCAAGGAGGTGGGTGTTTCGCAGCCCCCAGCTCCCCTGAAGCGTCCCAGGAGTTCACCGCCATCACCTACGATTGCAGGGATGGGGGACACGGTTCTCTATGATCTGTCGGTCCTTAGTGATCCCGACGAGGATGAAGAGTAAGCACCTCCATCCCCTTACGTTTTTCTTGTAATCGTCCGAACTCTATTGTCAAACTGATCTTTTTACTTATTCTGGTCTTGCAGGGATGAAATGCCACTGGCGGAGAGGCACAAGAAGAAGCCCAGGACCGCTGGAGAGGGCGAGACGGCAATCGGCACCGATCAAGGCGCGGGTTCATCTGAGGTTGCCTGCTCGAGCCCCCCGCGTGAGGTTCATGTGCAGTTTCCGCTGGCGAGCACTACCGTCGAGTCTTCCACGATCGAGACCGACAAGGGGTTGGAAAGCAGCCAGCCGGAAGGAGAGCGCCAAGGGGTAGACCCCTTGACGGCGCCCTCGACTCCCAGGCCGTCGCCAAGATCTTCACCGGCAAGGAGCAGCCCTCCTCCAGAGGAGCCCCAAGAAGGGCTCATCTGTGCGGAGGTCCCTCCGGCAACCAATGTTGCCGGGGACCAAGCGCCGACAACTGAAGTTGTCGGAGGAAGAACGGCATCCCCTCCACGTGTTCATCAAGGTAACCCTCTTTCCAAATGCACTCGATCCCTTGCCAATCCTTCTTTTTGTTTTCTTGAACTTGATCTGAATCTTGAACTTCTCGTTTCTCCACTTCTTCTCCATCCTGCAGAACCAACCCCTCCGGAAGAGAGGGAAGTGTCTGTGGAGGAAATCGCGAAGAGCGCCGCTGATGAGGCCGCCAGGATTTCCGCCACGGAAGCCGCCGCGTCTGCCACTGAGGAGGCCAGGAAAACCCCCGGAGAGCCTGTCGTGCCCTCCAGCAGTGCATCTGGGCTCGTCATATCGGACGCTGAGATGGGCAAGGCTGGCGGTGATAGGCCAAGCGTCGACGTCCACCCTAGTGCGGCTGATGCATAGGCTCTGACGGGGCCCTTGGGGCCAACCAATCAGCAGCAGGGATCTGAAGCCCCTAGCACATCTGGTGCCGGGGAGCCTACCTTTGACGAAGCCATCGCGGAGATCTTGGCGCCCTTCTCCAGCAATGTCGCAGCATCAGACGGCTCCAGCGACGGTGCCGCGGATCTTGTCTTCTTGATGGTGATGGCCACCGACTTCAAGGAAGTGCAGCAGCGCTACAGCCAGCCTTGGGAGGAGCTCCATTCACGGCGGCAGGCTATAGAGCTGGCCGAGGGGAAGCTGAAGGAGAAGGCCGAGAAACTCCGCACATGGTACAATAGCAAATTCCATATCCTGCAAAGGCAGGAAGAGAAGCTTGACGCAGCCAAGGAGAAGGCAGCAGCCCTGGACGGCAAGTTGACGGAGCGCAAAGCGCAGCTCATCGTCAAGGAAAAATAGCTTGCCACCCAAGAGGAAGCACTTGTCGCCAAGCTATGCGGCAAGGATGAGGAGATCCAGACTATGCTCACGCAGCAGACCCAAGAGCTAGAGGAGGGGCCACAAACAGGCCATCGAGACTGAAGCTTAGGCTCATGCCGCCAAGCTCCTGGAATCCGTCAAGGCCGCAGAGGTCGCTGAGGCCGCCAAGGTAGAGTTGGAGTCCAGGGTACCAAAGCTCGAAGAGGACCTCGCCGCCAAAGCCCAAGAACTCTCGACCATCAACAACTCCACTGCTGACCTCAAGTCAAAGCTCGCAACCCTGGAGAAGGATCTAGAGGTTCGCAGGGAAAAGGAGAGGGAGCTGCTGGTAAATTGGGAGAAGGAGAAAGCTGCGCATGCTGATGCTGCAAATTCCTTCGACGAGCACAAGAAAGCCCTGGATTTTTGGACTGGTCACCTTGTTGATGTTGCCGAGCACCTTGCTGCTCAGGTGACCATCATGGACAAGGAGAACCATAGCTTCACCGTCAGCGAGCATGACTCTACTAGTGCCAGCCTCACCCTCTTCTTTGAAGGACTCCTCGAAATATTGAAGAAGCATCATGAAAAGAGGTCCGCCAACTTTGCCAGTGAGTCTCGCAAATTCTGCAGCGACGTCGTCTCCAAGATGCTCATCAAGATTATCTGCCGGAACCCTAGGGTTGACGTCTCCAAGGCCTTCAAAAGCTTGCCGCCGGGGACGGACACCACATCTGCCGAAGAAGCCGTCGCTCCCCTCATCAGCAAGATTCATCAGGTCCCGAGGACTGAGGGTGATCGCAAGGATTAGCCCCCTTCGTTGTTTCTTATTGCAAGTGTAGTTCATGTAAAAGACAAATTATCTTAAGTTAGAACTGCACTTGGCTTCGATGTAATATTACTTGTGTTTTGGATGGATGTATGCATGCTATCTCTCTTGTCTTATTCTGTCTTTGCATGATTTCTGTACCCTACGCTTGCCGGAAACTTGCCGGTGTGCGCACTCTTGCCACGAGCGCTTGAGGAACGGATCCTTAGCAGCTTGCCGGAAGTGCCGCTGCCGGCAAGGATACACCTGACGATCACAACATAACCAGTTAAGTTGTTGAGTGGACTCGAAACAAAGTAAGGGCATAACTGATCACGACAAGGTTCCTTAGCGTGCAGGTTTCTCATACAAAGGTCAAAATCATTCAAGGAGAGGTTGCAACTACAACAAAGAATTTACTTTAAAGTTTTGTAACTTAGCTTTTTCTTTGCTGTGCTTCTTGCCGTAGGACGATATCTTGAACGTCATTTGGTATCCATACCATCACTCCCCCCGAGAAACTTGCACGCTAGGAACCCTTCTGTCCTTTGAGAAAAAGAAAGAAGAGAAAAGAGGAGGCTGGAACCTTGACGGTTCGTTAATCATCCTATGCAAGGGGAAAATGTAACACAAGTCTGCCTGCAACACATAAACAAATATGTACTTGGACAAAGAATTGTGAAACACTTATCTTTATTTATGTGCACGAGATCTGCGCCCGGCTCTGTACAAAGGTTTACATGCCTTTCCGGCAAACTTGTGCAAAAGAGGTTGCCGGGCAGCCCGGCAACCGCTCCTTACGGGTAAAACTTGCGAAGATGCTCAACATTCCATGAGTTGAGCACCGAAGTGCCATCTTCGGTCTCTAGGCGGACTGCGCCGGGCCTAGTGACTCGTACCACCTGGTAAGGGCCCTCCCACTTCGGCGTCAACTTGTTTTGCCCCTTCATGGACTGAATCCGACGAAGAACAAGGTCGCCTTCCTCAAGATTCCTGGCGTTCACTTTGCGGCGCAAAGCTTGCTGGTACCGTGCAGCATGGACAGCAGCCCGGAAACGATCTTCCTCATCAAAGGCCAAGTCTCGAGGTGACCCGTATTTGAGTTCTGTGGGGAGCACCGCTTCTGCACCATAAACAAGGAAGAAGGGTGTCTGGCCAGTGGCTCGACTTGGTGTCATTCTAATCGACCAAAGAACCGCCGGCAACTCTTCCACCCAGCACCTTCCACACTTGTGCAGCCTGTCGAAAGTTCTGGTCTTGAGACCACGCAGCACTTCTGCATTTCCCCTCTCTACCTGCCCATTGCTCCTTGGGTGAGCAACAGACGCGTAGCAAATCTTATTTCCAAGCTCTTGGCAATATGCTATGAAGGCACGACTCGTGAATTGGGTATCGTTGTCGGTGATGATCTTGTTGGGGACACCAAAACGGGCAACCAATCCTTTGAGGAACTTGATGGCTAACTGTGTTGTCACCTTCCTCACTAGCTCCACCTCAGGCCACTTTGTAAACTTGTCGATTGCAATGTACAAGAATTCAAAGCCCCCGGTAGCACGGGGGAAGGGGCCGACGATGTCGAGCCCCCAGACTGAGAAAGGCCAGGAAAGAGGGATGGTTTGGAGGGCTTGAGCTGGCTGGTGAATATCCTTGGAGTGGAACTGGCATGCTTCGCATCTGATGACCACCGCCAAGGCGTCTTGAAGGGCTGTCGGCCAGTAGAATCCTTGACGGAACGCCTTGCCGACAAGCGTGCGTGACCCAATGTGAGATCCACACATCCCTTCATGCATCTCTTCCAACAGCCGCTGTCCATCTTCCCGACAGATACACTTCAATTTCACCCCATTTGGTCTCTTTCTGTATAGAATGTTGTCAACAAACTTGTACATCCTTGATTGATGGGCTACTCTTTCTGCGTCCTCTTGCTCATCGGGAAGATCTCCTGTCTGAAGGAACTGGACAATTGGCTGCACCCATGCCGGAGCTTGTGGCTCGACGACAAGTACTAAAGGTATTTCTTCCTCTGTGGGAGCGCTTGTCTCGACGGCAAGGATCTGGCTTGCCGGAAACTGTGGCTCACTGGCCAAGGGCATCTTGTCGGCGGTATCAACTTTCTTGGCGGCTGCCGGCAGCTCTACCGGAAACTAACCATCAACATATTGTTTTCTCTTCTTCACCAGCCTTGATGGTGTAACGGATGGCTGAGTCATATGGAGCACAAAAGTTCCTGGTTCCACATGCATCTTTTGGGCGGCAAGCTTTGACAGGTCATCGGCAATCCAATTCTGGGCACGGGGAACTTGCTCTGCTTGCAGACCGTCAAAGTGCTCTTCCAACTTTCTCACTTCATCAACGTACGCCTCCATCAAAGGGCTCTGGTAATCCTTGTTGACTTGCCTCACCACTAACTGCGAGTAACCTCTGATAATTAGCTTCAGAATACCAAGGTCGATTGCAATGCGCAGATCGGCAAGGAATCCTTCATACTCAGCAGTGTTGTTGGTGGCCTGCTCCCTGGGAAAGTGCATTTGAAGCACGTACTTGAGGTGCTCTCCGGTGGGTGCTAAAAGCAGCACCCCGGCACCGGCGCCTTTTAGTGTGAAAGCACCGTCAAAGTACATGATCCAATCGTCAACAGTTTCCTTGCCGGGGGCGAGGTCTCTGGAACTTCTTTGTCTGGCATTGGAGTCCATTCTGCAATGAATTCTGCCAAGGCTCTGCTCTGAATTGTTGAGGTACTCTCAAACTTCAAATCAAAGCTTGACAACTCCAATGCCCACTCCACAATCCTGCCGGTTGCTTCTGGATTTCTCAAGATGCGTTGCAATGGAAAGCAAGTGACGACGCTGACTGGGTGTGCTTGAAAATAATGGCGCGGCTTCCTTGAGCCCATGAGAAGGCCAAAGAGCAGCTTCTGCACACCAGAGTACCTTGACCTAGCTGACAAAGTAGACTGGGTGCTGCACCATCTTCTTCTTCATAACTTGCTGATCTGGCTGGCTGGCTTGTCGGCACCTGACCTTGCCGGAGAAGATTCCGGCTCGTCGGGTCGTGGCTCTGCGACTGCTACCTCGTCCTCATCGGCCTCTCTTTCGGCCACAAGTGCAGCACTAACCACTTGATTCATTGCCGCTAAGTATAGCAGCAATGTTTCTTGCGGCCTAGGCGCAACTAGGACTGGCAGAGAGGACAGGTACTCCTTCAAATCTTGGAGCGCGGCCTCCGCTTCCGGAGTCCAGTGTACTGGACCTGCCTTTTTAAATATCTTGAAAAATGGCAAGGCGCGCTCTGCCGATTTGGAGATGAACCTACTGAGGGTGGCAACGCAGCCGGCAAGATGCCTGACATCCTTGACGCGTCTCGGTGCTTCAATCTGCTCAATTGCTTGATCTTGTCAGAGTTTGCTTCAATCCCTCTCTGAGATACAAAGAACCCAGGAAGCTTGCCGGATGGAACACAGAACACACACTTCTCGGGGTTGAGCTTCAAGTTGAGCTTGAGCAAGTTCACAAATGTCTCTTCCAAATCCTAGATCAGCGTTGACTTGTCTCTGGTCTTGACCACAATATCATCCATGTAGGCCTCCACATTTCTGTGCAGTTGTGGCTCAAAACCGATCTGAACTACTCTGGCAAAGGTTGCCCCGGCACTCTTCAATCCGACATGCATACGCAAAAAGCAGTATTGGCCACATGGAGTGATGAATGCGGTTTTCTCCTCATCTTCCTTGGCCATAAAGATCTGATGATAACCAGAATAGGTGTCAAGGAAAGATAGTAAGCCACAGCCGGCAGTGGAGTTTACAATCCGATCGATGCGCGGCAAAGGGAAAGAGTCCTTTGGACAGACTTTATTTATATTGGTGAAGTCTATACAAAGCCTCCACTTCCCGTTCGCCTTGCGCACTACGACTGGATTGGCTAACCACGTAGGGTGTAGCACTCCTCTGACTAGACCTGCTGCTTCCAACTTCTTGATCTCCTCGGCAATGAACTCTTGTCGCTCCAAGGCTTGCTTCCTGACCTTCTGCTTGACGGGTCTCGCATGAGGGCAGACAGCAAGGTGGTGCTCAATTACCTCCCTAGGAACACCGGGGATGTCAGATGCTTGCCAAGCAAACACATCGACATTCGCCCGTAGGAAGGCAACGAGCTCGCTTTCTTATTTGTCACTGAGAGTGGCACTTATAGAAAAAGTGCGACTCGTCCCATCCTCTCTCGCAGAAACTTGCTTGGTCGCTGGCGCAGAGGCCTTGGCTTTCTTGCTCTTGCCGGTAGAGCTCTCTGGTATGTCCTCGACAGGTGTGCTGCACTCTAAAGTGCGCTTCCCGGAGTCCGTATCAGATGTCTTGCCAGACTTCTTCTTCATCTTTTCTCCCTCGGGAGCTTTGCCGGCAGGAGCAGGTGCCTTGTCGGCAGGTGCTACAACTGCCTCCCGGTAGAGCTTGTCGACACAGATGATTGCGTCCATGTGGTTCGACTTGATGGTGAGGACCCCCATCGGCCCTGGCATCTTGATGACATTGTAGGCGAAGTGCGACGCGGCCATGAACTTGGCCAGTGCCAGACGGCCCAGAATGCCATTGTATGGTAGGGGCATCTTGATGACGTCGAAGATGATCTTCTCCGTCCTGTAGTTGAGGTCGCTGCCGAATGTGACCGGCAGCGTGATCTGGCCCTTCGGCTTGTTCCTCCCTTGACTAATCCCTTGGAACATGCTGGTCTCCTCAAGATCCTTGTCAGGGATCTACAGCCTCTTGATCACGTCGGGAGAGATCAAGTTCAAGCCAGCCCCACCGTCAACCAACATCTTGGTCACCCTGAGGTTGCGGATTGTTGGCGAAACAAACAACGGCAAACACCCGACCGCAGTGGTGCGATCAGGGTGATCCTCGGCGTCAAAGACGATGGGCTTGTGCGACCACTTGAGTCGCTTCTGCGCTCCCATCATGGGCTCCGTGGCATTCACCTCACGGATCCACTGCTTCAATTGCCGGTGCGAGGAGTGCAAAGATGCGCCTCCGTCAACACACATGGCATCCACTGCGTTCTGGAACTCCTTGTCGGACACATCTTCGTCCTCATCACCATCATCTTGGCCTTATGCACCCTTCTCTTTTGGCTGCTTGGCCTTGCTGCGGAGGCCACCTCGGCTACCATGGTTCTGCTTGCCAGATCCACCAGCACCATCCTGGCCCTTCTCCTTGTTGTGCTTCTCGTACTCTTGCTTCTGCTTCTCGGGAAGCTGCTCCACTTGCCGGCACTCCTGGAGGTCATGGCACTTGGTACGGTGGATCTTGCAGTACGGCCCACCGGTCTTGCCGCCCTTGTCACCTGCCGCGGCTTCCCGGTAGTCAGCGCATCCGGCAACCTCCTTGCCGGGGCTTTCTGCCTTGGACTTCTTGGCGGCGTAGGCGTCACCGGGGCTCTCAACTGCCATCACTATCTTGCCTTTGCGCTTCCGATTGCGCTTCCGGCTCTTCTTCTGTGGGGTCGATGCATCATTTGCGTCATCGTCTTTGGAGTCAACTTTGGCACCAGCATCCTCCCAGGGAGTCGCCTCCCTTTCTCAGCACATGCACATTTGTCCGCCAAGGTGTACAACTCGTTGATGGTTCTGACCTTCACGATATTCATCTCAGACCGCATTCTGTGGTTGCGCACATTCGTGTGGAATGCGGTGCGAACAACTGCGGGATGAACATCGGGGATGTTGTGGTGCACACGGCTGAACCTCTGTATGTACTTGCGGAGGGTCTCGCCATCTCTCTGGGGGATCACATGCAAATCACTCGCCTGACAAGGGAGCTTGTGGCCGCCCTGGTAGGCACCCACGAATTGATGGCATAGATCCGACCAAGAGGAAATGGAGCCCTCCGGCAAGTTCATCAACCACGATCTGACGTTGGGTCTGAGCGCCAATGGAAAGTAGTTGGCTAGCAGCTTGTCATCGCGCCCCCCGGCAGCCTGCACCGCGATGGTGTAGATGCCAAGGAACTATGCTGGGCTGAGCACGCCGTCGTACTTGTTGGGCAGCTCAGGCTTGAAGGGCGGGTGGACGTCCAGAAAACTTGCCGCAGCTCACGAGTAAACGTTGGGTAGCCCACCTCGTAAGGTAGGCACCCAGGGTACCCCGGCATTGGCACGTATGCTGCCGGCCCGGCACGGTCATCTGATAAACGGCGTGCTTCCCGGCGCCGCTCAATCTTTGTATGGGCGTCCTCGTCGCGTCGTTCGTGGAGCACTTGGCGCTGGTCTCGGTGGCCCCGCGGATTTGATGATGCCATGGGCATGGTGTCCTGGTCATTCGATCGGCGAGCTTGCTGTCGTGGTTGCTATTGACGTGGAGGCGACTGCACCGTTGGTGCACCGTCTCTAGCACGGCAGGTAGATGGTCCTACCGGCACTGTGGGTGGTCGTCTGGAGGGGCCCACATCTTGTGTTTTGCCGGGATCGGCAAAACTGATGAGGCTTTGAATGGTGGCCCTCCATTCTTCCATCTTGTCTGGGGCTCGCGGGAAGTTCAAAAGCATTTGAACTCACGCCATAGCCTCTACCGCCGTGGTTGGCATGGCGGGAAACACGGAACGGGACGACGTTCGACTCCTGGCTGGGCCAGGAGGGAGCTCGTCGCGTACCTGCTGCCGGGGCGCATGTTCACCAATGGGTTGGCATGTTGGTGGTGGAACCTGAGCATCGTGAGGATGATGCTCAGGGCTGGCTTGACGCCGTCCAGGACCAGCAGCGCCGCGGGGAAGCGTGGCGCACCCATCTTGCGATGGTCGCTGCACACGTCCCGCCGCAGCATTGTTAGACGTCGCCGCTCCATCCTTGGACATCGCGACGGTGGGGTCCTGGTTCACACCGGTCTAAATTGTAATATTGGGATGATCGTGCTCACCAGCGGGTCGTTGGAGTTGGCCGTCTGCGCCATCTCCAGTGCGCTGACTACGATCGCCGAAACGGTGGGGGTGCTGGGCACCCACACCGCCGGCGCCTCCTGCCCCGGCCGTCCCAACCATAGTGCCCGTGCCGACTGCGCTACCTGCGCCATCTCCGGACGCCTGGGAAGGCCGCTTGGAGGTGGTGGGAGCCGTCGTGGCTCCGGTCTTCTTCTTCGGCGCCATCGATGAAGGTGATGGAGCCGATACTCAAACTACGAACACTGATTCGTAATATAAGACCCCCTGCCTGGCGCGCCAAAGATGTCGTGGGAAAACGACGATCTATGGGATCGAGAGGATCCCTTTGCAGTTCGGCTGTGGGATCAATATACTACAAAGAGCAGGGCTAGTAGATGTGAGTACAAGCAAGGATTTATCCAGGTTCGGGCCACTATGAGCGTAAAACCCTACTCCTGTTCTGGTGGTTTGATTGTATGTGAGCTCAAAGGTTACAAAGAGCGCAGCTTGTCGGCAAGGTGTGCGGGAAGTGCAGCTACAGCGTCTACTTGAGCTAAGAGTCGACCGTTCTAAGTGTAGCCGTGGGCCTCCTTTTATAGGTCAAGGGGTTACCACAGTGGCTAATATGGTCATTTACAGAGTATGAATAGTAACTTGCACCGTCACCACGTCTATCTCCAGACGGGGTAGGAAAAGCGCATTAAATGCACCGTAAGGTGCTATGTCGGGGAGGCGAGGCTTTGGCCAAAAGATCTGTACCACCGGTCCTGGCGCCCTCTTGTCACCTTGACACGTCCCAAGGACGGGTGTCGTTAAAGTTAATCCTGGCGTGGCATGCTGACACGTACCTTGGCCAGCTACATTGACTGCCTGCCTGCTCGACACCTATCATGTGTGCTTATCTAGCCGATGATGAGGTGGAGCGGTAAGGGGACAGATCGAGCTTGCCGGCGCGGAGCTTGCCGGGCCGTTGCTTGCCGGCATGGAGCTTGCCGGCAACCAGGGTATTGGTCTTCACCTTGCCGGTACGAAGCTTGCCGGCAAGGGCAATCTTGATCTTTAGTACTAGAATAGTACTTCCCAATGACCTGCCTTGAGGTCTTCTTCATGGTCTTGTTTATTCTAAGTCTTGGGTCATAGCAACCCTCCGGCAAGCCCTTGCTGTCAGGAAGGCTACAACTGCCTGTGCACAAGTCAGGGTACGAGGGCACCCATGCTTTAGTGCACCGACAACAAGGGTTGAACTCATGCCGCGCCTGTGTAAAATTTTGTTTTACTTATTTCTTTCCTTTGCCAACTGACAGGTGGGACCCATAGTCCATGTGTCAATTTAACCAGTCAACAAAGTGCTACATAGACTATTTGGCCGGTGAACAGAGTGCAATACGGTGCTCTATGGTGAGCTAGTGACCGTATAAACATCGCAAAATGTATATATTGACCGTAATGAGCGTATTATGAAGTCCCGTGACCGCCATTAAGCCATATTAATCGGAAATGAGGAAGTATGGACTAGTACTGGACTAGTAGTAGTACTACACTACGCCCTCTCCCTCTCCCACACGCGCGGTGGCTCGCAGGATGAGGAGAACGAGGAGAAGCTTGCTTACTACGCCCTCTCCCTGTCCCACACGCGTGGTGGCTCACAGGACGAGGAGAAGCTTTTGACTACTACGCGCTCTCCTCGCCCACGCGGTGGACGTGCAGTAGTTCATTCGGTGTCAAATTGCCAGAAGCATACACTGTAGTACCATAATTGTTCGACTTCACGAAGAGGCGAAGAGCCAAGCGCAAGGTTTAATAGTACGAGTAGTACAGTATACAGGTACACTAGGAGCCGCACGGTGGAGTGTCTGCACTCTTATTTTATTTTAATCTGTGATAAAGCAATCTTCTACTACTAGTACGCATTTACTCCGGAGTAGTACGGAAAACTGCAGCCCAGTGAAGTATTTACTCCTCAGATCACACTATCACCATAGGGCCTCCGTGCGACACCTAGCCCGTCTGTGTTCTCCTTAGTAGAGTATTTATAGTTGCTCCTAGTAGTAGGAGCAGATTCAAAGAAGATTGAATTGATGGTTGCTTCCTCCGAGCAACTTACTGTGGGAAAGGTAGGGCTTGTGATTTGACTGCTCATTACTACTAGTATATTACTGCGGCGAAATGACCGGGCTGGAGTCTCCCATGCGGTTGTGCACTCTAATTTGGTGCATGGCACATGGACCCGGATGCTGGAGTAGTAGAATGGCTTCTGGCAATGCTACCAAGCTTTCAGCATTTGTTTACATAATATATGTACACATAATTTTTGAGCGACAAGACATTGTACAACGCTATGAAGCTTTCAAATTTTGTTTCATGTGTCTTGCTAGCTGGAAGGTTGTCTCGTTACAACATTCCATCAAATACAAAGGAAACTAACATCCATGCTCTTTCACAAAAAAAAACTAACTTCCTTGCTAATGCATCTCAATGATTCGCAGATCAGAGCCAATATTTACATCACAACTGAAGACAAAGTTGTGAGAAGGTGTACAAATAAAGAAAAAATAAAAAATGATTGATGCTATCCATAGGAATGTTTTCATTTCCTGGCCACGATATTCATTGGTTGGCAGCTACTTTCCCGCAGCTCTGTCAAAATCAGCACGACATGTTGGCAAAGAAAGGAGCTGTCAGAAGCATGGAACATTCTGATCATTTTGTGCAGTTCCACTAAAATAGAGCTAAGCGTCCCTGTTACCAAAGATATTGAGTAAGTGTGATTACAATAATAGTGGCACTATTGATGAAACAATAAACACACAAATAGAAGCCGGTCACCTTTGCAGTCTCTCTTGAGACTAACTACTTGTTGGAGAAGATTAGGCTGAGAGTTGGATGAGGAGGATAGGAACTCCAAACTCCCTTTGTGCAGTCCCATTGAAATGTAGAAACGTTGCCAGTGAGACATTTTAGTAGAACTGCACAAAACACTCTTAAGAAAAAAGTGCTTTGTGCAGTTCACCAAAAGGTCGCAATAGCAACGAGGTGAAATGGATATCCCTGTTTGCAAAAAGAGGTAGAAAGGAAACAATTACTGGCCAATGACAGTTGATGACACATACACCGACAAAAAGAAGCATATTCATTGTATTAAGGGAAAGATAATAGCACAATGGTTTCTCTCAAACGGTGTGAGGACAAGATTGCAAAATGGAAAGTACGCCGGCCGAACTAGTACGTTTTAGGCAAAGAACTAGAGAAGATCCACATGTAGCGATGTGGGAAGTTGGGCAGTGGAGCAAGGCCGGTTCCAGAGGAAGCTGTACCTGAGGGTCGTCGGGATGTAAGTAGGAGGGCGGCGGCGGGCGGGATCTGCTACGGCAACGAGCAAGGGTCGAAGGCCCTACCGCGCCGGAGCTTGGTCAGAGAGAATGGCGGGTACCGCAGATCGGGACGCGCCGGCAGAGGGTTTCCTGTCTCGACACCGGCGACCGGAGCAACACTGCACATCCTCCCTTTCTGCCGGTGGACGAGATCCGGCCGGATTAGTGACCAGTGGTTAGAGAGAGAGAGAGATTGGCCACCGCCATCTTGTGTGAGAGAGTGTGAAGAGACGAACCCCAGCAAGCAAGCATTGAGGCTCCTGCCTATATTTGTAGTACTAGTATAGTGGAGCAGTTTTCGTTTTTCTCTCCATACAATCGTTCTATATCCTGTACGTGCCATTGAGGAATAAAACTTTATTTAAAAATAATGCGCCAATGCGTCAATTCGCACTTTGTTTCGTTCACTCGTGGTACACGACCCTCCATCAAGTGAACAACCGACACATGTCAAATTATCACGTGGGCTGCCTTTTCGTACAGAAATGAGCTCCACCTTGTACCCGCGCGGGTGTGGTTGGGAACGAGATGTGAGTACGTGCGTCGTGCGTGCACCTCTTCTCTTCGTGCACGTACCCCACCTATGTGGGTGTGTGTGAGAAAGATACAAACCTAGAGAGAGATGGTGAGTGCGTTCATGAGTGTTTTTTTGGGGGGGGGTGATTTTGTAAGTGTATTTGTGTGCGTGGGAGATAGACAGGGAATATGAGTCGATGATATCTCAAAAAAAATGTAACATATGCAATGCGTGTGAAACGGAGGCCTAGATATATCATATGTAGAGGGGGTGATCCATGAGAAGAGAGGGGAGGGAACATCGGCGTGAGATATCGATAGAATCGAAGAGAGGGATGAAGGTGTATGTGTGCGAGATCGACAAAGAGAGCCAGCGAAATTGTGTGTGCGCACGTCAAAGATATAGGGTGGCTGGCCTACTAGAACGTGAAAGGGGACAGATGCAGTTTGTGTGTGGCAGGGAGACCTAACTAGAGCGTTCGACTATCGGTGTGTGTGTGTGGGGGGGGGGGGCAGAGACCTAACTAGAGAGGTAGATGAACAGGTATATGTGTGGAGAAGGAGAGACCTGGCTATGTATTGAGGGAGATCGATCGAAATCCATACATATGTGTAGGAGAGGAATAATTAAGGTTCAGAGAGAGACATAGCTAGAGTGCCGGAGGGGTGGTGGTGGAGTTGCTTCTCGGAGATGGTGGGAGAGGCCTACTAGACAAACGGAGGGTACGACTGCAATATCAATAAGAGAGGCGATGTGTGTCTGTGTGCGCGTGTGTGTGAGAGACGAGTCGGGAGGCATGCATGGTTGATGGGGGGGCGATATGTCTGTGGTAAGCAGACCTAACTAGATAGGTAGAGTAATCATCGTGCGTCGGGGAAAGGGAGAGACTTATCTAGTGAGGTAGATCGATCAGTGCGTGGTGAAAAAGAGTAATAGTTGACCTAGCTATATGTACAGAGGGAGATCGATCGATATACATGCATGTTTTAGAGGCAAATAAAGCCCGGAGAGACGGATAGAGAGACAGGGATGCGGCTAGGAGTTGGTGCGATAGGCCTACTATATAGAGATGGAGGAGTGTGCGAGTGCGAGATCGATGAAAAGAGGGGTGAGAGTGTGCATATGTGTGTGACCGTATGAGAGATAGGGGGCATGGTTGGTGAGATAGACGAGAAGAGGGAAAGTGTGTGTATGTGGTAGGCAGACCTAGCTAGAGAGGTATATCGATCGGCGTGTGCCGGAAAGAAGGAGCTGGGCAGACCTATAGAGACCGTGGGCGAACGACCTAAAGAAAAATAATGAATGTGCGCGACGGAGAGAATGCTGAGGGAGGGGGAGGGCGAGGAGGGTGTGTGCATGCATGAGAGAAAGTTAGTGCTAGCTACAAAGAGAACAGGATTTTGTGGGTGTAAAATCTAACAGAGATCATAATTCATTACAAAAGTGGATTCAGATATTTGAATAAGAGATCATAGTGTTTTAAACCCATGCATGCATGAATATAATGGTGATACACATGGTGTGGTTATGAACATGTTATACTATATATATATATATTATATATCGAACAATCTCACATTTATTTGAATTTGTGATAATGTGTGGCTTTTGCAGCTCATAGCTAAGTACTTGTAGGCATAGGGGGCGGGGCACTATACATTGTGCGAGAAACACATTATACATATGAAACATGGTTTAGATTATGAAGATCTAGCTAGAGCTTGAAATATACTATTATTTGAAATCAGCATAAAGTGGATTAAAAAATTTGAATTCGAGTTCATATAGTACACATAGTTCATATCTAACTTGACATCAATCATGTGGGTGTTGTGAAGATAATATACAGATGATGGTTTAACTTGACAACAATCATCATTGTAGATTCTTATTCAAATAGTGAAACAAATTCAAATTTAATTCATATTGCAGCGGTAGTATATACATTTGGAATGCACTAAAATGTTCATTTGAGTAGGTTACATGCATTATACACCTAGCGAAATATTTTAATTGAACATAACATGGATTCAAAGTTTTGAATGACATTTGTAGTAATTCATACAGTAAAATGGGACAAGACCCTCTCTTGTGTGGTGCGAATTGATTTTTTTTTGTTTTTTTGGTTGAGGGCAGTGCAAATTCATATGGTACCGTACACGTTAGCCTTGTCCCGAAATTTCAACCCGCACCTTATTATGCCGAAATTTCAAGATATCTCTTTGTCTGTTTGTGCTCCGAAAACTCCCTCCTTCTCAACCCGCGCCTTGCTATCATGAAATTACAACACACGCGAAAACTCCCTCCTCCTGCTAAATCCCGACATGTGAAATCCCCGTTCTACCCCTGATCGGAAAGAGCCGCTAGTTCAAATTGGTGGAGATACTTTTGTACCTTACCCTACATTTCGGACAAGCGCGTCCCTAAAGTCATGGTTCCCCCCTCCCATCCCCTTCTTTTCCCCATTCGAAAACCGAGGCCACCAAAACCTCTCTCCACCAGCCGCGAAACCCCACCCTCCTCCGTCCGCCCCCCCCATCGCTGCCCAGCCGGAGCCTCTTCCCCAATGACGTCGTCCACCGCAACAGCTCGACGTCCCTCATCCACCGCACCAGATGAGGATCCGTCGTTGATCTCATCGTCCCGCCGGTTCAGCCACCCCGTCCTCCACCTCCAAGGAGCTACTCCAACGATCGCCTCGTCTATCGCGGCTGCTCCATTCCCACAGCGCCACCTTAACCTACCCCACCGGAACCGCGGCATCCTCACCGACTCCTCGGATGAAGCCGAGGCCTACTCGGCGTCACCAAAGAGGTTGTACACTCATCGCATCTTCTCCTTCACTCGACCTCATGGCGCCGCCGGTGCTCGATCTCGCTCCGCCATGGCACGGCTCCCTCGACGCCGGCGTCGCCGACGACATCCTCCACGGCGGATCTCTCCATTGCGAGGCTCCCTCGGCGGCGGCGTCCATACCAGCCGGAGTCGCTGCTGCTGCTCTGGCTCTCGCTCGCGCTGCTTCTCTGCTCTTGCTCTCGCTCGTGCTGCTCTGGCTCTCGCTCGCGCTGCTTCTCTGCTCTGGCTCTCGCTCGCGCTGCTGCTCTGCTCTTGTTGTCGCTCGCGCTGCTGATGCTGGTACACGGGCTATTGCAGCTACACGAGTTGCTGCTCTAGCTCTCGTTCGCGCTGCTGCTCCGGCTGCTATCTGCTAGTGCATTCCCTGTTGAGCGGCTGCTGATTTAGATCATTGCTTCTCTGCTACTACTAGTGCTCGAGCGGCCTAAACTACCAATGAAGTGCTTCTCTGCTACTAGTTCTTTCAGTTTCGACAGTAAAATTCAGTTTCGATAGTAATAATCAGTTTTGACAGTAAAATTCAGTTTCAACGGTTATGTTCAGAGTCAATAGTTTTTACATCATCTGTTGGAGTTGGTTGTTTTTTGGTGATGTAAATTTTACAGCTAGCACTTTTTCGTGATGTATTTTACATCATCTATTGGAGATGGTATTAGAATCCCACATCAGATTAACGATGTCCATCTTGTACTGCTTTAGTCTCGACGTCGGACAGCTCGTCGGAGCTGCTCCAATGATGGAACCATCCATCACAACAGAGCAGTACCCTCGACGCCGTCTGCAGACACCTCAGATCTTCTTCCCCAGCTCCGACAGCCACCTCCACCGCAACATCTTCAGTGACCGACCCAATGATGCTGAGGTCAAGACGGCTACGCCAAAGAGGTTGTACACTTGTCGCATCACTTTTTACTCTACATTCATGTCGACCCCTTAGGGCTATTTTGCTTCAAAGGAAAAAGTGAAGGAAAAACATAGCAATAGGAACTTTTCCTATTTTACTCTACTATTCAATTATTCATGCATTTGGTTGAAAGGAATGGAGCAAAACAAAACTGACGGATTTTTTCCTTTCGTGTATGTTTCAAAGGAAAAACACAAAAATTTTAACATCCACCTGGACCTACTTATCAAAATCGTACGCATTAAAAGAAGACTAAGTGCATTAGTGGTATAATAACATTCTAACTTTACACATTTGTAGGTGGTTTGACTTTAATTTGGCCATGTTTCTTTGCATTCCTATGCTCTTCCTGCAAGCCAATGGAGCCCTTATAGAATTACTTCAGTTACAGATAGGTGTCAAAGAAAACTTTGTGTGGTTTGTCCTGCTCCTGTCGCGCCGTCGTCCACCTCACCTGAGCTGCTCCATCGACAGAAGCGTCCACCATACCAGACATCACGACTCCTTACCGTCTTTTGCCGCCTCAGATCTCCTTTCCCGCCATCGGCAGCCACCGCAACTGCATCACCATCATCGACTCAGCAGATGAACCTGAGGAGTACACAGGTCCGCAAGAGAGGTCGCACTCTTTTGTTTCTGCTTACTTTATGCATTGCTTAATATTACCTGCTAGTTTATCATCCTGTTCATCTCTTAGACACTAAGTCAGGTCCAAATTAATGTTCAAACTTGAGTTTTAAAATGCTTGTGGGGCACATATCAAGGCAACAATGAATAGTATATTGCTCTACTATCTGTTTCATCTAGGGTATCTACTATGTCATTCATCTTGGGTGGGAAACAAACAGTAAAGCAACCATCATCTGTCTTTTTATTAAATTAAGCTATCATTTGCCTGCTATCATTATTTTTGGATCTATCCACTGGTTGTTACCATCACTCTAGATTTTTGCATGCTCTCCTTACTTAATCTCACTATATTTTTTTCGTATGCATGTCAGTTATTGTACACAGTCATGCTGAACATGTAGAGAAAAAGAGAAGAGTCTTGCGTGGCAATACAATGTCATGCAGACATCGCTCCATGGTGGGTGCAATGGCAACCCCACCCCCTCCTCCAGATTGTAATCCAGAGGAAGATAGCTGTTCAGATGTGGAGTCAGAGGGAGCTGACCACTCCTATCTACCCCCTAAGGTGTTTGCTCTAACTTGGCATGATGATGTTGGTCATATCATGCATATGGTGCCTTGCTTTGCTTACTTTCGACATCATATATGTCATCTGCTTAGTTTAGACATGTTCTGTAATGCTGTTTAGTTTCTATATCATATATGTGAATTATGCAATGCCATCTTTTTTAGGCAGCCATAATATATGTGAAATATGCAATGCCATCCTGTTTAGCCAGGCATGATATATTTGAATTATATCTCACCGTTCCTTTTTTTCATTACATTTCCATTTGTCGACAATGTTTGTACATTCAACTACTCTTCCTGTGAATCAGCCATTTGAGTGGGTGATGAAAAAATATGGAGTGAAAACAAGTTCTTCAGAGCAGACAGTGCTACCTGTCGAAGTAGATCTCTTGCTGGGTCCAGATAGCTCCTTAGAGGAGGATTCAGAGACAGATGACCAATCCTATTCCCCCCCCCCCCGAGGTGTATGCTCTAACTTGGCAGGGTTATACTGCTCGTATCATGCATATGGTGTCTTGCATTGCATTGTTTAGACATCATATACACAATATTCAACACTATCTGCTTAGTTTAGACATCCTATATGTGAATGCCATGTGCTTAGCATATAAATCACATACGTGAATTATATCATGCCATCCTGTTTACTTAGATAACATGTATGTGAATTATGTCATGCGAACCTGAGAACCAATCCTACTACTTCTCGTCCCGGGGTTTCCACAATTGAAGAAAAAAGTACAGGTCGTATCGATCAAATTATTGGACCCGTGATGGATGTCACTTTTCCCCCGGGCAAGTTACCTTATATTTATAATGCTTTGGTAGTCCAGAGTAGAGACACTGCCGATAAGCATATTAATGTGACTTGGGAGGTACAACAATTACTAAAGACATCATATAATTATCTCATGCCATCCTTTTTAGTTAGTCATCATATCTTTGAATTATGTCATGCTATACTGTTTAGATAGACATCATATATGTGAAATTATGTCATGCTATCCTGTTTAGTTAAACAACATATATGTGAACTATTTCATGCCCTCTTTTTTCCTCACTATCTATTGCATCTGTCTCATACAAGGTCTGTACATTCAACAACTTTTCTTGTTTATCAGCCATTTGAATTGGAGGGTGTGATGGAAGTATCCAGCGGAGTAAAAACATGGTCTTCAAATAAAACAGTGCTACCTATCGATGGAGATAGCACCCCGGTTGTACTTGCACAAGAACCAGCCCTACCACACATAACCCAGACTATCGCAGATTGTACCCCTACTCCGATGGACAGAGAACCAGCTTCACCCAATCTAACCCCAACCCCAGTAGATAGTAACCCAGTTCCAGTTGACACAGCACCATCTCCACGACAGAGCTCCCAAACAAGAGCAGTTAGTAAGGCAGCTCCAGTGCCCCAAGCGCCAGGAGTACCACGGCGAAACCCAACTCCACCAGTTAGTACACCTATTCCTATGGACGAAGCAGAACCAGTCATCCGTAGTGTCGTGGGAAAACGACGATCTATGGGATCGAGATGATCCCTTTGCGGGTCGGAAGTGGGATCAAAATACTACAAAGAGCAGTGCTAGTAGATATGAGCACAAGCAATGATTTATCCAGGTTCGGGCCGCTGTGAGCGTAAAACCCTACTCCTATTCTGGTGGTTTGATTGTATGTGAGCTCAAAGGTTATAAGGAGCGCAGCTTGCCGGCAAGGTGCGTGAGAAGTGCAGCTACAACGTGTAGTTGAGCTAAGAGTCGACCGTTCTAAGTATAGCCGTGGGCCTCCTTTTATAGACCAAGGGGTTACCACAGTGGCTAATATGGTCATTTACAGAGGATGAATAGTAACTTGCATCGTCACCACGTCTATCTCCAGACGGGGTAAGACAAGCACATTAAATGCACCGTTAGGTGCTACGTCGGGGAGGCAAGGCTTTGGGCAAAAGATCTGTACCACCGGTCCTGGCGCCCTCCTGTAATCTTGACACGTCCCAGGGATGGGTGTCATTAAAGTTAATCTCTGCGTAGCACGCCGACACGTGCCCTAGCCAGCTACATTGACTGCCTGCCCACTCGACACCTATCATGCGTGCTTATCTAGCCGATGATGAGGTGGAGTGGTAACGGGACAGAACAAGCCTGTTGGCATGGAGCTTGACGGACCTTTGCTTGCTGGCAAGTTGCTTGCTAGCAACCATAGTCTTGGTCTTCACCTTGCCGGTACGGGGCTTGCCGGCAAGGGCAATCTTGATCTTCAGTACGAGAATAGTACTTCTCGATGACCTGCCTTGAGGTCTTCTTCATGGTCTTGTTTAATCTGAGTCTTGAGTCATAGTTATCCTCCGTCAAGCCCTTGCCATCAGGAAGGCTACAACTGCAAGTGCACAAGTCAGGGTATGAGGGCACCCATGCTTTAGTACACCGACAGGAGCCCCTGGGCCTGGGCCACACGCGCATGCGAGGCGTGATTGGGCTAGGCCCGAACAGTGCACAGGTACGCGTGGCAGAGGATAACTATCGTAATCTTCTCTATTACCACGCCCCCACGATGCACATTAAATGCGGGCGTGGGAGAGGTGGAATGGAACAGGCGCGGGGAGGTAGTGCACCAGAAAAAGCGCAGCCACGTAGGATAGTAAAGAGCCAGCCCCCGCGCCTTCCCCATAAAAAGGAATCCGCGAGGGGCGCTGCTCATTTACCCCCCCTTTTTCCCAATCTCGTTATCGCTGCCGTCTTTGTCTTTCTCCTCGCGCAAGAGCAGAGCACGCCCTCCGCTTCCGCCGCCGCGCAACGCAGCTCTCCCCCGCCTACTTCCACATTTGCCCTCCCCAGCGCAGCTACGACTCCCCAGAGGAACTGAAACAAGCCAGGGAAGGCGGTCGATCCCGAGGAAGAACTGGCAGCGGCGCGGAGAGACAGCATCGTCTTTGATCCGGTGCCGGATCAGAGTGACTTGGTGAGTCGGTACTCAATCATGTGGGGGAAAGAGACGAGCGCCCACATCGCGCCAGAGGTCCTTCCCGGCTCCATCAGGCCTGGACCAGACAAGTACCCCTTCTTCGCTGCATATTTTTACTGTGGGATCATTCCTCCCTTTTCTGAATTCTTCATAGAAATGATGTATACCTATGGGTTTCAACTTCTAGACTTCACCCCCAATGCCATGACTTGTATGGTTGTTTTCGCACATATGTGCGAAAACTTCGTAGGAGTATTGCCTAGTGTAGCTCTCTTCTGCCATTACTTCACTCCACGCATCGAAGCAGATGTTCTCTCCGGCTGCATCACTTGGATCCCCAGGGATGAGAATGCCTACCTTTCGGGGCTGCACTATCAGCAGTGGAACGAGTGGCACAGGGAATGGTGTTGGATCAAGGAAAAGGATTTTCCGGAGTTCTGCCATCCCAGGACGGCAAGGGTGGAGCGCGGCACGGATTGGAGCTCTTTTGCCACTGACGAGAAGAAGCTCACGATCGCCACCACGCGCATCCTCCGCCTCAAAGCTGCCGACCTCGCCGCTGAAATGGTGGGGGCTGACTTCCTTCACCGCTGCATTGCTCCTTTCCAGAACAAGGGCAGGCCCGCCTGGGACTACAAGAATGCAACGGATATCATGCGGGTCCGGACTGGACTTCACGCCAATGTGACAGTGCTGCAGCACAGGGCCCTCTGCGAGCACCTCTTCCGCCCCAGCGGCAACTTCAAGCTGCCGGCAAGGGTGGTGCCCTTATGCAATAGCTCCGCCAAGGATTCCATCATCACGGTGATGCCATCCTGCAATGCCCATGGTGTCGAAGCACTTTGGCAGCAGCCGCCCAAAGACGCGGTGCAAGGGTGGTTCGACACCTTGGTGGAGAGGCCCGTCAGAGAGGAAAAAGATCTCTTCCGCGACACCACGCCCGAAGAATTGGAGCACATTGCCAACAGGGCAGTAGAGGCCAGAATGGCTGGAGGTGTCAGCGGCTCTGGGTTCGTGGCAGCCAATGTTGGTGAGGAGTCTGGTGATGGAACGGCAAAGGAACTACCGGAGGAACTTGCCGAAGGGCAGGAAGAACTTGCCGGGGAACGGGGCGGGGAGATTATTGCAGAACAAGTACCCGAAGAGTCCCCCACTCCTCCTATTCCGGCAAGAAGAACTCGTGTCCTTCGGAGAGCTGCCTCCAGAGAGCCAGTCCATGGCGTACCCTTATGTGAGGAAGTTGCCGGCAAGGGGGTAACCGGCAAGGTTGCCTGGCAACAAGGAACTCAATGCCAAGCCCTTCAACAGCAGCGAACGCGGCGTACCTCTACGAGGAGTACAACCGTGTCGGCTGCCGGAGCGGGCGGGTCGTCTCGTCCTGCTACGCCTGCGGCAACTAAGCGGGCTAGGACTTCTACCCCACCACCTTCTTCCAGCACCAGGCCTGAGAGCTTGTATGACCTCTCCATCTTCAGCGCGATGAGGAGGAGGAAGAAGAGTATGCATCTCCAATTTTCTTTGTTAACTATTTGATTTCTCACTTGTGTTAATCTGACTTGTCTCATCCTGCCTTGCCTTGACAGTGACAGGGAGACCTTGGCACAGACGATGGCCAAGAGGATGAGGACCGTAGCAGAGGACGAGCCGGCAACAAGCATGGTGCCAGGCGATGAGGTCGTGGACATCAGCCCAGACCGCAGCCCCCAGTGTGAGGCCACTATCCAATTCCCTTTAGCAAGCACTGGTGTTGAGATATTCATTGCTAACATCAGCACGGGAGCAGGAGAAGAACGCCAAGAGGAGGAGCGCCCGGAGGCAAATCCAACTGGGGCGTCTCCGTCAATCGCTTCCCCGGCAAACGGCTCTCCGGCAAGGGCCTCCATAGATGAGCCCGTTCGCACTGATGAAGTGTCGGCAACCGAGGCCACCGACAACCAGGCGATGACAACCGAGGTTGTCGGAGAGGGACTGTCCCCCCTCAACGGTCTCAGTCTGGTAAGTTTTCTGCCGTCGAGTATTCTGCTCTCTTAATCTTCTTTTTTGTTTTCTTGAACTTGACTTGAGTCCTGATTTTCTCTCTTCTCCATCCTTTCAGATCTTCCTTCATCTGACGAAATGGACATCGATTCCACCATTGAGGAGATCGTGAGGGACGCCGCCGATGAGTCAGCAACATTGCTGCCGGTGAGGCCATCACGAGGACTGATGAGGAGGCCGCCAAGGCAGCTCACGAAGAGGCCGCCAATGACGCTGCTGAGGAGGGTGGCAACAGTAGTGCCGAGGCCACTGGAGACATCTCTGTCCCAGGAGCGCCAAGCGCTGACCCGGCTACGAGGGCGATCCTGGCCGGCAAGGCGGCCATTGGCAATCACCCATCGACACCTGAGGAGCCCTTCTCGAGCAGATACCTAAAGGTTGGTGACAACCTATTCGTCAACCCCCCTAGGACGTCAAGCATCGGGGCGCCCACTGAAGGAGAGATCTTGGACGGTGAGGTTACTGCTGCTGCCGGGCTCGAGGTCGTCAATGAGCCGCATGCCAGCACTAATGAGAACAAAGAGCAGCGGCTCCTCAAGGCCATGGGCGAGAACTTCCAGAAGCTTCAGGCGTGCTACCACAGCCGCACGGAGAGCTTGGACTCCAGGGTAGCCATCCTTGACAAGGCGGAGGACGAATTCAAGAAGCGTGTGGAGGAAATGTAGATCTGGTACGCGGAGTGCCTCCAAGACCTTCAAGAACGTCATACTCAACTTGCCAAGGCCCAGAAGGAATTTATTCTGGAGAAGGCCAAGGCCGACAAGGCACAAGAGGAGGCTGCGCACAAGGTAGCTGTCGGGGCCGGTTCTCCGGGACACAAAATCCCAGAAATTAACCCCTCATGTCGTCACCAGCCCCAGGATTACTGTTTGCTGGTGGGCACTTCCTTGATACAGAATTCCAAGCAATTACAAGAATTTGAGTACAAGACCATAAAGGTCTAATGATACAACAATGATTTTCTAACAGCGGATGGCGGAAGCGGGTAGCGGATCTCCATCTCTGGTGGGGCTCCATTCCCACATGAACAACTGACCTGAATAACTCCTATCCCGCGTGGCTGCTATCTCCGATTCCTAGGTTGCGGGGTGTGCCTTCGAAGTGTCTTCTCCTAATCGTGATCTGGCCAAGACAATAGCCAGGGACAAGCCAGTGAGTACGTTTGAATGTACTCGCAAACATCATGGACCAAAGATATACCGAACGCAGCAGAGAACATATGATCATGATGAACTAAATTATATGCATATGCTAACTGATATTAAAGCATCGCATGATAAATATTATTACGGCATGAAAGAATAAATATATCATTTTTGTAATAAACCAAGAATATAAACGGAACATCGGGCATTGGACCACCCGAGGAATCCCAAGAAAAATGCCAAACGGGTGTTTGAATGCGACGCCTCGAGAGGTCTTGAAAAGAAATGCCAAACGGGTGTCTAAAAGCGACGCCTCGAGAGGTCTTGAAAAGAAATGCCAAACGGGTGTCTAAAAGCGACGCTTCGAGAGGTCTGAAAAAGAAATGAGTATCCAGGTGGATTAACCATCCCAAGAGATACTCATAAAAAATAGAAAGGAGTATCCCGGTGGATTAACCATCCCAAGTGATACTCAGAAAAGAAAATAGAAATGAGTATCTAAGTGGATTAACCATCCCAAGTGATACTCAAAAAGAAAATAGATATGAGTATCCAGGTGTATTAATCATCCCAAGTGATACTCAAGGTTGCATATAAGAGAAAAAGGTTAGTCCACAACAAAATTCATGTTAACAATAATATTCATGATAGCATCAGTAGTGACAATAATCATCCTGCAAAAATGAATCATGCTCAATTTTACTTATTTCCTCCGAAGATCGACAATAATCATCCTGCAGAGGGTGTACTCTTTACCCACAAGTAAAGAATTTCTTTAGCCAACACCGAGATGCTGACTAATTCCCATTACGGTCTTTGGGATGAAAACACACCTGACCAGCACACACTAGATTAACTTTCCGGATGCCAGGAATCACCCAAAGCATCGTTCAAGAAAAACTCTAAGACGGGGAGACCATCGTCTGGAATAGCATGGGATCACTATTTATAACGCGCAGATTACAAGGGGTGCCCCCCTCTCGACCCAGCCGGATACACCCATGCCCCCTGACATGCCTACCAGAGGCCTTCGGTATCTTTCACCATGGTCTCTCTATACGGTGTGTGCAATGAAAGGGGTTAACAACTTACTGAACCATACCCTACCTGTGGCAGGGACAAGTGGCAGCACGAAACAAGTATGGGGGTTACCGGAAAAAGACCCGATCTACGGTCGGCTCAGGAGGTTTAAGTTTTCCTGCAGTGGTTAGCACAATATATTTCCTTGGTAGTACCCAACAGGGTCACCACCTGGCATGTCCCAACATGCCCTCACTGATCATTCTCATCACAACGAGATTTCAGTCTCACGGTCACTTTTCTCGTGACTGATTCTTTCCTGCAGATTAGTCTGGACCAACATATGTGACATGTGAAAATAACCATGCTCACTCATACTTCATGTTTTAATGAAGATAAAATATTTTTAAGGGATCATGCATGCATAACTAGCAATATGCAAATTTTATTTGAATTCAACATATTCATGATTCAATTATTCTTGCAAACAATTAACCATGCATTCACCATATCAATTGTTCAAGATGCTTTTCCCCGCAAAAAAAATTGTTCAAGATGCTTGCCTTGAGCATGCAGAAAGACTGGGTGCACTCCAAAACTTTGAAAATTTTATCTTCCCTCCATTTTCTATTTTCAAAATATTGAAATTACTACATAAACTTGAAACAGTACAAAAAGTTGTTTGGAAAATTTTGAAATAAATACTAGAATAAACTAGATGAAAAATGAAGAATAACAGAAAAAGAATCAAATCATTTGGAGTTGTGGTTAAAAAGTTAGAGCTAGTCAAAGTTGTGTTCAAAATCTATTTTTAAATAAAACACAAAAAGAAAACGGTTCAGTGAAGTTTACGCTTTCCAGTGGAGAAAACGTACTTTCACGAATACGTCTTCACTAAACAGCGCGTGCATGATTGATGGGTCACTGACAGTACGCCCCCTCGGTCAGGTTTGACCCTGGGTCAACCTCACGCGCGGGAACAGGGGCCGAGGTCCTGCCGGCGACGATTGTCGGCGGACAACGGCACCTCTCGGGGAGCTGAGCACATGTGCATGCTCAGGAGATCAAGGCGATCCTCTGGGTACCCGTCTCGGCCTCCGGGGTGGACGGAGTCCTCGGCGGCGAGCTCTCCTGAGAAGCTCCGGCGGCGGCGAATTGGGGCTTTCGCCCATGGTTGATCTCGAGTGAATTTTATGATGCAGATGGATCTGCGGATGCTCAAGCAAGTTACTGGAGAAAAAAATCAAGGAGAGGGAGGTTCTGGAGGCGTGGGATTCGTCAGTGAAGTGGTGGTGGCCGTGGCTGCCGGAGGCGAGGAAGACGGCCATCTCCGGTCGTGTGGCTGCCCCGGATGGCTTACAGAGGAGGGAGGGGGCGTGCTAAAGGTCGGGGCGAGTTCGAGTGGCTTATATAGGCACGGAGAAGGTCGGTTCCTCAAAGAACTGTGACAACCGACTTGGCGGCGGCCATTAACAGCGAACGGGGGGCGGTGGAGAGGTTGGTGAGGCCGGTGGGGGTCGGCGGAGATAGGTGAGGGCGGTGGCCGCCCATATTTACGCCAGGGGGGCTGGTCGGCCCGGGGCGAGCCGCGTGTCTTGGGCAGGGATGTGGCAGAGACGGCGGCACTGGACGGCGAGGGCGGCGCTAGAGGACGAGGGGGAGTGTCGGCGGGGTCGGTGGGTTTATGGCGATGCCGCCTAGGCTATTGCGAGTGCCGGGGAGGCAGCAGGGCGGTGGCAGGGGTTCGGTGCCGACGCGTTGCAAAACGCATGCTCCGGACACGCTCTGGACACACACGCGATGTGTTCGACGAATTGCCAGGGTAGCTAGAAGGATCTAATTGAGCTAAGTTTTGGCGGTGTGGTGTCCAATTGGATTTTGCCGAAGTTGGACAAGATAGTTTGGCCAAATGACCAAGTGTTCAATGTAGTTTAGGAAGAGGCGAAATTTCTGTCATGCACACAACGTGCTTGACAGAATGCTATGGCTATCTAGGGGGCTTTGTTGGATGTGAATTTTGACAGGATGGTGTCTCCTTATATGATAAAGAGGATGGCAGGGTTGGTTTGGCGGAATAAGAAAGTGTCTAGTACAAGATTTGGTGAATTTTAGTTCTGGACCCAAACTTGGAGGATTTATTTGGTGGGCTTCCAAGATGCAAATGGGGTTGATCTCCTGGACTTAAGGGTTTGGTTGGAAGGACTATAAGTGGGAAAATTTTCAGAATTGTTTGATGAAGGAAAATTAGGGTTGCAGTTATAACCTAGGAATGGGACAAAATTGAAAAGAGGAAGTTGTGCTCAAAATTTTCAAATGGACATGATGGGTTTTTGCTTAAAAGTGATCTATAGGCATCTCATGACCCCTCATAATTTTTGTGGAATTTTAGGAGAATTATTTAAAATAGTTATAGTGCAACAGGAGCATTTCAAGATTGAAAATGCTATTAAAAGAATTATTTTGGGGCAAATTTTTATTATCAAAATATTTCCTACTGTTATTTAAAGTACAAATGAAATGATTTATGAAAACTACCAAAGCCCATAATATTTTACAAAAATTTCTATATGGAGGGAAGAATTTTGAAAACAGAAAACAGAAAAGATTCTGAAATTAAAAAAACTAGTATAATTCAAAATTTTATTTCTGGCCAAATTTTATTTAATAAAAATATGGTTAAATTTTTGGGGTGTTACAAACTCTACCCCCTTAAGAAAATCTCGTCCTCGAGATTTGTTAAGGGTGGAAGAACTAAATGCATATCACAACAAACGATCATATGCAAAATGCAATCATAGCAATGCACTAATGACATACGCCCCTAAATACAATACAAAGGTTGCATCATGTAAACTAGCGTTAGACACAGCAACAACCACACTCATGACCGTCTACGGTTCGAAGGTGAGATCTACAGGGTCTTATGGAAGGGTTCCTGGTGCTGGAGCACATCCCTCTTCTTCCGGAGGAAGTGGAGGAAGCAGACGAAGAACATGTCCTTCTTGAGTTGGCAAAGGTGGTACGCCAATGGCGATCTAGGGATTCAGGACAGCAAGGTAATGGAGATAATCCATTAGTTGCTGGGTGAAATGCTCCTGGGCCATCACATACTGAATGAGATTGGCCAGAGCTGGATCTCTTTCTATACGTTCACAACGGAATGAAACTTCTGCTCCAAAGGCTGCGCGGCTCGGAAAATAGCAGTACTTCCTTTCGCTGGCAGCGGGTACCGCGAATCGAAGACGGGTAACTCCTTCATAAGCAGCAGCCTTAATGGCCAAGCCAGAGGTTGGCATGGATCTCCCGATGATGACAACATATGGAGGGCCTTGGTTTAAATCCGCTGGTGGGATTTGCACAACTGCCCAGTATTTTGAGGAATCAGAGGTGATCCTCATCTTGTACAACTCATACTGGGGTGGGTGGATGGAACCAAGGGTATTGCGGGTAAAATCCCACAAAACCTTAAAAAACTACCAGGGCTTGCATATGGGGTTCTTAGGTAGGCTCCGGAGTGAAACATGGAGTGATGGAGTGATGGATGCGGTGCTCAAGGTTGATGGTTGCTGGTGTAGAGTGGGGTATGGCCGGTTATAAAGTACCTGGGTTAGGGAACATGAGGTGGCGCCAGTACGACTTGTGTATCGGCTCCGGCGTATGGTTGTCCAAGTCAAATTCTCGGACCTCACTTCCCAAAAGGAATGTGACGTATTACTGTGCGTGTCGGTCAGGGGGTTCGGCAGTCACGTCTAGAATTTACTTTGCCACCACACGCCAACAATTTATGCTAGATCACGCATACAACTATTAAGACAATGGCACACAAGTAATTTACAAACTTACCATGCCATACAACTGCTATTATGAAAATACAGGGCAACAGGGCTACTAAGGCTCTACGACCATTCTGGTGGACTCAGTCCACCTCGTTGACATCTAGCCGGGCGCGTCCCGTAGATGTCGAGGCTTCTCCGTGTGCTTCAGTGTCGGAGCTAATTGGGGTCGGATGGGGAGCTATAGGGCTGGGTGTGACGCTCCGAGACCGATGCTCCAGATTCCTTCCATTTATTTCCGTCGTTGCCATGTGATTCATTTGCTTGTTGCATCTTGCATGTCATCATGTGCATTTCATCTGCATGTTTTCATAAAACTTGCATCCGTTCGTAGTTGCCGGCTTCTCCGCGTCCCTTCCGTTGTCCGTTTCGAGACCCGACACACTCGCACGCGCCCGCGGCACCTCCGAAATATTATTTTATAAGTGGGATAAAAATGTTCTCGAAATGGGAAGAAAGTTCGCGTGCGGTCTTATTATGTTGTAGGTAGATCACCTGCCAAATTTCGTTCCATTCGGAGGTCGTTTGATGCCCCAATGGATAACCTATAGCGGCATTATAGCCAGTCAAACGTCGGACATCTTCGGTGTTCCGAAAACCGTGCCGGGCTGCCATCCTCCCTCTCTCCTCAACCCAACCCCCTCCACACAGCCCACCTAAGCCTACCCTAGCCCCCCTCCGACCGGAACCGTCGGATCGGGATCGGAGGGCTCCGAAACCCTCCTAAACCCCCAAACCCTAGACCCCTCCCTATAAAAGGAAGGCTTCCCTTCCATTTTGGGCAGCAACCATCCCCCTCCTCAGATTCCGCTCCCAACCACAGCCCCGCCGCCACTTGTCGTGCCCCCACTCACCGCGCCGCCACCCAGCCGCCGCTCCCCTCCTCTCCAGCGCCGCCACATGGCGAGCAGCCATCGGGCGCGCCGCCTGCCTCCACCAACAGCCAGCCCCCAGCCTCTTTCCTCCCGCGCGGGCCCGCGGAGCCCATCGCCGGCCCGCCCCGGGCCGCGCCCCCACGCCCCTCCGTGCGCGCTCGCCCCGAGCGCTCCAGATCGGGAGAAGCTCCCGATCTAGAGCCGCCGCCGCCTCGTGACCCCACCCGCCGGCGGCCTCGCCGGAGGCCACCCTCGCCGACCTCCCTCACGCCTCCCATTCTTCCTACTCTCTCCTCCTCTCATGACTCGCTCTCTCTTTGTCTTTGGTTCGTCATAGGAGCAGCCGCCGCCATGGAGCTCCTTGCCGCCCGACCCCGTCCACCGCCGCCGTTGCCCGGATCCGGCACCGACCGGCCGGATCCGCCCGTTCCCGGCCTCCACTCGCCGGATTTCTTCGCACCGCCGAGCCGTATGCCGCCCCCGCCCCTGCCTCCCTCGATCCAGTGGGGGATCGAGGAGGACGACGTGCACGCGCGCCCAGCCGCCACCCCTGCAGCGCTCGTGGGCCGCGCACGCCGCCGCGCGGCCCAGCCAGCTAGGGCTGGCCTGCTGCCGCCCTCCTCACCGACCTGGGCCAGGCCCAGCAAGGTGAGTGTCCCCGCCAGCCTATCTATCGCCCCGAGCGCTGTATAGCTATATTGCGCTCACTCCGCGCCAGATTTAGTCATTTCGACAGTCCTTTTTCGGCTGCGAATTTCAGCATATATGCATTTTGTTTTGTCTACATCTTTGTGCATGTTTGTCCGATGGAGATGAATTATATATGTAAAATGCTCTACTCTTCGTGCTCTACATGATGGTTGCTATTGCATGCATATTAGGATTCATATACATGCCTAAATCTCTGTTGCGAAAGTGCATCCCATTGCTAACTGCAGAAAACTGTTAGGATTTGTCACTTTGTCATTTTCGTGTGATTTAATGCAAATATCATATGAGCATCTTGTCAACATGACTTTGGGGCATTTTCATGTCTTCTTGCTTTTATTATTTATCTCATGCCATGATATGCCATGATGTGACTGCCATGAGCTTGTAAACATGCCTAGTCAATATTGTTGTTTTAAGTAAAAACTGCCTGTGATAAAACTTGCCAACTTTGCTTGATGGTTGCCACTAATCTAGAGCTCATATGCATATGATTCCTTCATGTGTTTTGGCCTATGTAATGTGTAATTTGATGCCATGCCTTTGGTTGCCATGTAAATTTCCTGTAGCGTGTCTCTTTGTTGCTCTCAAGTTGCTATCATGATAAAACTATCAACCTGTTAACAGAATGTTCCATTTTGTAAAAATCATAGTAATTAATCTGTTGCTCCTATGATTATGCCCATGTTGAATGATTTGAGATCCATGCTATGTACTACCATGATGTGCCATTTGATGCCATGTTCTAGCACTGTAGCATGTAGTTTCAATGCTTGCAAAGTGCTATGTTGCAGTTTTGGGCAGATTGTTATTAAAACTTGTGTTGCTTGTAATTGTTGAACCGTTGCCCCGTTTTGATCATGTCCTATATGAAACTTGCTTAGATTTGTGTGTAGAATCACATTGTCATGTTGCATCCTTGATTTGTGTGTTCGTGGTTGATGTTTGCATGCATTTTGCATTATTGCCATGTTAAACTTGTTTAGCTCATATCTTCTAGACCATAGCTCCAAATTAAATGTTCTACATATGTAACTTGATTAGAAAAATGTGTAGATCATCATGATGCATGTTAACTTGCTGTTTAACAACTTTAACATTGTGTTTAATTCAGATCAGTACCAATTTCGAAATTTGCATATGGGGATCTTCCGGAATTGTTATTTGTGTTTCCGGCCTCATATAAACTTGCCTAGTTGTATGGATTGCTTATGCTTCGTCTCGTGCCATGTTAACCAACATTTTAATCTTGTCATGTGCATAAACGAGAGTGAACTAAATAATTCAAATGTGGAGTTGAGCTTCACTTAATGTGTAGTAGTTGTATGTTGCATCTTTGCCATGCCATGCATCTTTAAACTTGACACGCATCATATTTGGTTGTGCATCATGCCATATTTATGCTTGTGTGTTTACCATGTTGTTTGCTTCTTTCCGGTTGTGCTTCTTCTCGATAGATCCAGTTTCGTTGAGATTGTGAGGATTCGTTCGACTACGTTGGTTCGTCTTCTTCATGGACTCGTTCTTCTTCCGAGCGGGATTTCAGGCAAGATGATCATGACCTTGGATATCTCTACTATCTTTGCTTGCTAGTTGTCTCGTTGCTATCGCTATGTCGCACTTCCTACCACATACATGTCAGCCTCTCATATGCCATGATACAACCTCTAACCACCCCTACCCAGCAAACCGTTGTTTGGCTATGTTACCGCTTTGCTCAGCCCCTTTCTTGTAGCGTTGCTAGTTGCAGGTGCAGTTGCAGGTTGTTCCATGTTGGGACATGGATTTCATGGGATATCACAATATCTCTTATTTAATTAATGCATCTATATACTTGGTAATGGGTGGAAGGCTCGGCCTTTTGCCTAGTGTTTTGTTCCACTCATGCCGCCCTGGTTTCCGTAATACTAGTGTTATGTTCCTTGATGAGCGCTTCTAACACATGTGGGGCATATGGGAACCCCCCTGTGCATTCGTTTTAGGCTAAGACTTCTCCAGCAAGGCCCAACATTGGTTTTAACATTTGCCAACATGAACCTAATAATTAATGCATAGAGGGTCGCCACCTCGGGGACTCTTTTAATTCCAACATAACTCGGGCCAGCGGCAAAACACAACCGTTGGTCCACCTACCTAGCAGTCGGCAGAGCCGCCTTGGGGCAACTCGAGGTATTTGGCTACTGTCCACTATGCATAAATGGATGATGCCCGTAGATAGAGAGCGCGCGGCTCTAGATACGGATCTGGCTCACCGGGAGGTCTTGCTGGTTTAGTTTTACCTGTTACCAGTGGCTTGTCCACCGGGATTCCTTATCGTAAGCATCGTGTTATCATGGTGTGAGGATGTTCCATCGGATGCGTGTGGTAATTTATAATGGACTACTTGGAGCACCCCTGCAGGGTTAAATCTTACGCGAAGCCGTGCCCGCGGTTATGTGGCGACTTGGAAATTTATAACCTCCGGTTGTAGAGAACTTGACACTAATCCTAATTAAAATACACCAACCGCGTGCGTAACCGTGATCTTCTCTTTTCGAGGAAGTTCGAGAAGAGAACATAGTGGGGTTATGTTTGACTCGTAAGTAGGTGTTCAGGATCACTTCTTGATCATTATTAGTTTGCGACCGTTATGCGTAGTTACTCTTCTTATTTCTTGTACTCGTAAGTTCGCCACCATACAATGCTTAGTGATTGCTGCAACCTCACCACCTTACCCTTCCATATCCATTTAAGCTTTGATAATCTTGCTACCCATGGTTATGGGATTGCTGAGTCCTCGTGGCTCACAGATTACTACAACAACAGATGCAGGTACAGGTAATGCGATGACTTGACGTGAGAGCGATGCGCGTCTGTTTTTGGAGTTCTTCTTCTTCGTTGATCTTGGGATAGGTTCCTGGTCGGCAGCCTGGGTTAGCAGGGTGGATGTCGTTCGTGTTTTTCGTTTGTTTTCATCCGTAGTCGGATTCTGCTCTTCTGTATGGTGTTTGCTATGTATTGATGTATTCCTGTGATGAGTGTATGTATTTGTATGCATCCCCATCTATTTTGTACATTGTACGATGTAATGATATCCACCTTACAAGCGTCTTCGATATGCGCTTCTATCTTTAGTGGGATTTTGAGTCCCTTGAGGATAGGACCGCATATTGGGCGTGACACTGGGGTAGCGGTGATGTCCTTCGCGGGGTGTCGTGGTCACAGTCCCGTTGGAGTAGATCTCCAAGAGACGACGGAGTTCCCCTGGGGAGGTGAAGGCATTGCCTGGGTGGATAACTGGAGCAGACCTTGGGGGCTCAACCGGCCTTCCAAGCAGCACTATCAGGGTGTCGGTGGCAGGTGCAGCTTCACTTCTCACCGGGGTCAGGAGAGCGAGCATCCTGCGGGTCGCAATCAGGTCAAGGGTGACCTGATCGAATAGTGCCTCTTGCGCTCTCAGGTAGCGCACCAGATGCACTAGAGCAGGATCTGTCTCATGGTCTCCGTTGGCTACTTGGGTCGGGCTACCATAGCCTTCACGACTAGGGTAGTAGTAGAAAGGACGGATGTTAACCCTCGGCGAAAAATACTGGAGATTAACTACAGCCTCTGGGGCTGCAAGTTGGATGGCTTGGGGCTCGTCGAAGGTCGTCCTCCCGATGAACCGGTAGGGGCGTTCTAATGTGGTGCCCCTCCCGTAGATGTGCACCGTGGCCCAGAAGTGGTGGATGGCATCACTCGTGTGCTCCTGGTATACAACATATTCCGGGGGCTCTTCTGTGCCAAAAGCACGACGGGTGAGATTGGCGAGGATGACTACAAAGTCTCCAAGCTCGGCTACGGTGGTCTCGTTATGAACGATGGGACCAGGCATCTTGGTGATTGGGTATCAAACTGAGAGTGAGGCTGTGATGTGCTGAGTTGGGGCAAGGCTTCCTTTATAGGCTAACTGAGTCTTCCATCGCATGCTTGTGGATGGGACAACTCAGGTGTCGGCCACAGGCACACGGCCTATGGACAGGCTGATAGGTTGGGCACTGACTGTCAAAAGATGTCGGCTGGCCACTGTGCAGGCTATCGGATGAGATGGGCTTGGCAACGGACAGAAAAGATTTTAGATGGTGTGGAAACCTAGGGATAGCGACCAGGCTAGGATAGGATTAGCCAATGGTCAGCCTGGGCTCTGATACCAAGGCTGTTGGGGCCAGTTCTCCGGGACACAATATCCCAGAAATTAACCCCTCGTGTTGTCACCAGCCCAGGATTACTGTTTGCTGGTGGACACTTCCTTGATACAAAATTCCAAGCAATTACAAGAATTTGAGTACAAGACCATAAAGGTCTAATGATACAACAATGATTTCTAACAGCGGATGGCGGAAAAGGGTAGCGGATCTCCATCTCTGGTGGGGCTCCATTCCCACAGGAACAGCTGACCTGGATAACTTCTATCCCGCATGGCTGCTATCTCCGATTCCTAGGTTGCGGGGTGCGCCTTCGAAGTGCTCTTATCCTAATCGTGATCTAGCCAAGACAATAACCAGGGACAAGCCAGTGAGTACGTTTGAATGTACTTGCAAACATCATGGACCAAAGATATACCGAACGCAGCAGAGAACATATGATCATGATGAACTAAATTATATGCATATGCTGACTGATATTAAAGCATGGCATGATAAATATTATTATGGCATGGAAGAATAAATATATCATTTTTGTAATAAACCAAGAATATAAACAGAACATCGGGCGTTGGACCGCCCGAGGAATCCCAAGAAAAATGCCAAATGGGTGTCTGAATGCGACGCCTCAAGAGGTCTTAAAAAGAAATGCCAAATGGGTGTCTAAAAGCGATGCCTCGAGAGGTCTTGAAAAGAAATGCCAAACGGGTGACTAAAAGCGACGCCTCGAGAGGTCTTGAAAAGAAATGCCAAATGGGTGTCTAAAAACGACGCCTCGAGAGGTCTTGAAAAGAAATGAGTATCCAGGTGGATTAACCATCCCAAGAGATAGTCAGAAAAAATAGAAATGAGTATCCAGGTGGATTAACCATCCCAAGTGATACTCAGAAAAGAAAATAGAAATGAGTATCCAGGTGAATTAACCATCCCAAGTGATACTCAAAAAGAAAATAGATATGAGTATCCAGGTGGATTAACCATCCCAAGTGATACTCAAGGTTGCATATAAGAGAAAAAGGTTAGTCCACAACAAAATTCATGTTAACAATAATATTCATGATAGCATCAGTAGTGACAATAATCATCCTGCAAAAATGAATCATGCTCAATTTTAATTATTTCCTCCAAAGACCGACACTAAGACCGACACTTGACCAACCCAGACTGTAGTCCTTAACCGTGGACACGGCTATTCGAATATGTTTTAAAACTCTGCAGAGGGTGTACTTGTTGGGTTCAGTGGTAGGGTGCATCGACTGCAAATTAAAAAATTTCCTGCTCGCAGAACAACCAGGAACATGCTAACAGAGATGGATCATAGATCATTACCACTAGACGCGCAGTGCCGTGCAGCGGAAGTAGAGTCGTGGCAGCGCGTCACCGGAGTCGTCTCCTCCTCGTCGATCTCCCACGTACAGCCGATCACCAAGTCCCACGAACAGGTTCGCCGGAGTGGCACAATTGCACCACCTCTAATGGTATCCGCGCGTGCAGGAGGAACGCTATGCGGCGGACTGCTAGGTCCGATCACACAGCCTGCGGCACGTGGAGGTGGCTAGTTGCAACACATGCAAAGCCCTAATGACGACGCCAAAGCGATCAACTTCCATAAGCGTGTTGTACCTCCACTATATATAGGCATCCGTCGTGGGCTCAACACTTGGGCCTCACACAGATCCTAAAGCCCAAAGTCTACTCGGTCACGATCCAAGTCCAGCTCGGATCACATCCGCAGTGTCCTTGGATCCGACCTCGTAGGTTCCTTCCCTTAAGCGCACGACCCCTTAGGTTCAAGTCGGCTTGGTCGCAGTTCAGATCACCTCCGACCTGCTTGGCAGGTAGCGGCCTCTAGCAAGGCGTGCCGACCACCAAGTAGACTATGAAGCCGGTTGGCGAACCTGTACGTCACACTTCCGTTCCCTTTGCCACACGATATATGTTGTCGGGCTCAGGGCGATGTGACCATCCCTGTTACAGCCCGACCTTTCTCTCGTTTCAGTGAATCCAACCAACACCTCGGATTATCTCATAATCCTCGTCGCATGGCCATGCTTATACAAGTCAGATCACACAAGGGGCCCAGAGTATATCTCTCCTCATCGGAGGGGCAAATCCCATCTTGCTTAACCATGTCTCGCAGCTTGGGTCTGGACAAGCCCGAAACCTACCTTTATAACTACCCAGTTACGGAGCAGCATTCGGTCGGCCCAAAGCAGGTCGGTCACCATCCCGAGCACATGCGTCAGCTCAGGGCCGAGGACACATAACATATGTGTACTAGAGACTCACAGATGACCTATCACTGTGTCTCATAGTTGGGTCTGTCCAATCCGATATCCATCCGAGCTCGGATCCGGTCACCCGTATCCTATCTCGGATCCAATCAGATCCATGCAGTTCGGTAGCATCACATGCTTCATGGCTAGTGAGACAAAACCATCCACCGTATTGCATGCTAGTCTAGTACGACGTGTGCCCACACGTTACTTACGACTAGGGACCATTTTAGGATGTATCATACAACACAAGATCTCACAGACAAGTCACGTACTTGTCAACAAGTATCATTGATAACATCTGAGGACTACATCGGTTCATAAACACATCGGAAATATCATCATACATGATTGCCTCTAGGGCATACCTCCAACAGTCTCCCACTTGCACTAGAGTCAATCAAACAGGCATCGTATGCCCATGGCTCTAATATGCCCCTCATGCTTGGGTTGTGGAAGCGGCTTAGTCAACAGATCTACAACATTTGCATCCATGTGAATTTTGCATAACTCTATATCACCACTCTTTACGATCTTACGTATCAGGTGATATTTCTGATCTATGTGTCTGGTCTTGTGGTGGTTCCTTGGCTCCTTGGCTTGTGCGATGGCACGAGAATTATCACAATAAAGGTCCAACGGTTTTACCGAGGTTGGGAAAACACCAAGATCATCCAGAAAGTTCTAGATCCAAACACCTTCCTTTGCAGCTTCACAAGCCGCAATGTATTCGGCTTCTGTTGTGGAATCGGCCACCGTATCTTGCATGGAACTGGTCCAGCTCACTGCTCCTCCATTCATGATGTACACGAATCCGGACTGAGATCGACAATCATCTTGATCGGTTTGGAAACTAGCATCGGCGTAACCCTTTACGACGAGCTCCTCCTCACCTCCATAAACTAGAAACATTTCTTTAGTCCTTTTCAGGTACTTTAGAATATTCTTCACCGCCGCCCAGTGAGCCTCACCGGGGTTTGCCTGGTATCTACTCGTTAAGCTTATTGCAAAAGCAACATCAGGCCGGGTACATATCATGGCATACATGATGGATCCGATTGCCGAGGCATACGGTATCCGGCTCATCCTGCTTTGCTCATCAGATGTCGAAGGACTCTGAGTCTTGCTCAGCCTTATACCATGTGAGAGTGGCAAGAACCCTTTCTTGGCCTCACTCATGTTGAACCGTTTCAACACTTTATCTATGTACGTGCACTGGCTCAAGCCGAGCAGTCTCCTCGATCTATCTCTATAGATCTTAATGCCCAATATGTAAACTGCTTCACCGAGGCCCTTCATCAAAAACTTTCCATTCAATGATTCTTTGACCGAGTTCAGCATCGAAACATTGTTTCCGATCAGTAGTATGTCATCCACATACAGGATCAAAAACACTACCGAGATCCCACTCAACTTCTTGTATAAACAAGCGTCCTCTTCGCTTTTGATAAATCCGAGGTCTGTAACAACCTCATCAAAACAAATGTTCCAGCTCCGAGATGCTTGTCTCAATCCATAAATGGATCTCTTGAGCTTGCATACCAGCACTAGTCGGATCGACAAAACCCTCGGGCTGTATCATATACACGTCCTCGATTAAATTTCCATGAAGGAAAGCCATTTTGACATCCATCTGCCATATCTCGTAATCGAAATATGCACTATAGCTAGTACGATCCTCACCGACTTCAGCATCGCTACTGGCGAGTAGGTCTCGTCGTAGTCAATCCCTTGAACTTGTGCATATCCTTTTGCGACAAGCCGAGCTTTGTGGATCTGAACATTTCCATCCACATCGGTTTTCTTCTTAAAGACCCATTTGCAACCAATGGCAGTGACGCTAGGTGGCAGATCAACCAAGTCCCAGACTTGATTGTGATCCATGGACTTTAACTCAGATCTCATGGCTTCAAGCCACTCCTCGAAATCCGGGCTCACCATCGCTTCCACATATGTAGCCGGCTCGTCGCTTTCCAGCAACAGCACATCGCGCACTCTGCGCAATCTTTCCGACCTCCGTGGTTGTGGTGCTGCTTCCACCTCGGGTTCCCTGACAGACTCCGGTATGATCACATCACCAGCTGAGCTATCCCCAAGTGGTTCTCGAATTTCTTCGAGTTGCACCTGCCTCCCACTGGTTTCCCGTCCGAGAAACTCTTTCTCAAGGAAGACCCCATTCCGAGCAACAAACACTTTGTTCTCTTCGCGGTTGTAGAAGCTATATCCCAAGGTTTCCCTCGGATATCCCACAAATATGCACTTATCCGACTTGGGTGTAAGCTTGTCTGACATGAGTCGCTTGAAAAATGCTTCACAACCCCAAATCTTTAGAAAAGACAGCTTGGGACTCTTCCCAGTCCACATCTCATGTGGTGTCTTGTCTACGGATTTTGATGGTACTCTGTTGAGTGTAAAAGCTGCAGTTTTTAAAGTGTATCCCCAGAATGACAAGGGTAAATCCGATTTGCTCATCATAGATCGGACCATGTCTAACAAGGTACGATTCCTCCGTTCCGATACGCCATTTCTCTGTGGTCTACCCGGAGGTGTGAGCTGAGGTACTATACCTCGGCCTTTCAGATGATTATCAAACTCATGGCTCATGTACTCACCTCCACGATCAGATCGTAGAAGCTTTATAGTCTTGCGGAGCTGATTTTCAACCTCGTTCTGAAACTCCTTGAACTTTTCAAAAGTTTCTGACTTGTGCCTCATCAAATAGATATATCCATATCTACTGAAGTCGTCGGTAAAAGTCACAAAGTACTGATAGCCACCTCTGGCAGTTGTGCTCATCGGCCACACACATCACTGTGTATCATTTCCAACAGCTCGGACACCCTTTCGCAACTCTTTGCAAAAGGTGACTTAGTCATCTTGCCGAGGAGGCATGATTCACATGTCTCAAACGACCCGAAGTCAGACGAAGTTAGAAGCCCATCATCATGGATCTTCTTCATGTGTTTCAGACTAATGTGTCCAAGCCTGCAATGCCAGAAGTATGTTGGATTTATCTCATTAGGCTTATGCCTCTTGACATTCATATTATAGACAGGTTCAAATTCCAGATTCAAAATAAATAACCCATCAACTATGGGTGCATAGCCGTGGAACATTCCATTCAAAGATATCGAACAACCATTGTCCTTTAAATTGAATTCATAACCCTGACTCATCAAGCATGAGGTAGAAATAATGTTCCGACTAAGCGCAGGAATATAATAACAATTATCCAATTCCAAAATGAATCCGGAAGGTAACTGGAGTTGCATCGTGCCGACCTCCAATGCAGCAACTCTTGCTTTGTTGCCGACCCTGATGTCAATCTCCCCTTGTGACACACGCCTAGTTCTTACCAGCCCCTGCATCGAGTTGCAAGTATGAACAACTGATCCAGTATCAAATACCCAAGAGCTACTAGGTATGTCGGCAAGGTAAATGTCTATAACATATGTAACAAGTGTACCTTTGCCCGAAGTCGCACTTCCGGCCTTCTTGCCATGCTCGGCAAGCCACTTGCTACAGTTCCTCTTCCAGTGACCGGTCTCTTTGCAGTGATAGCAAATAGTTCCCGAGTCCGGTCCAGACTTCGGCGTAGCGGTGGAGCTCAGAACAGATTCCTTCTCCTTGCCCTTTGCCTTAGCCTTTTTCTTGGACCAACTCTTCTTGAACTTGCCCGAATTCTGCACCATCAACACTTGATGCGTGCCTTTCTTAATATCCTGCTCTGCCACCTTAAGCATCCCATGCAGTTCAGTGAGCTTCTTATCCATGCCATGCATATGATAGTTCAAAATGAACGTCCCATAGCTAGCTGGAAGAGAACCCAGAACTGCATCGGTAGCCAACTCATCCAAGAGCGGGAAGCCTAAGCGTTCCAAAGCTTGCACGTATCCGATCATCTTGATCACATGCGGGCTCAGTGGATCACCCTCCTTCAGCTTACAATCCATCAAGGATCGCCAGACGTTGAACCTTTCTGTTCTAGCCTGCATCTGAAACATGCTCTTGAGATTCTCGATCATATCGAAGGCCTCAACGTTTTCGAAATGCTGTTGCAAATCGGGCTCCATACAAGCCAGCATCAGACAGCTGATCTCCGTTGAATCATCAATGAGTTTCTGGTAGGCATTCCTTGTTGTGGCATTAGCAATCTCGGCAGGTTCATCTGGAAGTGGATTCTCTAGAACATGTTCCTTCTTATCATGCTTGAGAACAATTCTCAAATTTCTATACCAGGTGGTAAAATTTGTTCCATTAAGTTTATCCTTTTCCAAGATTGATTTCAATGCAAAGTTGGGTTGAGCAGGTGGTGCCATTGATCTACAACAGAAAAATACGCAAACACTAAGCACTGTGTTTATGTAGAGTAAATCAAGCCTAAACAGATATACTCCCACTGAAGTTGACATCCCTCTGCAAATTCCAGTGATCCAGGATCCGAGTAGTGCAATCCGACTAGTGAGCTTTAGCATCACTGCTAGCCGAAGTGGCTATCCGGTAAGCAACTCTTTGCTAATTGTATCTCTATACGACTCCTGTCGGCTGGGTTGGTATCTTATACCACGGCTCCCGACCTCTTTTGCCACAAGGCCCAAAACCGTTTTGTTAGCCTTGTCAAGTTAACCTGATGCAGTGCATCTCTGTGTCCGACACGAACCCTTCAGTTCAAGGACACCTGGCAGCACCCCAATTTTATGAGCCCACTACTAGATGTACTTGACGTGCGAAGGTGCAACATCGGGGATGGCAATTTGCTTGATATTAACGAGGGATCTTTCTACCATTTTTTTAAACATGTGTAGAAGACAAGAAGCAATATCAATCACAAATAAATAAATATTGTGAAATAGTATGGCTCCTTCATGGACGTCCGAGGACCAGGTTAGCTCCAACTCCGAGGACCAGGTCGGCTCCATCGTGTCATACCGGAACACCACCTCGGATCTCTATCCGAGCAGCGACTTGATCTCTGTCCTCCAACTACTACAACTAGCAATGAATTTACAGAGAATCACAAGTCGACACGCAGGTCGTTATACATTATAATGACAACAATTTGCCTCCTGCCGGCTGACAAATCATGACGCGCAGGCCATGTATAATTTACACACATGCATCACATACACATGAGCCATACTATTCACATGAAACCTGCAAAACAAAGTTATGCATAGAATCGCATTCTACCGGTTTGAGTGAACATGTTTGAAATCTATGGCGCTACGCAAACGGCAGTCCCACTAGCCGGTTAGCGGGTGGGGTTCGAAGGGGCAGCGCCCCTCGCGGGTGCGGGCAGCGCCCGACGTTTTCGGAAATCACAGATCGGATCTGTACTCCGATCACGCCGAATTTTCCGATCAGACCGATATCATCGATCATCACGAATCCGAATCGGATTTACGTTTCACTATTAACCCCGATGGCGGAAACCAACCGGTAGGGGTAGGTTGTGTCACGACCTTATCGATTCCGATCGTCAGAAAACATAGCCTCAACGATCCCTTGTGCAATTGATCTCAGCAACCGTGCACATGGCCGATCTCTTAAATGACAACAGATCTCATCTGCTGCCTCCACATATCTAATATGCATACGATCTGAATCCAAATCCTATAACAGAGGCTCTGATACCACTGTTGGGTTCAGCGGTAGGGTGCGTCGACTGCAAATTAAAATTTTCCTACCCGCAGAACAACCAAGAACATGCTAACAGAGATGGATCACAGATCATTACCACTAGACGCGCAGTGCCGTGCAGCGGAAGTAGAGTCGTGGCAGCGCATCACTGGAGTTGTCTCCTCCTCGTCGATCTCCCACGTACAGCCGATCACCAAGTCCCACGAACAGGTTCGCCGGAGTGGCACAATTGCACCACCTCTAATGGTATCCACGCGTGCGGGAGGAATGCTATGCGGCGGACTGCTAGGTCCGATCACACAGCATGCGGCACGTGGAGGTGGCTAGTTGCAACACATGCAAAGCCCTAATGACGACGCCAAAGCGATCAACTTCCATAAGCGTGTTGTACCTCCACTATATATAGGCATCCGTCGTGGGCTCAACACTTGGGCCTCACACAGATCCTAAAACCCAAAGTCTACTCGGTCACGATCCAAGTCCAGCTCGGATCACATCCGCAGTGTCCTCGGATCCGACCTCGTAGGTTCCTTCCCTTAAGAGCGCGACCCCTTAGGTTCAAGTCGGCTTGGTCGCAGTTCAGATCACCTCCGACCTGCTCGGCAGGTAGCGGCCTCTAGCAAGGCGTGCCGACCACCAAGTAGACTATGAAGCTGGTTGGCGAACCTGTACGTCACACTTCCGTTCCCTTTGCCACACGATATATGTTGTCGGGCTCAGGGCGATGTGGCCATCCCTGTTACAGCCCGATCTCTCTCTCGTTTCAGTGAATCCGACCAACACCTCGGATTATCTCATAATCCTCGTCGTATGGCCATGCTTATACAAGTCGGATCACACGAGGGGCCCACAGTATATCTCTCCTCATCGGAGGGGCAAATCCCATCTTGCTTAACCATGTCTCGCAGCATGGGTCTGGACAAGCCCGAAACCTACCTTTATAACTACCCAGTTATGGAGCAGCATTTGGTCGGCCCAAAGCAGGTCGGTCACCATCCCGAGCACATGAGTTAGCTTAGGTCCGAGGACACAGAACGTATGTGTACTAGAGACTCACAGATGACCTATCGCTATGTCTCATAGTTGGGTCTGTCCAATCCGATATCCATCCGAGCTCGGATCCGGTCACCCGTATCCTATCTCGGATCCGATCAGATCCATGCAGTTCGGCAGCATCACATCCTTCATGGCTACTGAGACAAAACCATCCACCGTATTGCATGCTCGTCTAGTCCGACGTGTGCCCACACGTTACTTACGACTAGGGACCATTTTAGGATGTATCATACAACACAAGATCTCACAGACAAGTCACGTACTTGTCAACAAGTATCATTGATAACATCCGAGGACTACATCGGTTCATAAACACATCGGAAATATCATCATACATAATTGCCTCTAGGGCATACCTCCAACAGTACTTTTTACCCACAAGTAAAGGATTTCTTTAGCCAACACCGAGATGCTGACTAATTCCCATTATGGTCTTTGGGATGAAAACACACCTGACCAGCACACACCAGATTAATTTTTCGGATGCCAGGAATCACCCAAAGCATCGTTCAAGAAAAACTCTAAGATGGGGAGACCATCATCTCGAATAGCATGGGATCACTATTTATAACGCGCGGATTACAAGGGGTGCCCCCTCTTGGCCCAGCCGGATACACCCATGCCCCTGACCAGGCGACATGCCTACCAGAGGCCTCTGGTATCTTTCACCATGGTCTCTCTGTACGGTGTGTGCAATGACAGTGGTTAACAACTTACTGAACCGTACCCTACCTGTGGCAGGGACAAGTGGCAGCACGAAACAAGTATGGGGGTTATCGGAACAAGACCCAATCTACGGCCGACCCAGGAGGTTTAAGTTTTCCTGCAGTGGTTAGCACAATATATTTCCTTGGTAGTACCCAACAGGGTCACCACCTGGCATGTCCCAACATGCCCTCACTGATCATTCTCGTCACAACGAGATTTCAGTCTCACGGTCACTTTTCTCGTGACTGATTCTTTCCAGCAGATTAGTCCGGACCAACATAGGCATATGTGACATGTGAAAATAACCATGCTCACTCATACTTCATGTTTTAATGAAGATAAAATATTTTCAAGGGATCATGCATGCATAACTAGCAATATGCAAATTTTATTTGAATTCAACATATTCATGATTCAATTATTCTTGCAAACAATTAACCATGCATTCACCATATCAAGTGTTCAAGATGCTTGCCATGAGCATGCAGAAAGATTGGGTGCACTCCAAAACTTTGAAAATTTTATCTTCCCTCCATTTTCCTATTTTCAAAATATTGAAATTATCACATAAACTAGAAACAGTACAAAAAAGTTGTTTGGAAAATTTTGAAATAAATACTAAAATACACTCGATGAAAAATGAAGAATAACAGAAAAAGAATCAAATCATTTGGAGTTGTGGTTAAAAAGTTAGAGCTAGTCAAAGTTGTGGTCAAAATCTGTTTTTAAATAAAACATAAAAAGAAAACAGTTCGGTGAAGTTTACGCTTTCTAATGAAGAAAACATACTTTCACGAATACGTCTTCACATAACAGCGCGTGCGTGATTGATGGTTCACTGAGAGTGGGCCCCCTCGGTCAGGTTTGACTCTGGGTCAACCTCACGCGCGGGAACAGGGGCCGAGCTCCTGCCGGCGACGATTGCCGGCGGATGGCGGCACCTCTCGGGGAGCTGAGCACATGTGCGTGCTCAGGAGATCAAGGCAAACCTCTGGGTACCCATCTCGGCCTCCGGGGTGGACGGAGTCGCCGGCGGCGAGCTCTCCCGAGAAGCTCTGGCGGCGGCGAATTGGGGCTTTCGCCCATGGTTGATCTCGAGTGAATTTGATGATGCAGATGGATCAGCGGATGCCCCAGGAAGTTACTAGAAAAAAAATCAAGGAGAGGGAGATTCTGGAGGCGTGGGATTCGTTAGTGAAGTGGTGGTGGCCGTGGCTGCCGGAGGCGAGGAAGACGGCCATCTCCGGTCATGTGGCTGCTTCGGATGTCTTACAGAGGAGGGAGGGGGCATGCTGAAGGTCGGGGCGAGCTCGAGTGGCTTATATAGGCACGGAGAAGGTCGGTTCCTCGAAGAACTGTGCCAACCGACTTGGCGGTGGCCATTAACGGCGAACGGGGGGCGGTGGAGAGGTTGGTGAGGCCGGTGGGGGTCGGCGGAGATAGGTGAGGGCGGTGGTCGCCCATATTTACGACAGGGGGTGGTCGACTCGGGGCGAGCCGCGTGTCTCGTGCAGGGACGTGGCAGAGACGGCGGCGCTGGACGGTGGCTCTGGACGGCGGGGGCGGCGCTAGAGGATGAGGAGGAGTGTCGGCGTGGTCGGTGGGTTTATGGCGATGCCGCCTGGGCTGTTGCGAGGGACGGGGAGGTAGCAGGGCAGCGGCAGGGCTTCGGTGCCGACGCGGTGCAAAATGCGTGCTCCGGACATGCTCTGGACATGCACGCGATGTGTTCGGCGAATTGCCAGGGGAGCTAGAAGGATCTAATTGAACTAAGTTTTGGCGGTGTGGTGTCTAATTGGATTTTGCAGAAGTTGGACAAGATAGTTTGGCCAAATGACCAAGTGTTCAATGTAGTTTAGGAAGAGGCGAAATTTCTGTCATGCACACAAGGTGCTTGACAGAATGCTATGGCTATCTAGGGGGCTTTGTTGGATGTGAAATTTGACAGGATGGTGTCTCCTTATATGATAAAGAGGATGGCAGGGTTGGTTTGGCGGAATAAGAAAGTGTCTAGTGCAAGTTTTGGTGAATTTCGGTTCTGGACCCAAACTTGGAGGATTTATTTGGCGGGCTTCCAAGATGCAAATGGGGTTGATCTCCTGGACTTAAGGGTTTGGTTGGATGGACTATAAGTGGGAAAAATTTCAGAATTGTTTGATGAAGGAAAATTAGGGTTGCAGTTATAACCTAGGAATGGGACATAATTGAAAAGAGGAAGTTGTGCTCAAAATTTTCAAATGCACATGATGGGTTTTTGCTTAAAAGTGATCTATAGGCATCTCATGACCCCTCATAATTTTTGTGGAATTTTAGAAGAATTATTTAAAATAGTTATAGTGCAACAGGAGCATTTCAAGATTGAAAATGCTATTAAAAGAATTATTTTGGGGCAAATTTTTATTATGAAAATATTTCCTAATGTTATTTAAAGTATAAATGAAATGATTTAAGAAAACTACCAAAGCCCATAATATTTTACAAAAATTTCTATATGGAGGGAAGAATTTTGGAAAACAGAAAACAGAAAAGATTCTGAAATTAAAAAAAACTAGTATAATTCAAAATTTTATTTTTGGCCAATTTTTACTTAATAAAAATATGGTTAAATTTTTTGGGTGTTACAGTAGCAGCAGAAGAGGCAAAGCTGAATGAGCGCAAGGTTGGCCTTGACGCTTATGAAGAAGAGCTTGCCGCTCGGGAAGCAGAGCTTGTCGCCACACTTCGCGGCAAGGATAATGAGATCAGGCCCCTCGTCTCGCAGCAAACTCAGGAGCTAGAGCGCAAGCACAAGGAGGCCATCGAGGCTCAAGCTACTGAGCATGCCAAAAGGATCAAGAAGACCATCGATGCTACCGAAGCCGCCAAGGTCGCCAAGACTGAGCTGGAAGGCAAGGTGCAAGCCCTCGAGGCGAATATCGGCGCCAACGACAAGGAGATCCTGGCGCTCAAAGCAGAGGCACAGAAGGCAACTCACACCTTGGCGGAGCTGCAGACTTCAGTGTCCGCCAAGAGCCAAGAGCTCACCAAGGCCAACGATACTATCGAAGATCACAAGATGAAGCTGATCGCCTTGGGGAAGTCCCTTGACGAAGCCAGGAAACGCGAGAAGATCTTGACAAAGGACCTCCAAGACGAGAAGGCCTTAGTTGCGAGCACCGCCAGAACTTTCAATGAGCTCAAGGGCGCCTACAAGCTTTGGACTGACGGTCTCGTGGTCGCTGTGGAGAGCATTTCTGCCCACCTGTCCGCCATGGGCTTGTCGGAATACCATTATTCCACCGCCGAAGGGGACACCGCCAGCACCAGGCTCACTATCTTCTTCGAAAGCTTGATCGAGGCGCTGGAGAAGCATCGCGGGGCTTGAGCTGCATACCTTGCCAGCGAATCCCGCAAGCTTTGCCGGGATGTCCTCTTCAAGGTACTCGTCAAGGTGGTGTACCGGAACCCAGGCATTGATCTCTCCAAGGTTTTCGCCAGTCTGCCGCGGGGAGCCGACACCAAGACCGCCAAAGAGCTCATCACGCCCATCACCAATAGGGTTGGCTTGATTCCCAGGACAGAGGATGGAGTTACCCACTAACCTTGCAGCCATATCTTGCTGCGTGCATGATCATGTAAAAGACAGATTTATCTTAGATTAGAACTGCACTTGGCCTTGATGTACTATAACTTGTGTTTTGGATGGATGTATGCATGCTATCTCTCTTGTCTTATTATGTCTTTGCATGATTCTCATACCATACGCTTGCCAAAAACTTGCCGGTGCGCGCACTCTTGCCGCGAGCGCTTGAGGAACAGGTCCTTAGAAGCTTGCCCGAAGTGCCGCTGCTGGCAAGGATACACTTGATGATCACAACATAACCACTTAAGTTGTTGAGCAGACTCGAAACAAAGTAAGGGTGTGGCTGATCACGACAAGGTTCCTTGATACGTCCAATTTGCATCATGATTTCCCACTGTTAATTAATATGTTTTTAATCATTATTTCACTTCATGGTACAATTCTTATGCCTTTTCTCTCTTATTTTGCAAGATTCACATGAAGAGGGAGATTGCCGGCAGCTGGAATTCTGGACTAGAAAGGGGTGAAATAGTGATAGCTTTTATGCACAACTCCAAATGACCTGAAAATTTACGAAGAATTATTTAGGAATATATAAAAAATACTGGCGAAAGAATTACCAGGAGGGGGCCCACTAGGAAGCCACAGGCCTAGGGGCGCACCCCCTGAGCTTGTGGGGCCCCTGGCAGGCCTCCGGCCCCCTCCTTCTGCTATATGAAGCCATTTGCCCTAGAAAAAATCAGAAGAGGACTTTCGGGACGAAGCGCCGCCGTCTCGAGGTGGAACCTGGGCAGGAGCTATTTTGCTCTCCGGCGGAGCGATTCTGCCGGGGAAACTTCCCTCCTGGAGGGGGAAATCGAAGCCATCGACATCACCAACGATCCTCTCATCGTGGGAGGAGCAATCTTCATCAACATCTTCACCAGCACCATCTCATCTCAAACCCTAGTTCATCTCTTGTATTCAATCTTTGTCCCAAAACCTCAGATTGGTACCTGTGTGTTGCTAGTAGTGTTGATTACATCTTGTAGTTGATGCTCGTTGGTTTACTTGGTGGAAGATTATATGTTCAGATCCTTAATGCTATTCAATACCCCTCTGATCTTGAACATGAATATGATTTTTTAGTATTTACTTTTGTTCTTGAGGACATGGGAGAACCCTTGTCATAAGTAATCATGTGAATTTGGTATTCGTTCGATATTTTGATGATATGTATGTTGTTGCTTCCTTTAGTGGTGTCGTGTGAACATCGACTACATGACACTTCACCATCTTTGGGTCTAAGGGAAGGCATTGTGGAGTAGTAATTAGATGATGGGTTGCTAGAGTGACAGTAGCTTAAACCCTAGTTTATGCGCTATTCCGTAAGGGGCTGATTTGGATCCATATGTTTCATGCTATGGTTAGATTTATCTTAATTCTTCTTTCGTAGTTGCGGATGCTTGCAAGAGGGGGTAATCATAAGTGGGAGGCTTGTTCAAGTAAGAACAACACCCAAGCACCGGTCCACCCACACATCAAATTATCAAAGTAGCGAACGCGAATCAAACAAACATGATGAAAGTGACTAGATGAAGTTGCCATGTGTCCTCAAGAACGCTTTGCTTATTATACGAGTTCGTTTTGGCTTGTCCTTTGCTATAAAAAGGATTGGGCCACCTTGCTGCACTTTACTATACTTGTTACTTGTTATGAATTATCTTGCTACCGAAACTATCTGTTACCGCTACTTTCAGTACTTGCAGAGAATACCTTGCTGAAAACCGCTTATCATTTCCTTCTGCTCCTCGTTGGGTTCGACACTCTTACTTATCGAAAGGACTACGATTGATCCCCTATACTTGTGGGTCATCAAGACTCTTTTCTGGCGCCTTTGCCGGGGAGTGAAGCGCCTTTGGTGAGTGGAATTTGGTAAGGAAACATTTATATTACGTGCTAAAATTTACTGTCATTCGTCACTATGGAAAGTAATCCTTTGAGGGGCTTGTTCGAGGTATCTTCACCTCGACCGAAAGCATTGAGAGTTGCCCCTCAACCTACTGAACCTACTGAAAATATTTATTATGAAATTCCTTCAGGTATGGTAGAGAAACTGCTAGCTTATCCTTATGCAGGAGATGGAACGGTGCATCCTGATGTGCACTTGATATATGTGGATGAAATTTGTGGATTGTTTAAGCTTGCAGGTCTATCCGGAGATGGATTTAATAAGAAAGTATTCCCTTTATCTTTGGAGGGAATGGCATTGACATGGTATAGGCTATGTGATGATACTGAAACATGGGATTGGAACCGGTTGAAGCTGGAATTTCACCAGAAATTTATCCTATGCATTTGGTTCATCGTGCTCGGAATTATGTATATATAATTTTTGGCCTCGTGAAGGAGAAAGTATCGCTCAAGCTTGGGGGAGGCTTAAGTATATGTTGCATACATGCCCAAATCATGAACTCTCAAGAGAAATAATTATTCAAAACTTTTATGCTCGGCTTTCTCATGATGATCGATCCATGCTCGATATTTCTTCTAATGGTTCCTTTATGAAGAGGACTATTGAATTCAAATGGGATCTTCTGGAAGAATTAAACGCAACTCTGAAGATTGGGAAATCGACAAAGGTAAAGAGTCAGGTATAAATCTTGAGTTTGATTGTGTTAAATCTTTTATGGAAACTGATTCTTTTCATAAGTTTAGTACTAAATATGGACTTGACTCTGAGATAGTAGCTACCTTTTGTGAATCTTTTGCTGCTCATGTTGATCTCCCTAAGGAGAAATGGTTTAAATATAATCCACCCATTGAATTAAATGAAGAACCCATTATTGTTAAAGAAGAAACAATTGTTTACAATGTTGATCCAGTTGTGCCCACTGCTTATATTGAGAAACCTCCTTTCCCTGTTAGGATTAAGGAACATGCTAAAGCTTCAACTGTGGTTAACAAAGTAATATAATAACACCTAGACCTTCTGAACAAATTAAGGTTGAACCTAATATTGCAATGGTTAAAGATCTTTTGGTTGATGATATTAATGGGCATGTTATTTACTTTTGCAATGAGGCTGCTAGAATTGCTAAACCTATTAGAAATGAACGAGATATGCTAGATAAGAACAAGCCTGTAGTTGGCATGCCTGTTGTTTCTGTTAAGATTGGAGATCATTGTTATCAAGGTTTATGTGATATGGGTGTTAGTGTGAGTGCTATTCTGTTTTCTTTATATCAAGAAGTAATGCATGATATTGCACCTGTTGAGATTGAAGATATTGATGTTACTATTAAGCTTGCAAATAGAGATACTATTACACCACTTGGGATTGTTAGAGATGTTGAAGTCTTGTGTGGTAAAATCAAATACCCTACTGATTTCTTAGTACTTGGTTCACAACAAGATAATTTTTGTCCCATTATATTCGGTAGACCTTTCTTAAATACCGTTAATGCTGAAATTGATTGTGTTAAAGAGAAGGTTAGAGTTAATTTTGGTGATATATCTCATGAATTTAATTTCTCTAAGTTTAGTAGACAACCTCATGATAAGGAATTACCCAATAAATATGGAATTATAGGTCTTGCTTCTATTGTGGTGCCTCTTACTGATCCTTTAGAACAATATTTGCTAGACCATGAGAATGATATGCATATGAATGAAAGAAATGAAATATATGAGCTATTCTTTAAACAAGCACCTGTTCTCAAACATAATTTGCCTGTGCAAACCTTGGGAAATCCTCTACCACCCAAGGGTGATCCTGTGTTTGATTTAAAGCAATTACCTGATACACTTAAATACGCTTATCTGGATGAAAAGAAGATATATCCTGTTATTATTAATTCTAAACTTTTAGAGCATGAAGAAAAGAGATTACTTAAAACTCTGAAGAAACACCGTGCTGCTATTGGATATACTCTTGATGATCTTAAGGGCATTAGTCCCACTTTATGTCAGCATAAAATTCATACGGAGCCAGACGCTAAACCCGTTGTTGATCATCAAAGAAGGTTGAATCCTAAAATGAAGGATGTGGTAAGAACTAAAATATTAAAGCTTCTTGAGGCAGGTATAATTTATCCCATAGCTGATAGTAGATGGGTAAGTCCTGTTCATTGTGTTCCTAAGAAAGGAGGTATTACCGTTGTTCCTAATGATAATAATGAACTCATTCCACAAAGAATTGTAACCGGTTATAGGATGGTAATTGATTTCAGGAAATTAAATAAAGCTACTAGGAAAGATCATTACCCCTTACCTTTTATTGATCAAATGTTAGAAAGGTTATCTAAGCATACACACTTTTGCTTCCTAGATGGTTATTCTGGTTTCTCTCAAATACCTGTTTCACCTAAAGATCAAGAGAAAACCACATTTACTTGTCCTTTTGGAACTTATGCTTATCGTCATATGCCTTTTGGTTTATGTAATGCACCTGCTACCTTTCAAAGATGTATGACTGCTATATTCTCTGACTTTTGTGAAAAGATTCTTGAGGTTTTCATGGATGATTTCTCCGTTTACGGAACTTCTTTTGATGATTGCTTGAGCAACCTTGATCGAGTTTTGCAGAGATGTGAAGAAACTAATATTTTCTTGAATTGGGAGAAGTGCCACTTTATGGTGAATGAAGGTATAGTCCTTGGGCATAAAATTTCTGAAAGAGTTATTGAGGTTGATAAAGCTAAACTTGATGCTATTGAGAAAATGCCATGTCCTAAAGATATCAAATTTATAAGAAGTTTCCTCGGTCATGCTGGTTCCTATAGAAGGTTTATAAAAGACTTCTCTAAAATTTCTAGGCCTCTTACTAATCTTTTGCAAAAGGATGTGCCATTTGTTTTTGATGATAATTGTGTAGAAGCCTTTGAAATACTTAAGAAAGCCTTAATTTCTGCACCTATTGTTCAACCACCTGATTGGAACCTACCCTTTGAAATTATGTGTGATGCTAGTGATTATGCTGTTGGTGCTGTTCTAGGACAAAGAGTTGATAAGAAATTGAATGTTATTCATTATACTAGTAAAACTCTAGACAGTGCTCAAAGAAATTATGCTACTAATGAGAAAGAATTTTTAGCAGTTGTGTTTGCATGTGATAAATTCAGATCTTACATTGTTGATTCCAAAGTTACTATTCATACTGATCATGCTTCTATTAAATATCTTATGGAAAAGAAAGATGCTAAACCTAGACTTATTAGGTGGGTTCTTTTGCTACAAGAATTTGATTTGCATATTGTTGATAGAAAGGGAGCTGAGAATCCCATAGCTGATAATTTGTCTAGAATGGAAAATGTTCTTGATGACCCACTTCCTATTAATGATGATTTCCCGGATGAACAACTAGCTGTGATAAATGCTTCTCGTAATACTCCTTGGTATGCAGACTATGCTAATTACATTGTTGCTAAATATATACCACCTAGTTTCACATACCAACAAAAGAAAAAGTTCTTTGATTTAGGACATTACTTTTGGGATGACCCACATTTATATAAAGGAGTAAATGGTGTTATTAGACGTTGTGTACCTAAGCATGAATAGGAACAAATCCTACGAAAGTGTCACTCCGAGGCATATGGAGGACACCATGCGGGAGACAGAACTGCACACAAGGTACTACAATCTGGTTTTTATTGGCCTACTCTATTCAAAGATGCACGTAAGTTTGTCCTCTCTTGTGATGAATGTCAAAGAATTGGTAATGTTGGTAGACATCAGGAAATGCCTATGAATTATTCACTTGTTATTGAACCATTTGATGTTTGGGGTTTTGATTATATGGGACCTTTCCCTAAATCCAATGGGTATACTCATATTTTAGTTGGTGTTGATTACGTTACTAAGTGGGTAGAAGCTATTCCAACTAGTAGTGCTGATGATAACACTTCTATTAAAATGCTTAAAGAAGTTATATTCCCGAGGTTTGGAGTCCCTAGATATTTAATGACTGATGGTGGTTCACATTTTATTCATGGTGCTTTCCGTAAATTGCTTGCTAAATATGATGTTAACCATAGAATTGCATCTCCTTATCATCCTCAGTCTAGTGATCAAGTTGAACTAACTAATAGAGAAATAAAATTAATTTTGCAAAAGACTGTTAATAGATCTAGAAAGAATTGGTCTAAGAACTTGATGATGCACTATGGGCTTACAGAACTGCTTATAAAAATCCTATGGGTATGTCTCCATATAAAATGGTCTATGGAAAAGCATATCATTTACCTCTTGAACTAGAACATAAAGCATATTGGGCAATTAAAGAACTTAACTATGATTCTAAACTTGCCGGTGAAAAGAGGTTATTTGATATTAGCTCTCTAGATGAATGGAGAACACAAGCTTATGAAAATGCCAAGTTGTTTAAAGAAAAAGTTAAAAGGTGGCATGATAAGAGAATTCAAAAACAGGAATTCAAAGTAGGTGATCATGTTTTAATATACAATTCTTGTTTAAGATTTTTTGCAGGAAAACTTCTCTCTAAATGGGAAGGACCGTATATCATCGAAGAAGTTTATCGCTCCGGAGCCATCAAAATAAACAACTCCGAAGGCAATAATCCAAGGGTGGTTAATGGGCAAAGAATTAAACATTATATCTCAGGTACGCTCATTAATGTCGAAACTAACATTATTCAAACAATGACACTGGAAGAGCACATAGAAGAAACATTCCGGAACACTCCAGAATCCTGAAAAGGAGTAGGTACGTGGTACGGTAAGCAAACCGACTCCAAAACTTCCATAAAAGTACTTTCTGTTTGTTTTGGAATATATAAAAAATTAGGAAAATAATAAACAGTCCGAAAAGTGCACGAGGAGGCGACAAGCCTGGGGGGCGCCTACTAGGCTTGTGGCCCCCTCGTGGACTTTCCCGACTCCGTTTTTCTTCCATATTACTTGTCCTGCATGGGAAAAATTTATTATATATACTCACGGGTGTTTTGACCACCGTATTGCAAGTTTCTCCTCTGTTCTTGTTTCGTGCTGTTTTCTGTCAGACTCTCGAGGTCGAGCGCCATGTCATCTCAGGATTCAGACGGGGAAAGCTATGTTTCTCATCTTGTTGCAAACCCTAGAGTCTATGGGGACACTGATCCCTATGGTTGGACAACTGATGAAGAGGAAGATGCTGATTTGAGGGATAAGCAAGGTCATTCTAGCGAGGAGGACGAGGATCTCCCACTGCCTCAACCAGGAGATATGCACATTGAATTCAAGAGGTCCAGCTTACCTAACACGGTGAAGGTTCCTAAAGTTCAATTCACTCCTTTTCGTCATGTGCAGGAATATTCAGATAAACTATGTCGCAAAATTTGGGATCTCGAAAGAGAAAATGACAAATTAAAAGAAGAAATTCGTGTCCTCAAGTGGAAGGACAAGCCTATCACTTCATCACCACCATCACCGAAGGAGACTTGAGCACATGGGTATGGACACCACCCTTGGCTTGTGCCAAGCTTGGGGGAGGTGCCCCGGTATCGTATCACCATCACTTTTTATCATCATTATCTATCTTAGCTCGATCCTTAGTTATTTCATGATTTAGAAGAATAAAGTTTAGTATGATTTAGTTTTGAGTGCTTGCTTTGTGATCTATCTATCTTTGTAATCGTGTGTGAAAGTTATATTATAAAGAGTAGTTTGAGTTGAGTGTTTTGCTTTTGTTGATCCAATCTTAGAAATAAATAAAGAAAAAATAAGATCATATGCTAATCCCATGGGGAGTGATGACTTTACATAAAAGAAGTATAATTGATAAAACTTGTTGGAAGTTGACAAGAATAGTATTGGTCATTGTTGCAATTCATGAAAAAGTAATAAAGGAAGAGTGGTCTCACATATAAATACACTATCTTGGACATCTTTTATGATTGTGAGCCCCCATTAAATATTCTATGTCAAATAGTCGATGCTGGACAAGGAAGACAACGTAATGAGTTATGTTTGCTTATATTCACATAGAAGTTATATTGTTTTGGATCCTCTAACATGTGGTGCTTGCCCCCTATCTTTTGTTAGCCAAAATTCCGCACTAAGTAGAGATACTACTTGTGCATCCAAAAACCCTTAAACCTAGTTTCATGCCATGAGAGTCCACTATATCTTCCTATGGATTGAATAAGATCCTTCAAGTAAGTTGTCATCGGTGCAAAAGCAATAAAAATTGTTCCTAAATATGTATGAACTTTTAATGCAAGGGAAAATAAGCTTTGTACGATCTTGTGATGGTGAAGAAATAAAAGCGACAGACTGCATAATAAAGGTCACTATCACAAGGGGCAATATAAAGTGACATTCCTTTACATTAAGAGCTTGCACATCCAAAAAAAGCACAAGACAACCTCTGCTTCCCTCTGCGAAGGGCCAATCTTTTACTTTATGTATTTACTTTCATGCAAGAGTCAATAGCATTCTCCTCTATTCCGTTTTTATTTTCTCTCTTGGCAAGCATCATGTGGTGGGGATGGATCCAGGCATATATATCCAGTTGGATGCAGGTGATCATGAGTTATTATTGTTGACATTACCCTTAAGGTAAATACGTTGGGAGGCAAAATTATAAGCCCCTATCTTTCTATGTGTCTGACTGAAACTTTTGCTCCATAAGTGTGCCGTGAGTGTCAGCAATCATAGAAGACTAAATGATAGTTGAGTATGTGAACTTGCTAAACAAAGCTCTTACATAGACTCTTTCTGATAATATGATGAATTGCAATTGCTTCAGTGACTGAGATCATAATTTGTTAGTTTTCAATTTGGTTTATGGTTCATACTTTAACTTGTGATTGAATTGTCACTTTTTCATGAGAAGTTTTGTGATGATATATTGTTGTTATAATAAAGATGATGCTTTCATGTCCGTATTTTATTTTTATTGACGCCTCACTCTCTCTCTAAACATGTGGTCATGATTATCGATTTCGGCTTTCGCTTGAGGACAAGCAAGGTCTAAGCTTGGGGGAGTTGATACGTCCAATTTGCATCATGATTTCCTACTGTTAATTAATATTTTTTTAATCATTATTTCACTTCATGGTACAATTCTTCCACCTTTTCTCTCTTATTTTGCAAGATTCACATGAAGAGGGAGATTGCCGGCAGCTGGAATTCTGGACCGGAAAGGGGTGAAACAGAGATAGCAATTCTGCACAACTCCAAATGACCTGAAAATTTACGGAGTATTATTTTGGAATATATAAAAAATACTGGCGAAAGAATTACCAGGAGGGGGCCCACCAGGAAGCCACAAGCCTGGGGGTGCGCCCTACCCCCTGTGCACACCCCCCGAGCTTGTGGGGCCCCTGGCTAGCTTCCGGCCCCCTCCTTCTGCTATATGAAGCCATTTGCCCTAGAAAAAAACAAAATAGGACTTTCGGGACGAAGCATCGCCGTCTCGAGGCGGAACCTGGGTAGGAGCTATTTTGCTCTCCGGCGGAGCGATTCCGCCGGGGAAACATCCCTCCGGGAGGGGGAAATCGAAGCCATCAACATCACCAACGATCCTCTCATCGTGGGAGGACCAATCTCCATCAACATCTTCACCAGCACCATCTCATCTCAAACCCTAGTTCATCTCTTGTGTTCAATCTTTGTCCCAAAACCTCAGATTGGTACCTGTGGGTTGCTAGTAGTGTTGATTACATCTTGTAGTTGATGCTAGTTGATTTACTTGGTGGAAGATTATATGTTCAGATCCTTAATGATATTCAATACCCCTCTGATCTTGAACATGAATATCATTTGTGAGTAGTTACTTTTGTTCTTGAGGACATGGGAGAAGTCTTGTCATAAGTAATCATGTGAATTTGGTATTCGTTCGATTTTTTGATGATATGTATGTTGTTGCTTCCTTTAGTGGTGTCGTGTGAACATTGACTACATGACACTTCACCATCTTTGGGACTAATGGAAGGCCTTGTGGAGTAGTAATTAGATGATGGGTTGCTAGAGTGACAGAAGCTTCAACCCTAGTTTATGTGCTATTCCGTAAGGGGCTGATTTGGATCCATATGTTTCATGCTATGGTTAGATTTATCTTAATTCTTCTTTCGTAGTTGCGGATGCTTGCGAGAGGGGGTAATCATAAGTGGGACGCTTGTTCAAGTAAGAACAGCACCCAAGCACTTGTCCACCCTGTCGGAAGTCGGGCTCCGGGGACCCAAAGGTTCGAACACTGGGGTGAGCTCGTTCTACCACTTCGTCTCCTACCACGGCTAAGCTACGACGAGGCTACGGCAAGAGCACGCTAGCGAGGGAAGGGGAGAGGACTCAGCGGTTTACCCAGGTTCGGGCCACCTTGCGGTGTAAGACCCTACTCCTGCTTGTGGTTGGGATTGCCAGGGGCATGAGAGTTCTTGCGTACAAGGTAGGAGATGAAGGAATCAATCTCGGGGGGGGGGGGGCCTAGCCGGAGAGCCTCTCCTCTACAATGGTAGCACTGCCCTTTTATATCGGCCTTGGTCCTCTTCCCCCTCGAAACTTAGGCGGGAAGGGTTGCCACACTTGGCGATTTTGAAAGGGGACAGGCGCTCAGGCTATCCTGACTAAAGGTGGTCTTCGCCTGCCAAAGCATGATCCATGACGCGACGGTGGGCTCGGTGATGACCTCCGCCCCGCGCGCCCGTCATCTTGGTCTTCCTTCGCCGATCGGGCAACCTTTGGGGTTGCTTTGGAGAGTAGATAGCTGTCCCTGGTACCTTAACACGAAAGAGGAAACCATCTTCATCCACGCCCGCTGGTGCGGCCTCTGCTACTGCTCGTCGCCGCGCGCGTCACCCACATGATGGGCCCCAAACCGCGCGGCACGCCGAACGGCCTTTGTCTCGAGCGCCTGCGGGAGGGGGCCTCGGGAGGCCACCTCGGGAAGCCGCCTCGCGAGGTCACCTCAGGAAGCCACCTCGTGAGAGGGCCTCGCGAGGCCGTTGATGGTGGTGCTGAGGATTACTCGCCACTTCCTGAGGAGGGGGCCTCAGGAGGCTAGGGCCTCATGAGGGGTCTTGGTGAGAAGCTCGGTGGTGATGGCCTGCTAGGCCCATCCCAGGCGTTGCGCCCTGGGCCAAAGGCAAACGGGCCTAGATACCACGGGTTCCATGGGCCTGACAGTAGCCCCCGGGCCCGCGGCACGCACGTTCCCGCCTACCGAGGGGCGAAACGGCGCGGGCCCTAACCGCCTGCGGCCAGGCGCGACGCATGGCGCACGATGTGACGGGCGACGCCCCCAGTTCCCCACGACGCCTCGAAAACTGCCGCGTTGAAATAAATCTTGGTGCGGGCGGCGCGCGGCCATCATTGCCTTCCTTCATACCTGCCGTCGCCCCAACTCCCGATGCCGAAGAAGGCGGAATGGGCGGGAAGTTCCGCGCCGAGTATAAAGAGAGAGAGGGGGGAGCCGGAGTCCTCCACCCATCTTCTCCTTCCTCAGCTTCCAACGTCTTCTTGCTAGAGCTGCCGAAGAGATGGCGAGGGGGAGAGGGCGCGGCCGTACTCCTGCTGCTGCACCCCAGATTCCGCCCCGGGGACGCGGGCGCTCCCCGACGGCCGCCGGCGCCGGGCCCAGCAATCGTGGAAGGAGCGCCGCTCGTGGGCGCGGAGGGCGAGGCCCGCGGGGCCGAGGCGGCCACGGTGGAGCGGCCGCGCTTCCGCCTCAGGCGGGGAGTCACTCGGCGGAGGCGGCGCATGAGTTCATTGTGAACATGCACCGCAGCCCCTGCACCTAGCTCCGGCTCCCGGACTCTTTCGCGGCGGCGATGGCGGACTGCGCGCCCTTGGGCTTGTGGGTGCAGGCCGACGGCTGCTGCAACGGCCCCTCCTGGGTGGCGACGGAGCTCACCCCCTCGGGCTTCATGTTCCTGAGGCAGGGGTGGAAGTCATTCGTCCTTGCTCGCGGCCTGAAGCGGGGGCACGTCCTCCAGTTCAAGCACGACGGGGCCGCCACGCTCTTTGTGAAGATCTTCGGGCTCTCCGGTAGCCGCCTGGAGTGCTTCGCGGAGAGCGTGGACAGCTACAACGGCTCCTCCAGCGAGGACGGCTCCTCCGGCGGTGCTGCCCCCTCCGGCGGGGGCGGAAGCGGCGATGACTCCCCCCGCGTCAAGAGCGAGGACGAGGACTCCGACTAGGCGCGCGCGGCGACGACTTCGGAACCCCTGGCGGCGGGCACTGCGCGTACGGTGACGGAGCCGCACTTGCCTGCAGCGCCTTCTTGGGGACGCGTGCGGCGCCCTGCACTAGAGTCTTGAGGGCGACGACGCCTCGCCTAGGCCCTTTCTTTCTTTTCATTTTCCTGCATTGAACCGATGTAGCCCCGCGGGGGCGTGAAAACAGTATCTTCTATGTTTAACTTAATGCTTTTGTGACATGGGGATGTATGCATTCTCTCCCAAAGTCCTCTCGTGAGGCTGGTCTTTTTTCTTTGCTCGCCTCAGCGCTCTACGCCATTAGGACCCAGCCCCCGAGCGGGCCTCAGCCGTCGCTGGTATGTCCGGTCGCGATGCCGGGACAAGGCCAGGAGGTGAGGGGCATCGGGAGCTAGTGAGGGCTCCTGAGGCGCGATGCTAAGGGAGCCCCCCTTTAGCGTGCAAGCGGCTTACGCAGAAGAAAAAACGCTGCACTCAACAGGATCACGAGGGGAGAGAGCTTGAGTGATGGTAAGGGCGCCTCGCGAGGCAGTCACACTTAGCTTTGGGAGGAGAGCGGTGCCAGGCGAGCCACACCTCGTGAGGAGCCCACGCATCTTGCGAGGCGCGCCCACGAGGCTTGCTCCCAAGGCTCATTGCTCGACGAATCTTCGCCTCGCGAGGCCGACTCACGAGAGGCCACCCGCGAGGTCCCTGCGTAGCTCTCCTCCTGAGGGGCTGCATGTCGACAGATTTCACGATAGGGGGAGCGGCACGCGCTCGCTAACTAACCCGCGGCCGTTGCGTGAGGAGATAGGGCACCAAGGACCTTGGTGAGGTGACGTGCACGGGAGCAGGCCCGCGAGCCAGAGCTTAGTCGCTTGGATTTGGTGGCACTGCAGGGACGGACCCGAGCACAGGCACCGTGCCTTGCCCCCGCTCACGGAGTCGGCCAGGGGAGGGGCCGCGCGCGTGTGGCGCTCTCCGGCGGCATCGAATTTAACATAGAAATTAGCAAGTAACATAGCTCATCAAGGTAGAATCAGCAAAATTCGTTACACAACCAAAAGGATAGGGTTCCGGGAGCGAAGCTCGAGAGGCGCGGCGAGAAGGAGTGAGGGCCGCGCGAGGCGACGCGCCGGGCGCACCTGGCAGAACCGCGCTGTAGTAACGTCAGACCATTTGGCGAGGCGCGCCAAGGGAGTCCGCTCCTCCGGAGCCAGGGGGCTCGCGAGGCCCTGGCGCGAAGGGTGCCAGCTTCTGGAAAGAGGCGCCGGCGTTCCCCAGCCCGAAGGGCATGCGCGTGCTGCCGAAGGCGGGGCCAACGCCCTGGCCATCTCGCGGCAGCTGGAAGGGTTCAAACGGGCAGAACCGGTTGAGGCTGGTGAAGTCGATGCACATGCGCTCCTTGCCGCCCTTCTTGGGGACGACGACTGGGTTGGCGAGCTACTCGGGATGGCGCACCTCACGAACGACTCCGGCTTCCTGGAGCTTCTGAACTTCCTTGACGATGAACTCTTGCTTCTCTGGCGCCTGGCGCCGTGCTTTCTGCTTGACCGGGCGTGCATTGGGGCACACCGCTAAGTGTTGCTCGATCACCTCCCTCGGCACACCGGACAAGTCGGATGCTTTCCAGGCGAAAACATCCGAGTTTGCCCGAAGGAAGGCGACGAGCGCGCTTTCCTATGCAGGAGGGAGGCCTGTGCCGATGGTGAAGGCAGGGCCGGAGCCGCTGCCGTCCACCGACGCCTTCTTCGTCTCGGCGCGGTCCTGAGAGAACAGCTGCTTCTTCTTCGCTGGCGTGGCCTCGGAAGGCTCGGCCACGTCCTCGTCGGCCGGGTGCGCAACAGCGGCAGCCTTGTAGGCACGCTCAAGGGTGCTGGCCGCGTCCTTTTCGTCGCAGGCGACGGTGATGATGCCGCAGCAGCCGGGCATCTTGAGGACGTTGTAGGCGTGATGGGTGGCAGCCATGAACTTGGTGAGAGCCGGGTAGCCCAAGATGGCGTTATAAGGCAGGCCGATGTGCGCCACATCGAAGTCGATGAGCTCGGTGTGGTAGTTCTTGCAGGTGCCGAAGGTGATGGGGAGGCGCACTTGCCCCAGCGGGATGGTGGAGCCATCGGTCACTCCGGAGAAGGGCCTGGTCGGCATCAGCTGGTCGTAGGGCACCTGGAGCATCTCGAAGGTCTCGATGGAGAGTACGTTGAGGCGGGCACCCCCGTCGATGAGGGTCTTGGTGACCGCAATGTTGCTGATAGTGGGAGTGCACAGCATGGGGAGCGCGCCTGCAGAGGCCGTTGACTTGGGGTGGTCCTTGGAGTTAAAGGTGATGGCGTACTGCGACCACTTGAGGGGCCACGCGACCTCAGGCCTCGGGAGGGCGGCGTACACCTCGCGAGAGAGTTGCTTGAAGTGGCAGATGGACGCGGGGGCTTGGGACCCGCCAAGGATGCAGGCGACCGCGCGTGGCTCTTGGTAGCCCCCAGCGCCCTCGTCAGGCCGGTTGGCGTCGTCCCTCCAGGGTGGCGGCGGCAGCGGCAGGAGAGCAGCATTGGCCTGAGGATTCGCCTCACGAGGCTGGTCGCGCCAGCCCTGGCGGTAGCTGCCATTACTGTTGCGGCTGTCCCAGCGGTTGCCGCTGTGGCCACCTCCGCGGCTGGCGCCGCGGCCGTTGCGGTCGTCCCGATGGCTCTGGCGCTCGTCGCGGAGCAGCTTGAGCTCCTGACAGTCTTCGGTGCTGTGGGAGCGGACGTTGTGAAAAGCGCAGAGTGGCCGGTTGTCCTTTCTGGGCTCGTCGAGGTCGCGGCCGCGCTTCTGCTCGGGCTCCGCCGCAAGCACGGTAGGGCCCTTGCGCTTGACGTCCTTGCTCTTGGCCTTGGCGGCGTCGAGCGCCGCGTCGGGGTCGTTGTGGACGAAGAAGCGGCCTTCTTCACCCTTGGCGCACTTGTCGGCGAGGTTGAGCAGCTCGAGCACGGAGTCGAGCTCACCGTTGATGGCGAGCTTCTCGCGCATCTTGACGTCTGTGACGCCGGTGGAGAACACAGAGATGACGGCCGCGTCGGAGGCATGCGGGATCTTGTTGCGTACCTGACTGAAGCGCTGGATGTACTTGCGGAGGGTCTCGTCTGGGCGCTGCCGAACACGCCGCAGGCCGTTGATGGTGAGGGAGCTGTCCTGTGTGCCCTTGAAGTTGGCGATGAACTGGCTGCAGAGCTCGGCCCATGACGAGATGGAAGCCTCGGGGAGGTTCATGAACCAAGAGCGCGGGCCATCCTTGAGGGCCATGGGGAACCAGTTCGCCATGACCTTGTCATCGCCGTTCGCCGCCTCGACGCTCAGCGCGTAGAGCTGGAGGAACTCCGTGGGGTTGGGGGTGCCGTCGTAGCATGGCGGCAGCTCAGGCTTGAACTTCGCGGGCCAGACCACGCGACGCAGCTCACGGGTGAAGGCACGGCAGCCCACGCCGCTCGAGGGGACGCCGCCAATGAGGGCGGCGCGGTTTTGACGCTCGGCCGCTGCAACGTCCTGAACGGCCTGGTCCTGGCGCTCGCGCTGCCGCTCAAGGAGCACTCGCGCGTCGGGGGGCGCGCGGCGGATGATCTGGCAGCTGGCTTCGTCTCGGTCTGGCGAGGACGCGCCGCGGGATGGCTCACGAGCCCACGCGCTGTGCTGGGGCTCAGCGCGCTCGTCGCGCAGAGGAGGCGGCGGGGGAGCGCCGTGCGGCAGGTCCCCAGCACGAGACTGCGGAGGGTGGAGCGAGTGAGAAGGCGCCGGAGCGTCCCCGACGACGTTGACGAGCTCGGTGATGCGGCCAAGCCAGGCATTGTAGCCGGCGTCATCCGGACGGTACCGAAGCAGCTCACGTGCCATGAGCAGCGCGGCCTGCGGGTTCGGCGGCCCACGGTGGGCGAGGGAGGAGGCCGTGGCGGTGCGGCCGTCCGCCTGCATGGAGGGGTGCAGGGAGGAGTCCTGCTACTCGCGGGCAGCGGGGTCGGTGGCGGCAGCTGCCTCAGCTTCGGGGCGGCGGCGATTGCCGTGGGCCACCGGCTCTGTCTGAGCCACGCGGCCAGCCCTGCGCTCGGTGCGCTCGCGACGTGCGTCGGCCATGGGGTTGGTGGGGCTGAGGGTGGAGCAGAAGAACGGTAGCACACTCCTACCTGGCGCGCCAAATGTCGGAAGTCGGACTCCGAGGACCCAAAGGTTCGAACACTGGGGTGAGCTCGTTCTACCGCTTCGTCTCCTACCACGGCTAAGCTACGGCGAGGCTACAGCGAGAGCGCGCTAGCGAGGGAAGGGGCGAGGACTCAGCGGTTTACCCAGGTTCGAGCCACCTTGCGATGTAAGACCCTACTCCTACTTGTGGTTGGGATTGCCAGGGGCAAGAGAGTTCTTGCGTATAAGGTAGGAGATGAAGGAATCAATCTCGGGGGGCCTAGCCGGAGAGCCTCTCCTCTACAATGGCAGCACTGCCCTTTTATATCGGCCTTGGTCCTCTTCCCCCTCAAAACTTAGGCGGGAAGGGTTGCCACACTTGGCGATTTTGAAAGGGGACATGCGCTCAGGCTATCCTGACTAAAGGTGGTCTTCGCCTGCCAAAGCATGATCCATGACGCGCCGGTGGGCTCGGTGATGACCTCCGACCCGCGCGCCCGTCGTCTTGGTCTTCCTTCACCGATCGGGCAACCTTTGGTGTTACTTTGGAGAGTAGATAGCTGGCCCTGCTCCCTTAACACAAAAGAGGAAACCATCTTCATCCGCGCCCGCTGGCGCGGCCTCTGCTGCTGCTCGTCGCCGCGCGCATCACCCACGTGATGGGCCCCAGACCGCGCGGCACGCCGAACGGCCTTCGTCTTGAGCACCTGCGGGAGGGGGCCTCGGGAGGCCACCTCGGGAAGCCGCCTCGTGAGAGGGCCTCGCGAGGCCGTTGATGGTGGTGCTGAGGATTACTCGCCACTTCCTGAGGAGGGGGCCTCATGAGGGGTCTTGGTGAGAAGCTCGGTGTTGACGGCCTGCTGGGCCCATGCTAGGCGTTGCGCCCTGGGCCAAAGGCAGACCGGCCTGGATACCCCGGGTTCCATGGGCCCGACACACCCACATATCAAATTATCAAAGTAGCGAACGTGAATCAAACAAACATGATGAAAGTCACTAGATGAAGTTCCCATGTGTCCTCGAGAACGCTTTGCCTATTATACGAGTTCGTTCCGGCTTGTCCTTTGCTATAAAAAGGATTGGGCCACCTTGCTGCACTTTAGTATACTTGTTACTTGTTACGAATTATCTTGCTACCGAAACTATCTGTTACCGCTACTTTCAGTACTTGCAGAGAATACCTTGCTGAAAACCGCTTATCATTTCCTTCTGCTCCTCATTGGGTTCGACACTCTTACTTATCGAAAGGACTATGATTGATCCCCTATACTTGTGGGTCATCATTCCTTAGCGTGTAGGTTTCTCATACAAAGGCCAAAATCATTCAAGGAGAAGTTGCAACTACAACAAAGAATTTACTTTAAAGTTTTGCAACTTAGCTTTTTCTTTGCTGTGCTTCTTGCCGTAGGATGATATCTTGAACGTCATTTGGTATCCTTACCATCACTCCTCCCGGGAAACTTGCACACGAGGAACCCTTCTGTCCTTTGAGAAAAAGAAAGAAGAGAAAAGAGGAGGCTAGAACCTTGACGGTTCGTTAATCATCCTATGCAAGGGAAAAATGTAACACAAGGTTGCCTGCAACACATAAACATATATGTACTTGGACAAAGAACTGTGAAATACTTATCTTTATTTATCTACACGGGATCTGCGCCCGGCTGTGTACAAAGGTTTACATGCCTTTCCGGCAAACTTGTACAAAAGAGGTTGCCGGGCAGCCCGGCAACCGCGCCTCACGGGTAAAACTTGCGAAGATGCTCAATATTCCATGAGTTGAGCACCGGAGTGCCATCTTCGGTCTCTAGGCAGACTACGCCGGGCCTAGTGACTCGTACCACCCAGTAAGCGCCCTCCCACTTCGGCGTCAACTTGTTTTGACCCTTCGTGGACAGAATCCGATGAAGAACAAGGTTGCCTTCCTCAAGATTCCTGGCGTTCACTTTGCAGCTATGGTAGCGGCGCAAAGCTTGCTGGTACCGTGTGTTGTGCGTACGACCATCTATGGGGCCATCTAGCCCCTTTGCGGTTCGACTAGGGAGATGCACAAGCAGAAAGAGCAGAATCAGCAGAAACGCAAAGGATTTACCCAGGTTCGGGCCACCTGAGGTGTAAAACCCTACTCCTGCCTTGTGTATTGGATGTGTTTGGGCTCAAGTACAAGGAGCGCTTCTTGCCGGCAAGGTGCAGGAATAGCAGCTACGCATGCAGAATAAGCAAAGTGTCGACCCCTATAAAGGTTGCCTTGGCCCTCTTTTTATAGCTCAAGGGCTAACCACAGTGGCAAAACAGTCATTACAAGTTGATTAGATAGCAAACAGTGCTATCATACCTAACTCTGCCGGATTAGGACAAAAGCATTTATTGCGCCGTTAGGTTTTATGGGGAGGAGGAGCCCTGGCAAGGTTTCTGCACCGCTCGCCCAGCTACCTCTTATTATCTTGACACGCCTCCTCGACGGGTGTCATTAAAGCTAAATCTCCTTTCAACTGGCTGACACGTGCCCCGACAAATCTCACCAAACTGCCTGCGCGGTCGACACCTCACCGATTAGCGACTGGCTGGTCGGTGCAGTGGAGCGCTGACGAGCTAGCGAGGACTTGCCGGCACGGAGCTTGCCGGGCCTTCATCTTGCCGGCTTGGACCTTGCCGGCAAATATCTTTTTCATAGCTAGCACAAGTCATGTGTTGCTTGATATCTTGTCTTGATCTTCTCCCTAGTGCCTTTGCAACTAAGACTTTGAATCTTGATCTTTGTAATCCCCGGCAAGCCCTTGGCCATCAGGGAGGCTACTACTGTCTGTGCATAAGTCAGGGTATAAAATACCCATGTTTTAAACACCGACAGGAGCCCCCGGGCTTGGGCCATACGCATGTTCGAAGCATCATTGGGCTAGGCCCAAACAATGCACAGACATGTGGCGGGAAATTACTGCCGTAATTTTTGCAATGATGATTGCCCTCCAAGCACGCCCATGTCACGCATTAAATGCGGGATGTAGGAGTGGTGGACTGTAGCGGTTATTCCGCGGTAGTGCACCTGCAAAGGTGCTGCCAAGGCAAACAGTAAAGAGCCAGCCCCCTCGCGCCTTCCCCATAAAAAGCCAACCGCGAGGGGACGCTGCTCACTCACCCTCGCGCCTCTCTGCTTCATCTTCTTCCTCTAACCAGAGCAGCTTTTGCCGCCGCCGCCGCCGATTCACACCTCACCTCACTCCCTCTTTTCTCCCTGAGCCCTTATGGCATCCAAGAAGACCGACGTAGCGGGGAAGAAGCCCACCAAGCCTGTCGATCCCAAGGTGGAGAAGAAGAAGGAACTGGAGGAACTGGAGAAACAGCGGAGGGAGAATGTGGCATTCTCGCCGCCGGCTTTGGATGAGAATACCTTAATCGAGAGGTATGCCTATATGTGGGGACGAGACACCAAGGATCACAAGGCCCCAGTGGTGCTCCCCGCCGGAGGCAAGACCCCATCAGATTCATATCCATTTTTCTGCGCATACTTCTATTGCGGGCTGGTTCCTCCATTTTCGGATTTCTTAAGCGCAATGATGTACAGCTTCGGGTTTAGACTGTTGGATTTTACCCCAAATGCTATGACTTGCAGGTCATTCTTCGCCCATTTGTGTGAGAATTTCATTGGAATTGCCCCCAATGTTGATTTGTTCTGCAATTTCTTCATTCCTTGCATCGAAGGTAAAGCGCTCTCCGGCAGTGTCACATGGATCCCCAGGGCCAAGACCAAGGACCAGTATCTTCCCGGGCAGCTGCACTTAAAGTGGGAAGAATAGCGGGATGAGTGGTGTTGGATCCAGGAAAAGGATTTTCCCAATTTCTGCTTGCCGCGCACAGAGAGAGTCGTACGCGATGACGACTGGAGCAACTTGGGCGCCAACGACAAGAGACTTGGCCCGACACTGAATCGAATTGCTCGCCTTAAATCCGCCAAGTTGACTATAGAGATGGTGGGTGCCGATTTCCTCCGGCGACGCATTGCGCCGCTGTAGAAAAGGTAGGGGTTCACCTAGGAGTACCAGAATGCAGGTGATATCATGCGACTGTATCCAGGGCTCGGCAACAATTTGACTGTTCTGGAGCACGCCAGCCTCTGTGAACAATTGTTCAGATCTACCGGCACCTTCCACTTGTCGGACCAGATCATCCCATTGCATATCAATTCCGCCAAGGATTCCATCTTGGCAATGATGCCAGAATGCAACGCTCAAGGAGTCGAAGCTCTCTGGCCAATGCCTACTCTGGAAAATGAAATGGCCTGGGCTTCAAATTTGATGGAGAAGGCCACCCGAAAAGAGAGGGATCTCATCAAGGCCAAAGACAAGGAACTGGCATACATCGCCAGCAAAGCTACAGAAATTGCTACAATTAGCAAAGCTAGTGGTTCTCAGGTCGCGGCAACTGAGGATGATGAAGAAGAACACCCTGACGAGGAGGCTGCCGAGGAACTCCAAGAAGAGCCTGCCGGGTGCGAGGTTGCCGGGGGACCCGAAGACAAAGAAGAAGAAGGTTCTCGGTCTCCAAAGAAGAGGGCATAAATTCTTCGGAAGACGGCCAGCCAGGAGCTAGTGCGCGCTTCTTCGCCAAAGGCTGGTCCTGTAGTGAAGAAGACGACCACCAAAACTGGCCATCAAGAAGAAGTACACCGGCAACAAACTTGGCACCCACGAGCTCAGCATCCATCTTCTCAGCAAGAAGTTGTCGACGAAATTGGGTCTTCTCAGCCGATAAGTTCATCCCCTCCGGCACTCAAAAGGGCCAGGGAATCGCCCCCGCCGGCGAGATATGACCTCTCCGTCCACAGCAAGTCAGAAGACGAGGAGTAAGCATGATTGCCTTATCTTTACCAAGTCTTGACTCCATCTTGATTATGATTTCTGACTTGATTTTCTTCTATTCTTGCAGATACAAGGAACCACTCGTGCACTGGGCCAAGTGAACCAAGGCTGCAGTGGAAAACGAGCCCGCGGCAAGCACTGGGCAAGGGCACGTATCTGCTGATACCATCGTTATCAGCCCCCAGCCCAGCCCTCTGCGCGAGGCCGTGACGCAGTTTCCGCTCACCGGTACTGGCACTGATGCTCCTTCTCTTGGTCTCGACAAGGAGGTAGGAGAAGGCCACCAGGAGGAAGAGCCCCAAGATGCGGATCCCACCGTGGTTCCTCCGTCAACCACCGTCCCGGAGAGTGCATCTCCGACAAGGGCCTCCACTGATGAGCCCGTCTGCACCGAAATAGTCCCGGCAAGCGAGGCTGCCGGAAACTGTGCGGCGGCAATTGAAGTTGCCGGGGAAGAAACTATCCTTCCACAACAAGCGCCAACAGGTAATCCACTTGTTTTTAGGCACTTCCCAAGACCTTTTTTGTTTTTGTTTTCTTCAACTTGACTTGTAAATTGATCTTCATTTTATCCTTTGCTTCTGTTCCATTCTGCAGCTCCCACCACTCCTGAAGAAGGGGAAATCCTTGTAGAAGTGGTAGATATTGCAAAGGAAGCTGCTGATGAGGCCGCCAAGATAGCTGCTGAAGATGCCACCAAGTCTGCCGCCGAGGAAGCAAGGGATGTTGCCGGAGTCCATTTCATAGGACCTGCCTTTTTCAAGATATTAAAAAACGGCAAGGTGCGCTCAACAGATTTGGAAATGAACCTACTCATTGCTGCAACACAGCCGGCAAGGTGCCGCACATCCTTGACGCGCTTGGGTGCTTCAATTTGCTCAATAGCTTTGATCTTGTCAGGATTAGCTTCAATTCCACGTTGAGATACAAAGAACCCGAGAAGCTTGCCGGATGGAACGCCAAACACACACTTCTCGGGGTTGAGCTTTAGATTGATCTTGCGCAAATTTGCAAATGTTTCTTCTAAATCTTGAATGAGGGTTGATTTGTCCTTGGTTTTAACCACTATATAATCCATATACGCTTCCACATTTCTGTGCAGCTGGGGCTCAAAACCAATTTGGACAGCTCTTGCGAAGGTTGAACCAGCACTCTTTAATATGAAAGGCATACGCACGAAGTAGTATGTGCCACATGGGGTAATGAATGCGGTTTTCTCCTCATCCTCCTTGGCCAAGAAAATCTGAGATAACCAGAATATGCATCAAGAAAGGAGAGTAAGTCGCAGCCGGCAGTAGAGTCAACAATTTGATCGATGTGCGGCAAAGGGAAAGGATCCTTTGGGCATGCTTTGTTAATATCAGTATAGTCGATACAAAGTCTCCACTTTCCATTCGCTTTGCGTACTACAACTAGATTTGCCAACCATGTTGGATGTAGGGCACCTCTAACTAAGCCTGCCGCTTCTAGCTTCTTTATTTCTTCAGTGATAAACTATTGTTGTTCCAAAGCTTGCTTCCTGACCTTCTGCTTGACGGGCCGAGCATGAGGATAGACGACAAGGTGGTGCTCGATTACCTCCCTGGGAATGCCGGGGATGTCAGATGGTTGCCATGCAAACACATCGACATTCACCCGCAGGAAGGCAACGAGCGCGCTTTCCAATTTGCTGTCAAGGGAGGCACTGACGGTGAAGGTACCGCCCGTGCCGTCCTCCTTTGCCGGCACCTTCTTGGTTGCTGGTGGAGTAGCTTTGGACTTCTTGGCGGTAGAGCTCTCTGGCAAGTCCTCAACGGGTGCACAGCACTCCGAAGAGGCGCGCTTTCCGGAAGACTTGTCAGAGGTCTTGCCGTTCTTCTTTCTTTTCTTTTTCTCGTTGGCGGGAGCGGGTGCCTTGACGGCAGATGCTGCAACCGCTTCTCTATAAAGCTTGTTGACGCAAATAACTGCATCCTTCTTATCGGAGTTGATGGATATGACGCCCATCGGCCCTGGCATCTTCAGCGTGTTGTAGGCGTAGTGTGATGCTGCCATGAATTTTGCCAAGGCTGGGCAACCCAGAATTTCATTATACGGCAAAGGGATCTTCACGACATCGAAAACAATTTTCTCTGTTCGGTAGTTCAGTTCCCCACCAAACGTCACTGGCAAAGTGATCTTCCCTTTGGACTGGCTTCTTCCCGGGTTTACTCCTTGGAACGTGCCAGTTTTCTCGAGTTCCTCGTCGGGAATCTACAGCCTCTTGATTACCTCTGGTAAAATCAAATTCAGGCCAGCCCCACCGTCAACTAACATTTTTGTGACCTTGAGGTTGCGTATTGGTGCTGAAACCAACAACGGCAAGCACCCGACCGCAGTTGTGTGATCAGGGTGGTCCTCGGCATAAAAAATGATAGGCGTGTGTGACCATTTGAGTAGCTTCTGAGCGCCTATTGTCAGCTCCGCTGCGTTGACTTCACGCGCCCACTGCTTAAGTTGGCAGTGAGAAGAGTGCAAAGATGCACCTCCGTCAATGCACATAGCCTTAGTTGCTTTCTGGAATTCCTGCTCACTGGACTCTTCATCGTCCTCTTTGTCACTTCCATCATCATCCTCTTTCTTCTCTCGGCCTCTAGCAAGCTTCTCCTTTTGCTGCTTGGCCTTGCCGCGGTGACCTCCTCGACCACCACAGCTTCTCTTGCCAGATCGACCAGCACCATCTTGGCCCTTCTCCTTGTCATGCTTTTCATATTCAGCCTTTTGCTTCTCGGCAAGCTGCTCAACCTGCCGGCACTCTTTGAGGTCATGGCCTTTAGTGCGGCGAATCTTGCAGTATGGCCCATTAGACTTGTCGGCCTTCTCGTTTGCCGCCACCTCCTGACAAGCGGTGCATGCAGCAGCCTCCTTGCTGGAGCTCTCTATTTTTGCTTTCTTGGCGGCGTCAGAATTGCCGGAGCCTTCAACGGCCATAACTGTTTTGCCTTTGCGCTTTCGGCCTTTCTTCTTCGGGGTGGCGGCATCATCGTCCTCAGAATCTACCTCGGCACCAGCGTCCTCCCTGGGAAGTCTCCTTCCTTCTTCAGCGCGCGCACACTTATCCACCAACGTGTACAACTCATTGACGGTCTTTGGTAACTTGACGTTCATCTTTTCCCGCATCCTTCGATTGCGCACATTCGTGTGAAAGGCGGCAATCATGGCTGCGAGGTGCACATCTGGGATATTGCGGTGCACGCGGCTGAATCTCTGGATGTACTTGCGCAAGGATTCACCATCTCTCTGTGCAATCACTTGCAAATCGCTGGGCTGACCAGGAGCCTTGTGGCCTCCAGTAAAAGCACTAACGAACTCGTTGCACAGATCAGACCATGAGGAAATGGAGTTTTCCGGCAAGTTCATCAGCCAAGACCTCACATTGGGCTTGAGCACCAATGGAAAGTAGTTGGCGAGAATCTTTTCATCTCTTCCCCTGGCAGCTTGCACGGCGATCGTGTAGATGCCCAAAACCTCTGCCTTGTTTAGCTTGCCGTCATACTTCTCTGGTACTTCTGGCTTGAAGGCCTGGATAGACAGCCAGCGGACTTGCCGCAGCTCACGAGTAAAGGCTGGGCACCCGACCTCGTAAGGTAGATACCCGCCAGCCTCGGGCGCAGGCTCATCGACGACTGGGCCGTTGCGCGCATCAGACTGACGGCGCGCCTCCCGGCACCGTTCAATGGTAGTACGGGCATCTTCTACCCACCTATCTTGCAGCACTTGCCATTGATCTTGCTGCGCTCACGGATCCGAAGAAGCCATTGACATCTCGTCGGGCTCAACGGACCGGTGAGTTTGCCGCGGTTGCTGTTGTTGCTGTTGGCGTTGTTGCCGCGGAGGTGATTGAACCGTTGGCGCAGCACCTTTGACACGGCCACCAGTTGGAGCTACTGGTGTTGTTTGCGGATGCTGAGATGGTCCCGCTTGCTATGACTTGCTGGCTTCGGCAAATCCAATGAGGCTTTGGATGGTGGCTCTCCACTCATCCATCTTGTCCGCTGCTGGAGGAAAGTTTAACAGCATCTGGGCCCGCGCCATCGCCTCTGCAGCTGTCGCTGGCATGGCTGGGAGCAAAGAACGCGATGTCGCTCGACTCCTGGCAGAGCCAGTAGGAGTGCCATTGTGATCTTGTTGCCGCGGCACATGTCTAGCAGTGGGCTGACGCGGTGGAGGTGGTGCCTGAAGATCTTGTGGCTGATCAACATGCGTCTTGCCATGTGGACGCCGCTAACCGGAGCCGCCTGGACCGTTCGGAGCCACGTCGTGCCTATCTTGCGACGGTCGCAGTATGTGTCCCGATCCAGCATCCTTGGACGCTGCAGCAGCTGGGTCTTGGCTTGCGTTGGACCGGACGGTGTTGCTCCGGTGGCTTCGCTCGTTGGTGCGTCGAGGAGGCGGGAGTTGGCCATCCGCGCCGCCTGCATCGTTGTGGCTTCGATCACCAGAATGGCGAGGAAGCTGGGAGTTGGTGTTATGCGCTCCGCCTGCGCCGGCCGGATCATCTCCGCCGCCCGCGGGCGTATGCGACGGAATCTTGGAGGTCGATGGAGCTACTGCAGACGCGCCCTTCTTCTTGGGCGCCATCACTGATGACGAAGACGAAGTTGACGCGCAAACTGCTGATTCAGGTTTGCGCAAGCGATCCCCCTACCTGGGGCCATCTAGCCCCTTTGCGGTTCGACTATCTATGGGGCCATCTAGCCCCTTTGCGGTTCGACTAGGGAGATGCGCAAGCAGAAAGAGCAAAATCAGCAGAAACGCAAAGGATTTACCCAGGTTCAGGCCACCGTGAGGTGGAAAACCCTACTCCTGCTTTGTGTGTTGGATGTGTTTGGTCTCAAGTACAAGGAGCACTTCTTGCCGGCAAGGTGCAGGAAGAGCAGCTATGCATGCAAAATGAGCAAAGTGTCAACCCCTGTAAAGGTTGGCCTGGCCCTCCTTTTATAGCTCAAGGGGTAACCACAGTGGCAAAACAGTCATTACAAGTTGATTACATAGCAAACAGTGCTATCATACCTAACTCTGCCAGATTAGGACAAAAGCATTTATTGTGCCGTTAGATGTCATGTGGAGGAGGAGCCCCCGCAAGGTTTCTGCACCGCTCACCCGGCTACCTCTTATTATCTTGACACGCCTCCTGGACGGGTGTCATTAAAGCTAAATCTCCTTCCAGCAGGCTAACTCGTGCCCGGACAAATCTCACCAAACTGCATGTGCGGTCGACACCTCACCGATTAGCGACTGGCTGGTCGGTGCAGTGGAGCGCTGACGAGCTAGCGAGGACTTGCCGGCACGGATCTTGCCGGGCCTTCATCTTGCCGGCTTGGACCTTGCCGACAAATATCTCTTCATAGCTAGCACAAGTCATGTGCTTCTTGATATCTTGTCTTGATCTTCTCCCTAGTGCCTTTGCAACTAAGCCTTTGAATCTTGATCTTAGTAATCCCCGGCAAGCCCATGGCCATCAGGGAGGCTCCTACTGTCTGTGCATAAGTCAGGGTTTACCCATGTTTTATACACCAACACCGTGCAACACGGACAGCAGCCCGGAAACGATCTTCCTCAAGGAGCGTGGCATCATCTTGCCACGGCTCATCTTGATCCTCCTCATCGAAGGCCAAGACTCGAGGTGACCCGTATTTGAGTTCTGTGGGGAGCACCACTTCTGCACCATAAACAAGGGAGAAGGGTGTCTGGCCAGTGGCTCGACTTGGCGTCATTCTGATCGACCAAAGAACCATCAGCAACTCTTCCACCCAGCGCCTTCCACACTTGTGCAGCCTGTCGAAAGTTCTGGTCTTGAGACCACGCAACACTTCTGCATTTGCCCTCTCTACTTGCCCATTGCTCCTTGGGTGAGCAACAGACGCATAGCAAATCTTATTTCCAAGCTCTTGGTAATATGCTGTGAAGGCGCGACTCGTGAATTGGGTGCCGTTGTCGGTGATGATCCTGTTGGGGACACCAAAACGAGCAACCAATCCTTTGAGGAACTTGATGGTTGACTGTGCCGTCACCTTCCTCACTGGCTCCACCTCAGGCCACTTTGTAAACTTGTCGATTACAACTTACAAGAATTCAAAGCCCCTGGTAGAACGGGGGAAGGGGCCGACGATGTCGAGCCCCCAGACTAAGAAAGGCCAGGAGAGAGGGATGGTTTGGAGGGCTTGAGCTGGCTGGTGAATGTCCTTGGAGTGGAACTGGCATGCTTCGCATCTGATGACCACCGCCAAGGCGTCTTGAAGAGCTGTCGGCCAGTAGAATCCTTGACGGAATGCCTTGCCGACAAGCGCGCGTGACCCAATGTGAGAGCCACACATCCCTTCATGCATCTCTTCCAACAGCCTCTGTCCATCTTCTCGGCAGATGCACTTCAATTTCACCCCATTTGGTCTCTTTCTGTACAGAATGTTGTCAACAAACTTGTACATCCTTGATTGACGGGCTACTCTTTCTGCGTCCTCTTGTTCATCGGGAAGATCTCCTATCTGAAGGAATTAGACAATTGGCTGCGCCCATGCCGGAGCTTGTGGCTCAACGACAAGGACTAAAGGCATTTCTTCCTCTGCGGGAGCGCTTGCTTCGACGGCAAGGATCTAGCTTGCCGGAAACTGCGACTCACCAGCCAAGGGTATCTTGTCGGTGGTATTCACCTTCTTGGCGGCTGCCGGTAGCTCTGCCAGAAAGTAACCACCAACATCTTGTTTCCTCTTCTTTGCCAACCATGACGGTGTAACGGATGGCTGAGTCAGATGGAGCACAAAAGTTCCTGGTTCCACAGGCATCTTTTGAGCGGCAAGCTTTGACAGGTTGTCGGCAATCCAATTTTGGGCACGAGGAATGTGCTCTGCTTGTAGACCGTCAAAGTGCTCTTCCAACTTTCTCACCTCATCGACGTACGCCTCCATCAAAGGGCTCTGGTAATCCTTGTTGACCTGCCTCACCAATAGCCGCGAGTCGCCTCTGACAATCAACATCCGAATACCAAGGTCGATTGCAATGCGCAGATCGGCAAGCAGTCCTTCGTACTCGGCAGTGTTGTTGGTGGCCTGCTCCCAGGGAAAGTGAATCTAAAGCACGTACTTGAGGTGCTCTCCGGTGGGTGCTATAAGCTGCACGCCGGCACTGGCGCCTTTTAGTGTAAAAGCACCATGAAAGTACATGATCCAATCGTCAACAGTTTCCTTGCCGGGGAGCGACATCTCTGGAACTTCTTCGTCTGGCGTTGGGGTCCATTCTACAATGAATTCCGCCAAGGCTCTGCTCTGAATCGTTGAGGCACTCTCAAACTTCAAATCAAAGCTTGACAACTCCAATGCCCACTCCACAATCCTGCCAGTTGCTTGTGGATTTCTCAAGATGCGTTGCAACGGAAAGCGAGTGACGATGGTGACTGGGTGTGCTTGAAAATAATGGCGCAGCTTCCTTGAACCCATGAGAAGGCCAAAGAGCAGCTTCTGCACACTAGAGTACCTTGACCTAGCCCCTTGCAGGAGGGAGCTGACAAAGTAGACTGGGCGTTGCACCATCTTCTTCTTCTTCACAACTTGCTGATCTGGCTGGCTAGCTTGCACAATCTCTGGCTTGTTGGCACCTGACCTTGCCAGAGAAGATTCTGGCTCGTCGGGTCGTGGCTCTGCGGCTGTTACGTCCTCCTCATCTGCCTCTCTTTCAACCACAAGTGTAGCACTAACCACTTGATTCGTTGCCGCTAAGTATAGCAGCAACGTCTCTTATGGCCTCGGCGCAACTAGGATTGGCGGAGAAGACAAGTACTCCTTCAAATATTGGAGCACGGCCTCCGCTTCCGGAGTCGAGTTCACTGGACCTGCCTTTTTCAATATCTTGAAAAACGGCAAGGCGCGCTCTGCCAATTTGGAGATGAACCTGCTGAGGGCGGCAACGCAGCCGGCAAGACGCCTGACATCCTTGATGCGTCTCGGTGCTTCCATCTGCTCAATTGCTTTGATCTTGTCGGGGTTAGCTTCAATCCCTCTCTGAGACACAAAGAACCCAAGAAGCTTGCCAGGCGGAACACCGGACACACACTTCTCAGGGTTGAGCTTCAAGTTGAGCTTGCGCAAGTTCGCAAATGTCTCTTCCAAATCCTGAATCAGGGTTGACTTGTCTCTGGTCTTGACCACAATATCATCCATGTAGGCTTCCACATTTCTGTGCAGCTGTGGCTCAAAACCGATCTGAACTGCTCTGGCAAAGGTTGCGCCGGCACTCTTCAATCCGAAAGGCATATGCAAGAAGCAGTATGTGCCACATGGAGTGATGAATGTGGTTTTCTCCTCATCTTCCTTGGCCATAAAGATCTGATGATAACCAGAATAGGCATCAAGGAAAGAGAGTAAATCACAGCCGGCAGTGGAGTCTACAATCTGGTCGATGCGCGGCAAAGGGAAAGGGTCCTTTGGACAGGCTTTATTTATATCCGTGAAGTCTATACAAAGCCTCCACTTCCCATTTGCCTTGCGCACTACAACTGGATTGGCTAACCATATAGGGTGTAGCACTCCTCTGACTAGACCTGCTGCTTCCAACTTCTTGATTTCTTCGGCAATGAAATCTTGCCGCTCCAAGGCTTGCTTCCTGACCTTCTACTTGACGAGTCTCGCATGAGGGCAGACAGCAAGGTGGTGCTCAATTACCTCCCTAGGAACGCCGGGGATGTCAGATGCTTGCCAAGCAAACACATTGACATTCGCCCGTAGGAAGGCAACGAGCTCGCTTTCCTATTTGTCACCGAGAGTGGCACTTATAGAACAAGTGCCACTTGTCCCATCCTCTCTCGCAGGAACTTGCTTGGTCGCCAGCGTGGAGGCCTTGGACTTCTTGCTCTTGCCGGTAGAGCTCTCTCGTATGTCCTTGACGGGCGTGCTGCACTCTAAAGTGCGCTTCCCGGAGTCCGTATCAGATGTCTTGCCGGACTTCTTCTTCTTTCCTCCCCCAGGAGCTTTGCCGGTAGGAGCAAGTGCCTTGTCGGCAGATGCTGCCACTGCCTCCCGGTAGAGCTTGTCAGCGCAAATGATTGCGTCCTTGTGGTTCGACTTGATGGTGAGGACCCCCATCGGCCCTGGCATCTTGATGACATTGTAGGCGAAGTGCGATGCGGCCATGAACTTGGCTAGCGCCGGACGGCCCAGAATGCCATTGTAGGGCAGGGGCATCTTGACGACGTCGAAGACAATCTTCTCCGTCTGGTAGTTGAGGTCGCTGCCGAATGTGACCGGCAACGTGATCTGACCCTTCGGCTTGTTCCTTCCTGGACTGATCCCTTGGAACGTGCCGGTCTCCTCAAGATCCTTGTCGGGGATCTGCAGCCTCTTGATCACGTCCGGAGAGATAAAGTTCAAGCCGGCCCCACCGTCAACCAACATCTTCGTCACCCTGAGGTTGTGGATTGTTGGCAAAACCAACAATGGCAAACACCCGACCGTAGTGGTGCGATCAGGGTAGTCCTCGGCATCAAAGACGATGGGCGTGTGCGACCACTTGAGTGGCTTCTGCGCTCCCATCACGGGCTCCGCGACATTGACCTCGCGGATCCACTGCTTCAGTTGCCGGTGCGAGGAGTGCAAAGATGCGCCTTCGTCAACACACATGGCGTCCACTACGTTCTGGAACTCCTTGTCGAACTCATCTTCGTCCTCATCATTATCATCTTGGCCTTGTGCAGCCTTCTCTTTCGGCTGCTTGGCCTTGCCGCGGCGACCCCCTCGGCCACCATGGTTCTGTTTGCCGAATCCACCGGCACCATCCTGGTCCTTCTCCTTGTCGCGCTTCTCGTACTCTTGCTTCTGCTTCTCGGCAAGCTGCTCCACTTGCCGGCACTCCTGGAGATCGTGGCCCTTGGTACGGTGGATTTTGCAGTACGGCCCACCGGTCTTGCCACTCCTGTCGCCTGCCGCAGCCTCCCGGTAGTTAGCGCATCCGGCAACCTCCTTGTCGGGGCTCTCTGCCTTGGACTTCTTGGTGGCGTTGGTGTCACCAGGGCTCTCAACTTCCATCACTGTCTTGCCTTTGCGCTTCCGATTGCGCTTCCGGTTCTTCTTCTGCGGGGTCGATGCATCATCTGCGTCGTCGTCTTCAGAATCGACGTCGGTGCCAGCATCTTCCCCCGGGAGTCCCCTCCCTTCCTCAGCACGTGCACACTTGTCCGCCAAGGAGTACAACTCGTTGATGGTTCTGACCTTCACGATATTCATCTCAGACCGCATTCTGTGGTTGCGCACATTCATGTGGAATGCGGTGCAAAGAGCTGCGGGATGAACATCAGAGATGTTGTGGTGCACATCGCTGAACCTCTGTATGTACTTGCGGAGGGTCTCACCATCTCCCTGGGGGATCACATGCAATCGCTCTCCTGACCAGGGAGCTTGTGGCCACCCTGGTAGCCACCCACGAAATGATGGCATACATCCACCCAAGAAGAAATGGAGCCTTCCGGCAAGTTCATCAACCACGACCTGACGTTGGGCCGAAGCGCCAACGAGAAGTAGTTGGCTATAAGCTTGTCGTCACGTTCCCCGGCAGCCTGCACCGTGATGGTGTAGATGCCAAGGAACTCTGCCAGACTGAGCATGCCGTTGTACTTGTCGGGCAGCTCAGGTTTGAAGGGGCGGGTGGACGGCGAGTAAACTTGCCGCAGCTCATGAGTAAACGGTGGGCAGCCCACCTCGTAAGGTAGGCACCCACGATACCCTAGCGCTGGCATGTATGCGGACGGCCCGGCACGGTCATCGGATAGATGGCGTGCTTCCCGGCGCCGCTCAATCTTCGTACGGGCATCCTCTTCGCGCCGTTCGTGGAGCACTTGGTTCTGGTCTAGGCGGCCCCGTGGATCTGATGATGCCATGGACATAGTGTCCTGGTCATCCGATCGGCGAGCTTGCCACCGCTATGGTTCTTGGCGTGGAGGCGACTACACCGTTGGTGCACCGTCTCCGCAACGGCAGCCGGATGGTCCTACCGGCACTGTGTGTGGTCGTCTAGAGGGGCCCACATCTTGTGTTTTGCAGGGATCGGCAAAACTGATGAGGCTCTGAATGGTGGCGTTCCATTCTTCCATTTTGTCTGGGGCTGGCGGGAAGTTCAAAAGCAGTTGAACTCGCACCATGGCCTCTGCCGCCGTGGTTGGCATGGCGGGAAACACGGAACGGGACGGCATTCGACTCCTGGCTGGGCCAGGAGGGAGCTCGTCACGTACCTGCTGCCGCGGCGCATGTTCACCAACGGGTTGGCGTGGTGGTGGTGGAACCAGCGCCGCGGGGAAGCGTGGCGCGCCCATCTTGCGATGGTCGCTGCACACGTCCCGCCGTAGCATTGTTGGACGTCGCCTCTCCATCCTTGGACGGGGTCCTGGTTCACACCGGTCCGAATTGTAATACTGGGATGATCGTGCTCACCAGCGGGTTGTCGAAGTTGGCCGTCTGCGCCGTCTCCGGTGTGCTGACTACGATCGCTGGCACGGTGGGGAGGCTGGACATCTGCACCGCCGGCGCCTCCTGCCCCGGCCATCCCAACCGTAGCGCCCGCGCCGACTGCGCTGCCTGTGCCGTCTCCGAACGCCTGGGAAGGCAGCTTGGAGGTGGTGGGAGCCGTCGTGGCTCCGGTCTTCTTCTTCGGCGCCATCGATGAAGGTGATGGAGCCGGTACTCAAACTACGAACACTGATTCGTAATATGAGATCCCCTGCCTGGCGCGCCAAAGATGTCGTGGGAAAACAACGATCTATGGGATCGAGAGGATCCCTTTGCGGTTCGGAAGTGGGATCAAAATACTACGAAGAGCAGGGCTAGTAGATATGAGCACAAGCAACGATTTATCTAGGTTTGGGCCGCTGTGAGCGTAAAACCCTACTCCTGTGCTGGTGGTTTGATTGTATGTGAGCTCAAAGGTTACAAGGAGCGCAGCTTGCCGACAAGGTGCGCAGGAAGTGCAGCTACAGTGTGTAGTTGAGCTAAGAGTCGACCGTTCTAAGTGTAGCCGTGGGCCTCCTTTTATAGACCAAGGGGTTACCACAGTGGCTAATATGGTCATTTACAGAGTATGAATTGTAACTTGCACCGTCACCACGTCTATCTCCAGACGGGGTAAGACAAGTGCATTAAATGCACCATTAGGTGCTATGTCGGGGAGGCGAGGCTTTGGGCAAAAGATCTGTACCACCGGTCCTGGCGCCCTCCTATAATATTGACACGTCCCAGGGATGGGTGTCATTAAATTTAGTCTCTGCGTAGCACGCCGACACGTGCCCTAGGCAGCTACGTTGACTGCCTGCCCGCTCGACACCTATCATGCGTGCTTATCTAGTTGATGATGAGGTGGAGCGGTAACGGGATAGAACAAGCCTACTAGAGTGGAGCTTGCTGGGCCTTTGCTTGCCGGCAAGGAGTTTGCCGGCAACCAGAGTCTTGGTCTTCACCTTGCCGGTATGGGGCTTGCTGGCAAGGGAAATCTTGATCTTCAGTACGAGAATAGTACTTCTCGATGGCCTGCCTTGAGGTCTTCTTCACGGTCTTGTTTAATCTGAGTCTTGAGTCATAGTTATCCTCCGTCAAGCCCTTGCCGTCAGGAAGGCTACAACTGCCTGTGCACAAGTCAGGGTATGAGGGCACCCATGCTTTAGTACACCGACACGTAGTTTAGCGTCTATCACATTTGATGTTGTTAAATCCTATGTGTGTATCTTCCCATCATGGAAATATTATACTGAAGATGAAAGAAAAAGCCAGTTGCAGGTGTTCCTCTAGGAGTTATGTGTAAGTATTCATGGCAATTACTTTGCTTTGTCCCATACTTTCTACCTCCCTGCTGGTTATAACACAGCAAATGTTCCCATTTTTCTGTGTAGAGAACGACCGATTTCAAAACTCAGGATGAGGTGACCTGTGCTAATACCTCTGCTATCTTCAAGAATGCTTTGCGGCAGTATCAAAATTACCTGAAGAAAACATATTTCACTGGCAAGGAAACTCATCAAATTCCCTTACTTTCTCCGGAGACACATTTACGGGACGATGACTGGGAACGCCTTGTTCTGTATTGGTCTAGTCCCATGAATCTGGTAGGGTCTATGAGATCATATATCATTTTGAAGTACTATATGGCTGCGTCTTACTGTACTCTCTTCTTATAGAACAAGTGCTTAAACCTGCAGAACAACTGTTCTCAGGTAAGATTCCATAGCTGTGGTGCATACTGCTTTGCTCTTGTATCACTGTATTTACTCATACCAACTAATTTTTAAATAGAAGGATCCAATCGAAACTCCAATGGCACAAAAGGTATGTTTAAACATGTTTCTTTAACTGGTTTGCTCTTCTAAATTCCTCTATGTTGATTTCAATTTCAATTGTGTAGACAGTTGTCTTCTCATATGATGCACATTACTAGCATCAAAACAGAGCCAATAGTGTTGTTAGTTGTACATGTATACCCGTGGTACCCATCTGAAATCTTGTGGTGCTGTGTAGTTTCCCACACTTATATTCTATCAATGCTATTTTGTCTTGAACTGATATGATTTGAACTGTCTCTCTATTTTGATTTGGCAAGACAATGCAGTGACAGTAGCACATAGATATATGTTTGTTTGATGCTTTTATAATGTACTACTTTGCAATAGAAGACTTGATAGTTTAATGCTGTCCACCTTACTACTGAATTGGTTCACCAAAATGAGTTTCATATACTACATGCTAAACCTGTTATGTGTCTGCTTGTTTCTTCTTCTAGAATGCTAATAGAATATTGGAGAAGAGTACCACATTAAGCAATGGTAAAGGAAGTAATGCAGATAAGGTGGAAGATAGTGAGACAACCTTGCTGGTCTCTGCTACTTGTAGCTTGCGTTGGTATTTTCCCCGAAGAGGAAGGGATGATGCAGCATAGTAGAGGTAAGTATTTCCCTCAGTTATGAAACCAAGGTTATCAATCCAGTAGGAGAATCACGCAACACCTCGTTAGCAGTACCTGCACACAAACAACAAATCCTTCCACCCAACGCAAACGAGGGGTTGTCAATCCCTCGGCGGTAAGTTGCAAGATTAAATTGTATGTGATAGATAGATAGATTGAAAAAAAAATACAAAATAAAATAAATAAAGAAAAGTGCAGCAAGATATTTTTAGGGTTTTTAATATATGATTTAGATAGACCCGGGGGCCATAGTTTTCACTAGAGGCTTCTCTCAAGAAAATAGCATACGGTGGGTAGACAAATTACTGTTGGGCAATTGATAGAAAAGCAAATAATCATGACGATATCCAAGGCAATGATCATGTATATAGGCATCACGTCCGAGACAAGTAGACCAACTCCTGCCTGCATCTACTACTATTACTCCACACATCGACCGCTATCCAGCATGCATCTAGTGTATTAAGTCCATAAAGAACGGAGTAACGCCTTAAGCAAGATGACATGATGTAGACAAAGTAAACTCACGCATGAATAAACCCCATCTTTTTACCCTTAATAGCAACGATACATACGTGTCATGTCCCTTTCTGTCACTGGGATTGAGCACCGCAAGATCGAACCCATTACAAAGCACATCTTCCCATGGTAAGATAAATCAATCTAGTTGGCCAAACCAAATCAATAGATCGGAGAAGAAATGCGAAGCTATAATAATCATGCATAAAAGAGATCAGAGAAGACTCAAATAATATTCATGGATAATCTGATCATAAACTCGTAATTCATCGGATCCCAACAAACACACCGCAAAAAGTGATTACATCGGATAGAACTCCAAGAACATCGAGGAGAACATTGTATTGAAGATCAAAAAGAGAGAAGAAGCCATCTAGCTACTAACTACGGACCTGAAGGTCTATGGTAAACTACTCACGCATCATCGGAAGGGCAGCAAGGTTGATGTAGAGCCCCTCCATGATCGATTCCCCCTCTGGCGGAGCACCAGAAAAGGCCTCCAGATGGGATCTCTCGAGAACAGAAACTTGCGGCGGTGGAAAAAGTATTTCATGGACTCCTCTATTGGTTTCCCGATTTTTGGGAATTTATAGTGGTGGAATTAGGTCAAAAGAGGCAGAGGTGGGCCCATGAGGCACCAGGGCGCGCCTGCCCCCCCCCCCAGGCACGCCCTGGTGGCTCGTGGCCACCTCCTGGGGCTTCTGGCCTTCTCCCGAAGCTTCTAGTGTTTGTTATGTCCAGAAAAAAATCTCCAAAAAGTTTCGTGGCATTTGGACTTCATTTGGTATTGATATTCTGTAAAACCAAAAACAGGCAGAAAACAGCAACTGGCACTGGGCACTAAGTTAATAGGTGAGTCCCAAAAAATGATATATAATTGATGTAAATGTATATAAAAACGTCCAAGATTGATAATATAACAGCATGGAACAATAAAAAATTATAGATACGTTGGAGACGTATCAGTCTCCAACAAAGCTGATAAAACAGATAAGGAAAACTATCTTGAAACAGTGAGACAACCCCAAAGTCCTGTCTTGATGTAGTGTTCGAGTTACTGGCCACTTCCTCTTGCACAAGCTCTTCAAACTCGCTGTCTGAATCAGTTCGGCTTCTTGAGTCTGAACTACAAGCTGAAAGACATCGATCAGCTGTGCTGCGACAAGAAGCCAAAGGACTGAGGAAGTCCCTGGAGAATTCAGATGCATACTTTCTGGTGCAACAACAAGCATTGGAGGATTTTAGCGCCAAACAAGAGAAAGCTAATAAGCTTGCTAAGCTTATTTCCAGCATGGTGGATACCCAGGATAACGTTTCTTGAGCACTTCTGAAGTTGTTTCAGTTCTGGACTTGTTTTGCTACCGCGTTTATTTGCACTGGTGGCCAATTTAGATGCCCAATGTATGTAATATGCTACTTTGTTGTTCCCTTTATTTGCACTGGTGGCGAACTTTGATGCCCAGTGGATGCAATGTCTGTAATCGCCGTAATAGCCTAGCGTTAGTTGCTTGCTTATTTATTTACTTATAGTCTTGTTTATTTGTTTCCTTATAGTCACTGCAGTTCTTTTTCCTCGGTTTTCTAGTGGCCGCAATAACCATGGGCCACATACGGGCCGTGGGAACGATGGGCCTCCTATGGGCCGTAGGATCCATGGGCCTCATACGCGCCGTAGGATCCATGGGCCATACTGTTCGTGGGCCAAAACCGGACCGCAATATGGACCGTAAACAGGCTAAAATTGGAACCGTCCGTTTATGGGCCCAGACCATAACGGGTCGTTAACAGGCCGGAAGACAGCACAGGCTTAATTCTATCAACAGGCATGACGGGTCGTTAATGGGCCGGATTACAGGAGAGGATGAAAATGGCCCAACGGGTTAACGGGCCACAAACGGACCGATTGTTAGCACGGGCTGAATTTGGCCCATTAGCACAACAGGCCAGTAACAGACCGTAAGTAATCAAGGGCCGGAAATAAGCCCAAGAATTTATGGGCCCTTAGAAGGCCGAAAGAAAACACAGGCTAGAAACGGCCCAATTAAATGCTGGGCCGTTAATGGGCTCAAAGCAGTTTACTGTTCATGATGGGCCTGATTCACCACGGGCCGTTAATGGGCCCAGAGATGCAAAAGGCCTCATATGGGCCGAAAGACTTCACGGGCCATAGATGGGCCGAAAGTGACAACAGGCTGGAATCATTTGGGACGGCCCACATGACGCTACTGGGCCGAATTTTGAAAGGCCATAACGGGCCGTGAGTACCCGGGCCGTAAATGGGCTGTATGCGAACAGGCCGGTAAGAGGCTTTCCATGGGCCGGCCTGCTAACTTTTGACCAAGTCAAACGGGTCAGCCTTTTAAACCTAAATGGTCCACTGTTGGGCCATTCCACGTGTCGACGTATCATAGGCGTCTCTCGTCCAATGAATGGATGACATCTGTCACAACGCCGAGCTGACACGTGGATCCGCCGGCGAATGAGAAATTTACACATGGAAAATCGCCATTGGTCAGGGCTGCTAACGGGTTATCGGATCCAAACCCGCACCCGATAGCTTAACGGCGACCCGTTACGGTGGATGCCACGTGTCGGTTACCCTTGACGAAAACACTTCCATGACGCGACATTTATCGTCATGGAAGTGGACACTTCCGTGATGATAATTTCAGTATTGTCATGGAACAATTCTATGACAGCACAGGTATGACTATCTTGATTCTGTCATAAAATTGTCATGGATGTATATGCATGACAGAAAACTTGACCTACTGTGACAAAGACGTATCATCACAGAACTGTTTTTTTGTAGTGTTTGTCGATCCCACAGGGAGCGAATAGGATGGCACCACAATCCCTGCAGCTGTGTTGTTTCTAACACAACCATGCTCACACCCAAACCAGAGTTTGGAAATAGCTTACTTAAGTAAGTTGCAAGGGAAAGGTAAAAAGCAGGAATTAAACTAAGTACTAGAGAGAACGCGAAATAAATACTAAACTAAGCAGAAGAAGTAAACTAAGAGAAGTATGTGATGTTTTAGTTGAGATTGCTGACATCTAGGTACAGCCTCGTTCGGTACGGGCATGGAATGGAGTTTAGGTTTTATGACTACGCAATGTTGTGACTAAGTCAGTACCTGCATTATAGGATACGATGGTCTACTTCTAGTGGGCGGTCCCTCACATAATATTATCTCTCAAGACGAGCTATATTGAGATAACTCATTGATCCTACTTCGTGTCCCATACCTGAGGCGGCTAACACAAAGATATTAAGGTCCTCGTGGTTTGAGGACCGGACGGAGGCATTAGGTTCTATGGACAACCGTGCTCCTAGAATAATTGTGTTCCCCTTAAGATATCTGCACTTGTCACATCGCAGGTCTCTCGGTTTCCACAACCATCTATATACTTCATGTGTGGCATGGGGAGTTGGATATCTCCAACTACGCCAATGGATAGGACATCTCCCATCACTAAATTACCAAAGGTAAATAAGCAACACACATAATTAGACAACACATATCAAATAACCACTTACTAATCGACCGACCCATAGCCAACAATTACTCAAATAACATCACATATAAAGGGGGTTCAAGAGTTGTTACAACCCATCATGGAGACCGTGATGGAGGAGGAAGAAGGGATGGTGATGGTGGTGATGATGGCAGCGGCGCGTATGGTGATGATGATGACGGCGGCATGGCGGCAGCAGCCCATGGCCGCGCCCCACCCTGGCGGCTCCCTTCCGGTCTCCTTCAAGGTTGAAACAATGGTGTCTTGATGTGGACGGTGGCTGGACTTGGAGATGAGATGACGAATGATGAATGGTAAAGAATGATGAATGGAGGCGGCGGCTAAGGTTGTAGGTGAATATATAAGAGCTCTCCCATGGCCTCCTCCGTTGATGTAGCATCTCCCCTTTGATCCAAGGGCTCTAGGTGAGCCTTATCCTCTCCCAAATCATCCCTTGAAGGCCAAGGAGGTCGTGGGAATAAACGGGGACAAAATCCACAAAGAATCCTGTCATGAGAGGCCACTTTCGGTGCTGTCTGGACTCCATACGGGCGCTCAAACGACCGCACATGATCGTATGAAACGCCGTCTTTCATACTGATTTTTGCTGCCTCCCTTCGGTAAATCGGCTGCCATTTCATCATATCAACTTGGAATTTGACGTTCTTCAGCTTGTTGGATTCGTATGAACGACGCCAATCCATTTCTGGTTTTAGATCTTGATTTGGAGCACTTTGGAAAAATGACTTTTTCCACCTTTGAAATGGCTAAGTCTGGGGTCCTGGGTGTCCACCGTTTAAACTCCTTTCACCATGGTAAGTTCTTGGGAAGTCCGCATCACCTACAAGACACACAAAGACAAGAAAAACTAATAAAAACTAACAAGGAATAAAGATTATGCAATGCTCGCGGTGAAAAGGATAAAAACTGGAAATGATGCATATTGACATATAATTGGCTCAATGGAACATGATATGACTTGATATACGGAGATAATGTGTAACAAATGAGCTCTAAAGATGCATAAAATATGGAGTCATCAGTTTCATACACTTATAGCTCCAGTGCATCTGTTGCATGGCAATCCCTACTCCTCACATTGACATCAATTGTAAGGCCTGTCCATTGCCTAACGATCAGTCGCGTTGATGTGAGACTTTCTCTATTTTTGTCTTCCCTTATGAACCCCCATCATCATTCTCTTTGCCATCCAAAGTGACAAGTCCTTGACTAATGCTCAAGTATTGAGTGAAAGTTGAAAATGTTGAAGCGAAAAAAAGTATAATTTGATTACTCGGCTTGTCACCGGGGTAGTTCATGATTAATATCTTGTGTTAGGAAGACTAAGCATGCTAAACTATATGATTTTGTAGGGATAACGTTCTTCTAATATTCTTTATTTTTGAGAGGGCATGATTGTTTTCTAATATGTCTGAGTATTGATGTCTTTATTTCAAATGATAGACTATTGCCCTGAATCATTCGTATCTTAATATTCATACCGTGAGAAGATTACATGATAAACATGCTAGGTAGCATTCAACATCAAAAATTCTGTTTTTATCATTTACCTACTCGAGGACGAGCAGGAATTAAGCTTGGGGATGCTGATACGTCTCCAATGTATCTATAATTTTTTATTGTTTCATGCTATTATATTACTAATCTTATATGCTTTATATATCATTTTATATCATTTTTGGGAACTAACCTATTAACCCAGTGCCAAGTGCCAGTTGATGTTTTCTGCTTGTTTTTGGTTTTACAGAAAATCCCTACCAAACGGAGTCCAAACGCTACGAAATTTTTTGATGATTTTTTCTGGACTAGGCGTGACCCTAGAAGCTTCGGGGAGGACTAGAAGCCAGACAAGGAGATGACACGGCAACAGGGCGCGTCCTGATACCTTGTGGGCCCCATGTGGCTCCTTCTAACCTAATTCCAGCACTATAAATTCCCAAATATTCCAAAACACCCAGAGCGAGACCCGAAACAATTATTCCGCCGCCGCAAGCCTCTGTTCTTCCGCGATCCCATCTAGAGGCCTCCGTCGGTACTCTGTCGGAGGGGGAATCGATCGCGGAGGGGTTCTTCGTCAACCTTGCTGCCCTTCCGATGATGTGTGAGTAGTTCCCACAAGACCTATGTGTCCATAGTGATTAGCTAGATGGCTTTGTCTCTCTCTATGATCTTCAATACAATGTTCTCTTCGGAGATCGATTCGATGTAATCTTCTTTTGCGGTATGTTTGTTGGGATCCGATGAATATTGGGTTTATGATCAGATTATTCATTGAAAGTACTTAAGTATTTTCTGAACTTTATTATGTGTGATTGTTATAGCTTTGTATTTCTCTCCGATCTATCCATTTGGTTTGGCCAACTAGATTGATTTATCATCAGTGGGAGAGGTGCTTTGTGGTATGTTCAATCTTGCGGTGTCCTCACTCTGTGACAGGAGGAGTAGCAAGACACGTATTGTATTGTTGCTACTAAGGATAAAACGACGGGGTTTAATCATATTGCTTGGTTTTATTCTGTCTACATTATGTCATCATGCTCCAAGCATTACTCTGTTTGTTATGAACTTATTACGTAGAGAGCCGAGCATAGAAGCTCTCTCGAAGTGGAGTAATAGTAGTAGATGTAGGTAGGAGTCGGTCTACTTGTCACGGACGTAATGCCTATGTACTGATCATGCCATGAATAACGTCATAACTATGCACTTTTCTATCAGTTGCCCAATAGTAATTTGTCTACCCACCGTATGCTATGTTCTTGAGAGAGATGACTCTAGTGAAAACTATGGCCCCCGGGTCCATATAAATCATATTACTAAAACCCTAATTTACTTGCTACAATTTATTTCTTTTTGTTTCGGTTTGCAATTTATAAACATATCACTATCAAAATTAATCCTTGCAATTAACGAGTACAAGGGGACTGACAACCCTCTTGCCCGCGTTGGGTGCAAGTATTTTGTTTGTGTGTGTGTATGTGCAGGTACATTCAACCTTTGTCTGTGTGAATCTCCTATTGGTTCGATAACCTTGGTTCTCTACTGAGGGAAATACTTATCCGCTACTATATTGCTTCACCCTTCCTCTTCGGGGAAAATCCCAACGCAGCTCACAAGTAGCAGTATGCTTTGCTAGCCTCTCCGGGATTTGATCAATAAATATTAGAGGATAATGATCCTTGCGTGTCTCCTTATTTAGCCTCCTGAAATCAATGCACATTCTATACCCAACTATTGTTCTAGTGGGGATTAGTTCATTGTGCTTATTGGGTACTATAGTAAATCCTCCCTTTTGAGGCAACACAATGAACTGGACTCACCGACTTGTTTTCAAACACGGGATATATAATACCTACATCTAGTAAGTGAACTATTTCTTTTCTAACCACCTCCTTCGTTTCAAGATTTAATTTCTTTTGGCGCTCACGCACTGGTTCAGCCCCTTCCTCCATGTATATATGATGAGTACATATGGAAGGGCTTATACCCTTCAAGTCATCCATTGAATATCTGAAGGCTTTCCTATGCTTCCTCGGAGTTTTCATTAGCCTCCCTTTTTCTTCATATGAAAGGTTAGCACTAATAATAATATGATATATATTTGTTTCATCTAAAAACTCATACCTTAACTCTTTTGGCAGAGTTTTTAATTCAGGAGGTGGAAGTCTGTAGGGTCGAGGAGATAGGTCTAGAGGGGGGTGAATAGACTCTTAACCAACCAAAGGTGCAGTTTTTGGTTCTCTTGAAATTTAGGCAGATTTTGGCACAAGTTAAGATATCATCAAGACTTTCTACACATGCATATCTAGAGATTGAGCAGCGGAAATGGTAAAGCATGCAAATGTACGGAAAGTAATGGGGTAGAGATAAGAAGATCAAACGCAATGAAGACACGGTGTTTTTGGCGTGGTTTCGATAGGTGGTGCTATCGTACGTACACATTGATGGAGGCTTCAACCCACGGAGGGTAACGGTTGTACGAGTCCACGAAGGGTCCACGAAGAAGCAACCTTGCCTATTCCACCATGGCTTCCATCCACGAAGGACTAGCCTCACTCAGGGTAGATCTTCACGAAGTAGGCGATCTCCTTGCCCTTACAAACTCCTTGGTTCAACTCCACAAGATCTTGGAGGCTCCCAAGTGACACCTAACCAATCTAGGAGACACCACTCTCCAAAAGGTAACAAATGGTGTGTTGATGATGAACTCCTTGCTCTTGTTCTTCAAATGATAGTCTCCCCAACACTCAAACACTTCCTCACAGATTTGGATTTGCTGGAAGAAAGATTTGAGTGGAAAGCAACTTGGGAAAGGCTTGAAATCAAGGTTCAAATGGATGGATTGGAATGTCTTGATCTCAACACATGAGTAGGTGGTTCTCTCTCAGAAAATGTATGGTGGAAATGTAGGCACGTTCTAATGGCTCTCTTACTTGGTAAGAGGGTGGTGGAGGGGTTCCTCACCTAAAATCCAACCGTTACAAGTCTTTGACCCAACTCGGTACATGAAAATCTCGGTGAGACCGACTAGTGTAAAAGACATGAACGTTAGGCTTTTCGATGGGACCGCTCAAAACATCTCGGTGAGACCGAAGTGCAATGGCTGGGGCAAGACTAGGTTTCGGTGAGACCGAAAATTTCATCTCGGAAATTCTGAAGTGAAGTGACATCGTTACAGCAACTTGGTCAAGCCATCTCGGTGGGATCGAGAACCATTTCGGTTACACCGAAGTGTTAGGGTTTTGGCTATGGCAGTGGAATGATCATCTCGGTGAGTCCGGAGTAGATGTTATCAGCGGGACCGAAATGATGACTAGGGTTTTGGACTGATGTGTTGTGGGAAAGTGATTGAGGGTTTTTGGAGCAATATCACTGAGCACTTTGAGCAACAACCTCATCAACAATACCTCATCCCCTTTTAATAGTATTGGCTTTTCCTATGGGACTCAATGTGATCTTGCATCACTAAAATGAAAATGAAGAGTCTTGTGGATGCCAATCTTGTCCTTAGTATTTTGAGGGATTCCACATCTTCCTGTCCTTGCCATGCCATTGTTGAACTTGTCTGAAGTACTCTAGATAAAAACATTAGTCCAATAAAGTGTATGTTGGCATAGATTACCAAAACCACCAAGGGAGCAAATGTGCTTTCAATCTCCCCCTTTTTGGTAATTGATGACAACATACATCAAAGCTTCAAATAAAGATGTAATAGAAGATTGTATGAAAGCTTTGAAGAAAACATGTAACATGTATGAGCTCCCCCTAAAGATGTGCAGCTAGTAAATGATGATAGCTTAAGGAAAGTAGAGGCACAAAGTGAAGGAAATACACATGTAACATGTATCTTGGCTATATGCATCAGAGCAACAAAAAGAAGTTGAAGTCCTCACATGTCCATGACTATTTTCTTGCAAACAATATGTGCAAAAGCAAGAAGTCATCATGCACATGAGTATGATGCACATACTTACCTCAAAGTTCTTGATCATATACCTAAGGAAATACACTTGAGAAAACATGGTTAGATAACACAAGATAATTTCTCCAAGAAAAGACACAAGATCAACAAGAAACCAAGATTGGGATGACATGTAGAAGAAAGTATCACTAAGTGAATACTTTTGTCAGAAGCAGACATGTCCCCAAAAGAAAAATCAAATAGAATTAGTTAACCCCCCTAAGAGAAACTGCCTCTCCCCCTGAATCTGACATTGGATATTGGGAGTAGGTAGGGAGAAAACTAGAGAAACTAGTAAATAGAAAACAGATCATGTTTCTCCCCTCTTAGAAACATGTAACATTCTCTCCTCTTGTAAGGTGCATCTCTCTCCCCCCTTTGACAAGGAAGCACTTGTGGTGATAAGCTTTGATGTGCATCTCTCTCCCCCTTTGACATCAATATCCAAGAAAGGTTATTGGTCAAGTTGGTGTGGTCCTTGAGAAACACAACTAGCCATTGAGTAGTTCCAGATGCAAGTAGAGGGAAAGAATCATTGAGTGGAGCTTGAGTGGTAAACTCTGGAAAAATTTGACAGAAAATCCATTTGAGCAGCAAAGTCGGTGACTCCGAGTTGATACAATTCGGTATGAGCGAGTTTGGTGCAAATGGAAGATTTTGTCAACTCAGCTCACTAGACAAAGAATCCTCACAAAGATTTGCAATGAATTAACCAAGAAACTAGCAAAAAATAGAACACAAAAAAGAAGAAATAGAGAAACAAAGAAACATCTAGATGAAGTTTTTTTTGAAAAAGAAACACTCTAGCAAGAGAAGAACATAAGAGAGACACTAGAGAACTTCATCTAGAGGGGTCGGCGACTAGGTCACCTATGTTAGAGTATATTGACTTAGGAGTCAAGTGAGAACACTTGATCATAGGTCATACTCATCGTTAAGCTCAAAATGGGGTTACCATTTTTCCTTTAAGCATTTCAATGTATTAATATCTTGTTGAGTTGCTTTAGCTCATGACTTTGAGTAAAGCTTCTCTAAGATGTGAGAACTTACATTGGGGTTTTGGTGGTGATGTTCATCATGTAGTTGAACTTGAGGTGGATGCTCATGAAGTGAAGTTGGGAGCAACCTTATCATTTGTAGTTCATCTTCCTACATGGGTTAGATTTGCAAGGAACAACATATGCATCCAAAATGACAAGAATGAAGTTTAAGCTCAAATGTTGTGAAAGGATATGTTTGAGTTGTCTTGTCCCTTGTTCCACCAAAGATTGTTGATACTTGGGTTATACAAGATTGCTCAAGATAAGAATGACATGCAATCTTGTGACATGAAGCTTGTCCAAGTACCTACAAGAGGTTAGATACAATACAAGGGAGCAAAGTGTCCAATATATATGAAATGATCATTGAAATATCATGGACTAGTCAAGAATGCTCACGCCCTTGTATGCACCCAACTGAATCTCTAGTTCACGTTTGAAGCATCAATGATGTTAAACTCACTCCTCAAGTGACAAAATACCTTCTCATCAAGAGGTTTAGTGAAGATATCCACCAATTGCTTTTCGGTACGAACATGCTTGAGGTTAATGTCACCTTTCTCAACATGATCTCGAATGAAATGGTGACGAACCTCAATATGCTTAGTTCGAGAATATTGCACGGGATTGTGTGCAATTTTAATAGCACTCTCATTGTCACATAGTAATGGTACATGTCTCACATGCACACCATAGTCTTTAAGAGTTTGTGCCATCCATAGTAATTGAGCACAACATGATCCCGCGGCAATGTATTCCGCTTCGGCGGTAGATAGAGATACCGAGTTTTGTTTCTTGGAGGACCAAGATACAAGAGATCTACCAAGAAATTGACATGTACCCAAAGTGGATTTTCTATCAACCTTGTCTCTGTCATAGTCTGAATCAGAATAGCCAACAAGATTAAAAGAAGATCCTTTGGGATACCAAATGCCAAAGTTTGGTGTATGTAACAAGTATCTCACAATTCTTTTCACAGCCTTAAGGTGACACTCTTTTGGTGCTGCTTGGTATCGTGCACACATGCACACACTTAGCATAATGTTGGGATGGGAGGCACATAGATATAGTAATGAACCAATCATAGATCGATAAACCTTTTGATCAACTAGTTTGCCATCCTTAGTCAAGTCAAGATGTCCACTCGTGGGCATGGGAGTTTTCATACCTTTACTCTCTTGCATGTTGAACTTCTTGAATAAGTCCTTGGTATACTTTGTTTGAGAAACAAAGGTACCCTCCTTGGTTTGCTTGATTTGCAAACCTAGAAAGAATTTGAGTTCACACATCATAGACATCTCATACTTTTCCGACATCAACATTTTAAACTTTTCACTAAAAGAGGGATTAGTAGATCCAAAGATAATGTCATCAACATATATTTGGCATACAAATAATTCTCCATTAACCCTCTTAGTGAACAAAGTTGAGTCAATTTTCCCAATCTCGAAACCCTCTTCAAGAAGAAACTTTGTCAAGCATTTGTACCAAGCTCTAGGGGCTTGTTTAAGATCATAAAGAGCTTTACGAAGTTTATAAACGTGGTTAGGTTTCTTCGGATTAACAAAGCCGGGAGGTTGTTTAACATAAACTTCCTCCTCAATTTCACCATTTAAGAAAGCACTTTTAATATCCATTTGGTAAAGTGTGATATCATGGTGATTGGCATAAGCAAGTAAAATGCGAATGGACTCAAGTCTAGCAACGGGGAGCATAGGCCTCACCATAGTCCATACCTTCGACTTATGTGTAACCTTGTACTATGAGACGAGCCTTGTTGCGTACAACTTGTCCATCTTCATCTTGCTTATTTCGAAACACCCATTTGGTTCCAATAATGTTTTGCTCATCTTTAGGCTTCTCAACCAACGTCCAAACTTGATTCCTCTCGAAGTTGTGTAGCTCCTCATGCATTGCATTTACCCAATCGGGATCCTCGAGAACTTCTTCTACCTTCAAAGGTTCAACACTAGAAATTAATAAGTAATGCTCACAAAAGTTAGCTAAACGAGATTTAGAGCGAGTGATTCTCCCGGATTGGATATCTCCAAGTATTTGTTCGACAGGATGATTCTTCTCAATTCTTGCTCTAACTTGAGGTAGCTTTTGCTTGGGTTGTGGTGAGGCTTCATCATCATCTTCTTCTTCATTGTTGTTGTCGTTGTTCACTTGTGGAGGTGGAGAAGGAGGTTCAGGTGGATCATCTTGTTGTACTTCCTCATTCTCTTCGTCTTGACGTGTTCCACTTGTGGATGCCTCCATGTCAACTTGTTGTTCACCTTGCCATGAGGTTGGGGCTTCCACTTGAATGGAAGAAGTACTCTCCGTCACCTCCACGGGTCAAATCTTGCCAATGGACAAGTCTTGGATTGCTTCCAATGGTTCTTGATCTCCTACATCAATTGGCAATTGCTCGACTTGCGAGCCGTTAGTCTCATCAAACTTCACATCTACCGTCTCTTCAACTTTTTGAGTGAAGTTATTGTAGACACAGTAGGTGTGAGAGTTTGATCCGTAACCAAGTAGAAAACCTTCATGAGATTTTGGAGCAAACTTTGAACGACGATGTTTCGACGATGTTTATCAAGAATGTAACATTTTGAGCCAAATACTCGAAAGTATCCAACTTGTGGTTTGTTACCGGTGAGTAGTTCATATGCCGTTTTACCAAGAAGCTTGTGAAGATAGAGTCGATTTGTAGCATGACAAGCTGTCTCAATCGCTTCCGCCCAAAAATGTTTTGGCGTCTTGTATTCATCAAGCATTGTCCTTGCCATCTCAATAAGAGTCCGGTTCTTCCTCTCAACAACTCCATTTTGTTGGGGTGTGTACGTAGCCAAGAACTCATGTGAAATGCCTTCCTCATCAAGAAAGGTATCCACATTGGCGTTCTTGAACTCCGTTCCATTGTCACTCCGAACCTTCTTGATCTTCACTTTAAATTGATTTTGGGCCTTCCTAGCGAAGTTCTTGAAGATCTTTTGTACCTGCGATTTGTCATCAAGAAAGGACACCCACGTAAATATGGAAAAATCATCAACAATTACCAAACCAAAAGAGTTACCACCAAGACTTTTATAGGAGTTGGGACCGAAGAGATCCATATGAAGTAGCTCGAGTTGTCACCTTGTGGTCATAATGTTCTTCACGGGATGACTTCCTCCAACTTGTTTTCCTGCTTGGCAAGCACTACAAAGTCTATCCTTTTCAAAGATAACATCTTTCACACCAAGAATATGATCTCCCTTAACAAGTTTATCAAGATTATGCATGCCAACATGTCCAAGTCTCCTATGCCATAACCAACCTTTAGAAGATTTAGCAATTAAACATGTACGGGGTTGGGCTCTCTTAGTGAAGTCAACAATGTATAGATCACCTCTACGAATGCCGGTAAAGACCATATTATGATTATCTTGACGAAACACTTGGCAATCTACTTCGGTAAATAGAACATTGAAACCAAAGTCGGCTAGTCTAGATACGGAAAGAAGATTGCAGCCAAGAGATTCAACAAGCATAACATTTTGAATGGAGCTATCATTGGATATGGCCACCTTACCAAGGCCAAGTACCTTACCCTTGGAGTTGTCTCCAAAAGTCACATACTTGCATGGACCATCATTCTTTGCAAGCTCACGAAACATGTCTCTATCTCCGGTTATGTGATCGGTACATCCACTATCAAGAATCCACTCTTTTCCTCCGGCCATGTAATCTCGAAGATTCCTCATAGTCTTCTCATATTCAATATCAAATTCTTCGTCCTCATCATAATAGCCATGTTCAACATCATCATCATCAGCATGTATGTGATCATCACCTAGGGCAATGAATTCATTAGTTTCATGATCACGACAATGTTCAAGTTTGTGAATTCTAATGGCTTCCGTGATAATGTTACGAATGGTTCTAACATCTCCTTTAGCATGCATAAGATCACGAAGCTCAAATAAGCAATCATCAAAGTTAGGATCACTAGGCTTCATCTTGTGAAAAGCAATAGTGATGAGGACATCCCAGGTTCACCTCATGTATCATCTTCTCCTCATGATAAAACTCAGCTCTCAAATGAAGCTGCTACAAAGAAGACCTATTTGGGTCCCATGACAAGGAGCCATGCCAAACATATAGAACAAGAGGTGAACGTGCTCCTAGCTGATCATACTTCAACTATCCATGAGAACTTTATACTGCCTAAATCATCTGTGCTGATTTTACTCAGGTACAATATTGATGACAACCAACAACTTTCAGCACATGAAGAAACAAGTTCAGCTCATGAAGGAACAAGTTCTGAAGCCCATACAACAAGTTTGAAGAGAACAAGTTTCAACTCTGATGTAAGCCATGTTTTGGTGACAAGGGCAACATGTTACACCTCAAGGAAGAATAGCAAGCCATCTCAACATCCTATTGTTGCATGCACAGTTCCATAATTCGTCCCAGAACTTCCTGCATCATGCAACACAAATATATGAGCATCCAGCACGTGTGGGAGTACAAAATGGACATCATATGAAGTCTACTTTCAGGAAAATCAAACGGTGCATCATTTGGAGTCCTGAGTCAAATGATATGAGAGTTCCAATGCAAGCTGTCTAGAGCATTAATTGCTGTGCGAGGCTCCATGTGTTTGCTCCCTTGACCAGCTGGTTACCACGAATTTGGGCCTCTCTTTTGGACTGGTTTCACACCTAAACTAGGAGGGCTGTTCCTAGTATAAATACCCCTTCCCCCACTTCAGCCACAACTCTTTGGCAATTTGATTTCAGCATAGGTTAGCTAAGTGCAACCAGAATCTTGTTTGAGAGTTCACTTCCTCCTTAGCTCTTGTAATCTTGCCTTGTGAGAGGGTAAACTCACTTTGTGATTTTACAACAGTAGCTGTTGAGGTGGCGACCAGTTCGTGCTTCCAACTTCGTGTGTGGTTGCGTGGATTGGAATCCTAAGAGTGTGGTTGGGCGAATACTTGTTGCTGGTTGTTGCATATGCAGTAGCTAGCTTCGGTCTCGTCAGGTTGCACTAGTTATCCATTACCCGACAGCGTTGTTGGCTGGGATCGAGGGTTTCCTTCGTACCCTTCAGGTGATGTTGATTCGTTCATCAAGCAGATCCTCTGTGAAGATCAGGCAACCCCGTATCATCTTGGTATCAGAGCTTCGGTTGACACGGTAGGATCTTGTATCCCTAGTTTAGTTCGTGTTCTTGTTCGTCCTAAAGTCCAGAAAATAGCCCCACAAAAAAATACCTTTACCTAGCCTTTTGCAGCCCTTAATCTGTTATTTGGTGAGTTTTATCAAGTTCTTGTCCACTAGATCTTTGTTTTTAGTTGCTGAGTTTTCCCCCATCCATTCTTGTGTGTTTGTGTTCATTTTCATGCACAGATTTCAGATCTGCAACCTCCACCAAATCGTGCATATCTTTGTCATCCGGAGTCCGGTTTGGGTGTTTTTGTGCATTTTGGAAAGCCCACGCCGTATACTTTCCATCCATCTTTGTTAGATCTGATTCTCACCGTGTGTTCCATCCCCAAAAGTCATATCTGTTCGAGTGTCTTTGCTGCCAAAGTTTCAGCTGCATGTTCTTGTTGTTTGAGTTCATCACTACAAAAAAAACACTTCTGTGATGATACGTCTTTGTCACAGTAGGTCAAGTTTTCTGTCATGCATGTACATCCATGACAATTTTATGACAGAATCAAGATAGTCATCCCTGTGCTGTCATAGAAGTGTTCCATGACAATACTGAAATTATCATCACGGAAGTGTCCACTTCCATGACGATAAATGTCGCGTCATGGAAGTGTTTTCGTCAAGGGTGACCGACACGTGGCATCCATCGTAACGGGTCGCCATTAAGCTATCGGGTGCGGGTTTGGATCCGATAACCCGTTAGCAGCCCTGACCAATGGCGATTTTCCACATGTAAATTTCTCATTCGCCGGCTGATCCACGTGTCAGCTCGGCGTTGCGACAGATGTCATCCATTCATTGGACGGGAGACGCCTATGATACGTCGACACATGGCACGGCCCAACAGTGGCCCATTTAGGTTAAAAAGGCCAGCCCAGTCCAAATAAGCAGGCTGGCCCATTTACGGCCTAACTTCGTCTGGCCCATTTAAAAAAACGGCCCATACGAGATCTGCCAATTTGGCCCGTCAATGGCCGTTAACGATTTGATACCATTGCGGCCCATCGTCTGTTCCAACCCGTTAACAGCCCGCTATGTCTTTGGGCTCATTTGCTGGCCAAGGTTCTTTTGGCCTGTTAGAGGCCCATTATAGAGATGGGCCAATTTCCAGGATGTACGTCTTTCGGCCCATTAGAGGCCCGTTATAGGCATGGGCCAAATTCCTGGCGGTACGTATTTCGGCCTTTTAGCGGTCCATTAGCGATTTGGTCCAGCTTCCAGCCTGGTGTATCTTTCGGCCTGGTAACGGCCCACACCATAGTTGGTCCATTTACATTCTGACCTGACTTTGGGCCTCTTAGCGGCCCATGTTCTCCATGGCCCAATTCCAACCCGACATGACTTTCGGCCTGTTAAAGGCCCGTTCTGTATATGGGCCAAGAGATGGCCCGATTGGCTTTCGGCCTGTTAACGGACCGTCAAGGAAATGGGCCAAGACTCAACAGATGGTCATTTCGGCCTGCTAGTGGCCCGTGGGCTCGTTTCCATTATAGCGGGCCTATCTAGCGTTCGGCCTACTAACGGCCTGGTAAGAGCCCACATTAGGATGGGCCCACATTCGAGCCCCAAATCCATTTCTGCCACACGATGGCCCATGATTGTAACGCACCTCATAGATGGGAACATCCGAGCAATTATGGGGCCATGTAGATTGGGCTTGTTGGACGTCGTTTCTACGATAGCATATATAACAACATAGAACAATCCTACTCTACAATCCCCTCAAAAAAAACCTACACTATACAATAAAGAGATTTAAGGCATAGAAACGAAGAATAATCTTACACTATACAATAAAGAAATTACAGCAGATTACATCCACTGGGCATCATAGTTCGCCAACAGTGATAATAAAGCGTAAACAAACAGCAAATTAGATACACAGGGCACATACAGCTCATACATCATGGACGCGCATCAACACAACTTACCATTTGAACTATAATCTCTTCAGAATATAGAATTGGCCGGATTCAGATAGCACAAATTTCAGTCTGCAAAATCTCCACTTTCTTTGTGGTTTCCTCAGTCTCTTGTTTCATTTTTTTGACTATTGCATCTTTTGTCTGCACCTCCAATCTCAACATGTTGATTAAATCTTGAGACTCATATGCACGCTGTCTTGCCGCCTCTAGTTGACACTCTAGAACATCAGCACATTCCAATTCCAATCCATAATCATTTGGTAACGGCAATGCCACACTACTCTGAGAGCTTTGTGTTGATGTCAGTTTATCCTGAAATGTTTCTATAAGTACACATGACTACAGCAAAAATATAGTTACAACAGTGAAGCGAGCAAGACAGACTATCTTGTACGTGGCAAAACAGGACTAACAATAATGCACACGTCATGAAGCATAAGCAGGTGATCTTTTAAAAAGTATAAAGATGGCAGTCTGTGCAGGCCGCATACAGAAATCTCTCTTAGCTCACCAAAGGAGCATGATGTTGGGGCCAAATCCAAAACACAGACAGGTTACAAATTTAAACCAAGCACAGCTACTGAACATTAGATATATCTTGCGTATAAGTAAGCAAGTAGTTAGCCATTGTGTAGCTCGTATTAACTAGCTGGAACATTGTGTGCCATGTTTCAAAAGAGTCTTAGGGAGCATAATGAACTGCTTAGGGATTCATACAAACCTACTACAGCAAGCAAAACTATGCAATCATTAGCCTCATATAAACTAGATTGTGAGCCTCATGCAGTAATAGTTGGTTAATGGACTTCAAAGCTTCAGGCACACTTCACCAGAGTAATGAAATGGTAAGGCATTTAATTATGTCAACTAATAGTTATACAAGTACCCTACATGAGGCAGCATTGTTTGGGCATCTAATTAACTGAGGACAAATAAAGCAATTGAAAAGAGCAATTTTGCCTGAAGCAAACAAGCAATTGAACCATTGTGTTGGCAGCATGCATACATGCACGCCTCAATAACATCCTTGGCCTGGCTACATTTGAATCAACTGATGTATCTTCTATATAATGGAACAAGTAATGTAACATTGTTTGCCCCCTATGAAGTATCTCGACTAGTATGTACTCAAGATCCAAGTACTGATAGGGAGGCTAATGATGTGAACATGCGTTTGGTTATGACATTTATGACATCGAGAACTCTACCATAGTAGGAAGAGTTTCTCACTCTGTTCACTAATATAAGATGTTTTAGATATTTAAATGTAGACTACATCCGTACTGAAATGAGTGAACACACACATTAAAATGTGTTTACATACATCTGATTTAGGAAAAAGTTAGAACATGTTATCTTATAATAGTGAGCGGAGGGAGTATTAATCAATGGCCCAATGACTGGGTTACAGGTGAAGAACCCTACGCAAGTACAATGTCAGACAAATAGGATGTCCTGGTAATTGTAATACAGTGACTTACCATAACTGGTTGTACAGGCTCAGTGCTGCTCTTCCTTCTCTTGAAAGGCTCCTTCCTAACATCTTGTACTTGGAAATCTTGAATCTTTGCTTCGTTGCACCCCCTCTGCAAGGTGACACAAACTAGTTATAGGTCTCCTTACATGGAAGATAAATATGCATACTTTCCAGTCTCTGGGCAACACCAAAGCATGAGTTTATAACAAAACGACACCACATAATGAAACATGCCACATCTCTAGCACACACTCAAATGAGCATTTACTATGTGTGCGCTATGTATAAACTAGGCGTACCTTCGTGAACTGGACCTCCATGTACTCTTGGGGAGCATAGTTTAGTGTACAGGCAAACATTTATGTCACTTATGAGTTATACAAGCCCCCACTACAGCAGCCATTAGTGTTTAAATCATTGACAAGCTCCATTAGGTCATGAACTGCAAGTAATCAAAGCCAACAGTTCTAGTATGGCTGGTTGATACAAACAAGCAATTGAACACATGTGTGAGCAAATCTTGCACAACACTGAAATACATTGCAAAAAAACAAGCATAGAAGGAGGCTTAAAGACCATCACTTGACTGACCAGATTTAGGAGGCATTTAAACATCATGTGCAACGTACGAATTAGCATAAACATTGCATATTTCAGATTCTATAATGAGATGCACATGTATTAGGTTATGCCATGTATGATGCCTAAATCTACTCTATAGCAGGCAGGAGTGATTCATCATTGCACGCACAATTGAATTGCAGGTTAAGGACCAGTTCTTTTCCACCTTTTGAGAGCTTATTGTCAAAATAAGCCATAAAAGCTCTAAAGAACTCGTTTTTGAGTTATGGGCTTGGCCTAAACTTATTTCCACCACCCATTCCTTCACAATGAGAAAAAGCTTGGGGGGTTGCTTCACGTATAAGCTCACTTAAAATTGAAGGGGTATAGCCAATGTTTTTAAGGCAGCAAGGCAGCAAGACAAGGCGTTGGGGGGCGCCTCACTGCCTAAGCGATAAGGCATAAGGCAAGGCGGACGCCTTAGAGAGTTCTAAGCAGCAGAATAGGGTAGAATTTGGTTGGTAGGCAACTAGGCATACTGGCATACACACCTTGTAGTTGATGCTGGTTGTAGAGCCCACATAGCATCCATCCTCTTTGCACTTTCTCTGGGAGGAGGAGCTGCTGGACATGAGGAGAATGAGGAGCTGCTGGAGAGGAGGAGGAGCCGTTGGAGAGGAGGAGGGGGAGGAGCTTCCGGAAGGGATCTGCTACAGAGGAGGAAGCAGATCTGCTGGAGAGGAAGGAACCACTGGAGAGAAGGAGGGGGGAGCGTGTGGATTGGGGGCTGTTTCTCTCTCTCTCCCCCCTCTTACCTGTTGGTGCCAACAACCTTTCTGTTTTCTGCCAAAACTCTGTTTCCAGCCTAAAACAGCTCCCCTGCCTGCCTGGCAAGCTAAGGCGTCCAAAATGGACTAAGGCAACAACCTGGATGCCTAAGCAGACGCCTCGGACGCTCTAAAGCTTAAGGCGGGCGCCTTACGCAGGTACATAAGGCAAGCTGGACGCTTCAAGCTCACAGGGCGCCCTGACGCCTAAGCGTTGCCTAGGCGACGCCTTAAAAACAATGGGTATAGCTAAATGACTCTGTTGTTTGCCCATATTACACTGAAAATGCCACTACTCAGGCCCGCGTCACACCCGACCCCCAAGTAAAAATTAAGTCGCAAGCATTCGTTCCCCTGCCCGCCCGCATCTCCTCTCCCCTTTCCCCTGCCTACAGCGCTAGAGTTCCTCCTGTGAGCCGCCACCACCGGTCCCATCTGCCCTGCTCCTCGACGATGCTCTCTCCAGCGAGGCTCGATGGCCTGCGGGTCGGGCTCCATCTCCCCGGCAGCTCCTCCCTCTGGCGCTGCCCCTCACTCTGCCGGTCCCCAGTAGCTGCTCCGCTATGCTCCGTCCAACACTACACTCCGGTGGCCACCGCCCAACTACAGCCAACGCCCAACTCCGGCAGATGGCCCCTTGTTCCCCCTCCCCTCCTCCTAGGCCGTGGCCATGAGGTGCTGTTTCGGGATGAGCTCATCCAACAAGGTGAGGATCTCCTCTAATTTTTTGCCAAATTTTCATTCTAATCTGCTATATGATGAATTGCTATGAGCTGCTGCTGCCATATGATGAATTGATGTGAGCTGCTGCTGGTGCTGCTGCTGCTGCTGCTGCTATATGATGAATTGCTATGAGCTTCTGCTGCTACTGCTGCTATATGATGAATTGCTATGAGCTGCTACTGCTGCTGCTATATGATGAATTGCTATGAGCTGCTGCTGCTATATGATGAATTGTTATGAGCTGCTGCTACTGCTATATGATGCTTTCAGGTGGTGCTACTATATGATAAAAACCAGCCACTTGGACCATGGAATTTTGATAGATAATGATTAATCATATAAATTTAGGCAATTATCCTCTATTTGGAAGACATTGACCAAAGTAGATTGTGCCAAGTAGAATGTATCTTGGTATTTGCATTTTGAACAAATAATGATGGTCTGTTTTCCTATCATATTAATTACTGCGATGGGTTCAATTCGTGATGTTTGCAAGTCAAATTTATTTTCATATGGGCAGCAAAATGACAAAATATAATGCAATAGACTTTTCACTAATCATACAACAGATAAGATGAAAAAGCAGGCAACGAAAAGAACTGGTTGGCTTATTATCTCGAGGTTATATTCACAGGAGCTTATTTTCGTAGGATAACTCAAAATAACTGGCCCTAAGAACCCTGGCCAACAGCAATGCCAAACAAATAACATCACGATGATTGCAATGGAGTGACTTACCATACCACGATGTATAGGTTTACCGCTGCCCCTCATTTTTTTGCGATGTTCCATGAAAATGCACCATACATTTTGTACTAAGAAATCTTGTACTTTTTCATTGCTGCACCCCATCTGCAAGTTGACACAACTAATTTGAGACATCTCTACATGATAATACATTGCATATCCCTTGCACATAATTAAACCACCACTTAACAATTGTGTGCGTCGCATAAACTACCCATGACTCTGTGTACTGGACTTGCAGGCACTCTAAGGGAGCCTAATTTAGTGCACTGGCATTCCTTCATGCTACCTACGACATTGTGTAATGTATGACGTCTATATCTCTAATTTAGCAGCCAGTAGTGGTAATCATTGGCTACACAAAGGGATTACTTGTAGAAAATCCTAGCAAAGCACGCTGGCAGGCACACAACAATACAAGAGAGAGACACACTTACAAGATCATAGCAGTGCTTCAGTCCAAGAGTTTGGTTGACCAAGGTGTTAGATCCAGAAGAACCATCGTCCTTGTGGCTCTTGCCAGCTCCATAACATGTAACAGCGACCTGTTAGTATATTTGAAGTACATCTGATAGGTGATGTTGGACGGGTTTAAAGGTGACAAGTACCTAGGTCGCGGCGGGTGCTTGGCATCTTGCCAGACGGTGGGAACCAGGTTAGAAACGTCAAGGGGGATGACGCTGCGGTGGCTGTCGGGGTCCAGTAAGAAGATCTAGGACCGTGGACGAGGGCGTCGGTGAAGCTGCTCCGGTGGTAGGGTTGAGGATGGTGTCGACGATGCGGATTTGCAGCCATGGACAAGGGCGTCGGTGAAGCTGCTCCAGTGGCAGGGTTGAGGATGGTGTCGACGATGCGGATCTGCAGCCGTGGACAAGGGCGAAGGGAAGCTGCTCCGGTAGGGTGGACGATCGTGTGGACGATGCGGATCTGAGGCCGTGGACTTGGGCGTCGGTGAAGCGGCTCCGGTTGGGTTGAGGATGGTGTCGGCGAAGCGGCTTCGGTAGGGTTGAGGATGGTGTCGACGAAGTGGATCTGAGGCCGTCGACGGGGGCGTCGGTGAGGCAGCTTCGAGGGTGTGGACGAAGCGGCTCCGGTGCGGTGTAGGAAGGAGCCATTGCAGATGCGCTGCAGTTGAAGAGAGCACCGGCGAAGCAGATCCGGCGCGGTGGAAAAGGCCGGCACTGAATGGGCTATGGTACAGTGGTGGATGAGCAGTCTACGGTTTCTAGGGGAGGTGGGAGGGATAGATGCGGCCTCAGAAGCAGATCCGGCGAGATGGACGACGCCGACAGTGAATAGGCTCTAGTACGCCGGTGGATGAGTAGTATAGGGTTTCGAGAGGGAAGGGGGTAGAATCGCCGATGAAGTATGGACGGCGTGCTGTAAGATGCTCTCATGCTGTGGAGTAGACGTTTTTGCGGGAGGGGAGAGGAAATGGAAGTGCCGTGTGGTGGGGGGAGCGGAAGTTACCAAAGCAACCCCGACCTATTATGTAAATGAGGGTCATGTTGTTCTCCTTGCACCAAGGACAAAAGGGGAATTTCGCATGCTCCAGACTAGGTCGCGGAAATTTTAGAAGTAGGTGGGAGATTTTGCCGCCCGCGGGATCGTTCGTATCCAGTTTCAACTAATTTTGGACAGTGCTAGCGGGAAGCCGGTGATGCACGACTGTGTACACGGCACACACGTCAGCAATAACCTGGATGATGCACCGATAACTTGTTATGATCACACGGGCGCGGCCGATCGTACGGGTGTAACCGAGGCGCGTTCATAAAAAAGGGAGCAAACACTCAGCCTATGTATTTCTCGTGTAAATATGTAATTTTGTGCCATAGGTTATTTATTTTAAACACAATGCATTGACGTGTTAATTTCAATTATATTGTACAGTAACAAATGGATAATATAGATGCGCAAAAGAAATGGATATTATAGTCCGCTACTTAAAAGTGTTACCTCATATGATTACATGGCATCCATTTCATAAATTGCAGTACCCATTGAATTCATATATGAATATTATGTATATTGCTTCATAATAGAACCTTAAATCATCCAAAACTAATGAATTTGAATGCAACACTAACAATGGTGCATGTACATGATAACTACAGTGGTTGTTTGAAGAAATATCACTTTAACTTTGGCATGCACGATTGAAAAAGGCTATTTGAAAAAAAAAGTATAACTTATGCGATATGTGATTGTCCAATCTTTATAGCGTTGAATCAATATTGTATCTTCGGCCACGATACGAAGTAGATATTGATTATGTTCAAGCGAGGCACGTCCTCGACCGTTAGATAGTGATACATGAATGAATTGTGCAATCTCTCTCACACACATACAAATCTCCCTTCTCCGTGGACATCTCAATCACACACGCGTGCTCCGTCTATTTCTCTCCCTCCGTCAAAGTTAGAAATCGTCTTTCTACCTCATCCTACAAGTCTCTCACACAAAAACACACACTCTCTCTCTGTCGAACACCCCCACCCCTTTAATTACGCCCACCCACCACCACTCATGTCTCAAAGTATAACTACGTCTCACACACATATCCCTAATTAAAGTTAACTCGAGTCCCCGGAACCATATGAATCCATACAATGGGATTCTAGTTGAGCACCTTTTGTTTTGAGATTTCGAGAAGAGTTCGCTCTCTCACACACACACACATTGTTTCTCTCTTCATTTATTTCGGGCATTTGCATGCACACACGCTAGTTTATCTCCCTGATGTTTTAGGCATGCCTCGCACACATGCTATCTACCTATCCCCTAATATAGATCTGTAACACACAAACTCTCTCTCTCTCTGTCTCTCTCTCTAAGTGTCTCTGCCACCCTCTCCCCTCCCAACACTGGCAGGACCAGGGTGACACCTCGACCTTGATCTTAATCTATCTACTGGCTTCTCTCTCAGACACACACACTCGCTAGTTGTGTCTCTGTGCCTAGCACATGCACACTCTCGATACGCCTTTCTCTCGCTCTCTCCCGCCCCCGCCCCTCCCAACAAAGACAGGAGCAGGGTGACACCTCGATCTTGATCTTAATCTATCTATTGGCTTCTCTCTCAAACAAACACACTCTCGCTAGTTGTGTCTCTGTGCCTCGCACACACACTCTCGATACGTCTTTCTCTCCATAGCCCCTTTAGATATGTAGATTTCTCGGTGGTCATTGATGGTGCAGCCGGAGTCGCGCGTGCAACGTGAGCAAAGAGTCCATCCTAGTAAAGGTTGCCCTGGCCCTCCTTTTATAGATCAAGGGGTAACCACAGTGGCAAAACAGACTTTACATGTTGATTAGATAGCCAACAGTGCTATCATACCTAACTCTGCCGGTTTAGGACAAACGCAATAAATGCGCCGTTAGGTGTCATGTGGAGGAGGAGCCCCGGCAAGGTTCCTGCATCGCTCGCCTAGCTACCTCCTATAATCTTGACATGCCTTCTAGACGGGTGTCATTAAATGTAATCTTCCTTCCAGCATGCTGACACGTGCCTCGACAACCCTCACCAAACTGCCTGCCCGCTCGACACCTCACAGATTAGCGACTAGCTGCTTGATGAGGTGGAGCGAAGAGGAGCCAGAAAAGGCTTGCCGGCACGGAACTTGCCGGGCCTTCATCTTGCCGGCTCATGTCTTGCTGGCAAGTAATGCCTCCATCTTCAGCGCTAGTCAAGCGCTTCTTGATGCTTTGCCTTGACGTCTTCTTTCTGTTTTTGCAACCAAGTCTTGAATCTTGATATTGGTAATTTCTCGGCAAGTCCTGGCCATCAGGAATGCTGCCACTGTCTGTGCATATGTCAGGGTATAAAATACCCATGTTTTATATACCGACACTAGATCTCTCTCTCTCTCTCTATCTATCTATCTCTCTCTCTCTCTCTTTTTGATCTTCAATACCATGTTCTCTTCAGAGATTGATTCAATGCAATATTTTTGTGGTGTGTTTGTTGGGATCCGATGAATTGTGGGTTTATGATTAGATTATTCGTTGAAAGTATTTGAGTCTATTTTGAGATTTATCTATGTGTGATTTTATAGCCTTGTATTTCTTTCCGATCTATCTATCTTCTTTGGCCAATTAGATTTATTTATCTTCAGTGGGAGAGGTGCTTTGTAGTAGGTTCAATCTTGTGGTGACCTTACTCTGTGACAGCAGGACTTGCAAGGCACGTATTTGTATTGTTGCTACTAAGTGTAAAACGATGGGGTTCGATCATATTAATTGATTCAATCTTGTCTACATTATGTCATCATGCTCCAAGCATTAATTTGTTTGTTATAAACTTAATACCTTAAGATGCATGCTGGATAGCGGTTGAGGGGTGGAGTAATAGTAGTAGATTTAGTAAGATTAACAGTCTACTTGTCTCAGACGTAATGCCTATATATTGATCATGCCATGAATATCGTCATAACTATGTGCTTTTCAATCAGTTGCCCAACAGTAATTTGTTTACCCACCGATGCTATGCTCATGAGAGAAGTGCCTCTAGTGAAAGCTATGGCCCTCGGGTCCATTCACTTTATATTTACTAAACCCCAAAAAATACCTTGCTGCAATTATTTATCTTTTATTTTACTTTTTATTTATCTACCTACCACTATCAGATTTAATCCTTGCAATTAACGAGTACAAGGGGATTGACAACCCTCTTGCCCGCGTTGGGTGCAAGTATTTGCTTTGTGTGTGTGTGTGTGAAGGTACTGCTTACATGTTTTCTGTGGTGTTTCCAATTGGTTCGATAAACCTTGGTTCTTAACTGAGGGAAATACTTTCTGCTAATATACTACATCACCCGTCCTCTTCAGGGAAATCCCAATGCCTATCACAAGTAGCAGTGCCAAAGGATGTCAAAGGTGCTCAAGATTGGGAGCACGCAAAGAAGCAATTCGAGATTGAAAAAAATCGCCGTCTCAATGAGAAGGTGGAGGTTGAATGGAAGGAGGAGGAGGACCGACAAAAGCATCAGATGGACAGGGAGCGCAAAGAAGCGGAGGCACAAGAGGCCGAGGATGAAGCACGCGACAAGAAGGGAAAAGGGTCCATGTTTCCTTAGTTATCTTCTCATTTGAGACTAGTCATTTGAGATTTGTTGATGTCTATTTGTACGCTTGAGACCTCCAAATCTTATGTAATGAACTATTTGTGTCCTATGTCATGAATTGGAATTTGAGACTATGTCATGAGTTTGAGTATATGTCATGGGTTTGACTACTATATACTATTTGTGTTATATTGATCATGGTGTTTGCACATCCATTGCACAGAATTTACTCTGGTTTTACTATCCTACCACCAGGGTCAACGGCGGTAGCATATAACCACCTACCACCAAAGGCTCCGGCGGTAGGGTAGCCAAAACAGAGTAAATTTTTCCAACACGTATTGTTGCCTGAAAAGTTTTTGTTTTGATGGTAGGGTTGGCTATCCTACCGCCAAGGCCTCTGGTAGGGTAGCAGTCTTGGGCACGCGTACTGTAGCTTCGAAAGGTTTTTTTACTGTAGGGTTGGCTACCCTACCGCCAAGGCCTCCGGTGGTAGGGTAGTTGGGTTTCGGTCGAGCGTACTGTTGCTCTAGTTAACTTATTTTTGGCGGTATGGGTAGCTACCCTACAGCTAAAAACTTCGGCGGTAGGGTAGTGGTTCAGTTCTTTTTTGTTTGCTGTGTTTTCTAACACTTTTTGAATCCACGGTGCCGTAAGCAAATATTTTGTAATTGAAATGACATACAATCTAGATTGAGAGGCGATGACATCAACAAATGACATGCCATCAACAACATTTTGTATTTGAAATGACATACATGATTTATTACATATGACATCCACTAGTTCAAATGACATACAAGAAGCATTAGCTCAAACGACATACATGACGGAGTTTAAATGACTTCATAGCATTACACCAACTACCTCAAGAAATTAGGCCCTTTGTAGAATAAGTGTGCCTCACGGAAGATAACCCCTAATAAGTCTAATGCGTCTAATCTTCCCATCACGCTCTCGATTAGGCCCCAATCAAATATCATTGGATGCCGCCCAATGGATTCCCACACCCTCTACCTCGCAAAACCAAGCCCATCGAGCAAGTCAGCCCAATCTCTTCGACACTCCTTGTTTGATTGACCATTCAATGGCCTGCCCTGGCCTTGTCAAGTCTAGCTCGGGGAATTCATCAATGCTAACGGAAATGCAATCTCCATTGCCAAAGAGTGCCTACAATTGTCTTCCATCTTCTGCAGCCCATTAAGTATCTTCTCTTTTTCTGCGACGACCTCTGGAGGGTACTTACAGAAGTGGTACGGATTGAACTCTCCCTCATAGCTGCGTTCGCCTCTTCACTGCTCTTAACTCATTTTTTAAGCTCAGTCATCATATGACGGCGTCGATTTCCTTCAGCCATCTCATATGCTCTCTGGATGCTCGCATTGTTTTACATCATACATGAGTATTATGTTCATATAAAGTGAGTGACATATAGAACACAAAACATAACTTAGTTCAAATTACATACAACACGAAGTTCTGACGGAGGTCAACTAACAAAGATTACATATCACATACGGAGTTCAACTAAAATACATATGACAAATGATAAGGGGTTCAAGCCATTAACACAACATCACAGAGTTCAAGCAATACCAGAACTTCCCAAGAGGAGCTTGCGGACTTCAATCCCTCTTATTTTTCATGCATGCATAATTTCCACGACACTCTAGCGGAGGCTTCAACACAATATCTTTGTAGTATGGTCCCAGGTTGCAAAAAGTGACATCCTCTATTTCAAGGACCCAAGCCCAGCGAGCAGCCCGCCTCAGTATCGGGAACGATCCTTGCTTAATTACCCAATCAATGACCTGGCATGGGTTTTCCAAGTCCAGTTCAGCAAATTCTTCCCTTGTTGCGCACAATGCAATTTGCCTGGCAAGATCACATAAGCTTTTCGTTCGTTTAGAGGTCACAAATATCTTTTTCTTCTTCTTCGATCACCTTTGGAGGGTAGTCAGAGAAATAACACGATGCAAAGTCCCTCGAAGCTGCATTCAACTCATCAATGGTCTCCACCCACTTGTGCATCTCTTCCTTAATGATTACGCGTTCACGGTTCTCCGCCGCCTCAGTAGATGACTCGAAGAAGATAATCGACACTACAAAAAAAGACACATCCGTGACATTATGGCCCAAACGAAAACTTTTTCTGTCATGGTTGTGACACTTCTATGACGATAATTGTGACAAAAACACGTATCATCATAGATGTGGTGGGCTCCTACTTCTATGACAAAAAATTATGACAGAAAATGGGCTTTTCGTCCTGGGCGGCCGGAGACGCACCCGCATGACATTCTTTGGGCCGTCCATGACTTAAAAAATCATGGTAGAAGTGAGGGCGAGGAAATTTTCGGGGAGTTCCCGGTTACGGTGGGTGGTCGAGGCCCAGCGATGCAGTGTGGTTTGCATGTTTCTCTCGTACGCGCACGTGTGTGTGAGGCGTTTGCTAACTGAACCCGAGAGATTGAGGCGTTTGCTTACTGAACCCGAGCGATCGATCGCCCTTGCACTACGTACTTAACACGAACGATCGATCCCTCGCACTACGTAGTGAACCCGATCGATCCCTTTGCTGCTAACTGAACCCGAGCGATCCCTTCACTGCTAACTGAACCCGATCGATTCCTTCTCTGCTAACTGAACCTGATCGATCCCTTCTCGCAGCTTACTAAAGTCGATCGAGCCCTTGTGCGAGACGTAGCTAGCCGGTTGGGTTGCCTCTCGATGAATAGTGCCCGTTGCTGCCGCGCGCGCGATACGTAGAACGAGTCGAGACTGCTGTTGCATCGATCGAGCCCCTTGCGCGAGACGTGGTGAGTTGACCTAGCCGGTTGGTTGGATGTGGATGAACAGTTCCCGTTGCTGCCGCCCGCTCGGACGCCCCACCCCAGCCGGTGGGGGTTGGATGAACAGTACCCCAGCCGTGTAGGCGGTTGGCGCTGGATGAACAGGACCCTGAGGAGGCCGTGCCGCAGTATGCCACACCCCAGCCGGTGTTGGGGTGGATGAACAGGACCCCGTGGAGGCCGCAGGCAGTTGCGGATGAACAGTAGCCCATGGAGGCGCGCGGTTGGAAGTCGACGGTGATGAACAGTAGCCTGTGGAGTCCCGTTTTGCGGTACGCCACACCCCCCCCCCCCCCCCGATGAACAGGACCCCCGTTTCGACCGTAGGCGGTTGGAGAGAAGTCCATTTCATCCGTTTTGTGGTACGCCACACCCATCCCGATGAACAGGACCCTGTTTCGATCGTAGGCGGTTGGAGAGAAGTCTGTTTCCTTCGTTTTGCGGTACACCGCAGCCCTCCCCATGAACAGGACACTGTTTTGATCGTAGGCGGTTGAATAGAAGTCTGTTTCGTCCATTTTGCGGTACGCCGCAGCCCTCCCGATGAACAGGACCCCGTTTCGACCGTAGGCGGTTGAACAGAAGTCCGTTTCCTCCGTTTTGTGGTACACCACACCCCCAGTCGATGAACAGGACCACGTTTCGGCTGTTCCGTCCAAGCAGGTTGACTCCCGATGAACAGGACGCATTCTGACCCAGTCGCTTGGCTCCCGTTGAACACGACATTGTTTCCTCCTTTTCGACCCAGACGGTTGGCTGCCGATGAACAGGACACCGTTGCTGCGTACCCCCACCGTCGCCTCTCCATGTACACAGGCCCTGGCCGTACGTATGCACGAGTACGCGTTCAAGACCCCGCCTGTATGTATGTGGCCATATTTTTTGCAGCATGGTTGTTCGTAAGTGTACACGATATAGACGGGACTGCCTAAACTGCTACGTCAGGGGCTCTACTACGCCATGTGTCGTTCCATACTCGGCCACGGTTCATCGTTGCAGAGAGACCGATCGATTAGTATGTACATACATGTTTGCGACCAGATAGATAACGCTACGTACGCTTCGACCAGGTGGGTCCCAACTGTCAGGGGGGATAAGGAATCACTTCCTTCCGTGCGAAGATATAGCTGGTGGGTCCCAGCTATCAGGGGGATGAATCATTTTTTGCGCGTAATTAAGGAGGCACTTCCTTGCGTGAGAAGATGTAGCTGGTGGGTCCCAGCTGTCAGGGGGAGGAAACTTTTTTTCCGTGTAATAAGGAGGCGATTCCTTGCGTGCGACCATGAACCTCATGGGTCCCAACTGTCAGCCTCTCCACGTACAGTCCTCTTCCGATGGCTGTCGTTCGTTGACCGCGTTGACGACGCTGTACCGAGAGCACCAAGGTGGTGGACGACGGCGAGGCCTAGGAAGGGAACGACCCGAAGCCGGGGAAGACACGACAGTGGTTGCCCACGCGGAGGGGAGTATGAGGGTTTACTGGTTCGGCTGCAGTGTGAGGCTGCCCTCGCCGGACAAAAACAGGAGGTGTGGGTGAGTAGAGGAATGGCCTGGCCAGCGGTGGCAGTAGGGTGGGGCGGTGAGGCCTGCGTGGCAGCCCAGCCAGGCACGGGAGGCAGGAGCAGGCGGTCCCGCCGACACTGGTTTGGGCGACTGGAGGAAGAAGATCAGAGATTGAAGAAGAAGCACGGTCGTTGGATTAACATCCAACGATCACTGCTGCTAGAATCGTTTGTTAACTAAGTTGACAAGGCCCTGCATACGCGTCAACTTAGTAGGCCCACAAGTCAACCTCCAAATCTTGTGGGTCATAGCTAGCAGGGGGAGGAATCATTTTTCTTGCATGTAATAAGGAGGCACTTCCTTGCGTGCGACCATGGACCTCGTGGGTCCCAGCTGTCAGTCTCTCCATGTACAGTCCTCTTCTGATGGTTGTCGTTCGTTGACCGCTTTGACGACGCCGTGCCGAGGGCACCAAGGCGGTGGATGACGGCAAGGCCTAGGAAGGGACAGACATGGAGCGGGGGAAGACTTGGCAGTGTTTGCCCATGCGGAGGGGAGTACGAGGGTTTACTGGTTCGGCTACGGTGTGAGGCTGCCGTCGCCGGAGAATAACAAGAGGTGTGGGTGAGTAGACGGATGGCCTAGCCAGCTATGGGAGTAGGGTGGGGCGATGAGGCATGCGCGGCAGCACATCCGGCCACAGGAGGCGGGAGCAGGCGGTCCCGCCGAGGCTGGTTTGGGCGGCTGGAGCAAGAAGATCAGAGATTGAAGAAGCACAACGGTTGTTCGATGAACATCCAGCGCCCACTTCTGCTAGAATCATGTGTTGACTATAAGTTGACAAAGCCTTGCGTACACGTCAACTCGGTAGGGCCACAAGTCAGCATAACATCTGTGGCGGACACCATATAGCCCATTTGCTAATTTTCCTAAATTTATAGACCATTTGCTAATTATTAGGTAATATATTGAAGCCCATATTATTTTTTAGAATACCTGACCATTTTCTAGCAATGAGAGGGCTAAAAATTTCAACAATATTTTTTATTGAAATTTCCAAACTATTTTTAATCCTGAAATTTTGAGCCCAACAAAAACAAAATTTAAAATATATTTAAATTATATTAAAATCCAATGAAATATGAAATATCAAAAAATAAAAGAAAATCCACAATTTGAAACTAATTGCCCATTTTCTTTGTTTTTAATATATATAAACAGCCCATTTCATATTACTTATAAGATTTATAGCCCTTTTTTTCTGGGCAGGCCGAATGTATCCCTCGTCGTCTTGAAATATTTGCAGCTCAGCAAGACGGAGAAAAATAAATCGGCCTGTGTAGGATATTCAACGAAAAACAAGGTGGGCTAGTCATTTCCACCGTGAAAAAAAACAGCTGGACTCGTCATGTTGTAAACATAAAATAAAAGCTTGGGATAGACGGGCCATAGACACCTTACAGTCCAGTTGATAACCTGCTCCGTCTCAACAAGAAAAAAAACTGCTTGAGCTACTGGATCCCAGGTGTCAGCCGCTCCATGTGCAATTCTCTCATTTATTGACTATGTTGACAATGTCGTAGGTCCCAGATGTAAGGAAACCATTAGGAGGAAGCATTTCTTTGGCTTGTAATAAGGAGGCACTTGCTTGCGTCCTGCCATGACCCTTGTGGGTCCCTACTGTCATCCTCTCCATGTACAGTCATCTCCTGATTCTTCTCAGTTGTTGACCATGTCAACAATGCCAGACGGCAGCACCTCGGCGAGCGAACCAAGGCGGAGGACAGTGGCGAGGCCTTGGACGGGAATGAACAAGAGCTGTGGAAGATGCGGCCGTGTAGTCGCAGGCGAAGGGGAGTATGAGGGTTGACTGGTTTGGTTGTGGGTGCTGGTTGGGGCTGACATCGCCGAAGAATAACATGATGTGTGGGGGAGTAGAGGGATGGACTGGCCAACGTTTGAGGGTACGGTGGGGCGGCAATGGGTGGACGGAGGCGCAGCCAGCCGTGGGAGGCAGGAGCAGGCAGGACCGACGGTGTGGTTTCGTTTGGGCGGCTGGATGAAGAAGACAAGAGATAGAAGAAACACGACAGATGTTGGATGTCAATCCAATGGCTGGCAGGCAGAATCGTTTGTTGACAAAGTCGACACCACCTTGGATAGGCTTTTTCCTCGTGGGTCCAAAATGTCAGAATCCAAATTTGTCACGGCCATGCAGCCTTTCTTATTAAGAATTACAACCCATTTGGTGTGCTAGCTCAAAATAAGTTTGTGGGTGCTGGCGGGCGCTAAGCACTTGGGTTCTATAATGCACAATGAGCTCAAGGAGCCGGCGAGAGTGATGCTATTTCCCTTGGTTTGGATTTTTTTTACAATATTTCTCTCTTAATTAAAGAAATGGCAAGCCATTTGCCTTGTCTCAAAGAAAATATGAGAGCCACAACCGATTTGAAAAGGGCAATAACATCTAACTCCAGCTTACAAACTATACAAAAGCACGAGGGTCAATTGTTCAACAGGTTTATAAAAAACCCAGATTGAAAAGGGCAACAACATCTAAGTCCACCACTATTTTGGGCAGTTACAACCAAATGGATCGGTCTGATCCATAAAATGAACATCTTGGGTCATAAAATTTAAAGGAATATGACCACAAGATGTTGTAAATAGAAGCCGGGCATGTTCAGAAGCCCTTTTGTCCACCTGAAACTCCTTTTTCTCCTCTTCGACATATCCATCCGTTGAAACTTTGCTGCTAATAAACTTAAGCCTGATGGACAATAGGACCCTTGCATTCAGCAGGAAGAATGTGACAAATCTAGTGTTTGCATGGTTGGCTACATATCCTTACAACGTTATTGTCTTCAAACGAATGCCATGAGAACTAAGAAAATCCTGGTGCTTACGACGCCACCGATTGGTTATACCTTTTGAACCCCGGCCTGTTGCCTAAATAGACATGAAGATTGAAAACAGTTAAGGAATAAAAAAAGAGTATGTCGAAAGAGCAACAACTGAACGGTTAATTCTAGTATAGTATATATGGGCTTCCAATGTGCGTGAAATCATCACCTTTATATACAACTTCTCCAGACATGGAAAGCATCGCAGCAAGCCAATAATCCTGTTCAGATCAACAGTATTCATATTGATATATAAGATCTTGACAGAATCCAGCACCATTGATAGGCAATCCATGGACAGAATCTTCATTGAGCATAGAACATAATATTAGCACAAAAAGTGTACTCCAAGATGATATAAAACTTATGCACACAAATGAAAAATGCAGCTTATGATTACAAAAGTGTAGATTACAGTACCTGAATAACAGTGGAGCCAAACACCATCTTGAAATTAGGACAGAGATCATGAATTACACCCAAGGTCTCCAGTTTTGGTGCAGAGACGACAGTTATTTGTGAAGGTGAGTAACAAGAATCAAGGATCAACCTTTGAAGTGAAGGGGCATCTTCGATGATGAGCTCCCCTCCGTCAAAAGAAATTCCAATGCTTACAAGGTTAGGAAACTTTATTCGGAAACAACCAATTTTAATTGTGAAAACAAGTAGCAAGCACTCCAGGGCGGGGCAACTGGAGTGGATGATGCTGTGCAGTGAGGTCTTCGACATACGAACCTACACAAGTGAAAGTTTTTTGACAAGTGGGAGACGAAGCTTTTGTACCAGATTGTCTGGTAGTTTGCACAGGGCGAAGGTGGCGGTGTGGAGAGAGGAGGAACACCGTGAGATGGACATCGGTGGCGACAGCATAGATACATGGTGTTCGGTTCGTGGTATGTGATTTTTGTAGGAATGGTAGAACTCAAGCAGCTAGAGTTTGTGGAATTTAGGGGATGTCAGCCAAGCGTCCACCATGCAGGGTATGTATAGGTAGCACGTCAGGATGCAGAGGCGGTGAACGGAGCCCTGGTGGGAGGAGATGATGGCTCCGGGGAGTTCAAAATCATGAACGAGAGATAGGTCACGATAGTCAAGATTAAGAGGCGTGGGCGCCATAGAGGGCTCCACCGAGATGCGATGACTTGGGTGAGGCAGCCATCCTTGGTGGGGAGAAGGGAGATGATCTCCCCAAGGATGGCATTCGGGAGATCGCTGATGCGGTCCGCCCAAGATTCTTCGTGTTCCTTAGATACAGGAGAGACCCTTGACGCTTCTCCCCATGCTGCCAAGTGCGGGATGTACAACCAGCGTCACCGCTGGCGGGAGCCTCATCTTCTTAGCGTTGGAGCCAGCCGACTCCATTTTCCTTGTGGGCGTCGCGTCAAGCTCACGGATTTGAGCAGAGTAACGAATGACGAGCCTAGTTGTAGTGCGAGTGAAGAAGAAGGGGAGCTGGGATTTTCTATAGCAGTGAGGAAGAAGGGGAGCTGGGGTTTTCTGTAGGAGTGTGGTGAGGAATTTGGGGGTACAACTGGAGGGGGAGACGAGTCGAGCGAGCTGACGTGAGGTGGGAGTGAGGAGGAAGAAGAGCACCCGGGTTTTTGGGGGGGACGGTGTTGTAGGGAGCGCCTCTCTTTAAGCAAATATGGGCTTTTGAATTGATTTTATTAATTAGGGTGCATGGGCTCTTTTGTCTTGGGCCCAGAAAAACAATTACTAGTACAGTGGAGACCCTCTACCACTGCTCATTACTGCGGCTTCTGGCTCCTCCTCGGTCATCGAAATGGCTCCCGCTACTGAATGTTGTTTTATTTTGGTTCACCGACATGCGGGCCATGCAGCGCACAGGCCCAAATGGCATCCACCAAATTAGAAGGCGGTATGAAGGTGGAGAGTCACCCCAGTCGTAGCGCGGCAGTAATGAGCCGTCATATCACAAAACCCCACCTCCCCGCAGTAAGTTGGTCGGACGAAGCAACCATCATTTCACTCTTCGCTGAATCTTCTTCCCCATCATCTTCTTCAAGAAATCCACCACTCGCGTTTGCCATTGTTCTTCTCTCTCAGCGAAGGGAAGGTGAGCGCATCTGTGATGTTTGTATATTTTCTTTCCAATTTTTTTTTTTGCAAAGCAGTAACCGATCCTCACTCCCTTTTATGTTTCATTGTCATTGTGATTATGTTTACCTTTCGGTTGTCTTCTATTTGTCAGTTTCATGATGGATCATGGAGAACCAGGCAAAGATCTGCCGATGTTGGAGCAGACGCGGGAGGCTGATCCCCACAAGACAGAGAGCACCAAGAAGATGAAGGCCACAACTGAGCCGACCCCAGATACGCTCACGTCCACTACTGAGATGGTCAACGCCACATTTGAGGTTACAAGTTTTCCCCTGGCAAGATGGACCCCTTCGAGGATGTCCCCCCCCCCCCCCCCCCGCTGAGCTGCCCAAGGTGATTTTCTTCTCTGGGAATCTTGATTGTCGTTTTTGATCTATATTCATGGGTTTTTACTCTACGCGTAGTATGTGGTGATAAATAATGCAGGATTTATTAGCTTCGATGCCATGCTACCTTCCCTGTCATGCATAATTTTGACTCTACATAGTGGTTTAAATAACTTGTGTTTTTTATATTGGAAAGTAATTCAGAATTCATTTCTGTTTGAATTAGAGCCCTGATGCAGACAAGGATTGTGTGGTTGTACAATGTTCTCGCTATGAGGTGAATGGCCTGAATATACGCAGTGGGAAAACAAATTTCTTAGGTTGTTCGATCCTGGAAGCCATTTGCACTTATACCGAAGACGAAATGTATTCCAGCCACACTATTGTCCAGGGTGTACTGAAGCAAGTTCAAAGCTACTTCTTCGTTTGTGAAGCATAATGTTCTTGTCAAGCTTATGCATGAAGGTGACATGGCATGCCTCGACAAACAAGTTTATGAGTGGAAAGGCCACAACGTTATCTTCAAGAAGGTTGACAGGATTGAGCTGCTGCTGGACGTCCTCGAGGATGTTCATGGCAAGGTCCGTCTTGTGTCCATCCCCAGATAGATCGATGGCATGAAATAGTTGGCCCAGCTAGTGTTTCAAAGTAGTTTAGATTGTGTTTAATTACCCGAACCTTGCGTATTATCGAGCCCTCTTGGGGCAGTACTCTGTTTGAATCCCTCTATGGGAACTATTGTGTGTCCGTGAATCATGTGAGCCCCTCTTAAGTGTTGCTGAAACAGATGCATCCTCATGAGTTTTTTCATGTAATATGGCATGGTAAGGCATAAGTTGCCACTCTTTATCATACGAGCAGTGTGTGTTTGATGAAATACTTGTTTGACAACTCTTCATGCACCGATGTATACATATGTAGGTAATGTTGGTTAAGTACTTGTAAACACTATTGGTGCTACCCCACTTGTAAGCACGGTTGGTGCAAACACGGCACATTGGCGCAGCTCGCTTCAACACTAGAAAAGTCGGCTATCGACCAGCTCACACTCATACTCTGCTGTCTGACATATAAGCAACCACGTATCTTGTTACAGTGGTTCATGCGGTTAACTGAGACCACAATATACATTCCAAATGTTCACACACTAGTCCAGCATTCATGTTAAACAATCACAATAAACTCAGCTTCATAAAATACTTCAAAAGCATAAGTTCAGCATTTTTATACATATCAATGATTCATAGAACATAACCAACATTTACAAGTTCACATCAAAAGACAAAGTTGTGAGAAGGTTTACAAATCAGGAAAAATCAAGCGAGGCTGCTCTGAGCCAAGAGCCTCCCTAGGCACTCTTTGATTTCCTAGGATTCACTCTGGTTTTTCTTGTTGCCACCATCCAGGGTTAGGTTCTCTCATTCTAGAATAAAAAGTTATAATTGTGTTCTCAGATGGAATATTAAATTGAACCTTGTAGTGGATCGACCATCTGAACTTCTTGTGTAGTTCCACTAAATTTAAGCACAACTATTTGCAAAAATAAGCAAATCACAATGCCTCTTCTACTAGGCACCTGGCCCCACAACCTCCTCGCAGCCATGCCAGCTAGTCCTCTGGTCATCCTTGATCTCGCAGTGAGTGTAGTGCCGACAAGGACGTAGTGCTTGTTTTCTCCGCCACATATGACAGGCTCGTTCCTGCACTGCAATCAGGAAGTCCACCTACGAATTAGCTTCTTTTATCTTGCGTTGGTCATTCTAGCTAGTTATGAATGTAGGAATACCTGGGAAATGGTTTGGTAGAGGACGGCGGGTAGGAACAGCCATCTGATTTTGTGCAGTTCTACTAAAATTGAGGTGTGTGCTTATTATTTCACAAATAGAAACGATATGGAGATAGACATCCCTGTTTGCACAAATATGTAATAGGGTTATTTTAGCAGTGGCATTTATTTGCATTGGCATATGATTAACAGCAGCATCTCTTGTGTTATGAATGGCATTACATTGATTGTATGAAAAAGTGCCATTAAGTAAGAAGTAGCATCACCTCACATCAACACTGGCACTAGATTAACATGTAGAACAATAGCATTATTACTGTCATGACAGTACCAAAAATAGTAGCACATGCTCAGTAGCTCGGTGCACGGTGCAACCAAAATGTGCAATCGAATTTGTGCAGTTCCACTGGGATGAAGCAATGTTACCGGTGTGAGATTTAAGTGTAACTGCCAAAAAAGAATTCATGGGAAATAAAGCAAGGGAGAAGCACTTCATAAAATGGTGGTGTCGTTGCTTCAATTTATCGATGGCACTAGACTGACAGCAGCATTACTTAGAAGTGACATTAGGCTAACAGTGGCATTGCTTCATTTTTCCTGTGATATTAGATTAACGGTAGCGATAAGGGCAAACGGACAGCAGGGGCATAAAGTTGTGAGGCAGATGTGGTTGCCGAGAGCGGCAAACATTCAAGCAGCATGTCTGCATTTGTCCCATTTTTTATCTCCTCGGCGCCCTTTTCCTATGTGAGCATAGGAAATCTAGACCTGCTCGTTCTCAGTTGCGTTGTCCCCCCAACACACCCTCACTTTCATTCCTTTTTCGACCAAGAGACCGGTTTGGGCAGTATCTTACTAGTACTTCCCCCCCACCCTTCGCTATCCGCCCCACTTTCTTCCCCTTTTCAACCAAGAGACCGGTTGGGTAGCTAGTCTCTACTACTTTCCCCCCTTTCTTTCCTCTTGGAACCAAGTCCTAGATTCATGCTACAACTTGCCACCCTTTCTTCCCTTTTGAACCAAGTCCTAGATTCGACTACATGAAGTAGGTTTGCCTCTAATAATAGTAAAAATTTAGGTGGCTTTGGAACAGCCGAAGGAAGTAGAAAAATATCTATATGTAGCCACATGGGGAGCTGGGGCAGTAGAGCAAGGCCGGTTTCGAAGGAAGTTATACCTGAGGGTCATCCGGATGTGGCTAGAAGGGCGGCGGGAGGCCGGATCTGCCCACAATATGGCAGGGAGGAAGAAGGGGTCGGAGGCCCTCCCGAGCCAGTGCTGTGTCGGACAGAACGCCACGGGCCGCCGATCAGGACGTGTAGGCAACTGTGGGTCTCCTCCCTCGCCGCCGATGACCACGTGAACGCTGCACCTTCTCCCCTTCCCCGACGGAGGGGATCCGGCCAGAACTGTGACCAGCGGTGAGCAGAGAGAGAGTGTGGCCACCACTGTCTTGTTTAGATCTGGAGAGGATGAGAGAGTGAATGAGAGCAACCCTAGTAAAGCAAGCGCTGAGGCTCCTGCTTATATACATATAGTGGAGTGATTTTCTTGTATCAATCGTTTTTAAATTGAATACACACGAAGCACTATTTTTATTTAACGTTCCAGTAAAGAAAAACTCAATCAATAACGCGCCACCGCGTCCAGGTCGCACTATGTACTGTATCATTCACGTGTGGTCCCCGACCCTCCATGAAGTTGATAACTACACGAGTCAAATTGTCACTTGGGATGCCTCTTTGTAAACAAATGCGCTCGTACTTGTACCCACGCGTGGGTGTGAGAGAACCGGTGCGTGTGTGCACCGCTTCTCTTCGTGTACTACGTACTCCACCTAGAGTACGATGTATACGTGTGTGACGTCTGAGTTTCAAAAAAAATGTGTGACGTCTTTTTTTTAAGAAGTTCTAAGGGAAGGGTGTGAAGAGCACATATATGTTTGTGACGTCTACCTACAGATAGATGGTGTGTGCGAGAAGTCTCGGGAGAGTCGTGAGGGTGCGTGTGTGCGTGAGAGGAAGGGTTAATGTGTCAATGCAATGCGTGTGTCCGTAAATCATATCTGGCGAATGTTCACCACAAGCCGTTTCCTGGCGAATGGCCAAAGAACCGTCAGATCTGCATCTGATGGTGGCAGTTTTTTCATGGCATTAGACAGAACATCCACTCTTCCGACACATAAAACTTCCACATGAGCGTTCACAACTGCCGTATGCTCCCTCCGTTCCAAAATATAGTGCATATAGCTTTATTGAAAATTCAAACCTCACAAACTTTTACCGAGTTTTTTTAGAATAATATGCACATATAGAATACCTAGCATATATCATTTCATTCATCATCGAGAGATATCTATAGAGATGGGGGAGGAATATACGAGTGTGTCTTCGATAAAGAAGGGCTGTATGTGTGTGTGTGTGTGTGTTGTGAGAGAGAGCGAGAGACATCGTAGGATTGAGTCCTCTAACTAAGGAGAGAGAAAGAGCGATCGGGGATCCGGAGAGAGAAGAAATATAGTGTGTGTGATATAGTCAAATATTTGAAATAACTCACTGTTTTTCATAAGAAAATGAATAAGAGATCATGGTATTTGTAATCCATGCAGATATAATGGAGATATGCATGGTGTGGTTGTGGACATACTATACTATTACCATATATACATTTAACAAGCTCAAATTCATTTGAATTTTAGATACCCATGCCATCGTTTGACCATGTTGCGTCCATGGAGTTCAATTATTAATTTCGGATAATGTCTGGCTTCTATGGTTGACATCTAAATTGGGTTACATCATTACCGAGTTTGGCGAATATTTAAATAATGTTTGTCAAGTTTCACCTTCCAGGGAATTCAACACAGCACACCGCAGACGGAACAGGGCATAATGGAGATGCCACGTGACACTATAGTTTGCCGAGTTCTACTTGGCTAAACTCGGCAATGCACAATGAATATACATAAGCCACGTGGCAACATTTATTGCCCAATACAAAACTCCTACCGAGTTCCTTCGGTAGAAGAACCAGGCAAATATTTGCCGAGTTCTAAACTCGGCAATGTCCCATCGAGTAAGGACTCGACGTGTGGCACTGCTCTATTGCCAAGTGCCACACTTTGCCAAGTTTGTTAGCCGAGTCTCCGTTAGCCGAAACTCGGCAAAGAAAGACCGCCGTATCACCTACAACAATTTCAAGCCTCCTTTGGTGTGGAGGAATATCATAGGAATTCTATATGATAGGAATTTTATAGGAATTTTTCCTTTAGAGCCATTTGGTTCATAGAAATGGATTCCTATACTCCACATTTCAGAGGAAAATAAACATTAAGACTCAATGGAAAAATTCATATGATGTGAACCAAATGACATCTCTTTTCCTATCCCTACTCATAGGATTTGAGATACATGTCATCTCTTTTCCTACAACTTTCATATTCCTATAATATTCCTACCCTATGAACCAAAGGAGGCCGCGGGTATATCAAAATGCGGGACCCATGCGTCATTGCCTTTGGGTCGAACCTACGTCCACAATTTTTTGTACGTATATCTCCCCTGCTCCATCCAGCTTACTGCGGGCAAGGCAGGGCTTTGTGATTTGATGCCTCATTGCTCATTTACTAGTACTGCGGCGCTATGACCGGGGTGCCTCCCCCCGCTGCTCCAAACTATAATTTGGTGCATGGCACGTGGACCAAGATGGTGGATGTCCCACATGTCGGCCAAAGGCGTGCTGTTAGTGTGTCGCCATTTCGTGTGCGGACTGACCCTGTGGCGCTGCGACGCCAACGCGATAGGCGTGCTGGAAGTGTGTCGCCGTTTCGTTTTGAACTGTAAAGCGTACTACTTGGTTTTGCTCCTTGGTGCGATCTATACAAATCTCGATTATATTGATCTAAAAATAGATATCTAGATTAGTAAAAAGGAGGTGCTTTTGCCGAGCGGTGGGCGGGGGAGCTTTGCCTGTCGGTTTTCTAACATGTAGTCACACGTGTCAGTGATGTACCAAGCTGATGCGTATCCCTCATGAGGCAGAACAATGGCAGAAGCAACACGTGGTTTTCTTGAAGAAGATGATGGAGAAGCGGATTCAGCGAAGAGTGAAATGATGGTTGCTTCGTCCGTCCAACTTATACTGCAGGAAAGCTGCAGCTTTGTGATTTGATGCATCATTGCTCATTACTACTGCGGTGCCACGACCGGGGTGTGTCCCCCTATTGTTCTGCACTATTATTTGGTGCATGGCACGGGGACCCGGATGCTAGATGTCCCACATGTTGGCAAAAGGAAGTAGACAATTTATGAAAGCGAGCGTCTCCACTCTTACGACGGAGGAGTAGAAGACACGGGAGCCCAGTGTACTATAGTAGTAGTCTTGTAACACTTGGTTTTGCTGCTTCGCGCGATCCATCGATACAAAACCCAATTAAAAAGGCAAGGCGGGTCTTTTCCCGCGTGGTAGGCAGGGGAGGCATAGTCGGTTTGACAGAGAGAGCGAGAGAAGATGTGAAATGCTTGAATGGGTAGTGGGCCCTTTCTTTCTTTCTTTTTTGAAGTGGGCCCTTTCAGATCACTAGATGATACTAGACCACATGTTGTTGAGTACATTTCAATGCAATTTTGATGTACATGCAACATGAATAATTGAAGTAACAATATGTTCCGGCCCGCCGCTCAACGCGCATTGGCAAGGCATATCAGTAACATGTGGGACTGCATGTGAGCAAACCGACAATGGGCCAAGCTGGCAAACTCCCCCGCTTATCGCGCGGGAAAAGCCCCGCCCTAGCGTTTTCAATTGTTATTTCTGTCTATTGTCGCGCCAAGGAGCAGAACCAAATGTTACAACTTACAAGTTCAAAATGAAAAGCATGCCGCATTCGCGTTGCACCCCCACACGGTCGGTCCGGCATGCCGCTCAAGCTAGGGAACGCGTGTTGTCTTGCATTTTCACTGAAATCTGGGACCGATGTTGAGCAAACCGACTATCGGCAAACCCTCACCCCACCCACCGCGCGTCGGCTGAGTTAGAGAAACAAGGAGGGAGAAGTGCTAGCTGTAGCACAGACTCCAAGAAAATTGGTGTCTGATGGGACTCGTACTGGTTTGTACTCTACCACATTACTACTCCTACTACTCTACACTACTAATCTAATATGAGGCCATTCAACCGTGTCCCGGCAAAAGACCCCGGACACCGATTATTCGTTGATATTTAAATTTGTTTTCACACAGCAAAATATCCCTGAAAACAACAACACATAGCAAAATTTCGCGGCAAATGAGGGATTTGAATGTGCTGGGCGGGGTGGGGCGGGAACTTACTGGGGACATAAGGGGAATTTTGTAGGGCTGGGATTCGGCACCGAGATATTTCTATTCGAAACGCAGAGGCTCGGGTTTTGGCGCCAAACTAGAAATTTTGCAAATATTTGTCATCTATTTCCCAAATGAGGCGCACCGGACGGCGCGCCAGATGCACCAGCCTCATGTGGTTGTCTGGTGGCGTGTGCGGTAGACGTGAATGCTTGTTCTGGCGTATGCCACCCCAATATCACAGTACAGTAATTTATTGACATATGGCCCACTTTATACTCTCACCAAATTTCCTGGATTCCGTGTATATCTAAACTTGGCCCTTTATCTCTTCTCCCTCCTCTCTCTCTCTTTCTTCTGAGTAGCCCTACTCTCTCTCTCTTATAATAACTCAGCCGACGCGCGGCAGGCGGGGGAGTGTGCCTATCGTCGGTTTGCTCACGTGCGGTCCCACATGTCAATGAAAACACAAGACACGCACCTTCCCTTGGGTGAGCGGCGTGCCTGACCGACCGTGTTGGGTTGGATGCGAATGCGACAGGCGTATCATAATTGTAACGCCTTTTCCTTTTAAACATGTCCATAAATGCCCTATTTCCTCCCTAAACATCCGCAGCATCCGCTGGGTCAGTGTGCGGTCAAAAAAGGTTGACCCAGCCGGACCCCTCACCTAGGGCATCTCCAATGGCAACCCACAAATTTCCTCCCGCATTCATCCGCGGACAGGGGGGACCAGTCCGCAGACACGGATGCGGGAGGACGACATCCAACCGTAGCCGTATACATTTTGACAACAACTCGAACCAACCAGATGAAATTCGTGCAAACACAGCTGGATTTCATATAAACATGACGGATTTCATATAAAAATGCCAGATTTTCATATAAACATGATGTATTTCATTACATTTACATCAACTAAGCGGTGCTAGTCCGGCTCTGGAGGTATAATTAATACTTAATCTAAATGGTCCCCCGCGGATCCCTTTGTCTTCCTCATGTCCGACAGCCCGATCACCGGACTGCCGGCAGCCCGATCAACTCAACGATGGTCCTCGCAAAAGAAGAACCAGGAAAGACACCGGCTGTATACGCCGGCATCGCCTCTGCGCTGGCCTTCATGGGACCCAAGCGGCGGCGGCCTCCCGTGTTCTAATTCTCCTCGATGATGGCGGCGGACGCGGAGGTGCTGGCCACCGACTCGTCGCTCTCCGCGCACCCGGCTTCTGTCTCTGCCTGCATGGCGCAGGCGCAGGCACGGGAGGCGTGGTTGCAGACACGGGAGGCGCGGTCGTAGACAAGGGAGGCGCGGTACGACGCGGCGTTGTCGACGGCAGCGACGACGCCCGTGCCGCCGTGCTCCCTTCCGTTCCAGCGTGAAGCAACTCGCCACTCCTCATCGAGGTGGCCTGGAGCGGCGAGTTGTTGAACCATGAGCCGGCTTGGGGCGGCAACTGGCTCCGTCGGGCTAGGCGAGGGAGGTGGAGCAGCGAGCTGCCTCGCTCGTATCCGGCGGGCTCGGCGGACCACCCAGCCGGCTTGTATGCTGGAGAACTGCTCTTCGGAAGCCATCGGAAGAGTAGAGAAAATGGTGAAGGAGGAGATGGGGGAGCGGCGGAGGGGTGCGATTCTTGCCCGGCGTCTGGCCTCGTTTAAATAGAGGGCGGACAGGAGGAGCTCGGCCGGTGTTGCATTTAATGCCGGCCCACTCATGAACGGACGTGTGGCCGGGCTTCCACGTGGGTTTAATGGAGGCGTTTGAATGCGGTGAGGAGGCATGTTCAACCAGGCGTGCAGCGGGCGGCACCCTCGGTCGGAGCGCCGCTTCAATGGCGGAGGTAGTGAGAGGTCGCGTGGTGGGCCATGGCGGTCAGAAGCGGGGTGGGACTAAACATCCAAAACCCGCCGGCCCAATATGGATATGAAAATCGTAATTACAAATTGCACTCAGTTGACCGGTCAAAAAGTCTGTGTGGCACTCTGTTGACTGGTTAAATTGGCCACGTGGCTTGCGGGTCCCACCTGTCAGTTGGTAGACAAAAATTTACGCAGGCGTGGCAGGAGTCGAACCTGCGACCCCGCGGAACTGGCCCTTGCGCGCGAACCACCCAGGTTGTGTATATGTGTGCATGCACGTGTAGGTTGAGCACTTGAGCGTAGTGTGTGTGTTGCGTCTTGTGCTGTGTGCATGCATGCGTGCGTGTGTTCGTGCGAGTGTTGCGTGCGTGCATGTGTACGTGTGAGTGTTGCATGCATTCGTGTGTGCGTGTGTTCGTGCGAGTGTTGCGTGCGTGCATGTGTACGTGTGAGTATTGCATGCATGGATGCGGGCGTTGCGTGCATATTTGTCCGCATGTGTGATGTGTGTGTATTCACCACAGTAGCTCTTGCGTACTAAAAGGGCCGGCTCAGCATATCATCACTAGGCGACCTTGTCCGCTGTGGTTAGCGCGCGCGGGCTACCAACCTGAGGTCTCAACTTCGAATCCCCACCGAGCACTAATTTATTTCCATTTGTTTCTTTCTTATACCACTTGATAGGTGTGCCCTATGTTAGGGAGATAATGTGCGCTTCTGATGCAACACTAGTTGCGCCACGTGGACTGTTTGACTGGTCAATTGATCGTGTCATCAACAAAATACGTAGCTGTATGGTGAGCCAGTGACGGTATAATCACCACAAAATGTATATGTTGATAGTAATGAGCTTATTCTGAAGTCCAGTGACCGTATCGTGCTTTCGTTTCAAATACAATGACCGTCAGTGTCATCACCAATATACGAACTGTACGGTGGGCTGATACGTCTCCAACATATCTATAATTTTTGATTGTTCCATGCTATTATAGTATCAATCTTGGATGTTTTATATACATTTACAAGCAATTATATATCATTTTTTGGGATGAACCTATTAACTTAGTGCCCAGTGCCAGTTGCTGTTTTTTTGCCTGTTTTTGGTTTTCCAGAATATCAGTACCAAACGAAGTCCAAATGCCACGAAACTTTTTGGAGATTTTTTCTGGACATAAGAGACACAAGAAGCTTCGGGAGGGGACGAGAAGATGAAGCAGTGGCCCACGAGGCACCACGGCGCGCCCCAGGGGGGGCGCGCCCTGGTACCTCATGGGGCCCACAAGGCTCCGTTTGACCTAATTCCACCTCTATGAATTCTCTAAAATTGGGAAACCAACAGAGGAGTCCATGAAATACTTTTTCCAGCGCCGCAAGTTCCTGTTCTCGAGAGATCCCATCTGGAGGCCTTTTCCGGCACTCCGCCGGAGGGGGATTCGATCACGGAGGGGCTCTACATCATCCTTGCTGCCCTTCCGATGATGCGTGAGTAGTTTACCACAGACCTTCGGGTCCATAGTTAGTAGCTAGATGGCTTCTTCTCTCTTTTTGATCTTCAATACAATGTTCTCCTCGATGTTCTTGGAGTTCTATCCGATGTAATCACTTTTTGCAGTGTGTTTGTTGGGATCTGATGAATTGTGAGTTTATGATCAGATTATCCATGAATATTATTTGAGTTTTCTCTAAACTCTTTTATGCATGATTGTTATAGCTTTGTATTTCTCTCCGATCTATTGATTTGGTTTGGCCAAGTAGATTGATTTATCTTGCAATGGGAGAGGTGCTTTGTAATGGGTTCAATCTTGCGGTGCTCAATCCCAGTGACAGAAGGGGACATGACACGTATTGTATCATTGCTATTAAGGGTAAAAAGATGGGGTTTATTCATGCGTGAGTTTACTTTGTCTACATCATGTCATCTTGCTTAAGGCGTTACTCCGTTCTTTATGAACTTAATACTCTAGATGCATGCTGGATAGCGGTCGATGTGTGGAGTAATAGTAGTAGATGCAGGCAGGGGTCGGTTTACTTGTCTCGGACGTGATGCCTATATACATGATCATTGCCTTGGATATCTTCATGATTATTTGCTTTTCTATCAATTGCACAACAGTAATTTGTTTACCCACCGTATGCTATTTTCAAGAGAGAAGCCTCTAGTGAAACCTATGGCCCCCGGGTCTACCTTTGTCATATATTAAAAATCCTAAAAATACCTTGCTGCGATTTTTCTTTATTTATTTTATTTTGTATTTTTGTTCGATCTATCTTTCTATCACCATACAATTTAATCTTGCAATTAACCGCCAAGGGATTGGCAACCCCTTGTTTGCGCTGGGTGCGAGGATTTGTTGTTTTGTGTGCAGGTACTGCTAACGAGTTGTTGCGTGATTCTCCTACTGGAGTGATAACCTTGGTTTCATAACTGAGGGAAATACTTATCTCTACTGTACTTCATCATCCCTTCCTCTTCGGGGAATAACCAACGCAGATCACAAGTAGCAGGAAGAATTTCTGGCGCCGTTGCCGGGGAGACATCATCAACATCTATCAAGTACCTATGCATAAAACTTTCATCTCCTTGCATTTATTTTATTTGCCATTGCCTCTCGTTTTCATCTCCCCCACTTCTAGTTTTTTTTACAAAAATACAAAAATATTTTCCGTTTGCCTTTTTCTTGTTTGCTTCTTTGCTTGCTTGTTATCTTGTTTGCGTAGCCACGATGTCGCAAGAAAATACAAAATTATGTGATTTTTCCAATAGTAATAATAATGATTTTATTAGTACTCCGATTGCTCCTCCCGCCGCTAGTGCGAAGACTTGTGATATTAATGCCGCTTTGTTAAATCTTGTCATGAAAGAACAATTTTCTGGTAGTCCTAATGAAGATGTTGCATCCCATCTTAACACTTTCGTAGAATTGTGTGATATGCAAAAGAAAAAAGATGTGGATAATGATATTGTGAAATTAAAATTATTCCCATTCTCATTGCGGGATCGTGCAAAAATTTGGTATTCATCTTTGCCACGAAATAGTATCGATTCTTGGGATAGGTGTAAAGATGCTTTCATTACCAAGTATTTTCCTCCCACGAAAATTATTTCCCTTAGAAATCAAATTATGAATTTTAAGCAACTTGATCATGAACATGTTGCCCAATCTTGGGAAAGGATGAAATTAATGATAAGCAATTTTAAATTTGTGGATGATCATACAAAAAATTTATGCGGGATTAAATTTTGCTTCTAGAAATCTTTTAGATTCTGCCGCTGGTGGTACTTTTATGGAGATTACTTTGGGAGAAGCTACTAAATTGCTTGATAATATTATGGCAAATCATTCACAATGGCATACTGAAAGAATTCCTACTAGTAAAAAAGTGAATTATGTTGAAGAAATTAGCACTTTGAGTGATAAAGTTGATGCGCTTATGAAATTGGTTGCTAGCAAAAATACTTCTATTGATCCTAATGATGTGCCTTTATCCACCTTGATTGAGCAAAATAATGATCCCGTAGATGTGAATTTTGTCTCGCGAAACAATTTTAATAGTAATGCTTATAGAGGTAATTTTAATCCTAGGCCATTTCTTGGAAATTCCTCTAATAATTATGGCAATCCTTATGGTAATTCTTATAATAATAATAATAATAATAATAATAGTATGCCCTCTGATCTTGAGAGTAATATTAAAGAATTTATTAATGTGCAAAAAGTTTTCAACACTACGATAGAAGAAAAATTGAGTAAACTTGATGAAATGTCTAGGAGCATTGATAGAATTATTCATGATGTGGAAAATCTTAAGACTAAAATTTTGCCACCCAAAATAGATATTAATGAATCAATTAAAGCTTTATATGTCTCCATGGATGAGAGTAAGAAAAGAACCGCTATGCTAAGAGCTAAACGAGAATTTTTAGAAAAAGCGATTCCTCCCGGTTTCTATCATAGTAATGATGAGGATATTAAAATGATTGGTATTTCATCTATTGATTCCTTGTTTAGCAATATAAAACTTGATGAAAAGGGGTCTGGAGAAGAGTCAACTTTAGCTAGAAGGCGTCCCCATAATTCAGAGGGTGCAAATCTTGATGAAAAAATTGATAAAAGTGGGCTTGGAGAGGTAAAAACTTTAACTAGCGACGTGCCCACTCTCTTGGATTACAAAGACTTTAATTATGATAGTTGTTCTTTGATTGAGTGTATTTCTTTGTTACAATCCATGCTAAATTCACCCAACGCTTATGAACAAAATAAGGCTTTTACTAAACACATCGTAGAAGCGATGATGAAAGCATTAGAAGAAAAGCTAGAACTAGAAATTTCAATTCCTAGAAAATTATATGATGAGTGGGAACCCACCATTAAATTCAAAATTAAAAATTATGAGTGCAATGCTTTATGTGATTTGGGTGCTAGCGTTTCCACGATTCCAAAATCTCTATGTGATGTGCTAGGATTTACCAATATAGATGAATGTTCCCTTAATTTGCACTTGGCGGATTCTACTATTAAAAAACCTTTGGGTAGAATTAATGATGTGCTTATTCTTGCAAATATAAATTATGTGCCCATGGACTTTATTGTTCTTGACATTGAATGCAATCCTTCTTGCCCAATAATACTTGGTAGGCCTTTTCATCGAACTATTGGTGCTATTATTGATATGAAAGAGGATAATATAAGATTTCAATTTCCATTAAAGAAAGGGATGGAACACTTCCCTAGGAAAAGAATTAAAGCACCATATGAATCCATTATAAGGGCCACTTATGGAATCAACTTGAAGGACGACAATACTTGAAACTATGCATTATGCCTAGCTAGGGGCATAAAACAATAGCGCTTGTTGGGAGGCAACCCAATGAATAAAATAATTTTTTTTGCCTTTTATTTATGTTCTTGTGTAAGAACACAATTATTCTACTGTTATGACTGTGTTTTCATGTTTTAATTAGTGTTTGTTCCAAGTAAAGCCTTTAGGATGATTTGGAAGATAGTATAATTGATGCTGTTTGGAAAACAGAAAGTTTTGCGTCCAGTGCTGGAATTTTAGTTCTGTACTGGAGCGTCAGAAAAATCTGAAATTTTTACACAGTATTGGTATATGAATTTCCCACGTTGTCCTAATTTTTCAGAATTGTTTGAGTTACATAAGTATAGATTTTAAATAGATCTTTACAGACTGTTCTGTTTTAGACAGATTCTGTTTTTGTTGCATAGTTTGCTTATTTTGATGAATCTATGGTTTGTATCGGGGGGTATAAGCCATGGAGAAGTTGTAGTACAGTAGAATTATGCCAATATTAAATATGAATCAATTTACTACAGTACTTAGAGTTAAGGATTTATTTGTTATACTAACGGATCTCATGAAGGTTTTGTTGAGTTTTGTGTGATTGAAGTTTTCAAGTTTTGGGTGAGATCACGATGGATGAAGGAATAAGGAGTGGCAAGAGCCTAAGCTTGGGGATGCCCAAGTCACCCAAGGTAATATTCAAGGAAGACTCAAGCAACTAAGCTTGGGGATGCCCCGGAAGGCATCCCCTCTTTCTTCTACCAACCATCAGTAATTTTACTTGGAGCTATATTTTTATTCGTCACATGATATGAGTTTTGCTTGGAGCATCATGTATTATATGAGTCTTTGCTTTGTTTGCTTTTTAGTTTGTCACAATAATCTTTGCTGGACACACCTATTTGATAGAGCCACACGTTTATCCTGATTTATTAGAAAACTCTATGTGCTTCACTTATATCATTTGAGCTAGGTAGTTGCTCTAGTGCTTCACTTAAATTTTTTTGAGCACGGCGGTGGCCATATTTTTAAGAAATATTTGAACTCTCATGCTTCACTTATATTATTTTGAGAGTTGATAAGATGAAATTTTGAAGAAATGTTTGCACTCTCGTACTTCACTTATAACTTTTTCAGAGTTGATAATAGTAATGGTAATTTGCACAAGATATGAATTTGGTCCCAAAGTGATGAATATTCAAGAGGGATATAATAAAAACTTTCATGAAAGATCATTGGATATGATAAGTTTGATTCCTTGCAATAGTTTTGCGATATGGAGATGATAATATGTGAGTCATGTTAGTGAGTAATTGTGATTTAGTAAGAATATTGGTGTTAAGGTTTGTGATTCCCTATCCATGCACATAAAGTCAATAGTTATGCAACGAAATTATATCCTACTTATGGTACATTATTCAGTGTTAGTTATGTTCAATGCATGTTTATGACCGTTTTCGCTTTTTGGTTGGTCTCTTCTCAATCTATTTGCTAGGCTTCATTTGTACTAAGCGGGAATGCTGCTTGTGCATCCAACTCCTTAAACCTAAAGTTGTGCCAAATGAGTCCACCATACCTACCTATATGCGGTATTTCCATGCCGTTCCAAGTAAATTTGCATGTGCCAACTCTAATTTTTCAAAATAATTTTCCGTTTTGTGTGCCCGTACCGCTCATGAAGCGGCAGGGGGTGGCCAATATTTTCCATGCTAGGTGTGTTATTCTCACGATGAGTGCTTATTCACTTGTCATTGCACGAGAGAGTGGCAGGTAATAGGGATGCCCAGTCCCGAAATGAATTTTTTTTAATATGATGATAATAATAAATTCCTTGGAAAGTGTTGGTATGGAAGGCACCTGTGGATATGGCTATCCATGGATTGTGAAAGAATGGTGGAAAGGAAATAAACTTTATTTTCTATTTGGGAACCGCCTATAATATGTCTAGCATGGAGGATATTGGGAATTCTCGGTCATTTCGTTGACAGGAAAAGTATGCCTCTCAAAATGATTTTATCTCTCTAATTTAAGCCTTGAGCTCTGGCACCTCTGCAAATCTCTGCTTCCCTCTACGAAGGGCCTATCTATTTACTTTTATGCAATTTTTATTTTTATTTTGAGTCTCCATCTTCTCTTATAAAGCACCAAATAGAGAGCACTATTGTCATACTTGTGCATTGTGTGTAGCTAATATTGAGTGTGTTTCATGAATGGATCAATGATTGAGCATAATGGGCTAGGGATAACTTTCTTTAGCGTTGATATTTTGAAAGACATGGTTGCTTGTTAGTATGCTTGAGTATTTATGTCTTCATGTCAAATTATAGACTATTGCTTTGAATCATTCAAGTCCAAATGTCCATGCTACAAAAGAAAAGAATATATGATGAATATGATAGGTAGCATTCCACATCAAAAATTCTGTTTTTATCATTTACCTACTCAAGGACGAGCAGGAATTAAGCTTGGAGATGCTTGATACGTCTCCAATGTATCTATAATTTTTTATTGTTCCATCCTATTATATTATCAATCTTGGATGTTTTATATACATTTACAAGCAATTATATATCATTTTTTTGGGACTAACCTATTAACTTAGTGCCCAGTGTCAGTTGCTGTTTTTTGCCTGTTTTTGGTTTTCCAGAATATCAGTACCAAACGAAGTCCAAATGCCACGAAACTTTTTGGAGATTTTTTTTCTGGACATAAGAGACACTAGAAGCTTCGGGAGGGGACGAGAAGATGAAGCAGTGGCCCACGAGGCCCCACGGCGCGCCCTGGGGGGGCGCGCCCTGGTACCTCATGGGGCCCACAAGGCTCCGTTTGACCTAATTCCACCTCTATAAATTCTCTAAAATCGGGAAACCAACATAGGAGTCCACAAAATACTTTTTCCGCTGCCGCAAGTTCCTGTTCTCGAGAGATCCCGTCTGGAGGCCTTTTCCGGCACTCCGCCGGAGGGGGATTCGATCACGGAGGGGCTCTACATCATCCTTGCTGCCCTTCCGATGATGCGTGAGTAGTTTACCACAGACCTTCGGGTCCATAGTTAGTAGCTAGATGGCTTCTTCTCTCTTTTTGATCTTCAATACAATGTTCTTGGAGTTCTATCCGATGTAATCACTTTTTGCTGTGTGTTTGTTGGGATCTGATGAATTGTGAGTTTATGATCAGATTATCCATGAATATTATTCGAGTTTTCTCTGAACTCTTTTATGCATGATTGTTATAGCTTCGTATTTCTGTCCGATCTATTGATTTGGTTTGGCCAACTAGATTGATTTATCTTGCAATGGGAGAGGTGCTTTGTAATGGGTTCGATCTTGCGATGCTCAATCCCAGTGATAGAAGGGGACATGACACATATTGTATCGTTTCTATTAAGGGTAAAAAGATGGGGTTTATTCATGCGTGAGTTTACTTTGTCTACATCATGTCATCTTGCTTAAGGCGTTACTCCGTTCTTTATGAACTTAATACTCTAGATGCATGCTGGATAGCGGTCGATGTGTGGAGTAATAGTAGTAGATGCTGGCAGGAGTCAGTCTACTTCTCTCGGACTTGATGCCTATATACATGATCATTGCCTTGGATATCATCATGATTATTTGCTTTTCTATCAATTGCCCAACAGTAATTTGTTTACCCACCGTATGCTATTTTCAAGAGAGAAGCCTCTAGTGAAACCTATGGCCCCCGGGTCTACCTTTATCATATATTAAAAATCCTAAAAATACCTTGCTGCGATTTTACTTTATTTATTTTATTTTGTATTTTTGTTCGATCTATCTATCTATCACCATACAATTTAATCTTGCAATTAACCGCCAAGGGATTGACAACCCCTTGTTTGTGTTGGGTGCGAGGATTTTTGTTTTGTGTGCAGGTACTGCTAACGAGTTGTTGCGTGATTCTCCTACTGGATTGATAACCATGGTTTCATAACTGAGGGAAATACTTATCTCTACTATACTGCATCATCCCTTCCTCTTCGGGGAATAACCAACGCAGATCACAAGTAGCATGAGCTAGTGTCCGTATAATCACCAGAAAATGTATATGGTGACCGTAATGAGTGTATTCTAAAGTATAGTGACCGTATTGTGCTTTCGCTTGAAATACAATGACTATCACGCATGAATGTGTCGGGGGCGTACTTTTAGAGGGCCGAGATATCGTTTGTGTCCGTACGTGAAAGGGGCGTAGAGAGAGGTGGCGTGCGATGGAGAGAGAGTGAGAGAGAGAGTTGCCCTTCGTTTCTCTTTATTCTGACTAATTTTATAGAATAAAAATATAAACATTCACAATACGGAACAAATATCATTGGATGCACCATGCAATTAACTTTCGTATATAACTTTGTAGTATTGTATATGTAAATTTTCTTAAATAATTTTTTTATCACACTCTGTCTAGTTTTAATTCAAAACAAATCTTGTATGAGGAGTAAAAGTGAACGGATGCCTTTTTTAGATCATTGGGAGCACATGATAATAAGATGTAACATGCGTGAATGTGTGGTTGACGTATTTTGGAGGGCCTAGAAAGGGTATGTGTACGTATTCGAGAGAGGCGTGGATAGAGGGGGTGTGCGATGAGAGAAAGAGAAAGCACGAGAGATGAGAGAGGGGGAGAGAGAGAGACAGAAAGAGAGAGAGATGAATAGGATGTCTCAACGAGAGATGGTGAGTTTGTGTATGCAGAGGAGAAGGGGAGAGAGGCATGAACAGAAATAGTGTGTGTGTTGGTATCTGTGGGTATGATAATATAGTGAGACCTAGGGGGTAGAGAGTGTGCGAGGTGTGGTGGTGCACATCGTTCTTTGGTCTGGTGGGTCGAGGTGAGGACCCCTAGGTCGGTTTCGTCCTGCGCCACATAGGTCGGCCCGAGACGCGTTAACGAATACCCATGGAGGACTTGACGTACAAGACGAAGATACCACAGCCGTGGAGGACTCTATCTCCACTAACGAAGTGGACTACGATTTGTAACCCTAGGCCCCGGGTATGTTATATAGACCGGGGGCCTAGTTTGTCGATAGTATATATACACACAATCCCTTGGTATTCACGTGTACTTTGGACACACTCCAATCACAAATATACACGACCAGGAGTAGTGTATTTCCTCAATCGCAAGGGCCCGAACTTGGGTAAATCTTTGCCTCTTATTACTATCTAGCTTAACCGTCAGGGATATACCGAATGATCTGATGGAATCATATCTATCAACTAGTAAGAGAGGGGAAGACAATGCGTGTGAGAGAAGACTAAAGAGAGTGTGCGTGCGGGAGACACGTAGGCAGACATGTGTATAGAGAGGGGGCCAGTGGAGACCGTGCGTGCGTATGCATGTGAGAGAAATAGTGTTTGTGACTGAGATTAGTGAAAAGAGTCGCAGATAGTAGTAAGAGAGAGAGGGAGATATAGAGAGCGTGTGTGCGTTAGACACCTCGGGAGAGAGTGTGAGCATGTGTGAGAGAGAAAGGCCGATGGATATATAGTGTGTGCGCGTATGCGTGAGAGAGAAAGATAGCGCGCGTGTGAGGAGGGGCCGAGGGAGAGTGCATCTACGTGTAAAGGACTGTTCTACCCATTAAATTAAAATATAAATTGTATTAAAAAATTGGATGGGATCATGAAATTTGCAGTTCGCGTATGAACGACATTGGTCTAGCAAACATCCATACTCTATCGAATTTGAGCATGTGTATGGTATTATTTCACATTATTGATCCATAGTCAGTAGTTTGAAATCCAGACAATGCATGGCTTTTGCAATTCATATATAAACATGAGTACACTCTGCATTGCCAGTCTCAAGCACATTATACATAAGAAACATACATGGTATACATTCCAAATTGCTAGCTATGAACTAGAATACATTTTGAATTCAACATAAAAGTGGTTTCAAAGATTTGAATTCATAGGAAGTGCATTCAACTATTTGAATTCGAGATAATGGCATTTGTAAATTACATCTAAAAGGGGCATCAATCTTTGTTGATAATATATAGTCGTGTACAAAATAGATTCAAATTTACCTCCTCCATTCCAAAATAATCGTAGCGATAGGATTTTCAAGAGTCAAAATTTCAAAAGAATCACATAATTTAATGAGGTTTTTAAACATGCAAGGTCAAATTTAATGAGGTCTAATAAGAAAAGTTCAACTGAAGAGTACTGTAAACGTGAATGCTTCTGGTCCCAAATTTTGAACGAAGCGCCAAAAGAATCGAGTATTGCTAGACTCACGGGCAGTCTACGGAGGATTTACGGGGTGGTTAAGGCGGGAATTTAGATAAGTGAGGTGGACCCACCAGTAAAAATCAAGGGGGGACCAATTAGATGAGGGCACGCAGGGGGGTCCGTAGAGTCCGTTGTGTTATTGCCCATGCGTGTAGTATTATCCAAAAGAGCCTCTCCTCGCCCGAAACCACATGAGATCAGTGTTTGGTAGAAGGAAATTACCGTCCTAACTCTGACCCGTGAAGCCTACCGGCCCGACGTCCAGAAGTCTAAACCAGGGTAGGTTTGTAACTTCACCGAGACACCACACAACCGCCTCCGAAAACCATTCATATACCGTGGGCGCCTAAACAACCATGCGCTCGGCCAAAATCACTCCCGCCCACTATTTGGGACACGTGAGATTACCGTCCTACCCCTGACCCACAACATGTCCGAAATTTTAGATGGGGGCAAAGTTTGTAACTTTCCCCAAATTTCAAACAAGCGCGCCCCGGAAACATGGTTCCCCCTTAGCTTCCCCCTCACCCGTCCGATTCCCCATTCATACTTCGTGAGCGCCAAAACTCCCTCTCCGTCAGCCGCAAAACCCCATCCTCCTCCGTCCGCCACCCCATCGCACCCATCCACCGCCGCCCTCCTCCATCATGCCAGAGCCGATACCCTGATGTCGTCGTCCACCACAACCGCAACCGCAGCGTCCTCCAGGACTTAGCAGTTGAAGCCGAGGCAGAGCTACTTCCACGACACCGACGTGCGCCGTACCTGAGCCACTTCGCCGCCTCGGATTTGCTTCCCCGCTGCCGACAGAGGGCCACCGCACGACACTCAACAACTTGGCCATGGGTTCGTCCAAGGCTCCATCGTCCTCCACAACATCTGGTTTCCAGCGAACCACAAGAAGATCGTCGAAAAAATAGAAGGAGGACACAGCATTGCCAACCGATATTGGTACTCCCCTTCCCTTATTCTTGCAAATCTTACATGTCTGGTCGCACGGTATTCATCCCACGAAGGAAACTAGTTGATCGCTTCTTACTGCACATTCTTCCCGATACTAGATGCTCGAAGTAACTCGCGATGCACAAGGTTTCCCCCCATTTACTATTTCACTTTAGCTAGAGGTCCATCGCCTGCCTATATTTCAATTCAGTGTTAGTTGATTCCCAATTAAAGGAAGCACCACCTGCGGAGGCGTGCGGAGCACCTAGTCCGCCTGTTCACCGGGGAACACTACTAGAAAAAAGCACATTAGTGGCGCACCACATTTGGGTATTAATGGCGCACCATAGGTGCGCCACTATTACCACGCCACTAATAACAAATACTAATGGCGCACCCCTGGTGCGCCATTAGTATTCAATATAACAGTGGCGCACCTTGTAGTGCGCCATTACTATGGCTACTGGTGCGCCACTGAAAATGCAGATGAGGGGGCCCTGGTAACCAACAGGTGCGCCACTGATGTCTCTATAGGTGCGCCACTGATATTTTGCAAGGTGCGCCACTAATGTGCTGTCAGGTGCGCCACTACTATGAATTATAGGATTTTTTTATTTTTTTATTTTCTGATATTTGCACAGCACAGAATATATTAATTATACAGCACAGAATATACAATACAATACAGCACCACAATTAGTCAAGTATAAACAGGACATAATACAATTCATCACATTAGTTTCCGAATTCAAAATAGCGAACAAAGTTCAAATATTAGACAAGTTTTGGTCTCGAGACCGAGCAGCGAGTTTGTCGTCACATTACAAAGTCGATCATCTAAACTACCATCACATAGAAGAGAGTTGCGGTCACGATGAGCATCATCGCGATGAAACTGGTCTTCATCCGGTTCCTCCTCCGCTCCCTCCTCTCTCCCGCTAGATAGCGCGCGTATCTAGCTTCCGCCTCCGCCCTAGTGGTGTACCCTTTGTAATTGTTACTGCTGAAACGGTGAACCTGTCTCCGACACTCCTCCCAGTCGTCGTAGACTCCGGGAACCTTACCCTTGTACACGACATACGACGGCATCTCTATGCACTAGACAAACAAAACGTTAGTAGCAATTCACAGATAATATATAAGCAATATATAAGTATGCAACAAAAGGATCGGAAGAGAAAAGCAACACATTAATAGCACGATTCATGGTCCTACTAATAAATAGCATCGATTACATATAAGTTGAACGACTGTCCAAACTAAAGAGACATACAAGTTCATCAAAGTTTAATTACAACATGAGCTAATCGATATTTCAGAACTACATAGCATCAATACTTTCGACTCGACTCAGGGACTGGAGCGTGGATGAAGCCGCCGTCTTTCGTGATGGTCATGAATGTGCGGTCGTTGTCAGCCTGCATTTTTAGCGTTGTTTCTATTTCACTGTTGGACGGTTGATAGTTGAGGTAGAACTGCCCCGAGGTACGAAGGACATCTTGATAGATGATTTCCGCAAACTCCGACTGGATGCGAAAGAATTCTTGTCTGATGTCGGTGTCCTGGATTGCCGACAAGCGTGCGGCCCATTCTTTGAGATTATTTGGTAGCATAAGCTGATGCTGGTCCCGTACGAACGCCCGCATGTGATGGAGGGCGTAGTAGGCATCCTTCTGACTGCCAGGCGGCTGCTTGACGCAGGGGAACGTCGTTACGTGGGTGAACACGTGCTTGCCGTACCTACAAATTGGCCTCCTGAAGGTGCCTCCAGATTTGGCGTAGCCGGGGAGAGCATCATCAAGAACTTTCTTGATATTTGTGTAGTCTTTGTTCGACTGACGGTCCGAGTCGAAATACGTGGCCATGGAATATTTCGGGCTTAAGGAGATGAGTGTGCACTGTGTGTCACTGCACAAAACACGGAATGTTAGAAAAAAAAAAGAACGATCGAAATCTAAGAAATCATATGTTACGGGGCGGTGAGGGGATGACTTACTCGGAAAAGTAAGGCACGAGGAAGTTATCCTTATCCTTGTGCGCCAGAATGACGCCTTCGAGGTATGAACTCGCGACTTGCCGGTCCCCAGCGCTGCCCAAGATCTTGGCACGCATGTAGAAGGGGTCGACTATCACGATGTCCGGGGTCTTGTCTCTAATGATCCGCATCTCCATACTGAGCGAAAATAGCCGAATGAAGGTGTAGTGCAGCGGATAAAGGTTAAACATAGCGAAGATGTCATCAAACCGCAGGACGATCATACGCCCGATGGGGATATCGACAAAGCCCTTGCCCTCTGGCACCTTGGCCACGAAAACCGGGTATGCCACATCATTCTCGGAGAGACGCCGCTTCTCCATACAAAGAACACCGTCATGCAGACTCCGCATAGCACCGGTTGCAGCATTGAGCAGATTAGTCGGTAGCATCGGCCTACCCGCCACATGCAACCTCCTCATGATATCCTTAGGTATTGGTGGCCCGTCCTGAGCACGGATCGTACTCGGTGCCGGCTGGCTCGCACCCTTGTTAGTTTTTCTTTTCCATCCCTTCGGCTTCTGCTGCTGTAATGGGATTGAGTTCTGCTCAGAGACCACCTTCTTGAGTGTGTTGGGGCAGATAATATTTCGCACCTCGGCTGTTTGAGTCTCGGTGAAGGCGGCAGCTGGAGGCGTCTCCTGAGAACTGAACAGACGACGCCTGTTGCAATTGGGTTTCTCCGCGGTACCAGCTAGATCGCGATCGTCTTTTGCAGGGTTGGGTTCTTGAGAAGGAGGCCCCAAGAATTCGTCATCGTACCCATGTTCGTTGATGTACTTATCGACGTTGGAAAATGTATCGTCGTCGTCGTCCGGATCCTGTGCCATATGCATGTCCGGATCAGCTGACGGCGGTAGCGTTGCGGCGGTCTTGCCATGGCTTGGCGCCGGCACGACTAGCGGTGTTGTCTGTGGGGTGGTGTCCCCCGCCCCCAAACGAATCTGGCTCTTTGGCCAAAGCATGGACCAGTTTAAGCAGCCGCTGAGGGTCATCACATCATCGTCGTCGGCCCCAGGGGGTCGATACGGAGGTAACACGTCGTCGCATCCCCGCAGCACCCGAACCAGTTGAACCCTATACACGGTGGGTGGCATCGGATTACCGTGGAACACGCGGTTGCCCGGTTCAACGATTTTGGCCTTGGAGACATCGATCAACTCGCCGTCCACGAAGTGCAGGAGAGTGCATGGAACGTTGGCGGCGCCCTGCGAAAACATGTAGGGCGTCTGGGATGCCCAGTCAAAGGCAAGGAGATGAAGTCATCGGCCGAGGCTTAGTTACCGTGATGGCGTCGAGCTCGGCTAATGTCGAGGCACCGCCAACGGCAGGCGTGCAAGTGACGGAGGGGACGCTTGCTGCCGAGGTGCCGGCCGGCGTATTCTTCCCACACCCGGGTGCATTAAGCTCCAATACGGTAGCCTTTCGCTTCTTTCCCGGCGGTGGGCACTCTTTCCAATTTTTCAACAGCTCGTCTATTTCCTCGCCGCTCCTCGTATGTGGGGGTCTTCGGGGTTCGGTTTCACCATCGAACAGATCCTTGCGTTTTCTCCATGCGTCATCGTCGTGAAGCCACCTTCGATGTCCCATGAACACGGTTTTCGAAGACCCGGGATCTCTATCTAGCTGGCGATACGTCGTGTCATCCATGCACCTGACGCATGCACAAAATCCGTGGACCACCTGCCCCACGACATATCCGTAACCGAGATAGTCGTGCACCGTCGTGAGCAGTGCGGCTCTCATAGGGAAATATTGTTTCGCTGCGGCGTCCCACGTATTGGCTGGCGTTTTCCACAGCGTGTCTAGCTCCTCTTTCAGCAGCCCTAGATACAGATTGATGTCATTCCCTGGTTGTTTCGGCCCTTCAATTAGCATACTCATGTGAATGTACTTCCTCTTCATGCACATCCAGGGGGGAAGGTTGTACATCCACACAAACACAGGCCAGGTGCTATGTGTGCTTCTCTGGCTGCCAAACGGATTGACTCCATCGGTGCTCGCGCCCAGCATGATGTTCCTTGGATCGTCCCCAAATTCTGGGTGTTCGAAGTTCAACGCTTGCCACTGACTCGCATCCTTAAGGTGACTCAGCATCTTGTCTTTTTTATTTATCTCCGGATCATTTCCGTCATCTTCTCGCTTCTTCTCCTTCCTATCCGCGTGCCAACGCAGGAGCTCTGCTTGCTTAGGGTCCGCGAAATACCGCTGCAGACGAGGAGTGATCGGAAAGTACCACACCACTTTTCGAGGAGCTTTCTTCCTCTTCTTGTATCGAGTGACGCCGCACACCGGACATATGGTAGACTCCGCGTGCTCGTCCCGATAAATGATGCAATCATTCATGCACACATGGTATTTCACGTGCGGTAAATCCAGAGGACACGATTTTCTTCGCCTCCTCGAAACTGGTCGGGCACTTGTTCCCCTTGGGAAGACGTTCGTGCCAGAATGACATGTTCTCGTCGAAGCATGCGTCGGTCATTTTGTGTTTTACCTTCATCTCCAGAGCCATGAGAGTTACTTTCAGGCGGGTATCCTCGGGCCTGCATCCTTCGTACAATGGAGTAACCGCGTCTAACTCCAGTTGATCCAGCTTGGCTTTCTCTCGGGCGGCAGCTCTTGCGTTACCCGTCTGCTTGAGAAGCAGCTCTTGAATATGAGGGTCCTGCACCCAGCCCATCGATGGTCCATCGTCGTCTGCTCCGGCATCTTCATCTTCATGATCATGCCCTTCGTCTTGATCTTCCTCATCATCATGTCCGGCATCTTCTACATGATGACTGTGTCCTGCATCTACTTCGTGATCATGTCCTGGAGATTCTTCGTCTTCTCGCCCGCCCTCGCCGCTATTGTCTTGCTGCCCTTCCTTATTTCTTGCCCGGCCCCCATGGACGACTTCATAATCATCTTCATCACCTTGCCACCGATAGCCATCCATGAAACCACGCACGAGCAGGTGGTCCCGCACCAGTCTGGAATCCGGGTCCATAAGGCTCTTCAGCTTGCATCTTCGACACGGACATCTTATCTCCGTCTCATTCTTTTGAAGCATCTCGGCCTTCGCGGAGCTCAAAAACCTATTCACGATGCCTTCGGTCATCGTGCGGACCATGGTCGCCTGCGGGGTAGAGCAAAACGATATTTTAGAACCAAAAAAAAATTGGCATGACTTTGCCTAAAAATAGGACCAAAAAGAATGCATAGTGCCAAATTCTTGCCGAAACGGAAATGAATCAACATTCCAGCAAAATATTGGCAACTATCGCATTTCAAATACTGGTACCTGCAAACACAAACATATGCAACACCACAAACATACGTAGATCTAGCTCAATGAGAAAAGTGTAGATCTAGGCCATAAAAAGTGTGTACGTTGGAGGGACAAAAAAGTAGATCTAGAACATAAAGAAAGCTTTCCCCTTACTTACCTATAAAAAAAGGAAATTTAACCACTTAATTTGGGTGAATCTATGGTGCAAATGAGGTGAGGAGGAGGAGGCAGTCGAGACCAAGCTTGCTAGAGGTGGAGAGAATGAAGTGGGGAAAGTGAGTGTGGTAGGTGGCTGTCAAAAATATCTAGCTGCTCTCAGGTTACCAATGGCGCACCTCCTAAGAATGCGCCACTAGTAACCAGGGTTACTAATGGCGCACCTGGTGTGTGGTGCGCCATTACTAGTTTTGAAAAAAAAAATTGAAAAAAAAATTGTTAGTAGTGGCGCACCGTGGGTGAGGTGCGCCATTACTAGTTAAAACTAGTAATGGCGCACCACACCCCGGTGCGCCACTGGTAAGTCTGGGGAGGGGGGTTTGCCCAGGAGAAACTTAGCAGTTGTGCACCACACACCAGGTGCGCCACTGCTATTTAGTGGCGCACCCATGTGTGGTGCGCCACTGCTATTTAGCAGTGGCGTACCACATACATAGTGCGCCACTAATGTCTATATTAGCTATAGCCCTTTTTCTAGTAGTGGACGCAGTGCCTCGGTGTCTATCTTAGAGGTGTGTGTGGTGTAGGAGCTGTTGGCGCCCGATCTGGAGGTCCGCCGAGCTTAAAGGGATGGCCGGGGGGTGCTGCCAAGCACGGCGGTGGGGTGAGATCGAGGGAAGGGCGGGGCGGCGGAGGTAGGGGTTGATGACCCACAAGTATAGGGGATCAATCGTAGTCCTTTCGATAGGTAAGAGTGTCGAACCCAACGAGGAGCAGAAGGAAATGACAAGCGGTTTTCAGCAAGGTATTCTCTGCAAGTACTGAAAGTAGCGGTAACAGATAGTTTCGGTAGCAAGATAATTCATAACAAGTAACAAGTAACAAGTGTAATAAAGTGCAGTAAGATGGCCCAATCCTTTTTATAGCAAAGGACAAGCCGGAACGAACTCGTATAATAAGCAAAGCGTTCTCGAGGACACATGGGAATTTCATCTAGTCACTTTCATCATGTTTGTTTCATTCGCGTTCGCTACTTTGATAATTTGATATGTGGGTGGACCAGTGCTTGGGTGCTATTCTTACTTGAACAAGCCTCCCACTTATGATTACCCCCTCTCGCATGCATCCGCAACTACGAAAGAAGAATTGAGATAAATCTAACCATAGCATGAAACATATGGATCTAAATCAGCCCCTTACAGAATAGCGCATAAACTAGGGTTTAAGCTTCTGTCACTCTAGCAACCCATCATCTAATTACTACACCACAATGCCTTCCCTTAGGCCCAAAGATGGTAAAGTGTCATGTAGTTGATGTTCACATGACACCACTAAAGGAAGCAACAACATACATATCATCAAAATATCGAATGAATACCAAATTCACAAGATTACTTATGACAAGACTTCTCCCATGTCCTCAAGAACAAAAGTAACTACAAGATATAATCAACACTACTAGCAATCCACAGGTACCAATCTGAGGTTTTGAGACAAAGATTTAATACAAGAGATGAACTAGGGTTTGAGATGAGATGGTGCTGGTGAAGATGTTGATGAAGATTGGTCCTCCCATGATGAGAGGATCGTTGGTGATGTCGATGGCTTCGATTTCCCCCTCCCGGAGGGAAGTATCCCCGACGGAATCGCTCCGCCGGAGAGAAAAATAGCTCCTGCCCAGGTTCCGCCTCGAGACGGCGGCGCTTCGTCCCGAAAGTCTTCTTCTAATTTTTTTCTAGGGCAAATGGCTTCATATAGCAGAAGGAAGGGGCCGGAGGCCTGCCAGGGGCCCCACAAGCTTGGGGGGAGCGCCCAGGGGGTAGGGCGGGCCCCCCAGGCTTGTGGCTACCTGGTGGGTCCCCTCCTGTTGATTCTTTCGCCAGTATTTTTTATATATTCCAAAATAATTCTCCGTAAATTTTCAGGTCATTTAGAGTTGTGCAGAATAGCTATCTCTGTTTCACCCCTTTTCGGTCCAGAATTCTAGCTGTCGGCATTCTCCCTCTTCATGTGAATCTTGCAAAATAAGGGAGAAAAGGCATAAGAATTGTACCATAAAGCAAAATAATGATCAAAAACACAATAATTATTAGTAGGAAATCATGATGCAAATTGGACGTATCAACTCCCCCAAGCTTAGACCTCACTTGTCCTCAAGCGAAAGCCGAAATCAATAATCATGACCACATGTTTAGAGAGAGAGGCATCGATAAAAATAAAATACGGACATGGAGCATCATGATCTTTATTATAATAGCAATATATCATCATAAAACTTCTCATGAAAAAGTGACAATCCATTCACAAGTTAAAGTATGAACCATAAACCAAATTGAAAACTAGTAAACTATGATCTCAGTCACTGAAGCAATTGCAATTCATCATATTATCAGAAAGAGTCTATGTAAGAGCTTTATGTAGCAAGTTCACATACTCAACTATCATTTAGTCTTTTATGATTGCTGACACTCACGGCATACTTATGGAGCAAAAGTTTCAGTCGGACACATAGAAAGATAGGGGCTTGTAATTTCGCCTCCCAACATATTTACCTCAAGGGTAATGTCAACAATAATAACTCATGATCACCTACATCCAACTGGATATATATGCCTGGATCAGTCCCCACCACATGATGCTTGCCAAGAGAGAAAATAAAAACAGAATAGAGAAGAATACTATTGACTCATGCATGAATGTAAATACAGAAAGTAAAAGATAGGCCCTTCGTAGAGGGAAGCAGAGGTCATCATGCGCTTTTTTTTTGGGTGTGCAAGCTCTTAATGTAAAGGAACGTCACTTTATATTGCCCCTTGTGATAGCGACCTTTATTATGCAGTCTGTCGCTTTTATTACTCCACCATCACAAGATCGTACAAAGCTTATTTTCCCTTACAATAAAAGTTCATACATGTTTAGGAGCAATTTTTATTGCTTTGCACCGATGACAACTTACTTGAAGGATCTTATTCAATCCATAGGTAGATATAGTGGACTCTAATGGCATGAAACTGGGTTTAAGGGTTTTTGGATGCACAAGTAGTATCTCTACTTAGTACAGAATTTTGGCTAGCAAAAGATAGGGAGCAAGCACCACATGTTAGAGGATCCAAAACAATATAACTTTTATGTGAATATAAGCAAACATAACTTATTACGTTGTCTTCCTTGTCCAACGTCGACTAATTGGTATAGAATATTTAATGGGGGCTCACAATCATAAAAGATGTCCAAGATAGCATATTTATATGTGAGACCTCTCTTCCTTTATTACTTTTTCATGAATTGCAACAATGACTAATGCTATGTTTGTCAACTTCCAACAAGTTTTATCAATTATACTTCTTTTATGTGAAGTCATCACTCCCCATGGGATTAGCATATGACCTAATTTTTTTTCTTTCTCTTTTTATTTCTATGATTGGATCATCAAAAGCAAAACACTCAACTGAAACTACTCTTTATTATATAACTCTCACACACGATTACATAGATAGATAGATCACAAAGCAAGCACTCGAAGCTAAATCATACTAAAACTTTATTCTTTTAAATCATGAAATAACTAAGGATCGAACTAAGATAGATAATGGTGATAAAAAGTGATGATGATACGATACCGGGGCACCTCCCCCAAGCTTGGCATAAGCCAAGGGTGGTGCCCATACCCATGTACTCAAATATCCTTCTTGGGTGATGGTGGTGATGAAGTGATAGGCTTGTCCTTTAGCTTCAGTGAGTACTCCAAATTTCCATTGATCCTCCGAAGAGCACGATTCTGCTCTTCTAACATAATAACTTCATGAGTAAGTGACGTATTATGAGCACAAATTGCTTCAAAAACTTTTAGTGTATCAATTTCAGATGGGGGAAGGTTATTATAAAGAGTTTTCCACGAATCTCCCTTTTCTGGTGCTTCCTTCCTGAGCATGGCTTGATCTCCTTCTTCTTCTTGGATCCGGTCCTCCATGACCTTCCCTGGCTCCTCCTCCATAGTAGTATCTTCCTCTCCGGACGACCACTCATAATATACTTCGCTGAAGGGGCGTTTGCCAGGTGAAGGTTGAACAATCCGATGCTTGGTGCGGAGCTTTCGGGGAGCCATAATGATCTAGATCTGTCAGCAAAACAGCCTGAAACAAGAACAGAGGAGAAACTTGCAATGCGGTGGTCAAAACACCAGTGAGTATATATAATGAATTTTTCCCATGCAGGACAGGACAAGTAATATGGAAGAAAAACAGAGTTGAGAAAGTCCACGAGGGGGCCACAAGCCTGGTAGGCGCGCCCTGGGGGTAGGGCGCGCCCCCCAGGCTTGTCGCCTCCTCGTGCACTTTTCGGACTGTTTATTATTTTCCTAATTTTTTATGTATTCCAAAACAGACAGAAAGTACTTTTATGGAAGTTTTGGAGTCGGTTTACTTACAGTACCACATACCTACTCCTTTTCAGGTTCTGGAGTGTTCCGGAAGATTTCTTCTATGTGCTCTTCCGGTGTCATTGTTTAAATAATATTAGTTTCAACATTAATGGGTGTACCTGGGATATAATGTTTAATTCTTTGCCCATTAACCACTCTCAGATTATTGCCTTCAGAGTTGTTTATTTTGATGGCTCCGGAGCGATAAAATTCTTATTTAGAGAGAGAAGTTTTCCTACAAAAAAATCTTAAACGAGAATTGTATAATAGAACATGGTCACCTACTTTGAATTCCCGTTTTTGAATTCTCTTATCATGCCATCTTTTAACTTTTTCTTTAAACAACTTGGCATTTTCATAAGCTTGGGTTCTCCATTCATCTAGAGAGCTAATATCAAATAACCTCTTTTCACCGGCAAGTTTAAAATTATAGTTAAGTTCTTTAATTGCCCAATATGATTCATGTTCTAACTCAAGAGGTAAATGACATGCTTTTCCATAAACCATTTTATATGGAGACATACCCATAGGATTTTTATAAGCAGTTCTATAAGCCCATAATGCATCATCCAGTTTCTTAGACCAATTCTTTCTGGATCTATTAACAATCTTTTGCAAAATTAATTTTATTTCCCTATTAGTTAATTCAACTTGACCACTAGACTGAGGATGATAAGGAGATGCAATTATATGGTTAACATCATATTTAGCAAGCAATTTATGGAAAGCACCATGAATAAAATGTGAACCACCATCAGTCATTAAATATCTAGGGACTCCAAACCTCGGGAATATGACTTCTTTAAGCATTTTAATAGAAGTGTTATGATCAGCACTACTAGTTGGAATAGCTTCTACCCACTTAGTAACTTAATCAACAGCAACTAAAATATGAGTATACCCATTGGATTTAGGAAAAGGTCCCATATAATCAAAACCCCAAACATCAAATGGTTCAATAACAAGTGAATAATTCATAGGCATTTCCTGACGTCTATCAACATTACCAATTCTTTGACATTCATCACAAGAGAGGACAAACTTACGTGCATCTTTGAAAAGAGTAGGCCAGTAAAAACCTATAAGTGCATCAAGTGCCCCCTTAGTGGTTTTGGAGTATTGAAGACAAATAAGTTAAGGGACTAATGAGTTTGTGAGTGTACACAGGAAAGAATAGTCCCTAAAGACTTGGTTTAACCACGGAAGTCGACCCCTAAAAATGTATTTCTTCAAATGAAGAATTTGGTGCGGCCTTTGAGGAAATTGATGTGAAGACTTGGAAGCTTGAAGACTTTGTTTTCTTAGTTTCTTTTCTTCTTATTTGGGTCATAGGAAAAACTGTACTATCAAAGGGGGTCAAGGTGAAACATATTTCATACTTCAAAGCGATGCTCAAAACTATACAAACCTAAGCCGCTTCGAGTGAAGCCTTTGGAGACCTCCGAAACTGCTGACAAATTTGACAGTGACAGTGACGAAGTTCATCTGGTCTCTGACTAATTTGGTCAGGCTGAGGAGTTAGGATTTCGCTAGTGCGATCAGCCTATCGCGAGGAAATAGAGTGCCCCGACGAAATTGAGAGCTTAATTTCCGACCGTTGCTGCGCCGCATGCTAGCTGCCGAGTGGATTCTTATCCTGACAACGGTCATGTCTAAGAAGGGCATTTATGACAATTCATGTCAGGTTGCTCCCTGGCTATAAATAGCCGCCCCATACAACCACTAGTTGGTTGGCTGCTCTAGAGAGAACTTGACACTTGTCATTTGAGAGCAACCCTTCCTCTAACGACTTTGTGAGAACCCAAGTGAGGAAAAACCCAACCAGAGCCTAAGTGACTGAGCATCATTGAAGAAGTTGATCTGTGTGATCTGACGCTTATTACTTTTGAAGACTGTCATTCTTCCAGATGTTAGGCATCATGTTCTGAGCACACCAAGAGTAATTGTGGTGTCCCGGTGAACAAGTCTGTGAAGGTTTCGGAAGTCTACCTTGAAGACTTACCACGAGTGAATGGGCGAGGTCTAAGTGACCTTAGCTCACGAGGAATACAGTGAGGACTAAGTGTCCTCCGAGGTAAGACTCAGCCACCTCAACCAGACGTACAGTTAATACAGCAACTGGAACTAGTCTACCAAATCGTTGTGTCTTCGTCAAGCCCAAACGGTTTCAAATTCCTCACCCCTTTACCTTTACGCAATTTTCGCTACTGAAGAACTTGTGATCTACTTTTGTGATGAATTTGAACTGAAGACTTTCATCATGTTGTTTATCATTTCTTTAGTTCATCTTCTTCATGCATGTATGCTTGTATGACTACTTGTTCTTCACCTGTATGTATTTTCTATGCATGCTAGTTACATCTGTGCCCATTTAGTTTCACTTATGTTTCTATTTTGTCACTCTGATTTTTGTCAAAATCTTCGGAGTTTGATGAATTTCTAAAAATCTCCCATTCACCCCCCCCCCCTCTGGGAGTTAACCTGTGCTTTCAATTGGTATCAGAGCAAGGTACTCCCTTGTTCTATGTGATATTGGTTTAACCACCTGGAGTTTTAGTTATGTCGACCGCAAGTATGATCAAGGTATCCGCTGCGTGCCCCATCTTCGATGGCACAGACTATCCTTACTGGAAGAACAAGATGCGAATGCATCTTGAGGCTATTGACAACGATCTCTGGTTCGTCGTTGAGAATGGAGTGCCTACTGTGGCTCCAAGCATCAACGCCACTTACGTGAAGTGATTCAAGCAACTGGACTCTCAAGCGAAGAACATCATATGTGGTCATCTGAACAAGGGCCAGTATGGTAGAGTGAGTGATTTGGAAACTTCAAAGCTGATCTGGGACCGGCTCTCCAAAGTCAATGAGGGAGTATCCACTCAACGTGACTCCCGAGTTGATGTCCTGCGCAATCTCTTCAATCGTTTCAAAAGGCTCGACAATGAAAATGTGCAGCAAAACTTCGACCGCCTCACTGATATCTCCAATGAGCTTCAGGCTCTTGGTGCTGCTGACATCACCGATCATGAGGCGGTGAAGAAATTGTTGAGGTCTCTGGACAGTTCCTTCGACACTTTGGCACTGATGATACAAGAGCGCCCTGACTACAAGTCACTAGATCCTGGTGACATTCTTGAGAGGCTCAACACACATGAATTTCAGCAAGCAGAGAAGAGAGATATGTATGGATCCAGCTATGGTCGTCCTCGCGCTCTGAAGGCAAAAGCAAAAGCCAAGGCTATTTCTTCATCTGAAGAAGAAGAGGAATATGAGAGCAGTTCTGATGGTGCTGAGGAAATTGGCAGAGAACTGGCTATGCTGGTGAAGAAGTTCCAGAAGTTTTCCAAGAAGAACCGCTTTGGAAAATCTTCAAAGTATGACTCGAAGAACACTGGAGAAGCATCTGCTCGAGACTACAACAAGAGAACCTGTCACAAATGCAAGAAGCCAGGCCACTACATCGCCGACTACCTTCTATGGCTAAAGAAGAAGAAGAAGAAGAGCAGGGATGATGATGAATCTGATGGCAAAAAGAAGAAGTCCTCAAAGTCTTCATCAAAGTCCTCATCTCACAAGAAAACCAGTTCTAGCAGAGCTCGTGCATTCATTGGGAAGGAAATGGATTCTGAAGAAGAATCTGATGATCAGCAAGCTGAGGAATCTGAGGAGGAGTCAGACACAGGTGTGGCAAGTCTTGCACTCGCTACTGAGTACGTTAGCAAGTCCATCTTCAACCCTGAGGATAATGGTATCTCCATCAACAATGATGACTGTGCTGATGACTACACTCCCACATGTTGCTTCATGGCACGAGGTGCAAAGGTAACCTCACGAGAAGCTTACTTCGAAACTTCCAGTGATGACGACTCTGAGTGTGAATCTAAACCAAGCTATAAGAAACTTGCTAAAATTGCAACTGAGCAACAGCATGCCATGGAAAAGATTCGAAAACTACTAGACAAAAGCAATGACCTATTCAATGAGGAAATGGATCATAGTCAAGCTTTGTCCGAGGATCTCAGAAGGCTTAAGTCTCAATATGACGAACTTCAAAGTCGTCATGTGTCCCTCTCAGCTGAACATGAGAAGCTGTCCTATGAATTTCTTCAAAGGAAGCAAGATCTCGAGAAGCTGAGAGCGTCTCATGATGATCTTCAAAAAGAAAATGATTCACTCCTCGCTCAATAGATCAGTACCGCTCAGGAAGAATTTGTTGCACCATGCCTAAAATTCCTTGAACATGATAATGCAAATTCTTCAGCTGAATGTTCAAATGCTTTAGTACTTTCAATTGCTTCAACTGCTACGGTGGCCACTAACCCCTCACTTGAGGAAGCCACCTATGATACTGATGAAAATACAGGGCTGAAGGAATTGTATGTCACTGGCATGTACAAAAGCCTCAAAGGGCATCAAACCCTGTGTGACGTGCTCAAAAAACAAATTCTTCATAGAAACCCTAGGAAAGAGGGTATTGCTTTTGAGAGAAAGCTCAACGCTGATGGTTCATATTGGAAACCTCAGCAGTATCCCAAAACCACATGGGTTGCTGCAAAGGGACCTCCAATAGATCCATCCACTTTATCTGGCTATACTTGTGATTCTTCATATTCTTCAGATGAGTCATTTGACTCCAACTATAAACTGTTCAAGAATCAGAATGGTGAAGTCTTTGCCAGATTCATTGGTACTAACTGCAGGAACGGTCCACCTGTGAACAAAATCTGGGTTCCTAAAAGCCTTCTGGAAAATCTTCAGGTGAATGTCATCATGATGCCACCAATGAAGAAGAAACTTCCCAGGGCAAATTCTTCACAGGGATCAAAGTCGTCAAATGGACGCAGATCCACTTATGGTCGTGCTAATGCCTCTGTTTCGCAGGGAAACAAACAGTGATTTGATCAATATGAGCATTATTTTTCGAACCACTATGTTAAATCATCGAAGAATTTCTCTGATTATTCATTCAATTACTATAACCCTCTTGTGAAGAGAAATGCATATTCTTCAATGCCTAAGTTCTCCGTTAATGCACTTTGCTACATTGCTTCTCAGCCACCCATACAGATGTGGGTGGTTAAGAAGAAGAACTAATCTCTTCTGCAGGGTCAGGTCTTCAGACAACTGAAATGTCTCATGAATTTGCTGAAGACCTGACAAAGTGCCTGTTGGGATGCAGGCTAATCATGATGAAATGAATAACTCATTTCACACATCCCTTATGCTGCTAGATATTACTCCTTGATGAAATTGTCTGACGAAATTGGTCATCATCATATTCTTCACTTTGAAGTATATGAATTTGTAAGTTAGACTAATGCTTCTACAGGATGATACACCTTCAGCCACTGAATGGGTCTTGGTTAGTGGCTGCACGAATCATATGACTGGAGACAGGAATCTCCTCACTGATGCTCCCCTTACTCCGTCTCATCTGAAGCATATCACATACGCTGACAAAGGAAAAAAGCAAGGTATTGGGTCTAGGTAAGGTTGCTATCTCAAAGGATCGACACATGGAAAAGGTGATGCTTGTCGAGTCCCTTGGATACAACCTCATGTCTATCTCAATGCCTTCTGATCCTGATATGATTGTCATCTTTGGCAAATATAGATGCATTGTGCTGTTGGAATCTGACAAATCCAAAGTCTTCGAAGGCTTTAGGAAAGGTGAATTGTATATTGTAGATTTCTCTCTAGGTCCTCAGCCTGCCACGTGTCTACTGGCAAAAGCTTCAGAGTGTTGGCTATGGCATCGACGTCTTGGACATGCTGGCATGAGGATTTTGAGCATACTCGTCAAGAAGAAGCACATCATTGGAGTCGAAGGCGTCAAATTCATCAAAGATCATTTGTGTGGTGCTTGTGAGTCTGGAAAGATGATCAGATCCAAGCATACGGCTAAGACAATCATGACCACTACTTGTCCCTTTGAATTACTTCATATGGATTTGTTTGGTCCCACACATTATGCCACACTAACCAATGCAGCATCTCTCTACGGATTCGTCATTGTTGATGACTACTCTCGTTACACCTGGGTGCACATCATTTCCTACAAGACTGAAGTTCAGGATGTCTTCAGACGATTCTCCAATCGGGCCATGACGAATTATGGTCTCAAGATCAAGCACATCAGGAGTGACAATGGCACTGAGTTCAAGAACACAGGCCTCGACGACTATCTTGATGAACTTGGTATCACTCATGAGCTCTTTGCTCCCTACATGCCTTAGCAGAATGGAGTCGTGGAGCGCAAGAACCAAACCCTCATCGAGATGGTGTGTACTATGCTTGATGAATACAAGACACCTTGTCATTTCTGGCCTGAAGCAATTGACACTGCATGTCACATCATCAACCGGGTATATCTTCACAAATTCCTCAAGAAGACCTCATATGAGCTCCTCACTGACAAGAAACCCAATGTGAGTTATTTCAAAGTCTTCGGTGCTAAATGTTGGATTAGAGATCCTCATCACAGTTATAAATTTGCACCGAAAGCACATGAAGGTTTTATGCTTGGTTATGGAAAGGACTCGCACACCTACAGAGTCTTCAACTCCTTCCACCACAAGGTTGTTGAAACTGTAGATGTGTGGTTCGATGAAACTAACGGCTCACAAAGAGAGCACCTGCCTCCTGTGCTAGATGAAATGCCTTCTGAGGAATCTATCAAGCTAATGGGCACTGGTGAGATTGTGCCCAGTGAAGAAATAGCTGATGAAGAAGTACTTATCCCTCGTCATGAAGAAACTACTAATCCTGAAGAAAATGATGCTGAGGATTCTGCACGGCAACAACAACATCAAGGCCCTCGTCCAGCACATCCACGAGTGGCGAATGAAGTGCAGATTGAAAAGATCCTCGACAACATCAATGCACCTAGTCCCCTCACTCGCTCAAGAGCTTCACATTTAGCTAACTTTTGTGGGCATTACGCATTTGTCTCTATTTCAGAGCCCACCAAAGTTGATGAAGTATTTCTTGAACCGGAATGGATTCAAGCGATGCAAGAGGAATTGCATGAATTTCAGCTCAACAACGTGTGGGAGCTTGTCAAGCGTCCCGACCCACGCAAGCACAACATCATCGGCACCAAATGGATCTACTGCAACAAACAAGACGAAAATGGCCAAGTGGTGAGGAATAAGGCCCGTCTTGTAGCTCAAGGCTACACACAAGTTGAGGGTATTGATTTCGATGAAACATTTGCACCTATTGCTAGGCTTGAAACCATTCGTATACTGCTTGTATATGCTAACCATCATGATATCCTCTTATATCAAATGGATGTGAAAAGTGCATTCCTCAATGGTAATCTTGAGGAAGAAGTATATGTTGCTCAACCACCAGGTTTTGAAGACCCAAAGAATCCTGACAAAGTCTTCAGACTCAACAAGGGTCTCTATGGCCTCAAGCAAGCCCCTAGGGCTTGGTATGATACACTGAAGGAGTTCCTGAAGAAAAAGGGTTTCAAACCCGGTTCACTTGACCCTACTCTTTTCACAAAATCTTATGATGGTGAACTGTTCATATGCCAAATATATGTTGATGATATTATCTTTGGTTTCACTAACAAGAAATACAGTGACAAATTTGCATATATGATGCAAGAAGAATATCAGATGTCTATGATGGGGGAGTTGAAATTCTTCCTCGGACTTCAAATTCGTCAACAATGAAATGGCATCTTCATATCTCCGGAAAAATATCTCAAGGATTGCCTAAAGAAATTCGGCATGCAAGATTGCAAAGGCCTCAAGATACCAATGCCAACAAATGGTCAACTCTGCACTGACGAAAATGGTAGAGATTTCGATCAGAAGGTTTATCGCTCCATCATTGGTTCGCTGCTTTACCTATGTGCAATTAGGCCAGATATTATGCTTAGTGTTTGCATGTGTGCCCGTTTTCAAGCGTCACCGAAGGAGTCACACCATCTGGCTGTGAAACGATTTCTTCGATATTTAGCTCACACACCAACACTTGGACTATGGTATCCCAAGGGCTCATCATTTGAACTTGCTGGATATTCTGATTCTGATTATGCTGGAGATCAAGTGATCGCAAGTCAACATCAGGCACATGTCATTTCCTCGGATGATCTCTTGTTTGTTGGTCCTCGAAGAAGTAGAACAGTGTCTCACTTTCCATAGCCGAGGCTGAATACATTGCCGCTGGTGCCTGTTGCTCACAGCTTCTATGGATGAAGCAAACCCTCAAGGATTATGGCATCAACGTGAAGAAAGTGCCACTCTACTGCGACAATGAGAGTGCCATCAAGATCGCCCACAACCCAGTGCAACACTCTAGGACAAAGCACATTCAGATTCGTCACCATTTTCTTCATGATCATGTGCTGAAGGGAGACATCGTCATCAACCACGTGAATACTGAAGACTAGCTTGCAGATATCTTCACTAAGCCCTTGTATGAGAGAAGGTTTTGCATGTTGCGGTGAGAGCTAAACATCCTAGAATCTTCGAATGTCCTTTGAAAAGGACACACATCCTAACGCTTATGCATTTTTGATGACTTTGATGCACAACACACGAAGTAATGTTTTTCTTCAATCAATGAAGACTAACCCTCTAAGTGTGAAGAAATTAATGAAGAACTTGATTCTCAAAACCCTACGACAATTGTACGCGGTGTCTGAAATCACCATAGTTCTTATACGGTGGGTAACGCCACCACCCACTTTTGACTTGCTTGAATTTGAGTTTCTTGTCATTAGCATTTTCGTCAAAACATTTCAAATTCGTCATTTGTGGTTGTTCTTCATTACTTGAGTTAATTCTTCCTATTCATATATATTTGAGTTTTTCATGTCCTCTATAGCATTCACATATTGCTAATTCTTCAAGTTGATTTTCCATCTATGTGAATGTGATCGGACCCGCTCCCCTCTGTGCTAAACTCAAACCAATCTGTTCACAATCTCTTCATATGCGTTCTACTTGACACCGTTCAAAGTCTTCACTGTGTCCTTGACAGCTGAAGAAATTGCGAACGCATTTTTAAAATCTTCTATTCAAATTTTTGGCGGTTGCCACAGTAACCTTAATCCTGCGCACTATGCATGGATAAGCGCACTCAAAATGCATGTGTGACACGTGTCGCAGAAATGCGAAGAGCCAGGGGCTTATCCGTCCAAAAGTTTCGGACCACTCGGTTTTCACTGCGCCTATATAATGGCTTGACCACGTCAAACCTAGTTTCATTCACTCTCGTGCCTCTGTCGCTCTCAAAACCCTGGCGCCGCCGCTGGATTTCATCGTCGCCGGAGAGGAAGAGCTTCACTGCCTCAACTTCTTCGTCGTCGTACTCACGCCAGCCGCGGATTTCTTCACCTCCACCATCGCCGTAGCTGTCTCTCGTCGCCAAGTTAGGGCATGAGAGATCTGAACTGACGATTTCCTTCGACTCATCGTCTAGTTCATCGAGTTCATCCTTGGGGTAATTAAAGCTTATTTTTACTACCCAAGTTTGGTCTGTTTACTTTCTCAAATTCTTCAAGTGCTGTTTTTACCACTTCTTTCCAAATCTTTAGCACTTCCTTTTGGTCAGTTTTGGTAATTTCATCTAAGTTGCACTTCACGATTAGATTCCTCAGTTGTGCAATTGCCTCAATCTGTACAGCTCTGAAATCTAAATCAAGAATACTTAGGAAATTTCTTCAAGACGATAAGGGTCAATTTCCTCAACTGGTTTTATTTTAAAAAATCTCTAAGAACCCATGTGACTCTTCCAAATTTCCTCACAACTATACTCTGTTCACAGGTACCCATGTATGTAGATGAATCTCTTGGTTCTCATCAACTTAATTCATTTGCAGCATTGCTTGAGGAAAATCTACAGACTTTTTCAGAAACATCAAAAGTTCAAAACCCTCAGTTGAAGAAAATGCCAGATGGCATAAAGCCTCAGAAGGGAGGCAAGTGGAAGGAGGAACAAACTACTTTTGAGATACCTGAGGATATCTACTCAGGATACTGTACACCCGATGAAGAAACTCATTGAAAGGAAACCAAGGAGCAGCGCAAAACGTGCATGCAAAAGATCAAGAGGTACTGGACTTATCAGTGGAGGAGCTACAATTTCATCACCTCCAAATATATGAAGGATTTTGCCGTGAAGCCTCCGTGCAAAAGACCACAATTGGCTCCTGGTCAAACGGCTCATCCCACGAGCATCAGAAGGGATGAAGAATTCCCCAAGGAATGGGCCAAGCGTCAGGCCAAACTGGAGAAACAGGCTCAAAAGGTTGTTGAAGAATTCAACAGGGCTACAAAGGCTTCACAAGAAGCGGGTGCAGGCTCAAGTGGCGGAGCGCCCAAGAAAGCTATGAAAAAGAAGCCGGCTCAAAAGCGTAAACCATCGACTGAAGAGCCCTCATGGCCAAAATCTTCATCAAAGCCCTCAGAGCCCAAGCCATCTTCATCAAAGGCCTCAGTGCCTAAGGCACAGACTGCTCCAACTTCATCTGCACCTCCACCATCCGTAAGTTCTTCAAGGGCTGCAGCTAGAGCATCAACACCAGTTATGCTGGCATCATGCCAGCGCACTGAAGGCTTTCCAACAACCTCCATTGCTGCATCAAGTGCCTCAGCATCCGGGCATATTTCCTCAAACACGCCAATGCTGAAGAAGAAGGCCACTGCCGGCCGAGGAACTAGGCCCAGCCCCAAGAGCAAGGCAGTGTTGCCTCAAGCTGACGAACACGATATGGCTGATGAAGATGAACTTGCAGAATTTGTACAGAGAAGAATGGAAGAGGCCGCTCATGCCAAGAATTCCTCAGTCCCAACATTCCTTAGTCCGAAAAAGATCCTTGACTTCATTGATGTATGGTGTCAGAAACCAGATACACCTCTTGATGACTTGGACTTGCCACCTGGACCAAGTCACGTTCTGTCTGCTTTTGTCCTCAATGAAAAACACAAGATTGAGAAGGCAAAGCTTGTAAGAAAAGAGATGAAGAAAAAAGCAGAAGGAGCTCAAGGATAGAATGCTTTCTATATCCCCTTAGCAACTGGTTGCTATTGTCGGAAGTCGGGCTCCGGGGACCCAAAGGTTCGAACAATGGGGTGAGCTCAATCTACTGCTTCGTCTCCTACCACGGCTAAGCTACGGCGAGGCTACGGCGAGAGCGCGCTAGCGAGGGACGGGGCGAGGACTCAGCGGTTTACCCAGGTTCGGGCCACCTTGCGGTGTAAGACCCTACTCCTGCTTTGTGGTTTTGATTGCAATGGACAAGAGAGTTCTTGCATACAAGGTGAGGAGGAGGAAGAACTGGTCCGAAGAGATCTCTCCTCCTACTATGGCAGCACTGTCCTTTATACCAGCCTTGGTCCTCTTCCCCCTGGAAACTTAGGCGGGACGGGTCGCCACACTTGGCGGTTTTGAAAGGGGACAGGCGCTCAGGCTATCCTGACTAAAGGTGGTCTTCGCCTGCCAAAGCATGATCCATGACGCGCCGGTGGGCTCGGTGATGACCTCCGCCCTGCGCGCCCGTCGTCTTGGTCTTCCTTTGCCGATCGGGCAACCTTTGGGGTTGCTTTGGAGAGTAGATAGCTGGCCCTGCTCCCTTAACACGAAAGAGGAAACCATTTTCATCCGCGCCTGCTGGCACGGCCTCTGCTGCTGCTCGTCGCCGCGCGCGTCACCCACGTGATGGGCTCCACACCGCGCGGCACGCCGAACGGCCTTCGTCTCGAGCGCCTGTGGGAGGGGGCCTCGGGAGGCCACCTCGGAAAGCCGCCTCGTGAGGCTCACCTCGGGAAGCCGCCTCGTGAGAGAGCCTCGCGAGGCCGTTGATGGTGGTGCTGAGTATTACTTGCCACTCCCTGAGGAGGGGGCCTCAGGAGGCCAGGGCCTCGTGAGGGGTCTTGGTGAGATGCTCGGTGGTGCTGGCCTGCTGGACCATGCCAGGCGTTGCGCCCTGGGCCGAAGGCAGACGGGCCTGGATACCCCGGGTTCCATGGGCCCGACAGTAGCCCCCGGGCCCGCGGCGCGCACGTTCCCGCCTACAGAGGGGCGAAACGGCGCAGGCCCTAACCCCTGCGGCCAGGCGGGACGCGTGGCGCACGATGTGACGGACGATGCCCCCACTTCCCCACGACGCCTCAGAAACTGCCGCGCTGACATAAATCCTGGCGCGGGCGGCGCGAAGCCATCATTGCTTTCCTTCACACGTTCCACCTCTCTGCGCCTTTCCTTCTCGCGCGCGGTTCCTCGCGACTTCCCCCTTCGAACTTCGTCCGTTCTTGCTCCCGATCCGCGCCTCCGCCGTGTAGATGGCTCCCGCCGGCAAGAGGGGAAAGGAGGTGGCCCCATCCCCAAGCGCACCCGTCCTTGGGGCGGCGCTGCGGCGCTCCACCATCGACGAAGAAGAAGGTTTGGGCAGGGTGCTTCCGTTCGTGGCCGGCGGTCAGAACGAGAACCAGGCGACCCAAATCTGGCCAAGGTCGCGCGCGCGGCGCGACCTGGGGGCGACGGCCTACCCCTTCTTCCTCCACAGCGTATATGCAGGGTTGGTGCCGCCATTTTCAGACTTCTTCTATGCCATACTCACCCACTATCAGGTTCACGCTCTTCATCTTCAACCCAACTCCATTCTCCTCCTGGCCATGTTCGCCTTTTACTGCGAGGCCTTCGTGGGCGTGAGGCCCTCTGTGGCGCTCTTCCGCCACTTCTTCTCCCTGCGGCTGACTGCGGCGGACCAGCGCTCCAGATGCACGTCGTTCCTTGCCGTCAAGGGAATGGAGGACGGCATTATCAACTTGAGGGTCGCGAAGAAGGTGGAAGGCTACCGGCAGCGTTGGGTGTATATGGACGCGCGCCAGACCAACCAGCTCCTGATGATCCCTACAGACCCGGCCGAGAAGATCTCCTTGTGGGGGCACAAGAAGCTCGCCGACCCGAGGATGGAGCCCGTCTTGGAGCGGATGGCGGCGCACCGGGCCGCAACACTGTCGGGGACGGCGGTTGTCAGGGAATACCTGCGGCGGCGCATCGCGCCACTTCAGCAGCACTCGCGCCCCATGTGGGAGTACTCCGGCGCGAACGACGCCATGAGGCTGAAGCCGGGCAGCCTGGGGCCAGATGTGCTAGACGGGCCCCGGCGATTCTGCTCAGCACCCCTGCCGCGGAAATGCCAGAGGGGGCGCTCCCGCTTTTCCGCTACCCGAAGAAGGCGGAGCTGGTGAAGGAGATGCCCCTCTTCGATCAGTGGGGCCTCGTGCCGGAAGGCCACGTCGGGCCCCGCGACAACCCCCTCATGGTGGAGGTGGATTCGGGAGGCAGCAGCGGCAGCGGAGATTCGGAGGAGGCTACGGAGGAGGACACCAGCCGGGCGCCACCACGCGCCCGCCGTCAGCTCATCTGCGAGCTCGAGGACGACGACGCCGATAGCATCCCGCCCACGGCGGCGGGGGCTCCCGACCCGGGGGCGGGCGAGCCCCCAGCGCTTGAGGCCCATCATGAGACTGAAGCCGCCCAGGGCCCGGAGGCGGGCGACGACGCGTCCGGGTCCACCGCGGCACGCCCCGGGGGCCCGAGCGGCGGCGCCGAGGCGATGCTCGGCGGGGGTAGCGCGGGTATGCTGTCCGCAGGGGAGAAGAAGAGGAAGTGGCACGTCAGTGACGAGTAAGCCTTCTGCCTCCTCCCGGCGCTCTTAATTCTTGCTCCTCTATCCGGCTCGGAGCTGAGCCACCATTCGCATAGGAGGCCTGCCGCGGATCAGAAGAAGAAGAAGAAGAAGACGACAACGAAGGCGAGGGCTACCCCCAGCCCGCGACGGGTGTCGACGCCCGCCGCCGGTACCGGGGGGCGTGGAGAGGCTACCCGCCGTCCCGACGCCGAAGCAGGGCGTATGGAAGTCGAGGAAGGGGTAGTCGCTCCTTCGGGGTCGCATGTGGGTGCATCCCGCGAGGCTGCGGCGGAGGAGCCTCGGGAGGCAGCCTCAGGAGGCAGGGACGCCCTCCCCCCTGACCCCGCCGTGAGCAAGGAAGCGGCAACGGGGAAGGCCGAAGCTCCTACCCTCCCGCCGGGGGCCTCCTTGGGGGCGGGGAAAGGAGTTGCGGGGTGCGCCATGACCGGCACGGAGAGGCCCCGCGACGTACCGCCGTGGCCGAACGAGGGGGCGGCCCGATGAGCCCGCCGCCCCAGGCAAGCAGCGCCAAGTGTTCCCTTGCCGCTGCGACTGAGAGTGCCCGAGGGCCCGACCCGGACTGGCCCCTGGTCCTCGTGAGTGACCGCACTTTGCTCAGGCCTGAAGCCTTGCGCGACGTCAAGGCCGCGCTTGCTTGCCTTGGCACGGACTTTCAGGACGCGGAGACGCGCCTCGCCGAGGAGTGCCTGAAGCTTGCCGACGGGTGGCGCCGGCTCAGCGTCGCCATTGATGCGGCCCGGCGCCACGACGAATGTGCTCGCACTCAGTGCGAGAAGGACACCGCCAAAGTGGAGGGGGCTCGCGCGAGAGCCTTCCAGGAGGCCGAAGTGGCCACCGCGCGCCGTGAAGAAGCGGAGACCCTCCTGAAAGAGTTCCAAGACCAACACACCGAGCAGGCGTGGTCGCTCCTCGCGCGGGAAGGCGCCCTTGCCACTCGCTATTAGGAGGCCGCGGCCCGCGAGGCGGACCTCGAGACTCTCACGGAGGGCCTCGAGAAGAAGGCGACCGAGCAGGCCATGGAGAAGGAGCGCCTGGAGATGCCGGGGCGCCAGCTAGCCGATGCCCAGGAGGCTCACACGAAGCGTGTTGCCGAGGCCAACGCCCAACTGGAGGCCAAGGAAAAGAAGGTCCAAGAGGACGCTGACGCGAAGGTAGCGGAAGCGCGCCTGGTGCTTGCCGAAGAGCGCGATAAGCGCTGTCGCAGCAGAGGGACGCCTTCGAGTCAGAACGCGAGCGGCTCTAGCAGGAGGTCACTGATCTCAAGGCGGCAATCGCCGAGGCGGAGACCCGCCGGGGAGCCGCGCCGCAGGCCGGCTCTGGCGCTGCCGATCAGGAACAGGAGCAGCGCGAACGCGTCAAGACGCTTCACTCCCTCGAGATCCGTGCTCACGACGCCCTGAATTCCATCTTCCAGGGAAGGCTTGGGGCCCTCCATGAGTCCCGCGATGCCGACTACGTCGGCTTCTACACCAAGCTCATGGAACGGCTTGAGGACGGAGCCAAGGAGGTGGACGGTATCTTGGAGGAGTGCCGTAGCCTCTTCTCCCTGGCAGCGACTCGCATCTTCAGCCACCTCCTTCACACCGATCCCAACTTCGACTTTGAAAGGGTGATAGCGCCAGTCCCCGAGGAGCTTCGCGATGGGCTCGCGAGGGCGGTGGAAGGCCATGTGAGCGCGTTACTCGGGAAGTACTCTTGTGGTAGCGGCGAGAGCTCTGGCGGCGACGACGGCGCCGGCGAAGACGACGACGGCGCGAGCTCCTAGGGTGCCTTTTCCTTTCGTCACCCTGCGCTAGATCGATGGGGCCCGTGGGGGCGTGAAGACGATGCCTTGGTGTTTAAACACTTTATGTTTTGCTGTAATGAACACTCGTGCCCTCGCGAGGCTCTCTCTTAAGGCATGTTTTCTCTTTTTGCTTGCCATGATGCCCTACGTTGTCAGGACCCAGCCCCCGAGCGGCCATAGCCTTCGCTGGTACGTCAGGTCGCGATGCCTGAACAAGGCCAGGAGGTGAGGGGCACCGGGAGCTAGTGAGGGTTCCTGAGGCGCGATGCTCAGGGAGCCCCCCTTTAACGCACAAGCGGCTTGCGCCAAGAGGAACACTGGAGCTCGTGAGGCCGTCGGAGAGGAAGGCTCGGGAGACGGCAAGGGTGGCTCACGAGATGGGAGACTTAGCTCTTGCAGGGTGCGTCTTGTGAGGGTTCCCCTCACGAGATCTCTTGCTGGGACGGCCGCCGAGGGTTTGTCCCTGAGGCGGTGCCTACTGGCCTCCTAAGGTCCTGAGGGTGCTACCTCGCGAGATCCTTCAAGGGACCTGCTCCTGAGATAACTGCACGCAGAGCACATAACGACAGCGCGCGCTCGTCGATTCGCTCATGGGCATTACGCGAGGAGACAGGACACCAAGGACCTTGGTGGGGTGGCGTGCACGGAGCAGGCCCGCGAGCCAGAGCCCGGTTGCTTGGGTTTTTCAGTGCTGCTGGGACTGACCCGAGCGCAGGCACCGTGTCCAGCCCCCACTCGTGTGAGGCTCATGAGGGAAGTCGTGAGCGCGCGGGGCTCGTGAGGCAAGGGGAAAACGAAATGCCATATAAGGAAATGGAAACTTTACTGAAGCAAGAGAGCAACCCATTACATAACCAAATAAAGATGCAGCTGCCGTGTCCGGCACGGGTCAGCTTGAGGTTGGTGCAACCCGTGGGGCGCCCTCAATTACACACCAAAATGAGAAAAAGAGTGCTGCCGTGTCCGGCATGGGTCACCTTGAGGTTGGTGCAGCCCGTGGGGCGCCCTCAGTTGATTGTTCCGCCAGCGCGGAGCATGGGGCTTCCACAGGGTGTGGGTATGATCGCGGGTCGATCGTTCCGCCAGCGCGGAGCATGGGGCTTCCACTTGGGCGTGGGCAGGAGCTCTCGCTGGCCCATCAGGCGAACGCAATGAGAGGCTCCGGGGCGTGTACAGCCCCGTTTCGTTCGTACGCGTGAGGGTCACGCATAGAACTTGCGGAGGTGTTGAATGTTCCAGGCGTTAGGCACAGGAACTCCGTCCTCCGTCTCCAGCCGGGCTGAGCCGGGCCTGGAGACATGAGTAACCCTGAAAGGGCCTTCCCACATAGGTGAGAGTTTGTGAAGTCCCTCTCTGGCGAGGATCCTGCACAGGACGAGGTCGCCGACCTCGAGAGTGCGAGGGCGGATGCTGTAGCTGTGGTAGCGACGCAAGGCCTGCTGGTACCTCGCGGCACGAAGGGCGGCCTGACGGCGGCCCTCCTCGAGGAGCAGCAGATCGGTCTCCCACGAGCCATCCTGACGCGCCTCGTCGAAGGCAAGGACTCGCGGGGAGCCGCGCTTAAGCTCCAGTGGGAGGACAGCCTCAGCGCCATAGACGAGGAAGAAGGGCGTCTCGCGAGTAGGCTTCCTTGCCGTCGTGCGGATGGACCACAGCACGGACTGCAGCTCGTCGAGCCAGCCTTTGCCGCAAGCCTCAAGTTTCTTCTTGAAGCTCCTTGTCTTGAGGCCCTTGAGGACCTCGGAGTTGGTGCACTCGGCCTGACCATTGCTTCGCGGGTGCGCCACCGAGGCGTAGCAAATCTGCGTGCCGAGGTTGGCGTAGTAGGACTTGAAGAGGCCGCTTGTGAACTGGGAGCCGTTGTCGGTGATGATGCGATTGGGAACTCCAAAGCGGCTCACGAGGCCCTTGATGAACTTGATGGCGGAGCCTGCCGGGATGGTGCGCACCGGCTCGACCTCTGCCCACTTGGTGAACTTGTCGATGGCGACGTAGAGGTAGCGGTAACCACCAGCCGCGCGAGGGAAAGGCCCCAGGATATCCAGCCCCCAGACCGCGAAGGGCCATGAGAGGGGAATCGTCTGGAGGCCCTGCACCGGTTGGTGGATCTGCTTGGCGTGGAATTGGCAGGCCTCGCAGGCCTGGACCAGTGCGGTAGCGTCGCGCAGAGCAGTGGGCCAGTAGAAGCCGTTGCGGAAAACCTTACCAACGAGGGTGCGTGATGAGGAGTGGTGGCCGCAGTCTCCTCCATGTATATCAGCTAGCAACTCGCGCCCTTGCTCTTCAGAGATGCACCGCAGTGATACGCCATTGGGGCGCCTGCGGTACAGCTAGCCATCTTGTAGGCAGTAAGCGGTGGCCTGCCGGGCCACGCGCTCTGCTTCGGCGTCCTCTTTCGGGAGGGTACCGCGAAGCAAATAAGCCTTGAACTCCGCGGCCCAGCTATCCGCCTGAGGCTCGAGCGCCAGCAGCAGGCGAGCTCCTGAGGCCGGGCCACAGTCTGGTGCACCCGTGGGTGGTGCGGGCGGGAGTTCCTCGCGAAGGAGTGCCGTGCTCGCGGCTGGGGGTGCGGCAGACGGCTTGAGGAGCCTTTCCTCAAAGACGCCGGGGCTCTGGGGCTCGCGGCGTGATGCTCGTTTGGCGATGTCGTCGGCCTCTTTGTTGCTGCCGCGGGGGATGTGCTGCAGCTGCAGGCCAAGAAAGCGCTACTCAAGTTCACGTACCTCTTCCAGGTAGAAGGCCATGTGCTCGTCCTTGGGCTTGTAGCTTTTGATGGAAAAGTTGACGAGGAGTTGCGAATCGCCCTTGATAGTCAGATGCTTGATGCCTAGGGCGAACGCGGCCTTGAGGCCTGCGATGAGGCCCTCATACTCTACGATGTTGTTGGAGACCTTGTCGGTGTGCCTGAAGCAGAGCTGTATAGCGTAGTAGAGCCTGTCTCCTGTTGGTGAGGTGAGCATGACCCCAGCCCCCGCGCCCTGTCGGGAGAAGGCGCTGTCGAAGTGCATAGTCCATCCGCCAGGCGCCTCATCCCCTGGCAGGAGGGACTGGGCCTCGCGAGGCTCATCCTCGTACGTGTCCATCCATTCTGCCACGAAGTCGGCCAGAGCCGCGCCTTTGATGACTCTGGTGGTGGAGAACTCCAGCTGGAAGGCTTGCAGCTCGATGTTCCACTCGGCGACGCGGCCGGCGGCGTTGGGGCTGCGCAGGACTTGCTCCAAGGGGTAGGAGGAAATGACCTTGATGGGATGACCCTGAAAGTAGTGGCGCAGCTTCCTCGAGGCGACGAGGAGCGCGAGGAGGAGCTTCTGCTGCATGGGGTAGCGCTCGCGTGCATCCCTTAGCACGGTGCTGACGAAGTACATGGGGTGTTCGACGAGGCGCGTAGTTGTCGCGACAGCTTGCTCTTCAGATGCCTGGCGAGGCTCGGAAGGCTCGGGGACCTCACGAGGCTCAGGAGGCTCGCGAGGCCCGGGGGGCTCGCGAGGCTCAGCGGGCTCGTGAGGCTGAAGGGGCGCCGGGGGCTTCTCCTTGGCACAGATGCGCTCCTCCCGCACCACCACCAACGCCGCGCTGGCCGTCTGGGGGGTGGCCGCCAAGTACAGGAGCAAGGGCTCACGAGAGCGCGGCACGACCATGATGGGCGGGCTCGTGAGGTACCTCTTGAGGGCCTCGAAGGCGGCGTCTGGCTCAGGAGTCCACTTGAAGGAGCCGGACCTCTTCAGGAGCTTGAAGAAGGGCAGGGCTCGCTCGCCAAATTTGGAGATGAAACGTCCTAGGGAGGCCATACACCCTGCCAAGCGCTGCATTTCCTTGAGGGTTCGGGGAGGGTGCATTTTCTCGATGGCCTTGATCTTCTCTGGGTTGGCCTCGATGCCACGGTGCGAGACTAGGAAGCCGAGGAGCTTGCCGGAGGGGACTCCGAAGACGCACTTCTCTGGGTTGAGCTTGAGGTTGACTTTGCGCAGGTTGGCAAATGTTTCCTGGAGGTCCGCGATGAGGGATCCAGCCTCGCGAGATTTGACCACGATGTCGTCGACGTAGGCCTCCGCGTTCCTCCCCATCTGAGGCCCCAGAGTGATGCGCATTAGTCGCTGGAAGGTGGCGCCCGCGCTCCTTAAACCGAAGGGCATACAGACATAACAATATACGCCGCAGGGGGTGATGAAGGCCGTCCTCTCCACATCTTCGGCCGCCATCTTGATCCGATGATAGCCTGAGAAGGCATCCAGGAAGCATAGCAAATCACACCCGGCGGTGGAATCCATTATCTGATCGATGCGGGGCAGTGGGAACGGATCCTGAGGGCAGAACTTGTTGAGGCTGGTGAAGTCGACGCACAAGCGCTCCTTGCCGCCCTTCTTGGGGACGACGACTGGGTTGGTGAGCCATTCGGGATGGCGCACCTCACAAACGACTCCGGCTTCTTGGAGCTTCTGGACTTCATTGACAATGAACTCTTGCTTCTCTGGCGCCTGGCGCCGTGCTTTCTGCTTGACCGGGCGTGCATTGGAGCACACCGCTAAGTGGTCCTCGATCACCTCCCTCGGCACACCGGACAAGTCGGATGCTTTCCAGGCGAAAACATCCGAGTTTGCCCGAAGGAAGGCGACGAGTGCGCTTTCCTATGTAGGGGGGAGGCCTGTGCTGATGGTGAAGGCAGGGCCGGAGCCGCTGCCGTCCACCAACGCCTTCTTCGTCTTGGCACGGTCCTGAGAGAACATCTGCTTCTTCTTCGCTGGCGCGGCCTCGGAAGGCTCGGCCGCGTCCTCATCGGCCGGGTGTGCGACAGCGGCAGCCTTGTAGGCACGCTCGAGGGTGCTGGCCGCGTCCTTTTCGTCGCAGGCGACGGTGATGATGCCGCTGCAGCCGGGCATCTTGAGGACGTTGTAGGCGTGATGGGTGGCCGCCATGAACTTGGTGAGAGCCGGGTAGCCCAAGATGGCGTTATAAGGCAGGTCGATGTGCGCCACATCGAAGTCGATGAGCTCGGTGTGGTAGTTCTTGCGGGTGCCGAAGGTGATGGGGAGGCGCACTTGCCCCAGTGGGATGGTGGAGCCATCGGTCACTCTGGAGAAGGGCCTGGTCGGCATCAGCTGGTCGTAGGGCACCTGGAGCGTCTCGAATGTCTCGATGGAGAGTACGTTGAGGCTGGCACCCCCGTCGATGAGGGTCTTGGTGACCGTGACGTTGCTGATGGTGGGAGTGCACAGCATGGGGAGCGCGCCTGCAGAGGCCGTGGACTTGGGGTGGTCCTTGGAGTCGAAGGTGATGGCGTACTGCGACCACTTGAGGGGCCGCGCGACCTCAGGCCTCGGGAGGGCGGCGTACACCTCGTGAGAGAGTTGCTTGAAGTGGCGGATGGACGCGAGGGCTTGGGACCCGCCAAGGATGCAGGCGACCGCGCGAGGCTCCTGGTAACCCCCGACGCCCTCGTCAGGCCAGTTGGCATTGTCCCTCCGCAGTGGTGGTGGCAGCGGCGGGAGAGCGGCGTTGGCCTGAGGATTCGCCTCACGAGGCTGGTCGCGCTAGGCGGCCTCACGAGGCTGGTCGCGCCAGCCCTAGCGGTAGCTGCCATTACTGTTGTGGCTGTCCCAGCGGTTGCCGCTGCGGCCACCTCCGCGGCCGGCGCCGCGGCCATTGCGGTCATCCCGGCGGCTCTGGCGCTCGTCGCGGAGCAGCTTGAGTTCCTAACAGTCTTCGGTGCTGTGGGAGCGGACGTTGTGAAAGGCGCAGAGCAGCCGGTTGTCCTTTCTGGGCTCGTCGAGGTCGCGGCCGCGCTTCTGCTCTGGCTCCGCCACAAGCACAGCAGGGCCCTTTCGCTTGACGTCCTTGCTCTTGGCCTTGGCGGCGTCGAGCGCCGCGTCGGGGTCGTTGTGGACGAAGAGGCGGCCTTCTTCAGCCTTGGCACACTTGTCGGCGAGGTCGAGCAGCTCGAGCACGGAGTCGAGCTCACCGTTGATGGCGAGCTTCTCGCGCATCTTGACGCCCGTGACACCGGTGGAGAACGCAGAGATGACAGCCGCATCGGAGGCGCGCGGGATCTTGTTGCGCACCTGACTGAAGCGCTGCATGTACTTGCGGAGGGTCTCATCAGGGCGCTGTCGAACACGCCGCAGGTCGTTGATGGTGAGGGAGCGGTCCTACGTGCCCTTGAAGTTGGCGATGAACTGGCTGCAGAGCTCGGCCCACGACGAGATGGAAGCCTCGGGGAGGTTCATGAGCCAGGAGCGCGGGCCAGCCTTGAGGGACATGGGGAACCAGTTCGCCATGACCTTGTCGTCGCCGTTCGCCGCCTCGACGCTCAGCGCGTAGAGCTGGAGGAAATCCGTGGGGTTGGGGGTGCCGTCGTAGCATGGGGGCAGCTCAGGCTTGAACTTCGCGGGCCAGACCACGCGACGCAGCTCGCGAGTGAAGGCATGGCAGCCCACGCCGCTCGAGGGGACGCCGCCAGTGAGGGCGGCACGGTTTTAACGCTCGGCCGCTGCAACGTCCTGAACGGCCTGGTCCTCGCACTGGCACTGCCGCTCGAGGAGCACCCGCACGTCGGGGGGCGCGCGGCGGATGATCTGGCAGCTGGGGTCATCCTGGCCTGGCGAGGACGCGCCGCAGGATGGCTCACGAACCCGCGCGCTGCGCTGGGGCCCGTCGCGCTCGTCGAGCAGAGGAGGCGGCGGGGGAGCACCATGCGCCAGGTCCCCAGCGCGAGACGGCGGAGGGCGAAACGAGTGGGAAGGTGCCGGAGCGTCCCCGGCGGCGTTGACGAGCTCGGTGATGCGGCCAAGCTAGGCGTCGTAGCCGGCGTCAGCCGGACGGTAGCGGAGCAGCTCACGCGCCATGCGCAGCGCGGCCTGCGGGTTCAGCGGCCCACGGCAGGCGAGGGAGGAGGCCGTGGCGGTGTGGTCGTTCACCTACATGGAGGGGTGCAGGGAGGAGGCCTGCTGCTCGCGGGCAGCGGGGTCGGTGGCGGCAGCAGCCTCGGCGTCGGGGCGGCGGCGGTTGCCGCGGGCCACCGGCTCTGTCTGAGCCACGCGGCCAGCCCTGCGCTCGGCACGCTCGCGACGTGCGTCGGCCATGGGGTTGCTGGAGCTGAGGGCGGAGCAGAAGAACGATAGCGCACCCCTACCTGGCGCGCCAAATGTCGGAAGTCGGGCTCCGTGGACCCAAAGGTTCGAACACTGGGGTGAGCTCGATCTACTGCGTCGTCTCCTACCACGGCTAAGCTACGGCGAGAGCGCGCTAGCGAGGGACGGGGCGAGGACTCAGCGGTTTACCCAGGTTCGGGCCACCTTGTGGTGTAAGACCCTACTCCTGCTTTGTGGTTTTGATTGCAATGGACAAGAGAGTTCTTGCGTACAAGGTGAGGAGGAGGAAGAACTGGTCCGGAGAGATCTCTCCTCCTACTATGGCAGCACTGTCCTTTATACCAGCCTTGGTCCTCTTCCCCCTGGAAACTTAGGCGGGAAGGGTCGCCACACTTGGCGGTTTTGAAAGGGGATAGGCACTCAGGCTATCCTGACTAAAGGTGGTCTTCGCCTGCCAAAGCATGATCCATGACGCGCCGGTGGGCTCGGTGATGACCTCCGCCCTGCGCGCCCGTCGTCTTGGTCTTCCTTCGCCGATCGGGCAACCTTTGGGGTTGCTTTGGAGAGTAGATAGCTGGCCCTGCTCCCTTAACATGAAAGAGGAAACCATCTTCATCCGCGCCTGCTGGCGCGGCCTCTGCTGCTGCTCGTCGCCGTGCGTGTCACCCACATGATGGGCTCCAGACCGCGCGGCACGGCGAACGGCCTTCGTCTCGAGCGCCTGCGGGAGGGGGCCTTGGGAGGCCACCTCGGAAAGCCGCCTCGTGAGGCTCACCTCGGGAAGCCACCTCGTGAGGCTCACCTCGGGAAGCCGCCTCGTGAGAGAGCCTCGCGAGGCCGTTGATGGTGGTGCTGAGTATTACTTGCCACTCCCTGAGGAGGGGGGGCTCAGGAGGCCAGGGCCTCATGAGGGGTCTTGGTGAGATGCTCGGTGGTGCTGGCCTACTGGGCCATGCCAGGCGTTGCGCCCTGGGCCGAAGGCAGACGGGCCTGGATACCCCGGGTTCCATGGGCCCGACAGCTATGCAAATAGAGATTCAACGCTTGTCTGAGGAATATGAGCGCCAGGCTGAGCACTGCTGTGGTGTGAAAGACAGATTCATCAGCGCTTCCAACAAAGTTGTTGATGATTACAATCAAAGGGAGGCTGCGAAGTGTGGTTAAGCTCCTCCAACCAGTTCTTCAACTCCACCGCAAGAACCTTCCAGGGTAACTGAAACTGTTGCGCCTGAAGAAACTGCCAGGGCGACTGCATCAGTCGTGCCTGATGAAGTTGTACCACCAAGTTCCTCAGCAGCAGCGCCAGAACAGTCTTCATCTTTGAAGCGTCTCACACTTCCTTCTGCTTCAGAAGTGAAGAAAACAAAGGCTGCTGAGAAGAGAAAAGCTTCAGCACCCTCTGCTGCAGAATCTGTGAAGAAATTGAAGATGGCTCCAATTTCTTCAAATGCACCTATCGATGCCATACCAATTTCTTCTGCCCCTCCAACCAGATCAAGTCAAGAGCTTCAGATCATCCCCTTCGGTGTGGACTATGTCATCCCACCTAAAGATGAAGAAGAGAAATCCCACTCTGCTGCTTCCACAGAGCAAGTGGATGAAGAAATTGAGATTGCAGCAGATGCTTCTTTACACCAGGTATCATCTCCTCCAGTCCAAGTGACTGATGAAGAAACTGATGAGGACATGGATGTGGGTTCTTCAACTCCGGTAATCCATGATGACTTCTGGGATGTCGCACATCCGAACTCACCCCTCACCACACCTCTCATGCAAGTACCTCAGTCCCCAGCTGTTACTGAGGAAATACAAACTGGTTCTGAAGGTCATCAACCATCCCTTCAGACCATTAATGAGGAAATTCCAGCTGCATTAGCTGATGAAATTGTGCAACAAGTGAATGATGAAGAAGTTGCACCCCCTCCAACACAACGTGAAGATCCAACACCCTCAGCAGATTCAGACACAGTTCCATTCGCAACAACTGAGGAAGTTGCAAAGTCTTTGGCCATCACGGATCCCAACGACTCAACGGGCTCTCCGAGACCCATCTTCGATGTGAGGCCAAAGAAGATAAATCTTCAGCCAGTGCCCTCAATGCCCAAGGTTGGCAAAAGCGACAGAAGGCCAAAATTCAACAATGTCGCCTTCTTTCAAGAGAAGAATGTCTTCATAGGCGAGTCCCCGTATGACTCTGCAAAAATCAGGCGTCAGAGATTTTGGACAAATGCTCAGATGAACTTCTATTCCTCACTGCTGTTTGACAAGAACAAAGTGTTCCCGCATCGTCATATTCCTCATGTGGATATGGAATCCTTACCGTGCTTTCAGCCAGTTCTGGCTGTTCTTCACGATGCTGGATTACTCAGTTTCGTCACAGATGTGTGTGATTGGAATGAAGAACTCATTCTTTAGTTTTATGCCACCTTGCATCTATCTGGTGATGTTGATGATATTCACTCATGGGCTCTCGACTGGATGAGTGAGAACACGCACTACAAGGCTCCTGCTGTTGAATTTCTCTGAGCTCTTCCTGTTGATTTTCCCTCAACTAAAGCCAGAAAGATCTATGAAGAACCTGAGTTGCCAAATCATCTGATGCAAGTACTGATGAAGCCTTTGGCTCAAGGAGAAGCTCAGAGAACCACCTTCTTAGTGAAGGATTTGCTATATGTGCCAAGGACAGTATATCGCATTCTGGCCAAAACCCTCAGTCCTATCAAAGGCCACAATTCTGTGACTGAAGAAGTTGTGGGAATCATGAAGAACTTGCTATTCAATATCATCCATGGTATTCCTATCAATGTGCATGATTTCTTCATGAGGACTTTGGCCACTATTGCACAATCTCCATTTGACTTGAAGCCTTATGCTCCCTGGCTCATGAGATTCATCCGCACAAGATCATCAATCAACGACTAAGCTGACACTCAAAATCATCTCAGCTTTCTGCCAGATGTTGAAATTCTTAAAAGCACAATTGCTTCAGTTCCTGGCAAAGGGAAAGTTGTCATTGATGAAGGAGTTCGTCCCCATGATGGCCAATTTTGTCAGCCTGTCTCACAATCCACAGGATATGATTCTTCAAGCCATGACACTAACGCAAATGCCACTCAGCAAACCCCTCACGGTGAAGCTCCTCGAGTGATGACTGATCATGAGCTGCTCATAAGTATTCAACAGAAAGTTGACAAAAACCACAACTGGGTTAAGCGTTAACTCCATGCAATTCTAGGCAATATGACTGTGACGCAAAATTCAGTCCGGAAGAATCATTACTATCTGCACAAGATCTTCGACAGAACTTGGGCCATTCTTTCACATCTGAAGACCCCTGACGAACTTGAAAAAATGGAATTCAAAATGAACTTTGATTGGGCAAATCCCCCCAAGAAGAAGTTCAAGAAGGTTCAAGTTCCTCCGATGGTTCCAAGCTCTGTGTCTTCGTCACGCGCTACTGATGAAAATGAAGATGTTGAAGACACTGCAGCAGGCCCTTCTTCAACTCGCGACCCCAACAATGACGTTGGCGCTCCCTCGACTGCTTCATGATTTGATTTCTTCAGGGGCGTTAGTTCTCAGTTGCGTCTCCTTTTGGTCATCTGATGACAAAGGGGGAGAAATTGGAGTTAGTCTTCAAGCGGGACTCTTATATTGGGCGGTTTATTTTGTTAAGTTGCAACTCTTGGTTCTTCGGTTGATTTGCTCCTTTGATGAGTTGTAACTTAAATACTGTTGGTGGTCTGACATTCTTTTGCGACATTTTATTTGTATGCGTGATTATGCTCTGATCCTCAAAATATATATATGTGCATGCATGTTATAATTCGTTAGACACCAATTTTCATCATGCATTCAAATTCTGCAATATCTTATGATCATGCATGATTAGATTCCAAGATATAGGGGGAGATCTCCACAATTTCAACCTGCCATGTGCATTTGCAATCCAGAGCAAATTCTTCATATGCACATCTTCAGGGGGAGTTCCTCAAATATCTTGTAACCAATGTCCTCATATCATGTACTTACACTCCCACTATTTTATTCCCGTTGAAAACTTAACTAATTTGTAATCAATCACCAAAAAGGGGGAGATTGTAAGTGCATCAAGTGCCCCCTTAGTGGTTTTGGAGTATTGAAGACAAATAAGTTAAGGGACTAATGAGTTTGTGAGTGTACACAGGAAAGAATAGTCCTTGAAGACTTGGTTTAACCACGGAAGTCGACCCCTAAAAATGTATTTCTTCAAATGAAGAATTTGGTGCGGCCTTTGAGGAAATTGATGTGAAGACTTGGAAGCTTGAAGACTTTGTTTTCTTAGTTTCTTTTCTTCTTATTTGAGTCATAGGAAAAACCGTACTGTCAAAGGGGGTCAAGGTGAAACATATTTCATACTTCAAAGCGATGCTCAAAACTATACAAACCTAAGCCGCTTCGAGTGAAGCCTTTGGAAACCTCCAGAACAACTGACGAATTTGACAGTGACAGTGACGAAGTTCATCTGGTCTCTGACTAATTTGGTCAGGCTGAGGAGTTAGGATTTCGCCAGTGCGATCTGCCTATCATGAGGAAATAGAGTGCCCCGACGAAATTGAGAGCTTAATTTCCGACCGTTGCTGCGCCGCGTGCCAGCTATCGAGTGGATTCTTATCCTGACAACGGTCATGTCTGAGAAGGGCATTTATGACAATTCATGTCAGGTTGCTCCCTGGCTATTAATAGCCGCCCCCTACAACCACTAGTTGGTTGGCTGCTCTAGAGAGAACTTGACACTTATCATTTGAGAGCAACCCTTCCTCTGACGACTTTGTGAGAACCCAAGTGAGGAAAAACCCAATCAGAGCCTAAGTGATTGAGCATCACTGAAGAAGTTGATCTGTGTGATCCGACGCTTATTACCTTTGAAGACTGTCATTCTTCCAGACAGTTAGGCGTCATGTTCTGAGCACCCAAGAGTAATTGTGGTGTGCCTATGAACAAGTCTGTGAAGGTTTTGGAAGTCTACCTTGAAGACTTACCATGAGTGATTGGGCGAGGTCTAAGTGACCTTATCTCAAGAGGAATACAGTGAGGACTAAGTGTCCTTCGAGGTAAGACTCAGCCGCCTCAACCAGACATACAGTTGATACAGCAACTGGAACTGGTCTACCAAATCGCTGTGTCTTCGTCAAGCCCAACCGGTTTTAAATTCCTCACCCCTTTACCTTTACGCAATTTCCGCTGCTGAAGAACTCGTGATCTACTTTTCTAATGAATTTGAACTGAAGACTTTCATCATGTTGTTTATCATTTCTTCAGTTCATCTTCTTCATGCATGTATGCTTGTATGACTACTTGTTCTTCACCTGTATGTATTTTCTATGCATGCTAGTTACATCTATGCCGATCTAGTTTCACTTCTGTTTCTATTTCGTCACTCTGATTTTCGTCAAAATCTTCGGAGTTTGACGAATTTCTAAAAATCTCCCATTCACCCCCTCCCCTCTGGGAGTTAACCTACACTTTCAAAACCAGACTGTAATACCTTGTGTGCAGTTCTGTCTCCCGCATGGTGTCCTCCATATGCCTCAGAATGACACTTACGTAGGATTTGTTCCTATTCATGCTCAGGTACACAACGTATAATAATACCATCTACTCCTTCTTTATATAAGTGTGGGTCATCCCAAAAGTAATGTCTTAAATCAAAGAAGAACTTTTTCTTTTGTTGGTATGTGAAACTAGGTGGTATATATTTAGCAACAATGTAATTAGCTTAGTCTGCATACCATGGGGTATTACGAGATGCATTTATCACAGCTAATTGTTCATCAGGGAAATCATTATTAATAGGAAGTGGGTCATCAAGAACATTTTCCATTCTAGACAGATTATCAGTTACGGTATTCTCAGCTCCCTTTCTATCAACAATACGCAAATCAAATTCTTGTAGCAAAAGAACCCACCTAATAAGTCTAGGTTTAGCATCTTTCTTTTCCATAAGATATTTAATAGCAGCATGATCAGCGTGAACAGTAACCTTAGAATCAACAATGTAAGATCTGAATTTATCACATGCAAACACAACTGCTAAAAATTCTTTTTCAGTAGTAGCATAATTTCTTTGAGCACTGTCTAGAGTTTTACTAGCATAATGAATAACATTCAATTTCTTATCAACTCTTTGTCCTAGAACAACACCTACAGCATAATCACTAGCATCACACATAATTTCAAAGGGTAGGTTCCAATCAGGTGGTTGAACAATAGGTGCAGAAATTAAGGCTTTCTTAAGTATTTCAAAGGCTTCTACGCAATCATCATCAAAAACAAATGGAACATCTTTTTGCAAAATATTAGTAAGAGGCCTAGAAATTTTAGAGAAGTCTTTTATAAACCTTCTATAGAAACCAGCATGACCGAGGAAACTTCTTATACCTTTGATATCTTTAGGACATGGCATTTTCTCAATAGCATCAACTTTAGCTTTATCAACCTCAATACCTCTTTCAGAAATTTTATGCCCAAGGACTATACCTTCATTCACCATAAAGTGGCACTTCTCCCAATTCAAGGCAAGATTAGTTTCTTCACATCTCTGCAAAACTCGATCAAGGTTGCTCAAGCAATCATCAAAATAAGTTCCGTAAACGGAGAAACCATACATGAAAACCTCAACAATCTTTTCACAAAAGTCAGAGAATATAGCAGTCATACATCTTTAAAAGGTAGCAGGTGCATTACATAAACCAAAAGGCATACGACGATAAGCATAAGTTCCAAAAGGACAAGTAAAGGTGGTTTTCTCATGATCTTCAGGTGAAACAAGTATTTGAGAGAAACCAGAATAACCATCTAGGAAACAAAAGTGTGTATGCTTAGATAATCTTTCTAAAATTTGATCAATAAAAGGCAAGGGGTAATGATCTTTCCTAGTAGCTTTATTTAATTTCCTAAAATCAATTACCATCCTATAACCAGTTACAATTCTTTGTGGGATAAGTTCATTTTTATCATTAGGAACAACGGTAATACCTCCTTTCTTAGGAACACAATGAACAAGACTTACCCATCTACTATCAGCTATGGGATAAATTATACCTACCTCCAGAAGCTTTAATCTTTCAGTTCTTACCACATCCTTCATTTTAGGATTTAACCTTCTTTGATGATCAAGAACGGGTTTAGCGTCTGGCTCCATATGAATTTTATGTTGACATAAAGTGGGACTAATGCCCTTAAGATCATCAAGAGTATATCCAATAGCAGCACGGTGCTTCTTCAGAGTTTTAAGTAATCTCTTTTCTTCATGCTCTGAAAGGTTAGCACTAATAATAACAGGATATATCTTCTTTTCATCAAGATAAGCATATTTAAGTGTATCAGGTAATTGCTTTAATTCAAACACAGGATAACCCTTGGGTGGAGGTGGATCTCCCAAGGTTTCAACAGGCAAATTATGTTTAAGGATAGGTACTTGTTTAAAGAACAACTCATCTATTTCATTTCTTTCATTCATATTCATATCATTCTCATGGTCCAGTAAATATTGTTCTAAAGGATCAGTAGGAGGCACAACAATAGAAGCAAGACCAATAATTTCATCTTTATTGGGTAATTCTTTATCATGATATTGTCTACTAAACTTAGAGAAATTAAATTCATGAGATATATCACCGAACTTAACTCTAACCTTCTCTTTAACACAATCAATTTTAGCATTAACAGTATTCAAGAAAGGTCTACCAAATATAATGGGGCAAAAATTATCTTGTTGTGAACCAAGTACTAAGAAATCAGTAGGGTATTTGATCTTACCACACAAGACTTCAACATCTCTAACGATCCCAAGTGGTGTAATAGTATCTCTGTTTGCAAGCTTAATAGTAACATCAATATCTTCAATCTCAACAGGTGCAATATTATTCATTACTTCTTGATATAAAGAAAACGGAATAGCACTCACACTAGCACCCATATCACATAAGCCATGATAGCAATGATCTCCAATCTTAACAGAAACAACAGGCATGCCAACTACGGGCTTATTCTTGTCTAGCATATCTCGCTCATTTCTAGCAGGTTTAGCAATTCTAGCAGCCTCATCGCAAAACTAAATAACATGCCCATCAATATCATCAACCAAAAGATCTTTAACCATTGCAATATTAGGTTCAACTTTAATTTGTTCAGAAGGTCTAGGTGTTCTTATATTACTTTTATTAACCACAGTTGAAGCTTTACATGTTCCTTAATCCTACCAGGGAAAGGAGGTTTCTCAATATAGGCAGTAGGCACAACTGGATCAACATTGTAAACAATTGGTCTTCCTTAACACTAATAGGTTCTTCATTCAATTCAATAGGTGGATGATATCTAAACCATTTCTCTTTAGGGAGATCAACATGAGCAGCAAAATATTCACAAAAAGTAGCTACTATCTCAGAGTCAAGTCCATATTTAGTACTAAACTTATGAAAAACATCAGTTTCCATAAAAGATTTAACACAATCAAACTCAAGATTTATACCTGACTCTTTACCTTTGTCGATTTCCCAATCTTCAGAGTTACGTTTAATTCTTTCCAGAAGATCCAATCTGAATTCAATAGTTCTCTTCATAAAGGAACCAGAAGAAGAAGTATCGAGCATGGATTGATCATCATGAGAAAGCCGAGCATAAAAGTTTTGAATTGTTTTTTCTCTTGGGAGCTCATGATTGGGGCATGTGTGCAACATATACTTAAGCCTCCCCCAAGCTTGAGCGATACTTTCTCCTTCACGAGGCCAAAAATTATATATACATAATTCCGAGCACGATGAACCAAATGCATAGGATAAATTTCTGGTGAAATTCCATCTTCAACCGGTTCCAATCCCATGTTTCAGTATCATCACATAGCCTATACCATGTCAATGCCTTTCCCTCCAAAGATAAAGGGAATACTTTCTTCTTAACTCCATCTCCGGATAGACATGCAAGCTTAAACAATCCACAAATTTCATCCACATATATCAAGTGCATATCAGGATGCACCGTTCCATCTCCTGCATAAAGATTAGCTAGCAGTTTCTCTACCATACCCGAAGGAATTTCATAATAAATATTTTCAGTAGGTCAGTAGGTTGAGGAGCAACTCTTATTGCTTCCGGTCAAGGTGAAGATGCCCCGAGCAAACCCCTCAAAGGATTACTTTCCATAGTGACAAGTGACAGTAAATTTCAGCACGTAATATAAATGTTTCCTTACCAAATTCCACTCACCAAAGGCGCTTCACTCCCCGGCATTGGCACCAGAAAAGAGTCTTGATGACCCACAAGTATAGGGGATCAATCGTAGTCCTTTAGATAAGTAAGAGTGTCGAACCCAACGTGGAGCAGAAGGAAATGACAAGCGGTTTTCAGCAAGGTATTCTCTGCAAGTACTGAAAGTAGAGGTAACAGATAGTTTCGGTAGCAAGATAATTCGTAACAAGTAACAAGTAACAAGTGTAATAAAGTGCAGCAAGATGGCCCAATACTTTTTATAGCAAAGGACAAGCTGGAACGAACTCGTATAATAAGCAAAGCGTTCTCGAGGACACATTGGAATTTCATCTAGTCACTTTCATCATGTTTGTTTGATTCGCGTTCACTACTTTGATAATTTGATATGTGGGTGGACTGGTGCTTGGGTGTTGTTCTTACTTGAACAAGCCTCCCACTTATGATTACCCCCTCTCGCAAGCATCCGCAACTACGAAAGAAGAATTAAGATAAATCTAACCATAGCATGAAACATATGGATCCAAATCAGCCCCTTACGGAATAGCGCATAAACTAGGGTTTAAGCTTCTATCACTCTAGCAACCCATCATCTAATTACTACTCCACAATGCCTTCCCTTAGGCCCAAAGATGGTAAAGTGTCATGTAGTCTATGTTCACACGACTCCACTAAAGGAAGCAACAACAAACATATCATCAAAATATCGAACGAATACCAAATTCACATGATTACTTATGACAAGACTTCTCCCATGTCCTCAAGAACAAAAGTAACTACTCATAAATCATATTCATGTTCAAGATCAGAGGGGTATTGAATAGCATTAAGGATCTGAACATATAATCTTCCACCAAATAAACCAACTAGCATCAACTACAAGATGTAATCAACACTACTAGCAACCCACAGGTACCAATCTGAGGTTTTGAGACAAAGATTGAATATAAGAGATGAACTAGGGTTTGAGATAAGATGGTTCTAGTGAAGATGTTGATGAAGATTGGTCCTTCCACGATGAGAGGATCGTTGGTGATGTCGATGGCTTTGATTTCCCCCTCCCAGAGGGAAGTATCCCCGGCGGAATCGCTCCGCCGGAGAGCAAAATAGCTCCTACCCAGGTTCCGCCTCGAGACGGCGGCACTTCGTCCCGAAAGTCTTCTTCTAATTTTTTTTCTAGGGAAAATGGCTTCATATAGCAGAAGGAGGGGACCGGAGGCCTGCCAGGGGCCCCACAAGCTTGGGGGGTGCGCCCAGGGGGGGTAGGGCGTGCCCCCCAGGCTTGTGGCTGCCTGGTGGGTCCCCTCCTGTTGATTCTTTTGCCATTATTTTTTATATATTCCAAAATAATTCTTCGTAAATTTTCAGATCATTTGGAGTTGTGTAGAATAGCTATCTCTATTTCACCCCTTTTCGGTCCAGAATTCCAGCTACCGGCATTCTCCCTCTTCATGTGAATCTTGCAAAATAAGAGAGAAAAGGCATAAGAATTGTACCATAAAGTGAAATAATGATCAAAAACACAATAATAATTAGTAGGAAATCATGATGCAAATTGGACGTATCAGGGGTCTGGGCTGGTGGTCACAGGCGGTTTAAGGAAGATTGTCAACAGTGACTGGCGGGAGGTAGATGAAGGTCATCTGCCCGTTCCTTGTAGATCGGACGGTGAAGACAAAAATCGACTGGCCTATTGGTTTTTAGTCGACTATTATTTTCATAGGACCACATGTGGTGGTTTGCTGGAGGATTAGCTGCACTTCCCAGCCATCCCTGTGCTCATATTTCAAAAGCCTATAATCTAACTTCGTGTGTCATGCATGTTGTAGAGCTATCATATGTCTGCCGTCATTTATTTTTGACCCACCTGCTATCTGATACTTTTACACTGCACTACTTGCCCACAAACTACACCCATACTCTCACTATTGTTTTATTACGCATGGGTATTTCAGAATCTCAAGCACGGTATTCTAAAAAGAAAATAGAGCAGTCGCTCCAGTCTGCATCGAGAATTGGAAAGACGTGGTGGGGCGCTCTAAAGAAGAGTGTAGTGTCATTCGATGAAGACTGTCAACATAGCTCTATAGTTGATGACCCCATTCGCCATACACGAGCATCGCAGGTGCTTGCTTTAACTTCACAGTGTCATATGTGGTTGCATGTTGCATATGGTGTCTACCTTGTATTGCTTCTAAATTGGTTAAATTGCATCTGCTTAGCCATATACTGTGAATATGACATGCCTTCCTATTTTTGGTACATACTACATTTATCTATTAACCATGTTCTTACATCAGACTAATGTTCTTGTGTATCCCTCATCAATCACTTATGATGAGACAGTCACGCCCGTGGGTTAGTGTGAGACGCGCTACTCTTTTAAAGAGTGCAGTGTCATCCTCCCCACTTGATTCTCAACAAATAGCAAGGCTAGATGAAGATAGTCAACGTAGCTCTGTAGTTGGTGACCGCATTTCCCCTACACCACCATCGCAGGTGCTTGCTCTAACTTGGCAGTGTGATATGTGGTTGCATGTTGCATATGGTGTCTAGCTTGTAATTCTTCTAATTTGGTTAAATTGCATCTACTATTCTGCTTAGTTTACACATTATACCTGTTAATGTGACATGCCTTCCTGTTTTTGGTACATACTACATCTGTCTATTAACCATGTTCTAATTAGGGTAAATTGCATCTGCTTAGTTTATACATTATACCTGTGAATATGACATGCCTTCCTGTTTTTGGTACATACTACATCTATCTATTAACCATGTTCTTACATGGAACTAATGTTCTTGTGTGTCCTGCATAATCACTTACGATGAGACACCTTTATTCATTGCATAATGCATATGATTTCTAGCATGTAGCCATGTATTGCTTCTAATTTGTTGAAATACCCATATGAGTCCGCCCTTTTAATTTGGCAGAGTGATATTGGTTGCATCTTTCATATGGTGTCTAGCTTGCATTGCTTCTAATTAGTTGAAATGCCTTCTGCTTAGTTTACACATCATAGGTGTCAATATGTCATGTCGTCCTATTTTTCATACATATTCCATCCTTGTATCATGTGTTTGCCTTACATCAAAGTATTGTTCGTCAGTATCATGCATGAATGAGTTCTGAGGAGCGAATTTTATTCCTTTTTCTTGTTGGTTTGACTTCACAATGCAAAATCAATACAACGGAAGGAAATTAGTAAGGCAGTGGATGATGGTGGTCCTTCCGAGCAACTGAAACAGATGGTCTCTACAGATTCTACTCAGCCATCCTCCCAACGAAATTCGCAAGACAACGCAAGGCTAGACAGTCAACGTAGTTGTGTAGATGATGAATACATCTCCCCTACTCCACCATCACAGGTGCTTGCTCTAACTTGGCACTGTTATATGTGGTTGCATGTTTGCGTATGATGTCTAGTTTGTATTGCTTCTATTTTTGTTGATTTGCATCTGCTTAGTTTACACATTATACTTGTGAATATGACACGTGCTCCTGTTTCTAGAACATACTAAATCTGTCTATCACACCATGTTCTTACATCAAAGTACTGTTGTGTATCCTGAAACAATCACCTACCATAAGACACATTTAACTTGGGAGTGTGATATAGGTTGCATCTTGCATTGTCTTCTAGCTTGTACCGCTTCTAATTTGTTGAAATGGCACTTATGACGAGACACTTTTAAGAGTGATATTGGTTGCATGTTCATATGGTGCCTAGCTTTCATTTCTTCTAATTTGTTGAAATGTCTTCTGCTTAGTGTTTTTCATACATATTCCATCCTCCTATCATAGGTGTGAATATGCAATGTTGTCCTTTTTTCGTACATATTCCATCCTCCTATCATGCGGTTGCCTTACATCAAAGTAGTCTTTGTATGTATCATGCATCAATGAGTTGTGCAGAGCCAATTTTATTCCTTTTCTTGTGGTTTTGACTTCAGAAGGCAATATCAAAAAACAGGAAGGAAAAGAGTAAGTTAGGGGATGTTGGTGGTCCTCCGGACCAACGCAAACGGAGGCTCTCTAGATTTTCCACTGCTACTGCTATTGCAGTTGAAGTTCCAAGTCTATATGATGACTCCATCTCCCCTACTCCACCATCGCAGGTGCTTGATCTAACTTGACAGTATGATAATTGGTTGCATGTTGCATATGGTGTATAGCTTGTATTTCTTCTAATTTGATTAAATTGCACCTGCTGAGTTTATACATTATACATGTGAATATGACATGCCTTTCTGTATCTGAATACACTGCATCTATCTATCACACCATGTTCTTACATCAAAGTACTGATGTTGTGTATCCTGCAACAATCACTTATGATGAGACGCTTTTAACTTGGCAGTGTGATATTGGTTGCATCTTGCATTCTAGCTTGTACTGCTTCTAATTTTTCGAAATTCCACTTATGACGAGACACTTTTAACTTGGCAGAGTGATATTGGTTGCATTTTTCATATGGTGTCTAGCTTGCATTGCTTCTAATTTGTTGAAATGCCTTCTGCTTAGTTGACACATCATAAGTGTGAATATGTCATGCCGTCCTGTTTTTCATACTTGCATCCTCCTATCATGTAGTTGCCTTACATCAAAGTATTGCTTGTCTGTATCATGCATCAATGAGTTCTGAAGAGCGAATTTTATTCTTTTGTGCTGTGGGTACGGCTTGACATGGCAAAATCAAAAAAGAGCAAGGAAAAGAGTATGGTAGGGGATGCTGTTAGTCGTCGGGTGCAACGAAAAAGGAGCTTCCCTCGAGATTCTGCTGGTACTTATAGTGCAGTAGAAGGTCGAAGTCCACCGGCTAAATCTACAAACACAGTATCCCCTGCTCCACCAGCTGCAGCACCTCCTTCCATAGTACCAACATCTCAACGAGTTACTCGTTCGAATGCTCCGCAAGTGGCATGTTCCCAAGTTGCCTTCCCACCTAACACTACTTTCGAAGCACTGCTGACACTACAGGACTTGGCAAGATCAGATGAACCTCATGAGCATCAACACCAAGACGGTATGTGACCGAGTCAAGTTGCAGTTGCGTGCTCCTTTATATGTACTCTCACAGTTTCATGTGCACTAACACTTTCCATATTCGTTGTTGAATTAGCACCTCGATGCAAGAGGAAACAGACCTCAGGGATAATGCTTGATAGGTTAACAAAATCTAAAGGAGAAAGAATGGAGATCCATTTTGAGGCAGGTTTAAAAAGGCCAAGTGATGCTATAGAGTCAGCCAAGTTAGTATCAGAGGCAGTCGTTGCCTTTAGGTGTCATGCACGTATCCTCCCAACGTGGATCCAGTACAGGAATGACAAAGACGAAACCCAGTTTAACACCTTCCTTGACCATTTATCTATAAGTAATGTTATTCATCGCAATTTGTAATATTGTCTTGCTCTGTCCCATATTTTCTAGCTTGCTCTTAATGATACTCCCATTCTTTTTTCAACAGATGAGGTTCAAGTTGGATCCGAAAGATGATGCAACCAAACAAGCATGCACTCATGTTTTTTAGTCTGCTCTGCGACAATATTGGTATCACCTTAGAAAAACTCACTTTGAAGGCAAGGCTAACAATGAAATCGCCCAAACATCTCCAGTAGAATATATTACGGACGAAGACTGGACAGCCCTTGTTAAACACTGGTATGATCCGAAGTATCAGATAGGGTATATGTATGTGATCAGATCACATATTGAACTCGTATTTACGTATGTGCCTTACAAGTCTATCTTCTTCTAGGCTAACTGTTTGAAGAACAAGACCAACCGTTCTAAAGTGAAATTCCAACAGACAATAGGATCTCGTAGCTATATTGCACACTACGAGGCTCTTGTAAATAGCTACTATTTCCTCCTTTTTGCTGTGCCATATTATCGTATCTATATTGACTTGTTCCAAATATAGAGGGAAGCCCGTGCGGACCAAAAAGAACCTGAACCGAATGCAGTGCTAATCTTCAAGGATTGTCACACCAGCAAGATAAAGGGCATGACTACACCAGTCCAAGCCGTTGTTGTAAGTCCTTACTCTTCATGACTTTGAACTGCTTGTTACTGTGACGTGTTCATTTAACTGCTTGGTTTGCAGCAAATGTCAGTTACTCTGTTGACTTTTATACACAGTTGTCTTAATGTATCATTTCACCTTACACGGTTTAAAAGAAAGGAAGGATATTCTTTTGGTCTTGATCTGTAATCTAGTTGTGATGTTCACGTGCCCACACAATGATACAATAGCCTGTTTGTTTGATATCTGTTTGCCCGTGATATGAATGATGTCATACTATGTTCATCATATTTTAAACCGTGTCTCTATCCTTAGATGTCAATAAATGTGAGGAAATAGACAGTACATTAGGCATGCTACATGGACATATGTTCCGAACGTGATTTTATCATGTACTTACCACTAAAATACATGTTAAAGTATTACAGTGGTTCACCAAAATAAGTTATGTATAAATGTGAAAGCTATTTTGTTTGTTTTTGTCTCATTAGTAACTTCTTATCTGGTACACTAATCTACAAAATTCAAACTTTCAACAAGCTATGGAACAAATGATTGAACAGCCACAACCTCCTGAAGGTGATGAGGCTACCACAGGCACAATGTCACCTCTTGCTGCAGTGCGTCAGAATCTCTCCACTAACAGTGCAAAAAGCACCTTCCTGAGTAATTCTGGGTTGGTTGTTAAGGTAACCTCGTCAAAACCGCCTACTGAACAAAATCTTCCGGCTAGACACAGTGATATATCTGTGCTCCAGATACAAGTCCAATCCCTAATGGAGGTCGTTTCTGAAACAAGAATAGTGGTTGACAAATGTCATCAAGATATGAATGGTTTTGAAACCAGACTATCAGACATTTGCTTCGTTGTTCAAGAGCAATGGCGGAAAAAAGGGGAAGGTCATGCTGCTCCATTAGATTTTATAGCCTGAAACATTACCACTCTAGTCAAATGATCTGTGCTTCTATACATCTCATGCTGCATTTATCTGCAAGGACTGTAAACTTTTATGCCAACAGGCCTTTTGTTGTATGGCCGTAATTTATTTTGTTGCAATACAACATTTATCGTGCTACCAAAGGTCGTAGAAATTAGCAAGCTATTTTTGTATAGTGTAGGTTTATTCTTAGTAATGTATTCGGCATAATCGGTCTCCTTTAGGCCGAAAGCATCATAGGAGCCCAAAGGGACAATATTCGTCTGGCCCACAACTAGAATGGAGCTAAAAACGATTATGGGCCGTAATTGGTATGTAGCCCATAAGAAATAACTGGGCCTAAATCAGCGTAAGCTCTTCTTATTTCTGATCATTCCATTGGTAGGCTCGTGACCATAGTGGGCCATTAGCAGGCCTAAACATAATATGGGCCCATAGTAATAACGGGCCGTTAACATGTCTAAATATCACGCAAGCCTTATTTGGCCCATAAATGACAAGGGCCGTTAACAGGCTGAAACGTAGATTGGGCCTTCATTGGGCCAGAATATACCTAGGGCTTGTAGCAGGCCGAAAGATGATTGGGCCTAAAATGTGCCAAATAGCCCGCTGGTCATTAGCAGGACAAAATGTAGCTCAGACCATGGTGGCCTATTTACATGGCGGATCGTTAACAGGCCGAAAAAGTCAGTACCGGCCGTAATTGCGCCAACCTACTACACGGGCCTTTAACAGGCCGGAAGTGCTGGCGGGCTGGATTTGTGTCATCGAGAATATGGGTCATTAATAGGCCAGATGTGACGTCGGGCCACATATGGCCCATGGGTTGCGTCAGTCGTTAATAGGCCGAAAGTCAGACCTGGCCGAAAATGGCCCAATTCCATCATGGTCTGTTTATGGGCGGAAAGTTTCATCGGGCCACAAATGGGCCCAAATGTAGCAGGACCTTAAACAGGCCGGAAACACACCGGGCCGTAATTGGGCCCAAATACATAGCGGACTATTAACGGGCCAGAAGTGACCATGGGCCGCAATGATGAGAAATCCATAACGGGCCGGTGACGGGGTGATTTGACACTATTCGAACGGACCTTACCTACAAATGGGCCATGTGCAAGCAGGCCATTAATGGGCCAGCCCGCTAACTTTGGCTGGGCCGGCCCTTTTAACCTAAATGGGCCATTGTTGGGCCATGCCACGTGTCTCTGTTCCATAGGCGCGTATCGTCCAGTGGATGGATGACATCAGTTACGACGACGAGCTGACATGTGGTTCCGTTGGCGGATGAGAATTTTACACGTGGAAAATCGCCATTGGTCAGGGCTGTAAACAGGTTATCGGATCCAAACCGGAACCCGATAGCTTAACGGTGACCCGTTACGGTGGATGCCACGTGTTGGTTACCCTTGATGAAAACACTTCCATGACGCGCCATTTATCGTCATGGAAGTGGACACTGCCATGATGGTAATTTGAGTATTGTCATGGAACACTTTTACGACAGCACAGGTATGACTATCTTGATTCTGTCATAAAATCGTCACGGATGTACATGCATGATAGAAAACGTGACCTACTGTGACAAACACGTATCATCACCGAAGTCTTTTTTTTGTAGTGCGATGCCATCCTATAATTCGAGGAGTAATTTTTACCGTCACCATAACCATAACCTTAATCTTCACCATTAACCTGACCCTAACACTAACAAAATTCCTAACCCTCACACTAGATCTTGCTACCAACAACAATGTTAGGCATACTACACATAGTCAAGCACAAGCATAACCCTAAAAGGCATCATATCCATTGATTTCACCACAAGAAGAGCAAGAACTAGGGTTTGCACAAAAGTGAGCAATGCAACCAAAATAGATGATTCCAACAAACCAAAATGAGGGGGGTGAGAGCGGTACATGGAGTGATGAAAATAATAGGTATTTTGAAGATTTTTGTTGTTAAAGAGGAATCAGAAATATGGATATTTGGATGATGACTATAATGAGGACCAAATCACGATCTACTAAAAGGCGAAATTCTGGCACAATGAATGCTCCGGATGCACTGGACAAATCTCAAGCAATGGAGAGAGATTTGAGAGAGCCTTGTGTGAGGGACAGAGGTGGAGGAGGGGTTGTGCTCGGGGAGGGGAAGAAGAGAGTGTGGGGGTGAATGGGTGGGTGGGGTCTTAACTTATCCATTGCAGTACCCTACCGCCAGGGCCCTCAGTGGTAGGGTATCATCACCTACCGCTAGGGCCTCCGGCGGTAGGGTCTTAGGCACGCCAGCAGGCATTGACAGGTCGTTAGCGTATGCAGTTACCCTACCGCCGAGGACCCTGGCGGTAGGGTGTGTTAGCCTACCGTCAAGGCCTACGGTGGTAGGAAAAGGGTCAGATCTCGATTTTTTTGAACTCTGGGTCAGATTGTGCTTAAGTTTCTGAAAAGGGTCAAAATAGTGATTTCGGCCTCTGTCTGTCGTTGGGTCTGCTCCAGTTGTGTGCGCCTCGTGAGTGTGTATAGAGTGTACCGCAGTTACCTGCTTTGTTATTCCGGGGGGCGTCATGTCTACCTGTCCATTGCTTTTTCTTGTGCTGATGAGTCGAGGCAGCAGATCCTGGATTGTCTGTCGGTTTGATAGGTTTCCTTATGCCTGTGTCTGAGTCCCAAGACCCAAAGACAGGTGCCACGGTGCATTACCCCGCCCCGACTAGCTGGAAATGGCCGATTTGTGGTTGTCCACCAACCATCTGTTTTTGTGCCGCTCCGAGTCAGCATTATACGCCCGGATCAAAAGGTCTCCGAGTAGCAACCCCAAACATTAGCAAGGAAATGACTTCTTTTGCAGGAAGCAAGGAAACGACTTAACTCCCGGACGCGACGGCTTCTTCAGGGCTTGTTCGATTAATCCCTCTCTCACAAGGGGATTGAAGGGGATTGAGGTAGATTTTGACTTGTAGTGGATTTAATCCCTCTCAATCCCCTTCAAACCCCTTCAAATATTAAGGAACCGAATAAGGCCTCAAGTGGCAGGTACAATCCTTCCGCTGCTCCATTCTTGGATCTTGCGTCTTACCACAATTAACCATGGAATGGAATTCATTTTCTATGGGACGTTGCATTTCTAGGGCCTGTAGAGTTGCATGTTCCCGTTTGATGAAATCTACCTTGTCGGATTTGGCAGAGGCTGTGCAGGGGCGGTGTACCGACGACCAAGGATCTTCGTCTTATTGCTCCTATCTAAGGTATACTCATCTGATTCCTGGTCGGTGCTGCTTCTGTGTGCCATTTGTCTGTCCTCAAAAAAAATGTTTGTGCGTTTCGAAGAAATGTTAATAGTGTTTTTTTAAATGTTGATGTAACGAAAAGAGTGTTCATTTTTTTTGCGAATAAACGAAAAGAATGTTCATGTGATTATTTTTTTTTAATGGCGTCGAAAATTGTTCATGCGACTTAAAAAAATGTTGGCGTTGAAAAAAACATGACATTTAAAAAAATCACGCGCTTGGAAAATATGTTTGTGACATTTTAGAAAGAAAGTTTATACACCATGAAAAAACATTCGTGTTCAAAAACATGTTCTTGAAAAAAAGTACACTGTGCCTTTAAAAAGTGTTCACTGTGTATCAAAAACGCTCACGCATGTATAAGAAAAATGTATAATGTGTATTGAAAAAATAGGCATGGGTTAAAAAAGAACAGGCAAAAAGAGAAGGAAAATAAGGAAAATAAAAACTCACCTCTTCGTTAGAGTCAGCGTCGGCATGCGTGTTCTGCCTCGGCATTTAAACATGGGGGGTTTCCCACATGGGGCCCCGGCCGAGACATGTGTGCCTCTCCTGTGCACGCTTTGGGAAGCGTTGAAGGCGGCCGCGACACATCGACTCAGCAATAATTCCCCCTTCCCTTGCCGACCCGGCACCATTGACACAATTCTCTCCCACTGACCCTTCTATCTCATTGATGGCTGCTCCGCAGCCGAACCGTCCCATCCCTTTCCCGCCGGTTATAGCAACCACACCCGCTTTATCGCCGCCATTATGGGGGGGGGGTCCTACAACCACTTGTTGATGCAAAGGATGCCCAACTCCTCTTTCCCCATGCATGCTAGGCTGCGTTCGATGGACATCAACCAACCTTGGACGGCTGGTGCATCGATTCCAACGGCGGGTGGGGGTTCTTCATCTCCTGCGGCGGCGAAGATGAGGGGTGCGCATTCTGGCACATCAACCGCGCTCGGGCCATGGATTTGGTCATTGCGGCCAGGGTTTCCCTCGTCCCTTTCGGTCTAGTCCAATGCACCTTCGGATGGTGCCAGTGCATCTGTGGTGGACGTATCTTGGGTTGTTGTGCCAAGGACATCGGTCGCAGCTGGGAGTTCAGCCTAGACGGCGATCAAGTGGGCGCTGGCGTTACCGCCATGGTTTGGTCCAACACCATCCGCCAGCGCTCTGCCTACGGCAGCACTCGCTGGAGCGACCGCGAATGCTGTGAGTGCACATTGCTTTTGTGTTTATGCGGTTGGGTTATTTTTTTGGCTTGTCTTGTATTACTGTGCGTGTGCAGCCTTTGCGTTGGTTCGATCGTATGCAATAAAGTGTTTTATATACTTCATCGACATGCATTGATCAGAGCAATGTAATCATGATTGTCATGCTTCATAGATTGACGTTGATCATACCAATGTTTGTGTGCCCTGCCATGCTTCGTAAATGGGTGCTCATCATAGCAATCTCAATTTGCATGCTATGTTTGATAGATAGGCACTGCTTAGGCGTTGTTAGTATGCATTTTATCCTTCGTAAATAGGCCTTGATCATAACAATGTACATACTTACCTATGTGTGGATGTGTTCACTATAGAATCAAAGCAATGTGCTTATGCAATGATACTGACCCTTGCGTGCTTAATTGGCAAAGTGATAAAGACCAACTGTGACATCGTCGATGGTGGTGGGCCTCCACTAGAAGGCCTGGTTATGTGATTTCGGAAAACAGGTGGGTCCATATGATGAACGTGCCAGGGAGGAGGGAGGAGGCGGCGTTTCCTTTGCCCATGCCTGGCCGTAGGTCGAGGATTGGGCAAATGCCAATGGACTCGGTGCCACATCGGTTCTACATGCAGATTTGGAACAAAGACGACACTACCTTCCTGATTGTCCCGAGGACTTTCCAAGGGCCACAGAGGGATTGGATCCGTGTTCGTTTTCCCCGTTGCGTGTCGCTCACTACAAGCCCTTGGTGTTGGACCTAGGTGCAAATCTCATAGTTCAATGGGGAGGTCATGCTGGGGTGGGGCTGGAGTAGGTTCTGCAGGAAGCACAAGGTGAGACCCGGCGAAATCATTGTTGTCGGGCCCATGGAACCCAGCGTATCCCAGCCCGTCTGCCTGTGGCCCAGGATGCAACGCCTGGCAGAGGCCCAATAGGTGGCCCACTAGCAGGCACCCCGAGCAAGACCCCACGCGAGGTTCTGGCCTCCCGAGGACCCCTCCTCAGGGAGCAGGCAAGCAAGACTCAGCCACGACTTCACCGAGAGCCTCGCGAGGCGGCCTCCCGAGGCACCCTCCCGAAGGTACGCAAGACAAGTGTTGTTTCGCTCGGTCGCGCGGTCTCATGCCCACCACGTGGGTGTCGCGCGCGGCGACGAATGGTGGCAGAGGCCGCGCCAGCAGGCGCGGATGGAGAGGATTTCCCCTTTTGTGCTAAGGGAGCAAGGCCAGCAGTCTGTTTCCCAAAGCAACCCCCAAAGGTTGCCCGATCGGCGAAAGAAGGCCAAGATGACAGACGCGCAGGGCGGAGGTCACTCCCGAGCCCACCGGCGCGTCATGGATAATCGCTTTGCAGACGAAGACCACCTTTTGTCAGGATAGACTGCGCTCCTGTCCCCCTTCAAACTTGTTGTTGTGTGGCAACCCTTCCCGCCAATGTTTTCGGAGGAAGAGGACCAAGGCAGATATAAAAGGAGGGCAGGGTGCCGCTGTAGAAAGGATCGACTCTTCCACCCCAAACCTTGTACTCTCGCGCTAGAGCAATCACAACCAAGCAGGAGTAGGGTTTTACACCGCAAGGTGGCCCGAACCTGGGTAAACCGCTGTGTCTCCGGCCCGCTCCCACTAGCGCGCTCTCGCCGTAGCTTCGCCGTAGTTTTGTTGTGGTACGAGACGAGGCGGTAGGAACGAGCTCACCCCAGTGTTCAAACCTTTGGGTCCCCGGAGTCCGACCTCCGACATTTGGCGCGCCAGGTAGGGGTGCGCTACTGTTCTTCCACTCCGTCCTCCACTCCACCAGCTTCATGGCCGACGCTCGCCGCGAGCGTGCGGAGCGCAGAGCGGGTCGCATGCCCAGACGGAGCTGGTGGGCCGCGGCAACCGCTGCCGCCACCGACCCTGCTGCCCGGGAGCAGCAGGACTCCTCCCTGCACCCCTCCGTGCAGGCAGACAGCCGCACCGCCATGGCTTCCTCCTCCCTCGCCCGCCGTGGGCCGCCGAACGCGCAGGCCGCGCTGCTCATGGCGCGTGAGCTGCTCCGCTACCATCGAGCTGACACCTGGCTTGGTCGCATCACCGAGATCGTCAACGCCGCTGGGGACGCTCCGGCGCCTTCCCACTCGCTCTGCCCTCCGCCGTCTCATGCTGGGGACATCGCGCATGGCGCTCCCCCGCCACCTCCTCTGCGCGACGAGCTCGCCGGGCACCAGCGCAACGCGTGGGCGCGTGAGCCGTCCCGCGGTGCATCCTCACCGGTCCGAGATGAGGCCAGCTGCCAGATCGTCCGCCGTGCGCCGCCTGATGCACGTGTGCTCCTTGAGCAGCAGCGCCGGCGCCAAGACCGGACCGTCCAGGAGGTCGCGGCGGCTACGCACCAGAACCGCGCCGCCCTCGCCGGCGGTGCTCCCTCGAGCGGCGTGGGATGCCGCGCCTTCACTCGCGAGCTGCGTCAGGTGGTGTGGCCCGCCAAGTTCAAGCCGGACCTGCCTCCATGCTATGACGGCACCCCCAACCCCGCAGAGTTCCTTCAGCTCTATGCACTGAGTGTAGAGGCGGCGAACGGCGACGACAAGGTCATGGCGAACTGGTTCCCCATGGCCCTCAAGGATGGCCCGCGCTCTTGGCTCATGAATCTCCTTGAGGCGTCCATCTCATCATGGGGCGAGCTCTGCAGCCAGTTTGTTGCCAACTTCAAGGGCACGCACGACCGCTCCCTCACATCAACGACCTGCGGCATGTGCGGCAGTGCCCGGATGAGACCCTCCGCAAGTACATCCAGTGCTTCAGCCAGGTGCGCAACAAGATCCCGCGTGCCTCCGACGCGGCCGTCATCTCTGCGTTCTCCACTGGCGTCATGGACGTCAAGATGCGTGAGAAGCTCGCCATCAACGACGAGTTGGACTCGGTGCTTGAGCTGTTCGACCTCGCCGACAAGTGCGCCAAGGCTGAAGAAGGTCGCCTCTTCATCCACAACGACCCCGATGCGGTGCCCGACGCCGCCAAGGCCAAGAGCAAGGACGTCAAGTGCAAGGGCCTTGTCGTGCTTGCGGCGGAGCCCGAGTAGAAGCGCGGCCGTGACCGCGACGAGCCTAGGAAGTACGGCTGGCCACTCTGTGTCTACCACAATGTGCACTCCCACAGCACCGAAGACTGCCAGGAGCTCAAGCTGCTTCGCGACGAGTGCCTGGGCCGCCGAGGCGACCGCAACGACCGCGGCGCCAGCCGCGGAGGTGGCCGCAGTGGCAACCGCTGGAACAGCCGCAACGGCAATGGCAACTTCCGCCAAGGCTGGCGTGACCAGCCTCGCGAGGCTGCCTGGCGCGATCAGCCTCGTGAGGCAAACCCTCAGGCCAACACCGCTCTTCCACCGCTGCCGCCGCCACCCCGGAGGAACGACGTCAACCCGCCTAACGAGGGCGCTGGGGGCTACCAGGAGCCTCGCGCAGTTTCCTGCATCCTCAGCGGGGCTCAGGCTCCCACGTCCAATTGCCACTTCAAGCAGTTCTCTCGCGAGGTGAACGCCACCCTCCCGAAGCCTAAGGCTGGATGGCCCCTCAAGTGGTCGCAGTATGCCATCACCTTCGACTCCAAGGACCACCCCAAGTCCACGGCCACCGCAGGCACACTCCCCATGCTGTGCACTCCCACCATCAGCAACGTCGCGGTCACCAAGACCCTCATCGATGGAGGCGCGTGTCGGGGTTGTGGAACCCGGGGTACCACGACCCGTCTGCCCGCGGCCCAGGGCGCGGCGCCTGGCGGAGGCCCAGATAGGCGGCCCACCAACGGGCGCCCCAGAGCAAAGTCACCTCACGAGGCTTCAGCCTCCCGACGGCCCCCTCGCGAGGCCCTCTCACGAGGCTCCGGCCTCCCGATGGCTTCGGCCTCCCGAGGACCCCTCCTCAGGGAGCGGGCAAGCAGGACTCAGCAGCGGCTCCACCCGAGGCCCCCTCACAAGGCCGCCTCATGAGGCCCCCTCACGAGGCGGTCCCCCGAGGCTGCCTCCCGAGGCCCCCTCACAAGGCGGTCCCCCGAGGCTGCCTCCCGAGGCATCCTCCCGATGGCTTAAGGGGCAAAGGCCGTTTAGCGCAGCCGCGCGGTCTGGGGCCCATCACGTGGGTGACGCGCGCGGTGACGAACGACGACAGAGGGCGCGCCAGCGGGCGCGGATGAAGATGGTTTCCTCTTTTGTGCTAAGGGAGCAGGGCCAGCTATCTACTCCCCAAAAGCGACCCCAAAGGTTGCCTGATCGGCGAAGGAAGACCAAGACGGCGGGCGCGCAGGGCGGAGGTCATCACCGAGCCCAACGGCGCGTCATGGATCATGCTTTGGTAGGCGAAGACCGCCTTTAGTCATGATAGCCTGAGCGCCTGTCCCCTTTCAAAACCCGCCAAGTGTGGCAGCCCTTCCTGCCTAAGTTTCCAGGGGGAAGAGGACCGAGGTGGGTATAAGGGGGGCAGAGCTGCCATTGTAGAGGGGGGATCGACTCGAGTTCCCATCGCCCTCGACCTTGTACTCTCTCCCTCACACCAGAGCAATACCAACCAAGCAGGAGTAGGGTCTTACACCGCAAGGTGGCCCGAACCTGGGTAAACCGCTGAGTCCATGGTCTGTCCCTCGCTAGCGCGCTCTCGCCGTAGCCTCGCCGTTGCTTAGCCATGGTAGGAGACGAAGTGGTAGAACGAGCTCACCCCAGTGTTCGAACCTTTGGGTCCCCGGAGCCCGACTTCCGACAGCGCGGGCCTTAACGTGCTCTCCATCGAGACCTTCGAGCAGCTCCAGGTGCCTTACGAGTAGCTCATGCCGACGAGGCCCTTCTCGGGCGTGACCGACGGCTCCACGCTGCCTCTGGGCAGGTGTGCCTCCCTGTCACCTTCGGCACCCGCAAGAACTACCACACTGAGCTCATCGAATTCGACGTCGCCCACCTCGTCCTGCCCTACAACGCCATCTTGGGCTACCCCGTGCTCGCCAAGTTCATGGCGGTGACTCATCATGCCTACAACATCCTCAAGATGCCTGGCTGCAGCGGCATCATCACCGTCTCCTGCGATGAGAAGGACGCAGTTTGCTCCCTTGAGAATGCCTACAAGGCTGCCGCTACCGCCCTTCCAGCTAACGAGGACGCGGTCGAGCCTCCTGAGGCCGCGCCCGCGAAGAAGAAGCAGTTGTTCTCTCAGGACCGCGCCGAGACGAAGAAGGTGTCGGTTGATGGCAGCGGCTCAGGCCCTGCCTTCACCATCGGCACCTGCCTTTCTCCTGCATAGGATGGCGTGCTCGTCGCCTTCCTTCAGGCAAACTTGGATGTTTTCGCCTGGAAGGCAGCTGATTTGTCCGGTGTACCGAGGGAGGTGATCGAGCACCACTTAGCGGTGTGCCCCAATGCATGCCCCATCAAGCAAAAGGCAAGGCGCCAGGCGCCTGAGAAGCAAGAGTTCATTGTTCAAGAAGTGCACAAGCTACAAGAAGCTGGAGTCGTCCGTGAGGTGCGCCATCCCGAATGGCTTGCCAACCCAGTCGTCGTCCCCAAGAAGGGAGGCAAGGAACGAATGTGCGTCGACTTCACGAGCCTCAACAAGGCCTGCCCTCAGGACCCCTTTCCGCTGCCGCGCATCAACCAGATTGTGGACTCCACCGCCGGATGCGAGCTTCTCTGCTTCCTGGATGCCTTTTCAGGCTACCACCAGATTAAGATGGCGGCAGAAGACGTGGAGAGGATGGCCTTCATCACCCCTTGCGGCATATACTGTTACATCTGCATGCCCTTTGGCTTGAGGAGTGCTGGCGCCACCTTCCAGCGACTGATGCGCATCATGCTGGGGCCTCAGATGGGGAGGAATGCGGAGGCCTACGTCGATGTGTAGGATCGAAAGTATGTCTAGAGGGAGGGTGATTAGACTACTTGACCAATTAAAAACCTAACCTTTTCCCAATTTTAGTTGTAGACAGATTTTAGCAAGCATACAAGTCAAGCATCACTCTACACATGCAATTCTAAGAGTGTGGCAGCGGAAAGTAAACAATTGCATATGTAAGTAAAGGAGGGGATCGGAGATTTCAAACGCAATGAAGACACGGTGGTTTTTGGCGTGGTTCTGATAGGTGGTGCTATCGTACGTCCACGTTGATGGAGACTTCAACCCACGAAGGGTAACGGCTGCGCGAGTCCACGGAGGGCTCCACCCACGAAGGGTCCACGAAGAAGCAACCTTGTCTATCCCACCATGGCTTACGTCCACGAAGGACTAGCCTCACTCGGGTAGATCTTCACGAAGTAGGCGATCTCCTTGCCCTTACAAACTCCTTGGTTCAACTCCACATCATGTCGGAGGCTCCCAAGTGACACCTAACCAATCTAGGAGACACCACTCTCCAAAAGGTAATAGACGGTGTGTTGTTGATGAACTCCTTGCTATTATGCTTCAAATGATAGTCTTCCCAACACTCAAACAACTCCTCACAGATTTGGCTATGGTGGAAGAAGGATTTGAGTGGAAAGCAACTTGGGAAAGGCTAGAGATCAAGGTTCAAATGGTAGGAATGGAATGTCTTGATCTCAACACATGAGTAGGTGGTTCTCTCTCAGAAAATGTATGGTGGAAGTGTAGGCATGTTCTGATGGCTCTCCTTACTGAGAAGGAAGTCGTGGAGGGGTATATATAGCCTCCACACAAAATCCAACCGTTACACACTTTTGACCCAACTCGGTGGCACCGATTCAGAAGACTCGGTGGCACCGAACTATGTAAAAGATATGAACGTTAGGAATCTCGGTGGGACCGACTGGAACAACTCGGATGGACCGAAGTGCAATGGCTAGGGCAAACCTCATCTCGGTGGCACCGATTGCATCAACTCGGTAGGACCGAAGTGAAGCAATAAGGCAACAGAGACTTGGCAAGCCATCTCGGTGAGACCGATTTGCAAAACTCGGTGAGACCAAAGTAAGTGCAAACGATTACAGAGAGTTGGCAAGGCCATCTCGGTGAGACCGAGATCCATATCGGTGGATCCGATTTGTTAGGGTTTTGGCAGTGGCTAAGTCCATATGAACTCGGTGGCTCCGGATAGGAAATTTCGGTGGGGCCGAGTTGGAATGAAGGTTTTGGACATATTTGGATGGATAAAGTGGTTGAGGGTTTAGGAGTACTGTCACTAAGCACTTGAGCAAAAAGACCATTAAGCAACACCTCATCCCCTTTTAATAGTATTGGCTTTCCTATGGACTCAATGTGATCTTGGATCACTAAACCAAAAATTTAGAGTCTTGATCTTTTGCCAATCCTTGTCCTTAGCATTTTGAGGGGTCCACATCTCTAGTCCTTGCCATGCCAATCATTGAACGTCCTGAAATCTTTAACTTGAATGGACAATAGTTCAATGAGATATATGTTGTTATGAATTACCAAAACCACCAAGGGAGCAAATGTGCTTTCAATCTCCCCCTTTTTGGTAATTGATGACAACATATAGATCAAAGCTTCGACAAATGATTAAATGAATGAAATACATCGTCGCTTTGAGAAGTATGTGATAAGCAAGAGCTCCCCCTAAATTTGTGCATTATTTAAAAATTTGCATTTGAATGCAAATGCACAATCGGTTAGGCTCATGGGTCACTCTTCCATGTCACATACAACTTGGTGGAGCGCACAAAATGATATGAGTGGAATAGTAGGCACGCATCACCAACACAAGTGAATGATCATACAGGATAATGATAAGCATAAGCATCACATAGAGCATAGGATGATCAATCACATAAAGTAGTAGCTCACAAAGTGCTCACAGACATAGTATCAAGCACACACAACGAAACAAAGTACCATAAAGCAAATTGTAGCAAAAGAACTCGAGAAAAATCCAACGGGCAAAGCAAAGCAAGAACTCTCTCTCTCGAAGCTAAGATCTATACAAATTCTCCCCCTTTGGCAACAAGTATCAAAAAGCTCGAATAGGTATAGGACTAATACGGCACTCTAGGCACGATCCTCGGAAGCTCCTGAAGGTGATCTCCTGCTGGCAGCTCCGGTGTGCGTAGATGGCGTCGAGAGAAGAGCATCTGCGAAGGCTTTGGCTGAAGTCTGCTGGGCTGGTGGAGTGGAGACCGGAGGTGGCACTGTAGCAGCAGCAGGTGCAGAGACTGTGGTCCTCGGATCCACAACTGGTACTGCAGCAGACTTGGCTGCCCTAGGCACTGTCTGAAATCTCTCTGTAGTGGGTCTATCATCTCCACTATCATCTGAAGCAGCTGTCCTAGTATCATCAACGTCGTCCTTCAGCTTCTCCACTATAGTCTGGACCTTAGTGATCTTAACATCTAGATCATGAATCTTCGTCTCGACTATCCGCTCTAAGCTATCCTGGTTCTGGGTGCGGTTGGCCAGACTTCGCTCAATCCTCAGGGTGGCTTCAAGCAGATAAGTCATTTGGTCCTTTGGAGTCTTGAGGTTGGCAATAGGTGCATTTGGAGCAGATGCCTCCTTGGCAGCTTTTGCTTCTGCAGCTTCTCGAATCTTCTGTTGGGCTTGAGCAGAGGTGGGATGCGAAGGATCCATCACTATGACATTGTCCTCAAATTCTGGACGCAGTGGGAGATGCTCACGATCAAGGAGATAAGTGCTCGTTCCAACCTTGGAATTGATAAGCATCTGGATGTGTGGAGCATATCCGCAAGATCTCTTCTGATCAGCTGCAGTCCTCTTGATTGTCTCTACGATTAAGCTCATCACCTTGAATTTCTGAGGTGTGTCAAAGAGGTGCAGCAGGTTGATGGAGTGACCACGAATCATCTTATCATCTCCTGACTTGGGCAACAAGGTGTACCGCAAGATGGTGTTTGTGGTGGCCAAACCTGGAAGCAGGTGCTTCACTGATCCTAGCTTATGTGTCTCGATGTCCTTCTGTGGTATTGTTGTGTACATGTTGGCCATGGAGTTGTGGTCCATCTTGAGCTTGGCATAGATATCAACATCATCATCTTCTTCTTCTGGAGCACCAAGAAGAGTAGCCCACTCAGAGATGGTCGACTGGTACCTGATACCCTCTGTCATCCACACAATCCTGCCATCAGGATAGAAGTGAGCTGTGGAGTAGAACTGCATGATTATCTCATCATTCCACTTTGTCAACTTCTGTCCAACAAAATCATCAACACCAGCAATCCGGAAACTCTCATGAACATGGGGGAAATAATCCTCATTGGCATCAATGTACTTCCAATCCACCCATCTCATGTTGCTGACAATTGGCTTCTTATCAAGCAGAACTGTTTCATAGAAGTCTTGATGTTCTCTTGTATGGAAGCGGTAATCAACAGCTGTTCTCCTCCTGGCGGCATAGGGATCTGACAGTCTCCACTGACGCAGTCCTTTGTCCTTCCTTAGCATCATATTCTCTGCTACTGGGTGTGCATCATCATGGTTTGGAATCTTGGGTTTCAACTTCCTGAGCACTAGTGGCTCCTCATCAACATTAGCTTCAGGCACTGGGGCCTTGTTCTTCTCAGTTGCTGGAATGTTTCTTGTGGATCTCTTTGGTGCTGGCACCTTTGGCTTGGACTTGGGGGCAGCAGTCCTGATAGCATCTGACATAAGCTTTTGTGTCTTGGCAGGAGGTGCATCAGCAGTAGGTTCCTCCTCCTCATCATCATCAGTCCTCATGGAGGGTTTGCCAACAACCTGAGCAGTAGTTTTCCTTGCTCTCTTCTTCTTTCCTCCTGCAGCTGTTTCAGTGTCACTTGGATCCTCAAGAGTGAATGTCATGGTTTTCTTGGGAACCTTCTTCACAGCTGATCTTTTTTTGGCAGAAGATGGTTTGGTGCTGTATTCCTTTGCAAGCACAACTCTCTTTTTCTTTGTTGCTGCTTCACTAGCAACAAAATCCTCATCCTCACTATCTGAGGTTCTTTTCTTCCTGGTCCTTGTTGCAGCTTTAGGAAGATCTGGAGAGCTTCTCTCTCCCTCATAGAAACTTTCTGCAGGGCTAGAGCCTACGCTGAGATCTGTGTGCTGCTCTGACATGTTTTGGCTATCGCTGGCATCAGACATCTTGCAAAGCTGACCCTGTGAATAGATGGGTATGGGCAGAGTAGATGAGTCATCACAAAAAGCAGAAGTTTTCATAAAAAATGAGTTCAAATCTTAGTCTAAAGTTTTCACAGAAGGCATTTCGGATGGACCGAGTTGATCATCTCGGTGATATCGAAGCACTCAACAGAAACTTTACACACCATTTCGGTCAGACCGAGATGGGGTTCGGTGACTCCGAGATGCTAGGGTTTCACAGAGATTTTACTTTCGGTCTCACCGATTCATACAACTCGGTGGCACCGAGACATACTAGTGCTATGGCCTGGGGCCAAATCGGTGAAGTCGAAAATTTCTAATCGGTCGGTCCGAGATGCATTCGGCGGAAACTTAAACCTAAAAATCTTACTCGAATCTAATCTATGGACTTTGCAGTGTAATGGGAGTTCTCAATCCGTGGCAAGAATCATGGCAAACCAATCGCGCATTGAATCAGAAATTGGAGCACGAATGGGGTCGAATCTCACCCTAACTCGGTGGAGATCCTCTACGGCGGCAACGGCGGAGCAGATTGCCGTTGACGGCGGCGGAATTCGGCGGCGAAGGCGCGCTGGAGACGAAGGCGACGATCCGGAGACCTGGGCGACGGCAGCAATGGGGTGCGGGAGCGAAAGACTCGAGAAATTTCAACCGTTCGAGCCCGCGAGATATATATACCCGTACGCTGTCGGTGACTCCGAGTTGGACAACTCGGTGGCACCGATATGTGTAACTGCAAGCAGATTAGCACATCGGTGGCGCCGAAATAGTTCAACTCGGTGGCACCGAGATGGAAAACCTAGATCAATCTAAATGATTTCGGCTGGACCGAGTTTGAGTGAATTGGTTTGGCCGAAATCATATAGAAGGTTTTGGAGGTTCAGCCCTTTCAGATCGGTGGCTCCGAGTGCTCCTCACCCGGAGGGTCCGAAAATGACTTGTTCAATTTTTGTGATGTAGCAAGAATAGAATTTGAGACAAGAAAGCATAGATAGCTAGAGAAGGTACTTAGGCATTCTTGTACATCCACTTGACCAGAAAAACCAAGACAATCAAAACAACAAATGGATGTCCTCGAATGATGAAAACATGCAAACCAACATGCTCACACAATAAGATAGCAAATGAAATATGTGTCAAACATGCACAACCAATTCTAGCATCTATCAAGCAATGGCGATGACTAGGTCATCTATATATGAGTATATTGACTTAGGAGCCAAATGAGAACATTTGATCATAGGTCATACTCATCGTTTAAGCACAAGTGGGGTTGCCACTTTTACATAAAGCATTGATGTGTTCACACCATTAGAGTTGCTTTAGCTCAATTTTTTAGAGCAAAGCTCCCCCTCGATGTGATATCCCCCCAAGGAGGGATGAACTAACCTTGGGTTTTGTCGATGATGACTTCATGTAGATGTTGAAGATGTGGATCCTCAATGTTGATGTAGACCATCAAGAGTTGGGAGCAATCCTTTGGAGTTTTGTGCTTTCAATACCTACATGGGTTAGTCCCACACAAGGAACATACAAGGATATCCATAGACATAGAGTGAAATACACATATATGATGTCCATGAATGCATTGAATACCTTGTCCCTTGCCTTACCAACAAGAGGGTTTGTGACTCCATGAACTAGTGCAAAATGTGGAAGTTGGTTGCACAAGTTCTTGCCATAATGAATATGAGTGAAGTTTGTTGGCGGAGTCACTCTCTAGTTCTTCTTCTTTTGGACCCACATCAACTTGATGGGAATCCTTGGAGTTGTAGTAGCACTTGATGAAGTCTTGGGAACCCACTTGACCAAGGCTTGAGGAGCTTCTTCAAATGAATCAATCTCTTCTTGAAGCTTGTCCTTGCCTTTTAGCTTGTGGTCTTGTGGTGGAAGATCTTCTTGAACTTGTGTTCCCTTGAAGGAAGTAGGATCATACTTCTCTTGTTGAGGAACAAACTTCGTCTTGGGGTATTGATCTTCTTCCCACTCAACTCCATTGGCATTGAACTTTCGTTCAAAACCAACACCTTGGTTCTTCCGGTGCCTTCCTTGCTTGCGTACAATTTCCTCGAATTGCTTACTCCCGGCAAGGCTCTTGTAGACACCTTTTTCTATAATTCCTTTCAATAGCATATTTTCTTGCTCAAGTGTAACTTGGCTAAGAGAATCATTAGTGGAATCAATAGAACTACTAGAAGCAACAACATTGGATTTAGCATTGTTATTGTTACTACTAGAGGTAGAACCCTTTTTACCCTTGTTGCTAGTTTGCTTAGGTTTAACTTGTGGCATAAGAGTCGACAAGAGTAAACGTTTGGCAAGATATGAAGAACTCTTCTTTCGAAGATCGTCATTGATAGCTTTAAGAAACTCATGCTCTTGCTCTAAATTTAGCTTCTCGAAGCGTAGCTTCTCACGAGTTCTTAGAAGTTCTCTATGATCCTCTTGAGTTGTTTCATGAGCTAACTTAAGAGCATTTAGTTCTTTAGTTAGACGCTCAATCTCTTTCATAGCATTGTCACTCGTTTCCTCTTGACTATCATGATTACTAGCATTTTCATTGTAGCTCACATCACTAGCATTATCAACAAGTAAATCATCATCACCAAGCAAATCATCTTCATCACTATTGAAATAAAGATACTCGGGGTGTGATACCTTGGGGCCTTTTGCCATGAAGCATCTTCCAATTCCTTCATTTGGTGAGTCAAATAGATCATAGGAGTTGGATGACACAAGAGCAAGTCCGGCAACACCTTCATCTTGACTATAGTCGGAGTTGGAGTGATAGCTTCTGTCGGAGTGGTTGTCGGAGTCGGAGCCGGAAACCCATTCACCAACATGAGCTTGATGTCTTCTTCTTGTGTAGCTCTTAGATGACTTGTCCTTCCTTTCCGAATCCTTGCTTCTTCGAGAGTGTCTTCATTCATAACGATCATCTCTACTCCTTCTCTCCTTATGAGGTGATTCATCTCTTCTATATCTTCCTCTTGGTGATTCGTCTCTTTTCTTGTAGGGAGCCGTACACTCATTGGAATAGTGTCCGGGCTTTCCACAATTGTAGCAATTACGGTCACGACTTGATGATCTTCTCTCATAGTGTCTTGAGCTAGAGCTTCTTTCTTTCCCTTTGTTCTTGTAGAACTTGTTGAACCTTTTCACCATTAGGCTAATCTCTTCATTGGATACTAGCTTGTCACTTGGAGTTGTTGGAGCATCGGTTGAGGCTTTGTAAGCACCACTTGATTTGTTGTGTAGCTCCTCTTTGTCCTTGAGTGACATTTCATGAGCAACAATCCTTCCAATGACTTCCGTGGGCTTGAGATGTTTGTAATTTGGCATCATTTGGATCAATGTGCAAACGGTATCATATTTTCCATCCAAAGCTCTAAGTATCTTCTTGATGATGAATTTGTTGGTCATCTCTTCACTTCCTAAGCCGGCAATCTCATTTGTGATGAGAGCAAGCCTAGAGTACATTTCAGCAACTCCTTCACCATCCTTCATCTTGAACTTGTCAAGTTGACTTTGAAGCACATCCAACTTAGATTCCTTGACGGACTCGGTACCCTCATGCATATCAACCAAAGTATCCCAAATTTCCTTTGCATTCTCGAGGCGGCTGATTTTGTTGAATTCCTCCGGACACAAACCGTTGAAGAGAATGTCACAAGCTTGAGCATTGTATTGCAACATCTTCAATTCTTTCGGGGTTGCTTCACGATCCGGTTCCTTGCCGTCCTCAAAGAAATCACCTTGCAAGGCAACACGAACAACAGCCCAAACGGTGGGGTTATGACCAAGAATATGCATTTTCATCTTATGTTTCCAACTAGCAAAGTTTGTACCATCAAAATATGGACCTCTACGGTGATAGTTACCCTCACTAGACGCCATACTCTCCTAGGTTGTGAAACCAAGGCTATGATCACCAAAGAAATGGAAATCAAGGCTTACGGAGACCAAAGCTCTGATACCACTTGTAGGATCGAAAGTATGTCTAGAGGGGGGGTGATTAGACTACTTGACCAATTAAAAACCTAACCTTTTCCCAATTTTAGTTGTAGGCAGATTTTAGCAAGCATACAAGTCAAGCATCACCCTACACATGCAATTCTAAGAGTGTGGCAGCGGAAAGTAAACAATTGCATATGTAAGTAAAGGAGGGGATCGGAGATTTCAAACGCAATGAAGACACGGTGGTTTTTGGCGTGGTTCCGATAGGTGGTGCTATCGTACGTCCACGTTGATGGAGACTTCAACCCACGAAGGGTAACGGCTGCGCGAGTCCACGGAGGGCTCCACCCACGAAGGGTCCACGAAGAAGCAACCTTGTCTATTCCACCATGGCTTACATCCACGAAGGACTAGCCTCACTCGGGTAGATCTTCACGAAGTAGGCGATCTCCTTGCCCTTACAAACTCCTTGGTTCAACTCCACATCATGTCGGAGGCTCCCAAGTGACACCTAACCAATCTAGGAGACACCACTCTCCAAAAGGTAATAGACGGTGTGTTGTTGATGAACTCCTTGCTCTTGTGCTTCAAATGATAGTCTTCCCAACACTCAAACAACTCCTCACAGATTTGGCTATGGTGGAAGAAGGATTTGAGTGGAAAGCAACTTGGGAAAGGCTAGAGATCAAGGTTCAAATGGTAGGAATGGAATGTCTTGATCTCAACACATGAGTAGGTGGTTCTCTCTCAGAAAATGTATGGTGGAAGTGTAGGCACGTTCTGATGGCTCTCCTTACTGAGAAGGAAGTTGTGGAGGGGTATATATAGCCTCCACACAAAATCCAACCATTACACACTTTTGACCCAACTCGGTGACACCGATTCACAAGACTCGGTGGCACCGAACTGTGTAAAAGATATGAACGTTAGGAATCTCGGTGGGACCGACTGGAACAACTCGGATGGACCGAAGTGCACTGGCTAGGGCAAACCTCATCTTGGTGGCACCGATTGCATCAACTCGGTAGGACCGAAGTGAAGCAATAAGGCAACAGAGACTTGGCAAGCTCGGTGAGACCGAAGTAAGTGCAAACGATTACAGAGAGTTGGCAAGGCCATCTCAGTGTGACCGAGATCCATATTGGTGGATCCGATTTGTTAGGGTTTTGGAAGTGGCTAAGTCCAGATGAACTCGGTGGCTCCGGATAGGAAATTTTAGTGGGCCCGAGTTGGAATGAAGGTTTTGGACATATTTGGATGGATAAAGTGGTTGAGGGTTTAGGAGTACTGTCACTAAGCACTTGAGCAAAAAGACCATTAAGCAACACCTCATCCCCTTTTAATAGTATTGGCTTTCCTATGGACTCAATGTGATCTTGGATCACTAAACCAAAAATGTAGAGTCTTGATCTTTTTCCAATCCTTATCCTTAGCATTTTGAGGGGTCCACATCTCTAGTCCTTGCCATGCCAATCATTGAACGTCCTGAAATCTTTAACTTGAATGGACATTAGTTCAATGAGATATATGTTGTTATGAATTACCAAAACCACCAAGGGAGCAAATGTGCTTTCACGATGACATCGTGGTCAAGACTCGTGAGGCCGGGTCCCTCATCGAGGATCTCGAGGAAACGTTCGCCAACCTGCGCAAGGTCAACCTCAAGCTCAACCACGACAAGTGCGTCTTTGGAGTTCCTTCCGGCAAGCTCCTCGGCTTCCTGGTCTCCCACCGCGACATCGAAGCCAATCCTGAGAAGATCAAGGCCATCGAGAGAATGCGTCCTCCTCAGACCCTCAAGGAAATGCAGCGCTTGGCGGGATGCATGGCCTCCCTGGGGTGCTTCATCTCCAAGTTCGACGAGCGAGCCTTGCCGTTCTTCAAGCTCATGAAGAGGTCCGGCCCCTTCAAATGGACTCCTGAGGCAGACGCCGCCTTTGAAGACCTCAAGAGGTACCTCACGAGCCCGCCCATCATGGTCGCGCCGCGCCCTCGTGAGCCCTTGCTCCTATACTTGGAGGCTACCCCCAGACGGCCAGCGCGGCACTCGTGGCGGTGCGAGAGGAGCGCATCTGCGCAAAGGAGAAGCCCTCCGACCCTCGCGAGCCTCCCAAGCCTCGTGAGCCTCCCGAGCCCTCCGAGCCTCGCAAGCCTTCCGAGCCGCGTGAGCCTCACGAGCCCTCCGAGCCTCCCGAGCCCTCTGAGCCTCGTGAGCCTCCCGAGCCCGCCGAGCCTCGCGAGCCACCTGAAGAGCAAGCTGCCATCACAACTACGCGCCTCGTCGAGCACCCCGTGTACTTCGTCAGCATGGTGCTAAGGGATGCGCGCGAGCGCTACCCCATGCAGCAGAAGCTCCTCCTCACGCTCCTCGTCGCCTCCAGGAAGCTGCACCACTACTTTCAATGCCATCCCATCAAGGTCATCTCCTCTTACCCCTTGGAGCAAGTCCTCCATAGCCCCAATGCCGCTGGCCGCGTCGCCGAATGGACATCGAGATGCAAGCCTTCCAGCTGGAGTTCTGCACCACCAGAGTCATCAAAGGCGCAGCTCTGGCCGACTTCATGGCGGAGTGGACAGACCCATACGAAGGGGAGCCTCGCGAGGACGAATCCCTCCTGCCTGGGGATGAGGCACCTGGCGGCTGGACCATGCACTTCGACGGCACCTTCTCCCGGCAGGGCGCGGGGGCAGGAGTCATGCTCACCTCGCCAACAGGAGACAAGCTCTATTATGCCATGCAGCTCTGCTTCAGGCATACCGACAAGGTTTCCAACAACATTGCGGAGTATGAGGGCCTCATCGCCGGCCTCAAGGCTGCTTTCACTCTAGGCATCAAGTGCCTCACCATCAAGTGCGATTCGCAGCTTCTCGTCAACTTCTCTAACAAAAGCTACAAGCCCAAGGACGAGCACATGGCCGCCTACCTGGAGGAGCTACATAAACTTGAAAAGCGTTTCTTAGGCATGGAGCTCCAGCACGTGCCCCGCGGCAGCAACAAAGAAGCAGACGACATCGCTAGGCGGGCATCTCGTCGCGAGCCTCAAGATCCTGGCATCTTTGAGGAAAGGCTCCTGAAGCCATCCGCTGCACCACCCACTGCAAGCGCCATGCTGCTCCATGAAGAGCTTCCGCCCGCTCCGCCCACAGGCGCACCTGACTACGGCCTGGCCTCAGGCGCCCGCCTGCTGCTGGCGCTGGAGCCTCAGGCGGGCAGCTGGGCTGCCGAGGTTAAGGCCTATCTGCTCCACAGCACACTCCCGGACGAGGACTCAGAGGCAGAGCACGTGGTCCGCTAGGCCACTGCTTACTGCTTGCAGGACGGCGAGTTATACCGCAGGCGCCCGAATGGCGTCTCCTTGCGGTGTATCTCTGAGCAGCAGGGGCGCGAGCTGCTCGCCGACATACATGGCGGAGACTGCGGCCACCACTCCTCATCACGCACCCTCGTCGGCAAGGTGTTCCGCAGCGGCTTCTACTGGCCCACTGCGCTGCATGACGCTACCGCGCTGGTCCAAGCCTGCGAGGCCTGTCAGTTCCATGCCAAGCAAATCCACCAGCCGGCGCAAGGCCTCCAGACGATTCCCCTCTCATGGCCTTTCGCGGTCTGGGGACTGGATATCCTAGGGCCTTTCCCTCATGCGGCTGGCGGCTACCGCTACCTCTATGTCGCCATCGACAAGTTCACCAAGTGGGCAGAGGTCGAGCCCATGTGCACCATCCCGGCAAGCTCTGCCGTCAAGTTCATCAAGGGCCTCGTGAGCCGCTTTGGCATCCCCAACTGCATCATCACCGATAACGGCTCCCGGTTCACAAGCGGCCTCTTCAAGTCCTACTGCGCCAGCCTCGGCACGCAGATCTGCTACGCCTCTGTGACACACCCGCGAAGCAACGGCCAGGCCGAGCGTGCCAACGCTGAGGTCCTCAAGGGCCTCAAGACGAGAAGCTTCAAGAAAAAGCTCGAAGCCTACGGCAAGGGCTGGCTTGACGAGCTGCAGTCTGTGCTATGGTCCATCCGCGCAACGGCAACCAAGCCTACCGGCGAGACCCCTTTCTTCCTCGTCTATGGAGCTGAGGCGGTCCTTCCTTCGGAGCTCAAGCACGGCTCTCTACGAGTCCTTGCCTTCGACGAGGCTCGTCAGGATGGCTCGCGAGAGGCCGACCTGCTGTTCCTTGAGGAGGCCCGCCGTCAGGCCGCTCTTCGTGCCGCAAGGTACCAGCAGGCCCTGCGTCACTATCACAGCCGCAACATCCGCCCTCGCACTCTCGAGGACGGCGACCTCGTCCTACACAGGATCCTCTCCAGAGAGGGGCTCCACAAACTCTCACCCATGTGGGAAGGCCCTTTCAGGGTTGCTCATGTCTCCATACCGGACGCCGCCCGGCTGGAGACGGAGGAAGGAGTTCCTGTGCCCAACACATGGAACATCCAACACCTCCGCAAATTCTACCCGTGACCCTCACACGTACGAACGAAATGGGGCTGTACACGCCCCGGAGACTCTCAATGCGTTCGCTTGACGGGCACGCGAGAGCTCCCGCCCATGCCCAAGTGGAAGCCTCATGCTCCGCACTGGCAGAACGATCGAGCCGCGATCATACCCACACCCCGGTGGAAGCCCCATGCTCCGCGCTGGCAGAACAATCAACTGAGGGCGCCCCACGGGCTGCACCAACCTCAAGCTGACCCGCGCCGAACGCGGCAGCCCCTCTTTGTCTCTTCTTGATGTGTAACTGAGGGCGCCCCACGGGCCGCACCAACCTCAAGCTGACCCATGTCGGACACGGCAGCCGCATCTCTTTTTGATTGTGTAATGAATCTTATTGTTATGCCCCAGTAAGTTCATGTTGCCTGCATAATTGTGTATTTGGTACGATGCTGTCTCGAGAGCGCCACGCGCTCGCGATCTCCCTCCTGACCGTTCCCTGGGTGGGGGCTAGGCACGGCGCCTGTGCTCGGGTCTGTCCCTGCAGCGCCGCTAAATCCAAGTGACTGAGCTCTGGCTCGCGGGCCTGCTCTCGTGCACATCACCTCGCCAAGGTCCTTGGTGCTTTATCTCCTCACGTAACGGCCACGAGCAAGCTAGCAAGCGCGCGTCGCTCCCCTGTTGTGAGGCTTGTCGACATGCAGTTGTCTCAGGAGCAAGCCGCTCAAAAGCCTCGCGGGCGGCGTCTCGCGGCCCGGCCTGCGGCGGTCGTCTGAGCAGGAAGCCTCGCGAGCAGGAGATCTCGAGGGCTGAGCCTCGTGAGGCATGCCTCGTGAGCAGTGCGCGCCCCGTGAGCCGTGGCTCGCCCGACGCCCCTTCTTGCTAAGCTAAGTCTAAAAACCACCTCGCGAGACGCCCTCGCCATCACTCGAGTTCCCTCCTTTCGCGATCTCGCTAAGTGCTGGCCCTTTTCTTTCGCGTGAGCCGCTTGCACGTCGAAGGGGGGCTTCCTGAGCATCGCGCCTCGGGAGCCCTTACTGCCCCACAGCGCCCCTCACCTCCTGGCCTTGTCCAGGCATCGCGACCTGACATACCAGTGACGGCTGTAGGCCCGCTCGGGGGCTGGGTCCTGACGACGTAGAGCAGATAGGCAAGCAAGGACAAAAAGCAAGCCTCGCGAGAGGACTTCAGGAGGGAACATACATCCCAAACCACAAAAGCATTAAGTTGAAACACAGAAGCCATCGTTTTCACATCCCAACGGGACTGCATTGTTCTCATACAGGGCAAGGAAGGAATACGCGCGGAGCGCGGCTCGCCCCCAAGATCCGCTTCGGGCGTCGCATGCGCCTAGTCGGAGTCTTCATCTTCGCTCTTGACGCGGGGGGAGCTATCGTCGCTCCCGCTTCCGCCGGGGGAGGCGGCGCCGTCGTCGCTGTCGCCCTCGCTGGAGGAGCCGGTGTCGCTGCCGCTCTCGCTCTCCGCGCAGCACTCCAGACGGCTGCCGGAGACCCCGAAGAACTTCACGAAGAGCGTGGCGGCCCCATCGTACTTGAACCGGAGAACGTGGCCCTGCTTCAGGCCGCGAGCAAGGGCAAACGACTTCCACCCCTGCTTCAAGAACATGAAGCCTGAGGGGGTGAACTCCGTCGCCACCCAGGAGGATCCGTTGCAGCAGCCGTCCGCCTGCACCCACAGACCCAAGGGCGTGCGGTCCTCCATCATCTTCGCGAAGGAGTCTGGAAGCCGAAGCCAGGTGCAGGGTCGGCGATGCATACCCACGATGAACTCATGAGCCGCCTCCGCTGAGTGGCTCCCTGCCTGAGGAGGTAGGGTGGCTTCCCCGCCGCGGCCACCTCGGTCGCGAGCACTGCGCCCTCCGCGCCCGCGGGCAGCGCCCCTTCCACAGGCGCTGGGACCGGCACCGGCAGCCGTCGGAGAGCGGCCTCGGCCCCGGGGGGGACCCTGGATGCAGCAGCAGAAGCACGGGCTCGGCCTCTTCCCCTCGCCATCGCCTCGGAGGCCCGCCTGGATCATGGAGGAGGAGGAAGGGACTGATGGAAGAAGATGGGCGGGGAAGTCCTTCCCCCGCATCTTTATAGCGCTCAAGGAAGGCTCGCTCTGCACCGTTCTACCTTCGACGCGTGCAAGGATTCGAGGCGGCAGCGGAAGGAAGGCAATGATGGTCTCGCGCCGTGCGCGGGCAGGCTTTATGTTAGCGCGGGCAGTTACCAAGGCGTCGTGGGAGAAGTGGGGGCGTCCCCCGTCATATCGTGCCCGCAGGCGGTTAGGACCCGTGTCGTTTCGCCCCTGAATAGGCGGGAACGTGCGCGTGGAACCCAGGGTATCCCGGGCCGTCTGCCTGTGGCCCAGGATGCAACGCCTGGCGGAGGCTCAATAGGTGGCCCACCAGCGGGCACCCCGAGCAAGACCCCTCACGCGGTTCTGGCCTCCCGAGGACCCCTCCTCAGGGAGTGGGCAAGCAATACTCAGCCACGACTTCATCGAGAGCCTCGCGAGGCGGCCTCCCGAGGCACCCTCCCGTAGGTACGCAAGACAAGTGTTGTTCGGCTCGGTCGCACGGTCTCATGCCCACCACGTGGGTGACGCGCGCGGCGACGAATGGCGGCAGAGGCCGTGCCAGCAGGCGCGGATGGAGAGGATTTCCCCTTTTGTGCTAAGGGAGCAAGGCCAGCAGTCCGTTTCCCAAAGCAACCCCCAAAGGTTGCCCGATCGGTGAAAGAAGGCCAAGATGACAGACGCGCAGGGCGGAGGTCACCCCCGAGCCCACCGGCGCGTCATGGATAATCGCTTTGCAGACGAAGACCACCTTTTGTCAGGATAGACCGCGCTCCTGTCCCCCTTCAAACTTGCCGTTGTGTGGCAACCCTTCCCGCCAATGTTTTCGGGGGAAGAGGACCAAGGCAGATATAAAAGGAGGGCAAGGTGCCGCTGTAGAAAGGATCGACTCTTCCGCCCCAAACCTTGTACTCTCGCGCCAGAGCAATCACAACCAAGCAGGAGTAGGGTTTTACACCGCAAGGTGGCCCGAACCTGGGTAAACCGTTGTGTCTCCGGCCCGCTCCTGCTAGCGCGCTCTCGCCGTAGCTTCGCCGTAGTTTTGCTGTGGTACGGGACGAGGCGGTAGGAACGAGCTCACCCCAGTGTTCGAACCTTTGGGTCCCCGGAGCCCGACCTCCGACAATTGTCCTCAAGCTCGACGCTTGGGGCTTTAAGTTGAAGGTCTTTGACCGCAATGACTTCACCGCAATACGATACCATTGGCTTACACACATATAGTTTGTCGGATGTCTTTTGAGGCGGCAACAGTAGCTATCGTGTATTTGTTCTGATCATGCGGTGGATAGTATTGTTTGGGGGCATTGGATGCCCAATACTTGTATTTTGATCAAGGCCTAAAACCCTTAATGTTAATAGCGTGCAACCTAATTAGTATGCTTGTGTTATTTTCTACTTATTATGTTATGTGTTTTGAATTGCCTGCTGGTGCAGTGCATGAGAGGTGGAAAGATCATCATACTTGATAGGGGTAAGAAGAACACCCCAATGCACACAACAGAAGACGCAAGGTGGCCACCGATACCATGCGGGCTACCAAACAACACACAGAACATTACACTGGCCTCATTTCATCTTGCCAAGGCTCGGCTGGGCCACCAAGGCGGTAGATCCAAAATTCATTCAAGCCACGGATTCGACGTAGACTAGACCGCTAAACACAATCGAATTAACTTTCATTTCTACCCGTCCCCGTGTTCATCGCATACACAAATAAGACCGACCATTCAAGCCCCTCACAGCCCAACACACGCACCCACACACAGGGCAAGGCCGGCAAGGCAAGCCCTCGCAGCCCAATCCAGACGTACGAAACGGCACACGCAGGGCAAGCACAACGCCAATTGGACGGGTAATGTTCCTGTTCGCTGTGTCTTGATCCGTACTAAGTGAATTTTCATGGGATGGGAAGTGCTCCCATCAGTCCCTACCGCCCATGCCACCATGACCCAGGAAAGCATCCGCACCGAAACTTTACGAAGATAACCCCATGGTTTGTCGACTAGGCACCGAGGGTGCAATAAAGAAGGACCGCGAGGAGCCCTGTGGATGTTGTGTGATCGACACACCTTCTCTAAACACCGGATGGAACGATAACAACACAGACAGGGCTCGACTCCCAGTCATGCTGCATCTGCATTCCCGTCCAGACGCCATGCTTTGGCTCTTTACAGCTGCCCGGCCACGCCGAGCACGACCATACATGTTGAGCGGAGTCGATGCAAAAGGGTGCACCTGCAATCCTCGTCTTGGGAAGAACGAGGTGGAGCACCAGCACGCCTCCCCTCGGGAAATGAGGAGCCGAGATGAGATCGTTTTATTGCTCCCCAGTCTACTGTCTCTCCCCTCACCGTCCAAACCACCATTCACACCCCTCTCACATCGAATGCTCGTTCCCACGATGGCCGCGGACGCTCCACCACCAAACGAGCCGGGCCCATCGCCCGCCGTCGTTGGCAACTGTTACATTGCGAGTTTGTTTGAGTATTACCGTACAATTGCGGGGTTATCACCTCATTGGATTAACTAATTACAACCTCCAAAACAATGTAAAATCTGACGATTTACCCGTCTTCATGATTATGAACAACTCAATCACATGAACGCTAGACGAGTCCACATATATTTTGTTTTGTTGTTTAGTCTGGAAATCTTCAATATTAGTTTTATTGAGCCACATATATTTTGTTATGTTGTTTAATTTAGAAATCTTCAGTACGTACAGTATTAGTTATTAGTTTTATTACGTGACATTCGTTTTGGGCTAGAAAGATTAACATACGTGTGCTATTTAAATTTTCCCGAAATAGATACATATAAGCGACCAAAACCGCGCGAAGCCCCCATTATCCGGCCGAAGTAACGAACACCGCACCTTCCTCGCCTCAGTCACCGCCGCCGCTGCCGGCGTTCTCCGGTTACCCGTTGTTTGTACAACATGGCCCCGTCTCCCGCTCGAATCCTCATCTTCCTCCTACCCACCCCGAGTCTCATACCCCCGCCACCCGTCAGGCGGCCGCGCAGAGCCTGGGCTGGCACCGCCCGCTGCGCCCCGGAGGCTGCCGCCGGCGGAGGCTTCGTCGTCATTGAGGACGACCTCTCTGAGCTTCTGCAGGTCCATTTCTCTTTCGATTCTTTACCCCTTTTAACCTGCTCGTTAATCTCCCCTATTGCACTGAAGTTTTTTTTTTTTAAGAAAAGGAGGAAGACCACCGGCCTCTGCATCTGGGCGATGCATGCAACCACTTTATTAATTATTCACAAAAACCTTACAAAGTAATACATCAGTACGTCGGAAGCCACCATCTTAGCAACATCTGTCGCTACTCCTATCCTTGATGAAGGGGTGCCGATAGTCCGAGCCTAATACCAAACAGACTTCGCACCATATCCTAACATCTAAAACCGGAGGCCCCAACCAAGCCACAGTGCCGGGTCTGGGGCACATACCGATCCGGCACACTCTCAGAGGCCACCGCCACCGTCTTCCACCGATCCATCTTCAGAGCTGTACTGACGCATCGACCTTGCCAGGCCTAGCTGCCGTCGACGCCACCACGACGCCAGACAACGCCACCATCCTGCGCTCGTCTATCATCACACGCCCACCGCCGTGACCCCGCTGCTCCATGCTGCCGAGACCCGCCGTTGTCGACGTGCTAGATGCCACGCCGCTCCTCCTCGCGAACACCACCCGCTGCCACTGGTCCCATCCCCTCCGCCTGCAGTTCCTCTAACCGAGCACCCGAACGCCCCAGGCGGCGCCTCCAAGAAGGGCACGATACACGCAGTGCCGCCGCCGCCCAATCTGAGGAGATTTTGGGTCTTCACCCGGGCATGGGGTCGGGGTGGAGGCCAGGGACCTCGATGGCACCTGCAAGGAGGATAACGGCGACCTTGGTCGTCTCCACCGTCGGGATGACCGAGTCATCCAGAGTTTCCTCCGGTCCGATGTCACCTCTACCAGCCCCCGCGAATGCACTGAGGCCGACGACCGGGATCGCAAGCCACCAAGTGCAGCGGGAGAGAGCCTGCAGCGGGGAGGAGATCCATTGGCAACTCACCGCCCACGCGGTCAAGACGCCATCCATTCACCTCCCGCGAGCGTCGCCAGCCGAGGGCGCCGTCTCCTTGTCTACCGGGGCCGCCGCCCCAGGTCTAGATTCCTCCGCGATGACCGGAGCGACGAGATCCGCCACCGCGCGGCCCACGCCGTCGCCCAAGCCCGCCGCCATCCGATCCCGCCGCCGCCGGAAGCCGCCATGCTGCCGGAAGACCCACACCCCATGGATCTGGGCGCCCGTGCACCGCCGCAAGCCCGCCGCCGTCGGGAATCGCCGCGCCGTCGAGAGGGCCGCACCCTGCGGATCTGGGCGCCCGCACTGTCCGCGGATCCGGGGGAGGGAGGAGAGGCCCTCCGCCGCCGCCATCGCACGCACGGGCTTTGCCCGGCGCCGACCACCGACAGCGGCGGAGGGGGAGGAGAGCGCTGGGGGAGGACTAGGCGGCGACGGCTGAGACCTCCTGTGTCGCCCGCGAGGGAGGCGACGCGAGAGGCGCTGGGGGAGGAGAGCATAGCATTAGAAGTTCATATCGCTGGAAGAAAGTCTCCTATTGCACTGAAGTGATTAAGCCCCTCTTTGTTTTGGGCTGGAGCTTTAGCTTTTGGGGCTTCTATGCTCCTAGAAGCACAAGCTCAAACAAACATCAAAATTCTTAAAGGACCGTGGCAACAACCAATACATGTTATGAAGTGTCGGTAGAGATCTAGCAGTAGTAATAAATTGGGACCTGCCTAAAAATTGTAACAAATTGGGCCTCTTATCAGTTATTTAAGAGCTATGTTACTGATGTTTCGAATCTTTTATGCTGCTTGGTTTGTTTCAATTGTCTGTATAATTAAAAGAATCTGCTTTAGTTTGAGGAATTTCTGAACAGTGGAAGATGACTTCCAGTTGCAGATATTATGATACCTGCGCATTGGGACAAGACCATGCCTAAAAGGGCTAGGATAAGTGCTATTATTTCTTTAAGAGTAATGTTACTGCTCTCGGGGTGGGCCTAGAGCAAAGGTGACAGGAGTGCACCGCCATAGGGATGTGCATCGATGGGCTTGAACATCAGATGTCACATGCATGTAAACATAGGCCATGTCAAGAGGAAATTAGAAGGTGTATCCGGTGCTCTGTGGACCCTTCTAGGTTGACCGTAGGTCTGCCCCTGACTGCTCCGCGCCAAACCTGTTTTAATACAAAACATGATCTTATGTCCATCACAATTCTATGCTGCAAAGCCGTTTACCAGTTACCACATCCACAACGGACTGACTTTTATTTCCTGATAATGGAATCTTTTATTGCCCCCAGCCTCTACCAAAACAGTGCACCTGGCCACGTTCGCGGGCCGAACTTATTGTGGTTGGGAATGTTGAGAATAGCAACTTAATATTATTAGGAGGCCAAAGCCAGCATATATACATGTACAAGACGATGCCAAAAGGCTAGAATACAAAAGGCCAAAGGCCATCATCAATATAACTCTTAACACCCCCCCCCCCCTAAACTCATGGTGGATCCACAACACTGAGTTTGGAGAGGTGAAATCCATGTTTCGCTCTACTCTGGGCCTTCGTGAAGAAGTCTGCTAGCTGTAACTCGGAAGGCACATACTGAAGAGCAATAACATGATCCTGCACAGTAGCAGCGCGCATAAAAGAAGCATCAACACCAATATGCTTGGTAAGCTCATGCTTCACGGGGTCCCGCGCAATACTGATAGCACCTGTACTGTCTGACAAGAGGGGGGTAGGTGTAGTAACAAAAACACCAAAATCCTCCAGTAACCATCGTAACCAAGTCACCTCTGCCGTCAGAAGAGCCATAGCTCGCAACTCGGTCTTTGCACTCGAACGGGAAACTGCAGTCTGTTTCTTCGTCTTCCAGGCAATGAGAGAACCTCCAAGAAAAACACAGTAAGCAGAAAGTGAACGACGATCCGAAGGATCACTAGCCCACGTAGCATCCGAATAGGCCTGGAGATGTAACAAGCTGGAACGGGAAAAAAAGAGACGATGAGAGATCGTGCCACGAAGATATTGTAGAACACGAAGAAGGTGACTATAGTGAACTGAAGTGGGAGCAGGAACAAACTGACTCAGAATATGGACAGGATAGGAGATATCCGGACGAGTGACAGCAAGATAGACAAGACTCCCAACAAGATGATGATAACGTGTCGGATCAGACAAGGGCTCACCATTAGAAGCGCGAAGGTGAACATTGAGCTCCATAGGAGTCTCAATAGTGCGCTCATCAGTAAGAGCCGCACGAGTTGCAATCGTGCGGAAAAAAAAATGAACTTAGGCTCTGATACCATGTTGAGAATAACAACTTAATAGTATTAGGAGGCCAAAGCCAACATATATACATGTACGAGAGGATGCCAAAAGGCTAGAATACAAAAGGCCAAAGGCCATCATCAATATAATTCTAACAGGGAACACCTGATATGGCAGCCTTGGGAACCCCTAAGTTTAAGTTCTTCGTTTGGCTGGTGTTGCGCGATCGATGCTGGACGTCGGACAGATTGGCTAGGCAAGGATAACCACACCGGGCTGTTACCCCTATGCTGCCAGTCTGATGAGACGATCGGGCACCTGCTGCTGCAATGCGTCTTTGTACGTGAGGTCTGGGTTTGTATCCTCCTGGATTGGGTTCCAGCACCTCGCTCCCCCTACCGATGCCGCCAGGGGCGCAGACCCCGGGCTACCCCGGGCCGTGGCCTGGGGCGTGGAGGGAAAAAGCTTCATTGACTGTAGCTACAAAATGGGGTGATATTAAAGGCTAAATACATAGCTCGCCATGAAATACGAGCCAGACAACAATCGGAAAAGAGATCGGATTGTATCCTGTTTATGAAAGAAGCTACGTTGCTTGTCCCCCTTGCCACATATGTTTAATCAGATTGTCCTTAGTAAGGATGACTTTTCGGCATAGAAACCAAAGGAACAATTTGATCTTTAAGGTATTTTAAGACGACACCACAATCTTTTAGATTTAAACCTGACGCTTAAATTGGTGCATATTTTGTCTAGTTGTGTATAAACTGGGTAACATATGGGATGTGAATCGATCCTTTTCAGATTCTACCTAGGGATTTACGAGATAATCTGCAGAATGAACCTAGAAGGGACCAGCTGTTGGAGGTAAGAAGCTGAACTTGTCTCAACCACTCTTGAGACCATCATATTTGAATATACTTTTGAAATAATTTAATTAGCATAAACTATCGCAACTGATGAGTAATGAATTAGGTTATTCTAGATTTGGGGAGACTACCTGAGGCACGTTTCCTTGGTAATTCTGGTGGCCAGTATCTACGGGATAACGAGGTATGCAACTGTAAGTTAATTCTTAAAAAAACAGTAAGATAATTCTAATTTTACAATATTATATTTGATTTCTGTTTTTATACTTGTGTTAACAATATTATTAAATGAAACCATACCATGAAATAAAAGAGTTTGTATCCACTTGATGCTTCACTTTGAATCAATAAAGTTCACCCTTTGTCGAAAAAATGAAATAAAAGAGTTACAATAGAGTCACACATATTCTTTCATCACAGTGTGGTTGGTTTTATTCTCATATCTATCGTGTCGGAATTATGTATTAGTAATTACTCTACCCATAATTTTATTAAATTCGATGCAAGGCAACTAGGCCAAATCATCTACTTGCTAGCAGAGTACATGTGTTCGCAACTAACATTTCCTGTTCTTTTGATTTGTCTTGTTAATTTGACAGATTTCACAGCTAGAGTTGGAGGAAGCTCAGAGAGCTGTAGGAGAATTTGGAGGTGACAACCGTGCAGGAATCAAAGGTACATTGCATAGAATATCTGCCATAAGGAGTAGAAAAGGAATGGTTGTTGGTTTGACCTGTCGAGTTGGCCGTGCCGTCAATGGGCATGTTGATATGGTCCGCGATCTTTTAAACTACAAAGAGAGCATTCTGTTTTTGGGAAGGTATGTCTCCTCTATGCATCAGCAATTTGGATTTTTTATCAATTTGAAGATGTAAAACAAGTTTGTAAGTGTTCCATGTTCCATTATTGCTCAGTTCATGGAGACGTTAACAGGATTACAACATTAAAATACATGATCATGTTTATTTTATTCAGGAACATGTAAATGGTTTCCTTAACGAAGAGGCAAATGGTTTTTATCTACAAATAGTTCAGATTAATAGAAGCCTAGGGTGTTAAGCAAACAGAATACCTGTGATATTCTGTTATCCCTTTCCATACCTAGTGTCTGCCGTAATTAGTGAAATCAGGCCATTACAGTAAGGATTTTAATTGGTGATTATTTCCTTGTGTAGATCTCATGTAATCTCCTATATGAGATACGAGGAAGATCACGATTATGGCCTCAGATACAAAACTTTCATAGGGGCATGCTTAGTTTTTTAACATGTTTTACCACATTTTTGTGCGCCAGGTTTGACTTTTTCATGGCAAGTATTTGGTTATAAATACAGCTATGGCATATGCCCCAATTCTATATCCTCTTGTCCCACCTGCCACAGGCTAATATTTTAGCCAACGTTGGCCTCTAGTGTGGCGCGTGACTTTGGCAACCACAATAACTGTGGTTAGCCAAGTATTGGCCCCCTGGGGCTCTACGTGTTCACTTTATTTATTTTCTTAGAAGTTCTAAAGTTCACCTATTCTCAGAACGGATATTATGATAGTTTTGGAATGGCAAAGCTTTCAGTATTTCAAGAAACTACAGTAATTTATAGTACAAAAGGTTCCAAAATGCTCCGGGACTAAATTCATATCATTATCATTATTAAGTAATCTCTCAAATTGTAGAGCCAAGATGTTCTAGTAAAGCAGGATGTGGTTTCTATAACCTTTGAAAACCATTCTGTTCAGAGCTTAATGGATCCTTGAATCTTTGATTAGATTAAATAAAATTATGGAATCAATATTGTTTCAGATTAGCTATTCTGATAGAACTCTATAGTTTCATATATGTTCTAGTGCTATGCTATATTCTACATAGCACGTATTCTATTGATGTCTGATGTTGTGCATCCATAATCTTTCGGAGCTCTGGAACAATTTAATTCAGCCATATATTCCAATTCTGTTTGATTTTTTACTAACAGTTCTTTTGTTTGGACAGACCTGGGGTTGGCAAGACTACTGTTATGCGTGAGATTGCACGTGTTTTAGCAGACGAGTTCCAGAAAAGGGTGGTATATTAAACAATGTTACAATCTTGTAGCTTTTCTATTATCGTTCTGTTTCCTTATATATAATTCCTAACACGTTCTATGGATCCATTGATGTTTAGGGCAGGTAATTGTAGATACAAGTAATGAGATTGGTGGGGATGGGGACATTCCTCATGCTGCAATTGGTGGCGCAAGAAGAATGCAAGTACCCGAACCATCAATGCAACATAGAGTGATGATTGAAGCAGTTGAAAACCATATGCCTGAGGTGGTCATTGTAGACGAGATTGGAACTGAAGCAGAGGCGCAAGCTTGTCGGTCAATTGCAGAAAGGGGTGTAATGCTTATTGGTACTGCCCATGGAGAAAGGCTTGCAAACATCATAAAGAATCCAGTTTTATCTGACTTGGTATGCCATTATTCTCATAACGTTGCATTAATATGCTCGTAACTTTGCTTAGATACACACCGCGCCCTTTTATTGCACAAATTTTCACATGGTATCAAAAATGCCAAACTTGAGCTTGTTCTCATAAGTAGTTCACCTTCTTCTATCTTTAGGTATGATAGCTTATACTTAACCCAGATATTTGTCCAACATTATTGGTCAAAGATGGATAGTGAAGATAACGTCATGCCATCGTCCTACCAAAACTTCTTACAGCCATGCTTTTTAGATGCAAAGTTCAAATATTTTAAAGAAGGAAGAGGTTTTCATCCACCTTCAAATGAATATACTAATTGTCATTTGTTGAAAAATCAGATTGGAGGAGTAGAAACTGTCACTCTTGGTGATGAGGAAGCTCGTGCACGACGTACTCAAAAAAGTATACTGGAGCGGAAGGCCCCTCCAACATTTCCTTTTCTTATTGAGATGAGGGAGCGACACTATTGGGTCACTCATCGGGTATGCATATTTCCTGTATATTTCAAATGGTCAAAGAACATGAATATATGCCTTTTCAGTTTTGTGCAACATAGAATGCAATGCTGCTAGGTCTAGAACTGTAGAGGAAACCATGTACAAGTATCAGACTTGCATGTTGATAAACTATAATATATCTCATACCTTTTAGATCATGATGTATGTGTTAGTGGGATTCTTTTCGAAGAGTAAGAATTAGGGAGTACAAGAGCACCAAATTCCATGGTGGTCATACATATCCCAATTCATGGGTTTGCTTCAACAGTTCTATCTTTAGTCTGTATCATATTGATCATTTGTAATACCTTCAACAACAACAACAAAGCCTTCAAGTTTGATATAAAGTTGCATTACTATATCTTCATTTGTGTGGCTGGAAGGTATTACAAATGATCCTTGCTGTATTTTCTATCACTGATTGTTACTGCATTGCTGTTCTTATTTTCTACTCCCTCCGTACCAAAATATAAGACGTTTTTGTAGTTCAAATTGAACTGCAGAAACGTCTTATATTCTGGTACAGAGGTAGTAGCAACTAAGGAAAATCTTAAAACTTAGGAAGCTACCTGAATGAAATCCACTCATATATTTTTCAAGAATAAATGTACTCAATTTGATGTGTAGAATCCCTTTTTCTTATTTTATGATGACTGTTAATATGTGGTATTCTTTTCTTGTGCAGACTGAGAGGAGTGTCGATATGCTACTTCATGGCAAGAAGCCACTAGTTGAGGTAATATCTATTAACATGCCTGTGCAGTTTTGTTGATGTGATAAATTTCATGGCATGGCAGAAGACTGACAGTTTTCAAGTTTGCTTTTCCTGTGAATTGTATTTTGAAGCATGACTTTTATACCGTTGTGCAATTTGCAATTTCGAGCTAGAGTGTTCTAATGTTGAGTCTACAGGTAGATTAGTGAAATTATCGAGATGATTGTTTAGTTCAGAGGACCATTCTTTAGTGAAGCAAAACTTTTGTATCTCTAGCACTTCTGTCCATGTAAGAACTTAAGGTAAATGTTGTAAAGCATTAGTTGATGCCTTGTCACATCGCAGGTCAGGAAAAGGGACAACGAGTTTCAGGTTATCATTGAAAGATGGGCAACATATGATGGAGATGGGCTCTGAATCCCAAAGTTTCAAGTTATTATTTCTTCTGCCATGCTTCATTTTTTTCATACTTGCGGTCTTTGTGGATATCTGGGGTATATGGAGAGATCCTGGTTCCTAAAGTTTGTTGAGTTTATTTAGCACAGTATAAAATAGTGATATTGTTACACTTGCAAAGGAACTGATGCTGCCCATTAAGCTTAGTACACAAGCTCGATACCTTTTCTATATATTCTTCATGATATCGATGTCATTGTAAATTCCGTCCCCTCTCAAATTGGGTCTTCCGTCAGTCACAGTAGGGCCTATTTATTTTATACTTGAAGTTGTACATTTATTTGTTCCTCCTTTGGTGCTGAAATTGACAGTGGGTTAGTTATTATGTCAAATGGCAGAAAATGTCCTGGGAATTATTTTAAAATGCCTGGCAAAAAGGTTAGCAGAAAATGAAGTGAAGATTCTTTCATAGGCAACTTGGGTGACCAATGGTCCCAGGCTTGTCCAGCTCTTTTTTTCATCAGGTGATTCCCATTACTTAGGGGGAGAAAAGCATACAGTTACTTCAGGTAAATATAACATACAGCTGTATCTTATCTCCTGGGAAAATGTACCACCGACCTGTAAGCCTTATATGAAATGCGATATGTATCACGATTTGGTTGTTCGTTAAGTAAGATGATTCTTGTACGTAGCATTAGTACATCAATGCTTGTGTTTTTTCCTAGTTTACAGACTACCGGTTTTCATTTTACCGCTCTGTATTTTTGAGATGTGTATTGAATTCATGCTCCAGCCAATTTATCCAAAAGTCTGAACTGATGGAGAAAGGCGGACTATATATGTCAACAATGTGTTGCATCACATATCATGATTGCTAAGTTTTGTTTGCTTATGGGGAGAGGCAAAATCCTGAAAACATTCTACAGTCTCATAGAGAATATCAAGGTCTTTTCTACTTTTAAGGGCTGTGAAAGAAAAGCGTGAATTTTCCGATACGAGAACCTGAAATAGTAGTATTGCAGGCATGCTTTGTTTATCAGTTAAAACTAATTCCTCTCAATAAATCTGCTAGTTGTTCAACTTTTAGGAGGCCCTTGTGTTAGTGGCATACCACTGTTTTCTAGTATTCCTTCCGGCAAAAAGAGAAGTTTTGCCGTGATAAAAGGTTAAGATAATTAAAATTAGACGTACAGCTGGGTATTCTGGGCTGAATAGGTCATGGACTAGAGTATAACGGAAAGTAAAAAAAAAAAAGTTGATCTCTGAATGGTGACAGCCTGAGAACCTGAAAACATGTAGGGTGTACCTTACTTCGGACTTGTGATGCTACAACTAAATGGAATATTGCAATAGCAATAACGTTTACTGGGTGCCATGTTAATTCAGCTGTCTGTAAACCTGTGTTAAATACTGCATTTTCTACAGTGTTATATGCATGCACGAATTCAGATACTTGTTGATCACCTAGTGGCGTGTGAACTGTAATTCCTGGTACTACGTACTACTCCCTCCGATCTATTTGAGCGAGTAATATGCATCGGATGGAGTACTACATATAATCACTCATGTTTGTGGTACCCATGAACCACAGAATCACCACCAGCATCTGGGTGATCACTCATACTCCCTCCGTACGGAAATACTATGAATGTATCTAGACGTATTTTAGTTTTACATACATTTAATTTTATCCATTTCTGCAACAAGTAATTCCATAAGTAGTTCATAGCTGAGAATGAGGCTAGCTTCCATTTTCTGTTCAGTGGATATTAATTTATTTTGTAGTGTTCTGCAGGTACGGAGTCATGATTAGCTCACTGGTTGACATCAGGGAGTAACTGCCCCTGCTACATTTCCCAGCAAGAGATAAAGAGTCTTTCCTGAATGTCGAGTGTGTTCTTGCGGGAGGGGAGTTTTGGCTCTCGGGTCCAGATGGACCTGATATCTCTGCTGCCCCTTGAAGCGTTGGGATCTGTGCGACCTGTCACTGTCGAAGCAATACAGAAATCTAAAATGAACTATACGCTGACATGGCAGGTGTACGTACAGACGGTGGGCGTCGCGGTAGTTCACGGGCGTCTGGTGGCTAACGACCTGTTCACACCTGTACTCTGGACGTTTGGTACAGGTGTTTGGTGTTCACGGCGACGGCCGTCCGCCATGGCCCACCTGTAAGCAGCAAGGGGTCGATGGGGTTGGAGCCAGACGACTGGGCTTGAGGTGGCGCTGTGGGTGCTGATATTCCCTTGAATAAGCATGGGCGAGCTCTGCGGCGCCAGCGGAGAGGTCAGGCGGCGAGGCACACCGGAGGCCTGCGCTGCCCTTTGGCAGATCTAAGAACGGCGTCGGCGGAGATGGCGGCGGACTTCCCCGTCACGCCAGTGGATAGGTAAAAATCTAGCCACACCCCACCTCACCCCCGCTGATAAATGCATAAATGTTTTATGGAGATTTCGATCTATCGGCTGTACCATTGATTTGTGTTCGAAATGTCCTTGCAGGTTACCTATTTTCGCGGATGAGGCATGCAGCGCTGCCATTTTAATGGAAATGGTGCAGGGGGGAGATCCGGTCGAAGCTCATTCAGTCGGCGGATCCAGATGGGGGATGGTAGATGCAGGGGTAAGTGCTGGAGTCGGGCTTAGTGCTGCTGCGTACGGCGAGCAAATCAGTGTTGATGCCGGAGGTGGGGCGGTGTCCGATTTCAACGAGAGTGATGGAGATAACGCTGATGCGTTTGAGCAAGGAGGTACACGAGTGAATTGGCACGACACCATTGATTCAGTAGTTGCAGACCAAGCAGAGAGTGCAGATGCAGCTTCGGTTCATTCTAAAGGGAAGATTGATCCACAACCCCCCGGTTGGACAAGGAGGTATGGAAAATTATTTTCTGAATCTTCTTCTTATTGCAGTCTTCATCTTCTGATTATTATATTTTGTTGTGCATGTTTGGTTGCCTGCGAAAAAAATACAGTACCTCTTGATTATATTGTCACAAGCCAAAAAAAAGTAGTTTAGCTGATGAATGTAGAAAAGGGATTTGATCTATGAAAAAAATGGTAGATGATATTAGTACAAATACAGAACATGATTTCAACAAATTTATCAGGTCATGACTAGCCAAAAAATTTGTTGTTTGTTCAGGGTGAGAGTTGGGAAACAGCCCCCTGACCGGACACCATGCCCGGAAAGGGTATGTGCACTAGAGCAGACTATCAGAGGGTATGCTGACAAACTAGGTCCCAATGTGATCGAGCCTGAGATTGGGTTAACATTTGACTCACTCGGAGAAGCTTATGATTTCTACAACCTTTATTCATGGGAGCTTGGGTTTGGTATAAGGTATGGGAAGAGCAGGCTCAGAGAAGACCAAGTGCATGCAAGAAGTTGTCTGTGGGTGTTCTGTAAGTGATTCTTTTTAGTTTGCTGCAGAAACTAGATTTAGTTTTATTTTTGTTCATCTGGGCACTGGCTGTCTTTGTGCACATGGGCAAGGCATATTTAACATATTGTTATGTGTTAATAACTATGCGAAAACACATGTAATGCAGGGTAAGCGGATTAAGGAAAACAGCCGGTCTTGTAGATGTGAGTGTCCAGCTATGATCCGGCTGCTGCGAACACATGATAATGGATGACAGAACACATGGTTGAACACAACCACTCGTTGTCAACTACGTGCGGCGAGAAGGTGAATTGGCCGTCACACAAGCACATTGACGTGTACAAGAAGGATCTCATTAAACAATTAAGGCAGAATAACATTAATGTCACCAAGGTATACAGAATCATAGCTAGTTTTTTTGGAGACGTAGACAAGGTTCCATTCACAAAAAGAACACTTAGGAATCTTTGTGGTAAGATTAACAAGGAACGGGCTGAGGATGATGTTCGAAAGACAATAGATGTCTTTGCAGATTTAGCTGCAAAGGATCAGGAGTTTGTCTTCCGAGTACAGCCGGATGCCGATTGTCAGATTGAGAATCTCATGTGGGCTACGGGTAGTAGTAGGAACCAGTATAAATTTTTTGGAGACGCTATTACCTTTGACACAACCTACAGAACAAATTTATATGACATGCCATTCGGACTGTTCGTTAGGGTCAACAACCACTTCCAGAGTATTATACTAGCTGGCGTCCTTCTGAGGGATGAACAGGTTGAAAGCTTTGAATGGGTTTTCTTGAAGTTTGTTAGGATGATGGGAGGCTCTCCTCCATTGACAATTTTGACAGGTAGATGTTTTCTTTATGATATTTTGCTGTTTTCTTAATTGCGTTTGAATTGTTTAAATGTATTCACAATCTTTGAAGGAACACTAACAGAACACATTGTGCAAAAATGGTTTATTCTTGTGTCTTGTAGAGCAGTGCCGAGCAATGGAGGTGGCTATCAAGAATACTCTGCCAACAACAACTCACCGCTGGTGCAATGGCACGTTTTGGAAAAGGCTAAAGAGACATTAGGTGGATTGTACACCAAAAAATGTGAGTTCAGGGCTGAATTCCGCAAGGCTGTGAACCACATGTTGACTATTGAAGAAATAAAAATGACACGTGGTGGCACATGAATTGATAAATTAGTGGCTAAGCACTTGATTAATTCTGGATCGAAATCAAAACACATTGGTTACAACATTTGATTCCAGGCTGATACATAAGGATTAGTCGGCAATTAGGGTACGTTTACAACCAAATTTCCTGCTCTGAATCTAGCTCGTACACATAAGATGGATGGATTCAGCCATAGAAGAAAAACATGGCGAACGAAGCCATGCCGATGGCTAGCAGCAGCAACGTCGAGCATGATGTTGACCCTGATGAGATCTTGGACAACTCGAGCTCCTAAAGAGATCTCCGCGGGGGCGGCAGCATGTGCAGCTGTTGTACGGGGGGCATGGTTCTCGTCGGTGACCTCTGCATCCTGGTCAGCAAGCAGGTGCCACTCGTAGAACTGGCATCGCCCGGCCTAGAAGAAAGATTGGAGAATGACAGCAAACAGTAAGCAAATGGCAATGTAATAATCTACAATAGTCACAGGTTGTGGGTGCGCATGGAGGCAAGAACTCACATCTTTTAAGCAGCACTTGTAATACCGATGTCCAGGCTTAGATCCGCGAGGACCACACACGGCGGTGATGATTTTTGCTTTGCAAAATGAGCATGGGATGGGATTAGTGGAAGGGGCGGCGGGGTCGGCCGGCGCTTGGTGGCAGAGGAAGACGACTCCATTGACGCGAAGATTCGAGATGTGCGAGCTCTGAAGCTTGCAGAGGATGGAGATGGTGGGGTCTGGGAGGAGGAAACGAGTGGTGGGGCGGCAGGGGAGAAATATCCGGAGGAGACGGCTGGCGTTAGCAGCCGTTGGTCCAGTTCCTTCCATTGGTTGGGACAGATCCGTCGCCACCCATCTGTACCCGAAGCGGCGTTCGCCTGCCGTTGCTCTGCCGTACAACTGTCAGGTGGCCCAGCCAGTGTACTTTTAATTAGAAATACGAGACTGAATACTGGTCTATGTGCGAATCTCGAGGCAGGCCTGCGGTCCAGATAGCTGGAGCATATGGACCCGAGAGCCAAAACGAATTTCCCGTGTTCTTGCTGGCTTGTTACTGCCAAGTGCCAACAGCATCCTGTCCTTTGGCAGAGAGCTCACATGCCTGTGACATGATTGATCTCTTGCACTCAAACAGTGACACGGGCATGGCCTCATTTCTTTCTTTTCTTCTAGTCCACTCCGAAGGGCCACTCCGACGTGTTGATGCAAACGGATGCCGTTTTTGTCCGCTTTTTATTTGTTTGGATCGGCCGAGCGGATTGATTTGTTCATTTTTTGGTTTGGGTCGGCCGATGCGTCCAACGCGATCGACACATTATCCGTGTGGTCTTAAAAAAAACTAAATACCATAAAATTTAAAACATGCAAATAAGTTAAACATAATTATACAATAAAACGGCGGTCAACCGCCGGCGAAAGTCCACTTAAACATAAATTAAAAACTTAAAAAAGGCGCCTCCCAGCCACCCAGCACGTAGCCCTAGGCATTGCCCTCGTTGTCAGAGCCGCTCCTTCTCTTCCTCTCGTGCCCAGCGGGCACAGCGCTCCTCCTCCTCGCGCTCCGCGTGCATTTGCCGCTCCTCGTCGGCTCGCTCCTCCGTCAGCACGCGCTGCCTCCAGTGCTCGAGGTACGTCGCCTCCTGCTCCGGCGTCGCGCCCATCAAGATGGCCGACGTGCTCACCCACTCACGCAGGACGCCAGTCCACATGTACATCTCCCTGATGGCGGGTGGTTTCGGCGCGGCCTCCGTGGGCTCCTCCTTGGGCTTGGCCGGCGCTGATTCATGCAGTGGCGTCGGTGGCGGAGGGTAGACGCAGTCCCCCGCCGCCGACAGATGGAGCGCCTCCTCCATGCCAGGCAAGCGTGCATCCTCCTCGCGTTAGGACTCCTCGAGGGCGCGCTGGAGCGCATCCTCGAGTGCAGCCTAGTAGGCCGTCTCCGCCTCCTCCTCCTCCTACGGCGCCACCAATAGGGGCGGTGGTGCGTAGTTGGCGTCGAGCTGGACGGTGCCGCGGTGGCGCACGTCGTGCTCTGTCGCGAACCACATATCCCAGTTGGGGGAGTCCTACGCATAGGCCGGCTCACGGCGCTGCGCCGGCGTGAGCTGGGCACGCCGCTGGCGGATCTCCTCCGCACGCGCCCTCGCGGACTGCAGCACCGGAATGCGGTGGGGGTCGAGGTGCCAACCGTGGGGGAGGTTCGCGTGGGGCCATGGCAGCAGGACGAAATACTCCCAGTGGTACCGCGCGCGGTGCACCGAGATGTACAGACGATCCTGTGGCCGGCGAGCCCTCCCTGACGCTGGCACCAACGCCCACCTCGTCGGCCTGCGGGACGAGCCGGCCTCGGCGTCGTGCTTCGCCTTGCCCTTCCCCTTTCCGAAGAAGCCAGCCATGTCTAGGGTTAGGGTTTTCTGTCGCCGGCGAGGGAGCGGGCGTGGCTAGATGTGGATGGGAGTGGGAAGTAGATGAGCCCCCCCCCCCCACGCACGCTTGCCATTTAAAATAAGCGTGGACTTAGGACGCTTCCAGTGGCTGCCATGCAGGCCCGAGGTGGGTGGGTCACATTAAATATGACCGCGGCGGTGGTTGGGTGGCCGACATGCGGGCCCGAGGCGGACACCGAGCGGACGCGCGGCGCGTCCATCTCGTGTCCGTGTGGACGCAAATCGGGCGCAAATACGGGTCGGGAACGCGTCCAAACAGACAGCATGCGGATAGTTTTTGGGTTTGTGTCGGTGCGTTGGGCCAACATTTTCGTCCATTTCGACCCAAACGGACACACGCGGACCAAATGCGTCGGCGCGTTGGAGTTGCCTTAATCCTGGATCGAGTCAAGTCTCACATGAAAACATGATATCATATCAAAACTTGTGTCCTCGTTTAGGTAGCAAGTAAAACATTGGCATTTGCATGTCCCATGTTCCATCCTGCCTTATTTGATTACTTTGTGTTCTAAGAAATTTCCACCTGGCACGTACACCCACTGAGAAGTTGAGAGAACATGTGATGTAGGACAAGGCCCTAGTTTTGTCCGATCTTCACAATTTGGTGGCAAGGTGAAAAACACAAAGAACACTGTAAGAGGATTAGAGAGGGATTGGTGGAATTGATGATTGGCGTAATGCGGTGGATATATTATTGAGCCTCGAGGGCAAGTATATATTGAGTACAAAATTTGGAGTGCAAGACACCTACAAGAGATAAGATGGAAACAATTCCTATCTAATCTCGGACAATCTCTAACTACCAAATATATGTCTAACATCCCCCGCAGTCGTAGCGGTAGCGTTACGAACTGTGAACAACAAAAGTGTCACGGACGGTTAGACCGGAAAGAATAGCAGCCAATGGGCTGACATCCCCCCGTAGTCATAGCGGGAGCGTCCTGGATGGTGCCACGTTGCGGACGCGTTGACTGTAGAGGAAGACAACGAGTTGCTCAAGTGAGGTGATAGCTCTTTGTGCCGATGTAGAGGTAGCCGAGAGCGTGGGACGGTGTAGCCGTGGTCGAGGTAGCCGTGCGAGGGACGTCGTGGTCGATGTCGAGTCAGGGTGGCCGGTGTCGAGGAAGTCGCCATGGAGCCGCAAGTGCAAGGATGCGCCGTGTTAGTCAGGGGTGTAGTGGTGCACCAGGAAGAAGATGGGGTGGACGAGGCGTCGCGCCGGGTTTGCCAAGCCCGGGACACATCGTGGAAGAAGGTACGCATCGGTGGTGCCAACACCGGGCATGCGTAGACGGGACGAAGTCAGTGTTGATGAGGCACCGCACCAGGCTTGCTAGGCCCAGGGACACATCGTGGACGATGGCACGCGCGGGTGTTGCCAGCATCGGGCATGCGTAGACAGGGACCAATACGAGTGGTACGCCATCTTGGAGGGGCAAGCAGAGGTGGACTTGACGACGGTTGCGGCGCCAATTGGCGTGGGGTAGAAGGTGCCGATGCCGCCCGTGATTGTTAGAGTAGATGAAGTGGTCGGGAAAGATGACGGCGACGCTGGCGATGAGCTGTTGCTGGACAAAGACGAAGAGGTGGACGGCGATGTGGTCGGCGGAACCGGAGGTAGCCCGTGAAGGGCCACGTCGGTCGCCTGTAGAAGCGCGACGACGGTGCTCGAAGTAGGCGAAGAAGAACCCAACAGCGTGACAAACACCAAGTGCGGACAGTGGCGTTCCCGCGCCTAGGGAGGCAGCGCAGCGCATACAACGTAAACGTCAACGCTCTGGGATGGCGGAGTGGACCGCGTGCCGCGGCACTACGGCCTGAAGGGGCGATGCAGCGGCAGAGTGCGTGTCGGGATGACGGCGGGGAAGACCTCGGGCGATGGTGTGGCCCGCATGCCGCGGCGCTATGACCCAAAGGAGCGACGCAGCGGCAACGCGAGGGTCGGTGCAGCCGCTGGGAGAACCACGGGGCGGCGGCGCTGCGGCCCAACGGGACAACACAATAGCAGCCCGTTGCTCGATCGGTGGAGAGGCACGCGTACTCGACGAAGTTTGCGGTACCAAATCGAGTGCATCGGGTGATCAATCCAATTGCCCGCGAAATCAAAGTGACGACTCAGCTAGTGTGAGCCATCCGGACGTGGCAGGGGCGCGCGGTGTGTCACCTTGTACACGCCCAACACCTAGGTGCAACCAGACTAGCACGGGGTGCCATACAGGATGCAAACCCAAGCACCTATGTGCAACCAAGCTAGCACATGTGCCATGCCGGATCCACACGAGCGACAAGGCTCAAGCCGGGCCAATCGCAAGACTAGCCCAGGCGACGCGTGAGACGCCATCGCTCTGTAGCCAGCGCGGGACGCGGGCGACGCGGTGCGTGCCATCGTGCTGTAGCCAGCGCGGGACGCGGGTGACGCAGTGCGTGCCATCAGGCTAGCGCAGGAGCGCGAGCAGCGGCGGGTGTTGTCGAGGCAGTTGTCGGAGTAGAGGGCGCGTTAAAGATGACGAATGGCGGCGGGCGACGCAAACCGATTTTAGATCGGAAAACGAAAGAAAAATAACATCAATCAATCGATCGGTGAGAGAGAAAAATTCCAATCAACAGATCGGGAAAAAGAACGCGATCGGCGGACAAACCCTAGGTACGGGTTGCGCAGCCCCCAGTGGAGATCGACCTCCCCGGGGGCGGCGCGGTGCGGAAGCGAAGGCGGTTAGGGTTTAGGATCGGAGTTAGCTGATACCATGTAAGAGGATTAGAGAGGGATCGGTGGAATTTATGATTGGTGTAATGCGGTGGATATATTATTGAGCCTCGAGGGTGAGTATATATACAAGACTTGGAGGGCAAGACACCTTCTAGAGATAAGATGGAAACAATTCCTATCTAATCTCCTACAATCTCTAACTACCAAATATATCTCTAACAAACACAATAACTCAATAGGATATAACACCAATGAACAAGGATCTCATCACACATGTCCTCTCAAAGCATCCAAAGCACTTCCTCTGTAAACTAATATAAGATCTTACAGAGGGAATAAGAGGCAGATATAGATCCAAGATCAACAAAGGAAAAGGTAAATAATAGAGTTCTTCCCAAATCTCTAAGAGAGATTGGGCCTGAAGAGATGTTCCTCTCCAAACCCTAGAGGGGATGGAGGTCTTAATGATCCACTAGAGATTCCTTATTGTTGGGAAACATAGTAGAAAACAAAACAAAATCGCCCTACGATCACCCAGGAACACTATGAAGATGCGATGAACGGTTTGGATCAGATTGTTACCGACTCCGAGTTGTAGCGGAAGAAGACAAGTCAGTGTAGATCGTACTTAGAGTCCCACGAACCGTAGATGAACGACCCCGCAAACCGCCCACGAACAGTCCCTCGAACGGAAGACCGAAAGTAGGGCCTCTCTACGAGTTGCAAGCATATGGTCTTCACGATCCGGCAGCGCTTCGCCGTGCAGAGCTAATCGTCGCCGGATAATTAGAGGGAGGAGATTAGAATCACACTGGGCTTCTAATTGTGGGTATTAAGGATCTAGGTCTAGCTCTAATTGATCAAATAGGACCAACTAGAACTAGAACTAGAGAACTAGAGGAGAGGCTCCAAAACTTGTGTGTTGAAAAAGTGCCAATACCTCAAGTATATATAGGTTGGAGAGGGGAGAGGGGGTGCCACACAAGGAGGGGAAAGTCTACCCCCCTTGGCCAGCCAAGAGGAGGGGGAGTCCCCCTCCAATTCGGCCTCCCCTCCCTTCCCCAAGTGGGAAGGGGGGCGCCACCTCCACTTGGGCCCAAGTGGCCCAAGTAGCGTCCCACCACTTGGCCTTTTAATGTCCGTTGATATTTAATTAAATATAAAAGCCTCCTAACTATTATTAGAGCCTTTTATTATTAATTGAACATCTTTGAAAACATTTTTCACCTATATATTATTTATCGGTAATACCCGGTATTGCCTGATAAACTCCGAAACCCTTCTAGTGACCCCGAAACGCTTTCGGTTCCTCTCGAACCTATTTCGAATATTAACGAAACTATTTCATAAATATTTCCTCGTTACTCCCGTCCTACTAACACTCAGCAGACTGTGATTACCTTAAGCTTGTGACCCTGTAGGTTCAGTAAAACATAGACATGAACAAAACTCCTTTGCTCAATGAACGATAGTGGAACCGTGGACATCCATATCGATCCCTATGATTAGACAAATGCCATTCGAGTGAACTTTTGGTTATCATGTGCTATTCCCTTTGTTTCGTGATACTTTACAAAACCCGAGGTTGGATGTATCGGTATCCTCTTGCGTCATACACATGCTCACTATACCGGTCTCCTCGTTACTAGTTTTGTTCTTCTTTCTCGTTGACATGTTCCGGCATCCCCGTGACATAGTCACATCTGTCTGGCCAGACGATGATAAATGCCGTCACACCGAGAGGGACCTAAGAATATCTCTCCATCACCGGAGGAGCAAATCCCACTCGCAAGCTGTCTAGTCCCTTGTTAAACTTTCAGATGAACCTGTAAGTTGTCGTTATGATCACCGTGTTATAGATGACATTTGAGCAACCCCAAAGTCCACCGTACGGTAAGAAGAGACTATGGTACTCTCATGGTCTAAGGAACTAAATCACACATTAACACTCCGTGTTATAACGATTAACTTCTGATGATATTATCTCAAAGTATAACAAACAAGTTTGGGTCGATTCAATATGATCGTTCTTCTAACGTCATACTCTCAATGTTGTTTTAGGACCATCGTTACACTTAATGATATCCTAAGATCCGAAAAACATGATCACCAACAACACTTGAGCTAGTCTTAGAGGTGAGACTAGGAACCTTATTTTACTGTTTATCATTCCACACGTGCATATGAGTTTTCTATTGAATCGCATATTCCAGGATCATAGCAGTTATAGCATAAAATATAAACTCTTATATATGAACATGGAAATATAATAATACAATATTATTGCCTCTAGGGCATATTTCCAACAGTCTCTCACTTGCACTAGAGTCAATAATCTAGTTAGCACCTTTTCATTTACACCAATGGCAATCCGGTGTTTGTGCATGCTCTGCTTGTGGTATAGCCTTCATCCCATTGGATCTTGACAACTTCAGATCCACGTGTACCATTTGCATTTCAATGCATCTGTCATGCTTTCACACGAATTCATAATTTGTGTGAAACTGGCTTTGTATGTATTGAATCACTTGAAGGACCTATGATTCCTTAGACTGAGCTATGGAACCACTACTAAGAGCAGTGTTCCATTGGTACAATCATCTAGAAACCATACCAAGCTCATAAATGAACTTTTGATTCATCACTCTCCATTGTTGCTTCTAAAGCGACAATATACTCAGCCTTCTATCATAGAATTCACCACAATAACTTCCTTGGACCAATTCCAACTTACTGTGCCACCATAAATTGAAATCAAAAAATCGCTTGGAGCATCGATAAAGATTTTGTCGATGTACTACTTACAATGAGCATGTATTGATGTAATTCCTTACAACAATCTTTTCATTTTCTCCGTATGCGAGAAACATGTCGTCAGTACTTAACGACATTTTTACTATTGTCCTATGATCAACAATTTGACCATTCTGGTAACTTTACTCACAACTTACTTTGAGTACTGGACATATCTGGTTGTTTACATATCATGGAATATAATTAAGGCAAGTGTGATTGAAATCAAGTATTTCGCTCATCAGTATTTCAGGATACCGATTCTTTCTTAAAACTCCTTCCATGTGACTTCGATAAGAAACTCTTCTTGGCGTTTTTCATACTAAACTACTTTAGTATTTTGTCAATATGTATTTTGGCTAAGCCCGATTAGACACTACTATCTCCATAGATTATTATGCCTAATACCAGGACTATATTGCCTAAGTTCTTTACTGAAAAACTAGTTTCAATAAAGTCTTAATCCCTGTCAAGAAATTTATATAATTTCTAATCAACAATGTGTCATGCACATATAGTGTTTAGAAATATTATCATGCTCCCACTTACTTTCTTGTAAATACAAGCATCTTTGCTTTCCTTGATGAAATCAAATTATTTGATCATTTCATCAGTACAAAGATTCCAACTCCATTACGCTTGCTTCAGTCCATTATAGGATCTCTTGAAGTTTGCACACTTACTAGCATCTTCTGGATTGACAAAATTACCTTGGATCGTATCACAGATACAACCTTGGTTCTATTTCCATCTTATGAAAATCATTTGACATCCATCTTTTTATATTTCATAATTGAAATATTTAGTAATTGCTAGTTTAACCCGAACTGACTGTAAGTATTGCTATGATGAGACAATCTCGTCATAGTCAATTCCTTGATCTTGTCATAAACTATTTGAAACAAGTCAACCATTATAAAACATTTCTATCTTTGTCAGTTTATAGATCCGTTACTATACTTTAGACTTTAAGTCTTCTGAGGGTCCATCAAGTTTTAAACTTGAATTATGTATATGGATACTATCTCATATTATTTTGGCATATAGCCAATTCCGGAGTTAGAGCCCATCAACGCTTCGCTATGTATTATAGGTTCATTATTTGTTCAACAATATCTCGTCTACACACCATGAAGGTTTGCACGAGTTTTCCCAACCTATATAGTTCAGTTACAAGTTCGACCGAAGTCTCTACATCTTATGTAGAGGCCTCCATATTAGTCGCGGTAGGAAATTCTAGAACCAATTCCAGCGTTTCTTTTATTTGACCTGATTGCGAAGATTCTGAAATCTCGTCGAGTTGCACTATCCTCCCACTCACTATTTTACAGAAAATATTTTCTTCAAAATTTACCACACTCTGTGGCAAAACACTTTGCCTCGGCGTAGTCATAGAGGAATACCCAACTATTTGGGATAACCTACAAAGTAGCACTTTATCTGACTTGGGACATAAATTCATAAACACTTTTACTTATGTCTTATATTCCCAAATGTTAAGAAAAGATCAAATGGGTTGGCATACCATTCCATATCTTATATTGTGTCATTTCAACAGATTTGATGGCGCTCTTTTTCAGTGTAAAAGCTGTAGTCTCTAAAGCATCACATTAAAAAGTATATTGGCAAATCGATTAATGTCATCTTTGATCTCACCATGTCATACATAGTTTGATTACATCTACTCAAAACATTCTACTCTTAGTGATGTTTTGGGAAGTGCAAGCTATAAAATTCTTTTCATAGCTCATCAGACATCCGCTAATCTTGTAACTCAAATATTCCTTTCCGCAATCTATTTGAAGAAACATAATTTTCTTGTTACAATAAGTTCTACTTCATTTTGAAAAACCTTTTGAAACATTTCAAAGGATCCAGATTTATGTCTCAATAAGTAAATATAAATATCTACTTGAGACATCCTTGAAGATAGATAAATCCACCGCTTGCAACAACACTTATTGGACTACACACATCAATATGCATATCTTCAATTATTTTTTTGCTCGTTCTTCATGGCCTTTGAATAGTATTTTATTTTACTTCACTAATTGGACGAAAGATGCAAGTGTCAGATGATTCATAATCAAATGACTTCAAAATCCATCACTATGGAATTTCTCCATGTTGGTTTCTCCAATGTGACTAAATGCAGTGCCACACATATGTGGTATTCTTTTAGTCTTACGACATTTAGCGTCAGTGTTATGGATGTTCAATTTTATCATCAATATTCATAGCATACATCTTATTCACAATAGGAGTATGGCCTTTTGTTCATAACATCAAACAACTATTGTTCTCTCATGAACAACCTCCTTGCAACTTCTATGCAATGGGCCAGAGTGTACAAAACTCTAAAATGAATTATAACAATAAACACAGAGATAATATGTTAATGGAAAGTACTGTAACTTTTACAAAGGTTCCATCAGATATTTTAACCTCATTATTTGTTGGTCATTTAGGCCGTTGTAGTTTCTTGCAACGATTTGCAATAACAAGAACTACACTTTACTTGCCCCACTCTACATCTTATAACTTGTATGACATTCATACTTGAGCTGGACATTCGAGTCTTCTTTTCATTCTGCCTTTTTTACTTTTATAGTTTTACTTCCAATATTTCTCCTACTCACAGAAGAAGCATCCAACTTTTAAGAGTGGTGTGAGCCCCGAACTTCCCTAGGCATGTAAGTCTCATTACATCCTTTGGTTTTGTTCCATCTCTTTAAGTTCTCACCATCAACTCATGACTGGAGTTCTTCCGAATTTTATGCATTTCAGTCTTAAACAAAGTTGAACGCTTCACTAGAACTTGCAAACAAAACACTTCTTTAGATATCACATATCTTTTAACTTTTGTTTGTTTCTGAAAACAATTTTCAGTTCCAAGAATAGCACATAACTATCCCAAACATTTTGAAGTTCGGGTTTCTCGGAAGCAAGCATACCGTAATGTAGTTCTAGCCTTTTGGATCGAAGGACGTGAGTCTCTTCATCCATAGCATCAGCAAGAGAGTATTGTAAGCATGTAGTAGGACAAAATCCTTCTTGGCACTCTTAGAGGACGATCCTCTCATTGCGTTTTACCAATCATAAAGATTCAACTAGATAAAGAACAGCTAATCAATATCAACAAGAAAGGTGGAACCGTGAGCCATTATTCAACAACTATAATGAAAAGTACACATAGAAATTGTTCATAATTAATTTGTACTAGTGATTAAACTAAATTAATACATAATTGTGCTCCCACTTAAACCAATATCTCTCATAATTGCTTTTAAGTGATTCAAGACCCTAATCTTATTCATAGCCATTGACGCGGACATCATTGATGACATGAATTTTGACCGGTAGGCAAACTTTTGCTGATCATATCTCCATATGACTCTTGTTCATCTTTCGATGCTTCTTGCTCCGGGCTCAAAACGATTCTGCCAGAACTTCAAGACAACCGAGTGTTATTTGTTTTCATGGTCCGACCATACACCGCCTTACACCTCACGATCCGTTTGTACTCATGTGGACATGAGGCACTCCGGAAAGCTACGTGTTATAGACAGTTGCAACACTGGGAAGAGAACCTTTTAACTTGATATTACTTTGAGAGATCACCCTAATAATTGACTAGTACACAATCAAAGGGTGCAAACAACAAAGGGATAAACATCTCAGGCAATTCATAATAGCATGATATGGTATAGCCTTGGGCGCCGGGAACGTCTCCATGGTCCTCCGAGGTCTTCATGAAAATTCTCTGAAAACGTGCAGTGGCGACAATTTTGAAAACTGCCGCCGTGGCAACACTTTTGTTCTCCTGCGTCTGGTGAGGCTCCTGGGTCCTTCGTGTTACGCCCGTCGAATAAATAACTAGGTTGACATGTAGGTCATTAAAAATACAATCCCTTGGCTCCAGGCATCATGTCGTATTGTTATGCGTAGGTCACTTAACATTACAACATATAACCATCTCATACATAAACTCATTATCATGACGAAGGCTATACCACATCACATGCAACCAGCAAAACCAAGTTAGACGTCCTCTAATCGGTTTGGCAAATTTTAATTATGTGGCCTCTAGGGTGTATGGATAACACTAGCTACCTACGTCCACCATCAAGGCGATAATTCTTGCTGCTAGATTAACTTTCGGGGTGTGTGATGGAAGACACTTAATTAAAAATCTCTAGCTCCACACAAAACTTTGTCAATATGCATGACCCCCTAGAAGATCGTTCATCTTCATCGCCCTCTCATGTTTGCGTCAGTTCACTATTCTTGACTATGATGAAGCCCAAAGAACTGTTAGCGGATCATCGACAGCGAGAGCCGGTCGATTGTCAGAACTTTGTGCAAAGCTACATCATGCTATCAATGAACTGAACCGAAGCAACACTGAATGGAAGCATAGCAAGAACATCGAACCCTCACATCCACATGTGATATAGATCAAAAACTGCATCTACTCATAAAACCACTCATGATGCCACTGTTGGGAAACATAGTAGAAAACAAAAAAAAAATCGCCCTACGATCACCCAGGAACACTATGAAGATGCGATGAACGGTTTGGATCAGATAATTATCGACTCTGCGTTGCAGTGGAAGAAGACGAGTCAGTGTAGATTGTACTTGGAGTCCCTTGAACCATAGATGAACGACCCCACGAGCCGCCCACGAACAGTCCCTCAAACGGAAGACCGAAAGTATGGCCTCTCTACGAGTTGCAAGCGTACGGTCTTCACGATCCGGCAGCGCTTCACCGTGCAGAGCTAATCGTTGCCGGAGAATTAGAGGGAGGATATTTGAACCACACTGGGCTCCTAATTATGAGGATTAGAGGATCTAGGTCTAGCTCTAATTGATCAACTAGGACCAACTAGAACTAGAACTAGAGAACTAGAGGAGGCTCCAAAACTTGTGTGTTGAAAAAGTGCCAATACCTCAAGTATATATAGGTTGGAGAGGGGAGAGGGGGCACCACACAAGGGGGGGGGGGAAGTCTCCCCCCTTGGCCGGCAAAGAGGAGGGGGATTCCCTCTCCAATTCGGCCTCCCCTCCCTTCCCCAAGTGGGTAGGGGGGCGCCACCTCCACTTGGGCCCAAGTGGCCCAAGCAGCGTTCCACCACTTGGCCTTTTAAGGTCCGTTGATATTTAATTAAATATAAAAGCCTCCTAACTATTATTAGAGCCTTTTATTATTAATTGAACATCTTTGAAAATATTTTTCACCTATATATTATTTATCGGTAATACCCGGTATTGCCTGATAAACTTCGAAACCCTTCTGGTGACCCCGAAACGCTTTCGGTTCCTCTCGAACCTATTTCGAATATTAACGAAACTATTTCATAAATATTTCCTCGTTACTCCCGTCCTACTAACACTCAGCAGACCGTGATTACCTTAAGCTTGTGACCCTGTAGGTTCAGTAAAACATAGACATGAACAAAACTCCTTTGCTCAATGAACGATAGCGGAACCGTGGACATCCATATCGATCCCTATGATTAGACAAATGCCATTCGAGTGAACCTTGGGTTATCTTGTGCTATTCCCTTGTGACGCCCCCGACTTAATCGTGCACTAATCATACACTCAAATGCACACGATCAAGCCTAAGGACTCACTTGAAGATATCACAACACAACTCTAAACACAAATAATGTCATACTAGCATTATATTACAAGCCAGGGGCCTCGAGGGCTCGAATACATAAGCTCGAAGTCATACAAGCATCAACGGAAGCATTAGACATCTGAGTACAGATATAAGTTAAACAGATAGGCCTTTAAGAAGGCAGGGCAAAATAAAAACACTGGATCAAAAGGCACAGGCCTCCTGCCTGGGTGCCTCTTAACTACTCCTGGTCGTCGGAGGGCTCCTCGTAGTAGTAGTATCCGGGAGGGTAGTAGTACTAGTCCTCGGCTGGGGCAGCTGACTCCAGGGCTACGTCATCTGGTCGCAATAAACGAGCATGGGGAAAAAGGGAAGCAAAGCAACCGTGAGTACTCATCCAAAGTACTCAGCAAGACTTACATCAGAACTAGTCTAGATATGCAACATTATCAAAGGAAGGCTGTATATGTGGACTTGGCTGCAGAAATGCCAGAATAGAGAGAAAATGCCTAGCCTATCGAAGACTAGCATCTTCAGGGTCTTGCAGCATAAGAAGAGTGCAGATTAGTACATAAATATAGTAGTAGTAGCAAGTAGCAACAACGCCCAGAGATCCTTTCTCGACTCCCTGCGAGAAAGCGATCCCGAAGCTAATATATTTAACCCATTTCTAGTTGTAGAAGATCGGGATATTTTCCGAGCGTCTTGTTACCGTGGACACGGCTATTCGAATAGATATACTTCCCTGCAGGGGTGCACCAACTTACCCAACACGCTCAATTAACTCTGGCCAGACACACTTGCGCGGTCCATGCCCGGCCTCGGCTGATCGACACGTCGTAGCCCTACCTAGGCTCAACAGAGAGGCCAGCACGTTGGTCTACATCCTAAGTGCTCAGAGGTCTTGGGCCCATCGCCCTTTGCACTCCTGCGCGTTGCGAGGACGGCCGGGAGTAGACCTAGCCCCCTTAATACAAGCGCAGGCTTTCACGGTCCAACCCGGGCGCATGCTGCTCAACCGCAGACGCCGTGTACCCATATTATTCCCACGTGCTGGTTAGCGCAAAAAGGCCAAAGGCCTACTCAAATTACATATCCTAACCCATTAGTGCGTTTGGAGCACGCGGTAACGAGCAGAGACTCACGATCCAGTGACCCCGTCGCCCCGTCTCGTGGACTTAGGGCAAGGGCTAACAATGCCCGGCCATGCCACGTATTCATCCCTCGGGTACCCTCATGGTCAACCCGATACCACATCTCTCGCGGATACCCCTCGGGGCCGACCCGTCTTTCAAAAGACTGTCGGGAACTCAGGTCCACCTCAACCGGGGTGGTACCGCCTGTCCCTTCAGTCCTGTAGTGACAGTAACAGTAATGGCATCAAGTGAAGGTAACCGTGTGTCCGAAACATCAAGAGGGTAATTCGAGGAATCACCCTCGTTGGATTCCCACTAGATGTGCCCTACAAGGTGAACCCGGAGGAATCACCCTCGTTGGATTCACTCTTGCGGAGTTGCACGATAAAAGCTTTGTCGGAGGTGGTGAAAGAGGAATCACCCTCGGTATCCCACGACCAGTTAGCTATACCATAGAGGTCGCATCAGGAGTGAGATAAGAGGTATCACCCTCGGCACTCAATGTTAACTCTGTAGAGTCGAGCAACTTAGGGGTTGTGCGGTGATGTGCAGGTCTTAGCCCGTTCGATCACATCGATCGGGGCACAGATACTAAAGCGGGGCAACTAGAGCAAGGAAGAGGGGTCACAGATGGTTCTCTACCATTCTACACTAAGCATTTGGGATATCAGGTAAGTATCAACAGAAGTTACAAGAAACAGGCTATGCATCAGAATAGGATAAATCAGCAGCAGTAGCAATTCTAATGCAAGCAGGAGGGAGAAAGAATAGGTGATATAGGCATGCGTCAAGGGGGGTTGCTTGCCTGGGAGCTCTGCGGCAAAGGAGGGGTCGTCAGTGGTGTCGTCGGTCTCCAGAGCTGCGTCGGTCTCGGGGTCTAACGGGGAAGAAGAGGGGGAAGACACAATAAATAAAGGCAGACAAATGCAACATAGATGGATGGCATCACAGGATGCAGTGTTATTGGTGAACTAATGCATTGCTACATGTCGCAGACGAAGCGGGAAAATATTTGGGATATTTTCCCGGCGTTTGGGCAGATTTCGGTATACTGAACCGGAGGGGAAGGTTCCATGTTTAGGTAGTTAGGAGTGATGGTCAAGCATTTTGACCACGTATTCGGATTTGTCTCGTTTTTCTGATCAACTTTCATGTTGAAAACTTTTCGATCCGAGCTACGGTTGAATTTCTACGAATTTTACAAGTTTTAGCAATTTCCTGGGATCATTTAAATTAACAGAAATGCCAAAATAGGAATATGACGTCATGCTGGTGTCATCACTGCGTCACCAGGTGGCTGACCAGTTGACTGGTCAAACTGGCATGTGGGGACCACCTGTCAGCCTCAGTGACTTAACCAATTTAACTAACAGAGCTAATTAGTTAGATGGGGCCCTTCTGTCAGTGACTAGCTAAACTAACAGAGTTAATTAATTAGCCGAAAACAGTGATTAGACTAACGGGCCCCACGCGTCAGTGGCAGAGGTGAATAGTACGCGCGTTGACCAAAGTCAACGCGGTCAAACGGGGGTTGGGGCCCCACTAGCAGCGACCTGGGATGGGCCCCAGGCCAGGCCACGCTGGCAGCCGGCACCGGAGCGGCTCCAGCGAGCTCCAGGCGCAGCGGAGGGGCTCGGCCAGCGGTGGAAATCCGTTGTGGTGCTCCGTTTTGCGCGATTTTGGTCGCGTTCGAACGGGGACGGAGCGGCGCATCTGATGGGGCTAGCGCGGAGCCGCGGGGATGACCGGAGGTGGCCGGAATGCCGAGGTGTCGCGGCGGCCGGAGCGCGGCTAGGCAACGAGCTAGCTAGGGGGAATCACATGGCGCGGGGAGAAGAACGGAGGGAGGGAGGAACTCACCGAGTGGCTACGGAAAGCCGGCGTTAGGTTAGTAGCAGGAGTAGGTCGCCGGAGACGGAGGAGATCGCCGGCGGTCCGAGACAAGGGCGAGGGAGAAACGGCAGCTGCAGTACGTCCCGGCTCGAGCTAAGGGTGCCAGCCGACGAGGAAGAGGCCGGCGGGGCTTGCGGACGCGGTCAGCGGGCGCGGAGCCGCCGGTGGCCGGGGAATCGATGGAGACGCGGCGGCGATGGTGCTCGGCAGAGGGGAGGAGAGGCGAGCGCGAGCGAGAGAGAGAGGAGAGGGGAGAATGGAGGGGAGCGTCCTGGGGGAAGGGAGAGAGGCTCGGCCTTATCCCCATCCCACCTGCTTCGTCGCGGTGGCGAGCTGCGGGCGGCGGAGGCGCGCGCGGCCATGGCGGGCGCGACAGCGAGGCAGGGCAGGTAGACGAATAGTGTGGTGGGCTGGGCCGGCTCCTGCCACTGTAGCTCTTGGGCCAGTAGCGCAGTAGGTTTTTCCCTTTTGCTTTTCTGTTTTCTTTTTCCGGCAGCTTTTGCATTTATTTTTAGCCAACAAATGACTTTGCATAAATGTGGAGCTGGACAAAACAAATAATAGGGATTATTGTGCACTGCCACAAAAAGTTTGGGATTAGTTTGAACCCAATTGGAATTTTCATAATTGAATTTGCATTTAAAAATTGCTGGAATTGCACTGTTTTAAATGCTAATGTTCATTTTAGCAAATAAACAATATTGTTTTCCTTAACAAATAATTGTTAGGGAATATTTGCTAAATGATGAACATTTTTGCAGCAACTTTTGTGCAACTTCAAATTTCACTTGCAATCCAAATTTTAATTTGAATGGAATTTGAAATGAGAAATGAAACTAATGACGATCCAACATTGCAAATCAAAGTGACTTGGCATTAACATGGTGGATCACTGTTGCTCATTTACAGAGGGGTGTTACAATTCTCCTCCTCTAAAAGAAATTCTCATCCCGTGAATTTAGGAGGTGGAAGGGAAAAGGTCGGGGTATTCCTCGCAAAGACGATCCTCGCGTTCCCAAGTGGCTTCATCCTCAGTATGATTAGACCACTGCACTTTAAGGAACTTGGTTGTCTTTTGGCGGGTCCGACGTTCAGCTTGATCGAGAATGCGGATCAGATGCTCTTTATAAGATAGATCATCCTGCAAATCAAGCATTTCATGATCCACAGCTCTGTGCGGAGATTCCTTGAAGGAACGGCGAAGTTGCGACACATGGAAAACGTCATGGATGTGAGAGAATTGCGGCGGCAACTCCAATTTATAAGCCACATGTCCACGTCTGGCGAGAATGCGGAAGGGGCCAATGTAGCGAGGAGCTAACTTGCCCTTAACTCCGAAGTGGTGAGTGCCCTTCATAGGAGTGACACGCAGATAAGCTTGCTCACCAGGTTGAAAGATCGATCCCCAGTGTTTACGATCATAATTGCTCTTCTGGCGAGACTGAGCAGCTTTGAGATTTTCCCGCACAATTCGGACTTGCTCTTCAGCGTGTTGGATAATATCCGGACCAATGAGCGGCCATTCCCCAGTTTCTGACCAATTCAGAGGGGTTCGACACTTACGTCCATAAAGTACTTCGAAGGGTGCCATTTTCAAACTTGCTTGATTGCTGTTGTTGTAAGAGAATTCGGCATACGGGAGAGATTCTTCCCACTTCTTGCCAAATGAAATAACACAAGCACGCAACATATCTTCCAGCACTTGATTCACTCGTTCGACCTGGCCTTGGGACTGGGGGTGATAAGCTGAACTCCAGGTTATATGAGTTCCCATAGCTTGTTAGAAACTTTTCCAGAACATTGAGGTGAAAAGACTGCCACGATCTGAACTAATCTCCTTCGGAATACCGTGGAGTGATACAATTCTGGAGATATATAACTCTGCTAACTGACTAGCAGTGATCGTCTCCTTGACTGGCAGAAAGTGTGCAACTTTGGAGAGTTGGTCAATGACGACAAGAATAGCATCATGACCCTTCTGTGACCTGGGAAGGCCAGTGATAAGGTCCATTTGCACTTTGTCCCAATTCCATTCAGGAATAGGGAGCGGTTGCAGAATTCCAGCAGGCTTCTGATGTTCTGCTTTAACGCGACGGCAAACGTCACATTCAGCAACATATCGAGCAATGTCCTGCTTCATTCTAGACCACCAGTACCTATAACGGAGATCACGATACATCTTGGTACTACCCGGATGAATAGACAGTGGTGTATCATGTGCCTCCTTCATAACTTTATCGGTCATAAGCTTGAACCAAGGTACCACAATGCGGCCTCTGAAATACAAAGTTCCATCTTGAGCAAGCGAGAAATCTCTGTACTTTTCAAGGTGGACATCTCTTTTCATCAGATCAACTTCGGCATCTTTAGCTTGGACATGCTTAACAGCTTTCAGAAGATCTGGCTGTATAACAAGGGTATTAAGAGAACCCTGTGGAACAATGTGAAGGTTCAGCTTGCGCAGTTCTTCATACAGATGAGGTTGAGCTCGCTGAACCATGAGGTTGTTGCAATAGGACTTGCGGCTCAAGGCATCGGCCATCACATTAGCCTTGCCAGGGGTATATGAAATACCACAGTCATAGTCCGTAATAGTTTCCAACCATCGCTGTTGGCGGAGATTGAGATCCGGCTGAGTAAACAAATACTTCAGACTTTGATGATCAGTGTAGATCTCACATCGGTTACCAAGGAAGTAATGTCGCCACAACTTCAATGCATAAATCACTGCAGCAAGTTCAAGATCATGCACTGGATAATTCTCTTCGTGAGGACGCAACTGTCGTGAGGCATAAGCAATTACTCTACGCTCTTGCATCAGGACACAGCCTAATCCCTGACGAGAGGCGTCGCAATAGATCACAGAATCCTTGCGAGAATCCGGAGGAGCAAGCACTGGAGCAGAGGTGAGCTTGTCCTTGAGGGTCTGAAAACTTTCCTGACATTTATCTGTCTACTCAAACTTTACGCCTTTGTGAAGCAGATTAGTCAGAGGCTTGTCAATCTTTGAGAAGTTCTCGACAAAATGACGGCAATAGCTTGCAAGGCCGAGAAAACTTTTGACTTGCTTGACATTCTTCGGAGGAGTCCAGTCAAGAATAGCCTGAACTCGTTCTGGGTTGACAGCAATGCCATCCTTGGAAATCACATGACCAAGGTAAGTTACTTCGGACAACCAGAATTCACACTTGGAGTACTTGGCATATAGCTGGTGTTCTCGAAGCTTTTCCAGAACCAGCCGAAGATGTTCAGCATGTTCTTCCTTATTCTTGGAATAAACCAGAATATCATCTAGATAAACCACGACGAATTTGTCGAGGTAATCCGTGAAGATATAATTCATCAGGCGGGAGAACGTTGCTGGAGCATTGGTTAAGCCGAATGACATGACAGTGTACTCATAAGAGCCATATATCGAGTGACAAAGGCAGTCTTGGGAATATCCTCTTCGCGGACGCGGATATGATGATAACCCAACCTCAAGTCGAGTTTAGAGAACACTGATGATCCAGCCAGCTGATCATACAGGTCATTGATCCGAGGAAGCGGATACTTGTTCTGAATGGTGGCTTGGTTGATAGGCTGGTAATCTTGGACCAATCGGTTCGTACCATCTTTCTTCTCGACAAAGAGAGAAGGTGCTCCCCAGGCAGAGGAACTTGGACGGATGAAACCCTTTTGAAGTGATTTATCGAGTTCCTCCTTAAGCTCGAGAAGTTCATGCGGAGGCATCTTATAAGGTCGTTTCGCAATAGGAGTGGTGCCTGGTTTTAGGTCGATGACAAATTCAACAGCCCTAGCAGGGGGTACTCCTGGAAGTTCTTCCGGAAAGACATCCTGGAAGTCACGAACGACTGGAATATTTTCGATCCCCTCAAGAGGAGAAGCGTTCAATGCATTCGAGGCATAGATCTGAGACTCGGCACTCTAAACAACATGAGCATGGTAATTTACTAGCTCATCTGATGGGTGCAGGAGGTGTACGACTTTAGTGGAACAATTGATCAAGGCGTAGTGAGCCTTCAACCAATCCATTCCCAGAATGAGGTCAATTTTGGAAGACTTCAGAATAATGGGAAAAGCACGAAACTCCAACCCTTCAATATCAATGGTGACATCGGGGCTGAACATAGAGGTTCGACAATGGCCCGCGGGAGTGTTAACCACTAACGGCTGGTGCAAATTTTCATGTTTAATGCCATGCATCAATGCAAACTCTTCTGATATAAAAGAATGCGATGCTCCTGTATCAAATAGAACAGATGCTGGTACTGAATTAACAGAAAGTGTACCCATCACAGTAGCTGGTTGGTCTGGGTCTTGACTCATATTGACATGATAAGCCTGCCCACGACCATATGAAGGTCTGGCATTATAGTTGCGAGGCTGATTGTTGCCACGGCCATTACCACGGCTAGCAGAGGGAAGTACAAGCTGATTCTGACTCTGAGAGAAGTCTCTGGCACGGTGACCTGGATGGCCACACTTGAAGCAGAGTCCACTGTCGGGACAGGGAGCAGGAGCTCATGGCATTGGAGCTTGAGGTCTGAACTGCCTTGGAGGTGGAGGAGGCATACGTGGTGCAGCATATGATGGCCTCTGAACAGGTACAGCCGGACGGTACATGCTTTGAGGGATCCAAATACGGCATTTATGGTAAGACGAGCCTGAAGATGAGCCCGCTTCACGAGTGCGCTTAAGAGCATCCTTGTTATCCTTGATACCAGTCTCAACCTGTATAGCCTTGTTCACCAAAGTGGCGAAGTCAGCAAAGTTGTGGACTAGGAGTGCCATCTTGATTTCAGGGTTGAGCCCTTCACGGAACTTTTCCTGTCTGCGTGCATCGGTAGCAATGCCCTCTTCAGCATAGCGAGATAACTCCAGAAATTCCCGCTGATAAGCTTCCACAGACTTGTTGCCTTGGGTAAGATTGCGGAACTCTTGCTTCTTGCGGTCCATCACTCCTTGCGGAATGTAACGGGCACGGAAAGCGGCCTTGAACTCCATCCAGGTGATGATGGTTCCAGCAGCTAAGGTTTGTCTGTGAGTGTCCCACCATTATGCTGCGGGTCCCTTCAGAAAGTAGGAGGCGAAAGTGACATAGTTGGCAGGGGCCACATCCGCAGACTCCATCTCAAATGCGATATCGCGGAGCCAGTCATCAGCGTCTAGCGGCCGAACTGAGTTGCGAAAGATGGTTGGATTCAGACGCACAAACTCTTGCAAAGTGATCGCGGCTGGCTGCTGGTTGGCATTGGGGCGGGGAAACTGATCCATCAGCCCTTGCATAAACTGGCGGTGCACTTCAAATTGTTGCATCATCGCAGCCATATAGTCTGGCGGTGGTGGATTGTTGTCACCACGGCCATGACCTGTGGGTCTAACCATCCTGCTAAAATTCAACAGGGGGTAGTTTAGCAATGAGCATTTGCAGAAGTATGGATTCATTCATGAAGTAATTACGCACAACAAAAGGAAGTGCAATAGATACAACATCATAGTCAACATGACATACAGATCCATACATTGATTTGGTTACAGGCCAGCGTTACAACAGTATAAGGAAAAGCTAGACAACTAGGCGGCACGCAGGCACGCGGTGGAGGGATACAACAATGCGACATAGCGATATGCTACATCAACGTCGGAGAAAACCACTGAAGCCAGGCAGCTGCAGGTGACGACGCAGGGTACCCTCGATGTAAGGATCCTGCGCTCCATGAACACTCTGATGCAGAACCTAGTCCCGGACTGGAAGAAGAGGACCACGTGGAGGGGTAAGACCTCCAACAGCAGGCCACTCAAGACCTGGTGGCAACTCCGTCCTGCGCGGGTAAAGAATGTACTCTGGGTGCATCCGTGCACTGACTGCTGGTAGCAACTGTGTCAGAGCGTCGTAAAGACGGGCACGAGTGGCGTGCAACTTGATAGCAAGAGCTCGAGCAGTGCGGTCCAGAGCCTGAGTGTACTGAACCAAAACCTGCGGGTCATAACGACGCGGCACGTAAGGTGTACAAACAGCAGTGTAGTATCCAGTCTCATCCCCAGCAGGAGCATACGGGATGTATCTGAAAGCAGTCTCCTCCAAGCGACTGTTGTGCTCTCCACGGAGACGGGCAATAGCAGTATAGGCAGCATCATGGACGGCCATGTCAACAGTCACTCCAACACCATGAAAGGTGTGTAACTCAGTGATGGAGATGTCCTTCCGATCAAAGATGCGAACCACAGCGTGGTACTGCTCCTGGTTGAACTCGCGGTAATCCTTGTAAACTGTGTACTCGGGGTACCAGCGATATCCCAGCCTGGTCAAGAGATCGACCAAGATGGCCGAAAACCCAGTCGCATCAACAAACATAGTCTGGCGTACTAGCTGTCTCGCGGGACGCATCTGAAACAAGGAGTGCAAGATGTCAAAAGACAGTGTGAGAGGCATATGATAGCATTGGAATGAAAAGGTTAAACAGACCAATGGAAAAGAAAAGGTGATTAGCAGATTAACCAGATCGAAGGAAAGGATTAGCTGCAGACAATCCAGCTCTCCGGGTGAATGTGATTACGAGAACCTAGTGTTAGAGTTAGCAAAATCATTTAACCCGAAAAGAAGAGAAAACAGAGTCCCAGAGTAAAGGAGAGGAATAAAAGATCCTAATACCACCCATTGGCGACGTGGGCCCGTAAGCCACACAACCATGTTAGTAAAACGGTTTTTCAAGGACTAGACACAACTTCGGCCAAGGAGTTGGAAAGGGGGGTTCCTACAGGCAGTCGGCTCTGATACCAACTTGTGATGCCCCGACTTAATCGTGCACTAATCATACACGCAAATGCACACGATCAAGCCTAAGGACTCACTTGAAGATATCACAACACAACTCTAAACACAAATAAAGTCATACTAGCATTATATTACAAGCCAGGGGCCTCGAGGGCTCGAATACATAAGCTCGAAGTCATACAAGCATCAGCGGAAGCATTAGATATCTGAGTATAGATATAAGTTAAACAGATAGGCCTTTAAGAAGGCGGGGCAAAATAAAAACACTGGATCGAAAGGCACAGGCCTCCTGCCTGGGTGCCTCCTAACTACTCCTGGTCGTCGGAGGACTCCTCGTAGTAGTAGTATCCGGGAGGGTAGTAGTAGTAGTCCTCGGCTGGGGCAGCCGACTCCGGGGCTCCGTCATCTGGTCGCAATAAACGGACATGGGGAAAAAGGGAAGCAAAGCAACCGTGAGTACTCATCCAAAGTACTCAGCAAGACTTACATCAGAACTAGTCTAGATATGCAACATTATCAAAGGAAGGCTGTATATGTGGACTTGGCTGCAGAAATGCCAGAATAGAGAGAAAAGGCCTAGCCTATCGAAGACTAGCATCTTCAGGGTCTTGCAGCATAAGAAGAGTGCAGATTAGTACAAAAATATAGTAGTAGTAGCAAGTAGCAACAACGCCTAGAGATCCTTTCTCGACTCCCTGCGAGAAAGCGATCCCGAAGCTAATATATTTAACCCATTTCTAGTTGTAGAAGATCGGGATATTTTCCGAGCGTCCTGTTACCGTGGACACGGCTATTCGAATAGATATACTTCCTTGTAGGGGTGCACCAACTTACCCAACACGCTCGATTAACTCTGGCCGTACGCACTTGCGCGGTTCATGCCCGGCCTCGGCTGATCGACACGTCGTAGCCCTACCTAGGCTCAACAGAGAGAACAGCACGCCGGTCTACATCCTAAGCGCTCAGGGTTCTTGGGCCCATCGCCCTTTGCAGTCCTGCGCGTTGCGAGGACGACCGGGAGCAGACCTAGCCCCCTTAATACAAGCACAGGCTTTCATGGTCCAACCCGGGCGCGTGCCGCTCAACCACTGACATCTTAAGAGCTTCGGCTGATACATACGACGGCGAGTACCAATATTATTCCCACATGCTGGTTAGCATGAAAAGGACAGAGGCCTATTCAGATTACATATCCTAACCATTAGTGCGTTTGGAGCGCGCGGTAATGAGCAGAGACTCACGATCCTGTGACCCCGTCGCCCCGTCTCGTCGACTTACGACAAGGGCTAAGAATGCCCGGTCGTGCCATGTATTCATCCCTTGGGTACCCTCATGGTCAACCCGATACCACATCTCTCGCGGATACCCCTCGGGGCCGACCCGTCTTTCAAAAGACTGTCGGGAGCTCAGGTCCACCTCAACCGGGGTGGTACCGCCTGTCCCTTCAGTCCTGTAGTGACTGTAACAGTAATGGCATCAAGTGAAGGTAACCGTGTGTCTGAAACATCAAGAGGGTAATCCGAGGAATCACCCTCGTTGGATTCCCACTAGATGTGCCCGACAAGGTGAACCCGGAGGAATCACCCTCGTTGGATTCACTCTTGCGGAGCTGCACGATAAAAGCTTTGTCAAAGGTGGTGAAAGAGGAATCACCCTCGGTATCCCACGACCGGTTAGCTATACCATAGAGGATGCATCAGGAGTGAGATAAGAGGTATCACCCTCGGCACTCGATGTTAACTCTGTAGAGTCGAGCAACTTAGGGGTTGTGCGGCGATGTGCAGGTCTCAGCCCATTCGATCACATCGATCGGGGCACAGATACTAAAGCAGGGCAACTAGAGCAAGGAAGAGGGGTCACAGATGGTTCTCTACCATTCTACACTAAGCATTTGGGATATCAAGTAAGTATCAACAGAAGTTACAAGAAACAGGCTATGCATCAGAATAGGATAAATTAGCAGCAGTAGCAATTCTAATGCAAGCAGGAGGGAGAAAGAATAGGTGATATAGGCATGCGTCAAGGGGGGTTGCTTGCCTGGGAGCTCTGTGGCAAAGGAGGGGTCATCAGTGGTGTCGTCGGTCTCCGGAGCTGCGCCGGTCTAGGGGTCTAACGGGGGAGAAGAGGGGGAAGAAACAATAAATAAAGGCAGACAAATGCAACATAGATGCATGGCATGACATGATGCAGTGTTATTGGTGACCTAATGCATTGCTACATGTCGCAGACGAAGCGGGAAAATATCTGGGATATTTTCCCGGCATTTGGGCAGATTTCGGTATACTGAACCGGAGGGGAAGGTTCCATTTTCAGGTAGTTAGGAGTGATGGTCAAGCATTTTGACCACGTATTCGGATTCGTCTTGTTTTTCTGATGAACTTTCATGTTGAAAACTTTTCGATCCGAGCTACGGTTGAATTTCTATGAATTTTACAAGTTTTAGCAATTTCCTGGGATTATTTAAATTAACAGAAATGCCAAAATAGGAATATGACGTCATGCTGGTGTCATCATTGCATCACCAGGCGGCTGACCAGTTGATTGGTCAAACTGGCATGTGGGGACCACCTGTCAGCCTCAGTGACTTAACCAATTTAACTAACATAGCTAATTAGTTAGGTGGGGCCCTTCTGTCAGTGACTAGCTAAACTAACAGAGTTAATTAATTAGCCGAAAACAATGATTAGACTAACGGGCCCCACACGTCAGTGGCAGAGGTGAACAGTACGCGCGTTGACCGAAGTCAACGCGGTCAAACGGGGGTCGGGGCCCCACTGGCAGCGACCTGGGGTGGGCCCCAGGCCAGGCCACGCTGGCAGCCGGTGCCAGAGCTGCTCCGGCGAGCTGCAGGTGCGGCGGAGGGGCTCGGCCTGCGGCGGAAATCCGCTGTGGTGCTCCGTTTTGCGCAATTTTGGTCGCGTTCGAACGGGGACGGAGCGGCGCATCTGATGGGGCTAGCGCGGAGCCGTGGGGATGACCGGAGGTGGCCGGAACGGCGAGGTGCCGCAGTGGTCGGAGCGCGGCTAGGCAACGAGCTAGCTAGGGCGAAGCACACGGGCCCGCGTTAGGTTCGTAGCAGCAGTAGGTCGCCGGAGACGGAGGAGATCGCCGGCGGTCCGAGACGAGGGCGAGGGAGAAACGACAGCTGCAGCACGTCCCGGCTCGAGCTGAGGGCGCCAGCCGACGAGGAAGAGGCCGGCGGGGCTTGCGGACGCGGTCAGCGGGCGCGGAGTCGCCGGTGGCTGGGGAATCGATGGAGACGCGGCGGCGATGGCGCTCGGCAGAGGGGAGGAGAGGCGAGCGCGAGCGTGAGAGAGGAGAGGGGAGAGTGGAGGGGAGCGTCCAGGGGGGAGGGAGAGAGGCTCGGCCTTATCCCCATCCCACCTGCTCCGTCGCGGTGGCGAGCTGCGGGCAGCGGAGGCGCTCGCGGCCATGGCGGGCGCGACAGCGAGGCAGGGCAGGTAGACGAACAGTGGGGTGGGCTGGGCCGGCTCCTGCCACTGTAGCTCTTGGGCCAGTAGCGCAGTAGGTTTTTCCCTTTTGCTTTTCTGTTTTCTTTTTCCGGCAGCTTTTGCATTTATTTTAGCCAACAAATGACTTTGCATAAATGTGGAGCTGGACAAAACAAATAATAGGGATTATTGTGCACTGCCACAAAAAGTTTGGGATTAGTTTGAACCCAACTGGAATTTTCATAATTGAATTTGCATTTAAAAATTGCTGGAATGGCACTGTTTTAAATGCTAATGTTCATTTTAGCAAATAAACAATATTGTTTTCCTTAACAAATAATTGTTAGGGAATATTTGCTAAATGATGAACATTTTTGCAGCAACTTTTGTGCAACTTCAAATTCCACTTGCAATCCTAATTTTAATTTGAATGGAATTTGAAATGAGATATGATACTAATGATGATCCAACATTGCAAATCAAAGTGACTTGGCATTAACACAGTGGATCACTGTTGCTCATTTACAGAGGGGTGTTACATCCCTTTGCTTCGCGATACTTTAGAAAACCCGAGGTGGGATGTATCGGTATCCTCTTGCGTCATACACATGCTCACTATACCGGTCTCCTCGTTACCAGTTTTGTTCTTCTTTCTCGTTGACATGTTCCGGCATCCCCGTGACATAGTCACATCTGCCTGGCCAGACGATGATGAATGCTGTCACACCGAGAGGGACCTAAGAATATCTCTCCATCGCCGGAGGAGCAAATCCCACTCTCAAGCTGTCTAGTCCCTTGTTAAACTTTCAGATGAGCCTGTAAGTTGTCATTATGATCACCGTGTTACAGATGACATTTGAGCAACCCCAAAGTCCACCATACGGTAAGAAGAGACTACGGTACTCTCATGGTCTAAGGAACTAAATCACACGTTAACACTCTGTGTTATAACGATTAACTTCTGACGATATTATCTCAAAGTATAACAAACAAGTTTGGGTCGATTCAATATGATCGTTCTTCTAACGTCATACTCTCAATGTTGTTTTAGGACCATCGTTACACTTAATCATATCCTAAGATCTGAAAAATATGATTTTTTTCTTGAATACGCAAGGTTGCGTATCATTCCATTGATAGGGGGGGGGTACATGGGTAGCGTCTTAGGTATCGTACACACGAGAATGGCAGTACCTAAGCGCAAGAGTGTGTAGCGAGAAGGGTAGGAGGATGCTCAGCCTCGCTAGTTACAACTCAGGTTACAAGAATGATTCGGTCGAGCCCTCTGGCGTCGACTCTTGCCCATAATTTCGCCTCCTGTTGAAAGTCGTCGAGAAGCTTGCAGTGGGAGGGTGTTACGCTGTCGAAGAGGGCCATGTTTCAGTGTTTCCAGATAGCCCATGCTGTGAGGATGATTAGTGAGATGAGTCCTTTGCGAAGGCAGGCCGGCTTGTTGGTGATCGCCGCTGTCCACCAGTCGAAGAATCCGGTGGTGCCGTCGGGGGGGAAGGTGGGGATGCGGCACCAGGTCATGATGTCGTGCCATATGATGCGCGAAAAACATGATCACCAACAACACTTGAGCTAGTCTTAGAGGTGAGACTAGGAACCTTATTTTACTGTTTATCATTCCACACATGCATATGAGTTTTCCACTGAATCGCATATTCTAGGATCATAGCAGTTATAGCATAGAATATAAACTCTTAATTATGAACATGGAAATATAATAATACAATATTATTTCCTCTAGGGCATATTTCCAACACTTCTCCCTTAGGACGTCTTGATGATCCAAGTGAGAATCCTTCTCCCTTAGGAGGTCTTAATTCTCTAGGAGATAAGATGAGCAAAGAGCTCTCAAGGTCCAGGTAATTGCGTTGCTAAACCTAATTTCGGTCAAAGGTATGGTTTATATAGCTAAGGGGCAAAAGGGGTAGGTGAGAGAGGGGATACATGGTCTTTTGGTCGGATATGCACGTAGGCAAGGTGATGCGGAGCATCCTTCAGTCATCACCATGGACACTACACCGACTTATCAAGCACCAAGTGGACCTATGACAAGAGCTCGCGCACGTTCCATCGAAAATGAGGTGAACTCACTCCTCTATGAGTTTCATATGGATATGGATGGAACTTGGATGCTACCTCACCATGGAATGTTGTGTGTCATTAGGAATGAGGACAACCCCCACCAAGGAGCTAAGGAACATCGCCAAGGCCAGGTGGAAAAACGCCAAGGCCACAAGGAAGACGGAGGCCGCCAACACGAAGAAGACATCAGCTCCCAGGCGACCCCGTGCGCACAGGCCTCCCCAACCCCGTGCCCACGGTCCCCCAGAAAGGCTACTGGAAGTGATTGCGCACACCCTGTGCGCACGGGCCCCCAGACCCCGTGCACACGGGCCTCGCCGCTATAGCTACCCCGTGCGCACGGGGCCTACTTAGCCCGTGCGCATGGCCCTCGCAGCAAGTTGGCTGTGACTTGTCTGTTTTGCCCCTCCACTCATCCCCCACCTCCTGCCACCTATATATCTTGTGTTTAGACCATTTGTTAGGGTTAGCGAAGTATTTGTGACCACTAGAGAGAGCTTTGCTCCTTGTACCTCCATCTTGGGGATCAAGACCTCTCAAGGGATAAGGATCCCCATCATAGGATCATCAAGACCTCCTAAGGGAGAAGGATCTCTCTAGATCATCAAGACCTCATCTCCTTTGGATTTGGGAAGAACTTTACCCTTGTGCTATTTTTCCTTGATTGTTCATGTACCTTGTGGATCTTATGTGTATGCTATTCTAGTAGATGTGTAATTGGGTTTGTTTGAGAGATTTCGCCTTTGTGTTCTTGTTGTCTTGTGATTTTTCCCTTTCCTGACCTCCAAGTGTGAAAAGATCTCTAATTAGGGTTCCACCCTACAACACAAGGGCTGAACAGACCAGTAACCAAGCAGGATAGTACGGTTGCTGACGCGGATGTGGCTCCGGGCTAGCGTAGACTTTGGGCGCAGGGTGATCTCCAAGGGCCGGACAGTCCAACAGATGGCCGGATGAAACACCAAATGAAATGTCAGAGAACCTCTTTGTATGGCTTTGCATTTTAGCTTGTAATGTCTCGGGTGCGTGATCCCGAATAGTCCGGTTTGGTTTCCAAACCGGACTGTTCGGCCGCCAAACTTTAGCTGGCTTTTCCCTTCTTCTTCTTCCTTCTACTTCGTGGCTTGAGCTTCTATCCTCGCTTCTTCATGGATGGTTCCTTGGTACCTGAGAATGCATATGGTCTCGGATTGAGGTAGTAGCCATGCCTCATGTGAGTGCATAGGGAGTTTGAAGAGGAAATAAGTCACCTCGGTTTGAATGGCACATGCACGTACTCTAGTAATTGGTCCGATTGGTGTTTGTGGTGTTGATGTCCATGGGCTGCTCCACACCATCTACCCCCTTAGGGAAGATCCATCCTCGGATCCAAAATCTCATCACGATGGAATGGAGCCAAGTCGGCGACGTTGAAGATGTCGCTCACCGAGTACTTGTCAAGTGTAATATTGATCTTGTAGGTGTTGTTGTTGATCCTTTGGAGAACCTTGAAGGGTCCATCGATTTTTAGAAGCAATTGGATTTGCGCTTTTTTTTGGAAAGTTAGGCAAAATAGATCTTCGGGCTAGAACACCGTGGTTTTCTTGTTGGTGTTGATCTATGAGGCATGCCTTTGGACTTGATGCTCGATTGTGATCCTTGTATCTTCATGCATATTTCTCATGAACTCAGTTCGATTATTTGCGTGCTGACACACTCTTGTAGAGGAAGTGGAAGGATGTCCAATGGTGACAAAGGGTTGAAGCCATCACAACTTCGAATGGAGACTTCATTATTGTCGTATGTCTTGCACGGTTGTATGCAATCCGGCGATGGGAAAGCAATCTTGCCACTCCTTGATGCTCTTCTTGATTATTACATGAAGGAGGGTGGAGAGTGTGCCGTTGAACACCTCCATTTGGCCATTGATTTGAGGATGATATGCCGAAGAGAACAATAGCTTGATTCCTAGCTTGGCGCATAGTGTCTTCCTAAAATAGCTGAAGAACTTGACATCGCGGTCGAAGAAAATTGTCTTGGGCTCTCCATGTAAACGCTTCCACAGTATCAATATCTCAACAAGTCTTGGACACTCCATGTAAATGCTTCCACAGTACCACGTGTCACCATTTCATTGGCGTGTATCGTCTGTTAGATTGGAGACACTTGTCGCAATGCAGATCTGACGCGTCGTTCCGTTGGCGAATGAGAAATTGACACGTGGAAAATCATCATTGGTCGGGCTGTTAATGGGTATCAGATCCAAAACCCACACCCGATAGCTTAACGGCGACCCGTTACGGTGGATGCCACGTGCCGGTTACCCTTGACGAAATCACTTCCATGACGCGCCATTTATCATCACGGAAGTGAATACTTCCATGATGATAAATGGATTGTTGTCATGGAACACTTCCGCGACAACACATGTATGGCTATCTTGATTCTGTCATAAAATTGTCATGGATGTACATGCGTGACAGAAAACGTGACCTACTGTGACAAATGCGTATCATCACGGATGTGTTTTTTTTTTGTAGTTCGATGATTGAGCCATGCATGGATTCGGATATTCCTCCCACGTTGGAGGGTGTGGAGGGCCAGGGACATGTGGAAGTCCCTGGGCATCTGGAAGCTCTCGAGCAAAACCTGGACTCTGATCGGGGCATGCTAATCCTCCAGTTGACATGCACGGGAGGCATGACACCATAGGAGGCGGTTGCATATGGAAGTTGAAGTGGTTTTGCACTAGCTTGGTCAACAAAATTGCCTTGCCTCTTCTCAAGGAAGTAGAAGCTTCCACCTTGCGGCCTGATGCAGAGCCTTTCACACCACATCGCACCATGAGAGGCTTTAAGAGAGCTCCAGAGAACAAGCATACCAGGGCTACGCAGGCAGAAAATGTGCTCATGTGAGCACTTGGGCTGGTACCGGAGGATTTGGAAGGCAATGAGGAGACCATCGCAGAGCTCAAGGATTTATTTGAATCCCCCCTACGGGAGCAGCATGTGAGAGTCATTGTAGCTCTCTTTGGTAAGGAGTTGCCACCCATGGGTGAGCTTGGGGCCGATGTGTCCATGGTGGTCGGTGCGGCTTGAGCGCACCCATGGAGGTTTGGTGTCTAGAACATCTCTTAGAGCATCTCTGATACGTCTCCAACATATCTATAATTTTTGATTGTTTCATGCTATTATATTATCAATCTTGGATGCTTTATATGCAATTATATGCTATTTTATATCATATTTTGGGACTAACCTATTAACTCAGTGCCCAGTGCCAGTTCCTGTTTTCTGCTTGTTTTTGGCTTTTCAGAAAATCAATATCAAATAAAGTCCAAACGGAAAAAAAAATCTTTAGATTAATTTTTTCTGGACCAGAAGGGACCCTAGAAGGTTCGGGAGGAGACCAGACGAGATACGAGAGAGCCACAAGCTCAGGGTGCGCGCCCCAGGGGGGTGGCCGCGCCCCTTGAGCTTGTGGGCCCCACGCAAATATAAATTCCAAGCCTATAAATTCCCAAATATTCCCAAACCAATAGAGAGCCACCCGAAATAACTTTTCCACCACCGCAAGCTTCTGTTCTTCCGCGATCCCATCTGGAGGCCTTTTCCGGCAATCTGCCGGAGGAGGAATCGATCACGGGGGGCTTCTACATCAACCTTGCTGCCCTTCCAATGATGTGTGAGTAGTTCACCACAGACCTACGGGTCCATAGCTAGTAGCTAGATGGATTCTTCTCTCTCTTTGATCTTCAATACCATGTTCTCCTCGATCTTCTTGGAGTTCTATCCGATGTAATCTTGTTTTGCGGTGTGTTTGTTGGGATCCGATGAATTGTGGGTTTATGATCAGATTATTCATTGAAAGTATTTGAGTCTTCTCTGAACTCTTTTATGCATGATTGCTATAGCTTTGTATTTCTCTCTGATCTATCCATTTGGTTTGGCTAATTAGATTGATTTATCTTCAGCGGGAGAGGTGCTTTGTAATGGGTTCAATCTTGCGGTGTTCTATATCCCAGTGACAAAGTAGGGGACAAGACACGTATTTGTATTGTTGTCATTAAGGGTAAAATGATGGGGTTTATTCATATTGATTGGGTTTACTTTGTCTACATCATGTCATCTTGCTTAAGGCGTTACTTTGTTTTCATTAACTTAATACCCTAGATGCATGCTGGATAGTGGTCGACGGGTGGAGTAATAGTAGTAGATGCAGGCAGGAGTCTGTCTACTTGTCTCAGACATGATGCCTATATACATGATCATCGCCATGAATAACATCATAACTATGCGCTTTTCTATCAATTCCCCAACAGTAATTTGTTTACCCACCGTATGCTACGTGTTCGAGAGAGAAGCCTCTAGTGAAAACTATGGCCCCAGGTCTACTTTAAGTATAAAAAGAAAACCTAGAAACTCTTGCTGCAATTTATTTACTTTTATTTTCTTTTGCAATTTATCCATCTACCTATACAAGATTTAATCCTTGCAATTAACGAGTTCAAGGGGATTGACGACCCTCTTGCCTGCATTGGGTGCAAGTATTTTCTTTTGTGTGTGCAGGTGTTGTTCACGAGGCTTTGTGTGATTCTCCTATTGGTTCGATAACCTTGGTTCTCACTAAGGGAAATACTTATCTCTACTGTACTGCATCTCCTCTCCTCTTCGAGGAAAATCCCAACGCAGCTCACAAGTAGCAATCTCCAATAGAAGATGCAAATTTGGAGATGTAAAACACGAGATGTAAAAATTTACATCTCCAAAAAGTGCTTTTTACATCTCCAAAAAAGAGGCAACTCCAACAGATGATGTATATTGGAGATGCAAAAGAGCAACTCCAATAGATGATGCAAACTAGAGATGTAAAACTATACTTCAACTAGTACTTCATTTCAAACATATAATTCAAACGTAGCAAATTCAACTACTACTTCATTTCAAACATAATTAAACATAGTTCTAAAACATAAATTAAACGACTACTTCAACTAATTCAAGCTACTACATTCATCAAGTTACTACTATTAGTAGTTCAAACTACTACTTGAACTGCACCGAAGATAAAACTACTCCTCATCATCGTCGGAGCTGTGGAACTACGCCCAGAACTCATCCTTGTCCGGGTCGTCGCACCCCTCGTCCTCCTCGTCCGAGTCACCCCAGTCCTCCGACTCAGACTAGACGGGGATCACCGTCGAGGGGCTGGCCTCGTCCTCCTTCTTCTCCCCCTTCTTCTTCTTCTTCTGCTCGGCGTCGTGCTTCCAGAAGTACTCCTGCTCGACCTGAACATACTCCGGATGCTTCCGTACGAACCTCGCCAGCACCGCCTTGTCGCTATCGTTGGGACCAATGACAATGGCCGGCCTCTTCTTGTTCTTCTTCGGTATCTCATCCATCCGAATGCCCTCCGGCACGAGGAACTCCGCATCCGCCCGGGTCATGATCTCCGGGAAGTTGAGCTCTGTCTTCGGCCTCCCGGCACGCCACACCGCCACATCGTAGGCACAAGCGGCCTTGTCGGCGGTGGGGTAGGTGTCGAGCCAGAAGCGGTTGCCGGCGTTGGAGAACTCGACACCAAAGTGTCCGGACGGCTTCGCCCGCACGCCGAAGAACCCCGTCTTGCTCTTCGGGAGCTTCTTCAGCGGCATGGCGTGCGGCGGGGTGGTGGCGACAGTGGAAACGCCGCGACAATGAATTGGCAATGGCGTGCGGTAGGCGGGCTGAAGTGGGGTGTGGTGAGCGGGAGCGGCGGAGGTGGGTGGGGTGGGGCTTGGCGGGGGCGGTTGAGCGGCGACGAGCTCGGGCGGCGACGGGGCGATGAGGTCGGACGATGTGGGGAGTGGCGAAAACATGGCGTGTGACGACAGCCAGAAGTGGGGTGGGACGGCGACAACTTGGGGCTGGCGGAGGAGCTGTGGCGGGGCTGAATCGGCGACGGGGAGAAGCGGAGAAAAATCACTGATTTGCGGCGTCGAGCGGCGACCGACGGCGGAGGAGCGTCGGAACCAACATCGGGGACGGCGGCCGGGCCGGATTTGGCGCGGGGCGACTGTGGCGTGGCGTGGTGGGCAAGCGGGCGGCAGGCGGCGGTGGTGCGGCGGGAGGTGGGAGGAAGAAGGGAGGGAAGTGAAAGGAAACAACAGTTGGCGGTTGGCGCGTGGCTGGCGTTTTTACATCTCCAGTATGTGGAGATGCAAATTTGCATCACGAGGTGTTGTATTTTACATCTCTGGGAGGCGGAGATGTAATTTTTTTTGCATCTATATCATCTGTTGTAGAGAGGTTTTTGGGCCTCAGAGATGCAAAAGTTAGTTATTTTTGCATCTACATCTTCTATTGGAGATGCTCTTATGGATACGAACCCACAGGTGCTTTGATGGAACATGAGAGGGCTGAACAATCGAGCCAAGAGAAAGGCAGTGAGGGTGTTTGTAGTGTGGGAAAAGTTAACGTTGTGTGTCTTCAAGAGACAAAGCTTGATTTAATTGATCCATTCATCGTTATGAAGTGCATTGGGCCATCTTTTGATGGGTTTGATTACTTGCTGGCTTGTGAAACCCATGGAGGCATTCTCCTAGCTTGGGATATGATGGTTCTGGATGTGGACACCATATCCCGTGACACAAACTTCTTGACTGGAATGGTGCATAACAACGATGGATCCGCATGGTGGGTATCGGTGGTTTATGGACCACAAGGGGAGGAGATTAAGACACAATTCTTGGTTGATCTACAGCATAGGCATGCCACTTGCCAGGGACCTTGGATGGTGCTAGGAGATTTAACATGATTCTTCAAGCTGTGAAGAAGAACAACAACAATCTGAATAGGAACAAATTCAGAGATTTTATTGAAAATAATGAACTCAACGAATTATACATGCATGGCAGGTGGTTCACTTGGACAAACAAGCGTGAGTCGCCGGTTATGACAAAAATTGATCGAGTATTGGTATCGGTTGATTGGGAGGTCAATTTCCCGGATTGTCTTCTTCATGCTCTGTCCACCAACGTTTCAGATCACGTGTCTCTCCATTTGTCCACTTCTACACCTTTTTTTCCCTAAGAGGAGGTTCCACTTTGAGATGTATTGGACAAATCTGGATGGATTTGAGCAGGCCATGTGCGATGCTTGGGTGTGTGAGGAGAGGATTGTGGACCCTTTTAAGCACCTTGATGCTTTGTTCAGGAACACGGTAGTAGCTCTACATGCGTGGGGACAAAGGAAAACATGAAACATCAAGATTCAAATGGCCATTGCCAACTATGTGATCTTGAGGCTAGACCAGGTAATGGAGATAAGAAATTATCACACAAGGAATTGTGGCTACGGCAAACCTTAAAGCATGCGCTGCTCGGCCTGGTTTCCCTAGAGCACACCATAGATCGACAGTGGTCGAGACTTTGGTGGATCAGAGAGGGGGTTGCTAACATGAAGCTCTTGCAAGCAGTGGCTAATGGGTGACGATCCAAGAACTTCATCCCTCACGTCAAACACGACAATGAAATTGTCAGTGAGCAGGAACAGAAATGTGAGATTTTCATGGAGGCATATGAAGAGTTGTTGGGTAGAGCGCCAGCTCGTGAGGCTGACCTGGACCTCAACTTACTAGGCATGGAAAGTCATGAGCTATTGGACCTTGAGGCAATATTCATGGAGGAGGAAGTTTGGAACACCATTAAGGAGCTTCCTGCGGATCATGCGCCAGGGCCAGACGGGTTCATCGGTGCCTTTTACCAGCTAGCTTGGCCGATAATAAAGAACGACATCATGGACATGATCCCGAAGAAGCCCGGGGCAGAGTAGGTTGGAGATTATTGCCCGATAAGCTTGCCACATAGCGCTTCAAAGTTGTTTGCCAAGATGTTAGCCAACCATGCGAGGAAATGAATGAGAGATCCTATGGCCGCCAACCAATCTGCATTCATCCTTGGCAGAAACTTGCATGATAACTTCCTGCTTGTGCGGCAAGTTGCGAGAAAGATCCATGCACGCAAGGAGCCTGGCGTGTTTCTAAAGCTCAACATATGTAGGGCTTTTGACTCACTTGCATGGCCTTTCCTCTTTGATGTCCTGAGATGCAAGGGTTTTGTCCACAAGTGGCTAGCATGGATCTCTATCCTTCTCAGGACTACCACCACCAAAGTTGTTGTAAACTGAGTCCTGTGGCGTCCCGATAGAGGGCCGACGCACGCCAGCCCCAGGATAAGACCTGACGCACGTCTGAGACATGATACAGCAATTCCAGGCACAAAAATGGCTTTATTATATGAAATGGGGTATTACAATACTGTTGCTTACAACAATATTACATGGCTCCAAGGCTAACTAAATGGCAGCGGAGGTCTTGTTCAGCAGCAACGACGTCTCTGGCTGGGCTCCTCAACGCACAGGACTGGCTGGGTTACGATCTAGCATGACGAGTCTTCTCCTGCAACTGGCCACATGCAAGGCCAGGTGAGTACTTTGAATGTACTCGCAAGACAACCAAATACATAGCATCCACACAAGCAGATGACAAAGCAAGCCCTATGCTTATATAAGAATTTATTTTAAACATGGCATGGAATTAACAGGAAATCATGGATCAAGCATGGCATAACATGGATCAGGCATATCAACTACATATCATGGCATGGCATGGCTATTTCTACGAGACATGGTATCCAAAATCAAACTGGAACCCACACTACTCTTACCTCCCGCGAAGCATTAAAGTAATATGTGGTGACTTCATTCAGTTTCACTACCCTTCTGGGCTAACTCATGACTCACCGAGGTCTCTTCTCGTGATCATGTCGGAACAACATGGTGACTACTCACACTTGTCCCATAGTCCAAGTTAACACATTTACTTAGTAGCACCTTCTTTAACAAGTTATTAACAACAGGTTCGTCCTCCAGATTGACCAAGACCAAATAGTCTGACCTAGTACGAACTGTGTCCAATACCGTGGACTCGGCTATTCGAATAGATTCATACACTCTACAGAGGTTGCGCACTTTACCCACACCATGGACCTTCGTCCAACGAAACTTGCCTAACCCGTGACCCTTCTATCGTACCACCGACAATCATTCCCCGTCCGAGTCATGTCCTGGGTGGCCCCTGTGTCACTCCTGACACCTTCCACCGTCGTGGCCAAACTAAACTGTCCCAAATGGGGACTCCCGGGCGAAACAAACAACTGGGCTCACAAGGTTATCGCCGCCTACCTGATCAGGGCAGCACATGCGCATAACCTTCCCTCTTTGGTGGTACCGATAAGAGAGCACAAAGTCAGACCAAGTCAAGGCCGTCCCATAACGGCAAATGTGGTTGCACAGGTAAGCTCGGTTCGGTGGCACTATGACTCGATCCCATCTGAAAGATCGTGGATGTCGCCTAGAGGGGGGGGGGGTGAATAGGCGCTTTAAAATAATTACGGTTTGGGCTTGAACAAATGCGGAATAAACCTAGCGGTTAATTTGTCAAGCACAAAACCGACAACAACTAGGCTCACCTATGTGCACCAACAACTTATGCTAAGCAAGATAAACAACTAAGTGATAGCAAGATATATAACATGAAACACTATGGCTATCACAAAGTAAAGTGCATAAGTAAAGGGCTCGGGTAAGAGATAACCGAGGCACGCGGAGACGATGATGTATCCCGAAGTTCACACCCTTGCGGATGCTAATCTCCGTTTGGAGCGGTGTGGAGGCACAATGCTCCCCAAGAAGCCACTAGGGCCACCGTAATCTCCTCACGCCCTCGCACAATGCAAGATGCCGTGATTCCACTAAGGGACCCTTGAGGGCGGTCACCGAACCCGTACAAATGGCAACCCTTGGGGGCGGTCACCGAACCCGTACACTTTGGCAACCCTTGGGGGCGGTCACCGGTACCCGTCAAATTGCTCGGGGCGATCTCCACAACCTAATTGGAGACCCCGACGCTTTCCTGGAGCTTTAAACCACAATGATTGAGCTCCGAGGCACCACCAACCGTCTAGGGCGCCCAAGCACCCAAGAGGAACAAGCTCTAGGGTACCAAGCACCCAAGAGTAAAAAGCTTCTCAAACTTCACTTCCACGTATCACCGTGGAGAACTCAAACCGATGCACCAAATGCAATGGCAAGGGCACACGGAGTGCCCAAGTCCTTCTCTCCCAAATCCCACCAAAGCAACTAATGCTAGGGAGGAAAATGAGAGGAAGAACGAAGAAGAGAACACGAAGAACTCCAAGATCTAGATCCAAGGGGTTCCCCTCACATAGAGGAGAAAGTGATTGGTGGAGATGTGGATCTAGATCTCCTCTCTCTTTTCCCTCAAGAACTAGCAAGAATCATTGGAGGGATTGAGAGATAGCAAGCTCAAGGAAGGTCAACAATGGGGGGCAAACACGAGCTAGAAGGATAAGGTCCAATGGGGAAGAAGACCCCCTTTTATAGGTGGGGAAAAATCCAACCGTTATCTGCCCTCTGCCCGCAGCCAAGCGGTACTACCGCTCCTCGGAGCGGTACTACCGCTTAGGCGGTACTACCAAAAACTGGCCAGGGGTACCCAGAAAACGAGCGGTAGTGCCGCCAGAGCGGTACTACCGTCGCCCTAAGCGGTACTACCGCTTAGGGAGCCTGGCACAGGAGATGCGGCGGTAGTAGGGGAAACTAGCGTGGTAGTACTGCGCCAAGCGGTACTACTGTTCAAGTGCCGTTCTACTACCGCTTAGGGAAAAAAGGGACCCGAAAGAAACACACCTGGGATCCTCCAAGCGGTACTGGCCACGGTAGTAAGAGCGGCAGTACCACCGTAGCGGTACTACCGTACTACTACCGGGCTACTACCGAGAAATGGAAACGAGCAACAGAAACGAGCACAACACGGATTTCCCAGGCGGTAGTAGGAATGGTAGTCCATAGCGGAAGTACCGCCTAAGCGGTACTACCGTGGTACCGAGCGGTACTACCGCCTGAGCACTGAAAAAACTGTCCAGAGACTGAAACTGCCATAACTTCTGCAAATGAGCTTCGAATTGAAGAAACTTCTATGAATGAAGAACCGGCATAAACTCCAACATCGAAAACATCATAGAAGATGCATATATGAACTCCGTTTTCGATGAACTCGAGCTTGTCATGAAGATGACCACAAGCTCAAAAACTCACAAAGAGAAACACCAAACAAGAACCAAGAAAGATGATGCAAGGATGCAATGGCTTGAGCTCTCTACGAACGATATGATCAAGCTACTCACTTGAGAGCCCCCCTTGATAGTACGGCTATCGATCCTATAACCCGGTCTCCCAACTACCACCATGAGACTGGTAAAATAGAAAACCTATCAAGGGCAAACCTTTGCCTTGCTCATAGTCCACTTGAGCTAGATGATGACGATCTTGACCTCCTCAAGTTGGACCACCTTTCTTGATTGCGTCGGCTCGATGAAGACTAGTTGATTGCTCCCCCATACTCCACTATGTGTGAGCCACTCTTCGGCACATCTTCACAAGTCCATTGTTACCACAATGGACGGCAAGCTTCAAGCATGATCTCTTCATGATGCTCCACTTGAACTTGCAGACCGCAATCTTGATGACGATCACCACTTGATGTCATCCTCCATGGGTTGTATGATATCTTCCTTTTGATGCACGCCCATGGAAACAAACCTAACCCCACAAAGAACTCTCGCATAGAACATGGGTTAGTACACAAAGCGTAATGGACAATGCTTACCATACCGTGAGATCACTTGATCCCATTCGGTACATCTTCTACGCTTGTGTGTTGATCAACTTGAATCACTCTTCATATTTAGTCTTGATCAACCTTGAATCTTTCCAATTCTCTTCATTAAGATGATGTCTTGAAGGTAGACATGAATGTCCACACAATCTTCTTCTTCAAGACATGCTTGCAATAGGCTCATCTCTTACATGACCAATCTTTGGATAACTCCATGAATAACCCCTTGGTCAACACATATTCTTCTTCAAATCACCTTGAGACCAACAAATGTTCTACAAGCAAAGCCTATGGACAAACCCTTCAAATATAACTCAAGGCAACCATTAGTCCATAGAGATTGTTATCAATTACCAAAACCAAACATGGGGGCAGCACATGTTCTTTCACCATCGATGACGGAGGAGGTTTAGTTTACAAGTTCAATTTAATGTTTCCATCATCACACCATAACATCAATACTTATAAGCAAGAACAATCACTTAACAACATTATAGCAAAATCATAACAGTATTGACAATCATGGCATGAGATCAAATCATAACACTATCATGATAATGGTATCAACAGTATTGTTACTAGCACGGGAAAATATGACATGAAAGCAATTCATGATATTATATGGTAAATAACACTAGCATCTGGTGCAGGTAAAATAACAGGACTATGCCAGTGCAGACTAACATATGATGCAATACCCACACAGGGTGCAAGCAAAGTCATCACGCAAGTCCGGAGCTCATGATAAGAGGTTGTCTTGCCTTGGGGTTGATGGAGTCACCGGGAAGAAGTGCGATGGGCTCGTGGAAAGATTTGCCGGAAAAGTTTCCCTCTCAAAGGGGCTGAATGAAGGGCAAGGGAAAAATGGTCATTTTCACAGTGTAAAAACATTATGAAAATGATACCATCAGAACGGACTTGATGAACTGAAAAAGTGGGCATTGGATTTACCTCAATCAGAGTTACGGTCGCAAAGTTAGGGCCGTTCGTTCGTTAAGCAGATAAACAAACAAAAAACTGTTCGTTTCTGTCTTTAATGGGTGAACATCCGCTTAATAGCCGTTTCGGCCGGTGGCTGGAAATTGAAAGCGCCTTTTACAGAGTACGCTTTCAGTAACAGAAAGCGTATTCCCTGTAAATAATGCGACGGAGTACGCTTCTCAGAATGGAAAGCGTATTTCGCAGAATGCACTTCCACTTAACAGCGAGCGGGCCCGGGTTAACTTTCTCCCTCCGGTTGACGAGTGGGCCCCGCCTTATTCCCTTCTCTCTCTCCTCCCTTCTCTCCTTCCTCCCGACGCAGGCAGAGGAGAGCGGCTCGGCCACCGTCGCAGCCGTCGACTAGAGGCTCCAGAGAGCCGGCCGACAGGCGTCGGAGGACCGGCGTGCTGCACCGCCCTCAGGGTTGGTCGCGGGGCTTCAAGAGGCGGCCTGCAGCTCCGCCGCTACTGACTGTGGCGCGGCGGCCAATGGGCGCCCGGGGGGTTGCTCCAGCAGAGCTTCCCCGGCTAAATCAAGGACGGCGGCGGCTTCGCGGGCTCTGGAGGAGGCTGAGGGCGAGGATGGAGAGGAGGGGAAGGGCCAGGGTGATGGGTTGGCTGGGTGGGTTGAGCGGTGGCACCATTGCCAGGGGAGAGGATAGAGAGCTTCGCGAGCTTGAGGGGAAGGGGATGGGGCTCACTGGTGAGGAGGTGAGCTCGAGGACACGCTTAAATAGCCGCGGGGAGATGCTACGCGACGCCGGTCGAAGCTCCGAGAGGCGATGCCGTGGCGGCGCTCGAGCGGAGCATCGATGTCGGCAGAGGCGGCCACGAGCTACGGGACGAGGGGGAGAGGACTCCAGACGATCCACGCGTGCGGTGGGCAGCTCGCCGGCGCTCCCGGACAAGCCGGAGCCCGCTGTAGCAAGCTCCCGAAGGCTCTAATGCACAGAGCGCGCGGTTGGCGTGCTCCGCACGTGGTCACCGCGTGGCCACGGCATTGCCACGCCCTACTCGATGCCAAATTATGTCTACCGTGTTCTCCACTCTTCCCTGAGTTGACTTGTGTAGCTGGATGGCACGTGAGAGCTCTGGTGTGACTGCACCTAGGTCAAACAATTTCTAGCAGCAAACTATTGACAGGTGGTGTGGCCACCACAGTGCTCCTCTTGGCATGATCTTGGGCTGGGGTTAGTCATCTACTAAGGTAGTCATCCTGGAAAAATTTCAGCACAAATGGACAACTCTAGATAGCACCTCCTTTGTAACCTTGCTCACTGACCAGAAATGGAAATGATGATGTTGGGGAGAAATGGCTAGATGGATTTGGCTTACTTTTGGTGTAGGGTGATGATATAGTCATGAGAGCTAGCTGGAAAAATTTCAGCTCATTCTGATCATCTATGAAGGTACTTCCTTCACAGAGCTGCAATCTGGACAGAAAATTAGTTAATTTACTGGGGAAAATTGGCTAGATGAAATGGGCTGGTTTTTTGTATCCATGGGTGATTTATCAATGTTAACAACCCTGAATAATTTCAGCCCAAAAAGATCAAAAGAGCAAGCACTTCCTTTGCAAACTGGAAATCTGGACAGAATTTGCAAATGGATGTTGTGCTCAAAATTTGAATTGTGGAACTTGATATTTTGATGGAAATGGTGAATATATGGATAGGATAAGCTCCACAAATTATTTGAGATTTTTCCTAGCTACCAAAATGGTAGTTCCTTTGGAAAGGCCACAAATTGAAATATTGGCTTTAAATAGGAAAATGCAATTTCCCCTATTTAATTATGGCCAATATTTTTGTGAGAGCTCAATATGATCACAATGAATATCTCCACCAGTTTTCATGAACTTTGGAGATGGAAAAATATTTTACTGGATTTAATTCCTCAGAAAGGCAGAAAGAGGAATTAATTCTAGATGAGAAATATTGCATATAACTTGGCAATATTTTTGCACATCTAGGGTTTATGGATGTAGGAGAGTCTCTGGAAATTTTGGGAGGATTAACAGAGCAAGGAAAATGATAGCTCCTTTGTAAACACTAAGACGGAATTTCCAGTTCCAATATTTTGGAACTAGGGTTTAAATGAGGTTCGGGGTTTACTGACGGGAGCTTGGCTGGCACAAGAGCATGGGAAAGGTATTGAGAGGCTGAGGATTTTCTGGATTCACCTGGCCACTTGCTAGATTCCAGAGGAAAAATTTGGGAGAGGAAAGCTAGGAAGGAATAACAACACAAAAATCGATAACCCGATTTTTGGGGTGTTACAAGTCCCCAGAAGGAGTTTTGTGCATGCACGAGGACTTAGGCAGGGGGACCCCATCTCTCCCCTGCTTTTTCGTGATCTCTATGGATGTCATGTCCATGATTATTGACAAGGTGGTAACGGAGGGTGTGGTGAGCTCGTTCACTGGAATATCCTCAATGCAGCATCTATCGTTCTACGCGGATGACATTGCGCTCTTTGTTAGGCCGATGGAGGGAGATTTGAGTTTCATGAGGTGTGCTTTGCAAGTGTTTGGCAATGTGTCTGGACTGAGGGTTAATTATTGCAAGTCTTCAGCTGTCCTCATAATCGGAAGTGATCTGGATCAACAAAGAGTCGCTACGATGCTTCAGTGCAACATTGGTGCTTTCCCGTGCAAGTACTTGGGTCTGCAACTTGCCATCAATCAGATCTCCAGGTCCTATTGGCCGCTGATACGTCTCTATCATATCTATAATATTTAATTGTTTCATGCCATTATCCTACTATTTCCACATACTTTGGGCAACAATTTATATGATTTTCTTGGACTAACATATTAATCTAGTGCCCAGTGCCAGTTCCTATTTGTTGCGCATTTTTTTTGTTTCACAGAAAAATCATATCAAACGAAGTCCAAACGCAATAAAAATTTACAGAGATTTTTTTGAGTATATGTGAATTTTTGGCGCAAGAATCAACACAAATGGAGGTTCACGGGCTCCAAAAGGCAGGGGGCGCGCCCACCCCCCTAGGGCGCGTCGGGGTGCCTTGTGGGCACCCTGTAAGTCGGTTTGAGCTCTCCTTCGGGCGCACGGAAGCTAATGTCCGGAAAAAAATCGTGTTCAACATTTCAGCCCGATCAGAGTTACGGATCTCTGGATATTTAAGAAACGATGTTTGGCTAGAAAACAAGGACGTGAAACAGAGAAGAAAACATAGAGAGAGATCCAATCTAGGGGAGTGATACATCTCCAACGTATCTACTCTTCCAAACACTTTTTCTCTTGTTTTGGACTCTAATTTGCATGATTTGAATGGAACTAACTCGGACTAACGCAGCTTTCAGCAGAACTACCTTGGTGTTGTTTTTTGTGCAGAAATAAAAGTTCTCGAAATTGGACGAAACTTGGCGAGATTTTTTTATTGAATATATAAAAAATACTGGAGCAAACACCTGCCAGAGGGGGGCCACCAGCTGCTCACAAGGCAGGGGTGCACCTAACCCCCCAGGGCATGCTCTGCTGCCTTGTGGGGCCCACGTGCGGCTGTCTGGCCTAATTCCAGTCCTATAAGTTCTGTATACCCGAGAGAAAAATAAGAGAAGAAGTTTCATCACGTTTTACATAGGGAGCCGCCGCCACCTCCTGTTCTTCATCGGGAGGCCTGATATGGAGTCCGTTCGGGGCTCCGGAGGGGGCAATTCATCGCCGTCGTCAGCAACAACCTCATGATGCTCACCACCGGGAGTGAGTAATTTCACCGTAGGCATACTGGAGGTAGATGGAGACGGATGAGATTGATCATGTAATCGAGTCAATTTGTTAGGGCTTGATCCCTAGTATCCACTATGTTCTGAGAGTGATGTTGCTATGACTCATGATTTGAGATCTGAACCCATTATGTTTTCATGAATATATGTGAGTTCTTGATCCTGTCCACAAGTTATATGCACCTGTTATTGTTCTGATCCGTAGACCCCAAGGTGACAATAACTGGGATACTCCTGGGGATGACTGTAATTTGAGGAATTCAAGTATTCACTAAATGTTAATGCTTTGTTCCGGTCCTCTATTAAAAGGAGCGCCTTAATTACCCTTACATTTCCACGGGAGGGTAGGACAAAAGATGTTATACAAGTTCTTATTGTAAGCACGCATGACTATATACGGAATACATGCCTACATATGATTGATGAATTGGAGCTATTGTGCATCGCTCTAGGTTGTGACTATTACATGATGAATTTCATCCAAACATCCATCGCTACTCCATGCCTACGCTTTTCTCATATTATTTTTGCTAAGTTAGTACTACTGCTGCTATTGTTCCAATCATTACAAAACTGCTACTATTACTATAGCTACTGTTACGGCTACTATCAAAACTATCATATTACTGTGCTACTAATACTCAGAGAAATAACTTCTCAGGTGTGGTTGAATTGACAACTCAACTGCTAAGGCTTATAAATATTCTTTGGCTCCCCTTGTGTCGAATCAATAAATTTGGGTGAAATACTACCCTTGAAGACTATCGCGATCCCCTATACTTGTTGGTTATCAAGACCTTTTTCTTGCACCGTTGCCCGGGAGCATAGCTCTCTTTATTAAGTTCACCTGGGAGTTAATTATCTGCTGATCACTATGAAGAATCTGGAAGACTCTAAGACCAAGATTATGCCCTCTAAGACGAGGGGAGGTAAGGAACTACCAACTAGCTCTGCACTTGATTCACCTTCTGTTTTAAGTTGACTTGTGACACCACCACATGCTATTCAATCTGATATGTCACAAGTAATCGACACTGCTTCTGTTTTGATGATACTCATGATGATGCTATGCTACTTGTGAGTTGCGTTGGGTTTTTCCCCGATGAGGAAGGGAGATGCAATAGTAGCGGATAAGTATTTCCCTTAGTTGGGAACCAAGGTTTATCGAACCAGTAGGAGCTTTACTCCAACAACCCTCAAACAACACCTACACACAAGAGAGCAAATACTTGCACCCAACGCGGGCAAGAGGGTTGTCAATCCCCTTGTACTCGTTAATTGCAAGGATTAAATCTGATAGTTGTAGATAGATAACATGCAAAGTAAAATAAAATTAAATAAATTGCAGCAAGGTATTTTTGGATTTTATAATATGACTAAGGTAGACCCGGGGGCCATAGTTTTCACTAGAGGCATCTCTCTCATAAGCAAAGCATACGGTGGGTAAACAAATTACTGTTGGGCAATTGATAGAAAAGCGCATAGTTATGATGTTATTCATGGCATGATCATGTATATAGGCATTACGTCCGTGACAAGTAGACCGACTCCTTCCTACATCTACTATTATTACTCCACCAATCGACCAACTTCTGCCTGCATCTATGGTATTAAGTTCAGGACAAACAGAGTAACACTTTAAGCAAGATGACATAATGTAGATAGAATAAAACCAAGCAATATGATTGAATCCCTTCTTTTTTACCCTTAGTAGCAACAATACAAATACGTGCCTCGCTACCCTTTCTGTCACTGGGTGAGGACACCGCAAGATTGAACCTACTACTATGCACCACTTTCACCGAAGACCTAATTATCAACTTGGCCAAAGAAAACTCATAGATCGAAAAGCATTACATAGCTATAACAATCATACATAATAAAGTTCAGAATATAACTCAATTACTTTCAATGAATAATCTGATCATAAACCCACAATTCATCGGATCCCAACGAACACACCGCACAAAAGTATTACATCGGATAGAACTCCGAGGAGAACATGGTATTGAAGATCATATTGAGAGAGAGAGCCATCTAGCTAATCACTATGGATCCATAGGTCCTGTAGGAACTACTCACACATCATTGGAGGGGCAGCAAGGTTGATGTAGAAACCCTCCATTGTCGATTCCCCCTCCGACAGAGTACAAGCGGAGGCCTCCAGATGAGATCGCAGAAGAACAGAGGCTTGCGGCGGCGGAAGAATTGTTTCAGGGCTCCCTCTGGTGTTTTTGGGATTTTAGGGAATTTATGGAAGTGGAATTAGGTCAGGAGGGGTCATGAGGGGCCCACATGCTTAGCTGGTGTCTACTACACAACTATATTCTTGTAGACTCTGTTGGGCCTCCAAGCGCAGAGTTTTGTAGGACAGCAGCAAATTTCCCTCAAGTGGATGACCTAAGGTTTATCAATCCGTGGGAGGTGTAGGATGAAGATGGTCTCTCTCAAACAACCCTGCAATCAAATACAAGCAATCTCTTGTGTCCCCAATACACCTAATACAATGGCAAATTGTACAGGTGCACTAGTTCGGCGAAGAGATGGTGATACAAGTGTAGTATGGATAGTAGATATAGGTTTTTGTAATTTGAAATAATAAAAACAGCAAGGTAGCTAGTAACACTGGTGCAACGACGTGCTATACAAATGGTTTTTACCCCCTTTCCGCGACAGAGTTTTAAACCATCGCCTTGCCTGTGTGTGCGATAGGGGGTGTCCTTCCCACATGACCCAGAAACTGTCGGCAATAGGGAGCGCTGATGCAGACGCGTTGCCAAATGTAATCATATGCGATGCAGGAACATATCGCACACACTATATTTTGGCACACGTGTGGGATTGGTGATCAATCGCCCACGTTTCTCACGAGTCAAACGTTTCTAATTGCGCAGGTTCACATTGGACCGTTTGTGAAATAGTACCTAAGGCACACGGGCCATCATAGAAACTGTGCTCGATATGTGGCCCATCGCACACGAGTATTATATGGCAATCATCTGCCATGCATGACATCATCACACACATTTCCTGAACAATTTATGAGTGGGATTGCATTTTGCATTGGGCATGGTTTCCTCTAAGCTCTCGTGTGCGATAATGTGCTATCACAAATGGTTCAGGAGCCCCTACACACATGTAGAAGTGCTGCAAATCATCTGTGATTTGTTGTGTATCACCGACGGTTGCGCTATGAGTGACGTGTGCTTTCCATTCTGGATCACACACCCTCATTTAGTCGAACCGTGTGCGCATCAATGACCAGGTTAAAGCACAAAAATATCGCATTTGAATTGCCCTCCAAAAATCAAATTTGCCACAATATGCAATTGAACAAATAGTGTCCACAGTAAGAACATTCATCAGAATTCGCAACAATATGCAATTGAACAAATGCTAGCTAAATTCCACTGATTTATCGACAAATGCAGTACATAATCATAGTGTATGAAATACGAAGACCTCATCACATGGAAAACAATGCATCCATACGTATATGTTTAGCGGCTAACTCATGTTGAATGTTTGCTCATTGTTTCAGGAACAACCATGCTGAAATCTTCATTATCACCAGTGGGCTTGATGTAGTGATTCAGGAAGAAGTTGCTGATAAATCTCCTAACCTCCAGCAATTCACCAGCGGGGAGCAGTTCAGGGGTACGGTCATCGGTTCAAAGATGAGCTACAGGATTTTTTGATCAGAATGTGCCATACGAGTGGAGTAGAAGATATTAATTAAGATACAGACTTACTGGTACTAATTTGCGAGCATCATCACAGCAACCAGTAGATTTGCAGATGGAGATCATGTGTCTGCAGACATAGTATCCACAAAGGTTGGTCCCTGCTTGTTGCTGAGGACACTGAAATTTTTTGTACAAAATTAGTCATGCATTTGGCCTGTTAGGAGCAACCTAACCGGTGTAAGATGTTTAATTTTTTTCTTTGGAGAGAAATAGAAAGAGGTTTATTTAGAAACTTGAACATTAGACTAGCGTAAGAAAAGGTATTTGCAAACTTTTGGATACATTTTCCAAAAATAACGGATTTCGGTGTCTTACCAGAGAAACGATCTCATGCTGCAGAGGTAGTGCACTCTTGAACTGGTTCCCTCGTTTAGTTATGCACGATGCCAACACACTGCAAATGAAGATGAATTTCTGCATACTCAGTTCTTGAACCAGATATGAATGCAAATTTCAACGTCATAGAATTCAATACCTATCCATGAATTGCTGAAGATGTGTCAGATCCTGAGGCTTTATTGACTCTCTGAGAGAATCTAGGTAGTAAACTCTGTTCTGGTTTGGAACAATGACTACCAAGATCCAGTGAATGCTACACATTGAGAAAACCATGAACTTACGAACTATGACGAAATGTGAAAGACGATCAATGTATTCATGGTTGTTTATTTGACTTACCCTTCATGATATGGCCAGAGAAAGAGTTCTGCATCGGGCATGCAACACAAGATACTGGCGACCTTGCGAATGGCCCACTCCCGATTATCTGTGCTACCACGTAATAATGTGCCATTTGCTACTTGAGGATCTATGAAATACGCTCTCTCCTTTTTTCTTTGCGTGATCAATCCCTTGAGAGGAATACCATACAGTTAGCTTTTTTTCATTTACTGCCTTGTATGGAGAAGTTGATCAGAGTTTGTGAAGTACTTACAACATCAAGCATTTAACAAGAGTGATAGCGAGCACATTGAAGTTCAAGAAGAGATGAAAGTCCTCGAATTCCACATTGATGGATCCTTGATCGTGATGGAAATGATCACTGTCGTAGTGGACTAGCAGAACCTTATGACCTTCTGACATTTCATCCATGCAATATTTATGTAACTTGCGGCAACTGGAACTGCACTCCTCTAAGTATTCATCAACAAGAAATGGCTGGCCATGGATGTACTTGCGTGCGACAAGTATGTCTGCTTTATATTTAGCAAGTATCCATTCGACTTCATCGGGCAAGCTGTCAGAACCAGTATAACTCTCCGATTTGAACAACTTGCTAGTAATTTGGTTCTGGGCGATGAGTTCTTTTAGTAAGAGGCTATCATTCGCATTCCTCCATGGTCTCAGGGGCCGCTTCCTCGCGGGTGCGGCCGTGCCCGCTTTCCTCTTGGTACTTGAAGCACTTCTGGTGCAAGGTCTGGATGGTTGATAGACGGACTGCTGAGCAGGTGGTGAAGATACGATGGAATCCTGAGCAGACGGTTTAGCTACGCTGGACTGCTGAGCTGGCGGTGCTGCTGTGATGGACTTCTGAGCTGTAGGAGCAGAGGCATCGGACTGCTGACCAGGCGGTGAAGCTATGTCGGGCTTCTGCGCAGGTGGTGCGAACGCGTCGGTGTGCTGAAGAGGCTATGCCAACACATTGGTTTGCTGAGCAGGCAGTGCCGACGCATCGGTATGCTGATCACGCGGCTGCGAACCAACAGACTGATGAGCAGGTGGTTCCGGACCTTCTGATTGCTTAGTAGTCCGTTCCATCGGGTTGGTCTGCTGAGCATGCGGTGCCGCTGTGTCTCCCCCTGCTGCTTCAGTGGCCGGCATCTCAACCGGTGGTGCGTCTTCAGCAGTTGTAGGCCTTGCCACTTGCTGCTCAGGGGCAGACGATGACATGGCCTGTACGGCACGAAGTCGGGCGGGCTGATCACAGGTTGATGCATCAGCCATCGGATTATGAGTATTAGGTTCCTTGGGGGAAGCACGCGAGAGCTGCTGTGGCAAGGAGAGAGTCACCGGTTGAAGGGCGACATTGATTGCTCTTGGCGAGGCTTGAGGGATCTAATCTATGAAGTCTATTTCCTTTCGTGGCCACTGGATATGATTTAACAGTGTTTTGTCCAAGGTCCTCTGCTCATCATAGTTCCCTAGGACATTCTTCAGGGCAAATTTACTGAATCCAGGCTTTACTTTAGTCACGTAGCACTTCACACAACCCGGCTTCAATGGCACATTGTCCAACAAGAGGCCCACTTCCGAGTGGGGGGGGGGGGACCCAGGCTGTTGCATATTTTAACGTACCTTCATAATGTGTAAGCACACCCCTCAGTCTGTCTCTCACTCCAGATAGATCAGATATAGCATCATCATGCGCAGATGCAGTCTCAGTGTCGCTGGGGTCAGCTGATGCACAGCTACTCTTGTGCGGTGTTGTCGCGCAATAAGCAGCATCATCCATGCCCGCCTCCCCTCCCGTCTGCTGGCTATCTCTCAGTGTTAGAGTCTTCTGCATCATCATGGACTCATCAATTTCCTTTTGAACTGTCGGATACATGTCCACCCTCAACATTTCATACAATTCATTTTTCTTCTGTTCACTCCTCACTTTTTTCATGGCGAGCCTCTCTTCTTTGCTGAGTGTGAAAGCCCTCTTGTACGGGACATTGACACCTATAACCCTTGCACGGCCGGGGGACTCTTTTGTTGCCAGAGCATCGGACAGAATGTCACATGGCCCTGAGTTCCTGTAGAACCTTCTAGGGTTGCTGGTTGAAGCCTTTAGCATCACGAGATACAGTTCTTCATCATGTGAGTTTTCAAAGTAATAAGAACTGTCGTCACGCCTCCTTGCACTTGCCCGCAGGTAGTCTCTAGCGCGGTCGCCCTTGGTTTCACTAAAGGCCGATTTCCCACCCGCAACTACTGCTTCTTTGTCCTCCTGGTCCCATATCGGTTTCATGCTGTAGTATCCTGCCACATCCATACGGTGGGGGTGTGTGTTCCTCTTCTGAAGTTCTGATTGCTTGGCACTCTTTTCGGTAATCTCTGTAGTTTCCCTGACCCTTTTGAATTATGCCTAGTCTGCCTTAGTAATTTGGGGGTATGCGGGGATTGGGTCCTTGCCTTCACTCAAGTACTTCTTGTACAACATGTGCTTCCAATTTCTCCTAGCATCCCTGGCCTTCTTCAGTGCAGCGTGTTCCACTTGCATTCTCCACTGCTCTGGAATGTTGAAGTGATCCATGATCTCCCAGACTATCCTGTGCCGCGTTTCTGTGTCAGCCTTCCGAAACCCCGACAGATTAATGTTGAGCCTTGCCCTGCCAACAAATCCACACACACTCCTGAACCTCATGCATGCTTTATCTGGATTAGTTGGAGCCCAAGACTTTAAATCGATGTCGGTTACTTCATATACACCTTTAGGCTGGTGTGTGGGCTTTCTTGGAGTGTTCTTCCGTGTCCTGACCGAAAGGGTAATTGCGGCAGCTCTATCCCATTCCAGATTACTTGATCCCTGATCATCTGCTAGAGACCTAGGGTTGTCGAACTCAGATGAAGATACATCGCCTGAAGCATGAGTGTTGTCGCTGCTACTCGGCATCTACAGAGAACACATGCGAAATTCAGAAAAGGGTGATAAGCATAAAGCTAACAACTTGGTAGCAAGCTGTCTAGACATGTCATGTAATAATTTGGAAAATGTACGGCTAATTTGTTCATTTTGTGTGACTCGGGCGCCCACGATCTGTAAATTGACAATAACTAATTGGAACAAATACAGCTTGTATGTAGTAGTTAGGAAGGTAGATAATAAACATATATACGCTCTCCGTTATTTTTATAGCCAATTTGGGAACATACAGAACCAAATAGGAAGAGGGGTCACGAGGAAATATGCCTCACCGCGATGGAGAGCAATAACCAATAGGTTTTTGTGCAAACCCGGCAGGAGAGGCGAGGGTTAGAGGATCGATATGCTCGAGGGCGGCTGGCGAGCAAACAAAGATGGCAAGGCGCGGGCAGTCGTGTGTTGGGAACGGCAGTGAAGGTAGGGTTGACACCGAAGAGCGAGCACACGGCCGGGTTGAGCACGCCGATGCCGGAAAGAGTTCTGGTGTGGATCTGGGGGAGGGGGGAGCTGGCGATGGAGTTTTGGTCGAATAAGCAAACTGTTGAGTGAAACGGGGGCGTGCGGTGGGGGGGGGGTGTTGGCGGCTTCGGTGAAAAAAGTGCGCCGGTCACGGCGCAGAAAGGCCTATGCAAACGGAAGCCTCTACAAGCCCGTGTGCACAAACAACATAATTTTGTATGAAATGAAGACGTGGTAATTTTGAAATGAAGACATGAGTTCAACGTTTCGCCTCGAATTTTTTTCCACAGTACGCAATCACCATCATACCCTAGGTTTGATTTTCTGGCGCATTTCAGGTCTTGTTTGCTACATTTAAGCTATTTTTTCATTTACCATGCATTTAGTGCATATAAATCAAAACCCCTACTGCAACTACATGTTGGTGTGAGCAAAGAAGGTGTAAAAATCATTTCTGTGTTGCTTTGCTAGTTTTAATTCATTGTCCGAGAAATGGGAAGAATTTTCAAACATTTCGGCCACGAGATGCAGCCACCCGCGTAGGGCTTGTTGGTAATTTATTTACAGGAAATGCGGATGGACTTCGAAAATCATGAAAATCGGTGTGTCACCGTGGCACGATCTCAAGACCCAGTGGAAATTTTTTGGTAATGTTTGGCACAAGTTACGATGATCGGTCCTTGCAAACCGGAGCATCTCACAAGAAGGATCATAGTTCCCAATAGGAGACGTGGCAATTCGGACTCCAATCGTCGATGACTTCATCGTTTCTCCACGATTTTTTCCCAAGGTACACAATCACCACTACACCCCGGTATTGATTTTCTGGCGCATTTCGGGTCTCGTTTGCTATATTTAAGCCATTTTTTGCATTTACCGTGCATTTTGTGCATATAAATCAAATCCCAACCGCAACTACATGTGGGTGTTGGCAAAGCAGGTCTACAAAATCATGTGTATGTCGCTTTGCATGTTTTCATTCATTTTCCAAGGAGTTGGAAGAATTTTCAAACATTTCGTATGCGAAATGCGGCCACCGACGTAGGTCTTGTTGGTATTTTAATTACAGGAAATGCAGATGGAGTCCGAAAATCACGAAAATCGGTGTGTCACCATGGCGTGCTCTCAAGACCCCATGGAAAAAATTTGGTAAATTTTGCCACAAGTTTGGATGATCGCTCCTTGGAAACCAGAGCATCTCACAAGAAGGATCATAGTTTCCAAAAGGAGACGTGGCAATTCGAACTCCAATCACCGGTGACTTCATCGTTTCACCTCAAATTTTTTTCCACAGTACGCAATCACTATTATACCCTAGGTTTGATTTTCTGGCGGATTTCGGGGCTCCTTTGCTATATTTAAGCATTTTTTTGCATTTACCGGGCATTTAGTGCATATAAATCAAATCCCAACTGCAACTGCATGTGGTGATGAAAGCGATGAGGATTGCCGTTCGATCTGGGTGCATCCAACGGTGCAGATGTACGATCCGTGGGGTTTGGGTTCTGGCCAATCAGAACGCATGACTCACATCGCGCGCAGTAGGGGTCATTGGCCACGGTTTGGTAGGCAGACGGATTTCGTGAATGAACCGTGTGCTATTTGCAAACCAGATTGCATATGTTTTGTTCATACATACTGGAGTGAGATCAATTGAGTGTGCTATCTCTGGGGTATATAATCATAAATAGTTCAAACTCATTGCCTGTGCTGACAACATATCAAGGTCAACATATTAATCATGCTTAGATCAATAGAAGGCCAGGCATAACTCACAATTCAGTACATGCGATAGTTCTAATTGAATGAATTAAGTTGCAGAATAGACATATAAATAGTGTTACGTATTAATTCCGATGTACATGGGAGAACTGGGGTCATTAGATTGACCGCGAATGAACTTAGGATTTCTGATGATTTTAAGCCTCTCTTTATGTTTGGTGCGTGATCCCTTGTCTGACAACTCAGCAAATTCATCATACTCGTCCTCATCAGAAACACCCTCGATGCCCAGTACCCTCCTCTTCCCACGCATCACTACATGGCAGTTCTTATGCAAGGGGTCTTTCACATAAAAAATCTGGGTTCCATCGATGGCAAGAATGAACGGGTCCTTGTGATATGCCATCTTTGTCATGTTAACACAGGTCTTCCTGTATTCATCAACCTTTACCTGACTAAGAGGGACCCATTTGCACCTGAATAATGCCACCTTAACTTCCACATAGTTAAGCTCCCAAATCTCTTCGATGGTTCCATAGTGTACCCTTTTATCAGCTTCATCTACAGTTATGCATTCTATTCGAATAGAGCTATTCTGATATCAGGTCTTCTTATCACGTTCCTCAGTGTAGAACGTGTAGCCATTTATGTCATACGCTTGGTACCTCAATACCGTAGGTGATGGCTTTTGTGCCAACCACGTTGCAATGTCATCCATGTAACCGCGTGACAAACAATCCTTCAGCCATCTGACGTAGTCCTTATTGTGCGCTTTCATCACGACATCTAATGGATGCACCATGGGTAAGAAGCTTCGTCGTATCTTCGCCAAGTGTTCTTCAGCATAAGCGTCGAGAACTAGGCTGTTAAGCAGTACTGTCAAATGGGCTTGATCGGTCTCATCTCCGGGTGCAGCGTGTGGTGTGCCAGCAAGGACCGGCTTACCAGCCAGCCTTCCCTCGTGGTGAGAGAGGGGCAAACCTATAGGTCTTTGTTTCATGTATTCGGTGCAAAACTCAACCACCTCATCTGCGGTATAACCTTGTAGGATGCTTGCCTCTGGATGGCATCGGTTCCGACAATAGCGCTTCAATATTCCCATGTACCGCTCGAAGGGATACATGTTGCGAAGAAGCACAGGACCACATTACTTTTTCTCGTCGACAAGGTGCACAGTGAGATGGACCATGACATCAAAGAATGACGGTGGGAAAAACATCTCTAGGTTGGACAATATTCTTGCAATATCCTCTTGCATATAATCCTGCTCTTCACGATCTACCACTTGCTGCCATAGTTTGTTGAAGAAATCACAGAGATCAATGAGTGTGTTTCTTATGTCTGTGTGCATCAAATTCCTGATGGCCACCGGGAGGATTTGTGTCAACATTACGTGGCAATCATGTGACTTCATGTGTGCCAACTTCATTTTACCTGAGCTCACATCCACGAGACTTCTGATGTTTGCGGAGTAGGATGATGGTGTCTTAACTGACAACAAATAGTGGAAGAATTCTATTGCTTCTTTTGGAGTGAAATTGTAACTCTGGCGAACATGGAGGAATTTTTCATCATCTTCTGCTTCATTCATCCGTTTTGGTTGATCACCAAGCATATCGAGTCGTGCACCATCACCATCCTTTGTTTTACCTTTAATCTTGAGCAGAGTACCAAGGATGCTTTCACATACGTTCTTCTCTACGTGCATGACATCGATGCAGTGACGTACACTCAGAATCTCCCAGTAAGGTAATTGCCAGAACACTGATTTCTTCTTAAACACTTGCCCCTTGGGTGTTTTTTTCGATGACGAACCATGTCCCTTGCCAAGCACAACTTCAATTTGTTTAGCCATGCTGTGGACCTCCTTCCCAGAATAAGGTCTTGGGCCCAAACCTACCTCTGTCGTACAATCAAATTCAGCTTTCATCTTTCGGTATGGGTGATCTTTCTGTAAGAACCGACGATGACGCAAATACACGGATTTGTGCGAGTTGGGAAGAAATCTACTCATTGTCCTATCCATGCATGTGACACATCCTACATCTCCCCTTGTTTTCTGCCCCGACGTGTTGCCTAATACTGGCATATCTTGAATGGTGTGCAGCAGCAACGCATGTAGATCGAAAAACTCCTTTTTGTAAGCATCATAACATTTTACACCAGGCTCTTTTTCCCACAATGTCAGCACTTCTTCTACCAGTAGCTGAAAGTAAATGTCGATGTAATTTCCAGGTTGCTTCGGGCCTTGGATAATCATTGACATCATGATGAATTTTTTCTTCATACACAACCAAGGAGCAAGGTTATATATGCACAGAAGCACCGGCCATGTGCTGTCGCCAAATGGATTCATCCTGTCAGTACACTCCCCAAGCCATATACTTCTAGGATCCTTGGCAAAGTCTTCATACTTTTCCTCGATTGTCTCCCACTGAGTCCCATCTTTTGGGTGCCTCAAATATTTATCCGCAATTCACTCATCATGATGCCACCACAACCTCTTTGCCTCTCTAGGGTTTGGAAACAAACGCTTCAACCTTGGAATTAAAGGCAAGTACAAAACAACCTTGAATGGGATTCCGGTCCTGATCTCGTCGTCCAATTTGTACTTGTCCTTTGCTCTCCTGCGCTTGTATCGTGGATGGTTGCATATGCGACATGCACGCAAATCTTTGTACTCACCGTGGTACAACATACAATCATTCACACAAGCGTGTATATTCTGGACTTCAAGTTCCAATGGGCAAACAACTTTCTTCGCTTTGTTCATGCTTTTGGGTAGCACATTATCTTCTGGAAGAATGTGTTTGAAAAGACCTAACAACTCTGTGAAGCCCTTGTTTGATAGAATGTTTTCTGCTTTAAATCTGAGAAGCGCCAGTGTGGCACTCAACTTGGAATATTTCTTTTTGCAACCTGGATACAAATCTTTCTTGGAGTCCACATCAATGGTTGGCAGATCCTTGTACCCAACCATATCTTTATTTGGGCCCTGGAAATCTGCAATCATAGCAGCAAAATCTGGCATACCATCAAGGTCGTCGTCTTCGTCGCCGTCTTGGTTTTCCAGTGGGTTTTTTTTCGCTTGTCTCTGTTCCGTTAGTAGCATGACGTCTGAGCCCCGAGGTTAGATTCAACATCCATGTGACTCTGATCGAGGTTTGGCATCTCGCCGCCCTGGTTACCTTCATCCATGACCGGCTCTTCACCGTGTCTAGTCCAACGTGTATATACATCCATGAATCCCCGCTTGACTAAGTGGAACTCGACGTCTGTAACTTTATGTGACTCTGTATTGGTACAATCCTTGCATGGACAAAGGATGTAATGGTCATTACGGACTCTCTTCTTTGTCCTTTCAGCCAAAGTGATGAACTCTGTCATGCCACTCGCAAACTTTGAGCTTCTCCGATCCTTCATCCATTCAGATCGTTCCATCTGCACCACACGAGGAGTAATTCAAAAAAGCATTAATAAATGGATTAATTGATGCCCAAAGATGCGTGCATAAATCACAAGATTTTATTTTCATAATTTACGGAGGGCGCTCCATATTGTTATCCAGCCGTGCGATGACACAAATTAATGACCAGTCAATTTACACGTAGAGTACAATATACTACCCTTATGAATTGAATACCTTAATTAAGCCACTCAACGAAAAGAATACCTTAATTAATTAGCCGCACGGCAACCTCCACCCAGCAGACAGAGAAGCACGATGCCGCGGCACACCGAGCCAGCAGGGTCGAGGAGAAAAGCTTAGTGGGGCATCCGCCTGATGTTTGAGCTCTACTATCCCGCCTTCGACCGTGAGGGATCTGCTCCAATCACGCCGCCGCAGACCTCGAGGATTGAGCTCCTCCTATCTCCTGCCGCTGACCGAGGATTGACCTCCTAACACGCCGCCACCGCCGGCCGACTGAGGATTGACCTCCTATCCGGTAGCCGCTGCCTCGGCCGCCGCTCCCATCTCTATCTGCAGAACGGCTGTTTTTATTTTTTGACGGGTATCCGCAGAGCAGCTGTTTACAATATTAACTCCATTATTGCATCCCCATATGTACCGGGTAGTACATCACATACGGTTGTGTCGTGGAAACCATGTCTCACGCACGTTGTCTTCTCACACAGTTTGGTGTGGAAATCGTGTGTGAAGTTGTAATATCGAACACAAACGATATGTACAAACCGTGTGCCGTATACAACAGAGTGCGATAAGTAGTTCCCGACCATTATCAGATCCCCACAGTTTCCCCATTTTCCCCAAATCCCTAGATAGCCCCCAAATTACCTCGCGTGGTGCTGATGGTTTCGGTGCGGCTGCTCCGGTGGTGCTGATGGTTTCGGTGCGGCTGCTCTGGCTCGTATCGTCACTCTCAGCAGCGCGATGGGCGGCGCCGCCACAACGGCGGTCACAGCGGAGCGCTTGCCTAAGGTCATCAAAAGGCCGGTGTACCACGGATCTGAATTGTCTTGTCAGGTTCCAATCAATCCCGATCTTTTTTAGCATGTCCAAAGTAGCTCCCTGCTCAATCCGTCCTGAATGACCCCAGCTCCCCCCACCCAGGAAAGCGATCAACTGCCGGATCCGGAGTATGACTCCAGACTCCTGCAACATGAGTTCGACTCCGAGTTTTGCGCCACCAAGAAGTACCAAAAGCTGAGTTGTGCACACGGACACACTCTCGCTCGACGTGCATGCACAGAGGGATTCGACATTGGCAGACGGTTTCTCAGTTGCCCCTTAGAGGTTAGTGCTAAGTTCATCATTTAAGTTAAGTTAATGGCCCCGCCCATCCTGAATATTTAACATTGGCAGGGATATGAGGCTTGTGCCTTTCTTAACTGGTTGGATGATGAATGGCATGGCAGGGCTCGGAGTGTTATCACCAAGCTTGCAGAAGATAACGTAAAGCTGAAGAAGAAACTGACTGATATGGAGTGTACAATCACTACGATGAAGCAAGAAAGACTCAATCACAGGAAACAGATGAAAGCAAGAGACAAGAAGGAACTAGCATGTGTAGTTGTAGTTGTCGCATTAGCCATCTTCTATGAGCTATTTGCAATGATGATTAGGGGTTTTGTTTGATTATTACTGGCTACATCAATAAGCAGAGCTCATCTATTGCTTGACAACTGTCGTATGGAAACTGCTTGTTTGACATTTGGACGCCCCAACCTGTGTGTGTAATTATCACATTGAGAACTGCGCAACCGCGGGAATTTGGAGCGACTGGGTACTAATAATTGTGGTTGATTATATCAGGATTCTAACCACCTGCCAAAGTGCCAATATAATCCGTGAATCCCCCGCTTCAATTGCCATTCCTCTTTTCTTCATACACTGCTTCAGTCTCCACCGTCTTCATCGTCCCGGCCGGGCGCGCTACACACTTACACACACTCTGCAATCTCGCTTTCTCTCGCTTTGTATACGTACCGCAGCCATGTTGAGCGACAGCGAGGACAACAGTTCCGCCAGCAGTCTGGCGCCCGATGATAGGTCAACCTCGGAATCATCCCGCTCGTCTTCCATGATTCCGGCGTCGAGCCCTGACCTTGATTTTATCCCGATCATGGAAGGGACGCCGCCGCCCGAGTCATCGGACGACGACCATACGGACGAGGAGCCGTCGGAGGACGAAGAAGACGACGATGATGATGATGAGGAGGAATGTTTGAATGAGGAGGACGATGACGAGGACATCAACGACGATGACGACAGTGGCGGCGATGAAAAGCCAACGGTCAGCGGCAAGAAGCGTCCTCGCCAAGACGATGTCGCGGGGCCATCCAACAACAATAAGAAGGACTAAATTAAGCAGACTGTATATCTCTGTTGCCATTCGCTCATATTAGTTCATTATCTCTGTGTCCCTTGTCAATCTCATCGTAGACGGTTAGCAATACGTATTCGAGAGAGATCTTTTACATTATTGCCCACAGTTGGTTTCTTAAATTGTGTTCCCTGTCGAGCACACAATTCACAACAAAAAATCGTATGCGCTGTCTATAATTATCGCACACAATTTTGATTACTGACCTGTTTGCCGGATATCAGACACATCTTGTTACGCCGAATCATTTCTGTTCTTCTGGATCATCGCAAACAGTTCATCTGAGTGAACTGTATGCCGTATATTGCACACACCTTGATCTGCCTGACTGTTTCTGTTGTTCTGTCTCATCACAAACAGTTTGTATGGATCAACTGTATGCCACGTATCGCACACACGTCTCTAATCTGAATCGTGCTTGATGTCTCCGCCATCGCACACCGTTCGTCTTATTAGTGATGGTTTTATTACGACACCGTTTGCGATTCATGCATCGCACATAGTTTGGTTACGGGGTCTCTAATTCATGTGTCGCGCTAGCGGTCGCCTGCAGTAGTGTAACAAAAGTGAGCACAAATGGTATTTCAATGCTTTGGAAACAAGGCCCAAGGTTCATACTTTCATTAGTGCAATCTCCCAACGGTGCTAACATAATTGAATCATATAGCAATCCCTCAATGCGCGACAAAGAATCACTCCAAAGTTCTTATCAATAGCGGAGAACATAAGATGAAATTGTTGTAGGTAGCAAACCACCTCAAAGTTATCTTTCCGACCAATCTATTGAGCAATCCCTACAAGTGTCACAAACAGCCCTAGAGTTCATACTACAATAACACCATACACTACTGCAGGCGACCGCTAACGCGACACATGAATCAGAGACCCCGCGACCAAACTGTGTGCGATGCATGAATCGCAAACGGTGTCGTAAAAAACCGTCCCCAATAAGACGAACTATTTGCGATGCCAGAGACATAAAAAATGATTCAGATTAGAGACGCGTATGCGATACATGGCATACAGTTGATCCATACGAACTGTTTGCCATAAGCCAGAACAACAAACACGGTTAGCCAGTTCGTGCTGTGTGCAATACGTGGCATACAGTTCACTCGGATGAACTGTTTGTGATTACCCAACACAACAGAAACGGTCAGGCAGATCAAGGTGTGTGCAATATACAGCATGCGGTTCACTCGGATGAACTGTTTGCGATTACCCAACACAACAGAAACGGTTCAACTTAACAAGATGTGTGGGATACGCGGCAAACAGGTCTGTAATCAGAAATGTGTGGGAAGACCGATAACAACACAGACGATTCCTGCTAATAACCCGTGTGTGTTGTGGGCAAACACTTGCTGGTAAACAATTGTCAGCGATTGATGAAATCATCACCGACGGATTCGCTAGTTTAATCCATGTGCGATGTGATTTGCTCAGTCTGCACAACATCTACGCTCTCTGTCTACAGAACAACAACATATATACTTATAAGGACATGATTGCATAACCAAATTAAACATCCAATTACATAACTGACTACACACATAACATTTGCACACACCAAAGTAAACAATTACATGCATAATAATCTAGGATAAACGATCATATCTAATCATCATCTACTTCTTCTTGTGACGCTTGCCACTGTTGCTCTGCTGGTGGCTTAATCCCTCGTCATCTACAGGAAGGAGGCACTCCCTCATGTCGACGATCCGCCTGTGCATCTCGTAGCATGTGTACACGCTCTTGGCTGCAAACTTGAGGTGAGGTTCATCTAGTCTCCGCACCCAGGCACCGTGCCAGGATCCAGGATTTCTCCTGGAACCTTCCTTCATGTTTTCGTAGTAGGGGTCGATGATGGCTGCGGCGAGTTGAACCAGGGAGTCCATCTTCGTGCTGCCCCAGACCCTGTAGTGGCCACATATGTCGTCAAGCTTCGGGCAGGCCAAGCCCGAAATCTGGAGCGCTTTTACATCGTTGATGATGTCCACCGTAGAGAACTTGTAGTCGGGGATCTTGACAAACCTGGTGAAACACTCGCGAGCACTTGTGGCCAAGCAGTAGTGGTAGACGAGGACGTGATGGCCCACGCACAAATAGGCGACGGCAACCGCCTGATCAACCCTGGGACGACCGCCGGTGTACTGGAGGTCGAAGCCGACCACTTTGTACTTATCGTCCTTAGCAAGCAACTGCTCCATGGTGTTGATGGAGTCCTCCACCACGGCCGGGTCGATGGTGTAGACCACCGTGTGTTCCTTTTCCCTCATGTGGGTGTTCACACAATGCACGCCGTACTCCATTGGAGCGCCGCTAGATATCCTCTCTCTCTATGTGTCATCGTGGGTGTGCTTGTTGTGTTGTGGGGCGCGATCGAAAGGTTGAAGAGACTAAGGTTATAATGGCCGTGGGAATAAATGGGGAGGCCGAACGGCCTGGAGTATCGGCGCGCGCGGATGGCAGTTGTTACAGCGCGTAACTGCATCGTGCCGCACGTATGAACTGCATCGTGGTATCGCGCGCGGACGCAACCACATGCATATGGCGCCCAAAACATGATCGTGCGCCGGCCCCAACCGCTCAAAGAGCGCGCGCGGAGGGACGTGAGCAGAGCGCACTGCGGCCGCCTCAACGTCGAGCAGAGCGCGCGAAGGGATGCGAGCATAGCTCGCCGCGGCCGCCTAAACGGCGAGCAACCACCTGCGTATAGCAGTTCTGGTCAACCGTCTAGCACGCGTGGGAGGCGAGACGGCCCATCCATCGGACACGCTGACACACCGATCAAATTACCACGCAATGAGTAAATGCAAATCTGTTCACACCGATCAAACCTAAACGTGTTCCCACTTAGCACTGGGCTATAAAAACTAGTACCCACTCGAAAATTACTGCACATTCCCCTCCTCATCACCAAAAAAATAGGTCTTTCCTCTTAAGCCGTTCCTTGCGTCTGCCATGGCCGGTAGGAAGAGTTCTAGGTCGACATATAATCAGGGAGCAAAGACCAAGGCCGCGGAAGCACTAGAGAGGTCCCGCCGTAACGCGGCAGCCGCAGCAGAGATGGCCTGCCACACCGCGGGGCCCTCGAATGAGCTCTCACGGGCAGGCGAGGGCTCTCACAAGCGCTCTCGCCTTGTCGGCGAACTCGACAAGCTGGCAGGGCTGAAGTCCTTAGCCAGCGACGACGACATTCTCGCTGGCCTAATTAACCAGCAGGAGCTGCTCGCCGGCTTGGAGAAGCTGCTTGAGATTAGCGATGCCTCGGTTGATAAGGCGACCGACCTCGTCATGAAACTCATGGGTGACAATGCGAAGGTCCACGAGGAGCTCGACAAGCAGAAGGAGGAGGCCGTCGGCTGGTGGGAGCTGTATGAGAAGAGCGTTGCCTCGCGGATGATGCTGACAGCCGTCGTCCATGAACTTGGGGATGAGTTGAAGAAGCTCCGCATCGAGCGCGAGCTGCAGGTGGAGGAATCCGTGGCTGCTATCAAGCAAAGTCATGAGGATGTGAAAAAGGAGCTGAAAGAACTCCTCGCCAAGCGATCCATCGAGAAGTAGAGAGCAGCGACTTCCTGCTTCCTCTTTTTTTTCTTCTTCTCTTGCCCCTGTTCTTTCGGGCGTTGCCGCATGTGGCATTTTAAATTGGAAATTATCCGGGATATGTAAGACAATTATTATCCGTTGCCATTGTCAATTTGTCATCGTATTATTTCGTTCGTAACCTCGTAGGTACATGTATATGAGTCGAAAACAGGTTAAAATTCACGTTCTCAGCGAGCCACGAACAAAACAATGCTAGCTATCGTTGAGCATGGCCATGGGATCACAAGCTAACACCTTCCGTCCCGGTGCATTAACCGCATGTTAAACAGTGGCTCAGCCGCCATTAATGGAGAAGTTGGGAGCAAGGAGGCGGCTGGAGGTCAAAGAGCTCGCTTCACGTTGAGCCCGCTCGACCGCCATTAATGGAGAAGTTGAGAGCAAGGCGGCGGGTGGAGGTCAAAGAGCTCGCTTCCCAGTGAGCCTGCGCGGCAAACAGCTTGCACGGGTCCCGTCGAGCCTGCGTGGCGGACTGCTCGCACGTGTCCCGTCGAGCCTGCGCGGCGGACTGCTCGCACGCGTCCCGTCGAGCCAGCGCGGCGAACTTCTCGCACTCGACCCGTCTAATCAAACAGCTGCACGCACGCCACCTAGTATGGTCAAATTTTCGCACAAAGAGGACCAATAAACCAGGACCGAGGTAGTACTCTCCAATAAAAAGAGGGACGCGTGGCCGCACGTAAATGGTTAGTGGAATGCCCATGGTTCAAAGAATACAACCGTTTGCGATATTAACGTGTCATCTATTTGTTCCAAAATGCCTACGTTGGCTATTAATGTGTGCGCCTTGTCTAAAATTGGACAATTTTTTTACCACGGCATATATGTGCCATATAATGACACTATGCCAAGTTTCATGAATTTCGGGTGAGTTTTGGATTTACGGGGATTCAAAAACCAAGATTCTCAATGTTTGAAGCTGAGCCAGGACGCCGAGATGTTTGTAATTCATTCCCATTTCTTTCATGGGACCTAAACATGCATCCAAGGACACATGTATGGTATTTGAATCCATTTTGGTGCACTAGAGCATGTGCTTGTAATTCAAATATGAATTATGGGGATTAAATGCCTAGAAAACTCAATTAATGTATAAAAAGGCCAAACGAACCCTGAATAATTCCATATTTCAGCGCAAATCTCCTTTTGGTCTACGTTGCCTGTAGAAAAAAATACATGGCGAGAAGAGGCAGTGATGATTGTCGTTTCGCCCACAAGGGTGACACGTTCCCTATCGGAACCACGAGGCTTCTTGCTAGAAGCTCCAGTTTGTAAGAGGCTTGTACCAAAACTTGCCCCAGATTGGAATAAAAATTTACCACGGCATATATATGACATGTCATGACACGATGCCAAGTTTCACGATTTTCGGGTGAGTTTTTGATTTACGGGGATTTAAAAACCGAGATTCTTAATGTTTGAGGCCGAGCCTGTACGCCGAGATGTTTGTAATTCATCCCCATTTCTTGCATGGGACCTAAACATACACCCAAGGACACATGTATGGTTTTTGAAGCCATTTTGGTGCACTGGAGCATGTGCTTGTAGTTCAAATTTGAATTATGTGCCTAGAAAACTCAATTAATATATGTATAAAAAGGCCAACAAACCCTAAATAATTCAATATCTCGGCGCGAATCTCCTGTTGGTCTATGTTACCTGTAGAAGAAAAATACAAGGCGAGAAGAGGCAGCGATTGTTGTTTCGCCCACAGGGGTGACACGTTCCCTATCGGAACCACGAGGCTTCTTGCTAGAAGCTCTGGTTTGTAAGAGGTGTGTACCAAAACTTGCACCAAATTGGACAATTTTTTTTACCATGGCATATACGTGCCAAGTCATGACACGATGCCAAGTTTCATGAATTTCGGGTGAGTTTTGGATTTACCGGGATTTAAAAACCAATATTCTCAATGTTTGAGGCCGAGCCAGTACACCGAGATGTTTGTAATTCATACCCATTTCTTGCATGGGACCCAAACATGCACCCAAGGACACATGTATGGTTTTTGAAGCCATTTTGGTGCACTGGATCATGTGCTTGTAGTTCAAATTTGAATTATGGACATTAAATGCCTAGAAAACTCAATTAATGTATATAAAGGCCAAACGAACCCTGAATAATTCCATATTTCAGAACAAATCTCCTATTGGTCTATGTTGCCCGTAGAAAAAAATACAAGGCGAGAAGAGGCAGCGATTGTCATTTCGCCCACAAGGGTGACACGTTCCCTATCGGAGGCTTCTTGCGAGAAGCTCCAGTTTGTAAGAGTCTTGTACCAAAACTTGCCCCAAATTGGTCAGTTTTTTTACCATGGCATATATGTGCCATGTCATGACACCATGTAAAGTTTCATGAAATTCAGGTGAGTTTTGGATTTATGGGGATTTAAAAACCAAGATTCTCAATGTTTGAGGCCGAGCCAGGATGCCGAGATGTTTGTAATTCATCCCCATTCCTTGCATGGGACCTAAACATGCACCCAAGGACACATATATGATTTTTCAACCCATTTTGGTGCACTGGAGCATGTATTTGTAGTTCAAATTTGAATTTTGCACATTAAATGCCTAGAAAACTCTATTATAATGTATAAAAAATGCCAAACGAACCCTGAATAATTTAAAGCAGTTCTGTTCAACCGTCTGGCACCCGTGGGTAAGCACTGTGCGCACGCGTCATGCTAGCTCGCGCTTCCTTCTTTCCCAAGTTTTCCATATTAATGGTGTTATATATGCAAACACGCTACCGTTTCCCGCCACTCTCCCAATCGGTTTCCCGCCACTCCCCCCAAATCGGTTTCCCACCACCCCCATCGGTTTCCCGCTGCCAGTGTCAGTGGGCATAGAAGGCTAGACGGTGACACACCGGCCATACCGTAGTATACCATTCCAAGCATGCCAATCTGGTGAAGCGCCGCCGCCGTCATCAACCTCCTCGACAAGAAGAACGAGCCGGAGCAGGCCGGAGAGCCAAAAAGGCCGTGCGCCACCGAGCAAGAGAGGCGGCGCTCCGCCAAGCAAGAGCGACAGCGCACCGCCGAGCAAGAGCGGCAGCGCACCGCTGAGCGTGATCGGTATCATCATGCCACAGTGCTTGAACGGGCCAATGTCTACACTTGTGTTCATCGCCACCCATGGAGCAGAGCGGAGCAAGAGTGGCAAAGCGCTACCGCAAGAGCGGGAGAACGCCCCCGCACATTAGGTGCGGTGCGCCGCACTATCTGAGCGGAGCCGTGTAAGCATCCTATTGACTCAACCACTCGAGAGGCCATTACCAGGGCCGGTAAGCATCCCGATTCCCCACCAGGAATGGGCAGACGCCGTCAGCGCCATTATTGCGCCGGACGAAGTTCGCACTGCCAGAATCTGCCACCATGACGCCAACGGGCTGGTCGATTGGATCTTCGACCTCCTCGCCCCCCCAGGTGCCACAACTAACGAAGCAGAGCAAAATACTCGTCGCGGCTGGGAATCGACCGTCGCCAACGAAATATCCTGGGCGGAGATCGATATTGCGGTACAGCAGTTCCGCGAGCGTATCAGATGCGTGGACGAAGGCCTGTACCAATTCATGCTCAGCCAAGAGTTCCCATAGGTTTAGGCCCTGTTTGTATTGGTTTTAGCCCAGTTATTCCGCAATTAACTAGGTAACTATCTTGTTCTTAATTAATGAAAAGGAAAAGCTTTTGCTTCTTCCGGCTAGTGGTTTTAAGTTGTTAAAAAATAATATAAGTTTGAATGGAAGTGGTCCGGTATGTAAAGATTGCACACAGTTTCTAAAAGCACAAACGTGTGTGATAGTAAGGAGTTGGTCCCACGCGATGACTATAGGTAAACACCTTAAACGCAAGGAGGCAACTCTTATCAGCAAGGGGCAACTTCCCATCCGCTAGCCTAGTCGAATAGAACGCACATGTTAAGCGAGCTTGGGGCTGGAGCAGTCTAAGGATGGGTGACCGGGTGGGAAGTTGCTATTTCTCAAGCTTCATTTAAGCGCCATGATACGGTCATTACAGACATTTAGCATCTAAATGTGTCTGTAGTGACCTGTCATGTCGATTAAATAAATCTTGAGATACTTGTTTTGAAAATTTGGAGAATGATGTTTTTTGTTATTTGTTGTTTCGAAAAATCGGAAAATGATGGAGATTGATCTGTGGACCCGCCACATTCTATCATTTGACACACAGCGTTCGAGATCTGTGGGCCCACACGTTCTATCCTTTGACCCACAACGTACTTGTTTTGAAAATTTGGAGAATGATGTTTTCTGTTATTTGTTGTTTTGAAAAATCAGAGAATGATCGAGATTGATCTGTGGGCCCGCCATGTTCTATCCTTAGACCCACCACGTTCGATATCTGTGGGCCCGCACGTTCTATCCTTTGACCCACAACATACTTGTTTTGAAAATTTATCTATAGTGACCTATCAATGTACGAGAAGGGTTTGACCATGATGGTTTCCTCTTGGTATAGGTCACGACATGTCAGACCAAATTTAGTTGGGGAACATTCGTTCGATTCCCTCCCGCTGGCTCGAAGTTGGGGAACCGACATCATACGTAACGTGGCTTCCTCGGGCTACGGTGTTCGGTTTGTAATGCAGCTGGTGCCCCATCGAAGTTGTGCATTGGGGATTTGAACACATCACACACCACCACCCATATACATATATTTGGGCCGCATGCAAGGTACGTATACGGTCTTCTGATCGACCCCGTCTCCCATGTGCGGTTTTCAACGACACGCCTATCTGTGGGCCTGGTCTATATATATCATCCCTTTGCCCGACAACGAGGGGGTTAGGCCATGAATGGATTCCTCCTGGTTCGTGTTACCGCGGGTCATGGTGACATGTCCGAGCAAAGTTCGAGCCCATGCGTTCTGAGGATTCCCTCCCATGCGCTCGAAATTGTGGGTTGGATCGACACCCTACGTACGTCGACGTCGTCCTTAATTACTACCTACCTTTCATGGGGGTTGTCCATTTCGTGAGGTAGGCGCCACATCAAAATTGTACATTAATGGGTATTTAAAACACATCACCCTTCCAACGTACATCAATTTGGGCCCCATGCAGGTGGTGCTGGTTTTGTGGCCCCTCTCATGCGGTTTACGGTGATGGTCCAATCTATGGGCCTGAGCGGTCTATTATATCCCTTTTTGACCGACAACAACAGTGGTTGTTTGGCCAAGATAGATTCACTTGGTTCGTCTTATGGTAGGTCATGCATGCATGTCCGACCAAAGTATGAGTATGGGAAAGTTTCAGGTGATACTACGGTTTGGGTGATACCATGCTACCGACTTCTGGGCCATTGGATCTCAGATCCGGCAGTATCTGAGTAGCTCTTGTATTTGTACGCAATTTTAAGACTCTTGAATGACTTTTTTGCAAAATGTTCTAGAGCTCCTAGTCGCCACCGGATCTGAGATCCAACGGCTCCCAGAAGCTCGTATCATGGTATCACCTAAACATCGGTATCACCTGATATTCCCGCTGACACGAAGTGGGGGTGGGGCAGGCACCTAGCTATGACCTTAACCCGGTAATATAGATATCCAAGGGGGCTTTCCAGTTTGCGAGGGAGGTGCCACATCAAAGTTGTGCATTGTGTATTTAAACATCACACCCTTTATTCCTACATATATTTGGCCACTTCCAGGTGGTTGTTGTCTTCTGGCCCCTCTCACCCGATCTTCGACGACGCGCCTACTCGTGGGCCCACGCGTCAAAGTTGTGCATTGGGAATTTGAACATCACACACCACCCTTTTCATACATATATATTTGGGCCACATGCTGTTGTGGTTGTCTTCTTACCCTCTCTCGCGTTTTTTTGTTGCCAAATGGTGCTATATAAAATAGCAGACACCATGTGCGAAGCTTGTGCCCTGTAAAATCGCCATGACTTCACAAGCGCCAGCAAGGGTGTAGGGTACTGTGTACAGGATATTTAGGATGAGAATTCCACGTATGCGTCTGAAAATTAGGACGAACCGTGTGCGATAAACCAACTAGCTAGAAATCTCAAAAAAAGCTACCCGCCTTGAGCGACGCAAAAATTGGTGGTTCCGCGGCTTTTCCTTATTATCACACACAATTATTATGTTTGGACTGTGTGCGATCTGGTTGCTCCCGCCCCGCTTCATTTCCTTTACCCAAATTTTAGTTGCCGCGGTATTACAACCGTCGCCCTCACACCTCCACCACCGACCTCATAGTAAAATTCTAGTAGCCGAGGCATTTGAACCGTCGCCCTCCCTCGTCCACCACCATCTCCACCCACCATTACTAAAATTTTTAGTAGCCGCGGCATATCCTCAAACACCACCCGCCCTAACCCTGTCCCCCCTCCACACTCTACACCCCCCCGCTCGAACCCTAGCTCGCCGCCGCCGCCGAAGCCGCCGCCACCAACCCCTGCCGGTTTGCCCGTGCCTCCTAGCTTAGATAAGTTCAGGTTACCCACCAATTCCCATACCCTCGCCGCCCTGAGTTTTTAGATGAGGCCTGCGGTGTCCCTCCCCCCCCAGATCCCCATCCCCTACTCCAGAGAGTCGCAGCCTAAGCCCGACCACATATCCCGGGGAGCCCGAGGAGCGTACGGCCAAAAGGAGGTCTATCATGGCCTCTCCGCCGAACGATGTCGGGGTGGCCACCGTTCGTGCTGACCTGTCGATCCCGGAGGAACACCTCACCGCGGAAGCCGGCGAGGACGTTGACTACGTCGCCATGGCGAACGCTTCACGTCAGCGGGCTCACGTATTACTGAATCTCAAGACAGCCAGCTATGACATCAAGCTCGTCGACAACGAAGGCTTAACGCGGGCCATGTCACAGGTTAAGTGGTCCATCCCCAACGCCTCTGGTTCAACCGCCGTCGATCTCTTCGAAGACCCCGCCGCTTATCTCCTCCACCTCGCGGTCAATTGCGATCCTTGTATGCCATCGAGCCCATTATGTCATTTCTGAAGGACATGTTCTACGGTGGTGGCTTGGGATCCTCAGCTGCCAAGTCAGATCTCATCGACCACGACCACGCGAAGGGCACCCACTACGGCTCTTCCAAGGTGAGACAACCCATCTGTGACATCAGGGATCGCACCCTGGGTCTGTGCTCTTCCAAGTGGAAGGATCCCGTCCATGACAAGTGAGGCAATATCCTATAAGCAAATCTTACTTTTTCTAGCTAGCCAACTCGTACCCATTGTGGTAGTAGCTTTTGCCATGCGATGTTTTAACTGTGCCGTGTTTAATTATTTCAGTTATGCAAAAATGTAATGTTTAATATGGCTATCTGATGTTTAAGTATGAATTGTCCACTTCAGTTTCACGAATGGCTATATTTGGTTGTTTATAGTGAGTAGATGCCTTGTTTATCTGTATTTGGTTGTTAGGTTGGTTGTAGTGAGCATTTGCCAAGTTTTCAAGCAGATGCCCTGTTTATCTGTATTTGGTTTTTAGGCTGGTTGAAGTGAGCATTTGTCCAGTTTTCAAGCAGATGCCTTGTTTATCTGTATTTGCTTGTTAGGTTGGTTGCAGTGAGCCTTTGTCCAGTTTTCAAGCAGATGCCTTGTTTATCTGTATTTGCTTGTTAGCTAGGTTGGTTGCAGTGAGCCTTTGTCCAGTTTTCAAGCAGGTGCCTTATTTATCTGTATTTGCTTGTTAGGTTAGTTGCAGTGAGCCTCTGTCCAGTTTTCAATGGCTATATTAGGTTCTTATAGTGAGCATATATGCCTTGTTTATTTCAATTATTCACAATGTAATGTTCATTATGTGCAAGTATGAACTGTGCAGTTCGATTTCACCAATACCAGTTTGAACGGCTATATTTGGTTCCTGTTATGCCTTGTGAAGTTAACACATGCCCTTTATTTCAGTTTTACACATTTATGCAGTGTGATGTTTAAGCATGAGCTATGTTCTATTCATTTTCAACAGTGCCAGTTTGAATTACAATATTTGGTCCTTGTTAAGCCTGTTGTAGTTAACATTCCCTACCATTTTTTATGTGCTTTAACATCATGCTGAAACCAACACATTCAAGCTGTCATTTTGAGATGTTGTTGTTTACCATGGCTATATTTGGTTGATGTTAAGCCGGTAGTACTTATCACGCCTTTCCATGTACTTATGCAGGACAACAATGGGAGTGGCCAACATTTTCCACCGAGGTTAGTTTCATCCCTCGGCTTATACTGCCTCCGCTCCATAATGTAGTGCATACAAATCCACGGCTGGACACTTTTTAGCTTCTAATATTGACTTGTTGCTTGTAGGTACATATGTCCTAGGCAAAGATCCACGCCTCGACCCTTTTTGTGTATGGGGCAATGAGATATTCATGAACCAGCATCAAGTGAGGAAACTGATAAGAATTATTAGCAAAAAGATACGACTGATGGCAATTAAATTATTTGTCTATGCTCTATCCAACACAACAGTGAGCTGTAGGATAGTAACTACGAACTCTGTAGCCTTCTCTTTTTACTTCCCATAATGAGTTGTTAGACAACAACGTCTGAATCTTTTTCATTTGCAGTGGTTCCCAAAGCAGTTTACTGAAGATTACCGTGCAAAGTACATGATTGGTGGACATGTAGTGAAGGTTAAAGTATTTCATCGAGACTACAATGAGCATTGAGAAGTCCTAATGAAGACAGTGAAGGATGGGCGGGCGGCCATCACAAGGGGTTGGCCTAGAGTCGTGCGTGCATTAGGCATGGAGGAGGGCATAATATGGGCATTCCGCTTCAACTTCTCTAGCAACCATAATGTCTTCCACCTCTCTCTTTACAGTCTTTAGTACAACTGTGGTTCATCATTCTTTCCTTACTGCTTCTGTAGTTCTTCAGTACATGTACCTGTGCATCGAATTATTCATTCGTCCTTAAACTTGTATTTGTAATAAACATGGTTCGATGTGAAATAAGTGATTGCCTACTTTCATATTGAAAATCTGTCTCAATTTCAAATTCTGTGAATTTTAAATGCAGGGATTAAATTAGGGATAAATTATGATCTGCAGGCCATTACACTGCATACAGTTTGCGAAAGCAAAACGTCTGTGATAAACGTCAAGATCAGACACGTTTCTCAGATCAGTACGTGTGCGATGAAACTCTACTGCACACACGATCAGACAAGAAAAAAGTGTGAGATTAACAACAAGAACGCACACAGTTCCTTCTTAATAAATGTTTGTGAAAGTGACCTTATCTCACACGCTGGGCAATTATGAACTGTTTATGATGTCGTGTGCATCATAAACGTTTGCTCATAGAAGAACGCGTGCGATAGACCTTCATCCGACATGGGTAATACAGATGAATCGTTTGGGACATTTTATACATCTCAAACGTTTATGTACATACAAATGTGTGGGATATTCAAGCTTTGCATATGGTGTACAATTGCGAACTGTTTGTGATGGGGTGAGCATCGCAAATGTTGCAGCACATAATACCGAGTGCGATGGTAATGCGGGCACAAACGAGTAGCAAGGACGGAGCGTTTGGGAAAGATGCGGGCATCGCATATGCTTAGTTCTGCGAAACGTATGCTTGCGTGCTACCTATCGCGGACGGTTTTTGGGTCATTTGGGAAGACCCCCCTATCGCACACGTAGGCTAGGCGACGGTTTAAAACTCTGTCGCGGAAAGGGGTTAAAAACCGTTTGTATAGCAGCTCGCTGTACCAGTGATATGATAGGTATCAATCAACTCTAATGTCACCTAGATACTCCAATGTCACCACAAGTATCCGTGAGTTAATTATTCGATATGCATGATACAATTTCAGATCCATAATGGTCAATCCAACACAAAGAACTTCAAAGAGTACCCCAAAGTTTCTATCTGAGAAACTAGGATGAAAACGTGTATCAACCTATGTGCCTAGATTACCCCATTGTCACCTCGGGAACCCGCAAGTTGATTACCAAAACGTATATCAAGTGACTCAATAGAACACCCCATTGTCACCATGGGTATCCACATGCAGGACATACATCAAGTGTTCTCAAATCCAAAATATTCAATCCGATAACAATGAAACCTCAAAGGGAAAGACTCAATTCATCACAACAAGATAGAGAGGGAAGAACACCATATGATCCAACTATATTAACAAAGCTTGTGGTACATCAAGATCGTGCCAAATCAAGAAAACGGGAGAGAGAGAGAGAGAGAGAGAGAGAGAGAGAGAGATCAAACACATAGCTACGGGTACATACCCTCAGACCCGAGGGTGAACTACTCCCTCCTTGTCATGGTGACCGTCGGGATGATCAAGATGGCCTCCAGTGATGATTTCCCCCTCTGACAGGGTGCCAGAAAAGGCCTCCAGATGAGATCGGTTTGGAACAGAGGCTTGCGGTGGTGGCGTGGGAGTTCTAGGTTTCTTTCTGGGGGTTTCTATATTTATAGGATTTTTCAGTGTTGGAATCACGTCAAGGGGAGTCCCGAGGGACCCATGAGTTCAAGTGGCGCGCCCTAGGGAGGAGGGCGCCACCTAGGCTCGTGACTCCCCTGGACTTCGTCTGGTCCTCCTTTGAAGCTTCGTGGGTCTCTTCTTGTCCATAAAAAATCACCGTAAATTTTCGTGGCATTTGGACTTCGTTTGGTATGGATTTTCTCCGAAACAAAAAATAGCCAAAAAAGATAGAAACTGGCACTGGGCACTAGGTCAATAGGTTAGTTCCCAAAAATCATATAAAAGTGCGCCAAAACCATATAAAATTGTTGTAAACATGGCATGAATACATAAATTATAGATACGTTGGAGACGTACCAGCATCCCCAAGCTTAATTCCTGCTCGTCCTCGAGTAGGTAAATGATAAAAGAAATAATTTATGAAGTGTGAATGCTAGCATAGTGCATAAGTTTGATCAATGATACTTTCAATCACTTTTTCTAGCATCATAAACATCAGCTTTGTCTCATAAAACTCATCATGATAAAGTAGCAATCAATTCACATGTTATGGTTCAAACAATGCGTTCTCTTGAAACTTAACAACTCATGTTCTTAGTCACCAAACAATTACAATTCAACTTATTTTCAACAAAGTCTAAGTAAGAGCTCCACATACTCAATTATCATATAGTCTTCTATGATTGCTAGTACTCAAAGCATATTTTTAGAAAAAATAGCATCAATCGAACACAGAGGAAGATAGGGGCTTAATGTTTCGCCTCCCAACTTACTTATCATGGAGATAATTGTCAACAATAATAATTCATGATCAAATATATTTGACTGGATATATGTTTCTGGATCTTTCCCCACCACATGATGCTTGCCAAGTGGAGAATAATTGAGGTTGAAATAAGAAGTAGACTCAACAAGAAAAGTAAATAGATAGGACCTTCGCACAGGGAAGCATGGATTTGCTAATGTGCTAGAGCTCACTGCTTAAAACAGAGATGAATACATTTTGAGTGGTGTGCCTTACCTGTCAACGTTACGACAAAGGATTTCAATATCTTCCATCCTAAACACATTATTGGCGGTTCCCATGCAGAAAGGAAAAGATTTAGTCCCCCACAACCATACAACCATACAAACACAAGCCATGGCTAGCCGAATTCACGGGTGCCCTCCAAACAATCAACTTTCTGGGGGGAATTTGTTTTATTATATTTTTCTTTGTTTTTATTTAACAGGACTGGGCATCCCAAATACCAGCCTCTCTCGTGCAAGACGAGTGAATAAACTCTCGTCTTGAGAATAACCCACTTAGCATGGAAGATATTGACCGCCCCATCGCTCCATGAGCGGTACAGGCACACAAAACAGATGTTTATTTGAATGATTTAGAGATGGCACATGCAAATTTACTTGGAACAACGGGGTAATACAGTATATAGGTAGGCATGGTGGACACTCATGGAAGAAACTTGGTTCAAGGATTTTGGATGCACAAGCAGTATTCCCACTTAGTACAGAAATTTTGGCAAGCAAAGATTATAAACAAGCACCACATGTTGGAGGGTCCATAACTGTAATGACCAAACCTCGAAGGATTTGAGTCTCTATGCTTACTATGCTAGTCCCTGGATCAATTCGCTAGCACAAACAGTATAGATGAATACCAGAGTAACAAGTGCATCATTTAAAACAATGTATGATCCATAATTTATAAAGTAAAACAGTCTGCATAGGACATAGCTAGCTTTATTCAATCAAACAGTGGAAAAGTAGCAGAAACATAACGATGAGTCCAATCATAGCCCACTGGCGATGTTGAGTGCAGGCTCACAACCCTAACGGTACCTTACTCTTCGTCTCAATATCCTGCAACATGAGACGTTGCAGCCGTATAGGTCAATACATTCAATGTATTGGTAAGTTACACAGGAACAATAATAAAGCAGACCTACAAGTACATGCATAGTATAACAAAAGAAAGGCTTGCTGGTTATTTTGCAGAAAAGCTAATTTTGTCCTCATAACTACCTAATAATCACATTTATTTTAATTTGGTTGCTACAATTAAATACATATGGTTGAATTGGTAACTCCAACTCCAACCTATACCCATTATTAAGTTTCCCATCAAATTTATTAAGTGTCACAACTGTCAAGATCATCCAACAATTGTAATGGCATAGTCGCTCAAATTGTCCTTAACCGGGGACACGGCTAATCGATTAATTTTCATACTCTGCAGAGTTTAGTACGCTTTACCCACTGGACCCAACCCGAAGATTGAGACGGAGTCTTTCAGAAGCAGTCAGCTAGTCCAAAAGGAGACCCATCCCAACTATCATAACTACATCAGCTGGCACATCCGGGTAAGGTTTCCGCAACTGATCAACTAAGCCAAAGCCCATATAGCCAGTGGCCGTACATGGAAGCTACTAGTCACTAAGTCTGTCTGATCTTTTTGAACCTGGGTAGCATTCCACTTACATTCAGAGGGTAGCAACCATGATGTTCTTGAAACCACCCTAACAATACCATTTCCTCCCAGAGGTGAATTATATCCTTAGTTGCTACTCAATTTAATATATATATAATCCTCACATAAGCTCAATGGATATAAGACCATCCCCGTCTACATAGCATAGCAAAACTACAACTACCACGATCTTCATTGACGAGGAGATAACTCAAAAGCATAGCATAACATAATAGTATTCCTATACATGCATATATTCATAATGTGATATAGACTACATGCATAGAAAAATAATAGGTAAAGGATGATCAACATGTAACTTGCCTTGGTCTTGGTTCAAAAGGTCACACTCCTGACAATAGTTTGCGTCGCACTCCGGACAATCTACACGTTTCACACAAAACAACAAATAAATCACCAAAACTCAAATAACACTAAAATAAAACCAACAGCAAGAAATCATTTAAAAATCCAAACAATAGTAGCATATCAGTAGGTAAATTCATCTACATCCTACTAGGATCACAATGCAAAAAGAAACAATTAGTTTGGACATACGGTTTGAAAGATATGGCCTCCGAAACGTTAATTTTAAATTTGAACGAATTCAATTTTCAAAAGTTCAAAAGTGTAAAATTATTATTCTACTGTATTCTGCTGATCAATGCAAGTACACAGGAAAAAGAATCACTCAATTTGACTAAACGGATCAAGAGATATAGTTAAACAAAATTTGGATGAAAATCTGTCCAAAAGGACTTTGAGCTGCTGCGGTTACTGTAGCATGTGGCCACGTGGCGTGACGGGATTGGACTAAAGGGGTTCTGTGTGTGCGTGCTCACCGAGAGCAAGGGAAAATGGCGGCGGTCTCGGACGTGCGTGGCGGAGCTCCTCCGGCGGTTCTCCGGTGAAGGCAAGGTGACGGGCGGACGCGGCGTTCGGAGGGGGTGACGATGGTTGTGAAAACGGCGACCGGGGATTCCTCTGTGGGCGGCGGCAGCGACGTGAACCGCGGCTGCTCCGGCGGCGTCGGGTTCGCTCAGGCGGCTCGCTCAGCTGCATTTCCGGCGATGAAAATATGTCAGAAAAAGTGCGTCGTCGAGAGGGGAAGCTTGAGAACCAAACTAGGGTGGCGGGGAGTACTGATGGTGACAAAATTTTCCGGCGACGGCGGTAGACTGCGGAGCTCCTCGCGAGATGCATTTCATCCTAACCAGAGCGTGCGGTAATGGAAAGGATCGGAAAGGGGCTTCGGGTGTGCTGGGCAAACCCTTACGCTTCCACGGAGTCCTAGGGATGCACGGGGTGGCTTGAGCGCTCGAGTTTGACTCGGGCTCGAGCTGCGCGCGTGGTTTGTCTGGCTCTGGGAAGGAGAAGAACTAGTGTGGGGCCCACTGGTCAGTGGCTGGGAGTAGGATATAGAAAGAAAAAAAAGGTTGTGGACGTGGGCTACTCGCTATGCCGAATTGGGCCCCGGCTGCTGCTGCTTGCGCTGTCTGGCGCGTGCGAGCGTCAAATAGACATAAGGCCGCAGCTGTACATGCCCAAATGAATAGTAATATCTGTGAAGATATAATATTGTACAGGAAAAAAACATTCTGACTAAGAATTAAAATACCAGAATAATTCCTAAAAATACTATAAACACATAGTAAAATAATACTAATAATATATAGTACAGGAACACTAGTTCCATCCCTAATGCAATTTTGGAAATTCATTTTATGCAATAGACCACACAAAGAGCATTACAACAATCAACTGAACAAACATTTGGAGTTATATAATTGCCAAAATAAATCAGGGGAACTCAAAATAATATTCTGGACATTATGAACTTTTTATTAACAGGGGAGAAGTCATGTTATCTAGACTCCAATAATTTGCCTTGAGTTGCATAATGAATTGAATATTCAGAAGAAAAACAAATAGTGCATAGAAAATATGAGATGCATATGAATGATCTATTAACATCCAAATTAGGAAAATTGGGATGTTACAAACCTACCCACCTTAAGATGAATCTCGGCATCGAGATTCGGGCTGGCTAGAAAATAGGTGTGGGTGATCCTGCCTCAGGTCCTCCTCTCGTTCCCAAGTAGCTTCTTCTTCTGTACGATGATCCCACTGAACCTTGCATAACTTGATTGTCTTGGTGCTAGTAACTCTCTCTGCTGTCTCCAGAATCTTAACAGGATTCTCCTCATAGGTCAAATCACTCTCCAACTGAATTGCCTCAAGTGGCACTGTATCTCTCAAAGGAACATCCGCCATCTCTGCATGGCACTTCTTCAACTGGGATACATGAAACACATTATGAACTCATGACAAGGATTCTGGCAACTCTAGCCAATAAGCTACCTCTCCTCTGCGCTCCAAGATCTTGTAAGGCCCCACAAAACGTGGTGCTAACTTACCTTTGATTCCAAACTTCTTAATCCCATGAAGTGGTGAAACTCTAATATATGCACGGTCTCCTACCTCATATGTAACCTCCTTACGCTTTGCATCTGCATAACTCTTCTGTCTGGACTGTGCTATCTTTAGCTTGTCACGAATCAACTTGACCTTTTCCTCATCATATCTGATCAAGTCTGGTCCAAAGAATTGACACTCTCCAACCTCATCCCACATCAATGGTGTCCTGCACTTCCTACCATACAATACCTCAAATGGTGCCATCTTTAGACTAGCCTGATAACTATTATTATATGAGAACTCTGCATAAGGTAAATTATCATCCCAACTAGACCCGTAGTCCAAAGCACAAGCTCTCAATATATCCTCCAAAATCTGATTTACCCTCTCTGTCTGCCAATCTGTCTGTGGATGGAAAGCTATACTGAACTCCAATCTGGTGCCGAAGGATTCATGCAACTGACGCCAAAACTTAGATGTGAACTGAGCACCTCTATCAGACTCTACCTTCCTTGGAAGTCCATGGACACAAACAATTCTGGACATATAAATCTTTGCTAGCTTAGCACTGGTATAAGTAGTCTTTACCGGGATGAAGTGAGCAACTTTAGTCAAACGATCAACAACTACCCAAATAGAATCATAACCTGACCATGTCCTGGGTAATCCTGTAATGAAATCCATACCAATCTCATCCCACTTCCAATCAGGTATAGGCAATGGTTGTAACAAACTTGCTGGTTTCTGATGTTCTGCTTTAACTCTCTGACACACATATAGCAATATACTCAACAATTTCCCTCTTCAGGCTAGGCCACCAAAATCTTTCCCTCAAATCCAAATACATCTTAGTATTACCTGGGTGAATAGAATAAGGTGAATCATGCGCCTCCTGAAGAATTAACTTTCTGATCTTTGCATCTTGAGGTACAAAAATACGCTTCTCAAACCATATAGCTCCATGTTCATCCTCATGGAAATCTTTTGGCCTTCCCTTTACTCATATTCTCTTTTATCTCAACAATCTCCTTATCATCCTTCTGAGCTTCTCTGATTCTGTCAAGCAAAGTAGGCTTACCTCCAGTGTTGCCAAATATCCCTTAGGAACCATCTCCAACCTGAGATTCCTAAACTGTTCACATAACTCCGGTGGCATATCATCAATATTAATTACATTAACATGGCTCCTACGACTCAATGCATCAGCAACAACATTAGCCTTACCAGGACGATACTACACATTCAAATCATAACCCTTAATAAGCTCCAACCATCTCCTCTGCCTGAGATTCAACTCCTTCTGAGTAAAAATATACTTCAAGCTCTTATGATCAGTAAATATATCACAATGATTACCAACAAGATAATGCGTCCAAGTTTTCAATGCATGCACAATTGAGGCTAAGTCCAAATCATGTGTAGGATAATTATGCTCATGATTCTTAAGCTGACATGAAGCATAAGAAACATCACAATATACCTGGAAGTCTTTATGTATGTTTGGCAGAATTAAGACTGGTGTTGTAACCAAACGCTGCTTCAACTCCTGAAAGCTCGCTTCACATTCGTCAGTCCAAACAAATTTCTTCTCCTTCTGCAACAATTTAGTCATAGGCTTCGCAATCTTGGAAAAGTTCTCAATAAACCTCCAGTAATAACCTGCAAGGCCCAAAAAGCTGCGAATCTCCCCAACTGACGTGGGTGACTTCCACTCTGTAACTACGGCAACCTTGGATGGATCAACTGCAACTCCATTACTTGATACAACATGTCCAAGGAATGCTACCTCATCCAGCCAAAACTCACATTTGCTGAACTTGGCATACAACTGATGTTCCCTCAATTTCTCTAATACCAAACACAGGTGCACTTCATGCTCTTGCTTATTCTTGGAAAACACCAATATATCATCAATGAAAACAACCACAAATTTATCCAAGAACTCCATAAACACCTTGTTCATCATATTCATGAAGTATGCAGGGGCATTAGTCAATCCAAATGACATAACAGTATACTCATATAACCCATACCTCGTAGTAAAAGCAGTCTTTGGAATATCTTGCTCACGAATTTTCAATTGATGTAACCAGAACAAAGATCAATCTTAGAGAACACAGTAGCTCCCACCAACTGGTCAAACAGATCATTTATCATAGGCAAAGGATACTTATTCTTAATGGTTACCTCATTCAGAGAACGATAATCAACACACATCCTCAGAGTTCCATCCTTCTCAACAAACAAAACTAGAGCTCCCCAAGGTGATGAACTTGGGTGAATAAATCCTTGTGCCTGCAATTCCCTTATCTGTTTCTTCAATTCCTCTAACTCTTGAGGAGGCATTCTATACGGTCTCTTTGCAATAGGTCCAGTGCCTGGTATTAAATCAATAAGAAACTCAATATCTCCATCTGGTGGCATACCTGGCAACTCCTCTGGAAACACATCCGGATAATCCTTCATAACTGGCACCTCTTCCAGGCTACCCCCCTTAAGAGAGTTCACCTGCATCTACTTATGCTCGTACTTACATACATATTTGATTCTCTTCCCTCATGTGCACTGAGAGAAATAGATTGACTGACACAATCAATAACACCTTCATATAAATGTAACCAGTCCATACCCAAAATAATATCCAGACCTTGTGACTTCAATATAATCAAATCTGTAGGAAACTCATACTTCCCAATAGACAAACTCAACTGACGACAACTAACACCTACTATCATCTCAGCTCCTGGGGAACTCACTCTAATAGGCATACTAAGAGTTTTGGTTGGCAATCCATGTTTATCAATAAATACCCTAGAAATAAATGAATGCGATGCACCAGTATCAAAAAGAACAAGTGCGGGTACTGAATTAAACAAGAACTTACCAATCAATGCACCAGGCTCATTATAGACCTCCTCCACATTAACATGGTTGACATGACCCTTTTGGAAGGGGTTTGGCTTGCTGACTCCAGAATTCCCATTACCGTTCTTGTTCTCTAGACATGCATTAGAGTAGTAGCCCATCTGCCTGCACTTGTAGCACTGAACTTGGCTAATGTCCCTCTTCACTGGCACACTCTGGCGGTGTTGGTTACTATTACCTCGATTACCCTTGCCATTGCCATTGCTACTCTTTTGCTCATTGTGATGATGGTGGCCATTATGGTTGTGGACATTCCTCCATGATGATTATGTTCATTACCGCCATGATGATTATGTCCATTACCTCCATGATGATTATGTCCATTACCTCCATTACCATGATATGAAGTGCGTGGCTTTTGCTGTGGTGCTGAATTATACCTGTTATTGTTGTTGTACTTCCTCTTGCGGTTTTCTATGGCCTGCTGCTTTCCCTCAAGCACAATAGCCTTATCAATCAGCTCCTGGCAATTACCAAAGGTGGACACTGTCAACTGAACGCCCAACTCATCATTTAGGCCCTCCAAGAATTTCTCCTGCCTAGCTGCATCAGTGTTAACATCATTAGGAGCATAACGTGCAAGATTATTAAATTCCTCCACATACTCATTCACATTTCCGACCTCCCTGACGCAAGCTACAAAACTCCTTCTTTTTCAGAGTCATGGCGCCAGCAGACACATGTGTGGCGTGAGAAGCTTCCTGAAACTGCTCCCACATGATAGTAGCAATGGGATAAGTGACCAAGTAATTGTCCCACCAAGCTGCGGCAGGACCCTCCAACAAATGTGAGGCAAACCTCACCCTCTCTGCATCTGTGCATCCAACGGTCTCCAGGTTCCTATTGACTGAGCGGAGCCAATCATCATCCACAATAGGTTCAGGGGTGCTGGAGAACCTCTGAGGATTCAACCTCAAGAACCTGGTAAGCATATCCACAGGTGGCGGTGGATTGTTGTTGTTGTTGTTGTTGTTGTTGTTGTTGTTGTTGTTGTTGTTGTTGTTGTTGTTGTTGTTGTTGTTGTTGTTGTTGTTGTTGTTGTTGTTGTTGTTGTTGTTGTTGTTGTTGTTGTTGTTGTTTTTGTTGTTGTTGTTGTTGTTGTTTTTGTTGTTGTTGTTGTTGTTGTTGTTGTTGTTGTTGTTGTTGTTGTTGTTGTTGTTGTTGTTGTTGTTGTTGTTGTTGTTGTTGTTGTTGTTGTTGTTGTTGTTGTTGTTGTTGTTGTTGTTGTTGTTGTTGTTGTTGTTGTTGTTGCTACTGGTTCTGAGCAAGCTACTGGATCAACTGGGCTTGTCCCTGAAGCAACTGCTGCACGTATGGTGGTACGTCATTGTCATTGTTGCCTCCTCCTGAACCACTTCCTCTAGTCTCACGTCTCGGCGGCATCTGGCGGGCAAGAATAGATGAGTAATAGACAGAAATATATATATTCTACCCATATGCATAATATGATTTAGGCAATATATACAAGGCAACAAAAACACAACAATGAATAACACCAACAGGAAAACAATAACCAATAAGATAGCATTATATATAGTCGAATAATTCTGACAAGATCCAAATTCAACAAACAAACTACAAGTCTAGCAAGCAACCTAGTATCGTCATACCACAAAAGTGGGCATAATCAGATACACTAACACGATAACGTTGCAATATAAAACAAACATAAATGGTGGTCTGAGCACTAGTTCCTACTTATATGGTCAATATACTTGAGGGGGTTGACTAATAAAAAAATGTAAGTAGTATAACAAGTTTATAAAAATAATTTTTCACTCCTATGGCTTTTCTAATCCATTTTTTAGGGTCACAACCTACAGTCAACACACTGCTCTGATGCCATAGGTAACGACCAAACCTCGAAGGATTTGAGTCTCTGTGCTTACTGTGCTAGTCCCTGGATCGATTCGCTAGCACACACAGTATAGATGAATACCAGAGTAACAAGTGCATCATTTAATACAACGTATGATCCAGAATTTATAAAGTAAAACAATCTGCATAGCACATAGCTAGCTTTATTCAACCAAACAACAGAAAAGTAGCAGAAACATAACGATGAGTCCCATCATAGCCCACTGGCGACGTTGAGTGCAGACTCGCGGCCCTAACGGTACCTTACTCTTCGTCTGAATATCCTGCAACATGAGACGTTGCCGCCGTATAGGTCAATACATTGAATGTATTGGCAAGTTACACAGGAACAATAATAAAGCAGACCTACTAGTACATGCATAGTATAACAAAAGAAAGGCTTGCTGGTTATTTTTGCAGAAAAGCTATTTTTGTCCTCACAACTACCTAATAATCACATTTTAATTTAATTTGGTTGCTACAATTGAATACATATGGTTGAATTGGTAACTCCAACTCCAACCTATACTCATTATTAAGTTTCCCATCAAATATATTAAGTGTCACATCTGTCAAGATCATCCAACAATTGTAATGACATAGTCGCTCAAATTGTCCTTAACCAGTTACACGGCCAATCGATTAGTTTTCATACTCTGTAGAGTTTAGTACGCTTTACCCACTGGACCCAACCCGAAGATTGAGACGGGGTCTTTCAGAAGCAGTCAGCTAGTCCCAAAGGAGGCCCATCCCAAATTTTATAACTACATCAGCTGCCACATCTGGGTAAGGTTTCCGCAACTGATCAACTAAGCCAGAGCCTATATAGCCAGTGGCCGTACATGGAAGCTACTAGTCACTAAGTCTGTCTGATCTTTTTGAACCTGGGCGGCATTCCACTTACATTCAGAGGGTAGCAACCATGATGTTCTTGAAACCACCCTAACAATACCATTTCCGTCCAGAGGTGAATTATATCCTTAGTTACTACTCAATTTATTATATATATAATCCTCACATAAGCTCAATGGATATAATAACCATCCCCGTCTACATAGCATAGCAAAACTACAACTACCACGATCTTCATTGACGAGGAGATAACTCAAAAGCATAGCATAATATGATAGTATTCCTATACATGCATATATTCATAATGTGATATAGACTACATGCATAGAAAAATAATAGGTAAAGGATGATCAACATGTAACTTGCCTTGGTCCTGGTTCAAAAGGTCACACTCCTGACAATAGTTTGCGTCGCACTCCGGACAATCAACACGTTTCACACAAAACAACAAATAAATCACCAAAACTCAAATAACACCAAAATAAAACCAACAACAAGAAATCATTTAAAAATCCAAACAACAGTAGCATATCAGCAGGTAAAATTCATCTACATCCTACTAGGATCACAATGCAAAAAGAAACAATTAGTTTGGACATATGGTTTAAAAGATATGGCCTCCGGAATGTTAATTTTAAATTTTAACGAATTTAATTTTGAAAGTTCAAAAGTGTAAAATTATTATTCTACTATATTCTGCTAATCAATGCGAGTACACAGGAAAAAGAATCGCTCAATTTGACTAAACGGATCAAGAGATATAGTTAAACGAAATTTGGATGAAAATCTCTCCAAAAGGACTTTTGAGCTGCTGCGGCTACTGTAGCATGTGGCCACGTGGCATGACGGGATTGGCCGAAAGGGGTTCTATGCGCGCATGCTCACCGAGAGCAGGGGAAAATGACGGCGGTCTCGGACGTGGGCGGCGGCGCTCCTCCGGCGGTTCTCCGGCGAAGAAGAGGTGACGGGCGGACGCGGCGTTCGGAGGGGGTGACGATGGTGGTGAAAACGGCGACCGGGGATTCCTATGTGGGTGGCGGCAGCAACGTGAACCGCGGCTGCTCCGGCGGCGTCAGGTTCGCTTGGGCGGCTCGCTCAGCTGCGTTTCCGGCGATGGAAATATGTCAGAAAAAGTGCATCGTCAAGAGGGGAAGCTTGAGAACCAAACTAGGGGGGCAGGGAGTACTAATGGTGACGAAATCGTCCGGCGATGGCGGCAGACTGCGGAGTTTCTTGCGAGATGTGTTTCGCCCTAACCAGAGCGTGCGATGATGGAAAGGATCAGAAAGGGGCTTCGGGTGTGCGGGGTAAACCCTGACGCGTCCAGGGAGTCCTAGGGATGCACGGGGTGGCTTGAGCGCTCGAATTTGACTCGGGCTCGAGCTGCGCGCGCGGTTTGTCTGTTTTGGCGAAGGAGAAGAACTGGTGCGGGGCCCGCCGGTCAGTGGCTGGGAGTAGGATATAGAAAGAAAAAAAAGGTTGTGGACGTGGGCTGCTCGGTAAGCCGAATTGGGCCGCCGGCTGCTGCTGCTTGTGCTGTTTGGCGCGTGCAAGCGTCAAATAGACATAAGGCCGCGGCTGTACAGGCCCAAATGAACAGTAATATCTGTTAAGATATAATACTGTACAGGAAAAAACATTCTGGCTAAGAAATAAAATACCATAATAATTCCTAAAAATACTATAAACACACAGTAAAATAATACTAATAATATATAGTACAGGAACACTAGTTCCATCCCTAATGCAATTTTGGAAATTCATTTTATGCAATAGACCACACAAAGAGCATTACAACAATCAACTAAACAATCATTTGGACTTATATAATTGCCAAAATAAATCAGGGGAACTCAAAATAATATTCTGGACATTATGAACTTTTTATTAACAGGGGAGAAGTCATGTTATCTCCACTCCAATAATTTGCCTTGAGTTGCATAATGAATTGAATATTCAGAAGAAAACAAATAGTGCATAGAAAATATGAGATGCATATGAATGATCTATTAACATCCTAAATAGGAAAATTGGGATGTTACAATAACAATATAACTTCTATGCAAATATTCCCAAACATAACTCATTACGTTGTCTTCCTTGTCCAACTTCAACTTATTTGATCAAGTTTGAAAATAATTAATGGGTATTCGCAATCATAAAAGATGTCCAAAATAATATATTTGTATGTGAAATTTCTCTTCCTTATACTAATCTTTCCTGAATTGCTTGTATGACCAATATTATGATTGTCAAATTTCAATAGATTTTACTTTATGAACCCAATGTGAAATATTACTAAGCATATGGAACATATATAATTTGAGGTTTATGATATTCAATTCATTCAACAATTTACTCTTAGGATATAAGTGAAGCACAAGAGTGAATGACAAACTACTCCAAATGATATAAGTGGAGATCAGATAGTAGCTAAGTGAATAGGTAGCTATGTAAAGACTCTCTCCAACTAAAAACTTTCATATCTAATGAGCTTTATTAAACAGCAAAAAAACAAAAATAAAAGTACACTCCAAGAATAGCATATATTATGTGAATAAATAAAAACTTAGGCCCAACCAAGACTAACCGATAATTATTGATGAAGAAAGGTGGGATGCCTACCGGGGCATCCCCAAGCTTAGATGCTTGAGACTTCTTGTAATATTAACTTGGGGAGCCTTGGGAATTCCCAATCTTGAGTTCTTGTGTCTCCTTAATTCCTCTCATATCACGGCTTCTCCTAAGTCTTAAAAACTTCATCCGCATAAAACTCAAGAAGAACTCGTGAGATAAGTTAGTATAAATCAAATCAAAACCATAACATTCTCTACTGTATAAAATTACTAAAATTATAATTAAACATTGCATAATAAATGTATCTGCATATTTAATACTCCCATCACCAAATAGAAACATTAAACAAGCAAACAAATGCAAACAATGCAACTATAACCGCAATCTGTCTAAACAGAACAGTCTGTAAAGGATGAATAAACATTTAAACTTCCCTTTCTCCAAAAATTATAAAAAATTACCATGTGATAGAGAACTTATACATGATACTTTGTAAAAATTTCAGATTTTTATCCTGCTCTGACAATTCAGGAATATTCTGGACATAACAGAAAACTTTCTGTTTTCAAACAGCAACTCATGAACTTGCAAACTGAGCATGGTAAAGGCTATACTTGACATTTTATTGAAATAACAGGTACAAAACATGATTATTGATAACATAAAGCACATATCAACAAAAGAAAATGATGTTCCAAGCAAAACACATATTATGTGATGAATAAAAATATAGCTCCAAGTGAGGTATACCGATAATGTTGAAGGTGAAAGAGGGGATGCCTTCCGGGGCATCCCCAAGCTTAGACGCTTGAGTCTTCCTTGAATATTACCTTGGGGTGCCTTGGGCATCCCCAAGCTTAGGGTCTTGCCACTCCTTATTCTCCTCATATTGGTATCTCACCCAAAACTTGAAAACTTCAGTCACACAAAACTTAACGGAACTCGTGAGATAGGTTAGTATGATAAAAATAAATCATCCACTTAGGTACTGCGAAGACAAGATTCATAATTGTTCTCACATAATGCCTACTATACTCTACCATTTCTACAATTTATATTGACCAATATAAGCCATAGAAACTGTAAAACAAGCAAACTATGCATCGAAAACAGAATCTGTCAAAAACAAAACAGTCTGTAATGATCTGAATTAAAGTAATACTTCTATAACTCCAGACATTCTGAAACATTAGGACAACGTAAACAATTTGTAGACCAATACTGTGTAAAAATTTCAGGATTTTATCACGTTCCAGTACAGAATAGAAATTCCAGCACTGGATCCTAAATAGGAAAGCGCGCTCATCGAGTTCATCTGTGAGAATCGGGACATCTTTGCATGGAAACCTTCTGATATGCCGGGTGTACCGAGAGAACTCGCTGAGCACTCCCTTAATGTGGATCCTTAGTTTAAGCCTGTACGGCAATACCTCCGTCGTTTTAACGAGGAGAGATGCAAAGCCATTGGTGAGGAAGTGGCCCGGCTCCTAGCTGCCGGATTCATTGTGGAAGTATTTCATCCTGAGTGGTTGGCTAACCCAGTTCTTGTTCTGAAGAAAAACGGGACTTGGCGGATGTGTGTTGATTACACAGACTTGAATAAGGCCTGTCCTAGTGATCCTTTTGCTCTGCCCTGTATTGACCAGATCATTGATGCTACGGCTGGTTGTGAGTGTTTGTGTTTTCTGCATGCTTACTCTGGTTATCATCAGATCAAGATGAAGAAGGAGGACCAGGAAAAGACAACTTTTATCACGCCCTTCAGAGCTTTCTGTTATACATCGATGCCGTTCGCACAGGCGACTTATCAGCGCTGTGTTCAAAATTGTTTTCACAAGAAGATCGGGTGTAACATTCATGCTTATGTTGATGATATTGTGGTGAAGTCTCGGAAGAAGGAAACCTTGTTGGATGATCTGAAGGAGACGTTTGACAACCTGTGAGTTTATCAGATGAAGCTCAACCCGACCAAGTGTGTGTTTGGCATGCCAGCTGGGAAGTTGCTTGGTTTCCTCGTCTTTGAATGTGGTATTGAGGCGAACCCAGAAAAAAAAGCTATCACAACTCTGAAGAAGCCGGCCAACATCAATGTTGTCCAGAAATTGACAGGCTGTGTTGCGGCTTTGAGCCGGTTCATAAGCCGGCATGGTGAGAAGACAATTCCTCTATACCAGCTACTGAAGAAAACAGATAACTTTGTCTGGAATGATGCTGCTGACAACGCCTTTGAATCCCTCAAAAAGCAGTTATCTGAGCCACCAATCCTTGCTGCTCCCCTGGACAAGGAGCCGATGTTATTATATATCGCTGCTAACAACAGGGTTGTCAGCATTGCTGTTGTTGTCGAGCGCAAGGAAGAAGGCAAGGAGTACCCAGTCCAGAGACCGGTGTACTATGTTAGCGAGGTTCTAATGGAGTCCAAGCAACGGTACCCGCACTGGCAGAAGTTGGTTTATGGTGTGTTCATGGCGAGTCGCAAATTGAAGCATTATTTTCATGAGCACCCAATCACCGTTGTCAGTTCTGCACCTCCTGGGGATATAATCCAGAACAGGGAGGCGACAAGCCGGGTTGCCAAGTGGGCCATTGAGCTTAGCCCGCATCATCTCAAATATGTGCCACAGACTGCATCAAATCTCACTATTTGGTGGACTTCATCAATGACTGGACGGAGTTGCAGGCTCCGGAGGAGAAACCAGATACCACATACTAGTCAATACATTTTGATGGCTCCAGATAATTGGAGGGCTCGGGGGCTAGAGTTGTGATAACTTCCCCGCGAGGTGATAAGTTTTGTTATGTTTTGAGGCTTATGTTTCCCTGTACTAACAATGCAGCAGAATATGAGGCCTTGGTTCATGGTCTCGGTATGGCTAAGCAGATGAACTTATGTGGGGTCAGATGTTTGGGCGACTCAGATTTGGTGGCCCAACTGAAAGCACATTTGCTCCCTTGGTGGTTTTGGTAATAAATGTCAACATACATGTTGTTGGACTAATGCTTTTATCTAGTATATTTCAGACAAGTTCAACAATGGCATGGCAAGGACAAGAAGATGTGGAACCCTTCAAAATGTCACGGACAAGTTTGGCATCCACAAGACTCTTCATTTTCATTTTAGTGATCCAAGATCACATTGAGTCCCTTCGGAAAGCCAATACTATTAAAAGGGGACGAGGTGTTAATGATGAGGTTGTTGCTCAAAGTGCTTAGTGGTATTGCTCCAAAAACCCTCAGTCATTCTTCCACAATCACATTTGTCCAAACCCTAAACTTCTATCTCGGTCCCACTGAAACTTCTTCATCCGTACTCACCGAGACACTCATTCATATTGCCACTGCCAAACCCTAGCAATTCGGTTTCACCAAAAAGGATATCGGTCCCACCGAGATGGCTTTGCCAAGTTTCTGTAATGCCATTATTTCACTTCGAAATCACCAAGTTGAAATAATCGGAATTTCCGAGACTGAGCTCTGCCCTAGCCATTGCACTTTCGGTCCCACCGAGTTGTTCTACTTCGGTCCCACCGAAAAGCCTAAAGTTCATACTTTTTACACTAATCGGTCTCACCGAGTTTGCCTTCGGTCCCACCGATTTTGGGTCAAAAGTGTGTAACGCTTGGATTTTTGGTGAAGGCTATATATACCCCTCCACCACCACTTACTCTCTAAGAGAGCCATCAGAACGTGCCTACACTTCCACCATACATTTTTTAAGAGAGAACCACCTACTCATGTGTTGAGATCAAGAGAATCCAATCCAACCATTTGAACCTTGATTTCTAGCCTCTTCAAGTTGCTTTCCACTCCAATCCTTCTCCTACCCAAGCCAAATCTGTGAGAGAGAGAGAGATTGAGTGTTGAGGAGACTATCATTTGAAGCACAAGAGCAAGGAGTTCATCATCAACACACCGTCTATTACCTTTTGGAGAGTGGTGTCTCCTAGATTGGTTAGGCGTCAGTTGGCAGCCTCCAAGATCATGTGGAGTTGAACCAAGGAGTTTGTAAGGGCAAGGGGATCACCTACTTCATGAAGATCTACCTGAGTGAGGCTAGTCCTTCGTGGACGGAAGCCATGGTGGAATAGGCAAGGTTGCTTCTTCGTGGACCCTTCATGGGTGGAGCCCTCCGTGGACTCGCGCAACCGTTACCCTTCGTTGGTTGAAGTCTCCATCAACATGGACGAACGATAGCACCACCTATCGGAACCACGCCAAAAACCACTGTGTCTTCATTCATTTGATCTTCTTTTCTCTACCCCTTTACGTTACGCTCATTTGCATGCTTTACTACCTCCGCTGCTCTATCTCTAGATATGCATGTGTAGAAAGTCTTTGTGATATCTTAACTAGTGCCAAAATCTGCCTAAATTCAAAGAAAACTAAATACTGCACCTTTGGTTGGTTAAGTGTCTATTCACCCCCCTCCAGACCTATCTCCTCGACCCTACAATTGGTATCAGAGCTTTGATCTCCATTGCTTTGGTTTAATCACCATTGGAGGGAGATGGATGTGTCTACTTTGGGGAGTCTTAGACGTAGAGTGCCTATTCTCAATGGGGGGTATTATCACTTTTGGAAGGATAAGATCCTTGATATCTTTGATGAATTTAACTTGAGTAAGTACATTCATTATCCTTATGTGCCTCCCATGGATCCCTTGCATCCCACTCATGAAGAGGAAATTGACATGCTTCGTAATCTTAGAACCATCAATATTATCATTAGAGGATTACCTAAAATTGTGCTTGGTTGTATGCAGAACTTTGAGTGTGCCTATACTCTATGGAATGAATTGGAAAAGCGATATCCCAACTACTCTTTAAAGAATCTTGATGAGATTCTTCATAAGACTATTGCTTTTCACAAGATGAAGCCTAGTGATTCTAACTTTGATGATTGCTTATTTGAGCTTTGTGATCTTATGCGTGCTAAAGGAGATGTTAGAACTATTAGTAACATTATCACAGAAGCCATTAGAATTCATAAACTTGAACATTGTCATGATCATGAAACTAATGAATCCATTGCCCTAGGTGATGATCACATACATGTTGTTGATGATGTTGAGCATGGCTATTATGATGAGGACGAGGAATTTGATATCGAATATGAGAAGACTATGAGGAATCTTAGTCTCATGGCAAATCTTTGAGATTATATGGCTAGAGGAAAATAGTGGATTCTTGATAGTGGATGTACCCGATCACATGACCGGAGATAGAGACATGTTTCGTGAGCTTGCAAAAAACCATGGTCCACGCAAGTATGTGACTTTTGGAGACAACTCCAAGGGTAAGGTACTTGGCCTTGGTAAGGTGGCCATATCCAATGATAGCTCCATTCAAAGTGTTATGCCTTGTTGAATCTCTTGGTTACAATCTACTTTCCGTATCTAGACTAGCCGACTTTGGTTTCAATGTTCTATTTACCGAAGTAGATTGCCAAGTGTTTCATCGAGATAATCATAATATGGTCTTTACGGGCATTCGTAGAGGTGATCTATACATTGTTGATTTCACTAAGAGAGCCCAACCTCGTACATGCTTAATTGCTAAATCTTCTAAAGGTTGGTTATGGCATAGAAGGCTTGGACATGTTGGCATGCGTAATCTTGATAAACTTGTTAAGGGAGATCATATTCTTGGTGCGAAAGATGTTATCTTTGACAAGGATAGACTTTGTAGTGCTTGCCAAGTAGGAAAACATGTTGGAGGAAGTCATCCCGTGAAGAACATTATGACCACAAGGAGACCACTCGAACTACTTCATATGGATCTCTTCGGTCCCAATGCATATAAAAGTCTTGGTGGTAACTCCTTCGGTTTGATCATTGTTAATGATTTTTCCAGATTTACGTGGGTGTTCTTTCTTGATGACAAATCGCAGGTACAAAAGATCTTCAAAAACTTCGCTAGGAAGGCCCAAAATCAATTTGAAGTGAAGATCAAGAAGGTTCGGAGTGACAACGGAACGGAGTTCAAGAACACTAATGTGGATACCTTTCTTGATGAAGAAGGCATTTCACATGAGTTCTCGGCTATGTACACACCTCAACAAAATGGAGTTGTTGAGAGGAAGAACCGGACTCTTATTGAAATGGCAAGGACAATGCTGGATGAATACAAGACACCAAAACACTTTTGGGCGGAAGCGGTTGAGACGGCTTGTCTACAAATCGACTTTATCTTCACAAGCTTCTTGGAAAAACGGCATATGAACTACTCACCGGTAACAAGCCACAAGTTGGATACTTTTGAGTATTTGGCTCAAAATGTTACATTCTTGATAAGCATCATCGTTCAAAATTTGCTCCTAAATCTCATGAAGGTTTTCTAATTGGTTATGGATCAAACTCTCACACTTACCGTGTCTACAACAACTTCACTCAAAAAGTTGAAGAGACGGTAGATGTGAAGTTTAATGAGACTAACGGCTCGCATGTCGAGCAATTGCCACTTGATGTAGGAGATGAAGAACCGTCGGAAGCAATCCAAGACTTATCTATTGGCAAGATTCGTCCCATGGAGGTGAAGGAGAGTACCTCATCCATCCAAGTGGAAGCCCTGACTTCACATCAAGGTGAACCACAAGCTGACATGGAGGCATCCACAAGTGGAACCCGTCAAGACGAAGGAAATGAGGAAGTGCAACAAGATGAGCCACCTCAACCTCCTTCTCCACCTCCTCAAGTGAACAATGACAACAACAATACAAATGAAGAAGAAGATAATGATGAGGAAGCCTCACCACAACCCAAGCAAAAGCTACCTCGAGTTAGAGCAAGAGTCGAGAAGAATCATCCCGCCGAACAAATACTTGGAGATATTCAATCTGGGAGTATCACTCGCTCTAAATCTCGTTTAGCTAACTTTTGTGAGCACTACTCATTCATCTCTAGTGTTGAACCTATGAAGGTAGAAGAAGCTCTTGAGGACCCCGATTGGGTAAATGCAATGCATGAAGAGCTACACAACTTCGAGAGAAATCAAGTTCGGAAATTGGTTGAGAAGCCCAAGGATGAGAAAAACATCATTGGAACCAAACAGGTGTTTCGGAACAAGCAAGATGAAGATGGACAAATCATACGCAACAAGGCTCGTCTCATAGCACAAGGTTACACACAAGTCAAAGGTATGGACTATGGTGAGACCTATGCCCCCGTTGCTAGACTTGAGTCCATTCGCATTTTACTTGCTTATGCCAATCACCATGATATCACCCTTTACCAAATGGATATTAAAAGTTCTTTCTTAAATGATGAAATTGAGGAGGAAGTTTATGTCAAAAAACCTCCCGGCTTTGTTAATCCCAATAAACCTAACCACGTTTACAAACTTCGTAAAGCTCTTTATGGTCTCAAACAAGCCCCTAGAGCTTGGTACGAATGCTTGACAAAGTTTCTTCTTGAAAAAGGTTTCAAAATTGGGAAAATTGATTCGATCTTGTTCAGTAAGAGGGTTAATGGAGAACTATTTGTATGCCAAATATATGTTGATGATATTATCTTTGGATCTACTAATCCCTCTTTTAGTGAAAAGTTTGGAAGGTTGATGTCGGGAAAGTATGATATGTCTATGATGTGTGAACTCAAATTCTTTCTTGGTTTGCAAATCAAACAAACTAAGGAGGGTACCTTTGTTTCTCAAACAAAATATACCAAGGACTTATTCAAGAAGTTCAACATGCAAGAAAGCAAAGTTATGAAAACTCCCATGCCCACAAGTGAACATCTTGACTTGACTAAGGATGGCAAACCGGTTGATCAAAAGGTTTATCGATCTATGATTGGTTCATTGCTATATCTATGTGCCTCCCGTCCCGACATTATGCTAAGTGTGTGCATGTGTGCACGATACCAAGTGGCACCAAAAGTGTGTCACCTTAAGGCCGTGAAAAGAATTGTGAGATACTTGTTACATACACCAAACTTTGGCATTTGGTATCCCAAAGGATCTTCTTTCAATCTTGTTGGCTATTCTGATTCGGACTATGCCAGAGACAAGGTTGATAGAAAATCCACTTCGGGTACATGTCAATTTCTTGGTAGATCTCTTGTGTCTTGGTCCTCCAAGAAACAAAACTCGGTATCTCTATCCACCGCCAAAGTAGAATACATTGCAGCGGGATCATGTTGTGCTCAATTACTATGGATGACACATACTCTTAAAGACTATGGTGTGCATGTGAGACATGTTCCATTACTATGTGACAATGAGAGTGCTATTAAGATTGCACACAATCCTGTGCAACATTCTCGAACTAAGCATATTGAAGTTCGTCATGATTTCATTCGAGATCATGTTGCTAAAGGTGACATTGACCTCAAGCATGTTCGTATCGATAAGCAATTGGCGGATATCTTCACTAAACCTCTTGATGAGAAGGTATTTTGTCACTTGAGAAGTGAGTTGAACATCATTGATGCTTCAAACGTGAACTAGAGACTCACTTGGATGCATGCAAGGGCATGAGCTTTCTTGACTAATCCTTGATACTTCTATGATTATATTATATCTTGGACACTTTGCTCCCTTGTATTGTATCTAACCTTTTGTAGGTACTTGGACAAGCTTCTTGTCACAAGATTGCATCTCACTCTTATATTAAGCAATCTTGTATAACCCAAGTATAAACAATCTTGGGTGTGCCAAGGAACAAGACAACTCAAACATATCCTTTGACAACATTTGATTCTACACTTCATTCTTGTCATTTTGGATACATATGTTGTTCCTTGCAAATCTAACCCATGTTGGAAGATGAACTACAAATGATAGGATTGCTCCCAACTTCACTTCATGAGCATCCACTTCAAGTTCAACTACATGATGGACATCACCACCAAAACCCCAATGTAATTTCTCAAATCCACTACAAAAAAAAGAAACATCCGTGACATTATGGCTCGAACGAAAACTTTTTCTGTCATGGTTGTGACACTTCTATGACAATAATTGTGACAAAAACACGTATCATCATAGATGTGGTGGGCTCCTACTTCTATGACAAAAAATTATGATAGAAAATGGGCTTTTCGTCCTGGGCGGGCCGGAGACGCACCCGGATGACATTCTTTGGGCCGTCCATGACGTAAAAAATTGTGGTAGAAGTGAGGCCGAGGAAATTTTCGGGGAATTCCCGGTTACGGTGGGTGGTCGGGGCCAAGCGATGCAGTGTGGTTTGCGCGTTTCTCTCGTACGCGCGGGTGTGTGGGAGGGCGTTCGCTAACTGAACCCGAGCGAGGCGTTCGCTTACTAAACCCGAGCGATCGCATGCACTAGCTACGTACTGAAGCCGATCGATCCCTTCGCTGCTAACTGAACACGAGCGATTCCTTCGCTGCTAACTGAACCCGAGCGATTCCTTCGCTGCTAACAGAAGCCGGTCGAGCCCCCGTACATGCGAGACGTAGCCGGTTGGGGTTGCCTCTCGATGAACAGTGCCCGTTGCTGCCGCGCGCGCGATACGTAGAACGAGTCAAGACGCATCGATCAAGCCCCTTGCGCGAGATGTGTTGAGTTGACCTATCCGGTTGGTTGGCTGTGGATGAACAGTTCCTGTTGCTGCCGGCCTCTCTTACGCCCCACCCCAGCCGGTGGGTTGGTTGTGGATGAACAGTACCCTGGCCGTGTGAAGGTGGTTGGCATTGGATGAACAGGACCCCAAGGGGGCCAGCCGGTTGGGGGTGGATGAACAGGACCCCGTGGAGGCTGGATGAACATTAGCCGGTGGAGGCTGGATGAAGTCGATGGTGGATGAACAGTAGCTGGTGGAGGCTGGAGGGAGGTCGACCGTGGATGAACAGTAGCCCGTGGAGTCCCGTTTTGCGGTACACCACACCCCTCCCGATGAACAGGACCCCCGTTTCGACCGTAGGCAGTTGGGGAGAAGTCTGTTTCCTTCGTTTTGCGGTACGCCACAGCCCTCCCGATCAACATGACCCCGTTTCGACTGTAGGCGCTCGAACAGAAGTCCGTTTCCTCCGTTTTGTGGTATGCCAGACCCCCAGCCGATGAACAGGACCCCGTTTCGACCGTAGGCGCTCGAACAGAAGGCCATTTCCTCCGTTTTGCGGTACGCTAGACCCCGAGTCGATGAACAGGACCCCGTTACGGCTGTTCCGTCCAAGCCGGTTGGCTCCCGATGAACATGACGCATTCCCACCCAGTCGCTTGTCTCCCGATGAACACGACGCTGTTTCCTCCATTTCGACCCATCCGGTTGGCTGACGATGAACAGGAGGCCGTTGCTGCCGTTCGTTGCCTCTCTCCATGTACACGAGCCCTGGCCGTACGTATGCGCGAGTACGCGTTCGAGACCTCGCCCGTATGTATGTACGTGCCCGTATTTTTTGCCGTGTGGCTGTACGTACGTGTACACGATTTAGACGAGGCTGCCTGAACTGCTACGTCGGGGGCTCTACTACGACACGTGCCGCTCCTTACACGCCCACGGTTCATCATTGTAGAGAGACTGATCAACCAGTATGTACGTACACGTTCGCGACCAGACAGACAACGCTACGTATGCTTTGACCGGGTGGGTCCCAGTTTTCAGGGAGGATAAGGAGGCGCTTCCTTGCGTGTGAAGATATAGCTGCTAGGTCCTAGCTCTCAGGGGAGAGGAATCATTTTTTTTGCGCGTAATAAGGAGGCACTTCCTTGCGTGTGAAGATGTAGCTGGTGGGTCCAGCTGTCAGCCTCACCGCGTACATTCCTCTTCCGATGGCTGTCGTTCATTAACCACGTTGACCACGCCGCGCCGAGAGCACCAAGACGGTGGACGACGGCGAGTCCTAGGAAGGGAACTACGTGGAGCCGGGGAAGACGCAGCAGTGGATGCCCACGCGGAGGGGAGTACGAGGGTTGACTGGTTCGGCTGTAGTGTGAGGCTGCCATCGCCGGAGAATAACAGGGGATGTGGGTAAGTAGAGGGAAGGCCTGGCCAACGGTGGGAGTAGGGTGGGGCGGTGAGGCCTACGCGGCAGCACAGCCGGCCACAAGAGGCAAGAAAAGGCGGTCCCGCCACCGCTGGTTTGGGCGGCTGGAGCAAGAAGATCAGAGATTGAAGAAGCAGCACGGCCGTTGGATTAACATCCAACGGTCACTGCTGCTAGAATCGTTTGTTGACTAAGTTGACAAAGCCTTGCGTACGCGTCAACTTAGTAGGCCCACAAGTCAGCCGCCAAATCCGGTGGGTCCCAGTTGTCATGGAGAGAAACGTTTTTTCCCCGTAATAATGAGGCACTTCCTTCCGTGCGAAGCTATAGCTGGTGGGTCCCAGCGGTCAGGGGGAGGATTCATTTTTTTCGCGTAATAAAGAGGCACTTGCTTGCGTGCGGCCATGGACCATGTGGGTCCCTACTGTCAGCCTCTCCACGTACATCCCTCTTCCGATGGCTGTCGTTTGTTGACCACGTTGACAACACCGCGCCGAGAGCACCAACGCGGTGGACGACGGCAAGGCCCAGGAAGGGAACGACCCGGAGCCGGTGAAGCCACGGTAGTGGATGCCCACACTGAGGGGAGTATGAGGGTTGACTGGTTTGGCTGCGGTGTGAAGCCTGTGTCGCCGGAGAATAACAGGAGGTGTGGGTGAGTAGAGGGATGGCCTGGCCAGCGGTGGGACTAGGAGGGGGCGGTGAGGCCTGCGTGGCAGCACAGCCAACCATGGGAGGCGGGAGCAGGCGGTCCCGCCGGCGCTGGTTTGGGCGGCTGGAGCAAGAAGATCAGAGATTGAAGAAGCAGCACGACCGTTGGATGTTATCCAACAGTCACTGCAGCTAGAATCGTTTGTTGACTAAGTTCACAAAGCACTGCGTACGCGTTAACATAGTAGGCCCTAAAGTCAGCCCCCAAATCTGTGGCAAACATCATACAACCCATTTGCCATTTTTTAATAATTTACAACCCATTTGCTAATTCTTAAGGATTTTTTTGAAGCCCATGTTCTTTTTGTTAGCATTACAGCCCATATTCTGGCCACGGTTAAAAAATCAATGAATTTTTGCATATGTCGGTGGGGTCCGAACTGTTTTTAATCCCGAAATTTTGAGTCAGATTCAAACTAATTTGAAAAATAAAATTATATTTATTTAAAATCCTATGAAATTTTCACCGCAAAAAATCAATGAAATTTAAAATATCGAAATCCTAAAAAAATGTAATTTGAAACTAATTGCCGGTTTGCTGTGTTGGTTTTAAAATTTACAGTAGCTTCACATCACATCAATGACGGTGAGGCCAGCGCTTGAAAGTAGCTTCACCTTGGCCGCTAGACTGGTCACGGCTTCGTCTTCCCCTTGCGCCGAGCTGTGCGGCCTCCAACTGTAACGTTTCCTCGGTGGGTCTATTGAGAAGGATGGGAGTCCTGGCCGAGCTGGCTTGTACAGCGGGACGTCGTTGATGTAGAACCACTCGGAAGGCCAGTAATCGGCATCCTCCCAAGGTGTTCCCGTTGGATAACCGGTCTTGTTGATTCGGCAGACTTCGGCTCCTCCAACTTCGAATAACTTGTCGTCCGAGGAGCGGGGCACGATACAGAAATACTTCCGCCATAATCCGAAGTGCGCCTGACAGCCGAGGTGTAGCTCATAGAGCGCGACGAACCCCGCGATGTGTAATATTGAATTCGGGGAAAGATGGTGTAGCTGCAGCTCGTAAAACTCCAGTAAGCCGTGGAGGAAAGGGTGGATTGGAAACCCTAGGCCGTGGAGGAGGAAAGGCACGAAGCATACCCGCTCGTCTCCTTGTGGCGAAGGGTAATTCTCGGCGTGGGCTTGACCGTCGATGGACGTTTGTCCGGGTTGGGTGGGGGCCAGATCTGCATCCGGTAGGTAATCTTGCGTCGCCAGGTGCTCTAATTGTAGGCGCGCGACGGAGCAGCTCCCCCAGTCCCCTTTATCAGGGCCGTGAGGGTGCCTTGACGATCCTTCACCACTCGCCATTGTTCGGGCTCTTGAGCTTGGGCTTGGATGGGGAGGGATTTTTTGCTATGGTTGCAGTCGAGATGCGTATTGCCGCTAGCTAAGGCTACGTGTCTATTAAATAACGACGGAAGGGGCTGACGCTTCGACGTTTTTTCCATAAAGGGGCCCGATTCCCTAGATGACACGATTCTCAAAGTCTGAAATTGGGCCCCAACGGAATTTTAAAGGTTGGCCGAGGACTTTAAGTCTAGTCAAAGGACAAAGCACGGGAACTTGTCTATCGAGCCAAGACTCCGGAATTGAAGATCGAAAGGCGTCGACTTCGGCATCGAAGACCAGTTCAGGGGCTACTGACGGTGTCCTGGATTAGGGGGGGCTAACCCAGCAGGCCCGTCTCATCGGTTGGGACGATGGGCCCTCGTTCGTGATCAAGGTGGACTCCGCAGGCCGTACACAGGAAGCGTGATCAAGACTGCCTCCACCAAAGACTTGACATATACTCCAAGATCTTTCCAACCGCCTTACTACTAGATACCGACCTTGTAACCCTAGATACCCTCTTTGGCGTGTATATAAGCCATAGGGTTTAGCCCGTAGAAGGGACATCAACGCAATATCATTCACCTAGCCCTAGAGTTAGACACACATTACGATCTCGAGGTAGATCAACTCTGTATTCGATACATCTCCATCAATATAAACAAAAGCATGACGTAGGGTTTTACCTCCATCAAGAGGGCCCGAACCTGGGTAAACATTGTCTCCCTTGTGTTTGTTACCACTGATCCGAGATCCACAGCTCAGGACCCCTACCCCGAGGTCTGCCGGTTTTGACAGTTGGGTATTCTGAAAAAACAATAGAACTGGGCTAGCCATTTTCAGAAAGAGAAAAAAACAACTGGGCTGGTCATGTGGTAAACAAAAAATAAAAGCTTGGGCTAGACAGGCTATAGCCCCCGCATAGCCCAGTTGATACCCTGCTCCATCTCAAAAACCAAAAAACAACTGCGCGAGCTGCTGGGTCCCTGGTGTCAGCCGCTTGTTGGGTAATTCTCTCGCTTATTGACTACATTGACAATGGCGTGGGACCCAGATGTCCAACCATTAGGAGGAAGCATTTTTTGGCTTGTAATAAGGAGGCACTTGCTTGCGTAATACAATGACCGTCGTGGGTCCCTACTGTCATCCTCTCCACGTACAGTCATCTGTTGATTCCTCTCGGTTGTTGACCATGTTGACAATGCCAGACGGCGGCGCCGCGGTGAGCGAACCAAGGCGGAGGACGACGGCGAGGCCTCGAACGGGAACGAACAGGAGACGTGGAAGATGCGGCAGTGTAGTCGCTGAATTGCAGGCAGAGGGGAGTACGAGGGTTGACTGGTTCGGGTGCGGGTGCGGGTTGGGGCTGACGTCGCCGGAGAATAACAGGACGTGTGGGGGAGTGGAGGGATGGACTGGCCAACGTTTGAGGGTACGGTGGGGCGGCAGTGCATGGGCCGAGGTGCAGCCAGCCGTGGGAGGCGGGAGCAGGCGGGACCGATGGAGTGGTTTTGTTTGGGCGTCTGGAGGAAGAAGACAAGAGATTGAAGAAACACGACAGATGTTGGATGTCAATCCAACGGCTGGCAGGAAGAATCGTTTGTTGACTAAGTTGACACCACCTTGGATAGGCTTTTTCCTTGTGGGTCCCAGATGTTAGAATCCAAATCTGTCACGGCGATGCAGCCTTTCTTATTAGGAATTACAGCCCATTTGGTGTGCTAGCTCAAAATATGTTTGTGGCTGCTGGCGGGCGCTAAGCACTTGGGTTCTGTAATGCACAATGAGCTCAAGGAGCCGGCGAGAGTGATGTTATTTCCCTTGCTTGGGATTGGTTACAGTATTTCTCTCTTAATTAAATAAATGACGAGCCATTTGCCTTGTTTCAAAGAAAATATGACAGCCACAGCCGAGTTGAAAAGGGCAACAACATCTAACTCCAGCTTACAAATTGTACAAAAACACGAGGGTTAATTGTTCATCAGGTTTCGAATAACCCAGATTGAAAAGGGCAACAACATCTAACTGCAGCAGTGTTTTCAGTAGTCACAATCAAATGGATCGGTCAGATCCATAAAATGAACATCCCGGGTCGTAAAATTTAATGGAATATGACCACAAGATGACGTAAAAAGAAGACTGGCATGTTCAGAAGCCCATTTGTCCACCTGAAACTCCTTTTTTTGCTCTTCAACATATCCATCCGTCAAAACTTCGTTGTCAATAAATTTAAGCCTGATGGACAATAGTGCCCTCGCATTCAGCAGGAAGAATGTGACAAATCTAGTGTTTGCATGGGTGGCTACATATCCTTCCAGCATTATTGTCTTCAAACGAATGTCATGAGAACTGAGAAAATCCCAGTGCTTACGATGCCACCGATTGGTTATACCTTTTGTACCCCATCCTGCTGCCTAAATAGACATGAAGATTGAAAACAGTTAAGGTCTAAAAAAGAGTATGTCGAAAGAGCAACAACTGAATGGTTAATTCTTGTACACTATATATGGGCTTCCAATGTGTGTGAAATCATCACCTTTATATACAACTTCTCCATACATGGAAAGCATCGCAACAAGCCAATAATCTTGTTCAGATCAAAAGTATTAATACTGATATATAAGATCTTGACAGCATCCAGCACCACTGATAGGCTATCCATGGACAAACTCTTCATTGACAATAGAACATAATATTAGTACAAAAAGTGTACTCCAAGATGATATAAAACTTATGCGCACATATGAAAAATTCAGCTTATGATTACAAAAGTGTAGATGATAGTAATATACAGTACCTGGATAACTGTGGAGCCAAACACCATCTTGAAATGATCACAGAGATCATGAATTACACCCAACGTCTCCAGTTTAGGCACAGAGACGATAGTTATTTGCGAAGCTGAATAACAAGAATCAAGGATCAACCTTTGAAGTGAAGGGGCATCTTCGATGATGAGCTCCCCAACGTCAAAAGAAATTCCAATTCTTACAAGGTTAGGCGACTTTATTCGGAGACAGACGATTTTAACTGTCAAAAGAAACACTAAGCACTCCCGGGCAGGGCAACTGGATTGGATGATGCTGTGCAGTGAGGCCTCCGATATATGAACCACCACAAGAGAAAGTTTTTTGAGAAGTGGGAGTCGAAGCTTTTGTACCAGATTGTCTGGTAGTTTGCCCAGGGCAAAGGTGGTGGTGTGGAGAGAGAGGAAAACCGCAAGATGGACATCGGTGCTGAGGGCACAAGTACATGGCGTTCGGAATGTGTATGTGATTTATGTGGGAATAGTACAACTCAAGCAGCTGGAGTTTTTCAAATTCAGGGGATTTCAGCCAGGCGTCCACCGTGCAGGGCATGCATAGGTAGCATGCCGGGATGCAGAGGCGTTGAACGGAGCCCTGGTGGGAGGAGATGATGGCTCCGGGGAGTTCAAAATCATTGAACAGAGATAGGCCACGACAATTGAGATTAAGAGGCGCGGTGCACCATAGAGGGCGCCACCGAGATGCGAGGACTTGGGTGCGGCAGCAACCCTTGGTGGGGAGAAGCGAGATGATCTCCCCAAGGATGGCGTCCGGGAGATCGTTGATGTGATCCGCCTGAGATTCTTTGGATTCCTCAGATCCAGGGGGAGGCTCACCGCTTCTCCCCGCGCTGCCGGGTGCGGGAACTACAACCGGCGTTGCCTCAGGTGGGAGCCTCATCTTCTTAACGATGGGGCCAGCCGACTCCATTTTCCTTGCGGGCGCCGTGTCGAGCTCACGGGTTTGAGCAGAGTAGCGAAAGACGAGCCTAGTTAAGGGGGACTGGAGTTTTCTGTAGGAGTGAGGAAGAAGGCGAGCAGGGGTTTTCTGTAGGAGTGAGGAAGAAGGGGAGCGGTGGTTTTCTATAGGAGTGAGGTGAGGAAGAAGGGGAGCGGGGGTTTTCTGTAGGAGCGAGCTGTAGTGAACAGTGAAGTTTTTTTTCAGCTGCAGTGAACAGTGAAGTGGGAGCGAGGAGGAACAAGGGTTTTTTTGGGAGCTCCCCTCTTCAAGATGGATCGGCTCTTGTACTGGTTGGTCTTAACACTAGAGATAGCCCATTAGAGACACTCTCCAGCTTATGGCCCATTCGCAAAAAAAAAGACGCACTCCACCTTATGGCTCCTGCAGTCATGCTCAGTAACCTTTTTCAACTTGAAAAAAACTTATGGCTCCTCCTTGGGCCTGCTTGGCATCCACCAAATTAGAGGGTGCAGTAATGCATGCAGACACTCACACTGGTCGAAGCGCGGCACAAATGAGGCATCAAATAACAGGCCCACAATATAGATTCTAAACGTTCACACGCTAGTCAACATTCACATTAAACTAAGCTTCACAAGATACAGTATGCATACTAGCCAACATTCACAAGCACATATATAAGTTCAGCATGTTTATGCATCTCAATGATTCACCAGACTATAACCAAGACAAAGCTGTGAGAAGGTGTAGAAATCAAGAAAAAATGATGGATGCTTCTCTGAGCAAAGGGCCTCCCTACGCATTAATTTCCTGGGCATGCTTCTTTCTTCTCAATGTTGAGTGCAGTTTGAGCATGTTGGCAACTCCACAGCTAGCTCGCTGGCTCATCTTGCAATTGACGCTGACACATTGCAGCAAACAGAGGAGGCAATAGAGATCACTCAACATCAGACCAGTTTGTGCAGTTCCACTGAAATCATCTTCATTGTACTGAATGTGAAAAGATAGGAAACAATAACTGTACTTAAACGGTGTTGCAAAACAGTAGCACATATCAATAGCTCAGCATGACAAAACACGATCATCTGGACGAAGGGGTACTGACCTATGTGAGGAAGATTATCCATAATTTTATAAGTGGTTAGCTGATTTCCACCTTGGGGTCTCATCTCATGCCATGGAGGAAATTCGATCCAATCGATCAGTGCAATTCTTTCCGTCTGGCTGTAGAAAATTTGTCTGACTCACCCCAATATCTTTTTTGTGCAGTTCCAGTAAAATTATGCACCGCTGTTTGCACAACCCCTACTCGTCGGTCCGGCCATCTATGACTCGGTTTCTTTTATCTTGCGTTGATAGGGCGGCTACAGTGCTTGTTCGCTCCTCCACACATGATTGGCTCGTTCCACACTGCGATCAGCAAGTCAACGTATGAATAAGCTTATTTCATCTTGCGTTGGTCATTCTACCTAGTTACAAATGTAGGAATACCTCGAGCACCATGAGGTTAGCTGACAGCAGGTAGATGCAGCCATCTAATTTTGTGCGGTTCTACTAAAATTGTGGTTTGTGCTTCTGTTTGCACAAATAGAAACCACATGGAGATAGACAACCCTGTTTGCAGAAATATGTGACAGGGTTATTTAAGCAGTGTCATTTTTTGCTATGGCATATGATTAACAGCAGCATCTCATATGTTATCAATGGCATTACATTGACAGTATGAAAAAGTGCCATTAACTAAGAAGTGCCATCACATCAGATCAACACGGGCAGTAGATTAACGGGGGCTTAGATTAACATGCACAACAATTGCATTATAACTCTGTGATAACAGTAGCACATGATCAGTAGCTACGTGCACGGTTAACAGGAACGATCGTTCTAACAAAGGGTGATACGGAAGGAGAAATACATCGTCGTGTCAACCAAATGTGCATTTAAATTTCTGCAGTTCCACTGAGATGAAGATATGTTACCGGCATGAGATCTAAGTGTAACACCCCAAAGCACTCTTCATGGGAAATAAAGCAAGACAGAAGCATTTTATAAAACGGTGGTGGCATTGCTTCAGTTTATCAATGGCAATAGATTGACAGCAGCATTACTTAAGAGTGACATCACATTAACAGGGGCATTGTTTCATTTTACCAGATATTACATTAACAACTGCAGTAAGGGCATAGGGACATGTGAGGCACAAGCATGTTTTTACCTCCACCGAGGCATAAGGTGGTTGCCGAGAGCGGCAAACATGCAAGCTGAATGTGGATTTGTGCCATTTTTGTTCTCGTGACCTCATCAGTGACCGTTTGCTGCGTGACCACATGAAATCTAGCCGTGCTCATTCTCAGTTGCGTTGTCCACCCAACACCCCCTCACCTTCTTTCCTTTTTCGACCAAGAGACCGGTCAGGCCAGAATCTTAATACTAGTACTTCCCCCACCCTTCGCCCCCACCCTACTTTATTGACCTTTTCAACAAAGAGATCGGTTTGTTAACCAGTCTTTGCTACCCTGCTCACCACAAAAAAAATTCCACATTCAACCAGGCCATCTATTTATCTTCATGCATTACCTTTTTTCCTCTAATAGTAAAAATTTAGGTGGTGTTCGAGTGTTCGACAAGCCGACATGGCTATCTAGATACATGGTGAGCTTTGGACTAAAGAATATCCACATGCAGGATGTAGTGACGTGGGGAGCAAACCAAACTTGATGGGAAAAAAGGATGCAGTGACGTGGGGAGCTGGCCCATTAGAAGAAGGCCGGTTCAGAAGTTATACCTCCAGTCGGCGGGATGTGGCGAGGCAAGCGGCGGGATCTGCCAACACGACGGCAGCGAGCAAGGGTGCAGAGGACCACCCACGCCGGTGCCAGGCCAGAGAAGACGGCGCACGTCAGCTTCCTCCCTCGCCAACGGTGACCGCGTCAACGTTGCACCTCGTACGCTACCCAGCGGAAGGGATCCGTCTGGATCTGTGACCACCGGTGAGATGAGAGAGAAACAGAGAGAGTGGACACCACCGTCTTGTTTAGATCTGGAGAGGGTGAGAGAGTGAGAAGAAGAGAGCAACCCTCGCAAGCAAGTCCCGAAGCTCCAACCTACATATATAGTGGAGTAATTTTTTTCCTCTCCGTAGCAATCGTTTTAAATTGAATACGCGTGGAGCCATGTTTTCATTTAACGTACCAAAAAAAACTTGATCAATAACCGCGCCACCGCATTCAGGTCGCACTTTGTATGGATCACATGTGGTCCCAGACCCTACATTAAGTGGACAACTAGATGGGTCAAATTATCATAGCTGCCTCTTCGTGTGCAAATGCGCTCCACCGTGTACCCGCGCGTGTGCGTGATGGAACGATCGAGTGCGTGCGTGCGCTTCTTCTCTTCGTGTGTGTGTGTCTGTCTATCTCTCTCTCTTTCAGAGACAACCAAACACTGACCTAGACAGAGATGGTGTGTACAAAAAGTCGCGAGAGTGTGTGTGTGTGTGTGCGCGCGTGCGCGTGAGAGCGGACACGGATGCGGGACGACGCCATCCAACCGTAGCCGCATACATTTTGACAACAGTTCGAACCAACAAGACAAAATTCGTGCAAACACGGCCGGATTTCATATAAACATGATGGATTTTCATATAAACATGACGGATATCATTACATTTACATCAACTAAGCGGTGCTAGTCTCGCTCTAGAGGTATAATTAATACCTAATCTAAATGGTCCCCGGTGGCTCCTTTTGTCTTCCTCATGTCCGGCAGCCTGATCACCGGACTGCCGGGAGCCCCAGAGGTATATGCTTCAGCGCAAAGGGCGGCTCACTTCCCCACTACTCATCAGAATGGAACCCTCGGCTAATGCTTCAGCCGGAGGGGAAGGGGGCGCCTCCGCTTCCGTGGAGCCCATGCGGGGTCGACAATGGTCTGCGCTGAAGAAGAACTATGACACCTTGGTTTTTGGCAACTTTTTCTTTTCGAAACCTTTCTGGCTTTATTTGCAATTTGGATGGATTTTGAACCTTTTCAATTGACTTTGGACTTATGAATTCCTCTCAGTGATCCAGAGCCCTCAGCATCTTGCCAAAACCTTGTCACTCACCATCTGGATCAATTTTCCAATTCTTCATCTTTCCCAAATATTCATTTTCTTCCTTTGGGAAAACCTGTCATCACTATGGATTACAAAGCAACCTATAGTTCTGGTGATCAGAAAAATCCCAAATTAATCCCAGACTTTCTTGACATCATCTAATCCCACATTCTTCAAAAACATTTCATGGTCCAGTACAAATTTTAGTCCAAAAAACTCCATTTGCTCTCTGGACAGTACTGGTCATTTGTGAAGGAGCTCATATTTTCCCAACTCAGTTAATTCCCAGAAAATTCCCTGAGATATTAGGGAACCTATCTTTCCACAATATCCAAAAATATCATCTTGTCTAGTACAAATTTTCATCACCAATATTCTGCCAAGTTTCTGTCCAATTGGCACCTCTGTAAAGGAAGTACCAGCTAGAGGTATCCAATTGAGCTGAAATTTTTATGGCATCTTCTCCTCACCAAATAACCCTGCCACACCAAAATTCAGCTCCAGCAGGTCAACCAGATGAGTGCTACAAGCTCATCTAGGTTTCTGGTTCAGTACAACATTTGTACATGAACTATATTCAATTCTTGATAAAATCCTTTCAAACTTGGTCAGATTGGAGTCCTTCCAAGATGGATCATCCCAGACATCTCCATTGGCTCCATCTCCAGCTCACCTCTCCTCTAGATCCCTCTCAAGTTCTCTGTCAGAAACTGTAGCTGAAGCTACACTTCAACTCAGTCTGTATCTAGCCAAACCAAGTGCACAGAGGAGCAAAATGACCAAAGGAGAACACCCTAGACATGGTGCGCTGGACTTGGACGGCCTGCAGACATCAACTCCCGTGGTGAGCACGACAATGGCATGCCATTGCACGCACTCTGCACAGCGCCCGTGTCTGTGGCGTCGCGTCCGACTACCTCGCGCCGCAGCAGCTTGTCTCCGTGCGCCGACATCCTCTCCTTCCTCCACCTGGTCGTTCTGGGCTCTTCCCCTCGCCGGAATCGGCCTCGGCGGCCGCCACGGCATCCGGGCACTGTGGCGCCCGTGAGGCCACAGTGGCTCTGCCGTCGTCGTCTTGCTCCCGCTAGCCGCCACTGCACGCCATTACTCCTCCTGCCCTCCTCCGTCCCGTCGCCGCTCCCAGCCAGCAAGCGCATCGTCCTCGCGCCGGCGACGTGTCTCGGATCCCGCCGCTTCCAGAGAGCTCGCCCGAGCTCACCTCCTCCTATAAATAGCCCTCCCCGGCCTCTCCTGAGCTCCTCACCCCACTTCTCCACCCTCCTATTGAGCCCCCGAGCACCGAGCCACGGCCGAGAGGCCCTCTGGCCTCGCATCTCGCCGGAGCACCGCTGTCACCCAAGCTCTGCCTCCCCGCCGACTCGCTCCTCCCCGAGCTCCACCGACAGCACCCGCGAGTTCACCTCACTTCACTGCCCCTGCCCAAGCCCTTGCCCGGTCGAATTACTGCCGGAACCGCCGTCTCCGACGACCCCCGAGAGCTGCCGCCGCCGGAGAGGAAGGGGACGACGTCGTCCGGCCACCATTCGCCAATGCTCGGGTACGTGCGTGTTCATCTCGAAGCGCCCGATCGATTCCCGCAGTCGTCGGACCTCGCCGCCGTCCGCATCGCCAGCGAGCGTCGCCGGAGTCCCGCTCTCTCTCTGTTTCCCTCCTCCCCCGTTTTAAATCTGATGCTGGGGCCCGCTCGTCAGCGGCTTACCGAAGTGGTAAGTGGAGACGCCCGGGCGGTTTACGCCTTCGACGTGGCCCCCTGTCAGTTTTTCTATTTTCTGTTTAATTCCAGAGTTGACCAGAAACTTTGACCAACCATAACTTTTAAACCATAAGTCCAAATCAATTGATTCTTTTTGCATCTGGTTTGTCTTGAGATCCTCTATTTTCTGGCAAATTTTGGTATTTTTCTCTTGCTCACAGAATTTCTGGTGAACAGAATAGTAGTATGTGACATTTTCAATTGCATTTTAAAAATATTTTCAGAGGGAAATACTTTTGGATTTGAAGCCCAGGAGTTTGTTCACAACCCAACAGAGCAAGGCAAGCCATGTCATCCATTGCATGAAGCATTTCAATAGTGTTGGTTATTTAATTGAGTTTCATGCATTATTTTAATATGTGATAATTTTTAGTAAATTATTTCAATGCTGAGCTACTGTCATGTTAATTTACTTGCAATTAAATACCCATACTGGTTAAATTCTTGACAACACTAAACTTAGTTGGTTGATCAAGAGCCACCTACCCGGACTTTTCCGTGCAGCCACATTTGCCGGTATGGGACGGCCTTGACTTGGTCTGGCTTTGTGCTCTTTTATCGGTACCACCAAACTAGGGAGGGTAATGTGTTCGTGCTGCCCTGATCAGGTAGACGATGATAATCCTGTGAGCCCAGTTAAGTTATTTTGCCAGCGTCCCCGTTTGGGACAGTTAGTGGCCACGACGGTGGCAGGTGTCATGGGGTGACACAGGGGCCACCCAGGACATGACCCTGGGAGGGTATGATTGTCGGTGGTACGATAGAGGGGTCACGGGTCAGGTAGGTTTCGTTGGAGCACCACCGGTCCACCCGAATGGGATCACGAGGCCAGGTACTCCATGGTGTGGGTAAAGTGCGCAACCTCTGCAGAGTGTAAAACCTATTCGAATAGCCGAGTCGAAAGTATTGGACAGTCCATTTAGGCCTCTCTAGGATGGTCAACCGTGATAATGTTAATAATGATGGAAGAACTTGTCTTATGTTCGGAAGTGCTCTGTGGATTGTGAGCATTCTGAAGGTTGTGGGACAACCCAGATGAGAGTAAGTTGGTACGGGGTACCAGTAAGTGAGCCACCTAATCACTGAACTTGTTATTTGCCATGCTATTGTTTGCTGCATTGTTTTGGTTGCCATGAGCTTGCGAGTACATTCCAAGTACTCACCTGGCGTATCATGCCAGATGCAGGAGAAGCCGAGGACGGAGATCCCGATGGTTCGTGCTACGCTAACTAGGCCGTGTCCACAGCAGTGTCCCTGTGGATGGAGTTCCCCGCGCTATGTTCCGCTACGCTGTAGTTCTACCAGTAGTATCGAGGCCCTGTCATGTTCCATAAATAATGTAGATATTGTCATAGCACGTGCGGTGCTTCTGGCCTCGCTATCATGTAAATTACGAGCTTGTACTCGAGATATTTTAATAAAGTTCAGTTCAGTTCTATTCCAAGTTGTTGTGTGTTTCCAGAAGACATGATCTCCGGGTTGGAAATACTGGTAAACCGGTTCTTTGAGCCGGGGTGCCACAACGCTTGGTATCAGAGCAACGCTGACTGTAGGACACCCTAGTTAACCCTGCGCTAGAACCGCGACTAGTTTAGAGTCTTGGTGTGTCTTGCTTGTTGCATTTGATTGCTGCATTGCATGGCATGCATATAGTTTTTATTGTGCTAACTGTTGGTTTGATGAGTGTAGATGGCACCAGTTCCGTACCACTACCATCATGAGCTGGCACCGTTCACTTTTCCAGTTCTGCTTCGTAACGTCTGGCTTCGGCTGTATCCCAACGGCGAAGACCCAGTGTACCAGGTGTTTCGAGAGAAGCTTGCTGGTTCAGTATTCGAGTATCACGCGCAAGCCTTTCTCACTACGAGCTCAGATATTGGCAGCTACTCCGGTTCTTCCAAGGGCGGAACTGCTTCTACTCCAGAGTTGGCGATCCAGTTTACTGTGATGGAGGCTCTCACTGACTTGCGCTTCCACGAGGTCGAGATGCAGACTCATCCAGGTTTCTTTCACTACCCCACCCTGTCGCCTACGACAGGGCGAGTCCTTTTTGCACCCGTTGATCCGGCGAGTGATCGTGCTACTGGTGTTTTATCTCGTTATCTGAACGCCAGTTACCGTACGATCACTTCTCTCGCCGAGGAGCTGACTTCTGCCCGCGAGGCACTTGCTGCTGTTGCGGCAGCACAGTCTCCTCCTCCACCTCCGTTTTCACCGGTGTACACTCCACCCGTTCCACTTTCCGATACTCCTTCTAGCTCATTTGGACCGCCAGGCTTTTCGACTGGTAGCCGACGTGAGACCCCGGCAGAGTGGGCCTCACTCCTAGCTACTCCAGCTGCTCCGATGCTGCGACGTCGTGCTTCTTCTCCTTCAGAGGGAGAACCTTCCCGTCAGCGTCATCGTGTTTGCTTTGATCCGGAGGCCGAGGTGCACATCATCAGCTCAGATTCCGAGTCAGAGTCAGACGACGAGGAGTCTTCAGTGTACTAGTGCTCGTGCCACCAGCGTCACTAGAGCGGAGGCTTGAGGTTCAGTGCATGCATCTTAGCATCTATGCATATGTCAACTGCCGTATGAGCAGTCTAGTCATGATCATCCCCTACTAGCTTGTCATGTATGATGTTGGGTTGCCTTGTATAACTAGTTTGGTTTGCTTTTTCCTCTTGTTATTTGGTTTTTTTTTTGGTGTCACATTGCCCTGCTTTCCCTTATGAATGTGGCCCATCAATTCGGTATTTTGCAATGGGAACAAATTTAGGATGAAGAGGTGTAGTACTCAAGGCGGCGATGGAACTCCCGTTCGTCGATCCGCCAAACAGGCAGGACAGTCACCAGAAGATTTACCACCTCCACCCCCACAGACACCGACCACTGATCAGATTATGAGGATGTTTGAAGAGAAAAGAAACCAAGATCTCATGGAATTTCTGAAGAGTATGCAGACTATGGTGGGTCAGAACAACCACAATGGGACACACTCCAAGCTGTCTGATTTTCAGCGGACAAAGCCACCCAGTTTTGGCCAGGCTGTGGATCCGATGGAAGCTGATGACTGGCTGAGGACTATGGAAAAGAAACTGGACATAGCCCGCTGTGATGAGGCAGATAAGGTTCCTTTTGTTACTCACTACCTGGAGGGACCAGCAGCCATATGGTGGGACAATACAAAAATGTTATGGCCTTCTGGAGAAGATATTTCTTGGGAGAAGTTCAACGAGGTATTTCGCAAGTATCATATTCCTACTGGCATAATGAAGGTGAAGCAGAGGGAATTTCTGGCTCTTACTCAAGGGACCATGTCAGTGGGTGAGTATCTGAACAAGTTCAATCATCTGGCACGGTACTCTACCCATGACGTGTCCACCGAAGAAAGGAAGATTGACCGATTCCTAGGAGGGCTGAATCATACCCTCCGTTGTCAGCTCTGTATGCTGGACTTTCCGGACTTCCAGACTCTGGTAAACAAGGCCTTCATAGCTGAACGAGAGCATAAGTCAGGATATCATGATCACAAGCAGAAGTTTGAACCCAAGAAGGACAACCGTGAGCAGTTTGTGCAGAAGCCGCATATCTGGCAACCAAGTTCATCTGAGTACAAGCCTTCCTGGAACAATGGCAACAACAACAATAAGCCTGTCAGCCAGGACAAGACCTTCGGCAAACAGCCAGTACTGGAGGACTGCCGCCGCAAAAACACATGTTTCACTTGTGGCCAGAGCGGGCATTACTCCAAGCAGTGCCCCGCAAGAAATGGGAAGCCACCATCCGACTTCAAGCCACAAGTCAACAGTGTTGGACGCCGCCCCAATACGAACTTCTATCACGGCCAAGTCCACCATATCTCCGCTGAGGAAGCCCATGAAGCACCAGATGTGGTCCTTGGTATGTTTTCTATTAACAACATACCTGCAATAATTTTATTTGACTCTGGGCTTCTCATTCGTTTATTTCGCGAAGTTTTGCCACCTTGCACAAATTTTCCCCTTCTCTTTTGGACAAAATCATGGTGGTACAATCCCCTGGCTCCATGCTCAGAACAAATGTGATATACAAGAATCTGGAAATCTTGATACACGATGTGAAGTTTCCAGCCACTCTCGTTGCCATTGAATCCCCTGGACTGGATATAATACTGGGGATGGATTGGTTGGTACCACACCAGGTGTGTATCAACTATGCCACCAGGAAGGTGACATTGGTTAACCCGGCAGGCCAAACAGTGCAATTCACTGCCAGTAGAGTGATGTCAAAGAAAGGAATGGCATTCAAAGCCACAGCTACAGACATAAGCCTGATTCCGGTAGTCAGCGAATTTCCGGACGTATTTCCGGAAGAGATACCAGGAATGCCACCTGATCGGGAACTAGAGTTTGCTATTGAGGTTGTTCCCGGAACTGCTCCAATCTACAAGAAGTACTACCGCATGCCTTCCCCAGAGTTGGTGGAATTGAAGAAACAGCTAGATGAATTATTACAGAAAGGGTATATTCGCCCAAGCACTTCACCGTGGAGATCACCCGTGCTGTTTGTTAAAAAGAAGGATGGCAGCCTACGAATGTGTGTAGACTATCGCCAACTGAATGAGGTCACCATCAAAAATAAATATCCGCTCCCTCGCATTGATGATTTGTTCGACCAGTTGAACGGAGCCCGGGTATTTTCCAAGATTGACCTCCGAACGGGGTATCATCAGTTAAAAATCAGGAAAGATGATATCCCCAAGACAGCCTTCACTACCAGATATGGTCTGTATGAGTTTACAGTCATGTCATTCGGGCTGACAAATGCTCCGGCATATTTCATGAGCATGATGAATAAAGTCTTTATGGACTTCTTGGACAAATTTGTGGTAGTATTCATCGATGATATTCTCATATACTCCAAAGATGAAGAAGAGCACACCCAACACCTCCGTACTGTCCTGGAAAGACTAAGGACCCATCGCTTGTATCCCAAATTCAGTAAATGCGAATTTTGGCTAAAAGAGGTGGGATTTCTGGGACACATTCTGTCAGAACAAGGTGTGGCCGTCGACCCCAGCAAAGTGACTGCTGTATTAAACTAGAAGACCCCAGGCACAGTAACGGAAGTCCGCAGCTTTCTGGGATTGGCAGGCTACTACCGTCGCTTCATCGAAGGCTTCTCAAAAATAGCCAAGCCATTGACAGAACTGTTGAAAAAGAACCACAAATTTGCCTGGACGGAAGAATGTGACAGCAGTTTCATGGAATTAAAGACGAGGCTAACTACAGCTCCTCTCTTAGTTCTTCCAGACATTCACAAGAGCTTTGACATATATTGCGATGCTTCCAGACGAGGAATCGGCTGCGTCCTAATGCAAGAAGGAAAGGTTGTAGCGTATGCATCCAGGCAGCTACGATCTCATGAAGAGAACTATCCCACACATGATTTGGAATTGGCAGCCATGGTTCATGCATTAAAGATTTGGAGGCATTATCTCATTGGGCAGCGATGTGAAATATACACGGACCACAAGAGTCTCAAGTACATTTTCACCCAACCTGACCTGAATCTCAGGCAGAGAAGATGGCTTGAACTGGTCAAAGACTATGACCTTGGGATAAACTATCATCCGGGAAAAGCCAATGTGGTCGCCGATGCCCTCAGCAGAAAGCAAGGTACCCTAAATGCACTAATGAAGGGAATGCATCCGAGGCTGCAGGAAGAGTTTGCTAAGCTGAATATGGTGTTATGCGGCCCAACTAGCCCGGATACAATGGAAATTACTCCAACACTGATGGAGGAAATTAAAGCAGCCCAGAAATCAGACCAAGAAATACAAGTGATCAAGGAGAATATTCCGCTACGAAAAGCCAAGTCCTTTCGTACTGATGACCAAGGCACCTTATGGTTTGAGAACCGAATATGTGTGCCTGACCAAGAAAATTTGAGACAGCAAATACTCAGAGAGGCACAAGAATCTGCCTACTCTATCCATCCGGGAGGAACAAAAATGTATCAGGATTTGCGAGAAACCTTTTGGTGGCCAGGAATGCGAAGGGACATTGCATACTATGTCACCTGTTGTGACATCTGCAACAGAGTCAAGGCTGAACATCAGAAACCCGCTGGACTACTGCAACCCTTACCAGTTCCCCAGTGGAAATGGGATGACATATGCATGGACTTCATTGTTGGATTACCCAAGTCCACAAGAGGCCATGATGCTATCTGGGTCATCGTGGATATACTTACGAAAGTGGCTCACTTCCTTCCGGTAAAGACCACTTTCAACGCGAATCAGCTCGCACAGCTCTATATGTCCCAGATAGTCAGCCTTCATGGAGTACCCAAGTCTATCACGTCAGATAGAGGTTCCTTGTTCACTTCAGCATTTTAGCTATGACTGCACCAAGCCCTGGGAATAGTGCTAAAGCGTAGTACGGCATATCATCCACAGACAGATGGGCAGACAGAACATGTGAATCAGATAGTGGAAGATATTGTTGGAAGTGGGGCTCCGGGGACCCAAAGGTTCGAACACTGGGGTGAGCTCGTTCTACTACTCCCTCTCCTACCACGGCAACGCTACGGCGAGACTACGGCGAGGGCACGCTAGCATAGGACGGGCGAGGACACAGCGGTTTACCCAGGTTCGGGCCACCTTGCGGTGTAAGACCCTACTCCTGCTTGTAGTTGGGATTATTGTGGGTGAGAGGGTTCTCGCGTACAAGGTTGAAGATGATGGAATCCAGAGCTCTCTCTCTTCTCCAATGGCTGCTCTGCCCTTTTATATCGGCCCCGGTCCTCTTCCTCCTCAAAGCTCTGCGTTCCCTGTTACCCATTGATTCCTAGATCCATAGTTCGGACCCCCTATCCGAGATCTGCCGGTTTTGGTACCGACAGTCCCCTTCTGTCACTGGGATTGAGCACCGCAAGATCGAACCCATTACAAAGCACCTCTCCCATTGCAAGATAAATCAATCTAGTTGGCCAAACCAAATCAATACATCGGAGAGAAATACGAAGCTATAACAATCATGCATAAAAGAGTTCAGAGAAAACTCAAATAATATTCATGGATAATCTGATCATAAACACACAATTCATCGGATCCCAACAAACACACCGCAAAAAGTGATTACATCGGATAGAACTCCAAGAACATCGAGGAGAACATTGTATTGAAGATCAAAAAGAGAGAAGAAGCCATCTAGCTACTAACTATGGACCCGAAGGTCTGTGGTAAACTACTCACGCATCATCGGAAGGGCAGCAAGGATGATGTAGAGCCCCTCCGAGATCGAATCCCCCTCTGGCAGAGTGCCGGAAAAGGCCCCAAGATGGGATCTCTCGAGAACAGGAACTTGCGGCGGCGGAAAAAGTATTTTGTGGACTCCTCTGTTGGTTTCCCGATTTTAGATAATTTATAGAGGTGGAATTAGGTCAAATGGAGCCTTGTGGGACCCACGAGGTACCAGGGCGCCCCCCCCGGGGCGCGCCATGGTGCCTCGTGGGCCACTTGTTGGGGATATAACCCGCCGGTATAACTCGCCCGTTCAGGGCCGGGTTACCCATTGGCGGCTTAATGGATAAGGGACGCAGCGTTCAAAGATCAGGAGGCCCATCCGACGATTCATAAAGCAGGCCGGATTAGGGCCCAATACTGGAGGCGGCGGCTTATCCAAGGACGTGATATGTTTTCCTTTCTTGAGGAGGACGATGAGTAGGAAATAGACTAGATCACGGGTCATGTTATGACTCGGACTCTGTTGTAAACCCAGGGCCTCGACCTGTATATAAAGGCGAGCCCCTGAGGTGGAAAAGATTAAGTTACAAGCTCTCGAGTACTAGGTTATCCAAGTTGCACCCTTGGAATCGAGATCATCATCATCAATAACAATCAAGCAGGACGTAGGACTTTACCTCCATCGTGAGGGGCCGAACCTGGGTAAACCCTTGTCTCTCGAATCCGATCAACCCCGTTCGAGTTACTACCTAGCTGCGATGGCCTCACGACTAAGTCCTTTCACGAGGACATCTGCCATGACAAAACCATGACAGTTGACGCCCACCATGGGGCTCTCGCTCGGTGGTGTTGAGTACTTGAAGGGAACTCCCGCAGGGATCGAGGGATACGCGATCGGCCGCATGACCAAGAGTCGCCGCGGCAAGCTCTATGTCAACGATTCAGGCTGGGGCACCGAGGCCGACTCAATCGAGTATGGGTACCGGGTCCCCTTCGGCAAAATCCATGTCTTCATCGGCCAAGCCGGCGGATCTGAACCCAAGCCGGACATCTGCACCGACATCGTCGAGCCGGCTCGGCGCGCACAACCCGCCCAGGCTCAGGCCACCCGAAAGAACGTCTTCATTGGTTTCACCCAGGGGGTGGACCTCGCAGATAAATCTGCGTCCGGCGGAGATACCCTCGTCTATTCTGATGGCGAGTCCTCGGTAGGCGAGACCGAGTCGATCCTCCCACTTTACGATGGCGGGCTTGGGGGCTACTCCGACGACTAGCCGGCTCAAGACTCCTTCAACACGCCCCCCGGGCTGCTGTCTATATGGCAGGCTCGGCCTCGGCCCTTAATTTCATAGTGGCCGGCGCCGCGATGAGGACCGGCACCTTAGGGGCCGGCTCAGCCGTGCCGCTGGCTCAGGCCTTGACAGAATTGGCCACCGCCTTGGCGACTCTCCTTGCGACGCCGGTGACCGCAGAGAACCAGGCGAAACACAACACGGAGGTAACTAAGCTCCGCGAGCAGATGGCTAAGGTACATGCAGATATCAACGTTGAAAACACTCGCATCGCGGAGTTGCAGTCTCAAGTCCAGGCCGAGGTAGAGTGCCTGAAAGCCGAAGCCTGGCGCATGGGGCTCCGTCAGAGTGCCTCAGAGGCGGTTCATCAGAGGCGCCATATGAGCCGTCTACCGCCCAACTATGAGCCCATGCGTCTGTTTAACATGCCGCAGGATGCACCCATTCAGGGGGCTGGGACAGGCACCCCGGAAGCACCGTTTGTACCCCCGAGCAGAGGCAGGCAGCCGTCGCCGGGTCAACCCCATCAACTGGCTCAGCAGCGCCCGCAGGAGCCGGCCCAGCGACTCCCGCCGGTTCAGATACCTCCGCATCGTTTCCTCACGTCGGCGGGTCACTTCACCAATCCTTTGGACAACTTGGTGGCAGCTGCGACCAACCTGGCCGCGCTACCAATCACGGGAAACTCTCCGGTTGAGATCGAAGCCTGAAATTCCATTGAGATGTTAAAAACTGTGGTCGCCCAGCAGGCGAACTACTCCTACAGTCGGCAGCGAATCCACTCTACCCCGCTTCTGAGCCGTAGCAGGAGCCGCCATGACGAGTCGCCGGCCGTCTCTAGCAGTGCTTGATGTCTACTACACAACTTATTCTTGTAGACTCGTGTTGGGCCTCCAAGCGCGGAGTTTTGTAGGACAGTAGCAATTTTCCCTCAAGTGGATGACCTAAGGTTTATCAATCCGTGGGAGGCATAGGTTGAAGATGGTATCTCTCAAACAACCCTGCAACAAAATACAAGAAATCTCTTGTGTCCCCAACATTCCCAATACAATGGTAAATTGTATAGGTGCACTAGTTCGGCGAAGAGATGGTGATAAAAGTGTAGTATGGATAATAGATATAGGTTTTTGTAATCTGAAAATATAAAAACAGCAAGGCAGCGAAAAGTAAATGGGAATAAAAACGGTATTGCAATGCTTAGAAACAAGGCCTAGGGTTCGTACTTTCACTAGTGCAATCTCTCAACATTGTTGACATAGTTGAATCATATGTAAATCCCTCACGTGCAACAAAGAGTTCACTCCAAAGTCACAAATAGCGGAGAACAAACGAAGAAATTATTGTAGGGTACGAAACCACCTCAAAGTTATCCTTCCCGATCAATCTTATGAGCCATCCCCATTAATTGTCACGAACAGCCCTAGAGATCGTACTAAAGTAACACCTTAAGATACACATCAACCAAAACCCTAATGTCACCTAGGCACTCCAATGTCACCACGAGTACCCACGGGTTTGATTATACGATATGCATCACACAATCTCAGATTCATCTATTCAAACCAACACAAAGAACTTCAAAGAGTGCCCCAAAGTTTCTAATGGAAAGTCAAGACGAAAATGTGTGCCAACCCTTATGCATAAATCCCCAAGGTCACGGAACCTGCAAGTTGATCACCAAAACATACATCAAGTGAATCAAGTGAATAGCCCATTGTCACCACAGATATCCATATGCAAGACATACTTCAAGTGTTCGTAAATCCTTAAAGACTCAATCCGATAAGAAAACTTCAAAGGGAAAACTCAATTCATCACAAGAAGATAGAGAGGGGAAAACTCCATATGATTCATCTATATCAACAAAGCTCGCGATACATCAAGATCGTGCCATCTCAAGAACGCGAGAGAGAGAGATCAAACACATAGCTACTGGTACAAACCCTCAGCCCCGAGGGTGAACTACTCCCTCCTCGTCATGGAGACCGCCGAGATGATGAAGATGGCCTCCGGTGATGCCTTCCCCCTCCGGCAGGGTGCTGGAAAAGGGCTGTAGATGAGATCGTGGAGGTACAGAGGCTTGCGGCGGCGTAAAAACTCATCTAGGTTAACTTTCGGGGGTTTCTGAATATATATGATTTTTCAGCGTTGGAATCACGCGAAACGGAGCCACGTGGGCCCCATGAGGTACCAGGGCGCGCCCTGGTGCCTCGTGGGCACTGGGTGGCCCCCCTCCAATGGGTCTTGGTGCCAATATTTTTTATTTGTCCAATAAAAAATCTCCAAAATGTTTCTGCTCATTTGGAAAACTTTCATTTCTGCACAAAAAACAACACCACGGTAGTTCTGCTGAAAACAACGTCAGTCCAGGTTAGTTCTAATCAAATCATAGCAAAACCATATAGAATTGTTATAAATATGGCATGAATACTTCGTAAATTATAGATACGTTGGAGACGTATCAGCATCCCCAAGCTTAATTCCTACTCGTCCTCGAGTAGGTAAATGATAAAAGAAATAATTTATGAAGTGTGAATGCTGGCATAGTGCATAAGTTTGATCAATAATAATTTCAATCACTTTTCCTAGCATCATAACAACATCTTTTTCTCATAAAAGTTATCATGACAAAGTAGCAATTAAAAACAGAAATTTTGATGTGGAATGCTACCTATCATAATCATCATATAGTCTTTTGTTGCATGGACATTGGACTTGAACAAAGCAAGATCATTATTATAACAGCAATATTTATTATCATAAAACTTCTCATGAGAAAGTAACAATTCATCACAACAATGAAGTATAAGGCATAAACTTTCTTGGAAACTAACAAACTATTCTAGTCAACAATGCAATTGCAATTCATCATATTTTCAGGAAGGGTCTCATGTAGGAGCTTTTTAGCAAGTCCACATACTCAACCATCATTTAGTCTTCTATGATTGCTAACACTCACGACATATATATGGAGAAAAAGTTTCATCCAGACACATAGAAAGATAGGGGCTTGTGATTTCACCTCCCAACTTATTCACCTCAAGGGTGATGTCAACAATAATAACTCATGATCACTCATATCCAACTGGATATATGTGCCTAGATCTTTCCCCACCACATGATGCTTGCAAAAGATAAAAATAAAAAGGAAGTAGAGGAGAACACTATTGACTCTTGCATAAAAAGTAAATACATAAAAGTAAATGCATAAAAGTAAAAGATAGGCCCTTCGTAGAGGGAAGCAGAGGTTGTCATGCGCTTTTTATTTTTGGATGCACAAGCCCTTAATGCAAAGGAACATCATGTTATATTGCCCCTTGTGATAGCAACCTTTATTATGCAGTCCGTCGCTTTTATTTCTTTACCATCACAAGTTCGTACAATGCTTATTTCCCTTACAATAAAAGATCATACATATTTTAGGAGCAATTTTTATTGCTTTTTGCACCGATGACAACTTACTTGAAGGATCTTATTCAATCCATAGGTAGATATAGTGGACTCTCATGGCAAGAAACTGGGTTTAAGGGTTTTGGATGCACAAGTAGTATCTCTACTTAGTACGAATTTTTGGCTAGCAAAGATATTGGGCAAGCACCACATGTTGGAGGATCTATAACAATATAACTTCTATGTGAATATGAACAAACATAATTCATTACGTTGTCTTCCTTGTCAAACGTTAACACTTTGACATAAAATACTTAATGGGGGATCACAATCATAAAAGATGTCCAAGATAGTATATTTGCATGTGAATCTTCTCTTCCCTTATTAACTTTTTAATGAATTGTATCATTGACTAATGCTATGCTTGTTAACCTCCAATACATTTTACCACTTATACTTTTCTTTATGTAATGTCATTACTTTCCATAAGATTAGCATATGATCTCTTTCATTATTTTCATCGCAAGGAATCACACCTATCATATCCAATGATCTTTATGAAAGTTTTTATTATATCCCTCATGAATATTCATCACTTTGGGACCAAATTCATATCTTGTGCAAATTACCATTAATATTATTAACTCTCAAAAAGATATAAGGGAAGCATGAGAATTAATGACAAACTACTCCAAAATATATAAGCGAAGATCAATGAGTAGTGAAACAATTAAGTAGCTATGTGAGGACTCTCTCTCATTTAAAAAATTTCAGATCTTGATATTTTATTCAAACAGCAAGAAAAACAAAATAAAATGACATTCCAAGAATAGCACATATCATGTGAAGAAGCAAAAACTTAAGCTCAACCAAAACTAACCGATAATGTTGATGAAGAAAGGTGGGATGCCTACCGGGGCATCCCCAAGCTTAGATGCTTGAGACTTCTTGAAATATTATATTGGGATGCCTTGGGCATCCCCAAGCTTGAGCTTTTGTGTCTCCTTAATTCCTCTCATATCACGGTTTCTATAAATCTTAAAAACTTCATCCACACAAAACTCAACAAGAACTCGTGAGGTAAGTTAGTATAAATCAACACAAAACCTTAACATTCTCTACTGTAGCAAATCACAAAAATTATAATTAAACATTGCATACTAAATGCCTCTTCATATTTAATACTCCTATCCTCAAATAGAAATTTTAAACACGCAAACATATGCAAACAATGCAACTATAACAGCAATCTGCCAAAACAGAACAGTCTGTAAAAGGTGAATAAGAATCCATACTTCCCTAACTCCAAAAATTCTGAAAACTTGCCACGTGACAGAGAACTCATTCATGCTTACTGTGTAAAATGTTCAGATTTTTTATCATGTTCTGACTATTCAGGAATATTCTGAACATAACAGAAAACTTTCTGTTTTCAAACAGCAACATATGAACTTGCAAACTGAGCATAGTAAAGGCTATAAATGGCATTTTATTGAACTAAAAGGTACAAAACATGATTATTGATAACATCAAGCAAATATCAACAGAATAAAATGATGCTCCAAGCAAAACTCATATTATGTGATGAATAAAAATATAGCTCCGAGTGAGGTTACCGATAGTGTTGAAGACGAAAGAGGGGATGCCTTCCGGGGCATCCCCAAGCTTAGTTGCTTGGGTCTTCCTTGAATATTACCTTGGGTTCCTTGGGCATCCCCAAGCTTAGGGTCTTGACACTCCTTATTCTCCTCATATCGATATCTCACCCAAAACTTGAAAACTTCAATCACACAAAACTTAACGTAACTTGTGAGATAGGTTAGTATGATAAAAATAAATCATCCACTTAGGTACTGTCAAGACAAGATTCATAATTGTTCTCACATAATGCCTACTGTATTCTATCATTTCCACAATTTATATCTCATAATATAAGCTAAGGAAACATTAAAACAAGCAAACTATGCATTGAAAACAGAATCTGTCAAAAATAGAACAGTCTGTAATGATCTGAGCAACTACCAAACTTCTGGAACTCTAAGAATTCTGAAAAATTAGGACAACGTAAACAATTTGTAAACCAATTCCCTGTAAAAATTTCAGAATTTTTTGATGCTCCAGTAAAATCTGGGAAATTAAACACTGGAGGCAAAAGTTTCTGTTTTTGCACAGAATTGAATCAACAAGTATCCACACTATCCCAAAGGTTTTACTTGGCACTTTATTGAAATAAAACATATAAAACATGATTACTACAGTAGCTTAATCATGTGAACACACTAAAACAGAAAGGATATATATTGGGTTGTCTCCCAACAAGCGCTTTTCTTTAATGCCTTTTTAGCTAGGCATGATGATTTCAATGATGCTCACATAGAAGTAAAGAATTGAAACACAATGGGAGCATCATGAAGCATATGACTAGCACATTTAAGCCTAACCCACTTCCTATGCATAGGGATTTTGTGAGCAAATAATTTATGTGAGCAAGAATCAACTAGCATAGGAAGGCAAAACAGGCAAGACTTCAAAACTTTCAACATAAAGAGAGGAAACTTGATATTATTGAGATATGTAAAACCATATGATCCTCTCTCATAATAATTTTCAGTAGCATCATGAAGAAATTCAACAATATAGCTATCACATAAAGCATTCTTTTCATGATCCACAAGCATAGAAATTTTACTACTCTCCACATAAGCAATTTTCTTTTCATTCATAATAGTGCGAGCAAACTCAACAAAATAACTATCATGAGATACTTGATTGGCATAATCCATTTGAGCATTAAAATTATGATGACAAATTTCATGGTTATAATTATTCTTTATAGCATACATGTCATCACAATAATCTTCATAGATAGCAACTTTTTTATCACAGTCAATTGAAACCTCTTCCAAAATAGTGGAATCATCATTAAATAAATTCATGGCCTCTCCAAATCCACTTTCATCAATATAATCATCATAAATAGGAGGCATGCTATCATCATAATAAATTTTCTCATCAAAACTTGGGGTGCTAAAAATATCATCTTCATCAAACATAACATCCCCAAGCTTGTGGCTTTGCATATCATTAGCATCATGGGTATTCAAAGAATTCATATTAACAACATTGCAATTCTTGTAGACTCGTGTTGGGCCTCCAAGCGCAGAGTTTTGTAGGACAGTAGCAATTTTCCCTCAAGTGGATGACCTAAGGTTTATCAATCCGTGGGAGGCGTAGGTTGAAGATGGTATCTCTCAAAAAACCCTGCAACCAAATACAAGAAATCTCTTGTGTCCCCAACACACCCAATACAATGGTAAATTGTATAGGTGCACTAGTTCGGCGAAGAGATGGTGATAAAAGTGTAGTATGGATAATAGATATAGGTTTTTGTAATCTGAAAATATAAAAACAGCAAGGTAACGAAAAGTAAACGGGAATAAAAACGGTATTGCAATGCTTAGAAACAAGGCATGGGTTCATACTTTCACTAGTGCAATCTCTCAACATTGTTGACATAGTTGAATCATATGTAAATCCCTCACGTGCAACAAAGAGTTCACTGCAAAGTCACAAATCGCGGAGAACAAATGAAGAAATTATTGTAGGGTACGAAACCACCTCAAAGTTATCCTTCCCGATCAATCTTATGAGCTATCCCCATTAATTGTCACGAACAGCCCTAGAGATCGTACTAAAGTAACACCTTAAGATACACATCAACCAAAACCCTAATGTCACCTAGGCACTCCAATGTCACCACGAGTACCCACGGGTTTGATTATACAATATGCATCACACAATCTCAGATTCATCTATTCAAACCAACACAAAGAACTTCAAAGAGTGCCCGAAAGTTTCTACCGGAAAGTCAAGACGAAAACGTGTGCCAACCCTTATGCATAAATGCCCAAGGTCACGGAACCCGCAAGTTGATCACCAAAACATACATCAAGTGACTCAAGTGAATATCCCATTGTCACCACAGATATCCATATGCAAGACATACATCAAGTGTTCTCAAATCCTTAAAGACTCAATCCGATAAGAAAACTTCAAAGGGAAAACTCAATTCATCACAAGAAGATAGAGAGGGGAAAACTCCATATGATTCATCTATATCAACAAAGCTCGCGATACATCAAGATCGTGCCATCTCAAGAACACGAGAGAGAGAGATCAAACACATAGCTACTGGTACAAACCCTCAGCCCCGATGGTGAACTACTCCCTCCTCGTCATGGAGACTGCCGGGATGATGAAGATGGCCTCCGGTGATGCCTTCCCCCCTCCGGCAGGGTGCCGGAAAAGGGCTGTAGATGAGATCGTGGAGGTACAGAGGCTTGCGACGGCATAAAAACTCATCTAGGTTAACTTTCGGGGGTTTCTGAATATATATGATTTTTCAGTGTTGGAATCACGTGAAACGGAGCCACGTGGGCCCCACGAGGTACCAGGGCGCGCCTGTGGGGGGGTGGCGCGCCCTGGTTCCTCGTGGGCAGTGGGTGGCCCCCCTCCAGTGGGTCTTGGTGCCAATATTTTTTAGTTGTACAATAAAAAAGCTCCAAAAAGTTTCAGCTCATTTGGAAAACTTTCATTTCTGCACAAAAAACAACACCACGGTAGTTCTGCTGAAAACAGCGTCAGTCCGGGTTAGTTCTAATCAAATCATAGCAAAACTATATAGAATTGTTATAAATATGGCATGAATACTTCATGAATTATAGATACGTTGGAGGCGTATTAGTGCTCGTCGACATCGTGAGCTGCTGGTTGACCCGCCGCGCCATGAGCCCCTTCACACCCAGGAGATCGTTCACACAGCTCGGGCTCAGCGAGCAGCGGAGGCGGCGAATGTGGCGGCTCAAGCGCTGCTTGTCACAACCCAATTGACTTCCAGTAGCAGGACCATCAAGATACCGTGTTTGGTGCCAGCTTTACGCAACGAGCGCATGCCCAAAGACTTCAAAGGCCCTCGTAAGGTTCCAAATTACACGGCTGACCTTGAGCCGGCCGCTTGGATTGAGAGCTACGAGATAGCCATGGACATGCTGGATGTCAGCGACGCTGTCTGTGCCAAGTACCTGACGATGATGCTGGAAGGGCCGGCTCGTACATGGTTGAAAAACTTGCCCCCTAACTCTATTAACACCTGGGCGGAGTTGAAGGACCGTTTCATCCAGAACTGCCAGGGAACCTGCAATCGCCCAATGACGATCGTCGATCTTCAGCACTGCATCCAACGTGAGGGTGAGTCGGCCCATCACTGGATGCGCCGGGTCATAGAAATTATTCACGCCTCCGACAGCATCATGGCGGCTCAGGCGGTTCTGATCTTGGAGAAAAATTGCCACTTTGAGCCGCTCATGCAGAAACTGGGTTGGCTCAAGCGGAAGGTTCAGGACATGGGCGAGCTCATGGATGTCCTCACCAGGTATGCCGAGTCAGACACCACGAAGGATCCCAGCCTAGACGATGACCAGACTGGCAAGGGAAAGAAAAACAATGGTGGCAAGGGTAACCAGCAGAACAATTCAGGGAACAATGGAAATCATGGCAATGGAGGGAAGCGTAAGAATCAGGAAGGAGGATCAGATTTGGTCGCCAATACCAACACTGGTTACAAATACCCGAAGGGGAATAATTCGGGAAGATCCTATAGTGGCAACAAGCCCCGTAATTTTGAGGAAGCCCTCAAAGGCCCATGCCCAAAGCACAGCCTCCCTAATAAGCCGTCAACCCACTCTTGGGAGAACTGTCACATAATGCAGGCTTTCGGCGAGCAATTCTTTCAGAACCGTCAAGGCGGCGGGGGCAACCCGGGGCAGCCTGGAGCCGGCTCGTTCGGTGGTTTTCATAACCTGGGGTTTCATGGCCCGGGCGGCTCAGGTGCAGGTTACCAGGGTTCTGGCAATAACGGAGGCAATCAGCATTCGGGGCAAGGAAATCACCAGCAGGGCAATCAACAACAGGGCAATCAGTCTGGTTTCCAGAGCAATCCCAAATAGTTGAATAGTGGGCAGTATCACGTGTTCACGACCCATACTGACAAGCGAGATCGCAAACTCCGGAAATGAGCCGTCAGTGTTGTCGAGCCGGCAGTCCCGGAATATCTACGTTGGTCGGAACAGCCTATTACATGGAGCAGAGAGGACCACCCTTCCCGGGTCGATAATCCAGGTTGTTTGGCTTTGGTGGTGGCACCTCAAGTCGGTGGCTACTCACTCACAAAGGTGCTCATGGACGGCGTAAGCAGCATAAACATCCTATACTACGACACTTTCCGAAGGATGAATCTGTCTGAAAAACAGCTCCAGTCGTCTTCTACAGTGTTTCACGGGATTGTTCCTGGAAAGTCTGCATATCCTATCGGGCGGATCAAGCTGGATGTCGCGTTTGGCACTGATGATAATTACAGGTGCGAGTCTTTGACCTTTGAAGTGGTCAAGATCAAGAGCCCGTATCACGCCCTGTTTGGGCGGCCGGCTTATGCTCGCTTTATGGCTCGACCCTGCTATGTCTACCTCAAACTCAAGATGCCTAGACCAAAAGGCACTATCACAGTTAATGGAGATCGAAAGATCGCCCTCGAGTGCGAGGAAGGAGATGCAGCCTATGCCGAGACGGCTTGCGCTGCGGAAGAGTTGAAATATTACACTGCAAATGTTGACCCGGCCGATATGATGCCCTTGAAGAAGCCCACCGCAGAGTCTGACCCGCCCCTCAAGTTTAAGTCCGCCGAGGACACCAAACTGGTTGAGTTCGTCCCTGGTGACCCATCCAAGACGTTCACTATTGGGATTGGTATGGATCCCAAATAGGAAAGCACGCTCATCAAGTTCATCCGTGAGAATCGGGACATCTTCGCGCGGAAACCTTCTGGCATGCCAGGTGTGATAGCCTGACTTATTAGGGATGATATAGACTACTCATATCAATAAGGAATTCCTTCTTTTCCGGCAGCCCATTCGGAAAGAACTCCAAAGTTAAGCGTGCTCAGCTTGGAGTAATTTTAGGATGGGTGACCGACCGGGAAGTTGCTCCCGGGTGCGCACGAGTGAGGACAAAGTGCGCAGGAAAGACTAGTATTGATCTGTGAGGCCAGTCTAGATCACGCCAGGAGTAACGACCACCGGCGGGTGTGTCCGGGGCGTTATAAGTTGGTATCAGAGCCTCGACCGACCATAGGAGCCCCCTTGATTGATCGAACCGTTGGCGAGTATAGAAGAAAAACTATTTTGAGTCCTAGTTATATATCGGAGAGTAGGAATTCTTTTTACTCCTTATCCCCTTCATCGCTCTGATGAGGAATTGTGACGTATGTGTTTTGATTCTACTATCTCTTCTCACTCGAAAAAAACTTAGGATCACGCGGGTATTGTTGGAATGGTTGCGATATCGGTGTGATGTGACTCTGTTCTTGGTGCCTCTTGACCGTATGGATTGGACCCGGGGAGTTGAGCTCCAAGGGGTTCTTGTCACATTCGCTATCGTTTCAGTTCCTGAATACCAGAGGACGCCGACATCGAAACGCTTCTATACTTTTTGTGGTGGCAAATAGTGCCGTGACTTTTCCCCAGTACTAGTGGAGATAGCGCGGATGATCCACTATGACTAGTATCGCTGTGCTTTTGAAGGTCTGAGGTAGACGGATTTGCGAAGTTTCTTGTTCGTGTGTGAAGGTTGCGGATTGGTTGCAGCTGATTAGGATATTATTGTTGTTGTGTGCTGAGTAGGTTCCCATATCCGCAACCTGATCTTATAACCAAGAAGTTTCGGGAGTTCTTAGGTGGGAATTCAAGTATTACCTGGAATATCTTTTCCAACAGACACATGATACGATATGGGGTCTATCATATGTTTGTTCCGGCTTATTCTTCAAGTCAAATCCTTGTGTTGTTTTTTGTTGTGGTATTCGAGTTGCTTCGAAGTCAAGTGTGGATTCTAAATCTTTCCTAAGCGGTGTTCCCATATTTTGATGTGAAGGCCAATCCTTTTGATCATTGAGATTGCCATGACAATTCTTTTCACCCGACGTGCTTCTCTTCAAGTTAATCCAATCCTTTTAACATTTGCAAGATCAATTCTCAGTTTTCTCAACGGCGTTCGTTTCACCCATCCCAAGTTGTCTTTATTTTCCCCACCCTCCCACCCTTTTTCTTTGCAGAGTCAAATTCTCAAATCAAGTATCCATTTTATTTGGTGAAGTCTCTTCATTCTTTTCCTTCATGTTCTTCTCCGGTGATTCTCATGAAGATGCTCAGGAGCTACATGTTCATCATTCTTCGTTCTTGTTTTCTTCTCCGGTGGATTTAATTCAAGATTTCGGTGTCGATCATTTCCCTTTCAATGATTCAAATATTTTCCCATGTTGGAAGTTCTTATCCAAGAATCTCGTGGATATTCACCTCTCTCTATTCCTTTCCGGTGCGAAGATATCTCAGAAGATTCGTGTTTCCATTCAAGACCCGTTCGTTCTATTTCGAGGTTTTTATTTCATTCAAGCCATTTAAATTAACCGGTGCATTATCTCTTCTAAATAATCATTTTCAACGGTGTTTCCTTTCAGTGGGCCCTAACCCACAGGTCTTTCCCCAGGATCTTACCCGACTCTTCTAATCTTCCCGGAGTTATTCTCAAATTATTTCAAAGTTTGACGTAAGAATGGATTCCATCAGTCAATTGCCTTCTCCAAGATCGCTTTCAAATTATTTTCATCTTTGGCTCAACCTTTCTATTCTTCATTATCCCGGAGTATCTCACAAAATCTTCATGGTGGTTCTCGTCGTCATTCTCAGCTTTGAAGACCGAAGAAGAGTTTCATTTAAATCTTGGTTCGTTCTCTTGAAGATTCGTGGTTCTAGCTTCGTGCCATCCTCACAAATGTTTTCGATTGTGAGAAATTCTTGTCATAACCACCCGGAGCATTTCATGAGTTCTTTCCATTTTGATTCTCCGAAGGAAGTTATTTCAGAAGAATTCTTCATTCTCGACATTCTTCTCGCGTTCTCAGTTTTCCGGTGCATCGTTCTAGTATTCTAGCTCGTGATCTGTTCGTTCTCTAGTATATAAATTCACTCAACTATTTTCGTTTGTTTCTAATTCTTACGGTGGTTCGTTCTCTTTTCTTCGTTCATTTTTAATTCTTATGGTGGTTCGTTCTCTTTTCTTCGTTCATTTTTTAATTCTTACGGTGGTTCGTTCCACATTCCTGTTCCGTTGATATCGTATCAATTCATTCATTCTTTCCAAATGCTACCGGTGTTTCCTCGAAGACTTCATCAAGTTGGCGCTATATCTCTCTTAATCTTTTCAAGAAGAATAAGTAGTATGCAAATCCATTGCTTTTCATCAATTTATTTTGATGAAGGATAGACATATCATAATTCTTATTCTTGTCTCATGGAGGTGATTTAATTCCTTCTTCCGGAGTTTGTTCTTGATGAATAAATTCTCGGTTCTAGCTAATCATCTTTCTTTTCCGGAGTTCCAAGTTTTCTCGGTTATCTCATCGTGAAGCTCCATATAAATCATTGCAAGGCTTCATCTTGTTCTTTTCAACCTTCGTTTCTATCAACCTTTTGTTTACCGGAGTTCTTCATGGTGATTCATCAAGGATTTAATCCATTCTTGAAATCCGTCAAGATTCTTGTTGGAGCTCAAGTATTCTCCTTCTTGCATTCCGAAGTGAAAGTCATTCTCCCTTATCTTTGGTGATGGTGTTATACCATTCTTGATTCATGAGGAGTGTCGAAGAGAAATTGTCAAGAATGATATATTTAAAACCATCATTTCTTTCTCGTAGCTATCTTGGTATAGATTTCACCTAAAGCCTTTTTGATGGATTGTTACTATTGTGGTGATTATCAATGATCCAAGTTCCTCTTAAATCATTTCGGTGAAAGAAGTTTTTCATCTCTATGTTGCTCTCAAGCAATCAATTCCTTCCGTAGTGGCAGAATTTCACCTCAAGTTTTGGAGATGTTTTCCATAAGCCCACGACAAGATTATTCTTTCCGTTGTTGATTTTCCAACAACTCCGTTCAATCCTTCTTTGCGAGGATGCTTTTCAAATTCAATTGTGGTAGAAGTTGTCATTTGCTTCTCCATTCTTTTGTTTCCAACGATTTAGCTTCTACTCTATTGTTCCGGAGGCGTTGTGATGTTGCTCTCTTCGAACCATTATCTTTTTTCGCCAAGATCATGTTCTTTCCTTGCTTATCCATTTACCGAAACATTATCCTATTTCAAGTTCTTTTCATCTTATCAAGCTTTGCTTCTCTTTTCTACTGGAGTGCTGCCCAAATTTTTTCCCCTTCACATTAGTTGTCTATCTGGTTTAAAATTGGGTGGTTTCCAATTCTTTCTTGTCCCTTATGTCTTTGCAACCTGTTCTCGTGTTCTTCCTTCCATTTTTTTTCTCTCAAGTGCTTTCTACTTCATTCATCTCTGTGGTATTCTTTCTCTCAAGTTGTTTAACACCTCTGAGGGTTGTTGAATTCACTCATTTGTCAAAGAAGCAACTTTCTTTTACCTCTTCCTCTTCCCCTTCTGGTTCCTTCCTAAGATCTCGGGTCGAGATCTTCTGTTAGTGGAGGAGAGTTGTGACGCCCCGAGGCCGATGCTCCAGATGTCTTCCATTTATTCGTCGTCGTTGCCATGTCATTCGCTTGCGTGTTGCACTTGGCCATGTCATCATGTGCATTTCATCCGCATGTTTTTCAAAAACTCGCATCCGTTCGTAGTTGGCGTTCTCCCCGTTCCTTCCGTTGTCCGTTTCGAGTCCCGACACATTCGCACGCGCCCGCGGCACCTCCGAAATATTATTTTATAAGTGGGATAAAAATGTTCTCGGAATGGGTTGAAAGTTGGCGTGCGGTCTTGTTATATTGTAGGTAGACCGCCTGCCAAATTTCGTTCCATTCGGAGGTCGTTTGATGCCCCAACGGATAACTATAGCGGCACTATAGCCGGTCAAAACGTCGGACGTTTTCGGTGTCCCGAAAACCGTGCCGGGCTGCACCACTTCCCTCTCTCCTCAGCCCAAACCCTCTCTAGACAGCCCACCTAGCCTAGCCTAACCCCCTCCATTTTGGACCGTCGGATCGTGATCGGAGGGCCCCGAAACTCCCCCTAGACCCCCTTATGCCTATAAGTAGACACCCCCTTATCCAAATCTGGCAACCCTAGCCTTCCTCCTCGAAATCCGCGCCACCAGCCACTTCCCACCGCTCCTCCGCCGCCACTTGGCGCCGCCCGAGTGGGCAGCCGCTACCTGCGCCGCCAGCCGCAGCCAACCCCAAGCCGCCACCTCACCCCCTGGCGCCTCTCAGCCGTCGCGGCCCGCGGAGCCCATCCGGGGCCCGCCCGGCCCGGAGTAGCCGCCGCCGCAGCCCGCGCGCGCCCGCACTGCGCCTCCCTGCCTGAGCAGCCCGCTCGCCCTAGCGCCGCACATCCGCCGCCGCTTCGACCTCGCCTCCGCCTAACGCCGCCGGCGACGAGCCCCGCGCCGGAGCTTCGCCGCCGCCAATGACCAGGCCGGTCGCCTCCCTGTCGACACCGCGCCCGGATCCGGCAAGATCCGGCCGGACCAAGCCGCCCGCGCCCGAGCCAGGGGCCCCTAGCTCCTTCGACCCGCCGCCGCCTCTCGCCCTCGCCTCCCGCCGCCGGGGAGCTCGCCCACCGCCGCGCCGTCACCTCACTGCCGCCTCGACCACGCCTCGCCGCCGGGGACACCCAGGCCACGCCGCGGCCGACCTCGTGCTCGCCGTCGCCCGCGTCCCATGCCGGTACCCCGTCGTCCCGGTATCCTTCGCCCCCGAATCCAAGCGGTCGCCGGGACCACGCCGTCCCGGTACCACCTCATCCGCGGGACCGCCTCGTCCCGGATCCCGTCGTCCCTCCATCCAAGCGACCCGGCTGGACCCCCTCATTCCGCTCCCTGCCGTCCAGCTGCACCGCCTCGTCCAGATGGCCTGTTAGGCCCAATGTGAGCACCGCTGTTAAACTCCGGCCGGGCGTCATATAGTTATATTGCGCTCACTCCGTCTCTGAATTCCACCGTCTTTTCTGCAAAATCATCATTTGTGCATTTTGTGGTGACCATGTCTTTGCATCTGTTCATCCGATGAAAATGATATATATATGTAAAATTATCTACTCTTCGTGCTCTACATGTTGGTTGCTGCTGCATGCATATTAGGATTCATCTACATGTCATAATCGCTGTTGCAAAAGTGCATCCTGATGTTACTGCAGTAAACTGTTAATATTTGTCATTTTTTCATTTTTGTGTGATTTAATGCATGCACCATATGAGCAACTTGTCAACATGACTTTGGAGCATTTTCATGTGTTCTTGCGGGTAGTATTTATTTCATGCCATGATATTCCTTGATGTGAGTGCCATGAGCTTGTAAACATGCCTAGTTAATGTTGCTGTTCTGAGTAAAAGTTGTCTGTGATAAAACTTGCCAACTTTGCTTGATGGTTGCCACTAATCTATAGCTCATATGCATATGATTCCTTCATGTGATTTGGTCTATGCAATGTGTACTTCGATGCCATGCCTTTGGTTGCCATGTAAAGTTCCTGTAGCATGTCTCTTTCTTGCTCTCAAGTTGCCATCATGTTAACTCTGCTCATGTATATGCCCTGTTTAGCAGAACATTGCATTTTGCATGGATCATATTGAATTAACCTTGATTCCTATGAACCTGAACCTTAAAGATAATTTGAAGTATGTCATGTCTACTTTAAGTGCATATCATGATGATGCCCATCATGTTACTGTAGCTTGCTGTTTGGATGTTGGCAAAGGGCTATGTTAGTGATTTGGGCAGATTGTTATTAAAACTTGTGTTGATTGTAATTGTTGAACCGTTGCTCCATTTTAATCATGTTCTATATGAAACTTGCTTAGAATTGTGCGTAGTTTCACATTATCATGTTGCATCCTTGGTTTGAGTGTTGTGGTTGATGTTTGCATGCATTTTGCATTATGCCATGTTAACTTGTTTAGCTCGTATCTTCTAGACCGTAGCTCCGAATTAAATAATCTACATATGTAACTTGACTAGAAAAACATGTAGATAATCATGGTGCATGTTAACTTGCTGTTTAACCACTTTAACATTGTGTTTAATTCAGATCAGTACCACTTTCGAAATTTGCATATGGGGATTTTTCCGGAATTGTTGTTTGTGTTTCCGGCCTCATTTAACCTTGCCTAGTTGTATGGATTGCTTATGCTTCATCTATTGCCATGTTTTACAACATGTAATCTTGTCATGCATCATATTTGGTTGTGCATCATGCCCTGTTTATGCTTGTGTTGTTACGATGTTGTTTGCTTCTTTCCGGTTGTGCTTCGTCTCGATAGTTCCGGTTTCGTTGCGATTGTGAGGATTTGTTCGACTACGTTGGTTCGTCTTCCTCATGGACTCGGTCTTCTTCCGAGCGGGATTTCAAGCAAGATGATCATGACCTTGGATATCTCTACTATCTTTGCTTGCTAGTTGTCTCGTTGCTATCGCTAAGTCGCGCTTCCTACCACATATATGTCAGCCTCGCACATGCCATGATACAGCCTCTAACCACCCTTACCCAGCAAACCGTTGTTTGGCTATGTTACCGCTTTGCTCAGCCCCTTTCTTATAGCGTTGCTAGTTGCAGGTGCAGTTGCAGGTTGTTCCATGTTGGGACATGGATATGTTGGGATATCACAATATCTCTTATTTAATTAATGCATCTATATACTTGGTATTGGGTGGAAGGCTCGGCCTTTTGCCTAGTGTTTTGTTCCACTCAAGCCGCCCTAGTTTCCGTAATGCTGGTGTTATGATCCATGTTTAGCGTTCCTAACATGCTTAGGGGAATGGGACCCTCTTGACAGTTCGCTTTGAATAACCGCTTCCAGCAAGGCTCAACATTGGTTTTAACATTTGCCAACATAATAATACTGAACTAAATAATTAATTGGCATAGGGCGTCATGAACCTGAGGATTCTTTTAATTCCACATAATACAGGTGGCCCAGTGCTGATGGTGTTGGTCCAAACCGGGCGATGTCCGGCGCCCCCTGGGCAACCAGGGTCTCAGCCAACCCGACGTCTTGCCCATCCGGTGTGCCCTGAGAACGAGATACGTGCGACTCCTATCAGGATTGTCGGTATACCGGGAGGTCTTGCTGGAATTGTGTTACCATTGTCGAAATGTCTTGTGCACCGGGATTCCGAGGATACTTTGGGCTATCTCGAGGTTGAGGTATTTCCACTGCAGCTTGTGTAGGCTTATGATGGGCCAGGTTGGAACACCCTGCAGGGTTAAATCTTACGCGAAGCCGCACCCGCGGTTATGTGGAACTTGGATATTTATAACCTCCGGTTGTAGAGAACTTGACACTAAATCCTAATTAAAATACACCAACCGTGTGCGTAAGCGTGACCGTCTCTTTTCGAGGAAGTTCGAGAAGAGAACTCGGTGGGGTTATATTTGACTCGTAAGTAGGTGTTCATGATCACTTAGTGATCATTTGTAGTTTGCGACAGTTTTGCGTAGATGCTCTTCTTATTCTTGTACTCGTAAGTTAGCCACCATATAATGCTTAGTGCTTGCTACAACCTCAGCACCTTACCCTTCCATACCCATTTAAGCTTTCATAGTCTTGCTACCCTTGGTTATGGGATTGCCGAGTCCTCGTGGCTCACAGATTACTACAACAACAGCTGCAGGTACAGGTAATGCGATGATCTGACACGAGAGCGATGCGCGTTTGCTTTTGGAGTTCTTCTTCTGCTTCTTCTTCTTCGTCGATCTTGGGATAGGTTCCTGGTCGGCAGCCTGGGCTAGCAGGGTGGATGATGTTTGTGTTTTTCGTTTGTATTTCATCCGTAGTAGGATTCTGCTTTTCTGTATGATGTTTGTTATGTATTGATGTATTCATGAGATGATTGTATGTATTTGTCTGTATCCCCATCTATTATGTACCTGGTACGATGTAATGATATCCACCTTGCAAGCGTCTTCAATATGCTTACGGCGTGCTGGAGTCAACATCAGGAGCAAAGATGTGCTTATGGCGTGCTGGAGTCAGGTCGATCGGCTCGAAGATTGGCGGTGTGACCCGTTGGTTATCTTCCGTATAAGCCGCCTGGTACCTCTTCAAGTCCACTTCTTCAGCAATCTGACTCGCCATGACACGAGTTTCTGTCAAACAGCTGGAATAGTCAGCTGTACTGAATTCACTGTTGTCCGTCTTAAATTCCGGAAACCCGCCAGCGAGCTCAGACAAGTCCATATCTGGCACATAAGCCTTGGCTCGGCTCAGGGATAGCATGCTGGCTGATCGGGCGGCTGATTTCTTGAGCTCCTCAATGTACTTCGGCACGGTGGTGAGCTGATTCAACACGTCTCTGATATATTTTGGTGGCTCTTTATGTCTCATCACTGACATAATTGTGAACAAACTCCCTGCATAGAGTTGCTCAAGAAAGGTGTACATCGCCTTCAGCATGACCAGCGGCTCTTGTCCAAGATTTACAGTCCGGATCCCTACAATTTTTTGCCCAAGTATGAATCAACTAAAGATTGCAGTTCGCAGGCAAGTTATCAGTAAAATTGGAGGGTCACTTACCAAAGATGGCCTGGGTCATGTGATTGAGGTGATGCTTTAACCCGGCCAGTTCATCGGAAAGGGGCTTGAGTTTGTTTTCTGCTTCTTCAGTACGTTTCAACAGCAAGGTTCTCTCTTTTTCATGAGAGGCTGTCAACGCTCTCAATTTTTCGGCGGTAGTTGATGCTGATTGTTCTAGAGACGCGGCTGCTGACTCGGCATCAGCTCGAAGCTTCTTCTCCGCCTTAAGTTGCTCTTGCAAGCCGGCCGCTCTTGACTCGGCATCATTCAACAGATCCTGTCATAACTATGTCACATCAGTACAACAATATATGGTCCTAAGCTTACAAAATTGCCCACTTTGGTGTTTGAAAACTGAAGTCCCAAGCAGTTGCTGGCAATCTACATGGCACTTGGGGGCTAATGCAAGTTCATTTTTTCTTTTACAAATATCAAGGGAAAGTTCCAACTCATCTCAATACAATGAGTCGGCCCTTGGCGGCTATCACAGTCAAATCTCTTCTACATACTGAATCAATATTATGAAGACCCGACTGTATCACAGAAACAAGCCGGCCCTTGGGGGCTACATCACATTTTGCTCTATAATCGTTGAAGATCCAGCTGTTTCACAGAAGCAAGCCGGCCCTTGGGGGCTACATGTCAATTCAGTTTAAAAGACGAAGTTTAAGCACCAGCTCGTTATATGCATAACAACCCGGTCCTTGGGGGCTATGGTTCAAGAAAAAAGAAGGAAAGCATATCTAAAGTCTTTCACACAATCATGTCTGTTTATGTCTTAGACTTGGCGGCTACATATGATATATACAGTGTGGAAAAGAGATGTTTTCTTACCTCATATTTCCTCTTCAGCATGTTAACCATGCTGGCTTCCATATCCTGGCTTGTGGATAGCCGGGTCAAGTACGCCTCATGAAGGCCAGCCGCGCTAAGTTCTTCAAGGCTTGGGAGTGCATGTTTCGCCAAAGCGGTTGAAGGCTCTGGAGCTTTAAAGGATGCTCCTGTGATGGTGACCTTGTTGGCGGCTTGGGGCGACGACAACCCTACATTTTCCGCCGCCTTTGTTGGGCTCAAAGCACAGTCAGTACTCGGCGGGTTGATGTCTTCTACCTCGTCTGTCACACAGGTTTGAGTGTCCACCTTTCTTGTTGATGGCGGCTTGTTCTGTGGCGGTGGCTCAACAATCTCGTCAGCCTGTTCCTTTGCAGTTTCAACTTGACCTTCAGGGGTCATCAACTCTGGAGTTTTGGATCCAGGTTTCTCTGGGTCGCGGGCAATTCGCCAGTCTTCCTTTTCTTGGCCTTGGCCCTGCGAAAGCACAAGCAGATTCAGATAAATAATACAACAGATATAACAAAGCATGACTCATCAAAAAGCACTTACCCTGGTTTGATGACCAAGGGTGGCAGTTGAGTGGCAGATGAGTCGCCAGATGATGGTGGCGACTCCTGATAATCCGAATCAGACGGGTTACGTGGTTGTTTAAAAAGACCGGCAAGCAGGTGAGATGGAGTTGGACTATGAGGCACCTCATTTCGACGCTTGCGGGGGTTTGGCGTGTCAGATAAGCCGCCCAAAAGCTCTCCAGAGCCACTTCGCGTCTGGCGCCTTATTGATTCGACATGCTGTGATTTCTTTAAAGAAAATTTTAGGTCTATGTAAGCAAGTGGATGAGAAAAGGGCACTTTCCTCATAGTTTTCCTTAGCTTTTGGGGAACAAAGGTGTCCGAGTCGGAAGAGATAGAAGTTACCTCAACGTCACCAACCCGGCTTACATCAACATCGCCCTGGAAATAAGAGGCGTCAGCAAGTTCAATGAAAAGACAGCCAAGGGAGTCAAGTTCTACCTCTGATTCAACATCAGCCAATGGCGACTGGCCCCTAGCTGCCGTCTCATGTTCAGCGGTCGGCTTATTCTTTTTCCGAGCCAACACAGCTTTGGATTTGGCGACTACCTTCTTCGTCTTCCTGTTCCAGAATGAAGAGTTGACCTGCAGTTTAACGAGATCAACAAGTAAGCTTAAGTTATGGATTGATAAGTTGGATAAAACAAATACAAAGAATGCTTACTGGAGGAGCTTGGTTGAGGGCATAGAACGGTTTCAGACCGGTCTTGTTGCATATTTCTTGAGGTTCCCCGAGTAGCTTCTTCGTAGCCTTATTTATATCATCACCAGACATATCAATGGGACTGAACCGTTGTGGGTCGGTTGACTTGCCAGAATAATTACACATTAAGTCGTCTCGGCGGCTTAAGGGCAGGATCTTCCAGGTAAGCCAGCACCGGGTCAAATCAACACCAGTCAGACCATTGGCTAGCAAAGCCCTCAACCTTGGATATACGTGGGCGACTTGGGCACGTTCTTCTTGAGAAGCCCAGCCAGGAAGTTCAAAAGTTGGGGGGAGGCGTTCAGTTCTATAACCCGGCAGAGGGTTTTCATCAGCTGGAGCTCTGTTCTTGCAGTAGAACCACGTTTTGTTCCAACCTTTAGGGTGACTTGGCAGAACAGCTGAAGGAAAAGGAACGTCTCTTCATCTTTGAATTGAGACCCCGCCAAGTTCTAGGCAGGGGCCATCAGCGCACTCAGTTTGGCGGTTGAGATAGAAGAACTCTCTGAAGAGAGGAACGGTGGGTTCTATTTGCAGATATACCTCACACAAGACTTGAAATTGTCATAGGTTGGATACAGAGTTTGGATCAATGTCTTGAGGATGAAGGTTGAAGAAGTGTAGAACATCCCGGAAGAATTTTGACCCGAGAGGAGAGAAACCCCTAAGGAGATGATCTGTAAAAATCACGACTTCCCCTTCGCGGGGGTGAGGGGTGTCTTCTGCTGCTTGAGGGGCTCGATAGCCAATTACTTCTTGAGCCGGCAGGAAGCCTTGTTCTTTAAAATCATTCAGTACAAGGTCAGAGACTTGAGAACACACCCAGTTGCAGACTGTGGTCTTCGCCATAGCAAGTCACCTAAATATGAACGAGGAATGCAAAAACATAAATGGTAGGTTCCTCATGTTCATGATAAGCTCGCATCATACGATTAAAGGTACAGGGGTGAGTCACCATGTTCAGTAAGTCGCTAAAGTTATAAGTCGCCCGACTGGGATTTCAGCTATGATTATCAAAATTGGGCGGATCATAATAAGTGGACATGAATCACCAAAGAGTAAGGGCGGCTCATCCAAAGATCAAGGTTGTCCGATTTATTCCTAAGTGTTGCAGAAACAAGTTTCGAACAAGAGCAGTTACTACTATGGATCTACAAAACAGCTTAAAAAGAAAAATATTTACTAGGCCCAGTTCATACAGTGGAAGCAGAGTCTGATCTACTCCGGATTTCTAGTAAAGATTTGAGGCTCCTAGATGCAAAATGGAACTACGGATAGCGGAGGAATATCTCAATGAAGAAGGCATCTAGAAATAGATCTAAACAGCGGCAATGGCGATACGGCATGTGCAAGAACACCGATGAACTAGGGTAAAGCTACTGCTGCAGATTTAAGGGAGCAATGAAGCGTACCTGGGTGCGGCGAATGGCTTTGAGATGATCCTGAGCAGCCTCGACGACGGCGTGTGCGAAGAAAATGATGCGGATGAGGTCGCCGGCGCGCGTCGGGGTCGTACGGCGACGGAGCTCCTGGCACGGGCGAGCGCGTCGCAAGGAAGAAGAAGAAGGGGGGCGGTTGAAGCGGTAAACTGAAAATGAAAACCCCCTCAGGTGTATTTATAAAAAATAGAAGGGGAAAAGGCAGGTGCGAAAATAGAGGAGCGCAGTAACTTTTATGAGCAGATGACGCCTCGATTTTCGGGCCTGACAGATATACTGAAAAGATTCGCTATGATGTCGCGCCTGAACCCCGCGATTTCCGGAAGGTGATGTCATGACAGAGGGGTCAGAGATGTTAAGGTGATAGTGTTTTATGAGCCGGTGAAACTCGCGTGACTCGGCCATGGAATGAGCCTCGATAATGAAAGGAAGGATAACCCGGCAACGTGACTTTTGGAGATTGATGCCAATAAATTCACCTCACTCTGGGGGCTAATGTTGGGGATATAACCCGCCGGTATAACCCGCCCATTCAGGGCCGGGTTACCCATTGGCGGCTTAACGGATAAGGGACGCAGCGTTCGAAGATCAGGAGGCCCATCCGGCGACTCATAAAGCAGGCCGGATTAGGGCCCAATACGGGAGGCGGCGGCTCATCCAAGGACGTGATATGTTTTCCTTTCTTGAGGAGGACGATGAGTAGGAAATAGACTAGATCACGGGTCATGTTATGACTCGGACTCTGTTGTAAACCCAGGGCCTCGGCCTGTATATAAAGGCGAGCCCCTAAGGTGGAAAATATTAAGTTACAAGCTCTCGAGTACTAGGTTAGCCAAGTTGCACCCTTGTAATCGAGATCATCATCATCAATAACAATCAAGTAGGACGTAGGCCTTTACCTCCATCGTGAGGGGTCGAACCTGGGTAAACCCTTGTCTCTCGATTCCGATCAACCCCGTTTGAGTTACTACCTAGCTGCGATGGCCTCACGACTAAGTCCTTTCATGAGGACATGTGCCGTGACAAAACCACGACACCACTGCTTCATCTTCTCGTCCCCTCCCGAAGCTTCTAGTGTCTCTTATGTCCAGAAAAAAATCTCCAAAAAGTTTCGTGGCATTTGGACTTCGTTTGGTACTGATATTCTGGAAAACCAAAATCAGGCAAAAAACAGCAACTGGCACTGGGCACTAAGTTAATAGGTTAGTCCCAAAAAATGACATATAATTGCTTGAAAATGTATATAAAACATCCAAGATTGATACTATAATAGCATGGAACAATAAAAAATTATAGATACGTTGGAGACGTATCACACGTACACACGCATGTACACGTACACACGCGTACACGTACACGTACACACGCACGCATCACACACATACATGCACACATGACGCACATATGCAGCTCACACATACACGTACACATCACACACTGGCCCACTAGTCATTGAGACAAAAATATGAAGGGGACCACTTATACAAAGCCTTGCCAAAATTTAGCAAGTGCCCTTTGGATAATCATCTTCTGAGCCCAGGTTCATCTGCACCTGCACCGACGAAAAAAATCAAAACAAATACTAGAAAAATTCAAAAAATTCTAATTTTTTTTGCATGGTCGATAATTTGATGCGTGATGTCCGCTCCAATTTTCAAATCATTTCGACATCTGAGCAGCTCTCGGCAAAAAAGACAAATTCGGTGTCAGTTAAAAAGTTTACTGTTCATGCACTATTCTAACGTGATTTGTCTTTTTTGCCGAGAGTTGCTTAGATGTCCACATGATTTCAAAATTGGAGCGGACCTCACGCATCAAATTTTCTACCATGCAAAAAAATTGGAATTTTTTGATTTTCTTTGAATATTTTGTGAATTTTTTGCTGACCGGGTGTAGATGAGCCTGGGCACCGAATCCTTTGGGTTTGCAAATATACAAAGTGGGATGGCTGATTTAGCAAGCTTTGTGAAAAAATCGGGTGGGGGACCACTTATACAAAGGCTGTTGGAGGAGGTTATTTTTTAATATAAAGTTAGTCAAACTTTACAAAGCTTGACTTTGACCAAACTTTATATGCAGACTGAAAAGAAACGGATGGAGTAAGTGAGTGCAAATATAGAAAGGCTGTTGGAGATGCTCTCAGCCAGATCAAGGAGTCTGCGATATCCGGGCACCGATAATCCAATACACACGGACCTGTTACGGGCGTTTTAAACGATCTTCAACTAACTAATCTTTCTCCCCCCCTGATTTTTAGCCGGGGTGGGCCCCAACCTCCCCTAATCTCCAATTATATTGGTCCACTTCAGCTACCCTGTAAAATCCTTAAGTAAATCTCCGTGCGTCTAGCATTACTCATACGGAACAAGTCGTGTGCTGACATTGCCGATTGCGGTGCACACGCCACGTACGCATCCGAGAACGCTTGCCCACGTTACACCACCCGAGAATCGTGCCACACTTCGAAACCGGAAGCGTCAATAAATTTTGAGCTTGTTTCCTGTCACATTCCAAATTACCATGCTATATTTAATTGCAAACCTGTTCACACCATTCAAAACCTAAACGTTTTCCCACTTAGCAGCCTATTACTAGGTTTTAAATACTACCTACTCGAAAACGTCTGCACAATCCACCTCAATTCCTCATCAACAAACAAACAAGTCTTTCTTTGTCGTTCCTTGCATCTACCTTGGCCCGTAGGAGTTCTTAATCGAGAATTGACCAGGGAGCGGCAAGCATGTAAGCGGAAGCAGTAGAGATGTCCCGCCTCGCCGCGATAGCAACCGCGAGGTCCCGCCACGCCACCGATGCAGCATAGAGGTCCCGCCGCGCCGCCGAAGCAGCATAGAGGTCCCGCGACGCCGCCGAAGCAACACAGTGGTCCGGCCGCGCCATGGAAGCCGCAAGGATGACCCGCCGTGTCGTAGAATCAGCAGAGTGGTCCTGCCGCGCCGCGGCGGCCTGGGAAGATCTCTTCTAGGAAGGCGAGGGCTCTCGCAGGCGCATGCGTGCTGAGCTCAATAAGCTGAAGGATGAGATCTCCGGCTGGGCGAAGCTGCACGAGGAGATCAATGAATCATTTCATAAGGCGATCGGCGTCATCCGGGGACTAAGGGATGACAAGGCGAAGCTCCACACCCAGCGCGACGTGTTGAGGGCCAAGATCGCCGGCAGTGCGAAGCAGCACAAGGAGAGCACTGCCGTGATGAAGAAGACGGCTGCCATGGTTGAGAAAATTATGGACGATAATGCCAACCTCCTCATCGAGCGCCAAAGGCTGGTGTGGGAATCCAAAGCTACTGTCAAGCGAAGTATTGAGGACGTGAAAGAGATAATTGCCATTCGCCGCGAGAACTCCATCGCCATGGATGCAATGACGAAGATGGCCGAGGAGAGACGAAAGGAGGTCAAGGTCATGGAGGCGATGAACAAGGAGTTGGAGGAACTCCGTGCCCTGCAGCAACCCATCAAGAAGGAGTAGAGCAGCGACCCGGATTGTTGTTTGCATCTTCTTCCTTCTTCTTTTGCCCCTATGTCTTTCGGGCGTTGCCGCGTGTGGCATTTTAAATTGTCTTCCTAAATATGTAAGACAATTACTATCCATTGCCATCATCATCATCATATATAACAGTCTTCGTTAAGTTTCAATCGAGGCTATGTCCGTGAGTTATCTGTGCAAATTTTTGTTTTCAAATTTTCTTTTTTCTCCCTTAAATCTCAGTCGACTGAGAGCTAGCCAGGCTTGGGCGCCATTAATGGAGAAGTTGGGAGCACGGTGGGCGGCGGATGGAGGTCAAAGGGCTTGCCTCCCGGTAAGCCTGCACAACGATCTGCTCCACGCCTCCTGTAGGATCGAAAGTATGTCTAGAGGGGGGGTGATTAGACTACTTGACCAAATAAAAACCTAACTGTCGGTGTAAAAACCGGTAGACGTCGGGGTAGGGGGTCCCGAGCTGTGGATCTCGGATCGGTGGTAACTGAGACGAGGGAGGCAATGTTTACCCAGGTTTGGTCCCTCTTAGTGGAGGTAACACCCTATGTCCTGCTTCTGTTTATATTGATGGAGATGTATCAAGTACAGAGTTGATCTACCTCGAGATCGTAATATGTGTCTAACTTCTAGGGCTAGGTGAGCGATATTGTGTTGTCGTCCCCTACGGGCTAAACCCCACGGCTTATATACATGCCAGGGAGGGTATCTAGGGTTACAAGGTCGGTATCTAGGAGTAAGGAGGCTGGAAAAATCTTGAAGTGTACTACAAGTCTTCGGTAGAGACAGCCTCGATCACGTCTCCTGTGTGTGGCCTCTAGAGTCCATCTTGATCACGTACGAGGGCATATCGGCCCAACCGAGGAGACGGGCTAGCTAGGTTGGCACCCCCTAATCCAGGACACCGTCAGTAGCCCCTGAACTGGTCTTCGATGCCGAGGTCGACGCCCTTCACTTTCCGGAGTCTTGGCTCGATAGACAAGTTCCCGTGTTTTATTCTCCGACCAGATGTAAAGACTTTTGCCAACCTTTAGAATTCTGTTGGGGCCCAATTTCAGATTTTGAGAATCATGCTGCCTAGGGAATTGGGCCTCTTTATGGGAAAAACGTTGAAACGTCAGCCCCTTCCGTCCTAACTTAACAGACGCGGGCCATTGCTGGCGGCAGTTCGTATCTGCAACCGCAGCAAAAAATCCCGCTCTCTTCCCAGCCCAAGCTCGAGAGCCCGAACAATGGCGAGCGGCAAAGGATCGTCAAGGCGTCCTCATGGCGCTGATAGAGGGGACTGGGGGAGCTGCTCCGTCGCGCGCGTTCAACTAGAGCGCTTGGCGACACAAGGATACCTGCCGGATGCGGATCTGGCCGCTACTCGTCCTGGACTAACGTCCATCGACAGTCAAGTCCACGCCGAAAATTCCCCTTCGCCACGAGGAGACAAGCGGGTATGCTTCATGCCCTTCCTCCTCCGTGGCTTAGGGTTTCCAATCCACCCTTTCCTCCGCGGTTTGCTAGAGTTCTACAGGTTGCAGCTACATCATCTCTCCCCGAATTCGATACTACACATCGCGGGGTTTGTCGTGCTCTGCGAGCTACACCTCGGCTGTCAGGCACACTTCGGATTATGGCGGAAATACTTCTGTGTCATGCCCCGCTCCTCGGCTGACAAGCTATTCGAGGTTGGAGGAGCCGAAGTCTGCCGAGTCAACAAGACCGGCTACCCAGCGGGGACACCTTGGGAGGACGCCGATCACTGACCTTCCGAGTGGTTCTACATCAATGATGTCCTGTTGTACGAGCCAGTCTGGCCAGGTCTCCCGCCCTTCTCATTGGATCCACCGAGGAAGCGTTACAGTTGGAGGCCGCAGAGTTTGGCTCAAGAGGAAGACGAAGCAGTGACTAGGCTAGCGGCCAAGGTGAAGCTTTTGTCAAGCGCTGGCCTTACCGTCATTGACGTGATGGCGGTGGCTCTAGACCGAAGCGTCCAACCCCTCCAGCAGCGCCAGCATTTATTGTGCGAGTATAATGGGTCCGAGGACGCCTCTCGATCCATCAAGGGGGCTTTTATGGACCAAATGACCCTTGGAGCCGTACTAGCCAGCATGTACCAAGGGTCCGCCGAGGAGTTCGCCAGGCACCAGTTTCAAGACGGGTTGTCGTACTACAACCCTGCTGACATAGTAAGTTTCCATTCCAAGTTCTTCTGTTTTACCTCGGGATCCTTAACATTAACCCGTTACGCTTCGGTTGAATAGAGGTGGAGGCGTTGGCTCGAGGGTGTGGGCAGTCCGGCCCCTGAGCCGGAACTGCATTGCCATGCGGAAGACCCTCTTTTACCACGAGGATGAGAACTTGGGGCTTATTTATGAAGGGAGGAGTTTTTTCCTGGAGAGCCTCGACGGCTCAAAAGTAGCGGTCATCCCTGACTCGTCGGGGACAAGGCCAGCCACATCGGTAACACTCCCTTCCTCTAAACAAAAGAGAGCCCCTCGTCCTCCAGTCCCCAGTCTTCTGACTTCTCCTCCAAAGGGGCGGCGCTCCCAACGCCTACGCAGAGAAACGGCTTCGCTGGAAAGGGCTCCACCAGAAGTACGAGAAGCTTGAGCCGAGGTTACGGGGGCAGGCGAAAGTGCCCCCTCCATCACCAGGTAATACTTAGGTCTATGTTGTAAAAAAGACACTTCAGATTCTAACATCCCCGATTATTTGCAGGCAACCTTCACCCTCCACAGTACATGTGGGGGCCGAGGAAGCCACGGCCCCGCCCAAGGAAACAAAGGCCCGAAATCCCGCGAGGGTTGACCCCGGAGCCGCCCAGCCCGAGGACTCGGTGACATCGGCCACTCCATCCGAGATTCAATGCGCCACGAATTATCTTCAGCGAAAAGCTTCTTTGAACAATCTGGCTTTCTCGGACAGGGAGTTCAATGCTCTCAGCGCGGTGGACGCATACCTCGGGGCAACCGGAGGTGCCTTTGATGTGTCGCTGGATGTCTTGTCGCTGGGGCTGCGGGTAAGGTTTAAAGACAAATATGACTAACAAGTATGGTAGTAGCCCCTAAGGCTTGGTGCGAACCACTGGGGTCGAATCAAGACTTGAATACTAACCAGCAATCTCTGTCATAACAGGAAGCTCGCTCGAAGAACTAGCAATTGACCTCGGCATTGGCCCAAACAAAGGTGCAGCTTGACATGGCTTTGTCCGAGGTTGAACAGGTGAAGAAATTCACCAGAGAGGCGCACGATAAGTGCTTAGTTCTTGAGGTAGGTGATATCAAAAAGGTAGAGCTGACGCCAGAATCGCTTGTAGCAGCGGAAGCCCTGGTCCATCTTGAAAGAGATCTGAAGCAAGCCCGCGAGGATCTGGCGTATGCTGAAGCGCAACGCTAGGCAAATCAACATGTTGTCACTCAGAGAGCGGCAGCGTGAATGCACTTAGGGCTGAGAACGCCCGCCAGGCCCAGGAAATTGAGAGCTTAAAGGCTCGTCTTGCTGCTGTAGAAGCAAAGAATCGACGAACGGACGATATGATTTATGGTAAGTTATAAATCACGACGGACATTTGTCATGTAGTTTGTCCGAGGGGATTTGTCATGCGAATGTTGTTTTTGTTTGGCAGCTTGTTTGACTAGCCTTCCTCCGGAGTCTCGAGGTTCGGTGTCCGAACACATGAGCGTTCGTCTATCCGAGGTGCATGTGAGGGCGCGGAAATCGATGAAGGATGTGCACCAGGCTTTATGGCCCGAGGTGGTGCCGGTCCCCGAGGATATGGCCGCGCTAGCCGAACAGCTTAATAGAGCTTGGCGCCGGATCCAGGCTTGGAAAGTATCAGCTTGCCGAGAAGGTGCGAGGGAGGCCTGGGCCATGGTGAAGACCCACTACACCGGTCTGAGGACAACGGCATTAGCAGAGGTGGGACCCATGGGGCCTGATGGGAAGGAAATCCCTACCAGCCAGGTATATGATAATGTAATGCCTGCGGCCCGCCTCTCGCAAAAGGATTGCGCATTGGACACCCTAATAGACGGGCTAGACCGCGCGTGAAAAATTTGTATGACTTTATGTACCGAGGTATTCTATGTCAGTTTTGTCAGCCAGCCTTCGGCTTCCGCCTCCTCGGATAAATTCCAAGGAGTGTCCCTTACTACTAGCCGAGGTCATCGGACCATGTGCCTCAGGCGACCAAGCAATCGGGCTGTGCGGCTCGAAAGACAAGAGGGTAACGGAGGGTTATGTTATATTACTTTTTAACGTAAGAAACATCTTCTGAGGAAAATAGTTCTTCCAACAGTTCCTTTCCTCGGGTTATTGTGTCAAACACGTTTGTCTGAAGACGGATGACCTCGGGGGTAAAGCCCCTGGTCGGGGTTTGACGAGACCCTTGCCACGTTATTCCTATGTCATAGCCGACCAATCCGCATTATAAGAACGCTAGCTTTTGGCTTTGTCCGTCTGAGGTACTGCACCGGTTGACCCGGGAGTAACAATCACAGCGGTCCTCCCTTTGCCCCCTAGCTGAAATATTGGGAATGTAAGGGGCAAGCACAGGAGCCGGCCAACCCAGCTTGGCCAAATCTTAAAGCGAATCGATGCATATAGTGGCTCAAAAGACAATAGTACATAAGGCGCGGAATAGCTCTCGTTTTGAAAAGAACATGCTAGATTGTCCTCGGGGTCATTGAATAATGATCCGACGTGAGAAGATAAATAATAAGAAAAAGAGTAAGTTGAAAGAAAATGCACAAGTTATTTACACAGACCGTATGTGTGGTGTCAAGCGTAGAAACATCAGAGTAGCGCCGCGTTCCATGGGTGTGGCTCTGATCGGCCATCCTCTGGATCTCGGATTCGATAGGCTCCTCCGATGAGTACTTGGTCAATGATGAACGGCCCGTCCCATCTAGGGGAGAGCTTGTGTTTTTGTTTTTCAGGGTGTAGTCTCATTACGAGATCCCCGACATTGAATTCTTTGGCACGAACCTCTCTGCCATGGTAGCGTCGGGCCTGCTGCTGATAAATAGCTGATCTTGCCTGTGCGACATTGCGCTCTTCTTCGAGAGCGTCTAGGGCATCTTGCCAATTGAGCTCGGCCTCTAGCTCCTCATACATGCGCACCCGAGGTGCATCATGTATGATATCGCAGGGGAGGACCGCTTCGGCGCCATACACCATAAAAAACGGGGTATATCCTGTGGACCTATTTGGTGTTGTACACAAGCCCCATAGTACGGAATCAAGTTCCTCAGCCCATTTACAGTCGGCTTTTTTAAGGGAGCGAACTAGCCGTGGCTTAATTCCATTGGCTTGCTCCACCTGCCCATTAGACTGCGGGTGGTAGACGGACGCGTAGTCGAGCTTAATGCCCAGTTTCTTACACCATGCCTTGACCTCTTTGGCCGTGAAATTGGTTCCGTTGTCTGTGATCAGACTGTGGGGGACACCGTAACGATGGACTACCCCTGAAATGAATCCGATAACCTGGACGGCCTCAGCCGAGGTGACCGGCTTTGCTTCGATCCACTTGGTAAATTTGTCTACCATAATGAGTAGGTATTTGTTTTTGTTTGATCCTCCCTTGAGTGGCCCGACCATATCGAGCCCCCAGACCGCAAAGGGCCAAGTAATGGGGATGGTGCGAAGGGCCGTGGGGGGCATGTGGCTCTGCTTGGCGAATACCTGGCAGCCTGGGCAATGCTGTACTAATGCCGAAGCATCGGCATTTGCCGTTGGCCAGTAGAAACCAGCTCGAAAAGCCTTGCTGACCAGGGTCCGAGCAGCGGCGTGATCTCCGCTCATGCTGGAGTGTATCTCTCGAAGTAAGAGTTTTCCCTCTACCTCGGATATGCATCTCTGGAGGACGCCCGTTGTGCTCATTTTATAAAGTTCCCCTTCATGAACCTTGTAAGCTTTAGACTGTCTTACAATCTGGTAGGAGTTGGTTTGGTTATCAGGGAGCTCTTTTCGGAGTAGGTACGCGAGGAGTGGCTCGGTCCATGGTGCGATAACTGCCATGACTTCATGCGCTGAAGCAGTCTTCTGGGTCATTGACCCGCCTATGATACCATCATCTTCTTCGGGCGGGGCCTGTTGCCCGACGTCGGTTGATTTCGTTGTTCCTTTGCTATCTTGCCAGACTACAGATGGCTTGAAGAGCCATTCGAGGAAGGTGTTTTCGGGAACCTTATCCCGCTTCGCGCCCAATCGGGCGAGTACATCTGGGGCCTGGTTGCTATCTCAGGGTATATGGTGAAATTCCAACCCCTCGAACCTGGCCGAAATCTTTATGATGGCATTTCGGTAAGATGTCATCTTCGGGTCTTTGGCGTCGAACTCGCCATTGATTTGTGAGTTGGCGAGGTTGGAATCCCCTCGGACCTCGAGGCGTTTGACACCCATGGAGACGGCTATCCGAAGTCCGTGTAGGAGGGCTTCGTATTCAGCCGCGTTGTTAGAGTCTGTGTACATGATTTGTAGTACATATCTAATGTTATCTCCCATGGGAGACGTGAGCACCACGCCAGCCCCTAGGCCGGCGAGCATTTTGGAGCCATCAAAATACATTGTCCAATGCGAATAGGTACTGTACTCACGGGAGAGATCGGCTTCGGTCCATTCGGCCACAAAGTCCGCCAACACCTGGGATTTAATGGCCCGGCGTGGTTTGTAGGTAATTTCAAAAGCTAGGAGCTCTATGGGCCATTTGGTGATGTGCCCAGTTGCATCTCTATTATTAATTATGTCACTTAACGGGACGTCGGATGCCACGGTCACCGCGCACTCTTGAAAGTAGTGTCGAAGTTTTTGCGATGCCATGAAGACTGCGTAAGCTATCTTTTGATAATGAGGGTAGCGTGTTTTGCAGAGGGTTAAGACCTCGGACACGTAATATACGGGTTTCTGGACCTGGAACTTATGACCTTCCATGTCTCGTTCGACCACGAGGACTGCGCTGACCACCTGGTTTGTGGCCGAGATGTATAATATCATCGGTTCGCAAACACCTGGTGCTGCCAGGATGGGATTGGTGGCGAGGAGGGCCTTTATGTCTTCCAGGGATGCCGCAGCCTCCTTGGTCCATTTAAACATTTTGGTCTGCTTTAATAGCTTGTACAATGGTAAAGCTTTTTCTCCAAGCCGTGATATGAAGTGGCTCAAGGCTGCTACGCAGCCCGCTAGTTTTTGTACATGCTTGAGCTCTGTTGGGATCTCCAAATGATCCAAGGCTCGAATTGGCCGGATTGGATTCAATTCCTTGGCTGGGTATGATAAAACCGAGGAGTTTGCCAGCTGGGACCCCGAAAACGCATTTTTCCGGGTTGAGTTTTATTTGATGTTCCAGTAGCCTGGCAAATGTATCGCAAAGGTTGTCCACCAACTGGTCGACGTGTTTAGTACGTCATCTACGTAAGCCTCAACGGTTTTTCCGATGTGTTTTTTCAGGCATGTTTGAATCATACGCTGGTACGTAGCGCCAGCGTTCTTTAGTCCGAAAGGCATTGTGTTGAAGCAAAACGGCCCGTAGGGCGTGATAAATGCAGTTGCTGCCTGGTCCGATTCCTTCATCTTTATTTGATGATACCCTGAATAGGCGTCTAGGAAGCACAATGCATCATGGCCCACAGTGGCGTCCACAATTTGGTCAATACGGGGTAAGGGGAAGGGGTCTTTGGGGCAAGCTTTGTTGAGGTCTTTAAAATCGACACACAACCACCAGGACCTGTCCTTTTTTGGTACCATGACCAAATTGGCTAACCAGTCAGGGTGTTTTATGTCCTTGATGAATCCTGCCTCTAGCAGCTTTGCCAGCTCCTCGCCCATTGCTTGATGCTTGGGCTTAGAGAAACGCCGAAGTGTTTGTTTAACGGGGTTATAGCCTGTCAATATGTTTAGGCTATGCTCTGCAAGCCTACGTGGTATCCCTGGCATATCGGAGGGGAGCCAGGCGAATATGTCCCAGTTTTCCTTGAGGAAAGCGCATACGGCTTTGGCAACTTCTGGGTCGAGGTTAGCCCCTATGGACGCCGTTTTAGCAGGGTCCGTTGGGTGAACCTGGAATTTGACTATCTCATCGGCCGGTTTGAAAGAAGTAGGTTTCGATCTTTTGTCGAGAACGACATCGTCCCGGTCGACCTCGGCGCGCAGTGCGGTTAGCTCTTCGTCCGTGAAGGTTTCGGCAAGAGTCTCAAGGGCGAGGGACGTCGTCTTATTCTCGGCTTTGAGTGCCCTATCAGGATCACTTGAAATGGTGATGATCCCTTTCGGGCCTGGCATCTTGAGCTTCATGTAGCCATAGTGCGGCACCGCTTGAAATCTTGAAAAGGCGTCCCGTCCGAGGATGGCGTGGTATCAGCTCTTGAAAGGCGCGATGTGGAACGTAATCTCCTCGGAGCGATAATTATCCGAGGTCCTGAAGACTACGTCTAGAGTTATCTTCCACTGCAGCGTGCCTCTCGCCTGGGGACTATTCCTTTGAAGGTGGTGGTGCTCTGTTCTATGCGTGTTTTATCGACGTGCATTTTGTCCAGAGTATCTTCGTATATTAGATTCAAGCTGCTACCTCCGTCCATGAGGACCTTATGGAGGCGGCAGTGGTCCATGATGGGGTTGAGGACTAGCGCGGCGGGCACCTGTCCAGGGCCGACTTCGGCTGATCGTGGTGGGTGAAGGTGACCGGCGTGTCTATCCACGCACCGCGAGGTGGTAATTGCTGGACGACATTGATTTCCCGCAAGGCTCGTTTGCGATGGTTGTTAGATGTAAAGGTTTCATAAATCATTAGGACCTCGTCTTCGTCCGAGGTCTGTTCGAGGTGGCTGGAAGTGCCCGCCAGGAGGGCAGGTCCCCCCTTTGCCACTTGCCTCAATTCCCAACAGTCGCGAAGGCTGTGAGTCGGGCAGGAGTTAACCAATACGGCGTGGATCGGGCATGGTTTACCCATAAAGCCGTCCAGGGCTGTTCCGGGGTGATCGGAGATTTTCTTCTTCTTCCGGGGTTGATCACCCGGGGTGTTACGTTTATGATTTTTGCGCCGAAGTTCGGACCGGTCGCGTCCCGGGTAGCCCTCACAGATCGAGTCCGTGTTCTCCTCGGTCCGCCAGGTGTCTTCGATGGCGCAAAATCGTGCTACCAGGTTGTTTAATTCTAGGAGTGTTTGGACGCAACGACGGGCGAGGGCGTTCGAGACGCCTTTATCCTTGCATCCGTGCTCGAAAGCGGCAATTATGTCGAGTCCTGGTAATCCAGTATCTTGCTCTTGACGGACAAGAATCTGGCCCAGTATTGTCGGATTGGCTCACCGGGGAGCTTCCGTACGTAGGCTAAGTCCCAGATGTCGGATGGGCCGGAGTCATCGAGGCGATATTCTACATGGGAGGTGAGCGAGCCAGATCCGATCTCTAAAGACCGCGGGCTCAAGACCTCGTTGCTCTCGCGTGACACTGGATCCGCGTTTATCGGTTTAGCCAATTTGATCCGGGAGTCGGTCGCTGGTAGGTCACTGTCCGATCCGCTCTCCAGGAAGTATCTTAGCCCCTCGCCCGTGAGGGGATTCTTTGTTGGACCCAGAGAAGGGTCATGGTTCGCTTCCACATTACGTGGAAGCATCTCTGTGACCAAGGCTTCAGATGTGGAGACGCGCTCCATGGGTTTGAGGCCGTTAACCGGCGATCCCATCGATCATTTTGATGATCACGCAGCGGAACTATCAATGAAAGCACCAGTGTCAGTGTAAAAACCGGCAGACCTCGGGGTAGGGGGTCCCGAGCTGTGGATCTCGGATCGGTGGTAACTGAGACGAGGGAGACGATGTTTACCCAGGTTCGGGCCCTCTTAATGGAGGTAACACCCTACGTCCTGCTTTTGTTTATATTGATGGAGATGTATCAAGTACAGAGTTGATCTACCTCGAGATCATAATATGTGTCTAACTTCTAGGGCTAGGTGAGCGATATTGTGTTGTCGTCCCCTACGGGCTAAACCCCACGGCTTATATACACGCCAGGGAGGGTATCTAGGGTTACAAGGTCGGTATCTAGGAGTAAGGAGGCTGGAAAAATCTTGAAGTGTACTACAAGTCTTTGGCAGAGACAGCATCGATCACGTCTCCCGTGTGCGGCCTCCGGAGTCCATCTTGATCACGTACGAGGGCATATTGGCCCAACCGAGGAGATGGGCCGGCTAGGTTGGCACCCCCTAATCCAGGACACCGTCACTAACCTTTTCCCAATTTTAGTTGTAGGCAGATTTTAGCAAGTATACAAGTCAAGCATCACCCTACACATGCAATTCTAAGAGTATAGCAGTGGAAAGTAAACAATTGCACATGTAAGTAAAGGAAAGGATTGGAGATTTCAAACGCAATGAAGACACGGTGATTTTTGGCATGGTTCCGATAGGTGGTGCTATCGTATGTCCATGTTGATGGAGACTTCAACCCACGGAGGGTAACGGCTGCTTGAGTCCATGGAGGGCTCCACCCACGAAGGGTCCACGAAGAAGCAACCTTGCCTATTCCACCATGGCTTACGTCCACGAAGGACTAGCCTCACTCGGGGTAGATCTTCACGAAGTAGGCGATCTCCTTGCCCTTACAAACTCCTTGGTTCAACTCCACATCATGTCGGAGGCTCCCAAGTGAGACCTAACCAATCTAGGAGACACCACTCTCCAAAAGGTAATAGACGGTGTGTTGTTGATGAACTCCTTGCTCTTGTGCTTCAAATGATAGTCTCCCCAACAATCAAACAACTCCTCATAGATTTGGCTATGGTGGAAGAAGGATTTGAGCAGAAAGCAACATGGGAAAGGCTAGAAATCCAGGTTGAAATGGTTGGAATGGAATCTCTTGATCTCAACACATGAGTAGGTGGTTCTCTCTCAGAAAATGTATGGTGGAAGTGTTGGCACATTCTGATGGCTCTCCTTACTTAGAAGGAAGGGGTGTAGGGGTATATATAGCCTCCACACAAAATCCAACCGTTACACACATTTGACCCAACTCGGTGGCACCGACCTGTGTAAAAGATATGAACGTTAGGAATCTAGGTGGGACCGACTGGAACAACTCGGATGGACCGATGTGCAATGGTTAGGGCAAACCTCGTCTCGGTGGCTCCGATTGCATCAACTCAGTGGGACCGAAATGAAGCAATAAGGCAACAGTGAGTTGGCAAGCCATCTCGGTGAGACCGATTTGCAAAACTCAGTGGGGCCGAAGTAATTGCAAACGATTACAGAGAGTTGGCAAGGCCATCTCGGTGGGACCGAGATCCATATCGGTGGATCCGATTTGTTAGGGTTTTCGCAGTGGCTAAGTCCTGATGAACTCAGTGGCTCCGGGTAGGCAATTTCGGTGGGGCCGAGTTGGAATGTAGTATTTGGACATATTTGGATGGAGAAAGTGGTTGAGTGTTTTGGAGCACTGTCACTAAGCACTTGAGCAAAAAGACCATTAAGCAACACCTCATCCCCTTTTAATAGTATTGGCTTTCCTATGGACGCAATGTGATCTTGGATCACTCAACCAAAAATGTAGAGTCTTGAGCTTTTGCCAATCCATGTCCTTAGCATTTTGAGGGGTCCACATCTCTAGTCCATGGCATGCCAATCATTGAGCATCCTGAAATATTTATCTTGAATGGACATTAGTTCAATGAGATATATGTTGTTATAAATTACCAAAACCACCAAGGGAGCGAATGTGCTTTCAATCTCCCCCTTTTTGGTAATTGATGACAACATATAGATCAAAGCTTCGACAAATGATTAAATGAATGGAATACATCGTTGCTTTGAGATGTATGTGATAATCAAGAGCTCCCCCTAAATTTGTGCATTATTAAAAATTTGCGTTTGAATGCAAATGCACAATCGATTAGGATCATGGGTCACTCTTCCATGTCACATACGACTTGGTGGAGCGCACAAAATGATATGAATGGAATAGTAGGCACGCATCACCAAAAACACAAGTGAATGATCATACAAAGATAATGATAAGGATAAGCATTAAGCATCACATGAAGCATAGTATGATCAATCACACACGTAGTATCTCACAGGCACATAGTATCTCACAAGCACATCAAACAGAAGTAGCATAAACCAAATAGTAGCAAGAACTCGAGAAAACCAAAAACGAGCAAGACACTCTCTCTCGAAGCCTAATGATCTATACAAATTCTCTCCCTTTGGCAACAAGTACCAAAAAGTTCGAATAGGTATAGGACTATGTGTCTCTGTAGGCACGATCCTCGGCAGCTCCTGAAGGTGATCTCTGGCTGGCAGCTCCGGTGTGCGTAGACGGCGTTGAGAGAAGTGCATCCGCGAAGGCTTCAGCTGACGTCTGCTAGGCTGGAGGGGTAGAGACTGGCGGTGGTACTGTAGCGACAGCAGCAGGTGTAGAGACTGTGGTCCTCGTATCTGCAACAAGCACTATAGCAGACCTGGGTGTCCTAGGCACTGTCTGGAATCTCTCAGCCGTTGGTCTGTCATCTCCACTATCATTAGTTGTAGCCCTGGCTGCGTCAACATCATCTTTCAGCTTCTCCACTGTAGTCTGAACCTCAGTGATCTTCACATCAAGATCATGAATCTTTGTCTTGACTATCCGCTCTAGGTTAGCCTGGTTCTTGGTGAGGTTGGCCAGACTTCGCTCAATCCTCAGGGTGGCTTCCATCAGATAAGTCATTTGATCATTCTTTGTCTTGAGGTTTGCAATAGGTGCATTGGGAGCAGATGCCTTCTGAGCTTCTTTTGCTGCCTCAGCTGCTCGGATCCTCTCTTGAGCTTGGGCAGATGTAGGGTGTGAAGGGTCCATCCCCACTACATTTTCCTCGAACTCTGGACGCAATGGGAGATGCTCATGATCAAGAAGATAAGTGCTCGTTCCAACCTTGGAATTGATGAGCATCTGAATGTGTGGAGCATATCCGCAAGATCTCTTCTGGTCAGCTGCGGTTCTCTTGATAGTTTCAACAATAAGGGTCATTACTTTGAATTTCTGTGGTGTGCCAAACAAATGTAGCAGGTTGATGGAGTGGCCACGTATTATCTTGTCATCTCCTGACTTGGGCAACAGAGTGTACCTCAAGATTGTATTGGTGGTGGCCAAGCCAGGCAGTAAGTGCTTCACTGAACCTAGCTTGTGAGTCTCGATGTCCTTCTCTGGAATGGCTATGTACATATTTGCCATGGAATTGTGGTCCATCTTGAGCTTGGCATGTATATCAATGTCATCATCTTCTTCCTTTGGAGCACCAAGAAGAGCAGCCCACTTAGAGATGGTTGACTGGTATCTGGATCCCTCAATCATCCACACAATTCTGCCATCTGGATAGAAATGAGCTGTGGAGTAGAATTGCATTATCATCTCATCATTCCACTTGGTAAGCTTCTATCCAACAAAATCATCAACACCAGCTATTCTGAAGCTCTCATGAACATGGGGGAAGTAGTCTTCATTTGCATCGATATACTTCCAATCCACCCACTTCATATCCCTGACAATGGGCTTCTTATCAAGCAATATAGTCTCATAGAAATCTTGTTGTTCTCTGGTCTAAAAGAGGTAATCACAAGCAGTCCTTCTCCTTGCAGCATAAGGATCTGACAATCTCCACAGACGCGGTCCTTTGTCCTTCCTAAGAATCATGTTTTCGGCAACTGGATGAGCATTGTCATGATCTAGAATCTTGGGCTTCAATTTTCTGAGCACTAGTGGCTCCTCATCAACATCAACTTCAGGCACTGGGGCCTTGTTCTTCTCAGTAGCAGGGATATTTCTTGTAGACCTCTTGGGTGCTGGAGCTTTGGGCTTGGACTTGGTGGGAGCAGCAGACCTCATAGCATCAGACATGAGCTTATGAGTCTTGGCAGGAGGTGCATCAGCTGCTGGCTCCTCCTCCTCTTCTTTAGCCATGGAGGGCTTGCCAAGAACACGTGCAACAGTTTTCCTTGGCCTCTTCTTCTTTCCTATAGCAGCTGCCTCTGCATCACTTGGTTCCTCAAGTGTAAATGTCATAGTTTCCTTAGTAACTTTCTTCACTGCAGATTTGTCGTTGGTTCTAGCAGATGGTTTGGTGCTATACTCTTTTGCAAGCACAACTCTCTTCTTCTTTGATGTTGCTTCACTAGCAATGAAGTCCTCATCCTCACCATCTGAGGTTCTCTTCTTTCTTGCCCTAGTAGCTGCTTTGGGCAATTCTGGAGAACTCCTCTCTCCCTCATAGTAGCTGCCCTCAGGGTTTGATCCTTCACTGAGATCTGCACGCTGCTCTGACATATTCTGGCTGTCACTGGCATCTGACATCTTGCAAAGCTGACCCTGTGAATAGATGTGTATGGGCAGAGTAGATGAGTCATCACAAAAAGCAGTATTTTTCATGAAAATTGAGTTCAAATCTTAGTTTCAAGTTTTCACAGAAGGCATTTCGGATGGACCGAGTTGATCATCTCGGTGATACCGAAGCACTCAACAGAAACTGAACACACCATTTCGGTCAGACTGAGATGTGGTTCGGTGTCTCCAAGATGCTAGGGTTTCACAGAGACTTTACTTTCGGTCTCACCGATTCGTACAACTCGGTGCCACCGAGACGTACTAGTGCAATGGCCTGGGACCAAATCAGTGACTCCGAAAATCTCTAATCAGTCGGTCTGAGATGCGTTCGGCGAAAACTTAAACCTAAATTTTTTGCTCGAATCTAGTCTACGGAATTTGATTCGTGGAACATGCATTGCAATCTGTGGCAAGAATAATGCCAATCCTTCCGTGTATAGAGCCAGAAAGAGGAACACGGAGGGGGTCGAATCTCACCCTAACTTGGTGGAGATCCTCTACGGCGGCAACGGTGGGGAGGATTCCCGTTGACGGTGACGGATTCCGGCAGCGAAGGTGCGCAGGAGACAAGGGCGACGATCCGAAGACCAAGGCGACGGCAGCAACGGGGTGCGGGAGTCGTGCCATTTGAGAAATTTCAATCGTACGGGCCCGCGGAGTATATATACCCGTGTGCTGTCGGTAGCTCCAAGTTGGACAACTCGGTGGCACCGATATGTGTAACTGCAAGCAGTATAGCACATCGGTGGCGCCGAAACGGTTCAACTGGGTGACACCGAGATGGAAACCTAGATCAATCTAAATGATTTTGGTTTGACCGAGTTTGAGTGAATTGGTCCAACCGAAATGCATAAAGAAGGTTTTGGAGGAGGTTCAGCCCTTTCAGATCGGTGGCTCCGAGTGCGCCTCACCCGGAGGGTCCGAAAATGACTTGTTCAATTTTTATGATGTAGCAAGAATAGAATTTGAGACAAGAAAGCATAGATAGCTAGAGAAGGTACTTTGGCATTCTTGTACATCCACTTGGCCAAAAAAACCAAGACAATCAAAACAACAAATGGATGTCCTCGAATGAAGAAAACATGCAAATCAACATGCTCACACAATAAGATAGCAAATGAAATATGTGTCAAACATGCACAACCAATTCTAGCATCTATCAAGCAATGGTGATGACTAGGTCATCTATATATGAGTATATTGACTTAGGAGTCAAATGAGAACATTTGATCATAGGCCATACTCATCGTTTAAGCACAAGTGGGGTTGCCACTTTTACATAAAGCATTGATGTGTTCACACTATTAGAGTTGCTTTAGCTCAATTCTTAGAGCAAAGCTCCCCCTAGATGTGATAACCCCCCAAAGAGGGATGAACTAACCTTGGGTTTTGTCGATGATGACTTCATGTAGATGTTGAAGATGTGGATGCTCAATGTTGATGTAGACCATCAAGAGTTGGGAGCAATCCTTTGGAGTTTTGTGATTTCAATACCTACATGGTTTAGTCCCACACAAGGAACATACAAGGTTATCCATAGACATAGAGTGAAATACACATATGATGATGTCCATGAATGCATTGAATACCTTGTCCCTTGCCTTACCAACAAGAGGGTTTGTGACTCCATGAACTAGTGCAAGATGTGGAAGTTGATTGCACAAGTTCTTGCCAAAATGAATATGAGTGAAGTTTGTTGGCGGAGTCACCCTCAAGAACTCTCTAGTTCTTCTTCTTTTGGACCCACATCAACTTGATGGGAATCCTTGGAGTTGTAGTAGCACTTGATGAAGTAGAACTTGATGAAGTCTTGGGAACCCACTTGACCAAGGCTTGAGGCGCTTCTTCAAATGAGTCAATCTCTTCTTGAAGCTTGTCCTTGCCTTTTAGCTTGTGGTCTTGTGGTCGAAGATCTGAGCTTGTGTTCCCTTGAAGGAAGTAGGATCATACTTCTCTTGTTGAGGAACAAACTTCGTCTTGGGGTATTGATCTTCTTCCCACTCAAGTCCATTGGCATTGAACTTTCATTCAAAACCAACACCTTGGTTCTTCCGATGCCTTCCTTGCTTGCGTACAATTTCCTCAAATTGCTTACTCCCGGCAAGGCTCTTGTAGACACCTTTTTTCTATAATTCCTTTCAATAGAATGTTTTCTTGCTCAAGTGTAACTTCGTTAAGAGAATCATTAGTGGAATCAATAGAACTACTAGAAGCAACAACATTGGATGTAGCATTGTTATTGTTACTACTAGAAGAAGAACCCTTTTTACCCTTGTTACTAGTTTGCTTAGGTTTAACTTGTGGCATAAAGGTAGACAAGAGTAAACGTTTGGCAAGATATGAAGAACTCTTCTTTCAAAGATCATCATTGATAGCTTTAAGAAACTCATGCTCTTGCTCTAAATTTAGCATCTCGAAGCGTAGCTTCTCATGAGTTCTTAGAACTTCTCTATGATCTTCTTGAGTTGTTTCATGAGCTAACTTAAGAGCATTCAGTTCTTTAGTTAGACGCTCAATCTCCTTGATAGCATTGTCACTCATTTCCTCTTGACTATCATGATTACTAGCATTTTCATTATAGCTCACATCACTAGCCTTATCAATAAGTAAATTATCATCACCAAGCAAATCATCCTCATCACTATTGAAATCAAGATACTCGGGGTGTGATACCTTGGGGCCTTTTGCCATGAAGCATCTTCCAATTCCTTCATTTGGTGAGTCAAAGAGATAATAGGAGTTGGATGACACAAGAGCAAGTCCGGCAACACCTTCATCTTGACTATAGTCGCAGTTGGAGTGATAGCTTCTCTCGGAGTGGTTGTCGGAGTCAGAGCCAAAAACCCATTCACCAACATGAGCTTGATGTCTTCTTCTTGTGTAGCTCTTTGATGACTTGTCCTTCCTTTCCGAATCCTTGCTTCTTCGAGAGGGTCATCGTTCATAACGATCATCTCTACTCCTTCTCTCCTTATGAGGTGATTCATCTCTTCTATGTCTTCCTCTTGGTGATTCGTCTCTTTTCTTGTAGGGAGCCGTACACTCATTAGAGTAGTGTCCGGGTTTTCCACAATTGTAGCAATTTCGGTCACGACTTGATGATCTTCTCTCATAGTGTCTTGAGCTAGAGCTTATTTCTTTCCCTTTGTTCTTGTAGAACTTGTTGAATCTTTTCACCATTAGGCTTATCTCTTCATTGGATACTAGCTTGTCACTTGAAGTTGTGGGAGCATCGGTTGAGGCTTTGTAAGCACCACTTGATTTGTTGTGTAGCTCCTCTTTGTCCTTGAGTGACATTCCATGAGCAACAATCCTTCCAATGACTTCCATGGGCTTGAGATCTTTGTAATTTGGCATCATTTGGATCAACGTGCAAATGGTATCATATTTTCCATCCAAAGCTCTAAGGATCTTCTTGATGAGGAATTTGTCGGTCATCTCTTCACTTCCTAAGCCGGCAATCTCATTTGTGATGAGAGCAAGCCTAGAGTACATTTCAGTGACTCCTTCACCATCCTTCATCTTGAACTTGTCAAGTTGACTTTGAAGCACATCCAACATAGACTCCTTGACGGACTTGGTACCCTCATGCATATCAACCAAAGTATCCCAAATTTCCTTTGCATTCTCGAGGCGGATGATTTTGTTGAATTTTGACACAAACCGTTGAAGAGAATGTCACAAGCTTGAGCATTGTATTGCAACATCTTGAATTCTTCCGCGGTTGATTCACGATCCGGTTCCTTGCCATCCTCAAAGAATTCACCTTGCAAGCCAACACGAACAACAGCCCAAACGGCGGGGTTATGACCAAGAATATGCATTTTCATCTTATGTTTCCAACTAGCAAAGTTTGTACCATCAAAATATGGACCTCTACGGTGATAATTACCCTCACTAGATGCCATACTCTCCTAGGTTCTGAAACCAAGGCTATGATCACCAAAGCAATGGAAATCAAGGCTTACGGAGACCAAAGCTCTGATACCACTTGTAGGATCGAAAGTATGTCTAGAGGGGGGTGATTATACTACTTGACCAAATAAAAACCTAAACTTTTCCCAATTTTAGTTGTAGGCAGATTTTAGCAAGTATACAACTCAAGCATCACCCTACACATGCAATTCTAAGAGTATAGCAGCGGAAAGTAAACAATTGCACGTGTAATTAAAGGAAGGGATTGGAGATTTCAAACGCAATGAAGACACGGTGATTTTTGGCGTGGTTCCGATAGGTGGTGCTATCGTACGTCCACGTGTTGATGGAGACTTCAACCCACGGAGGGTAACAGCTGTGTGAGTCCACGGAGGGCTCCACCCACGAAGGGTCCACGAAGAAGCAACCTTGCCTATTCCACCATGGCTTACGTCCACGAAGGACTAGCCTCACTCGGGGTAGATCTTCACGAAGTAGGCGATCTCCTTGCCCTTAAAAACTCCTTGGTTCAACTCCACATCATGTCGGAGGCTCCACAGTGACACCTAACCAATCTAGGAGACACCACTCTCCAAAAGGTAATAGATGGTGTGTTGTTGATGAACTCCTTGCTCCTGTGCTTCAAATGATAGTCTCCCCAACACTCAAACAACTCCTCACAGATTTGGCTATGGTGGAAGAATGATTTGAGTGGAAAGCAACTTGGGAAAGACTAGAAATCAAGGTTCAAATGGTTGGAATGGAATCTCTTGATCTCAACACATGAGTAGGTCGTTCTCTCTTAGAAAATGCATGGTGGAAGTGTAGGCACGTTCTGATGGCTCTCCTTACTTAGAAGGAAGGGGTGGAGGGGTATATATAGCCTCCACACAAAATTTAACCGTTACTCACTTTTGACCCAACTCGGTGGCACCGATCAGAAATCTTGGTGGCACCGACCTGTGTAAAAGATATGAACGTTAGGAATCTTGGTGGGACCGACTGGAACAACTCGGATGGACCGATGTGCAATGGTTAGGGCAAACCTCGTCTCGCTCCGATTGCATCAACTCCGTGGGACCGAAATGAAGCAATAAGGCAACAGAGAGTTGGCAAGCCATCTCGGTGAGACCAATTTGCAAAACTTGGTGGGACCGAAGTAATTGCAAACAATTACAGAGAGTTGGCAAGGCCATCTCGGTGGGACCAAGATCCATATCGGTGGATCCGATTTGTTAGGGTATTGGCAGTGGCTAAGTCCTGATGAACTCGGTGGCTCCGGGTAGGAAATTTGGTGGGGCCGACTTGGAATGTAGTATTTGGACATATTTGGATGGAGAAAGTGGTTGAGGGTTTTGGAGCACTGTCACTAAGCACTTGAGCAAAAAGACCATTAAGCAACACCTCACCCCCTTTTAATAGTATTGGATTTCCTATGGACTCAATGTGATCTTGGATCACTCAACCAAAAATGTAGAGTCTTGAGCTTTTGCCAATCCATGTCCTTAGCATTTTGAGGGGCCCACATCTCTAGTCCATGCCATGCCAATCATTGAACATCCTGAAATATTTATCTTGAATGGACATTAGTTCAATGAGATATATGTTGTTATAAATTACCAAAACCACCAAGGGAGCGAATGTGCTTTCACCCCCCGTCTACTCAAATATCTACCCCGCACGGCGCCTCCTAGCCAATAAAAATGGGGACGTGTGGCGGCACGTAAATGGTTAGTACAACGCCCACTGTTTGAATAACACTTGTGTTTCCTATTGTAACGTGGCAGCTCTTTGTTCCAAAACGACTTTGTTTGTTGTTAATGTGTGTGCCTTAAAAAAATCGGACAAAATTTTTACCACAGCATGTTGGTGCCATGTCAAGGCAACATGCCAAGTTTCATGATTTTCAGGCAAGTTTGGATTTACAGGAATTTAAAAACCAAGTTTGTCAATGTTTTCGGCTGAGCGACAATGCCCGGATGTTTGAAATTCATTCCCATTTCTTGCATGGGACCTAAACATTCACCCAAGGACACATATACGATTTTTCAACCCATTTTGGTGCACTGGAGCATGTGCATGTTGTTCAAATTTGAATTATGCACATTAAATGCGTACAAAACTCAATAAATGTATAAAAAGGCCAAACGAACCCGGAATAATTCCAAATTATAGCGCGACACTCCTATTGGTCTTTGTTGCCTCTGTAAAAAAAATCAAGGCAGGAAGAGGCAGTGTATGTCATGTCGCCCACAAAGGTGACACATTCCCTATCGAAACCATGAGCCTTCTTGAGAGAAGCTCCAGTTTGTAAGAAGCTTATACCAAAACTTGTCCCAAATCGAACAAAAATTTTACCACAGCATGTTGGTGCCATGTCAAGACACCATGCCAAGTTCCGTGATTTTTAGGCAATTTTTGGATTTACATGAATTTAAAAATGATGTTTCTCAATGTTTTCGGCCGATCCACGATGCCCAGATGTTTGAAATTTATTCCCATTTCTTGTATGCGACCTAAACATTCACCCAAGGACACATGTACGATTTTTCAACCCATTTTGGTGCTGTGGAGCATGTGCTTGTAGTTCAATTTTGTATTATGCACATTAAATGCCTAAAAACTCAATTAATGTATAAAAAAGGCCAAACGAACCCGGAATAATTCCAAAGTTTAGCACGACACTCCTATCGGTCTATGTCGCCTATGTAAAAAAAATCAAGGCAGGAAGAGGTAGCGTATGTCGTTTCGCTCACAAAGGTGACACGTTCCCTGTCGGAACCATGAGCCTTCTTGAGAGAAGCTCTGGTTTGTAAGAAGCTTGTACCAAACACTACTAGAAAAAAGGCTGTTAGTGGCGCACCTATTTCTGCCATTAATGGCGCACTATAGGTGCGCCACTATTACCACGCCATTAGTAACAAATACTAATGGCGCACCTCTGGTGCGCCATTAGTATTGCAGGTAACAGTGGCGCACCTCTGGTGCGCCATTACTATTGCTACAGGTGCGCCACTGGTAACTTTTTTTTTTTGAATTTTGTAGGCGGGAAAATAGTAGTGGCGCACCGTCTAACCCCCACCGTGCGCCATTGCTATTTTTGAATTTTGAATTTGGATCTGGATCTAGATCTGGCTCATTATTTTGGCTCGTTTTTTTGCTCGTTTTTTTTGGTTGAATTTTTTTCAAATTTCGTTCTCGACCTGGATCTTTTACGTTCTTTGTGCCGAGGGAGCTCCACATGTGACCGGAAGTAGAGGAGGAGGGAGGAGAGACCGTGAGGAGGAGAGGAGGGAGGAGGAGGTCGCCGGAGAGGAGGAGGACCGTGAGCAGGAGAGGAAGGAGGAGCACCGTGAGGAGGAGAGGTGGGAGGAGGAGGTCGCCGGAGGAGGAGTACCGTGAGGAGGAGAGGTGGGAGGAGGAGGTCGCCGGAGGAGGAGCACCGTGAGGAAGAGGTCACCGGAGGAGGAGCACCGTGAGGAGGAGCACCGTGAGGAGGAGCACCGTTAGGAGGAGCACCGTGAGGAGGAGGAGGTCGCCGGAGAGGAGGAGATGGAGTGGAGGAGAGGAGGAGAAGAATGAAGGGGAAGGGAGGAAGAAGGGGAAGGGGAAGGGAAGGCGCGACGGGCGGCGGCGCTCCTATGGCTCGGTCACCGGAGCAGGGAGGAGAAGGGAGGAGGAAGGGGAAGGGGAAGGGGAAGGGGAAACAGAAACGGGGAAGGAGAAGGGAGGAGGAAGGGGATAAGCAGAGAGGAAGGAGAGGGGTGGGTGGGTGCGTACGTGGTGTGCCATGTGTTACATAGTAATGGCGCACCACACCGAGGTGCGCCATTACTATGTACCTTAGTAATGGCGCACCTAGGTGTGGTGCGCCATTACTATGTACCTTAGTAATGGTGCACCTGGGTGTGGTGCGCCATTACTATTTTTAATTTTTTTTGAATTTTGAAGGCGGGAAAATAGTAGTGGCGCACTATGCACTGGTGCGCCATTGCTAATTTTTTTAAATTTTTGTATTATTTTGCCTCCAGATCTAACAATGGCTGTAACGTTTTTTCTGTTAGGTTTTTGAGGATTCTAAAAAATCGATAACGGGCAAAGCCCATCAAATTTGGATGAAACTTTTCGAGTAGTATCTTTTTCATATAAAAAACTTTTTCATCGGAGGTCGTATGCAAAAGTTACGGCCATTTTACCGAAACACGGCGGTTTTTTTTTTGCAAAAAAATTCAAAATTCATGTTTGTTAATTTTCGTAACAACTAGAACACATAACACATGGGCATCTATTTTTTTGAATTTTTTTGAATCTTTTATCATTTTCTTTTATTTTTTTTAAACCGAAAAGGCGATCCACGGCGGGGGGGGGGGGGGGGGGGTGTGGGTGTGTGTGTGTGTGTGGTGGGGTGTGTTTGTGTGTGTGAGAGACATTAGTAATGGCGCACCCTCCCTGGTGCGCCATTGCTAACCTTAGCAATGGCGCACCGGGGGGGTGCGCCATTACTAATGTCTCTCACACACGCAGGCCCACACCCTCACCAGACATAACAATGGCGCACCACACCAAGGTGCGCCATTACTATGTAGCATAAGAGTGGCGCACCTAGGTGTGGTGCGCCATTGCTATGTCTGGTGGGGGTGGGGGTGGGAAAAAAAATAGCAATGGCGCACTGCTCAGGTGGTGCGCCACTACTAAAAAAATAACAATGGCGCACCTGTTTCTGGTGCGCCATTGCTATATAGCAGTGGCGCACCACACCCATGGTGCGCCATTACTAGGGATATTGGCTATAGCCATTTTTCTAGTAGTGAAAACTTGTCCCAAAGCGAACAAAAAATTTACCAAGGCAAGTTGGTGCCATGTCAAGACACCATGCCAAGTTCCGTGATTTTTAGGCAATTTTTGGATTTACATGAATTTTAAAACCAATTTTATCAATGTTTTTGGCCGAGCCACGACGCCCAGACGTTTGAAATTCACTCCCATTTCTTGTATGGGACCTAAACATTCACCCAAGGACACATATACGATTTTTCAACCCATTTTCGTGCACTAGAGCATGTGCCTGTAGTTCAAATTTGATATCTCTTTGTCTGTTTGTGCTCCGAAAACTCCCTCCTTCTCAACCCGCGCCTTGCTATCCCGAAATTACAACGCGCGCGAAAAATCCCTCCTCCTGCGAAATGCCAACACGCGAAATCCCTGCTCTAGCCCTGGGCGAAAAGAGCTGCTAGTTCAAATTGGTGGGGCTACTTTTGTAACTTACCCTACATTTTGGACAAGCACGTCCCTAAGTCATGGTTCCCCCCTCCCATCCCCTTCTTTTCCCCATTCGAAAACCAAGGCCTCCAAAACCTCTCTCCACCAGCCGCGAAATCCCACCCTCCTCGGTCCGCACCCCCACCGCCGCCCCGCCGGAGTCTCTTCCCCGACGACGTCATCCACTGCAATAGCTCGATGTCCCTCATCCACCGCACCGAATGAGGATCCGTCGTCGATCTCATCGTCCTGTCGGTTCAGCCGCCCCGTCCTCCACTTCCAAGGAGCTGCTCCGACGATCACCTCGTCTATCGCGGCTGCTCCATTCCCACAACTCCACCTTAACCTGCCCCACCGGAACCGCAGCATCCTCACCGACTCCTCGGATGAAGCCGAGGCCTACTCGGCGGCACCAAAGAGGTTGTACACTCCTTGCATCTTCTCCTTCACTCGACCTCACGGCGCCGCCGGTGCTCGATCCTGCTCCGACATAGCCCGGCTCCCTCGACGCTGGCGTCGCCGGCGACATCCTCCACGGCGGATCTCCCCCATTGCGAGCCTCCCTCGGCGGCGGCGGCCATACCAGCCGGAGCTGCCGCTGCTGCTCTGGCTCTCGCTCGCGCTACTCCTCCGCTCTTGCTCTCGCTCATGCTGCTTCTCTGCTCTTGCTCTCGCTCGCGCTGCTGATGCTGGTACATGGGCTACTGCAGCTACACGAGTCTGCTAGCTGCTAGTGCGTTCCCTGTTGAGCGGCTGCTGACACTACTGGAATCAGAGAATTTGCCGTCTGCCGAATCTTTGCCGTCTGCTGACTGACGGCAAAGACCCTCTTTGCCGTCAGCTTCCAAAAAGCGGATGGCAAAGGAGTGACTGATGGCAAAGAAGAATTTTGCCGTCTGTCCTTTCTTTGCCGTCTGCTAGCCGACGGCAAAGAACAGAGAGGCAGACGACAAAGAGGTTAGCTGGGCCCCACTGGACCATGGAGTGGGATAGGTCATATGGAATCCAGTTTGCCGTCTGCTAGCAGACGGCAAAGAATATATAAGCAGACGGCAAAGTGCGGACTAGCAGACGGCAAAGTGCGGACTTAACTAACGGCCGCGCCCCCACCCCGGCCTCTCTCTCTCTCTGCTCTCTCCCTCCCCGACGTATGCTACCACGCCCCGCCGCCCCACCACCCCACCACCCCGCCGCCCGACCGCTGCCGCCGCCCCACCGTCCCACCGCCCCGCCGCCCCGGAGCCCCACCACCGCGCCGCCCCGCCGCCCCGGAGCCCCACCACCGCGCCGCCCGGCCGCTGCCGCCGCCCCACCGGCCCACCGCCCCGCCGCCCCGGAGCCCTGCGGCCCCGGATCCCCATCGCCCCCGCCGCCCCGGCGCCCCCGCGCCCTGCCGGCCCGGCGTTCGGCCGCTGCCCGGAGCCCCCGCCCCCACCGCCCGGCCGCCCCCTCCGGTGAGCTCTTCTTCTATTTTACTGTTTTTTTCTTCTGTTTTTTGCTGTTTAATTAAGGTTAGTGCTAGGTTAGATTAGATATGTAGTTATTAGGTTAGTGGTAGGTTTTAGTTAATTAGTCATAATTAGAAGACTTTTTCATATAAAAAACTTTTTCATCGGAGGTCGTATGCAAAAGTTACGGCCATTTTACCGAAACACGGCGGTTTTTTTTTGCAAAAAAATTCAAAATTCATGTTTGTTAATTTTCGTAACAACTAGAACACATAACACATGGGCATCTATTTTTCTGAATTTTTTTGAATCTTTTATCATTTTATTTTATTTTTTTTAAACCGAAAAGGCGATCCACGGCGGGGGGGGGGGGGGGGGGGGTTTGGGTGTGTGTGTGTGTGTGGTGGGGTGTGTTTGTGTGTGTGAGAGACATTAGTAATGGCGCACCCTCCCTGGTGCGCCATTGCTAACCTTAGCAATGGCGCACCGGGGGGGTGCGCCATTACTAATGTCTCTCACACACGCAGGCCCACACCCTCACCAGACATAACAATGGCGCACCACACCAAGGTGCGCCATTACTATGTAGCATAGTAGTGGCGCACCTAGGTGTGGTGCGCCATTGCTATGTCTGGTGGGGGTGGGTGGTGGAAAAAAAATAGCAATGGCGCACTCCTCAGGTGGTGCGCCACTACTAAAAAAATAACAATGGCGCACCTGTTTCTGGTGCGCCATTGCTATATAGCAGTGGCGCACCACACCCATGGTGCGCCATTACTAGGGATATTGGCTATAGCCATTTTTCTAGTAGTGAAAACTTGTCCCAAAGCGAACAAAAAATTTACCAAGGCGAGTTGGTGCCATGTCAAGACACCATGCCAAGTTCCGTGATTTTTAGGCAATTTTTGGATTTACATGAATTTTAAAACCAATTTTATCAATGTTTTTGGCCGAGCCACGACGCCCAGACGTTTGAAATTCACTCCCATTTCTTGTATGGGACCTAAACATTCACCCAACGACACATATACGATTTTTCAACCCATTTTCGTGCACTAGAGCATGTGCCTGTAGTTCAAATTTGATATCTCTTTGTCTGTTTGTGCTCCGAAAACTCCCTCCTTCTCAACCCGCGCCTTGCTATCCCGAAATTACAACGCGTGCGAAAACTCCCTCCTCCTGCGAAATGCCAACACGCGAAATCCCTGCTCTAGCCCTGGGCGAAAAGAGCCGCTAGTTCAAATTGGTGGGGCTACTTTTGTAACTTACCCTACATTTTGGACAAGCACGTCCCTAAGTCATGGTTCCCCCCTCCCATCCCCTTCTTTTCCCCATTCGAAAACCAGGGCCTCCAAAACCTCTCTCCACCAGCCGCGAAACCCCACCCTCCTCGGTCCGCACCCCCACCGCCGCCCCGCCGGAGCCTCTTCCCCGACGACGTCATCCACTGCAATAGCTCGACGTCCCTCATCCACCGCACCTAATGAGGATCCGTCGTCGATCTCATCGTCCTGTCGGTTCAGCCGCCCCGTCCTCCACCTCCAAGGAGCTGCTCCGACGATCACCTCGTCTATCGCGGCTGCTCCATTCCCACAACTCCACCTTAACCTGCCCCACCGGAACCGCAGCATCCTCACCGACTCCTCGGATGAAGCCGAGGCCTACTCGGCGGCACCCAAGAGGTTGTACACTCATTGCATCTTCTCCTTCACTCGACCTCACGGCGCCGCCGGTGCTCGATCCTACTCCGACATAGCCCGGCTCCCTCGACGCTGGCGTCGCCGGCGACATCCTCCATGGCGGATCTCCCCCATTGCGAGCCTCCCTCGGCGGCGGCGGCCATACCAGCCGGAGCTACCGCTGCTGCTCCGGCTCTCGCTCGCGCTGCTGCTCCGCTCTTGCTCTCGCTCATGCTGCTTCTCTGCTCTTGCTCTCGCTCGCGCTGCTGATGCTGGTACATGGGCTACTGCAGCTACACGAGTCTGCTAGCTTCTAGTGCGTTCCCTGTTGAGCGGCTGCTGACACTACTGGAATCAGAGAATTTTCCGTCTGCCGGATCTTTGCCGTCTGCTGACTGACGGCAAAGACCATCTTTGCCGTCAGCTTCCAAAAAGCGGATGGCAAAGGAGTGACTGATGGCAAAGAAGAATTTTGCCGTCTGTCCTTTCTTTGCCGTCTGCTAGCCGACGGCAAAGAACAGAGAGGCAGACGGCAAAGAGGTTAGCTGGGCCCCACTGGACCGTGGAGTGGGATAGGTCATATGGAATCCAGTTTGCCGTCTGCTAGCAGACGGCAAAGAATATATAAGCAGACGGCAAAGGGCGGACTAGCAAACGGCAAAGTGCGGACTTAACTAACGGCCGCGCCCCCACCCCGTCCTCTCTCTCTCTCTGCTCTCTCCCTCCCCGACGTATGCTACCACGCCCCGCCGCCCCACCACCCCGCCACCCCACCACCCCACCACCCCGCCGCCCGACCGCTGCCGCCGCCCCACCGTCCCACCGCCCCGCCGCCTCGGAGCCCCACCACCGCGCCGCCCGGCCGCTGCCGCCGCCCCACCGGCCCACCGCCCCGCCGCCCCGGAGCCCTGCGGCCCCGAATCCCCATCGCCCCCGCCGCCACGGCACCCCCACGCCCTGCCGGCCCGGCGTTCGGCCGCTGCCCGGAGCCCCCGCCCCCACCGCCCGGCCGCCCCCTCCGGTGAGCTCTTCTTCTTTTTTTCTGTTTTTTTTCTTCTGTTTTTTGCTGTTTAATTAAGGTTAGTGCTAGGTTAGATTAGATATGTAGTTATTAGGTTAGTGGTAGGTTTTAGTTAATTAGTCATAATTAGAAGAAGTATAAGAAAGATGAAAAAAAAAGAAGAAAAGAAGAATAAGTAGGAGAGGAGGAAAAAGGAAAAGAAGGAAGAAGAAGAAGAAGAAGAAGAAGAGGAGGAGGAGAAGAAAAGAAGAAGAAGAAGAAGAAGAAGAAGAAGAAGAAGAAGAAGAAGAAGAAGAAGAAGAAGAAGAAGAAGAAGAAGAAGAAGAGGAGGAGAAGAGGAGAAGAAGAAGAGGAAAAAGAAAAAGAAGGAAGAAAGAAAGAAGAAGAAGAAGAAGAAGAAGAAGAAGAAGAAGAAGAAGAAGAAGAAGAGGAGGAGGAGGAGAAGAAAAGAAGAAGAAGAAGAAGAAGAAGAAGAAGAAGAAGAAGAAGAAGAAGAAGAAGGAGAAGAGGAAGAAGAAGAAGAAGAAGAAGAAGAAGAAGAAGAGGAGGAGGAGGAGGAGGAGAAGAAGAAAAGAAGAAGAAGAGGAGGAGGAGAAGAAGAAGAAGAAGAGGAGGAGGAGAAGAAAAGAAGAAGAAGAAGAGGTGTCGACGGAAAAACCCGAAATGATAACTCTTTAGGTTAGGGGTTGTTGCAGGGAACGAGCAGTGTGAATCGTTTTTTTACAACTTGGCGGTGGCATCCTGTTGTAAATATTTAGTTAGGTTGATGGAAAAAACAATAATGCTATGTTACTCATCTTTGGATTTAAATGTGCAGTTGTTTCGTCGCTGCGAGGCTCTGGTGTTCGACGACCTCCCCGTGCGTTTGACGAGCTCCCCTGCGTTCGTGGGTGAGCACAAATGACATCTCCTCCCCCCCCTTAATTTGCTCTGCTCCGGTCTTCGTGCCAATGAAACTTGCTACTATAGGTGTCTTCAATCATCAGTATGCGTGACCAGTATGCGTCTCCCGTTTGAAAGGGCGGCATCTATAAATATGCATGTCTTTGCATATTTATAACCGCCATCCTTTCGAATTGTCCAACGTTATCCATGGACAGCCCGAGTATGTGTAGATTGGGTTCGTTTTCCCATGCTCTGTTCCGGATCCGATGCAGAATTTCGTGAGTGCCTCCCTGTTGTTCTCCGGGTACACATCCTCTCTGTTTATTGCCGAGACGTGTATCAGGAGAACAGCGGGGAGGTGCTGCCGAAATTCTGCGTCGATCCGGAGTAGAGCATGGGAAAATGAACCTAATCTACACATACTCGGGTGGGATTAGGACCTATCTTTACCTATTAGCGTGTAGGTTGCATGGCCGTAATAAAATTGACAAACTTAATTAACTGATGAATATATATGATGAATTATATATATATTTCTTGCGTGTTTAGTAGGTAGGCAAGATGAGTGATCATGCGTGGATGTACACCGGCCACACTAGTCAGGAAGACATGACCACTGAATGGTTAACAAAAACCAAGGGGTTTGTGAAAGCCGCATTTGCAAATGGCCAGAGAAAAACCTGGTGCCCCTGTCTTAGGTGCGACAACTTTAAAAAGAGGACAAAGGATGAAATGGGTAAACACCTGCAGAAGTGGGGTTTTACGCCTGATTATACGGTGTGGACATTTCATGGTGAGTCTGCCCAACGTACCAGAGCTGAGGTGATTCGTCGTCGCACCGACGAGCATGGTACCGGGATCGACGATATGGTGCAAGACTTTGATGATGCTCGGGATTCGGACGAGGAGATGGAGGAATCTGCAAAGGCCTTCAATGAAATGTTGGAGTCTTCAAAACGTCCTCTCCACGAGCACACTGATCTTTGTCAGCTGGATGCCATCGCACAAGTAATGGCTCTGAAGGCTCAATTCAACTTGGGCAGAGAATGCTACGACGCGATGATGACACTATTTGGACGCTTTCTACCCAAAGGCCATGTAATGCCTGCAAACCTGTACCAGTCGGACAAAATCCTCTGTGCACTTAAGATGCCCTATGAGAAGATAGATGCCTGTGAGAACGGATGTGCCTTATTTAGGCTTGAGTATGCGGGCTTGAACTATTGTCCCATTTGCAAGTTTTCCAGGTATGTTGTGGTAGACAACGGTATGGGTGAGAAGAGGCAGACCAAAATCCCCGTTAATGTTCTTCGGTATCTGCTAATCATACCAAGACTTCAACGTGTTTTCATGGTCGAAGAGACGGCCAGACAGATGACATGGCACAAATTGGGCAAAAGAACCGAACTAGATGCAAATGGGAATCAGATGATGGTACACACATCGGATGCTTTTGCGTGGAAGAAGTTCGATGAATTACATGGGGATAAAGCGGCAGATCCAAGGCATCCTCGAGTCTGCATCGGCACGGATGGGTTCAATCCGTTTGGTATGACGGCAACCCAATACAGTTGTTGGCCTGTATTTGTCATTCCACTCAATCTCCCCCCCGGACAGATTATGCAAAGAAAGAACATTTTCCTGACGTTGATAATTCCAGGGCCCAACTATTCGGGGAAGAATATGAATGTGTACATGCAGCCGCTTAAGGATGAATTGCAAGAAGCTTGGGATAATGGGTTCAAGATATACGACGCCGCTAGCATACAAAACTTCATAATGCATGTCTGGTACATGTACTCGATGCATGACTTGCCGGCGTATGCGCTATTCGTTGGCTAGTGTGTGCATGGAAGGTTCCCGTGCCCCACATGCAAGGCAGCTCTTCAGTTTCGTTAGCTGGAGGCGGGTCGCAAGTATTCTTGCTTCGACTTGCATAGACCGTTCCTGGATCCTCGCCATAAGTTCAGAAAAGACAAGAAGAACTTCATCAAAGGTAGAGTTGTCAAAAACTCTGCACCACCTGCGTTGACAGGTCAACAGATCCTGGATCAGTTAAACGCTCTCGAGCCTGATCCAGAGCATCCAGGGTATTTCAAGGGGTATAATTCGGAACACGCCTGGACTCACAAGACATGCTTGTGGGATTTGCCTTACTTCAAAGACCTCCTTCTTCCACACAACATCGACGTGATGCACACTGAAAAGAATATCGGCGAGGCCCTTTTTGGTACATTGTTTGGCATAGAGGGGATGTCAAAGGATAATCCTAAGGCTAGCGTCGATCAGCAGACTCTATGTGATAGACCGTTACAGAACATGCGACCACCGAAAGGAAAGAAGAACTGGACGAAGCCAAAGGCTTGGTTCAATCTTGAAAGGCCAGCTATGAGGGAAATTATCTTGTGGGTGAAAATGCAGTTGATGTTCCCCGATGGGTATGCAGCGAATCTAAAGAGGGGAGCGAGTCTTGAAAAATTGAAAATATTTGGTCTCAAGAGTCATGATTGGCACATATGGCTTGAGCGGGTAATGCCGGTGATGTTGCATGGCTTTATCCCCGAGGATGAATGGCTAGTTCTGGCAGAGCTGAGCTATTTCTTCCGTGTTCTTTGTGCGAAAGAACTATCGCCTGCGGTGATAGATGACATGGAAAAGTTGGCGCCGGAGTTGCTCTGCAAGTTAGAGAAGATCTTTCCACCGGGCTTCTTTAATCCAATGCAGCATTTGATTTTACATCTCCCGACCGAGGCAAGATTGGGGGGGCCCGTGCAAAATCGTTGGTGCTATGCAACTAAGAGGATGCAGAAGACGCTTCGAGCAAAATGTAAAAATAAACGTAGAATTGAAGCATCGATGGCCGAGGCATTCATTATTGAGGAGGCGGCAAACTTCGTGACAGCACACTACGAAGCCAAAAATCGTCATTTGCATAATCCGAAGCCTCGGTACAATGCTGGCGACCCTAAAAACGGTGGATCCAACCTCAGCCTATTCAAAGGGAAGCTCGCGCCAGCTGGTGCTTCGAAACCAATAGAGTTGGATGTCGAAGAATGGCAGACCATTTCGTTGTATATCTTCAACAACCTAACAGAAGTGCGGCCGTACATCGAGTAAGTTGTCGGTACATTGTTTTGCAACTTCTAATTATTCCTTTGAACTACTCTTATTCCCGGATATTTGATTCAGTCGATAGGTCGCCAAATTTTCGGATGGAGCGGTGATCCAAAAGGATTCCGTCGAAGAGTATGAGCTTCTGGCAAAGCATGGAGGCGGCTATCCCGGTTTCATCTCTTGGTTCAAACAAACAGTAATTAGCATTAATAGACCATTTCATTTCTTGGTCTAATTTGCGGCTAATGCAACAATTCTTTCGTATTAAACTTGTAGGCTAATTCAGAGTCTATGGACGCCGAATTGAGACAAGCCGCTAATGGCTTTGACTATAACGTCCGTTCATTTGAGAAATACGACATCAACGGGTATCGCTTTCGTACCTTTGGAAAAGAGCTATCTATGGCCGACCGAAAATCTACAAATTGTGGTGTCTCTGCTATCGGTGAAGGAGGTACCGAGTATTATGGAAGAGTTGAAGCAATTTATGAACTTCTATTCTATGGTGAAAACCCACCGAACGTCGTAGTCTTCAAATGTTATTGGTTCCAACCGAAGGAGACTAGAAGGACTCATGAACATATAGGGCTAGTAGAAATCAAAGAAAGCACCCATTTAGATGTTCCTGATGTCTATATTACGGCTCAACAGGCGACCCAAGTTTTCTATCTACCATGGGCATGCCAAACTAATGCAAATCTGAAGGGTTGGGATGTCGTTTATGAAGTGCCGCCACGTGTTAGACCACCTCCCCCCAATGAAGAGGATTATGAACCTCACATTAACCCAGACACATATGATGGAGAATTCTTCCAAGAAACACGTCTTTCCAAAAAACATTTCAAGAACCGCTCTACTTCACCCCAGAACATGGAAGTAGAGAGCGACAGTGAATCCGACAACACCCCTGAGCCGGAACAAGAAGAGGTTACTACTGCGGATGACCTGTCAATGCTTGACTGATTACAGAACGGCCTTCCACATGTTGATGCTGCCGACCTCGATGAGCACGTCATTCATGACGACATGCGTGATAGTGATGATGATGATGATGATGATGATCCCGGAGCATATATAGACGATCCAGACTATTATTAGATTGTATGCATCCCAACTTAAATTATATACATATTATTATTCATGTCAGTTCTTCAATTTTTTTATGTTGTACTAATTTCGTTTACTCTTTGTCATGGCAGGTGTTGAAAGATGGTGGGCGCGGGTCCAGAGCGTGCCGCGGGTACTTCTTCGGTGGCGGCCCACGGGAGGGGTACTTCCATTCCACCCGTACCTCTCCGGAGAGCGTTGTTAGACAGTATGGGGACACCGCCGGGCGCTTCTTCGTCGGCGTCGTTGCCCACCGGGAGAGGAGGTCGGGGAGGGAAGAAGAGAGGAGGTAGATCAGGACGCAGGGGCGGGAGAGGTAGGCAAGCTGCTACGCCTTCCTCGCCGCCACCCCCAGCTGATTCACCCGAGCACAGGACTGCTAGGGTGGACCCGTTTGAGGTGGAGGCTACGAGGACTCCGCACCATGAGCCTCAGGTCGACGGGCCTTCGGCCCACGAGACTCCGGACCCAGAGGCTTTGTCCCACGACACTCTGGACCAGGCTACGTCCCAGGAGACGTCCGGATGGGGTACCTGGCCGGATCCGCCTGAGGGGCCGAGTAGCCATGCTGATGGTGGCGGGGATGATCCATTTACTGATAGTGAGGGCGAGGTGGTTGAGGGGGCGGCCGTGTACCAGCGTGGTGGTACACGGCTCCCGCCCGTGCCGGCGACCTGCGAGCTACGGCCGGTGATTAGGCCTGATGGGGAGAAGTAAGTGCATTTACTCTTTTTGTACCTTTTGCCTTCAGGTTTCTTCAAATATCTAATGCGTTGGCCTTGTCATACTGCAGGGGTTGGGTACACGCCAGTGGAGTCCGCAGGCCCAACACCGTCCTTGGTGTGCTTTGCCGGCAAAACTTCCCAGGGTTTGTCACGTTGCCCGGTGAGGGTCAGCTTCCAGATCTAGGATTGAGCTGGGAGCACTACTTGGCTGCCCCGGCCCCGCCGGACCACATGATCGACAGTGTCTTGTGCCACACGATTGCCGAGATGGTGATCAGAAGCTTTTGGGTAATTTCTCCTTTGCACAATTAAAAATTAATAATAGCTAGTTATTTTACTAATCAGTGTTGTCTCGTTTGATTGTAGACCTTCTACAAGTGTGAGGAGGGATACTGGGAGGAGGCGGCACAGGTTATCAATCACGAGTGCAGGCGCCTACTACAAAACTTATGTCACGAGGCTCGGCCGCAGGCTGTTCGACACTACTACGCCACGCGTGGTATTAAGAAGGACAAGGCGTCGTGCCGGGCTAAGTTTCTGAAGAAGGATCAGTACATGAAGGTAATTAACTATTCTTAAGGCATTGTACTTAGTTTCCTTGATTTGATTCGTAGGCGTAGCGCTCAAATTTCTCTTTACTAACTTAGGTGCCCCCAAGATGGTGTGCGGATAAGATGGATTGTTGGGAGGTGTTGGTAGATGAGTGGTGCACAGGCCGCTGGCGAGCCGTCCACGACAATGCCAAGGACCGGCGTGCCCAAATGGTTGGTGTGCCACACCATCAAGGCAGCGCCAACTTATTTCAGTTTGGGCGGAACTGGGTATGTGGTTTGCTTCATGATTCATGCAATTCATTCTTCATGCTAGCTTGAGCCCTTTACTAATACTTTGTTCCTCTCTTTTAGGCGGGACACAATAACACGGAGGTGCCAGAGGTTTACGACCTCTATGCCATGGCCCATACTGCCTCATACAAGAAGGTCAAGGCATTCTCTGAGGCTGACCTCGATAATCCAGAGAACTTCACCAACATCTCCTCCCACCACAAGCTCGTGAGGTACAGAGATGAGGGGAAGGCGAGGAATGGGGAGGACTTTAACCCGAGCCGGCATCCCTTTGATCCAGAGCTGGTGATGATATCTGGTGGCGGGAGGCCCCATGGCTCGATAGCCATTGGAGATGGACTTATACGTTGTCCTCGCACTCTCCCGGAGAAAAAGGCGTGCCAAACGAGCTCCTGTCCTGAGATATGGCCTCGTCCACGGCCAGTCGATCTCGCCATCGAGGTACGTTATACGGACTCAGATATCTTTCCTCCATTACATTGTGTGTGTGCCCATCCATGATTAAAATGCTAACGAGGAGTGGTGTTGCAGGCTGCTCTTCATAAAGAGAGAGAGACAACCCAGGCGCTTCTGGAGGAGAGGGACCGGCTGGCGGTGGAGAGGGAATGGCTGGCGGAGGAGAAGACGGCTAGGTTGTTGGAGGAGGAGAGGGCACGGAATGATGCGTCTCACCGGGCCATGTACGAGCTCCTCGTGGTAAGTTTCTTATGCATATTAGCCAAATCATGCACGTAATATGTTCGTTTCATTACTAACCTATATGACTGACTCGTCAAAACCAAATGTGCAGTCTATGTGCGAGAAGACCGGTCAGACCCCTCCGCCGATGCCGGTCATTACTAGAGCGGGAACGGTGAGTTTCATTTGAATGGTCATTAGTTACAAGTCTTAACATTTGAGTGTCATCATGCTAACGAGACTTTGCAAATCATCTTTGGTGCAGCATAACTCCGAAGCCGCATCGCACAACCCGACAAACCCCGATGCTTGACCTCCGGTAAGTTTTCTCTATTATGCCACATACTTAGCTTATTTTCCCCAAAAAAGACATACTTATATAGCTAATTATCCTCCAAAATGACATAATTAGCTTATTCGTTGCAAAAATGGCATAATAACCTTGGTTACCTCATAAATGTCATTTACTTAGCTTATTATCCTCCAAAATGACATAATTACCTAAGTTAGCTCTAAAATGACCTATACTTACCTAATTTAGCTCAAAAATGGCATAATTACCTAGGTTAGCACAAAAATGACCTATACTTACCTTATTTTCCTAGGTTAGCACAAAAATGGCATACTTACCTAGGTTAGCTCTAAAATGACACAAATAAGGAATAAGATGAAGAAAAACAAGGAAGAGGAGAAAAAGAAGGAATAGAAGAAGAAGAAGAAGAAGAAGACTAGAAGAAGAAGAAGAAGAAGAAGAAGAAGAAAAAGAAGAAGAAGAAGACTAGAAGAAGAAGACTAGAAGAAGAAGAAGAAGAAGAAGAAGAAGAAGACATACTTAGCTAATTATCCTCCAAAATGACATAATTAGCTTATTTAGTCCATTTCTTCTTCTTCTTGTTCTTCTTCTTCTTCTTCTAGTCTTCTTCTTCTTCTTCTTCTTCTTCTTAGCTTATTTTCCCCCAAAAAGACATACTTAGCTAATTATCCTCCAAAATGACATAATTAGCTTATTTAGTCCATTTATGACATAATTAGCTTATTCGTTTCAAAAATGGCATAATAACCTTGGTAACCTCATAAATGTCATATACTTAGCTTAGTTTCCTCCAAAATGACACAATAAGCTTAGTTAGGTAAAAAATGGCATAATTACCTAGGTTAGCTCTAAAATGACACAAACAAGCAATAAGAAGAAGAAAAACAAGAGGAGAAAAAGAAAGAGAAGAAAAACTCTTCTTCTTCTTCTTATTCCTCTTGTTCTTCTTCTTCTTCTTCTAGTCTTCTTCTTTTTCTTCTTCTTCTTCTTCTTCTTCTTCTTCTTCTTCTAGTCTTCTTCTTCTAACTTTCTTATTTCCCATTTTGCATATTTGATTCACTTCACGGAAGCTTGCATTGATGGAGTGCTTGTGTTTACTTTTTGTTTTGATTTTGTATCCATGAACAATGTGAAACTTGCTACCTATGGATGAAACTATTGTAATATGGTGAAACTTGCACATTTTGTTTTGGTATATCTGTTGGATGATCATATCCATATGGCAGGGATATAGTTTCTTATGTGTAGGAAATCATATACTTGCTCTGAAACTTGCACATACTGTTTGCCCTGTGGAATATATATATATATATATATATATATATATATATATATATCATATATTTGCTGTGAAAATGCTTGGATATAACAAAAAACAGAATAAAAAGGGGCAACACAGGAACTTTGCCGTCTGCCAGCGGACGGCAAAGGTGCCATGTGGCAGCAACCTGTGCAAACTGGGAGTACTGGGTCTGACCCATTTGGTCATTATGCCGTCTGCTGGCAGACGGCAAAGAAAGGCGAGCGGCAGACGGCAAAGAGCGTGGAGGAGTGACGTTATGCCACGGGTCTGCTGACGTTAGGAAGCACACGACAAAGGGGAGAGTACGTTTGCCGTCCGCCGGCAGACGGCAAAGTCTCCCGTTAGCCACCTAATGTGGCTAACGTCTATTCTTTGCCGTCCACTTTCTTTGCCGTCTGCTTGGCCAGGAAAGCTGACGGCAAAGGTCTTTGCCGTCCGCTGTATGAATGCAGACGGTAAAGAAGCTCATTACCGTAGCTTCCAGTGCCGGAAGCGTTTGCCGTCTGCGGCAGACGGCAAAGACCTTTGTCGTCCGCTTTCTGGTCCTTTGCCGTCTGCCAAGGCAGACGGCAAATCAGCTGATTCCTGTAGTGTGATTTAGATCACCTCTTCTCTGCTACGAGTGCTCGAGCGGCCTAAACTACCAATGAAGTGCTTGCTACTAGTGCATTCAGTTTCGACAGTAAAATTCAGTTTCGACAGTAACAGTCAGTTTCGACAGTAAAATTCAGTTTCGATAGTTAAGTTCATAATCAACCGTTTTTACATCATCTGTTGGAGTTGGTTGTCTTTTGGTGATGTAAATTTTATAGCTAGCACTTTTTGGTGATGTATTTACATCATCTATTGGAGATGGTATTAGAATCCCACTTCAGATTAACGATGTCCGTCTTGTACTGCTTTAGCCTCGACGTCGTACAGCTCGCCGGAGCTACTCCAACAATGGAACCATCCATCACAACAGAGCACTACCCTCGACGCCGTCTACAGACGCCTCAGATCTTCTTCCCCAGCTTTGACAGCCACCTCCGCCGCAACATCTTCAGTGACCAACCCAATGATGCTGAGGTCGACACGGCTACGCCAAAGAGGTTGTACACTTGTCGCATCAGTTTTTACTCTACATTCATGTCGATCCTTTAGGGCTATTTTGGTTCAAAGGAAAAAGTGAAGGAAAAACATAGCAATAGGAACTTTTCCTATGGTACCCTACTATTCAATTATTCATGCATTTGGTTGAAAGGAATGGAGCAAAAGAAAACCGAAAGATTTTTTCCTTTCGTGTCTATTTCAATGGAAAAACACAGAAATTTTAACATCCACCTGCACCTACTTATCACAATCCTATGCATGAAAAGAAGACTTAGTGCATTAGTGGCTTAATAACATTCTAACTGTACACATTTGCAGGTGGTTTGACTTTAATTTGGCCGTGTTTCTTTGCATTCATGTGCTCTTCCTGCAAGCCAAAGGAGCCCTTACAGAATTACTTCATTTACAAATAGGTGTCGAAGAAAACTTTGTGTGGTTTGTCCTGCTCCTGCCGCACCGTCGTCCACCTCACCTGAGCTGCTCCATCGACAGAAGCGTCCACCATACCAGACATCATGACTCCTTACCGTCTTTCGCCGCCTCAGATCTCCTTCCCGCCGCCGGCAGCCACCGCAACTGCATCACCATCATCGACTCAGCAGATGAACCTGAGGAGTACACGCGTCCGCAAGAGAGGTCGCACTCTTTTGTTTCTGCTTACTTTATGCATTGTTTAATATTACCTGCTAGTTTATCATCCTGTTCATCTCTTAGACTCCAAGTCAGTTCCAAATTAATGTTCAAACTTGAGTTTGAAAATGCTTGTGGGGCACATATCGAGGCAGCAATGAACAGTATATCGATCTACTATCTGTTTCATCTAGGGTATCTACTATGTCGTTCATCTTGGGTGGGAAACAAACAGTAAAGCAGCCGTTATCTGTATTTTTATTAAATTAAGCTATCATTTTCCTGCTATCATTATTTTTGGATCTATCCACTGGTTGTTACCATCACTCTAGATTTCTGCATGCTCTCCTTACTTAATCTCACTATATTTTTTCGTATGCATGTCAGTTATTGTACACAGTCATGCTGAACATGTAGAGAAAAAGAGAAGAGTCTTGCGTGGCAATACAATGTCATGCAGACATCGCTCCATGGTGGGTGCAATGGCAACCCCACCCCCTCCTCCAGATTGTAATCTAGAGGAAGATAGCTATTCAGAGGTGGAGTCAGAGGGAGCTGACCACTCCTATTTATCCCCCGAGGTGTTTGCTCTAACTTGGCATGATGATGTTGGTCATATCATGCATATGGTGCCTTGCTTTGCGTAATTTCGACATCATATATGTCATCTGCTTAGGTTAGACATGTTCTGTAATGCCACCTATTTAGTTTCTATATCACATATGTGAATTATGCAATGCCATCTTTTTTCGCCAGCCATAGTATATATGAAATATGCAATGCCATCCAGTTTAGCCAGGCATCATCTATTTGAATTATATCTTGCCATTCCTTTTTTTCGTTACATTTCCATTTGTTGACAATGTTTATACATTCAACTACTCTTCCTATGAATCAACCATTTGGGTGGGTGATGAAAAAATTTGGAGTGAAAACAAGTTCTTTAGAGCAGACAGTGCTACCTGTCGAAGCCGATCTCTTGCTGGGTCCAGATAGCTCCTCAGAGGAGGATTCAGAGACAGATGACCAGTCCTATTCCCCCTCCCCCGAGGTGTATGCTCTAACTTGGCACAGTTATACTGCTCGTATCATGCATATGCTGTCTTGCGTTGCATAGTTTAGACATCATATACACAATATTCAACACCACCTACTTAGTTTAGACATCATATATGCGAATGCCATCTGCTTAGTATATAAATCACATATGTGAATTATATCATGCCATCCTGTTTACTTAGATAACATGTATGTGAATTATGTCATGCGAACCTGTTTACAAAAGACATCATATAATTATCTCATGCCATCCTTTTTAGTTAGTCATCATATCTTTGAATTATGTCATGCTATACTGTTTAGATAGACACCATATATGTGAAATTATGTCATGCTATCTATCGTGGGAAAACGACCATCTATGGGACCAGTGAGGCCCCTTTGTGGTTCAGCTAAGGGGATGCAGCACACAAAGAGCAGATCTGGTAGCTCGGCGCGCACAAGGATTTACCCAGGTTCGGGCCGCTTGTGAAGCATAAAACCCTACTCCTGCATTGGTGGTTTGATTGTGTTTGAGCAAGCCCCGCCATTACAGAGAGCACGGCCTCATGGCACAGAGCTAGGGGGCTGTCGGCGTACGACACCTATGGGATCGCGTGGATCCCTTTACGGTTCGGCAAGGGGAAAAGATTTGCACAAAGAGCGGAACCAACGATCAACGCGAGGATCTTTACCCAGGTTCGGGCCGCTGAGAAGCGTAAAACCCTACTCCTGCTGTTGTTTATTGTGGATGTTCTTGGCTCAAGTACACGGAGCGCTTGTGGTGGGAAAGCAGCTACGCATGCAGAATGGGCCGGAAGGTCCTCTCCCCCTGTAGCTATGCCTTGGGCCTCTTTTTATATGTCCAAGGGGTCACCAACAGTGGCAGACAGCAGTACAAGAGGTGTAAAGTTACTACAGTATTTCATGATTATCACCGACGTCTTAGGACAAACGTCTTAGGACAAAACACATTTAATGCTCCATTTAGGTGTCCCTTACTTTCTCGGGGGCGGAAAAAGGGCCCGTCCCATCAGCACCGCTTAACCCCATTTGCAGTCGACGCCGTGACACGCAACTAGGAGGACAAGCCCTAAACGACAAGCTAGTCGCTACGCTGGAGCGGCGGCACTGTGCTGAAGCGGTGGGATCTTGCCGGGCGCGGGGCCTTGCCGGGCCTTCGCGAGCCTTCCCGGCAAGGATCTTGCCGGGAACCCAGCCTCCGGTCTTCTGTCTTCTGATCATTAGCTTGAACGCCTTCTTGATATCTTGTATCCGTTTCCAGCTGTCCTCCGGCAGGCCTTGCCACTGGTATGGCAACAACCGTCCGTGCACAAGTATGGGGTACTAAAATGACCCAAACTTTAGTACACCGACAGGAGCCCCCGGGCCTAGGCCATACACGGGTGCGAGGCGTTGTTGGGCTAGGCCCAAACAGTGCACGGGCACGCGTGGCAGGAGTTAATTGTCATAATCCTCTTATTTACCGCCCCCCCATGATGCGCATTAGATGCGGAACGTGGGAGACGTGCGTGGAACGGCCGCAGTAGTGCGCTTGTAAAAGTGCATTCCCATTGATTAGTAAAGAGGCAGCCTCCGCTCCTTCCCCATAAAAAGGAATCCGCAGAGGCGCTGCTCATTTACCTCTCATCTTTTCCAATCTGGAAACCGCCATTGCCTTCTTCCTCGAGCTCGGAATAGAGCCTATCCCATTCATCCGCCACCCCCACGCTCGCATCAGTCTCGGCCTCCGCTCCCACAGTCACCATGCCGCCCAAAGCAAGCAAGGGCAAAGCGGCGAAAGCCGTCGACTCGGATGCAGAGGCGGACAAGGCCGATTTGGTGGAGATGCGGAAGAAACACGTCGTCTTCACCCCAACGCTCGACAGGCACGCCCTGATTGAGCGGTACCTGTGTATGTGGGGGGAAAAGACGAAGGCTCACCCTGCAACTCGCGTACTCCCAGCTTCCGCCGAGGGCGGCCCAGATAAATTCCCTTTCTTCGCCGCTTACTTTTACTGCGGGCTCTGCCCTCCATTTTCTGATTACTTCATCGACATCATGTATACATACGGCTTCCGCCTCTTGGATTTCACACCGAATGCCGTGACATGCATGTCGGTCTTTGCTCATCTTTGTGAAAACTTCGCCGGAGTATCGCCCAACACAGCCCTCTTCCACCATTACTTCATTCCCCGTATCGAGACAGGAGACGCCCTTTCTGGTTCTATCACTTGGATTCCAAGGGCATGGAATAAGGATACATACCCAGGCGGTCTCTACCGCAAGAAGTGGGATGAATGGCGGGACCAGTGGTGCTGGGTTAGGGAGAAAGATCCCCAGCCATTTTGTTTGCTCCGGCAGACGAAGGTGGTTCGCGGCAAGGACTAGAGCGGTCTCGATCCTCAGGATGATAAGCTTGCGATCGCAGTTACCAGGATCCACCGTCTCAAGGTTGTCGGGCTCACAATAGAAATGGTTGGCGCCGATTTTCTCCGTCGCCGCATCGCCCCTCTGCATAACAAAGGGAGACCAGCTTGGGACTTCAAGAACGCAGCAGATATCATGAGGCTGCGCCCCGATCTGAACAACAACCTGACAGTCTTCCAGCACGCAGCCCTCTGCCACAAGCTATTCAGGCCTGACGGGAAATACAAGTTGCCGGCTGGCATAATTCCCTTGTGCAACAACTCTGCTCTGAGCCCAATCATCGCCATGATGCCGGCGTTTAACGACCACGGCCTTGACGGAACTTGGGTCGAGCCGCCTAAAGAGCGCGTGCAGGAATTCTTCGACAATTTGTCGGAGAGAGCCGTCCGGGAAGAGTCAATCCTCATCTGCCCCACCACTGATGAAGAAGTGGCGTACATTGCCAGCAGGGCGGAAGAAGCGAACCTAGCCGCGGAGGCTAGCAACTTTGGCTTCGCGGAAGAGGAAGCCAGCGAAGAATGAATGGTGTCGGAGGAGATCCTTGCCGAGCAAGGTGAAGTCGCCAGGGAACAGAGTGGCATGATTGCCGGGGGCTCTACTGTCGAAGACACAGCCGAGGAGCAGCTGCACGAGGAGCCCCCGGTTCCGGAGAAGAAGAAACGTGTTCTTCGGAAAGCTGTCTCTGGCGTCCCAGCACATCTGCCTCCCTCAAGAGATGAGGTTCCTGGCAAGAAGGCGGCCGGCAAGGCTGCGCAGCGGCAAGAGGCCCAACAGCCACCCGTGCGACGTACGACACGCTCGACCGCGACAACAACTGGTGCGGCGGGAGCATCCCATACGATGGCACCAGCGGCTGGAGCAGCACAGTCACACCAACCTACTGCTTCTGCCGCAGCCAAGCGTTTCAGGACCCCTTCTCCACCTCCTCGCCCGGACACCGAAGCGGAGGTCGACTTCGACATCTCCTCTTTTAGTCCGGATAGAGAAGAGTAAGGGCCCTCACCGTATCCTTCAACTTTTGAATTCCTGGTACTGCTTAACTCATTTGTTTTGCTTTGGCCTGTCCTCGTAGAGATACAAAGACGTTGGCGCAAAGTTTGGCGAAGAGGGCGAAGACTTCTATGGGTGATGAGCCTTCGGCAAGCACCGTTGGTGCGCCAGAGACCATCGTCATCAGCCCGGAGCCCAGCCCTCAACGCAGTATCCAACCTAGCCCCCAGCGTGAGTCCACTACTCATTTTCCGCTGGCGAGTGTTGGGGATATTATCTTCGCTATTGAAATCACCGGGCTTGTAGGAGAAGGACAGCAACAAGGAGAGCCATTAGAGGCCGTCCCCGAAGTGCCGCCTCCGTCGACCACGCCGCCCAGAGATGAACCTTCGGTAGGGGGTTCCACCGGCGAGCCCATCCGCATTGAAGAGGAGCCGGCAAGCAGAGGCGTTGGCCATCCTACATCGGCAACTAATGTTGCCGGGAAAGGAGAAGCCACCTCTCAACAGCTCAACACAGGTAAACCGCATGCCTTGGCACTTGTTATTCTTTCTTCATTTCTGTTTTCTGGAACTCCAACTTTGGTCTCATCTTGTTTCCTTTCTTGGCTTTCAGATCTCCCCTTGACGGAACAAACGGATGTTGATGCTGTCATCGAAGAGACCGCCAGGGATGCTGCCACCGAGGCCGACAGGGTCGCAGCTGACGAGGCCGCCAAGGCTGCACAGGAAGAAACCACCAAGGGATCTGCTGAGGGGGCCGGCAAGGAGACTGGCGACCATACTGACGGCATTCCTGCCGCAGGAGCGTCTGGCGCTACGCCGGTCGCGGAGCCCCTGGCTGCCAATGAGGTGGTTGTCGAGGATCAACCGTCAACATCTGGCGTGCCCCCGTCAAGCAGTTACCTCAAGGTCGGCGACAACCTATTCGTCAGCGTACCGGGGACGGCGAACATTGGGGTGCCAGTCGAAGGAGAAACCTTTGATGAAGACGTCGTTGCCGTCGCTAGCAGCAGTGGGCCTAGGGAAGAGCAGCTCCTCCAAGCCATGAGCGATAACTTTCAGAAGCTCCAGGCGCTTTACCGCGCCCAAAAGGAGAAGCTGGACTCCAGGGCGGCAGTTGTTGAAGCAGCGGAGGCTGAATTCCAAAAGCGCGTCGAGGAGACGCAAGTCTGGTATGCCGAGGCTTTCCAAAGCTGACGGCTGGTCATGAGCAGCAGAATTAGAGTTGGAACGAGCTCCTCATGAAGCAGTCCGATGTCGAGAAGGCATAGGAGGAGGCCGCGCAGCAGGCCGCTGCAAAGGAAGCTCGCTTGACGGAACGCCGCGTCGGGCTTGATGCTCATGAAGAAGACCTTGCCGCTCGCAAGGAGGCGCTAGCCGCCAAGCTTCACAGCAAGGATGAAGAGATCGAGAAGCTTGTCGCGCGGCGAACACAGGAGCTAGAGCATAGGCACAAGGAAGCACTCGAAGCTCTGGTCGTAGACCACGCCGGCAGGCTAAAGGAAGCCATCGAAGCCGCCGAAACTGCAGAGGCCGCCAAGAGCGAGCTGGGCGATAAGGTAAAGAGGCTGGAAACGGATCTTGAGGGCCACGGCAAGGAGATCTCAACGCTCAAAGCCGACAGAGATAAGACTCTCTTTAGCTTGGCGGAGATGCAAGCCGCCATGTCCGACAAGATCAAAGAGCTCTCTTCAGCCAATGAATCCATTGCCGATCTGACATTGAAGCTGACAACGCTGGAGGAGTCCCTTGAGAGCAGCAAGGCGCGTGAGAGGGCTCTGACCAAGGATCTCCAGGCTGAGAAGAGCCTACTCAACAGCGCCGCCGCCACCTATAATGACTTCGAGAAAGGTGTGACGATCTGGACTGAGCGCCTCGTCGACGTCGCGGAAAGGCTTGCCATAGAACTGTCCACCATGGGCTTGAATAACTTCGGCAACTCTTCTGACGAGCGGGTGTCTTCGAGCACCAAGCTGACCATGTTCTTCGAGGGCGTCGTTGATGCTCTCAAGCTGCTCCAGGCTAATCGAGCAACTCATCTGGCCAACGAGTCTCGCAAACTCTGCCGGGCCGTCCTCCGCAAGGTGCTCATCAAAGTAGTGCACAAGAACCCTGGCATCAACCTCACCAATGTCCTTGCTAGCTTGCTGGAGGATGCAGATCTCAAGGCGCTTGAAGAGCTTGTCGCGCCCATCGTTGACAGAGTGAGCCACGTCAAGCGGGTCGAAGGCCAGCGCAGGGACTAGCCGCTTCGCTTCATCTTGTCGCCACTATTCCATGCCAAAGACAGTTTTTTCTTAAGTTAGAATTGCGGTGACTATCAATGTAATATAACTTACCATGTTTTGGATGAATGTATGCTATTTCTCTCGTCTGATTTCTTTCTGTATGGTTTTTGCCCTACGCTTATTGGGATCTTGCCGGTGCGCGCGCCCTTGCCGCGAGCGCTTTGAGGAACGGGTCCTTAGCAGCCTGCTAGGGGTGTCGCTACCGACAAGATACCTTGACGCTTTTAGTGCAGCCACTTAAGTTGTTGAGCGGACTCGAAACAAAGTAAGGGCGCAACTAATCACGACAAGGTTCCTTCGCGTGCAGGTTTTCCATACAAAGGCCGAAATCGTTCAAGGAAAATAACCCTACAACAAAAATCTGCTTAAAGAGTTTTGCAACTTAGCTTTTTGTTGCTGTACTCCTTATTGCAAAATGTCAACTTGAACGTCGCATGTCGGTATCCATACCATCATTCTCCCCCGGCAAACGTATACGCGAGGGAACCTTTTGTCATTTGAGAAAAAGAAAGAAGAGAAAATAGAGATAATCCTTCTGCCGTAGGACTTGTCGGAACGTCAAGACAAGGTCGGCGAGATCTATCATGAGATAATTCTTCTGACAACTCGCCTGAGCTGCTCCAGGTCTTCCTCTTCAGATTTGCATTGTGCTGCCTTTTCTTCAAAGATAAATGACGATCCAAGTGAGCAGATGGATGAGAAAAGGGAAATTTGCGGACCGCAACCCGGATTTTTCTTTGAACAAATGTTTCTAAATCTGAGTCGGAAGAAATCAAGGTTACCTCAGCAGCGCCGGCTTTGCTTGTTTCGGTCTGGTCCTGAGACAAGTTGGAGTCAGCAAGTTCGATAAAATGGCGGCTAAGAGAGTCAAGTTCTACCTCATGTTCTTCATCCTCATCATCTTCTTCCTTGTTCTGATCTTGTGGAGGAGTGGTGGTTTCCAATCCTGCTTGCCACCATTCAGAGCCCTCCTAAAACAAGGATCCGACTTGTCAAGTTAATGAAAGAATAATTGCTTAGTATAAAGGTAAAAGAGGGCGACTTACAGATGGAGCCGGGTTGCCAACATAAAAGGGGGCGAGGCCAACCAGGGCGATCTTCTCTTTCTTCTCACCAAGAAGCTTCTTGGTGGCCTTGATTAATTCTTCTTTGGTTAAATTTTGCGTGCTAAAACACAACTCATCGTTTGTATCACCAGTATAGGTTTGCAGAAGCCGGCTCCTCAAGCTGAGTGGCTAGACTTTCCATTCCATCCACGTCCGAGTTAAGTCATCCCCGGACAGTCCATGAGCTATGTGGGCACTTATCTTGGTATAGATGGGCTGGAACGCCTCCCTTTCTTTAGGTGGAGCATAAGCATCAAAGTGTACGGAAGCCGGCAGACGATCTTGTCTATAACCTGGCAGCTGATTCTCGTCATTGGGAGAAGTATCCTTGCAATTAAACCAAGTTTTATGCTAGTTCTTTGGATGACTTGCCAGTGCCATCTCTGGGAAATATGAGTTCCGCCTCCGCTGTATGGTGACTCCGCCACATTCTAGGCTGGAGACGTTCTTGCATTCTGTCTGGCAATTGCAGTAGAAAAAATCTTGAAACAGACCGACTGTGGGTTCAATCTGGAGATATACTTCGCAGAAAGCATGGAAATTGCTTAGATTAAGGACTGAGTTGGGTCCAAGATCTTGAGGCCTGATGCCAAAGTGGTGCAGGATATCACGGAAAAACTTGAAACCCGGCGGTCGAAAGCCCCTGTCCAAATGATCTCCAAAGACCACAACATCATTTGGACCAGGAGCTGGCCGGGTCTCCTCTTTGGGAGCACGCCAATTGATCTAGTCTTTCGCAGGAAGCAACCTGGTGATTACCAGATCTTCAAGCATCAGATTAGACATGCAGGACTTGGACCAGCTGGCAGCTTTGCCTACTTTGGGAGCCATGGATTACTGGCAAAAGTTCAACTACAGAAATAAGGGAAATGGATTACAAGTCGGTTTTAATCCGGGTTATAAATATGGAGTGAAAATTTGCAAGCATGGTTAAAAGAGGAAAAACATTGTCGAAAGGATGTTAGCCAGGGAGTTTAAGCAATGTTGTCGGGTTAAAATAATTACAGCAGTGGCAGTTATGGATTAAATTACCCGGTTAAAAGAGTTAAGGATATAATTTGCTTGGGCTACAAAGGCGAAGTCCCGGGTCTTGGAATTCACAAAAATACAGTGGTCTGTGGTCTAAGAGCCGGTAGGACAATATTGACCTGGTACAATTTAGCTACTAATGAAGCCACAGGAAGAGCTGAGGCCAAATCCGGGTCAAGAAAATCACAAACAACTACTGTACAGATTTGAATATCAATATGGATTTGAGAAATGACTATAAAAAGAAATAAAAAGACCTAGCTATGACAGTGGCTATGAGGATACTACAGAGGGGGATCCATCTCAGCAACAAAAGGAGATCTAAAAAGATGCCAAATGCATTGTGGAAACAATGTTACATCTACAAAAACAATCTTATGCGAAGTACAGATCTACTATGGCATTCAACTAAAGAAACGATAATGAACTCGTGAAGAACTACGGCATGGGTAAGGGCTAGGAGAAGAATGAGGTACTTACAGATCTATGAAGAGAGGATTGAAGATGTTGAAGATCGTCGGCGCAACCGCGGTGTCTCCGATGAGCTCCAGCGATGATGCCCTCACTGGTGAAGTTACTATGTTCGGTGGCAACGAGCTTGAGAAGGGCGTGGCGGCGTCGGGAGGCAGAGGATGAAGAAGAACAAGGTAGAAGGGGTAAAGAGTGAGCCTCGAGTGGCACCGGTCTATTTATGGGCGAGGTGGAACCCGAAACGGCAGGAGCGAACCCCCAGGCAGCGCCGTAATTTTTGGCCCAAGGTTGCCTTGATTCCCGCGTTAAACAAGATTTGGCATATCCACTCCAGATCCGTTGTGACGTCAGGCGAATATTTCAGAAACCAGCAAGGTGACGACATGAGATGAAGCGTTAGAAGTCACTAAGTGTGAAGAATTACAAGACCCGGTGAAATTTGATCCGGTTGACAAGAATTCAAGAGACATGCAAAAGGTGGCTTAAAAGAAACGTCAGAGCCCGGTCATAACCTTCATAATTTTCCTTCTTATTTTTTAGAAAGGAGTTTAACATGGATAAATCCAAGTCAAACTAGGGGCTAATGTTGGGGATATTACCTAAGGTTGAGACCCGGCAGGAACATGACCCGGCCCTAAGCTTAAGAGCTAAGTGGGTCATTCTTCTGGCGGGTTAGCTTGAAGATGAACAGAGATGGGCTGGAGGCCCAGGGTGAGACCCGGCAGGTGGCCGGCTCTCAGGAGCTGGGTTGGCCAACTCAGGCAGAAGGCCCAGGTGAGGGAAACTTCCTAACTTGGAAGGCAAGATAAATAAGAGTTAGATTATGGTACGGGTTAATAGTACGACCCGGAATCTACTGTAAAACTAGGGAATCGACCTGTTATATAAAGGGGAGCCCCTGGGACGAAAAGACCAAGTTGCAATCTCTTGAGAGCTAGGTTAGCGAATCTACACCCTTGTAATTGAAATCCAGAGCAATATCGATCAAGCAGGAGTATGCTTTTACCTCCACTGTGAGGGGCCGAACCTGGGTAAACCCGTGTCTTTCCTTCCCGTTCAAGCTTCCACACAACTGCGATGGCCTCACGACTAAGTCCTTTCACGAGGACATCTGTCGTGACAAAACCACAACAACATGTATTACAACGATGAACGGTGGCTTTGCCACAAATATCATGTCAGCTCTATATGTTCATGCAAAGCAATATGATGATGAACACACATGTCATGTGGATAGTAACGGTGGAAGTTGCATGGCAATATATCTCAGAATGGCTCTGGAAATGCCATGATAGGTAGGTATGGTGGCTGTTTTGAGGAAGACATAAGGAGGCTTATGTGTGATAGAGCATATCATATCACGGGGTTTGGATGCACCGGCGAAGTTTGCACCGACTCTCGAGGTGAGAAAGGGCAATGCACGGTACCGGAGAGGCTAGCAAAATATGGATAGGTGAGAGTGCTTAAGTCCATGAACTAACATTAGTCAAAAAGAACTCCTATATTTATTATGAAAGTTTTATTAGCCCTTGAGGCAAAGTACTACTCGCATGCTGATAACCCACAAGTATAGGGGATCGCGACAGTCTTCGAGGGTAGTATTGCACCCAAATTTATTGATTCGACACAAGGGGAGCCAAAGAATATTTGCGAGTATTAGCAGTTGAGTTGCCAATTCAACCGCACCTGGAGAACTAAATATCTACAGCAAAGTGTTTAGTAGCACAGTAGCAATAGGAACAGAAACAGTAACAGTAGCAGTTTTGTAGTGATTGTAACAGCAGCAGCAAAGGAAGTAACTTAGCAAAGATCAATATGCGAAAAGCATAGGCATTGGATCAGTGATGGATAATTATGTTGGATGACATTCATCATGTAACAGCCACAAACTAGAGCGATACACAACAGCTCCAATTCATCAATATAATGCAGGCATGTATTCCGTATATAGTCATACGTGCTTATAGTAATAACTTGCATGACATCTTTTGTCCTACCCTCCCGTGGCAGTGGGGTCCATAAGGAAACAAAGGGATATTAAGGTATCCTTTTAATAGAGAAGCGGAACAAAGCATTAACACATGGTGAATACATGAACTCCTCGAATTACAGTCATCCCTGGAGAGTATCCCAAACAATTGTCACTATGGGGTCTACGGATCAGAACAATAATAAGTGCATATGACAGGCAGATAGGATCAAGAACTCAAGTATATTCATGAAAACATAAAGGGTTCAGATCTGAAATCATGGCACTCGGGCCCTAGTGACAAGCATTAAGCATGGCAAAGTCATAGCAACATCAATCTCAGAACATACTGGATACTGGGGATGAAACCCTAACAAATTGACTTGATTACATGATAAATCTCATCCAACCCATCACCGTCCAGCAAGCCTACGGAGAAATTACTCACACCCGATGGTGAGCATCATGAAATTGGTGATGGAGGATGGTTGATGATGACGATGGCGACGAATCCCCCTCTCCGGAGCCCCGAACGGACTCCAGATCAGCCCTCCCGATGAAGAACAGGAGGTGGCGGTGGCTCCGTATCGTAAAACGCGATGAAACTTCTTCTTCTATTTTTTTTCTTGGAGAAAGAGAATTTATAGCGTTGGAATTAGGTCAGAAGGACCTCTGTGGGCCCCACAAGGTATCCCGGCGCGCCCCAGGGGGGGTCACGCCCTATTGCCTTGTGAGCAAAAGGGGCCCCCTCTCCAGTTGATTCTTGCGCCAATATTTTTTATATATTCCATAAAAAAATCTCAAAAAGTTTCGTCCAATTCCGAGAACTTAGATTTCTACACAAAAACAACACCATGGTAGTCCTGCTGAAAACAGTGTCAGTCCGGGTTAGTTCTATTCAAATCATGCAAATTAGAGTCCAAAACAAGCGCAAAAGTGTTTGGAAAAGTAGATACGACGGAGACGTATCAACTCCCCCAAGCTTAACTCATTGCTTGTCCTCAAGCAATTCAGTTGATAAACTGAAAGTGATAAAGAAAAACTTTTATGAACTCATTTGTTCTTGTATCCGTATATAAGGTTAAATAGCACCCAAGTTTTCAGCAAAGATCATGAACTAACCATGCAAATGATAAACACTTAGAATTCACATTTACTCATATCAAAGGCATAATCAACTAGCGAGCAATAATAACATATCTTAAATGCCAACAATTTGTCAAAACAATCATGATATAATATGATAACATGGTATCTCGCTAGCCCTTTCTGAGACCGCAAAACATAAATGCAGAGCAGCTCCAAAGTTCAAGCAGCGACTAAACATTGTAATTTAGGGTAGAAGAGATCCTGTCATGATTTACCCAACATTAACTATACTCAATGCATAAGAATGGCAATAGTGCTCTCAGGATTGGTGCTTAAAATGAGAAGGTGAGACTCAACAATAAAAGTAAAATAACATAAAAGTAAATGGATAGGCCCTTCGCAGAGGGAAGCAGAGATTCGCAGCGGTGCCAGAGCTCAAAGCTTAAATCAGGGATGAAAACAATTTTGAGAGGTGTACTTTTCCTGTCAACGTTACGACTGAGGATTTTCAATATCTTCCACGCTAAACACATTATTGGCGGTTCCCAAGCGGAAAGGTAAAGTATACTCCCCCTCCAGCATACCAACACAAGCCACGGCTAGCCGAATTCACGGGTGCCCTCTAAACGATCAAATTTTTGGGGGAGTTTGTTTTATTATATTTTTCTTTATTTTGATTACAGGACTGGGCATCCCAATTACCAGCCTCTCTCGTGCAATGACAAGTGAATAAACACTCATCTTGAGAATAACCCGCTTAGCATGGAAGATACTGACAACCCCCTGTCACTCCATGAGCGGTACGGGCACACAAAACAGATGTTTATTTGATTGATTAGATGTGGCACATGCAAATTTACTTGGAACGGCAGAGTAATACCGCATATAGGTAGTTATAGTGGACTCATCTGGAACAACTTTGGATTAAGAATTGTGGATGCACAAGCAGTATTTCCGCTTAGTACAGGCGAAGGCTAGCAAATAGATTGAGAAGTGACCAACTAGAGAGCAACAACGGTCATAATCATGCATTGAGAATAATTAACATTGAATTCTAGCATGAGTAGGATATAAACACCCTGAACATAAATATCATGAAGGCTGCATAGGTTTTGGATCAACTACATGTGCGAACATGTGCCAAGTCAAGCCGCTTGAAACATTAAGAGGAGGATAACATACTAACATACTACATCATAACCATTTTAATGAATGTTGGCTTCCAAGATAAATCATTATCCACTCCTAGCTACTTAAGCATGGAATGAGCAAGTATAATCTCTAATTGTCATCACAAACATGTTTACTCATGATATGCTGAATCATGGATACTGAGTTAAACATATTTACAGAAACAAAAACAACAAGAGTTCATACCAGCTTTTCCTTGCCACAGTCACTTCATCAAATCATCATCATTATTGCCTTTCACTTGCACGACCGAATGATGTGAAAATAATAATAGTGCAAGGTGTCGTGGACTAAGCTGGAATCTGCAAACATTTTATTCAAGGGAGAAGACAAGGTAATATCGGCTCTTCGTTTGATCAACCACAAATCATATGAGAGCCACTCAACATTTTTCATCGTGGTCTTCTCCCTACAACGACTCAACAAAAAGAAAAGAAATTCTGAGAAACACACTGAAATATTTTTGGAGTTTTCTGTTTCTTGAAGAAAGAAAATTAAAGAAGAAATACGAAAAGCGAGAAAAACTATTTACACGGGAGAACTCCCACCAAACAAGAAAAGTAGAAACGAGAAATCCTTTTGGGTTTTTTTTAATACTACGAACTACTAATCCAGAAAGAAACACCGAAAAGAAGCAAGAAATATTTTTGGATTTTCAAAGTTTTTCAAACACACAAGAAGAAAGCGAAAATAAAACTAACATGAATATACAATGAAAAAGTGTCGTGGGAAACGACTATCTATTGGACCGAACGGGTCCATTTGCGATTCGTCTCAGGGGATGTGCATGGGACAAAGAGCAGGTTTTCAATAAGTGCAAGAACACACGGGGGATTTATCCAGGTTCGGGCCGCTATGAGCGTAAAACCCTACTCCTGCTCTGTAGTTGATCGAATATGAACTCTGGTTACAGGGAGCGCAGTTTTCCGGCAAGGTGCTCGGGAAAATGCAGCTACCGTGTGTAATTGATCTGGGTGTCAACCGTTCTACCTGTAGCCGTGGGCCTCCTTTTATAGGCCAAGGGGTCACCACAATGGCTAATACGGTCATTACAGAGTGTGAACAGTGACTTGCACCGACATCATGTTTATCCTCCAACGGGGTAAGACAAACGCATTTAATGCACCGTTAGGTGCTATGTTGGGGAGGCGAGGCCTTGGGCAAAAGAGCTATACCACCGGTCTTGGCACCCTCCTGTAAACTCGACATGTCCCAGGGATGGGTGTCATTAAAGTTATTCTTGGCGTGGCGTGCTGACATGTGCCTTGGCTGGCCATGTTAACTGTCTGCCCTCTCGACACCTAGCCCACAAGCCTATCTGGTCGATGGTGAGGTGGAGCGGTAATGGGACAGAACAAGCCTGCTAGCACGGAGCTTGCTGGGCCTTGCTTGCCGGCAAGGGAACTTGCCGGCAACCATAGCCTTAGTCTTTACCTTGCCGGGGCGAAGCTTGCCGGCGAGAACAGCGTCGATCTTCAGTACTTAGAATAGTACTGCTCGATGACCTGCCTTGAGGTCTTCTTCACGGTCTTGATATTGAGTCTTGGGTTGTAGTTATCCTCCATCAAGCCCTTGCCGGAAGGGAGGCTACAACTGCCTGTGCACAAGTCTGGGTACGAGGGCACCCATGTCTTAGTACACCGACAGGAGCCCCTGGGCCAGGGCCACACGCGCATGCGAGGCGTCGTTGGGCTAGGCCCAAACAGTGCACAGGCGGCGCGTGGTAGAGGATAACTATCATAATTTTCTCTTTTACCGCACCTGCCCACGATGCACATTAAATGCAGGCGTGGGAGAGGTGGAGCGAAGCGGCGGCGGGAGGTGGTGTGCCTGAAAAGCGCAGCCATGTAGGACGAGAAAGAGCCAGCTCGCCATCGTCTTCAATCTCGCGAGGGGTGCTGCTCATTTACCCCCTCTCCCCAATCTAGCCAGCTCGCCATCGTCTTCAATCTCGCGCAAAAACAGAGCGTGCCTCCCCGCTTCCGCCGCCGCACAAGAGCAGAGCACGCCCTTTGCCTCCGCCGGTGCACAACACAGCTTCCCCTCCCTTCCCGCCACACATCTCGCTATGGCACCGAAGAGAGGCAAAAAGGCCCCAAGTTCGGTGGCGGGTGAGAAGAAAGCCGCCAAGGCGGTACAGCGGAGGGACTACGCCATTTTCCCACCGGTGCTTACGGTGGACGATCTGGCGAAGGATTACGCGTATGTATATGCGGGCGAGACGCGAGATCACGAGGCCACAGTGGTGCTTCCTGGATCTCTTCCCCCTGCCGGCGACCAATTCCACTACTTCGCCGGGTACTTCTACCGCGGTCTGTGTCCGCCCTTTTTTGCTTTCTTTGTTGAGGTGATGAACGCCTTCGGGCTCAGGCTGCTCGATTTTACACCCAATGCGGTCACCTGCCTGGCAACTTTTGTGCACTTGTGCGAGAATTTTGTGGGGATAGTTCCAAATGTAGCTCTGTTCCGGCATTTCTTTATCCCTTCGGTCCAGAAGGGCGCTCTTTCTGGTAGCGTCACTTGGGTCCCAAGGGGAAATTTGAAAAAGTACTACTTGGACGGCGAGTTTCACTCCAGATGGGATGAGTGGCGGGCTGATTGGTGCCGGGTCAAGCAGCAAGACTTCCCAGCTTTTTGCCATCTCAGGACCGAGATGGTTGCAAAGCCTGATAGCTGGAAGCAAGTCGACCCCAATGATGCCAAACTGGGGGTGGCGCTGCACCGAATCCTTGCTCTGAAAGGGGCCAGCTTGACGATTGAGAAGGTGGGAGCAGATTTCCTTCGCCGTCAGATAGCCCCACTGCAGCACAGAAAAGGCCAACAAGCGTGGGATTACCAGGGGCCTGCTGACCCAATGCGGCTGCACCAGGGCCCTAACAACAACTTGACGATGATGGGATATTATCTGCTCATCTGCCTGATTTTCAACAAGAGTTGCGACTTCGACTTGCCGGCGAAGGTGATCCCTTTGTGCAACAATACAGCCAAGGCCTCTATCCTGGCATGGATGCCGGACTGTGATGCTCGGATGGTTCTGAGCACATGGAAGGAACCTAGGCAGAAGGATGTGGATAACTAGTTTGCTGGCTTGGTAGAGGAGGCTATCGGTGCTGAGGACGGCATGATGCACCCGATGAAGGATGACCGGAAAGAGTTTCTTGCGGCAAGGGCTAACGAGTCTAAGGAGACGAAGGTAACTCGTCCTCGGCCGGGCAAGGACCAGTCCAAAAAGCAGGCCGCAGCTCTGGAGGCCAGTGGAGGAAGCCACTCCGAAGAGCATGCTGAAGAGCACACTAAAGAGCATGTTGGGGAGGAGGAGCGGGCTGAGGAATCCGAGGGAGGGGAGGAAGAAGAGGAGCAACACGAGGGGTCCTCGGGTGAGGAGGAGTCGGAAGAGGAAGAAGAACCACCTTGCCCTCATCCTGCCAAGGGAAAAATGACCGTCGCCAAGATGACTGCCCGCAAGGGGGAGGCGCACAACGAGTCGGCGAGCCAAGGGTTCGCCGGCGTCAAGGTGGCAGCCGCAATCCCCGGGGCGCAGCCTTCCCGGCAACTGGCTTCTCGCGTTGGTGTCCCCCGTCGACCCATCCTGCCGATCGTGGAGGAGGCGGGTACTTCATAGCTCCTAGCCCCCCCCCCCCCCCGAAGCATCCCAGGATTCCACTGCCGTCAACCACAACTACGGGGACCGAGGAGACAGTTCATTACGACCTGTCAGTCCTGAGTGACCCTAATGAGGACGAAGAGTAAGCATCTCCATCCCGTGTGTTTCTTAATTGTCCAGACTCTGTTGCTTGAGCTGATCTTCTTCTTTGTCCTAATCTTGTAGGGATGAAGTGCCGCTGGCGAAGAGGCTCAGGACCACCGGGGAGGGCGAGACGGCAACTGGCACCGACCAAGGTGCAATTTCTCTTGAATCTGCCGGCTCGAGCCCCCCGCGCGAGGCACATGCGCAGTTTTCGCTAGCGGGCACCACCGTCGGATCTTCTGTAATGGAGACCGACAAGGGGCTGGAAAGTAGGCAATCGGAAGGAGGGCGTCAAAGGATACACCTCTTGACGGCGCTCTCGACTCCCACGCCGTCACCAAGACTTTCACCGGCAAGGGGCAGCCCTCCCCAAAGGAGCCCCAAGAAGGGCTCACCCGCGCGGAGGCCCCTCCGACAACCGATGTTGCCGGGGACCAAGCGCCGGCAACCGAGGTTGCCGAAGGAAGAATGGCGTCCCCCCACATGCTCGTCAAGGTAATCTTCTTTCCAAGTATACTTGACTCTTTCTAATGCTTCTTCTTTTTTGTTTTCTTGAACTTGATCTGAAATTCGAATTTTTCTTCCCTCTGCTCCTTCACCCTACAAAACCAACTCCTCCGGAGGGGAAGGGGGCATCCACAGAGAAACATGCAAAGAGTGCCGCCGAGGAGGCCAGGAAAACTCCTGAAGAAACGGTCCAGCCCCTTGGTGGCATATCTGGGCTTGCCATTACGGACGCTGAGATGGGAGAGGCCGGCACCGAGATGTCAGGTGTTGTCTCCCATCCTAGTGCATCCAAGGCGCAGGCCCTGATCAGCCTCCCGGAGTCTATCCGTCTACAACAGGAGTCTGAGGCCCCCAGCTCATCTGGTGCTGGGGAGCCTACTTTTGACGAAGCCATCGTGGAGATCTTAGCACCCCTCTCCAGCAGTGTCGCAGTGTCAGATGGTTCTAACGACAACGGCACGGATCTTGCCTTCCTGATGACAATGGCTAGTGGCCTCAAGGATGTGCAAGACCGCTACGGCAGGCGCTGGGACGAACTGCACGCCCAACGGCAAGCTGTAGGGCAGGCCGAGCAGAAACTGAGGAAAAAGGCGGAGGAAGTCCATGCCTGGCAGAACAGCAAATTTCATGGCCTCAGGAGGCAAGAAGAGAAGCCTGACGCTGCCAAAGAGAAGGCAACGGCTCTGGACGGCAGGTTAGCGGAGCGCGAAGCGCAGCTTGCCGCTAAAGAAAAGGACCTTGCCGCCCGAGAAGAGGCTCTCACCGCCAAGCAACGCGGCAAGGAGGAGGAGATCCAGACTCTGCTTGCACAGCGGACCCAAGAGCTAGAGGAGGGCCATTACCAGGCCATCGAGACTCTAACCTAGGCTCACACCACCAAGCTCTCGAAGGCCGTCAAAGTCGCGGAAGGCGCTGAGGCCGCCAAGGCAGAGTTGGAGTCCAAAGTGTCAAAGCTTGAAGAGGAGCTCGTCAACAAAACCCAAGAGTTCTTGACCATCAACAACTCCTTGGTAGACCTTAATTCAAAGCTCGCAACTCTAGAGAAGGACCTGGAGGTTGGCAGGGAAAAAGAGAGGGAGCTGCTGGAGAGCTAGGAAAATGATAAGGCTGAGCGTGCCAATGCTGCGAACTCTTTCGAGGAGCACAAGAAAGCTGTGGATCTGTGGACTAGTCGCCTTGTCGATGTTGCCGAGCGTCTCGCCGCTCAGGTGAGCGTCATGGACAGGGAGGAGCATCGCTTCGCAGTTGGCGAGCATGACTCTAGAAGCGCCAGCCTCTCCCTCTTCTTTGACGGACTCCTCGAGATACTGAAGAAACATCATGAGAAGAGATCCTCCAGCTTTGCCAACGAGTCTCGGAAGTTTTGCATCGAGGTCGTCTCCAAGATGCTCGTCAAGATTATCTGCCGGAATCCTGACGTCGACATCTCCAAGGCCTTCAAGGCCTTGCCGCCGGGAACGGACACCACAGCTGCTGAAAGGGCCATCATTCCCCTTATCGACAAGATCAATCAGATCTCGAGGACTGAGGGTGATCGCAGGGATTAGCCTCCCTTGTCGTTCTTTGTTGCAGATGTAGTTTATGCAGAAGACAAATTTATCTTAGGTCAGACTGCACTTGGCTTTGATGTATTATAACTTGTATTTAAGATGGATGTATGTGTGCTATTCTCCTTATTCCATTCTGTCTTTGCATGATTTTCGTACCCTACGCTTGCCGGAAGCTTGCCGGTGCGCACACCCTTGCCGTAAGTGCTTGAGGAGCAGGTCCTTAGCAGCTTGCCAGAAGTGTCACTGCCGGCAAGGTCATGCCTGACGGTTACAACGCGGCTACTTAGGTTGCTGAGCGGACTCGAAGCAAAGTAAGAGCACAGTCGATCACAACAAGGTTCCTTAGCGTGCAGGTTTCTCATACAAAGGCCAAAGTCATTCAAGGAGAATCGCAACTACAACAAAGAATTTATTTCAAAATTTTGCAACTTAGCTCATTCCTTGTTGTACTTCTTGCCATAGGGTGACATCTTGAACGCGTCCTTTGGTATCCATACCGTCACTCCCCCAGGAAACTTGTACGCGAGGAATCCTTCCTTCCTTTAAGAAAGAAAACAAAAGAGGAGGCTGGAACCTTGGCGGTTCGTTAATCACCTTATGCAAGGGAAAATGTAACACAAGACTGCTTGCAACACATAAATATATATGTACTTGACAAAGAACTGTGAAACATCTAACTTTTATTTATTTTGCATGGGATCTGCGCCCGGCTTTGTACAAAGGATTACATGCCTTGACGGCAAACTTGTACAAAAGAGGTTGCCGGGCAGCCCGGCAACCGCGCCTTACGGGTAAAACTTACGAAGATGCTCAGTATTTCATGAGTTTAGCACCGGAGTGCCATCTTCGGTCTCTAGGTGGACTGTGCCATGCCTAGTGACTCGTATTACCTAGTAAGGGCCTTCCCACTTCGGCGTCAACTTGTTTTTTATCCTTCGTGGATCGAATCCGACGAGGAACAAGGTTGCCTTTCTCAAGGTCCCTGGTTTTCACTTTGCGGCGAAGGCAGCGGCGCAAAGCTTGCTGGCACCGTGCAGCACGGGCAGCAGCCTAGAAATTATCTTCCTCAAGGAGCGCGGCATCGTCATGCCGCAGCTCATCTTGGTCCTCCTCATTGAAGGCCAAGACTCAAGGTGACCCGTGTTTGAGTTCCGTGGGGAGTATTGCTTCTGCACCAAGGCTTGCTTCCTGACCTTCTGCTTGAGGGGTCTCGCATGGGGGAAGACATCAAGGTGGTGCTCAGTTGCCCTCCTAAGAACTTCAGGGACGTCAGGTGCTTGCCGGGCAAGCACACTGCATTCACCTGTAGGAAGGCAACGAGCTCGACTCCCTATTTGCTGCCGAGAGTGGCACTTTCAGAAAAAGTGCCACTCGTCCCATCCCCTTTCACAGAAACTTGTTTGGTCGTGCATGCGGAAGCCTTGGCTCTCTTGCTCTTGCAGGTAGAGCTCTCCGATACGTCCTCGACAGGCATGCTGCACTCTGAAGTGTGCTTCCCGGAGTCCTTCCCAAAGGTCTTGCCGGTCTTCTTCTTCTTTCCTTCCCCGGGAGCTTTGACGGCAGGGGCAAGCGCCTCGATGGCAGCTGCTGCCGCCACCTCCCGGTAGAGTTTGTCGGTACAGATGATCGCTTCCTTGTGGTTTGACTTGAGGGTGAGGATGCCCATCGGCCCCGGCATCTTGATGACGTTGTACGCATAGTGCGACGCGGCCATAAACTTTGCCAGGGCTGGGCGGCCCAGAATCCCATTGTACGGCAGCGGCATCTTGACGACGTCGAAGGTAATCTTCTCCGTCCGATAGTTGAGCTCGCCGCCGAACGTGACCGGCAACGTGACATGGCCCTTTGGCTTGTTCCTCCCTAGACTAATCCCTTGGAAACTGCCCGTCTCCTCGAGATCCTTGTCGGGGATCTGCAGCATCTTGATCACATCTGGGGAGATCAAGTTCAAGCCTGCCCCACCGTCAACCAGCATCTTCGTCACCTTGAGGTTGTGAATTGTTGGTGAGACCAACAACGGAAAACACCCGACCGCAGTGGTGCGATCAGCGTGGTCCTCGGCGTCAGAGATGATGGGCGAGTGCGACCACTTGAGTGCCTTTTGTTCCTCCATCACCGGTTCCACTGCGTTGACTTCGCGGATCCACTGCTTTAGTTGCCGGTGCAAGGAGTGCAAAGATGCACCTCCGTCAGCACACATGGCAACCACTGCATTTTGGTACTCCTAGCCGAACCCGCTTCCGTCCTCATCACTATCATCCTCTTCTTGCTGGCCCTAAGCAGCCTTCTCTTTTGGCTGCTTGGCCTTGCCGCGGCGGCCTCCGCGGCCACCATGGTCTTTCTTGCCGGACCCACCAGCACCATCTTGGGCCTTTTCCTTGTCTCGCTTCTCGTACTCTTGCTTCTCCTTTTCGGCAAGTCGCTCTACTTGCCGGCATTGTTGGAGATCGTGGCCCTTGGTGCGGTGGATCTTGCAGTACGGCCCGCCGGTCTTGCCAGCCTTCTTGCCTACCGCAGCTTCCCGGCAAGAATCGCACCCGGCAACCTCCTTGCCGGGTGTGTCTGCCTTTGGCTTCTCGGTGGCATTGGTGTCGCCGGAGCTCTCGACGGCCAGTACAGTCTTGTTCTTGCGCTTTCTGTTGCGCTTCATGTTTTTCTTCTGTGGGGTTGATGCGTCGTCGTCCTCGGAATCGACGTCTGGACCCGCATCTTCCCCGGGGAGTCGCCTCCCTTCCTCAGCACATGCACACCTATCGGCCAAGGCATACAGATCGTTGATGGTCTTGACCTGCTCGACATTCATCTCTGACCGCATCCTGCGGTTGCGCACATTCGTGTAGAACGCAGCAACAACAGCTGCGGGATGGATGTCGGGGATGTTGTGGAGCACATGGCTGAACCGTTGTATGTACTTGCGGAGGTTCTCTCCATCACTTGTGGGGATCACCTGCAAATCGCTGGGCTGACCCGGGAGCTTGTGGCCACCCTGGTAAGCGCCAATGAAATGATGGCACAGATCCGCCCAAGAAGAGATGGAGCCCTCAGGCAGGTTCATCAACCACGACCTGACGTTGGGCCAAAGCGCCAACGGGAAGTAGTTGGCGAGCACTTTCTCGTCCTGTCCCCTGGCAGCCTCCACCGCGATGGTGTAGATGACAAAGAACTCGGGTGGGTTGAGCGTGCCGTCATACTTGTCGGGCAGCTCTGGCTTGAAGGCTCGGGTGGACGGCTAGCGAACTTGCCGCAGCTCACGAGTAAACGCTGGGCACCCCACGTGATAGGGCAAGTACCCAGCGACTACCGGAGCGAGCACGTTCACCGCTGGCCTGGCACGGTCATCAAATTGACGACGTGCTTCCCGGCGCCGCTCGATCTTCGTGCGGGCGTCTTCGTCACACCGCTCGCGGAGCACTTGGCACTGATCTTGGCGGCACCGCGGATCTGACAAAGCCATGGATAGCACGTCGTGGTCGTCTGACCGGCAGGCTGGCCGCTGTGATGGTGGGGGGTGGTGAGGCGACTGCACCGTCTGCGCGGCGTCTCCGGCAAGGTAGCTGGAGGGTCTAGCCGGCATGGTGGGTGGTCGCCGCGAGGGCCCCACGTCTTGTGTCTTGCCGGGATCGGCAAAACTGATGAGGCTCTGAATGGTGGCTCTCCATTCGTCCATCTTGTCTCGGCTTGGTGGGAAGTTCAAAAGTATTTGAACCTGTGACATGGCCTCGGCCGCCGTGGTCGTCATGGCTGGGAGCACAGAACAAGGCATCGCTCGACTCCTGGCAGAACTAGAAGGAGCTTCATTACGTTCGTGCCGCCACGGCTCATGCTCGCCAACAGGCGGACGTGGTGGTGGCGGTGCTTCATGAGCAATCGGAAGTTGCTGCACGGGGATTCCGCCTTGCGGTCATCTGGAACCGCCAGCAACGTGGGGGAGCGTGTCGTGCCCATCTTGCGATGGTCGCGGTGTATGCCTCCCCGCGCCGTTGTTGGACGTCGCCGCTACGTTCTGCGACGTTGCGGCGGCTGGGTTCTAGGTGGCAGCAGTATGAATTATATTACTATGATGACTGCACTCACCAAAATGTCTTGGAAGTTAACCGGCTGCGACATCGCCGGTCCTGTGGCTAGGCTCAGCATTGTGGCGGGGGTGCTGGGCACCCACACCACTTGCGCCTCCTGCGCCGCCCATCCCAACCGTAGCGCCCGCGACGGCTCCGCCGCCTGCGCCGCTAGCGGCCGCCTGGGAAGGTGGCTTGGATGCGGTAGGAGCCTTCGTGGCTCCACTCTTTTTCTTCGACGCCATCGACGAAGATGAAGCAGTTGGTACTCACACTACCAAAGAACTGATTTGTGACACACACTGCCCCTGCCTGGTGCGCCAAAGATGTCGTGGGAAATGACTATCTATGGGACCGAATGGGTCCCTTTGCGATTCGGCTCAGGGGACGTGCATGGGACAAAGAGCAGGTTTTCAGTAAGTGCAAGAACACACGGGGGATTTATCCAGGTTCGGGCCGCTATGAGCGTAAAACCCTACTCCTGCTCTGTAGTTGATCGAATATGAACTCTGGTTAAGGGAGCGCAGTTTTCCGGCAATGCACTCGGGAAAATGCAGCTACCGCGTGTAATTGAACTGGGTGTCGACTGTTCTACCTGTAGCCATGGGCCTCCTTTTATAGGCCAGGGGGTCACCACAATGGCTAATACGGTCATTACAGAGTGTGAATAGTGACTTGCACCGTCATCACGTTTATCCTCCAACGGGGTAAGACAAATGCATTTAATGCACCGTTAGGTGCTACGTTGGGGAGGCAAGGCCTTGGGCAAAAGATCTGTACCACCGGTCCTGGCGTCCTCATGTAAACTTGACACGTCCCAGGTATGGGTGTCATTAGAGTTAATCTTGACATGGCGTGCTGACACGTGTCTTGGCCAGCCATGTTAACTGTCTGCCCGCTCGACACCTAGCCCACAAGCCTATCTGGTTGATGGTGAGGTGGAGCGGTAATGGGACAGAACAAGCTTGTTGGCATGGAGCTTGCCGGGTCTTGCTTGCCGGCAAGGGAACTTGCCGGCAACCATAGCCTTAGTCTTTACCTTGCCGGGGCGAAGCTTGCCGGTGAGAACAGCGTCGATCTTCAGTAATTAGAATAGTACTGCTTGATGACCTGCCTTGAGGTCTTCTTCACGGTCTTGATATTGAGTCTTGGGTTGTAATTATCCTCCGTCAAGCCCTTGCCGGAAGGGAGGCTACAACTGCCTATACACAAGTCTGGGTACGAGGGCACCCATGTCTTAGTACACCGACAAAAAGGATGAACACCGACAACTGGAATGAATGTGTGAACATGAATGTAATGTCGGTGAGAAATACGTACTCCCCCAAGCTTAGGCTTTTGGCCTAACTTGGTCTACTGCCATCTGTAAAATCCATCAGGTCCGGTAGGAAAGTGGTTAGGCGGAGGCACTCAAGCGTCCCAAAGCTGGGCCTCGTTCTCCGTCGCGGCCAACTCATTCTTGTAAGCAATGATGTCCGGTGGCATGATGGTGTATCCGTTCCTTGCATGAGAGTCAAACAAAGAAGGTGCAGGCAACGAAATAATCTCACGAGTCCTCTCACTAAATACCAAGTTATAATGAATGTAGTGAGGAGGCTCAAGTTCATCAATAAAGTGGTGATCAATCATGGACTGTTGGTCCAAATAAATCTTAGGCAGCAAATAATCATTAGGGCGGATAACAACATTGAAGTGTTTCGCAAGATGTGTAGCATAAATACCGCCATGAATTTTACACCTAGTCCTGTTAGCGTGCAAGCGGCGTGCAATGATAGCCCGCAAGCTAAAAGTGTTATCTCCATAAAGCGCACGGCGTAAAATGGCGAGGTAAGGGGCACTGAGCGTACCATCTTCCTCCCTGGCAGTCAAACATTTGCCTATAAATAAAGCAAAGTAGTGCACAACAGGAAAATGCAAGCTAGTAACTCGTGCTTTCGACATGCCCCTAAATTCTCCCACGGTCAAAGTGTGAAGGAAGCCGTCGAACTCCTCAGGCCGAGGCTCCCCTAAATCCCCATCAAAGGGAATCAAGTAAATCTCACAAAACTCAGTAAGTGGTATTTCATGATGTTCAGCATATAAATCAAAGCATACCATGGGAATATCGAGCCTAGGCATGAAGTGAAAATTTTGCACAAAGGAGCTTGTAAGGATGTGGTACTGGTCACACTCATCTGCAAGGAAGTCGGTCAGCCCGGCGTTCGCGGCAAATTGCGCAAACTCTTGGTGAAATCCGGCCTCGTCCATGAAGGCATTGTGTGGCCATTCGCACGGCTGTACCTCCGTCCTACGCGGAATGTTAAGGTCACGGTCCGGGGCATTCCCAATGATCCCTTTGGAACTCCGGTTTGAAGAACCTCTACAGAAGAAGTTAATTTTCCTAAAAACAAATTTTTGAAATTTTTTGGGCCACAAAATGATGTCAACAAAACTTTACAAGATTGATAGCAACTACTCATACAAGTGCCTAGAGGCTATATCAAGCATTCAAACTACTTAGAACTCAAAGAATTCAACATGCAAGCTCATTTTTAGTAGCACCAATAGCAGCAATTGATGCAAAATATAATCCACTAAAGCAAAAACTAATTGGAGCAATGGAGGAGTCACATACCAAGGAGCAATCCCTCAAAACAGTTTTGGAAACGGAGCTCCGAGCAAAGATATCGAAAATCTTAGGTTTGGGAGCAAGAACACGAGGGAGAGAGCTACCACGATTTTTTTCTAGAGGTAGGAGATGAAGTCGGCTGAAGAGATAAGTGAGTGGGTCCCTGTGGGACCCACAAGCCATCTTGGCACGCCCACAGGGTCGTGGTTCCTTGTCGCCTTGTGAGCAACAGGGGCACCTCCCTGGGTTGTTTTCAGGGCCAAAAATTCTTAAATATTCCAAAAAAATCATTTTAAAATTTTATTACATTCTGAGCACTTTTATTTTTGGGCCATTTTTATTGCACGGATAATACAAAAAACAGGATAATCATGGCATTTTACTTTATTAAATTATAAATAACAAAGAGCAAACCATGATTACAGAAGGTTGTGCCTACTAAATTCATCGATCACATGCCCCTCAAAAAGAATCCATTAATAAGGTTGATCAAGTCTTATTAACAAACTATTTCCAAGTAACATGAAACCGAAGAACTTTCGTATAACACTAAGTTACCTCAACGGGGATATGCATGTAGCGACCCGACCTCAAAAGGTCAAGCCTCTGTGAATCTGTGCCATCCCTGGATCGGTATGCTGGCACACACAGTACATCAATGTATATATCAAAGTGCAATCACATGTATAAATAACGTAAAACTGATATATACCTCATAAGTCTCAGCGGATACAATTAAACGGGTGTGGAGTCCCATCAATGCCATCGGCAGGTTGAGTGTAGACCGTAACCCTACAATGAAACTCACTCGTCGTAGAAAATCCTGCAACATGATACGTTGCAGCCGTGTAGGTCAGTACATTGAATGTACCGACAAGATCACAAATAAGAGAGACCGATGATAAAACTATTCTATATGCAATATGGCTTTGTGGCTTTGCGTCTGAGTTTTTGCATAAAAGTTGGTTTTATTTTCCCTACAACAAAGGAATAAATCAGGAGTCTTCCCTACAGAGTTTTCTACTATGACATGGTTCCATGAACCGATGTCTCCCCATAAGTATCATATGTTGCCCACAATTAGTTATCAGTCCGGTGTTGAGAGTTCAGAGATAGATTCAAGTCCAGAGGCTCAAATTGTCCGTAACCGGGGACACGGCTAATCGATTAGGTTTTAACTCTGCAGAGTGTTGTGCACTTTACCAACAAGATTTGATCCCTCTTTTTACGTTCTCGCACTTCAGGGTGTTTGAGAACAAGATGACTGAAACATGGTCTTTCGAAGAGTTCCTCTGACCACTGTCCGGTGCTCATCCAATCCTATCGTAGTTCTACATCTGCTAGCACCGTCCCAGCCAGATTCACAACTAAGGTCAACCAAGCCAGAGCCCATAATGACCTGCGGTTGCACAGGTAAGCTTCCAGGCATGAAGTATTCTTCCGTCTCTTTGAGTCTGGGTGAAGCTTTCCGCAAGATGTCATGGCACTTCTCCATGCATCCCGGCCATCCACTGGTTACTCCAGGGTGCCCATCAAATCCATCCTTCACCCAGTAGTGTGTATTGAAATCTTGTCTCGAGTCTCGAAATCTTGAGGGCTTGAAGATGCAGTCCTTGCAGATGCCCTCACGAAGTTGTCGTCATTGACGTAGAGTCCACCTTCTCACACCACTCCCGGGCACTCATACCAAACCCCGTCTACTTTAGCGTAGCATTAAAACTAAACACCGTCCCGGGCTTGGTAACAGGGAGATGGGTTCCTACCTCATGCATTCTACTCAACTACAAGATTTAATATCACTACTGGAGGAATTGTTGAAAGGATGATACTACATGCAAATAAAACTTAGGTAAAAACATATGGTCAAAGTGAACTTGCCTGGTAAGTTGATGAAGATATTATCGCTCTCAGAAAATGAACTTGATAGAACTATTCGTCACTCCGAGAAAATCTATATAATCAAACATAGTATTCGCATAAGCAAACACTCTAGCAATCAATTCTATCAATCATATTAACACTCAATCAAAATAAAAGCAACAACTAAATCAAAAATAAATCAATAAGAAAACCAAATAAAGTCCAAAGAGCAAATTCCAAAAGGAAGTTCACTAAAGAAAACTACTACTGAAACTTTATGACATTGCCACAACCAACAAAAATAGTTTTATCCTAGATAAAACTTAACAGCAAAGAATAACACTCAACTAATAATTTAACAGAAAAGAAATAAACTCTTTATTAAAATAACAGAAATTTTTTTACCTAAAGTTTTCCATACAAAAAATGTCAACCTAAAAAGTAATATAAAACTCTTGTTATGGGCTATACTAGTTTTAATACAAAACAAAAGAATTTTTTTTTTTAAAATAAAAAATAAAATTGTCTACGGTTCACTAACAAAAACAAAATAAGTTTTGTCAAAAGTGACAAAAAGTTTTAAATTAAAACAAATAAATACTAAAGGAAAAGAAATTAACACTAAACTCTACAAAACAGTACTGTTTTGGCTAAAACTAAAATTTAAAATATACGAAAATAAAATTTTGAAGTGCTACTGGATACACAACTAATCTAGTGACAAAGTGCAAAAAGAAACATCTAAAAACCTATTTTTAAATAAAAGTTATAAGCAATCTAGTGATTTGAACAAATTTCATCAAGTTCAAATTTAAAATTTCAAATATGGTCAAACTTGGCTTCTACAGAAACTTCATAAAATTCTAAACCTAATGCAAAAAGAATCACTCAAAAAAAATTAAAACATAAAAGATATAAGGAAAATAAAAACAGAACTAAATCTGAAAACAGATTTAAAATAGAAAAAGAAAAACGCTAATTGTCGGTTGACCGTGGCTAAGGAGCCACGTGGCGCACTGTGTGTTGTTGCGGTCGGCCGCTGCAGGCGGACGCCCGGTACTTAACGAAAACGATTCGGTCAGTAAAAAAAATAGATCTAAACTAGACGGTTAGATCTAGATCGGACGGCTATGGGGAGTTCACTGCTAGGTTAAAACGACGGACGCCCGCTACTTATCAAAAACCGGTTCGGCCTAAAAAAACAATACGATCTACTACGCCCTACCTTTTGGATCGAACGGAGTGGATTCTCCTGTGCTTACCGCGACGGGGACGACGTCGGCAGAGAAGAAGACGGCAGCGAGGTGGCGGCTCCGGTGATCATCGGTGGTGTCAGAGAAGTCGAGGCGATGAGGCGCTCGAAGGGGGTTCCGGCGGTGGTTTCGGTGGAGGCCGAGGCGACGGACGGCGGCGGGACGAGCTTAGAGAGCTTCGGGTGGACTGCGGCTCCGACGGTGGATGTGCGAGCTCGAGCTCGTCTCTGTGGTCTGGGAAAAAGGCAGAGACCATGTCAAAAAGATGCACGACGGCGAGCTAAGTCGATGGACAGAGGGAGGGGTTACGTGGAGGCTCACCGGCATGGAAAATCGACGACAAACTTCGTCGGCTCCGGCGAGATGCGATCGGCGTAGGCAGGCGATATGGGTGACTTTGGCGAGGGGTTTTAGGGGGTTTCGAGGGAGGGGGCAGAGGGGGTTTTATAGGACGTCATCTTGGGGAAGGGGTCGGCCTCGGGATCATGATCCCGAAGAATCCGGGATCCGGCGGCATGTCAGGCGCGCTCTGGCAGAGCGTTGCATGCGGAGGAATAAGAAAAGAAGCAGGCCCCAGGCGTCAGTGGCAGCGGGCGAGGGGAAAAGGCGCGGGCGACCGGCCCGAAGGGAATTCGGTGCGGGAGCGAGGCTGAGTGGGCTAGCTGGCGCTGCTGGGCCGCGGAGAGAGAGAGGGAGAGGACAGTGCTAGGCTTCGGCATGGCACTGTTCGAAGGGATTTGTTTTTTTTTTAAAAAAGTCAGAAGGAAAAGAAACAAAATAAAATAAAAATATTATATAGGCATATAATATATCAAAATGATCAGAAAAATAGAACCTAAAACATTAACTATTTTTGATGTTTAAATAAAATTTACACAAACTCAAATAATGTAAACAGTGCTACTGTTGCATCTAAAGTGCAAATAAAATTATTTTAAAATATCAACATGATTTCAAATTTATTTTTCTCCATTTTTCTGTTGAAGGGAATCATGTTACCCTATTTTCCATATATTTTATTTTTGGAGAAAAATAATTTGAATAAAAACCAAATAACTCCCAAATGGGTTTGAATTTGTATTTCAAACCACTTTCAAATCATTTCTGTTTTTCCTTGGTCAAATATATTTCAAATGCCCCTGAATTTTTCAAGTGTCATATTACTTCTCTCTTTTTGAATATTTCCAGAGGTTTTGAAATTTGAAAAAATTCAAATAACTTCAAATTGAAAGTGGGTTTCAAAATAACTTCAAAATGAATTTCAATTTGATTCTTTTAAACTTCCAACTCATATTTCATATAATTTGAAGACGTCATTTTATCTTCTCTCATGAAAATCATTGAGTTGCATAAAGTTTCTGAATTTGAAATATTTTCAAATGGAATTCAAATTTTTTCAAAACCCTTTTCATTTAAATGGAAGAAGTCATGTCATCTTCACTCCAGGGTTTTGTATTGAAATGAGTTTGAATTCACGGAGCCGAAAATGCAAAGTGAAAGTTTTGGGAAAGTCATTTCATTCCCTCTCATTAAACTTTCAAAAAAGTTTCAAATTTCACTCACTTTCAATCAATCAATCAAACAAACAATCAATCATATTTATTTAGTTACTATAACATTCCAAAATTTAGAATTTTGGGATGTTACAATGCATCTCCCCAACAATAAGAATTTCATATTTCTTTTTAACAGTAGGAAGAGGAAATTTAATTCCTCCAATAGTGATTGTCAAAACTTTTTCAATATAGTTGATACCATTCACTGAATTTTGTTTCCTCGGAAAATAAACCATATGCTCATTACCATTGACATGAAAAGTGACTTTGCTTTTGTTGCAATCAATAACAGCCCCTGCAGTATTCAAAAAGGGTCTTCCAAGGATAATCGACATGTTGTCGTCCTCGGGCATATCAAGTATAACAAAGTCTGTTAAGATAGTAACATTTGCAACAACAATGGGCACATCCTCGCAAATTCCAACAGGTATAGCAGTTGATTTATCAACCATTTGCAAAGATATTTCAGTAGGTGTGATCTTATTCAAATCAAGTCTTCTATACAAAGAGAAAGGCAGAACAGTAACACCGGCTCCTAAGTCACATAAAGCATTTTTAACATAACTTCTTTTAATGGATCTTGGTATACTAGGTATTCCCGGATCTCCTAACTTTTTAGGCACTCCACCCTTAAAAGGATAATTTGCAAGCATGGTGGAAATTTCAGTCTCAGGTATCTTTCTTTTATTAGTGACAATATCTTCCATGTATTTAGCATATGGAGGCATTTTCAAAATATCAGTCAAGCGAGCGCGCAAAAACACAGGTCTAAGCATTTCAACAAAGCGCTCAAAGTCTTCCTCATCTTTATTTCTAGATGGTTTAGTAGGGAAAGGCATAGGTTTTTGAACCCATGGTTCCCTTTCCTTTCCATGTTTTCTAGCAATGAAGTCACTTTTACTGTATCTTTTATTCTTAGGAGGTGGGTTATCAAGATCAACATCAGGTTCTATTTCTACATCATTATCTGGTTGAGCATCAACATGAACATCATCATTGTCATTATCATTATCATTAGGTGAGTGTTCATCACCAGATTGTGTCTCAGCATCAGAAATAGAAACATCATTAAGATTGTCAGGAGGTTTTTCTATCTCAGGTTCACTAGAAGCATGCAAAGTCCTATCATTTTTCCTTTTCTTTTTCTTCTTAGATGAACTAGGCACATCAATATTATTTATCTGAGAATCTTGCTCAATTCTTTTAGGATGACCTTCAGGATACAGAGGCTCCTGAATCATTCTAGCTCCTCTAGTAACAACTCTAACAGCACTATCATTCATTTCATTAAGCAAATCATTTTGTGACTTAGCAATTTGTTCTAACTGAGTATGAACCATAGAAGCATGTTTACCTAAGCCTTTAACATCATTAGTAGTTCTAAACATCAAATCACTCAAACGATCTATCATGAAAGCATTGCGTTTTAACTGATTGCTAACATACAAATTGAAGTGTTCTTGCTTAATGACATAATTATCAAACTCATAAAGACATTGACTAGAAGATTTATTATACAGAATATCACCTTCATTGAATCTAATAAGAGAATTTACCTCTACTACCTGTGTCGGGATATCGAGCCCATGTATTTCTTCAATAGGTGGTAAATTCTTAACATCTTCAGATTTAATACCTTTTTCTTTCATAGATTTATTTGCCTCTTGCATATCTTCAGGACCGAGGAATATAATACCTCTCTTCTTTGGAGTTGGTTTTGGCGGTGGTTCAGGAAGTGTCCAATCATTGGCATTCTTTAATATATTATTCAAGGGTTCTTCAGCCTGTCCAACAGTCCGTTCCCTGAAAACACAACCAGCACAACTATCTAGGTAGTCCCTAGAAGCATCGGTTAGTCCATTATAAAATATATCGAGTATTTCATTTTTCTTAAGAGGATGATCAGGAAAAGCATTAAGTAATTGTAGAAGCCTCCCACAAGCTTGAGGGAGATTCTCTTCTTCAATTTGCACAAAGTTAAATATTTCCTATAAGGCAGCTTGTTTCTTGTGAGCAGGAAAATATTTTTCAGAGAAGTAATATATCATATCCTGGGGGCTACGTACACAACCAGGAGCAAGAGTATTAAAGCATTTCTTAGCATCACCCTTTAATGAGAAAGGAAAAAACTTAAGAATGTAGTAGTAACGAATTTTTTCCTCATGAGAAAATAGGGTGGCTATATAATTCAATTTTGTAAGGTGTGCCACAACAGTTTCAGTTTCATAACCATGAAAAGGATCAGATTCAACCAAAGTAATTAACTCAGGATTGACAGAGAATTCATAATCCTTATCGTAACAAAGATAGGAGAGGTAGCAAATTTGGTATCATATTTCATTCTCTCCATCATAGACTTTTCTTTAAGCTTAACCAGTAATTTTCTAACATCATCTCTATCATTACAAGCAAGAATTTCCCTAGATGTCTCTCCATCTATAATATAACAATCAAGTATCCTAGGCATTTCAACTCTAGTAGGAGAGCTAGGAATAATAGGTGAATCATAATTTTCATCACTTTCATCAATTTCAGCATTCTCAGTTTCTTTATCTCTAGCAATTTGTTCATCAAGAAATTCACCTAGTGGCACAGTATTATCAAGCATAGTACTAGCATCATCATAAGTATCATTTGTAGCAGAAGTAGTATCATCAATTACTTGCGACATATCAGAATGAATAACAGGTGGCGATGTCGCAAGCCTACTCAGAACAGAAGGTGAATCAAGTGCAGAGTGTGATGGTAGTTCCTTTCCTCCCCTCGTCTTAGAGAGTACGATCTTAGTCTTAGCGTCTTTCAGGTTCTTCATAGTGATCAATAGATATTATTCCCAAGTGACTCAACAAATAGAGCTATGCTCCCCGGCAATTGCGCCAGAAAAAGGTGTTGATAACCCACAAGTATAGGGGATCGCGACAGTCTTCGAGGGTAGTATTTCACCCAAATTTAATGATTCGACACAAGGGGAGCTAAAGAATATTTGCGAGTATTAGCAGTTGAGTTGTCAATTCAACCACACCGGGAGAACCAAATATCTGCAACAAAGTGTTTAGTAGCACAGTAGTAACAATAGCAATAGGAACAGAAACAGTAACAATAGCAGTTTTGTAATGATTGTAACAGCAGCAGCAACAGAAGTAACTTAGCAAAGATCAATATGCGAAAAGTGTAGGCATTTGATCAGTGATGGATAATTATGTTGGATGACATTCATCATGTAATAGTCACAACCTAGAGCGATACACAATAGCTCCAATTCATCAATGTAATGTAGGCATGTATTCCGTATATAATCGTACGTGCTTATGATAAGAACTTGCTATAACACCCCAAAAATATTTGGCTTTTGATTTTCAAAATCTTTTCTTTAAAAAGAAAAATGATTTGAATCACTATGGCACTATTTCTTCTTCTTTTGTTTTGAAAGCCATTTTTAAGTTTTCATTGGGTTTCAAAATTTTAAAAATGGTTCTGATTTGATGGTTTCTTATTTGAGTAAATATTTTTGAAGGATCAAAAATATATTTTCTTTTAGAAAAGTTTTTGAATAAATAAATTATTTCAATGAAATGGTTCTTTTCATTCTTTTCAAACACTAAGAAAATCCTCACAAAAAAATATTCTACCACTTTAAAATTATCATCCAAGTCATCCTCACACCCTAGGACAGTACCCAACACTTCTTCCCTCCACAAAAATATTTTTATCATATTTAGCAAATTCCAAAATTTGAATTCCATTTATTCCTAGTTCCTTTGATTTACAAAGGAACTATATTTTTTCTAGCTCTTCTGCACCCACAAAAATTATCCTAGCTACTTGACAGTACCCACACCCCATTTCACCAAAAATATTCTGTTCCACAGTTCAAAATTTTCTAATTTCATGCAATTGAAATTTGGACCAGATTCAAACTCTCTACTCAAAACCTAATTTTAATTACTCCAAAAATTCTAAAATTTTGCCAGCCTCTCTGTTATGCATCAGTACCTCACCACAAAAATTCTAAAAAATTCCAAAAATGCCTAGGGCCATCTAGCGTTTCATCATACACCTCATGTGCACTGTAGCTCACTGTAAAAAATTCAGAAAATACACAGAAGTTCAGAGAAGGAGGAATCAATGCCGTGTAGTGCACTTCACTCCACCTCTCCCTCATCCGCACCCCTGCTGGTCATCAATGCATCGCCGAGGACCCCCTCGCCAGCCTCTCGCCGCCGACAGCACAGTGGCTGGCCAGTGCAACGGCCGTTGCTCTTGGCCGCGGCGGCCGAGAGGATCAGCTCGGCCGACCAGCTCCATCACTCCACCTCACCGTTCCCTCCACCTACCTGGCATGCGTCGCCCTCCTCCGCGGCGTTGACGCACCGTCCAAACCACCCCGTGCCCGCCTGTCAGTCGCCGGAGCCGCACGCCGCCCGCCATGGCCGTACGGGAGCTCGGCTTCGGGATAAGGCAATAGAGCTCGAGGACATCACGTTGGCGCTTCGAGAGAACTCCACTGACCTCACTGATCACCAACCGACCGCGCCCGCCGCTCAAACCTACCTCACCAGCCGGAATTACTCCGCTGTGGTTTGCCCCGCTTCGGTCACCTCCATGTCACCTATAAAAGGAGCCCTCGAGCTCCATTCAGTACTCGCACCACCTCCACACACTCCCAATCGACCACCAGAGGAGTCGGACGACCTTAGGGAGGTCTTCTTCCCCGACTCCGGCCGCCCGATACGCCACTGTCCCCGCGAACCCCACGTCGCCGTCCGTCCACCTCCACCCCTCAAACTTCACCAGTAATCTCCTCGTGCACCCACTCATCCATTCCGCGTGTCAATTTGACGACCGGAGCCCTCCCCGACAAGATCCATCACCACTCGACGCCACGGTGCTCGCCGGCGACCAACTCCACCACACACCGATGCAGAACACTTCTCGGAGAACACTCGTACCATCGCCGCCTCCTGAAACGCCGGCGATCGCCGCCGGTGAACGCCGCAACCTCTCTGTTCTCGCTCGCGAGGCGCGTTTGAAATTCAAACCTGACGAGTGCACCCCACCCGTCAGTCTTTTTCTTCTTTTTCTATTAATTCGAAAGCGTCCTCTGCCTCTTTACGTTTTCCGCACTGGAAGACGTATTTCTGCCCGGGGCGCTTTCTGTTTTTACAACAGGGACCCGGTAGCAGTTATTTTATTTACACAGAGGTCCTTGGTTTTAAAACCTTTATAACTTTTTAACCACACATCATTTTCAGTTGATTCTTTTTCTAAAAAAATTCTTTTTCACTCCAGTTTTTTAGTATTTATTTAAAAATATTTTGAGCCTACTTTTTGTACTGTTACAAAATTTTGATTTGAATTTGAATTCTTATTTTATAGAAAGCGAGGATGGAAACTTTGCCGAAAATTTTGAGGGATCACCTTCTACCCACTTTGATCAAGGCAAGCATTTTTGAACTTGGGATATGGTGTTTGCATGCATGTTTGCATCAGTTCAAAATATCACCGATTATGTAGTGGATAGTAAGTGCATGCATGGTCATATCTTTTTGTGCGTTTCATGCATACAAGAATCTTTCTAACTTGGAAGAAATTGTGAGGAGTCAGGGGGTGTACCTCCTGCCTTTGTCATGCCGGTGGGCATGGGTCACGTCATGACATGATGGTGTCACTGTGGCATGTGAAGCATGCCAGTCATAATAATAACACCTCCTGAGTCGACCTAGATCGAGTCTTGTTCTGTCATGCCTAGCTAAGATTCGTGCTGCCACTTGTCTTCCCGCGAGGGGAGTACGGCTTAGTAAGTTGTTAACCCCTTTCCGAGTGCACACCAAATAGAGGGGCCATGATGAGGGTTCCATGGCCATGGACTAATGCCAGTCATCGGGTCAGGGGGCATGGGTGTATCCGGCTGGGCCGAGAGGGGGGCACCCCTTGTAATCCGCGTGTTATAAATAGTGATCCCATGCTATTCGAGACGATGGTCTCCCCGTCTTAGAGTTTTTCTTGAACGATGCTTTGGGTGATTCCTGGCATCCGGAAAGTTAATCTGGTGTGTGCTGGTCAGGTGTGTTTTCAACCCAAAGACCGGAATGGGAATTAGTCAGCGTCTCGGTGTTGGCTAAAGAAATCCTATACACGTGTGGGTAAAGAGTACACCCTCTGCAGAGTTATACCTATTCGAATAGCCGTGTCCACGGTCAGGGACATTAGCTGGGAAGGGTCAACTGTCGGTCCTGGTGTCGGTCTTCGGAGGAAATAATTAAAATTGAGCATGATCTATTTTTGTAGGATAATTATTGTCACCACTGATGCCAGCACAAATATTATTGTTAACATGAATGTTATTGTGGACTAACCCTTTTTCTTCTGTGTGCAACCTTGGGTATCTCTTGGGATGGCTAGTCCACCTGGATACTCAATTCTATTTTTCTGGGTATCACTTGGGATGGCTAGTCCACCTGGATACTCATTTCTATTTATCTGGGTATCACTTGGGATGGCTAGTCCAGCTAGATACTCATTTCTATTTTTCTGGGTATCACCTAGGATGGCTAGTCCACCTAGTCCATTTTTTTTCAAGACCTCTCGAGGCGTCGCTTTCAGATACCCGTTTGGCATTTCTTTTCAAGACCTCTCGAGGTGTCGCTTTCAGACACCCGTTTGGCATTTCTTTTCAAGACCTCTCGAGGCGTCGCATTCAGACACCCGTTTGGCATTTTTCTTGGAATTCCTCGGGCGGTCCAACGCCCGATGTTCCATTTTATATTCTTGGTTCATTACTATAATGATATACTTATTCATCCACACCATATTAATATTTATCATGTCATGCTTCAATTTCGGTCAGCATATGCATATAATTTAATCCATCATGAACATGTGCATTCGGTATATCTTTTGTTCATAAGGTTTGCGAGTACATTCCAACGTACTCACAGGCTTGTCCCTGGCTTGTTAATTTGGCTAGACCCGGAGGAAGACGAGCTTGCGGAGGAATAGTGCGCTAGCGAGCCCGACGCTTAGAAGTGTTCCCAGTCAGTCATCTTGTGGTCTTGGAGTCTACCACATGTACCATCCGTAGTGCTTCCGCTCCACCAATAAAATAGTCAAGCCTCACACTGTTGCTTGACTTTACTTTATTGTATTAGTGTTGTAATATCACCACACCACTTTCATATTCCACCACCATCATATATTGACAAGTTTGTAATAAATGTTGAGTACTCTAGCTCAACCCTGTGTAATATTATGTATTTACTGGTTTTCTATATCAAGGGAGTCCACCAGTTGTTCTGATCTTGGGGCTGGTGTGACTTGAGGCTATTCCGTGATATATTCCGGAAACAGGCCCGACAAACCTTGGTATCAGAGCCAGGCTGACTGTAGGAAGCCCTAGGTGTGATCGCTAGTAATAGAGTCAGTCCTAACAATTTTTAGCAGCATCTCATGCATTGTAACAAATTTTCCTTGGTCATCATATACTTATGATATGACTATTTAGATTTTTTGTCTACTATTGTAGATGTCTGGCGGCAGCTGCCCGACCCAGATTTTCACCAACGAGCCTGCGGGGTTTTCCCGTCTTCTCGTCTACATCGCCATGGTTGCGATGGGATCTCCGAGCCGTCCGGAGTACACAGTTTTTCCCGACAGGATCTCGGACACCCTGACTATGTACCAGGCCTCGGTATATATTCGGGGTGGAGATGCCACGCCTCATCACAACCATCGTTTTGTGGGGAGAGTCATGCCAACTGAGAGGCATGCTATCCAGATGGCTGCCCGGGAGGCCATCGCTCGTCTTAGGGACATCCTTCCAGTCATGCAGACATGTCCCTATCATTATCTTCCATGCCATGTTCCATACACTAGTCACTATGCTTTCTCTTGCACCGCGGGAGAAACGGACGAGGCGATTGAGCCCCTTGTTCAGTACATCATGGCTCTAGAGTCAGTCTTCACCTCACTGGTGGACAACTATCTCGCTGCACGGATGGACTTGGCTCGTGCAAGGGCTCCTCGCAGGAGTGAGTTCCGTACTCCTTCACCACGCGCTCCTCGCATTCCGACTCCACCATACGATCCTCCTACTCGTTCTGCGGTTCGACACACCTCCCCGAGCGATGAGTCTAGTCACTTGGCTGCCCCCACTCCGGTTAGAGCTTCACCGCCTACGAGCACAGTACCACCGCGAGCAGGCATGACATCGACAGCTGCCCGACTGGAGACCATACCCGAGGATGAGGAGGTCGAGTCTTCAGCACCCCGTCTGGGACTTACCCTCAACAGGGCCTACGACGTTCCAGACACTCCGTGATGGCAGACTAAGCTTCAGCACCACAGTCACCTTTTATGAGGGTGTAGCTGTAAAATATTTATTTGTTTATTTTCTTCTTTGTAAGATGGCGAGTAGTAGACCTTGGATCGCAGCACGCTAAGAGGATGGAGAAGTACACTAGTCTAAATAAGCTGCCATGTATAAATCACGGCTACGGCGAGAGTATTGTATAATTAGATCATGCATGTATAAATCTTGCATGTATAATATAACTCGCTACTTTTATGTACTTACGCTTTTGGGGGGGAAATATTTTCAGTCTATTAAAATTCATTTTCGTCCTTTATAATTTCTTTCCTCATCAGTGTTTACACAAATACCCCAGAAAGAAAATGCATCGTCCCTGGACTCATTCTATGCCCAGTCCACCAGAGGACAACTTTGCACAGATGGGAAATAACTTCACACCAGGACAGACAAGTCAGCAGAGCAATGATTCGGCATTCTCACAAGTATGTCGTCTGTATGAACAAAGTCAGCAGCAACACCAGGAAATGATGCAACATTTGATAAATAAGGGAAATCACCAAGGACAACATCAGCCCAGATCAAAATTATCTGAACTTCAGAGGACCAATCCGACTGTCTTTTCTCACACAGACAAACCTCTGGAGGCAGACGACTGGCTGTGTGATATTGAAAGAAAATTGGTCATAGCCCAGTGTACGGACCAGGAAAAAGTACGATTTGCTCCGCATTATTTTTCTGGAACAGCAGCATCATGGTGGGAAAATCTACGCCACACACATCCCAATGGAGAAGACATCACCTGGGAGCAATTCAAGGAAAGCTTCCGGGGAGCACATATTCCCAACAGCATTATGAAATTAAAGAAAAGAGAATTTGAGGATCTCAAGCAACGGGGCACAACGGTAACTCAATACCTCGACCAGTTTACTCAGCTAGCCCGGTATGCCAATGATGAATATATGACAGAAAGCAAAAGAATGGAAAAATTCCTTGACGGGCTTGTTCCATCTTTAAAGTGCCAACTGGTAGTCCATACTTTTCCGGATTTCAAGACACTGGTAAACAAGGCTATTATTCTGGAAAATGAGCACCATCAACATGAATGAGATTCACAAGCGCCGCATGAATCAGTCAGTACAGGTTCGTAACAACAGGCCCCGAACTGAATTTCAGAGGCTTGTGGCACCTCGACCAGCAACTCCAACACCACGGCCGCAACAAAACCGCAGTACCTTCAACAACAGGGCCAAGGAAGCAATATTCCGTCCTAGCATCACCTGTTACGCCTGTGGAGCAGAGGGGCATTATGCTAGGCAATGCCCAAAACAGGGGAATAATGCCCCCAAACCCAACAACAATGGCCGTAGTACTAATGCAACTCCGCGAGACAACAACCTCAACAACAATCACAGAAAGGGGCAGGTTAACCACATGACATTTGAGGAAGCACAGAATGCACCGGACATAATGTTTGGTACGTTTCATGTCAACACCGTTAATGCTACAGTTTTATTTGATTCTGGAGCTTCCCATTTGTTCATCTCTAAAATATTTGCCTCGAAGAATCAATTTTCTTTTTCGCCTTTGAAAAACTCAATGGTTATTCAGTCCCCAGGATCAAAGCAAAGCACTCAATCGTACTGTCAGGATGTGGACATTGAAATAAAAGGAATGAAATTTCTAGCAAATCTTATTGTACTGGAAGCAGTCGATCTGGATGTTATTTTGGGAATGGACTGGTTGACCACAAATAAAGGCTTTCTAGACTGCTACAATCGTACAGTGACTCTCACAAATTGTCAAGGGAAGACAACGAAGTTTGGGACAAGAGGGATTTCTACCTCGCAAGGAAAGTTAAATCAAGTGAACATGACAGAATTAAGCAAGGTTCCTGTGGTATGTGAATACCCCAATGTATTCCCTGAGGAGCTACCTGGCATGCCACCAGACCGTGAAATTGAATTGGTTATTGAACTAGCACCTGGAACGGCACCCATCTACAAGAAGCCTTATCGAATGGCTCCGACAAAATTGGTTGAGCTGAAGAAACAAATTAAGGAATTACTAGAAAAGGGATATGTCCGACCCAGCTCATCACCATGGGAATCACCAGTTTTATTTGCCAAGAAAAAGGATGGTACCCTAAGGTTATGTACTGATTACAGGGCACTCAATATGGTTACTATCAAAAATAAATATCCATTACCAAGGATTAACGACTTGTTCGACCAACTGGCAGAAGCCATGGTCTTCTCAAAAATAGACTTGAGATCAGGCTACCATCAATTAAGAATCTGATCTTCAGACATACCCAAGACCGCTTTTACCACCAGATATGGATTGTATGAGTTCACTATGATGCCTTTCGATTTGACCAACGCACCTGCTTATTTTGTACATCTCATGAACAAGGTTTTTATGAAATATTTGGACAAGTTTGTGGTTGTGTTCATTGATGACATACTTATTTATTCCAAGACGCCAGAAGAACATGAACAACATCTTTGGATAGTTCTGGAAGAATTACGGAAAAATCAACTATATGCCAAATTCAGTAAGTGTGAATTTTGGTTACGAGAGGTTGGTTTTCTGGGTCATGTACTGACAAGGGATGGAATAGTAGTGGACCCAAGTAAAGTAAAGGATGTCTTAGGATGGAAGCAACCCACCAATATGACTAAGATCTGGAGTTTTCTTGGTTTGGCTGGCTACTATCGACGGTTCATTGAAGGCTTCTCCACCATAGCCAAACCCATGACTCAGTTACTCAAGAAGAATTAAAAGTTTGAATGGTCTGAAGCATGTGAGAAATTTCCAAGAATTAAAAAAGAGGTTAACGATGGCACCTGTTCTGACCGTGCTAGATGTGCACAAGAATTTTGAAATATAATGTGACGCTTCCAGAAAAGGCCTTGGATGTGTATTGATGCAAGAAGGAAAGGTCGTAGCATATGCTTCAAGACAACTACGACGACACGAAGAAAATTATCCTACCCATGACTTGGAACTAGCAGCTATGGTCCATGCACTCAAGGAATGGCAACATTACCTTCTTGGTAATCGATGTGAGATATACACGGATCACAAAAGTCTTAAGTATATCTTCACCCAGCCAGAGTTAAACCTACGACAACGTCGCTGGCTTGAGCTAATTAAGGATTATGATGTGGGAATTCATTACCATCCTGGTAAAGCAAATGTTGTGGCAGACGCCCTCAGCCGAAATCCATGCACCGACAATGACAGTGCGCAATTCTCACAGCAAGAGTTCAACCGGGAATTTGCCAAACTTAACAAGGTTTTAGTCACGGAAGGAACCATTGCTCGCCTAGAGGTAAAACCAACATTGGAAGATCAGATCAAAGAAACCCAGAAAGGACACCCCAGTATTGAAGGGATTAATAGGAAATTAAATTCAGGCAAGGCATCTGAATTTACCATTGATAATCAAGGAATCCTATGGTACGGGAAAAGATAATGCGTACCCAATAAGGAAGAGCTAAAGCAACAGATTTTGGCAAAAGTCCATACCACTCCATACTCCATTCACCCAGGGGAACCAAGATGTACAAAGATCTTGAGGACAAATTTTGGTGGCACGGAATGAAAAGGGATATAGCTGTATATGTCGCACATTGTGACTCCTGTCAACGCATAAAAGCAGAATACCAGAGGCCAGCAGGATTGTTACAGCCACTCAGAGTGCCTGAATGGAAATGGGATGAGATAGGGACGGATTTTATTGTCGGATTACCAAGGTCATGACACGGGAATGATGCTATCTGGGTTATCACAGATTTATTAACCAAGGTGGCACACTTCATCCCGGTAAAAACAACGTATTCCACATAGAAGCTTGCTAAGTTATACCTCTCCCGAATTGTTTGCTTACACGGAGTACCCAAGACCATAGTCTCAGATAGAGGCACTCAGTTTTTCTCTAGGTTTTGGGATCAGTTGCAGCAAGCCTTAGGAACGCAACTGGTATTCAGTACAGCATACCACCCACAGACAGGAGGGCAGACCGAACGGGTAAATCAGATATTGGAGGACATGTTGAGAGCTTGTGTTCTTACTTATGGAGTCAGCTGGGAGGACAGTTTACCATATGCGGAATTTTCATATAACAACAGTTATCAGGCCAGTCTAAAGATGTCACCTTTTGAAGCCCCATACGGACAAAGGCCGTACCCCACTTAATTGGTCTAAAACCGGAGATAGCTGAATCTTCGGCCCGAAAGTTCTCAAAGAAGCAGAAACAAAGGTTAAACTTATCCGAGACAGACTAAAAGCAGCTCAGAGCCGTCAGAAGAGCTATTATGACCAGAAACACCGACAGATCAGTTTTGAACCTGACGAATATGTATATCTCAGGGTATCCCCAATGAGGGGACTACAAAGATTTAAAGTCAAAGGAAAACTGGCACTGAGATTTATTGGACCATTTATCTCAGGGTATCCCCAAGGAGAGGCAAGGTTGCCTACCAACTGGAGCTACCAGCAGAATTGTCAGATGTTCATGATGTGTTTCACTTGCACAGCTGAGAAGATGTGTCAGTAACCCAGACAAACAAGTCCAACATTAGTATTTGGATATCCAACCAGACCTTCCATATAAGGAACGTCCTATAATTTTTTTGGAAGAGTCAGAACAGAGAACCCGTCGAAATGTGTTAAAATTTTACAACGTCCAGTGGAGTAATCACACCGAGGAAGAAGCAACATGGGAATGGGAGGATCACCTAAGGACTGAGTACCCGTACCTGTTTGAGGGACAGCTGAAATCTCGGGGACAAGATTTTTCTGAAGGGGGGTAGGTGTTGTAACACCCCCAAAATATTTGGCTTTTGATTTTCAAAATCTTTTCTTTAAAAAGAAAAATGATTTGAATCAATATGGCACTATTTCTTCTTCTTTTGTTTTGAAAGCCATTTTTAAGTTTTCATTGGGTTTTAAAATTTTAAAAATGGTTCTGATTTGATGGTTTCTTATTTGAGTAAATATTTTTGAAGGATCAAAAATATATTTTCTTTTAGAAAAGTTTTTGAATAAATAAATTATTTCAATGAAATGGTTATTTTCATTCTTTTCAAGCATTTAGAAAATCCTCACAAAAAATCATTCTGCCACTTTAAAATTATCATCCAAGTCATCCTCACACCCTAGGACAGTACCCAACACTTCTTCCCTCCACAAAAATATTTTTATCATATTTAGCAAATTCCAAAATTTGAATTCCATTTATTCCTAGTTCCTTTGATTTACAAAGGAACTATATTTTTTCTAGCTCTTCTGCACCCACAAAAATTATCCCAGCTACTTGACAGTACCCACACCCCATTTCACCCAAAACATTATGTTCCATAGTTCAAAATTTTCAAATTTCATGCAATTAAAATTTGGACCAGATTCAAACTCCCTGCTCAAAACCTAATTTTAATTACTCCAAAAATTCTGAAATTTTGCCAGCCTCCCTGTTATGCATCAGTACCTCACCACAAAAATTCTCAAAAATTCCTAAAATGCCTAGGGCCATCTAGAATTTCATCATACACCTCATGTGCACTGTAGCTCACAGTAAAAAAATTCAGAAAATACAAAGGAGTTCAGAGAAGGAGGAATCGATGCCGTGCGGTGCACTTCACTCCACCTCTCCCTCATCCGCACCCCTGCTAGTCATCAATGCATCGCCGGGGACCCCCTCGCCAGCCTCTCGCCGCCGACAGCACAGTGGCTGGCCGGTGCAACGGCCGCTGCTCACGGTCGCGGCGGACGAGCTCCATCACTCCAGCTCACCGCTCCCTCCACCTACCTGGCACACGTCGCCCTCCTTCGAGGTGTTGACGCACCGTCCAAACCACCCCGCGCCCACCTGTCAGTCGCCAGAGCCGCACGCCGCCCGCCATGGCCGTACAGGAGCTCGGCTTCGGGATAAGGCGGTAGAGCTCGAGGACGTCACGCTGGCGCTTCGAGGGAACTCCACCGACCTCACTGATCACCCACCGACCGCGCCCACCGTCCAAACCTACCTCTCCGGCCGGAATTACTCCGCCGCGATCTGTCCCACATCGGTCACCTGCGTCTCGCCTTTAAAAGGAGCCCTCGAGCTCCGTTCAGTACTCGCACCGCCTCCACACACTCCCAATCGACCCCAGAGGAGTCGGGCGACCTCGGGGAAGTCTTCTTCCCCGACTTCGGCCGCCCGATCCGCCACTGTCCCCGCGAACCCCATGTCGCCGTCCGTCCACCTCCACCCCTCAAACATCACCAGTAACCTCCTCATGCACCCACTCATCCATTCCGCGCGTCAATTTGACGACCGGAGCCCTCCCCAATGAGATCCATCACCACCCGATGCCGCCGTCCGTCGGAGTTGACCTCGCCGTCGCCACGCTGCTCGCCGGCAACCAACTCCACTACCCACCGACGCGGAAAACTTCCCCGAGCAAACTCGTACCATTGCCGCCTCCTGAAACGCCGGCGATCGCCGCCGGTGAACGCCGCAACCTCTCTGTTCTCGTGCGCGAGGCGCGTTTGAAATTCAAACCTGACGGGTGGACCCCACCCGCCAGTCTTTTCTTCTTTTTCTGTTAATTCGAAAGCGTCCTCTGCCTCTTTACATTTTCTGCACTGGAAGACGTATTTCTACCGGGGCGCTTTCTGTTTTTACAACAGGGACCCGGTAGCAGTTATTTTATTTATAGAGAGGTCCCTGGTTTTAAAACCTTTATAACTTTTTAACCACAAATCATTTTCAATTGATTCTTTTTCTGAAAATTTCCTTTTTCACTCTAGTTTTTTTAGTATTTATTTAAAAATATTTTGAGCCAACTTTTTGTACTATTACAAAATTTTGATTTGAATTTGAATTGTTATTTTATAGAAAACGAGGAGGGAAACTTTGCCGAAAATTTCGAGGGATCACCTTCTGCCCACTTTGATCAAGGCAAGAATTTTTGAACTTGGGATATGGTGTTTGCATGCATGTTTGCATCAGTTCGAAATATCACCGGTTATGTAGTGGATAGTAAGTGCATGCATGGTCATATCTTTTTGTGCGTTTCATGCATACAAGAATCTTTCTAACGTGGAAGAAATTGTGAGGAGTCAGGGGGTGTACCTCCTGCCATTGTCGTGCCGGTGGGCACGGGTCACGTCATGACACGATGGTGTCACTGTGGCATGTGAATCATGCCAGTCATAATAATAACACCTCCTGAGTCGACCTGAATCGAGTCTTGTTCCGTTATGCCTAGCTAAGATTCGTGCTGCCACTTGTCTTCCCGCGAGGGGAGTACGACTTAGTAAGTTGTTAACCCCTTTCCGAGTGCACACCACATAGAGGGGCCACGATGAGGGTTCCATGGCCATGGACTAATGGCAGTCATCGGGTCAGGGGGCATGGCTGTATCCGGCTGGGCCGAGAGGGGGGCACCCCTTGTAATCTGCGCGTTATAAATAGTGATCCCATGCTATTCGAGACGATGGTCTCCACGTCTTAGAGTTTTTCTTGAACGATACTTTGGGTGATTTTTGGCATCCGAAAAGTTAATCTGGTGTGTGCTGGTCAGTTCTGTTTTCAACCCAAAGACCGCAAAGGGAATTAGTCAGCGTCTCGGTGTTGGCTAAAGAAATCCTATTCACGTGAGGAAAGAGTACACCCTCTGCAGAGTTATACCTATTCGAATAGCCGTGTCCACTGTCAAGGACATTAGCTGGGAAGGGTCAAGTGTCGGTCCCGGTGTCGTTCTTCAGAGGAAATAATAAAAATTGAGCATGATCTATTTTTGCAGGATAATTATTGTCACCACTGATGCCAGCACGAATATTATTGTTAATATGAATATTATTGTGGACTAACCCTTTTTCTTCTATGTGCAACCTTGGGTATCTCTTCGGATGGCTAGTGCACCTGGATACTCAATTCTATTTTTCTGGGTATCACTTGTGATGGCTAGTCCACCTGGATACTCATTTCTATTTTTCTGGGTATCACTTGGGATGGCTAGTCCACCTGGATACTCATTTCTATTTTTCTGGGTATCACTTGGGATGGTTAGTCCACCTGGATAGTCATTTCTTTTCAAGACCTCTCAAGGCGTCGCTTTCAGACACCCGTTTGGCATTTCTTTTCAAGACCTCTCGAGGCGTCGCTTTGAGACACCCGTTTGGCATTTCTTTTCAAGACCTCTCGAGGCGTCGCATTCAGACACCCGTTTGGCATTTTTCTTGGAACTCCTCGGGCGGTCCAACGCCTGATGTTCCATTTTATATTCACTACAGGAATCAGTTACTTTGCCGTCTGCCATAGCAGACAGCAAAGGCCCAGGCCACTTACGGCAAACAAAGTTGCCGTCTGCTGGCTGACGGCCCCACTTTCAGCACTGAAAGTCACGGTAAACAGCTTCTTTGCCTTCTATAGAACGGCAACGGACGGCAAAGACGTTTACCGTCCTCCTTCCTGGCTAAGCTGACGGCAAAGGTTCTGGACGGCAAAGTATAGCTGTTAGCCCCATTAGGTGGCTAACGGCAGACTTTGCCGTCTGCCTGCGGACGACAAACAAACACTTGCCTTTGCCATCTGCCCAGTGACGTCAGCAGGCCTGTGGCTGCCCGACACTCCTGCTTTGTCTTTGTCGTCTGCCTGCTTTGTCTTTGTCATCTGCCAGCTGACGGCAGAATGACCAAATGGGTCAGACATGGTGCTCCCAGGTTGCACAGGTTGCTTCCATGTGGCACCTTTGCCGTCCGCCTACCGATGGCAAAGGACTTTACCGTCAGCTGGCGGACGGCAAAGTGCCTGTACTGCCTCTTTTTTGTCTATTTTCTGTTATTTCCCTGCATTTTCACAACACATATATGATATATATAGTTTCAAGCTGAAGCATAGGCCATGTATTCCAACAATCCAAGATCATCGTGAAATATTGAACAAGAGAACACATAGGCTATTAAAAGAACCAATACATACATAGTTTCACACTGTTCATCCATATATAGATACATAGTTTCACATTGTTCATCAATACAAATCAAAACAAAAACTAAACACTAGCAATGCTGGGGATATAACCCGCTGGTATAACCCGCCCGTTCAGGGCCGGGTTACCCATTGGCGGCTAAACGGATAAGGGACGCAGCGTTCAAAGATCAGGAGGCCCATCCGGCGACTCATAAAGCAGGCCGGATTAGGGCCCAATACTGGAGGCGGCGGCTTATCCAAGGACGTGATATGTTTTCCTTTCTTGAGGAGGACGATGAGTTGGAAATAGACTAGATCATGGGCCATGTTATGACTCGGACTCTGTTGTAAACCCAGGGCCTCGACCTGTATATAAAGGCGATCCCCTGAGGTGGAAAATATTAAGTTACAAGCTCTCGAGTACTAGGTTAGCCAAGTTGCACCCTTGTAATCGAGATCATCATCATCAATAACAATCAATTAGGACGTAGGCCTTTACCTCCATCGTGAGGGGCCGAACCTAGGTCAACCCTTGTCTCTCGATTCAGATCAACCCCATTCGAGTTACTACCTAGCTGCGATGGCCTCACGACTAAGTCCTTTCACGAGGACATCTGCCATGACAAAACCATGATAGTTGGCACCCACCGTGGGGCTATCGCTCGGTGGTGTTGAGTACTTGAAGAGAACTCTCGCAGGGATCGAGGGATACGCGATCAGCCGCATGACCAAGAGTCGCCGCGACAAGCTCTACATCGACGATTCAGGCTGGGGCCCCGAGGCCGACTCAATCGAGTACGGGTACCGGGTCCCCTTCGGCAAAATCCACGTCTTCATTGGCAAAGCCGGCGGATCTGAACCCGAGCCGGACATGTGCACTGACATCGTCGAGCGGGCTCGGCGTGCGCAACCCGCCTAGGCTCAAGCCGGTCGAAAACACGTCTTCGTTGGCTTCACCCAGGGGGTGGACCTCGCAGATAACTCTACGTCCGGAGGCGATACCCTCGTCTATTCTGATGGCGAGTCCTCGATAGGTGAGACCGAGTCGATCCTCCCGCTTTACGATGGCGGGCTTGGGGGCTACTCCGACGACCAGCCGGCTCAGGACTCCTTCAACACACCTCCCCGGGCTGCTGTCTATATGGCAGGCTCGGCCCCGGCCCTTAACTCCACGGTGGTCGGTGCCGCGACGGGGACGGGCACCTCAGGGGCCGGCTCAGCCATGCCGCCGGCTCAGGCCTTGACAGAATTGGCCACCACCTTGGCGACTCTCCTTGCGACACCGGTGACCGCAGAGAACCAGGCAGAACGCAACACGGAGGTAACTAAGCTCCGCGAGCAGATGGCTAAGGTACAGGCAGATATCAACGCTGAAAACACTCGCATGGCGGAGTTGCAGTCTCAAGTCCAAGCCGAGGTAGAGCGCCTGAAAGCCGAAGCCTGGCGCATGGGGCTCCGTCAGAGTGCCTCAGAGGCGGTTCATCAGAGGCGCCATATGAGCCGTCTACCGCCCAACTATGAGCCCATGCGTCTGTTTAACACGCCGCAGGATGCACCCGTTCAGGGGGCTGGGACAGGCACCCCGGAAGCACCGTTTGTACCCCCGAGCAGAGGTAGGCAGCCGTCATCGGGTCAACCCCATCAACCGGCTCAGCAGCGCCCGCAGGAGCCGGCCCAGCGACTCCCGCCGGTTAGACGCCTCTGCATCGTTTCCTCACACCGGCGGGTCACTTCACCAATCCTTTGGACAACTTGGTGGCAGCTGCTACCAACCTGGCCGCGCTCCCAATCACGGGAAACTCTCCGGTTGAGATCGAAGCCCGGAATTCCATTGAGATGTTAAAAGCCGCGGTTGCCCAGCAGGCGAACTACTCCTACAGTCGGCAGCGAATCCACTCTACCCCGCTTCCGAGCCGTAGCAGGAGCCGCCATGATGAGTCGCCGGCTGTCTCTAGCAGTGCTCGTTGACATCGTGAGTAGCTGGCTGACCCGCCGCGCTGTGAGCCCCTTCACACCCAAGAGATCGTTGACACGGCTCGGGCTCAGCGAGCAGCGGAGGCGGCGAATGCGGCGGCTCAAGCGCCGCTTATCACAACCCAATTGACTTCCAGTAGCAGGACCATCGGGATACCGTGTTTGGTGCCAGCTTTACGCAATGAGCGCATGCCCAAGGACTTCAAAGGCCCTCGTAAGGTTCCAAATTACACGGCTGACCTTGAGCCAGCCGCTTGGATTGAGAGCTATGAGATAGCCATGGACAAGCTGGATGTTAGCGACGCTGTCTGCGCCAAGTACCTAACGATGATGCTAGAAGGGCCGGCTCGTACATGGTTGAAAAACTTGCCCCCTAACTCTATTAATACCTGGGCGGAGTTGAAGGACCATTTCATCAAGAACTTCCAGGGAACCTGCAAGCGCCCAATGACGATCGTCGATCTTCAGCACTGCATCCAACGTGAGGGTGAGTGGGCCCATCACTGGACGCGCCGGGTCACAGAAATTATTCACGCCTCCGACAGCATCACGGCGGCTCAGGCAGTTCTGATCTTGGAGAAAAACTACCACTTTGAGCCGCTCGTGCAACAACTGGGCCGGCTCAAACGGAAGGTTCAGGATATGGGCGAGCTCATGGATGTCATCACCAGGTATGCCGAGTCAGACACCACGAAGGATCCCAGCCTAGACGATGACCAGACTGGCAAGGGAAAGAAAAACAATGGTGGCAAGGGTAACCAGCAGAACAATTCAGGGAACAATGGAAATCATGGCAATGGAGGGAAGCGTAAGAATCAGGAAGGAGGATCAGATTTGGTCGCCAATACCAACACTGGTTACAAATACCCGAAGGGGCATAATTCAGGATGATCCTATAGTGGCAACAAGCCCCGTAATTTTGAGGAAGCCCTCAAAGGCCCATGCCCAAACCACAACCTCCCTAATAAGCCGTCAACCCACTCTTGGGAGAACTGTCACATAATGCAGGCTTTCGGCGAGCAGTTCTTTCAGAACCGTCAAGGCGGCGGCGGGGGCAACCCGGGGCAGCCTGGAGCTGGCTCGTCCGGTGGTTTTCATAACCCTGGGTTTCATGGCCCGGGCAGCTCAGGTGCAGGTTACCAGGGTTCTGGCAATAACGGAGGCAATCAGCATTCGGGGCAAGTAAATCACCAGCAGGGCAATCAACAACAGGGCAATCAGTCTGGTTTCCAGAGCAATCCCAAATAGTTGAATAGTGGGCAGTATCACGTGTTCATGACCCATACTGACAAGCGAGATCGCAATCTCCGGAAACGAGCCGTCAGTGTTGTCGAGCCGGCAGTCCCGGAATATCTACGTTGGTCGGAACAGCCTATTACATGGAGCAGAGAGGACCACCCTCCCCGGGTCGATAATCCAGGTTGTTTGGCTTTGGTGGTGGCGCCTCAAGTCGGCGGCTACTCACTCACAAAGGTGCACATGGACGGTGGAAGCAGCATAAACATCCTATACTACGACACTTTCCGAAGGATGAATCTATCTGAAAAACAGCTCCAGTCGTCTTCTACAGTGTTTCACGGGATTGTTCCTAGAAAGTCTGCATATCCTATCGGGCGGATCAAGCTGGATGTCGCGTTTGGCACTGATGATAATTACAGGTGCGAGTCTTTGATTTTTGAAGTGGTCAAGATCAAGAGCCCGTATCACGCCCTGTTTGGGCGGCCGGCTTATGCTCGCTTTATGGCTCGACCCTGCTATGTCTACCTCAAACTCAAGATGCCTGGACCAAAAGGCACTATCACAATTAATGGAGATCGAAAGATCACCCTCGAGTGCGAGGAAGGAGATGCAGCCTATGCCGAGATGGCTTGCGCTGCGGAAGAGTTGAAATATTACACTGCAAATGTTGACCCGACCGATATGACGCCCTTGAAGAAGCCCACCGCAGAGTCTGATCCGCCCCTCAAGTTTAAGCCGGCCGAGGACACCAAACAGGTTGAGTTCGTCCCTGGTGACCCGTCCAAGACGTTCACTATTGGGACTGGTATGGATCCCAAATAGGAAAGCGCGCTCATCGAGTTCATCCATGAGAATCAGGACATCTTCGCGTGGAAACCTTCTGACATGCCAGGTGTATCGAGAGAACTCGCTGAGCACCACCTTAATGTGGATCCGAAAATGAAGCCTGTTCGACAATTCCTCCGTCGTTTTAACGAGGAGAGACGCAAGGTTATTGGGGAAGAAGTAGCCCGGCTCCTAGCTGCCGGGTTTATCGTTGAAGTTTTTCACCCTCAGTGGTTGGCTAATCCCGTGCTTGTTCTAAAGAAAAATGGCACTTGGCACATGTGTGTTGACTACACAGATCTCAACAAGGCTTGTCCCAAAGACCCGTTTGCCCTCCCTCGCATTGATCAGATCATCGATGCCACGGCGGGTTGTGAGAGTTTGTGTTTCCTGGATGCTTACTCCGGCTATCATCAGATAAAGATGGCTGTTGAGGATCAGGAGAAGACGGCTTTCATCACACCCTTTGGGGCCTTCTGCTATGTCTCTATGCCTTTCGGGCTCAAAAGTGCAGGGCGACTTATCAGCGGTGTGTCCAGAATTGCTTTCATAAGCAGATTGGGCGCAACGTTCATGCTTATGTGGATGATATCGTGGTCAAGTCATTGAAGAAGGAGACCTTGCTGGATGATCTCAAGGAAACTTTTGCTAATCTTTGGACTTATCAGATGAAGCTTAACCCGGATAAGTGTGTTTTTGGTGTTCCTGCATGCAAGTTGCTAGGTTTCCTAGTATCGGAACGAGGCATTGAAGCCAACCCGGATAAAATCAAGGCAATAACCTCACTTGCGAAACCGGAGAATATCAATGACGTTCAACGGATGGCGGGTCGGATCGCTGCTTTGAGCCGGTTCATAAGCCGCCTTGGTGAAAAGGCGATTCCCCTTTATCAGATGTTGAAGAGGACTGATACCTTTGTCTGGAGTGATGCAGCTGATGCAGCTTTCGAAGCCCTGAAGAAGCAGCTGGCTGAGCCGCCTATCCTCGCTGCTCCTATTGCTAAAGAGCCTATGCTCCTGTACATTGCTGCTAATAATAAAGCGGTCAGTGTTGCAGTTGTTGTTGAGAGGAAAGAGGCAGGGAAAGAATACCCAGTCCAGAGGCCAGTGTATTATGTCAGCGAAGTTTTGTCTATGTCCAAGCAGAGGTACCCACATTGGCAGAAACTGGTGTTTGGTGTCTTCATGGCTAGTCGCAAGCTCAGACAATATTTCCTGGAGCACCCCATTACTGTGGTCAGTTCAGCACCCTTGGGAGATATCATCCAGAATAGGGAGGCGACAGGCCGGGTTGCCAAGTGGGCGATTGAGCTTGGCCCACATCATCTTAAATACGTGCCTCGCACGGCCATCAAGTCCCAGGCACTTGTCGATTTCATCAATGATTGGACTGAACTCCAAGCTCGGGAAGACAAGCCTGATAATACATATTGGACTATACATTTTGATGGTTCCAGATAGCTAGAAGGCTCGGGGGCTGGAGTCGTCATATCTTCCCGTCGAGGTGATAAATTTTGTTATGTCCTGAGGATTCTGTTTACTTGTACTAACAATGCAGCTGAATATGAGGCTCTCCTCCACGGTCTTCGGATAGCTAAGGAGATGAATCTCAGCCGGGTCAGGTGTTTGGGCGACTCAGATTTGGTCGCTCAACAAGTTTCAGGAAAATGGGATTCTAAGGACCTGCTTATGGCGGCTTATCGGCAAGAAGTAACCAATGTGGCCGGACACTTCAAAGGGTATCAAGTTGATCACATGGATCGGCGGCTCAACGAGGCGGCTGATGCATTGTCACGACTCGGCTCTCAAGGTAAGCCGGTCCCTCCCAATGTTTTTCTTGACGTGCTCCATCATCCTTCTGTCACGTTGCCTTCCGAGGAAGATCTCGCTATCCCTGACCCGGAGGCACTGTTGGTGGCGGCTCTTCACGCTATTCCAGACTGGACAATTCCTTATCTGGATTATTTGACTCGAGGCGAGCTTCCTGTAGATGAAATCATGGCTCGTCAGATCGTCCGCCGCTCTAAGTCTATGTCTATCGTCAACGGCGAGTTGCACAGGAGAAGCATCACAGGGGTTTTCCAGCGTTGTGTTTCCCCTGATGTAGGGCGAGATATCCTTAACGAGATTCATTCTAGAGATTGTGGTCATCATGCCGGCTCAAGGTCCTTAGTGGCAAAGGCTTTTCGACACGGTTTCTACTCGCTTACTGCACACGCCGATGCAGAGGATATCGTACTCAAGTGTGATGGTTGTCAGAAGTTTGCACGTCAAGCTCATGTTCCGGCTCAAGAACTTCACATGATTCCTATCACGTGGCCTTTTGCAGTCTGGGGGCTCGACATGGTTGGTCCGTTTAGGCCGTCCAAAGACAAGAAGACCCATCTTTTGGTTGTTGTTGATAAATTCACCAAGTGGGTTGAGGCCGAGCCAGTCAGCAATTGTGATGCAGCCACAGCAGTCAAGTTCTTGAAAAAGTTGATTTTTCGCTGTGGTTATCCACATAGCATCATCACTGATAATGGCACAAATTTGTCCAAGGGAGCTATGAAGCAGTTTTGTCAAAGAGAGCATATCCGGCTTGATGTTGCATCAGTTGCCCACCCTCAGTCCAATGGACAAGCAGAACATGCTAATCAAGAGATTTTACGAGGTATCAGGCCAAGGCTTATGGTCCCCCTCGAGCGCATGCTAGGTTGCTGGGTTGAGGAGCTCCCTTCTGTTCTTTGGAGCATACGGACTACCCCTATCAGATCAACAGGCTATACGCCTTTCTTCATGGTCTATGGTGCAGAAGCTGTTTTACCCAGCGATATTCATCATGATTCCCCCCGGGTCACTGCCTATGTCGAAGCAGATAACAAGCAGGCTCGTCAAGATTCTCTCGATGCATTGGAGGAGGAACGGGACTTAGCAGCAGCACGATCTGCAATCTATCAGCAAGACCTACATCGCTATCATAGCCGTTGGGTTTGCAGCCGTACTTTCCAAGAGGGCGACTTAGTACTCCGTCTGATTCAAGAACAGGCGGGTATGCACAAGCTCTCCCCTCCATGGGAAGGGCCTTTTGTCATCAGCAAGAATCTCAACAACGGTTCATATTACCTGATAGATATACGTGAGCACAATAAATCACGTACGTCGGACGAGGAGACCAACAGGCCTTGGAATATCGCTCATCTCCGTCCTTACTATACTTAGAGCCACTGGCTCAAGTTGCTTGTACGTACCTTTGTATATATTATGGTCAATAAACATAAGCCGGCATCCTCTAACCTCGGGGCCTCTGTCGTTTCATCTCAAATATTGTGCATGAGTCTTTTCGTTTTTTATCATTGGTCACTTGGGGGCTTCCAACTCACCGAGTTTAGCTATCTCACCCTCTTGACCCGGCAATTAACGCCACATTATCTTGGTTAAACCTGCCTGTCTGCTTGATGCTACTCCGATTAGGTGACCCGGTGTACTCTTGACAAGTCAATCATCTCTATGACCCTGAACTTGTCTTGGTTAAAACATCGGATGTCACGTGAGAGCCGGCTTACAGAGAGCGAGGATAAACCATGGGCTATCATGCCAGCTTCATTGAAGCAAGACTCGAGCCTTGAAAGCCGGTCTCTATTTTCGTGCCTTGAAAGCCGACTCAACATTGATATCTATTCATGATTTCCTTTCAATTTTTACAGGGGTTATTTTTGTTTCCCTTTGGCCATGAGCCGCCGGATCATGGATGAAGCCGGGTTAAACAAAAAATCCTAAACAGGTTATTTCAGCCGTGCTATTAAGTGACCCAGATTATTCTATGCTTGTGTTCTGCAGAGCGGGATAAGCTATTGCTAGTTCATACAAACATGACTCGCCATTCTGATATTCAACAAAGCAGTTTCTTCCAAAGGAGATTGGGCGGGTTAATATTCAATCACACCAGTGCAGCTGTTTCATCCAAAATACTGCAAAATATTCAAGTGCGTGAAGGCACGTCAGAGCACCTAAGTGTTTCAACTATCCTATTACAAGGCCACAGCTGGGCCCCATGATGTCAAAGTTCTTTTGGAGGTCTACTCCTGGGCATCAGTTTCAGCGCCCTCCGGGTTATCATTTCCCAGGTTAACTCCCTCCTGCTGCTTCTTGGCGGCTTGCGTCTCCGGGTCATCCTGCTCCGGCTCCCCTCTTCCTCTTATCTGAAGATTTTTGAAGTCCCAGTTGAGGGTGGTCAAGGCTTGGAACTCAGCGTCCTCTCCCATGATAATTGATGGGTCAACATCAGGAGCAAAGATGTGCTTACGGCGTGCTGGAGTCAGGTCGATCGGCTCGAAGATTGGCGGTGTGACCCGTTGGTTATCTTCCGTATAAGCCGTCTGGTACCTGTTCAAGTCCACTTCTTCAGCTATCTGACTCACCACGACACGAGTTTCTTTCAAACAGCTGGAATAGTCAGCCATACTGAATTCACTGCCGTCCGTCTTAAATTCCGAAAACCCGCCAGCCAGCTCAGACAAGTCCATATCTGGCACATACGCCTTGGCTCGGCTCAGGGATAGCATGCTGGCTGATCGGGCGGCTGATTTCTTGAGCTCCTCAATGTACTTCGGCACGGCGGAGAGCTGATTCAACACGTCTCTGATATATTTTGGTGGCTCTTTATGTCTCATCACTGACATAATTGTGAACAAACTCCCTGCATAGAGTTGCTCAAGAAAGGTGTACATCGCCTTCAGCTTGACCAGCGGCTCTTGTCCAAGATTTACAGTCCGGTTCCCTGCAATTTTTTGCCCAAGTATGAATCAACTAAAGATTGCAGTTCGCAGGCGAGTTATCAGTAAAATTGGAGGGTCACTTACCAAAGATGGCCTGGGTCATGTGATTGAGGTGATGCTTTAACTCGGCCAGTTCATCGGAAAGGGGCTTGAGTTTGTTTTCTGCTTCTTCAGCACGTTTCAACAGCAAGGTTCTCTCTTTTTCATGAGAGGCTGTCAACGCTCTCAATTTTTCGGCGGTAGTTGATGCTGATTCTTCTAGAGACGCGGCTGCTGACTCGGCATCAGCTCGAAGCTTCTTCTACGCCTTAAGTTGCTCTTGCAAGCCGGCCGCTCTTGACTCGGCATCATTCAACAGATCCTGTCATAACTATGTCACATCAGTACAACAATATATGGTCCTAAGCTTACAAAATTGCCCACTTTGGTGTTTGAAAACTGAAGTCCCAAGCAGTTGCTGGCAATCTACATGGCACTTGGGGGCTAATGCAAGTTCTTTTTTTCTTTTAAAAATATCAAGGGAAAGTTCCAACTCATCTCAGTACAATGAGTCAGCCCTTGGCGGCTATCACAGTCAAATCTCTTCTACATACTGAATCAATATTATGAAGACCCAGCTGTTTCACAGAAACAAGCCGGCCCTTGGGGGCTACATCACATTTTGCTCTATAATCGTTGAAGATCCAGCTGTTTCACAGAAGCAAGCCGGCCCTTGGGGGCTACATGTCAATTCAGTTTAAAAGACGAAGTTTAAGCACCAGCTCATTATATGCATAACAACCCGGTCCTTGGGGGTTATGGTTCAAGAAAAAAGAAGGAAAGCATATCTAAAGTCTTTCACACAATCATGTCTGTTTATGTCTAAGACTTGGCGGCTACATATGATATATACAGTGTGGAAAAGAGATGTTTTCTTACCTCATATTTACTCTTCAGTATGTTAACCATGCTAGCTTCCATATCCCGGCTTGTGGATAGCCGGGTCAAGTACGCCTCATGAAGGTCAGCCGCGCTAAGTTCTTCAAGGCTTGGGAGTGCATGTTTCGCCAAAGCGGTTGAAGGCTCTGGAGATTTAAATGATGCTCCTGTGATGGTGACCTTGTTGGCGGCTTGGGGCGATGACAACCCTACATTTTCCGCCGCCTTTGATGGGCTCAAAGCATGGTCAGTACTCGGCGGGTTGATGTCTTCTACCTCGTGTGTCACACAGGTCTGAGTGTCCACCTTTCTTGTTAATGGGGGCTTGTTCTGTGGTGGCGGCTCAACATCTCGTCAGCCTGTTCCTTTGCAGTTTCAACTTGACCTTCAGGGGTCATCAACTCTAGAGTTTTAGATTCAGGTTTCCCTGGGGTCGCGGGCAATTCACCAGTCTTCCTTTTCTTGGCCTTGGCCCTGTGAAAGCACAAGCAGATTCAGATAAATGATACAACAGGTATAACAAAGCATGACTCATCAAAAAGCACTTACCCTGGTTTGTTGACCAAGGGTGGCAGTTGAGTGGCAGATGAGTCGCTTGATGATGGTGGCGACTCCTGATAATCCGAATCAGACAGGTTACGTGGTTGTTTAAAAAGACCGGCAAGCGGGTGAGATGGAGTTGGACTATGATGCACCTCATTTCGACGCTTGCGGGGGTTTGGCGTGTCAGATAAGCCGCCCAAAAGCTCTCCAGATCCACTTCGCGTCTGGCGCCTTATTGATTCGGCATGCTATGATTTCTTTAAAGAAAATTTTAGGTCTAAGTAAGCAAGTGGATGAGAAAAGGGCACTTTCCTCACAGTTTTCCTTAGCTTTTGGGAACAAAGGTGTCCGAGTCGGAAGAGATAGAAATTACCTCAACGTCATCAGCCCGGCTTACATCAACATCGCCCTGGAAATAAGAGGCGTCAGCAAGTTCAATGAAAAGACAGCCAAGGGAGTCAAGTTCTACCTCTGATTCAACATCAGCCAATAGCGACTGGCCCCTAGCTGCGGTCTCATGTTCAGCGGTCGGCTTATTCTTTTTCCGAGCCAGCACAGCTTTGGATTTGGTGACTGCCTTCTTCGTCTTCCTGTTCCAGAATGAAGAGTTGACCTGCAGTTTAACGAGATCAACAAGTAAGCTTAAGTTATGGATTGATAAGTTGGATAAAACAAATACAAAGAATGCTTACTGGAGGAGCTTGGTTGAGGGCATAGAACGGTTTCAGACCAGTCTTGTTGCATATTTCTTGAGGTTCCCCGAGTAGTTTCTTCGTAGCCTTATTTATATCATCAGCTGACATATCAATGGGACTGAACCGTTCACTACTGGAATCAGAGGATTTGCCATCAGCCACTTCTTTGCCATCTGCTAGCAGACGGCAAAGGAGGTCTTTGGCGTCTGCTTTCAAAAAATAGACGGCAAAGAACTGGCTGATGGCAAAGATCATATTTGCCATCATCCACTTCTTTGCCGTCTGCTAGCAGACGGCAAAGAAGTGGGTGGGGTCCAGTGGAGGCCAGCGCTGTAACGGCCCACCCCCCCACCTCTTTGTCGTCTGCTAGCAGACGACAAAGAGGTTAGTACCTAATGGCCATCACCCCCACCCCTCCTCTCTCTCTTCTCTCTCTGCCTCGATCTCCCTCCCCCGACCCCCACATCGCAGCCGCCCCCGACCCCCACCGCCACCGCCGCCCCTGACCCCCCGCCGCCCCGGCCCGCCGCCTACCCAGGCCGCATGCCGCCTGCCCAGGCCGCCCGCCGCTTGCCGCGGCCGCCTTGCCCCATGCCGCACTGCCCCAGGCCGCCCCGCCCCCTCCCCTGCGGCGGCCGCCCCGCCCCCTCCCCTGCGGCGGCTCTCCTGCACCGGGCCCCTCCTCCACTGGCCCCCTCCACCGGCCGCCCCCCTCCCAAGGTGAGCTCTTCTCCTCTTTTTTTTCTGTTTTTTAGATTTAGTTTAGGTTTAGTTTGGTTTAGGTTTTTTCTGTTTTTTAGGTTTAGGTTTAGATTTAGTTTAGTTTAGGTTTAGTTTAGGTTAAGAAGAAAGATGAAAAAAATAAAAGAAAATAAGAAGAAGAAGAAGAGGAAGAGGAATAAGAAGAAGAAGAAGAGGAGGAAGAGAAGAAAAGAAGAAGAGGAGGGGGAGGAGGAGAAGAAAACAAGAAGAAGAAGAACCGGGTCGAGGATCGGGAACTGGGTCGAGGGGTGCGTCGGCGCCGACGGAACCGGGTCGAGGGTCGGGAACGAGGGTCGAGGATCGCCGGTCGCTGAGGGGATAGATGGTGGAGCCAGTGGGTCCCGCCGGTCCCGGCGCCGTCGCCCAGGCCGAGAATCCCCCGGTCCGAGTGCTGACCCGTCGACCGTGCATCGCCATACCTGAGGGCGCCCGGGGATGAGCGGGTTAGGGGGTTCCTCAGCGTCGATGGAACCCTAAATGACGGCTATTTAGGTTAGGGGGTTCCTCGGCGTCGATGGAACCCTAAATGACAGCCCGACACGACACCTCGACACCCCGACACCCCGACACGACACCCTGACACCCCGACACCAAGACACGACACCCCGACACCCCGACCCGACACTCAGACACCACGACACCCCAACCTGACACCCCGACACCCCGACCCGACACCCCATCATATATTTGTGAATTATGAGTTAGGTCATATATTTTCTGATTTTGTTATGAAAAACATCATATATATTTGTGTTGATCGGGTGGATTTAAATGTGCAGTTGTTTCGTCGCTGCGAGGGTCTGGTGTTCGACGACCTCCCCGTGCATTCGACAAGCTCCACCCCTGCGTTCGTGGGTGAGCACAAATGACATCTCCTCCTCCCCCCTTCATTTGCTCTGTTATGGTCTTCGTGCCGATGAAACTTGCTAGCTATAGGTGTCTTCAATCATGAGTATGCGTGACCACTATGCGTCTCCCATTCGAAAGGGTTGCATCTATAAACATGCATGCATTTGCATATTTATAACCGTGATTCTTTTGAATTGTCCAACGTTATCCATGGACAGCCCGAGTATGTGTAGATTGGGTTCGTTTTCCCATATGCTCTGCTCCGGATCCAATGCAAAATTTCGTCAGTGCCTCCCTGTTGTTCTCCGGGTACACATCCTCTCTGCTTATTGCCGAGACGTGTATCAGGAGAACAGCGGGGAGGTGCTGTCGAAATTTTGCGCCGGATCCGGAGCAGAGCATGGGAAAACGAACCCAATCTACACATACTCGGGTGGGATTAGGACCTATCTTTACCTATTAGCGTCTAGGTTGCATGGATGTAATAAAACTGACAAACTCCATTAACTGATGAATATGGTTTGCTGAATTATGTATATATTTCTTGTGTGTCCAGTAGCTAGGCAAGATGAGTGATCGTGCATGGATGTACACCGGTCACACTAGTCAGAAAGACAGGACCGATGAATGGTTAACAAATACCAAGGGGTTTGTGAGAGCCGCATTTGCAAATGGCCAGAGAAAAACCTGGTGCCCCTGTGTCCGGTGCGACAACTATCATAAGAGGACAGAGCTTGAAATGAGTAAACACCTGCAGAAGTGGGGTTTTATGCCTGCTTATACGGTCTAGACATTTCATGGTGAGTCTGCCCAACATGCCAGAGCTGAGGTGGGCCGTCGTCGCACCGACGTGCATGGTACCGGGATCGAAGACATGGTGGAAGACTTTGATGATGCTCGGGATTCGGACGATGAGATGGAGGAATCTTCAAAGGCCTTCAATGATATGTTGGAGTCTTCAAAACGTCCTCTCCACGAGCACACTGAGCTTTGTCAGCTGGATGCCATCGCACAAGTAATGGCTCTGAAGGCTCAATTCAACTTGGGCAGAGAATGCTACGACGCGATGATGACACTATTTGGACGCTTTCTACCCAAAGGCCATGTAATGCCTGCAAACCTGTACCAGTCGGACAAAATCCTCCATGTACTTAAGATGCCCTATGAGAAGATAGATGCCTGTGAGAATGGATGTGCCTTATTTAGGCTTGAGTATGCGGACTTGAACTATTGTCTCATTTGCATGTCTTCCAGGTATGTTGTGGTAGACAACGGTATGGGTGAGAAGAGTCAGACAAAAATCCCAGTTAATGTTCTTCGGTATATGCCAATCATACCAAGACTTCAACGTCTTTTCATGGTCGAAGAGACGGCCAGACAGATGACATGGCACAAATTGGACAAAAGAACCGAACTAGATGCAGATGGGAATCAGATGTTGGTACACACATCAGATGCTTTTGCGTGGAAGCACTTCGATGCAATACATCATGATAAAGTGGCAGATCCAAGGCATCCTCGAGTCGCCATCAGCACGGATGGGTTCAATGTGTTTGGTATGATGGCAGCCCAATACAGTTGTTGGCCTGTATTTGTCATTCCACTCAATCTCCCCTCCCGAACAGATTATGCAAAGAAAGAACATTTTCCTGACGTTGATAATTCTAGGGCCCAACTATCCGGGGAAGAGTATGAATGTGTACATGCAGCCGCTTAATGATGAATTGCAAGAAGCTTGGGATAATGGGATCAAGACATACGACGCCGCTACAAAAAAAACTTCCTAATGCATGTGTGGTACATGTACTCGATGCATGACTTGCCGGCGTATGCCCTATTCGTTGGCTGGTGTGTGCATGGAAGGTTCCCGTGCCCCACATGCAAGGCAACTCTTGAGTTTCATTGGCTGGATGCGGGTCGCAAGTATTCTTGCTTCGACTTGCATAGACAGTTCCTGGATCCTCGCCATAAGTTCAGAAAAGACAAGAAGAAATTCATCAAAGGTAGAGTTGTCAAAAACTCTGCACCACCTGCGTTGACAGGCCAACAGACCCTGGATCAGTTAAACGCTCTCGAGACGGATCCAGAGCGTTCAGGGTATTTCAAGGGGTATAATTCGGAACACGCCTGGACTCACAAGACATGCTTGTGGGATCTGCCTTACTTCACAGACCTCCTTTGCCCACACAACATCAACGTGATGCACATTGAAAAGAATGTCGCCGAGGCCCTCTTTGGTACATTGTTCGGCATAGAGGGGAAGTCAAAGGATAATCCTACGGCTAGAGTCGGTCAGGAGGCTCTATGTGATAGACCGTTATAAACATGCGACAACCGAAAGGAAAGCAGAACTGGATGAAGCCAAAGACATGGTTCAATCTTGGAAGGCCAGATATGAGGGAAATTATCCTGTGGGTGAAAAAGGAGTTGATGGTCCCCGATGGGTATGCAGCGAATCTAAAGAGGGGAGCTGATTCACCCGACCACAGGACTGCTCCGTCTGAGGTGGACCCATCTCGGACTCCGGTCCACGAGCCTCGGGCTGACGAGCCTCGGGCCGACGAGCCTCGGGTCGCCGAGCCTTCGCCCCACGAGACTCCGGTCCCAGAGGCTTCGTCCCACGAGACTCCGGAGCAGAGCACGGATCAGGCTACGTCACAGTCGACCCGATGGGGGGACTGGCCGCCGGAGGCGAGTGGCCATGCTGATGGTGGCGAGGATCGCTTTTCAGATGATAGCTATAGCGAGGGCGAGCTGGTTGAGGGGGGCAACGTCTACCTGCGTGGTGGTACAAAGCTCCCGCCCATGCCGGCGACCCGCGAGCAGAGGTGGTTGATTGCGCCTAATGGGGAGAAGTAAGTGCATTTACTCTTTTTTAACCTTTTGCCTTCACGTTTCTTCAAAATCTAATGCGTTGGCCTTGTCATACTACAGGGGTTGGATACATGGCCCTGGTATCCGCAAGCCAACTTCGTCCTTGGTGTGCTTTGCTGGCAGAACTTCCCGGGGTGGGTCACGTTGCCCGGTGAGGGTCAGGTTCGACAGCTCGGACTGAGCTGGGAGCTGTACTTGGCTGCCCCGGCCCCGCCGCAGGAGAGGATCGACGGTGTCTTGTGCCGCACGAGGGCCGAGATGGTGATCCAGACGTTTTGGGTAATTTCTCCTTTACAGAATTAAAAATCAACAGTACCGAGTTATTGTACTAATCAATGTTGTCTTGTTTGATTGCAGACCTTCTACAGCTGTCTTGAGGGAGAGGAGGAGGCCGCGGCTATGGTTATCGAAGCCGAGTGCAGGCGCCTACTTCAAAACTTACGGCACGAGGCTCGGGTGCAGGCTGTTCGAGACTACTACACCTCGACTGGTATTAAGAGGTCCAAGACGAAGTGCCGCGGCAAGTTTCTGAGTAAGGAGAAGTACATGAAGGTAAATATCTATTCTTAAGGCCTTGTACTTAGTTTCCTTGATTTGATTCGTAGGCGTAGCGCTGAAATTTCTCTTGACTAACTTAGGTGCCCCCGAGATGGTGTGCGGATAGGATGGACTGTTGGGAGGCGTTGGTGGATGAGTGGTGCTCTCCCCAATGGCTAGCCGTCCACAACAATGCCAAGGAGCGGCGTGCCAAAATGGTTGGTGTGCCACACCATCAAGGGATAGCCAACCTATATGAGTTCGGGAATAACTGGGTATGTGGTTTGCTTCATGATTCATGCAATTTCATTCTTCATGCTAGGTTGAGCCCTTAACTAATACTTTGTTCCTCTCTTTTAGGCGCGACACAACAAGACGGAGGTGCCAGAGGTGTTCGACCTCTATGCCATGGCCCATACTGCAAAGTACAAGAAGGCCAAGGCATTCTCTGAGTCTGACCTTGATCATCCAGAGAGCTTCACCAACATCTCCTCCCACAACAAGCTCGTGAGGTACAGAGACGAGGGGAAGGCAAGGAAAGGGGAGGACTTTAACCCGAGCCGGCAACCTCTTGATCCAGAGCTGGTGATGACACTACTAGAAAAAAGGCTATTAGTGGCGCACCTATTTTGGCTATTAATGGCGCACTATAGGTGCGCCACTATTATCACGCCATTACTAATAAATAGTAAGGCGCACCCCTGGTGCGCCACTGTTAATCTACATAACAGTGGTGCACCACCTGGTGCGCCATTACTATCCCTCCCAGTGCGCCACTGATAACCTAGCAGGGGGGCTACTGGTGCGCCACTCCTAACTCTAAAGGTGCACCACTGGTATAAAATATGGGTGCGCCACTAATATCTATATGGTGCGCCACTACTATTAATTCCAGTAATTTTTTTTTTTGCTTTTCTCTTATTTGCACGGGTTACAGAATACAATAAAGCACATAATATACAGTTTGCATTACAGTATAAATTACCATCAGTCAAGTATAAACATCACATAATACAATTCATCACATTAGTCTCCGAATTCAAAATAGCGAACAAAGTTCAAATATTAGACAAGTTTAGGTCTCGAGACCGAGTAGCAAATTTATATCACATTACAAAGTCGATCATCTAAGCTGCCATCACATAGAAGAGAGCTGCGGTCACGATGAGCATCTCGAGCTAGCACATGTACAATAGTCCAACACAAATGATGTCTCCTGTCATCATGATCCTAATTGTTCACATCACTACTACTAGCTAGGACCTACTCCGTTAGATTTTCGAAGCCCCACCTAAGCGTGAGAGAGAAGTATCTTCCTTCGTCCAACACCGGGTTGTCGCACGACCCGAGTCGTCGTCACAATCGTCGCACTCGGGGATCCTATGGTCGTCGTCAGCCATACACTGCCTGGTTTTAACGGGCACAAATCCCTGCACAGAATGTACATACAGAAATGGACATGGGCATGCTAACCAAAAAATAACTACACTGCCTGGTTTTCATCCAAATAAGAAAACAGAGCACATACGATTTTTTTCACATATTCACTTCATTGATACATGCATGATGACATTTGATTGAGTGATGCAGTGGTGGAAGAATAGAGTAATTGTTGTCCATCAGCTCATACTGAACCCCTTTTGTTATCTTAAAAAGTATACTCAATGGACAACTGCAGGAACTGAAAAGCAGCAACAAATCTCTACAATTAATTGAGATTACTAAACACATTTAATTTCCCCCCCCCCCCATGGGCTGCACATTCAGAGATCAAATAGCATATTGCAACAGCACAACACCACCAGCATGCTACCAGATTGCAACAGCAACTGCTATTTAGCATATACAGTACTCCCTCCGTATCTTAATATAAGACTTTTTTGATAATGTGACAGTGTCAAAAATATCTTATATTAAGTTACAGAGGTAGTACTATATAAAACCATGATAAAAGATAAAACAGAGCTGGGAAACCATGGACAGTCAAGGCCAAGGCTATATTCATATCTTCACCAAGTTTCAGGAATTTCAGTCCCCAGAGTTGACCTTTAATATCCACAACAGCTACTAATACATTACATGTGACCAAGCAAGAGGGAAAGTAAACCTTAGTACTGGAAAGAAGCTACGAGGAGGAGCAGTCAAACCACAAGAAGAAGGTTGTCTAGAATCAAGAAGAACAAGCTTCAGAAGCCTATTAGGTAGGAGAAACAACCATTAGTTATCATAGAGTTATGCTGCCCAAGTTAGCAACTTTATGCTATAATAAAAACTGCTAGGAGCCAACAAAAATAATTGGGATAGATATGGCATAGTACATGTTCATAACAGCTGGGATAAGAGGGCATGAGAAAGAAGTAAAATAAAATAACACTAACAGCAGCAGCCAGATGTTCACCTTAGCAGCAGCATTAGTATCACTTAAGTATCACAGGAGATGTATCTACCAGGAATCACTTAAGTATACATTCCCAATTTGATGGAACAGCAGCATTAGTAACACTAACAGCAGCAGCATTAGGAATCACTAACAGCAGCAGCAGCATTAGTAACACTAACAGCAGCAGCTCAAACTTAATAGCCTGATAAATCTTGCAGGCATTTAAAGTTATTCAATCAGATGCCATATTATTTATTAACATGCTGCCAAGAAGCTTGAACATGCCATTAGTAATGTCTAGCAGCATGGTAGAAAGAAAAGAAGTTAACATCTGAATGTTTCCCATGCTTATTTAATCAAACATGATTTAATACCTAAATCTACCTATATGGTACATTCAGGACATGCAAATTCAGTTGATTCCTGGTATAAGAAACATTTTCACACCAAGAAAAGTAAAACGAATTCAGCCCTTATAGGCAGAAAAACTAACCATCATAGATTTGACTATCTAAAGAACCATGAATTATACTTGAGCACATATGTTACTTCGACAGTTGTTCCATGCAACTGTAAACTAGGACATTACTATCAAATTGGCAGGGACAAAGACTAGCTAGCTAGGACATTACTCTAAGATAAACAATTCTAAACATATTAACTAAGTGTTCATAGCTTTGTCAGCCCAATTATACAGGTTTGCTACTTTTTTTATACAGGTTTTTTTATACAAACCAAATGCAATCATAGCTTTTTTTATACAACTTTTTTTATATAGTGACATAGCTTTTTTTATACAGGTTTGCTACTTTTTTTATACAAACCAAATGCAATTAGAAGATTTATACAAAAAATCAAGGTGCAGGGGAGGAGGTACAGGCGCACCAGGAAGAGTTGCTTACCTTCCTTCTGTAGCCGAAGCAGAGGAGGAGGTGAAGGGGAGGTCGAGGCTGACCGGCGAGGAGGAGGTGAGGAGGGCGCAAGCGGCTGGAGGCCGGAGACGGCGGTGGCCCCGAACCCTAGCGTGGGCGGCGGCTGGAGGCCGGAGATGGCGTCGGCCCCGCACACTAGCAGAGGGGAGGGCGGCGGTCGGGGGAGATGGGCGCAGGGGCGCGGGGTCGCCGGAGACGGGCGCGGGGTCACCGGAGACGGGCGCGGGGGCGATGGACCGGTGGGGAGGGTGGAAGCGGCAGGGGCGGTGGTGTCAGGGCCCTTCCAAGTTGCAAGAACGGCGGCAGCACCAGCACGGGCCGGTGGCGGGCGGCGACGGCGGATCCCCGGGGAGACAAGGACGGTGGGAGGAGGGAGTTGGGGGCGGGGAGGAGGAGGAGGGAGGAGGGAGTTGAGAGGAGGAGGACGGAGCCGGGTACGCCGGCGCCGCCGGCCGGCCAGCCCTGTGCATCGAGAACAGAGGAGGACGGGGGGAATGGAGGAGCAGGGAGGAGTGAGGAGGAGGGAGGAGAGTACCTGTGGGGGCTGAGCGGGCGGCGGCGGGGGGTCGCCGGAGCGGGCGGCGCCGGTGGCGGGCTGCGGCGGCTGCCAACCCTAGCTGATGCGTGAGCGAGCAGAGAGGGGATGAGGTGTTTGCGTGCGTTTCCTGTGTATAGATCGAGAGGAAGAGTTAGCAATGGCGCACTAGGCGGGGTGCGCCATAAACAAGGATAGCAATGGCGCACTATTGCGAGGTGCGCCATAAACATCGTGATAGCAATGGCGCACCTTCTCCTGGTGCGCCATTACTAACTTTTTTTTTTGAATTTTTAGTTGCATGTAATAATTTAAGATTTGAGATAAAAGAAAAGGAAAATGCAAATGGAGTGATAAAATCTTATAAAAATAAGATTTGATATTATTGATTTATTTCTGATTTTATAAATTGAACAAAAAAATTACTAGTTTTGAAAAAAAAATTGAAAAAAAAATGTTAGTAGTGGCGCACCGTGGGTGTGGTGCGCCATTACTAGTTAAAACTAGTAATGGCGCACTTTCCCCTGGTGCGCCACTGCTAAGTCTGGGGAGGGGTGTGGGGCCAGGATAAACTTAGTAGTGGCGCACCGTGGGTGTGGTGCGCCATTACTAGTTAAAACTAGTAATGGCGCACTTTCCCCTGGTGCGCCACTGCTAAGTCTAGGGAGGGGTGTGGGGCCAGGACAAAACTAGTAATGGCGCACCACACACCAGGTGCGCCATTAGTAATATGGCCATTAATGGCGCACCCATATCTGGTGCGCCACTACTATATAGCAGTGGCGCACCACATACATGGTGTGCCATTAATGTCCATATTAGCTATAGCCATTTTCCTAGTAGTGTGATATCTGGTGGCGGGAGGCCCCATGGCTCGATAGCCATTGGGGATGGACTGATACGTTGTCCTAGCACTCTCCCGGAGATCAAGAAGCGCCAGACGAGCTCCGATCCTGAGATAAGGGCTCGTCCACGGCCAATGGAGCTCCAAATCGAGGTTAGTTATACGGAATCAGATACCTTTCCTCCATTACATTGTGTGTGCGGCCGTCGATGATTACAATGCTAACGAGGAGTGGTGTTGCAGGCTGCTCTTGAGAAAGAGAGAGCGAAGACCCAGGAGCTTCTGGTGGAGGCAAAGAGGCAGGCGGCGGAGAGGGAGAGGGAGTTGGAGGAGAGGACTGCTACGCTGTTGGAGGAGGAGAGGAACCGGAACGACGCATCTCACCGGGCCTTATACGAGCTCTTCGTGGTAAGTTTCTTCTGCATATTAGCCAAATCATGGACGTAATGTTCGTTTCATTACTAACTAATATGACTGACTCGTGAAAACCAAATGTGCAGACCATGTGCCAGAGCAACGGTCAGACCCCTCCGCCGATGCTAGTCATTGCTCCGGCGGGCACGGTGAGTTTCATTTGAATGGTCATTAGTTACTAGTCTTCACATTTGAGTTGCATCATGCTAACGAGACATTGCAAATGATCTTTGGTGCAGCGTAACTCCTGACAAGCATCGACCGATCCTTCTGCGTCTGCCACTGGCGCGACCGGTCCTTCACCTCCGTGATGACGGTACGTTTTCCCTAGTGTTTTGCTTAGCAAATGCATACTGAGCTTAAGAAATGACCTATTTAGCTCCAAAATGTCATATAGTTAGCTTATTTTTCCTCGAAAATGACATAATAACCTTACTTAGCTCCAAAATGATCTATTTTACCTAGGCTAGCTCAATAATGACCTATACTTAGCTTAATTAGTTCATTTATGACATAATTAGCTTACTTAGGTTAAAAAAATGGCATAATAACCTTGGTTTAGTTCCAAAATGTCATATACTTAGCTTATTTTCCTCGCAAATGGCATAATAACCTTACTTAGCTCCAAAATGACCTATTTTACCTAGGATAGCTCTAAAATGACCTACACTCAGCATTTTTTTCCTCCAAAATGACTTAATATGCTTAGTTAGCTCAAAAATGGCATAACTACCAAGGCTAGCTCAAAAATGACCTATACTTAGCTTAGCTAGTTCATTTATGACTTAATTAGCTTACTTAGGTCAAAAATGGCATAATAACCTTGGTTTAGCTCCAAAATGTCATATGCTTAACTTATTTTCCTCGAAAATGACATAATAACCTTACTTAGCTCCAAAATGACCTATTTTACCTAGGTTAGCTCTCAAATGACCTATACTTAGCTTAGCTAGTTCATTTATGACATAATTAGCTTACTTAGGTAAAAAATGGCATAATAACCTTGGTTTAGCTCCAAAATGTCATATACTTAGCTTATTTTCCTCAAAAATGACATAATAACCTTACTTAGCTCCAAAATGACCTATTTTACCTAGGATAGCTCTAAAATGACCTATACTTAGCATTTTTTCCTCCAAAATGACTTAATATGCTTAGTTAGCTAAAAAATGGCATAACTACCTAAGATAGCTCAATAATGACCTATACTTAGCTTAGCTAGTTCATTTATGACATAATTAGCTTACTTAGGTAAAAAATGGCATAATAACCTTGGTTTAGCTCCAAAATGACCTATTTACCTAGGTTAGCTCTAAAATGACCTACACTTAGCATTTTTTCCTCCAAAATGTCTTAATATGCTTAGTTAGCTCAAAAATGGAATACTTACCTAGGTTAGCTCAATAATGACCTATACTTAGCTTATTTAATTCATTTATGACATACTTAGCATACTTAGGTCAAAAATGGCATAATAACCTTGGTTACCTCCAAAATGTCATATACTTAGCTTATTTTCCTCGAAAATGACATAATAAGCTTACTTAGCTCCAAAATGACCTATTTACCTAGGTTAGCTCTAAAATGACACAAGTAAGCAATAAGAAGAAGAAAAAGAAGAGGAGAAAAAGAAAGAGAAGAAAGATTCTTCTTCTTCTTCTTCTAGTCTTCTTCTTCTTCTAACTTTCTTCTTTCCCATTTTGCAGATTTGCTTCAGATCACAGAAGCTTGCATTGATAGAGTCTACTCTTCTCCTTGTCCTTCCTTTTTGTTTTGATTTTGTAGGATGAACAATGTGAAACTTGCTACCTATATATGTATGTATGGATGAAACCATTGTATATGGACTTTTTGCTTAATTGTTGGATATGTTGGCTATATATATGTTGGATATGGACTTTTGATTTGGTATATATATGTGTTGGATGATCATATCCATATGGCAGGGATATGTATGCTTGTTGAAAGTATTTTCAAATGAATATATATATATGTGAAATTGATTGAATTTAAGAAAAAACAGAATTAACAGGGGCAATACAGGCACTTTGCCGTCTGCCAGCAGATGGCAAAGAGCTTTGCCGTCCGCCAGCAGACGGCAAAGCTGCCACGTGGCAGCTACCTGTGCAACCTGGGGGGCACCTGGGCTGGCCTATTTGGGCATTTTGCCGTCTGCCAGCAGACGGCAAAGGATGGTGTGCTTTGCCGTCTGCTGGCAGACGGCAAAGGGTATGCATTGGCCCCAGCTGACGCTTGACGTCAGCTGGCAGACGGCAAAGAACTTTGCGCCTTTGTCGTCTGCTGGCAGACGGCAAAGTACGCCGTTAGCCACCTAACAGGCCTAACCCTATCCCTCTGTTGTCCAAGGCATTAGCCGTCTGCTTGCTTAGTATGGCTGACGGCAAACTTCTTTGCCATCCGCTTTATTTAAGCAGACGGCAAAGCAGCCCTCTGCCGTAGTTCATTCAGCCGGACTTGGGGCCGTCTGCTGGCTGACGGCAAAGGGCTTTGCCGTCCGCCAGACATTCCATTGCCGTCTACCATGGCAGACGGCAAAGTGCCTGATTCCTGTAGTGGTTGTGGGTCGGTTGACTCACCAGAATAATTACACATTAAGTTGTCTCGGCGGCAAAAGGGCAGGATCTTCCAGGTAAGCCAGCACTGGGTCAAATCAACACCAGTCAGACCGTTGGCTAGCAAAGCCCTCAACCTTGGATATACGTGGGCGACTTGGGCACGTTCTTCTTGAGAAGCCCAGCCAGGAAGTTCAAAAGTTGGGGGGAGGTGTTCAGTTCTATAACCCGGTAGAGGGTTTTCATCAGCTGGAGTTGTGTTCTTGCAGTAGAACCACGTTTTGTTCCAACCTTTAGGGTGACTTGGCAGAACAGCTGAAGGAAAAGGAACGTCTCTTCGTATTTGAATTGAGACCCCGCCAAGTTCTAGGCAGGGTCCATCAGCGCACTCAGTTTGGCGGTTGAGATAGAAGAACTGTCTGAAGAGAGGAACGGTGGGTTCTATTTGCAGATATACCTCACACAAGACTTGAAATTGGCATAGGTTGGATACAGAGTTTGGACCAATGTCTTGAGGATGAAGGTTGAAGAAGTGTAGAACATCCCGGAAGAATTTTGACCCGGGAGGAGAGAAACCCCTAAGGAGATGATCTGTAAAAATCACGACTTCCCCTTCGCGGGGGTGAGGGGTGTCTTCTGCTGCTTGATGGGCTCGATAGCCAATTACTTCTTGAGCCAGCAGGAAGCCTTGTTCTTTAAAATCGTGCAGTACAAGGTCAGAGACTTGAGAACACACCCAGTTGTAGACTGTGGTCTTCGCCATAGCAAGTCGCCGAAATATGAACGAGGAATGCAAAAACATAAATGGCAGGGTTACTCATGTTCATGATAAGCTCGCATCATACGATTAAAGGTACACGGGTGAGTCACCATGTTCAGTAAGTCGCTAAAGTTTTAAGTAGCCCGACTGGGATTTCAGCTATGATTATCAAAATTGGGCGGATCATAATAAGTGGACATGAATCGCCAAAGAGTAAGAGCGGCTCATCCTAAGATCAAGGTTCTCCGATTTATTCCTAAGTGTTGCAGAAACAAGTTTCGAACAAGAGCAGTTACTACTATGGATCTACAAAACAGCTTAAAAAACATTTACTATGCCCAGTTCATACAGTGGAAGCAGAGTCTGATCTACTCCAAATTTCTAGTAAAGATCTGAGGCTGCTAGATGCAAAATGGAACTACAGATAGCGGAGGAATATCTCTATGAAGAAGGCATCTAGAAATAGATCTAAACAACGGCAGTGGCGATACGGCCTGTGCAAGAACACCGACGAACTAGGGTAAAGCTACTGCTGCAGATTTAAGGGAGCAATGAAGCGTACCTGGGCGCGGCGAATGGCTTTGAGATGATCCTGAGCAGCCTCGACGACGGCGCGTGTGAAGAAAATGATGCGGATGAGGTCGCCGGCGCGCGTTGGGGTCGTAGGGCGACGGAGCTCCTGGCACGGGCGAGCGCGTCGCAAGGAAGAAGAAGAAGGGGGCGGTTGAAGCGGTAAACTGAAAATGAAAACCCCCTCGGGCGTATTTATAAAAAATAGAAGGGGAAAAGGCAGGTGCGAAAATAGAGGAGCGCAATAACTTTTATGAGTAGATGACGCCTCGATTTTCGGGCCTGACAGATATACTCAAAAGATTTGCTATGATGTCGTGCCTGAACCCCGCGATTTCCGGAAGGTGATGTCATGACAGAGGGGTCAGAGATGTTAAGGTGACAGTGTTTTATGAGCCGGTGAAACTCGCGCGACTCGGCCATGGAATGAGCCTCGATAATGAAAGGAAGGATAACTCGGCAACATGACTTTTGGAGATTGATGCGAATAAATTCACCTCACTCTGGGGGCTAATGTTGGGGATATAACCCGCCGGTATAACCCGCCCGTTCAGGGCCGGGTTACCCATTGGCGGCTTAATGGATAAGGGACGCATCGTTCAAAGATCAGGAGGCCCATCCGGCGACTCATAAAGCAGGCCGGATTAGGGCCCAATACTGGAGGCGACGACTTATCCAAGGACGTGATATGTTTTCCTTTCTTGAGGAGGACGATGAGTAGGAAATAGACTAGATCACGGGTCATGTTATGACTCGGACTCTGTTGTAAACCCAGGGCCTCGACTTGTATATAAAGGCGAGCCCCTGAGGTGGAAAAGATTAAGTTCCAAGCTCTCGAGTACTAGGTTAGCCAAGTTGCACCCTTGTAATCGAGATCATCATCATCAATAACAATCAAGCAGGATGTAGGCCTTTACCTCCATCGTGAGGGGCCGAACCTGGGGAAACCCTTGTCTCTCGTTTCCGATCAACCCCGTTCGAGTTACTACCAAGCTGCGATGGCCTCACGACTAAGTCCTTTCACGAGGACATCTGCCGTGACAAAACCACGACAAGCAGTTCATCAATGCCAGCTTCCATGAAGTGAATCAAATATGCAAAATGGGAATAAGAAAGTTAGAAGAAGAAGAAGAAGAAGAAGAAGACTAGAAGAAGAAGAAGAAAAATAATAAGAAAGAAAGAAGAAGAAAGAAGAAGAATAAGAATAAGAAGGAGTAGAAGATGGAGAAAAAGAAAGAAGAGAAAAAGGAAGAAAGAGAATATATTTTCTTCTTCTTCTCTCTTTTTCTCATCTTTCTTCTTCTCTTCTATCTTTTTATCCTTTTCCTTCTCATTCTTCTTCTTTTATTCTTTCTTTTTCTTCTCTTTCTTCTTCTATTCTTTCTTTTTCTCCTCTTCCTTGTTTTTCTTCTTCTTATTCCTTATTTGTGTCATTTTAGAGCTAACTTAGGTAATTATGCCATTTTAGAGCTAACTAAGCTTATTATGTCATTTTGGAGGAAAATAAGGTAAGTATAGGTCATTATTGAGCTAACTTAGGTAATTACGCCATTTTTGAGCTAACTAAGCTTATTATGTCAATTTGGAGGAAAATATGGTAAGTATAGGTCATTTTTGTGCTAACTTAGGTAATTATGCCATTTTTGAGCTAACTTAGGTAAGTATAGGTCATTATTGAGCTAACTTAGCTTATTATGTCATTTTGGAGGAAAATAAGCTAAGTATATGACATTTATGAGCTAATCAAGGTTATTATGCAATTTTTGACCTAACTAAGCTAATTATGTCATAAATGAACTAAATAAGCTAATTATGTCATTTTGGAGGATAATTAGCTAAGTATGTCTTTTTTGGGGAAAATAAGCTAAGTATGTGGCATATTAGGGCTAACTAGCATGTACGAAGCTAAGTATGCATTTGTTAAGAAAAACACTAGAGAAAACTTACCGTCGTCGTCATCACGGAGGTCAAGCACCAGGGTTGCTCATGCAGTCACCTGGAGAAGGTTGCCCTGGAGAAGGGGTGTGCGATGCGGCTCGGGAGTTATGCTGCACCAAAGATCATTTGCAATGTCTCATTAGCATGATGACACTCAAATGTTAAGACTAGTAACTAATGACCATTCAAATGAAACTCACCGTTCCCGCCGGAGTAATGACTGGCATCAGCGGAGGGGTCTGACCGGTCTTCTCGCACATAGACTGCACATTTGGTTTTGACGAGTCAGTCATATTAGTTAGTAATGAAACGAACATTACGTGCATGATTTGGCTAATATGCAGAAGAAACATACCACGAGGAGCTCGTACATGGCCCGGTGAGCCACCTCATTCCGTGCCCTCTCCTCCTCCAACAACCTAGCCGTCTTCTCCTCCGCCAGCAGTTCCTTCTCCGCCGCCACCCGGTCCCTCTCCTCCAGAAGCGCCTGGGTTGTCGCTCTCTCTTTCCGAAGAGCAGCCTGCAACACCACTCCTCGTTAGCATTGTAATCATCGATGGCCGCAGACACAATGTAATGGAGGAAAGATATCTGAGTCCGTATAACTAACCTCGATGGCGAGATCGACTGGCCGTGGACGAGTCCTTATCTCAGGACAGGAGCTCGTTTGGCGCGCCTTGATCTCCGGGAGAGTGAGAGGATAACGTATCAGTCCATCTCCAATGGCTATCGAGCCATGGGGCCTCCTGCCACCAGATATCATCAGCAGCTCTGGATCAATAGGATGCTGGCTCGGGTTATAGTCCTCCCCTTTCCTCGCCTTCGCCTCCGTGTTGTACCTCACGAGCTTGTGGTGGGAGGAGATATTGGTGAACTTTTCTGGATGATCGAGGTCAGACTCAGAGAATGCCTTGGCCTTCTTGTACGAGGCAGTATGGGCCATGGCATAGAGGTCGTACACCTCTGGCACCTCCGTGTTATTGTGTCGCACCTAAAAGAGAGGAACAAAGTATTAGTAAAGGGCTCAAGCTAGCATGAAGAATGAATTGCATGAATCATGAAGCGAACCACATACCCAGTTCTGCCCGAACTGATATAAGTTGGCGCTGCCTTGATGGTGTGGCACAGCAACCATTTGGGCACGCCGGTCCTTGGCATTGTTGTGAACGGCTCGCCAGTGGCATGTGCACCACTCATCCACCAACGCCTCCCAACAATCCATCTTATCCGCACACCATCTGGCACCTAAGTTAGTAAAGAGAAATTTGAGCGCTACGCCTACGAATCAAATCAAGGAAACTAAGTACAAGGCCTTAAGAATAGTTAATTACCTTCATGTACTGAGGCTTCTTCAGAAACTTTTCGCGGCACGACGGCTTGTCCTTCTTAATACCATGCGTGGCGTAGTAGTCTCGAACAGCCTGCGGCCGAGCCTCGTGTCGTAAGTTTTGTAATAGGCGCTTGCACTCGGTATCGATAACCTTTGCCGCGTCCTCCTCGTATCCCTCCTCACACCTATAGAATGTCTGCAATCAAACGAGACAACACTGATTAGTACAATAACTAGCTATTGTTATTTTTAATTGTGTAATGGAGAAATTACCCAAAAGCTTCTGATCACCATCTCGGCCCTCGTGTGGCACAAGACACCGTCGATCATCTCCTCCGGTAGGGCCTGGGCAGCCAAGTAGTGCTCCCAGCTCAATCCTAGCTGTGGAAGCTGACCCTCACCGGGTAACGTGACAAACCCCGGGAAATTTTGCCGGCAAAGCACACCAAGGACGCTGTTGGGCCTGCAGACTCCACTGGCATGTAGCCAACCCCTACAGTATGACATGGCCAATGCATTAGATATTTGAAGAAACATGAAGGCAAAAGCTACAAAAAGAGTAAATGCACTTACTTCTCCCCATCAGGCCTAATCACCGGCCTCTTCTTGCGGGTCGCCGGCAGGGGCGGGAGCCGTGTACCACCACGCTGGTACACGGTGACCCCCTCAACCACCTCGCCCTCACTATTAGTAAACTGATCCCCGCCACCATCAGCATGGCCACTCGGCCCCTCAGGCGGATCCGGCCAGGTACCCCATCCGGACGTCTCCTAGGACGTAGCCCGATCCCCGTCCTGGTCCGGAGTCTCGTGGGCCGAAGTCTCATGGGCCGAAGCCTCTGGGACCAGAGTCTCGTGGGCCGAAGGCCCGTCGACCCGAGGCTCGTGGTCCGGAGTCCCCGTAGCCTCCACCTCAGACGGGTCCACCCTACCAGTCCTGTGCTCGGGTGAATGAGCTGGGGGTGGCGGCGAGGAAGGCGTAGCAGTCTGCCTACCTCTCCCGCGGCCACGTCCTGATCTACCTCTCTTCTTCCCTTCCCGGCCTCCTCTCCCGGTGGGCAAAAATGCCGACGAAGAAGCGCCCGCCGGTGTCCCCAAACTGTCTATCAACGCTCTCCGGAGATGTAGGGGTGGAATGGAAGTACCCCTCCCACGGGCCGCCGCCGAAGAAGTACCCGCGGAGCGCTCTGGACCCGCGCCCACCATCTTTCAACACCTGCCATGACAAAGAGTAAACGAAATTAGTACAACATAAAAAATTGAATACCTGACATGAATAATAATATATATATAATTTAAGTTGGGATGCATACAAACTAATAATAGTCTGGATCGTCTATATATGCTCCGGGATCAATAGATGCATCATCATCATCACTATCACGCGTGTCGTCATGAATGACGTGCTCATCAAGTTCAGCGGCATCAACATGTGGAAGGCCTTTCTGTAATCGGTCAAGCATTGATAGGTCATCCGCAGCAGTAACCTCTTCTTGTTCCAGCTCCGGGGTGAAGTCGGATTCACTGTCGCTGTCTACTTCCATGTTCTGGGGTGAAGTAGAGCGGTTCTTGAAACGTTTTTTGGAAAGACGTGTTTCTTGGAAGAATTCTCCTTCATATGTGTCTGGGTTAATGTGAGGTTCATAATCCTCTTCATTAGGGGGAGGTGGTCTAACACGTGGCGGCACTTCATAAACGACATCCCAACCATTCAGATTTGTATTAGTTTGGCAGACCCACGGTAGATAGAAAACTTGGGTCGCCTGTTGAGCCGTAATATAGACATCGGGAACATCTAAATGGGTGCTTTGTTTGATTTCGACTAGCCCTATATGTTCATGACTCCTTCTAGTCTCCTTCGGCTGGAACTAATAACATTTGAAGACTACGACGGTCGGTGGGTTTTCACCATAGAATAGAAGTTCATAAATTGCTTCAACTCTTCCATAATACTCGGTACCTCCTTCGCCGATAGCAGAGACACCACAATTTGTAGATTTTCGGTCGGCCATAGATAGCTCTTTGCCAAAGGTACGAAAGCGATACCCATTGATGTCGTATTTCTCAAATGAACGGACCTTATAGTCAAAACCATTAGCGGCTTGTCTCAATTCGGCGTCCATAGACTCTGAATTAGCCTACAAGTTTAATACGAAAGGATTTTTGCTTTAGCCACAAATTAGACCAAGAAATGAAATGGTCTATTAATGGTAATTACCGTTTGTTTGAACCAAGAGATGAAACCGGGATAGCCGCCTCCATGCTTTGCTAGAAGCTCATACTCTTCGATGGAATCCTTTTGGATCACCGCTCCATCCGAGAATTTGGCGACGTATCGACTGTATCAAATATCCGGGAATAAGAGCAGTTCAAAGGAATTAGAAGTTGCGAAACAATGTACCGAGAACTTACTCGATGTACGGCCGCACTTCTGTTAGGTTGTTGAAGATATACAACGAAATGGTCTGCCATTCTTCGACATCCAACACTATTGGTTTTGAAGCACCGGCTGGTGCGAGCTTCCCTTTGAATAGGCTGAGGTTGGATCCACCTTTTTTAGGGTCGCCAGCATTGTACCGAGGCTTCGGATTATGCAAATGACGATTTTTGGTTTCGTAGTGTGCTGTCACGAAGTTTGCCGCCTCCTCAGTAATGAATGCCTCGGCCATCGATGCTTCAATTCTACATTTATTTTTACATTTTTCTCAAAGCGTCTTCTGCATCCTCTCAGTTGCATAGCACCAACGATTTTGCATGGGCCCCCCAATCTTGCCTCGGTCGGGAGCTGTAAAATAAAATGCTGCATTGGATTAAACAAGCCCGGTGGAAAGATCTTCTCTAACTTGCAGAGCAACTCCGGCGCCACCTTTTCCATGTCATCTAGCACGCCAGGCGATAGTTCTTTCACACAAAGAACACGGAAGAAATAGCTCAGCTCTGCTAGTACTAGCCATTCATCCTTAGGGATAAAGCCACGCAACATCACCGGCATTACCCGCTCAAGCCATATGTGCCAATCATGACTCTTGAGACCGAATATTTTCAATTTTTCAAGACTCGCTCCCCTCTTTAGATTCGCTGCATACCCATCGGGGAACATCAACTACATTTTCACCCACAAGATAATTTCCCTCGTAGCTGGCCTTGCAAGATTGAACCAGGCCTTTGGCTTCGTCCAGTTCTGCTTTCCTTTCGGTTGTCTCATGTTTTGTAACGGTCTATCACATAGAGTCTGCTGATCGACTCTAGCCTTAGGATTATCCTTTGACTTCCCCTCTATGCCGAACAATGTACCAAAAAGGGCCTCGCCGATATTCTTTTCAGTATGCATCACATCGATGTTGTGTGGAAGAAGGAGGTCTTTGAAGTAAGGCAGATCCCACAAGCATGTCTTGTGAGTCCAGGCGTGTTCCGAATTATACCCCTTGAAATACCCTGGACGCTCTGGATCAGGCTCGAGAGCGTTTAACTGATCCAGGATTTGTTGGCCAGTCAACGTAGGTGGTGCAGAGTTTTTGACAACTCTACCTTTGATGAAGTTCTTCTTGTCTTTTCTGAACTTATGGCGAGGATCCAGGAACTGTCTATGCAAGTCGAAGCAAGAATACTTGCGACCCACCTGCAGCCAATGAAACTGAAGAGCTGCCTTGCATGTGGGGCACGGGAACCTTCCATGCGTACACCAGCCAACGAATAGCGCATACGCCGGCAAGTCATGCATCGAGTACATGTACCAGACACGCATTATGAAGTTTTGTTTGCTAGCGGCGTCGTATGTCTTGAACCCATTATCCTAAGCTTCTTGCAATTCATCCTTAAACGGCTGCATGTATACATTCATATTCTTCCCCGGATAGTTGGGCCCTGGAATTATCAACGTCAAGAAAATGTTCTTTCTTTGCATAATCTGTCCGGGGGGGGGAGATTGAGTGGAATGACAAATACAGGCCAACAACTGTATTGGGTTGTTGTCATACCAAACGTATTGAACCCATCCGTGCCGATGCAGACTCGAGGATGCCTTGGATTTGCCGCTTTATGCTCATGTAATGCATCGAAGTGCTTCCACGCAAAACCATCCGATGTGTGTACCTACATCTGATTCCCATTTGCATCTAGTTCGGTTCTTTTGCCCAATTTGTGCCATGTCATCTGTCTGGCCGTCTCTTCGACCATGAAAAGACGTTGAAGTCTTGGTACGATTGGCAGATACCGAAGAACATTAACGAGGATTTTGGTCTGCCTCTTCTCACCCATACCGTTGTCTACCACAACATACCTGGAAGACTTGCAAATGGGACAATAGTTCAAGTCCGCATACTCAAGCCTAAATAAGGCACATCCTTTCTCACAGGCATCTATCTTCTCATAGGGCATATTAAGTACATGGAGGATTTTGTCCGACTGGTACAGGTTTGCAGGCATTACATGGCCTTTGGGTAGAAAGCGTCCAAATAGTGTCATCATCGCGTCGTAGCATTCTCTGCCCAAGTTGAATTGAGCCTTCAGAGCCATTACTTGTGCGATGGCATCCAGCTGACAAAGCTCAGTGTGCTCGTGGAGAGGACGTTTTGAAGACTCCAACATTTCATTGAAGGCCTTTGCATATTCCTCCATCTCATCGTCCGAATCCCGAGCATCATCAAAGTGTTGCACCATGTCTTCGATCACGGTTCCATGCTCGTCGGTGCGACGACGAACCACCTCAGCTCTGGTACGTTGGGCAGACTCAGCATGAAATGTCCACACCGTATAATCAGGCGTAAAACTCCACTTCTGCAGGTGTTTACCCATTTCACCCTCTGTCCTCTGTGAAAAGTTGTCGCACCTAACACAGGGGCACCAAGTTTTTCTCTGGCCATTTGCAAATGCGGCTTTCACAAACCCCTTGGTTTTTGTTAACCATTCATTGGTCGTGTCTTTCTGACTAGTGTGACCGGTGTACATCCACGCACGATCACTCATCTTGCCTATCTACTAAACACACAAGAAATATATATATAATTTAGCATATATATTCATCAGTTAATCAAGTTTGTCAATTTTATTACGTCCATGCAACCTACACGCTAATAGGTAAAGATAGGTCCTAATCCCACCCGAGTATGTGTAGATTGGGTTCATTTTCCCATGCTCTGCTCCGGATCCGACGCAAAATTTCGGCAGCACCTCCCCACTGTTCTCCTAATACACGTCTCGGCAATAAACAGAGAGGATGTGTACCCGGAGAACAACAGGGAGGCACTGACGAAATTCTGCATCGGATCCGGAGCAGAGCATGGGAAAACAAACCCAATCTACACATACTCGGGCTGTCCCTGGATAACGTTGGACAATTCAAAAGAATCACGGTTATAAATATGCAAATGCATGCATATTTATAACTGTAACCCTTTCGAACGGGAGACGCATACTGGTCACGCATACTGATGATTGAATCTACCTATAGCTAGCAAGTATCATCGGCACGAAGACCGGAACAGAGCAAATGAAGGGGGGAGGAGGAGATGTCATTTGTGCTCACCCACGAACACAGGGGAGCTCGTCGAATGCACGGGGAGGTCGTCAAACACCAGACCCTCGCAGCGACGAAACAACTGCACATTTAAATCCACCCGATCAACACGAATATTCAGTCCCGATAAAAAATCTCTATATATATAACTACTTTTCCACTACTCTTTTATTCTTCTTCTCCTCTATTTCATCTTCTTCTTCCTTTTCTTCTTCTTCTTCTTCTTCTTCTTCTTCTTCTTCTTCTTCTTCTTCTTCTTCTTCCTCTTCTTGTTCTTTTCTTCTCCTCTTCTTCTTCTCCTCTTTTTCTTCTTCTTCTCCTCTTCTCCTGTTTTTCCTCTTCTTCTCCTCTTCTTCTTCTCCTCTTCTCCTCTTTTTCTTCTTCTTCTTATTCTTCTTCTTCTCTTCTTCTTCTTCTTCTTCTTCCTTCTTTTCCTTTTTCCTCTTGTTCTCCTCTTCTTCTTCTTCTTCTTCTTCTTCTTCTTCTTCTTCTTCTTCTTCTTCTTCTTTTCTTCTCCTCTTCTTCTTCTTCTTCTTCTTCTTCTTCTTCTTCTTTTCATTTTTCCTCTTCTTCTACTTATTCTTCTTTTCTTCTTCTTTTTTTTTCATCATCTTCTTCTTCTTCTAATTTTGACTAACCTAAAATCTTCTTCTACTAGTTCTTTTCTAACCTAACCTAGCACTAACCTAACAGTACCAATTAAATAAAAAAAAGAAAAAAACAGAGAAGAAAAAAAAACTAACCAAAGGGGGTGGCTGGGCGGTGGATCTAAGCGCCGGGGCGGCGGGGCCGCAGATGGTGGGGCGACGGGGCGGCGGCAGCGACGTGCGCGGCGGGGGCGGTGGTGGGTCGTCGGGGCGGCGGCTGCGCCGGAGAGAGAGAGAGAGAGAGAGAGAGAGAGAGAGAGAGAGAGAGAAAGAGAGAGAGAGGTGGGGGCGGGCCACGGCCGTTAGATACGTTAGGCAATACGAGCTTTGCCGTCTGCTTTTTGCGGTCTTTGCCGTCTGCTTTGCTTTGCCGTCTGCTAGCACATGGCATCCAGGCCGTCTGTTTGACCTAATCAGCTCCGAGCTGCAGTGGGGCCCAGATGGGCCCTTTGCCATCTGCTTTTAGGCTCTTTGCCGTCGGCTAGCGGACGGCAAAGAGTATACGGATGGCAAATACGATCTTTGCCATGAGGCTATTCTTTGCCGTCTGCTTTTGGGAAGCTGACGACAAAGACCATCTTTGCCATCTTTGCCGTTTGGCATTTTTCTTGGAATTCCTCGGGCGGTCCAACGCCCGATGTTCCATTTTATATTCTTGGTTCATTACTGTAATGAAATACTTATTCATCCACACCGTATTAATATTTATCATGTCATGCTTTAATTTCGGTCAGCATATGCATATAATTTAATCCATCATGAACATGTGCATTCGGTATATCTTTCGTTCATAATGTTTGCGAGTACATTCCAACGTACTTACAGGCTTGTCCCTGGCTTGTTAATTTGGCTAGACCCGGAGGAAGACGAGCTTGTGGAGGAAGAGTGCGCTAGCGAGCCCGACGCTTAGAGGTGTTCCTAGTCAGTCATCTTGTGGTCTTGGAGTGTACCACGTGTACCATCCGCAGTGCTCGCGCTCCACCAATAAAATTGTCAAGCTTCACACTGACGCTTGACTCTACTTTATTATATCAGTGTTGTGATATCACCACACCACTGTCATATTCCACCACCGTCATATATAGACAAGTTTGTAATAAATGTTGAGTACTCTGGCTCAACCCTGTGTAATATTATGTATGTACTGGTTATCTATATCAAGGTAGTCCACCAGTTGTTCTGATCTTGGGGCTAGTGTGACTTGAGGCTATTCCGTGATATATTCCGAAAACAGGCCCGACACTTGCATGACATCTTTTGTCCTACCCTCCCGTGGCAACGGGGTCCATAAGGAAACTAAGGGATATTAAGGCCTCCTTTTAATAGAGAACCGGAACAAAGCATTAACACATGGTGAATACATGAACTCCTCGAATTACAGTCATCCCCGGAGAGTATCCCAAACAATTGACACTATGGGGTTTGCGGATCAGAACAATAACAAGTGCATATGATAGGTAGATAGGATCAAGAACTCAAGTATATTCATGAAAACATAAAGGGTTCAGATCTGAAATCATGGCACTCGGGCCCTAGTGACCAGCATTAAGCATAGCAAAGTCATAGCAACATCAATCTCAGAACATAGTGGACACTAGGGATCAAGCCCTAACAAATTGACTCGATTACATGATAAATCTCATCCAACCCATCACCGTCCAGCAAGCCTATGGAGAAATTACTCACACCCGGTGGTGAGCATCATGAAATTGGTGATGGAGGATGGTTGATGATGACGATGGCGACGAATCCCCCTCTCCGGAGCCCCGAACAGACTCCAGATCAGCCCTCCCGATGAAGAACAGGAGGTGGCGGTGGCTCCGTATCGTAAAATGCGATGAAACTTCTTCTTCTATTTTTTCTCGGGGAAAGAGAATTTATAGTGTTGGAATTAGGTCAGAAGGACCTCTGTGGGCCCCACAAGGTATCCTGGCGCGCCCCAGGGGGGTCGCGCCCTATTGCCTGGTGAGCAATAGGGGCCCCCTCTCTAGTTGATTCTTGCGCCAATATTTTTTATATATTCCATAAAAAATCTCCAAAAAGTTTCGTCCAATTCCGAGAACTTTGATTTCTGCACAAAAACAACATCATGGTAGTTCTGCTGGAAACAGCGTTAGTCCAGGTTAGTTCCAATCAAATCATGCAAATTAGAGTCCAAAACAAGAGCAAAAGTGTTTGGAAAAGTAGATGCGACGGAGACGTATCAAATCCCCCAAGCTTAACTCATTGCTTGTCCTCAAGCAATTCAGTTGATAAACTGAAAGTGATAAAGAAAAACTTTTACAAACTCTTTTATTCTTGTATCCATATATAAGCTTAAATAGCACCCAAGTTTTCAGCAAAGATCATGAACTAACCATGCAAATGATAAACACTTAGAATTCACATTAACTCATATCAATGGCATAATCAACTAGCGAGCAATAATAACATATCTTAGATGCCAACAATTTGTCAAAACAATCATGATATAATATGATAACTTGGTATCTCGCTAGCCCTTTCTGAGACCCCAAAACACAAATGCAGAGCACCTCCAAAGTTCAAGCAGTGACTAAACATTGTAATTTATGGTAGAAGAGATCCAGTCATGATTTACCCAACATTAACTATACTCAATGCATAAGAATGATAATAGTGCTCTCAGGATTGGTGCTTAAAATGAGAAGGTGAGACTCAACATTAAAAGTAAAATAACATAAAAGGAAATGGATAGGCCCTTCGCAGAGGGAAGCAGAGATTCGCAGAGGTGCCAGAGCTCAAAGCTTAAATCAGGGATGAAAACAATTTTCAGAGGTGTACTTTTCCTGTTAACGTTAAGACCGAGGATATTCAATATCTTCCATGCTAAACACATTATTGGCGCTTCCCAAGCGGAAAGGTAAAGTTAACTCCCCCTCCACCATACCAACACAAGCCATGGCTAGCCGAATTCACGGGTGCCCTCCAAACGATCAAATTTCGGGGGGATTTTGTTTTATTATATTTTTCTTTATTTTGATTACTGGGCATCCCAATTACCAGCCTCTCTCGTGCAATGACAAGTGAATAAACACTCATCTTGAGAATAACCCGCTTAGCATGGAAGATACTGACAACCCCCTGTCGCTCCATGAGCGGTACGGGCACACAAATCAGATTTTTATATGAATGATTAGAGGTGGCACATGCAAATTTACTTGGAACGGCAGAGTAATACCGCATATAGGTAGATATAGTGGACTCATCTGGAACAACTTTGGTTTAAGAATTGTGGATGCACAAGCAGTATTCCCGCTTAGTTCAGGCGAAGGCTAGCAAATAGATTGAGAAGTGACCAACTAGAGAGCGACAACGGTCAGAATCATGCATTGAGAATAATTAACATTGAATACTAGCATGAGTAGGATATAAACACCCTGAACATAAATATCGTGAAGGCTGCATTGGTTTTGAATCAACTACATGTGTGAACATGTGCCAAGTCAAGCCGCTTGAAACATTAAGAGGAGGATACCATACTAACATACGACATCATAACCATTTTAATGCATGTTGACTTCCAAGATAAATCATTATCCACTCCTAGCTACTTAAGCATGGCATGAGCAACTATAATCTCTAATTATCATCACAAACATATTTACTCATGATATGCTGAATCATGGATACTGAGTTAAACATATGTACAGAAACAAAAACAACAAGAGTTCATACTAGCTTTTCCTTGCCACAGTCACTTCATCAAATCATCATCATTATTGCCTTTCACTTGCACGACCAAATGATGTGAAAATAATAATAGTGCAAGGTGCCGTCGACTAAGCTGGAATCTGCAAACATTTTATTCAAGGGAGAAGACAAGGTAATATCGGCTCTTCGTTAGATCAAGCACAAAGCATATGAGAGCCACTCAACATTTGTCATCGTGGTCTTCTCCCTACAATGACTCAACGAAAAGAAAAGAAATTCAAAGAAACACACTGAAATATTTTTGGAGTTTCTAGTTTTCCTGATGAAAGCAAATTAAAGAAGAAAAATGAAAAGCAAGAAAACTATTTACACGGGAGAACTCCCAACAAACAAGAAAAGAAGAAACGAGAATTTTTTTTGGGTTTTCTTTTAATGCTATGAACTACTAATCAAGAAAGAAAAACCAAAAAGAAGCGAGAAATATTTTTGGATTTTCAAAGTTTTTCAAGCACACAAGAAGAAAGCGAAAATAAAACTAACATGAATATACAATGAAAAAGGATGAACACCGACAACTGGAATGAATGTGTGAACATGAATGTAATGTCGATGAGAAATACGTACTCCCCCAAGCTTAGGATTTTGGCCTAACTTGGTCTACTACCATCTGTAAAATCCATCAGGTCCGGTAGGCGGAGGCACTCGAGCGTCCCAAAGCTGGGCCTCGTTCTCCGCCGCGGCCAACTCATTCTTGTAAGCAATGACGTCCAGTGGCATGATGGTGTATCCGTTCCTTGCATGAGAGTCAAACAAAGAAGGTGCAGGCAACGAAATAATCTCACGAGTCCTCTCGCAAATACCAAGTTATAACGAATGTAGTGAGGAGGCTCAGGTTCATCAATAAAGTGGTGATCAATCATGGACTATTGGTCCAAATAAATCTTAGGCAGTACATAATCATTAGGGCGGATAGAAACATTAAAGTGTTTCACTAGACGCGTAGCATAAATACCGCCATGAATTTTACCCCTAGTCCTGTTAGTGTGCAAGCAGCGTGCAATGATAGCCCGCAAGCTAAAAGTGTTATCACCATAAAGCGCATGGCATAAAATGGCGAGGTCAGGGGCACTGAGCATACCACCTTCCTCACTGGCAGTCAAACATTTCCCTATAAATAAAAGCAAAGTAGTGCACAGCAGGAAAATGCAAGCTAGTAACTCGGGCATTCGACATGCCCCTAAATTCTCCCATAGTCAAAGTGCGAAGGAAGTCGTCGAACTCCTTGGGCCGAGGCTCCCGTAAATCCCCATCAGAGGGAATCAAGCAAATCTCACAAAACTCAACAAGTGGTATTTCATGATGTTCAGCATATAAATCAAAGCATACCATGGGAATATCGAGCCTAGGCATGAAGTGAAAATTTTGCACAAAGGAATTTGTATGGATGTGGTACTGGTCGCACTAATCTGCGAGGAAGTCGGTCAGCCCGGCGTTCGCGGCAAATTGCGCAACCTCTTGGTGAAACCCGGCCTCGTCCATGAAGGCACTGTGTGGCCATTCGCACGGCCGGACCTCTGTCCTACGCGGAATGTTAAGGTCACGGTCCGGGGCATTCCCAATGATCCCTTTGGAACTCCGGCTCGAAGAACCTCTATGGAAGAAGTTCATTTTCCTAAGAACAAATTTCTGAAAATTTTAGGGCCACAAAATGATGTCAACAAAACTTTACAAGATTGATAGCAACTACTCATACAAGTGCCTAGAGGCTATATCAAGCATTCAAACTACTTAGAACTCAAAGAATTCAACATGCAAGCTCATTTTCAGTAGCACCAATAGCAGCAATTTATGCAAAATATAATCCACTAAAGCAAAAACTAATTGGAGCAATGGAGGAGTCACATACCAAGGAGCAATCCCTCAAAACAGTTTTGGAAACGGAGCTCCAAGCAAAGAGATCGAAAATCTCAGGTTTGGGAGCAAGAACACGAGGGAGAGAGTACCACGATTTTTTTGTGGAGGTAGGAGATGAAGTGTGATGAAGAGATAAGTGAGTGGGTCCCTGTGGGACCCACAAGCCATCTTGGCGTGCCCACAGGGGGGTCGCACCTTGTCGCCTTGTGAGCAACAGGGGCACCTCCCTGGGTTGTTTTCAGTGTCAAAAATTCTTAAATATTCTAGAAAAAATCATGTTAAAATTTTATTACATTCTGAGCACTTTTATTTTTGGACCATTTTTATTGCACGAATAATTCAGAAAACAGGATAATCATGGCATTTTACTTTATTAAACTATAAATAACAGAGAGCAAACCATGATTACAGAAGGTTGTGCTTACTAAATTCATGGACCACATGCCCTAAAAAAGAATCCATTAATAAGGTTGATCAAGTCTTATTAACAAACTATTTCCGAGTAACATGAAACCGAAGAACTTTCGTATAACACTGAGTTACCTCAATAGGGATATGCATCTCCCCAACAATAAGAATTTCATATTTCTTTTTAACAGTAGGAAGAGGGAATTTAAAGCCTCCAATAGTGATTGTCGAAACTTTTTCAGTATAGTTGATACCGTTCACTGAATTTTGTTTCCTCAAAAAATAAACCATTTGCTCATTACCATTGACATGAAAAGTGACTTTGCTTTTGTTGCAATCAATAACAGCCCCTGCAGTATTCAAAAAGGGTCTTCCAAGGATAATCGACATGTTGTCGTCCTCGGGCATATCAAGTATAACAAAGTCTGTTAAGATAGTAACATTTGCAACAACAACGGGCACATCCTCGCAAATTCCAATAGGTATAGCAGTTTATTTATCAGCCATTTGCAAAGATATTTTAGTAGGTGTGAGCTTATTTAAATCTAGTATTCTATATAAAGAAAACGGCATAACACTAACACCAGCTCCTAAGTCACATAAAGCAGTTTTAACATAACTTCTTTTAATGGAGCATGGTATACTAGGTATTCTCGGATCTCCTAACTTTTTAGGCACTCCACCCTTAAAAGAATAATTTGCAAGGTTGGTGGAAATTTCAGCCTCATGTATCTTTCTATTATTAGTGACAATATCTTTCATGTATAGCATATGGAGGCATTTTCAAAATATCAGTCAAGCGAGCGCGCAAAAAGACAGGTCTAAGCATTTCAACAAAGCGCTCAAAGTCTTCCTCATCTTTATTTCTAGATGGTTTAGTAGGGAAAGGCATAGGTTTTTGAACCCATGGTTCCCTTTATATGTTTTCTAGCAATGAAATCACTTTTACTGTATCTTTTATACTTAGCAGGTAGGTTATTGTGAGGACCCCGATCCTAAGTCACACCGGTCTAGCATGTAACGCATCATATCACTTTGTGGCCTCACGCACGGTAACCCACGGCTGCCGCCTTTACCTGGGCCGGGACCGTTTGCGCTTTTTGGCTCACATATATGATTGTGTCGCTAGCATCCATGTGACAGAGAACCCGGGCCGACATGACTAGTCGTAAACCAAGGTGGCACAAACTTACAGGGACAGGCATACATGACCCAACAATGCATGTGTGGATCACCAGCGAGTGTAACCGAGTCGTAGCAAACTACAAGGACTCCAGTAAAACACCGCGTGACATTTCCCCGTAGGGACAGACACAGGAGCAAAGAAGGACACATGCCAGTCAATCTATTTGTTCCGGACGAAAGCACTAGGAGGCATTTCCCCATAAGGAAGGCTACCAAGAATAAACAACTAGGTGTCGGATCCCACACATACCAGCGCATTTCAAACATACACACAATATGTGTAAATACAACATGGCATCACAACACAACTCTATGACTCAAGTATTTATTTAGAAGGGCTCCGAGGAGCCTTACATAGCATGATATTACAAACATGGGTCTCATGACCCAACATTCAAGTCATACAAGCAACAAGCGGAAGCATAAACATGTCTGAGTACAGACATCTGAAAAGAAAGAAGGCTAGAAAGCCTGTCTATCTACAAGACCCTCCAAAGGAGCTAGACCTCTGTCTGGGATTCCCAAGCTAATCGGTCAACATCAAACTCATCGCAGGAAACACTAGCGAGACTGAAGTCTCCTCTGCAAAAACATAAATTAAGCAATGGTGAGTACAAAGGTACTCAGCAAGACTTACATCAGAACTAACTACATATGCATCAGTATCAACAAGGGGGTTGTGGAGATTAACTGCAGCAAGCCAGCTTTGACTCAGTGGCTATCCTGAACTACGACTACAAGTACTTTCTTTTGAGGTGAGAAAGCGCACACGAGTCCACATATTCACCGTATCAATACACCACTATGGATCCACTCCCGTCTCCCTATGAGAAGGCCATCCATAGCACTCACACTTAGCTATGAACAATGTAAGCTTCCAAGTACTCCATATCCGTGGACGCAGCTATTCGAATAGATCATTAATAACCCTGCAGGGGTGTACTTCTTCACACATGTTTCCACCACTTAGCGCCTGCACACGACATGTGCTCGGCAAACTTCAAGCGAAAGCCGGCATGGGTGTAGACCATGACCTGACTAACCACACAAGTCTCTAGTCCAGGTTTATCACCTATTTGAGTTCCATCCGCAAGGAAGTCCGGCCGAGGTTTCCACTACAGCCCCAAACGATGAGTGCAGGGTTCCCAAGAGCACCATTCGGGTGTCACTTGGTACACCGTGCCTCGGTGTCTCTACCGCATCATAGCCCACCCCTAAGGTCAGCGCTATGCACGGCCGCCAACACATATCGTACAAACAGCAGAAACTAGTTGCAACTCCTGGACAGAGATCAAGGCGATTAATAAGTCGAGTGGGGTCATATTTCAGGGCCCAATGTGTGGTAGTAGCTGTCTTGGATCACAAACACAGAACTCAGTTCCTGAGGAAGGTCCCAATGAGACAACCCACCATGTACTCCTACATGGCCTCTCATCTCTACCTTTACCAAATCGTCTTCACACACTTAGCTCTCAACAGTAGGACGTGTTCACCACCATTCCAATCCATCCCCGATGAATCAGACCTGACACAACTCTAAGCATAGCAGGCATAACAAGCAAGCATGAATGAGTAGGCACATCATGGCTCAAACAACTCCTACTCATGCTAGTGGGTTTCAACTATTTACTGTGGCAAAAACGGGTCATGCAGAGGAATGTTTCAACTACAGCAACAAGTAACAGTTGAATCGTTGTTGTCCTAATGCAGTAAAAGAGAGCAAGAGCGAGAGAGTGGTATTGTATCGGAATGCTCAATGGGGGTTTGCTTGCCTGGCACTTCTGAAGATAATACTGCTCTTCATCAGTGACAACGATCACAACGTCGGAAACATCGGCTACCGAGAAGGAACAACACTGACTAGCAAAGAAGGAACACAATCAATCCAATGCACAAATCACATGAATGACATGTCATATTAAGGTACTGAATTCACCTAATGCAATATTTAGCCAAATTAATTGAAGTGGAATTCAAACAGGATCAAATTCCAACTCCAAATGTTATTTCAAAAATTGCCCAAATCATCGTTTGTCCTATTCAGTGAGGTTAACTTGTTCAAACATGCATGAAAGTGCCATAAATAGATTCTTCATATTTTTCTGATAATTTTTCATATATAAATTATTTTCATTCTGAGCTACGGTTAATTTTCTATGAATTTTAGAAGTTTAACTAATTTTCTGGAATTTCCTGGTTTATTTTAATTCCCAGAAAAGGGTTTATTGTGTCAGCATTACGTCACTGTGACGTTATCAGGTCAACTGGACCATTCCTGGTCAAATCTGACCAGTGGGTCCCGCATGTCAGTGACTAATCTAACTAACAGGGTTAATTAAACTAATGTTAATTTTAATCTAGGTTAATTAGGGCTCTGGGCCCACATGTCAGTGAGTCAGCGGGTTAATTAAGTTTAGTTAAAAACTTAATCAAAGGTTAGCAGGGCTGGGGCCCACCTGTCATTGACCCAGGGGAGTCAAACCCCTGGTCAACTGGGTCAAACCCGCCGGTCAACATAGTCAAACACGCCGGCGGCTTGACGCCGGCGACGACAGACGCGGCGGAGGGGCTCGGATTCGCTCCTCCACCGGCCAAATGAGTGGCAGAGGGGCTCTACGTGAAGCACAGGCTCGCGCGCATCCAACGCAGCAAGCTGCGGCAGCTGGAATGGCCGGAGCTCGCCGGAAACGAGCTCGCGGCGGTTGCCGGATCTCGGGCTCGAGCGGGCGCAGCGCTGCGGTGCGCTAGAGAGCTAGCTAGGGTGCGGGTTAGGTTGCTAGTGACGCCAGGAGAATGTCCACTTGCTCGTACGTGATGTTTGTCCACTGTAATGGCGGCGACGACATGGACGCCGGCGGTGAGCTCACGGATGCGGCGGTAGCGTGGTTAGAGCAGGCGCATGAGCGAGAGGACGGGGAGGTAAGGAAGAGGAGCTCATGCGGGGGGGGGGGGCGGAGCAGCTGGTCAGCGGCTTCGGGGATGGCCTGGTTTCACCGGATCAACGCCGGCGAGTTGCGGACAGAGGCGGCGGAAACGAGCTCGATGGCGATGGTGTGCTGCTCCCGCGCTCGCGATCTTCGGTGTGGAGAAGCTCTGGTCCAAGGCGGTGCTACTGGACACTGCGGTGGAGCGAGGGAGGCTCGGTGGGCGCGGCGAATGGCGACGGTAGCGCTTGGTGCGCTCGGGTGGTGGCGTCCAGAGGCGAGGGAGAGAGCGAGGGGGGGAGTGAGTGGGTCAGAGTGAACGGGACGGCTCCCGCGAAGCCATCCGCGGCACCACACAGGCTATCAGGCAGCAGGTGGCACGGGCAAGCGTGCGCGCGTGGTGAGCACGCGCGGCGAGCACGTGCTCGGCGTCCTTCTAGCGAGAGGAGGAGTGATGACCCACAAGTATAGGGGATCAATCGTAGTCCTTTCGATAAGTAAGAGTGTCGAACCCAACGAGGAGCAGAAGGAAATGACAAGCGGTTTTCAGCAATGTATTTTCTGCAAGCACTGAAATTATCGGTAACGAGTAGTTTGATAGCAAGATAATTTGTAACAAGTGACAAGTAGCAATAGTAACAAAGAGTGCAGCAAGGTGGCCCAATCCTTTTTATAGCAAAGGACAAGCCAGAACCATCTTCTCCTATAGTAAGTAAAGCGTTCTCGAGGACACATGGGAATTTCATCTAGTCACTTTCATCATGTTTGTTTGATTCGCGTTCGCTACTTTGATAATTTGATATGTGGGTGGACCGGTGCTTGGGTGCTGTTCTTACTTGAACAAACCTCCCACTTATAATTACCCCCTCTCGCAAGCATCTGCAACTACAAAAGAAGAATTAAGATAACTCTAACCATAGCAATAAACATATGGATCCAAATCAGCCCCTTACGGAATAGCGCGTAAACTAGGGTTTAAGCTTCTGTCACTCTAGCAACCCAACATCTAATTACTACTCCACAATGCATTCCCTTAGGCCCAAAGATGGTGAAGTGTCATGTAGTCGACGTTCACATGACACCACTAAGGGAATCAACAACATACATATCATCAAAATATCGAACGAATACAAAATTCACATGATTACTTATGACAAGACTTCTCCCATGTCCTCAAGAACAAAAGTAACTACTCACAAATCATAATCATGTCCAAGATCAGAGGGGTATTGAATAGCATAATAGATCTGAACATATAATCTTCCACCAAATAAACCAACTAGCATCAACTACAAGGTGTAATCAACACTACTAGCAACCCACAGGTACCAATCTGAGGTTTTGAGACAAAGATTGAATACAAAAGATGAACTAGGGTTTGAGATGAGAAGGTGCTGGTGAAAATGTCGATGAAGATTAGTCCTCCCACGATGAGAGGATCACTGGTGATGTCGATGGCGACGATTTCCCCCTCCTGGAGGGAAGTTTCCCTGGCAGAATCTCTCCGCCGGAGAGCAAAAGTGCTCCTGCCCAAGTTCCGCCTCGAGACGGCGGTGCACCATCCCGAAAGTCTTCTCTATATTTTTGCTAGGGCAAAATGACTTATATACCGCAAAATGGGGGCCAAAGGCTGGCTAGGGGCCCCACGAGGTACCAGGGCACGCCTGGGGGGGTGGCACGCCCTGGTGCCTCATGGGCACCTGGGTGGCCCCCTCTAGTACTTCTTGATTGCACTATTTTTTATTTATTCCTAAATAATTCTCCGTGAAATTTCAGCTCATTTGGAGATGTGCAGAATAGGTATCTCTGACATAGCTTTTTCAGGTCCAGAATTCCAACTGCCGGCATTCTCCCTCCTTGTGTAGATCTTGCATATTAAGAGAGAAAAGGCATTTGAATTGCTCCAAAAAGTGTTATATTGATTAAAAACAATATAAATAACAGTAGCAAAACATGATGCAAAATGGACGTATCAACTCCCCCAAGCTTAGACCTCGCTTGTCCTCAAGCGAAAGCCGGTATCGATAATCATGTCCACATGTTTAGAGAGAGAGGTGTTGATAAAAACAAAATACGGACATTGTAGCATCATGACCATTATTATAAAAGCAATATTTATTATCATAAACTTCTCATGAGCAAGTAACAATTCATCACAATAATGGAGTATAAGGCATAAACTTTCTTGAAAACTAACAAACTATGTTCTCAGTCAACAATGCAATTGCAATTCATCATATTTTCAGAAGGGTCTCATGTAGGAGCTTTTCAGCAAGTCCACATACTCAACCATCATTTAGTCTTCTATGATTGCTAACACTCACGACATATATATGGAGCAAAAAGTTTCAGCCAGAGACATAGAAAGATAGGGGCTTGTGAGTTCGCCTCCCAACTTATTCACCTCAAGGGTGATGTCAACAATAATAACTCATGATCACTAATATCCAACTGGATATATATGCTTTGATCTTTCCCCACCACATGATGCTTACAAAATAGAAAAATAAAAAGGAAATAGAGGAGAACACTATTGACTCTTGCATAAAAAGTAAATACATAAAAGTAAAGGATAGGCCCTTCGCAGAGGGATGCAGAGGTTGTCATGCGCTTTTTGTTGTTGGATGCAAGAGCTCTTAATGCAAAGGAACGTCCCTTTATATTGCCCCTTGTGATAGCAACCTTTATTATGTAGTCTGTCGCTTTTATTTCTTTACCATCACAAGTTCGTACAAAGCTTATTTCCCTTACAATAAAAGTTCAGACATATTTAGAGGCAATTTTTATTGCGTTTTGCACGAATGACAACTTACTTGAAGGATGTTATTCAATCCATAGGTAGATATAGTGGACTCTCATGACATGAAACTGGGTTTAAGTATTTTGGATGCACAAGTAGTATCTCTAATTGGTGCGGATTTTTGGCTAGCAAAGATATTGGGCAAGCACCACATATTGGAGGATCTATAACAATATAACTTCTATGTGAATATGAACAAACATAATTCATTACGTTGTCTTCCTTGTCCAACGTCAGCAATTTTACATAAAATACTTAATGGGGGCTCACAATCATAAAAGATGTCCAAGATAGTATATTTGCATGTGAATCTTCTCTTCCATTATTAATTCTTTCATGAATTGCATCATTGACTAAGCCTATGTTTGTTAACTTCCAATAAATTTTACCACTTATACTTTTCTTTATGTAATGTCATTACTTTCCATAGGATTAGCATATGATCTTTTTCATTATTTTCATTGCTAGCATTGGAACATGAAAGTAAAGAAGCAAAAACTCAAACTACTCTTTATTATATAACTCTCAACTCGATTACATAGATAGATAGATCACGAAGCTAACACTCGAAAATAGATCATACTAAACTTTTATTCAACTAGATCACGAAATAACTAAGGATCGAACTAAAAATAGGTAAAGATAATAAAAGTGATGATGATACGATACCGGGGCACCTCCCCCAAGCTTGGCACAAGCCAAGGGGAGTGCCCATACCCATGTGCTCAAGTCTCCTTGTTTGGTGATGGTGGTGGTGATGAACTGATGGGCTTGTCCTCCGGCTTCCATGGCATAGGTTCCCCATCATAAAAAGATGAACGAGTCTCCGGAGTCCTGAAACTTGCAGCTAAACTCATACCTTTGAATCTTGCTTCATACTCAAAATTTTGGTTTTGAAGATCATAGATTTGGCCTTGGAGATAGTCGATTCATTTTTTTTTAAAATTTGAGACAGTAGGAAAGGCTCCTACTGCATGTATATTAATAAAGAGCACTTTCATTAAGCTTGAAGATGATGTTCCCCATCGATTGGCCCTCCACCTTGTGATTACGGGTGAATTCCGTGATCATGGAGTGGTTGGCGCTGAGACCACTTTCCACCATCCCTTGGCACTTGAAGATCTCCTGCTCCACCGCTTCGAGCCTGGACTCCACGCTCCCGGTCTTCTTGGGTCCTTGAACATCCCGGATGTGAAGCACCCCCTCACGCATCTCAATGGCTTGAGGGTGTTTCATCACCTCCGATAGGTAGGGGTTGATGACCTTCTCGTAGAACTTGTCCTTGGAAGAGCTTGATGAAGCCATAGCGATCTAGATCTGTCAGAAAAATAGCACGAAACAAGAACAAAGGAGATTTCTGCGATACGGTGGTCAAAACATCCGGGAGTATATATAAAGATTTTTTATCTTGCAAAACAAGTAATCCAGAAGAAAACGGAGTCGGGAAGGCTCACGTGGGGCCCACGAGCCACTAGGGCGCGCCAGGGGAGGTGGCGCGCCCTGGTGCCTCATGGGCACCAGGTGGGTCCCCTCGGCTATTTCTTATTTTTGTGTTTTTTCTAATATTCCAAAACTGACAGAAAGTATTTTTATGGAATTTTTGGAGTCGGTTTACTTACCGTATCACATACCTCTTCCTTTTCAGGGTTCTGGAGTGTTCCGGAAGGTCTCTCTTATGTATTCCTCCGGTGTAATTGTTTCAATAATATTAGTTTCAACATTAATGGGGGTACCTGAAATATAGTGCTTAATTCTTTGCCACTAGGTGGGTCCCCTCGGCTGTTTCTTATTTTTGTATTTTTTCTAATATTCCAAAACTGACAGAAAGTATTTTTATGGAATTTTTGGAGTCGGTTTACTTACCGTATCACATACCTCTTCCTTTTCAGGGTTCTGGGGTGTTCCAGAAGGTCTCTCTTATGTATTCCTCCGTGTAATTGTTTCAATAATATTAGTTTCAACATTAATGGGGGTACCTGAAATATAGTGCTTAATTCTTTGCCCATTCACCACTCTCGGATTAGTGCCTTCGGAGTTGTTTATTTTGATGGCTCTGGAGCGATAAACTTCTTCGATGATATACGGTCCTTCCCATTTAGAGAGAAGTTTTCTTGCAAAGAATCTCAAACGAGAATTGTACAATAGAACTTGCTCACCTACTTTAAATTCCCATTTTTGAATTCTTCTATCATGCCATCTTTTAACTTTCGCTTTAAACAATTTGGCATTTTCATAAGCTTGGGTTCTCCATTCATCTAATGAGCTAATATCAAATAACCTCGTTTCACCGGCAAGTTTAAAATCATAATTTAGTTCTTTAATTGCCCAATATGCTTTATGTTCTAACTCAAGAGGTAAATGACATGCTTTTCCATAAACCATTTTATAAGGAGACATACCCATAGGATTTTTATAAGCAGTTCTATATGCCCATAATGCATCGTCAAGTTTCTTAGACCAATTCTTTCTAGATCTATTGACGGTTTTTTGCAAAATTAATTTTATTTCTCTATTGCTCAATTCAACTTGACCACTAGTTTGAGGGTGATAGGGAGATGCAATTCTATGGTTGACATCATATTTAGCAAGCAATTTACGGAATGCACCATGAATAAAATGTGAACCACCATCAGTCATCAAATATCTAGGGACTCCAAACCTCGGGAAAATATCTTCTTTAAGCATTTCAATAGAAGTGTTATGATCAGCACTACTAGTTGGAATAGCTTCTACCCACTTAGTAACGTAATCAATAGCAACTAAAATATGAGTATACCCATTGGATTTAGAAAAAGGTCCCATATAATCAAATCCCCACACATCAAATGGTTCAACAGCAAGCGAATAATTCATAGGCATTTCCTGACGTCTACCAACATTACCAATTCTTTGACATTCGTCACAAGATAGGACAAATTTACGAGCATCCTTGAAAAGAGTAGGCCAATAAAAACCAGATTGCAATACCTTATGTGCAGTTCTGTCTCCCGCATGGTGTCCTCCGTAAGCCTCGGAATGACACTTCCCTAGGATTTGTTCCTGTTCATGCTCAGGTATACAACGTCTAATAATACCATCTACTCCTTCTTTATAAAGATGTGGGTCATCCCAAAAGTAATGTCTTAAATCAAAGAAGAACTTTTTCTTTTGTTGGTACGTGAAACTATGTGGTATGTATTTAGCAACAATGTAATTAGCATAGTCTGCATACCATGGAGTATTACGAGAAGCATTTATGACAGCTAATTGTTCATCAGGAAAATCATCATTAATAGGTAGTGGGTCATCAAGAACATTTTCCATTCTAGACAAATTATCTGCTACGGGATTCTCAGCTCCCTTCCTATCAGTAATATGCAAGTCAAATTCTTGTAGCAATAAAACCCACCTAATGAGTCTAGGTTTAGCATCTTTCTTCTCCATAAGATATTTAATAGTAGCATGATCGGTGTGAACAGTTACTTTAGAATCAACTATGTAAGATCTGAATTTATCACATGCAAACACAACTGCTATAAATTCTTTTTCAGTAGTAGCATAATTTCTTTGGGCACTGTCTAGAGTTTTACTAGCATAATGGATAACATTTAGTTTCTTATCAACTCTCTGTCCTAGAACAGCACCAACAGCATAATCACTAGCATCACACATAATTTCAAAAGGCAAGTTCCAATCAGGTGGTTGAACAATAGGTGCAGTGGTTAAGGCTTTCTTAAGTGTTTCAAAGGCTTCTAGACAATCATCATAAAAAACAAATGGAACATCTTTTTGCAAAAGATTGGTAAGAGGCCTAGAAATTTTAGAGAAGTCTTTAATAAATCTCCTATAGAAACCAGCATGACCAAGGAAACTTCTTATACCTTTAATATCTTTACGAAATGACATTTTCTCAATAGCATCAACCTTAGCTTTATCAACTTCAATACCTCTTTCAGAAATTTTATGCCCCAAGACAATGCCTTCATTCACCATAAAGTGGCACTTCTCCCAATTCAAGACAAGATTAGTTTCTTCACATCTCTGCAAAACTCGATCAAGGTTGCTTAAGCAATCATCAAAAGAAGTTCCGTAAACGGAAAAATCATCCATGAACACCTCAACAATCTTTTCACAAAAGTCAGAGAATATAGCAGTCATACATCTTTGAAAGGTAGCAGGTGCATTGCATAAACCAAAAGGCATACGTCTATAAGCATAAGTTCCAAAAGGACAAGTGAAGGTGGTTTTCTCTTGATCGGGTTATGATACGGGTATTTGAGAAAAACCAGAATAACCATCTAGAAAACAAAAGTGTGTATGCTTAGATAATATTTCTAACATTTGATCAATAAAAGGTAAGGGGTAATGATCTTTTCTAGCAGCTTTGTTTAATTTTCTAAAATCAATTACCATCCTATAACCAGTTACAATTCTTTGTGGATTGAGTTCATTTTTATCATTAGGAACAACGGTAATACCTCCTTTCTTAGGGACACAATGAACGGGACTCACCCATCTACTATCAGCTATGGGATAGATTATACCTGCTTCCAGGAGCTTTAATATTTCAGTTCTTACCACCTCTTTCATCTTAGGATTGAATCGTCGTTGGTGGTCGACAACTGGTTTAGCATCAAGCTCCATATTAATTTTGTGCTGACATAGAGTGGGACTAATGCCCTTAAGATCATCAAGAGTATATCCCATAGCAGCACGGTGCTTCCTCAGAGTTTTTAGTAATCTCTTTTCTTCATGCGCTGAAAGGTTAGCTCTAATAATAACAGGATATATCTTCTTTTCATCAAGATAAGCATATTTCAGTGTATCAGGCAATTGCTTCAATGCAAATACAGGATCACCCTTAGGTCGAGGAGGGCCTCCAAGAGTTTCAACAGGAAAATTATGTTTAAGGATAGGTGGTTGATCAAAGAACATCTTATCTATTTCATTTCTTTCATTCATATGCATATCGTTTTCATGGTCTAGCAAATATTGTTCTAACGGATCAGTAGGAGGTATGGCAATAGAAGCAAGACCAATAATTTCATCTTTACTAGGCAATTCTTTATCATGAGGTTGTCTACGAAACTTGGAGAAATTAAACTCATGAGATGTACCACCAAACTTAGCTCGAACCTTTTCTTTAACACAATCAATTTCAGCATTAACGGTATTCAAGAAAGGTCTACCAAATATAATGGGACAAAAATTATCTTGTTGTGAACCAAGTACTAAGAAATCAGTAGGGTATTTGATTTTACCACACAAGACTTCAACATCTCTAACACTCCCAAGTGGTGTAATAGTATCTCTGTTCGCTAGCTTAATAGTAACATCAATATCTTCAATCTCAACAGGTGCAATTTCATGCATTACTTCTTGATATAAAGAAAATGGAATAGCACTCACACTAGCACCCATATCACACAAACCATGATAGCAATGATCTCCAATCTTAACAGAAATAACAGGCATGCCAACTACGGGCTTGTTCTTGTCTAACTTATCTCGTTCATTTCTAACAGGTTTAGCAATTCTAGCAGCCTCCTCACAAAAGTAAATAACATGCCCATCTATATTATCGACTAAGAGATCTTTAACCATAGCAACATCAGGTTCAACTTTAATTTGTTCAGAGGGTCTAGGTTCTCTAATATTACTTTTGTTCACCACAGTTGAAGCTTTAGCATGTTCCTTAATCCTAACAGGAAAAGGTGGTTTCTCAATATAAGCAGTAGGCACAACTTGATCAACATGGTAAACAATTGTTTCTTCTTTAACACTAACGAGTTCCTCAATCTTTTCTTTAACAGGGGGATGATATTTAAACCACTTCTCCTTAGGGAGATCAACATGAGGAGCAAATGATTCACAAAAGGAAGCTACTATCTCAGAGTCAAGTCCATATTTAGTGCTAAACTTATGAAAAGCATCGGTGGCCATAAAAGATTTAACACAATCAAACTCAAGTATTATACCTGACTCATTACCTTTGTCAAGCTCCCAATCTTCAGAGTTGCATTTAATTCTTTCCAGAAGATCCCATCTGAATTCAATAGTTTTCTTCATAAAGGAGCCAGTCGAAGAAGAATCGAGCGTAGTTTGATTATCATGAGAAAGCCGAGCATAAAAATTCTGTAAGATAATTTCTTTTGAGAGCTCATGATTGGGGTATGTGTACATCATGTACTTAATCCTCCCCCAAGCTTGAGCGATGCTTTCTCCTTCACGAGGCCAAAAATTATGTATATAATTCCGATCACGATGAACCAAATGCATAGGATAATTTTTTTGATGGAATTCTAGTTTCAATCGGTTCCAGTCCCATGTATCAGTATCATCACATAGCCTATACCACATTAATGCCTTTCCCTCCAAAGATAAAGGGAATACTTTCTTCTTAACTCCATCTCCGGATGAACCTGCAAGCTTAAACAAGAGTATATCAGGATGTACCGTTCCATCTCATGCATAAGGATTAGCTAGCAGTTTCTCTATCATAACCAGAGGAATCTCATAATAAATATTTTCAGTAGGTGTAGTAGGTTGAGGAGCAACTATTTGTGTTTCCGGTCGAGGTGAAGATACCCCGAACAAACCCCTCAAAGGATTACTTTCCATAGTGACAAGTGACAGTAAATTTCAGCACGTAATATAAATGTTTCCTTACCAAATTCCACTCACCAAAGGCGCTTCACTCCCCGGCAACGGTGCCAGAAAAGAGTCTTGATGACCCACAAGTATAGGTGATCAATCGTAGTCCTTTCGATAAGTAAGAGTGTCGAACCCAACGAGGAGAAGAAGGAAATGACAAGCGGTTTTCAGCAAGGTATTTTCTGCAAGCACTGAAATTATCGGTAGCGAGTAGTTTGATAGCAAGATAATTTGTAACAAGTGACAAGTAGCAATAGTAACAAAGAGTGTATCAAGGTGGCCCAATCCTTTTTATAGCAAATGACAAGCCGGAACGATCTCTTATAGTAAGTAAAGCGTTCTCGAGGACACATGGGAATTTCATCTAGTCACTTTCATCATGTTTGTTTGATTCGCGTTCGCTACTTTGATAATTTGATATGTGGGTGGACCGGTGCTTGGGTGCTGTTCTTACTTGAACAAACCTCCCACTTATGATTACCCCCTCTCGCAAGCATCCGCAACTACGAAAGAAGAATTAAGATAACTCTAACCATAGTATTAAACATAGGGATCCAAATCAGCCCCTTACGGAATAGCGCATAAACTAGGGTTTAAGCTTCTGTCACTCTAGCAACCCATCATCTAATTACTACTCCACAATGCATTCCCTTAGGCCCAAAGATGGTGAAGTGTCATGTAGTCGACATTCACACGACACCACTAAGGGAATCAACAACATACATATCATCAAAATATCGAACGAATACCAAATTCACATGATTACTTATGACAAGACTTCTCCCATGTCCTCAAGAACAAAAGTAACTACTCACATATCATAATCATGTCCAAGATCAGAGGGGTATGAATAGCATAATAGATCTGAACATATAATCTTCCACCAAATAAACCAACTAGCATCAACTACAAGGTGTAATCAACACTACTAGCAACCCACAGGTACCAATCTGAGGTTTTGAGACAAAGATTGAATACAAGAGATGAACTACGGTTTGAGATGAGATGGTGCTGGTGAAGATGATGATGAACATTAGTCCTCCCACGATGAGAGGATCGTTGGTGATGTCGATGGCGACGATTTCCCCCGCCCGGAGGGAAGTTTCCCCGGCAGAATCTCTCCGCCGGAGAGCAAAAGTGCTCCTGCCCAAGTTCTGCCTCGAGACGGCGGCACACCATCCCGAAAGTATTCTCTATATTTTTTCTAGGGCAAAATGACTTATATACCAGAAAATGGGGGCCAGAGGCTGGCCAGGGCCCCCACGAGGTACCAGGGCGCGCCTAGGGGGGTGGCGCCCCCTGGTGCCTCATGGGCACCTGGGTGGCCCCCTCTGGTACTTCTTGATTCCAGTATTTTTTATTTATTCCAAAATAATTCGCCGTGAAATTTCAGCTCATTTGGAGATGTGCAGAATAGGTATCTCTGACATAGCTTTTTCAGGTCCAGAATTCTAGCTACCAGCATTCTCCCTCCTTGTGTAGATCTTGCATATTAAGAGAGAAAAGGCATTAGAATTGCTCGAAAAAGTGTTATATTGATTAAAAACACTATAAATAACAGTAGCAAAACATGATGCAAAATGGACGTATCAAGGAGGACGACTGGCAACGGGCCAGGTGAGCGCCAGGTAACTCTTCTCTCTCTCTTTTCTATTTTTTTTTGTTTCCTATTTTTCTTTTCTATTTTGATTTAGTATAAATACCAAATCATTTTTAAAACTCCTGAAAATAATTGTGGGCACTATTTGAATTATTCCAAAAGCCCTCAAATAGTTTTACAATATTTGGAACATTTAAGATAATTATAACAATTAAATGCTCCAATTCAAATACATTATGGCTTAATTCAAAAATCCAGAAATGTTCCAAAAATATGTGCATCATTTTTAGCAGAGGTTGCACCTTTCCCAAAAATGATGAACTTTTCTAAAGGGAATTTTGGATTCATTGAAAATATTTTCATTTTGATCCTAGTTGAAATTCATTTGGTGCTAGGGTGTATCAGTCCCCATTTCAAATTCATTTTAATTTAAACATGATGCATGGATGCTGATGCAACTATTTACTAACAAATTCTAGGGCTGTGACAACTCACCCCCACTAAACAAGAATCTCGTCCCGAGATTCAAGACGTGAGGTGAGAGGAAGGGAGGTCATGGAACTGACACAGTCTTCATGATCCATTCGCCCTCCTCGAAGATGCGGATTCATTGGATCATGTTGATCTTGACATCTTTGCCTTCGAGAGCTTCACCCAACATGATGACGACAGAAGGAGCTCTAAAGGAATTGATCTTCTCGAAGATCAAGCAACTCATGATCAACTCATGGAATGAGATGTAAGAACATCTCTTAAGCTGGGACACAAAACACACATCAGGAACGAGGGAAGGAAGCAGACGACAGAGGTTCAATTTGGTAGGCAACAATTCCACGCTTGAATAAGATGGTGCATGGCTTCAAAGTAGCGAGGAAATAATTGACATGATCCCATAATGGGGCACCTTAGGGAAGGCGACTCGTAGAATTATTCCCTTAAGTGGCAAAAAGAATTACTTTTGATACATAGATCATTGAAACTCTCTATACCAGCCTAAGGCAATTCACAGCCGATCATTTGAAGGAGTTCGAAAGAATGGTATACCCAGACTAGAATGGATGATGTGGGCTACCTTGTTGAAGACAACGGAATGGATGATATTTGCTTATCATCGGAAATGGATGGGACCCATGATAAGCCCACTTTTGAAGATGATCCTGAGCAGCAATTACTGAGAAGGGCAGCCCATGGGAAAATGGCACAATGGCGGGTGCAAGCTAGGAACAAAATGCAAATGTTGGGAATGATTCTAGTAACTGGGGAGAGGGCTCAACAGTAGAGAGTGATTCCACTGTTTGAATGGCTATAGAATAATCGAAGAACCAAGGGCACATTCCAACTACTGCCGACGATAAAACCTAGTGCCTGAGCGTGCCCTCAAGAACTTGAGCATTCGATATTTGTTAGGGTTTCACCAGCAACTATGCCAAGGATGCTGGTAACACCTCATACTACCATGATGAATAGTGACGGAGGATGCAAATGCAAGGAAGACAACACTTTCTCATATTTCACCTTCACTAGGCCAAGGAAACAAAATCTGGATGATCAACCGAGAGACATTCAGCATTCCGCTTCAAATGTTCTCCTTGATGTACTAGTATAACCCAATTATATGTACTCTTTGGTATCTAGAACATCAAGTAAAGGTCGGACTTCGGGGGCACAAAGAATCCATAAGGAACAACTTCCAGAATAAGTCAAATCCACATGGGAGAGTGGCTAACATTACTGATACAAGATACTATAATAATAGGTCTTCCGGCTAGGTGTGTTAGCCACAACATCACTTTACCGGGTTATGGAGAGACCGATATTATAATTCTTGGAAATCATTCCAACCATCATATCTGCCTGAGATTCAGATCTGGTTGGTGACAGGACACTTCAGACCCAACATGTCTGAAGGAAGGCTTGCAACACAAAGCGGCAAGATGACGTTGCGAGATTCTCGGGGAATGCACTATGGAAGCAAGCTCCAACACATGAGCTGATTCGCAAGACACACGTGGACACACTATCTAGGAAAATGTGACCACATAGAAGTCTTACTGCAAAACACTACCGAGTCCTGGTTGGGAACCATCATTTAGGATAACGAAGTCTTGTGCATGTCCATCTGGGCCCTTCAGGATTAGCACTTGAACTTCTTATCTTTGAACAAATCGATCAGTGGCTTGGTGTGCTAGGGATTACATATGGAATGAAGATGACCAGTCTACCAATCCATAGAATACTTCGCACATGCATGACTGACTTGGGATGATTCCAATGGAAGCAAAACAAACTTTCTCAAATTCACGGTGGCAACTTGCATCAAATGCACATGAACTTAGAGGAGGTCACTTCTTACATCAAACGTATACCTCATGGCTAGCACCAAGATAATGTTTACGAAAGTTTCCAACACTAGCTCGGTATTCAACAAAATCATGGAGAAGATAAAAATGTTGCCGATGGGCTCAACAACAATTCATCTAGGTTTCCATATAGATGGAATTCCACAATAAAGTGAACACGGTGATAGCATTGGTCAGACCCAAAAGAATATAATGGTGCATACTCGAGGAACAACCACGAGTATGACAACATTACGAACATCGTTGGTTCAGATTTGATTTGACGATAGCCCACACTCAGATCAAAAGATTGGATAAGACAATAGATCCAACAACTGAACATGAAGGTCAGTCGATGAAGGCATCATCTTTCTCCAATGCATACACACAAAAGATATCCCTTTGGAATGAACTAAGTCAGACAAAGCTTTTATCTTCCAACTCTCCAGGTTGTTGTTTAGCTTAACCAACTAGCTCAGGGTATCTAACACAGATTCTTGGAGAAGGGGTGGTTTAGAAGAAAACCAACTTGATCACGAACTCATCATAACGGTCAGGGGACAACCTGGTGACACTTCCAAGAAGATATTCGGAAAATCACGAACCACCGATATGTTACTAAGCTCGAGAACATTCTTGCTTTTCAGGGCAAGACAAAATGACCAAAAGAGCAAGGGATTGAGACAATCTTAACTCATTGACTGAAGAGTGCACCAGGAATAAGGTCTAGGTAGCACGATCAAACTTAGAATGATGATTCAATAACCATCACACCAAGAATGAAATTATCGTCCATTAACTACCAAACAACAGGGTTGCTAGGAGTATTGATTTCACACATCACAGTTCACTTGTCGGCATTTCGGTTGCAACGACATGGAGACCGAGAAATAAATGATGATGGCGAGAAGTATCACTATATCAAGAATTCATAAGATGGTGTGCAATTCCTATGACATTCTTGACATGAAAGAGGGTAACACTCCAGGGTAGAGCAGACTAGAAGCTAGTTTGGCTTTCTCGATCCATGGAATACAACTACTTTGACCCAATCCTAGTAATGGATGAGGTACTGGAGTTTGTTTCTCCTGGTCATTCCGAAATAGAATGGCTTGACAGAACACAGGGGTAATAGGCATCGATGCACACGAAAACACAACTACTCCTGGCTGTCAATTGATAAACGATGGTCGGAATACAACTGAAGGGGGACAACTCGGAGAAACACACGATTATCTGAGTTGTGGATGCATGGATTAGCATGTCGAACAAGTCCAACAGATTTCTTCCGGACACCCATGTAGAAGGAGAGGATTGGCAGATTCACAATGTAGAATGGAGAACTCGTCAGGAGCACTCTTGTTATGATCTTTTGGTTCAAAAGAACTTCTGCTATGGATGGTTCATGGTATTTGGAGGAATGATATACCACGAACCTTGAGGACTAAACAAGGTTACTAACCAACCTAAAGGAGCTACAATCTCTATTAACATGACATAGGTAGAGTGGATCTTGGGTTCAGGAACCCAGGAATGGAATACCTAATAACTAAAGGGCATCACGAGATGCTTTTGAAAAGGATGGCTAGAATCATCACACTAAGAACACAACACAAGGTTGGGTTACTGGGTGGTTATCTATGATATCTTAGTTTTCTGATAGCTTCAACAATTATGTCGAGGCAATGGAGTACCTCAACATGGCGATTAGTGTGCTTATTCTGGCCCAAAAGGACATCGGGAACTGGGAGGAAAAATTTGCAAATGCACCAGACTACTTAGAACCTTGGATAACTCGGACAGCATAATGGCTATACAGGCATGAAACATGAGACAGTATGCAAGACAACTGACAACACAGTAATGGAATCCTATGGATGGCACAGATCCATGAAGACAACACCTATTCTATAAGTCTCCAACATAGTAACTCGTCATCCTGATAGATAGATGAGAAAGCCTAGTTTCTTAACCCCGTAGGAAAAATGAGGGTGACTCAGAATCAGAGGGACACAAGGGTAATGAGTAAAAAGAGCCTTACGTTCCCTTCCACAATCAATTCCCCTATATAACTAAGGGATAATTAATTTTATGCCCCTAGTTGGGTCCCACTCGTCTGTTTTACCCCTAACTTCAGAAACTCACCTGTTCTGTACAAGCCACTTTGCAATTCTTATGCTTTTGCGATTTGACCCTTTGACTGTCACTTTGAAAAAATCATAACAAATTCATACTAACTAAGAAAAATGCAAATAAGATATCAAAATGTTCACAAAAACATCACCTATATGTGCATGTCATTTTCATTCTTAACAAAAGTATTGGAAAGTCCTCATCTCAGTTTTAGCTCATATGACCTTAGCATGAACAGTACAATCTAATTAATTCAAAAAATTCTAAATTTTTTTGGTGGCAAACATTGACCAATGTTTTGAGTGCTTGCCAAGTTTCATAACAGAATGACATTCGTGGAAGTCGTGGCAAAAAAACAAAATTTTGACACATTGATTTTATTTTTTTGCCACGACTTCCTCGAATGTCATTCTGTTATGAAACTTGTCAAGCACTCAAAACATTGGTCAATGTTTGCCACCAAAAAAAATTAGAATTTTTAGAATTTTTTTAGATTGTACTGTTCATGCTAAGGTCATATGAGCTAAAACTGAGATGAGGACTTTCCAACACTTTTGTCAAGAATGAAAATGACATGCACATATAGGTGATGTTTTTGTGAACATTTTGATATCTTATTTGCATTTTTCTGAGTTAGTGTGAATTTGTTATGATTTTTTCAAAGTGACGGTCAAAGGGTCAAAGGGCAAAAGCATAAGAATTGCAAAGTGGCTTGTACAGAACAGGTGAGTTTCTGAAGTTAGGGGTAAAACAGACGAGTGGGACCCAACTAGGGGTATAAATCTAATTATCCCTATAACTAAAGCATTTCTAGACTCAACTTCGGCCAGTTTGGCTTGGTAATCCTACAGGCAGTCAGGCTCTGATAGTTATCAAGATCAACAGCAGGTTCTATTTCTACATCATTATCTAGTTGAGCATCAACATGAACATCATCATTGTTATTATCATTATCATTAGGTGAGTGTTCATTACCAGATTGTGTCTCAGCATCAGAAATAGAAACATCATTATGATTATCAGGAGGTTTTTCTATCTCAGGTTCACTAGAAGCATGCAAAGTCCTATCATTTTTCCTTTTCTTTTTCTTCTTAGATGAACTAGGCACATCAATATTATTTCTCTGAGAATCTTGCTCAATTCTTTTAGGATGACCTTCAGGATACAGAGGCTCCTGAGTCATTCTACCTCCTCTAGTAACAACTCTAACAGCACTATCATTCATTTTATTATTCATTTCATTAAGCAAATCATTTTGTGACTTAGCAATTTGTTCTAACTGAGTATGAACCATAGAAGCATGTTTACTTAAGCCTTTAACATCTTTAGCAGTTCTAAACATCATATCACTCAAATGATCTATCATGAAAGCATTGCATTTTAATTGATTGCTAACATACAAATTGAAGTGTTCTTGCTTAATGATATAATTATCAAACTCATAAAGACATTGACTAGCAGATTTATTATACGGAATATCGCCTTCATCGAATCTAATAAGAGAATTTACCTCTACTACCTATGTCGGGATATCGAGCCCATGTATTTCTCAATAGGTGGTAAATTCTTAACATCTTCAGATTTAATCCCTTTTTCTTTCATAGATTTCTTTGCCTCTTGCATATCTTCAGGACTGAGGAATAGAATACCTCTCTTCTTTGGAGTTGGTTATGGCGGTGGTTCAGCAAGTGTCCAATCATTGGCATTCTTTAATATATTATTCAAAAGTTCTTCAGCCTGTCCAACAGTTCGTTCCCTGAAAACACAACCAGCACAACTATCTAGGTAGTCCCTAGAAGCATCGGTTAGTCCATTATAAAAGATATCGAGTATTTCATTTTTCTTAAAAGGATGATCAGGCAAAGCATTAAGTAATTTGAGAAGCTTCCCCCAAGCTTGAGGGAGATTCTCTTCTTCAATTTGCACAAAATTAAATATTTCCTGTAAGGCAGCTTGTTTCTTATGAGCAGGAAAATATTTTTTAGAGAAGTAATATATCATATCCTGGGGGCTATGCACACAACCAGGAGCAAGAGTATAAACCATTTCTTAGCATCACCCTTTAATGAGAAAGGAAACAACTTAAGAATGTAGTAGTAACGAATTTTTTCCTCATCAGCAAATAGGGTGGCTATATCATTCAATTTAGTAAGGCGTGCCACAACAGTTTCAGTTTCATAACCATGAAAAGGATCAGATTCAACCAAAGTAATTAACTCAAGATCGACAGAGAATTCATAATCCTTATCGGTAACAAAGATAAGAGAGGTAGCAAATTTGGGATCATATTTCATTCTCTCCATCATAGACTTTTCTTTAAGCTTAACCAGTAATTTTCTAACATCTTCTCTATCATTACAAGCAAGAATTTCCCTAGCTGTCTCTCCATCTATAACATAACCATTAGGTATCCTAGGCATTTAAACTCTAGTAGGAGAGCTAGGAATAATAGGTGAATCATAATTTTCATCAGTTTCATCAATTTCAGCATTCTCAGTTTCTTTAGCTCTAGCAATTTGTTCATCAAGAAATTCACCTAGTGGCACAGTATTATCAAGCATAGTACTACCATCATCATAAGTATCATTTATAGCAGAAGTAGTATCATCAATTACTTGCAACATACCAGAATGAATAATAGGTGGCGGTGTCGCAAGCCTACTGAGAACAGAAGGTGAATCAAGTGCAGAGTGTGATGGCAGTTCCTTACCTGCCCTCGTCTTAGAGGGTACGATCTTAGTCTTAGCGTCTTTCAGATTCTTCATAGTGATGAATAAATATAATTCCCAAGTGACTCAACAAATAGAGCTATGCTCCCCGGCAACGGCGCCAGAAAAAGGTCTTGATAACCCACAAGTATAGGGGATCGCGACACAAGGGGAGCCAAAGAATATTTGCGAGTATTTAGCAGTTGAGTTGTCAATTGAACCACACCTGGAGAACTAAATATCTGTAGCAAAGTGTTTAGTAGCACAGTAGTAACAGTAGCAATAGGAACATAAACAGTAACAGTAGCAGTTTTGTAGTGATTGTAACAGCAGCAGCAACAGAAGTAACTTAGCAAAGATCAATATGCGAAAAGCGTAGGCATTGGATCAATGATGGATAATTATGTTGGATGACATTCATCATGTAACAGTCACAACCTAGAGCGATACACAATAGCTCTAATTCATCAATGTAATGTAGGCATGTATTCCGTATATAGTCATACGTGCTTATGATAAGAACTTGCATGACATCTTTTGTCCTACCCTCCCATGGCAGCGGGGTCCATAGGGAAACTAAGGGATATTAAGGCCTCCTTTTAATAGAGAACCAGAACAAAGCATTAACACATGGTGAATACATGAACTCCTCGAATTACAGTCATCCCCGGAGAGTATCCCAAACAATTGTCACTATGGGATCTACGGATAAGAACAATAACAAGTGCATATGATAGGCAGATAGGATCAAGAACTCAAGTGTATTCATGAAAACATAAAGGATTCAGATCTGAAATCATGGCACTCGGGCCCTAGTGACAAGCATTAAGCATAGCAAAGTCATAGGAACATCAATCTCAGAACATAGTGGATACTAGGGATCAAGCCCTAACAAATTGACTCGATTACATGGTAAATCTCATCCAACCCATCACCGTCCACCAAGCCTATGGAGACATTACTCACACACGGTGGTGAGCATCATGAAATTGGTGATGGAGGATGGTTGATGATGACGATGGCGACGAATCCCCCTCTCCGGAGCCCCGAATGGACTCCAGATTAGCCCTCCGGACGAAGAACAGGAGATGGCGGCGGCTCCGTATCGTAAAACGCGATGAAACTTCTTCTATTTTATTCTTCGGGAAAGAGAATTTATAGCGTTGGAATTAGGTCAGAAGGACCTCTGTGGGCCCCACAACGTATCCCGGCGCGCCCCCAGGTGGGGTCGCGCCCTGTTGCCTTGTGAGCAACAAGGGCCCCCTCTCCAGTTGATTCTTGCACCAATATTTTTTATATATTCCATAAAAAAATTCCAAAAAGTTTCGTCCAATTCCGAGAACTTTGATTTCTGCACAAAAACAACACCATGGTAGTTCTGCTGAAAACAGCGGCAGTCCGGGTTAGTTCCATTCAAATCATGCAAATGAGTACAAAACAAGAGCAAAAGTGTTTGGAAAAGTAGATACGACGGAGACGTATCACATGCCCCTAGGGAGGATGTTGGTAGGAGTTAACCATCGCGCACCCCCGATTTATACAACACTTAAGGATTTCAATCAGACATAAAAATGCTCAAACCTCCCCACCATGTCATGTTGGACACATAAATGAGTAATACATAACAAGCTTTAATATCAATATATTTACTAACTAATGATCATGAATCGATACCCTTTCATATTACGACATCAATGCAATTAAAATAATCATTTCATATTCAGTGATCTACATGAATGTTTCTATCATAGCACCCTTACATACCTATCATTTTCAGACTAGTCTCATAACCTGTGCATATTACCACTTCCTATTTAAGGGACTCTCAAAAAAATTTAAGTGAAGCACAATAGTACCAATAATTTCTATAAAATAAACCTATCCCGTGCTCAAAAGATTTAAGTGAAGCACATGAGCAACTGCCCAGCTCAAAAGATATAAATGAAGCACATAGAGTATTCTAAAAAATTATAACATGTGTGATTCTATCTCAAATGGTGTGTCCAGCAAGCAAATGATTGTGGCAAATTAACTAACAAAATAAAACTATAGCACAAGACGCTCCAAGTTAAACTCATATCATGTGATGAATAAAAATATAGCTCCGTGTAAACATACCGATGAATTGTGGACGAAAGAGGGGATGCCATCCCCGGGCATCCCCAAGCTTAGACGCTTGTGTCTTCCTTGGATATTACCTTGGGGTGCCTTGGGCATCCCCAAGCTTACGGTCTTGCCACTCCTTATTCTGTTGTCCATCGTAAACTCACCCAAAACTTGAAAACTTCAGCACACAAAACTCAACAGAAATTTCGTGAGATCCGTTAGTATAATAAATCAATCATCCACATTAGGTACTGTTATAAAATCATTCATAATTGATCTTCCATAATACCTACTGTATTATAACTTCTCCATGACTTATACCCCCCGATATAATCCATAGCATCATTAAAACAAGCACACTATGCAAAATAAACAGAATCTGTCTAAAACAGAATAGTCTGTAAAGATCTGAATTAAAAACATACTTATGTAACTCCAAATATTCTGAAAAATTAGGAAAACGTAAACCATTAGTATTCCAACATTTTTTTAAAAAATCAGAATTTTATCACATTCTTGTACAAAATAGAAATTCCAGAACTGGGCGTAAAACTTTCTGTATTCAAACAGCATCAATTATACTATCATCTAAATCATCCCAAAGGCATTACTTGGCACAAACACTATTTAAAAGATAAAAACACAATCATTACAGTAGAAATAATCATGTGACTCAAGAAAATTAAAAATTGCAATAAAGATAAATATTGGGTTTCCTCCCAAGAAGCGCTATTGTTTTATGCCCCTAGCTAGGCATAATGCATAGTTTCAAGTATTATCATCCTTCAAAGTAATTCCATAGGTGGCTCTCATATAATAGATTCCTATGGTGGTTTAATTATATTCCTTGGGAAGTGTTCCATCCCTTTCTTTAATGGAAGTTGGAACCTTATATTTCCTTCTTTCATATCAATAATTGCACCTGTGGTTCGTAGGAAAGGCCTACCAAGTATTATAGGACAAGACGGATTGCATTCAATATCAAGCACAATGAAATCCACGGGCACATAACTTATATTTGCAATTATCAAGACATCATTAATTCTTCCCAGTGGTTTCTTAATAGTTGAATCCGCTAAATGCAAGTTGAGGGAACATTCATCCATATCAGTGAGACCTAGAACGTCACATAAAGATTTTGGTATAGCTGAGACGCTAGCACCTAGATCACACAAAGCATTAAATTCATAATCTTTAATATTAACATTAATAGTAGGTTCCCATTCATCATGTAATTTTCTTGGTATTGACACTTCCAATTCTCGCTTTTCTTCATGAGCTTTAATCATCGCTTCTACAACGTGTTTAGTAAAAGCTTTATTTTGTTCGTAAGCATTGGGTGAATTCATCATGGATTGCAACAAGGAAATACATTCAATAAAAGATCAATAATCATAATTAAAGTCCTTGTAATCTAAAGTAGTGGGCACATCACTATTTAAAGTCTTGACCTCTTCAAACTCACTTTTATTGTTTTTATCATTAAGATCATCACCCTCTGAACAATTGGGACGCCTTCTACTTAAAGTTGACTCTTCTCTTGTCCCAGTATCATCAAGTGTTATATTACTAAACAAAGTTCAATAGGTGTCACACCAACCATTTTAATATCTTCATCATTACTATCATGAAAACCGGAAGCGAAAGCCTTTTCTAGAAATTCACGTCTAGCTCTCAACCTCTCGATTCTTTTTCTACTCTCATCCATGGTGACTTGGATAGACTTTAAATATTCAGCTATTGCATCATTTCTATGTGGCAAAATTTTAATTTTAAGAGTTTCCACATCACGAGCAATAATATCCAAATTTCTAGACATGTCATCAACTTTGTTTAGTTTTTCTTGTACCATAGCATTGAAAATCTTTTGAGAACTAAGAAATTCTTTAATATTGTTCTCAAGTTCATTAGGTATCCTATTATTATTATTATTATATGAATTACCATAGGAATTACCATAATTATTAGAGGGATTACCGGGATACGGTCTAGGATTAAAATTCCCTCTGTAAGCATTGTTATTGAAATTATTTCTAGCGGCGAAATTCACATCAATGGCATCATTATTTTGCTCAATCAAAGTAGATAATGGAATATCATTAGGATCAACATGAGCACTTTTAGTAGCAAGCATATTCATAAGAGCATCCATTTTATCACTCAAAGTAGAAACTTCTTCGACAGAGTTTACCGTCTTACCAGTTGGAGCTCGTTCGGTGTGCCATTGGGAATAGTCTGTGGTCATATTATCAAGAAGCTTCGTGGCCTCTCCTAATGTAATTCCCATGAATGTACCACCTGCACCAGAGTCTAGAAGATTTCTTGACACAAAGTTTAGTCTCGCATAAATTTTTTGTATTATCATCCATAAGCTTAATCCATGAGTGGGAAATTTTTTAATCAATAATTTCATTCTCTCCCAAGATTGTGCAACATGTTCTTGCTCAAGTTGCTTAAAGTTCATGATTTGATTTCTAAGAGATATAATCTTAGCGGGAGGAAAATACTTAGCAATAAAAGCATCCTTACATTTATCCCAAAAATCAATACTATTGCGGCGTCAGGATGAAAACCAGGTTTTAGCTTTGGCCCTTAATGAGAAGGGAAATAATTTCAACTTAACAATATCATTATCCACATCTTTTCTCTTTTGCATATCTCATAATTCTACGAAGGTATTAAGATGGGATGCATCATCTTCATTAAAGTTTCCAGCAAATTGTTCTTTCATGAGAAGATTTAGCAATGCAGCATTAATATCATATGACTCCGCACTAGTGGCGGGAGGAGAAATTGGAGTACTACTAAAATCATTGTTATTAGTATTCGAGAAGTCACACAACTTAGTGTTTTCTTGAGACATAGTGGCAATTCAAGCAAGCAAGCAAAATAAAATATTTTTGTGTTTTTGATTTTTTAACGAGACTAATAAAGCAAGTAAAGGCAAATAAAAAGTAGAACAAGTAAATGATAAATTTTATGAAGGTACTTTGAGTTGTTTGAGTAAACCTCCCTGGCAACGGCGCCAGAAATTCCTTCTGCTACTTGTGAGATGCGTTGGGTTTTTCCCCGAAGAGGAAGGGAGATGCAATAGTAGCAGATAAGTATTTCCCTCAATTAAGAACCAAGGTTTATCGAACCAGTAGGAGCTTTACTCGAACAACCCTCAAACAACACCTACACACAAGAGAGCAAATACTTGCACCCAACGCGGGCAAGAGGGTTGTTAATCCCCTTGTACTCGTTAATTGCAAGGATTAAATCTGATAGTTGTAGATAGATAAAATGCAAAGTAAAATAAAAGTAAATAAATTGCAGCAAGGTATTTTTGGGTTTGATTATATGGCTAAGGTAGACCCGGGGGCCATAGTTTTCACTAGAGGCATCTATCTCATAAGCAAAGCATACGGTGGGTAAACAAATTACTATTGGGCAATTGATAGAAAAGCACATAGTTATGATGTTATTCAAGGCATGATCATCTATATAGGCATTACGTCCATGACAAGTAGACCGACTCCTACCTGCATCTACTACTATTATTCCACCAATCGACCGACTCCTGCCTGCATCTATGGTATTAAGTTCAACAGAGTAACGCTTTAAGCAAGATGACATAATGTAGATAGAATAAAACCAAGCAATATGATTGAATCCATTCTTTTTACCCTTAGTAGCAACAATGCAAATACATGCCTCGCTAACCTTTCTGTCACTGGGTGAGGACACCGCAAGATTGAACCTACTACTATGCACCACTTTCACAGAAGACCTAATTGTCAACTTGGCCAAAGAAAACTTATAGATTGGAAAGCATTACATAGCTATAACAATCATACATTATAAAGTTCAGAATATAACTCAATTACTTTCAATGAATAATCTGATCATAAACACACTGTTCATCGGATCCCAACAAACACACCGCACAAAAGTATTACATCGGATAGAACTCCGAGGAGAACATGGTATTGAAGATCATATCGAGAGAGAGAGAGAGAGAGCCATCTAGCTAATCACTATGGACCCAAAGGTCCTGTAGGAACTACTCACACTTCATTGGAGGGGCAACAAGGTTGATGTAGAAGCCCTCCGTGGTCGATTCCCCCTCGGGCAGAATACCGGCGGAGGCCTCCATATGAGATCACGGAAGAACAGAGAGGCCTGCGGCGGCGGAAGAATTGTTTCGGGGCTCCCTCTGGTGTTTTTGGGATTTTAGGGAATTTATGGAAGTGGAATTAGGTCAGGAGGGGTTACGAGGGGCCCACAAGCTCAGGTGGCGTGGCCCCCACTTGGGGGCGCGTCGTGTGAGCTTGTGGCCTCCTCCCGAGGCTTCCTGGGTGTCTTCTGGTCCAAAAATCACCGTAAAAATTTATTGCATTTGGACTTTGTTTGGTATAGTTTTCCCCTGAAACAATGAAATAAGCAAAAGCAAAAGCTGGCACTGGCTCTAGGTTAATAGGTTAGTTCCAAAAAATGATATAAAATTGCATATAAAGTATGTAGAATTGATATAATAATAGCATGAAACAATAAAAAATTATAGATACGTCGGAGACGTATCATGCTACTACTTTGCTTGATGAATCTGTGCCACTTGTTGAATTTCTTGATGCTCATATTTCTAAAGCTAAAGAATTTGAAATTGATGAAAATTATGAATCACCTGCTACACCTAGTACTCCTGTTAGAACTAGGATGATTAATGTGCCTGAAGGATATACTCTTGATGATGAAATTGCTAAAGAATTAGTTGTGTGTAAAGATAGGGATGATCTTAAAAACTTAGTGGATAGACTGGAAGAAAAAGCTATGAACCAAAGGATGAAATATGATCCTAAGTTTACAACTTCCTCTATTTTTATTACTGATAAGGATTATGAATTCTCTATAGATCCTGACCTTATTACTCTAGTAGAATCTGATCCTTTTCATGGTTATGAATCTGAAACAGTTGTTGCACACCTTACTAAGCAGAATGAAATTGCCACCCTATTTGCTCAAGCGGAAAGGATTCACAATTATTATATTCTTAAAGTGTTTCCTTTTTCATGAAAGGGTGATGCTAAGATATGGTTTAATAACCTTGCTCCTGGTTCTGTGCGTAGTCCCCAGGATATGATTTACTACTTCTCTGAAAAATATTTTCCTGCTCATAAGAAACAGGCTGCCTTACAGGAAATATTTAATTTTGTGCAACTTGAGGAAGAGAATCTCCCTCAAGCTTGGGGGAGGCTTCTCCAATTATTAAGTGCTTTGCCTAATCATCCTATTTAGCAAAATGAAATACTTGATATCTTTTATAATGGACTAATAGATGCTTCTAGGGACTACCTAGATAGTTGTGTTGGTTGTGTTTTCAGGGAAAGAACAGTTGAACGAACTCAGGAATTATTGAATAACTTATTGAAAAATGCCGATGATTGGACACTTCCCGAACCACCTCCTAAGACAATTCCAAAGAAAAGAGGTATTCTATTTCTCAGTCCACAAGATATCCAAGAAGCCAAGAAATATATGAAAGAGAAAGGCATTAAATCTGAAGATGTTCAAAATCTACCACCTATTGAAGAAATACATGGACTCGATACCCCGACACAGGTAGCAGAGGTAAACTCTCTTTATAGATTTGATGAGGGTGATATTCCCTATAATAAATCTCCAAGTCAGTGCTAGATGCATTTGACAATTTTATCATTAGTGTTATGCCCTTCTCTCTTTATAAAAGACTTGATTTGAGTAAGTTGATTCCTACTGAAATTTCCTTGCAAATGGCTGACAAGTCTACTGCTATACCCATTGGTATTTGCGATGATGTTCTGGTTGTTGTTGCTAATGTTACTATCTTAACAGACTTTGTTATTCTCGATATGCCCGAGGACGACAATATGTCGGTTATCCTTGGAAGACCTTTTCTTAACACTACAGGGGCTGTTATTGATTGTAATAAAATCAAGGCCACTTTTCATGTTAACAACAAAGAGCACACAGTATATTTTTCGAGGAAGCAAAACAACGTGAATAGCATCAATTCCATTGAAAAAATTAGGACAATCACTATTGGAGACTTTGAATTTCCTCGTACGGTTCCCAAAAAGAAATATCAATCTCTTATTGTTGGGACAATGCATATCCCAGTTGAGGTAACCTAGTGCTATACAAAAATTCTTTGATTTTATGTCACTCGGAAATAGTTTGTTAATAAGACTTGATCAACCTTATTAATGGATTCTTTTTGAGTGGCATATGGTCGATGAATTCTGTATGCACAACCTTCTGTAACTTTAGTTTACTTAATGTTATTTTTAGTTTAATAAATTAGAATATTCCATTTATTCCATTTTCTCAGTTTTCTATGCAATAAAAAAATGACCCAGAAATAAAAGTGCTTAGAATGTAATAAAATTTTGACATGATTTTTTATTGAATAAAAGATAATTTTTGGCACTGGACACACCCCAGGGGGGTGCACCTGGTATCCACAAGGTAGAAGGGCACGCCCAGGTGCCTTGTGGGGCCCACAGGACCCCACTTACTTATCTCCCATGCCCATCTTCTTCCTCCACCTCTAGAAAAATTCACGTCCAGTTGTTAGCTCGTGTTCTTGCTCCTGCATACGAATTTTTGATCTCTTTGCTCGGAGCTCCGTTTCCAAAACTTTTTAGAGAAATTGCTCCTTGGTATGTGACTCCTCCATTGGTCCGATTAGTTTTTGTTCTACTGGTTTATACTTTGCTTCTTTTGCTGCTATTGGTAACCAAGAAAATGAGCCTGCATGTTGAATTCATTTGGTTCTAAGTAGTTGAATGCTTGATATAGCCTCTAGAAACTTTGTAACACCCCGAGAATCATGCTACAGTGATCTCTTGCTAATGATGCCAAGTCATCATATTTTACTAAGCCAAATTACCACTTGATAAAAACCAAACCCAGTTTCAAATTCAAATTGCAAGACGAAATATTAATTATTCAAACAGTGAAACAAAAAAGTTTACGCGATCCCATAAAATCCCCAAGTATTTTCCATGTAGAAACCAAACCCATCTGGATTACAAAATTGACTCTAACAATATTTAAAGTGGATCAACCACATCTAAGTTGGCCATTTAAATTCAGACATAAACTTAAATAATTGCAAATGCTCTGAAAGTTTTTGTGCAGCCCTAGAATATTGCATAGCATTTTGGTGCAAAGTTTCATAGTTAACAAAGTTCATTTGATCACTAAACTATTTAGAGAACAGTGTCTACTTATTATTTCAGAAAGGGAAAATAGGAAAGGTCCCTGTGCACTTTAGCCCAATAGGAATAGTAAGAAACCTAGCCCACCTCTGGTCTCCTTCTACCACACGTACAGGAGACAGAGCACCTGTGCGTGGCGCACATCCACGCTACCATGGACGCACCCGGCCACCTACCGGCCATCCCATGGCCCTCCCTGGGGTTAAGGTCGTCGCCCGCGACCCCCAGCCGAACCCTAGCCCCTCACTTTCCCCGCCCTCGCGCCACTCTTCGCACACATGCACGCATCTGACGCTGCCGTTGCCGCGTCGTTGCTATTACCGAGCTTCGAAGCCCCTGCGAGCTATGTGAGGTTGTCCAGGAGCTGCACGGCATCGCCTACTTCGTCAACCTCGACGCACGAAAGAATGGGTGCCCTCGAGCCGTCACCCTCTATGAATCCGTCCGTCGGCCGCCGCCGCTACTCGCCACGATTCGCCGCCCCGACCTCCTCCGGCTTCCCTGAGCTCGTCCTCAGCCTCGCGCTGAACCCCTCCTTCGATTCCCGGCCTTTTCCCTCTCGTTCCGACGCCGTAGACGCCGTACGCCGCTGCGGCCGATTTCGCTGGAGCCCGTGCTCACCGTCGCGTGGCCACGCTCACGCGCGCCTCTGGCGCCTGTGGCCACGCCTTCCCCGCGCCCGCGCTGCCCGCGTTTCGGCCGGCCGCTGCGCCCTCGCTCGTGTCGCCGAGCTCCTGTCGCTGCTGCCATGCTGAATGCTACTGTAGCTGCTGAATGTTACTGTAGCTGCTGCTAGATTTATGACTACTACACTGATTAACTCTCTGGACAGCGACTAAACAACTGTTGACATGAGTAAAAATGATATGGGCAGGTAGTACACTTGACAAGGTTCAAATGTTTCCACTGGACCAAATCCATTTGATGCATGGATTAAATCATATGAAAATCACATAGTGCTATGTTCTGTTAACAGAAAAACAACTTTATTGTCATAGCTACTTTAGAGCTAGAAATGGACCTGCTACAGAAACTTTTCATGCCATCAGAGTGCATGGCATGATAGCACTCTTGATGTAGTACAAAACACATTTAGGAAGTATCACCATTTGAGTTATAGATCAATGGCAATCATCCAGCAAACTTTGTATATTTTAACAGTTTCTGGAATTAACATCAAGTGGCACCTTTCAAACAAAGCCTTGATCAAGCAACTGAGCTCTAACATGGATGACATTGGTACTAGCTTGTAGATCACAGACAAATGCTCAGATTTGATATAAGGCACTAATTCATAGGATGAATAGAGCACTAGCTATAGCCTCCGGAAAACAGCTAAGTGATGTTTAAAACTGAGCAATTCTTAGATAGCCAAATTTCAGAAAAATCCAGAAAATGATTAAAATTTTGAAAAATCATATAAAATAAACCTTAACTCGGATGAAAAAAATTTATATATGAAAAATGATCAGAAAAATATGACGAATCCGAATATCATACCCACTTACCTGCCACACCTCTCTAACATGATGAACATGGAACTTGTCCCTCCGATTCATCTGTCCGATAATTGCCCGGAGCTGGTAAAACACCTCCAGATGTTTCCCGCTCCGACTAACTTGCGTAGTACGGCATTAGGGCACCCCTCGAATAGTTTACTGTCGTGCCATGCATCTGTGATTGCATTTGTCTGCTTTTTATTTATTGTTCTTCCCCCTCTTCTCTCCGGTAGACCCCGAGACCGACGCTGCACCTGTGATCGACTACGTCATCGACGACCCTTCCTCCTTTTCAGCAAAGCTTCCAGGCAAGCAAAACCCCCTTGCTCATTCCTATATCGCCTATTCCTTCTCCCTCATGCTTGCATTAGATTTTGCTACTATAAATGATTGCTCCTATTCTGATGCATAGCCTACTTTTGTAACCTGCTATTGTTACTTTACCTGTCATCCTAAACTGCTTAGTATAGGTTGGTTAGTGTTCCATCAGTGACCCCACACCCTTGTCCCTATTGCCCCGCTTTAGTACTAGTGCCTCGATCATTATGATCGATGTGCAGACACCGTCACATCACCGCACATACCCCCCTTAGTTGTACGACTCTGCAGGGCTACTATCGAGTGCCGAGGGTTATACCTTGTACTTCACTTCTGATGATGGCTCTGTTGCATAGATAATTGGTTGCGGTTATCGAGGGTGATTGCTCTTTCACCACCTCCATTGACGACTCTGTCGTACAACCTCTCAAGTGGGAAACCATCGAGGGTGATTCCTCGGATTTCCCCCTTGATGACAAGAACACACGGTTACCTTTAACTGTTGCCCCCTTGTACTGTTACTGCGGGACTGAAGGGACAGGCAGTACCACCCCGGTAGAGATGGACCTGAGTTCCCGATAGTCTCCTGGGAAGACGGGTTGACCTGGAGGGAACCCGCGAGATAATTACGAGGCACGGCCGGGCAGGCAGAGACCGCCCTCGAGAGGGATGGGCCTGACCCTTGTTGCACTTCCTCGAGACGGGATGACAGGAGTACTGATCGTCACCGCGAGCTCCTAATAATGCGCTAACGGATTTGGGTATTTGATCTGAGTTGGCCGCTGGCCATATACGCACTACCACCACGTGGGATAATGGTTTAATGGGGCCCTCTACACCGTATGTATCAGCCGAAAGCTCTGTCAGACGTCCAGTTCAGCATTGTGGGCCTGTCGGGCCAGTACCATCTAGGATGAGGTGGTGCTCGTCTCGGCTCGTCGCATAACGACCCGGAGTGCAAAGGGCGATGGGCCCAGGACACCTGACCACTTAGGATGTAGACCGGCGGGGACCTCTCTGTTGAGCCTAGGTAGGGCTGCGGTGTGTTGATCAGCCGAGGCTTTGCATGACCGAGAAAAGTGTGTCCGGCCAGAGTTAATCGAGCGTGTTGGGTAACAGTAGTGCACCCCTGCAGGGAAGTTATCTATTCGAACAGCCGTGTCCATGGTAACAGGACGCTCAGTGTTGTATCCCGATCTACTACAACTTGAACTGGATACATGTTAATTAAATGTAAGCTCCGAGATTGCTTTCTCGCAGGGAGTCGAGGAAGGATCTCTAGGCTTTGCTACTACATGCTTGTTACTTTATGTTATGCTGCTAATCTGCACTCTTCTAATGCTGCAAGACGCTGAAGATGCTAGTCTTCGATAGGCTAGACCTTCTCTCTATTCTGGCATTTCTGCAGTTTAGTCCACAGATATAGCCCCTTCATTTGATACCGATGCATACTTAGCATAGATCTGATGTAAGTCTTGCGAGTACTTTGGATGAGTACTCACGGTTTCTTTGCTACTTCCTTTTCCCCATACCCGATTGCTGCGACCAGACGACGGAGCCCCGGAGCCTGATGATCCCGCCGACGACTACTACTACCCAGGCGGAGCCTACTTCTACGTGGAGACCGACGACCAGGAGTAGTTTAGGAGGCTCCCAGGCAGGAGGCCTGCGCCTTTTCGATCTAGTAGTTGTTGTTTGCTCAGCCTTCTTAAGGCAATCTTGTTTAGTTATGTATGTACCCAGACATTGTTGCTTTCGCTGACGCTTGTGTAACTCGAGCTTATGTATTCGAGCCCTCGAGGCTCCTAGCTTGTAATATAAAGCTTGTATTATTTTATTTTGTGTCTAGAGTTGTGTTGTGATATCTTCCCGTGAGTCCCTGAGCTTGATCGTGCGCATTTGCGTGTATGATTAGTGCACGGTTGGGCCGGGGGCGTCACAAGTTGGTATCAAAGCCAACTGCCTGCAGGAAGCCCCTTTCCAATTCCTTGTCCGAAGTTTAGTCTAGTCTTCGAAAAACGATTTTACTAACACGGTTGTGTGGCATACGGGCCCACGTCGCCAATGGATGGGTTTAGGATCTTTTATTCCTCTTCCTTACTCTGGGACTATGATCTCTCTTCTATTCGGGTTAAATGATTTTGCTAACTCTAACATTAGGATCTCGTAATCACATTCACCCGGAGAGCTGGATTGTCTGCAACTATTCCTTTCCATTGGTCTGCTTAACATTTCTTGTAATATAGCTTTTATCTGAGCAGTGATAATTCCCTGCTTAGGTCAACACCCCCAAATAAAACCTTGTTACTATTGTTGAAGACATTCCGGTAACCACCGATGGACGAGAACCTTGCCTATTGGTCCGCCTCGTTTTAATGAGCAGGAAAATGGTTCTCTTCGTTCCCCGCCCATGGTACCGACGTGTTGCCGACATAGCTGACAGACTTTTCTCTGACACGTCTTATTGTCGCGACCGCGCAAGATGTCACCACCCTTCATACTCCTAATCCACACTCACTGCAACTCCTCAGGATCGAAACCTGGCCAAGAAGACTCATTACAATTTCGCAACCAATCCCTTCCCCTTTACTCCACCTCTTAAATCTCGGGACGAGATTTCTTGTAGTGGAGGAGATTTGTAACACCCCAAGAATCATGCTACAATGATCTCTTGCTAATGATGCCAAGTCATCATATTTTACTAAGCCAAATTACCACTTGATAAAAACCAAACCCAGTTTCAAATTCAAATTGCAAGACCAAATATTAATTATTGAAACAGTGAACCAAAAATGTTTACGAAATCCCACAAAATCCCCAAGTATTTTCCATGTAGAAACCAAACCCATTTGGATTACAAAATTGACTCTAACAATATTTAAAGTGGATCAGCAACATCTAAGTTGGCCATTTAAATTCAGACATAAATTTAAATAATTGCAAATGCTCTGAAAGTTTTTGTGCAGCCCTAGAATATTGCATAGCATTTTGGTGCAAAGTTTCATTGTTAACAAAGTTCATTTGATCACTAAACTATTTAGAGAAGTGTCTACTTATTATTTCAGAAAGGGAAAATAGGAAAGGTCCCTGTGCACTTTAGCCCAATAGGAATAGTAGAAACCCAGCCCACCTCTGGTCTCCTTCTACCACACGTACAGGAGACAGAGCACCTGTGCGTGGCGCACATCCACACTGCCATGGACGCACCCGGCCACCTGCCGGCCATCCCACGGCCCTCCCTGGGGTTAAGGTCGTCGCCCGCGACCCCCAGCCGAACCCTAGCCCCTCACTTTCGCCGCCCTCGCGCCACTCTTCGCACACATGCACGCATCTGACACTGCCGTTGCCGCGTCGTCGCTATTACCGAGCTCCGAAGCCCCTGCGAGCTATGTGAGGTTGTCCAGGAGCTGCAAGGCATCGCCTACTTCGTCAACCTCGACGCACGCGAGAAGGGGTGCTCTCGAGCCGTCACCCTCGACGAATCCGTCCGTTGGCCGCCGCCGCTGCTCACCACGATTCGCCGCCCCGACCTCCTCCTGCTTCCCCGAGCTCGTCCTCAGCCTCGCGGTGAACCCCTCCTTCGATTCCCGGCCTTTTCCCTCTCGTTCCGACGCCGTAGATGCCGTACGCCGCTGCGGCTGATTTCGCTGGAGCCCGCGCTGACAGTCGCGTGGCCGCGCTCACGCGCGCCTCTGGCGCCTATGGCCGCGCCCGGGCCACGCCCGTGCGTGCCCAGCCGCTCTTGGCCGAGCCCCGCGCCTTCCCCGCGCCCGCGCTGCCCGCGTTTTGGCCGGCCGCTGCGCCCTCGCTCGCGTCGCCGAGCTCCTATCCCTGTTGCTCTGCTGAATGCTACTGTAGTTGCTGAATGTTACTGTAGCTGTTGCTAGCTTTACGACTACTACATTGATTCACTCTCTGGATAGCCCCTAAACAGCGACTAAACAACTGTTGACATGAGTAAAAATTATATGGGCAGGTAGTACACTTGACAAGGTTCAAATGTTTCCACTGGACCAAATCCATTTGATGCATGGATTAAATCATATGAAAATCACAAAGTGCTATGTTCTGTTAACAGAAAAATAGTTTTATTGTCATAGCTACTTTAGAGCCAGAAATGGACCTGCAACAGAAACTTTTCATGCCATCAGAGGGCATGGCATGATAGCACTCTTGATGTAGTACATAACACATTTAGGAAGTATCTCCATTTGAGTTATAGATCAATGGCAATCATCCAGCAAACTTTGTATATTTTAACAGTTTCTGGAATTAACATCAAGTGGCACCTTTCAAAGAAAGCCTTGATCAAGCAACTGAGCTCTAAGATGGATGACATTGGTACTAGCTTGTAGATCACAGACAAGTGCTCAGATTTGATATAAGGCACTAATTCATAGGATGAATAGAGCACTAGCTATAGACTCCGGAAAACAGCTAAGTGATGTTTAAAACTGAGCAATTCTAAGACGGCCAAATTTCAGAAAAATCCAGAAAATGATTAAAATTTTGAAAAATCATATAAAATAAACCTTAACTCGGATGAAAATAATTTATATATGAAAAATGATCAGAAAAATATGACGAATCCGAATATCATACCCACTTACCAGCCACACCTCTCTAACGTGATGAACATGGAACTTTTCCCTCCGATTCATCTGTTCGATAATTGCCCGGAGCTGGTAAAACACCTCCAGATGTTTCCCGCTCCGACTATCTTGCGTAGTACTGCATTAGCGCACCCCTCGAATAGTTTACTGCCGTCCCATGCATCTGTGATTGCATTTGTCTGCTTTTTATTTATTGTTTCTTCCCCCTCTTCTCTCCGGTAGACCCCGAGACCGACGCTGCACCTGTGATCGACTACGTCATCGACGACCCTTCCTCCTTTTCAGCAAAGCTTCTAGGCAAGCAAAACCCCCTTGCTCATTCCTATATCGCCTATTCCTTCTCCCTCATGCTTGCATTAGATTTTGCTACTGTAAATGATTGCTCCTATTTTGATGCATAGCCTGCTTTTGTAACTTGCTATTGTTACTTTACCTGTCATCCTAAACTGCTTAGTATAGGTTGGTTAGTGTTCCATCAGTGACCCCTCACCCTTGTCCCTATTGCCCTGCTTTAGTACTGGTGCTTAGATCATTATGAGCGATGTGCAGACACCGTCACATCACCGCACATACCCCCTTAGTTGTACGACTCTACAGGGCTACTATCGAGTGCCGAGGGTGATACCTCGTACTTCACTTCTGATGATGGCTCTGTAGCATAGCTAATCGGTTGCGGTTATCGAGGGTGATTCCTCTTTCACCACCTCCGTTGACGACTCTGTCGTACAACCTCTCAAGTGGGAAACCATCGAGGGTGATTCCTCGGATTTCCCCCTTGATGACAAGAACACACGGTTACATTTAACTGTTGCCCCCTTGCACTGTTACTGCGGGACTGAAGGGACAGGCGGTACCACCCCGGTAGAGGTGGACCTGAGTTCCCGACAGTCTCCTGGGAAGACGTGTTGACCTGGAGGGAACCCGCGAGATAATTATGAGGCGCGGCCGGGCAGGCAGAGACCGTCCTCGAGAGAGATGGGCCTGACCCTTGTTGCACTTCCTCGAGACGGGACGACAGGAGTACTGATCGTCACCGTGAGCTCCTAATAATGCGCTAACGGATTTGGGTATTTGATCTGAGTTGGCCGCTGGCCATATACGCACTACCACCATGTGGGATAATGGTTTAATGGGGCCCTCTACGCCGTATGTATCAGCCGAAAGCTCTGTCAGATGTCTAGTTCAGCATTGTGGGCCTGTCGGGACAGTGCCATCCAGGATGAGGTGGTGCTCGTCCCGGCTCGTCGCATAACGACCCGGAGTGCAAAGGGCGATGGGCCCAGGACCCCTGAGCACTTAGGATGTAGACCGGCGGGGACCTCTCTGTTGTGCCTAGGTAGTGCTGCGGTGTGTTGATCAGCCGAGGCTGGGCATGACCGAGAAAAGTGTGTCCGGCCAGAGTTAATCGAGCGTGTTGGGTAACAGTAGTGCACCCTTGCGGGGAAGTTTGATGGAAATATGCCCTAGAGGCAATAATAAAGTTGTTATTATTTTATATTTCCTTGTTGATGATAAAGGTTTATTATTCATGCTAGAATTGTATTGACCGGAAACTTAAATACATGTGTGAGTACATTAACAAATACCATGACTCTAGTGAGCCTCTACTAGACTAGCTCGTTGATCAAAGATGGTTAAGGTTTCCTAACCATAGACATGAGTTGTCATTTGATAACGGGATCACATCATTAGGAGAATGATGTGATGGACAAGACCCATCCGTTAGCTTAGCATATGATCGTTCTGTTTATTGCTACTGCTTTCTTGAATGTCAAATACATGTTCCTCAGACCATGAGATCATGCAACTCCCGGATACCGGAGGAATACCTTGTGTGCTATCAAACGTCACAACGTAACTGGGTGATCATAAAGATGCTCTACAGGTATCTCTGAAGGTGTCCGTTGAGTTGGCATGGATCGAGACTGGGATTTGTCACTCCGTGTTTCGGAGAGGTATCTCTGGGCCCTCTCGGTAATGCACATCATAAGAAGCTTGCAAGCAAAGTGACTAAGGAGTTAGTTACGGGATGATGTATTACGGAACGAGTAAAGAGACTTGCCGGTAACAAGATTGAACTAGGTATGGTGATACCGACGATCGAATCTCGGGCAAGTAACATACCGACGGACAAAGGGAATTACGTATGTTGTCATTGCAGTTCGACCGATAAGATCTTCGTGGAATATGTAGGAACCAATATGGGCATCTAGGTTCCGCTATTGGTTATTGACCGGAGAGGCGTCTCGGTCATGTCTACATCATTCCCGAACCCGTAGGGTCCGCACGCTTAACGTTCGTTGACGATATAGTGTTATATGAGTTATGTGAATTGGTAACCGAATTTTGTTAGGAGTCCCGGATGAGATCCCGGACATCACGAGGAGTCTCGGAATGGTCGAGAGGTAAAGATTTATATAAGGGAAGTCATATTTTGGGTTCCGGAAAAAATGCAGTTTTTTTTCGGTATTGTACCGGGAAGCTTCCAGAAGGTTCCGGAGGATTCCGGAGGGGTCCGGAAGTCCACAAGTAGGTCCACCACGTCCCAAGGGCTGGCATGGGCTAAGGGGAGGTGCCCTGGCCTTATTGGGCCAGGCGCACCAAGTCCTCAAAAGCCCACGCAGCTAGGGAAGGAAAAAGGGAGAGTCCTAGTAGGAATAGGATTGGACTTTGGAGTCCAAGTCCACGTGTGTACTATTCACAGTTACTGTTCACGTGGCACTATTCCTTCTACTCCAAACCCCTACACATATATAAATAGAGGAGAGGGGGCGCCCCAAAGGAGATACAACATTGTCTTAGCCGTGTGCGGCGCCCCCCTCCACAGTTCCGTCCCTCGGTCATATTTTCGCAGTGCTTGGGCGAAGCCCTGCGGAGATAGCATCACCATCACCGTCACCATGCCATCGTGCTGCCGGAACTCATCCACTACCTCGCCTTCTTGCTGGATCAAGAAGTCGAGGACGTCACCGAGCTGAACGTGTGCTAAACGCGGAGGTGCCGTACGTTCTTTACTCGGTCGGTTGGATCGTGAAGTTGTTCGACGACATCAACCGCGTTGTTCTAACGCTTCCGCTTACGGTCTACGAGGGTACGTAGACACACTCCCCCTCTCGTAGTTATGCATCTCCATGGATAGATCTTGCGTGTGCATAGAATTTTTTTTGTTTTCCATGCAACGTTCCCCAACAGTGGTATCAGAGCCAGGTTTATGCGTAGATGATATGCACGAGTAGAACACAAAGAGTTGTGGGCGGTGATCGTCATACTGCTTACCACCAACGTCTTATTTTGATTCGGCGGTATTGTAAGATGAAGCGGCCCGGACCAACAAGTTAACGTACATGAGACCGGTTCCACCGACAGACATGCAACTTGTTTTGCATAAAGGTGGCTGGCGGGTGTCTATTTCTCCTACTTTAGCTGAATCGAATTTGACTGCGGCCGGTCCTTGTTGAAGGTTAAAACAGCAAACTTGATAAATCACCGTTGTGGTTTTGTGCCGTAGGTAAGAACGGTTCTTGCTAGAAGCCCGTAGCAGCCACGTAAAACTTGCAACAACAAAGTAGAGGACGTCTAACTTGTTTTTGCAGGGTATGCTGTGATGTGATATGGTCAAGACATGATGTGATATACGTTGTTGTATGAGATGATCATGTTTTGTAATTTATCGGCAACCGACAGGAGCCTTATGGTTGTCTCTTTATTGTATGAAATGCAAGCGCCATGTAATTGCTTTACTTTATCGTTATGCGTTAGCAATAGTTGTAGAAGCAATAGTTGGCGAGACGACCACGACGCAATGATGGAGATCAAGGTGTCGAGCCGGTGACGATGGAGATCATGACGATGCTTTGGAGATGGAGATCAAAAGCACAAGATGATGGCCATATCATGTCACATATTTTGATTGCCTGTGATGTTTATCCTTTATGCATCTTATTTTGCTTAGAACGACGGTAGCATTATAAGATGATCCCTTCACTAAATTTCAAGATAAAAGTGTTCTCCCTGAGTATGCACCATTGCTAAAGTTCGTCGTTTCGAAGCACCTCGTGATGATCGGGTGTGATAGATTCTACGTTCACATACAACGGGTGTAAGCCAGTTTTACACAAGCAGAATACTTGGGTTAAACTTGACGAGCCTAGCATGTACAGACATGGTCTCGGAACACATGAGACCGAAAGGTCGAACATGAGTTATATAGTAGATATGATCAACATGGAGATGTTCACCATTGATGACTATCCCATCTCACGTGATGATCGGACATGGGCTAGTTGATTTGGATCATGTATCACTTAGTTAACTTGAGGGATGTTAATTTAAGTGGGAGTTCATTAGTAATTTGATTAATTGAACTTAATTTATCATGAACTTAGTCTTGATGGTTTCTTTGCATATCTATGTTGTAGATAAATGGCCTGTGCTACTGTTCCATTGAATTTTAATGCGTTCCTAGAGAAAGCTAAGTTGAAAGATGATGGTAGCAACTACACGGACTGGGTCCGTAACTTGAGGATTATCCTCATTGCTGCACAGAAGAATTATGTCCTTGATGCACCGCTAGGTGATGGACCTACTGCAAGAGCTGCTGCAGACGTTGTGAACGCCTGGCAGGCTCGATCTGATGACTACTCGATAGTTCAGTGTGCCATGCTCTACAGCTTAGAACCGGGACTACAAAAGCATTTTGAACGCCACGGAGCATATGAGATGTTCCAAGAGCTGAAATTGATATTTCAAGCTAATGCCCGGGTTGAGAGATATGAAGTCTCCAACAAGTTCTTCAGCTGTAAGAGGGAGGAGAACAGTTCTGTCAGTGAACACATACTGAGAATGTCTGGGTACCACAACCACTTGACTCAGCTGGGAATTGATCTTCCGGTTGAGAGTGTTATTGACAGAGTTCTTCAGTCACTGCCACCAAGATATAAAGGCTTCGTGATGAACTATAATATGCAAGGGATGGAGAAGACAATTCCCGAGTTCTTCGCGATGCTGAAATCAGCGGAGGTAGAAATCAAGAAGGAGCATCAAGTGTTGATGGTTAACAAGACCACTAGTTTCAAGAAAAAGGGCAAGGGAAAGAATGGGAACTTGAAGAAGAACGGCAAGCAAGTTGCCGCTCCCACGAAGAAACCCAAAGCTGGACGCAGGCCTGAAACAGAGTGCTTCTACTACAAAGGGACTGGTCACTGGAAGCGGAACTGCCCCAAGTATTTGGCGGATAAGAAGGATGGCAAAGTGAGCAAAGGTATATTTGATATACATGTTATTGATGTGTTCCTCACTAATGCTCGCAGTAGCGCATGGGTATTTGATACTGGTTCGGTTGCTCATATTTGTAACTCGAAACAGGAGCTACGGAATAAGCGAAGATTGGCTAAGGACGAGGTGACGATGCGCGTCGGGAATGGTTCCAAGGTTGATGTGATCACCGTCGGCACGCTACCTCTACATCTACCTTCGGGATTAGATTTAGACCTCAATAATTGTTATTTGGTGCCAGCGTTGAGCATGAACATTATATCTGGATCTTGTTTATTGCGAGACGGTTATTCATTTAAGTCAGAGAATAATGGTTGTTCTATTTATGTGAGTAACATCTTTTATGGTCACGCACCTTTTGTGAATGGTCTATTCTTGTTGAATCTCGATCGTAGTGATACACATATTCATAATATTGATGCCAAAAGATGCAAAGTTGATAATGATAGTGCAACATACTTGTGGCACTACCCTTTAGGTCATATTGGTGTAAAGCGCATGAAGAAACTCCATGCGGATGGACTTTTGGAATCTCATGATTATGAATCATTTGATACTTGCGAACCATGCCTCATGGGCGAGATGACTAAAACTCCGTTCTCCGGAACACTGGAACGAGCTACTGATTTGTTGGAAATAATACATACCGATGTATGCGGTCCGATGAATGTTGAAGCACGCGGCGGGTATCGTTATTTTCTAACCTTCACAGATGATTTGAGTAGATATGGGTATATCTACTTGATGAAACACAAGTCTGAAACATTTGAAAAGTTCAAAGAATTTCAGAGTGAAGTAGAGAATCATCGTAACAACAAAATAAAGTTTCTACGTTCTAATCACGGAGGCGAATATTTGAGTTACGAGTTTGGCCTTCATTTAAGAAAATGTGGAATTGTTTCACAACTCACGCCACCTGGAACACCATAGCGTAATGGTGTGTCTGAACGTCGTAACCGTACTTTATTGGATATGGTGCGTTCTATGATGTCTCTTACCGATTTGCCACTATCGTTTTGGGGTTATGCATTAGAGACAGCTGCATTCACGTTAAATAGGGCACCGTCTAAATCCGTTGAGAGGACACCGTATGAACTATGGTTTGGCAAGAAACCTAAGCTGTCGTTTCTTAAAGTTTGGGGATGCGATGCTTATGTGAAAAAGCTTCAACCTGATAAGTTCGAACCCAAAGCGGAGAAGTCTGTCTTCATAGGATACCCTAAAAAAACAATTGGGTACACCTTCTACCACAGATCCGAAGGCAAGGTCTTTGTTGCCAAGAATGGGTCCTTTCTAGAGAAGGAGTTTCTCTCGAAAGAAGTGAGTGGGAGGAAAGTAGAACTTGATGAGGTAATTGTACCTTCTCTAGAATTGGAAAGTAGCTCATCAGAGAAAACCGTTCCCGTGATGTCTACACCAATAAGAGAGGAAGATAATGATAAAGATCATGAAACTTCAGATCAAGTTACTACTGAACTTCGTAGGTCGACCAGAGTACGTTCCGCACCAGAGTGGTACGGTAATCCTGTTCTGGAAGTTATGTTGTTAGACAACGGCGAACCTACGAACTATGAAAAGCTATGATAAGCCCGGATTCTGACAAATGGCTTGAGGCCATGAAATCTGAGATAGGATCCATGTATGAGAACAAAGTGTGGACTTTGGTGGACTTGCCCGATGATCGGCAAGCCATTGAGAATAAATGGATTTTTAAGAGGAAGACGAATGCTGATGGTAATATCACTGTCTACAAAGCTCGACTTGTCGCGAAAGGTTTTCGACAAGTTCATGGGGTTGACTACGATGAGACTTTCTCACCCGTAGCGATGCTTAAGTCTGTCCGAATCATGTTAGCAATTGCCGCATTTTATGATTATGAAATCTGGCAAATGGATGTCAAAACTGCATTCCTTAATGGTTTTCTCAAAGAAGAGTTGTATATGATGCAACCAGATGGTTTTGTCGATCCTAAGGGTGCTAACAAAGTGTGCAAGCTCTAGCGATCCATCTATGGACTGGTGCAAGCATCTCGGAGTTGGAATATACGCTTTGATGAGGTGATCAAAGCATATGGTTTTGTACAGACTTACGGTGAAGCCTGTATTTACAAGAAAGTGAGTGGGAGCTCTGTAGCATTTCTAATATTATATGTGGATGACATATTGTTGATTGGAAATGATATAGAATTTCTGGATGGAATAAAGGGATACTTGAATAAGAATTTTTCAATGAAAGACCTCGGTGAAGCTACTTATATATTGGGCATCAAGATCTATAGGGATAGATCAAGACGCTTGATAGGACTTTCACAAAGCACATACCTTGACAAAGTTTTGAAGAAGTTCAAAATGGATCAGTCAAAGAAAGGGTTCTTGCCTGTCTTGCAAGGTGTGAAGTTGAGTCAGACTCGATGCTAGCTTTGACACTGATCCGGATGACTCTAAGTCACAAACCGGATACGTATTTATATTAAATGGTGGAGCTGTGAGTTGGTGCAGTTCTAAGCAGAGCGTCAAGGCGGGATCTACGTGTGAAGCGGAATACATAGCTGCTTCGGAAGCAGCACATGAAGGAGTCTGGATGAAGGAGTTCATATCCGATCTAGGTGTAATACCTAGTGCATCGGGTCCAATGACAATCTTTTGTGACAACACTGGAGCAATTGCCATAGCCAAGGAGCCCAGGTTTCACAAGAAGACCAAACACATCAAGAGACGCTTCAACTCCATTCGTGAATATGTCAAGGATGGAGACATAGAAATTTGCAAAGTACACACGGATCTGAATGTGGCAGACCCGTTGACTAAGCCTCTTCCACGAGCAAAACATGATTAGCACCAAGACTCCATGGGTGTTAGATTCATTACTATGTAATCTAGATTATTGACTCTAGTGCAAGTGGGAGACTGATGGAAATATGCCCTAGAGGCAATAATAAAGTTGTTATTATTTTATATTTCCTTGTTCATGATAAAGGTTTATTATTCATGCTAGAATTGTATTGACGGGAAACTTAAATACATGTGTGAATACATAAACAAATACCGTGTCCCTAGTGAGCCTCTACTAGACTAGCTCGTTGATCAAAGATGGTTAAGGTTTCCTAACCATAGACATGAGTTGTCATTTGATAACGGGATCACATCATTAGGAGAATGATGTGATGGACAAGACCCATCCGTTAGCTTAGCATATGATCGTTCTGTTTATTGCTACTGCTTTCTTGAATGTCAAATACATGTTCCTCAGACCATGAGATCATGCAACTCCTGGATACCGGAGGAATACCTTGTGTGCTATCAAACGTCACAACGTAACTGGGTGATCATAAAGATGCTCTATAGGTATCTCCGAAGGTGTCCGTTGAGTTGGCATGGATCGAGACTGGGATTTGTCACTCCGTGTTTCGGAGAGGTATCTCTGGGCCCTCTCGGTAATGCACATCATAAGAAGCTTGCAAGCAAAGTGACTAAGGATTTAGTTACGGGATGATGTATTATGGAACGAGTAAAGAGACTTGCCGGTAACGAGATTGAACTAGGTATGGAGATACCGACGATCGAATCTCGGGCAAGTAACATACCGACGGACAAAGGGAATTACGTATGTTGTCATTGCGGTTCGACCGATAAGATCTTCATGGAATATGTAGGAACCAATATGGGCATCCAGGTTCCGCTATTGGTTATTGACCGGAGAGGCATCTCGGTCATGTGTACATCATTCCCGAACCCGTAGGGTCCGCACGCTTAACGTTCGTTGACGATATAGTGTTATATGAGTTATGTGAATTGGTAACCGAATGTTGTTCGAAGTCCCGGATGAGATCCCGGACATCACGAGGAGTCTCGGAATGGTCGAGAGGTAAATATTTTTATATGGGAAGTCATATTTTGGGTTCCGGAAAAAATGCAGTTTTTTTCGGTATTGTACCGGGAAGCTTCCAGAAGGTTCCGGAGGATTCCGGAGGGGTCCGGAAGTCCACAAGTGGGTCCACCACGTCCCAAGGGCTGGCATGGGCTAAGGGGAGGCGCCCTGGCCTTATTGGGCCAGGCGCACCAAGTCCTCAAAAGCCCACGCAGCTAGAGAAGGAAAAAGGGAGAGTCCTAGTAGGAATAGGATTGGACTTTGGAGTCCAAGTCCACGTGTGTACTATTCACGGTTACTGTTCACGTGGCACTATTCCTTCTACTCCAAACCCCTACACATATATAAATAGAGGAGAGGGGGCGCCCCAAAGGAGATACAACATTGTCTTAGCCGAGTGCGGCGCCCCCCTCCACAGTTCCGTCCCTCGGTCATATTTTCGCAGTGCTTGGGCGAAGCCCTGCGGAGATAGCATCACAATCACCGTCACCACGCCGTCGTGCTGCCGGAACTCATCCACTACCTCGCCGTCTTGCTGGATCAAGAAGTCAAGGATGTCACTGACGGGGATATTACCCCACGGTATAACCCGGCAGACATGCTGACCCGGCAAACAGTACTGACCCGGAGAACAGTACTGACCCGGTTACAGTTCTAACCCGGCAGACAACGGTAACCCGGCAGCTACAGTGATAGGGTGTAACCCGGCAGCTACAGTGTCAGGGTGTAACCCGGTAGCTACAGTACCAAGATGGTAACCCTGCTACAGTGCCAGGAGGTGAACAGTGTTATCAGATAGTCACGGAGACGAGTCTCTGAAAGATAAGCCCTGGTTGTGACCCGCCCGGTGTAAGCCGCCCGGGACGGGTTACAAGCCCAGGACTCGGAAGCCCATAAAGAGAAGCCCGCGATGGGAAGTCATCAATCCGACTTAGACTCTATATGTAAACCGCCCCTTCAGCCTTTATAAGGAGGGGCGGGTCACCCCAAGAGGGGGAGGTTAGACGTCTCATAGACAGGTCTCATAGACAGGTTAGAAAAGATAGTCAGACAAGAGGGTCTCGAGATTAGAGGTGCTGACTCCGCACCCTTGTAACCGAGATCGTCATCGTCATCAATATAAGACACAAAGCAGGACGTAGGCTTTTACCTCCATTGGAGGGGCCGAACCTGGGTAAAAACTCCGCGTCTCTCGTCCCGCTCAACCCCTCTCAAGCTATCAGTTACGTGCGCCGGACCTCACGACTAAGTCCTTACACTAGGACATCTGCCGTGACAAATCCACGACAGTTGTCGCCCACCGTGGGGCCTGCACGATGGTGTTGAGTTCTTGGAGGGATCTTTCCTAGGGTTTTGGGAAATTTACAATTTTCCGGACAAAGAAAGACTCAGCTTGGAAGGATCAGCGTCAGCTTTATGTTCATCGGTCCATAGTTACAATCAGCGCAATTTAAATTCAAGAAGGTTAAAGCGGCGTCTGTGCGTCGCCGCAAGTCGCCGAGATCAACAGTGCTACAAGTCCAGAAAAATTCTACTGCGGCGGTAGCGGGCAGAACCAAAAGCGTCTCGTGGCTGTTACTTTCTTTCTATGTGAAGGCAAAGTTGACCCGTCAGATCAAAGGGAGTACTAGTCCCGCGTGAAACCATCCAAAACCAATCGGCCACGACCCAGATGCGGATACGACCACGACCCGGAATCGGAAACAGTTTTGACTCGGGAATCAACGTCGACGACCCGGAGTTTTGGGCGCTGCCGTCGCTTCGCTCCGTTTCCGATTCTAACCCGCCTTTGCCAGAGCAACTCCGGGTCGCCCCTGCTGGTGCGGCCGTTGAGACGCCCTCACCTCCGACGTCACGACCCGCCACAGCAGCCGCGAATCTCCGTCGCCGTGAGCCGCCCGCCGCCGCGGGCCTGATTCCCCCATCCGAGTCGCCTTCGGGACCCGGCGCTGCTAAATCACCTCGTCTGCCGCACCACCGCGCCTCGCCTCTGCGTAGCACCCGTCGCCTCCGTCCGCGCCTGTTCCGCCTCGCCCCGGGGCGGGTCTCCACCGCGTCAGCTGTGCCATGGCGGTTCCGGCTCCGCTGGGCCTGTGCGCCGGCTCTGCCCCGTTGCTGCAACCCGCCTGTGCTGCTCCACCTCGCTCCGCTTGGCCGCGCCGATGAGCCGCCACCTCCGCCGAGGCTCGCCTCGCCGGTGCCAGTCCGCCGTTCTACGCCTCCGAGCACCTTTGGCCGCGCCAACTCGGCAATGCTTCCTGAGCCACCGGTGAGCCCACGCCAAACCGCCACCGCCCCCGCGACTGCAGGCTCCACCTCGCCTCTGTCATGGCAATGCCCGAGCGCCTCCTTCGCCGTAGCTCTGTTTCGCCTCCGCCGTGGCCGGCCTCGAGCCGCCACCCCCGCCGTGGCCGGCCTCGAGCCGCCTCCTCCATTGCAGAGCTGCCGCGCCGAGGGGCCCCGCATGCGAGTGGCCTTGAGCTACCAAGATTCACCGCCTCTGTGACCGGGGCCTCGCCCCCACGCGAGCTTGCCTCCGCAACCTCGAGTCGCCGGGCGTTTCCACCGGCCTCCGCCCCGGCTGCCGTCTGAGCCGCCGCCACGGCCTCGCCCTCACCTCGCGCTGCCCCGCCTTTCACCGGCCCTGCATCATCGACCGCCGCCGCGCCGTCGCCGCTTCTCCCCGCCGCTGAGCCGCCGTTGCTCCGCAAACAGCCGCCCCGTCATCCCGTCAAGCCGCCTGCCGCTCCAAGCCGCCGTTCGGGCCGCCGCGGCCGCCACGACCTCGCTTCGAGACGGTTGATTCCGCCGGCGCCTTTGCCTCTTGCTGCTGCTCTGCTGCGAGCCGCCCGTCCCCGAGCCGTCGCCGTACTGCGCCCCCGCGGCTGAGCCAAGCCGCCTCGGAGCGGCCGCCTCCGCCAAGAGCCGCCCTGGCTGATTTCCACTTCACCACTATCCAACTCGCCGCCGGTTCAGCCATGCCTCGAGCCGGTCTACCGCCGTGGCCTGGACCCGCTGTGCGGCCGAGCCGCCCGCTCCAACGCCGTGGCGTCGAGCCGCCGCATCTACTTCCACCTTCATGTTCTGCCTTCGTGCGCGCCCGCCTTTTCCATGGTGGTGGTGCCGCCGCCACGGACATCCGCTTCTCCCGCACCTGGCTGCGCTCGGCCGCTGCCGTGGCGCCTCTGTCGCGCCGCTCCTCCCACGAGTCGCCCCCGCCCGCGCACTGCGCCTCTGCCTCACCTCCGACCGGCTCTGCCGCGCCCGCGCCCCGCCGGTTGTTGCCGCAAGCCGCCGACCCATGCAGCTCCGCCCGGCGTCCCTCTGCCGCGGACGCCTCCTGCTCGTTGCTCCGCCCCTGCCGGGCTCTGCCTTGAGCCGCCGCTTCCAAGCTCTGGCCGACCCCGAGCCGCCCGATTTATGCTGAAGGGGATAAGGGGCCGGTTGGAGAAAAATCAAAGTGGTCAGATTCTAAAAAAAAAAGGGGGGGACCCGCCTCGTCAATATGTCGTGGTCCTTCACTGCTTCAAGTCGCCCCACCGGACTTCTTCAATGCAACGCCATTACCGCCGTACCGCCCCGGCCCGGCGCCATGTCCGAGCCGCCGTGGCCAAGTCGCCACCTTCGCTGCGGCCTCGAGAGAGTGGTTCCATCGCTGTCAAAATAATGGGAGATGATCCACGGACGTTATATATGACTCAGCGGGTCATCGAGACGTATTAGGTGAAGCTACTCCAGTCAATTTTTATTGATGCATTTTTATCCTTTTGAGAAAAATTACTCTCGTCTGCATGTCTTTTATGCAGGACTGCCAGTGACAGTCGTACCGCGGATGCAAAGCTCACGTCAGCATCCGCCCGTACGAGTTGTCCAACGGACGCATGAAAACCACCTGTGGTCCGGCCTACATCAACCCACGGGCGATTCATACGTCCACGCCGGCTTACAACGCCGCGGCCGTCTCTCGCGACGCACCGGCTTACAACGCCGTGCTTGTCTTTCGCGACCACGCCGGCTTACAACGCCGGGGCCGTCTCTCGCAACCGCGTCGTCTTCAAACACGCGGCTGACTCCTACATCTACATCAACATACTGGTGCTCTGCTCGCGTGTACGAGCCGCCCAACGGACGAGCGCAAGACGCCGCCCACAATCTGATCTACATCAGCATATCGGTGCAGTATTCGTCTATACGAGCCGCCCAAATGACAGGCGCACAAGTCGCCGCCACAGCAGTTTGGTTAAAGCTTCAACAACCAGCCGGGACGAGCCATCGACTGGATTATTGAAACAGGTCATACGGGGTCATCTATAACCCGCCACGGTCAACCTCAACCTTCAGTGGAGATTCTCATGCCGCCTCTTCGAGTCAACTTAAGAACTCGGGGGCTACAGGCATGGCTCGACACACTTGGACGTTTTTCAAACGAGAGCCACAGATCATGGCAAGGAAGTTAACCCGATCTCGGGGGATATTACATTATTGGTGGAAGGATTAAAAGTTACTCAAGAAGACGAGTCGCCATGATGCACCGTTTAACTTGGGGGCTTCTGCTATTTCTTCATACAAGATGGCGGTTTATAAGATGCTGCCACAATGATGATACTTCAACAAGGTCGTTTGGGGGCTTTCAATCCGCCGGGTTAAGCTTCAACCCTCTCGGTCAGGCTCTTCAGCCAATATAAGGCGGGTCGTGGACCCAAAGGGTGACTCCGTCAACAAAGATCACTAGGGGTGCAGCGAGTTCTAAAACTTACCTCCTTTTCGATCTGCAAGGCCGGGTTATACCTGCCTGTAAGTAGATGCGCTTTGTCAGGGGTGCAGCGAGTTCTAAATACTCACCCTCTGCAAAGGCCTCTTACAGCGACGAGGCAAACCCTTACATCCGCAAATCCGAGTTATACCTGCCTGTAAGTTGATGCCGCTTTGTCAGGGGTGCAGCGAGTTCTAAAACTTACCCCCTGCAAGGGCCTCTTACGGCGGCGAGGTAAACTCTCCCACCTGCTGTGTCTCTCTCTGGTTCGTTGCGCTCTTATCAGTTAATCTCGCCTAGAGACCCTGAGCCGTTCAAAGGAGTTGACGGTCACTCTCGTTAGAGACCCTGCACTGGTATGAGTTCAAGCATCGAGTCCACCCAGAAGAACCATCATATGAATTTTTTGGAAGGCAAAGCAAGAAACATCATACATTGCATCATACATTGCATTGCATCATACATTACATCATGCATTGCATCATATTTACATATCATGCCGGTTTGCCAAACCGGGTCAGAGCAAGATTGTGAAAGAGGAAGCAAGGCTATACGAGATTTTAACATCTCCGGGTTGTGCTTTTTTAAGCCGCCCTTACAACAATGCAGAATATACTCTGTTTTGTTTATTTTTGCAGGTCTTGTTTTATAAGATAAGCCGCCAGAACAAATAGATCTTTAATAGCCAACATGGCTGGATCTTCATCATGGATTTGTCACATACTCGCCGGGTTGCACCGCAACTACGAGCAGGGATTTCATATCGAAGACAAAGCAATTATTCCAGGATATTCATTCCGGGTTATAACCACAGCCAAGGATTCATCCAACAAATTATGATGAGTCATATTATTATCACAATAGTCCCGAGTCGCCGCAGGCAGACGACCCGGCACTTGGGGGCTACATTATTCAAGTCAGGTTTATATCAAGTATGCAAAGTCCCATGTCGCTGCAAGCATGCACCACGGCACTTGGGGGCTAATGCAAGCTGGTTTTCAAAGCATTACATTGTCAACAAGACCCTGTTATCTCAAGGAGATGAGCAAGCCTTTCAATATTTTTCTAAGTCCCAGCCCAGTACTTCTTACTGACCTGGCACTTGGGGGCTACACCGCTCAGATCAAATTTTCTAAAGTCCCAAGTCGCCGCAGGCGTGTGACCCGGCACTTGGGGGCTACAGTATTCAGTTGTTCAAAACAGATTATAAGGTACAAATAGAAGACCCGGCGCATCACATATTGATGAGCCGGCCCTTGGGGGCTACACCAGCTGAAGCTTTATAAGGTATAAGACAGTTATAAGTCCCAGGCTGCTGCAGGCAAGACAACCTGGTACTTGGGGGCTACACAATCAAAGATATTGTTGCAAAGCGCCAAGTCATCATGGATCAACTTGGAGCTTGGGGGCTACAGGTAGTATGAATATATCAAAAAATTGGAAAGAGTTTTCAAGATGTCAATTTCAGCTGGAGTCCAGTTATTTGACACGGCGTCACCAACAATCATAACCCGGCACCATCAATGGTTATAACCCGGCGGAGGAGACCCGCCAAGAGCATTTAAGGCTGACTCAACGGCATATGGGTGTTGTATTCCCAATATTTTATTTCAAAGGACATATACCTGCAAGACAATGGAGCTTACCATGAATAAATTCAAGCTAACCTGGGGGCTAATGACGGGGATATTACCCCACGGTATAACCCGGCAGACATGCTGACCCGGCAAACAGTACTGACCCGGAGAACAGTACTGACCCGGTTACAGTTCTAACCCGGCAGACAACGGTAACCCGGCAGCTATAGTGACAGGGTGTAACCCGGCAGCTACAGTGTCAGGGTGTAACCCGGTAGCTACAGTACCAAGATGGTAACCCTGCTACAGTGCCAGGAGGTGAACAGTGTTATCAGACAGTCACGGAGACGAGTCTCTGAAAGATAAGCCCTGGTTGTGACCCGCCCGGTGTAAGCCGCCGGGACGGGTTACAAGCCCAGGACTCGGAAGCCCATAAAGAGAAGCCCGCGATGGGAAGTCATCAATCCGACTTAGACTCTATATGTAAACCGCCCCTTCAGCCTTTATAAGGAGGGGCGGGTCACCCCAAGAGGGGGAGGTTAGACGTCTCATAGACAGGTCTCATAGACAGGCTAGAAAAGATAGTCAGACAAGAGGGTCTCGAGATTAGAGGTGCTGACTCCGCACCCTTGTAACCGAGATCGTCATCGTCATCAATATAAGACACAAAGCAGGACGTAGGCTTTTACCTCCATTGGAGGGGCCGAACCTGGGTAAAAACTCCGCGTCTCTCGTCCCGCTCAACCCCTCTCAAGCTATCAGTTACGTGCGCCGGACCTCACGACTAAGTCCTTACACTAGGACATCTGCCGTGACAAATCCACGACAGTCACCGAGCTGAACATGTGCTGAACGCGGAGGTGTCGTACGTTCGGTACTCGGTCGGTTGGATCGTGAAGTTGTTCGACGACATCAACCGCGTTATTCTAACGCTTCCGCTTACGGTCTACGAGGGTACGTAGACACACTCCCCCTCTCGTAGCTATGCATCTCCATGGATAGATCTTGCGTGTGCATAAATTTTTTTTTGTTTTCCATGCAACGTTCCCCAACAAAGTTATCTATTCGAATAGCCGTGTCCACGGTAACAGGACGATCAGTGTTGTATCCCAATCTACTACACCTTGAACAGGATACATGTTAATTAAATGTAAGCTCCAGGATTTCTTTCTCGCAGGGAGTCGAGGAAGGATCTCTAGGCTTTGCTACTACATGCTTGTTACTTTATGTTATGCTGCTAATCTGCACTCTTCTAATGCTGTAAGACGCTGAAGATGCTAGTCTTCGATAGGCTAGACCTTCTCTCTATTCTGGCATTTCTGCAGTTTAGTCCACAGATACAGCCCCTTCATTTGATATCGATGCATACTTAGCATAGATCTGATGTAAGTCTTGCGAGTACTTTGGATGAGTAGTCACGGTTGCTTTGCTACTTCCTTTTCCCCATACCCGATTGCTGCGACCAGACGACAGAGCCCCGGAGCCTGATGATCCCACCGATGACTACTACTACCCTGGCGGAGCCTACTTCTACGTGGAGACCGATGACCAGGAGTAGTTTAGGAGGCTCCCAGGCAGGAGGCCTACGCCTTTTCGGTCTAGTTGTCGTTGTTTTGCTTAGCCTTCTTAAGGCAATCTTGTTTAGTTATGTCTGTACCCAGACATTGTTGGTTTCGCTGACGCTTGTGTAACTCGAGCTTATGTATTCGAGCCCTCGAGGCCACTGGCTTGTAATATAAAGCTTGTATTATTTTATTTTGTGTCTAGAGTTGTGTTGTGATATCTTCCCGTGAGTCCCTGGGCTTGATCGTGCGCATCTGCGTGTATGATTAGTGCACGGTTTTGTCCGGGGGTGTCACAAACTTGTAGGAGTTGTTGGTATCAATTTTGTTAAGTTTTGTTCACCTCTTATTTGTGGCCCAAAAATTTCAGAAATTTTTCATAGGAGCAAGAATGTTGAGAAAGATATTCACAAGGGGCTCCTCAAGCCAGAGTTTGGAGGGAACTTCGAGGGGAACACCCGGGTTCAACCTCCCTCGTAGAGTAGAGGTACGGCCGTGTGAGTGGCCAAGCGACACCTTCATTAGCGAAGCCGGTTTCCAACATGAATTCAAACAATTTGTGGAAAATGCCGGCTTGACCAACTTCATTGCAGATAAGTGTGATCAGTATCAACTTCTCACCAATACTTTTGTGCAACATTTCCATTTTACGCCTAGACAGGAGGTTCCTAGCGTGTCATTCCATTTATATGATCAAACCTTCGAGATGTCGCTCGCTAACTTTTGTGAAATATGCATGATTCCTTCTGAGGGTGAGTTGGGTGAATCTCGACCCAGTGAGTTTGAGGGATTCATTCACACATTAACTATGGGAGAGTTTAGAGGTGTTCCTAAGGCTAGACTTGTTATTCTGTATTTTTCTGCTGTGCATTACTTTGGATTATTCTTAGGAAAATGTTTGACTGCTAGGCAGGAGGGTGTTACGCTCTGTGCCACTGACCTCGCCATTTTATGTTGTGCATTTTTCGGTGATAGAACTTATAGCTTGGGAGCCATTATTGCACGCCGTTTGCACACTAATAGGTCCAGGGGTAGTATTCATGGCGGTATTTATGCTACTCGTCTTGCTGGGCAGCTTGACATTAATATCCACCCCGATGACCGCTTGCTACCTAAGATTTATCTAGATTACAAGTCCATGAGGGCCCAAAATTTTATTGATGAACCTATTCCTCTGCACCATTATCATTACAACTTGGTATTTAGTGAGGAAACACATAAGGTTATTTTGTTGCCTACTCCTGCTTTGTTTGTAGCTAATGCCAGGAATGGGTACATCATCATGCCTGATGACATCATTGCCTATGAGAGTGCGCTAGCCGCTGCGGAGAGCGAGGCCCAACTTTGAGACACTCAGGTGCCGCAACCGACCTAGTTCCTCCATGGACCTGACGGAGTCTACGAGTGGTGATTTCCAAGCTAGGCCAAAAGCCTAAGCTTGGGGGAGTACGTATTCTCACTGACATTTCATTTTGGGATAATTAATTTTATGCCCCTAGTTGGGTCCCACTCGTCTGTTTTACCCCTAACTTCAGAAACTCACCTGTTCTGTACAAGCCACTTTGCAATTCTTATGCTTTTGCCCTTTGACCCTTTGACCGTCACTTTGAAAAAATCATAACAAATTCATACTAACTCAGAAAAATGCAAATAAGATATCAAAATGTTCACAAAAACATCACCTATGCATGCATGTCATTTTCATTCTTGACAAAAGTGTTGGAAACTCCTCATCTCAATTTTAGCTCATATGACCTTAGCATGAACAGTACAATCTAAAAAATTCTAAAAATTCTAAATTTTTTTGGTGGCAAACATTGACCAATGTTTTGAGCGATTGACAAGTTTCATAATAGAATGACATTCGAGGAAGTCGTGGCAAAAAAATAAAATCAATGCTTCAAAATTTTGTTTTTTTGCCACGACTTCCACGAATGTCATTCTGTTATGAAACTTGGCAAGCACTCAAAACATTGGTCAATGTTTGCCACCAAAAACATTTAGAATTTTTTGAATTTTTTTAGATTGTACTGTTCATGCTAAGGTCATATGAGCTAAAACTGAGATGAGGACTTTCCAACACTTTTGTTAAGAATGTAAATGACATGCACATATAGGTGATGTTTTTGTGAACATTTTGAGATCTTATTTGCATTTTTCTAAGTTAGTATGAATTTGTTATGATTTTTTCAAAGTGACGGTCAGAGGGTCAAAGGGTAAAAGCATAAGAATTGCAAAGTGGCTTGTACAGAACAGGTGAGTTTCTGAAGTTAGGGGTAAAACAGATGAGTGGGACCCAACTAGGGGCAGAAAATTAATTATCCCTTTCATTTTCATGTTCACACATTCATTACACTTGTCGGTGTTCATTGTTCTCTTTGTATATCCATGTTCCGTTTTTTATTTGTTTATTTCGTGTGTTTGAAAACTTTGAAAAATCTAAAAATATTTCTCGCTTCTTTTCAGTTTTTATTTCTCATTTAGTTAGTTTGTAGTAGTAAAAGGAAACACAAAAAGATTTCTCTTTTCTTCTTTTGTTGTTTGTTGGGAGTTATTCGATGTAAATAGTTTATCTCGCTTTTCGTTTTTCCTCTTTCTTTCGCTTTCTTCAGAAAAACTAAAAACTCGAAAAATATTTCAGTGTGTTTCTCTGAATTTCTTTTTTTTCTTGAGTCTTCGTAAGAAAAAGACTTCGTAAGAATTGTCAAGTGGCTCTTATATATTTTATTGTTGATCTAATGAAAGGCCAATATTTCCTTGTCCTCTTCTTTGAAAAGTGTTTGCAGATTTCAGCTTAGTCCACGACACTCTTGCACTATTATATTTTCACATCATTTGGTCATGCAAGTGAAAGGCAATAATGACGATGATTTGATGAAGGGACTGTGGTGAAGAAAAGCTGGTATGAACTCTTCTTGTTTTTTGTTTTTCTAAATATGTTTAACTCAGTAGTCCTGATTCAACATATTATGAGTAAACATGTTTGTGATGACAATTAGAGAATATAGTTACTCATGTCATTCTTAAGTAGCCAGGAGTGGATAATATGTTATCTTGTGTGTCAACATGCATTAAAATGATTATTATGTAGTATGTTACGATGGTAACCTCCTTTCAAGAATTCAAGTGGCTTGACTTGGCACATGTTCACGCATGTAATTGATTCAAATTCAATATAGCCTCTATGATATTTATATTCAGAGTGTTTATATCCTGCTCATGCTCATGTTCAATGTTAATTATTCACAATGCATGATTATGACCGTTGTCATTCTCTAGTTGCTCGCTTCTCAATCTATTTGCTAGCCTTCACCTGTACTAAGCGGAAATATTGCTTGTGCATCCAAATCCCTAAAACCAAAGTTGTGCCATAAGAATCCACCGTATCTACCTACGGTATTACCCTGCCGTTCCAAGTAAATTTGCATATGCCATCTCTAATCCTTCAAATAAACATTTGTTTTGTGTGCCCGTACCGCTCATGGAGCGATGGGGCGGTCAGTATCTTCCATGCTAAGTGTGTTTAACTCACGACGAGAGTTTATTTGCTCGTCAACTTTGACGGAGGCTGGTAACAAGGGTGCCCAATCCTGCTTTACAAAAAATAAACTCCCCATGGACAGTTGATTGTTGGAGGACACCCGAGGATTCGCCTACCATGGATTGTGTCTGTATGATTGTGGGGGAGAAAAAAAAATTCTTTTGGGAACTGCTACTTGTGAGCTGTGTTGGGTTTTTCCCCGAAGAGGAAGGGAGATGCAATAGTAGCGGATAAGTATTTCACTCAGTTGAGAACCAAGGTTTATTGAACCAGTAGGAGCTTTACTTGAACAACACCTATACACAAGAGAGTAAATACTTGCACCCAACGCGGGCAAGAGGGTTGTCAATCCCCTTGTACTCGTTAATTGCAAGGATTAAATCTGATAGTTGTAGATAGATAAAATGCAAAGTAAAATAAAACTAAATAAATTGCAGCAAGGTATTTTTGGATTTTATAATATGGCTAAGGTAGACCCGAGGGCCATAGTTTTCACTAGAGGCATCTCTCTCATAAGCAAAGCATACGGTGGGTAAACAAATTACTGTTGGGCAATTGATAGAAAAGCGCATACTTATGATGTTATTCATGGCATGATCATGTATTCTGGCATTACATCTGTGACAAGTAGACCGACTCCTGCCTGCATCTACTACTATTACTCAACCAATTGACCGACTCCTGCCTGCATCTATGGTATTAAGTTCATGACCAACAGAGTAACGCTTTAAGCAATATGACATAATGTGGATAGAATAAAACCAAGCAATATGATTGAATCCCTTCTTTTTACCCTTAGTAGCAACAAGACAAATACGTGCCTCGCTACCCTTTCTGTCATTGGGTGAGGACACCGCAAGATTGAACCTACTACTATGCACCACTTTCACTGAAGACCTAATTGTCAACTTGGCCAAAGAAAGCTCATAGATCGGAAAGCATTACATAGCTATAACAATCATACCTAATAAAGTTCAGAATATAACTCAATTACTTTCAATGAATAATCTGATCATAAACCCACAATTCATCGGATCCCAAAAAACACACCGCACAAAAGTATTACATCGGATAGAACTTCGAGGAGAACATGGTATTAAAGATCATATCGAGAGAGAGAGAGAGAGAGAGAGAGAGAGAGAGAGAGTCATCTAGCTAATCACTATGAACCCATAGGTTCTGTAGGAACTACTCACACATCATTGGAGGGGCAGCAAGGTTGATGTAGAAGCCCTCCGTGGTAGATTCCCCCTCCGACAGAGTACTGGCGGAGGGCTCCAGATGAGATCGCGGAAGAACAGAGGCTTGCGGCGGCGAAAGAATTTTTTTCGGGGCTCCCCCTAGTGTTTTTGGGATTTTAGAGAATTTATGGACGTGGAATTAGGTTAGGAGGGGTTACGAGGGGCCCACAAGCTCAGGTGGCGCGCCCCCCTGGGGGCGCGCCGTGTGAGCTTGTGGCCCACTCATAGGTCTTCTGGCCTCCTCCCGAAGCTTACTGGGTGTCTTCTGGTCCAGAAAAAATCACCATAAAATTTTGTCGTGTTTGGACTTCGTTTGGTATAGTTTTTCCCTGAAACAATAAAATAGGTAAAAACAGAAACTGGCACTGGGCTCTACGTAAATAGGTTAGATCCCAAAAATTATATAAAATTGCATATAAAGTATGTAGAATTGATATAATAATAGCATGAAACAATAAAAAATTATAGATACGTCAGAGACATATCAACATCCCCAAGCTTAATTCCTGCTCGTCCTCGAGTAGGTAAATGATAAACAAAATAATTTTTGATGTTGAATGCTACCTAGCATGTCTATCATGTAATCCTTTTGTGGTATGAATATTGGGAAACGATGAAGTAATTGACATCAACATAATAATATCCATGAATATCAGAACATAATCATTACTTTTCAAAATATATAATGCTTAATGAATATTATCCCTACTCATTGAATTATGTAAGCATGGCATAACTCCGCCTTCACCGCATAAATATAAATCATGAGCACCCTAGTGTCAAACCAAGCAATTGGATCATACTTTTTCACGTGCTTCAAGATTTTCAACTCCACTCAATACAGGAGTGTGAGCCATGGACATAGCACTATGGGTGGAATAGAATGCGGTGGTAGAGATTAATTAGGGAAGTTAAAAAGGAAGAAAGGCTCGCATCAACTCGGTGGATCAATAGGTAATGTAGAGGCCAATCAATCGATAGTAATGCGAGGAGTAGGGATTGCCATGCAACAGATGCACTAGAGCTATAAGCGTATGAAAGCTCTCTACTAAAACTAAGTTGGTGTTCATCCAACTTGCTTGCTCATGAAGACCTCGGGGATTTGAGGAAGCCCGTCATCCGAATATACAAGCCAAGTTATATATAATGTAAAATTTCCACAAGTATATGAAAGTGACAACTCAGGAGACTCTCTATATGCAGAACATGGTGCTACTCTGAAGCACAAGTGTGGTAAAAGGATAGTAGCATTACCCCTTCTCTCTTTTTCTCTCATTTTTTTCTTTCTTTCTTTTTCTCATTTTTTAGAACAATATCATGAACCTCATCCCTACTTTTTGGAGGACTCATTAGTCTCCATCATTCTTTACCTCACTGGGACAATGCTCTAATAATGATGATCATCACACATTTATTTACTTAGAACTCGATAAGACTCAATATAACTCTATATGAATGCCTCTGGCAGTGTACCAGGATGTGCAATGATCTAGCATAACATGTATTTCAATGATGAACGGTGGATTTGCCACAAATATCATGTCAGCTCTATATGATCATGCAAAGCGATATGATGATGAACACACGTGTCATGTGGATAGTAATGGTGGAAGTTGCATGGCAATATATCTCGGATTGGCTATGGAAATGCCATGATAGGTAGGTATGGTGGCTGCTTTGAGGAAGATATAAAGAGGCTTATGTGTGATAGAGCGTATCATATCACGGGGTTTGGATGCACCGACAAAGTTTGCACCGACTCTCGAGGTGAGAAAGGGCAATGCATGGTACCAAAGAGGCTAGCAATATATGGATAGGTGGGAGTGCTTAAGTCCACGAACTCACATTAGTCATAAAGAACTCACATATTTATTGTGAAAGTTGAAAATCCTCGAAGCAAAGTGCTACTCGCATGCCCCTTGGGAGGAGGATTATAGGAGTTAACCATCACGCACCCCCGATTTAGAGAGCACTCAAGGATTTCAATCAGACATAAAAATGCTCAAACCTCCCCACCATGCCATACACTTAAATGAGTAATACATAACAAGCTTTAATATCAATATCTTTACTAACTAATGATCATGAATTAATACCCTTTCATATTACGACATCAATGCAAATAAAACAATCGTTTCATATTCAGTGATCTACATGAGAGTTTTTATCATATCACTCCTACATACCTATCATTTTCAGACTAGTCTCATAACCCGTGCACATTACCACTTCCTATTTAAGGGACTCTCATGAAGATTTATGTGAAGCATGAGAGTACCAATAATTTCTATAAAATAAACCTACCGCCGTGCTCAATAGATTTAAGTGAAGCACATGAGCAACTGCCCAGCTCAAAAGATATAAGTGAAGCACATAGAGTATTCTAACAAATTATAACATGTGTGAGTCTCTCTCAAACGGTGTGTCCAGCAAGCAAATGATTGTGGCAAACTAACAAACAAAATAAAACTATAGCACAAGACGCTCCAAGTAAAACTCATATCATGTGATGAATAAAAATATGGCTCCGAGTAAACATACCGATGAATTGTGGACAAAAGAGGGGATGCCATCCCGGGGCATCCCCAAGCTTAGACGCTTGTGTCTTCCTTGGATATTACCTTGGGGTGCCTTGTGCATCCCCAATCTTAGGGTCTTGCCACTCCTTTTTCCGTTGTCCATCGTAAACTCACCCAAAACTTGAAAACTTCAGCACACAAAACTCAACAGAAACTTCGTGAGATCCGTTAGTATAATAAATCAATCATCCACTTTAGGTATTGTTGTAAACTCATTAATAATTGATCTTGCATAATACCTACTGTATTCTAACTTCTCCATGACTTATACCCCCCGATATAATCCATAGCATCATTAAAACAAGCACACTATGCAATAAAAATAGAATCTGTCTAAAACAGAACAGTCTTTAAAGATCTGAATTAAAATCATACTTAAGTAACTCCAAAAATTCTGAAAAACTAGGACAACGTAAACAATTTGTATTCCAATGTTGTGTAAAAAATTCAGATTTTATCATGTTCCAGTAAAAAATAGAAATTCCAGAACATAATTGTAACATCCCAAAATTCTAAATTTTGGAATGTTATATTAATTAAATAAATAGGATTGATTGTTCGATTGATTGATTGAAAGTGAGTGGAATTTGAAACTTTTTGAAAGTTTAATGAGAGGGAATGAAATGAATTTCCCAAAACTTTCACTTTGCATTTTAATCCTCAGGAATTCAAATTCATTTCATCACAAAACCCTAGACTGAAGATGATATGACTTCTTCCATTTTAAGAAATGAAAAGGGATTTGGAAAGGATTTGAATTTCCATTTGAAAATATTTTCCAATTCAGAAACTTTATGCAACTCAATGATTTTCATGAGGGAAGATAAAATGACTTATTCAAATTATATGAAATATGAGTTGGAAGTTTAAAAGAAAGGATTTGAAAGTGGTTTGAAATTCAAACTCAAACCCAATTTGGAGTTATTTGTTTTTTATTCAAATTATTTTTCTCCTAAAAAAAATATATGGAAATTAGGGTAAAATGATCCCCTTCAACAGAAAAATGGAGAAAAATAAATTTGAAATACTTTTGGTATTTTAAAGTAATTTTATTTGATTTTAAAATGCAACAGTAGCACTCTTTGCCTTATTTGAATTTGTGTGAATTTTATTTGACATTGAAAAATAGTCCATATTTTAGGATTTATATTTCTGAACATTTTGGTATATTATACACCTATATAAGATTTTTATTTTCTACTTTTTCTTTTCTTTTCTGTCAAAAAAAACAAAAACAAAAAGATTCCGCCGGCCAGCCCAGCGCTAGCTAGCGCCAGCGCCAGATGGCCCACTGGCCTAAATGGCCCACTGCCGCGCGCGCCGCACCAAACTCACTACGAGCCGGTCGCCCGCACCCGCGCCTCTTTCCCCGCTGCCACCGACAGGTGGGACGCACCTGTTGGGTTCGTCACCGAGCTCGCGCCGGAGTCCAGAGCGCGCACGACACAGCCGCCGCGTCCGATTCTTCGGGGATTCACCCCAGGCCTTGCCCCCTCCTCCACGTCTTGCCCGTATAAAAACCGAGCCTCCGGGCGTTCTTTTGCCCCAAAAATCCCTTGCTAAAACCCACCTAAGAACCCGCACCCGCCATTCCGATCTCGCCGGCCGCCGCTTCTGTCGACGTCGATTCCGACGCCGGTAAGCCGCCCTGGCCACCCCAACCTTGTCTTCCGATTCCGTTCGTCGTCTTGCATATTTTTGACATAGCCTCGCCTCTCCTTCTTTACGACAATGACGAGCCGAAGCTCTCGCGCCCTCGCCGGAGCGCGTCGGTCACCGAAGCCTCGCCGAGCTCGCCCCGCTCCGTTCCGTCGTCCTCGAGCACCAACAACACCACCGCCAAGACCCCCTCGCTTCTCCGCATCACCACGACCTCACCGCAGCCGCCGATGACCACCAGAGCATCGCCGCCATCCATGCCCAGGCCATCATCATCTTCATCCGTTGTTGTAAGCCGCCGTCGCCATTTCCCTCCGTCCGATCTAAATCTAGCGGCCTAGATTTGTCCTGTTTTTTTATTTTAGGCCGAAACGTTATCTGCTAGAAACCGGCCGTCCGCTCCTTAGCTCCGAAGGAAACACCCCATAGCCAATAAGATTGCGCCACGTGTCCAGTGCCCGATCCATAGGCTTTTTGTTTTTTTAGATCTGTTTTATTTTCAGATTTAGTTCCGTTTCTAAATTGCTTATATCTTTCAGGTTATTTAATGTTTTGGAGTGATTCTTTTTGCATTAGTTTTATATTTTCGTCTAGTTTCTGTAGATGCCAAGTTTTGCCATATCTGAAAATTTTAAATTTGATTTTACATTAATTTGCTTCAAACCTTGTTTTGTTAATATCTTGAGTTTAAAAATAGCTATTTAGTTAATTCTTTTTGCTAGTGATCACTTGATCTTTTGTCTAAACAGTAGGCTTTTGCAAATTAGTTTTTGTTAATTCTAAATTAGAGTTTTAGGGGAAACAGTACCGTTTTACATAGTTTAGTGTCATTTTCTTTTCCCTTATTATTTAATCGTTTTAAACCAAAACCTTTTGTCTATTTTGACAAATTTAGTTTTGTTCTATTAGTTAACAATAGACAATTTTATTTTTATTTTAAAATTTTATTTTCTTTAGTTTTGTTGTAAAACTTTGTGAGGTCATAAATAGGGTTTTATAAAAGCTTTTTATTTGTTTCTTTTTGCTAGTAAAATTTTACGAAAAATACTTTCTGTTAACTTAGTTATTTTATATTTTCTTTTCGGTTAATTTATTAGTTTAGAGCTTTATTTTGCTGTTAAGTTTTATGTAGGATAAAATTATTTTTATTGTTTGTAGTAAAGTCTTAGATTTTTCCTTAGTAGTTTTTCTCGTAGTTTTCCTTTAAGTTTCTTTGGATTTTATTTGGGTTTTATTATTTGATTTCTTTGTTGTTTTAATTGTTTATTGGTAATTATGATTGCTAGAAATTGCTTGCTAGAATGGTTGCTTATGTGAATGCAATGTTTGACCATATAGATTTTCTTCAGAGAGTGACGAATAGTACTATCAGGATTTCTCTGAGAGCGATATAATCTTCAACAAGTAATACCAGGCAAGTTCACTTTGACCATTTTTACTTACCTATGCTTTTATTGCATTTAGTGTCACCTTTTTATCTTTCCTCCCGTAGTGTTATTGAATCTTGTAGTTGAGTAGAATGCATGAGGTAGGAACCCATCTCCCTGTTACCAAGCCCGGGACGTTGTTTAGTTTTAAAGCTACGCTATAGTAGGCAGGGTTGGTATGAGTGCTCAGGAGTGGTATGAGAATGGAGGACTCTACGTCAATATCGACAACTTCATGATGGCAATTTCAAGACCGGTATCCTTCAAGGACTACATCTACAAGACCTCAAGATTTCGAGACTCGAGACAAGATTTCAATACACACTACTGGGTGAAGGATGGATTTGATGGGCACCCTGGAGTAGCCAGTGGATGGCCGGGATGGATGGAGAAGCGCCATGACATCTTGCGAAAAGCTTCACCCAGACTCAAAGAGACGGATGAATACTTCATGCCCGGAAGCTTACCTATGCAACCGCAAGTCATTATGGGATCTGGCTTGGTTGACCTTAGTTGTGACTCTGGCTAGGACGATGATAGCAGATGTAGAACTACGGTAGGATTGGATGAGCACCGGACAGTGGTCAGAGGAACTCTTCGGAAGATCATGTTTCGGTCGTCTTGTTCTCAAACACCCTGAAGTGCGAGAACGTAAAAAGAGGGATCGAATCTTGTGGGTAAAGTGCACAACACTCTGCAGAGTTAAAACCTAATCGATTAGCCGTGTCCCCGGTTACGGACAATTTGAGCCTCTGGACTTGGATCTATCTCGAAACTCTCAACACTATATTGATAACTAATTGTGGGCCACTTATAATGATTTGGGCTATGAGACATCGGTTGGCGGAACCATGTCATAGTAGATAACTCTGTAGTAAAGACTCCTTTTATTCCTTTGATGTAGGGAAAATAAAACCAGCTTTTACGCAAAAACTCAAACACAGAGCCTCAAAGCCTTTTGCATATTATCATCTGCTTCATATTGTGATCGTGCCGGTACATTCAATGTACTGACCTACACGGCTGCAATGTATCATGTTGCAGGACTTCTACGACGATATAGGGTTACGGTCTACACTCAACTTGCCGATGGCGTTGATGGGACTTCACACCCGATTGTCTGTTTCTGCTGAGACTTATGAGATATATATCAGTTTTACGTTATTTATACATGTGATTGCACTTTGATATATACATTGATGTACTGTGTGTGCCAGCATACTGATCCAGGGATGGCACGGATACACAAAGGCTTGACCGTTTGAGGTGGGGTCACTACAGAGATGGTATCAGAGCACATGTTGACTGTAGGACGTGACCCTAGAAAATGGCTTAGAAATAGGAAGACCTCAATAGGAACAACTTTATTTTATACTACTCTCGTATTATACTACTCTCGTAACCTCTGCATTCTTTTACTGAACTTTCCATATTTCAACTTATAGATGGAGAGCTACATCCTAAACGAAAGAGGACACTACGAGGATGTTGTTGGTGGCCCATTCCTTGTAGAGCTAGTCAGACTGCTGAAGCTGCCGATACCCGAGATCAAAGCCACTAAGAGGAGATCTGGATCATGGGGCATCAAGACTCAGGTGTTTGGACGCAAGGAGCACCCCAAGACTGGAGACATCACTTATGGGACGCTGAGTCATTATTGTGATATGGGCATAAACACTACCGTCCATGATGCTATTGCACGACTGTGCTATCATCATCGTGCTGCTCTAAGCACTCATTACGCTGGAAAGGTCAGATGGCAGAAGGAAGATGGAGCCACTATTGCCCTGACCAATGAGCAGAAGATGAAGTTTGCACCACTGTTGGTGTATAATCAAGAGCTAGAGCAATACGTCAAGAACCTGTAGATGGACCTTCTGGAAGCATTATTTGACAAGGAAGCCCTGCGTGAAGAGGTCAAGATACAGAAGACAAAGGTAGCCAAGCTGGAGGAAGAGAACCTTGAGATCCAGAAGAATCGTCAGGAGCTAAAGAATAGCAGGGCCTTTTCTCATACCAAAGATGTTGAGATTCAGAAGATCAAGACTCAACTCCAGGAGTTACAGGGATGATACAAGAAACTTCGTGTCAACAGGGATAATCTGGCAGAAGAACTGGAGAACATCAAGTCTACACAGGAGAAGCCCATTGGAGACAAGGATACACTAGCTTAGTAGTAGTAGTCCCAGCATGAGAGAATAAGGATGAACGTTGTTGCGATTTATGTTACCCGACCATACCAACTTATGTGGATGGCGATATAATGGGATTGATTGAATGCATGAAAACTTGGATAATATTATCTTTTGTGTTGAATGGTTGGATGTATTATATTTTAATATACGGTATTCATAGGTTGTATTTATTTCAACCTCGAGAGACGTGAGTTAGGGAAGAATAAAAGAAGGCCTTCATATGGGAGAAGCAGCAGCATTGGAAAAACTCCCGAGCATTGAAAACCTGAAGAAATAAAGACTTCATAACGAAACCGTAGTAAACGAGACCATTACAAATGGTAGACACTTTGAGTCTGGAATTGTTTGTTTGAGTGATTATTTTCCTCTCTCTCTTATCTCATCCAGTCCTTGGACCCAATAGATGAGGAATGAAGATGGACTTGTATTCTCGGGACCGATGACACAGCCAGAGGCAGAAATATGGATTCAGAACATGGAGAATCACTTCGAGAAACATTTGATTGCAAGGAAGTATGAGGTCCAATATGCTCTTCAGTACTTTACAAACAGTGCTGCAAAATGGTGGAAAATGCATCAAGCTATACAAGGATGTAATGGAGCAAGAAATTGGGAGGAATTCAAGAAGACTCTGTTAAGATCCCGTCTTATCCGGAAGCACTGTGACAACCCGATGAAGAAACCTATTGCTTGCAAGATATGCGGAGAAATAGGACACACCCATGAAGAACACAAGGATGAATGCCCTCATTGTGAAGAAAATCACCTAGCTGAGGAATGCCCGACTGGGCAGGTGACATGTTTCTTGTGTGAAGGAACTACGCATTTCCCGGCTCAATGCCAAATGTACCCCAAGGTACAAGAAGTCATCAAGCAGCAGAAGGAAGCCATGAAGGAAGGTGTTGAAGATACAGATTAAGAAGGCCTAATCAAATTTTACTCCAATACCTGCTATTCATGTGGAGAAGAAGGACATTTTTCACAGTATTGCACGAAGGAAAGAAAAGAGTATCTGGGAAATGTCCCGACAAAAGAAGTGGAGTTTGATCCACACGAAATAGAAGGTTTGATCGGAACAAAGATGTCCAGGAAGAGAAAACAAAGACCTCCTCAGAACAACCCATTTTCTATAGAAAAGGACCTGAGTCATATCATATCTTTCAAGTGCAAGAATTCAAGTCACTACTTCGATAGATGTCCAGAAAAGAAGCTAAAAATCCAAGGAGCCTACATAATCACAAAGAAGCCCCGAGACATGTCAGAACTCAATTGTTTTCGCTGCAAGGAGGTAGGACATTTTGCTAGGGAATGTTCAGATCAGAAGAAAGCTGGAGCTAGTAGTTGAGATTTTGATATTGGTAATAAGTGTAGTAGGAAGCAATTTAATAAGTACGATGAGTTGAGTTATATAATGGAAGTCTCAGAGATTGTAATAATTCATGAATCAATAAAGTTGATATGCCATGTGCTGAAAGGCTTTATGAAGTTGTTATGTTGTTAACATTTATCTTGGAACTGATTATGTGGGTAAACACGGATGAAAATGAGTTGTTGATGTATAAACTGGGATTTTATAGAGTACAAAGATACAATAGAATATGGTCAAAGGATAACCCAGTACATTTTGATTTAAGGATGGTAATACCCTGTAAGATGTTGGGAATTGAATTTGAAGTTTTGTTGGATGATATGAGTGCTTACCCAAGGAGATACATACATTATTCTGAATACCCCTTTTATCTTACAACTGCAGATGACAACCCTTTATGAGTCTTTCCTCAAGGGCCCGAAAACGATCATGACCCTGACCAGTGATCAGGATTACCCAAAGATCTTGAAGGACATGATGAAGCATATTCACCTTGAAGGAGATGCAGTCTACAAGGGCTACCCCTTCATGGAGAATGGAGTAGGACTTTGGTACGTGGAGGTGCACCTCCACCGTGTGAAAGGAGTTTGCCCAAAGACTATGGGGCAATATTTTTTCATTTCACGAGCAACTTTCTTCAACTCCGTCCGTGAGGCTGCTATGGAAGCCATACGCCAGATCGGAGAAATACTTGAAGCAAGACTCCATCATACTCAGGAACACCTAAGAGAAGCGCATGCGGAGATGATGGAGATGAAGCTCATGGCCATCAAGATGAAAGAAAAGATGGAGGATTACAAGGAGCACATCACACAATTCCTGTGGGACTGAAGCTTCCAAGGAGGATACAACAATAAAGATGAAATTAATGCTTGACCATACCAAACCTTGTGGATGGCAGCATTTGTAATAAAGTACTTTTGAATGTTGGAATTTTGAGAAGTGATTAAGGGTGTAATAAAAGATATGAAAACTATATGATTTATGGATGAGTCAGTACATTTTATTTTAATGGTGATATTTTTTTTTCTGTGTGAATACTTAACCAATGGAAAGGAAAATATTCCATAGAATGGAGTCTGGACAAATAAGTTGGAAAAAAATTGTTTACGGATATGTTGGAATACCCCAAGAATATGAAGGAATAAAGTGTTATTGGATTTAAAGGATGGTGCAATGTTGGAAACGATGAGTTAAAACAGTACCAGTGCTAAAGTGGGACCCTACCCTAGGCCCAGGAGTTAATATGGATCAAGCACTACCTTGCTGAAGGAAGAATTTGGAGGAAGCTGTGATTTGATCGGCAGACGTTTCTTAGGAGATACGAAAACCCTAGAGTTGTGAAGAAACGATAGATGCTTTGTTCAGCTTGCAAAATTAATGGATTTATCCGAACTCAGTTCGTCAACAAGAGAAACTTCTGCAATGCTTGTGCGGATGCCCAAGTGTTAGAATACGTGATTCACTGTCTGCATATGTGGTAATGGTTCAAGTACGGGATGGATTGGCCCCCATACCGGAGACTTTTATCATGGACTATCATATGTGGATGGAAAATCAGAGAGCCTAAAAAACCCTAGAAGAGAGTGTCGACACGGTAAGCCAAAATCCCTTAGAATGGCAGAACGATGGAACCCTGTACAGGTAACCATTGCCAAACGTAGGATATACGGTGAGATTCAACCCAGACCATTTTCCTGCAGGAGAAAAACCACAAACGAGTGACCTCCATGAGAAGTCCGATAGTAGTTAGAATTGACGACAGGACTGACCGCTATAAAGACCCAGTCTCGGGAACAACCCTGTTTTGATGAAAGGACACAGGATTTTGAGGAAAAGTTTATGCCTTACCGGAAGAGCACCAGCGAAAGAGTTATCCGGGAGAATATGAGAAGACTGACACCGTCAACCCCAAAGGAGGGAGTACATGAGTTTTGTTGGACCCATGACTTTGATTTTAAGTGTGGTAGCACCCCAGACCTTTCCGATCAACGAACTTGCTAGAAGACCCCCAGACCCTAACCTTTTCTTGCTGGCCTCTCCGAATCTCGAGGACGAGATTCATTTTAAGTGTGGTAGGTTTGTAACATCCCAAAATTCTAAATTTTGGAATGTTATATTAATTAAATAAATAGGATTGATTGTTTGATTGATTGATTGAAAGTGAGTGGAATTTGAAACTTTTTCAAAGTTTAATGAGAGGGAATGAAATGACTTTCCCAAAACTTTCACTTTGCATTTTAATCCTCAGGAATTCAAATTCATTTCATCACAAAACCCTAGAGTGAAGATGATATGCCTTCTTCCATTTAAAGAAATGAAAAGGGATTTGGAAAGGATTTGAATTTCCATTTGAAGATATTTTCAAATTCAGAAACTTTATGCAACTCAATGATTTTCATGAGGGAAGATAAAATGACTTCTTCAAATTATATGAAATATGAGTTGGAAGTTTAAAAGAAAGGATTTGAAAGTGGTTTGAAATTCAAACTCAAACCCAATTTGGAGTTATTTGGTTTTTATTCAAATTATTTTTCTCCTAAAATAATATATGGAAATTAGGGTAAAATGATTCCCTTCAACAGAAAAATGGAGAAAAATAAATTTGAAATCCTTTTTTTTATTTTAAAGTAATTTTATTTGATTTTAAAATGCAATAGTAGCACTGTTTGCCTTATTTGAATTTGTGTGAATTTTATTTGACATTGAAAAATAGTCCATGTTTTAGGATTTATATTTCTGAACATTTTGGTATATTATACGCCTATATAAGATTTTTATTTTCTACTTTTTCTTTTCTTTTCTGTCAAAAACAAAAACAAAAACAAAAGATTCCGCCGGCCAGCCCAGAGCAAGCTAGCGCCAGACGGCCCACTGGCCGAAACGGCCCACTGCCGCGCGCCGCACCGAACTCGCTACGAGCCGGTCGCCCGCACTCGCGCCTCTTTCCCCGCTGCCGGGTTCGTCACCGACCTCGCGCCGGAGTCCAGAGCGCGCACGACATAGCCGCCGCGTCCGATTCTTCGGGGATTCGCCCCAGGCCTTGCCCCCTGCTCCACGTCTTGACCCTATAAAAGCCGAGCCTCCGGGCGTTCTTTTGCCCGAAAAATCCCTCGCTAAAACCCACCTAAGAACCCGCACCCGCCGTTCTGATCTCGCTGGCCACCGCTTCTGTCGACGTCGATTCCGACGCTGGTAAGCCGCCTGGCCACCCCAACCTTGTCTTCCGATTCCGTTCATCGTCTTGCATATTTTTGACATGGCCTCGCCTCTCCTTCTTTACGACAGTGACGAGCCGAAGCTCTCGCGCCCTCGCCGGAGCGCGTCGGTCACCGAAGCCTCGCCGAGCTCGCCCTGCTCCGTTCCGTCGTCCTCGAGCACCAACAACACCACCACCAAGACCCCCTCGCTTCTCCGCATCGCCACGACCTCACCGCAGCCGCCGACGACCACTAAAGCCTCGCCGCCGTCCATGCCCAGGCCGTCGTCGTCTTCATCCACCGCTGTAAGCCGCCGTCGCCACTTCCCTCCGTCCGATCTAAATCTAACAGCCTAGATTAGCCCTATTTTTTTTTAATTTTAGGCCGAAACGTTATCTGCTAGAAACCGGCCGTCCGCTCCTTAGCTCCGAAGCAAACACCCCGTAGCCAATCACTACTAGGTGGAGGCTTAACAGTAGCGAGGGGAAAACACCGGCGCTAATGGTAATTAGCAGTAGCGCTCTCTAAGGACAGGCGCTACTGGTATCAACTTAGCAGTAGCGCGGGTGTACGTGACATCGCTGCTGGTAAATGGGCCCCACCGTACCCACCAGGCCACGAATAGTAGCAGCGCGGGCTGGGGAAAAGGCGCTACTGCTATTGCTATTAGCAGTAGCGCGGGTCAGGTACCCACCGCTGCAACTCTGGCTACACTGGCCCACGTGGTGGTCCCCTCTTAGCAGTAGCGCGGTTTGTGGACCAGCGCTGCTGCTATTGCTCTTAGTAGTAGCGCCGTTCGCCAACCCGCGCTACTGCTAAGCCGCAACTGGCACCTTTTGCAACCCCCTTTCCCCCCTCCCCCCTCCTCTCTCCCTCACTTCTTCTCCCTCACTTGCTTTCCCCATTAGCTAGCTTTCTTCTCTCTTCCTTCTCCTACCTCTCATCGCTCTACTTTAATGCCCCCTCCACCATCTCCATCAATGCAACCCTTTTCTCTCTTATCTTCCTCACTCTTCTCTCCTCCCTCCACTAGTTAGAGCTAGCCATCTCCTTCCCCTACTAGCTATAGATCTATCCATTTAGTAAGTGGAACCTATCAACTCCCCAAATAGATCTATTCTTTAATGAAGTAAATCCATCTAGTCACTGTGCTTCTCTCTCGAGATAGCTAGGTGAGTAAAAAATTGTGCTTTGGAAGAATTAATGGAAAATATGTGTGTGATATGACCGAATCGGGCGATATGATGGAAATTGTGCGTGTGGCATGAGTTACAGCCTATATGTTTATTTGCCAAATTGTGTGTGACACTAGAGTTGCTTATGTTTTGCCGAAATGTCGATTTATTTCCATTTCGGTGAATTTCGGGCAACCCCTATATGTCCTTTTTTAGGGAAGGTCATGCCGAATTTTTGTATGACTTTGATGAATGGATGCATTTATAATCCTTTTGCTTATTAATTATACCACACAGGCGATCATGAAGGTCAGTGGAACGATGGTGGAAAGATGGTTGCGATCCGCGGTGCACGGCATGTATGAAAATAACCAGAAGGAGATTTTCTGTCCGTCTCGAAGATGCAAAGGAGGAGTCTTGCTCGACCCCTTTAAGGAAGGCCATTTGAAAGCGCACCTGCTCATGACTGGTTTCATGGATGGCTATACTCGGTGGATAAGTGAAGATGATGACGTCGATGGGGCAGCCAATGACGACATTGGACCAGACAAAGAGATGACTGATAATGGTGGCGGAGAAGAGGCCGGACATGGCGGCAGAGAAGAGGCCGGACATGGGGGCGGAGAAGTGGCCGGAGATGACAGAGAAGACGCGGACACGCCGGAGCATTCGTCGCTACTAAGTTCAGTCGTGCGGGACCCTCATGTTCGAGACCTGCTTCGCAAGAAGATGACTAATGACAGAGCTGCTTGTAGAGAGGAGGCCAAGCTGGAGCCACTGGAGGTAGACTCTCATACTCCATTGTATGATGGTTGCGATCCCGAGGTGACCCGCTTGAGTTTCACGCTCGAACTTCTAAAGACAAAGGCTAAAAACAAATGGACCGACAGAAGCCTCGACGAGCTTCTCAAGTATCTAAAGAAGGTTCTTCCCACGGGGAACCTGTGTCCTACTAGGGTCGATGAGGCCAAGAAGATCGTGTGCCCTCTTGATCTGCCACACATTAGATACCATGCATGCATCAACGATTGCATCATTTATCGGAAGGAGCACGCGGAAAAAAACAACTGTCCGGTGTGCAATGCTTCTCGATACAAGAAGGCCGGAAAGAAATCTCCCCAGAAAGTTGTATGGTACCTACCGATCACTCCCCGTCTGCAGTATTATTTCGTAGATCCTAAGGAAGCAAAGCTCATGCGCTGACACGCGGAGAGGGTGAAGCCCGACGATGGAGATGATCCGAAGCTGAGACACCTCGCGGATGCAAGCCAGTGGAGAGCGTTCAACGCCGAATATCAATTTTTCGCAGGTGATCCAAGGAACATTGTGCTTGGCGCGAGTACCGATGGCATGAATCCGTTTGGCAACCAGAACACCAACCATAGCACATGGCCCGTGTTTGTATGGATGTACAACCTTCCCCCCTGGAAGTGCATGAAGACAAAGTACATACACATGAGCATGCTGATTCAAGGGCCGAAACAACCGGGAAATAATATTAATTTGTATCTGGGGCTACATCAAGAGGAGTTAGACACGTTATGGAAAACACCGGCCAAGACATGGGACGCCAGCAAAGGCGAGTATTTCTATATGAGAGCCGCGATGATGACGACGGTGCATGACTATCTCGGTTACGGATATGTCGCAGGCCAGGTGTGCCACGGATATTGCGGATGCACGCGGTGCATGCATGATACAATGTCTCAGCAGCTAACGAAAGATGGCGGGTCTGGGAAAATCGTGTACATGGGGCATCGAAGATGGCTCGCGAAGGACGACCCGTGGAGAAACCGTGGAGATCTATTCAATGGTGAGGCTGAGCATCGAGGACCTCCACGTAAGAGAAGCGGCGCCGAAATCGATGAGCTATTGAAAAACTGGAAACAGTGCCCCGCGTCGGGAAAGATGAAAAAGGCTCCGGAGCCGCTGCTGAAGGTATGGAAAACGAGGTCTGTTTTATGGGACTTGGAGTATTGGCGCAAACTCGACACACCTCATTGCCTTGATCAAATGCATATCACGAAGAATGTCCTTGAGAGCTTGCTTGCAACACTGATGAACATGCTGGATAATACCAAGGATGGGCCGAAGGCAAGAAGAGACTTGGAAGATTTGAACATCAGGGCAGATCTCCACATGCTGCCCCGTAAAAAGTCGGAGGAGACGGAGACGGAGACGGAGGCGCGGGACCAGGGCAAAAAAGTCAACAAGAAGGAAGAGAATTATTGCCCCCCTTCTTGCTTTACCTTAAGTCCGAAGGAGATCAAAGTTAGTTCCGGTTACTGTGGGAATATAAGCAGATTTCTAGACACCAAGAAGAAAAGGTTCAGCGGGATGAAGTCTCATGACTGTCATGTGATGATGACGCAGATACTTCCTGTTGCCCTTAGAGGGATAATGGACAAGCACGTCCGTGACACGCTTATTAGTCTCTACAACTTTTTCGACGTTATCTCTCAAAAGTCGATCAGTGTGAAGCAGCTCCGAAGGCTATAGGAAGAGATCGTTGTGATACTAAATGAGCTTGAGATGTACTTCCCGCCCGCGTTCTTTGACGTCATGGTGCATCTGTGTGTCCACATTGTGGATGACATCATAGACCTCGGGCCAACATTCCTGCACAACATGATGCCGTTCGAGAGGATGAATGGGGTCATCAAAGGATTCGTTCGTAACATGTCCCGTCCGGATGGAAGCATCATCCAGGGCTATCTGACCCAAGAGTGCACCTCTTTCTGCGAGAATTATCTATATGGCGGAGACCCTGTTGTTGGTTTGCCCGTTAACAAGCACCTTGGGAAGCTCGGAGGAGAAGGTCACACCAACGGCCGGAGGGAACTGCATGTGGACCACTCGGGTCGACGCAATGACTTTGACAGAGCAAACTTAGTAGTGCTATAGCACCTAGATGTGGTAGATCCTTTCGCGACACTGCACAAAGAAACCATCGCAAAGAAGTACCGTGACCAGGGGCTATGCAAGACGAACGCCGAAGTTATTAGAGAGCACAACTCCACTTTCCTGCCTTGGTTCAAAGAGCATGTTCTTGCTAATCCCCCGGAAGAGGGCTCTATGGACGGATTGCTCATATACGCCTTAGTACATGGCCCCGCGGCCAACCTCGCGACCTATCAAGCATATGATATCAATGGATACATGTTCTACATGGAGGCCAAAGATATAAACAGTGATTTTCAGAACTCAGGGGTGACGATGGAATGCATGACCGGCGACAACGCCGCAACTGAAAGATTCTACGGAAGGGTCGAGGAGATCTGGGAGCTTGACTACTCTGGATTGCATGATGCGACGATGTTCCGTGTTAGATGGGCTAAGAACGTCGAAAGAGAAAACCGGTATTTCACTACCATGTCTATACCCGACGCCAAAAGCGCTACCGTGAACGCCATCGCAAAAAACGAGCCATGGGTACACGCTAAGCACGTGACACAATGCTTCTTCATAACCGACCCGAGCAATCCCAGCCGTGTTGTCGTGAGGAGAGGCAAAAGGAACATCATCGGTATGGATGGAGTCGCCAACGAGGAAGACTACGACCAGTATGGCAACCCGATGAGGGAAGATGACGATGACGATGAAGCATACGTCAAAATAAGAATCAATACTACATTACCTAAGAAAGATCGTACTCCATGGAAAAGGAAAAGTCACAACGAGGGGCTCAATTATTCGACAGCGAACAAGAAGGGAAAGAAGCTCACTCAGAAACGAAAACGTCGACGCTGAGAAACCATCATTTATATATATGTATTTATTTTGTGTACGCACTTAATCGTTATCGGTCAAATGATGTGTAATATATATCGTCGCCTGAGTTATATACATTGAATCCGATCCCCTTCTTCCCGGCTCGGTCATCTTTCGGAAAAGAAAAGAAAATGAAAAGAAATAGAAAAATGAGAAAGGAAAGAAGAAAATGAAAAGGAAAATGAAAGGATTAGAAAAGGAAATGAAAAGAAAAAGAAAAAGAAAAAGGAGAAAGGAAATAAGAAAAATAAAATGAAAAGAAAAAGCAAAAGGAGAAAATGAAAAGAAAAATCAAAGGAATAGTAGTAGCGCGTTTATGGACCCGCGCTATAGCTAACTTATCTGTAGCGCGGGCTACCAAAACCGGCGCTACTGATAAGTTAGCTATAGCAGTAGCACGGGTCCACACTCGCGCTATAGATAAGTTAACTGTAGCGCCGGTTTGGGTAGCCCGCGCTACAGCTAAGTTAGCTATAGCGCGGGTCCATAAACGCGCTACTGCTATGTTTGAGTTAACTGCACCGCGCGGGCCTTTCTTCCCCAATTCCCCCCATTCCCCCCATTCCATTCCCTTCCCCTCTTCCACGCCGTCGCCGGAGCCCTCGTCGCCCTTGCCTCCTCGCGCCGTCGCCGGAGCCCGTCCTCGCCGCGCCTGCCTCCTCCTCGACGTCGCCGCGCCCCTGCCTCCTCCTCCTCGACCTCGCCGCGCCTGCCTCCTCCTCGACGTCGCCGCGCGCCTGCCTCCTCCTCCTCGATGTCGCCACAAGTCCAACCTCCTCCTCCTCCATCGACCTCGCCGCCCTGTAAGCCCCTCCTCTCCCCTCCCCTCTTGTCTCTCTCTGCTCTCTCTCTCTCTCTCTCTGCCATATGTATGAACCCTAGGTTATTTAGTGCTAGATTAGTTCCATATGAACCCTAGGTTAATTAGTGCTAGATTAGTGCCATGTATACCCTAGGGTTAGTGCTAGATTATGAAACCTAGGTGCCATTTGAACCCTAGGTTAGTGTTATGAACCCTAGTAAAAAAATTGTTGCTATTTACATTTTTTTAGTTCAAATAGAATTGTTGCTATTTAAAAAATATTAGTTAAAGCAATTCTTGTTATTTAAAGAAAAAACAGAATTGTTGCTATTTAAAAAAACTTAGTTAAAGCATTTGTTGCTATTTAAAGAAAAAACAGAATTGTTGCTATTAAAAAAAACTTAGCTCAATCAATTGTTGCTATTTAAAGAAAAAATAGAAGTTCCTTGTTTGCATCAATTAATTGTTAGCTAGGGTTTTTTGAGAACTAGCTATTGTTTTGTTTAGTTAACCCTAGTAGATAGGAATTTAACTAGGGTTTTTTATTAGGACAGTAGCTGTTTTATATTAGGACAGTACCTAGGAATTTAAAACTTATTTTGATGGTGAATTTCTTTGTGGTGAATTTCTTTGAATAATTAAAGTGCATGAATTTCTTTGATATACATGATGTTAGCCGTTAATGGTGAATATATTTTGAATAATTGAAGTGCCAAATGATGTTGGCTGCTGTTGTTGCCATATGATGTGCCAAATGATGGAGATGATGTGCTATTGTTGCCTATGTTGGCTTTTCTTGTTTGCAGGGAAATGATCCGAGTGGCCTATGTTTTGCCGGAATGTTGATTCATTTCCGTTCCGGCGAATTTCAGGCACTTGATATGTCCACTTTTTAGCAAAGGTCATGCCAAAATTTCCCATGAAATTCGGCATGACTTGTGCTAGAAAGTAGGCATATCGAGTGCCCGGCATTTGCTGGGACGGGAATGAAACGACATTCTGGCAAACCATAAGCCTTTTTTTATGTCATTACTCATTTTATTATAGTTTAAGAACTAAACAAGCAGACTTAATCGTAGGAAACATGTCAAACAACGACAAAACCGGGGCTTCTGACCACGCTACCAACGACATACAATATGATCGTGAACATGATTACCTCGACTTTTTGTCTAGTCAGCAAACAGAAGGTTTGTAGGGCGACCTGGTCATAGCGGACGATGGTACTGCCGCCGACATCGACACTGATGGCACCGGCACCGATGGCGGCGCCGAAGGTACCGGCGCCGAAGCCGGTAACGAAAAGAAGAAGCAGAAGAAGCAGAGGACACGAGGCCCTAACAAACTCGGCATCGGAAGAATCCTGGTCACAGAGATGCATCCCGGCAAATTCGAGCCAGTAGCACCGGATGAAGCTCGCAAGTGCTACGGCAACCAAGTCGGATGCATCCTACGGGAAACCGCGAGCATCAACGACAATGACTTAAGGAAGAAACCACATCTGGAGCACTTGCCCCTAACGAAGCTGCACAAGAGATTCTAGTTCCCCGGCCGGGATGACCGCATAGAAAACCCGTGGGATGATGCTGCCATGAAAGATATCAATAACCACGCCATGGGCATGTTCAGCAACGATTTGGCCGCCTGGAAAGGAAGGGTGAAACAAGCGATTGATGCTAACGAACCCCTCTCCAAGATTTTGGTTGACAATCCGACACTTACGGCAGAGGAGTTTGAAAAGTTCAATGACACTTCCGCTACCGAGGTAGCCAAGATTAAGTCTGAGAAATACAAGGAGCTTCAACAAAGGAGCACGGGGAACCAACGCCTCAGAAGCCATGGCTACATTGGCAAGAGGCCCATATGGGATAAGGAGGACGCGGAACGTGAAGCCGCGGGGATCCTAGACCCCTACGCAGAGTTCACCGACCCGCAGGAGCGTGACTTCATCAGGGCCCGGTACAAGTGGGACAAGGAAAAGAAGGTTTGGTACACGGACCCTATCACGAGGAAATTGATTAGATTACTGGTAATTATTCTTTTACCACCTTACAATTAGCTTCTGATCAAGTGGACTACACGTTGTAGTAACATTCGTAAACGGTTCACGTTCCTTTTGCAGAAGGAGCAACCCAGGCTTCCAGCCGAAAGCGACTTGTCGTCTCAGTCGTCGACGAGGCCCAAGTGGGACACCCCTCTCAACCGGGCCTTGAACGAACTGAAGGGATTCTCTTTGGACCAGCGGCCGCAATATGGACATGTGCACGGTGTCGGAGACGGCGCCACATGGAAGTACTAATACAACGAGGGCCCGGAGGCCAAAAAGCAGAAAAAGAAGTTTAGTCAGTTGAACATCGACGAGAAGGTGAAGCTTGAGGTCGAGCAAAATGCAGCCGAGGCCGAGAAAAAAGCAGCTGAGGCCGCAGAAGCGAACAAAAATGAGTTGGTCCAGCAGGCAGTCAATGCAGCTGTAGCTGCCTGCAGAAATGATTTCGCTACTAACTTGATTACGGCTATTATCGACTGGACGAAGCAAAATCCAGACAAGACGGCACAGGATTTTCCCATGCCCAGCTTCGTCGGGAGCAACTCGGTGAACATCGCAGCACCACCACCTACTGCCGCTACCGCACAAGGTCCTGCTCCTGCACCCGCTCATAACAGCCCGTCCTCTGTCTCTGGCATGCTAGGCGGGCCTTCGTCTTTGGCTGACCTCGACGCCCTCACGGTAATTACACGTCGCACCAACTTATATATAATCTTCCGTTTTTCATTGCCTTTCGGATGTCTTACGCCGCAGACATGTCTTCGCAGGCCGACGAAACCCCGTGCACCGTACTCTACATGATCAACGGCCAGAAGGTGGACGTGGGAAAGGCAGTGATAACGAAGCCCTTGGAACTCACGTTCCACAGCCAGCCGATCCCCGTTGGCACCTTCAGGGTTACCTTGTCGAGTGTGAAAGCGGGCCGCGAGGATTTGACTCCTCCAGTACGGCTCGGGGGAGAGGAGGACGAGACCCCGATGCGGCTTGGAGAATGCAAGGGTTGGATGCTGCTGTGGCCATAGAATCTTCTTCGTCTGGAGGCGGCCGAGAGCACACCAATGATCACACATCAGCAAGGTATGAACACCACCACCCCGCCTATGCAATTACCAACGCCTCTCATGCCGGGTGAGAGCGGCGGACGACGCGAGGAAGGGGGTCCAATAGTGGATGATGTAGTCGGCCCCGTGGAACAAGGAATGGATGATGAGATGGAGGAGGAGGACCCTCTCTGGTTCCTCAATACTGGCACCGCCTATGACAACGGACAAATGATGAGTCAGACATATGACTCGGGCTATGAGCACGCGGATGAGGAGATAGATGATGTGCCCGTGCAAGAACGGCCTAGGGTTGATTGCAAGAAGTCTCTCTTCATGCAATCCTCACAGGACATGCCTCCAGATGCCGCCTCAATGCAGGGTCATCTAGCCGAGGGTCGTAAAGTGCTTAGCCCGACGACACTGGTGGCGGGGGTAAGGAAGGGTCTGGACGGTGAACCCAAGAAAAAGGAGAGGAAGAGACCGCCGAAGAGAGGAACTGCTACCGCCAAAGCTGCCAAAGCTTCTAGCAGACAGCCAACCGATTTTGCACACCGTGTACCGGTCAAAGGTGCGGCGATGCACCATGTCGCGGCGAGCTGATCCTACCGCCGAAACCGCTAGAGGGCATATTAGGGGATCTCAGGAGACTGCACGACCATGTGATGTCGACTGAGAAAAGCCTTCTCGCCTCGGAGGATCCAGGATATCCGCTTTACGCGGTTCATGTGCCTCAGGCCAAGTGCTACGTCGACACACTGCCCGCGGAGGTGTTCTTCCTGCGGTTTGATCACATCTTTGAGATGTTTCTCACGAGCAGCTCGATTTTACGATCGTCCGCCTTTTTGCGCTACATATGAACTTTGTCATCAGGAGAGAACAAATCCCGCAAATCTCGGTGGTGGATCCATACTACATGCATGAGTCCTTCTTGAGTCTCGGCTAGTTTGAACGTAAAGCTGCTAGGGACTACATCGAATACTTCATGGTAATGAATAAGGACAAGGAAACGATTCTCCTGCCTTATCATCCAATGTAAGTCATTGCCGGACAACCCTTTCGTACGTTTCAATCATTCCTTCGCTCATATGGAGACTAATTTGAGGTGTCTTTATTTTCCGCAGTAACGGGCGCGCCGTCCTTATCGTTCTTTTCCCGCGAGTCTCCCACGCCGTGTATTTTGACTCGTCTAGAAACTTCGAGAAGAAAGACTACACCCACATAATGGATATTATGGATGATGCTCTCCACAGCTTCAGCATGAGGGGTGGCCACATGGAGATCAGGAAACAAAGGAAGAACAAGTCGGGTTTCTCGCATAAAACTACCTTCTGCTCCATCCATCAACCGACAACAAGCAAGAACGATGGATTCTACCTCCTCCATCTCATGATGGAGTTCAGAAGGGATCACCAACAGCTTCGCATGACAACAAGAAATGATGAACATATCCGCAAATGGGCAGAATCCTTAGGAGACGCACCAGATTATAAACTCAGAGATGATTTCTTTCGCATCCAGAAGGACATTGCAACGATCATCATGAAAGAAGTTGTCGAAGAGAAGGGGATGTTCCACCACGGCCCTATATCGCGAGCTGACGTCAGAACTCGCATAGGCATGCAACGTCAGGACCTGACGCCATTCACGAAGCTAGGGTGCATCCTCCCGGATATGGATGGGTGGAACTTCCAGTGATTGAAGATGCCGATGATGATGTGTCGGTTGAACTTGTAGTTTCTGTAGCGATGAAACTTTGTGATGTCAACGGTCCTGCTGAACTTGCGTAACGCTAGTTTGTTAGTTTGGGTACGATGACCTGCGTACATCTAGTTAATTAGTTTGGGTACAATGAACCTGCGTTGATTAATTATGTTTACTATATGTTGCATCTATTAGCTAACTCTTTCTTTTCGTGTTGCTCAAATATATTATGTTGCATATTATTGTTGAATTCGCTTGATGAAGATGCATCTCTAACAGGTACATAGGTCCTTGATGGCGAAGAAGTGCTATGCCGTGTACATAGGGAGGGTTCCGGGAGTGTACGATGAGTGGCCCGAGTGTCAGGCCCAAGTGTCACGGTTCCTGGGTGGCAGCCATAAAGGGTTCGATAGCAGACAAGAAGCAGAAGCTAGTTACTTGAGGTTCACGCTAGCGCGAGAGAGGAATCACAACCGGCGCCTCATGTACTGCATAATTCCGCTCTTACTCATAGTGATAGCTCTTCTCTTCTATATCATCGTTTTAGATGGATGATGAAACATGTGTATGGGATGACGATGTAGTTGCATGTATTCGAGACATATCATAACTTGTATTGCTATTTCGAGATCGATGATGATGAGAGACATCATTTGTGTTGGATGATGATGACATGATTTGATGAGACTATTTGCACGTGTATGATATGATGAGACTATTGTGTGTATGATATGACAGGCTATTGTATAAAACCTATTAAAAAACAAAGGAAAAACGCTGCAGAAAAAAAAATTACAGACAATAGTAACAATAGCGCGGGGTATGTGTGTAGCAGTAGCGCGTGTTAAACAGGCGCGCTGCAGCTTTTATCAGTAGCGAGGTTCACCTAAACGCGCTACTGCTAAACTCTGGTAGCAGTAGCGCGGGTTGAACAGCGCTACTGCTAATAGTTAGCTGTAGCACCGTAGCAGTAGCGTGCCCACCCGCGCTACTGCTATGACAAAACCCCGCGCTACTGCTAGGGTTTTCCCTAGTAGTGAATAAGATTGCGCCACGTGTCCAGTGCCTGATCCGTAGACTTTTTGTTTATTTAGATCTGTTTTATTTTTAGATTTAGTTCCGTTTCTAAATTGCTTATATCTTTTAGGTTATTTAATGTTTTGGAGTGATTCTTTTTGCATTAGTTTTATATTTTCGTCTAGTTTATGTAGATTCCAAGTTTTGCCATGTTTGAAAATTTTAAATTTGATTTTGCATGAATTTGCTTCAAACTTTGTTTTGTGAATATCTTGTGTTTAAAAATAGCTATTTAGTTAAATATTTTTGCTAGTGATCACTTGATCTTTTGTCTAAACAGTAGGCTTTTGCAAATTAGTTTTTGTTTAATCTAAATTAGGGTTTTAGGCGAAACAGTACCATTTTACGTAGTTTAGTGTTATTTTCTTTTCCCTTATTATTTAATTGTTTTTAACCAAAACCTTTTGTCTATTTTGACAAATTTAGTTTTGTTCTATTAGTTAACAGTAGACAATTTTATTTTTATTTTTAAAATTTATTTTCTTTAGTTTTGTTGTAAAACTTTGTTAGGTCATAAATAGGGTTTTATAAAAGCTTTTTATTTGCTTCTTTTTGCTAGTAAAATTTTACGAAAAATACTTTCTGTTAACTTAGTTATTTTATATTTTCTTTTCTGTTAATTTATTAGTTTAGAGCTTTATTCTGCAGTTAAGTTTTATGTAGGATAAAATTATTTTTATTGTTTGTAGTAAAGTCTTAGACTTTTCCTTAGTAGTTTTTCTCGTAGTTTTCCTTGAAGTTTCTTTGGATTTTACTTGGGTTTTATTATTTGATTTCTTTGTTATTTTAATTGTTTATTGATAATTATGATTGCTAGAAATTGCTTGCTAGAATGATTGCTTATGTGAATGCAATGTTTGACCATATAGATTTTCTTCGGAGAGTGACGAATAGTACTATCAGGATTTCTCCGAGAGCGATATAATCTTCAACAAGTAATACCAGGCAAGTTCACTTTGACCATTTTTACATACCTATGCTTTTATTGCATTTAGTGTCACATTTTCATCTTTCCTCCCATAGTGTTATTGAATCTTGTAGTTGAGTAGAATGCATGAGGTAGGAACCCATCTCCCTGTTACCAAGCCCGGGACGTTGTTTAGTTTTAAAGCTACGCTATAGTAGGCGGAGTTGGTATGAGTGCTCGGGAGTGGTGTGAGAATGGAGGACTCTACGTCAATAACGACAACTTCATGATGGCAATTTCAAGACCGGTATCCTTCAAGGACTACATCTACAAGACCTCAAGATTTCGAGACTCGAGACAAGATTTCAATACACACTACTGGGTGAAGGATGGATTTGATGGGCACCCTGGAGTAACCAGTGGATGGCCGGGATGCATGGAGAAGCGCCATGACATCTTGCGGAAAGCTTCACCCAGACTCAAAGAGACGGATGAATACTTCATGCCCGGAAGCTTACCTGTGCAACCGCAAGTCATTATGGGCTCTGGCTTGGTTGACCTTAGTTGTGACTCTAGCTGGGACAGTGCTAGCAGATGTAGAACTACGGTAGGATTGGATGAGCACCGGACAGTGGTCAGAGGAACTCTTCGGAAGATCATGTTTTGGTCGTTTGTTCTCAAACACCCTGAAGTGCGAGAACGTAAAAACAGGTATCGAATCTTGTGGGTAAAGTGCACAACACTCTGCAGAGTTAAAACCTAATCGATTAGCCGTGTCCCCGATTACGGACAATTTGAGCCTCTGGACTTGGATCTATCTCGGAACTCTCAACACTGGATTGATAACTAATTGTGGGCCACTTATAATGATTTCGGCTATGAGACATCGGTTGGCGGAACCATGTCATAGTAGATAACTCTGTAGTACAGACTCATGTTATTCCTTTGATGTAGGGAAAATAAAACCAGCTTTTACGCAAAAACTCAAACACAGAGCCTCAAAGCCTTTTGCATATAGAATAGTCTTTATCATCTGCTTCATACTGTGGTCTTGCCGGTACATTCAATGTACTGACCTACACGGCTGCAACGTATCATGTTGTAGGATTTCTACGATGATATAGGGTTACGGTCAACACTCAACTTGCCGATGGCGTTGATGGGACTCCACACCCGATTATCTATTTTTGCTGAGACTTATGAGGTATATATCAGTTTTACGTTATTTATACACGTGATTGCACTTTGATATATACATTGATGTACTGTGTGTGCCAGCATACCGATCCAGGGATGGCACGGATACACAGAGGCTTGACCGTTTGAGGTTGGGTCACTACAATAATCCATAGCATCAGTAAAACAAGCACACTATGCAATAAAAACAGAATCTATCTAAAACAGAACAGTCTTTAAAGATCTGAATTAAAATCATACTTCTAAAACTCCAAAAATTCTTAAAATCTAGGACAACGTAAACAATTTCAATTCCAATGTTGTGTAAAAAATTCAGAATTTTATCACGTTTCAGTACAGAATACAAAGTCCAGAACATAATCCATAGCATCATTAAAACAAGCACACTATGCAATAAAAACAAAATCTGTCTAAAACAGAACAGTCTTTAAAGATCTGAATTAAAATCATACTTCTGTAACTCCCAAAATTCTGAAAAACTAGGACAACGTAAACAATTTGTATTCCAATGTTGTGTAAAAAATTCAGAATTTATCACGTTCCAGTACAGAATAGAAATTCCAGAACATAATCCATAGCATCATTAAAACAAGCACACTATGCAATAAAAACAAAATCTGTCTAAAACAGAACAATCTTTAAAGATCTGAATTAAAATCATACTTCTATAACTCCAAAAAATCTTAAAAACTAGGACAACGTAAACAATTTGTATTCCAATGTTGTGTAAAAAAATTCAGAATTTTATCATGTTTCAGTACAGAATAGAAAGTCCAGAACATAATCCATAGCATCATTAAAACAAGCACACTATGCAATAAAAACAGAATCTGTCTGAAACAGAATAGTCTTTAAAGATCTGAATTAAAATCATACTTCTATAACTCCAAAAATTCTTAAAAACTAGGACAACGTAAACAATTTGTATTCCAATGTTGTGTAAAAAATTCAGAATTTTATCACGTTTCAACACAGAATAGAAATTCCAGAACTGGGCACAAAACTTTTTGTTTTCAAACAGCATCAATTATACTATCATCTAAATCATCCCAAAGGCATTACTTGGCACAAACACTAATTAAAAGATAAGAACACAACCATTACAGTAGCAATAAACATGTGACTCAAGAAAAATAAAAATTGCAATAAAGATAAATATTGGGTTGCCTCCCAATAAGCGCTATTGTTTTATGCCCCTAGCTAGGCATAATGCATAGTTTCAAGTATTGTCATAACTATAAGGGAGGTCATCCATATTCATTTCATACTCCCTTCTTTCAGCAGAAAGCGTCCTAATAGGTAAGCAAAAGTAGTTAAAAGAAATGAACTTAATAGGAGCCGGATCCGTGAGATCCAGTTTAGGAGGAGGAGGTTCCTTCTTTGGTCCTTTATAAGTAATAGCTATTTCTTCATAGTAAATATTTCTATAAAGGTGTTCTATCACAGCCCTAAAATATTGCCTGTAAATAATTGCATTTAGAATCATCATGCATCATATTAATTTTCAGAGAAATATGAATTGAGGGGATTTTCAAAAGCCTCAAAATTAAGTGAAGGGAAAAGAACCCCAAAAAATTGCATTCAATGTTTCCAAAAATGCCTTTCAAATAGTTCTGAGAATTTTGGCAAGATATATATATGAAACCAAAATTTACGAACATTTTTAAGGAATTATTTTTGGGACTTTGAATTGAAATCATTATGCTATTTGAATTTGAATTCATATTCGTATAACTAGAATATATTTTCAAATACCCCTGATATATTTTATGAGCATTTGAAAATGTCCAGAAAAGCTACATAAAAATAATCATAGAGTTTGGCATTGGGTTTGAAGTTCATTTGAATTTTAAATCAGTGGAAAAAATTGCAAAACAGAAAACAAAATAGAAAATAAAGGAAACAAGAACTCACCTTGGCCTGCTACTGTAGCGGCCCAGCCCACCAAGGGCAGGGTCGTCTTCCACCTCTGCCAGTAGGCAGAGGCGTGTCGCCCACGCACGCACCGGACGCCATCTCCTGCTTGCCACGAAGATGGTCACCCCGATCCTATCTCCTTGCTAGGAGATGCCCTGGAGCCCTTCTGTCGTTCCCCTCCTTCTCTGGCCCCTCTCCTCCCCTCCATCGGTCGTCCCCGAGCTCGGCCGAGAGCCCCGCTGGCCACCACGGCTCGCCCACGTAGCAACGCCGGCACCTTGCCGTAGCAGCATGTCCAGCAGCATCTCCATGGTCCGCAACGTCCCCAAGTCAACGTTCGTAAGCCGGGATGCACAGAAGCCTTGCCATCGAGCCCATCTTTCTCGCCACGGCCGCCTGACGCCACCGACGGTTTTGGCGCCTCTAGTGCTTCCCCGCGCTCATCAGCCGCGTCAACAGAATCAACATGAGCCCCTGCACCTTTTCCCCCTGCTTCCCTTCTCGCGCGCGTGCCCCAACTGCAGTCCGCGCCTTGGCCGAGAGCCGCGTCAACAGAAGCTCGCCGTTGCTAGTGACCCCTGCTGACCAAGCCAATCACATGGACGAGTTCCTGACGTCCCGTAGATGCTGCCTAGCCTCCTAGTTTGTTCGCTCGCAAGCCGCAGCACCGCGCCCGCACACAGCCGAACTCCGTCCGCCGCCGAAGTCGACGTCGTGCTCGACTCCGGCCACTCTAGCACTCTCCAATGCCACCGTCCGACGCGCCTCATCGCGCCGGTTCTACAGAACCCAGCCACGCATCCATCCGACCCCGGAGTTGGCCGGACGGTCAACGTCGCCACGTACTCTTAGCGCTGGCGACTAATCTCCGGTTAGTTGACATGGCAGCGATTAGCTTAGGCTAATTACCCTGTTAGTTTAACCCTAGGTCATTGACTGGTGGGCCCTACTAATTAGTTTAACTAGCTAACTAAAATGGTTAATATAATTAATAAACCCAGCGGCCCCACTGTCAGGTTTGACCACAGCCACGTCACGTTTGACTGACCCCACCTTTCATTGACTGTGGCTAGCACAGTACTGTATAACAAAAGTATTTGCTATATTTGAATTTCATAAATGATTTTTGAATTACAGAAAATACTCTAAACTTGAGAAATTCATAGAAAATAATCCATAACTCCAATGGAAATAATTTATATACGAAAAATGATCAGAAAAATCCAATCTATCCATCTGTACCATTTTCATTCATGTTTGAACAAATTAAAGTTGCCGGATAGGACAATTTAAATGAATGGCATTTGAAATGCCTTATGTGAAGTTTGAATTTGAACCTTGGGTTCATTTCAACTTCATTCAAATATGTTGCTAGTCGCATTAGCTCAATCAACCGCATATTGCCATGTCATATTCATGCATCATATTGTTGCATTTGCCGTGTATCGATTTGTTCCCCTTTGGTCTTGTTCTCCGCGATAGGATCTGTTCCTGAGGGTATGCTCGAGTATCCACTGAAGGAGCAGTATTCCATTATCGATCTACCAGGCAAGCAAACCCCCATTGAGCATTTCGATACAATCCCACTCTCTCGCTCTTGCTCTCTTTTATTGCATTTGGACAACAACGATTCAACTGTTACTTGTTGTGGTAGTTGAACCCATTCCTTTGCATGACCTGTCATTGTCACAAATAGCTAAACCATCCGACCATGCTTAGGACTTGCTTGAGATTTGTTGTGACTACTCATTCATGCTCGCTTGCTATGCTTAGAGTTGAGTTGGTCTGATCCATCTGGGTGATGAATTGGAATGATCATGTCCTAATGATGAGACTTAAGTGTGTGGACCTGTTTTGGTCAAGACAGTGAAGAGAGGCCGTGTTGGAGAACATGGTGGTTTGTCTTGTGATACGGCTCATAGGAATTGGGTTTTGTGTTTATCAGAGCCTACCTCGCGGTTACACGGACATGTGCGGGTTAGGTGTACGGGCAGGTGGCGCATGGAGGGTGTGTCCGGGTGACACACGGCATGGCACAGTGTCTGGACTGGACGCAGATACGTGTTCCAATAGGGAACGTTGCTGATGGGATGAGGACGTTGGTTCCTTTGAGTCAGGGTTATCAAACTATTCGAATAGCCGCGTGATACGTCTCCAACGTATCTATAATTTATGAAGTATTCATGCCATGTTTACAACAATTTTATATGGTTTTGGTATGATTTGATTAGAACTAACCCGGACTGACGCTGTTTTCAGCAGAACTACCGTGGTGTGGTTTTTTGTGCAGAAATAAAAGTTCTCGGAATGGGCCCAAAATTTACGGTTATTTTTTATGGACCAGAAGAGACCCACGGAGCACCAGAGATGGACCAGGATGTGGCCGAGGGCACCACAAGCCTGGGGGCGCCCCCCTAACGTGATTCTAACACCAATAAATCCTATAAATACCCAAAACCCCAGAATTAAACCTAGAACTTCCACGCCGCCGCCGCAAGCCTCTGTACCGAAGCGATCTCATCCGGAGCCCTGTTCCGACACTCTGCCGGAGGGGGGAATCATCACCGGAGGTCATCTTCATCATCCCGGTGGTCTCCATGATGAGGAGGGAGTAGTTCACCCTCGAGGGTGAGGGTATGTACCAGTAGCTATGTGTTTGATCTCTCTGTCTCTCGTGTTCTTGATTTGGCACGATCTTGATGTATCGCGAGCTTTGTTAATATAGTTGGATCATATGGTGTTTCTTCCCTCTCTATCTTCTTGTGATGAATTGAGTCTTTCCCTTTGAGGTTTCGTTATTGTCGGATTGAATATTTCAGATTTGAGAACACTTGATGTATGTCTTGCATGTGGATACCCATGGTGACAATGGGGTATTCTATTGATTCACTTGATGTATGTTTTGGTAATCAACTCGCGGATTCCCGTGACCTTGGGGTGATCTAGGCATAGGGGTTGGTTGCACGTTTTCATTATCTTTTCTCCGATAAGAAACTTTGGGGTACTCTTTGAAGTTCTTTGTGTGGATTCAATATTATGAATTTGAAGTTGTTTGATGCATATTGAATAATCAACTCACGGATACTTGTGGTGACATTGGAGTATCTAGGTGACATTAGAGTTGGTTGATGCGTATCATATGGTGTTATTTTAGTACGAACTCTAGGGCTGTTTGTGACACTTATAGGGATGGCTCAACAGATTGATCGAAAAAGATAACTTTGAGGTGGTTTCGTACCCTACAACAATTTCATCTTATGTTATCCGCTAGATAAGAACTTTGGAGTGATTCTTTTTCGCATGTTGAGGGATTGTTATATGATTCAATTATGTTAGCACTGTTGAGAGATTGCACTAGTGAAAGTATGAACCCTAGGCCTTGTTTCTAAGCATTGCAATACCATTTGTGCTCCGTTTTATCACTTGCTACCTTGCTGTTTTTATATTTTCAGATTACAAAAACCTATATCTACTATCCATACTACTCTTGTATCACCATCTCTTCGCCGAACTAGTGCACCTATACAATTTACCATTGTATTGGGTGTGTTGCAGACACAAGAGATTTCTTGTATTTGATTGCAGGGTTGTTTGAGAGAGACCATCTTCATCCTACGCCTCCCACGGATTGATAAACTTTAGGTCATCCACTTGAGGTAAATTTTGCTACTGTCCTACAAAACTCTGCACTTGGAGGCCCAACAACGTCTACAAGAATAAAAGTTGCGTAGTAGACATCAAGCTCTTTTCTGGCGCCGTTGCCGGGGAGGTGAGTGCTTGAAGGTATATCTTTAGATCTTGCAATTGAATCTTTTTGTTTCTTGTTTTATTACTAGTTTGGTTTATAAAAGAAAACTAAAAAAATGGAATTGAGGTTTCCTTAAATGCTTCATCTTTATAATGTCTTTCTTGAAAATAAGGATTCTGATAACTGTGCTCATTTGTTATAGGAAGAATCTCATAAAATGTTTAATGTGAGTCCTTTGAATGATGAGCATGATTGCAATGTTGTTAGTATGAATTCTTTGAATATCCATAATGCTAATGATGAATGCACTAGTCATGATAAAAAGGTTTCTTACAAGCATGTCAATTTTTGTGGAGTGCAAAAACTTTGTGAAGACATGCCATATAGGGATGATAGATTTTGTAAGAAGCATAAACATGATAAAACCAATTGGTGGCTTAAAGTGATAGATGAATTTGCTACAAAATTATGCTCTCTTCATCCCATTACTTGTGAACTTTGCAATAAGATTGGTCATCTTAATTTCCAATGCATACTCTTTCATGATCGAATCATATCCAAATATTGCAATAACTTGATCACCCTTGAACTTTATAATGAACTTTTTCTATTTTTGGGGTGTGAAGAATTGTCACATAAAAATAGTTGGTTTGAAGCATTCATATTCACGGACCATACTGAATGTAATCTAAGAGAAATCTATATGTTTTGTGTGGTAAATTGCAATGAGAATGCTTATATTTCCAACTACAGAAAGACGGGAAAACCAATAGAATATAAGAGGAATACTAATTAAAGGGTAAAGATTTCCACTTTCCCTCCTATTGTCTCTCGCGATGAAACAGGTGATGAGAAGGAGCTTCCTATCCAACCAATCTCTTCAATAAAAAGCTCGGAAAAATTAAATAAACCCACACATAATGTGGTGAAGAAGAAGAAAAGAAGGAAAAGTAGAGGTAAAGAGGTATCTCTCCCAAATAATGTTGCTCCTATTATTATTGTGCCTCATGAGAATGAATCAAAAATAGTTGTGGAAGATGATACACTTGATGATGATTTTGTTATGCCTATTGCTTGTTGTGATGATTATGATTGGGAAGATAATGGTACTTCTTATGATCTTGAAAATCTTTTTGGCACCAACTTGGGAAATTATGAGGATGATAATTGTTATACTATTGGTGCTATTCATACTATTGATGATAAGAGTGATTATGCTAATGATAAGCAAACCCACAAGCTTAGGGATGCTATCTTTGATTGGAATGACATGTTTGAGACTTTATTTGCTGCAAATAATGTTTATCCTAATCTTGGGGATGCTATGCTTAATGAAGATGATCTTTTTATTTCCCCTACTTTTGATGAGCAAATTAATTATGATGATAACATGCCTCCTATCAATGACGATTGCAATAAAAATGAAAGTGGGTTTGGAAGAGTGTCAACTTTAGGTAATAATTATCCCACTATTTTGGAGGGTGTTCAATCTTATAATAATGATAAAAGTGGATTTGGAGAGGTCACGACTTTATTTAGTGTTGAATCCACTACTTTGGAAGAGGTTTCAATTGATTGTGATGAGAACAAAGTAGCTACTTATGATGATTATTGTGTTGATACTTATGTTATAAAAAGTAATGATGATTATTATTATAAAACTTGTCATAATTGTGAATACCCTTTTTCTGAACATTACTCTTTTAATGTGGAAACAATTTATAGTATTCAAGTTTCTTATGATACTCCCACTATTATGAATGAGAATAAATTTGCTTATGTGGAGAATAATAAAAATCCTATGCTTGTAGGTCATGAAAAGAATGCTTTATGTCATAGCTATATTTTTGAATTCATTCACGATGCTACTGAAAATTATTATGAGAGAGGATCATATGCTTGTAGGTGTTGCAATAATATCAAGTTTCCTCTCTATGTGTTGAAAGTTTTGAAGTAATACTTGTTTTGCCATTCTATGCTAGTTAATTCTTGCTACAATAAATTGTTTGCTTATAAAATTCCTATGCATAGGAAGTGGGTTAGGCTTAAATGTGTTTGATATATGCTTCATGATGCTCCCTTGCGTGTTTCAATTCTTATTTCTATGTGAGCATCATTGAAATCATCATGCCTAGCTAAAAGGCATTAATAGAAAAGCGCTTGTTGGGAGACAACCCAATATTTATAACTACTGTTTTTGTGTGTCCACATGATTAAGCTACTGTAGTAATCATGTTTTATATGTTTTCTTTCAATAATGTGCCAAGTAAAGCCTTTGGGATAGTGTGGATACTTGTTGATTTGATTCTGTGCAAAAACAGAAACTTTTGCGTCCAGTGCTGGAATTTCTATTCTGTACTGGAACATGATAAAATTCTGTAAAATTTTCAAATTATTGGGTTATAAATTTTTTTACGCTTTTCTAATTTTTCAGAATTTTTGGAGTTGCAGAAGTATGACTTTAATTCAGATCATTACAGAGTGTTCTGTTTTTGACAGATTTTGTTTTCAATGCATAGTTTGCTTGTTTTATAGTTTCTATGGCTTATATTGGTCAATATAAATTGTAGAAATGATAGAGTACAGTAGGCATTATGTGAGAACAATTATGAATCTTTTCTTGACAGTACCAAAGTGAATGATTTATCCATTATCATACTAACGCATCTCACGAAGTTCCGTTAAGTTTTGTGTGATTGAAGTTTTCAAGTTTTGGGTGAGATAACGACATGAGGATAATAAAAAGCGGCAAGACCCTAAGCTTGGGGATTCCCAAGGCACCACAAGGCAATATTCAAGGAAGACCCAAGCAACTAAGCTTGGGGAAGCCCCGAAAGGCATCCCCTCTTTCGTCTTCAACATTATCGGCAACCTCACTTGGAGCTATATTTTTATTCGTCACATAATATGAGTTTTGCTTGGAGCATCATTTTCTTCTGTTGATATTTTCTTGGTGTTATCAATAATCATGTTTTTATCTTTTAGTTCAATAAAATACCAAGTATAGCCTTTACCATGCTCAGTTTGCAAGTTTATGTGCTGCTGTTTGAAAACAAAAAGTTTTCTGTTATGTCCAGAATATTCCTGAATAGTCAGAACATGATAAAAATCTTAAATTTTTACACAGTAAGCATGCATGAGTTCTCTGTCATGTGGTAATTTTTCAGAAATTTTGGATTTAGGGAAGTATGAATTTTTATTCCCCCTTTACAGACTGTTCTGTTTTGGCAGATTGCTTTTATGTTTGCATATGTTTGCTTGTTTAATGATTCTATTTGAGGATAGGAGTATAAAATATGCAGAGGCATTTAGTATGCAATGTTTAATTATAATTTAGTGATTTGGTACAGTAGAGAATGTTAGGGTTTTGAGTTGATTTATACTAACTTATCTCACGAGTTCTTATTGAGTTTTGTGTGGATGAAGTTTTTAAGATTTAGGAGAAGCCACGATATGAGAGGAATTAAGGAGATACAAGAGCTCAAGCTTGGGGATGCCTAAGGCTCCCCAAGATAACATTCCAAGAAGTCTCAAGCAACCAAGCTTGGGGATGCCCCGGTAGACATCCCACCTTGCTTCATCAACAACTATCGGTTAGCCTAAGTTTTTACTTATTCACATGATATGTGCTATTCTTGGAGTGTCCTTTTATTTTCATTTTGTTTACCGTTTGAATAAAATTATCAAGATCTGAAATCTTTATTTGGAGAGAGTCTTCACATAGTTACTTAATTGTTTAACTACTCATTGTTCTTCACATATATCTTTTGGAGTAGTTTGTCATTCACTCTTGTGCTTCACTTATATCCTATGAGTAAATTGTTGAATGAATTGAATATCATAAAGTTGAAATTATATGTGCTTCATATGCTTGTCTCATGCTTAGAAATATTTCACATTTGGTTTAGAAAGTAAAATCTATTGAAGTTTGGCAATCACAATCTTAGTCATACAAGCAATTCATGAATGATTAGTATATGGAAGAGAACTTTCACATACAAACATATTATCTTGGACATCTTTTATGATTGTGAATACCCATTAATTATTTTCAAATTTGAGAAAATTAGTTGAAGTTGGACAAGGAAGACAACGTAATGAATTATGGTTGGGTATATTTGCATCGAAGTTATATTGTTATGGATCCTCTAACATGTGGTGCCTGTTTGGAATCTTTTGCTAGCCTAAATTTCTGTACTAAGCGGGAATACTGATTGTGCATCCAAAATCCTTGAGCCAAGTTTCTTCCATGAGTGTCCACCATACCTACCTATATACGGTATTACCCTGCCGTTCCAAGTAAATTTGCATGTGCCACCTCTAATCATTCAAATAAGCATCTATTTTGTGTGCCCGTACCGCTCATGAAGCGGCAGTGGGTGGTCAGTATCTTCCATGTTAAGCGAGTTATTCTCATGATGAGTGTTTATTCACTTGTCATTGCACGAGAGAGGGCGGTAATTGGGATGCCCAGTCCCGCAAAACCAAATAATTAAACAAACTCCCCCGGAAAGTTGATTGTATGGAGGGCACCCAAGGATTCAGCTAGCCATGGCTTGTATTTGAATGGTTGAGGGGGAGTAAACTTTACCTTTCCGCTTGGGTACCGCCTATAATGTGTTTAGCATCGAAGATATTGAGAACTCTCGGTCGTGATGTTGACAGGAAAGGCATGCCTCTCAAAATGTATTCATCTCTGTTTTAAGCTATGAGCTCTGGCACCTGTGCAAATCCCTGCTTCCCTCTGCGAAGGGACATTCTATTTACTTTTATGCTATTTAATTTCATGTTATTTATTTTTGTTGAGTCAACTTCTTATTCCAACATATTCTCTAGTTGGCAAGCATCATGTGGTGGGGATAGATCCGGGCACATATATCCATTCAAATATATTTGATCATGATTTATTATTGTTGACAATTATCTCTATGATAAATGAGTTGGGAGGCAAAACATTAAGCCCCTATCTTTCTCTGTGTTTGATGGATGCCATTTGTTCTAAAAATATGCTTTGAGTACTAGCAATCATAGAAGACTATAAGATAATTGAGTATGTGGAGCTCTTACTTAGACTTTGTTGAAGATAAGTTGAATTGCAATTATTTGGTGACTAAGAATATAGGTTGTTAAGTTTCAAGAGAATGCATTGTTTAAACCATAACATGTGAATTGATTGCTACTTTATCATGATGAGTTTTATGAGAAAGAGTTGCTGTTATGATGCTAGGAAAAGTGATTGAAATTATCATTGATCAAATTATGCACTTTTCTAGCATTCACACTTCATAAATTATTTCTTTTATCATTTACCTACTCGAGGACGAGCAGGAATTAAGCTTGGGGATGATGATACGTCTCCAACGTATCTATAATTTATGAAGTATTCATGCCATGTTTACAACAAATTTATATGGTTTTGGTATGATTTGATTAGAACTAACCCGGACTGACACTATTTTCAGCAGAACTACCGTGGTGTTGTTTTTTGTGCAGAAATAAAAGTTCTCGGAATGGGCCCAAAATTTACGGTGATTTTTTATGGACCAGAAGAGACCCACGGAGCAGCAGAGATGGACCAGGATGTGGCCGAGGGCACCACAAGCCTGGGGGGCGCCCACCTAGGGCGCGCCCCCCGAGCTTGTGGGACCTTCGGGCACCCCCCTGGCGTGATTCCAACGCCAATAAATCCTATAAATACCCAAAACCGCAGAATTAAACCTAGAACTTCCACGCTACCGCCGCAAGCCTCTGTACCGAAGCGATCTCCTCTGGAGCCCTGTTTCAGCACTCTGCCGGAGGGGGGAATCATCACCGGAGGCCATCTTCATCATCCCGGCGGTCTCCATGACAAGGAGGGAGTAGTTCACCCTCGAGGCTGAGGGTATGTACCAGTAGCTATGTGTTTGATCTCTCTCTCTCATGTTCTTGATTTGGCACGATCTTGATGTATCCCGAGATTTGTTAATATAGTTGGATCATATGGTGTTTCTTCCCTCTCTATCTTCTTGTGATGGATGGAGTCTTTCCCATTGAGGTTTCGTTATTGTCAGATTGAATATTTCAGATTTGAGAACACTTGATGTATGTCTTGCATGTGGATACCCAGGGTGACAATGGGGTATTCTATTGATTCACTTGATGTATGTTTTGGTAATCAACTCGCGGATTCCCATGACCTTGGGGTGATCTAGGCATAGGGGTTGGTTGCACGTTTTCATTATCTTTTCTCCGATAAGAAACTTTGGGGTACTCTTTGAAGTTCTTTGTTTGGATTGAATATTATGAATTTGAAGTTGTTTGATGCATATTGAATAATCAACTCACGGATACTTGTGGTGACATTGGAGTATCTAGATGACATTAGAGTTGGTTGATGCGTATCATATGGTGTTATTTTAGTACGAACTGTAGGGCTGTTTGTGACACTTATAGGGATGGCTCAATAGATTGATAGGAAAAGATAACTTTGAGGTGGTTTCGTACCCTACAACAATTTCATCTTATGTTCTCCGCTAGATAAGAACTTTGGAGTGATTCTTTGTCGCATGTTGAGGGATTGTTATATGATTCAATTATGTTAGCACTGTTGAGAGATTGCACTAGTGAAAGTATGAACCCTAGGCCTTGTTTCTAAGCATTGCAATACCGTTTGTGCTCCGTTTTATCACTTGCTACCTTGCTGTGTTTATATTTTCAAATTACAAAAACCTATATCTACTATCCATACTACACTTGTATCACCATCTCTTCGCCGAACTAGTGCACCTATACAATTTACCATTGTATTGGGTCTGTTGGGGACACAAGAGATTTCTTGTATTTGATTGCAGGGTTGTTTGAGAGAGACCTTCTTCATCCTACGCCTCCCATGGATTGATAAACCTTAGGTCATCCACTTGAGGGAAATTTGCTACTGTCCTACAAAACTCTGCACTTGGAGGCCCAACAACGTCTACAAGAATAAAAGTTGCGTAGTAGACATCACCGCGTCCTCGTATATGGACTACTTGGAAACTTATATGGTTCATAGACAAATTGAAACGGATACTCTAAAATGCGCAAGATAAGCGTGAGTGCTATGGATGGCCTTCTCATAGGGAGACGAGAGAGGATCCATAGTGGTGTATCGATGTGGTGACTATGTGGACTCATGTGCGCTTTCTCACCTCAAAGAAAATACTGGTAGTCGTAGTATAGGATAGCCACTGAATCAAAGCTGGCTTGCTGCAGTTAAATCCCACAACACCCTTCTTGATACTGATGCATATGTAGATAGTTCTGATGTATGTCTTGCTGAGTACCTTTGTACTCACAGTTGCTTAATTTATGTTTTTGCAGAGGAGACCTTAGTCTCACTAGTGGCTTCTATGCGAAGTTCGACGTTGACCGAGTAGCTTGGGAATCCCAGACAGAGGTCTGGCTCCTATGGAGGGTCTTGTAGATAGACACGTTTTATAGCCTTTTTCTTTTCAGCTGTCTGTACTCAGATAGGTTTATGCTTCCGTTGCTTGTATGACTTTGTATGTTGGGTCATGAGACCCATGTTTGTAATATCATGTTATGTATGGCTTTTCCAAGCCTTATCTATACTTGAGTTGTAGAGTTATGTTGTGATGCCATGTTGTATAGCACATACTTGCATGTCATGCGTACGTGTGATATGTATTGCTATGTCTAGGGTTCGACACCTAGCTGTGTACCTTTGGTAGCCTTTCTTACAGGGAAATGCCGCCTAGTGCTTCCACTGAGCCTTGGTAGTTCGCTACTGCTCCGGAACACATGGATTGACCGACATGTATCCTTCTTTGCTCCTGCGTTTGTCCCTATGAGGAAATGTCATGCGGTGTTTACTATAGTCCTTGTAGCTTTGCTACGACTTGGTTACACTCGCTGCTGGCTGACACGTGCATTGCTGGGTTACCTATGTCTGTCCCTGTACGACTGTGCCACCTTGGTCTACAACTAATCATGTCGACCCGGGTTCTTTGTCATATGGATGCTAGCGACATAATCATATATGTGAGCTAAAAGGCGCAAACGGTCCCGACCAAGGTAATGTGGTAGCCGTGGGTTACCGTGCATGAGGCCGCAAATTGATATGATGTGTTACCTACTAGATCTGTGTGACCTAGGATCGGGGTCCCGACATGTTCACGCAATCGTCGCCCAAGCATAAAATCTAGCCCAATGTTTCCTATGGCAAATTGATCATTTTGTTCAAAATTTTTTTCAACCAACACGGATGGGGGAACCTTTTTTCTAAGATTCGCATTATAAGCAGCATAGTCTGTTGATTTTAATCTTCTTATCTCTTCTTGATCATAAAGAATCTCTTCTATAGGAGGGCACTCGCTATTTATTCTATAGTAAGCAAATATCTCTCTAGCCTCCCTCATAATGTGTCCAAATTCAAGAACTAGAAATATCATGGCCAAACACTTAACAGAAGGATCATGAACATTAGAAAATTCTGGAAAAATCCTTTGTATAGCAGGATGCATGTGCACAAATTGTCTTTCCAATTCAACTATAAGCAAAGATATAGCATCCGCGAGACTACTAGTTCTAGCAAGAATTGACCCTCCTATCATAGGTAACGAGCCAGCACAAGTAAAGAAATCTTGAATAACACCTTTTCCAATAACATTACCACTACCTATACGAAGCCTTTTTGTATGCATAATAGTGGTTTCTTCTTTATTATTAGGATCATCATCGGCAAGATTATCACGTGTTTCTTTGTCGGTAACTTCATCAAAGCTTCTTTTAGTATTTTCATTTTTCATAAGACTTAATAGCATAGTTTGATGATCAAAAGGTTCCGCACTAGTGGCGGAAGCATCATTAAATTTCTCGAACTCAGACATGATAGCAACTTCAAGCAAGCAAGCAAAATAAAATATTTTTGTCCTTTTGATTTTTTTAATGAGACTAATAAAGCAAGTAAAGGCAAATAAAAACTAGAACAAGTAAATGATAAATTGTATGAAGGTACTTTGAGTTGTTTGATTAAACCTCCCCGGCAACGGCGCTAGAAATTCTTTCTACTACTTGTGAGCTGCGTTGGGTTTTTCCCCGAAGAGGAAGGGAGATGCAATAGTAGCGGATAAGTTTTTCCTTGGTTGAGAACCAAGGTTTATAGAACTAGTTGGAGCTTTACTCGAACAAACATCAAACAACACCTACACACAAGAGAGCAAATACTTGCACCCAACGCGGGCAAGAGGGTTGTCAATCCCCTTGTACTTGTTAATTGCAAGGATTAAATCTTATAGTTGTAGATAGATAAAATGCAAAGTAAAATAAAAGTAAATAAATTGCAGCAAGGTATTTTTGGATTTTATAATATGGCTAAGGTAGACCTGAGAGCCATAGTTTTTACTAGAGGCATCTCTCTCATAAGCAAAGCATACGGTGGGTAAACAAATTACTGTTGGGCAATTGATAGAAAAGCGCATAGTTATGATGTTATTCATGGCATGATCATGTATATAGGCATTACGTCCATGACAAGTAGACCGACTCCTGCCTGCATCTACTACTATTACTCCACCAATCGACCGACTCCAGTATGCATCTATGGTATTAAGTTCATGACAAACAGAGTAATGCTTTAAGCAAGATGACATAATGTAGATAGAATAAAACCAAGCAATATGATTGAATCCCTTCTTTTTACCCTTAGTAGCAACAATACAAATATGTGCCTCGCTACCCTTTCTGTCACTGGGTGAGGACACCGCAAGATTGAACATACTACTATGCACCACTTTCACCGAAGACCTAATTGTCAACTTGGCCAAAGAAAACTCATAGATCGTAAAGCATTACATAGCTATAACAATCATACATAATAAAGTTCAGCATATAACTTAATTTCTTTCAATGAATTCAATGAATAATCTGATCATAAACCCACAATTCATCGGATCCCAACAAACACACCGCACAAAAGTATTACATCGGATAGAACTCCGAGGAGAACATGGTATTGAAGATCATATCGAGAGAGAGCGCCATCTAGCTAAGCACTATGGACCCATAGGTCCTGTAGGAACTATTCACACATCATTGGAGGGGCAGCAAGGTTGATGTAGAAGCCCTCCATGGTCGATTCCCCCTCCGACAGAGTACCGGCGGTGGCCTCCAGATGAGATCACGGAAGAATAGAGGCTTGCGGCGGCGGAAGAATTGTTTCGGGGCTCCTCCTGGTGTTTTTGGGATTTTAGTGAATTTATGAGAGTGGAATTAGCACTACAAAAAAAAACACTTCCGTGATGATACGTCTTTGTCACAGTAGGTCAAGTTTTCTGTCATGCATGTACATCTGTGACAACTTTATGACAGAGTCAAGATAGTCATACATGTGCTGTCGTAGAAGTGTTCCATGACAATACTAAAATTATCATCACGGAAGTGTCCACTTCCATGATGATAAATGTCGTGTCATGGAAGTGTTTTCGTCAAGGGTAACCAACACGTGCCATTCACCGTAACGGGTCACCGTTAAGCTATCGGGTTCCGGTTTGGATCCGATAACCCGTTAGCAGCCCTGACCAATGACGATTTTCCACGTGTAAATATCTCATTCGCCGGCGGAACCACGTGTCAGCTCGGCGTTGGGACAGATGTCATCCATTCATTGGATGCGAGACACCTATGATACGTTGACATGTGGCACGGCCCAATAGTGGCCCATTTACGTTAAAAAGGCCGGCCCGTTTGACTTGGTCAAAAGTAAGCGGGCCGGCCCAAGGAAAGCCTGTTAACGGCCTATTCGCATACAGCCCATTTACGGCCCGGGTACTCATGGCCCGTTATGGCCTTTCAAAATTTGGCCCATTAGCACCATGTGGGCCGTGCCTTATGATTTCAGCCCGTTGTCACTTTTGGCCCATCTATGGCCCGTGACGTCTTTCGGCCCATATTAGGCCATTTGTTTCACTGGGCCCATTGACGGCCCGTGGTGATTCTGACCCATCATGAAAAGTAAACGGCTTTGAGCCCATTAAAGGCCCATGATTTAGTTGGGCCATTTCCAACCCATGTTTTCTTTCAGCCTTCTAAAGGCCCATAAAATCTTGGGCTCATTTCCGGCCCTCGATTACTTACGGTCCATTACTGGCCTGTTATGCTAATGAGCCAGATTCAGCCCGTGGTTATAATTGGCCCGTTTGTGGTCTGTTAACCCATTGGGCCATTTTTAGCCCGTCATGTATTCCGGCCCATTAACGACCCGTTATGACTGTCAGTAGAATTAAGCCTGTGATGACTTTTGGCCTGTTAACGGCTCGTTACGCTACGGGCCCTTAAATGGACCATTCCCACTATGGCCCATTTACGGCCCATAATGCGGTCCGCTTTTGGCCCACGGATCCTACGGCCCGTAGATGGCCCATGGGCACTACAGCAGGTAGCAGGCCCATGGTTACCACGGGCCGTATGTGGCCCAAGGTTATTGCGGCCACTAACAAACCGAGGAAAAAGATGACTACGAGGAAATAAATTAGCAAGCAACTAATGCTAGGCTATTACGGCGATTGCACACATTACATCCACTGGGCATCAAAGTTCGCCACCCGTTCAAATATAGGGAACACCCTACACTATACAAAAATCGCTTGCTGTTTTCTTCAGCCGGTCGCTGCTCGTTAAGAACAAATTTTGTAATGCAACAAAACAAATTACAGCCATATAACAAAAGGAGGGTTGGCATAAAAGTAAATGCACCATCAGAAGTTCAGAAGCTCGGATGATTTGACCTGACTTGTATGTTTTCATGCTGTAGTGTCTGATGGAGCACCATAAACTTCGCTGTCATTTCTCCTAGGCTCCTGAACAACATAGCAAATGTTTGATAGTCTGGTTTCAAAACCATGCATATCTTGACGACATCGAACAATGGCTGTTCTTGTTTCACAAAGGGTCTCTGTTATGGATTGGACTTGTGTCTGGAGCGCAGATATATCATTCTGTCGAGCTTGCAGATCTTGTTCATGAGGCAGTTTGGACGAGGTTGCCTTAACAACCAACCCAGTATTACGCAGGAAGGTGCTTTTGGCACTGTTAGTGGAGAGATACTGACCCACTGCAGCAAGAGGTGACATTGTGGTTATGGTTGCCTCATCACCTTCAGGAGGTTGTTGCGGTTCCACCATTTGTTCCATAGCTTGCTGAAAAGTTGAGTTTGTACATTAGTAGTACCAGAACAGAAGTTATTAATGAGGCAGCAAAACCAAACAGAATAGCTTTGGTTTATATACAGAACATATTTTGGTGAACCCGTGTAAAATATTAGTTGTATTTTTACTGCAAAGTACATAATAAAACCAGGTTCCAAACATAAGACCATATACCATGGCTAATGTATTGTCTATTTCTTCACATTGTATTGACAGCTAAGATAAAGAGACAAAGTTTATAATATGGTGAGCATAGCACTACTAGAAAAAGGGCTGTTAGTGGTGCACCTATTTTTGCTATTAATGGCGCACTACAGGTGCGCCATTATTAACACGCCACTAGTAACAAATAGTAATGGCGCACCTCTGGTGCGCCACTAGTATCCCAGATAATAGTGGCGCACCACACAGTGCGCCATTACTATGTCCACCAGTGCGCCATTACTATGCCTCCCAGGGGGCCATATTTACCTTGTGCTCTGGGTTACTAATGGCGCACTTCTAGATAATGTGCCACTGGTGTGTTTATTGCAGTGCGCCACTAAAGTGCAATATGGTGCGCCACTACTATGAATATTAGGATTTTTTTTTCTTTTCTGATATTTGCACAGGTTACAAAATACATTACTGCACAGAATATAGACAGCACAACATATAAACAACAGATTTATCGAATACAATAGAAGATTAGTCTCTGAATACAATTCATCATATTAGTCTCCGAATTTAAAATACCGAACAAAGTTAGAACATTACAAGTCTCGAGACCGCGAGTAGTGAGTTTGTCTTCACATTACAAGTCGATATCGATCATCTAAACTACCATCACATAGAAGAGAGCTGCGGTCATCACGATGAGCATCATCGCGATGAAACTGGTCTTCATCCGGTTCCTCCAACGCTCCCTCCTCTCTCCCGCTAGATAGCGCGCGTATCTAGCTTCCGCCTCCGCCCTAGTGGTGTACCCTTTGTAACTGTTACCGCTGAAACGGTGAACCTGTGTCCGACACTCCTCCCAGTCGTCGTAGACTCTGGGAACCTTACCCTTGTACACGACATACGATGGCATCTCTATGCACTAGACAAACAAAACGTTAGTAGCAATTCACAGACAATACATAAGCAATATATAAGTATGCAACAAAAGGATCGGAAGAGAAAAGCAACACATTAATAGCACAATTCATGGTCCTACTAATAAATAGCATCGATTACATATAAGTTGAACGACTGTCCAAACTAAAGAGACATACAAGTTCATTAAAGTTTAATTACAACATGAGCTAATCGATATTTCAGACCTACATAGCATCACTACTTTAGACTCGACTCAGGGACCGGAGGGTGGATGAAGCCGCCGTCTATCGTGATGGTCATGAAATCGCGGTCGTTGTCAGCCTGCATTTGTAGCGTTGTTTCTATCTCACTGTTGGACGGTTGACATCTAAGGTAGAACTGCCCCGAGGTACGAAGGACATCTTGATGGATGATTTCCGCAAACTCCGACTGGATGCGAAAGAATTCTTGTCTGATGTCCGTGTCCTGGATTGCCGACAAGCGTGCGGCCCAATCTTTGAGATTATTTGGTAGCAGAAGGTGATTATGGTCCCGCACGATCGCCCGCATGTGATGGAGGGCGTAGTAGGCATCCTTCTGACCGCCAGGCGGCTGCTTGACGCAGGGGAACATCGTATTGTGGGTGAACACGTGCTTGCCGTACCTACAAATTGGCCTCTTGAAGGTGCCTCCAGATCTGGCGTAGCCGGGGAGAGCTTCATCAAGAACTTTCTTGATATTTGTGTAGTCTTTCTTCGACTGACGGTCCGAGTCGAAATACGTGGCGATGGAATATTTCGGGCTTAAGAGGATGAGTGTGCAATGTGTGTCACTGCACAAAACACGGAATGTTAGAAAAAAAAGAACGATCGAAATCTAAGAAATCATATGTTACGGGGCGGTGAGGGGATGACTTACTCGGGAAAGTAAGGCACGAGGAAGTTATCCTTATCTGGGTTCGCCAGAATGACGCCTTCGAGGTATGAACTCGCGACTTGCCGGTCCCCAGCGCTGCCCAAGATCTTGGCACGCATGTAGAAGGGGTCGACTATCACGATGTCCGGAGTCTTGTCTCTAATGATCCGCATCTCCATACTGAGCGAAAATAGCCGAATGAAGGTGTAGTGTAGCGGATGAAGGTTAAACATAGCGAAGATGTCATCAAACCGCAGGACGATCATACCCCCGATGGTGCTATCGACAAAGCCCTTGCCCTCTGGCACCTTGGCCACGAAAACCGGGTATGGCACATCATTCTCGGAGAGACGCCGCTTCTCCAAAGAAAGAACACTGTCATGCAGACTCCGCATAGCACCAGTTGCAGCATTGAGCAGATTAGTCGGTAGCATCGGCCTACCCGCCACATGCACCCTCCTCGAGATATCCTTAGGTGAAGGTGGCCCGTCCTGAGCACGGATCGTGCTCGGTGCCGGCTGGCTCGCACCCTTGTTATTCTTTCTTTTCCGTCCCTTCTTCTTCTGCTGTAATGGGATCGAGTTTTGCTCAGAGACCGCCTTCTTGAGTGTGTTGGGGCTGATAATATTTCGCACCTCGGCTATCTGAGGCTCGGTGAAGGCGGCAGCTGGAGGCGTCTCCTGAGAACTGAACGCCAGACGATGCCTGTTGCAATTGGGTTTCTCCGCGGTACCAGCTAGATCGCGATCGTCTTTTGCAGGGTTGGGTTCTTGAGAAGGAGGCCCCAAGAATTCGTCACCGTACCCATGTTCGTTGAAGTACTTATCGACGTTGGTAAATGTACCGTCGTCGTCGTCGTCGTCGTCCGGATCCTGTGCCATATGCATGTCCGGATCCTGTGCCATATGCATGTCCTGCATGTCCGGCAGCGTTGCGGCGGTCTTGCCATGGCTTGGCGCCGGCACGACTGGCGGTGTTGTCTGTGGGGTGGTGTCCCCTGCCCCCAAACGAATCTGGCTCTTCGGCCAAAGCAGGGGCCAGCTTAAGCAGGCGCTGAGGGTCATCACATCATCTTCGTCGGCCCCAGCGGGTCGTAACGGAGGTAACAAGTCGTCGCAGCCCGGCAGCACCCGAACCAGTTGAACCCTATACACGGTGGGTGGCATCGGATTACCGTGGAACACGGGGTTGCCTGGTTGAACGATTCTGGCCTTGGCGACATCGATCAACTCGCCGCCCACGAAGTGCAGGAGAGTGCATGGAACGTCGGCGGCGCCCTGCGAAAACATGTAGGGCGTCAGGGATGCCCAGTCAAAGGCAAGGAGATGAAATCATCGGCCGAGAGGCTTAGTTACCGTGATGGCGTCGAGCTCGGCTAATGTCGAGGCACCGCCAACGGCGGGCGTGCAAGTGACGGAGGGGCCGCTTGCTCCAATGCCCGCGCCGGCGCCGGAGACACCAATACCGCCTCCGCCGGAGACACCAATGGCGCCGCCGGCGCGTTGTGCGAGTTGCTGCCCGTGAAGCTGGGAATCGGGGGCGGCCCCTGTTGGCCGCCCGCAATCCACGCCTGCAGCCCCTCAATCAAGGAAAAAAAGTTTGGTCAAAAAGTTGGTTATTGTCAAGGAACAAGATCTCTAAGTTGACCAAATAACCTAATTCTCGAGGAATGTCGCCAAAAAGTTGGTTATTGTCAAGGAACAATTGAGAGATGTTTGTGATATTGCCTAGGTGTTTTGGGATGGAACCTGTTAGTGTGTTGTTGCTAAGGTCCAAGTCCACATTCTCAAGGTCTAAGATAATTTAATCAGGGCAGTGGCAGTGGATTTGTGCACAAGCTAAGCTAGCTAAGACAGTAGCTTCCTTGCAACCCACAAAAGACAAAGGAAAAGGGGTGAAAAGGGGGAGATGGTTAGCTTTGATGAGCAGGCAGCATCTTCCTAACCCCCTTCTTCTTGTCTCCTCTCACTATCTCTCTCACACACATGGCAAGCAAGGGTGTCTGAGTGTGTGAAAAAATACTAAACTAATCCAACCACTAAAGCACTAGATCACTACTATTGTATAATCTTTTTATAGCTTTGTATATATGTATGGCTCCAATGGGTGCCACTGCCATGCATCCCTCTCCTATCATTTAATCATGATTAGCCCATCATTTTGACCAGAGATTAGTTTTGGTTAATTAATTAACTAGTGTGTGCCACAGCAGAGCACAGATCTCCATCTAGCTAGTAGGAGTAGCTTTCCAAGGCCTCTTTCCAAAGTCACAACTCCTCTAATTTTTGTTGGTTGATGTCAAGATACATGCTGATTAATTTTTGTTTCGGTTGAGAATCGGGCACCTTCTAGGTCAAGAAAATTGGGCATGACCTTTGCTAATTTTCTTGACCTAGGAGTGCCCCATTCTCAACCGAAACGGAAATTAATCAACATTTCAGGAGAAAGGGGTCATTTCAGAAGATCACAAGTAGCAGCAGCATCACAAGTTGACAAAATCACAAGTAGCAGCAGCATCACAAGTAGTACATCAGCAGCATCATCACAAGTAGTACAGCAGCATCATCACAAGTAGTACAGCAGCATCATCACAAGTAGCAGCAAAATCACAAGTAGCAGCAGCATCACAAGTAGTACAGCAGCAGCAAAATCACAAGTAGCAGCAGCATCACAAGTAGTACAGCAGAGAAAGGAGAGGAAGTACCCTAGCAATTTATGAAGTGTCCAGTACACTAAACTCCAACTCTAGTACCAGAGGAAATGGGCAGTAGATGGGCAGCCTACAACAGATGCAGCTCCAGCTCCTTGACGTGCAGATGCAGCTCTAGCTCCCTGGAACCAACAAACAAAATTGAGCAAACAGCAAACAGCAAGAAATTTGACCTCTTTCTAAAATCCTCCAGCATTAACCTAAAAACACAGGCACTCATACACAGAAACTCGGCGACATCGACTGCAGCAAGAAATATGTGATTTATATTAGGAAATATTCCATGTTCCTATATACGGTCATCAGTTGATTTATTACTGCTAGTATCGATTTCGTCGAGCAACTTGCTAGAGAATTTCAATGTCCACAAAAAATAGCAGAGAATCGTTGAATCGTTCAATACGTAGCGTGGTTGGGTTGTGACACATGGAACCTTGTTTATCGTGCTTGCTCATTATAAACAAAATCAATGTCGATCTGATTCTCATCGTAAAAAAATAGTCAATTCGGTTCACGGGTTACATGCTCAATCACGTTCACGAAATCTGGACGGCAAGTTTATTATGTAGTTTGTCAGATCATCTATCTAATAATTTATATATTTTATATGGTCTAAGATATAATTTTATCCACGTGTTTTGGGAACTATCGTCAGTTCACATGTCCAGGAGTTGCCCTTTGGTGGTTATGGAACCATTCAACCAACCTCTTTTTCTAGTAGTACATACAGTATGTCTCTGAATCAGCACTTGCAACTACTAAGCTAATCCTAGTGACCAGTATAGCAAGCTAATGCACATGCTCCTGTGTTAGAATAGTAAGTGTGATATAACTAGCATGCATGCTCATGTCACATGCACCAGAGAATACTACCACGACAGATAATTAACATGATTCCACTTAGGGAATTGTAGAATGCGTGGAAGCTGAACTCACATCTCAGTGATATTAATCCACTTTTACGACTTAGTGCGTGTACTATCATGTGCAATGGCAATACCTTTTCCACAATCATGAACTCACAAGCTGAACTCACATGAATATTTCCTAATATAAATCACAAACTGCAGCGACAGCGCAGCGGCGAGGCAACGCAGGAGCTCGGCGACGGCGGCTACGGCAACGAACCCGACGGGGGAAGGGGGAAATCGGTCGAGGGCCTCACCGAGGTGCTCGACGACGAGGTGGACGAGGGCGGCCGAGGTTGTGGAAGACGGCGATGGCGACGATACGGTGCAGCTCCGGTCGATTGAGAGCCCGTAGATGAAGAAGCAGTCGACGGCGGTCCTCCTGGACGTCTCCGTGCGGCGCGGGGTGACTGGTGGCGGCGCAGTGGGTCGAGGCGAGGCGGAGGTTGCGGCGCGCGCGGGCGAGGGCGAGGTTGGTGTCGGCCCTGCGGCGCTGCTCCGGCGAGAGCGGGGTGGGGTCGGAGGGGGAGGAAGGGGAGGATGGGGAGAGGGAGGCGGCGGGGGCGCGGATTGGGAGCGGACGCGTCCCACGGGCGAGGACGGCGACGCACGTAGGGGCGGCGGCGCAGTGGGTCGGGGCTGAGAGAGAGATGTGAGATTGGGGATCGGGGATTGGGGATTTTAGTGGGGGGAGGGTTAGCAATGGCGCACCTTCTCCTGGTGCGCCATAAGTACCTTGATAGCAATGGCGCACCTGCTAGCGGTGCGCCATTAGTAACTTTTTTTTTTGGATTTTTAGTCGCAAAACATTTGTGAATTGGTAAAACATTTATGAATATGAAAAAATATCATCAAATTTCAAAAAATATTCATGAATTCAAAAAGTGCCCATGAAATTTAAAAATATTCATGAGTTCAAAAAATATTAACAAATTCAATACTTTTTGTGAGTTAGAAATTCAATAACAGAATAAACCTAATTAAATAAAAATTGGTATACTAATGGCGCACCTCCTAGGGGTGCGCCATAAGTACCTTGATAGCAATGGTGCACCTTCTCCTGGTGCGCCATTAGTAACTTTTTTTTTTTGGATTTTTAGTTGCATTCATTTGTGAATTGGTAAAACATTTATGAATATGAAAAAATATCATCAAATTTGAAAAAATATTCATGAATTCAAAAAGTGCCCATGAAATTTAAAAATATTCATGAGTTCAAAAAATATTAACAAATATATTCAATACTTTTTGTGAGTTAGAAATTCAATACCAGAATAAACATAAATAAATATTCATGAGGACTAGAACAGAAGAAATGTCATTTCCATATGTCCAAATGCAATCGAGAAATGAAGACTACAATTTAAATACAATCGATCTTAGCTAGCTATCTTTTCACAATCTTCTTGCCCTTCTTTTTCGCAAATGGAGTTCTTCTCTTGAACGGACGTCCTTTAGGTAGGGTGGTCCTGCTTCTTCTTGTGGTGTATGGTACTTCATCGTCGTCGTCATGTTCCATCTTCGGGTCGCCGTACTTGTCGAAGTATTGCTCATTGGCGACTCCATCCATTCCGATGATCTTCCTTTTGCCTCTCCTCACGACAACATGACTGGGCTTTGACGGGTCGGTAATGAAGAAGCATTGGTCCACTTGGGAAGCCAGTACCCATGGCTCATTTTTCGCGGTGACGTTTGCGCCCGCGGTCTTGGATTTGGCTTCGGGTATAACCATGGTGGTGAAATACCGGTCTTCTTTTAGGACGCTCTTGGCCCATCTGACACGGAACATCGAGACCTTCTCTCCAGCGTAGCTCAGCTCCCAGATCTCCTCGATCCTTCCGTAGTATCTGTCCTTGTCGTTACCGGTGTAGGATTCCATCGTTACCCCGGAGTTCTGATAACCAACGCGTGAAACATGAGTTGTGCTCTTTGATTATATCTCCGTCCGTCCTCTGTTGGCCTCGGTCATTGTACGTCTTCTCAATAAAGGTTTTGTGCTCTACCACCCAAGGATCGACCACGTCTATGTGTTGTAGCGCGACTAGGTTTGCTCTTTCAAAGTCGGCGAGTCGACCCTCGAAGTCGACATGCATTTCGCGGCGACCCTCGCGGTGACCCCATCCAGCGAGCCTGCCGAGGTGCCTGTTGATAGGCAGACCAACGGGGTTCTCGATGCCTAGATAATTCGTGCAGTAGGAGATGCACTCTTCGGTCAGAAAGCCCCTGGCTATGCTTCCCTCTGGACGTGACATGTTGCGAACGTATCCTTTGATGACACCATTCATCCTTTCGAACGGCATCATCCTGTGCAGGAACGTCAGCCCGAGTTGGATGATATCCTCCACGATATGGACCAGCAGATGCACCATAACGTCGAAGAATGCGGGCGGGAAGTACATCTCAAGCTCGCATAGTATCACCACGATCTCTTCCTGTAGCCTTCTGAGTTGCCTCACGCCAACCGACTTCCGAGAGATGACGTCGAAAAAGTTGCATAGGCCAAATAGTGTTTCACGGACGTGCGCGTCCATGATCCCACGGATTGCAACTGGAAGTATCTGCGTCATCAGCACGTGACAGTCGTGAGACTTCATCCCGCTGAACTTCTGCTTCGCTGAGTCTAGGTATCTGCTTATCTTCCCCGCGTAACCGTAAGGAAGTTTTACTCCTACGAGGCAGGTGAAAAACTGCTCGATCTCCTCCTGACTTAGAGTGAAGCACGCGGGAGGGAAGTCATTTCCGATCTTCTTGGCCTTTTTGCCTTTGCGACGACTTTCCGTGTCCTTCGCCTCATCATCATCATCATCATCATCATCATCATCATCATCATTAGCGTGAAGCTCCTCCCTGATGCCCATTGATTTCAAGTCTGCCCTTGCTTTCGGCCCATCTTTGGTCCTCTCTGGCATGTGGAGCAGGGTACCAAGCAGACTCTCGCACACGTTCTTCGTGATATGCATGACATCAAGGCTGTGAGGCACACGGAGGATCTTCCAGTACGGCAAGTCCCAGAAAACAGCCCTCGTTTTCCATACCTTCAGCAGCGGCTCTGGCGCCTTTCGCTTCCTTCCCGGCTCTGGCGCCTTTCCCGGCGGTGGGCACTCTTTCCAATTTTTCAACAGCTCGTCTATTTCCTCGCCGCTCCTCGTACGCAGGCGTCTTCGGGGTTCGGTTTCACCATCGAACAGATCCTTGCGTTTTCTCCATGAGTCATCGTCGCGAAGCCACCTTCGATGTCCCATGAACACGGTTTTCGAAGACCCGGGATCTCTATCTAGCTGGCGATACGTTGTGTCATCCATGCACCTGACGCATCCAGAAAATCCGTGGACCACCTGCCCCCCGACATATCCGTAACCGAGATAGTCGTGCACCGTCGTGAGCAGTGCGGCTCTCATAGGGAAATATTCTTTCTCTGCGGCGTCCCACGTATTGGCTGGCGTTTTCCACAGCGTGTCTAGCTCCTCTTTCAGCAGCCCCAGATACAGATTGATGTCGTTCCCTGGTTGTTTCGGCCCTTCAATTAGCATACTCATGTGAATGTACTTCCTCTTCATGCACAACCAGGGGGGAAGGTTGTACATCCACACAAACACAGGCCAGGTGCTATGTGTGCTTCTCTGGCTGCCAAACGGATTGACTCCATCGGTGCTCGCGCCCAGCATGATGTTCCTTGGATCGTCCCCAAATTCTGGGTGTTCGAAGTTCAACGCTTGCCACTGGCTCGCATCCTTAGGGTGACTCAGCATCTTGTCTTTTTTATTTATCTCCGGATCATTTCCGTCATCTTCTCACTTCTTCTCCTCCCTATCCGCGTGCCAACGCAGGAGCTTTGCTACCTTAGGGTCCGCGAAATACCGCTGCAGACGAGGAGTGATCGGAAAGTACCACACCACTTTTCGAGGAGCTTTCTTCCTCTTCTTGTATCGAGTGACGCCGCACACCGGACATATGGTAGACTCCGCGTGCTCGTCCCGATAAATGATGCAATTGTTCATGCACACATGGTATTTCACGTGCGGTAAATCCAGAGGACACACGATTTTCTTCGCCTCCTCGAAACTGGTCGGGCACTTGTTCCCCTTGGGAAGACGTTCGTGCTAGAATGACATGTTCTCGTCGAAGCATGCATCGGTCATTTTGTGTTTTACCTTCATCTCCAGAGCCATGAGCGTTACTTTCAGGCGGGTATCCTCAGGCCTGCATCCTTCATACAATGGAGTAACCGCGTCTATCTCCAGTTGATCCAGCTTGGCTTTCTCTCGGGCGGCAGCTCTTGCGTTATCCGTCTGCTTGAGAAGCAGCTCTTGAATATGAGGGTCCTGCACCCAGCCCATCGATGGTCCATCGTCGTCTGCTCCGGCATCTTCATCTTCATGATCATGCCCTTTGTCTGCTCCGGCATCTTCCTCATCATCATGTCCAGCATCTTCTACATGATGACTGTGTACTGCATCTACTTCGTGATCATGTCCTGGAGATTCTTTGTCTTCTCGCCCGCCCTCGCCGCGGTTGTCTTGCTGCCCTTCCTCATTTCTTGCCCGGCCCCCATGGACGACTTCATAATCATCTTCATCACCTTGCCACCGATAGCCATCCATGAAACCACGCAAGAGCAGGTGGTCCCACACCTGTACGGAATCTGGGTCCATAAGGCTCTTCAGCTTGCATCTTCGACACGGACATCTTATCTCCATCTCGTTCTTTTGAAGCATCTCGGCCTTCGCGGAGCTCAAAAACCTATTCACGATGCCTTCGGTCATCGTGCGGACCATGGTCGCCTGCGGGGTAGAGCAAAACGATATTTTAGAACAAAAAAAATTTGGCATGACTTTGCCTAAAAATAGGACCAAAAAGAATGCATAGTGCCAAATTCTCGCCGAAACGGAAATGAATCAACATTCCGGCAAAATATTGGCAACTATCGCATTTCAAATACCGGTACCTGCAAACACAAACATATGCAACACCACAAACATATGCAACACCACAAACATACGTAGATCTAGGCCATAAAAAGTGCATGTGCACGTTGTTGGAGGGAGAAAAAAGTAGATCTACAACATAAAGAAAGCTTTCCCCTTACTTACCTATCAAAAAAAGGAAATTTAACCACTTAATTTGGGTGAATCTATGGTGCAAATGAGGTGAGGAGGAGGAGGCACCCGAGACAAGCTTGGAGGAGGAGGTGAAGAGAATGAAGTGGGGAAAGTGAGTGTGGTAGGTGGCTGTCCAAAATATCTAGCTGCTCTCAGGTTACCAATGGCGCACCGCCTAACAATGCGCCATTAGTAACCCTGGTTACTAATGGCGCACCAGTTATGTGGTGCGCCATTACTAGTTTTGCAAAAAAAAATAAAAAAAAATTGTTAGTAGTGGCGCACCGCGGTTGTGGTGCGCCATTACTAGTTTGAACTAGTAATGGCGCACTATACCCAGGTGCGCCATTACTAGTTTTGAAAAAAAAAGTAAAAAAAAATTATTAGTAGTGGCGCACAGAGTGTGTGGTGCGCCATTACTAGTTAAAACTAGTAATGGCGCACTATACCCTGGTGCGCCATTACTAGTTTTGAAAAAATAAAAAAAAATAAAAATTTGTTATTAGTGGCGCACTGTGGGTGTGGTGCGCCATTAGTGATATGGACAATAATGGCGTATCTACACATGGTGCGCCACTGCTATATAGCAGTGGCGCACCACATATGTGGTGCGCCATTAATGTTCATATGAGCTATAGCCCTTTTCCTAGTAGTGTAGTATGACATCATTCATATCACAAAACTACTGAGATCACACAAACAGGCAATTGTAACATTGTGTGCAGCACAGAACTAGATTACAGATCAAGAGCAAAGGAACATCGTTCCTCTCTTTTAAACCTTGTAAAGTGCAATGATACGTTCAGACAACTGTGTATAAATTGAAAAGACTAATAGACATTGGCTGCAAACCATGCAGTTCAATGCACCACAAGTCAGAGTAACCAGTAGTTCAAAGGTCCTAATGATTAAGGACTTACTACAGCGGCTTTGACTGGTGTAGTCATGCCCTTCGTCTTGCTTGTGTGACAGTCCTTGAAGATTTCCACCGCATTTGGTTCAGGTTCCTTTTGGTCCTTGTGGGCTTTCCTCTGCATTTGGAACAAGTCAATATAGATCTGATAATATGGCACATCCAAAAGAGTGAAATAGTAGCTAGTTACCAGAGCCTCGCAGTGTGCAATATAGCTACGAGATCCTGTCGTTTATTGGAATTTCACTTTCGTATGGTTGGCCTTGTTCTTTGAACAGTTCACCTAGAAGGAGATAGATTTGTGAGGGACATGCATAAATAGGAGTTCAACATGTGATCTGATCACATCTATATAACATACTTGATACTTTGGATCAGACCAGTGTTTAACAAGGGCTGTCCAGTCTTCATCCGTTATATTTTCCACTGGAGATGTTTGGGCAAGTTCATTGTTAGCCTTGCCTTCAAAGTGAGTTTTCCTCAGATTATAATGATACTATCACAGAGCAGACTTGAAAACATGAGTGCATGCTTGTCTGGTTGCATCATCTTGCCGATCCAACTTGAACCTCATCTGTTCAAATTATAGGAGTCTCGTTACTAGCAACCTAGAAAGTATGGGACAGAGCAAGACAATATTACTAAGTTCCATAAATAACCATACTTACAGATAAATGGTCAAGGAAGGTGTTAAACTGGATTTCGTCTTTGTCATTCCTGTATTGAATCCATGTTGGGAGGATACGTGCATGACACCTAACATCAACGGCTACCTCTGATACTAACTTGGCTGACTCTGTAGCATCACATGGCCTTTTAAACCTGACTCAAAATGGATCTCCATTCTTCCTCCTTTAGATTTAGTTAACCTGTCGAGCATTATCCATGATGTCTGTTTCCTCTTGCGCCAAGGTGCTAGTTCAACAACGAACATGGGAAGTGTTAGTGTACATCAAACTGTGAGACTACATATAAAGAGTTTGTCAAAGACTACATATAAAGAAGCATGCAACTGTAACTTGACTCGATCAACTACTGTCTTGGTGTTGAAGCTCACAAGGTTCATCTTATCTTGCCAAGTCCTCTTGTGCCAAGAGTGCTTCAGAAGTAGTGTCAGGTGGCAAAGGAGCTTGGGAACTTGCCGCTAGCAGAGTTCACGAACGAGTAAGTCGTACACATGTTGGTACTGTGGAAGAAGGTGCTGCAACCACTAGGGCTGTCATTGCTTGTTTGGTTCATTTGTCTTTGGTACATTTGCAGGTGGTGTAGTAGGGGATACTATGTTTGTACATTTATCCGGTGGACTTCGACCTTCTCTTGCACTATCAGTACCAGCAGAATCTGTAGAGCTGTTCCGCTTCCGTTTCCGTGCCTCCCGAGTAGTAATACCATCCCCTACCATTCTGTGTACTTTCCTCTCTTTTTTCCATGTCAAGTCAAACCCACGAGAAAAAGGAATAAAAATTGAGTTCTTCAGAACTAATTGATGTGTGATTCAGATGAACTGAACTTTGATGTTAGACAACCGCATGATAGGAGGATGTAATATGTACGAAAAACAGGACAGCATGAGATAATCAGACCTATGATGCTCAAACTAAGCAGAAGGCTTTTCAATAAATTAGAAGCAATGAAATGGAAGCTAGACACCATATGAAAGATGCTACAAATATCACTCTGCCAAGTTAATAGTGTCTCGTCATAAGTGGCATTTAAACAAATGTCAAGCAGTACAAGCAATAAATCATATGCAAGATCCACACAATATCACACTACCAAGTTAAAGATGTTTCGTCATTTGTGATTGATGCAGGATAGACACGAACAGTATTTCGATGTTAGAACATGTAATAGAGAGATGTAGTATATGCAAAAAAAGGAAGACATGGCAAGTTAACATATATAATGTGTAAACTAAGCAGATGCAATTTAATCAAATTAGAAGCAATACAAGATAGACACCATATGTAACATGCAAGAAAATATCACACTGCCAAGCTAGAGAAAGCACCTGGGATGCTGGAGTAGGGTTGTTGGGCACATCATATTTACTTGGAACTTCTACTGCACTAGCAGTAGTAGCAGAATCTCTAGAGCGCCTCCTTACCAGTGGCGCCAGATGACTGCCATCAGCCCCTGCCTTACTTTTTCCCTTCGTCTCTCTTATTTTTTTGCCTTGTCAAGTCAAACCCACAAGATAAATGAATAAAATTCGCTTTTCAGAACTCATTGATGCATGATGCTGACGAACACTACTTTCATGTAAGGCGACCGCATGATAGGAGGATTGAATATGTAAGAAAAAAGGACAGCATTGCATATTAACACCTATGATGTGTAAACTAAGTAGCAGGCATTTCAACAAATTACAAGCAATGAAAGCTAGACACCGTATGAAAGATGCAATGAATGTCACTCTACCGAGTTAAAACTGTCTCGTCATAAGTGCCATTTCAACAAATTAGAAGTAGTACAAGCTAGAAAACAATGCAAGATGCAACCTATATCACACTCCCAAGTTAAATGTGGCTTATGATAAGTGATTGTTGCAGGTTACACAACAGTAGTACTTTGATGTAAGAACATGGCATGATAGACAGATATTGTATGTTCTAGAAACAGGAACACGTGTCTTATTCACAAGTATAATGTGTAAACTAAGCAGATGCAATTCAACAAAATTAGAAGCAATACAAGCTAGACATCATACGTAACATGCAACCACATATAACAATGCCAAGTTAGAGCGAGCACCTGTGATGGTTGGGTAGGGGAGATATGCTCATCATCAACACAACTACATTGACTGTCTATGCATGTGTTGTCTTCAAATCTTGTTTGGAGGATAGCGGAGTAGAATCTGTAGAGACCCTCTGTTTTAGTTGGTCGGAAGGAGCACCATCATCCACTGCCTTGCTAATTTCCTTTCACTTTATTCATTTTTCATTGTCAAGTCGAACGACAAGAAAAAGGAATAAAAATCACTCTTCAGAACTCATTCATGCATGATACTGACGAACACTACTTGGATGTAAGGCAAACACATGATACAAGGATGGAATATGTACGAAAAATAGGACGGAATGGCATATTCACACCTATTAGTGTAAACTAAGCAGAAGCCATTTCAACAAATTAGAAGCAATGCAAGGTAGACACCACATGAAAGATGCAACCAATATGACTCTGCCAAGTTAAAAGCGTCTCATAATAAATGGCGTTTCAACAAATTAGACGTGGTACATGCTATAAATCATATGCAAGATGCAACAAATATCAAGTGGCATATACTAAAGGTGTCTCGTCATAAGTGATTGATGCGGGATACACAAGAACAGTAGTTTTATGTAAGGACATGTTAATAGACAGATGTAGTATGTACCAAAAACAGGAAGGCATGTCACATTCACATGTATAATGTCTAAACTAAGCAGAATAGCAGATGCAATTTAACCAAATTAGAAGAATTACAAGCTAGACACCATATGCAACATGCAACCACATATCACACTGCCAAGTTAGAGAAAGCACCTGCGATGGTGGTGTAGGGGAAATGCGGTCACCAACTACAGAGCTACATTGACTATCTTCATCTAGCCTTGCTGTTTGTTGAGAATTATGTGGGAAGGATGACACTGCACTCTTTAAAAGAGTAGCGCGTCTCACACTAACCCACCTGTCTGACTGTCTCATCATAAGTGATTGATGAGGGATACACAAGAACATTAGTTTGATGTAAGAACATGGTTAATAGACATATGTAGTATGTACCAAAAACAGGAAGGCATGTCATATTCACAATATATGGCTAAGCATATGCAATTTAACCAATTTGGAAGCAATATACAAGGTAGACACCATATGCAACATGCAACCACATATGACACCATGAGGTTAAAGCAAGCACCTGCAATGCTGGTGTATGGTGAATGGGGTCATCAACTAAAGAGTTACGTTGACAGTCTTCATCGAATGACACTACACTCTTCTTTAGAGCGTCAAACCGCGCCTTTCCAATCCTCGATGCAGACTGGAGCAACAGCTGTGTTTTCTTTTTAGAATACTGTGGTTGCGATTCTGAAATACCGATGCGTAATAAAACAATAGTGAGAGAGTATGGGTGTAGTTTGTGCACAAGTAGTGCAGTGTAAAAGTATCAGATAGCTGGTGGGTCAAAAACAAATGACCGCAGACTTATGATAGCTCTACAACATGCATGGCACACGAAATTAGATTCTAGGCTTTTGAAATATGAGCACGGGGATGGCTGGGAAGTGCAGGTAATCCTCCAGCAAACCACCACATGTGGTCCTATGAAAATAACAATCGACTGAAAACAAATACGTCAGTCGATTTTTTCTGCACCGTCCGATCTACAAGGAACGGGAAGATGGCCTTCATCTACCTTCCGCCAGTCACTATTGATGATCTTCCTCGAACCACCAGTAACCACCAGCCCAGACCCCTGCCTCTGCCGCCCCGCCCTCCCCTCGACCTCACCCCACCGCCGTGCTTGCCAGCGCCCTCCGGCCATCCCTTTAAGCCCGACGGACCTCTAGATCGGGCGCCGGAAGCTCTTGCACCACACACACCTCTAAGATAGACACTGAGGCGCTGATTCCCCAGCGAACAGGTGGACTAGGTGCTCCGCGCGCCTCCGCGGGTGGTGCTTCCTTTAATTGGGAATCAACTGACAATGAATTGAAATCCAGGCAGGCGACGGACCTCTAGCTAAAGTGAAATGGTAAATGGGGGGAAACCTTGTGCATCGCGAGTTACTTGGAACATCTAATATCAGGAAGAATGTGCAGTAAGAAGTGGTCAACTAGTTTCCTTCGTGGGATGAATACCGTGTGAGCAGACATGTAAGATTTGCAAGAATAAGGGAAGAGGAGTACCAATACCGGCTTGCCATGCTGTGTCCTCCTTATGATTTTTTGACGATCTTCTTGTGGTTCACTGGAAATCAGATGTTGTGGAGGACGGTGGAGCCTTGGACGCACCCATGTGTCGGCGTACGACACCTATGGGATCGCGTGGATCCCTTTACGGTTCGGCAAGGGGAAAAGATTTGCACAAAGAGCGGAACCAACGATCAACGCTAGGATCTTTACCCAGGTTCGGGCCGCTGAGAAGCGTAAAACCCTACTCCTGCTGTTGTTTATTGTGGATGTTCTTGGCTCAAGTACACGGAGCGCTTGTGGTGGGAAAGCAGCTACGCGTGCAGAATGGGCCGGAAAGGTCCTCCTCCCTGTAGCTACGCCTTGGGCCTCCTTTTATACGTCCAAGGGGTCACCAACAGTGGCAGACAGCAGTACAAGAGGTGTAAAGTTACTATAGTATTTCATGATTATCACCGACGTCTTAGGACAAACGTCTTAGGACAAACGCATTTAATGCTCCGTTTAGGTGTCCCTTACTTTCTCGGGGGCGGAAAAAGGGCTCGTCCCATCAGTACCGCTTAACCCCATTTGCGGTCGACGCCGTGACATGCAACCAGGAGGACAAGCCCTAAACGACAGGCTAGTCACTGCGCTGGAGCGGCGGCACTGTGCTGAAGCGGTGGGATCTTGCCGGGTGCGAGATCTTGCTGGGTGCGAGGCCTTGCCGGGCCTTCGCGAGCCTTCCCGGCAAGGATCTTGCCGGGAACCCAGCCTTCGGTCTTCTGTCTTCTGATCATTAGCTTGAATATCTTCTTGATATCTTGCATCCGTTTCCAGCTGTCCTCTGGCAGGCCTTACCACTGGTATGGCTACAACCGTCCGTGCACAAGTATGGGGTACTAAAATGACCCAAACTTTAGTACACCGACAGGAGCCCCCGGGCCTAGGCCATACACGGGTGCGAGGCGTTATTGGGCTAGGCCCAAACAGTGCACGGGCACGCGTGGCAGGAGTTAACTGTCATAATCCTCTTATTTACCGCTCCCCCCCACGACGCGCATTAAATGCGGAACGTGGGAGACGTGCGTGGAATGGCCACAGTAGTGCGCTTGTAAAAGTGCATTCCCATTGATTAGTAAAGAGGAAGCCTCCGCTTCATCCCCATAAAAAGAAATCCGCAGAGGCGCTGCTCATTTACCTCTCATCTTTTCCAATCTGGAAACCGCCATTGCCTTCTTTCTCGAGCTCGGAACAGAGCCTATCCCATTCATCCGCCACCCCCACGCTCGCATCAGTCTCGGCCTCCGCTCCCACAGTCACCATGCCGCCCAAAGCAAGCAAGGGCAAAGCGGCGAAAGCCGTCGACTCGGATGCAGAGGCGGACAAGGCCGATTTGGTGGAGATGCGGAAGAAACACGTCGTCTTCGCCCCGACGCTCGACAGGCACGCCCTGATTGAGCGATACATGTGTATGTGGGGGAAGAAGACGAAGGCTCACCCTGCAACTCGCGTACTCCCAGCTTCCGCCGAGGGCGGCCCAGATAAATTCCCTTTCTTCGCCGCTTACTTTTACTGCGGGCTCTGCCCTCCATTTTCTGATTTCTTCATTGACATCATGTATACATACGGCTTCCGCCTCTTGGATTTCACACCGAATGCCGTGACAAGCATGTCGGTCTTTGCTCATCTTTGTGAAAACTTTGCCGGAGTAGCTCCCAGCACAGCCCTCTTCCGCCAGTACTTCGTTCCCCATATCGAAACAGGAGACGCCCTTTCTGGTTCTATCACCTGGATTCCAAGGGCATGGAATAAAGAGATATACCCAGATGGTCTCTACCGTAAGAAGTGGGAGGAATGGTGGGCCGAGTGGTGCTGGGTTAGGGAGAAAGATCCTCAGCCATTTTGTTCGCTCCGGCAGACGAAGGTAGTTCGCGGCAAGGACTGGAGCGGTCTCGATCCTCAGGATGATAAGCTTGCGATCGCAGTTACCAGGATCCACCGTCTCAAGGTTGCTGGGCTCATAATAGAAATGGTTGGCACCGATTTTCTCTGTCGCCGCATCGCCCCTCTGCATAACAAAGGGAGACCAGCTTGGGACTTCAAGAACGCAGCAGATATCATGAGGTTGCGCCCTGGTCTGAACAACAACCTGACAGTCTTCCAGCACACAGCCCTCTGCCACAAGCTATTCAGGCCTGACGGGAAATACAAGTTGCCGGCTAGCGTAATTCCCTTGTGCAACAACTCTGCTCTGAGCCCAATCATCGCCATGATGCCGGCGTTTAACGCCCACGGCCTTGATAGAACTTGGGTTGAGCCGCCTAAAGAGCGCGTGCAGGAATTCTTCGACAATTTGTCGGAGAGAGCCGTCCGGGAAGAGTCAATCCTCATCCGCCCCACCACTGATGAAGAAGTGGCGTACATCGCCAGCAGGGCGGAAGAAGCGAAGTCCTCAACCCGGAGCCCAGCCCTCAACGCTGTCTCCAACCCAGCCCCCAGCGTGAGTCCACTACTCATTTTTCGCTGGCGAGCGTTGGGGAGATTATCTTCGCTATTGACATCACCGGGCTTGTAGGAGAAGGACGACAACAAGGAGAGCCGCTGGAGGCCGTCCCTGAAGTGCCGCCTCCGTCGACCACGCCGCCCAGAGATGAACCTTTGGCAGGGGGTTCCACTGGCGAGCCCATCCGCATTGAAGAGGAGCCGGCAAGCACAGGCATTGGCCATCCTACATCGGCAACTAATGTTGCCGGGAAAGGAGAAGCCACCTCTCAACAGCTCAACATAGGTAAACCGCATGCCTCGGCACTTGTTATTCTTTCTTCATTTCTGTTTTCTGGAACTCCAACTTTGTTCTCATCTTGTTTCCTTTCTTGGCTTTCAGATCTCCCCTTGACGGAACAAATGGATATTGATGCTGTCATCGAAGAGACCGCCAGGGATGCTGCCGTCGAGGCCGACAGGGTCACAGCTGTCGAGGCCGCCAAGGTCACAGAGGAAGAAACCGCCAAGGGATCTGCTGAGGGGGGCGGCAAGGAGACCGGCGACCACACTGACGGCATTCCTGCCGCAGGAGCGTCTGGCACTACACCGGTCGCGGAGCCCCCGGCTGCCGGTGAGGCGGTCGTCGAGGATCAACCGTCAACATCCGACGTGCCCCCGTCAAGCAGTTACCTCAAGGTCGGCGACAACCTATTCGTTAGCATACCGGGGACGGCGAACATTGGGGTGCCAGTCGAAGGAGAAATCTTTGATGAAGACGTCGTTGCCGCAGCTAGCAGCAGCGGGCCCAGGGAAGAGCGGCTCCTCCAAGCCATGAGCGATAACTTTCAGAAGCTCCAGGCGCTTTACCGCGCCCGAAAGGAGAAGCTGGACTCCACGACGGCAGTTGTTGAAGCAACGGAGGCAGATTTCCAGAAGCGCGTCGAGGAGACGCAAGTCTGGTATGCCGAGGCTTTCCAAGAGCTAACGGCTGGTCATGAGCAGCTGAATCAGAGTTGGAACGAGCTCCTCATGAAGCAGTCCGATGTCGAGAAGGCACAGGAGGAGGCTGCGCAGCAGGCCGCTGCAGAGGAAGCCCGTTTGACAGAACGCCGCGTCGGTCTTGATGCTCATGAAGAAGACCTTGCCGCTCGCGAGGAGGCGCTAGCCACCAAGCTTCGCAGCAAGGAAGAAGAGATCGAGAAGCTTGTCGCGTGGCGTACACAGGAGCTGGAGCATAAGCACAAGGAAGCACTCGAAGCTCTGGTCGTAGACCACGCCGGCAGGCTAAAGGAAGCCATCGAGGCCGCCGAAGCCGCAGAGGCCGCCGAGAGCGAGCTGGGCGATAAGGTAAAGAGGCTGGAAGCGGATTTTGAGGGCCACGGCAAGGAGATCTCAACGCTCAAAGCCGAACGAGATAAGACTCTCTTTAGCTTGGCGGAGATGCAAGCCACCATGTCCGACAAGATCAAAGAGCTCTCTTCAGCCAATGAATCCATTGCCGATCTGACATTGTTGCTGACAACACTGGAGGAGTCCCTTGAGAGCAGCAAGGCTCGTGAGAGGGCTCTGACCAAGGATCTCCAGGCTGAGAAGAGCCTACTCAACGCCTATAATGACTTCGAGAAAGGTGTGACGATCTGGACTGAGCGCCTCGTCGACGTCGCGGAAAGGCTTGCCGCAGAACTGTCCACCATGGGCTTGAATAACTTCGGCTACTCTTCTGACGAGCAGGTGTCTTCGAGCGCCAAGCTGACCATGTTCTTCGAGGGCGTCGTTGATGCTCTCAAGCTGCTCCAGGCTAACCGAGCAACCCATCTGGCCAACGAGTCTCGCAAACTCTGCCGGGCCGTCCTCCGCAAGGTGCTCCTCAAAGTAGTGCACAAGAACCCTGGCATCGACCTCACCAATGTCCTTGCTACCTTGCCGGAGGATGCAGATCTCAAGGTGCTTGAAGAGCTTGTCGCGCCCATCGTTGACAGAGTGAGCCACGTCAAGTGGGTCGAAGGCCAGCGCAGGGACTAGCCGCTTCGCTTCATCTTGTCGCCACTATTCCATGCCAAAGACAGTTTTATCGTAAGTTAGAATCGCGGCGACTATCAATGTAATATAACTTGCTATGTTTTGGATGAATATATGCTATTTCCCTCGTTTGATTTCTTTCTGTATGGTCTTTGCCCTACGCTTATTGGGATCTTGCCGGTGCGCGCACCCTTGCCGCGAGCGCTTTGAGGAATGGATCCTTAGCAGCCTGCTGGGGGTGTCACTACCGACGAGATACCTTGACGTTTTCAGTGCAGCCACTTAGACTGTTGAGCGGACTCGAAACAGAGTAAGGGCGCAACCAATCACGACAAGGTTCCTTCGCATGCAGGTTTCCCATACAAAAGCCGAAATCGTTCAAGGAAAATAACTCTACAACAAAAATCTGCTTAAAGAGTTTTGCAACTTAGCTTTTCGTTGCTGTACTCCTTATTGCAAAATGTCAACTTGAACGTCGCCTATCGGTATCCATACCACCATTCCCCCCCCTCGGCAAACGTGTACGCGAGGGAACCTTCTGTCCTTTGAGAAAAAGAAAGAAGAGAAAATAGAAATATGGAACCTTGGCGGTTCATTAGCGCTTACCGGAAGCAAGTGCAATACAATATCTCAGACAAGCATGCATATAGAAATGACATGAAAATCGACAAGGATTGTAAAACACTTAAGTTTATTCAACTGTGCACAGGGTCTGCGCCTGGCTTTGTACAAAGGATCACATGCCTTGCCAGCAAAACTTGTACAAAAGGTGGTTACCGGGAGACCCGGCAACCGCGCCTTATGGGTAGAACTTACGAAGGTGTTCGATATTCCAGGAGTTGCTCACTGGAATGCCATCTTCGGTCTCCAGGCGGACTGCGCCAGGCCTGGTGACTCGTACTACCCGATAAGGGCCTTCCCACTTCGGCGTCAACTTGTTGGAATTCTTGGCCGACTGAACGCGCCGAAGAACAAGGTCGCCTTCCTCAAGGCTTCGGGCATGAACTTTGCGGCTATGATAGCGGCGCAAAGCTTGCTGGTAGCGTGCAGCTCGCACAGCAACCCGAAGACGATCTTCCTCAAGGAGCGTGGCGTCATCTTGGCGCAACTCCTCTTGCTCGAGCTCATCATAAGCGAGCACTCGAGGTGACCCGTATATGAGTTCCGTGGGGAGAACTGCTTCCGCCCCGTAGACCAGGGAGAAGGGTGTCTGGCCAGTAGCTCGATTTGGTGTCGTTCTGATTGACCAAAGAACCACCGGCAACTCATCAATACAGCGTCTTCCGCACTTGTACAGCTTGTCGAAAGTTCTTGTTCTGAGACCTCGCAGCACTTCAGCATTTGCCCTCTCCGCTTGGCCGTTGCTTCCCGGGTGAGCAACAGAGGCAAAACAGATTTTGCTGCCAAGGTCGTGGACATACTGCATGAAGGTGTGGCTCGTGAACTGCGTGCCATTGTCAGTGATGATCCTGTTCGGCATACCAAAATGGCACACTATTCCCTTGAAGAACTTGACGGCCGACTGTGCTGTCACCTTTCTCACTGCTTCCACTTCCGGCCACTTCGTGAACTTGTCGATAGCAACGTACAAGTACTCGAAGCCCCCGGAAGCGCGGGGAAAGGGGCCCAATATGTCGAGCCCCCAGACCAAAAATGGCCAGGAAAGAGGGATTGTCTGAAGAGCTTGAGCTGGTTGATGCAATTGCTTTGAATGGAACTGGCACGCTTCACACTTGGTTACTAGTGCAGTTGCATCCTGGAGAGCAGTGGGCCAGAAGAAACCTTGCCGGAATGCCTTGCCGACAAGAGCTCTCGAGCCTATGTGGGAGCCACATATGCCTCCATGTATCTCTGCCAACAGCTCCAGTCCATCCTCCCGAGGAATGCACTTCAATTTCACACCGTTCGGTCTCTTTCTGTACAGGACGCTGTCCACGATCTGGTACATACTAGACTGGCGGGCTACTTTCTCTGCTTCTTCCTGTTCTTCAGGGAGTTCTCCTGTTTGAAGGAATAGGACGATGTGCTGTGCCCATGTTGGAGCCTGCGGCTCGACAACAAGGACCAAAGGCATATCTTCGGCTGCGGGAGTGCTTGCTTCGGCGGCAAGAACCTGAGGTTCTGCGCGAGGCTGCTGCTCACCGGCAACCGTGTCGTTCCCGGCAACTTCCTTGCCGGCGGCTTCTGGAAGCTCTGCCGGAAAGTACTGGCCGGAACTTAACTTCCTTCTCTTGTCTTGCCTCGTCGATGGTGTTACGGATGGCTGAGTTAAGCGGAGCACAAAAGTTCCTGGTTCCACAGGTAACTTGAGGGTAGCACGCTTTGACAAGTCATCCTCAATGCTGTTCTCTACTCGAGGAACATGCTCTGTTTGCAGACTGTCAAAACGCTCCTCCAACTTTCTCACTTCATCTACATATGCTTCCATCAACGGGCTCTGATAATCTTTGTTCACTTGCCTGACGACAAGCTGTGAGTCACCTTTGACGATGAGCTTCTTAATTCCAAGGTCTGCCGCGATCCTGAGACCGGCAAGCAGTCCTTCATATTCTGCAGTGTTGTTCGTTGATCTCTCCCGGGGAAAGTGCATCTGAATTACAGACTTGAGGTGCTCTCCGGTGGGTGCGACAAGCAGCACGCCAGCACCGGCGCCTTGCAGCGAAAAAGCCCCATCAAAGTACATAATCCATTCTCGATCTGTTTCCTTGCCGGGGATAGTTGTCTCTTGAATTTACTCGTCTGGCGTTGGTGTCCATTCTACAATGAATTCTGCCAAGGCTCTGCTCTGAATAGTTGAAGTGCTTTCAAATTTGAGACCAAAACTTGACAGTTCCAACGCCCACTCCACTATTCTGCCGGTCGCATCCGGATTTCGTAAAATCAGCTGCAACGGGAAGCGAGTGACGACGGTGATTTCATGTGCCTGGAAATAGTGGCGCAGCTTCCTCGAGGCCATAAGGAGGCCGAAGAGCAGCTTCTGCATGCCAGAATATCTTGACCTGGCCCCCTACAACAGGGAGCTGACAAAATAGACTGGGCGCTACACCATCTTCTTCTTCTACACTGCTTCATTTGACTGTGCGGATCCTATCTTGTCAGCACCAGATTCTCCTGGGGATAGTCCTAGCTTGTCGCTTGACGGGCTTGCCGCTGCCGCTGCTTCTTCATCGACTTCTTTCTGCGCCACTAACCCATCACTAACCACTTGATTCGTTGCCGCTAGATATAGCAGCAACGGCTCTTGTGGCCTAGGTGCGACTAGTGTCGGCGGAGAGGAGAGGTACCTCTTCAAGTCCTGCAGCGCTGCCTCCGCTTCCGGAGTCCATTTCATTGGACCGGCCTTTTTCAAGATTTTGAAAAAAGGCAGGGCGCGCTCGGCGGATTTGGAGATGAACCTGCTCAGAGCAGCAACGTAGCCGGCAAGTCGACGCACATCTTTGACACGTGTCGGTGCTTCAATCTGCTCAATTGCCTTGATCTTGTCGGGATTTGCTTCGATTCCACGTTGAGACACAAAGAACCCGAGAAGCTTGCCGGACGGAATGCCAAACACACACTTCTCAGGATTGAGCTTCAGATTGATCCTGCGCAGATTTGCAAACGTCTCTTCTAGATCTTGTATGAGTGTTGCCTTGTCCTTGGTTTTGACCACTATGTCAGCCATATAAGCTTCCATATTTCTATGTAGCTGGGGCTCAAAACCAATCTGGACCGCTCTTGCAAACGTTGAACCAGCACTTTTCAACCCGAAAGGCATGCGTATGAAGCAATACGTGGCACATGGGGTGATAAATGCGGTTTTCTCTTCGTCTTCCTTCGACATGAAAATCTGATGGTAGCCTGAATACGCGTCAAGAAATGACAGCAAATCGCAGCCAGCAGTGGAGTCCACAATCTGGTCGATGCGCGGCAAGGGAAAAGGATCTTTTGGACAGGCTTTATTGATATCAGTATAGTCGATACATAGCCTCCATTTTCCATTCGCCTTGCGCACTACAACTGGATTGGCCAACCATGTTGGATGGAGGACTCCTCTAACTAGACCTGCTGCTTCAAGCTTCCTGATTTCTTCGGCGATAAACTCTTGCCGCTCCAAGGCTTGCTTCCTGACCTTCTGCATGACGGGCCGCGCGTGAGGACAGACAGCAAGGTGGTGCTCGATTACCTCCCTGGGAACACCGGGGATATCAGATGGTTGCCATGCAAACACATCGACATTCGCTCGCAGGAAGGCAATGAGCGCGCTTTCCTATTTGTCATCGAGGGTGGAACTTATGGTGAAAGTTCCTCCCGTACCATCCTCCTTGGCGTGCATCTTGTTAGTTTCTGGTGGAGCTGCCTTGGATTTCTTGCCCTTGCCGGTGGAGCTCTCTGGCACTTCCTCGACGGGAGCGCAGCACTCCGAGGAGGTGCGCTTACCGGAGTGTGTGTTAGAGGTCTTGCCGGTCTTCTTCTCCCCCCCGAGAGCTTCAGCGGCAGGAGCAAGTGCCTTGGCGGCAGGTGCTGCAACTGCCTCCCGGTAGAGTTGGTCGGTGCAGATAAGCGCATCCTTCTTGTCGGAGTTGATAGTGATGACACTCATCGGCCCGGGCATCTTCAGAGTATTATAGGCGTAGTGTGATGCCGCCATGAACTTGGCCAGCGCCGGGCGACCAAGAATCCCATTATAGGGCAATGGAATCTTGGCGACGTCGAAGACGATCTTCTCCGTTCTGTAGTTCAGCTCGCTACCAAATGTCACTGGCAGGGTGATCTTGCCCTTCGGCTGGCTCCTTCCTGGATTGATCCCTTGGAACGTGCCCGTTTCCTCGAGATCTTCATCAGGAATTTGCAATCTTTTGATCACATCAGGCGAGATCAAGTTCAAACCGGCCCCACCGTCAACTAACATCTTTGTCACCTTGAGGTTGCGGATCGTTGGTGAAACCAACAATGGCAAACACCCGACCGCAGTTGTGCGATCAGGGTGATCCTCGGCGTCAAAAATGATAGGCGTGTGGGACCACTTCAGTGGCTTCCGGGCATCGACCGATGGCTCTGCTGCATTAATCTCGCGCGCCCACTGTTTGAGTCGGCGGTGAGAGGAATGCAACGAGGCGCCTCCGTCAACGCACATGGCTTCTATTGCTTTCTGGAACTCGTGCTCGCTAGACTCGTCGCCCTCTTCATCATCATCATCACCCCCTTGCTCTTTATCGCGACCTCGAGCGAGCCTCTCCTTCTGTTGCTTGGCCTTGCCGCGGCGACCTCCTCAGCCACCGTGTTTCTTGCCGGACCCCCCAGCGCCATCCTGGGCCTTCTCCTTGTCTCCCCTTTCATAATCGGCTTTCTGCTTCTCGACAAGCTCCTCAACTTGCCGGCAGTTTTGGAGATTGTGGCCCTTGGTGCAGTGGATCTTGCAGTACTGCTTGGTGGAGCCCTCCGGCTTGTCGGCAGCCGCCAAGGCCTGACATGCGGCACACCCGGCAACCTCCTTGCCGGGGTCATCAGTCTTGGCCTTCTTGGCGGTGCCGGTGTTGCCGGATACCTCGACGGCAAGCACAGCCTTGCCCTTGCGCTTCCTGTTCCTCCATCGGCCTTTCTTCGCCGGGGTGGCGGCGTCTTCGCTTTCAGAATTAACTCCTGCGCCAACGTCTTCGCCGGGGATTCTCCTTCCTTCTTCGGCCCGAGCACATCTGTCTGCCAGAGCGTAGAGCTCGGCGACATCCCTGACCTTGTTCATCGCCAGCTCTTCTCGCATCTTGCGGTTGCGCACATTCTGGTGAAAGGCGCTGATAATAGCAGCAGGATGAACGTCTGGGATGTTGTGTTGTATACGGCTGAATCTCTGTATGTACTTGCGCAAGGTTTCGCCATCTTTCTGGGGAATGAGATGTAAATCACTTTCTTGGCCAGGAGCTTAGTGGCCTCTAGTAAAGGCGCCAACAAACTCATGACACAGATCTGCCCAGGAGGAAATGGAATTCTCCGGTAGGTGCATCAACCACGACCTAACGTTGGGCTTAAGCACCAACGGAAAGTAGTTGGCGAGTATCTTGTCGTCTCGAGCCCCGTCAGCTTGCACCGCAATGGTGGAGATGCTCAGGAACTCTGACGGGTGAGTCTTGCCGTCGTATTTCTCCGGCACCTCCGGCTTGAAAGATCGGGAATTGGGCCACTGGACTCGCCGCAGCTCACGAGTAAACGCTGGACATCCCACCTCGTAAGGCAGGCTACCAGGATACCCTGGCGCAGGTTCATCGACAGTGGGTCCCGCGCGCTTGTCGGATTGACGGCGCGCTTCCCGTCGCCGCTCGATGGTGGTTCGAGCGTCCTCCTTGTGCCATTCCCGAAGAACCAGACGTTGATCGCGGCGAACCCGCGGATCAGACGACGCCGTGGAATCATCATCACGGGCGTCGATCCGCCGAGTTAGCAACCGCTCTTGTCGTAGCGGAGGGGAATGCATCGTAGTCGTACCGCCTCCGGTCTTCTCGCCATCAGCACGCACCGGCCCAGTAGACTGCCGCCGCGAAGGCTCTGCCTGCTGCGGCCCGTCGTCATTAGCAAAGCCGATGAGGCTCTGAATGGCAGATCTCCACTCATCTAGCTTCTCCGCAGCGGGAGGGAAGTCTAGGAGCAGCTGAGCTCGCGCCAACGCTTCTGCTGGTGTAGGCGGCGGCGAAAGATGCGAAGAGCGTGAGGTGCTCTGACTCCTAATGGAATTAGAAGGAGCACCGTCACGGTTCTGCAGCCGCGCGCGGCTTCCACCGGCGTGTTGGCGTGGATCCTGGCCCCGCGCATCTTGAGAGTGATGCGCAGGGGTTTTTCCATGGGGATGCCTGGAACCACCAACGTCGCGGCGCTGCACGTCGCGCGCGACCTGAGAAGGCCGCGGCGCATGCGCCGGCATGGGTGTCTTGGAAGGCGCCGTCCCGTCCTTGGAGTTCACTGCGCCACCCGTAGGTAGCACAGCTCCGTCCTTGGACCTGGCGCTCGCCTAGCTCGGATCGCCAGAACATCGCGGAGGCTCAAGACCTCCATCTCCTCCACCAGCGCCCACGCCGTCGCCCGTCTATGTAGGTACGGGTAGGCCGGACGCGGATGGATCCACCGCTGTCGCACCCTTCTTCCTGGGAGCCATGGCGATGAAAGTGATCAAGAACTGGCGCGCTGACCGCTAGATCGGGTTCGCACAACCTTTCCCCCTACCTGGCGCGCCAAAGATGTCGGCGTACGACACCTATGGGATCGCGTGGATCCCTTTACGGTTCGGCAAGGGGAAAAGATTTGCACAAAGAGCGGAACCAACGATCAGCGCGAGTATCTTTACCCAGGTTCGGGCCGCTGAGAAGCGTAAAACCCTACTCCTGCTGTTATTTATTGTGGATGTTCTTGGCTCAAGTACACGGAGCGCTTGTGGTGGGAAAGCAGCTACGCATGCAGAATGGGCCGGAAAGGTCCTCCTCCCTGTAGCTACGCCTTGGGCCTCCTTTTATACGTCCAAGGGGTCACCAACAGTGGCAGACAGCAGTACAAGAGGTGTAAAGTTACTACAGTATTTCATGATTATCACCGACGTCTTAGGACAAACGTCTTAGGACAAACGCATTTAATGCTCCATTTAGGTGTCCCTTACTTTCTCGGTGGCGGAAAAAGGGCCCATCCCATCAGCACCGCTTAACCCCATTTGCGGTCGACGCCGTGACACGCAACCAGGAGGACAAGCCCTAAACGACAGGCTAGTCGCTGCGCTGGAGCGGCGGCACTGTGCTGAAGCGGTGGGATCTTGCCGGGTGCGAGATCTTGCCGGGTGCGAGGCCTTGCCGGGTGCGAGGCCTTGCCAGGCCTTCACGAGCCTTCCCGGCAAGGATCTTGCCGGGAACCGAGCCTTCGGTCTTCTGTCTTCTGATCATTAGCTTGAACGTCTTCTTGATATCTTGCATCTGTTTCCAGCTGTCCTCTGGAAGGCCTTGTCACTGGTATGGCTACAACCGTCCGTGCACAAGTATGGGGTACTAAAATGACCCAAACTTTAGTACACCAACACCATGGCCAAGTTGTTGAGTGTGGTGCGGTGGCCCTCTATCGGCGGCGGAGAAGCAGATCCGAGGCGGTGAACGACGGTGTAGCGGGAACAGCTCCGGTGCGGTGAACGGTTGCGACGTTGGAGCAGCAGTGGTGAGGCGCAGGACGGAGGGGTTGAAGTGGCTTGGGTACGACGCACGTCTGCGTCGTGGAGGTAGCTCTGCCTCGGCTTCAACTGCTAAGTCCTGGAGGGCGCTGTGGTGGACGACGACGTCGGGGTATCGGCTCCAGCGTGATGGAGGAGGGCGGCGGTGGATCGGTGTGATGGGGTGGCGGACAGAGGAGGCTAGGGTTTCGCAGCTGGTGGAGAGGGAGTTTTGGCGCCCACGGAGTATGAATGGGGAATCAGACGGGGGAGGGGGAAGCTAAGGGGGAACCATGTTTCCGGGACGCGCTTGTTTGAAATTTGGGGAAAGTTACAAACTTTGCCCCCATCTAAAATTTCGGACATGTAGCGGGTCGGGGGTAGGACGGTAATCTCATGTGTCCAAAATAGTGGGAGGGAGTGATTTCGGCCGAGCGCATCGGCGTTTAGGCACCGACGGTATATGAATGTTTTTCGGAGGCGGCTGTGTTGCGTCTCGGTGAAGTTACAAACCTACCCCGGTTTAGACTTCTAGATGTTGGGCCGATAGGCTTCACGGGTCAGAGTTAGGATGGTAATTTCCTTCTACCAAACATTGGTCTCACACGGTTTCGGGCGAGGAGAGGCTCTTTTAGCGCTTTGTTCAAAATTTTGAACCAGAAGCATTCACGTTTACAGTACTCTTGAACTTTTAGGATTGACCTTAATAGACCTCGTTAAATTTGACCTTGTATGATTGAAAACCTCATTAAATTATGCGCTTCTTTTGAAATTTTGACTCTTGAAAATCCTATAACTACTATTATTTTGGAATGGAGGTGGTAAATTTGAATGTATTTTGTACACGACTATATGTTATTATGTACAAAAGCAAAGCAAAGATTGATGCACCCTTAATTTAGGTATGATTTACAAATGGCATGATCTCGAATTCAAATAATTGAATGCACTTCATGTTGAATTCGAATATTTGAAACCACCTTAAGTTGATTTCAAACATATGCTAGTTCCTAGCTAGCTATTTAGAATGTTCACTATGTATATTTTGTATGTATATTGTGCTTTACACACACAACATAAACTATAATCACGTTTATATTTGAATTGTTAAAGCCATGCATTGCCTGGATTTCAAAATACTGACTCTATGGATCAATTATCTCGAATAATACCATACACATGCTCAAATTCGATAGAATATGGATGTTTGATACACCAATGATCGTTCCATACGTGAATCGCAAATATCATGATCCCATCCAAATATGATACAATTTTATATTTTAAATTGATGTGTACATCAGTCTTTTACGCGTACCTCCCACACGTGTTATCTTTCTCTCTCACACATACGCACAAACGCTGTATATCCATCAGCCTTCTCTCTCGCACATCCTCACACTCTCTCCTGAGGTGTCTCTCGCACACAAGCTGTCTATATATATCACCCTCCCTCCCTCTATCTCACAACTATCTACGACTCCTTTCACTAGTATCTGTCACAAGAAATCTTTCACACGCATAGGCACGCACGATCTACATCGACCCTTTTCTCTATACATATACCTGCCTACGTGTCTCCAGGACACTTAGGCCTATCTCGCACGCATTGTCGATCTCCACCTCTCTTACTAGTTGACGAATATGATTCCAGCAGAGCATTCAGTAGGATATCCCTTATAGCTAGGTTGGATGCATGGTAATAAGAGATAAGGATTTACCTTAGTTCGGGCCCTTGCGATCCAGGAAATACCCTACCCCCGATCATGTATATTTGTGACTAGGGTGTGTACAGAGTACACTACGTGAATACCAAGGGATTCTGTGTAAGCGTGCTATCGACAAACTAGGCCCCGGGCTTGTATAAACATACCTGGGGCCTAGGGTTACAATTCCTATCCGGCTTTGTCAGTGGACACAAAGTCCTTCGCGGCTCTGGTTTCTTTGTCTTGTGCGACTAGTCCTCCAGGGGTCTCCTTATAATGTGTCACATGCGGACCAATGTGGCGTAGGACGGAACCGACCTGGGGCCTCACCTCGGCCCACCAGACCTTACACACCCCTACCCCTAGGTCTCGGTATCTTGTCACACCCACACATGCATACCAGACACACACACCCCACACACTATTTCTGCTCATGTCTCTCTCCCCTTCTCCGTTGCATACGCACACTCAAGACCATCTCTCGTCGAGACATATCTTATTTGTCTCTATCTCTCTAGACCTCTCTCATTTCTCATGCTATCTATCTCTCATCGCACACACACCCCCTCTTTCCGCGCCTCTCTCGAATACATACACATACCCTCTCCAGGCCCTGCCAAATACGTAAACTACACATTCACACATGTTGCATCTTATCATGTGCTCCATTGATCTAAAAAGCCCTCTGTTCATGTTTACTTCGCATACAAGATTCCTTTTGAATTAGAACTACGCAAAGTGTGGCCAAAATTTATTTTATAAAATATACATCTATACAATATTGTAAAGTTATATGGAGTACGAAAGTTAATTGCATGGTGCATCCAATGATGTTTATTCCGCATTGTGAATGTTTATATTTTTATACTATGAAGTAGTCATAATAAAGAGAAACGATGAGCATCTCTCTCTCTTCCCATTGCCCCCTTTCTACGCCTCTTTCACGTACACACACAAACTATCTCTAGGCCCTCTAAAAGTATGCCCCGCCACATTCACGCACGTTCCATCTCTCTCTCACGAGATATACACCGACGATCACTGTATTTGAAGCAAAAGCACGATACGATCACTGGACTTCACAATACACTCACTGCGGTCACCATATACGTTTTGTGGTTGTTATACAGTCACAGGCTCACCGTAGAGCTCTGTATTTGTTGAAGACACGATTAGTTGACCAGTTAAACAGTCCACATGGTGCATCTAGTGTTGCATCATCAGCGCTCATTATCTCACTACCATAGGGCCCACCTGTCAGCGGGTATAAGAATGTAAACAAACGAAAATAAAATATTGCACGGTGGTTATCACTAGTAGAAGAGATTCGAAGTGGCGTGGACAAGGTGGCCTTGTATTGGTATGATGTGCTGGTTGACTGGTTCTTTTAATACACAGGACACACACGCATGCATGCACACGAACTGCATGCATGCAACACTCACACGCACACACGCACGCACACATGCATGCACTCACCACATGACCAACACACACGCTCACACTCAAGTGCTCAACCTACACGTGCATGCACACACATCAGGCCCTGACACACACATACACAGCCAGGTGGTTCGCGCGCAAGGGTTCGAGTCTTGTCGCGCCTGCATAAATTTATGTTTATCTTATCTCTTTCCTTTGCCAACTGACAGGTGGGACCCACAAGGAACGTGGCAAATTTAACCAGTCTACATAGTGCCACGTAGACTATTTGGCCGGTCAACAAAGTGCAATACGATGTTGAACGGTGAGCGAGTGACCGTATAATCACCGTCAAACGTATATAGTGACCCTGATGAGCGTATTCAGAAGTCCGGTGACCGTGTTATGCTTTCGCTTCAAATACAGTGACTGCCAGTATATTTATCTCTTCTCTTGCTCTCTCCGTGGAGCCGACTAGACCAACCTCCCACGCCTAAATTGGCGCACGCCACCCCAATATAGTTGTACTGGTTTCGTAAGACCGAACAAGCATTCACTTCTACCGTATAAAGTGTAGATATGAGTTACAAATGCTATGATGATGAATACAAATATTTCAATCCACTTTATGCCAAATTTCTCTCTGTAGGCCCTCGAAAAGTACGTCCCTACACGTTCTCGTATGTTATATCTAACAACTATGCAATACAGTACTACTATACTATAACACAATAAATCATATGTATTTTAAGTTTTAGATCTCATATTGTTACTTCAATTATTCATGTTGCATACATTAAAATTGTGTTGAAATGTATGGCTAGTATCATCTAGTGATCTGAAAGGTCCTACTACACACACACATGACACAAAAAAAGGGCCCACTACACATTCAAGCATTTCACATCTTTCTCTCGGTCTCTCTGTCAAACCGACTATGCCAAACTACCCTGCCTACCACGCGGGAAAAGACCCGGCCTCACCTGTTTAATTGGGTTTGTATCGATGGATCGCACGAAACCGCAAAACCAAGTGCTACAAGAGTAGTACAAGACTACCACATAGTACTAGTACAGTAGTACAGTACAAGTTACAGTTCACTGGGCCGCCGTTTCTTGTACTCCTCTGTCATAAGAGTGGAGCGCTCGCTTTCATAAATGTTCTACTCCCTTTTGCCAACATGTGGAACATCCAGCATCCGGGTCCAGGTGCCATGCACCAAATAACAGTGCAGAGCAGCAGGGGGGACGCACCCCGGTCGTGGCGCCGCAATAGTAATGAGCAATGAGGAGTCAAATCACAAAGCTGTAGCTTTCCCACAGTATAAGTTGGAGGGACGAAGCAACCATCATTTCACTCCTCGCCGAAGTTGCTTCTGCCGTTGTTCTGCCTCATGTAGTCATGTGGGACGCGGATCGGCTTGGTACATCACTGACACGTCGGACCGCATGTTAGGAAACCGTGAGGCCAACCTCCCCTGCCTTCCGCACGGCAAAAGCACCTCCTCTTTAACCAAGTGGTACGCTTAAGGGCATCCACAATGTGTAGCCAAATGGTAAAATAGCTTTTGGCATCGATGGGAACCATTGTGGAGGGTGCCGCGAAAGCCAAAAAAAGAGGGAACCGGAACTCGGTGGTGCGCCATTGCCAAATTGATTGAAGGAATAAAAAAATGCAACCTCTCTCCTCTTTCTCCCATGCATGGACGCATGCATAGAGCACAGAGTCTACTCCCTTCTACTATCACAAATCACAAAGCAATGAGGCGTCAAATCACAAAGTCACGGGCGAAGCAACCATAATTTTACTCTTCGCTGAATCCACTTCTCCATCGTCTTCTTCCAGAAACGACCTTTCCTGCAATAAGCTGGACAGACAAATCTATTGTGCTACATTTAATAATATAGGAAACCCTGCATCTACTCCAACCTAGGAATATTTTAAAAATTCATCTGTCTTTCCTATGACAGCAAACACACAATCCTAATCCTATATTTTTGCGATTCCTACATTTTGAGGATCCTGCAAATCAAAGAGGCCAAGGTGATTCCGGCTGGTGGAGTGGTGGAGCCCAATGGTAACATCTCGTTTGATCATGATTGTGTTTCAAATTTAGCTCGGACATCCACGGCTATGCAACATTCACCAACTAGTACCAGTTACTCAATGGTTACAAATGTAGTACTAATACTTATTAGTGACAAGACCGAAAGTACATAGAGCATTATATGATTTTAAAATTCTCGTATGTGCATCAATAGGCCGGCAAAAAGACTAGATAAGCGATACTACTGTACTACTTGTTTGATGGTGTGTGCGAGACATGCCGGGCACGTCCCAGCACCTTCCTCGCCAAGAAGCTTCTCCAGGAACGTAGCGCCGGCAGGGTAACGACATGACGCCGGTCCACATTCATGTCGAAGCTGAAGTCACACCCTCCTCGTTGATGCAACCGCTGGCGATTCGCCTCCTGGACTATCTTCCTCACAACGCCGTCGGGGACGACCGTCTCCCACTCTGTTTCGCTGGGACATAGATCAATGAGCGGAGCCAGCCCCGAACTGCACGCTGGCATTTCCATTGGTTGCATAGGCTGGACGGGTCCCCAATGCAAAAGAGCCTTTCCGACAATAAACCAATGCCCGTGTAAGGGTACACGGTCATGTTCGAGTCCCCTTGCGGCAGCTCGAGCTCGAATGACGTGGTCACGTCGCATCCAACGGTCACGGTGACACGACAGTTGCTGTCTCCTACGGACTTCCTGGATGCAAAGAAGGCGGTTGTCTTGGCTTCCAGGCGGCACTGCTGAATGACATGACCATCGTCTGCCTCAATGGTGCACTCCGTTAAACGCACTTTGCCAGAGGGGAAGGAAGTCAAATAGAAAGTATATGATTAGCGCGATGATTGCGGCCGGAGGGGTGAAGAGGACGCCTTTTTACGGGATTTAGTAGAAAATTCTGCATCACTATAATCGGGATTTCCATCGATGTATCGCGCGAATGCAAAGAACCAAGTGTTCACAATTTTTTTTGATACGCGCGCGCGTTGGAGCGCACGATTTCTGATCGGCTGGGCTTGTCCTAATTAAGTAAGTTCATCAGGGTGTATTATTGATAATTAAGGAAAGGGCGGGCCCCACCCAAGTGAAAATCAAGGGGGGGCGATTAATTGGGGATGGAAAGGTCCATGCGCATTCACCAGGCGAGGATTAAATGGAAAGTAAAGTGGGCCAACGTGCATGCAACCATGTGCTGCTTGTATCGTCAAAGGAGGAGGTGGGGCCACTGTAAATACATGGAAACGGCTGCAGTTATTAATTCAGAAAGAAACAGACTTGGTCGAAAGTTGATTTAGGTTGCGAGAAGGGGATCCGCACGTTGGCACGCACGATCGCGGAAGAGTCTTTTCGGATACGAATCCCACCTACAACATCTAAAAAAACAAATCCCACAGACCGAACGGGTGGGGAGGTCCGGACGTCTGTGACGTCAAACTCCGAAACTTTGGTCCCATCCCACCCCACAACTCTCCAGGCTCCAGCCGTCCGGCTTTGCAAACTCCGCACAGTCAAAACCGATTAACCGGTCGTCACCGGTACCACTATTCACACCAGAACCTTCGCTGCTCGGCCTATGCCAGCTACTTGCCGTCCGGTCACCCCTGCCCCAAAACCATGCCTCCCAGCCCATTCTCCCACCTTTCGATCCCCTAGCCTGCATCAGCCGTCCCCTAGTTCACTGGATAGCCATGGTGCGCAGCAAGATCATGTACTACAAGATGTTGACGCCAGAGCGCCGCGCAGAAATCGCGGCGGCGGTATGCGCCACAGACCTTCGTTCCCAAGCTCGCTTTGCGGCGGGCCAATCCCCGAGTCCTCTGGAGCCGAGCTCCGAGGTGGAAGGCGATCCAATGTTCATGGTGGAGGTCGCGGCGCAGAAGACCCCCGCGGCGAAGGAGACGATGGACGTCGACTTCGTGCCGGCGTCCAGGTCCCCCATGGTGCAGGCGGACCAGTGGTTCAACCTGGCGATCCTAAAAAAGCACCGAGCAGCAGAGGCTCAACTCAACGGGGAGCGCACGGATGCCGCTGCCATCGAGGCCCTCCTGCAGGCAGAACCAGATGTCGTGGTCGTGAACCGGGCGGCGGAGGCTCAACTCGACGCGGAGCGCTCGGATGCTGCTGCCATCGAGTCCCTCCTGCAGGCGGAACCGGATGTCGTGGTTGTGAACCGGGCGGCGGAGGCTCAACTCAACGCGGAGTGCGCGGATGTTGTTGCCATCAAGGCCCTCCTGCAGGCGAAACCGGATGTCGTGGTCGTGAACCGGGCGGCGGAGGCTTAACTCAACACGGAGCGCGTGGATGCCGCTGCCATCGAGGCCCTCCTGCAGGCGGAACCGGATGTCGTGGTCGTGAACCGGGCGGCGGAGGCTCAATTCGACGCAGAGCACGCGGATGCCGCTGCCATCGAGGCCCTCCTGCAGTCAGAACCTGACGTCGTGGACTTGAACCGGGCGGCGGAGTCTCAACTCGACGCGGAGCGCACGGATGCCGCTGCCATTGAGTCCCTCCTGCAGGAGGAACCGAACGTCGTGGATGTGAACCGGGTGATGCTCGCGTCCGTGCAGAGCGCCATCATGCTCCGCGTGAACGAGTAGCTGGAGGCCAAGTACAACGACACCACAGAGACACACGTCGGCAGCTCTGGCTGGTTCGCGCCATCAGCCAAAGACGACGAGGCCGGCTCGTTCCATGAGCAGTGATGGTTTTTCTTTATGTTGTTGTTTTTAGGGATCATTTTCTGTGTAAAAACATATTTATATTTAATAAATCGGCCTTATAAACATAGTGTATCGATGAAAATTAGGTGTCAGTGATTGGATGGCTGAGTTTGGTTTGATCACATGCGGTTTCTCCCTCCGTCCAGGTGTATAAGTCACCTTACGAAAAATCAGATATTCCCAAAATGCTTAGGGGCAATGCATTAAATTCCATCCTCGTTCCCCTTATTGACTCGTTCATCAGCGAGCGAAAATTTTCTTTGTATTATTTCGTGATTTGAATACAAGCATACTTTCTCAAAAAAGGCGAGCTAAAATTTTGGCCGAACCACGCGCGTGGAGGAAATGCCGATGGTGGGGCGGGCTAGTTTGGCCCATGGTCAGATTGCTGACATGCGTTCCCACATGCCAGTGAAATGCCAAGCTGGTTGGTGTTGAGCGGCGGGGTAGATCGACCGTGTGCTGGCTGATGCGAACACGACAGGCGTGTTGCGATTGTTCCTTTTCCTCGTTTTAAACTTGCGAAGATAACCCCCGATATTCTACGCTAGCTACATGCCCGCCCTTTCCTTAATTATCAATAATACACACTGATGAACTTACCTAATTAGCACAAGCCCAGCCAGTCAGAAATCGTGCTCTCCGACGCGCGCGCGCGTTAGCCATTCCAAAAAAAAGATGTATGGAAGTTCAAAAGGAACTGACGGTGTACATCACACTTGTCGGGCTCACGTTGCACCCCGACACGGTCGGTTCGGCACATCGCTCACCGAATGGAACGCGCTTCGTCTTGCGTTTTCGCTCGCTTGCGGGACCGCAGTAGAGAGCAAACTGACGGTAGGCAAACTTTCCTCCTCCATCTCCCCATCCCCCGCCCGCGTCGGCTGAATTTAGAAGAGAGAGACGACTGATGTAAAAAAACACACTAGAAGAGAGAGACGAGGAGGGAGAGATTGTAGCACAGATTACAAGAAATTTGTTGAGAGTGTGAGGTGGTCCATGTGTTAATAAGCACTCCATACTCTAGTGCAGAGGCCTCCGTCCTGGTTTATTGGTCCCCTTCATATTTTGTGTCAAATTTTGACCTTAGATTTAACTAAAATAATATTAATGCATCTCACCGAAAATAATATCATTGGAAACTATGTTCAAATACGAATCGAATGATATAATTTTTGATGACATGCATTAAAAAAAATTGAGTTGAAATTATGGTCAAAATTTGGCACGAAAAACAAAGGTAGTACTACTAGTAGTAGTACTCCTACTGCTATTGGACTGGCTAGACGTGGCAAAATCCTAGTAGCAAGCGCATGCGCGAGAACAAACATTCACGTGTTTGAATACAAATTGGAAACCATTTTCTGTTTGAATACAAATTTATATACGTGCTTGTACATGGTATATTGTAAGTTGAAAAGCGAAACGAAGATTGAATGGCCTTTATATATGATTTGCAAATGCTATGATCACCGGTTCAAATATTTGAATCCACTTTAGGTTGAATTCTAATATTTGAAACTTTTTTTAGGTTGGATTCAAGTACCAAGTGTCTTCTTATGCATAATGTGTCTCACACACCCAACATAGAGTGTTGTCACATTTTTTTTCTTTGACGCACGCTCTCTCTGTATTGCACACCCACTCGATCTCTCTCGGTTTCATCTCAGGGTCTCTCTCTCTCTCCCTCTCTCTCTCTCTCTCTCTCTCTCTCGCACACACACACGCATAGCACCTCTCTTCGTCTTTGTGCATGTCACACATGATCGGCCTCTTGAGGTATCGGGATTGTATCTCGCTCATCAGGTCGCTCTTCGACACACGCCTAGGTCACTCTACCATGCATTAATTGTAACCAAGCCTTTCATCTATATTTTTTTAAGCATACATTCATCTTTCTCTACACCCCTATGTACATCGGTCGATCGATTGATCTCCGGACCCACCCTAGTCCTATTTCAATCGATCTACAGCTAGATGGTACATGACCGGCTAGCGTACACACAAACACCCCCCACTCTCCACCTCACACAATCATTTCTATCATAGACACATACCAAAACCTTGAATTGCATGACACACACTCGATCTCTCCACATCTATCGATCTCGTCAAGATGTGTCGGGCCATGAACCGAAGGGGTTTGTCACTACTAAGATGGGGATCGACACGTAGTGAACAGCTCACAAAACCGACCTAGGTAACTATTTTTCCAAGTAACTTACATAGTATAGTTACTACAGCCGGAACATGGTAAGTTGGACACCTAAATGCGAGCACGGAGCGGGCACACCTCAATTATTCCTTCAAACAGCCGGACACCTCAATCAGCACACCTCAAATACATACAAAGACAGGCAACACACATTGTCCAGCTACTTAATCAAGCATTACGCTTCACGAGTTGAAAAGGAAACGGCGGTACACTAATTATACTGGTACATATGCTAGTATGAATAACTATTGTACATGTGGGCTACTAGGCTGGATATAGGTGAGGTGCCAACTTCATACTATATGCTTTCGGTCTTACGCTCTACAAGTGTTACGGTTTACAAGTTCGAAATGAAAAGGTGGTGCACTGACAGCACCCCTATCACGTTCACGTTGCACCCCCAGACGGTTAGTCTGGCATGCTCTTCTGACCCAAGGGAACGCGGGTCGTCTTGCTTTGTCAGTGACATGTGGGATCGCATGTGAGCAAAGGGCATCTGCGACGTTGCCATGCCCGCAGCTGACTACCCTGGCCCACAAAAAACCCTCGTCCCTCACCCGCGTGCGTTCCCCCCCCCCCCCCACCGGCGCCAGCTGCCCGCATTCATGTCGTCCGTCCGCATGACGCCATTAAGCAGGCTCGCCGCCCGAGGTACGAACTCGGGCGACTCATTGACGCACCCGGACGCTTGGCCTCACCGGTATGCGCTACTTAAAGGCGGCAACACCCAGCTAAACTCCACACGAGAGCACATCCTCCTCCCTGGCACCACATCCACCATGACCGTGGGCGGGAACGCTCTGCGGGAGAGCTTGTCTTCGGAGATGAAGCTCGAGGTCGCCGCCCTTGCTCAACCCGCCGTTCGCAACGCAATGCCGGCGTAGCCGGACGCGAACGCGGCCGCACAAGAGCCAACCGCGCCGGCGGCTGAGGACAAGAGCACCGCCAGCCGCGCGTTCTACGTGCTGCCGTACAACGTTCGGGGGGCGCATATGGCACGTGAAGAGCGACGGACCGTCCACGTCCATCATCGACCTCACATCCCCCGGCACCGCCGAGGTCGCGGACTCCTCCGAGGATGAGTAAGGCATGGGAGGCGACAGGCGTGGTGTCCCAAGTGGGCCGATCCGTCTCCCGTGTTCTAATCTTCCTCGCCGGAGACCGCACCTTTACTTCACGGGTCTTGAACCCCGCCGCCGTTCATGGAGACGGCAGATGGAGGACGTGGTTGCCGATGCAGAATACAAAGGAAAGTGGACGTACGCCGTCGCCGTAGGATAGGTTTAGGGTCGTGTTTCTTTTCTTTTCTTGTCCTAAAAGTTTGAAATGTAATGAAAATCTGCCGTGCTTGCATGAATCTCGTCCGTTTATATGAACTTTCACAATAAAAACATATGTTGTATGAAAATATATTGAATAATGATTCTAAACGTATTTACTTCATATTGTGGTTGTCATTGTTTTTGTATGTATAAACTTGGTCAAAGTTTAGAAAGTTTGACCCGAGACAAAGCTAATATGCGAAGTAAATAAATACTGAGGGTTTACATACAAAATTTCTCTTCGGCCCTCCAAAATTACGTCCACTACACATTCATGCATTTCACATCTTTCTCTCGCTCTGTCTATCAAACCAACTAAGCCAAACTCCCAGCATAGCGCGCGGGAAAAGACCCGCCCGCACTGTTTTAGTTGGGATTTGTATCGATTGATCGCGCCAAGTACCAAAACCAAGTGTTACGCTCAACAAGTTCAAAAGGAAAAGGCGGTACACTTACAGCACGCCTGTTGTGGTCGCATTGCACCCCTCACACGGTCGGTCCTGCACACCGCTCACCCAAAGGGAACGCGCTTCGGCTTGCCTTTTCACTGACACATGGGACCGCAATTGGAAAAACTGACCATTCGCCAAACTTCCTGGCCACCACGCGAAAATTCCCCCCAAATCCCAAATTCAACTCCCCTTCGGCCAACTAGCCAATAATATTCCCCAAAGCCCCCTCCCCCCGCCCCCCTCCACTCCATTCGCTCCGCCAAACTAGCCCTCCCCGCCGCGCCAATACGTCGACGCCGCGGTTCTTCGAGGGGATGCACGACGATCCTCTCGATCCCATAGTACGCTCTCGTAAACTGCCGTCCTCCAGCCATGCCGCCACCGCTGGCGACGTTCTTGTGGAGACGCACGGCGGTCAGCTTCTCCCACGGTACGCGCATTCTAGACTGAGACCCCGTGCATGTCGGAGTAGCGATGGATGTTAGCTGATAGACACTGTTAATCTCACTGCTTGCAGAAATAGTTTACACTCAATATGCTCTGTTTAAAAAGCTACCTTGCCCTGTTCTGCACTCAATCTGCTTTGCTGAGATGGCATGCCACGCCTGATTAGTTGCTAAAATATCCTGCCATATTTTAGGACCATGTATGTATTGTGAAGTAGATTGCCATGGTCTAGTAGCCAATCTGTTAGGTGAAATAGCTCGACACCATTTTACACTCAATCTTTGTTGCTGAGATGGCCTTCGATGGCTGTGTGCTCGACCTCATTGATTGCTGAAATAGCCTACCATAATGTAGCACTCAATCTGTTTGCTGAATCAGCTTTACATATATTTCGTTACTTAGATCTGCTTGTCCAAATATCTTGTCATAGCTTTAGACATTGACCTAGGTATTTTTTTATGGACTTTATAATGAAACATATATGTTTTTCCTGTAATATCTAGTAGAAGAACTAATTTGTATGTCTGACGGATGGACAGGACTTGGATAACTTCTGCTCGACGATTCTCCCCTGCATATGTCGAGGGGGTTCAAAACTTCATGAACTTTATCAGAGCTGAGTACGGTGGTCCGAAAGTAGATGTGCGCTGCCCGTGTAGCAGTTGTATGAACTCAGTTTCAAGACCCTAGTCAACTGTGCAAAATCATCTACACTTGTATGGGATGTCAGTCACATACACTAGGTGGGTTCATCATGGTGAAGCTGTGAACGTCAATGTCACTGACTATGTGGAAGCAGCGGATCACCATCTTGATCTGCCTGATGCTCAGGAGGAAGAGGAGGAGGTGGAGGTGGCGGCGGAGCCAGTGATTTTGACCAAGATTGAAACAATGCTACAAAATGCTCGCTCATTTCGAGAACTTACACCTGTACAAGAAAAACGGTGGGCCCGCATGTTGGACCAATGCAACGTGGCGGTCACCACAGGTTGTAAGCTGTCAGCATTCTCAGCTATGGTCAGCTTTCTTCAGGTGAAGACATCTCAGCGGATGACCAACAAATCATTCAATGCGATGATGGCTGCTTTCCGCGATTCTTACCCAGTTGTGTCGGAGCTGCCACACACCTATAGTAAAATGAAGAATTTCCTTCGTGCGGCTGGAATTGGATATGATATGATCCATGTTTGTGAGAATAATTGTGTTCTGTTCCGGAAGGATTATGCCAACTTAAGTGAATGCCCAAAATGCAAATCATCAAGATGGAAAGATGGCGATGCTGTGAACAGGATTCCTCATAAGGTTCTGAGACATTTTCCAATTATACCAAGATTGCAGAGGTTGTTTCATGATGCTCAAACAAGAGAGGATGTACTGTGGCATTCTAGGAACCAGGAGCACAGAGATCAGAATGTAATGAGCCATCCATCTCATGGTAGTGACTGGACAAGCTTCAATCTGAAACACGAAGAGTTTGCTGTTGAGCCGAGAAACATTAGACTTGGCTTAGCTACATATGGATTCAACCCATTTGGCCACCAGAGCACGACATATATCATGTGGCCAGTGCTTCTTATCCCTTACAACATGCCTCCAAATGTCTGCACCAAAGAATCAAACTACATCATGGCCTTGCTCATCCCAGGTCCAAAAAGTCCTGGAAAGGATTTTGATTTATTCATGGAGCCTGTTGTGGAGGAACTTCAAAAGCTATGGAGGGGTGTTCTCACTCGAGACCTATATAGCAGCCCACTAGCTGATTTCATTCTGCGTGCTATTATAATTTGGTGCATCCATGATCATCCAGCTTTGGGCACTATGTCAGGGCGAACGACACATGGTTACAATGCATGTGTTCGCTGTGACAAGAATCCGTTGTCATACCCAATACTTAGCAAGGTTTGTTACATTGGACACCACCATTTCCTTGACAAGGACAAGCTGCGTCTTAGAAAATACCGAAAACCTGTGTTCAATGCAAGTCATGAAAACCATGATGCACCAGAGAGGCTCACCAGCGATGTGTTGCAGGAGGAATTAGAGAAGGTCAGGCATATTACACCAGGAAACCATCCTGATAATGGTAGCGGGAAAAGGAAGGGTGGCAAGGCAAAAGAGAGATTATTGTTTACCCGCCGGTCCACTTTGTGGGACTTGGAGTATTGGAAGGATTTGGATCTGAGGCATAATCTTGATGTGATGCACATCGAGAAAAATATATGTGACAGCATTATCAGCACACTTCTTAATATTGAAGGCAAGACAAAAGATACCTTAAAATCTAGGATTGATTTGACACACCTGGCTATCAAATCTAATTTGCAGGTGAAAGACAACGGTGAATCACGGGATATGGCACCAGCTGTGTATGTCTTGGACAAGCAAAAGAGAAAAGAATTATGCAAGATCCTGTTACGTGTGAGACTCCCACATGGATTTGCTTCCAACCCTGAAAGGAGAATCAGTGCAGGTGGAACCAAGGTACAAGGGTTGAAAACTCATGACTGCCACGTCCTACTTCAAAGGGTTTTACCTGTTCTCCTTAGAGGATTGGACCGCCCTGACTTATACAGAGCAGTTGCAGAGTTGGGACAATTCTTCAGGGAACTCTGCAGTAGAAATATCAGGATAGATGTTGTGAATCGTCTTAAAGAGAGGATACGAACTATCCTATGCGACCTTGAGAAGATATATCGTCCAGCCTTCTTTGATGTGATGGTGCATTTGGCTCTTCATCTACCTGATGAGGCATTACTTAGAGGTCCAGTACCGTATGGATGGATGTACCCTATTGAAAGGCGGCTAGGCACTTTCAAGGGCTATGTTCGGAATAGAGCTAGACCTAAGGGTTCCATTGCAGAGGCCTACATTGCTACAGAAGCATTAACATTCTGCTCAAGATACATTGAAACAATTGATCAGCCTAGCAAAAAGGTGGGCGAAAAAAATTCTGAGCTCAATGTTTTCGATCCTGCTGTTCGAGTAACAGGGAAGAGTCGACAAGATGACAAACCTAAAGATTTGGACAAAATGGTTTGGTATGTGTTGAATAACTGTCCTGAGATTCTACCTTATATCGAGTAAGTGCTAAGTACTGCAGCTTATACATCATAATCTACTAAACTTGCAGCACATTCATATATATTTAGATGTTCGACACGATCACTATGTTCTGCAGCGTGTATGAAGAGCAGTTACTGGCGCAAAATCCAAGAAACATTGTGTGACGCCCCCGACTCGACCATGCACTAATCATACACGCAATGCGCACCATCAAGCCCAGAGACTCATGGGAAGATATCACAACACAACTATAGACACAAAATAAAATAATACAAGCTTTATATTACAAGCCAGGGGCCTCGAGGGCTCGAATACATAAGCTCGAATACACAAGAGTCAGCGGAAGCATCAGTATCTGAGTACAGACATAATTAGACAAAGGTTGCCTTAAGAAGGCTCAGCAAAACAACGACATCTAGATCGAAAAGGCGCAGGCCTCCTGCCTGGGAGCCTCCTAAACTACTCCTAGTCGGCAGTCTTCACGTAGTAGTAGGCTCCGTCGGAGTAGTAGTAGCCGTCGGCGGGATCAGCTGTCTTCGGGGCTCCGTCATCTGATCGCAGCAATCAGGTAGGGGGAAAAAGGGTAGCAAAGCAACCATGAGTACTCATCCAAAGTACTCACAAGACTTACATCAGAACTATTCTATTTATGCCTTGGTATCAAATGAAGGGGCTGTATCTGTGGAATATACTGCAGAAATACCAGAATAGAGGGGAAGACCTAGCCTATCGAAGACTAGCATCTTGCAGCATTAGAAGAGTGCAGCTTAGCATATTATAAATGTAATAAGTAAGTAGTAGCAATGCCCAGAGATCCTTCCTCGACTCCATGCAAGAAAGCGATCCCAGAGCCAACATATTATTAAGCACCACAAGTATCCAGTTCTAGATGTAGTAGATCGGGATACTCTCCGAGCGTCCTGTTATCGTGGACACGGCTATTCAAATAGATAACTTCCCTGCAGGGGTGCACCAACTTACCCAACACGCTCGATTAACTCTGGCCGGACACACTTTTATCGGGTCATGCCCGGCCTCGGCTGATAGACACGTCGTAGTCCTACCTAGGCTCAATAGAGAGGTCAGCACGCCGGTCTACATCCTAAGCGCTCAGGGGTCTTGGGCCCATCGCCCTTTGCACTCCTGCGCGTTGTGCGACTAGCCGGGGACCAGACCCACCCCCTTATACAAGCGCAGGTGGTTACCGTCCACCCCAACAATCAGCCCACATCTCTGAACTGTGACATCTGGAAAGCTTTCGGGAGAATCGTATGACGCCGAGTGCCCATACTTATTCCCGCGTGGAGGTTAGTGCGAAAAGGCCAGAGGCCTACTCAGATCACATATCCAAACCCGTTATTGTGTTGGGAGCTCGCGGTGATGACCAGTGATCCTGTCGCCAGGGTCTGGCCCATCCCTCTCTAGGGCGGTCTGCCTGCCCGGCCGTGCCGCGTAATTATCTTGCGGGTACCCTCACGGTCATCCCGACTTCAGTAACTCTCGCGGGTACCCCTCGAAGTTGACCCGACTTCAACAAGGGACTGAGGTAAAGTCAAAGTATCCGTGTGTCCGTAACATCAAGGGGGAAATCCAAGGAATCACCCTCGATGGATTCCCACTCGATGTATCCGTCAAGGTGAACTTAGAGGAATCGCCCTCAATGGGTTCACGCTTGAGGGGTTGTACGACAGAGGCATCATCGGAGGTGGTGAAAGAGGAATCACCCTCGGTAACCCTCAACCTACTGGCTATGCTACAGAGATATAATCAGGAGTGAGGTAGGAGGTATCACCCTCGGCACTCGATAGTAGCTCTGCAGAGTCGTACAACTAAGGGGGTGTGCGGTGATGTGTCGGTCTCTGCACATCGATCACGTGGATCGAGTCATCCGGAAGCAAAGCATGCCAACACGGACAAGGGTGCGGGGCCACTGATGGATCACGAACCAGCCTAAACTAAGCATATAGGATAACAGGTAAAGTATCAACAATAGGTTACAAAATCAGGCTATTCATCAGAATAGGAGCTGTCGAACAATGGTAGCAAAATCTAATGCAAGAACGAGAGAGAAAGAATGGGCGATATAGGAATGATCAAGGGGGTTTTGCTTGCCTGGAAGCTTTGCTGAAAGGGGCTGGACGTCAGGGGCGTAGTTGTACTCGCGAGCAGCGTCCGTCTCGGAGTCTACCGGAGAGAAGAGGGGGAAGAAACAATAAATATAAAGCTAACAAATGCATCACAATGCAAGACATGGCAATATGTTGTGCTAGGGGTGACCTAACGCAGTGCTAAGCGTTACAGACGGAGCGGGAAAATATCTGGGAATATTTTCTCGGCTTTAGGCAATTATTGGTCAGACGATCCAGAGGGGAAGGTTCCATGTTTGCAGTCTTATAGGCAGGTGACAGCTGTGTGGATGGCATATTCGGATTCATCTTATTTTTCTGATCATTTTTCATATATAAATTATTTTCATCCGAGTTACGGTTGAATTTATATGATTTTTCAAAGTTTTAAACAATTTCTGGAATTTCTGGAATTAATCCAAATTTGAAATTAAATGGGAAATTGCTAGATGCACACAGAGAGTGTACACAGCACAGTGCACCAGAGGTTGACAGTGGGCCTAGTTGACTGGGTCAACTGCCCAGTCAGCAGAGGTTGACTGGTGGGCCCAGCTGCTGACTTAGCAGCAAACTGGGTCAACCCTATCCACTTAAATAGTGGTGGGGCCCCACATGTGAGTGAGTGTTAGCAATTAAAAGAGTTAAATTAATCTAATAGGTTAATTAGTTAGGTGGGACCCCACTGTCAGTGACTAATTAACTAACAGATTAACTTATTTTTAAAACCAGATTAATTTGGCATGTGGGGTCCACATGTCAGTGACTGGAACGAGCCCAGTCAGCATGTTGACCAAGTCAACGTGGTCAACGGGGCCCATGGGGCCCACTGGCAGTGAACCAGGGTGAGCCCCAGGCTGTGCCATGTCCGACCACCGGCGTTTAAATGCCGGCGACGTTGAAACGCAGCGGAGGGCCACGGCCAGCGTCGGGAATCGCCTATAGGGGGCCATTTGGCGCGCGCGAGGGCGCGTTCGAACGAGCTGACGACGCCGCGTCGATCTGTGGCCTCAGCGGCAACGGGGGTGGCCGGAGACGAGTGCTGCGGCGACAGTAGGCGGCGGCGCGTTCGGTCGAGCTCGAGGCCGAGCGTAGGGGGCACGGCAAGTTGAGCTGGAGGCGGCGTTGGGTTCCTACGAGCTCCAGGAGCTCGATGTAGTGCTCGGGCACGAGCGGTGGCTGCTGTGGCTATGACGGCGAGCATGGCAGCGGCGGCGAGCTATGATAACGACAGCGAGGCGATCTATGTGGACGAAAACGAGGCGAGAGGAGAGGGGTTTCACGCGGTTGCTCACCGAGAAGGCACACGGAGGCCCGACGGTGGCTTACGAGTAGCAGGGCGGCCGGAATCGAGGACGAACGGCGGCGGTGATCCGCGGAAGAAGATAGAGCGGATCCGGCGATGTGGGGCTCTCCGGCTCGAGCTCGTGGATGTAGACGACATAGCGGACGATGGCGCGCCTCGGGGGTACGGTGCCGGGCGCGGGGAGCCCTGTGGCTACGCGGACGACAGCGGCGCAGCCATGGCAGCGCTCGGGCGAGCTCGGGGAGCGAGGGAGAGAGCGATGGAGAGAGGGGGAGAAGTGGATAGGGACGACAACGGGGCTGGGCGGCTCCCTCTTATCCCCTCGGCGGCATTGTAGCGTCGCCCTGTCACGCCTGGCACTACTGCACAGTGGCAGGTGCAAAAAGCCCAGTAGTGGCGGGCCAGGCTCTCAGGGCCGCCCGCCACTGACCTCCTGCGACTGCTATTATGGCATCAGTGGCGGGCGCCCGCCCGCCACTGATGACAGTGTTGTGGTGGCGGGCTAAAGTTATGGCCCGCCACAACTAAAATCTCTGTCCATCACTATTGTATGTATTAGCAGTGGCAGGCATCTTTGCCGCTCGCCACTGGTAGTGATGTCGGCATATAGAGAAATTGCTGCCGCGGCAACATTTTTTGCTTCCGTGGCAGCATTTTAATGGCGCTGAAGCAGTATTTTGGACTCAATCATCCCATTGCATTCGAACAATCATATTACAATGGTGTTACAATAATTAAGATTATTAATGAAGCAAACATACAGTATAAGAAGTGTAGGGCAACAAATAAACATGTAAAATTCTCAACTCATAAAATGAACAACGAATCAAGATATTTTGAAGCACTATATCGCTCGCAATCGATTACCGCAATATGTCTTCGACTCGGTGAACTCGTTCTTCATCTCGCTCTAGCTGGAAGTGAAACTTCCCATCCACATTTACAACCTCTTTGTTGATGATTCTGTCCAACACCTTTTGGAGGCGGCCATGCTCTATTAATAGTTCCCCTATGTCCATGTCCCTCTCCATCTCTTCGGACCACTTGATGATCTGGCTATGATTACACAAATATTTGCTTTTCTTCAAAAATTCGTCCATGATAGCCATGGCACAGTATCCAGACCTATGAGAGATTTCCACATTTTGTTCTTGATAGCAACAAGCGCTAGTGAAGAACTTGAATTCTGAATGTTCTATTATAGTCTCTCTAACGTTCTTACACTTGGCGAAAGCATCATTTAGAACCTTCTTCAATCTGGTCCATTGCTTTTGAGGGTGTCTCTTCGAATCGAAGAAGTAAGCCAAGCCCTGCGTCGGCAATAGTGCGATTACGATCCAATGTCGGTTGCTGCGCAAACAAATGAAGAAATTAGCATTGATGAGATCAAACGAGAAGGCCATTTATATGTTTCAAAATAAATTAGTGAACGTTAACGACTTACTTGTCGCAGTATGGCACTAGAAAGGTGTCCGCATGTGGATGCTTGACAATAAATAACGGGAACAGGTAGTCCGAGATGACCTCCTGGCCTTCTGTGCTTTCCGGGTTGTGGTAGTGCATGTAAAAAGGATCAGGTAAGGAGACTTTACCATGTGGGAGTAGGGGATCTGTAGCACGATGAAGTACCCAGAGCCTCATTAACTCTGAGGAGACTGCGCTGACACAGAAGATATTTGCATGGATGACCTCATTAAAGGCCAGATCAATTCTGTTTGCCGGAGACTCCTGGACAAAACTATAACCTTCTATCACCTTGGCCGTGTATCCATGTTGACCTTTTTTTGATTTATCTACCACATGGGCGTGTAGAATTTGAAGATCAATCAAGAGGGTCTCCAACATAGAGTCCAATAGAAGCGGTTCCCCGGGCTTATACATGTTCATTTTCTGCCCTTCGGGGATGACAACAGGCATAGGTGGTTTGTCTGCGGATGGTCCGCAACTTTCACGTGCTTTCTTCTCCCCTGAATGCGGATTATCTGGCACTACATCTCTGGTGCCGGCATATCCTTGGGGAATCTCCTCTATATCATTCATTGGCCACTTAAGCAGGTGGCTCTGGGTCACTTGCCATAACATAGTGATGCCGTCTTCAGGGGGTGAGGCAACGACCAAGATTCGAAGCCCGTCAGCACCTCCTGCAGCTGCACCCTCATCATGCCAATTGGCAGGCCGACCCCGTGCATCATTCTGCTACCATCGGTAAACGGGATGATTTGACCCTTGGCAACCCTTGTCTTCACCCCGTCCACGTTGGCTTGCAGCCAGCAGGGAATAAAGGGGGATGCATGAGGCTGATGGGTGATGAGAGGTGTATGCCGCTGGGTAGGACTTGCCGCGCTGTGCAGAAACATTTCTGCTAACCTTTTCTCGACTGCTACATCTACTACTGCATCTAACTTAGTTTTGCTTATGTACTTCCTTCTGTATTTTTTTAGTTCTTTGGTTTCGGGGTAGGCGTCGTCCCACAACATCTTACCCCCTCCCAACGCACGCCCAGTCTTGGGCTTCCTGTTAACCCCAAAACCCACGTTCACTGCCCGGGTAAGAGGGTCATCATACCTATAGCCGTGGGGAGATTCATGAGGACCCGGTCCAAATTCCTTCTTTATTTTTCTCTACAAAAAATACATGTGTTTTGGTAAACAATTAGTATGGTACATAATAAATAAGTTGTGGGGACTAAATTATTAGTGGTGATTGACGTTACCAAGTTCTCCTTCGTCGAGCGAAGTTCCTGCGTCGAGAGGACCAACTCCTTACTGTCTTGGTCTTGCACTGCACGGGCCCTGGGAAAACGGAAGTCCCGAGCACGATCTCGATGTTCCCAGAATGGAGGCTGTTTACCCGTGGCTATAAACTCCGCGGCCTCCTTCTCCCACTTGGGTTCTGCAGCTTTGTAACCACCAGTGCCCAGACGGTGGTTACCTGTCAGATTTTTCCATAAATTACGGAAATGATCTCTTATCTCCTTGCTTGACTCACTACCAGAGGATTCACAAAACTTTGTCCATTCTTCGTGATCCATAGTTGGATTGAGCCGCTTAACGATCTCGAAGTCCTTACCAACTAGATTGCAATGGGCACTTGTCGGGCCCATGGAACCCGGGGTATCCAGGCCCGTCTGCCTTTGGCCCAGGGCGCAACGCCGGGCATGGGCCCAGTGGGCCGTTACCACCAAGCATCTCACCAAGACCCCTCATGAGGCCCTGGCCTACTGAGGCCCCCTCCTCAGGAAGTGGCGAGTAATCCTTAGCACCACCATCAACGGCCTCGCGAGGCCCTCTCACGAGGCTGCTTCCCGAAGTGACCTCGCGAGGCGGCTTTCCGAGGTGGCCTCCCAAGGCCCCCTCCCGCAGGCGCTCGGGACGAAGGCCGTTCGGCGTGCCGCGCGGTCTGGAGCCCATCACGTGGGTGACGCGCGCGGCGACGAGCAGCAGCAGAGGCCGCGCCAGCAGGCGCGGATGAAGACGGTTTCCTCTTTCATGATAAGGGAGCAGGGCCAGCTATCTACTCTCCAAAGCAACCCCAAGGGTTGCCCGATCGGCGAAGGAAGACCAAGACGACGGGCGCGCAGGGCGGAGGTCATCACCGAGCCCACCGGCGCATCATGGATCATGCTTTGGTAGGCGAAGACCACCTTTAGTCAGGATAGCCTGAGCGCCTGTCCCCTTTCAAAATCGCCAAGTGTGGCAACCCTTCCCGCCTAAGTTTTGAGGGGGAAGAGGACCAAGGCCGATATAAAAGGGCAGTGCTGCCATGGTAGAGGGAGGCTCTCCGGCTAGGCCCCCCGAGATTGATTCCTTCATCTCTTACCTTGTACGCAAGAACTCTCTCTTGCCCCTGGCAATCCCAACCACAAGCAGGAGTAGGGTCTTACACCGCAAGGTGGCCCGAACCTGGGTAAAACCGCTGAGTCCTCGCCCCGTCCCTCGCTAGCGCGCTCTCGCCGTAGCCTCGCCGTAGCTTAACCATGGTAGGAGACGAAGCGGTAGAACGAGCTCACCCCAGTGTTTGAACCTTTGGGTCCCCGGAGCCCCACTTCCGACATTTGGCGCGCCAGGTAGGGGTGTGCTACCGTTCTTCTGCTCCGCCCTCAGGTCCACCAACCCCATGGCCGACCCACGTCGCGAGCGCGCCGAGCGCAGGGCTGGCCGCGTGGCTCAGACAGAGCCGGTGGCCCGCGGCGATCGCCGCCGCCCCGAAGCCGAGGCTGCTGCCGCCACCGACCCCGCTGCCCACGAGCAGCAGGACTCCTCCCTGCACCCCTCCGTGCGGGCGGATGGCCGCACCGCCACGGCCTCCTCCCTTGCCAACCGTGGGCCGCCGAACCCGCAGGCCGCGCTGCTCATGGCACGTGAGCTGCTCCGCTACCGTGCGGATGACGCCGTCTACGACGCCTAGCTTGGCCGCATCACCGAGCTCGTCAACGTCGCCGGGGACGCTCCGGCGCCTTCTCACTCGCTCCGCTCCCCGCCGTCTCGTGCTGGGGACCTGGCGCACGACGCTCCCCCGCCTCCTCCTCTGCGCGACGAGCGCGCCGGGCCCCAGCGCAGCGCCAGACCGAGACGAAGCCAGTTGCCAGATCATCCGCCGTGCGCCCCCCGACGCGCGAGTTCTCCTCGAGCGGCAGCGCCAGCGCCAAGACCAGGCCGTTCAGGACGTTGCGGCGGCCGGGCGTCAAAACCGTGCCACCCTCGCTGGCGGCGTTCCCTCAAGCGGCGTGGGCTGCCGTGCCTTCACCCGTCAGCTGCGTCGTGTGGTCTGGCCCGCGAAGTTCAAGCCAGAGCTGCCTCCACGTTACGACGGCACCCCCAACCCCACGGAGTTCCTCCAGCTCTACGCGCTGAGCGTCGAGGCGGCGAACGGCGACGACAAGGTCATGGCGAACTGGTTCCCCATGGCCCTCAAGGACGGCCCGCGCTCCTGGCTCATGAACCTCCCCGAGGCTTCCATCTCGTCGTGGGCCGAGCTCTGCAGCCAGTTCATCGCCAACTTCAAGGGCACACAGGACCGCTCCCTCACCATCAACGACCTACGGCATGTTTGGGAGCGCCCAGACGAGACCCTCCGCAAGTACATCCAGCGCTTCAGTCAGGTGCGCAACAAGATCCCGCGCGCCTCCGACGCGGCCGTCATCTCTGCGTTCTCCACCGGCGTCACAGACGTCAAGATGCGTGAGAAGCTTGCTATCAACGGTGAGCTCGACTCCGTGCTCGAGCTGCTCGACCTCGCCGACAAGTGCGCCAAGGCTGAAGAAGGCCGCCTCTTCATCCATAACGACCCCGACACGGTGCTCGACGCCGCCAAGGCCAAGAGCAAGGACGTCAAGTGCAAGGGCCCTGCCGTGCTTGCGGCGGAGCCCGAGCAGAAGCGCGGTCGCGACCTCGACGAGCCCAGAAAGGACAACCGGCCACTCTGCGCTTTTCACAACGTCCGCTCCCACAGCACCGAAGACTGTCAGGAGCTCAAGCTGCTCCGCGATGAGCGCCAGAGCCACCGGGACGACCGCAACAGTAATGGCAGCTACCGCCAGGGCTGGCGCGAGCAGCCTCGTGAGGCCGCCTAGCGCGACCAGCCTCGTGAGGTCAATCCTCAGGCCAATGCCGCTCTCCCGCCGCTGCCGCCGCCACCCCGGAGGGATGACGCCAACCGGCCTGACGAGGGCGCTGGGGGCTACCAGGAGCCTCGTGCGGTCGCGTGCATCCTTGGCGGGTCCCAAGCCCCCGCGTCCATCCGCCACTTCAAGCAACTCTCTCGCGAGGTGTACGCCGCCCTCCCGAGGCCTGAGGTCGCGCGGCCCCTCAAGTGGTCGCAGTCGCCTGCATCCTTGGCGGGTCCCAAGCCCCACTTCCGACAGCACTGCTCTTCCAGTCCCTTAACATCTTTGGCCATTTTGACATGGCATAAACTTCGGCTAACTTCTTGACATCAGGTGGAAATTCATAACTACGGTTTAACGCCAGTAGTAGATTCTCCTTGTGTCCGACCAAATCCTTGCTATCGATCGGGACGGTTTTTCGCAAGATGCAACCTAGCATTTTGCTATAGCTTTTTGCTGCGTCCTCTGGGGTGACGGGCTCACCACTCGGGCCAACTGCGGTGATTGCAATTATACCTTCGTGAAGCTTGTTTGGATCCCTTGCCTTTCGGTTGCTCTTCTTTGTGGCGGCCGTGCTGGATGAAGTCCCGTTAGTGTGGCCCGTGTCCCCTGCCCCGGTGGTCGGCTCTACCTGTTGGTCGTTGCCCATCTCAACGTCAGGGATGGCTGAATCATCCACGTCAGGGGTGCTCATCTCGACGTCAGGGTTGGTGTACTGAGGTTCCTTCTGAGATGATGTCCCGGCACCGGGATCCATTTGTCCAACTGCAATATTGTAACAAAAAGTTATGACTGAACATAGAAAGAGAATGGCGACTGAAAAATTCGGCATGACCATTGCTAAAAGTAGGGCATATTGAGTACCAGAAATTTGACGAAACGGAAACGAATCAACGTTTCATCAAAAGATTGGCACTCATATTAAGTCCTACAAATCAAACACAACCATCTTATTCTACATCGAATGACACCACCCTATCCACGTGTTTGTATAGGTACATCCAAGAACATCTAAGATCTAAATCCTTTGTGTGGCATTTCATCGAACACGTTACAATCGTCTATAATAGTGGAACATATAGATGTGAAATGTAGTGAAATTATACCTTGACACAGATGTGAATCAGAAATTTGCGACGCCGACGACGGTGTTGACGATATAGCCGGGTTCGTTGCGATGGCCGTGAGGTTGTCAAGGTGCCGGCCCACGGGTTCCCGCGGGGAAAAACTACAGCTGCGGTGGCGGCGGAGTACGAGCACCGGCGACGGCTGCGGCGGTGGCACGCGGACCGGACGGCGCGATAGTAGAGAGAGGTCCGCGCGAGAGTAGAGAGAGGTGCGCGGCGGCCGGTGGAGGTTGCGGTGGACGAACGCACGAGAGGTGGGAGAGAACAGGGGAACGGATTAGGTAAGTTTCGAAACTATGCGCGGGGGGCGGCGGGGCGGGGCGGCGGGTGGGCGCGTGTTTTCGGTTAACACACGGCGGGCTGCACGTGGCACCCGCCATTGCAAAAACTAGCAACGGCTGGCGGGCAGGGCCACCCGCCAGCCCAAAGCCTACGTACGTAAAATCTGTCTTTCACAAATATTCTTTGCATAAAAATATGGCAGCGCACTTTTCAGTTTTTGCACATATACGCCATCAGAAGCCCCGTGCTACAAATTGACAACTTTTGGAGTTGGTTTGCTATTTTCGCGACATTAACTGAATTTTTGGCAAGTAAAAAAGGCAAAACAAACTTTGGCCGTGCTAACGAGGTTGGAAATGTTTGAAACTTTCCATGGCGTCTTCATTGAACACCTGTAGGGTCTGATAAAAATTAGAGATCGCTACGACCAAAACCTGATGCACATCGTGTGCAAACAGGACACTCCCCCGCCAAGTGTATAAGGGTTTCGAAACGGCCACCTCACACATAGAACTCAGTTTTTAAACATATTTTGGACTTAATTTTTTTTCCATGTGTAATATACGCCATCAGAAGCCCTGTGCTACAAATTGACAACTTTTGGAGTTGGTTTGCTATTTTCGCGGCATTAACTGAATTTTCGGCAAGTAAAAAAGGCAAAAAAAACTTTGGCCGTGCTAACGAGGTTGGAAATGTTTGAAACTTTCCATGTCATCTTCATTGAACACCTGTAGGGTCTGATAAAAATTAGAGATCGTTACGACCAAAACCTGATACACATCATGTGCAAATAGGACACTCCCCTGCCAAGTGTATAATGGTTTTGAAACAGCCACCTCACACATAGAACTCAGTTTTTAAAAATATTTTGGACTTGAAATTTTTTCCATCTGTAATATACGCCATCAGAAGCCCCGTGCTACAAATTGACAACTTTTGGAGTTGGTTTGCTATTTTCGCGGCATTAACTGAATTTCGGGCAAGCAAAAAAGGCAATAAAGTTTTGTGGCGGGCAGTACAGGATGCACGCCACTGCTGACTCATTGATATTTTCACTGGCGGGCGGCAGGAGTAGCCCGCCACTGCAAAGTGACGTGGTCAGCAACCCCACGCGGGAAAATATTCTATGGCGGCCAGAAATTTCCGCCCGCCACAGTTATGTAAACTACCACCGGCGGGCGTGGTAGAGGACCCGCCATAGCTATGTTCTGCTAAAATTGGGCATCCAGCAATGACAGCTAGTGGCGGATGCTAGCCAGCACTCGCCACTGCTTCATCTACTACCTGTGGCAGGCAACTGCTAGGGCCTGTCACAGCTGAGTTACGGAAGCAAGCCATGTCCGGGAGATTGTAGTTGTGGCGGTGTTTGAATTTTGCCCGCCACAGTTACGCTATTAGCTGTGGCGGTCGCTGTTTGTTACCCGCCGCTGCTAATTTTTAAAAGTATCTGTGGCGGGTGACCTAGGCCGCCCGCCACTCATTGGGGTTCACCTATAAGCCCTTTGCTAGTAGTGTGGACAGCGAGCACGCACGCAGCCACAGGCGAGCCGACACGGGGGCGAGGAGGACGACGACCGTGCGTTTGGCTGGGCTGGGCCAGGCACTGTGCACTAGGGCCCAGTGCACAGTGGCCTTTTTCCTTTTCTTTTCTAATTATTTTCTATTTTCTTTATTTCTTTTTGTTTTGCATTTTCTCTTGATAGCAAATGATTTTTGTAAAATGTGAAACTTGCCAAATAAATACTTTGCAATATTTGGCACTGTCACAAATTTTTTGGGAAAAGTTTGAATTGATTTGAATTTTGCATAAACGAAAAGGCATTTGAAAATGCTGATTTGGCACTGTTTTAATTTCTATAGCCCATTTAAGCAAATAGGTGATGTTGTTTTCCTGAACAAATAATTGTTATGGAATATTTGCTAAATGATGAACTATTTTGCAACCAAGTTTGTGAAACTTTAAATTTCACTTGCAATTTGAATTGATTTTAGTGGTGGAATTTGAAATGAGATATGAGTTCACTGTGATCATTCCTTGCAAACCAAAGTAGCTTAGCATTAATATGAAGATCACTGTAGCTCATTTACACAGGGGTGTTACAATTCTCCTCCTCTAAAAGAAATTCTCGTCCTGAGAATTCAGTTGGTAGAAGGGAAAACATCGGGGTATTCTTCACGAAGGCGATCCTCGCATTCCCAAGTGGCTTCATCTTCAGTGTGATTCGACCACTGCACTTTAAGGAACTTGGTTGCCTTCTGACGGGTTCGACGTTCAGCTTGATCAAGAATGCGGATCGGATGCTCTTTATAAGATAGATCATCTTGTAATTCAAGCATCTCATGATCCACTGCTCGGTGTGGATCCTTGAAACAACGACGAAGTTGCGACACATGGAAGACATCGTGGATGTGAGAAAACTACGGTGGCAATTCCAATTTGTAAGCCACATATCAACGTCTGGCGAAAATGCGGAAGGGACTGATGTAGCGAGGAGCTAACTTGCCCATGATTCCAAAGCGGTGAGTGCCCTTCAAAGGAGTGACACACAGATAGGCTTGTTCACCAGGTTGATAGATCGATCCCCAGTGTTTACGATCATAGTTGCTCTTCTGGCGGGACTGGGCCGCCTTGAGATTTTCCCGGACAATACGGACTTGCTCTTCAGCTTGTTGGATAATATCCGGACCAATGAGCGGCCGTTCCCCGGTTTCTGACCAATTCAGAGGGGTTCAACACTTACGTCCATATAGTACTTCGAAGGGTGCCATCTTCAAACTAGCTTGATAGCTATTGTTGTACGAGAATTCAGCATACAGGAGAGATTCTTCCCACTTCTTGCCAAATGAGATGACACATGCACGCATCATATCTTCAAGCACTAGATTAACTCGTTCAACTTGGCCGGGGACTGGGGGTGATAAGCCATGTTCCAGGTTATATGAGTTCCCATAGCTTCTTGGAAACTTTCCCAGAACTTTGAGGTGAAGAGGCTGCCACGGTCTGAACTGATCTCCTTCGGAATACCGTGGAGTGTCACAATTCTGGAGATATACAAATCTACTAACTGACTAGCAGTGATCGTCTCCTTGACTGGCAAAAAGTGTGCAACTTTGGAGAATTCATCGACGACGACAAGAATAGCATCGTGACCCTTCTGCGACTTGGGAAGGCCAGTAATGAGGTCCATCTGAACCTTATCCTATTTCCATTCAGGAATAGGAAGCGGTTGCAAAAGTCCAGCAGGCTTCTACTGTTCTGCCTTGACGCGACGGCAAATGTCACATTCAGCAACATAGCGAGCAATGTCTTGCTTCATTTTAGACCACCAGTACCTTTGTCGGATGTCGTGATACATCGTGGTACTACCTGGATGAATAGACAGTTGTGTATCATGTGCCTCCTTCATAACTTTGTCTGTCGTAAGTTCAAATCGGGGTACCACAAGGCGATCTCTGATGTACAAGGTTCCATCTTCAGCAAGCGAGAAATCTCTGGCTTTCTCAAAAGCAAGATCCCGTTTCATCTGATCAACTTCAGCATCTTTTCCTTGCACAGACCTAATAGGTTTCTCGAGAGTAGGTTCCAAAACAAGGGTATTGAGAGAACCCTGTGGAACGATGTGGAGGTTCAACTTGCGAAGTTCTTCATGAAGAAGGGGTTGAGCTCGCTGAACCGTGAGATTGTTGCAATAAGACTTGCGACTTAAAGCATCGGCCATTACATTAGCCTTGCTAGGGGTATATGTAATACCGCAGTCATAGTCTGTGATTGTTTCCATCCATCTTTGTTGATGGAGATTCAGATCCCGTTGAGTAAACAAATATTTTAGACTTTGATGATTAGTGTAGATCTCGCAACGATTACCGAGGAGGTAATGTCTCCACAACTTCAGTGCATATATAACTGCAGCAAGTTCGAGATCATGAACTGGGTAGTTCTCTTCATGAGGACGCAACTATCAAGAGGCATAAGCAATCACTCTGCGCTCTTGCGTCAGGACACAGCCTAATCCTTGACGACATGCGTAACAATAGATGACGAATTCCTTGCGAGAATCCGGAGGAGCAAGCACTGGAGCAGATGTCAGCTTGTCCTTGAGTGTTTGGAAACTTTCCTGACATTTTTTTGTCCACTCAAACTTAACGCCTTTGTGAAGCAGATTGGTCAAGGGCTTGGCAATCTTGGAAAAGTTCTCGACAAAATGGCGGCAATAGCTGGCGACTCCGAGAAAACTTCTGACTTGCTTGACATTCTTCGAAGGAGTCCAGTCAAGAATAGCCTAAACTCGTTCTGGGTTGACAGCAATACCATCCTTGGAAATCACATGACCAAGGTAGGTTACTTCGGATAACCAAAATTCACACTTGGAATATTAGGCATATAGCTGATGCTCTTGAAGCTTTTCCAGAACAAGACGAAGATGTTCAGCATGTTCTTCCTTATTCTTGGAATATAGAAGGATATCATCCAGATAAACCACGACGAACTTGTCAAGGTATTCCATGAAGATATAATTCATCAATCGAAAGAATGTTCTGGAGCATTGGTTAAGCTGAAGGACATGACGGTGTACTCGTATGAGCCATATCGAGTAACAAAAGCGGGCTTCGGAATATCCTCTTCACGAACTCGGATCTGGTGGTAACCCAACCTCAGATCGAGTTTAGAGAATACGGAGGAACCAGCAAGTTGATCATACTGATCGTTGATCCGAGGAAGCAGATATTTGTTCTGAATTGTTGCTTGGTTAATGGGCCGGTAATTTTGAACCAATCGATTCGTACCATCTTTCTTCTTAACAAAGAGAGAAGGGGCTTCCCAAGCAGAGGAACTGGGACGAATGAAACCCTTACGAAGTGGTTTGTCAATTTCCTCCTTAAGTTCAAGGAGTTCATGGATGTCAAAAGACAGTATGTGAATTGTACATCATACATTCAAAGGAATAGTTGCAGGTAATCCAGCTCTCCGGGTTGATGTGATCACGAGAACCTAATGTTAGAATTAGTAAAATCTTTAACCCGAATAGAAGAGAGATCAGAGTCCCGGAGTAAAGAAGAGGAATAAAAGATCCTAATCCCATCCATTGGCGACGTGGGCCCGTAAGCCACACGGCCATGTTAGTAAAATAGTTTTTAAAGACTATTCTCAACTTCGGCCAAGGAGTTGGAAAGGGGCTTCCTATAGGCAGTCGGCTCTGATACCAACTTGTGACGCCCCCGACTCGACCGTGCAGTAATCATACACGCAATGCGCATGATCAAGCCCAGAGACTCACGGGAAGATATCACAACACAACTCTATACACAAAATAAAATAATACAAGCTTTATATTACAAGCCAGGGGCCTCGAGAGCTCGAATACACAAGAGCCAGCGGAAGCATCAGTGTCTGAGTACAGACATAATTAGACAAAGGTTGCCTTAAGAAGGCTGAGCAAAACAACGACATCTAGATCGAAAAGGCACAGGCCTCCTGCCTGGGAGCCTCCTAAACTACTCCTGGTCGGCGGTGTCCACGTAGTAGTAGGCTCCGTTGGAGTAGTAGTAACCGTCGGCGGGATAAGCTGTCTCCGGGGCTCCGTCATCTGATCGCAGCAATCGGGTAGGGGGAAAAAGTGTAGGAAAGCAACCATGAGTACTCATCCAAAGTACTCGCAAGACTTACATCAGAACTATTCTATTTATGGCTCGGTATCAAATGAAGGGGCTGTATCTGTGGACTGTACTACAAAAATGCCAGAATAGACGGGAAGACCAAGCCTATCGAAGACTAGCATCTTGCAGCGTCTTGCAGCATTAGAAGAGTGCAGATTAGCATATTATAAATGTAATAAGTAAGTAGTAGCAACGCCCAGAGATCCTTCCTCGACTCCCTGCGAGAAAGCGATCCCGGAGCCAACATATTATTAAGCACCACAAGTATCCGGTTCTAGTTGTAGTAGATTGGGACACTCTCCGAGCGTCCTGTTACCATGGACACAGCTATTCGAATAGATAACTTCCCTGTAGGGGTGCACCAACTTACCCAACATGCTCGATTAACTTTGGCAGGACACACTTTTATCGGGTCATGCCCGGCCTCGGCTGATCGACACACCGTAGTCCTACCTAGGCTCAACAGAGAGGTCAGCACGCCGGTCTACATCCTAAGCGCTTAGTGGTCTTGGGCCAATCACCCTTTGCACTCCTGCGCGTTGCGCGACTGGCCGGGGACCAGACCCACCCCCTTATACAAGTGGTTACTGTCCACCCCAACAATCAGCCCACATCTCTGAACTGTGACATCTGGAGAGCTTTCGGGCAAATCGTACGACGCTGAGTGCCCATACTTATTCCCGCGTGGTGGTTAGTGCGAAAAGGCCAGAGGCCTACTCAGATCACATATCCAAACCCGTTAGTGTGTTGGGAGCTCGCGGTGACGATCAGTGATCCTGTCGCCAGGGTCAGGCCCATCCCTCTGTAGGGCGGTCTGCCTGCCCGGCCGTGCCACGTAATTATCTCGCGGGTACCCTCATGGTCATCCCGACTTCTGTAACTCTCACGGGTACCCCTCGGGGTTGACCCGACTTCAACAAGGGACTGAGGTAAAGTCAAAGTATCCATGTGTCCGTAACATCAAGGGGGAAATCCGAGGAATCACCCTCGATGGATTCCCACTCGATGTATCCGTCAAGGTGAACTTAGAGGAATCACCCTCGATGGGTTCACGCTTGAGGGGTTGTACGATAGAGGCATCATCGGAGGTGGTGAAAGAGGAATCACCCTCGGTAACCCTCAACCGACGGGCTATGCTATAGAGATATCATCAGGAGTGAGGTAGGAGGTATCACCCTCGGCACTCGATAGTAGCTCTATAGAGTCGTACAACTAAGGGGGTGTGCGGTGATGTGTCGGTCTCTGCACATTGATCACGTTCATCGAGTCATCCGGAAGCAACGCATGGCAACACGGACAAGGATGCGGGGCCACTGATGGATCACTAACCAGCCTATACTAAGCATATAGGACAACAAGTAAAGTATCAACAACAAGTTACAAAATCAGGCTATGCATCAGAATAGGAGCTGTCGAACAATGGTAGCAAAATCTAATGCAAGAACCAGAGAGATAGAATGGGCGATATAGGAATGATCAAGGGGGTTTTGCTTGCCTGGATGCTCTACTGAAAGGGGCTGGACATCAGGGGCATAGTCGTACTCGGGAGCAGCGTCCGTCTCGGAGTCTACTGGAGAGAAGAGGGGGAAGAAACAATAAATATAAGGCAAACAAATGCATCACAATGCATGACATGGCAATATGTTGTGCTAGGGGTGACGTAACGCGGTGCTAAGCGTTACAGACGGAGCGGGAAAATATCTGGGAATATTTTCCCGGCTTTAGGCAATTATCGGTCAGACGATCCGAAGGGGAAGGTTCCATGTTTGCAGTGTTATAGGTAGGTGACAGCTATGTAGATGGCATATTCGGATTTGTCTTATTTTTCTGATCATTTTTCATATATAAATTATTTTCATCCGAGTTACGGTTGAATTTGTATGATTTTTCAAAGATTTAAATAATTTCTGGAATTTCTGGAATTAATCCAAATTTGAAATTAAATGGGAAATTGCTAGATGCACACAGAGAGTGTACACAACACAGTGCACCAGAGGCTGACAGTGGGCCCAGTTGACTGGGTCAACTGCCCAGTCAGCAGAGGCTGACTGGTGGGCCCAGCTGCTGACTCAGCGGCTGACTGGGTCAACCCTCTCCACCTAAACAGTGGTAGGGCCCCCATGTCAGTGAGTGTTAGCAATTAACAGAGTTAAATTAATCTAACGGGTTAATTAGTTAGGTGGGACCCCACTGTCAGTGACTAATTAACTAACAGATTAAGTTATTTTTAAAACCAGATTAATTAGGCACGTGGGGTCCACATGTCTGTGACTGGGACTAGCCCAGTCAGCACGTTGACCAAGTCAACGTGGTCAACGAGGCCCATGGGGCCCACTGGCAGTGACCCAGGGTGGGCCCCAGGCCGTGCCACGTCAGACCACCGGCGTTTAAACGCCGGCAACGTCGAAACGCGGCGGAGGGCCACGGCCGGCATCGGGAATCACCTACAGGGGGCCATTTGGCGCACGCGAGGGCGCGTTCGAACGAGCTGACGACGCCGCATCGATCTGTGGCCGCAGCGGCAACGGGGGTGGCCGGAGACGAGCGCTGCGGCGACAGCAGGCGGCGGCGCGTTCGGTCGAGCTTGAGGCCGAGTGTAGGGGGCACGGCAAGGTGAGCTGGAGGCGGCGTTGGGTTGCTACGAGCTCAGGAGCTCGATGCAGTGCTCGGGCGCTAGCGGTGGCTGTTGTGGCTACAACGGTGAGCATGGCAGCGACGGCGAGCTACGACAACGACGGCGAGGCGAGCTACGGGGACGAAAACGAGGCGAGAGGAGCGGGGTTTCACGCGGCTGCTCACCGAGAAGGCACACGGAGGCCCGGCGGTGGCTTAGGAGTAGCAGGGCGGCCGGAATCGAGGATGAACGGCGGCGGTGATCCGAGGAAGAAGACGGAGTGGATCCGGCTATGTGGGGCTCTCCGGCTTGAGCTCGTGGACGTAGACGACGTAGCGGACGACGGCGCGCCTCGTGGGCACGGTGGCTGGGCGCGGGGAGCCCAGTGGCTACGCGGACGATGGCGGCGCAGCCATGGCAGCGCTCGGGCGAGCTCGAGGAGTGAGGGAGAGAGCGATGGAGAGAGGGGGAGAAGTGGATAGGGACGACGAAGGGGCTGGGGGGTCCCTCTTATCCCCTCGGCGGCGCTGTAGCGTCGCCGTGTCGCCGCCTGGACAGCAAGAGCGCGCGCAGCCACGGGCGCGCCGACACGGGGGTGAGGACGACGATGACCGTACGGTTGGCTGGGCTGGGCTGGCGGGGCCAGGCACTGTGCACTAAGGCCCAGTGCACTGTGGCCTTTTTCCTTTTCTTTTCTAATTCTTTTCTGTTTTCTTTATTTCTTTCTGTTTTGCATTTTCTCTTGATAGCAAATAATTTTTGTAAAATGTGAAACTTGCCACATAAATACTTTGAAATATTTGGCACTGTCACAAAAAGTTTGGGAAAAGTTTGAATTGATTTGAATTTTGCATAAATGAAAAGGCATTTAAAAATGCTGATTTGGCACTGTTTTAATTTCTATAGCCCATTTAAGCAAATAGGTGATGTTGTTTTCCTGAACAAATAATTGTTATGGAATATTTACTAAATGATGAACTATTTTGCAACCAAGTTTGTGAAACTTTAAATTTCACTTGCAATTTTAATTGATTTCAGTGGTGGAATTTGAAATGAGATATGAATTCACTGTGATCATTCCTTGCAAACCAAAGTAGCTTAGCATTAATATGAAGATCACTATAGCTCATTTACACAGGGGTGTTACACATTGACAGATGGGTTAGGGAAGGATTTGCGAAATGGTTGAAGAGCCGTGTAAGCTTTTGAATTGCACTGTCAGTTTTTTTAATATATAGAGTACATAAGATGATCAGCTTGTCTATTTTCTAACCATAGGTTAAGGAGATGCAGGAGGAGGGGCAGGCAGTTAGTGATACCCTTTATGCACTAGCAATGGGTCCTGATACTCGGGTAAGACATTATGCATCTTGCGTTGTTGGAGATGTGCGCTACAACACCCTTGCACGCGACGAAGGCAAGAAGACACAAAACAGTGCCGTCATGAGCACGGATACGCACAAGAAAGTGACAACTAAAATGTATGCTAACATAAAAGACATTGTTCAGTTGCAGTATATCTCCAGTTTCGAGGTTCATCGGTGCGTGGTTCTATTTTGCTGTCGTTGGTATAACCAGTTTACCAGGATCTCAAAACCCAAAGCTGATGATTATTTCAAATCCATCAATGTCAAGGCGGTGTACCGCACCGACGAGCCTTATATTTTGGCAAATCAAGCAACACAGATATTTTTCTTGGAAGACACATATGCACGTAGCCAAGACTAGAGAATATTGCAAAAGTTTGAGCAGAGGAATTCATTTAATGAAGTTGCACAACATGATGATGCTTACACTACTGCTGATGTAGAGGATTCCACAGATGTTTATGATATGTTTGCGGACCATCACATCAATAAGGCTGGAGAAAAGGTTGCCTGTCACGCTGTGGAAGTAGATGAGTTGATCAATAAGAAGCCAACGTTCGAGGAGATTGATGCTGAAGAAGAAGATGACACTGGGGGGAATTATGATTCAGACTGACACACATGGTGAAGATGTTGACGCTGCTGCTACCGATGATGATTAGATTGCTTTTCTCGTATTTGCCTGTGAGAAGACGACTTATTATCTACTATGTTAAATTGTGTTTGCTATGACAATTGAAACCTGATGAAGTAGTTGTTCAGTGAGAACATCACTTATTATGTATGTTGATTTGTGTTTGGTGATTGTATGACAATTGAAACATGATGACATTGTTGTTTAGTAGTACTCATATTTTGCTATGAAACTTGTATTTGATGATTGTACAACCGCAAATGTAGTTAATGGCAGTTTGCTAGATGCCCAGCCTACTAAATAGGTTTCATTCATTACTAGTTTTAGCAAAGTGCTCATGTCAGAGCCACTAAATACATCACGAGTGCTACATACACTGCAAATAAAGAGACAATCATCCTACAGAGCACAACGATCTTGCCCATTATCTTCACAAGCCCTTTCATCTCCTCATTGCTGCCAAGGCTGTTCACCAGCTGTTGATTGGCCATGATCTGATGAACTGCACCGTCTTTAACATTCTGCTCTGCATCTTCCTCTTCTGCCGTTCCTTCAGTTACTTGTCTAACACCCCAGCCTGCTGGTATTGGGATTCGTCGGCTAACCAAATAATTTGCGTAGTTCCATTCCCCCACATCTGCAACTTCCCAGAAATACAAATCACAAGAATCCTCCCTTTTCTGCACGAATCAAATTCGAAGATCATCAACCAAACTCTTAAAAAATAAAATTCAGCAACTGAAAGCAGGCGAACAACTTGACCATATTACCCGATGATTTGGGCATTTGTAGAAGACTCGGCCAGGGTTGAGGGTTGTAGTTGAGACACGACGGATGACTCTGCATGATTTGCAGCAGTGGCACCACACCAATGGCAGTGGGGTGCGATGAGCAACCGGCTGCGGTGAGTGTGCTGGCGGGGGTGTGATGAGACCCATAGGCGGTGGTACGGTGGCGACTTCGCGCACATCTGGTTGTTGGCTCGATTCCCTGCTGAAGAGCAGGTGGTATAGCTAGCGGACATGGTTGCTACGGCCGGAGCTTCTGAAGCTAGGCAGAGTAACTAGAGAAGAGGAGAAGCGAACATTGGATATGTTAGTTTCATTACTTGCAGAGTAGTATAACACTATATATAGTCTAGGTTTGGATTCGAACCAGTTACAGCAGCACGTCTCTCTTTTTTCTAACAGTCAGGAACGTCTCTTTACTGCCGGACTAGCTTGTTTTGTACGCCTTCTGAAGTCTTTGATTTTCGGGAATGTTATCTGGCGAACGTTCCCTGGGAGGAGGATGGCAAACGAACGCATTTTCCTGGCAGTTTTAGTTGCGACGCAAGATCAAACGGTGGTAGTTTCGGGCATGTTATCTGGCGAACGAGCCCAGTTTTTCTTTTCTTGCGAAAAACGTATGCAACGTGGTGTCGGCTTAGTCAACAAACGATTCTGCCAATGTTGACCGTTGGATTGACATCCAACGTCTATCATGTTTCTTCAGTCTCTTCTTCCTCCAGCCCCAAAACCAAACCAGCGCCAGCGGGACCGCCTGCTCGCACCTCCCACGGCTGGCTGCGCTATCGTGCACGCATCGCCGCCCCATCGCACCCTAAAACTCTGGCAGGCCATCCATCTACCCCACACACCTCCTGTTATTCTCCGGCGAAGTCAGCCCCACCTTGCACTCGAACCAGTCAACCCTCGTACTCCCCTCCACCTGCGACTACACTGCTGCATCTTCCTCGGCTCCTGTTCGTTCCCGTTCGAGGCCTCACCGTCGTCCTCCGTCTTGGTTCGCTCGCCGCGGCACCGCCGTCTGGCGTTGTCAACATGGTCAACAACCGAGAAGAATCAAGAGATGACTGTACGTGGAGAGGATGACAGTAGGGACCCACGAGGGTCATTGCAGTACGCAAGCAAGTGCCTCCTTATTACAAGCCAAAAAAAATGCTTCCTCCTAATGGTTTGACATCTGGGTCCCACGACATTGTCAACATAGTCAATAAGCGAGAGAATTGCCCAACGAGCGGCTGACACCAGGGACCCAGCAGCTCGCGCAGTTGTTTATTTGTTTTTGAGATGGAGCAGGGTATCAACAAGGCTGTGCGGGGGCTGTAGCCCGTCTAGCCTAGGCTTTTATTTTCTATTTACCACATGACCAGCCCAGTTGTTTTTTTCTCTTTCTGAAAATGGCTAGCCCAGTTCAAATTTTTTTGAAGAATACCCAACCGAGGCCTACTTGCTTTTCTCAGCACTGCTGGGCTACAAATCTTTCAAGACGAGGAGGGATGTATTCGAGGTTTGCCCAGAAAATGGGCTATAAGTAGTAAGAAATGGGCTGTAAATTTTAAGAACAACACAGCAAACCGGCAATAGCCACTCACAAAAAAAATGCAAACCGGCAATTAGTTTCAAATTACGGTTTTCTGGGATTTCAAGATTTTACATTTCATTGATTTTTCTGCGAGGAAAATTTCGTTGGATTTAAATTAATATAAATTACTTTTTCAAATTAGTTTGAATCTGACTCCAAATTTTGGGACTAAAAACAGTTCGGACCCCACCGTAATATGCAAAATTTCGTTGAATTTTTTAACCGTGGCCAGAATATGGGCTGTAATGCTAACAAAAAGAATATGGGAAAAAATCCTTAAGAATTAGCAAATGGGCTATAAATTATTAAAAATAATGGCAAATGGGATGTATGTTGTTTGCCACAGATTTGGGGGCTGACTTGTGGGCTTACTATATTGACACGTACGCAGGGCTATGTTAACTTATTAGTCAACAAACGAGGAGTTCTCAAAAAAAAAGTCAACAAACGATTCTAGCGGCAGTGACCATTGGATAACGTCCAACGGTCGTGTTGCTTCTTCAATCTCTGATCTTCTTGCTCCAGCCGCCTAAACCAGTGCCGGCGGGACCGCCGGCTGCCACCTCCCGTGGCCGGCTGTGCTGCCGCGCAGCCCTCACCGCCCTCTCCTACTACCGCACCGCTGGCCAGGCCATCCATCTACTCACCCACACCTCCTGTTATTCTCCGGCGACACAGGCCTCACACCACAGCCGAACCAGTCAACCCTCGTACTCCCCTCAGTGTGGGCATCCATAGTTGTGGCTTCGCCAGCTCCGGGTCGTTCCCTTCCTGGGCCTCGCCGTTGTCCACCGCGTTGGTGCTCTCGGCATGGTGTCATCAACGCGGTCAACGAACGACAGCCATTGGAAGAGGACTGTACATGGAGTGGCAGACAGCTGGAACCCACGAGGTCCATGGTCACACGCCACAAAAAATGATTCCTCCCCCTGACAGCTTGGACCCACCAGCTACATCTTCGCACGCAAAGAAGTGCCTCCTTATTACGCGCAAAAAAATGACTTGTCCCCCTGACATCCGGGACCCACCAGCTACATCTTCGCACGCAAGGAAGTACCTCCTTATTACGCGAAAAATAAATGATTCCACCCCCTGACAGATGGGACCCACCAGCTATATCTTCGCATGGAAGGAAGTGCCTCCTTATTAAGCGAAAAAAATATTCCTCCCAATGACAACTGGGACCCACCGGATTTAGAGGCTGACTTGTGGGCCTACAAAGTTGATGCGTACGCAGGGCTTTGTCAACTTAGTCAACAAACGATTGTAGCAGCGGTGCCCGTTCGATGTTAATCCAACGGCCGTGCTGCTTCTTAAATCTCTCATCTTCTTGCTCCAGCCGCCCAAACCAGCACCGGCGGGACCGCCTGCTCCTGCCTCCCGTGGCCGGCTGTGCTACCACGCAGGCCTCACCGCCCCACCCTACTTCCACCACTGGCCAGGCCTTCCCTCTACTCAACCACATCCCCTGTTATTCTCCGGCGATGGCGGCCTCACACCGCAGCCGAACCAGTCAACCCTCGTACTCCCCTCCGCGTGGGCATCCACTGCCGCGTCTTCCCTGGCTCTGCGTCATTCCCTTCCTAGGCCTCGCCATCGTCCACCGTCTTGGTGCTCTCGACGCAGCGTAGTCAATGTGGTCAATGAACGGCAGCCATCAGAAGAGGACTGTACGCGGTGAGGCTGACAGCTGGACCCACCAGATACATCTTCTTACGCAAGGAAGTGCCTCCTTATTACGCGCAAAAAAATGATTCTCCCCTTACGGCTGGGACCCACCTCCTATGTCTTCACATGCAAGGAAGTGCCTCCTTATCCTCCCTGATAGCTGGGACCCACCCGGTCGAAGCGTACGTAGCGTTGTCTATCTAGTCACGAACATGTACGTACATACTGGTCGATCAGTCTCTCTGCAACGATGAACCATGGGCGTGTAAGGAGCGGCACGTGTCGTAGTAAAGCCCCCGACGTAGCAGTTCAGGCAGCCCCGTCTAAATCGTGTACAGGTACGTACAGCCACACGGCAAAAAATACGGGCACGTACGTACATATATACGGGCGGGGTCTCGAACGCATACTCGCGCATACGTACGGCCAGGGCTCGTGTACATGGAGAGGCAACGGACGGAAGCGACGGCGTCGTGTTCATCGGCAGCCAACCCGCTCAGTCGGAACGGAGGAAGTAGCGTCGTGTTCATTAGGAGCCAAGCGACTGGGTCGGAACGCGTCCTGTTCATCCGGAGCCAACCGGCTTGGACGGAACAGCCGAAACGGGGTGCTGTTCATCGACCCCCCCCCCCCACCGGCTGGGTGTCTGGCGTACCGTAAAATGGAGGAAACGGCCTTCTGTTCGACCACCTACAGTCGAAACGGGGTCCTGTTCATCGGCTGGGGGTCTGGCATACCGCAAAATGGAGGAAACGGACTTCTGTTCGAGCACCTAAGGTCGAAACGGGGTCCTGTTGATCGGGAGGGGTGTGGCGTACCGTAAAATGGAGGAAACGAACTTCTCCCCAACTTCCTACAGTCGAAACGGGGGTCCTGTTCATCGGGAGGTGTGTGGCGTACCGCAAAACGGTACTCCACGGGGCTACTGTTTATCCACAGTCGACCTCCTCCAGCCTCCACCAGCTACTGTTCATCTACCGTCGACTTCCTCCAGCCTCCACCGGCTACTGTTCATCTAGCCTCCACGGGGTCCTGTTCATCCACCCCCAACCGGCTGGCCTCCTCGGGGTCCTGTTCATCTAGCGCCAACACCCTCACACAACCAGGGTACTGTTCATACATAGCCAACCCACCGGCTGGGGTGGGGCACATATACGAGCGGGTGGCAGCAACGGGAACTGTTCATCCATAGCCAACCAACCGGCTAGGTCAACTGCTACTTGTAGACTGCGTTGGTATTTCCCCGAAGAGGAGAGGATGATGCAGTATAGTAGAGATAAGTATTTCCCTCAGTTAAGAACCAAGGTTATCAATCCAGTAGGAGAACCAAGCAAGATCCAGTGAACAGCACCTACACACACAAAAGCAAACACTTGCACCCAACGCGAATAAGAGGGTTGTCAATCCTCCTAGCGGTTACTTGCAAGGATTAAGTCTGATTGAGATAAATTGATAAAGTAAATTACTAAACTAAATAAAATTAAATAAATTGCAGCAAGCTATTTTTATGTTTTTTATATGATAGAGATAGACCCGGGGGCCATAATTTTCACTAGAGGCTTCTCTCTTGAGCGCAGAAACAAACGGTGGGTAAACAAATTACTGTTGAGCAATTGATCGAAAAGCATATAATTATGACGGATTCATGGCAATGATCATTTATATAGGCATCACGTCCGAGACAAGTAGACCGACTCCTGCCTGCATCTACTACTATTACTCCACTCATCGACCGCTATCCAGCATGCATCTAGAGTATTAAGTTAATAAAAACAGAGTAATGCCTTAAGCAAGATGACATGATGTAGAGAAGCAAATTCAAGCAATATGAATAAACCCCATCTTTTTATCCTTAATGGCAACAATACAAATACGTGTCATGTCCCTTTCTGTCATTGGGATTGAGCACCGCAAGATTGAACCCATCACAAAGCACCTCTCCCATTGCAAGATAAAACAATCTAGTTGGCCAAACCAAATCGATAGATCGGAGAGAAATAAAAAGCTATATTTAATCATGCATAAAAGAGTTTAGAGATGACTCAAATATTTCTCATGAATAATATGATCATAAACTCACAATTCATCGGATCCCTACAAACACACCGCAAAAGAAGATTACATCGGATAGAACTCCAAGAACATCAAAGAGAACATGGTATTGAAGATCAAAGGGAGAGAAGAAGCCATCTAACTACTAGCTATGGACCCATAGGTCTGTGGTAAACTACTCACACATCATTGGAAGGGAAGCAAGGTTGATGTAGAAGCCCTTCGTGATCGATTCCCCCTCCGGCAGATTACCGGAAATGGCCTCCAGATGGGATCGCGGAAGAACAGAGGCTTGCGGTGGCGGAAAGGTTTTATTTTCTGGCTCTTTGGTGGTTTCCAAATATTTGTGAATTTATAGGAGTGGAATTAGGTCAAACGGAGCCACGAGGGCCCCACAAGGCATCAGGGCGTGCCCCCTGGGGCCGCACCCTGTTACCTTGTGGAGGCTTCGTGAACCTTCTGGCCTCCTCTCCAAGTCTCCAGGGTCTCTTTTGTCCAGAAAAAAATCTCCAAAAAGTTTCGTGGGATTTGGACTTCGTTTGGCACTGATTCTCTGAAAAGCCAAAAACAAGCAGAATACAACAACTGGCACTGGGCACTAGGTTAATTGGTTAGTCCCAAAAAATAATATATAATTGCATATAAAACATCCAAGATTGATACTATAATAGCATGGAACAATAAAAAATTATAGATACATTGGAGACGTATCCTCCACTCACCACGTCTCACGCAAGGGGCTTAATCGATGCGTCTCGACTCGTTCTACGTATCGCGCGCGCGGCAGCAACAGGCACTGTTCATCGAGAGGCAACCCGACACCGGCTACGTCTCGCACGTACGAGGGCTCGACCAGCTTCAGTCAGCAGCGAAGGAATCGCTCGGGTTCAGTTAGCAGCGAAGGAATCACTTGGGTTCAGTTAGCAGTGAAGGGATTGATCGGCTTCAGTACGCAGCTAGTGCGATCGCTCGGGTTCAGTAAGTGAATGCCTCGCTCGGGTTCAGTTAGCAAACGCCTCACACACACACACACACGTACGAGAGAAACGCACAAACCACACTGCATCGCTCGGCCCCAACCACCCACCGTAACCGGGAACTCCCCAAATATTTCCTCGCCCTTAGTTCTACCATGATTTTTTACGTCATGGACGGCCCAAAGAATGTCATGCGGGTGCGTCACCGGCCCGCCCAGGATGAAAAGCCCATTTTTTGTCATAATTTTTTGTCATAGAAGTAGGAGCCCACCACATCTATGATGATACGTGTTTTTGTCAAAATTATTGTCATAGAAGTGTCACAACCATGACAGAAAAAGTTTTCGTTCGGGCCATAATGTCACGGATGTGTCTTTTTTTGGTCGTATAGGTCAGGAGGGGTTATGAGGGGACCACAAGCTCAGGTGGCGTGCCGTGTGAGCTTTTGGGCCAGTCATAGGTCTTCTGGCCTCCTCTCGAAGCTTCATGGGTGTCTTCTGGTCCAGAAAAATCACCGTAAAATTTTATCGCGCTTGGACTTCGTTTGGTATAGTTTTTCCCTGAAACAATAAAATAGGCAAAAACAGAAACTGGCACTGGGCTCTAGGTTAATAGGTTAGTACACAAAAATGATATAAAATTGCATATAAAGTATGTAGAATTGATATAATAATAGCATGAAACAATCAAAAATTATAGATACATCGGAGACGTATCAGGAACCGCCATTAACGTGTTTAGCATGGAAGATATTGGAAACCTTTGTCATGACATTGACAGGAAAAGCACACCACTCAAAATGCATATTCGTCTCTATTTTAGCTTCGAGCTCTGGCACCGCTGCAAATCTCTGCTTCCATCTGCGAAGGGCCATTCTTTTACTTTCATGTTATTTACTTTTATTGTTGAGTCATCACCTTCTCATTCAAGCACCAACCTTGAGAGCGCTACTGTCATTCTTAGTTTAACATGCATTGGGTCTAGTTAATGTTGGATGTGAGCATGGTTCGATCTCTTCAACCCTGAATTAAAATGTTTAGTCGCTGCTTGAACTTCGGAGGTGCTCTGCATTTATGTTTTGCGGTCTCAGAAAGCGCTAGCGAGATACCATTCTATCATTTTGTATCATGGTTGTTTTGACAAAGTGTTGGCATTTGAGATATATTATTATTGCTCGCTAGTTGATTATGCCATTGATATGAGTAAATGTGAGTTCTAAGTGTTATCATTTACATGGTTAGTTCATGATCTTTGCTGAAAACTTGGTTGCTAGTTAAGCTTATATACGACAACAGAAACAGAAGAGTTTGTAAAAGTTTTTCTTTATCACTTTCAGTTTATCAACTGAAATGGTTGAGGTCAAGCAATGAGTTAAGCTTGGGGGAGTTGATACATCTCCAACGTATCTACTCTTCCAAACACTTTTGCTCTTGTTTTGGACTCTAATTTGCATGATTTGAATGGAACTAACCCGGACTAACGCTATTTTCAGCAAAACTACCTTTGTGTTCTTTTTTGTGTAGAAATAAAAGTTCTAGGAATTGGACGAAACTTGTCGGAGATTTTTTATTCAATATATAAAAAATACTAGAGCAAACACCTGCCAGAGGGGGCCACCAACTTCCCACAAGGCAGCGGGAGCGCCTACCCCCAGGGCGCACCCTACTTCCTTGTGGGGCCCACATGCGGCCATCTGACCTAATTCCAGTCCTATAAGTTCTGTTTCCCAGAGAAAAAAATAAGAGAAGAAGATTCATCACATTTTACAATACGGAGCCGCCGCCACCTCCTGTTCTTCATCGGGAGGCCTGATGTGGAGTCCGTTCAGGGCTCCGAAGGGGGCAATTCATTGTCGTCATCATAAACAACCCCTCTTCATCAACAACCTCATGATGCTCACCACCGGGAGTGAGTAATTTCATCGTAGGCATACTGGAGGTAGATGGAGATGGATGAGACTGATCATGTAATCGAGTCAATTTGTTAGGGCTTGATCTCTAGTATCCACTATGTTCTGAGATTGATGTTGCTATGACTTTGCTATGCTTAATGCTTCTCACTAGGGCCCGAGTGCCATGATTTCAGATATGAACCCATTATGTTTTCATGAATATATTTGAGTTCTTGATCCTATCTGTAAGTTATATGCACATGTTATTGTTCTGATCTCTAGAACCCAAGGTGACAATAATTGGGATACTCTCCGGGGATGACTTTAATTTGAGGAGTTCATGTATTCACTAAGTGTAAATGCTTTGTTCCAGTTCTCTATTAAAAGGAGCGCCTTAATTACCATTAGATTTCCATTAGGACCCCGCTGCTATGGGAGGGTAGGACAAAAGATGTTATACAAGTTCTTATTATAAGCACGTATGACTATATACGGAATACATTCCTACATATGATTGTTGAATTTCAGCTACTGTATATCGCTCTAGGTTGTGACTATTACATGATGAATTTCATCCAAACATCCATCGCTACTCCATGCCTACGCTTTTCTCATATTGTGTTTGCTAAGTCACTACTACTTCTGCTGCTATTCCAATCATTACAAAACTGCTATCGTTACTATTGCTACTGTTACCGCTACTATCAAAACTATCATATTACTGTGCTACTAATACTTTGCTGCAGAGAAATAACTTCTCAGGTGTGGTTGAATTGACAACTCAACTGCTAAGGCTTATAAATATTCTTTGGCTCCCCTTGTGTCGAATCAATAAATTTGGGTGAAATACTACCCTCGAAGACTGTAGCGATCCCCTATACTTGTGGGTTATCAGGGGGCTCCCGCCCCTCGGTGGCCATGGAAGCCATGGACCAGAGGGGGAATCGTTCTCCCATCTAGGGGCAAGGCCAAGCAAGAGGGAGGAGGGGGGACCTCTACCCCTCTCTCCTGGGGGTGCCGGAGCGCCGCTGCTACTTGTAGACTGCGTTGGTATTTCCCCGAAGAGGAGAGGATGATGTAGTATAGTAGAGATAAGTATTTCCCTCAGCTAAGAACCAAGGTTATCAGTCCAGTAGGAGAACCAAGCAAAATCCCGTTAAGCGCACCTGCACACACAAAAGCAAACACTTGCACCCAACGCAAATAAGAGGGTTGTCAATCCTCTTAGCGGTTATTTGGAAGGATTAATTCTGATAGTGGTAGATAGATAAACTAAAATACTAAATAAAATAAAATAAAATAAATTGCAGCAAGGTATTTTTAGGTTTTTTATATATGATAAAGTAGACCCGGGGGCCATAGTTTTCACTAGAGGCTTCTCTCTCGAACGCATAGCATACGGTGGGTAAACAAATTACTATTGGGCAATTGATAGGAAAGCAAATAATTATGAGAGATTCATGGCAATGATCATGTATATAGGCATCACATCCGAGACAAGTGGACCGACTCTTGCCTGCATCTACTACTAATACTCCACCCATCGACCGCTATCCAGCATGCATCTAGGGTATTAAGTATGAAACAGAGTAACGCCTTAAGCAAGATGACATGATGTAGACAAGTAAACTCAAGCAATATGATTAGACCCCATCTTTTTATCCTTAATGGCAACAATACAAATACGTGTCATGTCCCCTTCTGTCACTGGGATTGAGCACCGCAAGATTGAACCCATCACAAAGCACCTCTCCCATTGCAAGATAAATCAATCTAGTAGGCCAGACCAAATCGATAGATCAGAGAGAAATACAAAGCTATAATAATCATGAATAAAAGAGTTCAGAGAAGACTCAAATATTTTTCATGAATAATCTGATCATAAACTCACAATTCATCGGATCCCAACAAACACTCCGCAAAAGAAGATTACATCGGATAGAACTCGAAGAACATCAAGGAGAACATGGTATTGAACATCAAAGAGAGAGAAGATGCCATCTAGCTACAAGCTATAGACCCGTAGGTCTATGGTAAACTACTCACACATCATCGGAAGAGCAGCAAGGTTGATGTAGAAGCCCTCCGTGATCGATTCCCCCTCCGGCAGAGTACCGGAAAAGGTCTCCAGATGGGATCGCGGAAGAATAGAGGCATGCAGCGGCATAAAAGTTATTCAGGGTGGCTCTCTATTTGTTTCCCAATATTTGAGAATTTATAGAAGTGGAATTAGGTCAAACGGAGCCACGAGGGCCCCACAAGGCATCAGGGCGCGCCTCCCCCCCCCCGGGGCCGCGCCCTATTGCCTTGTGGAGGCTTCGTGAACCTTCTGGCCTCCTCTCCAAGTCTCTAGGGTCTCTTTTGTCTAGAAAAAATCTCCAAAAAGTTTCATGGCATTTGGACTTCGTTTGGTACAGATTTCCTGAAAAACCAAAAACAAGCAGAAAACTGCAACTGGCACTCGGCACTAGGTTAATAGGTTAGTCCCAAAAAATGATATATAATTGCATATAATTACATATAAAAACATCCAAGTTTGATACTATAATAGCATGGAACAATCAAAAATTATAGATACGTTGGAGACGTATCAGCCGCCGGGGGAACCATCGTGACGGCAATCTACACCAACAACTCCGTCGTCTTCATCAACACCTCCATCACCTTCCCCCATCTATACTCAGCGTTCCACTCTCCTGTAACCCGCTGTACCCCCTACTTGAACATGGTGCATTATGCTACATATTATTATCCATTGATGTGTTGCCATCCTATGATGTTTGAGTAGATTCATTTTGTCCTATGGGTTGGTTGATGAATTGATTGGTTTGAGTTGCATGGTTTATTTTGGTGATGTCCTATGGTGCCCTCCGTGCCGCACACACGTGTGGGATTCCCACTGTAGGGTGTTGCAATATGTTCATGATTTGCTTACAGTGGGTTGCGAGAGTGAGAGAAGCTTAAACCCGAGTAAGGGAGTTGTTCCATATGGGATAAAGGGGGACTTTACACTTAATGCTATGGTTGGGTTTTACCTTAATGATCTTTAGTAGTTGTGGATGCTTGCTAGAGTTCCAATCATAAGTGCATGTGATCCAAGTACGGAAAGTTTGCTAGCTTATGCCTCTCCCTCATAAAAAATTGCAATAATGATTATCAATCTAGTTATCAATTGCCTAGGACAATTTCGCACATCCTACCACCACTTTTCCACACTTGCTATATTAACTTTATTGATCTCTAATTAAAACAACGCCTAACTTTTATTTTCACGTTCTTTATTATCATGCAAACTTATCCCATTCCACCTACAAAGTAGTTTATTACTTGTTTCTAGGTAAAGCAAACGTTGGTGTGTGTAGAGTTGTATCGGTGGTTGATAGAACTTGAATAGAATATAAATTATGCCTTTAGCTCCTCGTTGGGTTTGACACTCTTATGGAAAAAGGCTACAAACGATCCACTATATTTGTGGGTTATCAAGACCTTTTTCTGGCGCCGTTGCCGGGGAGCAATAGCATGGGGTGAATATTCTCGTGTGCGCTTGTTGGCTTTATCTCTAAGTAGACTTTATTTTCTTTACTTGTTTTATATATTTAGTTATGGATATGGAACATGAAACACCAAAAAAATTAGTTGTACTTTCTACTCATGGAGATGGGGAGCCTCCTAAATCCCTCGATGCTGGTTATGTGCAAAACATTAAATACTACTTTGGTAATCCTGATAAATCCCCGTTCAACTTTATAATGGGATACACTTTGGATCATGGGGAATACTTTAGGGATTATCGCTTGTCTCAGAAAGGGAAACACTTATGGGATCAAATTAAAATATTGCATTGGTATGCTTGGAATTTTTGCTTAAGGTGTAATTATACTTGTTGCTCCAAGATGGAGGCTCCACACCTCCCCTTTCAATGTGAATTTAATGATAATGAAACCTTGGCTTCTTATGCTAATGGTGTATATGATTACTATGATGTGGAACAAATAGAATAATTTGTTGCTTTTAAGGGTGCTTATGAAATCGAATCTTTGTTTGAAAAGTATGAAAAGTGTGATGATGCTCTTTACAAATCTGAAAATCTTGCTATACTTAGATATTGCTATGAAAATTATAAATACAATGCTCATATTAATGAATTGATTGAGAGAATGTCTGCTGCCCTGGAAGAGACTAATATTGCAGGCCTCTATGGAAGAAGAAATTGATGAAACTATGAGCCCATTAGATGAAAAAGATGAGGAGGAGGGCGAAGAACAAAAGGAGGAAGAGCGGATTAGCTACCCGTGCCCACCATCTAATGAGAGTAACTCTTCAACTCATACATTGTTTAGTTTCCCTTCATGCTTACCGAAGGATGAATGCTATGATCCCTTGGATTCATTTGAAATATCCCTTTTTGATGAACTTGATGCTTGCTATGCTTATGGCCATGATACCAATATAAATTATGCTTATGGAGATGAACTTGCTATAGTTCCTTATGTTAAAAATGAAATTGTTGCTATTGCACCCACACATGACAGTCCTATTATCCTTTTGAATTCTCCCAACTACACTATATCAGAGAAGTTCAGACTTATTAAGGATTATATTGATGGGTTGCGTTTTACTATTGCACATGATGATTTTAATGGATATAATATGCATGTGCTTGCTGCTCCTACTTCCAAATATTATGAGAGAGGAACCACACCTCCACCTCTCTATGTTTCCAATATGATAAGATTGCAACAAACTGCTTAAGCTATGTATCGGCATTTATTATGTGTGCATGAATTGTTCTTTGATGACATGTTGATGCATAGGAAGAGAGTTAGACTTCGTCATTGCATGATATATCTTGCTTTGTGCTCATTACTAAATTATAAATCATTGTTAATTAAAATTGGCTTTCATATACCTTGGGATTCGGGTGAATCAATTACTTGAGCACTTTATGCCTAATTTAATGGCTTTAAAGAAAGCGCTACCTGGGAGACAACCCGGATGTTTTAGAGAGTCATTTTCTTCTATTGTGTGCTCATAAAAAATTCAAAAACAAAAAAATATAGATGGGAACCTAAAACTTTTTCAAAAAGAAGTGAAAGTGAGAAGTACGAGCACCGTTGAAGTGGGGGATATCCTTGAACTTTTGTTCATGCCCATGGAAACTTTGTGAATCTTGAATCATAGAAAAATTTCAAAAAAAATAATTATCCCCTTGTACAAATCCATTGTATTATAAAAATAATGTGCCAAGATTTACCTTTAGGGTGTTTAAATTGCTTGTGTGGTACGTGCTGTGTAGAAACAGAAACTTTTGCTGTAGTATTTGAATTATCATATTTTACTGGAACGTGCAAAAATTCTAAGTTATTTACATAGTACTGCTATGAATTTTTCATTACATCCTAATTTTTCAGAATATTTGAGTTACAAAAGTATATGTTTCAACTGCATCTTTACAGACTGTCCTGTTTTCACAGATTGCTGTTATAGTTTGTTTATCTACTTATGTTTGCAATTTTGCCAAGCCCCATTGACGTGGGAGCATTAGAATTGTGTTAGCATACAGTAGGTAATGTTGGATTATAATTATACAATATTGTTACAGCAAGACATGATGGGATTTGATGTTATATGTACTAACCCCTCTAATAAAAGTTCGGTTAAGTTTTGTGTGGATGAAGTGTTCGAAGACCGAGGAGGCATCGATATGAGAAGAATAAGGAGAGGCAAAAGTTCAAGCTTGGGGATGCCCAAGGCACCCCAAGTAAATATTCAAGGAGACTCAAGCATCTAAGCTTGGGGATGCCCCAGAAGGCATCCCATCTTTCTTCCTCGACAATTATCGCAATGTCTCAGTTTTTGTTCTATTCACATGATATGCGTAAATTCTTGGAGCATCTTTTGTGTTTGTTTTTCCCTTCTCTTTTATGCACCATGATGGTATGAGATAGTCCTTGGTTGATTTATAGAATACTCTTTGCACTTCACTTATATCTTTTGAGTATGGCTTTATAGAATGCTTCATATGCTTCACTTGTATCTTTTGAAGTTTGGATGCTCGTGTCTCTACATTGGGAACACCGTTATTTGTAAAATGCTCTGTTGCTTCACTTATATTTGTTACAGCTTTGTCAAGTCTTTTATAGAAAGAATTAAACTCTCATGCTTCACTTATATCTATTTAGAGAGTTAACAGGAATTGGACATTCACAAGGTTAGTCATAAAAACCTGCATAATACTTGTAGATCACTGAATATGGTAAGTTTGATTCTTTGCAATAGTTTTGCGATATTGAGGTGGTAATATGTGGGCATGCTAGTAAAAGAATTAAAGTTGATTATTAATAATGTTGTTAAGGAAAGTGAGTCCTCACGCATGTAAAGTGGTGGCCGCTGACATTAGCGGTGAGGTCAGAGCATAATTTATCATTGATTGAGACTTTGTGTTGTCCGGATCGGGGCCGCGCGATGGTTAACTCCTACAACCTCCTCCCTAGGGGCATGCGAGTAGTACTCTGCTTCGAGGGCTAATAAACTTTCACAATAAGTATTTTAGTTCTTTATGACTAATGTGAGTTTTTGGACTATAAGCACTTCCACCTATCCATATTTTGCTAGCCTCTTCGGTACCGTGCATTGCCCGTTCTCACCTCGAGACTTGGTGCAAAGTTCACCGGTGCATCCAAACCTCGTGATATGATATGCTCTATCACACATAAGCCTCATATATCCTTCCTCAAAACAGCAGCCACACCTACCTATTATGGCATTTCCATAGCCATTCCGAGATATATTGCCATGCAACTTCCACCATTACTATTCACATGACTTGAGCATTCATTGTCATATTGCTTTGCATGATCGTATAGAGCTGACATGATATTTGTGGCACTGCCACTGTTCATCATTGTTATACATGTTACGCTAGATCATTACACATCCTGGTACACTGCCAGAGGTATTCATATAGAGTCATATTCTATCAGTTTATCGAGTTGTAAGTAAATAAAAGTGTGATCATCATCATCACTAGAGTGTTGCCCCTACCAGTGAGGAAAATAATGGTGGAGACTAATGAGTCCTTGAAAAGGTGGGGATGAGGTCCATGAGACTGTTCTAAAAAAAGGAAAAAAAGGAAAAAAAGAAAAAAGAGAAAAAAGAGAAAAAGACAGAGGGGGCACACTATTATCCTTTTTCCACACTTGTGCTTTAAAGTAGCACCATGTTCTTCATATAGAGAGTCTACATGATTTGTCACTTTCATATACTAGTGGGATTTTACATTATAGAACTGGGCTTGTATATTCCGATGACGAGCTTCCTCAAATGCTCGAGGTTTTCATGAGGAAGCAAGTTGGATGCACACCCACTTAGTTCACATACCGAGCTTTCATACACTTATAGCTCTAGTGCATCTGTTGCATGGCAATCCCTACTCGTCGCATTGATATCAATTGAAAGGCCTCTTCATTGCCTAACAATCCGTCGAGTTGATGCGAGACTTTCTCAAAATTTTGTCTTCCCTTATAAACCCCTACCATCATTCTCTTTGCCATCCAAAGTGCTAAGTCCATGGCTCATGCTCATGCTCATGTATTGAGTGGAGTTGAAAAAGATGAAGTGAGAAAAAGTACGATACAATTGCCTGGTTTGGCACCGGGGTACTATTGATTTGATATATCTATGCAAGGAAGACTGAGTGTGTCATGCTTACCATAACTAAGTGTATAGAGGCTGTTTTCTTTAGCTCCATTATTTTGAAAGGCAATGACGAATTACATGCATGTTTAGTATTATTGTTTCAATATCAAATTGATAGACTATTGCCTTGAAACATTCATATCCCAATATTCATGCCATGTTTATATTATTGATTGTGCTAGGTAGCATTCCACATCAAAAATTATCTTTTTTTTATCATTTACCTACTCGAGAACGAGCAGGAATTAAGATTGGGGATGCTGATACGTCTCCATCGTATCAATAATTTTTGATTGTTTCATGCCATTATCCTACTACTTCCACATACTTTGGCAGCAATTTATATGATTTTCTTGGACTAACATATTAATCTAGTGCCCAGCGCCAGTTCCTGTTTGTTGCATGTTTTTTGTTTGACAGAAAAACCATATCAAACGAAGTCCAAACGCGATAAAAATTTATGGACATTTTTTTGGAATATATGTGAATTTTTGGCACAAGAATCAATGCAAATGGAGGCCCATGAGCTCCACAAGGCAAGGGGTGCACCCACCCCCCTAGGGCGTGCCGGGGTGCCTTGTGGGCACCCCGTAGGTCAGTTGGAGCTCTCCTTCGGGCACAAAGAAGCTAATATCCGGAAAAAATTGTGTTAAAATTTCAGCCCAAATAGAGTTACGGATCTCTCGATATTTAAGAAACGGTGTTCGGCCAGAAAACAAGGACGTGAAACAGAGAAGACAACAGAGGGAGAGATTCAATCTAGGGGGGCTCCCGCTCCTCGAGGGCCATGGAGGCCAAGGACCTAAGGGGGAATCCTTCTCCCATCTAGGGGGAATGCCAAGCAAAAAGAAGAAGGAGGGGGGCCTCTTCCCCACTCTCCCGCTGGCGCTGGAGCGCCGTCGGCGGAACCATCGTGACGGCGATCTACACCAACAATTCCACCGTCTTCATCAACACCTCCATCACCTTCCACCATCTATACTTAGCGGTCCACTCTCCCCTAACCCGATGTACCCCCTATTTGAACATGGTGCTTTATGCTACATATTATTATCCAATGATGTGTTACCATCCTATGATGTTTGAGTAGATTCATTTTGTCCTATGGGTTGATTGATGAATTGATTGGTTTGAGTTGCAAGTTTTATTTTGGTGTTGTCCTATGGCGCCCTCCGTGCCGCGCACACATTGGGATTCCCGCTGTAGGGTGTTGCAATATGGGTTGCGAGAGTGATAGAAGATTAAACCCGAGTAAGGGAGTTGTTGCGTATGGGATAAAAGGGGACTTTACACTTAATGCTATGGTTGTGTTTTACCTTAATGATCTTTAGTAGTTGCAAATGGTTGCTAGAGCTCCAATCATAAGTGCATGTGATCCAAGTACGGAAAGTATGTTAGATTATGCCTCTCCCTCATGTAAAATTGCAATAATGATTACCGATCTAGTTATCAATTGCCTAAGACAATTTCACACATCCTACCACCACTTTTCCACACTCGCTATATTAACTTTATCGATCTCTAATTAAAACAGAACCTAAATTTTATTTTCACATTCTTTATTATCTTACAAACTTATCCCATTGCACCTACAAAGTAGTTTATTACTTGTTTCTAGGTAAAGCAAACGTTGGTGTGCGTAGCATTGTATCAGTGATCGATAGAACTTGAAGAGAATATAAATTCTACATGTAGCTCCTCGTTGGGTTCGACACTCTTACTTATCAAAAAAGGCTACAAACAATCCCCTATACTTGTGGGTTATCAACCACCCATGTTGAATCAGGCCAAGCACTTTGTGCCGGCTTGGCAGAGGTGATTGATTCAGAGGCCGGGTCGCCTTATTCTGGTTAAGTCTGTCATTGCGGCGAAACCCATTCATCAGTTTATTATCATGGAAGTGCCGACATGGGTGTTTGAAGAGCTTGACCAATGGATGATAGCTTTTTTCTAGGCAGGCAAAGAGAAAACCAATGGAGGGCAATGTCTTGTTGCATGGAATACTGTTTGCAGACCGACGTGCCTTGGTGGACTAGAGGTGAAGAACCTAAAACTACAAGCATTGTACTTGAGGGTTCGGTGTGAATGGCTCAAATGAACCGATTTGGCCCGGCCTTGGCAAGGCATCTCCATGATTGAGGACAAGGGTGCACGACAGCTCTTTGACAGCTTGGTCAGAATCAAGGTTGGGTATGGAACTCGAATCTTGTTTTGGAGGGATCGGTGGATCCACGGGTTTGCTGTCATGCACATTGCCCCCTTGATCCATGGAAGTGTAGACACACGTACGAGGAATAGGCAAGTGGTGAGCTAGGCTCTGGATAATAATCGATGGGTACAAGATGTGTCTAGCGATCTCACCTTTACCGCATACATGGAAGTCATGCATCTCAACATGGCCATCAGCACCATGCAACGTGATCCGATGACCCTAGACATCTTCAGTTGGCCATGTGACCCTTCAGATACTTACACCATGCGATCCACTTATCAGTGTTTCTGCCTTGGACTGGAGAGGTCGCCCTTTGCTATTTGCATTTTGAGAAGCTGGCGCTTCTCAAGTGTAAAATCTTCGTGTGGCTAGATGTGCAACATTCGATTTGGACATCAGATCAGCAAGCTAAGCATGGTTTGCAAGATCAACCTTCTGCTTGCTATACTTGTCTACAAGACGAAGACAATGTCGAGCATATTTTTGTGCAGTGCGTTTATGCCAGTGAAGTTTGGCATTGTTGCTTCGACTACTAAACCTAAATGTGAGGCGCTCGGAAAAGCATGACATCTTTGATAGAGGCGAAGGTGTCCCGTATTTCGATGAGATGATAACTATCGATTTGGTGGAGTTGACTTTGACGATCCGACTACAAACATGCACGACGTTGCGCCTTAGCAATCGCCAAACCAATCTCCTGGAGGTTACTGAACACGCCGGAGCACGATCAGCCTGACCACGAAGGTCTATTCCTGCATGCAATCAAAGAACAAGCAAGAATATGATAAAAGCAATCTGAATATTGTAAATATAGATGAAGTATTGATAAAGCTGGGGATCCGAAAGCGGTCTTGGCCTGGTCATTGGACACAAACGAAGTACACGAAGTTACAATGGCTAACTTTTAACTAAACAAATCCCAAAGAAAATGCTACTAGATTGATCTACTTATATAGGACTAAGGGGTGGCAGCCAAGAAGGTGGGAGAACGTCCTAAGGTACCCTAAACCTAACCCTAGGTCATACAAGGCCCATGGGCTCAAGTGGAGGTGGTGCAACACCTTTTGACTTGTACTTTGACTCAGATTCTGCTGCAGTGTTGGGCTGTTTCGGCAATATCTCCACGCTTCGGAAGAATTTTAAGGTGAATCCAATTTTTTTGGAAAGTGCACGAGATAAGCTTTTCAACAAAAAAAAGATTCACCCAATTTGGAGTCCGGATGTAAAAGTTGGAAGTGTTTGAAGTCAGGTATGTCTGTGCAGTCCATATCTGAGTCAAGAACGTGAGAGACTTGGTCTCTAACTTCTCTTGGGCCAAAAGTGACGTGAGAGAAATTCTTGAACAACACCTAAGCGTCACTTTTTCCCTTTTCTTCACATGTGGATTGTACAAGTGTCCGGTAGTTCTGCAATTAGGCATGAAACAAAAAGAGGTGAGGTACTTTTGTTCTGTATAGCATAAATAAATTATTGCATAACTTTTATTGGAAATCACCTCAAATATTTATGCGTATGCAATATTTGTGATTGTATCCAAGGTAGCCATGTCCTCATCATCCTCCCCGTCTTGAAAACAAAGCCGTCCTCGGCGTTGCTTAATCTGAAATGAGGCTAACAAAAGATACAAGGTGTACATGTATATGTCATCCCTTTTTACTTCCCTCAATTTTTGCACACATGACACATATATAAGTGAGTAACTTTCATATGTCATAAAATATATAGCCGAAATATTATCACAAGAAGTAAAAGGCACGAACATATTGCAACTTAGTTTGCACATATAAGGGAAGCTCTTATTCATATTAAAAAAATTGACAATGCTCATCATTAAACCATCCCAACATTGATGAATAAACTTTAATTATTTCAGAATTACATGCTACAACATGCTTAGATAAGAAAACATGCAACAAGTCATTTGACACAGAATCATCACCAAAATTAGAGGTCATATCAAAATGATTAAACATTGACACAATTTTTTTCATTTTTTTCAAGCTAGCATGATCATCACGTGTGATGCAAATCTGATGCGCAAAAAATCCATTGTTTACGCCATACTCTCCAATTAATTTAAAAGTAAAATTAGAGGCATAAACACTTTGCAATGATTTCGAACATGTGATTTTAGTTATTTTATTTTTTTTGCATGTGACAAAGACATGACAAAGAAATGGAATACAAAGAATTAGCATGAAAAATTCGAGCTAACACTTCACCATGTCTAACCAGTTGTATATGATCCCAATCAGATTTAATTAACAAGTCACCTGGTTCTTTCTCATCAAAAAATAATTCAATGGGTGCACTCAAAATTGTTGTTATTTCAGTTGTTTGATCACATGGCACATTCATAACAGCAACACAATTCTCTAAAATAGGTGGTGTGCTCAAACCAACAGGTAACTCAACACATAATGTATTCAAGCCAACTAGGCATGCATCATTCACATGTGAAGTTGTGTCATCAATACCTTTATTGTTACCTTCTCACAATGATGCAGAAGCTGTAGGTACGGGTGATGGCAATGTACCATACACTTGAGACGATATATTTCTCAGAATATGAGGCATGGTTATTGTAGAAGGTGGAATGGTGGAGGAAACAACCGGTGGTGGTGAGCATGAACTGGAATAGTAGTTGCCGTAGTCGCCCTATGCATCCTCTTATATCTGTCTCTCAAAAGTACAAGTGCGAACATACATACTAGTAATGCAACGAGGAATATACTGAAATCTTGCGCGGATGTCATGGTTCAAACAACGAAAAAAAATCTATTCTTTGTATCATCCTCGGATTCTTCTTTGTCACAGTGATGCATATAAGATTTAACCATGAACAGTGTTACTGCCTTGTTTTAATTGTTCCAATTTCCGAAGCAATTCATGATGATAGTAAGGAGGAACAAATTGATGTCTCATTACAGCTTTTAAATCTTTCCAAGTTGTGTGTTGATTATCAATTTTTTTCTTACGATACCCACTCCACCAAAAACAGAAGAAAAACAAGTAAATTCTCGAGTGGCAGCTCGTACTCTCTCAAGTTCAGAAAAATCATGGCGAGTAAAAAGTTGTTCTACCTCAAGATCCCAATCAAGATAAATAGCAAAATTAAATCTACCCTGAAAATGCGGTAGAGAGATAACCTGACCGTATGCTTGTGTGTATGGTCGCACCTCTCGTGGTGGTGACGATGTGCTCATCGTCCAAGAACATCCAACTCTAGAACCTATCATAATTAGTAGAAAACAAGAAACAAAATCCGAGAATAATGTTCCTATGAACTACTAGGATGTGGTGGTAAGACGCTCATAGTATGGCAAATATCAATGTCGTACAAGTTCTTACCATGCAGCATGTGGTGACCGGCAACCAGCGGTGTCAAATAACTCCAAAGATTGAGTAAAGCGATTGCCAGGTGAACGTATGTATACACGGTGTAGAAATATGTGGAGCTTGGAAGGCTTAAATTTATGGTAGCAAAAGATTAACAATAATCAATTCAGAGATGCAATGTTGAATAAACGCTCAACGACGGTATTGTCCTGGTCCTAGCCTAGACCAGACTAGAGACGCGAGCCTAGAACACTAATGAGGTCATGGCGTAGCACAACTAGCAGCAACAAATGATATGAAGTAGCTCTGAACAGCAAGATATAAGTGAAGATCACAACGGAGTAAAGATAATGATGAGAAACAGGATATAACAAACACTCTCTCTGCAACTTTCCTCTAAAAAACTTTGCGCTAATTTTTTGATATTTTTTCTAAAGAAGTCTATTGACTCAAGATTTCCAATGCAAAAAGAATCACTCAATTCTGAGTTCATATGGGGAGTCAAAAAATTCAGGAACTGGCCTGATAACGGTGACAAACTGTGTTCACAAACTTCGGAGGGCAAAAAGTCCTATTTAGAAGTGGATTTGGAAGTGACAATAATGAACTAGCTTGATGAACTATTAAGATGCGGCCCATCGATAGCTTGAATGAGATGTCTGTTTTACTGAACACTGCGCAAAACAGATTCCAATCCGAATTCAGGTACGAGATTGAATCTAGATAGATCCGAATTTTGTTCTTTTTTTCTCTCACATTTTTTTAATTTTTTTTTCTTCTCTTTATTTTTCTCTCACATTTTTTTTAATTTTCTCTCTCTATTTTTTGCCTCTCTTTCCAAAACAAACCAAATAAGATGCTGATTAGATCAAGCGATGATGCGAACAACCTCACGTATGATTATGACAACGAATGATGGGGAGCACATGGTGGAAACTGATGGATGGTGGTGGTCGACGGCGGAAGCGATGATGATGCAGCAGCGGCGTGACGAATGTGAACAGAAGTTGAAACTCTAAAGGAACTAGACACTAACACCAGCAACTCGACACGACAATCCAACCGATAATTCAACTAACCACTGAAAAGAAAATTGTAAAGGCTCGGACTGGCTTGGACCAAGTATGAACAGATCTAACTTTATGTGTGTGACTTTTCCTTGGACAATAGGTAAGAAAAAAAATTAATCTAGGGATAACCGGAAATTCTCACTGAGCAACCTGAAAATTGATACCACTTGATAGAGGCGAAGGTGTCTCGTCTTTTGATGAGACGATAACTATCGATTTGGTGGAGTCGACTTGGACGATCCAACTACAAACGTGCACAAAGTTGCGCCTTAGCAATCGCTAAACCAATCTCTTGGAGGTTACTAAACATGCCGGAACACGATCAGCCTGACCACGAAGGTCTATTCCTGCATGCAATCGAAGAACAAGCAAGAATATGATAAAAGCAATCTGAATATTGCAAATATAGATGAAGTATTGATAAAGGTGGGGATCCGGAAGCAGTCTTGGCCTGGTCGTTGGACACAAACGAAGTACACGAAGTTGCCATGGCTAACTTTTAACTAAGCCAATCCCACAGAAAACACTACTAGATTGATATACTTATATAGGACTAAGGGGTAGTAGCCAAGGAGGTGGGAGGATATCCTAAGGCAGCCTAAACCTAGCCCTAGGTCGCACAAGGCCCATGCGCTCAAGTGGAGGTGGTGCAACACTTTTTGACTTATACTTTGACTCAGATTCTGCTGCAGCGTTGGACTGTTTCGGCAATATATCCATGCTCCGGATGAATTTGAAGTTGAATCCAATTGTGTTGGAAAGTGCATGAGATGAGCTTTCCAAAAAAAAGATTCAGCAAATTTGGAGTCCGCATGTAAAAGTTGGAAGTGTTTGGAGTCAGGTATGTCTATGCAGTCCGAATCTGAGTCAAGAACGTGAGAGACTTGGTCTCTAACTTCTCTTGGGCCAAAAGTGATGTGAGAGAACTTCTTAAATGGCACTGAAAGCAAATTTGCTCCCTTGGTGGTTTTGGTAATTCAGGTCAACATACATGTTGTTGGAGTAACTATATTTTCTAGTATATTTCAGGAAAAGTTCAACATTGGCATGGCAAAGATATGTGGATGTGGATCCCTCAAAATGCTAAGGAAGTACATTAGCACAAGCTCCAAGACTCAACATTTTTGGTTAAGTGATTCAAGATCACATTGAGTCCATAGGAAAGCCAGTACTATTAAAAGGGGATGAGGTTTTGATCATGACTTAGTTGCTTAAGTGCTTGAAGATATTGCTCCAAAACCCTCGACCACTTTACCACATTCAAATCTGTCCAAACCCGAAATGTCAAACTCGGTCCCACTGAAATCTACACATCTAGACCCACCGAGTTTAATCTAGACAGAGCCAGAGCCAAACCCTAGAAACTCGGTTCCACTGAGATGACATTCTGTCCCACCGAAGTGCTGTGACTAAGTTTCTGTAGCCTTTGATTCCATTTCGGAATTACCGAGTTGGTTTGATCGGAACTACCGAAACGAGGTCTTGCTTAGGTCATCGCGAATCTGAGCCACCGAGTTGTATGGATCGGTCTCACCGAAAATCCTAATGTTCGAATATTTTACACAGGTCGGTCTCACCGAGATTTTGCTTCGGTGTCACCAAGTTGTGCTAAAAGGTTGTAACTGTTTGGTTTTTGGTGCTGCCTATTTATACCCCTCCACCACCACTTACTGTCAGAGAGAGCCATCAAAACGAAGCTACACTTCCATGATTCATTTTCTGAGAGAGAACCACCTACTCATGTGTTGAAGTCAAGGCATTCCAATCCAACCATTTGAACCTTGATTAATAGCCTCCCCAAGTTGCTTTCCACTCCAATCCTTCTCCAACCCAAGCCAAATTTGTAAGAGAGTGATTGAGTGTTGAGGAGACTATCTTTTGAAGCACAAGAGCAAGCAGTTCATCATCTATAACACCGTCTATTACCTTTTGGAGAGTGGTGTCTCCTAGATTGGTTAGGTGTCACTTCGGAGCCTCCAAGATCATGTGGAGTTGAACCAAGGAGTTTGTAAGGGCAAGGAGATCGCCTACTTCGTGAAGATCTACCCGAGTGAGGCTAGTCCTTTGTGGGCGTAAGCCATGATGAAATAGACAAGGTTGCTTCTTTGTGGACCCTTCGTGGACTCGCCCAGCCGTTACCCTCCGTGGGTTGAAGTCTCCAGCAATGTGGATGTATGATAGCACCACCTATCGGAACCATGCCAAATAAAATGTGTCTTCATTGCATTTGATCTTCCTATCTCTACCCTCTTTACTTTCCACACACTTGCATGTTGTATTATTTCCACTGCCCTATCTCTAGATATGCATGTGTAGAAAGTATTGATTGGACCTTAACTAGTGCCAAAATCTGCCTAAGTACCAAGAAAATTAGAAACTGCACCTTTGCCTTGTTAAGTTTCTATTCACCCCCCTCTAGACCTATCTTCTTGATCTTTCAATTGGTATCAGAGCTTTGGTCTTGTAGCATCCCAAAATTCTAAATTTTGGAATGTTATATTAATTAAGTAATAATGATTGCTTGTGTGATTGTTGTTTGAAATTGAGTGGAAATTTGAAACTTTTTGAAAGTTAAATGAGAGGGAATAAAAGGACTTTCCCAAACCTTCATTCTTGCACTTGGTTCCCATGAATTCAAATTCATTTCAACACAAACCCTAGAGTGAAGATAATATGACTTCTTCCATTAAAGAAATGAAAAAAAAGGGTTGAGAAGATTTGAATTTCATTTGAAAATATTTCAAAACCAGAAACTTTATGCAACTCAATTATTTCATGACAAAAGATAAAAGGACTTCTTCAAACATAAATGAAAGAGAGTTGGAAGTTTAAAGGAATCATTTTGAAAGTTCATTTGGATCACCTTTTGAAAATTTTCCCTTTGAAGTTTTCCCATGTGAGTTTCAAAATCATTTCCATTTATTCAAACAAAATAAAGAGAGAAGGGAATATGACTCCTTCAAACATCAGTAAGAATATTGGGAAAATGAATTATGAAACAAACAAAGAAATATTTGAAAAATATTTAAACTCATTTCATAGATATTTTCTTGATTTATTGAATATTGGCTTATTTGAGTTTTATTCAAAATATTACCTCTGAAATAAATTAATTATGAGTGAGGGTAAAATGACTCCCACCATGAGAAAAATAGTGGGAAATTATTTTGGAGCCATTTGATATTTTCAAAAAGTCATTTTGAATTGATTTTGAGCACCAGATAGGTTCTGCAATTTTTAAAAGTATTTATATATTTTATATTGGCAAAATAAATAGTTCATACGGACCTACATATACTCTAGTATTTTTGTGCAAAGTTTCAAGTTTTTCTGAGTTGGTTTGCTATTTACTCCAAGCACTTTTGTGCTTTAGTTTAAAAAAAACAGTGTGATGTGCACTGTTCACGCGAGGCAGGCCGGCCGAAGCCTTTTCAGCCCATGCGCGTCTCCCTCTCTCTTTTCTTTGTTCTGTGCATCTTTCGTCTATTTTTAGTCCTATACTCCTTAGCCATTGACATTTAGACCTCTCTCCCATTTATAAATATAGACCCAATGAGCACCCAAAAATCATCCACTTCGGGTTAAATCAATCTTTCAGTTTGACTAGCTTCACAAAAGAAAATATTATTTCTTCTCTCCGGCGGGAATTCTGGAAGTCGTCTCCTCTCTGAAGTTGTCTCTCTCTGCATTCTGAAGGTACTCTCTTCGTATTTTCCTTTATACTCCCGTAGTTTATTATTCCTAGAGTAGTATACGGTAGAAATCTAGTTTTCCTCTAAGTTATTTATTTCGTTCATCGTAGGGTCTTATGTGTAAAATAATTAGATTATCAATTTGTCTCTGTATTTACACATTAGCCCTAGAATTCTTTTAGCCATAACTCTTTTTCTTCCGGAAAACAGCTTGGCCCTGATTTTTCAAATAGCCATAATTTTTACTCATTTATCCAAATTAGATGAAACCAATGCCTAGATTTTTGTCTTGATCCCACCTATCCAGTGAATCTATCAAATCAACCTTTTGCAACTTTAAAATTTTGATATCCATTCAGATTCAAATTCAAACTTCTTTTGATCATATCTTTTTATCCGTAGCTCCGTTTCTGATGAATCCAATTACCTCGGATTCGTATCGAAGAAATCTTTCTGTTCGTATAATTAGTCTTATCTTTTCAATATGTAATTTTGATCATAGCCAGTTTACTCTACTAGTGCACAAAAGTGTTGCCACACATCGTTCTAAGCACATTCAATGCCATATTGAATTACTTGTATCTTTGATCCGTTATTCTGAATTTAGTAGTTCTTTTTCCTACATGTTCATATTGACTTCCTATATCCAGTAACATCATTAGTTTCAACTTTTGAACCTTTCAAATTTGAGCGATTCAAATTTGTATTCGAACATTCATTTTGTCATATGTTGCAAACCGTAGCACCTTTTCAATTGATTCGTTTTGCACCTAAACACTTGTGTCATATACTTTATGTTCATATCCACCATACTCCAAATTCAAATACTTTTGAATTTCTGAATTCCAATTATATTCATGTTTCAATTCGCTATACCTTGCATTGTAGGGCTCCGTTTCAATTGATCCTTTTTGCAAACAAATTCCTATGTCATATGCTATCTGTCAAGCAACATTCATGTTGTTCTCCTTATACTTTGGATCATCTTCCATAGTGTGTTCAACCTAAGCTTATATAGCAATAGTTCATCATCCATTAACTCTTTTTAGTTGATTCGTTCACCTTTTCACCTTACAACACCATAAGAACTTTCTTTTCTTATTAAACCTTAGTATGTTGTTATTTTCGCACTATGACATATTTTGTTATTATGTTCTTTTGATTCTTATTTTTGGCATGGATGTTTATTGGATTTTATTCGTTTACGATAGATTTCTCGGAGTGTGACGAGTAGAATTATGAGGATTTGTGAGTGCGAAGTCACTTTGATCATATTTTGCAATACCCATGATTTTATTGCATTAGCATAAATCCTTCCATAATGCATCAAGTAGGTAACTTGAAATTTTGATCTTGAGTAGTATCATGAGGTAGGAACCCACAACCCTGTTACTAAGCCCCGGGAAACGATGAATTTATTATGATGCTACACTCTAGTAGACGGGGACTGGTTGAGTGATACATGGGAGTTGTGAGAGTGAAATACTTTTGATCAAGACTACAACCTCAACATTTAAGACTTCAAGACCAAGACTTCAATACACCTCTGTGTGGAATGGTTAAAGGGCACCCTGGAGTACCAGTGGATTTTCCCAGTGAGCTGGAGTAGGCTAATCAGCATGAGGACAGCTCCAACCAGGCTCAAAGAGACGGATGGATACTTCAAGACCGGAAGCTTACCTGTGCAACCACAAGTCAATATGGGCTCTGGCTTAGTTGATCTTAGTTGTGACTCTGACCGGACAGTGCTACGAGATGTAGACGAACGGTAGGATTGGATGGGCACTGTTAGTGGCTCAGGGAAACTCTCTGAAAGACCATGTTTCGGTCATCCTGTTCTCAAACACCAGGCATTGCGAGGACGTAAAAGGAGGGATCGAATCTTGTGGGGAAAGTCCGTAAAACTCTGTAGAGTATTAAACTAATCGATTAGCCGTGTCCCCAGTTACGGACAACTTGAGCCTCTGGAATTGGAACTATCAGGAACTCTCGACACAATTATTATATATGAATTGGGTTTAATTGTAACTTTGGGTTATGAGAATTTGGTTGGCGGAACCATCTCATTAATGACATTAATTTGTAGTAATTAATTTGGTTCCTCTTGAATAGGGAAAAATTACCATTTATGCAAAAACTTAGACTTAGAGCCACAAAGCCAAATTGCATATAGAGATAGACTTATTACATCTGCTTTCATGTGACTTTGCAAGTATATTCAATGTACTGACCTACACGGCTGCAACTTATCATGTTGCAGGAATTTCTACGATGAGTAAGAGTTATGTTGTAGAGTTACGGTCTGCACTCAACTTGACGTTGGCGTTGATGGGACTCCACACCCTTGTGATTGTTTTCGCTATGTTATATGAGGTATACTCTGGATCTACGTTACATTTATAACATGTGAGGTTATGGTATTTCATCGATGTACTGTGTGTGTTGGCATACTGATCCAGGGATAGCACAGAAAGCACAAAGGCACCGATCCATTTGGTTCGGGTCGCTACAGGTCTCCATAGCCTTGGTTTAATCAACATTGGAGGAAGATGGATGTGTCTACTTTGGGGAGTCTTAGATGTAGAGTGCCTATTCTCAATGGGGAGTATTATCACTTTTGGAAAGATGAAATGCTTGATATCTTTGATGAATTTAACTTGAGCAAGTATATTCATAGTCCATATGTGCCTCCCATTGACCCCTTGCATCCCACTCACGAGGAAGAAATTGACATGCTTCGTAATCTTAGAACCATCAATCTTATCATTAGAGGATTACCTAAAATTGTGCTTGGTTCCATGCAAAACTTTGAGTGCGCCTATACCCTATGGAATGACTTAGAAAAGCGATATCCCGATTATTCTCTAAAGAATCTTGATGAGATCCTTCATAAGACTATTGCTTTTCACAAGATGAAGCCTAGTGATCCTAACTTTGATGATTGCTTATTTGAGATTCATGATCTTATGCGTGCTAAAGGAGATGTTGTAAATATTAGCAATATAATCATAGAAGCTATTCAAATTCACAATCCTAAACATGATCACCATCATGAAACTAACGAGAATATTGTCCTAGGTGATGATGACAATGTTGAACATGGCTATTATGATGAAGAGGAGGAATTCGTCGAATATGAGAAGACTATGAAGAATCTTAGTCTCATGGCAAAACTTTGAGATTACATGGCTGGAGGAAAGGAATGGATTCTTGATAGTGGATGCACCGATCACATGAACGGAGATAGAGACATGTTTCGTGAGCTTGAAAGCAATAATGGTCCATGCAAGTATGTGACTTTTGGAGATAAATCCAAGGATAAGGTACTTGGCCTTGGTAAGGTGGCCATATCCAATGATAGCTCCATTCAAAATGTCATGCTTGTTGAATCTCTTGGCTATAATCTTCTTCCCGTATCTAGACTAGCCGACTTTGGTTTCAACGTTCTATTTACCAAAGTTGATTGCCAAGTGTTTCGTCGAGATAATCATAATATGGTCTTTACCGGCACTCGTAGAGGTGATATATACATAGTTGATTTCACTAAAAGAGCCCAACCTCGTACTTGTCTTATTGCAAAATCTTTTAAAGGTTGGCTATGGCATAGAAGGCTAGGACATGTCGGTATGCGAAATCTAGATAAGCTTGTCAAAGGAGATCATATTCTTGGTGTGCAAGATGTTTTCTTTGACAAAGATAGACTTTGTAGTGCTTGTCAAGCAAGAAAACAAGTTGGAGGTAGTCATCCCGTGAAGAACATCATGACCACAAGAAGACCACTTGAGCTACTTCACATGGATCTCTTTGGTCCCAACGCCTACAAGAGTCTTGGTGGTAACTCTTTCGGTTTGGTCATAGTTGATGATTTTTCCAGATTTACATGGGTGTTCTTTCTTGATGACAAATCACATGTACAAAAGATCTTCAAGATATTTGCTAGAAAGGCCCAAAATCAATTCGAGGTGAAGATCAAGAAAGTTCGGAGCAACAACGGAACGGAGTTAAAGAACACGAATGTGGACACCTTTCTTGATGAAGAGGGTATCTCACATGAGTTCTTGGCTATGTACACACCTCAACAAAAATGGAGTTGTTGAGAGGAAGAACCGGACTCTCATCGAGATGGCGAGAACGATGTTAGACGAGTACAAGACGCCGAAGCACTTTTAGGCGGAAGCGGTTGAGATGGCTTGCCATGCTACAAATCAGCTTTACCTTCACAAGCTTCTTGGTAAAATGGCATACGAGATACTCACCGGTAACAAACCCCAAGTTGGATACTTTCGAGTATTTGGCTCAAAGTTTTACATTCTAGATAAACATCATCATTCAAAATTTGCTCCTAAATCTCATGAAGGTTTTCTACTCGGTTATGGATCGAACTCTCACACTTACCGTGTCTACAACAACTTCACTCGAAAAGTTGAAGAGACGGTAGATGTGAAGTTTGATGAAACTAATGGCTCGCAAGTAGAGCAATTGCCAATTGATGTAGGAGACAAAGATCCTTTGGAAGCAATTCAAGACTTGTCCATTAGCAAGATTCGTCCCATGGAGGTAAAGGAGAGTACTTCGTCTGCTCAAGTGGAAGCTCCAACTTCACATCGAGGTGAACCACAAGTTGACATGGAGGCATCCACAAGTGGTACACGTCAAGATGCAGAAAATGAGGATGTGCAACAAGAAGATCCACCACAACCTCCATCTCCACCACCTCAAGAGAATAATGACACCAATGAAGAGGATGATGATGAGGAGGAAGCTCCACCACAAGTCAAGCAAAAGCTACCTCAAGTTAGAGCAAGGATCGACAAGAGCCATCCCATCAAACAATTCTTCGCGACATCAAATCCAGGAGAATCACTCGCTCTAAATCTTGTTTAGCTAACTTTTGTGAACATTACCCATTCATCTCTAGCATTGAACCTATGAAGGTAGATGAAACCCTCGAAGACACGGATTGGGTGAACGCTATGCATGAAGAACTACACAACTTTGAGAGGAATCAAGTATGGGCATTGGTTGAGAAACCCAAAGATGAGCAAAACGTCATCGAAACCAAATGGGTGTTTCAGAACAAGCAAGATGAGGATGGAAAAGTTGTACGCAACAAGGCTCGCCTAGTGGCTCAAGGCTACACACAAGTCGAAGGTATGGACTATGGTGAGACATATGCTCCCATTGCTAGACTTGAGTCCATTCACATTCTTCTTGCTTATGGCAATCACCATGATATCACCCTTTATCAAATTGATATTAAAAGGGCTTTCTTAAATGGTGAAATTGAGTAGGAAGTTTATGTTAAACAACCTCCCGGCTTTATTAATCCCAAGAAACCAAACCATGTTTATAAACTTCATAAAGCTCTCTATGGTATCAAACAAGCTCCTAGAGCTTGGTACAAATGCTTAACCAAATTTCTTCTTGAGAAAGGTTTTGAAATTGGGAAAATTGATTCAACCTTATTATGTGTGAACTCAAATTCTTCCTTGGTTTGCAAATAAAGCAAACTAGAGAGGGTACCTTTGTTTCTCAAATAAAGTATACCAAGGACTAGTTCAAGAAGTTCAACATGCAAGAAAGTAAAGGTATTAAAACTCCCATGCCTACTAGTGGACATCTTGACTTGACAAAGGATGGCAAACCGATTGACCAAAAGGTATACCGATTGATGATTGGTTCATTGTTCTATCTATGTGCCTCCCATCCGGACATTATGCTAAGTGTGTGCATGTGTGTACGATACCAAGCGGCACCAAAAGAGTGTCATTTAAAGTCCATGAAAAGAATTGTGAGATACTTGTTATATACACCAAACTTTGGCATTTGGTATCCCAAAGGATCTTCTTTTGATCTTGTTGGCTACTCCGATTCGGACTATGTCGGAGACAAGATTGATAGAAAATCCACTTCGGGTACTTGTCAATTTCTTGGGAGATCTCTTGTGTCTTGGTCCTCCAAGAAACACAATTCGGTATCTCTATCTACCGCCAAAGCGGAATACATTGTCGCCGGATCATGTTGTGCTCAGTTACTTTGGATGACACAAACTCTCAAAGATTATGGGATACATGTGAGACATGTTCCATTGCTTTGTGACAATGAGATTTCTATTAAGATTGCATATAATCCCGTGCAACATTCTTGAACTAAGCAATTGAGGTTCGACACCATTTCATTTGATTTCATGTTGCTAAAGGTGACATTAACCTTAAGCATGTTCGAACCGACAAGCAATTGGCGGATATCTTCACTAAACCTCTTGATGAGAAGATATTTTGTCGATTGAGAGTGAGTTGAATGTCATTGACGCTTCCAACGTGAACTAGAAACTCACTTGGATGCATGCAAGGGCATGAGCTTATTTGACTAATCCTTGATATTTCTCTTACGATGATCATATTACATCTTGGATACATTGCTCCCTTGTATTGCATCTAACCCCTTGTAGGTATTTGGATATTCATCATCTCACAAGTTTGCTCCCAACTCCTATGTTGAGCAAACGAACTTGGATCAAGTATCTACATTATGGTTGATATGCTCAAGGAACAAGACTACACCAAAATATCATTTGACAAGTTATGTTAATTCTCCTCACTCTTGTCACTTTGGATATACATGTTGTTCCTTCCTCGGCTAACCCATGTAGGAAGATGAACTACAAACGAAGAAGGATAGTTCCCAACTTCACTTCATGAGCATCCACAACTAGTTCAACTACATGAAGGAGTCAACGTCAACCAAACCCAATGTAAGTGATCACATCTTAGAGAAACTTTACTCAAAGACATGAGTCAAAGCAACTCAACAAGATGTGAATACACTAAAATGCTTAAACGAAAAATGGCAACCCCATTTTGAGCTTAACGATGAGTATGATTGATGTCTAGTACGCAACTTTATTTCTTGTAAACTCTGTTGGGCCTCCAAGATGTCGGTGTATAAAATATGGGTATTTTATACCTTGACTTATGCATAGACAGTAGCAGCTTCTTTGCTGGCCAGGACTTGCCAGGAATCGCGAATATCAAGATTCAAGACCCAGTTGCAGAAGCTATTGGGAAGAAGATCAAGATGAAGCTTCAAGTTCAACACCGAAGATAACCTTTGCCGGCAAGGCCAAGCCGACAAGGTGAAGGCCCGGCAAGCTCCGTGCCGGCAAGCTGTCGCTAGCTGCCAGCGCTCCACCTCATCGAGCAGCTGGTCACTAATTGATGAGGTGTCGAGCCCACAGGCGGTTAGGTGAGATTTGTCGGGCACGTGTCAGCATGCTGGGGGGAGATTTACCTTTAATGACACCTGTCCAGAAGGCGTGTCAAGCTAATAGGAGGTAGCTGGGCGAGCGGTGCAGAAACCTTGCCGGGGCTACTCCTCCACATGACACCTAATGGCGCATTTATTGCGTTTGTCCTAATCTGGCAGAGTTAGGTATGATAGCACTGTTTGTTATCTAGTCACTATGTAATGACTGTTTTGCCACTGTGGTTACCCCTTGAGCAATAAAAGGAGGGCCAGTGCAACGTTTACACGGATCGAACCTTTGCACAACTTGCATGTGTAGCTGCTCTTTCCGTGCCTTGCCAGGAGAAGCACTCCTTGTACTTGTGCACATACACATCCAATACACAAAGCAGGAGTAGGGTTTTACACCTCACGGTGGCCCGAACCTGGGTAAATTCTTTGCGTTTCTGCTGATTCTGCTCTTTGTGCTCGTCGATCCCCCTAGTCGAACTGCAAAGGGGCTAGACGGCCCCATAGATGGTCGTACGCACGACATCTTGGGCACGCCAGGTAGGGGGATCGCTTCCGCGAACCTGAATCAGCAGATTGCGTGTCAGCTTCATCAGCTTCTTCATCTTCTTCGTCGTTGATGGCTCCCAAGAAGAAGGGTATCACGATGACGGCTCCTTCCACTTCCAAGGTTCCTTCGCACGTATCTGCGGGCGGCGCAGGTGGGGCAGCCAACGCGGGCGGTGTGGACACCGCGGTTGGCACGACCGGCGCAGGCGGCGCAGTCGCCATGCCCACCGTGGTTGGAGCAGAAGGCGGAGGCGCTGGAGGCAGTCAACCTCCTCGACCCTCTGGCGAGCAAAGCCGCGACGGGACGGGCGGGGCGGACGGACGTCTTCCTCCCACTCGTCGCGTCGACGAACGCAGCCACCTGAGCAACAATGCCCGGATTGGCGCAAGTCAAGACACCGCCGCGGCGACATCCAGGGATGCTGCGTCGAGACACACGCCGCGCCCGTCCCATGATGGGCGCAGCACAACTCCGAGCGGCGTCGATGACTCAGGACAGCGGCGAACACATGGCAAGACACCTGTTGTGGCACCCAGGCTCAAAGGACCGGTTTACCTTGTGTTCCCAACCCAGAGATCATGTCTTCTAGAAACACACAACAACTTGGAACAGAACAGAACTGATCTTTATTGATATTATACAAGTACAAGCTCGGATATTACATGGGATAGTGAGGCCAGAAGCACTACTCGTGCAATGACAGTATCTACATTATTTATGGAACATCTCAAGGGCCTCAGTACTAGTGGAAAGACTACAGCGTAGCGGAACATCGTGTGGAACACTCCATCCCATAGGGACACTGCTGGGACACGACCTAGTTAGCGTATCACGAACCTTAGGGATCTCCATCACCGGCTTCTCCTACATCTGGCATGATACGCCAGGTGAGTACTTGGAATGTACTCGTAAGCTCACAGCAACCAAAACAGTGCAGCAAACAACAGCATGGTAATGAATATGTTAATGCTTTAGGATGCTCACTTACTGTTACCAACTTACTCACTTCCGGGTTCACACATGACCCCCGGAGCACTCGTGACCCATCGGTCACTACCGAGCATGAGACGAGTTCTTCCATCATTATTATTAATGCGGTTGACCACACAGTGTGACCTAGTGCGGACTGTGTCCAATACTGTGGACGCGGCTATTCGAATAGATTCTTACACTCTGCAGAGGTTGCGCACGTTACCCACACCATGGACATTCGTCCAACGAAACTTGTCTAACCCGTAACTCCTCTATCGTACCACCGACAATCATCCCCCGTCTGAGTCATGCCCTGGGTGGCCCCTGTGACACTCCTGACACCTGCCACCATCGTGGCCAACTAAACTGTCCCAAACGGGGACGCTGGCAAATAACTCAACTTGGGCTCACGAGGTTATCGTCGTCTACCTGATCAGGGCAGCATGCACGCACACCTCCCCTCTTTGGTTGTACCATAAAAGAGCACGCGGTCAGACCAAGTCAAGGCCGTCCCAATCCGGCAGATGTGGCTGCACGGGTAAGTCCGGGTCGATGGCACTTTGATCAACCATGAAAGTGAACTTAACATGTAAAGTTACTGGTCACATTTAGGTATGTTGAATTTGTGCAAAATATCAACAATATGGAACTTAGCATATTTAAATTAAATTAAATGCAAAATAAACCATGAGAAGCCAACACTATTGTTATGCCTTATGCAATGGATGATGTTGCTTGCCTTGCTCAAGTGGAGTGTCTACAAACTCCTGGTCTTCAAATCCACATCAATTTCCTTCTGAAAGCATTATTAAATAGCAAAAGAAAATGTTACTTAAAGCCTTTTTGTTTGCCAAAAATTCTGTGAACATTGGAAAAATACCAAAAATTTATCAGAAAATAGAGGGGCCCAAGACAAAACCACAGCAAAAAGAATCACTTGATTTGGACTTGTAGTTTAAAAGTAATAGCTGGTCAAAGTTTCTGGTCAAAGTTGGATTAAATAAACAGAAAATAGAAAATAAGAAAATCCCTCAGCGGGCCACGTCGAAGATGTAAAGTAGGGGGGGGGCGCCTCCACTTATACCGCTTCGGGCGCGGGCCAGAGCCGCTGATAGGTGGGGCCGCGCTGTCAGATTTAAAAGAAAAAGAAGAGGAACAGAAGGAGGGCGGCTCACCGACGGCGATGGCCGGCGATAGCGACGGCGGCGAGCTCGGGAGACAACGGGGATGGATCGAGCCAACGACAGCGCTCCTCCCTGTACCCGCAGCGTCTCCAGAGGTGGCCTAACGGCGTCGCCCCCTTCCTCTCCTGTGGCGGCTGCTCTCGGTGGTCGTCGGGGACGGCAACTCCGACAGCGTTACGGTTGGCGAGGGGTCAAGGAGAACCAGGGGAGTGCCCTAAGCTCGCAGGTGGGGTCGGGTTAGGCTGGGGTGGAGTGTAGTGTGCTGGGTGGCGGAGCTCACTAGGCGGCAGAACTCCGGCGGGCTGCGAGGCCAGAGGGCCTCTCGGCCTTGGCGCGGCGAGCTGAGCTCGATTAGGAGGTGGTGGAGTGGGTGGTGAGGTGCGGAGAGGCCGGGCGTGGCCTTTTATAGGCAGGCGGAGGGTGGGGAGGACAGCGAGCTGGCCGTCGCGAGAGGGGGCGAAGTGACGGAGGAGGTCAGAGGGAGTTAAGGCGCGAGGCGACGGCTCGCAGGAAAGACTCCAGCCAGCTCATCCCCCGTACGGCTACTGTGCCGCCCGTGGCGCACGGTGGCCGTATCTGGCGAGCTCGCTGCCGGCGACGGGGAAGGGCCTAGAGGATCCAGGTAGACGGCGAAGAAGTTGCCGGCGCAATGGGACATAGTACGGCGACGCAGGGCGGCCGGAGCGGTCGCGTCCGACGCGGTCGGCGCGCAGAGGCGTGCTCAGGCATGCCAGTGCCGTGCTCACCATGGGTGCTGGCACCTGGAGGCCACGTACGCCTGGCGCACCACGTCCAGTGCATCGACCCTAGATCACATAGCCCCCCTGTGCCACTGGTTCGGCTAGAAACAACCTGAACCGAGTGGTAGCATCAAGAACATTTCCTGGATAGGAACTTGGGAGAGATCTAGAGAAGAGATGAGGTGTGGATGGGGCCAATGGAGTTGTCTGGGGTGCTCTAGGTAGGAAAGACTACAGACTGGAGAGATTTGAGAAACTTTTGCAAAGATTTGAACATGGTTCATGTATAAGCCATGTTCTGGTCCAGAAACTAGTTGATGAAGATGCACTCACATGGCTTGGCTCCTGGAAGTGAAATTGAGTACTGGAGGTTATTTGGTGGTGACAGCATGCCATAAAAATTTCAGCTCAAATGGGTACCTCTAGCTGGTACTTCCTTCACAGAGATTTGAAATGAGCAGAAGCTTGGCAGAATATTCTTGTTGAAAATTTGTACTGGACTAGATGACATTTTTGGATATTGTGGAAACATATGACTCCTAGTATCCCAGGGATTTATTTGGGAATTTTCTGAGGCATAGCAATACATGTTGCTTCACAAAGGGTCAATTCTGTCCAGAAGATAAAAGGAATATTCTGGACAAAATTTTGTACTGGGCAATGAAATATTTTTGGGGATTATGGAAGTAGATGATCTCAAGAAGGTGTGGCATTAATTTGGAATTTTTCTGATCAACAGATCAATAGGTTGCTTCACAACCCATAGTGAGAATAGGCATTTTCAGAGAAGAAAATGAATTATATAGGAAGAATAAAAATTAGGGTTTGGGTCAAAGGGTATAAGACAAGATTTTGGCAAGATGTTGAGGGTGTTGGATCACTTAAAGAGAAATCCAAGGAATCCTCATGTCCAAAGTCAAATGATTTGGTTCCAAAAACCAACAAATGGAAATAAAACCAGAGGGGTTTTGTGAAAAAGTTGAAAAAAAAATCAGGGTGTCACAAACCTACCCCCCTTAGGATGAATCTCGTCTTCGAGATTCGGTTGCTCAGGGAACAAATACGGATATGCTGATCTCAGAAAATCCTGTCTTTCCCATGTAGCTTCTTCTTCAGTATGGTGATCCCACAGTACCTTGTAAAATCTGATCACCTTGCTCTTAGTGGTTCTTTCCATCTCATCCAAAATTCTGTCAGGTTTTTCCTCATAGGTCAAATCCTTGGTCAACTCTAATTCACTCATATCTGCCTGTTTGATCGGAGGTGCAATGCACTTTCTCAGCTGTGATATGTGAAAGACATCATGAACTTCGGACAGTTCCGGTGGTAACTCCAACTGATATGCCACTCTGCCTCTTCTAGCAATCACTGGAAAGGGACCGATATATCTGGGTGCAAGTTTTCCTCGAGTATGAAACCTCTTTATCCCTTTCATAGGAGTTACTCAGAGGTAAGCATACTCTCCGGGCTCAAAAGTTACTTCCCGATGCTTAGAATCATAATAACTCTTTTGGCGGGATTTAGATGCTCGAAGACGCTCTTGAATCTCCTTAACTTGGTTCTCAGCCTCGAGCATGAAATCCATGCCAAAGATACGATTGTCTCCTGTCTGTGACCAGTTCAAAGGAGTGCGGCATTTCCGCCCATAGAGTGCCTCAAATGGTGACATCTTAAGACTTGACTGATAACTGTTGTTGTAGGAAAATTCTGCATAGTCTAGACTATCCTCCCACTTGGGTCCATAGGTGAGGGCACAAGACCGAAGCATATCTTCCAATATTTGGTTCACTCGTTCGATCTGTCCGTCTGTTTGTGGATGATATGCCATGCTATGCTTCAGCACAGTTCCCAAAGCTTGATGCAATCGTAGCCAGAATGCCGAGGTAAACAAGGATCCTCTATCTGATGTGATGGATTTGGGTACTCCATGAAGGCTGACTATCCGGGACATATAGAGTTGTGCGAGTTGATCGGCCCGGAAAGTAGTCTTTACTGGAATGAAATGGGCCACTTTGGTAAGTATATCCATGATAACCCAGATGGCATCATGGCCTCTTGTTGACTTAGGTAGTCCAACAATGAAGTCCATGCATATATCATCCCATTTCCACTGAGGAACTTGTAGGGGCTGTAACAGTCCAGCTGGTTTCTAGTGCTCAGCCTTAACCTTATTGCATATATCGCAACACGCGACATAGTATGCAATATCTCTTCGCATTCCTGGCCACCAAAAGGTTTCTCTTAGGTCCTGATACATTTTTGTTCCTCCCGGGTGACTGGAATATGCGGATTCATACGCCTCTCGCAATATCTGCTGCCTCGGGTTTTCCTGGTTAGGCACGCATATTCGGCTGTCAAACCATAATGTCCCTTGCTCTTCAACACGGAAGGACTTGGCCTTTCCTTGCTGTATGTTCTCCTTGATCTCCTGTATGCCCTTGTCTATTTTCTGAGCTTCCCTAATTTCTTCCATAAGTGTTCGAGTGATTTCCAATGTATCCGGGCTAATTGGGCCACAAATTATCAAGTTGAGCTTGGCAAACTCTTCTTGTAACCTTGGATGGATACCCTCCATTATTGCATTCACCGTGCCTGGTTTCCTGCTAAGGGCATCTGCAACCACATTGGCTTTTCCCGGATGGTAATTGATCCCAAGGTCATAGTCCTTCACCAGTTCAAGCCATCTTCTTTGTCTGAGGTTGAGATCGGGTTGTGTGAAAATATACTTGAGACTCTTGTGGTCTGTGTATATCTCACAGTGTTGCCCAATGAGATAATGCCTCCAAATCTTCAGGGCATGAACCACGGCTACCAATTCTAAGTCATGAGTGGGGTAATTCTCTTCATGGGGTCGTAGCTGTCTGGATGCATATGCTACAACGTTTCCTTCTTGCATTAATACGCACCCGATTCCATGCCTGGAAGCATCATAGTATATGTCAAAGCTTTTGTGGATATCTGGAAGAATTAAGACAGGGGCCATAGTTAGCCTCGTCTTTAGCTCCATAAAGCTGCTATCGCATTCTTCCATCCAGACAAGCTTGTGATTCTTCTTCAACAATTCTGTCAGTGGCTTGGCTATCTTAGAGAAGCCTTCAATGAAACGACGGTAGTAGCCTGCCAAACCCAGGAAACTGTGAACTTCTGTTACCGAGGCTGGTGTCTTCCAATTTAATACTGCAGTCACTTTGCTAGGGTCGATAGCCACACCTTGTTCTGACATAATGTGCCCCAAAAATCCCACCTCTCTGAGCCAAAATTCACATTTGCTGAACTTGGCATACAATCGATGGGTCCTTAATCTTTCCAGGACAGCACGGAGATGTTGTTTGTCCTCCTCTTCATCCTTGGAGTATATAAGGATATCATCGATGAACACCACTACAAACTTGTCCAGAAAGTCCATGAAAACCTTGTTCATCATGCTCATGAAATAAGCTGGAGCATTAGTCAGCTCGAACGACATGACTGTAAATTCATACAGACCATATCGAGTGGTAAAAGCTGTCTTGGGGATATCCTCTTTCCTGATTTTCAACTGGTGATATCCTGTTCGGAGGTCAATCTTGGAAAATACCCGGGCTCCGTTCAACTGGTCAAACAAATCATCAATGCGAGGAAGTAGGTACTTATTTTTGATGGTGACCTCATTCAATTGGCGATAGTCCACACACATCCGTAGACTGCCATCCTTCTTCTTAACAAACAGCACAGGTGATCCCCATGGCGAGATGCTTGGGCGAATGTACCCTTTTTGTAACAATTCATCCAACTATTTCTTTAATTCCACCAGCTCTGGAGATGGCATGCGGTAGTACTTCTTGTAAATTGGAGCAGTTCCGGGAATAAACATCAATAGCAAATTCCAATTCCCGGTCGGGTGGCATTCTCGGAAGTTCCTCAGGAAATACATCCGGAAATTCACTGACTACCGGAATCAAGTTCATATCTGTAACGGTGGTCTTGAATGCCATCCCTTTCTTTGTCATCATTTTGCTAGCAATAAACTGAACTGTTTGTCCTGCCGGGTTTACCAGTGTTACTATTTTGGTGGCACAGTTGATGCAGACTTGATGCGGTGTCAACCAGTCCATTCCCAGTATTATGTCCAGTCCAGGGGATTCAATGGCAACCAGGGTGGCTGGAAACTTAACTCCATGTATCAAGGTTTCCAGGTCCTTATATATCACATTTGTTCTGAGCATGGACCCAGGGGATTGTACCACCATGATTTTATCCAAAAGAGAAGGGGAAAATTTGTGTATGGTGGCAAAACTCCGCGAAATAAATGAATGGGAAGCCCCGGAATCAAATAAAATTATTGCAGGTATGTCGTTAACAAAAAACATACCAAGGACAACATCTGGTGCTTCGTGGGCTTCCTCAGCGGAGATATGATGGACTTGGCCGTGGCAGAAGTTCTGATTGGGGTGGCGTCCAATAGTGTTGACTTGTGGCTTGAAGTCGGATTGTGACTTTCCAGCTCTTGTGGTGCACTGCTTTGAATAATGCCCGCCTTGTCCACAAGTGAAGCAAGTGTTGTTGCGGTGGCAATCTTCCATCATGGGCTGCTTGCCATAGGTCTTGTCCTGGTTACCTGGCTTGTTCTTATTATTACCATTGTTCCAGGTAGGCTTGTACTCATGCTGAACCGGTTGCCAGATACGTGGGCTCAAACTTACGCTTGCGGTCATCATATCCAGACTTGTGCTCTCGTTCAGCTATGAAAGCTTTGTTTATCAGGGTCTGGAAGTCCGGAAAATCCAGTATGCAGAGCTGACAACAGAGGGCATGGTTGAGTCCTCCTAGGAATCGGTCTATCTTCCTTTCCTCCGTGGACACATCATGGGTGGAGTATCGTGCCAGATTATTAAATTTGTTCAGATACTCACCGACTGACATACTTCCTTGAGTAAGAGCAAGGAATTCCCTCTGCTTCACCTTCATGATGCTGGTGGGGATATGATACCTTCGGGACACTTCTTGAATTTCTCCCAGGAAATGTCTTCCCCAGGAGACCACGCCATTTTTGCATTGTCCCACCAGATAGCTGCCGGTCCTTCTAGGTAGAGAGTAACAAAAGGAACCTTGTCTGACTCATCATAGCGAGCTATTTCTAGCTTCTTTTCCATGGTCCTTAGCCAGTCATCGGCTTCAATTGGATCAACAGCTTGGACAAAATTGGGTGGCTTAGTACGCTGGAAATTAGACAGCTTGGAGTGTGTCCCGTTGTTCTGATTCTGCCCTACCATCGTCTGTGTACTTTTCAGAAACTCCATCAGATCCTGGTTTCTTTTCTCCTCAAACATCCTCATAATCTGATCAGTGGTCGGTGGTTGTGGAGGTGGAGGTGGCAAATCTTCGGGTGGTTGTCCTGCATATCTGGCGGATCGACGAACCAGAGTTCCATCACCGCCTTGATTGCCACACCTCTTCATCCTATAACCGCTCCCATTGCAAAACACCGAATTGATGAGCAACATCCATAGGGGAAATACGACCATGTGACACCAAGAAAACAAAAACAAAGGAAAAAACAAGAAAAGCAACATAATTATACAAGGCATTCCAACATCATACATGGCAAACTAGAAGGGTGTTATCATGACTGGTACTGCTCGTACGGCAATTGACATATTCAAAGATGCTACGATGCATACACATGCTGAAACTCAAGCATCTACTCTAGTAGTGCGGGTGGCATGGACACTGACAGACTGAAGACTCCTCGTCATCTGACTCTGCCTCAGAATCAGAGCTGATGATATGGATCACGTCCTCAGGATCAAAGGAAACACGACGGCGCTGACGGGAGGGTTCTCCTTCTGAGGAAGAGGAAGCACGACGCCTCAGCATCGGAGCAGCTGGAGTGGCTAGCAACGAGGCCCACTCAGCTAGTGTCTCACGTCGGGTACCAGACGAAGTGCCTGGGTGTCCGAACAAGCTAGAAGGAGTCTCAAGCATACATGGAGGTGGAACAGGCGGTGTATACATAGGTGAGAACGCAGGAGGAGGAGGAGACTGTGCTGCCGTACCAGCTGCAAGTGCCTCCTGGGCACGGGACAGCTCCTCAGCCAAGGAGATGATCATCTGATAACTAGCGTTCAGATAACGGGATAAGACACCAGTCGTACGATCACTCACCGGATCAACAGGTGCAAAAAGGACTCGCCCTGTCGTAGGCGACAGGGTGGGGTAGTGAAAGAAACCTGGGTGTGTCTGTATCTCGACCTCGTGGAAGCGCAAGTCAGTGAGAGCCTCCATAGCAGCAAACTGGATCGCCAGATCGGGAGTAGAAGCAGTTCCGCCCTTGGAAGAGTGGGAGTAGCTGCCGATCTCCGAACTCGCAGTAAGGAAAACCTCTGCGTGGTACTCGAACACTGAATCTGCAAGCTGCTCTCGGAACACCTGATACACTGGGTCTTCGCCGTTGGGATACAGTCAAAGCTAGACGCTGCGAAGTAGTATCGGGAAAGTGAACGGTGCCGACTCATGGTTGTAGTGGTACGGAACTGGTGCCATCTACACTCATCAGACCAGCGGTTAGTAAAACAAATGAATCGAGATGCATGCTATGCAACAAGGAAATGCAGCAGGCAAAACACACACCAAGACGCTACACTAATCGGGATTCTAGCGCAGGGTTAACTAGGGTGTCCTACAGTCAGCATGGCTCTGATACCAAGCGTTGTGGCACCCCGGCTCAGAGGACCGGTTTACCTTGTGTTCCCAATCCAGAGATCATGTCTTCTAGAAACACACAACAACTTGGAACAGAACAGAACTAACCTTTATTGATATTATACAAGTACAGGCTCATATATTACATGGGATAGTGAGGCCAGAAGCACTACTCGTGCTATGGCAGTATCTACATTATTTATGGAACATCTCAAGGGCCTCAGTACTAGTGGAAAGACTACAGCGTAGCGGAACATCGTGTGGAACACTCCATCCCATAGGGACACTGCTAGGACACGACCTAGTTAGCATAGCACGAACCTTCGGGATCTCCATCACTGGCTTCTCCTGCATCTGGCATGATACGCCAGGTGAGTACTTGGAATGTACTTGCAAGCTCACAGCAACCAAAACAGTGTAGCAAACAACAGCAAGGCAATGAATATGTTAATGCTTTAGGATGCTCACTTACTATTTCCAAATTACTCACTTCCGGGTTCACACATGACCCCTGGAGCACTCGTGACCCATCGGTCACTACCAAGCATGAGACGAGTTCTTCCATCATTATTATTAATGTGGTTGACCACATAGTGTGACCTAGTGCGGACTGTGTCCAATACCGTGGACGCGGCTATTCAAATTGATTCTTACACTCTGCAGAGGTTGCGCACGTTACCCACACCATGGACATTCGTCCAACGAAACTTGTCTAACCCGTAACTCCTCTATCGTACCACCGACAATCATCCCCCGTCCGAGTCATTCCCTGGGTGGCCCCTGTGTCACTCCTGTTACCTGCCACCGTCGTGGCCAACTAAACTGTCCCAAACGGGGACGCTGGCAAATAACTCAACTTGGGCTCACGAGGTTATCATCGTCTACCTGATCAGGGTAGCACGCACGCATAACCTACCCTCTTTAGTGGTACCAGTAAAAGAGCACGCGGTTAGACCAAGTCAAGGCTATCCCATTCCGGCAGATGTGGCTACACGGGTAAGTCCGGGTCGGTGGCACTTTGATCAACCATCAAAGTGAACTTAACATGTAAAGTTACTAGTCACATTTAGCTATGTTGAATTTGTGCAAAATATCAACAATCTGGAACTTAGCATATTTAAATTAAATTAAATGTAAAATAAACCATGAGTAGCCAACACTATTGTTATGCCTTATGCAATGGATGATGTGGCTTGCCTTGCTCAAGTGGAGTGTCTACAAACTCCTGGTCTTCAAATCCACAGCAATTTCCTTCTGAAAGCCTTTTTAAATAGCAAAAGAAAATGTTACTTAAAGCCTTTTTGCTTGCCAAAAATTATGTGAACATTGGAAAAATACCAAAATTTATCAGAAAATAGAGGGGCTCAAGACAAAACCACAGCAAAAAGAATCACTTGATTTGGACTTGTAGTTTAAAAGTAATAGATGGTCAAAGTTTTTGTTCAAAGTTGGATTAAATAAACAGAAAATAAGAAAATCCCTCAGCGGGCCACGTCGAAGACGTAAAGTGGGGGGGCGCCTCCATTTATACCACTTCGGGCGCGGGAAGGAGCCGCTGACAGGTGGGGCCGCGCTGTCAGATTTAAAAGAAAAAGAAGAGGAACAGAAGGAGGGCAGCTCACCGACGGCGATGGCCGGCGATAGCGACGGCGGTGATCTCGGGAGATGACAGGGATGGATCGAGCCCACGACAGCGGTCCTCCCTGTACCTGCAGCATCTCCAGAGGTGGCCTAACGGCGTCGCCCCCTTCCTCTCTAGCGGCGGCTGCTCTCGATGGTCGTCGGGGACGGCAACTCCGGCAGCGTTCCGGCTGGCGAGGGGTCGAGGAGAACCAGGGGAGTGCCCTGAGCTCGCAGGTGAGGTCGGGTGAGGCTGGGGTGGAGTGGAGTGTGTTGGGTGGTGGAGCTCACTTGGCGGCAGAACTCCGGCGAGCTACTAGGCCAGAGGGCCTCTCGGCCTTGGCGCGGCGAGCTAAGCTCGATTAGGAGGTGGTGGAGTGGGTGGTGAGGTGCGGAGAGGCTGGGCGGAGGGTGGCCGAGCCGCAAGCCGCCGTGGATGAGCTGGCACGGGGAGGATGGCGAGCTGGCCGTCATGAGGTGGGCGAAGTGATAGAGGAGGTTAGAGGGAGTTAAGGCGCGAGGCGACGGCTCGTGGGAAAGGCTCCAGCCAGCTCATCCCCCGTACGGCTACTGTGCCGCCCGTGTCGCGCGGTAGCCGTATCCGGCGAGCTCGCTGCCGGCGAGGGGGAAGGGCCTAGAGGATCCAGGTGGACAGTGGAGAAGTTGTCGGCGCAAGGGGACATGGTACGGCGATGCGGGGCGGCCGGAGCGGTCGCGTCCAACGCGGTCGGCGTGCAGAGCGCGTGCACAGGCATGCCAGTGCCGTGCTCACCATGGGTGCTGGCACCTAGAGGCCACGTACGCCTGGCGCACCTTGTCCAGTGCATCGACCCTAGATCACACAGCCCCCCCCCCCCCCCCCCGTGCCACTGGTTCGGCTAGATACAACCTGAACCGAGTGGTAGCATCAAGAACAGTTCCTGGACAGGAACTTGGGAGAGATGTATAGAAGAGATGAGGTGTGGATGGGGCCAATGGAGTTGTCTGGGGTGCTCTAGGTAGGAAAGACTACAGACTGGAGAGATTTGAGAAACTTTTGCAAAGATTTGAACATGGTTCATGTATAAGCCATGTTCTGGTCCAGAAACTAGTTGATGAAGATGCACTCACATGGCTTGGCTCCTGGAAGTGAAATTGAGTATTGGGAGGTTATTTGGTGGTGACAGCATGCCATAAAAATTTCATCTCAAATGGGTACCTCTAGCTGGTACTTCCTTCACAGAGGTTTGAAATGAGCAGAAGCTTGGCAGAATATTCTTGCTGAAAATTTGTACTGGACTAGATGATATTTTTGGATATTGTGGAAAGATATGACTCCTAGTATCCCAGGGATTTATTTGGGAATTTGTTGAGGCATAGAAATACATGTTGCCTCACAAAGGGTCAATTCTGTCCAGAAGATAAAAGGAATATTCTGGACAAAATTTTGTACTGGGCAATGAAATATTTTTGGGGATTATGGAATTAGATGATCTCAAGAAGGTGTGGTATTAATTTGGAATTTTTCTGATCAATAGGTTGCTTCACAACCCATAGTGAGAATAGGCATTTTCAGAGAAGAAAATGAATTATATAGGAAGAATAAAAATTAGGGTTTGGGTCAGAGGGTATAAGACAAGATTTTGGCAAGATGTTGAGGGTGTTGGATCACTTAAAGAGAAATCCAAGGAATCCTCAAGTCCAAAGTCAAATGATTTGGTTCCAAAAACCAACAAATGGCAAATAAAACCAGAGGGGTTTTGTGAAAAAGTTGAAAAAAAATCAGGGTGTCACACCTGTCGATCAAGTTCCAGATCCTCAGGCGCCAGCTCCGCCATGATAGCCCACTGCTGGGCATGGGCCGCGGCAGCAAGATCGTAACGGCACTCCTGCTGGCTCTGCCAGGAGTAGAGCGACGTCACAGTCTTCGCTCTCGGCCATGCCGGCCACAGCAGCAGATGCGATGGCGCGAGCCCAAATGCTGCTCAACTTTTCTTCGACGGCAGATAAGATGGATGAGTGGAGAGCCACCATCCAGAGCTTCATTGGATGTGCCGAGTCAAGCAAGTCGCAGCAAGCGGAGCCTTCACGGCGTCCGCAAACAGCACCAGCAGCTCCAACTGGTGGCCGTGCTGATGGCGCTGCACTAACGGTGCAATCACCTCCGCGGCAACAACGTCAACAGCAACCGCGACAAACTCAACGATCCTTCGAGCCCGACGAGATGTCGATGGCCTCTTCAGAGCCACGAGCGCGGCAAGATCAGCGGTGAGTGCTGCAAGACAGGCAGGTAGAGGATGCCCGCACCACCATTGAACGGTGCCGGGAGGCGCGCCGTCAATCCGACGCGCACAATGGCCCAGTTGTTGATGATCCTGCGCCCGAGGTTGGCGGATATCTGCCTAACGAGGTTGGATGTCTAGCCTTCACTCGTGACCTGCGGCAAGTCCGCTGGCCGTCTGTCCGGGCCTTCAAGCTGGAAGTACCAGAAAAGTACGACGGCAAGCTGAACCCGGCAGAGTTTTTGGGCATCTACACAATTACCGTGCAAGCTGCCGGGGGAGGAGACGAGAATATTCTTGCCAACTACTTTCAGTTGGTGTTGGAGCCTAACATGAAATCTTGGCTGATGAACTTGCCGGAGAACTCCATTTCTTCATGGTCAGATCTCTGCAATGAGTTTGTTGGTGCCTTTACCGGAGGTCACAAGGCCCCTAACAGCCCAGCGACCTACAAGTGATCCCGCAAAGAGATGGTGAAACTTTGCGCAAGTACATCCATAGATTCAGCCACGTGCACCGCAACATCCCAGATGTGCACCATGCAGCCGTGATTGCCGCCTTCCATACAAACGTGCGCAATCGAAGGATGCGGGAAAAGATGAACGTCAAGCTGCCGAAAACCGTCAACGAGCTCTACACGTTGGCGGATAAGTGCGCGCGTGCTGAGGAAGGAAAAAGACTTCCCGGGGAGGACGCTGGTGCCGAGGTGGACTCCGAGGACGATGATGCTGCCACCCCGAAGAACAAGGGCCGAAAGTGCAACAAGAAGTGCAAAGGCAAAACTGTGATGACTGTTGAAGGGTCCGGCAACTCCAACACCACCAAGAAAGCCAAAACAGAGGACTCCGGCAAGCAGGCTGCTGTATGTGCTGCTTGTCAGGAGGCGGCGGCAAACGAGAAGGCCAGCAAGTCCGATGGACCAAACTGCAAGATTCACCACACCAAGGGCCATGACCTCCAAGAGTGCCGACAAGTTGAGCATCTTGCTGAAAAGTAGAAGGCTGAATATGAAAAGCGCGACAAGGAGAAGGGCTAGGATGGTGCTGGTGGATCCGACAAGAAGGGCCGTGGTGGTCGAGGAGGCCGCCGCGGCAGGGCCAAACAGCAGCAGGAGAAGCCTGCTAGAGGCCGCAAAAAGAAAGAGGAAGATGATGGAAGTGAAGAGGAAGAGCACGACGGAGAGTCCAGTGAGCAGGAACTCCAAAAGGCAACTGAGGCCATGTGTATTGACGGGGGTGCATCTTTGCATTCCTCTCACTGCCAACTCAAGCAGTGGGCACATGAGGTCAACGCAGCAGAGCCGACAATAGGCGCCCAGAAGCCACTCAAATGGTGACACACGCCTATCATTTTCGATGCCGAGGACCACCCTGATCGCACAACTGCGGTCGGGTGTTTGCCGTTGTTGGTTTCACCAACAATTCACAACCTCTAGGTCACGGAAATGTTAGTTGACGGTGGGGCCGGCCTAAATTTGATTTCTCCAAAAATAATCAAGAGACTGCAGATTCCCGATGAAGAGCTCAAACAGACTGCTACACTCCAAGGAGTCAACCAGGGAAGGAGCCAACCCAAGGGGAAGATCACATTGCCGGTGACGTTTGGCGGGGAATTGAACTATAGAACAGAGAAGATTGTGTTTGATGTTGTCAAGATCCCCTTGCCGTATAATGGAATTCTTGGCCGCCCAACTTTGGCAAAATTCATGGTAGCATCCCACTATGCTTATAACACATTGAAGATGTCAGGGCCGATGTGTGTCATTTCCATCAATTCTGATACGAAAGATGCTGTCATATGCGTTGACAAACTCTACAGAGATGCGGTTGCAGCAGAGGCCGCCAAGCCACCAGCTCCCGCCAAGAAGAAGAAAAGCAAGAAGTCCAGCAGGACCTCTGACAAGATTTCCGGGAAGCGCACCTCCTCGGAGTGTTGCGCTCCTGTTGAAGACTTGCTGGAGTGTTCTACCGGCAAGAAATCCAAGGCCACTCCACCAACAACGAAGAAGGTGCTAGTGAAGGAGGATGGCACTGGCGGTACCTTCACCGTCAGTTCCACCCATGACAGCAAATAGGAAAGCGCGCTCGTTGCCTTCCTGCAAGTGAATGTCGATGTGTTTGCATGGCAACCATCTGACATCCCCGGTGTTCCCAGGGAGGTAATTGAGCACCACCTTGCTGTCTGTCCTCACGCTCGGCCCGTCAAGCAGAAGGTCAGGAAGTAGGCTTTGGAGCGGCAACAATTCATTGCCGAGGAAATCAAGAAACTTGAAGCAGTAGGTTTAGTTAGAGGTGTACTACATCCAACTTGGTTGGCAAATCCAGTTGTAGTGCGCAAAGCAAATGGAAAGTGGAGACTTTGTATCGACTACACTGATATTAATAAAGCATGTCCAAAGGATCCTTTCCCTTTGCCGCGCATTGATCAAATTGTAGACTCTACTGCCAGCTATGATCTACTCTCATTCCTTGATGCATATTCTGGGTACCATCAGATATTCATGGCCAAGGAGGATGAGGAGAAAACCGCATTCATTACTCCATGTGGCACATACTGCTTTGTGCGTATGCCTTTCAGATTAAAGAGTGCTAGTTCAACATTTGCAAGAGCAATCCAGATTGGTTTTTAGCTCCAGCTGCACAGGAATGTGCAAGCATATATGGACGATATAGTGGTCAAAACCAAGGACAAATCAACTCTCATTCAAGACTTAGAGGAAACATTTGCAAACTTGCCCAAAATCAATTTGAAGCTCAACCCCAAGAAGTGTGTGTTTGGCGTTCCATCCGGCAAACTTCTCGGGTTCTTTGTATCTCAACGTGGAATCGAAGCAAATCCCGACAAGATCAAAGCAATTGAGCAGATTCAAGCACCAGAAAGCGTCAAGGATGTGCGGTGTCTTGCCGGCTGTGTTGCTGCCTTGTGTAGGTTCATTTCAAAGTCTGCTGAGCGCGGCCTGCTGTTTTTCAAGATTTTGAAAAAGGCAGGTCCAATGAAATGGACTCCGGAAGCGGAGGCCACGCTGCAGGATTTGAAAAGATACCTCTCTTCTGCGCCAATGCTAGTTGCGCCTAAACCACAAGAGCCATTGCTGCTATATCTGGCGGTAACAAATCAAGTGGTCAGTGCTGCATTAGTGGTGTAGAGAGAAGTCGATGACGAAGAAGCAGCAGCGGCAAGCCCATCCAACGACAAGCCAGAATCTTCTCCGGCAAGGTCTGGTGCCGACAAATCAGAAACAGCGCAAGCAAATGAAGCTAATCAGCAAATGGTGCCAAAGAAGAAGGTGGTGCAGCAGCCGGTTTATTTTGCTAGTTCCCTCCTACAGGGGGCTAGGTCAAGATACTCTGGTGTGCAGAAGTTGCTTTTCGGCCTTCTTATGGCCTCGAGAAAGCTGCGTCACTACTTCCAAGCACATGAGATTACCGTCGTCACTCACTTCCCGTTGCAGCGTATTTTGAGGAATCCAGATGCATCTAGCAGGATAGTGGAGTGGGCGCTGGAACTGTTGAGCTTTGCACTCAAGTTTGAAAGCACTTCAACTATTCAGAGCAGAGCCTTGGTGGAGTTTATTGCAGAATGGACGCCAACGCAAGACGAAGAAGATCAAGAATTAGCTCTCCCCAGCAAAGAAATAATTAAGGAATGGATTATGTACTTTGACGGTGCCTTCTCGCTGCAAGGAACCGGTGCCGGAGTGCTGCTTGTTGCACCCACCGGAGAGCACCTCAAGTATGTAATTCAGATGCATTTTCCTAGGGAGAAAGCTACAAACAACACTGGTGAGTACGAAGGGCTCTTTGCCGGTCTCAGGATCGCAGTGTACCTTGGAATCAGAAAGTTGATTATCCGTGGTGACTCGCAGCTTGTTGTAAAGCAAGTTAACAAAGATTATCAGAGCCCGTTGATGGAAGCATATGTGGAAGAAGTGAGGAAATTGGACGAACACTTTGTCGGATTGCAAACAGAGCACATCCCTCATGCGGAAAACAGCATTCTTGATCATCTGTCAAAGTGCGCCGCTCAAAAGCTACCTATGGAACCGGGAACTTTTGTACTCCATTCGAATCAGCCATCAGTCACACCATCAACGCAGGCCAGCAAAAGAAGAAAGTTGAACACCGGCAAGTATTTTTCGGCAGAGCTCCCAGAAGCCGCCGGCAAGAAAGTTGTCGGAGACAACGACACGTCTAACGGTGAGTAGCAGCCTCTAGCAGAACGACAAGTTTTTGCCGTTGAGACAAGCGCTCCCGCTCCGGAAGAGATGCTTTTAGTCCTTGTTATTGAGCCACAGGCTCCGGCATGGGCACAACACATAGTTCATTTCCTTCAAACAGGAGAACTTCCCGATGAGCAAGAAGAAGCTGAGAAAGTAGCCCGTCAATCAAGTATGTATCAGTTTGTGGATAACATTCCGCACAAAAAAAGACCAAATGGTGTGAAATTGAAGTGCATTTGCCGGGAAGATGGACTAAAGTTGTTGGCAGAGATACATGGAGGCATATGTGGCTCTCACATTGGTTCAAGAGCGCTTGTCGGCAAGGCTTTCCGGCAAGGCTTCTATTGGCCCACTGCCCTCCAGGATGCAACTGAGCTAGTAACCAAGTGTGAAGCATGCCAGTTCCATTCGAAGAACATACATCAACCAGCTCAAGCTCTTCAAACAATCCCTCTCTCCTGGCCTTTTTGGTCTGGGGGCTTGATATTTTGGGCCCCTTCCCCCGTGCTACCGGGGGCTTTGAGTTCTTGTACGTCGCCATCGACAAGTTCACAAAGTGGCGTGGAGTGGAGCCAGTGAGGAAGGTGATAGCACAGTCAGCCGTCAAGTTCTTCAAAGGATTGGTTTACTGTTTTGGGGTTCCTAACAGAATCATCACTGACAATGACACTCAGTTCACGAACTGCACCTTCATGCAGTACATCCAAGACCTTGGAAGCAAGATCTGTTTTGCCTCTGTCGCTCATCCGAGAAGCAATGGACAAGCAGAACGGATGAATGCTGAAGTGTTGCGTGGTCTCAAGACAAGAACCTTTGATAGGCTACACAAGTGTGGAAGACGCTAGATTGATGAGTTGCTGGCAGTTCTTTGGTCACTCAGGACAACACCAAATCGAGCTACCAGCCAAACACCCTTCTCCCTAGTCTATGGTGCAGAAGCGGTGCTCCCCACAGAACTCACATACGGGTCACCTCGAGTGCTCGCCTATGATGAGGCAGAGCAAGAGCAGCTGCGGCAAGATGATGCAATGCTCCTTGAGGAAGATCGTCTTCCGGCGGCTGTGCGAGCTGCATGCTACCAGCAAGCTTTGCGCCGCTATCATAGCCGCAAAGTTCATGCCCGGAGCCTTGAGGAAGGCGACCTTGTCCTTCGGCACATTCAATCCGCCAAAGGATCAAACAAGTTGACGCCAAAGTGGGAAGGCCCTTATCGGGTAGCGCGAGTCACCAAACCTGGCGCAGTCCGTCTGGAGACCGAAGATGGCATCCTAGTACAGAACTCATGGAATATCGAGCATCTTCGCAAGTTCTACCCATAAGGTGCAGTTGCCGGGCCTGTTGGTGCAATGATTTGCCTCCTTATGTTTTGGAGATTGTTGACAAACAGTGAGGGACTGATTTGTTTGCTAGTGCACACAGAGTAACAGGTCCCTGGAGTCAAGAGAAGTTTGGTTTCAAACTCCAAATAATATCCCCTGCGTAGCAGTGAAGGTTATCACCGAAGATTATGATGACAAGAGTGACCCCTCAAAAATTGCTGACGTGAAGCAATTGGTTCGGTGCCTTTTTGAAGGAAGTGACTGCATCCGAGAATATTGAAGATGAAGTGAAGACGTAGCATTCATTTCGTTGTTTCTTTTCTCTTATTGAGACATAGGACCACCGTAGTATTAAGAGGGGTGTAGCGTTCGAAGATTTGATTCGCTGATTTTAAACCCAAATCCTATGAAAGCTGCGAGAGAAATCTCTTTGTGTTCCGAGCAAATGCTTGCCAGCAAGAGACTGTGATCTTTGCTGCGAGAGATTTGTCTCTGACCGAGGAGTTAGCATTACTTGCTCTTCAAGTAATGTTACCGTTGCTCCCAAAATCCGACCGTTGTGAACGTGTCGGTTGGCCATTGGCTGGACCGCGTGTCCAAAATGGTCATTTCCCATCAGGGAAGGCTGCGGCTATAAATAGCCACCCCGCACCGGCGTTGTCCGGTGGCTGCTCCGTTTGATTCTGAGAAGATTGTTGAGCAACCCCCTCTCCGATAGATTTGAGTTTAAAATCCACCGAGAGAAAACCCCAGAGCCGAAAAATTAGATAGTGGTTCAGCATCACTCGAATCTAAGTCCAGTACGCTCCGCCTATTACTCTTGAGAGCTGCGAACTCTCTAGACGGTTAGGTGTCAATTTCTTCAGAGACCAAGAGTAATTGTGGTTCTCGAAGAAGATGTTTGTAAAGGTTCAGAGATCGCCTCAAGCATCTACCACGAGTAATCGGCATTGGTTGACGAACCAATTGTCGAGGAGAATAGGGCGAAGAGAGTTTATCTTCTGTGTTAAATCACAACCCCTCCAACCAGACGTAGTCCTTTTGCAGAAGGGCGAACTGGTCTACCAAATACCTTGTCGCCATCGAGCACCACTGGTCATCTCTGCTACTCTCCTTTACATTCGAACGATGCCATGCGACATGTTTCAATTATGTGATTTACCTCGATGCATGTTTTAGTTTCCATTCGACAGCTTGTATTTGCTCACTAAATTATGTTTTCATTCGTTCCGAGAGTTTTGATATTTCCGAAAGAAAATTTAAAACTCCCATTCACCCCCCCTCTGGTAGACATACTTCGTTCCTACAATTGTTATCAGAGCAAGGTACTCCTTGACTCTGCTCATTTTGGTCTAACCACCTTGGAGTTTAAGTATGTCTTCAGTGAGCTACAAGTCGCACCTCAAGATTCCCATCTTTGATGGGACGGACTATCCCTTCTGGAAGGAGAAGATGAAGATCCGTCTCCGAGCTATTGATGATGATATGTGGAATGTGGTGCAGAATGGATTCACGGTTGAAGTGCCCTAGGTCCCCACTGACCACGAGAAGAAACTCATTCAGATCGATGCTCAAGCCAAAGATGAAATTGGTGGCCATCTCTCTCGTTCTCAATTTCTTCGCTATCGTCAGTGTGAAACTGCAAAGGAATTGTGGGACATTCTTGAAGAGATAAACGAGGGTGTTTTAACTCAGAAAGAAGCTCGCATTGATACTCTTCGGGCCAAGTTCAATCAGTTCAAGTGAATTGGAAATGAAAGCTGCCAGCAAACCTTCGATCGTCTGAGTGACATTGCAAATGAGCTACAAGGTCTCGGCGCCAAAGACATCACTGATCACGAAGTTGTGAATAAACTGCTCCGATCCCTTGATAGTTCGTTCGACACTTTAGTTCTGATGATTCGGGAACGAGCTAATTTCAAAGTTCTTGACTCTGCTGATATCATGGAATGGCTAAACACTCACGAAGAACAAGAAGAAGAAAAGAGAGATCTCTATGGATCAAATCACCGAAAAAGTCATGCTCTCAAGGCTGCGACTGATTCTTCCTCAGAAGGAAACGCCGATGAAGATTCAGATGACCCAGAAAGGATCAGCAAGGATCTTGCATTGATCACGAAAAGGTTCCAACGCTTTCAGAAGAAAAATCAGTTTCAGAAGAAAGGATCTAGTAACTCTGGCGGCTCCAAATCTTCATCAAAACCTACTGGAGATTACACTTGCGTCAAGTGCAAAAAGCCAGGACATTTCATCTCGGACTGCCCTCTCTGGGAAGCTGAAATTCGTGCCAGTGGAAGATTTGATTCAGGACACAACCATGGCAAAGGCAAGAGCAAAAGCTACGACTCTGATGATGAGAAGAAAACGAAGAAGTTCTTCAAGAAGAAGGATAGCTCCTCCAAGTCCTCGTCAAGATCTTCCTCAAGGAATCCCTCCAAATCCTCATCCAACCGCAAGAACACTTCTCGCAAGGCCAAGGCGTACATCGGAAAGGAGATGGATTCCGATGAAGAAGCATCATCTGACTCCGAAGAAGTTGATGAATCCGATGAGGATTCTGATTCCGGCATGGCTGGCATAGCGTGTGCTTCTACTCCTGCATCGAACTTCTTCGAGAATCATTCGAGCGACAACGAGTCCCTGCGTACTGCTTCATGGCCAAAGCTCTGAAAGAAAAGGTATCCTCTAAACATCACAAGGTTCACTCCAGTGATCAATATTCTTCTGATGAGGATGACCATGCTAAATTGATCAAAATTGCTAATATGCAACAAAATTCTCTCGAGAAAATTGAGAAAACCCTCAGGAAATATGAAGGGTTGTTGGTTGAGGAGATGGAGAAAAATCAATCGTTGACCGAAGAGCATTCCGCCCTCGAGTCTCGAATGAAAGAACTGTCGGATCATCATGATTTTCTCTCAGCTGACCACGAAAGATTGACTTATGATTACTTAAAACGGAAACAGGAACTCGAGTCGCGGAGAGAGGCTCATTATGACTTGATCAGAGAAAAGTCTCTTCTCACCCAACAACTCAAAGAGAAACCTGAAGTGTTTGTACCTCCTTGCTTAAAATGCCTTGAACGCAGTAACGCTGAATCCAATGCTGAATCTTCTGTGAGTGCTAACCCCTCGGTCGAGGAAAATGGTTCTGTTTCTGATGAAAATGCTAGGTTGAAGGATCTTCTTCAGACAGGAATGTTCAAGTCTCTCAAAGGGCATCAAACCCTGTGTGATGTTCTGAAGAAATCCATTCTTCACAAAAATCCCAGAAAGGAAGGTGTCGGTTTCGAAAGGAAACTGAATGAGAATGGCTCCTATTGGGAACCTGATCAATATCCTCGCAATGTGTGGGTACCGGCTAAGAGCAAAATGCTCGATCCAGCTTTACTTTCGGGATATGACTGTCCTATCCCTGAGTACTCATATGATGATTCTCTGGACAACTATAAGTTGTTCAAAAACCAACGTGGTGAGGCTGTTGCTCGCTATGTTGGACCAAACAGCAGGAATGGCCCCCCAAAGGAATCTATCTGGGTGCCCAGGAAAACTATCGAAGCATTACCTGTTACTAGACTACTAACCATGCAGGAAGAAAATGCTCGATATATCCTTGAAAAGATTCGACGGAATGAGTACATACTTGCCTCACCCAACCGCTATACTCATTCGTCAGGAAGGAATTTCAATGCATACTCTTTCGACTATGCTCGCACTCATTCAAGTTACAATTCGCATAATTATCGAAAGAAATCACATCCTGCTCGCTCATATGTTTCGAAGCCACCTACAAAGATGTGGGTGGTTAAGAAAGCCTAATTTCTCTGCAGGACTATGTCTCCGGGTGTACAGAATGGATAATGGATAGTGGATGCACTAGTCATATGACCGGAGACAAGTCGTTGTTTGTCGACCCCAACTTAACTACTTCATCTGAGAAGTATATTACTTTCGGCGACAACAACAAAGGAAAGGTAATTGGGTTAGGTAAAATTGCAATATCCAAGGACAAGAACATTGATGATGTTTTACTTGTTCAGTCTCTTGGATTCAATCTCATGTCAGTTGGCAAGCTTTGTGATCTAGGCATGCTTGTTCTATTTTCTAAATCCAAATGCATCATCTTTATGGCCACTGACAATTGCTTCGTTTTCGAGGGAAATAGAAAAGGTGATTTATATATTGTGGATTTCTCTAAGGGTCCCTCAGTCCGAACTTGTTTGCTCGCAAAAGCAATCGAAGGATGGCTGTGGCACTGAAGACTTGGTCATGCAGGTAAGAGAAATTTGCAGACTCTCGTGAAGAAAAATCATCTTCATGGTATTCCTGATGTGAAATTCGACAAGGATCGTCTCTGTGTTGCGTGTGAAGCTGTTAAATTGGCCAAGAAGCATCATGCATCAAAAACTGTCATGACCACAACAAGACCTCTGGAAATTCTTCATATGGATTTATTCGGGCCTCAAAACTATGCAAGTTTCGGAGGCAGTCATTATGGTCTGGTCATTGTTGATGATTTCTCTCGATACACTTGGGTATTCTTTCTCGAAGATAAAACCTGCACCCAAGACATCTTCAAAAGATTCGCTAAGAAGGCTCAGAATGAATATGATGTGCAAATTAAGCACGTCAGAAGCGACAATGGCACTGAGTTCAAAAATACTCATATCGAAGATTTTCTCGATGAAAATGGTATCACTCATGAATTCTCTGCAGCATACACTCCCCAACAGAATGGAGTTGTTGAGCGAAAGAATAGAACTATCATTGAAATGGCGAGAACAATGCTCAGTGAGTATAAAACTCCCATTCGTTTCTGGGCTGATGCTATTAACACTGCTTGCCATGTTGTGAATCGTGTTTATCTTCATAAATTCCTTAAGAAAACTTCATATGAGCTTATCACTGGCAAGAAACCGAATGTTTCTTATTTACGTGTATTTGGTGCACCTTGCTATATTCGTGACATGAATCATAATTCCAAGTTTGCACCCAAGGCACATGAAGGTTTTCTTCTTGGTTATGGCTCGAACTCGCATACTTATCGTGTCTATAACTCTCACCACAGGAAAGTTATGGAAACGGTAAATGTGCGGTTTGATGAATCTAACGGCCCTCAAAAGGAGCACCTGCCTAATGTGATAGATGAACCTCCGATTTCGGATGCTATTCGACAAATGGCTATTGGGGACGTCAGGCCAGTCAAAGAAAATTCACCAGACTATTCCGATGATGATGCTCCCATTGCTCGACGTACACGCCAATCTACTGCTGAAGAAAATACAACACCGAACACAAATGGCAACCCAAATGCAAATGCCGATCAAAATGGCGATCAAAATGAAAATGGCGACACTAATGCCAACCCTGATGCTGATAATGAGGATAACAAAAATGATTATCAAGAAGGAAATCCTCTCCCACGAGTGGCAAATCGAGTTGACCCTACATTAATCCTCGAAGATCTCGAGAATCCAGGTTACCGACCCGCAACTCGCTCTCGCACTCGTTTGGCTAACTACTGTGGCAGTTTCTCTTTTGTCTCATTGACAGAACCTACCAAGTATGAAGAAGCTATGAATGATCCCGATTGGATGAATGCCATGCAAGAAGAGTTGGTGCAGTTCGAATTGAATGATGTGTGGGAATTGGTTGACAAACCGAATCCTAAGAAACACAATATCATCGGCACAAAATGGATTTTCCGGAACAAGCAAGATGAAAATGGCATTGTTGTGAGAAACAAAGCACGTCTTGTCGCTCAAGGGTATACACAGGTAGAAGGTATTGATTTCGGTGAAACATATGCTCCTGTTGCTCGCCTTGAAGCAATTCGTATTCTTCTCGCTTATGCAAATTACAATGATATTCTGCTTTACCAAATGGATGTGAAAAGTGCTTTTCTCAATGGTGAAATTGATGAGGAGGTATATGTTAGGCAGCCACCTGGCTTTGAAAACCCTCAGTTTCCTAACAAAGTTTTCAGGTTAAAAAAGGCGTTGTATGGGCTAAAGCAAGCCCCTCGAGCTTGGTATGACACTCTGAAGAGGTTTTTGCTCGATAAAGGGTTCAAGCCAGGATCCACTGATTCCACACTTTTTACTCGTGATATTGATGGCAATCTATTCGTGTGTCAAATTTATGTGGATGATATTATTTTAGGCTGTACTAACAATACTTGCAGCATGGAATTCGGGCGAATAATGTCCGAGAAGTATCAAATGTCCATGATGGGTGAACTTAAGTTCTTTCTCGGACTACAAATTCGTCAACAGGAAAACAGAATTTTCATATCTCAGGAGAAATATCTAAGAGACTGTCTTAAGAAGTTCAAAATGCAAGATTGCAAACAGAAGGATTACAAAACTCCTATGCCAACAAATGGTCAGCTGGACGCAGACGTGTACGGTAAAGATTACGATCAGAAAGCTTATCGTTCGATGATTGGTTCTTTGCTTTACCTATGTGCATCCAGACCTGATATTATGTTGAGTGTTTGTATGTGTGCTCATTTTCAAGCTGCACCGAAAGAATCGCATCACCAAGCGGTCAAGCGTATTCTGAGATATTTGGCTCACACCCCCACCTTAGGTTTATGGTATCCTAAGGGAGCACAGTTTGACCTCGTTGGATATTCAGACTATGATTATGCAGGTGACCGGGTTGACAAGAAATCTACTTCGGGGACATGCCATTTCCTCGGTAGATCATTGGTATGTTGGTCGTCAAGGAAGCAGAATTGTGTCTCACTCTCTACGGCTGAGGCCGAATATATTGCTGCTGGCGCTTGTTGTGCTCAATTATTATGGATGAAGCAGACTCTGAAGGATTATGGCATCAAGGTCAAGAAGATCCCTCTATTGTGTGACAATGAGAGTGCAATCAAAATTGCCCACAATCCTGTGCAGCACTCTCGCACCAAGCATATTGAGATCAGACATCATTTCCTACGCGATCATGTTCCTCGAGAGGATATTGTTATCAGTCACGTCAATACCGAAGAGAATCTCGCCGATATCTTCACCAAGCCTCTCGATGAGAAAAGATTCTGTGCGTTACAGTGTGAGCTAAATATCCTAGATTCCGCAAACGTGCAGTAAGCTAGACTCGGCACCAGTACCAACACTTCCACATCTTAAAAGGAATGGGTGCATAACACTCGAAGAGCCTGAAAATTTCGACAAAGTGAAATTTTCTTTCCGAGAGTGAATACATTAACGAAGAACTAGACTAACCGGGTGCCACGATAATTGTGCGACGCTCGGGGTCATACAGTTCTTATACGGTGGGTAACGCCACCACAATTTTTCTTCGCTGAGTTGCAGTTGAAACCTTTGTGTTAGTCCGAATGTATTTCACTCATTGTTTTTCTCTCTGTAGTTTGTGTTTTCTGGTCTGAGTGAAATACCTAGGACCGTGTTTTTCCCTCTATTCTATCTCTTCCAGTCTATGCTATTCCGTTATGAATGCACAAATTTCATCTGGGAACGAAACTTCATCTGGTGTCCTTGATCACGTTAAAGTTTCAGTCCGAACTTAATCAGTTTTGGCGAAAGCCGTCCAAAATTTGGGGTTTCCCGCCCAAGTCTGGACCACGTTCTTTGGTGACGGTTGCCACGTGCTGATCATCAACTGCCAGCTTATCTAATCCATTGAATCGCAATAGTCCATTAACTCTGGCCGTCAATCAGATTCACCTGGGTGCGGTTATTTCCTCTTCGCATATAAATGTTGTGCCGCCACCCTCCTCGTTTCACTTCGCATCTTCTCCATCGCCACCTTCCGAAGCCCTACCGCAGTGCTCCTCCTCGAGCTCGACGACGTCGACCTTCTTCACCGCTTCGCTGCCGGAAAGAGGTCGCCGGAGTCATTCCTCGCCGCCGTGGATCATCTTCCTCTCCGCGCCGCCGTAGTTGCTGCACATCACCGAGTTAGGGTATGTGTAGTGCGAACTCGTTCTTCCTCTCTTCCTGTTCGAGTTCGTCTGCGGTAAAAATTGCCTATTTTTACTGTATTTCTCAGATCCTTACTGATAGGTAACTTGTGCGGATGTGGTTTGTAGTTGTCCCTCGCATCCGAAAAATTTTAGATCTAGGGTTTGTGTTATGTCTCGCACGAACGAAATGCTTAGCACGTTTACTAGTATTTTCTTCGAACCTACTAGTTCGTTCTACACATTTCTTTCGCCCGAAACATCTCTCAAAGTCTGCATCTATTTCTTCATCAAAAACGAGTTCCTATTTTTCAAAATCTTCGTTGTGTGCATTCGTAACCCTGTTCCTGTTTTCCCTCGCATCTATCTATGTTCACAGAAAAATGCAGTCAGTTGAGGATTCAGCTAACCCAGTCAGTCGGGCTGACAGAGATGATGTTATTCTGGGCACTGCTAATGAATCCAAAGCTCTGAATGCTAAGGGCCCAACGGTAGGCCCATCAACCAGCAAGAGAAAAAGGACCGATCAAAATGCCGCCGAGCAAGAAGAGACTGCTCCGAAGAAGAAGAGGGGTGGCAGACATGCATACACCAACACCGCCGAGTACATATCTCATGATCGGTACGACACTGTTATAGGAGAAACCAAACATCAGAGAGATACTCGTCAACAATGGATTCGCCGCCACTGGGTGCGCAAGTGGTTCAACTATGAATTTGTTCATCCTCGGTTTGCTCAGAACTTTGCATTTCATCCACCATGGGGTGACTTCCGTGAAATTTCTCTCATCAAGGCAAATGGTCCCCAAGAGAGACCACCTCCTCCGCCAAATGCTGATGAGTCTTCCCTTCGCACACCTGCATCATATCCCGATGAGCTTGCTAAGCGTCAGCGCAATGCCATCAAGCGAGCCCAGAGGGCCGAAAAGCAAAAGGCTCGAGAACAGGAAAACCTTCGCCTTCTCAAAAATGATGTGGAGAAGAAAAAGGCCGCAGGAAAATCTGAAAGTCGTTCTAAGCGCAAGCATGATCCCAGCGCTGCTGCGAAGAAAAAGAGCGCACCAAAGAGGAAAAAGGCTAAACCTGCTGTTGATTTTCGAATGGATGATTCTTCTACTGATGATGATGATCCTCCGCTCACCAAGGAAGAAGTTGCTGCTACTCTCAGTGAGGAAGTAAACATCACCACATCTACTGTGCTGCCTGATCTTCGTGTTAACATTGCTCCAGAAGCACCACCGAAGAAGATCTCAACTCGAAAGACCCCTGCTTCTACTGTCACAATGAAGCCGCATGTGAACACCACTCCTCATCCTGATGCTATCAATTTGAAGGATTTGGTTGTTGACGCTCCTGTGAGTATTGCCAAGCAAGGCGAAAATATTCCCAAACCTGACTTGAAGAAAATCAAGGCGCCTACCGAGACAGTTGCTCCGAAGGCTACTGCTCCGAAGGAGAAGGTTGCTAAATTTGCGCCTACCTTGACTCAGCCTTTGGCTTCACAACCTCCTACCGAGCAAGTTCCTGTCCAGACTGCTCCCTCTATAAAGTCTGATGCTCCTCATTACTATGATCACACATTCATCATGGAACAGATCGATAAATTTGTGGACAATCCTTTCGATGGAGAAGTGGCTTCCCTACCTATTCCTGCCGAAGTCATTACTCAAGCCATTTCCATAGTTCAAGAACTGAGAGAAGATGCCGTTGAGATCAACTCTCTCTCTCTCTGCCGAGATAGTGGACATTGATGAACGCATGAAATCTGCCTCTTCCAAGTTTGTCATAAAAGCGCTCGAAGACTCCTACAAGGATATCAATCGTGCCATGACTCTCCTTCGCCACCGCAGGTTACGTTTTCACACAGATCTAGATGAAATTGTTCGGAAAATCTATGATGAACATCAAGCCAAAGTCACCGGATACAATGATCTGGTCAAGGGCCATATTGATCAAGTTGCTCAGCAAAAGAAAAAGCACCGATAAAGAATTGCGAAGAAAAATGTGCCTCCTGCTCCGAAGGAACCGTCGCCTGTTCCCCAAGTTGCTCAGTCTCCTGCCCCACAAGAAAAATCTCCTGAGCCAGCAATTCCTTAGCCACTCCCTGTTAAGGACTCGGATGCTCCTCCCTTGCCAAGGCCAACTGAATCAGTGCATGTGGCCTCCCCTGTTCGAGCTGATATTCCCTCGCAATAATTTGTCTCTGAGGAAGGTGAAATCCCTCGCTCCGATCCCCAAGCTTCTTCGGCTGATGATGCTCCGAAAGTCTCAGCCTCTCCTACAGTCAAGCAACAACAGATCCCAGTCGAGCAACAACCTTCAGCAAATGCATCGGCTTCAGTGCCTCCAGTGATTGAACCTGCTCTGCTGCCTTCTACCTCAGAACCTCCAACAGTTGCAACACATGTTCCTCTTCGCTCAAGTTATCCATCGACACAGCTATTCGAATGCCAGATGTTGGTCCCTCCGAACGAAAATCAGTCTCTGCTCGCCGCATGGACTCAGTTGTCTATGGTGATGAATATCTTTCTCCTGAAGAAGAACTTAAATATCCATACCCTCATGAAGAACTGCCTTTGTTTTCGTCAGGCGCAGGCGCAAAAGGTCCTCTTTTCAATCGGAATGCGCATCCCAAATTCTTTCAAGATAGTCCGTATGATGGGCCGCGCACTTCAGAATCGCCTCGTTTCTGGACTAAGGAACATGCCATCTATTATACTTGGGTCCTCTATGAGAGCCGAAAGATATTTCCTCACGAATATCTGGACATCCCTGTTATGCACAACATTGGCTGTTTCAATCAATTGCTTCAGGATCTGGATGATTTCTGCCTCACCAAAGTATTTGAGTTCGAGCACCCTTGGAACAGAGAGATTATTCTTCAATTCTATGCTACCCTATATATCTCTGGCGATGAATCTGATAGCTCCAAATGGGTTATGGAATGGATGACCGAAGGAAAACGCATAAAATGCACTTCAACAGATTTTGTCTCGCACTTCCATTTCCCTCGCTTTGAGCATGGTAGCACTGAAATTCGGGTCCATAACATTGATGTCATATCGGATGACAATTTTCGGTGCACTATGGATCCTGAAAAGATTCGTGACTACAATGGTCCACCTCGTCCTGAGCATTTAACCTTCGACAACCAGACGCTATTCCACATGCTCTCATATACCATTTGCCCTCTGGCTGGTATGAATCTAGACAAGTCCATCTCAGATGTTCTTCGTAATGCTATATATGCAATCTCTGAGCGATACATTTTCGATGTGGAAGACATGTTCCTACGCATCCTGAAGGATTCTGCCCAATATCCCTTCTGCATCAAAGTGTTTGCGCCATGGATTCAGAAAGTTGTTGAAAATGCAATGCGCATAGTGTATCTTGTGAAGGAAAGCCATAAAGGTTTCATTCCTCCTGTCCACGATACTTTGAAAGTGATGGATGATATCTCTTCGGGCAAATCGCCCGCATCAAGCTCCCAAGTCTATCACCAGCCATTTGATGGGCCTCGTCTGCCTCAGCACGACCGAAAGATTTCGCCACACCCTCCATCGCAACTCGAAGTTAGTTTGCGTACAGAACAGCTGCTACTGCAACATATCGCTAAGGATCGTCGCGAGAAAGAACATCTCGCCTCCGAACTGAATGCACTTAACAATCGCACGAGGATAATGCATTTGATAGCTAATGAAAACAAGAAGAGACTCTGGAAATTGCTTCGCAAGTTCTTCACCGAGAAACAATTACTAAATGTCAATCTCCAAGAGCTTTATGACTATATTGACAAAGGCTTCACTATCGAAGATTTTCAAGATCGGAGTACTCCCCTGCCTGCTCGTGAGCCTACAACAGATCTTCTTCATCTCAAGCTTCGCAAACTGCTTGACGAATCTGAAGCCACCTCCCCGACAAAGAAACCTGCTGAAGGCAATATGCATTCCTGTATTCCTCCTATGGCCACTCCAGCTATTCCCTCATCTGCTCAGCCTCAAGCTATTATTCCTGAAGGAAAATCTGTTGCTGCTGAAGACGAAGATAATCCCGTCACTTCCGAAGAGGAACCCTCCTCGGACAGCTCGTCTGGAGATGCCACTGATTGAGCCAAGCTCTGCGTTTCTTTACTCCTGTTATTCCTCACCTTTTTGACACTTGTTGACAAAAAGGGGGAGAATTACATCGAGTCTCGATAGATTTGCTTTTGGTGTTTCGTTTGATTTTGGTTTTGTGCGAGTTTGCAACTTCTGGTTTAAGCTTATCCATAATATGTTCTAACACTTGATAACTTCTGTGCTGTAATGCTCATTACCCCTGCTACTGCACTATCTCCCTCGAAGCATTTATCTTGCTGGTGGAATCATTATCAGAAGTTAAAATTGATTGCACTACGATCTCGATGGATTATATCTCATCAGTGCGAATCAATGTCTCGAATGATTGAAATTTCCTCCATATACTTCAATTCTTGCAGGAGAATTTATCTCATACCCCTTCTTCCCTGCATACTTTTAGGGGGAGTCTATTTCATCTTCGAGCAAAGTAACACTTACTCACTCTTGTTGGAATTGCTTTTTACTTATCTATCTTCACTTCGATGATTATCTGTTTTGTCATCAATCGTCCAAAAAGGGGGAGATTGTTTGTGCAATGATTTGCCTCCTTATGTTTTGGAGATTGTTGACAAACAGTGAGGGACTTATGTGTTTGCTAGTGCACACAGAGTAACAGGTCCCTGGAGTCAAGAGAAGTTTGGTTTCAAACTCCGAAGAATATCCCCTGCGTAGCAGTGAAGGTTATCACCGAAGATTATGACGACAAGAGTGACCCCTCAAAAATTGCTGACGTGAAGCAATTGGTTCGGTGCCTTTTCGAAGGAAGTGACTACGTCCGAGAATATTGAAGATGAAGTGAAGATGTAGCATTCATTTCGTTGTTTCTTTTCTCTTATTGAGTCATAGGACCACCGTACTATTAAGAGGGGTGCAGCGTTCGAAGATTTGATTCGCTGATGCTAAACCCAAATCCTATGAAAGCTGCGAGAGAAATCTCTTTGTGTTCCGAGCAAATGCTTGCCAGCAAGAGACTGTGATCTTCTTCACTGCGAGAGATTTGTCTCTGACCGAGGAGTTAGCATTACTTGCTCTTCAAGTAATGTTACCGTTGCTCCCAAAATCCGACCGTTGTGAACGTGTCGGTTGGCCATTGGCTGGACCGCGTGTCCAAAATGGTCATTTCCCATCAGGGAAGGCTGTGGCTATAAATAGCCACCCCACACCGGCGTTGTCCGGTGGCTGCTCCGTTTGATTCTGAGAAGATTGTTGAGCAACCCCCTCTCTGATAGTTGAGTTTAAAATCCACCGAGAGAAAACCCCAGAGCCGAAAAATTAGATAGTGGTTCAGCATCACTCGAATCTAAGTCCAGTACGCTCTGCCTATTACTCTTGAGAGCTGCGAACTCTCTAGACGGTTAGGTGTCAATTTCTTCAGAGACCAAGAGTAATTGTGGTTCTCGAAGAAGAAGTCTGTAAAAGTTCGGAGATCGCCTCAAGCATCTACCACGAGTAATCGGCATTGGTTGACGTACCAATTGTCGAGGAGAATAGGGCGAAGAGAGTTTATCTTCTCTGTTAAATCACAACCCCTCCAACCAGACATAGTCCTTTTGCAGAAGGGCGTACTGGTCTACCAAATACCTTGTCGCCATCGAGCACCACTGGTCATCTCTGCTACTCTCCTTTACATTCGAACGATGCCATGTGACATGTTTCAATTATGTGATTTACCTTGATGCATGTTTTAGTTTCCATTCGACAGTTTGTATTTGCTCACTAAATTCTGTTTTCATTCGTTCCGCTGCTGGGTTCCGAGAGTTTTGATATTTCCGAAAGAAAATTTAAAACTCCCATTCACCCCCCCCCCCTCTGGTAGTCATACTTCGTTCCTACAGGGCCTCCCGGCAACCCCTTTTGTACAAGCTTTGTCAGCAAGACTTGTAACCCTTTGTACAAAGCCAGGCGTAGATCCTGTGCATAAGTAAAATAAAGCTAAGTGTTGCGCAAATTTTCGTACATTTTCCTTTATGTATGAATGCATGTGATGTTGTGATTACACTTTGACTTGTATGAAATGATTGATGAACCGTCAAGGTTCCCAAGCCACTCTTTTCTTTCTTTTTCTCAAAGAACAGAAGGATTCCTCGCGTGCAAGTTTCCCGGGGGGAGTGACGATGGGAATACCACTTAAAGACGTTCAAGTGATCATTTTATACGAGAAGAAAAATAGTACAAGGAAAAGCTAAGTTAAAAGGACTTTGAAACAATTTCCTTGTTGCATTTGCAATTTCCCTTGAATGATTCTGTGTTTGTATGAGAAACCTGCACGCGAAGCAACCTTGTCGTGATCAGTTGTGCTCTTATTTTGTTTTGAGTCCGCTCAACAATCTAAGTAGCTGCATTGAGAACGTTAAGGGAAAACTCGCCGGCAGCGACACTACCGGCAGGCTGCTAAGGATCCGTTCCTTAAGCGCTCGCTGCAAGTGCGCGCACCGGCCAGTTTCTGGTACGCGTAGGGTATAAGAAATCATACAAGGGCAAGAAAATAAGGGAGATAGCATACATTCATTCAGCAGCATAAGTTATATTACATCACAAAACCAGCACAGATTTAATGTATCTTTTACATAACAGCGCTGTGGTGGATAGAACGGCAAGCTTAATCTTGGCGGTCGCCTTGAACCCGAGGAACGTTGAGGACCTTGTCGGCAAGAGGAGCAACAATCTTGTCGATGGCAGTGACATCAGTGTTCTTCGGCAACCTCTTGAAGATCCCGGAGAGATCAAGATCAGGGTGGCGATACGCAAGTTTGAGCAGCACCTTGTACACAACTTCACGCGCAAACATCTGGGATTCATCAGCAAACGCGGCAGACCTGTCCTCGTGATATGTTTTCAAAGCGTTGATAAGGCCCTTGAAGAACTTGGTCAGTCTAACGCTGGTGGCCTCCTTGTCATTGACGGTGAAGCCCCAGCTCTTCATGTCCATAACGGTAATCTGGGAAGTGAAGTGCTCAGCAGCATTGACATGCCTGCCGGTCCAGAGGGAAAGGTTATTGTGCAGTTGGGTGTCATTGTTCTCAGCATCCTTCTTCAAGGCATCCTCCTTTTCCAGTTTCTCCATCAAGACTCTTTCCTTTTCTTTAGAAGATTCTAAATCTGCTACCAAAGTGGTCGATTGAGACTTTAGATCTTCAATTGTCTTGGTGGCGGCATCAAGATCTTGGTTCTTAGACGACAGCTGCGTTTGCAAGTCCCCTAGAGTGCGGGCTGCCTTCAGCGCTTCGTTCTTAAGAGCCTCGACTTCTTTGCCGCTACCGGCAAGGTCTTCCTTTAACTTGGCCATTTGGGATTCCAATTCTATCTTGACGGCGGCGGCAGCCGCAACTTTGTCAAAAGCCTTCTTGCGCTTGGCGGCACTTTCTTGAGCCTGGGTTTCAATAGTATCTTTATGGTTCTTTTCCAGCTCTTGCGTCCTTTGCTCAAGGAGTTTCTCAATTTCTTCGTCCTTACTGCGAAGTTTGGCGGCAAGGGCTTCTTTGCGGGCGGCAAGTTCCTTCTCTCTGGCGTCGAGCTACGCTGCGCGCTCTGTCAGCTTGCCGTCCAAGGTTGCCGCTTCTTTCTTAGAGGCGGCAAGTTTTTCTTCCTGATCTCTGAGAATGCGAGACTGATGGTTGTACCATGTACGCAGCTCGTTCGCTTTCTCCTTCAATTTCTGATCAACCAGATCCGCAAATTTGTGTTCTTCTTGGACCATACTCCACCTTTGACTGTAGCTTTCTTGGACACCTTTGAACCCGATGGCAATGATCTCTAGGAAGGCAAGATCTTCGGCACTGTCAGTAGCGTCAGTGGCCTCGGCAGTTCTTTGGGATAGAGGGAGCAGGATCCGAGCAATTTCTTCATCAAAATTCGGCCCTGCAGTGCCAGATGAACTGGGGGCTCCAGGCTCATGCTGAGAAGTGACTAGCGCCAAACTACTTGATGGGACCTGCAAGGTTGACGCCGCTGGTTGGTTGTCGGGGTTCGGTGTGTTAGTGTTGATGGGCGCCTTCTCCACATCCATCTTGGCGGGGTCAGACGTGTTGCTGGAGGACTTCTCAGGTTCTTTGGGGATTTCTCTGATCTCCTTGACAACTTGCACAAGATTCTCTTCAGCAGTGATCTTGGCGGCTTCGTCAGCGGCATCCTTTGCAATATTAGCTACCTCCACAAGGATTTCACCTTCTTCGGGAGAGGTTGGAGCTATGGATTGAAGCAGAAGCAAGAGTAAAATACGTTTCAATCGACAAAGGCAAGTTCAAGAAGACAATTTTTTTTTGGAAACACTTGTAGGCAAGAAGATTACCTGTTGATTTTTGCTGAGGAGGAACATTTCCTTCCCCGGTGATCTCGGTTGCCGGCGCACGACTACTGGCAACTCCGCTTGCCGGAATGTCCTTAGTGCGAGCAAGTTCATTAGTGGAAGCTCTTGCCGGCGAGATGCTTTTTGGAGCGATGGTTGACGGAGAAGCCACAGTAGGATCTGCCGCTTGGCATTCTTCCTCTTGGCGGACCTCTCCCATCTCTTTATCAAGCTCAGAGGGAGGAACTTCAGCGCCGCACCAGTTGGCGGGGTCTGCACCACATTCTCACGCAGGGGGCTGGACTGGGGGCTGGAAGCGATGATTTCCACAGTTGTGGCCTCCTGCCCAGCACTTGCCGCGGGATCGTGCTCTGATGCAGACTTGGCCCGTTTTGTACGGTGCGCGAGCGGTTCTGGATCCCTGCCAAGATAGGAGAAATCTAGTCAAAATGGTGATCAAATACAATCAAGACTTGGTGAAGATAAACTGTTTCACTTACTCATCGTCTTCAGATTTGCTGAGGATGGAGAGATCGTATCTCACAGGTGGGGGAGACTCCCTGGCTCTCTTGAGCACCGGAGGAGATGAACTCGCAAGTTGAGAAGATCCAACATCCCCGGCAATCTCTTGCTGGGAAGATGAAGGCTGAGTTTGCGGACGTCTGCTTGGTTGCTGGCGCACCACTTCTTGGTGCCCAGTCTTGGTGGTCGTCTTCTTCACTGTAGGCCCTGCCTTTGGTGAAGAAGCACGTACTGGCTCTAAATTGGTTGCCCTTCGAAGATGGCATCTCCCCTTCAGGGCTCGAGGACCTGCTTCCTCTTCCTCTTCGAGCTCACTGGCAACCTCAGTCCCGGTAACCTCGGTCCCGACAACCTCGTCCCCGGCAGGTTCTTCCTGGTGCTCGTCAGCAACTTCTTCGTCGGGGTTTTCTTCCTCATCGTCATCAGTTGCTGCAGTACCAAAGTCGCTGGCTGCTTTGATTCTTGCAAGCTCTATGGCCTTGCTGGCAATATATACCAATTATTCGTCTCTGGTAGCCTGGATGACATCTGTTTCCTTTCGGGAGGCTTTCTCTGTCAAATTGGAAGCCCAATCTAAATCAACCTCCAAGGTAGGCATGGGCCAGTCTGCTTTGACTCCATAAGCACTGCAGTCCGGCATCATCGCCACAATGGAACCCTTGGCGGAATTGATATGCAACGGGGCGATCTGGTCCGGCAAGTGAAATGTGCTGGTCTTCCGAAACAGCTGTTCGCAGAGACTGGCGTGTTCCATTACTGTCAAGTTATTGCCAAGCCCGGGATACAGCCGCATGATGTCTCCGGCGCCTTGATAATCCCAAGTGGGCCTTTGCCTCTTCTGCAGTGGTGAAAGGTGTCGCCGGAGAAAATCAGATCCCACCATTTCAATGGTCAACTTGGCGGCCTTAAGGCGAGCGATTCTATTCAGCGTCGGGAGAAGCTTGTCATCAGTAGCACCCAGCTTGCTCCAGTTGTCGCCACGCACCACCCTTCCTGTGCGTGGCAAACAGAATGCGGGGAAGTCATTCTCTTGAATCCAGCACCACTCTGCCCTCCATTACTCCCATTTGAGATGAAGTTGCCCGGCAAGGTACTGCCCTTTGGATTTAGCTCTTGGGATCCATGTCACGCTGCCGGAGAGCGATTTGTCGTCGATGCGGGGAATGAAGAAGTGGCGGAACAGATCCACATTGGGGGCGACTCCAACAAAATTTTCACACAGATGGGCAAAGACTGCCATGCATGTCATCGCATTTGGAGTGAAATCCAATAGTCTAAACCCAAAGCTATCCATCATAGCGTAGAAGAAATCTGAGAATGGGGGAACCAGCCCGGAATAAAAGTACGCGCAGAAGAATGGATAAAAATCTGACGGAACTTTATCGCCTTCAGGGAGCACCACAGGGGCCTTGTGATCCTTGGTGTCCCTTCCCCAGATGTAGGCGTACCTCCTGATCAGGGTGTTGGCATCCATGGCCGATAGAGAGAAAACCACATTCGTCCTCCTCCGCTTCTCAAGTTCTTCCAACTCCTTCTTCTTCTTCTCCGCCTTGGGGTCGAGCGGCTTGGCAGGCTTTTTCCCCGCCGTGTCGGCCTTCTTAGGTGCCATCAGGGCTTGGAGAAGAAGGACGGAGTCGAGGTGAGATGTGAATTGATGGCGGCGGTAGAAAGGGCTCTGGCGAGAGGAAGAAGATGAAATAGGGGGAAGCAGGGGTGAATGAGCAGCGCCTCCTCGCGGTTGTCTTTTTATGGGGAAGGCGCAAGGGGGCTGGCTCTTCACTGTTTACCCCAGCAGCGCTTTTACATGCGCACTACCACGAAATAACCGCAACAGTCCACGCCCCCATGACCCGCATTTAATGTGCAGAGCGGGTGTGCGTCAGAAATATCATCATGGCTAAGATAGCGGCGGCGGTTTCCCGCCGTGTGTCTGTGCATTGTTTGGACCTAGCCCAACGACGCTTCGGACGCGCGTATGGCCCAGGCCCGGGGGCTCCTGTCGGTATATAACATATGGGTATTTTATACCCTGACTTATGCATAGATGGTAGCAGCTTCTTTGCTGGCCAGGACTTGCCGGGAATCGCCAATATCAAGATTCAAGACCCAGTTGCAGAAGCTATTGGGAAGAAGATCAAGATGAAGCTTCAAGTTCAACACTGAATATAACCTTTGCTGGCAAGGCCAAGCCGGCAAGGTGAAGGCCCGGCAAGCTCTCGCTAGCTACCAGCGCTCCACCTCATCGAGCAGCAGGTCACTAATCGATGAGGTGTCGAGCCCGCAGGCGGTTAGGTGAGATTTGTCGGGCACGTGTCAGCATGCTGGGGGGAGATTTACCTTTAATGACACCCGTCCAGAAGGCGTGTCAAGCTAATAGGAGGTAGCTGGGCGAGCGGTTCAGAAACCTTGTCGGGGCTACTCCTCCACATGACACCTAACGGCGCATTTATTGCGTTTTTCCTAATCCGGCAGAGTTAGGTATGATAGCACTGTTTGCTATCTAGTCACTATGTAATGACTATTTTGCCACTGTGGTTACCCCTTGAGCTATAAAAGGAGGACCAGGGCAACATTTACAGGGATCGAACCTTTGCACAACTTGCATGCGTAGCTGCTCTTTCCGTGCCTTGCTGGGAGAAGCGCTCCTTGTACTTGTGCACATACACATCCAATACACAAAGCAGGAGTAGGGTTTTACACATCACGGTGGCCTGAACCTGGGTAAACTCTTTGCGTTTTTGCTGATTCTGCTCTTTGTGCTCGTCGATCCCCCTAGTCGAACCGCAAACGGGCTAGACAGCCCCATAGATGGTCGTACGCACGACACAAGCGCGGAGTTTCGTAGGACATCAGCAAATTTCCCTCAAGTGGATGACCTAAGGTTTATTAATCCGTGGGAGGTGTAGGATGAAGATGGTCTCTCTCAAAATACCCTGCAATCAAATACAAACAATCTCTTGTGTCCCCAACACACCCAATACAATGGTAAATTGTATAGGTGCACTAGTTCGGCGAAGATATGGTGATACAAGTGTAGTATGGATAGTAGATATAGGTTTTTGTAATCTGAAATAATAAAAACAGCAAGGTAACAAGTAACAAAAGTGAGCACAAATGGTATTTCAATGCTTGGAAACAAGGCCTAGGGTTCATAGTTTAACTAGTGCAATCTCTCAACAGTGCTAACATAATTGAATCATATAACAATCCCTCAATGTGCGACAAAGAATCACTCCAAAGTTCCTAGCAAACGGAGAACATAAGAGAAAATTGTTGTAGGTAGCAAAACCACCTCAAAGTTATCCATTCCAATCAATCTATTGAGCCATCCCTATAAGTGTCACAAACAGCCCTAGAGTTCATACTAAAATAACACCATATGATACGCATCAATCAACTCTAATGTCACCTAGATACTCCAATGTCACCACAAGTATCTGTGAGTCAATTATTCGATATGCATCAAGCAATTTCATATTCATAATATTCAATCCAACACAAAGAGCTTCAAAGAGTACCCCAAAGTTTCTATCAGAGAAAGTAGGACGAAAACGTGCATCAACCCTATGCCTAGATTACCCCAATGTCACCTCGGGAATCCGCAAGTTGATTACCAAAACGTACATCAAGTGACTCAATAGAATACCCCATTGTCACCGCGGGTATCCACATGCAAGACATACATCAAGTGTTCTCAAATCCAAAATATTCAATCCAATAATAATGAAACCTCAAAGGAAAAGACACAATTCATCACAGCAAGATAGAGAGGGAAGAACTCCATATGATCCAACTATATTAACAAAGCTCGCGGTACATCAAGATCGTGCCAAATCAAGAACACGAGAGAGAGAGAGAGATCAAACACATAGCTACTGGTACATACCCTCAGCCCCGAGGGTGAACTACTCCCTCCTCGTCATGGTGGCTACTACTTGTGAACTGCGTTGGGATTTCCCCGAAGAGGAGAGGATGATGCAATACTGTAGAGATAAGTATTTCCCTCAGTTAAGAACCAAGGTTATCACTCCAGTAGGAGAACCAAACAGAACCTCGTTAGTAGCACCTACTCATACTAAAGCAAACACTTGCACCCAACGCAAATAAGAGGGTTGTCAATCCCCTTAGCGGTCACTTGCAAGGATTAATTCTGATAGTGATAGATAAAAAAGTAAATTGCAAAAGAAAATAAAAATAAATAAATTGCAGCAAGGTATTTTTGGATTTTAATATATGATAAAAGTAGACCTGGGGGCCATAGTTTTCACTAGAGGCTTCTCTCTTGAACACAAAGCATACGGTGGGTAAACAAATTACTGTTGGGCAATTGATAGAAAAGCGTATAGTTATGACGATATTCAAGGCAATGATCATGTATGTAGGCATGACATCCGGGACAAGTAGACCGACTCCTGCTTGCATCTACTACTATTACTCCACCCATCAACCGCTATCCAGCATGCATCTAGGGTATTAAGTATAAAACAGAGTAACGCCTTAAGCAAGATGACATGATGTAGACAAAGTAAACTCAAGAAATATGATTAAACCCCATCTTTTTATCCTTAATGGCAACAATACAAATACGTGTCTTGTCCCTTTCTGTCACTGGGATATAGAACACCGCATGATTGAACCCATCACAAAGCACCTCTCCCATTGCAAGATAAATCAATCTAGTTGGCCAAACCAAACGGATAGATCGGAGAAAAATACAAATCTATAACAATCATGCATAAAAGAGTTCAGAGAAGACTCAAATATTTCTCATGAATAATCTGATCATAAACCCACAATTCATCGGATCCCAACAAACACACCGCAAAAGAAGATTACATCGGATAGAACTCCAAGAACATCAAGGAGAACATGGTATTGAAGATCAAAGAGAGAGAAGAAGCCATCTAGCTACTAGCTATGGACCCGTAGGTCTGTGGTAAACTACTCACACATGATCGGAAGGGCAGCACGGTTGATGAAGAAGCCCTCCGTGATTGATTCCCCCTCCGGCAGAGTACCGGAAAAGGCCTCCAGATGGGATCGCAGAAGAATAGAGGCTTGCAGCGGCGGAAAGATTTTCTCGTCTGGCTCTCTGTTGGTTTCCCAATGTTTGAAAATTTATAGAAGTGGAATTAGGTCAAAAGGAGCCGCATTAGGCCCACAAGGCATCAGGGCGCCGCCCTGGGGCCGTGCCCTGTTGCCTTGTGGCCTCCTCATGAGGCTTCTGTCTTCCTCCCGAAGCTTCCAGGGTCTCTTTTGTCCAGAAAAAAAATCATCAAAAAGTTTCGTGGCATTTGGACTTTGTTTCGTACTGTTTTCCTGAAAAACCAAAAACAAGCATAAAACAGCAACTGGCACTTGGCAGTAGGTAAATAGGTTAGTCCCAAAAATGATATATAATTGCATATAAAACATCCAAGATTGATACTATAATAGCACGAAACAATCAAAAATTATAGATACGTTGGAGACGTATCAAGCATCCCCAAGCTTAATTCCTGCTCGTCCTCGAGTAGGAAAATGATAAAAACAGAATTTTTGATGTGGAATGCTACCTAACATGTTTCATCATGTAATTCTCTTTTACGGTATGAATATTAAGATCCCAATGATTCAAAGCAATAGTCTATAATTTTATATAAAGACATCAATACTCAGGCATACTAAGAAACAATCATGTCTTTCAAAATAAAAATGCTAAAGAAAGTTATCCCTACAAAATCATATAATCCCGTCATGCTCCATCTTCTTAACATAAAGAATTTATCATGCACTACCCCGATGACAAGCCGAGAAATTGGTTCATACTTTTTAATGCGCATCAGCTTTTTCAACCCCACGCAAGCCATGGATATAGCACTATGATGGAATAGAATGATGATAGAGATTAATAAGGGGAAGTAAAAAAGAGAAGATAGTCTCACATTGACGAGGCTAATCAACGGGCTATGGAGATGCCCATCAATTGATGTCAATGCGAGGAGTAGGGATTGCCATGCAATGGATGCACTAAAAGCTATAAGTGTATGAAAGCTCAAAATAAAAACTAAGTGGGTGTGCATCCAACTTGCTTGCTCATGAAGACCTCGGGCATTTGAGGAAGCCCATCATCGGAATATACAAGCCAAGTTCTATAATGAAAAATTCCCACTAGTATATGAAAATGACAACATAGGAGACTCTCTATATGAAAAAACATGGTGCTACTTTGAAGCACAAGCTTGAAAAATATAGTAACACTGCCCCTTCTCTCTTTTTCTCTCATTTTTCTTTCGCTGGTCTCTTTTTGGCCTCTTTTTTTTATCTCCTCACTGGTAGGAAAAGACCATCGCTCTTGAAGCAAAGTTTATTAGCTTGAAAAAAGTTTATTAGCCCTTGAAGCAAAGTACTACTATGCATGCCCCTAGGGGGATAGATTGGTAGGAAAAGACCATCGCTCGTCCCCGACCGCCACTCATAAGGTAGACAATCTATAATAAATCATGCTCCAACTTCTTAGCATAACGACAGAACATACATGCATGCTTCGGGAATCACAAACCTTAACACTAATATTCTTACTAAACCACAATTATCTACTAGCACCTCCCACATATTACCATCTTAATATCGCAAAACTATTGCAAGGAATCAAACTTATCATATTCAGTGAACTACATGAAAGTTTTTCTTATATCCCTCTTGAATACCTATCATATTAGGACCAAATTCATAACCTGTGCATATTACCAGTGCTATTTATTAGACTCTGAAAAAGATATAAGTGAAGCATGAGAGTGCAACTATTTTTTTTAAATATAACCACCGCCGTGCTCTAAAAGATATAAGTGAAGCACTAGTGCAACTGCCTAGCTCAAAAGATATAAGTGAAGCACATAGAGTATTCTAACAAATCACGAATAATGTGTGTCCCTCTCAAAAAGGTGTGTTCAGAAAAGATGATTGTGGCAAACTAAAAATCAAACAAAAGCAAGAAAACTATATCACAAGACGCTCCAAGTAAAACACATATCATGTGATGAATAAAAATATAGCTCCAAGTGATATACCGATAGATTGTAAACGAAAGAGGGGATGCCATCCGGGGCATCCCCAAGCTTAGACACTTGAGTCTTCCTTGAATATTACCTTGGGGTGCCTTGGGCATCCCCAAGATTAGGCTCTTGCCTCTCCTTATTCCTTTATCCATCGTAGTCTCACCCAAAACTTGAAAACTTCAGCACACAAAACTCAACAGAAACCTCGTGAGACCCGTTAGTATAACAAAAAAATCTTAAACTTTAGGTACTATTGTAAATTGATTCATATTTAATATTGGCATAATTATAATGTACTCCAACTTCCCCATGGCTCATACCCCCCGATACGATCCATAGATTCATCAAAATAAGCAAACTATGCAACAAAAACAGAATCTGTCTAAAACAGAACAGTCTGTAAAGATCTATTTAAAAACCATACTTATTTAACTCCAAAAATTCTGAAAAATTAGGAAAACGTAAAAGATTCATTTACCAATACTTTTTAAAAAATTCAGAATTTTATCACGCTCCAGTGCAGAACCGAAAATCCAGCACTGGAATCAAAACTTTCTGTTTTCAAACAGCATCAATCATACTATCATCTAAATCATCCCAAAGGTATTACTTGGCACAAACAATAATTAAAAGATAAAAACACAATCATAACATAAGCTACAATTTTGTGACACAAGAAAATAAAATTTTGCAATAAAGATAAATATTGGGTTGCCTCCCAACAAGCGCTATTGTTGTATGTCCCTAGCAAGGCATAATGCATTGTTTCAAGTATTGTCATCCTTCAAATTAATTCCATAGGTGGCCATCATAATAGATTCATATGTTGGCTCAATTATATTTCTAGGGAAGTGTTCCATCCCTTTCTTTAATAGGAATTGAAATCTTATATTACTTTCTTTCATATCAATAATGGCACCTATGGTTCGTAGGAAAGGCCTACCAAGTATTATAGGACAAGACGGATTGCATTCAATATCAAGCACAATAAAATCCACGGGCACATAATTCCTATTTGCAAGAATAAGAACATCATTTATTCTACCCAACGGTTTTTTAATGGTGGAATCCGCTAGATGTAAATTAAGGGAACAAGCATCCATATCAGTGAGACCTAGCACGTCACATAAAGATTTTGGTATAGTAGAGACACTAGAACCTAGATCACACAAAGCATTGCATTCATAATCTTTGATTTTAACTTTGATAGTAGGTTCCCATTCATCATGTAATTTTCTAGGAATTGAAACTTCCAACTCAAGCTTTTCTTCATGAGCTTTTATCATAGCTTCTTCAATATGTTTAGTGAAAGCTTTATATTTTTCATAGGCATTAGGTGAATTAATCATGGATTGCAACAAGAAAATACATTCAACTAAAGAGAAATTATCATAATTAAAGTCCTTGTAATCCAAAGTAGTGGGTACATCACTATTTAAAGTTTTGACCTCTCCAAACCCACTTTTATCATTTTTATCAATAAGATCATCACCCTCCAAATAATTGGGACGCTTTCTAGCTAAAGTTGACTCATCTCCAGTCCCTTTTTCATCAAGTTTTATATTACTAAACAAGGATTCAATAGGTGAGGCACCAATCATTTTAATATCTTCATCATTACTACGATAGAAACCGGGTGGAATGGCTTTTTCTAGGAATTCTCGCTTAGCTCTCAACCTATCAGTTCTTTCTTTACTTTCATTAATGGAGACATAGATAGTTTTAATAGACTCATTTATATCATGCTTTGGTGGTAAAATTTTAATTTTGAGATTTTCAACATCATGAGCAATTCTATCCATGTTCCTAGCCATGTCATCAACCTTATTCAATTTTTCCTCTACCATAGCATTGAAAATCTGTTGAGAAGTAATAAATTATTTAATATTACTTTCAAGATCAGAGGGTATCCTATTATTATTATTATATGGATTACCATAGGAATTACCATAATTAATAGAGGAATTTCTGGGAAACGGCCTAGGATTGAAATTACCCCTATAAGCATTGTTGTTGAAATTATTTCTAGAGACGAAATTCACATCAATAGCATCATTATTTTGCTCAATCAAAGTAGACAATGGCACATAATTAGGATCAATATGAACACTTTTACTAGCAAGCAATTTCATAAGAGCATCCATCTTATCACTCAAAGTATTAATTTCTTCTACAGAATTTACCTTCTTACTAGTTGAATTTCTTTCAGTGTGCCATTGAGAATAATTTGTCATAATATTATCAAGGAGTTTTGTAGCTTCTCCCAATGTAATTTCCATAAAAGTACCACCTGCGGCAGAGTCTAGAAGATTTCTAGAAACAAAGTTTAGACCCGCATAAATTTTTTGTATGATCATCCATAAGCTTAAACCATGAGTAGGGCAATTTTTTATCATTAATTTCATTCTCTCCCAAGATTGTGCAACATGTTCATGCTCAAGTTGCTTAAAATTCATAATTTGATTTCTTAGAGAAATAATCTTAGCAGGAGGAAAATACTTGGCAATAAAAGCATCCTTACACTTATCCCAAGAATCAATACTATTTCGAGGCAAGGATGAAATCCAAGTTTTAGCACGATCTCGTAGTGAGAACGGAAATAATTTCAATTTAACAATATCATTATCCACATCTTTCTTCTTTTGCATATCACAAAGTTCAACGAAAGTATTAAGATGGGATGCAGCATCTTCATTAGGACTACCAGAAAATTGTTCTTTCATAACAAGATTAAGCAAAGCAGCAATAATGTCACACGACTCTGCACTAGTGGCGGGAGGAGCAATTGGAGTACTAATAAAATCATTATTATTAGTATTGGAAAAGTCACACAATTTTGTGTTTTCTTGAGACATAGCAACAAAGCAAGCAAACTAGCAAATAAAAATATTTTTGTGTTTTTGTAAACTTGTTTTAGAAGTGGGGGAGATGAAAACGAGAGGCAAATGCAAATAAAAGGCAAATGAAAATAAGAGCAAGTGGATGATAGTTTGTGCGAAGGTACTTGATAGGTTTTGGTGATGTCTCCCCGGCAACAGCGCTAGAAATTGGCAAGTTGATGGGAGACTGCTTTGCGAGACTTCTCCCCGGCAACGGCGCCAGAAATTTTTCCTACTACTTGTGAACTGCGTTTGGATTTCCTCGAAGAGGAGAGGATGATGCAGTACAGTAGAGATAAGTATTTCCCTCAGTTAAGAACCAAGGTTATCAATCCAGTAGGAGAACCACACAGAACATCGTTAGCAGCACATACACACACAAAAGCAAACACTTGCACCCGACGTAAATAAGAGGGTTGTCAATCCCCTTAGCGGTCACTTGCAAGGATTAATTCTGATAGTGATAGATAAGAAATTAAATTGCAAAAGAAAATAAAAGTAAATAAATTGCAGCAAGGTATTTTTGGATTTTAATATATGATGAAAGTAGACCCGGGGGCCATAGTTTTCACTAGAAGCTTCTCTCTTGAACAAATAGCATACGGTGGGTAAACAAATTAATGTTGGGCAGTTGATAGAAAAGTGCATAGTTATGATGATATTGAAGGCAATGATCATGTATATAGGCATCACGTCCAAGACAAGTAGACCGACTCCTGCCTGCATCTACTACTATTACTCCACCCATCGACCGCTATCCAGCATGCATCTAGGGTATTAAGTATAAAACAGAGTAACGCCTTAAGCAAGATGACATGATGTAGATAAAGTAAACTCAAGCAATATGATTAAACCCCATCTTTTTATCCTTAATGGCAACAATACAAATACGTGTCTTGTCCCTTTCTGTCACTGGGATATAGAACACTACAAGATTGAACCCATCACAAAGCACCTCTCCCATTGCAATATAAATCAATCTAGTTGGCCAAACCAAACGGATAGATCGGAGAGAAATACAAAGCTATAACAATCATGCATAAAAGAGTTCAGAGAAGACTCAAATATTTCTCATGAATAATCTGATCATAAACCCACAATTCATCGGATCCCAACAAACACATCGCAAAAGAAGATTACATCGGATAGAACTCCAAGAACATCAAGGAAAACATGGTATTGAAGATCAAATAGAGAGAAGAAGCCATCGATCTACTAGCTATGGACCCGTAGGTCTGTGGTAACTCACACATCATCGGAAGGGCAGCAAGGTTGATGAAGAAGCCCTTCGTGACCAATTCCCCCTCCGGCAGAGTACCAGAAAAGGCCTCCAGATGGGATCGCAGAAGAACAGAGGCTTGCGGTGGCGGAAAGGTTTTCTCGTCTAGCTCTCTGTTGGTTTCCCAATATTTGAGAATTTACAGAAGTGGAAATAGGTCAAAAGGAGCCACGAGGGGCACACAAGGCTTCAGGGCGCGCCCCCCTATGGCCGCGCCCTATTGCCTTGTGGCCTCCTCGTGAGGCTTCTGGCTTCCTCCCAAAGCTTCCAGGGTCTCTTTTGTCCAGAAAAAATCGTCAAAAAGTTTCGTGGCATTTGGACTTCGTTTGGTACTGATTTCCTGAAAAACCAAAAACAAGCAGAAAACAGCAACTAGCATTGGGCACTAGGTTTAGGTTAGTCCCAAAAAATGATATATAATTGCATATAAAACATCTAAGATTGATACTATAATAGAATAGAACAATAAAAAATTATAGATACGTTGGACACGTATCAGTGGCCGCTGGGATGATGAAGATGGCCTCCGGTGATGATTTCCCCCTCTGGCAGGGTGCCGAAACAGGGCTCCGGATGAGATCGCTTCGGAACAGAGGCTTGCGGCAGCGGCAGCGGAGTTCTAGGTTAAGTTTTGATGGTTTCCCAATATATAGGATTTTTCAGCATTGGATTTATGCCAGGGGGGCCACGGGGAACCGACAAGCTCAAGGGGCGCACCCTAGGGGGGGCGCCCCCAGGCTTGTCGTGTCCTCGTGGCTCTTTTGGTACTTCCTCGAAGCTTCGTGGGTCTCTTTTTTTCCATAAAAAATCACCGTAAATTTTCAGCCCAATCTGAGAACTTTTATTTCTGCACAAAAAACAACAACACGGTAGTTCTGCTGAAAACAACGTCAGTCCGGGTTAGCTCCATTCAAATCATATAAAAGTGCACCAAAACCATATAGAACTTAGGTAAATATTGCATGAATACTTCATAAATTATAGATACGTTGGAGACGTATCAATGACCTATGATCAAGTCATCTCACTTGACTCCTAAGTCAATATACTCTAACATAGGTGACCTTGTCGCCGACCCTTTCCTAGATGGTTTCCTTGTGTTTCCAACTCTAGCTTTTCTCTTGTGTTTTTGTTGCTTTGCTTCCTTTAACTTCATCTAGTAGTATTTTCTTGTGTTTCTTTTCTTGGTTAACTAGTTTCCTTAGTTAATTCCTTGCAAATCTTATCTAAATTCTTTGCAAATCCTCGTGAGATTTTATTTGCCTAGTGAGCTGAGTTTGACAAAACTTGCTCTCTGCCTCGAACTCAATCCCTCCGATCTGAACAACACCGGTGCCACCAAGGTGCAACTAACATTGCATACATGATTCTCGGTACAACCAACATGAACATATTCGGACACACCGATGTGATCAACCTGTGACAATCCTACCTCAGACCCACCGATTGATCCTACTCGGAGACACCGATTTTACTGGATAGAAGAAACTTCTGTCAAAATCTCTTCAAATTCTTTTTCCAGCTCCACTCAATGATTCTATACCCTCTATTGCATCTAATATCATCTCTACTGGGTGTGCTCCTCAAGGACCATAACTCTTACCCAACAACCTTGAAGCTAAACCCTTCTTGGAAATTGATGTCAAAGGGGGGGGGGGGAGAGAGAGATGCACATCAAAGCATATTCCTATCCAAAGGAGAAAAAGAATTCACTATATAAGAGGAGAGAAGTCTATATGTTTCTAAGAGGGGAGAAACATATATTTGCTTGATCATTCTATCTGATCTTCTAGTGCTTATGATTGCTCTGATTTTGAAGTCTTAGTGCTTTGATTTTGTCTCACCCTACGTACTCCCAATATCTAGTATCTCAGATTCAGGGGGAGAGAAATTCAAAGCTTAGGGGAGAAAAATCCTTGTAACTTCATTGCAAATCCTTAGTTAATGCTTTCGGGACATGTTTGTTCTTAAGGAAGTATTCACCCAGTGATACTATCTCCTATACATGTCATCCCAATCTTGGTACTCTTGAAGTTCTTGCTTTTCCCCGGGAGAAAGTCTCTTGTGTTATCTAACCTTGTTTTCTCAAGTTCCTTTTCTCAGGTGGAATGCTCAAGCACTTAAAGGTAAGTATATGCATCTCACTCATGTACTTGATGATCTCTTGATTCTTGCACATATTGTTTACAAGAGAGAATCCTAAAACATGAAGGTATTTCACTCTCATCATTGCACCGATGCATATAGCCAAGATACATGTAACTCATTTAGTTTCCTATCGTGTTGTGCACTTGCATTCAAAAATTATTAACTCTTTCAAAAGATTGCACACTTGCAGGGGAGCATATGCATGTTACATGTCTCTCTCAAAGCCTTCATATATTCTTTGATATATTCCTATTTGAAGCTTTGATGTATGTTGTCATCAATTACCAAAAAGGTGGAGATTGAAAGCATATTTGCTCCCTTGGTGGTTTTGGTAATTCATGTCAACATACATGTTGCTGGACTAACACTTTTTTCTAGTATATTTCAGTAAAAGTTCAGCATCGGCATAGCAAGGATATGTGGATGTGGATCCCTCAAAATGCTAAGGAAGTACATTGGAACAAGCTCCAAGACTCTACATTTTTGGTTAAGTGATCCAGGATCACATTCAGTCCATAGGAAAGCCAATACTATTAAAAGGGGATGAGGTTTTGATCATGACTTAGTTGCTCAAGTGCTTGAAGATATTGCTCCAAAACACTCAGCCACTTTACCACATTCAAATTTGTCCAAACCCTAAATGTCAAACTTGGTCCCACCGAAATCTACACATCCGGACCCACCGAGTTTAACCTAGACAGAGCGAGAGCCAAACCCTAGAAACTCGGTTCAACCGAGATGACATTCGGTCCCACCGAAGTGTTGTGACCAAGTTTCTGTTCCCTTTGATTCTATTTCGGAAATTACGAGTTGGTTTGATCAGAACTACCGAAACGAGGTCTTGCTTAGGTCATCACAAATCAAAGCCACCGAGTTGTATGGATCGGTCTCACCGAAAAGCCTAACATTCGAATCTTTTACACAGGTCGGTCTCACTGAGATTTTGCTTCAGTGTCACCGAGTTGTGCTAAAAGGTTGTAACGGTTGGATTTTTTGTGCTTCCTATTTATACCCCTCCATCACCACTTACTCTCAGAGAGAGCCATCAGAATGAAGCTACACTTCCACCATTCATTTTCTGAGAAAGAACCACCTACTCATGTTTTCAGATCAAGGCATTCCAATCCAACCATTTGAACCTTGATTTATAGCCTCCCCAAGTTGCTTTCCACTCCAATCCTTCTCCAACCCAAGCCAAATCTATGAGAGAGTGATTGAGTGTTGAGGAGACTATCTTTTGAAGCACAAGAGCAAGGAGTTCATCATCAACAACACCGTTTATTACCTTTTGGAGAGTGGTATCTCCTATATTGGTTAGGTGTCATTTGGGAGCCTCCAAGATCATATGGAGTTGAACCAAGGAGTTTCTAAGGGCAAGGAGATCGCCTACTTCGTGAAGATCTACCCGAGTGAGGCTAGTCCTTTGTGGGCATAAGCCATGATGGAATAGACAAGGTTGCTTCTTCGTGGACCCTTTGTGGGTGGAGCCCTTCATGGACTTGCGCAGCCATTACCCTCCGTGGGTTGAAGTCTCCATCAACATGGATGTACGATAGCACCACCTATCGGAACCATGCCAAAACATCATGGCTTCATTACGTTTGATCTTCCTATCTCTACCCTCTTTACTTTCCGCACACTTGCATGTTGTATTATTTCCGTTGCCCTGTCTCTAGATATGCATGTGTAGAAAGTATTGATTGGAACTTAACTAGTGCCAAAATCTACCTAAGTATCAAGAAAATTAAAAACTGCACCTTTGCCTTGTTAAGTGTCTATTCACCCCCCTCTAGACCTATCTTCTCGATCTTTCAAGCACCTAAGTGTCTCCTTTTCCCTTTTCTTCACATGTGGATTGTATAAGTGTCCGGTAGTTCTGCAATTAGGCAAGAAACAAAAAGAGGTGAACTTCAAGGTAGCCATGTCCTCATCACCTCAAATATATACGCGTATGCAATATTTGTGGTTGTATCCAAGGTAGCCATGTCCTCATCAATCTTCCTGGAATGGTGGCTCGAGGCCAGGAAAAACTTCAACTGCGCGACCAAAAGGGGTTTTGACACCTTTACCATAGTGATTGCTTGGGCACTTTGGAAGCAGCACAATGTGTGGGTGTTCAATAGAACGCATCAGGTTAAGTCAGAACTTGATGTAGTGGACCACATTCTATGTAAACTCGAGGAGTGGATGCATGCCGAATTGGGAGTAGGTGGATTACAATGTTTTGTGAGAGAGTAGTCCTAGGGTTTTTGCTATTGGAGGTGTGAGTGGGTTTGGCTTTCGGAGGAGGTTCGCATCTTCTCCAAAGCTTCTTGTATATTGAACCTTCTTTCTTTTATAAAAATATGGTACGCCATTGGTGTACTCTCGGAAAAAAACTTCTCGATTGCATTTGTTTTTGCCCCTTTACGGATCATTGATAAAACATGTTGTTCATAGGTTGCCTGGCTTCTTGGCTATAATTGGTCTTTAGTGTTCAATGTATCTATAAAATATTTAGGCCTTATCGTGTGTATTATCATGACATAGATAAAACTCATGTTCTGTGGGTAATCCACAGAAACATGTTCCTCATAAGCAAAGGAAGTCCACCGATGATGAAAATGGATCTTTATTCCTGCCCACGCATAAACTGATGCGAGTAGAAACTCTTCTCGTTATATGTTGTTAGTTAATACAAGCAAATACAAATGGAATATGAACATGGTCATTTGCAGATGATTCAGAATTTTTTTTTAAATAGTACAATAAGAATTGCACGACAAACTTGAACACTCGAGTGGTACCAGCTAATTACATGATGAACCATAAAACATATTAAATAATCCAGCTAATGCAGGAAAGCAATATGGGCAATGGTTGTGACATCATCATCGCTGCCTCACTCATCGTCGTCGTCATCGTCGCCCTCTTCGTCTTCGTTCCTCTTCCTCCTCCTCAATGAATCTCCGCATGTTTCGGGCTCTCGGCGTTGGTGCTCGATCCATTGCTTATAGATATGACAATAAATGTATGCATGCAATGTTCCGTACTTGATGTGGTCTTCATCTTTTGTCTTCCGCTCTCATCCTCGATGAAATGAGTGTCGAGGTTTCTCCTGCTCAGGGTACGAGTGTCTCCTGCTAGGGTTAGGAGCGAAGGCTGATCGAAGGACGCCTTGAATTTGATCTGCAGTTCCAAGTAGTTGGCCACATGTAGGCATGACCATCCTAGGACCCTCTTTTTTTTAATGGGAATGCTAATGAATGTGACGGTTACATTATTGAGGAACTTCACAAAGTTCAAACACTGCTTGTCGGCATTGCATATGTGGTAGACCAAGCAATAGTTATCTACAAAAACCTGGATCACGGCGGGCCTCGCCATCTCTTCCTCCTTCAATTTTTTTTTCTTTTCCTCTCGTCGTGGTGTACTCAACATCTATCCCAGCAGCTCTAAGATAACTCTTCTTGAACATGGAATTGATATGGCAAAGGCATTCTTGCATGTTCATGGCACTAGCGGTGTATATGATGTCGAACTCACCGCCGTAATCGTTCGAACCTTGTATTTAGTGGAGCTCTTGGAGATTTGTGAGACCATGGATTTTGGAGCATCATGAAGGGAATGGAGCTATTGTGATGTATGTGAGATGATGGAGACAAATAAGAAGGGCTCTTCGATCAAATTGCTAGCGGTTACCAGAGATAAAAAGGTTGCAATGTGTGGAGGGCGAATTAATGGGAGTTGGAGTGATGGCTTGGCCCATTTGTAGGTTGTGAGATGAGTGTCGACCTCTGCATGCAGTGGGGAATTAAGAAGGCTGATCATCGTGTCTCCCACACTACCTGAGAAATACATGCGCATGGAACTGGCTTAGACATTATTCGTCTTCAAGGCTGAGGGCAACTTTAAGTTTGTGAGAACAATCGACTTGTTGCCAACTAATCTCCCAAGTTTGATGTATCTATCAACCCAGGTCGAGTGTACCTGCACTACAAAAAAACACTTCCGTAATGATACGTGTTTGTCACAGTAGGTCACGTTTTCTGTCATGCATGTACATCCGTGACGATTTTATGACAGGATCAAGATAGTCATACATGTGTTGTCGTAGAAGTGTTCCATGACAATATTCAAATTATCATCACGGAAGTGTCCACGTCATGGAAGTGTTTTCGTCAAGGGTAACCGACATGTGGCATCCACCGTAACGGGTCGCCGTTAAGCTATCGGGTTCCGGTTTGGATCCGATAACCCGTTAACAGCCCTGACCAATGGCGATTTTCCATGTGTAAAATTCTCATTCGCCAATGGAACCATGTGTCAGCTCATCGTCGGGACATATGTCATCCATCCACTGGACAATACGCGCCTATGGAACAGTGACACGTGGCACGGCCCAACAGTGGCCCATTTAGGTTAAAAAGGCCGGCCCAATAACGGCCTGCTTGCACATGGCCCATTTACAGCCACGGGCCATAAGGAGGGTATCAATTCGGCACATCACAGGCCCGTTGTCCATTCGACATCATTGCGGCCCATCAACACTTTTGACCCGTTAACAGTCCGCTATGTATATGGGCCCAATCATGGCCCGGTGTGTTCTCGCCTTGTTAACGGCCCATCCTGGATTGGGCCATTTTCTGCCAGATCTATTTTTTGGCCTTTTAGCGGCCCATTAAAGAGTTGGGCCTTTTCCTGGCCTGTGTAACTTTCGGCCTGTCAACAGCCCATCCTAGAATTGGGCCATTTTTTGTAAGGTCTATCTTTCGGCCTTTTAGCAGCCCGTTAAAGAGTTGGGCCTTTTCCTGGCCTGTGTAACTTTCGGCCTGTTAACGGTTGAAAGTACATTTGGACCAATTGTAGTCCGACATGACATTCAACCTATTAACGGCCCATGTTGTCCAGGTCAAAATTCCGGCACGCCCTCACATTCGGTCTGTTAAAGGCCCGTATAGTATGTCGCCGCATTTATGGCCCAAGAGAGCATTCGGCCTGTTAGTAGCCCAACATGTAATTGGGCCGACATAGGTCTAGGGTAGTGTTCGGCCTGCTAATGGCCCATGGGCTTCCCAGCAGATTTCAGGCCCAATCTTTCTTTGGGCCTGCTAACAGCGTTGTGTATGCTATGGCCCATTAACGCCCGAGTTTTGTGTTTCGGCCTTTTAAGGGGCCGTATCCTATATGGGCCACATTATGGGCCGATGTTTATGGCCAGAATTTTTGGCCTTCATTGACTTTGGTCCAGTTAATTTCAGCGGGATATAGGTCCATTAGGGCCCATAATTGTTCAATAGGCCGTTCTGGGCCAGCCCAATTATGACCCGTTATGCCTCTGGGCCGTTTCACTTGATTTGGCCTGTTAGCCTCCTATGATGCTTTCTGCCTACAAGCAGACCGATGAAACCAAAAACATTAACTAACAATAAACCTACACTATACAAAAATGGCTTGCTGTTTTCTATAGCCGGTTGCTGCCCGTTAAGAACAAATGATGTATCGCAACAAAACAAATTATAGCCATAAAACAAAAGGCCGGTTGGCATAAAAGTTTACAGTCCGGCAGATAAATGCACCATCAGAAGTTCAGAAGCTCAGATCATTTGACCTAACTGGTATGTTTTCATGATGTAGTGTCTGATGGAGCACCATAACCTTCGCCTTCATTTCTCCTAGGCTCCTAAACAACATAGCAAATGTCTGATAGTCTGGTTTCAAAACCATGCATATCTTCACGACATCTAACAATGGTTGCTCTTGTTTCACAAAGGGTCTCTGTTAGGGATTGGACTTGTGTCTGGAGCGCAGATATATCATTCTGTCGAGCTTGAAGATCTTGTTCATGAGGCAGTTTGGACGAGGTTTCCTTAAGAACCAACCCATTATTACGCAGGAATGTGCTTTTGGCACTGTTAGTGGAGAGATACTGACCCACTGCAGCAAGAGGTGACATTGTGGTTATGGTTGCCTCGTCACCTTCAGGAGGTTGTGGCAGTTCCACCATTTGTTCCATAGCTTGCTGAAAAGTTGAGTTTGTACAATAGTAGTACCATAACAGAAGTTATTAATGAGGTAGCAAAAACAAACAGAATAGCTTTGGTCTATATACAGAACTTATTTTGGTGAACCCGTGTAAAATATTAGTTGTATTCTACTGCAAAGTACATAATAAAACCAGGTTCCAAACATATGTCTATGTACCATGGCCAATGTATTGTCTATTTCTTCACATTGTATTGACAACTAAGGATAAAGAGACAAAGTTTATAATATGGTGAGCATAGTATGACATCATTCATATCACGAAACAACTGAGATCAGACAAACATGCAATTGTAACGTTATCTGGGCAAGTCCAGCATGCAACTAGATTATATTCCGCGCCGAAGATTTGTGCTTGTGGGCTAGGGTGAATATAGCGGACCAGTGGATCTGGTAGTTGACAATCGTTCGGACTTGGTAAAGGTTGTCGCAACACCTGTAGTAGGACAGAGGACTTATCGCGATGCCCGCAGACCAATTTACTATGTCTCTGTCGCTGACGTTGGTCAAAGAAGCCACGAGCAAAAGAACATCATTCCTCTCTTTTAAACCTTGCAAGGTGCAATGATATGTTAAGACAGCTGTGTATAAAATTGAAAAAAGTAATAGACATTGGCTGCAAACCATGTAGTTCAATGCACAAGTCAGACTAACCAGTAGTTCAAAGGCATGAGGATTAAGGACCTACAACAGCGGCTTTGACTGGTGTAGTCATGCCCTTTGTCTTGCTAGTGTGATAGTCCTTGAAGATTTCCACTGCATTTTGTTCATGTTCTTTTTGGTCCTTACGGGCTTTCCTCTGCATTTGGAACAAGTCAATATAGATCTGATAATATGGCACAACCAAAAGAGTGAAACAACAGCTAGTTACAAGAGCCTCGCAGTGTGCAATATAACTGCGAGATCCTGTCGTCTGTTGGAATTTCACTTTCGTACGGTTGGCCTAATTCTTTGAATAGTTCACCTAGAAGAAGATAGATTTGTAAGGCACATTCATAAATAGGAGTTCAACATGTGATCTGATCACATATATATAACGTACCTAACACTTTGGATCAGACCAGTGTTTAACAAGAGCTGTCTAGTCTTCATTCGTTATATTTTCCAATGGAGATGTTTGGTCAAGTTCATTGTTAGCCTTGCCTTCAAAGTGAGTTTTTCTCAGGTTATATTGATATTATCGCAGAGCAGACTTGAAAACATGAGTGCATGCTTGTCTGGTTGCATCATCTTGCCAATCCAACTTGAACCTCATCTATTGAAAATTATGGGAGTCTCATTACCAGCAACCTAGAAAGTATGGGACAGAGCAAGACGATATTACTAATTTCCATAAGTAACCATACTTACAGATAAATGGTCGAGGAAGGTGTTAAACTTTGTTTCGTCTTTGTCATTCCTGTACTGAATCTATGTTGGGAGTATACGTGCATGCCACCTAACGGCTAAGGTTGCCTCTGATACTAACTTGGCTGACTCTGTAGCATCACACGGCCTTTTTAAACCTGCCTCAAAATGGATCTCCATTCTTCCTCCTTTAGATTTAGTTAACCTGTCGAGCATTATCCCTGATGTCTGTTTGCTCTTGCGCCTAGGTGCTAGTTCGACAACGAACATGGAAGTGTTAGTGTACATCGAACTGTGAGACTACATATAAAGAAGAATGCAACTGTAACTTGACTCGATCAAGTACCTTCTTGGTGTTGAAGCACACAAGGTTCATCTGATCTTGCCAAGTCCTCTTGTGTCAAGAGTGCTTCGGAAGTAGTGTCAGGTGGCCGCTAGCAGAGCTATTGAATGAGTAACTCGGTCAGATGTTGGTACTGTGGAAGAAGGTGCTACAACCACAAGGGCTGTCGTTGTTTGTTCGGTGGCAACTTTTCACTTGTGTTTGGTACGTGTTCCAGCTTGTGGAGCAGGAGATACTGTGTTTGTAGATTTATCCGGTGGACTTCGACCTTCTATTGCACTTTCAGTACCAGCAGAGCCTGCAGAGATGTTCAGCTTCCGTTTTCGTACCTCCCGATGACTAACACCATCCCCTGCCATCCTCTTTTCCTTCCTCTTATTTTTGCCATGTCAAGTCAAACCCACAAGAAAAAAGGAATAAAAATTCGCTCGTCGCAACTAATTGGTGCGTGATACACACGAACTGTACTTCGATGTTAGACAACCGCATGATAGGAGGATGTAGTATGTAAGAAAAACAGGACGGCACAGACATATGATGTGTAAACTAAGCAGAAGGCATTTCAATAAATTATAAGCAATGCAATGGAAGCTAGACACCATATGAAAGATGCAACAAATATCACTCTGCCAAGTTAACCATGTCTCGTCATAAGTGTCATTTAAACAAATGTGAAGCAGTACAAGCAATAAATCATATGCAAGATGCAAACAATATGACACTACCAAGTTAAAGGTGTCTCGTCATAAATGATTGATGTAGGATAGACATGAACAGTACTTTGATGTTAGAACATGTAATAGACAGATGTAGTATATGCAAAAACAGGAAGACATGCCATATTCACATGTATAATGTGTAAACTAAGCAGATGCAATTTGATCAAATTAGAAGCAATACAAGCTAGACATTGTATGCAACATGCAAGAAAATATCACACTGCCAAGCTAGAGAAAGCACCTGGGATGGTGGAGTAGGGTTGTTGGGCCCATCATATTTACTTTGAACTTTTACTGCACTAGCAGTAGTAGTAGAATGTCTAGGGTGCCACTTTACCGGTTGCACCAGATGACCGCCATCAGCCCCTGCCTTACTTTTTTTTCTTCCTCTTTCTTATGTTTATTTCCTTGTCAAGTCAAACCCACAAGAAAAATGAATAAAATTCCTTTTCAGAACTCATTGATGCATGATACTGACGAACACTACTTTCATGTAAGGCAACAGTATGATAGGAGGATTGAATATGTAAGAAAAAAGGACAGCATTGCATATTCACACCTATGATGTGTAAACTAAGCAGAAGGCATTTCAATAAATAAGAAGCAATGAAAGCTAGACACCATATGAAAGATGCAACGAATATCACTCTACCAAGTTAAAACTGTCTTGTCATAAGTGCCATTTCAACATATTAGAAGTAGTACAAGCTAGAAAACAATGCAAGATGCAACCTATATCACACTCGTCATAAGTCATTGTTGCAGGTTACACAATAATAGTACTTTGATGTAAGAACATGGTGTGATAGACAGATATTGTATGTTCTAGAAATAGGAACACGTGTCTTATTCACAAGTATAATGTGTAAACTAAGTAGATGCAATTCAACAAAATTAGAAGAAATACAAGCTAGACATCATATGTAACATGCAACCACATATAACAGTGCCAAGTTAGAGCGAGCACCTTTGATGGTGGAGTAGGTGAGATGTGCTCATCATCAACACAAGTACGTTGACTGTCTATGCATGTGTTGTCTTGCAAATCTTGTTGGGAGGATGGCGGAGTAGAATCTGTAGAGACCCTCCGTTTCAGTTGGTCGGAAGGAGCACCATCATCCACTGCCTTGCTAATTTCTTCCGCTTTATTGATTTTGCATTCTCAAGTCAAACCAACAAGAAAAAGGAATAAAATTCACTCTTCAGAACTCATTCATGCATGATACTGACGAACACTACTTTGATGTAAGGCAAACACATGATACGAGGATGGAATATGCATGAAAAACAGGACGGGATGGCATATTCACACCTATTTGTGTAAACTAAGCAGAAGCCATTTCAACAAATTAGAAGCAACGCAAGCTAGACACCCACATGAAAGATGTAACCAATATGACTCTGCCAAGTTAAAAGCGTCTCATCATAAGTGTCATTTCAACAAATTACAAGCAGTACATGCTATAAATCATATGCAAGATGCAACCAATATCACACTGCATATACTAAAGGTGTCTCGTCATAAGTGATTGATGCGGGATACAAAAGAATAGTAGTTTGATGTAAGGACATGGTTAATAGACAGATGTAGTATGTACCAAAAATAGGAAGCCATGTCACATTAACAGGTATAATGTGTAAACTAAGCAGAATAGCAGATGCAATTTAACCAAATTGGAAGAATTACAAGCTATACACCATATGCAACATGCAACCACATATCACACTGCCAAGTTAGACAAAGCACCTACGATGGTGGCGTAGGGGAAATGCGGTCATCAACTACAGAGCTACGTTGACTATCTTCATCTAGCCTTGCTGTTTCTTGAGAATCATGTGGGGAGGATGACACTTGTCGGTGTACTAAAGCATGGGTGCCCTCGTACCCTAACTTGTGCACAGGCAATTGTAGCCTTCCTGACGGCAAGGGCTTGCCGGATGGTTGCTATGACCCAAGACTTAGATTAAACAAGACTATGAAGAAGACCTCAAGGCAGGTCATTGAGAAGTACTATTCTAGTACTAAAGATCAACATTGCCCTTGTTGGCAAGCTTCATACCGGCAAGGTGAAGACCAAGACTCTGGTTGCCGGCAAGCTCCTTGCCGGTAAGCAAAGGCCCGGCAAGCTCTGCGCCGGCAGGCTCGTTCTGTCCCGTTACCAGTCCACCTCATCATCGGCTAGATAAGCATGCATGATAGGTGTCGAGCGAGCAGGCAGTCAACATAGCTGGCCAAGGCACGTCTCAGCATGCCACGCAAGGATTAACTTTAATGACACCCATCCCTGGGACGTGTCAAGATAACAGGAGGGCGCCAGGACCGGTGGTGTAGATCTTTTGCCCAAAGCCTCGCCTCCCCGACGTAGCACCTAATGGTGCATTAAATGCGCTTGTCTTACCCCGTTCGGAGATAGACGTGGTGACGGTGCAAGTCACTATTCATACCCTGTAAATGACCGTATTAGCCACTGTGGTAACCCCTTGGCCTATAAAAGGAGGCCCACGGCTACACTTAGAACGGTCAACTCTTAGTTCAATTATAGGTTATAGCTGCACTTCCCGCGCACCTTACCGGCAAGCTGCGCTCTTTGTAACCTTTGAGCTCATACACAATCAAACCACAAGAACAGGAGTAGGGTTTTACGCTCACAGCGGCCCGAACCTGGATAAATCGTTGCTTGTTCTCACATCTACTAGCCCTGCTCTTTGTAGTATATTGATCCCACAGCCGAACCGCAAAGGGATCCTCCTGATCCCATAGATCGTCATTTTCCCACAACATCTTTGGCGCGCCAGGCAGGGGGTCCTATATTACAAATCAGCGTTCGTAGAGTGAGCTTCAGCCCCATCACCTTCGTGGATGGTGCCGAAGAAGAAGACCAGAGCCACGACGGCTCCCACCACCTCCAAGCAGCCTTCCCAGGCGTCCGTAGATGGCACAGGCATCGCAGTCGGTGCGGGTGCTACGGTTGGGATAGCCGGGGCAGGAGGCGCCGGCGGTACGGATGTCCAGCATCCCCACCGTGCCGGCGATCGCAACCACCACACCGGAGTTGATGTCGACGGCCAACTCCAACAACCCGCTGGTGAGCCTAGCCATCATAGTCATATAGTTTGAACCAGTGCTAGCCAGGACCCCGCCGCCGCGATGTCCAAGGACGGAGCGGCGACGTCCAACAACGCTGCGGCGGGACATGTGCTGCAACCGTCGCAAGATGGACACGCCGCGCTTCCCTGCGGTGCTGGTGGCCCTGAACGACGTCAAGCCGACCCTGAGCATTATCCCCATGATGTTCAGGCACCACCACCATGGCAACCCGTTGGTGAGCATGCGCTGCGGCAACTGGTACACGACGAGCTTCCTGCTGGCCCTGCTAGGAGTCGAAAGCCGTCCTGTTCTGTGTTCCCCGCCATGCCAACCACGGCGGCAGAAGCCATGGTGCGGGTTCAAATGCTTTTGAACCTCCCGCTAGCTCCTGACAAGATGGACGAATGGAGGGCCACCATTCAGAGCCTCATCAGTTTTGCCGATCCCGGCAAAACACAGGATGTGGGCCCCACCGGACGACCACCCACCATGCCGGCAGGACCATCTGGCTGCCATGCCGGAGACGGTGCACCAATGGTGCAGTCGCCTCCACGTCAACAACCATAGAGGCGGCAAGCTCGCCGATCGGATGACCAGGACACTATGTCCATGGCATCATCGGATCCGCGGGGCCGCCGAGACCAGCGCCAAGTACTGCACGAACGGCGTGATGAGGACGCCCGTACGAGGATTGAGCGGTGCCGGGAGGCACGCCATATATCAGACGACCATGCCGGGCTGGCAGCATGCGTGCCAGCGCCAGGGTACCCTGGGTGCTTACCTTACGAGGTGGGCTGCCCAGTGTTTACTCGTGAGCTGCGGCAGGTTTGCTGGCCGTCCGCTCGTCCCTTCAAGGCTGAGCTGCCCGACAGATACGATGGCACGCTCAGTCCAGCAGAGTTCCTTGGCATCTACACCATCACGGTGTAGGCTGTCGGGGGGTGCGACGATAAGCTTTTAGCCAACTACTTTCCGTTGGCGCTCAAACCCAACGTCAAATCTTGGTTGATGAACTTGCCCGAGGGCTCCATTTCTTCTTGGTCGGATCTATGCCATCAAATCGTGGGTGCCTACCAGGGTGGCCACAAGCTCCCTGGTCAGGAGAGCGATTTGCATGTGATCCCCCAGAGAGATGGCGAGCCCCTCCGCAAGTATATACAGAGGTTCAGCCGTGTGCACCACAACATCCCCGATGTTCATCCCACAGCCGTTTGCACCGCGTTCCCCACGAACATGCGCAACCACAGAATGCGGTGTAAGATGAATATCATGAAGGTTAGGACCAACAACGAGCTGTACGCCTTGGCGGACAAGTGTGCATGTGCTGAGGAAGGGAGGTGACTCCCTGGGGAAGATGCTGGTGCCGAAGTCGACTCCGAGGACGACGACGCAAACGATGCATCGACCCTGTAGAAGAAGAGCCGGAAGCGCAATCGGAAGTGCAAAGGCAAGTCAGTGATGGCAGTAGAGAGCCCCGGTGATGCCAACACCGCCAAGAAGTCTATGGCAGAAAGCCCCGGCAAGGAGGTTGCCAGATGCGCTGACTGCCGGGAGGCTATGGCAGGCGACAAGGGCGGCAAGACTAGTGGGCCGTACAGCAAGATCCACCGTACCAAGGGCCACGATCTCTAGGAGTGTCGGCAAGTGGAGCAGCTTGCTGAGAAGCAGAAGCAAGAGTACGAGAAGCGCGACAAGGAGAAGTGCCAGGATGGTGCCGGTGGATCCGGCAAGCAGAACCGTGGTGGCCGAGGGGCCCACCGCGGCAAGGCCAAGCAGCCAAAAGAGAAGGCTGCTCAGGGCCAGGATGATGGTGATGAGGACAAAGATGGGTCCGAGAACGGGTTCCAGAACGCAGTGGAAGCCATGTGTGTTGACGGAGGTGCATCTTTGCACTCCTCGCACCGGCAACTGAAGCAGTGGGTTCGCGAGGTGAATGCCGCGGAGCCCATGATGGGAGCACAGAAGCCACTCAAGTGGTCGCACACGCCCATAGTCTTTGACGCCGAGGATCACCCTGATCGCACCAGTGCGGTCGGGTGTTTGCCATTGTTGGTTTCACCAACAATTCGCAATCTCAAGGTGACAAAGATGTTGGTTGACGGTGGGGCCTTTTTCTCCTTAGCGACCAGCTGGGAGTTGGCTTCGTCCACATGCCTCGCGTGGGCGTCCTGAGCGTCGGCCACCTGGCGCCCAGCGTCTCCAAGTGCCCGCACTCCGTGGCCTGCTCAGTCGCCATCTTTGCAACGTCTTCCTCACGGGCCGCAAGCTCCCACACGCGAGTGACGATGGCGCTCTCCAACACATGGAGTTGTTGCGCTTGCGCGGCACGTTGATCCTGGAGTTCCTTCAGGCGAACCTCCGCCTCCTCTTGACACTTGACGGCCGCTTCGGCCTCCCGGAGAGCGCTCGCGCAGGCCCCCTTCGCCTTGGCGACATCCTTCTCGCCCTTCGCGCAGGCGGCCTCGTTCTGGCGCTAGCCCACCTCGATGGCGACGCTGAGCCGGTGCCACCCTTCAGCGAGCCCCAGGCGTTCCTCGGTGAGGCATGCTTCCGCGTCCCGAAAATCCACCCCGAGCCGATCGAGTGCGGCCTTGGCGTCATGCAAGGCCCCGTGCCAGAGCAAGGGGCGGCTGCTCACGAGCGCCAGGGGCCAGTCCATGCCCAGCCCGTCGCTGCCCCCCGTTGTCGCGGTTGGGGAGCCCCCGGCATCGTCCGCCAGGAGCAGGGGCCTCACCGGGGTTTCCCCCGCGTTCGGCCGCGGCGGTGCGCCGTGGGGGCTCGCCACGCCGGTCATGGGAGCCTCGTGCGTGGGTGCGGCTTGAGAGCTCACCGCAGCGCGCCCCGCGTCGTCCTCCTCCGCGTTAAGGGAGGCACCTGGCGGGGGAGTGGGCGCCTCGTCCTCCTCCATCGCCGCATCTTCTCTCGCGGCAGGGTCTGTGAGGCCTGCGCACCACCTCCGGAGGTGGCCGCCCGAGGCTCGCAACTCTCGGTCTCAGGATCCACGCTCGTGCGCGGCTCCGGGGGGATGGCCCGCTCTTCCTCAACCTCCATACGCCCCGTCTCGGCTTCGGGACGGCGGGCGGCTTCTCCACGCCCCCCGGCACATGCGGTGGGCCTCGGCGCCTGTCGGGGCCGGATTTCGAGGGCATGATATCCCAGAAATTAACCCCTCGTGTCGTCACCAGCCCAGGATTACTGTTACTGGTGGACACGTCCTTGTTACAGATTACCAAGCAGTTACAAGAATTGGATACAAGACCATAAAGGTCTAATGATACAACAATGATTTCTAGTGAGGATGACGGAAGCGACTCGTGGTTTTCCAACGTCGGTGAGGCTCCATTCCCACAGGAACAGCTGACCCGGATAATTCCTATCCCGCGTGGCTGCTATCCTAGGTTCCGCATGGACGTCGTTGTAGTACAGCTCGTTGAAATCCTGACTTGGCCAATTAAATAGCCAGGCACAAGCCAGTGAGTACATTTGAATGTACTCGCAAACATTATGAACAAAAGATATACCGAATGCATATGCTCATGCTGCATTAAATGAGATGCATATGTTGGCTGAAATTAAATTATGGCATGATAAATATTAGCATGTGCAGAAGTATGAGTAAATAAAATGTTAGTGACAAACCAAGAAAGTTAAAAGTGGATAATTGGGCGAGACAGGACCGCCCGAGAATTCAAAAGAAAATGTAAAGTGGAGAATCGGGCGAGACAAGACCGCCCGAGTATCCAAGAGAAATGCCAAACGGGTGTCTAAAAGAGAATCGGGCGAGACAGGACCGCCCGAGAAATCAAGCGACGCCACGAGAGGTCTTGAAAAGAAATGCCAAACGGGTGTCTAAAGGAGAATCGGGCGAGACAGGACCGCCCAAGAACTCAAGCGACGCCATGAGAGGTCTTGAAAAGAAATGCCAAACGGGTGTCTAAAAGAGAATCGGGCGAGCCAGGACCACCCGAGGACTCAAGCGACACCACCAGAGGTCTTGAAAAGAAATGCCAAACGGGTGTCTAAAAGAGAATCGGGCGAGACAGGACCGCCCGAGAACTCAAGCGATGCCACGAGAGGTCTTGAAAAGAAAACTGAGTGCCCGGGTAGTCTAGCCAGCCCCTGAGACCCTAAGAAAATAAAATAAAATGACAGGGTTAGTCCACAATAATATTCATATCATCAATAAAATTCATGATAATATCGGTAGTGGCAATCATCATTCTGCAAAATAATTCATGCTCAATTTAATTATTTTCTCCAGAGACCGACACTAAGACCGACACTTGACCAACCCAGACTGTAGCCCTTAATCGCGGACACGGCTATTCGAATAGGTATACTCTGCAGAGGGTGTACTCTTTACCCACAAGTAAAGGATTTCTTTAGCCAGCACCGAGACGCTGACTAATTCCCATTACGGTCTTTGGGTTGAAAACACACCTGACCAGCACACACCAGATTAACTTTCCTGATGCCAGGAATCACCCAAAGGATCGTTCAAGATAAACTCTAAGGCGGGGAGACTACAATCTCGAATAGCATGGGATCACTATTAATACGCGCGGATTACAAGGGGTGCCCCCCTCTCGGCCCAGTCGGATACACCCATGCCACCTGACCCGACGACTGGCATTATAACCGATATCTGGAACCTTCATCGCGGGCTCTCTGTACGGTGTGTGCAGGGAAAGGGGTTAACAACTTACTGAACCGTACCCTACCTGTGGCAGGGACAAGTGGTAGCACGAAACAAGTATGGGGGTTACCGGAACAAGACTCGATCTACGGTCGACTCAGGAGGTTTAAGTTTTCCTGCAATGGTTAGCACAATAAATTGTTCTTTCAACAGTAACACCAAAACAGGCCCACAGCCCTTGCATGTCCCAACATGCATAACCAACAAGGCATGATCACACTCCGACGTGATCACCCTTCTGCCGGTAATGGTATTTCTCTTATGCCTACTCCTGCAATCATGACAAGCACACGTTGCACGGTACGAGGAAACATGTCAACACTACATGCATGCAAATTTTATTTGAATTCGACATATGCATGATTCAATTATTCTTGCAAACATTTAACCATGCAATCACCATATCAAGTGTTCAAGATGCTTGCCTTGAGCATGCAGAAGTGTTGGGTGCACTCCAAAACTTTGAAAATTTTATCTTCCCTCCATTTCCTATTTTCAAAAATATTGAAATTACCACATAGAGCTAAAACAGTGCTAAAAAGTTGTTTGGAAAATTTTGAAATAAATACTAAAATAAACTAGAGGAAAAATGATGAATTTCAGAAAAAAGAATCAATTTATTTGGAGTTCACATGATTTACTTAGGGAATTTCTAAGCTGAGATAAATAAAGAAATAGACTATTTAATAAGTCCAACAGAGACAAAGCTTAGAAAAAAATGTTCACCCTATCAGGATTAATAGAACATGATTTTAGGAGCATGCAGAAATTTGAAGAATAAAATTTGGTGTTGAAATGGTCGTTGTAGGATTATTGGAATTATGCTGGAAAAGAAAAAGGTAAAGAGGCAGAGGCGCGCCCTGAGCGCGGTATAGCCGCCTAGCACTACTGGGCCCAGCCCAGCAGTTCGGCTGCGCGGAAGAGCTGCAGCGTCAAAGACGTAGTCGGAGGAAGACGCGTTCCTCGCGCAAAGACGGTTTCTAGAGAAACCCGTCTCCACTTACAGACGTGCTGTCGCGGCGCTGGTCACTGACAGTGGGCCCGCCTGGCCCACTGGTCAGGTTTGACCAGACCGCACGCGTCTTCTCTTTGGTCGGACGGAGTGCAGGGTTTCGGCGACCGGTGCCGGCGAACGGCGAGGCCCCATGGTGAGCTGAGGCCACCGTTGAGTCCGGGAGGCCGAGGCGGTTCCGGGGAGGTGCGCCACAGTTGCCGGAGTTGGTGGAGTCGTCGGTGGCGACCTCACCCGAAAAGCTCCGGCGGAAGCAATTTGGGCGTTTCGCCCGCGGTTGATCTCCGGTGGAATTGGCGAGCGGGATGGATCAGTGGATGCTCAAGGAAGCTAGTGGTGAAGAAAATTTGGGCGGAGAGGTACTGGCTTCGTCGGAATCAACCGGAAGGCCATGGCGGCCGCAGCTACTGGAGGCGAGGAAGATGACCGTTTCCGGTCGATTGGATGCTCGAGGAGGCTTCCAGAGGAGTGAGTGGAGGTTCCGATGACGAGAGAGAGCTCGAGGAGGTTTAAATAGGCCGGGGGGTCGGTGCTGCAGCTTCCCGAAGAAGGCACGACGGCGGCAGCCATTACTGCGCCGTTAAAGCGGTTGTGGTCAGTGGCGAGGGTTAGCGAGGCCGGTAGGGGGTCGGTGGGGAGCTGGTGAGCTGCGGATAGGCTCGGCCATTGGCCATTAAGAGAGAGAGGTCCGAGGAGAGACGTGGCAGAGACGCACTCGTCGGGCGGTGGTTTGGACGGCGGTGGTCGGTGGTGGCCGGCGCTAGCGGACGGGAAAGGGTGTCGGCGGGCTACGGGGAGGTTGAGGTGATCTAGAGAAGAACCAGGGCGAGAGGGGAAGGCAGCAGAGACGCGGTAGCAACTCGATGCCAGCGATGCAAAATGCGCGCTCTGGACGCGCTCTGTGCACGCGCACAGCGTGCTCGACCAAATGCCAGGGCGCGTTAGGCTGTTCCAACTGAGCTCAATTTTGGCAGGGTGGTGCTACCAGAGGTTATAGAGATGATGGACATGCTGATTTGGCCAGAAGGGCAAATGCCCAATGTAGTTCAAAGAGGTTGCAGAATTCTGCCATGCACACAATGTGCTTGATGAAATGTTAGGGATAGCCAGGGGTCTTTGTTGGGTGTGAAAATTTCCAGTATGGTGTCTCCTTAGATGATAAAGATGCTGGTGGGGTTGGGAAGACCCGAGGAGAAACTTGCCAATGGAAGTCTTGGAGAAATTCAGTTCTGGACCCAAAGTTGGGGGATTTATTTGGTGAACTAAAAAGTGGTAATTGGAGCTAATCTTCTGGACTTAATGGTTTCTTAGGAAGGACTATAAGGTGGAATAATTGCAGAATTTTTGGAGCAATAAAAATTGAGGTTGTAGTTAAAACTCAAGAATGGAACAGAATTGAGAAGAGGATGTTTCACTCAAAATTTTCAAAAGATCAAGTTGGGTTTTTGCATAAAAGTGATCTGTAGGCATCACATGACCCCTCATAATTTTTGTGGAATTTTAAAAGAATTATTTAAAATGGTTGTAGTGCAACAGAAGCATTTATAGTATTGAAAATGTTGTTAAAAGAATTATTTTAGGGCAAATTTTATTATGAAAATATTTCCTACTGTTATTAAGAATATAAATGAAATGTTTTAAGAAAACTACCAAAGCCCACAATATTTTACCAAAATTTCTACATGGAGGGAAGAATTTTGGAAAACAGAAAACAGAAAAGACTCCGAAAATAATAAAAGATCCAATATAAATCAAAAATTTATTTCTGGCCAAATTTTATTTAATAAAAATATGGTCAAATTTTTGAGGTGTTACAGCGCCCCCTTTGGGCTGGGGGCCATCTTCATCGTCGTCATCCTCTTCTTCTTCTTCTTCTGGTCGACGGCGGACCTCCTGCGAGAATGGTGGCTCAGCCCCGGGCTCGGACAGGCAGGATGAACATGGAAGCTGGGAGAAACACGTGACTTACTTGTCGCTGGCGGTCCACTTCCTCTTTTTCTCCACGAGAGGCGGCTCATCGCCGCGACCCTCAAGTGTCACCCCTGCTCCACCTTCTGGGCCCCCGGAGCAGGCCGCGGTGGACCCGGCTGGGTCGTCGCCCTCCTCAAGGGCCTGGGAAGCCTTGGCTCCCTCATGAGCTTCTGCCACTGAGGGCTCGATCGCCTCCCGGCTGAGGGTCGCCTCCGCCGCGGGCTGTGCGCTGTCGGCGTCATCGTCTTCGAGGTCGCAAAAGAGCTGACGGTGGGTGCGCGGCAGTGCCCGGTAGGCGTCCTCCTCCGTGGCCTCCTCAGAGTCCTCGTCGCCGCCACTGTCTTCGGAGTCCAGCACCGCCACGAGAGGGGTCTCGCGGGGCCCGACGTGGCCCTCCGGCACGAGGCTCCACTGGTCAAATTGGGGCATCTCCGCGACCAGCTCTGCCATATCCTCGTAGCAAAACAGCGGGAGCGCTTCCTCGGGCGGATCCGCTGCAGGGCTACTAAGCAGGGTCGCCAGGGCTCCGTCCAGCACATCCTGCTTCAGACTGCCACGATTCAGCCTCATGGAGTCCCTCGCGCCGGTGAACTCCCACACAGGGCGTGAGTGTTGTTGGAGTGGCGCGATGCGCCTCCGCAAGTACTCCCTGAAGACCGTCGCCCCCGACAGCTTTGCGGCCCAGTGCACGGCCATCCTCGGGTCGGCGAGCTTCTCGTGCCCCCACCCGGAGTTCTTCTCAGCCGGGTCCGTCGGGATCATCAGGAGTGGGCTGGTCCGGCATGCGTCCATATAGACCCAGTGCTGCCGGTAGCCCTCCACCTTCTTCGCAGCCTTCAGGTTGATGATGCCGGGCTCCATCCCCTTGACAGCGAGGAACGAGGTGCATCTCGAGCGCTGGTCAGCCGCAGTCAACCGCAGGCTGAAGAAGTGGCGAAAGAGCGTCACCGAAGGCATCATGCCCACGAAAACCTCGCAGTAAATGGCGAACATGGCTAGGAGGAGGATGGAATTGGGTTGGAGATGGAGGGCTTGAATCCGGTAATGGGAGAGGATGGCATAGAAGAAGTCCGAGAATGGCGGCACCAACCCGGCATAAACGCTGTGGAGGAAGAAGGGGTAGGCCGTCGCCCCCAGATCGCGCTGCGCGCGCGAGCCCAGCCAGATCTTGGTCGCCTGCCCTTCATTCTGATCACCGGCCACCAACGGGAGCACCTTGCCCAGGCCCTCCCTGTAACGATGGTGGAGCGCTGCAGCGCCGCCCCGATGGCAGGCGCGCTTGGGGCCGGGGCCGCCGCCTTTCCCTTCTTGCCGGTGGACGCCATCGAAGAGCAGCGAGTCGCGAGTGGAAACGGGGGAAGAGGCGGAGCTTGGAGACGGGGTCGTGAGGAGCTGTGCGCGAGAAGGAAGACGCGGGGAGGCGGAATGCGTGAAGGAAGGCAATGATGGCCTCGCACCGTGCGCGGGCAGGCTTTATGTCAGCACGGACAGTTACCAAGGTGTCGAGGGAGAAGTGGGGGCGTCCCCCGTCACATCGTGCGCCATGCGTCGCGCCTGGCCCGCGGGCGCTTAGGGCCCGCGTCGTTTCGCCCCCAAAGGCGGTAAAGTGCGCGCCGCGGGCCCGGGGGCTACTGTCGGGCCCATGGAACCCAGGGTACCTCGGCCCGTCTGCTCGCGGCCTAGAGCACAACACATGGCGGTGGCCCAATAGGTGGCCCACCAGCGGGCTTCTCAAGCAAGACCCCTCATGAGGCCCCGGCCTCCTGAGGACCCCTCCCCAGGGAGCGGCGAGCAAGACGTAGCCACTTCACTGAGAGCCTCGCGAGGCCATCTCGCGAGGCTGCCTCCCGAGGCACCCTCCCAAAGATGTGCAAGATGAGTCCCATTCAGCTCGGTCGCGCGGCCTCGTGCCCATCACATGGGTGACGCGTGCGGCAACGAATGGCGGCAGAGGCCGCACCAGCAGGCGCGGATGGAGAGGATTTCCCCTTTTGTGCTAAGGGAGCAAGGCCAGCAGTCCGTTTCCCAAAGCAACCCCCAAAGGTTGCCTGATCGGTGAAAGGTGACCAAGACGGTGGACGCGCAGGGCGGAGGTCACCACCGAGCCCACCGGCGCGTCATGGATAAGCGCTTTGCAGGCGAAGACCACCTTTTGTCAGGATAGACAGCACACCTGCCCCTCTTCAAAATTGCCGTTGTGTGGCAACCCTTCCCGCCAATGTTTTTGGGGGAAGAGGACCGAGGCAGGTATAAAAGGAGGGCAGGGTGCCGCTGTAGAGAGGATCGGAGGAAGGGAGATCGATTCCACCTTGTATGCTTGTACCCACCAGAGCAATCCCACCAAGCAGGAGTAGGGTTTTACACCGCAAGGTGGCCCGAACCTGGGTAAACCACCGTGTCTCCGGCCCGCTCTTGCCAGCGCACTCTCGCCATAGCTTCGCCGTAGTTTAGCTAGGGAAGGGGGCGAGGTGGTAGGAACGAGGTCACCCCAGTGTTCGAACCTTTGGGTCCCCGGAGCCCGACTTCCGACAGATGTGTGGCTCTCACATTGGGTCGCGCGCGCTTGTCGGCAAGGCATTCCGTCAAGGATTCTACTGGCCGATAGCCCTTCAAGATGCCTTGGCGGCGGTCATCAGATGCGAAGAATGCCAGTTCCACTCCAAGGACATCCACCAGCCAGCTCAAGCCCTCCAAACCATCCCTCTCTCTTGGCCCTTCTCGGTCTGGGGGCTCGACATCATCGGCCCCTTCCCCCGTGCTACCGGGGGCTTTGAATTCTTGTACGTTGCAGTCGACAAGTTTACAAAGTGGTCTGAGGTGGAGCCAGTGAGGAAGGTGACGGCATATTCGGCCATCAAGTTCCTCAAAGGATTGGTTGCTCGTTTTGGTGTCCCCAACAGGATCATCACCGGCAACGGCACCCAATTCATGAGCCGCGCCTTCACAGCATATTAAGAACTTGGAAATAAGATTTGCTACGCGTCTCTTGCTCACCCAAGGAGCAACGGACAAGTAGAGAGGGCAAATGCAGAAGTGTTGCATGCTCTCAAGACCAGAACTTTCGACAGGCTGCACAAGTGTGGAAGGCGCTGGGTGGAAGAGTTGCCGGTGGTTCCTTGGTCAATCAGAATGACACCAAGTCGAGCCACTGGCCAGACACCCTTCTGCCTTGTTTATGGTGCAGAAGCGGTGCTCCCCACAGAAATCAGGTACGGATCACCTCGAGTCTTGGCCGTCGATGAGGAGGATCAAGATGAGTTGCGGCAAGATGATGCCAAGCTCCTTGAGGAAGATCGTTTCCGGGCTGCTGTCCGTGCTGCACGGTACCAGCAAGCTTTGCGCCGCTACCATAGCCACAAAGTGAACGCCAGGTACCTTGAGTAAGGCGACCTTGTTCTTCGTCGGATTCAGTCCACGAAGGGTTAAAACAAGTTGATGCCAAAGTGGGAAGGCCCTTACCGGGTGGTACGAGTCACTAGGCCCGGCGCAGTCCGCCTAGAGACCGAAGATGGCACTCCGGTTCCCAACTCATGGAATATTGAGCATCTTCGCAAGTTTTACCCGTAAGGCGCGGTTGCCGGGATGCCCGGCAACCTGTTTTGTACAAGTTTGCTGGCAAGGCATGTAAACCTTTGTACAAACCCGCACGCAGATCCCGTGCACATAAATAAAGCTAAGTGTTTCACAACTCTTTGTCAAAGTACATATTTGTTTATGTGTTGCAGGAAGCCTTGTGTTACATTTTCCCTTGCATAGGATGATTAACGAACTGTTAAGGTTCCAGCCTCCTCTTTTCTCTTCTTTCTTTTTCTCAAAGGACAGAAGGGTTCTTCGCGTACAAGTTTCCCGAGGGGAGTGATGGTATGGATACCAATTGATGTTCAAGATATCGTCCTATGGCAAGAAGCACAGCGAAGAAAAAGCTAAGTTGAGAAACTTTGTAATAAATTCTTTGTTGTAGTTGCAATTTCTCCTTGAACGATTTTGGCCTTTGTATGAGAAACCTGCACGCTAAGGAACCTTGTCGTGATCAGCTCTGCCCTTACTTTGTTTTGAGTCCGCTCAACAACTTAAGTGGCTATGTTGAGATCGTCGAGTGTATCCTTGCTGACAGCGGCGCTTCCGGCAAGCTGCTAAGGACCCGTTCCTCAAGCGCTCGCGGCAAGAGTGCGTGCACCGGCAAGTTTCCGGTAAGCGTAGGGTACGAGAATCATGCAAAGATAGAATAGAATGGGGGGAATAGCATGCGTACATCTATCCAAAACGCAAGTTATATTACATCAAAGCCAAGTGCAGTTCTAACTTAAGATGAATTTGTCTTTTACATGAACTACACTTGCAATAAGAAACAGCGAAGGGGGCAAATCCTTGCGATCACCCTCAGTCCTCGAGACATGATGAATCTTGCTGACAAGGGGGCGACGGCTTCTTCGGTAGCTGTGGTGTCTGTCCCCGGCGGCAAGCTTTTGAAGGCCTTGAAGACGTCAACTCCAGGGTTCCGGTAGATAATCTTGATGAGCACCTTGGAGAGGACGTCGCTGCAGAATTTGCAAGATTCACAGGCAAAGTTGGCGGACCTCTTTTTGTGATGTTTCTTCAATACCTCGAGGAGTCCTTCGAAGAAGAGGGTGAGGCTGGCACTTGTAGAATCATGCTCGCCGATGGTGAAGCTGTAGTTCTCCTTGTCCATGATGGTCACTTGAGCAGCGAGGCGCTCGGCAACATCGACAAGGCGACCAATCCACAGATCCAGGGCTTTCTTGTGCTCGTCGAAAGAATTTGCAGCATCAGCATGCACAACTTTTTCTTTTCCCAGTTTACCAGCAGCTCCCTCTCCTTTTCCCTGCCAACCTCTAGATCCTTCTCCAAAGTCGCAAGCTTTGACTTGAGGTCAGCAGTGGAGTTGTCAGCGGTCAAGAGTTCTTGGGCTTTGGCGGCGAGGTCCTCTTAAAGCTTCGGTACCTTGGACTCCAAGTCTACCTTGGCGGCCTCAGCACCCTCTGCGGCCTTGACGGCTTCCAAGAGTTTGGCCGCGTGAGCCTGAGCTTGAGTCTTGATGGCCTATTTGTGGCCTTCCTCTAGCTCTTGGGTCCGCTGCACGAGCAGAGTCTGGATCTCCTCGTCCTTGCTGCGTAGCTTGGCGGCAAGTGCTTCCTCTCGGGTGGCAAGCTCTTTTTCCTTGACGATGAGCTGCGCTTCGCGCTCCGTCAACTTGTCGTCCAGGGCCGCTGCCTCCTCCTTGGCAGCGTCAAGCTTCTCTTCCTACCTCTTGAGGCTATGGAATTTGCCATTGTACCAAGTACGGGGTTCCTCTGCCTTCTCCTTCAGCTTCCCCTCGGCCAGCTCTATAGCCTACCGCCGTGAATGGAGCTCCTCCCAACGCTGGCTATAGCGTTGTTCCACGTCCTTGAAGCTGGTGGCCATCGCCGTCAAGAAGGTAAGATCCGGGGCACCGTCATTGGAGCCATCTGATGCCGCAACGCTGCTGGAGAAGGGCGCCAAGATCTCCACGATGGCTTCATGAAAAGTAGGCTCGCTTGCACCAGATGTGCTAGGGCCTTCAGATCCCTGCTGCTGATCGGTTAGCCCCAAGGGTCCCGTCAGAGCCTGCGCATCAACCGCACTGGGGTGGACGTCGATGCTTGGCCTGTCACCGCCACCCTCGCCCATCTCAGCGTTTGTTATGACGAGCCCAGATGCACCACCGGAGGGCATAGCAGGCTCCTCGGGGGTTTTTGTGGCCTCCTCAATAGCGGGCGCAGCGGCCTCCATGGCAGAAATCCTGGCAGCCTCGTCAGTGGCGCTCTTCGCAATTTCCTCCACAGGTACCTCCCTCTCCTCTGGGGGGGTTGGTTTTGCGGGACAGAGAAGAGGCGAGAAGCAAGATGAGATCAAAAATTAAAATCCAGATCAAGTTCAAGAAGACAAAAAGGAAATGGTAAGGGTAAAGTAACACTCGGGCAATGGTTTACCTTGACGTGCTCGTGGAGAAGATGTTATTCCTTCTCCAGCAACGTTAGTTGCCGTCACTCGGGTCCCGGCAATGCCCCTGGATGGCGGGTTCTCGATGTGGATGAGCCCCTCTTGCCACTCCTCCAGAGGGGGGTGGACCTTGCCGAAGAAATGCTTGGCGGTGGAGCAGAGGTTGAGGGCGCCGTCAAGGGACCCGATCCCTGGTGCTCACCCTCCGGCGAGTTGGCCCCCGTCTCCTTGCCGGTTTCCATGATGGCGGTCTCAATGGTGGCGCCCGTCGACGGGGGTTGTAGGTTGGACGTACATTGGGGGCTGGAGCCGACAACATCAGGAAGGATTGGATCCTGGCCGATGTTCGTTGCCGCTTCGCTGTCCTCGGTCGCCCTTGCTTTCTTCTGATGTCCCTCCGTTAACAGCGCCTCTTCCCTACGAAGCCAAGCCATTCGTTACAGTCAAGACCAGCAATATATGCAAATTAATGGTTCAAAAAACATGGAGGAAGAATGAGGTGCTTACTCTTCGTCCTCGTCGGGATCACTAAGGACTGACAGATCGTAGAGAACTGTGTTCCCAATGCCTGTAGTTCTAGGTGATGGCGGTGAACTCCTGGGACGCTTCATCCCTAGGGGAGCTGGGGGCTGCGAAACGCCCGCCCCCTTCACGATTGACGGGGTGGGTCGATGAGGAGCAGCAGTGCGGGAAGGCTGTTGCCGGGAAGGCTGTGCCCGAGAGGTTGCGGCTGCTACCTTGACGGCGACAAGCTCCTGGCTTGCCGACTCGGTATGTGCTACCCTCTTTCGAGCGGGCTTCTTGGCGACGGTCACCTTCACCTTGGCAGGAGGAGGGCGAGGCGCTCCACGTCATCGCCCTCATGCTCATCGGAATGCTCGTCATCCGCTGAGGTCTCGCCCGTGTGCTCCTCGGCGTGCTCGCTGGGGTGCTCCTCGGTGTGCTCCTTGTCCTGTTTTCCCTTGCCAGAACCCATAGCCGTCCGGGTGCGGCGCGTTCTCTTTAGTTCATGGGATCTGGCGGCATGGAACTCCTCTTCATCGTTCCTTGTCGGGTGAACCATGTCATCCTCTACTCGGACAGCTACTTCCTTCAGGCCAGCAAGACAATCATCCATTGCCTTCTTGCCGGGTATGTTCCATGTGCTCAGTACCATCTTGGCATCACAGGTCGGCATCATTGCCAGTATGGAGGCCTTGGCGGTGTTGTTGCACAGTGGGGTTACCTTTGCCGGCAGATGGAAGGTGCAGCCCCTGTTGAAGAGCTGACAGATGAGCCGGTAGTGTTCCATTACCGACAGGTTGTTATTCAGGCCTGGGTGCAGACGCATTGGATCGGCAGGCCCCTGGTAATCCCACGCTTCTCAGCCTCCTCTATTCTGCAATGGAGCAATCCGGCGGCGGGTGAAGTCCGCCCCCACCATCTCGACCGTCAAGCCGGACTCTTTAAGGGCAATGATCCGGTAAAAAGCCAACCCAAGCTTGGCATCATCGGGGTCAACATTGCCCCAGTTGTTGGCCTTCTCGATCTTCTCCGTCCTGAGATGGCAGAATTCCGGGAAGTCCTTCTGTTGGACCCAGCACCAATCGTCCCTCCATTCATTCCATTTGATGTGCCGCTTGCCCTCCGGATAGTACTTCTTGCGATTTCCCCTTGGGATCCAAGTCACGCTGCCGGAAAGAGCATCGTCTTCAACCCGAGGGATGAAGAAGTGCTGGAACAGAGCAACATTTGGGGCTATTCCCACAAAGTTCTCACACAAGTGCGCGAAGACTGACAGGCAGGTGACCGCGTTGGGTGTGAAGTCCAGCAGTCTGAATCCGAAAGTGTTCATCACCTCAACGAAAAAATTAGAGAAGGGCAGGCATAGCCCGCAGTAAAAGTACCCAGCGAAGAAATGAAAGTGGTCGTTGGTGGGAGGAAGGGATCCTAGGAGCACCACTGTGGCCTCGTGATCCTGTGTCTCGCTCGCATACGCATACTAGTAGTTCTTCGTCAGATCGTCTTCTGTAAGCGCCGACGGGAAGACAGCATTGGCCCGCCGCCGTGCGGCTTTGGCGGCCTTCCTCTCATCTGCCACCGAACTAGAGAGCTTCGCACCTCTCTTCGGTGCCATAGAGAGATTTGGGGGGGGAGTCTAGCGAGCGGTGGCGGAACAAAAAGGGCGCACTCTGCTCTTGCGCGAGGAAGAAGACGGCGGTGATGGCAAGATTGGGAGAAGGGGGGTAAATGAGCAGTGCCCTTCGCGGATTCCTTTTTATGGGGAAGGCGTGGGGGCGAGCTCTTTACCGTCCTATGTGGATGCGCTTTTCAGGTGCACTACCTCCCCGCGCCCGTTCCATTCCACCTCTCCCACGCTCGCATTTAATGCGTGTCATGGGGGCATGGTAAAAGAGAAGATTACGGCAGTTATCCTCTGCCACGCGTGCCTGTGCACTGTTTGGGCCCAGCCCAATGACGCCTCACATGCGCATGTGGCCCAGGCCTAGGGGCTCCTATCGGTGTACTAAAGCATGGGTGCCCTCGTACCCTGACTTGTGCACAGGCAGTTGTAACCTTTGTGATGGCAAGGGCTTGCCGGAGGGTTGCTATGACCCAAGACTTAGATTAAACAAGATCGTGAAGAAGACCCCAAGGCAGGTTATTGAGAAGTACTATTCTAGTACTGAAGATCAACATTGCCCTTGCCAGCAAGCTTCGTACCGGCAACGTGAAGACCAAGACTCTGGTTGCTGGCAAGCTCCTTGCCGGCAAGCAAAGGCTCGGCAAGCTCCGCGCCGGCAGGCTCGTTATTTCCCGTTACCGCTCCACCTCATCATCGGCTAGATAAGCACGCATGATAGGTGTCGAGCAGGCAGGCAGTCAACATAGCTAGCCAAGGCACGTGTCAGCATGCCACGCAAGGATTAACTTTAGTGACACCCGTCCCTGGGACGTGTCAAGATAACAGGTGGGTGCCAGGACCGGTGGTACAGATCTTTTGCCCAAAGCCTCGCCTCCCCGATGTAGCACCTAACGGTGCATTAAATGTGCTTGTCTTACCCCGTTAGGAGATAGACGTGGTGACGGTGAAAGTCACTATTCATACCCTGTAAATGACCGTATTAGCCACTATGGTAACCCCTTGGCCTATAAAAGGAGGCCCATGGCTACACCTAGAACGGTCGACTCTTAGTTCAATTACAGGCTGTAGCTGCACTTCCCGCGCACCTTGCCGGCAAGCTGCGCTCTTTGTAACCTTTGAGCTCATACACAATCAAACCACAAGAACAGGAGTAGGGTTTTACGCTCACAGTGGCCCGAACCTGGATAAATCGTTGCTTGTTCTCACATCTACTAGCCCTGCTCTTTGTAGTATATTGATCCCACAGCCGAACCGCAAAGGGATCCTCCCGATCCCATAGATCGTCATTTTCCCACGACAACACTGCACTCTTTAAAAGAGTAGCGTGTCTCAAACTAACCCACTGGTGTGACTGTCTCATCATAAGTGATTGAAGAGGGATACAGAAGAACATTAGTTTGATGTAAGAACATGGTTAATAGACAGATGCAGTATGTACCAAAAACAGGAAGGCATGGCATATTCACAGTACATTGTGTAAACTAAGCAGATGGAATTTAACCAATTTAGAAGCAATACAAGGTAGATACCATATGCAACATGCAACCACATATGACACCGTGAAGTTAAAGCAAGCACCTGCGATGGTGGTGTATGGCGAATGGGATCATCAACTACAGAGCTACGTTGACTGTCTTCATCGAATGACACTATAGTCTTTAGAGCGTCCAACCGCGCCTTTCCAATCCTCGATGCAGACTAGAGCGAATGCTCTCTTTTCTTTTTTGACAACAGTGCTTCAGAGTCTGAAATACCCATGCATAAAAAAATAGTGAGAGTATGGGTGAAGTGTGTGCACAAGTAGTATACTGTAAAAGTAGCAGATAGTAGGTGTGTCAAAAATAAATAATGGCACACATATGATAGCTCTAGAATATGCTTGTCACACGAAATTAGATTCTAAGCTTTCGAAATATGAGCGCAGGGATGGTTTGGAAGTGCATGTAATCCTCCGACAAACCACCAAGTGTGGTCCTATGAAAATAATAGTCGACTAAAAAGAAATAGGTCAGTCAATTTTTTCTGCACCGTCCGATCTACAAAGAATGGGCAGATGGCCTTCATCTACCTCCCACCAGACAGTGTTGACGATCTTCCTCGAACCACCAGTGACCACCAGCCTCGCCCATGCCTTCGCCGCCCTGCCCTACCCTCGACCTCACCCCACCGCCGTGCTTGGCAGCGCCCCCCAGCCATCCCTTTAAGCCCGGCCGACCTCCAGATCGAGTGCCAGCAGCTCCTACGCGACACACACCTCTAAGATAGACACTGAGGCGCTGCTTCCCTGGTGAACAGGCGGACTAGGTGCTCCGCACGCCTCCGCGGGTGGTGCTTCCTTTAATTGGGAATCAACTGACACTCAATTGAAATCCAGGCATGCGACAAACCTCTAGCTAAAGTGAAATAGTAAATGGGGGGAAACCTTGTGCATCGCAAGTTACTTGGAACATCTAGTATCAGGCAGAATGTGCAGTAAGAAGCGGTCAACTAGTTTCCTTCGTGGGATGAATATTGTGCGAGCATACATGTAAGATTTGCAAGAATAAGGGAAAAGGAGTACCACAATTGGTTGGCAGTGTTGTGTCATCCTTCTCTTTTTTTGACGATCTTCTTGTGGTTCATTGGAAACCAGATGTTGTGGAGGACGCTTGAGCCTTGGATGAACCCATGGCCAAGTTGTTGAGTGTGGTGCGGTGGCCGTCTGTCGGTGGCGGGGAAGCAGATCCGAGGTGGCGAACGACGGCCTAGAGGTAACAACTCTGGTGAGGTGGATGGTTGCGACATTGGAGCGGCAGCGGTGAGGCGTAGGACGGCGTGGTTGAAGTGGCTCGGGTACGGTGCACATCAGCGTCGTGGAGGCAGCTCTACCTCGGCTTCAACTACTAAGTCCTAGAGGGCGTTGCGGTTGCGGTGGACGACAACGTCGGGGTATCGGCTCGGGCGTGATGGAGGAGGGCGGCGGTGGATCGGTGCGATGGGGTGGCGGACGGAGGAGGCTGGGGTTTCATAGCTGGTGGAGAGGGAGTTTTGGCGCCCACGAAGTATGAATGGGGAATAGGATGGGGGAGGAGGGAAACTAAAGGGGGAACCATGTTTCCGAGATGCACTTGTTTGAAATTTGGGGAAAGTTACAAACTTTGCCCCCATCTAAAATTTCGGACAGTTGCGGGTCGGGGGTAGGACGGCAATCTCACGTGTCCCAAATAGTGGGCGGGAGCGATTTCGGTCAAGCGCATGGGTGTTTAGGCGCCCACGGTGTATGAATATTTTTCAGAGGTGGTAGTGTGGCGTCTCGGTGAAGTTACAAACCTACGCCGGTTTAGACCTCTGACGTCGGGCCGATAGGTTTCATGGGTCAGAGTTAGGACGGCAATTTCCTTCTACCAAACATTGGTCCCGCGCAGTTTCGGGTGAGGCGAGGCTCTTTTGGCGCTTCGTTCAAAATTTGGGACCAGAAGCATTCACGTTTACAGTACTCTTCAGTTCAACTTTCCTAAATAGACCTCATTAAATTTGACCTTGTATGTTTAAAAACCTCATTAAATTATGCGATTCTTTTGAAATTTTGACTCTTGAAAATCCTATAACTACGATTATTTTGGAATGGAGGAGGTAAATTTGAATCTATTTTGTACACGACTATATATTATTATGTTCAAAAGCAAATCAAAGATTGATGCCCCCTTAACTTAGGTATGATTTACAAATGCCATGATCTCGAATTCAAATAATTGAATGCACTTCATGTTGAATTGGAATATTTGAAACCATTTTAAGTTGAATTCAAATGTATGCCACTTCCTAGCTAGCTATTTAGAATGTTTACTATGTATCTTTTGTATGTATAATGTGCATTACACACACAACATAAAACTGTATTCACGTTTATTTTTGAACCGCTAAAGCCATGCATTATCTGGATTTCTAAATACTGACTATGGATCAATTATGTCAAATAAAACCATACGCATGCTCAAATTTGATATAATATGGATGTTTGATAGACCAATGTTCATTCATATGCGAATTACAAATATCATGATCCCATCCAAATATTTTGATACAATTCATATTTTAATTTAATGTGTACAACTGTCTTTTACGCGTAGATTCACACTCCCTCGGCCCCTCCTCACACATGCGCTATCTTTCTCTCTCAAACATACGCACACACACTATATGTCCATCGTCCTTCTCTCTTACACATGCTCACACTCTCTCTCGAGGTGTCTCTTGCACACACACTCTCTATATCTCCCTCCCTCTCTCTCTCTCTCTTACTACTATTTACTCCCGCACGCACGTTGTCTTTAAGCCTATCTCGCACGCATTGTCTCCACCTCTCTTTCTAATTGACGGATATGATTCCAGCAGAGCAGTCAGTACTATATCCCGTACAGTTAGGTTGGATGGTAATAAGAGACAAGGATTTACCCTAGTTCGGATCCTTGCGGTCCAGGAAATACCCTACTCATGGTCGTGTATATTTGTGATTAGGGTGTGTACAAAGTACACTACGTGAATACCAAGAGATTCTGTGTATACTATCGACGACTAGGCCTCGGGCTTGTATAATATACCCGGGGCCTAGGGTTACAAATCCTAGCTAGCATTATCAATGGACACAAAGTCCTTCATGGCTCTGGTATCTTTTTCTTGTACGCCATGTCCTCCATGGGTCTTCGTATAACGCGTCACGGGCCGACCAATGTGGCCTAGGACGGAACCGACCTAGGGGACTCACCTCGGCCCACTAGACCTCACACACACTCCTCTACCCCTAGGTCTCGCTATCTTCTCATACCCACGCATACCAACACACACCCACACACTATTTCTGCTCATGTCTCTCTCCCCTCCTCCCTTGCATACACACACTTAAGGCCATCTCTCGTCGAGACATCCAATTCGTCTCTCTCTCTCTCTAGATCTCTCTCGTCTTTCGTGCTGCTCTCTCTCACTCTAGATCTCTCTCATCTCTCATGCTCTCTCTCGTCTCTCGTGCTCTCTCTCTCTCTCATGCACACCCCCTCTATCCATGCATCTCTCGAATACGTACACATACCCTCTCCAGGCCCTCCAAAATACGTCAACTACACATTCACGCATGTTACATCTTATCATGTGCTCCAATGATCTAAAAAGCCCTTTGTTCACTTTTACTCCGCGTACAAGATCTCTTTTGAATTAAAACTACACAAAAGTGTGGCCAAAACTTTATTTTAGAAAATCTACATCTATACAATACTATAAAGTTATATGGAGCATGAAAGTTAATTGCATGGTGCATCCAATGATATTTATTCTGTATTGTGAATGTTTTTATTTTTATCCTATAAATTTAGTCATACTAAAGAGAACGAAGAGCATCTCTTTCTCTCTCCATCGCACACCCCCTCTCTCTATGCCCCTTTCACATACGCACACAAAATATCTCTAGGCCCTCTAAAAATATGCCCCGACACATTCACACATGTTACATCTTTCTCTCGCGAGATAAATACATCAAGGGTCACACTATTTGAAGCGAAAGCAAGATACGTTCACTGGACTTTAGAATACACTCATTATGGTCACCACATACATTTTGTGGTGGTTGTACGGTCACTAGCTCACTGTAGAGCTATGTATTTGTTGAAGACATGATCAGTTGACTAGTTAAACAGTCCACGTGGCACATCTACTGTTTCATCACCAGTGCACATTATCTCACTACCATAGGGCCCACCTGTCAGTGGCTATAAGAAAGAAAACAAAGAAAAATAAATTACTGCTTGGTGGGTACCGCAGAGCTCTGTATTTGTTGAAGACACGATCAGTTGACCAGTTAATCAGTCCACGTGGCACATCTACTATTCCATCATCAGTGCACATTATCTCACTACCATAGGGCCCACCTGTCAGTGGTTATAAGAAAGAAAACAAAGGAAAATAAATTACTGCTCGATGGGAATTATAGAAGGGATTCGAAGTCGTGACCTCGGGTTCGCACCCGTGCGTGCTAACCACAGCAGACAAGGTACCCTTCTGTTGGTATGCTGAGCCAGTTATTGTAGTACACAGGAGCAACTGTGGTGATTATACACACATCACACACGCACGCATGCACATGAACTGCATGCATGCAACACTCATACATACACATGCACGCATGCGCACACCACATGACGCAACACACGCTCACTCTCAAATGCTCAACCTACACGTGCATGCACACACATACACAACCAAGGTGGTTCGCACGAAAGGGTTGGAGTCCTATCACGCATGCGTGAAGTTTTGTTTATCTTATTTCTTTCCTCTGCCAACTGACAGATGGGACCCACAAGGCACATGGCCAATTTATGGCTACTCCAGTATCATCTAGTGATCTGAAAGGGCCGAATATACACACACAAAAAAGGGCCCACTACACATTCAAGCATTTCACATCTTTCTCTCGCTCTCTATGTCAAACCGACTATGCAAAACTCCCCTACCTACCGCGCGGGAAGGGACCCGCCCTCGCCTTTTTAATCGGGGTTTGTATCGGTGGATCGCGCGAAGCAGCAAAACCAAGTGGTACAAAACTACCACATACTACTACAGTACTATAGTACAAGTTACAGTTCACTGGGCTGCCATGTGTCATACTCCTCCATCGTAAGAGTGCAGACGCTCGCTTTCATAAATGTTCTACCCCCTTTCGCCGACACGTGGGACATCTAGCATTCAGGTCCACGTGCCATGCACCAAATAACAGTGCAGAATACCAGGGGGATGTACCCCGATCGTAGCGCCGCGGTAGTAATGAGCAATGAGGCATCAAATCACAAAGCCCCCCTGCCAAATTACACAGTTCGGAGCAGCGGGAGGCACCCTGGTCGTAGCGCCGCAGTAATCCTAGTAAATGGGCAATGAGGCGTCAAATCACAAAGCTGGACGGATGAAGCAAGCATCATTTCACTCTTCGCTGAATCCGTTTCTCCCTCGTCTTCTTCAAGAAAACCACCTTTCCCGCAGTAAGCTGGACGGACGAAGCTATTGTGCTACTACATTTAATAGGAAGTCCTACATCTACTCCAACCTATTTTAAAAAGGCGGTTGTCTTGGCTTCTAGGCTGCACTTGCGAACAACATGTCTGTCTTCTGCCTCAATGGTGCGCTCTGGCGAACGCACTTCGCCAAAGCCAGCCATCGCGATATCGTCGATGTCACCGTACTGGGAAGGAAGTCAAATAGAGATATGAGTAGCGCGATGATTGCGGCCGGAGGGGCGAAGAGGACGCCTTTTTACAGGATTTAGTAGAGAAGTCAGCGCCATTATAATCGGGATTTCCATCGATGTATCGCGCGAAGTCGCAAAACCAAGTGTTATCTTCACAAGTTCAAAACGAGGAAAAGGAACACTCACAGCACGCCTATCGCGTTGGCATCAGACGCTGCTACTTGTAAACTGCGTTGGGATTTTCCCCGAAGAGGAGGGGTGATGCAGTACAGTAGAGATAAGTATTTCCCTCAGTGAGAACCAAGGTATCAATCCAGTAGGAGAACCACGCAAAACCTCATGAGCAGCACCTGCACACACAAAAGCAAATACTTGCACCCAACGCGGGCAAGAGGGTTGTCAATCCCCTTGAACTCGTTATTTGCAAGGATTCAATCTTGTAATGGTATATAGATAAATTGCAAAAGAAAATAAAAGTAAATAAATTACAGCAAGGTATTTTTAGGTTTCTTTTTATATGATTTAAGTAGACCCAGGGTCCATAGTTTTCACTAGAGGCTTCTCTCTGGAACGAATAGCATACGGTGGGTAAACAAATTACTGTTGGGCAATTGATAGAAAATTGCATAGTTATGACGGATTCATGGCAATGATCATGTATATAGGCATCACGTCTGAGACAAGTAGACCGACTCCTGCCTACATCTACTACTATTACTCCACCCATCGACCGCTATCCAGCATGCATCTAGGGTATTAAGTTAATAAAAATAGAGTAATGCCTTAAGCAAGAAGACATGATGTAGACAAAGAAAACCCAATCAATATGAATAAACCCCGTCGTTTTACCCTTAATGGCAACAATACAAATACATGTCTTGTCCCTTTCTGTCACTGGGATATAGAACACCGCAAGATTGAACCCATTACAAAGCACCTCTCCCGCTGAAGATAAATCAATCTAGTTGGCCAAACCAAATGGATAGATCAGAGAGAAATACAAAGCTATAATAATAATGCATAAAATAATTCAGAAAAGACTCAAATATTTCTCATGAATAATCTGATTATAAACCCACAATTCATCAGATCCCAACAAACACACCGTAAAAGAAGATTACATCGGATAGAACTCCAAGAAGATCGAGGAGAACATTGTATTGAAGATCAAAGAGAGAGAAGAAGCCATCTAGCTACTAGCTATGGACCCGTAGGTCTGTGGTAAACTACTCACACATCATCGGAGGGGTAGCAAGGTTGATGTAGAAGCCCTCCGTGATCGATTCCCCCTCCGGTAGAGTACCGGAAAAGGCCTCCAGATGGGATCGCGGAAGAACAGAAGCTTGCGGTGGCGGAAAAGTTATTTCGTGGGCTCTCTGTTGGTTTCCCAATATTTGAGAATTTATAGAAGTGGAATTAGGTCAAAAGGAGCCACGAGGGGCCCACAAGGCATCTTGGCGCGCCCCCTGGGGGCGCGTGGGGTTGCCTTGTGGCTTCTGGCCTCCTCCTGAAGCTTCTAGGGTCTCTTTTGTCCAGAAAAAATCGTCAAAAAGTTTCATAGCGTTTGGACTTCGTTTGGTACTGATTTCCTGAAAAACCAAAAACAAGTAGAAAACAACAACTGGCACTGGGCACTAGGTTAATAGATTAGTCCCAAAAAATGATGTAAAATAGCATATAATTGCATATAAAACATCCAAGATTGATACTATAATAGCATGGAACAATCAAAAATTATGGATACGTTGGAGACGTATCAGACGCCGCTCAAGGCACATTGGCTTGGCATTTCACTGGCATGTGGGAACGCATGTCACCAATCCGACCATGGGCCAAACTAGCCCGCTAGCCGTCGCATTTCTAATCGGGATTTGTATCGATCGATCGCGCGAAGGAAAACCCCCGCCCTTCTTTTTAACACAGTACTAAAATCGAAGTCGCTCACCCTCGCAAACCAAATGTTACGATTTACAAGTTCAAAATGAAAAGGCGGTACACTTACAGCACGCCTGTCGCGGTCGCACCGCACCCTCGCATAGTCGGTCCGGCATGCCGCACACCCAAGGGAATGCGCCTCGGCTTGCCTTTTCCATTGACACGTGGAACCGCATGTGATCAAACAGAGCATGGGCCAAACTCGGCCATCAAACCGCGGACACCTAATTGTCGCTGATATATTTATGAGGCCTCTACATTTATTACATATGTTTTTACACAGCAAAAGATCCCTAAAAACAACAACATAAAGAAAAACTATCACTGCTCGCGGAATGAGCCGGCCTCATCGTCTTTGGCTGCCAGCGCGAACCAGCCGGAGCTGCCGACGTGTGTCTCCGAGGCATGGTTGTCCTCGGCCTCCAGCTACTCGTTCACGCAGAGCGTGCGGGTGCTTGCACGGATACGAGCACTGCCCGGTTCACGTCCATGACCTCCGGTTCCGCCCGCATGAGGGCCTCGATGGCAGTGGCATCCGTGCGCTCCGCATCGAGTTGAGACTCCGCCACCTAGTTCACGTCCACGATGTCCGGTTCCGGCTGCAGGAGGGCCTCGATGGCAGCGGCATCCACATGCTCCGTGTTGAGTTGAGCCTCCGCGGCCCGGTGCTCCTTTAGGATAGCCAGGTTGAACCGCTGGTCCGCTTGCACCACGGGGGACCCGGACGCCGGCATGAAGTCGACATCCATTGCCTCCTCCGCTGTGGGGGACTTCTGCACCGCGACCTCCGCCATGACCATTGGATCGCCTTCCTTCTCCTCCGAGCTCGACTCCACAGGTCTCGGGGGTTGGCCTACCGCAAAGCGAGTTTGGGAACGAAGGTCTATGGCACCAACAGCCGCCGCGATTTCTGCGTGCCGCTCCGGTGTCAACATCTTGTAGTACGTGATCTGGCGAGATGTGGGCTATGGAATCAAAAGGTGGGAAAATCGCCTGGGAGGTGTGGTTTTGGGGCAGTAGTGACCGGCCGACAATGGCAAGTAGCTAGTGTAGACCGAGCTGCGAAGGTTCTGGTGTGAATACTGGTACTAGTGACGACCGGTCAATCAGTTTTTAATAGTACATGGTCGGTCCAGCACATCGCTCACCGAATGCAACACGCATCGTCTTGCGTTTTCGCTCACTTGTGGGACCGTAGTTGAGAGTAAACCAATGGTAGGAAAACATTCCCCCTCCCCCGCCTGCGTCGGCTGAATTTAGAAGAGAGAGACGAGTGATGTCAAAAAAAAATAGAAGAGAGAAACGAGGAGGGAGAGATTGTAGCACCGCTTCCAAGAAATTTGTTGAGCGTTTGACATATGTTAATAACGTAGGAGCACTCCATACTCTACTGCAAATGTTGTCAGTACTCCACTATACTAGTACTATTGGATTGGCTAGACATGGCGAAATCCCGTAGCAAGCGCATGCGCGAGAACAAGCATTCACGTGTTTGAATGGAAATTGGAAACCATTTTCTGTTTGAATACAAATGTATGTACGTGCTTGTACACATATTGTATGTTGAAAAGGATAACGAAGATTGAATGCCCTTTACATATGATTTGCAAATGCTATGATCACCAGTTCAAATATTTGAATCCACTTTAGGTTCAATTCTAATATTTGAATGTTTTATATGTTGGATTCGAATACCATGTGTCTTTCTTATGCATAATGTGTCTCACACACCCAACATAGAGTGTTGTCATGGTTTTTTTTTCTTTGACACACTCCCTCTCTGTATTACACACCCTCTCGATCTCTCTCGGTTTCATTTCGGTGTCACTCTCTCTCTCTTTCTCTCGCACAAACACACATACCACCTCTCTTTCTCTTTCTACATGTCACACATGATCGATCTCTCGAGGTATCAGGATTGTATCTCGCTCGTCATGTCACTCTTTGACACACTCATAGGTCACACTAGCATGCATTAATTCTAAACAAGCCTTCATCTATGTTCTTTTAAGCATGCATTCATCTTTCTCTCCGCCCCTATCTGGATCGGTCAACCGATCAATCTCCGGACCCACCGTAGTCTTGTTTCAGCCAATCTATAGCTAGAGGGTATGTGACCGACTCACGCACAGACAACCCCCACCCCCTCTCTTTCTCCACTCCACACGATCATTTCTATCATGGACACACACCAAACCTTTATTTCCTTGCACATCACACACTCAATCTCTCAACATCCATCGATCTCGTCAAGACGTGTCGGTTTACGTAACTAAGGGGTTGTCACTACTATATAAGATGGAAAGCGACACGTAGTCGAGGCAGCGCGAAACTTTAAATGAACCATTTGTATGTATGCATGCCAGACAAATTACAACATTGGACAAACTGGCACACTGTTGCACTATAGCAGAAATACAGGGTTTAGGGCCACATGTCAATGACACTCGGTAGAATGTGTGAGATGAGGCATGCGGGGGGATGGAGTCGGAGGGCGGCATGATCGATGGAGAAGAGGGTTGGAGAGGAATGAGAAAGAAGCAAAGCCGCATGCTTATATTTGGACGGCTCACAAAACTGACCTCGGTAACTAATTTTCCAAGCAACTAACATATAGTTAGAACATCTACAGCCAGAACTTGGTAATTTGGACCCCTAAATGCGGGCATGGACCGGGCACACGTCAATTTTTCCTTCTCACAGCCAGACACCTCAATTAGCATGCCTCAAATCGATACAAAGACATGCAACACACATCGTCCAGCTACTACATCAGGACATATGCCATCGGACTACCCAAATTTGGCATTTTTCTACCTACTACATACTTGCTATAGCTATGGACAAAATCATCCATGTCTACCCTTGCCCTTCCTAGAGCGCTTGCAAAAGGCGGTAGACTGACAACACCCATGTCGTGTTCGCGTCACACCCCCGGATGGTCGGTACGACATGCTGCTGACCCAACGGAACGCGGGTCGTCTTGCTTTTTCACTAACATGTGGGATCGCATGTGAGAAAAGGGCATCTCCAACATTGGGAAATGACTGTCTATGGGACCGAACGGGTCCCTTTATGATTCGGCTCAGGGGACATGCATGGGACAAAGAGCAGATTTTTAGTAAGTGCAAGAACACGCGGGGGATTTATCCAGGTTCGGGCCACTATGAGCGTAAAACCCTGCTCCTGCTCTCTGTGTTTGATCGTGTATGAACTCTGGTTACAGGGAGCGTAGTTTTCCGGCAAGGTGCACGGGAAAATGCAGCTATGGCGTGTAATTGAGCTGGGTGTCGACCGTTCTACCTGTAGCCGTGGGCCTCCTTTTATAGGCCAAGGGGTTACCACAATGGCTAATACGGTCATTTACAGAGTATGAACAGTGACTTGCACCGTCATCATGTCTATCTTCCAACGGGGTAAGACAAACGCATTTAATGCACCGTTAGGTGCTACGTTGGGGAGGCGAGGCCTTGGGCAAAAGATCTGTACCACTGGTCTTGGCGCCCTTTTGTAATCTCGACACGTCCCAGGGACAGGTGTCATTAAAGTTAACCTTGGCGTGGCGTGCTGACACGTGCCTTGGCTGGCTATGTTAACTGCCTGCCCGCTTGACACCTAGCATACGAGCCTATCTGTTCGATGGTGAGGTGGAGCGGTAACGGGACAGAACAAGCCTGCTAGCACGAAGCTTGCTGGGCCTTGCTTGCCGGCAAGGGGGCTTGCCGGCAACCATAACCTTGGTCTCCACCTTGCCGGGGCGGAGCTTGCCGGCAAGGGCAGCGTCGATCTTTAGTACGAGAATAGTACTTCTCGATGACCTGCCTTGAGGTCTTCTTCACGGTCTTGGTGTTGAGCCTCGAGTCATGGTTATCCTCTGTCAAGCCTTTGCCGGAAGGGAGGCTACGACTGCCTGTGGACAAGTCTGGGTACGAGGGCACCCATGTTTTGGTACACCGACAGGAGCCCCTGGGCCTGGCCCACACGCGCATGCGAGGCGTCGTTGGGTTAGGCCCAAACAGTGCACAGGCGGCGCGTAGCAGAGGATAACTGCCGTAATCTTCTCTTTTACCGCACCCGCCCACGACACGCGTTAAATGTAGGCGTGGGAGAGGTGGAGCGAAGCGGCGGCGGGAGGTGGTACGCCTGAAAAGCGCAGCCACGTAGGACGAAAAAGAGCCAGCCCCCGCGCCTTCCCTATAAAAAGGGAAAACGTGGAGGGCGCTGCTCATTTCGCCTGACTTCTCGCATCTCCTTCCACGATTTCTACCATTAAGGGAGGCGAGGCGGCAGGGAGAGTAATCCCCCCAGGGCGCTATAAAAGAGGGCGGGGGAGTGGCAATCTTCCCCACCCATCTTCTGCCCTTGCCATTCTCCTCCTCCAACCTTTCGTTCATCCTTGCTTTCCTTGAGGTCTACTACCGCGATGGCGAGGGGTGGAGGTCAGGCCCGCACATCTGCTTCTGCCTCGAGGGTCCTCCCTCGGGGCCGGACGTGTTCCTCGGTGGTCATCGTGAACGCTAGCCCTAGCGCCCACAGCAAGGCCGCCCCTCCCAACCGCGGAGAGCGTGGCACTCGTGGTCGAGGCGGTCGTGGCGGGGCAGCCGCCCTTCCTCCTCAGGCGGAAGCCCGCGCGGTGGTAATGGCGCACGAGCCCCACATGGCGGTGGCAGCGCACGAGTTTGTCATGGGGCTGCACCACCGGCTTTGTAGTTGGCTCCGGCTCCCTGACCCCTTCGCGATGGTGATGGAGAACAACAGGCCTTTGGGCCTGTGGCTACAGGCGGATGCTTGCTGCAACGGCCCCTCCTGGGTGGTGGCCGAGTTTTCCACCGCCGGATCCCTGTTCCTGACGCGGGGGTGGAAGTCGTTCGACCGCTCCTGTGGCCTAAGGCAGGGGCAGCTCCTCTAGTTTAGGTATGATGGAGCTGCCACCCTGTTTGTGAAGTTCTTCGGGTTCTCCGGCGGCCGCATGGAATGCTGCGCGGAGAGCGAGAGCGGCAGTGGCACCGACTCCACCAGCGAGAGCGAGAGCAATGAAAGCTCCTCGCATATCAAGAGCGAAGGCGACGACTCCGATTAGGTGCATAGCAGCGCCCGAGTCAGGTGTCAAAGATGAACTACGCTCTGCCTAGACTCCTCTCTTTTGCTCCAGTACCAAAACAATGTAACCCCATGGGGGCGTGGAAGATATCGTTTGTACCTAAGCGCTTAGTAGTTGCTGTAGTTCATGCTTTGGATGGACGTATGCAAATTGTCCTCCTTATTCCATTCTGTCTTTGCATCATTTTTGTACCCTACGCTTGCCGGAAACTTGCAGGTGTGCACACCCTTGCCGCAAGTACTTGAGGAACAAGTCCTCAGCAGCTTGCCGGAAGTGCCGCTGCCGGCAAGGTCACGCTTGCTGATCACAATGCAGCTACTTAGGTTGCCGAGTGGACTCGAAGCAAAGCAAGAGCGCAGTCGATCACGGCAAGTTTCCTTAGCATGCAGGTTTCTCTTGCAAAGGCCAAAACCGTTCAAGGAGAAACGCAACTAAAAAAGAATTTATTTCAAAGTTTTGCAACTTAGCTTATTCCTTGCTGTACTTCTTGCCGTAGGGCGATATCTTGAACGTGTCCTTTGGTATCCATACTGTCACTCCCCCCGGGAAACTTGTACACGAGGAATCTTTCCTTCCTTTAAGAAAAAGAAAGAAGAGAAAAGAGGAGGCTGGAAGCTTGACAGTTCGTTAATCACCTTATGCAAGGCAAAATGTAACACAAGACTGCCTGTAACACATAAATAAACATGTACTTTGACAACTAATTGTGAAACAGTTAGTTTTATTTATTATGCACAGGATCTGCGCCCAGATTTGTACAAAGGTTTACATGCCTTGACGGCAAACTTGTACAAAAGAGGTTGTCATTCCTGGCATTCACTTTGCGGCTATGGTAGCGGCGCAAAGCTTGCTGGTACTGTGCAGCACGGACAGTAGCCCGGAAATGACCTTCCTCAAGGAGCGTGGCATCATCATGCCGCAGCTCATATTGGTCCTCCTCATCGAAGGCCAAGATTCGAGGTGACCCGTGTTTGAGTTCTGTGGGGAGTACCACTTCTGCACCATACACAAGGGAGAAGGGTGTCTGGCCAGTGGCTCGATTTGGTGTCGTTCTGATTGACCAAAGAACCGCCGACAATTCTTCCACCCAGCGCCTCCCACACTGGTGTAGCTTGTCGAAAGTCCTAGTCTTTAAACCACGCAGCACTTCCACATTTGCCCTCTCTACCTGCCCATTGCTCCTCGGGTGAGCAACAGAGGCATAGCAAATCTTATTTCCAAGTTCTTGGCAATATGCTGTGAAGGCGCAGCTCATGAATTGGGTGCCGTTATCAGTAATGATCCTGTTGGGTACACCAAAATGGGTAACCAATCCTTTGAGGAACTTGATAGCTGACGGTGCCGTCACCTTTCTCAGTGGCTCTACTTCAGGCCACTTTGTAAACTTGTCGATTGCAACGTACAAGAATTCAAAGCCCCTAGTAGCACGGGGGAAAGGGCTGACAATGTCGAGCCCCCATACCGAGAAGGGCCAGGAAAGAGGGATGGTTTGGAGGGCTTGAGCTGGTTGGTGGATGTCCTTGGAGTGGAACTGGCATGCTTCGCACCTGATAACCACCGCCAAGGCGTCTTGAAGGGCTGTCGGCCAGTAGAATCCTTGACGGAATGCCTTGCCGACAAGTGCGCGTGACCCAATATGAGAGCCGCACATCCCTTCATGTATTTCTTCCAACAGCCTTTGTCCATCTTCCCAGGAGATGCATTTCAATTTTACCTCGTTTGGTCACTTCCTGTACAAGGTGTTGTCAATAAACTTATACATCCTCGATTGATGGGCCACTCTTTCTACATCTTCTTGCTCATCGGGAAGGTCTCTTGTCTAGAGGAATTGGACAATCGGCTGCGCCCATGCCGGAGCTTGTGGCTCGACGACAAGGACTAAAGGCATTTCTTCCTCTACGGGAGCGCTTGCTTCGACGGCAAGGATCTGGCTTGCCGGATGCTGTGGCTCACCGGCAAAGGGTGGTTTGTCGGTGGTATCTACTTTCTTGGCGGCTACGGGTAGCTCTGCCAGAAAGTAACCATCAACATCTTGTTTTCTTTTCTTCGCCAGCTTCGATGGTGTAACGGAAGGCTGAGTTAGTTGAAGCACAAAAGTTCCTGGTTCCACAGGCATCTTTTGGGCGGCAAGCTTTGACAAGTCATAGGCAATCTCATTCTGGGCACGAGGAATGTCCTCTGCTTGCAGACCGTCAAAGTGCTCATCCAACTTTCTCACTTCATCGACATATGCCTCCATCAAAGGGCCTTGGTAATCCTTGTTGACCTGCCTCACCACAAGCTACGAGTCACCTCTGATAATCAGTTTTCGGATACCGAGGTCAATTGCAATGCGCAGACTGACAAGCAAACCCTCATACTCAGCAGTGTTGTTGTTGGCCTGCTCCCTGGGGAAGTGCATCTGGACCACGTACTTGAGGTGCTCTCCGGTGGGTGCGATAAGCAGCACACCGGCACCGGCGCCTTTCAGCATGAAAGCACCGTAAAAGTACATGACCCAATCGTCAACTGTTTCCTTGCCGGGGAGAGAGGTCTCTGGTTTTTCTTCATCTGGCGTTGGAGTCCATTCTGCAATGAATTCTGCCAAGGCTTTGCTCTGGATCGTCGAGGTGCTCTCAAATTTCAAATCAAAACTTGATAACTCCAATGTCCACTCCACAATCCTTCGGGTTGCCTCTGGATTTCTCAAGATGCGTTGCAACGGAAAACGAGTGACAACGGTGACTGGGTGTGCTTGAAAGTAATGGCGCAGCTTCCTTGAGCCCATGAGAAGGCCAAAAAGCAACTTTTGCACACCAGAGTACCTTGACCTAGCCCCTTGCAGGAGGGAGCTGACAAAGTAGACTGGGCGCTGCACCATCTTCTTCTTCACAACTTGCTGATCTGGCTGGCTGGCTTGCACAATCTCTGGCTTGTCGGCACCTGACCTTGCCGGAGAAGATTCCAGCTCGTCGAGTCATGGCTCTGCGGTTGCTACCTCTTCCTCATCGACCTCTCTTTTAGCCACAAGTGCAGCACTAACCACTTGATTCGTTGCCGCTAAGTATAGCAGCAATGTCTCTTGCGGCCTAGGCGCAACTAGGACTGGCGGAGAGGACAGGTACTCCTTCAAATCTCGGAGTGTGGCCTCCGCTTCCGGAGTCCAATTCACTAGACCTGCCTTTTTCAATATCTTGAAAAATAGCAAAGCGTGCTCTGCCGATTTGGATATGAACCTGCTGAGGGCGGCAACGCAGCCGGCAAGATGCCTGACATCCTTGACATGTCTCGGTGCTTCCATCTGCTCAATTGCCCTGGTCTTGTCGGGGTTGGCTACAATCCCCCTCTAAGACACAAAGAAACCAAGAAGCTTGCCGGATGGAACACTGAACACACACTTCTCAGGGTTGAGCTTGCGCAAGTTGGCAAAAGTTTCCTCGAGATCCTGGATCAGTGTTGACTTGTCTCTGGTTTTGACCACAATGTCATCCATATAAGCGTCCACATTTCTGTGCAGCTGTGGCTCAAAACCAATCTGGACCGCTCTGGCAAAGGTCGCTCCGACACTCTTCAGTCCGAAAGGCATCGCAAAAGGTAGTATGTGCCACATGGAGTGATGAATGCGGTCTTCTCCTCATCTTCCTTGGCCATAAAAATCTGATGATCCCAGAATAGGCGTCAAGGAAAGAGAGTAGGTCATAGCCGGTAGTGGAGTCTACAATCTGGTCAATGCACGGCTAAGGGAAAGGGTCCTTGGGACAGGCTTTATTTATATCAGTGAAGTCGATACAAAGCCTCCACTTCCCGTTCGCCTTGCGCACCACCACCGGATTGGCAAACCACGTAGGGTGTAGCACTCCTCTAGCCAGGCCTGCTGATTTTAATTCTTGATCTCCTCGGCAATGAACTCTTGTCGCTCCAAGGCTTGCTTTCTGATCTTCTGCTTGACGGGCCTCGCATGAGGGCAGACAACAAGGTGGTGCTCAATTACCTTCCTAGGAACACCGGGGATGTCAGATGATTGCCAAGCAAACACATCGACATTCACCCGTAGGAAGGCAACGAGCTCGCTTTCCTGGTCGTCACTGAGAGTGGCACTTATAGAGAAAGTGCCGCTCGTCCCATCTTCTTTTGCAGAAACTTGTTTGGTTGCCAGTGTGGAAGCCTTGGCTCTCTTGCTCTTGCCGGTAGAGCTCTCTGTGCATCCTCTACAGTCATGATGCACTCCGAAGTGCGCTTCCCGGAGTCCTTCCCAGAGGTCTTGCCGGTCTTCTTCTTCTTTCCTTCCCTGGGAGCTTTGATGGTAGGGGCAAGCGCCTCGATGGCAGCTACCGCTGCCGCCTCCCGGTAGAGCTTGTCAGCACACATGATTGCGTCCTTGTAGTTTGACTAAATGGTGAGGACCCCCATCGGCCCCGGCATCTTAACGACGTTGTATGCATAGTGCGACGCGGCCATAAACTTTGCCAGGGCTGGGTGGCCCAAAATCCCATTGTACGGCAGCGGCATCTTGACGACGTCGAAGGTAACCTTCTCCATCTGATGGTTGAACTCGCTTCCAAACGTGACCGGCAATGTGACTTGGCCCTTCGGCTTGTTCCTCCCCGGACTGACCCCTTGGAAACTGCATGTCTCCTTGAGATCTTTGTCGGGGATTTGCAGCCTCTTGATCACATCTGGAGAGATCAAGTTCAAGCCAGCCCCCCCGTCGACCAGCATCTTTGTCACCTTGAGGCTGTGAATTGTTGGTGAACAATTCCATTCAAAGGAATGTTCTAGAGTTTTTTCCACTATATTCGCGATATTTAACAAAATGGAATAAATTCTTCACGATTTCTAGAGTTCCGGGATTACTTCACTGATATCGATTTTCGCCTAAGCACGGCCTCTAGGTTAGTTCAAAGTGTAATACAACGAACTATCGATACACCGAAAACGAGTCAAGATGGATACATAAAATGGAGACATCGTGGATTACCCAAATTGGGACGACGATAGGACATTTCACTTTCTTTCGCAATATTTCTGATCATGACTCAACCACTAGGAAAGGGGATTGCTTACTCTCAGCCACGTTTTCGCTAATGCTTAGTCAAGTGAGGATTCCATTCGAAGTAACGTAACATAACTTATGCTGGGTGCCAGGGAAGAAAAGAAAGGGAAAGCGGTCTTCCTCAAGCCGAAGGGGAGCCCGGATAATTGAATGAAGGTTGGGACAGAACTCCAAAATAACAGATCCTTTCCTACTAGTTTGCTGTTCCAGTTGGGAAAGCAAGAAATGGGATAATCATTTCAAGTCAATTTCTCCTAGTTTTCCTTCTTGAATTCCAGTCAGAAAATCAATGAAATAGGATTTGGATCAGAAAATCAGGAGAAGAAAAGCAACCGAACCATAGATCCAGCTTTGCGGGACAAGCATAACGAAAGTAAGCATTTGGCCAGACATTCAAATAAACCCTATATCTAGAAATCCAGCATCCCTGTCTGAACGGTCTAAGCATCATATCTTTTTCTTTTCACTTCCGCTGCATCGTCCGGACATCAGAAATAGCTGCATTAGCAGCATCTCGCTACAACTCCCTTGGCAACCCTAGCACCAACAGGAACAACTCAGTTCAAGCTAGCAACAACTAACAATTTCTACTTCCTCGAACAAGAGCTTGCTTTTAGTTCACGTTAGCTACATTCGTTTTAATAGAAAGATGGGAAAGGCGAGCAAGCCTAAGGACTCACTTGAAGATATCACAACACAACTCTAAACACAAGTAAAAGTCATACAAGCTTTATATTACAAGCCAGGGGCCTCGAGGGCTCGAATACATAAGCTTGAGTCATACAAGCATCAGCGGAAGCATCAGATATCTGAGTACAGACATAAAAGTTAAACAGATAAGCCTTAAGAAGGCGGGGCAAAACAACGACACTGGATCGTAAGGCACAGGCCTCCTGTCTGGGTGCCTCCTATCTACTCCTGGTCGTCGGCGGTCTCCACGTAGTGGTACTCTCCACCGGAGGGGTAGTAGTAGTCGTCAACTGGGGCAGCTGGCTCCGGGGCTCCGTCATCTGGTCGTAGCAATCGGGTATGGGGAAAAAGAGGCAGCAAAGCAACCATGAGTACTCATCCAAAGTACTCGCAAGACTTACATCAGATCTATTCTATTTATACATCGGTATCAAGTGAAAGGGCTGTATCAGTGGACTAGACTGCAGAAATGCCAGAATAGAGAGAAAGGCCTAGCCTATCGAAGACTAGCATCTTCAGCGTCTTGCAGCATTAGAAGAGTGCAGATTAGTACATAAATATAGTAGTAGCAACAAGTATAAGTAACCATGCCCAGAGATCCTTCCTCGACTCCCTGCGAGAAAGCAATCCCGGAGCTAACATATTCAAACCATTTCTAGTTGTAGAAGATCGGGATATTTTCCGAGCGTCCTGTTACCGTGGACACGGCTATTCGAATAGATATACTTCCCTGCAGGGGTGCACCAACTTACCCAACACGCTTGATTAACTCTGGCCGGACACACTTTCTCGGTCCATGCCTGGCCTCGGCTGATCGACACATCATAGCCCTACCTAGGTTCAACAGAGAGGCCAGGACGCCGGTCTACAACCTAAGTGCTCAGGGGTCTTAGGCCCATCGCCCTTTGCACTCCTACGCGTTGCGTGGGCGGCCGGGAGCAGACCTAGCCCCCTTAATACAAGCACGGGCGTTCCTAGTCCAACCCGGCGCGCGCCGCTCAATCGCTGACATCTGAAGAACTTAGGCTGATACATACAACGCCGAGTGCCCATACTATTCCCTCGTGGTGGTTAGTGCGAAAAGGCCAGAGGCCAACTCAGATCACATTTCCAAACCCATTAGTGCGTTGGAAGCTCGCGGAAACGAGCAGAGATCCACGATCATGTGACCCCGTCGCCCCGTCTCGTGGACTTACAGCAAGGGCCAAGAATGCCCGGCCGTGCCACGTAGTTATCTCGCGGGTACCCTCATGGTCAACCCGACTCCACATTTCTCACGGGTACCCCTCGGGGCCAACCCAACTTTATCTAGTATCTGTAGTAAAATCAAAGTAACTGTGTGTCCATAACATCAAGAAGGAATCCGAGGAATCACCCTCGTTGGATTCCCACTTGATGTACCCGTCAAGGTGAACTCGGAGGAATCACCCTCGATGGTATTCACACTTGCGGGGTTGCACGGCAGAAGCTTCATCGGAGGTGGTGAAAGAGGAATCACCCTTTGTAACCCACAACCGACTAGCTGTACTATAGAGGCAACATCAGGAGTGAGATAAGAGGTATCACCCTCTATGACACCCCGAGACCGATGCTCCAGATTCCTTCCATTTGTGTCCGTCGTTGCCATGTGATTTGTTTGCTTGTTGCACTTCATCATGTCATCGTGTGCATTTCATCCGTATGTTTTCGTTAAACTTGCATCCGTTCGTAGTTGCCAGCTTCTCCCCGTCCCTTCCGTTGTCCGTTTCGAGACCCGACACACTCGCACGCGCCCGCGGCACCTCCGAATTATTATTATAAGTGGGATAAAAATGTTCTCGGAATGGGTTGGAAGTTGGCATGCGGTCTTATTATATTGTAGGTAGACCGCCTGCCAAATTTCGTAGCATTTGGAGGTTGTTTGATTCCCCAACGGTTATAACTATAGCGGCACTATAGCCGGTTCAATCGTCGGACGTATTCTTGTGCCGGGCCGCCCAAACTTCCCTCTCATCTCAGTCTATTCCATCTACACAGCCCACCAGACCCACCTAATCTACCCCTCCGACCGAAGACGTCGGATCGCGATCGGAGGGCTCCGAAACCCCTCAAAAACCCCCTCCTATTGCCTACCTGCTATAAATCGTAGATAAATCCCTTCCTAATCTGGACAAACCTAGTCTAACCCTAGCCTCACCCCTCCACGCAGCCACCAGTGCCGCCACTTCCCTCGTTCTCCGCGCCGGCCGAACCCAGCCCCGCCACTTGGCGCCACCGCCAGCGCCCCTCCAGCCATCCAGGGAGCGCCACGTCGCCCACTCAGCCTCCACCTCACCGCGGCCCGCCAGGACCCAGATCGGGCCCTGGGAAGCCCATCCACCGCCGCCTCCGTGGCCCCTCGCGCCCGAGCTCCAGATCGGGAGGAGCCCGATCTCCCGAGCGCAGCCACGAGCTCCCCGTCGCCCGACCACCGCGCCGCCCCGCGCCGCCAGAACCTCGCCGGGTCCTGTCGTCGCCGTCTCCGGCGACCACCAGGCCGGACTTCCCCCTCGTTCCCCTCTCCTTCTTCCTTCCCTTCTCCTTCTCCATCTCATCTCTCTCTGCCTCTGTTCCAGGAACGAACAGGAAGCCCGCCATGGATGGCCGCCCCAAGCTCCACCGGCAGCAGCGCCGCCCCGAGCTCCGTCCACCGCCGCCCTTGCCCGGATCCGGCAGCCCATGCCCGGATCTGCCCATTCCCGGCCTCCCCGATGCCTGCCGGAGTCCCATGCCTCCCCACCGTCGCCGTTGACTTCCGCCGTCTCCGTTCTGTATGAGAGATGAAGTTGTCCCCGACCTGGACCGCCCCGTCCAATTCCGTCCCGGATCCGAGCCATCCCCCGAACCAAACGGAGCTGCTGCACCTCCTCGTCCAACTTCGTCCCGAGGGTAAAATGACAGTCAGATTTTTTAAGCATCATGTATGCATTTTGTGATGATGGTATCTTTGTGCATGTTTGTCGGATGGAGATGAACTTTATATGTAAAATGATCTACTCTACGTGCCCTACATGATGGTAGCATTTGCATTCATGATAGAAGTCTTCTACATGTCATTATCTCTATTGAAAAAGTGCATCCTAATGTTACTGCTGGAAACTGTTAAAATTTCTCACTTTGTCATTTTTGTGTGATTTAATACATGCACCATATAAGCAACTTGTCAACATGACTTTGGAGCATTTTCATGTCTTCTTGCTGCTAGTATTTATTTCATGCCATGATATGCCTTGATGTGAGTGCCATGAGCTTGTAAACATGCCTAGTTAATGTTGCTGTTCTGAGTAAAAGCTGTCTGTGATAAAACTTGACAACTTTGCTTGATGGTTGCCACTAATCTATAGCTCATATGCATATGATTCCTTCATGTGATTTGGTCTATGCAATGTGTACTTTGATGCCATGCCCTTGGTTGCCATGTAAAGTTCCTGTAGCATGTCTCTTTGTTGCTCTCAAGTTGCCATCATATTAGCCCTGCTCATGTATATGCTCTGTCATAATCTGTAGCAGAACATTGCATTTTGCATGGATCATATTGACTTAACCTTGATGCCTATGAACCTGAACCTTAAACATGATTTGAAGTATGTCATGTCTACTTTAAGTGCATATCATGATGATGCCCATCATGTTACTGTAGCTTGCTGTTTCGATGCTTGCAAAGTGCTATGTTGCTGTTTTGGGCAGATTGTTAATATAACTTGTGTTAATTGTAATTGTTGAACCGTTGCTCCGTTTTGATCATGTCCTATATGAAACTTGCTTAGATTTGTGTGTAGTTTCGTTTTGTCATGTTGCATCCTTGGTTTGAGTGTTTGTGGTTGATGTTTGCATGCATTTTGCATTATTGCCATGGTAATCTTGTTTAGTGCATATCTTCTAGACCGTAGCTCCGAATTAAATGTTCTACATATGTAACTTGACTAGAAAAACGGGTAGATCATCATGGTGCAAGTTAACTTTCTGTTTAACCACTTTAACATTGTGTTTAATCCAGATCAGTACCAATTTCGAAATTTGCATATGGGGATTTTCCGGAATTGTTATTTGTGTTTCCAGCCTCATTTAAACTTGCCTAGTTGTATGGATTGCTTATGCTTCATCTCTTGTCATGTTTAACAACATTTAATCTTGTCATGCATCATATTTGGTTGTGTATCATGCCATGATTATGCTTGGTTGTTTATCATGTTGTTTGCTTCTTTCCGGTTGTGCTTCTTCTCGATAGTTCCGGTTTCGTTGCGATTGTGAGGATTCGTTCGACTACGTTGGTTCGCCTTCTTCATGGACTCGATCTTCTTCCGAGCGGGATTTCAGGCAAGATGATCATGACCTCGGATATCTCTACTATCTTTGCTTGCTAGTTGTCTCGATGCTATCGCTATGTCGCGCTTCCTACCACATCCATCTCAGCCTCTCATAGGCCACGATACAGCCTCTAACCACCCTACCCAGCAAACCGTTGTTTGGCTATGTTACCGCTTTGCTCAGCCCCTCTTATAGCGTTGCTAGTTGCAGGTGCAGTGCAGGTTGTTCCATGTTGGGACATGGATATGTTGGGATATCACAATATCTCTTATTTAATTAATGCATCTATATACTTGGTTGTGGGTGGAAGGCTCGGCCTTTGCCTAGTGTTTTGTTCCACTCATGCCGCCTTAGTTTCCGTAATACCGGTGTTATGATCCTTGACTAGCGTTCCTAACATGCTCAGGGGAATGGGACCCTCTTGGCAGTTCGCTTTGAATAAAACTCTTCCAGCAAGGCCCAACTTTGGTTTTACCATTTGCCTAATAACAACTAAAACTTGCATAGGGAGTAATTAACCCGAGGATTCTTAATCAACAACCCGGGCCAGTGCTCCTCATGAGTGTTGGTCCCAAACTAGGGTGATGTCCGGCGCCCCCTGGGAAACTGGGGTTTCAGCTAACCCGACGTCTGGCTCATCCGGTGTGCCCTGAGAACGAGATACGTGCGTCTCCTATCGTGATTGTCGGCACCCCGGGAGGTCTTGCTGGTTTTGTTTTACCATTGTCGAAATGTCTTGTGCACCGGGATTCCGAGGATACTTCGGGCTATCTCCAGGTTGAGGTATTTCCACCGGAGCTTGTGTTGGTTTGTGATGGACCAGGTTGGAACACCCCTGCAGGGTTAAATCTTACGCGAAGCCGTGCCCGCGGTTATGTGGCGACTTGGATATTTATAACCTCCGGTTGTAGAGAACTTGACACTAATCTTAATTAAAATACACCAACCGCGTGTGTAACCGTGATCGTCTCTTTTCGAGGGAGTTCGGGAAGAGAACACGGTGGGGTTATGTTTGACTTGTAAGTAGGTGTTCAGGATCACTTCTTGATCATTATTAGTTTGCGACCGTTATGCGTAGTTACTCTTCTTATTCTTGTACTCGTAAGTTAGCCACCATAAAATGCTTAGTGCTTGCTGCAACCTCACCACCTTACCCTTCCCTACCCATTAAGCTTTGATAGTCTTGCTACCCATGGTTATGGGATTGGTGAGTCCTCGTGGCTCACAGTTTACTACAACAACAGATGCAGGTACAGGTAATGTGATGATTTGATGTGAGAGCGATGCGCGTCTGCTTTTGGAGTTCTTCTTCTTCGTCGATCTTGGGATAGGTTCCTGGTCGGCATCCTGGGATAGCAGGGTGGATGTCGTTCATGTTTCTCGTTTGTGTTTCATCTGTAGTCGGATTCTGCTCTTCTGTATGGTGTTTGCCATGTATTGATGTTTTCCTGTGATGTCTATATGTATTGGAATGTATCCCCATCTATTATTTACATGGTATGATGTAATGATATCCACCTTGCAAGCGTCTTCGATATGCGCTTCTATCCCTGGTGGGGCCTCCGAGTTCCTCGAGGATAGGATCTTATATTGGGCGTGACAAGTTGGTATCAGAGCCTCGACCGACCATAGGAGCCCCCTTGATTGATCGAACCGCTGGCGAGTATAGAAGAAAAACTATTTTGAGTCTAGTTATATATCGGAGAGTAGGAATTCTTTTTACTCCTTATCCCCTTCGTCGCTCTGGTGAGGAATTGTGACGTAGGTGTTTTGATTCTACTACTCTTCTCACTCAATTTCTTTTAGGATCACGCGGGTATTTTGGAATCGTTATGATATCGTTGTGACGGGAATTCTGTCTTGGTGCCTCTTGACCGTATGGATTGGACCCGGGGAGTTGAGCTCCAAGAGGTTCTTGTCAAATTCGCTATCGTTTCAGTTCCTGAATACCAGAGGACGCCGACATCAAAACGCTTCTATACTTTTTGTGGTGGCAAATAGTGCCATGACTTTTCCCCAGTACTGGAGGAGATAGCTCAGATGATCCGCCGTGACTAGTATCGCTGTGTTTTCGAAGGTCTGAGGTAGACGAATTTGCGAAGTTTCTCGGTTGTGTGTTAAGGGTTGCGGACTGGTTGCAGCTGATTAGGATATTATTGTTGTTGTGTGCTGAGTAGGTTCCCATATCCGCAACCTGATCTTATAAACAAGAAGTTTCGGGAGTTCTTAGGTGGGAATTCAAGTATTACCTAGAATATATTTTCCAATAGACATATGATACGATATGGGGTCTATCATATGTTTGTTACGGCTTATTCTACAAGCCAAATCCTTGTGTTGTTTTTTGGTATTCGAGTTGCTTCGAAGTCAAGTGTTGATTTTATACCTTTCCTAAGCGGCGTTCTCATATTTCAATGGGAGCGCTAATCCTTCTTGATCATCGAGATTGTCATGACAATTCTTTTCACCCAGTGTGCTTTTCTGCAAGTTAATCTGATCCTTTCAACATTTGCAAGATCAATTCCCAGTTTTCTCAACGGAGTTCATTTCATCCATCCGAAGTTGTCTTTCTTTTTCCCACCCTCCCACCCTTTCTTCGCAGAGTCAAAATTCTCAAATCAAGTATCCATTTTATTCATGAGAAGTATTTCTATTCTTTACCTTTAATGTTCTTAACCGGTGATTCTCATGAAGATGCTCGGGAGCTACAAGTTCATCATTCTTCGTTCTCATTTTCTTCTCCAGTGGATTTAATTCAAGCATTCGGTGTTGATCATTTCCCTTTCATTGATTCAAATATTGTCCCATGTTGGAAGTTCTTATCCAAGAATCTCGTGTTCATTCACCTCTCTCTATTTTCCCCGGAGTGCCAAAATTATCTCAGAAGATTCATCCTTCTATTCAAGATCCGTTCGACATATTTCGAGGTTTTTATTTCATTCAAGCCATTGAATTCAACCGGTGCAATCTCTATTTCAAGCATTCGTTCCAACGGTATTTTTTTTCCTTGAGTGGGCCCTAACCCACAGGTCTTTTCCCAGGATCTTACCTGACTCTTCTAATTTTCCCGGAGTTATTCTCAAATTCTTTCAAAGTGTGACGTAAGAATGAATTTTCATCAGTCAATCATCTTCTTCAAGATTTCCTTCAAAACATTTCATTTTGGTCCCAATCTTCATTTTCTCATTGTTCCAGAGTGTCTCAATAATTTTGGTGGTTCTCATCGTAATTCTCAGCATTTGAAGACCGAAGAAGAGATTCTCTTAAATCCATATCCGTTCTCTTGAAGATTCGTTGTGCAAGCTTCATGCCATCCTCACAATTGCTTCGATCATGAGAAATTTCTTTTCATACCCATCCAGAGCGTTTCATGAGTTCTTTCCATTTTCGATTCTCCGAAGGCCATTATTTCATAAGAGTTCTTCATTCGCAACGTTCATCTCTCATTCTCAAATTCTTCCGGAGCTTCATTCAAGTATTCTCTAATCAGCTCGTGTTCTCTTCGTTCTCTTGTATCTAAATTTCCGCAAGTATCTTCGTGCATTTTCTAATTCTTCTTGGTGACTCCTTTTCTTCTCTTCGTTCATTTTCAATTCTTACGGTGGTTCGTTCAAGATTCCTCTTCCTTTGTTATCGTATCAATTCATTTGTTCTTTCCAAAATCCTACAGGTGGTTCCTTGAAGACCTTCCCAAGTTCGCGCTATATCTCTCTTCAATCTTTTCAAGAAGAATAATTAGTATGCAAATCCATTGCTTTTCATCCATTTATTTTGATGAAGGATAGCCGTATCATAATTCTTATTCTTGTTCATGGTGGTGATTTAATTCCTTCTTCCAGAGTTTGTTCTTGATGAATAAATTCTCGGTTCTAGCTATTCATCTTTCTTTTCCGGAGTTCCAAGTTTTCTCGGTTATCTCATCGCGAAGCTCCATCTAGATCATTGCAAGGCTTCATCTTAATCTTTTCAACCTTCACTTCTTTTCTAGCATCCTTTCATTTCCGGAGTTCTTCGAGAGTTTCTTCATGGTGGTTCGTCAAGGATGTAATTCATTCTCGAAGTGTTCTTCAAGATTCTTGTTGAAGCTCAAGTATTCTTCGTCTTGCATTTCAAAGTGCAAATCATTTCTACCTTGTCTTTTGAGGTGGTGTTATGTTTTCTTGACAATGTCCCTTCGTGTTTCCTGATTCACAAGTTGTCAGGAATGAGATATTTTAAAACCATCGTTTTCACTTCGTTCATGAGTTCTTTCAACCCAACAATTTCTTTCTTGGAGGTCTCTTGGGTTAGATTTCACCTAAAGCCTTCCCTAAGGAATGTTGCTATTGTGGTGCTTATCAATGATCCAAGTTTCTCCTTCTCTTCTCGGTGAAAGAAATTTTCATCTCTTCAAGATCTCAAGCAATCAATTCTTTCCGTTAGTGGCAGGTTTTCACCTCAAATGTTGAGATGTTTTCCATAAGCCCACAACAAGCTTATTCTTTTCGTTGTTGATTTTCCAACAACTCCGTTCAATCCTTCTTTGTAAGGATGCTTTTCAAATTCAATTGTGGTAGAAGTTGTTATTTGCTTATCCCTTCTTTTCTTTCCAATGATCTAGCTTCAATTCTTTCGTTCCGGAGGCATGGTGATGGTGCTCTCTTCAACCATCATCTCGTTTGTCAAGATCATGTTCTTTCCTTGCTTATCCATTTTACCGGAGTGTTGTGTCCTCTTTTCAAGTATTTTTCATCTTATCAAGCCGTGCTTCTCTTTTTAACCGGAGTGCTATCCAAATTCTTTCTTGCCCTTGTGCTATACTTCATGACTTTGCAACCTTCGAGGTTTGTTGGTTTCACTCGTTTGTCCAAGAAGCAACTTTGTTTACCTCTTCCTCTTCCTCTTCCTCTTCCTCTTCCTCTTCAATCTTCTGGTTCCTTCCTAAGATCTCGGGTCGAGATCTTCTGTTAGTGGGGGAGAGTTGTGACGCCCCGAGACCGATGCTCCAGATTCCTTCCATTTGTGTCCGTCGTTGCCATGTGATTCGTTTGCTTGTTGCACTTCGTCATGTCATCGTGTGCATTTCATCCGTATGTTTTCATTAAACTTGCATCCGTTCGTAGTTGCCAGCTTCTCCCCGTCCCTTCCGTTGTCCGTTTCGAGACCCGACACACTCACACGCGCCCGTGGCACCTCCAAATTATTATTTTATAAGTGGGATAAAAATGTTCTCGGAATGGGTTGGAAGTTGGCGTGCGGTCTTATTATATTCTAGGTAGACCGCTTGCCAAATTTCATCGCATTTGGAGGTCGTTTGAATCCCCAACGGTTATAACTATAGCGGCACTATAGCCGGTTCAATCGTCGGACGTATTCTTGTGCCGGGCCACCCAAACTTCCCTCTCATCTCAGTCTAGCCCATCTACACAGCCCACCAGACCAACCTAATCTACCCCTCCGACCGGAGACGACGGATTGCGATCGGAGGGCTCCGAAACCCCTCAAAAAACCCCTCCTATTGCTTACCTGCTATAAATAGCAGATAAATCCCTTCCTAATATGGACAAACCTAGTCTAACCCTAGCCTCACCCCTCCACGCAGCCACCAGCGCCGCCACTTCCCTCGTTCTCCGCGCCGGCCGAACCCAACCCCGCCACTTGGCGCCGCCGCCTGCGCCCCTCCAGCCATCCAGGGAGCGCCACGTCGCCCACTCAGCCACCACCTCGCCGCGGCCCGCCAGGACCAAGATCTTGCCCTGGGAAGCCCATCCACCGCCGCCTCCGTGGCCCCTCGCGCCTGAGCTCCAGATCGGGAGGAGCCGATCTCCCGAGCACAGCCACGAGCTCCCCGTCGCCCGACCACCGCGCCGCCCCGCGCCGCCAGAACCTCGCCGGGTCCTGTCGTCACCGTCTCCGGCGACCACTAGGCCGGACTTCCCCCTCGTGCCCCTCTCCTTCTTCCTTCCCTTCTCCTTCTCCATCTCATCTCTCTCCGTCTCTGTTCCAGGAATGAACAGGAAGCCCGCCATGGATGGCCGCCCCAAGCTCCGCCGGCAGCAGCGCCGCCCCGAGCTCCGTCCACTGCCGCCCTTGCCCGGATCCGGCAGCACATGCCCGGATCTGCCCATTCCCGGCCTCCCCGACGCCTGCCGGAGTCCCACGCCACCCCACCATCGCCGTTGACTTCCGCCGTCTCCGTTCTCTACGAGAGATGAAGCTGTCCCCGACCTGGACCGCCCCGTCCAATTCCGTCCCGGATCCGAGCCATCCCCCGAACCAAATGGAGCTGCTGCACCTCCTCGTCCAACTTCGTCCCGAGGGTAAAACGACAGTCCTCAGATTTTTTTCAGCATCATGTATGCATTTTGTGATGATGGTATCTTTGTGCATGTTTGTCGGATGGAGATGAACTTTATATGTAAAATGATCTACTCTACGTGCCCCACATGATGGTAGCATTTGCATTCATGATAGAAGTCTTCTACATGTCATTATCTTTGTTGCAAAAGTGCATCCTAATGTTACTGCTGGAAACTGTTAAAATTTGTCACTTTGTCATTTTTATGTGATTTAATACATGCACCACATAAGCAAGTTGTCAACATGACTTTGGAGCATTTTCATGTCTTCTTGCTGCTAGTATTTATTTCATGCCATGATATGCCTTGATGTGAGTGCCATGAGCTTGTAAACATGCCTAGTTAATGTTGTTGTTCTGAGTAAAAGCTGTCTGTGATAAAACTTGCCAACTTTGCTTGATGGTTGCCACTAATCTATAGCTCATATGCATATGATTCCTTCATGTGATTTGGTCTATGCAATGTGTAATTTGATGCCATGCCCATGGTTATCATGTAAAGTTCATGTAGCATGTCTCTTTCTTGCTCTCAAGTTGCCATCATATTAACCCTGCTCATGTATATGCTCTGTCATAATCTGTAGCAGAACATTGCATTTTGCATGGATCATATTGACTTAACCTTGATGCCTATGAACCTGAACCTTAAAGATGATTTGAAGTATGTCATGTCTACTTTAAGTGCGTATCATGATGATGCCCATCATGTTACTGTAGCTTGCTATTTCGATGCTTGCAAAGTGCTATGTTGCTGTTTTGGGCAGATTGTTAATATAACTTGTGTTAATTGTAATTGTTGAACCGTTGCTCCGTTTTGATCATGTCCTATATGAGACTTGCTTAGATTTGTGTGTAGTTTCGTTTTGTCATGTTGCATCCTTGGTTTGAGTGTTTGTGGTTGATGTTTGCATGCATTTTGCATTATTGCCATGGTAATCTTGTTTAGTGCATATCTTCTAGACCGTAGCTCCGAATTAAATGTTCTACATATGTAACTTGACTAGAAAAACGGGTAGATCATCATGGTGCATGTTAACTTGATGTTTAACCACTTTAACATTGTGTTTAATCCAGATCAGTACCAATTTCGAAATTTGCATATGGGGATTTTCCGGAATTGTTATTTGTGTTTCCGGCCTCATTTAAGCTTGCCTAGTTGTATGGATTGCTAATGCTTCATCTCTTGCCATGTTTAACAACATTTAATCTTGTCATGCATCATATTTGGTTGTGCATCATGCCATGATTATGCTTGGTTGTTTATCATGTTGTTTGCTTCTTTCCGGTTGTGCTTCTTCTAGATAGTTTCGGTTTCGTTGCGACTGTGAGGATTCGTTCAACTACGTTGGTTTGCCTTCTTCATGGACTCGATCTTCTTCCGAGCGGGATTTCAGGAAAGATGATCATGACCTCGGATATCTCTACTATCTTTGCTTGCTAGTTGTCTCGATGCTATCGCTATGTCGCGCTTCCTACCACATCCATGTCAGCCTCTCATATGTCACGATACAGCCTCTAACCACCCTACCCAGCAAACCGTTGTTTGGCTATGTTACCGCTTTGCTCAGCCCCTCTTATAGCGTTGCTAGTTGCAGGTGCAGTGCAGGTTGTTCCATGATTGGACATGGATATGTTGGGATATCACAATATCTCTTATTTAATTAATGCATCTATATACTTGGTTGTGGGTGGAAGGCTCGGCATTTTGCCTAGTGTTTTGTTCCACTCATGCCGCCTTAGTTTCCGTAATACCAGTGTTATGATCCTTGACTAGCGTTCCTAACATGCTCAGGGGAATGGGACCCTCTTGGCAGTTCGCTTTGAATAAAACTCTTCCAGCAAGGCCCAACTTTGGTTTTACCATTTGCCTAATAACAACTAAAAATTGCATAGGGAGTAATTAACCCGAGGATTCTTAATCAACAACCCGGGCCAGTGCTCCTCATGAGTGTTGGTCCCAAACTAGGGCGATGTCCGGCGCCCCCTGGGAAACTGGGGTTTCAGCTAACCCGACGTCTGGCTCATCCGGTGTGCCCTGAGAACGAGATACGTGCGGCTCCTATCGGGATTGTCGGCACCCCGGGAGGTCTTGCTGGTTTTGTTTTACCATTGTCGAAATGTCTTGTGCACCGGGATTCCGAGGATACTTCAGGCTATCTCGAGGTTGAGGTATTTCCACCGCAGCTTGTGTTGGTTTGTGATGGACCAGGTTGGAACACCCCTGCAGGGTTAAATCTTACGCGAAGCCGTGCCCGCGGTTATGTGGCGACTTGGATATTTATAACCTCCGGTTGTAGAGAACTTGACACTAAACTAAATTAAAACACACCAACCGCATGCGTAACCGTGATCGTCTCTTTTCGAGGGAGATCGGGAAGAGAACACGGTGGGGTTATGTTTGACTCGTAAGTAGGTGTTCAGGATCACTTCTTGATCATTATTAGTTTGTGACCGTTATGCGTAGTTACTCTTCTTATTCTTGTACTCGTAAGTTAGCCACCATAAAATGCTTAGTGCTTGCTGCAACCTCACCACCTTACCCTACCCTACCCATTAAGCTTTGATAGTCTTGCTACCCATGGTTATGGGATTGCTGAGTCCTCGTGGCTCACAGTTTACTACAACAACAGATGCAGATACAGGTAATGCGATGATTTGACGTGAGAGCGATGCGCGTCTGCTTTTGGAGTTCTTCTTCTTCGTCGATCTTGGGATAGGTTCCTGGTCGGCAGCCTGGGCTAGCAGGGTGGATGTCGTTCATGTTTCTCATTTGTGTGTCATCCGTAGTCGGATTCTGCTCTTGTGTATGGTGTTTGCCATGTATTGATGTTTTCCTGTGATGTCTATATGTATTGGAATGTATCCCCATCTATTATGTACATGGTACGATGTAATGATATCCACCTTGCAAGCATCTTCGACATGCGCTTCTATCCCTGGTGGGGCCTCCGAGTCCCTCGAGGATAGGATGGCATATTGGGCGTGACACCCTCGGCACTCGATATTAGCTTTGCAGAGTCGAGCAACTTAGGGGCGGTGTGTCGTGATGTGTTGGTCTCAGCCCGTCGATCACCTCGATCGGGGCACTGGTAACTAAGCGGGGCAACTAGGACAAGGAAGAGGGGCCACAGATGGAATACTAACAACCTATACTAAGCATTTAGGATATCAGGTAAGGAATCAAAAGCAGTTTACAAAAACAGGCTATGCATCAGAATAGGTATTTCGGAACAAAAACTGTAGCAATTCTAATGCAAGCAAGAGGGAGAAAGAGTAGGTGATATAGGCATGCTCAAGGGGGGTTGCTTGCCTGGAAGCTCTGTGGCAAAGGAGGGGTCGTGAACGGTGTAGTCGGTCTCTGAAGCCACGTCGGTCTCGGGGTCTACCGGATAGAAGAGGGGGAACAATAAATAAAAGCAAGCAAGGCAATACAGATGCATGACATGGTAATATGCAGTGCTGGTGGTGACCTAATGCAATGCTACATGTTGAAGAGGAAACGGGAAAATATTTGGGATATTTTCCCAGCGTTTAGGCGGTTATCGGTATACTGAAACGGAGGGGAAGGTTCCATGTTCAGATAGATCGGAGTGATGGTCAAGCATTTTGACCACATATTCGGATTTGTCTCGTTTTTCTGATCAACTTTTATGTTGAAAACTTTCCGATCCGAGCTACGGTAGAATTTCTACGAATTTTCAAAGATTTAAACCTATTTTCTGAAATTCTGGAAATTAAATCTAATTAGAAAATTAACAGAAAAGGAAATACTACGTCAGCATGATGTCAGCAAGTCAACCCAGCTGTTCCAATTTAAACCTGACAGCTGGGTCCCACTTGTCATACACAGAGGGAGTTAAATAGAGTTAATTTAAACTAAATAGAGGTTAATTAGGGTTGGGCCCCACATGTCAGTGTCTAAACTAATTATTATATTAATTTTAAAAACTAATTAGTTAATTTAGCGGGTGGGGCCCGCCTGTCAGCGTCACTGTGCTGCCACGTCAGCACGGTTGACCGGTCAACGCGGTCAACCGAGCCGCGGGACCCACTGGTCAGTGACCCAGTAGTGGCCCCAGGCTAGCCACGTCGGCGATGGCCGGCGGCTTGACACCGGCGACCTCCAAACGCGGCGGAGGGCCACGGGAGGCGCCGGAAAACGGCTACGCGCGGCCATTTCGCGCGCGGCTTGGCCCATTCGATCGAGCGGAGCGAGCCGCGTCGATCTGCGGTAGTGGCACGGCCGGAGACGGCCTGTGGCGATGACGGCGAGCGGCGCGGCGGACGCCGGCGTACGGGTGCGGGCGAATACACTGATGCGGTGCACGGCAAGCGACGCGGGCGGTGGTGTTCGACTCCTACACGTGCGCTGAGCACGGCTACGAGCTCGGACGAGCTCGACAGCGACGCCATTGACGGCGATGAGCATGGCTGCGGCGGCGAGTACGGCCACGGCGAGCGCGGTGGCTACGGCGCGAAGAAAGGGAGGAGAAGGAGGGGAGAGGGAGAGGAGCTCACCGCGTGGAACACGAAGGCTGGTGGGAGCTTAGGAGCCGCAGTCATCGCCGGAATCGATGACGAACGCCGGCGACCCGAGGAAGAGGAGGACAGCGCGGATCCGTGCAATGAAGCTCCCCCGCTTGCGTTCGATGGCGTGGACGACGTAGCGGAGCTCAGCGGAGACGAGGGACAAGGCAGCGAGTGGCCGCGGTGGAGCAGCGGTGCGGCGACGGCGGCGCTCGGGTGAGGTGGGGGAGAGGGCGAGTGAGCGAGAGAGAAAGGGGGGGAGTGGATCTGGGCGACGAGGAGGCCGAGGGCGTCGCCCTTATCCTCTCCCCATCTCCTGTAGTGCCGCGGTGTCGGCTGCTCGCTGGTGCGGGCGCGCTCAGCCACGGTGACGGCGACACGGGGAGGAGAGAGGCGGGAGGAGGGAGACAGGCCGGGGTGGGCTGGGCCGAGTGCATTGTGCACTTAGGCCCAGCTCACAGTAGCTGTTAGGAGCTTTTTCCCTTTTTATTTTCTGTTTTCTTTTTCCAGTAGCTTTTGCATTTTCTTTTAGTCACCAAATGACTTTGCAAAAATGTGCAACTGGTAGAAACAAATACTAGGGAAATTGATGCACTGCCACAAAAAGTTTGGAGCCCATTTGAATTCATTTGAATTTTGAATTACATTTAAAGGGGCCAAAATGGTACTATTGGCACTGTTTTCATGAAGATAGAGTCTGTCGGGCCCATGGAACCCGGGGTATCCAGGCCCGTCTGCCTTTGGCCCAGGGTGCGATGCCTGGAGTGTGCCCGGCGGGCCGTCGCCACCAAGTGTCTCGCCATGCCCCCTCATGGGGCCCTAGCCTCCTGAGGCCCCCTCCTCAGGGAGTAGCAGGCAACGCTCAGCACCACCATAAACGGCCTCGCGAGGTCCCCTCACGAGGCGGCTTCCCGAGTCCCCTCACTAGGCGGATTCCCGAGTGGCCTCACGAGGCGGCTTCCCGAGGTGGCCTTCCGAGGCCCCCTCCCACAGGCGCTCGAGGAGAAGCCCGTTCGGCGTGTCGCGTGGACTGGAGCCCATCACGTGGGTGACGCGCGCGGCGACGAGCAGCAGCAGAGGCCGCGCCAGCAGGCGCGGATGCAGATGGTTTCCTCTTTTGTGCTAGGGAAGCAGGGCCAGCTATCTACTCCCCAAAGCAACCCCAAAGGTTGCCCGATGGGCGAAGAAAGACCAAGACGGCGGGCGCGCAGGGCGGAGGTCATCACCGAGCCCACCGGCGCGTCATGGATCATGCTTTGGCAGGCGAAGACCACCTTTAGTCAGGATAGCCTGAGCGCCTGTCCCCTTTCAAAACCGCCAAGTGTGGCAACCCTTCCCGCCTAAGTTTCAAGGGGGAAGAGGACCAAGGTGGCATAAAAGGGGCAGTGCAGCCACCGTAGCACGGGGGGGATCCATCATCTTCAACCTTGTACGCAAGAACTCTCTCATCCACGATAATCTCAACCACAAAGCAGGAGTAGGGTCTTACACCGCAACGTGGCCCAAACCTGGGTAAACCGCTGTGCCTTTGCCCGTCCTACGCTAGAGCGCTCTCGCCGTAGTCTCGCCATAGCACTGCCGTGGTAGGGGAAGAAGTAGTAGAACGAGCTCACCCCAGTGTTCGAACCTTTGGGTCCCCGGAGCCCCACTTCCAACATTTGGCGCGCCAGGTAGGGGGTGCGCTACTGTTCCTCTGCTCGACCTTCAGCTCCACCAGTCCCATGGCGGACGCACGTCGCGAGCGCGCTGAGCGCAGAGCTGACCGCGTGGCCCAGACGGAGCCGGTGGCCTGCGGCAATCGACGCCGCCCCGAAGCCGAGGCTGCCGCCGCCACCGACCCCGCTGCCCGCGAGCAGCAGGCCTCCTCCCTGCACCCCTCCGTGCGGGCGGACGGCCACACCGCCACGGCCTCCTCCCTCGCCAACCGTGGGCCGCCGAACCCGCAGGCCGCGCTGCTCATGGCGCGCGAGCTACTCCGCTACCGTCCTGATGACGCCGGCTACGACGCCTGGCTTGGTCGCATCACCAAGCTCGTCAACGTCGCCGGGGACGCTACGGCGCCTTCGCACTCGCTCCGCCCTCCACCGTCACGTGCTGGGGACCCGGCGTACGGCGCCTCCCTGCCGTCTCCTCTGCGTGACGAGCGCGCTGGGCCCCAGCGCAGCGCGCGGGCTCGTGAGCCGTCCCGCGGCGCGTCTTCTCCGGACCACTGCAAGCCCAGCTGCCAGATCATCTGCCGCGCGCCCCCCAAAGCGCGAGTGCTCCTCGAGCGCCAGCGCCAGCGCCAGGACCAGGCCGTTCAAGACGTTGCAGCGGCCGGGCGTCAAAACCGCGCCGCCCTCGCTGGCGGCGTCCCCTCGAGCGGCGTGGGCTGCCGTGCCTTCACCCGCGAGCTGCGTCGCGTGGTCTGGCCCACGAAGTTCAAGCCTGAGCTACCACCGCGCTACGACGGCACCCCCAACCCCACGGAGTTCCTCCAGCTCTACGTGCTGAGCGTCGAGGCGGCGAATGGCAACGACAAGGTCATGGCGAACTGGTTCCCCATGGCCCTCAAGGACGGCCCGCGCTCCTGGCTCATGAACCTCCCCGAGGCTTCCATCTCGTCATGGGCCGAGCTCTGCAGCCAGTTCATCGCCAACTTCAAGGGCACACAGGACCGCTCCCTCACCATCAACGACCTGCAGCACGTTTGACAGCGCCCAGCCGAGACCCTCCGTAGGTACATCCAGCGCTTTAGCCAGGTGAGCCACAAGATCCCGCGCGCTTCCGACGCGGCCGTCATCTCCGCGTTCTCCACCGGCGTCACGGACATCAAGATGCGTGAGAAGCTCGCCATCAACGGTGAGCTCGACTCCGTGCTCGAGCTGCTTGACCTCGCCGACAAGTGCGCCAAGGCTGAAGAAGGCCGCCTCTTCGTCCACAATGACCCCGACGCGGCGCTCGACGGCACCAAGGCCAAGAGCAAGGACGTCAAGCGCAAAGGCCCTGCCGTGCTTGCGGCGGAGCCCGAGCAGAAGCGCGGCCGCGACCTCGACAAACCCAGGAAGGACAACCGGCCACTCTGCGCCTTTCACAATGTCCGCTCCCAGAGCACCGAAGACTGTCATGAGCTCAAGCTGCTCCGCGACGAGCGCCAGAGCCGCCGAGACGACCGCAACGGCCGTGGCGCCGGCCGCGGAGGTGGCCGCAGCGGCAACCGCTGGGACAGCCGCAACAATAACAGCAACTACCGCCAGGGCTGGCGCCATCAGCCTCGTGAGGCCGCCTGGCGCGACCAGCCTCGTGAGGCGAATCCTCAGGCTAATGCCGCTCTCCCGCCGCTGCCTCCGCCTCCTCGGAGGGACGACGTCAACCAGCCTGACGAGGGCGCTGGGGGCTACCAGGAGCCTCGCGCGGTCGCCTACATCCTTGGCGGGTCCCAAGCCCCTGCGTCCGTCCGCCACTTCAAGCAACTCTCTCGCGAGGTGTACGCCGCCCTCTCGAGGCCTGAGGTCACGCGGCCCCTCAAGTGCTCGCAGTACGCCATCACCTTCGACTCCAAGGACCACCCCAAGTCCACGGCCTCCACAGGCGCGCTCCCCATGCTGTGCACTCCCACCATCAGCAACATCGCGGTCACCAAGACCCTCATCGACGGGGGTGCCGGCCTCAACGTGCTCTCCATCGAAACCTTCGAGACGCTCCAGGTGCCCTACGACCAGCTGATGCCGACCAGGCCTTTCTCCGGAGTGACCGATGGCTCCACCATTCCGCTGGGGCAGGTGCGCCTCCCAGTCACCTTCGGCACCCGCAAGAACTACCACACCGAGCTCATCGACTGCGACGTGGCGCACATCGGCCTGCCCTACAATGCCATCTTGGGCTACCCAGCTCTCACCAAGTTCATGGCGGCCACTCATCACGCCTACAACGTCCTCAAGATGCCCGGCTGCAGCGGCATCATCACCGTCGCCTGCGACGAAAAGGACGCGGCCAGCACCCTCGAGCGCGCCTACAAGGCTGCCGCTGTCGCGCACCCAGCCGACGAGGATGCGGCCGAGCCTTCCGAGGCCGCGCCGGCGAAGAAGAAGCAGCTGTTTTCTCAGGACCGCGCCGAGACGAAGAAGGTGTCGGTGGATGGCAGCGGCTCCGGCCCCGCCTTCACCATCGGCACAGGCCTCCCTCCTGCATAGGAAAGCGCGCTCGTCACCTTCCTTCGGGCAAACTCGGATGTTTTCGCCTGGAAAGCATTCGACTTGTCCGGTGTGCCGAGGGAGGTGATCGAGCACCACTTAGCGGTGTGCCCCAATGCACGCCCGGTCAAGCAGAAAGCGCGGCGCCAGGCGCCAGAGAAGCAAGAGTTCATCGTCAGTGAAGTTCAGAAGCTCCAAGAAGCCGGAGTTGTTCGTGAGGTGCGCCATCCTGAATGGCTCGCCAGCCCAGTCGTTGTCCCCAAGAAAGGCGGCAAGGAGCGCGTGTGCGTCGACTTCACCAGCCTCAACAAGTCCTGCCCTCGTGACCCCTTCCAGCTGCTGCGAGGCGGTCACGGCGTTGGTCCCACCGTCGGCGGCACGTGCATGCCCTTCGGGCTGAGGAACGCCGGCCCCTCTTTCCAGAGGCTGGCGCCCTTCGCACCAGGGCCTCGTGAGCCTCCCGCTCCTCGCGAGCTCCCAGCGCCTCGCGAGCCCCCTGGCTCCGAAGGAGCAGACTCCCTTGGCGCGCCGCGCCGAGTGGTCTGACGTCACTAAAGTGCGGTCCCGCCGGGCGCGCCCGGCGCGTCGCCCCGCGCGACCCGCACTCCTTCCCGCCGTGCCTCTCGAGCTTCGCTCCCGGAACCTTATCCTTTTGGTCGGGTAATGGATTTTACTGACTTTTACTTTGATGAATTATATTACCTACTCAATTGCCTGCTAATTTCTATGATAAATTCGACGCCGCCCGAGAGCGCCTCACGCTCGCGACCCCTCCCCTGACCAATTCCGTGAGCGGGGGCTAGGCACGGTGCCTGTGCTCGGGTCCGTCCCTGCAGCGCTGCCAAATCCATGCGACTGAGCTCTGGCTCGCGGGCCTGCTCCCGCGCACGTCACCTCACCAAGGTCCTTGGTGCCTTATCTCCTCATGCAACGGCCATGGGTGAGTTTGCAAGCGCGTGCCGCTCCCCCTATCGTGAGATTTTCTGACATGCAGCCCTTCAAGAGTCGAGCTGCGCGAGGACCTCGTGGGCAGCCTCTCACGAGCCGGCTTCGCGAGGCAAAGGCACTTCGAACGCCGAGCCTTGTGCGTGCATCTCGCGAGCGCGCCTCGTGGGCGCAGCTCGGGAGCGGCAAGGGTTGGCTCGGCGAGTGGCGGTTCGTGCCATGTCCATCCGCGCGGCGACAAGCAAGCCCACCGGCGAGACCCCCGTCTTCCTCGTCTACGGCGTTGGCACGGTTCCCCTCTGAAGTTAAGCACAGTCCCCCGTCAGCCCTTGCCTTCGACAAGGCGCGTCAGGACGGCTCGCGGGAGGCCGACCTGCCGCCCCTTGAGGAGGGCCGCCGCCAAACCGGCCTCGCGCCCTCATTACAGCCGCGGCGTCCGCCCTCGCACTCTCGAGGTCGGTGACCTCGTCCTGCGCAGGATCCTCTCCAGGGAGGGACCATACAAGCTCTCACCTATGTGGGAAGGCCCTTTTAGGGTTACTCGTGTCTCCAGGCCCGGCTCAGCCCGGCTGGAGACGGAGGACGGAGTTCCTGTGCCTAACGCCTGGAACATCCAACACCTCCGCAAGTTCTACCCGTGACCCTCACGAGTACGAACGAAATGGGGCTGTACACGCCCCGGAGCCTCTCATTGCGTTCGCCTGATGGGCCCGCGAGAACTCCTGCCCACGTCTCAATGGAAGCCCCATGCTCCGCGCTGGCGGAACGATCGAACCGCGATCATGCCCACGCCTAGTCGAAGCCCCATGCTCTGCGCTGGCGGAACAATCACTTGAGGGCGCCCCACGGGCTGCACCAACCTCACGCTGATCCATGTCGAACATGGCAATCATGTCTCTTTTTGGAGCTGTGCACGCTCGCGACCTTCCCTCATGAGCCCCACGCGAGTGGGGGCTGGACACGGTGCCTGCGCTCGGGTCAGTCCCAGCAGCACTGAAAAACCCAAGATCTATACCACCGGTCTTGGTGCCCTTCTGTAATCTCGACACGTCCCAGGGACGGGTGTCATTAAAGTTAACCTTGGCTTGGCGTGCTGACACGTGCCTTGGCCGGCTATGTTGACTGCCTGCCCGCTCGACACCTAGCATACGAGCCTATCTGGTCGATGGTGAGGTGGAGCGGTAACGGGACAGAACAAGCCTGCTGGCACGGAGCTTGCCGGACCTTGCTTGCCGGCAACCATAACCTTGATCTTCACCTTGCCGGGGCGGAGCTTGCCGGCAAGGGCAGCGTCGATCTTCAGTACGAGAATAGTACTTCTCGATGACCTGCCTTGAGGTCTTCTTCACGGTCTTGGTGTTGAGTCTCGAGTCATGGTTATCCTCTGTCAAGCCTTTCCCGGAAGGGAGACTACGACTGCATGTGCACAAGCCTGGGTACGAGGGCAACCATGTTTTAGTACACCGACACCTGGCCCACCAAAAACCCTCGTCCCTCACCCGCTGCGTTCCCGCCCGGCTCAGCTGTCCGCATTCATGCAGTCCGTCCGTATGCCACCATTAAGCAGGCTCGCCGGCCGAGGAACCAACTCCGGAGACTCATTGATGCACCCGGACGCTTGGCCTCACCGAAATCCGCTATTTAAAGGTGGCAACACCCGGCTAAACTCCACAGCAGAACACATCCTCCTCCCTTCCACCACATCAACCATGACCGCGAGTGGGAATGCTCTGCAGGGGAGCCTGTCTTCGGAGATGAAGCACGAGGTCGTCGCCCTTGCTCAACGCGCCGCTCGCAATGCAGTGTCGGCACAGACGGACGCGGCCGCGGACGCACAAGCGCTGTCCACGCCGGCTGCAGAGGACGAGAGTGCCGCCAGCTGCGCGTCCTACGCACCACCGTCCAACGTTCGGGCCGCATGTGGCAGGTGGACAGCGACGGACCGTCCACGTCCATCATCGACCTCACGTCCACCGGCGGCGGCGAGGTCACAGACTCCTCCGAGGATTTGTAGGGCATGGGAGGCGGCAGCGCATGGTGTCCCAAGTGGGCCGGTCCGTTGCTACTTGTAAATTGTGTTGGGATTTCCCCGAAGAGGAGATGATGATGCAGTATAGTAGAGATAAGTATTTCCCTCAGTTAAGAACCAAGGTTATCAATCCAGTAGGAGAACCACACAGAACCTCGTTAGCAGCACCTACACACAAAAGCAAACACTTGCACCCAACGCAAATAAGAGGGTTGTCAATCCCCTTAGAGGTTATTTGCAAGGATTAATTCTGATAGTAATAGATAGAAAATAAATTGCAAAAGAAAATAAAAGTAAATAAATTACAGCAAGGTATTTTTGGATTTTAATATATGATAAAGGTAGATCCGGGGCCATAGTTTTCACTAGAGGCTTCTCTCTCGAACACAGAACATACGGTAGGTAAACAAATTATTGTTGGACAATCTAACTAGTAAACGTGTCTGGCCAACCCGGCCATACGAGGCCTCTTTGAGCGCGCGGTGATTCCTGGCCGTTTGATGCATTTACTATTCATAGGTTTCACTCCCTGTCGGCTGGTAGCCGTTCGATTTTTTCACCCTTGCGCTCCTTGTTTCTGTCTATGACCGTTGGGCCAACGCGTGTGTGGAGAGTAAACGTGTCTGGCCAACCCGGCCATACGAGGCCTCTTCGAGCGCGCGGTGATTCCTGGCCGTTTGATGCATTTACTATTCATAGGTTTCACTTCCTGTCGGCTGGTAGCCGTTCGATTTTTTCACCCTTGCGCTCCTTGTTTCTGTCTATGACCGTTGGGCCAACGCGTGTGTGGGGTTCATTTCCAGTGACAGGGGGCGCTCAGTCCGCGTCGCTCATTGGGTTGGGGCGTGGCGCTCTCTCGCGGCCCGATTAGCGCGTTGGAGCGTCGCGCGCGTGCGTGCTGACCCAGCCGCGGGTGTGACCAGGTGAAGCGACATGGCATGGGCTGGGGCACGTTGGGGGATGGGATTTCCGTTTTGTACTCGCACTTTCGATGTCCAGCCGTGTTGGTGGGGCGTGTTGCGGAGCGGGCCTGGCTGGCAGTGGCTTGGGTGTGTGCAGAAAGGTGTGTTTTACTGTGTTGTACGCTGGGTAAAGCGGTGTGTGTGGAGGAGACGTTGGGTAAAAGGGATAACCCGTCGCAGGTGAGAGGGGTTTGTTCTCTTTTTCCTGCGCCTACATGTGCTACGTCACTGCGCATGGGCCCAGCGTCCGGTGGTCCCCACCTATCGGCCGGGGAGGTGGTTGTGTGTGTGGTTTACAACGGCTGGGTCGGTTCCACGGCTGACGCCGTACATCCCACCTGTCCGCTCTGTTTTTTGTTTTATCTTCCTGTCCGTTAGATGCAAGCCGGGCTGGCCTCCATTTGCCTACTTTCCTACTCGCCTTGCATGTTTCTGCCACTGCATGTGGGTCTGGGTGCGTGCGTGTCCTTATTCGTATGGTGGGCTGGTTGCTTCCTCTGTGGCTAAAATAATGCGCATGCCTTACTGTTCCTCCCTCGCTGCCCCTTTTCTTGCCAAGGCGGCCTGGTTAGCCCTCGGCCTCCTTCCACTCTCGCTCCCACTCCCCGCCTCGCTCGCTCGGCCTGCAGCTCTTCGAGCCGTCTCCGTCCACCGCGAACGGTTGTGTTTGGAGTTCTTCGTCATGGTTGTGCTTCCTTCGCCTCTCGCGTATGGTTGAGGTTCGAGTTCTTCTTCTCCGTCCCAATGTCACCATCGTTGTGCTTTGTACATGCCGTGCGCCGGTTTCCCTTTCTCTTTCCTCCTGCGCTCCCGCTTCCTTGTTCTTACTTCTCTTCATCTTCTTGCTGCAGGGTCATGCAGCCTGCTGTTTAACGCTCGGTCTGCTGCTCGGGGAGGTAGGGTCTTTCTTGCTCGTCACCTGTTCGATAAAATGCCTGTTTGCTCACGCGTTCTTCCTTGTTTCTTTCTCTTGTTACCCAGGTTTCCTGACGTCCACGTGATTCTCTAGCAAGGTTAGATGTGCTTTTGTTGTTGTGCTTCTTGCTGCATGTTGTATTAGCTTGTGAGAATGTACGCCTTTGCTTGCTTTGTTTCATGGCTTGGCTGCTGTTCTTGCCTTGTGAGACCATGGCGTACCCTTTCTTTTTGCAACTATATGCATAAACTCATGTGTACGGAGGTTAAGCACGACATGCAAATTAATCTGAGTTTCAAAGTAATTATAACAGCAGCAGTAAGTAATTATAACAGCAGCGGTTTGGTTTTCTTAGGTATACCATTGTTGAATAGCAAAGTAGTGGTTTAGTGCAATTGTAAGTTGTGAGCCCTGCAAGTATTCTGTTTTGTTTGCCAAAAAAATATGTTGCTTCTTTAGTCTGAAGATTTACTGTGGGCTGTGTTGTTGGCCAAAAAGTTTTTAGCATCAGGTCAAGCCATTTGGTGGCTTCCCACACTGTCAAAATATGTTCTTTTCCCTCTTCTTTCTCTTCTTAGATCGTCTCACCTTAACTAGATGTGTTTAGTTAATTTGATAATTGTATTAGTTCACTCCTTAAGTTTGCTGGAGTCTCTTGATTTTTCTTTCAGAACATTCTTATGGTTAATGCATTTACTGTTTTCTCTCTGGTGTCTTTTCCTTCCCAATGTTTTTTTTATCGATGTTTTTCCTGAAAATAGTTCCTTGGTTAAGGTTCTCAGTCTTGATTTATTTGTAAGATTTATCATGTTGGGAATTGATTGCAGCGCGCATATAATGAATAAATGATGTGAAAACCTGTAGTGAATTGGTCTCTTTTGTCATGATTATCTGTATTTTTTACATCTGGTAGCTCAACGCCTAGGTTGTGGTTTCGTTATCTTAGGTTTGCTTCGTGCTGCTTCTGTACCCCTAGGTTGGAGAATTGTATTGTATTGGTTTTTTGAGATTCTTGTGCTTGTCCTTATCGGTTCCATTGCCTTGGTTTCATGGCCAGTTATGCACTGATGTACATGGCTCTCTTGTTTTTTTCCCCTAATGTGTGTTCAAGAAAAGAACTGTGTTTGTGATAGTTTTAGGTTGGGACAGACCATTTCTACTTGTCACATAGGTTGCAGATCCTGCGTTAGAAACTGTTGTCCTATGCTTGAGTGGGTTAGTTCTGGTTTAGATAGCAATTACACTCAGTCAACACTCGTTCAGCTGGGCATGAGATGAGTAAGAGGGGAGCAGGGAGGACTATTTGTTATTTTTAGAATGCATGAAAGTGGCTGCTGATCCCATTGAGCCAATGGATGGTGATTGCAAGCATGATTTACCTATCGTCTGTGTGGTGTGCTTGTTATACACGCACTTTCCATCTGTGTTCCCCGCTCCTAAGTCATTTGTTCTGTTTGCCGCAGGTTGCTTGCTGTCGTATCACCCTCTGCTTGCTATTTGGCTGGTGCTCTGCTGACTCTAGTGATCTTCTCGCTGTTCAGTCAAGGTCCGTGCTGCATTTCTAAAATCGCTTCGTTTTATTTGTAAATTAATTGCTGCTTCCTCCTGCTTACTGAGCTGCTGTTAACTGCGTTATGTTTCTGTGTTCTTGTTATTTATGCTCGTATTCCCTGTGCCTCTTATGGTCGATACCCGGCTTAGTTTTCTTACGCTCGTGCAGATTACGCTGAGGGCTTGTTCTATTGTGCTTTCTGAATCCTTTAAACCGCTCTTGTGCGATGAGGAATCTCTTGCTTTCCTTTTCCTAAGGGTCGTGGTCTGCATAGTAGCAGTATGCCGCCGCACCGTGCTCCCCCTCCCAGGGTTCCTCTGCCTGTGTTGGGAGTTAGGCCTCGACGTCGAGCTGCTCCTCGCAGGGTTCCTGAGCCTGTGTTACTGGTTAGGCCTCAGAGGCCTGTTGCCCCTCCCACGGTTCCTATCCCTGTGTTGCCAGTGAGGCCCTTTCCTTTGTTCATCCGAAAGAGAAAGTGTATGTTGCCTTTCCCTTGTGATGACCCCGCATTTTCTTTAGGATCTTGTCTTCCCTGTGTTAAAGATGGTTTTGGTTTGCCTGCATATAGGGGATGGCTTCTTCCCGCTTCTTCCTTCTGATGTTACTGCACGAAACCGCAAAAGATGTAGGTTCTTATTGGATAGGTTGCGAGCTCAAAACAAGCGTGATTAGTGCAGATGGACCTTTGTTTTCGTTACCGTTAGCTCTTTGGTTGTTTGCCCTTTGTCGTGTGAGCACTCTGCTTCTTTTTTAAACACAGAGGATTTGCCTGGCTCTCCGCTTGTATCTGGTTGGGTAGGTTTTTCGCCCGAGGAGGTTGACATATTAAAAGGTATAGTGTTGTGTCCTTATACAGCATCGTGTGCACTATCTGTCACATTTCCTTCCTTCTGATATAGGACGCCCTCCCTGTAGCGTTCCATCGGAAGAGATCGTACTACGGTGGCCCAGACTACAAGTGCCCCCGCTGCCATGCTGTCTTCTGGTGGCGTGAGAGGGTGCAGTCCCTGTCAGCTATTACAAAAAGGCGTGTTGTTTACAACCTATGTTGTAAAGGAGGGAAAGTGCTCATCCCTCCATTTAAGAAACCCCCTGCCTTTTTAAATGCCTTGCTTGACTATACCGGTCCTCCACGCCTTGTTTGGTGCTCGCTTTGGAGAAGCTTTTGGTCATTGTAGACGGTTGCCTGCTGAATAAAACATGCTTTTAAGCTTCTGCGTTTTGTTGATTCTGTTTTCCCCATGTCTACAGCAATATGCTTTCTTGGTCGCCTTTTTTGCTTCACTTTTTTTTTGGTATGCCGCTTCTCTGATGAGTGTGTGAATCTCTCCTTTCTTGGATCATCCTAAATTTTCTTATTGAGCATTTTCATGATCTGCTTGCAGATGGCAAACACTAAGATTAGCTTGCTTTCTGAGCTGCATGACAAGGAATTCCACTGGAATGTGTGTGTGCTCGTGTCTCGGCTGTGGCACTACCGTGGGGCAACTGATGATGGGCCTGTCATTCATACTGACCTTGTGGTGATTGATAAAGAGGTTGGTTTCAATACTATTCTATTCTTTGGCTTAGTATGCTCCTGTTCTCATGCTTTCTTTGGTTCACTCGTGTTTACCTTAATTACAAATGGTTTGCAGGGAACCCACATGTATGCTCAGATACCTGCTGACGCATCACCCCGTTTGATGCAAGACCTAGAAGAAGGGAAGGTCTTTCTTTTCAGGAAGTTCCTGTGTAACCCATCAAGGCCAGCTTTCAAAACTGTGGACAGCCCTTTCATAATTCAATGCACTCGATACACCACTATTGTGCCTCAGGAAGGATTGGAGGATGGATATCCATACTGTACTTACAACCTTGTGCCCTTTTCGGAAATCCCAATGCCTGGTGGCAAGGCGCCTTATTTCCTTGGTACGCCCTCATGTCTCCATCTTACCTATGCGTTGTGTTACCGTTGTTCTCTCATTGACTCACCGTTCTGGCTGTTTGATTGCTTACAGATGTGATTGGACAAATCACAGCAGTGTCTGATGTCATCCCTGTGCAATCTGTGTACCAGACACAACCCTCGGACACTAGGACTATTGTTCTACAGGATCTGCTGTGAGCTTTCTGTCTAAGTTTTCTTTCTTTGGAGGTTGTTGTGTTCAATGCAGTATACTTATGCATTTAATAATCAACTGCAGTGGCAATGAAATGAAGATCACTCTTTGGGGTGCTCGTGCACGCGAATTCGAGGCTGAACAAGTTTATGCTGTTGGCAAAACAGGCGCTGTCATAGGCATCTTTGTAGGAGTGCTGCCAAAAATGTTACAAGGTTGTTTTACCTTAGTGCCATGTAGCATCAACGAAACTTTGCTTACTTTGTTTTCTGTTTCTATATAATAACTGATACTATCTTTATACATTCTGTTTTTTAGGTGTTAAATCATTGAGTGGTAGTTCTGCATGCCGTTGGTACATAGATGAAGATTTGCCGGACATTAACTCCTTCCGTGCTAGGTGCTTGTTCTTTTCGATAAATTATATTTATTTATCTTACCTGGTCCTGTGTTTTACTAATCTTCCTTTGTTTTGCTTTGTAGCCTTGGAGAAGAGATTGCTCTAGTTGCTGTTTATACATCCATGAATCAAGGTCTGGATGCAACTCGTGTTCGTGAGGCTCCAGTTGAGCTAAATGTTCAGCAGCTCCTTAGTCTTGACCCATTTGAAAACAAGGTCTGTTCTTGCTCTTCTTGCTTTTCTGTTTGAGGATTACTTCTCGATAAATTGATAATTCTGATCCTTTGTGTCCTTATTAATGCAGAACAAACCCTTCGTCTGTACTGTCTCTATTGGGCGGTTGGGCTCTGATCAACGTTGGTGGTTTCTTTCAAGTGGAGGTTGCCGTAAAACTGCTTACGTTAATGGACGCCAATTCCGTTGCTCAGACCATGCTTGTGATTCTATTGCGGCAGAACCAGTGTACGTTTTCCACCCGCATTTGTTGTTCTGTTATACCATAGGAATAATGAATTAGTGTGCTGGTCACAGAGTTCACTTTGTTAGGTTTTCTACCCAATTGATCTACTAGTATTGTCTTGTGTTGGTTTGCTTCCCATTTGAGTTGTAGTGCTATTTGGTGAACAAATTAAGCTTTTCCTATGCCCAAATAGTCCATCCAGATTTCCTTGTGTATATACTGCTCCCTCTGATCATGATAGGTGTCCTCTTATTATGGATCAAAGGGCCTAATATTTTTTATGGATGTGATGTAGGTTTACTTCTATTTTCCTTGAGCTATTTTTTATAATAGCTATTCCATGATGCTTGTTGAGTGTTCATGCTACCTGACTTAGATTGTTGGTCATACTGCAGGCTTGGCAGTTAGCTTTGTCTTTTGTTCTCCACGTAAAGAAATTTAAGCGCATTTAAATCTCTTCTTTGGTGATCTAAACGGTCGTATGTTCCTTTACAGATAGAGTGTTAGTCCTTAGAAATTGCATACCACTTTTTGCTAGGCATGTGATTGACATGTTTTTATTAAAAATGTGTATGGTATGCCATATAATGCATGTTTAGACTAATTATATTCTCATGCCCAGGTACTGTGTCTGCACCTTCGCAACTAATGGCACGGCTGAAGCTGAGTTTATGTTCTTTGAGAAAGTTGCTAGGGCGGCAGTAGGCAAACCACTCTTGACCTTGCTCAGTCAGAGATACCCTGGGTGTTCAGACATAAATGAATTCGCACAGATGGCAGGATCTGACCACGGAGTTCCCATGGAGGTTTCTCGCATGGTGACCAAGAAATATCGCCTGGTGGTTACTATCTCACGCAAGAGCATTGCACCTACAAGCCACTAGCTGTCCTTCCAGGTTAGTAGGATTGAGCATACCTTCAAACCTGAGCTTGGTCCATTGGGCTTTGGTCATGGTGCTGGATCTTCCGGACCAGCATCATCTGGTGGGAGCTCAGTTGGAGGTTCCCTTGCCATGCAATCTTCATCACCACTTCCACCGTACATGCCATCATCAAAGGATGTGCATGGTTCTGGAGGCACTGCTTTAGCCCAGTTAGTTATCGATGTGGTATACTCATTTTTTGTTGTACTGTATCACTGTATCACTATTGTACAGGAAATCACCCTGCCCTAAAAGTTCTAGGCGTAAGCTCTTGTTTATCTCCCCAGTGAAGGGCAATGAAGATGCCAAAGTTCAAACCATAGTTGATTCTCCTCTAAGCACTGAAAATGTTATCATCACTGAAGTTACAGCCACTGTTAGTATTTCTATCGGATCTAGCTTCCTCTTTGTTTTTCTATTGGTTTCCTCTTGCATGGTTCCTAATGATTAACTTGTCCCTGTCACAGGGATCTAAACTGACTGATGTTGATGCTGATGCTTCTGCCACTGCACCTGCTAAGACCGTGGACACTGCGGTTGCTGAGACAACTAAGCTTAAGAGGTAAGCCTTCTCTATACAATGAAGCATAAGACACTATTAACTACGCGCCCAAACTGGAAATGGGCACATGGATCGTAAAGAATTTAACACTGCAAAACCACATACAATCAAACTTCTGTTCATATAACAGTTGCAGTTTTGATGCTTCTGTTTTTTTGATTTGCCTGTTGGATTTCTGTTTCTGTTTATATAGAATATGAATATGTGTTTCTTATTTAATCCTTTTGCTGGAAACTTCCTGATATTAGGGCTGCTGCTGTTGCTGCCAAGAACGTTTTAGCAAAAAAGCTAAAGTAGCGACTGATCGATGCTTTGGGATGAGCGTGCATGTCTGGTATGTCCCTTTCTGCAGCCCATAGTCCCTTGGCTGATTTGTTCATGCCTTCCTTTTGGTTATTTTGCCACTGCCATGTTTTACATTGTGTTGTCCTTTACATGATAAAAACTCAAAACTGTGGTCAAGTTCTTTTAGAAAATTGATTAGTGTTTCGATGATACCTGTGTTCCCTTCATACAGTTATCCTTGCCTTCTGGCTTTCAATTGAACTGATACATTTGTTCATATCTACACCTTCTGTCAACACTTGATGCACTGCATATATTATGAGCTTTATTATGATGGCAGCTTATGCTATGTGACTCTCTTGTCTTATGAACTATCCTATCTTTTGCATCAGGTTGTTTTGTATATAGAAGGTCTCTGCCTTGGCCCTCGCCGCCTTGGCCTCGCTACTTTGGCGCTGGCTACTAAAGCCTCCGCCCACAAGGACAAGTGAACCCTGATTCACCGTCGCTGTCTTCAGGCACCTCTCTTTGCACCCTTTTGGACACGCTGCTACTATGTTGCATGCGTGTTTGCAAACCCAATCTTTGACGCTCATAGAGCCATGTCAAAGTTCTGTTGATACACTTCCCTATTTAAGATGCAACCTAAGCTACTTTCATGACTTGTAAATATCGTCGTTGGCCTTTAATGCTTTCCCTTGCCTCCTCAATGACTATTTCTATCCATTGTAAATATTCGTTCGGCCATGCTACCTAATATACATTTGGCAATGTCATAGGCGAGACCTACTTGGTCACGTGATAGCTCTTAGTTTTTTTAATATAACGTTTGTCCGTTAGTTGTTTCATATTCCTCCTATATTGGTCGTCTCTTAATATAGCAAGCTTCTACTGAGTATCTTCGAAATTTTGTTAACACCACAAGTGTTATTTGGTCTAGAATCATGCTTGCACATCACTACACCATTTTCTGCTGCATGATTTGTGCCTTTAAAACCTACTGCTTATGCTCACCTTCTAAAATTCTTACTGCCTATAACTGTGTAGGCCCTTCAGTCCATCGCTTGAACGCCAAGGAAACTAAGCCAAAGAGGCACACATCACATGGTATATAAACATTTAATATTACAATCGTACTGTCATTATACCTAATCTGACCCGTCTTCCTCTGCTTCGTGATTATCATCATATAGCACCTACAACAAGATTCACAAAACCGAAGAAAGCTGAACACAAGACCTACATAACCAGTACGTACAAACAATGTTTTCATTTGTTCTTGTAATACCAGTACATACATATGTTTACACCAACCATTTTATATACCGTTGCATAGGGGAACCCAGGATTGTCTACTTTTGGAGTTTTGATGACCATTGCAAGTGGGGAAACAAAGTGAAGCTATACAAGAAACAAGTCACAAATTTAAAGCGTATCAGCGCTGCAAGGAAACCACGCATTCATTATTACATCTGCTGCATGAGCAAGACCTTTGCCACTCAAAGAATGGCAAGAATCTATACACATCACATACTTTTTATTTACAACTATTCTTGCTATTGTTCCCTTTCAGTTTTAATGTTCTTTTCCTCAATGTTGTTGCCTTCCATCTGCAGTACTTTTCGGTCAATTTTACCAAGAAACTCCGCCGTTATATTGCCCCAAAGCTTTATACCTTATGTAACGCCCAAGATGAGGCTCTATCGCAATCTCGTGATGAAGTCGAGATCATGACAGAACCCCATTTTGGATCGCATAGCAAGGTGGTTCTCAAATACATACAACAGAATGAACAGATGAGTGTACCAGATAAAGGCTTACACTCGCCACATGCTACAGCATAAATATATCATAACATCATACAATCATCCAAATGAAAGACAGTGTCCGACTACGGACAAAATCAAACGAGAAAAACACCACCCTGCTATCATCCCCGGATCAACCGACAAGGGCCCACTACTGATCGTCTAGCATCGTGACGTACATACGTCCACGCTCATCATCATATTCCCAATGGAGCATCTCGGGCTCACCTGTGTCTGTCTCAAGCGTACCTGCAACTGGTGTTTATAGTAATCTGTGAGCCACAGGGACTCAGCAATCTCATCACCCAAGGTAACAAAACTATTTAAGCTTATAGGAATGGAAGGGGTAAATGTGGTGAGGTTGCAGCAAGCACTAAGCATGTTTGAGTGGCTAACTTACGAGTACAAGAATTAAGATGAGCATACTACGCATAACGGTCGCAAGTTTAATATGATCAAGAAGTGACCCTGAACACCTACTTACGGTTCAATCATAACCCCACCGTGTTCTCTTCCCGAACTTACTCGAAAAGAGACCATCACGGTTACGCACACAGTTGGTGTATTGTATTAGAATTAGTGTCAAGTTCTCTACAACCGGAGGTTAAAAATATCCAAGTCCCCACATAACCGCGGGCACGGCTTCGCGTAAGATTTAACCCTGCAGGGGTGTTCCAACCTGGTCCATCATAGACCAACACAAGCTGCGGTGGAAATACCTCAACCTCGAGATAGCCCGAAATATCCTCGGAATCCCGGTGCACAAGACATTTCGACAATGGTGACACAAGTCCAGCAAGACCACCCGACGTGCCGACACCCCGATTGGAGCTGCGCATATCTCAAAATCAGGCCACGATCGAATGGGACATCCTACGAGGACCAAAACCTCGAGTTTCCCCGTGGTGGTCCCGCAGTCTACCCGGTTCGGACCAACACTCATGAGGAGCACTGGCCCGGGGTTGTTGATTAAGGATCCTCGGGTTAATTACTCCCTATGCATGTTTTAGTTGTTATTAGGCAAATGGTAAAACCAAAGTTGGGCCTTGCTGGAAGCGGTTATTCAAAGCGAACTATCAAGAGGGTCCCATTCCCCTGAGCATGTTAGGAACGCTACTCAAGGATCATAACACCGGTATTACGGAAACTAAGGCGGCATGAGTGGAACAAAACACTAGGCAAAAGGCCGAGCCTTCCACACACAACCAAGTATATAGATGCATTAATTAAATAAGAGATATTGTGATATCCCAACATATCCATGTCCCAACATGGAACAACCTGCACTGCACCTGTAACTAGCAATGCTATAAGAGGGGCTGAGCAAAGCGGTAACATAGCCAAACAACGGTTTGCTGGGTAGGGTGGTTAGTGGCTGTATCATGGCATATGAGAGGCTGCCATGTATGTGGTAGGAAGCGTGACATAGCGATAGCAACGAGACAACTAGCAAGCAAAGATAGTAGTGTTATCAAGGGTAATGATCATCTTGCCTGTAGTCTCTTCGGTAGGATAGTGATACTGCTCCTCGAACACGTTCTCAACCGGTTCCTCGAACTCGGACTCGTCTCCCGGAACTACCCAAAAGAAAGAACAAGCACTGAAATAAACAAGCAATCATGGCATATATGCACAAGCAAAATGATGCATGAAATGGCATGGTGAAATAATGAGCATGACATGAATGAAGGAACGGTGCTACCGGGACGATAGAAATGATAACGAGATGTGAACGATAAACCAAAAGATGGATATGGGCAAAATCTTGGCAACCCAAGTATGCCACTGGAATGAATGGAAGATTTCAATTGAAATCGATATAAAGATCACGAAGAACGGATGCACGTAACTCAAATGGTGTGCAAAACAATGTGTAATGCAAAACTGCAGTTAACAGCAACATGGCATCTTATGCACCTCAAAACAGCATTTTACAGTACTCTAAAATGCTCATACAAGATATGTGGCTGTAGTACTCTAGATGCACAGCAATACATTTCATAGGTTCAAATTCATTAGCATCACAGATTAATTGGAATGAGGACAACAAGATGCAAAGATGTTACAACAGTGTAGGCTGGCAGAAACATTGGCAGACAGTATTCACATGGATATTACAGTAGGCAAAACAACTCTAAAATGCAAGAAATTGGCATGCAGCTACAGTACACATGGCATAGATCATTTCATTACATTGGCACAAAATCATATGAAGCATGGATTCATCAGAAATTAGCTCACAACATGGCAACTTAATGTTGACAGAAAACTGCTACATTGACTAGGCATATTGAGAGCAACATTTATATATGCTACATGGGTTTAACATGGCATAAATTGGCATGGAATGAATGTACTGATGATAAAGACCAAATCATGTTTACTGGGCATGTCCAAAAGAGGCATAGATTAGTGGCTACCAACAAGGAAACATAGCAAGTTTCAGCAGAATTTTAACAAGTGCAAAACAGTAACAATGACTAAGCATGTTTACAAGCTCGTAGCACTCATATCATGGCATATCATGGCATGAAATAAATACTGGCAGTAAGAAGACATGAAAGAGCTCCAAACTCATGTTGACAAGTTGCTCATATGACATATGCAATAATTCACATAAAAATAACAAAATGGCATATTATGCAAAAATGACATGCACCCAAACTTGCTCAAAAGAAAAAACTAATGCCACAAATGGATTAGTTGGATTTTTCTACCCCAAAATCATATATTACATGCATATGTTCCTATATGAAAATTGCTCAAAACACCACATATATATATATATATATTGGACAGAAAATGATTTAATCTATATCCCAGAAATGGCATATGCCGAAAATGGAAAACGCCAGAAACAGAAACTTGCCGGATCTAGAAAGCGCCAGATCGGGAAACTTGCCAGAAATGGAAAGCGCCAAAATGGGGAAATGACAAACGGCGGCGACGGCTACGTGTACCCAAGGGGTACCTAGCCACAGTCGCTGACTAGTGGGACCCGGTGCACACGTGGAGGTTCTAACGTGACGAAGCAGAGCAGGGCAACGACGACGGCAGGAGCGCGGCGGAGGGCTCGCTGAAGATGCTCCGGTGAGCTACCGGCACGGCGGAGGGGCACGTTCAAAACGCGGGAGGAACCCGTGCGTGTGTATGCACTCCACGGCACAGGGCACCGACGAGAGCGGCGCCGGCGTCGAGGGACAGTGGCGGCGGCGACGAGCTCGTGCTCGACGGCGAGGTGGTCAAACTTGACCGCCACGAGGCGGGATCGGTCCTACGCGGCGGCGCGAACGTAGAGGACACACTCAAACGACGAGACGGAGCCGGAACACTCGCCGGCGATGAGGTCCGACGTGGCGGGGCTCGGCACGCATGGCAAACGGCGACGGAAGGGGCTAACGAAGGGGAAAGGTGGTCGGGGGGATGCGGCTGCTCACCACGAACACGGCGGTGCAGTCGTTCGGGCTCGGGGAAGACGGGCGGCGGCGAATACAGCCGGAGACGAGCGGCGGCCATAGCGGAAGAAGACGATGGGGACGGCGTCGAACTTGGCGTCCCACGGGGCCGTAGAGGACGGAGGGGACATAGTCGACGTCGGGGAAGAAGAGGGACACACTTGGCGAGGAGGAAGACAACGGGGTTCACGGCGGCGACATGGACGCGCTCTCAGATGCGCTCGGGGCACGAAGAGGGCGGCGAATATGGTGGCCCTCTCGCCTGGAGGCGGCGGCGAGGGGAAAGAGGGGAACCCTAGAGGAGGCTGGGACATGGAGAGGAGCTATATAGGGGGCCAGGGTGATGGGACGCAGCGGCGACGCTCTCGCGCTCGCGGTCCCCATGGGCGCGGCGAGAGGTTGACGAAAAGGAGGGCGCCGGGTGCACTGTAGCCAGCGACTGACATGTGGGGTCGGCCTTGCCACATGGCGACGGGCTAGCGGGGGTACGCGGCTGCGTTGGTGAGAAAAGGAAGGGGCTGCGCGGGGCAGGTGAGCTGGGCCACGCGCTGATGGGCTAGCTGGGCTGCGCTGCTGCTGCTGCTGGGCTGCTCTCCCTTCTTTTCCTTTTTCTATTTCTTCAAATAGAAAAACAAAGGGAAAAGAATAGAGAGTTTGGGAAGGGGTGAGAGATATATGAAAATATCCCTGTAATCTAGAAATTATGTAGCATTTGAATAAATTGGTTTGGAAATTTTTAGAGAAAGAAAAATATATCAAGTTTGAATTTAATTCAAACTTGATGCATTTTTTATCCCAACCAAATCAATTCCAAAAATGGTGAAATTTGGCAGAGAGGTTTAGGACATGGACTTGAGAATTTAGAAATATGGTGAACATTAATTTGGGACAGAAATATTGCATCAAGAAATACTTGGGAAAAAGAAGGGATTTGAGAGAGAGATGAAGAGATGGCTTGCATAGGTGAAATCCAAGAGTTGGGTGAGTCAAGGGGAAGATGCTCACACATAACCACAATGCATACATGATGAGCACAACCGAAATTAAAATGATGGATGCCATGCTCATGAACAACATAAATGAATATGGTGATGCAAGCACATGACAAAATAACATGAAAATGAAATGCAAAGAGAGAAGAAAGGCAAAAACACAACATGAGAATACCACATCCATCAAGATCATCATGACAATACCATATATGGCAATGTTGGGAAGTACAAATATGGAAGGAGCACTCTTGGGGTGTTACAACTCTCCCCTACTACAAGAGGATCTCGTCCGAGATCTAGGATCGAAAGAACTCCGGATATTCGGAACGGAGGTGGTCCTCACGCTCCCATGTGGCTTCTCGGTTGGAATGATGTGACCATTTCACTTTCAGGAACTTGATTGACTTGTTGCGAGTCTTGCGCTCAGCATCTTCGAGAATGGCAATGGGATGCTCACGGTAAGACAAATCATCTTGGAGCTCAATGTCTTGGAAGTCAATTGTGTGGTCGGGAGTCTTGAAGCACTTGCAAAGCTGTGACACGTGAAACATGTCGTGCACATTTGAGACATTGGAAGGTAGCTCGAGTTGGTAGGCTAGATCGCCTCTCTTTCCAACTATCTTGAAAGGGCCCACGTATCTTCGAGCAAGCTTTCCTTTGATACCGAATCGTTGGGTGCCTTTCATAGGAGAAACACGGAGATAGACATGGTCTCCAATCTCGAAAGCCAAATCACGGTGCTTACTATCATAGTAGCTCTTCTGGCGCGATTGCGCTGCTTTCAGATTTTCACGGATGATATGACACATCTCTTCAGCTTCAGAAATCATATCATTGCCAAGAAGTTGGCGTTCACCGGTCTCGGACCAGTTGAGAGGAGTACGACACTTTCTGCCATAGAGAATCTCGAATGGGGCCTTGCCCGAGCTTGCTTGGAAACTATTGTTGTAGGAGAACTCGGCAAAAGGAAGGCAATCTTCCCATTTCATGCCAAAAGAGATGACACACGCTCTCAGCATATCCTCGAGAATTTGATTGACTCTCTCGACTTGGCCACTAGTCTGAGGATGAAAAGCTGTGCTGAAGTGAATCTTCGTGCCCATGGCCTGCTGAAAAGAATCCCAAAACCTGGAAGTGAAGATGCTTCCACGATCTGAGGAGATCAACTGAGGAACACCGTTCAAGGAGACCACTCTGGAAGTGTACAACTCTACTAACTGGGCTGTAGTGATAGACTCCTTGACTGGAAGGAAGTGAGCGACTTTAGTGAGCTTGTCAATGACCACAAAGATGGCATCATTCCCTCTCTTGGACTTGGGAAAGCCGGTGACAAAGTCCATCTCAATATGATCGAATTTCCACTCGGAATGGGTAGAGGCTGAAGAAGTCCTGCTGGACGCTGATGTTCCGCCTTCACTCTACGGCACACATCGCACTCATTCACGAACTGAGCGATCTCACGCTTCATACGAGTCCACCAATAAGTTGACTTGAGATCATGGTACATCTTGGAGCTGCCTGGATGGATAGACAAGAGAGAATTGTGTGCTTCGTTCATTATGACCTTCCTGAGATCCCCTTTTGGCACAACTAGCCTCTCCTCAAAGAACAAGGTATCCCTGTCATCCACTCGATAGCACTTATATTTGGGAATGCCCTTTGCAACACCGAGTTTCACCCTCTTCACCATGGCATCTAAGAGCTGAGCTTCGCGAATCTGATCCTCCAATGTGGGAGTGATCTGGAGGTTTGTGAGAAATCCTTGCGGAATAAGCTGGAGGTTGAGTTTTCTAAAGGCCTCACACAGGTCAGGCTGGACCGGCTTGAGAATTAGGCTGTTGCAATACGCTTTTCTGCTCAACGCATCCGCGATAACATTAGCCTTGCCTCGAGTGTATTCAATGCTCGGGTTGTACTCTTGAATCATCTCCACCCATCGGGTCTGATGGAGATTAAGGTTGGGTTGAGTGAATATGTACTTGAGGCTCTGGTGATCGGTGAAAATGTCCACCTGCCTGCTCAACAAGAGATGTCTCCATGTGATCAAGGCATGGACGACGGCTGCCAACTCTAAGTCATGAGTAGGATAGTTCCTCTCGTTCGGCTTCAACTGTCGAGAGGTATAAGCCACCACTTTCTTCTCTTGCATTAGTACTCCACCGAGACCTTGCAGAGAAGCATCACAGAAAACTTGGTAGGGCTTGGATTCATCTGGAGGAGTGAGAACTGGAGTAGTTATGAGCTTCTCTTTGAGTGTCTTGAACGCAACATCACACTCAGGAGTCCAAGAATATTTGACATTCCTCTGGAGGAGGTTAGACACAGGCTTAGCAATCTTGGACAAGTTCTCCACGAATCTTCTGCAATAGCTTGCAAGCCCGAGAAAGCTTCTAAGTTGCTTGACATTTTGGGGAGGCTGCCAGTTGACAATAGCTTCAACCTTTTCAGGATTTACCGAGATGCCCTTGGCAGAGATAATGTGACCGAGGTAAAGAACTTCATCAAGCCAGAATTCACACTTAGAGAACTTTGCATAGAACTGATACTCTCTGAGCTTGTCAAGCACCAAGCGCAAATGCTTTGCATGATCCTCTTTTGTCTTGGAGAAAACCAAGATGTCACCGAGATAGACAAGAACAAACTCATTGGTGTAAGAATTGAACACATAGTTCATCACGCGAGAGAAAGTAGGAGGTGCATTTGCAAGGCCGAAGGACATCACTGTGTATTCATATGAACCAAAACTTGTCCTGAAAGCTGTTTTGGGAATGTCTGCTTCGCGAATATGGATTTGGTGATATCCCATCCGAAGATCGAGCTTTGAGAACACCTTTGCACTTTTGAGTTGCTCGAACAATTCATTGATATTGGGAAGTGGATATTTATTCTTGATTGTCTTCTTATTCAATGGCCGGTAGTCAACGCAAAGTCTTTCCGTACCATCTTTCATCTTGACAAAGAGAACTCCACAACCCCAAGGAGACGAACTTGGTCTGATCAAGCCCAGACGCTCTTGTTCATCGAGCTGTCTCTTCAATTCTTTCAACTCTTCTAGCCCAAGCTTGTAGGGGCGTTTGCATACGAGTTCTGTGATGGGCTCGAGCTCAATGACAAACTCAATAGGCCGGTGACGAGGCATTCCTGGCAACTCTTCTGGAAAAACATCCTCATATTCACATACCACTGGAATTTGAGATATGGCATTAATCTCTCGTTTCTCATTGAGGGAGAATAACCGAATGGTATCATCACGAGCAACAAAGATAATGACCTCTTCAGAAGGATGAGTCAATTTAACTTCCTTGGCCGCACAATCAAGAAAAGCCTTGTGCTTAGAAAGCCAATTCATGCCGAGAATAAGATCAATATCAGAATTCCCAAGAACAATCGGATCAGCCAGAAAAGAATAATTGCCCATCTTGATATCCACGCCTGGTGCTGCCAAGCAAGAAGTCAAGCATTTTGCCAGGGAAATTACTTGTAATGCCCTTGGCAAAGCCACTGTGTCAAAATTATGTCTCGAAGCAAACGGGTATGATATGAATGAATGCGATGCACCAGAATCGAATAAAACTTTAGCCGGAATGGAATTAACCAAAAGATTACCCATGATCACTTCAGAAGACTCCTCTGCTTGAGCTAAATTCACCATGTTCACTCCTGCATACTTGGGATTATGTTAGACAATAGCATTGCTTGGAGGCTTGCCGGGAGGAGGAGGTGGAAGGCGCTTCTGAGTGCACTTGTTGGCATAGTGTCCTTTCTGACCACATTTGTGACAAGTAACCTCCGAGAGCGGACGAGGAGGAGGAACAAATGCCCTGGGAGCCTGAGGTCTCTGCTGGAACACTGGGTTGGGCGGGTGGGAAGAACCACGACCACCAAACTGCTTCTGCTGATGCTGAGGACGAAACTGAGGAGGAGGAGGAAGCAACCAGAATTTTTGCTGCTTGGCAACCACTTGAGACGAGGAAGAAGAGTGAACTGCATCTCTGATTCTCTTCTTAGAAGCATCAAACTTGACCTAGGCTGATTCTTGCTTGAGAGACATGTTATAGAACTGATCAAACTCAGGCGGATCGACTAGGATGAGAGCAAGCTGTAGGTCCGCTCTGAGACCACCTCGGAACTGGTAAATCTTGCTCTTGTCATCTGGAATGTCCTGCTTGGCATAACGAGCGAGATTCTGGAACTCAGTGTTATACTGGTAGACAGACATGCTTCCTTGCTTGAGATTTCTGAATTTCTCACGCATCTCCTCAAACACACTTGACGGAATGTGATGTGCTCTGAAATCACGACAGAAGTCGGTCCAAGTGATGACTCGACCACCTCTAGAATCTTTATACTGCTGCCACCATTCGGCTGCCTAGTCCTTGAGCTGGAAAGAAGCGAACTTGACATAGCACTCAGGCCTGACATTGCTGCACTCGAAGTGTTTGTTGATATCCAGTAACCAATCGTCAGCATCGAGAGGCTGAGTGCACGAACTGAAGGACTTGGGCTGGTTGCTGAGAAACTGGTTGAGAGTTGCATATTGAGGTTGATTGTTGAAGTTGCCTTGGCCTTGATTGCCTTGATACCCTTGATTCCGCTCTTGCATAAACTGGAGCAGCATCTGAGTATTGGCATTGGTTGCTGCCATTAGATTGCCATGCCTCCGGAGGCGGAGGTGGAGGAGGAGGTGGAGGTTCTGACTGCTCCCCATCATCACGGGTCGGATTCCCACGGGTTGCGGGAGCCATCCTGAAGATGGAAACAACCGTTAGAATCTTCAATGAGACAATTAGAAAGCTGAATCAATGGATAGATATTGCAACAGAATTCTTCACAAGCTAGCATCCAAACAGATATGAACGAACGCATTCCGAAAGATAGATGATACACCACAGATTGAGAAGCCACTTGGAAAGGATGTTAGAATAATGCACAAGGTAACGAAGATGGAAACAAACATATGATAGACCCCATATCGTATCATGTGTTTGTTGGAAAGATATCCTAGGTGATACTTGAATTCCCCTAGGAACTCCCGAAACTTCTTGGTTATGAGATCAGGTTGCGGATCCAGGAACCTACTCATCAAACAACAACCTAATCAGCTGCAACCGCATCCGCAACCCTCAACACACGACCGAGAAACTTCACAAATTCGTCTACCTCAGACCTTCGAAAACACAATGATACTAGCCATGGTGGATCATCCGAGCTATCTCCTCCAGTACTGGGGATAAGTCACGGCACTATTTGCCACCACAAAAAGTATAGAAGCGTTTCGATGTCGGCGCCCTCTGGTATTCCCGGAACCGAAACGATAGCGAGTGTGACAAAACCCCTTGGAGCTCAACTCCCCGGGTCCAATCCATACGATCAGGAGGCACCAAGAATAGAGTCACATCACACCGATATCGCAACCATTCCAACAATACCCGCGTGATCCTAAAAAAAATTTGAGTGAGAAGAGGTAGTAGAATAAAACACCTACGCCACAATTCCTCACCAGAGCGACGAAGGGGATAAGGAGTAAAAAGAATTCCTACTCTCCGATATATATAACTAGGACTCAAAATAGTTTTTCATCTAGACTCGTCAACGGTTCGATCAAACAAGGGGCTCCTATAGTCGGTATGGCTCTGATCACCAATCAGATCTGAAGATGGACAAATCTGCATCCAAGCCCGTCTAATCAACGGAGTCGACAAGAGAGCAACAATTACCAAAGGCTAGGCAGACTTTTTCCATGCAGCTCATATGAAGAAAGGAAAAATATATGCCTTCGCCTTCAAGCGCAGCCACAAGCGTCTGCGTCTCACCATGCACGCCCTTTGAGCATCGTCTTCAGCCTCCTATTCAGCCTAATTAGCATGTGAAGCTCTATATGTATAGCTTCACCCTAAGTGCATGATTTCTTTGTCATCACACAATCTGCTTATCATGTTGAATGCATTATATGAAGCTCTGTGTTTATAGCTTCATCTAAGGACCTACTTGCTTTTGGAACTGCTCTCTAATCACTATGTATATATTTGGAACCTTTAATGTTCATCTTAGACCCATATAATATCTATCCATACTACTTAATGCAAATATTTTCCTATGTTTAGTTCATACTCTTTCTACTTCTGTAACTGCACTACAGAAGAAATACTTTTATATTTCTCTGTATATAATCATCACTACATACCCTATAAGACATGAAAATAAAATATATGCTTCATAAGATCCAACTTTAACACTGTTGTTTGATCTGCCATCAGATCAAACATTACATTCTTTTCACTTCAAACCAATTTAACTTCAACACTGATCTCAGCCTGTTTCATCTGATGCCTAAATAAAATCTCCTACTCACTCATGACTAACATCACTACTAACTGGCTTCTTGCTCCATCGATGCAACTGGGTCATCTAGTTGATAGAAAAGCGCATAGTTATGACGATATTCAAGGCAATGATCATGTATATAGGCATCACGTCCAAGACTAGTAGACCGACTCCTGCCTGCATCTACTACTATTACTCCACCCATCGACCACTATCCAGCATGCATCTAGGGTATTAAGTATAAAACAGAGTAACACCTTAAGCAAGATGACATGATGTAGACAAGGTAAACTCAAGCAATATGATTAAACCCCATCTTTTTATCCTTAATGGCAACAATACAAATACGTGTCATGTCCCTTTCTATCACTGGGATTGAGCACCGCAAGATTGAGCCCATCACAAAGCACCTCTCCAATTGCAAGATAAATCAATCTAGTTGGCCAAACCAAACGGATAGATCGGAGAGAAATACAAAGCTATAACAATCATGCATAAAAGAGTTCTGAGAAGACTCAAATAATATTCTTGAATAATCTGATCATAAACCCACAATTCATCGGATCCCAACAAACACACCGCAAAAGAAGATTACATCGGATAGAACTCCAAGAACATCAAGGAGACCATGGTATTGAAGATCAAAGAGAGAGAAGAAGCCATCTAGCTACTAGCTATGGACCCATAGGTCTGTGGTAAACTACTCACACATCATCGGAAGGGCAGCAAGGTTGATGAAGAAGCCCTCCATGATCGATTCCCCCTCCGACAGAGTACCGGAAAAGGCCTCCAGATGGGATCGCGGAAGAACAGAGGCTTGCGGCGGCGGTAGGGTTTTCTCGTCTGGCTCTCTGTTGGTTTCCAAATATTTGAGAATTTATAGAAGTGGAATTAGGTCAAAAGTAGCCACGAGGGGCCCACAAGGCATCAGGGCGCGCCTCCCTGTGGCCGCGCTCTGTTGCCTTGTGAACCCTCGTGAGCCTTCTGGCTTCCTTCCGAAGCTTCCAGGGTCTCTTTTGTCCAGAAAAAAACCGTCAAAAAGTTTCGTGGCATTTGGACTTCGTTTGGTACTGATTTCCTGAAAAACCTAAAACAAGCAGAAAACAACAAATGGCACTGGGCACTAGGTTAATAGGTTAGTCCCAAAAAATGATATATAATTGCATATAAAACATCCAAGATTGATACTATAATAGCATGGAACAATCAAAAATTGTAGATACGTTGGAGACGTATCAAGCATCCCCAAGCTTAATTCCTGCTCGTCCTCGAGTAGGTAAATGATAAAAACAGATTTTTTGATGTGGAATGCCACCTAACATGTTTCATCATGTAATCTCTTTACGGTATGAATATTAAGATCCGAATGATTCAAAGTAATAGTCTATAATTTGATATAAAGACATCAATACTCAGGTATACTAACAAACAATCATGTCTTTCAAAATAAAAATGCTAAAGAAACTTATCCCTACAAAATCATATAATCCTGACATGCTCCATCTTCTTAGCACAAAATATTTATCATGCACAACCCCGGTTTTAGCCAAGCAATTGGTTCATACTTTTTAATGCGATTCAGCTTTTTCAACCCCCACGCAATACATGAGCGCAAGCCATGGATATAGCACTATGGGTGGAATAGAATGTGGTGGTAGAGATTAATAGGCGAAGTCAAAAAGAAGAAGATAGTCTCACATCGACGAGGCTAATCAATGGTCTATGGAGATGCCCATCAATTGATGTCAATGCGAGGAGTAGGGATTGCCATGCAACGGATGCACTACGAGCTATAAGTGTATGAAAGCTCAACATGAAAAACTAAGTGGGTGTGCATCCAACTTGCTTGCTCATGAAGACCTCGGGCATTTGAGGAAGCCCATCATCGAAATATACAAGCCAAGTTCTATAATGAAAAATTCCCACTAGTATATGAAAGTGACAAAATAGGAGACTCTCTATATGAAAAACATGGTGCTACTTTGAAGCACAAGTATGGAAAAAGATAGTAACACTGCCCCTTCTCTCTTTTTCTCTCATTTTTTCTGTTTTTTTCCTTATTTCTTTTTTTCCATGGGCTCTTTTTGGCCTTTTTTTTCCTTTTTTTATTTTCCTCACTGGGACAATGCTCTAATAGTGATGATCATCATACTTCTATTTACTTACAACTCAAAATTACAACTCGAAACTAGAACAAATATGACTCTATATGAATGCCTCTGGCAGTGTGCCAGGATGTGCAATGATACTAACGTAACATGTATAAAAAATGATGAATGGTGGCTGAGCCACAAATACTATGTCAGTTATATGATCATGCAAAGCAATATGACAATGATGATGTGTGTCATAAAAAAGAATGGTGGAAGTTGCATGGCAATATATCTCGGAATGGCTATGGAAATGCCATGATAGGTAGGTATGGTGGCTGTTTTGAGGAAGATATAAGGAGGCTTATGTGTGATAGAGCGTATCATATCACGGGGTTTGGATGCACCAGCGAAGTTTGCACCGACTCTCGATGTGAGAAAGGGCAATGCACGATACCGAAGAGGCTAGCAAATTGTGGAAAGGTGAGAGTGCGTATAATCCATGGACTCACAATAGTCATAAAGAACTCACATACTTATTGCGAAAGTTTATTAGCCCTCAAAGCAAAGTACTACTACGCATGCCCCTAGGGGGGAGGTTGGTAGGAGTTAACCATCGCGCGCCCCCCGACCGCCACGCAAAGGAAGACAATCAATAATAAATCATGCTCCAACTTCTTAGCATAACGATAGATCATACATGCATGCTTCGGGAATCACAAACCTTAACACCAATATTCTTACTAAACCACAATTATCTACTAGCACCTCCCACATATTACCATCTTAATATCGCAAAACTATTGCAAGGAATCAAACTTATCATATTCAGTGATCTACATGAAAGTTTTTATTATATCCCTCTTGAATACCTATCATATTAGGACCAAATTCATAACCCATGCATATTACCATTTTTATTTATTAGACTCTCAAAAAGATATAAGTGAAGCATGAGAGTGCAACTATTTCTTTAAAATATAACCACCGCCGTGCTCTAAAAGATATAAGTGAAGCAATAGAGGAACTGCCTAGCTCAAAAGATATAAGTGAAGCACATAGAGTATTCTAACAAATCACGAATAATGTGTGTCCCTCTCAAAAAGGAGTGTTCAGCAAAGATGATTGTGGCAAACTAAAAAGCAAACAAACTATAGCACAAGACGCTCCAAGTAAAACACATATCATGTGATGAATAAAAATATAGTTCCAAGTGAGTTACCGATAGACTGTAGACGAAAGAGGGGATGCCATCCGGGGCATCCCAAGCTTAGACGCTTGAGTCTTCCTTGAATATTACCTTGGGGTGACTTGGGCATCCCCAAGCTTAGGCTCTTGCCACTCCTTATTCCTTTATCCATCGTAGTCTCACCCAAAACTTGGAAACTTCAGCACACAAAACTCAACAGAAACCTTGTGAGATCCATTAGGATAACAAACAAATCTTAAACTTTAGGTACTGTTGTAAATTGATTAATATTTAATATTGGCATAATTCTACTGTAATCCAACTTTTCCATGACTCATACCCCCCGATACGATCCATAGATTCATCAAAATAAGCAAACTATGCAACAAAAACAGAATCTGTCTAAAACAGAACAGTCTGTAAAGATCTGAATTAAAGTCATACTTCTGTAACTCTAAAAATTCTGAAAAATTAGGACAACGTGTGAAATTCATATATCAATACTGTGTAAAGAATTAAGAAGGTTCTGACGCTCCAGCAAAAAAATCAAAATTCCAGCACTGGATGCAAAAGTTTCTGTTTTCAAACAGCATCAATTATACTATCATCCAAATCATCCCAAAGGCATTACTTGGCACAAACACTAATTAAAAGATAAAAACACAATCATAACAGAGGCTAAAATTGTGTGACACAAGAAAATAAAATTTTTCAATAAAAATAAATATTGGATTGCCTCCCAACAAGTTCTTTCTTTATAGCCATTAAGATAGGCTTTGAGATTTTAACGATGCTCACATAAAAGATAAAAACTGAAGAACAAAGAGAGCATCATATAACATGTGACAAACACATTTAAGTCTAACATACTTCCTATGCATAGGCATTTTATAAGCAAACAAATTCTCAAGACAAGCAATATCTAGCATATGCAAATAGGAAGAATGAAGCATTAATTATTTCAACCTAACGAGAGGCAATTTAGTAACATGAAGATTTCTACAACCATATTTTCCTCTCTCATAATAATTACATGTAGGATCATAATCAAACTTAACAATATAGCTATCATAAATAATATTCTCTCTATGATCCACATGCATAAAAAAATTATAATCTTCCAAGATAGTGGGATTAACATCAACTAAAGTCATGACCTCTCCAAACCCACTTTTATCAAAAATTTCGTAAGATTGAACACTCTCCGAATATGTGGGATTCTTTTTACCTAAAGTTGACACTCTTCCAAACCCACTTTCAATATTATTGCAAACATTATTATCAATAACATATTCATCATGAGGCTTAAATAAATTTTCAAGATCATAAGAAGCATTATCACCCCAATCGTGATCATTGCAATAAGTAGCGGACATAACAAAATTGTCATCCCCAAGCTTGTAGCTTTGCATATCATTAACACAATTGATAGTAATAGAATTTATAATAAAATCATTGTAATCATGCTTTTCATTCAAGGAGCTATCATGAATCACTTTATAAATTTCTTCTTTTGACACTTCATCACAATTTTCAGATTCACGATTTTCAAGCAAAACTTCATAAAGATAATCTAGAGCACTCAACTCACTAGCAATTGGTTCATCATAACTAGATTTTTTTAAAGATTTTAAAGTGGATGAGGATCCATATCAATAGTTTTTTTAGCAAGCGAAGATGCAAGCAAATAGGAAGCACATGGCAACACAAGCAAACAAACGAGCAAATAAAAAATATTTTTGTGTTTTTGTAAATTTGTTTTAGAAGTGGGGGAGATGAAAATGAGAGGCAAATGCAAATGAAAGGCAAATGAAAATAAGAGCAAGTAGATGATAGTTTGTGCGAAGGTACTTGATAGGTTTTGGTGATGTTTCCCCGGCAATAGCGCCAGAAATTCTTCTTGCTACTTGTAAACTGCGTTGGGATTTTCCCGAAGAGGAGAGGATGATACAGTATAGTAGAGATAAGTATTTCCCTCAGTTAAGAACCAAGTTTATCAATCCAGTAGGAGAACCACATAGAACCTCGTTAGCAGCACCTACACACACAAAAGCAAACACTTGCACCCAACGCAAATAAGAGGGTTGTCAATCCCCTTAGCGGTTATTTGCAAGGATTAACTCTGATAGTGATAGATAGAAAGTAAATTGCAAAATAAAATAAAAGTAAATAAATTGCAGCAAGGTATTTTTGGATTTTAATATATGATAAAGGTAGACCCGGGGGCCATAGTTTTCACTAGAGGCTTCTCTCTCGAGCACAGAACATACGGTGGGTAAACAAATTACTGTTGGGCAATTGATAGAAAAGTGCATAGTTATGACGATATTCAAGGCAATGATCATGTATATAGGCATCACGTCCGAGACTAGTAGACCGACTCTTGCCTGCATCTACTACTATTACTCCACCCATCGACCGCTATCCAGTATGCATCTAGGGTATTAAGTATAAAATAGAGTAACTCCTTAAGCAAGATGACATGATGTAGACAAAGTAAACTCAAGCAATATGATTAAACCCCATCTTTTTATCCTTAATGGCAACAATACAAATACGTGTCATGTCCCAAAAAATGGCACTGGGCACTAGGTTAATAGGTTAGTCCCAAAAAATGATATATAATTGCATATAAAACATCCAAGATTGATACTATAATAGCATGGAACAATAAAAAAATTATAGATACGTTGGAGACGTATCATCCGTTTCCCGTGTTCTACTCTTCCTCGATGGAGATCGCACCTTCACTTCACGGGTCTTGAACCCCGCCGTCGTTCATGGATATGGCGGATGGAGGACATGGTCGCCGATGCGGAATACGAAGGAAAGTGGACGTCGGCCGCCGCCGTAGGATAGGTTTAGGGTCGGGTTTCTTTTCTTTTTTTTGTCCTAAATGTTTGAAATGTAATGAAAATCTGCTGTCACTACTGCAGGATGGTCCTAACGCGACACATGTATACAAGACCAATCGACCAAACTGTGTGCGATGCATTAATCGCAAACGGTACCGTAATAAAACCGTCACCAATAAAACGAACTGTGTGCGATGGCGGATCCTTCAAGCAAGATTCAGAAAATATTTGCGTGTGCGAATCATGGCATACAGTTGATCCATACGAACTGTTTGCGATGAGCCAAAACAACAGAAACGGTCGGCCAGATCAAGGTGTGTGCGATAGACGACATACAGTTCACTCGGATGAACCGTTTGTGATGATCCAGAAGAACACAAACGATTAGCCAGATCAATGTGTGTGCGATAGACGGCATACAGGTCAATCAGATGAACTGTTTGCGATAAGCCAAAATAAACACAAACGATTCAGCTTAACAAGATGTGTGTGATACCTGGCAAACAGGTTAGTAATCAGAATTGTGTGGGAAGACCGATAATAACACAGACGATTCCTCTAATAAGATGTGTGTGTTGTGGGCAAACGCTCGCTGGTATACAATTGTCAGCGATTGATGAAATCATCACCGATGGGTTCTGTAGTTTAGTCCATGTGTGATGTGATTTGCTCTGTCTGCACAACTTCTATGCTCTGTCTACAGAACAACAACATATATACTTATAAGAACATGATTGCAAAACCAAATTAAACATCCAATTACATAACTGACTACAGATAGCATTTGCACACCAAAGTAAACAATTACATGCATAATAAACTAGGAGAAACGATCATCAAATCAACTACTTCTTGTTGTGACGCTTGCCATTGCTCTGCTTCTGGCTGGATCCCTTGCCGTCTTGGGGAAGGAGGCACTTCCTCATGTCAACGATCCTCCTATACATCTCGTAGCTCGTGTACGCCTCCTTGGCCACGTACACGACGTGATCTTCGTCTAGCTTCTCCATCCAGGCCGAGTGCCAGGCAAGCCTGTTCTTGTCGCACTTAGCCTTGATGTCTCTGTAGTAGGGGTCGATGATGGCCTCAGCGAGGTGAACCAGTGAGTCCTTCTCATGCTTCCTGCTGCCCCAGATCCTGTATTGGCGCTGGATGTCGACAAGATTCTGGTAGGCGATGCCCGAATTCTTGAGCACCTTTGCGTCATTGGTGGTGTCCACCGTAGCGAACCTATAGGCAGGGCTGTTGACAAACCTGGCGAAACGCTCGCAAGGCCTTGTGGCCAAGTAGTAGTGGTAGACGAGGACGTGATTGCGCACGCACATCTGGACGATGGCGACCTTCTAACCATACTCGGCACGAGCGCGGGTGTACTTGAGGTCGAACCCGACCACTTTGTACTTCTCTGCGGCAAGCAACAGCTCCATAACGTGGATGGAGTTCTCCACCCAGATCGGGTGGTTGGTGTACACCACCGAGAGCTCCGTGAACCTTCTGTGGGTGTCCACTATGGCATGCATGGCGAACTGGCGCTCGTCGTCGGCAGCCACTCGGAGCGCCATTGGAGCCACGCAGGAAACCCTCTCTGTATTTGTGGTCGTGGGTGTGCTTCTTGCAATATTGGGGCGCGATCGAAAGGTTGAAGAGAGACGAGGGTTAAATGGCCACTGTAATAAATGGGGGCCAGACGGCCTGTAATCGGCACGTCTAGTCACATCGTTCCCAGCGGATGATTCCAGTGCACGCTTGAGCACACCACACGTGTTTCGTTTGGCCACACATGGGCTCGAAGAGGCGCCAATGTATCATTGGTGAGCCCGTTCCCGCGCAACCGCGCATGTTACCGCGCGCAACCGCGCAAGCTTCCTGCCTGGCTCGTTTGGCCACGCGTCGGCTCGAAGAGGGGCTTATCGTGGGCATTTATTGGCAAAAGCTTTGCAAAAACAAAGTCTGTGGAATGACTTAGGCTCCTCCCAATGCTCCACCTTGTACAGGTGCTAAGCCTACCACGTAGGCGAAAAATCTGATGTGGCAAGTTAATTAAGAGGAGAGAGATGAGTGTGGTGACCCTAGGAAGAAACAATGCCAAGCGCGTGAACCTAGAAAAAACATTTAAATGAAAGAAGCCCACCACTGCATGAAGAACTTTAGTTGCTAAATCATTAAAGGAAGGAAGCTTAGCTACAAGAAACTAAGCACCTATGAATTGGGGAGTATAGTTGTTAAGCAATTTAATGTGCTTAGCACCTCATCTAAGCACCTGCGTGCAATAATGTAGAAGATCGATGTCGAGTACGCAATATAGATCATCTGCTATATATGAGATCGATAGGGGAAACACATTCGAGAATGGTAAATAAAATCAAGTCCATTAAGGTCCAGATATTAATCGTCCTTTGCATATTAAGGTCAAAATAATACTACCAATATATGAGTCTCATACAATGCCATTTCAACGATTGTACACAAATTCCAGAAATATTACAAGGCTCTAATTCGAAGTTTACAAGGTTCAAACTGATATTAGAAATGAAATTCAGCTCATGCAGTTGTAGATGCCCGCGCCGATCAGCTGAATATGAACATATGAGAGGTTCAAACTGATATTACAACTAGTTTCGCCACCTCAACATTTCTGCAAAGGGATCAGCCACTGACAAGTCATGTATGGTCTTGACATAATGACTTCTGAGTACTCTGTCAACTAAACTTCCAAAATGAAATTTAGCTTCTGCAGAGCCTTTTCCATTCTGCCGTAGCCGCCGGTGCTGATCAGCAAACCATTCAGTTTTGCGCGATAAATGTAGGGCAAACCTCATTACCTTTAGCACACTTGCTCTCAGAACGAAGAACCTGGCGAATATAATCTCTAGTAAGGTCCCTCGGTAGGAGTTCAAAGTAATTCCTGAGAGATGGAGATCAAGGCATTCGATGGGATTGTTATATTGTATCACATTATCCACTACCATGCCTAATCGTATATGCAAAAGAAGAGAATGTATTAGTGCCTACATGCAGTTTTGAACACTACAGGCCTCTTTGATTTGCAGGATTTCTAAAATACACGAATAGAGTGACATGCCATATTCGATCCTACATGATTAACATGGGCGTTTGATTACACTCTAGGAAAACGTAGGCTTCTTCACAAGAGGTTGGAGTGGATGGAAATTTTCCTATGAAAACTAGTACAGATGAATCCAAAGGAGAAATACTTATGGATTGTAACCATATGAATCAAGCAAAACAACTATAGGAAAAAAACATCTATGTACTGAAATCCTCCAAAATTCCTTCAGAAATCGTAGTACATTCGTCATTGTAAACTTGGGAAAAGGTACCAAAAATTGAACTCCCTTGTGGTTAACATTTAACAGGAAAGGAGCATCACCTCGATATATAGCTTCTCCAGGAACGAAAAGCATCTCAGGAATCTGATAACTTGGTCGAGGTCGGGGCCGATAGATTCTAGTGCCAAGATCTTCAATGTGCGCAGATACGGGGTCAAGCTTGTCGGAATCATTTTCTGGATGACAGACGAACATATATACATCTTCAAAATTAGAAAAAAATGTTAATTTAATTTCAAGAAGAAGGAGAAGAAGAAGGAGACTGTTGTACCTGAATGGGTATTGATCCAATAACAAGTTCGGAGAATTTGACAGACGAGTAGCCCACCACTGTCAATTTCGTCGCAGAAATGACATTGATTCTTGTTGGACCTTGTTGATCAACTACAAGTAATCTCTCAAGTAAAGGCGTGTCCTCAATGACCATATCATGATACACCTTATGTGATCTCTTGTTGCAGCACCAGCAACACACATAAATTGTCCGGAGAGTCATGGAGGTGATGTGGAGGCTACTGAACCCATTGATCGCCTGAAGACGAAGGTACTCGAGCACAGTACAGCCGCGGAGCAGGCGCTCCATGTCCTCCTTGGGGATGCAGATGGCGACGAGCTCGAGGTGCTTCAGTCGAGGGGAAAAAAGAGCGGGTGCATCATTAATCGGGGGGAAATGGCAGTTCATGAACCCGGCGAGGCGCACCAGGGGCACGAGGCGGAGCACATACGGTGGCAGCGAGCGCATATGTCCATCGTTAAAACTGAGCTCCTCGAGCTGATCTAGGGCGGGGGATAGGACCCACTCATCAATCTTGGCTCGGTCCTTGCCGCTGGAACGGAACTTGCCCTTGATAAGGCCTCTGATTGGGCCACGGTGCATGTCGAGGATATGGGACAATGCGTCCAAGCTTTTGCGATAGCCATGGCAGAGCTTGTGGACATCGATGAGGTCGAGAGGGGTGGAGTGCCATAGGGGGCGCCACCGCCGGGAGAGGACGGTTGTTCGTGCGCCATATTTGATTGGGAGCAGGGAGATGATGACTATCAACATATCGTCGGGGAGGCTGCTGATGAAGTCTAGGCCCGTCGGAGTCGCTTGCGGTTTAGGCTCGACCCGCCTCCGCTTGTTGGCAGCCTCGTCCTCCACCTCCGGAGTCTCCTCGACAGCGGCACTATCTGATAGGAGTGGAGGAGTGGGAGGATACAGAATATTTAGTTAGAACAGGACAGAAGAAAAGTGCATTGGTAATTAGAAGTTACTAGGTAGGAACAGACTTAACAGAGTCAGAAAATGAAATCCCAATTGGTTTCTTAAATACTACACAATTACTTTGATATTGCTACGTAAGTCAACATGCAGATACTTGAAAAGAACACTTACTTCGAACAAAGTCTGGACGGATGATGTCGTCGGGGAAGTTAGCATTTATCATATGACCAGGCTCTTTTAGGTGCAGTCTAATTTTAGTGGCAGCTCTCAGTACATAAAACTTAGAAATTTCTGTTCAAAGGCCCGCGTCAAAATAGGAGTGACCATCATCTTCATCAAGCTTTACAGAAAAAATGATTGTGAATCCATGGTTTGTGTTCAACATGACATCCCTGGAGTCTTCAGTTAAGTAAAGGCCAAGATTTTATACTACAGTTGTTGTTGCAAAGCAAGGGATGTACTGAATGAAATGATAAGATTGTTAAAGAATAGGGTAACATGCAAATATGGGAGTAACTGAAAGAACAGTACAATAGTTGAAATCAAAGGACAAAAAATTATAATTAAATAGATCATGTAACCATGATGTCAAGCAAATATGAGAGTAATCGAAAGAATAATACAACATTAATTTGCCTAATATAGAAAGAAGAAAAATCCCCTTTTGACGTATATGCTGCATGTGGCACCTTCTATCCAAATGTAGCAATATATAGTATGTGTTCAGAAAAGTAGGCCATGCCAACCGAGGTAGGGTGAGATTGAACATACCGTGCGCTTCATGAAGTCATCTGGTATGGTGAGATGAAACTCCTCGGCTGTCTGGCCGAGGCCGCATAGGCATGATGTGTCCTTTCACTGCACACTCTATGAATGAAAACCCTCGAATCAGCTAGAAGAAAAATGAACTCACGGCGATATTGGCCGGGTGATTAAAAGGGGCAGACGGACTGGGATAAGAGATGAGCGAATATTTCAGTAAATTAGTAACCTGGTTCTCCATGAGAGAGAAAACCCCAATACCACAGATTCCCCAATCGGGCGGAGCTGGGTCGACGACGAGCAGCGTCGAGAAAGTTGGTGGCGATAGGCGGCGGCAAGCGGCAGTGGCGAAATGCGGTGGGGTTTGGCGGCAGCCGGCGGCGGCAACAAGCGTCGAGCTAAGTGGTTGCCGTGGCGATAGGCGGTGACATGTAGGTGCGACTGGGGACGCGCGGGGGGGGTGGCGGGCGGGGGTGAGGGTTTTGTGACGTGGGGGTGGCGAGGTTTTTTTTTAATTGGGTGGTGAGGGTTTTCTGTCCCGGAATAATGCGTTTTGGAGGCAACGGTTTGGTAGACCCAACCGTGTGTGATTAATATCACTCCGGTGTGAAGGTGATACAGACTGACGTTCAATCTGTGTACATCCTATGGTGCAGACGTGCGATCCGTGGGGATGCGTTCTGGCCAATCAGAACACACGTGCCGCGGCACAATGAAAGTCATCGCACACGGTTCCAATCTGGGAAAATCACCAAGTTTCAGGGTGGGGTCTACATTTCCTTCGTCGTTTGACCCTGAAATTTTTACCCATGCTAAACATTCACCCTAATATGCACCGTACGTATTCAATTTTTTTGCCAACTCTCCACACGTAGCTGTGCGTGTTGTGGGCAAACGGTTGCTAGTATAAAATTGTGTGGGAGGACCGAAAGTAACACAGACGATTCGCGCTAATAAGCTGTGTGTGCTGTGGGCAATCATAGGTTAGTCTAAGAGAAGCATAAAATTCCATCAACCAAACTAATTGCATACTCATCCCACATCTAGATATAATTAAGCATAGATATAAACATACTCAGGCATAGATAATAAGCATACTCAAGCATAGTTCAACCATAGTTCAACCGATAATAAGCATACTCAAGCCTAGATATAATTAAGACGCACACACTAGATAGGTAGGGTACTTCTGAGCATAACCATAGTTCAACGGGTGTGCCGGCTTGCACGAAGGTGAAGCTTCTGCAGGTACTTGGCATACGCGGCGTGCGCCACCCTGTGAGAATACTTCTGCTTGAAGGAGCCAACGGCTCTTCCTCTTGCATGCGCCAGAACACTTTCATACGCGTCATGAAGGATTTGGTTGCAGAACGGGCATCCAAAGCCCCCATTCCAGGTCCTAACACGCATGTTATGCTTTCCCGCATAAAGCTCTCTGAGCTTTTGCTTCTTGAACCCCCTCTGGCCATCTTCATCCTCGCTGTCGGCATAGTCAGATAGCACATATACATATAGTAAAAAAATGTGGCGTCAGTATATTTTATAATGCGAATTCAGCAGGCAGAGTTTATGAAACATAATATATCCTGTGACAGCGTGAACCCTAAATCATCAAGTGATCTTGATGAAAGAAATGCATAAACTGAGAGCACACAACGTAGTGCAACAAAATTAAGAGGCTAATTGGTTTGCTACCAACATTTGGCAAAATCAAAAGTTGCCAACATTTGTGAGATTGGCAATGAAAATTGGTATGCAACCAATCTCTAGCCAACATTTGGCAGTTGCCAAAATTAGGCATGCCAACTTTTGGCATCAAACCAATTTACATGTCGTAAAGTAAGATTAGGATTTGATGGCTAATATTCTAGACAGATCCAAAGATTTTGGTTCAATATTTTTTAGCACAATCATCTATGTACATATCAATCTGGATTTTTTTTTTTGGCACAAACATATATGTAGGACATTCAAAATCAATTCTCAAGATCTGGCTACGAATTATTAGCAGGAACACTAATCCTAGACGGATTGTTAGCAGAAATCATTTTTACAGAACAAACAATTAATCACTAACCCTGGACGGATTATTAGCAAGATTTTGGTTCGATTTTTTTAGCACAATCATCTATGTACATACCAATCTGGAAAAAAAATGACACAAACATATATGTAGGACATTCAAAATCAATTCTCAATATCTGGCTACGAAATATTAGCAGAAACACTAACCCTAGTCGGATTATTAGCAAAAAATATTTGTACAGAACAAATAATTAATCACTAACCCTAGACGGATTATTAGCATGATCATTTGTACATATCTCACTTATCAACAACACTTATCATTTGTACCATTCAAACAATCAATACACTACAGGGATCTAACGAATCTTACTCTGATTTCATGGATTGAGAGAACATATAACCATAGGATTTATATTCCAAGAAGGGAGGGGGGGGGCAGGACTAACAAGAGAAAACCTAGGATTATATTTGCCAAAAAATGGGTATAGATGACTAACCGGTTTTCCGTCGTCGTCGGAGTCGGAGTCGGAGTGGTCGTCGGAGTCGCTGTGGACCTTCGGCTCCGGCTGGGGAAGCACGACGACGGCGACGACTTCATGACCGCGCTTCTGCCCGCGCGAGACCTCGTCCGCGGCGATGACAACCTATGTGCCAGGCTTCACACGGTGTTGTGCTTCACCAGCCCCGGCGTCCCCACTCCCTCCCATGGTGCGCTTCGTCGGCATCCTGATACACTTCAGACGACGGTGACGACTGAGAACGGCATCGAGGATGCAGGCGGAAAGAGAGGATTGTGTGTGTAGCGAGAATGAGGGGTGCGACCGCCTATTATAACCAGCGGCTAGGCGCGCCATTAATATGGAGCAGTGGGAGCGAGGCGGGCGCTAGTCAAAGGGCTGGCTCGCCTCCCGGCAAGCCTACGCAGCAGACTTCTCGCATGCCTACCGTCATTTCACACAGCTGCTCGCACGTCCCACGATGACACTGCGCAGCGAACATGCCTCCCGTTAATTCACACACCTGCTCGCATGCCTCCCGGTCTGCCTGCACGACGGACGCGTGGCAGCACATATATTGTTTTTCTTTCACTAGTGCAGAAAACGCTAGTGCCGGCGTTCTAAAAACCACATTGCTGGTCAACGCCACCTATATGACGCCATTGTTAACAAATACCGATGGCATCAGGCCCCACGCCATCGGTATTTTACATACTGGTGGCATGGCACTGTTCACTCACGCCATCACTATGTCAAATAGCAATGGCGTGGGCATTAACCCACGCTAGTAGCATCTACTACTAGTAGCAACGTGGACATAACCTCCCACGCCACCACTAGGTATTTACAGATTTAATTTTTATTAATAAATACAATATCATCCATGCAATCAAATATTTATACATGCATCCATATATTCAAATCGGTTATACATTCATCGTCGTCGCCGTAGACACATGTTGATGTCATCGTCGTCGTCGTCATTGCCGCCGCCACCGCAGCCCGTGTCGATGTCATCATTGCCGTAGCCCCGTGTTGATGCCATCGTCGTCATCGTCGTCGTCGCCACCACCGCAGCCCCGTGTCGATGTCGACGTCGCCGTCACCGCACCAACTTACCACCAAGTTAAAATATAAAATGCACACTTATCATTTTTATCTATCTTCTCACATGCCTATCCAAACAAATCACAAAAACTGATTGCAAGAATCAGAATAAAGAAGGCATTTGTTTCGTAACACAAACCATCAAGCATCAGAATAAAGAAGGCAAGAAGAAAGTATATAGTTGATCACTTTGCACCCACATACACATGGCAATAGAACTATACCCAGTAGAACACTCAATCATGATCTGCCACTATGCATAACACCATGCACTGCAAATACACTTGGTATTTCTGATGCGTAGCTCACATTAGCACATCACAAGCACTTGGACTAGATTAGAACATCACAAGTACTACTACAAACCATGGACCATGGACTATACAGAAGATCATGATCAAGTTTTACAATCATATCTAAGACTAGAGCTTGCTAATAAAAGGAGCAACTAGCTAAGCGTGTTTCCCAGAAGTAGGGAGGATACAAAACCAAGAACAGTAGATAATAGTCCAGGATGAACTCATGAATAAAACTAAACTAACAGTTCATGCAACATAACCATGTACGGACCAAGCTCTAGTTAAATTCTACTAGGAAGATATGCAAACAGCACCCAGTTGATAGTACAGACGCACTGGTGCTTGAGAAATCAGCATCAGACATGATATCTAGTGATTTACTCTGAGAATTTACTATAGTTTACTCAGTAGAGCAGTAGAGAGTGAACAACTGCTACTTATTAACAGCAAGAACAAGATATACTGAGCTATTCTAAACCAATATGTAAATGTTAAGATCATCTTTCAGTTTGAATTTGGTGATCAAAAAGTACATCAGAATCATGCGTTTTTTGTGTGCATCTTGGCATCCAACGAGCAAGAGATATGGAGAAGATAATGCAAGCGAGATTATTGCTGAGTGATGGTAACCATAGTTAGTGCCCAGCTCACACCCCAAATTTTACTTCTGAAATTGTGGTACCCACTGTTTAGGTTATGGAAATCGAACGAACTTTTCTTCTGGAAGCGAGCTATTGAAAGTCTGAAACTACAATTAACAATGTTCACTTTAAGTGTACATTTTTAGATTAATGCCAGTGTTTATCAACGCTCAAAATCTCTCTTTTTCTGCATTAGCGTAAGCAATGTTCAGCTCAAGTTTAAATTTCAGATTAATTCTGGAACTGATCATCACTCAAAAAAGAAAATTCAAACCTGAACGTGCACATGCAGCAGATCAGATGTTCAATCCTATCTAGACATGGATGGATAATCCAAACTTGAACTAGCAGCAGTGGAACTACAATTGGTGGTAACAAATTTTCATATTGTAATATACAATCTTATTAGCAAGGTAAATGCTGTATAATTTTCTGTATTAGACAACCCCACTGCAGGTTTTGAGCTCTTAGTGCCACATTACTATCATACCAATACCGGCAAACGTACTTTGGAAATATCATACCAGATAAAATTTGCTTCTGTCAAATTAGCAAATATGTATTCCGTATATGGGACCTCTGAACAAGGATCTCAAACATAAGCTAGGGTTGAGTAGAGTACAATTTAGGGTATATAATTGAAAGGTTGTCAGCATAACAAGCCCAGAACAGGACTGAGCCATCATTACGTGTGGATTAACTTAAAGTCATGTAGTAATAACTAGAGTAGGTCCAACTGACAATTAACTAATCTTTGCTAGTAAATGAAATATGCTATGGAAATATTAATTCTGCAAAATTTGCACTACAGAGCTAGAAAATTAAAAGAAAACAATGTAAATAACAGGGTACTAGACTAGATTCAGTTAAGCAACTGGATCTAAACAATCATGTGAACGACTGAGTAACACACAACCACGCATGGCTGATCTTTCAATAATTCATGAATCACTAATGCATGGCTAAACAGGAAGCAAAACCAACATACGGAGTGGCTCAGTTGCTGCAGGAGCGCCGGAGAACCTACGGACGCCGCCCACCCGTCGACAGAGAAGGACCTCGCTGGCCGGCTGCCTTGTGCGCGCCATCACCACCGTGGGGGTCGTCGGATCGAAGCGGTGGAGGTGGGTGCGGCGGGATCTCGCCGGATCCGCTGTGGGGCCACGCAAGACGGGAGCGGTGGAGGCCAGGGAAACGGATCCGAGGTTGGAGAAGGCGTTGCGCCGGCACGACCGTGGGCGGCGGCGATTTGGGGATTTCGGGCAGATAGGGTTCGAGGGAGAGAGAGGGGAAAGTGACTTTTTTTAGCGGTGAGAGAGGATAGAAAATTAGAGAGAAAAAAAAGAGATGGGCTTTAGCTGGCTGGGCTGGGCCTCGTACGTGGCCGTTTTGTTATTAATATCGATGGCCTGGCACCAGCGAAATACCTATGGCGTGCTTTCGAATCCACACGCCATCAGTAATTTTTGTCAGTTTTTTCCTTTTCGTATAGACTTGGTTGATTACTGGTGTCGTGGAAAAAAGTCAAACGCCATCAGTATGTCGATTACTGATGGCGTGGAAAAAAAATCACACGCCACCACTAACTTGAGTCGGGTAGGCTGTTGGATCTCACTTATTAGTGACGTGAATTTTTGACACCACACCACCAATAAGGCAATACTAATGACGTACCAAATATGCCAACGCCACCACTATTTAAAAAAAATAGTGGTGACGTGGATGGAAAATGAGGCGCCACCAACGGAAGTTATGGCTAGCCGTTTTTCCACTAGTGTTTTTTAGGGTTAATTATGTCGCTTTATTAATTAACCGAAGCATGGCACGTACATTGTTGGTCTAACGCCCACAGTTTGAATAAATAAACCGTTTTTGATATTGTGTTTCAATTATTAACAATCTCCCGTTTGCAAGAAGCTTATATCAAAACTTGTCTCGAATTTGACAAAAAAAAACAATATCACAGTCTATTGGTGTCATATCATGACACCACGACAAGTTTCATGAATTTCAACTAAGTTTTGGATTTACTGAAATTTAAAAATCAAGATTCTCAATGTTTAAAATTTCTTGCCATTTCTTGCATGGGGACTAAACATGCACCCAAGAACACACATATGATTTTCCAATCCATTTTGATGCACTATCGCGTGTGCATGTAGTTCAAATTTGATATTTACACATTAAATCCCTAGGAAATCAACCAACGTATAAAAACGTCCGAATGATCTCTGAATTTTTTACTCCTCCTCAACCATACAAACACAAGTCATGGCTAGCCGAATTCACGGGTGCCCTCCAAACAATCAACTTTCCAGGGGGAGTTTGTTTTATTATATCTTTCTTTAATTTTTTTAACGGGACTGGGCATCCCAATTACCAGCCTATCTCGTGCAAGGACAAGTGAATAAACATCCATCATGAGAATAACCCGCTTAACGTGTAAGATATTGACCGCCCCGTCGCTCCATGAGTGGTACGAGCATACAAAACAGATGTTTATTTGAAGATTTTTGAGATAGCCCATGCAAATTTACTTGGAATGGCAGTGAAATACCATATATAGGTAGGTATGGTGGACACTCATGGAAGAAACTTGGCTCAAGGATTTTGGATGCACAAGCAGTATTCCCGCTTAGTACAGAAATTTTGGCTAGCAAAGATTATAAACAAGCACCACATGTTGGAGGATCCATAACAATATAACTTCTATGCAAATATACCCAAACATGACTCATTACGTTGTCTTCCTTGTCCAACTTCAACTTATTTGATCAAGGTTGAAAATAATTAATGAGTATTCACAATCATAAAAGATATCCAAGATAATATATTTGTATGTGAAATTTCTCTTCCTTATACTAATCATTCATGAATTGCTTATACGACCAATGTTATGATTGTCAAACTTCAATAGATTTTACTTTCTGAACCCAATGTGAAAATATTACTAAGCATATGGAACATATATAATTTGAGGTTTATGATATTCAATTCATTCAACAATTTACTCATAGGATACAAATGAAGCACAAGAGTGAATGACAAGCTACTCCAAAAGATATAAGTGAAGATCAATGAGTAGTTAAACAATTAAGTAGCTATGTGAAGACTCTCTCCAAATAAATATTTCAGATCCAAGGATTTTATTCAAACAGCAAGCAAACAAAAAGGACGCTCGGAGCAAAACACATATTATGTGATGAATAAAAATATAGCTGCAAGTAAGATACACCGATAGATTGAGGACGAAAGAGGGGATGCCTTCCGGGGCATACCTAAGCTTAGACGCTTGAGTCTTCCTTGAATATTACCTTGGGGTGCCTTGGGCATCCCCAAGCTTAGGGTCTTTCCACTCCTTATTATCCTTCTATCGTCATCTCACCCGAAACTTGAAAAGTTCAATCACACAAAACTTAACGGAACTAGTGAGATAGGTTAGTATGATAATAATAAATCATCCACTTAGGTACTTCCAAGACAAGATTCATAATTGTTCTCACATAATGCCTACTGTACTCTACCATTTCTACAATTTATATTGACCAATATAAGTCATAGAAACTATAAAACAAGCAAACTATGCGTTGAAAACAAAATCTGTCAAAAACAGAACAGTCTGTAATGATCTGAATTAAAGTCATACTTCTGTAGCTCCAAAATTCTGAAAAATTAGGAAAACATAAAAAAATTGTAACCCAATAATGTGTAAAAATTGCAGGATTTTATCACGTTCCAGTACAGGATAGAAATTCCAGCACTGGGCGCAAAAGTTTCTGTTTTTGCACAGAATCAAATCAACAAGCATCCACACTATCCCAAAGGCTTTACTTGGCACATTATTGAAAGAAAACATATAAAACATGGTTACTACAGTAGCTTAATCATGTGAACACACAAAAATAGTAGGTATTAATGTTGGGTTGTCTCCCAACTAGCACTTTTCTTTAATGCCTTTTTAGCTAGGTGTAACACCCCCCTTGTAATGAGCTACAGTGATCACTCTGCTAAATGCTAAGCTACTTGTTTAGTGAGTAATGATCACAGAGATAATCATATCTCATTTCTAACTCCTTTTGAATTCAAAGTCATTTTGCAAATGAAAAATAAAGTTGCACCAAAGTTACTGCAAAATAGTTCATCATGTTGCAAATAATCCCAAGGCAATTATAAAATTGAAACCAACATTATTTGGAATGCTAAAATGCCCATAAGATAATTAAAACAGTAACCAAACAGCCTTAATAAAATATTTTCCAATTAATCAGAATTCAGATAGATCCTAAATTACCTCAAACTTTTTGTGGCAGCTCATAAAATGGCATTACTAATTATGGAGTCAACTCCACATTTTATAAAATGCATTTGCTGCCTAAAAGAAACTCAAAAACAGAAACAAAAGAAATAAAACAGAAAAGAAATAAAAAGGAAAAAGGCCAGGGGCCACTTACCTGCTCCGGCCCGAGCCGGCCCAGGCAGCCCACCTCACCATCCCTCACCTGCTCCCGCTGCGTGTCGATGCCGCCATGGCCGCAGCTCGACGCGCCGCTCGCCGCTCGCCACGGCGCCGGGGGCAGTTGGCGAGGGGATAAGGGCACCCCGAGCCCTTCCCCCCTGGTCGCCTCGCCCGCAGTCTTCTCTCCCCTCTCCTTCCCCTCGCTCGCGCTCGCTCCCTCCTTTCCTCTCTGGCCGAGCGTGCCCGCCGCCGTCCTCCGCCGTTTCCGCGGCCACCGGCAGCCCCGTGCCCTCCGACCCCGTCCGTCTGCTCCGCCGCAAACTGCCTCGACGACCGGTGCTCGCCGTTGGAGCTGGGAGGCCCCGCAGCGCCGAGCCCCTTCGCCCGCATCTCCGGCGGCAGCAGCAACGCCGGCGACCTCCGTCGACCACCCTGCATCTACTAACCCGCCACGGGCTTTTCTTAGCTGCTCGGTGAGCCTCCGCGTCCCTCTCCTCCCCCTCTCGCTGCCGTTGCCTCGCCGTGGCCGTTTCCCGCGAAGAACCGAGCGCCGCCGCCGCCATTGCTCGACGCTGGCGCGCCTAATGGCCATCTCCGGTCACCCCGATACCGTAGATCGACGCCGCGTAGTGTAGCCGTTCGAACGCGCGAAGAATCACTCGAAACGGTGCTCTGTAGCGATTTTCCGAGCCTCGCCGTGGTTCGGCCGGCGTGCGCGAGCTCGCCGGAGCAGCTCCGGCGGCCCCGCTGAGCTGGCAAGGCGTGGGGCCCGCCCCGTGACGCTGCTAGTGGGCCCCGGACCCTCTTTGACCCCGTTGACCGCGGTCAACTGCGGTCACTGTTCATCATTGACCCTGACATGTGGGTCCCCCACGTAAAATAATTAGTTAGTAGCTAATTGCGATTAATTAGTTAATCTGTTAGTTAGTGCAGGCACTGACAGACCGGGCCCACCAGTTAATTAACTCTGTTTAGTTTAAAATTAACCTTGATATACCCACAGTGTATGACAGGTGGGTCCTGCAGGACAGGTTTGACCTGGACCAGGCGGTTTGACTCGGTGACATCACGATGACGTAATTAGTATTTTCTGTTATTTCCTAAATTGATTTAAATTTCAGAAAATGCTAAAAACTTCGGAAATTCGTAGAAATTAAACCGTAGCTCGGATCGAAAAACTTTCTACATGAAAGTTGATCAGAAAAATCCCACGAATCCGATCGTGCCATCTGTTTTCATGTCGGGACCCTCTACGTAGGAGAACTCGCAACTTTTTGCCTGTTTCCGGTAGATGAATAGTGCATACATACCGGTTAATAATTCCAACTTAAATCCTAAAATAACTAAAATGGTTTAGTAATACTTTTAGGCAACCCCGCAGTGCATTTTAGCATGACATGCTCTGTGTTGCATTTGTCTGCCTTTTATTTATTGTTTCTTCCCCCTCTTCTTCTCCGATAGCCCCCGAGACCGACGCAGCCCAGGAGACTGACGACACCACTGACGATCCCTCTTTTGCCGCAGAGCTTCCAGGCAAGCAACCCCCCTTGACGCATGCCTATATCACGTATTCTCTCTCCCTCCTGCTTGCATTAGAATTTGCTACTGCTATTGTTTTATCCTATTCTGATGCATAGCCTGTCCTTGTAGCTGTTATTGATACCTGCCTGTTATCCAAAATGCTTAGAATAGGTTGGATGGTAGTGAACCATCTGTGGCCCCTCTTCCTTGCTGTAGTTGCCCCGCTTTAGTACCAGTGCCCCGATCGATGTGATCGACGGGCTGAGACTAGCACATCACCACACACCCCTAAGTTGCTCGACTCTGTAGAGCTAACATCGAGTGCCGAGGGTGATACCTCTTATCTCACTCCCGATGATGCCTCTGTAGTACAGCTAGTCGGTTGTGGGTTACCGAGGGTGATTCCTCTTCCCCACCTCCGATGAAGCTTTGTCGGTAACACCGCCAGAGTGAATACCATCGAGGGTGATTCCTCCGGATTCACTTTGACGGGATCATCGAGTAGGAATCCAACGAGGGTGATTCCTCGGATTCCTGCTTGATGTTATGGACACACGATTACTTGCACTTTATTACTGTTACTTGATAAAGTCGGGTCGACCCCGAGGGGTACCCGCGAGAGATATGTTATCGGGTTGACCATGAGGGTACCCGAGAGGTGAATACGTGGCACGGCCGGGCATTCTTAGCCCTTGCCGTAAGTCCACGAGACGGGGCGACGGGGTCACAGGATCGTGAGTCTCTTCTCGTTTCCGCGCGCTCCAAATGCACTAATGGGTTAGGATATGTGATCTGAGTAGGCCTCTGGCCTTTTCGCGCTAACCAGCACGTGGGAATAATATGGGTACTCGGCGTCGTAGTATCAGCCGAAGTTCTTCAGATTTCAGCAGTTGAGCGGCGCGCGCCGGGTTGGTCTGGTAAAGCCTGCGCTTGTATTAAGGGGGCTAGGACTGCTCACCAGCCGCGTTCGCAACGCGCAGGAGTGGAAAGGGCGATGGGCCCAAGACCCCTGAGTGCTTAGGATGTAGACCGGCGTGCTGGTCTCTCTGTTGAACCTAGGTAGGGCTACGACGTGTCGATAGTCCGAGGCCGGGCATCGACTGAGCAAGTGTGTCCGACCAGAGTCATCGAGCTTGTTGGGTAAGTTGGTGCACCCCTGCAGGGAAGTATATCTATTCGAATAGCCGTGTCCACGGTAACAGGACGCTCGGAAAATATCCTGATCTTTTACAACTAGAAATGGGTTGAATATGTTAGCTCCGGGATCGCTTTCTCGCAGGGAGTCGAGGAAGGATCTCTGGGCGAGATTGCTACTGGTTGCTACTATTATATTTATGTACGAATCTGCACTCTTCTAATGCTGCAAGACCGCTGAAGATGCTAGTCTTCGATAGGCTAGGCCTTTCTCTCTATTCTGGCATTTCTGCAGCCAAGTCCACATAAACAGCCTTCCTTTGATAATGTTGCATAATTAGAATAGATCTGATGTAAGTCTTGCTGAGTACTTTGGATGAGTACTCACGGTTGCTTTGCTTCCTTTTTCCCCATACCCGATTGATGAGACCAGATGACGGAGCCCAGGAGCCAGCTGCGCCAGCCGGCGATGACTACCACTACTATACCCCTGGCGGATACTACTACTACCCCTCTGCAGACTACTACTACGACGAGCCCTCTGACGACCAGGAGTAGTTAGGAGGCACCCAGGCAGGAGGCCCGCGCCTTTCGATCCAGTGTTTTTATTTTGCCCCGCCTTCTTAAAGGCCTATCTGTTTAACTTTGTGTCTGTACTCAGATACCTGATGCTTCCGCTGATGCTTGTATGACATCGAGCTTTTGTATTCGAGCCCTCGAGGCCCCTGGCTTGTAATATAAAGCTTGTATTGTTTTATTTGTGTTTAGAGTTGTGTTGTGATATCTTCAAGTGAGTCCTTAGGCTTGATCGTGTACACTTGCGTGTATGATTAGTACACGATTAAGTCGGGGGCGTCACAAGTTGGTATCAGAGCCGACTGCCTGTAGGATCCCCCTTTCCAACTCCTTGGCCGAAGTTGAGTCTAGTCTTTGCAAAACTGTTTTATTAACATGGCTGTGTGGCTTACGGGCCCACGTCGCCAATGGGTGGTATTAGGATCTTTTATTCCTCACCTATACTCTGGGACTCTGAATCCTCTTCTTTTCGGGTTAAATGATTTTGCTAACTCTGACATTAGGTTCTCGTAATCACTTTCACCCGGAGACCGGATTGTCTGCAGTTGTTTCTTGCATACCTGATACATGATTCAATCACTGTCATTTGACACTTTTGATAACAGCAATGCCATCCTTGCCCTCCTTCCAATACAGGCTTGGTCATGTTTTGACTATACCTTGTCTCTTTATCACATTGTCCTTTCCATTGGTCTGTTTAACCTTTCAAATAAATTAATATGATCTAAGCGGTGATAAATCTCTGCTTATGTAAACACCTCGGTGTACAACTCACTCAGAAAAACCCTGCAACCATTGCTGTCAACCCAGAACGAGTTCAGGCTATTCTTGACTGAACTCCTCCGAAGAATGTCAAGCAAGTTAGAAGTTTTCTCGGGCTTGCAAGTTATTGTCGTCGCTTTGTCGAGAACCTCTCAAAGATTGCCAAGCCTCTGACTAATCTGCTTCACAAAGGCGTTAAGTTTGAGTGGACAGATAAATGTCAGGAAAGTTTCCAGACCCCCAAGGACAAGCTCACCTCCGCACCAGTGCTTGCTCCTCCGGATTCTCGCAAGGATTTTGTGATCTATTGCGACGCCTCTTGTCAAGGATTAGGCTGTGTCCTGATGCAAGAGCGCAGAGTAATTGCTTATGCCTCGCGACAGTTGCGTCCGCATGAAGAGAATTATCCAGTGCATGATCTTGAACTTGCTGCAGTGATTTATGCATTGAAACTGTGGCGCCATTACCTTCTTGGTAACCGGTGTGAGATATATACTGATCACCAAAGTCTGAAGTATTTATTTACTCAGCCGGATCTCAATCTCCGCCAACAGCGATGGTTGGAAACAATTACGGACTATGACTGTGGTATTTCCTATACCCCTGGCAAGGCTAATGTGATGGCAGATGCCTTGAGCCGCAAGTCCTATTGTAACAACCTCACGGTTCAGCGAGCTCAACCTCATCTGTATGAAGAACCGCGCAAGCTGAACCTCCACATTGTTCCACAGGGTTCTCTTAACACCCTTGTTATACAGCCAGATCTTCTGAAGGCTGTTAAGCATGCGCAAGCTAAAGATGCTGAAGTTGATCTCATGAAAAGGGATCTTCACCTTGAAAAGTACAGGGATTTCTCGCTTGCTGAAGATGGAACCTTGTATTTTAAAGACCGCATTGTGGTACCTCGGTTCGAATTGATGACTGACAAGGTCATGAAGGAGGCTCATGATACACCACTGTCTATTCATCCGGGTAGCACCAAGATGTATCGTGATCTCCGACAAAGGTACTGGTGGTCTAGAATGAAGCAAGACATTGCTCGTTATGTTGCTGAATGTGACGTTTGCCGTCGTGTTAAAGCAGAACATCAGAAGCCTGCTGGAATTCTGCAACCGCTCCCTATTCCCTTATGGAAATGGGATAAGGTTCAAATGGATCTCATCACTGGCTTTCCCAGATAACAGAAGGGTCACGATGCTATCCTTGTCGTCGTCGACCAACTCTCCAAAGTTGCACACTTTCTGCCAGTCAAGGAGACGATCACTGCTAGTCAGTTAGCAGAGTTATATATCTCCAGAATTGTATCACTCCACGGTATTCCGAAGGAAATCAGTTCGGACCGTGGCAGTCTCTTCACCTCACACTTCTGGAAAAGTTTCCAAGAAGCTATGGGAACTCATATTACTTGGAGTTCAGCTTATCACCCCCAGTCTCAAGGCCAAGTCGAACGAGTGAATCAAGTGCTTGAAGATATGCTGCGAGCTTGTGTTATTTCATTTGGCAAGAAGTGGGAAGAATCTCTCCCGTATGCCGAATTCTCTTACAACAACAGCTATCAAGCAAGTTTGAAAATGGCCTCCTTCGAGGTATTGTATGGACGTAAGTGTCGAGCCCCTCTGAATTTATCAGAAACTAGGGAACGACCGCTCATTGGTCCGGATATTATCCAACACGCTGAAGAGCAAGTCCGTGTTGTTCGCGAAAATCTCAAGGCGGCCCAGGACCGCCAGAAGAGCAACTATGATCGCAAACGATGGGGATTGACCTATCAACCTGGTGATCAAGCTTATCTGCGTGTCACTCCTATGAAGGGCACTCACCGCTTTGGAATCAAGGGTAAGTTAGCTCCTCGCTACATCGGCCCCTTCCGCATTCTTGCCAGACGTGGACATGTGGCTTATAAATTGGAGTTGCCGCCACAATTCTCTCATATCCACGATGTCTTCCACGTATCGCAACTTCCCCGTTGCTTCAAGGAATCTCCGCACCGAGCTGTGGATCATGAGATGCTTGATTTGCAAGATGATCTATCATATAAGGAGCATCCGATCCGCATTCTCGATCAAGCTGAACGTCGGACTCGCCAGAAGACTACCAAGTTCCTGAAAGTTCAGTGGTCAAATCATACTGAATGTGAAGCCACTTGGGAACGCGAGGATCGTCTTCGGGAGGAATACCCCGACCTCTTTCCTTCTACCTCCTGAATTCTCGGGACGAGAATTTCTTTTAGAGGAGGAGATTTGTAACACCCTCCTTGTAATGAGATACAGTGATCACTCTGCTAAATGCTAAGCTACTTGTTTAGTGAGTAATGATCACAGAGATAATCATATCTCATTTCTAACTCCTTTTGAATTCAAAGTCATTTTGCAAATGAAAAATAAAGTTGCACCAAAGTTACTGCAAAATAGTTCATCATGTTGCAAATAATCCCAAGGCAATTATAAAATTGAAACCAACATTATTTGGAATGCTAAAATGCCCATAAGATAATTAAAACAGTAACCAAACAGCCTTAATAAAATATTTTCCCATTAATCAGAATTCAGACAGATCCTAAATTACCTCAAACTTTTTGTGGCAGCTCATAAAATGGCATTACTAATTATGGAGTCAACTCCACATTTTATAAAATGCATTTGCTGCCTAAAAGAAACTCAAAACAGAAACAAAAGAAATAAAACAGAAAAGAAATAAAAAGGAAAAAGGCCAGGGGCCACTTACCTGCTCCGGCCCGAGCCGGCCCAGGCAGCCCACCTCACCATCCCTCACCTGCTCCCGCTGCGTGTCGATGCCGCCATGGCCACAGCTCGACTACTTTTTATAACATAAGTGTCATCACAATAATCATCATAAGTACCAACTTTGTTCTCATCATAATCAATTGAAACCTCTTCCGGAATAGTGAATTCAACATTAAATAAAGTCATGACCTCTCCAAATCCTCTTTTATCATTATTATAAGATTGAACACCCTAAAAAATAGTGGGATAATACTACCTAAAGTTGACATTCTTCCAAACCCACTTTCATAATTATTGCAATCATCATAAATAGGAGGCATGCTATCATCATAATAAATTTGATCATTAAAAGTAGGGGGACTGAAAAGATCATCCTCATTAAGCATAGCATCCCCAAGCTTAGGATAAACATTATTTGCAGTAAATAATTTCTCAAACATGTCATTCTCATCAAACATAGCATGCCCAAGCTTGTGGGTTTGCATATCATTAGCATAATCACTCTTATCATCAATAGCATGAATAGCACCAATTGTGTAACAATTATTATCATAATTTCCCAAGTTGGTGCCAAAAAGATTTTCAAGAATATAAGAAGTATCATTATCCTCCCAATCATAATCATCATAACAAGTAATAGGCAAAACAAAATCATCCTCAAGTGTATCATCTTCCACAATTATTTTTGATTCATTCTCATGAGGCACAACAATAATAGGAGCAACATTAGTTGGGAGAGATACCTTTTTACCTCTACTTTTCCTTCTTTTCTTCTTCTTCCCCACATTATGTGTGGGTTTATATAATTTTTCCGAGCTTCTTTTTGAAGAGATTGGTTGGATAGGAAGCTCCTCCTCATCACCTGGTTCATCACGAGAAACAATAGGAGGGAATTGGGAAATCCCTACCCTTCCATTAGTATTCCTTTTATATTCTATTGGTTTTCTCGTCTTCCTATAATTGGTTATAAAAGCATTCTCGTTGCAATTTACCACACAAAACATATAGATTTCCTTTAGATTAGTTTCAGCATGGTCTGTGAATATGAATGCTTCAAACCAACTATTTTTATGTGACAATTCTTCACACCCCAAAAATAAACAAAGTTCATTATAAAGTTCAAGGGTGATCAAGTTATTACAATATTTGTCCACGATTTAGTCATGAAAGAGTATGCATCGAAAATTAAGATGACCAACCTTATTGCAAAGTTCACAAGTAATGGGATGAAGAGAGCATAATTTTGTAGCAAATTCATCTATCACTTTAAGCCACCGATTGGTTTTATCATGTTTATGCTTCTTACAAAATCTATCATCCCTATAAGGCATGTCTTCACAAGTTTATGCACTCCACAAAAATTGACATGCTTATAAGAAACAATTTTTTTCAGAAATTTTATTATGACTAGTGCAATCATCATTAGCATTATGGATATTCATAGCAAGCATACTAACAACATTGCAATCATGCTTATCATTCAAGGATTTTATGCCAAACATTTTATTGAATTTTTGTTCTAACACTTTGGCACAATTTCCGATCCATCATTTTCAAGAAAGACATTATAAATATAAAGCATTTGAGGCAACCTCAATTCCATTTTTTTGTAGTTTTCTTTTATAAACCAAACTAGTGATAAAACAAGAAACTAAAAGATTCAATTGCAAGATCTAAAGATATACCTTCAAGCACTCACCTCCCCGGCAACGGCGCCAGAAAAGAGCTTGATGTCTACTACACAACTTTATTTCTTGTAGACTTTGTTGGGCCTCCAAGTGCAGAGTTTTGTAGGACAGCAGCAAATTTCCCTCAAGTGGATGACGTAAGGTTTATCAATCTATGGGACGTGTAGGATGAAGATGGTCTCTCTCAAACAACCCTGCAATCAAATACAAGCAATCTCTTGTGTCCCCAACACACTCAATACAATGGTAAATTGTATAGGTGCACTAGTTCAGCGAAGAGATGGTGGTACAAGTGTAGTATTGATAGTAGATATAGGTTTTTGTAATCTGAAATAATAAAAACAGAAAGGTAGCTAGTAACAAAAGTGAGCACAAACGGTATTGCAATGCTTAGAAACAAGGCCTAGGGTTATACTTTCACTAGTGCAATCTCTCAACAGTGCTAACATAGTTGGATCATATAACAATCCCTCAACGTGCAACAAAGAATCACTCCAAAGTTCCTAGCAAACGGAGAACATAAGAAGAAATTGTTGTAGGTAGCAAAACCACCTCAAAGTTATCCTTTCTGATCAATCTATTGAGCCATCCCTATAAGTGTCACAAATAGCCCTAGAGTTTGTACTAAAATAACACCATATGATACGCATCAATCAACTCTAATGTCACGTAGATACTCCAATGTCACCACAAGTATCCGTGAGTCAATTGTTTGATATGCATCAAGCAATTTCAGATTCATAATATTCAATCCAACACAAAGAACTTCAAAGAGTACCCCAAAGTTTGTACGGAGAAAGTAGGATGAAAACGTGTATCAACCTATGTGCCTAGATTACCCCAATGCCACCGCGAGAATCCGCAAGTTGATTACCAAAACATACATCAAGTGACTCAATAGAATACCCCATTGTCACCGCGGGTATCCACATGCAAGACATACATAAAGTGTTCTCAAATCCAAAATATTCAATCCGATAACAATGAAACCTCAAAGGGAAAGACTCAATTCATCACAACAAGATGGAGAGGGAAGAACACCATATGATCCAACTATATTAACAAAGCTCGTGGTACATCAAGATCGTGCCAAATCAAGAACACGAGAGAGAGATCAAACACATAGCTACTGGTACATACTCTTAGCCCCGAGGGTGAACTACTCCCTCCTCGTTGTGGAGACCGCCGGGATGATGAAGATGGCCTCCGGCGATGATTTCCCCCTCCGATGCCGGAACAGGGCTTCGGATGAGATCGCTTCAGAACAAAGGCTTGCGATGGTGGCGTGGGAGTTCTAGGTTTCTTTCTGGGGGTTTCTGGATTTATAGGATTTTTCAGCATTGGAATCACGCCAATCGGAGTTACGTGGGACCCACAAGCTCAGTCGCCCCTCCCTACCCCCAAGGGCGCGTGGGGTGAGCTTGTCGCTCCCTCGTGGGTCTTCTGATCCTCCTTCGAAGCTTCGGGGGTCTCTTATGTTCCAAAAAAATCAGCGAATTTTTTTAGCCCAATCCGAGAACTTTTATTTCTGCACAAAAATAATACCATGGTAGTTCTGCTGAAAACAACGTCAGTCCGGGTTAGTTTCATTCAAATCATATAAAAGTGTACCAAACCCATATAAAATTGTTGTAAACATGGCATGAATACTTCATAAATTATAGATACGTTAGAGACGTATCATGGGGACTTTTTGGTTCCAAATTAGCAGGCGCCACATCAAAGTTGTGTGTTGGATATTCATACACGAGACAACACTTCCATACATATGTTTGTCCCACATGCATGTGGTGGTTGTCTTCGAACACTCCCTCACGTGGTCATCGGCGGCAAGCCCATTCGTGGGACCGCGTGGACGTCCATCACTTCGACCAACAACAAGAGAGGTTATGTAACGCCCGGATAATTAAGCTATAGTAATACCATGCTAATGATGCCATGTCACCATTATTACTGTTGCTAATCTCACTTTGGTTCAAATCCGGTTCGAATTCAAATTTAAAATAAAGGCAAACAGTAAAAGTTTTCAAATGTCCAAATAAAAATGTTCTAAATGTGACAAATAATTCATAGAAAATGTTGGAGAAGAAACCACATTTTTATAAAGTATTTAATTGCACTAAAATAAATAAAACAGTGGCTTAGACAATTAATTAAATGTCTTTTATAATTTATAAAATGTCAAGCTATTTTATTTGGGAGTGAAACTTTTTGTGGCAGTGGGTTAGGTTATAACACTAATAAAGGAGTGGGATTTGTAATTATAAAACTGAAAATAAAAAGAAACTAAAAATAAAGCAGTAAAAGAAAATAAACAAAAAAGAATAAAAATAAAAGCCCCCCCGGGCCTCGGCCAGCTGGCCACCAGGCCGGCCCAGCCGGCCCACCCCCGCCTCCTGGCCTATATGGCCTTGCCCCTGCCGCCTTGCGCCCCCGCACGCCTGCGCACGCCCCCGTTCGCCCGCTGCCTCCCGCGCGCGCTCGCCCGCGCCTCTGCCCCGCGCGCTCGCCCGTGCCGCTGCTCGCCGCGCCGCGCCCCGCCATCCGCCCGTGCTGCCGCTGCTCCTGCTGCTGCGCTCACCGCGCCGTGCTGCTGTCGCCGTTAACCGCCGCCGCTGCCTCCCGCTCCCCGCGCCGCTGCCCGCCGCGCCATGGCCGGCCTCTGCCGTACGCGCGCACGCGCGTTGACCCTCTAGTGGCCGGCTGGGTCACTGCCCAGTGGGGCCGGCCCAGATAAAAAAATAAAAGAGATAAGAAAAAAAATAGAAAAAGAATTAAAATAATTAATTAATTAATTAATTAATTAATTTTGTTTAATTAAACAAATTACTTAGCTAGCCTAATTAATTAACTAATTAACTACTGAGTCTATGACAGGTGGGACCCACTGGTCAGTTTGACCAGTCAAAGTCCATCGTTGACCGCCGACGTCACTCTGACGTCATGCTGACGTCAACAATTACTGTTTCGGATAATTCTAATTTAATAATTAAAATAAATCCAGAAAATGTTTAAAACTTTGAAAAATCATATAAAATAAACCGTAACTCGGATGAAAATAATTTATATATGAAAAATGATCAGAAAAATATGAAGAATCCGAATATCCTATCCACATACCTGCCACACTCCTCTAACCTACGGAACATGGAACCGCCCCCTCCGGTTCAGTGTACCGATAATCGCCCGGAGCTGGGAGAACACTCCCGAATAATTTCCCGCTCCGACTAACTTGCTTAGTACTGCATTAGGGCACCCCTCGAATAACGTGCTGCCATGCCATGCATCTGTGTTGCAATTGTCTGCCTTTTATTTATTGTTTCTTCCCCCTCTTCTCTCTGGTAGAACCCGAGACTGACGCTGCTACCGAGTACGACTACAGCGCAGAAGACCAACCCCTTTCAGCAGAGCTTCCAGGCAAGCAAAACCCCCTTGATCATCAGATATCGCCCACTCTTTCTCTCTTATGCTTGCATTAGTATTGCTTCTGTTGTTGCTCCGATAGCTCCTATTCTGATGCATAGCCTGATTTCGTCGCCTACTGTTGGTACCTACCTGCTATCCCATGATGCTTAGTTAGCGATGCTGTTGATCCATCTGTGGCCCTTCACCCTTGTCCGTTTTCCATGCTTGTTATCGGGCCGTGATCACTCTGGGTGATGATCACGGAAATGTTTACATATTGCAATACTTTAAACTGTAAAGTCGGGCTGGCTCCAAGAGTGCCCGCGAGAGAATGATATTAAAGACGGGTCGGCTCCAAGAGCAGCCGCGAGCCGTGTATTACCAAGTCGGAGCGACAGGAATCCTGTTCGTCTTCGCGAGTTACTAAACACGCTTAACGAATTTGGGTATTTGATCTGAGTTGGCTGCTGGCCTATACGCACTACCACCACATGGGATAATGGTTATGGGACCCTCGACGCCGTATGTATTAGCCTAAAGCTCTGTCAGACGTCCAGTTCAGCATTGTGGCACGGTCGGATCGTGCCATTGGCCCTGGTATCCACCGTCCTCACAACGACCCGGAGTGCACAGGGCGATGGCCCAAGACCCCTGAGCACTTAGGATGTAGACCGGCGGGGACCTCTCTGTTGGGCTCTAGGTAGGGCTGCGGTGTGTCGATCAGCCGAGGCCGGGCATGACCCGATAAAAGTGTGTCCGACCAGAGTTAATCGAGCGTGTTGGGTAACAGTAGTGCACCCCTGCAGGGAAGTAATCTATTCGAATAGCCATGTCCACGGTAACAGGACGCTCAGAGTTGTATCCTGATCTGCTACAACTATGAATGGATACCGTTACAATGATAAACTGATACTACTGCTCTCGGGATCACTTTCTCGCAAGGTAGTCGAGAAAGGATCTCAGGGCATTACTAAAATATAATTGCTATTATGTGTTGCTATATTCTAACCTCTTCTGATGCTGCAAGATTGCTTCAAGATGCTAGTCTTCGATAGGCTAGGCCTCTTCCCCTCTGTTCTGGCATTTCTTCAGTTTAGCCCAAAGATATAGCCCCATTTCTTTGATACCGATGCATATTTAGTATAGTTCTGATGTCAGTCTTGCGAGTACTTTGGATGAGTACTCACGGTTGCTCTGCTACTTCTTTTTCCCCATACCCGATTGCTGCGACCAGATGATGGATCCCAGGAGTCAGCTGCTACCGCCGACGACTGCTACTACACTTCCGGTGGAGCCTACTACTACGTGACGATCCCCGATGACCAGGAGTAGTTCAGAGGTCCTAGGCAGGAGGCCTTCGCCTTTTCGATCAGTGTCGCTGTTTGTGCTAGCCTTCTTAAGGCACACTTGTTTAACTTTGTGTCTGTACTCAGATACCATTGTTTCCGCTGATGCTTGTATGACTCGAGCTTATGTATTCGAGCCCTCGATGCCCCTGGCTTGTAATATAAAGCTTGTATGACTTTTATTTGTGTTTAGAGTTGTGTTGTGATATCTTCCCATGAGTCTCTGATCTCGATCGTGTGCATTTGCGTGAATGATTAGTGCACGGTCGAGCAGGGGCGTCACAAGTTGGTATCAGAGCCAACTGCCTGTAGGAACCCTCCCTTCCAACTCCTTGGCCGAAGTTGAGTCTAGTCTTTCAAAAACTGTTTTACTAACATGGCTGTGTGGCTTATGGGCCCACGTCGCCAATGTATGGGATTAGGATCTTTTATTCCTCTCCTTTACTCCGGGACTCTGATCTCTCTTCTATTCGGGTTAAAGATTTTACTAACACCAACATTAGGTTCTCGTGATCACATCCACATGGAGATTTCAATCAACCTTCTTTGAATTGTGGACCAAGATCTGCTTCACAGTGTTCACGGCCCGCAGGATCCTTTTATCGAGGGCACCCTGTGTTGTCATTTGCAGATTCCTTGCTCCAATATTTTTCTCCGACGTTGATGTAGCCTTTGCTATGTCCCGTTGTCGTATTCCTCACCGCATGCTTGCGCGCCGCCTAGTTTGTCTAGCTGCGTGCGTTTTTGAACTCCTACTGCCGTTGGTATCCAACTCCGTGCATAGATTTGTATGTCTTTAACGACTACTGATATGTCTCTAATGCCCTTCTTGGTCGTTACTCATGTTACATCGTGAATGACCTCTTACCCATGCAGTTGTCCTTGCTAAACTGCCCCTGTTGATTTGGCAGGATGGCTGACGATCCTCCACCTCCACCCTATATTGCTGCAATGATGCAGCAGTTTGAGCTAAATCGTCAGTTTATGACTGGAGTAATGGCTCAGTTTCCAACTCAGAATGCTCAGCAACAGTCTGCCCCAATAACTCTTATAGAATTCGTGCTCCTCAATCCGTCCACTTTCCGCAACTCGGCTGATCCAATGGATGCTGATGATTGGATCCGTGACATCGCTTTTCAGATGGAGTCGGCTAATGTTCTCCCTGACAGTTACGTTACCTATGCGACGTATCACCTGAGGGGTTCAGCTGCTCAATGGTGGGAAAGCCACAGGCGAATGCTGCCTGCAGGGACCGCCACCACATGGATAGAATTTCAGTCCGCCTTCCGTGCACGATACATTCCTCAAGGTCTGATGGACCAGAAGAAGAAGGAATTCCGCAAACTCACACAGGGCAAAATGACTATTAATGAATATCAGAGGAAATTCCTTGATTTATCCCTCTATGCCGAGGATGACGTCTGCACTGACGCTCGCAAGCAGGAGAAATTCCGTGATGGACTGCGGCCTGATATAAAGCTCGCACTTGTGGCCCATGATTGTGCAGACTTTGCGATGCTTGTTAGCCAAGCTTTCCGAACTAAAACTGGTCTGAATGAGTACCGGGAGTCGCTCAAGCGTACTCGAGATATTGGCTCATCCTCGGGTCAGCTTGCTCAGAAACGTAATTTCTGGATTCCGCGCAATGTCTATCACCAACCTGCTCCAACACCAAGGCCGTCTTATGTTGCACCTCGTCTGCCTCCACCACCATGACAACTGAATATTCCAAGTGGATAGCCCAATGCTATGGCTCCTCCCCATAATGATGTTTATGCCGCAAGTGTGGACAGTCAGGGCACCTTACTATCAACTGCCGCCAGGAACAGCCTCAGGATGCACCACGTCCTCCTGTTGGTCGCAAGAAGAGCTGTCAGAACCGTCGTATCAGAAGCGGTAATGCCAGGCCGTCTGCTATGGATCGTGGCCAGGTCACCCATGTCAAGATTGAAGAAGCTCGTGAGGCCCCTAAAATCGTGATGGGTACTCTTCCAGTTAATTCAGTGGCAGCTACTGTTTTCTTTGATTCAAGAGCATCACATTCATTTGTGTCTCAACCGTTTGCTCAGTTGCATGGATTAGCTATGGAATCTTTGGCTACTCCTTTAGCAGTTCACGCCGTCGGATCTCAGAGCCGTGCCACCATGGTGAGCCATAGTACTCCCATTATAATTGGAGGTCTAGTGTTCCGTGCTTCTCTTATTGCCCTTAAATCATCCAACATAGATGTCATTCTCGGTATGGATTGGCTGGAAGCCCATAAAGCTTTCATCAACTGTGCTGCTAAGAAAGTTCAACTCACACACCCTTCTGGCCAGACAATCCAATACTCTGTCCGAGCAGCTCAGAATGCCGAGAGCCAGTTATATGCTCTGAATGCTTTGAACGCTTCACCTCTTGAGGGAATAGAGAACGTCCCAGTCATTCATGATTTTCAAGATGTCTTTCCAGAAGAACTCCCAGGTGTACCACCTGCTAGGGCTGTCGAATTTGTTATCGACCTGAAACCAGGCACCACTCCTATTTCCAAGCGTCCATACAAGATGCCGCCGCATGAACTCCTTGAGCTTAAGGAGGAAATCGACAAGTCACTTCAAAAGGGTTTCATCCGCCCCAGTTCTTCTGCTTGGGGAGCACCTTCTCTCTTTGTCAAGAAGAAGGATGGTACGAACCGTCTGGTCCAAGATTACCGACCTATCAACCAGGCAACAATTCAGAACAAGTATCCGCTTCCCAGAATCAACGATCTGTATGATCAACTTGCTGGTTCCTCAGTATTCTCTAAACTTGATTTGAGATTGGGATACCACCAGATCCGAGTTCGCAAAGAGGATATTCCGAAGACAGCCTTTATTACTCGCTATGGTTCTTACGAGTACACCGTCATGTCCTTCGGATTAACCAATGCTCCAGCAACATTCTCTCGACTGATGAACTACATCTTCATGGATTACCTCGACAAGTTCGTCGTGGTTTATCTCGACAATATTCTGATCTACTCCAAGAATGAAGAAGAACATGCCGAACATCTTCGGCTTGTACTGGAGAAGCTGCGAGAACATCAACTGTATGCCAAGTATTCCAAGTGTGAGTTCTGGTTATCTGAAGTGACATATCTCGGCCATGTGATTTCCAAAGATGGCATTGCTGTTAACCCAGAGCGAGTTCAGGCTATTCTTGAATGGACTCCTCCGAAGAATGTCAAGCAAGTCAGAAGTTTTCTCGGACTCGCTAGTTATTGCTGCCGTTTTGTCGAGAACTTCTCCAAGATTGCCAAGCCTCTGACTGATCTGCTTCACAAAGGTGTTAAGTTTGAGTGGACAGACAAATGTCAGGAAAGTTTTCAAACACTCAAAGACAAGCTGACATCTGCCCCAGTGCTTGCTCCTCCAGATTCTCGCAAGGACTTCGTGATTTATTGTGACGCATCCCGTCAAGGATTAGGCTGTGTCCTAATGCAAGAGCGCAAGGTGATTGCTTATGGCTCTCGACAGTTGCGTCCTCATGAAGAGAACTATCCAACGCATGATCTCGAACTTGCAGCGGTTATTTATGCATTGAAGTTATGGCGACATTACCTACTTGGTAATCATTGCGAGATCTACATGGATCATAAAAGTTTGAAATACTTGTTCACTCAGCCATCTCTTAACCTCCATCAACAAAGATGGATGGAGGCCATTACGGACTATGATTTGGATATTTCTTATACCCCTAGCAAGGCTAATGTAATGGCTGATGCTTTGAGCCATAAATCCTACTGTTGTGAACTTGAGGTTCAACTACAGCAACAACTCCTGTATGAAGAGCTTCGAAAGCTGAACATCGAGATAGTTCCTCAAGGTTATCTAAATACCTTGGTTGTTGAACCAGATCTCGAGCACAACATCAAGACACGGCAAAAATATGACTCTGAAGTCGAGAAGATTAAGAACTATCTCTCCAAGGGAAATATTTCGTTCTACCATGTTGGTGATGATGGTGCCTTGCTCTTCAAAGGCCGCCTAGTGGTCCCCAGAAAGCACAATTTGGACTCATGCTCGGATATCATGAAAGAAGCACATGACACACCTTTATCTATTCATCCGGGAAGTACTAAGATGTACCAAGACATTCGTCAGCGGTACTGGTGGCCTGATATGAAGCAAGACATTGCTCGTTATGTTGCTGAGTGTGACGTTTGCCGTCGCATCAAAGCAGAACATCAAAGACCTGCTGGAACTCTCCAACCACTTGCTATTCCTGAATGGAAATGGGACAAGGTTGAAATGGATTTCATTACTGGTTTTCCCAGATCGCAGAAGGGTCATGATACTATCTTTGTCGTCATTGACCGATTCTCAAAGGTTGCTCACTTTCTGCCAGTCAAGGAGACAATCACTGCTAGTCAGTTAGCAGACTTGTATGTTTCCAGAATTGTGTCACTCCACGGTGTTCCGTTGGAGATCAGTTCAGATCGTGGCAGCCTCCTTACCTCAAGATTTTGGAACAGTTTCCAAGAAGCTATGGGAACTCATCTGTCCTTTAGCACCACTTTTCACCCCCAGTCCCAGGGACAAGTTGAACGAGTCAATCAAGTGCTTGAAGATATGCTTCGAGCTTGTGTCATCTCATTCGGTAAGAAATGGGAGGAATCTCTCCTGTATGCTGAATTCTCTTACAACAATAGCTATCAAGCTAGTCTGAAGATGGCACCATTTGAAGTTCTTTATGGACGTAAGTGCCGAACTCCTCTGAATTGGTCAGAAACTGAGGAACGGCCACTCTTCGGTCCGGACGTTATCCAACAAGCTGAAGAACACGTCCGCATTGTCCGTGAACATTTGAAAGCTGCTCAGTCTCGTCAGAAGAGCAATTATGACCGAAAACACCAGGTAATGGTCTATCAACCTGGTGAACAAGCTTACCTTCGTGTCACTCCGATGAAGGGCACTCACCGTTTTGGGATCAAGGGCAAGTTAGCTCCTCGCTACATTGGCCCGTTCCGTATTCTCGCCCGTCGAGGAGAAGTGGCATATCAATTGGAATTGCCGTCGAACCTTTCTCAAGTGCATGATGTCTTTCATGTGTCGCAATTCCGTCGATGCTTCAAGGATCCTATCCTAGCAGTGGATCATGAAGTGCTTGAATTGCAAGAGGATCTATCTTATCAAGAGTATCCGATCCGCATTCTTGATCAAGCTGAACGTCGAACTCGTCAGAAGGCAATCAAGTTCCTTAAAGTTCAGTGGTCGAATCATTCTGAAGATGAAGCCACTTGGGAACGCGAAGATCGTCTTCGTGAAGAGTATCGCGTTCTCTTTCAGCCTGCCTTTTAATTCTCGGGACGAGAATTTCTTTTAGAGGAGGAGAATTGAAACGGCCGGATTATTAAGCTACAGCAATCCCATGCTAATGATGCCATGCCACCATTATTACTGTTGCTAATCTCACTTTGGTCCAAATCCGTTTCGAATTCAAATTTAAAATAAAGACAAACAGTAAAAGTTTTCAAATGTCAAAACTAAAATGTTCTAAATGTGACAAATAATTCATAGAAAATGTTGGAGAAGAAACCACATTTTTATAAAGTATTTAATTGCAATAAAATAAATAAAATAGTGGCTTAGACAATTAATTAAATGTCTTTTATAATTTATAAAATGTCAAACTATTTTATTTGGGAGTGAAACTTTTTGTGGCAGTGGGTTAGGTTATAACACTAATAAAGGAGTGGGATTTGTAATTATAAAACTGAAAATAAAAAGAAACTAAAAATAAAGCAGTAAAAGAAAATAAACAAAAAAGAATAAAAATAAAAGCCCCCCTGGGCCTCGGCCAGCTGGCCACCAGGCCGGTCCAGCCGGCCCACCCCCGTGCCGTTGCTCGCCGCGCCGCGCCCCGCCATCCGCCCGTGCTGTCGCTGCTCCTGCTGCTGCGCTCGCCGCGTCGCGCTGCTGCCGCCGTTAACCGCCGCCGCTGCCTCCCGCTGCCCGTCGCTGGCCGCCGCGCCGTGGCCGGCCACTGTCGTACGCGCGCGCGCGTTGACCCTCCAGTGGCCGGCTGGGTCTCTGTCCAGTGGGGCCGGCCCAGATAAAAAAAAAGAGATAAGAAAATGAAAATAGAAAAAGAATTAAATTAATTAATTAACTTAATTAATTTTGTTTAATTAAACTAATTACTTAGTTAGCCTAATTAATTAACTAATTAACTAATGAGTCTATGACAGGTGGGACCCACTGGTCAGTTTGACCAGTCAAAGTCCGCCGTTGACCGCTGACGTCAGCAATTACTGTTTTGGATAATTCTAATTTAATAATGAAAATAAATCCAAAAAATGTTTAAAACTTTGAAAAATCAAATAAAATAAACCGTAACTCGGATGAAAATAATTTATATATGAAAAATGATCAGAAAAATATGAAGAATCCGAATATCCTACCCACATACCTGCCACACCCCTCTAACCTATGGAACATGGAACCGCCCCCTCCAGTTCAGTGTACCGATAATCGCCCGGAGCTGGGAGAACACTCCCGGATAATTTCCCGCTCCGACTAACTTGCTTAGTACTGCATTAGGGCACCCCTCGAATAACGTGCTGCCATGCCATGCATCTATGTTGCAATTGTCTGCCTTTTATTTATTGTTTCTTCCCCCTCTTCTCTCCGGTAGACCCCGAGACTGACGCTGCTACCGAGTACGACTACACCGCAGAAGACCAGCCCCTTTCAGCACAGCTTCCAGGCAAGCAAAACCCCCTTGATCATCAGATATCGCCCACTCTTTCTCTCTTATGCTTGCATTAGTATTGCTTCTGTTGTTGCTCCGATAGCTCCTATTCTGATGCATAGCCTGATTTCGTTGCCTACTGTTGGTACCTACCTGCTATCCCATGATGCTTAGTTAGCTATGCTGTTGATCCATCTGTAGCCCTTCACCCTTGTCCGTTTGCCATGCTTGTTATCGGGCCGTGATCACTCCGGGTGATGAACACAGAAATGTTTACATATTGCAATACTTTAAACTGTAAAGTCGGGCCGGCTCCAAGAGTGCCCGCGAGAGAATGATATTAAAGACGGGTTGGCTCCAAGAGCACCCGCGAGCCATGTATTACCAACTCGGAGCGACAGGAATCCTGTTCGTCTTCGCGAGTTAGTAAACACGCCTAACGGATTTGGGTATTTGATCTGAGTTGGCCGCTGGCCTATACGCACTACCACCACGTGGGATAATGGTTATGGGACCCTCGGCGCCATATGTATCAGCCTAAAGCTCTGTCAGACGTCCAGTTCAGCATTGTGGCATGGTCGGATTGTGCCGTTGGCGCTGGTATCCACCGTCCTCACAACGACCCGGAGTGCACAGGGCGATGGCCCAAGACCCCTGAGCACTTAGGATGTAGACCGGCGGGGACCTCTCTGTTGGGCTCTAGGTAGGGCTGCGGTGTGTCGATCAGCCGAGGCCGGGCATGACCCGATAAAAGTGTGTCCGTCCAGAGTTAATCGAGCGTGTTGGGTAACAATAGTGCACCCCTGCAGGGAAGTAATCTATTCGAATAGCCGTGTCCACGGTAACAGGACACTCGGAGTTGTATCCTGATCTGCTACAACCATGAATGGATACCGTTACAATGATAAACTGATACTACTGCTCTCGGGATCACTTTCTCGCAGGGTAGTCGAGAAAGGATCTCAGGGCATTACTAAAATATAATTGCTATTATGTGTTGCTATATTCTACCCTCTTCTGATGCTGCAAGATTGCTTCAAGATGCTAGTCTTCGATAGGCTAGGCCTCTCCCCCTCTGTTCCGGCATTTCTGCAGTTTAGGCCAAAGATATAGCCCCATTTCTTTGATACCGATGCATATTTAGTATAGTTCTGATGTCAGTCTTGTGAGTACTTTGTATGAGTACTCACGGTTGCTCTGCTACTTCTTTTTCCCCATACCCGATTGCTGCGACCAGATGATGGATCCCAGGAGTCAGCTGCTACCGCCGACGACTGCTACTACACTTCCGGTGGAGCCTACTACTACGTGAAGATCCCCGATGACCAGGAATAGTTCGGAGGTCCTAGGCAGGAGGCCTTCGCCTTTTCGATCAGTGTCGCTGTTTGTGCTAGCCTTCTTAATGCACACTTGTTTAACTTTGTGTCTGTACTTAGATACCTTTGTTTCCGCTGATGCTTGTATGACTCGAGCTTATGTATTCAAGCCCTCGAGGCCCCTGGCTTGTAATATAAAGCTTGTATGACTTTTATTTGTGTTTAGAGTTGTGTTGTGATATCTTCCCGTGAGTCTCTGATCTCGATCGTGTGCATTTGCATGAATGATTAGTGCACGGTCGAGCAGGGGCATCACTGGTTACCAAGGTGGGTTCTTCTTGGTTCGTGTTGCAGTAGGTCATGGTGAGATTCTAGATCAAAGTTTGAGCGCACGCGTACGCATGAATCCCTCTCAGCGGCTCGAAGTGGGGGGACCGACATACGACACGTCGTGAACCCTCGCTCCGTGTGGGGACTTTCCGGTTCCAAAGCACGGTGCCACATCAAAGTTGTGCATTGGGTATTCAAACACCACACAAAACTTCCATACATATGTTTGGGCCACATGCATGCGGTGGTTATCTTCGGGCACTTTGGCGGCAAGCCCATCTGTGGGGCCGCATGGACGTCCATCACTTCGATCGACAACGATAGAGGTTACCAAGGTGGATTCTTCTTGGTCTGTGGTACAGTAGGTCTTGGTGAGATGCCCTCCCACCGACTCGAAGTGTGTGTGTGTGTGGGGGCACTACTTCGTACGTCATGAACCTCTGTGGGGGTCGGGGATGTCCGGGTTGCGAGGCACATGTGCCACATCAAAGTAGTGAAATGGGTATTTAAATATCACACCACCCTTTTCATACATATAGTTGGGCCACCCGCAGGTGGTTCGTGGTCTCACCCATCTCGCGTGCACAAACACATTTTTGGGCCCGCACGGTCCACCTTGTTGACCGGAAACAAGACGGGGGTTTGACCATGATGGATTCCTATAGCTTTTGTGTTATGGTAGGGTGAGATGCCAGACCAAGCTATTTGGGGGCATGCGTTCATAGCTATGAGCAATACTGCGCGCTTTGCGAGACAGGTGCCACATCAAAGTTGTGGATTGGGTATTTGAACATCAAACCACCCTTTTCATACATATATTTGGTCCACATGCAGGTGTGTTTGTGTTCTGACCCTTTCCCGCATTTTTTGCCAAATTTATAAATAGAAGACGAGTCGGATGTAACAACTGTCTGCAATTGTAGGTGCAATACGGTTCCCTCAGACTAGCCGTGTGCCACGCCCGTGCCCCTGTCACATTAGCACAGTCCACTGGTGGCCACTGGCCATGATTGGGCTCCACGAGGCTTCCCTCGGAATCTCAAAAATATCTACCCGCCTTCAGCGATTTCAGAAATGGTGGTTCCGCGAGTTTTTCTATTTGATAGCACACAATTATTATGTTTGGGCCGTGTGCGATGTTTGTTACCCCGCGCCGCTTATATCCCTTCATCCAAATTTTTAGTAGCCCCGTCATTTTATTCCCGCCTAGTAAAATTTTCACTAGCCGCAGCATTTCCTCAAACACCACCTTGGCCCCCCTCCACACACACACACCCCAAAACCTCCGCTCACGCACACACCACCCCTCCCTCACTCGAAACCCTAGCTAGCCCACCGCCATCGCCTCGCCTCAATCGTCAACCTTTGCTGGTCTGCCCGTGTAAGTTACCCACCAATCTCCATGCCCTCACCGCCCTGAGTTTCTTAGATGACGCCAGCGAAACACCCCCTTTCCCACAGATCCCCATCCCCATCCCCATCCCCCAATTCAGAGCGTCGCGGCCTAAGCCCGGCTACGCTTCCTGGGGAGCTCGAGGAGAGAATGGCCAAAAAGAGGTTTATCGCAGCCTCTTCGCCCGACGATGGCGAGGTGGCCGCCGAGGCCGCCGAGGAAGCTGACGATGATGACTGGCCGGAGGCTTTCCATCAGTGGTGTCACGTATATTGGTATCTCATGGATGCCGGCTACGACATCGAGGTCGTCGACAACGGCGGTTTGACGCGGGCTATGTCACAGGTTAAGTGGCTCACCCCCAACTCCTCGGGTTCAACCGCTCTCGATCTCATCCATGGCCCCGCCGCTTATCTCCTCTGCCTCGCCATCAAGAATTTGCCATCCTTCATTGCCATCGAGTCCCTTTTGTCATTTCTGAAGGACACATTCTATGCCACTGGCTTGGGATCCTCAGCTGCCATGTCAGACCTCATCGACGGCGACCACGAGGAGGGAACCCTCTCCGGCTCTTCCAAGGGGAAAGAGCCTATCTGTGACATCAGGGAGGGCACCCTATAGTTGTGCTCTTCCAAGGGGAAGGAGCCCATCTGCGACAACAGGGAGCGCACCCAGAGTCCGTGCTCTTCCAATGGGAAGGAGCCCATCTGTGACAAGTGAGGAAACCCATGATTTGTTTTGCCGTGCCTCTTCCAAGGGGGAAACATCATATGATCGTGCTCGTAGCTTTTTCCATGCTATGTTTTAACCATGCCATGTTTCAGTTGCTATATTTGGTTGTTTGTAGTATGCCTTGTTTATTTCATTTATTCACAATGTGATGTTCTATATGTGCAAGAATGTACTGTGCAATTCAATTTCATCAACACTAGTTTCATTGGCCAAAATTGGTTCCTGTTAAAGCTGGTGTAGTTAACATGCCCCCTGTTTATTTCAGTTTTCTCACATTGTGATGTGCAATCATACAATTTGATGTTTAAGCACAAGCTTAGTTCTATGCAATTTCAATAATACCACTATGAGTGACTATATTTGGTTGCTATTAAGCCTGTTGTAATGAGCATATGCCTTGTTTAACGGTTTTTGGTTGTTAGGTTGTTTGTACTGAGCATATGTCCAGTTTCAATTGCTATATTTGGTTGTTTGTAGTATGCCTTATTTATTTCAGTTATTCACAATGTGATGCTCTATATGTGCAAGTATTGACTGTGCAGTACAATTTCATCAATACCACTTCAACGACCATATTTGTTTCCTATTAAGCCTGGTGTTGGTAATACGCCCCCTGTTTTTTCACATTGTGATGTTCAATTATACAATTTGATGTTTAAGCACAAGCTACGTTCTATGCAATTTCAACAATACCACTATGAATGACTATATTTGGTTGCTGTTAAGCCTGTTGTAGCGAGCATATGCCTCTTTTAACAGTTTGTGGTTGTTCGGTTGTTTGTAGTTAGCATATGTCCAGTTTCAATTGCTATATTTGGTTGTTCGTAGTATGCCTTGTTTATTTCAGTTATTCACAATGTGATGTTCTATATGTGCAAGTATGAACCGTGCAGTTCAATTTCATCATTACCAGTTTCAACGGCCATATTTGGTTCCTGTTTAGCCTGGTGTAGTTAACAAGCCCGTTGTTTATTCTAGTCTTTTTGCAATGTGATGTTCAATTGCACAATTTGATGTTTAAGCACAAGCTACGATCTATGCAATTTCATAACAATACCACTATGAATGACTATATTTGGTTGCTGTTAAGCCTGTTGTATTTAACACCCCTTTCCATTTTTATTTAACAATAACTAGTGTGCTTAAAACTGCACAATACCATTTTGAATGACTATATTTGGTTGTTTTTAATTGTTAGGCCTGTTGCGGTTAACACACCTTTCCACTTCTTGTTTGCATAACTAGCATGCTTAAACCTGCACATTGAAGTTATCATTTGGAGATTATGTTGTCTACCATGGATATATGTGACACCCTGGTTTTTGGCAACTTTTTCTTTTCAAATTTTTTCTGGTTTTATTTGCAAATTGGCTGGCTTTTGAATCTTTTCAGTTGACTTTGGACTTGGGAAACTTTTGAATTTCTCCCTAGGTGATCCAAATCCCTCAATATCTTGCCAAAATCTTGTCACACACCTTCTGGATTAAATTCCAATTTTCACTTCTCTCAAAATAATTCATTTTCTCCTTTGGGAAAATCTGTCTTCACTATGGGTTGTGAAGCAACCTATAGTTTTGATGATCAGAAAAATCCCAAATTAATACCACACCTTCTTGTTATCATCTACTCCCACAATCTTCAAAAACATTTCATGGTCCAGTATAAGATTTTGTCCAGAATATTCCATTTATCTTGTGGACAACACTGGTCCTTTGTGAAGCAACCCATATTTCCTCAACTCAGAAAACTCTCAAATAATTCCCTGAGATACTAGGGGACATATATTACCACAATAACCAAAAACATCTCCTTGTCCAGTATAAATTTTCAGCAGAAATATTCTGCCAAGTTTCTGCTCATTTCAAACCTCTGTGAAGGAAGTACTAGCTAAAGGTGTCCATTTGACCTGAAATTTTATGACATCTTGGAATTGCCAAATAACCCCCACACACCAAATTTCAGCTCCAGAGGATCACTCATGTGAGTGCAACAACCTCACCAAGTTTCTGGACCAGTATGGCATTTGTACATGAACCATGTCCAAACTTTGATGAAAGTTTCTCAAATTTGGCCAGCTAGTAGTCCTTCCAACATAGATCACTCCAGACATCTCCATTGGCTTCCTCTCCAGCTCATCTCCTCTCCAGATCCCTCCTAAGTTACTGACAACAAACTGTTGCTGATGCTACACTTCGGCTCAGTGAGTCTCTGGGCGAACTAGTGCCACGAGAGGGTTCCAGTACACCAGGTCGACGCACCAGATACGGCCTGGCAGGCCAGCTCGCGCCGCATGTGCCTGTGCATGCGGTGACCACGTGGCCAGCCCTGCCAAAACCGCGCTCTGGGCGCCGCCAGGCACGGGTCTCGTCGGAGCGAGACGCCCGCATGGCCGTACCTTGTCCTTGTTCACCGACATTGTCTCCGCCGTCCACCTCGCCACTCCAGACTCTTCCCCTCGCTGGAGAAGCTCTCGCCGGCCGCCACCGAACACCGCACTGTTGCGCCCGTGTGGCCACAGTGGGGTGAGCTAGCTAGCTTCATCCTCGCGGCTCGTCGTCGCGCGCATTAACTCACCTGCCCTCCTCCGTCACCTCGCCGCGCTCCACGACGGCCAGCTCGTCGTCCTGCTCGCGCCAGCTCATCCACGGTGGCTTGCGGCTCGGCCACCCTTCGCCCACCTATAAATAGCCACGGCCAGCCCTCTCCAGCTCCTCATCGCTCCTCACCACCTCCCAATCGAGCTCTGCTCGCCGCGCCAAGGCCGAGAGGCCCTCTGGCCTCGTAGCTCACCGGAGTTCCGCCGCCGATCCCCATTCTGCCACAGCTCGTTCCACTCCACCCCAGCCTCGCCCGACTCCACCCACGAGCTCAGCAAGTTCCCCTGGCCCTGCCCAACCTCTTGCCTAGCCGAAGCTCTGCCGTATTCGCCGTCGCCGACGACCCCCAAAACCAGCCGCCGCCGGAGAGGAAGGGAACGACGCCGTCAGGCTGTCTCCGGAGACGCCACTAGTACAGGGAGGACCGCCGTCGTGTGGACGATCCATCTCCGACATCTCCCGACCTCGCCGCCGTCGCTATCACCGGCAATCGCCGTCGGTGTGCCGCCCTTCTTCTATTCTTTTCTTTTTCTTTTTAAATCTAACAGCGGGGCCCACTCGTTAGTGACTCAAGACCGCGCCCGAAGCGGTATGACTGGAGGCGCACTCCCAGTTTACGCCATCGATGTGGCCCACTGTGGGATTTTCTAATTTCTGTTTAAATCCAACTTTGACCAGAAACTTTGACTGTCCCTAACTCTTTATCCACAAGTCCAAATCAATTGATTCTTTTTGCATTGTCTTTGTCTTGAGCCCCTCTATTTTCTGGTAAATTTTGGTATTTTTCTCACATGTACAGAATTTCTGGTTAACAGAAATGTATTATGTGACATTTTGTTTTGCTATTTTAAAATATTTTCAGAAGGAAATCCTTTTGGTTTTGAAGACCAGGAGTTTGTGGACAACCCAACTGAGCAAGGCAAGCCACATCATCCATTACATGAAGCATTGCAATAGTAATGGTTTATTAATCGAATTATTTGCATTATTTTAATATGTGATAATTCATAGTAAAATTATATTGTTGCATAGCTACTGCCATATTAATTTATTCATGAGAAACCACCTTGCTTGTTATGTACTTACTAAAACTAAGCTTAATGGTTGATCAAGTGCCACCGACCCGGACTTACCCGTGCAGCCACATCTGCCGGTATGGGACGGCCTTGACTTGGTCTGACCGCGAGCTATTTTATCGGTACCACCAAAGAGGGAGGGTTATGCGTCCGTGCTATCCTGATCAGGTAGGCGACGATAACCCTGTGAGCCAGTTGAGTTATTTGCCGGCGTCCCCGTTTGGGACAGTTTAGTTGGCCACGACGGTGGCAGGTGTCAAGAGTGACACAGAGGCCACCCAGGGCATGACTCCAGGGGGATGATTGTCGGTGGTACGATGGAGGGGTCACGGGTTAGGCAAGTTTCGTTGGAGCAGCACCGGTCCACCCAGAAGGGAAGTGTACCGAGGTACGGGACCAGGAGCTCCATGGTGTGGGAAAAGTGTGCAACCTCTGCAGAGTGTAAGAATCTATTCGAATAGCCGTGTCCACGGTATTGGACACAGTCCGCACTAGGTCACACTGAGTGGTCAACCGTAATAATAATAATAATGATGGAAGAACTTGTCTTATGTTCGGAAGTGCTCAGTGGATCATGAGTATTCCGAGGGTTGTGGTACAACCCAGAAGAGAGTAAGTTGATATTCGGTAACAGTAAGTATGCAACTTAAGCACTTAACATAATCATTGCCATGTTGTTGTTTGCTGCATTGTTTTGGTTGCTGTGAGCTTGCGAGTACATTCCAAGTACTCACCTGGCGTATCATGCCAGATGCAGGAGAAGCCGAGGACGGAGGTCCCGATGGTTCGTGCTACGTTAACTAGGCCGTGTTCCAGCAGTGTCCCTTTGGGACGGAGAGTTTCACCTGTTGTTCCGCTACGCCGTAGAATCACCTAGTAGTACTGAGTCCTTGCTATGTTCCATAAATAATGTAGATATTGTCATAGCACGTGTAGTGCTTCTGGCCTCGCTACCCGATGTAATTTTCCGAGCTTGTACTTGTACAATATCAATAAAGATCAGTTCTGTTCTGTTCCAAGTTGTTGTGTGTTTCCAGAAGACATGATCTCTGGGTTGGAAACACAGGGTAAACCGGTCCTTTGAGCCGGGGTGCCACAACGCTTGGTATCAGAGCCGCGCTGACTGTAGGACACCCTAGTTAACCCCGCGCTAGAACCTCGATTAGTTTGGAGTCTTGGTATGTGCTTTGCTTGCTGCATTTGATTGCTGCATGGCATGCATATAGTTTATTGTTGTGCTAACCGTTGGCCTTGTGAGTGTAGATGGCACCAGTTCCGTACCACTACAACCATGAGCCGGCACCGTTCACTTTTCCAGTACTGCTCCGCAGCGTCTGGCTTCGGCTGTATCCCAACGGCGAAGTTCCAGTGTACCAGGTGTTCCGAGAGAAGCTTGCTGGTTCAGTGTACGAGTATCACGCGGAGGCCTTTCTTACGGCGAGTTCGGATATTGGCAGCTACTCCCGTTCTTCCAAGGGCGGAACTGCTTCTACTCCGGAGTTGGCGATCCAGTTTGCTGCGATGGAAGCTCTCACGAACTTGCGCTTCCACGAGGTTGAGATGCAGACACACCCAGGTTTCTTTCACTACCCCACCCTGTCGCCTACGACAGGGCGAGTCCTTTTCGCACCTGTTGACCCGGTGAGTGATCGTGCTACTGGTGTTTTATCTCGTTATCTCAACGCCAGTTACCGTATGATCACCTCACTGGCTGAGGAGCTGACTCATGCCCGAGAGAAACTTGCAACTGTTGCGACAGCACAGTCTCCTCTTCCTCCTGCGTTTTCACCTGTGTATACTCCACCCGTTCCACCTTCACTAGCACCTGAGACTCCTTCTAGCTCGTTCAGACCGCCAGGCTTTTCGTCTGGTAGCCGACGTGAGACCCCGGCAGAATGGGCCTCACTCTTAGCTACTCCAGCTGCTCCAATGCTGCAGCGTCCTGCTTCTTCTCCTTCAGAGGGATAACCTTCCCGTCAGCGTCGCCGTGTTTCCTTTGATCCGGAGGCTGAGATTCACATCATCAGTTCCGATTCCGAGACAGGATCAAATGACGAGGAGTCTTCAGTCTGTCAGTGTCCGTGCCACCCGCTCTACTAGAGTGGAGGTTTGAGTTTCAGTGCATGCATTGTAGCATCTCTGCATATGTCAACTGCCGTATGAGCAGTTCTAGCCATGATAACCCCTACTAGCTTGTCATGTATGATGTTGGGTTGCCCTGTATAATTATGTTGTTCGCTTTATTCTCCCTTTTTATTTGGTTTCTTTTCTTGGTGTCATACTATCGTATTTCCCTTATGGGTGTTGCTCATCGATTCGGTATTTTGCAATGGGAACAAATTTAGGATGAAGAGGTGTAGTAATCAAGGCGGCGATGGAACTCCCGTTCGTCGATCCGCCAGACAAGCAGGACAATCACCAGAAGACTTGCCACCCCCACCACCACAATCACCGACCACTGATCAGATCATAAGAATGTTTGAAGAGAAAAGAAATCAAGATCTCATGGAATTTCTGAAAAGTATGCAGACTATGGTGGGTCAGAATCACAACAATGGGACACACTCTAAATTGTCTGATTTTCAGCGTACCAAGCCACCCAGTTTTGGTCAAGCTATGGATCCTATGGAAGTTGATGACTGGCTAAGGACCATGGAAAAGAAGTTAGACATAGCCCGCTGTGATGAGTTAGACAAGGTTCCTTTTGTCACTCACTACCAGGAAGGACCGGCTGCTATATGGTGGGACAATACAAAAATAATGTGGCTTCCTGGGGAAGATATTTCCTGGGAGAAATTCAAGGAGGTATTCCGCAAGTATCACATTCCTACCGGCATAATGAAGGTGAAGCAGAGGGAATTTCTTGCTCTTACTCAAGGGAATATGTCCGTTGGTGAGTATCTGAACAAGTTTAATAATCTGGCACGGTACTCCACTCACGACGTGTCCACGAAAGAAAGAAGGATAGACCGATTCCTAGGAGGACTTAACCACACCCTCCGTTGTCAGCTTTGTATGCTGGATTTTCCTAACTTCCAGACCTTGGTGAACAAGGCTTTCATAGCTGAACGAGAGCATAAGTCAGGATATGACGATCGCAAGCGGAAGTTTGAACCCAAGAAGGATAACCGTGAGCAGTTTGTACAGAAGCCACGTATCTGGCAACCAGGTCCGTCTGAATACAAGCCTGCCTGGAGCAATGGCAACAACAGCAATAAGCCCGCCAGCCAGGAAAAGACCTTTGGCAAACAACCAGTGCTGGAGGACTGCCACCGCAACAACACTTGCTTTACTTGTGGTCAGGGCGGGCATTACTCCAGGCAGTGCCCCACAAGAAACGGGAAGCTACCATCCGACTACAAGCCACAAGTCAACAATGTTGGACGCCGCCCCAATCCGAACTTCTATCGCGGCCAGGTCCATCATATCTCTGCTGAGGAAGCCCGCGAAGCACCCGACGTGGTCCTTGGTATGTTTTCTGTTAACGACATACCCGCAATAATTTTATTTGATTCTGGGGCTTCTCATTCATTTATTTCGTGAGTTTTGCCACCATACACAAACTTTCTCCTTCTCTTTTGGACAAAATCATGGTGGTACAATCCCCTGGCTCCATGCTCAGAACAAATGTTATATATAAAGATTTGGAAATCTTGATACATGGAGTTAAGTTTCCAGCTACCCTTGTAGCCATTGAATCCCCTGGACTGGATATAATACTGGGGATGGATTGGTTGACACCACATCAGGTGTGTATCAACTGTGCCACCAGGACGGTGACATTGGTTAACCCGGCAGGTCAAACAGTACAATTTACTGCTAGCAGAATGATGTCAAAGAAGGGAATGGCATTCAAAGATACTGCTACAGATATAAATCTGATTCCAGTAGTCAGTGAATTTCCGGACGTATTTCCGGAAGAACTACCAGGAATGCCACCTGATCGGGAACTAGAGTTTGCTATTGATGTTGTTCCCGGAACCGCTCCAATTTATAAGAAGTATTACCGCATGCCTTCCCCAGAGCTGGTGGAATTAAAGAAATAGCTAGATGAATTACTACAAAAAGGGTACATTCGTCCAAGCACCTCACCATGGGGATCACCTGTGCTGTTCGTTAAAAAGAAGGATGGCAGCCTACGGATGTGCGTGGACTACCGCCAATTGAATGAGGTCACCATTAAAAATAAATATCCGCTTCCCCGCATTGATGATCTGTTCGACCAGTTAAACGGGGCCCGGGTATTTTCCAAGATTGATCTTCGAACGGGGTATCATAAGCTAAAAATCAGGAAAGAGGATATCCCCAAGACAGCCTTCACTACCCGATATGTTCTGTATGAATTTACAGTCATGTCATTCGGGCTGACAAATGCTCCAGCCTACTTCATGAGCATGATGAACAAGGTCTTCATGGACTTCTTAGACAAGTTTGTGGTAGTATTCATCGATGATATTCTTATCTATTCCAAAGATGAAGAAGAGCACACACAACATCTCCGTGCTATTCTGGAAAGACTAAGGACCCATCGCTTGTATGCCAAGTTCAGTAAGTGTGAATTTTGGCTAAAAGAGGTGGAATTTCTAGGACATGTTCTGTCAGAACAGGGTGTGGCCATTGACCCCAGCAAAGTGACTGCTGTATTAAACTGGAAGACACCAGCCACGGTAACTGAAGTTCGCAGCTTTCTGGGATTGGCAGGCTACTACCGTCGTTTCATTGAAGGCTTCTCAAAAATAGCCAAGCCATTGACAGAACTGTTGAAAAAGAATGACAAATTTGTCTGGACAGAAGAATGTGATAGCAGTTTCATGGAGTTAAAGACGAGGCTAACTACGGCCCCTGTCTTAGTTCTTCCAGACATCCACAAGAGCTTTGATATATATTGCCATGCTTCCAGGCGTGGAATTGGCTGCGTTCTAATGCAAGAAGGAAGGGTTGTAGCATATGCATCCAGACAGCTATGGCCCCATGAAGAGAACTATCCCACTCATGATCTGGAATTGGCAGCCGTGGTTCATGCATTAAAGATTTGGAGGCATTATCTCATTGGACAGCGATGTGAAATATACACAGACCACAAGAGTCTCAAGTATATTTTCACCCAACCCGACCTTAATCTCAGACAAAGAAGATGGCTTGAACTGGTCAAGGATTATGACATTGGAAATAATTATCATCCGGGAAAAGCCAATGTGGTCGCCGATGCTCTCAGCAGAAAACAAGGCACTATGAATGCACTAACTGAGGGTATCCATCCAAGGCTACAAGAAGAGTTTGCCAAGCTTAATATGATATTATGCGGCCCAATTAGCCCGGATACATTGGAAATTATTCCAACACTTATGGAAGAAATTAAGGCAGCTCGAAATTCCGATAAAAGTGTACAGGAGATCAAGGAGAACATTCAGCAAGGGAACACCAAGTCCTTCCGTGTTGATGACCAGGGCACCTTTTGGTTTGAGAACCGAATATGCGTGCCTGATCAAGAAAACTTGAGACAACAAATACTTAGAGAGGCATAGGAATCTGCATACTCTATCCATCCAGGAGGAACAAAAATGTACCAGGACTTATGGAAAACCTTTTGGTGGCCAGGAATGCGAAGGGACATTGCGTACTATGTCGCCTGTTGTGATGTCTGCAATAGAGTCAAGGCTGAACACCAGAAACCCGCTGGGCTACTACAACCTTTACAGGTTCCCCAGTGGAAATGGGATGACATATGCATGAACTTCATTGTTGGACTACCCAAGTCAACAAGAGGGCATGATGCTATCTGGGTCATCGTGGATGTACTTACTAAAGTGGCTCACTTTATTCCAGTGAAGACCACCTTCAGAGCCGATCAGCTTGCACAGCTCTACATGTCCCGAATTGTTAGTCTTCATGGAGTGCCCAAGTCTATCACATCAGATAGAGGATCCTTGTTGACTTCAGCATTCTGGCTACGTTTGCACCAAGCCCTGGGAACCGTGCGAAAGCATAGTACATCATATCATCCACAGACGGATGGACAGACCGAACGTGTGAACCAGATATTGGAAGATATGCTTCGGTCTTGTGCCCTCACCTATGGATCCAAATGGGAGGATAGCCTACCCTACGCGGAATTCTCCTACAACAACAGTTATCAGTCGAGTCTCAAGATGTCACCATTCGAAGCCCTGTATGGACGGAAATGTCGCACTCCTTTAAATTGGTCCCAGACAGGAGACAGGTGTATCTTCGGCACGGATTTGATGCTCAAGGCTGAGAAGCAAGTTAAGGATATTCAGGAATGTCTTTGAGCAGCCAAGTCCCGTCAAAAGAGTTACTATGACCCTAAACATCGAGAAGTAACTTTTGAGCCTGGAGAGTATGCTTATCTCTGAGTCACCCCCATGAAAGGAATAAAAAGGTTTCATATCCGAGGGAAGCTTGCACCGAGATATATTGGTCCCTTTCCAGTAATTGCTAGGAGAGGCAGAGTAGCATATCAGCTAGAGTTACCACCGGAGTTGTCTGAAGTTCACGATGTCTTCCACATATCACAGTTGAGAAAGTGCATTGCACCACCGATCAAGCAGGCATATATGAGTGAGCTAGAGCTGACTAAGGATTTGACCTACGAAGAAAAACCTGTCAGAATTTTGGATGAGATGGAAAGAACTACCAGGAGTAAGATAATCAAATTTGCCAAAGTATTGTGGGATCATCATACTGAGGAGGAAGCTACCTGGGAAAGAGAGGATTTTCTGAGATCAGCATATCCGCATTTGTCCCTGAGCAACCGAATCACGAGGACGAGATTCATCCTAAGGGGGGTAGGTTTGTGACACCCTGGTTTTTGGCAACTTTTTATTTTCAAATTTTTTTCTGGTTTTATTTGCAAATTGGCTGGCTTTTGAATCTTTTCAGTTGACTTTGGACTTGGGAAACTTTTGAATTTCTCCCTAGGCGATCCAAATCCCTCAATATCTTGCCAAAATCTTGTCACACACCTTCTGGATTAAATTCCAATTTTCACTTCTCTCAAAATAATTCATTTTCTCCTTTGGGAAAATCTGTCTTCACTATGGGTTGTGAAGCAACCTATAGTTCTGATGATCAGAAAAATCCCAAATTAATACCACACCTTCTTGTTATCATCTACTCCCACAATCTTCAAAAACATTTCATGGTCCAGTATAAGATTTTGTCCAGAATATTCCATTTATCTTCTGGACATCACTGGTCCTTTGTGAAGCAACCCATATTTCCTCAACTCAGAAAACTCTCAAATAATTCCCTGTGATACTAGGGGACATATATTACCACAATACCCAAAAACATCTCCTTGTCCAGTATAAATTTTCAGCAGAAATATTCTGCCAAGTTTTTGCTCATTTCAAACCTCTGTGAAGGAAGTACTAGCTAAATGTGTCCATTTGAGCTAAAAAATTTATGACATCTTGGAATTGCCAAGTAACCCCCACACACCAAATTTCTGCTCCAGAGGATCACTCATGTGAGTGCAACAACCTCACCAAGTTTTTGGACCAGTATGGCATTTGTACATGAACCATGTCCAAACTTTGATGAAAGTTTCTCAAATTTGGCCAGCTAGTAGTCCTTCCAACATAGATCACTCCAGACATCTCCATTGGCTTCCTCTCCAGCTCATCTCCTCTCCAGATCCCTCCTAAGTTACTGATAGCAAACTGTTGCTGATGCTACACTTCGGCTTAGTGAGTCTCTAGGCGAACTAGTGCCACGAGAGGGTCCCAGTACACCAGGTCGACGCACCAGACACGGCCTGGCAGGCCAGCTCGCGCCGCGTGTGCCTGTGCACGCGGTGACCGCATGGCCAGCCCTGCCAAAACCGCGCTCTGGGCGCCGCCAGGCACAGGTCTCATCGGAGCGAGACGCCCGCGTGGCCGTACCTTGTCTTTGTTCGCCGACATCGTCTCCACCGTCCACCTCGCCACTCCAGACTCTTCCCCTCGCCGGAGAAGCTCTCGTCGGCCGCCACCGAGCACCGCAGTGTTGCGCCCGTGCGGCCATAGTGGGGTGAGCTGGCTGGCTTCTTCCTCGCAGCTCGTCGTCCCGCGCATTAACTCACCTGCCCTCCTCCGTCACCTCGCCGCGCTCCACGACGGCCAGCTCATCGTCCTGCTCGCGCCAGCTCATCCACGGTAGCTTGCGGCTCGGCCACCCTCCGCCCCACCTATAATAGCCACGACCAGCCCTCCCCAGCTCCTCATCGCTCCTCCCCACCTCCCAATAGAGCTCTGCTCGCCGCGCCAAGGCCGAGAGGCCCTCTGGCCTCATAGCTCGCCGGAGTTCCACCGCCGATCCCCACTCTGCCACAGCTCGTTCCCCTCCACCCCAACCATGCCCGACTCCACCCATGAGCTTAGCAAGTTCCCCTGGCCCTGCCCGACCTCTTGCCTAGCCGAAGCTCTGCCGGATTCGCCGTCGCCGACGACCCCCGAAACTAGCCGCCACCGGAGAGGAAGGGAACGACGCCGTCAGGCTGTCTCCGGAGATGCCACTGGTACAGGGAGGACCGCCGTCGTGTGGCCGATCCATCTTCGCCATCTCCCGACCACACTGCCGTCGCTATCACCATCAATCGCCATCGGTGAGCCGCCCTTCTTCCGTTCTTTTCTTTTTCTTTTTAAATCTGACAGTGGGGCCCACTCGTTAGTGACTCAAGACCGTGCCCGAAGTGGTATGAGTGGAGGCGCACTCCCAGTTTATGCCATCGACGTGGCCCGCTGTGGGATTTTCTAATTTCTGTTTAAATCCAACTTTGACCAGAAACTTTGACTGTCCATAACTTTTTATCCAGAAGTCCAAATCAATTGATTATTTTTGCATTGTCTTTGTCTTGAGCCCCTCTATTTTCTGGTAAATTTTGGTATTTTTCTCACACGTACAGAATTTCTGGTTAACAGAAATGTATTATGTGACATTTTCTTTTGCTATTTTAAAATATTTTCAGAAGGAAATCCTTTTGGTTTTGAAGACCAGGAGTTTGTGGACAACCCAACTGAGCAAGGCAAGCCACATCATCCATTACATGAAGCATTGCAATAGTAATGGTTTATTAATTGAATTATTTGCATTATTTTAATATGTGATAATTCATAGTAAAATTATATTGTTGCATAGCTACTGCCATATTAATTTATTCATGAGAAACCACCTTGCTTGTTATGTACTTACTAAAACTAAGCTTAATGGTTGATCAAGTGCCACCGACCCAGACTTACCCGTGCAGCCACATCTGCCGGTATGGGACGGCCTTGACTTGGTTTGACCGCGTGATCTTTTATCGGTACCACCAAAGAGGGAGGGTTATGTGTGCGTGCTACCTTGATCAGGTAGGCGACGATAACCCTGTGAGCCAGTTGAGTTATTTGCCGGCGTCCCCATTTAGGACAGTTTAGTTGGCCACGACGGTGGCAGGTGTCAAGAGTGACACAGAGGCCACCCAGGGCATGACTCTGGGGGAGGATGATTGTTAGTGGTACGATGGAGTGGTCACGGGTTAGGCAAGTTTCGTTGGAGCAGCACCGGTCCACCCAGAAGGGAAGTGTACCGAGGTATGGGACCAGGAGCTCCATGGTGTGGGAAAAGTGCGCAACCTCTGCAGAGTGTAAGAATCTATTCGAATAGCCGCGTCCACGGTATTGGACACAGTCCGCACTAGGTCACACTGAGTGGTCAACCGTAATAATAATAATAATGATGGAAGAACTTGTCTTATGTTCGGAAGTGCTCAGTGGATCACGAGTATTCCAAGGGTTGTGGTACAACCAAGAAGAGAGTAAGTTGATATTCGGTAACAGTAAGTAAGCAACTTAAGCACTTAACATGATCATTGCCATGTTGTTGTTTGCTGCATTGTTTTGGTTGCTGTGAGCTTGCGAGTACATTCCAAGTACTCACCTAGCGTATCATGCCAGATGCAGGAGAAGCCGAGGACGGAGGTCCCGATGGTTCGTGCTACGTTAACTAGGCCGTGTTCCAGCAGTGTCCCTTTGGGATGGAGAGTTTCACCCGTTGTTCCGCTACGCTGTAGAATCACCTAGTAGTACTGAGGCCTTGCTATGTTCCATAAATAATGTAGATATTGTCATAGCACGTCTAGTGCTTCTGGCCTCGCTACCCGATGTAATTTCCTGAGCTTGTACTTGTACAATATCAATAAAGATCAGTTATGTTCTATTCCAACTTGTTGTGTGTTTCCAGAAGACATGATCTCTGGGTTGAAAACACTGGGTAAACCGGTCCTCTGAGCCGGGGTGCCACAATATATTTGGTTGATGTTTAGCCTGCTGTGCTTAACATGCCTTTCGATGTACTTACATAGGACAATATTGGGAACGACTGTTGTTTTCCACCAAGGTTAGTTTCATCCCATGGCTTATATGTACTCCCTCCGCCCCATAATATAAGATGTTAATTCATCCAATATGTGAGTATATTGGATGTAATATGATCTTATATAATGGGACGGAGGGAGAATTGTACTACATCATTATGCAATTGCAGTTTAGCTTCTAATATTAACATAGTGCTTGTAGGTACATATGTCATTGGTAAAGATCCGCTCTTTGACCCTTTTTGCGTATGGGGCAATGAGATATTCATGAACCAGCATCAAGTGAGGAAAGTGATAAAGATTGTTAGTAAAATGGGTCAAAAGATGGCAATTAAACTATTTGTTTACACTTTATCCAAGACAACAGTGAACTGCAGGATGGTAAGTTAGAGCTCTGTAGGCTTCTTTTTATTGCCCATAATGAGTTGTTACATGACAATGTCTGAATCTTTTTTCCTTTGCAGTGGTTCCCAAAGCAGTTTACTCAAGATTACCTATCAAACTACATGATTGGTGGACATGCAAAGGTTAAAGTATTTCTACCAGACTACAATGACTATCTAGAAGTCCTCATGAAGACAGTGAAGGATGGGCGGTCAGCCATCACAAGGGGTTGGACTAGAGTCGTGCGTGCATTCGACATGGAGGAGGGCACGATATGGGTATTCCGCTTCACCTTGTTCACTAACCAGAATATCTTTTGCCTCTTTCTTTACTATCTTTAATACAAGTATACAACCCTGGTTCATCATTCTTTATTTGGTGCTTATGTAATTCTTTTTTTATGTAATTCTTGAACATATGTACCTGTGAATCGAATAATGCATTGGTTGTTGAACCTGATGGATATGAATAAAGTTACTGCCTACTTTCCAATTCAAATTATGTACAATTTTGAATTGCATTGATTAAATTAGGGAGAAAATACGCTCAGCAGGTCATTACGCCGCACACGGTCTGTAAAGCACAACGTGTGTGATATACCTCATAATCCAACACGTTTCACAGAGAGAAAACATGTGCGACCAACCACACAATTCCTGTTTGCAAAGCGTGTGTGATGTCAGACAATATCACAAACGGTGCGACCAAACAAAATGTTTGTCATAGTCACCCTATCGTACACGCTTTACAATCATGAACTGTTTGTGATGTCGTACGCATCGTAAACGTTGCACCACAGAATAGCGTGTGCGATAGTTATCCCATCCGACACGAGTACGACAGTCGGACATTTCATAAACTCATATGACACACGTACGATGGTTGTCGGAGTCTCGGATCTGCGTCCAAGAAACTTCTCCAAGAACTTAGGATTCGAACTCTGGGGGACTTTGCTTGGCGACCTACGACACGACAGCAACTACGGCAGGATCTCGACGGGTTCACTGGTTCTCACCGGACACGAAGGGGACGCGCGAGTTACCCAGGTTCGGGCCACCGTGCGGTGTAATACCCTACTCCTGCCTGTGTGGGATTGCTCTGTGATGGAGAGCTTGTGGCTCGAAGTACACAAGGTGTGGGGGAGAATGGATCAATCCCCTCACATGGAAGAAGCCCTGCCCCCTTTTGTAGTGCCTTGGTCCTCTTCCCCGAAAATATGAGTGGGAAAGGGTGGCCACAGGGCGGCAATTCAAAGGGGAACAGGCGCGCAGGCTTATCCTGACTAAAGGCAGTCTTCGCCTGATAAAGTAGCTCCTCGTGACGTCTCGGTGGGCTTGGCGATGACTTCCGTCCTGGCGCGCCGATCCGTCCTAATCTTCTATCACCAAAGAGGAAACACTTTGGGGCTCGCTTTGGGGGAGGCAGATGCCACTGCTCCCTTATCACCAAAATGGAAACCTATCTGAGTTGTACCCTGCTGTCCTTGCCCTGGCCTCGGGACGTCACCCACGTGAGAGGCCAGCTGTAGCCGCGGCTAGCGCCGTTCATAACGCCCCGCGAAGTGGCCCCGCGAGGGGTTGTCTCACGAGGTGATCTGGGGCCTGCCGGCCTCACCAGGGCTTGGCCTGGTGGAGAGGGGCCTCGCGAGGCTAGCTCCTCGCGAGGTGACTCCTCCCTGGGCAACGACGCCAGGGCCACCTCATCGCCTCCTGGGCCAGAGGCAGACGGGCCGTGGTACCCTGGTTCCCACTGGGCCGACAGTAGCCCCCGGGCCCGCAGCGCGCGCGTCCTGCCTGTTGGGGACGAAGCGCTGCGGGGCCCATCGAGCCGCCGGGCCCAGGGCGACGCGTGGCGGCCTTTGCGGGCTCGGCGCCTCCACTTCCTGCGATGCCTCGATAACCGCCGTCTCAGCGATAAAACCTGTCCACGCGGGACGCGGGCATCTCATTGCTTCTTCACCCCGTCCCCAGCCTGCCTTGCAACCAACTCCTTGGCTCCCCCTTTCTCTTCCAACTTCCAATCTCTCCGCCCGGCACCGCCGCGGCCATGGCTCCCAAAAGGAAGCTCCCCGCACCCGAGAAAGGGAAGAAGGCGGCGGAAGAGGTGGAGCAGCCGAAGCCGGCGACGGTGAGGGGTAGAGGCCGGGCCCGTGGTTTGGCTACGGCGACGAGGGTACCTTCCCAGGGCCGGCCGTGCTCCACGGCCGCCGCCGCAGAGGTCGGCCACAGCACCCGCAGAACGGCCGCGACTCGTGGTCGCGGGAGGCGTGGCGCTCGCGGCCGCGGGGGGGCCGATGGAGCGCGCGTGCCTTCTCCCCAGGTGGACGCCCACACAGCGGAGGTCCCGCACGAGTTCATCGTGGGGCTGCACCGCCTACCTCGCAGCTGGCTCCGGCTTCCGGACTCCTTCGCAAGGGCGATGGAGGACGACGAGCCCCTGGGCCTGTGGCTACAGGTGGACGACTGCTGCAATGGCCCTTTCTGGGCAGTGGTGGAGTTTTCCCCCACCGGGTTCATATTCCTGGCCCGGGGGTGGAAAACATTCGCCCGCTCCCCCAATCTGAAGCGCGGGCAGGCCTTGCAATTCAGGTACGACAGAGCTGCAACCCTCTTCGTGAAGTTCTTCGGGGTCGCCGACCGCCGCAGGGAGCGCTGCGCGGAGAGCGAGAGCAGGAGCAGCTCTGACTCCTCCAGCGGGAGTGACTCTGACTCCTCCAGCGGGAGCGAAGGTGGCGGGAGCTCCTGGAGCGTCAAGAGTGAAGACGAGGACTCCGACTAGGTGCGGGCAGCGCCTGGGGCGGACCTTCGAGGACGATTCCTTCCTTTTGTCCCTGTAACCAATGTAGCCTGGTGGGGCATAAAAAATATCTTGCATGGTACCATATGTCTAAGTACTTGATGTCTCCCGCGCTTTTGCTTTCTCCCCGAGATCCTTCTTCCCTTTTTACGATGCCCTTATGCCCTGTGTCGCTGGGACCCGGCCCCCGAGCTAGCTACGACCGTCGCTGGTGTGCTTGGAGCATGTGCTCAGCAAGGCCAGAGGGTGTAGGGCTCCTGAGGCCGTTAGGAGTCCCTGAGGCGCGATGCTCAGGGTCCCCCCTTGACGCGCATGCGGCTCGTGCCAAGGAAATCCAGGTGCCTCGATGGGAGGGAAACCCGAGAGGCGCTTAGACTTAGCTCTTTTGGAGATACGCAGCTTGGAGCGAGCCCTTCGCGGGGCGTAGCATGCGAGGCACGGTCCCTCACGAAGCCCTCTGCCTGAGGGCCTGCACCAGGGAAATTGCCAAGTTTTTGCAAGTAATGTGGCGGGGCGCGCTCGCGATGCCGCCTACGGGTGTTATGCGAGAAGGCAAGAGCACCAAGGACCTGGTGAGGTGACGTGCACGGGAGTAGGCCCGCCAGCCAGAGCTTAGTCACTTGGGTTTCACAGCGCTGCTGGAACTAACCCGAGCACAAGCACCGTGCCCAGCCCCCGCTCGCGTGAGACACATGGGGGGAGATCGCGAGCGCGCCTCCCGAGGCAAACCCAGCTGCAAGGACACCGACTGTTATTAGGAAGTAGACTTTACTGATGCATGAAATAGATTCGTTACACAACAGGAAAGGTACATGTTGCCGTGTTCGACACGGGTCAGCTTGAGGATGTGACGTCCATAGGCCCCTCAAGTAAGTAGGCCGCCAGCGCGGAGCATGGGGTGTCCACCAGCGCGGAGCATGGGGTATCCGCCAGCGCGGAGCATGGGGTATCTGCCAGCGCGAAGCATGGGGCTTCCACCAGCACGAAGCATGGGGCATCCACCAGCGCGGAGCATGGGGCATCCACCAGCGCAGAGCATGGGGTATCCGCCAGCGTGGAGCATGGGGTATCTGCCAGCGCGGAGCATGGGGCTTCCACGAGAGTGGGAGGGAGCTCCCACATGCCGAAGGCAGCGTCGGTAGACGGAGCTCCGGAGCGTGTACAGCTCCATTTCGTTCGTATCCATGGGGTCACGGATAGAACTTGCGGAGATGTTGGATATTCCATGTGTTTTGTACCAGAACACCCTCCTCCATTTCGAGCCGTGCCGCGCCGGGCCGGGAGATGTGCGTTACCCTGAAAGGGCCCTCCCACATGGGTGAGAGTTTGTGGAGTCCCTCTCTGGAGAGGATCCGGCGCAGGACAAGGTCACCCGCCTCGAGGGTGCGGGGGCGTATGTTGCGGCTGTGATAGCGACGCAACGCCTACTGGTACCTTGCCGCGCGAAGGGCGGCCTGGCGGCGCGCTCCTTCGAGGAAGAGCAGGTCATCCTCCCGCAGGCCGTCCTGACGAGATTCGTCGAAGGCCAAAACCCGCGGGGACCGGTGGTTGACCTCGGCTGGGAGAACCGCCTCTGCCCCGTAGACGAGGAAGAAAGGTGTCTCGCCGGTGGGCTTGGTCGCCGTGGTGCGGATGGACCATAGCACCGATGGGAGCTCATCCAGCCAGCCCTTGCCACAGGCCGCGAGCTGCTTCTTGAAGCTCCTAGTCTTGAGGCCCTTGAGGACCTCAGCGTTGGCACGCTCGGCCTGGCCGTTGCTTTGAGGGTGTGCCACGGAGGCGAAGCAGATCCGCGTGCCGATGCTGGCGCAGTAGGTCTTGAATTGGCCGCTGGTGAACTGCGTGCCGTTGTCCGTGATGATGTGGTTGGGAACGCCGAAGCGACACACCAGGCCCTTGATGAACTTGACCGCTGACCCTACCGGAATGGTCTGGACAGGCTCCACCTCCACCCATTTGGTGAATTTGTCGATGGCGACGTAGAGGTAGCGATAGCTGCCAGCCGCGCGAGGGAAGGGCCCGAGGATATCCAGCCCCCAGACCGCGAAAGGCCACGAGAGAGGGATGGTCTGGAGCCCTTGCGCCGGCTGGTGGATCTGCTTGGTGTGGAATTGGCAGGCCTCGCATGCCTGGACCAGCTCCGCGGCATCCTCGAGCACTATGGGCCAGTATAAACCGCTGCGGAATGCCTTACCTGCGATGGTGCGTGATGATGAATGGTGGCCGCAGTCGCCTCCGTGGATGTCGGCAAGTAGCTCGTGCCCTTGCTCCTTGGAGATGCACCGCAGCGCGACTCCGTTTGGGCAGTGGCGGTACAGGTCACCCTCCCTCAAGTGGTAGAGCGCAGCCCGGCGGACCACATGCTCTGCTTCCACGTCGATCTCCGGGAGGGCGCCACCCTCCAGGTAGGCCTTGATCTCCGTGGTCCAGCTTTCAGGCTGCGGCTCGAGCGCCAGCAGCAGGTGAGCGCCTGAAGCTAGTCCGCAGTCTGGTGCGCCCATGGGTGGTGCGGGGGGAGCTCCTTGTGAGGCGCCGGGGGGTTGGCGATCGGAGGCATCGCTGACGGCTTCAGGAGCCGCTACTCGAAGACGCCGGGGCTCTGGGGCTCATGGGGAGAAGCGCGCTTGGCGATTTTGTCCGCCTCGCTGTTGTCGCTGCGAGGGATGTGCTGTAGCTCCATGCCCATGAAGCGCTTCTCGAGCTTGCGCACCTCCTCCAGGTAGGCCGCCATGTGCTCATCCTTCGGCTTGTACTTCTTGTTGGAGAAGTTGACGAGGAGCTGTGAGTCTCCCTTGATGACGATGCGCCTGACTCCAAGCGCGATGGCGGCCTTGAGCCCAGCGATGAGTCCCTCGTACTCGGCGATGTTGTTGGAGACCTTGTCAGTGCGCCCGAAGCAGAGCTGCACTGCGTAGTAAAGCTTGTCGCCTGTGGGTGTAGTGAGAACCACCCCAGGCCCCGTGCCCTGGCGCGCGAAGGCCCCGTCGAAGTGCATGCTCCAGCCTCCGGAGGTGGCCTCCTCGGGCAAGGGCGACTCCTCCTGGGGCTCGCCCTGGTGTGGGTCCGTCCACTCCGCCGCAAATTCCGCCAAGGCCGCGCCCTTGATGGTCCTGGTGGTGAGGAACTCCAGCTTGAAAGGCTGCTGCTCGATGTTCCATTCGGCGACGCGGCCGGTGGCGTTTGGGCTCCGCAGGACTTGCTCCAGCAGGTAGGATGAGATCACTCTGACTGGGTGACCCTGGAAGTAGTGGCGCAGCTTCCTAGAGGCCATGAGGAGTGCCAGGAGGAGCTTCTGCTGTATGGGGTATCGTTCGCGCGCGTCTCACAGCACTGTACTGACGAAGTAGATGGGGTGCTCGACGAGGCACGTGACCGTGGTGTCCGAGTCATGCTCATCAAGGAGCTCAGGCTGCTGCACCGCGGAGGCCTCCGGAGGCGGCACCACGGGGGCCTCCGAAGGCTGGGCTCCAGAGGCCTCCCGAGGGGGCATGGGGGCCTCCTGAGGACGGCCCTCCGCAGGCGCCGGCAGGGCTTTGAGGGGCTCTAGCGATGCCTCCACGGGGGTGGCATCCGCAGGCGCAGGCTCGGCAGGCTTCTTCTTGGTGCAGACTCACTCCTCCCGTTCTGCCACAAGGGCCGCGCTGGCCGTTTGGGGAGTGGCCACCAAGTACAACAGCAGGCGCTCACGTGGGCGCGGGGCGACCATGACGGGAGGGCTCGTGAGGTACCTTTTGAGATCCTCAAAGGCCGCATCGGCCTCGGGAGTCCACTTGAAGGTGTCAGACCTCTTCATGAGCTTGAAGAAAGGTATAGCCCACTCGCTGAACTTGGATATGAAGCGACTGAGCAAGGCCATGCACCCCGCCAGGCGCTGCATCTCCTTGAGGTTGCGGGGCGGCCGCATTTCCTCGATAGCCTTAATCTTCTCAGGGTTGGCCTCGATGCTGCGATGGGAGACCAGGAAACCAAGGAGCTTGCCGGAAGGGACACCAAAGACGCACTTGGCGGGGTTAAGCTTGAGGTTGACCTTGCGTAGGTTGGCGAAGGTTTCTCTCAGGTCCTCGATGAGGGTGCGCGCCTTGCGTGTTTTGATGACAATGTCATCGACATAGGCCTCCGCATTTCTCCCCATCTGGCACCCTAGGCAGATGCGCATCAGCCTCTGGAAGGTAGCCCCTGCACTCTTTAGGCCAAAGGGCATGCACACGTAGCAGAACACTCCGCAGGGGGTGATGAAGGCGGTTTTCTCCTCGTCCTCCCTTGCCATCTTGATTTGATGGTAGCCTGAGAAGGCGTCCAGGAAGCAGAGTAGATCGCACCCGGTAGTGGAGTCTACTATCTGGTCGATCCTGGGCAGTGGGAAGTGGTCCTTGGGGCAGGCCTTGTTGAGGTTGGTGAAGTCGACGCACATTCGCTTGCCGCCGTGCGGCTTGGCGACGACAACGGGGTTGGCGATCCACTCCGGGTGGAGCACTTCGCGGATGATTCCGGCATCTTGGAGTTTCTCGACCTCTCCAATGACGAAGTCCTGCTTCTCGGGCGCCTGGCGCCATACCTTCTGCTTGACGGGGTGCGCGTTGGGGCATACCGCCAAGTGGTGCTCGCTCACCTCCCTTGGCACGCCGGGCATGTCTGAGGCTGTCCAAGCGAACATATCAGCGTTCGCCCGAAAGAAGTCGACGAGGGTGCCCTCTTGCTCGGGGGAAAGGCCGCTGCCGATGGTGAGGAAGGGGCCCGCGCTGCCCCCATCCAACGATACTTTCTTGGTCTCGGCCCGCTCCTCGGAGAACAACAGCTTCTTCTTTGCGGGCGCCGGCTCGGCAAGCTCAGGGGCGTCCTCCTCCGGCAGTGATGCGGCGGCGGCAGCCTTGTTGGCGCACGCGAGGGCGTGCACCACGTCCTTTTCCTCGCAACGGACGGTGAGGGTGCCGAGACTGCCGGGCATCTTGATGAGGCCGTAAGCGTGGTGCGTTGCGTCCATGAACTTGGAGAGCGCTGGGTAGCCCAAGATGGCGTTGTAGGGCAGGCCGATGCGAGCCACATCGAAGACGATGAACTCCGTATGGTAGTTCTTGCGGGTGCCGAAGGTGACGGGAAGGCGCACCTATGCCAGGGGGGCAGTGGAGCCGCCAGTGACGCCCGAGAAGGGCCTCGTGGGCGCCAGACGCCCACCTGGCGCCTGGAGCGTCTCGAAAGTCTCCACAGAGAGCACGTTGAGGCCAGCGCCTCCATCGATGAGCGTCTTGGTGACGGCCACACCGCCGATAGTCGGAGTACACAGCAGAGGGACAGCCCCCGCAGCCCTAGTGGACTTGGGGTGATCGCTGGCGTCGAAGGAGACGGGGAACTCGGACCACTTGAGGCGGCCGGCAGACTCGGGTGCCGGAAGGGCCGTGCTCACTTCGCGCGAGAAGCGCTTGAGGTGGTGGCTGGACGAAGGGGCCTGGGCCCCTCCCAGGATGCAGGCCACCCCTCGGGGCCCCTGGGAGCCCCCGCTGGTGACAATGCCCTTTGTTGGGCGGCGGCCGCCGATGCCATTCAACACGGACGAGCCACGGGGCAACTCCGTGGCGCGCGCCGCACGGCGCCGCCCGGCCGCGCCACGGCCCGGAGGAGGAGGGAGACAAGGGGCGGCGTGCCCGGGTTGCTCAACGCACCGTGGAGGAGCGGCCGAGGAGCGAGGGGGCGCCTGGCCGCCGCTGGCGGCGGAGACGAGCTCGGTGATGCGCTCGAGCCAGGCGTCGCGACCGTCCTTGGCAGGGCGACAGCGCAGCAGCCCCTGCACCATGAGCAGCGCGACGCGCAGAGCGGGAGGGCCGCGACCTGAGGGCGAGGTCGCAGTGGAGGAGAGGCCATGCTCCTGCTCGCTCACCGACGGGCGGAGGGAGGAGGATGCCCCCCCACAACGGGCTTGGTGATGGCGCGTGGGCGCCGCCCAGGGGCACCTCGGACGGTGGGCGCCGCGCGGACCCTGGCGGCGGCCCGGCACGCGTCGGTGTCATCCATGTCGATGCTGACATCGAGGTCGAAGGTGCGAAGATGGCAAGTCCCCCTACCTGGCGCGCCAAATGTCGGAGTCTCGGATCTGCGTCCAAGAAACTTCTCCAAGAACTTAGGATTCGAACTCTGGGGGACTTTGCTTGGTGACCTACGACATGACAGCAACTATGGCGGGATCTCGATGGGCTCACTGGCTCTCACCGGACACGAAGGGGATGCGCGAGTTACCCAGGTTCGGGCCACCGTGCGGTGTAATACCCTACTCCTGCCTGTGTTGGATTGCTCTATGATGGAGAGCTTGTGGCTCGAAGTACACGAGGTGTGGGGGAGAATGGATCGATCCCCTCACATGGAAGCAACCCTGCCCCCTTTTGTAGTGCCTTGGTCCTCTTCCCCGAAAATATGAGCGGGAAAGGGTGGCCATAGGGCGGCAATTCAAAGGGGAACAGGCGCGCAGGCTTATCCTGACTAAAGGCGGTCTCCGCCTGATAAAGTAGCTCCTCGTGACGTCTCGGTGGGCTTGGCAATGACCTCCGTCCTGGCATGCCGATCTGTCCTGATCTTCTATCACCAAAGAGGAAACACTTTGGGAGTCGCTTTGGGGGAGGCAGATGCCACTGCTCCCTTATCACCAAAATGGAAACCTGTCTGAGTTGTACCCTACTGTCCTTGCCCTTGCCTCGGGATATCACCCACGTGAGAGGCCAGCTGTCTGCGGCTGGGGCTATTCGTCATGCCCCGTGAAGCGGCCTCGCGAGGGGTTGCCTCACGAGGTGATCTAGGGCCTGCCGGCCTCACCAGGGCTTGGCCTGGTGGAGAGGGGCCTCGCGAGGCTTGCTCCTCGCGAGGCGACTCCCCCCTGGGCAACGGCGCCAGGGTCACCTTGCCGGGGCCAGCCCAAGCGTCGCCTCCTGGGCCAGAGGCATACGGGCCGTGGTACCCTGGTTCCCACTGGGCCGACAATGGTTAAGTCATCTTCTTAGTTATATATATCGCATACGGTTTGGGAAAAGAGAATGTGTGTGATAGTCTCGTTATCATACACGCTTTACAATCGTGAACTGTTTGTGATGGGGAGCACATCGCAAATGTTGCACCATATAATAGCGCGTGTGATGGTAATACCATCCCACACGAGTAGAAAGGACAGTGCGTTTGGGAAAGATGCGGGCATTGGATACGCTTAGTTCTGTGAAACGTATGCTTGCGTGCTCCCTATCACAGACAATTTCTGGGTCGTGTGGGATGGACCCCCCTATCGCACACATAGGCAAGGCGACGGTTTAAAACTCTGTCGCGGTAAGGGGTTAAATACTGTTTGTATAGCACGTCGCTGCACCAGTGTGTGTATGCGTGAATCTTGTCAGGTTTATATGAAAATCCGTGGTGTTTGCATGAATTTTGTTTTTCGTGTATAATAATAATGAAATTTAATATGGTGTATCCCTCCATTTTATTCACTCCGCGGATTAGCTTTCACTTAAGTCAACTTTTAAAGTTTGACCAAGTTTTTTTTGCAAATGGTAAAGTTTGACCAAGTTTTTTGGCAGAATGATAAAGTTTGACAAAGTTTATGGAAAACAATATAAACTTTCACAATAAAAAGATATATGGTATGAAAATAGATTGAATGATGATTTTAATGGTATTTACTTGGTATTGTGGATGTCAATGTTTTTGTATGTATAAACCTGGTAAAAGTTTAGAAAGTTTGACCCGAGACAAAGCTAATATGCGAAGTAAATAAAAACAGAGGGTTTACATACACAATTTCTCTCAGGACCTCCAAAAGTACGTCTACTACACATTCACGCATTTTACGTCTTTCTCTCGCCCTGTTTGTAAAACCGACTAAGCCAAACTCCCAGCCTATCACGCGGGAAAAGACCCGCCCTCACCGTTTTAGTCAGGATTTGTATCGATGGATCGCGCGAAGCACCAAAACCAAGTGTTACATTTTACAAGGAGTGCATATCTGGTGCTACCACACCTTTAAATGCTACCGTGATACAAGCTTCTGAGCCATTGGATCGTGGATCGAGTAGCCAGTATCTGTTATTCCGAGTTTTGCAGAAAACTCCCGAACATTTTTGAAATGGCGCTTTGGTCCACAGCCTGAGATGTTGTCCGTTCGATCACAGATCTAATGGCCCTAGTGCCTCCATATCACGGTATCATATAAGGTGCAGCAGCACCAGATATTTTCCTGCTTTACAAGTTCAAAAGGAAAAGGTGGTACACTTGCAGCACGCTTGTCGTGTGCACATTGCACCCCTCACACGGTCGGTCCGGCACACCGCCCACCCAAAGGGAACACGCTTCGGCTTGCCTCTTCACTGACACATGGGACCGCATGTGGAGAAACGGACCATGGGCAAAACTCCCCGCCCACCGCACGAAAATTCTCCCCAAATCCCAAATTCAACTCCCCTCCGGCCAACTAGCCAATAATATTCCCCAAACCCCCCTCCCCCCGCCCCCTTCACTCCATTCGCTCTGCCAAAGCCGCCCTCCCCACCGCGCCGATATGTCGGCGCCGCGGTTCCTTGAGGGGACGCACGACAATCCTCTCGCTCCCATAGTACGCTCTCGTAAACTGCCATCCTCCAGCCACGCCGCCATCGCTGGCGACGTTCTGGTGGAGACGCACGGTGATCAGCTTCTCCCACCGTATGCGCATTCTAGACTAAGGCCCCGTGCATGTCGGAGTAACGCTGGATGTTAGCTGATAGACGCTGTTAATCTCACTGCTTGCCAAAATAGTTTATAGTCAATATGCTCTGCTTAAAAAGCTACCTTGCCCTATTCTGCACTCAATCTACTTTGCTGAGATGGCATGCCACGCCTGATTAGTTGCTAAAATATCCTGCCATATTTTAGGACCATGTATGTATTGTGAAATAGATTGCCATGGTCTAGTAGCCAATCTATTAGGTCAAATAGCTCGACACCGTTTTACACTCAATCTTTGTTGCTGAGATGGCATTCTATGGTTGTGTGCCTGGCCTCATTGATTGCTGAAATAGCCTGCCATAATTTAGCACTCAATGTGTTTGCTGAATTAGCTTTACATATATTTCGTTACTTAGATCTGCTTGTCCAAATATCTTGCCATAGCATTAGACATCGACCTAGGTATTTTTCTGGACTTTATAAAAAACATATATGTTTTTCCTGTAATATCTAGTCGAAGAACTAATTTGTATGCCTAACAGATGGACATGACTTGGATAACTTGTGCTCGACAATTCTCCCTTGCATATGTGGAGGGGGTTAAAAACTTCATGAACTTTATCAGAGCTGAGTACGGGAAAGCAGATGTGCGTTGCCCGTGTAGTAGTTGTATGAATTCAGTTTCAAGACCCCAGTCAACCGTGCAAAATCATCTACACTTGTATGGGATGTCAGTCACATATACTAGGTGGGTTCATCATGGTGAAGCTGTGAACGTCAATGTTACTGACTATGTGGAAGCAGCAGATCACCATCTTGATGTGCCTAATGCTCAGAAGGAAGAGGAGGAGGAGGAGGAGGTGGCGGTGGAGCCAGTGATCTTGACCAACATTAAAACAATGCTACGAAATGCTCGTGCATTTCGAGAACTTACACCTGTACAAGGAAAACGGTGGGCCCGCATGTTGAAGCAATGCAACGTGGCAGTCACCGCAGGTTGTAAGCTGTCAGTATTCTCAGCTATGGTTAGCTTTCTTTAGGTGAAGACATCTCAGCGGATGACCAACAAATCATTCGATGCAATGATGACTGCTTTCCGCGATTGTTACCCAGCTGTGTCTGAGCTGCCACACACCTACAGTAAAATGAAGAATTTCCTCCGTGCGGTTGGAAGTGGATATGATGTGATCCATGTTTGCGAGAATAATTATGTTTTGTTCCGGATGGATTATGCCAACTTAAGTGAATGCCCAAAATGCAAATCATCAAGATGGAAAGATGGCGATGCTGTGAAGAGGATTCCTCATAAGGTTCTGAGACATTTTCTAATTATACCAAGATTGAAGAGGTTGTTTCATGATGCTCAAACAAGAGAGGATGTACTATGGCATTCTAGGAACCAGGAGTACAGAGATCGCAATGTAATGAGCCATCCATCTCATGGTAGTGACTGGACAAGCTTCAATCTGAAACACAAAAAAGTTTGTTGTTGAGCGGAGAAACATTAGACTTGGCTTAGCTACAGATGGATTCAACCCATTTGGCCACTAGAGCGCCACATATAGCATGTGGCCAGTGCTTGTTATCCCTTACAACATGCCGCCAAATGTCTGCACCAAAGAATCAAACTCCATCATGGCCTTGCTCATCCCTGGTCAAAAAAGTCCTGGAAAGGATTTTGATTTATTCATGGAGCCTGTTGTGGAGGAACTTCAAAAGCAATGGAGGGGTGTTCTCACTCGAGACCTATATAGCAGCCCACCAGCTGATTTCATTCTGCGTGTTGTTATAATTTGGTGCATCATGATTATCCGGCTTTGGGCACTATGTCAGGGCGAACGACACATGGTTACAATGCATCTGTTCGCTGTGACAAGAATCTGCTGTCATGCCCAATACTTAGCAAGGTCTGTTACATTGGACATTGCCGTTTCCTAGACATGGACAAGCTGCGTCTTAGAAAATACCAAAAACCTATGTTCAAAGTAGATCATGAAAACCGTGATGCGCCAAAGAGGCTCACCAGTGATGAGTTGCAGGAGGAATTAAAGAAGGTCATGCATATTACACCAGGAAACCATCCCGATAATGGTAGCGGGAAAAGGAAGCGTGGCAGGGCAGAAGAGAGATTATTGTTTACCCGCAGGTCCACTTTGTGGGATTTGGAGTACTCGAAAGATTTGGATCTGCGGCATAATCTTGATGTGATGCACATCGAGAAAAATATATGTGACAGCATTATCGGCACACTTCTTAATATTGAAGGCAAGACAAAAGATACCTTAAAATCTAGGATTGATTTGACACACCTGGGTATCAGATCCGATTTGCAGGTGAAAAACGATGGTGCATCACGGGATATGGCACCAGCTGTGTACGTCTTGGACAAGCAAAAAAGAAAAGAATTCTGCGAGGTCCTCTCACGTGTGAGACTCCCACATGGATTTGCTTCCAACCTTGAAAGGAGAATCTGTAGGAGATATGCCCTAGAGGCAGTAATAACAATTATTTTGTATCTCCGAGTTTGTAATGAATGTTTATGTTCCATGCTATAACTGCAATGATTCTCGAGTCTGCAATATCCACGAGGCTCGGAGGGAAACTCATGTGCACGTGTGGTATAATAAACGGTAAAATGTATTCCTAGTCATGCCTCTAAGACTGGCTCAAGTATTGCATGATGATCCTGTTTTCCTGATCATGGGCATGTCTATGTCGGCAATTTTGAGGGCACAATGTTAGTAGAACACTTGTGTTGAATCGACCCGAATTAATGTTATGCTATGAGATACATTCGTCACAAGTTAATGGTTAATAACACAGAGATAGTTAATGTTTGCATAATTCCTTAGACCATGAGAGTATCGAGTTCCTTCGTACTTGCTTCGTGAACTTTGGGTTTGTTAAACGTCATCCGTAACTGGGTGGCTATTACGGCGGCTTACGGGTTCACGGAAAAGTATGACAAGAAACGAGATAGCTCAAGATTGGGATTTGCTCCTCCGATGATGGAGAGATATTCTCGGGCCCTCTCGGTGTTACGGTATCCATCATCGTCTGGCCAGATACATTGTGATTTGATCACTGGGATGCCGGAACACGGAAACGAGAAAAGAGAACAAAACCGGTAACGAGGTAACTTGCATGGTGGACAAGTTGTTGATCCACGAGGATGCAATAAATCTCACCTCGGGTATTTGTAATATATCATGAAGCAACAGGAATAGCACACGGCAACTGGAGGTTCACTCGAATATTCATTCGTGTGGGTATAGGGGTCAATATGGGTGTCCACGGCTCCGATGTTGATCATTGATCGGAAAGTGTTCTGGGTCATGTCTATACTTCACCGAACCTATAGGGTCACATGCTTAAGGGTCATCTATCTGCTGAATACTAGACGGGGAGTCTGAGAGAAAATCACCGGAAAAGTTACGGACACAACGGAAACGTTCCGGAGAGGACACCGAAATAGTTCTGGTAAAACTGAAAAGTTGTTTCAGGGGATACCATTAAGTCAAATTGGTTTCGGCACATGCCTGGAAATTCTTGGAGGATGCCAGAAGTGTTCTGGAAATTTCTGGGAATTTTCCGGGATAAAAACCGGAAATGTTCCGGAGCTGCCGGAACCGATTTGGTTGCTTTTCATAGATGAAAATCACTAATCCGAAATTGTTTCAGAACGCGTCCAAAATCATTTGTGTGGGTACTAGAATTATTTTAAGACCCACAGAAATATTTTCGGATTTAACGGTCACAGAAAATTGGTTCCGTAAATAGTGAAAATCACTTTATGGATATTTTTTGGAAAGCCACCTTTTGGGATATTTCCCAAAAGGCTTCTAGAAGGGCTTGGGGGCCAAGGAAGCCCCTCATGGGGGGCCCCCAAGGGGTGGCCGGCCAAAGGAGGTGGAGCTCCTTGGAGCTCCACATGCCATCCCTTTTTGCTTTATTCTTTTATGTAAAGACATAAAGTGGGGGTACTTTTGGTATTTTTGAATGCCAACTTTACCCCTTGGCTTTCCTATAAATAGAGGTGGAGGGGTGCTCTCCAAACCTCATCCTTGTTCTCATACACATGCCATGCTCGTCTGGCTCTCTCTCTCTCCCTCCCACGAAATAGTTTCATAGAGCCGAAAGGCTGTCTGGGTTCCGGCAGGAACTAGTTCTAGACGGCGAAGCCCTGCCGGATAGCTGACACCGTATGTGTGCAACCCCGTAGAGAGGTCGTAGTTTCAATCTTTTCCCTGAGGGGATGTTTGAGTGTCCTCCCGAAGGGCTGTCCGAGTTACCGTTCGATTTTCGAGGGTCCTCCCGAAGGGCTATCCGAGTTACCGTTCGAGTTTCGAGGGTCCTCCCGAAGGGCTGTCCGCGACATCATCTGAGGGACTGTCCGACCGCCTCCCGAAGGGCTGTCCGACGAGGGAGTACATCCTCGCGGTTGGGCGGTTGTAAATCCTAGCTGCGGGGATCTGCACGAATGATCTACACCGACTCTTCTTCCGCTGCGCTACGAGTCGGTACGGATCAGATCAAACCCTGTATGACATCTCCATAGTGGTCCTGGGCGTGCTCGCTGTACCGAATTTTTTTGTTTTCTGTCGCGTTCCCCTACAGTGGCATCATGAGCCGTGCTATGCGTAGATGCAGGTTATGATCTAGAATACATGGAGATGTATGGGTATTGCATAATATAATTTTGTAGTAGATGAGATCTATTGCTAAAAATTATTTATGCGGGTTGCAGATGAAATCTGTTACCCGATGTTCTTGTTGCTTCCCTAGAATTTGCGTATTTCTGATCTCGAGACAGCAAGGTGGAATTTCACAAAGTTCTGGCAATCTGCGATCCTAATTGATCAACGAAGTGCTATCAGTTCTTTGGGTTCCGCCATAGTCAAAAGAAAGAAGAAATTCGTAGATGAAAGGGCAATGCAGATATGATCTGCACGGGGGTCATGCATATGACGAAGTTTAGTATGGGGCTCGAGATTTAATTATCTCATGTTTCATACACCCCGCGATGTTAATCTAGCAACTTGAATAATCATACTTGATGATAAAACATTGGTAGCTGCGGTTTAAGTCAAAACCTTAGAAGCCGCGTAAAATAAAATTTTGCATAAACCGATTAGAGGCGTCTAACTTGGTTTTGCAGGATGTGCATGTGATGTGGTATAGCAATGCTCATATTAATTCGATTATGTATGAGATGACTATATGATGTAAATTTATTAACATGACCTGCGTGTCATGATTCGGCATGATGGCTGGAGCCATATGATTGTCACTTTAATGACCTGCGTGTCAACCTTAAGTAATGCACTTATTTTATTAGCTATAGAGATAGCAATATTATCTGGTGCATCGACAAGGTGGTGGCAATCTTCGCGAAGGTGAACACCGACGCAAATGCCGAAGACAAAGAAATACTTGACTTCTCCATCAGAAAGGGCTATACCATATCATGCTATTATGAATTGCCTGAGATGTTTATCCCTTATGATGCACCCTTTTGATTGCGCGGTAGTCGCTTTTTATTAGGGTGATCTCTCACATAAAAATATCAAGTAGTTAGTGTTCTCCCAAGTGTAGCACCGTCACAGCATCTATCCTTTCGGGGTGCGCCATGGATGCATGGGTACGAATGATTGGAGAAATGTAAGGCGGGTGAGGTCAGACCTCGCAGCAAGATCACTTGGTTGTCTTGACGTTCATGGCAGGACCGTCCTGAGCTCGGAACACACGCATCGAAAGATGAACAAAAGTCACATAGAGATGTGATCGGCAAGTTTGCCTACCGATTGAAATCCTCGTCATCAGATGATGATTCTATGACGTTGAATTGATATTCGGATTTTGAATCACTCATAATCAATTTTGAGAGATATTGATTTGAGCGGGAGTGCACTTTAGAATAAAATTATTTATTCACTAGTGCCAAAATCATTATGAACAAAGTCTAAGTGAAACTTGTGTTTTCCGTTGTAGATCAAATGGCTCGCAACACCGCGTTCAACTTAGGCCCGATGTTAGAGAAAGAGAAGTTAGCTGCGACTGGAAACAACTATGCGGACTGGGTCCGTAACCTGAGGATTGTCCTCAGGAATGCTAAGAAAATGTATGTGCTTGAAAATGCTCTTCCAGCTAAACCGGCGGCCGATGCCCCGGAAGATGAACAAAATGTCTGGGCCACTAAGGATGATGATCACAACTTAGTGCAATGCCTCATGCAAGCTTGCATGAGTGCAGGGCTTCAAAAATGTTTTGAATCCCATAAACCCCGTGATATGATCCGGGAATTGGATGCTCTGTACAAGGAAACCGCAAGGTCTGAATGATTTGATATCATGAAGACCTTGATGGAATGCAAGATGGCTGAGGGCAGTTCAGTTGGCGAACACGTAGTCAAAATGATTGGCTATGCTGAAAGGCTCAAAACCCTGGAATTTCCAATTCCACCGGGCCATATGATGGACATGATGCTTTCTTCACTCCCCCCGTCTTACGACGGTTTTTTCATGAACTACAACATGAGTGGGATGGAGAAGACACCGGAAGAGGTGCTCGCCATGCTGAAAACTGCGGAAGGAGGACTGCGGAAAAATCGCAAGCAAGTGTTGCTTGTGAATAAAACCGCCAGTTTCAAAAAGAAAGGCAAGCCAAAGAAGGGCAAGGGAGCCGGTAAGACCGGCTCCCAAAGCAACTCTAAGGGCGGAGCCAAGAATGAAACTGAGTGCTTCTACTGCAAGGGCACATGACACTAGAAGAGAAACTGCAAGAAGTATCTGGAAGATAAGAAGTCCGGGAAAACCGGAAAAGGTATAATTGTTATACAAGTTAATGTCATTGACGTTTTTCTTGCTAGAAAAAATTCTAAGTCTTGGGTATTTGATACCGGATAGGTTGCTCACATTTGCAACTCGATACAGTGGCTTCAGAAGGTGCGCAAGCTAGCAAAGAATGAAGTCGTGATGCGCGTCGGGAACGGCAATGGGATCGCCGCTCAAGCCGTCGGCATTATGCCTCTACGTCTCACTTCAGGATTTATCTTAGAACTAAATAACTGTTATTTTGTTCCACTATTGTGTAGAAACATTATCTCCGGATCATGTTTAGTACACGATGGGTATTCGTACAAGTCTGAGAACAATGGTTGTTCACTTTATTGTAAGGATATGTTTTATGGATTTGCACCCATTGTTGGGGGCCTTTTCATACTAAATCTTGAATGTGGAAATGATGTCTTTAACGTGAATGCTAAACGCCTTAAGAAGGCTGATACCACCACCACTTACTTGTGGCACTGTCGGCTTGGCCACATCGGAAAGAAACGCATGCAAAGACTCCAGAGAGATGGAGTTTTACCGTCCTTTGATTTTGAATCATTTGACACATGTGAAGCTTGTCTGATGGAGAAAATGACCAAGATGCCGTTCACGGGTCATCCTGAACGGGCGGGTGAATTATTGGAAATAATACATAGTGATGTATGTGGTCCAATGAGCACAGCCGCACGGGGTGGGTATTTCTACTTTGTAACTTTTACTGATGATTTAAGTCGGTATGGCTATATACTTGATGAAGCATAAGTCGGAAACCTTTGAAAAGTTCAAGGAATTTCAGAATGAGGTAGAAAATCATCGTAACAAAAGGATTAAGTTTCTGCGGTCTGATCGCGGGGGCGAATATCTTAGTCATGAGTTTGGCCAACATCTGAGTGATCGTGGAATCGTTTCACAACTTACGCCTCCCGGAACTCCACAGAGAAACGGAGTATCGGAAAGACGTAACCGAACCCTGTTAGACATGGTAAGGTCGATGATGTCTCTTATAGATCTGCCGATATCTTTTTGGGGTCACGCACTAGAAACTGCCACTCACACACTAAACAGAGCACCGTCTAAGTCTATTAAGATGACACCACATGAGATGTGGAATGGGAAGAAACCCTGTTTGTCACATCTTAAGATTTGGGGATGTGAGATACATGTAAAACGTTTACAACCTACCAAACTCGATCCCAGATCAGACAAATGTAACTTTGTAGGTTATCCAAAAGAAACAGTTGGGTATTCCTTCTACTTACCCTCCGAGCACAAAGTGTTTGTCGCTAAAAGCGGAGTTTTTCTTGAGAAAGAGTTTCTCGCAAAAGAATTGAGTGGGAGGACAGTACAACTTGATGAGATTAGTGAATCTTCGGTGACCATTGATATGGCTAAGGAACCGGAAGAAATTCCGCTAATTATCCCTACAACCGAGCCGGAAGTTGTCGCATGTGATGCGGAAACTTCAGACAATGTTGTAACTGAACCGCGCAGATCAGGTAGGGCTATCCAGCCACCTGAGTGGTTTCATAACGAAATCTTCATTCTTGAAGATGATGAACCTGTGCACTACAAGGAAGCGATGGCGGGGCCCAGCTTAAGGGAATGGCACAAGGCCATGAAATCCGAAATGGAATCCATGTACGAAAACCAAGTTTGGAACTTGGAAGAACTTCTAGAAGGCGTAAAGCCCATTGGTTGTAAATGGATTTTCAAAAGAAAGACGGACACGGATGGTAACATTACTATCCACAAAGCTAGACTTGTCGCGAAAGGTTTCACGCAAGTTCCAGGAGTGGACTATGAGGAGACTTTCTCGCCCATAGCTATGCTTAGGTCTGTTCGGATATTACTAGCAATTGCTGCTTATTTCGATTATGAAATATGGCAAATGGACGTCAAAACGGCTTTCCTAAATGGAAACCTCAAAGAGGATGTATACATGATACAGCCAGAAGGTTTTGTCGTTCATAAGGATGCTGGAAAGGTATGCAAGCTTCAGAAAGCCATTTATGGTCTGAAGCAAGCGTCAAGGAGCTGGAACATTCGTTTTGATGAAGTGGTCAAACAGTTTGGCTTCATCAGGAATGACGAAGAATCTTGTGTTTACAAGAAGTTTAGTGGGAGCGCAAAAGCATTTCTAATCTTGTATGTGGATGACATATTGTTGATTGGAAATGACGTGAATTTTCTTAGCGAAATAAAAGACTCATTGAAGAAGAGTTTTTCATTGAAAGACTTAGGCAAAGCGGCATATGTATTGGGCATCAAAATCTATAGAGATAGATCAAGACGCCTAATAGCGCTTAGCCAAAGCACGTACATTGACAAGGTGTTGAAAAGGTTCAACATGGAGAACTCCAAGAAAGGCCTACTCCCCATGTCACCTGGCACAGTGCTTTGCAAGAATCAGTGTCCTCGGACTCTCGATGAGCGACTACAAATGAATGATGTTCCATATGCCTCGGCAGTTGGTTCTATTATGTATGCCATGCTATGTACAAGACCGGACGTTTCCTATGCGCTAAGTGTTAGCAGCCGGTACCAAAGTGATCCAGGATTGGAACACTGGGCCGCAGTCAAGGGTATTCTTAAGTACCTCAGAAGGACCAAGGATTTACTCCTTGTGTACGGAGGTGATGAAGAGCTCATTGTAAGTGGTTACACTGATGTAGGCTTCATGACTGACCCAGATGACTTCAAATCTCAATCAGGCTATGTTTTCATATTGAACGGCTACGCAGTTGATTGGAAAAGTTCCAAACAAAAGACTGTGGCGGATTCTACGACGGAGGCAGAATATGTTGCAGCTTCAGAAGCCTCCAAGGAGGCGGTATGCATCAAGCAATTTCTTGAAGACCTTGGTGTGGTTCCAAGTGCTCTGGACCCGGTGGAGATCTATTGTGATAATAGTGGCACCGTGGCTCAGGCAAGGGAGCCAAGTTCGCACCATAAGACAAGACATATTGAATGCAAATATAAACTCATTCGACATCATGTCGAAGCGGGTTTAGTGAAAGTACGCAAAGTTCTCACGGATCTGAACGTGTCAGACCCGATGACAAAGCCTCTACCACGAGCAAAGCATGAGCAGCACCGGATAGCCATTGGTGTTAGGGAAGCCATGTAACTGGATTATGACTCTAGTGCAAGTGGGAGTCTATAGGAGATATGCCTTAGAGGCAGTAATAACAGTTATTTTGTATCTCCGAGTTTGTAATGAATGTTTATGTTTCCATGCTATAACTGCAATGATTCTCGAGTCTGCAATATCCACGAGGCTCAGAGGGAAACTCATGCGCACGTGTGGTATAATAAATGGTAAAATGTATTCCTGGTCATGCCTCTAAGACTGGCTCAAGTATTGCATGATGATCCTGTTTTCCTGATCATGGGCATGTCTATGCCGGCAATTTTGAGGGCACAATGTTAGTAGAACACTTGTGTTGAATCGACCCGAATTGATGTTATGCTATGAGATACATTCGTCACAAGTTAATGGTTAATAACACAGAGATAGTTAATGTTTGCATAATTCCTTAGACCATGAGAGTATCGAGTTCCTTCGTACTTGCTTCGTGAACTTTGGGGTTTGTTAAACGTCATCTGTAACTGGGTGGCTATTACGGCGGCTTACGGGTTCACGGAAAAGTATGATAAGAAACGAGATAGCTCAAGATTGGGATTTGCTCCTCCGACAATGGAGAGATATTCTCGGGCCCTCTCGGTGTTATGGTATCCATCATCGTCTGACCAGACACATTGTGATTTGATCACTGGGATGCCGGAACACGGAAACGAGAAAAGAGAACAAAACCGGTAACGAGGTAACTTGCATGGTGGACAAGTTGTTGATCCACGGGGATGCAATAAATCTCACCTCGGGTATTTGTAATATATCGTGAAGCAACAAAAATAGCACACGGCAACTGGAGGTTCACTCGAATATTCATTCGTGTGGGTATAGGGGTCAATATGGGTGTCCATGGCTCCGATGTTGATCATTGATCGGAAAGTGTTCCGGGTCATGTCTATACTTCACCGAACCTATAGGGTCACACGCTTAAGGGTCATCTATCTGCTGAATACTAGACGGGGAGTCTGAGAGAAAATCACCGGAAAAGTTTCGGACACAACCGAAACGTTCCGAAGAGGACACCGGAATAGTTCCGGTAAAACTGAAAAGTTGTTTCAGGGGATACCATTAAGTCAAATTGGTTTTGGCACACGCCTGGAAATTCTTGGAGGATGCCAGAAGTGTTCTGGAAACTTCTGGGAATTTTCCGGGATAAAAACCGGAAATGTTCCGGAGCTGCCGGAACCGATTTGGTTGCTTTTCGCAGATGAAAATCACTAATCCGAAATTGTTTCAGAACACGTCCAAAATCATTTGTGTGGGTACTGGAATTATTCTAAGACCCACAGAAATATTTTCGGATTTAACGGTCGCGGAAAATTGGTTCCGTGAATAGTGAAAACCACTTTATGGATATTTTTTGGAAAGCCACCTTTTGGGATATTTCCCAAAAGGCTTCTAGAAGGGCTTGGGGGCCAAGGAAGCCCCTCATGGGGGGCCCCCAAGGGGTGGCCGGCCAAAGGAGGTGGAGCTCCTTGGAGCTCCACATGCCATCCCTTTTTTGCTTTATTCTTTTATGTAAAGACATAAAGTGGGGGTACTTTTGGTATTTTTGAATGCCAACTTTACCCCTTGGCTTTCCTATAAATAGAGGTGGAGGGGTGCTCTCCAAACCTCATCCTTGCTCTCATACACATGCCATGCTCGTCTGGCTCTCTCTCTCTCCCTCCCACGAAATAGTTTCGTAGAGCCGAAAGGTTGTCTGGGTTCCGTCAGGAACTAGTTCTAGACGGCGAAGCCCTGCCGGATAGCTGACACCGTATGTGTGCAACCCCGTAGAGAGGTCGTAGTTTCAATCTTTTGCCCGAGGGGCTGTTCGAGTGTCCTCCCAAAGGGCTGTCCGAGTTACCGTTCGGTTTTCGAGGGTCCTCCCAAAGGGCTGTCCGAGTTACCGTTCGAGTTTCGAGGGTCCTCCCGAAGGGCTGTCCGCGACATCGTCCGAGGGACTGTCCGACCGCCTCCCGAAGGGCTGTCCGACGAGGGAGTACATCCTCGTGGTTGGGAGGTTGTAAATCCTTGCTGCGGGGATCTGCACCGACGATCTACACTGACTCTTCTTCCGCTGCGCTACGAGTCGGTACGGATCAGATCAAACCCTGTATGACATCTCCATCGTGGTCCTGGGCGTGCTCGTTGTACCAATTTTTTTTGTTTTTTGTCACGTTCCCCTACAGGTTCTCAGTGCAGATTGAACCAAGGTACAGGGGTTGAAAACTCACGACTGCCCCGTCCTACTTCAAAGGGTTTTACCTGTTCTCCTTATAGGATTGGGCCGCCCTGACTTAAACAGAGCAGTTGCAGAGTTGGGACAATTCTTCAGGGAACTCTGCAGTAGAAATATCAGGATAGATGCTATGGAGCATGTTAAAGACGAGATACCAACTATCCTATGCGACCCTGAGAAGATATATCCTCCAGCCTTCTTTGATGTGATGGTGCATTTGGTTGTTCATCTACCTGACGAGGCACTACTTAGAGGTCCAGTACAGTATGGATGGATGTACCCTATTGAAAGGCAGCTAGGCACTTTCAAGGGCTATGTTAGGAACAGAGCTAGACCTGAGGGTTCCATTGCAGAGGCCTACATTGCTACAGAAGCATTGACATTCTACTCAAGATACATTGAAACAGCTGACCAACCTAGCAAAAAAGTGGACGAAAACAATCCCGAGCTCAATGTTTTCGATCATTTTGTTTGAGTAACAGGGAAGAGTCGACAAGATGACAAACCTAATGATTTGGACAAAATGGTTTGGTATGTGTTGAATAACTGTCCTGAGATTCTACCTTATATCGAGTAAGTGCTAAGTACTGCAGCTTATACATCGTAATCTACTAAACTTGCAGCACATTCTTATATATTTAGATGTTTGATGCGATCACTATGTTCTGCAGCATGTACGAAGAGGAGTTACTAGCACAAAATCCAAGAAACATTGACAAATGGGTTAGGGACGGATTTGCGAAATGGTTGAAGAGTCGTGTAAGCTTTTGAATTGCACTATTAGTTTTTTTTAATATATTGAGTACATAAGATGCTCAGCTTGTCTATTTTCTAACCATATGTTAAGAAGATGCGGGAGGAGGGGCAGGCAGTTAGTGATACCGTTTACGCACTACCAATGGGTCCTAATACTCGGGTAAGACATTATGCATCTTGCATTGTTGGAGATGTGCGCTACAACACCCTTGCACGCGACGAAGGCAGGAAGACACAAAACAGTGCCGTCATGAGCACGGTTATGCACAAGAAAGTGACAATTGAAATGTATGCTAACATAGCAGACATTGTTTAGATGTAGTATATCTCTAGTTTCGAGGTTCATCGGTGCGTAGTTTTGTTTTACTGTTGTTTGTATAACCAGTTTACCAAGATCTCAAAACCCAAAGACGATGATTATTTCAAATCCATCAATGTCAAGGCGGCGTACCGCACCGATGAGCCTTATATTTTGGCAAATCAAGCAACACAGATATTTTTCTTGGAAGACACATATGCACGTAACCAAAGACTGGAGAGTATTGTAAAAGTTTGAGCAGAGGAATTCGTTTAATGAAGTTGCACAACAAGATGATGCTTACACTGCTGCTGATGTAGAGGATTCCACAGATGTTTATGATATGTTTGCGGACCATCACATCAATAAGGTTGGAGAAAAGATTGCATGTCGGGCTGTGGAAGTAGATGAGTTTATCAATAAGAAGCCAACATTCGAGGACATTGATGGTGGAGAAGAAGATGAGACTGGGGGGAATTACTATTCAGACTGATACACATGGTCAAGATGTTGACGCTGCTGCTGCGGATGATGATTAGATTGCTTTTGTCGTATTAGCTTGTGAGAAGACGACTTATTATCTACTATGTGAAATTGTGTTTGCCATGACAACTGAAACCTGATGAAGTTGTTGTTAGTATTTTGCTGTGAGAACATCACTTATTATGTATGTTGATTTGTGTTTGGTGATTGTCTAACGACTGAAACATGATGACATTGTTGTTTAGTAGTACTCATATTTTGCTGTTTCCAGTCAATTGTTTTTTTGCTGTGAAACTTGTATTTGATGATTGTACAACCGCAATGTAGCTGATGGCAGTTTGCTGTTGGACTGCAATTTGCTGAACATCTTGCAAAGGGAACAAAGCTGACCCGACAGGGCCTCTGCTAATTTATTTATTTATTAGCAAAAGGGGATGCCCCCTGATTTCCGTTAATAGAAATCATTAGATGTTCACAACACTAGACGCCTAGCCTGCTAAACAGGTTTCATTCATTACTAGTTTCAGCAAAGTGCTCATGTCAGAGCCACTGAATGCATCAGAAGTGCGACATACACTGCAAATAAAGAGACAATCATCCTCCAGAGCACAACCATCTTGCCCATTATCTTCAAAAGCTCTTTCATCTCCTCATTGATGCCAAGGCCGTTCAGCAGCTGTTGCTTGGCCATGATATGATGAACTGCATCTTTAACCTTCTGCTATGCATCTTCCTCTTATGTCGTTCTTTCAGTTACTTGTCCAACACCACAGCCTGCTGGTATTGGGATCCCTCGGCTAACCAAATAATCCGCGTAGTTCCATTCCCCCACATCAACAACTTCCCAGAAATACAAATCACAAGAATCTTCCCTTTTCTGCACGAATCAAATTGGAAGATCATCAACCAAACTCTTAAAAAAAACAACAACTGAAAGCAGGCGAACAACTTAACCATATTACCCCATGATTTGGGCATTTGTAGGAGACTCGGCTAGGGTTGAGGATTATAGTTGAGACGCGACAGATGACTCTGCGTGATTTGTAGCAGTGGCACCACACCAACAGCAGTGGGGTGCGATGACCAACCGGCTGCGGTGAGTGTGCCGGCGGGGGTGTGATAAGACCCACATGCGGTGGTACGGGTGGCGACTTCATGCACATCTGGTTATTGGCTCGATTCCCTGCTGAAGAGTAGGTGGATGAGCCAGCGGACATGGTTGCCGCGGCCGGAGCTTCTAAAGCTAGGCAGAGTAACTTGAGAAGAGGAGAAGTGAACGTTGGATATGTCTGTTTCATTACTTGCGGAGTAGTATAACACTATATATAGTCTAGGTTTGGATTCGAACCAGTTACAACAGCACGTCTCTCTTTTTTCTAACTGTCAGCAACATCTCTTTACTAGTAGACTAGCTTGTTCTGTACGCCTTCTCAAGTCTTTGATTTTCGGGAATGTTATCTGGTGAACGTTCCCTAGGAGGAGGATGGCAAACGAACGCATTTTCCTGACAGTTTTAGTTGTGACGCAAGATCAAACAGTGGCAATTTCGGGAATGTTATCTGGCGAAGGAGCCCAATTTTTCTTTTCCTACCAAAAACATATGCAACATGGCGTCGGCTTAGTCAACAAACGATTCTGCCAACCTTGACCGTTGGATTGACATCCAACGTCTGTCATGTTTCTTCAGTCTCTTCTTCCTCCAGCCGCCAAAACCAAACCAGCGCCGGCGGACCGCCTGCTCCCGCCTCCCACGGCTGGTTGCGCTGCCGCGCATGCATCGCCGCCCCATCGCACCCTAAAACTCTGGACAAGCCATCCCTCTACCCCACACACCTCCTATTATTCTTTGGCGAAGTCAGCCCCACCCACACTCGAACCAGTCAACCCTCGTACTCCCCTCCACCAGCGACTACACTACCGCATCTTCCCCGGCTACTGTTCATTCCCGTCCGAGGCCTCGCCGTCGTTCTCCGCCTTGGTTCGCTCGCCGCGGCGCCGCCCTCTCGCGTTGTCAACATGGTCAACAACCGAGAGGAATTAGGAGATGACTATACGTGGAGAGGATGATAGTAGGGACCCACCAGGGTCATGGCAGTACACAAGTAAGTGCTTCCTAATTACAAGCAAAAAATGCGTCCTCCTAATGGTTTCCTCACATCTGGGTTCCATGCCATTGTCATCATAGTCAATAAACAAGAGAATTGCACAAGGAGCGGCTGACACCAGGGACCAAGCAGCTTGCGCAATAGTTTTTTTGTTTTTGAGACGGAGCAGGGTATCAACTGGGCTGTGCGTGGGCTGTGGCCTGTTTAGCCTAGGCTTTTATTTTATATGTTTACCACATGACCAGCACAGTTGTTTTTTTTCTTTCTGAAAATGGCTTGCCCAGCTTTTTTGTGTTTTGCAGAATACCCAACGGAGGCCTACTTGCTTTTCTCTGCCCTGCTGGGCTGGAAATCTTTCAAGAAGATGAGGGATGCATTCGGCTTTCCCAGAAAATGGGCTATAAGTAATAAGAAATGGGCTATAAATTCAAAAAAGTACAGCAAACAGGCAATTAGTTTCAAATTACTTTTTTTTTATTTTGATATTTTAAATTTCATTGATTTTTTTGCGGGGAAAATTTCATTGGATTTTAAATTAATATAAATATATTTTTTAAAATTATTTTGAATCTGACTAGAAATTTTGGGATTAAAAACAGTTCGGACCCCACCAAAATATGAAAAATTTCATTGAAATTTTTAAACGTGGCCAGAATATGGGCTGTAATGCTAACAAAAAGAATATGTGCTGCAATAAATTCGTTAAGAATTAGCAAATGTGCTGTAAATTATTAAAAATAATAGCAAATGGGTTGTATGCTATTTGCGACAGATTTGGAGGCTGACTTGTGGGCCTACTAGGTTGACTTGTACGCAAGGCTTTGTCAACTTAGTCAACAAACGATTCTAGCAGCAGTGACCATTGGATGTTAATCCAACGGCCGTGCTATTTCTTCAATCTCTGATCTTCTTGCTCCAGCCGCCCAAACCAGCGCCGGTGGGACCGCCTGCTCCCGCCTCGCATGGCCGGCTATGCTACCGTACAAGCCTCACCACACCACCCTACTCCCATAGCTGGCTAGGACATCCCTCTACTCACTCACACCTCTTGTTATTCTCCAGCGACGGCAGCCTCACACCGCAGCCGAACCAGTAAACCCTCGTACTCTCCTCCATGCGGGCAACCACTTCTGAGTCTTCCCCGGCTCCGGGTCATTCCCTTCCTAGGCCTTGCCATCGTCCACCGCCTTGGTGCTCTCGGCACGGTGTCGTCAATGTGGTCAACGAACGACAGCCATCGGAAGAGGACTGTACCTGGAGAAGCTGACAGCTAGGACCCACAAGATCCATGGTCGCATGCAAGGAAGTGCCTCCTTATTACATGCAAGAAAAATGATTTCTCCCCTGCTAGCTGGGACCCACCAGATTTGGAGGCTGACTTATGGGCCTACTAAGTTGACACGTACGCAGGGCTTTGTCAACTTAGTCAACAAACGATTCTAGCAACATGACCGCTGGATGTTAATCCAACGGTCGTGCTACTTCTTCAATCTCTGATCTTCTTGCTCCAGCCGCCCAAACCAGTGCCAGCGGGACCGCTTGCTCCTGCCTCCCATGGCCGGCCGTGCTGCCGTGCAGGCCTCACCGCCGCACCTGATGGGGAACGTTGCATGAAAATCAAAAAATTTCCTACGAACACCCAAGATCTAATCTAGGAGATGTATAGCAACGAGATGGGAGTGTGTCTACATACCCTTGTAGACCGAAAGCGTTAGCGTCGTAACGCAGTTGATGTAGTAGTACTCTTCATGATCCAATCGCGATCCAATCCGATCTAGTGCCGAACGGACGACACCTCCAAGATTAGCACACGTGCGGCTCGGTGGCGTCCTCTCCTTCTTCATCTAGCAAGCGAGGGAGAGGAGGTAGATGAGATCTGAACCAACTCGACGGCGTGGTGGTGGTAGCAGCAGCGGAACTGCAGCAGGGCTTCGCCAAGCGTCTGCGCGAGGTGGAGGAGGTGTAACGGGAGGGAGACGGGCAAGGGTCGAAGGGTGGCTGCCCCTGATACGTCTCCAACGTATCTATAATTTATGAAGTATTCATGCAATGTTTATAACAATTTTATATGGTTTTGGTACGATTTAATTAGAACTAACCCACACTGACGCTGTTTTCAGCAGAAGTACCGTGGTGTTGTTTTTTGTGCAGAAATAGAAGTTCTCGGAATTGGACGAAACTTTTTGACGATTTTTTTGGACCAAAAGATACCCCCGAACCTTCGTGGAAGGACCAGAAGAGCCACGAGGAGGCCACAAGGCAACACGGCGCACCCTGGGGGGGGTCATGTGCTGTTGCCTTGTGGGCCCCTCGTAACTCCTTTTCGCATGATTCCAACGCTGAAAAATCCTATAAATAGAGAAACCCCCAGAAATAAACCTAGAACTTCGCCGCCGCCGCCGCAAGCCTCTGTACCGAAGAAATACCATCTGGAGCCCTATTCCGGCACCCTGCCGGAGGGGGAAATCATCACCGGAGGCCATCTTCATCATCCCGGCAGTCTCCATGATGAGGAGGGAGTAGTTCACCCTCGGGGCTGAGGGTATGTACCAGTAGCTATGTGTTTGATCTCTCTCTCTCACATGTTCTTGATTTGGCATGATCTTGATGTACTGCGAGCTTTGTTAATATAGTTGGATCATATGGTGTTTCTTCCCTCTCTATCTTGTGATGAATTGAGTCTTTCCCTTTGAGGTTTCGTTATTGTCGGATTGAATATTTCAGATTTGAGAACACTTGATGTATGTCTTGCATGTGGATACCCGTGGTGACAATGGGGTATTCTATTGAGTCACTTGATGTATGTTTTGGTGATCAACTCGCGGATTCCCGTGACCTTGGGGTAATCTAGGCATAGGGGTTGGTTGCATGTTTTCATCTTCTTTTCTCCGATAGAAACTTTGGGGTACTCTTTGAAGTTCTTTGTGTGGATTGAATATTATGAATCTGAAGTTGTTTTGATGCATATCGAATAATCAACTCACGGATACTTGTGGTGACCTTGGAGTATCTAGGTGACATTAGAGTTGGTTGATGCATATCATATGGTGTTATTTTAGTACGAACTCTAGGGCTGTTTATGACATTTATAGGGATGGCTCAGTAGATTGATCGGAAAGGATAACTTTGAGGTGGTTTCGTACCCTACAACAATTTCATCTTATATTCTTCGCTAATAGGAACTTTGGAGCGATTCTTTGTCGCACGTTGAGGGATTGTTATATGATTCAATTATGTTAGCACTGTTGAGAGATTGCACTAGTGGAAGTATGAACCCTAGGCCTTGTTTTCAAGCATTGCAATACCGTTTGTGCTCTGTTTTATCACTTGCTACCTTGCTGTTTTTATATTTTCAGATTACAAAAACCTATATCTACTATCCATACTACACTTGTATCACCATCTCTTCGCCGAACTAGTGCACCTATACAATTTACCATTGTATTGGGTGTGTTGGGGACACAAGAGATTTCTTGTATTTGATTGCAGGATTGTTTGAGAGAGACCATCTTCATCCTATGCCTCCCACGGATTGATAAACCCTAGGTCATCCACTTGAGGGAAATTTGCTACTGTCCTACAAAACTCTGCACTTGGAGGCCCAACAACGTCTACAAGAATAAAGTTGTGTATCAGACATCAAGCTCTTTTCTGGCGCCGTTGCCGGGGAGGTGAGTGCTTGAAGGTATATCTTTAGATCTTGCAATTGAATCTTTTAGTTTCTTGTTTATTCACTAGTTTGGTTTTATGAAAGAAAAAAAATGGAATTGAGGTTGCCTCAATTACTTCATCTCTATAATGTCTTTCTTGAAAATGATGGATCGGAAAATTGTGCTAAAGTGTTAGAAGAAGAATTTAATAAAATGTTTGGCATAAATTCTTTGAATGATGAGCATGTTTGCAATGTTGTTAGTATGCTTTCTATGAATATCCATGATGCTAATGATGTGCAAAGCCATAAGCTTGGGGATGCTATGTTTGATGAAGATGATATTTTTAGTCCCCCAAGTTTTGATGAGTAAATTTATTATGATGATAGCATGCCTCCTATTTATGATGATTATATAGATGAAAGTGGGTTTGGAAGAGTGTCAACTCCAGGTACTAGTGATCCCACTATTTTGGAGGGTGTTGAATCTTATTGTAATAATTATGAAAGTGGATTTGGAGAGGTCATGACTTTATTTAATGATGATTCCACTATTTTGGAAGAGGTTTCAATTGATTATGACAACAAAGTTGCTATCTATGATGATTATTGTGATGACATGTATGATATAAAGAATAATGATAACTATGAAACTTTTCATGATGATTTTAATTTTCAATTGGATTATGCCAATCAAGTATCTCATGATAGTTATTTTGTTGAGTTTGCTCCCACTATTATGAATGAGAAGAAAATTGCTTATGTGGAGAGTAGTAAAAATTCTATGCTTGTGGACCATGAAAGGAATGCTTTGTGTAATGGATATATTTTTGAATTTCTTCATGATGATACTGAAAATTATTTTGAGAGAGGAATATATGATTCTACATATCTCAATAATATCAAGTTTCCTCTCTATGTGTTGAAAGTTCTGAAGTTATACTTGTTTTGCCTTCCTATGCTAGTTGATTATTGATCCTACAAATTGTTTTCTCACAAAATCCCTATGCATAGGAAGTGGGTTAGGCTTAAATGTGCTTGTCATATGTTTCATGATGCTCTCTTTGTGTTTCAATTCTTTACTTTCATGTGAGCATCATTAAAATCATCATGCCTAGCTAAAAGGCTTTAAAGAGAAGCACTTGTTGGGAGGCAACCCAATACTTATACCTACTTTTTTTTTGTGCCCACATGATTAAGCTACTGTAATAATCCTGTTTTATATGTTTTCTTTCAATAATGTGCCAAGTAAAGCCTTTGGGATAGTGTGGATACTTGTTGATTTGATTCTGTGTAAAAACAGAAACTTTTGCGTCCAGTGCTAGAATTTCTGTTCTGTACTGGAGCATGATAAAATTCTGAAATTTTTACACAGTATTGGGTTACAAATGTTTTACATTTTCCTAATTTTCAGAATTTTTTGAGGTACAGAAGTATGTTGTTTAAGTCGCTCACTACATGCTGTTCTGTTTTTGACAGATTCTGTTTTTATTGCATAGTTTGCTTGTTTTAGTGTTTCCATAGCTTATATTATGAGATATAAATTGTGGGAATGATAGAGTACAGTAGGCATTATGTGGGAACAATTATGAATCTTGTCTTGACAGTACCAAAGTGAATGATTTGCTCTTTATCATACTAACCTATCTCACGAGTTCCGTTAAGTTTTGTGTGATTGAAGTTTTCAAGTTTTGGGTGAGATATCGATATGAGGAGAATAAGGAGTGGCAAGACCCTAAGCTTGGGGATGCCCAAGGCACCCCAAGGTAATATTCAAGGAAGACTCAAGCGTCTAAGCTTGGGGATGCCCCGGAAGGTATCCCCTCACTACTGGAATCAGAGAATTTGCCGTCTGCTGTCTCTTTGCTGTCTGCCAGCTGACGGCAAAGACAGTCTTTGCCGTCAGCTTTGGGGAAGCTGGCGGCAAAGAAAGGACTCATGGCAATGATAGTTTTTGCCGTCAGTTCTTTCTTTGCCGTCCGCTCGCTGACGGCAAAGAGAAGGGTGGGCCCCACCGAAGAGTGGCGTTGGCTAGGTCAACTCTTTGCTGTCTGTCTACTCTTTGCCGTCTGCTAGCAGACGGCAAAGAGTAGAGGGCCCCACCCACCGCGCGGTACCGTTTAGGGCTAACGGCCGGCCTCTATGCCGTCTACTAGCAGACGACAAAGAGGAATATGCCGTCTGCTAGCAGACGGCAAAGAGGAATATGCCTTAACGGCTACCCCGCGCCCGAAACCCCCCACTCGCCCACTCACCCCCCCTGCGCCCCTCTCTCTCTCTCTCGCTCTCTGCCGCCGCCGCCGCGCCCGTCGCCGCCGCTGCCCCGCGCCGCCGCCCCGCCGCCCTGCCGCTCCCCTGCCCCGCCGCCCTGCCGCTCCCCCGCCCCGCCGCCCAACCGCCCCGCCGCCCAACCGCGCCCCTGCCCAGCCCGCCCGTCTGCCTAGCCCGCCCCCCTGCCCAGCCCGCCCAGCCGCCCTCTGCCCCGCCCCCGACGGTGCTCTACTTCGGCCACAACACCCCAATGTGAGCTCCTTCTCCTCTGATCTCTCTACTGCATGCTCCTTCTCCTCTGATCTCTGTACTACATGATCCTGGCCATGATTTAGTTGGATGTGGAGCTCTACTAGTTGCTGCTAGATATTGTAGATGAGCATCAACTCCTGTTGGAGCTCTCTATGATGGATTTATGTACTTTTTTAGGGTTTGGTCAGTGGCTGCTCCTGTGTGTAGCTGCTCTTGTATTGTTTTGGTGCACATGTGGTGGCTCTATTTATCTAGATGACCCCCTGGATTTGCTAAATTGGTTATGCTATGTTGCTGCTCTAGTTGTTCCTAAGTGAGGCTTGCTGCGTTTGATCTAGTCAGTGGCTAAATCCTGTACTTGGCTGTGGGTGCAGTGTCCTATTTGCAGAAAATTACCACGTGCATGTGTGGTGCTATGTTCTGCAAAAGTAGATGATCAGTTGGGTGCTACCCTCACTATTTCTTCTATGCCATTGCTATTCCATGTAGAATAGACATGTAGCAAGATCGGATCGGACAAGTTGCGTATTCAAGATGCACAAGCCACTAGGTTGAAAGGGAAGTCGTATGCCAAAATTAGACATACAACTGAATTTAGGTTAGTGCGTGCCTCGGCATCGACGGAACACTAAATGAAAGATATTTATGTTAGGGGTGCCTCGACGTCGACGGAACCTTGAATGAGAGCTATTTCGGTTAGGGGGTACCTCGGCGTCGATGGAACCCTAAATGACGGCTATTTAGGTTAGGGGGTGCCTTGGCGTCGACGAAACCCTAAATGACAGCTATATAGGTTAGGGGTGCCTCGGCGTTGATGAAACCCTAAATTACAGCTATTTAGGTTAGGGGGTGCCTCGGCGTCGACGGAACAATAAATGACAGCTGTTTAGGTTAGGTGTGCCTCTACGTCGATGGAACCCTGAATGACAGCTATTTCGGTTAGGGGGTACCTCGGCGTCGATGGAACCCTAAATGACGGCTATTTAGGTTAGGGGTGCCTTGGCGTCGACGAAACCCTAAATGACAGCTATATAGGTTAGGGGTGCCTCGGCGTCGATGAAACCCTAAATTACAGCTATTTAGGTTAGGGGATGCCTCGGCGTCCATGGAACAATAAATGACATCTGTTTAGGTTAGCGGGTGCCTCGGTGTCGACAGAACCCTAATTGATAACTATTTAGGTTAGGGGTTGTTGCGGGGAACGACCTGTGCGAATCTTTTTTTACAACTTCGCGGTGAAATCCTGTTGTAAATATTTAGTTAGGTTGACGGAAAAAACAATAATGCCATGTTACTCATCTTTGGATTTAAATGTGCAGTTGTTTCGTCGCTGCGAGGGTCTGGTATTCGACGAGCTCCGCCCCTGCGTTCGTGGGTGAGCACAAATGACATCTCCTCCCCCCCCTTCATTCGCTCTGTTCCGGTCTTCGTGCCGATGAAACTTGCTAGCTATAGGTAGATTAAATCATCAGTATGCGTGACCAGTATGCGTCTCCCGTTCGAAAGGGTTACAGTTATAAATATGCATGCATTTTCATATTTATAACCGTGATTCTTTCGAATTGTCCAACGTTATCCATGGACAGCCCGAGTATGTGTAGATTGGGTTCGTTTTCCCATATGCTCTGCTCCGGATCCGATGCAGAATTTCGTCAGTGCCTCCATGTTGTTCTCCGGGTACAAATCCTCTCTGTTTATTGCCGAGACGTGTATCAGGAGAACAGCGGGGAGGTGATGCCGAAATTTTGCGTCGGATCCGGAGCAGAGCATGGGAAAACAAACCCAATCTACACATACTCGGGTGGGATTAGGACCTATCTTTACCTATTAGCGTGTAGGTTGCATGGATGTAATAAAACTGACAAACTTGATTAACTGATGAATATATTTCTTGTGTGTCCAGTAGCTAGGCAAGATGAGTGATCGTGCATGGATGTACACCGGCCACACTAGTCAGGAAGACATGATCACTGAATGGTTAACAAAAACCAAGGGGTTTGTGAAAGCCGCATTTGCCAATGGCCAGGGAAAAACCTGGTGCCCCTGTCTTAGGTGCGACAACTTTAAAAAGAGGACAGAGGATGAAATGGGTAAACACCTGCAGAAGTGGGGTTTTACGCCTGATTATACGGTGTGGACATTTCATGGTGAGTCTGCCCAACGTACCAGAGCTGAGGTGGTTCGTCATCGCACCGACGAGCATGGTACCTGGATCGACGATATGGTGCAAGACTTTGATGATGCTCGGGATTCGGACGAGGAGATGGAGGAATCTGCAAAGGCCTTCAATGAAATGTTGGAGTCTTCAAAACGTCCTCTCCACGAGCACACCGAGCTTTGTCAGCTGGATGCCATCGCACAAGTAATGGCTCTGAAGGCTCAATTCAACTTGGGTAGAGAATGCTACGACGCGATGATGACACTATTTGCACGCTTTCTACCCAAAGGCCATCTAATGCCTGCAAACCTATACCAGTCGGACAAAATCCTCCGTGCACTTAAGATGCCCTATGAGAAGATAGATGCCTGTGAGAACGGATGTGCCTTATTTAGGCTTGAGTATGCGGGCTTGAACTATTGTCCCATTTGCATGTCTTCTAGGTATGTTGTGGTAGACAACGGTATGGGTGAGAAGAGGCAGACCAAAATCCCCGTTAATGTTCTTCGGTATCTGCCAATCATACCAAGACTTCAACATCTTTTCATGGTCGAAGAGACGGCCAGACAGATGACATGGCACAAATTGGGCAAAAGAACCGAACTAGATGCAGATGGGAATCAGATGATGGTACACACATCGGATGCTTTTGCGTGGAAGAAGTTCGATGAATTACATGGGGATAAAGCGGCAGATCCAAGGCATCCTCAAGTCTGCATCGGCACGGATGGGTTCAATCCGTTTGGTATGACGGCAACCCAATACAGTTGTTGGCCTGTATTTGTCATTCCACTCAATCTCCCCCCGGACAGATTATGCAAAGAAAGAACATTTTCCTGACGTTGATAATTCCAGGGCCCAACTATCCGGGGAAGAATATGAATGTGTACATGTAGCCGCTTAAGGATGAATTGCAAGAAGCTTGGGATAATGGGTTCAAGACATACGACGCCGCTAGCAAACAAAACTTCATAATACGTGTCTGGTACATGTACTCAATGCATGACTTGCCGGCGTATGCGCTATTCGTTGGCTGGTGTGTGTGCATGGAAGGTTCCCATGCCCCACATGCAAGGCAGCTCTTCAGTTTCGTTGACTGGATTCGGGTCGCAAGTATTCTTGCTTCGACTTGCATAGACCGTTCCTGGATCCTCGCCATAAGTTCAGAAAAGACAAGAAGAACTTTATCAAAGGTAGAGTTGTCAAAAACTCTGCACCACCTGCGTTGACAGGCCAACAGATCCTGGATCAGTTAAACGCTCTTGAGCTTGATCCAGAGCGTCCAGGGTATTTCAAGGGGTATAATTCGGAACACGCCTGGACTCACAAGACATGCTTGTGGGATCTGCCTTACTTCAAAGACCTCCTTCTTCCACACAACATCGATGTGATGCACACTGAAAAGAATATCGGCGAGGCCCTTTTTGGTACATTGTTCGGCATAGAGGGGAAGTCAAAGGATAATCCTAAGGCTAGAGTCGATCAACAGACTCTATGTGATAGACCGTTACAGAACATGCGATAACCGAAAGGAAAGAAGAACTGGACGAAGCCAAAGACCTGGTTCAATCTTGGAAGGCCAACTATGAGGGAAATTATCTTGTGGGTGAAAATGCAGTTGATGTTCCCCGATGGGTATGCAACGAATCTAAAGAGGGGAGCGAGTCTTGAAAAATTGAAAATATTTGGTCTCAAGAGTCATGATTGGCACATATGGCTTGAGCGGGTAATGCCGGTGATGTTGCGTGGCTTTATCCCCGAGGATGAATGGCTAGTACTGGCAGAGCTGAGCTATTTCTTCCGTGTTCTTTGTGCGAAAGAACTATCGCCTGCGGTGATAGATGACATGGAAAAGTTGGCGCCGGAGTTGCTCTGCAAGTTTGAGAAGATCTTTCCACCGGGCTTCTTTAATCCAATGCATCATTTGATTTTACATCTCCTGACCAAGGCAAGATTGGGGGGGCCCGTGCAAAATTGTTGGTGCTATGCAACTGAGAGGATGCAGAAGATGCTTCGAGCAAAATGTAAAAATAAACGTAGAATTGAACCATCGATGGCCGAGGCATTCATTTCTGAGGAGGCGGCAAACTTCGTGACAGCACACTACGAAGCCAAAAATCGTCATTTGCATAATCCGAAGCCTCAGTACAATGATGGCGACCCTAAAAAAGGTGGATCCAACCTCAGCCTATTCAAAGGGAAGCTCGCGCCAGCCGGTGCTTCGAAACCAAAAGAGTTGGATGTCGAAGAATGGCGGACCATTTCGTTGTATATCTTCAACAACCTAACAGAAGTGCGGCCGTACATCGAGTAAGTTGTCGGTACATTGTTTCACAACTTCTAATTATTCCTTTGAACTGCTCTTATTCCCGGATATTTGATTCAGTTGATACGTCGCCAAATTCTCGGATGGAGCGGTGATCCAAAAGGATTCCGTCGAAGAGTATGAGCTTCTGGCAAAGCATGGAGGCGGCTATCCCGGTTTCATCTCTTGGTTCAAACAAACGATAATTAGCATTAATAGACCATTTCATTTCTTGGTCTAATTTGCGGCTAATGCAACAATTCTTTCGTATTAAACTTGTAGGCTAATTCAGAGTCTATGGACGCCGAATTGAGACAAGCCGCTAATGGCTTTGACTATAAGGTCCGTTCATTTGAGAAATACGACATCAACGGGTATTGCTTTCGTACCTTTGGCAATGAGCTATCTATGGCCGACCAAAAATCTACAAATTGTGGTGTCTCTGCTATCGGCGAAGGAGGTACCGAGTATTATGGAAGAGTTGAAGCAATTTATGAACTTCTATTCTATGGTGAAAACCCACCGAACGTCGTAGTCTTCAAATGTTATTGGTTCCGGCCGAAGGAGACTAGAAGGACTCATGAACATATAGGGCTAGTAGAAATCAAACAAAGCACCCATTTAGATGTTCCTGATGTCTATATTACGGCTCAACAGACGACCCAAGTTTCTATCTACCGTGGGTATGCCAAACTAATGCAAATCTGAAGGGTTGGGATGTCGTTTATGAAGTGCCGCCACGTGTTAGACCACCTCCCCCCAATGAAGAGGATTATGAACCTCACATTAACCCAGACACATATGATGGAGAATTCTTCCAAGAAACACGTCTTTCCAAAAAACGTTTCAAGAACCGCTCTACTTCACCCCAGAACATGGAAGTAGACAGCGACAGTGAATCCGACAGCACCCCTGAGCCGGAACAAGAAGAGGTTACTGCTGCGGATGACCTGTCAATACTTGACTGATTACAGAACGACCTTCCACATGTTGATGCCGTCGAACCCGATGAGCATGTCATTCATGACGACACGCGTGATAGTGATGATGATGATGATCCCGGAGCATATATAGACGATCCAGACTATTTTTAGTTTGTATGCAGCCCAACTTAAATTATATACATATTATTATTCATGTCAGTTCTTCAATTTTTTTATGTTGTACTAATTTCATTTACTCTTTGTCATGGCAGGTGTTGAAAGATGGTGGGCGCGGGTCCAGAGCGCGCCGCGGGTACTTCTTCAGTGGCGGCCCACGGGAGGGGTACTTCCATTCCACCCGTACCTCTCCGGAGAGCGTTGTTAGACAGTATGGGGACACCGCCGGGCGCTTCTTCGTCGGCGTCGTTGCCCACCGGGAGAGGAGGTCGGGGAGGGAAGAAGAGAGGAGGTAGATCAGGACGCATGGGCGGGAGAGGTAGGCAGACTGCTACGCCTTCCTCGCCGCCACCCCCAGCTAGTTCACCCGAGCACAGGACTGGTAGGGTGGACCCGTTTGAGGTGGAGGCTACGGGGACTCCGCACCACGAGCCTCGGGTCGACGGGCCTTCGGCCCACGAGACTCCGTACCCAGAGGCTTTGTCCCACGACACTCCGGACCAGGCTACGTCCCAGGAGACGTCCGGATGGGGTACCTGGCCGGATCCGCCTGAGGGGCCGAGTGGCCATGCTGATGGTGGCGGGGATGATCCGTTTACTGATAGTGAGGGCGAGGTGGTTGAGGGGGCCACCGTGTACCAGCGTGGTGGTACACGGCTCCCGCCCGTGCCGGTGACCCGCGAGCTGCGGCCCGTGATTAGGCCTGATGGGGAGAAGTAAGTGCATTCACTCTTTTTGTACCTTTTGCCTTCAGGTTTCTTCAAATATCTAATGCGTTGGCCTTGTCATACTGCAGGGGTTGGGTACACGCCAGTGGAGTCCGCAGGCCCAACACCGTCCTTGGTGTGCTTTGCCGGCAAAACTTCCCAGGGTTTGTCACGTTGCCCGGTGAGGGTCAGCTTCCAGAGCTAGGATTGAGCTGGGAGCACTACTTGGCTGCCCCGGCCCCGCCGGACCACATGATCGACGGTGTCTTGTGCCACACGATTGCCGAGATGTTGATCAGAAGCTTTTGGGTAATTTATCCTTTGCACAATTAAAAATTAACAATAGCTAGTTATTTTACTAATTAGTGTTGTCTTGTTTGATTGCAGTCCTTCTACAAGTGTGAGGAGGGATACTGGGAGGAGGCGGCACTGGTTATCGATCACGAGTGCAGGCGCCTACTACAAAACTTACGGCACGAGGCTCGGCCGCAGGCTGTTCGAGACTACTACGCCCCGCGTGGTATTAAGAAGGACAAGGCGTCATGCCGGGCTAAGTTTCTAAAGAAGGATCAGTACATAAAGGTAATTAACTATTCTTAAGGCATTGTACTTAGTTTCCTTGATTTGATTCGTAGGCGTAGCGCTCAAATTTCTCTCTACTAACTTAGGTGCCCCCGAGATGGTGTGTGGATAAGATGGATTGTTGGGAGGCGTTGGTGGATGAGTGGTGCACAGGCCGCTGGCGAGCCGTCCAAGACAATGCCAAGGACCGGCGTGCCCAAATGGTTGGTGTGCCACACCATCAAGGCATCGCCAACTTATTTCAGTTCGGGCGGAACTCGGTATGTGGTTTGCTTCATGATTCACGCAATTCATTCTTCATGCTAGCTTGAGCCCTTTACTAATACTTTGTTCCTCTCTTTTAGGCGGGACACAATAACACGGAGGTGCCAGAGGTTTACGACCTCTATGCCATGGCCCATACTGCCTCGTACAAGAAGGTCAAGGCATTCTCTGAGGCTGACCTCGATAATCTAGAGAACTTCACCAACATCTCCTCCCACCACAAGCTCATGAGGTACAGAGATGAGGGGAAGGCGAGGAAAGGGGAGGACTTTAACCCGAGCCAGCATCCCTTTGATCCAGAGCTGGTGATGATATCTGGTGGCGGGAGGCCCCATGGCTCGATAGCCATTGGAGATGGACTTATACGTTGTCCTCGCACTCTCCCGGAGATAAAGGCACGCCAAACGAGCTCCTGTCCTGAGATAAGGCCTCGTCCACGGCCAGTCGATCTCGCCATCGAGGTAAGTTATACGGACTCAGATATCTTTCCTCCATTACATTGTGTGTGTGCCCATCCATGATTAAAATGCTAACGAGGAGTGGTGTTGCATGCTGCTCTTCATAAAGAGAGAGATACAACCCAGGCGCTTCTGGAGGAGAGGGACCGGCTGGCGGCGGAGAGGGAACGGCTGGCAGAGGAGAAGACGGCTAGGTTGTTGGAGGAGGAGAGGGCACGGAATGATGCGTCTCACCGGGCCATGTACGAGCTCCTCGTGGTAAGTTTCTTATGCATATTAGCCAAATCATGCACATAATATGTTCGTTTCATTACTAACCTATATGACTGACTCGTCAAAACCAAATGTGCAGTCTATGTGCGAGAAGACCGGTCAGACCCCTCCGCCGATGCCAGTCATTACTAGAGCGGGAACGGTGAGTTTCATTTGAATGGTCATTAGTTACAAGTCTTACCATTTGAGTGTCATCATGCTAACGAGACTTTGAAAATGATCTTTGGTGCAACATAACTCCGAAGCCGCATCGCACAACCCGACGAACCCCGATGCTTGACCTCCGGTAAGTTTTCTCTATTATGCCACATACTTAGCTTATTTTCCCCAAAAAAGACATACTTATATAGCTAATTATCCTCCAAAATGACATAATTAGCTTATTTAGTCCATTTATGACATAATTAGCTTATTCGTTGCAAAAATGGCATAATAACCTTGGTTACCTCATAAATGTCATTTACTTAGCTTATTATCCTCCAAAATGACATAATTACCTAAGTTAGCTCTAAAATGACCTATACTTACCTAATTTAGCTCAAAAATGGCATAATTACCTAGGTTAGCACAAAAATGACCTATACTTACCTTATTTTCCTAGGTTAGCACAAAAATGGCATACTTACCTAGGTTAGCTCTAAAATGACACAAATAAGGAATAAGATGAAGAAAAACAAGGAAGAGGAGAAAAAGAAGGAATAGAAGAAGAAGAAGAAGAAGAAGAAGAAGAAGACTAGAAGAAGAAGAAGAAGAAGACTAGAAGAAGAAGACTAGAAGAAGAAGAAGAAGACATACTTAGCTAATTATCCTCCAAAATGACATAATTAGCTTATTTAGTCCATTTCTTCTTCTTCTTCTTCTTCTTCTTCTTCTTCTTCTAGTCTTCTTCTAGTCTTCTTCTTCTTCTTCTTCTTCTTCTTCTTCTAGTCTTCTTCTAGTCTTCTTCTTCTTCTTCTTCTTCTTCTTCTTCTTCTTCTTAGCTTATTTTCCCCAAAAAAGACATACTTAGCTAATTATCCTCCAAAATGACATAATTAGCTTATTTAGTCCATTTATGACATAATTAGCTTATTCGTTTCAAAAATGGCATAATAACCTTGGTAACCTCATAAATGTCATATACTTAGCTTAGTTTCCTCCAAAATGACACAATAAGCTTAGTTAGGTAAAAAATGGCATAATTACCTAGTTTAGCTCTAAAATGACACAAACAAGCAATAAGAATAAGAAAAACAAGAGGAGAAAAAGAAAGAGAAGAAAAACTCTTCTTCTTGTTCTTCTTCTTCTTCTTCTTATTCTTCTTGTTCTTCTTCTTCTTCTTCTAGTCTTCTTCTTTTTCTTCTTCTTCTTCTTCTTCTAGTCTTCTTCTTCTAACTTTCTTATTTCCCATTTTGCAGATTTGATTCACTTCACGGAAGCTTGCATTGATGGAGTGCTTGTGTTTACTTTTTGTTTTGATTTTGTATCCATGAACAATGTGAAACTTGCTACCTATGGATGAAACTATTGTAATATGGTGAAATTTGCACATTTTGTTTTGGTATATCTGTTGGATGATCATATCCATATGGCAGGGATATAGTTTCTTATGTGTTGGATATCATATACTTGCTGTGAAACTTGCACATACTGTTTGCCCTGTGAAATATATATATATATATATCATATATTTGCTGTGAAAATGCTTGGATATAACAAAAAACAGAATAAAAAGGGGCAATACAGGCATTTTGCCGTCTACCAGCGGACGGCAAAGGTCTTTGCCGTCAGCCAGCGGACGGCAAAGGTGCCACGTGGCAGCAACCTGTGCAAACTGGGAGTACTGGGTCTGACCCATTTGGTCATTATGCCGTCCGCAAGCAGACGGTAAAGAAAGGCGAGCGGCAGACGGCAAAGAAAGGTGAGCGGTAGATGGCAAAGAGCGTGGAGGAGTGACGTTATGCCACGGGTCTGCTGACGTCACGAAGTAGACGGCAAAGGGGAGAGCATGTTTGCCGTCCGCCGGCAGACGGCAAAGTCTCCCGTTAGCCACCTAACGTGGCTAACGTCTATTCTTTGCCGTCCACTTTCTTTGCCGTCTGCTTCGCCAGGAAAGCTGACGGCAAAGGTCTTTGCCGTCCGCTATACGAATGCAGACGGTAAAGAAGCTCATTACCATAGCTTCCAGTGCCGGAAGAGTTTGCCGTCTGCGGAAGACGGCAAAGACCTTTGTCGTCCGCTTTCTGGTCCTTTGCCGTCTGCCAAGGCAGACCGCAAATTAGCTGATTCCTGTAGTGCCTCTTTCGTCTTCAACATTATATAACGTCACTTGGGACTATATTTTTATTCGTCACATGATATGTGTTTTGCTTGGAGCATCATTTTCTTTTATTTGGATTTTCTTGCTGTTATCAATAATCATGTTTTTATCTTTTAGTTCAATAAAATGCCAATTATAGCCTTTACCATGCTCAGTTTGCAAGTTTACGTGTTGCTGTTTGAAAACAGAAAGTTTTCTGTTATGTCCTGAATTTATGTGAATTTTCAGAAAATGATAAAAATCTGAAATTTTAAACAGTAAGCATGCATGAGTTCTTTGTCATGTGGTAATTTTTCAGAATTTTTGGAGTTAAAGAAGTATACATTTTATTCCATCCTTTACAGACTGTTCTGTTTGGACAGATTGCTATTATAGTTGCATTGTTTGCATATGTTTGCCTATTTAGTGTTTCTATTTGTGGATTGGGGTATTAAATATGCAGAGGCATTTAGTATGCAATGTTTAATTATAATTTTAGTGATTTTCTACAGTAGAGAATGTTAAGGTTTTGAGTTGATTTATACTAGCTTATCTCACGAGTTCTTGTTGAGTTTTGTGTGGATGAAGTTTTTAAGATTTAGGAGAAGCCATGATATGAGAGGAATTAACGAGACACAAAAGCTCAAGCTTGGGGATGCCCAAGGCACCCCAAGACAACAATCCAAGAAGTCTCAAGCAACTAATCTTGGGGATGCCCCGGTAGGCATCCCACCTTTCTTCATCAACACCTATCGGTTAGCCTAAGTTTTTACTTGTTCACATGATATGAGCTATTCTTGGAGTGTTCTTTTATTTTCATTTTGTTTGCTGTTTGAATAAAATATCAAGATCTGAAATCTTTATTTGGAGAGAGTCTTCACATAGCTACTTAATTGTTTAACTACTCATTGTTCTTCACTTATATCTTTTGGAGTAGTTTGTCATTCATTCTTGTGCTTCACTTATATCCTTTGAGTAAATTGTTGAATGAACTGAATATCATAAATCTGGAATTACATATGTTTCATCTGCTTAGTAATATTTCACATTGGGTTTAGAAAGTAAAATCTATTGAAATTTGACAATCATAATAGTGGTCATACAAGCAATTCATGAATGATTAGTACATGGAAGAGAAATTCCACATGCAAATATATTATCTTGGACATCTTTTATGATTGTGAATACCTATTAATTATTTTCAAAATTGAACAAATTAGTTGAAGTTGGACAAGGAAGACAACGTAATGAGTTATGTTTGGGTATATTTGCATCGAAGTTATATTGTTATGGATCCTCCAACATGTGGTGCTTGTTTAGAATCTTTTGCTAGCCTAAAATTCTGTACTAAGCGGGAACACTGCTTGTGCATCCAAAATCCTTGAGCCAAGTTTATTCCATGAGTGTCCACCATACCTACCTATATACGGTATTACCTTGCCGTTCCAAGTAAATTTGCATGTGCCATCTCTAAAACCTTCAAATAATCATCTGTTTTGTGTGCCCGTACCGCTCATGGAGCGACGGGGCGGTCAGTATCTTCCATGCTAAGCAGGTTATTCTCATGATGGGTGTTTATTCACTCGTCATTGCACGAGAGAGGCCAGTAATTGGGATGCCCAGTCCCGCAAAACAAAAATATATATAATAAAACAAAAGCTACCCCTAGAAAGTTGAAAGTTTGGAGGGCACCCGTGAATTCGGCTAGCCATGGCTTGCATTTGAATGGTTGAGGGGGAGTTAAACTTTTCATTTCTGCATGGGAACCGCCAATAATGTGTTTAGCATGGAAGTTATTGAATAGCTTAATCGTGACGTTGACAGGAAAGGCACACCACTCAAAATGTATTCATCTCTGTTTTAAGCTATGAGCTCTGGCATCTCTGCAAATCCCTGCTTCCCTCTGTGAAGGGACATTCTATTTACTTCTATGCTATTTACTTTCATGTTATTTATTTTAGTTGAGTCAACTTCTTATTCCAACCTATTCTCTAGTTGGCAAGCATCATGTGGTGGGGAAAGATCCAGGCACATATAGCCATTCAAATATATTTGATCATGATTTATTATTGTTGACAATTATCTCTATGATAAATGAGTTGGGAGGCGAAACATCAAGCCCCTATCTTTCTCTGTGTTCGATGGATGCTTTTTGTTCTAAAAATATGCTTTGAGTATTAGCAATCATAGAAAACTATATGGTAATTGAGTATGTGGAGCTCTTACTTAGACTTTGTTGAAAATGAGATGCATTGAAATTGTTTGGTGACTAAGAACATAGCTTGTTAAAGTTTCAAGAGAATGTATTGTTTAAACCATAACATGTGAATTGATTGCTACTTTATCATGATGAGTTTTATGAGAAAGAGTTGCTGTTATGATGCTAGGAAAAGTGATTGAAATTATCATTGATCAAACTTATGCACTATTCTAGCATTCACACTTCATAAATTATTTCTTTTATCATTTACCTACTCGAGGACGAGCAGGAATTAAGCTTGGGGATGCTGATACGTCTCCAACGTATCTATAATTTATGAAGTATTCATGCCATGTTTATAGCAATTTTATATGGTTTTGGTATGATTTAATTAGAACTAACCCGGACTGACGCTGTTTTCAGCAGAACTACCGTGGTGTTGTTTTTTGTGCAGAAATAAAAGTTCTCGGAATTGGACGAAACTTTTTGATGATTTTTTTGGACCAAAAGAGACCCCCGAAGCTTCGTGGAAGGACCAAAAGAGCCACGAGGAGGCCACAAGGCAACACGGCGCGCCCTGGGGGGGGGGGGGTCGTGTGCTGTTGCCTTGTGGGCCCCTCGTAACTCCTTTTCGCGTGATTCCAACGCTGAAAAATCCTATAAATAGAGAAACCCCTAGAAATAAACCTAGAACTTCGACGCCGCCGCCACAAGCCTCTGTACCAAAGAAATACCGTCTGGAGCCCTGTTCCGGCACCCTGCCGGAGGGGGAAATCATCACCGGAGGCCATCTTCATCATCCCGGCTGTCGGAGTCTAGGCTCGGTGGCCAAGAAACTTCTCCAAGAACTTAGGATTCGAAATCTGGGGGACTTTGCTTGGTAGTCTATGACAGGACTATGGCGGGGACGTGGCGGACTCGCTGGCTCTCACCGGACACGAAGGGGACGCGCGAGCTACCCATGTTCTGGCCACCGTGCGGTGTAATACCCTACTCCTGCCTGTGTTGGATTGCTCTGCGATGGAGAGCTTGTGGCTCCAAGTACATGAGGTGTGGGGGAGAATGAATCGATCCCCTTACATGGAAGCAGCCCTGCCCTTTTTGTAGTGCCTTGGTCCTCTTCCCCGAAAATATGAGCGGGAAAGGGTAGCCACAGGGTGGCAATTCAAAAGGGGGACAGGAGCGCAGGCCTATCCTGACTATAGGCGGTCTCCACCTACTAAAGCAGCTCCTTGTGACGCGCTGGTGCGCTTGGCGATGACCTCCGTCCTGGCGCGCTGATCCGTCCTGATCTTCTATCACCAAAGAGGAAATGTCTTGGGGCTTGTTTTGGGGGAGGCAGATGCCACTGCTCCCTTATCACCAGAATGGAAGCTGGGCTTGGTCACGCCCCGCCGTCCATATCCTGACAGCGGGACATCACCCATGTGCTGAGCGCGGAGCCCTGCGGCTGGCGCCGTACGACCTGCCTCGTGAGGAGGCCTCGCGAGGCATCCTGGCGCCTGGCGGCCTCGGCAGGGTCTAGCCTGGCGGCTAGGGGCCACGCGAAGCTCACCCCTCGCGAGGCGGCTTCCTCCGGAGCGGGCGTGGCAGGGCCACTCTCATGGGCCAGCCGCCGAGCGCAGTCCTCTGGGCCAGAGGCAGACGGGCCATGGTACCCTGGTTCCCCCTGGGCCGACAGTAGCCCCGGGCCCGCGGCACGCGCGTTCCCTCTATTATGGATGAAACGACGCGGGGTCCATCGAGCTGCCGGGCCCAGAGGTGACGCGTGGCGGCCTCCGCGGGGTAGGTCACCCCACTCCCCATGACGCCTCGGTAACCGCCGTCTTGGCTATAAAGCCTGTTGATACGTCTCCAATGTATCTATAATTTATGAAGTATTCATGCCATGTTCATTATAGTTTTGTATGATTTTGGTGCACTTTTATATGGCTTTTATATGATTTTCATGGACTAACATATTGACCTAGTGCCCAGTGCCAGTTGCTGTTTTCTGCTTGTTTTTGGTTTTCCAGAAAATCTATATCAAATGAAGTCCAAATGCAGCGAAACTTTTTGACGATTTTTTCTGGAACATAAGAGACACTAGAAGCTTCGGGAGGTGGCCAGAAGACCCACAGGGGCCCCACGAGCCACCAGGGCGCACCACCCCCCCAGGCGCGCCCTGGTGCCTCGTGGGCCCCCTGTGGCCCTTCTTCGCGTGATTCCAACGCCAAAAAATCATATATATTCAGAAACCCCCGAAAGTTAACCTAGATGAGATTTTACGCCGCCGCAAGCCTCTGTACCTCCACGATCTAATCTACATCCCTTTTTCGGCACCCTGCCGGAGGGGGGAAAGCATCACCGGAGGCCATCTTCATCATCCCGGCGGTCTCCATGACGAGGAGGGAGTAGTTCACCCTCGGGGCTGAGGGTATGTACCAGTAGCTATGTGTTTTATCTCTCTCTCTCTCGCGCGTTCTTGATTTGGGACGATCTTGATGTACCACGAGCTTTGTTAAAATAGTTGGATCATATGGTGTTTTTCCCCTCTCTATCCTTGTTGTGATGAATCGAATCTTTTATCTTTGAGGTTTCGTTATTGTCGGATTGAATATTTCAGATTTGAGAACACTTGATGTATGTCTTGCATATGAATACCCGTGGTGACAATGGGGTATTATATTGATTCACTTGATATATGTTTTGGCACTCAACTCGCGGATTCCCACGGTGACATTGGGGTAATCTATGCATATGGGTTGATTCACGTTTTCATTATCTTTTCTCCGATAGAAACTTTGGGGTGCTCCTTGGAGTTCTTTGTGTGGATTGAATATTATGATTATGAAGTTGTTTGATGCATATCGTATAATCAACTCACGGATACTTGTGGTGACATTGGAGTATCTTGGTGACATTAGAGTTGGTTGATGTGTATCATATGGTGTTATTTTAGTATGAACTCTAGGGCTGTTTGTGACACTTATAGGAATAGCTCAATAGATTGATCGGAAAGGATAACTTTGAGGTGGTTTCGTACCCTACAAACAATTTCTATCTTATGTTCTCCGCTAATTGGAACTTGGGAGTGATTCTTTATCGCACGTTGAGGGATGGTTATATGATCCAATTATGTTAGCATTGTTGAGAGATTGCACTAGCGAAAGTATGAACCCTAGGCCTTGTTTTTAAGCATTGCAATACCGTTTGTGCTCACTTTTGTTACTTGCTACCTTGCTGTTTTTATATTTTCAGATTACAAAAACCTATATCTACTATCCATACTACACTTTTATCACCATCTCTTCGCCAAACTAGTGCACCTATACAATTTACCATTGTATTGGGTGTGTTGGGGACACAAGGGATTTCTTGTATTTGGTTGCAGGGTTGTTTGAGAGATACCATCTTCAACCTATGCCTCCCATGGATTGATAAACCTTACGTCATCCACTTGAGGGAAAATTGCTGCTGTCCTACAAAACTCTGCGCTTGGAGGCCCAACACGAGTCTACAAGAATAAGTTGTGTAGTAGACATCAAGCTCTTTTCTGGCGCCGTTGCCAGGGAGGTGAGTGCTTGGTGTTGGGGAACGTTGCATGGGAAACAAAAAATTTCCTACGCTCACCAAGATCGATCTAGGAGATGAACATCTACGAGAGTAGAGATTGCATCTACATACCCTTGTAGATCGCTAAGCGGAAGCGTTATGAAACGCGGTTGATGTAGTCGAACGTCTTCGCGACCAATCACGATCCATCCACGAACTCCCGATCAAGTGCCGAACGGATGTCACCTCCGAGTTTAGCACACGTGCGGCTCGGTGGCGTCCTATCCTTCTTGATCCAGCAAGCGAGAGAGAGGGGGTAGATGAGATCGGGACCAACACGACGGTATAGTGGTGGTGGTGGCAGCGGAATTCCGGCAGGGCTTCGCCAAGCGCGTACCGGTGAAACGTGGGAGGAGTTGGGAGAGGTAACGGGCAAGGGTCCAAGGGGTGGCTGCCCCCAATGCCTCCCCACCTTTATATAGGCGTGGAGGGGCTGGTGGCTTGCCCTCCAAGTCCCTAGGGTCGTTTGCCAAAGGGGGAGGAAGGAAATCCCTCCTTTCCTTCCCACCCGATCGCTATCCCCCCTTTTTAGGGATCCTGATCTTATCCCTTTGGGATATGACACTATTCCTTTTAAGGAAGGATCTTGGTGCGCCTCGACCAGGGTTGTGGGGACTTTCCCCACCACCCATGTTCATGTGGGTCCCCCATGCAGGTGGGCCCCACTCCGGAACCTTCTAGAACCTTCCCGGTACAATACCGAAAAAACTCAAACTTTTTCCGGAACCCCGATAACAACTTTCCATATATGAATCTTTACCTCTAGACTATTCCGGAGCTCCTCGTGATGTCTCGGATCCCATCCGGGACTCCGAACAACCTTCGGACTTTCCACTACTAATATCTCAATACTACCCTAGCGCTACCGAACGTTAAGCGTGCGACCCTACGGGTTCGGGAATATGCAGACATGACCGAGACTCCTCTATGGTCAATAACCAATAGCGGGACCTGGATGCCCATATTGGTTCCTACATATTCAACGAAGATCTTTATCGGTCGAACCTCGATGTCAAGGATTCAGTCAATCCCGTATGCAGTTCCCTTTGTCCATCGGTATGTTACTTGCCCAAGATTCGATCGTCGGTATCTCCATACCTAGTTCAATCTCGTTACCGGCAAGTCTCTTTACTCATTCCGTAATACAAGATCCCGTGGCTAACTCTTTAGTCACATTACTTGCAAGCTTATCGTGATGCTGTATTACCGAGTGGGCCCTGAGATACCTTTCCGTCATACGGAGTGACAAATTCCCAGTCTTGATCCATGCCAACTCAACAGACACCCTCGGAGATACCTATAGAGCATCTTTATAGTCACCCAGTTACGTTGCGACGTTTGATACACACAAGGTACTCCTCCGGTGTCAGTGAGTTGCATGATCTCATGGTCATAGGAACAGATACTTGACATGCGAAAACGATAGCAATAAACTTGACACGATCATATGCTACGTTCATAGTTTGGGTCTTGTCCATCACATCATTCTCCTAATGATGTGATCCCGTTATCAAATGACAATTCATGTCTATGACCAGGAAACCATGGCCATCTTTGATCAACGAGCTAGTCCGGTAGAGGCTCACTAGGGACATGTTGTTGTCTATGTATCCACACATGTATTTGTGTTTCCAACCAATACAATTATAGCATGGATAATAAACGATTATCATGAACAAGGAAATATAATAATAACCATTTTATTATTGCCTCTAGGGCATATTTCCAACAGTCTCCCACTTCCACTAGAGTCAATAATCTAGCATTACATTCAGATCCGTGTGCACTTTGCAAATGTTTATGTCCTCCTCCTTGATCGCATCGCGGATGGAATTAAAGCGTCACTTTATGTGTCTGGTCCTCTTGTGAAACCTTGGTTCCTTGCCTAGAGCAATGGCACCAGTGTTGTCACAGAACAGAGTCATCGGGTCCAGTGCACTGGGCACAACTCCAAGATCTATCATGAACTGCTTCATCCAGACACCTTCCTTCGCCGCCTTCGAGGCAGCTATGTACTCCGCTTCGCATGTAGAATCAGCTACCACGCTTTGTTTGGAACTGCACCAGCTTACCGCTCCCCCATTTAGAATATATACGTATCCGGTTTGAGACTTAGAGTCATCCGGATCAGTGTCAAAGCTTGCATCGACGTAACCCTTTACGACGAGCCCTTGATCACCTCCATAAACGAGAAACATTTCCTTAGTCCGTTTCAGGTACTTAAGGATATTCTTGACCGCTGTCCAGTGTTCCACTCCTGGATCACTTTGAAACCTTCCAGCCATACTTATGGCAAGGCTGACATCTGGTCTTGTGCACAGCCTCGCATACATGATAGAGCCTATGGCAGAAGCATAGGGGGTGACACTCATCTTTTTTCTATCCTCTGTAGTCGCTGGGCGTTGAGTCTTACTCAACTTCACACCTTGCAAAACAGGCAAGAATCCCTTCTTGGACTGATCCATTTTGAACTTCTTCAAAACTTTATCAAGGTATGTGCTCTGTGAAAGTCCTATTAAGCGTCTCGATCTATCTCTATAGATCTTGATGCCTAATATGAAAGCAGCTTCTCCTAGGTCCTTCATTGAAAAACTCTTGTTCAAATATTCCTTCACGCTTTCCAAAAGTTCTATATTGTTTCCAATCAATAATATGTCATCCACATATAATATTAGAAACGCTATAGGGCTCCCACTCACTTTCTTGTAAATACAAGCTTCTCCGTAAACTTGTATAAACCCAAACGCCTTGATCACCTCATCAAAGCGATGATTCCAACTCCGAGACGCTTGCACCAGTCCATAAATGGATCGCTGGAGTTTGCAAACTTTCTCAGCATTCTGTGGATCGACAAAACCTTTTGGTTGCATCATATACAACTCTTCCTTAAGAAAACCGTTAAGGAACGCTGTTTTGACATCCATCTGCCAAATTTCATAATCGAAAAATGCAGCTATTGCTAACATGATTCTGACGGACTTAAGCATCGCTACGGGTGAGAAAGTCTCATCATAGTCAACTCCTTGAACTTGTGAAAAACCCTTTGACACAAGTCGAGCTTTATAGACGGTGACATTACCGTCTGCGTCCGTCTTCTTCTTGAAGATCCATTTATTCTGAATGGCCTTTCGCCCTTCAGGTAATACTTCCAAAGTCCATACTTTGTTTTCATACATGGATCCCATCTCGGATTTCATGGCCTCTAACCATTTGTCAAAATCTGGGCCCACCATCACTTCTCCATAGCTCGTAGGTTCATCGTTGTCCAACAACATGACATTCAAGACAGGGTTACCGTACCACTCAGGAGCAGTACGTATCCTTGTCGACCTACGAGGTTCGATAGTAACTTGATCCGAAGCTTCATGATCACCATCATCAGCTTCCTCTTCAACTGACGTAGGTTCCATAGAAACATCTTTCTGCGCAGTGCTACTTTCTGGTTGAAGTAAAGGTTCAACAACCTCATCAAGTTCTATCTTCCTCCCACTCAATTCTTTCGAGAGAAACTCTTTCTTGAGAAAGGACCCGTTCTTAGAGACAAACACTTTGCCTTCGGATCTGAGATAGAAGGTATACCCAACCGTCTCTTTTGGGTATCCTATGAAGACGCATTTGTCCGCTTTGGGTTCAAGCTTTTCTGGCTGAAGCCTTTTGACATAAGCATCGCATCCCCAAACTTTAAGAAACGACAACTTTGGTTTCTTGCCAAACCACAGTTCATACGGTGTCATCTCAACAGACTTAGATGGTGCCCTATTTAAAGTGAATGCAGCTGTCTCTAACGCATAACCCCAAAATGATAGTGGAAGATCGGCAAGAGACATCATAGAACGCACCATATCCAATAAGGTTCGATTACGACGTTCGGACACACCATTACGCTGTGGTGTTCCAGGTGGCGTCAACTATGAAACAATTCCACATTGTCTTAAGTGACTGCCAAACTCATAACTCAGATATTCTCCCCCTCGATCAGATCATAGGAATTTGATCTTCTTGTTACGATGATTCTCAACTTCACTCTGAAATTGCTTGAACTTTTCAAACGTTTCAGACTTGTGTTTCATTTAGTAAATATACCCATATCTACTCAAATTGTCGGTGAAGGTGAGAAAATAACGATATCCACCGCGCGCCTCAATGCTCATCGGACCGCACACATCAGTATGTATGATTTCCAACAAGTCACTTGCCCATTCCATTGTTCCGGAGAACGGGGTCTTAGTCATCTTGCCCATGAGGCATGGTTCGCATGTGTCAAGTGATTCAAAATCAAGTGACTCCAAAAGTCCATCAGCATGGAGTTTCTTCATGCGTTTTACACCAATATGACCTAAGCGGCAGTGCCACAAGAAAGTGGTACTATCATTATCAACTCTACATTTTTTGGCATCAATGTTATGAACATGTGTATGATCACTATCGAGATTTAATAAGAATAAACCCCTCACATTGGGTGCATGACCATAAAAGATATTACCCATATAAATAGAACAACCATTATTCTCTGATTTAAATGAGTAACCGTCTCGCATTAAACAAGATCCAGATATAATGTTCATGCTCAACGCAAGCACTAAATAACAATTATTCAGGTTCATCACTAATACCGATGGTAATCGAAGAGCGAGCGTGCCAACGGCGATCACATCAACCTTGGAACCATTTCCCACGCGCATCGTCACTTCGTCCTTCGCCAGTCTCCGTATATTCCGCAGTTCCTGCTTTGAGTTGCAAATGTGAGCAACCGCACCGGTATCAAATACCCATGCACTACAACGAGAGTTGGTAAGGTACACATCAATAACATGTATATCATATATACCTTGTTTGGCGTTGGCCCCCTTCTTGTCGGCCAGATACTTGGGGCAATTCCACTTCCAGTGGCCGGTTCCCTTGCAATAGAAGCACTCAATTTCCGGCTTGGGCCCAGCCTTGGGTTTCTTCACGGGAGGGGCAACTACTTTGCCACTCTTCTTGGAGTTTCCCTTCTTGCCCTTGCCATTCTTCTTGAAACTAGTGGTTTTATTGACCATCAACACTTGATGCTCCTTCTGGATGTCTGACTCAGCGACTTTCAGCATCGCAAACAGCTCGGCGACTGACTTGTTCATCCCTTGCATGTTATAGTTCAACACAAAGCTCTTGTAGCTAGGTGGTAGCGATTGAAGAACTCTGTCAGTGATCGCCTCTGGCGGGAGCACAACTCCCAACTCAGCCAGACGGTTGTAATACCCAGACATTTTGAGTATGTGTTCACTGATAGACCCGTTCTCCTCCATCTTGCAAGCATAGAACTTATCGGAGGTCTCATACCTCTCGATCCGGGCATTCTTCTCAAAAATTAACTTCAACTCCTGGAACATCTCATATGCTCCATGACGTTCAAAACACCTTTGAAGTCCCGGTTCTAAGCCATACAACATGGCGCACTGAACTATTGAGTAGTCATCAACACGCGCCTGCCAGGCGTTCATAACGTCCACAGATGCTGGAGGGGGTTGCTCACCAAGCGGTGCATCAAGGACATAAGCCTTTTGGGCAGCCGTGAAGATAATCCTCAGATTACGGGCCCAGTCTACAAAGTTACTTCCATCATCTTTCAGGTTGGCTTTCTCTAGGAACACATTGAAATTCAGGGAAGCTACTGCGCAAGCCATTGATCTACAACATAAATTTGCAAAGACAACTTAGACTATTGTTCAAGATAATGAGTTTAGTTTACTTAAAAACTCCCACTCAAATCGACATCCCTCCGGTCGTCCGAGTGTAACATGATACAAATTCACCAACCCAAGTCCGATCATCACGTGAGATGAGGTGGTTTCAATGGTGAACATCTCCATGTTGATCATATCTACTATATGACTCATGTTCGACCTTTCGGTCTCTTGTGTTCCGAGGCCATGTCTGTACATGCTAGGCTCGTCAAGTTTAACCCAAATGTTCCGCATGTGCAAAACTGGCTTGCACCCGTTGTATGTGAACGTAGAGTCTATCACACCCGATCATCACGTGGTGCTTCGAAACGACGAACTTTCACAACGGTGCACACTTGGGGAGAACACAATTTTATCTTGAAATTTTAGAGAGGGATCACCTTAATGCTACCGTCGTCCTAAGCAAAATAAGATGCATAAAAAGATTAACATCACATGCAAATCATAAGTGACATGATATGGCCATGAACTTGTGCTTTTGATCACCATCTCCAAAGCTCCGGCATGATCTCCATCGTCACTGGCATGACACCATGATCTCCATCATCGCATCGCCATCGGGGTTGTCATGCCAACCATGCTTTTACTACTATTGCTACCGTTTAGCGATAAAGTAAAGCATTACATAGCGCTTAATGATTGACACGCAGGTCATAAAATAATTAAAGACAATCCTATGGCTCATGCCGGTTGCCGTATACATCAACATGCAAGCTGAGATAAACTATTACAAAATATGATCATCAAATATATTTCATCATGTCTTTGGCCATATCATATCACAACATACCCTGCAAAAACAGTTAGACGTCCTCTAATTTGTTGTTGCATGTTTTACGTGGCTGCTATGGGTATCTAGCTAGAACGATTCTTACCTACGCAAAACCACAACGGTGATATGCAAGTTGCTATTTAACCTTCTACAAGGACCGCCTTCGTCGAATCCGATTCAACTAAGGTGGGAGAGACAGACACCCGCCAGCCATCTTATGCAACAAAGTCGCACGTCAGTCGATGGAACCGGTCTCATGTACGTGGACATGTAAAGTTGGTCCGGGCCGCTTCATCCCACAATACCGCTGAATAAAGAAAAGACCAAGGAAGGAAGCAATCTGAATATCAATGCCCACAACCTCTTTTGTGTTCTACTCGTGATGTCATCGACGCAAAGACCTAGCTCTGATACCACTGTTGGGGAACGTTGCATGGGAAACAAATTTTTTCCTACGCTCACCAAGATCGATCTAGGAGATGAACATCTACGAGAGGAGAGATTGCATCTACATACCCTTGTAGATCGCTAAGTGGAAGCGTTAAGAAACGCGGTTCATGTAGTCGAACGTCTTCGCGATCCAATCACGATCCATCCACGAACTCCCGATCAAGTGCCGAACGGACGGCACCTCCGAGTTTAGCACATGTGCGGCTCGGCGGCGTCCTCTCCTTCTTAATCCAGCAAGTGAGAGAGAGGGGGTAGATGAGATCGGGACCAACACGACGGTATAGTGGTGGTGGTGGCAGCGGAATTCCGGCAGGGCTTCGCCAAGCGCGTACCGGTGAAACGTGGGAGGAGTTGGGAGAGGTAACGGGCAAGGGTCCAAGGGGTGGCTGCCCCCAACTCCTCCCCACCTTTATATAGGCGTGGAGGGGCTGGTGGCTTGCCCTCCAAGGCCCTAGGTTCATTGGCCAAAGGGGGAGGAAGGAAATCCCTCCTTTCCTTCCCACCCGATCGCTATCCCCCCTTTTTAGGGATCCTGATCTTATCCCTTTGGATATGATACTATTCCTTTTAAGGGAGGATCTTGGTGCGCCTAGACCAGGGTTGTGGGGACTTTACCCACTACCCACGTTCATGTGGGTCCCCCAAGCAGGTGGGCCCCACTCCGGAACCTTCTAGAACCTTCCCGGTACAATACCAAAAAAAGTCGAACTTTTTCCGGAACCCCGATAACAACTTTCCATATATGAATCTTTACCTCCGGACTATTCCGGAGCTCCTCGTGATGTCCCAGATCCCATCCGGGACTCCGAACAACCTTCGGACTTTCCACTATTAATATCTCAATACTACCCTAGTGCTACCAAACGTTAAGCGTGCGACCCTACGGGTTCAGGAATATGCAGACATGACCGAGACTCCTCTCCGGTCAATAACCAATAGCGGGACCTGGATGCCCATATTGGTTCCTACATATTCAACGAAGATCATTATCGGTCGAACCTCGATGTCAAGGATTCAGTCAATCCCGTATGCAGTTCCCTTTGTCCATCGGTATGTTACTTGCCCGAGATTCGATCGTCGGTATCTCCATACCTAGTTCAATCTCTTTACTCGTTTCGTAATACAAGATACCGTGGCTAACTCTTTAGTCACATTGCTTGCAAGCTTATTGTGATGCTGTATTACCGAGTGGGCCCTAAGATACCTTTCCGTCATACGGAGTGACAAAGTCCCAGTCTTGATCCATGCCAACTCAACAGACACCCTCGGAGATACCTGTAGAGCATCTTTATAGTCACCCAGTTACGTTGCGACGTTTGATACACACAAGGTACTCCTCCGGTGTCAGTGAGTTGCATGATCTCATGGTCATAGGAACAGATACTTGACATGCGAAAACGATAGCAATAAACTTGACACGATCATATGCTACGTTCATAGTTTGGGTCTTGTCCATCACATCATTCTCCTAATGATGTGATCCCGTTATCAAATGACAATTCATGTCTATGACCAGGAAACCATGGCCATCTTTGATCAACGAGCTAGTCCGGTAGAGGCTCACTAGGGACATGTTGTTGTCTATGTATCCACACATGTATTTGTGTTTCCAACCAATACAATTATAGCATGGATAATAAACGATTATCATGAACAAGGAAATATAATAATAACCATTTTATTATTGCCTCTAGGGCATATTTCCAACACTTGAAGGTATATCTTTAGATCTTGCAATCGAATCTTTTAGTTTCTTGTTTTATCACTAGTTTGGTTTATAAAAGAAAACTACAAAAAAAAGGAATTGAGGTTGCCTCATATTATTCGTCTTTATCATGTCTTTCTTGAAAATGATGGAGCGGAAAATTGTGATCAATTGATAGAAGAAGAATTCAATAAAATGTTTGGCATAAAATATTTGAATGATGAGCATGATTGCAATGTTGTTAGTATGAATTCTATGAGTATCCATGATGCTAATGATATGCAAAGCCACAAGCTTGGGGATGCTATGTTTGATGAAGATGATATTTTTAGTCCCCCAAGTTTTGATGAGAAAATTTATTATGATGATTGCATGCCTCCTATCTATGATGATTATTGTGATGACATGTATGCTATAACGAATAATGATAAATATGAAACTTGTCATCATGATTTTAATTTTCAATTGGATTATGCCAATCAAGTATCTCATGATAGTTATTTTGTTGAGTTTGCTCCCACTATTATGAATGCGAAGAAAATTGCTTATGTGGAGAGTAATAAAATTTCTATGCTTGTGGATCATGAAAAGAATACTTTATGTGATAGCTATATTGTTGAATTCATTCATGATGCTACTGAAAATTATTATGAGAGAGGATCATATGCTTGTAGGTCTTGCAATAATATCAAGTTTCCTCTCTTTATGTTGAAAGTTTTGAAGTCATGCTTGTTTTGCCTTCCTATGCTAGTTGATTCTTGCTCCCATAAACTATTTTCTCACAAAATCCCTTTGCATAGGAAGTGGGTTAGGCTTAAATGTGCTAGTCATATGCTTCATGATGCTCTCTTTGTGTTTCAATTCTTTACTTTTATGTGAGCATCATTGAAATCACCATGCCTAGCTAAAAAGGCATTAAAGAAAATCGCTTGTTGGGAGACAACCCAATATTTATACCTACTGTTTTTGTGTGTTCACATGATTAAGCTACTGTAGTAATCATGTTTTATATGTTTTCTTTCAATAATGTGCCAAGTAAAGCCTTTGGGATAGTGTGGATGCTTGTTGATTTGATTCTGTGCACAAACAGAAACTTTTGCGTCCAGTGCTGGAATTTCTATTCTGTACTGGAGCATGAAAAAATTATGAACTTTTTACACAGTATTGGGTTACAAATTTTTTACATTTTCCTAATTTTTCAGAATTTTTGGAGGTACAGAAGTATAGTTTTTAAATCACCTATTACACGCTGTTCTGTTTTTGACAGATTCTGTTTTCGATGCATAGTTTGCTTGTTTTAGTGTTTCCATAGCTTATATTGAGTAATATAAATTGTGGAAATGATAGAATACAGTAGGAATTATGTGAGACCAATTATGTGGCAGACATGCATGAGGAAGATGAACTGAAGAAATTGAAAACACCATGATGAAAGTCTTCAGTTCAAATTCTTCAGAAAAGTAAAGCACGAGTTCTTTAGCAGCGGAATTGCGTAAAGGTAAAGGGGTGAGGAATTTGAAACCAGTTAGGCTCAGTGAAGACACAGCGATTTGGTAGACCAGTTCCAGTTGCTGTATCAACTGTACGTCTGGTTGAGGCGGCTGAGTCTTACCTCGGAGGACACTTAGTCCTCACCGTATTCCTCTTGAGCTAAGGTCACTTAGACCTCGCCCAATCACTCATGGTAAGTCTTCAAGGTAGACTTCCAAACCTTCACAGACTTGTTCACCGGCACGCCACAATTACTCTTGGGTGCTCAGAACATGACACCTAACCATCTGGAAGAATGACAGTCTTCAAAGGTAACAAGCGTCGGATCACACAGATCAACTTCTTCAGTGATGCTCAATCACTTTGGCTCTGGTTGGATTTTTCCTCACTAGGGTTCTCACAAAGTCGTCAGAGGAAGGGTTGCTCTCAAATGACAAGTGTCAATATCTCTCTAGAGCAGCCAACCAACTAGTGGTTGTAGGGGGCGGCTATTTATAGCCAGGGGGCAACCCGACATGAATTGTCATGAATGCCCTTCTCAGACATGACCGTTGTCAGGATAAGGATCCACACGACAGCTGGCATGCGGCGCAGCAATGGTCGGAAAATTGAACTCTCAATTTCGTCAGGGCACTCAATTTCCTCACGATAGGCAGATCGCACTGGCGAAATCCTAACTCCTCAGCCGGACCAAATTCGTCAGCGACCAGATGAACTGCGTCACTGTCGCTAGCAAATTCGTCAGCTGTTCCAGAGATTTCCAATTGCTTCACTCGAAGCGGCTGTAGTGTGTATAGGTTTGAGCATCACTTTGAAGTATGATAAATGTTTCACCTAGACCCCCTTTAATAGTACAATTTTTCCTATGACTCAAATAAGAAGAAAAGAAACTATGAAAACAAAGTCTTCAAGCTTCAAAGTCTTCACATCAATTTCTTCACAGGCCGCACCAAATTCTTCACTTAAAGAAATACATTATTAGGGGTCGATTTCCGTGGTTAAACCAAGTCTTCAGGGACTATTTAACCTGTGTATACTCACAAACACATTAGTCCCTTAACCTATTTTTGTTCAATACTCCAAAACCACTAAGGGGGCACTTGATGCACTTGCACTCCTCCTTAGGCATGCGCAACTCCTCCTCCCGGCGCTCGTCGCTCTCCACTGCCTCCTGCATCTCTAGCTCCCGCTCGACAATCTCATGAGGAAGGGGCTCCATGGCATCCGTCGCCGCATCCTCGGCAAGCATCTCCGTCGCCTCTTCAGACGTGGGGTGCATGCTGGAATCCAAGAAGGCCTAGAATATCTTGGCGTGGCCGTCCTCGATCTGGGCGTGGATGGCCTCGACCCGGGCCAGGGCGACCTCCGCGGCACCAACGGCTGCTCGAGCACTCTCTGCGTTTGCAGCCGCCATCGCAGCAGCTACTGCAGCCGTCTCGGCTACTGCAGTTGCCCTGTTGGCTGCCGCAGACGCCCTCTCGGCGGATGCGGCTACGCTCTCGGCATAGGCGGCCACACTCTCAGCGGAGGTGGAGCCGCTCGGGGTGGATGCAGCGACCGTACGGGCCCTCGCAAAGTGTCTCCGCGGCGTCATTCTTTACAAGAAGGGGTTGGGGAATGGGGATCGGGGATTCGTGGATTCGGTGGTGAACGACACTTGAGCAGACAAAGCCAGCGAAGCTTATGGAGGAAGACATAAATAGACCCATGAATTTTCATCGCAAATGGTTCCTATAACCAACTATGTGTGGTGTAGTTGATTTTTTGTATTAGCTTTGAAAGACTAATTTGGGGTACAGTGGCAACGGATGGTGTTTTAATTGTAAGAATTTTTTTTGTACAGTTAGCATGCACGAATACAACTGTCATGTTAAAATTTGGAAATTTTTAGGGCTCATTTGACCTTTTTAAGACATTAAGTGAGTTTCTAGCTATATAATGGCCGTAATTCAAATGTGAACTACTTGTACATGAAACAGTGATACGTCTCCAACGTATCTATATTTTTTTATTGTTCCATGCTATTATAGAATCAATCTTGGATGTTTATTATGCAATTATATGCAACTATATATCATTTTTTGGGACTAACCTATTAACCTAGTGCCCAGTGCCAGTTGGTGTTTTTTGCCTGTTTTTGGCTTTTTCAGAAAATCAATATCAAACAGAGTCCAAACGAAGAAAAAACTTTGGATTAATTTTTTCTGGACCAGAAGGGACCCTAGAAGCTTCGGGAGAAGACCAGAAGAGTCACGAGGGAGAGACAAGCTCGGGAGGCACGCCCAGGGGGGTAGGCGTGCCCCCCAGGCCTGTGGGCCCCTCGTGGCACCTCTTGACCTAATTCCGCCGCTATAAATTCTCAAATATTCCCCAAATACCAGAGAGCAACCTCGAATAACTTTTCCGCCGCCGCAAGCCTCTATTCTTCTACGATCCCATCTGGAGGCCTTCTCCGGTAATCTGCAGGAGGGGGAATCGATCACGGAGGGCTTCTACATCAACCTTGCTGCCCTTCCGATGATGTGTGAGTAGCTTACCACAGACCTACGGGTCCATAGCTAGTAGCTAGATGGCTTCTTCTCTCTCTTTGATCTTCAATACAATGTTCTCCTCGATCTCCTTGGAGTTCTATTCGATGTAATCTTCTTTTGCGGTGTGTTTTTGGGATCCCATGAATTGTGGGTTTATGATCAGATTATTCATGAGAAATATTTGAGTCTTTTCTGAACTTATTTATTCATGATTGTTATAGCTTTGTATTTCTCTCTGATCTATCTGTTTGGTTTGGCCAACTAGATTGATTTATCTTGCAATGGGAGGGGTGCTTTGTGATGGGTTCAATCTTGCGGTGCTCTATCCCAACGACAGAAAGGGACAAGACATGTATTTGTATTGTTGCCATTAAGGATAAAACGATGGGGTTTATTCATTTTGATTGAGTTTACTTTCTCTACATCATGTCATCTTGCTTTAGTCGTTACTCTGTTTTCATTAACTTAATACCCTAGATGCATGCTGGATAGTGGTTGATGGGTGGAGTAATAGTAGTAGATGCAGGCAGGAGTCGGTCTACTTGTCTCAGACGTGATGCCTATATACATGATCATTGCCTTGAATATCATCATAACTATGCGCTTTTCTATCAATTGCCCAACAGTAATTTGTTTACCCACCGTATGCTATGCGTTCGAGAGAGAAGCCTCTAGTGAAAACTATGGCCCCCAGGTCATTTATCCATCATATATAAAATAAAAAATACCTTGCTGCAATTTTATTTATTTTATTTTGTTTTGCAATTTACTTTATCTATCTATCACTATCAGAATTAATCCTTGCAAGTAACCACCATGGGGATTGACAACCCTCTTGTTTGCGTTTGGTGCAAGTATTTGCTTTTGTGTGTGTAGGTGCTGCTAACGAGGTTCTGTGTGGTTCTCCTACTAGATTGATAACCTTGGTTCTTAACTAAGGGAAATACTTATCTCTACTGTACTGCATCATCCTCTCCTCTTCGGGGAAATCCCAACACAGCTCACAAGTAGCAGGAAGAATTTCTGGCGCCCTTGCCGGGGGACATCACCAAAACCTATCAAGTACCTTCGCATAAACTATCATCTAGTTGCTCTTATTCTCATTTGCCTTTCCATTTGCATTTGCCTCTCGTTTTCATCTCCCCCACTTCTAAAACAAAATTTACAAAAACACAAAAATATTTTATTTGGTTGTTTGCTCGTTTGCTTGCTTTGTCACTATGTCTCAAGAAAACACCAAATTGTGTGACTTTTCCACTACTATTAATAATGATTTTTTTAGTACTCCAATTGCTCCTCCCGCCACTAGTGCGGAGTCGTGTGATATTAATGCTGCTTTGTTGAATCTTGTTATGAAAGAACAATTTTCTGGTAGTCCTAATGAAGACGCTGCATCCCATCTAAATACTTTCATTGAACTTTGTGAGATGCAAAAGAAGAAAGATGTGGATAATGATATTGTCAAATTGAAATTATTTCCGTTCTCACTACGAGATCGTGCTAAAACTTGGTTTTCATCCTTGCCTTGAAATAGTATTGATTCTTGGGATAAGTGTAAGGATGCTTTTATTGCCAAATACTTTCCTCCCGCTAAGATTATTTCTCTTAGAAATAAAATAATGAATTTTAAGCAACTTGAGCATGAACTTGTTGCACAATCTTGGGAGAGAATGAAATTAATGATAAGAAATTGCCCCACTCATGGCTTAAGGTTATGGATGATCATACAAAAAATTTATGCGGGACTAAACTTTGTTTCTAGAAATCTTCTAAACTCTGCCACATGTGGTACTTTTATGGAAATTACATTGGAAGAAGCTACAAAACTCCTTGATAATATTATGACAAATTATTCTCAATGGTACACCGAAAGAACTCCAACTGGTAAGAAGGTAAATTTTGTCGAAGAAATTAATACTTTGAGTGATAAGCTGGATGCTCTTACGAAAATGGTTGCTAGTAAAAGTGATCATGTTGATCCTAATGATGTGCCATTATCTACTTTGATTGAGCAAAATAATGATGCTATTGATGTGAATTTTGTCTCTAGAAATAATTTCAATAACAATGCTTATAGGGGTAATTTCAATCCTAGACCGTTTCCTGGAAATTCCTCTAATAATTATGGTAATTCCTATGGAAATTCATATAATAATAGGATACCCTCTGATCTTGAAAGGAATATTGATGAATTTATTAATTCTCAAAAGATTTTCAATGCTATGGTAGAAGAAAAATTGAATAAAGTTGATGACATGGCTAGGAACATGGATAGAATTGCTCACGATGTGGATACTCTCAAAATTAAAATTTTGCCACCCAAGCATGATATAAATGAGTCTATTAAAGCTATCTATGTCTCCATTAATGAAAGTAAAGAAAGAACCGCTAGGTTGAGAGCTAAGCGAGGATTCTTAGAAAAAGCTATTCCACCCGGTTTTTATCATAATAGTGATGAAGATATTAAAATGATCGGTGTCTCACCTATTGAATCTCTATTTAATAATATAGAACTTGATTAAAAGGGGACTAAAGATGAGTTAACTTTAGCTAGAAGGCGTCCCAATTATTTGGAGGGTGATGAACTTATTGATAAAAATGATAAAAATGGGTTTGGAGAGGTCAACACTTTAAATAGTGATATGCCCACTACTTTGGATTACAAGGACTTTAATTATGATAATTGCTCTTTAGTTGAATTTATTTCCTTGTTGCAATCCATGATTAATTCACCTAATGCCTATGAACAAAATAAAGCTTTTACTAAACATATTGTAGAAGCTATGATAAAAGCTCATGAAGAAAAGCTTAAGTTAGAAGTTTCAATAGCTAGAAAATTACATGATGAATGGGAACCTACTATTAAAGTTAAAATTACAGATTATGAATGTAATGCTTTATGTGATCTAGGTGCTAGCGTCTCTACTATACCAAAAATCTTTATGTGACGTGCTAGGTCTCACCGATATGGATGCTTGTTCCCTTAATTTACATCTAGCGGATTCCACTATTAAAAAACCATTGGGTAGAATAAATGATGTGCTTATTCTTGCTAATAGGAATTATGTACCCGTGGATTTTATTGTGGTTGATATAGAATGCAATCCATCTTGTCCTATAATATTTGGTAGGCCTTTCCTACGAACCATAGGTGCTATTATTGATATGAAAGAAGGTAATATAAGATTCCAATTCCCATTAAAGAAAGGGATGGAACACTTCCCTAGAAAGAGAATTAAGCCATCATATGAATCTATTATGAGGGCCACCTATGGAATTAATTTGAAGGATGATAATACTTGAAACAATGCATTATGCCTAGCTAGGGGCATCAAACAATAGTGCTCGTTGGGAGGAAACCCAATATTTATCTTTATTGCAATTTTTATTTTCTTGTGTCACCCAATTATAGCCTCTGTTATGATTGTGTTTTTTATCTTTTAATTAGTATGGGTGCCAAGTAATGCCTTTTGGGATGATTTGGATGATAGTATAATTGATGCTGTTTGAAAACAGAAAGTTTTGAGTCCAGTGCTGGATTTTTGGTTCTGTACTAGAACGTGATAAAATTCTGAGTTTTTTTACACAGTATTGGTATATCAATTGTTTATGTTGTCCTAATTGTTCAAAAAAAATTGGAGTTACAGAAGTATAGCTTTTAAATAGATCTTTACACACTGTTCTGTTTTGGACAGATTCTTTTTTGTTGCATAGTTTGCTTATTTTGATGAATCTATGGATTGTATCGAGGGGTATAAGCCATGGGGAAGTTGGAGTACAGTAGAATTATGCCAATATTAAATATTAATAAATTTATAATAGTACCTAAATTTTAATATTTGTTTGTTATACTAACGGATCTCACGAGGTTTGTGTTGAGTTTTGTGTGCTGAAGTTTTCAAGTTTTGGGTGAGACCACGATGGATGGCATCCCCTCTTTCATCTACAATCTATCGGTATATCACTTGGAGATATATTTTTATTCATCACATGATATGTGTTTTACTTGGAGCGTCTTCTGCCATAGTTTTATTTTCTTTGTTTTCTTTTTAGTTTGCCACAATCATCTTTGCTGAACACACCTTTTTGAGAGGGGCACACATTATTCGTGATTTGTTAGAATACTCTATATGCTTCACTTATAACTTTTGAGCTAGGCAGTTGCTCTAGTGCTTCACTTATATCTTTTAGAGCACGGCGGTGGTTATATTTTAAAGAAATAGTTGCACTCTCCTGCTTCACTTATATCTTTTTGAGAGTCTAATAAATAGCAATGGTAATATGCACGGGTTATGAAATTTAGTACTAATATGATAGGTATTCAAGAGGGATATAATAAAAACTTTCATGCAGATCACTGAATATGATAATTTTGATTCCTTGCAATAGTTTTGCGATACTAAGATGGTAATATGTGGGAGGTACTAGTAGATAATTGTGGTTTAGTAATAATATTGGTGTTAAGGTTTGTGATTCCCGAAGCATGCACGTATGGTCTGTCGTTATGCTAATAAGTTGGAGCATGATTTATTATTGATATTCTACCTTATGAGTGGCGGTCGAGGACGAGCGATGGTCTTTTCCTACCAATTTATCCCCCTAGGGGCATGCGTAGTAGTACTTTGCTTCGAGGGCTAATAAACTTTCGCAATAAGTATGTGAGTTCTTTATGACTAATGTGAGTCCATGGATTATACGCACTCTCACCTTTTCGCAATTTGCTAGCCTCTTCGGTACCGTGCATTGCCCTTTCTCACCTCGAGAGTCGGCGCAAAATTCGCCAGTGCATCCAAACCCCGTGATATGATACGCTCTATCACACATAAGCCTCATTATATCTTGCTCAAAATAGCCACCATACCTACCTATTATGGCATTTCCATAGCCATTCTGAGATATATTGCCATGCAACTTCCACTGTTCTTTTCATATGACACACATCATCATTGTCATATTGCTTTGCATGATCGTATAGCTGACATAGTATTCGTGGCTCAGCCACCGTTCATCATTTTCATACATGTTACGCTAGCATCATTGCACATCCTGGTACACTGCCAGAGGCATTCATATAGGGTCATATTTGTTCTTGTATCGAGTTGTAATTTTGAGTTGTAAGTAAATAGAAGTGTGATGATCATCATTATTAGAGGATTGTCCCAGTGAAAAAAAGAGGGGCCAAAAAGAGCCCAGCGAAAAAAACAGAGAAAAAGAGAGAAGGGACAATGTTACTATCTTTTTCCATACTTGTGCTTCAAAGTAGCACCATGTTTTCCATATGGAGAGTCTCCTATGTTGTCACTTTCATATACTAGTGGGAATTTTTCATTATAGAACTTGGCTTGTATATTCCGATGATGGGCTTCCTCTAATGCCCGAGGTCTTCATGAGCAAGCAAGTTGGATGCACACCCACTTAGTTTTTATTTTTGAGCTTTCATACACTTATAGCTCTTAGTGCATCCGTTGCATGGCAATCCCTACTCCTCGCATTGACATCAAATGATGGGCATCTCCATAGCCCATTGATTAGCCACGTCGATGTGAGACTATCTTTTTTTTTGACTTCCCCTTATTAATCCCTATCTTCATATTCTATTCCACCCATAATGCTATATCCATGGCTTGCGCTCATGTATTGCGTGGGGGTTGAAAAAGCTGAAGCGCGTTAAAAAGTATGAACCAATTACTCGGCTTGTCATCGGGGTAGTCCATGATAAATACTTAATGTTAAGAAGATTGAGCATGACAGGATTATATGATTTTGTAGGGATAACTTTCTTTAGCATTTTTATTTTCAAAGACATGATTTTTTGTTAGTATGCCTGAGTATTGATGTCTTTATATCAAATTATAGACAATTGCTTTGAATCATTTAGATCTTAATATTCATACCATAGAAGAGATTACATGACAAACATGTTAGGTAGCATTCCACATCAAAAATTCTGTTTTTATCATTTACCTACTCGAGGACGAGCAGGAATTAAGCTTGGGGATGCTTGATACATCTCCAACGTATCTATAACTTTTGATTGTTCCATGCTATTATAGTATCAATCTTGGATGTTTATTATGCAATTATATATCATTTTTTGGGTCTAACCTATTAACCTAGTGCCCAGTGCCAGTTGCTGTTTTTTGCCTGTTTTTGGCTTTTCAGAAAATCAATATCAAACAGAGTCCAAACAAAGAAAAACCTTTGGATTAATTTTTTCTGGACCAGAAGGGACCCTAGAAGCTTCCGTAGAAGACCAGAAGAGTCACGAGGGAGCAACAAGCTCGGGAGGCGCGCCCAGGTGGGGTAGGCGCACCCCCAGGCTTGTGGGCCCCTCGTGGAACCTCTTGACCTAATTCCGCCACTATAAATTCTCAAATATTCCCCATATACCAGAGAGCAACCTCAAATAACTTTTCCGCCACCGCAAGCCTCTGTTCTTCCACGATCCCATCTGGAGGCCTTATCCGGTAATCTGCCGGAGGGGGAATCGATCACGGAGGGCTTCTACATCAACCTTGCCGCCCTTCCGATGATGTGTGAGTAGTTTACCATAGACCTATGGGTCCATATCTAGTAGCTAGATGGCTTCTTCTCTCTCTCTTTGATCTTCAATACAATGTTCTCCTCGATCTCCTTGGAGTTCTATTCGATGTAATCTTCTTTTGCAGTGTGTTTGTTGGGATCCGATGAATTGTGGGTTTATGATCAGATTATTCATGAGAAATATTTGAGTATTTTCTGAAATTATTTATGCATGATTGTTATAGCTTTGTATTTCTCTCCGATCTATCCATTTGGTTTAGCCAACTAGATTGATTTATCTTCCAATGGGAGAGGTGCTTTGTGATGGGTTCAATCTTGCGGTGCTCTATCCCAGTGATAGAAAGGGACAATACACGTATTTGTATTATTGCCATTAAGGATAAAATGATGGGGTTTATTCATATTGATTGAGTTTACTTTGTCTACATCATGTCATCTTACTTAAGGCGTTACTCTGTTTTCATTAACTTAATACCCTAGATACATGCTGGATAGCGGTCGATGGGTGGAGTAATAGTAGTAGATGCAGGCAGGAGTCGGTCTACTTGTCTCGGACGTGAGGCCTATATACATGATCATTGCCTTGAATATCGTCATAACTATGTGCTTTTCTATTAATTGCCCAACAGTAATTTGTTTACCCACCGTATGCTATGCGTTCGAGAGAGAAGCCTCTAATGAAAACTATGGCCCCCGGGTCATTTATCCATCATATATAAAATCAAAAATATCTTTCTGTAATTTTATTTCTTTTATTTTGTTTTGCAATTTACTTTATCTATGTATCAGTATCAGAATTAATCTTTGCAAGTAACCGCCAAGGGGATCGACAACCCTCTTGTTTGCGTTATGTGCAAGTATTTGCTTTTGTGTGTGTAGGTGCTGCTAACGAGGTTCTGTGTGGTTCTCGTACTGCATTGATAACATTGGTTCTTACCTGAGGGAAATACTTATCTCTACTGTACTGCATCATCCTCTCCTCTTCGGGGAAATCCCAACGCAGCTGACATGTAGCAAACAGCAAACCATCATGGTATGGAAAATCATATTTGTGTCCTTGTGTGCAAGTTTATGCCCTGTGCAGTAAATTGGTAAGGATTTTCGAACATATTGGTGTCATGGCTTGGACACAAACATTGAGAACCATGGTTTTAAAATTCCAAAAAAATAAAAAATGATCTGAAATAGATGAAACCTTGCTTCATGCCATGACATGGTACCAAGATCCCATAGTAAAAAAATTGGCCTTTTTGACGACCAGTTTGACACATACCTCTCACAAATCGAAGCATCTCACGAGAAGACTCGTGGTTCCAAGAGGGAATAATGCATGTTTGATGACGAACAAATGGTCGCTGCCTCTTATGGCCTTGAATTTTTTTCTACCATTAACATGCACGAATACAACCGTCATGTTAAAATTTGGAAATTTTCAGGGCTCATTTGACCTTTTTAAGACATTAAGTGAGTTTCCAGCTATATAATGGTCGTAATTCGAATTTGAACTACATGTACATGAAACAGCAAACCATCATGGCTTGGAAAACCATATTTGTGTCCTTGTGTGCAAGTTTATGCCCTGTGCAGTAAATTGGAAGGGATTTTCAAACATATTACTGTCACGGCTTGGACACAAACATTGAGAACCATGGTTTTAAAAATCCAAAAAATTAAAAAATGATCCAAAATACATGAAACCTTGATTGATGGCATGACATGGTACCAATATGCTGTGGTAGAAAAATTGGCATGTTTGACAAAAGGTTTGATACACACCTCTCACAAATCGGAGCATCTCACGAGAAAACTCGTGGTTCCGAGGGGGAACAATGCATGTTTGATGATGAACCGACGGTCGCTGCCTCTTATGGCCTTGATTTTTTTTTCTACCGTTAACATGAAGGAATACAACTGTCATGTTAAAATTTGGAATTTTTCAGTGCTCATTTGACCTTTTTAAGACATTAAATGGGTTTCTAGCTATATAATGGCCATAATTCAAATTTGAACTACATGTACATGCAACAGCAAACCATCATGGTTTGGAAAATCATATTTGTGTCCTTGTGTGCAAGTTTATGCCCTGTGCAGTAAATTGGAAGGGATTTTCAAACATATTGGTGTCACAGCTTGGACACAAACATTGAGAACCATGGTTTTAAAATTACAAAAAATTCAAAAATGATCCAAAATACATGAAACCTTGCTTGATGCCACGACATGGTACCAAGATGTCGTGTTAAAAAAATGGCCTGTTTGACGAAAGGTTTGACACATACCTCTCACAAATCGGAGCATCTCACAAGAAGACTCGTGGTTCCGAGAGGGAACCATGCATGTTTCATGACGAACCGACGGTCGCTGCCTCTTATGGCCTTGAATTTTTTTTTCTACCGTTAACATGCACGAATACAACTGTCATGTTAAAATTTGGGAATTTTCAGGGCTCAATTGACCTTTTTAAGACATTAAGTGAGCTTCTAGCCATATAATGGCCGTAATTCAAATTTGAACTACATGTACATGCAACAGCAAACCATCACGGTTTGGAAAAATCATTTATGTATTACATTTTATGATAATATCATAGTAACACAAATAAGCATTCATGCATTACATTATGAAAGAAGGGACAATTACACTTTTGCCCTTAGTTGTGCCAGCCCGTGGGTTTTGCCCTTACTTTTCAGCTCTGCTCAGTTTTGCCCTTAGATTTGTCTCTGAGGTCGTCTGAATGCCCTTTAACCATTTGACCAATACTTTGAAAATTCATAACAAATTCATATGAACTCATAAAAATGCAAATAAGATATCAAAATGTTCAGAAAAACATCACCTTTATGTGCATGTCATTTGCATTCAGGAAAAAAGTATTGTTTAAACAACCTGAGGTTATTAATGTTATTAACATTATTAAAAATAAAAAGGTATAAACAATACTTTTTTCATGAATAAAAATTACAGGCAAATATAGGTGATGTTTTCTGAACATTCTGATATACTATTTGCATTTTTGTGAGTTCATATCAACTTGTTATGAAGTTTTAGAATAATGATTAAAGCCGTTTGGAAATTCATAACAAGGTTATATGAACTCAGAAAAAGGCAAATAAGATATCAGGATGATCAGAAAACATCACCTACATTTGCATGTAATTTTTATTAATGAAAAAAGTATTGTTTATACCTTTTTATTTGTATAATGTTAATAACATTAATAACACTGTGTAGTTTAAACATTACTTTTTTCCTTAATGCAGATGGCATGCACATAAAGGTAATGTCTTTCTAAACATTTTGATATCTTATTTTCATTTTTATGGTTTCATATGAATTTGTTATGAATTTTCAAAGTTTTGGTAAAACGGTCAAAGGGTACTCGGACGATCTTAGGGACAAATCTAAGGGCAAAACTGAGCAGAGCCGAAAAGTAAGGGCAAAACCCATGGGGTGGTTCCGACTAAGGGCAAAAATGCATTTGTCCCATGAAAGAAAATGTAAATATCTGGCAAGACAACTGGGCCCCACATGATTGACACTCTGTTTCACGTCTCGAGGTTTGGAAGGTGCGTGGCACGGGTTATTAATCAGACGCGGTTCTGTATTGGGAAATGTCAGCCATGCAAGTCACACACGGCTTTTGCTCCGGGAATCGTGTGTAATTCAAGCTACTATAATACTAAATTCCGGTGACCGACGCGTGTACTGCGCCCATCGATCTAGATCCCGGCCACCAATAAATACTGCCCCGCCCACGTCGCCCCGCCTGCATTCTCATCTACATTCTCTCCTCGCTCACCCCCTCTCTCTCACCAAACTCTGCCATGGCGCCGCCGGTCTTCCCACGCACCGAGGAGGAGGCGCCGCCCCGCAAAGATGTCAAGGCGCAGAGTAACGACGAGGACGACCCCTACGCGCCACCAGACGAGGTTGCACCGGACCCCCCAACTTTGGAGTGGTTTTGGGGCTAGTGCAATCTGGCTCTGTGGAAGACGCTGTCGCCGGCTGAGAAAGCCAGGTAAGTGGTGTTCAAGAAGGAGTTGGCGGAGGAGCGCACCAGGTACCAAGCGGCCTGTGATGCCCGTGAGGCCGCCTAGGAAAAGGAGGAGCTGAAGCTTTGACGGCGGGCGCGTCGACGTGCGGAGGATGTGTACGAAGACGGCTGGTACAACGACAGGAGGGCCAAAGGTGCCAGGCACCTAATGGCTACGTGGAGGTGGGCTGATAAGCTCCAGCATGCTACAACCAAGGAGCTCTGGTGGGCGCCCAATGAAATGGCAAGATCGGTCGCGCGCGTCTGTCGGCAAGAGGCCAATCGGCACGTCGAGCGTTGCGAGGCGGAGGAGGCGGAGAACTCCCTCTGCGCTGGGAAGCCGCCGCACACCAGTGAGCTGGTGGCGATGGGCTGCCGGAATAATGCCCCCTAAGGAGGGATTATTAGTTTTAGTATTGTTCGTTTTCAGTTTTTATGCATTGTACGTAGTAGTTAAGTACCATCACGTATATGTGATGATATTTTTTTTATATATATATATATATATATATACAGCTGGTCTATTCTCCTAATATTAGAAGAATAATTATTCTGCTAACACTTCCGAACTGCACGCTCAATGCAAGTGCACGTCATTGTTGAAGCAAGAGCACTGCAGTACTGATGCGAGTGAACTTCTCGTCGCAAAAAACTGCACGCGCCTTTTTCGGTACTGTTTTCGCTCCAGTTTTTAAACCGTTTGTCGGAACTAGGCATGTAATATACCGTTGGAAAGCTATGTATTAGGCGCAACTTCGCCATGTAGAATGTTTTTCGAAATTCCTCACGGTTTAGGAGCAGTTCCGAAAACGGTACGGCGCACGACGAGTGGCAGCGAGGGTTTTTTCGCGATTTTTTCTAAACTGCTTGTCGAAATGCAGCAAATGATACGCCGTTGGAAAGATATCGTCGAGGCACAACTTTTTCATATATATTTCTTTCTCAAATTCTTTACGGTTTAAGAGCAGTTTCAAATTTACTAAATCGCGAAATTCTATTTTTCAAATTTTTGCAATTTTTCGGTACTGTTTTCGCTCTAGTTTTTTAACCGTTTGTCGAAACGAGGCGTATGATACGCCGTTGGAAAGCTACGGAAGAGATGCAACTTTCATATGTACAAATGTTTTTGAGATTCCCTACGGTTTTAAATTAATTTTGAAAATGGTGCGGCGGATGACGAGTGGCAGCGGCCGTTTTTTTGTGGATTTTTTACAAATCACTGGTCGGAATGATTCAAATGATACGCCGTTGGAAACATATTGACGAGGCGCAACTTTTTCATGTAGAACACTGTCTCTAAATCCTTACGGTTTAAGAGCAGTTTTGAAATTATGGAAATGCGGACACTCTGTTTTTTGCGACACCAAAATCGACGAGGGAACCGCATCAGACAGAAGAACGCACTGCTTCAGACAGAAAATTGCACTGCACCAGACGGGCAAGTGAACTGCATGATTTCTTTTTGTGCACATAAATTTTCCCAGACGAGGAAGTGAACCGCTGAGGAGGAGATGAGTGGACTACAACATTTTTTTTATTGTCTAACGTGTTAACGAAGTGAAATGCATACAAAATGCGTTTCCGCGAGTCAAAGCGAACTATATTTTTTTTCCAACTTTCTTTATACACACATCTGGACGGCATGGTCGAGCCAAGTGAACTGCGCTGTTTTTTTACAAAAAATTGATTTTTTTTCTTGTTTTACAATAGCCACGAATGTAATTAGCATCCATTCGCTGCCTCATTGTTTTTTTCTTACAAAGTGAATCACAAAGCCTGGTACAATGAAATGCATCTAGTCTTTTGATGTCCACGGAGCTCACCAGGATACCAAGCTTTTGATGTTGTCGTCACCAAATACACCTACGAGCTGCACAGACACAAGAATCGAGCTGCACCACTTGACACGGGCGTGACAGTGTACTGCTTTGCCCGCGTCGCCTGAACCGCGTGAGATGAGATAGCGAGCTTCTCCTTCCTTGGATGCCGGACTGCACCACTTGGACGCAGTCGTGGCCATGTACTGCTTGCCCGCACCGCCGAAACCACGTGCCATGAACCAGCGAGCTGCGCCAGCAGTAGAATAGCACAAATAAAACAACATTGCACAAAAACAACAAAAACTTGAGCACCACCGGCGACGTACTGCAGCAGTGAGTCAGCCGAACTGCATTGAGGCAGCAACTGAGCTGCAAAGGGGGCAAAATAAAGCTGCAGCAGTGAGTCAGACGACAGAATAGTAGCATCAACGGCCATGGCAGGTCGCGGGGCAGCTGGATCTGGTGCGGGGGAGGGCCGGTGGCTCTCGGAGGTGGCCGCAGGGGAGGGCCGATGGCGCTCTGATGCAGTGCAGTGCATCACCGCGTGGGGGATCGAAGGGGAGGCGGGTGGGTGCGGCAGGAGCAAGGGGGGTGGGCCGGTGCGGCAGGTCACGGCGTTGGAAGGTCACGCGGGTCGTGGCGAACTGCGCAGGAAGTCAAGGAGCGTCGAGCTCAACTTCACGGCCTGCATGGCTGCAGTCGCCGGACTGCACGGCTGTGGCCGTCGGACTGCAGGGAAGGCTGGCAATGGATGCGCCCGGGGAAAGGGGGGTGAGGTCGGCCCTGACCCGCGGGACGACGCCGTCGACCTAGACGTGGCGCGCCGCACCAGCCGCTCCATGCATTTGAGGCTGCCGCCATGGGGATGGGGAGCCCGCATGCTCACGCCGGATAGGGAGGTGGAGGGAGCCCAACCTACGGCTCCACCGGATCCGGTGGTGATAGCCGCCCCCGTGGCCCGTGGTGGCCGGATCTGGTGGGATCCATCGGGCGGAAGTCGGATTGCTGCGGGGAAGTGGCCACCGTTGCGCGGGCGGGGGCATTGCGAGGTGGCAGCCGTGGCTTGGGAGGTCGTGCGGCGGCGCTGGGAGGGAGATGGAGTGGCGGGGCTGGGAAGGGGAGATCATGGGGAGTGGAGGGAGGAGCACGGGGACGGGAGAGAGAGGTGGGTGGTGACGAGAGGATAAGGTGGGGAGGTAGGGGGTGTTATTAGTTTGTAGCTTCGGCGGTGGGCATCGGGTGTTAGGAGAATAAGGTCTTAAGGGTGTTATGAGAATAGACCCACCCTATATATATATATATATATATATATATATATATATATATATATATATATATATATATATATATATATATATATATATATATATATATATATAAACACTATTCTGATCACGGGATCAGAATAATATTCTGATTCTTAGTTGAACTGCCTGAGTTGTTCGACCTGAACTTCACTTGGTGACAGGTTGAACTTCCGCTAACTTTGTCCAAATGAGGCTTGCGATATACCGTTGGAAAGCTGTGGACACGAGGGTCACGACCTAAGTTGAATTTTTGTCAAAATCGAAATGGTTTAAGAGCTGTTTTGAAAACCGTTTTTCTTCACACAAAAAATCGTGAATAGTATTTTCGAGCCCATTTCTAAACCGTTTATCGGAATGAGGCAAATGATATGGCGTTAGAAAGCTGCTGCAAATCCGCTCATTCCACATATATAAAGTTTTCCCAAATTCCCTACGGTTAAGAGCAATTTCACAAATGGCAGAATTTTGCAAACAGAACAGCCGAGCTCGTATTTTTGGCGCCATTTGAAAACGGCTAATCCGATTGAGGCAAATGATACAGCATTCGAAAGCTTCTGAAAATGCGCTTCTTTTCATATAGAAAGTTTTTCCTAATTTTATACGGTTTAAATGTAATTCAGAAAACGGCCGACGTTCTGCCGAGATGGTATTTTCACGTCAATTTTTAAACGATATGTCGGAATGCAGCAAACGATATGGCATTGGAAAGCTTGAACTAATGCGAAACTTTCATGTATAGAATGTTTCTCCTAATTCTTTACGGTTTTATGTCAATTTTGAATATGGCCGAAATAGTTTTTTGGCTGTAATTTTTGCAAACTTCATCGGAATGGGGCAAATAATATACCGTTGGAATGCTATGGAAAATGCGAAACTTTTTCATATAGAAAGTTTTCTCTAATTCCCAGCCGTTTTTATGTAATTTTAAAAACGGCGAGATCATGCGTTCTGCCTTCATCGCGATACAGAGTCTTCGAAACTGCACTCTGTGAAGAAGTTGGACTTCTTGTACATCTCTGCTTGAACTTCACTCTGTTTTTCACGTGCTGTTTTTTGCCCGTAACTTGCCAACCACTTGTCAGAATTGAGCGAATGATATATCGATGGAAAGCTATTGAAAACGCGCAACTTCCATGTGTTGATCATTTTTTCATATTCATGACGGTTCAAGATATTTTTTTGAATACACAAAAACTTGTTTTTAACGATATACATGAAACTTTTAAACCGTTCATCGGAATGAACCATATAATATATCGTTGGAAATCTTATGAATAGGAGCAACTTTTTCATGTTTTCAAATAAGCATCAAACAAACTTTTTAAAATTGAACTTTCGTACTTTCATTTTTCCTAGAAACGGAAATAATTTGTTTTTTCCGTATACATCGAACTACTCCGTTTTTTTTTATTTTGCACTTCTCGATTTTTATTTGTTTAGAAGCAAGGAAAATCTGAGTTTTTAAATTCGCACTTCTTAGGTTCCTTAAACTGAACTTCTCTGGTTTTTTTTGAAATGGTGAAAATCAAATGCTCTGTTATTCTAAATTGAACTTCTAAGTTTTTTTTGAAAGCGAAATTCTGGATTTTTTTTAAACTTTGAACTACACCGTTATTTTAATTTGAACTTCTAGGTTCTTTTAGAAACAACGATATTTTTGCCTTTTTTTGAACATGTAAATGAACAACGGATGTCTCGCACTAGAAATTTGAACCGTGCAGGGACAAGAACGTGAACTTCTTGCAACAACCCTTTTAGGCTTTTATTTTTTATTCTTTTTTTCTCTTCCGAAATGCATTCCGTGTAGTAGTTGAACTGCTCGTTGTTTTCACTTTGAACTTCTGTCACGTATTTTTGCTCGTGATTCCTCACCCGTTTGTATTGGTAAAATCCTAGATTTTTTAATAAACATCGAACCACTTCGATATTTTAGTTTGAACTTGTAGGTTTCTAAAAAATTGGAAAATTCCCTTTAAACTTTTTTTAGTTGTTCCTTTTATTTTAATTTGAACTTCTTCATTTTATTCTTCAGTAATGAGAAAACATTCGAGTTGTTTATAAACTTCGAACTTCTCTGTTATTCTAATTTGAACTTCATATTTTTTATTTCAAATAAAAAGTTGTTTTTTATTTTAATAAACTTCGAACTTCTTTGTTATTTTAACTTGAACTTCTTAGTTTTATTCCTAAAATAATATGGTTTTTAAATAAGCATCAAACATTTTTTTTAAAATTGTAGTTCATACTTTTATTTTTCCTTGGAACGGAAAGAATTTGAGTTTCCCGTATACATCAAACTTCTCCGTTTTTTAATTTGAACTTCTTGATTTTATTTTCTTTACTAACAGAGAAAAATCTGAGTTTTTTATAAATATTGAACTCCACTATTTTTTTTATATTTGGACTTCTTGGGTTATTTCTTAGAAAAGAAAAACATGACTTTTAAGTAAACTTCCGACAACTTTAAAAAACTAAATATAAATTCATATTTGTATTTTGCCTAGAAATAGGGAGAATTTGAGTATTGTTATGCATCGAACTTCTCTGCTTTTTTAATATAAGTTCAAATTCTTCAGAAGGCAGGACACAAGTTCTTCAGCAGCGGAATTGCGTAAAGGTAAAGAGTTTGGAATTTGAAACCAGGTAGGCTAGATGAAGACACAGCGATTTGGTAGACCAGTTTCCAGTTGCTATATCAACTATACGTCTGGTTGAGGTGGCTAAGTTTTACCTCAGAGGACACTTAGTCCTCACCGTATTCCTCTTGAGCTAAGGTCACTTAGTCCTCGCCCAATCACCTGTGGTATGTCTTCAAGGTAGACTTCCAAAACCTTCACAGACTTGTTTACCGGCACACCACAATTACTCTTGGGTGCTCAGAACATGACGCCTAACCGTCTGGAAGAATGACAGTCTTCAAAGGTCATAAGCGTCGGATCACATAGATCAAATTTTTTAGCTCAATCACTTTGGCTCTTGTTGGTTTTTCCTCACTTGGGTTCTCACACTAATAGGGAAAACCTTATAGGTGGAGGATTATCAGTAGCGCGCCTTTGTGGAACGCGCTACTGCTAATTTACAGTAGCGCGGTCACTGAACAGGCACTACTGCTATCCACTTATCAGTAGCGCGGCTCGGAGGAAAGGCGCTACTACTATATGAGCCCCCCTTAGCCACCAGGCTATGTATAGTAGCAGCGCGGCCGGACTGAAGCGCGCTACTGCTAAAACTTTAGCAGTAGCGCATGTTGGAGACCCACCACTGCAACTAAAGTTGTACTGTGCCACATGGTGGGCCCCCCTTATCAGTAGCGCGGCCTTCAGGACCATGCTACTGCTAAAGTTTTAGCAGTAGCGCCGTTTTCTGGCACGTGCTGCTGCTAAGGCACAGCAGCCACCTTTTTCAGCCCTCTCCCCCCTCCCCCTTCCTCTCTCCCTTCACTTTGCCCTCCCCCCTCCTCTGTCCCTCACTTTGCTTCTTCCTCACCTTGCTTCTCCCCCCATTACTCTCTTTCTTCTCCTACCTCTCTTTCTCTCTCTTTAATGCCCCTAACTACACCACACCTCCATTAATGCAACCCCTTTCTCGTTCCCTCACTTTTCCACCCCCTCCACTAGTTAGAGCCATCTCCTTCCCCAACTAGCTATGTAGATCTACCCATTTAATGAAGTGACCTTTCTACGTCCCCAACTAGATCTATCCATTTAATTGTGCGTGAGCTTCCTATGTTTTCCTGAAATGTCGATTTATTTCCGTTTCGGTGAATTTCGGGCAAACTCTATATGTCCTATTTTTAGGGAAGGTCATGCCGAATTTTTGTATGACTTTGATGCATGCATGCGTTTTTATAATCATTTTGCTTATTATTACCGTGCAGGCGATCATGATGGTGAGTGGAACGATGGTTGAAAGGTGGTTGCGATCAGCGGTGCAGGACATGTATGAAAATAACCGGACATAGATTTTATGTCATTGCCGAAGATGCAAAGGAGGAGTTTGGCTCGATCCCTATAAGGATGGTCGTTTGAAGGCACACCTGCTCATGACTGGTTTCATGGATGGCTATACTCGGTGGATAAGTGAAGATGATGAGGATGAGGACGCCGACGGGGCAGCCAATGATGACATGGGGCCAGACGAAGAGATTACCGATAATGGCGGCGGAGAAGAGGCCGAACATGGCGGCGGAGAAGGGGCCGGACATGGTGGCGGCGGAGAAGAGGCCGGAAATGGCAGCGGAGAAGAGGCCGGAAATGGCGCCAGAGAAGACGTGGACACGCCGCAGCCTTCGTCGCTACTAAGTTCAATCGTGCGGGACCCTCATGTTCGAGACCTGCTTCGCAAGAAGACGAGTAGCGACAGAGCTGCTTCTAGAGAGGAGGCCAAGCTGGAGCAACTGGAGGTAGACTCGAAGACTCCATTGTATGATGGTTGCGATCCCAAGGTGACCCGCTTGAGTTTCACGCTCGAACTTCTAAAGACAAAGGCTAAAAACAAATGGACCGACAGAAGCCTCGATGAGCTTCTCAAGTATCTAAAGAAGGTTCTTCCCGCGGGGAACCTGTGTCCTACTAGTGTCGATGAGGCCAAGAAGATCGTGTGCCCTCTTGATCTGCCGCACATTAGATACCATGCATGCATCAACGATTGCATCATTTATCGGAAGGAGCACGCGGAAAAAAACAACTGTCCGGTGTGCAATGCTTCTCGATACAAGAAGGCCGGAAAGAATTCTCCCCAGAAAGTTGTATGGTACCTACCGATCACTCCCCGTCTGCAGCATTATTTCATAGATCCTAAGGAAGCAAAGCTCATGCGCTGGCATGCGGAGAGGGTGAAGCCCGACAATGGAGATGATCCGAAGCTGAGACACCTCGCGGATGCAAGCCAGTGGAGAGCGTTCAACACCGAATATCGATTTTTTGCAGGTGATCCAAGGAACATCGTGCTTGGCGCGAGTACCGATGGCATGAATCCGTTTGGCAACCAGAACACCAACCATAGCACATGGCCCGTGTTTGTATGGATGTACAACCTTCCCCTCTGGAAGTGCATGAAGACAAAGTACATACACATGAGCATGCTGATTCAAGGGCCGAAACAACCGGGAAATAATATTAATCTGTATCTGGGGCTACTTCAAGAGGAGTTAGACACGATATGGAAAACAACGGCCAAGACATGGGACACCAGCAAAGGCGAGTATTTCTATATGAGAGCCGCGCTGATGACAACGGTGCATGACTCTCTCGGTTACGGATATGTCGCAGGCCAGGTGTGCCACGGATATTGCGGATGCATGTGGTGCATGGATGATACAATGTCTCAGCAGCTAACGAAAGATGGCGGGTCTGGGAAAATCCTGTACATGGGGCATCAAAGATGGCTTGCGAAGGACGACCCATGGAGAAACCATGGAGATCTATTCAATGGTGAGGCTGAGCATCGAGGACCTCCACGTAAGAGGAGCGGATCCAAAATCGATGAGTTGTTGAAAAACTCGGAACAGTGCCCCGCGCCGGGAAAGATGAAAAAGGCGCCGGAGCCACTGCTGAAGGTATGGAAAACGAGGTATGTTTTCTGGGACTTGGAGTACTGGCCCAAACTCGACACGCCTCATTGCCTTGATCAAATGCATATCACGAAGAACGTCCTTGAGAGCTTGCTTGCAACACTGATGAACATGCCGGATAAAACCAAGGATGGGCCGAAGGCAAGAAGAGACTTGGAAGATTTGAACATCAGGGCAGATCTCCACATGCCGCCCCGTAAAAAGTCAGAGGAGATGGAGACAGAGACGGAGGCGCAGGACCAGGGCAAAAAAGTCAACAAGAAGGAAGAGAATTATTGCCCCCCTTCTAGCTTTACCTTAAGTCCGAAGGAGATCAATCAATTCTTCAACTGCCTTACCGGAATCAAAGTTAGTTCCGGTTACTGTGGGAAGATAAGCAGAATTCTAGACACCAAGAAGAAAAGGTTCAGCGGGACGAAGTCTCATGACTGTCATGTAAACATGACGCAGATACTTCCTGTTGCCCTTAGAGGGATAATGGACAAGCACGTCCGTGACACGCTTATTAGTCTCTGCAACTTTTTCGATGTTATCTCTCGAAAGTCGATCAGTGTGAAGCAGCTCCGAAGGCTACAGGAAGAGATTGTTGTGATACTAAATGAGCTCGAGATGTACTTCCCGCCCGCGTTCTTTGACGTCATGGTGCATCTGTGTGTCCACATTGTGGACGACATCATAGACCTCGGGCCGACATTCCTCCACAGCATGATGCCGTTCGAGAGGATGAATGGGGTCATCAAAGGATTCATTCGTAACATGTCCCGTCCGGATGGAAGCATCATCCAGGGCTATCTGACCCAAGAGTGCACCTCTTTCTGCGAGAATTATCTATATGGCGGAGACCCTGTTGTTGGTTTGCCCGTTAACAAGCACCTTGGGAGGCTCGGAGGAGAAGGTCACACCAACGGCCAGAGGGAACTACATGTGGACCACTCGGGTCGACGCAATGACTTTGACAGTGCAAACTTAGTAGTGCTACAGCACCTAGACGTGGTAGATCCTTTCGCGACACTACACAAAGAAACCATCGCAAAGAAGTACTGTGACCGGGGGCTATGCAAGACGAACGCCGAAGTTATTAGAGAGCACAACTCCACTTTCCTGCCTTGGTTCAAAGAGCATGTTCTTGCTAATCCCCCGGAAGTGGGCTCTACGGACAGATTGCTCATATACGCCTTAGCACATGGCCCCGCGGCCAACCTCGCGACCTATCAGGCATACAATATCAATGGATACACGTTCTACACGGAGGCCAAAGATATAAACAGTGATTTTCAGAACTCAGGGGTGACAATGGAATGCATGACCGGTGACAATGCCGCAACTGAAAGATTCTACGGAAGGGTCGAAGAGATCTGGGAGCTTGACTACTCTGGACTGCACGATGCGACGATGTTCCGTGTCAGATGGGCTAAGAACGTCGAAAGAGAAAACCGGTATTTCACTACCATGTCTATACCCGACGCCAAGAGCGCTACCGTGAATGCCATCGCAAAAAACGATCCATGGGTACACGCTAAGCACGTGACACAATGCTTCTTCATAAGCGACCCGAGCAATCCCAGCCGTGTTGTCGTGAGGAGAGGCAAAAGGAATATCATCGGAATGGATGGAGTCACCAACGAGGAAGACTACGACCAGTACGGCAACCCGATGAGGGAAGATGATGATGACGATGAAGCATACATCAAAAGAAGAATCAATACTACATTACCCAAGAAAGATCGTACTCCATGCAAAAGGAAAAGTCACAACGAGGGGCTCAATTATTCGACAACGAACAAGAAGGGAAAGAAGCTCACTCAGAAACGAAAACGTCAATGCTGAGAAACCATCATTTATATATATGTATTTATTTTGTGTACTCACTTAATCGTTATCAGTCAAATGATGTGTAATATATATCGCCGCCTGAGTTATATACATTGTATCCGATCCCCTTCTTCCCGGCTCAGTCGTCTTTCGGAAAAGAAAAGAAATAGAAAAATGAGAAAGGAAAGAAGAAAATGAAAGGATTAGAAAAGGATATGAAAAGAAAAAGAAAAAGGAGAAAGGAAATAAGAAAAATCAAATGAACAGAAAAAGTAAAAGGAGAAAATGAAAAGAAAAATCAAAGGAATAGCTGTAGCGCGGGCTAACTAAAGAGGCGCTACTGCTAATATAGCTATAGCAGTAGCGCGGGTGTGGACCCGCGCTATAGCTAAGTTAGCTGTAGCGCCGGTTTGGGTATCCCGTGCTACAGCTAAGTTGGCTATAGCGCGGGTCCACACCCGCGCTACTGCTATGTTTGAGTTGACCGCACCACGCGGGCTCCCTTCCTCCTCATTCCTCCCCCAATTCGCACTGACTCTGTCTCTCCCCTCATCGCCGCCGGAGCCCCTGCCCTCGCCGCGCCCCAGCCTCGAGCGCCGCCGGAGCCCCTGTCCTCGAGCGCCGCCGGAGCCCCTGTCCTTGAGCGCCGCCGGAGCCCCTACCCTCGCCGCGCCCCAGCCTCGTCGCCGCCGGAGCCCCTGCCCTCCTCGACGTCGCCCCCTCCGGTGCGCCAGCCTCGTCGCTGCCTCGCCACCGTCTCCCCCGACCTCCACCTCCCCGCTGCCGTCTCCCCCGACAACCGCTGTAAGTCCCCGCCCCTCCTCTCTCTCATTTTAGTATACTGAATTCTAGGGTTAGGTGTTTTAGTTAACTGAATTTTAGGAGTTTAATTGACTAAATTCTAGGTTTAGGTATTTTAGGTGTTTAGGTGTTTTAGTTAACTGAATTCTAGGGTTAGCTGTTTTAGTGAACTGAATTTTAGGTGCTTAGTTAATTTAATTATAGGGTTAGGTATTTTAGGTGTTTAGTTAAGTTAATTCCAGGGTTAGGGTTTTCAGTTCCTGTTAAATGAATTCTAGGTATTTTAGGTGTTTAGGTAACAGAATTCTAGTGTAATGTTAGTAAGTGAGTGAGAGTGTGCTTGCTTTTTAAAGATTGGGGGAAAAGATGCAAAATTAGTAGGACAAAAAATTGAGAAAATTCATAGAAGTTTTATGTTGGACATTAGATAGGAATTTAGCTAGGGTTTTTTATTAGGACAGTAGCTGTTTTATATTAGGACAGTAGCTAGGAATTTAGCTAGGGTTTTTTGAGAAGTAGCTATTGTTTTGTTTAGTTAACCCTAGTAGATAGGAATTTAACTAGGGTTTTTTATTAGGACAGTAGCTGTTTTATATTAGGACAGTACCTAGGAATTTAAAACATATTTTGATGGTGAATTTCTTTATGGTGAATTTCTTTGATATACATGATGTTGGTTGTTCATGGTGAACATATTTTGAATAATTGAAGTGCCAAATGATGTTGGCTGCTGTTGTTGCCATATGATGTGCCAAATGATGAAGATGATGTGCTATTGTTGCCTATGTTGGCTTTTCTTGTTTGCAGGGAAATGATCCGAGTGGCCTATGTTTTGCCGGAATGTTGATTCATTTCCGTTTCGGCGAATTTCAGGCGCTCGATATGTCCACTTTTTTAGCAAAGGTCATGCCAAAATTTCCCATGAATTTCGGCATGACTTGTGCTAGAAAGTAGGCATATCGAGTGCCCGGGATTTGCTGGGACGGGAATGAAATGGCATTCTGGCAAACCATAGGCATTTTTCTATGTCATTACTCATTTTATTATAGTTTAAGAATTAAACGAGCAGACTTAATCGTAGGAAACATGTCGAACAACAATGAAACCGGGGCTTCTGACCACGCTGCCAATGACATACAATATGACCGTGAACATGATTACCTCGACTTTTTGTCTAGTCAGCAAACAGAAGGTTTGCAGGGCGACCTGGTCATAGCGGACGATGGTACTGCCGCCGACATCGACACCGATGGCACCGGCACCGATGGCGGCACCGAGACCGGCGCCGAAGCTACCGGCGCTGAAGCCGGTAACGAAAAGAAGAAGCAGAGGACACGACGCCCTAACAAACTCAGCATCGGAAGAATCCTGGTCACAGAGATGCACCCCGTCAAATTCGAGCCAATAGCGCCGGATGAAGCTCGCAAGTGCTACGGTAACCAAGTCGGATGCATCCTACGGGAAACCACAAGCATCAACGACAATGACTTAAGGAAGAAACCACATCTGGAGCACTTGCTCCTAACGAAGCTGCACAAGAGATTCCAGTTCCCTGGCCGGGATGACCGCATAGAAAACCCGTGGGATGATGCTGCCATGAAAGATATCAATAACCACGCCATGGGCATGTTCAGCAACGATTTGGCCGCCTGGAAAGGGAGGGTGAAACGAGCGATTGATGCTAACAAACCCCTGTCCAAGATTTTGGTGGACAATCCAACACTTATGGCAGAGGAGTTCGAAAAGTTCAAGGACACTTCCGCTACCGAGGCAGCCAAGATTAAGTCTGAGAAATACAAGGACCTTCAGCAAAGGAACACGGGGAACCAACACCTTGGAAGCCGTGGCTACATTGGCAAGAGGCCCATATGGGATAAGGAGGACGCGGAACGTGAAGCCGCGGGGATCTCCGACCCCTACGCGGAGTTCACCGACCCGCAGGAGCATGACTTCATCAGGGCCCGGTACAAGTGGGACAAGGAAAAGAAGGTTTGGTACACGGGCCCGATCACGAGGAAATTGATTAGATTACTGGTAATTATTCTTTTACCACCTTACATTTAGCTTCTGATCAAGTGGACTACACATTGTAGTAACATCCGTAAACGGTTCACGTTCCTTTTGCAGAAGGAGCAACACAGGCTTGCGGCCGAAAGCGACTCGTCGTCTCAGTCGTCGATGAGGCCCAAGTGGGACACCCCTCTCAACCGGGCCTTGAACCAACTGAAGGGATTCCCTTTGGACCGGCGGCCGCAATATGGACGTGTGCACGACGTCGGAGACGGCTCCACGTGGAAGTACTACTACAACGAGGGCCCGGAGGCCAAAAAGCAGAAAAAGAAGTTCAATCAGTTGAACATCGACGAGAAGGTGAAGCTTGCGGTCGAGAAAAATGCAGCTGAGGCCGAGAAAAAAGCAGCTGAGGCCGTAGAAGCAAACAAAAATGAGTTGGTCTAGCAGGCAGTCAATGCAGCTGTAGCTGCCTGCAGAAATGATTTCGCTACTAACTTGATTCCGGCTATTATCGACTGGACGAAGCAAAATCCAGACAAGACGGCACATGATTTTCCCATGCCCAGCTTCGTCGGGAGCAACTCGGTGAACATCGCACCACCACCACCTGCTGCCGCTACCGCATAAGGTCCTGCTCCCGCACCCGCTCATAGCAGCCCGTCCTCTGTCTCTGGCATGCTAGGCGGGCCTTCATCTTTGGCTGACCTCGACACCCTCACAGTAATTACACGTTGCACCAACATATATATAATCTTCCGTTTTTCGTTGCCTTTCGGATGTCTTACGCCGCAGACATGTCTTCGCAGGCCGACGAAACCCCGTGCACCGTACTCTACATGATCAACGGCCAGAAGGTGGACGTGGGAAAGGCAGTGATAACGAAGCCCTTGGAACCCACGTTCCACGGCCAGCCGATCCCCGTTGGCACCTTCAGGGTTACCTTGTCGAGTGTGAAAGTGGGCCACGAGGATTTGACTCCTCCAGTATGGCTCGGGGGAGAGGAGGACGAGACCCCGATGTGGCTTGGAGAATGCAAGGGTTGGATGCTGCTGTGGCCGAAGAATCTTCTTCGTCTGGAGGCGGCCGAGAGCACACCAATGACCACACATCAGCAAGGTATGAACACCACCACCCCGCCTACGCAATTAACAGCGCCTCTCGTGCCGGGCGAGAGCGGCGGACGACGCGAGAAAGGGGGTCCATATGACTCGGGCTATGAGCATGCAGATGCGGAGATGGATGATGTGCCCGGGCAGGAACGTCCTAGGGTTGATTGCAAGAAGTCTCTCTTCATGCAATCCTCACAGGACACGCCTCCAGATGCCGCCTCAACGCAGGGTCATCTAGCCGAGGGTCGTAAAGTGCTTAGCCCGACGACACTGGTGGCGGGGGTAAGGAAGGGTCTGGACGGTCAACCCAAGAAAAAGGAGAGGAAGAGACCGCCGAAGGGAGGCACTGCTACCGCCAAAGCTTCTAGCAGCCAGCCGATCGATTTTGCAGACCGTGTACCGGCCAAAGGTGCGGCGATGTACCATGTCGCGGGCGAGCCGATCCTACCGCCGAAACCGCTAGAGGGCATATCAGGGGATCTCAGGAGACTACACGACCATGTGCTGTCGACTGAGAAAAGCCTTCTCGCCTCGGAGGATCCAGGATATCCGCTTTACGCGGTTCGTGTGCCTCAGGCCAAGTGCTATGTCGACACACTGCCCGCAGAGGTGTTCTTCCTGCGGTTTGATCGCATCTTTGAGATGTTTCACATGAGGCGGCTCAATTTTATGATCGTCCGGCTTTTTGCAGTACATATGAACTACATGCATGAGTCCTTCTTGAGTCTCGGCGAGTTTGAACGTAAAGCTGCTAGGGACTACATCGAATACTTCATGGTAACGAATAAGGACAAGGAAACGATTCTCCTGCCTTATCATCCAATGTAAGTCATTGCCGGACAACCCTTTCGTTCGTTTCAATCATTCCTTCACTCATATGGAGACTAATTTGAGGTGTCTTTATTTTCCGCAGCAACGGGCGCGCCGTCCTTATCGTTCTTTTCCCGCGAGTCCCCCACACCGTGTATTTCGACTCGTCCAGAAACTTCGAGAAGAAAGACTACACCCACATAATGGATATTCTGGATGATGCTCTCCACGGCTTCAGCATGAGGGGTGGCCACATGGAGATCAGGAAACAAAGCAAGAACAAGCCGGGTTTCTCGCATAAAACTACCTTCTGCTCCATCCATCAACCGAAAACAAGCAAGAACAATGGATTCTACCTCCTCCATCTCATGATGGAGTTCAGAAGGGATCACCAACAGCTTCGCATGACAACAAGAAACGATGAGCATATGCGCAAATGGGCAGAATCCTTAGGAGACGAACCGGATTATAAACTCAGAGATGACTTCTTTCGCATCCAGAAGGACATTGCAATGATCATCATGAAAGAAGTTGTCGAAGAGAAGGGGATGTTCCACCACGGCCCTATATCGCGAGCTGACGTCAGAACTCGCATATGCATGCAACGTCAGGACCTGACGCCGTTCACGAAGCTAGGGTGCATCTTCCCGGATATGGATGGGTGGAACTTCCAATGATTGACGATGCCGATGATGATGTGTCAGTTGAACTTGTAGTTTCTGTAGCAATGAAACTTTGTGATGTCAACGGTCCTGCTGAACTTGCGTAACGCTAGTTTGTTAGTTTGGGTACGATGACCTGCGTACATTTAGTTAATTAGTTTGGGTACGATGAACCCGCGTTGATTAATTATGTTTACTATATGTTGCATCTATTAGCTAACTCTTTCTTTTCGTGTTGCTCAAATATATTATGTTGCATATTATTGTTGAATTCGCTTGATGAAGATGCATCTCTAACAGGTACATTGGTCCTTGATGGCGAAGAAGTGCTATGCCGTGTACATAGGGAGGGTTCCGGGAGTGTACGATGAGTGGCCCGAGTGTCAGGCCCAAGTGTCATGGTTCTCGGGCGACAGCCATAAAGGGTTCATTAGCAGACAAGAAGCAGAAGCTAGTTACTTGAGGTTCACGCTAGCGCTAGAGAGGAATCACAACCGGCGCCTCATGTACTGCATAATTCTGCTCTTACTCATAGTGATAGCTCTTCTCTTCTATATCATCGTTTTACATGGATGATGAAACATGTGTATGGGATGACGATGTAGTTGCATGTATTCGAGACATATCATAACTTGTATCGCTATTTCAAGATCGATGATGATGAGAGACATCATTTGTGTTGGATGATGATGACATGATTTGATGAGACTATTTGCATGTGTATGATATGATGAGACTATTGTGTGTATGATATGACAGGCTATTGTATAAAACCTATTTAAAAACAGAGAAAAAATGCTACAGAAAAAAAATTACAGACAATAGTAACAGTAGCGCGGGGTATGTGTGTAGCAGTAGCGCGTGTTAAACATGCGCGCTGCAGCTTTTAGCAGTAGCGAGGTTCACCTAAATGTGCTACTGCTAAACTCTGGTAGCAGTAGCACGGGTGGAACATCGCTACTGCTAATAGTTAGCTGTAGCGCCGTAGTAGTAGCGCGCCCACCCGCGCTACTGCTATGACAAAACCCCGCGCTACTGCTAGGGTTTTCCCTAGTAGTGTCACAAAGTCGTCAGAGGAAGGGTTGCTCTCAAATGACAAGTGTCAGGTTCTCTCTAGAGCAGCCAACCAACAAGTGGTTGTGGGGGGCGACTATTTATAGCCAGGAGCCAACCCGACATGAAATGTCATAAATGCCCCTTCGTACATGACCGTTATCAGGATAAGGATCCACTCGACAGCTGGCACGTGGCGCAGGCAATGGTCAAAAAATTGAACTCTCAATTTCGCCGAGGCACTCAATTTCCTCACGGTAGGCAGACCGCACTGGCAAACTCCTAACTCCTCAGCCTGACCTAATTCGTCAGTGACTAGATGAACTTCGTCACTGTCACTAGCAAATTTGTCAGCTATTCCGGAGATATCCAAAGGCTTCACTCGAAGCGGTAGTTGTGTGTATAGGTTTGAGCATCACTTTGGAAATGTGATATGTATATAACCTAGACCCCCTTTAACAGTACGGTTTTTCCTATGACTCAAATAAGAAGAAAAGAAACTATGAAAACAAAGTCTTCAAGCTCCAAAGTCTTCACATCAAATTCTTCATAGGCCGCACCAAATTCTTCACTTGAAGAAATACATGTTTAGGGGTCGACTTCTGTGGGTTAAACCAAATCTTCAGGGACTATTTCACCTATGTACACTCACAAACATATTAGTCCCTTAACCTATTTGTCTTCAATACTCCAAAACCACTAAGGGGGCATTTGATGCACATACACATATAATATTTGGTCAAAGTCAAACTTATGTGATCAATACTACTAGTATTGGGAATTGACGCAGGTATTTAATATGAAATGATTGCGATGAGAAGTAATACATGTCGCTTGATGACTTTTTTTACTTAATTTGATAGGGCTCTAGCAGAACACTCAATCGATCAAACCATAGATTTCATTCAGTCTGACTATGACTTTACATTCATACTACGATCGAACTAAAATATTTAAATGAATAAAACTAATTGCAGCGGTGGTGGGGGCGTCTTGCGGCGGTGATGGAGGCGCCTTGCGCCGGCGTTGGCGTACTCTTGGACATTGGCCCAAGCTTCAAGGAAGTCCAGAATGTTCTAGATTTTGGTCTCTAGGATCCAGTCAACCGACGGGAGGCTGCGACTGGCGGCGCTACAAGGAAGCGGTCGACGGCGGCGACCCATGCCGCTGAGGGGGCACTGGCACTGGCATGGGGACAGGCACGGGCAATGGCGCGGTAGAGACATTCGTGTGCACGGGCACAGGCACAGGCGCATGCGTTAGTGTAGGCGCTGGCGCATGCGTGGGCACGGGCGCGAGCACTAGCATAGGTGCATGCGCTGGCACGTGCAAGGGCGCGTGCAAGTCGGCGGGGGCCTCCTGGATCCCCGCGTCGTCAAGCTAGGCGACAATGTGCGGTGCCCAGCCCATCAATGCCACGGGGATGGGTGCTGGCGCAGGTGCGGGAATGGGATTTGGAATGGGTGAGGGGACAGACGCGGCGACTTCCCGCACGGCCATGTCAAACTTGTCCGAAAGCTCCTTATGTTCTTGCGACTCCGGCTTAGGGTCTTCCTGAGGCAACTGGAAGACTAGGGGCAGCCCATCGTGATGCGCCATGGCATATGGTGAGGTCAGGCTCATTGGAGGCAGTTGGGATTGTAGCGAGAGCGAGGAGTGCGGAGAGAAGATTGAAGCAAGGCGGGAAGAAGATTGTAGTGAGAGCGGGGAGTGCGGTGGTGATTTAAACTACGGCACGGGCGCCATTAAAAGTGGGGGCAGTTGGGATGAAGGTGGGTGGCGGAAGGAGGTCAAAGGGCTCGCCTCCCGATGAGCCTACGTAGCGGCCTGCTCGCACGCCTCCCGTCGACTCACACGCTTGCTCGGACGGCACCTGCCTATGAGAAGCGGGATGCATGGTGGCATGTTGGTCTAACCCCCATGGTTTGAATAGTGAAACCGTTCGCGTTAACGTGACAGCTCTTTGTTCCAAAATACCTTGGCTGTTCATGTGTGCAACTTTTCATAAGCAGCTTGTATCAAATTGAACAAAAAAATTACCACAACCTATTTGTGCCATATCACGAGATCATGCCCAGTTTCATGAATTTCAGGTGAGTTTTGGATTTTCTGAAATTTGAAAACCAGGATTCAAAACAATATCATTACATGCATCCTGAAATAAATTTTCAAGCGATACATCTTTACTGTTGTAGATGTTCATATTTTTTAAGATACAATTTGGTCAAACATTGCTTAGTTAGACTTCAAACAAATTATATATGGGGAGTAAAAGGATACTCCCTCCGTACCAGTGCATTAGGCACGTTACGAAAATCAGATGATTCAAAAATAGTGTGACACATTAACTCCTACCTCGAGTCTGTTTCTTGCCACGAAAAAGGGAATCGTCCTGAATCGTCCAAAACAGTACTCTAGTAGGCACGAACTAATGAAGCTCCATCCTATACTCCTCCTTTTTTTTTAATTGAATACACATCCTAGTGTACTAGGAAATGGATTTCACGGGTGACCTTGGGTGGCAGCGACCGAGGGACTTGAATGTGCTCGGGACGGTAGGTGAGGTGGGCTAGTTACTAAAGCATCCCTTCATTGTTCATGGGTACTAGTCATTATGGACCAAGGACATAAGGGGAATTTCGCAGGGCTGGCCGCTAGATATTTCGATCCAAAACGCGGAGGCTCGGCTCGAGTGGAGGCGGGAAGTTTTTATCGCGGTTCTTTTGGTTAGGGTTTGCTAATGAGCGTACCACGCACGCCACCACCACGACACGAGCCTAGTATGGCTGGTACGCCGTCGGGTGCTACCATTTGAGAATGCAGAAGGAATCTTTTTTAAAATTGATGAACGAATCTATATGTATTACAATGCCCATATTTTCCTTGCAAATAATTAGTCATTCCAAAAGGGACGGTAATTGATTTATGACTAGTTCTTGAATTAGAGTGAGTTTGTGATATGGTGATCTCATTGTGGATTTCACATTTCATGGTATCCACACTAAGTTTTTTAATGCAAATTCGAATGTAAAAGATGAACGGTATGGTGGTGAGAAAACTTTGTATGTATTCAAGCATATGAACACACGCACACACACACACACACACACAAATACAACAACAATCGAGTCAGTATAGTGCATCTACTTTTCCAAACCATGCATGTATGGCACGAATTCAAACAAAAATGTAAGCCATGCATGGTCTGAAATTTTACAATGTACGCTCAACTCAAACTTGAATATTAAGTCTACTACTATGTACACTCAAATGTTGTGTTTAGGTCTCTCCATCGACCCCCCTCACCACACGTGCTTCCTCTATCAATCGATCTTCATCTCTTTGTTAATCGGCTTATAGAGCTATTGGTATCCGACACATGCTCATTCTTTCTCTTCACGTTTCGATCTCCATTTATCTCACACCCGACCTCACGCTCTCAACAAATGTATTTCTCACACACAACCTCCGTGCCCTCCCTGACGAGGTCTCTCTCCCCCCCCCCTCTAGACACATACATTGCCTCTGTAAAACCTCGTCTCCGACGTGCGCACGCGCGCACACACACAAAGTCTATCTAGGCCACTCTCTCGGTAACTCTCTCCTCCAGCCCTCAGTAAAGCTTCATCGCACGATGTCTCTCTAGATCGTCTTTCACATTCGAGTGTACTCTAGCCTACACTCACTCGATCTCTCTCTTTATGTATGTCTCGATTGACCCCAGATTCTCGCATCGTCTCTCTCACACATAGACGCTCCATCTCCGTCTCTCGCATATAGGCCGAGCTGTGTAGATTGTCGGGGGGTAACCCCCCAACCTTAGATTAAATCATGAAGGTCTTTTTTAGGAGGGTTTAGATTATATGTTTTTTAGCATTTGCCCCCCATCCCCCAAACAACGATGGGTTGTGCCCCCCTCCCCCTCGGGAGAATATCAGGTGCTCCCACACCTTAGATGCTATATGTTGATACAAGCTCCTCGGAGCCATTAGATCTGAGATCCAATGGCTCCTAGGAGGCTTGAATGTTTTTGCAAAAAAAACCTTAATGAGTTTGGGAATTTCACACAATTAGTACAAATACTACTCGGATGCCATTGGATCTCAAATCCAACGACCTCGAAGCTCGTATCACCACTCCCACACCTTAGATGCTATGGTGATACGAGTTCCTCGGAGCCGGTGGATCTGAGATCCAACAGCTCCTAGGAGGCCTGAGTGGTTTTTGCAAAAAAAGCCCTCAAAGAGTTTGGGAATTGCTCACAAGTACAAAGAATACTCACATGCCATTGGATCTCAGATCGAACGTCCTCGAAGCTCGTATCACCGTAGCATCCAAGCTGCGGGAGCACCTGATGTTCTCTTGTCTGGGAGAATATCAGGTGCTCCCACACCTTAGATTCTACGGTGATACGAGCTCCCGGGAGATCCAACGGCTCCCAGCAGGAGGTCTGAATGGTTTTGCAATATAGCCCTCAAAGAGTTTCGGAATTGCACACAAGTACAAATACAAGGCACATGCCATTGGATCTCAGATCCAATGGCCTAGAAGCCCATATCATCGTAGCGTATAAGCTGTGGGGAGCACCTGATATTCTTTCATACGTGAGAGTACCGGGTGCACCCACACCTTAGATGCTACGGTGATACGAGCTCCTAGGAGCCGTTGGATTCGAGGTCCAGCGGCTCCCAGGAGGTCTGAAAAGATTTTTTTGCAAAAAAGCCCTCGAAGAGTTTGGGAATTGCGCTTAAGTACAAAGACTATTCACATCCAACGACGTAGAAGCTCGTATCACCGTAGCATGACACCTGTGGGGAGCACCTAGTATTCTTCATCGCTGTCACTTTTGTTCCTAAACTTGCAACATACGTGTAACTGGTGCCGTAACTTGTCTAACCGTGCAAATTTTTTGTGCAAAAAAAAATCCCTCGTACACAGAAAGCTCGGAACTACACACAGGGTCCCACATGTCATGGAACAAATTTGGACCTACAAATAAAAAACAAGAAGGATGAGATTTGAACCGGCAACCAGTTCTAGACAAGCGTACGTCGATAGCCAACTGAACTAGCAACGGTTGTTGGCTTTTTTGCATAACTTGCTTTTATATTACCTTGACTCCTTGAGCATAGTAAAGGGACTGGCTCGTCCGCACATGCCTCAACTTTGACTCACTTACTAGCGGGTCCCATGTCTGCAATCTCTCTCTCCTCTCCTTCTACCTTTAGACGCACGGGCAAACATGAAGAGCGGCGTGAGCTGGCCGTGGTGTATTTATAATGTTAAAAAAAATGCTTGGAAAATAGAAGAATCGCCTAGGAACAAGAGACCTCGTGGTTGGTCGAGACGGAGCAAACCACACCTATCCTCCATGCCACGTTAGCATGATGAAGCTATGTGGCTAGTGGGGTGTTTTCGACCGACTGGCTCGGTCCCTAGTTTGAACCATAGCTACGTCTGATATATTTCTACACGCACATTTTCCACCGTGCTGAGACATGGGACACCCTACCGCACGGTTTCTGGCTCCTCCTCCTTGCTGGTAGCATGCATATTTTCTTCCTTGCTGAGACATGGGACGCCCTACCGCGCTGTTTCTGGGCCCTCCTCAGTCGTAGTGCCGAAGTAAGTAAATGAGCCGTCAAATCACAAAACCCCACGTTTCCCGCCGAGTACATCTATGAAGCATGGTGGCTAGCTAGTTGGGCTTGTGCGACCGATCAGCTAGGCTCTCGGGTTCATATCACCGCCGCCACATTTGTTTTTTCACGCATTTTCCCCCTCCTTGCCGCTAGGTAAATTAAAATATCCACCACTGCGTTGCTTTGGTCTTTGGGCGTGGCAGGAATAGTCATGATGACTCCGCCAGTAAAACCCACTACTCCCTGATGCAAAAAGGCATCGACTGGGGCTTCCCATGGTGAAAACCAAAATATTTACCAATCTTCTCGCCGCTCCTCCACTGGCTCCCTCCGCCTTCCCGTAGATTGCATTGCCTTTCAGCCGTTTCGCCCCCTTTGCTTCCTTTCCCCATTGCTTCTACCGGGTTTCATGGCGGCGCACCAAACCACCGAGTCTGAGGTGAGGCGCCTAACAGAGGAGCTCCAGGCCAAGGATGTGGAGCTCCAGGCCAAGGGCGTGGGGCTTCGTAAGCTCAGGGAGGAGAAGAGTGACATGCTCCTCCGTTATGAGCAGGAGTTCACTGAGCTTCAAAAGCGGCAGGAGTCCACCACAAAGATGCTTGAGGCGTCGGCGGTGTTGTTGCAGAAAGCAGCAGATACCCTAGGCGGTTAGGTTGCCGTGATGGCGAGCCAGCTAGAGCGTGAGCGGGCTGATCGTGACGAGGTCCATGATCGCCTCAACTGCTTGCTGGACCATGTTGCCACGCACGTGTTGCGGCTGCGCGATGCCTACCGTCGTGCCAGCACGACCATGCCGTCCGTCGAGCTAAACCCATTCAACCACCCCATCAACTTCAACAAGCTACGGCTTCCTAACCTAGTCTCCTTCTTCATCTATATCTCCATGGAACTGAACCATCTCTGCGCGGTGGTGGGGGCGGCACTGGACAAGGTGGGGGTGAGGGCGGCCGTCGCCATTGACGGGCGAATCCTCTCCGGGCTTCGTCACCGAAATCCATTTGTGGCATTTGTAACACCCTCATTGTTAAGCTACAGTGATCTCCCCCCTAATGGTGGTCATGTCATCATGATCACTATGCCAATTGCCACTTGTCCAAAAATCAAAGCCTAATTCAAATCCTAATTGCAAGTCAAATATTTGCTTCTTCTATCATGCAATCAAAATAGTTCATAATTTGGAAAATATTCTCTAAATATTTGTCCTGATGAAACCAACCTCATTTGGATTCCCAAAGTGCCCCTGGGATTTAATTTAATGGTCCAGCAGCAATTAAATTAGCCTTTTCAATTTCTAAAAATGGTTAGACAACTCCATTTGGCCCCAAACTTTTTGTGCAACACGACAATAGTGTGCTTGATTTATGTGCAAAGTTCCACATTTAACAAAACTCATTTGCTCACTCATTTAATTGCAAAGCCGTAGTTGTTTGGTTTACAGAAAAGAAAAAGGGAAAAAGGGAAAAACGGGCACTGTGCACTTGGCCCAGCCACGGCAACAGTGAGGCCCAGCCCACGTGGCCCAGCCTTTTGTCCTCCTCATGCCACAGGAAAAGGCCGAGGCGCCATGGCCGCAGGGCGCTCGACTCCGCGCACTGCTGCGCCGCGGGGGGGGGGGGGTGGATAAGAGCAAGCCCCAGCTGCTCTCTCTCCCCCGAAACCCTAATCCCCTCTCTCCCTCTTCCCCCCCGCTTCCACGCTCGATCCCGAGCCCAGCTAAACCCTGCCATCACCGCACCGGCTCATCGCTGTAACCACCGGCCACCCCGCGCCACCGGAGGATGTGCAGGTGATGCGTGTCTTCATCCTCTTCATCTGCATCAACTCGCGCGAGCAGGAGCGCCCTCAAGCCATCGCCATCGGCCTCCTTCCCCGACTGCATCCGCCGGTCGCCGCCTCTCGATCCGCCGCCCTCGCTGCACCCCCGGCCTCCCCGAGAATATCCTCGACCTCGCGGTGAGCCACCACGCCGAATGCGCCTTTCCTCTTCCCCCTCTGGTCTCTGTAGCATCGTTTCCCGTCCAGCCCGAGCCCCTGCCTCCGCCTCCGGTCATCGCCGGCAGCGCTCCCGGCCTCCGCAACTCCTGCTGCTTGCGCCATTCGACGCACCGCGTCGCGCCCGTTCGTTAGGTAGCAGCGGCTGATACGTCCATTTTGCATCATGTTTTACTACTGTTATTTATAGTGTTTCTAATCAATATAACACTTTTTGGAGCAATTCTAATGCATTTTCTCTCTCAATATGCAAGATTTACACAAGGAGGGAGATTGCCGGCAGCTGGAATTCTGGACCTGAAAAAGCTATGTCAGAGATACCTATTCTGCACATCTCCAAATGAGTTGAAATTTCACGGAGATTTATTTTGGAATAAATAAAAAATACTAGAAGAAAGAAATACCAGAGGGGGCCACCCAGGAGCCCACGAGGCACCAGGGCGCGCCACCCCCCCAGGCGCGCTCTGGTGGCTCTTGGGGCCCCTGGCCAGCCTCTGGCCCCTATTTTTCTGGTATATAAGTCCATTTGCCCTAGAAAAAAATATAGAGAAGACTTTCGGGATGGTGCACTGCCGTCTCGAGGCGGAACTTGGGCAGGAGCACTTTTGCTCTTCGGCGAAGAGATTCTGCCGGGGATACTTCCCTCCAGGAGGGGGAAATCGTCGCCATCGACATCACCAACGATCCTCTTATCATGGGAGGACCAATCTTCATCAACATCTTCACCAGCACCATCTCATCTCAAACCCTAGTTCATCTCTTGTACTCAATCTTTGTCTCAAAACCTCATATTGGTACCTGTGGGTTGCTAGTAGTGTTGATTACATCTTGTAGTTGATGCTAGTTGGTTTATTTGGTGGAAGATTATATGTTCAGATCCAATATGCTATTCAATACCCCTCTGATCTTGGACATGAATATGATGTGTGAGTAGTTACTTTTGTTCTTGAGGACATGGGAGAAGTCTTGTCATAAGTAAGCATGTGAATTTGGTATTCGTTCGATATTTTGATGATATGTATGTTCTTGATTCTCTTAGTGGTGTTATTTGAACGTCGACTACATGACACTTCACCATCTTTGGGCCTAAGGGAATGCATTGTGGAGTAGTAATTAGATGATGGGTTGCTATAGTGATAGAAGCTTAAATCCTAGTTTATGCGCTATTCCGTAAGGGGCTGATTTGGATCCATATGTTTAATGCTATGGTTAGACTTATCTTAATTCTTCTTTCATAGTTGCGGATGCTTGTGAGAGGGGGTAATCATAAGTGGGAGGCTTGTTCAAGTAAGAACAGCACCCAAGCACCGGTCCACCCACATATCAAATTATCAAAGTAGCGAACGCGAATCAAACCAACATGATGAAAGTGACTAGATGAAATTCCCATGTGTCCTCGAGAACGCTTTGCTTACTATAAGAGATCGTTTTGGCTTGTCCTTTGCTACAAAAAGGATTGGGCCACCTTGCTGCACTCTTTGTTACTATTGCTACTTGTTACTTGTTACAAATTATCTTGCTATCAAACTAGTCGTTACCGATAATTTCAGTGCTTGCAAAAAATACCTTGCTGAAAACCGCTTATCATTTCCTTCTGCTCCTCGTTGGGTTCGACACTCTTATCGAAAGGACTACGATTGATCCCCTATACTTGTGGGTCATCAAGACTCTTTTCTGGCGCCGTTGCCGGGGAGTGAAGCACCTTTGGTGAGTGGAATTTGGTAAGGAAACATTTATATTACGTGCTGAAATTTACTGTCACTTGTCACTATGGAAAGTAATCCTTTGAGGGGTTTGTTCGGGGTATCTTCACCTCGAAAGGAAACACAAATAGTTGCTCCTCAACCTACTGCACCTACTGAAAATATTTCATATGAAATTCCTCCGGGCATGATAGAGAAACTGCTAGCTAATCCTTATGCAGGAGATGGAACGGTACATCCTGATATGCACTTAATCTATGTGGATGAAATTTGTGGATTGTTTAAGCTTGCAGGTTTATCCGGAGATGGAGTTAAGAAGAAAATATTCCCTTTATCTTTGGGGGGAAAGGCATTGACATGGTATAGGCTATGTGATGATACTGATACATGGGGCTGGAACCGATTGAAACTGGAATTCCATCAGAAATTTTATACTATGCATTTGGTTCATCGTGATCGGAATTATATATATAATTTTTGGCCTCGTGAAGGAGAAAGCATCACCCAAGCTTGGGGGAGGCTTAATAACATGATGTACACATGCCCCAATCATGAGCTCTCAAGAAAAATTATCTTACAGAATTTTTATGCTTGGCTTTCTCATGATAGTCAAACCATGCTCGATTCTTCTTCGACTGGCTCCTTTATGAAGAAAACTATTGAATTCAGATGGGATCTTCTGGAAAGAATTAAATGCAACTCTGAAGATTGGGAACTTGACAAATGTAATGAGTCAGGTATAATACTTGACTTTGATTGTGTTAAATCTTTTATGGCTACCGATGCTTTTCACAAGTTTAGCACTAAATATGGACTTGACTCTGAGATAGTAGCCTCGTTTTGTGAATCCTTTGCTACTCATGTTGATCTCCCTAAGGAGAAGTGGTTTAAATATCACCCACCTATTGAATTAAAAGAAGAACCCATTAGTGTTAAAGAAGAAACAATTGTTTACCATGCTGATCCAGTTGCACCTACTGCTTATATTGAGAAACCACCTTTTCCTGTTAGGATCAAGGAACATACTAAAGTTTCAACTGTGGTTAACAAAAGTAATATTAGAGCACCTGGACCCTCCGAACAAATTAAAGTTGAACCGAATGTTGCTATGGTTAATGATCTCTTGGTCGATAATATAGATGGGCATGTTATTTACTTCTGTGATGAAGCAGCTAGAATTGCTAAACCAGATCCTAAAGATAAAAATAGACCTGTAGTAGGCATGCATGTTGTCTCTGTTAAAATAGGAGATCATTGTTATCATGGCTTATGTGATTTGGGTGCTATTGTGAGTGCTATTCTGTTTACCCTTATATCAAGAAATTATGAATGATATTGCACCTGTTGAAATAGAGGACATTGATGTTACTATTAAGCTTGCAAACAGAGATACCATTACACCACTTGGGATCGTTTGAGATGTTGAAGTCTTGTGTGGAAAAATAAAATACCCTACTGATTTTCTAGTCCTCGGTTCTCCACAAGATGATTTTTGTCCCATTATATTTGGTAGACCTTTCTTGAACACTGTTAATGCTAAGATTGATTGCGCTAAAGAAACTGTTAGTGTTGATTTTGGTGGTATGTCTCATGAGTTCAATTTCTCAAAGTTTCGTAGACAACCTCATGATAAGGAATTGCCTAGTAAAGATGAAATTATTGGTCTTGCTTCTATTGCCGTACCTCCTACTGATCTGTTAGAACAATATTTGCTAGACCATGAAAATGGTATGCATATGAATGAAAGAAATGAAATAGATAAGATGTTCTTTGATCAACCACCTATCCTTAAACACAATTTGCCTGTTGAAACTCTTGGAGGCCCTCCTCCACCTAAGGGTGATCCTGTATTTGAATTGAAGCAATTGCCTGATATATTGAAAATATGCTTATCTAGATGAAAAGAAGATATATCCTATTATTATTAGTGCTAACCTTTCAGCGCATGAAGAAAATAGATTACTAAAAACTCTAAGGAAGCACCGAGCTGCTATTGGATATACTCTTGATGATCTTAAGGGCATTAGTCCCACTCTATGTCAGCACAAAATTAATATGGAGCCTGATGCTAAACCAGTTGTCGACCACCAACGACGATTAAATCCTAAGATGAAAGAGGTGGTAAGAACTGAAATATTAATGCTTCTGGAAGCAGGTATAATCTATCCCATAGCTGATAGTAGATGGGTAAGTCTTGTTCATTGTATCCCTAAGAAAGGAGGTATTACAGTTGTTCCTAATGATAAAAATGAACTCATTCCACAAAGAATTGTAACTGGTTATAGGATGGTAATTGATTTTAGAAAATTAAACAAAGCCACTAGAAAAGATCATTACCCCTTACCTTTTATTGATCAAATGTTAGAAAGATTGTCTAAGCATACACACTTTTGTTTCCTAGATGGTTATTCTGGTTTTTCTCAAATACCCGTATCACAATCCGATCAAGAGAAAACCACCTTTACTTGTCCTTTTGGAACTTATGTTTATAGACGTATGGCTTTTGGTTTATGCAATGCACCTGCTACCTTTCAAAGATGTATGACTGCTATACTCTCTGATTTTTGTGAAAAGATTGTTGAGGTTTTCATGGATGATTTTTCCGTTTACGGAACTTCTTTTGATGATTGCTTGAGCAATCTTGATCGAGTTTTGCAGAGATGTGAGGAAACTAATCTTGTCTTGAATTGGGAGAAGTGCCACTTTATGGTGAATGAAGGCATTGTCTTGGGGCATAAAATTTCTGAAAGAGGTATTGAAGTTGATAAAGCTACGGTTGATGCTATTGAGAAAATGCCATGTCCTAAAGATATTAAAGGTATAAGAAGTTTCCTTGGTCATGCTGGTTTCTATAGGAGATTTATTAAAGACTTCTCTAAAATTTCTAGGCCTCTTACCAATCTTCTGCAAAAAGATGTTCCATTTGTTTTTGATGATGATAGTCTAGAAGCCTTTGAAACACTTAAGAAAGCCTTAACCACTGCACCTATTGTTCAACCACCTGACTGGAACTTGCCATTTGAAATTATGTGTGATGCTAGTGATTATGCTGTTGGTGCTGTTCTAGGACAAAGAGTTGATAAGAAATTAAATGTTATCCATTATGCTAGTAAAACACTAGACAGGGCCCAAAGAAATTATGCTACTACTGAGAAAGAATTTCTAGCAGTTGTGTTTGCATGTGATAAATTCAGATCTTACATAGTTGATTCTAAAGTAAGTGTTCACACCGATCATGCTGCTATTAAATATCTTATGGAAAAGAAAGATGCTAAACCTAGACTCATTAGGTGGGTTCTATTGCTACAAGAATTTGACTTGCATATTATTGATAGAAAGGGAGCTAAGAATCCCGTAGCAGATAATTTGTCTAGAATGGAAAATGTTCTTGATGAACCACTACCTATTAATGATGATTTTCCTGATGAACAATTAGCTGTCATAAACGCTTCTCGTAATACTCCTTGGTATGCAAACTATGCTAATTATATTGTTGCTAAATTTATACCACCTAGTTTCACATACCAACAAAAGAAAAAGTTCTTCTATGATTTAAGACATTACTTTTGGGATGACCCACATCTTTATAAAGAAGGAGTAGATGGTATTATTAGACGTTGTATACCTGTGCATGAACAGGAACAAATCCTATGGAAGTGTCATTTCGAGGCTTACGGAGGACACCATGTGGGAGACAGGACTTCACACAAGGTATTACAATCTGGTTTTTATTGGCCTACTCTTTTCAAGGATGCTCGTAAGTTTGTCCTATCTTGTGATGAATGTCAAAGAATTGGTAATGTTGGTAGACGTCAGGAAATGCCTATGAATTATTCACTTTCTATTAAACCATTTGATGTTTGGGGATTTGATTATATGGGACATTTTCCTAAATCCAATGGGTATACACATATTTTAGTTGCTGTTGATTACATTACTAAGTGGGTAGAAGCTATTCCAACTAGTAGTGTTGATCATAACACTTCTATTAAAATGCTTAAAGAAGTTATTTTCCCAAGGTTCGGAGTCCCTAGATATTTAATGACTGATGGTGGTTCACATTTTATTCATGGTGCATTCCGTAAATTGCTTGCTAAATATGATGTCAACCATAGAATTGCATCTCCCTATCACCCTCAAACTAGTGGTCAAGTCGAATTGAGCAATAGAGAAATAAAATTAATTTTGCAAAAAACCGTCAATAGATCTAGAAAGAATTGGTCTAAGAAACTTGACGATGCATTATGGGCTTATAGAACTGCTTATAAAAATCCTATGGGTATGTCTCCTTATAAAATGGTTTATGGAAAATCATGTCATTTACCTCTTGAGTTAGAACATAAAGCATATTGGGCAATTAAAGAACTCAATTACGATTTTAAACTTGCCGGTGAAAAGAGGTTATTTGATATTAGCTCATTAGATGAATGGAGAACCCAAGCTTATGAAAATGCCAAATTGTTTAAAGAAAAAGTTACAAGATGGCATGATAGAAGAATTCAAAAACGGGAATTTAAAGTGGGTGAGCAAGTTCTATTGTACAATTCTCGTTTGAGATTCTTTGCAGGAAAACTTCTCTCTAAATGGGAAGGACCGTATATCATCGAAGAAGTTTATCGCTCCGGAGCCATCAAAATAAGCAACTCCGAAGGCACTAATCCAAGAGTGGTGAATGGGCAGGTACTCCCATTAATGTTGAAACTAATATTATTGAAACAATTACACCGGAGGAATACATAAGAGAGACCTTCCAGAACACTCCAGAACCCTGAAAAGGAAGAGGTATGTGATACGGTAAGTAAACCGATTCCAAATATTCCATAAAAATACTTTCTGTCAGTTTTGGAATATTAGAAAAAATACAAAAATAAGAAACAGCCGAGGGGACCCACCTGGTGCCCATGAGGCACCAGGGTGTGCCACCCCCCCAGGCGCGCCCTGGTGGCTCGTGGGCCCCACGTGAGCCTTCCTGACTCCGTTTTCTTCTGGATTACTTGTTTTGCCAAATAAAAAAATCTTTATATATACTCCCGTACGTTTTGACCACCGTATCGCAGAAATCTCCTCTGTTCTTGTTCCGTGCTATTTTTCTGACAGATCTAGATCGCTATGGCTCCACCAAGCTCTTCCAAGGACAAGTTCTATGAGAAGGTCATCAATCCCTACCTACCGGAGGTGATGAAACACCCTCAGGCCATTGAGATGCGTGAGGGGGTGCTTCACATCCGGGATGTTCAAGGACCCAAGAAGACCGGGAGCGTGGAGTCCAGGCTCGAAGCGGTGGAGCAGGAGATCTTAAAGTGCCAAGGGATGGTGGAACATGGACTCAACGCCAACCACTCCATGATCACGGAATTCACCCGCAATCACAAGGTGGATGGCCAATCGATGGGAGACGTCATCTTCAAGCTCAATGAACGAATCGATTATCTCCAAGGCCAAATCTATGATCTTCAAAACCAAAATTATGAGTATGAGGCAAGATTCAAAGGTATGAGTTTAGCTGCAAGTTTCAGGACCTCAGAGACTCGTTCATCTTTTTATGATGGGGAACCTATGCCATGGAAGCCGGAGGACAAGCCCACCACTTCATCACCACCACCATCACCGAAGAAGGAAACTTGAGCACATGGGTATGGGCACTCCCCTTGGCTTGTGCCAAGCTTAGGGGAGGCGCCCCGGTATCGTATCACCATCACTTTTATCATCTTTACCTATTTTTAGTTCGATCCATAGTTATTTCGTGATCTAGTTGAATAAAAGTTTAGTATGATCTATTTTTGAGTGCTAGTTTCGTGATCTATCTATCTATGTAATCGAGTTGAGAGTTATATAATAAAGAGTAGTTTGAGTTTTTGCTTCTTTACTTTCATGTTTCAATCCTAGCAATGAAAATAATGAAAAAGATCATATGCTAATCTTATGGAAAGTGATGACATTACATAAAGAAAAGTATAAGTGGTAAAATTTATTGAAAGTTAACAAACATAGCATTAGTCAATGATGCAATTCATGAAAAAATTAATACGGAAGAGAAGATTCACATGCAAATATACTATCTTGGACATCTTTTATGATTGTGCGCCCCCATTAAGTATTTTATGTCAAATTGTTGACGTTGGACAAGGAAGACAACATAATGAATTATGTTTGCTTATATTCACATAGAAGTTATATTGTCATAGATCCTCCAACATGTGGTGCTTGCCCAATATCTTTGCTAGCTAAAAATCCGCACCAAGTAGAGATAGTACTTGTGCATCCAAAACCCTTAAACCCAGTTTCATGTCATGACAGTCCACTATATCTACCTACGGATTGAATAAGATCCTTCAAGTAAGTTGTCATCGGTGCAAAAAGCAATAAAAATTGCCTTTAAATATGTATGAACTTTTATTGTAAGGGAAAATAAGCTTTGTACGAACTTGTGATGGTAAAGAAATAAAAGCGACAGGCTGCATAATAAAGGTTGCTATCACAAGGGGCAATATAAAGTGACATTCCTTTGCATTAAGAGCTTGTGCATCCAACAACAAAAAGTGCATGACAACCTCTGCTTCCCTCTGCGAAGGGCCTATCCTTTACTTTTATGTATTTACTTTTTATGCAAGAGTCAATAGTGTTCTCCTCTACTTCTTTTTTATTTTTCTCTTTTGCAAGCATCATGTGGTGGGGAAAGATCTAGGCACATATATCCAGTTGGATATAAGTGATCATGAGTTATTATGGTTGACATCACCCTTGAGGTGAATAAGTTGGGAGGTGAAATTACAAGCCCCTATCTTTCTATGTGTCCGGCTGAAACTTTTTGCTCCATATATATGTCGTGAGTGTTAGCAATCATAGAAGACTAAATGATGGTTGAGTATGTGGACTTGCTAAAAAGCTCCTACATGAGACCCTTCCTGAAAATATGATGAATTGCAATTGCATTGTTGACTGAGAACATAGTTTGTTAGTTTTCAAGAAAGTTTATGCCTTATACTTCATTGTTGTGATGAATTGTTACTTGCTCATGAGAAGTTTTATGATAATAAATATTGCTGTTGTAATAATGATCATGATGGTGCTATGTCCGTATTTTTTTTTTATCGACACCTCTCTCTAAACATGTGGACATGATTATCGATATCGGCTTTCGCTTGAGGACAAGCGAGATCTAAGCTTGGGGGAGTTGATACGTCCATTTTGCATCATGTTTTACTACTGTTATTTATAGTGTTTTTAATCAATATAACACTTTGTGGAGCAATTATAATGCCTTTTCTCTCTTAGTATGGAAGATTTACACAAAGAGGGAGATTGCCTGCAGCTGGAATTCTGGACCAGAAAAAGCTATGTCAGAGATACCTATTCTGCACATCTCCAAATGAGCTGAAATTTCACGAAGATTTATTTTGGAATAAATAAAAAATACTAGAAGAAAGAAATACCAGAGGGGGCCACCCAGGAGCCCACGAGGCACCAAGGAGCGCCACCCCCCAGGCGCGCCCTGGTGGCTCGTGGGGCCCCTGGCTAGCCTCTGGCCCCCATTTTCTGGTATATAAGTCCATTTGCCCTAGAAAAAATATAGAGAAGACTTTCGGGATGGTGCGCCGCCGTCTCAAGGCGGAACTTGGGCAGGAGCACTTTTGCTCTCCGGTGAAGAGATTTTGCCGGGGGTACTTCCCTCCGGAAGGGGGAAATCGTCGCCATCGACATCACCAACGATCCTCTCATCATGGGAGGACCAATCTTCATCAACATCTTCACGAGCACCATCTCATCTCAAGCCCTAGTTCATCTCTTGTATTCAATCTTTGTCTCAAAACCTCAGATTGGTACCTGTGGGTTGCTAGTAGTGTTGATTACATCTTGTAGTTGATGCTAGTTGGTTTATTTGGTGGAAGATTATATGTTCAGATCCAATATGCTATTCAATACCCCTCTGATCTTGGACATGAATATGATGTGTGAGTAGTTACTTTTGATCTTGAGGACATGGGAGAAGTCTTGTCATAGGTAATCATGTGAATTTAGTATTCGTTCGATATTTTGATGATATGTATGTTGTTGATTCTCTTAGTGGAGTTATGTGAACGTCGACTACATGACACTTCACCATCTTTGGGCCTAAGGGAATGCATTGTGGAGTAGTAATTAGATGATGGGTTGCTAGAGTGACAAAAGCTTAATCCCTAGTTTATGCGCTATTCCGTAAGGGGCTGATTTGGATCCATATGTTTAATGCTACGGTTAGAGTTATCTTAATTCTTCTTTCGTAGTTGCAGATGCTTGCGAGAGGGGGTAATCATATGTGGGAGGCTTGTTCAAGTAAGAACAGCACCCAAGCACCGGTCCACCCACATATCAAATTATCAAAGTAGCGAACGCGAATCAAACCAACATGATGAAAGTGACTAGATGAAATTCCCATGTGTCCTCGAGAACGCTTTGCTTACTATAAGAGATCGTTTTGGCTTGTCCTTTGCTACAAAAAGGATTGGGCCACCTTGCTGCACTCTTTGTTACTATTGCTACTTGTCACTTGTTACAAATTATCTTGCTATCAAACTACTTGTTACCAATAATTTCAGTGCTTGCAGAAAATACCTTGCTGAAAACTGCTTATCATTTCCTTCTGCTCCTCGTTGGGTTCGACACTCTTACTTATCGAAAGGACTACGATTGATCCCCTATACTTGTGGGTCATTAAGACTCTTTTCTGGCACTGTTGCCGGGGAGTGAAGCGCCCTTGGTGAGTGGAATTTGGTAAGGAAACATTTATATTACGTGCTGAAATTTACTGTCACTTGTCACTATGGAAAGTAATCCATTGAGGGGTTTGTTCGGGGTATCTTCACCTTGACCTGAAACACAAATAGTTGCTCCTCAACCTACTGCACCTACTGAAAATATTTCCTATGAAATTCCTCCGGACCGGAAACACAAATAGTCGCCGGCCTAATCGGCCATTACGGCCTAACTAACCTGCTAACCCCCCTGCTAACTCCCGCTGACAGCCGGGTCCCCACAACTTAATTAAAACCTGATAAAACTGTTTAGCTAAATAACTGAAACTGACATGTGGGGCCCATGTTTACTTTAAATGGATATGATGGGTCCAGTCAGCGTGCTGACTTAGCAGGGGCCCCACCAGTCAGCCTCTGCTGACTGGGCAGTTGACCCAGTCAACTGGGCCCCACTGTCAGCCTCATAAGCAGTTTGTTGGGTACATTTCTGGGTACCCGTAGCATTTAGCCATTTAATTTTCGAATTAAATTAAATCCATTAAATTCCAATCAGTTTCAGTAGAAAAATCATATAAAATAAACCGTAACTCGGATGAAAATAATTTATATATGAAAATTGATCAGAAAAATAAGACGAATCCGAATACGCCATCCACATACCTGTCACATGCCTCCTACACTGCAAACATGGAACCTTCCCCTCCGGATCGTTTGTCCGATAATTGCCTAAAGCCGGGAAAATATTCCCAGATATTTTCCCGCTCCGTCTGTAACATGTAGCACTGCGTTAGGTCATCCCTAGCACAACATTTTGCCATGTCATGCATTGTGCTGCATTTGTTTGCTTTATATTTATTGTTTCTTCCCCCTCTTCTCTCCGGTACACTTCGAGGCTGACGCTGCTCCCGAGTACGACTACGCTCCTGATGTCCAGCCCCATTCATTAGAGCTTCCAGGCAAGCAAAAGCCCCTTGATCATTCCTATATCGCCCATTCTTTCTCTCTGGTGCTTGCATTAGATTTTGCTACGGTTGTCTGATAGCTCCTATTCTGATGCATAGCCTGATTTTGTAACCTGCTGTTCATACTTTATCTGTTGTCCTATATGCTTAGTATAGGCTGGTTAGTGATCCATCAGTGGCCCCGCACCCTTGTCCGTGTTGCCACGCCTTGCTTCCGGATGACTCGATCATTGTGATCGACGTGCAGAGACCGACACAACATCGCACACCCCCTTAGTTGTACGACTCTATAGAGCTACTATCGAGTGCCGAGGGTGATACCTCCTACCTCACTCCTGATGATATCTCTGTAGCGTAGCTAGTCGGTTGTGGGTTACCAAGGGTGATTCCTCTTTCACCACGTCCGATGATGCCTCTGTCATGCAACCCCTCAAGTGTGAACCCATCGAGGGTGATTCCTCCAAGTTCACCTTGACGGATACATCGAGTGGGAACCCATCGAGGGTGATTCCTTGGATTTCCCACTTGATGTTATGGACACACGGACACCCTGTTTTTACCTCAGTCGCAGGTTGAAGTCGGGTCGACCCCGAGGGGTACCCACGAGAGATATGAAGTTGGGTTGACCGTGAGGGTACCCGCGAGATAATTACGCAGCACGGCCGGGCAGGCAGACCGCCCTCGGAGAGGGATGGGCCTGGCCCTTTCCGTAAGTCCGCGAGACGGGGCGACAGGGTCACTGATCATCACCGCGAGCTCCCAATGAACTAATGGGTTTGGATATGTGATCTGAGTAGGCCTCTGGCCTTTTCACACTAACCACCACGCGGGAATAGTATGGGCACTCGGCTTCGTATGTTTCAGCTGAAGCTCTTCAGACGTCAGCAACTGAGTGGCGCACGCCCGGGTGGACCGCGACAGCCTGCGTGTGTATACAGGGGCTAGGTCTGGTCCCGTCCGCCCACGCAACGTGCAGGAGTGCAAAGGGCGATGGGCCCAAGACCCCTGAGCGCTTATGATGTAGACCGGTGTGCTGGCCTCTCTGTTGAGCCTAGGTAGGGCTACGGCGTGTCGATCAGCCGAGGACGGGCATGACCCAAGTAAGTGTGTCCAGCCAGAGTTAATCGAGCGTGTTGGGTAAGTTGGTGCACACCTGCAAGGAAGTATATCTATTCGAATAGCCGTGTCCACGGTAACAGGATGCTCAGAGAGTATCCCGATCTACTAAAACTAGAACTGGATACTTGTGGAACTTAGAAATATGTTAGCTCCGGGATTGCTTTCTCGCAGGGAGAGGAGGAAGGATCTCTGGGCATTGCTACTTACTTATTACTTTATAATAGGCTAATCTGCACTCTTCTTATGCTGCAAGACGCTGCAAGATGCTAGTCTTCGATAGGCTAGGCCTTCTCTCTATTATAGCATTCTGCAGTTTAGTCCACAGATACAGCCCCTTCCCTTTGATACCGATGCATACTTAGCATAGATCTGATGTAAGTCTTGCGAGTACTTTGGATGAGTACTCACGGTTGCTTTGCTACCTCTTTTTCCCCATACCCGATTGCTGCGATCAGATGACGGAGCCCAGGAGCTAGCTGATCCCACCGATGGCTACTACTACACCGACGGAGCCTACTACTACGTGGAGACCGCCGACCAGGAGTAGTTTTGGAGGCTCCAAGATAGGAGGCCTGCGCCTTTTCGATCTAGATGTCATTGTTTTGCTCAGCCTTCTTAAGGCAACCTTTGTCTAATTATGTCTGTACTCAGATACTGATGCTTCCGTTGACTCTTGTGTAACTCGAGCTTATGTATTCGAGCCCTCGAGGCCCCTGGCTTGTAATATAAAGCTTGTATTATTTTATTTTGTGTCTAGAGTTGTGCTGTGATATCTTCTCGTGAGTCTCTGGGCTTGATCGTGCGCATTTGCATGTATGATTAGTGCACGATTGAGTCGGGTGCGTCACAAGTTGGTATCAGAGCCGACTGCCTGCAGGAAGCCCCTTTCCAACTCCTTGGCCGAAGTTGAGTCTAGTCTTTGAAAAACTGTTTTACTAACATGGCTGTGTTGCTTACGGGCCCATGTCACCAATGGATGGGATTAGGATCTTTTATTCCTCTTCTTTACTGTGGGACTCTGATCTCTCTTCTATTCGGGTTAAAGATTTTACTAACTCTAACTTTAGGTTCTCGTGACCATTTTCTCTCGGAGAGCCACTCGATACAGATGATCGCTTGATTCACCAAAAGATACCGAAGATACTATTGGATGTTTTCCCGAGGCCCTTGTGCCCACCGCCTTTGCAATTCCCTACCACCGATAAATCCTTATGGATTACTACATACACTGCCATTCATACATTCATTTCCAGTTGCTCTTGTCATTACAAGATGCCTCGAATTACTCTCCGATATTCGGAGAATCCTCTGTGCCTACTACCTTGCAGCTCCTTCCTACATGAATACACCTACGAATAATTCCTCACACTTACCGGGGGTTCGTTCATCCCAAGTTGTCCATGTGTTTTGCAAAATACTTCATAATGGTATTAGATCTTCCGAAAATCCTCTACAACCTATTGCTCTTGAAATCTTGCATCTTTGCATTATGGTTAATTCCATATGTCTAGTAATCTTCGTTGACATCCCTTGTCATTGCCATTTTGAGCCTAATGATTCAATGTGTCTGCGAATACTCGCAATCACCAAATGATCCTTAGAAATTATCCTTTCGGCTCAGACGTTATTCGGGCATGAGTTGGTTTTCAGCCAATCAAACCTTGACCGATTGTGCCTCTAAGTCTATTCAACTTACTCATCTTTTGATCAGAGCGTCTGCTTCTGATCCCTCGTTTTGGAAATCATAATTTCTTTGTATTTAATCGTTGAATTATTCAGATGCTTATATAATCCGATGCCTTTGCATTCCTTCTTCTGGTTGAGTACCGATACTCACATCAGATCCCTTGTGGACCGCCCGACCCATTGCTGGGTTATTACCTGACAATGTCCTTCATATTCAATAACTCTTCTTACATTCTTGTTGCTTATGAGTCTGTACTCAACAATGTCATTCCCAGCCGATCGGCTACATAATTATCATGCTAATCTTAACTGTGTTACCTGGTCCTCCTTCCCGATGCACATTTCTGACAATGGGCTAAGCCTGTGTTAAACTTTCATCATCATATCGTTTTGCTTACAAAACATGAATCCGAGCGTCATATCCGTGGTTCCGTTGACATTTAACTTCATTCCATCTGCTTTGATCACCTTACTGATCGATTTCGTCTTCTTGAAACCCCTCGACAAATGTGTCGTGATCAACGTCAACATTTTGACTTCTTCTGAGATGTATATTGTATTCATGATGAGAAATGCCATCCTTGCCCCTCCATGATTTGAGTTATCATTGACACCATCCTTGACTTTCTGCCAACACGGACATGGTCATGTTTTGGTTATACCTTGTTTTCCTTGCTATTCTTGAAATTGTTCCTTATGCATTTCTTGTGATCTTCAGATCCAACCCTTACTTGAAACACCATACTATTACTACCTCAAAACATGACTATGGTATTCCGAATACCAACAAGAGCATTGGAAGCGCAATGCTAAATGTTTCTTGATTAGTTATCCAAACCCCGTTGTATGGGTAAACACCATGATTCTCCTTGCTTCTTTTTCTTAAGGGGTTATGCCCTTGCTGACCTGTCGTGCATATCTTGCCCTGCTTTTCCTTGGGAAGGATATACTCCCAATTCTTGTGTATAAACACATTTTCCTTTCCATTCGTCTGTTTAACCTTTCAAATAATTTATGTGACCTAATCAGTAATAATCCCCTACTTATATAAACACCTCAGTGTACAACCCTGTCCGTAAAACCCTGTCACTATCGTTGATGACATTTCAGTAACCGCCGGTGGACGAGAACTATGCCTATTGGTCTGCCTCGTTTCAACGAGCAGGAAAATGGTTCTCTTCGTCCCCCGCCCTTGGTACCGATGTTGTTGCCGACATAGCTGGCAAGCTGTCCTCTGACATGCCTTGTTATCATGACCATGCAAGATGTCACCGCCTTTCCTACTCTTAATGCACACTAACCACAATTCCACAGGATCGAAACCTGACTCTCCTGTACGTCCCTGTTTCTAAGGTTATTCCTCATGCTTGGCTTCGTATGTAATTCACGAGCCACCTTCCGATAGATGATCTATTCTGGTATCAGACGCAATACTTATTCCCATTGCTCTGAACCCCTTTCACACTCTGTTTCAGGCATCGAACGATTGCCTATCTGCTTGGAACTCCTTATTGTACCTTCTTACTTTGCTCTCGATGTTTTCTTAAGTTTCAATTCGAGAGATACTTTCTGCCACATTCCCTGAGTTATCTACCAGATAATCAACCTTGTAAAGGTCTGTTCTTCCTAATTTACCCCTTATCCTTTTCGTAAGTATGATGAAGATCCCGAAGAAAGGATGACGGCTTCATCATGATGACCTGGAGCAGAGAAATAAAGACATCAACAAAAAGGATCAACTACTTCGGGAAGAGCAACCAAGACCGAGAAGACTCGTTAGAATTTCATAACCAATTCTTTCCCCCTTACTCCACCTCGTAAATCTCGGGACGAGATTTCTTGTAGTGGAGGAGATTTGTAACACCCCCAGTGTTAAGCTACAGTGATCTCCCCCCTAATGGTGGTCATGTCATCATGATCACTATGCCAATTGCCACTTGTCCAAAAATCAAAGCCTAATTCAAATCCTAATTGCAAGTCAAATATTTGCTTCTTCTATCATGCAATCAAAATACTTCATAATTAGGCAAATATTCTCTAAATATTTGTCCTGATGAAACCAACCTCATTTGGATTCCCAAAGTGCCCCTGGGATTTAATTTAATGGTCCAGCAGCAATTAAATTGGCCTTTTCAATTTCTAAAAATTGTTAGACAACTCCATTTGGCCCCAAACTTTTTGTGCAACACCACAATAGTGTGCTTCATTTATGTGCTAAGTTCCACATTTAACAAAAATCATTTGCTCACTCATTTAATTGCAAAGCTGTAGCTGTTTGGTTTACAGAAAAGAAAAAGGGAAAAAGGGAAAAACGGGCACTGTGCACTTGGCCCTGCCGCGGCAACAGTGCAGCCCAGCCCACCTGCCCCAGCATTGCGTCCTCCTCCCGCCACAGGAAAAGGCCGAGGCGCCATGGCCGCAGGGCGCTCGACTCCGCGCACTGCTGCGCCGCGTTGGGGGGGGGGGATAAGAGCAAGCCCCAACTGCTCTCTCTCCCCCGAAACCCTAATCCCCTCTCTCCCTCTTCCCCCTCGCTTCCACGCTCGATCCCGAGCACAGCCGAACCTTGCCGTTGCCGCGCCCCCTCACCGTCGTAACCACCAGCCACCCCGCGCCACCGGAGGATGTCCAGGCGATGCGCGTCTTCGTCCTCTTCATCTACATCAACTCGCCCGAGCAGGAGCGCCCTCGAGCCGTCGCCATCGGCCTCCTTCCCCGACTGCATCCGCCGGTCGCCGCCTCTCAATCCGCCGCCCTCGCTGCACCCCCAGCCTCCCCGAGCCTATCCTCGACCTCGCGGTAAGCCGCCGCGCCGAATGCGCCTTTCCTCTTCCCCCTCTGGTCGCCGTAGCGTCGTTTCCCGTCGAGCCCGAGCCCCTGCCTCCGCCTCCGGTCATCGCCGGCAGCGCTCCCGGCCTCCGCGGCTCCTGCTGCTTGCGCCATTCGACGCGCCGCATCGCGCCCATTCGTTAGGTAGCAGCGGCCGCCCAAATGGTTGCCGGAATCGACCGGGCGGTCGTCGCCGTCGCGTCGGCTGGCCGCCAGCGTTCAGTCACCGGCCTAATCGGCCGTTAGGGCCTAACTAACCTGCTAACCCCCCTGCTAACTCCCGCTGACAGCCGGGCCCCCACCACTTAATTAAAACCTGATAAAACTATTTAGCTAAATAACTGAAACTGACATGTGGGGCCCATGTTTACTGGTCAAACGGATATGATGGGTCCTGTCAGCGTGCTGACTCAGCAGGGGCCCCACCAGTCAGCCTCTGCTGACTGGGCAGTTGACCCAGTCAACTGGGCCCCACTGTCAGCCTCATAAGCAGTCTGTTGGGTACATTTCTGGGTACCCGTAGCATTTAGACATTTAATTTTTGAATTAAATTAAATCCAGTAAATTCCAGAAATTGTTTAAAACTTTGAAAAATCATATAAAATAAACCGTAACTCGGATGAAAATATTTTATATATGAAAAATGATCAGAAAAATAAGATAATCCGAGTACGCCATCGACATACCTGTCACATGCCTCCTACACTGCAAACATGGAACCGTCCCCTCCGGATCGTCTGTCCGATAATTGCCTAAAGCCGGGAAAATATTCCCAGATATTTTCCCGCTCCGTCTGTAACGTGTAGCACCGTGTTAGGTCACCCCTAGCATAGCATTTTTCCATGTCATGCATTGTGCTGCCTTTTTTTCTTTATATTTATTGTTTCTTCCCCCTCTTCTCTCCGGTAGATTCCGAGGCTGACGCTGCCCCCGAGTACGACTACGCCCCTGACGTCCAGCCCCTTTCAGCAGAGCTTCCAGGCAAGCAAAACCCCTTGATCATTCCTTTATCGCCCATTCTTTCTCTCCCGCGCGTGCATTAGATTTTGCTATGGTTGTCTGATAGCTCCTATTCTGATGCATAGCCTGATTTTGTAACCTGCTGTTGATACTTTATCTGTTGTCCTATATGCTTAGTATAGGCTGGTTAGTGATCCATCAGTGGCCCCGCACCCTTGTCCGTGTTGCCAGGCCTTGCTTCCGGATGACTCGATCATTGCGATCGACGTGCAGAGACCGACACAGCACAACACACCCCCTTAGTTGTACGACTCTGTAGAGCTACTATCGAGTGCCGAGGGTGATACCTCCTACCACACTCCTGATGATATCTCTGTAGCGTAGCTAGTCGGTTGTGGGTTACCAAGGGTGATTCCTCTTTCACCACCTCCGATGATGCCTCTGTCATGCAACACCTCAAGTGTGAACCCATCGAGAGTGATTCCTCCAAGTTCACCTTGACGGATACATTAAGTGGGAATCCATCGAGGGTGATTCCTCGGATTTCCCCCTTTGAGGGTGTCCTGGACTAAGGGGTCCTCGGGCCGCTGGCCTGTCCCTCGTAGGCCATATTGATGGGCCGCTCCTAATCTGTCAAAGGAAGGCCGGACTACAGGCGATCCCGGGCTCCAGAAGGAAACCTCCGAAGACTTGGCGTCTCCTCCAAGTCAAGTTTAGCGTGGTCGGCATGATTATCTCCAGGTGGCAACCGGCCATATGTAACCCTAGGTGCCCCTGGCGTCTATATAAACCAGAGGGTTTAGTCCATAGAGGGTAGAGTCATTATCATCATACCCACCTAGGGTTTAGTTCATCTGATCTCGCGGTAGATCAACCCGGTAATTGTCATACAAACACATCAATACAACCAAGCAGGACGTAGGGTTTTACCTCCTCGAGAGGGCCCGAACCTGGGCAAACGTTGTCTCTACGTTCCCTGTTACCCATTGACTCCAAGATCCACAGTTCGGAACCACCTACCCGATATCTACCGGTTTTAGTACCGACATTGGTGCTTTCATTGAGAGCTCCACTGTGGGATCGTCAAAGGATCAATGGCTCGCTTAGTCATCGGCGACGGCATCCGCACCGGGGACATCTTCGTTCCCGGCCAGCTCTTCGCGTTTGGCAGCGTTGTTCTACATGCCAACCCAACTGGTCGCCTTGACCAGATCGACAGTTTCGCCCCCGAGCAGGAAATCAGGTTCGGTATCCGGGAGTACATCGCCGACTCTCGGGGCGATCTAATATTTACTGGGTTCTCAGCTTTGCCTGAGGGGCCCAGTGATCCCGAGGCCTCGACTTCGGATCTTCTCCCCGATCCCATCTCCGGGTCGGCCTTTATCTCGGACCTAGCTTTGAGGTCGGATCGGATCTCAGCGTCCGAGAACCAGCGGTCGGCCTTGGCTGAACCCGCCCCCGACGCAGGCATACCGGAGGTTAACTCCGAAAGACGTCAGAGGATGAATCCGGCAGACCTCTCACTGTTAAGCAAGACGTTAGATCGGATCTAGATAATGAGTATCGCGGATGGCCCATCGTTAGTCTAAGATCAGATCGCACTTGAAGCCAACCACAGGGAATTTTATGTCCCACCCACCACCCACTTAGTAGCCACTGTCGACGATTTAACCGACATGCTGGACTATGCCTCCGAAGAGGCTGACGACATGGATGTGGATATCGACGTCATGTCCTACACCGCTCCCTCCCCTGCCGCTCCCAACACGGGAAGAAGGACAGCCACCTCCACCTACGACGTGTACATGGTCGACACCCCCAAGAAGGATGGCGATGACCCCGGCGAGGAGCCACCCAAATACCGACGCCACCGAAAGCGATCCAAGGGGCAGGGAAAGCAACACGAATATAGACACAAACAGCACCGGAGATGATGATACTCCGGATAACATGGACGAGCTCGGTGACAACAACACCCTTGAACAGCACCGCGATGCTTCTGAAGGGCATGAGGACCAGGGTGACCCCGAGGACCCCAATGATTCCGAGGACAGCAACTACCTCCCTCCTTCCGAAGAGGAGCACAGCCTCGAACCCGAGGATTTCATCGTCCCCGAGGACCCCCTAGATCAGGAGAGGTTCAAATGGCAACTCATAGCCACTGCCCGAAGCCTGAAGAAGAAGCAGAAGCAGCAGCAGCTAAAAACTGAATAGGATACCCTTAATGACAGGTGGACAATGGTCCTAGCTGCTGAAGAAGGCTTCAGCAATCAGCATCAGGATCAAAACAAAAGCTACCCACGGCGACGTCTGCTTCCGTCATTCGATGACGAGGCCCTTGAGCCCATCCCCCCCAGACAAACTCAGGCAAACCAGCCCGACTGCCGCCCTCAAGGACGGGACAGGATGGCTGGAGAAGCCGAAAACCCACCTCTGCTCCCTCATCGGGCGGGCAAGGAGCCAGTACAACCAGATGATCCATATGATCTGCGGCACAACTTAAACGCCAGAGCGGCACAGTCAAGATCCATCTACGGATCCAGAGGACACACGCCCGCTGGACGTGATGGATACCAAGCTTGGCGCGACAGGAATGATAGAGCCCGGGAGCAGCATCGTGCTCGGATGATAACTGATCTCCGGCACGACGTGCCCAGGTCAGGGGCGCCGCACACCCAATCTGTTTCATAGATGAGGTGATGCAGCATCAGTTCCCCGAGGGGTTTAAACCCGTAAACATAGAATAGTACAATGGGACAACTGACCCAGCTGTGTGGATCGAAGATTTCCTTCTCCACATTCATATGGCCCGAGGAGATGACCTCCACGCCATTAAATATCTGCCATTAAAACTTAAAGGACCGGCAAGGCACTGGTTGAACAACCTACACGAAAACTCCATCGGGAGCTGGGAAGAGCTCGAAGACGCCTTCCGAGCCAACTTTCAAGGCACCTATGTTCGGCCGCCAGATGCCGACGACTTGAGCCACGTTGTTCATCAGCCCGGGGAGTCAGCTCGGCAATTTTGGAATCGGTTCTTGACGAAGAAGAACCAGATTGTCGATTGTCCAGATGCCGAGGCAATAGCCGCATTCAAGCACAGCATTCGGGACGAATGGCTCGCTCGACAGCTCGGCCAAGATAAGCTGAGAACAATGTCGGCCCTCACCTCCCTAATCACCCCCTTTTGCGCGGGTGAAGACAGTTGATTAGCTCGTAGAAGCAACCAGCCCGACGACCCCGGCACCTTAGAGGTCCAGGACGGGAACAGGAAACCCCAGCGCAATAAGAAAAACAAGCGCCGGCACACAAAGAACAGCAGCGGAGCCGATGACGCGGTGGTAAACGCCGGGTTCAGCAACTCGAAATCAGGACCGCGGAAGAAGCCCTCTAAAGGGAATCGAGACGGCCCAACCGCGCTGGACAAAATCCTGGATAGGCCCTGCCAGATCCATGGTACCTCGGACAACCCCGCCAACCACACCAACCGTAACTGTTGGGTAATCAAGCATGCCGGCAAGCTTACAACCGAGGAATCGAGAAAGGGCCATCGCAGCGAGAACAATGACGAACCTCGCAAGCCGAACAATGGAGGCCAAAAGCAGTTCCCTCCCGAGGTAAAAACTGTGAACATGATTTATGTCACACATATACCCAAGAAGGAGCGGAAGCGTGCACTCTGGGATGTCTACGCCGTAGAGCCGGTGGCCCCAAAATACAACCTATGGTCGGCTTGTCCGATCACCTTCGACCGGAGAGACCATCCGACCAGCATCCGTCATAGAGGAATGGCGGCTCTGGTGCTCGACCCCATCATAGATGGATACCACCTCACTAGTGTCCTTATGGACGGAGGCAGCAGCCTCAATCTGATTTATTCAGATACAGTGAGGAAGATGGGAATCGATCCGTCAAGGATCAGACCCAGCAACACTACCTTTAAAGGAGTAATCCCAGGCGTCGAGGCACGCTGCTCGGGAACCGTCACCTTGGAAGTAGTCTTCGGCTTGCCCGACAACTTCCGCAGTGAACACTTAATCTTCGACATTGTTCCTTTCCGCAGCGGTTACCACACACTCCTCGGCCGAACAGCGTTCGCTCGCTTTAATGTCGTCCCGCACTACGCATATCTGAAGCTTAAAATGCCAGGACCTAAGGGTGTCATTACCGTTAACGGTAACACCGAGCGCTCTCTCCGAACCGAGGAACACACAGTGGCTCTGGCAGCCGAAGTCCAGGCCGCAAAAGAAGCATCGAAGGCCCTCTCCACCATTAAGGCGCTGGATGCACGGAAACGCGCCCGAGCTACAGCTTCCGTCCCGGAGCACTCCCGCACTCACCCTAAATAGGGATACGCGCCCCATAGTATGGCCTCCCTAGCCGCGAAATACGTAGCTCGGGTACATAATTTCGCGCTTAAAATTCCATGGGCATCTGTGGGGGCAAACGTTGCAAGGGTCAAGCGCTCGATTCGAACGAGTCATGACCAATGATGTTCTTGGATCAACATCAACAACAGGCACCATCTAGGGCCTGATCAGCATCAAGCTAATACCTGTCGGCGACTTCTCAAAACCCTTTCTCAAGGGCTCATCCACCGAACACTATCACTTCCGTTGTGCATACAAGCGGCGACTTCAATCGCACGTTACCTACGGAAGTTTCATAAAGAGAAAAGGCACAGACGTGCAGCGGGGCACAGTAGGGACGTCAAACCACTCATGGAGGCCCTGTGTAAACCTTTCCCCTGATAAGTTTTTTTAAGTATCTATAAAAGTTGCTTCGGCAGTTCGGATTGTGCGGTTGGACGTCATGAATTTAAAGGAAATAAAGACCATTCTTTTCCGGTCATACCGCAGTCATTTGTGTTGTGTCTTCCTTTCCGCTTATAAGCCGAAGTAAACTATCATGATACATTCCTTTTTTTAGATGCGACCGGCTAATAGACCGGTGGCTCGACCATAAATCTCGCCTAAGCATCACTCCGGCACTCAAATTCATTGCATGTGCTCGGCGTCTTGGATATTGCATTATATGAATCAGTTCCGCATTATGTCTTTGGTCAATAGTTGGGTTGCCCGGCTCCTTTGTTTACCCTCTTATGTTCCGCATTGTTTGGCTAGGGGGGTAAAGGGAGAACCACTGCGATTGTACTTCTAGCTCGCCTGGTTAAGTACCTCAGTGGGGAAAGCTCAAAACTGACTATCATAATAAGCGAGAACAGGTCGGCGATCCAATGACCAGTGTTATACTAAAAATCGATGGAGGTTATTCCGCGTCAAATGAAGGGCTTGCTGTCACAGGAACCAAGTGATAATGGCATCAACCTCGGTTCATCCGAATATCACACATTGGGGGCTAGTCACTAGCTCCCGCAGTCAAGCCTATGGCTAAGTGAAAGCACTAAAGCCGCATAGTCCGATTGCCTTGTTTTCCTAACACACAACCGCCTCCGGGCACCGAGACATCGGCTAAGGGTTAAGGTGTCAAGGAAAAACACCCCATGCAGTATCTTCTAGGCGTCTGAAGCCGACGACTGGTAACTTTCAGTTTAAACAGCCGCACAGGAGTCAAAATAAATAGAAAAGGCATTATATAAAAAGCCGACCAGTTGCATCATAAAGCACAAAAGTTTCAACTTCTTCGGATACAAGAAAGTAAATTCACTCATAAATTACATCCTTGGAGCACTGGGCCTCTATCGCCCGAGCACCATCCATCACCACGGGAAAGTACTGCTCGGGGCGCCTATGCTCCTTCCCAGGGGGAGGCGGTCCAGTGGCCACCTCGGTCGGCTTGATCCTCGGCCAGTGCACCATGGTCTTGCCAAAGACCATCCGAGCTCCCTCAATGCATACGGAGTGCTTCCAGAAATCAATCTGGGGCGTGGCGTCGTACAACCTCTGCACCAAGCCGAAGTAGCTGCTCGGCAGCGGCTCCGAAGGCCATAGTTTGACACAGAGGTCCTTCATCGCCGGCTCTACCATCCGATGCAACTCCATCAGCTACTTTAGCTGATTGTTGAGGAGAGGAGGATGTTCGGGTGCTTGAAATTGCGCCCAAAATAGCCTCTGCTCGGTACGACCCTCTTGGGACGCAAAGTACCTACCCGCGTCTGATGCACTCCTCGGGAGGTCCGCAAAGGCGCCTGGGGAAGGCCATACTCGCGTGAGCAAAGCGAACCTGTTACCACCAAAGACACTTTGCAGTAAGTATGGCTTACCATCCGCAATAAATCTCACTTGGCGAAGTTCCTCCTGGTAGCCCCGCGCCTCCGTCCGCGCTTCCGACGCTGCCGATCTCAGAGAGGTCAGTTCGGTGGCCTGCTCCTTACTTTTTTGCTCAAGGACCTCACATTTTGCGATGGCCTCCTTGAGCTCTTGTTGCACTTCAGACACCCGGGCCTCGTGCCTCTGGTAAGCGCTTTTCACCGTGGCCAGTTCGGTGGCTGCCTCTTCAGCGGCAGCCCTCTGCTCCGCGGCTTCCTGTCGAGCTTTCTTAAGCTTGGCCTTGAGGTTCTCGACCTCGACGGCGGTAGCTGCAGTAATGTCAGACGCATTCTGTTTGGATTAGCTTCCTGACTTCCATAAATAACCATTGTCGTAAAAAGTTCAGCTCGGACTTGCCTTGCGCCCCATCAAACTGCTTATTTAGCAGATTGAGGTCGTCCTCGGAGCTCTTGAGCCTCCGATTCAGCTCGGCCAGCTCCTCGGCGTTGGCAGCTGCCGCCAAGGACGACGCCTGCACATTAAACTACGCACATTAACTTCCCGAGTTACCGACTCTTGATCCCCTGACTGGCTTTCCACAACCGGCCAAAGTCTCGGGGGGCTACTGCTCATTTTGATCTCATCTAAATACAAAAAAATTATTCGACCCCCGCATGAGTTCTTTAAACTCACACAGGGCTCGGGGGGCTACTGTGCATGGATTGCAAGATCACTTAAAATAAAACTTCTAAGGAAAAGTCATTACATTGCTTCCCTTGAAGCCAGTCAGAAGGCCGCTGAAAGCCTCCTTCAGTCCGCTGTCCACGGACCAAAGAATTTGCAAAACCGTGCCCATCAGGGCATGGTGCTCTTCGGCGATAGAGGAGTTTGTTAAAGCCTCCTCCATCTCATCCGGCCACCCAGACGAGGCTCGCCCTGGAGCGGGCGGGGGTGGCGGGGGCATCTCGGCCCCTCCCCCTGTGGAGACCGGGATGCTCGGCTCCTGGTGCCTCAACGGCTCTAGAGCCACTTTTGGGGAGAGCTCGGATTCCCCGGGCTCACCCTCTTTGTTCGCCTAAGGGATTCTTCCCTCCTGGTGTTCGGCGGCCGAAGAATGCACCTCGGCCATAACGACATCGGCCCCTCCTTCTATGGTCGACACGGGAGGGGTCCTCGATGACAGAACCTCTTCGGCCTCCTCAACGACCGGGGGAGGCGATGGGCGTGACTCGGTCCCGCTCTCCGCCAGCGCGGCTGGCAGAGAGTCCCCTTCCGAGACTTGATCGGTAGGGAGGTCACGCATCGGGCTGCAACATTAAAAGCGAGTGCATGATCAATGGCAGGCCCGGTTCGGCTAAAAATGGATGAGTGTACCTTAAGATACGTACCTTAGGGCCTGTGGTTTCACCCGACGGGCCTTCCGGGGAACCTCTTCGGAGGCCTCGGAGTGCTCGGCAGAAGCCGAACTGTTATCGGACAGGACCACCTTGGCCCTGCATGGTCTTTTCGGGGCGGGAGAGGGCTGATCCTCCTCAGCGTCTTCGGACGCGGCCCTCTTCCTTGTTCGGGAGTAATTGCTTTCCTCCCCGTCCTCCTCCTGTCCCTTCTCCCTCTCAAAGGCAGAGGGGGCATGGGTTTCCCCGAATCCAGTGTCCGGAGGTCCTCGGGAACGGAGATCTTCTCTGGTTTCCTTCTTCTTCTCCTTCTTCTCCGGCTCCTCGTACGGTGCCCCGGCCAACATGGCCGTCAGCAAGATCTTAGGAGGGGAGATCGGATCTGGGCGCTGGAGCTCAGGAGATTGGGGAAGCAATGGCGCAGGGAGAAGTGAGAGCATGCAAAGAAAATGGTGGCCGCCTCCCTTTTATGGGTCACCATAAGACCAAGAGCCCTTTTACTGCGCCGCAGGCATCGCCATTTCCCCGTATAATCGTGCCTTCATGCATGCATGGGGTAACACAAATCATTGATCATATCCCTTAAAAACAGGGCACGATCTCCATATTGATGGGACGTGCCAGTAGGGAAACCTCCTCGAACCACGAATCGAGTTTTCTTAACTGGCCCGGGGTCATGACCCTTCGGCAAAAGTTGTCAGATGAGTTCACTATTCACACTTGTGTGACTGGCCTTCGGGGCTAAGTTATTTATGCACTTCGGAAGCCGAAGTATAATCCGGGAAACATATGGTCAAAAATGGCAAAGCAACCTTCAAGGACCTGACTCAGAGGGATTGCACACATGGAAGGGAAGGAACTGATCTGCAAAGCCGATGATGTTCGGCAAATACCTTGGCTTCGAAGACTAGTTCGAGGGCTACTGAGGGTGTCCTGGACTAAGGGGTCCTCGGGCCGCTGGCCTGTCCCTCGTAGGCCGTATTGATGGACCGCTCCTAATTTCTCAAAGGAAGGCCGGACTACAGGCGATCCCGGGCTCCAGATGGAAACCTTCGAAGACTTGGCGTCTCCTCCAAGTCAAGTTTAGCGTGGACGGCATGATTATCTCCTGGTGGCAACCGACCATATGTAACCCTAGGTACCCCTGGTGTCTATAAACCAGAGGATTTAGTCCGTAGAGGGCAGGGTCATTATCATCATACCCACCTAGGGTTTAGTTCATCTGATCTCGAGGTAGATCAACCCTGTAATTGTCATACAAACACATCAATACAACCAAGCAGGACGTAGGGTTTTACCTCCTCGAGAGGGCCCGAACCTGGGTAAACGATGTCTCTACATTCCCTGTTACCCAATGACTCCAAGATCCACAGTTCGGAACCACCTACCCGAGATCTGCCAGTTTTAGTACCGACACCCTTGATGTTATGGACACACGGACACCCTGTTTTTACCTCAGTCCCAGGTTGAAGTCGGGTCGACCCCGAGGGGTACCCGCGAGAGATATGAAGTCGGGTTGACCGTGAGGGTACCCGCGAGATAATTACGCGGCACGCCCGGGCAGGCAGACCGCCCCAGGAGAGGGATGGGCCTGGCCCTTGCCGTAAGTCCGCAAGACGGGGCGACAGGGTCACTAATCGTCACTGTGAGCTCCCAATGCACTAATGGGTTTGGATATGTGATCTGAGTAGGCCTCTGGCCTTTTCGCACTAACCATCACGCGGGAATAGTATGGGCACTCGGCGTCGTTTGTTTCAGCCGAAGCTCTTCAGACATCAGCAACTGAGCGGCGCGCGCCCGGGTGGACCGCGACAGCCTGCGTGTGTATACATGGGCTAGGTCTAGTCCCGGCCGCCCACGCAATGTGCAGGAGTGCAAAGGGCAATGGGCCCAAGACCCCTGAGCGCTTAGGATGTAGACCGGCATGCTGGCCTCTCTGCTGAGCCAACCGAGGCCGGGCATGACCCGAGTAAGTGTGTTCGGCCAGAGTTAATCAAGCGTGTTGGGTAAGTTGGTGCACCCATGCAGGGAAGTATATCTATTCGAATAGCCGTGTCCACGGTAATAGGACGCTCGGAGAGTATCCCGATCTACTACAACTAGAACTGGATACTTGTGGAACTTAATAATATGTTAGCTCCGGGATTGCTGTCTCTGGAGTCAAGGAGGGATCTCTGGGCATTGCTACTTACTTATTACTTTATAATAGGGTAATCTGCACTCTTCTAATGCTGCAAGACGCTGCAAGATGCTAGTCTTCGATAGGCTAGGCCTTCTCTCTATTCTAGCATTCTGCAGTTTAGTCCACAGATACAGCCCCTTCCCTTTGATACCGATGCATACTTAGGATAGATCTGATGTAAGTCTTGCGAGTACTTTGGATGAGTACTCACGGTTGCTTTGCTACCTCTTTTTGCCCATACCCGATTGCTGCGATCAGATGACAGAGCCCAGGAGCTAGATGATCCCGCCGATGGCTACTACTACACCGACGGAGCCTACTACTACGTGGAGACCGCCGACCAGGAGTAGTTTCGGAGGCTCCCAGGCAGGAGGCCTGCGCCTTTTTGATCTAGATGTCGTTGTTTTGCTCAGCCTTCTTAAGGCAATCTTTGTCTAATTATGTTTGTACTCAGATACTGATGCTTCCGCTGACTCTTGTGTAACTCGAGCTTATATATTCGAGCCCTCGAGGCCCCTGGCTTGTAATATAAAGCTTGTATTATTTTATTTTGTGTCTAGAGTTGTGCTGTGATATATTCCCATGAGTCTCTGGGCTTGATCGTGCGCATTTGCGTGTATGATTAGTGCACGATTAAGTCGGGGGCGTCACACCATTGGACACCATCTTTGATGAGCTGGCTCCTATCGACCGGGAGTGGGCTCTGCGGGTGGTGGCACCCTGCATCACTGCCGTCGTGTGCTTGGAGAAGCAGAGGGACTTCGGTGTTGTTTAGGCATCCTCTACATGGGCAAGTCACGGCGTAACATGACCGTTGGATCAAAATCAGACGGTCCAGATCAGTCACTGTAGCACAAAGCACTATAGAGGCCTGCTTCACATGGTTCCTGTTTGGTCAAGTACTGCAGCAGCGGACTCTCCGTGCACTTTAGCCCGAGTACTGTTCATATTATTTGTAATCAGTTACTTTTCTCTGGGTGGGTATAATCAGTTTACTATACATCATTTTTTATCGTCATTTCTTACTGTAAGAAAAAAAGTACTACACTAGCAACAAGATAAGATTGCCTTATGAACCACTTCACATGCCTACTAGGAGTACCAGTAGTGTAAGTTCAAGTGGCTGCCGTGTTTCGCACTCCTCCGTCATAAGAAACACTTGCTGTAATAAAAAATATTTTTTGAAGAAATAGTGGAGACGCTCTACCGCGCGGATCCTCGTCCACGGTCGACGGGAACCTTGCTACTCACTTTCGCCAACGTGTGGGACAGCCAGCATCGGGGTCCACTTGCCATGCACCAAATTACTCCGTACTAGAGTGCACAACTACACGGTAGACTTACCCTGGTCGTAGCGCCGTAGTAATGCCCAATGAGCGGTCAAATCACAAAACCCCACCTTTCCAGTAGTAAGTTGGACGGACGAAGCAAGCATCATTTCACTCTTCTCCCTTATCTTCCTCTCTCAAGAAACCCCCAACTCGCTTCTCCCTCATCTTGTTCCTCATTTCTTCAAGAAAACCCCAACTCGCTTGTAACACCCCAAAAATCGGGTTATCGATTTTTGTGCTGTTATTCCTTCCCAGCTTTCCTCTCCCAAATTTTTTCTCTGGAATCTGGTGAGTGACCAGGTGAATCCAGACCATCCTCAGCCTCTCAGTACCTTTCCCATGCTCTTGTGCCAGCCAAACTCCCGTCAGTAAACCCTGAATCTCATTCAAACCCTAGTTCCAAAATATTGGAACTGGAAATCCTGCCTTTGTGTTTACAAAGGAGCTATCATTTTCCTTGCCCTGTTGATCCTCCAAAAATTTCCAGAGATCCTCCTTCACTCATAAACCCTAGATGTGCAAAAATATTGCCAAGTCATATGCAATATTTGTCATCTAGAATTAATTCCTTGTTTTGCCTCTCTGAGAAATTAAATCCAGGAAAATATCTATCCATCTCCAAAGATCATGAAAACTTGTGAAGATATTCTTTGTGATCATATTGAGCTCTCACAAAAATATTGGCCATAATTAAATAAGGGAAATTGCATTTTCCTATTTAAAACCAATATTTCAATTTGGAGCCTTTCCAAAGGAACTACCATTTTGGTAGCTAGGAAAAATCCCAAATAATTTGTGGAGCTTATCCTATCTATGTATTCACCATTTCCATCAAGATCTCAAGTTCCACCATTCAAATTTTGAGCACAAGATCAATTTGCAAATTCTGTCCAGATTTCCAGTTTGCAAAGGAAGTGCTTGCTCCCTTGATCTTTCTGGGCTGAAATTTTTCAGGGTGGTTAACAATGATAAATCACCTCTGGATAACAAAAACCAGCCCATTTTATCTAGCCAATTTTCCTCAGTAAATTATCTAAGTTTCTGTCCAGATTGCATCTCTGTGAAGGAAGTACCTTCATAGATGATCAATTTGAGCTGAAATTTTTCCAGCTAGCTATCATAACTATATCATCACCCTACACCAAAAATCAGCCAAATCCATTTAGCCATTTCTCCCCAACATCCTCATTTTCATTTCTGGCCAGATTGCAAGGTTACAAAGGAAGTACTATCTAGATTTGTCCATTTGAGCTGAATTTTCGCCAGAATGGTCACCTTGGTAGATGATTGACCTCTGCCAAAGATCATGCCAAGAGGAGCACTGTGGTGGCCACACCGCGTATCAAAACTTTGCTGTCACTTTGCATTTGAGGCCAAATCGATCACTCTAGAACTCCTTGTTGCTGTCCATTGGCGTAACCCATCTATTCGAGGATCAACACACGTGATAGACACGGTTGGAGGGCGTTGCAGTGCCCAGGCCACGTGGTGCCGGTGGTGACCACGCCTGGCCAAGCCGAAAACAGCGCTCTGCACTGAGTCGTCGCGTCCCTCCCCAGTTCCTCTCGCCGTCGCCTTCTGCTGACGTTTGCGACGATGTACGGCACCCTATCCACCTCCCAGCTACTCTGGAGCCTAGCTCGTGGCCGTTCTTGCCGACATCGGGGCACTATTGGGACGCGGCCGCGGCACCGCGTGTCCCAAACCTTCTGGTTGCCGGCCACAGGTTGTTCGGGAGCGCCGTCGACCTTCCCGCCGCACACGTACCTCGCCTGGACCCCTCCTGCCCCGTCCCCTAGCCGTTGGCCGGCCGTGCCGATAGCCGATGCTCCGCTTGAACATCGCCATGGCACCGAGCTTCCTCCGTCAGCTAGCTCCTCCCCGTGGCTATAAATAGCGTGACCCCCCCCCTCGAGCCCTTGCATCGCCAGCAACCTCCTCACCCTCTCAGTCGAGCTCTCGGAGTCCTTCTTTCCTCCAATGGCCGAAGGCCGCCGCCGGACCTCCACGGCGATTCCCTGCCCGTGGCCATCCCCTCCCTCCCTCTTCCGGACCTACGGCCTCCCCAGGAGCCCACGGAGCTGCCGCCGCTTCCATTCCCGCTGGGAAGACCTGCCGGAGCGGTCCTGTCGACGCCCGTCGCTGCCGCCCACCTTTGCTGACCCCCGCTCAACCCCAGCAGCTCCAGCGAGCCTGGCAGCCACTGGCGGGTGCGGCGTGGCCCGGGGTAGTCACCTCGGACACCGGCTCGGTCCCTCGAGCAACAGGACGGCCGTAGCCGAGACGGCCGACCGCCCCGCTCGTCCTCTATTTCTCTGTCGCGAGGAAGGAGAGAGAGAGCGAGAGAGAAAGAAGAGATGAGGTGGGCCCCGTGTGTCATACTCTCAGCGTTGACTCAGCCGGACCCGCTGGTCATATTAAGTGAAGGCGTATTCAGGTGAATACGCTTTTCCCTTGAGAAAACGTACTTAGCCACGACTTTGGGCTAAAATACGCCTTCTGCACGGGGAAAGCGTATCCCTTGAAGTGCGCGTTCGCTTTTTCAGTCGGCGGCCGAAATATCTAATTAGCAGATGTTCACCCGTTAAGACCCAAAACGAACAGTTTCTGTTTGTTTTATCGCTTAACAAACGAACGGCCGTTTCTCCGCGACCGTAACTCCGATTGAGGTAAATCAAACGCCCACGTTTTCAGTTCGTCGAGCCCATTCCGATGGTAGCATTTTCATAATGTTTTCACACTATGAAAATGACCATTTTTCCCTTGCTCTTTAATCAGCCCCCTTCGAGAGGTGAACTTTTCCGGCAAATCTTCCCGCTAGCTCATCGCACTTCTTCCCGGCCTATTCCTCTACCCCAAGGCAAGCCAACCTCTTATCATGAGCTCCGGACTTGCACGATGACTTTGCTTGCACCCTGTGTGTGTGTTGCAGTATATTTCAGATCATCTGTTAGTCTACACTAACATAGCCCTGTTATTTCATCCGTGCCAGATGCTAGTGTTATTTACCATGTGATATCATGAATTGCTTTCATGTCATATTTTCCCATGCCAGTAACAATATTTTAATACCATTAACATGTTAGTGCTATGATTTGATCTCATGCCATGACTGTCAATACTGTTATGAGTTTGCTATACTGTTGTTACATGATTGTTCCTGCTTACAAATGTTGATGTGATGGTACGATGATGGAAGTGTTAAATTGAACTTATAAATTAAACCTCCTCCGTCATCGATGGGATCGAGTCATAGTGCCACCAAACCGAGCTTACCCGTGCAGCCACATTTGCCGTTATGGGACGGCCTTGACTTGGACTAACTTTGTGCTCTCTTATCGGTACCACCAAAGAGGGGAGGTTATGCGCGCGTGCTACCCTGATCAGGTAGGCGGCGATAACCTTGTGAGCTCAGTTGTTTGTTTAGCCCGGGAGTCCCTGTTTGGGACAGTTTAGTTTGGCCACGACGGTGGCAGGTGTCAGGAGTGACACAGGGGCCACCCAGGACATGACTCGGACGGGGAATGATTGTCGGTGGTACGATAGAAGGGTCACGGGTTAGACAAGTTTTGTTGGAGCAGCACCGGTCCACCCGAATGGGAGTACGAGGCCAGGAGCTCCATAGTGTGGGTAACGTGCGCAACCTCTGCACAGTGTATGAATCTATTCGAATAGCCGAGTCCACGGTATTGGACACAGTTCATACTAGGTCACACTATTTGGTCTTTGTCGATCTGGAGGACAAGCCTGTTATTATAAACTTGTTAAGAATGTGCTGCTAAGTAAATGTGGTAACTTGGACTATGGGATAATTGTGAGCAGTCACTATCTTGTTCTGACATGATCACGAGATGGGATCTCGATGAGTCATGAGTTAGCCCAGAAGGGCAGTAAAACTGAGTGATGTCACAACATAGTATTGTAATGCTTCACAGGAGGTAAGTATAGTGTAGGTTTCAGTTTGATGTTGGATACCATGTCTTGTAGTAGTAGCTATGCCATGCCATGATATGTAGTTGATATGCTTGATCCATATTCTTCTGTTAATTCCATGCCATGTTTAGAGTAGATTCTTACATGAGCATAGGGCTTGCTTTGTTATCTGCTTGTTTGGATGCTATGTATTTGGTTGTCTTGCGAGTACATTCAAAGTACTCACCTGGCCTTGCACGTGGCCAGTTGCAGGAGAAGATCCGCCGTGCTAGACCATAACCCAGCCAGTCCTGTGAGTTGTGGAGCCCAGCCAGAGACATCGTTGCTGCTGAACCAAGACCTCCGCTGCCATTTAGTTAGCCTTGGAGCCATGTAATATTGTTGTAAGCAACAGTATTGTAAAACTCCATTTCATATAATAAAGGCATTTTTGTGCCTGGAATTGATGTACCATGTCTCAGACGTGCGCCAGGTCTTATCCTGGGACTGGCGTGCGTCGGCCCTCTATCGGGGTGCCACATCGCTTCTGCCATTGTTCTTCTCTCCCAAAGAAGGAACGGTGAGCACATCAATGTTGTTGCTATACTTCTACTCCAGTCATCTTTTGCAACCCTGCGACCGATGCTAACTCCCTCTTTATTCTTCTTTTGGTTTTGTGATTATGGTTTTCTTTCCTTTTATTTCTATTTGATAGTTTCTTGATGGACCCTGGAGCACCGGCCAAAGTGATGTCTATGGCTCTGGCCAGAACCGTCGAGTCTCAGAGTCTGAAGAAGCGGAAGCACCCCGCTGAGACGACCACACACAAGCTCATGGCCATCGCCTTGTCGAAGGCCGCCTCTCCGGGATCCCTTGTTAAGCCGGTTGAGGTAATATCTCTTGTTGACAATCTTTTTTGCAATCTTGATCGTGTTTTTTGATTTAACTTGCAAAGTGCTTGCTAATATGCGAGGTTTGTGTAATGTACACGTAGTACTAGTAGTATAACTTTCTGGGCGATCTTGCATGTGATTTTTGTGTGCCAAATGACGCTTCTAAATAGCTCTTTTGACCAAAACATGCGAGAGGTTGACATGCATATGATTTTTGCACATAACACTGATTTCTTATAGATTACTTTCAACTACTTTATGAACATCAATGCTAGCTGTAGGAAATGCAAGATTTTAGCTCTGATGCCTTGCAAGAGAATATAGTAGCCTCAGTAACTTGTGTTATGGATATTGTAAGTAATCCCTCTGTTCACAAATATAAGATGTTCTAACTTTTTTGTGTATCTGATGTAGACATGTTTTAGTATCTTTGTTCACTCATTTTTGTGTGTATATGTAGTCTTATATGGAGTAAAATATCGACAATCATCTTATATTTGTGAATGGGGCAGTAATAAAATATTGGTTTCTGTTTGAATTAGAACCAGGTCCGCTGTGGAGATGAAGTTCTCAAAGTCATGCCGTGTGAACTGGAAGACCTAAAGATGTGCACTACTAAACTATCCAGCTCCTGTGTCCTTGTAGCCGCATGTCGTGAACAAGTGTTTTCCTATAGCATTGTTGTCAGGCGTGTTCTCGAGGGTGTACTTCACCACAACAATTTCGTAATTGTGCCTTCGATTACGAAGGGTGTGGTTCTTATAAAGCTTCCCGACAAATCTGATGTGGCATGTCTTCATCTTCATGTTTATGAGTGGAAAGACCACACTGTTAGGTTCTCCAAGGTTGACAAGATGGTAAAGGTGCCGATAGACATCTCCCATGATGTCGATGGCCTGGTCAGTTTTGTGGGGCACATCCCGGAGGTCGGTGGCAAGAAATAGTCTGCAGAGTTTAATTAGTGCAACTTTGCATGTGTATAGTAAGTAATATAGTTCAGTACTTGATTTGTGTGTGTGAACCCTATATGGGTTAGTACTGCCGCTTTTGTTTTGTGGTGAATCATGAGAACACTCTATGTTAATGCTTTAGATATGGTGAACCTATAATACCATTTTCGGTTGTCTGATATCTGTGTTTTTCCATCCCAGTATAGTACTCCCTCTGTTCATAGACATAAGATGTTTACATTTCTTGTGAATCAGATGTATATAGAGTTAGACACATTTTGGTGTGTTTGTCTACTCAATTCAGTCCGTATATTTTGAAATGAGGATCCAGATCATCTTATTTTTGTGGATGGAGGTAATATATATATATCAGTTATGGTTACACTCCAATTTATGTATGCATTGCATGGTTTATCGCACCCACCAGGATTTCCATCCCCGCGGATGTTCGCTCCATATGAGTTGTCATGACCTTTGGACTATCCTGCTTGTGGGATTAAGGAGGGGCCCTGCATGTCACCCGTAATTGGACAAACAACCTTCAATTTAGAACTTGAACATAGTGATTTCCTGGTAAGGATTCAGTCATGTCACATAAAGTAAATCTCATTGATTCACTGTCATGTTTTCTTACTTTTGCTACAATTTTATGATGCAGGTTTTGCCATGTCACATTTGTTACAGAATAAACCGTTTGGTTTGCTCTATGATGGTTATTGTAGCAGGTTTCACTTATCATGATGTGTCAACAATGAAGGCACTGTCCATCACTTATATTACTGGACACAATTGGATCCATCTGTTGTCAGAGTACAATCTGAAGCCCTCTGATCAACTGCAATTTACTTTAACAAACACGCCAGAATTAGTCCTTGTCGCCTTTAAAAGAAGGAAAGAAAAATACTGGATCCGGGTCACGGAGCCGGAGGAAGTTCGAATTGCTCACCTGCACTCTCACTTAAGAAGGATGCGTAGCATGGTTACAAAGCTGCAGTCTAAAATCAAAGCAGACCAGATACAAGCACTGCTATCTCGCACATCGGCACCACCTCTAGCATTAGCAACCACAGTGGATCGGGCACTAGCACCTGCTCCGACACCGCACTGGCTCCAGCACTGACAGCGGCAGCAACTCGGTATGATCCACCAGAGGATTGAGTACCGACCGTGTCAACAGATGAGGATGATCTACTGGAGCATCGAGCACTGACACCGGCACCAGCTCCAGAAATAGCACCATCTCCGGCAGCAGCAGCAGTGGCACTGCCAGTCGCACTGCCACGGGCACCAGCAACAGCTCTGGCACCTGCACCTACACTTGAACTTGCACTTGCATCTGCTCTGGCCCTTGCAGCGGCAACAAAACCAGCACTTGCACCGGCAACATACTAGGCTGCAGTTCGCACTGCATATACCAAATTCCTTACAAAAACCAACATCTCCATCATTTTGGTAAGCATTGGCAGCCCAAGTGCTTTGTTCTTTTGTCTTTCCATGTTGTTTCACATGATTCACTATGTTGATCTAACTGTTTGTGTATGTCTTCTTGTTTGCAAACAGAAAATTCCTAGAGCAATGAGGGAGTCGTTTAATAATCCGGGCGACCATGGCCAAGTTTCTCCAGCCTTGGTGTGAATGAACCTGCACAATATATCACAAGTAGGAAGGATGGTCGCATGATGATTGATGCTAAAGGATTGTCAAGGTTCAAAACTCAATCAAATCTTGCGGCCAGGGATGATGTCAGAATCGAAGTTTCTCAGCAAGGAGAGCTGGTCCTAATCAACTTTGAAATTCTTCAGAAGCAGCAGGCAACTGCCGAACTGATATATCCTGTAAGAGCTTTTGATGTAATATGCCATGGTGAAACAAGTGTCCTGTGTGTATAAGTAGTAGTATATATCACGTAGGACATCCTGAAAGAATTGCAACTCTAATTGTTGGTTAGGAACTGTTGTTCGATTTCAGTCTAACAGCTGTCGTGCTTTATTCAATCTTATGTCTTCTTCTTGCGACAACATCTAAAACCAGCGCCGCCCCGATCGCATGCAATATTTTATCATATGAAATGCACCGACTTAGAACACATTGGCCCCCAAACATGCAGGCCCACCGGCCTGTGACCCAAAGTCAAGAGCCGTCAGCCAATCTGAGTATTTTATTCTCAAAAAAAAAAATCTGAACCCCATATTTATGTATATATATTCCCCTTAATTTTTCTCATGTATAAAGTAGTGATATAAAAGATTTTTATATTTCTTACAGAGGGAGTATCTCTCTATCAAAAAATATTTATGTGTACCTAGTTACTCCTGTCTTTCTATTTCCTTTCGCTGATTTGCGGGACATCCAGCAACCGGGTCCACGTGCCATATATCAAATTAGAGTGCACAACTGCACAGTAGACTCAGGCCGGTCATAGCGCCGCAGTAATGCCCAATGAGCCGTCTAATCACAAAACCCCACCTTTCCAACAGTAAATTGGATGGACGAAGCAACCATCATTTCACTCTTCTCCCTCGTCTTCCTCTCTTTAAGAAAACCCCAACTCGCCACAAAACCCCACCTTTCTAGCAGTAGTAGTAAGCTGGACGAACGAAACAACCATATTTTACTGACCTGAATCCCCTTCTCCCTCGTCTTCTTGTTCAGAGAAAACCACCTCTCGGCGATTGCTTAGGGTTTTCTCATGGAGAACTAGGCACTAATTCTTCATCCATCCCTGATAAATCCTAGTCCCTTTGTTGCTGGTAATCCTAGGATGGCAACCGCCGCCGTTGATGCATTTTTCTTCGTACTGAATCCAGTGTGTTTCATTTGTAGTGCCCAAAGTGCGAGGACCCTACAGGTTTCTGTGCCCTTGGCGAGACGCCAGACTTGTTCCTTCTCATCCTAACACATGACTTCAAAAAGCGCACAGTATGTTCCTAGAATCCTCTTTTCTGTCCGGGAGGGTTGGGGTTTTTGAACATGCTGTCAACTAATTTGGAAATTTCGATTGCTACATTTGGATAAAAGGTACTAGTACCATGCTCAACACTGACGTGAAAGAGGAAATTATTTCTAGATTTGGATAACGAATAAATTGTGTTCTCATATTATTTTTCTCGCAGTGCAACCCTTGCTCTGCCAGAGCACATGTACTCAAGAAGGTCGGCCTTGCCATAACTGAATACACCAGTATAATGGTCACATTGGAGACATGCCATGGATTTAAGTTCACAGTTGGGTTCATTAACGAAGAAGATCGCTCCTTTTTTTGGCCAAACTGGGATAACTTTGTCAAGTGTTACGGACTGAAAGTTGGCACACAAATTTTCATGGAAATAGTAGAACCTGGTCTTACCATCCCCATGACCTTCCACCTTGACGTCGTTCGAGTTGTTCATCCATGTTAGTTTTGTATCTGGTTCTTGCATGTTGCCTCTTTTACTTTGTAATCCACTGATTCTGTCTAACTAATCACAATTTGACTTTAGAAGTAGAAACAATTTGTGATTAGCTTCTCTCACAATGATGCTACTTCTAACTGATAATTCTTATAATTGATGACATGTGTAGGTTATTACAAAGTGCAGGACACTACTCGTCTGTTATTTGATAAGAACTCAACGATTACTGAGGGCACCTAAGTTGACTGGGATGACATCCACCATTTCCTACACTTTATTGAGTCTTCTTGAATTCCTCCCAAGTTCTTGCTCCATTACATCCTTGTATGGCTTGATGCCATTTCCACCATGTTGCAGCACTTTTTGTAAAGTACTAAAGAGAGTATTGAACCTCATACTTCCTTGCCACCAAATTGTTCCCGAAGTGATTCTCCATGTTTTGGATCCATATTTCTACCTCCAGCTGAGTCATCGATCTAGAGAATACGAGTCGATATTCATTCATCATCTATTGGGTCCAAGGGTTTTGGGATGAGATAAGAGAGATAGAACGAGAGAGATACACACAATACAAACAATAGTTTGGAAAATAGGTTTTATTTGTGACTGTCAAAAAAAATCACACAATGACAGCTCACAAATCATCATATCTAACGTGAGTATACAACAGGGGTTTGGTCTTCTAAAGGTCATATAAACATTGGGATTCTTCAGGGTCTTCGGAGTCTTCAATTGTTGTAGCTTCAGTTCTTGTACTCTGAGGTGGTCCTCAGTTGATCCTCCATGTGGTCAAAAGGGAAAAGGGTATTGTCTAACTATTTGAGGATAAAGTTCAGAAAAGAGGAGAGGTAAAGGATCTTTTTGAAAATATAGTTTTAGAGATATCCTGTCCTAGGGCTTTCCAGTTTCTAGGGTCATGTCCTACAGTCAACATATGCTCTGATACCATCTCTGTAGCGACCCGAGCCAATACAGTCAAGTCTCTATGCTTTCTGTGCCATCCCTGGATCAGTATGCTGGCACACACAGTATTTCGATGAAATACCATAACATCAAATGTAAAAGAAATACCGTAGATCTAGAGTATACCTTATATATCACAGCGGAAATCAAACATAAGGGTGTGGAGTCCCATCAACGCCAATGGCAAGTTGAGTGTAGATCGTAACCCTACAACATAACGCTTACTCATCGTAGAAATCCTGCAACATGATACGTTGCACCCGTGTAGGTCGGTACATTGAATGTACTGGCAAGATCACATATGAATGCAGAGGAAGAGTCTATTCTATATGCAATATGGCTATGGTAGCTCTAAGTTATAATTTTGCGAAAAGCTGATTTTTCCCTACAACAAAGGAGTCAAATGAAAATATTACTACAAAAGTTGGTTGTTAATGAGATGGTTCCACCAACCAATTCTCATATCCCAATTATTAATAAACCCAACTCATTATTATAAATTGTGTCGAGACTGGCTGATAGTATCATCTTCGGTGCTCATGTTGTCCGTAACCGGGGACACGGCTAATCGATTAGGTTGTTACTCTGCAGTGTTTTGCGCACTTTACCCGCAAGATTTGATCCCTCCCTTTATGTCCTCGCACTGCCTGGTGTTTGAGAACGGGACGACCGAAACATGGTCTTCCAGAGCGATCATCCAGCTAAAGCCAGTGCCCATCCAATCCTACCGTTCTTCTACATCTCGTAGCACTGGCCAGCTAGAGTCTCAACTAAGGTCAACCAAGCTAGAGCCCATAATGACTTGCGGTTGCACAGGTAAGCTTTCCGGTCTTGAAGTATTCATCCATCTCTTTGAGCCTGGGTGGCATTCCGTCGGGTAATTCACAGGTAGATACCAGGATTCCCGGGCATAACCATGATAGATATCAGGCTGCCAGATGCAATACCATTCCACCCAGAGGTATATTGAGTCCTTGAAGTCTTGAAGTCTTGATCATCATGCAGGTCTTGAATTATTAATCCTCGTGACTCTCTTGTATCACACATCCAACCCCCATCTACTAGAGCGTAGCAATAATGCAAGATAACGTCCCTTCCCGGACAATGGCAACAGGGGTATTGGGTTTCTCCTACCTCATGATACTACCTCCTGTTTCAAGCTCAATATAAATACTGGAGGAATATTGAAAAAGTGTTACTAAATGCAATAAAACATAGGTATGAAAATATGGTGAAAGTGAACTTGCCTGGTATAGCTGATGAACTTATATCGCTCTCAGAAATTAACTTGGTAGAACTATTCGTCACTCTCCGATGAAAATCTATATAAATCAAACATGGCATTCATATAAGCATTCAATCTAGTAATCATACTAGCACTCAAAATAACATTCAACAAATAAAAGCAATAAGGAAAACAATAATGAAGGCAAAGAAATCCAAATAAAAATCCAAATAAAACTTCAAAAGAAAACTATAAAGAAACTACTAAATAAAACTCTACACAACAACAAAAATAGTTTTGTTCTAAGTAAAAACTTAACAGTAAATAAAATACTAAACAAAAAATAAAATACTAAACTAATAAATTAAGAGAAATTATAAAACAACTAAGTTAAAAGAAAATAATTTAACTAGGGTTTTTACTAGCAAAAGAAAACACCTTAAAAGCTAATATAAAACCTAAGTTATTTACTAAACAAGTTTTAACTAAGAATTTGACTAAAACAATTTTATTTATTTATAAAACATTAACTAATACAAGGTTAAGTAAAATAAACTAAGTGGCAAAAAGATCTACTTTAAAATAAAAAGAAAACATTTTTCTATCACTAAAAACTAGAAATAACTAGTTCTGTTTTTAAAACTACTGTAAACAGTATTAAAATTTAACTAAAAATTATTTTTATTAACTAACTAGTTATATAAAACTAATATGCGACAGGAGCAAAAAGAATCAAATTAAAATCTATTTTTAAACTCAAGTTATCCACAAATTAGGGTTTGAAACAAATTTGAGCAAATTCAAATTTAAACTATTTAAACATGGCCAAACTTTGCATCTACAGAAACTAGATAAAATTTTGAAACTAATGCAAAAAGAATCACACAAAAAAAATTAAAAACACAGAAGATATAAGGAAATCAAAAACAGAAACAAAATCTAGAAAAGAAAATAAAACAGAAATAAAGAAAAAAAAACACTACGGATCGGCTAGGGAATACGTGGCTCGATCTGATTCACTACGGGTTGTGCGCGGCAGAGCTAATGAGCGGACGACTGTTAACTAACAGAAAATGATTCCCGGGAAAAATAAAAAAACCATTTCTAATCCTAGCCGTTCGTCTAAGATCTAACGGAGGGGGGTCGATCCGAGGCTTACAGCTTCGTTGTTGGGCTCCAGCGAAGTCGACGGCGTGGCTGGGCATCGGGAGGCGATGGTTCCGGTGTCTCCGGTGGTCCTGGAGCTTGGGGAAGATGCTCTGGCGATGAACGCGAAGACGGCGAGTCAATTGAGGGTGTCGGGAGAGGTAGGGGTGGGATGTAGCGATGGCGGGCAGCAAGGGCGACGGCGGCGGGTGTGTTGCTCCGACGAGTGATTGCGGCAGCGGTGGCGCACGGTTTTGTGTTTTCTGTGAGGGTAAGCATTGAGGGGGTGCTGGTATTTATAGGGGAGCAGACTTGGGTGAGGGGCGATGACCAAATGGCATGAATCCGCGGCGGATCCGATCTTCGGCTAAGATCCGGCGAGAAAAGGAAAGGGGAGAAGAAAAGGAAGGAGAAGATCGGATCGGGCGATGGGTCCCACCTGTTAGCGATGGAAAAAAGAAAAGAGGAAGGGGGCGGTGACCGATACGGAGGGGATTCGCTGCGGGAGAGGTCCGGCTGGGCCGTGGGGCTAGATGGGCCTGGGGCTTCGCCCTTTTTTATTTAAATAAAGCCTTTTCTTTTTCTTTAAAAAACAGAGAAAAAAATGCTCCCAAATCTAATCCAAATGAAATTAAAATAATTTGAAAAATTTCACATAAATACTAATTCATATATAGGCTACGGGTAACTTTGCCAAAGAAAAATCTATAAAATTCTAAAAAATCCAAAAGTGCTACTGATGCATTAAAACCGAGTAAAAATCATTTTTAAAATACCAAAATGATTTCAAATTTATTTTCTCCTAATTTTTCGTTGAAGGGAATCATTTTACCCTTATTTTCATATATTTATATTTAGGAGAAAAATAATTTGAATAAAAACTTCAAAGGGACTTTCAAAATGATTCTTTAAACTTCCAACTCTATTTCTTATAATTTGAAGAAGTCATTTTATCTTCTCTCAAGAGAATCATTGAGTTGTATAAAGTTTCTAGTTTGAAAATATTTTCAAATGGAATTCAAATCTTATCACATCCCTTTTTCATTCCTTTAAATGGAAGAAGTCATATCATCTTCACTCTAGGGTTTTGTGATGAAATGAATTTGAATTCCCTGGGGACCAAAATGCAAGAATGAAAGTTTTGGGAAAGACCTTTTATTCCCTCTCATTTAACTTTCAAAAAGTTTCAATTTCCACTCAATTTCACACAATCAATCACATAACAATCAAACAAACAATCATAATTATCTATTTAATATAACATTCCAAAATTTAGAATTTTGGGATGTTACAGAACTTGAGAACAACATTAAATGATTTATTAGTTCTCAAAAGATTTTTAATGCCATGGTAGAAGAAAAACTACATAAACTTGATGATATGGCTAGAAACATGGATAGAATTGCTCGTGATGTGGATGCTCTTAAAATTAAAATTGTGCCACACAAAAATGATGTTACTGAATCTCTAAAGTCTACCCAAGTCACCATGGATGAAAGTAGAAAACAATTGAACGGATTAGAGCTAAGCGTGAATTCCTAGAAAAAGCTCTCGCACCCGGTTTTTATCATAACCATGATGAAGATATTAAAATGATTGGTGTGACACCTATTGAATCTTTGTTTAGTAATATAAAACATGATGAAAAAGGGACTGGAGATGAGTCAACTTTAACTAGAAGGTGTCCCAATTGTTCGTACGGTGATGATCTTAATGATAAAACAATAAAAGTGGATTTGAAGAGGTCAAGACTTTAGATAGTGATGTGCCCACTACTTTGGATTACAAAGACTTTAATTATGATAATTGCTCTTTGATTTAATGTATTTCCTTGTTGCAATCCATGATGAATTCAACTAATGCTTACGACCAAAATAAAGATTTTACTAAACATATTGTAGAAGCAATGATTAAAGCTCATGAAGAAAAGCTAGAATTAGAGGTATCTATACAAGGAAATTATATATTGAATGGGAACTTACTATTAAAGTTAAGATTAAAGATTATGAATGTAATGCTTTGTGTGATCTAGGTGCTAGCGTCTCTACAATACCAAAATCTTTATGTGACGTTCTAGGTCTCACCAATATGGATGAATGTTCCCTTAACTTGTATTTAGCGGATTCAACTATTAAGAAACCATTGGGTAGAATTAATGATGTTCTTATAATTGCAAATAGAAATTATGTACCCGTGGATTTTATTGTACTTGATATTGAATGCAATCCGTCTTGTCCTATAATACTTGGTAGGCCTTTCCTACAAACCATAGGTGCCATTATTGATATTAAAGAAGGAAATATAAGGTTCCAATCTCCACTAAAGAAAGAGATGGAACACTTTCCAAGGAAGAGAATTAAACCACCATACGAATCTATTATGAGAGCCACCTATGGAATTACTTTGAAAGATGATAATACTTGAAGCTCTGCATTATGCCTACACTACAAAAAAAACACTTCCGTGATGATACGTCTTTGTCACAGTAGGTCACGTTTTCTGTCATGCATGTATATCCGTGACGATTTTATGACAGAATCAAGATAGTCATACCTATGTTGTTGTAGAAGTGTTCCATGACAATACTAAAATTATCATCACGGAAGTGTCCACTTCCATGACGATAAATGTCGCGTCATGGAAGTGTTTTCGTCAAGGGTAACCGACACGTGGCATCCACCGTAACGAGTCGCCGTTAAGCTATCGGGTTCTGGTTTCGATCCGATAACCCGTTAACAGCCCTGACCAATGGGGATTTTCCATGTGTAAAATTCTCATTGGCCAACTGATCCACGTGTCAGCTCGGCGTTGCGACAGATGTCATCCATCCTATGGATGAGACGCGCCTATGGAACAGTGACATGTGGCATGGCCCAACAGTGGCCCATTTAGGTTATAAAGGCTAGCCCGTTTGACTCGGTCAAAAGTTAAAGGTCCGGCCCATGGAAAGCCTATTACCGGCCTGTTCGCATACAACCCATTTACGGCCCGGGTACTCACGGCCCGTTATGGCCTTTCAAAATTCGGCCCAGTAGAGTCATGTGGGCCATCCCATATGATTCCAGCCCGTTGTCACTTTCGGCCCATCTATAGCCCGTGAAGTATTTCGGCCCATATGAGGCCTTTTGCATCTCTGGGCCCATTTACGGCCCGTGGTGAATCAAGCCCATCATGAACAGTAAACTGCTTTGAGCCCATTAACGGCCCATGATTCAGTTAGGCCATTTCTAGCCTGTGTTTTCTTTCGGCCTTCTAAGGGCCCATAAATTCTTGGGCTCATTTCCGGCCCTCGATTACTTACGGTCCGTTACTGGCCTGTTATGCCAATGGGCCAAATTCAGCTCGTGGTAACAATTGGTCCGTCTGTGGCCCGTTAACCCGTTGGGCCGTTTTCATCCTGTCCTGTAATCCGGCCCATTAATGACCCATCATGCTTGTTGATAGAATTAAGCATGTGCTGTCTTCCGGCCTGTTAACGGCCCGTTATGGTCTGGGCCCATAAACGGAAGGTTCCAATTTTGGCCCGTTTATGGTCCATATTGCTGTCCAGTTTTGGCCCACGAACAGTACGGCCCATGGATCCTACGGCGTACGAGGCCCATGGATCCTATGGCCCGTAGGAGGCCCATGGATCCTACGGCCCGTAGGAGGCCCATCGTTACCACGGCCCGTATGTGGCCCATGGTTATTGCGGCCACTAGCAAACCGAGGAAAAAAGAACAGCAGTGACTACAAGGAAACAAATAAACAAAACTATAAGTAAATAAATAAGCAAGCAACTAACGCTAGGCTATTACGGCGATTACAGACATTACATCCACTGGGCATCAAAGTTCGCCGCCAGTGTAAATAAAGGGAACAACAAAGCAGCATATTACATACACTAGGCGTCTAAATTGGCCACCAGTGCAAATAAACATGGCAGCAAAACAAGTCCAGAACTGAAACAACTTCAGAAGAGCGCAAGAAACATTATCCATGGTATCCACCATGCGGGCAATAAGCTTAGCAAGCTTATTCGCTTTCTCTTGTTTGGCGCTAAAATCCTCCAACGCTTGCTGTTGCACCAGAAAGTATGCATCTGAATTCTCAAGGGACTTCCTCGGTCCTTTGGCTTCTTGTCGCAGCACAACTGATCGATGTCTTTCAGCTTGTAGTTGAGACTCAAGGAACCGAACTGATTCAGACAGCGAGTTTGAAGAGCTTGTGCAAGCGGTAGTGGCCAGTAACTCGAACACTACATCAAGACAGGACTTTGGGGTTGTCTCGCTGTCTTCAAGATAGTTTTCCTTATCTGTTTTATCAGCTTTGTTGGAGACCAGCAAGGTTGTCTCACTATCTTCAACCTTATCTGCATTACTTCTTTTACCATTGCTTAATGTGGTACTCTTCTCCAATATTCTGTCAGCATTCTAAAAGAAGAAACAAGCAGACACATAACAGGTTTAGCATGTAGTATATGAAACTCATTTTGGTGAACCAATTCAGTAGTAAGGTGGACAGGATTAAACTATCAAGTCTTCTATTCCAAAGTAGTACATTATAAAAGCATCAAACAAACATATATCTATGTGCTACTGTCACTGCATTGTCTTGCCAAATCAAAATAGAGACACAGTTCTAATCATATCAGTTCAAGACAAAATAGATTGAAAGAATATAAGTGTGGGAAACTACACGGCACCACAAGATTTCAGATGGGTACCATGGGTATACATGTACAACTAACAACACTATTGGCTCTGTTTTGATGCTAGTAATGTGCATGATATGAGAAGACAACTGTCTACACAATTGATATTGAAATCAACATAGAGCAATTTAGAAGAGCAAACCAGTTAAAGAAACATGTTTAAACATACCTGTTGTGCCATTGGAGTTTCGATTGGGTCCTTCTATTTAAAAATTAGTGTGTATGAGTAAATACAGTGACACAAGAGCAAAGCAGTATGCACCATAGCTATGGAATCTTACCTGAGAACAGTTGTTCTTCAGGTTTAAGCACTTGTTCTACAAGAAGAGACTACAGTAAGACGCAGCCATATAGTACTTCAAAATGAAATATGATCTCATACACCCTACTAGATTCATGGGTCTAGACCAATACAGAACAAGGCATTCCCAGTCATCGTCCCGTAAATGTGTCTTTGGAGAAAGTAAGGGAATTTGATGTGCCAGTGAAATACGTTTTCTTCAGGTAATTCCGATACTGCCGCAAAGCATTCTTGAAGATAGCAGAGGTATTAGCATAGGTTACCTCATCCTGAGTTTCCAACACTACTGCAGGCGACCGCTGATACGTCTCCAACGTATCTATAATTTTTGATTGTTCCATGCTATTATAGTATCAATCTTGGATGTTTTATGTGCAATTATATATCATTTTTGGGACTAACCTATTAACCTAGTGCCTAGTGCCAGTTGTTGTTTTCTGCTTGTTTTTGCCTTTTCAGAAAATTGTCCAAACGAGAAAAAAACTTTGCATTCGTTTTTTCTGGACCAGAAGAGACCCACGAAGCTTCGGGAGAAGACCAGAAGAGCCACGAGGAGGCGGCAAGCCTGGACGGCGCGGCCAGGGGGTAGGACGCGCCCCCCAGGCTTGTGGACCCCTCGTTGCCCCTCCTGACCTAATTCTAGCGCTATAAATTCTAAAATATTCCCAATCTACCAGAAAGACAGAAGAGAAAACCTTTCAGCCGCCGGAAGCCTCTATTCTTCCGTGATCCCATCTGGAGGCCTTTTCTGGTACTCTGTTGGAGGGGGAATCGATCACAGAGGGCTTCTTCATCAACCTTGCTGCCTTCCGATGATGTGTGAGTAGTTTACCATAGACCTACGGATCCATAGCTAGTAGCTAGATGGTTTCTTCTCTCTCTTTGATCTTCAATACCATGTTCTCCTCGATGTTCTTGGAGTTCTATCCGATGTAATCTTCTTTTGCGGTGTGTTTGTTGTGATCCGATGAATTGTGAGTTTATGATCAGATTATTCATGAGAAATATTTGAGTCTTCTCTTAACTCTTTTATGCATGATTATTATAGCTATGTATTTCTCTCCGATCTATCGATTTGGTTTGGCCTACTAGATTGATTTGTCTTGCAATGGGAGAGGTGCTTTGTGATGGGTTCAATCTTGCGGTGCTCAATCCTAGTGACAGAAAGGGACATGACACGTATTTGTATTGTTGCCATTAAGGATAAAAAGATGGGGTTTAATCATATTGCTTGAGTTTACTTTGTCTACATCATGTCATCTTGCTTAAGGCGTTACTCTGTTTCATACTTAATACCCTAGATGCATGCTGGATAGCGGTCGATGGGTGGAGTAATAGTAGTAGATGCAGGCAGGAGTCGTCAACTTGTCTCGGACGTGATGCCTATATACATGATCATTGGCATGAATCCGTCATAATTATTTGCTTTTCTACCAATTGCCCAACAGTAATTTGTTTACCCACCGTATGCTATGTGTTTGAGAGAGAAGCCTCTAGTGAAAACTATGGCCCCCGGGTTTACTTTATCATATATAAAAAACCCAAAAATACCTTGCTGCAATTTATTTACTTTTATTTTAATTAGTATTTTAGTTTATCTATTTATTTCTATAAGATTTAATCCTTGCAAATAACCGCTAAGAGGATTGACAACCCTCTTATTTGCGTTAGGTGCAAGTGTTTTCTCTTGTGTGTGCAGGTGCGCTTAACGGAATTTTGCTTGGTTCTCCTACTGGATTGATAACCTTGGTTCTTAACTGAGCGAAATACTTATCTCTACTATACTACATCATCATCTCCTCTTCGGGGAAATACCAACGCAGTCTACAAGTAGCAACCGCTAACGCGACATATGAATCAGAGACCCTGCGACCAAACAGTGTGCGATGCACGCATCGTAAACGGTGTCATAATAAAACCGTCGCCCATAAGACGTGCTGTGTGCGATGCCGGAGACATAAAAAATGACACAGATTAGAGACGCGTGTGCGATACGTGGCATACTGATGATCCATACGAACTGTTTGCGATGAGCCAGAACAACAGAAATGGGCAACCAGTTCGAGGTGTGTGCGATACACGGCATACAGTTCACTCGGATGAACTGTTTGTGATTACCCAACACAATAGAAACGGGCAGCCAGTTCGTGGTGTGTGCGATACATGGCATACAGTTCACTCGGATGAACTGTTTGTGATTACCCAACACAACAGAAACGGTCAGGCAGATCAAGGTGTGTGCGATATACGTCATGCGGTTCACTTGGATGAATTGTTTGCGATTACCCAACACAACAGAAATGGTTCAATTTAACAAGATGGGTGTGATACGCGGCAAATAGGTCAGTAATCAGAAATGTGTGGGAAGACCGATAACAACACAGACGATTCCTTCTAATAACCCATGTGTGTTGTGGGCAAATGCTTGCTGGTAAACAATTGTCAGCGATTGATGAAATCATCACCGACGGGTTCCGTTGTTTAATCTGTGTGCGATGTGATTTGCTCAATCTGCACAACATCTACACTCTCTGTCTATAGAACAACAACATATATACTTATAAGGACATGATTGCATAACCAAATTAAACATCCAATTAGATAACTGACTACACACATAACATTTTCACACACCAAAGTAAACAATTACATGCATAATAAACTAGGATAAATGATCATATCTAATCATCATCTTCTTCTTCTTGTGACGCTTGCCGCTACTGCTCTGCTGGTGGCTCAATCCCTCGTCGTCTACGGGAAGGAGGCACTCCCTCATGTCGACGATCCGCCTGTGCATCTCGTAGCATGTGTACACGTTCTTGGCTGCAAACTTGAGGTGAGGTTCATCCAGTCTCCGCACCCAGGCACAGTGCCAGGATCCAGGATTTCTCTTGGAACCTTCCTTCATGTTTTCATAGTAGGGGTCGATGATGGCCACGGTGAGTTCAACCAGGGAGTCTTTCTTCATGCTGCCCCAGACCCTGTAGTGGCCACGGATGTCGACAAGTTTCGGGCAGGCCAAGCCCGAAATCTGGAGCGCTTTTACATCGTCGACGGTGTCCACCGTAGCGAACTTGTAGTCGGAGCTCTTGACAAACCTGGCGAAACGCTCGCAAGGCCTTGTGGCCAGGTAGTAGTGGTAGACGAGGACATGATGGCCCATGCACAACTGGACGACGGCAACCGCCTGATCAACCCCGGGACGACCGTCGGTGTACTGGAGGTTGAAGCCGACCACTTTGTACTTGTCGTCCTTAGCAAGCAACTGCTCCATGGTGTTGATGGAGTCCTCCACCACGGCCGGGTCGATGGTGTGCACCACCGAGAGGTCCTTCCCCCTCACGTGGGTGTCCACATGATGCTTGCCAAACTCCATTGGAGCGCCGCTGCATATCCTCTCTCTATGTGTCATCGTGGGTGTGCTTGTTGTGTTGTGGGGCACGATCGAAAGGTTGAAGAGACTAAGGTTATAATGGCCGTAAGAATAAATGGGGAGGCCGAACAGCCTGGAGTATCGGCGCGCGCGGATGGCAGTTGTTGCAGCGCGTAACTGCATCGTGCCGCACGTATTAACTGCATCATGGCAACGTGCGCAGACGCAACCGCATGCATATGGCACCCAAAACATGATCGTGCACCGGCCGCAACCGCTGAAAGAGCGCGTGCGGAGGGACGCGAGCAGAGCGCGCCGCAGCCACCTCAACGTCGAGCAGAGCGCGTGAAGGGATGCCAGCATAGCGCGCCGCGGCCGCCTAAACGGCGAGCAACCACTTGTGTATAGCAGTTCTGGTCAACCGTCTGGCATGCATGGGAGGCGAGACGGCCCATCCATCGGACCCGCTGACACACCGATCAAACCTAAACGTGTTCCCACCGATCAAATTACTACGCAATGAGTAATTGCAAATCTGTTCACACCGACCAACCTAAACGTGTTTCCACTTAGCACTGGGCTATAAAAACTAGTACCCACTCGAAAATTACTGCACATTCCTCTCCTCATCACCAAAAAAATAGGTTTGTCCTCTTAAGTCGTTCCTTGCGTCTTCCATGGCTGGTAGGAGGAGTTCTAGGTCGACATATAACCAGGGAGCAAAGACCAAGGCCGCTGAAGCACTAGAGAGGTCCCGCCGCAATGCGGCAGCCGCAGCAGAGATGTCCTGCCGCGCCGCGGGGCCCTCGAACGAGCTCTCATGGGCAGGCGAGGACTCTCACAAGCACACTCTCCGCATCGGCGAACTCAACGAGCTGGTGGGGCTGAAGTCCTTAGCCAGCGACGACGACATTCTCGCTGGCCTAATTAACCAGCAGGAGCTGCTTGCCGGCTTGGAGAAGCTGCTCGAGATTAGCGATGCCTCGGTTGATAAGGCGACCGGCCTCGTCGTGAAACTCATGGGTGACAATGCGAAGCTCCACAAGGAGCTTGACAAACAGAAGGTGGAGGCCGCCGGCTGGAGGGAGCTGTATGAGAAGAGCGTTGCCTGGCGGATGACGCTGACAGCTGTCATCCATGAACTTGGGGATGACTTGAAGAAGCTCCGCATCGAGCGCGAGCTGCAGGTGGAGGAATCCGTGGCTACTGTCAAGCAAAGTCATGAGCATGTGAAGAAGGAGCTGGAAGAACTCCTCGCCTAGCGATCCATCGAGAAGTAGAGAGCAGCGACTTCCTTCTTCCTTTTTTTTCTTCTTCTCTTTTTCCCCTGTGTCTTTCGGGCGTTGCCACATGTGGCATTTTAAATTATTTGGGATATGTAAGACAATTATTATCAGTTGCCATTGTCAATTTTTTGTTGTATTATTTCGTTTGTAACCTCGTATGTACATGTATACGAGTCAAAAACAGGCTAAAAGTCACGTTCTCAGCGAGGCACGAACAAAACAATGCTAGCTAGCGTTGAGCGGGGCCATGGGATCACAAGCTAACACCTTCCGTCCAGGTGCATTAACCGCATGTTAAACAGCGGCTCGGCCGCCATTACTGGAGAAGTTAGGAGCAAGGCGGCGGGTGGAGGTCAAAGAGCTCGCTTCCTAGTGAGCCTGCTCGGCCGCCATTAATGGAGAAGTTGGGAGCGAGGCGGCGGGTGGAGGTCAAAGAGCTCACTTCCCGGTGAGCCTACGCAGTAGACAGCTCGCACGGGTCCCGTCGAGCCTGCGCGCCGGACTGCTCGCACGCGTCCTGTCGAGCCGCGCGGCGGACTTCTCGCACTCGACCCATCTAATCAAACAGCTGCACGCACGCCACCAAGTATGGTCAAATATTTGCACAAAATACAAAGAGGACCAATAAACCAGGACCGAGGTAGTACTCTCCAATAAAAATAGGATGCGTGGCCGCACGTAAATGGTTAGTGGAACGCCCACGGTTCAAACAATACAACCATTTGCGATATTAATGTGTCATCTATTTGTTCCAAAATGCCTATGTTGGCTATTAATGTGTGAGCCTTGTCTCAAATTGGACAATTTTTTTACCACGACATATATGTGCCATATAATGACACTATGCCAAGTTTCATGAATTTCGGGTGAGTTTTGAATTTACGGGGATTTAAAAACCAAGATTCTCAATGTTTGAAGCCGAGCCAGGACGCCGAGATGTTTGTAATTCATTCCCATTTCTTTCATGGGACGTAAACATGAACCCAAGGACACATGTATGGTATTTGAAGCCATTTTGGTGCACTATAGCATGTGCTTGTAATTCAAATTTGAATTATGGAGATTAAATGCCTAGAAAACTCAATTAATGTATAAAAAGGCCAAACGAACCCTGAATAATTCCATATTTCAGCGCTAATCTCCTGTTTGTCTACGTTGCATGTAGAAAAAAATACAAGGCGAGAAGAGGCAGCGACGATTGTCATTTCGCACACAAGGGTGACACGTTCCCTATCGGAACCACGAGGCTTCTTGCTAGAAGCTCCGGTTTGTAAGAGGCTTGTACCAAAACTTGCCACAAATTAGACAAATTTTTTACCATGGCATATATGTGACATGTCATGACACGATGCCAGGTTTCATGATTTTCAGGTGAGTTTTTTCATTACGGGGATTTAAAAACTGAGATTCTCAATGTTTGAGGCCGAGCCAGTACGCCGATATGTTTGTAATTCATCCCCATTTCTTGCATGGGACCTAAACATACACCCAAGGACACATGTATGGTTTTTTAAGCCATTTTGGTGCACTGGAGCATGTGCTTGTAGTTCAATTTTGAATTATGTGCCAAGAAAACTCAATTAATATATGTATAAAAAGGCCAGATGAACCCTGCATAATTCAGTATTTCAGCACGAATCTCCTGTTGATGTATCTTGCCTGTGGAAGAAAAATACAAGGCGAGAAGAGGCAGCGATTGTCGTTTCGCCCACAGGGGTGACACGTTCCCTATCGGAACCATGAGGCTTCTTGCTAGGAGCTCCGGTTTGTAAGAGGCGTGTACCAAAACTTGCCCCAAATTGGACAATTTTTTTACATGCCATATATGTGCCATGTCATGACACGATGCCAAGTTTCATGAATTTCGGGTGAGTTTTGGATTTACGGGGATTTAAAAACCGATATTCTCAATGTTTGAGGTCGAGCTAGTACACTGAGATGTGTGTAATTCATCCCCATTTCTTGCATGGGACCCAAACATGCACCCAAGGACACATGTATGGTTTTTGAAACCATTTTGGTGCACTGGATCATGTGCTTGTAGTTCAAATTTGAATTATGGACATTAAACGCCTAGAAAACTCAATTAATGTATAAAAAAGGCCAAACGAGCCCTGAATAATTCCATATTTCAGCACAAATCTCCCATTGGTCTATGTTGCCCGTAGAAAAAAAATACAAGGCGAGAAGAGGCAGCGATTGTCGTTTCGCCCACAAGGGTGACACGTTCCCTATCGGAGGCTTCTTACGAGAAGCTCTGGTTTGTAAGAGGCTTGTACCAAAACTTGCCCCAAATTGGTCAGTTTTTTTACCATGGCATATATGTGCCATGTCATGACACCATGTAAAGTTTCATGATTTTCAGGTGAGTTTTGGATTTATGGGGATTTAAAAACCAAGATTCTCAATGTTTGAGGCCGAGCCAGGATGCCGAGATGTTTGTAATTCATCCCCATTCCTTGCATGGGACCTAAACATGCACCCAAGGACACATATATGATTTTTCAACCCATTTTGGTGCACTGGAGCATGTATTTGTAGTTCAAATTTGAATTTTGCACATTAAATGCCTAGAAAACTCTATTATAATGTATAGAAAATGCCAAACGAACCCTGAATAATTTAAAGGAGTTCTGTTCAACCGTTTGGCACCCGTGGGTAAGCACTGTGCGCACGCGTCATGCTAGCTCGCACTTCCTTCTTTCCCAAGTTTTCCATATTAATGGTGTTATATATCCAAACACGCTACCGTTTCCCGCCACTCCCCCAATCGGTTTCCCACCACTCCCCCCAATTGGTTTCCCGCCACTTCCCCCCATCGGTTTCCCGCTGCCAGTGTCAGTGGGCATAGGAGGCAAGGCGGTGACACACCGGCCATACCGCAGTATACCATTCCAAGCATGCCAATCCGGTGAAGCGCCGCCGCCATCATCAACCTCCTCGACGAGGAGAACGAGTTGGAGCAGGCCGGACAGCCAGAACGGCCGTGCGCCGCCAAGCAAGATAGGCAGCACGCCACCGAGCGTGAGCGGCATCATCGCGCCCCAGTGCTTGAGCGGGCCAATGTCTACACATGTGTTCGTCGCCGCCCATGGAGCGGGAGAACGCCGCCGCGCAAGAGCGGGAGAACGCCGCCGCGCATTAGGTGTGGTGCGCCGCACTATCTGAGCGGAGGCGTGTCAGCATCCTGTTGACTCAACCACTCGAGAGGCCATTTCCAGGGCCGGTAAGCATCCCGATTCCCTACCAGGAATGGGCAGACGACGTCAGCACCATAATTGCGCCGGACGAAGTTCACACTGCCAGAATCCGCCGCCACGATGCCAACGGGCTGGTCGATTGGCTCTTCGATTTACTCGGCCCCCCAGGTGCCGCCAACGATGAAGCAGAGTAAAATACTCGTCGCGGCTTGGAATCGACCGTCACCGATGAAATATCCTGGGCGGAGATCGATATTGCGGTACAGCAGTTCCGCGAGCGTATCAGACGAGTGGACGAAGGCATGTACCAATTCATGCTCAGCCAAGAGTTCCCGTAGGTTTAGGCCCTATTTGTATCGGTTTTCGCCTGGTTTTCTGCAATTAACTGGGCAACTATCTTGTTCTTAATTAATGAAAAGGCAAAGCTTTTGCTTCTTTCGGCTAGTTTTAAGTAGTAAAAAAATAATGTAAGTTTGAATGGAAGTGGTCCGGTATGTAAAGATTGCACACAGTTTCTAAAAGCAAAAACGTTTGTGATAGTAAGGAGTAGGTCCCACACGGTGACCATCGGTAAACGCCTTAAATGCGAGGAGGCAACTCTTATCAGCAAGGGGCAGCTTCCCATCCGCTAGCCTAGTCGAAGAGAACGCACAAGTTAAGCGAGCTTGGGGCTGGAGTAGTCTAAGGATGGGTGACCGGGTGGGAAGTTGCTATATCTCAAGATTCATTTAAGCGCCATGATACGGTCATTATAGACATTTAGCATCTAAATATGTCTGTAGTGACCTGTCATGTCGATTAAATAAACCTTGAGATCCTTGTTTTGAAAATTTGGAGAATGATGTTTTTTGTTATTTGTTGTTTTGAAAAATCGGAGAATGATTGAGATTGATCTGTGGGCCCGTCACGTTCTAATTTGGAGAATGATGTTTTTTGTTATTTGTTGTTTTGAAAAGTCGGAGAATGATCGAGATTGATCTGTGGGCCCGCCGCGGTCTATTTTGGAGAATGATGTTTTTTGTTATTTGTTGTTTTGAAAAATCGGAGAATGATCGAGATTGATCTGTGGGCCCGCCACGTTCTATCCTTTGACCCACAACGTTCAAGATCTGTGGGCCCGCATGTTCTATCCTTTGACCCACAACGTATGAGAAGGGTTTGACCATGACGGGTTCCTCTTGGTATAGGTCATGACATGTCAGACCAAATTTAATTAGTTGGGGAACATTTGTTCGATTCCCTCCCGCCGGCTCGAAGTTGGGGAACCGACATCATACGTAACGTGGCTTCCTCGGGGTACGGTGTTCGGTTTGTAATGCAGCTGGTGCCCCGTCAAAGTTTTGCATTGGGGATTTGATCACATCACACACCACCCATATATACATATATTTGGGCCGCATGCAGTGTATAGGGTCTTCTGATCAACCCCGTCTCCCATGTGCGGTTTTCAATGACACGCCTATCTGTGGGCCTGGTCTACATGTATCATCCCTTTGGCCGACAACGAGGCGGTTTGGCCATGAATGGATTCCTCCTAGTTCATGTTACCGCGGGTCATGGTGACATGTCCGAGCAAAGTTCGAGCTCATGCGTTCTCAAGATTCCCTCCCATGCACTCGAAATGGTGGGTTGGATCGACACCCTACGTACGTCGACGTCGTCCTTAATTACTACCTACCTTTCATGGGGGTTGTCCATTTCATGAGGTAGGCACCACATCAAAATTGTACATTATTGGGTATTTAAAACACATCACCCTTCCAACGTACATCAATTTGGGCCCCATGCAGGTGGTGCTGGTTTTGTGGCCTCTCTCGTGCGGTTTACAGTGATGGTCCAATCTATGGGCCCGAGCGTTCTATTATATCCCTTTTTGACCGACAACAATAGCGGTTGTTTGGCCAAGATAGATTCACTTGGTCCGTCTTATGGTAGGTCATGGTGACATGCATGCATGTCCGACCAAAGTATGTGTATGTGCATGCGTCTCGCCCACACAAAGTGGGGGTGGGGAAGGCACCTAGCTACGACCTTAACCTGTCATTATAGATATCCAAGGGGGCTTTCCGGTTTGCGAGGGAGGTGCCACATCTAAGTTGTGCATTGTGTATTTAAACATCACACCCTTTATTCCTACATATATTTGGCCACTTCCAGGTGGTTGTTGTCTTCTGGCCCCTCTCACCCGATCTTCGACGACGCGCCCACACGTGGGCCCGCGCATCAAAGTTGTGCATTGGGAATTTGAACATCACACACCACCCTTTTCATACATATATATTTGGGCCCCATGCTGTTGTGGTTGTGTTCTTACCCTCTCTTGCATTTTTTGTTGCCAAATGGTGCTATATAAAATAGCAGACGCCTCAGGTGAAAAACTGTGTGCGAACGTACGCGCAACGGACACGGGTGCACTGGCTTAACCGTGTGTGAAGCTCGTGCCCTGTAAAATCGCCACGACTTCGCAAGTGCCAGCAAGGGTGAAGGGGTAATGTGTACAGGATATTTAGGATGACTTCCACGCATGCGTCTGAAAATTAGGACGAACCGTGTGCGATAAACCAGCTAGCTAGAAATCTCAAAAAAAGCTACCCGCCTTGAGCGATGCAAAAATTGGTGGTTCCGCGGCTTTTCCTTATTATCATACACAATTATTATATTTGGATCGTGTGCGGTCTGGTTGCTCCTGCCTCGCTTCATTTCCATTAGCCAAATTTTAGTTGTCGCGGTATTTCAACCGTCGCCCTCACTCCTCCACCACCGACCTCATAGTAAAATTCCAGTAGCCGAGGCATTTGAACCGTCGCCCTCCCTCGTCCACCACCATCTCCACCCACCATTACTAAAATTTTCAGTAGCCGCGGCATATCCTCAAACACCACCCGCCCTAACACTGTCCCCCCTCCACTGTCTACACCCCCCCCCCCCCCGCTCGAACCATAGCTCACCGCCGCCGTCGCCACCAACCCCTGCCGGTCTACCCGTGCCTCCTAGCTTAGATAAGTTCAGGTTACCCACCGATTCCCATACCCTCGCTGCCCTGAGTTTTTAGATGAGGCCTGCGGTGTCCCTCCCCACAGATCCCCATCCCCTACTCCAGAGAGTCACATCCTAAGCCCGACCACATATCCCGGGGAGCCCGAGGAGCATACGGCCAAAAGGAGGTCTATCATGGCCTCTCCGCCGGACGATGTTGGGGTGGCCACCGTTTATGCCGACCTGTCAATCACGGAGGAACACCTCGCTGCGGAAGCCGGCGAGGACGTTGACTACGTCGCCATGGCAAAGGCTTCACGTCAGCGGGCTCACGTATTACTGAATCTCAGGACAGTGGGCTACGACATCAAGCTCGTCGACAGCGAAGGCTTCATGCAGACCATGTCACTGGTTAAGTGGTCCATCCCCAACGCCTCTGGTTCAACCGCTGTCGATCTCTTCGAAGGCCCCGCCGCTAATCTCCTCCACCTCGCGGTCAAGGATTTGCGATCCTTGTACGCCATCGAGCCCATCATGTCATTTTTGAACTATACGTTCTACGGCGGTGGCTTGGGATCTTCAGCTGCCAAGTCAGATCTCATCGACCATGACCACGCGAAGGGCACCCACTACGGCTCTTCCAAGGTGAGACAGCCCATCTGCGACATCAGGGATCGCACCCTGGGTCTGTGCTCTTCCAAGTGGAAGGATCCCGTCCATGACAAGTGAGGCAATATCCTATAAGCAAATCTTACTTTTCTAGCTAGCCAACTCATACCCATTGTTGTAGTAGCTTTTGCCATGCGATGTTTTAACTGTGACGTGTTTAATTATTTCAGTTATGCAAAAATGTAATGGTCAATAGGGCTATCTGATGTTTAAGTATGAATTGTCCACTTCAGTTTCACGAATGGCTATATTTGGTTGTTTATAGTGAGTAGATGCCTTGTTTATCTGTATTTGGTTGTTAGGTTGGTTGTAGTGAGCATTTGCCCAGTTTTCAAGCAGATGCCCTATTTATCTGTATTTGGTTGTTAGGTTGGTTGCAGTGAGCATTTGTCCAGTTTTCAAGCAGATGCCTTGTTTATCTGTATTTGCTTGTTAGGTTGGTTGTAGTGAGCCTTTGTCCAGTTTTCAAGAAGATGCCTTGTTTATCTGTATTTGCTTGTTAGCTAGGTTGGTTGGAGTGATCCTTTGTCCAGTTTTCAAGCAGGTGCCTTGTTTATCCGTATTTGCTTGTTAGGTTGGTTGCAATGAGCCTCTGTCCAGTTTTCAATGGCTATATTAGGTTGTTATAGTGGGCATATATGCCTTGTTTATTTCAGTTATTCACAATGTGATGTTCATTATGTGCAAGTACGAACTGTGCAGTTCGATTTAATCAATACCAGTTTGAACGACTATATTTGGTTCCTGTTATGCCTGGTGAACTTAACACATGCCCTTTATTTTAGTTTTACACATTCTTGCAGTGTGATGTTTAAGCATGAGCTATGTTCTATTCATTTTCAACAGTACCAGTTTGAACTACAATATTTCGTCCCTGTTAAGCCTGTTGTACTTAACAACGGGAGTGGCCAGCATTTTCCACCGAGGTTAGTTTCATCCCTCGGCTTATACTGCCTCCGTTCCATAATGTAGTGCATACAAATCCACGGCTGGACACTTTTTAGCTTCTAATATTGACTTGTTGCTTGTAGGTACATATGTCCTAGGCAAAGATCCACGCCTCGACCCTTTTTGCGTATGGGGCAATGAGATATTCATGAACCAGCATCAAGTGAGGAAACTGATAAGAATTATTAGCAAAAAGATATGACCGATGGTAATTAAATTATTTGTCTATGCTCTATCCAACACAATAGTGAGCTGTAGGATGGTAACTACGAACTCTGTAGCCTTCTCTTTTTACTGCCCATAATGAGTTGTTAGACAACAATGTCTGAATCTTTTTCGTTTGCAGTGGTTCCCAAAGCAGTTTACTCCAGATTACCTCGCAAAGTACATGATTGGTGGACATGCAATGAAGGTTAAAGTATTTCATCGAGACTACAATGAGCATCGAGAAGTCCTAATGAAGACAGTGAAGGATGGGCGGGCGGCCATCACAAGGGGTTGGCCTAGAGTCGTGCGCGCATTAGGCATGGAGGAGGGCACAATATGGGCATTCCACTTCACCTTCTCCAGCAACTAGAATGTCTTCCACCTCTCTCTTTACAGTCTTTAGTACAACTGTGGTTCATCATTCTTTCCTTGCTGCTTCTCTAGTTCCTCATCATATGTACCTGTGCATCGAATTATTCATTCATCCTTGAACTTGTATTTGTAATAAACATGGTTCGATATGAAATAAGTGATTGCCTACTTTCATATTGAAAATCTGTTTCAATTTAAAATTCTGTGAATTTTAAATGCAGGGATTAAATTAGGGATAAATTATGATCTGCATGCCATTACACTGCACACGGTTTGCGAAAGCAAAACTTCTGTGATAAACGTCAAGATCAGACACGTTTCTTAGATCAGTACGTGTGCGATGAAACTCTACTGCACACATGATCAGACAAGAAAAAACATGTGAGATTAAAAACAACAACACACACAGTTCCTTCTTAATAGATGTTTGTGAAAGTCACCTTATCACACACGCTAGGCAATTATGAACTGTTTATGATGTCGTGTGCATCATAAATGTTTGCTCATAGAAGAACACGTGTGATAGGCCTTCATCTGACATGGGTAATACAGATGAATCGTTTGGGACATTTTATACATCTCAAACGTTTATGTACATACAAATGTGTGGGATATTCAAGCTTCGCATACGGTGTAGAATTGTGAACTGTTTGTGATGGGGTGAGCATTGCAAACGTTGCAACACAGAATACCGAGTGCGATGGTAATGCGAGCACAAACGAGTAGCAAGGACGGAGCATTTGGGAAAGATGTGGGCATCGCATACACTTAGTTCTGCGAAACGTATGCTTGTGTGCTCCCTATCACTGACGGTTTCTGGGTCGTGTGGGAAGACCCCCCTATCGCACACACAGGCAAGGCGACGGTTTAAAACTCCGTCGTGGAAAGGGGGTAAAAACCGTTTGTATAGCAGCTCGCTGTATCAGTGCAAATCAGTCATTCTCTACACAGAAAAATGGGAACATTTGCTGTGTTATAACCAGCAGGGAGGTAGAAAGTATGGGACAAAGACAAGTAGTTGCCATGAATACTTACACATAACTCCTAGAGGAACACTTGCAACTGGATTTTTCCTTCATCTTCGGTATAATATTTCCATGATGGGAAGATACGCACATAGGATTTAACAACATCAAATGCGATAGACGCTAATCTATCGATGACTGGTTCTGCTTCGTCCACAGGAATAGGTGTACGATACGTCTCCAACGTATCTATAATTTTTTATGGTTCCATGCTATTATAGTATCAATCTTGGATGTTTTATATACATTTACAAGCAATTATATATCATTTTTTGGGACTAACCTATTAACTTAGTGCCCAGTGCCAGTTGCTGTTTTTTGCCTGTTTTTGGTTTTTCAGAATATCAGTACCAAACGAAGTCCAAAATGCCACGAAACTTTTTCGAGATTTTTTTCTGGACATAAGAGACCCTGGAAGCTTCGGGAGGGGATGAGAAGATGGACCAGTGGCCCATGAGGCACCAGGGCACGCCCTGGGGGGTGGGGCATGCCCTGGTAGCTCGTGGGGCCCACATGGCTCCGTTTGACCTAACTCCGCCTCTATAAATTCTCTAAAATCGGGAAACCAATAGAGGAGTCCACGAAATACTTTTTCCGCCGCCGCAAGTTCCTATTCTCGAGAGATCCCATCTGGAGGCCTTTTCAGGCACTCTGCCGGAGGGGGATTCGACCAAGGAGGGGCTCTACATCAACCTTGCTGCCCTTCCGATGATGCGTGAGTAGTTTACCATAGACCTACGGGCCATAGTTAGTAGCTAGATGGCTTCTTCTCTCTATTTGATCTTCAATACAATGTTCTCCTCGATGTTCTTGGAGTTCTATCCGATGTAATCACTTTTTGCGGTGTGTTTGTTGGGATCCGATGAATTGTGAGTTTATGATCAGATTATCCATGAATATTATTTGAGTTTTCTCTGAACTCTTTTATGCATGATGTTTAAACCTTTGTATTTCTCTCCGATCTATTGATTTGGTTTGGCCAACTAGATTGATTTGTCTTGCAATGGGAGAGGTGCTTTGTAATGGGTTCGATCTTGCGGTGCTCAATCCAAGTGACAGTAGGGGACATGACACGTATTGTATCGTTGCTATTAAGGATAAAAAGATGGGGGTTATTCATGCATGAGTTTACTTTGTCTACATCATGTCATCTTGCTTAAGGCGTTACTCCGTTCTTTATGAACTTAATACTCTAGATGCATGCTGGATAGCGGTCGATGTGTGGAGTAATAGTAGTAGATGCAGGCCGGAGTCGGTCTACTTGTCTCGGACGTGATGCCTATATAAATGATCATTGCCTTGGACATCGTCATAATTATTTGCTTTTCTATCAATTGCCCAACAGTAATTTGTCTACCCATAGTATGCTATTTTCAAGAGAGAAGCCTCTAGTGAAAACTATGGCCCCCGGGTCTACCTTTATCATATATTAAAAATCCTAAAAATACCTTGCTGCAATTTTACTTTATTTATTTTATTTTGTATTTTTGTTCGATCTATCTATCTATCACCATACAATTTAATCTTGCAATTAACCGCCAAGGGATTGACAACCCCTTGTTCGCGTTGGGTGCAAGGATTTGTTATTTTGTGTGCAGGTGCTGCTAACGAGTTGTTGCGTGATTCTCCTACTGGATTGATAACCTTGGTTTCATAACTGAGGGAAATACTTATCTCTACTGTACTGCATCATCCCCTCCTCTTCGGGGAAATCCCAACGCAGCTCACAAGTAGCAGGAAGAATTTCTGGCGCCGTTGCTGGGGAGACATCATCAACATCTATCAAGTACCTACGCATAAACTTTCATCTCCTTGCATTTATTTTATTTGCCTTTGCCTCTCGTTTTCATCTCCCCCACTTCTAAAAAAAGGTTTTACAAAAATACAAAAAAATAGTTTCCGTTTGCCTTTTTCTTGTTTGCTTCTTTGCTTGCTTGTTATCTTGTTTGCCTAATCATGATGCCCTGAGAAAATTATCATGATACCTCTTATCATAAAATTTTGGCCGAAATTGAGAAAAATACTAAAGATTACATGACTACGCAGTTTGAGCACAACAATTTTTTTACCGAAGAACTCAAAGAACACTCTACTTTGTTGGATGCTATTGCAAAACAACGCGATGATGTTAGTGAAGAAGTTGCTAATCTTCAATCTCAATTTGCTCTTACTAAAAATTTGCTAGGAAAAATTTCTGATGCGCAAGCTACGCTAGTAAATCGAATGGCGGCTAAGCCAGAATCATTAGTACTTAGTAATGATGAGGATATTAAAATGATTGGTGTTTCATCTATTGATTCCTTGTTTAGCAATATAAAACTTGATGAAAGGGGGACTAGAAGGCGTCCCCATAATTCGGAGGGTGAAAATCTTGATGAAAAATTTGATAAAAGTGGGTTTGGAGAGGTAAAAACTTTAACTAGTGATGTACCCACTCTCTTGGATTACAAATACTTTAATTATGATAGTTGTTCTTTGATTGAATGTATTTCTTTGTTACAATCCATGCTAAATTCACCCAACGCTTATGAACAAAATAAGGCCTTTACTAAACACATTGTAGAAGCAATGATGAAAGCGTTAGAAGAAAAGCTAGAACTAGAAATTTCAATTCCTAGAAAATTATATGATGAGTGGGAACCTACCATTAAATTAAAAATTAAAAATTATGAGTGCAATGCTTTATGTCATTTGGGTGCTAGCGTTTCCACAATTCCAAAATCTCTATGTGATGTGCTAGGTTTTACCAATATGGATGAATGTTCTCTTAATTTGCACTCGGCGGATTCTACTATTAAAAAGTCTTTGGGTGGAATTAATGATGTTCTTATTCTTGCAAATAGGAACTATGTGCCCGCCGATTTTATTGTACTTGACATTGATTGCAATCCGTCTTGCCCCATAATACTTGGTAAACCATTCTTACGAACCATAGGTGCCGTTATTGACATGAAAGAAGTGAATATAAAATTTCAGTTTCCATTAAAGAAGGGTATGGAACACTTCCCTAGGACTAGAATTAAGCCACCATATGAATCAATCATGAGGGCCACCTATGGAATGAAAACCAAAGATGACAATACTTGAAACTATGCATTATGCCTAGCTAGGGGCATAAAACCATAGCGCTTGTTGGGAGGCAACCCAATGAATAAAATAAATTTTTACTTTTATCTTCTGTTTTTTAGTGTGCACACAATTATGCTACTATTATGATTGTGTTTTTATGTTTTAATTAGTGTTTGTGCCAAGTAAAGCCTTTGGGATGATTTGGATGATAGTTGCTTTGATCCTGTGCAAAAACAGAAACTTTTGCGTCCAGTGCTGGAATTTTGGTTTTTTACTGGAACGTGATAAAATTCTGAATTTTTTATACATGATTAATATACAAATTTCCCACGTTGTCCTAATTTTTCAGAATTTTTGGAGTTACAGAAGTATGGTCAATATTCAGATTGCTACAGACTGTTCTGTTTTTGACAGATTCTGTTTTTGATGCATTGTTTTGCTTGTTTTGATGAAACTATGGATTGTATCGGGGGAACTGCTCTGTTGTGATGGATGGTTCCATTGTTGGAGCAGCTCCGGCGAGCTGTGCGATGTCGAGGTTGAAGCAGTACAAGACGGACATCGTTAATCTGAAGTGGGATTCTAATACCATCTCCAATAGTTGATGTAAAATACATCACCAAAAAGTGCTAGCTGTAAAATTTACATCACCAAAAAACAACCAACTCCAATAGATGATGTAAAAACTGTTGACTCTGAACTTAACTGTTGAAACTGAATTTTACTATCAAAACTGACTGTTACTGTCAAAACTGAATTTTACTGTCGAAACTGAACGCACTAGTAGCAGTGAAGCACTTCATTGGAAGTTTAGGCCACTCGAGCACTAGTAGTAGCAGAGAAGAAGTGATCTAAATCAGCAACCGCTCAACAGGGAACGCACTAGTAGATAGCAGCCAGAGCAGCAGTGCGAACGAGAGCCAGAGAAGCAACTCGTGTAGCTGCAGCAGCTCGTGTACCAGCATCAGCAGTGCGAGCGAGAGCAAGAGCAGAGCAGCAGCACGAGCGAGAGCAAGAGCAGAGCAGCAGCGCGAGCGAGAACTGGAGCAGCAGCAGCAGCTCCGGCTGGTATGGATGCCACTGCCGAGGGAGGCTCGCAATGGCGGAGATCCACCATGGAGGATGTCGCCGGCGGCGCCGGCGTCGAGCGAGCCGTGCCATGGCAGAGCGGGATCGAGCACCGGCGGCGTCGTGAGGTCGAGTGAAGGAGAAGATGCGATGAGTGCACAACCTCTTTGGTGGCGCCGAGTAGGCCTCGGCTTCATCCGAGGAGTCGGTGAGGATGTTGCGGTTCCGGTGGGGCAGATTAAGGCGGTGCTGTGGGAATGGAGCAGCCGCGATAGACGAGGCGATCATCGAAGCAGCTCCTTGGAGGTGGAGGACGGGGCGGCTGAACTGACGGGACGATGAGATCGATGATGGATCCTCATCCGGTGCAGTGGATGAGGGACGTCGAGCTGTTGCGGTGGACGATGTCGTCGGGGAAAAGGCTCCGGCTGGGCGGTGATGGGGGGGCGGATGGAGGAGGGTTGGGTTTCGCGGCTGGTGGAGAGAGGTTTTGGCGGCCTCGGTTTTCGAATGGGGAAAAGAAGGGGATGGGAGAGGGGAACCATGACTTAGGGACGCGCTTGGCCGAAATGTAGGGTAAGTTACAAAAGTACCCCCACCAATTTAAACTAGCTGCTCTTTCAGCCCAGGGGTAGAACGGGGATTTCGCGTGTCGGGATTTCGCACGAGGAGGGAGTTTTCGCGCGCGTTGTAATTTTGGGATATCAAGGCGCGGGTTGAGAAGGAGGGAGTTTTCAGAGCACAAACAGACAAAGAGATATCTTGAAATTTCGGCATAATAAGGTGCGGGTTGAAATTTCGGGACAAGGCTAACGTGTACGGTACAATATCAATTCGCACTTCCCTCAACCAAAAAAAAAACAAAAAAAATCAATTCGCACCACACAGGAGAGGGTCTTGTCCCATTTTACCGTATGAATTACTACAAATGTCATTCAAAACTTTGAATCCATGTTATGTTCAATTAAAATATTTTTCTAGGTGTATAATGCATGTAACCTACTCAAATGAACATTTTAGTGCATTCCAAATGTATATACTACCGCTGCAATATGAACTAAATTTGAATTCGTTTCACTATTTGAATAAGAATCTACAATCATGATTGTTGTCAAGTTGAACCATCATCTATATATTATCTTCACCACACACCACATGATTACTGTCAAGTTAGATATGAACTATGTGTACTATATGAACTTGAATTCAAATTTTTGAATCCACTTTATGCTGATTTCAAATAATAGTACATTTCAAGCTCTAGCTAGATCTTCATAATCTAAACCATGTTTCATATGTATAATGTGTTTATCGCACAATGTATAGTGCCCCACCCCCTACGCCTACAAGTACTTAGTTGTGAGTTGCAAAAGCTGCACATTATCACAAATTCAAATAAATATATATAGTATAACATGTTCATAACCACACCATGTGTATCACCATTATATTCATGCATGCATGGGTTTAAAACACTATGATCTCTTATTCAAATATCTAAATCCACTTTTGTAATGAATTATTGTCGGGCCATTGGGAACCGGGGTACCCCGGCCCGTCTGCCTGCGGCCCAGGAAGCGACGCCTGGCGAAGGCCCAAGACGTGGCCCATCCAAGGGCCCCGTGAAGCGAAGATATCTCCTGAGGCTGCGGCCTCCTGAGGACCCCTCATCAAGACACGACTCACCAGCACTTAGCCGCGACAGCGACAGGAGCCTCGCGAGGCTGCCTCCCGAGCCGGGCGCCCGAGACCATCACGCCTGACGTCGGCTGCGCGGTCTTGTGCCCATCACGTGGGTGACGCGCGTAGTGACGAAGGGCGGCAGAGGCCGTGCCAGCGGGCGCGGATAGAGAAGCTTTCCTCTTTGGTGATAAAGGGGCAGCCCCTGCTGCCCACTGCCAAAGCAAGTCCCAAGGACTGCCCGTTTGCTGATAGAAGACCGAGACAGCGAGGCGCGCGGGGCGGAGGTCACCACCGAGCCCACCGGCGTGTCATAGATCATGCTTTTGCAGGTGAAGACTGCCTTTAGTCAGGATAAGACTGGGCGCCTGTCTCCTTTCAAAACCCGCCAAGTGTGACAACCCTTCCTGCCTAGTTTTTGGGGGAAGAGGACCAAGGTGGCTATAAAAGGGGCAGAGTTGCCATTGTAGAGGGATTGATTCCTTTGCCTTCTACCTTGTACGCGAGAACACCCTCTCGCCCACAGCAATCCTAACCACAAGCAGGAGTAGGGTTTTACACTGCAAGGTGGCCCGAACCTGGGTAACCATCGTGTCCCCTGTCGTGCTCCCACGTAGCGCTCTCGCCGTAGCCTCGCCGTGGTCACCTTTGGTTGGAGAGAGCTAGCGTGCCCCTAGTGTTCGAAACCCTAGTTCCCCGAAGTCTAGGCTCTGACATTCGGCGCGCCAGGTAGGGGGCTCGCTCGAGTTCTCTTCCACCTCCTCGCAGCCATGGCAGACGCTCGCCGCGAGCGTTACGCGCGCCGAGCTGCCAGGGTGGCCCAGACGAAGCCCGTCGCCCACGACGATCATCGACGCCGCGCCGCCGGCGCTGCTACTGACCCCGCTGCAAGGGAGCAGCAGACTTCTTCCCTCCACTTGTCCATGTAGGCGGACGGCCACACCGCCACGGCCTCATCGCTCGCTCACCGCGAAGCATCGGCCCCGCAGGCTGCACTGCTCATGGCGCGCAAGCTCCTGCGCTACCGCCCCACCGACGCCGGCTACGATGCCTGGCTTGGCCGCATCACCGAGCTCGTTAACGCCGTAGGCGACGCCCCGGTGCCCTCTCACTCGCTCCGTCCTCCGCCGTCTTGCACCGGGGACGTGGCGCATGACAGGCCCCCTCTGCCTCCTCTGCATGGCGAGGATGCCTGGCGCCAACGCGACGCGCGGGCGCGCGAACCATCCCACGGCGCGTCCTCTCTGGACCACGGCGAGCCCAGTTGCCAGATCATCCGGCGCGTGCCTCCTGACGCACGCGTTCTCCTCGAGCAGCAGCGCCAGCGCCAAGACAGGACCGTCCAAGAAGTCGTAGCCGCCGGCCGTTAGAACCGCGCCGCCCTCGCCGGCGGCGTCCCCTCCAGCTGCGTGGGCTGCCGTGCCTTCACCCGTGAGCTGCGTCGCATGGTGTGGCCCGCCAAGTTCAAGCTGGACCTCCCTCAGCGCTACAACGGCACCCCAACCCGGCGGAGTTCCTGCAGCTCTATGCCCTGAGCATCGAGGCAGTGAACGGCGACGACAAGGTCATGGCGAACTGGTTTCCCATGGCCCTCAAGGATGGCCCGCGCTCTTGGCTCATGAACCTCCCCGAGGCGTCCTTCTCTTCATGGGGCGTGCTCTGCCGGCAGTTCGTCACCAACTTCAAGGGCACGCATGAGCGATCCCTCACGCTCAACGACCTGCGCGCTGGGCACCAGTGCCCCGACGAGACTCTCCGCAAGTACATCCAGTGCTTCAGCCAAGTGCGCAACAAGATCTCGCGCGCCTCCGAGGCCGCCATCGTCTCCGTGTTCTCCAACGACGTCACGGATGTCCGGATGCGCGAGAAGCTCACAATCAACGACGAGCTCGACTCCGTGCTTGAGATGTTTGACCTCGCCGACAAGTGCGCCAAGGCCAAGGAAGGCCGCCTCTTCGTCCACAATGACCCCGACGCGGCGCCGGACGCCGCCAAGGCCAAGAGCAAGGACATCAAACGCAAGGGCCCTGCCGTGCTTGCGGCGGAACACGAGCAGAAGCGCGGCCGTGAGCACGATGAGCCCAAAAGAGATAGCCGCCCTCTCTTCGCCTACCACAACTCGCACTCCCACAGCACTGAGGACTGCCACGAGCTCAAGCTGCTTCGCGACGAGCGCCTTGTCAGCCGCAGCGACCGCAAAGATCGTGGCACTGACCGTGGAGGTGGCCATAACGGCAGCCGCTGGGGTGACCGCAATGGCAACGACAACTACCGCCAGGGCTGGCGCGACCAGCCTCATGAGGCCAACCCTCAGGCCAATGCTACCCTTCCACCACTGCCGCCGCCGCCGTGACGGAACGATGGCAACCAGACCGACCAAGATGCCGGGGGCTATCAAGAGCCTCGTGGAGTGGCCTGCATCCTAGGCGGAGCTTGGGCTCCCGCATCCAACCGCCACTTCAAGCTGTTCTCTCGCGAGGTGAACGCTGCCCTCCCGAGGCCTGAAGCTTCTCGCCCCCTCAAGTGGTCACAGTACCCAATCACCTTCGACTCCGACGATCACTCCAAGTCTTCAAGCGCTGCTGGCACAGTCCCCATGCTGTGCACCCCCACCATTAGCAACGTTGCCGTCACCAACACACTCATCGACGGAGGCGCCGGCCTCAATGTGATCTCCATCAAGACCTTCGAGCAGCTCCAAGTGCCTTACGACCAGCTGATGCCCACCAGGCCCTTCTCCGGAGAGACCGATGGCTCCACCATTCCTCTGGGCCAAGTGCGCCTCCCCGTCACCTTCGACACCCGCAAGAACTACCATACTGAGCTCATCGACTTCGACGTGGCACACATCGGCCTGCCGTACAACGCCATCTTGGGCTACCTAGCTCTCGCCAAGTTCATGGCAGCAACTCACCACGCCTACAACATCCTCAAGATGTCAGGCTGCAGCGGCATCATCACCGTCTACTGCGACGAGAAGGACACGATCCATTCCCTCGAGAGCGCTTACAAGGCCGCCGCCGCTGCCTACCCTGCCAATGAGGATGCCGCTGAGCCTCATGAGGCCGCACCCGTGAAGAAGAAGCAGTTGTTCTCTCGGGACCGTGCCGAGACAAAGAAGGTGTCGGTGGACGGCAGCATCTCAGGACCTGCCTTCACCATCAGCACTGGCCTCTCTCCTGCATAGCAAGACGCGCTCGTCACCTTCCTTTGGGCAAATTCGGATGTGTTCGCCTGGACGGCATCTGATTTGTCCGGTGTGCCGAGGGAGGTGATCGAGCACCACTTAGCGGTGTGCTCCAATGCACGCCCCGTGAAACAGAAGGCACGGCGCCAGGCGCCAGAGAAGCAAGATTTCATCGTCAAAGAAGTTCAGAAGCTCCAAGAAACTAGAGTCATCCATGAGGTGCGCCACCCTGAGTGGCTCGCCAACCCCGTCGTGGTACCTAAGAAGTGTGGCAAGGAGCACATGTGCGTCGACTTCATGAGCCTCAACAAGTTCTGCCCTCAAGATCCATTTCCGCTTCCCCGCATCGACCACATCGTGGACTCCACCGCCGGGTGCGAGTTGCTATGCTTCCTAGATGCCTTCTCAGGCTACCACCAGATCAAGATGGCCGCCGAAGACGTGGAGAAAACGGCCTTCATCACCCCCTGCGGCATATTCTGCTACATCTGCATGCCGTTCGGCCTCCGGAGCGCCGGAGCCACCTTCCAGAGGCTGATGCGCATCGCCTTGGGGCCCTTGATGGGAAGAAACGCCGAGGCCTACGTCGATGACATCGTCGTCAAGACTCGCGAGGCCCGGTCCCTCCTTGCGGACCTCCAGGAGACGTTCGACAACCTGCGCAAGGTCAACCTCAAGCTCAACCCAGACAAGTGCGTCTTCGGGGTCCCCTCTGGCAAGCTGCTCGGCTTCCTGGTGTCCCACCCTGGCATCGAGGCCAACCCCGAGAAGCTCAAGGCCATCGAGAAGATGTGCCCTCCCCAGAGCCTCAAGGAGATGCAGCACCTGGCGGGATGCATGGCCTCCCTTGGGCGATTCATCTCCATGTTCGGCGAGCGAGCCCTGCCATTCTTCAAGCTCATGAAGAGATCCGGCCCCTTCAAGTGGACTCCCAGGCTGACGCTTCCTTCGAAGACCTCAAGAGGTACCTCACGAGCCCACCCATCATGGTCGCGCCGCGCTCTCGCGAGCCCTTGCTCCTATACTTGGCGGCTACTCCCCAGACAGCCAGCGTGGCCCTGGTGGCAGTTCGAGAAGAGTACATCCCCGCACAAGAGAGGCCTGCCGTGCCACCAACTCCTGAGGCCCTGTTGTCGCCTGCCAAGGCCTTACCTCAGGAGCCCTCCAGTGAGCCACCTCGCGAGCCGCCTCCCAAGCCTCTTGAGCCTCATGAGCCCCTCGGCCCCCCCGAAGACCAAGCTGCTGCAACAACTACCCGTCTCATCGAGCACCCCGTGTACTTCGTTAGCACGGTGCTGCGAGATGCGCGCGAGCGTTACCCCATGCAGCAGAAGCTCCTCCTTGCACTCCTCGTCGCTTCCCGCAAGCTGCGCCACTGCTTCCAGGGCCATCCCATCAAGGTGATCTCAGCTTACCCCCTGGAGCAGGTCCTGCGCAGCCCCAACGCCGCCGGCCGCGCCACCGAATGGAACATCAAGCTGCATGCCTTCGAGCTGGAGTTCTGCACCACAAGGGTGATCAAGGGCACAGCCCTGGCCGACTTCGTGGCTGAATGGACGGACCCACCCAAGGAGGAGCCTCGCGAGGCTGAGTCCCTCTTGCCTGGGGACGAAGCGCCTGGCGGATGGTCCATGCACTTTGATGGCACCTTCTCCCGACAGGGCGTGGGGGCTGGCGTCGTGCTCACCTCGCCAACGGGAGACAAGCTCTACTATGCCATCCAACTCTGCTTCAAGCGCGACGATAAGGTCTCCAACAAAATCGCAGAGTACAAGGGCCTCATCGCCGGCCTCAAGGCCGCCTCTGCCCTAGGCATCCTAACCATCAAGGGTGATTCACAGCTCCTCGTCAACTTCTCCAACAAAAGCTACAAGCCCAAGGACGAGCACATGGCCGCCTACTTAGAAGAGGTACGTAATCTTGAAAAGCGTTTCCTTGGCCTGGAGCTGCAGCACGTTCCTCGTGGCGGCAACAAGGAAGCCGATGACATCGCCAAGCGAGCATCCTGCCGCGAGCCTCAGAGCCCCGTCATCTTCGAGGAAAGGCTCCTCAGGCCATCAGCTGAACCACTTGCTCCGGGCGCCATGCTGCTTCATGAAGAATTCCCACCCGCACCACCCATGGGCGCGCCAGACTGCGGCCCAGCCTCAGGATCCCACCTACTGCTGGCGCTGGAGCCTCAAGCAGACAGCTGGGCCACGGAGTTCAAGGCCTACTTGCTTCATGGCACCCTCCCGGAGAAGGACTCAGAAGTAGAGCGCGTGGCCCGGCAGGCCACCGCTTACTGCTTGCAAGACGGCGAGCTGTACCGCAGGCGCCCCAATGGCATCTCGCTGCGGTGCATCTCTGAAGAACAAGGGCGCGAGCTTCTCGCCGACATCCATGGAGGAGACTGCGGCCACCACTCCTTGTCGCGCACCCTTGCCGGCAAGGTGTTCCGTAGCGGCTTCTACTGGCCCACCGCGCTCCATGACGCCACTGAGCTGGTCCAATCCCGCGAAGCTTGTCAATTCCACGCCAAGCAAATCCACCAGCCAGCGCAAGGCCTCCAGACGATTCCCCTCTCGTGGCCCTTCGCGGTCTGGGGGTTGAATATCTTGGGACCCTTCCCTCGCGCAGCTGGCGGCTATCGCTACCTCTACGTCGCCATCGACAAGTTCACCAAGTGGGCGGAGGTCGAGCCAGCGCGCACCATCCCAGCAGGCTCTGCCGTCAAGTTCATCAAGGGCCTCGTGAGCCGCTTCGGCGTCCCCAACCGCATCATCACTGACAACGGCTCCCAGTTCACAAGTGGCCTCTTCAAGTCATACTGCGCCACCCTCGGCACGCAGATCTGCTACGCCTCTGTGGCGCACCCACGAAGCAATGGCCAGGCCGAGCGTGCGAACGCTGAGGTCCTCAAGGACCTCAAGACAAGAAGCTTCAAGAAAAAGCTCAAAGCCTGCGGCAAAGGCTGGCTTGACGAGCTCTAGTCTGTGCTGTGGTCCATTCGCACAACAGCAACCAAGCCTACCGGCGAGACTCCCTTCTTCCGCGAGTCTATGGAGCCGAAGCAGTCCTTCCTTCTGAGCTCCGGCATGGCTCTTCCGCGAGTCCTTCCCTTCGACGAGGCTTGTCAGGATGTCTCACGAGAGGCCGACCTACTGCTCCTCGAAGAAGCGCATCGCCAGGCCACCCTCCGCGCCGCCAGATACCAACAGGCATTGCATTGCTATCATAGCCGCAACATACGCCCACGCACCCTCGAAGTCGGCGATCTCGTCCTGAGAAGGATCCTCTCCAGAGAGGGACTCCACAAGCTCTCACCCATGTCGGAAGGCCCTTTCAGGGTTGCTCATGTCTCCAGGCCCGGCGCTGCCCGGCTGGAGTCGGAGGACAGAGTTCCTATGCCTAACTCCTAGAACATCCAACACCTCCGCAAGTTCTACCCGTGACCCTCACGCGTACGAACGAAGTGGGGCTCTACACGCCCCAGAGCCTCTCATTGCGTTCGCCTGATGGGCCCGCGAGAGCTCCCGCCCACGTCTCAGTGGAAGCCCCATGCTTCGCGCTGGCGGAACGATCGAACCGCGATCATGCCCACGCCTAGTGGAAGCCCCATGCTCCGCACTGGCGGAACAATCACTTGAGGGCGCCCCACAGGCTGCACCAACCTCACGCTGATCCGTGCCGAACATGGAAGTCACATCTCTTTTTGGTTGTGTAATGAACTTATTACTATGTTTCAGTAAAGCTCTATTTCCTAAGATATTTTATGCGTTGCTAAGTTGCTTGCCTCAGGAGCTGTGCACGCTCGCGACCTTCCTCCTGCACATCTCGCGAGCGGGGGCTAGACACGGTGCCTGTGCTCGGGTCAGTCCTAGCAGCGCTGCAAAAACCCAAGTGATCGAGCTCTGGCTCGTGGGACTGCTCCCGTGCACGTCACCTTACCAAGGTCCTTGGTGTCTTGTCTCCTCGCGTGATACCCACGAGCAAGCTAGCAAGCGCGCACCGCTCCCCCCGCTTTATGAAATCGATGTAAAGTTATCACAGGAACAAGGCACTCAAAGGCCTCGCGAGCGCTGCCTTGCGAGGTGACTCATGACAAGACCTATTCGTAAACCCCCGGGGAGCCTTGCGAGCGCTGCCTCGCAAGCCAACCTACGGCGAGCATCTCCGCCAAGTGCCAGCGGGAGGCTTCATGAGCAGGAGCCTCGCGAGGCGCGCCTGGCAGCCACGACATGGCAATCGACACTCACAAGAGCTAAGTACAAAAATACCTCATGAGCCGCCCTCGGCGCCTCTCAAGTTTCCTCTCCCCGCGACCTCGCTGAGTGCTGATGTTCTCTCCTCCGCGCAAGCCGCTTGCACGTCAAAGGGGGACTCCTGAGCATCGCGCCTCAGGAGTCCTTACCGCCTCTCAGTGCCCTACACCTCCTGGCCTTGTCTAGGCAGCATGACCTGACAAACCAGCGATGGCTGTAGCCCGCTCGGAGGCTGGGTCCTGACGACGTAGAGCACGAAGGCGAACAAGGAAAGAGAAATAAGCCTCACGAAGAGCCTCACGAGGAAACAAGCATTACGACTAATCATAAGTACTTAAAACAAAAGGCATTGTTTTTACGCCCCCATGGGGCCACGTCAATTTGGCACAGGTTAAAAGGGAGAATCTAGGAGGTCGCGGCGTCGTCGTCGTCTTCATCATCGCCTTCGCCGTCGTCGCCCACAATTCCGCTGGAGCTGTCGCTGCTGCCATGGGAGAACTTCACGATCAGAGCATCCACGTGGTCCTCCACCGCCTTCCCAAGACTGTCGCGGAGCTCTTCGGGCACGAGGGCTATCACCCTATCGAAGTCGAAGCTGGGGTCGGCGCAGAGAAGGTGGCTGAAGATCCGCGTCGCGGCCTGGAAGAGGAGGTCGCGGCACTCGTCCTCGATGATGCCGCTCACCCTCTTTGCCCCAGCCTCGAGCCGCTCCATGAGCTTGGTGAAGAAGTCAAGGTAGCTGGCCTGCTCGGTCATCGTCCGCGCGAGCTCCTGCTCGCGGATAGCAAGGTCAGCTTCTCGAGCCACGAGCTCCTCCTCGCGGGAAGTGACGGCCTTCTCTCGCGCCTGGAACTGCCGCTCCTCCGTGGCGCTCCGCTCCTTGATCACCCTCGCACGGGCCTCAGCCACCTCGCAGCCCTTCTCGGCCGCGTCAGCCTCCCGGAGGGCACTCTCGAAGACCTCCATCGCCTCGGCAATGGACTTCTCGTGCTTCTCCTGTGCGATCTTGTCCTGGCGACGGCCCAGCTTGACCGCGACGTCGAGCCGGCGCCAACCCTCGGCAAGGCGCAAACGCTCCTCGGCGTGGCGCCCCTCGGCCTCCTGGAACTCTACCTCAAGCTGGCTCAGAGCTCCCCTCGCGGTCCGCAGGACCCCGCGCCTGAGTAAGGTGCGGTTGCGCACCAGCATCAAGGCCCAACCAGGGTCTGATTCCTCACCGCCCTCCACCATCATCGCCTGGGAAGGCCCGGCGTCATTCGTCAGCAGTGGGGGATTCGCTGGCGCCTCCTCCTCTCGCTGTGGCGGTGCACCGTGCGGGCTCACCGGGACTACGTCGGGGGCCCCATGCTCCGGCATGTGCTGGGGACTTCTCGAGGAGCCCCCAATGTCTGCGGTGCTCGGCGGAGGGGTCGGCGCCCTCGCCTCCCCCATCTCCACGTCCGCCTCCGCGGCGGGTGCCTCGGGAGCCGCGGTGCCGCCTCCAGAGGCCGTCTCCCAAGGCTTGGCATCCCTAGCCTCAGGAGCCGTGTCCACCTGTGCCTCCGGAGGGACCGCTTGCTCGTTCTCCGCCTCCACGCGCTCCGTTTCAACATTGGAGCGGCGGGTGGCCTCTTCTCGCCCCACGGCGCCTGCAGCAGGAGCCAGGGCCCCCTCCAAGACAGGGGTCTTCTTCGTCATCTTCTTCTTCTTCTCCTTCTTCATGGATGCCCTGCGTGAGGCTGAGGCACAGCCCCAGGCTGCGGGGCAAACGCAAAAGGGAATAGGTAAGAGAGGCACTTACTCGTCATTGGTGATGCACTTCCTCTTCTTCAGGGCCGATGGCGGGCGGTCCTCGCTGTCGCTCTTGCGAAGCCTCCTCCTGAGACCTGCTCCTGAGGTGCCCTTCTGAGGCCTGCCGGCCTCGCCCTCGGTGTCGACCTTCTTGGCAAGGGGCTCGGTAGTCCCTCCGCCCGCGCTAGCATCCTCCGCGGGGGGCACGGTGCCCCGACCGCCGGCGTCCATCTCCTCCATGCGCGGCTCGCCTACCGCCACACTGGAGCTCCCTTCGCCGCCCGCCTCGGCAGGCGGCGAGGGCTCGACCCTGAACCGGGCATCATCATCGTCGTCCTCAAGGTCGCGGATAAGCTGGCGGCGGGTCCGCGTGGCAGGGCCGCCATCGCTCCCCTCCACGTCGCCGCCCGAGGCGTCAGAGTCGTCCAGGTCCCCCGAGCCGGGGACCACCACCATCGGGTTCTCGTGAGTCCCCTCGTGGCCCTCCGGCATGAGGCTCCACTCGTCGAAGACCGGCATCTCGTCCTCGATGATGCCGCTCACCCTCTTCGCACCAGCCTCGAGCCGCTCCACGAGCTTGGTTAAGAAGTCGAGGTAGCTAGCCTGCTCGGTCGTCGTCCGCGCAAGCTCCCGCTCGCGGATAGCAAGGTCAGCTTCTTGGGCCGCGAGCTCCTCCTCACGGGAAGTGACGTCCTTCTCCCGCGCCTGGAACTGCCACTCCTCGAGCACCCTCGCACGGGCCTCAGCCTCTTTGCGGCGCTTCTCGGCCGCGTCAGCCTCCCGGAGGGCACTCTCGAAGACCTCCTTCGCCTCGGTGCCAGACTTCTTGCGCTTCTCCTGTGCAATCTTGTCCTCGCGACGGCCCAGCTTGACCGCGACATCGAGCTGGCGCCAACCCTCGGCAAGGCACAAACGCTCCTCGGTGAGGTGCCCCTCGGCTTCCTGGAAGTCTGCCTCGAGCTGGCTCGGAGATCCCCTCGCGGTCCGCAGGACCCCTGTGACACCCTGTTTTTGGCAACTTTTTCTTTTCGAAATCTTTCTGGCTTTATTTGCAATTTGGATGGATTTTGAACCTTTTCAGTTGACTTTGGACTTATGAATTCCTCTCAGTGATCCAGAGCCCTCATCATCTTGCCAGAATCTTGTCACTCACCTTCTGGATCAAATTCTAATTCTTTATCTTTCCGAATTATTCCTTTTCTTCATTTGGGAAAGTCTGTCATCACTATGGGTTACAAAGCAACCTATAGTTCTGGTGATCAGAAAAATCCCAAATTAATCCCACACCTTCTTGTCATCATCTACTCCCACAATCTTCAAAAACATTTCATGGCCCAGTACAAAATTTTGTCCAGAAAACTCCCTTTGCTCTCTGGACAGCACTGGTCATTTGTGAAGCAACTCATATTTTCCCAACTCAGTAAATTCCCAGAAAATTCCCTGAGCTTCTAGGGAACCTATCTTTCCATAATATTCAAAAATATCATCTTGTCCAATACAAAATTTCACCAGCAATATTCTGCCAAGTTTCTGTTCAGTTGGAACCTCTGTGAAGGAAGTACCAGCTAGAGGTATCCAATTGACCTGAAATTTTTATGACATCTTATACCCACCAAATAACCCTGCCACACCAAAATTCAGCTCCAGCAGATCACCCAGATGAGTGCTACAAGCACATCTAGGTTTCTGGTTCAGTACAGCACTTGTACATGAACCATATCCAAATCTTGATGAAACTTTCTCAAACTTGGCCAGTTTGGAGTCCTTCCAAGATAGATCACCCCAGACATCTCCATTGGCTCCATCTCCAGCTCACCTCTTCTTTAGATCGCTCTCAAGTTTCCTGTCCGAAACTGTAGCTGAAGCTACACTTCGAACTAGTCTGTATCTAGTCGAACCAGAGGCATGGAGAGACTAAGGGGTCAAGGGTCGACGTGCCAGACAAGAAATGCCAGGCTCGCGAGGCCTCTAGACATCCATACCCGTGGTGAGGACGGTACTGGCATGCCAGTACGCGTGCTCTGCATCTCGCCGGCGTCGGTCGAGGTCGTTCCAGTGACCTCGCGCTGCCATTTCGTGTCTGGAGGTGCCGACATCGCCGCTGCCGTCCACGTACCCCCTTCCCGAAGTCTACCCTCGCCGGAATCGCTCTCGACGGCCGCCACGGCATTCGGGCACTGTGCCGCCCATGCCCCCGCTGTGGCCTACCGCTCGTCGCCTTGCTCCGCTAGCTTCCACCAGTGCCATAACTCTCCTCTGCCCTCTCCCATCGCGTCGCCCGCGTCGAGCCAGCCAGCGCAACATCCCGACGCCGGCGACATGACCCGGGCTCCGCCGTTCCAGAGAGCTCCTCCCCCTGCTATATAAAGCCCTCCCCGGCCTCTCTCCGCTCCTCACCCCCACTCCTCCTACTCCTAATCGAGCTCCCGAGCCCCGAGCCATGGCCGAGAGGCCCTCTGGCCTCGCTTCTCGTCGGAGATCCGCCGCCACCCGAGCCCAGCCACCTCGTCGTTCCACTCCTCCCCGAGCTCCACCGACTCCACACGCGAGCTCGCCGCACTCCACTGACCCTGCCCAAGCCCTTGCCCGGTCGAATCTCTGCCGGAAACGCCGTCTCCGACGACACCCGAGCGCCGCTGCCGCCGGAGAGGAAGGGGACGACGCCGTCCGGCCAGCTCTCGTCGCGCTACTGGTACGTGCTTGTTCGTCTCCGAACGCTCGTCCCATTCCCGCAGTCGTCTGACCTCGCCGACGTCCGTGTCGCCGGCGACGATCGCCGGAGAGCCGCAGCTCTCTGTTCCCTCCTCCCCCTTTTAAATCTGACCGGTGGGGCCCGCTCGTCAGTGGCTTACCGAAGCGGTAAGTGGAGGCGCCCAGGCGAAATACGCCTTCGACGTGGCCCTTCGCTGGATTTTCTATTTTCTGTTAATTTCCAGATTTTGACCAGAACTTTGACCAGCCATAACTTTTTATCCATAAGTCCAAATCAATTGATTCTTTTTGCATCTGGTTTGTCTTGAGCTCCTCTATTTTCTGGCAAATTTTGGTATTTTTATCATGTTCACAGAATTTCTGGTGCACAAAACAGTAGTATGTGACATTTTCAGTTGCATTTTAAAAATATTTTTAGAGGGAAATTCTTTTGGATTTGAAGCCCAGGAGTTTGTGGACAACCCAACAGAGCAAGGCAAGCCATGTGATCCATTGCATGAAGCATTTCAATAGTGTTGGTTATTTAATTGAATTATATGCATTATTTTAATATGTGATAATTCATAGTAAATTATTTTGATACCTAGCTACTGCCATGTTAAATTATTCCTGATAAATACCCATACTGGTTAAATGCTTGTCAACACTAAACCTAATTGGTTGATCTAGTGTCACATGTCCGGACTTATCCGTGCAACCACATTTGCCGATATGGAACGGCCTTGACTTGGTCTGGCTTTGTGCTCTTTTATCGGTACCACCAAACTAGGTAGGGTTATACGTGCGTACTGCCCTGATCAGGTAGACAACGATAATCCTGTGAGCCCAGTTGAGTTATTTTGCCGGCGTCCCCGTTTGGGACAGTTAGTGGCCACGACGGTGGCAGGTGTCACGGGGTGACACAGGGGCCACCCAGGACATGACCCTGGGAGGGTATGATTGTCGGTGGTACAATAGAGGGGTCAAGGGTCAGGCACGTTTCGTTGGAGCACCACCGGTCCACCCGAATGGGATCACGAGGCCAGGTACTCCATAGTGTGGGTAAAGTGCGCAACCTCTGCAGAGTGTAAGAATCTATTCGAATAGCCGCGTCCATGATATTGGACAGTCCGTACTAGGCCACTGTATGGTCAACCACCCTAAAGATGATAATTATGGAAGAACTTGTCTTATGTTCGGAAGTGCTCAGTGGATTGTGAGCATTCCTAGGGTTGTGGGACAACCCAGATGTGAGTAAGTTGGTACTGGATACCAGTAAGTGAGCAATCTAAGCACTTAATCTGTTATTGCCATGCTATTGTTTGCTGCATTGTTTTGGTTGCCATGAGCTTGCGAGTACATTCCAAGTACTCACCTGGCGTACCATGCCAGATGCAGGAGAAGCCGAGGATGGAGGTCCCGAAGGTTCGTGCTACGCTAACTAGGCCGTGTCCACAGCAGTGTCCCTGTGGATGGAGTTTCCCGCGCTATGTTCCGCTACGCCGTAGTCTACCCAGTAGTATCGAGGCCTTGCTATGTTCCATAAATAATGTAGATATTGTTATAGCACGTGCAGTGCTTCTGGCCTCGCTATCGATGTAAATTATGAGCTTTTACTCGAGATATTTCAATAAAGTTCAGTTCAGTTCTATTCCAAGTTGTTGTGTGTTTCCAGAAGACATGATCTCTGGGTTGGAAACACTGATAAACCGGTTCTCTGAGCCGGGGTGCCACAACGCTTGGTATCAGAGCCACGCTAACTGTAGGACACCCTAGTTAACCCTGCGCTAGAATCGCGAGTAGTTTAGAGTCTTGGTGTGTCTTGCTTGCTGCATCTGATTGCTTGCATTGCATGGCATGCATATAGTTTATTGTGCTAACCGCTGGTTTGATGAGTGTAGATGGCACCAGTTCCGTACCACTACAATCATGAGCCGGCACCGTTCACTTTTCTAGTACTGCTTCGTAGCGTCTGGCTTCGGCTGTATCCCAACGACAAAGACCCAGTGTATCAGGTGTTCAGAGAGAAGCTTGCTGGGTCCGTGTTCGAGTATCACGCGGAAGCCTTTCTGACTACGAGCTCAGATATTGGCAGCTACTCCCGTTCTTCCAAGGGCGGAACTGCTTCTACTCCGGAGTTGGCGATCCAGTTTGCTACGATGGAGTCTCTCACTGACTTGCGCTTCCACGAGGTCGAGATGCAGACTCATCCAGGTTTCTTTCACTACCCCACCCTGTCGCCTACGACAGGGCGAGTCCTTTTCGCACCCGTTGATTTGGTGAGTGATCGTGCTACTGGTGTTTTATCTCGTTATCTGAACGCCAGTTACCGTATGATCACTTCTCTAGCCGAGGAGCTGACTTCTGCTCGCGAGGCACTTGCGGCTATTGCGGCAGCACAGTCTCCTCCTCCACCTCCGTTTTCACCAGTGTATACTCCACCCGTTCCACTTTCCGACACTCCTTCTAGTTCGTTCGGACCGCTAGGCTTTTCGTCTGGTAGCCGACGTGAGACCCCGGCAGAGTGGGCCTCGCTCTTAGCTACTCCAGCTGCTCCGATGCTGCGACGTCGTGTTTCTTCTCCTTCAGAGGGAGAACCTTCCCGTCAGCGTCGTCGTGTTTCCTTTGATCCGGAGGCCGAGGTTCACATCATCAGCTCAGATTCTGAGACAGAGTCAGACGACGAGGAGTCTTCAGTTTACCAGTGTTCGTGCCACCGGCGTCACTAGAGTGGAGGCTTAAGTTTCAGTGCATGCATCATAGCATCCCTGCATCTGTCAACTGCCGTATGAGCAGTCTAGTCATGATCATCCCCCTACTAGCTTGTCATGTATGATGTTGAATTGCCTTGTATAATTATGTTCTTCGCTTTATTTCGCTCTTTTTTCTTTGGCTTCTTTTCTGGTGTCATACTACCCTGCTTTCCCTTTTGGATGTTGCTCATCGATTCGGTATTTTGCAATGGGAACAAATTTAGGATGAAGAGGTGTAGTAATCAAGGCGGCGATGGAACTCCCGTTCGTCGATCCGCCAGACAGGCAGGACAGGCACCAGAAGATTTACCACCTCCACCCCCACAGTCACCAACCACTGATCAGATTATGAGGATGTTTGAAGAGAAAAGAAACCAAGATCTCATGGAATTTCTGAAAAGTATGCAGACTATGGTGGGTCAGAACAACCACAATGGGACACACTCTAAATTGTCTGATTTTCAGCGGACAAAGCCACCCAGTTTTGGCCAAGCTGTGGATCCTATGGAAGCTGATGACTGGCTGAGGACTATGGAAAAGAAGCTGGACATATCCCGCTGTGATGAGTCAGACAAGGTTCCTTTTGTTACACACTACCTGGAAACCAGCAGCCATATGGTGGGATTTCTGGGACATATTCTGTCAGAACAAGGTGTGGCTGTCGACCCCAGCAAAGTGACTGCTGTATTAAACTGGAAGACCCCAGCCACAGTAACGGAAGTCCGTAGCTTTCTGGGATTGGCAGGCTACTACTGTCGCTTCCTCGAAGGCTTCTCAAAAATAGCCAAGCCCCTGACAGAACTGCTGAAGAAGAACCACAAATTTGTCTGGACAGAAGAATGTGATAGCAGTTTCATGGAGCTAAAGACGAGGCTAACTACCGCCCCTGTCTTAGTTCTTCCAGACATCCACAAGAGCTTTGACATATACTGTGATGCTTCCAGGCGTGAATCGGCTGCGTCCTAATGCAAGAGGGAAAGGTTGTAGCCTATGCATCCAGACAGCTACGACCTCATGAAGAGAACTATCCCACTCATGATTTGGAATTGGCAGCCGTGGTTCATGCACTAAAGATATGGAGGCATTATCTCATTGGGCAGCGATGTGAGATATACACAGACCACAAGAGTCTCAAGTATATTTTCACCCAATCTGACCTGAATCTCAGGCAGAGAAGATGGCTTGAATTGGTCAAAGACTATGACATTCGAATTAATTATCATCTGGGAAAAGCCAATGTGGTCGCCGATGCCCTCAGCAGAAAGCAAGGTACCCTAAATGCACTAATGTAGGGAATGCATCCGAGGCTGCAGGAAGAGTTTGCCAAGCTGAATATGGTGTTATGCGGCCCAATTAGCCCGGATACAATGGAAATTACTCCAACACTTATGGAAGAAATTAAAGCAGCTCAGAAATCAGACAAGGAAATACAAGAGATCAAGGAACGCATTCCGCAAGGAAAGGCCAAGTCCTTCCGAATTGATGACCAGGACACTGTATGGTTTGAAAACCGAATATGTGTGCCTGATCAAGACAACTTGAGACAGCAAATACTCAGAGAGGCACATGAATCTGCATATTCTATCCATCCGGGAGGAACAAAAATGTATCAGGACTTGCGAGAAACCTTTTGGTGGCCAGGAATGCAAAGGGACATAGCATATTATGCTGTCTATTGTGACACTTGCAACAGAGTCAAGGCTGAACATCAGAAACCCGCTGGGCTACTGCAACCTTTACCAGTTCCCCAGTGGAAATGGGATGACATATGCATGGACTTCATTGTTGGACTACCCAAGTCAACAAGAGGCCATAATGCTATCTGGGTCATCGTGGACATACTCACGAAAGTGGCTCACTTCCTTCCGGTAAAGACCACTTTCAACGCTTACCAGCTGGCACAGCTTTACATGTCCCAGATAGTCAGCCTTCACGAAGTACCCAAATCTATCACATCAGATAGAGGCTCCCTGATCACTTCAGCATTTTGGCTACGACTGCACCAGGCCCTGGGAACTGTGCTAAAGCATATTACGGCATATCATCCACAGACAGATGGGCAGACAGAATGTGTGATTCAGATATTGGAAGATATGCTTCGGTCCTGTGCTCTCGCCTATGGACCCAAATGGGAGGACAGTCTACCCTATGCAGAATTCTCCTAGAATAACAGTTATCAGTCAAGTCTCTAGATGTCACCCTTTGAAGCTCTGTACGGACGGAAATGCCGCACTCCTTTAAATTGGTCTCAGACAGGAGACAGCCGTATCTTTGGCACGGATCTGATGCTCGAGGCTGAGAAACAAGTCAAGGATATTCAGGAACGTCTTCGAGCAGCCAAGTCCTGTCAAAAGTGTTATTATGATCCGAATCACCGGGAAGTAACTTTTGAGCCCGGAGAATATGCCTATCTCCGAGTTACCCCCATGAAAGGAATAAAGTGGTTTCATACCCGAGGAAAGCTTGCACCGAGATATATCGGACCCTTTCTAGTAATGGCTAGAAGAGGCAGAGTGGCATATCAGTTAGAATTACCACCAGAGTTGTCTGACGTTCACGATGTTTTCCACATATCATAGCTAAGAAAGTGCATTGCACCTCCGATCAAATAGGCAGATATGAGCGAGCTAGAGCTGACCAAAGATTTGACCTACGAGGAAAGACCTGTCAGAATATTGGATGAGATGGAAAGAACTACCAGGAGTAAGACAATCAAATTTTACAAGGTATTGTGGGATCATCATACCGAGGAAGAAGCTACCTGGGAAAGAGAGGATTTTCTGAGATCAGCATATCCCCACTTGTTCCCTGAGCAACCGAATCACGAGGACGAGATTCATTCTAAGGGGGGTAGGTTTGTGACACCCTGGTTTTTGGCAACTTTTTCTTTTCGAAATCTTTCTGGCTTTATTTGCAATTTGGATGGATTTTGAACCTTTTCAGTTGACTTTGGACTTATGAATTTCTCTCGGTGATCCAGAGCCCTCATCATCTTGCCAGAATCTTGTCACTCACCTTCTGGATCAAATTTTAATTCTTTATCTTTCCCAATTATTCATTTTCTTCATTTGGGAAAGTCTGTCATCACTATGGGTTACAAAGCAACCTATAGTTCTGGTGATCAGAAAAATCCCAAATTAATCCCACACCTTCTTGTAATCATCTACTCCCACAATCTTCAAAAACATTTCATGGCCCAGTACAAAATTTTGTCCAGAAAACTCCCTTTGCTCTCTGGACAGCACTGGTCATTTGTGAAGCAACTCATATTTTCCCAACTCAGTAAATTCCCAGAAAATTCCCTGAGCTTCTAGGGAACCTATCTTTCCACAATATCCAAAAATAACATCTTGTCCAGTACAAATTTTCACCAGCAATATTCTGCCAAGTTTCTATTCAGTTGGAACCTCTGTGAAGGAAGTACCAGCTAGAGGTATCCAATTGAGCTGAAATTTTTATGACATCTTATACCCACCAAATAACCCTGCCACACCAAAATTCAGCTCCAGCAGATCACCCAGATGAGTCCTACAAGCACATCTAGGTTTCTGGTTCAGTACAACACTTGTACATGAACCATATCCAAATCTTGATGAAACTTTCTCAAACTTGGCCAGTTTGGAGTCCTTCCAAGATAGATCACCCCAGACATCTCCATTGGCTCCATCTCCAGCTCACCTCTTCTCTAGATCCCTCTCAAGTTTCCTGTCCGAAACTGTAGCTGAAGCTACACTTCGAACCAGTCTGTATCTAGTCGAACCAGAGGCATGGAGAGACTAAGGGGTCAAGGGTCGATGTGCCAGACAAGAAATGCCAGGCTCGCGAGGCCTCTAGACATCCATACCCGTGGTGAGCACGGTACTGGCATGCCAGTACGCGTGCTCTGCATCTCGCCGGCGTCGGTCGAGGTCGTTCCAGTGACCTCGCGCTGCCATTTCGTGTCTGGAGGTGCCGACATCGCCGCTGCCGTCCACGTACCCCCTTCCCGAAGTCTCCCCTCGCCGGAATCGCTCCTGACGGCCGCCACGGCATTCGGGCACTGTGCCGCTCGTGCCCGCACTGTGGCCTGCCGCTCGTCGCCTTGCTCCGCTAGCTTCCACCAGCACCATAACTCTCCTCTGCCCTCTCCCATCGCATCGCCCGCATCGAGCCAGCCAGCGCAACGTCCCGACGCCGGCGACATGACCCGAGCTTCGCCGTTCCAGAGAGCTCCTCCCCCTGCTATATAAAGCCCTCCCCGGCCTCTCTCCGCTCCTCACCCCCACTCCTCCTACTCCTAATCGAGCTCCCGAGCCCCGAGCCACGGCCGAGAGGCCCTCCGGCCTCGCTTCTCGCCGGAGATCTGCCGCCACCCGAGCCCAGCCACCTCGCCGTTCCACTCCTCCCTGAGCTCCACCGACTGCACACGCGAGCTCGCCGCACTCCACTGACCCTGCCCAAGCCCTTGCCCGGTCAAATCTCTGCCGGAAACGCCGTCTCCGACGACACCCGAGCGCCGCCACCGTCGGAGAGGAAGGAGACGACGCCGTCCGGCCAGCTCTCGTCGCGCTACTGGTACGTGCTTGTTCGTCTCCGAACGCTCGTCCCGTTCCCGCAGTAGCCTGACCTCGTCGACGTCCGTGTCGCCGGCGACGATCGCCGGAGAGCCGCAGCTCTGTGTTCCCTCCTCCCCCTTTTAAATCTGACCGCTGGGGCCCGCTCGTCAGTGGCTTACCGAAGCGGTAAGTGGAGGCGCCCGGGCGAAATACGCCTTCGACGTGGCCCTTCGCTGGATTTTCTATTTTCTGTTAATTTCTAGATTTTGACCAGAACTTTGACCAGCCATAACTTTTTATCCATAAGTCCAAATCAATTGATTCTTTTTGCATCTAGTTTGTCTTGAGCTCCTCTATTTTCTGGCAAATTTTGGTATTTTTCTCATGTTCACAGAATTTCTGGTGCACAAAACAGTAGTATGTGGAATTTTCAATTGCATTTTAAAAATATTTTCAGAGGGAAATTCTTTTGGATTTGATGCCCAGGAGTTTGTGGACAACCCAACAGAGCAAGGCAAGCCATGTCATCCATTGCATGAAGCATTTCTATAGTGTTGGTTATTTAATTGAATTATATGCATTATTTTAATATGTGATAATTCATAGTAAATTATTTTGATACCTAGCTACTGCCATGTTAAATTATTCCTGATAAATACCCATACTGGTTAAATGCTTGTCAACACTAAACCTAATTGGTTGATCTAGTGTCACCTGTCCGGACTTATCCGTGCAGCCACATTTACCGGTATGGGACGGCCTTGACTTGGTTTGGCTTTGTGCTCTTTTATCGGTACCACCAAACTAGGGAGGGTTATACGTGTGTGCTGCCCTGATCAGGTAGACGACGATAATCCTGTGAGCCCAGTTGAGTTATTTTGCCGGCGTCCCCGTTTGGGACAGTTAGTGGCCACGATGGTGGCAGGTGTCACGGGGTGACACAGGGGCCACCCAGGACATGACCCTGGGAGGGTATGATTGTCGATGGTACGATAGAGGGATCACGGGTCAGGCAGGTTTCGTTGGAGCACCATCGGTCCACCCGAATGGGACCACGAGGCCAAGTACTCCATAGTGTGGGTAAAGTGTGCAACCTCTGCAGAGTGTAAGAATCTATTCGAATAGCCGCCTCCACAGTATTGGACAGTCCGTACTAGGCCACTGTATGGTCAACCACCCTAAAGATGATAATGATGGAAGAACTTGTCTTATGTTCGGAAGTGCTCAGTGGATTGTGAGCATTCCTAGGGTTGTGGGACAACCCAGATGTGAGCAAGTTGGTACTGGATACCAGTAAGTGAGCAATCTAAGCACTTAATCTGTTATTGCCATGCTATTGTTTGCTGCATTGTTTTGGTTGCCATGAGCTTGCGAGTACATTCCAAGTACTCACCTGGCGTATCATGCCAGATGCAGGAGAAGCCGAGGACGGAGGTCCCGAAGGTTTGTGCTACGCTAACTAGGCCGTGTCCACAGCAGTGTCCCTGTGGATGGAGTTTCCCGCGCTATGTTCCGCTACGCCGTAGTCTACCCAGTAGTATCGAGGCACTGCTATGTTCCATAAATAATGTAGATATTGTTATAGCACGTGCAATGCTTCTGGCCTCGCTATCGATGTAAATTGTGAGCTTGTACTCGAGATATTTCAATAAAGTTCAGTTCAGTTCTGTTCCAAGTTGTTGTGTGTTTCCAGAAGACATGATCACTGGGTTGGAAACACTGGTAAACCGATTCTCGGAGCCGGGGTGCCACAACCCCGCACCTGAGTAAGGTGCGGTTGCGCACCAACGTCAAGGCCCAAGCAGGGTCTGATTCCTCACCGCCCTCCGCCGTCATGGCCTGGGAAGGCCCATCATCATTCGTCAGCATTGGGGGATTTGCCGGCGCCTCCTCCTTTCGCTGTGGCGGTGCACCCCGCGGTCTCGCCGTGCCTGCGTCGGGGGCCCCGTGCTCCGGCGTGTTCTGGGGGCTTCTCGAGGAGCCCCCAATGTTTGCGGTGCTCGGGGGAGGGGTCGGCGCCCTCGCCTCCCCCATCTCCATGTCCGCCTCCGCGGCGGGCGCCTCGGGAGCCGCGGTGCCGCCTCCGGAGGCCGTCACCTAAGGCTCGGCATCCCCATCCTTAGGAGCCATGTCCACCTGCGGCTCCGATGGGACCGCTTGCTCCTTCTCCGCCTCCACGCGCTCTGTTTCAACATCGGAGCGGCGGGTGGCCTCTTCTCGCCCCACGGCGCCTGTGGCAGGCGCCGAGCCCCCCTCCGAGACAGGGGTCTTCTTCGTTGTCTTCTTATTCTTCTTCTCCTTCTTCATGGATGCCCTGCGTGAGGCCAAGGCTCAGCCCCAGGTTGCGGGGCAAACACAAAAGGGAATACGTAAGAGAGGCACTTACTCGTCATTGGTGATCCACTTCCTCTTCTTCAGGGCCGATGGCGGGCGGTCCTCGCTGTCGCTCTCGCGAGGCCTCCTCCTGAGACCTGCTCCTGAGGTGCCCTTCTGAGATCCGCTGGCCTCGCCCTCGGCATCGTCCTTCTTGGCAGGAGGCTCGGTAGTCCCTCCGCCCGTGCAAGCATCCTCCGCGGGGGGCACGGTGCCCCCACCGCCGGCGTCCATCTCCTCCACGCACGGCTCGCTCGCCGCCGCACTAGAGCTCCCTTCGCCGCCCGCCTCGTCAGGCCGCAAGGGCTCGACCCTGAACCGAGCATCATCATCATCGTCATCGTCGTCCGCGAGGTCATCGATAAGCTGGCGGCGGGTCCATGTGGCGAGGCTGCCATCGCTCCCCTCCACGTCGCCGCCCGAGGCGTCAGAGTCGTCTAGGTCCCCCGAGCCGAGGACCACCACGATCAGGTTCTCGCGAGGCCCCTCGTGGCCCTCTGGCACGAGGCCCCACTCATCAAAGACTGGCATCTCCGCGGCCAGCTCCTTGGTCCCCTTGTAGCGGTACAGCGGGAGCGTGTCCTCGGGCGAGTCTCCCGCGGTGCTGTCGAGCATGATGTGCATGATTCCATCCACCACGCTCGACTTCAGGCTGGCGATGCTCAGCCGCATGGGATCCCTCGAGCCGGTGATCTTCCACACCGGGCGCAAGCACAGCTGGAGTGGCGTGATGCATCGCAGCAGGAACTCCTAGAGAGCCATCACCCCCATGTGGCGCGCCGCCTTGTGGTCCGCCAGCCGCTCCCAGATGGGCGCCAGCCTCGGTTTGGTGAGCTTCTCGTGCTCCCAACCCAAGCTCTTCACGGCAGGGCCGTCGGCTCCATCAGCAGCTGGTTGCACATGCACACGTCCATGTAGATCCAGCGCTGCCGGTAGCCCTCCACCTTCTTTGAGATCTTCAGGCTGATGATGTCGTACTCCGTCGCCTTGACAACGAGGAACGAGGCGCACGCGGAGCGGTGGTTCACCGCGGAAATCCGCAGGCTGAAGAAGTGGCGGAAGAGCGCCACCGAGGGCATCACGCCCACCAAGGCCTCACAGTAGAAGGCGAAGATGGCAAGGAGGAAGATGGAGTTGGGCTGGAGGTGGAGAGCCTAGATCTGGTAGTGGGTGAGGATGGCATTGAAGAAGTCCGAGAATGGCGGCACCAGGCCGGCGTAGACGCTGTGGATGAAGAAGCGGAACGTCGTCGCCTCCAGATCGCGCCGCGCGCGTGCGCCTGGCCAGATCTTCATCGCCTTGTTCTCGTTCTGGTCGCTGGCGACCATCGAGAGCACCTTGTCCAGGCCCTCTCGGTTCACGATGATGGAGGGCTACAGGGCCGGCTCTACAGTTGGTGCGCTCGGCACTGCGGCCGCCGCCTTGCCTTTCTTGCCGGCGGGCGCCATTGCTACGCGGTGGAGCTTGGAAGCGAGAGAGGAAGGAGCGGTGCTTGGAGAAGGAGATCAGGCACTGGAGGAGAAAGCATAAAGGAAGCAATGATGGCCTGGGGAGTGGGGAAGTGGGGGCGTCCCATGTCCCGTCGTGCGCCACATGTCGAGCCTGGGCCCTGCAGTCTGTCAGGGCCTACGCCATTTCGCTCCCAACGGGTGGGAACGTGCGCGCCATGGGCCCGGGGGCTAATATCGGGCCATTGGGAACCGGGGTACCCCGGCCTGTCTGCCTGCGGCCCAGGAAGCGACGCCTGGCGAAGGCCCAAGACACGGCCCATCCAAGGGCCCCGCGAAGCGAAGATATCTCCTGAGACTGCGGCCTCCTGAGGACCCCTCATCAAGACACGACTCGCCAGCACTTAGCCACGGCAACAACAGGAGCCTCACGAGGTGCCCTCCCGAGCCGGGCACCCGAGACCATCACGCCTGACGTCGGCTGCGCGGTCCTGTGCCCATCACGTGGGTGACGCGCGTAGCGACGAAGGGCGGTAGAGGCCGTGCCAGTGGGCGCGGATAGAGAAGCTTTCCTCTTTGGTGATAAAGGGGTAGCCCCAGCTGCCCACCTCCAAAGCAAGTCCCAAGGACTGCCCGTTTGGTGATAGAAGACCGAGACAGTGAGGCGCGCAGGGCGGAGGTCACCACCGAGCCCACCGGCGCATCACAGATCATGCCTTTGCAGGCGAAGACCACCTTTAGTCAGGATAAGATTGGGCGTGTGTCTCCTTTCAAAACCTGCCAAGTGTGGCAACCCTTCCGGCCTAGTTTTTGGGGGAAGAGGACCAAGGTGGATATAAAAGGGGCAGAGCTGTCATTGTAGAGGGGATCAATTCCTCTGCCTTCTACCTCATACACGAGAACACCCTCTCGCCCATAGCAATCCTAACCACAAGCAGGAGTGGGGTTTTACACCGCAAGGTGGCCCAAACCTGGGTAACCGTCGTGTCCCCTGTCATGCTCCCGCGTAGCTCTCTTGTCGTAGCCTCGCCGTGGTCACCTTTTGTTGGAGAGAGCTAGCGTGCCCCAGTGTTCGAACCCCTAGTTCCCCGGAGTCCAGGCTCCGACAATTATGATCTCTGTTAGACTTTTACACCCACACAATCCTCTTCTCTTTGTAGCTAGCACTAACTTTCTCTCGTGCATGCACATGCCCCTCCTCGCCCTCCCCCTCCCTCAGCATTCTCTCCATCGCGCACATTCGTTATTTTTCTTTAGGTCATTCACCCACGGTCTCTATAGGTCTCCCCAGCTCCTTCTTTCCGGCACACACCGATCGATATACCTCTCTATCCAGGTCTGCCTACCACATACACACACTTTCCCTCTTCTCCTCTATCTCACCGTCCATGCCCCCTATCTCTCATACGGTCACACACATATGCACACTCTCGCCCCTCTTTTCATCGATCTTGCACTCGCACACTCCTCCATCTCTATATAGTAGGCCTATCGCACCAACTCCTAGCCGCATCCCTGTCTCTCTATCCGTCTCTCCGGGCCTTATTTGCCTCTAACACATGCATGTATATCGATCGATCTTCCTCTGTACATATAGCTAGGTCGACTATAACTCTTTTTCACCACGCACCCATCGATCTACCTCACTAGATAAGTCTCTCCCTTTCCCTGACACACGATGATTACTCTACCTATCTAGTTAGGTCTGCTTACCACAGACATATCGCCCCCCCCCATCATCCATGCATGCCTCCCGACTCGTCTCTCACACGCACGCGTGCACACAGACACACATCCCCTCTCTTATTGATATTGTAGTCGTACCCTCCGTTTGTCAAGTAGGCCTCTCCCACCATCTCTGAGAAGCAACTCCACCACCACCCCTCCGGCACTCTAGCTTTGTCTCTCTCCCAACCTTAATTATTCCTCTCCTACACATGTGTATCGATGCCGATCGATCTCCCTCAATACATAGCTAGGTCTCTCCTTCTCCACACATATACCTGTCGATCTACCTCTCTAGTAAGGTCTCTGCCCCCCCCCCCCCCCCACACACACACACTGATAGTCGAACGCTCTACTTAGGTCTCCCTGCCACACACAAACTGCACCTGTCCCCTCTCATGTTCCAGTAGGCCAGCCACCCTATATCTTTGACGTGCACACACACAATTTCGCTGGCTCTCTTTATCGATCTCGCACCCATGCACCTTCATCCATCTCTTCGATTCTATCGATATCTCACGCCGATGATCCCTCCCCTCTCTTCTCGTGGATCGCCCCTCTATATATGATATATCTAGGCCTCCGTTTCATACACATTGCATATGTTACATTTTTTTGAGATATCATCGACTCATATTCCCTGTCTATCTCTCACGCACACAAATACACTGACAAAATCACCCCCCCCCCAAAAAAACACTCACGAACGCACTCACCATCTCTCTCTAGGTTTGTATCTCTCTCACACACACCCACGTAGGTGGGGTACGTGCACTAAGAGAAGAGGTGCACGCACGACGCACGTACTCACGTCTCGTTCCCAACCACACCCGCGCGGGTACAAGGTGGAGCTCATTTCTGTACGAAAAGGCAGCCCTCGTGATAATTTGACACATGTCGGTTGTTCACTTGATGGAGGGTCGTGTACCACGCGTGAACGAAACAAAGTGTGACTTGACGCGTTGGCGCGTTATCTTTAAATAAAGATTTATTCCTCAATGGCATGTACAGAATATAAAATGATTGTATGGAGAGAAAAACAAAAACCGCTCCACTATACTCGTACAAATATAGGAAGGAGCCTCAATGATTGCTTGCTGGGGTTCGTCTCTTCACACTCTCTCACACAAGACGGCGGTGGCCAATCTCTCTCTCTCTCTCTAACCCCTGGTCACTGATCCGGCCGGATCCCGTCCACCGGTGGAAAGGGAGGATGTGCAGCGTTGCTCCAGTCGCCAGCGTCGAGGCAGGAAACCCTCTGCCGGCGTGTCCCGATCTACGGTACCCGCCGTTCTCTCCGACCAAGCTCCGGCGCGGTAGGGCCTTCGATCCTTGCTCGCCGCCACAGCAGATCCCGCCTGCTGTCGCCCTCCTACTTACATCGTGATGACCCTCAGGTACATCTTCCTCTGGAACTGGCCTTGCTCCACTGCCCAACTTCCCATGTTGCTGCATGTGGATCTTCTCTAGTTCTTTGCCTAAAACATACTAGCTAGACCGGCGCACTTTCCATTTTGTAATCTCGTCCTCACACCATTTGAGAGAAACCACTGTGCTCTTATCTTTCCCTTAAGACAATGAATATGCTTCTTTTTGTCGGCGTATGTGTCATCAACTGTCATTGGCTAGTAATTGTTTCCTTTCTACCTCTTTTTGCAAACAGGGATATCCATTTCACCTCGTTGCTATTGCGACCTTTTGGTGAACTGCACAAAGCACTTTTTTCTTAAGAGTGTTTTGTGCAGTTTTACTAAAATGTCTCACTGGCAACATTTCTACATTTCAATGGGACTACACAAAGGGAGTTTGGAGTTCCTATCCTCCTCATCCAACTCTCAGCCTAATCTTCTCCAACAAGTAGTTAGTCTCAAGAGAGACTGCAAAGTTGACCGGCTTCTATTTGTGTGTTTATTGTTTCATCAACAGTGCCACTATTATTGTAATCACACTTACTCAATATCTTTGCTAACAGGGACGCTCAGCTCTATTTTAATGGAACTGTACAAAATGATCGGAATGTTCCATGCTTCTGATAGCTCCTTTGTTTGCCAACATGTCGTGTTGATTTTGACAGAGTTGTGGGAAACTAGCTGCCAAACAATGAATATCGTGGCCAGGAAATGAAAGCATTCCTATGGAGAGCATCGATCATTTTTTATTTTTTACTTATTTGTACACCTTCTCACAACTTTGTCTTAAGTTGTGATGTAAATATTGGCTCAGATCTGCGAATCATTGAGATGCATTAGCAAGGAAGTTAGTTTTTTTTGCAAAAGAGCATGGATGTTAGTTTCCTTCGTATTTGATGGAATGTTGTAATGAGACAACCTTCCAGCTGGCAAGACAAATGAAACAAAAGCTGAAAGCTTCATAGCATTGTACAATTTCATGTCGCTCAAAAATTATGTGTACATATATTACTGTAAACAAATGCTGAAAGCTTGATAGCATTGCCAGAAACCATTCTACTGCTCCAGCATCCATGCCCACGTGCCATGCACCAAATTAGAGTGCACAACCGCACGGGAGACTCCAGCCCAGTCATTTCGCCGCAGTAATATACTAATGAGCAGTCAAATCATAAGCCCTACCTTTCCCACAGTAAGTTGCTCGGACGAAGCAACCATCAATTCAATATTCTTTGAATTTGCTCCTACTACTAGGAGCAACTATAAATACTAAGGAGAACCATAGACGGGCTAGGTGTCGCAAGGAGGCCATATGGTGATAGTGTGATCTGAGGAGTAATACTTCATTGGGCTGCCATTTTCCGCACTACTCTGGAGTAAATGCGTACTAGTAGTAGAAGATTGCTTTATCATAGATTAAAATAAAATAAGAGTGTAGACGCTCCACCGTGCGGTTCCTAGTGTACCTGTATACTGTACTACTCATACTATTAAACCTTGCGCTTGACTCTTCGCCTCTTCGTGAAGTCGAACAATTATGGTACTACAGTGTATGCTTCTAGAAATCTTACACCGAATGAACTGCTGCACGTCCACTGTGTGGGCAAGGATAGTGCGCAGTAGTCAAAAGCTTCTCCTCGTCTTGCAAGCCACCGCGCGTGTGGGAGAGGGAGAGGGCGTAGTAAGCAAGCTTCTCCTTGTTCTCCTCGTCCTGCGAGCCACCGCGCGTGCGAGAGAGGGAGAGGGCGTAGTAAGCAATCTTCTCCTCGTTCTCCTCGTCCTGCGAGCCACCGGGCATGTGGGAGAGGGAGAGGGCGTAGTGTAGTATTAGAGCATGGTTAATAATATAGCCAGCTCATCAAGAGATAGCAATATCATCTACTAATACAATAGGGTTGGCTATAAGGTTGGCTCTTAGGCTAGTGATATTTTTCACTTTCTCTCTTTCCCTTTCCTCTCATTTACTCATTTTACCTAGAAGCACGTGTAGAGGCTGGCTCTTGCATTGAGCCCACTTCCTCTCTTTTTGCTTGTCTCTCTCCTCCACATAAGCAAAAATGCCATGCAAGCGGGCTTATAGCCTACTATTGTACCTGCTCTTAGTACTACTACTAGTCCACTACTAGTCCATACTGCCTCCTTTCCGGTTAATATGGCTTAATGGCGGTCACTGGACTTCATAATATGCTCATTACGGTCAATATATACATTTTGCAGTGTTTATACGGTTACTTGCTCACTGTAGAGCACCGTTTGCACTCTGTTGACCGGCCAAATAGTCTACATAGCACTTTGTTGACTGGTAAAATTGACACGTGGACTGTGGGTCCCACCTGTCAGTTGGGAGAGGAAAGAAATAAGTTAAACAAAATTTTACACAGCTGCGGCAGGAGTTCAACTCTTGCGCGGGAACCACCCTGGCTGTGTATGTGTGCGCATGCACGTGTAGACTGAGCACTTGAGCGTGAGCGTGTGTGTTGCGTCGTGTGCTCTACACATGCATGTGTGCGTGCATGTGTACGTGTGACTGCTGCATGCATGCATTAGGGTGTCGCGTGCGTTTTTGTGTGCATGTGTACGTGTGACTGCTGCATGCATGCACGAGGGTTGTAGTCTTCACATGTTCATATTTCATAATGTACTACGTGCACGGAGTTTTAGACGGCATTACCCCTTGCTGAAATGATGGATTTTAGAGCAGGTAGGGCACATGGGAGTGAGACAAATCTGCATGCAAGGGTATTTTGGTCGATAGCATAACAAATAGCTCATGCATCGTAAGATCCGTTTGCATGGAAATACTACTTCTCGGTCATCGGAACTCGTTCTTCTTCCTTTCGCCGACACGTGGGACATCCAACATCCAGATCCAGGTGTCATGCAAGAAATTAGAGATAAGTACTTGGGAGTACAAGTGAGACTCGGGAACGGTCACACACGTAGGTGGAGTACCAGCAGGGGACGCCGTAATAATGCCTAATGAGCAGTCAAATCACACAGTAAGTTACTCGGATGAAGCAACCATCATTTCTCTCTTCAATGGCACATACGCAATAGTATAAAAAGGTTGATATGGATAGAAAAGGAAAACCGCTCCACTATATATACATAATATAGCTAGGAGCCTAAGCTACACGCTTGCTTGCCGGGGCTGCTCTCTTCACATACTCTCGCACAAAACGATGGTGGCCATACTGCTGTTCACATATCCAGACGGATCCCGTCCGCCGGGGGAAGTGGTGGATGTTTTGCGTAGACGCGGTCGCCAGTGGCGAGGGAGAAAACCCACTGTGGGCACGTCCCGATCAGGGGTCCCAGCCGTTCTCTCTCACAAAGCTCCGGCGCGGTAGCCTTCGCCCCTTGCTCACTGCCGCGGTATGGGCTGATGCTGCCTCCCACCGCCCTTCTAGCTACATCCCAACGTCCCTTAGGTACAACTTCCTTTCGAGCCGGCTTCCTCCACTGCCCCAGCTCCCCACGTTGCTCCATGCGGATCTTTCTCTACTTCTTTGCCCCGCACGTTGCTCTACCGGCTTCTATTTGTGATGAGTTTATGTCTCATCAACTAGTGCCACTACTATTATTCTAATCACACTTCTTCAATATCTTTGCCAACAGGGATGCTTAGCTCGATTTTAGTGGAAGTGCACAAAATCATCGGATGGTCAATGGGTTCCAGACTTCTTTCCTTCGAAAGTTTCAACCTCGCCAGGAAATTAAAGCATGTTTAGGGTTTAGGGTTCAAGGCCTAGGGACTGTATCGATCGTTTTGTTCTTTATTTGTACACCTTCTCACAACATTTGTCTTTAGTTGTGAAGTAAATATTGGCTATGATCTGTGAATCATTGAGATGCATCAGCATGCATGTTAGTTTCCTTTGTATTTGATGGAATGTTGTAACGGGGCAACCTTGGAGGCAAGATACATGAAACAAAAGCTGAAAGCTTCATAGCATTGTAAGTACAATTTTATCTCGCTGAGAAATTATAGTAGTATGTAGTACTCCTACTACTACTATACTAAGGAGCTAGGTGTCGCACGGTGTCCAAGGAATATGATGATAGTGTGAGGTGGGCCATGTACTACTCACTTGGCTGCCATGTTTCGCACTCCTCCGATGCAAGAGTGGATAAAATTAGTTTTATCACAGAATAAAAAAAAGAGTGCACATGCTCTACGGCGCGGTTCCTGGCTCCAAAATCATTCTACCTCCTTTCGCCGAAATGTGGGACATCCAGCATCCGGGTCCACGTGCCATGCACCAAAGTAGAGTGTAGTACTACAACTGACAATCACGACGGTCGTACCGCTGCAGTAATAATGACCAATGAGCCAACAAATCACATAGACCCAGCAGGAAGTTGGACGGACGAAGAAACCATCACTCTTCGTTGAATCCGCTTCTCCCTCATGCAGTATAGTATACTACAGTGTTCTTTTGGAAACCAACGTTTCTTGTCGATGGATCGCGCCATGGAGCAAAACTAACATTTATATACATCACGTCTGTCGCGTTCGCGTCTCACCCCACACGGTTGCTCGGCATGCCGCTCATCGCAAAGCGAGTATACGCAAACTTCCCCGCCCATGTGTCGATGAATCGCGTCATGGAGTACTACTACTGGAAGAGATAGACGAGCGAGGAGAGGACAGCTAGCTGTAGCACGGACTCCCAAGAACTTTTTTGCATGCATGTTGTGGTCGGCCATGGTGTCGTTTGAATGCGGAGCAGTCGCGTGTACCGGGAAGCGGCGCGGGCGGTGCTCTCTCGGCCGCCCCAGTGAGAGGTCGCGTCTGCTCTGACCGGGCATGAATGCGGCACTGACCTTTTTGGGCCGGGAGCGTGCGCGAGTGATGGAGATGGTTTTGTTGGGCCGGGGCGGTCAGGAGCGGGCGTGGAAGCCGTCCGGACGCCCACAAACAAGAGACGCTGGACCTACGTAAATATTGCTAGGGTTTAGGGTTAACATTAATTATTACGTAATTAACGTAATAATGAGCCAGTTGGACAAATACGATTGGAGATGAAAGGAGGACGGGCCAACCCCCCTGAAATTCAGCGGGGGGTTGGAGATGAAAGTAGGAATTTTACGTAAACACGGATATGTATGTGTATGTGTATGTGTGTGTGCGCACACACACACACATAGTCACGACTCTCGCGAATACTCATACACACCATCTCTCTGTAGGTCGATGTCTCGTTCTCTCTAACACACACACATAGTTCGGGCTCATTTTGTTCCTAGGATAGGAATATCATAGGTGTGGGAAACAATAGGAAGTGAGATAAAAGGAGTAGTACTACCAGTTCAAAAAAAAGGAGTAGTACTACGTACAAGAAGAGAAGAGGTACACGCACGTACTCTGCCTCTGACACACCTGTGAGTACATGATGGAGCGCATTTGTACACGAAGAGGCAGCTTACGTGATAATTTGACCCTTTAATTTGGTCACTTAATAATGGAGGGTCGGGGACCACACATGAGCGATACTCCTGGAAGCGGTGGTGTGTTATTGATCGAGTTTTATTTCCTTGTACGTTAAAAAGAGATTCCACCGCGAGTTTTTGTTTTTGTTTCCGGGAACGCGCGTATTCTGTTTGAAACCATTGCTATGGAGAGATTTTTTTTACTCCATTGTATATATAGGCTTGAGAGGGCTTGGTTGATAGGGTTTCTCGCATCTCACTCTCTCACCCTCTCCAAATCAAAATAAGACGACAGTATCCACTCTGATATCTCTCCTCACCGGTGGTCATAGATCCGGTCGGATCCCGTCCAGTGCGGGAGGGGAGGAGCTGCAGCGTTGACGTGGTCGCCGTCGGCGAGGGAGGAAGCCAATGTGCACCGTCCTCTCTGAGCCGGTGCCAGCGCGGACGAAGGTCCTCTGCACCCTTGTTCGCTGCCGTCGTGTGGGCAGATCCGCCGCCCGCCTAAGCCACATCTCGCCCATCTGAGGTACAACTTCTTTTGGATTTCATGCTTCGTTCTACTGGTCTAGCTCCTCACGTCGCTCCATGCGGGTTTTGTATATACTAGTACTCCCCAACTCACCATGTACAGTAGCTAGGCTTCGTCTGCTGGTCCAACATCACCTAAATTTTTTGGTTACAGGAAAGGCCACTCCCAAAGTTGTCCTGGTTTTTCCGTCAAAAAAAAAGTTGTCCTGGTTTATGCCTCAGTGGAGGTACATGGTGGTTGTGCGCTTGATACGTCCATTTTGCATCATGTTTTACTACTGTTATTTATAGTGTTTTTAATCAATATAACACTTTGTGGAGCAATTCTAATGCCTTTTCTCTCTTAATATGCAAGATTTACATAGGGAGGGAGATTGCCGGCAGCTGGAATTCTGGACCTGAAAAAGCTATGTCAGAGATACCTATTTTGCACATCTCCAAATGAGCTGAAATTTCACGGAGATTTATTTTGGAATAAATAAAAAATATAGGAAGAAAAAATATCAGAGGGGGCCACCCAGGTGCCCACGAGGCACCAGGGCGAGCCACCCCCCCAGGCGCGCCCTGGTGGCTTGTGGGGCCCCTGGCCAGCCTCCGGTGCCCATATTCTGGTATATAAGCCCATTTGCCCTAGAAAAGATAAGGAGAAGACTTTTGGGACAGTGTGCCGCCGTCTCGAGGTGGAACTTGGGCAGGAGCACTTTTGCTCTCCGACGGAGCGATTCCGCCGGGGATACTTCCCTTCGGGAGGGGGAAATCGGAGCCATCGACATCACCAACGATCCTCTCATCATGGGACGACCAATCTTCATCAACATCTTCAACAGTACCATCTCATATCAAACCCTAGTTCATCTCTTGTATTCAATCTTTGTCTCAAAACCTCAGATTGGTACCTGTGGGTTGCTAGTAGTGTTGATTACATCTTGTAGTTGATGCTAGTTGGTTTATTTGGTGGAAGATTATATGTTCAGATCCAATATGCTATTCAATACCCCTCTGATCTTGAACATGAATATGATTTGTGAGTAGTTACTTTTGTTCTTGAGGACATGGGAGAAGTCTTGTCATAAGTAATCATGTGAATTTGGTATTCGTTCGATATTTTAATGATATGTATGTTGTTGATTCTCTTAGTGGTGTTATGTGAACGTCGACTACATGACACTTCACCATCTTTGGGCCTAAGGGAATGCATTGTGGAGTAGTAATTACATGATGGGTTGCTAAAGTGACAGAAGCTTAAACCCTAGTTTATGCGCTATTCCGTAAGGGACTGATTTGTATCCATATGTTTAATGCTATGGTTAGAGTTATCTTAATTCTCTTTCATAGTTGTGGATGCTTGCGAGAGGGGGTAATCATAAGTGGGAGGCTTGTTCAAGTAAGAACATCACCCAAGCACCGGTACACCCACATATCAAATTATCAAAGTAGCGAACGCGAATCAAACAAACATGATGAAAGTGACTAGATGAAATTCCCATGTGTCCTCGAGAACGTTTTGCTTATTATAAGAGATCGTTTTGGCTTGTCCTTTGCTACAAAAAGGATTGGGCCACCTTTCTGCACTCTTTTTTACTATTGCTACTTGTGACTTGTTACAAATTATCTTGCTATCAAACTACTCGTTACCGATAATTTCAGTGCTTGCTGAAAACCGCTTGTCATTTCCATCTGCTCCTCGTTGGGTTCGACACTCTTACTTATCGAAAGGACTACAATTGATCCCCTATACTTGTGGGTCATCAAGACTCTTTTCTGGCTCCATTGCCAGGGAGTGAAGCGCCTTTGGTGAGTGGAATTTGGTAAGGAAACATTTATATGCATTTGGTTCATCGTGATCGGAATTACATATATAATTTTTGGCCTCGTGAAGGAGAAAGCATCGCTCAAGCTTGGGGGGTGCTTAAGTATATGTTGCATACATGCCCCAATCATGAGCTCTCAAGAGAAATTATCTTACAGAATTTTTATGCTCGGCTTTCTCATGATGATCGAACCATGCTCGATTCTTCTTCGACTGGCTCCTTTATGAAGAAAACTATTGAATTCAGATGGGATCTTCTGGAAACAATTAAATGCAACTCTGAAGATTGGGAACTCGACAAAGGTAATGAGTCAGGTATAATACTTGAGTTCGATTGTGTTAAATCTTTTATGGAAACCGATGCTTTTCGTAAGTTTAGCACTAAATATGGACTTGACTCTGAAATAGTAGCTTCCTTTTGTGAATCATTTGCTACTCATGTTGATCTCCCTAAGGAGAAGTGGTTTAAATATCATCCCCCTGTTAAAGAAAAGATTGAGGAACCCATTAGTGTTAAAGAAGAAACAATTGTTTACCATGTTGATCCAGTTGTGCCTACTGCTTATATTGAGAAACCACCTTTTCCTGTTAGGATTAAGGAACATGCTAACGTTTCAACTGTGGTTAACAAAAGTAATATTAGAGCATCTAGACCCTCTAAACAAATTAAAGTTGAACCTAATGTTGCTATGGTTAAAGATCTCTTGGTCGATAATATAGATGGGCATGTTATTTACTTCTGTGATGAAGCAGCTAGAATTGCTAAACCAGACCTTGAAGATAAAAACAGACCCATAGTAGGTATGCGTGTTGTCTCTGTTAAAATAGGAGATCATTGTTATCATGGCTTATGTGATTTGGGTGCTAGTGTGAGTGCTATTCCGTTTACCTTATATCAAGAAATTATGAATGACATTGCACCTATTGAAATAGAGGACATTGATGTTACTATTAAACTTGCAAACAGAGATACCATTAGACCGCTTGGGATCGTTAGAGATGTTGAAGTCTTGTGTGGAAAAATAAAATACCCTACTGATTTTCTAGTCCTCGGTTCTTCACAAGATAATTTTTGTCCCATTATATTTGGTAGACCCTTCTTGAACACTGTTAATGCCAAGATTGATTGCGCTAAAGAAACTGTTAGTGTTAATTTTGGTGGTATGTCTCATGAGTTTAATTTCTCCATGTTTCGTAGACAACCTCGTGATAAAGAATTGCCTAGTAAAGATGAAATTATTAGTCTTGCTTCTATTGCCGTACCTCCTACTGATCCGTTAGAACAATATTTGCTAGACCATGAAAACGATATGCATATTAATGAAAGAAATGAAATAGATAAGATGTTCTTTGATCAACCACCTATCCTTAAACACAATTTGCCTGTTGAAACTCTTGGAGGCCCTCCTACGCCTAAAGGTGACCCTGTATTTGAATTGAAGCAATTGCCTGATACATTGAAATATGCTTATTTAGATGAAAAGAAGATATATACTGTTATTATTAGTGCTAACCTTTCAGAGCATGAAGAAAATAGATTACTAAAAACTCTGAGGAAGCACCGCGCTGCTATTAGATATACTCTTGATGATCTTAAGGGCATTAGTCCCACTCTATGTCAGCATAAAATTAATATGGAGCCTGATGCTAAACCAGTTGTCGACCACCAACAACGATTAAGTCCTAAGATGAAAGAGGTGGTAAGAACTGAAATATTAAAGCTTCTGGAAGCAGGTATAATCTATCCCATAGCTGATAGTAGATGGGCAATTCCCGTTCATTGTGTCCCTAAGAAAGGAGGTATTACCGTTGTTCCTAATGATAAAAATGAACTCACTCCACAAAGAATTGTAACTGGTTATAGGATGGTAATTGATTTTAGAAAATTAAACAAAGCTACTAGAAAATATCATTACCCCTTACCTTTTATTGATCAAATGTTAGAAAGATTGTCCAAGCATACACACTTTTGTTTTCTTGATGGATATTCTGGTTTCTCTCAAATACCCGTATCACAACCTGACCAAGAGAAAACCACCTTTACTTGTCCTTTTGGAACTTATACTTATAGACGTATGCCTTTTGGTTTATGCAATGCACCTGCTACCTTTCAAAGATGTATGACTGCTATATTCTCTGACTTTTGTGAAAAGATTGTTGAGGTTTTCATGGATGATTTTTCCGTTTACGGAACTTCTTTTGATGATTGCTTAAGCAACCTTGATCGAGTTTTGCAGAGATGTGAAGAAACTAACCTTGTCTTGAATTGGGAGAAGTGCCACTTTATGGTGAATGAAGGTATTGTCTTGGGGCATAAAATTTCTGAAAGAGGCATTGAAGTTGATAAAGCTAAGGTTGATGCTATTGAGAAAATGCCATGTCCTAAAGATATTAAAGGTATAAGAAGTTTCCTTGGTCATGCTGGTTTCTATAGGAGATTTATTAAAGACTTCTCTAAAATTTCTAGACCTCTTACCAATCTCTTGCAAAAAGATGTTCCATTTGTTTTTGATGATGATTGTGTAGAAGCCTTTGAAACACTTAAGAAAGCCTTAACCACCGCACCTATTGTTCAACCACCTAATTGGAACTTGCCTTTTGAAATTATGTGTGATGCTAGTGATTATGCTATTGGTGCTGTTCTAGGACAGAGAGTTGATAAGAAATTAAATGTTATCCATTATGCTAGTAAAACTGTAGACAGTGCCCAAAGAAATTATGGTACTACTGAGAAAGAATTTCTAGCCATTGTGTTTGCATGTGATAAATTCAGATCTTACATAGTTGATTCTAAAGTAACTGTTCACACCGATCATTCTGCTATTAAGTACCTTATGGAAAAGAAAGATGCTAAACCTAGACTCATTAGGTGGGTTCTATTGCTACAAGAATTTGACTTGCATATTATTGATAGAAAGGGAGCTGAGAATCCCGTAGCTGATAATTTGTTTAGAATGGAAAATGTTCTTGATGACTGCCACTTGTAGCTTGCGTTGGTATTTCCCCGAAGAGGAAGGGATGATGCAGCACAGTAGAGTAAGTATTTCCCTCAGTTATGAAACCAAGGTTATCAATCCAGTAGGAGAATCACGCAACACCTCGTTAGCAGCACCTGCACACAAACAACAAATCCTTGCACCCAACGCAATCAAGGGGTTGTCAATCCCTCGGCGGTAAGTTGCAAGATTAAATTGTATGTGATAGATAGATAGACTGAAACAAAAATACAAAATAAAATAAATAAAGAAAAAGTGCAGCAAGTAATTTTAGGGTTTTAGTATATGATTTAAATAGACCCAGGGGGCATAGTTTTCACTAGAGGCTTCTCTCAAGAAAATAGCATATGGTGGGTAGACAAATTACTGTTGGGCAATTGATAGAAAAGCAAATAATCATGACGATATCCAAGGCAATGATCATGTATATAGGCATCACGTCTGAGACAAGTAGACTGACTCCTGCCTGCATCTACTACTATTACTCCACACATCGACCGCTATCCAGCATGTGCCAGTGTATAAAACATGGGTATTTTATACCATGACTTATGCACAGACGATGGCAGCCTCCTTGCCGGGAACCGCCTACCAGAAAGAAGCTCAAGACACAGCATTCGGCCAGTACCGAAGATGAAGACATTCCTCGCCGGCAAGGCTAAGCCGCCAAGGTGAGGACCCGGCAAGCTCCGTACCAGCAAGCTCCTGCCAGCCCTCCAGCGCTCCACCTCACCGCATAGGTGTTCGCTAGTGGGTGAGGTGTCGACCGCGTGGGCTAGTTGGTAAGGCTTGTCGGGCATGTGTCAGCACGCTGGGACAGGATTTGCTTCTAATGACACGCGTCCGGGAGGCATGTCAGGATAATACGAGGTAGCTGGGCAAGCGGTGCAGAAACCTTGCCGGGACTACCTCTCCACATGACACCTAACAGCGCATTTAATGCCTTTGTCCTGAATTGGCAGAGTTAGGTACGATAGCATTGTTTGCTATCTAATCGCTATGTAATTACTGTTTTGCCACTTTGGTAACCCCTTGAACTATAAAAGGAGGGCCAAGGCTACAGTTTAGAGGATTCGATTCGGTCGGACCACTTTTCGAACACAAGCACGTCTCGCATAGCTGCTCCCCCCGCGCTTTGCCGGGACAGGCGCTCCTTGTACTGTGCTTCTGCACCATCAATACACCAAAGGCAGGAGTAGGGTTTTACGCTTCTCAGCAGCCCGAACCTGGGTAAATCCCTCGCGCTTCCCATTATCCATGCTCTTTGTTCACGTCGACCTCCCCCGCCGAACCACAAGGGGCTGCATGGCCCCATAGATGGTCGATTCCCAACATCTTTGGCGCGCCAGGTAGGGGGGCGTCGCTTGCGCGAACCTTGACCAGTGGGTTGCGCATCTTCTTCATCATCTTCATCGACTTCATCCTCGTCCTTCTCGTCGTCGATGGCGCCCAAGAAGAAGGGCATGACAATGACGGCCACCCCGCACGCATCCGCGGGCGGCGCAGGCGGCGCAGCCAATGCGGGCGGCGTGGATATCGCGGTTCGCACGACCAGCGTAAGCAGCGCGGTCACCATGCCCACCACGGTCGGCGCAGGGGACGAGCACGCCGGAGGCAGTCGGCCTCCTTGATCCTCTGACGAACGGAGCCGCGACGACGCGGGCAGAGAGGACGAATGACCTCCTTCTCCTCCTCCTCCTCGCCGCGCAGGCGAACGCAGTCACCGAAGCAACGATGCCCGGGGCGGCGCGAGCCGAGATCCTGCTGCAGCGGCGTCCAAGGATGCTGCTTCAGGACAGACGCCGCACCCCTTGCACAATGGGCACAGTGCAGCTCCGAGCGGCGCCAACGACTCCGGGCAGCAGCGACCTCATGGCAAGACTCCTGTGGATCAAATCCCAGATCCTCAGGCACCGCCTCCGCCATGGCGACCTGCTGCTGATCATGTGCCACGGCAGTAAGACCGCAATGGCGCTCCTACTGGCTCTGCCAGGAGTAGAGCGATGTCGCGCTCTTTGCTCCAGGCCATGCCAGCCACGGCAGTGGAAGTAATGGCGCGAGTTCAGATGCTGTTGAACTTCCTTCCAACGGCAGAGAAGATGGATGAGTGGAGAGCCACCATCCAAAGCTTGATTCGATTTTCCGAAAAATCACAGCAAGCGGAGCCCTCACGGCGTCCACAAGCAGCACAAACATCTCCAGTCGGTGGCCGCGTTGACGGTACCATGCTAACGGTGCAATCGCCGCCGCGACAACCGCCTCAATAGCAGCAACGCCAACAGCCGCGACAAGACCAGCAATCTCTTGGACCCAACGAGATGTCGATAGCCTCTTCAGATCCACAGGCACGGGAAGATCAGCGGCAAGTGCTGCGAGACAGGCGGGCAGAAGACGCCCGCACCACCATCGAACGGCGCTGAGAGGCGCGTCGTCAATCCGACGCGTGCAACGGCCTCGTCGTTGATGAGCCTGCGCCAGGGGTTGGAGGATATCTACCTTACGAGGTTGGGTGTCCTACCTTCACCCGCGAGCTGCGGCAAGTCCGATGGCCGTCCGTTCGAGCCTTCAAGCTAGAAGTGCCAGAAAAATATGACGGCAAGCTGAACCCGGCAGAGTTTCTAGGCATCTACACTATTGCCGTGCAAGCTGCCGGAGGGAGAGACGAGAAGATCCTCACCAACTACTTCCCGTTGGTACGAAAACCCAACATGAGGTCTTGGCTGATGAACTTGCCGGAGAACTCCATCTCTTCGTGGTTAGATCTCTGCAACGAATTCGTCGGTGCCTTTACCGGAGGCCATAAGGCCCCTGGGCAGCCCAGCGACCTGCAAGTGATCCCGCAAAGAGATGGCGAAACTTTACGCAAGTACATCCAAAGATCCAGCCGCGTACACCGCAACATTCTAGATGTGCACCCCGCAGCCATCATTGCCGCCTTTCACACGAATGTGCGCAATCGGAGGATGCGGGAGAAGATGAACTTCAAGTTGCCCGAGACCGTCAACGAGCTCTACTCGTTGGCGGATAAGTGTGCACGTGCTGAGGAAGGAAGAAGGCTTCCCGGGGAGGACGCTGGTGCTGAAGTAGATTCTGAGGACGATGATGCTGTCACCCCAGGGAAGAAAGGTCGGAAGCGCAATAGGAAGCGCAAAGGCAAAACTGTTATGGCTGTCAAAGGCTCCGGCAACTCCGAGTCCGCCAAGAAAGCCAAGACTGAGAATTTCGGCAAGGAGGCTGCTGCATGTGCCGCTTGCCAGGAGGCGGCGGCAAACGAGAAGGCCGGCAAGTCAGATGGACCATACTGCAAAATTCACCGCACCAAAGGCCATGATCTCCAAGAGTGCCGGCAAGTCGAGCACCTTGTTGAGAAGCAGAAGGCTGAATACGAGAAGCGCGACAAGGAAAAAGGCCAAGATGGTGCCGGTGGATCCAGCAAAAAGGGCCGTGGTGGTCGAGGAGGCTGCCGCGGCAAGGCCAAGCAGCAGAAAGAAAAGCCTGCTAGGGGCCGCGAGAAGAAAAAGGGAGATGATGGGAGTGAAGAAGAAGAGGACGATGATGAGACCAGCGAACAAGAATTCCAAAAAGCAACTGAGGCCATGTGCGTTGACGGGGGCGCATCTTTGCACTCCTCTCACCGCCAGCTTAAACAGTGGGCTCGTGAGGTTAATGCGACAGAACCGGAATGGGCTCTCAAAAACCACTCAAATGGTCACACACGCCTATCATCTTTGATGTTGAGGACCACCCTGATCGCATAACTGCGGTTGGGTGTTTGCCGTTGTTGGTTTCCCCAACAATTCACAACCTCCAAGTAACGAAGATGTTAGTTGACGGTGGGGCCGGTCTGAATCTAATCTCTCCGGAGGTAATCAAGAGGCTACAGATTCCCGACGAGGAGCTCGAAAAGACAGGCACTTTTCAAGGAGTGAACCCGGGAAGAAGCCAGCCCAAGGGAAAGATCACGTTGCCGGTAACATTTGGCGAGGAACTGAACTACATGATGGAAAAGATTGTCTTCGACGTCATCAAGATCCCCTTGCCGTACAATGGAATTCTTGGCCGCCCGGCCTTGGCAAAATTCATGGCAGCATCCCACTATGCTTACAACACGTTGAAGATGCCAGGGCCGATGGGTGTCATTTCCGTCAACTCCGACAAGAAAGATGCGGTCATCTGCGTCGACAAGATGTACAGAGATGCGGTTGCTGCAGAAGCCGCCAAGGCACCAGCTTCCGCCAAGAAAAAAGAAAACAAGAAATCTGGCAAAGCCTCTAACAAGGATTCCAGGAAGCGCACCTCTTTGGAGTGCTGCGTACCTGTTGAAGACTTGACGGAGTGCTCCGCCGGTAAGAAATCCAAAGCCATAGCACCGGCAACAAAGAAGGTGCCGGCGAGGGAGGACGGCAGTGGCGGTACTTTCATCATCAGCGCTGCCCTTGACGGCAAATAGGAAAGTGCGCTCGTTGCCTTCCTACGGGCGAATGTCGATGTGTTCGCATGGCAACCATCCGACATCCCCGGTGTTCCCAGGGAGGTAATTGAGCACCACCTTGCCGTTTTCCCCCACGCTCGGCACGTCAAAAAAAGTCCGGAAGCAAGCTTTGGAGCGGCAGCAATTCATTGCCGAAGAAATCAAGAAACTCGAAGCAGTAGGCCTGGTCAGAGGAGTGCTACATCCCACTTGGTTGGCAAATCCAGTGGTGGTGCGCAAGGCAAACGGAAGTGGAGACTTTGTATTGATTACACGGATATCAACAAAGCCTGCCCGAAGGACCCTTTCCCCTTGCCGCGCATTGATCAAATTGTAGACTCTACTTCTGGCTGTGAATTGCTCTCCTTCCTTGATGCATATTCTGGATACCATCAGATATTCATGGCCAAGGAGGATGAAGATAAGACTGCATTCATTACTCCATGTGGCACGTACTGCTTCGTACGTATGCCCTTCGGATTAAAGAGTGCCGGTTCAACATTTGCAAGAGCGGTCCAAATCGGTTTTGAGCCCCAGCTTCACAGGAATGTAGAAGCATACATGGATGACATAGTGGTCAAAACCAAGGACAAGTCTACCCTTATTCAAGACTTGGAAGAGACATTTGCGAACTTACACAAAATCAACTTGAAGCTCAATCCCGAGAAGTGTGTGTTTTTCCTTCCGGCAAACTTCTCGGATTCTTTGTATATCAACGAGGAATTGAAGAAAATCCTGACAAGATCAAGGCGATTGAGCAGATTCAAGCACCGAAAAGCGTCAAAGATGTGCGGCGTCTTGCCGGTTGTGTTGCTGCCTTGAGTAGGTTCATTTCAAGATCTGTTGAGCGCGCCTTGCCGTTTTTCAAGATTTTGAAAAAGGCAGGGCCAATGAAATGGACTTCGGAGGCGGAGGCCACGCTGCAGGACTTGAAAAGATACCTCTCCTCCGCGCCAACACTGGTTGCGCCAAGACCACAAGAGCCGTTGCTGCTATACATACCGGCAACGAATCAAGTGGCTCGTGCCGCACTAGTGGCACAGAGGGAACTCGATGACGAGGAAACAACCATGGCAAACCCGTCCAGTGGCAAATCAGAGTCTTCTTCGGCAAGATCCGGTGCCGATAAGTCAGAAACAGGGCAAGCAAATGAAGTTGATCAACAAATAGTGCCGAAGAAGAAAGTGGTGCAGCGACCAGTGTATTTTGTTAGTTCCCTTCTGCAGGGGGCTAGATCGAGATACTCTGGGGTGCAGAAGTTGCTTTTCGGTCTCCTTATGGCCTCGAGAAAACTGCGCCACTACTTCCAAGCACACGAGATTACCGTCGTCACTCGCTTTCTGTTGCAATGCATCTTGAGAAATCCAAAGGCAACCGGCAGGATAGTGGAGTGGGCGTTGGAATTGTCAAGCTTTGCACTCAAGTTTGAGAGCACCTCAACTATTCAGAGCAGAGCCTTGGCGGAGTTCATTGCAGAATGGACACCAACGCAAGACGAAGCAATTCAAGAAACAGCTCTCCCCGGCAAGGAAACGGCAAAGGAATGGGTCATGTACTTTGATGGTGCCTTCTCGCTGCAGGGCGCCGGTGCCGGAGTGCTGCTTATCGCACCCACCGGGGAGCACCTCAAGTCTGTGGTCCAAATGCAGTTTCCCAGGGAGCAAGCTACAAACAACACTGCTGAGTACGAAGGACTTCTTGCCGGTCTTAGGATCGCAGTAGACCTTGGGATCAAAAAATTGATCATCCGCGGTGACTCGTAGCTTGTTGTGAAGCAAGTGAACAAAGATTACAAGAGCCCATTAATGGAAGCATACGTGGAAGAAGTGAGGAAATTGGAAGAACACTTTGACGGGTTACAAACAGAGCACATCCCTCGTGCGGAAAACAACATTGCTAACAGCCGGTCAAAATGTGCTGCTCAAAAGCTTCCCGTGGAACCGGGAACTTTTGTGCTCCATTTGAATCAACCCACGGTCACTCCATCAACGCAGGCCAGTAAGAGAAGAAAGTTGAATGCCGGCAAGTACTTTCCAGCAGAGCCCCCAGAAGCCGCCGACAAGGACGTTGCCGGAAACAACAATACGGTTGCCGGTGAGCAGCCGCTTAGCAAAGAACCACAAGTTCTTGCCACAGAAGCAAGCGCTCCCGTAGCCGAGGAGATGCCTTTAGTCCTTGTCGTCGAGCCACAGGCTCCGACGTGGGCACAGCAGATAGTCCGTTTCCTTCAAACAGGAGGACTTCCCGATGAGCAAGAAGAAGCAGAGAAAGTAGCCCGTCAGTCAAGTATGTATCAGTTTGTGGATAGCATCCTATACAGAAAACGACCAAACGGTGTGAAATTCAAGTGCATTTGCCGGGAAGATGGACTAAAGTTGTTGGCAGAGATACACGGAGGCATATGTGGCTCTCACATAGGATCAAGGGCTCTTGTCGGCAAAGCTTTCCGACAAGGCTTCTATTGGCCCACTGCCCTCCAGGATGCGACTGAGCTAGTAACCAAGTGTGAAGCATGCCAATTCCATTCAAAGAGCATACATCAACCAGCTCAAGCCCTCCAAACAATCCCTCTCTCCTGGCCCTTTTCGGTCTGGGGGCTTGATATCTTGGGCCCCTTTCCCCGTGCTGCCGGGGGCTTTGAGTTCTTGTACGTCGCCATCGACAAGTTCACAAAGTGGCCGGAAGAGGAGCCAGTGAGGAAGGTGACAGCGCAATCAGCCATCAAGTTCTTCAAAGGATTAGTTTGCCGTTTCGGGGTTCCTAACATGATCATCACTGACAACGGCACACAATTCACGAGCCGCACCTTCATGCAGTATATCCAAGACCTCGACAGCAAAATCTGTTTTGCATCTGTTGCTCACCCGAGAAGCAACGGCCAGGCGGAAAGGATGAACGCTGAAGTGCTGCGTGGCCTCAAGACAAGGACCTTTGACAGGCTGCGCAAGTGTGGGAGGCACTGGATTGATGAGTTGCCGGCGGTTCTTTGGTCACTCAGAACGACACCAAATCGAGCTACCGGCCAAACACCCTTCTCCCTAATCTATGGTGCAGAAGCGGTGCTCCCCACGGAACTCATATACGGGTCACCTCGAGTGCTCGCTTACGATGAAGCTGAGCAAGAGCGGCTGCGGCAAGACGACGCGTTGCTCCTTGAGGAAGATCGTCTTCGGGCGGTTGTGCGAGCTGCACGCTACCAGCAAGCCTTGTGCCGCTACCATAGCCGCAAAGTGCACGCCCGAAGCCTTGAGGAAGGCGACCTTGTTCTTTGGCACAGTCCGCCAAGGGATCAAACAAGTTGACGCCGAAGTGGGAAGGCCCTTACTGGGTAGTACAAGTCACCAGGCCTGGCGCTGTCCGCCTGGAGACCGAAGATGGCACCTCGGTGCAGAACTCATGGAATATTGAGCATCTTCGCAAGTTCTATCCATGAGGCGCAGTTGCCGGTTCATGTCCCAGAAACACCCTTTGTACAAGCCTTGTCGATCAGACATGTAACCCTTTGTACAAAGCCAGGCGCAGATCCTGTGCATAATAAAGCTAAGTGTTTCGCAACTCCTCGTACATATTCATTTATGTGTCGATGCATGTGATGTTGTGATTTACGCTTTAGTTTGTATGAAATGACTAATGAGCCGTCAAGGTTCCCAAACCGCTCTTTTCTCTTCTTTCTTTTTCATAAAAGGATGAGGAGGTTCCCTCGCCTGCAAGTTTCCCGGAGGGAGTGGAGATGGGGGACCATTCTTAACGATGTTCAAGTGATCATTTTTTACAACGAGAGAAACGGCACAAGGAAAACACAATGGTGGATGTAGCGGCAAGCTCAGTCTCGGCGGTTGCCTTGGACCCTGGGGATTTGGAGAACCTTGTCGGCAAGAGGAGCAGTGATCTTGTCGGCAGCAGTGACGTCTGTGCTATCCGGCAGCCTCCTAAAGACCCCGGAGATATCAAGGCTGGGATTGCGATGAGCGATCTTGAGCAGCACCCTGTACACAATTTCACGCGCAAATTTCCGGGACTCATCAGCAAACGAGGCAGACCTGTCTTCCTGGTACATCTTCAAGGCATCGACAAGGACCTCGAAGAACTTGGTCAACCTGACGCTGGTGGCCTCCTTGTCGTTGACGGTGAAACCCCAGCTCTTCATATCCATCTCTGCGATTTGAAGGCTGATCCGCTTGGCGGCATTAACAAGCCTGCCGGTCCAGAGGGAGAGGTTCTCGTGCAGCTGGGCGTAGTTGCTTTCAGCCTCCTTCTTCGAGGCCTCCTCCTTCTCCAGCTTCTCCGTCAAGACCCTCTCCCTCTCCTTGGTGGATTCCGAAGCTGCTACAACGGTGGCCAATTGGGATTTCAGGTCCTCAAGTGCCTTGGCGGCAGTGTCGAGATCTTGGTTCTTGGACGACAGCTGCGCTTGCAAGTCCCCCAAAGTGCGGGCTGCCTTCAGCGCTTCGTTCTTGAGAACCTCGATCTCCTTGCCGCTGCCGACAAGATCCTCCTTCAGTTTGGCCACCTGGGATTCCAGTTCTGCCTTGGCGGAGTCAGCGGCAACAGCCTTATCAGCGGCCTCCTTGAGCTTGGCGGCGTTCTCCGAGGCCTGGGCTTCAATGAGCTTCTTGTGCCCGTTTTCCAGCTCCTGGGTCCGCCGTTTGAGGAGCGCTTCAATCTCATCATCCTTGCCATGAAGAGTGGCCGTAAGGGCCTCTTCCCGCGTGGCAAGATCCTTCTCCTTGACGTTGAGCAGCATTTCGCGCTCCGTCAGCTTGCCGTCGCGGATCACCACTCTTTCGGTAGCAGTGTTGAGATTGCGGGCCTGCTGACTGTACCATGTGCGCAGATCGTCCGCCTTCTCCCTCAGCTTCCGATCAACCAAATCCGCAGCCTTGCGCTCTTCGTGCACCTTGTCCTACCTCCGGCCGTACCGTTCCTGGACGCCCTTGAACCCGACGGCCATGATTTCCATGAAAGCAAGATCTTCGGCGTTGTCGGCCATGTCGGTGGATTCGTCGGTTCTTTGGACCAAGGGGAGCAGGATCCGAGCTATCTCCTCATCAAAGCTTGGCCCCGCGATGCCAGAGGAACTGGGGGCTCCAGACTCATGCTGAGGGGCGACCAATGCCAAGTCACTTGACGGAGCCGGCGGGATTGACACCACTAACTGGTTGCCGCGAGTTGGCGCATCGACATTGGCGGGCGTCTTCTCCGCATCCATCCTGGCGGGGTCGGGCGTGCTGTCGGAAGCCCTCTCGGACTCGTCGGGGAGTGTCCCGGTCTCCTTGGCAACCTGTGTGGGGCCCTCTCCAGTGGCGATCTTGACGGCTTCCTCGGCGGCATCCCTTGCGATATCAGCCACCTCCACAAGGACTTTGCCTTCATCAGGGGAGGTTTGAGCTGTGGATCAAGGCGAAAACAAGGGTCAGATAGGATTCGAGATCACAAGTCAAGTTCAAGAAGACAGAAAGAAATTTTCCCGGAAGAGGCATGCAAAGGCAAGAGGATTACCCGTTGGTGCTTGCTAAGGAAGGGCTCCTTCCCCGGCAACCTGCGTTGCCGGCGCGCGGTCGTCGGCAGCCCCGCTCGTCGGGGTAGCCCCCGTGTGGGTAAGCTCATCGGTGGAGGCCCCTGACGGAGAAGCGCTCCCCGGGATATTGATGGATGGGGGAGCCACGGTTGGATCCGCTTCTTGGCGCTCCTCTTCTTGGCGGGCCTCCTCCGTCCCCACAACAGGCTCAGCAGCAGGGACTCCAGTACCAGTGCTAGTGGTAAGCACCCGCACCACGTCCTCGCGCTGGGGGCTCAGCTGGGGGCTGGTAACGACGGCTTCAGCCATTACAACCCCCTGCCCAGCGCTTGCCGCAGGGTCCTGTGCTACTGCAGACCTGGGCCGCTTCGATCGATGCACGAGCGGTTCTGGGTCCCTGTCAAGACAGAAGGAATCAAGTTAAAATGGCAATCAAGTGGAATCAAGGCTTGCTGGGAATAAGCGAAGTACGTACTCCTCCTCCTCCTCGGACTGGCCAAGGACGTCGAAATCGTACATCACTGGCGGGGGTGACTCCCTCGCCCTCTTGAGTGCCGGAGGAGGTGAACCCATCGGCTGAAGGGGCTCGGTTTCCTCGGCAACCTCTGGCCGCGGAGATGAAGGCTTTGACCGGGGACGTCGGGTGGACTGCCGGCGTGCTTCTTCTTGGCGGCCGGCCTTCGTGGTCGTCTTCTTCACCGTGGGGCCAGCCCTCGGCGAAGAAGCGCACACCGGCTCTTGGCTGGCTGCCCTCTGAAGCCGACGCCTCCTCTTTGGGGCCCGAGGGCCCTCTTCTTCCTCGGGCTCTCCGGTGGCTTCAGTTCCGGCAACTTCGTCCCCGGCAGCCTCGGCCCCGACAACCTCGGCTTCGGTCGTCTCATCCACGGCAGGCTCCTCTTGATGCTCCTCGGTGGCCTCTTCATCAGACTGCTCCTCTTCTTTGTCCTCGGCTGCCGCGGCACCAGAACCGCCTGCCGCGTTGATCCTCGCGATCTCTGCGGCCCTGCTGGCGATATACGCCAGTTCCTCCTCAGTGGTGGCCCGGATGAGGTCCATTTCCTTCCAGGAAGCTTTCTCCGTCAGGTTGGAGGCCCACTCCATCTCGAACTCCAAGGCGGGCAAATCCCAGTCTGCCTTCACTCCGTGGGCGTCACAATCCGGCATCACCGCCAAGATGGAGTCCTTGGCGGAGTTGATATGCAGCGGGACGATCTGGTCCGGCAAGTGGAATACGCCGGTCTTCCGGAATAGCTGCTCACAGAGGCTGGCGTGCTCTAGAACCGACAAATTATTGTCGGTCCCGGGATACAGCCGCATGACGTCAACGGCATTCTGGTACTCCCAAGAAAATCTCTCTGTCTTCTGCAGCGGCACTATGCGTCGCCGGAGGAAATCAGCGCCAACCATTTCTATGGTCAGCTTGGCGGCCTTAAGGCGCACGATCCGGTTCAGGGCTGGACGAAGCTTGGCGTCAGTAGCGCCCATGCTGCTCCAGTTCTTGCCGCGCGTGACCCTCACTGTGCGCGGTATGCAGAATTGGGGAAAATCCTTCTCCTGGATCCAGCACCACTCGGCCCTCCATTCTTCCCACTTGAGATGGAGCTGCCCGGCAAGGTACTCGCCCTACGTCTTTGCCCTTGGAATCCAGGCCACGCTGCCGGAGAGTGACTTGTCTTCGATCAGGGGAATGAAAAAGTGGCGAAACAGATCCACATTGGGGGCCACTCCGACAAAGTTCTCGCACAGATGAGCAAAAACCGCCATGCAAGTCATCGCAGTCCAGCAGTCTGAACCCATAACTGAACATCATCGCGCTGAAGAAATCTGAGTAGGGAGGGACCAAACCGCAGTAAAAGTATGCGCAGAAGAACGGATAAGAATCCGCGGGGTCTTTGTCGCCTTCAGGGAGCACCACGGGCGCCTTGTGATCCTTGGTGTCCCTCCCCCACATGTACGCGTACCTCCTGATCAGCTCACTGGCATCCAAGGATCACGGCGAGAAGATTGTGTTCTCCCTCCGCTGCTTCTCTAGCTCTTCCAACGCCTTCTTCTTCTCCTCTGCCTTGGGATCGAGCGGCTTGGCGGTCTTCTTCTTCCCCGCCGCGTCGGCTCTCTTGGGCGCCATCAGGGATCGAAGGGGAAGGAGGAGGTCGATTGGGAATGCGGTGCAGCAACGGCGGCGGTGGAAGCAGTTCTGGCTTGAGAAGGAAGATGAAGCAGGGGAAAACAGGGGCGAATGAGCCGCGCCTCCTTGCGGTTGCCTTTTTATGGGGAAGGCGCGAGGAGAGGCTGGCTCATCACTGTTTACCCCAGCCACATTCTTTTACAGGCGCACTACGCAAAAAGAACCGCAATAGTCCAAATTCCCACGACCCGCATTTAATGCGTGGATTGGACGTGCGCCGGGATAATCATCATGACCAAAAATTACAGCGACAGTTCCCCGCCATGTGTCTATGCATTGTTTGGGCCTAGCCCGACGACGCTTCGGACGCGCGTACGGCCCAGGCCCGGGGGCTCCTGTCGGTGTATAAAACATGGCAGCCTCCTTGCCGGCCAAGCCTTGCCGGGAACCGCCAAGGCCAAGATTCATAGACCAGTCGCAGAAGCTACCAGAAAGAAGCTCAAGACACAGCATTCGGCCAGTACCAAAGATGAAGACATTCCTCGCCGGCAAGGCTAAGCCGGCAAGGTGAGGACCCGGCAAGCTCCGTACCGGCAAGCTCCTGCCAGCCCTCCAGCGCTCCACCTCACCGCACAGGTGTTCGCTAGTGGGTGAGGTGTCGACCGCGCGGGCTGGTTGGTAAGGCTTATCGGGCACGTGTCAGCACGCTCGGACATGATTTGCTTCTAATGACACACGTCCGGGAGGCGTGTCAGGATAATATGAGGTAGCTGGGCAAGCGGTGCAGAAACCTTGCCGGGACTACCTCTCCACATGACACCTAATAGCACATTTAATGCCTTTGTCCTGAATTGGCAGAGTTAGGTACGATAGCACTGTTTGCTATCTAATCGCTATGTAATTACTGTTTTGCCACTGTGGAAACCCCTTGAACTATTAAAGGAGGGCCAAGGCTACAGTTTAGAGGATTCGATTCGGTCGGACCACTTTTCAAACACAAGCACGTCTCGCGTAGCTGCTCCCCCCGCGCCTTGCCGGGACAGGCACTCCTTGTACTGTGCTTCTGCACCATCAATACACCAAAGGCAGGAGTAGGGTTTTATGCTTCTCAGCGGCCCGAACCTGGGTAAATCCCTCGCGCTTCCCATTGTCCATGCTCTTTGTGCACGTCGACCTCCCCCGCTGAACCATAAGGGGCTGCATGGCCCCATAGATGGTCGATTCCCGACAGCATGCATCTAGTGTATTAAGTCCATAAAGAACGGAGTAACGCCTTAAGAACGATGACATGATGTAGACAAGATAAACTCATGTATGAATAAACCCCATCTTTTTACCCTTAATAGCAACGATACATACGTGTCATGTCCCTTTCTGTCACTGGGATTGAGCACCGCAAGATCGAACCCATTACAAAGCACCTCTTCCCATGGCAAGATAAATCAATCTAGTTGGCCAAACCAAATCAATAGATCGGAAAAGAAATACGAGGCTATAATAATCATGCATAAAAGAGATCAGAGAAGACTCAAATAATATTCATGGATAATCTGATCATAAACTCAAAATTCATCGAATCCCAACAAACACACCGCAAAAAGTTATTACATCGGATAGAACTCCAAGAACATCGAGGAGAACATTGTATTGAAGATCAAAAAGAGAGAAGAAGCCATCTAGCTACTAACTATGGACCCGAAGGTCTGTGGTAAACTACTCACGCATCATCGGAAGGGCAGCAAGGTTAATGTAGAGCCCCTCCGTGATCGATTCCCCCTCCGACAGATTACCGGAGAAGGACCCCAGATGGGATCTCTCGAGAACAGAAGCTTGCGGCGGCGGAAAAAGTATTTCGTGGACTCCCCTAAGGGTTTCTGATTTTTTGGGAATTTAAAGTGGAGGAATTAGGTCAAACGGAGCTCTGTGGGCCCCACGAGGTACCAGGGCATGCCTGCCCCCCTCCCCAGGCGTGCCCTGGTGCGTCGTGGGTACCTCCACGGTCTTCTGGCCTCCTCCCGAAGCTTCTAGTGTTGGTATTGTCCAGAAAAAAATCTCCAAAAAGTTTCGTGGCATTTGGACTTCGTTTGGTATTGATATTCTGTAAAACAAAAACAGGGCAGAAAACAGGAACTGGCACTGGGCACTAAGTTAATAGGTATATAAAAACATCCAAGATTGATAATATAACAGCATGGAACAATAAAAAATTATAGATGCGTTGGAGACGTATCAGCATCCCCAAGCTTAATTCCTGCTCATCCTCGAGTAGGTAAATGATAAAAACAGAATTTTTGATGTGGAATGCTGCCTATCATATTCATCATATATTGTTTTCTTTTGTAGCATGGACATTGGACTTGAATGATTCAAAGCAATAGTCTATAGTTTGACATGAAGACATAAATACTCAAGCATATTAACAAGCAACCATGTCTTTCAAAATATCAACGCTAAAGAAAGGTATCCCTAGCCCATTATGCTCAATCATTGATCCATTCATGAAACACACTCAAATATTAGCTACACACAATGCACAAGTATGCCAATAGTGCTCTCTAGTTGGTGCTTTATAAGAGAAGATGGAGACTCAAGAAAATAAAAATTGCATAAAAGTAAATAGATAGGCCCTTCACAGAGGGAAGCAGAGATTTGTCAAATGTGCCAGAGCTCAAAGCTTAAATTAGAGAAATAAAAAATATTTTGAGAGGCATGCTTTTCCTGTCAACAAAAACGACCGAGAATTCCCAATATTTTCCATGCTAGACAGATCATTGGCGGTTCCCAAACAGAAAGTAAAGTTTATTTCCTTTCCACCGTTCTTTCACAATCCATGGCTAGCCGTATCCACGGTGCCCTCCATACCATCACTTTCCAAGGAATTTTGTTGTTATTAATTTTTCATTTCATTGTGGGACTGGGCATCCCTATTACCAGCCACTCTCTCGTGCAATGACAAGTGAATAAACACTCATCGTGAGAATAACACACCTAGCATGGAAAATATTGGCCACCCCCTGCCACGTCATGAGTGGTACGGGCACACAAAACAGAAAAATTATTTTGAAAATTAGAGTTGGCACACGCAAATTTACTTGGAACGGCATTGAAATACCGCATATAGGTAGATATAGTGGACTCATTTGGCACAACTTGGGTTTAAGGATTTTGGATGCACAAGTAGTATTTCTGCTTAGTACAAATGAAGGCTAGAAAAAGATTGAGAAGCAACCAACCAAAAAACGAAAACGGTCATAAACATGCATTGAACATAACTAACACCGAATAATGCACCATAAGTAGGATATAATTTCTTTGCATAATGTAACACCCCAAGAGTGCTCCTTCCATATTTGTACTCCCCAACATTGCCATTTATGGAATTGTCATGATGATCTTGATGGATGGGCTTCTTCTCATGGTTGTGTTTTTTTCATTTCTTCTCTCCTTGCACTTCATCTTCATATTAATTGTCATGTGTGCGATAATGTATTGTTGCACCATCATGAATGTTTTGCATATTTCATTCCATAGATGTTGCATGATGATCTTTGGTGTGCCATTTCCATATTATGGTTGCATGCATCATATCATATTGTCATGTTGTTTTTTTATCATCCTTGTGGTTGCATGATCTTGTGTGCTCTCCACATTCCCATCCTCTAAAGTTGTTATGTTTGCATCTTATTCTTCTTCTTCTCATCTAATACCTTCTCCAAGCAAAAACCCCATCTACCTCTTCATCATTTCAATTTTGGCCTTTTATTGCTAGAGACATTTTTCTGTTCCCGAAAAATGTTCATTCTTTTGCTGATAACAGTAGACCATGCCAAGACCCTCCCCTCCAATTTTCAGCTATTTTGGACTTGTTTTGGTTGGGTTCAAAAATGGCACAAGTTTGAATTAAATCCAAACTTGTTTTATTTTTCTACCTCTAAAAATTGCTAGGACAATTTATTCAAATTCTTCAGAAATCCAGGATCGTAGAAATATTTACTTCCCAGCCTACTTCCTTCCCAACCTCTCTGTGCATTTCTTTCTTTTTCCTGTTTGAGGGAAATTGAGAAAAGAAAGAATAGTGGAAAGAAGAGAGCAGCTGAGTGCAGCCCAGCCGAGGCCTGGCAGCAGCCCACCTAGCCCCCTCCAGATCCTTTTCTCACTCAAAAACACACCTACCCTCTCTCTCACACGTCCCACGTGGCGCAGCGGGATCCACGCGTCAGCGCCTGGGGCTGTAGCAGCCACCCACCTTTCCCCTACCTCCATTCCTCTGCTTTTCACGTGCCATGGCCACGGTGGCCAAGCCAGCCACGAGCAGCGCCCTCCTATAAAGCCAGCGCCCTCCTAGGGTTCCTCTCCCCTTTCCCTCGTCCCTCTCCGCGCCGCCGCCACCGGTAGGTCCACGTGCACACCACCACAGTCGTCGCCCATGCCATGGCCGAGGAGAGCCCGAGCTCCTCCCTGGCCTGATCGTCGCCGCAGCCGTCTTCTTCGTCTACGGGACCCTCGCGAACGTCTTCCCCTTCCTCCACGACCAAGCACGCGCCATCGCGAGCCGGATCGCCAAGTACCACGCCGTCCTCTACCTTCCCTGCTTCCTCTGCTCCGAGCGCCACCACCACGGGCAGCATGTCTTCCCGCCATCCCCGGACGCCATCGACCTCGTACGACTCCAGCAGCACCCCCTCGGTGAGCAGCCGCTCCTCCCAGCCCCTCTCTTTTCCGTTTCCATCGCACAGTCGTCTTCCCGTCACGCCCGATGGCCACCATGGTCGCGCACTCTCTGACTCTCTGCATGCACGTGACCGCCCTTGCTGCACCCACACATGCTCCTGCAGACTCCCGCACGCGCTCGACTCTCTCTGTTCGTGCACGCGCAATACCAACGTGCTGTAGCACATCACTCGCACGCATGCACTGCCGGGCTCGAACGCGAGGTCCGGCGGCCTTGCCCAGCCCTTGCCGTCGTCGTGCCCGAGCCGAGCTCAAGCTCGTGCTCGAGCCCCCCCCCCCCCCCCCCCGCACGTCCCGCTGCAGCCGCTGCTCGCACGCGCCGTTCCCCTACCGATTCCGCACCCCTGCCGGTGCTCGTCTCTCCGGTGGTCCCCGCCGCTGCAGCCGGCGCCGCCGTCGTCTGCTCTGGTTCGGAGAACCAGACCAGCCTTGATGGTTGGTTCATAAGGGAGTAAAAACCCCTTCCTGTCAACACCATCGAGCTAGCTCAGCTGGTCAGCGCGCTCGCAGCGACACCAGGAGGTCCTGGGTTCGAGTCCCTGGCGCCCCAGTTTTTGTTTTGCCCCGTTTCTCTTTTTTGATCCACACGCAGCCGCTTGGGCCAATTCCACTTCTAGGCCTTGCGCAGTGAGCTGTTTCTGGCCCGTAACCCCTTTTTTTCTACTCTGCGATTTTAGCATTTTTCCAGTGCATTGCATAATTGCACAAACGCCATGTTTTTAAAGTACTAATAATTAAATATCCATGCATCAACATAAAGCATGTCATATATGTAACTTGGGTGGAATTTCGTGTAGTTTCACAATATGCAAGTTTCATCCAGGTTAAAATGTTTAAACTTGCTGTTTGCCTTAATTTGTATAAATGACATGCTAAAATGGTTTATTTCATACCTAAATAACCGTAGTTCCAAATTAAATAAACTTTATATGTAAATGGGGTAGAAAAATGTGTAGATTATCATGGTGCACTTACTTTTTTTATTTAACAAACATTAAAATTGTGTTTGAGCAGAACAGTACCGATTTCAAAAATTCACATATGGGGAGTTTTTCGGATTCGTTTAGTGTTGTTTCCGGCCTCATTTAAATTGCCTAGGTAGGTAGATTAATTATGCTTCATTTCTTGCCATGATTGTCAACATTTAATATTGATGAGTAGCATAAACAGGAGCGAACTAAATAATCGTTGTGAAGTTTCGTCAACATGCAACCCGTTGCATATTGAGCTTCACTTAATGTGTAGTATTTGGTTGTTGCACCTTGCCATGCCATGCGTCTTTAAATGTTCATGCATCATCTTCGCTGTGCATTTATGCCATGGTTGTTTGTTCATTCCGGTGCTTGTTCTTTCTTTGGGTAGTACCGAGAGACGAGTCCGAGTTCGAGGAACCGGTTGAGAACGTGTTCGAGGAGCAGTATTACTATCCTACCGAAGAGACTTCAGGCAAGATGATCATTACCCTTGATAACACTACTATATTTGCTTGCTAGTTGCCTCGTTGCTATCGCTATGTCACGCTTCCTACCACATTCATGTCAGTCTCTCATATGCCATGATACAGCCTCTAACTACCCTACCCAGCAAACCGTTGTTTGGCTATGTTACCGCCTTGCTCAGCCCCTCTTATAGCGTTGCTAGTTGCAGGTGCAGTGCAGGTTGTTCCATGTTGGGACATGGATATGTTGGGATATCACAATATCTCTTATTTAATTAATGCATCTATATACTTTGTTGTGTGTGGAAGGCTCGGCCTTTTGCCTAGTGTTTTGTTCCACTCATGCCGCCTTAGTTTCCGTAATACTGGTGTTATGATCCTTGATTAGCGTTCCTAACATGCTCAGGGGTTATGGGACCCTCTTGACAGTTCGCTTTGAATAAAACTCTTCCAGCAAGACCCAACATTGGTTTTACCATTTGCCTAATAACAACTAAAATTTGCATAGGGAGTAATTAACCCGAGGATTCTTAATCAACAACCCGGGCCAGTGCTCCTCATGAGTGTTGGTCCACCTACCTAGCAGCCTGCGGCGCCCCCTTGGAAACTTGGGTCTCAGCTAACCGTAGCCTTTGCATAGACGGATGTGTCCGGAGAACGAGATACGTGCGGCTCTTATCTGGGTATCGACACACCGGAAGGTCTTGCTAGATTTGTTTTACCATTGTCGAAATGTCTTGTGCACCGGGATTCCGAGGATACTTCGGGCTGACTCGAGGTTGATTGGGTTTTCTTGAGGTTGAGGTATTTCCACCGCAGCTTGTGTTGGTTTATGATGGACTAGGTTGGAACACCCCTGTAGGGTTAAATCTTACGCGAAGCCGTGCCCGCGGTTATGTGGCGACTTGGATATTTTAACCTCCGGTTGTAGAGAACTTGACACTAATTCTAAGAAAATACACCAACTGTGTGCGTAACCGTGATGGTCTCTTTTCGAGTAAGTTCGGGAAGAGAACATGGTGGGGTTATGATTGAACCGTAAGTAGGTGTTCAGGATCACTTCTTGATCATTTTAAACTTGCGACCGTTATGCGCAGATTGCTCATCTTAATTCTTGTACTCGTAAGTTAGCCACTTAAACATGCATAGTGCTTGCGGCAACCTCACTACATTTACCCCTTCCATACCCGTCAGCTTAAATAGTTTTGTTACCTTGGGTGATGAGATTGCTGAGTCCTTGTGGCTCACAGATTACTATAAACACCAGTTGCAGGTACGCTTGAGACAAACACAGGTGAGCCCCAGATGCTCCATTTGGAGTATGACGATGAGCGTGGACGTATGTACGTCACGATGCCAGACGATTAGTAGAGGGCCCGAGTCGGCTGATCTGGGGATATAGCAGGGTGGTGTTTTCTCGTTTGTTTTCGTCCGTAGTCGGAACCTGTCTTTCTTTTGGATGATTGTATGATGATTATGATATATTTATGCTGTGGCATGTGGCAAGTGTAAGCCTTTATCTGGTACACTCATCTGTTCATTCGGTTGTATGTATTTGAGAACCACCTTGCTATGCGATCCAAAATAGGGTTCTGTCATGATCTTGACTTCATCACGAGATTGCGATAGAGCCTCATCTTGGGCGTTACACATAACTATTGACTTAACGTGCATGCATAGGGAATCACAAACCTTAACACTAATATTCTTACTAAATCACAATTACTCACTAACATAGCTCACATATTATCATTTCCATATCGCAAAACTATTGCAAGGAATCACACTTATCATATCCAATGATCTATATGAAAGTTTTTATTATATCCCTCTTGAATATTCATCACTTTGGGACCAAATTCATATCTTGTGCAAATTACCGTTACTTTCATCAACTCTCAAAAAGATTTAAGTGAAGCATGAGAGTGCAGATATTTCTTTAAAATTTTCATCTTATCAACTCTTAAAATAATATAAGTGAAGCATGAGAGTTTATTTCTTCAAAATATAGCCACCACCGTGCTCAAAAAGATTTAAGTGAAGTACTAGAGCAACTGCCTAGCTCAAAAAATTTAAGTGAACCACATAGAGTATTCTAACAAATTATGATGAACGTGTGGCTCTCTCAAAATACGTGTGTTCAGCAAGGATGATTGTGACAAACTAAAAAGCAAACAAAGAAAATACTCATATAATACAAGACGCTCCAAGCAAAACTCATATCATGTGACGAATCAAAATATAGCTCCAAGTAAAATTACCGATGGTTGGTAGAAGAAAGAGGGGATGCCTTCCGGGGCATCCCCAAGCTTAGACGCTTGAGTCTTCCTTGAATATTACCTTGGGGTGCCTCGGGCATCCCCAAGCTTAGGCTCTTGCTACTCCTTATTCCTTCATCCATCGTGATCTCACCCAAAACTTGAAAACTTCAATCACACAAAACTCAACAAAACCTTCGTGAGATCCGTTAGTACAACAAAATAAATCACCACCTTAAGTACTGTTGCAAACCCATTCATATTTTATTTTTGCATTATATCTACTGATTTCTAACTTCCCCATGGCTTATACCCCCCGATACAATCCATAGTTTCATCAAAACAAGCAAGCAAAGCATCAAAAACAGAATCTGTCAAAAACAGAACAGTCTGTACTATTTAAAAGCCATACTTCTGTAAGCTCAAAAATTCTGAAAAATTAGGACAACGTGGGAAATTCATATACCAATACTGTGTAAAAATTTCAGATTTTTCTAACGCTCCAGTACAGAAACAAAATTCCAGTACTGGACGCAAAACTTTCTGTTTTCCAAACTGCATCAATTATACTATCTTCCAAATCATCCCAAAGGTTTTACTTGGCACAAACACTAATTAAAAACATAAAAACACAATCATAACAGTAGCATAAAAGTGAAAACACACAATAACAGAAACAAATAATAAAAATTTATTTTATTCATTGGGTTGCCTCCCAACAAGCGCTATTCTTTTATGCCCCTAGATAGGCATAATGCATAGTTTCTAGTATTGTCATCTTTGGTTTTAGCCCTCGCAAATCCTATTTCACTTTATTTGCCATTATCAATAGTGTGTACTAGATGATCAAGCTTAGTGCAAAGGGTTTTTATTTCTTTCAAAACACAAAGAGAGATCTTTTGATCTAAAGTATCAACCCTTCTAGATTGTGACACCACATTGCTATTTATCATAAAGCAAGATTAAATATTCCTCGAAAGTTAGAATCCATACTAGCCTTTACTTCCTTAATTTGTTTAGTTTGTCGAGAGTATTCTAGAATAATAGGTTCGATAGTTTCAGCTTTTGTTTGTCCAAATATACTTTTCATCTTTTCGTAGGTTGCAAAGGCATCACTTCCAAGAAAATCGTTTTCAAATATAGAATCCAAGACACGTCTATGACAAGGGGTAGACCAACATAAAAACCTTTAAGGAATAATTTAAGGTGAAACTGATGCCTAGCACTAACTTGTATTTTTAATAATCTATCCCATGCTTCTTTTAAAGATTCATCACTCAAATATTTAAAGTTTAAAATTCCTGGATCGTTCCCTAAGTACGGAGGAGAAGGCATAACGGGAGTAGAACTAGCCATAATGATAAAGCAAGCAATCAAAAAAGCAAACAAGAAAAAGGCAAATGGAAAATATTTATGTATTTTTGTAAAAACTTTTTAGAAGTGGGGGAGATGAAAACGAGAGGCAAAGGCAAATAAAATAAATTCAAGGAGATGAGAGTTTATGTGAAGGTACTTGATAGATGTTGATGATGTCTCCCCGGCAACGGCGTCAGAAATTCTTCCTGCTACTTGTAGCTTGCGTTGGTATTTCCCCGAAGAGGAAGGGATGATGCAGCACAGTATAGTAAGTATTTCCCTTAGTTATGAAACCAAGGTTATCAATCCAGTAGGAGAATCACGCAACACCTCGTTAGCAGCACCTGCACACAAACAACAAATCCTTGCACCCAACACAATCAAGGGGTTGTCAATCCCTCGGCGGTAAGTTGCAAGATTAAATTGTATGTGATAGATAGATAGATTGAAACAAAAATACAAAATAAAATAAATAAAGAAAAAGTGCAGAGAGTATTTTTAGGGTTTTAGTATATGATTTAGATAGACCCGGGGGCCATAGTTCTCACTAGAGGCTTCTCTCAAGAAAATAGCATACGGTGGGTAGACAAATTACTGTTGGGCAATTGATAGAAAAGCAAATAATCATGACGATATCCAAGGCAATGCTCATGTATATAGGCATCACGTCAGAGACAAGTAGACCGACTCCTGCCTGCATCTACTACTATTACTCCACACATCGACCGCTATCCAGCATACATCTAGTGTATTAAGTACATAAAGAACGGAGTAACGCCTTAAGAACGATGACATGATGTAGACAAGATAAACTCATGTATGAATAAACCCCATCTTTTTACCCTTAATAGCAACGATACATACGTGTCATGTCCCTTTCTGTCACTGGGATTGAGCACCGCAAGATCGAACCCATTACAAAGCACCTCTTCCCATGGCAATATAAATCAATCTAGTTGGCCAAACCAAATCAATAGATCGGAGAAGAAATACGAGGATATAATAATCATGCATAAAAGAGATCAGAGAAGACTCAAATAATATTCATGGATAATCTGATCATAAACTCACAATTCATCGGATCCCAACAAACACACCGCAAAAAGTGATTACAACGGATAGAACTCCAAGAACATCGAGGAGAACATTGTATTGAAGATCAAAAAGAGAGAAGAAGCCATCTAGCTACTAACTATGGACCCAAAGGTCTATGGTAAACTACTCACGCATCATCGGAAGGGCAGCAAGGTTGATGTAGAGCCCCTCCGTGATCGATTCCCCCTCCGGCAAATTACCGGAGAAGGACCCCAGATGGGATCTCTCGAGAACAGAAGCTTGCGGCAGCGGAAAAAGTATTTCGTGGACTCCCCTGAGGGTTTCTGATTTTTTGGGAATTTATAGTGGAAGAATTAGGTCAAACGGAGCTCTGTGGGCCCCACGAGGTACCAGGTGCGCCCTTTTGCCTCGTGGGCACCTCCAGGGTCTTCTGGCCTCCTCCCGAAGCTTCTAGTGTTGGTATTGTCCAGAAAAAAATCTCCAAAAAGTTTCGTGGCATTTGGACTTCGTTTGGTATTGATATTCTGTAAAACAAAAACAAGGCAGAAAATAGGAACTGGCACTGGGCACTAAGTTAATAGGTTAGTCTCCAAAAATGATATGTAATTGCTGTAAATGTATATAAAAACATCCAAGATTGATAATATAACAGCATGGAACAATCAAAAATTATAGATATGTTGGAGACGTATCAATGACCCACTTCCTATTAATGATGATTTTCCTGATGAACAATTAGCTGTCATAAATGCTTCTCGTTATACTCCTTGGTATGCGGACTATGCTAATTATATTGTTGCTAAATTTATACCACCTAGTTTCGCATACCAACAAAAGAAAAAGTTCTTTTTTGATTTAAGACATTACTTCTAGGATGACCCACATCTTTATAAAGAAGGAGTAGATGGTATTATTAGACGTTGAATACCTGAGCATGAATAGGAACAAATCCTACGGAAGTGTTATTCCGAGGCTTACGGAGGACACCATGCGGGAGACAGAACTGCACATAAGGTATTACAATCTGGTTTTTATTGGCCTACTCTTTTCAAGGATGCTCGTAAGTTTGTCTTATCTTGTGATGAGTGTCAAAGAATTGGTAATGTTGGTAGACGTCAGGAAATGCCTATGAATTATTCATTTGCTATTGAACCATTTGATGTTTGGGGATTTGATTATATGGGACCTTTTCCTAAATCCAATGGGTATACACATATTTTAGTTGTTGTTGATTACGTTACTAAGTGGGTAGAAGCTATTCCAACTAGTAGTGTTGATCATAACACTTCTATTAAAATGCTTAAAGAAGTTATTTTCCCGACGTTCGGAGTCCCTAGATATTTAATGACTGATGGTGGTTCACATTTTATTCATGGTGCATTCCGTAAACTGCTTGCTAAATATGATGTCAACCATAGAATTGCATCTCCTTATCACCCTCAATCTAGTGGTCAAGTAGAATTGAGCAATAGAGAAATAAAATTAATTTTGCAAAAAACCGTCAATAGATCTAGAAAGAATTGGTCTAAGAAACTTGACGACGCATTATGGGCTTACAGAACTGCTTATAAAAATCCTATGGGTATGTCTCCTTATAAAATGGTTTATGGAAAAGCATGTCAATTACCTCTTGAGTTAGAACATAAAGCATATTGGGCAATTAAAGAACTCAATTATGATTTTAAACTTGCCGGTGAAAAGAAGTTATTTGATATTAGCTCATTAGATGAATGGAGAACCCAAGCTTATGAAAATGCCTAATTGTTTAAAGAAAAAGTTAAAAGATGGCATGATAAAAGAATTCAAAAGCGGGAGTTTAAAGTGGGTGAGCAAGTTCTGTTGTACAATTCTCGTTTGAGATTCTTTGCAGGAAAACTTCTCTCTAAATGGGAAGGACCGTATATCATCGAAGAAGTTTATCGCTCCGGAGCCATCAAAATAAACAACTCCGAAGGCACTAATCCGAGAGTGGTGAATGGGCAAAGAATTAAGCACTATATTTCAGGTACTCCCATTAATGTTGAAACTAATATTATTGAAACGTTTACACCAGAGGAATACATAAGAGAGACCTTCCAGAACACTCAAGAACCCTGAAAAGGAAGAGGTACGTGATACGGTAAGTAAACCGACTCCAAAAATTCCATAAAAATACTTTCTGTCAGTTTTGGAATATTAGAAAAAATACAAAAATAAGAAACAGCCGAGGGGACCCACAAGGTGCACACGAGGCACCAGGGCGCGCCACCCCCCCAGGCGCGCCCTGGTGGCTCGTGGGCCCCTCGTGAGCCTTCCCGACTCCGTTTTCTTCTGGAATACTTGTTTTGCAAGATAAAAATTCTTTATATATACTCCCGGACGTTTTGACCACCGTATCGCAGAAATCTCCTCTGTTCTTGTTTCGTGCTATTGTTCTGACAGATCCAGATCGCCATGGCTCCCCAAAGGCTTCGTGCCAAGCACCGTATTGTGCAACCATCGCCGGGCAAAACGCCCCTACAGCGAGGTCTACTACGAGTGGTCGTCGGGGGAGGAAGACAATGGCAAGGAGGACAAGGCCGAGGAAGTTGCGGGAACCCAAGCTCCAGAAGGAGGGCAAGCCATCCCCGTGGAGGAGATCGCAGAGAAGGGAGATATCCTTTAACCCCTTTATGATAATCTTCCCCCATCCGTAATTGAAGCCCTAAGAGTCTTTGAAACAGTTTGTGCTCAGAATACATCTCTCACTCGTGAAGTTATTTTGTTGGAGGAGCAAAACATCGCCCTTTGGAGCATCAACCGTAAACTGGAGTATCTGCTAAAGTTGAAGGACAAGCTCGCCACTTCACCATCACCACCATCACTGAAGAAGGAAACTTGAGTACATGGGTATGGGCACTCCCCTTGGCTTGTGCCAAGCTTGGGGGAGGTGCCTTGGTATCGTATCACCATCACTTTTATTATATTTACCTATTTTTAGTTCGATCCTTAGTGATTTCGTGATTTAGTTGAATAAAAGTTTAGTATGATCTATTTTCGAGTGCTAGTTTCGTGATCTATCTATCTATGTAATTGAGTTGAGAGTTATATAATAAAGAGTAGTCTGAGTTTTTGCTTCTTTACTTTTATGTTTCAATTCTAGCAATGAATTTAATGAAAAAGATCATATGCTAATCTTATGGAAAGTAATGACATTACATAATGAAAAGTATAAGTGGTAAAATTTATTGAAAGTTAACAAACATTATGCAATTCATGAAAAAATTAATAGGGAAGAGAAGATTCACATGCAAATACACTATCTTGGACATCTTTTATGATTGTGAGCCCCCATTAAGTATTTTATGTCAAATTGTTGACGTTGGACAAGGAAGGCAACGTAATTATTTATGTTTACTTATATTCACATAGAAGTTATATTGTCATAGATCCTCCAACATGTGGTGCTTGCCCAATATCTTTGCTAGCCAAAAATCCGCACCAAGTAGAGATACTACTTGTGCATCCAAAACCCTTAAACCCAGTTTCATGTCATGAGAGTCCACTATATCTACCTATGGATTGAATAAGATCCTTCAAGTAAGTTGTCATCGGTGCAAAAAGCAATAAAAATTGCCTCTAAATATGTATGAACTTTTATTGTAAGGGAAAATAAACTTTGTATGAACTTGTGATGGTAAAGAAATAAAAGCGACATACTGCATAATAAACGTTGCTATCACAAGGGGCAATATAAAGTGATGTTCCTTTGCATTAAGAGCTTGTGCATCCAACAACAAAAAGCGCATGACAACCTCTGCTTCCCTCTGCGAAGGGCCTATCTTTTACTTTTATGTATTTATTTTTTATGCAAGAGTCAATAGTGTTCTCCTCTATTCCTTTTTATTTTTCTCTTTTGCAAGCATCATGTGGTGGGGAAAGATCTAGGCATATATATCCAGTTGGATATGAGTGATCATGAGTTATTATTGTTGACATCACCCTTGAGGTGAATAAGTTGGGAGGTGAAATTATAAGCCCCTATCGTTCTATGTGTCTGGATGAAACTTTTTGCTCCATATATATGTTGTGAGTGTTAGCAATCATAGAAGACTATATGATGGTTGAGTATGTGGACTTGCTAAAAAGCTCCTACATGAGACCCTTCCTGAAAATATGATGAATTGCAATTGCATTGTTGACTGAGAACATAGTTTGTTAGTTTTCAAGAAAGTTTATGTCTTATACTTCGTTGTTGTGATGAATTGTTACTTGCTCATAAGAAGTTTTATGATAATGAATATTGCTGTTATAATAATGATCATGATGCTACTATGTCCGTTTTTTGTTTTTATCGACACCTCTCTCTCTAAACATGTGGACATGATTATCGATATTGGCTTTCGCTTGAGGACAAGCGAGGTCTAAGCTTGGGGGAGTTGATACGTCCATTTTGCATCATGTTTTACTACTGTTATTTATAGTGTTTTTAATCAATATAACACTTTGTGGAGCAATTCTAATGCCTTTTCTCTCTTAATATGCAAGATTTACACAAGGAGACAGATTGCCGGCAGCTGGAATTCTTTACCTGAAAAAGCTATGTCAGAGATACCTATTCTGCACATCTCCAAATGAGCTGAAATTTCATGGAGATTTATTTTGGAATAAATAAAAAATATTGGAAGAAAAAAGTACCAGAGGGGGCCACCCAGGTGCCCACGAGGCACCAGGGCGCGCCACCCCCCCAGGCGTGCCCTGGTGGCTTGTGGGGCCCCTGGCCAGCCTCCGGTGCCCATTTTCTGGTATATAAGCCCATTTGCCCTAGAAAAAATAAGTAGAAGACTTTTGGGATGGTGCGCCACCGTCTCGAGGCGGAACTTGGGCAGGAGCACTTTTGCTCTCCGGCGGAGCGATTCTGCCGAGGATACTTCCCTCCGAGAGGGGGAAATCGGAGCCATAGACATCACCAACGATCCTCTCATCGTGGGAGGACCAATCTTCATCAACATCTTCAACAGCACCATCTCATCTCAAACCCTAGTTCATCTCTTGTATTCAATCTTTGTCTCAAAACCTCATATTGGTACCTGTGGGTTGCTAGTAGTGTTGATTACATCTTGTAGTTGATGCTAGTTGGTTTATTTGGTGGAAGATTATATGTTCAGATCCAATATGCTATTCAATACCCCTTTGATCTTGAACATGAATATGATTTGTGAGTAGTTACTTTTGTTCTTGAGGACATGGGAGAAGTCTTGTCATAAGTAATCATGTGAATTTGGTATTCGTTCGATATTTTGATGATATGTATGTTGTTGATTCTCTTAGTGGTGTTATGTGAACGTCGACTACACGACACTTCACCATCTTTGGGCCTAAGGGAATGCATTGTGGAGTAGTAATTAGATGATGCGTTGCTAGAGTGACAGAAGCTTAAACCCTAGTTTATGCGCTATTCCGTAAGGGACTGATTTGGATCCATATGTTTAATGCTATGGTTAGAGTTATCTTAATTCTTCTTACGTAGTTGCGGATGCTTGCGAGAGGGGGTAATCATAAGTGGGTGGCTTGTTCAAGTAAGAAAAGCACCCAAGCACCGGTCCACCCACATATCAAATTATCAAAGTAGCGAACGCGAATCAAACAAACATGATGAAAGTGACTAGATGAAATTCCCATGTGTCCTCGAGAACGTTTTGCTTATTATAAGAGATCATTCCAGCTTGTCCTTTGCTACAAAAAGGATTGGGCCACCTTGCTGCACTCTTTGTTACTATTGCTACTTGTCAGTTGTTACAAATTATCTTGCTATGAAACTACTCATTACCGATAATTTCAGTGCTTGCAGAAATTACCTTGCTGAAAACCGCTTGTCATTTCCTTCTATTCCTTGTTGGGTTCGACACTCTTACTTATCGAAAGGACTACGATTGATCCCCTATACTTGTGGGTCATCAGCGCTCACTGCCCATGTGCCCCTATTGCTGCTGCTAATCTAATATCACTAGTAAAATGAAGCAATTCCCATGTTAAAGTGACGTCCCTTTTAAGTAATGCTACTGTCAATCTAGAGGCGTCGATAAATAGAAGCAATGACACCTTTTTAAGAAATGCTTCTGTCCTGATTTAGTCCCCATGAAGATAATCATGATGCTTCTATTTGTGGGGTACATTTCATTAATTCTTATTGACAATTCAGATGCCGCTGTTAATCTTGTACCACTGCCAAAAGAATGTAACGACACTACTTAAATATCCCTTTTTTATATTTTTGCAAACAGGGATGCATATCTCCACACCAGGGCATGTCTTCCTCACCCAAACTTGATGCCAAATGGATGATGCATCACCACGGTGACCTATCGATGCTCATGGTTGAGTATCATGGTTGCATCGGCTGGTGAAGCTGGTCGATATTCGATGAAATACGAGCTGTCTTCCATTAGTGCTCTTTGTTGGGTAGCCACGAAGACAAATATATCATTCATCAGTGCACCTTGGTTGCGTTGGAGACACAACCGTCTTTCACCTTGGTGCAAATTTGTCTTTCGCTATGAACCAAATGTTTCCTCGGAGAAGCATCCATGTTGGTACTAAGAGCAAAAGATTTGTATTGGTTTCTAAGCCTTCTCACAACTTTGTCTTCAGCTCCCTTGTATTGGTTTCTAAATTTTGGCTCCGTTTGCTAGTTAAATATGTGGTCAAACTTTGATAAAAAATATGATGTGTAGTAAAAACCCAAACGGAGGTAGCACACGTCAATGATAGAAAGTGCGACCAGGACGCGTGGAGCGTTAGTTTGATCGTAGTTTTCTTCACTGGTACGTTAAATAAAGAGTTTTGTTTCGTACACAATTTAAAACGATTGTTATGGAGAGAAAAATAAAACCACTCCACCATATAAGTAATATATAAGCTGTAGCCTCAGCCTTTGTTTGCTAGGGTTTGCTCTCTTCACACTCTGTCTCTCCACTATATATATACACGCTGGAGCATCAGAGTTTGTTTGCTAGGTTATGTGGAGTATCCTACAGACATCACCATGTCAAGAGCCCGTTTGACAAGTGACACGTGCGACATCTACTCCACATACACAAAGGTGAATCATCTCCTTTACGCGTGTTCACTTGACCCCTTCGAGAATGGTATACTACTTGACACTCCACTCGTGTGCATACATAGGTATTGTCGGAGCACCACGGACGAGGAGGAGGAGTGCCAGCGCACGTGTACAACTACACCGTCCACGAGGGAAGCTTGGAAGAGAAGGAAGAAGAAGCATGGACAAGCTTCTGAAAAAGCCCAGAACCTCCGGCCTCCAGCCCGGAACTTCCGGCCCCCGGACCTTCCGGCCGCTCCGGAACTTCCGGCCTCCGACGTCCAGAACAGCCCCAGGCATGCCAACTCTCTGGACAGCCCGGACCCTGCCCGAAAGCTACCCGAAACCTCCGGCGCCCGGAACTTCCAGCCATCCTGGAACTTCCGGCCCTGCTACACCGAGGCCATCCCAGACCGTGCAAACTCTCTGGATAGCCTGGACCCTTCCCGGAACCTGCCCGGAACTTCCGGCCTCCGGAACCTCAGGCCCTGCCCGGAACCTCCGGCCCTGCCCGGAACTTCTGGCCCTGCCTGTGTGCATTGACTTGGGCCGAGGCCCGTGTACCCCTTCGCCCCCTAGACTATATATACCCTTCTTCCACCTACGTTTTAGGGTTAGCAAATAGGATAGCTCATTTCTAGGTGAGCTTTGCTCCTTTACCACTCCTCCTCTTGAGAGAGAGAGTGAGGCCACTCCATTGGAGTTCAAGACCTCCATTGGAGAAGATCCCAAGGGATTCAAGACCCCCATCGTGGGAAGGATCATCTAGATCATCAAGACCTCAACTCCTCACGGATTGGGATGAACTAGCTACCGTTTGTATCGTCCTTTGTTGGATTTGGACCATGGATCTCCCCGTGTGTATGTGGATTTAGCACATGTGTGATTGTTTCTTGTCTATTTGAGTGATTCCTCTCATTTTCTCTCGTGTTTCTCCCCGTGTTCTTCGTGTTCTTCGCGGGATCCGCTCCAATAGTGGAAGATCGACACCGTTAGGGTTCCACCCTACATCATCTTGGTATCATGAGCCACGTTGATCACGAATTTGGAGTCCCCCCCCCACCATTTTCTAGCCTAATTTTGCTTCGTTTTGTCCGAATTTCGAAAATCCCCACCAAAAATAGCCATACCCATTTTTTTGTGATTTGTTGGTTGGATGATGTTTTGTTGATTTTGATCCATGGATTCGTTGTGTTTCAAGTGGATCTAGCCTTCCCCATCTTTTCCCCCATTTCCTTCCACGAAATCTTCTCAATTTTGCCCCGGGAAATCATGTTTTTCCGCCCCCGTTCTTAGATCTGGAATTTAGGGTTTGTCCCGGAAGAAATTCCACGACCCCCGGAACTTCCGGCATTCCCCGGAACTTCCGTCCTCACCCCGGAACTTCCGGGCTAAACAGAAAGTTTACCCGAAATCCCCCGGTTTACCCCACACCTCACCCACGACCCCCGGAACTTCCGGAATTCCCTCGGAACCTCCGGAGCCCGGAACTTCCGGCCCTAACCCCGGAACTTCCGGCCTAACCAGAAACTTTACTCGAAATTTCAGCATCGCCCTTCTTCACCATTTTCATCACAACTTTTCGCTCCGAACTCCGATTTGAGTGTTCTTTGGCTCGTTTTGAAGCTATAGACGTGCCCGAGGTCCTCACCTTGGTTTCACCACCATTTGACTCCATCAATTTTTTGGAACTTTGGCATCTTTGCCAAGGGCCTCCACCATATCATCCGCTATTCCACCATAGACTTCCACAACCTAATTCATTTTGATCCCCATTGCATTTGAGGTTGTTTGAGTTGTGGCTTGTGTCTCCTAAGGTGTTTCGGCTACTTAGGGACCGTGACTTCCACTCTGACAACATGTATAGCCCCACCATACTCTTCCGCCACCTTAACCCATTTTGACCGGGTTTCCACCAATACTTCCACAACCACCACCGCTAATCCGCTACCACCATTTGACATTTGCGTTTGAGATTTTGAGTTCGTGGTTTTTTCGTTTCCTAAGGTGTTTTGGCTAATTAGGAACGGTTCGACATCAAGAACACCGCCACTCATCATCGCCACGAGGTCGTCATCGACATTGACCACTTCATCATTTTGACACCGCAACCGTAAGCAAGGACGGTAACCTCGACGACACCATTGTATATTCCCCTTGCCATTGCATTGTTAACCCCTAGCCCATTTTGCGTCACTTGCCTATCGAGACTAGCCATTGAGTATTGCCGGCAATGTTACTTGTGCACTTTAGTGATTATCGATCCGCCCTTCCATTGCATACATACCTCATCTTGGTATCATCATATCATCTCTTGTGTCACAAGATTGTTCCCGCATATACACACTTGCTATCTTGGTTTGAGCGTTGCGCATATTGGCCAAATTAAAAAAAAAAGCTTTTAAGAAAAGAGAAAAACAAAGAGCTTGTAATCAAGAGCCATAGCATCGCCACATTGCATATCATATACCATCATTGATCATCTTGGATCATCGTGTGCGAAACACCGGGAATCATACATAGCATACTTGGGATAGAAAGTCGATATGTTTTGTCTCTTATAGGTTGTGCACAAGTTTCGTATCCACCTATTGAGCAATCGTGCTAGCGTCTCTCTAGAGTTGTGCAACAAGAGCATTTTTCATGGATTCCACATTTTGAGCTCTTTCCCTGGTTGCACGACCCCATTTATCTATCCGTGTGTGTGTTTCCGTGTGCCATTCTTTGCTATTGGTTTACTTGTTTCACTTGCGGCTTTGTGAATCTCTTTCAACATTATTGACTCTTACTAACAATTGCATCAAATTTTTGTGCCACTATCCTCACCAAGCTACTCCATAAGCTTTACTTGTGTAGGTGTGAGAATAGACAAGATCCGGTACCAATTGTGCTACTTCCATAATACATTATTGAGTGATCATTGATCCATCTTCAACATTGGATAAGGTACATTTGGTCTAATTCTTTCCTTTCTTCCACTCACATTTTTGCTTGAGCATGATGGATAGGCAAAGCACATCTACTTCAGTCTATACCAACAACGACGAGTTCGATGCCACGAAAAACTTCACCGACGCCAAGATGCAAGCTCACAAGGAGCAGCTCATAGCCCTTATCAAGACCGCCAAGAGGTCTCCCTCATCTTCGAGAAGATGCTCAAGTGCACATGCTTCTGAGCTACCATCTCCGGCAAGGTCACATCGGCATCGACACCATCACCGACGAGAACGTGAAGGTCAAGAGCTCAACACCAACCACCGCTCCATGACTTCACCATCTACCTTGGCATCTTCGCCAAGCGACTTCAAGGCATCTTCGCCTTTGGACATACGGCATCTTCGCCAACAAGCACCTCAAGATTATGCTCAAGAGAAGCTCCCCAAGCTCAAGTCCATGACTTCCACGAGCTACTACGACCTCGACACCGACCACGAGCTTCCTTTCTATGGGACTCAAGACCCCGAGGAGTATCTCGAGTGGGAGCGCAAGATGGACGACTACCTCAAGCTACATCAAGTCCCCTCCGAAGATCAAGTGAAGTGCACCACAAGTAACTTCCACGACTACGCGTCGACATGGTGGCTTCACACACCTTCGAAGAACTTCAACATGAGTTGGCCCAAGACAAAGAAAGCTATGCGGCGAGAGTTCGTGCCTTCCACCTACACGGAACATCTTCTACGCCAATTCGAGAACACCATCCAAGGATCCAAGTCCCTCGACGAGTACTTCAAGGAGATGAAGAAAGCGTTGCGACGAGCCGGCGTGGACGACCCCATTTCGATGAAGTTCCACTTCATGATGGGATTGAACAACGACATCTCCAAGACTATCTTCCTCGAGAACTACAAGTCCCTCGACAACAACTACATTGGTGCTCTCAAGGCGCAACAAGAACTAATGAAGGCCAAGGCTTCTCTACCCCAAGCACACTTCTCGGTGACCAAGCTCCAAGATGGCGAGCATGAGGATAGTACCACCAAGATGTCCATGCCCGATGAGCTCCAAGACGATGCTCCCAAGTTCGACTTCACCGCCATCCTTCTTTGTGGCATTGACGATGCCGAGTCTACCACGACTCTTTTTGAAGACGGCGCGGCGACGACTACGACTACAGAGTCTCTCAAGGAACATGCTTTGGAGGCGAGCGACAAGGTGGCGAGCAAGGATGATGCTTCCATCTTTGGAGGCGAGAGCGAGATGATCGAGCATGGGATTTTCCCTTCGGTCATAGAGGCGAGTGATGATTTGCCATCTTCGGCCTTCATCCACGGCGACGGTGATGAGATGGTTGAGTACGGGATTTTCCCTTCGACCACGGTGGCGTATGATGATGAGCGAGACTTGTGCCACCATATTGCGAGTGAGAGTGTCTTCACCACTAGCCCCATATATGATGAGTTGCCCCAATTCCCATGTGAGGAGAGCCACAACCCCCACCACTTGAGTGTGATGAGTGACTCCACCATATGTGACTTTGAGTGCACCTACTTTGAGGGAGTGAGTGAGCCACCACATAGAGAGAGTGTGATAGTTGATAGGTCTTGTGAGGCCATTTCAAACTCTAACAACTTAACCTCTACCTCTATTATGACTTCTCATTTGGTGCTAGGTCCCATATATGATGACGCGCCGACCCACGACGACTTCGTCCCTCCTATGGACAAGATGATGGCCATGGTGGACTATGATGCACCCCCCACATGGTTCCATCAAGATGAAGATGACCACAATTTGGTCTTTGCCACCTCACCTACACCACATGAGTGGAATGAGAAATGTAACATAGGTGAAGGTGATGCTCTACTCCCGCTTATGGACATTGATTTCTTGCATGATGTCGATCCTCCCATTGCCATGCTTCATGCTAGTATGATTTCCCCATCCGACGATTTACCCATTTATGATGAGTTTGATGATTGCCATGTGGATTCTATTAGTTGTGATGCCATGTTGCATAGGATTTCTTGTGTGAATTCTCTCGGTCATATCATGTTTGACAATCCGCTTGACTTGTCATATGCTATGCATGAGATCAACAATATGTCCAATCTGCAATCTCATCGTAGTAACTATGCATATGCCATTAAAATGAACCCAATTTGCACATATGACAAAGGTAACATAGGTGAAGGTGATGAGCTAGTCCCACTAGTGGACATTGCTTGCTTGCATGATGTCGATCCTCCCATTAACATGCTTGATGCTAGTGTGATTTCACCATGCGATGATTTACCCATTTATGATGAGTATGATGATTGCCATGTGGAGTCTATTAGTTGTGATGCCATGTTGCATAGGATATCTTGTGATAATTCTCTCGGTCACATCATGTTTGCAACCCTCTTGACTTGTCATATGCTATGAATGAGATCTCCCATATGTCATATTTGTAATCTCATCTTAGTAACTATGCATATGTCATTAAAATGAATCCAATTTGCACATATGGCATAGATGACAAGCCCATGGTTATTGGCATTTGTTTTTCTTGTGATGATATTGATATGCTTCCTTTGCATCATTGTTCATATATGCCATGCCATGACCACCTAGCTTCGGACATGCATTATTTGCCATGTTGTCAATTTTCTCCATATGATGTTTTCGCTATTGCTCATGAGGAGACCCCCATAGTTTCCTCATACATGTTTGGAGATTTTGATCACTCCCATCCATTGCATGATCCTCATAATTATGTGCACAATATGCTCCCATGAATAATGCTATTGTTGTGCCACATACTTGCATGCTCAATTTGTGTCCCCATCGTGTTATACGTAACAACTATTCTTTCATGATGGATGACATGTTCATATACCATGTCTCAAATTTCTTTGAGCATTGCTTATTTTGTGCTAACTCTCACATGCACATACACATCATGATGGATGATGTGTACATTTACCATGCACACACTTGTTTCGTTTGTCTTTTTCTTGTGTAGGTCCCCATCCTTACTCGTCTACCTCGCAAGCACAAGAGCTGACGAAACGAGCTCTAGAGAGCAATGATGATTTGGGATTCCGTGGATTGTCATTCCCATCGCTCCCACCGCAAAATGACTTCGCGCATTTCTTCTACATGGCCCTCACATGGTTATGGGTTATTGTCCATTCCATATTCTATGCCCATCTTGCCATGTTCACTTTGCATGATATGCTCATTCCTATGCATTTGCCATGCATTTGTGACCCATGCTTTGCATCTCACATGACACTTGATTATACTACTTGTATGTGTGTTTGCATGCTTTGTGGAGTTATCACTTATTATTGCCATGTTTGCTATGTATCCCATGCCAATGATAATACTTTGATCATGTTTCGCTTTCGTGCTCGTGATATGTCATGTGCATTGCCTAGGCCTACTATTTACCACTACTAGGAAAAAGCTTATAGATAGTAGATTACTAGTAGCGCGCTATATTGAACCGCGCTACTGCTAATTACTAGTAGCGCGCTATATTGACCCGCGCTACTACTAAATATTACTGGTAGCGCGTGTTTTAAAAAGACACGCTACTACTAAATATTCCTAACCATGTCCCGCGGACAGGACGTAATAGAAGCCCAGGTTGTGCAACACGCGCTACAGGTAGGAGCACAGTGGTAGCGCGGCTCACTGGCATGCGCTGCGACTAAGGCACCCATCCCTCGCACCGCTCAGAGAAAATCCCTCTTTCTCGCGTGAGCCCCCACTCTCTTTCTCTCTCTCTGCTGCGACTCCTCGCCGCCGCATCCACCGCTCCCGAGCTTGCCTCCCTCCGCTACATCCTCCCCTCCGGCTGGATTCAAAGCTCGTGCCCACCAGCAGCCCTCCCTCGCGGCTAGGGTTTCGGGCGCGGCGGCGCCTCTCACTCCGGCGGTGAGGGAGCTGGTGCTGATGTAGCAGGAGCGGTGGCGGCGGCGGGATGAGGAGGAGGAGGTGCGGCGCCAGATGTTCGGAGGAGGGGCGGCGTTCCACGCGGCGGCGGCCGCGGCCGCGCTAGGCCAGCAGCAGCAGCACCAGGCGGCGGAGTACAGGGAGCTCGGGGGCGGCGTCGGCGCCGCTGGGTTCTACGAGAGCGAGGCGGGCGGGTGGTCCGAGCCCGAGCCGCACGGGACGTCCGACCGCCCGCGCGGGGGAGGGGGGTCCGGCAGCAAGCGCACCCGCGCCGCCGAGAAGGTGGTGTCCCGCTTCCCCATCGTCAACCGTTTTCCCCTGAGTTTCGCTTTGCTTTTCTGCTCTTCTCACATTGTTTTCTCGGCTGCTCTTGCTTGCTTGATTGGGGCGCAGCGGCGGAGGAGCAGGATCAGCGAGAAGATGAAGGCGTTGCAGAGTCTGATACCCAGTTCCAACAAGGTCGGTACCACAAAACCAACTACTGTACCACTTTATTTTTCTTCGTCCCTGAATTTGGGGCTACTGAGTTTCGTCGTGCTTGTGTGGTTATAGACTGACAAGGCATCCATGCTTGACGAGGCCATTGAGTATCTGAAGAAACTGCAGCTCCAAGTACAGGTCAGTAAAATGCATGTCTGGATGGCTGGTTGATGTAGAGGTTAACTTGCTAGTGCATTTATTTTAACTGATGGTCCAAACTGCAAACATTGACGCAAGAGTATTACTGTGGGTGTTGTCCTTATTGATTCTTTATCAATCCATAGTGAAGTAATGCCGGGAAATTTTCCACACAGCAAAGCATTGGCTACTTTCTGTTCTGTCCAGTGTTTTCTAGCCATATCTTATAGAACTGTTGATTTCCTTGGATTCACAATGGGATTTATAATGCTGATCAAAATGTTGATATGTTAGGACTAGTTTCCTAGTGCAAATGCACTTTGGCAAATCCTGTGCCAATTGGCATTTATGCTAGCTAGCTATATTCAGTTGGTAGGTGCTAGTAATTAAACTGCACGTTTAAAATTTAAGCTTCGGTAGTGTTGTCCTAAAAAGCACGGATATGGCGACACGGACACGGCGACACGCATACGGGGACACGGGATACGGCATTTTAAAAAAACAGCCAATCGGGGACACGGCAAGTATATGTAAAAATAAATAAAAATATGCCATGTAATATATAGTTAAAGACAGAAAAAAGAGAAACTGAGATGAGACTAGAATACTGCCCCATTTCCATTTGTTGTCTCCTTTTGCGAGTGCTCAACGATTGGCTACCGTCGGTGGCACTCCCAAACGCCATCCTCCCTAACACTAAGCAACAACCAAAACAGCAGCAGCAGCCAGCAGGTACCAACATGCAAGTGAGCAGCAGTTCAAGAGCAAGCAGCAACGGCATGGCCACATGGGGAAGCAAGCAGCAACAACTCAACAGCAAGAAATCGAGCAAAGAGATGAAGAGGTTGAGGACAGGCTGCTGGGGCTATCTGCTCGAGCATGGTTGCCATCGGGAGGCAGCGGCGGCGTCGGCGGCGGTCGAGTCCGGGGGGCGGCGATGGTCGAATCCAGGCGGCGGCGGCGGTGAAATCCAGTCAGCGGTGGCGGTGGTCGAATCCAGGTGGTGGGGGCGGCGGCGACGGTGGTTGAATCCAGGCGGCGGCGGCGACGTCGCGTTCGTCTGGGAGCAGCGTTCCTTTCGTGGTGAGCGTGTGCGTGACCCAGCAAAATAGGGTTTGTATCGGGCTTTTATTGGGCTTCCCGTGTCCCCAACGTATTCTATACGTATCCCAGCCGTGTCTTTGATTTTTTTCTTTTCTTTTAATTCAGAAATCGGGGGATACTGGGGGACACGCGTATCCTGGCGTGTCCGGCCGTATCGCCGTGTCCCGCCGTATTAGCATGGCAATTCGGCAGTTTTGGCCGTGTCCATGCTTTGTAGGTGTTGTCTATCTAGTCTGATTTATACACTGCATTCCTAAGCTGAAATATTTTTTGTAACTGAAATATATAGTCTGAGTTTCATTCAGTTATTTGTCACTTTTTAACTGAATATCTTTTTGTAACTGAAATATCTGTGTACTTACAGTGCCATTTTCAAAAAATTCCAGTCCAAATTGTAGTGTAATTTTCATTTTGTAATTTATCCTATGTAAACTACAGTGTAATGTCAGTGTACTTACATATTTCAGAAAACTACTGCGAGAGTGAGAGGGACCATGTGCTGGTTCTTGCTATTCCTGCTGGCAATGGCCTGCAGGTGGAAGGAGGGGGAGGAGAGAGGAGCCGCAGCAAACCACCACGCTCCACTCTCTTCCTGATGCTACTGCAGGTTCAGATGCTGCTGCTGCTGTCGGTTCTGCTCCTGCCACCACGGTGGCCGCTCCTCCCGGCGAAGTCGCTTGCAATTGCAATGCCGCTCAGGCGTGGTGGGAGAAGACCTTCTCGTTCCAGCGCAGCAATGGCACACAACCCCTCGCCTTCCGCTTCATCTTCGTCGCCGGCAAACTGCAGCTTCAGGAAGACCTCGGCCCTGAATTCGGCGTCCACGGCCAAACCCAGGTACCTACAAACTCCCCTCTGTTCTGTTTTAGACCAACTCTGTTTTTCTGCTAGTCAAATAGACCGTAATACTAGTACCATTGTGTAGCTAGATATATCATTGTTGGTTCTGATGCTTATTGATTGACACACCAAGTGCTGTTACTGCTGATGATTACTAGTACTACAACAATAATACATCTGCAACCAAGAGTTAAATTGAAATGACCTGACAGTAAAGGGTACAATGTTGGTAATACATCTGTTGTTGCTGATGCCTTCTTGCTTGCTTGCGAATGACCTGGGAATTACTTCTACTTGGTGCACAACCTTTGCTTGTTGCAATTTGCCTCAAAAGCTTGGATTCAGAATCTATAATAAGATTTGGTACTGCCTTGGAATTCCTTATCTCCTTTAACTTGTGGTCATGCCTAGCACTGTATCGTTCTTAAGTTGGGTTTTCCCCAATTTCAAGGATTGCTCTGTTTGGTACTGATTATAATTAATATATACTATGCTGCTGCTATATGCTTTTGTTTCTGCTATTGTTACTTAGTGCTCTATAGGTTACTATTATACTGTACTAATGCTCCAGGTTCTTTGTGAGTGCCTAGTAGTGGTCTTGGTTCATTGTTTAATTCCAGGATTTGTGAGTTCCTAGTAGGGAACACATGCATGGACATGAAGCTGCGGCGGCGACGACGACGATATCGACATGGGGCTGCTGCGACGACGATGACGACGACATCGACATCGACACGGGGCACAGCGGCGATGACGACGACGACATCGTCACGGTGCTGCGGCGGCGACGACGACGATATCGACATGGGGCTGCGGCGGCGACGATGATGACGACATCGACATTGACACGGGGCACGGCGGCGACGACGACGACATCGTCACGGTGCTGCGGCGACGACGACGACGACGACATCGTCACGGTGCTGCGGCGGCGGCGACGACCACGACATCAACACCATCAACACGGGCTTGTGGAGGCAACATCGTCACGGTGCTACGGCGGCGGCGACGACCACGACATCAACACCATCAACACGGGCTTGTGGAGGCGCCGACGCCGACGACCTATACACGTGGCGTATATTGTATATATATGTATTAATTATCTATATCAGATATGTATGATTGACTGTATGCATAACATGTACGTATTATGAAATGCATCTATGTGAGTACTATGAAATGTATGTCTAAACTGGAATAGGTAGATTTTTTTTAAAAAAAAAATCCTAATTAGTTACTAGTAGCGTGGGTGTATCATAGACGTGCTACTACTATTCTGTTAGTAGTAGCGCGGGTGTTAAATCGTAGTAGCGCGGGACACCAGCGCTACTAGTATGTCTGTTTATCAGTAGCGTGGGGTAAAACAAGCGCTACTGCTAAAAAATAGCTGTAGCGCCGTAGCAGTAGCACGTCTGCCAGCGCTACTGGTAGCAAAAAAACCAGCGCTACTTGTAAGCATTTTCCTAGCAGTGTACTCACATGACATGATCGTCATGATTTCCTCTAGTGCGTTGCATCTTTGCTCCACTAGTTTGCACGACATGATTACTACAATTGCTTGCCTTGTTGCATCACCGATGATACATACTTGCTCGTTTCATGCGGTTGATGACAACCATTGTCTTGCTTTACACATGATTGCTATTGAATATTGTCCAATTGCTCCATATGTTGCCTCTCACATGCTACATGATTTGCCATGTATTGAGTGCGACAATGCTTTTAGTCTTGCTAATGAGATTGCCCCCCATAGCTTTCTCCCATATGTTTGGAGCTTTTGCCATCTTTCATGTGAAGCATGCTTGTCTTCCTTCTTTGCACCATATGCCTAGTGCCATGAATATATCCATTGTTGCATCATATTATTCATGCACTTTTGCTTCTAATGGTTATGTGCAAGAGAAGAGAACCATCATGATGGATGATGTGTTTATCTACCGTGCACATACGTTCTTTGCTTGGTTGTGTGCATGTGTAGGATACTTCGCCTTCATGTCAATTTCCACTTCACGTGAGTTGACCATCCGAGCTCTTGAGAGTGAGCCTAGTACACTTTCGACCGACTCGCTTCTACATCGCACTTGCTTGTGCTTCGGCATTGTGAAGGACGCACAAGGACACGCTTTTCAGGTGACATCCTTCTTGAGCATGGATATTGTGGATCATACTACTTGTGTTGCTTGCACCATGAGACTTATTGGTCATCTTGGACCACTTGATTGCGCACATGTTCGAGATCTTGCTTCGACTTGTCATTTTCACCTTTCCATGCCTCATGACATATATGCCTTGTGTGTTGCATCCAACTTGTTGCCTACTCGCTCCTATAATATGCTTGGTTGCAACAATGTCATCACTCCACATATGCCATGTCCCATTAATTGTCACATGATTGACTTGATTGCCTCACACATGATGAACACTTGCTATTTCTATTGTGTTGAGTGCCACACTATTTTCACTACACCCTATGCATGTTATGCTTGGATTGTCTTGCACTTGACCCATGTGTTTAGACACTTCATTTTATTTGGTGTTGTGAATGATTCCTATGCCTACCATAGACCTTTCATTGAGCGCTTTGTGCATGTTTGCTATGACTTTGAGGTAGATGCTTGTTCATTTGTCACACATATTAGCATCTTTACCTCACCTTTGCATGCTTGTTTCCATGATGACTTTGCTTGTGCTCAATTCATATGCTTAAATGCCATGTCTCAATCCTTTGTCACACCATATGCTTTGCATGATGACGACACTTGTTTGGTGAATCGCCTCTTGAATGCTTGGTTTTGCACTAACGCTAACCACATTTGTTTTTCCAAGTGTTTGTTGTTGTCGGGCCCATGGAACCCGGGGTATCCAGGCCCGTCTGCCTTTGGCCCAGGGCGCAACGCCTGGAGTGGGCCCAGCGGGCCGGCGCCACCAAGTGTTTCACCAAGACTCCTCATGGGGCCCTGGCCTCCTGAGGCCCCCTCCTCAGGGAGTAGCAGGCAATGCTCAGCACCACCATCAACGGCCTCGCGAGGTCCCCTCACGAGGTGGCTTCCCGAGGTGGCCTTCCGAGGCCCCCTCCCGCAGGCGTTCGATACGGAGGCCGTTCGGCGTGTCTCGCGGTCTGGAGCCCATCACGTGGGTGACGCGCACGGCGACGAGCAGCAGCAGAGGCCGCGCCAGCAGGCGCGGATGCAGATGGTTTCCTCTTTTGTGTTAGGGAAGCAGGGCCAGCTATCTACTCTCCAAAGCAACCCCAAAGGTTGCCCGATCGACGAAGGAAGACCAAGACCGCGGACGCGCAGGGCGGAGGTCATCACCGAGCCCACCAGCGCGTCATGGATCATGCTTTGGCAGGCGAAGACCACCTTTAGTCAGGATAGCCTGAGCGCCTGTCCCCTTTCAAAATGGCCAAGTGTGGCAACCCTTCCCGCCTAAGCTTTGAGGGGGAAGAGGACCGGGGCCGATATAAAAGGACAGAGCAGCCATTGGAGAAGAGGGAGAGCTCTGGATTCCATCATCTTCAACCTTGTACGCGAGAACTCTCTCCCCCACAATAATCCCAACTACAAGCAGGAGTAGGGTCTTACACCGCAAGGTGGCCCGAACCTGGGTAAACCGCTGTGTCCTCGCCCATCCTACGCTAGCGCGCCCTCGCCGTAGTCTCGCCGTAGCGTTGCCGTGGTAGGAGAGGAAGTAGTAGAACGAGCTCACCCCAGTGTTCGAACCTTTGGGTCCCCGGAGCCCCACTTCCGACATTTGGCACGCCAGGTAGGAGTGCGCTACTGTTCTTCTGCTCCGCCCTCAGCTCCACCATCCCCATGGCCGACGCCCGTCGCGAGCGCGCTGAGCGCAGGGCTGGCCGCGTGGCCCAGACAGAGCCGGTGGCCCGCGGCAATCGCTGCCGCCCCGACGCCAAGGCTGTCGCCGGCACCGACCCCGCTGCCCGCGAGCAGCAGGCCTCCTCCCTACACCCCTCCGTGCGGGCGGACGGCCACACCGCCACGGCCTCCTCCCTCGCCAACCGTGGGCCGCCGAACCCGCAGGCCGCGCTGCTCATGGCGTGCGAGCTGCTCCGCTACCGTCCTGATGACGCCGGCTACGACGCCTGGCTTGGTCGCATCACCGAGCTCGTCAACGTCGCCGGGGACGCCCCGGCGCCTTCTCACTTGCTCCGCCCTCCACCGTCTCGTGCTGGGGACCTGGCGCACGGCGCTCCCCCGCCGCTTCCTCTACATGATGAGCGCGCCGGGCCCCAGCGCAGCGCGCGGGCACGTGAGCCGTCCCGCGGCGCGTCTTCTTCGGACCACTGCGAGCCCAGCTGCCAGATCATCCGCCGCGCGCCCCCCGACGCACGAGTGCTCCTCGAGCGCCAACGCCAGCGCCAGGACCAGGCCGTTCAAGAAGTTGCAGCGGCCGGGCGTCAAAACCGTGCCGCCCTCGCTGGCGGCGTCCCCTCGAGCGGCGTGGGCTGCCGTGCCTTCACCCGCGAGCTGCGTCGCGTGGTCTGGCCCGCGAAGTTCAAGCCTGAGCTGCCTCCGCGCTACGACGGCACCCCCAACCCCACGGAGTCCCTCCAGCTCTACGCGCTGAGTGTCGAGGCGGCGAACGGCGACGACAAGGTCATGGCGAACTGGCTCCCCATGGCCCTCAAGGACGGCCCGCGCTCCTGTCTCATGAACCTCCCCGAGGCTTCCATCTCGTCGTGGGCCGAGCTCTGCAGCCAGTTCATCGCCAACTTCAAGGGCACACAGGACCGCTCCCTCACCATCAACGACCTGCGGCGTGTTCGACAGCGCCCAGACGAGACCCTCCGCAAGTACATCCAGCGCTTCAGTCAGGTGCGCAACAAGATCCCGCGCGCTTCCGACGCGGCCATCATCTCCACCTTCTCAACCAGCGTCACGGACATCAAGATGCGCAAGAAGCTCGCCATCAACGGTGAGCTCGACTCCGTGCTCGAGCTGCTCGACCTCGCCGACAAGTGCACCAAGGCTGAAGAAGGCCGCCTCTTCGTCCACAACAACCCCGACGCGGCACTCGACGGCACCAAGGCCAAGAGCAAGGACGTCAAGCGCAAGGGCCCTGCCGTCCTTGCGGCGGAGCCCGAGCAGAAGCGCGGCCGTGACCTCGACGAGCCCAGGAAGGACAACCGGCCACTCTGCGCCTTTCACAACATCCGCTCCCACAGCACCGAAGACTGTCATGAGCTCAAGTTGCTCCGCGACGAGCGCCAGAGCCACCGAGACAACCGCAACGGCCGCGGCGCCGGCCGCGGAGGTGGCCGCAGCGGCAACCGCTGGGACAGCCATAACAATAATAGCAACTACCGCTAGGGCTGGCGCGATCAGCCTCGTGAGGCGAACCCTCAGGCTAATGCCACTCTTCCGCCGCTGCCTCCGCCACCTCGGAGGAACGACGTCAACCAGCCTGACGAGGGCGCTGGGGGCTACCAGGAGCCTCGCGCAGTCGCCTGCATCCTTGGCGGGTCCCAAGCCCCCGCGTCCGTCCGCCGCTTCAAGCAACTCTCTCGCGAGGTGTACGCCGCCCTCCCAAGGCCTGAGGTCACGCGGCCCCTCAAGTGGTCGCAGTAGCCATCACCTTCGACTCCAAGGACCACCCCAAGTCCACGGCCTCCACAGGCGCGCTCCCCATGCTGTGCACTCCCACCATCAGCAACGTCGCTATCACCAAGACCCTCATCGACGGGGGTGCCGGCCTCAACGTGCTCTCCATCGAGACATTCGAGACGCTCCAGGTGCCCTACGACCAGCTGATGCCGACCAGGCCCTTCTCCGGAGTGACCGATGGCTCCACCATTCCGCTGGGGCAGGTGCGCCTCCCCGTCACCTTCGGCACCCGCAAAAACTACCACACCGAGCTCATCGACTTCGACGTGGCGCACATCGGCCTGCCCTACAATGCCATCTTGGGCTACCCAGCTCTCACCAAGTTCATGGCGGCCACTCATCACGCCTACAACGTCCTCAAGATGCCCGGCTACAGCGGCATCATCACCGTCGCCTGCGACGAAAAGGACGCGGCCAGCACCCTCGAGCGCGCCTACAAGGCTGCCGCTGTCGCGCACCCAGCCGACGAGGACGCGGCCGAGCCGTCCGAGGCCGCGCCCGCAAAGAAGAAGCAGCTGTTCTCTCAAGACCACGCCGAGACGAAGAAGGTGTCGGTGGTCGGCAGCGGTTCCGGCCCCGCCTTCACCATCGGCATGGGCCTCCCTCCTGCATAGGAAAGCGCGCTCGTCACCTTCCTTCGGGCAAACTCGGATGTTTTCGCCTGGAAAGCATCCGGCTTGTCCGGTGTGCCGAGGTAGGTGATCGAGCACCACTTAGAGGTGTGCCCCAATGCACGCCCGGTCAAGCAGAAAGTGCGGCGCCAGGCGCCAGAGAAGCAAGAGTTCATCGTCAGTGAAGTTCAGAAGCTCCAAGAAGCCGGAGTCGTTCGTGAGGTGCGCCATCCCGAATGGCTCGCCAACCCAGTCGTCATCCCCAAGAAGGGCGGCAAGGAGCGCATGTGCGTCAACTTCACCAGCCTCAACAAGTCCTGCCCTCGTGACCCCTTCCGGCTGCCGCGAGGCGGCCGGGGCGTTGGCCCCACCGTCGGTGTCACGTGCATGACCTTCGGGCTGAGGAACGTCGGCGCCTCGTTCCAGAGGCTGGCGCCCTTCGCACCAGGGCCTCGTGAGCCTCCCGCTCCTCATGAGCTCCCAGCGCCTCGCGAGCCCCCTGGCCCCGAAGAAGCAGACTCCCTTGGCGCGCCGCGTCGAGTGGTCTGACGTCACTACAGTGCGGTTCTGCCAGGTGCGCCCGGCGCGTCGCCTCGTGCGGCCCACACTCCTTTCCGCCGCGCCTCTCGAGCTTCGCTCCCGGAACCTTATCCTTTTGGCCGTGTAAAAGATTTCACTGATTTCGCCCTAATGAGTTTTGGTACCTGCTAATTTCTATGTTAAGTTTGATGCTGGCCGGAGAGCGCCACACGCTCACGACCCCTCCCCTAACCAGTTCCGTGAGCGGGGGCTGAGGCACGGTGCCTGTGCTTGGGTCCGTCCCTGCAGTACCGTAAAATCCAAGCGACTGAGCTCTGGCTCGCGGGCTTGCTCCCGTGCACGTCACCTTACCAAGGTCCTTGGTGTCTTATCCCCTCACGCAACGGCCACGGGCGAGATAGCAAGCGCGTGCTGCTCCCCCGCCGTGAATCTGTTGACATGCAGTCCCTCAGGAGGTGGGCTGCGTGAGGACCTCACGGGCAGCCCCTCGCGAGCCAGCCTCGCGAGACAAAGATACTTCGATCGCCGAGTCTCGTGAGCGCGTCTCGCGAGCTGCTTGAGCCCCTCACGAGTTGAGGCTCGCCCGTCGTCGCCCTCCGCCAAAGCTAAGTCTGTCTGCCTCGCCAGACGCCCTCACCTTCACTCAAGCTCTCTCCCCTCGCGATCCCACTGGGTGCTAGCGTTTTTTCTTCTGCGTAAGCCGCTTGCACGCCAAAGGGGGGCATCCTGAGCATCGCGCCCCAGGAGCCCTCACTAGCTCACGGTGCCCCTCACCTCCTGGCCTTGTCCCGGCATCTCGACCGGACATACCAGCGGCGGCTGAGGCTCGCCCGGGGGCTGGGCCCTGACGGCGTAGAGCGCTGAGGCGAGCAAAGAAAAAAAACCAGCCTCACGAGAGGACTTCGGGAGAGAATGCATGCAACCCCATGTCACAAAAGTATTAAGTTAAACATAAGAAGATACTGTTTCACGCCCCCGCGGGGTTACATCGGTTCAATGCAGGAAAACGAAAAGAAAGAAAAGGCCTAGGCGAGTGCGGCCCCGTCACCGTGCGCGCGGTGTCCCGGCTCCGGAGTCATCGGCACACGCGCCTAGTAGGAGTCCTCGTCCTCGCTCTTGACGCGGGGGAGCCGCCGTTGCCTCCGACCCCGCCGGAGGGGGCGACACCGTCAGAGGAGCCGTCCTCGCTGGAGGAGCCGCTGTAGCTATCCTCGCTCTCGGCGCAGCACTCGAGGCGGCTGCCAGAGAGCCCGAAGATCTTAACGAAAAGCGTGGCGGCCCCGTCGTACTTGAACTGGAGGACGTGTCCCCGCTTCAGGCCGCGGGCGAGGGCGAACGACTTCCACCCTTGCCTCAGGAACATAAAGCCCGAGGCGGTAAGCTTCGTCACCACCCAGGAGGGGCCGTTGCAGCAACCGTCGGCCTGCACCCACAGGCCCAAGGGCGCGCGGTCCGCCATCGCCGCCGCGAAGGAGTCCGGGAGCCAGAGCCAGGTGCAGGGGTTGCGGTGCATGTTCACGATGAACTCGCGTGCCGCCTCCACCGAGTGGCTCCCCGCCTGGGGCGGAAATGCAGCCGCGACCGCCTCGGCCTTGCGCGCCTCGCCCGCCGCGCCTGCAAGCGGCGCCCCTTCCGCGACTGCTGGGCCCGGCGCCGGCGGCCATCGAGGATCGACCACGCCCCCGGGGCGGGACCTGCGAAGCGGCGGCGGGAGCACGGCCGCGCGCTCGTCCTCTTGCCATCTCTTCGGTAGTTCTAGCAAGGAGACAAGGAAGCTGGAGGAAGGAGAAGATGAGTGGGGGGCTCCGGCTCTCCCTTCCCCCCTTTTTACCTCGGCGCGGGACTCCCCTCGTCGCTCCGCCTTCTCCGGCGCCAAGATTTATGTCAGCGCGGCAGTTCCCGAGGTGTCGTGGGGAAGTGGGGGCGTCGCCCGTCACATCGTGCGCCACGCATCGCGCCTGGCCGCAGGCGGTTAGGGCCCGCGCCGTTTCGCCCCTCTGTAGGTGGGAACGTACGTGCCGCGGGCTCGGGGGCTACCGGCGGGCCCATGGGACCCGGGGTATCCAGGCCCGTCTACCTTTGGCCCAGGGCGCAACGCCTGGAGTGGGCCCGACGGGCCGTCGCCACCAAGTGTTTCACCAAGACTCCTCATGGGGCCCTGGCCTCCTGAGGCCCCCTCCTCAGGGAGTAGCAGGCAACACTCAGCACCACCATTAACGGCCTCACGAGGTCCCCTCACGAGGCGGCTTCCCGAGTGGCCTCACGAGGCGGCTTCCCGAGGTGGCCTTCTGAGGCCCCCTCCCACAGGCGTTTGAGACGGAGGCCGTTCGGCGTGTCGCGCTGTTTGGAGCCCATCACATGGGTGACGCGCACGGCGACGAGCAGCAGCAGAGGCCGCGCCAGCAGGCGCGGATGCAGATGGTTTCCTCTTTTGTGTTAGGGAAGCAGGGCCAGCTATCTACTCTCCAAAGCAACCCCAAAGGTTTCCCAATCGGCGAAGGAAGACCAAGACGGCGGGCGCGTAGGCGGAGGTCATCACCGAGCCCACTAGCGCGTCATGGATCATGCTTTGGCAGGCGAAGACCACCTTTAGTCAGGATAGCCTGAGCGCCTGTCCCCTTTCAAAATGGCCAAGTGTGGCAACCCTTCCCGCCTAAGCTTTGAGGGGGAACAGGACCGGGGCCGATATAAAAGGACAGAGCAGCCATTGGAGAAGAGGGAGAGCTCTGGATTCCATCATCTTCAACCTTGTACGCGAGAACTCTCTCCCCCACAATAATCCCAACTACAAGCAGGAGTAGGGTCATACACCGCAAGGTGGCCCGAACCTGGGTAAACCGCTGTGTCCTCGCCCGTCCTACGCTAGCGCGCCCTCGCCGTAGTCTCGCCGTAGCGTTGCCGTGGTAGGAGAGGAAGTAGTAGAACGAGCTCACCCCAGTGTTCGAACCTTTGGGTCCCCGGAGCCCCACTTCCGACAGTTGTCCTTACTCCATTTGAAGGAATCACAAGACGGTGCGACATTAGAGAGTGCCCATTTCGAGCTTGAAGATGATGAGTACTTGGTGATCATCCACTTCTACATGGCGAAGCCATCTCTTTCCTATGGTGATTTGGTTTTTGATCCGAGGTCGGATCTTTCCCAAGAGGGGGGGGAGATGATGCCGAGCATCCTACGGACATCACCATGTCAAGAACCCGTTTGGCAAGTGACACGTGCGACATCTACTCCACATACACAAAGGTGAATCATCTCCTTTACGCGTGTTCACTTGACCCCTTCGAGGATGGTATACTACTTGACACTCCACTCCTGTGCATACATAGGTATTCTCGGAGCACCACGGACGAGGAGGAGTGCCAGCGCACGTGTACAACTACACCGTCCACGAGGGAAGCTTGGAAGAGAAGGAAGAAGAAGCATGGACAAGCTTCTGAAAAAGCCCGGAACCTCCGGCCTCCAGCCCGGAACTTCCGGCCCCCGGACCTTCCGGCCGCTCCGGAACTTCCGGCCTCCGACGTCCATAACAGCCCCAAGCGTGCCAACTCTCTGGACAGCCCGGACCCTGCCCGGAAGCTACCCGGAACCTCCGGCGCCCGGAACTTCCAGCCATCCCGGAACTTCCGGCCCTGCTGCACCGAGGCCATCCCAGACCGTGCAAACTCTCTGGATAGCCCGGACCCTTCCCGGAACCTGCCCGGAACTTCTGGCCTCCGGAACCTCCGGCCCTGCCTGCGTGCATTGACTTGGGCCGAGGCCCGTGTACCCCTTCGCCCCCTAGACTATATATACCCTTCTTCCACCTACGTTTTAGGGTTAGCAAATTGGATAGCTCATTTCTAGGTGAGCTTTGCTCCTTTACCACTCCTCCTCTTGAGAGAGAGAGAGAGAGACCACTCCATTGGAGTTCAAGACCTCCATTGGAGAAGATCCCAAGGGATTCAAGACCCCCATCGTGGGAAGGATCATCTAGATCATCAAGACCTCAACTCCTCACGGATTGGGATGAACTAGCTACCGTTTGTATCGTCCTTTGTTGGATTTGGACCATGGATCTCCCCGTGTGTATGTGGATTTAGCACATGTGTGATTGTTTCTTGTCTATTTGAGTGATTCCTCTCGTTTTCCCTCGTGTTTCTCCTCGTGTTCTTCGTGTTCTTCACGGGATCCGCTCCAATCGTGAAAGATGGACACCGTTAGGGTTCCACCCTACATCACTAGGGTTTGCTCTGTTCACTCTCTATCACCCTCTCCAGATCTAAACAAGACTATGGTGGCCTCTCTCTCTCTCCCCTCACCGTTGGTCAAAGAGCCGTTCGGATCTCGTCGGCCGGGGAAGGTGAGGAGGTGCAGCGTTGACTTTGTTGCCGTCGGCGAGGGAGGGAATCCACTGCCGGCGGCGCTGTTTCTCTTTTACCCAGCGCCTACGCGGGAGGGCCTCCGACCCCTTCTTCATTGCTGCCGTACGTAGTGTGGACAGATCCGGCCTCCCGCCGCCCACCTAGCCACATCCCGACGACCCTAAGGTATAACTTTACCTTGAAGCCGACATTGCTCTAGCTGCATGTGGATCTTTTTCGCTTCTGCAGTCTAATCTAGGTCTGGTTCAAACAGGAAAGAAGGGGGGATTTTTATAGCATGAATCTAGGACATGGTTCAAAGAGGAAAGGAAGGGGTAAAGTAGTACAGACTGGCTATCCAGCCGCTCTGTTGGTCGAAAAGGGAAAAAGGGGAATCGCAGTACACACATCTGTAAGGAACTGATCTCTTTGTTGAAAAAGGAAAGAAACCGGGGCGTGTGGGACAAGGCAGTAGAGTTTGTGCAGGAGTAGATTTGGTGCCCTCACATAGGAAAAAGGTTGAAAGAGAACAAATATGGGACCAGCACAGATATGTTGCTTGGTTCTTTGTTGCAACAGACTCTGCATCACCCATTTATACGTGTCGAGGCACATGGTGCTGGTGTGTTCCCTGTTCCATACAACTGTTTAGCTGTTGTTAATCTCATAATGCCGCTAGAAAATTGAAGCAATGCCACTGTTAAAATTAAATTACATGTATAACGAATGTTAATTTTAAGAGAATGTCTCTGTTCATATGAATCAATGCCACTGTTTTAGAAATGCTACTTGATACGTCTCTAACGTATCTATAATTTTTGATTGTTCCATGCTAATATAGTATCAATCTTGGATGTTTTATATGCAATTATATGCCATTATATATCATTTTTTGGGACTAACCTATTAACCCAGTGCCCACTGCCAGTTGCTGTTTTTTGCTTGTTTTTGTCTTTTCAGAAAATCATTATCAAAAAGAGTCCAAACAAGAAAAAAACTTTGGATTAATTTTTTCTGGACCAAAAGAAACCCACGAAGCTTCGGGAGAAGACCAGAGGAGCCACGAGGGAGTGACAAGGTCGGGAGGCGCGCCTTGGGGGGTAAGGCGCGCCCCCAGGCTTGTGGGCCCCTCGTAGCCCCTTCTGACCTAATTCTAGCGCTATAAATTCCCAAATATTCCCAATATACCAGAGAGACAGAAGAGAAAACCTTTCCGCCGCCGCAAGCCTCCGTTCTTCCGCGATCCCATCTGGAGGCCTTTTCCGGTACTCTGCCGGAGGGGGAATCGATCACGGAGGGCTTCTTCATCAACCTTGCTGCCCTTCCGATGATGTGTGAGTAGTTTAGCACAGACCTACGGGTCCATAGCTAGTATCTAGGTGGCTTCTTCTCTCTCTTCGATCTTCAATACCATGTTCTCCTCGATGTTCTTGGAGTTCTATCCGATGTAATCTTCTTTTGTGGTGTGTTTGTTGGGATCCGATGAATTGTGAGTTTATGATCAGATTATTCATGAGAAATATTTGAGTCTTCTCTAAGCTCTTTTATGCATGATTGTTATAGCTTTGTATTTCTCTCCGATCTATCGATTTGGTTTGGCCAACTAGATTGGATTATCTTGCAATGGGAGAGGTGCTTTGTGATGGGTTCAATCTTGCGGTGCTCAATCCCAGTGACAGAAAGGGATATGACACGTATTTGTATTGTTGCCATTAAGGATAAAAAGATGGGGTTTAATCATATTGCTTGAGTTTACTTTGTCTACATCATGTCATCTTGCTTAAGGAGTTACTCTATTTTATACTTAATACCCTAGATGCATACTGGATAGCGGTCGATGGGTGGAGTAATAGTAGTAGATGCAGGCAAGAGTCGGTCTACTAGTCTCGGACGTGATGCCTATATACATGATCATTGCCTTGAATATCGTCATAACTATGCACTTTTCTATCAATTGCCCAACAGTAATTTGTTTAACCACCGTATGCTATGTGTTCGAGAGAGAAGCCTATAGTGAAAACTATGGCCCCCGGGTCTACTTTTATCATATATTAAAATCCAAAAATACCTTGCTGCCATTTATTTACTTTTATTTTATTTAGTATTTTACTTTATCTATCTATCACTATCAGAATTAATCCTTGCAAATAACCACTAAGAGGATTGACAACCCTCTTATTTGCGTTGGGTGCAAGTGTTTGCTTTTGTGTGTGCAGGTGCTGCTAAAGGATTTTGCATGGTTCTCCTACTGGATTGATAACCTTGGTTCTTAACCGAGGAAAATACTTATCTCTACTATACTGCATCATTGATACGTCCAATTTGCATCATGATTTCCTACTGTTATTTATTATGTTTTTAATCATTATTTCACTTTATGGTACAATTCTTATGCCTTTTCTCTCTTAATTTGCAAGATTTACATGAAGAGAGAAAATGCCGACAGCTAGAATTCTGGACCTGAAATAGGCACATCAGAGATACCTATTCTACAGAGCTCCAATTGACCTGAAATTTCACAGAGATTTTTTATTGAATATATAAAAAATACTGGAGAAAAGAAATACCAGAGGGGACCCACCAGTTGCCCACAAGGCAATAGGGCGCGGCCCCCGTGGGCGCGCCCTGATGACTTGTGGGGCCCACAGCTGGCCTCTGGCCCCCTCCTTCTGCTATATGAGGCCATTTACCCTAGAAAAAATAGAAGGAGGACTTTCAGGCCGAAGTGCCGCCGTCTCGAGGCGGAACCTGGGCAGGAGCTATTTTGCTCTCCGGCGGAGCAATTCCGCCAGGGATACTTCCCTCTGGGAGGGGAAATCGAACTATCGACATCACTAACGTCCTCTCATTGTGGGAGGACCAATCTTCATCAACATCTTCACAAGCACCATCTCATCTCAAACCCTAGTTCAACTCTTGTATTCAATCTTTGTCTCAAAACCTCAGATTGGTACCTGTGGGTTGCTAGTAGTGTTGATTACATCTTGTAGTTGATGCTAGTTGGTTTATTTGGTGGAAGATTATATGTTCAGATCCTTAATGCTATTCAATACCCCTCTGATCTTGAACATGAATATGATTTGTGAGTAGTTACTTTTGTTCTTGAGGACATGGGAGAAGTCTTGTCATAAGTAATCATGTGAATTATCAAAGTAGCGAACGTGAATCAAACAAATATGATGAAAGTGACTAGATGAAATTCCCATGTGTCCTCGAGAACGCTTTGCTTATTATACGAGTTCGTTCCGGCTTGTCCTTTGCTACAAAAAGGACTGGGCCACCTTGCTGCCCTTTTTGTTACCGTTACTACTTGTTACTTGTTACGAATTATCTTGCTATCAAAACTATCTGTTACTGCTACTTTCAGTACTTGCATTGAATACCTATCTGAAAACCGCTTGTCATTTCCTTCTGCTCCTCGTTGGGTTCGACACTCTTACTTATCAAAAGGTCTACGATTGATCCCCTATACTTGTGGGTCATCAATCATCCTCTCCTCTTCGGGGAAATACCAACGCAGTCTACAAGTAGCACTACTGTCCTACTTTGTTTCCCATTAAGATAAGGTATACGCTTCTTTTTGTGGCCGTATGTGTCATCCTCCATTATTGGCCAGTATTTGTTTCCTTTTTTACCTCTATGCAAACAGGGATCTCTTTCACCTCGTTGCTATTGCGACCTTTTGGTGCTCTGCGCAAAACACTTTTGTTTGAAGACTGTTTTGTGCAGTTCAACTAAAATGTCACACCGGCAACGTTGCTAGATTTAGTGGAACTCACACAAAAGGAGATCAGATTTCCTATCCGTGTTGGCAGATTGGTATTTGATCTTGAGGTCTTTCAAGTCTGCCTCATGAAAGGTCAGGACCGGCCTTCATCCACATGATTGTGTAGTGTGCTTTGAGATGTTGTGCTACTTGTATTGGTACTGTTTTGAATAAATGTTGAATTGAAGCTATTGTATTGATGTCTTCTCCCATTAAGTGAACAAGAATGCTACCAACCCAGATATGCTGCTTGTTTCTTTGTTGCAACAAACTCTGCATCACCCCTTTATACATCGATGGAAGCACATGGTGCTGTTGCGCCCACTCTGCCATGCAACTGTTTAAGCTTTTTGTTAATCTAATGCCACTAGTAAAATTAAGCAATGTCAGTCTTAGAAGTAACTACTAAACCTTAGTTCAGAATTGCAACACTTACTACGTATCAGCGGGAGTACTTGTTGAACCAATGTATTGTTAAGATGATGTCTCTGTTTATATGAATCAGTTACACTGTTTGAGAAATGGTACTATCCTGCATTGTCATTCTTTCTACATGTTTAAGCAAGGTATTGTTAAGATAATGTCTCTGTTAATATGAATCAATGACATTGTTTGAGAATTGCTACTGTCCTGCTTTGTTTCCCATTAAAATAAGGTAGATGTTTTTTTCTTGTGGGCGTATAAGTCATCAACCATTATTGGTAAGTAATTGTTTCCTTTATACCTGTTTATGCAAACACGGATATCAAAACTTCTGCTTGTTGCTATTTCGATTTTGATTTCAGTTGAACTGCACAAAAGGAGCCAATGTATTTAAGGCAAACTGTTGCATTCTTGGGCCCAGTTGATCCTTCCACTTTGCAGAAAGAAGCAGTCACTGGTTGCGGTACATTACAGAAGGAATAATCGAGAAGCTTTACAAAGTATTAGTAGACGCTGGTGACAAGACCAGTTTGTAGAGCTCATGTGGCAACTCAACAGCATGTGAAATGAAAGATTCTACAACCAGGAAAGGTGTGACCAAGTCACTCGTGGACGCAGCTGTAACAAACAAGGTCAGCATCGGCCTTCATCCATATGATCGTGCTTTGTTATGTTGTGCTACTTATATTGTGGTACTGTTTTGAATAAATGTTTAATTGAAGCTATTGCATTGCTATCTTTTCCTGTTAAGATAATGAAGATGATTATATTTGTGAGCATATGTTTCATCAACTAGTACCACTATTATAGTAATCACACTTTTTCTGTATTTATGCAGACTATTTATGCAGACAGGGATGCTCAGCTTGATTTCAGTGGAACTGCATAAAATGTTCGGATGGTTCGTGCCCTCCATAATACTTCATCATGCACAATACATCAAATGGTTCTCTAATCATTCATTGTCACCTTGAGCCACCAAAATAGCTACATGAAAGGAGCTGCCAAAGTGTTCAAGGCCTTGCAACATGTAAATACGAAATCCACCAAGCTACGCATGACATTGCTCGATTTCACTGGAACTTCACAAAAAGATCAGCTGGTTAATCGAGCATGAGGTTCCATGTCAATGTGCAAACTGGTGACAAACCCCTCCCTTTCCACAATCGTAGGCATTTGATATTTTGTAATGGGAAAACCTTCTCAAAGTTTGCTCATTGGTGTTCGCAGGAAGACATGCATTTGATATTTTGGAATGGGAAACCTTGTCAAATTTTGCCCATTGATTGTTAGCAAGAAGGCATACATTTGATATTTTGGAGGGGGACGCCCTTTGCTGTCAGCAGCATTGATCGATTTTTCTTTATTTGTGTCTTTAGTTGTGAAGTAAATATTGGCTGTGACGTGTGCATCATTGAAATGCATAATCATCGATCAATTGTTGTGAATGTTATGAATTGCCAGGCCTGTGAGTTTGATTGCAATGTATAGCCACGCTAAAAAACTTTATGGTACGTGTGAAACTGCAGCAAACAAAGTGATCACCGTGCGTCCTGACAAAAAATCCTAGTACGTATTGTGTTGCATGTTCGTCTAATGCCTCTGATACAAGAATTCGAACTAACCAGACTAACTTCATTCAAACACGGCTGGATTTCAAACATGCCCAGATCTCATTACATTTGGGACATTCTTCAACTAAATAGCGGTGCTCATCCGGCTCTGGATGTATAATTAATTAACCTAATCTATGATCTCCGGCGCCCGTTCCCCGTGTCCGGCTGAGCCCCGAGAACTGAAGCTTCTCCAGCACTGCCTCCGGATCCCCGGGAAGTGAAGCTGTCTGACGCCACGTCGACGCCAAGCAGCTAATCGGCCGTCGATGTTCAACCCACCAAGCTTGGCTTCAACCGGAGGGGAGGAGCGGTGGCCTTACTTGGACCCGAGCGGCGGCGACCTACCGTCTTCTACTATGGGAATGCACAAGCACAAAGAGCAGAATCAGCAGAAAATGCAAAGATTTTTACCCAAGTTTGGGCCACCGTGAGGTGTAAAATCCTACTCCTGCTTTGGTGTATTATATGTGGAGAGCTCAAGTACAAGGTGCGCTTCGTCCTGGCAAGATGCAAAGGGAAGCAGCTACGCATGCAAAGTGAGCTAGAATGTCTAAGGATCGATCCTTGTAAAGGTTGCCCTGGCCCTCCTTTTATAGCCTAAAGGGGTAACCAAAGTGACAAAACAGTCATTACAAGTTGATTAGATAGCAAACAGTGCTATCATACCTAACTCTGCCGGTTTAGGACAAAGGCATTAAATGCGCCGTTAGGTGTCAGGTGGAGGAGGAGCCCCGGCAAGGTTTCTGCAACGCTCGCCCAACTACCTCACATTATCTTGACACGCCTCCTGGACGGGTGTCATTAAAGTTAAATCTCCTTCCAGCAAGCTGACACATGCCCCAACAAGTCTCACCAAACTACCTGCGCGGTCGACACCTCACCGATTAGCGACTAGCTGTTCGGTGAGGTGGAGCGCTGACGAGCTAGCGAAGGCTTGCCGACACGGAGTTTGCCGGGCCTTCAACTTGCCGGCTCGAATCTTGCCGGCAAGTAATGCCTCCATCTTCAGTACTAGTCAAGTACTTATTGATGCTTTGTCTTTATTTCTTCCTTAGTGCTTTTGCGATTAAGCCTTGAGTCTTGATCTTGGTAATCCCCGGCAAGCCTGGCCATCAAGAAGGCTTCTACTGTCTGTGCATAAGTCAGGGTATAAAATACCCATGTTTTATACACTGACAGGAGCCCCCGGGCCTGGGCCATATGCGCGTCCGAAGCGTCGTTGGGCTAGGTCCAAATGATGCACAAACATGCAGCGGGAAATTACCGCTGTAATCTTTGCAATGATGATTTCCCTCCAAGCACGCCCATGCCACGCATTAAATGCGGGACACAGGAGTGGTGCACTGTAGCAGTTATCTCGCGGTAGTGCGCCTACAAAGGCGCTGCCAAGGCAAACAGTGAAGAGCCAGCCCCCTCGCACCTTCTCCATAAAAAGGCAACCGCGAGGGGACGCTGCTCATTCACCGTTGCCCCCCCTTGCTTCATCTTCTTCCTCTAGCCAGAGCCGCTTTCGCCGCCGCCGCCGCCGCTGATTCTCACCTCACCTCGACTCCCTCTTCTCTCCCTGAGCCCTGATGGCACCCAAGAAGACCGACGCAACGGGGAAGATGCCCGCCAAGCCTGTCGATCCCAAGGCGGAGAAGAAGAAGAAGGATTTGGAGGAACTGGAGAAGCAGCGGAGAGAAAACGTGGTGTTCTCGCCACCAGCGTTGGATGAGAATACACTGATCGAGAGGTACGCCTATATGTGGGGGCGAGACACCAAGGATCACAAGGCTCCAGTGGTGCTCCCGGCCGGAGGCCAGACCCCCTCAGATTCATATCCCTTTTTCTGCGCGTACTTTTATTGCGGGCTGGTTCCTCCCTTCTCAGATTTCTTCAGCGCAATGATGTACAACTTTGGGTTCAAACTGCTGGATTTTACCCCAAATGCCATAACTTGCATGTCAGTCTTTGCCCATTTCTGCGAGAATTTCATCGGAGTCGCCCCCAATGTTGATTTATTCCGCCATTTCATCATCCCTCGGATCGAAGGCAAGGCGCTTTCCGGTAGTGTTACATGGATCCCCAGGGCCAAGACCAAGGACCAGTATCTTCCTGGGCAGCTGCACTTGAAGTGGGAGGAGTGGCGGGCTGAGTGGTGCTGGATCCAACAAAAGGATTTTCCCAGTTTCTGCTTGCCGCGCACAGAGCGAGTCATACGCTGTGACGACTGGAGCAGTTTGGGCGCCAGCGACAAGAGACATGGCCCAGCACTGAACCGCATTGCTCGCCTCAGAGCCGCCAAGCTGACTATTGATATGGTGGGTGCCGATTTCCTTCGGCGACGCATCGTGCTGCTACAGAAGAGGGAAAGATTCACCTGGGAGTACCAGAATGCAGGTCACATCATACGGTCTAACCATCATGGAGCACGCCTGCCTCTGCGAACAACTGTTCAGATCTACCGGGACCTTCCACTTGCCGGACCAAATCGTCCCCTTGCATATCAATTCCGCCAAGGACTCCATCTTGGCAATGATGCCAGAGTGCAATGTGCAGGGAGTCGAACCCCTCTGGCCAATGCCTACCTTGGAGAATGAAATGGACCGGGCCTCAAACTTGACGGAAAAGGCCTCCCGGATAGAGAGAGATCTCATTAAGGCCACCAAGGATGAAGAATTGGCATACATCGCCAGCAAGGCCGCAGAAGCTGCCAGAGTTAGCGGAGCAGGCGGTTCTCAGGTCGCGGCAACCGAAGACGATGAAGAAGAACATCCTGAAAAAGAGGTTGCCGAAGAACACCAAGAAGAGCCTGCCGGAGATGAGGCTGCCAGGGAACCCGAAGACGAAGAAGAAGAAGGTCCTCGGGCCCCAAAGAAGAGGGCACGCATTCTCCAAAAGACTGCCAGCCAAGAGCAGGTGCACGCTTCTTCGCCGAAGGCTGGTCCTGTCATGAAGAAGACGACTACCAAGACTGGCCGTCAAGAGGAAGTGCGCTGGCAACCATCCCGGCGTCCACAAGCACATCACCCATCTCCCTGGCAAGAGGTTGTCGGAGAAGTCGGGTCTTCTCAGCCGGCAAGTTCATCTCCTCCGGCACTAAAAAGGGCCAGGGAATCGCCCCCGCCAGCGAGATATGACCTATCCATCCTCAGCGAGTTAGAAGACGAGGAGTAAGCACAATTGCCTCATACTCAACAAGTCTTGACTCCATCTTGATCATGATTTTTGACTTGATTCTGTTCTGTTTTTGCAGAGACACTGAGCCACTTGTGCATCGGGCCAAGCGAGCCAAGGCTGTAGCAGGAGGCGAGCCTGTGACAAGCACTATCCGCCCGTCCCGGAGAGCGGTGGAGCGCGAGGAAGCCATGGTGGAAGTGGCATGGAGAGGAGAAATGGAACGGAGGCGGATGACTGCGGCTATGGCCGGGGCAGCAGTTTATATAGCAATGGTGGGCGGCAGAGGGACGGACGGGTGGCGCCGGAGTAGCCGCCTCAGCAACCGCGTGTAATTAATGTGGGTGGCAGACGGACGGACGGACAGCAGTTGTCTCGTTTGAACACGGAGCAGTCGCTTGCTCCGGGAAGCGGCGCGGGCGGCACTGACCGTTTCGGGCGAGAAGCGCGCGCGGGCGAGGGAGGGGGTTTGGGTGGTCCAGGGCGGTCAGACGCGGGCTTGGCAGCGGTCTGGTGCAGCAGCCGGACATCCTGGCTTACCAGCGAACTCGCCGAGCTCAGCGACGACGATCAGTGATGGACGAGGATTCCGACCAGGAGCCGGCGCCACTGCCCACGCCAGTTCATGCCGTGTTCACCATAGAGCAGGTGCGGCCAGACTTCGATGCCCTAATGGCAGAAGAGCTACCAATGCCGCCGATGTCGGCGTTCTAGCAAGCGCAGGAGGACCAGTGCTACAACCTCTGTCTCCTCAACGTGCATCGGCTTACGGAGGGACAAATCGCCGGTGAACAGGCGAACGACAATGCCATCGCGGGCATGGGGGCCGATGATCCTGGCTTCCTGGATGAGCAGCGGGCGCTGTACCAGACCATTAGTAGGGCCCGCGAGGCCCTCTCCGTCATCCTTCGCCTTCTTGCGCTCGCCGTGGCGCCGCCATCTCGCATTGTCAACATGGTGAACAAACAAGAGGAATCAGGAGATGACTGTACATGGTGAGGATGACAGTAGGAACCCACCAGGGCCATGGAAGTACTCAGGCAAGTGCCTCCTTATTACTACAAGTAATAAAACTTCCCCCTAATGGTTTGCTGACATCTGGGTCCGACGCCATTGTCAACATAGTCAATAAAGGAGAGAATTGCACAAGGAGCTGCTGACAGCAGGGACCCAGCAGATCATGCATTTTTTTGAGAGATGTTTTTTTGTTGCTGAGACGGAGGAGGGTATCAACTGGTCTGTGCGGGGGCTGTGGCCCGTGTAGCCCAGGCTATTATTTTATGTCTACCAAATAACCAGCCCAGCTATTTTTTTCCTTTGTGAAAATGGTAGCCCAGCTTTTTTTTGACGAATACCCAACGTAGGCCAACTTGTTTTTCTCCGCCCAGCTGGGTTGCAAAAACGAGGAGGGGTGCATTCGGCTTGCCTAGAAAATGGGCTTTAAGTAATAATAAATGGGCTATAAATATAAAAAAACACAGCGAACCGACAATTAGTTTGGAAATTAGTTTATTTTTCGGATTTTGAGATTTTTCATTTCATTACATTTTTTGTTGCGCGCGCAAAATTTCATTGGATTTTAACCTAATATAAAATAATTTTGAAATTAGATTGAATCTGAATTGAAATTTTGGGATAAAAATAATTTGGACCCCACCAAAATGTGGGAAGTTTGGTTGAAATTTTTAACCCTAGCCCTGGCTAGAAAATGGGCTGTACTGTTAACAAACAGTAAATGGGCTTCAGTAAATTCCATAAGATTTAAAAAATGGGCTATAAATTATTAAAAATAGCAAATGGGCTGTATGATGTCCGCCACTAATGTGATGCTGATTTGTTAGCCTACTAAGTTCACGTGTACGCAAGGCTTTGTCAACTTTTATTCAACACATGATTCTAGCAGTAGAGGCCTTTGGATGTCCATCCAACGGCTGTCGTGCTTCTTCAATCTCAGATCTTCTTGTTTCAGCCGCCCAAACCACCGAAGGCGGGACCGCCTTCTCCCGCCGCCCATGGCCGGCTGTGCTGCCACGCAGGCCTCACCGCCCCACCCTACTCCCATCACTGGCAAGGCCATCCCTCTACTTACCCACACCTAATGTTATTCCCCGGCGACGGCAGCCTCACACCGCAGCCGAACCAGTCAACCCTCGTACTCCCCTCCGCGTTGGTATCCACTTCTGTGTCTTCGCCGGCTACCGGTCGTTCCTTCCTAGGACTCGCCGTCGTCCACCGCGTTGGTTCTATCGGCGCGGCATGGTCAACATGGTCAACAAACGATAGCCATCAGAAGACGGATGTATGTGGAGAGGCTGACAGTAGGAACCCACATGGTCCATGGCCGCACGCAAGCAAGTGCCTCCTTATTACGCATAAAAAAATGATTCCTCCCCTTGACAGCTGGGACCCACCAGCTATATCTTCGCACGAAAGGAAGTGCCTCCTTATTACGTGAAAAAAAAGATTCCTCCCCATGACAGCTGGGTCCCAACAGATTTGGAGGCTGACTTGTGGGCCTACTAAATTGACGCGTATGCAGGGCTTTGTCATCTTAGTCAACAAACGATTCTAGCAGCAGTGACCGTTGGATGTTAATCAAACAGCCGTGCTGCTTCCTGAATCTCTGATCTTCTTGCTCGAGCCACCCAAACCAGCGCCAGCGGGACCGCCTGCTCCCGCCTCCCGTGGCCGGTTGTGCTACCGCGTAGGCCTCACTGCCCCCTCCTACTCCCACCGCTGGCCAGGCCATCCCTCTACTCACCCACAACTCCTGTTATTCTCCGGCGATGGCAGCCTCACACCGCAGCCGAACCAGTCAACCCTCGTACTCTCCTCAGCGTGGGCATCCACTGTTGTGTCTTCACCGGCTCTGGGTCGTTCCCTTCCTGGGCTTCGCCGTCGTCCACCGTTGGTTCTCTCGGCGCGGTGTTGGCATACGACACCTATGGGATCGAGAGGATCCCTTTACGGTTCGGCGGGGGAAAAGATTTGCACAAAGAGCGGATCCAACGATCAACACAAGGATCTTTACCCAGGTTCGGGCCGCTGAGAAGAGTAAAACCCTACTCCTGCTTTGGTTTATTGTAGGTGTTCTTAAGCTCAAGTACACGGAGCGCTTGCGATGAACAGTACGCTCAAGAAGCAGCTACGCATGCAGAATGGGCCAGAAGGTCCTCCTCCTCTGTAGCTCAGCCTTGGGCCTCCTTTTATATGTCTAAGGGGTCACCAACAGTGGCAGACAGCAGTACAAGAGGTGTAAAGTTACTACAGTGTTTACATGCTTACCACTGACGGATTAGGACAAACGCATTAAATGCCTCACTTAGGTGTCCCTAACTTTCTTGGGGATGGAAAAAGAGCCCGTCCCATCAGCACCGCTTAACCCCATCCGCGGTCAGTGCCATGACATGCAACCAGGAGGACAAGCCCTAAACGACGGACTGGTCGCTGCGCTGGAGCGGTGGCAGTACGGTGGGATCTGCCGGGTGTGAGATCTTGCCGGGCCTTCGCGAGCCTTCCTGGCAAGATCTTGCCGGGAAGCTAGCCTTCGGTCTTCTATCTTCTGATCATCAGCTTGAGTGTCTTCTTAATAATCTTGGTATTTTTTTCCAGCTGTCCTCCGGCAGGCCTTGCCGCTGGTATGGCTACAACCGTCCGTGCACAAGTATGGGGTACTAAAAGACCCAAACTTTAGTACACCGACAGGAGCCCCCGGGCATAGGCCATACACGGGTGCGAGGCGTTGTTGGGCTATTCCCAAATAGTGCACGGGCACGCGTGGCAGGAGTTAACTGTCATAATCATCTTATTTACCGCGCCTCCCCCCACGACGCGCATCAAATGCGGGACGTGGGATATGTGCACGGAACGGCCGCAGCAGTAGTGCGCTTGTGAAAAATGCTTTCACATCGGTGAGTAAAGAGCCAGCCCCGCGCCTTCCCCATAAAAAGGAATCCGCAGAGGCGCTGCTCATTTACCTCTCGTCTCTTCCAATCTGGAAACCGCCGTCGCCTTCTTCCTCGAGCTTGAAGCAGAGCCTCTCTCATCCATCTACTATCCCCTACCTGGCGCACCAAAGATGTCGGCGTACGACACCTATGGGATCGAGAGGATCCCTTTACGGTTCGGCGGGGGAAAAGATTTGCACAAAGAGCGGATCCAACGATCAACGCAAGGATCTTTACCCAGGTTCGGGCCGCTGAGAAGCGTAAAACCCTACTCCTACTTTGGTTTATTGTAGGTGTTCTTAAGCTCAAGTACACGGAGCGCTTGCGATGAACAGTACGCTCAAGAAGCAGCTACACATGAAGAATGGGCTAGAAGGTCCTCCTCCTTTGTAGCTCCGCCTTGGGCCTCCTTTTATACGTCTAAGGGGTCACCAACAGTGGTAGACAGCAGTACAAGAGGTGTAAAGTTACTACAGTGTTTACATGCTTATCACTGATGGATTAGGACAAACGCATTAAATGCCTCACTTAGGTGTCCCTAACTTTCTTGGGGATGGAAAAAGAGCCCGTCCCATCAGCACCGCTTAACCCCATCCACGGTCAGTGCCATGACATGCAACCAGGAGGACAAGCCCTAAACGACGGACTGGTTGCTGTGCTGGAGCGGTGGCAGTACGGTGGGATCTGCCGGGTGTGAGATCTTGCCGGGCCTTCGCCAGCCTTCCCGGCAAGATCTTGCCGGGAAGCTAGCCTTCGGTCTTCTATCTTCTGATCATCAGCTTGAGTGTCTTCTTAATAATCTTGGTATATGTTTCCAGCTATCCTCCGGCAGGCCTTGCCGCTGGTATGGCTACAACCGTCCGTGCACAAGTATGGGGTACTAAAAGACCCAAACTTTAGTACACCCACACGCGGCGTGGTCAACATGGTCAACAAGCGACAGTCATCGGAAGAGGGATGTACGTGGAGAGGCTAACAGTAGGGACCCACATGGTACATGGCCGCACGCAAGCAAGTGCCTCTTTATTATGCGAAAAAAAATGATTCCTCCCCTGACAGCTGGGCCTCACCGGCTCTATCTTCGCACGGAAGGAAGTGCCTCCTTATTATGCAAAAAAAGATTCCTCCTCATGATAGCTTGGACCCACCAATTTGGAGACTGACTTGTAGGACTACTAGGTTGATGCGTACGCAGGGCTTTGTCAACTTAGTCAACAAATGATTCTAGCAGCAGTGACCGTTGGATGTTAATCCAATGGCCGTGCTGCTTCTTCAATCTCTGATCTTCTTGCTCCAGCCGCCCAAACCAGCGCCGGCGGGACCGCCTGCTCCTGCCTCCCGTGGCCGGCTGTGCTGCCGCGCAGGCCTCACCGCCCCACCCTACTCCTACCGTTGGCCAGGCCTTCCCTCTACTCACCCACATCCCCTATTATTCTCCGGCGACGACAGCCTCACACCCAGCCAAACCAGTCAACGCTCGTACTCCCCTCGGCGTGGGCATCCACTACTGCGTCTTCCCTGGCTCCGCGTCGTTCCCTTCCTAGGCCTCGCCGTCGTCCACCGCCTTGGTGCTCTCGGCGCGGCATAGTCAACGTGGTCAATGAATGACAGCCATCGGAAGAGGACTGTACGCGGTGAGGCTGACAACTGGACCCACCAGTTACATCTTCGCACGCAAGGAAGTGCCTCTTTATTACGTGCAAAAAAAATGATTCCTCCCCCTGACAGCTGGGACCCACCTATTATATCTTCGCACGCAAGGAAGTGCATCCGTATCCTCCCTGACAGTTGGGACCCACCCGGTCGAAGCATACGTAGCGTTGTCTGTCTGGTCGCGAACGTGTACGTACATACTGGTCGATCGGTCTCTCTACAACGATGAACCGTGGGCTTGTAAGGAGCGGCATGTGTCGTAGTAGAGCCCCATATGTAGCAATTCAGGCAGTCCTGTCTAAATCAAGTACACGTACGTACAGCCACGCTGCAAAAAATACGGCCACGTACGTACATACGGGCGGGGTCTCGAACGCGTACTCACGCATACGTACTGCCAGGGCTCATGTACATGGAGAGTCAACGTACAGCAGCACCGGCCTCCTGTTCATGAGCAGCCAACCAGCTGGGTCAGAACGGAGAAACAACCTTGTGTTCATCGGGAGGCAACCGACTGGGTCGGAATGCGTCCTATTCATCAGGAGCCAACCTGCTTGGACGGAACAGCCGAAACGGGGTCCTGTTCATCGACTTGGGGTCTGGCGTACCGCAAAACGGAGGAAACGGCCTTCTGTTCGACCGCCTATGGTCGAAACGGGGTCCTGTTCATCGGCTGGGGGTCTGGTGTACCACAAAATGGAGGAAACGGACTTCTGTTCAACCGCCTATGGTCGAAATGGGGTCCTGTTGATCGGGAGGGGTCTGGCGTACCGCAAAACAGAGGAAACAAACTTCTGTTCAACCGCCTACAGTCAAAACGGGGTCCTGTTGATCGGGAGGGGTCTGACGTACCGCAAAACAGAGGAAACAGACTTCTACACAACTGCCTATGGTTGAAACGGAGTTCTGCCCATCGGAAGGGGTGTGGCGTACCGCAAAACGGGACTACACGGGCTACTGTTCGTCCACCGTCGACTTCCTCCAGCCTCCACCGGCTACTGTTCATCCAGCCTCCACCGGCTACTGTTCATCCAGCCTCCACGGGGTCCTGTTCATCCAGCCTCCACCGGCTACTGTTCATCCAGCCTCCACGGGGTCCTGTTCATCCACCCTCAACCGGCTGGGGTGTGGTGGCCTCCTCTCGGGGTCCTGTTCATCCAACGCCAACCACCTTCACATGGCCAGGGTACTGTTCATCCACAGCCAACCCACCGGCGCTCGCGGGAGCCGCGGAGCACCGAAGCTTGGCCGAGGTCGCCTCTCTCGTTCCATCTTCCCCAAGCTTCGACAGCATCACCCCCGAGTCCGCCTCGCTCCTCTGCACCCGAGGGACATCACCGCCACCACCGACGCCCGAGCCGCCCTCGCCGTCATCCTTAACCCTGGCCGCCCTGTAAGTCGTCGACGTTCCCCACCGTCCGATCTGAAATATACGGCCTGGATTAGATCGATCTGTTTTTTTTGGCCGAACCGTTTTCTTTTAATTAGCATCCGTTCGCTAGATTAGTTCCGCAGGGACACCCTCCGGCCACTCACGTCGTGCCACGTGTTGCCCTTGCCACTCCTCCGCCGAATCCTTTAAGTTTCGGCCAGCCGCCCTAATCTCCGCATCGCACAGCTTCCGTTCAATCGCAGCACGCCACGTGGCATCTCTGCCACGATCAGCCGAAATCTAATTTTTTCAATTTCAGTTTTATTCCAGTTCTTTCTTTTATCATATCTTTAGATCTACAAGTCCAATTTCATTGATTCTTTTTCCTACTAGTTCATAAAAATCCCAATCCCATCTATCCAGCGGACCCAACTAAAAATATTTTTGAAACTTTAAAATTTGAATTTGACCAAATTTGTTTTAAACCCTAGATTGCTAGTAACTTTTATTTAAAAATAGGTTTTTAATTAATTCTTTTTTCTACTGATTTCTATATGTTATATCTAACATATGGACTAATAAAAATAATTTTGTTTATATTTTTTTTTTGAATCTGATCAGATTTGAGATCTATCTTAATTAGGCCATAACTTTTGTATTATAAAACCTTTTCATTTGATTCTTTTTGCTAATTAAAACTAATAGCAAATACTTTCTGTTAAACTAATGTTTTATAATATTTTGTTCTATTAAAAATATGTTTCTGTCCAGAGACTTTATGTGATTCTTTTTGGAGTTTCGTGAGTTCTTATTTGGTTTCTTTTTGGATCTTGGGGTGATTGCTTATGTGTGGTTATAATTGCTTATGATAGATTGATCGGAGTGTGACGAGTAGAGCTATCTGGATTTTGAGTGCGAAGAATCTTCATCACCTATTACCAGGCAAGTTCACTTTGATCATATGTTGAATACCTATGATTTTATTGCATGAGGGCCACTTTTTCCTCTTGCATCCAATAGGAATATTGAAACTTGTAGCTTGAGTAGATTCATGCGGTAGGAACCCTACCCTTGTCACCAAGCCTCGGGAATCGTTGTTAAGTTAGTTGCAGCTATGCTTAAGTAGACGGGGATTGGTATGAGTGTTTTATGTGAGATGTGAGTGTGATAATAATATCTGGATCAACCTCAAGACTACAAGACTTCAAGATTTCAATACACCTCTGGGAGGACTGCTTGTAACAAGAGGGGATCCTAGGGATTGACTAGTGATCACCCGGTTCTACAGACTCAAGAGGGGATCCTAGGGATTGACTAGTGATCACCCGGTTCTACAGACTCAAGAGGGGATCCTAGGGATTGACTAGTGATCACCCAGTGCTACAGACAGAAGAGGGGATCCGGGGGATTGACCAGTGATCACCCAGTTTTACGGAAGGCCACCCAAGCTCAAAGAGATTGATGGATCTTTCAAGACTAGAAGCTTCTATGTGCAGCCGCAAGCTATTATGGGCTCTAGCATAGTCGAGTACCTTGGAAAGACTGTGTCTCGGTCATCCTATTCTCAAACACCAGACAGTGCGAGGACTTCAAGGGAGGTGATCGAGTCTTGCAGGGTAAAGTGCACAACACTCTGCAGAGTTTAAAACCTAATCGATTAGCCGTGTCCCCGGTTACAGACAACTTGAGCCTCTAGACTTGGATCTATCTCTGAACTCTCAACACCGGATTGATAACTAATTGTGGGCAACTTATGATACTTATGGGCTATGAGACTACGGTTGGCGGAACCATGTCATAGTAGATAACTCCGTCGTGAAGACTCCTGATATTCCTTTGTTGTCGGGAAAATAAAACCAGCTTTTATGCAAAAACTCAGACACAGAGCCACAAAGCCATATTGCATATAGAATAGTCTTTATCATCTGTATCTTATTGTGATCTTGCCGCTACATTCAATGTACTGACCTACACGGCTGCAACGTATCATGTTGCAGGAATTTCTACAACGGGTAAGAGTACGATATAGGGTTACGGTCTACACTCAACTTGCCGTTGGCGTTGATGGGACTCCACACCCCTATTGATATGTTTCCGCTGTGACATATATAAGGTATACTCTGGATCTACGGTATTTATTTTACATGTGATGTTATGGTATTTCATCAAAGTACTGTGTGTGCCAGCATACTGATCCAGGGATGGCACAGAAAGCACAGAGACTTGACCGTATTGGGTCGGGTCGCTACAGCTCATAAAAAACTTGGGGGACTAAAAATATCATCTTCATGAAACATAGCATCCCCAAGCTTATGGCTTTGCATATCATTAGCATCATGGATATTCAAAGAAGACATACTAATAACATTGCAATCATTCTCAACATTCAAGGATTTTATGCCAAACATTTTATTGAATTCTTCTTCCACAATCTTAGCACAATTTTCCGATCCATCATTTTCAAGAAAGACTTTATAAAGGTGAAGTATTTGAGGCAACCTCAATTCCATTTTTTTGTAGTTTTCTTTTATAAACCAAACTAGTGATAAAACAAGAAGCTAAAAGATTCAATTGCAAGATCTAAAGATATACCTTCAAGCACTCACCTCCCCGGCAACTGCGCCAGAAAAGAGCTTGATGTCTACTATGCAACTTTATTTCTTGTAGACTTTGTTGGGCCTCCAAGTGTAGAGTTTTGTAGGACAGCTGCAAATATCCCTCAAGTGGATGACCTAAGGTTTATCAATCCGTGGGAGGTGTAGGATGAAGATGGTCTCTCTCAAACAACCTTGCAATCAAATACAAGAAATCTCTTGTGTCCCCAACACACCCAATACAATGGTAAATTGTATAGGTGCACTAGTTCGGCGAAGAGATGGTGATACAAGTGTAGTATGGATAGTAGATATAGGTTTTTGTAATCTGAAATAATAAAAACAACAAGGTAGCAAGAAACAAAAGTGAGCACAAACGGTATTTCAATGCATGAAAACAATGCCTAGGGTTCATACTTTCACAAGTGCAATCTCTGAAGAGTGCTAGCATTATTGAATCATATAACAATCCCTCAACATGCAACAAAGAATCACTCCAAAGTTCCTAGCAAATGGAGAACATAAGAAGAAATTGTTGTAGGTAGCAAAACCACCTCAAAGTTATCCTTTCCGATCAATCTACTAAGCCATTCCTATAAGTGTCACAAACAGCCCTAGAGTTCGTACTAAAATAACACCATATGATACGAGTCAATCAACTCTAATGTCACCTAGATACTCCAATGTCACCACAAGTATCCGTGAGTCAATTATTCGATATGCATCAAGCAATTTCAGATTCATAATATTCAATCCAACACAAAGAACTTCAAAGAATACCCCAAAGTTTCAATCGGACAAAGTAGGACGAAAACGTGCATCAACCCATATGCCTAGATTATCCCAATGTCACCACGGGAATCCACAAGTTGATTACGAAAACATACATCAAGTGACTCAATAGAATACCCCATTGTCACCACAGGTATCCACATGCAAGACATACATCAAGTGTTCTCAAATCCAAAATATTCAATCCAATAACAATGAAACCTCAAAGGGAAAGACTCAATTCATCACAACAAGATATAGAGGGAAGAACACCATATGATTCAACTATATTAACAAAGCTCTTGGTACATCAAGATCGTGCCAAATCAAGAACACGAGGGAGAGAGATCAAACACATAGCTACTGGTACATACCCTCAGCCCCGAGGGTAAACTTCTCCCTCCTCATCATGGAGACTGCTGGGATGATGAAGATGGCCTCCGATGATGATTTCCCCCTTCGGCAGGGTGCCGGAACAGGGCTCCAGATGAGATCGCTTCAGAACAGAGGCTTGTGGCGGCGGCGTGGAAGTTGTAGGTTTCTTTCTGGGGTTTTTGGTATTTATAGGAATTTTTGGTGTTGGTTTCATGTCAGGGGGGCGCACGAGGGACCGACAAGCTTAGGGGGCGCGCCCTAAGGGGGGGTGCCCCCCAGGCTTGTGGCTCCCCTGGCAAACCCTCTGGTCCACCTTCGGCACTTTGTGGGTTTCTTTTGGTCCATAAAAAGTTACCATAAATTTTCAGCCCAATCGGAGAACTTTTATTTCTGCACAGAAAACAACACCACGGTAGTTCTACTGAAAATAGCGTCAGTCCAGGTTTTTTCCATTCAAATCATATAAAAGTGCACCAAAACCTTATAAAATTGTTGTAAACATGGCATGCATACTTCATAAATTATAGATACTTTGGAGACGTATCACACACCCACTTAGTTTCATTATTGAGCTTTCATACACTTATAGCTCTAGTGCATCCGTTCCATGGCAATCCCTACTCCTCGCATTGATATCGATTGATAGGCCTCTCGATTGCCTATTGATCCGCCGAGTTGATGCGAGACTTTCTTCCTTTTTGACTTCCCTTATGAATCTCTACCACCGCATTCTATTCCACCCGTAGTGCTAAGTCCATGGCTCACGCTGATATATTTAGTGGAGTTGAAAATGTTGAAGCGCGTGAAAAAGTATGATACAATTGCCTGGTTTGACACCGGGGTGCTCATAATTTATATTTATGCAGTGAAGGCAGAGTCATGCCATGCTTACGTAATTCAATGAGTAGGGATAACATTCGTTGAACATCGTATATTTTGAAAAAGTAATGATTATGTTCTTGTATTCATGGATATGATTATGTTGATATCAATTACTTCATCATTCCTCAATATTTATACCGTAAGAAGATTACATGATAAACATGCTAGGTAGCATTCAACATCAAAAATTATCTTTGTTTTATCATTTACCGACTCGAGGACGAGCAGTAATTAAGCTTGGGGATGCTGATACGTCTCCGACCTATCTATAATTTTTGATTGCTTCATGCTATTATTATAACAAACCTACACACTTTATATGAAATTTTATATCATTTTTGGGAACTAACCTATTAACCCAGTGCCCAGTGTCAGTTTCTGTTTTTTCCTATTTTATTGTTTCAGGGAAAAACTATATCAAACGAAGTCCAAACATGATAAAATTTTATGGTGATTTTTTCTGGACCTGAAGACACCCAGGAAGCTTTGGGAGGAGGCCAGAAGACGTACGAGAGAGCCACAAGCTCACACGGCGCACCCACCTGAGCTTGTGGGCCCCTCATAAACCCCCTAACCTAATTGCACTTCTATAAATTCTCTAAAATTGCAAAAACAACAGAGAGCCACCCGAAACAATTTTTCTGCTGCCACAAGCCTCTGTTCTTCCGCGATCCCATCTGGAGGCCTTTTCTGGTACTCTGCCGGAGGGGGAATCGATCACGAAGGTCTTCTACATCGAGCTTGCTGCACCTCCGATGATGTGTGAGTAGTCCACCACAGACCAACGGGTCCATAGTGATCAGCTATATGGCTTTCTCTCTCTCTTTGATCTTCTATACAATGTTCTCCTCGGAGATCGATCCGATGTAATCTTCTTTTGCGATGTGTTTGTTGGGATCCGATGAATTGTGGGTTTATGATCAGATTATTCATTGAAAGTAATTGAGTTATATTACGAACTTTATTATGTATGATTGTTATAGCTATGTAATGCTTTCCGATCTATGAGTTTTCTTTGGCCAAGTTGACAATTAGATCTTCGATGGAAGTGGTGCATAGTAGTAGGTTCAATCTTGCGGTGTCCTCACCTAGTGACAGAAGGGGTAGCGAGGCACGTATTTGTATTGTTGCTACTATGGGGAAATCGATGGGGTTTAATCATATTGATTGGTTTTATTCTGTCTACATTATGTCATCTTGCTTAAAGCGTTACTCTATTTGTCATGAACTTAATAACATATATGCAGGCAGGAGTCGATCGATTGGTGGAGTAATAGTAGTAGATGCAGGTAGGAGTCGGTCTACTTGTCACGGACGTAATGCAAATTTACATGATCATGCCATGAATAACATCAAAACTATGCATTTTTCTATCAATTGCCCAACAGTAATTTGTCTACCCACCGTATGCTATTTTTATGAGAGAGATGCCTGTAGTGAAAACTATGGCCCCCAGGTCTATTTTAATCATATTACAAAAACTAAAAAGACCTTGCTGCAATTTATTTACTTTGCAATTTATATATCTACCACTAGCAAGTTTAATCCTTGCAATTATCGAGTATAAGGGGATTGACAACCCTCTTGCCCGTGTTGGGTGCAAGTATTTGCTCTTGTATGTGTAGGTACTGTTGACGGGTGTTTGCATGGTTCTCCTATTGGTTCGATAACCTTGGTTCTCTACAGAGGGAAATACTTATGCACTACTATATTGCTTCACCCTTCCTCTTCGGGGGAAATCCCAACGCAGCTCACAATTAGCAATGATCATCAATATTATCAACCAAGAGACCTTTAACCATTGCAATATTAGGTTCCACTTTAATTTGTTCAGAGGGTTTAGGATATTTAACATTACTCTTATGAACTACAGTTGTAGCCTTAGCATGTTCCTTTATCCTAATAGGGAAAGGAGCTTTCTCAATATAAGCAGTAGGTACAACTGGATCAACATTATAAGTAATTATTTCAGTTTTAACTATAACTGGTTCATCACAAATTTCTTCAATAGATGGATGAAATTTAAACCACTTCTCCTTAGGGAGATCAACATAAGTAGCGAATGATTCACAGAAAGTAGCCACTATCTCAAAGTCAAGTCCATATTTTGCACTAAGCTTATGAAAAACACTTGTTTCTATAAAAGACTTAACACAATCAAACTCAAGATTCATACTTGACTTATTACCTTTGTCGATTTCCCAATCTTCAGACTTGCGTTTAATTCTTTCAAGAAGATCCCACTTGAATTCAATAGTTTTCTTCATGAAGGAACTAGTAGAAGAAGTATCAAGCATTGATCGATCATTATGAGAAAGCCGAGTATAAAAGTTTTGTATAATCATCTCTTTTGCAAGCTCATGATTGGGCATGTGTGCATCATATATTTAAGCCTCCCCAAAGCTTGAGCGATACTTTCTCCTCCATGAGGCCAAAAATTATATATATAATTCCGATCACGATGAACCAAACGCATCAGATAAAATTTCTGATGAAATTCCAGCTTTGATCGGTTCCAATCCCATATTTCTATGTCATCCAATAGCCTGTATCAAGATAATGCCTTCTCCCTCAAATATAAGGAAATACCTTCTGATATGTCTCCGACGTATCTATAATTTTTGATTGTTTCATGCTATTATATTATCATTCTTAGATACTTTATATGCAATTTTATATCATTTTTGGGGACTAACCCATTAACTCAGTGCCTAGTGCCAGTTGTTGTTTCTTGCTAGTTTTTGGTTTTGCAGAAAATTTGTACCAAACGGAGTCCAAACGCTACGAAACTTTTTGACGGTTTTTTTCTGGACATAAGAGACCCTAGGAGCTTCGGGGGTGGACCAGAAGACATACGAGGAGACGGCAAGACAACAGGGCGCGCCTTGATGTCTTGTGGGCCCCTCGTGGCCCCGTCGGACCTAATTCCAGCGCTATAAATTCTCAAATATTCCAAAACCCCCAAAGAGTTACCCGAAACATTTTTTCCTCCGCCACAAGTCTATGTTCTTCCGTGATCCCATCTGGAGGCCTTTTCTGGTACTCTGCCAGAGGGGGAATCGATCACGGAGGGCTTCTACATCAACCTTGCCGCACCTCCGATGATGTGTGAGTAGTCCACCATAGACCTACGGGTCCATAGTGATTAGCTAGATGGCTTTCTCTCTCTCTTTGATCTTCAATACAATGTTCTCTTCGGAGATCGATCTGATGTAATCTTGTTTTGCGGTGCGTTTGTTGGGATCTGATGAATTGTGGGTTTATGATCAGATTATTCATTAAAAGTAATTGAGTCTTTTCTAAACTTTATTATGTGTGATTGTTATAGCTATGTAATGCTTTCCGATCTATGGGTTTTCTTTGGCCAAGTTGATTCGTTGATCTTCAGTGGAAGTGGTGCATAGTAGTAGATTCATTCTTGCGGTGTCCTCACCCAGTGACAGCAGGGGTAGAGAGGCACGTATTCTATTGTTGCTACTAAGGAGAAAGCGACGGGGTTTAATCATATTGTTTGGTTTTATTCTATCTACATTATGTCATCTTGCTTAAAGCGTTACTCTGTTTGTCATGAACTTAATACCATAGATGCAGGCAGGAGTCGGTCGATTGGCGGAGTAATAGTAGTAGAGCAGGCAGGAGTCGGTTGCTACTTGTGAGCTACGTTGGGATTTTCCCCGAAGAGGAGGGGAGATGTAGTACAGTAGAGATAAGTAATTCCCTCAGTGAGAACCAAGGTTATCGAACCAGTAGGAGAATCACGCAAGGCCACGTGAACAACACCTGCACACACAAAAGCAAATACTTGCACCCAACGTAGGCAAGAGGGTCGTCAATCCCCTTGAACTCGTTACTTGCAAGGATTAAATCTTGTAGTGGTAGATAGATAAATTGCAAAAGAAATAAAAGTAAATAAATTGCAGCAAATAGATTTTGGTTTTCTTTTCATATTTAAGGTAGACCCGGGGGCCATAGTTTTCACTAGAGGCTTCTCTCTTGAACACAAAGCATACGGTGGGTAAACAAATTACTATTGGGAAATTGATAGAAAAGCGCATAGTTATGACGGATTCATGGCAATGATCATGTATATAAGCATCATGTCCGAGACAAGTAGACCGACTCCTGCCTGCATCTACTATTATTACTCCACCCATCGACCACTATCCAGCATGCATCTAGAGTATTAAGTTCATAACAAACGAAGTAATGCCTTAAGCAAGATGACATGATGTAGACAAAGTAAACTCAAGCAATATGAATAAACCCCATCGTTTTATCCTTAATGGCAACAATACAAATACGTGTCTTGTCCCCTACTTTGTCACTGGGATATAGAGCACCCCAAGATTGAACCCATTACAAAGCACCTCTCCCACTGAAGATAAATCAATCTAGTTGGCCAAACCAAATGGATAGATCGGAGAGAAATACAAAGCTATAACAATCATGCATAAAAGAGTTCAGAGAAGACTCAATTACTTTCAATGAATAATCTGATCCTAAACCCTCAATTCATCGGATCCTAGCAAACACACCACAAAAGAAGATTACATCGGATAGAACTCCAAGAAGATAGAGGAGAACACTTTATTGAAGATCAAAGAGAGAGAAGAAGCCATCTAGCTACTAGCTATGGACCCGTAGGTCTGTGGTAAACTACTCACGCATCATCGGTAGGGCAGCAAGGTTGATGTAGAAGCCCTCCGTGAACGATTCCCCCTCCGGCAGAGTGCCGGAAAAGGCCTCTAGATGGGATCGCGGAAGAACAGAAGCTTGCGGCAGCGGAAAAGTTATTTCATCTGGCTCTCTGTTGGTTTGAGAATATTTGGGAATTTATAGCTTGGAATTAGGTCAAACGGAGTTACGTGGGACCCACAAGCTCAGGGGGCGTGGCCACCCCCCTGGGGCGCGCCGTGTGAGCTTCTGGCTCCCCCATATGCCTTCTGGTCCCCTCCCGAAGATTATACTGTCCCTTCTGGTCCAGAAAAAATTAATCGAAAGTTTTTTTTCTGTTTGGACTTCGTTTGATATCGCTTTTCTGAAAAGGCCAAAAACAAGCAAAAAACAACAACTGGCACTGGGCACTAGTTTAATAGGTTAGTCCCAAAAATGATATAAAATAGCATATAAAGCATCCAAGATTGATAATATAATAGAATGAAACAATAAAAAATTATAGATACGTTGGAGACGTATCAGCATCCCCAAGCTTAATTCCTGCTCGCTCTCAAGTAGGTGAATGATAAAAACAGAATTTTTGATGTGAAATGCTACCTAACATGTTTATCATGTAATCTCTTTTATGGTATAAATATTGAGAAATGATGAATTAACAATATTAACATAATAAAATCCATGAATATAAGAAGCATACTCATTAAACTTTCAAAATATACGATCCTTAATGAATGTTATCCCCACTCATTTTATCATGTTAGCATGGCATGACTCCACCTTCATCGCATAAATATAAATCATGAGCACTCCGGTGTTAAACCAGGCAATTGGATCATACTTCTAACGAGCTTCAGCATTTTCAACTTCATGCAATACATGAGTGTGAGCCATGGATATAGCACTATAGAGAATGCGGTGATAGGGATTAATAGGAGAAGTCAAAAAGGAAGAAAGTCTTGCATCAACTCGGCGGATCAACGGACTATGGAGATGTCCATCAATCGATATCGATGTGGGGAGTAGGGATTGCCATGCAACAGATGCACTAAGAACTATAAGTGTATGAAAGCTCAAACTGAAACTAAGTGGGTGTGCATCCAACTTGCTTGCTCATGAAGACCTCGGGCATTTGAGGAAGCACATCATCGGAATATACAAGCCAAGTTCTATAATGAAAAATTCCCACTAGTATATGAAAGTGACCACTCAGGAGACTCTCTATATAAAGAATATGGTGCTACTCTAAAGCACAAGTGTGGAAAAGGATAGTAACATCGCCCCTTCTCTATTTTTCTCTCATTATTTTTTTGTTGGGCTCTTTTTGGCCTCTTTTTTTTCGTTCGGAGTCTCATCCCGACTTATGCGGGAATCATAGTCTCCATCATCCTTTCCTCACTGGGACAATGCTCTAATAATGATGATCATCACAGTTTTATTTACTTACAACTCGATACTAGAACAATATGACTCTATATGAATGCCTCTGGCAGTGTACCAAGATGTGCAATGATCTAGTGTAACAAGTATAAAAAATGATGAACGGTGGCTGAGCAACAAATACTATGTCAGCTATATGATCACGCAAAGTAATATGACAATGAAGATGTGTGTCATATAAACAAAACGGTGGAAGTTGCATGGCAATATATCTCGAAATGGCTATGGAAATGCCATAATAGGTAGGTATGGTGGCTGTTTTGAGGAAGATATAAAGAGGCTTATGTGTGATAGAGCGTATCATATTACAGGGTTTGGATGCACTAGCAAAGTTTGCACCGACTCTCGAGGTGTGAAAGGGCAATGCACGGTACCGAAGAGGCTAGCAAATTGCGGAAAGGTAAGAGCGCATATAGTCCATGGACTCACATTAGTCATAAAGAACTCACATACTTATTGCAAAGCCTATTAGCCCTTGAAGCAAAGTACTACTTGCATGCCCCTAGGGAGGAGGTTGGTAGGAGTTAACCATCGCGCACCCCTGATTGTAACAGCACTCAAGGATTTCAGACATAAAAATGCTCGGACCTCCCCACCATGCCATGACCAAAACTTAGATGAGAAGTTAATAACAAGCTTTAATACTGATATTTCTACTAACCAATGATCATGAACCAATACCCTTTCATATTATGACGTCAATATCATTAAACCATACATTTCATATTTAATGATCTACATGAAAGTTTTTATTATATCCCTCTTGAATACCTATCCTTTATGGACTAATCTTATAACCCGTGAAAATTGCCATTACTATTTATTAGACTCTCAAAAAGATTTAAGTGAAACATGAGAGTACAACTATTTCTTTAAAATATAACCACTGCCGTGCTCTAAAAGATATAAGTGAAGCACTAGAGCAGCTGCCTAGCTCAAAAGATATAAGTGAAGCACATAGAGTATTCTAACAAATCATGATAAATGCGTGTCCATCTCAAAAGGTGTGTTCAACAAAATATGATTGTGGAAAACAAAAAAAAAGAAAACTACGGCACAGGACGCTCCAAGTAAAACACATATCATGTGATAAATAAAAATATAGCTCCAAGTGAGTTACCGATAGATTGTAGGTGAAAGAGGGGATGCCATCCGGGGCATCCCTAAGCTTAGATGCTTGGGTCTTCCTTGAATATTACCTTGGGGTGCCTTGGGCATCCCCAAGCTTAGGGTCTTGCCACTCCTTATTCCTTCATCCATCGTGATCTCACCCAAAACTTGAAAACTTCAGCACACAAAACTCAACAGAAACCTCGAGAGATCCGTTAGTATAACAAACAAATCTTAAACTTTAGGTACTGTTATAAATTGATTCATATTTAATTCTTGTATAATTCTACTGTACTTTAACTTCTCCATGACTTATACCCCCCCGATATAATCCATAGCATCATTAAAATAAGCAAACTATGCAATAGAAAACAGAATCTGTCTAAAACAGAACAGTCTGTAAAGATCTGAATAAAATTCATACTTCTGTAACTCAAAAAATTCGGACAAATTGGGACAACGTAAACAATTCATATACCAATACTGTGTAAAACAATTAGGATTTTATCACGTTCCAGTACAGAAAAAAATTCTAGAACTGGGTGTAAAACTTTCTGTTTTTCAAACAGCATCAATTATACTATCATCCAAATTATCCTAACAGCATTACTTGTCACAAACACTAATTAAAAGATAAAAACACAATCATAACAGTAGCTATAATTTTGTGACACAAGAAAAATAAAAATTGCAATAAAGATAAATATTGGGTTGCCTCCCAACAAACGCTATTGTTTTATGCCCCTAGCTAGGCATAATGCATAGTTTCAAGTATTATCATCTTTCGTTCCAACTCCTCAATTATACATCCATGCTTCCTAGGAGGCTTAGCATAAGAATTTTTGATAACCACACTCCTAGGGACAAAGTTGAGGAAATTTGCTCTCATAAATAGGCTCCTTTATTATATCGATGAAGTTGGGGTGAACACTAATCATTTTAAGATCCTCGTTTCCCTTGCTAGATGTGCCACCCTTATTCTTAGGAACATACATAAACTCGCAATTTTTATTAGGGGGGGGGGGTTCCTCTCAATAGCTTTAGCGGAAGAAGAGGCGGAACCCAAGTTATTAATAATTTCTTCCAACTTATCAATTCTAGAAGGACTTTGTTCTATTCTCTTACCATTTATTGGTTCTGTCTCTTTTAGCATCTTTAATGTAGTTCCTACCTTTGAGCCAAATTGAGTAATATGATTATGGAATTTCTTATCTAAATTCTCAACATGTTCGATAGTCGACATTTTATTTTCAATAGCCTCTAGTCTTTGCATAACATGTTCCAAAGTCAAAGATGTTTCATTAATAGTAAGAGGTGGTAATCCCACTAAATTTCCCATAGCATTGAAAGCATCCATTGGGTGACTACTCAAAAAATTCCCTTCGGTGATAGTGTCTAGCACAAATCTATACCAAGTAGTGACACCCACATAAAAATTGTGAAGAAGAACAGTGGTGGATTGCTTACGAGTTGACCTATTTTGAGCATCGCAAATCCTATACCAAGCATCTTTTAAACTTTCTCCACCCCTTTGTTTAAAATTAAGCACTTCATTTTCAGGGGTACAAGCAACAATTGGAGAACTGGCCATAGTGGCAAAGCAAGCAAACAAGCAAACAAAAATATTTTTGTGTTTTTGTATTTTTTATGAGAAGTGGGGGAGATGAAAACGAGAGGCAAATGCAAATAAAAAGGCAAATAAAAAGTAGAGCAAGCAATTGATAGTTTGTGCAAAGGTACTTCAGAGGTTTTAATGATGTCTCCCCGGCAACGGCGCCAGAAATTCTTCCTGCTAGTTGTCAGCTGCGTTGGGATTTTCCCTGAAGAGGAGGGGAGATGCAGTATAGTAGAGATAAGTATTTCCCTCAGTGAGAACCAAGGTTATCAAACCGGTAGGAGAATCACGCAAAGCCACGTGAACAGCACCTGCACACACAAAAGCACATACTTGCACCCAACGCGGGCAAGAGGGTCGTCAATCCCCTTGAACTCGTTACTTGCAAGGATTAAATCTTGTAGTGGTAGATAGATAAATTGCAAAAGAAAATAGAAGTAAATAATTTGTAGCAAATAGATTTTGGTTTTCTTTTTATATTTAAGGTAGACCCAGGGGCCATAGTTTTCACTAGAGGCTTCTCTCTCGAACACAAAGCATACGGTGGGCAAACAAATTACTATTGGGCAATTGATAGAAAAGCGCATAGTTATGACGAATTCATGGCAATGATCATGTATATAGGCATCACGTCCGAGACAAGTAGACTGACTCTACCCATCGACCGCTATCCAGCATGCATCTAGAGTATTAAGTTCATAACAAACGGAGTAACGCTTTAAGCAAGATAACATGATGTAGACAAAGTAAACTCAAGCAATATGAATAAACCCCAGTGTTTTACCCTTAATGGCAACTATACAAATACATGTCTTGTCCCCTACTTTGTCACTCGAATATAGAGCAATGCAAGATTGAACCCATTACAAAGCACCTCTATAGGATCAAAAGTGTGTCTAGAGGGGGGGTGATTAGACTACTTGACCAATAAAAACCTATCCTTTTCCCAATTTTAGGTGTGGGCAGATATTTAGCAATTACACCAAGTCAAGCATCACCCTACACATGCAATTCTAAGAGTATAGCAGCGGAAAATGAAACATTGCACATGTAAGTATAGGAGGGGTTTGGAGATTTCAAATGCAATGAAGACACGGTGGTTTTTGGCATGGTTTCATTAGGTGGTGCTATCGTATGTCCACGTTGATGGAGGCTTCAACCCATGAAGGGTAACGGTTGCGCGAGTCCACGGAGGGCTCCACACACGAAGGGTCCACAAAGAAGCAACCTTGCCTATTCCACCATGGCTTCCGTCCACGAAAGACTAGCCTCACTCGGGGTAGATATTCACGAAGTAGGCGATCTCCTTGCCCTTACAAACTCCTAGGTTCAAATCCACATGATCTTGGAAGCTCCCAAGTGACACCTAACCAATCTAGGAGACAACACTCTCTAAAAGATAATAAATGGTGTGTCGATGATGAACTCCTTGCTCTTGTGCTTCAAATGATAGTCTCCTTAACACTCAATCTCTTTCTCATAGATTTGGCTTGGGTAGGAGAAGGATTGGAGTGGAAAGCAACTTGAAGAGGCTAGAAATCAAGGTTCAAATGGTTGGATTGGAATCTCTTGATCTCAACACATGAGTAGGTGGTTCTCTCTCAGAAAATGTGTGGTGGAAGTGTATGCATGTTTTTATGGCTCTCTCACAGAGTAAGTGGGGGTGGAGGGGTATAAATAGCCTTCACCAAAAATCCAACCGTTACACACTTTTGACCCAAATCGGTGAGACCGACTAGTGTAAAAAGTGTGAAATTTAGGCTTTTCGGTGGGACCGAAATGGAACAACTCGGAGAGACCAAAGTGCAAAGGCTAGGGCAGAACCCAGTTTCAGAAATTCTGATTATTTCAACTCGGTGATTCCGAAGTGAAATAATGTCATCACAGAAACTTGTTCATGCCATCTCGGTGGGACCGAGACCTTTTCGGTGAAACTGAATTGCTAGGGTTTGGCAGTGGCAATGTGAGTGGCTATCTCGGTGAGTCCGGATGGGATGTTTTCAGTGGGACCGAGATTGAGAATTAGGGTTTGGACAGATGTGATTATGAGAGTGATTGAGGGTTTTTGGAGCAATACCACTGAGCACTTGTGCAACAACCTCATCACCAATACCTCATCCCCTTTTAATAGTATTGGCTTTCCAAAGGGGCTCAATGTGATCTTGGATCACTAAAATGAAAAATGAAGAGTCTTGGAGTTGCCAATCTTGTCCTAGACATTTTGAGGGGTCCACATCCATAAGTCCTTACCATGCCAATCATTGATCTTTTCTATAATTTACTAGCAATGAATATTAGATCTATGAGGTTTATGTTGTTATTAATTACCAAAACCACCTGGGGATTAGTTGCACTTTCAATCTCCCCCTTTTTGGTAATTGATGACAACATATAGATCAAAGCTTCGACAAACGATATAATCAATGAAATACATCGTCACTTTGAGAGGTATGTGATAAGTAATAGCTCCCCCTAAATTTTTGCATTATTTCAAATTTGCGTTTGACTGCAAATGCACAATCGATTAGGATCATGGGTCACTCTTCCATGTCACATACATCTTGGTCGAGCGCTCAAAATGATATGATTACAATAACATAAGCACTCATCACCAAACAACCGAATGAATGATCATACATAGATAATGATAATGATAAGCATTGTGCATAGCATGAAGCATAGTATGATAAAACACACAATCACGTAGTATCATCACAAGCATAATGACCAAAGTAGCATAAACTAAATAGTAGCAAGAAACACTCAAGGGAAACCAAACAAAAAAAAGCAAAACACACACTCTCGATGCTCTAATGATCTATACAAATTCTCCCGCTTTGGCAACAAGTACCAAAAATATCGAATAGGTATAGAGCTAACCATTGCTCTGGACACGATCTCCGGCAGCTCCAGGTGGTGAAGTCCTCTGGCTGGCAGCTCCGGTGTGCGTCGATGTTGGAGTAGAGAGAAGAGCATCTGCAAATGCCTCTGAAGAAGTCTACGGGACTGGTGGAGGAGTAGCAACGGCAGGAGCAACTGAGGGTGCAACTGTAGGTGTAGCAGCTGGAGCTGAGACTGTAGCTCTGGAAGTGTCTGGAACTACTGCTGACCTAAGCTAGGTATGGAACTGAGTGGTGGTAGGAAGTACTGTACCATGATGTTCCTCATCATCAGTGATAGCATGCTTTGCATCATCCACCTCTTTCTTCAGGCTCTCAATTGTGGATTACATCTCAGTCACTTTGACATCCAGGTCATAGAATTTTGACTCAATGATCCTCTCAAGACTCTTCTGATTTGTAGCTATGCTGGCCAAACTTTGCTCAATCTTCTGAGTAGCTCGCAGAAGATAGTTCATCTGATCGGCCTTTGTCTTCAGTGATGGAGCAGATGTGGCTCTAGGCTGTGCAGACTTGGCAACTTCTGCTCTTGCTTCCTTCTCAGCTTGTGCTATGGCTGAAGTGGGATGGGATGGATCCATGATCACAGTGTTATCCTCAAACTCCGGCCTAAGTGGCAAGTGCTCACGGTCAAGCAGATATGTCTTGTTACCAACTTTGGAGTTGATAAGCAGCTGAACGTGTGGAGCAAATCCACATGACCTCTTCTGATCCACGGCTATCCTCGTGATAGTCTCAACTATAAGATCCATGACTCTGAATCTCTCAGAACGATCAATGTGATGAAGCATGTTGATGGAATGTCCTCTTATCATCCTCTCATCTCCAGACTTGGGCATCATAGTGTGCCTCATGATCATGTTGGAGGTAGCAAGTCCAGCCAACAGATGGTAAACTGATCCTAGCTTGTGAGTCTCAACATCATCCAAAGGGATCTCCTTGTACATGTTGGCCATGGAGTTGTGATCCATCTTGCGCTTGGCATAAACATCAATATCATGCTCCTCTGGCTTGGGCACATCAAGCAAAATAGCCCATTCCTCAACTGAGGACTCATATCTGATTCCTTCTGTCATCCACACAATCTTGCCATTGGGGTAAAAGTGAGTAGTGGAGTAGAATTGCATAATCATCTCATCATTCCAAGCTGTCAACTTCTTCCCTATAAACTCATCAATCCCAATCAACTTGAAGCTCTCATGCACATGGGGAAAGTGGTCTTCATTTTCATCAATGAACTTCCAATCCACCCATCTCATGTCATTGACTATGGGCTTCTTGTCTAGCAATACTGTCTCATAAAAATCCTGCTCTTCCTTGGTGTGGAATCTATAGTCTACAGCAGTCCTTCTTCTTATAGCATATGGATCTAATTGCCTCCACTTCCTCAGACCATTGTCCTTCCTCACCTTCATGTTCTCAGCAATAGGATGAGTGTCATTGTGTTCTGGCAACTTGGGTCTAAGCTTCCTCAGCACAGTGGCTTCATCATCTTCATCATCAGCAGTTACAGGCACTAGGGATTTGTTCTTCTTAGTTGCTGGCACATTTCTTGTAGTTCTCTTGGGCTTGGCAGCTGTAGGCTTGGCCTTGGAAGAAGCAACAGTTTTCATAGCATCCCCCATGAGTTTCTATTGTTTAGGAGGAGGTGGATTAGCTGCTGGCTCTTCCTCATCTGTTGCATCATCTCTTCTCATGGATGTTGGTTTGAAGATCACATGAGCTGTTTTCTTTCTCTCCCTTTTCTTCACTGCAGCCTTTGGCTTTGCCTGAATTGGTGCCTGTTGAGATCCTCCTGGATTCTCTGAAGAAATGCCTCTCTTGGCAGCTATAGAGGCATAGATCTTCCTAGTGACTCCTCTCTCCTTATGAGTGCCTGCATACTCTTTCTGAACAGTGGCTTTCTTCTTTTTGGAGGTGACCTCTTCCAATTGGAAGTCCTCATCCTCATCATCTGAGCCTTTTGCCTTCCTGGTTCTTTTAGCACCTTAGGCAGATTACTTGGAGTGCTTCTGCTACCTTCTTCATAACTGCTCCCTAGACTTGTCCCAGCACTCAAAGCAACATTTTGCTCCTCAGACCTGTTCTGACTGTCACTGGCATCTGACATCTTGCAAGCTGACCTGTGAAGTAGTTGGGTATAGGCACAAAAGATGAGTCATCACAAAAAGCAGCTGGTTTTTCAAAAAATTGAGTTCAAATCTTAGTTTCAAATTTTCATAGAAGACATTTCGGAACAACCAAGTTGATGATTTCGGTTATACCGAAGCACTTAACAGAGACTTGACACACAGTTTCGGTCAGACCAATATGTGGTTCGGTCTCGCCGAGATGCTAGGGTTTCACAGAAACTTCATTTCGGTCTCACCGATCAGTACAACTCGGTGGCACCGAAACGTACTTGTGCAATGGCCTGAGCCAGAACGGTGACAGCAAAAATTTCAGATCGGCTAGTCCGAGATGTGTTCTGCGGAATTTTAAACCTAAAATCTTTGCTCGAATCTAATTTAAGGAATTTATACAAGGCATGGAGATATTGCAAACTGTGGCAAGAATAATGGCAAAATGCTAGTGCATTGAATCGGAAATTGAGGCACTAAGGGGTCAGATTTTACCCTAACTTGGCGCAAATCCTCTACGGTGGCAACGGAGGGAGTGATTTCCATTGATGGCGGTGGAATCCAATGGCGAGGGCGCGCTGGACGGAACGGCGACTGTCCGGAGACTGGGGCGACGACAGCTGTGGGGCGCGAGGACGTGATGTTTGAGAAATTTCAACCGTACCGACTCACAGGATATATATACCCATCAGCTGTCGGTGGCTCCAATTGAAACAAATCGGTGGCACCGAGATGTGTAACTGCTAGCAGTACAGCACGTCGATCTCTCCGAGTTGGTTCAAATCGGTTACACTGAGATAAAAACCTAGATCAATCCAAATGGTTTCGGTGAGTCCGAATAAGAATGAGTTGGTCACACCAAAAGGCATTTAGAAGGTTTTGGAATTCAGTCTTAGACAGATCGGTGACTCCGAGTGGGCCTCACCCGGAGGGTCTGAAAAAGACTTGTTCAAATTTTGTGATGTAGCATGAAGAGAATTTGAGACAAGAAAGCATAGATAGCTAGAGAAGGTGCTTAGGCATTCTTGTACATCCACTTGGCCAGAAAAACCAAGACAATCAAAACAACAAATGGATGTCCTTGAATGAGAAATATGCATTGAAACATGCTCACACAATAAAATAGCAAATGAAATATGTGGCAAACATGCACAATCAATTCTAGCAACTATCACACAATGGGCGATGACATAGTCATCTATATATGAGTATATTGACTTAGGAGCCAAATAAGAACATTTGATCATAGGTCAAACTCATCATTTAAGCACAAATGGGGTTGCCACTTTTACATAAAGCATTAATGTGTTCACACCATTAGAGTTGCTTTAGCTCAAGTCTTAGAGCAAAGCTCCCCCTAGATGTGATATCCCCCCAAAGAGGGATGAACTAACCTTGGGTTTTGTCGATGATGACTTCATCTAGATGTTGTAGATGTGGATGCTCAATGTTGATGTAGACCATCAAGAGTTGGGAGCAATCCTTGGAGTTTTACACTTTCAATACCTACATGGGTTAGTCCCACAAGGAACAAACAAGGATATCCATAGACATAGAGTGAAATGCACATATGATGATGTCCATGATTGCATAGAATACCTTGTCCCTTTTCTTACCAACAAGAGGGTTTGTGACTCCATGAACTAGTGCGAGATGTTGAAGTTGGTTGCACAAGTCCTTGCCATAAATGAATATGAGTGAAGTTTGTTGGCGGAGTCACCCTCAAGAACTCTCTAGTTCTTCTTCTTTGGGACCCACATCAACTTGATGGGAATCCTTGGAGTTGTAGCAGCACTTGATGAAGTAGAACTTGATGAGGCCTTGGGAACCCACTTGACCAAAGCTTGAGGTGGTTCTTCAAATGAGTCAATCTCTTCTTGAAGCTTGTCCTAGCTTTTAGCTTGTGGTCTTGTGGTGGAAGATCATCTTGAGCTTGTGTCCCCTTGAAGGAAGTAGGATCATACTTCTCTTGTTGAGGAACAAACTTCGTCTTGGGGTATTGATCTTCTTCCCACTCAACTCCATTGGCATTGAACTGTCGTTCAAAACCAACACCTTGGTTCTTCCGGTGCCTTCCTTGCTTGCGTACAATTTCCTCAAATTGCTTACTCCCGGCAAGGCTCTTGTACACACCCTTTTCTATAATTCCTTTCAATAAATTGTTTTCTTGCTCAAGTGTAACTTGGCTAAGAGAATCATTAGTGGAATCAATAGAACTACTAGAAGCAACAATATTGGATTTAGCATTGTTATTGTTACTACTAGAGGTAGAACCCTTTTTGCCCTTGTTACTAGTTTGCTTAGATTTAACTTGTGGCATAAAAGTAGACAAGAGTAAATGTTTGGCAAGGTATGAAGAACTCTTCTTTCGAAGATCGTCATTGATAGCTTTTAGAAACTCATGCTCTTGCTCTTAATTTAGCATCTCCAAGCGTAGCTTCTCATGAGATCTTAGAAGCTCTCTATGATCCTCTTGAGTTGTTTCATGAGCTAACTTAAGAGTGTTTAGTTCTTTAGTTAGATGCTCAATCTCCTTCATAGCATTGTCATTCATTTCCTCTTGACTATCATGATTACTAGCAAGTTCATTATAGCTCACATTACTAGTCTTATCAACAAGCAAATCATCATCACCAAGTAAATCATCCTCATCACTATTAAAGTCAATGTATTCAGGGTGTGATACCTTGGGGCCTTTTTCCATGAAGCATCTTCCAAGTCCCTCATTTGGTGAATCAAATAGATCATAGGAGTTGGAGGATACGAGAGCAAGTCCGGCAACACCTTCATCTTGACCATAGTCGGAGTTGGAGTGATAACTTCTGTCGGATTGGTTGTCAAAGTCGAAGCCGGAAATCCATTCACCAACATGAGCTTGATGTCTTCTTCTAGTGTAGCTCTTGGATGACTTGTCCTTCCTTTCCGAATCCTTGCTTCTCCGAGAAGGTCTTCGTTCATAACGATCATCTCTACTCCTTCTCTTCTTGTGAGGTGATTCATCTTTTCTATATCTTCCTCTTGGTGATTCGTTTCTTTTCTTGTGAGGTGTCGTACACTCATTGGAGTAGTGTCCGGGTCTTCCACAATTGTAGAAATTACGGTCACGACTTGATGATCTTTGCTCATAGTTTCTTGAGTTTGAGCTCCTTTCCTTTCCTCTACTCTTGTAGAACTTGTTGAATCTTTTCACCATTAGGCTTATCTCTTCATTGGATACTAGCTTGTCGCTTGAAGTTGTGGGGGCATCGGTTGAAGCTTTGTAAGTGCCACATGACTTTTTGTATAGCTCCTCTTTGTCCTTGAGTGACATCTCATGAGCAACAATCCTTCCAATGACTTTCGTGGGCTTGAGATCTTTGTAGTTGGGCATCATTTGGATCAATGTGCACACGATATCATATTTTCCATCCAAGGATCTAAGAATCTTCTTGACGATGAATTTGTTGGTCATCTCTTCACTTCCTAAGCCGGCAATCTCATTTGTGATGAGAGCAAGCCTAGAGTACATTTCAACGACTCCTTCACCATCCTTCATCTTGAACTTGTCAAGTTGACTTTGAAGCACATCCAACTTGGATTCCTTGACGGACTCGGTACCCTCGTGCATGTCAACCAAAGTATCCCAAATTTCCTTTGCATTCTTGAGGCAGCTGATCTTGTTGAACTCCTCGGGGCACAAATTGTTGAAGAGAATGTCACATGCTTGAGCATTGTATTGCAACATCTTCAATTCTTCCGCTGTTGCTTCACGATCCGTTTCCTTACCATCCTCAAAGAATTCACCTTGCAAGCCAACACGAACAACAACCCAAATGGCGGGATTATGACCAAGAATATGCATTTTCATCTTATGCTTCCAACTAGCAAAGTTTGTACCATCAACATATGGACCTATACGGTGGTAATTTCCCTCACTAGACGCCATACTCTCCTAGGTTGTGAAACCAATGCAATGGAGACCAATGCTCTCATACCACTTGTAGGATTGAAAGTATGTCTAGAGGGGGTGATTAGACTACTTGACCAATAAAAACCTATCCTTTTCCCAATTTTAGTTGTGGGCAGATTTTTGCAATTACACCAAGTCAAGCATCACCTACACATGCAATTCTAAGAGTATAGCAGCGGAAAATGAAACATTGCACATGTAAGTAAAGGAGGGGTTTGGAGATTTCAAACGCAATGAAGACACGGTGGTTTTTGGCGTGGTTCCGATAGGTGGTGCTATCGTACGTCCACGTTGATGGATGCTTCAACCCAGTAAGGGTAATGGTTGCGCGAGTCCATGGAGGGCTCCACCCACGAAGGGTCCACGAAGAAGCAACCTTGCCTATTCCACCATGGCTTCCGTCCATGAAGGACTAGCCTCACTCGGGGTAGATCTTCATGAAGTAGGCTATCTCCTTGCCCTTACAAACTCCTTGGTTCAACTCCACATGATCTTGGAGGCTGCCAAGTGACACTTAACCAATCTAGGAGACACCACAACCAAAAGGTAATAAATGGTGTGTCGATGATGAACTCCTTGCTCTTGTGCTTCAAATGATAGTCTCCTCAACACTCAATCTCTCTCTCACAGATTTGGCTTGGGTAGGAGAAGGATTGGAGTGGAAAGCAACTTGAAGAGGCTAGAAATCAAGGTTCAAATGGTTGGATTGGAATCTCTTAATCTCAACACATGAGTAGGTGGTTCTCTCTCAGAAAATGTGTGGTGGAAGTGTATGCATGTTTTGATGGCTCTCTCAAAGAGTAAGTTGGGGTGGAGGGGTATAAATAGACTTCACCAAAAATCCAACCATTACACACTTTTGACCCAAATCGGTGAGACCAACTATAAACTGGGTGAAACCGACTAGTGTAAAAAGTGTGAACTTTAGGCTTTTCGGTGGGACCGAAATGGAACAACTCGGAGAGACCGAAGTGCAAAGGCTAGGGCAGAACCCAGTTTTGGAAATTCCGATTATTTCAACTCGATGATTCCGAAGTGAAATAATGTCATCACAGAAACTTGGTCATGCCATCTCGGTGGGACCGAGATCCTTTTCGATGAAACCGAATTGCCAGGGTTTGGCAGTGGCAATGTGAGTGGCTATCTCGGTGAGTCCGGATGGGATGTTTTCGGTGGGACTAAGATTGAGAATTAGGGTTTGGACAAATGTGATTATGAGAGTGATTGAGGCTTTTTGGAGCAATACCACTGAGCACTTGAGCAACAACCTCATCACCAATACCTCATCCCCTTTTCATAGTATTGGCTTTCCTAAGGGACTCAATGTGATCTTGGATCACTAAAATGAAAAACGAAGAGTCTTGGAGTTGCCAATCTTGTCCTAGACATTTTGAGGGGTCCACATCCATAAGTCCTTGCCATGCCAATCATTGATCTTTTTTGAAATTTACTAGCAATGAATATTAGATCAATGGGGTATATGTTGTTATTAATTACCAAAACCACCCAGGGATTAGTTGCGCTTTCAACCTCTCCCACTGAAGATAAATCAATCTAGTTGGCCAAACCAAACAGATAGATCGGAGAGAAATACAAAGCTATAACAATCATGCATAAAAGAGTTCAGAGAAGACTCAATTACTTGCAATGAATAATCTGATCATAAACCCACAATTCATTGGATCCCAACAAACACACCGCAAAAGAAGATTACATCGGATAGAACTCCAAGAAGATCGAGGAGAACATTGTATTGAAGATCAAAGAGAGAGTGAAGAAGCCATCTAGCTACTGGCTATGGCCCCGTAGGTCTGTGGTAAACTACTCACGCATCATCGGTAGGGCAGCAAGGTGGATGTAGAAGCCCTCCGTGATCGATTCCCCCTCTGGCAGAGTGCCGAAAAAGGCCTGCAGATGGGATCATGGAAGAACAAAAGCTTGCGGCAGCGGAAAAGTTATTTCATCTGGCTCTCTGTTGGTTTAGGAATATTTGCGAATTTATAGGCTTGGAATTAGGTCAAACAGAGTTACGTGGGACCCACAAGCTCAGGGGGCGCGGCCACCCCCCTGGGGCGCACCGTGTGAGCTTGTGGCTCCCTCGTATGCCTTCTGGTCTCCTCCCGAAGCTTCTAGTGTCCCTTCTGGTCCAGAAAAAAATAATCTAAATATTTGTTTTCCGTTTGGACTTCGTTTGATATTGATTTTCTGAAAAGGCCAAAAACAAGCGAAAAACAGCAACTGGCACTGGGCACTAGGTTAATAGGTTAGTCCCAAAAATGATATAAAATAGCATATAATTGCATATAAAGCATCCAAGATTGGTAATATAATAGCATGAAACAATAAAAAATTATAGATAGATTGGAGACGTATCATTGGTCTACTTCTCACGGACGTAATGCCTATATACATGATCATGCCATGAATATCGTCATAACTATGCGCTTTTCTATCAATTGCCCAACAGTAATTTCTCTACCCACCGTATGCTATTTTTCTGAGGGAGATGCCTCTAGTGAAAACTATGGCCCCCTGGTCTACTTTAATCATATTACAAAAACCAAAAATGCCTTGCTGCAATTTATTTACTTTCATTTTACTTTGCAAGTTATCTATCTACCACTACCAGATTTAATCCTTGCAATTAATGAGTACAAACGGATTGACGACACTCTTGCCCGCGTTGGGTGCAAGTATTTGCTCTTGTGTGTGCAGGTACTGTTGACGGGTGTTTGCATGGTTCTCCTATTGGTTCGATAACCTTGGTTCTCTACTAAGGGAAATACTTATCCGCTACTATATTGCTTCACCCTTCCTCTTCGGGGAAAATCCCAACGCAGCTCACAAGTAGCAGAAAGAATTGCTGGCACCGTTGCTAGGGAGACATCATCAAACACTTACAGGTTCCTACATACACATTATCATTTACTTGCTCGACTTGCTTTTATTTGCCTTCTCTTTTTCATGTCCCTCCACTTCTCAAAAAAATCAAAAACACAAAAATATTTTATTTTGCTTGTTTGCTTTCTTGCTTGTTTTGTCACTATGTCTGAACAAAACACTAAATTGAGTGACTTCTTGAATACTAATAATAATGATTTTATTATTACTCCAATTGCTCCTCCCACCAGTAGTGCAGAGTCATATGATATTAATGCTGCATCGCTAAATCTTATTATGAATGATCAATTTTGCTGGAAATCTTAATGAAGATGTTGCATCCCATATTAATACCTTCATTGAATTATGTGATATGCAAAAGAAAAAAGATATGGATAATGATATTGTTAAGTTGAAATTATTTCCTTTCTCGCTAAGAGACCGTCCTAAAACTTGGTTTTCATCCTTACCTCGCAATAGTATTGATTCATGGGATAAATGTAAGGATGCTTTTATTGCTAAGTATTTTCCTCCCGCTAATATTATATCTCTTAGAAATCAAATCATGAACTTTAAGCAACTTGCGCAAGAAAATGTTGCACAATCTTGGGAGAGAATGAAATTAATGATTAAAAATTGTCCCACTCATGGATTAAGCTTATGGATGATAATACAAAATTTCTATGCTGGACTAAACTTTGTGTCGAGAAATCTTCTAGACTCTGCTGTAGGTGGAACCTTTATGGGAATTACATTAGGAGAATCCACAAATCTTCTCGATAATATGATGACAAATTATTCTCAATGGCACACCGAATGAGCTCCAACTGGTAAGAAGGTAAACTCTGTCGAAGAAGTTTCTACTTTGAGTGATAAAATGGATGCTCTTATGAATATGCTTACTAGTAAAAATGCTCATGTTGATCCAAATGATGTCCCATTATCTACTTTGATTGAGCAAAATAATAATGTTATTGATGTGAATTTTGTCGCTAGAAATAATTTCAACAACAATTCTTATAGAGAATTTCAATCCTAGACCGTATCCCAGAAATCCTTATAATAATTATGGTAATTCATATTATAATAATAATAAAATAATAATAATAATAATAATAATAATAGGATACCTACCGAACTTGAGAACAATATTAAAGAATTTATTAGTTCTCAAAAGATTTTTAATGCCATGGTAGAAGAAAAACTACATAAATGTGACGCCCCCGACTCAATCGTGCACTAATCATACACGCAAATGCGCACGATCAAGATCAGAGACTCACGGGAAGATATCACAACACAACTCTAGACACAAATTAAAGTCATACAGCTTTATATTACAAGCCAGGCCACGAAGGCTCGAATACATAAGTTAGCGAAAGCAACAATATCTGAGTACATACATAAATAAACAAGTTTTTGCCTTAAGAAGGCTGAGCAAAACAATGACATCTAGATCAAAAAGGCGCAGGCCTCCTGCCTTGGAGCCTCCGAACTACTCCTGGTCGTCGGTCTCCACGTAGTAGTAGGCTCCATCGGTGTAGTAGTAGTCGTCGGCGGGATCAGCTGGCTCCTGGGCTCTGTCATCTGATCACAGCAACCGGGTAGAGGGGAAAAAGGGTAGCAAAGCAACCGTGAGTACTCATCCAAAGTACTCGCAAGACTTACATCAGAACTATGCTAAGTATGCATCGGTATCAAAGGGAAGGGGTTGTATCAATGGACCAAACTGTAGAATGCCAGAGTAGAGGGGAAGGCCTAGCCTATCGAAGACTAGCATCTTGCAGTGTCTTTCAGCAACAAAAGAGAATAGAGTAACATAGCATATAGTAACAAATATATATTAGTAACGCCCAGAGATCCTTCCTCGACTACCCCGCGAGGAAGCGATCCCGGAGCCATCATATCAGTTTAGTGAAACCAGTATCCAGTTCTAGTTGTAGTAGATCGGAATACAACTCCGAGCGTCCGTTACCGTAGACACGGCTATTCGAATAGATAACTTCCCTACAGGGGTGCACCAACTTACCCAACACGCTCGATTAACTCCAGCTGGACACACTTTTCTGGGTCATGCTCGGCCTCGGCTGATCGACACGCCGTAGTCCTACCTAGGCTCAACAGAGAGGTCAGCACACCGGTCTACATCCTAAGCGCTCAGGGGTCTTGGGCCCATTGCCCTTTGCACTCCTGCGCGTTGCGTGACTGGTCGGGGATCAGACCCACCTCCTTATACAAGCGCAGGTGGTTACCGTCCACCCCAACAATCAGCCCACATCTCTGAACTGTGACATCTGGAGAGCTTTCGGGAGAATCGTACGATGCCGAGTGCCCATAACTTATCCCACGTGGTGGTTAGTGCGAAAAGGCCAGAGGCCTACTCAGATCGTATATCCAAACCCATTAGTGTGTTGGGAGCTCGCGGTGACGATCAGTGCTCCTGTCGCCCCGTCTCAAGGTCTTACGACAAGGGCCAAGGCCATCCCTCTCCTGGGGCGGTCTCTGCCTGCCCGGTCGTGCCGCGTCATTATCTCGCGGGTACCCTCCTGGTCAACCCGGCTTATCAAGAGACTGTCGGGAACTCCGGTCCACCTCTACCGGGGTGGTACCGCCTGTCCCTTCGGTCCCGCAGTAACAGTTAATGGGGAACAGTTAAAGGTAACAGTGTGTCCTTACCATCAAGGTGAACTCAGAGGAATCACCCTCGGTAGGTTCACACCTGAGGTAAAATGTCAAGGTGAACTTGGAGGAATCACCCTCGATGGGTTCACGCTTGAGGTGCTGCACGACAGAGTCATCATCGGGAGTGGTGAGCGAGGAATCACCCTCGGTAAACCACACCCGATGTGCTACACTACAGAGATATCATCGGAAGTGGGACACGAGGCATCACCCTCGGCACTCGATAGTAGCCCTGCAGAGTCGTACAACTAAGGGGGGGAGGCACTGGTGGTGTATTCGGTCTCCTTACATCGATCACACTGATCGAGTCGCCGATAGTAAAGCATGGCAACAAGGACAAGGGTGTGGGGCCACTGATGGATCACTAGTCTGCCTATACTAAGCATTTAGGACAACAGGTAAAGTATCAACAGCAGGTTACAAAATCAGGCTATGCATCAGAATAGGAGCTATCGAATACAGTAGCAAAATCTAATGCAAGAACGAGAGAGAAACAAAGGGCGATATAGGAATGATCAAGGGGGTTTTGCTTGCCTGGAAGCTCTACGGAAAGGGGCTGGTCATCTGCGATGTAGTCGTAACCAGAGGCGTCAGTGTCGGTCTTGGGGTCTACCGGAGAGAAGAGGGGGAAGAAACAGTAAATATAAAGCACACAGATGTAGCACAAAGCATGACATGGCAATATGTTGTGCTAGGGGTGACCTAATGCAGTACTAAGTATTTTAGTCGGGGCGGGAAAATATCCGGAGGTATTTTCCCGGCTCCAGGTGATTATCGGTAAACTGAATCGGAGGGGAAGGTTCCATGTTTGTAGTGTTGGAGGCATGTGGCAGGTATGTGGGTAGCATATTCGGATTCGTCTTATTTTTCTGATCATTTTTCACATATAAATTATTTTCATCCGACTTACGGTTTATTTTATATGATTTATCGAAGTTTATTGCATTTTTTGAATCTGTTTTAATTCGATTTTAGAAGGAAATTGCTAAGTGCACACAGCAGCAGCCTAGCTACAATGGCTTATAGATGGGGCCAGAGGGCCAGTTGACCCAGTCAAACATTTGACTGGTCAACAGCGTGAATAGTGCATGTGGGTCCCGCGTGTCATTGTCTCGGGATTACTTTAGGGGCTAATTAAACTGGTTAATTAAAGGGGAAGGTCCCACTTGCCATAGGTTAGTAACTAACCAAAAATAATTAATCTAATCTAATCCTAATTAATCTAAACTAACAGGGCCGGCCACACACGGCTGTGGCACATCCGGCCACACACACCACACACATACACACAGCTCGGCCATGGCCATGGCCATGGCCACCCGTAGCAGTGGCGGGAGCAGAGCAGCGGTAGCTAGCAAGCAGCAGCGAACAGCAGCAGCTGTGGCTAGGAGCAGTAGCAGCGTAGAGTAGCAGCAGAGCAACAAAGTAGCAAGGCAGCAGCAGCAGTGCGCAAGCAACAAGCACGCAACAGTAGAGCTGGCGTGGGGCTAGGCGAGGGCGCGGGCGGCAGCGGGCGAGCTGGGCGCGGCCAGCGCGGGCGGGGCGCGCGGCCAGGGCACGGCCCGGGGCGGCCGTGGGCGTGAGGGTGCGCGGCAGGGAGGTACGCGGAGCGCGCGGCGAGCGCGACCTCCGGCCATGAGCGGCCGAAGCGCGGGGCACGGCAAACGGCACAGATTCGAGGGGAGAAGGGGGGAACAGGCACGGGAGCTCACAGCGATGGCGAGGAGCATCTCGGAGAGGCCGGGGAGGTCACGGTGGTGCAGATCGGCGGCGAACAATGACGGCCGTGTGCGGAGAAGACGGCCCGATGGCGAAGAAGCAAGGTGTCCGAGCCGGAACGGGTGCACGTAGTCGAAGGAGTCATTGGCGCTGAAGCTCCTGGAGATGCTCTCAGGCAACGGGGAGGCCGGTGGCCGCGACGACGACGATGGCCATGGCGGCAATAGCTCGGACGACGAACAAATTGAGAGCGAGGCGCGAGGGGGGGGGAGGGGATTAGGGTTTGTCTAACGCGTCGGGGAGTGTTTTATACATCTTGGTGTTCCACAGGATGATCGACACGGCGACGGCAGCGGCTAGGGCGGCGTGGATGTGAGCCACGCATAGGTTCTACCTTCTCCTCTGTACAGAGGTTAAACAAGGCCTGTAGATGGGTTGGAATGCACTATAGCAACTGGCCATAAGTGCATACTAGCCTTTCTCTTATTCTTCTTTTTCTTTTCTGTAAATTAAATAGCTACTGTTTTGCATTTATTTGAGTGAGCAAACGATTTTTGTTAAAGATGAAACCTGGCACATAAATAGTAGGCAATGTTTTGAGCTAGCCAACCAAGTTGCAATTTATTTTGAAATGTATAACTATTTAAGTAAATTGAATTGGCTCAATTTAATTCCGTTGGCTCTGTTTTAAATAGGTTAGGGGTATTTTAACAACTCAAATAATGTTGGTTTCTACAAGACAATTACATAGTGATTATTTGCCACCATACAAACATTTTCATTTGATAGTTTGAAGAAATAATATTTTGACTTGCAATTTAAATTTGAATTTGACTTAGGTTTTGTCAAGGAGCAATTAGGCTTAGTAAAATAGGATTACATGGCATCATTAGGTTGAGATTACTGTAGCATGATTATCAGGGTGTTACAATAAAGTTGATGATATGGCTAGAAACATGGATAGAATTGCTCATGATGTGGATGCTCTTAAAATTAAAATTATGCCACATAAAAATGATGTTACTGAATCTCTAAAGTCTATTCAAGTCACCATGGATGAAAGTAGAAAAGAATTAAACGGATTAGAGCTCAGCGTGAATTCTTAGAAAAAGCTCTCGCACCTGGTTTTTATCATAATCATGATGAAGATATTAAAATGATTGGTGTGACACCTATTGAATATTTGTTTAGTAATATAAAAATTGATGAAAAAGGGACTGGAGATTAATCAACTTTAGCTAGAAGGCGTCCCAATTGTTCGGAGGGTGATGATCTTAATGATAAAATTATTAAAACTGGGTTTGAAGAGGTCAAGACTTTAGGTAGTGATGTGCCCACTACTTTGGATTACAAGGACTTTAAATATGATAGTTGCTCTTTGATTGAATGTATTTCCTTGTTGCAATACATGACAAATTCACCTAATGCTTATGAACAAAATAAAGCTTTTACTAAACACATTGTAGAAGCAATGATTAAGGCTCATGAAGAAAATATAGAATTAGAAGTATCTATACCAAGGAAATTACATGATGAGTGGGAACCTACTATTAAAGTAAAGATTAAAGATTATGAATGCTTTGTGTGATCTAGGTGCTAGCGCCTCTACTTTACGAAAATCTTTATGTGACGTGCTAGGTCTCACCGATATGGATGAATGTTCCCTCAACTTCCATTTAGAGGATTCTACTATTAAGAAACCATTGGGTAGAATTAATGATGTTCTCATACTTGCTAATAGAAATTATGTACCCGTGGATTTTATTGTGCTTCATATTGAATGCAATCTGTCTTGTCCTATAATACTTGGTAGGCCTTTCCTACGAACAATAGGTGCAATTACTAATATGAAAGAAGGAAATATAAGGTTCCAATTTTCATTAAAGAAAGGTATGGAACACTTCCCAAGGATTATAATTAAACCACCATATGAATCTATTCTGAGAGCCACCTTTGGAATTACTTTCAAATATGACAATACTTGAAACAATGCATTATGCCTAGATAGGGGCATAAAACAATAGCGCATGTTGGGAGGCAACCCAATAGTTATCTTACATTTTTTGCTTTTTATTTATGTTTTGGTGTGATGACATGATTATTGCTACGGTAACAATTGTGTTTTTATCTTTTAGTTAGTGTTTGTGCCAAGTAATTCCTATGGGATGATTTGAATGATAGTATAATTGATGTTGTCTGAAAATAGAAAGTTTTTCACCCAGTTCTGGAATTTCTATTCTGCACTGGAACATGATAAAATTCTGAATTTTTTACACAATATTGGGATACAAATTTTATATGTTTTCCTAATTTTTTAGAATTTTTGGGATTGACAGAAGTATGACTTTAATTCAGATCATTACAGACTGTTCTGTTTTAGATAGATTCTGTTTTTTATTGCATAGTGTGTGCTTATTTTTATGATGCTATGGATTATATCGGGGGGTATAAGTCATGGAGAAGTTAGAATACAGTAGGTATTATGCAAGAATAATTATGAATGAGTTTACAATAGTACCTAAGGTTTATGATTTGATTATTATACTAACGGATCTCACGAAGTTTCTGTTGAGTTTTGTGTGCTGAAGTTTTCAAGTTTTGGGTGAGATCGCGAAGGATTAAGGAATAAGGAGCGGAAAGACCCTAAGCTTGGGGATGCCCAAGGCACCCCAGGGTAATATTCAAGGAAGACCCAAGCGTCTAAGCTTGGGGATGCCCCGGATGGCATCCCCTCTTTCATCCACAATTCATAGGTATGTTACTTGGAGCTATATTTTAATTCATCACATCATATGAGTTTTAGTTGGAGCATCTGGTACCATAGCTTTATTTTGTTTGCTTGTTAGTTTTCCACAATCATTGTTTGCTGGACACACCTTTTGAGAGAGACACACATTCATCATGATTTGTTAGAATACTCTATGAGCTTCACTTATATCTTTTGAGCTATGCAGTTGCTCTTGTGCTTCACTTATATTCTTAGAGCACAGCGGTGGCTATATATTTTATAGAAATTATTGCACTCTCATGCTTCACTTAAATCTTTTTGAGAGTCCTAAATAGGAAGTGGTAATATGCACGGGTTATAATACTAGTATGAAAATGATAGGTACTCCCTCCGTTCCTAAATATAAGACCTTTTAGAGATTGCACTATGAACTATATACGGAGGTATATAGACATATTTTAGAGTGTAGATTCACTCATTTTGCTCCGTATGTAGTCCCTAGTGGAATCTCTAAAAGGTCTTATATTTAGGAACGGAGGGAGTATATAAGAGTGATATAATAAAAACTTTCATGTAGATCACTAAATATGAAGCATATAATTTAATTATATTGATGTCGTAAGATGAAGGGGTATTAGTTCATGATCATTGGTTAGTAGAAATATTGATATTAAATCTTGTTATTAACTACTCATTTAAGTGTCGCACATGGCATGGTGGGTAGGTTTGAGCATTTTTATGTCTGATTGAAATCCTTGTGTGATGTTTGAATCGGGGGCACGCGATGGTTAACTCCTACCAACCTCCTCCCTAGGGGCATGTGAGTAATGTTGTGGTTATTAGTCTGACAGTAAGTACTGGGGGTATGAATGAGGGGCAGAGCCTAGCGACATCATTTGTGTGGCACTCGGTTTTTATGAGTTCGGGCCCCTCTCGGAGAAGGTAACAGCCCTACGTCTCGTTGCCCGGGGGATTGTTTTCTCTTAGGGTATGCGATTACAGGGGCTGCTTAACCCTGCGACGGAGGGAGAGGGCGGCTTTTATAGGAGTGCGCTGCAGCCTCTTTACCACCACGTCGCTAGGGCACTGATGAAAATAACTACAGCAGTTAAGAGTGTTTAACACAGCTATGTGATGACCCACAAGTATAGGGGATCAACTGTAGTCCTTTCGATAAGTAAGAGTGTCGAACCCAACGAGGAGCAGAAGGAAATGACAAGCGGTTTTCAGCAAGGTATTCTCTGCAAGTACTGAAAGTAGCGGTAACAGGTAGTTTTGATAGCAAGAGAATTCATAACAAGTAACAAGTATAATAAAGTGCAGCAAGGTGGCCCAATCTTTTTTATAGCAAAGGACAAGCCAGAATGAACTCTTATAATAAGCAAAGTGTTCTCGAGGACACATGGGAATTTCATCTAGTCACTTTCATCATGTTTGTTTGATTCACGTTCGCTACTTTGATAATTTGATATGTGGGTGGACCGGTGCTTGGGTGATGTTCTTACTTGAACACGCCTCCCACTTATGATTACCCCTTCTCGCAAGCATCCGCAACTACGAAAGAAGAATTAAGATAACTCTAACCATAGCATGAAACATATGGATCCAAATCAGCCCCTTACGGAATAGCGCATAAACTAGGGTTTAAGCCTCTGTTAATCTAGCAACCCATCATCTAATTACTACTCCACAATGCCTTACCATAGGCCCAAAGATGGTGAAGTGTCATGTAGTTGACGTTCACACGACACCACTAAAGGAAGCACAACAGACATAGCATCAAAATATCGAACGAATACCAAATTCACATGATTACTTATGACAAGACTTCTCCCATGTCCTCAAGAACAAAAGTAACTACTCACAAATCATATTCATGTTCAAGATCAGAGGGGTATTGAGTAGCATTAAGGATCTGAACATATAATCTTCCACCAAATAAACCAACTAGCATCAACTACAAGATGTAATCAACACTGCTAGCAACCCACAGGTACCAATCTGAGGTTTTGAGACAAAGATTGAATACAAGAGATGAACTAGGGCTTGAGATGAGATGGTGCTGGTGAAGATGTTGATGAAGATTGGTCCTTCCACGATGAGAGGATCGTTGGTGATGTCGATGGCTTTGATTTCCCCCTCTCGGGGGGAAGTATCCCCGGCGGAATCACTCCGCCGGAGAGCAAAATAGCTCCTGCCCATGTTCCGCCCCGAGATGGCGACGCTTCGTCCCGAAAGTCTTCTTATGATTTTTCTAGGCAAATGGCTTCATATAGCAGAAGGAGGGGCCCGAAGGCCTTCCAGGGGCCCCACAAGCTCGGCGGGCGCGCCCAGGGGGGTAGGGCGCGCCCCCCCAGGCTTGTGGCTGCCTGGTGGGCCCCCTCCTTTTGATTCTTTTGCCAGTATTTTTTACATATTCCAAAATAAATCTTCATAAATTTTCAGGTCATTTGGAGTTGTGCAGAATAGCTATCTCTGTTTCACCCCTTTCAGGTCCAGAATTCTAGCTGCCGGCATTCTCCCTCTTCATGTGAATCTTGCAAAATAAGAGAGAAAAGGCATAAAAATTGTACCATAAAGTGAAATAATGATAAAAAACATAATAATTATCAATAAGAAATCATGATGCAAATTGGACGTATCAACTCCCCCAAGCTTGTCCTCAAGCGAAAGCCGAAATTGATAATCATGACCACATATTTAGGGAGAGAGGCATCGATAAAAATAAAATACGGACATGGAGCATCATGATCTTTATTATAGCAGCAATATATCATCATAAAACTTCTCATGAAAAAGTGACAATTCATCCACAAGTTAAAGTTTGAACCATAAACCAAATTGAAAACTAACAAACTATGATCTTAGTCACTGAAGCAATTGCAATTCATCATATTATCAGAAAGAGTCTATGTAAGAGCTTTGCTTAGCAAGTTCACATACTCAACTATCATTTAGTCTTCTATGATTGCTGACACTCACGGCATCTTATGGAGCAAAAGTTTCAGTCGGACACATAGAAAGATAGGGGCTTATAATTTTGCCTCCCAACGTATTTACCTCAAGGGTAATGTCAACAATAATAACTCATGATTACCTACATCCAACTGGATATATATGCCTGGATCAATCCCCACCACATGATGCTTGCCAAGATAGAAAATAAAAACGGAATAGAGGAGAATACTATTGACTCTTGCATGAAAGTAAATACAGAAAGTAAAAGATAGGCCCTTCATAGAGGGAAGCAGAGGTTGTCATGCGCTTTCTGTTTTTGGATGTGAAAATTCTTAATGTAAAGGAACGTCACTTTATATTGCCCCTTGTGATAGCGACCTTTATTATGCAGTCTGTCGCTTTTATTACTCCACCATCACAAGATCGTACAAAGCTTATTTTCCCTTACAATAAAAGATCATACATATTTAGGAGCAATTTTTATTGCTTTTGCACCGATGACAACCTACTTGAAGGATCTTATTCAATCCATAGGTAGATATGGTGGACTCTCGTGGCATGAAACTGGGTTTAAGGTTTTTTGGATGCACAAGTAGTATCTCTACTTAGTACAGAATTTTGGCTAGCAAAAGATAGGGGGCATGCACCACATGTTAGAGGATCCAAAACATATAACTTCTATGTGAATATAAGCAAACATAACTCATTACGTTGTCTTCCTTGTCCAACGTCAAGTATTTGACATAGAATATTTAATGGGGGCTCACAATCATAAAAGATGTCCAAGATAGTGTATTTATATGTGAGACCTCTCTTCCTTTATTACTTTTCATGAATTGCAACAATGACCAATGCTAGGTTTGTTAACTTCCAACAAGTTTTATCAATTATACTTCTTTATGTGAAGTCATCACTCCCCATGGGATTAGAATATGATCTTACCTTTTATTCTTTATTTATTTCTAAGATTGGATCATCAAAAGCAAAACACTCGACTCAAACTACTCTTTATTATATTACTTTCACACACGATTACATAGATAGATAGATCACAGAGCAAGCACTCGAAACTAAATCATACTAAAACTTTATTCTTCTAAATCACGAAATAACTAAGGATCGAACTAAGATAGATAATGATGATAAAAAAAGTGATGATGATACGATACCGGGGCACCTCCCCCAAGCTTGGCACAAGCCAAGGGTGGTGCCCATACCCATGTACTCAAATCTCCTTCTTGGGTGATGGTGGTGATGAAGTGGTGGGCTTGTCCTCCGTCTTCCAAGGCATAGGCTCTCCATCATAAAGGGACAAACGTGTTTCCGGAGTCCTGAAATTTGCAGCTAAACTCATACCTTTGACATACTCAAAATTTTGGTTTTGTAGATCATATATTTGGGCCTGAAGGTAATCAATCCGGTCATTGAGCTTGAAGATGACGTCCCCAATATTCTTGTCGTCCACCTTGTGATCATGGATGAACTCCGTGATCATGGAGTGGTTAGCACTAAGTCCACGCTCCACCATCCCCTGGCACTTGAAGATCTCCTGTTCCACCGCTTCCAGTCTGGCCTTCTCGCTCCCGGTCTTCTTAGGTCCTTGAACATCCCGGATGTGGAGCACCCCCTCACGCATCTCAATGGCTTGAGGGTGCTTCATCACCTCTGGTAGGTACGGGTTGATGACCTTCTCATAGAACTTGTCCTTGGACGAGCTTGGAGATGCCATGGCGATCTAGATGTGTCAGAAAAACAGCCCAAAACAAGAACAGAGGAAAAACTTGCGATGCGGTGGTCAAAACACCCGTGAGTATATATAATGAATTTTTCCCGTGCATAACAAGTAATATGGAAGAAAAACGGAGTCGGGAAAGTCCACGAGGGCGCCACAAGCCTAGTAGGCGCGCCCCCCAGGCTTGTCGCCTCCTCGTGCACTTTTCGGACTGTTTATTATTTTCCTAATTTTTTATATATTCCAAAATGGACAGAAAGTACTTTTATGGAAGTTTTGGAGTCGGTTTACTTACCGTACCACATACCTACTCCTTTTCAGGATTCTGGAGCGTTCTGGAAGGTTTCCTCTATGTATTCTTCCGGTGTCATTGTTTGAATAATATTAGTTTCAACATTAATGGGCATACCTGAGATATAATGTTTAATTTTTTGCCCATTAACCACTCTCGGATTATTGCCTTCGGAGTTGTTTATTTTGACGGCTCCAGAGTGATTAACTTCTTCCGTGATGTATGGCCCTTCCCATTTAGAGAGAAGTTTTCCTGCAAAAAATATTAAACAAGAATTGTATAATAGAACATGATCACCTACATTGAATTCCCGTTTTTGAATTCTCTTATCATGCCATCTTTTAACTTTTTCTTTAAACAACTTGGCATTTTCATAAGCTTGGGTTCTCCATTCATCTAAATAACTAATATCAAATAACCTCTTTTCACCGGCAAGTTTAAAATCATAGTTAAGTTCTTTAATTGCCCAATATGCTTTATGTTCTAACTCAAGAGGTAAATGACATGCTTTTCCATAAACCATTTTATATGGAGGCATACCCATAGGATTTTTATAAGTAGTTCTGTAAGCAGATAATGCATCATCGAGTTTCTTAGACCAATTCTTTCTGGATCTATTAACGGTCTTTTGCAAAATTAATTTTATTTCTCTATTAGTTAATTCAACTTGACCACTAGAGTGAGGATGATAAGGAGATGCAATTCTATGATTAACATCATATTTAGCAAGCAACTTACGGAAAGCACCATGAATAAAATGTGAACCACCATCGGTCATTAAATATCTAGGGACTCCAAACCTCGGGAATATAACTTCTTTAAGCATTTTAATAGAACTGTTATGATCAGTACTACTAGTTGGAATAGCTTCTACCCAATTAGTAACGTAATCAACAGCAACTAGAATATGAGTATATCCATTGGATTTAGGAAAAGGTCCGATATAATCAAAACCCCAAACATCAAATGGTTCAACAACAAGTGAATAATTCATAGGCATTTCCTGACGTCTACCAACATTACCAATTCTTTGACATTCATCACAAGAGAGGACAAACTTACGTGCATCTTTGAAAAGAGTAGGCCAATAAAAACCAGATTGTAATACCTTGTGTGCAGTTCTGTCTCCCACATGGTGTCCTCCATATGCCTCGGAGTGACACTTACATAGGATTTGTTCCTGTTCATGCTCAGGTACACAACGTCTAATAACACCATCTACTCCTTCTTTATATAAATGTGGGTCATCCCAAAAGTAATGTCTTAAATCAAATAAGAACTTTTTCTTCTGTTGGTATGTGAAACTAGGTGGTATAAATTTAGCAACAACGTAATTAGCATAGTCTACATACCAAGGAGTATTACGAGAAGCATTTATCACAGCTAATTGTTCATCAGGAAAATCATCATTAATAGGAAGTGGGTCATCAAGAACATTTTCCATTCTAGACAAATTATCAGCTACGGGATTCTCAGCTCCCTTTCTATCAACAATATGCAAATCAAATTCTTGTAGCAAAAGAACCCACCTAATAAGTCTAGGTTTAGCATCTTTCTTTTCCATAAGATATTTAATAGCAACATGATCAGTGTGAATAGTAACTTTGGAATCAACAATGTAAGATCTGAATTTATCACACGCAAACACAACTGCTAAAAATTCTTTCTCAGTAGTAGCATAATTTCTTTGAGCATTGTCTTGAGTTTTACTAGCATAATGGATAACATTTAATTTCTTATCAACTCTTTGTCCTAGAATAGCACCAACAACATAATCACTAGCATCACACATAATTTCAAAGGGTAGGTTCCAATCAGGTGGTTGAACAATAGGTGCAGAAATTAAGGCTTTCTTAAGTATTTCAAAGGCTTCTACGCAATCATCATCAAAAACAAATGGAACATCTTTTTGTAAGAGATTAGTAAGAGGCCTAGAAATTTTAGAGAAGTCTTTTATAAACCTTCTATAGAAACCAGCATGACCAAGGAAAGTTCTTATAACTTTGATATCTTTAGGACATGGCATTTTCTCAATAGCGCCAACTTTAGCTTTATCAACTGCAATACCTCTTTCAGAAATTTTATGCCCAAGGACTATACCTTCATTTACCATAAAGTGGCACTTCTCCCAATTCAAGACAAGATTAGTTTCTTCACATCTCTGCAAAACTCGATCAAGGTTGCTCAAGCAATCGTCAAAAGAAGTTTCGTACACGGAGAAATCATCCATGAAAACCTCAACACTCTTTTCACAAAAGTCAGAGAATATAGCAGTCATACATCTTTGAAAAGTAGCAGGTGCATTACATAATCCAAAAGGCATACGACGATAAGCATAAGTTCCAAAAGGACAAGTAAAGTTGATTTTCTCTTGATCTTCAGGTGAAACGGGTATTTGAGAAAAACTAGAATAACCATCTAGGAAACAAAAGTGTGTATGCTTAGATAATATTTCTAACATTTGATCAATAAAAGGCAAGGGGTAATGATCTTTCCTAGTAGATTTATTTAATTTCCTGAAATCAATTACCATCCTATAACCAGTTACAATTCTTTGTGGAATAAGTTCATTTTTATCATTAGGAACAACGGTAATACCTCCTTTCTTAGGAACACAATGAACAGGACTTACACATGTACTATCAGCTATGGGATAAATTATACCTGCCACAAGAAGCTTTAATATTTCAGTTCTTACCACATCCTTCATTCTAGGATTCAGCCTTCTTTGATGATCAACAACGGGTTTAGCGTCTGGCTCCATATGAAGTTTATGCTGACATAAGGTGGGACTAATGCCCTTAAGATCATTGAGAGTATATCCAATAGCAGCCCGATGCTTCTTCAGAGTTTTAAGTAATATCTTTTCTTCATGCTCTGAAAGGTTAGCACTAATAATAACATGATGCTTGCTTAAGATCATTGAAAGGATAGGTGCTTGTTTAAAAAACAGCTCATCTATTTCATTTCTTTCATTTATATGCATATCATTCTCATGGTCTCGCAAATATTGTTCTAAAGGATCATTAGGAGGCACAGCAATAGAAGCAAGACCAATAATTTCATCCTTATAGGGTCATTCTTTATCATGAGGTAGTCTACGAAACTTAGAGAAATTAAACTCATGAGACACCTCACCAAAATTAACACTAACAGTTTCTTTATTGCAATCATTCTTGCATTAACTGAATTCAAGAAAGGTCTACCAAATATAATGGGACAAAAATCATCTTGTGGTGATCCAATAACAAGAAAATCAGTAGGATATTTGATCTTACCACACAAGACTTCAACATCTCTAACAATCCCAAGTGGTGAAATAGTATCTCTATTTGCAAGCTTAATAGTGACATCAATATCTTCAATCTCAACAGGTGCAATATCATTCATGACTTCTTGATAGAGAGTAAACGGAATAGCACTCACACTAGCACCTATATCACATAAACCATGATAGCAATGATCTCCAATTTTAATAGAAATAACAGGCATGCCAATTACAGGTTTGTTTTATCTTTGGTGTCTAGCTTAGCAATTCTAGTTGCTTCATCACAGAAATATATGACATGTCCATCAATATTATCAACCAAAAGATCTTTAACCATTGCAACATTAGGTTCAACTTTAATTTGTTCAGAAGATCTAGGTGCTCTAATATTACTCTTATTAACCACAGTTAAAGCTTTATCATGTTCCTTAATCCTAACAAGGAAAGGAGGTTTCTCAATATAAGCAGTAGGCACAACTAGATCAACATTGTAAACAATTGTTTCTTCTTTATCACTAACAGGTTCTTCATTCAATTCAATAGGTGGATGATATTTAAACCATTTATCCTTAGGGAGATCAACATGAGTAGCAAAAGATTCACAAAAGGTAGATACTATCTCAGAGTCAAGTCCATATTTAGTACTAAACTTATGAAAAGAATCTGTTTCCATAAAAGATTTAACACAATCAAACTCAAGATTTATACCTGACTCATTATCTTTGTCGATTTCCCAATCTTCAGAGTTACGTTTAATTCTTTCCAGAAGATCCCATCTGAATTCAATAGTTCTCTTCATAAAGGAACCAGCAGAAGAAGTATCGAGCATGGATTGATCATTATGAGAAAGTCGAGCATAAAAGTTTTGAAGAATTATTTCTCTTGAGAGCTCATGATTAGGGCATGTGTGCAACATATACTTAAGACTCCCCCAAGCTTGAGTGATACTTTCTCCTTCACGAGGCCAAAAATTATATATATAATTCCGATCAGGATGAACCAAATGCATAGGATAAAATTTCTGGTCGAATTCCAGCTTCAACCGGTTCCAGTCCCAAGTTTCAGTATCATCACATAGCCTATACCATGTCAATGCCTTTCCCTCCAAAGATAAAGGGAATACTTTCTTCTTAACTCCATCTCCGGATAAACCTGCAAGCTTAAACAATCCACAAATTTCATCCACATATATCAAGTGCATATCAGGATGTACTGTTCCATCTCCTGCATAAGGATTAGCTAGCAGTTTCTCTACCATACCCGAAGGGATTTCATAATAAATATTTTCAATAAGTTCAATAGGTTGAGGATCAACTCTCAATGCTTCCGGTCGAGGTGAAGATACCCCAAACAAGCCCCTCAAAGGATTACTTTCCATAGTGACAAGTGACTGTAAATTTCAGCACGTAATATAAATGTTTCCTTACCAAATTCCACTCACCAAAGGCGCTTCACTCCCCGGCAACGGCGCCAGAAAAGAGTTTTGATGACCCACAAGTATAGGGGATCAATCATAGTCCTTTCGATAAGTAAGAGTGTCGAACCCAACGAGGAGCAGAAGGAAATGACAAGCGGTTTTCAGCAAGGTATTCTCTGCAATTACTGAAAGTAGCGGTAACAGGTAGTTTTGATAGCAAGATAATTCATAACAAGTAACAAGTAACAAGCATAATAAAGTGCAGCAAGGTGGCCCAATCCTTTTTATAGCAAAGGACAAGCCAGAACGAACACTTATAATAAGCAAAGCGTTCTCGAGGACACATGGGAATTTCATCTAGTCACTTTCATCATGTTTGTTTGATTCGCGTTCGCTACTTTAATAATTTGATATGTGGGTGGACCGGTACTTGGGTGCTGTTCTTACTTGAACAAGCCTCCCACTTATGATTACCCACTCTCGCAAGCATCCGCAACTACGAAAGAAGAATTAAGATAACTCTAACCATAGCATGAAACATATGGATCCAAATCAGCCCCTTACGGAATAGCGCATAAACTAGGGTTTAAGCTTCTTTCACTCTAGCAACCCATCATATAATTAATACTCCACAATGCCTTCCCTTAGGCCCAAATATGATGAAGTGTCATGTAGTCGACGTTCACACGACACTACTAAAGGAAGCACAACATACATTGCATCAAAATATCGAACGAATACCAAATTCACATGATTACTTATGACAAGACTTCTCCCATGTCCTCAAGAACAAAACTAACTACTCACAAATCATATTCATGTTCAAGATCAGAGGGGTATTGAATAGCATTAAGGATTGAAACATATAATCTTCCACCAAATAAACCAACTAGCATCAACTACAAGATGTAATCAACACTACTAGCAACCCACAGGTACCAATCTGAGGTTTTGATACAAAGATTGAATAATAGAGATGAACTAGGGCTTGAGATGAGATGGTGCTAGTGAAGATGTTGATGAAGATTGGTCCTCCCAGGATGAGAGGATCATTGGTAATGTCGATGGCTTCGATTTCCCCCTCCCGGAGTTAAGTATCCCCGGCGGAATTGCTCCGCCGGAGAGCAAAATAGCTCCTGCCCAAGTTCCACCTCGAGACGGCGGCGCTTCAGCCCGAAAGTCTTCTTATGATTTTTACTAGGGCAAATGGCTTCATATAGCAGAATGAGGGGCCCAGAGGCCTGTCAGGGGCCCCACAAGCTCGGGGGGCGCGCCCAGGGGGGTAGGGCACGCCCCCCAGGCTTGTGGCTGTCTGGTGGGACCCCTCCTGTTGATTCTTTCGCCAGTATTTTTTAAATATTCCAAAATAATGCTCCGTAAATTTTCAGGTCATTTGGAGTTGTGCAGAATAGCTATCTCCATTTCACGCCTTTCAGGTCCAGAATTCCTACTGCCGGCATTCTCCCTCTTCATGTGAATCTTGCAAAATAAGAGAGAAAAGGCATAAGAATTGTACCATAAAGTGAAATAATGATCAAAAACATAATAATTATCAATAAGAAATCATGATGCAAATTGGACGTATCACTATGACTATGGCAGTTATAGGTAACGGTAGCCATAACTATGTTTAAAACCAAGTTGAAGACTACTCGACCGTTGCAGATCCAACGCCGTCCTTACGTCTCCTTCGTTCGAGTGGTAGTGACTGGCCGACTGGAGAGTGGACGTCTGAGTGTTGTTGGTGCAAGGTCCGAGTGAAGCCTTCATAGTGTGCGCCCGATTGCATTTGTGACCCTAGGGTCTCTGAATAATGGTGTGGGCCTTAGGTGGGCCCTAGATGTCAGGTCCTTGTTCCTACCTGTGGTAGGTGACCCCATCATTAGCCCCCGAATCGGTTGAGGCTTAACAGGATGAGCGAGTTGAGCTTTCAGAGTAGTTCAAGTGCTTCAGGGGCACTCGGTCTCTGCTCTTCCCGCGGTTATCCTCAGGAGAAGCCGCAACGGATTCTGGACTAGTGGTTTTCCGAATGATCGGATGGTGTTGATTTCTAGACAAAACTTGGTGGCATTCGCATGTCTCTCAGGAGAGATGGAATTGAGGCCCGAGTGAAGGCATGCCATGAAACTCGAGTGATGACGCCGACGCGTGGACTGACTCTCCGGAGAGATGCCACTCCATATCCCTGGGGAACGCCAGTGCGGGCCAGCTCCGAGTCCAAATTTATGAGACTCGTGCCTTGGAGCCTAGTGAAAGGGCCAAGTTAACCCGCGGAGGGGCGTCAAGCTCATCCTTTCGCAATCTTGGAGGTGACTCCAGTCGGGTGTTTAACGTGTTCGAGTGCACGGAGGCCTGCGGAAGGCGGTCGGTTGGGCCGATGGGTGTTTTTTGGAAAATGGGGCGGACGCAATCTGTCAGGACGATTCGCCGCGGGAATTCCAGGATTCGAAATCATGCATGCGCGCGCGTGGGGGCGGTTACGCCGCGGCTAGTGGGGAAAGTGGGGCGTGACGCCTCGATTTGCGCCCAGAAATCCACCACGTGTCCTGCCTTTCTTGTGCGCACGACCGCTAGGGGTGCCATTGATCTGGGATCCGACGGCCGAGGGGTGCCATTGATTCCACCCGCGGTATAAAGGGTGGTTTTACTGTGCGAGGTGAATTTCAAATCCCCTTTTTCTCCACTTCGCACTCTGCTCTCCGTGTTCCCCTTTCCACCGCGCCAGAGCACTCGAGGCCATGGGGAAGGACTCCACAGCCAACCTGGAGAGGGCGAAGAAGGCGGGGAAGGCCACATCGTCGAGCTCAGTGCCATTAGCGGCCGCATCGCGGGGGAGTGGCTCCGCTCGCGCGTCATGGCGAGGTGGCTGGAGGAGCTCGCCGAAGAAGGTCTCATCCTAGCGGACGGGTGGAGGCGACCGGAGGCGGACGAGGTCGAGCCCGCGCCCCAGGGTGACAAGCGCGTGCTGCTTGTTACCCACATCGAGCGAGGATTCTCTATGCCCCCTCACCCTTTCTTTCGGGCTTCTTGGACTTTTTTGGGGCGCATCTCCACCATCTTCCCCCCAATGCCATTGTGTATCTGTCAGCCTTCGTCTCCCTCTGTGAGAACTTCATTGGCTGTCATCCGCGTTGGGGTTTGTTCAAGCATATCTTCATGTGTCGATCAATGACCGTGAAGAAATACTCGCCGAATGGGGAGAAGACCCATGTAACCCAGCTCTGCAGAGGCCTGGGGATACAGGTGCAGGGCTGGAGTGCCTTCCCAAAGATGAGTTTTCCCAACTCAGTGAAGGGGTGGCAGGACAGCTGGTTCTATTGCAAGGACATCCCGAGTGCGGGGTCTTCGATTGGCCTTCCTCCGTACTCAGGAGCGAGAGTCGCTGTGCCTCCATCTCTGGAAGTGAGCAAGGAAGAAAAGGTGGATGTTGGGATCTTGACCGTCGCCATGGTCGGAGCTGTAAACGCCGGGGTCAACGGGATGGACTTGTTGGAAACCTTCTTGATTCGGAGGATCCAGCCACTGCAAGCCAGGGCACATCCTATGTGGATGTACGAAGGTCCGGGTGATGAAACCCGAGCTCACCCCGAGGAGCTGACCGACGACGCCCTGGACGGCAAGATCAAGGTCATCACCTCAGCCCGAGACAACCCGCGCGGCGCCAGGAGGGTGCCTCCATACGAGAAGAACATCCAGCTGGTTGAGGTAACATGCTTTTTAGATCATTCAGGTTGTAAACAAGCTTCTCCCAGTGTTTCTGGATCTTGACTTTATGTTTTCCTCCCTTTCAAAGTTTCCAGCAGATGGTTTCCAATGTACCGGCGGTCAACCGGTCACCAGCGGATGTGATGAGTGCCACAGAGCACCAACACTCGGACGACAGCGACGGGGCGGAGGAGGAAAGCGACGAGGAGGAGGAGGAAAGTCACGAAGATGAGAGCGACACCAAGGAGGGCGAGGAGGCTGAGTCCTCCTCGTCTGAGGTTGTTCCTCGGGAACACCGCACCAAGGAGAAGAATGACCCGAGTGCCGGAGCAAGGGGTGCCCGAGCGCCGAGTGACCCGAGGCCGACTGCTTCAACTTCCTCGCGTGGAGAGAAGCGCCTGCGAGCGGAGGCTGCTGACTCGGCGGAGAAACAGCCCAAGCAACCGAAGCAAATCTCCTCCAAGCCCCGAAAGGCCGCGGTGCCAAGGATCAAGGTGATGGTGCCACTGGCTTCAACGTACGTATCTGAGACCGAATCTCTTTTCCATGCATTTTTTGTTCATCCGATGCGCCGAGTGATCTCCAAACTTGAAGCAACGAGACGTCGATGACCTCATTGGATCCAAATGCTCCCAAGTAAGGCCAGACGGAGGGCAACGCCGCCGATGCTGCTACTTCCAAGGGTATGATCTTGCCGATCGGCATTCAACTTGAATCTTGTCCGGGTGGTTCCAATCTGACGTTGTCTCCCAAAAGTTCATGCAGCCCCAACTGAAGTCATCCATCTGGACGAAGACGACAAGTCCGACCCGCCGAACCCGGAGGCCGACAAGGGAGCGTTGTCCGGAGCTGATATCATCATGCGGGAGGCTTTGCCGGGCCAGAAGACCCGTGTTTCTCCTGCTAAGGTTGTCAGGAAGCCCATCGGTCTGACTCCCCTGGCTCAGGCTAGCTCCTCATTGATGCTCACTGCACCACCCTCCAAGCCTACGCTCGCACCACACTCGGCTCCTGCCACCGCCTTTGCTTTGCATAAAGTCCCAAAGACCAAGTGGGAGCGAGCAAGGAAGCTTTGATCCAGGTCGAAGTGATGAACAGTTGGCTGAGGGAGGCATATGACGCCAGCGAGGCCCTGAGGACCAACATCCGAGTAAGTGCCATTGTAAGTGTTATTCAAAGTTTCTGTTTTGAATTCGTAACTGAACTTCCGTCAGTGGGTTTGCGCGGGGCACACCCACTGGGTGTTCATTTTTCTCTAGTGGGGGCACGCTGAGTGCACCCACTGGGTGTAGTGCCTGAGGCTGCCGTTGACTGGAAACAATCGGCGGGAGTCTTAGAACTCTGTATTTTCGTTATTCCCACTCGGGTTGATCAGGGTCTTTACCGAGTGTATCCTATCCAGTGGGGGCATGCTGAGTGCACCCACTGGGTGTAGTCCCCGAGACTGCTATCTATTGCGGGCAATCGGTGGAAGTCTGATAGAACTTACACATAGGTTTTTTTAGCTCATCAACATGAGTCATTCTCCAGTGGGGGCACGCTGAGTGCACCCACTGGGTGTAGTCCCCGAGACTGCCATCGACTGGAAGCAGTCGGTGGTACTCTTAGATTTTTTTGTTTTATAACACTCGGAGTGTCACCCCTCACTCGGCTGGCAGAGTGGGAGGCTTGGCAGACTAGGAAGCTTCGAGCTGATCGAGCTTGTCTTTCTTGAGGTCGACAATGATGGCCAGTGTGTTGTTGTCTTCGATCTTCTTCATCGCCGACTCAGTTGTAAGAGGGTACTTCAGGGTTTGGTACTGGTTGAGCTTGTTCCTTCATCTAACTGACAATTTCTTTGTATTGTGACAGAGGGCCTGCGAGCTGGGGACTCACTATGCCGATCTGGAGAAAAAGTGCTGCAGCTCCGAGTGGATTTGGACACGGAGAAGCATAAGAGCAACTGCCTCGAGAAGGAGAAGAACGCCCTTCGAGGTAAATCCCGTTGTTTGATTGTTCGCCGAGTCATGTTTTTCTTTTGATCTGAGTCAATTCGTTTCAACAGATGTTCGTGGTGAGAATGCCCAACTTGTAATGAGGCTGAGGACTTCTATTTCTATAGAAACCATGAAGCAGGCCCGGGAGGACAAGGAGTTGGCGCTGGCGTAGAAGGAAGCCAGGAGTAAGACCAAGGCCGCCGAGGAGAAACTGGTTTCGATCAGTAAGCTCGAGGAGGAGGTCAAGACCCTGAAGGCTGCTGCTGAAGCAGCCAGAAATGAGATTTCTGAGCTCAGGAAGACCAATGCCGAGTGGGAGACGAAGCACATCACCCAGGCGAGTGTTTTTGAAGGGGAGAAGAAGACGTTGGACGACCAGATCGCGAAGCTTCTTGAGAAGAAGGGCGAGATGGAGCAGTACGCCCAGGAGTTCGGTGAGAAGATGGGCAAAAAGCTCGAAGGTAAACTGCACCGTCGAGTGGTTTATAACCATTTACTTAGAATTTTCCGCCTTCTCTGATCTCGAGTCATTTTTCTCGACAGAATTCTGCTACAGCTTTGAACTGGAGACGGACCAAGTGGAGAAGGACTTGGATCCGTCGAGACAGCTTCTCAAGGACAGTGCTGCCATGGCCATTCTCCGTCTGGTGGAGTGCCTTGAAAGTGTCGTGGGGTACATTATCCGACTGAGGTTTGCTCTGTCCAAGATTGATCAAGAACTGCTCCCCGGCGAGAACTTCAGAGTGACGTGGAGTCCATGATGACTCGGCTGAAGGATATCCCAAGCCGTGTGCAGGCCTGGAAGAAGTCTACTACATGTTGCGGCGCCGACATGGCTCTCGCACTCGTCCGCGTCCACTGCAAGGATGTCGACGAGGAGAAGCTGAAGTCACTGAAGGTTCCCAACAAGAATCTCAAGTTTGAGGACTTCATGGAGACGTTCATCGAAGCCGCCACCCGGATCACAGACGGCATCATCCTGGACACCTTTGTCGACCCGGCCAATCCTCCCAGAGTGGAGTAATCAAAAACATTTAAGTCCTGATTTGCCTCGAAATGCCGAGTGGTTAATGTAACCACGATACTTTAACGGGCACATGGCTCGCGTACTTTGCTTTTGCTAGGAGAACTCCAACGGATCGGAGTTTACCTAGATATTTGGATCCTTGTTCCATTTGCCAACATTGTTTTTTCTGACTTAGGCGAAATCTGGCTCACAGCTAAGCCCTCGAGTGTGGAGCGCATCCGCACTCGGATGGTTTCTGACTTAAGCGAAATTTGGTTCGCAACTAAGCCCCCGAGTGTGGATTGTGTTCGCACTCGGATGGTTTTTAACTTAGGCGAAATCTGGTTCACAGCTAAGCCCCCGAGTGTGGAGCGTGTCCGCACTCGGGTGGTTTTTAACTTAGGCGAAATCTGGTTCATAGCTAAGCCCCCGAGTGTGGAGTGTGTCCGCACTTGGATGGTTTTTAACTTAGGCAAAATCTGGTTCGCAGCTAAGCCCCCGAGTGTGGAGCGTGTCCACACTCAGATGGTTTTTAACTTAGGCGAAATCTAGTTCACAGCTAAGCCCCCGAGTGTGGAGCGTGTCCGCACTCGGATGGTTTTTAACTTAGGTGAAATCTGGTTCGCGGCTAAGTCGATACACCCACTGGGGGCGTGTTGTTAGTTTCCGAATGCTGTTAGTCACCGGAGTGAAAACAAAGTATTGGTCCAAATTAGACGAAATACAGGAAAAGCAAGACTTTTATTCATCTAATTTCATTCGGAACATTATTACAATGGGGAGAAATTTATTCTAAGTGAAGAATTTGCGGAGTAGATCCGCGTTCCAAGCTCGGGGCTCTTCCTCACTTTTGGCGAAGTTGTAGAGCCGATAGGCTCCATTGTTCAGTACTTTTGATATCGCAAAGGGCCCTTGCCATGGTGGCGCCAGCTTGTGAGGTTTCTGCCTGTCCAATCGGAGGACCAGGTCGCCTTCCTGGAAAGCGCCCCCCCTGACGTCCCTATCATGATAGCGACGCAGGTCTTGCTGATATGCAGTCGTCCTGATAAGAGCCAATTTGCGCTCCTCCTCCAGCAGGTCGAGGCCATCTTGACGTGCTTCTTCAGCCTCTGTCTCCGAGTATAGATCCACTCGAGGAGAGTTGTGGAGCAAATCACTCGGCAAAATGGCCTCTGAGCCGTACACCAAGAAGAATGGAGTGCGTTTTGTGGACCGGTTTGGGGTCGTCCGCAAGCCCCAGAGGACCGATGGCAGTTTGGTGACCCAGGCTCCCGCTGCGTGCTTCAGGTCGCGCATGAGATGTGGCTTGAGCCCCTGGAGTATCAATCCAGTCGCCCGTTATGCCTGTCCATTAGACTGAGGGTGAGCCACGGAGGCGTAGTCAACCCGAGTGCCCTGAGAGTTGCAGAACTCGCGAAACTCGTCCGAGTCAAAGTTTGACCCATTGTCCGTGATGATGCTATGAGGGACTCCGAACCTGAAGATTATCTCCTTGATGAACTTTATCGCAGTCGAAGAGTCTAACTTCTTTATGGGCTTCGCTTCGATCCACTTGGTAAACTTATCTACCACCACCAATGGATGTGTGAACCCGCTGGCCCCGGTCCAGAGTGGACCTACCATGTTGAGTCCCCAGACTGCGAACGGCCACGCTAGTGGGATTATCTTCAGCGCGGACGCTGGCTTGTGCGACTGATTTACATAAAACTGACACCCAACGCACTGGTCAACGATATCACGAGCAGCTTTGTTGGCTCTAGGCCAATAGAAACCTGCCCGGAATGCTTTGGCGACCAAGGTCTGAGAGGAAGCATGGTGACCACAGGTTCCCGAATGAATCTCCTGCAGGATCTGCTGTCCTTCCTCCGGCGTGATGCAACGCCGAGTGACGCCAGTGGCGCTCTTCTTATAGAGTTCTTCTCCCATGACAGTAAAGGCTTTCGATCGGCTGACGATCTGTCGAGCTTCTTCTTCATCTTCAAGGAGTTCTTGCCTGAGCAGGTATGCGAGGTACGGCTCGGTCCACTCGGGAGTGATGATGAGCACCTCTTGGACCAGATCCACCACCGCTGGGATGTCAACTTCAATCGGATTCGACAGCCCAGCTGGTTGCGGGGGCTCCTCCACAAAAGGATCTTCCTTGATTGTGGGCGAGTGCAAGTGCTCTAGGAACACATTCTTCGGGACTGCTTTCTGGGTAGAACCAATCTTGGCCAAGTCATCAGCCGCCTGGTTTTTGATTCGCAGGATGTGATGGAGCTCTAGTCCTTCGAAGTTCTTCTCCAGGTTTCGGACGGCGTTGCAGTAGCATGTCATCGCTGGGCTCTGGATGTCCCATTCCTTCATTACTTGGTTCACCACCAGGTCCGAGTCACCATAGACCATCAGTCGGCAGATTCCAAGGGAGATTGTCATGCGCAACCCATGCAAAAGGGCTTCGTATTCTGCCTAATTGTTTGAAGAGTTGAAGTGGATTTGAAGTACGTAGTTGAGCCTGTCGCCCTTGGGAGACACCTGGTGTGACACCCTGGTTTTTGGCAACTTTTTCTTTTCGAAACCTTTCTGGCTTTATTTGCAATTTGGATGGATTTTGAACCTTTTCAATTGACTTTGGACTTATGAATTCCTCTCAGTGATCCAGAGCCCTCAGCATCTTGCCAAAACCTTGTCACTCACCATCTGGATCAATTTTCCAATTCTTCATCTTTCCCAAATATTCATTTTCTTCATTTGGGAAAACCTATCATCACTATGGGCTACAAAGCAACCTATAGTTCTGGTGATCAGAAAAATCCCAAATTAATCCCAGACTTTCTTGACATCATCTAATCCCACATTCTTCAAAAACATTTCATGGTCCAGTACAAATTTTAGTCCAGAAAACTCCATTTGCTCTCTGGACAGTACTGGTCATTTGTGAAGGAGCTCATATTTTTCCAACTTAGTTAATTCCCAGAACATTCCCTGAGATATTAGGGAACCTATCTTTCCACAATATCCAAAAATATCATCTTGTCCAGTACAAATTTTCATCACCAATATTCTGCCAAGTTTCTGTCCAATTGGCACCTCTGTAAAGGAAGTACCAGCTAGAGGTATCCAATTGAGCTGAAATTTTTCCGGCATCTTCTCCTCACCAAATAACCCTGCCACACCAAAATTCAGCTCCAGCAGGTTAACCAGATGAGTGCTACAAGCTCATCTAGGTTTCTGGTTCAGTACAACATTTGTACATGAACTATATTCAATTCTTGATAAAATCCTTTCAAACTTGGTCAGATTGGAGTCCTTCCAAGATGGATCATCCCAGACATCTCCATTGGCTCCATCTCCAGCTCAACTCTCCTCTAGATCCCTCTCAAGTTCTCTGTCAGAAACTATAGCTGAAGCTACACTTCAACTCAGTCTGTATCTAGCCAAACCAAGTGCACAGAGGAGCTAAATGACCAAAGGAGAACACCCTAGACATGGTGCGCTGGACTTGGACGGCCTCCAGACATCAACTCCCGTGGTGAGCACGACAATGGCATGCCATTGCACGCGCTCTGCACCGTGCCCGTGTCTATGGCATCGCGTCCGACTGCCTCGCGCCGCAGCAGCTTGTCTCCATGCCCCGACATCCTCTCCTTCCTCCACCTTGGCGTTCTGGGCTCTTCCCCTCGCCGGAATCGGCCTCTGCCGTCATCATCTTCCTCCTGCTAGTCCCCGCTCCCAGCCAGCCAGCGCATTGTCCTCACGCCGGCGACGTGTCCCGGATGCCGCCGCTTCCAGAGAGCTCGCCCGAGCTCGCCTCCTCCTATAAATAGCCCTCCCCGGCCTCTCCCGAGCTCCTCACCACACTTCTCCACCCTCCTATTGAGCCCCCGAGCACCAAACCATGGCCGAGAGGCCCTCTGGCCTCGCATCTCGCCGGAGCACCGCCGCCACCCGAGCTCTGCCTCCCCGCCGACTCGCTCCTCCCCGAGCTCCACCGACTGCACCTGCGAGTTCACCTCGCTCCACTGCCCCTGCCCAAGCCCTTGCCCGGTCGAATTGCTGCCCGAACCGCCGTCTCCGATGACCCCCGAGAGCTGCCGCCGCCGGAGAGGAAGGGGACGACGTCGTCCGGCCACCGTTCGCCAATCCTCGGGTACGTGCGTGTTCATCTCGAAGCGCCCGATCGATTCCCGCAGTCGCCGGACCTCGCTGCCGTCCGCATCGCCGGCGAGCGTCGCCGGAGTCCCGCTCTCTCTCTGTTTCCCTCCTCCCCCGTTTTAAATCTGATGCTGGGGCCCGCTCGTCAGCGGCTTACCGAAGCGGTAAGTGGAGACGCCCGGGCGGTTTACGCCTTCGACGTGGCCCCCTATCAGTTTTTCTATTTTCTGTTTAATTCCAGAGTTGACCAGAAACTTTGACCAGCCATAACTTAACCATAAGTCCAAATCAATTGATTCTTTTTGCATCTGGTTTGTCTTGAGATCCTCTATTTTCTGGCAAATTTTGGTATTTTTCTCTTGCTCACATAATTTCTGGTGAACAGAACAGTAGTATGTGACATTTTCAATTGCATTTTAAAATATTTTCAGAGGGCAATACTTTTGGATTTGAAGCCCAGGAGTTTGTGGACAACCCAACAGAGCAAGGCAAGCCATGTCATCCATTGCATGAAGCATTTCAATAGTGTTGGTTATTTAATTGAATTTCATGCATTATTTTAATATGTGATAATTTTTAGTAAATTATTTCAATGCCTAGCTACTGCCATGTTAATTTACTTGCAATTAAATACCCATACTAGTTAAATTCTTGACAACACTAAACTTAGTTGGTTGATCAAGAGCCACCTACCCGGACTTTTCCGTGCAGCCACATTTGCCGGTATGGGACTGCCTTGACTTGGTCTGGCTTTGTGCTCTTTTATCGGTACCACAAAACTAGGGAGGGTTATGCGTGCGTGCTGCCCTGATCAGGTAGACGACGATAATCCTGTGAGCCTAGTTAAGTTATTTTGCCGGCGTCCCCGTTTGGGACAGTTAGTGGCCACGACGGTGGCAGGTGTCACGGGGTGACACAGGGGCCACCCAGGACATGACCCTGGGAGGGTATCATTGTCGGTGGTACGATAGAGGGGTCACGGGTCAGGCAGGTTTCGTTGGAGCACCACCGGTCCACCCGAATGGGATCACGAGGCCAGGTACTCCATGGTGTGGGTAAAGTGCGCAACCTCTGCAGAGTGTAAAACCTATTCGAATAGCCGAGTCCACGGTATTGGACAGTCCGTTTAGGCCTCTCTAGGATGGTCAACCATGATAATGTTATTAATGATGGAAGAACTTGTCTTATGTTTGGAAGTGCTCTGTGGATTGTGAGCATTCCGAGGGTTGTGGGACAACCCAGATGAGAGTAAGTTGGTACGGGGTACCGGTAAGTGAGCCACCTAATCACTTAACTTGTTATTTGCCATGCTATTGTTTGCTGCACTGTTTTGGTTGCCATGAGCTTGCGAGTACATTCCAAGTACTCACCTGGCATATCATGCCAGATGCAGGAGAAGCCGAGGACGGAGGTTCCGATGGTTCGTTCTACGCTAACTAGGCCGTGTCCACAGCAGTGTCCCTGTGGATGGAGTTTCCCGCGCTATGTTCCGCTACGCCGTAGTCCTACCCAGTAGTATCGAGGCCCTGCTATGTTCCATAAATAATGTAGATATTGTCATAGCACGTGCAGTGCTTCTGGCCTCGCTATCATGTAAATTACGAGCTTGTACTCAAGATATTTTAATAAAGTTCAGTTCTGTTCTGTTCCAAGTTGTTGTGTGTTTCCAGAAGACATGATCTCTGGGTTGGAAACACTGGTAAACCGGTTCTCTGAGCCGGGGTGCCACACCTGGACAACACCAGCCCCTGAGCCGTTCAGCATCTTGGAACCATCAAAGAACATAGTCCAATGTTCGGGGACACTCGGGACCGGCTGTTCTTGTTCAATCCACTCGGCTAGGAAGTCGACCAGAGCCTACGACTTGATAGCTTTCTTGGCCTCAAACTTGATGTCCAAAGGGAGGAGTTCGATGGCCCACTTGGCTACTTGGCCCATGGCATCTCTATTGTTCAAGATCTCCGACATGGGAGCATCGCTTATCACTGTGACCGAGTGCTCTTGAAAGTAATGAGCCACCTTCTTCGCAGTCAGGTAAATCCCGTACACCAGCTTCGGGTAATGTGGATATCTTTGCTTGGAAGGGGTCAGAACTTCAGAGATGTAATAAATTGGCCGCTGGGTTTTGTAGGCTTTGCCTTGTTCCTCGCGCTCCACAGTGAGCACGGTGCTAACAACTTGGCTCATGGCCGCGATGTACAAGAGCAAGGGCTCTCGGCTGCCCAGAGCAGCAAGCACCGGCTGGGTGGAAAGCAGGGCTTTGAGTTCCTGGAACGCGGCCTGCGCTTCTGTCATCCACTCGAACTTCTCAGACTTCTTCATGAGTCGGTAGAGTGGCAGGGCCTTTCACCGAGTCATGAAATGAATCTGCTCAGGGCTGCCAGACAACCCGTGAGTTTCTGAACATCATGCAGACGTTGCAGCTGCTTCATTCGGACTATGGCGCCGATCTTCTCAGGGTTAGCATCGATCCCTCATTCGGAAACAAGGAAGCCGAGTAACTTGCCTGCGGGCACCCCAAAAGTACACTTGGCTGGATTGAGTTTGATGTCGTACTGGCGCAGGCTCGCGAAGGTTCCGGCGAGGTCAATCAGGAGGTCGAAACTCTTCTTTGACTTGACCACGATGTCATCCATATAAGCCTCCACGTTCCGACTGATCTGCTTGTGTAAGCATTTCTGGATCATGCGCATGAAAGTTGCTCCGGCATTCTTCAATCCGAAGGGCATTGTGGTATAATAGAAACACCCGAATGGGGTGATAAATGCAGTCTTTATTTCATCCGGACCGTTCATTCAGATCTGGTGGTACCCGGAGTACGCATCCAGAAATGATAAGCACCCGCACCCCGCAGTAGAGTCTAGGATCTGATCTATGCGGGGGAGAGGGAAGTGGTCCTTCGGGCAGGCCCGATTGATGTGCATGAAGTCAATACACATCCGGAGAGATTTATCTTTCTTGGGAACTAACACGGCTTTGGTGAGCCACTCGGAGTGGTAAATTTCACGGATGAATTTGGCGGCTAAGAGCCGCGCGATCTCCTCGCCAATCGCCTTGTGCTTCTCAGGAGTAGAGCGGCGGAGATGCTCTTTGACAGGCTTCACTTTCGGGTCAACTCTGAGACGATGCTTAGCCAGTCCCCTGGGAACACTCGGCATGTCAGAGGGTTTCCATGCGAAGATGTCCCAGTTCTCACGAAGGAACTAGATGAGCTCACTTTCCTATTTGCTGTCGAGCGTCGTGGATATGTTGGTCGGAGCGGCGTTCGGGTCTTCCGAGTGGATGTGAACTTGCTTCGAATCACCAGCTGAGTGGAAAGCAGATTCCACAGCCGGCTTCTTGCTCTTGAGTAGATCACTCGAACCGACTGTTTTCTTGTACTCATTGAGCTCCGCCAACGCCATATGCTCGTCAGTGATCTGGCAGCCTTTCTGCAAGCACTCCTCAGCTATCTTCCAGTTACTTGTGATGGTGATCACACCCTTCGGCCCTGGCATCTTAAGTTTAAGATACACGTAACATGGTCTGGCCATGAATCGTGCATATGCAGGCCTACCCAGGATGGCGTGATAGGCACTCTTAAAGTCTACCACCTCAAAAGGTTAACCCCTCTTTTCTGAAGTTCTTTTCTTCGCTGAATACGACGTCGAGGGCAATTTGCCCGAGTGACTTCGCTTTTTTCCCGGGGATGACCCCGTGGAACTGCATATTGCTTTTACTCAGTCGGGACATCAGAATGCCAATCGCCTCCAGAGTATCAGCGTAGATGATGTTCAGCCCGCTGCCGCCGTCCATGAGGACTTTGCGCGGTTGGACTCCTCCAATGGCGGGATTGACCACCAGCGCCTGTCGGCTGGGGGTCGGATTGTGGTCTGGGTGATCCAACTGGTCGAAGGTGACAGGGGTCTGGGCCCAGTCTAGGAGCTTGGTGCTAGTCGGAACCGCCATATTGACCTCTCGGTTAATCACCTTGAGGCGACTCTTGCTTTCAACGTTAGCAAAAATCATCAGGACCTTCTCGACGTGGGGTTACCCGGAGGTGCCTTTATCCCCATCGTTGTCCTTGTCCTCATCCTTCCCCTCGGAGGGGTCTTGTCACAGCTCTTGCTTGAGCAGCTGGCATTCCCGAGTGGTATGCTTCGGTAGAATCAAGTTACCTTCTTCATCCTTCTTCGTGTGAATCTGGCAGGGCTGATCAAGGATGTCATTTTTTGGGGTGGCCTTCTTCTTGCCGGCCCACTCCTTCTTCTGCTTCAGTGGACCTTTGCCTTTGCTTTGGCCGACCAGGGCCGCAGCCTCTACATTGTTGTCCGACTGATTCGCATCTCTGGCTCGGCCCTTGTCGCTCCTCGACCGATCTTCCTCTTCGTCATTAGCGTACCGATTGGCAATTTCCATCGCCCGACTGAGAGTCAGGATCTTAGTGCGGCCGAACTTCAGGACCAACTCACGATACCTGACGCTAGCCTTGAAGGCGCAGATCGCTTGGTGCTCAGTGACGTTTTCCACCGTGTTATGAAGAGTGGTCCACCGCTGGATGTACACTCGGAGAGTTTCATTCTACTTCTAGACGCAATGTTGCAGCTCTGACAATCCACCCGGGCGCTTGTACGTGCCCTCGAAAGTCTTGATGAAGACCCGGGCCAGATCGACCCACCAGTATATATTGCCGGATGCGAACTAGTTGAGCCACACCCTGGCTGACCCCTCGAGCATCAGCGCAGATGTTTCATAGCCACACTGTCATTGCCGCCGCCGATCTGGACGGCCACTCAGTAGTCCTCCAACCAAATCTCTGGCTTCGACTCACCAGTGAACTTGCTGATGCCTACTGCCAATCTGAAGTTGTTCGGGATATCTGCTGCTCGAATATACCGACTGAAACACTCAGGTCCGGAGGGTGCGGAACCACTCGGAACGTCAGCATCAAGGCCTTCCCTCAAGGCTCGCCCTCTGTCGACCAAGTTCTGAGTGAGGACAGATCTCGCGTTAAACTGAGGGTCCCGAAGGTTACCCGGACGGTATAAGGGGCTCGACCTATGATCATTCCCGGGAGAGCGCTTGTTGCCATAGGACTGGCGCCCGTATGGGACGTCCCGCAGAGGGGGCATCCGGGTCCGATCGTAATCATCATATCGCCGGGGCGAAACGACTCGGTCGCGCCTCCGCTCCCCATGGTGGTCTCTGGAAGAAGGTGAAGCCCGGCGTCTCCCTGAGTCCAGAGGACTATGGGCTGACTGGACAGTCTCGGCGCGCACTGATGTGCTGTGGATGCGATCGCGGGATTGCGACACTGCCGCGTTCTGTGACAGGGCCATCTTCAGGAGTGCTTGGATCTGACAGATCCCTTCTCCGGCTGCAGAATCGGAGGGCTGGATGGAATCAGCGATCCTGGTAGCCGCCGCCAGGTTCTGCAGAGGAGTGTTCAGCACCTAGTATTTCCGAGGCTGATCACTCGGGAACAACCGACACTTGTGCTGACTGGAACTGGGTTGTTGGCGAGTGCGATCGTCCAACTCCCTCTATAGCCGCTCTAGGCGGTCTTGTTCGGCTAGAGTGGCCAAACGCGCCGACTCCATGGCCAGGGCCTCAGGAGTCGTCCCAGTGACGGGAGTGTGCAAAGTTTGCTTGTTTCTCCGCCGGAGCTCGTCGCTCTGCTCCCGAGTGAGAGCTTGCGGGATATAAGGATCATGATGGTTGTTCCCATGGTTGTCGTCGTCGTTCCCGCACAAGGTGCCCACGTGTCCATCACGGGGACCGGAACAACCCGGAGGACCATGCGGCTCCGTGCCGGCCATGAGAACCTCGGCGGTGGATTCCATGCTCTTGCACTCGGACTCACTGATGGAGTCCTTGTGGAGCTCAGTAAAAATGTCGAGGGCGGGCTCATCAGGCTCAAGAGCCGCCACGTGCTCCGCCGGGGCCTGAACGGTCACCGCGTGCATGATACATTGCTGGAGGTGTGAGCGCCCGGAGCGCTTGCGACGGTGCCCAACGGGAAGGACAAAAACCACTCGGTACGAAACCGATGGTTGACGAAGGAGGACTCCGTACGAAGATGCGTGGAAGTGCGCCGCGCCACTGATGGGCAGCGACTCCGCATCCAGCGGGGCCTCTGGGAGCCATGCTGAATCGTCGGCGATGAAGCTGAGAGCCCCGAAACGGATTTCACCGCCGACTAACATGGTGATGATGGAATTCCACCTGCACTGCTAAAAGTCGCTAGACGCACCGCCCCATGGTGGGCGCCAACTATCGTGGTTATTAGTCTGACAGTAAGTACCGAGTGTACGAATGAGGGGCAGAGCCTAGCTACAGCATAGGTGTGGCACTCTGTTTTTACGAGTTCAGGCCCCTCTCGGAGAAGGTAACAGCCCTATGTCTCATTGCCCGGGGGCTTGTTTTCTCTTAGGGTATGCGATTACAGGGGGTGCTTAACACTGCGATGGAGGGAGAGGGCGGCTTATATAGGAGTGCGCTGTAGCCTCTTGACCACCACGTCACTAGGGCATTGATGACAATAACTACAGCAGTTAAGAGTGTTTAACACAGCTATGACTATGGCAGTTATAGGGAACGGTAGCCATAACTATGTTTAAAGCCTAGTTGAAGACTACTCGACCGTTGCAGATCCCACGCCGTCCTTATGTCTCCTTCGTCTGAGTGGTAGTGACTGGCCGACTGGAGAGTGGATGTCCGAGTGTTGTCGGTGCAAGGTCCGAGTGAATCCTTCATAGTATGCGCCCGATTGCACTTGTGACCCCGGGGTCTCTGAATAATGGTGTGGGCCTTAGGTGGGCCCTAGATGTCAGGTCCTTGTCCCTACCGGTGGTAGGTGACCCCATCAAGTAATGCTTTGCTTCGAGGGCTAATAAAACTTTCACAATAAGTTTATGAGTTCTTTATGACTAATGTGAGTTCATGGACTAATACAACACTCCCACCTATCTGCATATTGCTAGCCTCTTCGATACCGTGCATTGCCCTTTCTCACCTCAAGAGTCGGTGCAAACTTCGCTGGTGCATCCAAACCCCGTGATATGCTACACTCTATCACACATAAGCCTCCATATATCTTCCTCAAAACAGACACCATACCTACCTATCATGGCATGCATTTCCATAGCCATTCCGAGATATATTGCCATGCAACTTCCACCATTCCATCTTATGACATGTGTGTTCATCATCATATTGCTTTGCATGATCATATAGAGCTGACATGATATTTGTGGCAAAGCCACCATTCATCATTGTAGTACATGTTATGCTAGATCATTGCACATCCTGGTACACTACCAGAGGCATTCATATAGAGTCATATTGTTTCAGTTTTTGGAGTTGTAAGTAAATAAAAGTGTGATGGTCATCATTATTAGAGCATTGTCCCAGTGAGGTAAAGAATGATGGAGACTAATGACTCCTCCAAAAAGTGGGGATGAGGTTCATGATATTGTTCCAAAAAAAAGAGAGAAAAAGAGAGAAGGGGCAATGCTACTATCCTTATACCACACTTGTGCTTCAAAGTAGCACCATGTTCTTCATATAGAGAGTCTCCTGAGTTGTAACTTTCATATACTAGTAGGAATTTTTCATTATAGAACTTGGCTTGTATATTCCAATGACGGGCTTCCTCAAATGCCCGAGGTCTTCATGTGCAAGCAAGTTGGATGCACACCCACTTAGTTTTTGTATTGAGCTTTCATACACTTATAGCTCTAGTGCATCTGTTGCTTGGCAATCCCTACTCCTCGCATTGAAATCGATTGATGGGCCTATCCATTGCCTATTGATCCGCTGAGTTGATGCGAGACTTTCTTCCTTTTTGACTTCCCTTATGAATCTCTACCACCGCATTCTATTCCACCCATAGTGCTATGTCCATGGCTCACACTCATGTATTGAGTGGAGCTGAAAATGCTGAAGCGCGTGAAAAAGTATGATCCAATTGCTTGGTTTGACACCGGGGTGCTCATGATTTATATTTATGCGATGAAGGCGGAGTCATGCCATGCTTACATTCAATGAGTAGGGATAACATTCATTGAGCATCATATATTTTGAAGAAGTAAATGATTATGTCCTTGTATTCAAGGATATTATTATGTTGATATCAATTACTTCATCATTTCTCAATATTTATACCGTAAAAAGATTACATGATAAACATGCTAGGTACGTAGCATTCAGCATCAAAAATTCTGTTTTTATCATTTACCTACTCGAGGACGAGCAAGAATTAAGCTTGGGGATGTTGATACGTCTCCGACGTATCGATAATTTTTTATTATTTCATGTTATTATATTATCATTCTTAGATACTTTATATGCAATTTTATATCATTTTTGGGGACTAACCTGTTAACTTAGTGCCTAGTACCAATTGTTGTTTTCTGCTTGTTTTTGGTTTTACAAAAAATATGTACCAAACGGAGTCCAAACGCTACGGAACTTATTGACAATTTTTTTTGGACATAAGAGACCCTAGAAGCTTCGGGGGTAGACCAGAAGACCTACGAGGAGACGGCAAGACAAAAGGGCGCACCCTAGGGGGTAGGCGCGCCCTGATGTCTTGTGGGCCCCTCGTGGCTCCGTCTGACCTAATTCCAGTGCTATAAATTCTAAAATATTGCAAAGCCCCCAAAGTGCCACCCGAAACAATTTTTCCGCTGCTGCAAGTCTCTGTTCTTCCACGATCCCATCAGGAGGCCTTTTCCGGTACTATGACAGAGGGGGAATCAATCACGGAGGGCTTCTACATCAACCTTGCTGCACCTCTGATGATGTGTGAGTAGTCCACCACAGACCTACGGGTCCATAGTGATTAGCTAGATGGCTTTCTCTCTCTCTTTGATTTTCAATACAATTTTCTGTTCGGAGATCGATCCGATGTAATCTTCTTTTGCGGTGTGTCCGACGAATTGTGGGTTTATGATCAGATTATTCATTGAAAGTAATTGAGTCTTTTCTGAACTTTATTATGTGTGATTTTTATAGCTATTTAATGCTTTCCGATCTATGGGTTTTCTTTTGTGACGCCCCCGTTTATAATCGTGCACTAACCATACACACATCATGCACCATCACGAACGGTAACCCACGTTAATATCACAACACAACTCTACGACACAAATTTAAACATAAATCTTTGGGACATTTACATTTGTGCGCCTAACTGGAACCCACTACTCAGATTTGCCCCTAATTTTCAGGTATGCTCAAATTTGCCCCTCTGTCGTCAAGTCACCTTATAGAAATGCCCTTCTGTGTCGTTACCGTCCGGTCAAAGGCCTTTGACCGTCCTGGTCAACAGTAATTCAATGAATAGTAAAATAAAAAAATAGCAAAAAAATCTGAAATTTTGTGGGATCGAAGATACCCAGGTGCGCAAGGTGTGTGCAAATTTTCGTGCTGTTTGGACATTCCAGGAGCTCATGACGAAGGAAAAACAGTAAATCTGTACGCCCTGTGAACAGTAAATTCAAAAAAAAATAGCAAGAAAATTCAAAAAAATATGAAATTTTTTGGCCTCAAAGAGGCTTGGGTGCGCAAGGTGCTTGCAAATTTTTGTGATCAAATGACATGCGAGGAGCTCCAGCAAAAAAAAACAAAATAGTGCATTTTTTCAAAGTTTTTTTCTGAGCCAAATTTTGTTTTTTTCTCCACGAGCTCCTACAATGTCCAAACACAACAAAAATTTGCACGCACCTTGCGCACCCGAGTATCTTGGATGCCAAAAAGTTTCATATTTTTTTCAATTTTCTTGCTATTTTTATAGAATTTACTGTTCACAAGCATACATATTTAATTTTTCCCTTTGCCACGAGCTCCTGGAATGTCCAAACAGCTCGGAAATTTGCACGCACCTTGCGCACCTGAGTATCTTCGATCCCACAAAATTTCAGATTTTTTTTATTTTTGTTGCTATTTTTTTAATTTACTGTTCACCGAGTTACTGTTCACCCGGCGGTCAAAGGCCTTTGACCGGACGGTAACGGCACAGAAGGGCATTTCTATAAGGTGACTTGATGGCAGAGGGGCAAATTTGAGCATACCTCAAAATTAGGGGCAAATCTGAGTAGTGGGTTCTAGTTAGGGGCACAAATGTAAATGTCCCTAAATCTTTTCATAACAAGCCAGGGCCACGAGGACCCAAAATACATCAGCCATCAAAGCAAATATTATCTGTGTACAGACATAGTTAGACAAGTTTTGCCTGAAGAAGGCTGAGCAAAACAACAACTCTAGATCGAAAGGTAAGGCCTCCTGCCTGGGACCTCCGGACTACTCCTGGTCGTCGGTCTCCTCGTAGTACACACCATTGGGGTAGCCTGCATCCGCGGCGCTACCAGTTGTTGCAGCAACCGGGTCGAATGAAAAGAGTAGCAAAGCAATGGTGAGTACTCATCCAAAGTACTCACAAGACTTACATCAGATCTATACTAGATATGCATCGGTATCAAAGGAATGGAGTAGTATATGTGGACTATACTGCAGAAATGCCAAAATAAGGGGGAAAAGCTCATCATATCAAAGACTACCATCATCTTGCAGCAGTAGAAGAGAGGAGCTTAAATGATAACATCTTATATCAACATATAGCCAAAATCCTGCCCGGAGATCCTCTCCTCGTCTCCCTGAGAGAAAGTGATCACCAGGTGTATCTATCTGTTATCTGGGTGTATTTTATCAAGTATCCGATTTTAGTTGTTAGAGGTCGGGATACAACTCCAAGTCATCCTGTTATCGTGGACACGACTATTCGAATAGATTACTTCCCTGCAGGGCTGCACCACATTTCCCGATACGCTCAATTACCTCTGGCCGGACACACTTTTCTGGGTAATGCCCGGCCTCGGATAATCGACACCTCGTAGTCCTACCTAGGGCTTGTCCCATGGGTGCGGGATGATGCTCTTATCCCCTCGGCAGTGCTATAGCATCGCCATGGCAAGCATCGAGCAAGGGTGGCCGTAGATGCATGCCACGCCATGGCCTCGGCTTCTCCAGGCGGGACGAGGAGAAAGGCCGAGGTGGGCTGGCCAGGCTGCACTGTGCACTGGTGGCCCAAGTGCATAGTGGTTCTTTGCTCTTTTTGCTTATTATTTTTCTATTTTCTATTTCTTTTATGTTTTGCCTTTTATATTAATAGCAAATGACTTTTGTTGCAGATGAAACTTGTTCCGCCGCCATGCTTCATCGCCGCCGTCGATTGAGCTCGAGCTGGTCACATCCTTGCTTACAGACGTGCTCGCCGAGCTCCCAGGAGACCAACGCAGCCCCTAGCTCACCTTGTCGTGCTCTGTGGCGTCGATTCGGTCGATGCCCGAACTGCGGCCGCCGCTGAAGTCGACGCTGCGCTCGACTCAGGCCACCTCACTACCTCCCGTTTCCACCATTGGATGTGCGCGAGCGCCAGCAATCCATAGCTCAAACCCGAGGCCCTCCACCGCGTTTTTGGTCGCTGCCGTCGTAGCTCCGATGACGCTGATGTGGCGTCTTTAGATTAGGCTAATCCCGCATTAGTTTAACCCCTAATTAACTCACCAGGTCACTGACGTGGCCCCCCTGGCCCTGCTAATTTTAGTTAGGTTCTATCTAAACCTGTTTAGCCACTGGGTCACTGACCAGTGGGTCTCATTGGTCAGTTTTGACCCGGTCGACCCCTGTTGACTTGCTGATGCAGTGCTGATACAAGGCTGTCGTCATAAATGATTTTTTGGCGTTTTATAAATCAGAAATGATTTAATAAATTCCAGAAAATGTTTAAAACTTCTAAAAATCATAGAAAATAAACCATAACTCAGATGAAAATAATTTATATATGAAAAATTATCAGAAAAATATGAAGAGTCTGTTTATGCCATGATCATGCATGTTTGAACAAGTTAACATCACCAACTAGGACAATTCATGATTAGGGAATTTGATCTTATTTGAATTCCACTTCAATTAATATGACTAACCATTTCATTAGGTCAATTCAGTACCTTAACATGTCATGCCATTCACGTGGTTGGGCATTGCATCGATTGTTGTTCCCTTTTCTGTTTGCCGATGTTTGTTCCTTCTTGGTAGAAGACGATTCCGACGTAGTGACCGTTGACACTGATGAAATGTAGTATCATCTTCAGAAGGGCCAAGCAAGCAAACCCCCCCTTGATCACTCCGATACAATCCCATTGTCTCGCTCTTGCTCTCTTTTATTGCATTAGGACAACAACGATTCAACTGTTACTTGTTGTGGTAGTTGAACGCATGCCTTTGGATGACCTGTCATTGTCACAGTAAATAGCTAAACCTTCCTAGCATGCTTAGGAGTTGCTTGAGCTTTGTTGTGACCTCATCCATGCCATGCTTGCTATGCTTAGAGTTGTGTCAGGTCTGATTCATCTGGGAATGAATTGGAATGTTCTGAACATGTTATGATGTTGAGAGCTAAGTGTGTGAACACGATTTGGTAAAGATAGTGATGAGAGGCCGTGTTGGAGAACATGGTGGATTGTCTCATGATACGGCTCATAGGAACTGGGTTTCGTGTTTATCAGAGCCTACCTCGCAGTTACACGGACATGTGTGGGTCAGGTGTGTGGGCAGGTAGCGCATGGCGCGTGTGTCCGGGTGGCACATGGCATGGCACAGTGTCCGGACTGGACGCAAATACGTGTTCGAAGAGGGAATGTTGCTGATGGGACGAGGACGTTGGTTCCTTTGAGTCAGGGTTATCAAACTATTCGAATAGCCTCGTCCTCGGATATGGACTACTTGGAGATGTATATGGTTCATAGACAAGTTGAAATGGATACTCTAAAATGCGCAAGATAAGTGTGAGTGCTATGGATGGCCTTCTCGTAGGAAGATGGGAGAGGATCCATAGTGGTGTATTGATGTGGTGACTATGTGGACTCGTGTGCGCTCTCTTACCTCAAAGAGAATACTGGTAGTCGTAGTACAGGATAGCCACTGAGTCAAAGCTGGCTTGCTGTAGTTAAACCCCACAATCCCCTTCATTGATAACTGATGCATACGTAGATAATTCTGATGTAAGTCTTGCTGAGTACCTTTGTACTCACGGTTGTTTAATTATGTTTTTGCAGAGGAGCCTTCAGTCTCATTAGTAGTTCCACGTGGAGTTCAACGTTGACCGATTAGCTTGGGAATCCCAGACAGAGGTCTGGTTCCTATGGAGGATCTTGTAGATAGTCAGGCTTCTCAACCTTTTTCTTTATAGTTGTCTGTAGCCAGACAAGTTAAGCTTCCGCATGTGCTTGTATGGCTTGGAGTGTTGGGTCATGTGACCCCTACCTGTATGGATATGTTATGTATGGCTCTTTGGAGCCTCTTAAATAAATACTTTGAGTCATAGAGTTATGTTGTGATGACATGTTGTATCTACACATATCGTGCATATTGTTTGTATGTTTGAAATGCATTGGTATGTGTGGGATTCGACACCTAGTTTTCTGCTTTGGTAGCCTTCCTTACAGGGAAATGCCTCCTAGTGCTTCCACTGTGCCCTGGTAGTTTGCTACTGCTCCAGAACACATGGATTGACTGTCATGTATCCTTCTCTGCTCCTGTGTCTGTCCCTACGGTGAAATGTCACGCGGTGTTTACTATAGTCCTTGTGGCTTTGCTACGACTTGGTTACACTCACTGCTGACCGACACGTGCATTGCTGGGTTACGTATGCCTGTCCCTGTATGTTTGTGCCACCTTGGTTTATGACTAGTCATGTTGACCCGGGTGCTCTGTCATATGGATGCTAGCGACACAATCATATACGTGAGCCAAAAGACGCAACGGTCCCGACCAAGGTAAAGGCGGCAGCCGTGGGTTACCATGCGTGAGGCCGCAAAGTGATATGATGTGTTACATGCTAGATCGGTGTGACTTAGGATCGGGGTCCCGACAGCTTTACTAGGGAATGTATCGAGTTAGCACAGCAAGATTCAAATTATTTTGAAAGGTTTAACTATTTATTTAAACTGAAATGGTGCTACTGAAACTGTTTTAATTAGGTTAAAGGCACTCTGGTAATTTAGGTGATGTTGTTTTCCTTAACATAATTACTTATGGATTATTTGCAATATTATGAACACTTTGGTTTTTATGTTTGAAGAAATAATAATTTGACTTGCAATTTGAATTTGAATTTGACTTAGATTTTTATCAGGGAGCAATTAAGCTTAGCAAAATAGGATGACATGGCACCATTAGTCAGAGTTCACTGTAGCTTAATTACAGGGGTGTTACAAATCTCCTCCAGTAAAAGAAATCTCGTCCTGAGATTTAAGAGGCAGACGGAAATAAAGCAGGGTATTCATCAGGAAGACGATCCTCGCGTTCCCAAGTGGCTTCATCTTTAGAATGGTTCGACCACTGTACTTTTAGGAACTTGAATGCCTTCTGATGGGTGCGACATTCAGCTTGATCAAGAATGCGGGCCGGATGCTCTTTATAAGAGAGGTCTTGTTGCAATTCTAGCACTTCATGAACCACTGCTCGGATAGGGTCGTTGAAGCAGCGGCGGAGTTGTGACACATGGAAGACATCGTGAACCTGAGAAAGGTTCGACGGCAGTTCCAATTGATATGCCACTTCGCCATGTCTTTCGAGAACGGGGAAAGGAGAAATGTAGCGAGGAGCTAGCTTTCCCTTGATTCTGAAACGGTGAGCACCTTTCATCGGTGTGACAGGAAGATAGGCCTTTTTGCCAGGTTGATAGACCATCTCTTGGTGATGACGGTCATACTGACTCTTCTGGTGAGACTGAGCAGTCTTCTGATTCTCGCGAATTACGTGGACTTGTTCATTGGCATGTTGGATAATATCTGTAACACCCTGGTTTTCGCTCGTTGTTTTTTGTTCCTTCGCGGGATTGGACTCCCATCTTTTTTTTGATGTTATCGGATTTTCTCTCGCTCTTGGGTATAAGCAGATGGTCATTTAGCCTTGCCTTTCTTATCTGACCAGGGATTCTCCCCAGTTCAACCTTGCCATCAAAATATATTCCCCGGGGTTTTGCCGCCGAAACCCTACCTTCCGAGTTACCGAAAGGGAAACCCTAATCCCTGCAGTTACAAAGGAACCCCAATTTCCTTTGATTTGTTGCCTCCCAAACTTTTCCCAGTGTTCATCCCACATCTATAAACCCTGGATATGCAAAAATATTGCTAAGTCATTTGCAATATTTTTTATTTAAAATTAATTCATTTTTCTGCCAGTTAAAGGAATTAAATCCAGGAAATAATCTATCCATCTCCAAACTTGTGGAGATATTCTTTGTGATCATATTGAGCTCCCGCAAAAATATTGGCCATAATTAAATAGGGGAAATTGCATTTTCCTATTTAAAGCAAATATTGCACCTTGGGCACTTTCCAAAGGAACTACCTTTTTGGTAGCCAGGAAAAATCCCAAATAATTTGTGGAGCTTATCCTATCCATATCTTCACCATTTCCATCAGGATCCCAAGTTCCACAGTTCAAGTTTTGAGCACATCATCCAATTCTTGTTTCTGGATTTATTTTGAGGTTGTGAAGCAACTATCTTTTGTATTGCTTCAAAATTCTTGAAATTAATCCAGGACCTCACATTCCTTATATGATGTGAGCATGCAAAAATTCACATCATTTCATCTTGCCAATTTCTCTAAAAATTCCATCTAGTTTCTGTCCAGCAGAAATCCTTGTGAAGGAAGTACCACTTTGGCACTTCCAAATGAGCTGAAATTTTTCCAGTATCTCCATATATCCAAATCATCACTCTCCACAAAAATTCAACCCAATCCATTCAGCCAATTGAGCACAGCTTCAAAATCCCTTTTCTGGACCAAATTCTGCATTTCAAAGGAAGTGCATGCAAACAAGGTCCAACTGACCTCAAATTTTGCAAGAATATACTCCTTCCTACCACATTGCATTGTGACAAGGAACTAGCTCGAACCCTCCATCCATTTCTCCACAAGGATCTATCCTAATTTCTGTGCAGAACCTAAGTCAGCTCAAATCAGTCAAGTCAGTGTCTCCACTTGCATCCAAACCCTCATAGGTCAACTCAATGACCTCTCATCTATCTAGTTGACATGATTTGAGGTCACTACAATGCCCTGGGTGCGTGGTGCCGGTGGTGACCACAACTTTAGTCGGCAGCCGGCGCGAACTGTGGCAACAGTCGCTGTCTGGTCCTCTCTGGCTATCCCAGCTTGCCGCCCAGCTCCCCTTGCTCACCCACGTCGCCTGCTCCTCTGCTCCACCTCGTCCCCTAGCTCCCTGGCCGGGCGTGCCGACAGGAGGTGCTCCGCCAGAACGCCGCCACCTCACCGTGAGTCTGGAAGCTCCGTCCGGCGCCGCGAGGTCCTCCCCGAGCCTATTTAAGGCGCCCCGAACTCGCCCTTCTCACCAGCCACCTCTCAGCCCTCTTTCCCCGAGCCCCGGAGCTCCCTTTCCCCTGCCCGTGGCCCTCCCCCTCCCTTCCTACTACGTTCACGGCCTCTTCTAGAGCCCGTGGACCCGCCGTCATCCCCAACCTCGCCGGAGGAGCCTCGCCGGTGTGGCTTCCTCGAAGCCGTTCGGCCGTTGCACCCCGAGCTACGGCGCCGACGCTGCAGGCCCTCCCAGGCGGCCCCACGGCTACCCCCGGATGCGCCGCGTTGCGCCGGTTCCAGGGCAGGTGCTGACGAGCCCTCTCGTGCCGCCGTCCGTCGGTTGAGCCGGTGGCCGCATCTCCCTGCCACCCGATAGGAGGTTGAAGAAGACGCAGGAGGGAGGAGAGAGAGTGGATAGGGGCGGGCCCGCCTGTAAGTGATTGTTGGCCGGGCCCAGCCGGTTTAAGTGAAAACGTATTACCTAAAATACGTCTTCTGTTATCGAAGGCGTAAATAGGAGAATGCACTTTCGTTTATTCTGCCGGCAGCCGAATCTGTTAAATAGTGGACGTTCACCCATTAAGGGCTAAAATAGACAGATTTCGTCTGTTTTATCGCTTAACGAACGAACGGCCATTTCTCCGCGACCGTAACTCCGATTCAGGTGAATCCAAAGCCCATGTTCTCTACTCGTCGAGCCCGTTCCGATGACATCACTTTCATAATGTTTCGCATTCAGAAAATGCCCAATTTGCCCCTGCCCTATATTCAGCCCCTCTGGGAAGGAATCTTCTCCGGCAAATTTTTCCGCGAGGTGATCGCGCATCTCTCCGGTGAATCCGTCGACCCCCAGGCAAGCTGACCATCTGATATATGCCCTAAAGCATTGCTCTGTGTTATTCTTGCGTGTTTAAATTAATATGCTTATGCTCGTATGCGTAGTAGTGAGCTGTATGTGACAGTAATGAGCCCTTGCCTGCCTTTCTTTGGTGAAGGCACCACGCCTGTGTTCTGAGCTGCTTCCGGCCGTCCGGGGTGGATGCCGATTTTATATTTCTCTTTTCAACAACTGTCCCGTGTTCTGAGCTGCTTTCCGGCCGTCTCGGGCAGCTCTTGAGTTACTTTTGGTAGCGGTGACCCCATGCTCGGAGCTGTTCTTCGGCCGTCTTAGGGAACCGTTGCATTCTTTTTATCAACACCATTTCATGCTCAGAGCTGCTTTTCAGCCGTCTTGAGACGGGGTTGAGTTATTCCAGTAACGTCCCAGATCTGAGTTGTAAAGACCGTTCTGGTGGCTACTGGTTTATTTGCCGGTTTCATGCAAGGGTTCAGATGATCGTAACTTACAGCTATAACTTGTAAGTGATAAACTTGCCATTTAAACATTGTTTCACTAATGACTTAGTGTGATATTATATGGAGTTAGGTTGTTATGTTCCCATAGTTGTTACTTCATGCATTGTTACAACTATTGCAATGATAAAGAATGTGACTTAATTATGACAACCTCCTCCGTCGGCTGGATCGAGTCATAGTGCCACCGAACGGAGCTTATCAGTGCAGCCACACTCGTCTTTATGGGAAGGCCCTAACTTGGTCTATTGTCTTGCCTCTTGTCGGTACCTCCAAAGAGGGAAGGTTATGCGCGCGTGCTACCCTGGCCCAGTAGGCGGCGATAATCTTGTGAGCCCGGTTTGGTTATTGAGCTCAGGTCCCCATTTGGGACAGTTTTGTTTGGCCACGACGGTGGCAGGTGTCAGGAGTGACACAGGGGCCACCCAGGACATGACCCTGGGAGGGTATGATTGTCGATGGGACCGTAAGAGTGCCAGGCAATAGACAAGTTTTGTTGGAGCAGCACCGGTCCACCCGAATGGGAGCATGAGGCCAGGAGCTCCATAGTGTGGGAAAAGTGCTTAGTGCTTGCTGCACCCTCACCACTTTACCTGTTCCATACCCATAAAGCTTTGCTAGTCTTGATACCCATGGTTATGGGATTGCTGAGTCCTCGTGGCTCATAGTTTACTACAACAACAGGTGCAGGTACAGGTAATGCGATGATCTGACGTGAGAGCGATGCATGTTTGCTTTTGGAGTTCTACTTCTGCTTCTTCTTCTTCGTCGATCTTGGGATAGGTTCCTGGTCGGCATCCTGGGCTAGCAGGGTGGATGTCGTTCGAGTTTTTCGTTTGATTTCATCCGTAGTCGGATGCTGCTCTTCTGTATGATGTTTATTGTGTATTGATACATTCATGTGGTGATTGTATGTATTTATATGTATCCCCTTCTATTATGTATGTGGTACGATGTAATTATATCCACCTTGCAAGCATCTACAATATGCGTTTCTACTCTTGGTAGGGCCTCCGAGTTCCTCGAGAATAGGATTGCATATTGGGCGTGACATTACACATTCAGAAAATGCCCAATTTGCCCCTGCCCTATATTCAGCCCCTCTGAGAAGGAATCTTCTCTGGCAATTTTTTCCGCGAGGTGATCGCGCTTCACTCCGGTGAATCCGTTGACCCCTAGGCAAGCCGACCATATGATATATGCCCTAAAGCATTGCTCTGTGTTATTCTTGCGTGTTTAAATTAATATGCTTATGCTCGTATGCTTAGTAGTGAGCTGTATGTGACGCTAATGAGCCCTTGCCTGCCTTTCTTTGGTGACGGCACCACGCCTGTATTCTGAGCTGCTGCCGGCCATCCAGGGTGGATGCCGATTTTATATTTCTCTTTTCAACAACTGTCCCGTGTTCTGAGCTGCTTTCCGGCCGTCTCGGGCAGCTGTTGAGTTACTTTTGGTAGCGGTGACCCCATGCTCGGAGCTGTTCTTCGGCCGTCTTAGGGAACCGTTGCATTCTTTTTATCAACACCGTTTCATGCTCTGAGCTGCTTTTCAGCCGTCTTGAGCCGGGGTTGAGTTATTCCAGTAACGTCCCAGATCTGAGTTGTAAAGACCGCTGGTGGCTACTGGTTTATTTGCCGATTTCATGCAAGGGTTCAGATGATCGTAACTTACAGCTAGAACTTGTAAGTGATAAACTTGCCATTTAAACATTGTTTCACTAATGACTCAGTGTGATATTATATGGAGTTAGGTTGTTACGTTCCCATAGTTGTTACTTCATGCATTGTTACAACTATTGCAATGATAAAGAATGTGACTTAATTATGGCAACCTCCTCTGTCAGTTGGATCGAGTCATAGTGCCACCGAACCGAGCTTATCAGTGCAGCCACACTCGTCTTTATGGGAAGGCCCTAACTTGGTCTATTGTCTTGCCTCTTGTCGGTACCTCGAAAGAGGGAAGGTTATGCGCGCGTGCTACCCTGGCCTGGTAGGCAGCGATAATCTTGTGAGCCCGGTTTGGTTATTGAGCTCAGGTCCCCGTTTGGGACAGTTTTGTTTGGCCCCGACGGTGGCAGGTGTCAGGAGTGACACAGGGGCCACACAGGACATGACCCTGGGAGGGTATGATTTTCGGTAGGACCGTAAGAGTGCCAGGCAATAGACAAGTTTTGTTGGAGCAGCGCCGGTCCACTCGAATGGGAGTATGAGGCCAGGAGCTCCATAGTGTGGGAAAAGTGCGCAACCTCTGCAGAGTGTAAATCTATTCGAATAGCCGTGTCCTCAGTCATGGGACACAGTTCGTACTAGGTCACACTATTTGGTCTGTGTCGAGTCTGGAGGAAGAAACTACATAATATTATTGCTAAGACTGAACCAGAGAATGGTAAGATTTGTCAGGCTTGTAGTACAGATGCAGGGACATCGGATGATGTCAGGTATATGAGATGTTAGCCATGGGATGGCTAAGAGAGAAATGGTCATATGACCGAAAGATTCGGATTGGATTTGGATCAGATTCAGATTCGGATTTGGATTTGGATCGGATTTGGATTGGATCATGAGAATATTCGGAGTATGGATTATTTACTGGATACGCTTTATCTTTGTCATACTATATTTACTTCAGTAGTTATCATGCTTGATAATCCTGTTATGTCATGATAATTTATATTGCTAGCTAGTTATGCCATGCCATGAAAATTAATATTGCTCTGATGATTGATGCATGCTTGAATGCCATGGATTGCTTTGCTTGGTGTATATGTTGGTTTGGTTTGCTTGCGAGTACATTCAAAAGTACTCAGCGGCCTTCAATGTGGCCAGGTTCACCTAAGGATCCAACGTCCACTAGCGAGGAGCCGGGGTGTTCGCGGGCTAGAAGAGTAACCCAGTCAGATCCCTGTGGATTGGAGCCGCACCAAGACCATGCTGCCTTAGATAGAGCTTTTCCGCTGCCTTCACCCTTGTAAGATACCATGTAAAGACTTATATATCCATTAATAGAAATGCATGTGTTCATGATACTTGTTGTAAACGCGCATGCTAGAGTGATTTCCTGGGCTGGTGTGTGCGACGACCGTCTGGCTACAGTGGTATTCAGGCGGGGCGCCACAATATCCGGACCAAAGAGTGGCCGTTCCCCAGTTTCTGACCAATTCAGAGGAGTTCGGCACTTTCGTCCATACAATACTTCAAAGGGTGCCTTCTTCAGACTAGCTTGATAGCTATTGTTGTATGAGAATTCAGCAAACGGGAGAGATTATTCCCATTTCTTGCCAAAGGAAATGACACAAGCTCATCGCATGTCTTCAACAATTTGGTTGACTCGTTCAACATGACCCTGGGACTGAGAGTGAAAAGCAGTGCTAAGAACATGTGAGTTCCCATAGCTTCCTGAAAACTTCCCCAAAATTTTGAAGTGAAAAGGCTGCCACGGTCTGAGCTGATTACCAACGAATAACCATGGAGTGAAACAATTCTGGAAACATACAGATCTGCCAACTGACTAGCAGTGATGGTTGTCGTGGGAACGATTCCGACAGTAGAAAGGGGTAGGATGAAGGAGCATGATCTATCGAGATGCAAATGGGTGACACGGTGTTTTTTTAACGAGTTAGGGCCTCTCGCGGTGGAGATAACAGCCCTATGTCTCATGCTCCGGAGAGGCTTTCTTTTATCTGTCATGAACACGGAGTTACATGGTGTATTTGAGAGAGAGGGGAGAACGGATCTCCATGCCCAAGCTCAGTCCTGAAACTAGAGGTGAGGGAGAGAGAGGTGGAAGAAAGAGCCAGGGCCCCCGAGCTATGTGGTGGGGGTGGCTTATATAGAGTGCGCCACCCCTCACCTCTTATGTTACAAAGTGGAGCATTAATGCCATAATTTCAGCCTACTACGAGGATGATGCTTCGATTGTCTTGCTGACTGTTGGTCTTCGCTTATCCGAGTGAGTCATACGGCCGAGTGGTTGACTGTCATCCGTGTGGACGGTACGTCGATATGTCCAAGTGGATAGTATGTCTGTATGAGATTTATCTGGACCCACCTGAAGTGTGGACCCCATGATTTATGATATTTTGACCCTTTGTGGGCCTACCTATTATGTGTATCCCCAACATTAGCCCCCGAATCGGTTGAGATTTTGCAGAACGAGTTTGTGAAAGACACAATTTGGCCCGAGTGATTACGGAAATACTCGGTACCGTCATCGTGCTTTCAAACAACCAAGGTTTGAACAAAATCTCAATGATTCTGGCACTGCGCTTCCAGACTGATCTGGGGTAAGTGGCCGCGAGGAGAAACTTGGCGACAGTCGTTCATTAAATATGGGCAACCCTATTGACACATGAACTGCTCTCTCGGAGAGATGCCATTCTTATCCCAGAGGAACGTCAATACGAGCCGGCTCTAGATCGAAACTTATGAGTTTCATGCTTTGAGACCTAGAAGAAGGCTCAAAACGGGTCCGCGAAGGAGCGTTAAACTCATCACCCTATAGCAATTTTTTTGAGTGATCTGGAGGTGGTCCTACATCGAGTAACTGATTACTCGGAATTTTGTTCTATGGGTGCGCGATTAGTGCACTCATAGGGTGTAGTCCCCGAGACTCTGACTGACTGCTGATAGTCGGTTGGAGTCTATAGGGTTTGTTGTACTTGAATGTTGTTGCTAGATTTGCCTGAGCAAAATGTTTCTTTTTGAGTTCTCTTCCAGTGGGGGCACGCTGAGTGCACCCACTGGGTGTTGTCCCCGAGCCTCTGTCGGACTAGATGAGTTTGGCAGAGGGTTTAAGTCTCCTGGTGAACCTCCATGCAGTCGACCTGGTAAATATCTTTTAGTCTGAAATTGAGTTAATTGGATGGATCTTCGTGCACTTGGCAAGGTAAATAAGTTCAGCCTGGAACTGGGTCTATTAGGTGAATCTTCGTGCACTTGGCATAAAGAATGAATTCGGCCTCAAAACTGCCGACTGTAGAAAAAAGCTGGACACTCCAGGGAGTAATCGTTCCAGTAGTACTTCTTACATTGACCGTTAGCTTTTGCTCTTGCCAACTAGACGATCGGGTTCGGACCGGGTTGGAGACGAAGAGTGAGTGTTAGGTACTAAGCATATTTTTAGAAAGCTAAATGAGGAACATGCTGACTGGTGGCGTGCCCATAGGTTTAGCCCCCGAATCGGTTGAGATTTTGTAGAACGAGTTCGCTAAAAACTTGATTTTGTTCGAGCACTGCGGGGGCACTCGGCATCTTTCATCAAGATTTAGTCAACTACGATTTGAACAAAACTGCAACGAATTCTGGACTATAAGTTTTCCGATTGATCGGATTGGGTTGATTACTGGCCAAAACTTGGTGGCATTCGTATGTCTCTCGGGAGAGATTGATTAGAGGTCCGAGTGAGGACATGCCATGAAACCCGAGTGACGACGCCGGCGTGTGGTCTGATTCTCCAGAGAGATGCCACTCACTATCCCAGGGGAACGCCAGCGCAGGTCATCTCCGAGTCCAAGTTTATGAGGCTCGCACCTTGGAGCCTAGACAAAGGGCCAAGTTAACCCGCGGAGGGGCGTCGAGCTCATCCATTGCAATCCTGAAGGTGACTTCAGTCGGGTGTTTTACGTGTCCGAGTGCACGGAAACCCTTGGAGGGTGGTCGGTCGGACCGACATGTGTCCTTTAGGAAAGGCACAAAGAGGACTCAATCGGATTGATTTGCGGCTGAAATTTCAGGATTTGAAATCGTGCGAGCGTGCGCGGAAGTGGTTACATCGAGGTTAGTGGGAAAAGTGGGGCACTGCAAGGAAAAACTTGGTGGCACTCGTATGTCTCCCGGAGGAGCTAGAATAGTGGTCCGAGGTGGTCGTGCCATGAAAACCTGAGTGGCGACGCTAGCGCGTGGACTGACTCTCCGGAGAGAAGCCACTCATCATCCCGGGGGAACACCAGCACATGCCATCTCCGAGTCCATGTTTGTGAAACTGATGCCTTCGAGCCTAGAAGAAGGGCCAAGTGTATCCATAGAGGAGCGCCGGTTTCACCCTTTTGCAGTCCTGAAGATGACTCCAGGTAATGATTTGGGCGATCGTCCGAGTGGATGATGCGACCCTTATAGATCTTCGGCGGACCAAGCAAGTATGTTTAGAAAAATATTCCTGACGTGATTAACAGGTTGATCAAATGGGCGTAACCCGTGAGGGTGGCATAGCCCTCGGCTATGCGTAGCCCCCGAGTGATGGTCGAAAGAGGTAAGCTCGCTACAGAGTACGATCTGAGGTTTGATCATATGAGTAACTTGGCTGTTTTCGCGTTTGGGGATGTAGCCGAAGTCATCGAAGCCATGACACGACGAAAAATGTCCTCGGAGGAGTCAGTTGGATTTTTTCGAAGCTGATGTAGCGACGAGGTCGGTGTAGCGCGGTTGCGGTGCAACAAGACTGTCGCGGCAACCGAGTCTGAGTAGCGATGAAGATGGTGCGCCGAGAGTCTGAGTGATCATGTAACTTGTCGAAGTGGCAGATCCGACTGCACTCATTGAAGTCAAGGATCCGACTGGTGATGAAGTACTAGACCAATTAGGAGAGTGCAATTCCGAATGAGCTGTAGCCCCCGAGTGCGGCGTAGCCCCCGAGCGCACTACAGGCTTCGACGGCGGACCTGTCTCATGCCCAACATGACAACGAGGTCTATGTCGCTGACACGATGAAGAGGACTCCACGGAAGGGTCGGCGGATGTTTCCGAAGTCAACAGAGCGACGAGGTCGGTGTTGCGGTGCGCTAGGCTTGATGCGGTGACCGAGTCCGGGTAGCGATGAGGTTGGCGCACAGAGCTGCCGAGTGATTGTGTAACCTGTGTATGAAAATAGCACAAGCCAACGTAACAATTTCTCGAGCTAATTTGATGTGTGCTAAAATGATTTGTGTAAATAACACTCATACACACCCGCTGGGTGTGCAAGGGGCTTGCTGGTTCAGAACCAGCAAGAGTCTAAAAGACCGAAGAATCCGATCGAACTTGTTGAAGTGAAGGATCCGACAGAACTTGTTGGAGTACTGGACCCAAATGAGGCAGAAGTGCAGTGTTCCAACATGAAAATAAATAACCGAGCGTAGAGGTACACTCGGTGGTGTGGCCTCCGAGTGAACGTCATGTGTGGATTACAGTGTGACGCCCCTGACTCGACCGTGCACTAATCAAACACGCAAATGTGCACGATCAACATCAGAGACTCACGGGAAGATATCACAACACAACTCTAGTCACAAAATAAAATAATACAAGCTTTATATTACAAGCGAGGGGACTCGAGGGCTCGAATACACAAGAGTCAGTGGAAGCATCAGTATCTGAGTACAGACATAATTAGACAAAGGTTGCCTTAAGAAGGCTGAGCAAAACAACAACAACTAGATCGAAGAGGCGCAGGCCTCCTGCCAGGGAGCCTCCGAACTACTCCAGGTCGGCGGTCTCCACGTAGTAGTAGGCTCCGTCGGGGTAGTAGTAGTCGTCGGTGGGATCAGCTGGCTCCTGGGCTCCGTCATCTGATCGCAGCAACCAGGTAGGGGGAAAAGGGGTAGCAAAGCAACCATGAGTAATCATCCAAAGTACTGGCAAGACTTAGATCAGAACTATGCTAAGTATGCATCGGTATCAAAGGGAAGGGGCTGTATCTATGGACTGTACTGCAGAAATGAAAGAATAGAGGGGAAGGCCTAGCCTATCGAAGACTAGCATCTTGCAACATCAGGAGAGAGTAGAGTAACATATAATATATTAACAAGTATATATTAGCAACGCCCAGAGATCCTTCCTCGACTCCCTACGAGAAAGCGATCCCGGAGCCATAATATCAGTTTAATAACACAACTATCCAGTTCTAGTTGTAGTAGATCAGGATACAACTCTGAGCATCCTGTTAACGTGGACACGGCTATTCGAATACATAACTTCCCTGTAGGGGTGCACCAACTTACCCAACACGCTCGATTAACTCCGACCGGACACACTTTTATCGGGTCATGCCCGGCCTCGGCTAATCGACACACCGTAGTCCTACCTAGGCTCAACAGAGAGGCCAGCACGCCGGTCTAAATCCTAAGTGCTCAGGGGTCTTGGGCCCATCGCCCTTTGCACTCCTGCACGTTGCGCGACTGGCTGGGGACCAGACCCACCTCCTTATACAAGCGCAAGCGGTTACCGTCCACCCCAACAATCAGCCCACATCTCTGAACTGCGACATCTGAAGAGCTCTCGGGAGAATCGTACGATGCCGAGTGCCCATAACTTATCCCGCGTGGTGGTTAGCGCGAAAAGGCCAGAGGCCTACTCAGATCATATAACCAAACCCATTAGTGTGTTGGGAGGTCGTGGTGATGATCAGTGATCATGTCGCCCCGTCTCGCGGACTTACGGCAAGGGTCAGGCCCATCCCTCACTAGGGCGGTCTGCCTGCCCGGCCGTGCCGCGTAATTATCTCACGGGTACCCTCACGGTCATCCCGACTTCAGTAACTCTCGCGGGTACCCCTCGGGGTCGACCCGACTTCAACAAGGGACTGAGGTAAAGTCAAGGGATCCGTGTGTCCATAACATCAATGGGGAATCTGAGGAATCAAACTCGATGGATTCCTACTCGATGTAACCATCAAGGTGAACTTGGAGGAATCACCCTCGATGGGTTCACACTTGAGGGGTTGCACGACAGAGTCATCATCAGGAGTGGAGAGCAAGCAATCACCCTCTGTAATCCACAACCGACTAGCTACACTACAGAGATATCATCAGGAGTGAGGTACGAGGTATCACCCTCGCCACTCGATAGTAGCTCTACAGAGTCGTACAACTAAGGGGAGGGCGGTGGTGTGTCGGTCTCTGCACATCAATCATGTTGATTGAGTCGTCCGGAAGCAAAGCATGACAACACAGACAAGGGTGGGGGGCCACTGATGGATCACCAACCAGCCTATACTAAGCATATAGGACAACAGGTAAAGTATCAACAACAGGTTACAAAATCAGGCTATGCATCAGAATAGGAGCTATCGAACAACGGTAGCAAAATCTAATGCAAGCATGAGACAGAATGAATGGATTGATATAGGAATGATCAAGGGGGTTTTGCATGCCTGGAAGCTCTGCTGAGAGGGGCTGGACGTCAGGGGCGTAGTCATACTCAGGAGCAGCGTCAGTCTCGGAGTCTACCGGAGAGAAGAGGGGAAGAAACAACAAATACAAAGCAAACAAATGCATCACAATGCATGCCATGGCAATATGATGTGCTAGGCGTGAGCTAACGCAGTGCTACGCGTTCCAGACGGAGCGGGAAAATATCTGGGAATATTTTCCCGGCTTTAGGCAAATATCGGACAGACGATCCGGAGGGGAAGGTTCCATGTTTGTAGTGTTGGAGGCACGTGACAGGTATGTGGATAGCATATTCGGATTCGTCTTATTTTTCTGATCATTTTTCATTTATAAATTATTTTCATCCAAGTTACAGATTATTTTATATGATTTTTCAAAGTTTAAATGATTTTCTGAATTATTAATTATTTCAAAAATAATTAGAAAAAATGCTATGTGCACCAAGAGAGTGTACACAGAAGGGTTCTACAGGGGCTGACAGGTGGGGTCCGATGGGTTGAGTCAGCGCTGGCTGGTCAGCCTTATCCACGGGAATAGTGCACGTGGGACCCGGTTGTCAGTGACACAGTGTTAAAGGTTTAATTAACAGAGGCGGGTCCATATGTCAGTGGCTGTGGGTGGATTAGGTGGGTGGTTTAGCACTAACAGGGGGGTTAGGGCCTAATTAAATTTGGCAGGACCCACATGGCAGTGGCTCTAGCCAGCCACTGTGTGGCTGTGATCACGCACGAGCACACACAGGCAAAGGCTCGGCCATGGCCGTGCGGGGAAGCAGCAAGCAGCGTCGGGCGCGGCCAGCAGCGGGCGACGGCGGGCGAGCGGTGGCAGCGGCGCGAGCGCGGCCGGTCGGTAGCAGTAGCAGCAGTTCGCAGCGGCAGCAGCAGTACGCGGCGGCAGCGGCAGTAGCAGGCAGCAAGCAGCAACAACGATGGCGGCGCTGGGGGCAGCAGCAACAGGCGGAGCAAGCAGCAGTAAGTAGCGGCTGCAGTAAGTAGCAGTACAACAGCAGCGCAACACGCATCAGCAGCACGCACATACGTACGCTTACGCATACGCGTACGCGGGAGCTCGGACGAGCTCGGGGACGGTGGCTACGGCAACAGATCAAAGGGGAAAAAGTGGGGAATCGAAGGAGATGCTCACTGCGATGCTGATGGCGAGGTCGGAGAGGTCGGGGGTGGACCGGAGCGGCGTCAAACGGCGACGAACGACAGCGATGTACGCAACGGGAATGAGCTCGATGGCGACCGTACGGGGCGGCTCCGCTTGATTTGGTGCTTGGGGATGATGGAGTCAATGATGGCTGTCCTCCAGGACATCTTCTTACGGCACGGGGAGCATCGTGGTCACGACGATGATGACGAACATGGCGAGCGCGAGCTCGGGTCCGTTCGGATCGACGAACACGAGCGAGAGAAAGGGGAAACAGGGCTAGGGTTCGCCTACAGGGTAGGGGGGTTCTTATCCATCTCCAGGACGAGCGGATGGTCGACACGAACGCCATCGAACGCATGGACGGGCGTGCCACGGCCACGCCATGGCCTCTGCTTCCTCTCTGTACAGAGGAAGCAGATGGCTTGTGGTGGGCTGGGCTGTGTACTGTAGCATTGGGCTACAAGTGCACAGTGTAGCTTTTCGTTTTTCCATATCTTTTTCTATTTTCTATTTTAGCTACTATTTTGCCTTTCTTTTTAGCATCAAACGACTTTTGTAAAATGTGAAACTAGTCTCAATAAATACTTTGCAATATACTATATGGTCACAATAAGTTTGGGATTTAAATGAATCCATTTGAATTTGGTTTAAATATAAATGGGTTAAATGTTGCTGTTTTGGCACTGTTTTAAATAGGTTAGGGGCAATTTAATATTTCAAAAAATATTGGTTTCTCCAAGACAATTACTTAGTGATTATTTGCAAAATTATGAACACTTTAGTTTTGCAGTTTGAAGAAATAATAACTTGACTTGTGTTTTGAATTGAATTTGAAGTTGGATTATTTTCTGAATGAAACTCAATTAAGATGATCATGATGACGTGGAAATTTAATTTAGCCTAATGACAAGGTTAGGATCTGGGGTTGTTACAACTTGTGACGCCCCCGACTCGACCGTGCACTAATCATACACACAAATGCGCACGATCAAGATCAGAGACTAGCGGGAAGATATCACAACACAACTATAGACACAAAATAAAATAATACAAGCTTTATATTACAAGCCAGGGGCCTCGGGGGCTGGAATACATAAGCTCGAATACACAAGAGTCAGCGGAAGCATCAGTATCTGAGTACAGACATAATTAGACAAAGGTTGCCTTAAGAAGGCTGAGCAAAACAACGACAACTAGATCGAACAGGCACAGGTCTCCTACCTGGGAGCCTCCGAACTACTCCTGGTCGGTGGTCTACACGTAGTAGTAGGCTCCGTCGGGGTAGTAGTAGTCGTCGGCGGGATCTGCTGGCTCCAGGGCTCCATCATATGATCGCAGCAACCAGGTAGGGGAAAAAGGGGTAGCAAAGCAACTGTGAGTACTCATCCAAAGTACTCGCAAGACTTACATGAGAACTATGCTAAGTATGCATTGGTATCAAAGGGAAGGGGCTATATCTATGGACTATACTGCAGAAATGCCAGAATAGAGGGGAAGGCCTAGCTTGTCGAAGACTAGCATCTTGCAGCATCTGGAGAGAGTAGAGTAACATATAATATATTAACAAGTATATATTAGCAATGCCCAGAGATCCTTCCTCGACTCCCTATGAGAAAGCGATCCCTGAGCCATCATATCAGTTTAGTAACACAAGTATCTAGTTCTAGTTGTAGTAGATCGGAATACAACTCCGAGCGTCCTGTTACCGTGGACACAGCTATTCGAATAGATAACTTCCCTGCAGAGGTGCACCAACTTACCCAACATGCTCGATTAACTCCGGCCGGACACACTTTTATCGGGTCATGCCCGGCCTCGGCTGATCGACACACCGTAGTCCTACCTAGGCTCAACAGAGAGGCCAGCACGCCGGTCTAAATCCTAAGTGCTCAGGGGTCATGAGCCCATCGCCCTTTGCACTCCTGTGCGTTGCGCGACTGGCCGGGGACCAGTCCCACCTCCTTATACAAGCGCAGGCGGTTACCGTCCACCCCAACAATCAGCCCAAATCTCTGAACTATGACATCTGAAGAGCTTTCGGGAGAATCGTACGACGCCGAGTGCCCATAACTTATCCCGCGTGGTGGTTAGCACAAAAAGGCCAGAGGCCTACTCAGATCATATAACCAAATCCATTAGTGTGTTGGGAGCTCGCGGTGATGATCGGTGATCCTGTCGCCCCATCTCGCGGACTTACGGCAAAGGTCAGGCCCATCCCTCACTAGGGCGGTCTGCCTGCCCGGCCGTGCCACGTAATTATCTCGCGGGTACCCTCACGGTCATCCCGACTTCAGTAACTCTCGCGGGTACCCCTCAGGGTCGACCCGACTTCAACAAGGGACTGAGGTAAAGTCAAGGTATCCGTGTGTCCATAACATCAAGGGGGAATCCAAGGAATCACCCTCGATGGATTCCTACTTGATGTAACCGTCAAGGTGAACTTGGAGGAATCACCCTCGATGGGTTCACACTTGAGGGGTTGCACGACAGAGTCATCATCGGGAATGGAGAGCGAGGAATCACCCTCTGTAATCCACAACCGACTAGCTACACTACAGAGATATCATCAGGAGTGAGGTACGAGGTATCACCCTCGGCACTCGATAGTAGCTCTGCAGAGTCATACAACTAAGGGGAGTGCGGTGGTGTGTCGGTCTCTGCACATCGATCACGTTGATCGAGTCATCCGGAAGCAAAGTATGGCAACACGGACAAGGGTGCGGGGCCACTGATGGATCACTAACCAGCCTATACTAAGCATATAGGACAACAGGTAAAGTATCAACAACAGGTTACAAAATCAGGCTATGCATCAGAATAGGAGCTATCGAACAACGGTAGCAAAATCTAATGCAAGCAGGAGAGAGAAAGAATGGGCGATATAGGAATGATCAAGCGGGTTTTGCTTGCCAGGAAGCTCTGCTGAGAGGGGCTGGACGTCAGGGGCGTAGTCGGACTCGGGAGCAGCGTCAGTCTCGGAGTCTACCAGAGAGAAGAGGGGAAGAAACAATAAATACAAAGCAAACAAATGCATCACAATGCATGACATGGTAATATGCTGTGCTAGGGGTGAGCTAACGCAGTGCTACGCGTTACAGACGGAGCGGGAAAATATCTCGGATATTTTCCCGGCTCTAGGCAAATATCGGATGGACGATCCGGAGGGGAAGGTTCCATGTTTGCAGTGTTAGAGGCATGTGACAGGTATGTGGATGGCATATTCAGATTCATCTTATTTTTCTGATCATTTTTCATATATAAATTATTTTCATCCAAGTTACAGATTATTTTATATGATTTTTCAAAGTTTAAATGATTTTCTGAATTATTAATTGTTTCGAAAATAATTAGCAAAAATGCTATGTGCACCATGAGAGTGTACACAGAAGGGTTCTACAGGGGCTGACAGGTGATGTCCAATGGGCTGAGTCAGCGCTGACTGGTCAGCCTTATCCACGGGAATAGTGCACATGGGACCTGACGAGGACATATACTAAGGATGGGGTAACAGGCCTGACCTACAGACCCTACCCTAGGACTCCACACGCCTTATACTGGGCCCTAGGGCCAGATCAGCAACCAAGAATTCTGCAAACTGACATTCACTCGGAGTTCAATGAACCACTCGGGAAGCAGGAGTTCACTCGACCGGCTATTTCACTCGGAGTACCTGACAGTCACTCGACCAGAGAAGACCAGGAGGCTCCAGGAACGCAACGGTCAGGACGTGCGCTCGCCCGTATTAACTGTAATCAATGCGCCCGTTACCTGGCGCCCTTAAACCCCCTCTTAAACCCCTGGAAATGGCGACATTCATGGGGGCTAGGCGGTCACTATATAAGCCATCCCCCAACTCCATTCCAAGGGTTGGCAATCCATTGTAACACATACACTCAAGTAATCAAGCTCCAGAGCACCGAGACGTAGGGCTTTTACCTCCACCGCTGAGGGGCCTGAACTCGTAAATCCGAGTGTAACACCTGCGCCGTAGCTAAGCTCTGCCCTCTCATCCGTACCCCTAGACACTACTGTCAGGCTTGCACCCACGACAGTTGGCGCCCACCATGGGGCAAGCGTGTAGCAACTTCCGGCGTAGTTTCGTTTTTTCCATCACCACCATGGTTTCCAGCGGCAGACTGGCTCTGGGTGGCGAGATCCGTTTCGGCGTCCTCAGCTTCATCACCGACGATTCGGCGTGGCTCCAGGAAGCCTCGCTGGATGGTGAGGCATTGCCCGTCCGCGGCGCGGTGCACTTCCACGCGAGTGGCTTCGGCGTCCTTCTTCGTCAACCGTCCACTCCGTACCAGTCGGTGCCTTCCCTCTCCACCAGCCGTCGTCGCAAGCGTTCCGGGCACTCACGGCTTCAGAGGTGGATCAAGCACGCGGTGGCCCTTCAGGCTGCCGCCCCGCAGATCACGGCGATCGAGCCCGATGAGCCCATCTTCAATCTGTTCGCCTCCGTGCATGAGCACTCGAAAAGCTTATCCGAGTGCGAGAGCAGCGACCCCGCTGCAGAGGTGCTGATGGCCGATTCCCCACCCAGTCCGCCTGGGTACGGCCGCGGCGGCTCGGAGACCGGTGACCCGTCGGGCGCTGATCTTGGCGGCGGCGGAGACCGTCACGACGACGAGTACTACCCCCGACCTCTCTCTCGGCAGCACAGGGAGCAGCTGCAGCGCAGAACTAAGCAGACCCTCCAGACGCCAATCGTTGGGATGACCCCCGAGGCTCAGGCTTTGGAGGCCGCGCACCAGGCCAACTTGGCTGAGCGCGGTCGTCTGGAGGCACTCCAGAAATCACTCGACGATCGCGCCCAGCGGCAACATCAGCCTAGTTCCAGTCGGCGGCAGCGGCAGTTGTTCTCGAATGACCAGCAGCAGAATTTCCAGGTGTTCCGCACTCCCGTTCAGAATTTGGCAGCGGCCACTCGGATAGCAGATTCCATTGAGCCATCCCGATCCAAGGCGGGAGAGGTTCTGTGGCAGATCCGGGCCCTGCTCAAGGCGGCTAAAGAGCAAAATTCAGCGGTGTCCCAGTCGCGCAATAGAATTCATAGCAGATCCATCAGGGCTGACACCGTTCAGTCGGCCCACAGCCCGGTGTCCCCGAGGAGAAACAGACACTCGCCTCTGCGGCGAAACGACCGAGACCTCCACCGAGACCAACACTCGGGACAGGGTCGCAGTCGGAATACGCCTCCGCGGCGTCAAGATGATCGACGCCGTATGCAGTCGCCCCCTCCGCGGGATAGCTCGTACGCGCCCCGGCCATACGATCGGAGGGCCAGCCCTCCCCGCCATGGTGACGGTTATCGCCAGAGAGAACCAGTCAACTATCGTGACCCGCAGTTCAATGCGAGATCCGTTCTCGCTCAGAACCTGGTCGACAGAGGCAGAGCTTTGAGAGAGAACTTGGACAGAGATCGTCCGAGTGGAAGTGGAGCATTCGTCTCCGGGCCCGAGTGTTTCAGCAGAGCAATCAGGGCCGCCGAGATTCCGCCCAACTTCAGATTGGCGGCGGGAGTAAGCAAGTTCACCGGCGAGTCCAAGCCAGAAACTTGGCTAGAATATTACCGAGTGGCTGTGCAGATCGGAGGAGGTAATGACTATGTGTCCATGAATCACTTTGCCCTTGATGCTGGAAGGGTCCGCCCGTGCCTGGCTCAACCAGCTCACTCCGGCCAGCATATACTGTTGGGAAGATTTGGCCCCAGTGTTCATCAAAACATTCGAGGGCGCGTGCAAACGCCCGGCCGGTTTGACTGAGTTGCAGCATTGTGTGCAAAAACCGAATGAAACCTTGAGGGAGTACATTCAGCGGTGGACGACCTTGCACCATGTGGTTGAGAACATCACAGAGCACCAAGCTGTCTGCGCCTTCAAGGCAGGAGTCGGGTATAGGGAGCTCATCCTAAAATTTGGCCGGTCGGGGTCCTTGACCATGAGCCGAATGATGGAGATCGCCACTCGGTACGCGAACGGAGAAGAGGAAGACCGTCTCCGTAACGGCAAGGGGAAAACAAGTGAGCCCAACCCCGGAAACAATAATCCCAGTCGGAAGCCGAAGCGCAAGGTTGACGGTTCGGCTCAGGCCAAGGCTGCCGCACTGGCCGGTCAAGCCAGGAACAAGGGGAAGGCTAAGGAAAAGTGGATCCCGAAGAAAAAGAGAGATCAGTCGGGCCAGGATGTCCTTGATTTGCCATGCCACATTCACACCAGAAAAGATGAGGAGGGCATCTGATATTGCCCAAACATACCACTCGACAGTGCAGGTTGCTGATACAGCAGTTTCGAGAAGGTCTATCGAGTGAGAAGAGCCCGGATGATGCTGATGGCGAAGACAAAGATGAAGCATTTCCTAGTGTCAACGCAACCCTGATGATCTTTGCAGATGTAGAGAGCAGGAGCCGATTGAAAGTTATCAACCGGGAAGTAAACATGGCTATGCCGGCAACAACAAAGTTTCTGAACTGGTCGAAGACTCCGATCACCTTTGATCAGTCGGACCACCCGGCCTACATTGCTACCCCTGGGCGGCAGGTGCTGGTGGTCGATCCAGTCGTAGGAGGTGTTCGGTTGCGCAAGGTTCTCATGGATGGTGGAAGCAGCCTGAACATACTCTATGCTGACACTCTGAAGGCGATGGGCATCCCGATGTCCCGTCTCAGTGAAAGCAGTATGCAGTTCCACGAGGTGATCCCAGGCAAGAAAGCAAAGTCACTCGGGCAGATTGCCCTGGATGTAGTCTTTGGAGATGACAAGAACTTTAGGAAGGAAAGTCTTACCTTCGAAGTGGTCGACTTTCGCAGCGCCTATCATGCCATTCTCGGTCGGCCAGCCAATGCGCATTTCATGGCCCGCCCATGTTATGTGTACCTTAAGTTGAAGATTCCGGCCCCAAAGGCGTGATCACAGTGACTGGCAGTCGGCAGCACGAGGAAGAATGTTTGTAGCAGGGGTCCAAGATCGCTGATCAACAGATGGCCATGGTGGAGTTGGAGGAGTACAAGAAAAACATCTCAACGACACTCGACAGCAAATAGGAAGAAGCGCTCATCCAGTTCCTCCGTGAGAACTGGGACATCTTCACATGGAAACCATCCGACATGCTGGGTGTACCCAGGGAGCTGGCTGAGCACCGTTTGCGAGTTGACCCGAAGGCAAAACCTGTGAAGGAGCATCTTCGTTGCTCTGCTACACAGAAGAGGAAGGCCATTGGCGAAGAAGTTGCTCGGCTCCTGGCAGCCGAGTTCATCCGTGAGGTGTACCACTCCGAGTGGCTCGCCAACGTCATCATGGTCCCTAAGAAGGATAAGTCTCTCCGAATGTGCATCGATTTCAAGCACATCAATCGGGTCTTCCCCAAGGATCATTTCCCTCTCCCCCGCATAGATCAAATCGTAGATTCCACCGCGGGTTGTGAGCGACTGTCTTTTCTGGATGCGTACTCCGGGTACCATCAGATCCGACTGTACGGGCCAGATGAAATAAAAACAGCTTTTATCACCCCATTCGGGTGTTTCTGTTATATCACCATGCCATTCGGTCTGAAAAAAGCCGGTGCCACTTTCATGCGCATGGCACAGAAGTGTTTGCAAAAACAGATCAGTCGGAACATTGAGGCCTACATGGATGACATAATGGTCAAGTCCAGAAAAGGTTCTGACCTGCTGGCTGACCTAGCCGAAACTTTCGCAAATCTGCGGAAGTATGATATCAAGCTGAATCCAGTAAAGTGCACTTTCGGAGTTTCTGGGGGCAAGTTACTTGGTTTCCTTGTTTCCAAACGAGGGATAGATGCCAATCCTGAGAAGATCGTGGCAATTGTGCGAATGAAACGTCCAGAACGTCTTCATGATGTACAGAAGCTCACGGGTTGCCTCGTAGCTCTGAGACGATTCATCTCCCGTCTCGGTGAGAAGGCACTGCCCCTGTATCGATTGATGAAGAAATCTGATTCATTCGAGTGGACTGCTGAAGCACAAGCAGCGTTTGTTGAGCTCAAAGCCCTACTTTCCACCCAGCCGGTGCTCGCCGCTCCAAACAGCAACGAGCCGTTGCTCCTGTACATTGCGGCCACTGGTCAGGTTGTCAGTACCGTTCTCATAGTCGAGCGAGAAGAACAAGGCAAAACTTACAAAGTTCAGCGCCCAGTTTATTACATTTCTGAAGTCCTGACTCCGTCCAAGCAGAGATATCCTCATTATCAGAAGCTCGTCTACGGCATTTACCTGACCGCGAAGAAGGTAGCCCACTACTTCCAAGAGCACACCGTGTCAGTCATCAGCGACGCCCCACTGTCTGACATCATGAACATTCGGGACGCGACTGGTCAAGTGGCGAAGTGGGCTATCGAGCTCCTGCCCCTGGACATCAAGTTCGAGGCAAAAAAGGCTATCAAGTCCCAAGCATTAGCCGATTTCTTAGACGAGTGGACAGAACAGCAGCAACCGACTCAGAGCCACCCAGAACACTGGACAATGTTCTTTAACGGTTCCAAGATGCTGCATGGTTCAGGAGCTGGAGTTGTGTTAGTGTCTCCGAAGGGCAATCGACTCAGATATGTTCTGCAGATTCACTTCGATTCCTCCAACAATGAGGCCGAGTACGAAGCGCTCCTTTACGGTCTACGTATGGCCATCTCACTCGGTGTCCGGCGCCTGATGGTCTATGGGGACTCGGATCTAGTTGTGAACCAAGTGATGAAGGAGTGGGATATCAGAAGCCCTGCTATGATAGGATATTGCAACGCAGTGAGAAAGTTGGAGAAGAATTTGAGGGTCTGGAGCTGCATCATGTTCCCCGAGCTAAGAATCAGGAGGCAGACGATCTAGCGAAGATCGGGTCCACTCGGCAATCCATACCCAGCAATGTGTTCCTAGAGCATTTGCGTTCCCCGACGGTGAAAGAAGATCCCTTCATGGAAGAGCCCCCGCAAGTGGTCGGTCTATCCGATCCGACTGAAGTGGAGGTCCCGGCAGTCATTGATTTGGTCATGGAGATCCGAGCAATCACGCCCGAGTGGACAGTGCCTTACATTGCATACCTGCTCAGGCAGGAACTTCCGGAAGATGAAGCACAAGGTGTGATGTGCGATCAGTTATACAGAGAGAGCTTCACCGGTGTGACTCAGCGCTGCATCTCTCCAGAGGAAGGTCGATTGATCCTGGAGGAGATTCACTCGGGAACTTGTGGACACCACGCGTCCTCTCGGACAATCGTGGCTAAAGCTTACCGAGCCGGCTTCTTCTGGCCACGTGACAATGAAGCTGTGCAGGAGATAGTCCAACACTGCGCCGGGTGCCAGTTCTATGCAAACTTATCGCACAAGCCTGCGTCTGCTGTCTGTGATCCGAGTGGCCACTTCGATGAATGTCTCCATGAAGTCCTCAAACTTGAGTTTCTTCGTGTAGGCAACTTGGAGAGTCTTCAGCTTCTCTTCCTTGGCGTCCTTGCAGTGCACACGGATGAGGGAGAGCGCCACGTCGGCTCCATAGCGAGCAGCCGATTTCTTCCACGCTTGCACTCGGCTGGGAATCTCGTTGAGGCGAGTCATCATCGCTTCCAGATCGGTGTGAAGGGTGTCTTCTTGCCACAACTCCTTGTCGATCCTTCCGAGTGCACCACGTAGGCGGACGATGTACCCCTGAACATCTTCGATGCGAGATTCAAGCCGCAAGACGCCCAAGGCAGCCTTGTCATCGACGAGTGACCTGGAGGGATCCAGATCCCTCTCAATCCTGTCAGTCTCTAGCTCGAAGTCTCAGCAGTACTCTGTGAATGAGAAAAGAGGAGGATTGAAGATCAGCATGCATGAAGTTCACTCGGAAACAAATCAAAATTCACTCGGGTGCTATAGGTTACCTGCAAGCTTGGTGTACATCTCCTCTGCGAACTCTTCAATGTACTTTTTCCAGAGCATTCTTCTTCTCGATGAGCTGGGTAATCTTCTCGTTTAGAGTCTTCTTTTCTTGATCGAAAACATTCACCTGAGCCTTGAGCTTGCCGTCCCACTCGGCCTTCTGCTTCTTGAGCACGGCCACCTCCTTCTTCGCCACCTTGACGGCGGCCTTCAGCGACGTGTTCTCTGCTTCAAGCTTCTCGAGTGAGGCCAGCTTCTCTTCGGCGGCCTTGGTCTTTTCCTTCGCCACTTTCTGTGCCCCCACCAGCTTGTTGTCCTTGTTCTCGAGTGCCTGCTTCATAGTTTCTAAAGAAACAAAGGTTCTGAGCTGCACTTGGAGTCGATGGTTTTCACTACGCACATCTGTTCGAGTGAAGTCACTCGGTTCAAAGAATGGAGAGAGACGAAAGCAGAGCGCTCAGTAATTAAAGCTTACCTCCCAAGGTCTTGAGCTCCGCTTGAGCACGCGCTATGTTCCTCTTCTCCACCTCCAAGTCTAGTCGGAGTTGGGCCGTCTCCTTCTCCAGTGCCACGTACTGAGTCCCAAGCTCGCAAGTTTTCTGAAACACAAGAGAGAACAGATTGGTTAATGTTAAGAAATATTCTGAGTGCTCAGAGATCAGCACTCCTGGGAGGAACAAGCTTGACCAATACCAGATCCTGAAGTACCCTCGGTCAGGGAGGAACAAGCTTGACCAGTACCAGATCCTCAAGTACCCTCTAAAGCAAGTTCTGAGTTCTAAGACTCCTGCCGACTGCCCGCACTCGACGGCAGTCTCGGGGACTACACCAAGTGGGTGCACTCAGCGTGCCCCCACTGGAATGGTATCCACTCAGAACGGTCCGCCCGGTCCAAGTGACGGCCAAGCAAAAAAAATAGAGAAAAAGTACTAAGACTCCCGCCGACTGCCCGCAGTCGACGGCAGTCTCGGGGACTACACCCAGTGGGTGCACTCAGCGTGCCCCCACTGGAACGGTACCCACTCGGAACGGTCCGCCCAATCCGAGTGATGGCCAAGCAAATAAAAAACAGCAGAGAAAAAGTTCTAAGACTCCCGCTGACTGCCTGCAGTCGACGGCAGTCTCGGGGACTACACCTAGTGGGTGCACTCAGCGTGCCCCCACTGGAGCGGTACCCACTCGGAACGGTCCGCCCGATCTGAGTGATGGCCAAGCAAAAAATCCCAGTGGGTGTACCAGATATTTTCCGACTGAAATTCCTACTGAGGAAAAATGACTTGGAGATCAACTTACAAGGGCACTTACTCGAACGTTCTCCTGGAGAGCAGCACTGGCATCGTATGCCAGCTTCCCAGCTGCACACATCTCCTTGAGTCGTTGGGTCATCAGCTCCGCCTAGATCATTGCCTCTTTGCTGGCTCCAGTTTGATCCTCTGGCACCTTGTACAGACTGAAGATATTGACGGGAGGAGTCAGGACCGAAGCCAGAACAGTCGACAGAGCCGCAGCAGGACCAGATCCAGCCTAAGAAGAACCTTTCCCCAGGGGCACGGTCACGGTAGGTGCAGGGGGAACTTGAGGCGCTTTGCTCGACGGCGTTTTCCGTGTGGTGGTCTGAGAAGCAGTCAGAGATGCGGCCCCTTTCTAGGTGTCCTTCTGAGGCGGCTCCTCATCGTCGTCCGCGACGTGGATGACATCTGCAAGCTCTACATTCACTGGACACAATCAGTCGCAGTACATAATTCAGTCAGACGAGGACAATTCAATCGGATCATAGATCAAAGAAAAAATGAAGTCATTGTTACCTTTCTGAGAAGTGGCCGCGTCTGCCGACTCGGCTTCGATGCGGTCTCCGTCGATCTGCATGGGAGAAGTCGTCGAAGTTGCAGCTCCGGTTCATAAGATTCACTCGGTCAGAAGAGTCCAAAAGTTGACAAAGACAGAAAAGTAAAGTTGACAAAGACACTCACGTTGAGGCGACAGGCACAGTGACCTTGATCCTGGGCAGAGCCTTCCGAGGCTTGGGGGAAGCAACCTTAGGCTGCTTGGCGGTCTTCTCAGTCGATTCCAACGTCGGCGTCCGAGCGCGCTTCGGAGCCTTGGCACTCGGAGCCACCGCCTTCTCCGGGCCAGCACTCGGATCATGAGTTTGCTTAGAGCAGCGCTCCGAGCGCAGCTCCGGAGACTGGGAAGACTCGACCTCGTCGCTCTCTCCCGAGTCGTCGCTTTCCTCCTCGCTGTCCTCCACGTAGCTGCCCTCGACGCTGCCATGCTCGCTCTCCAAGTCTCCGACAAGTTGTTCTCCATTCGGCACAGGCGAGAGCAACTTCTAGAACTCCTGCAAGACATGAAGATCAGAGATAGGCAGTTCAGTCAGTTCACTCGGATTATTTAGTTCACTCAGAGAATTAGCGCGTGAATGATTCACTCGGGAATGCGCGTTTTACCTCTGTTGGTTGATGCGCGTCGTCGAAGGGCGAGATCCGTCTCGACCCTCGCGGGTTGTCGCGCAAGCCAGTGATGCACCTGATCCACTGCTCCACCGTTTCCTCCTCGACATCCTCCGGATGCACTCGGCTTGGGTCATTGGCTCCAGTGTAGCGCCACATGGGGTGGACCCGCTCCTGCAGCGGCTGGATCCTCCGACTGAGGAAGACCTCCAGAAGGTCCAGGCCAGTCACTCTGCCCTGAATCAGACCGACCACAACGCTCACCAGGATTCCCACTTCGGTCTAATCCTCCTCGGCAATGGTCAGTGATGGAGGGGTCTTGACTCTCTCAGTCATGTAAGGAGGGAGACCAGCCGACGAACTGGTGCAAGGCAAATCATTGCAGTAGAATCAGGTCGACTGCCAACCTCTAACCGAGTCAGGGAAAGATAGGGAGGGGAACGCACTCTTACCCCTCATCCGGATGCCTAAGCCGCCGCACATTTGGGTCACGTGGGTCCTCTCTCCATTGGGATCGGCCTTTTTAACCGACTGGGAACGGCATGTGAAGATGTGTTTAAACAAGCCCCAGTGCGGCTGGCAACCTAAGAAATTCTCACACAAGGAAATGAATGGGGCAAGGTACACTATGGCATTCGGAGGCAGATGGTGAAGCTGGGCGCCGAAAAAGTTCAAGAAACAGCGGAAAAAGGGGTGGGGTGGCATGGAGAAACCTCGCTCCACGTGTGTGGTGAGGAGCACTTGCTCCCCGGGGCACGGCGCGGGCTTGATCTCCCCTTCCTCCGGCAGCCTCCACGTCCCGTCGCGGACCAGCCCGTCCACGATGAGGCCACTGATGTTGTCGACCGTGGTGGTCGGCGGAAGCCAGTCGCCTTGGATCCACCCGTACGGAGGCGCGGCTCGGGAGCTCGACGCCTTCTTCCCCTTCGCCGCCTTCTTGGCCCGCTCCAGCTTCGTCGTATTGTCCTTCGCCATCGCTGCGGAGCCCTCTGGCGCCGGAATGGGTTTGCGCAGAGTGCGGTGCGGGAGCATAGATTGGGAGACTGGAAGAGATGAGGGGGAGGGGATCTGGTTCTCTCTCCCTCTCCGACGCGGTGGCTCCTTATATCGCCGCCCGCTCCACTCCCGAATCCGCGTCACTGATTCGTGGGCCAGCGGATCCCCTCAAATCGCGCAATTAGGAGATCCAGCGGTACGTGGCAGAAAGCGGGGTAAAAATCGAGGCGTCACGCCCCACTTTCCCAACTCACCCTGCCACAACCGTTCGTGCGCGCTCATATCTGATTTCAAATCCCGCAAGATCCGGAAAACAGCGATCCGATTGCTTGCCTTCGGAGACATTCCATAAACGCTCGGACCTGTTCCATCACCCGACGCGTAATGCCCGTTTCACTCGGATGGAGACTACTCATTTCATTCGGATGGAGCCTTTCGCTCGGACATCATACAAACCGGAATCCGTCAAGGTGCCGCGCGAAGACAAGGCCGTCTAATGACCAGTGAGAGTCCTTGAGCGCCCCTGTAGCACTCAACTCACCTGAGAATTCGCCTTGACTCGATCCGCTTAACCTCGACCGATTCGGGGGCCAATGACGAGAACATATACTAGGGATGGGGTAACAGGCCTGACCTACAGACCCTACCCAAGGACTCCACACGCCTTATACTGGGCCCCAGGGCCAGATCAGCAACCAAGAATTCTACAAACTGACATTCACTCGGAGTCAACGAACCACTCGGGAAGCAGGAGTTCACTCGACCGGCTATTTCACTCGGAGTACCTAACAGTCACTCGACCAGAGAAGACCAGGAGGCTCCAGGAACGCAACGGTCAGGACATGCGCTCGCCCGTATTAATTGTAATCAATGAGCCCGTTACCTGGCGCCCTTAAGCCCCCTCTTAAACCCCTGGTAATGGTGGCATTCATGGGGGCCAGGCGGTCACTATATAAGCCACCCCCCAGCTCCATTCCAAGGGTTGGCAATCCAATGTAACACATACACTCAAGTAATCAAGCTCCAGAGCACCGAGACATAGGGCTTTTACCTCCACCGCTATGGGGCCTGAACTCGTAAATCCGAGTGTAACACCTGTGCCGTAGCTAGGCTTTGCCCTCTCATCCGTACCCCTTGAAAGCACATTTGCTCCTTTGGTGGTTTTGGTAATTCATAACAACATATATCTCATTGAACTAATGTCCATTCAAGATTAAGATTTCAGGATGTTCAATGATTGGCATGGCATGGACTAGAGATGTGGACCCCTCAAAATGCTAAGGAAAAGGATTGGCAAAAGATCAAGACTCTACATTTTTGGTTTAGTGATCCAATATCACATTGAGTCCATAGGAAAGCCAATACTATTAAAAGGGGATGAGGTGTTGCTTAATGGTCTTTTTGCTCAAGTGCTTAGTGACAGTACTCCTAAACCCTCAACCACTCTCTCTACCCAAATATGTCCTAAACCTACATTCCAACTCGGCCCCACCAAAATTCTCTATCCGGCCACACCGAGTTCATCCAAGACTTAGCCACTGCCAAAACCCTAACAAATCGGATCCACCGAAATGGATCTCGGTCCCACCGAGATGACCTTGCCAACTCTCTGTAATCGGTTGCATTCACTTCGGTCTCACCAAGTTATGCAATCGGTGCCACCGAGATGAGGTTTGCCCTAAGCCATTGCACTTCGGTTCATCCGAGTTGTCCATATCGGTCCCACCGAAATGCCTAACGTTCATATCGTTTACACAGTTCGGTGCCACCGAGTCTTCTGAATCGGTGCCACCGAGTTGGGTCAAAAGTGTGTAACGGTTGGATTTTGTGTGGAGGCTATATATACCCCTCCACCACATCCTTCTCAGTAAGGAGAGCCATCAGAACGTGCCTACACTTCCACCATACATTTTCTGAGAGAGAACCACCTACTGATGTGTTGAGATCAAGCTATTCCATTCCTACCATTTGAACCTTGATCTCTAGCCTTTCCCAAGTTGCTTTCCACTCAAATCCTTCTTCCACCATAGCCAAATCTGTGAGGAGTTATTTGAGTGCTGGGAAGACTATCATTTGAAGCACAAGAGCAAGGAGTTCATCAACAACACACCGTCTATTACCTTTTGGAGAGTGGTGTCTCCTAGATTGGTTAGGTGTCACTTGGGAGCCTCCAACCTGATGTGGAGTTGAACCAAGGAGTTTGTAAGGGCAAAGAGATCGCCTACTTCGTGAAGATCTACCCCGAGTGAGGCTAGTCCTTCGTGGACGTAAGCCATGGTGGAATAGACAAGGTTGCTTCTTCGTGGACCCTTCGTGGGTGGAGCCCTCCGTGGACTCGCGCAGCCATTACCCTTCGTGGGTTGAAGTCTCCATCAACGTGGACGTACGATAGCACCACCTATCGGAACCACGCCAAAAACCACCGTGTCTTCATTGCGTTTGAAATCTCCAATCCCTCCTCTACTTACATATGCAATTGCTTACATTCCACTGCTATACTCTTAGAATTGCATGTGTAGGGTGATGTTTGACATGTACTATTGCTAAAATCTGCCCACAATTAAAATTGGGAAAAGGTTAGGTTTTATTTGGTCAAGTAGTCTAATCACCCCCCCCCCTCTAGACATACTTTCGATCCTACAAGTGGTATTAGAGCTTTGTTCTCCGTAAAGCCTTGATTTCCCTTGCTTTGGTGATCATAGCCTTGGTTTCACAACCTAGGAGAGTATGGCGTCTAGTGAGGGTAACTATCACCGTAGAGGTCCATATTTTGATGGTACAAACTTTGCTAGTTGGAAACATAAGATGAAAATGCATATTCTTGGTCATAACCCCGCCGTTTGGGCTGTTGTTCGTGTTGGCTTGCAAGGTGACTTCTTTGAGGATGGCAAGGAACCGGATCGTGAAGCAACCCCGGAAGAATTGAAGATGTTGCAATACAATTCTCAAGCTTGTGACATTCTATTCAACGGTCTATGTCCCGAAGAATTCAACAAAATCAGCCGCCTCGAGAATGCAAAGGAAATTTGGGATACTTTGGTTGATATGCATGAGGGTACCAAGTCCGTCAAGGAATCTAAGTTGGATGTGCTTCAAAGTCAACTTGACAAGTTCAAGATGAAGGATGGTGAAGGAGTCGCTGAGATGTACTCTAGGCTTGCTCTCATCACAAATGAGATTGCCGGCTTAGGAAGTGAAGAGATGACCGACAAATTCATTATCAAGAAGATACTTAGAGCTTTGGATGGAAAATATGATACTGTTTGCACATTGATCCAAATGATGCCAAATTACAAAGATCTCAAGCCCACGGAAGTCATTGGAAAGATTGTCGCTCATGAAATGTCACTCAAGGACAAAGAGGAGCTGCACAACAAGTCAAGTGGTGCTTACAAAGCCTCAACCGATGCTCCAACAACTTCAAGTGACAACCTAGTATCCAATGAAGAGATAAGTCTAATGGTGAAAAGTTTCAACAAGTTCTACAAAAACAAAGGAAAAGAGAGAAGCTCTAGCTCAAGACACTATGAGAGAAGACCATCAAGTCGTGACCGTAATTGCTACAATTGTGGAAAGCCCGCACACTACTCCAATGAGTGTACGACTCCCTACAAGAAAAGAGACGAATCACCAAGAGGAAGATATAGAAGAGATGAATCACCTCACAAGGAGAGAAGGAGTAGAGATGATCATTATGAACGAAGACACTCTCGAAGAAGCAAGGATTCAGAGAGGAAGGACAAGCCATCAAGGAGCCACACAAGAATAAGACATCAAGCTCATGTTGGTGAATGGGTTTCCGGCTCCGACTCCGACAACCACTCCGAGAGAACTTATCACTCCAACTCCGACTATAGTCAAAATGAAGGTGTTGCCGGACTTGCACTTGTGTCATCCAACTCGTATGATCTATTTGACTCACCGAATGAAGGAATTGGAAGATGCTTCATGGCAAAAGGCCCCAAGGTATCACACCCCGAGTATCTTGATTTCAATAGTGATGAAGATGATTTGCTTGGTGATGATGATTTACTTGTTCATAGAGATAGTAATGTGAGCTATAATGAAAATGCTAGTAATCATGATAGTCAAGAGGAAACGAGTGACAATGCTATGAAGGAGATTGAGCGTCTAACTAAAGAACTAAATGCTCTTAAGTTAGCTCATGAAACAACTCAAGAGGATCATAGAGAACTTCTAAGAACTCATGAGAAGCTACGCTTCGAGAAGCTAAATTGAGAGCAAGAGCATGAGTTTCTTAAAGCTATCAATGACGATCTTCGAAAGAAGAGTTCTTCATATCTTGCCAAGCGCTTACTCTTGTCTACCTTTATGCCACAAGTTAAATCTAAGCAAACTAGCAAAAAGGGTAAGAATGGTTCTACCTCTAGTAGTAACAATAACAATGCTAAATCCAATATTGTTGCTTCTAGTAGTTCTATTGATTCCACTAATGATTCTCTTAGCCAAGTTACACTTGAGCAAGAAAATATGCTATTGAAAGGAATTATAGAAAAAGGTGTCTACAAGAGTCTTGCCGGGAGTAAGCAATTTGAGGAAATTGTATGCAAGCAAGGAAGGCACCGGAAGAACCAAGGTGTTGGTTTTGAACGAAAGTTCAATGCCGATGGAGTTGAGTGGGAAGAAGGTCAATACCCCAAGACGAAGTTTGTTCCTCAACAAGAGAAGTATGATCCTACTTCCTTCAAGGGAACACAAGCTCAAGAAGATCTTCCACCACAAGACCACAAGCTAAAAGGCAAGGACAAGCTTCAAGAAGAGATTGACTCATTTAAAGAAGGTCCTCAAGCCATGGTCAAGTGGGTTCCCAAGACTTCATCAAGTTCGACTTCATCTAGTGCTACTACAACTCCAAGGATTCCCATCAAGTTGATGTGGGTCCAAAGAAGAAGAACTAGAGAGTTCTTGAGGGTGACTCCGCCAACAAACTTCACTCATATTATTTATGGCAAGGACTTGTGCAACCAACTTCCACATTTTGCACTAGTTCATGGAGTCACAAACCCTCTTGTTGGTAAGACAAGGGACAAGGTAATCAATGCATTCATGGACATCATCATATGTCAATTTCACTCTATGTCTATAAATATCCTTGTATGTTCCTTGTGTGGGACTAACCCATGTAGGTATTGAAAGCACAAAACTCCAAAGGATTGCTCCCAACTCTTAATGGTCTACATCAACATTGAGCATCCACATCTTCAACATCTACATGAAGTCATCATCGACAAAACCCAAGGTTAGTTCATCCCTCTTAGGGGGAATATCACATCTAGGGGGAGCTTTGCTCTAAACAATTGAGCTAAAGCAACTCTAATGGTGTGAACACATCAATGCTTTATGTAAAAGTGGTAACCCCACTTGTGCTTAAACGATGAGTATGACATATGATCAAATGTTATCATTTGGCTCCTAAGTCAATATACTCATATATAGATGACCTAGTCATCGCCATTGCTTGATAGATGCTAGAATTGGTTGTGCATGTTTGACACATATTTCATTTGCTATCTTCTTGTGTGAGCATGTTGGTTTGCATGTTTTCATCATTCGAGGACATCCATTTGTTGTTTTGATTGTCTTGGTTTTTCTGACCAAGTGGATGTACAAGAATGCCTAAGAACCTTCTCTAGCTATCTATGCTTTCTTGTCTCAAATTCTATTCTTGCTGCATCACAAAAATTGAACAAGTCTTTTTCGGACCCTCTGGGTGAGGAGCACTCAGAGCTACCGATCTGAAAGGGCTGAACCTCCAAAACCTTCTAATTGATTTCGGCCGAACCAACTCACTCAAACTTGGTCCAACCGAAATCACTTAGATTGATCTAGGTTTTCATCTCGGTGCTACCGAATTGAACCGTTTCGGCGCCACCGATGTGCTAAACTACGTGCAGTTACACATATCGGTGCTACCGAGTTGTTCAACTCGGCGCCACCAACAGTGTACGGGTATATATATCGCGCGGACCGAACGGTTGAAATTTCTCGAACACACTCATTCCCGCTCCCCGTCGCTGCCGTCGCCCTTCGTCTTCGGACTTCGCCGTCGTCTCCAGCGCGCCCTCGCCGCAGGACTCCGTCGCCGTCAACGGCAATCTTCACCGCCATTGCCGCCATAGAGGATCTCCACCAAGTTAGGGTGAGATTCGATCCCTTTCGTGCTTCCAATTTCCGATTCAATGCACGTTAGGAATGCCATGATTCTTGCCACGATTGCAATGCTAAATCCACCAGGAAAATTCCGTAGATTAGATTCGAGTGAAATTTCTAGGTTTAAGTTTCCGCCGAATGCATCTCGGACCGACCGATTCGAAATTTCCGGTCCTACCGATTTGGCCTCTGGCCATCGCACTAGTACATCTCGGTGTCACCGAGTTGTGCGAATCGGTGAGACCGGAAGTAAAGTCTCAGTGAAACCCTAGCATCTCGGAGCCACCGAACCCCATCTCGGTCTGACCGAAGTGGTGTGTAAGGTTTCTGTAGTGTGCTTCGGTATCACCGAGATGATCAACTCGGTCCATCTGAAATGCATCCTGTGAAAACTTGAAACTAAAAGTTGAACTCAAATTTTATGAAAACTATCTGCTTTTTGTGATGACTCATCTACTCTACATATACCCATCTATTCACAGGGTCAGCTCAGCAGGATGTCAAGTGGAAGTGACAGTCTGAACAGGTCTGAACAGCAGGCAGAGATGAGTGAAGGGTCAAGCCCAGCTGAAAGTTTCTATGAGGGAGAGAGGAGCTCTCCAGATCTTCCTAAAGCTGCAACCAGAACAAGGAAGAAGAAAACCTCTGACAGTGAGGATGAAGATTTTGTTGCAAGTGAAGCTGCACAAAAGAAGAAGAGAGTTGTGCTTGCTAAGGAGTACAACACCAAACCATCTTCTACCAAAGATAAGACTGCTGTGAGGAAAGTCCCCAAGCAGACTGTGCAGTACACTCTTGAAGAGCCTAGTGATAAAGAACTAGCAGCAGGTGCTAAGAAGAAGAGGATAAGGAAAACTACTGCCCATGTGATTGGCAGACCCTCCATGATGATTGATGAGGAGGAAGAGGAGGAGGATGAGCCAGCTACTGCACCCCCTGCAAAAGCTCAGAAGCTCATGTCTGATGCTATCAAGACTTCTGCCCCTCCCAAGTCCAAGCCAAAGGCACCAGCACCCAAGAGGTCAACCAGGAACATATCAGCTGCAGAGAAGAACAAGGCCCCAGTGCCTGAGTCAAATGTTGATGAAGAGCCTCTAGTGCTCAGAAAGTTGAAGCCCAAGATTCCAGACCATGACAATGCACACCCAGTCGCAGAAAACATGATGCTGAGGAAGGATAAAGGACTGCGTCAGTGGAGATAGTCAGATCCTTATGCTATAAGAAGAAGGACAGCATGTGATTATCACTTTCACACTCGAGAGCAACAGGACTTTTATGAGACAGTTTTGCTTGATAAGAAGCCCATAGTCAGTGACATGAAGTGGGTGGACTGGGAATACATCGATGAGAATGAGGATTATTTTCCCCATGTCCATGAGAGTTTCAGGATGGCAGGAGTTGACGAGTTTGTTGGACAGAAATTGACCAAGTGGAATGATGAGATGGTCATGCAATTTTACTCTACTGCTCATTTCTATCCAGATGGCAGAATAGTGTGGATGACTGACGGTATAAGATACCAGTCTACCATCTCTGAGTGGGCTAATCTTCTTGGTGCACCCAAGGAAGAGGATGATGATATAGACATATATGCCAAGCTCAAGATGGATCACAACTCCATGGCCAACATGTACACTGCAATTCCTCAGAAGGATATAGAGACACACAAACTTGGATCAGTGAAGCATTTGCTACCAGGATTAGCCACAACAAACACAATCTTGCGGTACACCTTGTTACCCAAGTCAGGCGATGATAAGATGATTCATGGCCACTCCATCAACTTGCTGCATTTGTTTGATACACCTCAGAAATTCAAGGTGATGAGCCTGATAGTAGAGACTATCAAGAGGACTGCAGCAGATCAGAAGAGATCGTGCGGATATGCTCCACATATTCAGCTATTGATAAATTCCAAGGTTGGAACCAACACATACCTTCTTGATCGAGAGCATTTGCCATTGCATCCAGATTTTGAGGATAATGTGATAGTGATGGATCCTTCGCATCCCACTTCTGCACAAGCTCAAGAGGAAATCCGCAAAGCCAAAGAAGCAAAAGCAGCTCAGGAGGCATCAGCTCCCAATGCTCCAATTGCCAATCTCAAGACACCCAAGGATCAAATGACATATCTGCTTGAAGCCACTCTGACGATTGAGCGAAGTTTGGCCAACCTCACCCAGGCCCAGGCTAGTTTTGAGCGGATCATTGAGACAAAATTTCATGATTTGGATGTCAAAGTTACAGAGATTCAGACTACAGTGGAACAGCTGCAGGGTGATGTTGATGCTGTCAAGCTAGCCAGATCAGATGACAGTGGAGATGACAGACAGACCACAGAGCGATTTCAGACAGTGCCTAGGGCAGCCAGGTCTGCTGCAGTGCCAGTTGTGGATCCGAGGACCACAGTATCTGCACCAGCCGCCACTGCCACAGTGCCACCGCCAGTGTCTACTCCACCAGCCCAGCAAACGTCTGCAGAAGCATTCGCGGACGCTCTTCTCTCAACGCCATCTATGCACACCGGAGCTGCCAGCAGGAGGTCACCTTCAGGAGCTTCGGAGGACCGTGCCTAGAGTGCCGACTAGTGCTATACCTATTCGATCTTTTTGGTACTTGCTGCCAAAGGGGGAGAATATGTATAGATCATAGGCTTCGAGAGAGAGAGTTCTTGCTTTTGATTTGCCTTGAGTTCTCTTGCTACAATTTGTTTGATGCTACTTTGTTATGTGTGTGCTTGCTACAGTGTCTGTGTGATATTCTATCATGTATGCTATGTTGATTGAACATACTATGCTTATTGTGATGATCTATGCTTATGTTTATCATTATCTTGTGATGATCAATTACTTATGTTGATGATGCGTGCTTACTTTTACAATCATATCATTTTGCGTGCTCCACCAAGATGTATGTGACATGGAAGAGTGACCCATGAGCCTAATCGATTGTGCATTTGCATTCAAACGCAAATTTTTAATAATGCACAAATTTAGGGGGAGCTCTTGCTTATCACATACTTCTCAAAGCGACGATGTATTTCTTTCATTTAATCAATGGTCGAAGCTTTGATCTATATGTTGTCATCAATTACCAAAAAGGGGGAGATTGAAAGCACATATGCTCCCTTGGTGGTTTTGGTAATTCATAACAACATATATCTCATTGAACTAATGTCCATTCAAGATTAAGATTTCGGGATGTTCAATGATTGGCATGGCATGGACTAGAGATGTGGACCCCTCAAAATGCTAAGGAAAAGGATTGGCAAAAGATCAAGACTCTACATTTTTGGTTTAGTGATCCAATATCACATTGAGTCCATAGGAAAGCCAATACTATTAAAAGGGGATGAGGTGTTGCTTAATGGTCTTTTTGCTCAAGTGCTTAGTGACAGTACTCCTAAACCCTCAACCACTCTCTCTACCCAAATATGTCCTAAACCTACATTCCAACTCGGCCCCACCAAAATTCTCTATCCGGCCCCACCGAGTTCATCCAAGACTTAGCCACTGCCAAAACCCTAACAAATCGGATCCACCGAAATGGATCTCGGTCCCATCGAGATGGCCTTGCCGACTCCCTGTAATCGGTTGCATTCACTTCGGTCTCACCGAGTTATGCAATCGGTGCCACCGAGATGAGGTTTGCCCTAAGCCACTGCACTTTGGTTCATCTGAGTTGTCCGTATCGGTCCCACCGAAATGCCTAACGTTCATATCTTTTACACAGTTTGGTGCCACCATGTCTTCTGAATCGGTGCCACCGAGTTGGGTCAAAAGTGTGTAACGGTTGGATTTTGTGTGGAGGCTATATATACCCCTCCACCACATCCTTCTCAGTAAGGAGAGCCATCAGAATGTGCCTACACTTCCACCGTCCATTTTCTGAGAGAGAACCACCTACTCATGTGTTGAGATCAAGCTATTCCATTCCTACCATTTGAACCTTGATCTCTAGCCTTTCCCAAGTTGCTTTCCACTCAAATCCTTCTTCCACCATAGCCAAATCTGTGAGGAGTTGTTTGAGTGCTGGGAAGACTATCATTTGAAGCACAAGAGCAAGGAGTTCATCAACAACACACCGTCTATTACCTTTTGGAGAGTGGTGTCTCCTAGATTGGTTAGGTGTCACTTGCGAGCCTCCAATCTGATGTGGAGTTGAACCAAGGAGTTTGTAAGGGCAAGGAGATCGCCTACTACGTGAAGATCTACCCCGAGTGAGGCTAGTCCTTCGTGGACGTAAGCCATGGTGGAATAGACAAGGTTGCTTCTTCGTGGACCCTTCGTGGGTGGAGCCCTTCGTGGACTCGCGCAGCCGTTACCCTTTGTGGGTTGAAGTCTCCATCAACGTGGACGTACGATAGCACCACCTATCGGAACCATGCCAAAAACCACCGTGTCTTCATTACGTTTGAAATCTCCAATCCCTCCTCTACTTACGTATGCAATTGCTTACATTCCGCTGCTATACTCTTAGAATTGCATGTGTAGGGTGTTGCTTGACATGTACTATTGCTAAAATCTGCCCACAATTAAAATTGGGAAAAGGTTAGGTTTTATTTGGTCAAGTAGTCTAATCACCCCCCCCTCTAGACATACTTTCGATCCTACACCCCTACACACTACTGTCAGGCTTACACCCACGACAGGACCCGGTTGTCAGTGACATAGTGTTAAAGGTTTAATTAACAAAGGCGGGCCCATATGTCAGTGGCTGTGGGGGGGTTAGGTGGGTGGTTTAGCACTAATAGGGGGGGTTAGGGCCTAATTAAATTAGGCCGGACCCATATGGCAGTGGCTCTAGCCAGCCACTGTGTGGCTGTGCTCACGCACGAGCACACACAGGCAAAGGCTCGGCCATGGCCGCGCGGGGAAGCAGCAAGCAGCATCGGGCGCGGCCAGCAGCGAGCGACGACGGGCGATCCGCAGCAGCGGCACGGGCGCGGCCGGGCGGCAGCGGTAGCAGCAGTTCGCAGCGGCAACAGCAGTACGCGGCGGCAGCGGCAGCCGCAGGTAGCAAGCAGCAACAGCGACGGCGGCGCTGGAGGCAGCAGTAACAGGCGGAGCAAGCAGCTGTAAGTAGCGGCAGCAGTAAGTAGCAGTACAGCAGCAGCACGCACGTACGTATGCGTACGCGGGAGCTTGGACGAGCTCGGGGACAGCGGCTACGACAACGGATCGAAGGGGAAAAAGTGGGGAATCGAAGGAGATGCTCACTGCAATGCCGATGGAGAGGTCGGAGTGGCCAGGGGTGGACCAGAGCGGCGACAAACAGCAACGAATGACGGCGATGTACGGGACAGGAATGAGCTAGATGGCGACCGTACGGGGCGGCTCCGCTCGATTCGGTGCTTGGGGATGATGGAGTCAATGATGGCGGTCCTCCTGGACATCTTCTTACAGCGCGGGGAGCACCGTGGCCGCGACGACGATGATGTCCATGGCAAGCGTGAGCTCGGGTCCATTCGGATCGACGAACACGAGCGAGAGAGAGGGGAAACGGGGCTAAGGTTCGCCTACAGGGTAGGGGGTTCTTATCCATCTCCAGGATGAGCGGATGGCCGACACGAACGCCATCGGACGCGTGGACAGGCGTGGCACGGCCACGCCATGGCCTCTGCTTCCTCTCTGTACAGAGGAAGTAGATGGCTTGTGGTGGGCAGGGCTGTATACTGTAGCATTGGGCTACAAGTGCACAGTGTAGCTTTTCATTTTTCCATTTCTTTTTCTGTTTTCTATTTTAGCTACTGTTTTGCCTTTCTTTTTAGCATCAAACGACTTTTGTAAAATGTGAAACTAGTCTCAATAAATACTTTGTAATATACTGTACGGTCACAATAAGTTTGGGATTTAAATGAATCCATTTGAATTTGGTTTAAATATAAATGGGTTAAATGTTGCTGTTTTGGCACTGTTTTAAATAGGTCAGGGGCAATTTAATATTTCAAAAAATATTGGTTTCTCCAAGACAATTACTTAGTGATTATTTGCAAAATTATGAACACTTTAGTTTTGCAGTTTGAAGAAATAATAATTTGACTTGTGTTTTGAATTGAATTTGAGGTTGGATTATTTTCTGAATGCAACTCAATTAAGATGATCATGATGACGTGGAAATTTAATTTAGCGTAATGACAAGGTTAGGATCTGGGGATGTTACATACAGGACGATCGGGAATAAGAAAATAGCTATTTAATAGAATACAGTGTGTGAAGAATGACTTAGCTGTATGACGGCGTGTGAGTGTCCGAGTGGTTACGCGCAGGGCGGCCGAGTGGGCAAGTTGATGAAGACATGCCCAACCGAATGGCGATGTGCGAGGCAGCCGAGTGATGGGGACGTGTCCACGGAGTGGCGACCCGCGGAGCGGCCGAGTGGTGAGGACGTGTCCAACCGAGTGGCGACGCACAGGGCGGCCGAGTGGTGACGATGCACGGGGCGGTCGAGCGGTGAAGACGTGTCCAACCGATGGCGACGCGCGGGGCGACCAAATGGTGAGGCCGTGTCCAATCGAGCGGCGACGCATGGGGCGGTCGAGTGGTGAAGACGTGTCCAACCGATGGCGACGCGCGGAGCGGCCAAATGGTGAGGACGTGTCCAACCGAGTGGCGACGCGCGGGACGGCCGAGTGGTGAGGACGTGTCCTACCAAGTGGCGATGCACGGGGCGGCCGAGTGGTGAGGACATGTCCAACCGATGGCTACGCGCGGGGCGGCCAAATTGTGAGGACGTGTCCAACCGAGTGGCGACGCGTGGGGTGGCCGAGTGGTGAGGACGTGTCCAGCCGAGTGACGACGCGCGGTGCGGCCGAGTGGTGAGGCGCGCGGGACGGCCGAGTGGTGAGGATGTGTCCAACTGAGTGGTGACGCGCGGGACGGCCGAGTGGTGAGGCACACGGGACGGCCGAGTGGTGAGGATGTGTCCAACCGAGTGGCGACGCGCGGGGCGGCCGAGTGATGAAGACGTGCACAACCGAGTGGTGACGCGCGGGGCGGCCGAGTGGTGAAGACGTGCACAACCGAGTGATGACGCGTGGGGCGGTCGAGTGGTGAGGACGTGTCCAACCGAGTGGCGACGCACGGGACGACCGAGTCAGGTAAGTTGACGAAGATGCGTCCAGCAGAGTGACGGCGTGCGGGGCGGCAGAGTCACTGCACGTTAGTCATCTGAATGCAAATTTCATCCGAGTTAACCTGCATATTAGTAGTTCGAGTGCGAACTTTATCCGAATAAACATTGATGTTTTGTTATACGAATATATAAAATGCATCCGAATGAATATGGACGTTTAGTAATCCAAGTGAAAAACTCATCTGCATGTCATCGTGTTACTCGCCCGAACGAAATGTCCGTCCGAGTGAACTGCTGTTCGGAGACGACGACGGGACGAGTGACCCTGCAAGTTAGTAGCAAGTATAGCCACGAATATTTTTTTCTCGATCAAAATGCCCCTGCATTGACGCTATTTGGAAGGACTTAAAACCGGTGGTTATACATGCATGCATGCACTATTAACTGGCGCAGTAAGAGCGGAAGTAGTCAAATGAGCGCGTTAGTTTTGGCTGGAGTAAATAGGTAATTGGTGCTGAAAATCCTCACCTAATTGGCCGCTTAATGAGGTGATTTTCTTAATGGAATGGTAACTAGCACATGGCATGCAATTGGGTTAGTGGGTTACGTACTCTCCCACATAGATGACGCGGATGAAGGAGCCGCAGACGATGAGGTAGCGTGTCATGCCAGCGATGTTAGCGAGGGCCGGCGAGCACGTTGCGGGTCAGTAGGCGTGGCGCTGGGCCGGCAAGCGCGTCGCAAGGCAGAAGTCGGGAGAGCGCGGCGCGTAGCTGGCGAGCACGTCACGGGGCGGCAAGCGTGGCGCGAGGCCGGCAAGCGCGGCGCTAGGCCGACGAGCGCGTCACGAGAGGCTAGCGTGGCATGGGGCCGGCAAGCACGTCGCAGGGTAGGCGAGCGCGGCGCGAGAGGCAAGCATGGCACGGGGCCGGCAAGCGCATCACTAGGTGGGCGAGCACGGCGCTGGGCCGGTGAGCGCGGCGCAGCATATCACTGCTCTGGGAGTCGAACGTGGCCGATCTCTTCGCCTCTTCGTCCGCACGTGCAACGACCATGCGTTGAAGAGCGGCGACGGCGTTCGCATATGACCCTGTTCTTGACAAAGGCGAGACACATCACAAGAAAAATAGGGAATTGATGTAAGAATGGATACAAACCGTCTGCATCATGGTTCGATAGACGCCATGCCCCACGGTGGGCGCCATCTATCATGGTAACGATTCCGACATTAGAAAGGGGTAGGATGAAGGAGCATGATCTATCGAGATGCAAACGGGTGAAATGGTGTTTTTTAACGAGTTCGGGCCTCTCGCGGTGGAGATAACAGCCCTACGTCTCGTGCTCCGGAGAGGCTTTCTTTTATCTGTCATGAACACAGAGTTACATGGTGTATTTGAGAGAGAGGGGAGAACGGATCTCCATGCCCGAGCTCAGTCCTGAGACTTGAGGTGAGGGAGAGAGAGGTGGAAGAAAGAGCCAGGGCCCCCGAGCTATGTGGTGGGGGTGGCTTATATAGAGTGCGCCACCCCCTCACCTCTTATGTGACAGAGTGGGGCATTAATGCCATAATGTCAGCCTACTACGAGGATGATGCTTCGACTGCCTTGCTGAATGTTGGTCTTCGTATATCCGAGTGAGTCATACGGCCGAGTGGTTGACTGTCATCCGAGTGGACGGTACATCGATATGTCTGAGTGGATAGTATGTCTGTATGAGATTTATCTGGACCCACCTGATGTGTGGACCCCATGCTTTATGATATTTTGACCATTTGTGGGCCTACCTATTATGTGTATCCCCAACAATGGTTTCCTTGATGGGCAGAAAGTGAGCAACCTTGGAAAGTAAGTCAATGACGACAAGAATAGCATCATGACCCTTCTGTGATCTGGGAAATCTAGTGATGAAGTCCATCTCAACATTGTCCCATTTCCATTTAGGAATAGCTAGTGGTTGCAGGGTTCCAGTAGGTCTTTTGTGTTCTACTTTGATACGACGACAAACGTCGCATTCAGCAACATAGCGAGCAACGTCTTGCTTCATGTTGGACCACCAGAATCTCTGATGAATGTCTTGGTACATCTTGGTACTACCAGGGTGAATAGAAAAGAGGTGTATCATGAGCTTCTTTCATAACTTTTGGGGTCAAATTCAGGTTGTCTTTTCTGGGAACGACTAGGCGACCTTTGAAGAATAAGGCGCCATCATCATCAATAGTGAAGAATGAGGGCCTTCCTTCAGCAAGATAACGCGTAATCTTCTCGACTTCAGAGTCATACTTCTGAATAGTCTTGTTGTTGCGCTCGAGATCTGGTTTAACAACTAGGGTATTGAGAGAACCCTGGGGAATGATATGGAGGTTTCATACGTCTCCAACGTATCTATAATTTTTGATTTTTCCATGCTATTATAGTATCAATCTTGGATGTTTTATATGCAATTATATGCTATTTTATATCATTTTTTGGGACTAACCTATTAACCTAGTGCCCAGTGCCAGTTGCTGTTTTCTGCCTATTTTTGGTTTTTCAGGAAATCAGTAACAAACAGAGTCCAAACGCTACGAAACTTTTTGACGATTTTTTTCTGGACAAAAGAGACCCTCACGAGGAGGTCACAAGGCAACAGGGCGCGGCCCCAGGGGGAGCGTCCTGAAGCCTTGTGGGCCCCTCATGGCTCCTTTTGACCTAATTCCACCTCTATAAATTCTCAAATATTGTGAAACCAACAGAGAGCCCCAAGAAATAACTTTTCCGCCACCGCAAGTTTCTGTTCTTCCGCGATCCCATCTGGAGGCCTTTTCCGGCAACCTGCCGGAGGGGCAATCGATCATGGAGGGCTTCTACATCAACCTTGCTGTGGCACCCCGGCTCAGAGAACCGGTTTACCGGTGTTTCCAACCCAGAGATCATGTCTTCTGGAAACACACAACAACTTGGAACAGAACTGAACTGAACTTTATTGATAGATCTCGAATACAAGCTCATAATTTACATCGATAGCGAGGCCAAAAGTACTGCACGTGCTGAGAAAATATCTACTTTATTTATGGGACATAGCAGGGCCTCGATACTACTAGGTGATTCTACAGCGTAGCGGAACATAGCGCGGAAACTCCATCCACAGGGACACTGCTGTGGACACGGCCTAGTTAGCGTAGCACGAACCATCGGGACCTCGGTCCTCGGCTTCTCCTGCATCTGGCATGATACGCCAGGTGAGTACTTGGAATGTACTCGCAAGCTCATGGCAACCAAAACAATGCAGCAAACAATAGCATGGCAGTTAACATATTAAATACTGGGTTGCTTACTGTTACCAACTTACTCTCGTCTGGGTTGTCAAACAACCCTCGGAACGCTCATAAACCACTGAGCACTTCTGAACATAAGACAAGTTCAGTATTACGGTTGATCATCCCGTGGCCTAGTGCGGACTGTCCAATACCATGGACGCGGCTATTCGAATAGATTCTTACACTCTGCAGAGGTTGCGCACTTTACCCACACTATGGAGCTCCTGGCCTCTTGCACCCATTCGGGTGGACCGGGGCTGCTCCAATGAAACCTGCCTAACCCGTGACTCCTCTATCGTACCACCGACAATCATACCCTCCCAGGGTCATGTCCTGGGTGGCCCCTGTGTCACCCCGTGACACCTGCCACCGTTGTGGCCACTAACTGTCCCAAACGGGGACGCCGGCAAAATAACTCAACTGGGCTCACAGGATTATCGTCGTCTACCTGATCAGGGTAGCACGCACGCATAACCCTCCCTAGTTTGGTGCTACCGATAAAAGAGCACAAAGCCAGACCAAGTCAAGGCCATCCCATACCGGCAAATGTGGCTGCACGGATAAGTCCGGATAGGTGACACTAGATCAACCAATTAGGTTTAGTGCTGACAAGCATTTAACCAGTATGGGTATTTATCATAAATAAATTAACATGGCAGTAAATAGGCATCCAAATAATTTACTATGAATTATCACATATTTAAAAATAGTGCATATAATTCAACTAAATAACCAACACTATTGAAATGCTTCATGCAATGGATGACATGGCTTGCCTTGCTCTGTTGGGTTGTCCACAAACTCCTGGGCTTCAAATCCAAAAGAATTTCCCTCTGAAATATTTTAAAAATGCAATTGAAAATGTCACATATTACTGTTCTGTTCACCAGAAATTCTGTGAACAAGAGAAAAATACCAAAATTTGCCAGAAAATAGAGGAGCTCAAGACAAACCAGATGCAAAAAAGAATTAATTGATTTGGACTTATGGATAAAAAGTTATGGCTGGTCAAAGTTCTGGTCAAAATCTGGAAATTAACAGAAAATAGAAAATCCAGCGAAGGGCCACGCCGAAGGCGTATTTCGCCAGGGCGTCTCCACTTACCGCTTCGGTAAGCCACTGACGAGCGGGCCCCAGCGGTCAGATTTAAAAGGGGGAGGAGGGAACAGAGAGATGCGGTGGTTCCGGCGACGGTCGCCGGCGACACAGACGGCGGCGAGGTCCGGCGACTACGGAAATCGAAAGAGCTCTTCGAGACAAACGCGCACGTACCCGTGGCTTGGCGAGAGATGGCCGGACGGCGTCGTCCCCTTCCTCTCCGGCGGCGGCGGGTTTCGGGTGTCGTCGGAGACGGCGTTTCCGGCAGCGATTCGACTTGGGAAGAGCTCAGGCGAGGTCAGTGGAGTGAGCTGAGCTCGATGGCGGAGTCAGTGGAGTCCAAGGGGAAGTGGAACGGCGAGGAGACTGGGCTCGGGTGGCGGCGGATCTCCGGTGAGCGGCGAGGCCAGAGGTCCTCTCGGCCGTGGCTTGATGCTTGGGAGCTCGATTAGGAGTAGGAGGAGTGGGTGAGGAGCTCGGGAGAGGCCGGGGATGCCTTTTTATAGGAGGAGGGGAGCTCTCTGGAAGCGGCGGGGCTCAGGACACATCGCCGGCGCAAGGACGGCAAGCTGGCCATCGCGACGTGGGGCGAAGTGATAGGAGAGGGCAGAGGAGAGTAAATGCAGCATTGGCGGCTTGCGGGAGGAAGACGACGACGGCAGAGCCACTGTGGCCGCACGGGCGCCACAGTGCCCGCACGCGTGGCGGCCGGCGAGGGCTTCTCCGGCGAGGGGAAGGATCCAGGGTGGCCAGGTGGACGTAGGGGAGTTAGTCGGCGCACAGGGACAAGGTGGGATCGTGCGAGGCAGTCGGACATGACTCCACAGACACGGGCACGATGCAGAGCGCGCGCATTGACATGCCAATGCCGTGCTCACCACGGACATTGGTGTCTAGAGGCCACGAGAGCCTGGTGTTTCTTGTCCAGCACGTCGACCCTCGATCACTTAGTCCACTTGTGCCTCTGGTTCGACTAGATACAGACTGGTTCGAAGTGTAGCTTCAGCTACAGTCTCTGATAGAAAACTTGAGAGTGATCTAGAGAAGAGGTGAGCTGGAGATGGAGCCAATGGAGATGTCTGGGATGATCTATCTTGGAAGGACTCCAAGCTGACCAAGTTTGAGAAGATTTCATCAAGATTTGAATGTGGTTCATGTACAAGTGCTGTTACTGGACCAGAAGAGAGATGAGCTTGTAGCACTCATCTGGGTGATCTGCTGGAGCTAAATTTTGGTGTGGCAGGGTTATTTGGTGGATAGAAGATGCCATAAAAATTTCAGCTCAATTGGATACCTCTAGCTGGTACTTCCTGCACAGACGTTCCAATTGGACAGAAACTTGGCAGGATATTGCTGGTGAAAATTTGTACTGGACAAGATGATATTTTTGGATATTGTGGAAAGATAGGTTCCCTAATATCTCAGGGAATTTTCTGGGAATTTTCTGAGTTGGGAAAATATGAGCTCCTTCACAAATGACCAGTACTGTCCGGAGAGCAAATGGAGTTTTCTGGACAAAATTTTGTACTGGGCCATGAAATGTTTTTGGGGATTGAGGGAGTAGATGATGACAAGAAGGTGTTCGATTAATTTGGGATTTTTCTGATCACCAGAACTATAGGTTGCTTTGTAACCCATAGTGATGACAGATTTTCCCAAAGGAAGAAAATGAATATTTGGGAAAGGTGAAGAATTGGAAATTGATCCATAAGGTGAGTGACAAGATTTTGGCAAGATGCTGAGGGCTTTGGATCAATAAGAGAAAGTCATAAGTCCAAAGTCAACTGAAAAGGTTCAAAATCTATCCAAATTGCAAATAAAGCCAGAAAGATTTCGAAAAGAAAAAGTTGCCAAAAACCAGGGTGTCACACTTTCTGCCCCTCCGATGATGTGTGAGTAGTTTACCACAGACCTATGGGTCCATAGCTACTAGCTAGATGGCTTCTCTCTCTCTTTGATCTTCAATACAATGTTCTCCTCGATCTCCTTGGCGTTCTATTCGATGTAATCTTCTTTTGCAGTGTGTTTGTTGGGATTCGATGAATTGTGGGTTTATGATCAGATTATTCATAAGAAATATTTGAGTCTTTTCTGAATTCTTTTATGCATGATTGTTATAGCTTTGTAATTCTCCCCGATCTATCCGTTTGGTTTGGCCAACTAGATTGATTTATCTTGCAATGGGAGAGGTGCTTTGTGATGGGTTCAATCTTGCGGTGTTCTATATCCCAGTGACAAAGTAGGGGACAAGACACATATTTGTATTGTTGTCATTAAGGATAAAATGACGGGGTTTATTCATATTGATTGGGTTTACTTTTTCTACATCATGTCATCTTGCTTAAGACGTTACTCTGTTTTTATTAACTTAATACCCTAGATGCATGCTGGATAGCGGTCGATGGGTGGAGTAATAGTAGTAGATGCAGGCAGGAGTCAGTCTACTTGTCTCGGACATGATGCCTATATACATGATCATTGCCTTTAATATCGTCATAAGTATGCACTTTTCTATCAATTGCCCAACCGTAATTTGTTTACCCACCGTATGCTATGTGTTCGAGAGAGAAGCCTCTAGTGAAAACTATGGCCCCCGGGTCTACTTTTATCATATATAAAATCCAAAAATACCTTGCTGCAATTTTATTTCCTTTATTTTATTTTGCAATTTATTTTATCTATCTATCACTATCAGAATTAATCCTTGCAAATAACGAGTTCAAGGGGATTGACAACCCTCTTGCCCGCGTTGGGTGCAAGTATTTGCTTTTATGTGTGTAGGTGCTGTTCACGAGGTTCTTCTTGGTTCTCCTACTGGATTGATACCTTGGTTCTCACTGAGGGAAATGCTTATCTCTACTATGTTGCATCACCCCTCTTCTTCGGGGAAATCCCAATGCAGTTTTCAAGTAGCAGGAAGAATTTCTGGTGCCGTTGCTGGGGAGACATCACCAAAACCTATCAAGTAGCTTCGCATAAACTATCATCAACTTGCTCAACTTTTATTTTCCTTTTTATTTGCATTTGCCTCTCGTTTTCATCTCCCCCGCTTCTCATAAAAAATACAAAAACACAAAAATATTTTATTTGCTTGTTTGCTCGTTTGCTTGCTTTGTTACTATGACTAGTGTTACTTTTCCTCGTCTCTTTCCGGATTTTGAAGTTCTTTACTTCAAACAAAAACAAGGAGAAAATCTTAAAGATGCATGGTATAGGATGATAGAATCTTATCGTGTTTGCACCATAAAAGGTGATACAAAAATCTTGCTTAGAAATTTTTATATAATACTCACTATGCCTAATATGCATCTTTTGGATTTTGCTGCTAAAGGGAATTTTATTGAAAGTGATGCTAATGCTGCCTATGCGATAATAGAGGGGATAGTGGGAAATCCACCCCCACAAAAGGGTTTCAGTTTCACTCAAGAGGGAATACAAATGCTAGAAAAATTAGGGGATTTGCAGAAAAATTTAGTTGATTTACAAAAGTCTAATGAACCCCTCAAAGCCCTTAGTGGGAACCTTAATCGTATGAATTCCCTTCTCACTGTTTGCAACAAAAGGCTTCATAACTTGGATAATAAAATTGCTTCTTTTTCTAAGAATAATAGCAAATGTAAGGAGCCTCCGGGATTTGAGAACAACCCACTTAAATTGGCAAAAACTAAGGATGCTAATACTTGAAACAATGCATTATGCCTAGCTATGGGCATAAAACAATAGCGCTTGTTGGGAGGCAACCCAATATGTATCCTAAATTTTTGCTCTGTTTTCTATTTTGTGTGTTTACACAATTGTAGCTTCTGTTATGATTGTGTTTTTTATCTTTTAATTAGTGTTTGTGCCAAGTAATGCCTTTGGGATGATTTGGATGATAGCATAATTGATGCTGTTTGAAAACAGAAACTTTTGAGTCCAGTACAGAATTTCCTTGATTTTACTGGAGTGTGATAAAATTATGAATTTTTTACACAGTATTTTTATATAAATTTTTTACGTTTTCTAAATTTTTCAGAATTTTTGGAGTTACATAAGTATATCCTTTAAATAGATCTTTACAGAATGTTCTGTTTTAGACAGATTCTGTTTTTTGTTGCATAGTTCGCTTATTTTGATGAATCTATGGATTGTATCAGGGGGTATAAGTCATGGAGAAGTTGGAGTACAGTATAATTATGCCAAGATTAAATATGAATCAATTTATAACAGTACCTAAAGTTTAAGATTTGTTTGTTACACTAACGGATCTCACGAGGTTTCTGTTGAGTTTTGTGTGCTGAAGTTTTCAAGTTTTGGGTGAGATCACGATGGATGAAGGAATACTGAGCGGCAAGACCCTAAGCTTGGGGATGCCCAAGGCACCCCAAGGTAATATTCAAGGAAGACCCAAGCATCTAAGCTTGGGGATGCCCCGGATGGCATCCCCTCTTTCGTCTACAATCTATCGGTATGTTGTTTTACTTGGAGCTATATTTTTATTCATCACATGATATGTTGTTTTACTTGGAGTGTCTTGTGCCATAGTTTTTTTTTTGCTTTTTAGTTGCCACAATCATCTTTTGAACTCACCTTTTTCAGAGGGACACACATTTATCGTGATTTGTTAGAATACTCTATGTGCTTCACTTATATCTTTCGAGCTAGGCAGCTGCTCTAGTGCTTCACTTATATCATTTAGAGCACGGTGGTGGTTATATTTTAAAGAAATAGTTGCACTCTCATGCTTCAGTTAAATATTTTTGAGAGTCTAATAAATAGTAATGGCAATTTGCACATGTTAAAAGAATGGTCCTGATATGGTAAGGTATTCAAGGTGGATATGATAAAAACTTTCATGTAGATCACTAAATATGAAGTGTATGGTTAATTTTATTAATGTCGTAATACGAAAGGATATAGGTTCATGATCATTGGTTCGTAGAAATATCGGTATTAAAGTTTGTTATTAACTACTCATCTAAGTATTGGTCGTGGCATGGTGAGGAAGTTCGAGCATTTATAGGTCTGAAATGAAATCCTTGAGTGCTGTTACGATCGGGGGCGCGCGATGGTTAACTCCTACCAACCTCCCTCCTAGGGGCATGCGGTTAGTACTTTGCTTCGAGGTCTAATAGGCTTTCACAATAAGTATGTGAGTTCTTTATGACTAATGTGAGTCCATGGATTATATGCACTGATAACCCACAAGTATAGGGGATCGCAACAGTTTTCGCGGGTAGTATTTCACCCAGATTTATTGATTCGACACAAGGGGAGCCAAAGAATATTTGCCAGTATTAGCAGGTGAGTTGTCAATTCAACCACACCTGGAGTACTAAATATCTGCAGCAAAGTGTTTAGTAGCACAGTAGCATGATAGTTTCAAGAGCAATAGTAACAGTAGTGACAGTAACAGAAGCAGTTTTGTAGTTATTGTAACAGTAGCAGCAACGAAAGTAACATAGCAAAGATCAATATGCGAAAAGCGTAGGCATTAGATCAGTGATGGATAATTATGTCGGATGACATTCATCATGTAACAGTCACAACCTAGGGCGATACACAATAGCTCCAATTCATCAATATAATGTAGGCATGTAATCCGTATATAGTCATACGTGCTTATAGTAAGAACTTGCATGACATCTTTGTCCTACCCTCCCGTGGCAGCGGGCTCCTTAAGGAAACTAAGGGATATTAAGGCCTCCTTTTAATAGAGAACCGGAACAAAGCATTATCACATAGTGAATACATGAACTCCTCAAACTACGGCAATCACCGGAAAGAATCCCAATTATTGTCACCTTGGGGTATGCGGATCATGACACGTAACATGTGCATATAACTTGCAAGATAGGATCAAGAACTCAAATATATTCATGAAAACATAGAGGGTTCAATCTGAAATCATGGCACTCGGGCCCTAGTGACAAGCATTAAGCATAGCAAAGTCATAACAACATCAATCTCAGAACATAGTGGATACTAGGGATCAAAGCCCTAACAATTTGACTCGATTACATGATAAATCTCATCCAACCCATCACCGTACAGCAAGCCTATGAAGAAATTACTCACACACGGCAGTGAGCATCATGAAATTGGTAATGGAGGATGGTTGATGATGACGACGGCGTCGAATCCCCCTCTCCGGAGCCCAGAACGGACTCCAGATCAGCCCTCCTGATGAAGAATAGGAGGTGGCGGCGGCTCCGTATCGTAAAACACGATGATTCTTTATCGTTGATTTTTTCTCCACGAATAGGTACTTATAGCATTGGAGTTAGGGCAAATGGAGCTGCCAGGGGCCCACAAGCCTGCCAGGCGCGCCTTGGGGGGGGGGGGGGGGCGCCCCCCAGGCTTGTGGCGCCTGGTGAATCCCCCTCTGGTAGATCTTTGCGCTAGTATTTTTTATATATTCTGAAATAATTCTTCGTAAATTTTCAGGTCCATCCGAGAACTTTTATTTCTGCACAAAAACAACACCATGGCAATTCTGCTGAAAGCAGCGTCAGTCCGGGTTAGTTCTATTCAAATCATGCAAATTAGAGTCCAAAACTAGAGCAAAAGTGTTTGGAAAAGTAGATATGTTTGGGACGTATCAACTCCCCCAAACTTAACTCATTGCTTGTCCTCAAGCAATTCAGTTGACAAACTGAAAGTGACAAAGAAAAACTTTTACAAACTCTTTTGTTCTTGTTGTCTATATATATACTTAACTAGCATCCAAGTTTTCAGCAAAGATTATGAACTAACCATATTGATGATAACACTTAGGTCTCACATTTACTCATGGCAATAACATAACCAACTAGCGAGCAATAATAAGATATCTCGGATGCCAACACTTTGTCAAAACAATCATGATATAATATGAGAACATGGTATCTTGCTAGCCCTTTCTGAGACCGCAAAACATAAATGCAGAGCACCTCTAAGATTCAAGTAACGACTAAACATTGTAATTCAGGGTAGAGGATATCCAGTCATGGTCACACCCAACATTTACTATACTCAATGCATAAAAATTACAATAGTGCTCTCCAACTGGTGCTTAGATGAGAGGGTGATGACTCAAAAGTAAAAATAAAATAAAATAAAATAAAATGGATAGGCCCTTCACAGAGGGAAGCATAGAATTGCAGCGGTGCCAGAGCTCGAAGCTTAAATTAGAGATGAAAATAATTTTGGGAGGTATGATTTTCCTGTCAGTGTCACGACCGAGAGTTTTCAATATCTTCCATGCTAAACGCATTATAAGCGGTTCCCAAGCGGAAAGGTAAAGTTTACTCCCCCTCCACCGTACCAACACAAGCCATGGTTAGCCGAATTCACGGGTGCCCTCCGTACCAACAACTTTCCGGGGGAGTTTGTTTGCATTATATGATTTTGATTTGAGCATAGAACTGGGCATCCCGATTACCATCCTCTCTCGTGCAATGACAAGTGAATAAACACTCATCTGAGAGTAACCCGCTTAGCATGGAAGATACAGACCGCCCCTTGTCGCTCCATGAGCGGTACGAGCACACAAAACAGATGTTCGTTTGAATATTTAGAGGTGGCACTTGCAAATTTACTTGGAACGTTAGAGTAATACTGCATATAGGTAGATATAGTGGACTCATCTAGAACAACTTTGGTTTAGGGATTTGGATGCACAAGCAGTATTCCTGCTTAGTACAGGTGAGGGCTAGCAAATAGATTGAGAAGCGACCAGCTAGAGAGCAAAAACGGTCATAGACATGCATTGCGAGTAATTAATATTGAACTCGAGCATGAGTAGGATATCAACACCCTGAACATAGATATCATGGAGGCTATGTTGGTTTTGATTCAACTACATGTATGAACATGTGCCAAGTCATGCCACTCGAATTACCCAGAGGAGGATACCATGCTAACATACTACATCACAACCATTTTAATGCATGTTGACACTCAAGATAAATCATTATCCACTCCTAGATATTTAAGCATGGCATGACCAACTATAATCTCTAATTGTCATCACAAATATGTTTACTCATAATAATGCTGAATCATGAATATGGAGCTAAACATATTTACAAAGACAAAAACAAGAAGAGTTCATACCAGCTTTTCTTCACCGCAATCACTTCATCAAATATCGTCATTATTGCCTTTCACTTGCATGGCCGAATGATGTGATAATAATAATAATAGTGCAAGTGTGCCGTCGACTAAGCTGGAATCTGCAAACATTTATTCAGAGGAGAAGACAAAGTAATAGTGGCTCATTGTTAGATCAACAATAAAGCATACGGGAGCCACTCAACATTTTCATCGTGGTCTTCTCCTTGTGACGACTCAACGAAAAGAAAAGAAATTCAGAGAAACACACTGAAATATTTTTGGAGGTTTTTAGTTTCCTGAAGGAAGAAAATTATCGAAGGGAAACAAAAAAAACAAGAAAAACTATTTACACGGGAAAGCTCCCAACAACTAAAAGAAGAAACGAGAAATCTTTTTGGGTTTTCTTTTACTACTACGAATTAACTAAACAGGAAAGAAACTACAACTAATTTTTTTTTGGATTTTTGAAAGTTTTTCAAACACACAAGAAGAAAGCGAAAATAAAACTAGCATGGATATACAATGAAAAAGGATGAACACCGACAACTGGAATGAGTATGTGAACATGAATGTAATGTCGGTGAGAAATACGTACTCCCCCAAGCTTAGGCTTTTGGCCTAAGTTGGTCTACGGCCAGTCTTGGCCTGGATAATGCCCGTGATGGTAGTTCGGGTTATACTGAAATGCAGCTGCCATAGCTTGGCGAGTTGCCTCGTTAAGGCGCTTGGTCTCTGCCGCCCTCTTGTACTCCTCAGCCTCCTCCTCAAGTATGAAATGTCTATGTTTTCCCTGGAAATCAAAGAAGGCAGGTGACGAGGACATGTACTAGGGATCGGGTAATAGGCCTGACCAACAGACCCAACCCTAGGATGCCACGCGCCTTATACTGGGCCCCAGGGCCAGGTCAGCAGTCAGGAGCTCTACAACCTGACATTCACTCGGAGCCCAACGAACCACTCGGGAACCAGGAGTTCACTCGATAGACCTGTTTCACTCGGAGTACCCCGATAATCATTCGACCAGAGAAGACCAGGAGACTCTAGGAACGCAATGGTCAGGACGTGCACTCGCTCGTATTAATTGTAATCAATGCGCCCGTTACCTGGCGCCCTTAAACCCCCTCTTTAACCCCTGGTAATGGCGGCATTCATGGGGGGGCTGGCAGAAACTATATAAGCCATGCCATAGCTCCATTCCAAGGGTTCGCAATCCATTTGTAACACATACACTCAAGCAATCAAGCTCCAGAGCACCGAGACGTAGGCTGTTACCTCCACCGCTGAGGGGCCTGAACTCGTAAATCCGAGTGTAACACCTGCGCCGTAGCTAGGATCTGCCCTCTCATCCGTACCCCTACACACTACTGTCAGGCTTGCACCCACGACAGTTGGCGCCCACCGTGGGGCGGGCGTCTAGCGACTTCCGGCATAGTTGCATTTTTCCCATCATCACCATGGTTTCCGGCGGCGGACTGACCCTGGGCGGCGAGATCCGTTTCGGCGTCCTCAGCTTCATCGCTGACGATTCGGCGTGGCTCCAAGATGCCCCGCTGGATGCTGAGGCATTGCCCATCCGTGGCGCCGCGCACTTCCGCATGAGCTCCTTCGGCGTTCTCCTTCGACAACCGTCGACTCCGTACCAGTCGGCGCCTTTGCTCTCCACCAGCCGTCATCGCAAGTGCTCCGGACTCTCACGGCTTCAGCGGTGGATTAAACACGCGGTGACCCTTCAGGTCGCGGCCCCGCAGATCGTGGCAATCGAGCCCGATGAGGCCGTCTTCGATCTGTTCGCCTCCATGCATGAGCACTCCGAAAGCTTGTCCGAGTGCGAGAGCAGCGATCCCGCTGCAGAGGTGCTAATGGCTGATTCCCCGCCCAGTCTGCCTGGGTACGGCCGCGGCGCAGAGACAGGTGACCCGTCGCGCACTGATCTTTTCGGTGGCGGAGACCGTCACGACGAGTACTACCCCCGACCTCTCACTCGGCAGCAGAGGGAGGAGCTGCAGCGCAGAACCGAGCAGACCCTCCAGACGCCCATCGTTGGGACGACCCCCGAGGCTCAGGCTTTGGAGGCCGCACGCCAGGCCAACTTGGCTGAGCACAGTCGTCTAGAGGTGCTCCAGAAATCGCTCGACGACCGCACCCGCAGGCAGCATCCGCCCAGTTCCAGTCGGCGGCAGCGGCAGTTGTTCTCAAATGACCAGCAGCAGAGCTTCCAGGTATTCCGCACTCCTGTCCAGAATCTGGCGGCGGCCACTCGGATAGCAGATTCCATTGAGCCATCCCGATCCGAGGCGGGAGAGGGTCTTCGGCAGATCCGGGCCCTGCTCAAGGCGGCTGAAGAGCAAAATTTGGCAGTGTCCCAGTCGCGCAACAGGATTCACAGCAGATCCATTCAGGCAGACATTGTCCAGTCGGCCCACAGCCCAGTGTCCCCAAGGAGAAACAGACACTCGCCTCCGCGGCGAAACAACCAAGACCGCCACCGAGACCAGTACTCGGGGCAGGGTCGCAGTCGGAATACGCCTCCGCGGCGTCAAGACGATCGTCGTCGTATGTAGTCGCCCCCTCCGCGGCATGGCTCGTACGCGCCCCGGCCGTACGATGCCAGGCGTCCTTACGGCAATGATCGGAGGGCCAGCACTCCCTGCCATGGTGACGGTTATCACCAGAGAGAGCTAGTCGACCATCGTGACCCGCAGTTCAACGCGAGATCCGTTCTCGCTCAGAACCTGGTCGACAGAGGCAGAGCTCTGAGAGAGAACTTGGACAGATATCGTCCGAGTGGAAGTGGAGCCTTCATCTCTGGGCCCGAGTGTTTCAGCAGAGCCATCAGGGCCGCCGAGATTCTGCCAAACTTCAGATTGGTAGCTGGAGTAAGCAAGTTCACCGGTGAGTCCAAGCTAGAAACTTGGTTAGAGGATTACCGAGTGGCTGTGCAGATTGGAGGAGGGAATGACTATGTGGCTATGAAGCATTTGCCATTGATGCTGGAAGGGTCCGTCCGCACCTGGCTCAATCAGCTCTCTCCGGCCAGCATATACTGCTGGGAAGATTTGGCCTAAGTGTTCATCAAAACATTCGAGGGCACGTGTAAATGCCCGGCTGGATTGACTGAGTTACAGCATTGTGTGCAGAAGCAGAATAAAACCTTGAGGGAGTACATTCAGCGGTGGACAACCTTGCATCATGTGGTGGAGAATGTCATGGAGCATCAAGCAGTCTGTGCCTTCAAGGCAGGAGTCAGATATCGGGAGCTCATCCTGAAATTCGGTCGGTCAGGATCTTTGACCATGAGCCGAATGATGGAGATTGCCAGTCGGTATGCAAACGGAGAAGAGGAAGACCGTCTTCGTAACGGCAAAGGGAAAACCAATGAGCCCAACCCCGGAAACAGTAATCCCAGTCGGAAGCCGAAGCGCAAGGCTGATGGTTCGGCTCAGGCCAAGGCTGCCGCACTGGCCGGCCAAGCAAAGAACAAGGGGAAGCCTAAGGAAAAGTGGATCCCGAAGAAAAAGAGAGATCAGTCGGGCCAAGATGTCCTCGATTTTCCGTGTCACATCCACACCAGAAAGGATGAGGAGGGCAATCTGATATTGCCCAGGCATACCAATCGACATTGCAGACTGTTGATACAACAGTTCCGAGAGGGCCAGTCGAGTGAGAAGAGCCCAGAAGATGCTGATGATGGAGACAAAGATGAACCTTTTCCCAGTGTCAATGCAACCCTGATGATCTTTGCATATGTAGAGAGTAGGAGTCGGTTGAAGGTTATCAACCGAGAAGTGAACATGGCCATGCCGGCGACGACAAAGTTTCTGAACTGGTCGAAGACTCCGATCACCTTTGATCAGTCGGATCACCCAGCCTACATTGCCACCCCTGGGTAGCAGGCGCTGGTGGTTGATCCAGTCATGGGGGGCGTCCGATTGTGCAAGGTCCTCATGGACGGTGGAAGCAGACTGAACATACTGTACACTGATACTCTGAAAGCGATGGGCATTCCGATGTCCCGTCTCAGTAAGAGCAGCATGCAGTTCCACGGAGTGATCCCCGGCAAGAAAGCAAAGTCACTCGGGCAGATCGCCCTGGATGTGGTCTTTGGAGACGACAAGAACTTCAGGAAGGAAAGGCTGACCTTCGAAGTGGTCGACTTCCGTAGCGCCTACCATGCCATCCTTGGTCGGCCGGCTTACGCACGTTTCATGGCCCGCCCATGTTATGTGTATCTCAAGCTGAAGATGTCCGGCCCCAAAGGTGTGATCACAGTCACTGGCAGTCGGCAGCGCGCGGAGGAGTGTTTGCAACAAGGGTCCAAGATCGCTGATGAGCAGATGGCCATGGTGGAGTTGGAGGAGTACAAGAAAAATGCTGATCCGAGTGATCTGTTGCGCTCCAAGAAGCCAGCTGCAGAATCTGCATTTCAGTCGGCCGGGGATACGAAAACTGTGCACATCCATACGGAAGATCCCAATTCTGTGCCCACCAATATCTCAACGACACTCGACAGCAAATAGGAAGAAGCGCTCATCCAGTTCCTCCGTGAGAACTGGGACATCTTCGCATGGAAGCCATCCAACATGCCGGGTGTACCCAGGGAGCTGGCTGAGCACCGTTTGCGAGTCGACCCAAAGGCAAAACCTGTGAAGTAGCATCTTCGTCGCTCTGCTACACAGAAGAGGAAGGCCATTGGCGAAGAAGTTGCTCGGCTCCTGGCAGCCAAGTTCATTTGTGAGGTGTACCACTCCGAGTGGCTCGCCAACGTCGTCATGGTCCCTAAGAAGGATAAGTCTCTCCGAATGTGCATCGATTTCAAGCACATCAATCGGGTCTGCCCCAAGGATCATTTCCCACTCCCCCGCATAGATCAAATCGTAGATTCCACCGCGAGTTGTGAGCGATTGTCTTTTCTGGATGCGTACTCCGGGTACCACCAGATTCGACTGTATGGGCCAGACGAAATAAAAACAGCTTTTATCACCCCATTCGGGTGTTTCTGCTATATCACCATGCCATTCGGTCTTAAAAATGCTGGTGCCACTTTCATGTGCAAGGTGCAGAAGTGTTTGCAAAAACAGATTAGTCGGAACATCGAAGCATACATGGACGATATCGTGGTCAAGTCCAGAAAAGGTTCTGACCTGCTGGCTGGCTTAGCTGAAACTTTCGCAAATCTGCGGAAGTACGATATCAAGCTGAATCCAGCAAAGTGCACTTTTAGAGTTCCTGGGGGCAAGTTACTCAGTTTCCTCATTTCCGAACGAGGGATAGATTCCAACCCTGAGAAAATCAGGGTGATTTTACGAATGAAACATCCCGAACGGCTTCATGACGTACAGAAGCTCATGGGTTGCCTCGCAACTCTGGGCCGATTCATCTCCCGTCTCGGTGAGAAGACACTGCGCCTGTACCGATTGATGAAGAAGTCTGATTCGTTCGAGTGGACTGCTGAAGCACAAGCAGCGTTTGTTGAACTCAAAGCCCTGCTTTCCACCCAGCAGGTGCTTGCCACTCCGAATAGCAACGAGCCGTTACTCTTGTACATTGCGGCCACTGGTCAAGTTGTCAGCACTGTCCTCACAGTCGAGCGAGAAGAACAGGGCAAGACATACAAAGTTCAGCGCCCAGTCTATTACATTTTTGAAGTTATGACTCTGTCCAAGTAGAGGTATCCTCATTATCAGAAGCTCGTCTATGGCATCTACCTGACTATGAAGAAAGTAGCACATTACTTCCAAGAGCACACCGTGTCAGTCGTCAGCGATGCCCCGCTGTCTGAGATCATGAACAATCGGGATGCGACCGGTCGAGTGGCGAAGTGGGCTATCGAGCTCTTGCCCATGGACATCAAGTTCGAGGCGAAAAAGGCGATCAAGTCCCAAGCATTAGCCGACTTCCTAGCCAAGTGGACAGAATAGCAGCAACTGACTCAGAGTCACCCGGAACACTGGACCATGTTCTTTGACGGTTCCAAGATGCTGAATGGTTCAGGAGCTGGAGTTGTGTTAGTATCACCGAAGGGCGATCGTCTCAGATATGTTCTGTAGATTCATTTCGATTCCTCCAACAATGAAGCTGAGTACGAGGCGCTCCTTTATGGTCTTCGTATGGCCATCTCACTCGGCGTCCGGCGCCTGATGGTCTACGGAGACTCGGATCTAGTTGTGAACCAAGTGATGAAGGAGTGGGATATCAGAAGCCCCGCTATGACAGGATATTGCAATGCGGTGAGAAAGTTGGAGAAGAAATTTGAGGGTCTGGAGCTGTATCACGTTCCCCGAGCCAAGAATCAAGCGGCGGATGATCTGGCAAAAATTGGGTCCACTCGGAAATCTATACCCAGCAATGTGTTCCTCAAGCATTTACATTCTCCGACAGTGAAAGAAGATCCCTTCACGGAAGAGCCCCCGCAAGTGGTCCGTCCGTCCGATCCGACTGAAGTCGAGGTCCCGGCAGTCATTGATTTGGTCATGGAGATCCTAGCAATCACGCCCGAGTGGACAGTGCCCTACATTGCATACCTACTTAGGCAGGAACTTCCAGAAGATGAAGCTGAGGCCCGCCAGATTGTTCGCAGGTCCAAAGCCTTTACAATGATGGGCGATCAGTTATACAGGAAGAGCGTCACCGGTGTGACTCAGCGCTGCATTTCTCCGGAAGAAGGTCGATTGATCCTGGAGGAGATTCACTCGGGAACTTGTGGACACCACGCGTCCTCTCGAACAATCGTGGCTAAAGCTTACCGAGCCGGCTTCTTCTGGCCACGTGCTAATGAAGCTGCGCAGGAGATAGTCCAACACTGTGACGGGTGCCAGTTTTATGCAAACTTATCACACAAGCCTGCGTCTGCTCTAAAGACGATTCCACTCGTCTGGCCATTCGCAGTTTGGGGACTCGACATGGTGGGACCCCTCCGGACAGGGGCGAGTGGATTCACCCACTTGCTGGTTGCAGTCGATAAGTTCACTAAGTGGATCGAAGCCAAACCCATCAAGAAGCTAGACTTTCGCACAGCGATCAAGTTTATGAAGGATATAGTCTTCAGATATGGCATGCTCCACAGCATTATCACTGACAACGGCTCAAACTTTGACTCGGAAGAGTTCAGGGCGTTCTGTGCCGCACAAGGCACCCGAGTCGACTATGCATCTGTGGCACACCCGTAGTCGAATGGACAGGCTGAGAGAGCAAACGGACTGATCCTTCAGGGGTTAAAGCCGCGACCCATGCGCAATTTGGAGCACGCAGCTGGAGCCTGGGTCACCGAGTTGCTATCGGTTCTTTGGGGCTTGAGGACGACCCCCAATCGGTCTACCAATCGTACTCCCTTCTTCATGGTGTGCGGAACTGAACCCATCTTGCCGAGTGACCTGCTCCACAACTCGCCCCGAGTGGAACTATACTCCGAAGCTGAAGCAGAGCAGACACGACAAGACGCAGTTGATCTCCTGGAAGAGGAGAGGGAGATGGCTCTTACCCGCTCGGCCACGTATCAGCGAGATCTGCGATGTTTTCGTAGCAGACACGTCAGAAGTCGGACTTTTCAGGAAGGAGATCTTGTGCTCCGTGTGGATCAGTAGCGACCTCACAAGCTTGCTCCTGCGTGGGAAGGTCCTTTTGTCATTTCAAAGGTTCTGCACAATGGAGCATACCACCATTACAACATTTAGAAGCAAGCAGACGAGCCCCGTGCTTGGAATGCGGATTTGCTGCGACGATTTTATACCTGATGTCGAGATGTAATAAAAGCACTCGAGTGATGTTTGATGAATAAAAAGCATGACTTTTCCAGTTCTACATTGAGTTCACTCGTATGCATTTTCTGGCTTACAACCCCCAGTGGGTGTTTGCCCTTCAACTTAGCTGCGAACCAGCTTCCGCCTAAGTTAAAAACCTACTCCGAGTGAAGAGCGTCCCTCTCACTCGGGGGCTTGGCTGCGAACCAACTTTCGCCCAAGTTAAAACGATACTCCAAGTGAAGAGCAACCCTCTCACTTGGAGGGCTTGGCTGCGAACCAGCTTTCGCCCAAGTTAAAACGATACTCCGAGGGAAGAGCGACCCTCTCACTCGAGGGGCTTCGCTGCGAACCAGCTTTCGCCCAAGTTAAAACGATACTCCGAGTGAAGAGCGACCCTCTCACTCGGGGGCTTGGCCGCGAACCAACTTTCGCCCAAGTTAAAACGATACTCCGAGTGTAGAGCATCCCTCTCACTCGGGGACTTGGCTGCGAACCATCTTTCGCCCAAGTTAAAATGATACTCTGAGTGAAGTGCGTCCCTCTCCCTCGGGAGCTTGGCTGCGAACCAGCTTTCGCCCAAGTTAAAAATGCTACTCTGAGTGAAGGGCGTCCCTCCCACTCGGGGGCTTGGCTGCGAACCAGCTTTCACCCAAGTTAAAAATACTACTACGAGTGAAGAGCGTCCCCCTCACTCGGGGGCTTGGCTGCGAACCAGCTTTCGCCCAAGTTAAAACGCTACTCCGAGTGAAGAGCATAACTCCCACTCGGATGCTTAGCTACGAACCAGCTTTCGCCTAAGTTAAAACCCACTTTAAAGACTCGAAAAGACTCGAAGGAAAGCATTCGAATAACTCCAGAAGTTCAAAAGCGAATACGAGGCTCTCGGCTGGGAATCTCATTGAGGCGAGTCATCATAGCCTCCAGATTGGTGTCGGGTGTGTCTTCTGGCCACAGCTCCTTGTCGATCCTTCCGAGTGCACCCCACAGACGGATGATGTACCCTTGGACGTCTTCAATGCGAGATTCGACCCGCAAGACGCCTAGAGCAGCCTTGTCACCGACGAGTGATCTGGAAGGATCCAGATCCCTCTCGATTCTGTCAGTTTCCAGCTCGAAGTCTTGGTAGTACTCTGTGGACAAGAAAAGAGGAGAGTTGCAGATCAACATGCATGAAGTTCACTCGGATAAAAGTTCACTCGGGTGTTACAGGTTACCTGCAAGCTTGGTGTACATTTCCTCCGTGAACTCTTCTATGTACCTTTCCAGAGCGTTCTTCTTCTCGATCAACTGGGTGATCTTCTCGTTCAGAGTCTTCTTCTCTTGCTCGTAGACTTCCACCTGGGCCTTGAGCTTGCCGTCCCACTCGGCCTTCTGCTTCTTGAGCTCGGCCGCCTCCTTCTTTGCCTCCTTGACGGTGGCCTTCAGCGACGTGTTCTCTGCTTCAAGCTTCTCGAGTGTGGCCAGCTTCTCTTCGGCGGCCTTGGTCTTCTCCTTCGCCACTTTCTGTGCTCCCGCTGGCTTGTTGTCCTTATTCTCGAGTGCCTGCTTCATAGTTTCTAAAGAGACAGAGGTTCTGAGCCACACTTGGAGTCGATGGTTTTCACTACGCACATCTGTTCGAGTGAAGTCACTCGGTTCAAAGAATGGAGAGAGATGAAAGCGGAATGCTCAGTAATTGAAGCTTACCTCCCATGGTCTTGAGCTCCGCTTGAGCGCGCGCTGTGTTCCTCCTCTCCACCTCCAAATCCAGTCGGAGCTGAGCCGTCTCCTTCTCCAGTGCCACGTACTAAGTCCCAAGCTCGCAAGTTTTCTGAAACACAAGAAAGAGCAGATCAGTTAACGTTAAGAAATATTTCGAGTGCCCAGAGACCGACGCTCCTGGGAGGAACAAGCTTGACTAGTATCAGATTATAAGTTCTAAGACTCCTGCCGACTGCCCGCAGTCGACGGCAGTCTCGAGGACTACACCCAGTGGGTGCACTCAGTGTGCCCCCATTGGAATGGTATCCACTCGGACCGGTCCGCCCTCTCCGAGTGATGGCCAAACAAAAAAAGAAGAAGAGAAAAAGCTCTATGACTCCCGCCGACTACCCGCAGTCGATGGCAGTCTCGGGGACTACACCCAGTGGGTGCACTCAGGGTGCCCCCACAGGAATGGTATCCACTCAGAACGGTCCGCCCGCTCCGAGTGATGGCCAAACAGAAAAAAAAACAACAGCAACAATAACATAACAGGTTTTAAGTTCTAAGACTCCCACGGACTGCCTACAGTCGACGGCAGTCTCGGGGACTACACCCAGTGGGTGCACTCAGCGTGCCCCCACTGGAACGGTATCCACTCGGAACGGTCCGCCTGATCCGAGTGACGGCCAAACACAAAAAAAACACCCAGTGGGTGTACCGGATATTTTCCGACTGAAATTCCTACTGAAGAAAAATGACTCGGAGATCAACTTACAAGGGTACTTACTCGAATGTTCTCCTGGAGGGCAGCACTGGCATTATATGCCAGCTTGCGAGTTGTGCACATCTCCTTGAGTCGTTGGGTCATCAGCTCCGCCTGGATCATTGCCTCCTTGCTGGCCCCAGTTTGGTCCTCCGGCACCTTGTACAGACTGAAGATATTGATGGGAGGAGTCGGAACCGAAGCCAGAGCAGTCGACGGAGCCGCAGCAGAACCAGCTCCAGCCCGAGAAGAACCCTGCCCCAGAGGCACGGTCACGGCAGGTGCAGGGGGAATTTGAGGCGCTTTCCTCGGCGGCGTCTTCCGCGTGGTAGTCTGAGAAGTAGTCGGAGCTACGGTCCCCTTCTCGGCGTCCTTCCGCAGCGGCTCTTCATCGTCATAACCGACGTGGATGACCTCTGCAAGTGCTACGTTCACTCGACGCAATCAGTCGCAGTACACAATTCAATCGGATGAAGACATTTCAGTCGAATAACAGGTCGAAATAAAAATGAAGTCATTATTACCTTTTCGAGAAGTGGCCACGTCTGCCGACTCGGCCTCGGTGTGATCCCCATAAATCTGCATGGGGGACGTCGTCGAAGTTGCAGCACTGGTTCATAAGATTCGCTCGGTCAGAAGAATCCCGAAAGTTGACAAAGACAAAAAAGAAAAGCTGACAAAGACACTCACGTTGAGGCAACAGGCACAGTGACCTTGATCCTGGGCAGAACCTTCTGAGGCTTGGGGGAAGCAACCTTGGGTTGCTTGGCGGTCTTCTTAGTCGGCTCGGGCGACGATGTCCGAGTGCGCTTCGGAGCCTTAGTACTCGGAACCACCCCCTTCTCCGGGCCAGCACTCGGATCATGAGTTAGCTTGGAGCGGCGCTCGGAGCGCAGCTCCAGAGACTGGGAAGACTCGACCTCGTCACTCTCTTCCGAGTCGTTGTTTTCCTCCTCGCTGTCCTCCGCGTAGCTGCCCTCGGCGCTGCCATGTTCGCTCTCCGCGCCTCCGGCAAGTTGTTCTCCATTCGGCACAGGCGAGAGCATCTTCTGGAACTCCTGCAAGACATGAAGATCAGAGACAGCAGGTTCAGTCAGTTCACTCGGATTGCCCAGTTCACTCGGAGAATTTGCGCATAAGGAATTCACTCGGAAATGCTTGTCATACCTCCAACGGTAGGTTATTGGCGTCGTAGGGCGGGATCCGTCTCGACCCTCGAGGGTTGTCGCGCGCACAAGTGATGCACTTGATCCACTGTTCCACTGTTTTCTCCTCGACATCTTCTGGATGCACTCGGGTCGAGTCGTTGGCCCCAGTGTAGTGCCACATGGGGTGAGCCCGCTCCTGCAGCGGCCGGATCCTCCGACTGAGGAAGACCTCCAGAAGATCCAGGCCAGTCACTCAGCCCAGAATCAGACCGACCACGACACTCACCAAGATCCCCACGTCAGTCTTCTCCTCCTGATCAATCGTCAGCGGGGGAGGGGTCTTGACTCTTTCAGTCGTGTAAGGGGGAAGACCAGTCGATGAGCCAGAGCAAGGCAGGTCATTGCAGTAGAACCAGGTCGACTGCCAACCCCTAACTGAATCGGGAAAAGACATAGATGGGAACGCACTCTTGCCCCTCATCTGGATACCTAAGCCACCGCACATCTGGGTCACGTGGGTCCTCTCTCCATCGGGGTCAGCCTTTTTAACTGACTGAGATCAACACGTGAAGATGTGTTTGAACAATTCCCAGTGTGGCTGGCAGCCTAAGAAATTCTCACACAAAGAAATGAACGCGGCGAGGTACACTATGGCATTCGGAGGCAAATGATGGAGCTGAGCGCCGAAGAAGTTCAAAAAATTGTAGAATAAGGGGTGAGGTGGCATGGAGAAACCTCGCTCCACGTGGGTGGTGAGGAGCACGCGCTCCCCGGGGCGCAGCGCAGGCTCAATCTCTCCTTCCTCCGGCAGCCTCCACGTCCCGTCGCGCACCAGCCCGTCCACGACGAGCCCACTGATGTCGTCCACCGTGGTGGTCGGCGGGAGCCAGTCGCCCTGGATCCACCCGCGCGGAGGCGCGACCCGGGAGCTCGACGCCTTCTTGCCCTTCGCCGCCTTCTTTGCCTTCTTGAGCTTCGCCGTCTTGTCGTTCGCCATCACCGCCGAGCTCTCCAGCACCGAGGAGGATTCGCAAGGAGTGGGTTGCGAGAGAAGGGATTGGGCGGACTGGAGAAGTTGGGGAAAGGGGGATCTGTCTCTCTCTCCCTCTCCGACGCGGCGGCTCCTTATATCGCCGCCCGCTCCGCTCCCCAATCCGCGCCGCTGAATCGTGGGCCCACAGATCTCCTAAAATCGCACCGTCGAAGATCCAGCGGTACGTGGCGGAAAGCGGGGCAAAAATCAAGGCGTCACGCCCCACTTTCCCCACTCGCTGCGCTGCAACCGTTCGCGCGCGCTCAAATATGGTTTCAAATCCCGTGAAATCCGGAGTCCAGCAACCCGATTGCTCTCACTTTGAAGACGTGCCATGTACGCTCGGATCCGCTCCGACACACGGCATGTGACTACTCATTTCACTCGGATGGAGACTACTCATTCAGATGGAGACTACTCATTTCACTCGGACGACATACGGTCCGGAATCCGTCAAGGTGCCACACGAAGACAAGGCCGTCTAAAGACCAGTAAGAGTTCTTGAGCGCCCCCGTAGCGCTCAACTCACCTGGGAATTCGCCTTGACTCGACCTGCTTGACCTTGACCGATCTGGGGGCTAATGACGAGGACATGTACTAGGGATAGGGTAACAGGCCTGACCTACAGACCCTACCCTAGGATGCCACGCGCCTTATACTAGGCCCCAGGGCCAGGTCAGCAATCAGGAGCTCTACAACCTGACATTCACTCGGAGCCCAACGAACCACTCGGGAACCAGGAGTTCACTCGATAGACATGTTTCACTCGGAGTACCCGATAATCATTCGACCAGAGAAGACCAGGAGACTCTAGGAACGCAACGGTCAGGACGTGCGCTCGCTCGTATTAATTGTAATCAATGCGCCCGTTACCTGGCGCCCTTAAACCCCCTCTTTGACCCCTGGTAATGGCGGCATTCATGGGGGGCTGGCGGACACTATATAAGCCACACCCTAGCTCCATTCCAAGGGTTCGCAATCCATTTGTAACACATACACTCAAGCAATCAAGCTCCAGAGCACCAAGACGTAGGGTTGTTACCTCCACCGCTGAGGGGCCTGAACTCGTAAATCCGAGTGTAACACCTGCGCCGTAGCTAGGCTCTGCCCTCTCATCCATACCCCTACACACTACTGTCAGGCTTGCACCCACGATAGCAGGAGCAGGCAAAACAATATGGAAAACACAACGCCTGTTAAAGATTAGCATTTATCTGAACGGGGGGTAACCCCTCTCAAAGAACTGGTGGCGTTCCATAGCATCATAATCCAGAAAACTAGGTGGCAGAAGGGTGTCATTTTGTTTTATGGGCACACCAAGATAAGTGGCTAAGCGAGTAGCATAAATTCCACCAAAGAAATCACCAACTAAGGCATTGTTATGTAAACGACGTGCAACAATAGCCCCCATGTTAAATTGTCTATCTCCCAGCACCGCACTCTTAAGAACGCTCAGGTCAGGGGTGCAAAGATGACTATGATCATGTTTACCATTAATGCATCTACCAATGAACAGAGCAAAATAATGTATGGCAGGAAAATGAATGCTCCCCATAGTAGCTTGTGTGATGCCTCTAGTTTCACTCCTAGTAATGTTCATGAGAAATTCATTGCAATCAGATTTACGAGGTTCAGTCCTAGTCCCTCAGAATGGAATTTTACATACTTCACTAAATTCTTCAACAGACATGCGAAAAGGATTTTCATAAAGGTTGAAAATAACATCATGTGAAGTGCGCTGATATACATACTTGAACCTTCGCAAAAAGGAATCAGTGAGGTCATAGTATTGAGGGCACCTATCTGCCAGGAACTCCGTGAGCTTGGCGTTGCGCACGTACATATCAAACTCTACCTTGATGCCAGCTCGAATCATGAAGGCATCCGACGGCCACTCGCACGGTAGCACCGCGGCCTCTCGCGGCAGTTCTGTATCCGGCTCGCGTATTGCGGGCCTAGGAGCACTCTTGCTCGAGGAACCACCATGGAACATCTTCCTAAACATTTTCTTTTCTCTAATTTTTTTTCTGAAATCTTTAGTGACTCAAAATAATAGTGAACGATGCATCAAAAGTACTTTGGACCATACAAATTCAACATGCAAGCTCATAAACATGGTAACCACAACAGCAAAAATTTGCAAAGTATAAAGCACTAGAACAAAAACTAATTGGAGCATTGGAGGAGTCACATACCAAGGAGTAATTCCTCAAAACAGTTTTGGAAACGGAGTTCCGAGCAAGGAGATCGAAAATCACAGCAATATGAGCAAGAACACAGGCTTGGGAGCAAGTTTGATTTTTTCTGGAGGAAGAAGGAGATGGGTGGCTGGCATAAGTGAGTGGGTCCCTGTGGGACCCACAAGCCTGCTGGGCGCGCCCAGGGGGGTGGGCGTGCCCTGTGGGCTTATGGCTCATAGGTGCCCCCCCTGGGGTGTGTTCAGTGCCAAAAATTCTTAAATATTCTGGAAAAAATCAACTAAATTTTCATGGCATTCTGAGAACTTTTATTTTTGGCCCATTTTTTATTGCAAGGAAAATTCAGAAAACAGGATAATCCTGGCATTTTTATTTTATCCTACTAAAAATAACAGAGAGCAAAAGGTGGTTACAGAAAGTTGTGCTTACTAAATTCATCGACCACATGCCCTTCAAAAAGAATCCATTAATAAGGTTGATCAAGTCTTATTAACAAACTATTTCCGAGTGAGATGAAACCGAAGAATTTTCGTATAACACTAAGTTACCTCAACGGGGATATGCATCTCCCCAACAATAAGAATTTCATATTTCTTTTTGACAGTAGGTAGAGGAAATTTGAAGCCTCCAATAGTGATTGTCAAAACTTTTTCAATACAATTGATACCATTCACCGAACATTGTTTCTTCGGAAAATAAACTGTATGCTCATTACCATTGACATGAAAAGTAACCTTGCTTTTGTTGCAATCAATAACAGCCCCTGTAGTATTCCAAAAGGGTCTGCCAAGGATAATCGACATGTTGTCGTCCTCGGGCATGTCAAGAATAACAAAGTCTGATGAGATAGTAATGTTTGCAACTACAACGGGAACATCCTCGCAAATTCCAATAGGTATAGCAGTTGATTTATCAGCCATTTGCAAAGATATTTCAGTAGCTGTGAGCTTATTCAAATCAAGTCTTCTATAGAAAGAGAAAGGCATAACACTAACACTGGCTCCCAAATCACGTAAAGCAGTTTTGACATAACTTCTTTTAATGGAACATGGTCTAGTAGGTATTGAGCATGGTATAGTAGGTATTCCTGGATCTCCTAACTTCTTAGGTATTCCACCCTTAAAAGAATAATTAGCAAGCATGGTGGAAATTTCAGCTTCAGGTATTTTTCTTTTATTTGTGACAATATCTTTCATATATTTAGCATAAGGAGACATTTTCAACATATCAATCAAGCGAGTAAGCAAAAAAGACAGGTCTAAGCATTTCAACAAAGCGCTCAAAGTCTTCATCATCCTTATTTTTAGATGGTTTAGTAGGAAAAGGCATAGGTTTTTGAACCCATGGTTCTCTCTCCTTTCCATGTTTTCTAGCAACAATGTCTCTTTTATCATATCTTTTGTTCTTAGGATGTGGGTCATCAAGATCAACAGCAGGTTCTATTTCTACATCATTATCTGGTTGAGCATCAACATGAACATCCTTATTATTATCATTATCATTATCATTATCACTAGGTGTATGTTCATTACCAGATTGTGTCTCAGCATCGGAAATAGAGGCATCATTATGATTCTTAGGAGGTTTTTCTATCTCAGGTTCACTAGGAGCAGGCAAAGTTTTGTCATTTTTGTTTTTCTTTTTCTTCTTAGATGGACTAGGTGCATCAATATTATTTCTTTGAGAATCTTGTTCAATTCTTTCAGGATGACCTTTAGGATATAGAGGATCCTGAGTCATTCTACCTCCTCTAGTAACAACTCTAACAGCATGATTATTCTTTTTATTATTCATCTCATCAAGCAAATCATTTTGTGACTTAGCAATTTTTCTAACTGAGTCTGGACCATAGAAGCATGTTTACTCAAGCATTTAACATCATTAGCAGTTTAAAACATCAAATCACTCAAGCGTTCAATCATGATGGCATTCCATTTTAGTTGATTGCTAACATACATATTAAAGTGCTCATGTTTAATGATGTAATTATCAAATTCGTACAGGCATTGACTAGCAGATTTATTATACGGAATATCACCTTCATCGAATCTAGTGAGAGAATTTACCTCCACTACCTATGTCAGGATGTCGAGCCCATGTACTTCTTTAATAGGTGGTAAATTCTTTACATCTTCAACTTTTATACGTTTTTCCTTCATAGATTTCTTAGCTTCTTGCATATCTTCTGGACTGAGGAATAGAATACCTCTCTTCTTCAGATTTGGCTTAGGTGGTGGTTCAGGAAGCGTCCAATCATCGACATTTCTCAATATATTATTCAATAGTACTTCAGCCTGTCCAACAGTTCGTTCCCTGAAAACACAACCAGCACAACTATCTAGGTAGTCCCTAGAAGCAAAGGTTAGTCCATTATAAAAGATATCAAGTATTTCATTTTTCTTAAGAGGATGATCAGGCAAAGCATTAAGTAGTTGGAGAAGCCTCCCCCAAGCTTGAGGGAGATTCTCTTCTTCAATTTGCACAAAGTTAAATATTTCCTGTAAGGCAGCTTGTTTCTTATGAGCAGGAAAATATTTTTCAGAGAAGTAATATATCATATCCTGGGGACTACGCACATAACCAGAAGCAAGAGTATTAAACCATTTCTTAGCATCACCATTTAATGAGAAAGGAAACAGCTTGAGAATATTGTAATAACAAAAAATTTCCTCATGAGCAAATAGGGTGGCAACATCATTCAACTTAGTAAGGTGTGCCACAACAGTTTCTGTTTCATAACCATGAAAAGGATCAGATTCAACCAAAGTAATTAACTCAGAATCGACAGAGAATTCATAATCCTTATCGGTGACAAATATGGGAGAGGTAGCAAACTTAGGATCATATTTCATTCTCTCCCTCATAGATTTTTCTTTCAACTCAGCAAGCAATTTTCTAACCTCATCTCTATCATTACAAGCAAGAATTGCCCTAGTTGTCTCCCTATCAAAAACATAACCCTCAGATGTTTTAGGCATTTCAACTCTAGTAGGAGAGCTAGGCATAATAGGTGAATCATAATTTTCAAGTGTTTCAACATTTTTAGTTTCTTTAGCTTTAGCAATTTGTTCATCAAGAAATTCACCAAGTGGCACAGTATTATCAAGCATAGTACTAGCATCATCATAAGTATCATTCATAGCAGAAGTAGTATCATCAATAACTTGCGACATATCAGAATGAATAACAGGTGGCGGTGTCGCAAGCTTACTCAAAATAGAAGGTGAATCGAGTGTAGAGTGTGATGGCAGTTCCTTACCTCCCCTCGTCTTAGAGGGAACGATCTTAGTTTTAGCGTCTTTCAGATTCTTCATAGTGATCAACAGATATAAATCCCAAGTGACTCAACAGATAGAGCTATGCTCCCCGGCAACGGCGCCATCAAAAGGTCTTGATAACCCACAAGTATAGGGGTCGCAATAGTTTTCGCGGGTAGTATTTCACCCAGATTTATTGATTCGACACAAGGGGAGCCAAAGAATATTTGCTAGTATTAGCAGTTGAGTTGTCAATTGAACCACACCTAGAGTACTAAATATCTGCAACAAAGTGTTAAGTAGCACAGTAGTATGATAGTTTCAAGAGCAATAGTAACAGTAGTGACAGTAACAGAAGCAGTTTTGTAGTAATTGTAACAGCAGCAGCAACGAAAGTAACTTAGCAAAGATCAATATGTGAAAAGCGTAGGCATTAGATCAGTGATGGATAATTAGGTCAGATGACATTCATCATGTAACAGTCACAACCTAGGGCGATACACAATATCTCCAATTCATAAATGTAATATAGGCATGTATTCCGTATATAGTCATACGTGCTTATAGTAAGAACTTGCATGACATATTTTGTCCTACCCTCCCGTGGCAGCGGGGTCCTTAAGGAAACTAAGGGATATTAAGGCCTCCTTTTAATAGAGAACCGGAACAAAGCATTAGCACATAGTTAATAATGAACTCCCCAAACTACGGCAATCACCGGAAAGAATCCCAATTATTGTCACCTTGGGGTATGCAGATCATGACACGTAACAGGTGCATATAACTTGCAAGATATGATCAAGAACTCAAATATATTCATGAAAACATAGAGGGTTCAGATCTGAAATCAGGGCACTCGGGCCCTAGTGACAAGCATTAAGCATAGCAAAGTCATAGCAACATCAATCTCAGAACATAGTGGATACTAGGGGTCAAAGCCCTAACAATTTGACTCGATTACATGATAAATCTCATCCAACCCATCACCGTCCAGAAAGCCTACGAAGAAATTACTCACACACGGCGGTGAGCATCATGAAATTGGTGAAGGAGGATGGTTGATGATGACGACGGCGTCGAATCCCCCTCTCCGGAGCCCAGAACAGACTCCAGATCAGCCCTCCCGATGAAGAACAGGAGGTGGCGGTGGCTCCATATCGTAAAACGCGATGATTCTTTCTCCTTCATTTTTTTCTCCATGAATAGGTACTTATAGCATTGGAGTTAGGGCAAACGGAGCTGCCAGGGGCCCACAAGCCTGCCTGGTGCGCCCTGGGGGGTGGGCGCGCCCCCCAGGCTTGTAGCGCCTGGTGGCCCCCCCTCTGGTAGATCTTTGTGCAAGTATTTTTTATATATTCTAAAATAATTCTTTGTAAATTTTTATATCCATCCGAGAACTTTTATTTCTGCACAAAAACAACACCATGGCAATTCTGCTGAAAACAGCGTCAGTCCGGGTTAGTTCTATTCAAATCATGCAAATTAGAGTCCAAAACTAGAGCAAAAGTGTTTGGAAAAGTAGATACATTTGGGACGTATCACGCACTCCTATCTTTCCGCAATTTGCTAGCCTCTTCGGTACCGTGCCTTGCCCTTTCTCACCCCGAGAGTTGGTACAAACTTTCCCGGTGCATCCAAACCCCATGATATGATACGCTCTTTCACACATAAGCCTCCTTTTACCTTCCTCAAAACAGCCACCATACCTACCTATTATGGCATTTCCATAGCCATTCCGAGATATATTGCCATGCAACTTCCACCGTCCTTTTTATATGACACACATCTTCATTGTCATATTGCTTTGCATGATCATATAGCTGACATAGTATTTGTGGCTCAACCACCGTTCATCATTTTTTATACATGTTTCGCTAGATCATTGCACATCCTGGTACACTGCCAGAGGCATTCATATAGAGTCATATTGTTCTAGTATCGAGTTGTAATATTGAGTTGTAAGTAAATAAAAGTGTGATGATCATCATTATTAGAGCATTGTCCCAGTGAGGAAAGGATGATGGAGACAGTGATTCCCCCTCAAGTCGGGAGGAGGCTCCATACGAAAAAAAAGAGGCCAAAAAGAGCCCAGCAAAAAAATGAGAGAAAAAGAGAGAAGGGGCAATGTTACTATCCTTTTCCACACTTGTGCTTCACAGTAGCAACATGTTTTTCATATAGAGAGTTTCCTGGGTTGTCATTTTCATATACTAGTGGGAATTTTTCATTATAGAACTTGGCTTGTATATTCCGATGATGGGTTTCCTCAAATGCCCGAGGTCTTCATGAGCAAGCAAGTTGGATGCATACCCACTTAGTTTTCAGTTTGAGCTTTCATACACTTATAGCTCTTAGTAAATCCGTTGCATGGCAATCCCTACTCCTCACATTGATATCGATTGATGGGCATCTCCATAGCCCGTTGATCTGCCGAGTTGATGCCAGACTTTCTTCTTCTCCTTTTACCATTATTGATCCCTATCACCGCATTCTATTCCAGCTAGTGTTATGTCCATGGCTCACACTCATGTATTGCATGGGAGTTGAAAATGCTGAAGCGCGTTAGAAGTACGATCCAATTGCCTGGTTTAACACTAGGGTACTCATGATTTATATATTTGCGGTGAAGATAGAGTCATGCCATTGCTAATATGAGAAAGTGAGTATGGATAAAACTCGTTAAGGATCGTATATTTTGAAAGTTTAATGATTATGCTTCTTATGTTCATGGATATTATTATGTTGATATTGTTAGTTCATCACTTCACAATATTTATGCCATAAAAGAGATTACATGATAGACATGTTAGGTAGCATTCCACATCAAAACTTCTGTTTTTATCATTTACCTACTCGAGGACGAGCAGGAATTAAGCTTGGGGATGCTGATACGTCTCCAACGTATCTATAATTTTTGATTGTTCCATGCTATTATAGTATCAATCTTGGATGTTTTATATGCAATTATATGCTATTTTATATCATTTTTTTGGGACTAACCTATTAACCTAGTGCCCAGTGCCAGTTGCTGTTTTCGGCCTATTTTTGGTTTTTCAGGAAATCAGTACCAAACGGAGTCCAAACGCTACGAAACTTTTTGATGATTTTTTTCTGGACAAAAGAGACCCTAGAAGCTTCGGGAGGAGGCCAGAAGCCTCACGAGGAGGTCACAAGGCAATAGGGCGCGGCCCTAGGGGGGCACGCCCTGATGCCTTGTGGGCCCCTCGTGGCTCCTTTTGACCTAATTCCACCTCTATAAATTCTCAAATATTGGGAAACCAATAGAGAGCCCCAATAAATAACTTTTCCACCGCTGCAAGCTTCTGTTCTTCAACGATCCCATCTGGAGGCCTTTTCCGACACCCTGCTGGAGGGGGAATCGATCACGGAGGGCTTCTACATCAACCTTACTGCCCCTCTGATGATGTGTGAGCAGTTTACCACAGACCTATGGGTCCATAGCTAGTAGCTAGATGGCTTCTTCTCTCTCTTTGATCTTCAATACAATGTTCTCCTCGATCTCCTTGGAGTTCTATTCAATGTAATCTTCTTTTGCGGTGTGTTTGTTGGGATCCGATGAATTGTGGGTTTATGATCAGATTATTCATGAGAAATATTTGAGTCTTTTCTGAATTATTTTATGCATGATTGTTATAGCTTTGTATTTCTCTTCGATCTATCCATTTGGTTTGGCCAACTAGATTGATTTATCTTGCAATGGGAGAGGTGTTTTGTGATGGGTTCAATCTTGTGGTGTTCTATATCCCAGTGACAAAGTAGGGGACAAGACACGGATTTGAATTGTTGCCATTATGGATAAAACGATGGGGTTTATTCATATTGATTGGGTTTACTTTGTCTACATCATGTCATCTTGCTTAAGGCGTTACTCTATTTTTATTAACTTAATATCCTAGATGCATGTTGGATAGCGGTCGATGGGTGGAGTAATAGTAGTATATGCAGGCATGAGTCGGGCTACTTGTCTCGGACGTGATGCCTATATACATGATCATTGCCTTTAATATCGTCATAACTATGCGCTTTTTTATCAATTGCCCAACAGTAATTTGTTTACCCACCGTATGCTGTGTGTTCGAGAGAGAAGCCTCTAGTGAAAACTATGGCCCCCAGGTCTACTTTTATCATATATAAAATCCAAAAATACCTTGCTGCAATTTTATTTCCTTTATTTTATTTTGCAATTTCTTTTATCTATCTATCACTATCAGAATTAATCCTTGCAAATAACGAGTTCAAGGGGATTGACAACCCTCTTGCTCGCGTTGGGTGCAAGTATTTGCTTTTGTGTGTGTAGGTGCTGTTCACGAGGTTCTGCGTGGTTCTCCTACTGGATTGATACCTTGGTTCTCACTGAGGGAAACACTTATCACTACTGTGCTGCATCACCCCTCCTCTTCGGGGAAATCCCAACGCAGTTTACAAGTACCAAGGTTCAGCTTGCGGAGTTCTTCATGAAGAAGGGGTTGTGCTTGCTGAACCATGAGGTTGTTGCAATAAGACTTGCAGCTCAAGGCATTAGCCATTATGTTAGCCTTGCCCGGGGTATACAAAATACCCAAGTTATAGTCTGAAATTGCCTCCATCCATCTTTCCTGACGAAGGTTCAGATCCGGCTGAGTAAATAAGTACTTCAGACTTTGGTGATCTGTGAAGATCTCGCAACGATTACCAAGAAGGTAATGTCGCCATAACTTCAGAGCATAGATAACTCCGGCAAGTTCGAGATCATGCGTTGGATAGTTCTCTTCATGAGGACGCAACTGGCGAGAGCCATAAGCAATCACTTTATGCTCTTGCTTCAGGACACAGCCTAATCCTTGCCGAGAGGCGTCGCAATGGATCATGAAGTCTTTGTGTGTATCAGGGGGAGCAAGCACTTGGGCAGAAGTCAACTTGTCTTTCAAAGTTTGGAAACCATCCTGACATTTGGATGACCATTCAAACTTCTTGCCTTTGTGGAGGAGGTCAGTCAATGGCTTTGCAATCTTGGAGAAATTCTCGACAAAACGACGGCAATAGCTGGCGAGTCCGAGAGAACTTCTAACTTTTTTGACATTCTTAGGGGGGAGTCCAGTCAAGAATAGCCTGAACTCGTTCTAGATTAATAGCAATGTCTGCTGCAGAAATCACATGGACAAGATAGGTCACTTCAGGTAACCAGAACTCACACTTGGAGTACTTGGCATAAAGCTGATGTTCATGAACCTTCTCCAGTACAAGCCGAAGATGTTTGGCATGTTCTTCTTTATTCTTGGAATAAACCAGAATATCATCAAGATAAACCATGACGAATTTGTCGAGGTATTCCATGAAGATGTAGTTCATCAATCGAGACAAGGTGGCTGGAGCATTGGTTAAGCCAAAGGACATAATGGTGTACTCGTATGAACCATAGCGAGTAACGAATGTTGTTTTTGGAATGTCCTCTTCGCGGACCCTGATCTGATGGTATCCTAACCTCAAATCAAGTTTAGAGAAGACAAATGATCCAGCAAGTTGATCATATAAGTCATTGATTCTGGGAAGGAGGTACTTGTTCTGAATCATCGCCTGATTAACAGGACAATAATAAACAACCAAGCGATTAGTTCCATCCTTCATCTTAACAAAGAGCGAAGGGGAACCCCATGCAGAAGAGCTAGAGCGAGTGAATCCCTTGCGAAGTGATTCTTCGATTTCCTTCTTAAGCTTGAGAAGTTCATGTGGCGGCATTTTGTAGGCGTGCTTGGCGATAGGAGCAATGCCTGGTTCCAAGGCATTCATCGCATATATTTGGGCTTCGGTATTTTGGATCTTTCGAGCTGAGTAGCTCAATATCTAGTCGGAGGGGTGCAAGAGTTGGACTGTTTTAGCGGCACAGTCGATCAAAGCACAATGAGCTTTCAGCCAATCCATACCAAGGATGACATCTATGTTGGAAGACTGGAGGACGATGAGAGAGGCTCAGAATTCTAGTCCTTTAATTTCAATGGGAGCATTGTGGGTCACCACAGTGACATGACATTGGGATCCGGGGGTACTAACAACTAATGGGGAATGCAATGTTTCAAGTGTCATGTCATGTGCGAGTGCAAATGCTTCAGATATAAAAGAATGCGATGCTCCTGTATCAAAAAGAACAGAAGTGGGTACTGAATTAATAGCAAGGGTACCCATCACGATGTTCGGTTCCTCCTGAGATTCTTCGAGGTTGACATGGTTGGCATGACCACGACCGAATGCAGGCGGCCTGGTATTATTGTTGTTGCGATGGCCATTTCCACGACCAGTGGAAGGAAGTGCCAGTTGGTTCTGGTTCAGACTCCAATCTTTAGCACGATGACCTGGCTGTCCACACTTGAAGCATAGTCCGTCATTGGGATGAGGAGCCATAGTATTGGGCTGTCCACCTTGAGTTCTGGGCTGGCTTGGTGGTGGAGGAGGCAGATAAGGTGTGACATAGGAAGGCCTTGGTGCTGGGGCAGCTTGCGGGTAAACATTGTGGGGAATCCACACTCGGTGCTTCTGAGCAGACGGGCCCGAAGATGAGCCAACGTCATGAGTGCGCTGGTGCTCAATACGACTGGTCTCTGCTTGAATGGCCTTGTTGACAAGAGTGGCAAAGTTGTCAAACTCATGGAGTCAGAGTGCGAGCTTCATGTCAGGGTTCAATCCATCATGAAACTTCTCCTATTTACGTGCATTAGTTGAGACATCGTCTTCAGCATAGCGGGCCAAGTTGAGGAACTCACGCTGATATGCATCAATAGTCATCCACTACTGCAGGATGCTGCTAACATGACACATGTATCAGAGACCCTTCGACCAAACTGTGTGCGATGCATGAATCGCAAAAGGTATCGGAAAAAAACGTCATGAATACGACAAACTGTGTGCGATGGCGGAGACATCAAGCACGATTCAGATTAAAGTTGCGTGTGCGAATCTTGGCATACAGTTAATCCATACAAACTGTTTGCGATGTGCCCAAACAACAGAAATGGTCAGCCAGATCAAGGTGTGTGCGATATACGGCATACAATTCACTCAGATGAACTATTTGCGATGATACAGAAGAACACAAACGATTAGCCAGATCAAGGTGTGTGCGATAGACGGCATACAGGTCACTTGGATGAATTGTTTGCGATGAACCAAAACAACATAAATTGTTACCGAGATAAAGGTGTGTGCGATAGGCGGCATATAGGTCACTTGGATGAACTGTTTGTGATGAGCCAAAATTAACAGAAACGATTTGGCTTAACAAGATGTGTGTGATACCCGGCAAACAGGTCAGTAATTAGAATTGAGTGGGAAGACCAATATTAGAACAAACATTTCCTACTAATAAGCTCTGTGTGCTCTGGGCAAACGCTTGCCATGTGATTTGCTTCGTCTGCACAACATCTATGCTCTCTCTGTACAGAACAATATTCTTTAGTGTGAATAGTGTGCTCTGTTGGGCTGGCACACGAGTATATGGATCACACCCGTGGGCAAGCAATGTGCGGGCATGCGTCATGCTAGCTCACGCTTACTTCTATGCTAAGTTTCCACTAATTGATGGCATTTTATGAACACACAATCGTTTCCAGCCACTTCCTCATCGGTTTCCCGCTGCCACCCAGTGATTGCACATAAGCCTAGGCGGCGCGTGACACACTAAGGCACAAGCACAGCCTATAGCCCCTCTACCATTTCCAAGCACGCCAACCCACCGAAGCACCACCTCTGCCATCAACCTCCTCGACGAGGAAAATTAGCAGGCGCCACGACCCGTCAAGGCAGAGGGCGTTCCCGGCAACGCGATGGATGATGTCGTGCTGCGCATCATCGCTAGGGTTGAGCAGAACCTTGGCGCAGGGCGCACCTGCACCACGGATCAAGATAGGCGCATTAACGCCGAGAGGCTGCAGCTCGCCGCACAACATGATCGGTGGTGCACCGCAGAGCAAGATAGGCGCGTCCGCGCCGACAGGCTGCGGCGTGACGCATAGCGAGATCGATGGAGCGCCACAGAGCGAGAGGCGTGGCACGCGGCACAGCAAGAGCGGTTCCATCGGCGCTTGCCTGCTGTCGACAGGGTGTTTCAGCTGGGTACACGGCCCATCAGTCGCCTCGTTCATTGCTAGGAGTGGGAAGAGGCCGTCTGCGCCATACTTGCACCAGAGGCCGGCCGCGCCGTACTTGCACCGGACGTCGGCCGCGCCGTTCGGATGGGTCACGCCGTTTGCCTTGTCCGTGGCCCACTCGATGCTAATGTGTTGGTCGCTAGGCTCGAGCGCCTCCTTGGCCCAAGTGTCCGCCTAGGCGCGGTAGAGGAACATGGCCGTCGCATCGTCGAGCTGGTGATCTCCGATGAAATAGCCAACTTGGAGCTCGAGATCGCGCTCCAGATGTACCGCGAGCATGTCAACCACTTGGACGAACGCCTGCACGAGTTCAGGCAGAGCCAAGAGCTACCGTAGGCAAGGGTGGTGGTCATGGACGCATTTTATTTTGTTGAGTCATTTCGACGTTGATCGCTATATATTCACAACAATCATAATATTGCTCTGTTTCAATGTGTGTACCCTGTTTTGCATTCTTATATATTGTTCTGTTTCAATGTGTCTATGCTTTCCATTCTGTACATGTGGATGGTAACATCTAGATAGAATCAGTACGAAAATAGACAGAAATATGAAATTCATAACATATACGTGATGATACTTAACTACTACGTATAATGCATAAAATTGAAAACAAACATTACTAAAACTCCCAACTAATAATCGCTCCTTAGGGGTCCAGTATTCCGGCAGCCCCTCGCCAGCAGCTCCCTGGTGCGCGGTGGCTTCCCAACGTGGACAGAGTTCTCCGCCTCCTCCGCCTCGCAGCGCTCGTCATGTCGATCTGCCTCTTGCTGGTAGACGCGCGTGAACGATCTTGCCATTTTGGTGGGCGCCCACCGGAGCTCCTCGTCGGTAGCACGCTGGAGCTTATCGGCCCACCTCCATGCCGCGATGAGGCACCTAGCGCCTTTGGCCTTCCTTGCGAAGTACCGGCCGTCTTCATACACCTCCTCGGCATGTCGACGCGCCCGCCGCCAAAGCTCCAGCGCCTCCTTTCCCAGGCGGCCTCACGGACTTCACGGGCCGCCTGGTACCTGGCTTCCTCCTCCTCCATCTCCTTCTTGAACGCCACTTGCCTGGATTTCTCAGCCGCCGGCAGCGCCTTCCACAGACAAAGATTGTACTGGCGCTAAAACCACTCCAAAGTTGGGGGTTCCGGCGCAACTTCGTCTGGTGGCGCATAGGGGTCCTGCTTGTCGCTGCTCTACGCCTGGATGTCCTCGTGGGGCGGCGCCTCCTCCTCAGCGCATGTGCAGATCGGCGGCGCCATGGCAGAGTTTTGTGAGAGAGGGAGGGGGCGAGCAAGGAGAGAATGTAGATGAGAATATAGGAGGGATGACATGGGCGGGGTAGTATTTATTAGCGACCGGAATCTAGATCGACGAGAGCAATACACGCGCCAGTCGCCGGAATTTACGAGTGCTATAGCTTGAATTACACACGATTCCCGGAGCAAAAGCCGTGTGTGAAATAAATCGCTAATGGTACCCATGACTGAACCGCGTTTGATTAATAACCCGCGCCACTCACCTTCCAAATCTCGAGGCACGAAAAGAGTGCCAATCATGTGGGGCCCAGTTGTCTTGCCATATATTTACATTTTCTTTCCAAATGTTTTGCATGAATGCTTATTTCGTGTTACCATGATATTATTGTAAAATGTAATACATAAATGATTTTTCCAACCCATGATGATATGCTGTTGCATGTACATGTAGTTCAAAATTTTAAAGTACGGCCATTAAATGGTTACAAACTCACTTAATGTCTTAAAAATGTCAAATGACCCCTGAAAATTTCCAAATTTAAACATGAAAGTTGTATTCATGCATGTTAATGGTTGAAAAAATGCCAAGCCATAAGAGGAAGTGACTGTCGGTTCGTCATCAAACATGCAGATTCTTCCCTCTCGGAACAACGAGTCTTCTCGTGAGATGCTCCGATTTGTGAGAGGTGTGTGCCAAAACTTTCAATAAACTTGTCAATTTTTTTACCACGGCATCTTGGTACCATTTCATGACATCACGCAAGGTTTCATGTATTTCTGATCATTTTAGAATTTCTTGGATTTTAAAAGCCATGGTTCTCAATGTTTGTGTCCAAGCCATGACACCAATATGTTTCAAAATTCCTTCCAATTTACTACACAGGGCATTAACTTGCACAAGGAAACAAATATGACTTTCCAACCCATGATGGTTTGCCGTTGCAGGTACATGTAGTTCAAATTTGAATTACGGCCACTGTATGGCTAGAAACTAACTTAATGTCTTAAAAATGTCAAATGAACACTGGAATTTTCCAAAATTTAACATGACCATTGCATTAGTGCATGTCAACGGTAGAAAAAAATTCAGGGCCATACGAGGAAGCGAGCGTCGGTTCGTCATCAAACATGTATTGTTCCCTCTCGGAACCACGTGTCTTCTCGTGAGATGCTCCGATTTGTGAGAGGTGTGTGCCAAAACTTTCTTCAAAATGGCCAATTCTTTTACCACAGCATCTTGGTGCCATTTCATGACATCAAGCAAGGTTTCATGTATTTCTGATCATTTTTGATTTTTTTGGAATTTAAAAGCCATGGTTCTCAATTTTTGTGTCCAAGTCATGACACCAATATGTTTGAAAATTCCTTCCAATTTACTGCATAGGGCATTAACTCGCACACAGGCACACAAATATGATTTTCCAATCCATGATGGTTTGTTGTTGCATGTACATGTAGTTCAAATTTGAATTATAGCCATTATATGGCTAGAAGCTCACTTAATGTCTTAAAAAGGTCAAATGAACCCTAAAAATTTCCAAAATTTAACATGTCCATTGTATTAGTGCATGTTAACGGTACAAAACAATTCAGGGTCATACGAGGAAGCGAGCGCCGGTTCGTCATCAAACATGCATTGTTCCCTCTCAGAACCACGTGTCTTCTCGTGAGATGCTCTGATTTGTGAGAGGTGTGTGTCAAAACTTTCATCAAAGTGGCCAATTCTTTTGCCACAGCATCTTGGTGCCATGACATGACATCAAGCAAGGTTTCATGTATTTCCGATCATTTTTGATTTTTTTTGGAATTTAAAAGCTATGGTTCTCAATGTTTGTGTCCAAGCCGTGACACCAATATGTTTGAAAATTCCTTCCAATTTACTGCACAGGGCATTAGCTCGCACACAAGTACACAAATATGATTTTCCAACCCATGATGGTTTGCTATTGCATGTACATGCAGTTCAAGTTTGAATTACGACCATTATATGGCTAGAAACTCACTTAATGTCTTAAAAAGGTCAAATGAACCCTGAAATTTTCCAAAATTTGACATGTCCGTTGTATTAGTGCATGTTAACGATAAAAAAAATTAGGGTCATACGAGGAAGTGAGCGCCGGTTCGTCATCAAACATGCATTGTTCCCTCTCGGAACCACGTGTCTTCTCGTGAAATGCTCTGATTTGTGAGAGGTGTGTGTCAAAACTTTCGTCAAAGTGGCCAATTCTTTTACCATAGCATCTTGGCTCCATGACATGACATCAAGCAAGGTTTCATGTATTTTTTATCATTTTTGAATTTTTTGGAATTTAAAAGCCATGTTTCTCAATGTTTGTGTCCAAGCCGTGACACCAATATGTTTGAAAATTCCTTCCAATTTACTGCACAGGGCATTAACTCGCACACAAGTACACAAATATGATTTTCCAACCCATGATGGTTTGCTGTTGCATGTACATGCAGTTCAAATTTGAATTACGGCCATTATATGGCTAGAAATTCACTTAATGTCTTAAAAAGGTCAGATGAACCCTAAAAATTTCCAAATTTTAACATGACAGTTGTATTAGTGCATGTTAACGGTACAAAAAATTCCGTATAATTTCCATCACCATCTATTGCCACTATACTCCAAATTAGTCTTTCGCAGCTAATAAAAAAATGGACTACATCGCACACAGTTGGTAATAGGGACCATTTGCGATGAAAATTCGCGGGTCTTTTTATGTCTTCCTCTGTAGGCCTCGCCGGATTCGTCTGCTCAAGCGTCGTTCACCCCCTAATCCTCGAGTCCCCGATACCCATTCCCCAACACCTTCTGCAATGAATGACGCTGTGGAGATGCTTCGTGAGGGCCCATACAGTCGCCGGGTCCGCCCCGAGCGGCTTCGCCTCCGCCGAGAGCATGGCCGCCTACGCCGAGAGCGCGGCCGCATCCACATTGAGCACGGCTGCATCCACCAAGAGGGCGTCTACGGCAGCCGACAGGGCAGCTGCAGCAGCTTCTGCGATCGCGGCTGCAAACTCTGAGAGCACTCGAGCGGCCGTCCGTGCCGCGGAGGTCGCCCTGGTCCGGGTCGAGGCAATCCACGCCCAGATCGAGGACGCCCACGCCAAGATATTCCAGGCCTCCTCGGAATCGAGCATGCACCCCATGTTGGAAAAGGCAGCGGAGATGCTTGTCGATGATGCGGCGGCGAAGGCCATGGAGCCCCTATTTCCTCATGAGATCACCGAGCGGGAGCTGGAGATGCAGGAGGCTGTGGAGATCGAGGAGCAGTGGGACGAGGAGTTGCGCGTGGATAAGGAGGAGGTAGAGAGGCGTCTGTCTGTCGAGGAATCGGCGGTGGAGTACCAACGCGAGCTCTAGCACGACCACTACTACGAGTACTACAACCTTGAGGGCAGCGCCGAGGACGAGGATGAGGACGACGATGTGGTCGACTTCAGCCTGGGGGACGCAGAGTCCACCAGCGGCGGCATGTCACCAGGACAAGTCATCGACATCTCATCTTACATCGGCGAGGCATAGGGTGGCGCATCGGCGGCTTTGTTTAAATTATGAGTACTTAGCCTTTGTTTATAACGCTGGTCTTTTGTTAGAGCAATGTTTAGGTCAACTGGCTCTGCTTAATTACTAAAATTGCTCGATTCATTAAGTGTGGTCTTTGTGCTGTAGGCTCATTTGTGTACCCAAATTAGCAAGTGATGTTAAATTATGCAATGACGTGGATGAGCACTGTACCCAAGGAAATTTCAACCAAAATTTGAGTGCTCAAACTCATCGCATGCTCATAAAGTAGAAGAATCGTTTGCGATGCACACAGTTGTTCAAAGTGAATGGTGTCCGATGACACTGCGCGCCAAGTTTCCCTCCAACTTTCAAATTTTTCTGCCTAGCGCCAAAATATCTAACTCTTCCCCCCCTCCCCACCCCCTTTTCTCCCCGACCACGAGCCACATTTCCCTTGTTTACTCCTTCCTTCGTTCGTAATCTATAGCCGCTTCCTCGCTCTTGCCGTCTCGCATCCGACCGCCGCGGACGCCATGGTCTTCTTCAATGACCTCTCCAGCGGTTCCTCCTCTCCGACGACGACTATGTCACCAGCCGGGTATGCCTCTCTCCTCTCTCTCGCCCCCTAGGCTTAGGGTTCTGATTTGTAATAAAGGATTTTAACCCGGCGGCCGATTTGAGCCATTTGTTCCTCTTGTAGCTCCCTACGACCATCACTTGCAAGGAATGGAGCGAGTTAGCTGAAAATCTGCCTGCTCGTTGTCACCATCAATCTCCATGTGTGAAGTTAGTGGCTTCTGAATCTGTGGATAGTGGGAGGAAGTTTCTGGCATGTGCAGAGAAGGTTAGCCCCACTTTCGTTGTTACAAACCATTTGTTAGATGTGATCAGACACTGTCACTGTGCTATGTTAATCTGGATGTGATTAAGACACCATCACAGTTTCTACCTAGTATCTAAAAATGTTGCCATCTCATCAGCGATGCCCTGAGAAAATTATTTGGCACCGCTTCAGTAGTTTGTGCACCCAACTTTACTCCACACATCCAAGCAGCCAAGCAGTAAAATACTAATACTTTGTGGCACGAAGGAACTGGGCATCGGATCAACTAGGTGCTCCGGTTCCCTGAATTTTTCCTTTGGCATCGACTCGGCAGTGCAGGGCACCGGTGCCAAATGTAGCAACAGTTGATTTGACACCAGTTTTGTCCTACATAGTGGACGGCCTTAGTGCTATTTTGTTCTATGTTATTAAATTTGTGCATGTACATACCTGTTAGTATTAATTTGACGTCATTGAAACACTATCGATGTGTTGTTGTAGTTATATTTTGCTTCCTCATTAAATGGTCAATTTGTTATTATAGTAATACATGACTAAGAACTTGTAGCGTTGTTGCAGTTAATTATAGCTTGTGATGTTCCTGAATTTGGTTGTTGTCTCAGTAGCAATTAATTCATTTGCACATTGATCTTTTTGAGAAGATATGTCATAATTAATGTGTTTCTTTAGTTTTTGAAAATATGTATGTGGTGATTTTCTATGTTGCTAGAAACCCATTTTCCCTACAATTGTAACTGATTTAGTTTTAAACATTATAGGATGAAGGGAAGTGTTCTTACCTGTAGTGGGTTGATCAAGAGTGGCCATCGCCTTTGAAGATGTGCCTAGCAAAGCTCTGGAACATGTATGAGGAAGAGAATAGAGATAGGCTTAGAGAAAATGTTGTCAATGCTGAAGAATATTTCAAGATACAGGAAAAAAAGAGGAAAATGGAGAATGAGCTCAGATTTTTTGAATTAGACTTTGCTAAGATGGTGTTTGCGAAGGAGGAGGCACTTTCCCAGTTGGTCAGTGCAAAACAGATTCTTACTGAACTGAAAGCAGAGGTGGAGAAGACGAATTTGGCTGATCATGCATCATTCGATTAGGGAAATTAATATATTGTCCTAATATTGTGCTCAACATACTTTGTGCTTATGAATGTGAACTAGCTATATGCTGTACTATGTTGTATTCTCGTAGCTATCGTACAGTGATGTTAAAATATATTCGCGTGCCTGATATGAAAGTGGAAAATAGCTATTCGATATGAAATTGAAATTTGCTTAATACAGGAGGTATTAATAGTGAACTAATAAAGCTGCTAAATGGGTCATGGATTTTACAAACGTTTATAGCAGTAAAAGTGTGTGTGATGGATAGCCCAATGTCATACAATTTTCTTCATCGAATCGTGTGTGATATACTTGAACAATGCAAATGGTTAACCGAGGCAGAGTGTTTGTGATGTGGAATGCCACACAAATGTGTGTTCCATAATTACTGTGTGGGATGGCAAGACGATCTCCCACGGCTTGTCCTATGAAAGCATCCGCGTTATCTGCCCCGATCGCACACGAACGAAAAATTGTGTGCGATGTACATACGAACGTAAATGTTTGTCTGGGATTCACTATGTGGGTTCTACATACGAACGGAAATGTTTGTCTGGGATTCACTGTGTGGGATGTACATACGAACGGAAACGATTGGGCCTATATAATTGTCTGCGATGGCTCGCCCGATCGCACACAAGCTCTTTTTGCCCTGCGCGTGTGACCGGAGGACCTATCGCCGACGGTTTCTGGGTCATTTGGGTTGGACCCCCTTATCGCACACACAGGTAAGGCGACGGTTTAAAACTCTGTCGTGGAAAGGGGGTAAAAACCGTTTGTATAGCACGTCGCTACACCAGTGATCCCGCCCTAGACGAGGTTGCGGAATTCCCGCTTCTTCCTATCCATCAGTCCCTGGGGGATGTGACGTGCCCGGAAGGCAGCCTGGAATTCAGCCCGAGTGACGATGGTACCGACAGGCAGCATATGCCTATTTATGTCCCACCATTCTGCAGCTGGACCCTTCAGATGGTACGCCACAAAGGTGACGTAGTTGGTAGGGGAAACATTGGCAGACTCCAACTCGAAGATGATGTCACGGAGCCAGTCATCAGCATCAAGTGGGTTCGTTAAGGTGCGGTAGATAGCTGGGTTGAGACGCACAAAGTCCTGAAGTGTGACTTGTCCATGCTGGTGCTGGTTGTCGTGGTTTGGGAACTGGTTCATGATCCCGGTTATGAACTGACGGTTCAGCTCAAACTATGCCATAATGGTGGCAACATAGGGTGGAGGGGGTGGATTGTCATCACCACGACCACGACCACGTCCACGGTTACCTCACCCAGCAATTCTGAATAGAACAACATGGACAGGTTAACAATTATAATGGCACGCAAGTAAGAACATCATAAGTAAGAGGAATGCGACAAAATACTTAGTAGTAGTCATGTCTTACAAAAGGGGTCATAGATAGAGTTTAGTACATGGATTAGTGACATCGCAGGCGGCACGCAGGCACGCGATGAATGTATCTGATACTAATAGGTAAGACTACATCAGTCCCAGAGGGAACTACGTGAGTAACTAAATCCTGCCATCTGTTGGTGGTACGTCGGGAAATCCTCAACGGAAGGATCCTGCGGTCCGTGGATACTCTGGTGTGGAAGTTGACGCTCTGGTGGTAGAAGAGCACCACGACCAGGAGTGTAGCCTACAACATCTGGCCAGCCGACACCAGGGGGCATCACAGTCCTGGCAGGGTACAACACAGGACGATGCAGCTGCCCAGATATGACAAAGGGGAGCAAGTGCGTTAGGGTGTCGTAAAGTCGCATACGGGTGGCATACAACTTGCAGCGAAGAGCTCGGTTAGCTCGATCCAGACCATCAACATGCTGGACGAAGGTCTGATGGTAGAAAGGCTCGCGGGTGAGAGTGGTGTAGACACCAGTGTAGTGTCCCTCTTCACCCTCACCGGATGCAATCAGAATGTGTCTGAAAGGGGAGTTATCCAAGTCCCGATACTCGCCACGAAGACGTGTCTGACAAGCATAAGCAGCATCTCGGACTGCCATATCAATGGTCACTCCAACACCATGAGCGGTGTGCAGCATAGAGGGGGAGTCATCATCACGAGCATAGATACGAACAATGGCATGGTACTGCTCCTAGTTAAAGTCCTGGTACTGCTCGTACACGGTGTACTCAGGATGCCAGCGATAACCCAGGTAGGTCATAAGCTCAACTAGCACAACAAGTGAGCCTGAGGCTCCAACAGCCGTCATGTGGCGCACGATCTGTCTCGTAGGATTCATCTGAAAGCGAAGAGGTTTCAGAGGAGTCAAACTTCAGCAGCTGAAGGTATAGCGAAACGAAGGGGTAACTGAAAGTAATCAGGGCTCCGGAACGAAATCATCACGTGATCCTAGAGTTAGAGTTAGTAAAATTTATAACCCGAAGAGAAGAGAAATCAGAACCCAGAGTAAAGAAGCGGAATAAAAGATCATAATCCCACCCATAGGTGATGTGGGCCCGTAAGCCACACAACACGGTTAGTAATTTAGAAAATAGTTTTTCAAGTCTAGACTCAACATCGACCAAGGAGTTTGGAAGGGTTTCCTACAGGCAGTCGGCTCTGATACCAACTTGTGACACCCCCGTTTATAATCATGCACTAACCATAGACGCATCATGCACGATTATGAACGATGACCCACATTAATATCATAACACAACTCTACGACACAAATTTAAACATAAATCTTTTCATTACAAGCCAGGGCTACGAGGACCCAAAATACATCAGTCATCAAAGTAAATATTATCTGAGTTCATACATAGTTAGACAAGTTTTGCCTTAAGAAGGCTGAGCAAAACAATGACTCTAGACCGAAAGACAAGGCCTCCTGCCTGGGACCTCCGGACTACTCGTGGTCGCCGATCTCCACATAGTACACACCATCGGGGTAGCCTGCATCCGCAGTGCTACCAGCTATTGCAGCAACCAGGTCGAATGAAAAGAGTAGCAAAGCAAAGGTGAGTACATGTTGGTGCAATATTTGCCCTCTGGTGTTTTGGAGATTGTTGACAGAAACATGCATGGACTGATTTGTTTGCTAGTGCACACAGAGAGAAATAGTCCATGCAGAACCAAAGAGAATACTGTCTTAGGTGTCAAGTTTAAGGAACTTCACCGTAAAATATTTGTGACGCAGAGATGATTTAGCTATATCTATCGATGCCATGAAGGCGAGAAGATTGAAGTGAAAGAGGTGACCCCTCAAAATTGTGGTTGACGTGAAGCAATACTTGTTCGAAGCAGTCCAACGAAATTGACTGCAGTCAGAGTGAAGAAGACGAAGTGAAGACGTGCATTTACTTTCGTTGTTCTTTATCTTTTTGAGTCATAGGACCTCCGTACCATTAAGAGGGGCACATGTTCTCAAAGCTTAGATCCACTGTGATGCTTAGCCCAAAACCTATGAAAGAGTGAGAGAAATCTCTTTATGCTTCGAATGATTAGCTGTCAGCAGAAGACGTTGTTCTTCATTGCTAAAGGAGATATCTTTCGGACTGAGGAGTTAGCATTTCTTGCTCCGCAAGGAATATTACCGTTGTGCTCAATTTTTGACCATTGGACTCGTGTCGCTCGGCCATTGGCTGTCCCGCATGTCCAATTTGGTCATTTCCCTTCAGGGAAGGATGCGGCTATAAACAGCCACCCCGCTCCAACGTTCTCCATTGGCTGCTCCGCTTAAGATTTCTGAGAAGATTGATTGAGCATCCCCTCTCCGAGAGATTTGAGTTTAAAATCCACCAAGAGAAAATCAAGAACCAAAACTTAGATAGTGGTTGAGCATCACAGTAGTTCTGAGTTAGAGTTCTTGTACCTATTACTCTTGAGAGCCGCGCACTCTCTAGACGGATAGGTGTCGGATCGAGTGATTGAAGAGTTGTTGTCTTCACGGAGCAAGATCTTCAGCAACCAAGAGTCGTTGTGGTTTGCGAGGAAGTCTGTCAAAGGTTTGGAGATTGCCGATAAGCATCTACCATGAGTGAAATCAACTGGGGTCTGATCAACCTCGAGTTGAAGGAGAATAGGACGGAGAGAGGTTTGCTCCTGTGTTCAATCACAAGTCCCTCCAACCAGACGTAGTCCATTGACAGAAGGGCGAACTGGTCTACCAAATCCTTCTGTCGCCATCGAGCACAACTGGTTTACTCTACTTATCTGCACTACTTTCTGCAGTTTGTACTTGTGCTCTTTGCCGATAGATCTCTTTGATCATTTATCTTTCTAGCCTGTTCATCTTATCAGATTATCGCTCATTTAGATATCCCTCGGTACTTCTTCACATTTCTTTCAGTAGCATATATCTCATTGCTTTTATCTTGCTCACCCTTATGCTACTGCAACTTGTGATGTATTGCATTACCATCGTGATAGTTAAGCCTGTTATGTACAATGCGAAGATTATCATTGCTTCATATCTTGATAGATTTGTTCCTCGGTAACTTATTTGCTTAGCTAGGTTTCTATCTTATATTTTCCACTGCTGTGTTTCGGTTCGATTCAGAACATTCGGAAGAATTTTGAATCTCCCATTCACCCCCCTCTGGTCGATATACTCTCGGTCCTAACAATTGGAATCCGAGCGGGTTGTCCCTGTCTCTATTTATTAAAGGTCTAACAACCTTGGAGTTTTGAGTATGTCGTATGCTGTTAGATCCTCGCGCTCTGAAAGGTTTCCTATCTTCGATGGAAATGATTACTTGTACTGGCAAGGAAGAATGAGAATCAGGCTTCAAGCTATCAGTGTTGAACTGTGGGAAATTGTGGAGAAGGGATACACAATTCCACACCCTGAGACACCCACTCCAGAAGATGAAGCAAACATTCGTATAAATGCACAAGCAAAAGATATCACCTGTGACAGCATCTCTAGATACATTTTCATTCGGTTCAAACACCTTGATACAGCCAAGCAAATCTGGGATGCCCTTGAAAATCTTCATGAGATACAGATGGCAAGAACTGATGCTCACACTGATGTGCTTCGTGCAATGTTTACTCATTTTCAAACTCTTTGAAAGGAAAGCGTCATGGAGCTCACTGATCGATTGACCAACATTGTCGAGAGACTGCATCAACGGGGAGCGAAAGATATTACCGAAAAGGATCTAGTCAACAAACTGCTCAGTTCTCTTGATACAACGTTTGACGCAGTCATAGAAGAAATCAAGCAAAGACCTGATTTCGAAGAACTTCACTATGTTGAAATCATGAAGCTGTTGACCATTTAAGAAGAAAAGATGGAACTTTAGAATGGAAAACCAGAATCTTCCACAGAGAGTGAAGGAGAAATTCTCTCAAATTATGGCAGTTCCCAAGAAGAAGATGCCAAAAATCAACACTCGATAACGAGAGAACTCAAAATGCTCACTGAACGTCTCAACAATCTCAGAAGGCAGAATCTGCAACTCATAAATGATGATGAAGGTGAATCATCTATTGTTTCAAGGAGATTACCTCCAAAAGAAATGAAGTGCTTCAAGTGCAAACAATTCGGTCATTTCATTGCGGATTGTCCTAGTTGGGACTCGAACACCAGACCAAGCAGAAGATGGCGTGCTCATCACTGTACTAGATACACACACCAAAACCGTCATACTAAGCTCACGAAGAAGAAAGATTCATCTACATCTTCCTCAAAGAGACCAGTCACTGACGCAAAAGCAAAAGGCATTATTGAATCTAACATAAAAAGAATGTCACAACTGGCAAGTACATGTGCTGGAATGACTTTGAATTCTGAAGATGAATCTTCCGAAGATGAATCTTCCGAAGATGGAACGTCTCAATCAGAATCAGATACTGAATGGTTATATAGAGGACTGGGTGGTGAAAATGCTTTCATTGCATATGAATCATCTGAATACTCCGATGAATCAGACACCAATGATAATGCTTCAATTAATGATGAACCTACCTCGTTTTGCCTCATGACAAAAACCTCGAAGGATCAGGTATCCTCCAAGCATCAAAGGTCTAGAAATGAACTCTCTTTAGACAACATTGCCTATGCTAAACTTATCAAGATTGCAAAATCTCAGCAAGACGAACTTGAAAAACTTCAGAAAAATGTAAGGAAATCCGAAGGATTACTGGTCGATGAGATGGAGAAAAATCAGGAGTTGATCAAGGAGCATGATGCTCTCTCCTCAACTGCTGATGATCTTTCCAACCGATATAATTCTCTAACGGTTGACTTCGAGAGTTTATCAGAAGAACTCCTTAACATGAATCAAAAACTCGAGTCACTAAAAGAGTCTTATGACGTGCTTGTGAAAGAAAAGGATTCTCTCATCGCCAAGCAATCTGAAAAACTTCCTGATGATTTTGTGCCTCCTTGTCTAAAATGCTTAGAACGTAGTAATACTAATTCCACTGCTGAAACTTCCAATGCTATCATCGAGAATATTGCAACTACTATGAATGACTTCACTAATCCCTCTTCCGAGGAAATGGTTGTTGTCTCTGATGAAAATTTCTGGTTGAGGAACCTACTTGAGACTGGCATGTTTAAAAGCCTCAAAGGACATCAAACATTGTGTGATGTGCTCAAGAAGTCAATTCTGCACAAAAATCCCAGAAAGGAAGGCTTGGGTTTCGAAAGGAAACTCAATGTTGATTGAACCTACTGGACACCCGAGCAATATCCTCGAACGAGTTAGGTTCTTGCTAAGAGCAAAACCCTTGAACCAGCTCTTCTATCAGGGTATGAGTGCCCCATCTCTGTTGATGATAACGAATCTGATGATTCAAACTACAAACTCTTCAAACAAGAGAATGGTAAAGTATTTGCTCGATACGTCAGTACTAACTGCAGGTCTGGCTCACCCAAGAAGCAAATTTGGGTGAAGAAATGCATGATTGAAAATCTATCTGTCACTGCTAACCTTACATTGCAGAGTAATTCATTGAACAGAAATGGGTTAAATACTCGTCAGAAGGAATACATGCGTATTTCCTCGAACCATTATACCCATGTCTCCGGAAACAATTTTAATGCTTACTCTCATGATTACTCTCGTGTTACACAGGTAAACTATAGAGAACAATGAAAGAAAAAGGTCACTGCTCAGTCGAGACAAATAAGGTCATCATCTCCCACACAAGTGTGGGTTGTGAAGAAAAACTAACTTTCTTGCAGGAATTCGCTCAGGGTTACCGCTCATCGATCTCATGCCCTGAGATTCTTGTTTGTTGGTGATGTCTATTTCTTTTTCTTCTTATTTGCTCTCTCCCGTGTTTGTGTTTTGTCTGTTGTTCAACTCACTCAGAGCTTTCGTTTGTTGCTTTTTCTCTTCTTTTGACTGAGTGTTTTGTCTCGGACCCTGTTTCCCCTCTGTTCTCTCTCTCCCAAGTCTATGTTGTCTGTCACAAATATGCAACTTAACCTGAAGAAAATTTCTCTCCAACATCCTTGGTTGCGAAAGAAATATACTTCGAATGTTATTCCATTTTGGCGTTTGCCCTCTTCAAATCTTTCATTTGCCTGCTCCTCTTCCTGAGAAATCCTCAGGCAATCATCGCCACGTGCCTACGATCTCTATGATATTAATCGTGTCCGTCGAATGCGGAATGTCCCGCATCTCTAGGCCATGGATCTTGGAGGGGCAGTTTTGCTTCCCAGCTATAAATACCCCTCTCCTATCCATCACCTTCCTTGGTACACCCTATTTTCCCTCAATCCCTTGCCCCTCCACTGACTGAGCCCGCGCTCGAAGCATCTCTGGCGAGGAGCTCTGCTGTGCAACTCCGGTGGTGTCTTGTCACAGTTGTCCACGCCGTGCGGTAATCTTACTTCCCGCATTGCCGTAGCTGATTCAAGACGCCAAGTTAGGGTGTTTGGATTAGGAACTGACTCCCTCCCTTCCTCTATTCTTGGAGTAGTTTCTACCGATGCTATTTTCGGGGATTTATTCTCACCACGGTAGATCTTTAGGAATCCCTTGGATTTAACTTGTACGGTTTGCAGTTGTTCCTCGTACCAAGTTGTTCTATTCCATGGATTCTAGCGCAGTTCCAGGAAAGCTTAGATGTTGATTCTATTGCTTTAGTCTTGACAGAGATTCTCTGGGGCTGGATTGAAATACATCGAGAATATCTTTTCTAACTGTAATAGATCATTGTCTGAATCTTATTAAAAATGTGCTTTGCATCTCAAAATATCTTCTGTGCATGCTTGTGACCCTATCTATTTATTCCTCACGTCTATTCTCTTTCACAGGTGTCATGAGTTCCAGTTCGGAGGAGCACACAGCATCTGAGAGTGATCTGCCTCAGTATCCTTCCAAGTCTGAAAGGTTCAGAATGACCGGTGGAGGAAAATCTTCGAAGCCTCCCAAGGTGCCGAAGAAGAATTGAGAATCTGATTCTGAAGAAGTTGAGGAAGAAATCCCTTCAGCCACCACTTAGTCTGATGATGATGCAGTCACTGACGCCCTCACCATTTTCTCTGATGGAAATTTAAAAAAGGGTGGTCATGGCAGAGAGAAGAACACTACAGCCGAGATCTCTGCCCCTGAGAGTTACAAAACTCCTCTTGAAGGAGAATCAGTTGTTGATCACAACAATAGGTTGCAAAGGATTTGTCGCCACTGGGCGAGCAAATGGTTCAGATATGAGAATGTCCGAAAGAAGTACCAGATCTTGTTTGCCTTCACTCCTCCATGGAATGATTGCATTGCAGAAAACTGTATTGGTCCGAATGATGAGAAGGTCAGGCCAGGTCAACCAGCAAATCCTCACCCAGATTCACTTAAAACCATCGCTGACTTTCCCGAAGAGGTTGCCAAGAGAGCGAAGGCCAAGGCAAAACGTGAGGCCCGGGAGGCCAGAAAGAAGCAAGTTGAAGCTCGCAATGTTGCACTGACGCAACAAGATGTGATGAAGAAGAAGGAGCAAGCGTTTGCTTCCAAGGGGAGCAAGTCAAGGAAACCTGTTTCTCCTCGAGCTCCTCGAAAGAAAACCATCTCCAAGAGAACAAGGAAAGTTAATCTGACTCGTCTGATGAGTCATCTGATGAAGAAATGGGTGATGAAATTCCCATAAATGACCAGGCTGCCATTCTTGACAAGCCAGCCCAGTGTCCTTCTCCAGTGAAGGTTTTGCCCTCTCTAAGGAGATCTCCAAGGCATGCATCCATTCCTGTTGCTGACAAACCTTCGGGTTCTGCTATGCCAACTTGAAAGAGTACTGCGAGGAGAAAGCTGCAGTCCGAGGAAGATGCTTCCATGAAGAAAGTGAAGTCTTCTGTTCTTGCTTCCACAAAGGAACAAAAATATGATTTCAGGCTTATCATTGATGTCATTGACAACGCCGCATATGATGCCAAGTCTGCTGACTTTTGCAGCTTCGGTCTGCCTGATGATGTTACCAAGATGGTAATGAAGCATTTCACTGAGCTGAGGAAAATCTCCAAGAAGCTCAATAAGGCAGTAAAGGACAAACAAGCACTCGAGCAAATGAGGAATGAGGCCAAGACAGATTACGAAAGAAAAGGTCTGAACAAGGAAATTGTAGATATCACTAAGACCCTAAGTGCCATCAGAAATGAGAAAGTTGAATGGCACTCCAAGATGCACATAGATGTGGCCCAAATGTGTGATAGGAGAAACGAGGAAATTGATCGCTAGGCTGACCTTGCACGAAGAAGAACAAAGGAAGAAAAACGTCAGAAAGCTAGAGCCAGAGCAAGCAAACCCAAGGGAAACACTAATCTGTAACACCCCCAGTGTCATACTACAGTGACCTCACACTAATGATGCCAAGTCATCATCATTATTTCCTAAGAAATGCAATTAAGAAATAATTCAACTCAAATTCAAAACTCAAATAACAAGTGAAATTAGAAAAAACTCCAAATTTATAAACAAAATAGTTAATAATATTGCAAATAATCCCAAAGCAATTATAAAAATAAAACCAACATTATTTAAATTCCCAAATTGCCCCCAACAACCAAAAATAGTGACCAAAACAGCCCCATTAATTCATTTTCAATTATGAAAAATTCAATTGAATTCAAATATACCCCAAACTTTTTGTGGTAGCCCAAAATATAACTTTGTATTTATATGACAATTTTCACCATTTACAAAATCATTTGGTAGCTCTACTTAATGCAAAACAGTGGCAGAAAATACAAAATGGAAAAGAATAAAAGAAAAAGCCTAGCGCTACTCTGCCACTGGGCCTAAGTAGGCTACAGTGCGGCCCAGCCCACTACAGCCGGCCTTCCCCTACCTTCCGCTGCACCAGGAGAAGGCCGACGCGTGCCATGGCCACCGACGCCGTGCTCGCACGGCCATCGAGAGCCGGGGGTGGACAAGGACCCCCCCCCCCTCAACGCCACTCTCTCCCCCGCTAACCCTAGCCCCCTCAGATCCCTCCCTCTCGCTCGCCCCTTCTTCCTCCGGCGCACCCGACACAGACGTCGCCACGCCGCCGTCGTCTATAAGGCCAGGAGCCTCCCCGTGCCACAAGATGGTGTCCTAGGGGTGCGCCGTCGTCGACCACGACCCCTACGATGACTGGTTCAAGCAGGGACACCGCCAAGCCGTCGCCATCATCGATCTTCCCCGACTGGATCGCCGTGGTCCGCCACCCGACTCGCTCTCCTCCGACGAGCCCCGGCCTCCCCGAGCAGCTCCTCGACACCGCTGTGAGCCGCGCCTCCTCTCTGCCTCCCCCTCGAGCTCAAACTCGAGCTGTCGCGCGCGCCCCGCTGTAGCTGTAGCTCCGGCCGCCGCTCGATCCGTCGCCGCCATCACTACCATCCCTCCCCGGTCTCCCTGAGACCACCGTTGGACGCGGCCGAACCCCAGCTTCCCGTAGAGCCTGTCCGCGGCTCGATCCGCTGCCCGTGCACCATTTCCGCGCGACGCCACCGCGCCTGGTGCTTGCCGTGGCAACGCCGGAGCGCGCCGGCATTTAAACGTCGGCGGGACCCACTCGTCAGGTGGTTAGGGACTAACCACACGGCTAACAGCCACTGACAGTGGGGCCAACTCTGTAGCTTTTAAATTAGACATTAGATTAACTACTAACTAAAGTATTAACCCCACTGACATGTGGGCCCGCGTACTGTAGCATTTAGTTAAATTAAATAAATCAAATAATTAGTTAAGTCATTGGCTTGTAGGCCCCCCTGCTAATTAACTTAATTAAATTAACCTAACCCTCTGTTAACTCTAACAGTCACTGACTTCTGGGTCCCACTAGACCCAGTTGACCAGTCAACCCAGCTGACTGTGCTGGGCCCAGTCAATGACAGGTGGGTCCCCCTGGGCCCAGTTGACCAGTCAGCGGTCATAGTTGACTGCTGACTGGGCAGTCAACGGGGACCCACCTGTCAGCCTAATAAGCACTTTGCTGGGTACACTTCTGTGTACCCATAGCAATTTAGCTATTTAATTTTTGAATTTAAATTAATTCTAGAAAATCTCGAAAATGATTAAAACTTTGAAAAATCATATAAAATAATCCGTAACTCGGATGAAAATAATTTATATATGAAAAATGATCAGAAAAATATGACGAATCTGAATCTGTGGTCAAAATGCTTGACCATCACTCCTAACTAGATGAACATGGAACCTTCCCCTCCAGATCCATATACCGATAATCACTTAAAGCCGGGAAAATATTTCCAGATATTTTCTCGCTCCGTTTGTAACCCTTAACACTGCGTTAGGGCACCCCTAGCACAGCATATTGCCATGCTAAGCATCTGTGTGCATTTGCTTTCTTTATATTTATTGTTTCTTCCCCCTCTACTCTCCGGTAGACTCCGAGACGGACGCTGCTCGTGAGTACGACTACGTCGCCGATGACCCCTCTTTCACCACAGAGCTTCCAGGTAAGCAAACCACTTTGATCATTCCTATATCACCTATTCCTTCTTCCCCGTGCTTGCATTAGAATTTGCTACCGTATTTGATTGTTCCTATTCTGATGCATAGCCTGATTTTGTAACTGCTGTTGATACCTTATCTGCTATCCTAAATCCTTAGTGTAGGTTACTACCAGAAGACTCGATCAACCTGATCGATGTGCATAGACCGACACAGCACCGCACACCCCCTTAGTTGTATGACTCTGCAGAGATACCATCGAGTGCCGAGGGTGATACCTCCTACCTCACTCCTGATGTTGTCTCCGTAGCGTAGCTGGTCGGTTGTGGGATACCGTGGGTGATTCCTCTTTCACCACCTCCGATGATGCCTCCGTCGGACAGCCCCTCAAGTGTGAACTTATCGAGGGTGATTCTTCCAAGTTCACCTTGATGGTTGCATCGAGCGGGAATCCATCTAGGGTGATTCCACGGATTCCCCACGATGTTATGGACACACGGGTACTTTGACCTTCACCTCAGTTCTTTGGGAAGGTGGGTTGGCCAGGAGGGCACCCGCGAGAGATTATTGTGGTGGAACGACAGGGCAGGTGGAGACCACCTAGGAGAGAGGTGGGCCTGGTCCCTGGTTGTTGGACCGCGGGTTACCAAGTCGGTGCGGCAGGGTGTCGGAGGTGAGCCTTGAGCCATGTTCGTGTCCATGAGCTCCTAATAATTCAATAACGGATTTGGGTATTTGATCTGAGTTGGCCACTGGCCTATACGCACTACCACCATGCGGGATTATGGTTTAATGGGGCCCTCGACGCCGTATGTATCAGCCGAAAGCTCTGCTAGACGTCCAGTTCAGCATTGCGGCACGGCTGGGCCGGCGCCATCCAGGAGAGAGGTGGCGCCTGGATTCGCCCTGCGCGCAATGACCTGCAGTGCAAAGGGCGATGGGCCCAAGACCCCTGAGCACTTAGGATGTAGACCGACGGGGACCTCTCTGTTGAGCCTAGGTAGGACTACGTCGTGTCGATCAGCCGAGGCCGGGCATGACCGAGAAAAGTGTGTCCGTCCAGAGTTAATCGAGCGTGTTGGGTAACAGTAGTGCACCCCTGCAGGGAAGTTATTTATTCGAATAGCCGTGTCCACGGTAACAGGACGCTCAGTGTTGTATCCCGATCTACTACAACTTGAACTGGATACTTGTTACTCTAATTAATATGTTAGCTCCGAGATCGCTTTCTCACAGGGAGTCGAGGACGGATCTCTGGGCTTTGCTACTACATGCTTATTACTTTGTTATATGCTAATCTACACTCTTCTAATGCTGCAAGACACTGCAAGATGCTAGTCTTCGATAGGCTAGGCCTTCCCCTCTGTTCTGGCATTTCTGCAGTATAGTCCATAGATACAGCCCCTTCCTTTTGATACCACTGCATAATTAGCATAGTTCTGATGTAAGTCTTGCGAGTACTTTGGATGAGTACTCACGGTTGCTTTGCTACCTCTTTTTTCCCATACCCAATTGCTGCGATCAGATGGCGAAGCCCCGGAACCAGCTGACCCCGTCGACGAGTACTACTACCCCTCCGGTGGAGCCTACTACTACGTGGAGACCGACGACCAGGAGTAGTTTAGGAGGCTCCCAAGAAGGAGGCATGCGCCTTTTCGATCAGATATCGTTGTTTTTCTCAGCCTTCTTAAGGCAAACTGTTTAACTTATGTCTGTACTCAGATATTTTGTTGCTTCCGCTAACGCTTGTTCGCGAGCTTATGTATTCGAGCACTCGAGGCCCCTGGCTTGTAATATAAAGCTTGTTTGACTTTTATTTGTGTTTAGAGTTGTGTTGTGATATCTTCCCATGAGTCTTAGGCTTGACCGTGTGCATTTGCGAGTATGATTAGTGCACGGTCGAGTCGAGGCGTCACAAGTTGGTATCAGTGTCGACTGCCTGTAGGAAGCCCCTTTCCAACTCCTTGGCCGAAGTTGAGTCTAGTCTTTGAAAAACCTATTTTACTAACTATGTTTTTGTAACACCCTGGTTTTCGCTCCTTGTTTTTTTTCTTCGCGGGATTGGACTCCCATCTTTTTTCTGGTGTTATCAGATTTTCTCTCGCTCTTGGGTATATCAAGATGGTCATTTAGCCTTGCCTTTCCTATCCAACCAAAGATTCTCTCCAGTCCAACCTTGCCACCCAAAATTTAATCTGAGGACTTTGCCGCCGAAACCCTACCTTCCGAGTTACCGGAAGGGAAACCCTAATTCCTTCCGTTACAAAGGAACCCCAATTTCCTTTGATCTTTTGCCTCCCAAATTTTTCCCAGTGATCATCCTATCTTTTTAAACCCTGGATATGTAAAAATATTGCCAAGTCATTTGCAATATTTTTCATTTAAAATTAATTCCTTTTTCTGCCAGTTAAAGGAATTAAATCCAGCAAAATATCTATCCATCTCCAAAGTTCATGAAAACTTGTGGAGATATTCTTTGTGATCATATTGAGCCCCCATAAAAATATTGGCCAAAATTAAATGAGGGAAATTGCATTTTCCTAATTAAAGCCAATATTGCATTTTGGGCACCTTCCAAAGGAGCTACTATTTTGGTAGCCAGGAAAAATCCAAAATAATTTGTGGAGCTTCTATTATCCATATCTTCACCATTTCCATCAAGAACCCAAGTCCCATAGTTCAAATTTTGAGCATATCATCCAGTTCTTGTTTCTGGATTTATTTTCAGGTTGTGAAGCAACTATATTTTATATTGCTTCAAAAAATCTCAAATTAATCCAGGACCTCACATTCCCTATATGATGTGACTATGCAAAAATTCACATCATTTTATCTAACCATTTTCTCCCAAAAAATCTATCTAGTTTCTGTCCAGCAGAAAGCTTTGTGAAGGAAGTACCATTTTGGTATACCCAAATGAGCTCAAATTTTCCCAGTACCTCCATATTTCCAAGTCATCACTCTCCACAAAAATTCAGCTCATTTCACCAAGCCAGTTGAGCACAACATCAAAATCCATTTTCTGGACCAGAATCTGCATTTGCAAATGAAGTGTATGCAAAACTTGTCCAAATGCCTTCAAATTTTTCCTGCATCTACTCCTTCCTACCCCACCTTATTTTGACAGCATTTCAATCTCACTTGCTAAGTCATTTCACCTCAGCTTGGTCCCCAAGTTTCTGTCCAGAAGTTGTTCTGGATCCCCTCGACTACTCTAGAGCCATCCTGGTCCATCCAGTGATCGACCTCGTCTATTTGAGCAGTGAGGGAGCTGTTTGACAAGATTGGACAGGCAGGAGAGTGCCAGAGCTTGTAGTGCGCATGGTGACCACGCAGCCACCGTGCAGAAACGGTGCTCTGCGCTCTGTCAGCTCCGTTCGGTCATCTCCGGCCAGCTCCGACGTGTCCCGACGTGTCAAATGGCTCCGCGGCATCCACCTGCCCCTCCCTAGACCCTTCCCCACTCCTCTCTCTTCCTCCTCACGCCACGGCGAGCGCCGCCATGGCCACTATTGCCTCGTGATCCGTCGTCGTCTTCCCCTCCATTGGCCCCTTCCTCCTCGAGTTGTCGCCTCGTTCTGGGCCTCGTCAGGTCGGCACCGCACGCGGCCAAGACCAGCTCACCGCGAGCAACAGAGCTCCGACCAGATCATCCCGAGCTACCGAGCCTATCCACCCGCGCGGCCGGGCTATAAATAGCCACAGCCCGAGCTCTCCCCGAGCACTTCAGCAGCAGCAGCCTCCTCCACATTCCCTCTGGTCCTCTCCGACGCGCTCCCCCGGCCAAATCCCTCGCCGGAGCTCTCAAATTTCCGGCGAGCTCCACCCACTGCTCCGCCCTCAGTTCCCGCGCATAGCCGTTCCCGGTGCCCGTGGACCTCACTGCTGGACGCTCCACTCTCCGGCGACCTTGCCCGTGCCCTCCCCTAGTCTCCTAGTCCACAGGAGCCTCCCCCACTCGCCGGAGCCGCCACGCACTGCCCTCCACCCGCAGCCACGCCGCCGGCCATCCCCGCCTCCACTTCCACCACCCACCGGTGCGGGGTGAGGCCAGGAGCACAGCCCCACCGCCGCCCGAAGTCCCCGAGCTGTCCATCGCCGGATTCCACCACGGCCGCGCCTCCTCTACTCCGGCGTCGCGAGGTGGAAGGAGGTGGGCGGGAGGAGAGAGAGAGCGCCGGTGGGGCCCAGCTGTAAGCGACTATTGACCCGGGCCCGCGAGTTTAAGTGGAAGCGCCCTCTGTAGAATGCGCTTTCCCTTTTGGGAAAGCGTATTTCCTTACTGCTTCAGTTGAAAAGGCATTTCCAATATGCAGAAAGCATATTTTCAGAAGTGTGTTTTCTGTTTAACCTCACCGGCCGAAACCCTTAAATCGTGAACGTTCGTCGGCTAAGGGCAAAAATGAACAGTTTCTGTTTATTTTCTGCCTAAACAACGAACGGCCACAACTTTTCGCTCGTAACTCCGATTGAGGTAAATCCAACGCCCACGTCTTCAGTTCGTCGAGCCCGTTCTGATGGTATCATTTTCATAATGTTTCCACACTGTGAAAATGACCATTTTGCCCCTGCCCTTATTCAGCCTCCTTCGAGAGAGAACCATTTCCGGCGAAATTTTTCCGCGAGCTTCCCTCACCTCTCCCGGAGTATTCCTTCGCCCCAGGCAAGCTGACCATCTGATATGTGCCCTAAAGCATTGCTCTGTGTTAATCTTGCATGTTTAAATTAATATGCTTATGCTTGTATGCGTAGTGGTGAGCTGTATGTGACGCTAGTGAACCCTTGTCTGCCTTTCTTTGGTGACGGCACCATGCCTGTGTTCTGAGCTGCTTCCGGCCGTCCGGGGTGGATGCCGACTTTATGTTCTCTTTTCAACAACTGGCCCGTGTTCTAAGCTGCCTTTCGGCCGTCTCGGGCAGCTATTGAATTTCTTTTTGTAGCGGTAACCCTATGCTCTGAGCTGTTCTTCGGCCGTCTTAGGGGACCGCTACACTCTTTTTATCAACACCGTCTCATGCTCTGAGCTGCTTTTCAGCCATCTTGAGCCGGGGTTGAGTTATTCCGGTAACGTCCTAGATCTGAGTTGTAAAGACCATTCTGGTGGCTACTGGTTTATTTGTCGGTTTCATGCAAGGGTTCAGATGGTCGTAACATACAGCTAGAACTTGTGAAGTGATAACTTGCCATTTAAGTATTGTCTCACTAATGACTTGATGTGATATTGTATGGAGATAGGTTGTTATGTTTTTCATAATTGTTACATCATGCATTGTTACTGTTGTTGCAATAATAAAGAATGTGACTTAATAATGACAACCTCCTCCGTCGGCTGGATCGAGTCATAGTGCCACCAAACCGAGCTCATCGAGTGCAGCCACACTTGCCGGTATGGGACGGCCCTAGCTTGGTCTATTGTCTTGCCTCTTGTCGGTACCTCCAAAGAGGGAGGGTTATGCGTGCGTGCTACCCTGGCCCGGTAGGCGGCGATAATCCTGTGAGCCCAGTTTAGTTATATGGATCCAGGTCCCCGTTTGGGACAGTTTTGTTTGGCCACGACGGTGGCAGGTGTCACGGGGTGACACAGGGGCCACCCAGGACATGACCCTGGGAGGGTATGATTGTCGGTGGGACCGCAAGAGTGCCAGGCAATAGACAAGTTTTGTTGGAGCAGCACCGGTCCACCCTAATGGGAACATGTACTAAGTACGAGGCCGGGAGCTCCATGGTGTGGGTAAAGTGCACAACCTCTGCAGAGTGTAAATCTATTCGAATAGCCGCGTCCTCGGTCATGGGACATAGTTCGTACTAGGTCACACTATTTGGTCTGTGTCGAGTCCGGAGGAATGAACTATATAATGTTACTGCTAAGACTGAACCAGAGAATGGTAAGGCATGTCAGACTTATTGTGCAGATGCAGGGACATCGGATGATGTCAGGTATATGGAATGTTAGCCTTGCGATGGCTATGAGATGAGTGGTCGAATGACCACATGACTTGGACTTGATTTGGATCGGATATGGTTTGGATCATGACATATTCGGAGTATGGATTATTTACTTGATATGTTTTACTTCAGTAGTTATCATGCGAGTTAATCCTGTTATGACATGATAATTAATGTTGCTAGATGATTAATCTTGCTAGATAATCCTGCCTTAGTATGATAGCTAATATTGTTAAGATAACCAATGCATGCTTGAATGCCATGGATTGCTTTGCTTGGTGTATATGTTAGTTTGGTTTGCTTGCGAGTACATTCAAAAGTACTCATCGGCCTTCAATGTGGCCAGGTTCACCTAAGGATCCGACGTTCGCTAGCAAGGAGCCGGAGTGTTCGCGGGCTAGAAGAGTAACCCAGTCAGATCCCTGTGGATTGGAGCCGCACCAAGACCCTGCTGCCTTAGATAGAGCTTTTTCCGCTGCCTTCACCCTTGTAATATATCATGTAAGACTGATATATCCATTAATAGAAATGTCTGTGTTCATGATACTTGTTGTAAAGGCGCATGCCAGAGTGATTTTCCTGGGCTGGTATGTGCGGCGACCGTCTGACTACAGTGGTATTCAGGCGGGGCGCCACAGTTGTGTGGCTTACGGGCCCACATCACAAATGGTTGGGTTTAGGATCTTTTATTCCTCTCCTTTACTCTGGGACTCTGATCTCTCACCTTTTCGGGTTAACGATTTTGCTAACTCTAACATTAGGCTCTCCTGTTCACATTTACCCGGAGAGCTGGATTGTCTGCAATTATTCCTTTCCATTGGTCTGTTTAATCTGATCATCACATTTTCCTTTCCATTGGTCTGTTTAACCTTCCTTGTAATCTAGCTTTTATCTGGGCAGTGATAATTCCCTGCTTAAGTCAACACCCCTAAATAAAACCTTGTCTCTATTGTTGATGACATTCCGGTAACCACCGATGGACGAGAACCTTGCCTATTGGTCCGCCTCATTTTAACGAGCGGGAAATGGTTCTCTTCGTTCCCCGCCCTTGGTACCGACGTTGTTGCCAACATAGCTGACAAACTATCCTCTGACGTGCCTTACTATCATGGCTGTTCAAAATGTCACCGCCCTTCCTACTTTTAACCCACACTAACCACAGTTCCACGGGATCGAAACCTAACTCTCCTGTACATCCTTGATCCCGAAGATACCCCTTACCCCACCTCTTAAATCTCGGGACGAGATTTCTTGTAGTGGGGGAGATTTGTAACACCCCCAGTGTCATACTACAGTGACCTCACACTAATGATGCCAAGTCATCATCATTATATCCTAAGAAATGCAATTAAGAAATAATTCAACTCAAATTCAAAACTCAAATAACAAGTGAAATTAGAAAAAACTCCAAACTTATAAACAAAATAGTTCATAATATTGCAAATAATCCCAAAGCAATTATAAAAATAAAACCAACATTATTTAAATTCCCAAATTGCCCCCAGCAACCAAAAACAGTGACCCGGGTCAACACTTCCTGTATCTGGTTTCGGCTTTATTTTGACTCCTTGTAGGGGCTCAAAACAGCCCCATTAATTCATTTTCAATTATGAAAAATTCAATTGAATTCAAATATACCCCAAACTTTTTGTGGTAGCCCAAAATATCACTTTGTATTTATATGACAATTTTCACCATTTACAAAAAATCATTTGGTGGTTCTACTTAATGCAAAACAGTGGCAGAAAATACAAAATGGAAAACAATAAAAGAAAAAGCCTAGCGCTACTGTGCCACTGGGCCTAAGTGGGCTACAGTGCGGCCCAGCCACTACAGCCGGCCTTCCCCTACCTCCCGCTGCACCAGGAGAAGGCCGACGTGCGCCATGGCCACCGACACCACGCTCGCACGGCCATCGAGAGCCACGGGTGGATAAGGACCCCCCCCCCTCGACGCCACTCTCTCCCCCCCGCTAACCCTAGTTCCCTTAGATCCCTCCCTCTCGCTCGCCCCTTCTTCCTCCCGCGCACCCGACGCAGACGTCGCCACGCAGCCGTCGTCTACGCAGCCAGGAGCCTCCCCGTGCCACAAGATGGTGTCCTAGGGGTGCGCCGTCATCGACCACGACCCCTACGGTGACTGGTTCGAGCAGGGACGCCGCCAAGCCGTCACCATCGTCGATCTCCCCCGACTGGATCGCCGTGGTCTGCCGCTCGACTCGCTCCCCTCCGACGAGCCCCGGCCTCCCCGAGCAGCTCCTAGACACCGTTGTGAGCCGCGCCTCCTCTCTGCCTCCCCCTCGAGCTCGAACTCGAGCTGTCGCGCGCGCCCCGCCGTAGCCGTAGCTCCGGCCGCCGCTCGATCCGTCACCGCCGTCGCTACCATCCCTCCCGGGTCTCCCTGAGACCACCGTTGGACGCGGCCGAACCCCAGCTTCCCATAGAGCCCGTCTGCGGCTCGATCCGCTGCCCGTGCACCGTTTCCGCGCGATGCCACCGCGTCTGGTGCTTGCCGGGGCAACGCCGGCGCGCGCCGGCGTTTAAACGTCGGCGGGACCCACTCGTCAGGTGGTTAGGGACTAACCACACGGCTAACAGCCACTGATAGTGGGGCCAACACTGTAGCTTTTAAATTAGACATTAGATTAACTACTAACTAAAGTATTAACCCCACTGACATGTGGTCCGTGTACTGTAGCATTTAGTTAAATTAAATAAATCAAATAATTAGTTAAGTCACTGGCTTGTGGGCCCCCCTGCTAATTAACTTAATTAAATTAACCTAACCCACTGTTAACTCTAATAGTCACTGACTACTGGGTCCCACTGGACCCAAATGACCAGTCAACCCAGCTGACTGTGCTGGGCCCAGTAAATGATAGGTGGGTCCCCCTGGGCCCAGTTGACCAGTCAACGGTCACAGTTGACAGCTGACTGGGCAGTCAATTGGGACCCACCTCTCAGCCTAATAAGCACTTTGCTGGGTACACTTCTGTGTACCCATAGCAATTTAGCTATTTAATTTTTGAATTTAAATTAATTCCAGAAAATCCAGAAAATGATTAAAACTTTGAAAAATCATATAAAATAATCCATAACTCGGATGAAAATAATTTATATATGACAAATGATCAGAAAAATATGACGAATCCGAATCTGTGGTCAAAATGCTTGACCATCACTCCTTAATAGATGAACATGGAACTTTCCCGTTCAGATCCATATACCGATAATCACTTAAAACCAGGAAAATATTTCCAGATATTTTCTCGCTCCATTTGTAACCCTTAACACTGCATTAGGGCACCCCTAGCATAGCCTATTGCCATGCTAAGCATCTGTGTGCATTTGCTTGCTTTATATTTATTGTTTCTTCCCCCTCTTCTCTCCGGTAGACTCCGAGACGGACGCTGCTCCTAAGTACGACTATGTCGCCGACGACCCCTCTTTCACCGTAGAGCTTCTAGGCAAGCAAACCCCCTTGATCATTCCTATATCACCTATTCCTTCTTCCCCGTGCTTGCATTAGAATTTGCTACCGTATTTGATTGTTCCTATTCTGATGCATAGCCTGATTTTGTAACTGATGTTGATACCTTACCTGCTATCCTAAATGCTTAGTATAGGTTGGTTAGCGATCCGTCAGTGGCCCCACACCCTTGTCCGTGTTGCCCTGCTTTACTACCAGAAGACTCGATCAACGTGATCGATGTGCATAGACCGACACAGCACCGCACACCCCCTTAGTTGTACGACTCTGCAGAGATACCATCGAGTGCCGAGGGTGATACCTCCTACCTCACTCCTGATGTTATCTCTGTAGCGTAGCTAGTCGGTTGTGGGATACCGAGGGTGATTCCTCTTTCACCACCTCCGATGATGCCTCCGTCAGACGGCCCCTCAAGTGTGAAATTATCGAGGGTGATTCCTCCAAGTTCACCTTGACGGTTGCATCGAGCGGGAATCCATCGAGGGTGATTCCTCAGATTCCCCATGATGTTATGGACACACGGGTACTTTGACCTTCACCTCAGTTCTTTGGGAAGTCGGGTTGGCCAGGAGGGCACCCGCGAGAGATTATTGTGGCGGAACGACAGGGCAGGCGGAGACTACCTAGGAGAGAGGTGGGACTGTCCCTGGTCGTTGGACCGCGGGTTACCAAGTCGGTGCGGCAGGATGTCGGAGGTGAGCCTTGAGCCCTGTTCATGTCCGCGAGCTCCTAATAATTCACTTACGGATTTGGGTATTTGATCTGAGTTGGCCACTGGCCTATACGCACTACCACCACGCAGGATAATGGTTTAATGGGGCCCTCGACACCGTATGTATCAGCCGAAAGCTCTGTCAGACGTCCTGTTCAGCATTGCGGCACGGCTGGGCCGGCGCCATCCAGGAGAGAGGTGGCACCTGGATTCGCCCTGGGCGCAACAACCCAGAGTGCAAAGGGCGATGGGCCCAAGACCCCTGAGCACTTAGGATGTAGACCGGCGGGGACCTCTCTGCTGAGCCTAGGTAGGACTATGTCGTGTCAATCAGCCAAGACCGGGCATGACCAAGAAAAGTGTGTCCGGCCAGAGTTAATCGAGCGTGTTGGGTAACAGTAGTGCACCCCTGCAGGGAAGTTATCTATTCGAATGGCCGTGTCCACGGTAACAGGACGCTCAGTGTTGTATCCCGATCTACTACAACATGAACTGGATACTTGTTACTCTAATTAATATGTTAGCTCCGAGATCGCTTTCTCGCAGGGAGTCGAGGAAGGATCTCTGGGCTTTGCTACTACATTCTTATTACTTTGTTATATGCTAATCTACACTCTTCTAATGCTGCAAGACGCTGCAAGATGCTAGTCTTCGATAGGCTAGGCCTTCCCCTCTATTCTGGCATTTCTGCAGTATAGTCCACAGATACAGCCCCTTCCTTTTGATACCGATGCATAATTAGCATAGTTCTGATGTAAGTATTGCGAGTACTTTGGATGAGTACTCACGGTTGCTTTGCTACCTCTTTTTCCCCATACCCGATTGCTGCGATCAGATGGCGGAGCCCCGGAGCCAGCTGACCCCGTCGACGACTACTACTACCCCTCCGGTGGAGCCTACTACTACGTGGAGACCGACAACCAGGAGTAGTTTAGGAGGCTCCCAGGTAGGAGGCCTGCGCCTTTTCGATCAGATGTCGTTGTTTTGCTCAGCCTTGTTAAGGCAAAATGTTTAACTTATGTCTGTACTCAGATATTTTGTTGCTTCCGCTAACGCTTGTTCGCGAGCTTATGTATTCGAGCCCTCGAGGCCCCTGGCTTGTAATATAAAGCGTGTTTGACTTTTATTTGTGTTTAGAGTTGTGTTGTGATATGTTCCCGTGAGTCCTTAGGCTTGATCGTGTGCATTTGCGTGTATGATTAGTGCATGGTCGAGTCGGGTGCGTCACATGATCGCCGTATTCATCAAGTAGCTGCTGATGATGTCCCCATCAATACTAGTGCACCCTTGCAGCAGGTTCCACCCTCTCCACCTCATGACGAAGAACGAATGTAGCAGGATGCTACCGAGGAAGTTATCATTCCCGAGCAAGTAGCCCAGGAAGAATAGCATGATGTCATTGACATTTTTCTTAACAAGTCTGATGAAGAAAATGCTCCACCTCAGCAGCAAGCCCGTGATGACAAGACTGACGAAGAGATTGAGGTAGAAAAGGCAAACCCTTTGCCTCCAAAGCTCAAGAAAGATGCTTTGTCTAGCCCCAGCAAGATTGACAAGAGTGAGGGGGAGCAATCTGCTTCCCGAGAGAAAACTACCACGGTCACACCATCTGGCATTCCCACACCGATGGATGTTGACTCTGCTCCTCATTCCATAGCTTCACAGATGGAAGAGGAAGAAAGGAAAACTGATGCGCTGATGGCTCCCGAAGTATCTGTCCCACAAGTGTCCAAACCAAAGGCAGCTGTGTCTGCGAAAGTTAAGGCCCCAGTGCCGGAAGAGATGAAAGCCGCTGAAGGAGTTCCAGCGAGCAAAAATTGATGGATCTTCAAGTTCCTCGAAGCCATATGTGTCTGCAAAGCCGAGGATGCGCAGCGCTCCTCTTAAACGCATTGAAGAAAATGTGGCTGCACCAGATGATATTCGTACCAAGCACATCCCTGATGAAGAATCACTTAAGAATCTATTGGAAACTTTTCCTTTGTTTCCAGTTGAGGATGGTCTGAGTGGTCCTGCATTCAACGAGCAGCTTCATTGTTTCAAGCTTGCTTTCTTCGGAACTAGTCCTTATGAAGGAGGACGCGCATCCTTATCGCCAAGATTTTGGACAAAGGAACATGCTATGTACTATGCAAGAATTCTTTTTGGAAAGAACAAAATATTCAAGCATAAGGTGTTGGATTTCGTAGAGCTTGAAGGATTACCCTGTTTTCATTGTACCATCAAACAAATTGAGCAAGCTTTCCTGAAAGAATTTCTGCGCTTCAACCATGGCAGGAATCATGAAGTTATTTTTCAGTTCTATGCCACCTTATATATCTCAGGAGACATTGCTGATAGTAAAACTTGGGTTCTAGAATGGATGACAGAAGAAGATAAGTTTATCTGCTCTGCTGATCAGTGCCACGCGTTACTGAATATGCCTCGCTTCGAATTTGATGAAACTCGGGAACATAGGCTACATCACTGGGAGGTCTCTGAAGCTCAAATTCACATGCTCATGGATCCAGAGTTAGTTGGAGATACCTGCACTGAATCGAATCCGAAGAATTTGGCTTATGACAACAAAGTCTTATTCTACATCCTGTGCAACTCTCTCACTCCAACAAACCGACCAGAATCTCTAGGAGGAATTGTGGCAAATGCTCTTAATGCTCTTTCTATTAGTATTCGGTTTGACCTGCCTGACCTATTCATTTTGAATATGGCATTCGCAACACATAATGCTCAGGCTCTAAAACCTTATGCACCATGGATCGTGTTTGCCATAGAACAACTCACCGGGAAGAAGTTTTTATGTCCACATGTACCGAAAGTTTTTATGCCTCTAGTTCGTGATACTCTTCGAATTATGAAGGATATTGGGAAAGGAAAAAACCCTGTTGACTCAACTGCTGGTCCTGCATCAGCTCCAGCTCCGAAGATTAAGAAGGTCCATGTTGAAGTTCCTCAACTATGCTCGCCAAGGACTCTTGTTTTTTAAAGAATAGAAGAAGCGCTCCTGGACCCTATTGCGCAAGCATTACTCTCGCAGTCAGCTTGAAGCAAAAGGGGTTCTGAACGATTATGATTATCTGGAGCTGTTTGAAGTACCTCGTGTCATAGTTTTGTCACGACAGATGTCCTCGTAGGAGAACTTAGGTGTGAGCCCATCGCAACTAGGTGGTATCTTGAACGGGGTTGGTCGGAATCGAGAGACACGAGTTTTACCCAGGTTCGGCCCCTCACGGTGGAGGTAAAAGCCTATATCCTGCTTGATTGCTATTGATGATGATGATCTTGATTACAAGGGTGATGTTTCGCTACCTCTGTCTCAAGAGCTAGTAATTTGTCTGTCTCTCTTAACTTGTCCCTCTTGGGGTGCCTTGCCCCTCCTTATATAAGTTGAAGGGGCCGGCTTACATCTAGAGTCCTAGTAGGACTACAACTAATCTATTTTCTATTACAAGTCGGATCCTAGTCCGGGTCTTTTCTTCCGAACTAATCTACCTAGGTCGGGTCTTCTCTCCGAGCTGGTTCTACCCAGGCCGGGTCTTGCTTCTCTTACCAGGTTCCTTCCAGGGTCCAGCCCATAGAGAGCCGGCCCGTTTAATGCCATGCGTGACCCGGTTATGGGCCCTTTGGTCCTCCGGGTTATGTCTTGGGATGCCAGGTCTAGCCGCGGGTAATTCACCCGACATTAGCCCCCAGGTTAGCTTGAATTTATTCATGCTAAGCTCCTGAAATAATAATAATTAATATGTTAAAAGACCGGCTTGCTCAAATGGCCGATTTATTCAATGAACCAGCTCCTGGAAAAATCTGGTTTTCTATGTCATGTCAATATTCTGGCTTCACAATCAACTTGCTGACACTGGGTCCTCGCAGAAAAATATTGAGATAAATAACCCATCTGATGTTGAGTCGGTTTCCAATGCTTCGTCTTGATAGAAATATTGGGAAATAAGAAATCTATCTGATGTTTGAGTCGGTTTCCAGCGCTTCGTCTTGATAGAAATATTGGGAAATAAGAAATCCATCTGATGTTGAGCCGATTTCCAGCGCTTCTGGGCCTTCTATGAATAACTTGGAGGAGATGAACTTTGCAAGCCTCCACCAAGAAAATGAGACCGGCTCGCTTCAAAATTGACAGCTTGAAGGTGTTCTTCAATTTTTTATCTCCATATTACCTGTAGCCCCCAAGCTCCGAGTTTATCAGTTCATGATGACTTGGTGCTTTGCATAAAAATAATATCTTGACTGTGTAGCCCCCAAGTGCTAGGTCGCATGCCTGCAGCGACTTGGGACTTTTTAGAAAATTTGTAGATCTTGAACTAGGTAGTGTAGTCCCCAAGTGCCGGGTCGTATGCCTGCAGCGACTCGGGACTTACATGTACTTCTCCTTTGAAAAGCATAACATCATATGATGTAGCCCCCAAGGTCCAGGTCACTATTGATATAGTAGATTTGTGCTTGTGTTTTTGAACTTTTGAATTTTGACAGGAGCAATTAGTAGCCCCCAAGGGCTGGCTCATCATTATTTGATGGGTCGGGTCTTCAATGAAACCAGTACAAATGACCATGCATTAGCCCCCAAGTGCCATGTCAGCAACCTATGGTGACTTGGGACTTCCAATAAAGTATGTAATGTTGTAAACATCTTATGTAGGATATGTTGAATCTAGCGGAGTCGCACATTGCCGACTTGAATAACGAAGTGAGCTCGGAAAGGAAACTCCGAGAGGAGAACAAACCAACATCAACCTGGAAGATCCAACTGCCGGGTCTCAACCATCAACCACTCCGCAAGTTTGAATTTGCTTTGAAAAACTTGATAGAAAATAGCCCAGTCGTGGCTTGTAATAGCTTTTGAGTTTAAACTCCATAGTCTGCTAGTGCCATCAAGCACTTAGTATTTTGCTTGTGAACTGATGATGCTTTTGCAATGAAAGAAATCCTTGGCCCGTGATTGCAGTGCAACCCGGCAATTTATGCTCTGTATTTGACTTCACAAGCTTGCTTTGATTGGAATAGAAAACCATAAACCCTGGTTGTCATGCAACCCGGCAATTCATGTTGCCGTTGTATTAAAATCATAATTGATGAGACCCGGCCTTTATGAAAAGAAGGCCGATTTCTGCAAAAAAGATGCAATATGTATAAATAATTGTAATATAAATGCAAAGTACTATATAATAGGATAATTATAGTAATACAAGTTGTAAAATAAAAAGGCGGCTTTCGAGGCACGACATAAAGACCGGCTTTCGAGGCTCGAGTCTGATTTGCTTCGGTGAAGCAGGCTTTTTGGCCTCTTTTGGTTTGTCCTAGCTCTCTGAAAGCCGGCTCTCACGTGACTTAACCAGTGTTTTAACTTTGATGAGTTCAGGGTCACCTCTGTGATTGACTCATCAGGCGTTCACCAGGTCACCTTTTCGGAGTAGCATCTTGCTAATAGGCATGTATAACCAAGTATATAATGGCATATGCCGGGTCAAAAGGGTGAGAAAGCTAAATTTGGTGAGTTGGAAGCCCCCAAGTGACCATATGATCATGAAAAAGCTCAGCATAGGATATACAGGAGACAATGCTACTACTGCAAAACATCTAGGGTCCAGATAAGTTGGCTTTATTCCATTGATCACTATTGAGTAGGATACCCATGTTTAGACCGTGCATCATGGAAACTAGTCTTCTTTGGTAACCTTACTTTTCGCCAATATGGCAGGGTACCCATGTTTGAACTGTGCATCGTAGCAGCTAGTTCTCTTTGGCAACCTTTATTTTTTTGCCAATAAGGCAGGATACCTATGTTTGAACTACGCATCATGGCAGCTAGTCCTCTTTGGCAACCTTTAATTTTTTGCCAATAAGGCAGCAGCCCCCGGGACCGGGTTATCTTCCCTGCAATGATCCGGGGTTCTTGTATTTGTTGAAACCAGCCAAGTCTACCGAGTCATGTCTGTGTAGCCCCCAAGTCATAAGTCGACTCGAGGAGCCGGCTTGAGATTCTTTATACTTGGCTGTGGCATAAACTGGCGTATAGCTAACAGCTGAAAGCTGGAATTTATTGAAGCCGGAAGCGATGTGGCCAGTTGATGATCTTTATTATGCTCGTCATATGTCCTCCCATTCCTTGCTATTCTCTCCTGGTCTGGCTCTCCTGACTCCTCCAGGGCCATTTTTTTTTCTATTTTTTTTCTTTTTTGCTGCTGGCTTTTGAATTGCCGGCTCAATGGTGGCCGGCTCACCTAGCTTCTTCAGGGACGGTTCCTCCATGGCCGACTATCCTGTTTCCTCGATGTGCTGAAGAACACCGAACAGTGGGGATGGCAGGTCAATGCGCCTATCCATTGGGCAACCCGGCATGGGTGGAGGCTGGCGCGGGCTCAGGCGATGTCGCGCTAGACTGATAATATATATATATATATATATATATATATATATATATATATATATATATATATATATATATATATATATATATATATATATATATCCTTTTTTTCTCCAACATTGTTGGAGTAGACAGGGCCGCAGAAGCGGCAGCTTGCATGCATCCGTTGGGCAACTCGTACGGGCGGGCGCGGCCCCGGCGTGTTAACATAAACTGGACCGCGGGGGCGGTGGCCTGCGCGCTTCCGTTGGGCAGCTCGTACGGGCGGGCACAACCCCGGCGTGTTGATGTAAACTGGACCACAGGGGCGGCGGCCTACGCGCATCCGGTGGGCAGCTCGTATGGGCGAGCGCGGCCCCGGCATGTTGATGTAGACTGGACCGCGGGGGCGGCGGCCTGCGCGCATGTGTTCGTCAGGTGGTGTGGCATGCGCAAACGCCGGTGCAGATGATGCTAGCGCGCGCTCCGCATCCGCGGTATGGCGTCACTTTTACAGTGAACACTTGTCCTGCATATTAAAATATACTGGCCAGTGTAATTATTCTTTCAAGAAATTAATATGTGCTGATAAAATAGACTGGACGGATATCACCTGTTGTATTTGGACGACAGATGATTTGTGCGCATGCTTGGAATTAATTGAGATAGATGGTGTCACCGTGGATGTGCTAGTATTTTAGTCTCCATGGAGTATTTTTTGGATTCATCCCGCGTGTCTCTCATGAACAGTGAACAATTGTCTTACATATAAATCCTGCATATAAAAATATTAAAGGCAAAATAATTGTTCATGGAGGAATTAAAGTGCACTGATAAAATAAATAGGCCAAATAACACCTGATTTATTTGGACGACAGATGATCAGGTGTACGTCCTCCGGGATGTCTGACTAGTAGTACTTGGTAGCTTCCTGTAATTTGACGTGATGAGTACTAGTTGGAGTACTAGTATTTGATGATTGGTAGGGACTAGCATAACGACTTTGATGTAGTCTCGGTCGGGTCTTTCATGGCACACTTTTGGTCTTTTTTGTCAGTTGGTATTTTACTCGGACGATGAGTGCAGCACACCAGAGAGAGAACATCTATACTAGTAGTAGTTTTGACCTTCTGTAGCTTTTTCTCGGTAGTTGTGATGTGTGCCTTGGTTGATGCTGTAGTACCAACAGCAGACACGCACACACATGATACATCAGCCGCCGCCGCTAATTTCTTCCTCTCTATTTTTTTAGCTTGGACTGATCTGCTGCATCGCTTATGGCTTTGGAACTTGGAGTCCCTGGTTATGCAATTTGCGCCTCCTGCCTACCCTTTCCCTTTTTTAGCCATCCTATGTAACAAAGCATCGGATAATTCTCTCTCCTCAGTCTTCACGTGACTTTGATCCTTGTGCGTGTAGGGCGGCCTTTCGTCATCGAGGGCATAGCACCTTTGCTACTGCTGATTGCTGCTTTACGTTAACAGCGCTTGCTTGCTATCGATCTGGAGGCTTGCATACGAAAGCCGCCGCCATCGAAGCTATTTTTGACTCTGATCTGATTTATCCTGCCGCTTGAAGCTTTTTCAATCTCAACTAACGAACTTGGAGTCGATGTAAATCCTTCTATGCCGGCTCTTCTTCATCCGGCCAATCGCGAGCCTCTCGATCCCTGGGAGAGCTCCCTCCAAGAACACAACACCACCGTGCACTAGCCCCACGGTGGGCGCCAACTGTCATGGTTTTGTCACGGCGGATGTTCTCGTAGGAGAACTTAGGTGTGTGCCCATCGCAACTAGGTAGTATCTTGAACGGGGTTGGTCGGAATCGAGAGACACGAGTTTTACCCAGGTTCGGCCCCTCACGGTGGAGGTAAAAGCCTACATCCTGCTTGATTGCTATTGATGATGATGATCTCGATTACAAGGGTGTTGTTTCGCTACCTCTGTCTCAAGAGCTAGTAATTTGTCTGTCTCTCTTAACTTGTCCCTCTTGGGGTGCCTTGCCCCTCCTTATATTAGTTGAAGGGGTCGGCTTACATCTAGAGTCCTAGTAGGACTACAACTAATATATTTTCTATTACAAGTTGGATCCTAGTCCGGGTCATTTCTTCCGAACTGATCTACCCAGGCCGGGTCTTCTCTCCGGGCCGGGTCTTCTCTCCGAGCTGGGTCTACCCAGGCCGGGTCTTGCTTCTCTTACCAGGTTCCTTCCAGGGTCCAGCCCATAGAGAGCCGGCCCGTTTAATGCCATGCGTGACCCGGTTATGGGCCCTTTGGTCCTGCCGGGTTATGCCGGATGCCAGGTCTAGCCGCGGGTAATTCCCCCAACACCTCGCATTCGAAGGCCAACACCTGCACTGCCACAGCGTTCTGACTCCACTGATTTGCTATTTGTTGAGCCAGACAATGAGATTGAAGATACAACTTGCACTATGATTTTCAAGCTAGATGCTCCTCGCTCCACTCCTGATGCCGCTCCCGAAGTCCCTGAAGCCCATGTTGCAAGTACAGCTCCTGCTTCGGCCTCGACCATCGCTCGTTCTGCTTGGCGGAACAAATCGAGTTTTAAGGGTTCTTCGGACGAATAGTTCCTCGTATGCATTCTCTTTCCTTTTTGAAACTTGTTGACATAAAGGGGGAGAAGAACATCGAGATGATAGATGAGCGGGTCATTTGCAGGGTGTTTTCATTTGCCATTTGCTTTCTCTTCGAACTATTTGGTCTTTTCGATCGAACTATTTGCTTGTGGTTGTGAACTTTATGCACCCCCTGTGGTGATGTTAAACATCGTCATCATGTACCGTTAATAACCCCTGCAATAGTATTTGGATTCCTACTTTTGTTTGCATGTACCTTTGAAAAGTTTTTCTCTTGCAAAGATTATTATCTCTCTTATCTATCTTGTAGGAGAAGAAAAAGTTAATCTAAGAGGATTGAAAATCGTGTCTCTCTGAGAAGAGATATCCTATGTTTCAATCAAAATCTTGTCTCCTGCCTTACTATGATCTCTCTTCTTTATCTAACCATGCAGGAGAAGAAAGATTGCCTCAGATTGAATTCATTATATTATCAAATGTAAATTAATTCAATCTGGCTGATGTGATATTTTTCCTTCGATAACTTTTGTTTCATTTCCTTTGGTGTAGGAAAACTCCATCTGAAGCATAACCACTCTAAGCTAAAATTCCATTACATCCCTTGCTGCTTTCGTTCGTAATATTCTTCTGCAGGGATTATTCATGTCGTATGTGGACCTAAGCCTCGTTCTAAGAAAATCTTCATGGCTTACTTTTCTCCACAAATCATTTCAAAGTATTCATAAACTTTAACATATCTTCTTTGAAGATTGTGTGGCGCAGGAATTATCTCAGATGGCTTTGAGTACATTGATCGAGCATTCAAACTTTATCAACTATCAATGCAACTCTTTCGAAGATTCACTTCGCTCCCTACCCCACATCACTAAGATGCATACATTAAGGGCGAGCATGTGTCATCTTCATGAATTTCATTCATTTTATTTCAGTTCTATTCCATCTATCTTTCGATGTATTCTGTTTTGTCCACAATCTTCCAAAAAGGGGGAGATTGTTGGTGCAATATTTGCCCTCTGGTGTTTTGGAGATTGTTGACAGAAACATGCATGGACTGATTTGTTTGCTAGTGCACACAGAGAGAAATAGTCCATGCAGAACCGAAGAGAATAGTACTGTCTTAGGTGTCAAGTTCAAGGAACTTCACCTAAGAATATATGTGACGCAGAGATGATTTAGCTATATCTATCGATGCCATGAAGGCGAGAAGATTGAAGTGAAAGAGGTGACCCCTCAAAATTGTTGCTGACATGAAGCAATACTTGTTCGGAGCAGTCCGATGAAATTGACTGCAGTCAGAGTGAAGAAGACGAAGTGAAGACGTGCATTTACTTTCGTTGTTCTTTATCTCTTTGAGTCATACGACCTCCATACTATTAAGAGGGGCACAGGTTCTCAAAGCTTAGATCCACTGTGCTGCTTAGCCCAAAACCTATGAAAGAGTGAGAGAAATCTCTTTATGCTTTGAATGATTACCTGTCAGCAAAAGACATTGTTCTTCATTGCTGCAGGAGATATCTTTTGGACTGAGGAGTTAGCATTTCTTGCTCCGCAAGGAATGTTACCGTTGTGCTCAATTTCCGACCGTTGGACTCGTGTCGCTCGGCCATTAGCTGTCCCGCATGTCCAATTTGGTCATTTCCCTTCAGGGAAGGTCGCGGCTATAAATAGCCACCCCGCTCCAACGTTGTCCGTTGGCTGCTCCGCTTAAGATTTATGAGAAGATTGATTGAGCATACCCACTCCAAGAGATTTGAGTTTAAAATCCACCGAGAGAAAATCAAGAACCAAAACTTAGACAGTGGTTGAGCATCACAGTAGTTCTGAGTTAGAGTTCTTGTACCTATTACTCTTGAGAGCTGCGCACTCTCTAGACGGATAGGTGTCGGCTCGAGTGATTGAAGAGTTGTTGTCTTCACCGAGCAAGATCTTCAGCAACCAAGAGTCGTTGTGGTTTGCGAGGAAGTCTGTCGAAGGTTTGGAGATCGCCGATAAGCATCTACCATAAGTGAAATCAACTGGGGTCTGATCAGCCTCGAGTTTAAGGAGAATAGGACGGAGAGAGGTTTGCTCCTGTGTTCAACCACAAGTCCATCCAACCAGACGTAGTCCTTTGGCAGAAGGGCGAATTGGTCGACCAAATCCCTCTGTCGCCATCGAGCACCACTGGTTCACTCTACTTATCTGCACTACTTTCTACAGTTTCTACTTGTGCTCTTTGCAGATAGATCTCTTTGATCATTTATCATTCTAGCATGTTCATCTTATCAGATAATCGCTCGTTTAGATATCCCTTGGTACTTCTTCACATTTCTTTCAGTAGCATATATCTCATTGCTTTTATCCTGCTCACCCTTATGCTACTGCAACTTGTGATGTATTGCATTACCATCGTGATAGTTAAGCTTTTTCTGTACTGTGCGAAGATTATCATTTCTTCATATCTTGATAGATTTGTTCCTCAGTAACTTATTTGCTTAGCTAGGTTTCTATCTTATATTTTCCGCTGCTGTGTTTGGGTTCGATTCAAAACATTCGGAAGAATTTTTGAATCTCCCATTCACCCCCCTCTGGTCGATATACTCTCGGTCCTAACAGTACTCATCCATAATACTCGCAAGACTTACATCAGATCTATACTAGATATGCATTGGTATCAAAGGAATGGGGTAGTATATGTGGACTATACTGCAGAAATGCGAGAATAAGGGGGAGAAGCTCATCCTATCGAAGACTACCATCATCTTGCAGCCATCATCTTGCAGCAGTAGAAGAGAGGAGCTTAAATGGTAACATATTATATCAACATATAGCCATAATCATGCCCGGCGGTCCTCTCCTCGTCTCCCTGAGAGAAAGCGATCACCGGGTGTATCTGTCTATTATCTGGGTGTATTTTATCAAGTATCCGGTTTTAGTTGTAAGAGGTCGGGATACAACTCCAAGTCATCCTATTACCGTGGACACGGCTATTCGAATAGATTACTTCCCTACAGGGGCGCACCACATTTCCCGATATGCTCCATTACCTCTGGCCGGACACACTTTTCTGGGTAATGCCCGGCCTCGGATAATCGACACGCCGTAGTCCTACCTAGGCTTCGCAGAGAGGTCAACACGCTGGTTAAATCCCAAGCGCGAAGGGGTCATGGGCCAATCGCCCTTAGCGCTCCTGCACGTTGCGTGGATAGTCGGGACCAAGCCCACCTATGTATCACTAGTGGAAAAACGGCTAGCCACAACTTTCGTTGGTGGCGCGCCATTTTCCATCAACGCCAGCACTATTTTTTTCAAATGGTGCTCGCGTCGACATAAATGGTACGCCAGCTATATATGGTTAGTGCGGGCGTAGATATTTTGTCATACGTCAGTACTACGTGGGCCCAGCTGTGCTGACTAGTTGGAAGATACTGCTGGCGTAGGCTTCGTATACACGCCATAGATAATGTCTCTAGTGCTGTCGTGCCCTACTTTGGAACGCCAGCACTAAGTTTTGCCTATATATAGAAGTGTTGGCAGCCCTTGTTTATCAAATACATTAACTTCCATTCTCCACAAAATTCTACTCCCTCTTAGCTTGCTGCTTTGGTGACAATGGACCCACTGAAGCTTGTTGAATCGGCATGAGCCCCGCGTGCGAGCCCACGTCGGCGAGGCGTGTTGAAAGTTTGGGACTCCGCCGCCCGTTGGCTATGGCATGAGCTCGCCATGGCCAATGCAGCCGGCCCTGTCCGGTGAATCATCCTACTGCAGCGCGACGTCCGTTCGATCCGGCAGCTACGCCACCGGCGCCGAAGCTGTCGGGAATCGAGCGAGGACACCTGTGTTGCTTTGCGGCTATCGACGCCCTGCTGATAAGCATATGTCGCACACAGAATAGAATCCAGAGCGAGAGTTCTACATCTACGCTAATCGTGGAAAGGTATAATATGACAGAAAATACCTCTCGGTCTATTTCTGCTAATTTGCGCAATTCAACTCTATCGTCGTCTAGTGTCGCTCACATGACTATGTTTATGTATATTGTGATCCACAGACACCAGGGACAAAATATTGCTATAGATGGATATGGGTTGATCTTGTGCAGAAGTACGTAAGCGAGTTGCTCGAGTAATCCATTGGACCACTAAGACAACAGATAGATGAGATGCAGCTCAAGAATGATGTGATGAGCGGCCAAATCCAAAAATTCAAGATGCTTCGATATGCGCTTTTAGCTGGTGTTATGCTTGGCCTCGTTTTCCCAGCTGGATCGGTGGCAGCATTTTTTCTCGTGGGAGTCATTACACTGATAATGTTCTTAGTCTAGATCAAGTAGTAGAAGTTATATATATTTGTTATTGTTTTCATCCTTCAACTATTATGTATCTAGGCCAAATTAATGAAAACGATGTTGTTCTAATTATTGGTCTTGAACTATATTTTAGTATGTTCATATATTTACACAAAATAATAAAATATAATATAAAATTAACAAAATAATAAATAATAGAGTAATAACACAACAAAATAATAAACTAAACATCTATATGAATATAAAAACAATGTGTCTAACAAATAAAAGTAAAAAAAGAAAATTTAATAAAATTAAAGACAATAGCAATGGCGTTGCCCATGTAGGCCAACGCCAGCAATTACAACGCCAGCCCCGGATCAACTAACCACCCACCCACCGCATCCCCATTCCCCAACCACTCCAAATCCATGCCCCGCGCCACCGCCGCCACAGCCGACAGCGCCCCCGGCCGCCGTCGCCGTCTCCGTCTTCTCCACCGCCGTCTCCGCCTATGCCCCCCCCCCGCCGTCTTCTCCACCACCATCGTTGTCTTCGTCTTCTCCACCTACGTCTCCCCCTCCCCGTCGCATCCGCCTCCACCGCCGCCGCCCCAGTCGTCTCCACCCTGCCTCCCCCGTCGTCTCCACACCGCCGCCCCCGTCGCCTCCACCCCGCAACACCCCCTCGCCTTCTCTGCCACCGGTGAGTTGTAGGTAGTGTAGATTTTTTTAGTGTAAGATTATTGTATATGATTTTAGTGTAGTTTTATTGTAGTTCTATGTAGTGTACATTTTAGTGTAGTGTAGTTGTAGTGTAAGATTTTAGTGTAGTGTAGTTGCAGTGTAAGATTTTAGTGTAGTTGTAGTTATAGTGTAGAAGTTTTTGTGTAAGAGTAGTGTACAACTTTTAGTATAAGATTTTAATGTAGTGTAGTTGTAGTGTAAGATTTTAGTGTAGTTGTAGTTGTAGTGTGGAAGTTTTTGTGTAAGAGTAGTGTACAATTTTTAGTGTAAAATTTTAGTGTAGTTGTAGTGTACGTTTAGTTACATTGTAGATTGTAGGTTTTGCAAGTACTCGTCAATATGTCAATTTTTACTTACTTGCTAGGTATATATGCACCGTCACAGATGGCTCCGAAGTTTCGTGGTGTGCAACAGAAGGGGAATAAGTACTATGCGACCATTAGGAAGGACAATGTCGTCCACGAGCTTGGCCACTAGGACACCCTGGAGTTAGCGGCGCGCGCCTATGATGCCAAGGTGATAGAGTTCTATCAGGAAGGGGTGATTCTGAACTTCCCTGAGTGTCATGAGTATGCGAAGTTCCTCACGCCAGAGGGCAGAAGGATATGCACCAGGGCTGAGGAGAAGGAGAACAAACAGGCCGAGATGCTATTGTTGGACCCATTGGTGAGCGAGCTTGCGAGAGGTGAGAATCTCATGGAGACCAACAAGATGATGCTACTTTAGTATGCAGCCATGAAGAGCGCGAAGGAGGAACCCATAGACTGGGATGCCTTGGAGCGTGAGGAGGAGGGTCAGCAGGGGTGTCGTAGGTCCACTAGGGACGACCACGAGGCCGGTCCCTCTGGCCACTAGCTTGATAGATGGGTAGCGCTACATATTTCGTACGAACTGTTTAACTTTATGTATGTTTTATGTTTGAAGTATGCATGGTTAGAACTGTTGAATTACAAGTATGTGTTAATATCTAGATGTCCGGGTAGCGCTAGATCAGGCTAACTGCTTAATTAGCTAAGTATATATGTGTTTTATGTTGCATTATATCTATGCATGTGTTATGTATGCTTATTTTTGTCAACATGATGCAAGCAGTAAATGGATGCCCCATGTGAGACATGTGGTTCAGTGAGATGCCAAAAGGATAAGAAGTTCTTCATAGATCTTCCGAATGACTTCCTCACTAGGACGGTATGTTTTAGTTGAACATGTTGTGATTGAGTTTCATATGGTATATGGTTGTGCCCAAAATTGTTTAACTACTTCTTTCTTTCAATTTTGGTCAGGTTATCCTGATGGAAATATGCCCTAGAGGCAATAATAAAGTTGTTATTATTTTATATTTCCTTGTTCATGATAAAGGTTTATTATTCATGCTAGAATTGTATTGACCGGAAACTTAAATACATGTGTGAATACATAAACAAATACCGTGTCCCTAGTGAGCCTCTACTAGACTAGCTCGTTGATCAAAGATGGTTAAGGTTTCCTAACCATAGACATGAGTTGTCATTTGATAACGGGATCACATCATTAGGAGAATGATGTGATGGACAAGACCCATCCGTTAGCTTAGCATATGATCGTTCTGTTTATTGCTACTGCTTTCTTGAATGTCAAATACATGTTCCTCAGACCATGAGATCATGCAACTCCCGGATACCGGAGGAATACCTTGTATCCTATCAAATGTCACAACGTAACTGGGTGATCATAAAGATGCTCTACAGGTATCTCCGAAGGTGTCCATTGAGTTGGCATGGATCGAGACTGGGATTTGTCACTCCGTGTTTCGGAGAGGTATCTCTGGGCCCTCTCGGTAATGCACATCATAAGAAGCTTGCAAGCAAAGTGACTAAGGAGTTAGTTACGGGATGATGTATTACGGAACGAGTAAAGAGACTTGCCGGTAACGAGATTGAACTAGGTATGGAGATACCGATGATCGAATCTTGGGCAAGTAACATACCGACGGACAAAGGGAATTACGTATGTTGTCATTGCGGTTCGACCGATAAGATCTTCGTGGAATATGTAGGAACCAATATGGGCATCCAGGTTCTGCTATTGGTTATTGACCGGAGAGGCGTCTCGGTCATGTCTACATCATTCCCGAACCCGTAGGGTCCGCACGCTTAACGTTCATTGACGATATAGTGTTATATGAGTTATGTGAATTGGTAACCGAATGTTGTTCGGAGTCCCGGATGAGATCCCGGATGTCACGAGGAGTCTCGGAATGGTCGAGAGGTAAAGATTTATATATGGGAAGTCATATTTTGGGTTCCGGAAAAAATGCAGTTTTTTTCGGTATTGTACCGGGAAGCTTCCAGAAGGTTCCGGAGGATTCCGGAGGGGTCCGGAAGTCCACAAGTGGGTCCACCACGTCCCAAGGGCTGGCATGGGCTAAGGGGAGGCGCCCTGGCCTTATTGGGCACCAAGTCCTCAAAAGCCCACGCAGCTAGCGAAGGAAAAAGGGAGAGTCCTAGTAGGAATAGGATTGGACTTTGGAGTCCAAGTCCACGTGTGTACTATTCACGGTTACTGTTCACGTGGCACTATTCCTTCTACTCCAACCCCCTACACATATATAAATAGAGGAGAGGGGGCACCCCAAAGGAAATACAACATTGTCTTAGCCGTGTGCGGCCCCCCCCTCCACAGTTCCGTCCCTCGGTCATATTTTCGCAGTGCTTGGGCGAAGCCCTGCGGAGATAGCATCACCATCACCGTCACCACGCCGTCGTGCTGCCGGAACTCATCCACTACCTCGCCGTCTTGCTGGATCAAGAAGTCAAGGACGTCACCGAGCTGAACGTGTGCTGAACGCGGAGGTGCCGTACGTTCGGTACTCGGTCGGTTGGATCGTGAAGTTGTTCGACGACATCAACCGCGTTATTCTAACGCTTCCGCTTACGGTCTACGAGGGTACGTAGACACACTCCCCCTCTCGTAGCTATGCATCTCCATGGATAGATCTTGCGTGTGCGTAGAAATTTTTTTGTTTTCCATGCAACATTCCCCAACACATCCCTTGCGGGGCAAGGCGTGACTTCTTAGAGACGTTTCGAGTTCCGCTTTCCACCATCACATTCCAGTGCACCCTCATGAAGATGCTAATGGCCCAACACTTCAATTGTCTTGTCACCAACAAGCCAAACCGCACCTATTTCGGTTGCCCTGGTTGGAGAGCCCTTGCAACTGCTTATGAGATGGAAGCTGGGGAGAGAGCCACATTCTACCTCGACTACGATCGTGACGAGATCATGGTCTAGTACAGGCCTGCTGACAGCGACGATGGTTCACTTACTCTAGAGTATGACCCTGAGTCTGCCCGCCGAAAAGTCTAATTAGCTAGTTGGTATGCATGGAAGATTCATGTTATTACCACCTCTATTTATTTGAACTTGTACATTTATGTGTTACTTTGCCTACTTGGTTAAACTATATCAATAAGTACATTGTTGAACTTAAATGCTGTTATTGGATCTATTTAGTACTATTTAAAATTGATTTAATTACTGTTCTTAAACTCGATTATGCTGTCATTTTGGTTGGGATCGCTGCTGTACAGCTTTTATTCCAAATCTGAAAATCAAATTACTGGCGTCGCGACAACATGGAATGTCACTACTGATGAATATTACTGCTGGCATCGGCCACGTGGCACGCCATTACCCTCCAAAATACTACTGGCATAGGGTCCAACGCCAGCACTATTTTCTAACAATGGTGCCATATTGGTGGCGTCGTGTGTCTACGCCAGCAAGGCCCTTTTTGGCATGCCATAGCTAGGCTTTTCTGCACTAGTGTATCCAGGCATGCCGCTCACCCGGGCGTGTGTCGCTCAACTGTGACATCTGACAGAGCTTTTGGGAGAATCGTACGACGCCGAGGGCCCCATAAACCATTATCCCGCGCGGCGGTTAGTGCGTATATGCCAATGGCAGTCTCAGATCAAATACCCAAACTCATTAAGCGTGTTATTATGAAATAACCGCTGACAACGACCAGCGCCCAAGCCTACCTCTCTCCTAGGTGGCCTCTACCTGCCCCATCGTTCCGCCTCAAAGAATTACTCGGGGGGCCGTCGGGAACCCAGGCCCACCACTACCTGGATGGAACCACCTGTCCCTTCAACCCCAATCCGAACAGTATCATAAGTATTGTAGTAATATATAGTATATACGTGATCATAGCCCGAAAGGATCACGGCCCGATAATATAGCATGGCAAACGGACAAGAATGTAAGGCCACTGATGAGACTCTAGCATATATATATATATATATATATATATATATATATATATATATATATATATATATATATATATATATAGGGTGGAACTATTCTGCAACCCCTCTTCAGAGTTTCTAAATAAGCTTATTTAGGAACCACCCCCACTCCTACCTGTTTCTTTTCCCGAAGGGAGCGAGCGAGGGAGCGAGCGGCGCGGTAGCGGCGACCGCGCCGCGAGGGAGTGAGCTCGCTCTGGTCCTCCGCCGGCTGCAGCACGCCTCTCCGACTTCCCCGCACCAACGCCGCCGCTGGCTGCCTTCCCCGCATGCGATGCACGCCACCCCCTCCTACCTGTTTCTACCGCATAGCGAGCGGCGGCGAGCGGAGCAGGTGGATACACATGCACGCCCGCTCGATTAACACAGCAACCTCCCATCACCTACCTGGCGTCTCCCTCGCCGCCGGCTGCGAGCCACCGCCGTCCACCGGACACGCGCCTGCATCCACCATGTCCACGGGCCTGCCCCAACCCGGCCGCGTGCCACCACCTACTGCTGTTGCTGCCCAACTACCCTCACTGCCCCACGCCAGATCCATCAAAGGACAGGTGGTGGCTGGTTCCGTGGCGATTCCGCCCGGTGAACCTTTCTCCCGTCCTCCCCTCCTTCCCTGACGGCTCGCCCCGTAGTGCCTGTGTGCTGTCCCACTCGGCCTGGCTCCGTGCGTCGCCCCATTCCGCCCCTACAGCACTGTCTTCCCCGTCCCCGGTATCCACCGGACTGCGTTGCGGCGCCTCTTCCCCATCACACGACGCCTCCCCTAGCACCAGCCCAGCACCACCACACTGACTGAACGGGGAACCCGGCGAGATGCCTCGTCCAGTGCCGCTGCGCTGGACTTCAACCTGCTCCCAGCCCCGACCCCGCCGCCATGATGCCCTGCCCTCATTCCGCACACGTAACTGCTGTTAACTGCTGGTTTTTCATAGTTAACTACTGTTTCACACACGTAACTGCTGATGTTGGTGCTGCTAACTGATGCTTGATTTTTGTTTTAGTGCAGCGGGCAATGGTTTCTCTCTGCAGCAGCTATGTGTGTGTGTATCTCTTGCAGTCAGATGGTAGTGTGATGGAAGGAGGAGGACAGGGATTAAAGACTGGGCGTCGGCTGGAGGAGGCTCGCTGCCTAGCAGGGCGGCAACAACAAGTGAGGCTCGAGCGCGAGGCGAGCGTGCGTGTGGTGGCGCTCACCCTGGCAGCGCAGATCGGCCTTCCGCCCCAACTCCGGCGCTCGTCTCCGACGTCCTGCACCCCTGCGCCCTCATGATTTTGGCCTATTTTATTCAGTTTGCTTTTCTTTTTGGCTCAGTTAGCTGCCTGATTTTCGGCAGTTGTTGAGGGCACACAACAGAGGACGCTGCGCCTATGGGAAGGTCCTGCACGCTGTCCTCTTCATGGAGATGCAGTAACTTCCTGGAGGTCATGAAGAGTTGACTTTTCGTGGATATTATGAGATGGGAAAAAAGAGCAGTTAACTTCCCTGGTTCAATTACCTTCTCGCTTTGTATGCTTGTATGAGTTCATGTCTTTATTTTAGTTTCAGAAAAAGATAAGCCAATTGTGATGCGTTAATTTGCTGTGGAAAAAACATGGCAGTTAACTACTATATGAAAAAAAAGAATAAAGAACTTCAACCTGTTCAGTAAAGAAACTGGAAGTTGTATTTTTTAGAAGTTATCTTTGAAAAAGAACGAAACAAAAAATGTAGTATATTCAGTCCCGCCAGTTAACTTGCTATTAACTGCCATAATACTTGGCAGTTAGCTATTTCAGGCCCACGCAGTTAGCTTGACGAGGAAATAAAAAATTAGTATCTCCAGTCGGGCAGTTAACTTGTTCTTAACTGCTGTAGTCCTGACAGTTAGCTATTTCAGGCCCCGCAGTTAGCATGACCCAGGCGAAAAAATTATAAAAGAAAAAATTAGTACCTTCAGTCCGACAGTTAACTTGTTGTTAACTGCCGCAATCCCTGACAGTTAGCTATTTCAATACCGGCAATTAGCTTGATCCGGGAAAAACCAGGAAAAAACAAAAAAAATAGTGTCTTGAGTTACGGCAGTTAGCTTGGTCATCATACGTCAGTTAGCTATTCTGGTCGGGCAGTTAGCGTGTACTGTAGCACTTCGGGAAAAAATAACGAAAATGTCGTTAGTTTTTTGAAAACTGCTCTTAAACCGTGGCGAATCTGAAAACGAGTTCTATATACCAAAGTTCGGGCTAATCCATAGCTTTCCAACGGTGTATCATACACATCATTCCGACAAACGGTTTGAAAATTCCTTTCACAAAAACATTGAAAACTCGTTTGATGGATTTTCAGTTCTTTGAATTTTGTTTAAAAACTGTAAGGATTTTGGGAAAACGATCAACATGAGTTTTTTTCCTCCTTTTCAATAGCTATCCAACGGTATATCATTTGCATCATTCCGATAAACGGTTCAAAAATTACGATCAAAAAACAGTGCGAAAAAACGATGCCAGAAAAAGTCTAACTGTGCGTATTATATATATACAACCCAGCTATTCTGCAACCCATTCCTGAATAAGCTATTCAGGAACCGTTCCTAACAGCTCAAAAACAGATAAGCTAACTGTGCGTCATATACTAGTTAACTGCCGGGCGGACTTTTTCTGGCACCGTTTTTTCGCACTGTTTTTTGATCGTAATTTTTGAACCGTTTATCGGAATGATGCAAATGATATATCGTTGGATAGCTATTGAATAGGCGGAACTTTTGCATGTTGATCATTTTCTCAAAATCCTTACGGTTTTTAAACAAAATTCAAAAAACTGAAAATTTGTCAAACGAATTTTCGGTGTTTTTGTGAAAGAAATTTTCAAACCGTTTGTCGGAATGATGCATATGATACACCGTTGGAAAGCTATGGATTAGCCCGAACTTTGGTATACAGAACTCGTTTTCAGATTCGCTGCGGTTTATTTCAAAAATTATTTTCGTCACTTTTTGCCAGAACGGCTACAGTACACGCTAACTGCACGACCGGAATAGCTAACTGACATATGATGACCAAGCTAACTGCCGAGACTTAAGACCCTCTTTTTTTGGTTTTTTTTTTTGCTTTTTCCCGGATCAAGTTAACTGCTGGTACTGAAATAGCTAACTGTCGGGGATTACGGCAGTTAACACCGAGTTAACTGCCGGACTAAAGAAACTATTTTTTTATACATATATATTTTTTCCTGGGTCGAGCTAACTGCGAGGCCTGAAATAGTTAACTGTCGGACTACGGCAGTTAAGACCAAGTTAACTACTGAGACTTTTTTTTGTGAGGGTCACACTAACTGTCATGAATACCGAGGTTAACTTCCAAGACTGCCGAGTTTAACTGTCGAGTTTTAACTGGCACAGTTTGGACACTTAACTGCCACGGGTAATATAAAGTTAACTACTGTGAATTTGCCAAGTTAACTCCTGTTTTTTTCATAGGCAACCTTTTCATGGTTTTAACTGTTGCAAAATAATAAAGTTAACTTCTGAACATTTTTCTTTGTCAACTTTCAGATTCTTAACTACTCTAAATTATAAAGTTAACCGCCCATTTTTTAATGCCAACTTTTCCTGTTTTTTAACTGCTACAAATTATGAAGTTAACTATTATGGATACAGCCATGTTTCCCAAAGATTTTTTACTGGACTACTATAAATTGCAAAGTCAGCTATTGTAGATAAAAAGTTAACTTCTCGTTTTCTTTTTTGCGTAACAAATTTTTGTACAATGCTGCATTTAACTTCTTTTTTTTTACAGTGCTAACTGGTACATCACAGGGGTTTTCCCAAGTACTCGTTTTTTCCAGAACTAACTGCTAGTTGCCCGATTTAGAGTAGAAGTGATTTGCTACAGTAATGTAAATTGCCACGATCTGTAGAGGCAAAAGTTAACTGACGCATGCATAGAGGCAAACTACGGACTCCCCCACAAAGCTAATTGCCCCATCCATCCATCGCTGTTCAAACCAATCTCCGTTCTTCCATCTGTGCAGTTCCTACAATAATCAAAAGTGCAGTTTTTCATCATACAGTCGGTGCATTTTTCCTAATCCAAATAGAGAAACATTTTTTGCAGTTAATTTTCTACAATATAAAACAATTTAGAATCTGCCCAGCCGAATCAGAAAAGATCACTGAAGTGCAACTAGAAGCAGCAATTAGCATCAGGAGGCATTTAACAAAAAATAGCATCAGGAGGTAGTTAACAATTGCTAACTACAAGTGCCATTAGAACCAGCAATTAACTGCTACAGAAAGAGCAGTTAGCTACCTCAATCTTTAAACCGCACACACTTTTGTGCTCTAGCTGAACTCACCTTCATTTTAGTAAAAGTAAACTGTTACATATATCCAAAGTTAACTGACGGAAGACGCACGACGCAAGAGAAAGTTTAATTGCTGCAAAATTTACAAACTTAACTCTCGGGTTTTTTCATTTTCTAGGTTTTTAACTGCTGCAAAATTTAAAGTTAAATATGGGTTTTTTCAGGCCGCAGTAGCAGTCCCTCAGCCACTGGATGCAGATGTCCATAATCTTCTGGAACATGTGGTCCTCCTGGATAAACGGATGCTTCACGAACTGGACCACATAAAGTCACAATATATATAGACGCTTCAGTAAAGCAATATACTCCTTTTTCATGTATAGTTTTGTAGATGGTGATGTAACTTTGCTAACTGAATATTTGTTTCGTCGATTTTGATAGCACTTGACAAAGGTCCCAGCATGCAGATGTAGAACAATTCGGACTTCTGAATCGCCACTTTGTGGGCGTGCCTGTCGTTTCGAACGGCAAGAGTGGTGAATGAGACAACATTCAGTGTAAGATACGACCGTTTTCAAAGTTCCTATGCTGAGGTGGATGATTGTTTACCTGAAGGGAACCACGTCCACAAATTCAGTGTCAACCTGCACAGAGCACCATGAGAACAATATGTTCAGACTTGATCCTCACAAGAAAGTCCCATACAACGGGTATCCAACTGCTCGGTTTCTTTATTACCCATGTTTCTTCCAGCACCTCTCCGATGGCTCTCGTGTGTTTTCTTCTGACTGCAAGAGGAAAACCAATTGCTTCAGTAACAGCGACACACATCACGTATACTACGGTTCTGTCGCCTGAGATGATCTTCAGTATGTCCTTACCTCCTGAATGAACCCCGTGGGGAGTCACACACCATGCAACGCCCAGCCGCGATACTTCTCTTGCACCCCTAGGACCTGTCAGGTTGTTCAGGAAAATGCTAGCAGCAAGAATGGTAATAGCTAACTGAAGACGTGTTAATAGCTAACTGACCGAGATACAAATATGCAGCTAACTGACGAAGAAGCATGCAAAAATTATCTCCGGCTGTGCTTGATGGCTCGGGGGCCTCTCGCTGGGTGGTCGTCGACTGTGGTGGCATAGTAGACAACCGAGGAGTGCGGTAGCGCCGGAGGCTGGCATGGAGCAGGCGGACTACAGGGAGGTCGCTCCACCGGTGAATCCCCATCGAGGTCCTGCACCTCATCGATCCCTAGCATGACGGAGCAGGCGGCTGGGGCCAGGGTGCTGCCGGAGACCTGCGCGGAGAAGTAGGGAGGCCCATGGGGCGGACCAGACCACGGACGCTAACTTTAGAAGTTAATAACTACAGGATGTTAACTGAAGTTAATTACAGAATTTAACTGCCGGAAGGCAGAGGGGCTCCGTAGCATCCGTCGGTGTTGGAACCGAAGGGGATCGGGGGATCCTGGCGACCACCTGTTGCTGTGGAGTCTTCCTGTAGCCCCCCGACAGCCTCCTCGATAGCCTTTGTCGTCGCCTGGGAGTGGGAGGAGTTTGGGATGCGGGTCCTACGGCGACGCCGGCCTGGACTATTGGCCCAGTCGGTCGGAGTTGGAGCAGTGGCGCGCAGCCATGGGGGGCATGCCCGGGTGGAGCAGCCACGACAGGGGATGCCAGCCGGAGCGCGGCGGGGGAGCAGCAGGTGCAGGGAAGCGCGCGACCGGATCGGGGATGGGATGGATTTGCCGCACAGCGGACGGAGGTCGGGCGGTGGTGGTCGCACGGAAGGAAGAAGGTGGTTGGAGTCGAGGGCTAGGGGTAGCTCACGGGAGCGCGTGGCCGGCGAGGAGAGTGGGGGTCGCGGCCGGAGCAGGAGGGGAGGGAGCTGCGCGTGGGTTCCTCGATCTTGAATCACGCAGGAGGCGGCAGAGGAAGGCAGCGGCGTGCGGCGGCAGCGGAAGGCAGTCGCGTGCGGAGGTGGGAGGAGGCGTCAGCGCGTGGGTTAGAGCTCAACCCCGACGCATGGGCGGAGGCGGCGGCGCGCGGTGGTGGGTGGAGGCGATGGCAGACCAGAGCTCGCTCACTCCCTCGCGGCGCTACCGCGCCGCTCACTCGCTCGCTCGCCCCCTTGGGGAAAAGAAACAGGTTAGGAGGGGGTGGTTCCTAAATAAGCTTATTTAGGAACTCTAGAGGGGGTTGCAGAATAGTCTCACCCTATATATATAGATATATATATATATATAGTAAGCATATAGGATAACAGGTAAAGTATCAATAATAGTTTATCAAACACAGGCTATGCAACAAAGTAGGGTCTACCGATAAAGCATCAACTGAATCAACTCTCTAATGCAAGAAGTAGAGGGAAGGAATAGGAGATATCGGAATGATCAAGGGGGTTTTACTTGCCTGGAAACTCTATCGAGAAGGAAGGGTCATCGTCGACGTAGTCGTACTCCGAGGCAGCAGCGGTCTCGGGGTCTGCCGAAGGAGTAGAGGAGAGGGGGGACGAAATAAATAACAGAGCAATCAAATGCAACACAATGCATGGCATGGCAAAAAGTGGTGTCGATGTGACCTAATGCAATACTAAGCATTTTAAAAGAAGAGGGAAAATATCTGGTACTATTTTCCCAGCTCCAGGTATTATTCGATCAGATGATCCTGATGCAAAAATGTCTAGGTTCATTATGTTAGCGGGGTCTGACAGGTATGTGGATGGCATATTCGGATTCGTTATATTTTTCTGAGCAACTTTCATACATAAATTATTTTCATCTGAGTTATGGTTTATTTTATATGAATTTTCAAAGTTTTATTAATTTTCTAGAATTTCTGGATTTAATTTAATTCGAAAATCATTTATTATTTAATTGCTATGGGTATGATGACCCACAAGTATAGGGTACCAATCGTATTCCTTTCGATAAGTAAGAGTGTCGAACCCAACGAGGAGCAGAAGAAAATGACAAGCGGTTTTCAGCAAGGTATTCTCTGCAAGTACTGAAAGTAGCGGTAACAGATAGCTTTGTAGCAAGGCAATTCGTAACAAGTAACAAGTAGCAATAGTAACCAAGGTGCAACAAGGTGGTCCAATCCTTTTTATAGCAAAGAACAAGATGGAGCGTTCTCTTATAGTAAGCAAAGCGTTCTCGAGGACACATGGGAATTGTCGTCTAGTCACGTTCATCAAGTTTAGTTGATTCGCGTTCGCTACTTTGATAATTTGATATGTGGGTGGACCGGTGCTAGGGTGTTGTTCTTACTTGAACAAGCAACCCTCTTATGATTACCCCCTCTCGCAAGCATCCGCAACTACGAAAGAAGATTTAAGATAAATCTAACCATAGCATGAAACATAAGGATCCAAATCAGCCCTTACAGAATAACGCATAAACTAGGGTTTAAGCTTCTGTCACTCTCGCAACCCATCATCTACTTATTACTCCCCAATGCATTCTCCTAGGCCCAAATATAGTGAAGTGTGATGTAGTCGACGTTCACATGACACCACTGGAAGAATAACAACATACACATCATCAAAATATCAAACGAATACCAACTTCACATGATTACTTATAACAAGACTTCTCCCATGTCCTCAAGAACAAAAGTAACTACTCACAAATCATATTCATGTTCAAATCAGAGGTGTATTGAATATTCTTAAGGATCTGAACATATAATCTTCCACCAAATAAACCAACTAGTTTCAACTACGAGATATAATCAACACTACTAACAACCCACAGGTACCAATCTGAGGTTTTGGGATAAAGATTGAATACAAGAGATGAACTAGGGTTTGAGAGGAGATGGTGCTGGTGAAGATGTTGATGAAGATTGGTCCTACCACGATGAGAGGATCATTGGTGATGTCGATGGCTTCGATTTCCCCCTCTCGGAGGGAAGTATCTCTGGAGGAATCGCTCTGCCAAAGAGCAAACGGGCTCCTGCTAGGTTCCGCCTCGAGACGGCGGCGCTTCATTCTGAAAGTCTTCTTCTGATTTTTTTCTAGGGAAAATAGCATATTATAGGAGAAGATGGGCCCCGGAGGTCTGCTGGGGGACCCACAAGCTCACAGGGCGCGCCCAGGGGGTAGGGCATGCCCCCTGAGCTTGTGGCTCTTTGGTGGGCCCCCTCCTGGTATTTATTCCGCCAATATTTTTTATATATTCCAAAATAATTCTCCATAAATTTACAAGTCATTTGGAGTTGTGGAGAATATCTATCTCTGTTGTAGCTTTTTCAGGTCCAGAATTCCAACTGTCGGCAATCTCCCTCTTCATGTGAAACTTACAAAATAAGAGAGAAAGGACATTAGGATTGCATCATAAAGTGAAATAATGATGCAATACATAATAAATAATAGTAGGAAAACATGATGCAAAATGGACGTACCAGGGTACACGGAAGGGTACCCAGTTATTTGTAACAGGGGCTGACAATGGGGCCTAGGTCAACAGCCAACTGCTGACTGGGCCGGACCTTATCCACTAAAACAGTGGTTGGGTCCCACCTGTCATACCCAGAGACTAATTAACAGAGTTAAATTTAACTATGGGTTAATAAAGGGATGGGCCCCATATGTCAGCGAGTATTGGGGGGTGGTTAGTGGCTAATTAGCCGGCGAGGCCCGCGTGGCAGTGGGTCAGGTGGTTAAGTTAATGGTGCCATGTCATCGGTGCCGGCGTTTAAACGTCGGGGACCAAACTGACGGCGGCATGGCTCGGGACTCAGTCGGATTTTGCCCATAGGGCATGGATGGATGTATGGCTGGGCTTGTTCGAACGCCAGCGATGCGGCGCGTCGAACGGTGGCACTCACGCGACCAGGGGAGGCCAGACATGAGCACGGCGACGAGCAGAGGCATGGACGGAGCCGGGCTAGGACGGATCCGGGGCTAGGGGCACGGCAAAATGTGTGGGTGCGCGCGTTAGCCTCCTGGGGATCCCAGGAGCACGGAAGTGGCTTCGGTTCGACCCGGGGTGGACGAGGTCGACCACCACGAGCTTGCCGGCGGAAGCAGAGCCACGGCGGAGCTATTTCAACAGAGGCCGTGAGCTCTATCTACGGATCGAGAGCAGAAACAGAGGGGTTTCGCTGAGATGCTTACCCCGGAGCTCGAGATGACTCGTTGAGTGAACGGGAGCGCAGTATGGCCTCAGAGTTGAGGAAGATGGCCGGTGGTGATCCGAGGAAGGAGATGACGATTTCCGGCAATGTAGCGCGGCTCGGCTTCGATCCAGTGGCGCAGAAGGCGAACACGAGGGCGGCCGAGCTCCTAGACACGTTTTTAGGGCGCGGGGAGCTCGGTGGCGCGTGGGCGAGGTCGGCCATGGCGACGGCTATGGTTGCGGTTGTTCTGGAGGAGGGGGCGACGCGAGGAGAGGGGGAAGTGGGGCTAGGCTTTGTCCCATCGGTGCAGGACGACACTCTTATCCCCTCGGCGGTCCTGTAGCAACGCCATGGCGAGCATCGAGCCAGGATGACCGCGGATGCGCGCCACACCATGGCCTCAGCTTCTCCAGGCAGGACGAAGGAGAAAGGCCGAGGTGGGCTGGCCAGGCTACACTTTGCACCGGTGGCCCAAGTGCACAGTGGTTCTTTGCTCCTTTTCTTTCTTCTTTTTCTATTTTCTATTTCTTTTATGTTTTGCCTTTTATATTAATAGCAAATGACTTTTGTTGCAGATGAAACTTGTCCCATAAATACTAGGCAATGTATTGAGTTGGCACAACAAGATTCAAATTATTTTGAAAGGTTTAACTATTTATTTAAACTGGAATGGCCCAATTTATTGCTGCTGAAACTGTTTTAACTAGGTTAAGGGCACTCTGGTAATTTAAGTGATGTTGTTTTCCTTAACATAATTACTTATGGACAATTTGCAATATTATGAACACTTTTGTTTTTATGTTCGAAGAATTAATAATTTGACTTGCAATTTGAATTTGACTTAGATTTTTATCAAGGAGCAATTAAGCTTAGCAAAATAGGATGACATGGCACCATTAGTCAGAGTTCACTTTAGTTTAATTACAGGGGTGTTACATCTTTGGCCAAGTTGATTCGTTGATCTTCAGTGGAAGTGGTGCATAGTAGTAGGTTAAATCTTGCGGTGTCCTCACCCAGTGACAGCAGGGGTAATGAGGCACGTATTGTATTGTTGCTACTAAGGAGAAAACGATGGGGTTTAATCATATTGCTTGGTTTTATTCTATCTACATTATGTCATGTTGCTTAAAGCGTTACTCTGTTTGCCATGAACTTAATACCATAGATGCAGGTAGGAGTCAGTCGATTGGTGGAGTAATAGTAGTAGAGCAGGCAGGAGTCGGTCTACTTGTCACTGACGTAATGCCTATATACATGATCATGCCATGAATATCGTCATAACTATGCGCTTTTCTATCAATTGCCCAACAGTAATTTGTCTACGCACCGTATGCTACTTTTATGAGAGAGCTGCCTCTAGTGAAAACTATGGCCCCCGGGTCTACTTTAATCATATTACAAAAACCAAAAATACCTTGCTGCAATTTATTTACTTTTATTTTACTTTGCAATTTATCTATCTACCACTACCAGATTTAATCCTTGCAATTAACGAGTACAAGGGGATTGACGACCCTCTTGCCTGCGTTGGGTGCAATTATTTGCTCTTGTGTGTGCAGGTAGTGTTGACGGGTGTTTGCGTGGTTCTCCTATTGGTTCGATAACCTTGGTTCTCTACCGAGGGAAGTACTTATCCACTACTATATTGCTTCACCCTTCCTCTTCGGGGAAAATCCCAACGCAGCTCACAAGTAGCACCTTCTTCTTAACTCCATCCTCTGATAAACCTGCGAGCTTAAACAATCCACAAATTTCATCTATATAGATTAAGTGCATATCAGGATGTATTGTTCCATCTCCTAGGTAGGGATGAGAAGCAGTTATTCCATAATACACGAAGGAATTTCATAATAAATATTTTCAGTAGCTTCAGTAGGTTGAGGAGCGGCTCTTACCACTTCCGGTCGATGTGAAGATACCCCAAACAAGCCCCACAAATGATTACTTTCCATAGTGACAAGTAACAGTGAATTTCAGCACGTAATAAAAATGTTTCCTTACCAAAGGCACTTCACTCCCCAGCAACAGCGCCAGAAAAGAGTCTTGATGACCCACAAGTATAGGGGATCAATCGTAGTTCTTTCGATAAGTAAGAGTGTCGAACCCAACGAGGAGCAGAAGGAAATGACAAGCGGTTTTCAGCAAGGTATTCTCTGCAAGTGTCGTAAGTAGTGATAACAGATAGTTTTGTAGCAAGGTGATTCGTAACAAGTAACAAGTAACAAGAGTGCAGCAAGATGGCCCAATCCTTTTTATTGCAAAGGACAAGCCGAAAGTACTTCTTATAGTGATCAAAGCATTCTCGAGGACACATGGGCATTCTCGTCTAGTCACGTTCATCATGTTTAGTTGATTCGTGTTCACTATTTTGATAATTTGATATGTGGGTGGACCGGTGCTAGGGTACTGTTCTTACTTGAACAAGCAACCCTCTTATGATTACCCCCTCTCGCAAGCATCCGCAACTACAAAACAAGAATTAAGATAAATCTAACCATAGCATGAAACATATGGATCCAAATCAGCCCCTTACAGAATAACGCATAAACTAGGGTTTAAGCTTCTGTCACTCTCGCAACCCATCATCTACTTATTACTACCCAATGCTTTCCCCTAGGCCCAAACATGGTGAAGTGTCTTGTAGTCGACGTTCACACGACACCACTAGAGGAAGAACAACATACACATCATCAAAATATTGAACGAATACCAACTTCACATGATTACTTATAACAAGACTTCTCCCATGTCCTCAAGAACAAATGTAACAACTCACAAATCATATTCATGTTCAATATCAGAGGGGTAGTGTATATGATTAAGGATCTAAACATATAATCTTCCACCAAATAAACCAACTAGCATCAACTACAAGATGTAATCTACACTACTAGCAACCCACACTACAAAAAAAACACTTCCGTGATGATACTTGTTTGTCATAGTAGGTCATGTTTACTATCATGCATGTACATCCATGACGATTTTATGACAGAATCAAGATAGTCATACATGTGCTGTCGTAAAAGTGTTCCATGACAATACTCAAATTATCATCACGGAAGTGTCCACTTCCATGACGATAAATGTCGCGTCATGGAAGTGTTTTTGTCAAGGGTAACCGACATGTGCCATCCACCGTAACGGGTCGCCATTAAGCTATCAGGTTCTGGTTTGCATCCGTTAACCCGTTAATAGCCCTGACCAATGGCGATTTTCCACGTGTAAGTTTCTCATTCGCCAACAGAACCACGTGTCAGCTCGTCGTCGCGACAGATGTCATCCATCCACTGGACGATACGCGCCTATGGAACAGTGACACGTGGTACAGCCCAATAGTGGCCCATTTAGGTTAAAAAGGCTGGCCCAATAATGACCTGCTCGCACATGGCCCATTTACAGCCACGGCCCATAAGGAGGGTATCAATTCGGCCCATCACCGGCCCGTTGTCCATTCGACATCATTGCGGCCCATCAGCACTTCCGGCCTGTTAATAGTCCGCTATGTATATGGGCCCACGGCCCGGTGCATTCTCGGCCTGTTAACAGCCCATCCTAGAATTGGGCCATTTTCTTTCAGATCTATTTTTTGACCTTTTAGCGGCCTGTTAAAGAGTTGGGCCTTTTCCTGGCCCGTGTAACTTTCGGCATGTTAATGGCCCACCCTAGAATTGGGCCGTTTTCTGTAAGGTCTATCTTTTGGCCTTTTAGCGGCATGTTAAAGAGTTGGGCCTTTTCCTAGCCTATGTAACTTTCGGCCTGTTAATGGTTGACAGTACATTTGGGCCAATTGTAGTCCGACGTGACATTCAGCCTATTGACGGCCCATGTTCTCCAGGTCAAAATTCCGACCCGCCCTCACATTCGGCCTGTTAAATGCCCGTGTCGTACGTCGCCGCATTTTTGGCCCTAGAGAGCATTCGACCTGTTAGCAGCCGAACATGTAATTGGGCCAGCATAGTTCTAGGGTAGTGTTAGGCCTGCTAATGGCCCATGGGCTTCCCAGCAGATTTCAGGCCGAAGCATTCTTTGGGCCTGCTAACAGCGCCGCGTATGCTATGGCCCATTAACGCCCGAGTTGAGTTTCGGCCTTTTAAGGGCCCGTCCTGTATGGGCCACATTACGGCCCAATGTTTATGGCCAAAATTTTGGGCCTTCATTGATTTTGGTCCAGTTAATTTTAGTGGGATATAGATCCATTAGGGCCCATAATTGTTCAACAGGTCGTTCTGGGCCAGCCCAATTATGACCCGTTATGCCTCTAGGCCGTTTCGCTTGATTTGGCCCGTTAGCCTCCTAAGATGCTTTCTGCCTACAAGCAGACCGATGAAACCAAAAACATCAACTAACAATAAACCTACACTATACAAAAATGGCTTGCTGTTTTCTATAGCCGGTTGCTGCCCGTTAAGAACAAATGATGTATCGCGACAAAACAAATTACAGACATAAAACAAAAGGGCGGTTGGCATGAAAGTTTACAGTCTGGCAGATAAATGCACCATCAGAAGTTCAGAAGCTCAAATCATTTAACCTAACTGGTACGTTTTCATGTTGTAGTGTCTGATGGAGCACCATAACCTTCGCCTTCATTTCTCCTAGGCTCCTGAACAACATAGCAAATGTCGGATAGTCTCGTTTCAAAACCATGCATATTTTCACGACATCTAACAATGGTTGTTCTTGTTTCACAAAGGGTCCCTGTTAGGGACTGGACTTGTGACTGGAGCGCAGATATATCTGTTGGAGTCTAGGATCTGCGTCCAAGAAACTTCTCCAAGAACTAAGGATTCAAACTCTGGGGGACTTTGCTTGGCAACCTATGACACGACGGTGACTACGGGGGGAACACGACGGACTCGCTGGCTCTCGCCGGACATGAAGGGGACGCGCGAGCTACCCAGGTTCGGGCCACTATGCGGTGTAATACCCTACTCCTGCTTGTGTTGGATTGCTTTGTATGGAGAGCTCTTGGCTCGAAGTACACGAGGTGTGGGGGAGAATGAGTCGATCCCCTTACATGGAAGTGGCCCTGCCCCTTTTGTAGTGCCTTGGTCCTCTTCCCCAAAAATATGAGTGGGAAAGGGTAGCCATAGGGCGGCAATTCAAAGGGGAACAGGCGTGCAGGCTTATCCTGACTAAAGGAGGTCTCAGCCTGGTAAAGCAGTCTTCCTGCCGTGTTGGCGGGCTCGGCGATGACCTCCGTCCTGGCGCGCCGACCCGTCGTGATCCTCTTTCAACAAAGAGGAAATATCTTGGGGCTTGCTTTCTTTCTTGGGGGGAGGCTGACGCCTCTGCTCCCTTATCACCAGAATGGAAACCTGTCCGAGCTGTATTCTGCTATCCTATCCCTAACGTCGGGGCGTCACCCATGTGATGGGCCGGCCGCCCCGCGGCTGGCGCCATGCGCCATGCCCCGCAAAGCGGCCTCCCGAGGGATTGCCTCACGAGGCGATCTGGGGCTTGCCGGCCTCACCAGGGCTAGGCCTGGCGGTGAGGGGCCTCGCGAGGCGACCCCTCCTGGGTGACGACGCCAGGGCCACCTTCTGGGCCGGCCCAAGCGCCGCCTCCTGTGCCAGAGGCAGACTGGCCATGGTACCCTGGTTCCTATGGGACCGACAGTAGCTCCCGGGCCCGCGGCGCGCGCATCCAGCCCGTTGGGGACGAAGCGTTGCGGGCCCTTCGAGCCGCCGGGCCCAGGGGCGACGCGTGGCGCCTCCACTTCCTGCGACGCCTCGATAACCGCCGCTTCGGTAATAAAACCTACCCACGCGGGGCATGGGAATTTCATTGCTCCTTCATTCCGTCCCCAGCCTGCCTTGCGACCAACTCCTCGGCTCCCCATTATTCTCCAACCTCCAATCTCTCCGCCAACCCTTCCGCCCATCACCGCCATGGCCATGGCTCCCCCAAGGAAGCTCTCCGTGGCCAAGAAAGGGAAGAGGACGGCAGAGGAGGTGGAGGCGCCGAAGCCGGCGGCGGTGAGGGGTAGAGGCCGGGCCCGTGGTTCGGCCACGGCGACGAGGGTTCCTCCTCGGGGTCGGACGCGCTCCACAGCCGCCAGCGCGGAGGCCGGCCCCAGCACCTCGCTGGCGCGGAGGCCGCGGCGGCCGTGGCCGAGGCGGCCGTGGCCGAGGCGGCCGTGGCCGAGGCGGCCGTGGCCGAGGCGGCCGTGGCCGAGGCGGCCGTGGCCGAGGCGGCCGTGGCCGAGGCGGCCGTGGCCGAGGCGGCCGTGGCCGAGGCGGCCGTGGCCGAGGCGGCCGTGGCCGAGGCGGCCGTGGCCGAGGCGGCCGTGGCCGAGGCGGCCGTGGCCGAGGCGGCCGTGGCCGAGGCGGCCATGGCCGAGGCGGCCGTGGCGGTTCCGCCGCTCTTCCCCTCAGGCGGGGAGGCACTCGGCGGTGGCAGCCCACGAGTTCATCGTGGACATGCACCGCTCGCCCTGCACATGGCTTCGGCTCCCGGACTCCTTCGCAAGGGTGGTGGAGGAGCGCGCACCCCTGGGCCTGTGGCTGCAGGCGGACGGCTGCTGCAACGACCCCTCCTGGGTGGCGGCGGAGTTCACCCCCTCCGGCTTCATGTTCTTGACGCAGGGGTGGAAGTCCTTTTCCCTCGCCTGGGGTCTGAAGCGGGGGCACCTTCTCCACTTCAAGTATGACAGAGCCGCCACCCTCTTCATGAAGATCTTCAGAGTTTCCGGCAGCCGCCTGGAGTGCTGTGCGGAGAGTGAGGATGGCAGCTACAGCGGCTCCTCCAGCGAGGATGGCAGTGACAATAGTGCCGCCTCGCCCGATGGAACCGGGAGCAACGACAGCTCCCCCCGCGTCAAGGACGTGGACGAAGACTCCGATTAGGCGCGGGCGGTGCTCGATGCGGACTCTTGGGGATGATGGCGCTGCGGCCAGCCCTCTTTCTTCTTTTTCTTTTTCCTGCATTGGATCGATGTAGCCCCGTGGTGGAGTAAAAACATCTTGTATGGCACCATATGTCTAAGTACTTGATGTCTCCCGCGTTTTTGCTTTCTTCCCGAGACCCTTCTTTCCTTCTTACGCTACCCTTGTGCCCTGCGTCGCTGGGACCCAGCCCCCGAGCTAGCTACGACCATCGCTGGTGTGCTTGGAGCGTGCGCTCAGCAAGGCCAGAGGGTGTAGGGCTCTTGAGGACGGTAGGAGTCCCTGAGGCGCGATGCTCAGGGTCCCCCCCTTGACGCGCAGGCGGCTCGTGCCAAGGAAATCGGGTGCCTCGAGGGGAAAATGAGAGGAGGGAAACCCGAGAGGCGCTTAGACTTAGCTCTTTTGGAGACGCGTGGCGCGGAGCGAGCCCTTCGCGGGGCACCGCACGCAAGGCATGGTCCCTCACGAAGCCTTCTACGCATGGGGCACCAATCGCGGGTCCTCCCGAGGGGGGCTCCTGAGGCCCTGCACCAGGGAAATTGCCAAATTTTTGCAAGAAATGTAGCGAGGCGCGCTCGTGAGGCCGCCTATGGGTGTTACGTGAGGAGGCAAGAGCACCAAGGACCTGGTGAGGTGACGTGCACGGGAGCGGGCCCGCGAGCCAGAGCTCAGTCAATTGGGTTTTGCCTTTTTATTTTATTTGGATTTATTGAATATTTCAATTTGCATTTGAGTTTTTCTGTCAATTATTTTGGACTTACCACTTGGAATTATTTTTGATTTTCTTCCAAGTGGGTTCTATCATCCATAAACCCTCCCTAGACCTCATTCCTCTCACCATAATGCCATTGGATATTTTTATTCAATGGCATTATATTCATTTTCTCCTTGAAAATGCCTATTTGCTCAAATAGCTATGAAGCAACCCTCATTTTTATTACTCTCAACATTTCAAGAAAATGCCCAAATATTCTTTGGATCACGCCTCACCTCCCTATGCAAAAATACCCCATGGTCATTTGGAAAATTTCAGCCAAGGAAAATGTTTTTGCTTCTGGATAGAATGGTCACTTTGTGATGCAATTACATTTTTCCTTGATCTGTTGGGGCTGAAATTTTTACCACATGACTACCCTCCTAAGTAATGCTTAACCCCAAAATTTCAGCTCTAAACTCCTAGCCGTTTGTCCCCAGTGTTTGGCACAAGTTTCTGTCCAGAAACTTTGCAGCTAGCTCATGTCACCTCCACTGCGCCAGATGGCAAGCCAAGCGTAGTTCTAGGCACCGCATTGAAGGGACTACACAGGTGACACGGTTTGGCAGCGCTGAAAGAACCGAGGGTGCCAGTGCACGCGGTGACTGCGTGAGAGCGCGGTGCATTGCATGCGCTCGTCGCGCTCTGTGCATCGGGGCCCTCTGCCGCCGCCCGTTCGCCCTCCCCTCGACACAGCAGCTTGTCCCAGCCCTGCAGCAAACTCTAGCGCGCCACCTAAGCCTCGCCTTGCTCCTCCCTGACGCCGGCAAGCCGCTCGCCGAAAACGGCCGAACGCTACGCGGCGGAACAGTGAGCGCTCATGCTCCGGGTTCTCCGTGTAGTGCGCGCCACTATGCCCGCACGCGTGCACCGCATAGCCTGTGCACCATTGCTCCTCCCCACGCCACGCCCAAGCTTATCTCCTCCTCTCCTCTTCTGTAGCTCATCGCCGGCGGAGACCCGAACACGGGCGAGCTCCATCTATGTATAGAAGCACCCCCGAGTCGTTCTAGCCATCCCCCTCACCTTCTCTGGCCACAAATCACTCCTCTACGAGCGGCCGGGAGGGCCTCCTACCGCCGTCGATCGCCGGAACCTGCCGCAGATTCCTCTCGAACGTGCAGTCATCCTAGCCTCTCCCAGCTCCATCCACTGCTTCCCCCGAGACCGTGGTGACCTCCGGAGCTCGACGTTGCCGCTAGCTCGCCGGATTGTCGCCGAAATCGTCGAGTCCGACCAGCTCCGCCGCCGCCGTCTCTAGAGAAGAAGCTTCCGATGCCGTCCGTCCACCCCCGTCGTCACTTCGGGTATGTGCGTGCTCGCCGTGACACCCTGAGTCCATCCCACCTCCTCCACTGTTCTCCCTCTCGCTCTCTTTTAATCCTGACAGTGGGACTCCCCTGTCAGTCTCTCACTCTCTCTCCCGAAGCGGTATAAGTGGAGGCATATTCAACGAATACGTCTTCGACGTGGCCATTTCTGGAATTTTGTTTAAATCATTTAAATAAATAGTTTGACCAGCTTCTGACCTCAACTTTGACCAGCTATAACTTTTATTCTACAAGTCCAATTGAGTTTATTCTTTTTGCTACTGGTTTGTATTGAGCCAAAGTTTATGCATGTCAAATTTCAGAATTTTTCTTGCTGTTGAGAATTTCTGGTGAAATAAAATGTGTTATGTGACATTTTCTTTTTGCATTTAAAATATTTTCAGAAGCTCCTAATTGTGTTGGAGAAGACCAGGAGTATTGTGACACTCCTCTGAACCAAGGCAAGCCACAACATTCATATGCAAGGATGGCATTGCAATGACATTGGTTTATTTGAATTAATTCATCATTTAATTCACTATTAAAAATGATTTGCTATATAGAACTTATTGCATAGAATTTGCTCATGTCATTTTGATAGTATGCAGTAGGGTACATGCTTTATTGCTAAAAGGTGCAGTAGGAATCATGTCATATACTCTTATGGTAACATGATGCATTCGTTATTCATGATCGTGACCCGTGCATCCATTCACACTATGGCTCGAATCATTTTATTTCAAGTAAACTTGATGTTAGTTCAACTTGCACATGCTGTTGATCGAGTCATGGTGCCACTGAATCGAGCTCACCAGTGCAACCACACTTGCCTAGATGGGGAGGCCCTAATGTGGTCTATTTTCATGCCTCTCGCCGGTGCCTCCTACGAGGGAAGGTTGTGCACTAGCGCTACCCTGGCCCGGTAGGCAGTCATAACCTTGAGTACCCGAGTTTTATCGTACCGAGGTCCCCGTTTGGGACGATGTTTATGTTTGGCCACGACGGTGGCAGCCACAGAGGTGGCGGATGTCACGAGTTGGCATCGGGGTCACCCAGGACATAGCCCAAAGGGGAGTTTGTCGGAGTGGCCGGGAGAGTGTCATGCAATAGATTGGTTTTGTCAGAATGTCGTTGGTCCACCCGAATGGGAGCACGAGGCCATGAGTTCCGTAGTGTGGGTACAGTGTACTAACCTCTGGAGAGTGTATAATCTATCGATAGCCGCGTCCTCGGATATGGACACAGTTCGTAGTAGGTCACACCGTGGGTCAACAGATATAATTAACTTGCACACTAAGACTCACAAGATGGCACATGCAGAAGTGGTGATCGAGTGATGCTCACTATGAAAGGTTTGAATGTGATCAAGTGAGGATCACGTTGGTAAGTTGTGAACAGTGGATACGCAGTAACCCTGAAAGGGTAAGTTGGTCCCAGGGACCATGGCAATGTTTCATGCACATCTCATGTTGAGTAGTATCATGCTCATGCATTAAACTTGTTAAATGCCTTGTTGTTGTTTGTCGTACTTGTTTTGTTTGCTGTGAGCTTGCGAGTACATTCAAAGTACTCACCTGGCTTATCATGCCAGATGCAGGAGAAGCCGTGCATGGTGTGGATGTTGAGCAGTATGTCGCGCTCTAGGCCGTGTCCCACCAGTGTCCCTATGGAGTGGAGTTCCGCTACCTCGTCGTTCCGTCGCCGCATAGTAGTTCCCTTATCATCGAGGCCCCTGAGATGTCTACTAAATAATGTACATAAGTGCAGCCGCACCGTGTGTGCCGCTTGGCCTCGCTCATCATGTAAGATGTGAACCTATGTATCCGCTAAGAGATCAATAAAGCGGTTGTTTCTGTACCAAGTTGTTGTGTATTGCCAGAAGACTTGATCTCTGGGCTGGCAATGCAAGGTAAACCGGTTGCTCTGAGCCGGGGTGCCACAACGCTTGGTATCAGAGCCGCGCTAACTGTAGGACGCCCTAGACAGCCGACGCATTAGAAAACGGTGGTTTTTGCCTCTGTAGCGATCTAAGGATTGACTCTGCACTTGGGTGTTGCATTGCATGCATATAGCTTACTGTTAATGCTGATCAGTTAAGGTTGTGAGTGTAGATGGCACCAGTCACTTATCCGTATCAGCCTGAGCCGACACCTTCCACCTTTCCGCATCTGCTTAGCAATGTGTGGCGCCGACTCTACCCCGACGGCGATGACGCCGTGTACCAGGTGTACTGATAGCAGCTTGCTAATGGCGTTTACGAGTATCACGCGGAGGTCGTCATGCACAACAGTACTGTGGTGGGCACTTACACTCGCTCCACCAAGGGCGGGACTGCTTCTACACCCGATCAGGCGGTCCAGTTTGCAGCATTCAAGGCTCTCACTGACTTGCGCTATAACAAGATTCAGATGCAGACGCACCCAGGTTTCTATTTCTATCCGTCAGGACAGATCCGCTTCCCTTACATTGATCCGGAGTGTGACCGGTCAGCCAGCCACCTGTCTCGTTACATAACGGCTGGTTACTTTCTGATCATCAGCCTAGCCCAGGAGCTGAACTGCGTTCGAGACGAGCTAGCTGCCACTCGATCTGCCTTCGCTCCACCTTTACTTATCCATACATCGCTTGTTACTCCAGTTACCTTACCTCCACCTACACCAGTGACTCCCACACCTTCTCAGAGTAACTCAGGTACTTCGGTAGTGACTCCCCATGAGTCCCCAGCCCAGTGGGCTATGCTCCTCGCTACCCTAGCCGCTCCGATGCTGTGGAGCCACCCTGCTCCAGACCCTGAGGGAGAGTCGTCCCGTCAGCGTCGTCATGTTTCCTTTGCTCCGGAGGTGTCCCTTATCAGTTCCGATTCGGAGTCCGACACCGAGGAGACACCAGCAGGACCGTCAGCGTGCCAGTGCGATCGCTGTCATCACGAGTAGACGAGGGTGATGTGGTGTTTGGTTGTATGCTTGTAGTAGTACTATCTATGCTGTTGTCTTGTTATGTATGCTGGATGATGTATTGTATAATTATGTGCTTTCTGTTATTCATTTTGGTTTTTCTCGATTTATTTTTCGGGTTTGTTGCTTCACCTTCCTATTTTTTTCCCTTATGGATGTTGCTCATCTTGATGTTTCGTATTGGGAAACATATATAGGATGACAAGGTGTGGCTGTAACTGTCATGGTGGCGACGATACTCCAGTTCGTCGATCCGCCAGGCAAGCAGGACATTCTCCAGAACCATATCAGCCACCACCTCCTCCACCTCAAGCACCCACAACAGAGCAGATTATGCGGGTGTTTGAGGAAAAGAGAAACCAAGACCTGATGGAATTCCTAAGAAGCATGCAAACTATGGTTGGGCAGAATAATCACAATGGTAATCACTCCAAGCTGTCAGATTTTCAGAGGACCAAACCCCCGAGTTTCATTCAAGCAGTGGACCCAATGGAAGCCAATGACTGGTTGAGGACCATTGAGAAGAAGCTAGAAATTGCTCGCACTGAAGATGCTGACAAGGTACCCTTCGCCACTCATTATCTGGAAGGACCAGCTGCTATATGGTGGGACAATGTCAAAGTCATGTGGCCTGCTGAAGACGAGATTACTTGGGATAAATTCAAAGATAAATTCCACAAGTATCACATTCCCGCCGGTATCTTGAAGGTCAAGTAGCGAGAATTCCTCACCCTTACACAAGGGAACTCAACTGTAAGTGAGTATTTACACAAGTTCAATCACTTGGCCCGTTATTCTACTCATGATGTGCCCACTGAAGAACGGAAGATAGATTGGTTCCTCGGAGGACTCAACCTTACCCTCCGATGTGCACTCAGCATGCTGGATTTCCCCGACTTCCAAACTTTGGTGAACAAGGCACTCATTGCCGAAAGGGAACACAAACTGGTTAATGATCATAAGACTGCCTATGAAGACCGCAAACGCAAGTTTGAACCCAAGAAGGAAGGGCAAGTTTTTCAGAAGGTTCGTACTTGGCAGCAACCCCAGTTCGAGTTCAAGCCAACCTGGCAGGAGGGGAACATCAAGAATGAAAGTCAGATCAAGACTGTGGTCGCCAAGCCAAACAAGGAAGACTGTCAGCGTAACAATGCCTGTACTCATGTGGACAAACTGGGCATTACGCTAGGCAGTGCCCCAAGAACAGAAAGTCGCCAACCAACCTGAAGCCTCAAGTCAATTATGTGGGGCAATTCCCTAAATGGAAATATATTCAAGGGCAAGTTCATCACATCTCCGCCGAAGAAGCCTCTGAAGTTCCCGATGTGGTCATTGGTACGTTTCCTGTTAATGACATACCTGCAACAATTTTATTCGATTTCGGGTCTTCCCATTCTTTTATTTTGTGGAGTTTTGTTGCCCAACATCGCCTTTCCTATACTCTTTTGGACAAAGTTATGGTGGTACAATCCCCCGGATCCAGGATCAAGACAAATATTGTATGCCGAGGACTGAAAATATCAATCAATGGAGTCATCTTTCCCGCATCCCTAGTATCCATTGAATCTCCAACATTGGATATTATTTTAGGGATGGATTGGTTGACAAGACACCAGGTCTGCATCAACTGCGCAACAAGAGAAGTCCCACTAATAAATCCCTCGAGCCAATCTGCTCGGTTCTTTGCCAGTCGAGCCCTACCAAAGAAAGGGATGGTCTATGCAGCAATTGCTACAGAGATGAATCTAGTCCCAGTGGTCTGCGAATTTCCAGATGTGTTTCCAGATGAATTGCCAGGCATGCCACCTAATCGAGAGCTTGAATTTTCAATCAAGCTTGTGCCCGGGACAGCACCAATTTACAAGAAATATTATCGGATGCCTTCATCCGAACTAGTGGAGTTGAAGAAGCAATTGGATGAGATGCTCCAAAAAGGATATATTCACCCCAATTCATCTCCTTGGGGTGCACCTGCAATATTCGTGGGCAAGAAAGATGGCAGTTTCCGGATGTGTGTTGACTACCGCATTCTCAATGAAGTCACAATCAAGAATAAATACCCGCTGCCCAGGATCGATGATTTGTTTGATCAACTCAGTGGAGCTCAAGTGTTCTCCAAGATTGATTTGCACACCGGGTATCACCAGCTGAAAATCAGAAAAGAAGATATCCCCAAGACAGCATTCACCACACGATACGGGCTGTATGAATATACGGTCATGTCCTTTGGGCTGACCAATGCTCCTGCATTCTTCATGCACATGATGAACAAGGTGTTCATGGACTTCTTGGACAAGTTTGCAGTGGTGTTCATTGATGACATCCTCATATATTCCAAAAGCGAAGAAGAGCACAAGCAGCATCTCCGAGCAGTGTTGGAGCGACTACGCGCTCATCAACTATACGCCAAGTTCAGCCAATGTGAATTTTAGCTTAAGGAAGTGGGATTCCTTGGGCATACTCTTTCCGCTCAAGGAGTGGCCGTGGACCAAAGCAAAGTCACAGAAGTCTTGAATTGGAAGACACCTGTTTTAGTGACAGAAATCAGGAGTTTCTTGGGTCTGGCAGGTTATTACCGTTGCTTCATTGAAGGCTTCTCAAAGATTGCCAAGCCAATGACTGAACTACTCAAGAAGAATCAGAAGTTCGTATGGACGGAAGCATGCGAGAATAGTTTCAATGAGCTAAAGACCCGTTTGACCACCGCTCCAGTGTTGACTCTACCGGATATCTACCGGAGCTTTGACATCTATTGCGACGCATCCAGGCGTGGCATTGGGTGTATACTTATGCAAGATGGAAAGGTCGTGGCCTATGCATCAAGACAGCTTCGACCGCATGAGGAGAATTATCCTACACATGACCTGGAGATGGCAGCTGTGGTTCATGCCTTAAAAATTTGGAGGCATTACATCATTGGAAAACGATGCCAAATCTACACTGACCACAAGAGTCTCAAGTATATATTCACGCAACCGGACTTGAAACTCCAACAACGAAGATGGCTTGAGTTGGTCAAAGACTATGACCTGGGTATCAACTATCACCCAGGAAAAGCAAATGTGGTCGCCGATTCTCTCAGTCGCAAACCGGCCACATCAAACTCATTAATTGAGCGACTGCACCCAACACTTCAAGAAGAAATCGCTCAGCTCAATATGATCCTTTGCGATGCAACTTGCTCGGTTACCTTGAAAGTAACCCCTACTCTGGAAGACGAAATCCGAAAGGCTCAACCTGGTGACCCCATGTTACTCAAGATAATGGCCCAAGTACGAGAAGGGAAGACGCTAGATTTCAACATTGATGACAAAGGTACACTACGATTTCGGGATCGGGTCTGTGTACCGGACCTCGGGGAATTAAAGCAGCAGATTCTGAAGGAAGCTCACGAGTCCGCATACTCTATCCATCCCGGAGGCACTAAAATGTATCAAGATTTGAAGCAAACATTCTGGTGGGAAGGTATGAAGAAAGATATCGCCTATTACGTCGCCTGTTGTGATATATGCAACAAGGTGAAGGCTGAACACCAGAAACCCGCCGGTCTACTTTAGCCCTTACCCGTTCCACAATGGAAATGGGATGATATCTGCATGGACTTCATCGTGGGGTTACCGAGGACACCACGAGGTAATAACGCCATATGGGTCGTGGTCGACATGCTCACCAAGGTGGCCCACTTTATTCCAATAAGGACAACCTACCGTGCAGACCAACTCGCTCAACTTTATATATCCAGGATTGTCAGTCTGCATGGGATACCCAGGTCTATCACTTTAGACCGAGGATCTTTGTTTACCTCGCCATTCTGGCTACGTCTACACCAAGCCTTGGGAACCGCTTTGAAACATAGCACTGCTTATCACCCTCAGACAGATGGGCAGACAGAACGGGTAAATCAAATCTTGGAAGACATGCTTCGGGCATGCGCTCTTGCTCATGGACCCAAATGGGAAGACAGCCTACCGTACGCTGAGTTTTCTTACAACCACGGCTATCAGGCTAGCCTCAAGATGTCACCCTTTGAGGCTCTATATGGACGTAAGTGTCGTACCCCGCTGAACTGGTCTTAGACAGGAGACAGCCGAATCTTTGGGACTGATTTGATGATGGAAGCAGAAAAGCAAGTTAAAGAAATTCGAGATAGACTACAAGTGGCCAAATCTTGTCAGAGGAGCTACTATGACTCAAAGCATAGGCAGATCAGTTTCGAACCAGGTGAATATGCATATCTCCGAGTTACCCCCATGAAAGGAGTTAAAAGGTTTCATACCCAAGGAAAGCTCGCACCAAGGTACATCGGTCCGTTTCCAGTCATGACCAGAGTGGGCAAAGTGGCTTATCAGTTAGAGTTGCCTCCCGAGCTATCCAAGGTTCATGATGTGTTCCACGTGTTTCAGCTACGGAAATGCATCGCACCACCCGCAAAACAGGCGGATATGACAGAACTAGAGCTTGCCAAAGATTTAACATATGAGGAGAAACCCTTGAGAATCTTGGTAGAGATGGACAGAGTCACCCGCAGCAAGACTATAAAATTTTACAAGGTCCAATGGGAGCACCACACTAAGGATGAGGCCACCGGGGAAAGAGAGGATTTCTTAAGGACTGCATACCCATATTTGTTTCCTGAGCAACCGAATCTCGAGGACGAGATTCATCCTAAGGGGGGAGGTTTGTTACACCCTGGATTTTGCCTTTTTCTTTTATTTGGATTTATTTAATATTTCAATTTGCATTTGAGTTTTTCTGTCAATTCTTTTGGACTTACCACTTGGAATTATTTTTGATTTTCTTCCAAGTGGGTTCTATCATCCATAAACCCTCTCTAGACCTCGTTCCTCTCACCATAATGCCATTGGATATTTTTATTTAATGGCATTATATTCATTTTCTCCCTGAAAATGCCTATTTGCTCAAATAGCTATGAAGCAACCCTCATTTTTATTGCTCTAAAAATTCCAAGAAAATTCCCAAATATTCTTTGGATCATGCCTCACCTCCCTATGCAAAAATACCCCATGGTCATTTGGAAAATTTCAGCCAAGGAAAATGTTTTTGCTTCTGGACAGAATGGTCACTTTGTGAAGCAACTACATTTTTCCTTGATCTGTTGGGGCTGAAATTTTTACCACATGACTACCCTCCTAAGTAATGCTTAACCCCAAAATTTCAGCTCTAAACTCCTAGCCGTTTGTCCCCAGTGTTTGGCACAAGTTTCTGTCCAGAAACTTTGCAGCTAGCTCATGTCACCTCCACTGCGCCAGATGGCAAGCCAAGCATAGTTCTAGGCACCGCGTTGAAGGGACTACACGGGTGACATGGTTTTGCAGCGCCGAAAGCACCGAGGGTGCCAGTGCACGCGGTGACCGCGTGAGAGCGCGGTGCAATGCATGCGCTCGCCGCGCTCTATGCATCGGGGCCCTCTACCGCCGCCCGTTCGCCCTCCCCTCGACACCGCAGCTTGTCTCAGCCCCGCAGCAAACTCCAGCGCGCCACCTAAGCCTCGCCCTACTCCTCCCCGACGCCGGCAAGCCGCTTGCCGGAAACGGTCGAACGCTACGCGGCGGAACAGTGAGCGCGCATGCTCTGGGTTCTCCGCGTAGTGCGCGCCACTATGCCCGCACGCGTGCACCGCGTAGCCTGTGCACCACTGCTCCTCCCCACACCGCGCCCGAGCTTATCTCCTCCTCTCCTCTTCTGCAGCTCGCCGCCGGCGGAGACCCGAACACGGGCGAGCTCCATATATAAATAGAAGCACCCCCGAGTCGTTCTAGCCATCCCCCTCACCTTCTCTGGCCACAAATCACTCCTCCATGAGCGGGGCAAGGCCGGGAGGGCCTCCTGCCGCCGTTGATCGCCGGAACCCGTCGCGGATCCCTCTCGAACATACACTCATCCTAGCCTCTCCCAGCTCCATCCACTGCTTCCCGGATTGACGGTGCCGCTAGCTCGCCGGATTGTCGCCGGAATCGTCGAGTCCGACCAGCTCCGCCGCCGCCGTCTCTGGAGAAGAAGCTTCCGATGCCGTCCGTCCACCCCCGCCGTCACTTCGGGTACGTGTGTGCTCGCCGTGACGCCCTGAGTCCATCCCGCCCATCGCCGGCGACCGGCGTGGCCTCCTCGCCGGAGTATCACCGGCGACAGCGCCGCCTCCACTGTTCTCCCTCTCTCTCTCTTTTAATCCTGACAGTGGGACCCCCCTGTCTGTCTCTCACTCTCTCTCCCAAAGCGGTATAAGTGGAGGCGTATTCGCCGAATACGTCTTCGATGTGGCCGTTTCTGGAATTTCATTTAAATCATTTAAATAAATAGTTTGACCAGCTTTTGACCTCAACTTTGACCAGCTATAACTTTTATTCTACAAGTCCAATTGAGTTGATTCTTTTTGATACCGGTTTGTATTGAGCCAAAGTTTATGCATGTCTAATTTCAGAATTTTTATTGCTGTTGAGAATTTCTGGTGAAATAAAATGTGTAATGTGACATTTTCTTTTTGCATTTAAAATATTTTCAGAAGCTCCTAATTGTGTTGGAGAAGACCAGGAGTATTGTGACACTCCTCTAAACCAAGGCAAGCCATAACATTCATATGCAAGGATGGCATTGCAATGACATTGGTTTATTTGAATTAATTCATCATTTAATTCACTATTAAAAATGATTTGCTATATAGAACTTATTGCATAGAATTTTTTCATGTCATTTTGATAGTATGCAGTAGGGTACATGCTTTATTGATAAAAGGTGCAGTAGGAATCATGTCATATAGTCTTATGGTAACATGATGCATTCGTTATTCATGATCGTGACCCGTGCATCCATTCACACTATGGCTCGAATCATTTTCTTTCAAGTAAACTTGATGTTAATTAAACTTGAACATGCTGTTGATCGAGTCATGGTGCCACCGAATCGAGCTCACCAGTGCAACCACACTTGCCTGGATGGGGAGGCCCTAATGCCGTCTATTGTCATGCCTCTCGCCGGTGCCTCCTACGAGGGAAGGTTGTGCACTGGCGCTACCCTGGCCCAGTAGGCAGTCATAACCTTGAGTACCCAAGTTTTATGGTACCGAGGTCCCCGTTTGGGACGATGTTTATGTTTGGCCACGACGGTGGCAGCCACAGAGGTGGCGGATGTCACGAGTTGGCATCGGGGTCACCCAGGACATAGCCCAAAGGGGAGTTTGTCGGAGTGGCCGGGAGAGTGTCATGCAATAGATTGGTTTTGTCGGAATGTCGTTGGTCCACCCGAATGGGAGCATGAGGCCATGAGTTCCATAGTGTGGGTACAGTGTACTAACCTCTGTAGAGTGTATAATCTATCGATAGCCGCATCCTCGGATATGGACACAGTTCGTAGTAGGTCACACCGTGGGTCAACAGATATAATTAACTTGCACACTAAGACTCACAAGTGGCACATGCAGAAGTGGTGATCGAGTGATGATCACTATGAAAGGTATGAATGTGATCAAGTGAGGATCACATTGGTAAGTTATGAACAGTGGTTACGCAGTAACCCCGTACGGGTAAGTTGGTCCCAGGGACCATGGCAATGTTTCACGCACATCTCATGGTGAGTAGTATCATGCTCATGCATTAAACTTGTTAAATGCCTTGTTGTTTGTCGTACTTGTTTTGTTTGATGTGAGCTTGCGAGTACATTCAAAGTACTCACCTGGCTTATCATGCCAGATGCAGGAGAAGCCGTGCATGGTGTGGATGTTGAGCAGTATGTCGCGCTCTTGGCCGTGTCCCAGCAGTGTCCCTGTGGAGTGGAGTTCCACTACCTCGTCCTTCCGCTGCCACATAGTAGTTCCCTTATCATCGAGGCCCCTGAGATGTCTACTAAATAATGTACATAAGTGCAGCCGCACCGTGTGTGCCGCTTGGCCTCGCTCATCATGTAAGATGTGAACCTATGTATCCGCTAAGAGATCAATAAAGTAGTTGTTTTTGTACCAAGTTGTTGTGTATTGCTAGAAGACTTGATCTCTGGGCTAGCAATGCAAGGTAAACCGGTTGCTCTGAGCCGGGGTGCCACAGTGCTGCTGGGACTGACCCGAGCACAGGCACCGTGCCCAACCCCCGCTCGCGTAAGACACACGGGGGGAGATCGCGAGCGCGCCTCTGGTGGCAAACCAGCTGCAAGGACACCGGTTGTTATTAGGAAGTAGACTTTACTGATGCATGAAATAGACTCATTACACAACAGGAAAGGTACGTGCTACCGTGTTCGACACGGGTCAGCTTGAGGATGTGACGGCTGTAGGCCCCTCAAGTATGTAGGCCGCCAGTGCGGAGCATGGGGCGTCCACCAGCGCGGAGCATGGGGTATCCGTCAGCGCGGAGCATGGGGCTTTCCGTCAGCGCGGAGTATGGGGTGTCCTCCAGCGCGGAGCATGGGGCTTCCACGAGAGTGGGAGGGAGCTCCCGCGTGCCGAAGGCAGCGCCGGTAGAGGGAGCTCCGGAGCGTGTACACCTCCATTTCGTTCATATCCGTGGGGTCATGGATAAAACTTGCGGAGATGTTGGATGTTCCATGTGTTTTGTACTGGAACACCCTCCTCCATTTCAAGCCACGCCGCGCCGGGCCGGGAGATGTGCGTGACCCTGAAAGGGCCCTCCCACATGGGTGAGAGTTTGTGGAGTCTCTCTCTGGACAGGATCCAGTGCAGAACAAGGTCACCCGCCTCGAGGGTGCGGGGGCATACATTGCGGCTGTGAAAGCGACGCAACGCCTGCTGGTACCTTGCCGCGCAAAGGGCGGCCTGGCGGCGCGCCCCTTCGAGGAAAAGCAGGTCATCCTCCCGCAGGCTGTCTTGACGAGACTCGTCGAAAGCCAAGACCCGCAGGGACCGGTGCTTGACCTCGGCTGGGAGAACTGCTTCTGCCCCGTAGACGAGGAAGAAAGGCGTCTCGCCGGTGGGCTTGGTCGCCATGGTGCGGATGGACCATAGCACTGAACGGGGCTCCTCCAGCCAGCCCTTGCCGCATGCCGTGAGCTGCTTCTTGAAGCTCCTAGCCTTGAGGCCCTTGAGGACCTCAGCGTTGGCGCGCTCGGCCTGGCCGTTGCTTCGAGGGTATGCCACGGAGGCGAAGCAGATCTGTGTGCCGAAGCTAGCGCAGTAGGTCTTGAATTTGGCGCTGGTGAACTACGTGCCGTTGTCCATGATGATGTGGTTGGGGACGCCAAAGCGGCACACTAGGCCCTTGATGAACTTGACCGCTGACCCTGTCGGGATGGTCCGGATAGGCTCCACCTCCGCCCACTTGGTGAACTTGTCGATGGTGACGTAGAGGTAGCGGTAGCCGCCAGCTGCGCGAGGGAAGGGCCTGAGGATGTCCAGCCCCCAGACAACGAAAGGCCACAAGAGAGGGATGGTCTGTAGCCCTTGCGCCGGCTGGTGGATCTGCTTGGCGTGGAATTGGTAGGCCTCGCATGCCTGGACCAGCTCGACGGCATCTTCGAGCGCTATGGGCCAGTAGAAACCGCTGCGGAATGCCTTACCTGTGAGGGTGCGCGAGGACGAATGGTGGCCACAGTCGCCTCCATGGATGTCGGCAAGCAGCTCGCGCCCTTGCTCCTTGGAGATGCACCGCAGCATGACTCCGTTCGAGCGGTGGCGGTACAGGTCACCCTCCCTCAAGTGGTAGAGCGAGGCCTGGCGGACCACACGCTCTGCTTCCGCGTCGATCTCCGGGAGGGCGCCGCCCTCCAGATAGGCCTTGATCTCCGCAGTCCAGCTTTCAGGCTGTGGCTCGAGCGCCAGCAGCAGGCGAGCGCCTGAAGCTGGCCCACAGTCTGGTGCGCCCATGGGTGGTGCGGGAGGGAGCTCTTCGTGAGGCGCCAGGATGCTGGCGATCGGGGGCACTGCTGAAGGATTCAGGAGCCGCTCCTCGAAGACGTCGAGGCTCTGGGGCTCGCGGCGAGAAGCGCGCTTGGCGATTTTGTCCGCCTCGCTGTTGTCACTACGAGGGACGTGCTGCAGCTCCATGCCCATGAAGCGCTTCTCGAGCTTGCGCACCTACTCCAGGTAGGCCGCCATGTGTTCATCCTTCGGCTTGTACTTCTTGTTTGAGAAGTTGACGAGGAGCTACGAGTCGCCCTTGATGATGATGCGCCTAACTCCAAGCGCGATGGCGGCCTTGAGCCCGGCGATGAGTCCCTCATACTCGGCGATGTTGTAGGAGACCTTGTCGGTGCACCCGAAGCAGAGTTGCACAGCGTAGTAAAGCTTGTCGCCTGTGGGTGTAGTGAGCACCACCCCAGCCCCCGCGCCCTGGCACGCGAAGGCCCCGTTGAAGTGCATGCTCCAGCCTCCAGAGGTGGCCTCCTCGGGCAAGGACGACTCCTCCTGCGGCTCACCTTGATGCATGACCGTCCACTCTGTCGCGAAGTCCGCCAAAGCCGTGCCCTTGATGGTCCTGGTGGTGAGGAACTCCAGCTCGAAAGGCTGCAGCTCGATGTTCCATTCGGCGACGTGGCCGGTGGCATTTTGCTCCGCAGGACTTGCTCCAGCAGGTAGGAGGAGATCACTCTGACTGGGTGACCCTGGAAGTAGTGGCGTAGCTTCCTGGAGGCCATGAGGAGTGCCAGGAGGAGCTTCTGCTGCGTGGGGTACCGTTCACGCGCATCTCACAGCACCGTACTGACGAAGTAGACGGGGTGCTTGATGAGGCGCGTGATCGTGGTATCCAAGTCGTGCTCGCCGAGGGGCTCAGGCTGCTGCGTCACGGAGGCCTCCGGAGGCGGCGCCACGGGGGCCTCTGGAGGTTGAGCTCTAGAGGCCTCCTGAAGGGGTGTGGGGGCCTCCGGAGGGGGGCCCTTGGCAGGCACCGGCTGGGCCTTGAGGGGCCCTGGCGATGTCTCCGCAGCATCCGCAGGCACAAGCTCGGCAGGCTTCTTCTTGATGCGGACTCGCTCCTCCCGCTCTGCTGCAAGGGCCGCGCTGGCCGTTTGGGGAGTGGCCGCCATGTATAACAGCAGGCGCTCGCATGGGCGCGGGGCAACCATGACGGGAGGGCTCATGAGGTACCTTTTGAGATCCTCGAAGGCGGCGTCGGCCTCAGGGGTCCACTTGAAGGGGCCAGACCTCTTCATGAGCTTGAAGAAAGGCAGAGCCCGCTCGCCAAACTTGGATATGAAGCGACCGAGAGAGGCCATGCATCCCGCCAGGCGCTGCATCTCCTTGAGGTTGCGGGGCGGCCGCATCTCCTCGATAGCCTTAATCTTCCCAGGGTTGGCCTCGATGCCGCGATGGGAGACCAGGAAACCCAGGAGCTTGCCGGAAGGGACACCGAAGACACACTTGGTGGGGTTGAGCTTGAGGTTGACCTTGCGCAGGTTGGCGAAGGTTTCCCTCAGGTCCTCGATGAGGGTGCGCGCCTCGCGCGTTTTGATGATGATGTCGTTAACGTATGCCTCTGCATTTCTCCCCATCTGGCACCCTAGGCAGATGCGCATCAACCTCTGGAAGGTAGCCCCCACGCTCTTTAGGCCGAAGGGCGTGCACACGTAGCAGAACACTCCGCAGGGGGTGATGAAGGCGGTTTTCTCCTCATCCTCCTTGGCCATCTTAATCTGATGATAGCTCAAGAAGGTGTCCAGGAAGCAGAGCAGATCGCACCTGGCAGTGGAGTCTACTATCTGGTCAATCCTAGGTAGCGGGAAGTGGTCCTTGGGGCAGGCCTTGTTGAGGTTGGTGAAGTCGACGCACATGCGCTTGCCGCCGTGCGGCTTGGCGACGACAACGGGGTTGGCGATCCACTCCGGGTGGAGCACTTCGCGGATGATTCCAGTGTCATGGAGCTTCTCGACCTCCCCAATGACGAAGTCCTGCCTCTCAGGTGCCTGGCTTCGTACTTTCTGCTTGACGAGGCGTGCGTTGGGGCACACCGCCAAGTGATGCTCGATCACCTCCCTTGGCACGCCGGGCATGTCTGAGGCTGTCCAAGCGAACATGTCAGCATTCGCCCGAAGGAAGTCGACGAGGGCGGCTTCTTGTTCGGGGGAAAGGCCGCTGCCGATGGTAAGGAAGGGGCCATTGCCGTTCCCATCCAACGACACTTTCTTGGTCTTGGCCCGCTCCTGGGAGAACAGTAGCTTCTTCTTCGCGGGCGCCGGCTCGGCAAGCTCAGGGGCGTCCTCCTCGGCCTGGGATGCTGCGGCGGCTGCCTTGTGGGCGCGCGTGAGGGCGCGCACCGCGTCCTTTACATCATAACGGACAGTGAGGGTGCCGCTGCTGCCGGGCATCTTGACGAGGCCGTAGGCGTGGTGTGTCACGGCCATGAACTTGGAGAGCGCCGGGTAGCCCAAGATGGCTTTGTAGGGCAAGCCGATGCGAGCCACATCGAAGTCGACGAGCTCCGTACAGTAGTTCTCGCGGGTGCCGAAGGTGACGGGAAGGCGCACCTGCCCCAGGGGGGCAGTGGAGCCGCCGGTGACGCCCGAGAAGGGCCTGGTGGGCACCAGGCGCCCACCTGGCGCCTGGAGCATCTCGAAAGTCTGCACAGAGAGCACGTTGAGGCCAGTGCCGCCATCGATGAGCATCTTGGTGATGGCCACACCGCCGATAGTCAGAGTACACAACAGAGGGACAGTCCCCGTAGCCCTGGCGGACCTGGGATGGTCGCTGGCGTCGAAGGAGACAGGGAACTCGGACCACTTGAGGCGGCTGTCGGACTCGGGCGCCGGCAGGGCCGCGCTTACTTCGCGCGAGAAGCGCTTGAGGTGGCGGCTGGACGGAGGGGCCTGGGCTCCTCCCAGGATGCAGGTCACCCCTCGGGGTCCCTGGGAGCCTCTACCGAGGCCTGGAGGAGGAGGAAGACGAGGAGCGGCGCACCCGGGCTACTCAACGTGCCACGAAGGATCGGGCGAGGAGCGAGGGGGCGCCCGGCCGCCCCTGGTGGCGGAGACAAGCTCAGTGAAGCACTCGAGCCAGGCATCGCGACCGTCCTTGGCGGTGCGACAGCGCAGCAGCCCCCACGCCATGAGCAGCGCGACGTGCGGAGCGAGCGGGCTACGACCTGCGGGCGTGGACGCACTGGAGGAAAGACCATGCTCCTGCTCGCTCACCGCCGGGCGGACGGAGAGGGGTGCCCGTCCCCCAACGGGCTTGGTGACGGCGCGAGGGCGCCGCCCAGGGGCACCTCGGACAGCGGGCACCGTGCGGACCCTGACGGCGGTCCGGCGCGCAGCGTGCTCCCTGCGCACGGCGGCGTCGTCCATGTCGATGCTGACGTCGAGGTCGAAGGCGCAAAGATGGCAAGTCCCCCTACCTGGAGCGCCAAATGTCGGAGTATAGGATCTGCGCCCAAGAAACTTCTCCAAGAACTAAAGATTCGAACTCTGGGGGACTTTGCTTGGTAACCTACGGCACGACGGTGACTACGGGGGGAACACGACGGACTTGCTGGCTCTCGCCGGACACGAAGGGGACGCGCGAGCCACCCAGGTTTGGGCCACAGGGCGGCAATTCAAAGGGGAACAGGCGCGCAGGCTTATCCTGACTAAAGGCGGTCTCAGCCTGGTAAAGCAGTCTTCCTGACGTGTTGGCGGGCTTGGTGATGACCTTCGTCCTGGCGCGCAGACCCGTCCTGATCCTCTTTCACCAAAGAGGAAATATCTTGGGTGTTGTTGTATTCTCGCGGGGGGTGCGCGATTCACGGCAGATGCCATGGGCTGGCTTGAGGTGGGGTTACAGGAGGACGCCGGTGGGTTTCGGAGGCAAGGTTGGCACGCGCGAGTGCGGGACACAAGACGTACCCAGGTTCGGGGCCCTCCGGAGAGGTAACACCCCTAATCCTGCCGAATGGTGTATGGGAAGCACAAGGGCTACAAGGTTGCTCCTGGAGCTGTATTTGTGTGTTTGTGTGTGTGTTCTATCGACTGAGCTCTCTCCTCTGCATTGAGGCCTCCCTGGGGGTCTTATAGGCCGACCCCCAGGGTTACATGGGTAAATATGCACGGGCGCAGGGCCCTGGTGTCATCGTCTAGGAGCCGGCGGTGGGGGCCGCCGGGTTGCCGGGTCCGCCGGGTGCGCCGGGTCCACCGGGCATGGGCTCGGTCGGCTGCTCAGCACTGTGGCAGGTCTTGTCGTTCGTCAGAGGGTGGTCGGCGCCGCCTAGCAACAGGGTTGCGCCGCTCGGACACCGCCCGCCCAGGGCGGGGTGTCGGTGTACTAAAGTTTGGGTCTTTTAGTACCCCATACTTGTCCATGGATGGTTGTAGCCATACCAGCGGCAAGGCCTGCCGGAGGACAGCTGGAAGCAAATACGAGATTATCAAGAAGGCACTCAAGCTGATGATCAGAAGATAGAAGACCGAAGGCTGGCTTCCCGGCAAGATCTTGCCGGGAAGGCTCGCGAAGGCCCGGCAAGATCTCACACCCGGCAAGATCCCACCGTACTGCCACCGCTCCAGCGCAGCGACCAGTCCGTCATTTAGGACTTGTCCTCCTGGTTGCGTGTCATGGCACTGACCGCGGATGGGGTTAAGCGGTGCTGATGAGACGGCCGTCCCCAAGAAAGTTAGGGACAGCTAAGTAGAGCATTAAATGCGTTTGTCCTAATCCGTCAGTGATAAGCATGTAAACCCTGTAGCAACTTTACACCTCTTGTACTTACTGTTCGCCACTGTTGGTGACCCCTTGAACATATAAAAGGAGGCCCAAGGCGAAGCTACAGGGGGGAGGACCTTCTGGCCCATTCTGCATGTGTAGCTGCTTCTTGAACTTACTGTTCATCGCAAGCGCTCCGTCTACTTGAGCTTAAGAACATCCACAATAAACAACAGCAGGAGTAGGGTTTTACGCTTCTCAACGGTCCGAACCTGGGTAAAGATCCTTGCGTTGATCATTGGATCCGCTCTTTGTGTAAATCTTTTCCCCCCGCCGAACCGTAAAGGGATCCGAGCGGTCCCATAGGTGTCGTACGCCGACATCTATGGCGCGCCAGGTAGGGGGAAAGGTTGCGCGAACCCGATCTAGCGGTCAGCGCGCCAGTTCTTGATCACTTTCAACGCCATGGCTCCCAAGAAGAAGGGTGCGACAGCGGTGGATCCATCCGCCTCCGGCCTACCCGTACCTACACAGACGGGCAACGGCGTGGGCGCTGGTGGAGGAAGTGGAGGTCTTGAGCCTCCGCGACGTTCTGGCGACCAGAGCCAGGCGAGCGGCGTCGTTCGCAACGGCGCTGCCGGGTCTAAGGACAGAGCCGTGCTACCTACGGGTGGCGCAGCAAACTCCAAGGACGGGACGACACCTTCCAGGACACCCACGCCGGCGCACGCGCCACAGCCTTCTCAGGTTGCACGCGACGGACAGCGCCGCGACGTTGGTGGTTCCAGGCGCTCCCATGGAAAAACCCCTGCGCATCACTCCCAAGATGCGCGGGGCCAAGATCCACGCCAACATGCCGGCGGAAGCAGGGCGCGATCGCAAGGCCGTGATGGAGCTCCTTCTAACTCAGTTAGGAGTCAGAGCACCTCACGTTCTTCGCACCTTTCGCCACCGCCTACACCGGCAGAAGCGTTGGCGCGAGCTCAGCAACTCCTAGACTTCCCTCCCGCTGCGGAGAAGCTAGATGAATGGAGATCTGCTATCCAAAGCCTCATCGGCTTGGCTAACGACGATAGGCCGCAGCAGGCGGAGCCTTCGCGGCGGCAGTCCACTGAGCCGGTGCGTGCTGGTGGCGAGAAGACCGGAGGCGGTACGACTACGATGCGCTCCCCTCCGTTACAACGACAGCGATCGCTAACTCGGCGGATCGACGCCTGTGATGACGATTCCACGGCGTCGTCTGATCCGCGAGTTCGCCGCGATCAACGTCAAGTTCTTTGGGAACAGAACAAGGAAGACGCTCGAACTACCATCGAGCGGCGGCGGGAAGCGCGCCGTCAATCCGACAGGCACGCGGGACCCACTGTCGATGAGCCTGCGCCGGGGTATTCTGGTAACTTGCCTTACGAGGTGGGTTGTCCAGCTTTTACTCGTGAGCTGCGGCGAGTCCAGTGGCCCAACTCCCGAACTTTCAAGCCGGAGGTGCCGGAGAAATACGATGGCAAGACCCACCCGTCAGAGTTCTTGAGCGTCTACACCATTGCGGTGCAGGCTGCCGGAGCTCGAGACGACAAGATATTCGCCAACTACTTCCCGTTGGTGCTTAAGCCCAACGTCAGGTCGTGGTTGATGCATCTGCCGGAGAATTCCATTTCCTCCTGGGCAGACTTGTGTCATGAATTTGTTGGTGCCTTTACTGGAGGCCACTAGGCTCCTGGCCAGGAAAGCGATCTACACCTCATCCCCCAGAAAGAAGGCGAAACCTTGCGCAAGTACATACAGAGATTCAGCCGTATTCAGCACAACATCCCAGATGTTCATCCTGCCGCTGTTATCAGCGCGTTCCATCAGAATGTGCGCAACCGCAAGATGCGGGAAGAGCTGGCGATGAACAAAGTCAGGGATGTCGCCGAGCTCTATGCTCTAGCTGACAGATGTGCTCGGGCCGAGGAGGGAAGGAGACTCCCTGGGGAGGATGCTGGCGCAGAAATCGACTCTGAAGCCGAAGACGCCACCACCTCGACGAAGAAAGGCCGACGGCGGAACAGGAAGCGCAAGGGCAAGGCCGTGCTTGCCGTCGAGGGATCCGGCAACACCGGCACCGCCAAGAAGGTCAAGACTGATGGCCCTGACAAGGAGGTTGCCGGGTGTGCCGCATGTCAGGCCTTGGCAGCTGCCGACAAGCCGGAGGGCTCCGACAAGCAGTACTGCAAGATCCATCATACCAAGGGTCACGATCTCCAAAACTGTCGGCAAGTTGAGCAGCTTGTCGAGAAGCAAAAAGCCGAGTATCAGAGGCGGGACAAGGAGAAGGCCCAGGATGGCGCTGGGGGATCTGGCAAGAAGCGCGGTGGTCGAGGAGGTCGCCGCGGCAAGGCCAAGCAACAGAAGGAGAGGCCCACTCGAGGCCGTCATAAGGAGCAGGGGGGTGACAATGATGATGAAGACGGCGACGAGTCCAGCGAGCACGAGTTCCAGAAAGCCACAGAAGCCATGTGCGTTAACGGGGGCGCCTCGTTGCATTCCTCTCACCGCCGACTCAAACAGTGGGCGCGCGAGATTAATGCGACAGAGCCATCGGTTGATGCCCGGAAACCACTGAAATGGTCCAACACGCCTATCATTTTTGACGCCGAGGATCACCCTGATCGCACAACTGCGGTCGGGTGTTTGCCATTGTTGGTTTCGCCAACGATCCGCAACCTCAAGGTGACAAAGATGCTAGTTGACAGTGGGGCCGGTTTGAACTTGATCTCGCCTGATGTGATCAAGAAGTTGCAAATTCCTGACGAAGATCTCGAGGAAACGGGCACGTTTCAAGGGATCAATCCAGGAAGGAGCCAGCCGAAGGGCAAGATCACACTGCCAGTAACATTTGGTAGTGAGCTGAACTACATGACAGAGAAGATCGTCTTCGACGTCGCCAAGATTCCATTGCCGTATAATGGGATTCTTGGTCGCCCGACGCTGGCCAAGTTCATGGCGGCATCACACCACGCCTATAATACATTAAAGATGCTTGGGCCGATGAGCGCCATCACTCTCAACTCCGACAAGAAGGATGCGCTTATCTGCACCGACCAACTCTACCGGGAGGCAGTCGCAGCACCTGCCGCCAAGGCACTTGCTCCTGCCGCCGAAGCTCCCGGGGGGAAGAAGACCGGCAAGACCTCTAGCACACACTCCCGCAAGCGCACCTCTTCGGAGTGTTGTGCTCCCGTTGAGGATGTGCCGGAGAGCTCCACCGGCAAGAGCAAGAAATCCAAGGCAGCTCCACCAGCGACTAAGAAGGTGCCCACCAAGGAGGATGGTATGGGAGGAACTTTCACCATAAGTTCCACCCTCGATGACAAATAGGAAAGTGCGCTCATTGCCTTCCTGCGGGCGAATGTCGATGTGTTTGCATGGCAACCATCTGATATCCCCGGTGTTCCCAGGGAGGTAATTGAGCACCACCTTGCTGTCTGTCCTCACGCGCGGCCCGTCAAGCAGAAGGTTAGGAAGCAAGCTTTGGAGCGGCAAGAATTTATTGCCGAAGAAATCAGGAAGCTAGAAGCGGCAGGTTTAGTCAGAGGAGTGCTCCATTCGACATGGTTGGCCAATCCAGTTGTAGTGCGCAAGGAGAATGGAAAATGGAGGCTGTGTATTGACTATACAGATATCAATAAAGCCTGTCCAAAAGATCCTTTTCCCTTGCCGCGCATCGACCAGATTATGGACTCCACTGCTGGCTGCGATTTGCTGTCGTTTCTTGACGCTTATTCAGGGTATCATCAGATTTTCATGTCAAAGGAAGACGAAGAGAAAACCGCATTTATCACCCCATGTGGCACGTATTGCTTCATACGCATGCCTTTCGGGTTGAAAAGTGCTGGTTCAACGTTTGCAAGAGCGGTCCAAATCGGTTTTGAGCCCCAGCTACATAGAAATATGGAAGCTTACATGGATGACATAGTGGTTAAAACCAAGGACAAGGCAACGCTCATACAAGATCTAGAAGAGACATTTGCAAATCTGCGCAGGATCAATCTGAAGCTCAATCCTGAGAAGTGTGTGTTTGGCGTTCCATCCGGCAAGCTTCTCGGGATCTTTGTATCTCAACGTGGAATTGAAGCCAATCCCGACAAGATCAAGGCAATTGAGCAGATTGAAGCGCCAAGACGTGTCAAAGATGTGCGTCGACTTGCCGGCTGCGTGGCTGCTCTGAGCAGGTTCATCTCCAAATCCGCTGAGTGCGCCCTGCCTTTCTTCAAAATCTTGAAGAAGGCCGGTCCAATGAAATGGACTCCGGAAGCGGAGGCAGTGCTGCAGGACTTGAAGAGGTACCTCACCTCTGCGCCAATACTAGTTGCACCTAAACCGCAAGAACCGTTGCTGCTATATCTAGCGGCAACGAATCAAGTGGTTAGTGCTGCATTAGTGGCGCAGAGAGAAGTCGACGAAGAGGCAACGGCAGTGGCAGGCCCGTCAGGTGACAAGCTGGGATCCTCCCCGGCAGAGTCTGGTGCCGACAAGGCGGGATCTGCGCGGTCAAATGAAGCAATGCAGAGGAAGAAGATGGTGCAGCGCCCAGTCTATTTTGTCAGCTCCCTATTGCAGGGGCTAGATCAAGATATTCTGGAGTGCAGAAGCTGCTCTTCGGCCTCCTTATGGCCTCGAGGAAGCTGCGCCATTATTTCCAGGCACATGAAATCACCGTCGTCACTCGCTTCCCGTTGCAGCAGATTTTACGAAATCCAGGTGCGACCGGCATAATTGTGGAGTGGGCGTTGGAACTGTCGAGCTTTGATCTCAAATTTGAAAGCACTTCGACTATTCAGAGCAGAGCCTTGGCAGAGTTCATTGCAGAATGGACACCAACGCCAGACGAAGAAATTCAAGAGACAACTATCCCCGGCAAGGAAACAGATCAAGAATGGATTATGTACTTTGACGGGGCTTTCTCGCTGCAAGGCGCCGGTGCTGGCATGCTGCTTGTCGCACCCACCGAAGAGCACCTCGAGTACGTAATTCAGATGCACTTTCCCCGGGACAGATCAACAAACAACACTGCAGAATATGAAGGGCTGCTTGCCGGTCTCAGGATCGCGGCAGACCTTGGGATCAAGAAGCTCATCGTCAGAGGTGACTCACAGCTTGTCGTCAGGCAAGTCAACAAAGATTATCAGAGCCCGTTGATGGAAGCATATGTAGATGAAGTGAGAAAGTTGGAGGAGCGTTTTTGACGGGTCGCAAACAGAGCATGTTCCACGAGCAGAGAACAACATTGATGATGACCTGTCAAAACGTGCTGCCCTCAAGTTACCTGTGGAACCAGGAACTTTTGTGCTCCGCTTAACTCAGCCATCCGTAACACCATCGACGAGGCAAGACAAAAGAAGGAAGTTGAGTTCCGGCCAGTACTTTCCTGCAGAGCTCCCAAAAGCCGCCGGCAAGGAAGTTGCCGGGAACGACACGGTTGCCGGTGAGCAGCAGCTTCGCGCAGAACCTCAGGTTCTTGCCGCAGAAGCAAGCGCTCCCGCGGCCGAAGATATGCCTTTGGTCCTTGTTGTCGAGCCGCATGCTCCAACATGGGCACAACACGTCGTCCAGTTCCTTCAAACAGGAGAACTCCCTGAAGAACAGGAAGAGGCGGAGAAAGTAGCCCGCCAGTCTAGTATGTACCAGTTCATGGATAATGTCCTATACAGAAAGAGACCGAACGGTGTGAAATTGAAGTGTATTCCTCGGGAGGACGGACTGGAGCTGTTGGCAGAGATACATGGAGGCATATGTGGCTCCCACATAGGCTCAAGAGCTCTTGTCGGCAAGGCATTCCGGCAAGGTTTCTTCTGGCCCACTGCTCTCCAGGATGCAACTGCACTAGTAACCAAGTGTGAAGCGTGCCAGTTCCATTCAAAGCAATTGCATCAGCCAGCTCAAGCTCTTCAGACAATCCCTCTTTCCTGGCCATTTTCGGTCTGGGGGCTCGATATATTGGGCCCCTTTCCCCGCGTTGCCGGGGGCTTCGAATACTTGTACGTTGCTATCGACAAGTTCATGAAGTGGCTGGAAGTGGAAGCAGTGAGAAAGGTGACAGCACAGTCAGCCGTCAAGTTCTTCAAGGGAATAGTGTGCCATTTTGGTGTGCCAAACAGGATCATCACCGACAATGGCACGCAGTTCATGAGCCGCACCTTCATGCAGTACATCCAAGACCATGGCGGCAAAATTTGTTTTGCTTCTGTTGCTCACCCGAGAAGCAACGGCCAAGCGGAGAGGGCAAATGCTGAAGTGCTGCGAGGCCTTAGAACAAGAACTTTTGACAAGTTGCGCAAGTGTGGAAGATGCTGGATTGATGAGCTGCCGGCGGTTCTTTGGTCAATCAGAACGACACCAAATCGAGCTACTGGCCAGACCCCCTTCTCCCTAGTCTATGGGGCAGAAGCAGTTCTCCCCACGGAACTCATATACGGGTCACCTCGAGTGCTCGCTTATGATGAGCTTGAGCAAGAGCAGCTGCGCCAAGATGACGCCATGCTCCTTGAGGAAGATCATCTTCGGGCTGCTGTGCGAGCTGCACGCTACCAGCAAGCCTTGCGCCGCTATCATAGCCGCAAGGTTCATGCCCGAAGCCTTGAGGAAAGCGACCTTGTTCTTCGGCGCGTTCAGTCGGCCAAGAATTCCAACAAGTTGACGCTGAAGTGGGAAGGCCCTTATCGGGTAGTACGAGTCACCATGCCCGGCGCAGTCCGCCTGGAGACCGAAGATGGCATTCTAGTGAACAATTCCTGGAATATCGAACACCTTCGTAAGTTCTACCCATAAGGCGCGGTTGCCGGGTCTCTCGGCAACCACCTTTTGTACGAGTTTTGCCGGCAAGGCATATGATCCTTTGTACAAAGCCAGGCGCAGACCCTGTGCATAGTTGAATAAACTTATGTGTTTTACAATTCTTGTCGATTTTCATGTCATTCTATATGCATGCTTGTCTGAAATATTGTATTACGCCTGCTTCCGGTAAGCACTAATGAACCGCCAAGGTTCCATATCTCTATTTTCTCTTCTTTCTTTTTCTCAAAGGATAGAAGGATTCCTCGCGTGCAAGTTTGCCGGGGGGGGGGGGGGGGGAATGATGGTATGGACACCGACAGGCGATGTTCAAGTCCACATATTGCAATAAGGAGTACAGCAACGAAAAGCTAAGTTGCAAAACTTATAAGAAAAATTTTTATTGTAGAGTTGTTTTCCTTGAACAATTTCGGCTTTTGTATGGAAAACCTGCACGCGAAGAAACCTTGTCATGATTGGTTGCGCCTTTACTTTGTTTCGAGTCCGCTCAACAACTTAAGTGGTTGCACTGAAAACGTCAAGGTATCTTGCCGGTAGCGACACCCCCAGCAGGCTGCTAAGGATCCGTTCCTCAAAGCGCTCGCGGCAAGGGTGCGCGCACCGGCAAGATCCCCATAAGCGTAGGGCAAGGACCATACAGAAAGAAATCAGACATCGGAAATAGCATACATTCATCCAAAATATAGCATGTTATATTACATCGACGATCGCCGCGATTCTAACTTAAGATAAAACTGTCTTTGGCATGGAATGGTGGTGAGAGAGGGAAGCAAGCGGCTAGTCCCTGCGCTGGCCTTCGACCCTCTTAACTTGGCTCACTCGATCGACGATAGGCGCGACAAGCTCTTCGAGTGCCTTGAGGTCTACATCCTTTGGCAAGCTAGCAAGAACATTGGTGAGGTTGATGCCTGGGTTCTTATGCACCACTTTGACGAGTACCTTGCGGAGGACGGCCCAGCAGAGCTTGCGGGATTCGTTGGCGAGCTGGGTCTCTCGATTAGACTGGAGCAGCTTGAGGGCATCAACGACGCTCTCGAAGAACATGGTCAGCCTGGCGCTCGAAGACACCCTATCGTCAGAAGAATAGTTGAAGTCTTGCAGGCCCATGGAGGACAATTCTGTGGCGAGCCTTTCCGCGACGTCGAGAAGGCGCTCAGTCCAGATCTTCACGCCTCCCTCAAAGTCATTATAAGTGGCGGCGGCGCTGTTGAGCAGGCTCTTCTCACTCTGGAGGTCTTTCATCAAAGCCCTCTCGCGAGCCTTGCCGTTCTCAAGGGACTCCTCCAGCGTCACCAGCTTCAGTTTCAGATCAGCAATGGATTCATTGGCTTAGGAGAGCTCCTTGGTCTTGTCTTACATGGCGGCTTGCATCTCCGCTAGGCTGAAGAGAGTCTTCTCTCTGTCGGCTTTGAGCGTTGAGATCTCCTAGCCGTGGACCTCAAGATCTGCTTCCAGCCTCTTCACTTGATCGCCCAGCTCGTTCTTGGCGGCCTCTGCAGCTTCGGCAGCATTGATGGCTTCCTTTAACTTGCCGGCGTGGTCAATGCCCAGAGCTTCGAGTGTTTCCTTGTGCCTCTGCTCCAGCTCCTGGGTTCGCTGCGCGACAAGCTTCTCGATGTCCTCGTCCTTGCTACGGAGCTTGGCGGCAAGCGCCTCCTCGCGAGCGGCAAGGTCTTCTTCATAAGCATCAAGCCTGACGCGGCGTTCCGTTAAGCGAGCTTCTTCTGCAGCAGCCTGCTGCGCAGCCTCCTCCTGTGCCTTCTCGGCGTCGGACTGCTTCATAAGGAAATCGTTCCAACTCTGATTCAGCTGCTCCCGGCCAACCGTCAGTTCCTGGAAAGCCTCGGCATACCAGACTTGTGTCTCCTCGACACGCTTCTGGAAATCTGCCTCCGCTGCCTCGACAACTGCCGCCCTGGAGTCCAACTTCTCCTTTCGGGCACGGTGAAATGCCTGGAGCTTTTTGAAGTTGTCGCTCATGGCTTGGAGGAGCTGCTCTTCCTTGGACCCGCTGCTGCTAGCGCGTGGCTCATCACTGATCTTGAGCCCAGCGGCGGCGATGACATATTCATCAAATGTTTCTCCTTCGGTTGGCGCTCCAGTACTTGCCGTCCCTGGTATGTTGACGAACAGGTTGTCACCAACCTTAAGATATCTGCTTGACGGGGGGGGGGGGGGGGGGGGGGCGTCGGATGTTGACGGCTGATCCTCGACAACCGCCTCGCCGGCGACTGGGGGATCCACGACCGGTGTAGCGCTAGGCGCTCCTGCGGCAGGAATGCCGTCAGTGTGGTCGTCGGACTCCTTGCCGGCCCCCTCAGCAGATCCCTTGGCGGTTCCTTCCTGTGCGGCCTTGGCGGCCTCGGCAGCTGCGATCCTGTCGGCTTCGGCGGCAGCGTCCTTGGCGGTCTCTTCGATGGCAACATCAACATCCATTTGTTCCACCGAAGGGAGATCTGAAGACCAGGAAAGGAAACAAGATGAGATCAAGGTTGAAGTTCAAGAAGACAAAAATAAAGAAAGAATAACAAGTGCACCAAGGCGAACGGTTTACCTGTGTCGAGCTGTTGAGAGGTGGCTTCTCCTTTCCCGGCAACATTGGTTGCCGATGTAGGATTGCCAGTGCCCGTGATTGCCGGCTCCTCTTCAACGCGAATGGGCTTGCCAGTGGAGGCCCTTGCCGAAGGTTCATCTCTGGGCAGCGTGGTTGACGGAGGCGGCACGTCAGGGGCGGCCTCCAGTGGCCCTCCTTGTTGCCGTTCTTCTCCTACAAGCCCGGTGATGTCAGTAGTAAAGATACTTTCCCCAACGCTCGCCAGCGGAAAATGGGTAATGGACTCACGCTAGGGGCTGGATTGGAGGCTGCGTTGAGGGCTAGGCTCCGGGCTGATGACGATGGTCTCTGGCGCACCTACGGTGCTTGCCGAAGGCTCATCACCCGTAGAAGACTTCGCCTTCTTCGCCATCCTTTGCGCCAACGTTTCTGTATCTCTGTGGGGACAGGCCAAAGCAAAACAAATGAGTTAAGTGAAACCAGGAATTCAGAAGCTAAGAGATGCGGCAAGGACCCTTACTCTTCTCTTTCCGGACTAAAAGAGGAGATGTCAAAATCAACCTCCTCTACAATGTCCATGCGAGGGGGAGGAGAAGGGGTCCTGGGACGCTTGGCTGCAGCAGAAGCAGTAGGTTGACGTGATCCAGCTGCTCCAGCCGTCGATGCCGTCGTATGGGATGCCGCCGCCGTACCAGTTGTTGCCGTGGTCGAGCATGTCATACGTCGCACAGGTTGCTGTTGGGCTTCTTGCCGCTGTGCAGCCTTGCCGGCCACCCCCTTGCCGGGAACCTCACCACTCGAGGGAGGCTGATGTGTTGGGACGCCGGAGACGGCTTTTCGAAGAACCCGTTTCTTCTTCTCCGGAGCTGGGGGCTCCTCGTGCAGCTGCTCCTCAGCTGTGTCTTCGACAGAAGAGCCCCCGGCAACCATGCCACTCTGTTCCCCGGGAACTTCACCCTGCTCGGCAAGGTCCTCCTCTAATGCTATTTCTTCTTCACTGGCTTCATCTTCCGCGAAGCCAAAGTTGCTGGCCTCCGCGGCTAGGTTCACCTCTTCCGCCTTGCTGGCGATGTAAGCCACTTCGTCATCAGTGGTGGGGCGGATAAGAATTGGCTCTTCCTGGATGGCTTTCTCTGACAAGTTATCAAAGAACTCCTGTGCCTGCTCTGAGGATGGTTCTTCCCAATTTCCGTCAAGGCCGTGAGCATTGCACACCGGCATCATGGCGATGATCGATCTCAAAGCAGAGTTGTTGCACAGGGGAACTACGTCACCCGGCAACTTAAATTTCCCGTCAGGCCTGAACAGTTTGTGGCAGAGAGCTGTGTGCTGCAGGACTGTCAAGTTGTTGTTCAGACCAGGACGCAGCCTCATGATATCTGCTGCATTCTTGAACTCCCAGGCTGGTCTCCCTTTGTTCTGTAGAGGGGCGATGCGGCGTCGGAGGAAATCGGCGCCAACCATCTCTATTGTGAGCCCGACAACCTTGAGACGGTGGATCCTGGTAATTGCGATTGCGAGCCTCTCATCTTGAGGATCGAGGCTACTCCAGTTCTTGCCATGAACCACCTTCGTTTGCCGGGGCAAGCAGAACGGCTGAGGATCTTTCTCCTTAATCCAGCACCACTGGTCCCACCATTCATCCCACTTCTTGCGGTAGAGACCATCTGGGTATATATCCTTATTCCATGCCCTTGGAATCCTAGTGATAGAACCAGAAAGAGCGTCTCCCGTCTCGATACGGGGAATGAAGTAATGGCGGAAGAGGGCTGTGCTGGGTCCTACTCCGGCAAAATTTTCACAAAGATGAGCAAAGACTGACATGCATGTCACGGCATTCGGCGTGAAATCCAAGAGACGGAAGCCGTATGTGTACATGATGTCGATGAAGAAATCGGAAAACGGAGGGCAGAGCCCGCAATAAAAGGGAATTTATCTGGGCCGCCCTTGACGGAAGCTGGAAGCACGCGAGTTCTAGGGTGAGCCTTCATCTCCTTCCCCAACATACACATGTACCGCTCAGTCAGGGCGCGCATGTCGAGCGTCGGGGCGAAGACGGCGTGTTCCTTCCGCATCTCCACCAAATCGATCTTCTCCGCCTCTGCATCCGAGTCGACGACTTTCGCCGCTTTGCCCTTGCTGGCTTTGGGCGGCATGGCGACTGTGGAAGCGGAGGCCGGGGCTGATGGGGGCGTGGGGATAGTAGATGGATGAGAGAGGCTCTGCTTCAAGCTCGAGGAAGAAGGCGAGGGCGGTTTCCAGATTGGAAGAGACGAGAGGTAAATGAGCAGCGCCTCTGCGGATTCCTTTTTATGGGGAAGGCGCGGGGCTGGCTCTTTACTGACTGATGTGAAAGCATTTTTACAAGCGCACTGCTGCGGCCATTCCGCGCACGTATCCCACGTCCCGCATTTGATGCGCGTCGTGGGGGGAGGCGCGGTAAATAAGATGATTATGACAGTTAACTCCTGCCACGCATGCCCGTGCACTGTTTGGGCCTAGCCCAACAACGCCTCGCACCCATGTATGGCCTAGGCCTGGGGGCTCCTGTTGGTGTACTAAAGTTTGGGTCTTTTAGTACCCCATACTTGTGCACGGACGGTTGTAGCCATACCAGCGGCAAGGCCTGCCGGAGGACAGCTGGAAGCAAATACGAGATTATCAAGAAGGCACTCAAGCTGATGATCAGAAGATAGAAGACGGAAGGCTGGCTTCCCGACAAGATCTTGCCGGGAAGGCTCGCGAAGGCCCGGCAATATCTCACACCCGGCAAGATCCCACCGTACTGCCACCGCTCTAGCGCAGCGACCAGTCCGTCGTTTAGGGCTTGTCCTCCTGGTTGCGTGTCATGGCACTGACCGCGGATGGGGTTAAGCGGTGCTGATGGGATGGGCTCTTTTTCCGTCCCCAAGAAAGTTAGGGACAGCTAAGTGGAGAATTAAATGCGTTTGTCCTAATCCGTCAGTGATAAGCATGTAAACCCTGTAGCAACTTTACACCTCTTGTACTTACTGTTCGCCACTGTTGGTGACCCCTTGAACATATAAAAGGAGGCCCAAGGCGAAGCTACAGGGGGGGAGGACCTTCTGGCCCATTCTGCATGCGTAGCTGCTTCTTGAACGTACTGTTCATCGCAAGCGCTCCGTGTACTTGAGCTTAAGAACATCCACAATAAACAATAGCAGGAGTAGGGTTTTACGCTTCTCAGCGGCCTGAACCTGGGTAAAGATCCTTGCGTTGATCGTTGGATCCGCTCTTTGTGTAAATCTTTTCCCCCCGCCGAACCGTAAAGGGATCCGAGCAGTCCCATAGGTGTCGTACGCCGACACGGGGGCACAGGGAATGCTGTCGCCTCGCCTGCCGGGGCCGGTGTAAAGGAGGAGGCGCTATTGCCTTTCTTGTCTTGTCATGAGGATTCGCCCTCTAGTGGCCAGCCGGCATGGGCCAGCCGGCCAACCGGGTCGCCATGCCGGGCCGGCTCGCGCTGGGGAGCCGGCGTGCAGGCCAGCCGGACTGAGGGGCTCGGCCTGCCCCGATGTTTTGAAAAGGGATCCGGGTTCCGTTGCCTACCCGGGGGTCATCCCCCCGACAGTAGTCCCCGAAGCTGGGAAGGTCCGCCGGGTTCAGGCAGGGGGGCCTTCGCAACTTACCCTCCCGTAGAGCCGGCTCGTTGGTGAAGTGTTGGAGTCCGGCTGAGCAGCTTCGTCTGCACGCGTGTCGGCAACGCGGCAGCGGACGCCGGGAACAACCGCTGGGTGCCGGCTTCCGGAGGCCGGATCGCGGCACCCCGGCCTGGGCGGGAAACGGGAACCTCCGCCGGTCGAGTCTTGTTTTGCACGGCGATTCGCGCCCGCCACCGCTTGACGGGCCGCCACGCGTCGCCCCGCGGCGGGCGAGGCCTGCCAGCCCACACGCGCGACAGGACGGGACTGCGGACCGGCCCGCCATGACACGCCCTCGGCCCGCGCGCGAGGGATTTACTGCGGTGACCGTTGGCGATTGCGCTTCCCCGCGCAGTTATTGTGCATGGGGAACGTGCGCGCACCGTGCGGGGGAGTGGGGATCGTGGACGCAATCGATCCCACTCCCCCACGATCTCCCGTGGTTATAAATGAGGCGAGCGGGGGGGGGGGGGGGGGTGCGACGGAAACGCTTCCGCACGCACCCCCGCCCCTCGCTCCTCCTCTGCCCCGGCTTCTTCTCCGCTGCGACCGAGCGAAGCGTTGCCGCCGTCGCACGCCTCGCCCACGCTTGCTGCCGCGCGCCGCAATCCGAGGTCCGCCGCGCGTAGTTCTCTTTCTCTTACTCCTCCTCTTCATCGCCGCATCTCGACGCCCGTAAAGCCCTCCAATGGCGCTGCCGAAAGGCTCTTGGGAGGGCTCCATCATGACGGAGCAGAATATCTGCTACCTTCGCCGCATGAGGCGGCTGCCCCGGCGGAGGTGCTGCTCGCGCGTGCGCCGGGCTCGGAGAGGGTGCCGCAGCCGCTGGAGGGCGAGCACATTGTCTTCTTCTCGCATTTCGAGCGCGGGCTCGGCCTCCCCGCGAGTCTCTTCTTCCGCGCATGGCTCGACTTCTTCGGGCTGCAGCCGCATCATCTCGGCGCCAACGCCATGCTGCAGGTCGCTGGCTTCACCACGCTCTGCGAAGGCTATCTCGGGATGCTGCCGACTGTGGAGCTATGGGCGAAGATGTTCTTCCTCAAGCAGCAGGGGGCGTCAGCCGGCATCATGTCCGATTGCGGCGCAGCGGTGGTTACCGGCCGAGTGAACGGGCCATTTCCCAAGCTGCCGCTCGCGGACTCGGCCAAGAAGTGGCAGACGACGTTTTTCTACGTCCGGAACGCCGACCCGGCGGTGGACGTCATCAACCTTCCGCCCTTCTTCGACGCGCCGCCGCTCGAGAAGCAGAACTGGGGTTACTGCACCAAGAAGCCGCCACCGGAGATGGTGAACATCAGCAGCCGGGTCGGGGAGATGACGGATCGCGAGCGGCTGAAGCCGGTTGACCTCATCACGGCCTTCATCGCCCGCCGGGTTCTGCCACTGCAGCGCCGGGCACACTGGATCTGCGACATGAGCGGCCGACACGACCCGACCCGGATGTCGACCAAGGAGCTGACGCCGGCTGGGATCGTCCAGCGGGTGAACTATATCTCCAAGGCCGGGTTGAAGGAGGAGGGGTGGAACTTCGGGAAGGAGCCCTATCACCGGGAGAACCCGGCGCCGGCGGTGAGTCCCTGGTCTTTATTTTTTGCTGCTTCGACGTTATTCTTGTGTCCTGACGCGACGGGAGGGCCGCAGCTATTCGTCAGCCAGCGGAATCACGACGGGCCGAATCCCCAGATCCTGCTGGCCAACCTGCCCGACTCGGACATGGAGGAGGCCGGCGCCGAGGCGGAGGAGGGGGCAGTCGAAGCGCGCCTGGCCGATGCCGCGGCCGGCAGGGCGCGGAATGCGGGTAAGTTTCCGCCTCCAGATCTACTGCGAGACTGGCCGGATGACGACGAGGAGGGCCTGACCGGTGCCCACGGTGCAGCGCCCTCGGCCGGGGAGGACGCCAGCATCGAGCCCCCAAGACGGCTGCGGAAGGCGGCCGGCGCCGGGCCGGCCCGCACGGCGGCGATCGTCAGCCGGCCGCATGGGAAGGAGGCAGTCGAGATGAGGCCGGCCACGAAGCGCCCGGTGGCAGGGCCGGCGCGCGAGAGGGCTGTCGTCAAGAAGAAGCACCGGCTCGCCCCGTCCGTGGGGCCGAGGCGGGAGGTCCCGACGGTTATTGGGGAAGTGTCCCTTGTCTTTTTCAGATCTCATGCTTGTTTCTTGCTTAAGCCTTTGTGGTGATGAACTTGCTGTGCGCAGGTCCACCGTTGACCTGGCGATGGAGGCGGCGGAGGCCGCGGCGGGCGAGGTCACCTGGACGTCGCGCAGCCGGGTCGGCTTGCGGATGCGCTCGATTGCCTTGATCTTCTCCGGGTTGGCTTCGATGCCGCGCGCTGAGACGAGGAAGCCGAGGAGCTGGCCAGCCGGCACGCCGAAGACGCATTTCTCCGGGTTGAGCTTGATCCGGAACCGGCGCAGGTTGGCGAAGGTCTCCTTGAGGTCGGCTACGAGCGTGAGGTGCTGCTTGGTCTTCACCACGATGTCGTCGACGTAGACGTGCACATTTCTGCCGAGCTGGGGCAGCAGGCATTTCTGCATGCAGCGCTGGAAGGTGGCGCCGACATTCTTCAAGCCGAACGACATGGTGATGTAGCAATACGCCCCAAAGGGCGTGATGAAGGACGTCTTGAGAGCGTCGGCCCGGTCCAGCTTGATCTGGTGGTAGCCGGAGTAGGCGTCCAGGAAGGACAGGAGCTCGCAGCCGGCTGTGGAGTCGATGACTTGGTCGATCCGGGGCAGAGCGAACAGGTCTTTGGGGCATGCCTTGTTCAGGCTGGTGTAGTCGATGCACATGCGCCAGGTGCCATTTTTCTTCAGGACGAGGACTGGATTGGCCAGCCACTCGGGGTGGAACACTTCCATGATGAACCCGGCTTTGAGCAGCCGGGCGATCTCTTCACCGATGGTTCTTTGCTTCTCCTCGGAGAAGCGGCGTAGCGGCTATCGGATAGGCTTGGCGTCCTTGCGGACGTGAAGTTTGTGCTCGGCGAATTCCCTCAGGACACCCGGCATGTCTTTGGGGGACCATGCAAAGATATCCTGATTCTCAAGGAGGAAATCGACGAGCTCGCATTCCTATTTGCTGTCGAGGCCGGTGCCTACGACGACGTACTTGCTGGAGCTGGGGTTGGCCGGGTTGAGCGGGACCCGCTACGTGTCTTTGGCCGGCTTGAAGGAGGCTTAGTCGGCCAGCTTGGGCGGAGCCGGCACGGCCGACTGCGCGTTAGCCAGCGCCACAATCCGGTCGAGCTGGCGCCTCTCCTCGGCGATGACCAGCGACTCGGCCAGCTGGGAGCCGGCTATGGCGCACTCGAGGGACTTCTTGTAGTCGTCAACGATGGTGATGAGGCCCTTGGGACCCGGCATCTTCAACTTCAGGTAGGCGTAGTGGGGAACCGCCATGAACTTGGCAATCGCGGGCCGGCCCAGCAGCGCATGGTAGGGGTTGGCCAGGTCGACCACCTCGAACTAGATCGGCTCGCAGCGGAAATGGCTGCTGGAGCCGAACAGGACGTCAAGCCAGATCCGGCCGATCGGGGAGCAGGAGAGACCCGGCACGATGCCGTGCAACACCGTCCGGGTCGGCTCCAGCTGTCGTGCCTCGATGCCGAGCTTGGTCATGGTGTCGCGGTACAGGATGTTGATGCTGCTGCCGCAGTCGATCAGCACCCGCGAAAAGCGGCAGGTGCGCTTCTCGGAGACGAGGGTGAGGTCGAGCACGAGGGCGTAGCCACCCGGCGTGGGCATGACGGCCGGGTGGTCCTCCCAGGTCCAGCTCACTGGACGGTCGGACCAGTGCATGTACTGGGGAACCGGAGGGACGATGGCGTTCACCTCGGCCGCGTGCTTGCGCTTGGCGTGCTTGTCATCCCCTTCGCTGGTGAAGACGATGTAGGACGCGTCCGGGCGCGGGAAAGGGTTGTCGGCGAGGGCGTCGGGTGGCGGTGGAGGCGGTGGGAGCGGCGGCTGCTGCGGGCCGGCTCCGGGTGGCGGGGGTGGAAGGTTGCCCTTCAACAGGCGCTGGGTGAAACTGCACTGCCAGAGCGTGTGCGTCGACGGCTTTGCTCCGCTGTGGTTTTTGTAGGGGGCGTCGAGCATCTGCTCGAAAGTCAGCTTGGGCTGCCAGGCGGCCTTGCCAGTGCGCGGACGCTGGCTGGCGCCTTGCTTGGCCGGCTGCTCCCCTTCCACGGCGGCGACTTGCCGGTTGTCGTAGCGGGGAGCCAGCTGGTCGTTCCGGCGCTTGCCGTTGTTGTTGTTGTTGTCTTGCCGGCGCTGGTTGTTGTCGCCAGCCGGCTTCGGGGGAGCCGGCTGGGCCGGGAGAAGCTTGCCGTCAGCGTCGATCGTGATCTTCACATTCATCGCGGAGTCGGCCGTAGCGTACTTGTCCGCCACGGCCATGAGCTTCGCCAGGGTCTCTGGCTCGTCACACACCAGCCGGTGCTTGACCAGAGTGCCGTCCAGGCATCCGTCGATGAAGTACTGGATGGCCTGGACCTCGTGGACGCCCTCGCAGGAGTTGCGGAGCTCCGCCACCGCGTGAGGAAGTCGCGGAGGGGCTCGCCCGGCTTCTGGACGCACATGGAGAGCTAGCGACACTTGCCGGGACGCTTGTAGGTGCTGGTGAAGTTGCGAATGAACGCGTCTTCGAAATCCAGCCAGGAGTTCACACTGCCGGCTCGGAGGCTGTTAAGCCACGTCCGGGCCGAGCCGAGCAGCATGAGAGGGACGTATCGTATGGCCATGCGCCGGTTGCCGCCGGCTATGCCGACGGCCGTGGTGTAGTCAATCAACCAGTCTTCCGGCTTGGTGGCGCCGGTGTACTTGGGGGAGTCGCGGGGCAGCGAGTAGCCTTTGGGGAAGGGCTCCTCGCGAATGCGGAGGCCGAAGCATGCCGGGCCGACAGAGCTTTCCTCCTCCAGGGCCGTGGAGCGCGCCAGCCGGTTGATGCGGTGACAGGCATCGCTCTCGTCGTAGGGCTCGCGGGGGCGGAGTCGGTCAGCCACGGGACCGCGGGGACTGATTCGGTCGGCCACGGGGCCGCAGGGGGCAGGAGCTTCCGGGGCCGGCTCGGGTCGCCGAGCCGGCCGCACGGGGGGCTCTGGCTGCTGAACCCGGCCGTCGCTGGCCGTCTCGCCAGCGTTGCCGTCTCCATCGGTTGTGGCTCGATTGTGCCGGCTCCGACCAGACCGGTGCCGGCCAGAGCGGCTCGCGCTAGTGGCGTGCGAGGACGTTTGCCGTGCGTCCCGGAGAGCCCTCTCCGGGTCTCCGGTTTTTCCCGAGGCAGAGGCGGATGGCGGGGCCGGGTCGAAGTGCTGCTGCTGCTCGTTCGCCGCGGCGATGAGGTCGCGGATTCGCTGCTGCTGCTGCAGCAGCTCCTCGCCCTCCAGGAACTCGAGATCCACCATGGCCGCTTGTGCCGCGCGCATGTTCTTGACGGGGGTGTCCTAGACGGGCCGGCCTGCACCTAGTGCACGGCCGATAGCGCCCCCACGAATCCGCACCTCCGCGACCCGGCTGGGCTCGGCGGCGGGCAGAGTGAAACCATGGGCGCTGTCGTACTCACGCTGGGCGGACTCCAGCCGGCGCCGCGCGGCTGCGAGGTCCGTGGCCTCGACCAGCAGATGCTGGCGGTCCTCATTGAGCCGAGCCGCTGCGGCCGCCGAGTCGGCGTCGGGCGTGATGGGGGCTTGCAGACTTAGGATCGTCTCGCGGAGCGGGTCGGCCCGGCGAGGAGGGGCCGCAGCGGCAGCCGCGGCAGCCTTCTCCTTGGCGCGCGGGGAGCCGGAGCTCGTGCCGATGGTCAGCACCTCCGCGCGGATGCAGAGAGCCACGACGTCGACAGAGACGGCGCAGCCAACGGGGACGGGGGAGGCGGCGAAGTTGCGCACTTCGCTGGGAAACACGTCGGGGACGAGCGCGACGAAGACGCGCAGCGCGCCGAAGGGGACGACGAGGCAGCCTGCGGGGCAGGCAGCGTCCGCGTCGGGCGCGACATTGCAGCCGGCCGGGTTGGCCGTGCGGGGCGCACGGACCAAACCGTGCACGATGCGCTCGCCGGAGCTGGTGAAAGGCCTCGTCCGGAACTTGACTCCGGCCGGCGCCGCGAGCAGCCCCACGGTGGGCGCCAACTGTCGTGGTATTCTCGCGGGGGGTGCGCGATTCACGGCAGATGCCATGGGATGGATTGTGGTGGGGTTACAGGAGAACGCCGGTGGGTTTCGGAGGCGAGGTTGGCACGCGCGAGTGCGGGACACAAGACGTACCCAGGTTCGGGGCCCTCCGAAGAGGTAAAACCCCTAATCCTGCCGAATGGTGTATGGGAAGCACAAGGGCTACAAGGTTGCTCCTGGAGCTGTATTTGTGTGTGTGTGTGTGTGTGTGTGTGTGTGTGTTCTATCGACTGAGCTCTCTCCTCTGCATGGAGGCCTCCCTGGTGGTATTATAGGCCGACCCCCAGGGTTACATGGGTAAATATGCACAGGCGCGGGGCCCTGGTGTCATCGTCTAGGAGCCGGCGGTGGGGGCCGCCGGGTCGCCAGGTCCGCCGGGTACGCCGGGTGCGCCGGGTCCGCCGGCTGCGCCGGGTCCGCCGGGCACGGGCTCGGTCAGCTGCTCGGCACTGTGGCAGGTCTTGTCGTTCGTCAGAGGGCGGTCGGCGCCGCCTAGCAACAGGGTTGCACCGCCCGGACACCGCCCGCCCCGGGCGGGGGCACAGGGAATGCTGTCGCCTCGCCCGCCGGGGCCGGTGTAAAGGAGGAGGCGCTATTGCCTTTCTTGTCTTGTCGTGAGGATTCGCCCTCTAGTGGCCAGCCGGCATGGGCCAGCTGGCCCGCCGGGTCGCCACACCGGGCCGGCTCGCGCTGGGGAGCCGGCGCGTAGGCCAGCCGGACTGAGGGGCTCGGCCTGCCCGATGTTTTGAAAAGGGATCCGGGTTCCGTTGCCTACCCGGGGGTCATCCCCCCGACATTGGGGCTTGCTTTCTTTCTCGGGGGGAGGCTGACGCCTCTGCTCCCTTATCACCAAAATGGAAACCTGTCCAAGATGTATTCTGTTGTCCTCTCCCTAACGTCGGGGCGTCACCCATGTGGCGGGCCGGCCACCCCGCGGCTGGCGCCATGCGCCACGCTCCGCAAAGCGGCCTCCCGAGGGATTGCCTCACGAGGCGATCTGGGCTTGCCGGCCTCACCAGGGCTAGGCCTGGTGGTGAGGGGCCTCGCGAGGCGACCCCTCCTTGGCGACGACGCCAGGGCCACCTTTTGGGCCGGCCCAAGCGCCGCCTCCTGGGCCAGAGGCAGACGGGCCGTGGTACCCCGGTTCCTACGGGACCGACAATATCATTCTGTCGAGCTTGAAGATCTTGTTCATGAGGCAGTTTGGATGAGGTTGCCTTAAGAACCAACCCAGTATTACGCAGGAAGGTGCTTTTGGCACTGTTAGTGGAGAGATACTGACCCACTGCAGCAAGAGGTGACATTGTGGTTATGGTTGCCTCATCACCTTCAGGAGGTTGTGGCGGTTCCACCATTTGTTCCATAGCTTGCTGAAAAGTTGAGTTTGTACATTAGTAGTACCAGAACAAAAGTTATTAATAAGGCAACAAAAAAAAACAGAATAGCTTTGGTCTATATACAGAACTTATTTTGGTGAACCCGTGTAAAATATTAGTTGTATTTTACTACAAAGTACATAATAAAACCAGGTTCCAAACATATGTCCATGTACCATGGCTAATGTATTGTCTATTTCTTCACATTGTATTGACAGCTAAGGATAAAGAGACAAAGTTTATAATACAGTGAGCATAGTATGACATCATTCATATCACAAAACAAGTGAGATCAGACAAACATGCAATTGTAATGTTGTGTGGGCAAGTCCAGCACGCAACTAGATTACAGATCAAGAGCAAAAGAACATCATTCCTCTCTTTTAAACCTTGTATGGTGCAATGATACATTAAGACAACTGTGTAGAAAACTGAAAAGAGTAATAGACATTCGCTGCAAACCATGTATTTCAATGCACAAGTTAGAGTAACCAGTAGTTCAAAGGCATGAGGATTAAGGACTTACAACAGCGGCTTTGACTGGTGTAGTCATGCCCTTCGTCTTGCTGGTGTGACAGTCTTTGAAGATTTCCACCACATTTGGTTCAGGTTCTCTTTGGTCCTTACGGGCTTCCCTCTGCATTTGGAACAAGTCAATATAGATCTGATAACATGGCACAGCCAAAAGAGTGAAACAGCAGCTAGTTACAAGAGCCTCGCGGTGTGCAATATAGCTATGAGATCCTGTCGTCTGTTGGAATTTCACTTCTATACGGTTGGCCTTGTTCTTTGAACAGTTCACCTAGAAGAAGATAGATTTGTAAGGCACATTCGTAAATAGGAGTTCAACATGTGATCTAATCACATATATATAACGTACATGATACTTTGGATCAGACCAGTGTTTAACAAGGGTTATCTAGTCTTCATCCATTATATTTTCCACTGGAGATGTTTGGTCAAGTTCATTGTTAGCCTTCAAAGTGAGTTTTTCTCACGTTATACTGATACTGTCTCAGAGCAGACTTGAAGACATGAGTGCATGCTTGTCTGGTTGCATCATCTTGCCGATCCAACTTGAACCTCATCTATTCAAAGTTATGGGAGTCTCAATTCCAGCAACCTAGAAAGTATGGGACAGAGCAAGACGATATTACTAATTTCCATAAATTACCATACTAACAGATAAATGGTCGAAGAAGTTGTTAAACTGGGTTTCGTCTTTGTCATTCCTATACTGAATCCATGTTGGGAGGATATGTGCATGACACCTAACGGCAACGGCTACCTCTGATACTAACTTGGTTGACTCTGTAGCATCACACGGCCTTTTTAAACCTGCCTCATAATGGATCTCCATTCTTCCTCCTTTAGATTTAGTTAACCTGTCGAACATTATCCCTGATGTCTGTTTCCTCTTGCACCTAGGTGCTAGTTCAACAACGAACATGGGAAGTGTTAGTGTACATCGAACTATGAGACTACATATAAAGAAGAATGCAACTGTAACTTGACTCGATCAAGTACCTTCTTGGTGTTGAAGCTCACAAGGTTCATCTGATCTTGCCAAGTCCTCTTGTGTCAAGAGTGCTTCGGAAGTAGTGTCAGGTGGCAAGGGAGCTTGGGAACTTGCCGCTAGCAGAGCTATTGAACGAGTAACTCGGTCAGATGTTGGTACTGTGGAAGAAGGTGTTGCAACCACTAGGGTTGTCATTGCTTGTTCAGTGGCAACTTTTTTCTTGTGTTTGGTACGTGTTCCAGCTGGTGGAGTAGGAGATACTGTGTTTGTAGATTTATCCAGTGTGACGGTGTCCTAGACTGGGGGGGTTCTAACCTAGTCTGCCTGTGTTCCTCGGGCTGGGCCCGTGGGCCCTCATTCTCATCAAAATGGACTCCGGAAGATGCATGCGGGAGGAGAGATCAAGATTACATCTGCCGAAGACTTGACGTATACTCGAAGACTCCTCTTGCCGCCTCCATGCCTAGATGCCGACCTTGTAACCCTAGATGCCCTACCTGGCGTGTATATAAGCCAAAGGGTTTAGCCCCTAGAGGGGACTTTAACACAATCTCATTCACCTAGCTTTAGAACTAGATCATATCTTACGATCTCGAGGTAGATCAACTCTGTACTTGATACATCTCCATTAATATAAACAAGAGCAGGACGTAGGGTTTTACCTCCATCAAGAGGGCCCGAACCTGGGTAAACATCGTATCCCTGTTCTTGTTACCATCTGTCTGAGATCCACAGCTCGGGACCCCCTACCCCGAGGTTTGCCGGTTTTCACACCGACACTGGTGCTTTCCTTGAGAGTTCCGTTGTGGGATCAAAAAAGGATCGATGGGATCATCGGCTTATGACTTTGATCTCACGGACATGATTCCCGCACCTAAAGCTTCTGTCACAAAAACACCCTTCCTTCTCCACGGATCAGGAGTGATCCATGATTCCTCCCCAGCTCCGGCCGAACCCCCTTTCAAGGGCGAAGGGCCGAAGTATTTCTTGGAAAACGATTCAGACAGCAACTAGCCGGACATGGCCAACGAACCTGATCTTCAAATCAGTTCGGCCGATCTGATGGCCGTAGGCCTGTCACGAGATGAAGATACCAGGACTTCGAGCCCACGGTCCATAGAGATTGAAAACCAACCACCCACCTCCCACATCGAGTACTGCCCCGATTATTCGGGGTTTCCAGATGTCTCGGATCTAGCCTACGTGCAACAACTCCCTGACGAATCGATCAGACAGTTCTGGGTCAGGTTCTTGTCGGTCAAGAACAAGATACCAAATTACCAGGACTCAGATATAATAACAGCTTTTTAGCACGGATGCAAGGATAAAGGCATCTCGAACGCCCTAGCCTGCCGTTGTGTACAAACCATCTCAGAGTTGTCCGACCTTGTGTCCAGGTTCTGCACCATTGAAGATGCTTGGATTGCCAAGAAGAGCACAGATTCGATCTGTGAGAATAAGTTAAAACGAGAAAGACCCGCACCACGATGTGCACCCCGCGCGGGGACCGTAACAACCAAGCAACCTCGAAAAAAGAAGAAAACCTCTGTCCTCCCTGAGACCACCCTTGATGGTCTCCTGGATAAACCATGTCTGATACTTGCTATTTTGCTTAATTCTGGCCCAACTCACAGCCTTCGCAACTGTTGGGTAGTGAGGCAAGTGGCAAAAAGAGGACCTGCCCTCCTTATGGACACCCCCAGTCACGCAGAAGAATCCTCGGATGAGGACGATGTTATGATGATCTACGAGACCTTTACGTCCAACAACCAGCGCAAGCGGGCCCTGCGAGAAATCAATTCCATCCGTCAGGTACCAACTCGGGGCGCGTGGATAGACACGCCCATCTCCTTTGATCACAAAGATCAGCCGAGGTCAACCCCGAACAGGTGCCTCGCCGTCCTAGTCCTTGACCCAATTGTGGGCAGCTGCCGTCTCTGAAAAGTATTAATGGACGGGGGCAGCAGCTTAAATTTGATATACGCACACACTCTGGATAGAATGCAAATCGATAAATCGCACATCGAATAGAGTAGCACCACCTTCAAAGGTATCATACCTAGGCGAGAAGCACGATGCAGCGGAAAGATAACCTTGGATGTGGTCTTCGGAACCCCGGATAATTACCGGTCCGAAGAAATTACGTTCCACATCGCCCCTTTCAGGAGCGGATATCACGCCCTCCTGGGATGAGATGCCTTCTCCAAATTTCAAGCAGTACCACACTACGGCTATATGAAGCTCAAAATGCCGGGCCCGAACGAGATAATCACTGCCTCGAGCGACCCCGACAGAGCACTCAAAGCCGAGAACAAAATGGCGTCACTCGCCCTTGAATCTTTGTCCGAAGCCCTCACGGCTAAGGAACTGAGCACATTACGAGCCGAAGTCGACCGAGATGATGTCATCCTCGGCAAACGGCCGAACTCCACCTCATTCAAGCCGGCCGATGAAATAGTCAAATTCCAAGTACACCCTACGGACCCAGCTAAAACGGCGTCCATAGGGGCGAACCTCGATCCAGAGATTGACGAGGCTCTACATAGTTTCCTTAAGGAAAATTGGGATATATTCACCTGGCACCCTTCGGACATGCTAGGGATACCCCGTAGGCTTGCGGAACATAGCCTAAACATATTGAAAGGATACAAGCCCATCAAACAATCACTTCGGCGCTTCTCTGAACCCAAGCATCAAGCAATGGGCGAGGAACTGGCCAAATTATTGGAAGCCGGATTCATCCGAGACATAAAATACCCCGATTGGCTTGCCAATTTGGTCATGGTACCAAAGAAGGATAGGTCCTGGCGCCTTTGCGTCGATTTTAAAAACCTTAATAAAGCATGCCCCAAGGACCCTTTCCCTTTACCACGAATTGACCAAATTGTGAACGCCACAGCCGGGCACGATTAGCTATGCTTTTTGGATCCCTACTCAGGATATCATCAAATCAATATGAAAGAATCTGACCAGGCAACAACAGCATTCATCACACCTTACGGGCCATTTTGCTTCAATACAATGCCCTTCGGATTAAAGAACACAGGCGCCACATACCAGCGCATGATCCAATCATGCTTGAAGAAACACATCGGGAAGACCGTCGAGGCCTACGTCAATGCTGTGGTTGTCAAAACCAAGCACGTCAGACAATTGGTAGACAATCTCCGTGACACATTCGCCAGTTTACGGGAGTATCAAATTAAGCTCAACCCGGAGAAATGTGTCTTCGGAGTACCAGCCGGCAAACTCCTCGGCTTCATCGTATCTAGCCGAGGTATTGAAGCCAATCCAGCAAAAATAAAAGCCTTGGACCGTTTAGAGGTACCAACAGAGCTCAAACATGTACAAAAGCTGGCAGGATGCGTGGCGGCACTGAGTCGCTTCATATCAAGACTCGGGGAGAAAGCCTTGCCTTTGTATAGACTCTTAAAACAGACAAAGACCTTCAAATGGACCGAGGAGGCCATGGCGGCTCTGGAAGGCATTAAAGCTCTACTTGCAACCAATCCTATCTTAGCGGCGCCAGGCATATGCGAGCCGATGATATTATATATCTCGGCCACAAACCAGGTGGTCAGCGCAGTACTCGTGGTCGAACGAGACATGGAAGGTCACAAGTTCCAGGTACAAAAGCCCGTTTACTATGTCTCTGAGGTCCTAACACCGTGCAAAACACGCTGCCCCCACTATCAAAAGATAGCCTATGCCGTCTTTATGGCATCTCGAAAACTTTGGCACTACTTTCAAGAGTGCTCGGTAACCGTGGCGTCCGATGTCCCATTAAGTGACATAATCAACAACAGGGATGCAACGGAGCGCATAGCCAAATAGGCCATAGAGCTCCTACCCTTTGAAATAACTTACCGACAACGACGAGCTATTAAATCTCAAGTGTTGGCCGACTTCGTGGCCGAGTGGACAGAGGCCGAGCTCCCCCAAGAATATAGCACTTATTCGCATTGGACCATGTATTTCGGTGGTTCCAAAATGCTTGCTAGCCTAGGGGCTAGCGTAGTGCTTACCTCACCCACAGGGGACAGTATTCGGTATGTGTTGCAAATTATGTATACCGACTCCAATAACGTGGCAGAATACGAAGCCCTATTACACGGACTCCAGATAGCGGTCTCTATGGGTGTCTAACGTCTTGAGGTCTGAGGTGATTCCAACCTCGCCATCTCACAATTTAACGGCGAATTCGACGCAAAGGACCCAAAGATGACAGCCTACCGGAATGCCATCGTACAAATCTCGGCCAGGTTCAAGGGGCTTGAATTTCATCATATACCCCGACATAGCAACCAGGTCACAGATATACTCGCCCGAATGGGCGCTAAGCGGGAAAAAGTCCCGGACAATACCTTCCTCGAACAGCTCTTCAAGCCGTCCATGGTCTAGCAAGACGACAAGGGAACGTCGGACTCAAACGACAGCGAACAACCCTCCTCGCCCGAAGACGACGATGGGCCAGATATAGTGGGCGGCTCAGTTGTCTAGAAAATAGCTTCTACACACAAAATTATGGCAGTCATTGCACCATGGACCGAGCCGCTCCTCGCATACCTGCTCCATAGAGAGCTCCCCGAAGACAAAACCGATGCACGTCGGATCGTAAGGCAATCTAAAGCCTATAAGGTTCATGAGGGAGAACTCTATAAAATAAGCACCACGGGCATCCTCCAGTGATGTATTTCCGAAGAGGAAGGGCGATTATTACTCCAAGAGGTTCACTCCGGCATGAGCGGACATCACGCCGCTGCTCGGACCTTGGTCAGCAAGGCCTTCCGAGCTAGTTTTTACTGGCCAACCGTGGGCGCCGACGCTGCGGCGTTAGTACGGTGCTGCCCCGGTTGCCAGGTATTCGCCCAAAAAAGCCACATGCCCCCTATGGCTCTCCGCACAATCCCTATCACTTTGCCTTTCGCGGTCTGGGGGCTAGATATGGTCGGCCCACTCAAGGGCGGGTCAAGAAAAAATAAATACCTACTTGTCATGGTGCACAAGTTTACTAAGTGGATCGAAGCAAAACCAGTACCTTCGGCCGGTGCAGTCCACGTACTCGAATTCATCTCAGGGGTAGTACATCATTATGGTATCCCCCATAGTCTCATAACAGACAGTGGGACAAACTTCATGGCCAAAGAAGTGAAAACATGGTGCGCAAAAATGGGCATCAAACTCGACAACACATCCGTATATTACCTGCAGTCAAACGGGCAAGTCGAACGCGCCAACGGACTAATCCTAAGTGGAATCAAGCCTAGGCTAGTTCGCTCCCTCAAGGAGGCCGACTGCGAATGGGTAGAGGAACTTGATTCCGTTCTATGGAGTCTGCACACCACACCAAATAGATCCACTGGGTATACTCCATTTTTCATGGTGTACGGTGACGGTGTCCTGGATCAGGGGGTGCTAGCCCAGCCGGCCCGTCTCCTCGGATGGGCCGGGGGGCCCTCGTACGTGATCAAGATGGACTCCAGAGGCCATACACAGGAAGCGTGATCGAGACTGTCTCTACCGAAGACTTGACATATACTCCAAGATCTCTCCTGCCGCCTCTCTCCTAGATACTGACTTTGTAACCCTAGATACCCTCCCTGGCATGTATATAAGTGTCGGGCCCATCGAACCCAGGGTATCCAGGCCCATCTGCCTTTGGCCCAGGGCACAACGCCTGGCGTGGGCCCAGCAGGCCATCATCACCAAGCACCTCACCAGGGCTCCTCATGAGGCCTTGGCCTCCCGAGGCCCCCTCCTCAGGGAGGAGGCGAGCGAGGCTCAGCACCTCCACCAGCGGCCTCGCGAGGTCCTCTCGCGAGGCGACCTCCTGAGGTGGCCTCCCGAGGGCGCACGAGACGAAGGCCGTTCAGCGGAGCCGCGCGGTCTGGGGCCCATCACGTGGGTGACGCACGCGGCGACGAGCGGCGACAGAGGCCGCACCAGCAGGCGCGGATGAAGATGGTTACCTCTTTTGTGTTAAGGAAGCAGGGCCAGATATCTACTCCCCAAAGCAACCCCAAAGGTTGCCCGATCGGCGAAGGAAGACCAAGACGGCGGGCGCGCAGGGCGGAGGTCATCACCGAGCCCACCGACGCGTCATGGATCACGTTTGGCAGGCGAAGACCGCCTTTAGTCAGGATAGCCTGAGCGCCTGTCCCCTTTCAAAACCCGCCAAGTGTGGCAGCCCTTCCCACCTAAGTTTCAAGGGGGAAGAGGACCGATGCGGGTCTAAGGGGGGCAGAGTAGCCATTGTAGAACAGGTCGACTCCGGTTCCCATCACCCTCGACCTTGTACTCTCTCTCTCGCACCAGAGCAATACCAACCAAGGAGGAGTAGGGTCTTACACCGCAAGGTGGCCCGAACCTGGGTAAACCGCTGAGTCCACGATCTGTCCCTCGCTAGCGCGCTCTCGCCGTAGCCTCACCGTCGCTTAGCCGTGGTAGGAGATGAAGTGGTAGAACGAGCTCACCCCAGTGTTCGAACCTTTGGGTCCCCGGAGCCCGACTTCCGACATTTGGCACGCCAGGTAGGGGTGCGCTACTGTTCTTCCGCTGCGCCCTCTGCTCCACCAACCCCATGGCGGACGCACGTCGCGAGCGCACCGAGCGCAGGGCTGGCCGTGTGGCTCAGACGGAGCCAGTGGGCCGCGGTAATCGCCGCCGCCCCGAAGCCGAGGCTGCTGCCTCCACCGACCCCGCTGCCCGCGAGCAGCAGGACTCCTCCCTGCACCCCTCCGTGCAGGCGAACGGCCACACCACCACTGCCTCCTCCCTCGACCACCGCGGGCCGCCGAACCCGCAGGCAGCGCTGCTCATGGAGCGCGACCTGCTCCGTTACCGTCCAGCTGACGCCGGCTACGACGCCTGGCTAGGTCGCATCGCTGAGCTCGTCAACGCCGCCGGGGACGCTCCGGCGCCTTCCCACTCGCTTCGCCCTCCGCCGTCTCGCGCTGGGGACCTGGCGCACGGCGCTCCCCCGCCGCCTCCTCTGCGCGACGAGCATGACAGGCCTCAGCGCGGCACGCGGGCTCACGAGCCGTCCCGCGGCGCGTCCTCGCGAGACTGAGACGAGGCCAGCTGCCAGATCATTCGCCGTGCCCCCCCTGATGCGCGTGTGCTCCTCGAGCGGCAGCGCTGGCGCCAGGATCAGGCTGTTCAAGACGTTGCGGTGGCTGGGCGTCAAAACCGCGCCGCCCTCGCTGGCGGCGTCTCCTCAAGCGGCGTGGGCTGCCGTGCCTTCACTCACGAGCTGCGTCGTGTGGTCTGGCCTGCGAAGTTCAAGCCTGAGCTGCCTCCGTGCTACGACGGCACCCCCAACCCCGCAGAGTTCCTTTAGCTCTACGCGCTGAGTGTCGAGGCGGCGAAGGGCGATGACAAGGTCATGGCAAACTGGTTCCCCATGGCCCTCAAGGACGGCCCGCGCTCCTGGCTCATGAACCTCCCCGAGACGTCCATCTCCTCATGGGCCGAGCTCTGCAGCCAGTTTGTTGCCAACTTCAAGGGCACACAGGACCGCTCCCTCACCATCAACGACCTACGGCGTGTGCGGCAGTGCCCGGACAAGACCCTCCGCAAGTACGTCCAGCGCTTCAGCCAGGTGCGCAACAAGATCCCGCGCGCCTCCGACGTGGCCGTCATCTCTGCATTCTCCACCAGCGTCATGGACGTCAAGATGCGCGAGAAGCTCGCCATCAACGGTGAGCTCGATTCTGTGGTAGAGCTGCTCGATCTCGCCGACAAGTGCGCCAAGGCTGAGGAAGGCCGCCTCTTCATCCACAACGACCCCGACGCGGCGCTCGACGCCGCCAAGGCCAAGAGCAAGGACGTCAAGTGCAAGGGCCCGGCTGTGCTCGCGGCGGAGCCCGAGCAGAAGCGCGGCCGTGACCGCGACGAGCCCAGGAAGGACGGTCGGCCGCTCTGCGCCTTCCACAATGTGCGCTCCCACAGCACCGAAGACTGTCAGGAGCTCTAGCTGCTCCGCGACGAGCTCCAAAGCTGCCGAGACGACCTCAATGGCCGCGGCAGCAACCGTTGGGACAGCCGCAACGGCAGCGACAACTTCCGCCAGGGTTGGCGCGACCAGCCTCATGAGGCCGTCTGGCGCGATTAGCCTCGTGAGGCAGACCCTCAGGGCAATGCCGCTCCTCCGCCGCTGCCGCCGCCACCCCAGAGGAACGACGTCAACCGGCCTGATGAGGGCGCTGGGGGCTACCAGGAGCCTCGCGCAGTCGCCTGCATCCTTGGCGGGTCCCAAGCCCCCGCGTCCATCCTCCACTTCAAGCAGCTCTCTCGCGAGGTGTGTGCTGCCCTCCCAAGGCCCGAGGCCGCGCGACCCCTCAAGTGGTCGCAGTACGCCATCACCTTCGACTCCAAGGACCACCCCAAATCCACGGCCTCCGCAGGCGCGCTTCCCATGCTGTGCACCCCCACCATCAGCAACGTTGTGGTCACCAAGACCCTCATCGACGGGGGCGCCGGCCTCAACGTGATCTCCATCGAGACCTTCGAGACGCTCCAGGTGCCCTACGACCAGCTGATGCCGACCAGGCCCTTCTCCGGAGTGACCGATGGCTCCACCATCCCTCTGGGGCAAGTGCGCCTCCCCGTCACCTTCGGCACCCACAAGAACTACCACACCGAGCTCATCGACTTCGACGTCGCGAACATCGTCCTGCCTTACAACGCCATCTTGGGCTACCCAGCTCTCACCAAGTTCATGGCAGCCACCCAGCACGCCTACAACATCCTCAAGATGCCCGGCTGTAGCGGCATCATCACCGTCACCTGTGACGAGAAGGACGCGGCCAGCACCCTCGAGCGTGCCTACAAGGCCTACTAGAAAAAGGGCTGTTAGTGGCGCACCTGTTTTTGCTATTAATGGCGCACTACAGGTGCGCCACTATTAACACGCCACTAGTAACAAATAGTAATGGCGCACCTCTGGTGCGCCACTAGTATCCCAGATAATAGTGGCGCACCACACAGTGCGCCATTACTATGTCCACCAGTGCGCCATTACTATGCCTCCCAGGGGGCCATATTTACCTTGTGCTCTGGGTTACTAATGGCACACTTCTAGATAATGCGCCACTGGTGTGTTTATTGCAGTGCGCCACTAAAGTGCAATATGGTGCGCCACTACTATGAATATTAGGATTTTTTTTTCTTTTCTGATATTTGCACATGTTACAAAATACATTACTGCACAGAATATAGACAGCACAACATATAAACAGCAGATTTATCGAATACAATAGAAGATTAGTCTCCGAATACAATTCATCATATTAGTCTTCGAATTCAAAATACCGAACAAAGTTAGAACATTACAAGTCTCGAGACCGCGAGTAGCGAGTTTGTCTTCACAATACAAGTCGATATCGATCATCTAAACTACCATCACATAGAAGAGAGCTGCGGTCATCACGATGAGCATCATCGCGATGAAACTGGTCTTCATCCGGTTCCTCCAACGCTCCCTCCTCTCTCCCGCTAGATAGCGCGCGTATCTAGCTTCCGCCTCCGCCCTAGTGGTGTACCCTTTGTAACTGTTACCGCTGAAACGGTGAACCTGTGTCCGACACTCCTCCCAGTCGTCGTAGACTCCGGGAACCTTACCCTTGTACACGACATACGACGGCATCTCTATGCACTAGACAAACAAAACGTTAGTAGCAATTCACAGACAATACATAAGCAATATATAAGTATGCAACAAAAGGATCGGAAGAGAAAAGCAACACATTAATAGCACAATTCATGGTCCTACTAATAAATAGCATCGATTACATATAAGTTGAACGACTGTCCAAACTAAAGAGACATACAAGTTCATTAAAGTTTAATTACAACATGAGCTAATCGATATTTCAGAACTACATAGCATCACTACTTTCGACTCGACTCAGGGACCGGAGCGTGGATGAAGCCGCCGTCTATCGTGATGGTCATGAAATCGCGGTCGTTGTCAGCCTGCATTTGTAGTGTTGTTTCTATCTCACTGTTGGACGGTTGACATCTAAGGTAGAACTGCCCCGAGGTACGAAGGACATCTTGATGGATGATTTCCGCAAACTCCGACTGGATGCGAAAGAATTCTTGTCTGATGTCCGTGTCCTGGATTGCCGACAAGCGTGCGGCCCAATCTTTGAGATTATTTGGTAGCAGAAGGTGATTATGGTCCCACACGATCGCCCACATGTGATGGAGGGCGTAGTAGGCATCCTTCTGACCGCCAGGCGGCTGCTTGACGCAGGGGAACATCGTATTGTGGGTGAACACGTGCTTGCCGTACCTACAAATTGGCCTCTTGAAGGTGCCTCCAGATCTGGCGTAGCCGGGGAGAGCTTCATCAAGAACTTTCTTGATATTTGTGTAGTCTTTCTCCGACTGACGGTCCGAGTCGAAATACGTGGCCATGGAATATTTCGGGCTTAAGAGGATGAGTGTGCAATGTGTGTCACTGCACAAAACACGGAATGTTAGAAAAAAAAAGAACGATCGAAATCTAAGAAATCATATGTTACGGGGCGGTGAGGGAATGACTTACTCGGGAAAGTAAGGCACGAGGAAGTTATCCTTATCTGGGTTCGCCAGAATGACGCCTTCGAGGTATGAACTCGTGACTTGCCGGTCCCCAGCGCTGCCCAAGATCTTGGCATGCATGTAGAAGGGGTCGACTATCACGATGTCCGGGGTCTTGTCTCTAATGATCCGCATCTCCATACTGAGCGAAAATAGCCGAATGAAGGTGTAGTGCAGCGGATGAAGGTTAAACATAGCGAAGATGTCATCAAACCGCAGGACGATCATACCCCCGATGGTGCTATCGACAAAGCCCTTGCCCTCTGGCACCTTGGCCACGAAAACCGGGTATGCCACATCATTCTCGGAGAGACGCTGCTTCTCCAAAGAAAGAACACTGTCATGCAGACTCCGCATAGCACCAGTTGCAGCATTGAGCAGATTAGTCGGTAGCATCGGCCTACCCGCCACATGCACCCTCCTCGAGATATCCTTAGGTGAAGGTGGCCCGTCCTGAGCACGGATCGTACTCGGTGCCAGCTGGCTCACACCCTTGTTATTCTTTCTTTTCCGTCCCTTCTTCTTCTGCTGTAATGGGATCGAGTTTTGCTCAGAGACCGCCTTCTTGAGTGTGTTGGGGCTGATAATATTTCACACCTCGGCTATCTGAGGCTCGGTGAAGGCGGCAGCTGGAGGCGTCTCCTGAGAACTGAATGCCAGACGACGCCTGTTGCAATTGGGTTTCTCCGCGGTACCAGCTAGATCGCGATCGTCTTTTGCAGGGTTGGGTTCTTGAGAAGGAGGCCCCAAGAATTCGTCACCGTACCCATGTTCGTTGAAGTACTTATCGACGTTGGTAAATGTACCGTCGTCGTCGTCGTCGTCGTCCGGATCCTGTGCCATATGCATGTCCGGATCCTATGCCATATGCATGTCCGGCATGTCCGGTAGCGTTGCGGCGGTCTTGCCATGGCTTGGCGCCGGCACGACTGGCGGTGTTGTCTGTGGGGTGGTGTCCCCCGCCCCCAAACGAATCTGGCTCTTCGGCCAAAGCAGGGGCCAGCTTAAGCGGGCGCTGAGGGTCATCACATCATCTTCGTCGGCCCCAGCGGGTCGAAACGGAGGTAACAAGTCGTCGCAGCCCGGCAGCACCCGAACCAGTTGAACCCTATACACGGTGGGTGGCATCGGATTACCGTGGAACACGGGGTTGCCCGGTTGAACGATTCTGTCCTTGGCGACATCGATCAACTCGCCGCCCACGAAGTGCAGGAGAGTGCATGGAACGTCGGCGGCGCCCTGCGAAAACATGTAGGGCGTCAGGGATGCCCAGTCAAAGGCAAGGAGATGAAGTCATCGGCCGAGAGGCTTAGTTACCGTGATGGCGTCGAGCTCGGCTAATGTCGAGGCACCGCCAACGGCGGGCGTGCAAGTAACGGAGGGGCCGCTTGCTGCCGAGGTGCCGGCCGGCGTATTCTTCCCACACCCGGGTGCATTAAGCTCCAATGCCCGCGCCGGCGCCGGAGACACCAATACCGCCTCCGCCGGAGACACCAATGGCGCCGCCGGCGCGTTGTGCGAGTTGCTGCCCGTGAAGCTGGGAATCGGGGGCGGCCCCTGTTGGCTGCCCGCAATCCACGCCTGCAGCCCCTCAATCAAGGTAGGCACAATGGCGGTGATCGTCGCTCCCAGTTGGTCTCGCACTTGCTCTTGGACCATCTCCGGAATCCACGCCACTTGTGCCTTGAGTTCTTGAACCTCGCGCTGCTGGCTTTCCGAGCTGGTCTTTCTCTCCTTTCGCCCAGCGTTATAGTATTCCGACCATTTCGTGGACAAGCCTTTGCCGGCCACACGACCAGCTGACGACGGCTTACTGAACTTATCCTTGTGTTTCATTACGTTCAACGCCCTATTTAAAGTGGTGTCCCAAGGGGAGCTCTGAGACGACCCCGTGCTACTGCTTTCAGTGTCCTGCGGAAGGAACGTGAACCATTTAGAAATTTGGCTTCATTAATTAGAATGCAACCATATGGAGCTAATTACGCGGGGGTGTATTCCTTACCAGAACAAGCTCAAGCGCCTTGGTCTTCGGATCCGTGGTAAGCTCCTTTGTTACCGGGTCCACCTTGTACCGGGCCCTGACATAGTTCCTGGTCTGCTTGTCACGTTATTTATTGAAGAGGGGCGGTAGGCCTTGCTCGGCACGCTCCGCGTGCTCCTTGTCCCATATAGGTTCCGCCACTCTGTAACCGCCGGGACCGAGTTTGTGGACCCCTAAGTTCAAGTCCCACATATCTTTCCCCCACTGACTTGATTCCGCGGTTTTGTTGCTCTCGCACTTGATCTTGAACTCCCGGTAGTCAGCTTCGTTGATCGAAGGATTTGTCTCCTTGATCTTCTCATAACTATCACCTCTTAGAATCCTTCTCCTCACCGCGGCTCTCCAAGTAGCCAGGGCCGTGCTCATCTTCGTGAGGGCGGCACTGTTCACTTTATTCCCTGAGAGGCATGTGTTTGCGAAGTCACCGGGGAACTTGTATCGTTCGTGCAGCTTTGTGAAGAGGAGGTTGCGCAAATTCCCTCGGTCACGATGCCTTAGGTTCTCGGTGTTGATCGAGACGGTGCTCCGGAGAATGCACCCGAGTTGTCCCGAGTTCCCACTGACTAATTCTTTGGGCGCCGTTGGATGCCCATTAGAGGACACTTCAGTAAATTCCTGCTTGACGGTGCCGAGCACGTTCGGGCGCCGGTCCTTCCGTTGCCTCTTCGGTTGGCTGCCATCTGTGCGTGTGCTGCCATCATCAGTGGTGGCATCCTCGGCGGCACCATCAGTGGTGTCATCCCCGACGCCACTAGGGGTTGTGTAGTCGGGATCGGTGTCTTCCGCGGCGTCCTCATAGCGGTGAGGTTCTTCCTCCATCTCCTGGGACAGCTCCCAGAATTGCTTGCCCGAACCGACGGCCTCATCGTTGTGGGCCATGTTCGCTCTAAATAGGAAAAAAGTTTGGTCAAAAAGTTGGTTATTGTCAAGGAACAAGATCTCTAAGTTGACCAAATAACCTAATTCTCGAGGAATGTCGCCAAAAAGTTGGTTATTGTCAAGGAACAATTGAGAGATGTTTGTGATATTGCCTAGGTGTTTTGGGATGGAACCTGTTAGTGTGTTGTTGCTAAGGTCCAAGTCCACGTTCTCAAGGTCTAAGATAATTTAATCAGGGCAGTGGCAGTGGATTTGTGCACAAGCTAAGCTAGCTAAGACAGTAGCTTCCTTGCAACCCACAAAAGACAAAGGAAAAGGGGTGAAAAGGGGGAGATGGTTAGCTTTGATGAGCATGCAGCATCTTCCTAACCCCCTTCTTCTTGTCTCCTCTCACTATCTCTCTCACACACATGGCAAGCAAGGGTGTCTGAGTGTGTGAAAAAATACTAAACTAATCCAACCACTAAAGCACTAGATCACTACTATTGTATAATCTTTTTATAGCTTTGTATATATGTATGGCTCCAATGGGTGCCACTGCCATGCATCCCTCTCCTATCATTTAATCATGATTAGCCCATCATTTTGACCAGAGATTAGTTTTGGTTAATTAATTAACTAGTGTGTGCCACAGCAGAGCACAGATCTCCATCTAGCTAGTAGGAGTAGCTTTCCAAGGCCTCTTTCCAAAGCCACAACTCCTCTAATTTTTGTTGGTTGATGTCAAGATACATGCTGATTAATTTTTGTTTCGGTTGAGAATTGGGCACCTTCTAGGTCAAGAAAATTGGGCATGACCTTTGCTAATTTTCTTGACCTAGGAGTGCCCCATTCTCAACCGAAACGGAAATTAATCAACATTTCAGGAGAAAGGGGTCATTTCAGAAGATCACAAGTAGCAGCAGCATCACAAGTTGACAAAATCACAAGTAGCAGCAGCATCACAAGTAGTACATCAGCATCATCATCACAAGTAGTACAACAGCATCATCACAAGTAGTACAGCAGCATCATCACAAGTAGCAGCAAAATCACAAGTAGCAGCAGCATCACAAGTAGTACAGCAGCAGCAAAATCACAAGTAGCAGCAGCATCACAAGTAGTACAACAGAGAAAGGAGAGGAAGTACCCTAGCAATTTATGAAGTGTCCAGTACACTAAACTCCAACTCCAGTACCAGAGGAAATGGGCAGTAGATGGGCAGCCTACAACAGATGCAGCTCCAGCTCCTTGACGTGCAGATGCAGCTCTAGCTCCCTGGAACCAACAAACAAAATTGAGCAAACAGCAAACAGCAAGAAATTTGACCTCTTTCTAAAATCCTCCAGCATTAACCCAAAAACACAGGCACTCATACACAGAAACTCGGCGACATCTACTGCAGCAAGAAATATGTGATTTATATTAGGAAATATTCCATGTTCCTATATACGGTCATCAGTTGATTTATTACTGCTAGTATCGATTTCGTCGAGCAACTTGCTAGAGAATTTCAATGTCCACAAAAAATAGCAGAGAATCGTTGAATCGTTCAATACGTAGCGTGGTTGGGTTGTGACACATGGAACCTTGTTTATCGTGCTTGCTCATTATAAACAAAATCAATGTCGATCTGATTCTCATCGTAAAAAAATAGTCAATTCGGTTCACGGGTTACATGCTCAATCACGTTCACGAAATCTGGACGGCAAGTTTATTATGTAGTTCGTCAGATCATCTATCTAATAATTTATATATTTTATATGGTCTAAGATATAATTTTATCCACGTGTTTTGGGAACTATCGTCAGTTCACATGTCGAGGAGTTGCCCTTTCGTGGTTATGGATCCATTCAACCAACCTCCTTTTCTAGTAGTACATACAGTATGTCTCTGAATCAGCACTTGCAACTACTAAGCTAATCCTAGTGACCAGTATAGCAAGCTAATGCACATGCGTAACATGCTCCCGTGTTAGAATAGTAAGTGTGATATAACTAGCATGCATGCTCATGTCACATGCACCAGAGAATACTACCACGACAGATAATTAACATGATTCCACTTAGGGAATTGTAGAATGCGTGGAAGCTGAACTCACATCTCAGTGATATTAATCCACTTTTATGACTTAGTGCGTGTACTATCATGTGCAATGGCAATACCTTTTCCACAATCATGAACTCACAAGCTGAACTCACATGAATATTTCCTAATATAAATCACAAACTGCAGCGACAGCACAGCGGCGAGGCAACGCAGGAGCTCGGCGACGGCGGCTACGGCAACGAACCCGACGGGGGAAGGGGGAAATCGGTCGAGGGCCTCACCGAGGTGCTCGACGACGAGGTGGACGAGGGCGGCCGAGGTTGTGGAAGACGGTGATGGCGACGATACGGTGCAGCTCCGGTCGATTGAGAGCCCGTAGATGAAGAAGCAGTCGACGGCGGTCCTCCTGGACGTCTCCGTGTGGCGCGGGGTGACTGGTGGCGGTGCAGTGGGTCGGGGCGAGGCGGAGGTTGCGGCGTGCGTGGGCGAGGGCGAGGTTGGTGTCGGCCCTGCGGCGCTGCTCCGGCGAGAGCGGGGTGTGGTCGGAGGGGGAGGAAGGGGAGGATGGGGAGAGGGAGGCGGCGGGGGCGCGGATTGGGAGCGGACGCGTCCCACGGGCGAGGACGGCGTCACACGTAGGGGCGGCGGCGCAGTGGGTCGGGGCTGAGAGAGAGATGTGAGATTGGGGATCGGGGATTGGGGATTTTAGTGGGGGGAGGGTTAGCAATGGCGCACCTTCTCCTGGTGCGCCATAAGTACCTTGATAGCAATGGCGCACCTGCTAGCGGTGCGCCATTAGTAACTTTTTTTTTGGATTTTTAGTCGCAAAACATTTGTGAATTGGTAAAACATTTATGAATATGAAAAAATATCATCAAATTTGAAAAAATATTCATGAATTCAAAAAGTGCCCATGAAATTTTAAAATATTCATGAGTTCAAAAAATATTAACAAATTCAATACTTTTTGTGAGTTAGAAATTCAATAACAGAATAAACCTAATTAAATAAAAATTGGTATACTAATGGCGCACCTCCTAGGGGTGTGCCATAAGTACCTTGATAGCAATGGCGCACCTTCTCCTGGTGCGCCATTAGTAACTTTTTTTTTTGGATTTTTAGTTGCATTCATTTGTGAATTGGTAAAACATTTATGAATATGAAAAAATATCATCAAATTTGAAAAAATATTCATGAATTCAAAAAGTGCCCATGAAATTTAAAAATATTCATGAGTTCAAAAAATATTAACAAATATATTCAATACTTTTTGTGAGTTAGAAATTCAATACCAGAATAAACATAAATAAATATTCATGAGGACTAGAAGAGAAGAAATGTCATTTCCATATGTCGAAATACAATCGAGAAATGAAGACTACAATTTAAATACAATCGATCTTAGCTAGCTATCTTTTCACAATCTTCTTGCCCTTCTTTTTTGCAAATGGAGTTCTTCTCTTGAACGGACGTCCTTTAGGTAGGGTGGTCCTGCTTCTTATTGTGGTGTATGGTACTTCATCGTCGTCGTCATGTTCCATCTTCGGGTCGCCGTACTTGTCGAAGTCTTGCTCATTGGCGACTCCATCCATTCCGATGATCTTCCTTTTGCCTCTCCTCACGACAACACGACTGGGCTTTGACGGGTCGGTAATGAAGAAGCATTGGTCCACTTGGGAAGCCAGTACCCATGGCTCATTTTTCGCGGTGACGTTTGCGCCCGCGGTCTTGGATTTGGCTTCAGGTATAACCATGGTGGTGAAATACCGGTCTTCTTTTAGGACGCTCTTGGCCCATCTGACACGGAACATCGGGACCTTCTCTCCAGCGTAGCTCAGCTCCCAGATCTCCTCGATCCTTCCGTAGTATCTGTCCTTGTCGTTACCGGTGTAGGATTCCATCGTTACCCCGGAGTTCTGATAACCATCGCTCTTCATGTCCTTTTCCTCGGTGTAGAATGTGTAGCCGTTGATATCATACGCCTCATACGTCATCAGGTTGTGCTCGGCGCCCTGTGACAAGGCGAATATGAGTTTTTATTCCGCGGAAGAATCCTCATGTAAAGGGTACGACAAAAGCTTCTCCTTGAACCAACGCGTGAAACATGAGTTGTGCTCTTTGATTATATCTCCGTCCGTCCTCTGTTGGCCTCGGTCATTGTACGTCTTCTCAATAAAGGTTTTGTGCTCTACCACCCAAGGATCGACCACGTCTATGTGTTGTAGCGCGAATAGGTTTGCTCTTTCAAAGTCGGTGAGTCGACCCTCGAAGTCGACATGCATTTCGCGGCGACCCTCGCGGTGACCCCATCCAGCGAGCCTGCCGAGGTGCCTGTTGACGGGCAGACCAACGGGGTTCTCGATGCCTAGATAATTCGTGCAGTAGGAGATGCACTCTTCGGTCAGAAAGCCCCTGGCTATGCTTCCCTCTGGACGTGACATGTTGCGAACGTATCCTTTGATGACACCATTCATCCTTTTGAACGACATCATGCTGTGTAGGAACGTCGGCCCGAGTTGGATGATATCCTCCACGATATGGACCAGCAGATGCACCATAACGTCAAAGAATGCGGGCGGGAAGTACATCTCAAGCTCGCATAGTATCACCACGATCTCTTCCTGTAGCCTTCTGAGTTGCCTCACGCCAACCGACTTCCGAGAGATGACGTCGAAAAAGTTGCATAGGCCAAATAGCGTTTCACGGACGTGCGCGTCCATGATCCCACGGATTGCAACTGGAAGTATCTGCGTCATCAGCACGTGACAGTCGTGAGACTTCATCCCGCTGAACTTCTGCTTCGCTGAGTCTAGGTATCTGCTTATCTTCCCCGCGTAACCGTAAGGAAGTTTTACTCCTACGAGGCAGGTGAAAAACTGCTCGATCTCCTCCTGACTTAGAGTGAAGCACGCGGGAGGGAAGTCATTTCCGATCTTCTTGGCCTTTTTGCCTTTGCGACGACTTTCCGTGTCCTTCGCCTCATCATCATCATCATCATCATCATCATCATTAGCGTGAAGCTCCTCCCTGATGCCCATTGATTTCAAGTCTGCCCTTGCTTTCGGCCCATCTTTGGTCCTCTCTGGCATGTTGAGCAGGGTACCAAGCAGACTCTCGCACACGTTCTTCGTGATATGCATGACATCAAGGCTGTGAGGCACACGGAGGATCTTCCAGTACGGCAAGTCCCAGAAAACAGACCTCGTTTTCCATACCTTCAGCAACGGCTCTGGCGCCTTTCGCTTCCTTCCCGGCTCTGGCGCCTTTCCCGGCGGTGGGCACTCTTTCCAATTTTTCAACAGCTCGTCTATTTCCTCGCCGCTCCTCGTACGCGGGCGTCTTCGGGGTTCGGTTTCACCATCGAACAGATCCTTGCGTTTTCTCCATGAGTCATCGTCGCGAAGCCACCTTCGATGTCCCATGAACACGGTTTTCGAAGACCCGGGATTTTATCTAGCTGGCGATACGTTGTGTCATCCATGCACCTGACGCATCCAGAAAATCCGTGGACCACCTGCCCCGCGACATATCCGTAACCGAGATAGTCGTGCACCGTCGTGAGCAGTGCGGCTCTCATAGGGAAATATTCTTTCTCTGCGGCGTCCCACGTATTGGCTGGCGTTTTCCACAGCGTGTCTAGCTCCTCTTTCAGCAGCCCCAGATACAGATTGATGTCGTTCCCTGGTTGTTTCGGCCCTTCAATTAGCATACTCATGTGAATGTACTTCCTCTTCATGCACAACCAGGGGGGAAGGTTGTACATCCACACAAACACAGGCCAGGTGCTATGTGTGCTTCTCTGGCTGCCAAACGGATTGACTCCATCGGTGCTCGCGCCCAGCACGATGTTCCTTGGATCGTCCCCAAATTCTGGGTGTTCGAAGTTCAACGCTTGCCACTGGCTCGCATCCTTAGGGTGACTCAGCATCTTGTCTTTTTTATTTATCTCCGGATCATTTCCGTCATCTTCTCGCTTCTTCTCCTCCCTATCCGCGTGCCAACGCAGGAGCTTTGCTACCTTAGGGTCCGCGAAATACCGCTGCAGACGAGGAGTGATCGGAAAGTACCACACCACTTTTCGAGGAGCTTTCTTCCTCTTCTTGTATCGAGTGACGCCGCACACCGGACATATGGTAGACTCCGCGTGCTCGTCCCGATAAATGATGCAATTGTTCATGCACACATGGTATTTCCCGTGCGGTAAATCCAGAGGACACACGATTTTATTCGCCTCCTCGAAACTGGTCGGGCACTTGTTCCCCTTGGGAAGACGTTCGTGCCAGAATGACATGTTCTCGTCGAAGCATGCATCGGTCATTTTGTGTTTTACCTTCATCTCCAGAGCCATGAGCGTTACTTTCAGGCGGGTATCCTCAGGCCTGCATCCTTCATACAATGGAGTAACCACGTCTATCTCCAGTTGATCCAGCTTGGCTTTCTCTCGGGCGGCAGCTCTTGCGTTATCCGTCTGCTTGAGAAGCAGCTCTTGAATATGAGGGTCCTGCACCCAGCCCATCGATGGTCCATCGTCGTCTGCTCCGGCATCTTCATCTTCATGATCATGCCCTTCATCTGCTCCGGCATCTTCCTCATCATCATGTCCGGCATCTTCTACATGATGACTGTGTACTGCATCTACTTCGTGATCATGTCCTGGAGATTCTTCGTCTTCTCGCCCGCCCTCGCCGCGGTTGTCTTGCTGCCCTTCCTCATTTCTTGCCCGGCCCCCATGGACGACTTCATAATCATCTTCATCACCTTGCCACCGATAGCCATCCATGAAACCACGCAAGAGCAGGTGGTCCCGCACCTGTACGGAATCCGGGTCCATAAGGCTCTTCAGCTTGCATCTTCGACACGGACATCTTATCTCCGTCTCGTTCTTTTGAAGCATCTCGGCCTTCGCAGAGCTCAAAAACCTATTCACGATGCCTTCGGTCATCGTGCGGACCATGGTCGCCTGCGGGGTAGAGCAAAACGATATTTTAGAACAAAATTTTTTTTTGGCATGACTTTGCCTAAAAATAGGACCAAAAAGAATGCATAGTGCCAAATTCTCGCCGAAACGGAAATGAATCAACATTCTGGCAAAATATTGGCAACTATCGCATTTCAAATACCGGTACCTGCAAACACAAACATATGCAACACCACAAACATATGCAACACCACAAACATACGTAGATCTAGGCCATAAAAAGTGCATGTGCACGTTGTTGGAGGGAGAAAAAAGTAGATCTACAACATAAAGAAAGCTTTCCCCTTACTTACCTATCAAAAAAAGGAAATTTAACCACTTAATTTGGGTGAATCTATGGTGCAAATGAGGTGAGGAGGAGGAGGCACCCGAGACAAGCTTGGAGGAGGAGGTGGAGAGAATGAAGTGGGGAAAGTGAGTGTGGTAGGTGGCTGTCCAAAATATCTAGCTGCTCTCAGGTTACCAATGGCGCACCGCCTAACAATGCGCCATTAGTAACCCTGGTTACTAATGGCGCACCAGTTATGTGGTGCGCCATTACTAGTTTTGCAAAAAAAATAAAAAAAATAATTGTTAGTAGTGGCGCACCGCGGTTGTGGTGCGCCATTACTAGTTTGAACTAGTAATGGCGCACTATACCCAGGTGCGCCATTACTAGTTTTGAAAAAAAAAGTAAAAAAAAATGTTAGTAGTGGCGCACAGAGTGTGTGGTGCGCCATTACTAGTTAAAACTAGTAATGGCGCACTATACCCTGGTGCGCCATTACTAGTTTTGAAAAAATAAAAAAAATAAAAATTTGTTATTAGTGGCGCACCGTGGGTGTGGTGCGCCATTAGTGATATGGACAATAATGGCGTATCTACACATGGTGCGCCACTGCTATATAGCAGTGGCGCACCACATATGTGGTGCACCATTAATGTTCATATTAGCTATAGCCCTTTTCCTAGTAGTGAGGCCGCCACGGTCGTGCACCCGGCCGACGAGGACGCGGCCGAGCCTCCTGAGGCCGCGCCCGCGAAGAAGAAGCAGTTGTTCTCTCAGGACCGTGCCGAGACGAAGAAGGTGTCGGTGGACGGCAGCGGTTCCGGCCCTGCCTTCACCATCGGCACAGGCCTCCCTCCTGCATAGGAAAGCGCGCTCATCACCTTCCTTCGGGCAAACTCGGATGTTTTTTCCTGGAAAGCATCTGACTTGTCCGGTGTGCCGAGGGAGGTGATCGAGCACCACTTAGCGGTGTGCCCCAATGCATGCCCCGTCAAGCAGAAAGCACGGCGCCAGGCGCCAGAGAAGCAAGATTTCATCGTCTAGGAAGTTCAGAAGCTCCAGGAAACTGGGGTCGTTCGCGAGGTGCGCCATCCCGAATGGCTCGCCAACCCAGTCGTCGTTCCCAAGAAGGGCGGCGAGGAGCGCATGTGCGTTGACTTCACCAACCTCAACAAGTTCTGCCCTCAAGATCCCTTCCAGCTGCCTCAGATTGGCCAGGGCATTGGCCCCACCGTCGGCGGCGTGCGCATGCCTTTCGGGCTGAGGAACGCCGGCGCCTCTTTCCAGAGGCTGGCGCCCTTCATGCAAGAGCCTCGTGAGCCTCCTGCTCGTCGCGAGCCCCCAGGGCCTCGTGAGCCCCCTGGCCCCAGAGGAGCGGACTCCCTGGGTGCGCCTCGCCAATCGGTCTGACGTCGCCCCAGCGCGGTCCTGCCAGGTGCGCTCGATGCGTCACCCTACACGGCCCACACTCCTTCTTGCCGCGCCTCCCGCACCTCGCTCCCGGAACCCTTCTGCCAAGGTGATTTTGTTTAAATGCGGCTGAGGGCGCCCCACGGGCTGCACCAACCTCGAGTTGATCCATGTCAGACGCGGCAGCCTAGCCCCTATCCTTTTGGTCATGCAACGAATTTTGCTGATTTTACCTTGATGAGTTATGTTACCTGCTTAATTGCATGTTAAGTTCGATGCCGACCGGAGAGCGCCAAATGCTCGCGACCCCTCCCCTGGCCGATTTCGTGAGCGGGGTCTAGGCACAGTGTCTGTGCTCGGGTCCGTCCCTGCAGTGCCGTCAAATCCAACCGACTGAGCTCTGGCTCGCGGGCCTGCTTCCATGCACGCCACCTCACCAAGGTCCTTGGTGCCTTATCTCCTCACGCAACGGCCATGGGCGAGTTAGCGAGCGCATGCCGCTCCCCCCATCGTGAATTTGTCGACATGCAGCCCTTCAGGAGGCGAGCTGCGCGAGGACCTCGCAGGCGGCCTCTCGCGAGCCGGCCTCGCGAGACGAAGACACTTCAAACGCCGAGCCTCGTGAGCACGCCTTGCGAGCTGTGGCTCGCCCGACACCGCTCTCCGCCAAAAGCTAAGTCTAACTACCTCCCGAGACGCCCTTGCCATCACGCAAGCTCTCTCCCCTCGCGATCCTGCTGGGTGCTAGTGTTTTCTCTTCTGCATAAGCCGCTTGCACGCCAAAGGGGGGCTCCCTGAGCATCGCGCCTCAGGAGCCCTCACTAGCTCCCCATGCCCCTCACCTCCTGGCCTTGTCCCGGCATCACGACTGGACATACCAGCGACGGCCGAGGCCCGCTCGGGGGCTGGGTCCTGACGGCGTAGAGCGCTGAGGCGAACAAAGAAAAAAAACCAGCCTCACGAGAGGACTTCAGGAGGGAATGCATACATCCCGAATCACAAAAGTAATAAGCTGAGCATAGAAGATACTGTTTTCACGACCCCGCGGGGCTACATCGGTTCAATGCAGGAAAATAAAAAAAGGGGCCAAGGTGAGGTGCCGTCTCCCCCAAGACTCCAGCGCAGGCGCCGCGCGCATTCCCAAGAAGGCACTGCGGGTAAGTGCGGCTCCATCACCGTGCGCGCGGTGCCCCGGCTTCGGAGTCGTCACCGCCCGTGCCTAGTCGGAGTCGTCGTCCTTGCTCTTGATGCGGGGGGAGTCGCCGTCGTTCCCACCCCCGCCGGAGGCGGCACCACTGGAGCTGTCGTCCTCGCTGTCGTCCTCGCTGTAGCTGCCATCCTTGCTCTCCGCGCAGCACTCCAGGCGGCTTCCGGAGAGCCCGAAGATCTTCACGAAGAGTGTGGCGGCCCCATCGTACTTGAATTGGAGGACGTGCCCCCGCTTCAGACCGCGGGCGAGGGCGAACGACTTCCACCCCTGCCTCAAGAACATGAAGCCCGAAGGGGCCGTTGCGCAGCCGTTGGCCTGCACCCACAAGCCCAAGGGCGCACGCTCCGCCATCGCCACCGCGAAGGAGTCCGGAAGCCGGAGCCAGGTGCAGGGGCTGTGGTGCATGTTCACGATGAACTCGTGCACCGCCTCCGCCGAGTGGCTCCCCGCCTGGGGAGGTAGCGCGGTTGCCCCACCGCGGCTGCCTCGGCCCCGCGTGCCTCGCCCTCCGCGCCCGCGAGCGGCGCCCCTCCCGCGACTGCTGGACCCAGCGCCGACAGCCGTCGGGGAGTGCCCGTGCCCCCGGGGAGGAACCTGGGATGCGGCAGCGGAAGCACGGCCACGCCCTCTCCCCCTCACCATTTCCGTGGCGGCTCTAGCAAGACGACAGAGGAAGCAGGAGGAAGGAGAAGATGGGTGGAAGACTTCAGCTCTCCCCCCTCCCTCTTTATACTCAGCGCGGAGCTCCCCTCGTCGCTCCGCCTTCTCCGGCGTTGGGAATTGAAGCAACAGGGAGGCGCTGAGGAAGGCAATGATGGTCTCGCATCGCCCGCGGCGGACTTTATGTCAGCGCGGGTGGTTACCGAGACGTCGTGGCAGAAGTGGAGGCGTCCCCAGTCACATCATGCGCCACGCGTCACGCCTGGCCGCAGGCGGTTAGGGCCCGCGCCGTTTCGCCCCCTGTAGGCGGGAACGTGCGCGCCGCGGGCCCGAGGGCTACTGTCGGGCCCATGGAACACAGGGTATCCAGGCCCGTCTGCCTTTGGCCGAGGGCACAACGCCTGGCGTGGGCCCAGCAAGCCATCATCACCAAGCACCTCACTAGGGCTCCTCATGAGGCCTTGGCCTCCCGAGGCCCCCTCCTCACGGAGCGGGCGAGCGAGGCTCAGCACCTCCACCAGCGGCCTCGCGAGGTCCTCTTGCGAGGCAACCTCCTGAGGTAGCCTCCCGAGGCCCCCTCCCGAGGGCGCATGAGACGAAGGCCGTTCAGTGGAGCCGCGCAGTCTGGGGCCCATCACATGGGTGACGCGTGCGGCGTCGAGCGGCGACAGAGGCCGCGCCAGCAGGCGCAGATGAAAATGGTTTCCTCTTTTGTGTTAAGGGAGCAGGGCCAGATATCTACTCCTCAAAGCAACCCCAAAGGTTGCTCGATCGGCGAAGGAAGACCAAGACGGCAGGCACGCAGGGCGGAGGTCATCACCGAGCCCACCGGCGCGTCATGGATCACACTTTGGCAGGCGAAGACCGCCTTTAGTCAGGATAGCCTGAGCGCCTGTCCCCTTTCAAAACCCGCCAAGTGTGGCAGCCCTTCTTGCCTAAGTTTCATGGGGGAAGAGGACCGATGTGGGTATAAGGGGGGCAGAGCAGCCATTGTAGAACAGGTCGACTCCGGTTCCCATCACCCTCGACCTTGTACTCTCTCTCTCACACCAGAGCAATACCAACCAAGTAGGAGTAGGGTCTTACACCACAAGGTGGCCCGAACCTGGGTAAACCGCTGAGTCCACGATCTGTCCATCGCTAGCGCGCTCTCGCCGTAGCCTCGCCGTCGCTTAGCCGTGGTAGGAGACGAAGTGGTAGAACGAGCTCACCCCAGTGTTTGAACCTTTGAGTCCCCGGAGCCCGACTTCCGACAATAAGCCATAGGGTTTAGGCCGTATGGGGGGGGGGGGGGAAGAAGGCAATAACGCTCACCTAGCCCTAGAAGTTAGACACACATTACGATCTCGAGGTAGATCAACTCTGTATTCAATACATCTCCATAAATATAAACAGAAGCATGACGTAGGATATTACCTCCATCAAGAGGGCCCGAACCTGGGTAAACATCGTCTCCCTTGTCCTTGTTACCACCGATCCGAGATCCACAGCTTGGGAGCCCCTACCCCGAGGTCTGCCGATTTTGACACCGACATACGGCACCGAGGCAGTGCTCCCCTGCGACATCATACACGATGCACCTCGGGTGCGCATGTACGAAGAGCGGGAGGCCAAGTTAGATCGGCAGGATGCCTTGGACGCCTTAGAAGAGGAACGCAATGTCGCTCGGGCACGATCTGCCATTTACCAGCAACAAGCTCGCCGCTACCACTGTAGTGAGGTTCGCGCAAAGGAGTTCAACAAATGAGACCTCGTCATGTGGCTTCATCCAGAGAAGCAGACGCACAAGCTCTCCCCTAAGTGGGATCGGCCATTTATCATCGACCAGGTCCTCCTCAGAGGCGCATACCGAATTCAAGACCCAGAGGACGGACGTTTAGAACCCAACCCCTGGAACACGGCGCTACTCTGACATTTCTATGGTTGAATATCCGAAAACTACTCACCTCTGTACGTACACCACCCTATTTCCCCTTTTCCCTTTTCTTTCTTTTTCTTCTTTTGTCTCTCTCTCTCAAGAGATTTCGGGGGTACCCTCTGAAGGACCTCGCGAAAAACAACAATACGGCATGTTCTTTTCAAAACACGCGTTATTCCACCTCTTACATTCTATTGTCTTTCAAGCCATAATATGCATCGATCTGACTTAAGATTTGTCCAAGCTGGGTCGCCCGGCTCCTGTGCCTGCCCCTTACGTTCCCGATCATTCGGCTAAGAGGCAAAGGGAGCACCGATGTGATTGTTACTCCTGGGTTATCCGGTGCAGTACCTCAGACGGACAAAGCCGAAAGCTAGCACTCTTAAACGTACAAATCAGTCGGCCATGACATAGAAATAAAGTGGAGGGGGTCTCTTAAACCCCGACCAGGGGCTTTACCTTTGAGGTCACCCGTCTTCGGACTTATGTGTTTGACACAGCCGCCCGAGGAAAGGAACTGTTGGAAGAACTAAATTCCTTGGAAGATGTTTCTTACGTTAAAAAGTAATATAGCATAACTCTCTGCCTCACTCTTGTCGTTCGCACCACATAGCCGGATTGCCTCGTCTCCTGAAGCATCTATTCCGATCACTTCGGTCAGTAGTAAGCGGACATTCCTTGGTCATTGATCGAGGAGGTAGAAGCCGATGGCTGGTTGACAGAGTTTGGATGCGCAGATTGCATAATGATGTAAAGTACTTTAATACATAGAATCACACATTATAATTTCATTACACACGGTCTAACCCATCTATTAAGACGTCTAGGGCGCAGTCCTTCTGGGAAGACCGAGCAGCAGGCATGACATTCTCGTATACGAGACTAGTGGGTATTTCTTCCCCGTCCGGGCCCATTGGCCCTACCTCGGCCAGGTGTGCCGTATCAACATCCATATACCGGGTCTTGACCATGGCCCAGGCCTCCCTCGCCCCTTCCCGGTAGGCGGACACTATTGGGGATATTCCCCACGGTTATGACCTGGCCATAGTTTGACCCGACCAAGAGTCAGGAGGCTCTATGGGTCATCTCATAGTCCGGATTACGGCGAGACAACAAGGAGAGACCAAGGGCCCAGGGCGAGACCCGGCAGGAGGCCGACTTAAGGGGAGCCCAATGACCCGGCCAGGAGGTATGACCCAGCCCATCACTTGGTGGCTCATGGGTCACCTCGCTTACCGGGTCGACTGGGATGACAAGGCCTAAGGCCCAGTGTGCAACCCGGCAGAAGGCCGGCTCACGGAGAGGCCCAGCGGGCGGCTCGTGGAGTGGGCCGGCTCGCAGAGAAGGACCAAGAAGAGGAAAGCAAGACCTGACAAGGGAAGCAAGACCCGGACTAGTATCCAGCTTGTAATAGAAAAGAGACTAGTTGTAGTCCTACTAGGACTCTACATGTAAGCCGGCCCCTTCAACTTATATAAGGAGGGGCAAGGCACCCGAAGTCGAGATAGACAGACAAACTAGCTCTCGAGATAGAGGTAGCGAAACAGCACCCTTGTAATCGAGATCATCATCATCAATAGCAATCAAGCAGGATATAGGCTTTTACATCCACCGTGAGGGGCCGAACCTGGGTAACCCGGTGTCTTCTTGTTCCCGATCAACCCCGTTAAGCTTCCACACTTGTGCGATGGCCTCACCACTAAGTCCTTTTCACGAGGACATCTGCCGTGACAAAACCATGACAGTTGGCGCCCACCATGGGGCTACGTACAGTGGAGTTGAGTTCTTAGCGGGACCTGTCAGGTTCGGAAAGTACGCGGTCGACTTGACAACGACGAGCCGCCACGGGAAGTTCTACATCAACGATTCATACTAGGGGCCCCGATGCCGGCTCACTAGAGTACGGGTACCGGGTCCCCTTCGGCAAGATTCACTTTCATCGGCGTGGCCGGCCAGTCGGCCACCGGGTTGGAGAACATCGCCGACGTCGAGTCGGCACGCCGTACCTGTCCAAATCAGGCAGGACCCAACCTGGCTCAAGCCGGTCGGAACCGTGTCATCTTAAAAAACATTAGGTGTTATCCTTCCTATGTGTTCTGTCAGCACATATTAATTCATCCGAGAACAATTACTCTGCTCTGTAATATTTTGCGCAGGACAAAAGTGGTGTTATACCACAGATATGGAGCGCACACCAGCATCATTCTACACTGGCGTTCGTCCATGCCGCGCTGCCCGACGGACACGCGTGTAAGCCGCCGCTTCCGCGGTTCAGTCTACATCAACACGCCTGGCGACTCCCTCGTCCGCGCCGGCTTACAATGCCACGGCTGACTCGCATGCCGCGACGGCTTACAACGCCGCGGCCGACTCCCGCGCCCGCGCTGGCTTACAACGCCGCGGCCGACTCCCGCGCCCGCGCCGGCTTGCAACGCCGCGGCCGACTCGCGCGTACGCTCCAGTTTACAACGCCGCGGCCGACTCTCGCGTCCGCGCTGGCTTCAAACATCGCGGCCAACTCTCGCGTCTACATCAACACACCGGGGCGTCCCCCGCCCGTATGGTGGTTTTACGTTCTTGGAGGGTGCTCTTGAGGGATCGAGAAGCTCGTGATTGACCGGATGAAGAAGAGCTAGGGAACAATCGCGCAGGATAACCTGGCATGAGACAACCTTGGGAGAGCCGGCAAATTCATCGGTCATCTGCAACAACTCATGGAGCAATAATCCATCAGATCAGTCTACATGTACATCTACTCAACTACAAGCGCCGGCTTACAACACCGCAACCGACTCACGCGTCGGCGCCGGCGCCGGCGCCGGCTTCCAACGCCGCGGCTGACTCGTACGTCCGCCCCGGTTTCCAATGCCTTGGTCAACTCCCGTGTCTACATTAACACACCGGAGCCGCGCCCATCCGCACGAGCTGCTCAACGGACGCGCGCAAGCCGCCGACCCCATGGTCCGTTCTACATAACACACTAGGGCCGCGCCCGCTCGCCTAAGCTGCCCAACGGACGCGCGGAAACCGCCGCCCCCGCGGTCTGGTTTACATTAACACGCCGAGGCCGCGCCCGCCCGTACGAGCCGCCTAACAGACGCGCGCAGGCCACCGCCCCTGCAACCGGTCTACTCCGACAAGCTAGAGCAAAAAGGAAATATAGGTCTATTATCAGCCTTCACCTGTGCCGGTTTATGCCACAGTCCAAATACAAAGAATCTCAAGCCGGCTCCTCGAGTCGACTTAAGACTCGGGGGCTACACAGATATGACTCGGCGGATTTGGCTGGTTTTTACAAATACAAGAACCCCGGGTCATTGAAGGGAAGACAACCCGGTCCCGGGGACTGTTGCTTTATTTGCGAAAAGGTAAAGGTTGCCAAAGAGGACTAGCTGCCATGATGCGCAGTTCAAACATAGGTATCCTGCCTTATTGGTGAAAAAGTAAAGGTTGCCCAAGAGAACTAGCTGCCACGATGCGCAGTTCAAACATGGGTACCCTGCCATATTGGCGAAAAGAAAGGTTACCAAAGAAGACTAGTTGCCATGATGAGCAGTCTAAACATGGGTAACCTGCTCAATAATGATCAATGGAATAAAGCCAGCTTATCTGGACCCCAGATGCTTTGCAGTAGTAGCATTGTCTCCTGTATATCCTATGCTGAAGCTTTTCCATGATCATATGGTCACTTGGGGGCTTCCAACTCACCGAGTTTAGCTATCTCACCCTCTTGACCCGGCAAATGACGCCACATTATCTTGGTTAAACCTGCCTATCTGCTTGATGTTACTCCGAAAAGGTGACCCAGCGTATGCCTGATGAGTCAATCACAAAGGTGACCCTAAATTCATCGGAGTTAAAACGCTCGATTGGTTGTGTGAGAGCCGGCTTTTAGAAAGCGAGGATAAACCAACAAGCCAAAATATACTTGGCTAAAACCTGCCTCTTAGCAAGATGCTACTCCGGAAAGGTGACTCGGCGTACGCCTGATGAGTCAATCACAAAGGTGACCCTGAATTCATCAGAGTTAAAACGTCCGTTGGTCACGTGAGAGCCGGCTTTCAGAGAGCTAGGACAAACCAAAAGAGGCCAAAAAGCCTGCTTCCACAGGAAGCGAAACCAAGACTCGAGCCTCGAAAGCCGGTCTTATGTCGTGCCTCGAAAGCCGGCATTTTTATACTCTGTTATCATAACATATACATCATCATACATTCCATCATCATACATTGCATCATCATACAATGCATCATATATACATGTCTATATTTGTTTATGTCGCAGGAGCTGGTTTTCAAACCGGGTTACATTGTAACTCTGCAGGAACAAACAACTCTTTGATAGCCAAAATGGCTGGGTCTTATATGGTTTATCAAAACCAGTCTCAAATAACATGGCTATCACTGCCGATTTTGACACAATTGCAGGTACATATTTACCACATCTACAAAACCGGCTTACAATTGAGAGCCGGGTCTTCATCATGGTTTCTCATAACCAGTATTAAATGATTGAGGTTTTCAAAGACGGCTCAGAGAGATGGCTATCCTTTCTATAGCGCCGGCTTATAGTAAGGAGCATGGTGTAATAAATTACCAGTGGCAATTCACAAATTTGGATCATTCCGATGCTGCAAAGGAGAGCAAAATTCAAAAAAAAAGGGATATCATGGCAAAAGATCATAGCAATCGGCTATATCAAAGGCAATGAAATATGAAGTGTTATGCAAGGCAGCACTCTTGATGGATTAAGCAACAAAGTTCAGCATTGATGTGCAAAATACCCAGCAACATCATCCAGACAAACTGTCCCTGAGACTCAGGCAAGTTTTTCTCCACAATTGTCGAAACGCCGGGTCTTCAAGACTTGTTTTGGCCGGCTTTGCTTGGCTTTCTCCTTGAGTCCTGGGGGCTACAGTGGATCTGATTTTATTCTACAATGGAAGGAAAAGTCCCGAGTCGCCGCAGGCAATCGACCCGGCACTTGGGGGCTACATCAAGTCAGTTTTTCCTGTCCTACTTTTCATCATCAGTCCCGAGCCACCGCAGGCAATCGATCCGACACTAGGGGGCTAATGCGTTGATTTTCTTCCATGATTAATTAAAGACCCGGCACATCATACTTGATGAGCCGGCCCTTGGGGGCTACATGCTGCTCAAAACTTCTAAGTTCCAACTCTATCAAAGGACCAGCTCATTATTGCCTAATGACCCGGCCCTTGGGGGCTATGGTTGCATACTGCAGATGACGAGTCAAAGGGTTAACCCGAATTCTTTTTCTCAGACAAACTACAAGCAAGTCTCAAGCATGACATTATTTTCCTTCACTTAAGACTTGGGGGTTAACATTGGCAGGCAACCCGGTTCTTGAAGGCTATATTGTTCAAACCTCTGATACAATGAGTGTGAAGTCCCATGTCACTGCAAGCATGCAACATGGCACTTGGGGGCTAATGCATTGTCATTTTTCAAGTATTTTCATTGAAGACCCGGCTCACTATTAATAGTGACCCAGCCCTTGGGGGCTACAGTCATGGACTACAGATAGTTCAAGTTCCAGATTGATGAGAACAGCTAAACCAGCCCTTGGGGTCTACATTATTTGCAGCTATACATCTACAAACATCAAAAGCTAAAGTTCAAAGTCCCAGGTTGCCGTAGGCAAGACAACTCGGCACTTGGGGGCTACAGCGTTTAGTTGTTTAAACAGATCATAAGGTCCAAATTGAAGACCCGGCCCATCACATACTGATGAGCTGGCCCTTGGGGGCAACACATGTGAAATGCAAAACATTCAGTTTATGACTGGTGACTCAGATGAACAACCTGGATTTTCTCCAAAATTGCAACATTCGCAAGTCTTAAGCTATCACTATGTTTCTACTCTTTAGACTTGGGGGCTACAAGTAATATGAATATAAGGGAGGAACACCTTCAAATTCTCAGTTTTGAGAAAACCGGGTCTCATATTGTTGGGGGGGAAATTTGCATAGTTTATCTCCTCTAAGCTATTCCTAGAAAGGCCCGAAAAGCTGGCTCAACGTCATAAGGTTTTCTTATTCCCGAAAATTTTTATAAAGCCAAAGCATTGGAGGCCGACTCAATGGCAGATGGGTGTTTTATTTCCTAATATTTTTTCTTCAAGGAACCCGCGTCAGCAAGTCGATTCTGAAGCAGGCTTGTTAATATGACAAAGGAAAACACGGATTTTTCAGGAGCCGGTTCATTGGATAAGCCGGCCATTTGATATATACACTAGAAAGATTTGTTATGAGGTCATATACACGTGTGAAAGCAGTTGGGATGTCATGTTATGAAGCAAGAAAATCACTAAAGTATGGAAGAACCATAAGACCCGGCAAACATTTTGACCCGGTTAGGTGATTTGGCAGAAGAAAAATGACAAGGACCAGAAAGACAGAAACAGGTGCCGGCTCAGGAAAAATCCAGACCCGGAGAATCACCCTTCACATATTTTCCCTATTCTTATTTTCAGGATGGAGTTTACCATGGATAAATCCAAGCTAAACTGGGGGCTAATATTGGGGATATTCCCCACGGTTATGACCTGGCCATAGTTTGACCCTACCAAGAGTCAGGAGGCTCTATGGGTCATCTCATAGTCCGGATTACGTCGAGACAACAAGGAGAGACCAAGGGTCCAGGGCGAGACCCGGCAGGAGGCCGGCTTAAGGGGAGCCCAATGACCCGGCCAGCAGGTATGACCCAGCCCATCACTTGGCGGCTCATGGGTCATCTCGCTTACCGGGTCGACTGGGATGACAAGGCCTAAGGCCCAGTGTGCAACCTGGTAGAAGGCCGGCTCATGGAGAGGCCCAGCGGGCGGCTCGTTGAGTGGGCCGGCTCGCAGAGAAGGACCAAGAAGAGGAAAGCAAGACCTGACAAGGGAAGCAAGACCCGGACTAGTATCCAGCTTGTAATAGAAAAGCGACTAGTTGTAGTCCTACTAGGACTCTACATGTAAGCCGGCCCCTTCAACTTATATAAGGAGGGGCAAGGCACCCGAAGGAGAGAAAAAAAGTCGAGATAGACAGACAAACTAGCTCTCGAGATAGAGGTAGCGAAACAGCACCCTTGTAAGCAGGATGTAGGCTTTTACCTCCACCGTGAGGGGCCGAACCTGGGTAACCCGGCGTCTTCTTGTTCCCGATCAACCCCGTTATGCTTCCACACTTGTGTGATGGCCTCACCACTAAGTCCTTTTCACGAGGACATCTGCCGTGACAAAACCACGACAGACACCTTCCACGCCTGGATCCGACACCGAGCTCTTTGCAATTGTTCGGCTAGGATGGCCATCTCCTCGGGGATGTGCTCCACTTCGGGCCACAACTCCTTGAAGACTACCTTCATTGATTTCCGCGCACTTTCGTGCACGTCGGATAGATGAGCCGCCATGTCTTCGGGTACCGGACCTCGGCCATCAATGGCTGGCCGGACAGAGAAGCTGGTAAGAAACATATGTTAGCCCGCTAATCATCCCGGCTAAACCACCAAACTCGAGTAATGATTCTTAAAATCAAAACTTACCAAAAATCGTCTCATCTGTTCGACGATTCTTGGCCTCGACAGCAGCTAGTTGAGCTTTTAAGCGCTTAATCTCATCAGCCTGTCGGGCATTTTCGGCCCTTAGCGCATTAACGCCATCTACCCTTTGGGTCACCACATGTTGGTTCGCCTGGCACCGCGACTCCGCATAAAACAAATCCTCGCGAGCCTGCTTAAGATCTCTTTCAAGATGACCTAGGGCTTCTGCTGCTACATTGGATTACGCTGTTAGGAGATCTTAATAACTAAGATTATTATATACAATACAAAGCACTTACCGTGCGCCTCGCGAGTGAACTTCTTCACCTTCTCCACCTCGACCAAGGCAGTCTCCAACCTCCCCTTTGTCTGGGACAGGGCCTCGGATAGCTGATCATTCATCACCCGAGCACTCTACCAAAATATAAAGTCTTCAGGTTAACATCAAGCCTCGCTACGGGCATTCTTGCCCATATCAAGCCTTAGGGGCTACTACCATGGCGGGCAGGGTTGTTTGTCTTTAAACAAACAGAAATATGTAAGATGAGCTCGGGCTGGACCTCACCTGTAACCCTTGTGACAAAACATCTAATGATTGATCAAAAACAACGTGGGTCGCCCCAAGGTATGCATCCGCCGAGCTGAGAGCGTTGAACTCCCGATCCAAGAAGGCCAAACTCCTTAGAGAGGTCTTCCGCCGTCAGTAATTCGCGGCACACTAGATCTCGGAAGGAGTAGCTGAGCTGGTCTCCGAGTCCTCGGGCTGGGGAACTTCAGGAGTGGCTCCCGACGAAGGGCGCGTTTCCGCTTCCTTATTTCAAGCCGCTGCCCCCTCGGCCCTCGCGCTCATCGCCACGAAGGAAGGAGAAGGCCGCCTACGAAATGATCAAAGGGGTCAGGGCCTGAGACGGCATTTCTACAAAATACAGTAATCACAGTCACCTTGTAATTGAGGGAGCACTTTCGCCTACCTCCATGACCTTGGTCGGTGCTTCTTCCACCTCTTGTGGGCGGCTCCCTCGAGGAGCCATCTCTTCGCGCGGGCGTTTCGAATGCCGTCCCTTTGGAGGAGAAGTCAGACGACTAGGGGCTTGGGGACGAGGGGCTCGCTTTCGAGTAGAAGGAGAAGGCGTTACCGATGAAGCTGGCCTCATCCCCGGCATGTCAGGGGTGACAGCTACCTTTGAGCCGTCAAGGCACTCCATATAAAATTTCCTCCCTTCGTAGATAAGGGTCGGGTCCTCATCCTCGTGAAAAAGGGGATCTTCCGCTCGGCGGTGCGTTTCCGGCTTAGGCGCCGGGCTGTTCAGAGCCTCCACCCGACGCCTCCATCTCTGTTCGAAACCAGTAAAAGATCGGTCAGAGGGATTGGCTATTGAAGAACAACTCGGGTAAGTGAATTAAAATGGGAAGACTTACTATATCGGCCAGATTGTAGTAGGATAGCCCGTCCCGGAATTGTCGTCGGGCAAAGTCCTCCGCCGTTCCCTGGTAAATGCCAGCCATTACTGTGCCCAAGGCCACTTGGTCGAAGAAGCTTTGCCGAGTTGATCGGGAACAGTCTTCGGTTCCGTTGTATGCGCATAACGGGTGAGGGTGCAGCCGGAGTGGTTGGACTCTTCGGTTTATCGCCGTGGCCATTACGTCTATTATGGTAAGGCCGGTCCTTACCAATCGCTTCACCTTGGCAGCTAGCTCAGTCACCTCGGCACCATCTTCCTGGGCCATACCCTGAGGCTTCCAGCTGTATCGTCTCTTTGGGGGCTCTGAAGAGAAAGGTAGGAGCCCGGGCCGAATTGGGTCTGGGAGGGCCGGGGGACGTCGTCTATGTAGAACCACTCTGTGGGCCAGACGTCGGTATCCTCCCGAGGTGTGCCCGATGGGTATTCTGCCCCCTCGATTCAACGGACTTCAGCTGCTCTGACCTCGTAAAGCTTTTCGGCGGGAGAACAAGACACCACACAAAAATACCTCCTCCATAGTCCGAAGTGCGCTTCGCACCCAAGATGCATCTGACATAAGGCAACATACCCCGCGATGTGCAAAATCGAGTTGAGGGTAAGGTGGTGGAGCTTCAACCCGTAGAACTCTAGCAGGCCTCGGAGGAAGGGGTGAATTGGAAATCCTAAACCACGCACCAGGAAGGAAACGAAGCACACCCTTTCATCTTTTTGAGGGGAGGGGTAATTCTCTGCGTGTACCTGCCCGTCGATGGACGTTAAGCCTGGGCAGGTCGCTATCAGATCTGAATCTGGCAGGTATCCCTGTCTGGCCAAGCGCTTGGAGGCGTGAGACGGCACAACTACCCCAATCACCTCTGACATGGCCGTGAGGGCACCCCGAAGAACCTGCGTCACTCGCCATGGGAAGCTCTCAAGGTTGGACTTGGGAGGAAGGGGAGCGCTTGCGCAGGCTGCTTGGAAAGAGGAGTTGGGATTTGTGATAAATTCGCACGCCTAACTTGTGGGTAAAAAGTGGGAGAGACCGACACTTCGACGTTTCGCTATAAACTGACACACTTCCTCGTAAGACACAGGTCCCAAGGTCAGAAAGTAGAGGCCACGTGCGGCAGAGCTGGGCCCACCCGGCGGGACTATCAATCTTTCCGAAGACTGCTTGAGGTTATATTGGAGATGTCATGCATGGAACTTGCCTACCGAGCCAAGGGCTCCAGAACCGAAGTGCAAGAACGTTGTCCTCGACGTCGGAGACCAGTTCAGGGGCTACTGACGGTGTCCTAGACTAGGAGATCCTAACCTAGTCTGCTTGTGTTCCTTGGGCTGGGCCCGTGGGTCCTCATTCTCATCAAAATGGAGTCTGGAAGATGCACGCGGGAGGAGAGATCAAGATTACATCTGCTGAAGACTTGACGTATACTCCAAGACTCCTCTTGCCGCCTCCACGCCTAGATGCCGACCTTGTAACCCTAGATGCCCTGCCTGGCATGTATATAAGCCAAAGGGTTTAGCCCCTAGAGGGGACTTCAACACAATCTCATTCACCTAGCTTTAGAACTAGATCATATCTTACGATCTCGAGGTAGATCAACTCTGTACTTGATACATCTCCATTAATATAAACAAGAGCAGGACGTAGGGTTTTACCTCCATCAAGAGGGCTTGAACTTGGGTAAACATCGTCTCCCTGTTCCTGTTACCATCTATCCGAGATCCACAGCTTGGGACCCCCTACCCCGATGTCTTCCGGTTTTCACACCGACACAGTGGACTTCGACCTGCTATTGCACTTTCAGTACCAGCAGAGTCTACAGAGATGTTCTGCTTCCGTTTCCGTACCTCCCGATGACTAACACCATCCCCTGCCATCCTCTTTTCCTTCCTCTTTTTTTGCCATGTCAAGTCAAATCCACAAGAAAAAAGAATAAAAATTCACTCGTCACAACTAATTGGTGCGTGATACAGACGAACTATACTTTGATTTTAGACAACCGCATGATAGGAGGATGTAATATATACGAAAAGCAGGACGACACAAACCTATGATGTGTAAACTAAGCAGAAGGCATTTCAATAAATTAGAAGGAATGCAATGGAAGCTAGACACCTTATGAAAGATGCAACAAATAACACTCTGCCAAGTTAACATTGTCTCGTCATAAGTGGCATTTAAACAAATGTGAAGCAGCTCAAGCAATAAATCATATGCAAGATGCAAACAATATCACACTACCAAGTTAATGGTGTCTCGTCATAAGTGATTGATGCAGGATAGACACGAACAGTACTTTGATGTTAGAACATGTAATTGATAGTTGTAGTATATGCAAAAACAGGAAGACGTGCCATATTCACATGTATAATGTGTAAACTAAGCAGATGCAATTTAATCAAATTAGAAGCAATACAAGCTAGACACTGTATGCAACATGCAAGCAAATATCACACTGCCAAGCTATAGAAAGCACCTGGGATGGTGGAGTAGGGTTGTTGGGCCCATCATATTTACTTGGAACTTCTACTACACTAGTAGTAGTATTAGAATGTCTAGGGTGCCTCTTTACAGGTTGCACCAGATGACCTCCATCAGCCCATGCCTTACTTTTTTCCTTCCTCTTTCTTATGTTTATTTCCTTGGCAAGTCAAACCCACAAGAAAAATGAATAAAATTCGCTTTTCAGAGCTCATTGATGCATGATACTAACGAACACTACTTTCATGTAAGGCAACCGCATGATAGGAGGATTGAATATGTAAGAAAAAAGGACAGTATTGCATATTCACACCTATGATGTGTAAACTAAGCAGAAGGCATTTCAATAAATTAGAGCAATGAAAGCTAGACACCATATGAAAGATGCAATTAATATCACTCTACCAAGTTAAAACTGTCTCGTCATAAGTACCATTTCAACAAATTAGAAGTAGTACAAGCTAGAAAACAATGTAAGATGCAACCTATATCACACTCGTCGTAAGTCATTGTTGCAGGTTACACAACAGTAGTACTTTGATGTAAGAACATGGTGTGATAGACAGATATTGTATGTTCTAAAAATAGGAACACGTGTCTTATTCACAAGTATAATGTGTAAACTAAGCAGATGAAATTCAACAAAATTATAAGCAATACAAGCTAGACATCATACGTAACATGCAACCACATATAATAGTGCCAAGTTAGAGCGAGCACCTTTGATGGTGGAGTAGGTGTAGGATCGAAAGTATGTCTAGAGGAGGGGTGATTAGACTACTTGACCAAATAAAAATCTATCCTTTTCCCAATTTTAGTTGTGGGCAGATTTTAGCAATTCTATCAAGTCTAGCATCACCCTACACATGCAATTCTAGCAGTATCGCAGCGGAAAGTAAAACATTGCACATGTAAGTGTCGTGGGAAAACAACGATCTATGGGATCTAGAGGATCCCTTTGCGGTTCGGCTGTGGGATCAATATACTACAAAGAGTAGGGCTAATAGATGTGAGAACAAGCAACGATTTATCCAGGTTCGGGCTACTGAGAGCGTAAAACCCTACTCCTATTCTTGTGGTTTGATTGTGTATGAGCTCAAGGTTACAAAGAGCGCAACTTACCGGCAAGGTGTGCGGGAAGTGTAGCTACAGTGTGTAATTGAACTAAGAGTCGACCATTCTAAGGGTAGCCGTGGGCCTCCTTTTATAGGCCAAGGGGTTACCACAGTGGCTAATACAGTTATTTAAATGGTATGAATAGTGACTTGCACCGTCACCACGTCTATCTCCTGACGGGGTAGGACAAGCGCACTAAATGCACCGTTAGGTGCTACGTCGGGGAGGCGAGGCTTTGGGTAAAAGATCTGTACCACTGGTTCTGGTGCCTTCCTGTTATCTTGACACGTCCCAGGGATGGATGTCATTAAAGTTAATCCTTGCCTGGCATGCTGACACGTGCCTTGGACAGCTGCGTTGACTGCCTGCCCGCTTGACACCTATCATACATGCTTATCTAGCCGATGATGAGGTGGAGCAGTAACGGGACAGAAATGAGCCTGTCGGCGTAGAGCTTGCTGGGCTCTCGCTTGCCGGCAACCAGAGTCTTGGTCTTCACCTTGCCGGTACGAAGCTTGCCGGCAAGGGCAATGCTGATCTTAAGTACTAGAATAGTACTTCTCGATGACCTACCTTGAGGTCTCCTTCACGGTCTTGTTTAATCTAAGTCTTGAGTCACAGCAACCCTCCGGCAAGCCCTTGCCATCAGGAAGGCTACAACTGCCTGCGCACAAGTCAGGGTACGAGGGCACCCATGCTTTAGTGCACCGACAGGAGCCCCTGGGGCCACACGCGCATGCGAGGCATCGTTGGGCTAGGCCCGAACAATGCGCAGGCACGCGTGGCAGGGGATAACTGTCATAATCTTATCTTTTACCGCGCCCCCCATGACGCGCATTAAATGCGGGCGTGGGAGAGGTGGAATGGAACGGGCGCGGCGAGGTAGTGCGCCTGAAAAGCGCAGCCACATAGGATGGTAAAGAGCCAGCCCCCGCACCTTCCCCATAAAAAGGAATCCGCGAAGGGCGCTGCTCATTTACCCCCCTTCTCCCAATCTTGTCATTGCCGTCGTCTTCTTCCTCGCGCAAGAGCAGAGAGCGCCATTTGCTTCCGCCGCCGCCGCACTGCGACCCCGTCTGCCTCCTAATCCGCCCTCCCCAAGGCAGCCATGGCTCTGAAGAGGAACCAAAACAAGCCAGAGAAGGCGGTCAATCCTGACGCGGAGGCAAGGAAGGAGGAGCTGGTAGCGGCGTGGAGAGACAATCTCACCTTCACGCCGGTGCTGGATCAGAGTGATCTGGTGAGACGATATTCGATAATGTGGGGGAAGGAGATGACCGCCCACACCGCGCCAGAAGTTCTTCCCGGCTCCATCGGGCTTGGCCCAAACAAGTACCCCTTTTTCGCAGCATATTTCTACTGTGGGCTTGTTCCCCCTTTCTCTGAATTCTTCGTAGAGATCATGTACACCTACGGGTTCCGCCTCCTAGACTTCACCCCAACGCCATGACTTGTATGGCCGTTTTTGCGCACATGTGCAAAAACTTTGTCGGCATACTTCCTAGTGTAGCCCTCTTCCGCCACTACTTCACCCCACGCATCGAGGCAGATGCCCTCTCCGGCGGAATCACTTGGATCCCCAGGGACAGGAACGCCTACCTTCCAGGGCTACTTCATTGGAAGTGGAACGAGTGGCGCGGAGAGTTGTGTTGGATCAAAGAAAGAGACTTCTCGGCCTTCTGCCAGCCCAGGACGACAAAGGTGGTGCGCGGCGACGACTGGAGCTCCTTCGATGCCGACGAGGAGAAGCTCACCATCGCTACGACACGTGTCCTCTATCTCAAGGCTGCTGGCCTCACCATCGAAATGGTGGGAGAGGATTTCCTTCGTCGCCGCATAGCCCCTCTTCAGAACAAGGGCAGGCCTGCTTGGGACTACAAGAATGCAACAGACATCATGTGGGTGCAGACCGGATTTCATGCCAACTTGACGGTGCTGCAGCACCGGGGTCCTCTACGAGCAGCTCTTCCGCACCTCCGGCAACTTCAAGCTGCCGGCAAGCGTGTTGCCTTTGTGCAACAACTCCGCCAGTGATTCCATCATTGCGATGATGCCATCCTGCAATGTCCATGGTGTCGAAGTGCTTTGGCAGGAGCCGCCCGAAGATGTGGTACAGGAGTGGTTCGACACCCTGGTGGAGAGGCCCGTCAGGGAGGAGAAAGATCTTGTCCGCGACACCACCCCTGAAGAGTTGGCGCATATTGCCAACAGGGTGGTAGAGGCGAGACTGGCTGAAGGCGCCAGCAGTTCTAGGTCCGCGGCAGCCGACGCTGATGAGGAGTCTGACAATGAGACGGCAGAGGAGCCACTGGAGGGACTTGCTGGAGAGCAAGAAGAGCCTGCCGGGGAACAAGGCGAGGAGACCGCCGAAGGGCAGGTGCAAAGGGAGCCCCCTGCTCCCGCCATTCCGGCAAGGAGGCCTCGCATCCTCTGGAGGGTTGTCTCTGGAGAGCCAGTCCGTGGAGCCTCTTTAGGCGACGAACAAGCGACAAGGAGGCAGCTGGCAAGGCCACTGGGTGGCAAGGATCTCGACACCAGGCACCTCAACAGCAGCGAGTGCAGCGTACCTCTACGAGGAAAACCACCGTACTAGCTGCCGGAGGAGGCGGGTCCTCTTGACTTGCCATGCCCGCGATGACCAAGCGAGCCAGGACTTCTACTCCGCCCCCTCCTCTAGCACCAGGCCCGAGAGTTTGTATGATCTCTCCATCCTTAGCGACGAGGGGGAGGAGGAAGAGTTTGTACCTTCGTTAATTTCCATCAATCCTTGATTTCTCATAATTGCTAATCTGACTTGCCTCGCCTTGCCTTGATTTGACAGTGACGGGGAAAATTTGGCGCAGAGGATGCCCAAAAGGGCGAGGACCGCGGCAGAGGATGAGCCGGCAACAAGCACGGCGCCAGGTGATGACATCATGGATATCAGCCCTCGGCGCAGCCCCCAGCGTGAGGCCACTATCCAATTTCCTTTTGGCAAGCGCTGGTGTCAAGATATTTACCGCTAACGTCGGCACGGGAGCAGGAGAAGAGCACCACGAGGAGGAACGCCCGGAGGCAGATCCAACTGGGACGTCTCCGTCAACCGCTACCCTGACAAGCGGCTCCCCGGCAAGGACCTCCACAGACGAGCCCATTCGCATTGATGAAGTGTGTCAGGACCCCAATCCTAAGTCACACCGATCTAGCATGTAACACATCATATCACTTTGCGGCCTCATGCACGGTAACCCACGGCTGCTGCCTTTACCTTGGCCGGGACCGTTTGCGTCTTTTGGCTCACGTATATGATTATGTCGCTAGCATCCATATGACAGAGAACCCGGGCTGACATGACTAGTCATAAACCAAGGCGGCACAAACATACAGGGACAGACATAGGTAACCCAGCAATGCACGTGCGGTCATCAGTGTGTGTACTAGGCTGTAGCAAGCTATCAGGACTCCAGTAACACCGCGTGACATTTCCCCGTAGGGACAGACACAGGAGCAAAGAAGGATACATGTCGGTCAATCCATGTGTTCCGGAGCAGTAGCGAACTAGCAAGGCTCAGTGGAAGCACTAGGAAGCATTTCCCTGTATGGAAGGCTACCAAAGCAGATAACTAGGTGTCAAATCCCACACATACTAGTGCATTTCAAAACATACACACAATATGCATGATATGTGTAAATACAACATGGCACCACAACATAACTCTATGACTCAAAGTATTTATTTAAAAGGCTCCGAAGAGCCATACATAACATATCCATACAGGTAGCGGTCACATGACCCAACACTCAAGTCATACAAACATACAAGCACATGCGGAAGCTTAACTTGTCTGGGTACAGACAACTAGAAAGGAAAAAGGCTGTAGAAGCCTGCCTATCTACAAAGATCCTTCACAGGCACGGGATTGCCACCTGGGTAGCAAGTCACTCGTCAACGTCGAGGTCTACATAGAATCTGTCTGTATTCTTGGGGTTCTCCTCTGCAGCAGTTTATTAAGAAAACATGAGTACAAAGGTACTCAGCAAGTCTCACATCAGATCTAACTACTCATGCAACAGTATCAACAAAGGGGGTAGTGGTGTTTATTGCAGCAAGCTAGCTTTGACTCTTGGCTATCCTGTACTATGACTACTAGTAGTTTGAATAAGATGAGATAGCGCACACGAGTCGACTAATCACCACGACAATACACTACCGCGGATCCTCTCCCATCTTCCTACGAGAGGGCCATCCATGGCACTCACACTTGTCTTGATACTTTTATGAGTAACCATTTAAGTTGTCTATGAACAAGATAAGTTCCCAAGTAGTCCATATCCGAGGACGCGGCTATTCGAATAGTTTGATAACCCTGCAGGGGTGTACTTCTTCACACACGCTCTCACCACTTATCACCATATACACGTCATGTATCTCGGCAACCTTCAAGCGGAAGCCTGGCGAGGGTGTCGGCCACGACCTGACTAACCACACAAGTCTCTAGTCCAGGTTTATCGCCTATTTGAGTTTGATCCGCAAGGAAGTCCGGCCGAGGTTTCCACTACGGCCCCAAACGATGTGTGCAGGGTTCCCAAGCCCACCATTCGGGTGCCACTTGGTACACCGTGCCACTTGCCTACCGCATCATAGCCCACCCCTAAGGTCAGCACTACGCACGGCCTCCATCATACTACAAACACCAGAAACTACTTGCAACTCCTGGACAGAGGACAAGGCGATTAATAAGCCGAGAGAGTTAATTAAGGATCCCAATGTGTGGTAGTAGCTAGTCTTGGATCACATACACGGAACTCGGTTCTTAGGGACGGTTCCAATGAAACAACCCACCATGTACTCCTACATGGCCTCTCATCGATACCTTTACCAAATCGGGTTCAACATTTTACTCTCATCATCACTACACGACCGTTTCACTCCAATCCATCACCCAGATGAACCAGACCTGACACAACTCTAAGCATAGCAAGCATAGCATGGTAGGATCACAACATGGGCTCAAACAACTCCTACACATGCTAGTGGGTTTCAGCTATTTACTGTGGCAATGACAGGTCATGCAGAGGAAAGGGGTTCAGCTACCGCAGCAAAAAGCAGTTGAAACGATGTTGTCTTAATGCAGTAAGGCACAATCAATACATGGCAACATGCAACATTATGATGCATGTTCATGACATGGCAAAATGTGCGTGTTTGAGCTAATGTAGCTATCAATAGATTGGTTTGAGTTGATTTGAACCAAAGGTTCAAATTCAAACTCTACATATGATTTTTCAAATGTCATTTAATTGATTTGACCTGATCAGCAGGCTTAACTTTATTTGTCATGCATGAAAATAGTACCATTGGATAGATTGGATTTTTCTAATCATTTTTCATATATAAATCTTTTCCATCTGAGTTATGGTTGATTTACTATGAATTTTTGAAGTTTAAAGCATTTTCTGGAATTTCCTGGTTATTCTAAAATAAATTAAATCCAGAAAATGTTTTGCTGCATCAGCATGACATCAGGATGACGTCAGCTGGTCAACTGACCATGCGAGGTCAAACCTGACGTGTGGGTCCCAGCAGTCAGTGTCGCAAAGGCTAATTAGGGTTAAATTAAGCTAAACTAAAATTAGCAGGGGCTGGCCCCACTTGTCATTGACCCAGGGAAGGTCAAACCCCTGGTCAACTGGGTCCAACTCGCCGGCGTTTAGCCACCAGCAGGGTCAAACACGGCGGTAGCCCTCGGGAATCGCCTATGGGGCACGGTTCGGGGCCTGGCTGGGCTCGTTGGAGAGCTCTCGACGGCGCTCGTCGAACGGTGGTGGTGGCCGGGCTTGTGGTGGCCGGAGATGACGGTGGCGAGCTCAGCAGCGGCGGCCGGCATTCGGGTGTGTGTGAGAACGTGGCTGCGGTGTGCAAAAGAACGAGGCGAAGCGCTAGCGAGGCACTACGGCGTGCGGCGAAGCTGTTGGACGCACTGGCGCGACCAAATGGTCACCGGAGCACCGCCGACGACAAGCTCATGCAGCGGTGCAGTACGGTCATGGGTGAGACGACGGATATGGCGTGCAAACGAGGCAAAGGATAGGGGGGTTCGGGGGAGGGGCTCATGGTGGTTTCAACGGTGGTCTCGGTGGGCTCAGGGAGGGGCTGGAGACGACGTGCGGTCGCCGGCGATCTCGGTGACCGAGGGGTGAAGATGGCGATGCAACCGGCGATGCAGGGCATTCGGCATCGCGTGAGTCGACGAAGAGGGCGTAGGCGATGGAGGCAGAACTCGGGGACAACTCCAGGGGGCGAGGGGGAGGCGGTGGTCGCGGCTATGGCGGCGGCGCGAGCTCTGTGGCTACAGCCATGGCGTCGGGGAGGCGAGGGAGAGAGCAGGGGGGCGAATGGGCGGTCGGCTCAATCAGGACGGCAGCAGGGAGGTCCTTCGCGTCATCGCGCTGGCCTAGGAATGCAGGCAGGCGAGCAGGTGACATGGCAGCCACACGCGCGCCGTGCGCTGTCCTGCCTCTGCCTACTGGCAGAGGTAGGAGATGACTAGCAACGGGCCAGTTGGGCTGGGCCAGCAGGTGAGTGGCCCAGGTGGCCTTTCTCTCTCTCTCTTTTATTTATTTCTGTTTTCTAATTTTCTTTTCTGCTTTTGATTTAGTAAAAATACTAAACCACTTCTGAAAATCTTGAAATAAATTGTGGGCACATTTTGAATTATTACCAATAGCCCTCAACTATTTTCAGAATTATTTGGGCATTTAAAATAATTATAGCAATTAAATGCCCAAATTCAAATACTTTATGAATTAATTCAAAAATCCAGAGATGACCTAGAAACTGTGCAACATTTTTGGCAGAGGTTTTCACCCATTTCAAAAATGATGAACTTTTTTGAAGGGCATTTTGGGTTCATTGAAATTATTTTCAGTTGATCCTAGTATTTCAGAGGGGTGCTAGGGTTTGCTAGATCCCCATTTCAAATTTAGGGAAAAATTTAGACATGATGCACATGCAAGACTAGCCTTAGTGCAAAGCTAAACTATGGTTGTGACAAAGTGCCGGCAACCGAGGCCACCGGCAACCAGGCGACGACAACTGAGGTTGTCGGAGAGGAGATTGTCCCCCCTCAATGGTCTTAGTCTGGTAAACCTTCTACTGTCGAGTACTTTTCTCTCTTAATCTTCTTTTTTTTTGTTTTCTTGAACTTGACCTGAGTGTTGGTTTTTCGCTTCTCCACTCTTTCAGATCCACCTCCATCCGATGAAATGGACATCGACTCCACCATCGAGGAGATAGTGAGGGACGCCGGCGATGAGACCAGCAACATTGCTGCTGGTGAGGCCGTCGTGGGGGCTGATGAGGAGGCGGCCAAGGCCGCTCACGAAGAGGCCGCCAAGGACACTGTTGAGGAGGGCAGCAACAATAGTGCCGAGGCCACTGGAGACATCTCTGTCCCAGGAGTGCCAAGCGCTAACTTGACCATGAGCGCGATCCTGACCGGCAAGGCGGCCACGGACGACCACCCTTTGACACCTGAAGAGCCCTTCTCAAGCAAGTATCTGAAGGTTGGCGACAACTTGTTCGTCAGCCTCCCTGGGACGTCAAGCATCGGGGCGCCCACGGAAGGAGAAGTCTTGGACGACGAGATCATTACCGCCGCTGGGTTTTAGGTCGTCAATGAACTGCATGCCAACAGCAGCAAGACCAAGGAATAGCTGCTCCACAAGGCTATGGGCATGAACTTCCAAAAGCTTCAAGCATGCCACCTCAGCCGTACCAGGAAGTTGGATTCCAGGGCTGCCATCCTTCACAAGGCGGAGGAGGAGTTCAAGAAGTGCGTGGAGGAAACGCAAATCTGGTATGCAGAATGCCTCCAGGACACCCAAGAACAGTACACCCAGCTCGCCAAGGCCAAGGAGCAATTTTTCTTGGAAAAGGCTGAGGCCGACAAGGCACATGAGGAAGCTGCGCAGAGGATAGCAGCAACGGAAGCAGGGCTGAATGAGCGCAAGGTTGGCCTTGACGCTTATGAAGAAGAGCTTGCCGCTCGTGAAGCGGAGCTTGCCGCCACGCTTCGCGGCAAGGATAATGAGATCGAGGCCCTCATCTCACAGCAAACCCAAGAGTTGGAGCGCAAGCCCAAAGAAGCCATCGAAGCCCAAGCCACAGAGCATGCCAAAAAGATCAAGGAGGTCGTCGATGCTGCCGAAGCCGCAGAGGCCGCCAAGATCGAGCTAGAAGGCAAGGTGCAAGCGCTCGAAGCAAATATCGCTGCCAACGGCAAGGAGATCTTGGCACTCAAAGCAGAGGTAGAGAAGGCAACTCACACCTTGGCGGAGCTGCAGACTTCGGTGTCCGCCAAGAGCCAAGAGCATACCAACGCCAATGATACTATCGAAGATCACAAGATGAAGCTGACCGCCTTGGAGAAATCCCTTGATGAAGCCAGAAAGCGCAAGAAGATCTTGACGAAGGACCTCCAAGACGAGAAGGCCTTGGTCGCGAGCACCGCCAACACTTTCAATGAACTCAAGGGCGCTTACAAGCTTTGGACTGACCGTCTTGTGTGAGGGTGTCCCGGACTAGGGGGTACTCGGGCCGCCGGCCTATCTCTCATAGGCCGGGATGGTGGGCCGCCCTCTACTCGTCGATGGAAGGCCGGACTGTGGGCAACCCCGTGTATTAGAAGGAAACCTCCGAAGACTTGGCGTCCCCTCCAAGCAATATTTGGCGTGGCTGGCATGTTTATCCCCTGATGGTAACCGACTATGTGTAACCCTAGGACCCTCTGGTGTCTATATAAACCGGAGGGTTTAGTCCGTAGAGGATCATCATATCCATTACCTAGGGTTTAGCCCAGTCGATCTCGAGGTAGATCAACTCTGTAACCATCATACAATCACATCAATACAATCAAGCAGGACGTAGGGTATTACCTCCTCGAGAGGGCCCGAACCTGGGTAAATCGCTGTCTCTACGTTCCCTGTTACCATTGATTCCTAGACTCATAGTTCGGATCCCCTACCCGAGATCTGCCGGTTTTGGTACTGACATTGGTGCTTTCATTGAGAGTTCCGCCGTGAGTCATCAAGGATCAATGGCTCGCCTAATCATCAGCAACAGTGCTAGCCGCAGGGACACTTTCGTTCCCGGCCAGCTCTTCGCGTTCGGCAGCATCGTGCTACACGCCGATCCGGCCGGTCACCTTGGCCGGGTCGACTGCTTCACCCCCGACCAGGAGATCAGGTTCGGAAACTTAGAGTTCGTCGCCGACTCCCAGGGAGATCTTATCCTCACGGGATCCTCAGCTTCACCTGACGGACCCACAAATCCTGAAGCACCGACTTCGATTACGGCCAACCCCACTACCGAGACAGCCGCCGCTGCGGATCCAGCCTTGAGCCCGGACCTAATCCCTGCGCTCGGCTGCCGAAGACTAGCCTTGGCCGAACATAACTACGGGGCGAATCCTGATACCCCCGTCACGACCATACTGCGGGTTGACCCCGCAAACAGCTGGAACCTGGAACCAACGGATCTCTCGTCATTAAACGGGATACTAGATCGGATCCAGGCCCTGGGAATCGCCGATGGCCAGTCCTTGGTGTACGATCAGATCGGGCTTAAAACCGACGACGGGGAAATTTACGCCCCTGCCACCACTCACTTGGTCGCCACTATCGAAGGCCCCACAGAGGGCTCACCCCTTCTCTCAGAACCGAAAGCACATGAGGTGCAAGTTTCCGACCAGCATGCTTCATCTTCCAGCTCGGCAGCCGAACTCCGCCCCAGAGAGGGATTAGAGCCGAAGTCTGCTTCAGCATGCAATTCCGGATCCACGCACCCGTGCCCGGTCAATTATCCAGAGCTCGGCGCATTGGATTCTATGTCAATCCTGGACGCGGCCGCCTAAACTCCGGACTCACACTCCGCTGGGATCAAAAAATTTATCCCGCCCACCCCCCACATTGAGTACTGTCCAGATAACTCAGGACGGCCCGACATATGGGACCTGATGTACGTTAAGCAGTAGCCCGGAGAGACAGTTCAACACTTCTGGGCCAGATTCCTTATCGTCAAAAACAAGATGACGGACGGCTGTGACACGGACATTCTGGAGATCTTCCGACAGAACTGCAGAGACGAGGGCGTCTTAAACGCCCTCACCCGCCGCCACATCCAAAATTTCTCCGATTTATCGGATCTGGTGTCCAAATACTGTGCCATGGAGTATGCTTGGCAGTCTCAGCTCGAGCAAACGGAGTCAATCCGTACAGAGGAGCCCAACCGAGCTCGGGCAAAACGCGCATAGCCTCGCCGGACACCCCACTACGAGCCATCCGAGAAAAGGATGAAACCCCTGACAAGATCCAGAACAGTCCTTGATGGACTGCTGGACAAACCGTGCCCCATACACTCCGTTAACCCAACCCACAGCCTTCGAGCTTGCTGGGTGGTCAGGCAAGTCGCCAAGAGTGGCGAAGTCATCCTCGGAGGCCCCTACCCAAATAAAAGTCCAACACCGCCCCTTGATGACGACGCCGAAATCTTAACAATCTACGAGACGTATTCCTCGAAGAATCAGAGGAAGAGAGCCCTTCGAGAGCTCGCTCAAATTCACCATGTGGCAGAGACAGACTCATGGACAGACACACCAATCAATTTTAGTGAACAAGACCAGCCGAGGTCCTGCCCTGTTCGAGCCGCTGCCGCCCTTGTCCTTGATCCCATAGTGGATGGATTCTAACTCCAAAAGGTGTTAATGGACGGCGGTAGCAGGCTAAACCTCATTTACGAGGACACCTTGGACGAAATGCAGTTCGACAGATCCCGCATCGAGCAAAGCCACACCACCTTTCGAGGGATCATCCCCGGAAAGGAGGCGCGTTCTAGTGGTCGAGTAGCTCTTGATGTGGTCTTCGGGACTCCCGAGAACTATCGATCCGAGGAACTTCTTTTCCACATCGTGCCCTTCTGCAGTGGCTACCATGCCTTATTAGGGCGCGATGCCTTCGCAAGATTCCATGCAGTCCCACACTACGGGTACATGAAGCTTAAAATGCCAGGGCCAAACGGCGTGATCACAGTAATAAGTGATCCGGACAGAGCTCTTCGGTCCGAGAACAAAACAGCATCCCTCGCCCTCGAAGTGCTATCCGAAGCCCTCGCAGCCGAAGAACTGACCGCGCTCCGCTCAACGGTGGATAAGGACGACGTAATCCTCGACAAAAGGCCCAAATCCACATCCTTCAAACCAGCGGATGAAATCGTCAAATTCCAAGTACACCCAATAGATCCCAACAAGACGGCGTCCATTGGAGCTCAGCTGGACCCCGCGGTTGATGAAGAGCTGCGCAATTTTTTGCGTGAAAACTGGGATATCTTTGCCTGGCACCCGTCAGACATGCCAGGGATCCCGCGTAGATTAGCCGAGCACAGCTTGAACATCATTAAAGGTTTCAAGCCAGTCAAACAGATTCTGCGTCGGTTTTCTGAATCCAAGCGTCAGGCTATCGGCGAGGAACTGGCAAAGCTGCTCGAAGCCGGATTCATCCGGGATATCAAACATCCTGAGTGGTTGGCCAACCTGGTCATGGTGCCGAAGAAGGACAAGTCCTGGCGATTGTCTGTCGATTTCAAGGATTTAAACAAGGCCTGCCCCAAGGATCCTTTCCCCTTGCCCCGCATAGACCAGATCATAGACGCCACTGCCGGGCATGACTCACTGTGTTTCCTCGATGCTTACTCCGGATACCATCAAATTAAAATGAAGGAATCCGACCAGTGGCCACTGCCTTCATCACAACTTATGGACCATTCTGCTTCAACACAATGCCCTTCGGATTAAAGAACGCAGGGGCTACATACCAGCGCATGATTCAAACATGTCTGGAAAAACAAATCGGCAAAACAGTCAAAGCATATGTGGACGACGTGGTTATCAAAACCAAACATGTTAGCCAGCTGGTGGACAATCTCCGGCAAACCTTTGACAATCTTCGGACTTTCGATATACGGCTTAATCCGGAAAAGTGCGTCTTCGGAGTGCCGGCCGGTAAGCTGCTCGGCTTCATCGTTTCCCTTAGAGGAATAGAAGCCAACCCAGCGAAAATACGGGCACTGTCCGAGCTGGCTATACCCACTGAGCTTGAACACGTCTAGAAACTTGCCGGCACTATTGCAGCCCTAAGCCGCTTCATCTCACGCCTCGGCGTAAAGGACTTGCCGCTATATAAATTGCTTAAACGGACGAAGAACTTCGAATGGACCAGCGAAGCGGCGGCGGCACTCGAAGAAATAAAAACTCTACTGGCCAGCAACCCGATCTTGACAGCACCCAGCCCGGGCGAGCCAATGCTGCTATACATCTCGGCGACGAATCAGGTGGTCAGTGCGGTTCTCGTCGTCGAACGAGAGGCAGAGGGTCACAAGCTCCAGGTACAGAAACCTGTGTACTACCTATCCGAAGTGCTCACCCCATGTAAAATGAGGTACCCGCATTACCAGAAGATCGCCTACGCAGTTTTTATGGCATCCCGAAAGCTCCACCATTACTTCCAGGAGTGCTCGGTTACGGTAGCATCTGAAGTACCACTGAATGACATAATCAGCAATCGAGATGCCACCGGCCACATAGCCAAATGGGCTATAGAACTCCTCCCCTTCGAAATCATATATCGACCCCGCCGAGGTATTAAATCTCAGGTTTTGGCTGATTTCGTTGCGGAATGGACGGAAGCCGAACTCCCTAGGGAGTACAGTACATATTCACACTGGACAATGTACTTCGATGGCTCCAAAATGCTCGGTGGACTGGGGGCTGGAGTGGTCCTCACATCCCCCACTGGCGACAATATTCGGTACATACTACAGATCATGTACACCGACTCCAACAACGCAGCCGAATACGAGGCTCTGCTACATGGACATCGGATTGCGGTGTCACTGGGCATACATCGGCTCGTGGTACGGGGAGATTCTAATCTCGCCATCTCTCAAGTTAACGGCGAATTTGACGCAAAAGACCCAAAAATGACAGCATACGCCGTCCTGAAAATCTCCGCCCGTTTTGAAGGACTGGAGTTTCACCATATACCTAGAGACAGCAATCAAGCTGCCGATATTCTTGCTCGAATGGGCGCCAAGCGCGACCGTGTCCCTGAGAACACCTTTTTAGAACGACTCTTCAAGCCGTCCGTGGTGTGGCAGGAGGAAGCCCAGGGCTCGGCATCCAATACATCAAGAGAGCTCGTCCCTCCGCCTATCGAACCAGACAAAGGAGTTATCGGGGGCTCGGCAATCGAAATGACATCTTCGGCTCACGAAGTCATGGCGGTAATTGCGCCATGGACCGAGCCCTTCCTCGCCTACCTCCTCCGCCAAGAACTACCGGCCGACCAGACTGAAGCAAGACGAATCATTCGACGATCTAAAGCCTATAAAGTCCATGAGGGAGAGCTATATAAGAAAAGCACTACTGGCGTCCTTCAAAGATGTATCCCCGAAGAGGAGGGAAGGCAGCTCCTGGCCGAGATTCACGCTGGCATGGGCGGTCACCACGCGGCAGCTCGGGCCTTGGTCAGCAAGGCTTTCCGAGCAGGGTTCTTCTGGCCCACCGCCCGAACAGACGCCCAAACATTGGTCCAGCATTGCGTTGGATGCCAGCTCTTCGCAAATCAGAGCCATATGCCTCCCACAGCCCTTTGGACGATACCAATCACTTGGCCTTTCGCGGTCTGGGGGCTGGACATGGTCGGACCACTTAAAGGGGGGACCAAGAAAAACAAATATCTACTCGTCTTGGTAGATAAATTTACTAAATGGATTGATTCAAAGCCGGTCACTTCAGCCAAGTCTAAGCCGGTCATCGATTTTATATCCGGCGTCGTACACCATTACGGTGTTCCCCATAGCATAATAACGGACAACGGATCCAATTTTACCGCCCAGGAAGTCAAAGACTGGTGCGCTAATTTAGGCATTAAACTCGACTATGCCTCGGTGTATCACCCACAGTCTAATGGACAAGTCGAGAGAGCTAATGGACCAATCTTGAGTGGCATCAAGCGCCGTTTGGTTCGATCTTTAAAAGAATCCGACTGCCATTGGGTCGAGGAGCTTGACTCCGTACTGTGGGGCCTCCGCACCACCCCTAATCGATCCACGGGCCACACACCGTTCTTCATGGTGTATGGGGCAGAAGCCGTCCTCCCCTGCGACCTTATTCACGACGCCCCTCGGGTGCGTATGTATGAAGAAAAGGAGGCTGAGCTGGATTGGCAAGATGACCTGGACGCCCTGGAGGGCGAGCGCGACATAGCTCGGGCTCGTTCTGCTTTTTATCAGCAGCAGGCCAGACGTTATCAGAGCAGGGAAGTATGGGCAAAGGCCTACAACGTTGGCGATCTAGTCCTGCGCCTCCCGGAGAAGCAGAAGCATAAGCTGGCGCCCAAATGGGAGGGGCCCTTCATAATCGACCAAGTACTCGCGGGCGGAGCATATCGTCTCCGCGACCCAAAGGACGACCGCCTCGAACCAAACCCATGGAACGCAGCTCGGCTCCGACGTTTCTACGGCTAAGCCCCACAACCTTACCTTGTTCGGTTCATCCTTCTAGGATTTATATTTTTCTAGTCAATAGTTTCTCCCGGGTCGTGTTCGGATATGCCGAACTACGTTAAGTTTTTTTTCGGCACACATCTTTGAATGTACCACACGCTGTTACCTGGGGGCTCCTTTTGCGGAGCCATTCATATTTTGTGCAACTCTCCGTCTTTTATGAGTTTGCAACCTTCCTGCATCGTTTTAAAGCCACTATATGCATCAATTAGACTTAAGATTTGGCCAAGCTAGGTTGCCTCGCTCCTGTGTTTACCCCCTACATTCCCGATTGTTTGGCTAGGGAGTAAAGGGAGCACCTCTGTGATTGTTACATCCGGATTTCTCGGGTACGTACCTCAGACGGGTGAAGCCAAAAGCTGGCGTTCTTAAGAACATAGTTGGTCGGCCACGGGGGAAGTGAAAATAATTGGTAACCATCCCAAATTTCCGGGGTGTTTTCCCTAAGTAACCATCCCCGTCTAATTCGGGTATTCGGTTATACATCCACGGCTAACGTGGTAACCCGACGAAAGGAACCCCTAGAGGAACTATTTTCGTCGGAAGATGTTTCTTACGTTAAACAGTAATATAACATAACCCCCCCGAGCACGTTTTTGTCTGTTTGCACCAAATGGCTGGATTGCCTAGTTCTCCGAAGTGTTTGCTGATGTTTTTGGATCACACAGTAGGAAACACTCAGCCGATGTTTGCACCAAATGGCCGGATGGCCGGTTAAGACAACGTTTTATGCACGGTTGGGAGACTACTTGATGTAAAGTACATAGATCCATTGAATCAAACTGTTAATCTTGATCAAGACCATCTATTATGGTCTCCAGAGCACAATCTGCTTGGGATAGCCGAGCTGCGGGCATAACCTGGTCATATATTTATGTTGTAGATCATGGCTCGCGCAGTAGCACACCTAAATTTTAATGCGTTCGTAGAGAAAGCTAAATTGAAAGATGATGGAAGTAACTTTGTGGACTGGGCCCGTAATCTAAGGATTATCCTTACGGCTTCCCAGAAGGCTTATGTCCTTGATGCACCGCTTGGTGATCCACCCGCTCCAGTAGAGTCTCTAGACGTTGTGAATGCCTGGCAGGCTCGTTCTGAAGATTACTCAATAGTTCAATGTGCAATATTGTATGGCTTAGAACCGGGACTTCAAAGACGTTTTGAACGTCATGGAGCATATGAGATGTTCCAGGAGTTAAAGTTTATCTTTCAGAAGAATGCCCGGATCGAGAGATATGAGATCTCCGATAAGTTCTATGCTTGCAAGATGGAGGAGAACGGGTCTATCAGTGATCACGTACTCAGAATGTCTGGGTACTCCACCCGTCTGGCTGAATTGGGGATGCCCCTTCCGCCAGAGGCTATCACTGACAGAGTTCTTCAATCATTGCCACCTAGCTACAAGAGCTTCGTGTTGAACTATAACATGCACGGGATGAACAAGTCAGTCGCCGAGCTGTTTGCGATGCTGAAAGCCGCTGAGTCTGAAATTCAGAAGGAGCATCAAGTGTTGATGGTCAATAAAACCACTAGTTTCAAGAAAAATGGCAAGGGTAAGAAGGGTAACTCCAAGAAGAGTGGCAAAGCAGTTGCTCCTCCCGTGAAGAAACCCAAGGCTGGACCCAAACCAGAAACTGTGTGCTTTCATTGCAAGGGAACTGGACACTAGAAGCAGAACTGCCCCAAGTATTTGGCTGACAAGAAGGCGGCCAACAACAAACAAGGTATATGTGATATACATGTTATTGATGTGTACCTTACCAACTCTCGTTGTAGTGCCTGGGTATTTGATACCGGTGGGTTGCTCATATTTGCAACTCAAAACAAGAACTGCGGAATAGACGGAGGCTGGCAAAGGACAAAGTGACGATGCGCGTGGGAAATGGTTCCAAGGTTGATGTGATCGCCGTCGGCACGCTCGCTCTTCGATTACCATCGGGATTAGTGATGAACCTGAATAATTGTTATTTAGTGCCTGCGTTAAGCATGAACATTATATCTGGATCTTGTTTATTGCGAGACGGTTACTCATTTAAATCAGAGAATAATGGATGTTCTATTTATATGAGTAATATCTTTTATGGTCATGCACCCGATGTGAGGGGTTTATTCTTATTGAATCTCGATAGTAATGATACACATGTTCATAACATTGATGCCAAAAGATGCAGAATTGATAATGATAATACCACTTTCTTGTGGCACTGCCGTTTAGGTCATATTGGCGTAAAACGCATGAGGAAGCTCCATGCTGATGGACTTTTGGAGTCACTTGATTTTGAATCACTTGACACATGTGAGCCATGCCTCATGGGCAAGATGACTAAAACGTCGTTCTCTGGAACAATGGAACGGGCAAGTGACTTGTTCGAAATCATACATACTGATGTGTGCGGTCCGATGAGTATTGAGGCACGCGGTGGTTATCGTTACTTTCTCACCTTCACTGATGACTTAAGTAGATATGGGTATATTTACTTAATGAAACACAAGTCTGAAACATTTGAAAAGTTCAAACAATTTCAGAGTGAAGTTGAGAATCATCGTAACAAGAAGATTAAATTCCTACGATCTGATCGAGGAGGAGAATATCTGAGTTATGAGTTTGGCAGTCACTTAAGACAATGTGGAATTGTTTCACAACTGACACCGCCTGGAAGACCACAGTGTAATGGTGTGTCCGAAAGTCGTAATCGAACCTTATTGGATATGGTGCGATCTATGATGTCTCTTGCCGATTTGCCACTATCGTTTTGGGGTTATGCATTAGAGACAGCTGCATTCACTTTAAATAGGGCACCATCGAAATCCATTGAGACGACGCCATATGAACTTTGGTTTGGCAAGAAGCCAAAGCTGTCGTTTCTTAAAGTTTGGGGATGTGATGCTTATCAAAAAGCTTCAGCCTGAAAAGCTGGAACCCAAAGCGGAAAAATGCGTCTTCATAGGATACCCAAAAGAGACAGTTGGGTATACCTTCTACCTCAGATCCGAAGGCAAAGTGTTTGTCGCTAAAAACGGAACATTTCTTGAGAAAGAGTTTCTCTCGAAAGAATTGAGTGGGAGGAAGATAGAACTTGATGAGGTTGTTGAACCTTTACGTCAACCTGAAAGTAGCGCAGCGCAGAAAGATGTTTCTGTAGAGCCTACATCAGCTCAAGAGGAAGTTAATGATGATGATCATGAAGCTTTGGATCAAGTTGCTATCGAACCTCGTAGGTCGACAAGGACGCGTACTGCTCCTGAGTGGTATGGCAACCCTGTCTTAGAGGTCATGTTGTTGGACAACGATGAACCTACGAGCTATGGAGAAGCGATGATGGGCCCGGATTCCGAGAAGTGGTTAGAGGCCATGAAATCCGAGATGGGATCCATGTATGAAAATAAAGTATGGACTTTGGAAGTATTACCTGAAGGGCGTAAGGCCATTCAGAACAAATGGATCTTTAAGAGGAAGACGGACGCGGACGGTAATGTCACCGTCTATAAAGCTCGACTTGTGGCAAAGGGTTTTTCACAAGTTCAAGGAGTTGACTACGATGAGACCTTCTCACCCGTAGCGATGCTTAAATCCATCAGAATCATGTTAGAAATAGCTGCTTTTTTCGATTATGAAATTTGGCAGATGGATGTCAAAACAGCGTTCCTTAACGGTTTCCTTAAGGAAGAGTTGTATATGATGCAACCAGAAGGTTTTGTCGATCCAGAGAATGCTGACAAAGTTTGCAAACTCCAGCGATCCATTTATGGACTGGTGCAAGCATCTCGGAGTTGGAATCTTCGCTTTGATGAGGTGATCAAAGCGTTCGAGTTTATACAAGTTTACGGAGAAGCTTGTATTTACAAGAAAGTGAGTGGGAGCTCTATAGCGTTTCTAATATTATATGTGGATGACATATTACTGATTGGAAACAATATAGAAATGTTGGAAAGCGTGAAGGGATATTTGAACAAGAGTTTTTCAATGAAGGACCTAGGAGAAGCTGCTTTCATATTAGGCATCAAGATCTATAGAGATAGATCGAGACGCTTAATAGGACTTTCACAAAGCACATACCTTGACAAAGTTTTGAAGAAGTTCAAAATGGATCAGTCCAAGAAGGGGTTCTTGCCTGTTTTGCAAGGTGTGAAGTTGTGTAAGACTCAATGCCCAGTGACTGCAGGAGATAGAGAAAAGATGAGTGTCATCCCCTATGCTTCAGCCATAGGCTCTATCATGTATGCAATGCTGTGCACAAGACCCGATGTCAGCCTTGCCATAAGTATGGTCGGAAGGTTTCAAAGTGATCCAGGAATGGAACACTGGACGGCGGTCAAGAATATCCTGAAGTACATGAAAAGGACTAAGGACATGTTTCTCGTTTATGGAGGTGATCAAGAGCTCGTCATAAAGGGTTACGTCGATGCAAGCTTTGACACTGATCCGGATGACTCTAAGTCACAAACCGGATACGTATTTATTCTTAATGGGGGTGCGGTTAGCTGGTGCAGTTCCAAGCAAAGCGTGGTAGCTGATTCTACATACGAAGCGGAGTACATCGCTGCCTCGGAGGCGGCGAAGGAAGGTGTCTGGATGAAGGAGTTCATGACAGATCTTGGAGTAGTGCCTAGTGCGCTTAACCCAATGACTCTGTTTTGTGATAATACTGGTGCCATTGCTCTAGCCAAGGAACCAAGATTTCAAAAGAGGACCAGACACATAAAGCGACGTTTCAATTCCATCCGCGATTACATGAAGGAGGACGACATAAATATTTGCAAAGTACACACGGATCTGAATGTTGCAGATCCGATGACTAAACCTCTTCCAAGGGGTAAACATGAACAACACCAGAACTGCATGGGTGTTCGATTCATTACAATGTAAATCACATAGTGATGTGAACTAGATTATTGACTCTAGTGCAAGTGGGAGACTGTTGGAAATATGCCCTAGAGGCAATAATAAATTGGTTATTATTGTATTTCCTTGTTCATGATAATCGTTTATTATCCATGCTATAATTGTATTGATTGGAAACTCAAATACATGTGTGGGTACATAGACAACACTGTGTCCCTAGTAAGCCTCTAGTTGACTAGCTCATTGATCAAAAGATGGTGAAGGTTTCCTGGCCATGGACATGAGATGTCATTTGATAACGGGATCACATCATTAGGAGAATGATGTGATGGACAAGACCCAAACTGTAAACGTAGCATATGATCGTGTCAGTTTATTGCTATTGTTTTCTGCATGTCAAGTATCTGTTCCTATGACCATGAGATCATGCAACTCCCAGACATCGGAGGAGTACCTTGTGTGTATCAAACGTCGCAACGTAACTGGTTGACTATAAAGGTGCTCTACAGGTATCTCCGAGGGTGTCTGTTGGGTTGGCATGGATCAAGACTGGGATTTGTTACTCCTTGTGACGGAGAGGTATCTCAGGGCCCACTCGGTAATACAACATCACAATGAGCCTTGCAAGCAATGTGACTAAAGTGTTAGCCACGAGATCTTGTATTACGGAACGAGTAAAGAGACTTGCCAGTAACGAGATTGAACTAGGTATAGAGATACCGACGATCGAATCTCGGGCAAGTAACATACCGAAGAACAAAGGGAACAGCATACGGGATTAACTGAATCCTTGACATAGAGGTTCGACCGATAAAGATCTTCGTAGAATATGTAGGAGCCAATATGGGCATCCAGGTCCCGCTATTGGTTATTGATCGTAGAGGTGTCTCGGTCATGTCTACATAGTTCTCGAACCCACAGGGTCTACACACTTAACGTTTGGTGACGATTAGTATAGTTGAGTTATTTTGTTGGTGACCGAAGGTTGTTCGGAATCCCGGATAAGATCCCGGACATGACGAGGATCTCCGAAATAGTCCGGAGGTAAAGATTGATATATGTGATAATAGTGTTTTGATCTCCGGAAGGGTTCCGGAATTCACCGGAAGGGGTTCCGGATGTTTACCGAAGTGTTCGGATGCAGCAACACTTTATATGAGCCAAAGGGGTAAAGCCCACGAGGTATTGGAAAGTGCAAAAGGAAGTTTTGCTGCTGCCTTAAGCGGTACTACCGCTAGTAAGGCAGTACTACCGCGTAAGCGGTACTACCGCTCATGTGAAAGCGGTACTACCGCTCGTGAGCGGTACTACCGCTTGTACGCGGTACTGCTGGAATCCGAGTTAGACTCTTTCCGTGCGGGCCAAACCGACCTTGTGCGGGCAAAACCGACCTTGTGGAAGCTTTCTCTCCAAGTTTAGACCCCAGGGCTCAACATATAAATAGAGGGGCAGGGCTAACACACGGGACAGATCAAGATTTCCCAAGCCGTGTGTCGGCAACCCTAACCCTCTAGTTCTCCCGTCATAATCTCCGTAGTGCTTGGCGAAGCCCTGCAGAGATTGTTCCTCACCACCATCACCACGCCGTCGTGCTGCTGGAACTCATCCACTACTTCATCATCGCTCGCTGGATCGAGGAGGTGAAGGCGTCATCAAGCTGTACGTGTGTTGAACGCGGAGGTGCCGTCCGTTCGGCACTAGTTCGTGATCGGATCGAGGGACGACTTGCGATTTGGATCGCGGAGACGTTCGACTACATCAACCGCGTTTCTTAATGCTTCCGCTTAGCGATCTACAAGGGTATGTAGATTCACTCTCCCTCTCGTAGATGCTCATCACCATGGATAGATCTTGTGTGTGCGTAGGAAATTTTTTGTTTCCCATGCAACGTTCCCCAACAAAGAGCATTGAACTCCTGATCAGAAAGCGCGGAGTGCCGAAGTGATGCCTTACGCCGCCGATGATTCATCACACTTTCAACCTCGGAGTTAGTGACCGAGACGCCACCTGAGTCCTCGGGATGTTGGTCCTCGGCATGGACCCCCGGAGTAACTCCGGCTACAGCTGGCGACCTCGGGTTTGAGTCATCCCTCGGTGCTTCTTCAACATCCCCGGCCGAGGGCGGCTCCACATATCGTCTACATAACACCGTGGAGAAAATTATTGGCATATTCGGTGGATGTCGAAGATAAAGGCTATGACGGAACGGCGAATGCGTTACCTCTTCGGGCAAGGCGCAGACGATGTAGCTCCCGTTGGGGCCACGCGTCTGGTCACCCCCTGACTACTCGTCGCTGGGGACGCTGGTGCCGCTCTTGTGGCAGTTCGGCGAGTTGTGCGGCGGCCCTTGGGAGTAGGTGTCAGTGTATTCGGGGCAGCAGCGGCTGAGTATTTCTTTTGAGAGGAAGCCCGTTGGCCACTTACAGCGGAGGAGGGAAGCGCCCCGGGATGATCGGCCAAAAGGGCCACCTTAGAACCATCAAGGCTTTCCTGGTAGAAGACCCCCTCCTCGAAGTTAATCGATGTTTCAGGGTCATCATGGAACCCGGGATCATCATCACGAGAGTAATTCTCCGGTTGAGGTGCAGGACAGCTCACTGTCTCGATCCAGCGCCTCCAATTCTGGTCGGACAGGATAGGAATCTGGTTAGGAAAAATTTGAGGCACCTTCCGAACTATAATACTTGGTCGGACTCACCATTTCAATGGGTTTGTAGCTCGAGAAGCCTTCCTTGGGCCTTAACCGAGCAAATTCCTGCTCTTCTCCCTTAAAGAGATCGGCCAATATGGCCGCCATCGCCGCCTGGTCGGCAGGTCCCTTCCGTTTGTATCAGGTTGCATCGTCTTCCCCGTTGTAGTGCCAAAGCGGGTGCGTTCTCTGTTGGAGAGGTTGGACGCACCGAGAAATGGCCGTGGCCGTTACGTCAATAATGGTTAGCCCGTTGTGGGCCAGCCGAGTCACTTCGGCGCTTTCCTCTTGAGAAGGACTCTTCGGGTGCCAGTTGAACCGCTTCTTCGGTGGGACCAATGAGAACTCGGGCAGCCCCCTCCGGACTGGATCAAATAGGGGGACGTCTTCGATGTAAAACCATTCTGAAGTCCATTCTTCGGCATCTTTCTTCGGAGTCCCTACGGGGTATCCGGTGCCGGCGATCCGCCATACTTCAGCCCCGCCAACCTCGTAGATTATCCCTCCTCGAGTACGGGGGACGAGGTAGAAAAACTTCCTCCACAACTCAAAGTGGACCTCGCAGCCCAGGAACATCTCGCAGAGAGCGACGAAGCCCGATATATGGAGAATTGATCCTGGGGTCAGGTGGTGGAGTTGAATCCCGTAAAACTCTAGTAAACCCCTCAGAAAAGGATGAATGGGGAAACCCATCCCTCGCAAGAGGAAGGGCACAAAGCACACACTTTCCTCCCCGTGAGGGGAAGGAAAGTTCTCTGCAAGGGCCTCCCCGTCTACAGAAGTTAATCCGGGATGGGTGGATGCGAGATCTGAAGCGGGGAGGTATCCTTGCGTCTCAAGCTTGCGTAAACGCATGAGGGATATGGAGCAGCTCACCCAATCACCTTGACGGGGGCCGTGAGGGCGTGAGGAAGAGCCTGGGACGCTCGCCATTGTTTGCTGGTCGCGACCTCGTGAGGCTATGAGGAAGAATGGCAAGGGGTGGGGCGTGTCAACGTCCGCACCCTTGGCCTATTAAAGGGGCATTAACTTCCCCCGAAAAGAGGGGTATTTTTGTAAAAACCCGTCGGGCCACTCGCATTCCGTGGGTGCGCAGATATCGAGGGTCGTCATTTGATTCTGAGCGAAGAAAAGCAGTATGGCGGGCCCCACGAGGCCTCGCCCATTGGAGGATTCTTCGGCAACCGAGCTATTGGTGGCCGAACTACTGTTAAACCGAATACAGGTAAAGGGAGGAACTCGCCACCCAAGCCGAAGACCATTGAAGCATGAAGCTGCCGAAGACTGTCAACCTCGGCACTGGAGGCTAGTTCGGGGGCTACTGAGGGTGTCCCGGACTAGGGGGTACTCGGGCCGCCGGCCTATCTCTCATAGGCCGGGCTGGTGGGCCGCCCTCTACTCGTCGATGGAAGGCCAGACTGTGGGCGACCCCGTGTATGAGAAGGAAACCTCCGAAGACTTGGCGTCCCCTCCAAGCAATAGTTGGCGTGGCTGGCATGTTTATCCCCTGATGGTAACCGACTATGTGTAACCCTAGGACCCTCTGGTGTCTATATAAACCGGAGGGTTTAGTCCGTAGAGGATCATCATATCCATTACCTAGGGTTTAGCCCAGTCGATCTCGAGGTAGATCAACTCTGTAACCTTCATACAATCACATCAATACAATCAAGCAGGACGTAGGGTATTACCTCCTCGAGAGGGCCCGAACCTGGGTAAATCGTTGTCTCTACGTTCCCTGTTACCATTGATTCCTAGACTCACAGTTCGGATCCCCTACCCGAGATCTGCCGGTTTTGGTACCGACATTGTGGTTGCCACGGAGAACATTTCTGCACGGCTGTCCGCCATGGGCTTGCCGGAATACCACTACTCCATCACCGAAGAGGACACCGCCAGCGCCAGGCTCACTCTCTTCTTTGAATGCTTGATCGAGGCACTAGAGAAGTATCACGGGGCTCGAGCTGCATATCTTGCCAGCGTATCCCGCAAGCTTTGCTGAGATGTCCTCTTCAAGGTGCTCGTCAAGGTGGCGTACCAGAATCCAGGCATTGATCTCTCCAAAGCCTTCGTGAGTCTGCCGAGGGGAGCCGACACTAGGATCGCCGAAGAGCTCATCGCGCCCATCGCCGAAAGGATTAGCCAGATCCCCAGGACAGAGGGTGGAGTCACCCATTGACTTTGTAGCCCCACCTTGCCACGTGCACGATCATGTAAAAGACAGATTCATCTTAAGTTAGATTTGTACTGCGTTTTGATGTACTATAACTTGTGCTTTCAATGGATATATGCATGCTATTCCTCTTGTCTTATTCTGTCTTTGCATGATTTCTGTACCCTACGCTTGCCGGGATCTTGCCGGTGCGCACACTCTTGCCACGAGCGCTTGAGGAACGGGTCCTTAGTAGTTTGCCGGAAGTGCCGCTGCCGGCAAGGTTACGCTTGACGATCACAACGTAGCGACTTAAGTTGTTGAGCGGACTCAAAACAAAGTAAGGGTGTAGCTGATCACGACAAGGTTCCTTAGGGTGCAGGTTTCTCATACAAAGGCCAAAATTGTTCAAGGAGAAATTGCTACTACAACAAAGAATTTATTTCAAAGTTTCTCAACTTAGCTTTTTGTTTGTTGTGCTTCTTGCCGTAGGACGATATCTTGAACGTCATTTGGTATCCATACCGTCACTCCCCTCAGGAAATTTGCACGCAAGGAACCCTTCTGTCCTTTGAGAAAAAGAAAGAAGAGAAAAGAGGAGGCTGGAACCTTGACAGTTCGTTAATCATCCTATGCAAGGTAAAATGTAACACAAGGCTGCCTGCAACACATAAAAAAATATGTACTTTGACAAAGAGTTGAGAAACACTTAGCTTTATTAATGTGCACGGGATCTGCGCTCGGCTCTGTACAAAGGTTTACATGCCTTGCCGGCAAACTTGTACAAAAGAGGTTGCCGGGCAGCCCAGCAACCGCGCCTTATGGGTAAAACTTGCGAAGATGCTCAATATTTCATGAGTTGAGCACCGGAGTGCCATCTTCAGTCTCTAGGCGGACTGCCCCGGGCCTAGTGACTCATACCACCCGGTAATGGCCTTTCCACTTCCGGGTCAACTTGTTTTGACCCTTCGTGGATTGAATCCAATGAAGAACCATGTCGGAGTCTAGGATCTACGTCCAAGAAACTTCTCCAAGAACTTAGGATTCGAACTCTGGGGGAGTTTGCTTGGCAGCCTACGACAGGACTACGGCGGGGACACGACGAACTCGCCAGCTCTCACCGGACACGAAGGGGACGCGCGAGCTACCCATGTTCGGGCCACCGTGCGGTGTAATACCCTACTCCTGCTTGTGTTGGATTGCTCCGTGGTGGAGAGCTTGTGCTCAAGGTACAAGAGGTGTGGGGGAGAATGGGTCGATCCCTTACATGGAAGCTGTCCTGCCCCTTTTGTAGTGCCTTGGTCCTCTTCCCCGAAAATATGAGCGGGAAAGGGTGGCCACAGGGCGGCAATTCAAAGGGGGACAGGCGCGCAGGCTTATCATGACTAAAGGCGGTCTCTGCCTGCTAAAGCAGCTCCTTGTGACACGCTGGTGGGCTTGGCGATGGCCTCCGTCCTGGCGCGCTGATCCGTCCTGATCTTCTATCACCAAAGAGGAAAGCCTTTGGGACTTGCTTTGGGGGAGGCAGACGCCGTTGCTCCCTTATCACCAGAATGGAAGCTGGGCTTGGTCGCGCCCCGCTGTCCTTATCCTGACAGCAGGACGTCACCCATGTGCTGGGCGCAGAGCCCCGCTGCTGGTGCCGTATGACTTGCTTCATGGGAAGGCCTCGCGAGGGAACCTCGTGCTTGGCGGCCTCGGCAGGGCCTAGCCTGGCGGGGAGGGGCCTCGTGAGGCTCGCCCATCGCGAGGCGGCTTCCTCTAGAGCGGCTGAGGCAAGGCCACTCTCACAGGCCCGCCCGAGCGCGGTCCTTTGGGCCAGAGGCAGATGGGCCGTGGTACGTTGGTTCTCACTGGGCCGACAGTAGCCCCCGGGCCTGCGGCGTGCATGTTCCGCCCGTTAGGGATGAAACGCCACGGGGCCCACTGAGCTGCCGGGCCTAGAGGCGACGCGTGGCGGCCTTCACGGGGAGGGTCGCCCCCACTCCCCACGATGCCTCGGTAACCGCTGTCTTGGCGATAAAGCCTGCCCACTCGGGGCACAGGCGCGTCATCGCTCTTCGTCTCCATCTTGCCCATTCGTCCCGCGCGAGCAGCTCCCCTGTTACTCCTCCACCAACTTCCAATCTCTCCTCCGCCATGGCCCCAGGCAAGAAACCCGCGGCCGCCGAGGCTTCCTCCAGCAAGAGCTCCCCGGTGGCGGAGCTTGGTCCGGCCTGGCTGCCGGCCACCATCAACGAGAACGGGCTGGCCAGGGCCCGCCCACTGTTGGCCTCGGCGCACTTCGAAGGAGGCGCCATTGAGATTTGGCCGGGCTCGGTCCCACGGCACGACCTCAGCCCCACGGTAATCCCCGTCTTCTTCCACTCGCTTTTCGCCGGGCTAGTGCCGCCCTTCTCCGACTTCCTCTATGCCATCCTTGAGCATTATGAGATTTGCCTTCTCCACCTTCATCCCAACTCCATTCTCGTCCTTGCTCTCTTCGCGTACCTCTGTGAGGCCTTCCTGGGAGTGATGTCATCCGTGGCGCTCTTTCGGACCTTCTATAGCCTGCGGGTTTTCTCCTCGGGAAACCACCGCTCCGGAGGTGCCTCCTTCCGCATCGACGATGAGATGGGAAAGGTCTTCATCAACATGAAGATCTCAAAGAAGGTGGAGAACTTTAGGTCGCGCTGGGTTTATGTTGATGCCCAGCGGACCAGTCCTCTCCTGGCGATCCCTACCGAGCCGACTGAGAAGATCCCCCGCTGGGAGCACAAGAATCTTGGCGGCGCTGCCCTGAGGCCGATCCTGGTGAGGTTGGAGGAGCTGTGCATGGCCGGGCTCACGGCGGGCATGATTGCCAAGGAATTTCTCCACCGCCGCATTGTGCCCCTGCAGAAGCACTCGCACCCGGTGTGGGACATCACCGGAGCCGAAGACCGGATCAGGCTGGCACAGGAGCCCCTCTCGGCCGAAGCTGTGGCCGACGCTTGGGAATTTTATTCCTAGGGGAGGCAGAGGATGTGCCTTACGATGCGCGCCCGGTGCACCGCTGGTCCAACAAGGCTAAGCTGGTCGCGGCGATGCCCCAGTTCGACTAGTGGGGGCTGATCCGGACGGACCTCGAGGAGCCTGAGGAGCTTCTTGAGGATTCTTCGGAGACGGGGTCCTCCTCAGGCGACCACGAGGCCTCCGACTCTAGGCAGGGGAGCAGCGAGGAGTCGTCTCCGCCACCCCCTCCGTCTCCGCCGGCGCATCATCGGCTTCGGCTGGGCGGGGACGAGGGCGACGACGGGGACGTGTTTTGTGTCGTGCCGGCCAGGCCCGTGCCGGAGAGGGAGGGAGGAGGCGATGTCGCAAAGAGCGACGAGCCCCGCGAGGAGTGGGCAGAGGGGACCACCGTGGCTGCCGACCCCAACGAGAATCGCGCCGCACCATCGGGCGGCCGACCAGGCGCGCTGCGCGATGGGGGCAGCAGCAGCGGCGCCATCAAGGACCGGAAGAGGAGGCGCTTCTACCCCAAGGACGAGTGAGTTCCTCCGTCCCTTCCTATCGATCCCTGCTTCCTGGCTGCTATAGTCCTGATGAGTTGTTGCCTGTGCAGGAGCTCCGAGCCGACCGCCGAGGAGGAGGAGAAGACCAAGAAGAGGAAGGCCGAGGTCGAAGGGCCCTCCCCTCCTCTAAACACCGCCTCGCCTGCCGCGCCGATGCCCCCGGCGGTGAGACCATGGGGTGGCGAGGAGACCGCGCTGGCGACTCCCGAGGCGGCCCCCGTCATCGGTGCCGAGATGGCGGGGAAGGAGGGCGAAGCTCCGGCCCCTCCCTAGCGCACCATGCCTGCCATGGCGGAGGCCACCGCAGCCCCCACGGGAGCCACCTCCGGGCCCGGGCGCTCGGACCCTGAAGTGCTCAGGGTGGCGCCGGAGCGTGGGGCGACGCCGCCGGCGCAGGAAGTGGCCATCCCGGGCCCCCCGCGCCAGGCGGCGAGCGCAACCCTTGCCGGGGGTGATGGCGGGGGGCAGCCGGAGGGGGTCGAGGCCCCCACACTGAGAAAGGCCAGGAGAGAGGGATGGTTTGGAGGGCTTGAGCTGGTTCGTGGATGTCCATGGAGTGGAACTGGCATGCTTCACATCTGATGACCACCGCCAAGGAGTCTTGAAGGAATGCCCTGCCGACAAGCGCACGCGACCCAATGTGAGAGCCACACATCCCTTCATGCATCTCTTCCAACAGCCTCTGTCCATCATCCCGGCAGATGCACTTCAATTTCACCCCATTTGGTCTTCTCTTGTACAAAATGTTGTCAACAAACTTCTACATCCTTGATTGATGGGCTACTCTTTCTCCGTCCTCTTGTTCGTCAGGAAGATCTCCTATCTGAAGGTACTGGACAATTGGCTGTGCCCATGCCGGAGCTTGTGGCTCAACGACAAGGACTAAAGGTACTTCTTCCTCTGCGGGAGCACTTGCTTTGACGGCAAGGATCTGGCTTGCCGGAAACTGCGGATCACCGGCCAAGGGTATCTTGTCGGCAGTATCCACTTTCTTGGCGGCTACCAGCAGCTCTACCGGAAAGTAACCACCAACATCTTGCTTTCTCTTCTTCGCCAGCCTTGATGGTGTAACGGATGGCTGAGTCAGATGGAGCACAAAAGTTCCTGGTTCCATAGGCATCTTTTGGGTGGCAAGCTTTGACAGGTCGTCACCAATCCAATTCTGGGCACGGGGAACGTGCTCCGCTTGCATACCGTCAAAGTGCTCTTCCAACTTCCTTGCTTCATCGACGTAAGCCTCCATCAAAGGGCTCTAATAATCCTTGTTGACCTGCCTCACCACAAGCTGCGAGTCGCCTCTGATAATCAGCTTCCGAATACCGAGGTCGATTGCAATGCATAGGCCGGCAAGCAATCCTTCGTACTCAGCAGTGTTGTTGGTGGCCTGCTCCCTGGGAAAGTGCATCTGAAGCATGTACTTGAGGTGCTCTCCGGTGGGTGCTATAAGCAGCACACTGGCACCGGCACCTTTCAGCGTGAAAGCACCGTCAAAGTACATGATCCAATCGTCAACAGTTTCCTTGCCGGGGAGAGAGGTCTCTAGAATTTCTTTGTATGGCGTTGGGGTCCATTATGCAATGAATTCCGCCAAGGCTCTGCTTTGAATCATTGAGGTACTCTCAAACTTCAAATCAAAACTTGACAGCTCCAATGCCCACTCCACAATCCTTCCGGTTGCTTCTGGATTTCTCAGAATTCATTGCAAAGGAAAGCGATTGACGATGGTGACTGGGTGTGCTTGAAAGTAGTGGCGCAGGTTTCTTGAACCCATAAGAAGGCCAAAGAGCAACTTCTGGACACCAGAATACCTTGACCTAGCCCGTTGCAGGAGGGAACTGACAAAGTAGACTAGGCGCTGCACCATCTTCTTCTTGACAACTTGTTGATCTGGCTTACTGGCTTGCACAATCTCTGGCTTGTCGGCACCTGACCTTGCCCGAGAAGATTCTGGCTTGTCAGCACCTGACCTTGCCGGAGAAGATTCTGGCTCGTCGGATCATGGCTCTACAGCCGCTACCTCCTCTTCATCTGCCTCTCTTTCAGCTACAAGTGCAGCACTAACCACTTGATTCGTCGCCGCTAAGTATAGCAACAACTTCTCTTGTGGCCTAGGTGCAACTAGGACTGGTGGAGCGGACAGGTACTCCTTCAAATCTTGGAGCGCGGCCTCCGCTTCTGGAGTCCAGTTCACCGGACCTGCCCTTTTCAATATCTTGAAAAACGGCAAGGTGTGCTCTGCTGATTTGGAGATGAACCTGCTAAGGGCGGCTACGCAGCCGGCAAGACGCTTGACGTCCTTGACGCGTCTTGGTGCTTCGATCTGCTCAATTGCTTTGATCTTGTCGGGGTTGGCTTCAATCCCTTTCTGAGATACAAAGAACCCAAGAAGCTTGCCGGATGGAACACCGAACACACACTTCTCGGGGTTGAGCTTCAAGTTGAGCTTGCGCAAGTTTGCGAATGTCTCTTCCAAATCCTGGATCAGGGTTGACTTGTCTCTGGTTTTAACCACAATATCATCCATGTAGGCTTCCACATTTCTGTGCAGTGGTGGCTCAAAACCGATCTGGACTGCTCGGGCAAAAGTTGCCCCGGCACTCTTCAATCCGAAAGGCATACACAAAAAGCAGTATGTGCCACATGGAGTGATGAATGCGGTTTTCTCCTCATCTTCCTTGGCCATAAAGATCTGATGATAACCAGAATAGGCGTCAAGGAAAGAGAGTAACTCACAGCCGGCAATGGAGTCTACAATCTAGTCGATGCGCGGCAAAGGTAAAGGGTCCTTTGGACATGCTTTATTTATATCAGTGAAGTCTATACAAAGCCTCCACCTCCCATTCGCCTTGCGCACTACGACTAGATTGGCTAACCACGTAGGGTGTAGCACTCCTCTAACTAGGCCTGTTGCTTCCAACTTCTTGATTTCCTCGGCAATGAACTCTTGCCGCTCCAAGGCTTGCTTCCTGACCTTCTGCTTGACGGGTCTCGCATGAGGGCAGACAGCAAGGTGGTGCTCAATTACCTCCCTAGGAACACCGGGGATGTCAGATGCTTGCCAAGCAAACACATCGACATTCGCTCGTAGGAAGGCAACGAGCTCGCTTTCCTATTTGTCACTGAGAGTGGCACTTACAGAAAAAGTGCCTCTCGTCCCATCTTCCCTTGCGGAAACTTGCTTGGTCGCCGGCACAGAGGCCTTGGCTTTCTTGCTCTTGCCGGTAAAGCTCTCTGGTATGTCCTCAACGGGCATGCTGCACTCTAAAGTGCGCTTCCCGGAGTCCGTATCAGATGTCTTGCCGGACTTTTTCTTCTTCTTTCCTCCCCCAGGAGCTTTGCCGGCAGGAGCAGGTGTCTTGACGGCAGGTGCTGCCACTGCCTCCTGCTAGAGCTTGTCGGCGCAGATCATTGCGTCCTTCTGGTTGGACCTGATGGTGAGGACACCCATCGGCCCTGGCATCTTGATGACGTTGTCGGCAAAGTGCGACGCGGCCACGAACTTGGCCAGCGCCGGACGGCCTAGAATTCCGTTGTACGGCAGCGGCATCTTGACAACGTCGAAAACAATCTTCTCCGTCCGGTAATTGAGGTCGCTGCCGAATGTGACCGGCAGCGTGATCTGGCCCTTCGGCTTGTTCCTCCCTGGACTGATCCCTTGGAACATGCCGGTCTCCTCAAGATCCTTGTTGGGGATCTGCAGCCTCATGATCACGTCGAGAGAGATCAAGTTCAAGCTGGCCCCACCGTCAACCAGCATCTTTGTCCCCTTGAGGTTGCGGATTCTTGGCGAAACCAACAACGGCGAACACCCAACCACAGTAGTGCGATCAGGGTGATCCTCGGCGTCAAAGACAATGGGCATGTGTGACCACTTGAGTGGCTTCTGTGCTCCCATCATGGTCTCCACGACATTCACCTCGCGGACCCATTGCTTTAGTTGCCGGTGCGAGGAGTGCAAAGATGCGCCTCTGTCAACACACATGGCCTCCACTGCGTTCTAGAACTCATTCTCGGACCCATCTTCGTCCTCATAATCATCATTCTGGCCCTGAGCAGCCTTCTCTTTTGGCTGCTTGGCCTTGCCGCGGCGGCCCCCTCGGCCACCACGGTTCTGCTTGCCGGATCCACCGGCGCCATCCTGGCCCTTCTCCTTGTCGCACTTCTCATACTCATGCTTCTGCTTCTCGGCAAGCTGCTCCACTTGTCGGCACTCCTGGAGATCATGGCCCTTGGTACGGCGGATCTTGCAGTACGACCCACCGGTCTTGCCGCCCTTGTCGCCTACCGCAACCTCCCGGCAGTCAGCGCATCCGGCAACCTCCTCGCCGGGGCCTTCTTCCTTGGACCTCTTGGCGGCGTTGGCGTCACCAGGGCTCTTGACTGCCATCACTGTCTTGCCTTTGCGCTTTCTGTTGCGCTTTCGGCTCTTCTTCTGCGGGGTCGATGCGTCATCTGTGTCGTCGTCCTCGGAATCGATTTCGGCGCCAGCATCTTCTCCAGGGAGTCACCTCCCTTCCTCAGCACGTGCACACTTGTCCGCCAAGGCGTATAGCTCGTTGATGGTCCTAATCTTCATGATATTCATCTCGGACCGCATTCTGCGGTTGCGCACATTCGTGTGGAATGCGGTGTAAACAGCTGCGGGATGAACATCGGGGATGTTGGGGCGCACACGGCTGAACCTCTGTATATACGTGCGGAGGGGCTCGCCATCTCTCTGGGGGATCACATGCAAATCACTCTCCTGACCAGGGAGCTTGTGGCCACCCTGGTAGGCACCCACGAATTGATGGCATAGATCCGACCAAGAAGAAATGGAGCCCTCGGGCAAGTTCATCAACCACGATCTGACATTGGGCTTGAGCGCCAACGGAAAGTAGTTGGCCAAAGGCTTGTCGTCGCGCCCCCCGACAGCCTGCACCGCGATGGTGTAGATGCCAGTGTTCAGATCGACCGAGTTGATCATTTCGGTGATACCGAAGCACTTCTGTGATCATTTCAGATCGACCGAGTTGATCATTTCGGTGATACCGAAGCACTTAACAGAGACTTGACACATAGTTTCTGTCAGACCGATATGTGGTTCAGTCTCTCCGAGATGCTAGGGTTTCATAGAAACTTTATTTCGGTCTCACCGATCAGTACATCTCAGTGGCACCACGACGTACTAGTGCAATGGCCAAAGCCAGATTGGTGACTCCGAAATTTTCAGATCGGCTGGTCCGAGATGTATTCTACGGAAACTTCAATCTTCCCTCAAATCTAATCTACGGAATTCATACTTGGTATAGAGGTTGCAAACTGTGGCATGAATCATGGCGAAAACCCTAGTGCATTGAAATGGATATAGAGGCACTAAGGGGTCGGATTTTACCCTAACTTGCCACAAATCCTCTACGGCGGCAACGGAGGGAGTGATTTCCTTTGACGGCGGCGGAATCCAACGGTGAAGGAGCGCTGGATGGAACAGCGACTGTCCGGAGACTGGGGCGCGTCAGCTGTGGGGCGCAAGGACGAATCGTTTGAGAAATTTCAACCGTACGGACTCGTTGGATATATATACCCATCAGCTGTCGGTGGCTCCGATCGAAACATATCGGTGGCTCCGAGATGTGTAACTGCTAGCAGTACAGCACATCGGTGACTCCGAGACGGTTCAGATCGGTTGCACCGAGATGAAAACTTAGATCAATCTAAATGATTTCGGTGGACCAAATGGGAGTGCGTTGGTCAAACCGAAAGGCATTTAGAAGGTTTTCGAATTCAGTCTTTGACAGATCGGTGACTCCGAGTGTGCCTCATCCGGAGGGTCCGAAAAAGACTTGTTCAAATTTTGTGATGTAGCATGAAGAGAATTTGAGACAAGAAAGAATAGATAACTAGAGAAGGTGCTTAGGCATTCTTGTACATCCATTTGGCCACAAAAACCAAATCAATCAAACTACAAATGGATGTCCTCGAATGAAAAATATGCATAGCAACATGCTCGCACAATAAGATAGCAAATGAAATATGTGGCAAACATGCACAAACAATTCTAGCATCTATGACACAATGGGCGATGACATAGTCATATATATATGAGTATATTGACTTAGGAGCCAAATGAGAACATTTGATCATAGGTCATACTCATCGTTTAAGCACAAGTGGGGCTACCACTTTTACATAAAGCATTAATGTGTTCACACCATTAGAGTTGCTTGTGCTCAAGTCTTAGAGCAAAGCTCCCCCTACATGTGAGATCCCCCCAAAGAGGGATGAAGTAACCTTGCGTTTTGTCGATGATGACTTCATCTAGATGTTGTAGATGTGGATTCTCAATGTTGATGTAGACCATCAAGAGTTGGGAGCAATCCTTGGAGTTTTGCACTATAAATACCTACAAGGGTTAGTCCCACAAGGAACAAATAAGGATATCCGTAGACATAGAGTGAAATGCATAACATGTGATGTCCATGAATGCATTGAATACCTTGTCCCTTGTCTTACCAACAAGAGGGTTTGTGACTCCATGAACTAGTGCAAGATGTTGAAGTTGGTTGCACAAGTTCTTGCCAGGAATGAATATGAGTGAAGTTTGTTGGCGGAGTCACCCTCAAGAACTCTCTAGTTCTTCTTCTTTGGGACCCACATCAACTTGATGGGAATCCTTGGAGTTGTAGTAGCACTTGATGAAGTAGAACTTGATGAGGTCTTGGGAACCCACTTGACCAAGGCTTGAGGTGGTTCTTCAAATGAGCCAATCTCTTCTTGAAGCTTGTCCTTGCCTTTTAGCTTGTGGTCTTGTGGTGGAAGATCATCTTGAGCTTGTGTTCCCATGAAGGAAGTAGGATCATACTTCTCTTGTTGAGGAACAAACTTCGTCTTGGGGTATTGATCTTCTTCCCACTCAACTCCATTGGCATTGAACTTTCGTTCAAAACCAATACTTTGGTTCTTCCGGTGCCTTCCTTACTTGCGTACAATTTCCTCAAATTGCTTACTCCTGGCAAGGCTCTTGTAGACACCCTTTTCTATAATTCCTTTCAATAAATTGTTTTCTTGCTCAAGTGTAACTTGGCTAAGAGAATCATTAGTGGAATTAATAGAACTACTAGAAGCAACAACATTAGATTTAGCATTGTTATTGTTACTACTAGAGGTAGAACCCTTTTTGCCCTTGTTACTAGTTTGCTTAGATTTAACTTGGTGATTCGTCTCTTTTCTTGTGAGGTGCCGTACACTCATTGGAGTAGTGTCCGGGTCTTCCAGAATTGTAGCAATTACGGTCACGACTTGATGATCTTTGCTCATAGTTTCTTGAGTTTGAGCTCCTTTGTTTTCCTCTACTCTTGTAGAACTTGTTGAATCTCTTCACCATTAAGCTTATCTCTTCATTGGATACTAGCTTGTTGCTTGATGTTGTGGGAGCATCACTTGAGGCTTTGTAAGCACCACTTGACTTGTTGTGTAGCTCCTCTTTGTCCTTGAGTGACATCTCATGAGAAACAATCCTTCCAATGACTTCCGTGGGCTTGAGATCTTTGTAGTTGGGCATCATTTGGATCAATGTGCACACGGTATCATCTTTTCCATCCAAGGCTCTAAGAATCTTCTTGATGATGAATTTGTCGGTCATCTCTTCACTTCCTGAGCAGGCAATCTCATTTGTGATGAGAGCAAGCCTAGAGTACATCTCGGCGACTCCTTCACCATCCTTCATCTTGAACTTGTCAAGTTGACTTTGAAGCACATCCAACTTGGATTCCTTGACAGACTCGGTACCCTCGTGCATATCAACCAAAGTATCCCAAATTTCCTTGACATTCTCAAGGTGGATGATCTTGTTAAACTCCTCGGGGCACAAACCGTTGAAGAGAATGTCACATGCTTGAGCGTTGTATTGCAACATCTTCAATTCTTCCGCATTTGCTTCACGATCCGGTTCCTTTCCATCCTCAAAGAACTCACCTTGCAAGCCAACACGGACAACAGCCCAAACGGCAGGGTTATGACCAAGAATATGCATTTTCATCTTATGCTTCCAACTAGCAAAGTTTGTACCATCAAAGTATGGACCTCTATGGTGGTGATTTCCCTCACTAGACACCATACTCTCCTAGGTTATGAAACCAATGCAATGGAGACCAAAGCTCTTATACCACTTGTAGGATCGAAAGTATGTCTAGAGGGGGCTGATTAGACTACTTGACCAAATAAAAATCTATCATTTTCCCAATTTTAGTTGTGGGCAGATTTTAGCAATTCTATCAAGTCTAGTATCACCCTAAACATGCAATTCTAAGAGTATAGCAGCGGAAAGTAAACCATTCGACATGTAAGTAAAGGAGGGTTTTGGAGATTTCAAACGCAATGAAGACACGATGATTTTTGGTGTGGTTCCGATAGGTGGTGCTACTGTACGTCCACGTTGATGGAGACTTCAACCCACGAAGGGTAACGGTTGCGCGAGTCCACGGAGGGCTCCACCCACGAAGGGTCCACGAAGAAGCAACCTTGCCTATTCCACCATGGCTTCTGTCCATGAAGGACTAGCCTCACTCGGGGTAGATCTTCATGAAGTAGGCGATCTCCTTGCCCTTACAAACTCCTTGGTTCAACTCCACATGATCTTGGAGGCTCCCAAGTGACACCTAACCAATCTAGGAGACACCACTCTCCAAAAGGTAATAGATGGTGTGTTGATGATGAACTCCTTGCTCTTGTGCTTCAAATGATAGTCTCCTCAACACTCAATCTCTCTCTCACATATTTGGCTTGGGTAGGAGAAGGATCGGAGTGGAAAGCAACTTGAAGGGGCTAGAAATCAAGGTTCAAATGGTTGGATTGGAATCTCTTGATCTCAACACATGAGTAGGTGGTTCTCTCTCAGAAAATGAATGGTGGATGTGTAGGCATGTTCTGATGGCTCTCTTAGAGAGTAAGAGGGGGTGGAGGGGTCTAAATAGCCTTCACCCAAAATCCAACCGTTACACACTTTTGACCCAAATCGGTGAGACCGAATGTAAAACTCGGTGAGACCGATTAGTGTAAAAGATATGAACGTTGGGATTTTCGGTGGGACCGAATTGGAACAACTTGGTGGGACCGAAGTGCAATGGCTAGGGCAAAACGCAGTCTCGGAAATTCCGATTATTTCAACTCAGTGATTCCTAAGTGAAACAATGTCATCATAAAAACTTGGCAATGCCATCTCGGTGGGACCAAGATCCATTTCGGTCAAACCGAATTGCTAGGGTTTGGCAGTGGTAATGGGAGTGGTTATCTCGCTGGGTCCGGATGGGGTAGTTTCGGTGGGACTGAGATGGAGAATTAGGTTTTGGACAGATGTGTTTTTGAGAAAATGACTGAGAGTTTTTGGAGCAATATCACTGAGCACTTGAGCAACAACCTCATCATTAATACCTCATCCCCTTTTAATAGTATTGGCTTTCCTATGGGACTGAATGTGACCTTGGATCACTAAACCAAAAATGCAGATTCTTGTAGTTGCCAATTCTTGTCCTTGACATTTTGAGGGGTCCACATCCATTACTCCTTGCCATGCCAATCATTGATCTTTTCTGAAATCTATTAGCAATGAGTATTAGATCAATGATATATATGTTGTTATTAATTACCAAAACCACCCGGGGATTAGTTGCACTTTCAGTAGGTAAGATGTGCTCATCATCAACAGAGCTACATTGTCTGTCTATGGATGTGTTGTCTTGCAAATCTTGTTGGGAGGATGGCGGAGTAGAATCTGTAGAGACCCTCCATTTCAGTTGGTCGGAAGGAGCACCATCATCCACTGCCTTGCTAATTTCCTTCCGCATTATTGATTTTGCATTGTCAAGTCAAACTGACAAGAAAAAGGAATAAAATTCACTCCTTAGAACTCATTCATGCATGATACTGACGAACACTACTTTGATGTAAGGCACACACATGATACGAGGATGGAATATGTACGAAAAACAGGATGGAATGGCATATTCACACCTATTTGTGTAAACTAAGCAGAAGCCATTTCAACAAATTAGAAGCAATGCAAGCTAGAGACCACATGAAAGATGCAACCAATATGACTCGGCCAAGTTAAAAGCGTCTCATCATAAGTGGCATTTCAACAAATTACAAGGAGTACATGCTATAAACCATATGCAAGATGCAACCAATATCATGTTGCATATACTAAAGGTGTCTCGTCATAAGTGATTGATGCGGGATACACAAGAACAGTAGTTTGATGTAAGGACATGGTTAATAGACAGATGTAGTATGTACCAAAAACAGGAAGGCATGTCACATTAACATGTATAATGTGTAAACTAAGCAGAATAGCAGATGCAATGTAACCAAATTAGAAGAATTACAAGCTAGACACCATGTGCAACATGCAACCCCATATCACACTACCAAGTTAGAGCAAGCACCTACGATGGTGGTGTAGGGGAAATGCGGTCATCAACTACAGAGCTACATTGACTATCTTCATCTAGCCTTGCTGTTTCTTGAGAATCATGTGGGCAGGATGACACTTCACTCTTTAAAAGAGTAACGTGTCTCAAACTAACCCACTGGTGTGAATGTCTCATCATAAGTGATTGATGCGGGATACACAAGAACATTTGTTTGATGTAAGAACATGGTTAATAGACAGATGTAGTATGTACCAGAAACAGGAAGGCATGACATATTCACACTACATTGTGTAAACTAAGCAGATGCAATTTAACCAATTGAGAAGCAATAAAGGTAGATACCATATGCAACATGCAACCACATATGACACCATGAAGTTAAAGCAAGCACCTGTGATGGTGTTGTATGACGAATGGGATCATCAACTACAGAGCTACGTTGACTGTCTTCATCGAATGACACTACACTCTTCTTTAGAGCGTCCCACCGCGTCTTTCCAATCCTTGATGCAGACTAGAGCGACTGCTCTGTTTTGTTTTTAGAATACTGTGCTTGAGATTCTGAAATACCCATGCGTAATAAAACAATAGTGAGAGTATGGGTGTAGTTTGTGCACAAGTAGTGCAGTGTAAAAGTATCAGATAGGAGGTGGGTCAAAAATAAATGATGGCAGACATATGATAGCTCTACAACATGCATGGCACACGAAATTAGATTCTAGGCTTTTGAAATATGAGCACAGGGATGGCTGGGAAGTGCAGGTAATCCTCTAGCAAACCACCACATGTGGTCCTATGAAAATAATAGTCGACTGAAAACAAATAGGTCAGTCGATTTTTTCTGCACCGTCTGATCTACAAGGAACGGGCAGATGGCCTTCATCTACCTCCCGCCAGTCACTATTGACGATCTTCCTCGAACCGCCAGCGACCACCGGCCCAGATCCCTGCCTCCGCTGCCCCGCCCTCCCTTGACCTCACCCCACCACTGTGCTTGGCAGAGCCCCCTGGCCATCCCTTTAGGCCCGACCGACCTCCAGCAGCTCCTGCGCCACACACACCTCTAGTATAGACATTGAGGCATTGCTTCCCCGGCGAATAGGCGGACTAGGTGCTCCGCGCACCTCACAAGTGTTGCTTCAATTAATTGGGAATCAACTGACACTGAATTGAAATCCAGGCAGGCGACAAACCTCTAGATAAAGTGAAATAGTAAATGGGGGGAAACCTTGTGCATCGCGAGTTACTTGGAACATCTACTATCAGGAAGAATGTGCAGTAAGTAGCGGTTAACTAGTTTCCTTCGTGGGATGAATACCGTGCGAGCAGACATGTAAGATTTGCAAGAATAAGGGAAGAGGAGTACTAATATCGGCCCGCAGTGTTGTGTCCTCCTTCTATTTTTTCGACGATCTTCCTGTGGTTCGCTGGAGACCAGATGTTGTGGAGGACGGTGGAGCCTTGGACGAACCCATGGCCAAGTTGTTGAGTGTGGTGCGGTGGCCGTCTTTCGGTGATAGGGAAGTAGATCTAAGGCGGTGAACGACGGCGTAGCGGGAATAGCTCCGGTGCGGCAGACGGTTGTGATGTTGGAGCGGCAGCGGTGAGGCGCAGGACGGCGTGGTTGAAGTGGCTCGGGTACGGCGCACATCGGCGTTGTGGAGGCAGCTCTGCCTCGGCTTCAACAACTAAGTCCTGGAGGGCATTGTGGTAGCGGTGGATGACGACGTTGGGGTGTCGGCTCCGGCGCGATGGAGGAGGGCGGTGGTGGATCAGTGCGATGGGGTGGTGGACGGAGGAGGGTGGGGTTTCGCGGCTGGTGGAGAGGGAGTTTTGGTGCCCATGGAGTATGAATGGGGAATCATACGTGGGAGGGGGGAAGCTAAGGGGAACCATGTTTCCAGGACGCGCTTGTTTGAAATTTGGGGAAAGTTACAAACTTTGCCCCCATCTAAAATTTCAGACATGTTGAGGGTCGGGGGTAGGACGGTAATCTCATGTGTCCCAAATAGTGGGCAGGAGCGATTTTGGCCGAGCGCATGGGTGTTTAGGCGCCCATGGTGTATGAATGTTTTTCGAAGGCGGCTGTGTGGCATCTCGGTGAAGTTACAAACCTACCCGCGGCTGTGTGGCATCTCGGTGAAGTTACAAACCTACCCCGGTTTAGACCTCTGGACGTCGGGCCGATAGGTTTCATGGGCCAGAGTAAGATGGTAATTTCCTTATACCAAACATTGGTCCCGTGCAGTTTCGGGTGAGGAGAGGCTCTTTTGGCGCTTCGTTCAAAATTTGGGACCAGAAGCATTCATGTTTACAGTACTCTTTAGTTGAACTTTCCTAAATAGACCTTGTTAAATTTGACCTTGTATGTTTAAAAACCTCATTAAATTATGCGATTCTTTTGAAATTTTGACACTTTAAAATCCTATAACTAAGATTATTTTGGAATGGAGGAGGTAAATTTGAATCTATTTTGTACATGATTATATATTATTATGTTCAAAAGCAAAGCAAAGATTGATACCACTTAATTTAGGTATGATTTACAAATGCCATGATCTTGAATTCAAATAATTGAATAATGCACTTCATGTTGAATTGGAATATTTGAAACCACTTTAAGTTGAATTCAAATGTATGCTACTTTCTAGCTAGCTTTTTAGAATGTTTACTATGTATCTTTTGTATGTATAATGTGCTTTACACACACAACATAAAACTGTATTCACGTTTATATTTGAACTGCTAAAGCCATGCATTATTTGGATTTCTAAATACTAACTATGGATCAATTATGTCAAATAATACCATACACATTCTCAAATTCGATATAATATGGATGTTTGATAGACCAATGTTCGTTCATACGCGAATTGCAAATATCATGATCCCATCCAAATATTTTGATACAATTCATATTTTAATTTAATGTGTACAACAGTCTTTTACGCATAGATTCACACTCCCTCGGTCCCTCCACACACACGCGCTATCTTTCTCTCTCACACATACGCACACACACTATATGTCCATCGTCTTTCTCTCTCTCACATGCTCACACTCTCTCCCAAGGTGTCTCTTGCACACACACGCTCTCTATATCTCCCTCCCTCTCTCTCTTACTACTATCTACGACTCTTCTCACTAATCACTATCACAAACACTCTTTCTCTCACACGCATACGCATCACGATCTCCATCGGCCCTTTCTCCATACATGTACGGATATACCTGCCTACGTGTCTCCCTCACGCACATTGTCTTTAGGCCTATCTCGCACGGATTGTCTCCACCTCTCTTACTAGCTGACGGATATGATTCCAGCAGAGCAGTCAGTACTATATACCATACAGTTAGGTCGGATGGTAATAAGAGACACGGATTTACCCTAGTTCGGGCCCTTGCGGTCCAGGAAATACCCTACTCATGGTCGTGTATATTTGTGATTAGGGTGTGTACAAAGTACACTACGTGAATACCAAGGGATTCTGTGTATACTATCGACGAACTAGGCCTCGGGCTTGTATAACATACCCGGGGCCTAGGGTTACAAATCCTAGCCGGCATTGTCAATGGACACAAAGTCCTTCACGGCTCTGTTATCTTTTTCTTGTACATCAAGTCCTCCATGGGTGTTCGTATAACGCGTCACGGGCCGACCAATGTGGCCTAGGACGAAACCGACCTAGGGGACTCACCTCGGCCCACTAGACCACACACACCCTCTACCCCTAGGTCTCGCTATCTTCTCATACCCACACATACCAACACACACTAGTGCAGCGACGTGCTATACAAACGGTTTTTACCCCCTTTCCGCGACAGAGTTTTAACTATCGCCTTGCCTGTGTGTGTGATAGGGGGGTTCCATCCCACATGACCCAGAAAACCGTTGGCGATAGCTCCTCCAGTCACACACACGCTTAGCGCATATGCTCGTGTGTGATCGGGGGAGCTAATGCAGACGTTTCATCGGACAAGCCGTTTGAGATCGTTTTGGCATCCCACACAGTAATTATGGAACAAACGTTTGTGTTGTCACACCACATCACACACAGCTTTCTGTATAGCCTCGTCTCTGATAGGTGGAGCGATCATAGACGCTCTGCCTGAGTTAAGCGTTTGTGTTATTCAAGTATATCACACATGGTTCGGTGAAAAAAACTGTATGACATTAGGCTATCCATCACACACGCTTTTACTGCTAGAAACGTTCGGAAAGTGCCATGACCCATTTAGCAGGTTTATTAGTTTACTGTTAATAATCCCAGTATTAAGCAAATTCACATTTCATATGGAACAGCTATTTACCACTTTCATATCAGGCACACAAATATATTTTACCAGTGTGCTACCGCCGAGGAGCTCTGGTGGGCACCCAATGGAATGGCAAGATCGGCCGCGCGCGTCCGCCAGCAAGAGGCCAATCGTCACATCGAGTGCTGCGAGGCGGAGGAGGCGAAGAACTCCCTCGGCGCTGGGAAGCCGCCGCACACCAGGGAGCTGTTGGCGAGGGGCTGCTGAAATACTGCCCCCCCTAAGGAGGGATTATTAGTTTTACTATTGTTCATTTTCAATTTTTATGTATTGTACGTAGTAGTTAATTATCTTCACATATATGTGATGATATTGTATATATCTGTGATGAACTATTGAACAATTAATATATATTATGAATTTCATATTTCTATGTGTTTTCATATTAATTTCTATCTAGCTGTTACCATCAACATGTGCAGAATGCAAAGTATAAACACATTGAAACATAACAATATATAAGAACCGAAAACTAAGTACACACATTGAAACAGAGCAATATTATGATTGTTGTGAAGACATAGCGATCAACGTCGAAATGACCCAACAAAATAAAATGCATCCATGACCACCACCCTTGCCTACAGAAGCTCATGGCTCTGCCTGAACTCGTGCAGGCATTCGTCCAAGCGGTTGACATGCTCGCGGTACATCTGGAGCGCGATCTCGATCTCAAAGTTGTCTATTTCATCGGAGATCACAAGCTCGAGGATGCGACGGGCATGTTCCTCTACTGCGCCTAGGTGGACACCTGGGCCAAGGAGGCCCTTGAGCCTAGCGACCAACGCGTTGGCATTGAGCTGGCCGCGGACAAGGCAAACGGCGCGACCCATGCGAACGGCGTGGCCGGCGTCCAATGCAAGTATGGCGCGGCCGGCCTCTGGTGCAAATATGGCGCAGACGGCCTCTGCCCACTCCTGGCGAGGAATGGATCTACTGACGGGCCATGTACCCAGCTGGAACACCCTGTCGACAGCAGGCAAGCGCCGATGGAACCGCTCTTGTTGTGCGGCACGCCGCGCCTTTCGCTCTGCGGCGCTTCATCAGTCTAGCTGTGGGCCGTGCTGCAGCCTATCGGTGCGGACGCGCCTATCTTGCTCTGTGGCATACCACCGATCATGTTGTGCGGCGCGTGCCCTGTGCCAAGGGTCTGCTCAACCCTGGCGATGATGCACATCATGGCATCATCCATCGCGTTGCTGGGGATGCCCTCGGCCTCGATGGGCCGTGGCGCCTGCACCGGCTCGTTTTCCTCGTCGACGAGGTTGATGGAAGAGGCGACGCTTTGGTGGGTTGGCATGCTTGGAAAAGGTAGAGGGGTTATAGGCTGAGCTTGTGCCTCCGTGTGTCCCGTGCCGCCTAGGCTTATGAGCAATAACTGGTGGCGGAAAACCGATGGGGAGTGGCGGGAAACGGTGGCGTGTTCATAAAACTCCATCATTTAATGGAAAACTTAGCAAAGAAGGAAGCGCGAGCTAGCACGAGACATGCTCGCACATTGCTTACCCAATGGAGCACACAATTCACTAAAGAATATATCGTTCTATACACAGAAGAGCGTACATGTTCTGCAGACTGAGCAAATCACATCGCATACAGAATAAACTACGGAACCCGTCGATGATGAATTTATCAATCCCTGACAATTGTATACTAGCAAGCGTTTGCCCACAACACACACAACTTATTAGCAGGAATCGTCTATGTTATTATTAGTCTTCCCACACAATTCTGATTACTGACCTGTTTGCCGGGTATCACACACATCTTGTTAAGCCAAATCATTTGTGTTTATTTTGGCTCATCGCAAACAGTTCATCCGAGTGACATGTATGTCTTCTATCGCACACACACCTTGATCTGGCTGACCGTTTCTGTTGTTTTGGCTCATCACAAACGGTTCATCCGAGTGAACTGTATACCATCTATCGCACACACCTTGATCTAGCTGACTGTTTCTGTTGTTTTGGCTCATCGCAAACAATTCACATGGATCAACTATATGCCACGATTCGCACACGAAACTCTTTTCTGAATCGTGCTTGATGGATCCGCCATCGCACACAGTTCGTTTTATTGGTGACAGTTTTATTACGATACCATTTGCGATTAATGCATCGTACAAAGTTTGGTCGATTGGTCTCGTATACATGTGTTGCGTTAGGACCATCCTGTAGTAGTGAAACACCCACACACTATTTCTGCTCATGTCTCTCTCCCCTCCTCCCTTGCATACACACACTCAAGGCCATCTCTCGTCGAGACATCCTATTCGTCTCTCTATCTCTCTCTCAGCCGCGTCCTCGGGTATGGACTACTTGGAAACTTATGCTGTTCATAGACAACTTTAACGGTTACTCATAAAAGTATCAAGACAAGTGTGAGTGCCGTGGATGGCCCTCTTGTAGGAAGACGGGAGAGGATCCGTGGTAGTGTATTATCGTGGTGATTAGTGGACTCGTTGTAACACCCCATGTAATTAAGCTACAGTAATAACCTTTTGATAATGCCAAGCCATCATGTTGAACAGTGCTTGATCATCATTAGCATCCTAACTCATTTCAAATTCCAAATCAAATTGAAATTGAAAATTAAAGTGGAAATAAAAGTTTTTCCAAATTGGAAACAAAAATGTTCATTAAATAGCAAATAATTCATAGCTAATTATGTTAAGAAAAACAACATCACTAAAATTCACTAAGTGACTCTAACATCATCAAAACAGTACCAAACAGCATTGTTTAAAACCTTTTTAGTTAATTAAAATACAAATGAGATTACTTTGGCTCCAAACCAGTTTCTGGCAGTGGTCAATATTGCACTGAAATTACGTGGCTAGTTCACATGTTTTACAAAAGTCAAATGGGGGCCACACATTTTGCAAAACAGAAAAGAAAAGAGAAAACAGAGAAGAAAAGAAAGAAAAAGAAAAAGGCCCGCGCTACTGGGCCTAAGTCACCCGCGCGGCCCAGCCTGACTAGGTCGTCCCCTAGCTCACACTGCTCACGCGCGCGCGCTGTCACCGTGCCCACAGTCGCCGCGCCTGGCCCCCCTGCTCGCCTGCTCGACAGCGAGCCGCCCGCGCCCGCCCCTGGTTGCTTAGCACCCCCACGGATTGTTGGAAATATGCCCTATAGGCAATTAATAAAGTGTTTATTATTATCATATTTCTCCGTTCATGATAATGGTTTATTATTCATGCTAGAATTGTATTGACCGGAAACTAAATACATGTGTGGATAATAGACAAATACTATGTCCCTAGTATGCCTCTACTAGACTAGCTCGTTGATCAAAAGATGGTCAAGGTTTCCTGACCATGGACATGAGTTGTCATTTGATAACGGGATCACATCATTAGGAGAATGATGTGATGGACATGACCCAACCGTTAGCATAGCAAATGATCGTTCAGTTTATTGCTATTGCTTTCACTATGTCAAATACACATTCCTCTGACCATGAGATCATGCAACTCCCGGATACCGTAGGAATACTTTGGGTGTATCAAACGTCACAATGTTACTGGGTGATTATAAAGGTGCACTACAGGTATCTCCGAAAGTGTTTGTTGAGTTGGCATGGATCGAGATTGGGATTTGTCACTCCGACTATCGGAGAGGTATCTCTGGGCCCTCTCGGTAATACAGCATCACAGAAGCCTTGCAAGCACCGTGACTAAAGAGTTAGTTGCAAGATGATGTATTACGGAACGAGTAAAAAGACTTGCCGGTAACGAGATTGAACTAGGTATTGGATACCGACGATCGAATCTCGGGCAAGTAACATACCGCCAGACAAAGGGAACAACGTATGTTGACATATGAGGTTCACTGATAAAGATCTTCGTGGAATATGTAGGAACCAATATGAGCATCCAGGTTCCGCTGTTGGTTATTGACCGGAGAGTCGTCTCGATCATGTCTACATCATTCCCGAACCCGTAGGGTCGGCACACTTAAGGTTCGATGACGATTTAGTATTATATGAGTTATGTGATTGGTGGCCGAAGTTTGTTCGGAGTCACGGATGAGATCATGGACATGACGAGGAGTCTCGAAATGGTCGAGAGGTAAAGATTCATATATTGGAAGGCTATATTCGGACGTCGGAAAGGTTCCGAGTGATTCGGGTATTTTTCGGAGTACCGGGGAGTTACGGGAATTCACCGGGAAAAGTAATGAGCCTTATTGGGCCATACGGGAAAAGGAGAGGCAGGCCACGTGAGGAGGCGCACGCCCCCCCTTGCCCAAACCGAATTGGACTAGGGGAGGGGGCGCAGCCCCCTCTTTCCTTTCCCTCTCCCTTCCCCCTTTCCTACTCCGTATGGGAGGTGGAATCCTACTAGGACTAAGGAGTCCTAGTAGGACTCCCCACACTTGGCGCACCCCTAGGGGGCCGGCCTCCTCCCTCTCATCCTTTATATACGGGGGCAAGGGGGCACCCCAAAGTACACAATTGTCCCATAGCCGTGTGCGGTGCCCCGATCTCCATTTTCCACCTTGGTCGTATTTTCGGAGAGCTTAGGCGAAGCCCTGCCGAAATCACTTCACCGTCACCGTCGCCATGCCGTCGTGCTGACGGAACTCATCTACTACCTCGACGTCTTGCTGGATCAAGAAGGCGAGGAACGTCACCGAGCTGCACGTGTGTAGAACTCGGAGGTGCCGTACGTTCGGTACTCGATCGGTGGAGCTCGAAGGATTGTTCGACTACATCAACCGCGTTGTGAGACGCTTCCGCTAAAGGTCTACCAGGGTATGTAGACACACTCCCCCCTTCTCGTAGCAATGCATCTCCATGGATAGATCTTGCGTGAGCGTAGGAAATTTTTTGAAATTACATGCTCCGTTCCCCAACAGTGGCATCCGAGCCAGGTCTATTCGTAGATGTGATTTGCACGAGTAGAACACAAGTGAGTTGTGGGCGTGGGTGTATACATATTGCTTGCCGTTACTAGTTGATACTTGATTCGGCGGTATTGTGATATGAAGCGGCCCGGACCGACATTACGCGTACGCTTACGCGAGACAGGTTTCACTGCTACGTGCACTCGTTGCATAAAGGTGACTGGCGGGTGTCTGTCTCTCTCACTTTAGTTGAATCGGTTTCAATGAAGAGGGTTCTTTTAGAAGATCAAAAAGCAATCACTACACCACGTTGTGGTTTTGCGTAGGTAAGAACGGTTCTTGCAAACCCGTAGCAGCCACGTAAAACTTGCAACAACAAAGTAGAGGACGTATAACTTGTTTTTGCAGGGTATGCTGGTGATGTGATATGGCCAAGACATGATGTGATATAAGTTGTTGTATGAGATGATCATGTTTTGTAAAGTTATCAGGCAACCGGCAGGAGCCTTATGGTTGTCTCTTTATTGTATGCAATGCCAACGCTATGTAATTGCTTTACTTTACCGCTATGAGTTAGCAGTAGTAGTAGTAGCAATAGCCGGCGAGACGACCACGACGTTACGATGGAGATCATGATGTCAATCTGGTGATGATGGAGATCATGACGGTGCTTTGCTGATGGAGATCAAAAGCACAAGACGATGATGGCCATATCATGTCACATATATTGAATTGCATGTGATGTTAATCCTTTTATGCATCTTATTTTGCTTAGGACGACGGTAGCATTATAAGATGATCCCTTCACTAAATTTCAAGATAAGTGTTCTCCCCTAGTATGCACCGTTGCGAAGGTTCGACGCTTCTAAACACCACGTGATGATCGGGTGTGATAGATTCTTTCGTTCGCATACAACGGGTGTAAGCCAGTTTTACACACGCAGAATACTTGGGTTAAACTTGACGAGCCTAGCATATACAGATATGGCCTCGGAACACAAGAGACCGAAAGGTCGAACATGAGTCATATAGTAGATATGATCAACATGAAAGATGTCCACCATTGATGAACTGATCCACCTCACGTGATGATCGGACGTGGATTAGTTTGATGTGGATCATGTTACACTTAGACAACTTGAGGGATGTTAATCTAAGTGGGAGTTCTTAAGTAATTTGATTAATTGAACTTCAATTATCATGGACATAGTCAATAGTGTCTTAGCAACTTTATGTTGTAGAACGATAGACCACGCTGTTACTCCCCTGTATTTTAATGCGTTCCTAGAGAAAGTTAAGTTGAAAGTTGATGGAAGCAACTATGCGGACTGGGTCCGTATTCTGAGGATTATCCTCACTGCTGCACAGAAGGCTTATGTCTTTGATGCACCGCTCGGTGAGCAACCCCTATGGCTTTGTCTGAAGACGTTATGAACATCTGGCAGACAAGAAAAGATGACTACTCGATAGTTTAGTGCGCCATGATTTACGGCTTAGAACCGGGGCTCGAAAGATGTTTTGAGCACCATGGAGCATATGAGATATTCCAAGAGCTGAAAGTTTGTTTTTCAAGCTCACACCCGGGTCGAGAGGTATGACACCTTCGACAAGTTCTATAGCTGCAAGATGGAGGAGAACAGCCCCGATAGTGAGCATGTACTCAGAACGTCTGAGTACTTCAATCACTTGAATTAAGTGGGAGTTAGACTTCCAAATAAAGTGGTGATTGATAGAGTTCTCTAGTCACTATCACTAAGCTACTGGATTTTCATGATGAACTATAAACATGCAAGGGATAGAAGATCCTTAAGCTATTCGCGATGCTACAAGCTGCGGATGTAGAAATCAAAAAGGGAGCATCAAGTGTTGATGGTTAATAAGACCACTAGTTTCAAGAAGGGCAAGGGAAATAAAAGGGAACTTCAAGAAGAACGGTAAAACAGTTACCGCTCACGCGAAGAAACCCAAGGCTGAACCAAACCCGAGACTTAGTGCTCCCATTGCAAAGGGAAATGTCACAGGGAGCGGAACTTCCCCAAAGTAACTGGCAGATAATAAGACTGGCAATGTCAACAAAGATATTTGATATACATGTTATTGATGTGTACCTTACTAGTACTCGTAGGAGCACCTGGGTATTTGATACTTGTTCAGTTGCTTGCAACTTGAAACATGGAGCTTCGGAATAAACGAGGGCTAGCTAAGAACGGGGTGACGATGTGCATTGGAAGTGTCTCCAAGGTTGATGTGATCACCATCGCCACGCCCTCTCTACCTTCAGGATTAGTGATGAACCTAAATAATTGTTATTTGGTGCTTGCGTTAAGCATGAACATTATATCTGATAGTGTTTATTGCAAGACGGTTATTCAAATTCAGAGAATAATTGTTATTCTATTTATTTGGATAATATCATTGATGATCATGTACTTAAAATGAAAGGTTTATTGAATCTTGATCGTAGTAATACACATGTTCATAACACAAATGCCAAAAGATAATGATAGTACCACATATTTGTGGCACTGCCGCTTAGGTCATATCAGTGTTAAACACATGAAGAAACTCCATGTAGATGGGTTTTTGGAATCTCTTGATTATGAATCATTTGAGACATGTGAACCGTGCCTTATTGGCAAGATGACTAAAACTCCGTTCTCCGGAACAATGGAGCAAGCAACCAACTTATTGGAAATAATACATACCGATGTATGCGGTCCGATGAGTGTTGAGGCGCGCGGTGGATATCGTTATGTTCTCACGTTCACAGATGATTTGAGTAGATATGGCTATGTCTACTTGATGAAGCATAAATCTGAAACATTTGAAAAGTTCAAAGAATTTCAGAGTGAAGTAGAGAACCATCGTAACAAGAAAATAAAGTTCTTACGATCTGATCGTGGAGGAGAATATTTGAGTTACGAGTTTGGCAATCACTTAAGACAATGTGGAATTTTTTCACAGCTCACGCCACATGGAACACCACAGCGTAATGGTGTGTCCGAACGTCGTAATCGTACTCTATTGGATATGGTGCGTTCTATGATGTCTCTTACCGATTTGCCACTATCATTTTGGGGTTATGCATTAGAGACAGCTGCATTCACTTTAAACAAGGGCACCGTCTAAATCCGTTGAGATGACACCGTATGAACTGTGGTTTGCAAGAAACCTAAGATGTCGTTTCTGAAAGTTTGGGGATGCAATGCTTATGTCAAAAGGCTTCAGCCAGATAAGCTCGAACCCAAAGCGGATAAGTGCGTCTTCATAGGATACCCAAAAGAGACCATTGGGTACACCTTCTACCACAGATCCGAAGGCAAAGTTTTCGTTGCTAAAGAATGGATCCTTTCTAGAGAAGGAGTTTCTCTCGAAAGAAGTGAGTGGGAGGAGAGTAGAACTTGATGAGGTAATTGTACCTCCTTTGGATAGTGGTATGCCATAGAAAGAAATTTCTGTGACACCGACACAGACCAGAGAAGAAGTTAATGATGATAATCATGAAACTTCGGATCAAGTTGTTACTGAACTTCGAAGGTCAACCAGGACACGTTCCGCACCAGAGTGGTACGGAAATCCAGTCTTGGAGGTCATGTTGCTAGACAACGATGAACCTTCGAACTATGAAGAAGCGATGGCAAGCCCGGATTCCGACAAATGGCTTAAGGCCATGAAATCCGAGATTGGATCCATGTATGAGAACAAAGTGTGGACTTTGGTAGACTTGCCCGATGAACGGCGAGCTATTGAAAATAAATGGATCTTTAAGAAGAAGACGGATGCTGATGGTAATATCACCGTCTATAAAGCTCGACTTGTTGCTAAAGGTTATCACCAAGTTCAAGGAGTTGACTACGATGAGACTTTCTCACCCGTAGCGATGCTAAAGTCTGTCAGAATTATGTTAGCAATTGCCGCGTTTTATGATTATGAAATCTGGCAAATGGACGTCAAAACGGCATTCCGTTACGGATTCCTTAAGGAAGAATTGTATATGATACAGCCGGAAGGTTTTGTCGATCCTAAAGGCGCTAACAAAATATGCAAGCTCCAGCGATCCATCTATGGACTGGTGCAAGCATCTCGGAGCTGGAATACTCGCTTTGATGAAGTGATCAAAGCGTTTGGGTTTATACAAGTTTATGGAGAAACTTGTATTTACAAGAAAGTGAGTGGGAGCTCTATAGCATTTCTAATAGTATATGTGGATGACATATTGTTGATTGGAAATGATGTAGAATTTCTTGAAAGCATAAAGAATTGAAAGGAGATTTTCAATAAAAACCTGTTTTTGAGTTATCCACAGATTGGGCATCGAGATCTATGGAGATAGATCAAAACGCCTGATAAAAGTTCACACATCTTGATGAGTTTTTTGAAGAAGTTCAAAATGGATCAAGTCAAAGAAATGAGTTCTTGCCTGGTGTGAAGTGGAGTAAGACTTGAAAATCTAGGTAAAGGTTGTTTTACATGTTAGGCATCAAAATCTATAGAGATAGATTGAGACGCCTTATAGGACTTTAACGAAGCACATACCTTGACGAGTTTGAAGAAAGTTCAAACTGGATCAGTCAAAGAAAGAGTTCTTGACTGTGGTACAAGGTGTGAAATTGAGTAAGACTCAAATATCGACCACGGCAGAATAAATAGAAAGGATGAAGGTTATCCCCTATGCCTCGGCCATAGGTTCTATAAAGTATGCCATGCTGTGTGCATTGCCATGTGTCTGGCAAAGAGGTACGAAATTGATCCAGGAGTAGATCACTGGACAGCGGTCAAAGTATATCCTTAAGATGATTAAGGAAGAATTTCTCGGGAAATAGAAGTAATAAAGAGTTTGTCGTAAGGGGTTACGTCGATGCAAGCTTTAAACACCAATCCGGAAGACTATGAGTCTCTGACTGGATACATAAAGTGGGGTAGTTTTTTTGGAGTAGCTCCAAAGCAGAGTATGGTGACCGCATCTACATAAGACATAGAGATTTGCAAAGTACACACGGATCTGAATGTGGCAGACCCATTGACTAAACCTCTTCCACGAGAAAAACATGATCAGCACCAGAATGCGATGGGTGTTAGATTCATTACAATGATATTGACTCTAGTGCAAGTGGGAGACTGTTGGAAATATTCCCTAGAGGCAATTAATAAAGTGTTTATTATTATCATATTTCTCCGTTCATGATAATGGTTTATTATTCATGCTAGAATTGTATTGACCGGAAACTAAATACATGTGTGGATAATAGACAAATACTATGTCCCTAGTATGCCTCTACTAGACTAGCTCGTTGATCAAAAGATGGTCAAGGTTTCCTGACCATGGACATGAGTTGTCATTTGATAACGGGATCACATCATTAGGAGAATGATGTGATGGACATGACCCAACCGTTAGCATAGCAAATGATCGTTCAGTTTATTGCTATTGCTTTCACTATGTCAAATACACGTTCCTCTGACCATGAGATCATGCAACTCCCGGATACCTTAGGAATACTTTGGGTGTATCAAACGTCACAACGTTACTGGGTGATTATAAAGGTGCACTACAGGTATCTCCGAAAGTGTTTGTTGAGTTGGCATGGATCGAGATTGGGATTTGTCACTCCGACTATCGGAGAGGTATCTCTGGGCCCTCTCGGTAATACAGCATCACAGAAGCCTTGCAAGCACCGTGACTAAAGAGTTAGTTGCAAGATGATGTATTACGGAACGAGTAAAGAGACTTGCCGGTAACGAGATTGAACTAGGTATTGGATACCGACAATCGAATCTCGGGCAAGTAAGATACCGCAAGACAAAGGGAACAACGTATGTTGACATATGAGGTTCACCGATAAAGATCTTCGTGGAATATGTAGGAACCAATTTGAGCATCCAGGTTCCGCTGTTGGTTATTGACCGGAGAGTCGTCTCGATCATGTCTACATCATTCCCGAACCCGTAGGGTCGGCACACTTAAGGTTCGATGACGATTTAGTATTATATGAGTTATGTGATTGGTGGCCGAAGTTTGTTCGGGGTCCCAGATGAGATCACGGACATGACGAGGAGTCTCGAAATGGTCGAGAGGTAAAGATTCATATATTGGAAGGCTATATTCGGACATCGGAAAGGTTCCGAGTGATTCGGGTATTTTTCGGAGTACCGGGGAGTTACGAGAATTCACCGGGAGAAGTAATGGCCCTTATTGGGCCATACGGGAAAAGGAGAGGCAGGCCACGTGAGGAGGCGCACGCCCCCCCTCTTTCCTTTCCCTCTCCCTTCCCCCTTTCCTACTCCGTATGGGAGGTGGAATCCTACTAGGACTAAGGAGTCCTAGTAGGACTCCCCACACTTGGCGCACCCCTAGGGGGCCGGCCTCCTCCCTCTCATCCTTTATATACGGGGGCAAGGGGGCACCCCAAAGTACACAATTGTCCCATAGCCGTGTGCAGTGCCCCGATCTTCGTTTTCCACCTCGGTCATATTTTCGGAGAGCTTAGGCGAAGCCCTGCCGAAATCACTTCACCGTCACCGTCGCCACGCCGTCGCGCTGACGGAACTCATCTACTACCTCGACGTCTTGCTGGATCAAGAAGGCGAGGAACGTCACCGAGCTGCACGTGTGTAGAACTCGGAGGTGCCGTACGTTCGGTACTCGATCGGTGGAGCTCGAAGGATTGTTCGACTACATCAACCACGTTGTGAGACGCTTCCGCTAAAGGTTTACGAGGGTACGTAGACACACTCCCCCCTTCTCGTAGCGATGCATCTCCATGGATAGATCTTGCGTGAGCGTAGGAAATTTTTTGAAATTACATGCTCCGTTCCCCAACACGGACCCCCCTGGCATCCCTCTCACCACTCTCTCTTCCTCTCACCCTCGTTCCCCACCATACCCGACGCCGCCATGTCGTCGCCGCCGTGATCCACGCGGCCATCGTCCCCCTCCCGCTACCTCGCCGTGCCGGATCGCTTCGTCACCGTCCGCTACCCCTCCCCGAGCCACTGGACGGAGCCGGGAGCGCCTACTGTGAACGCTAAGAGCTCACCTTCACCGCACGGACTCCGGTGATCGCCGCCTCGATTCTCCGCCGCGAGCCTTCCCCGAGCTCACTTTCGCACACCTGCAAGGCCACTGTGAGCTGCCGCGTCGATCCCTCCCCTCCCCGCTCTCTCTCCGTAGCCGTAGGCACCTCCCCCAACGTGCCCGAACGCGCCGCCGCAGAGCACGTCGCCAGCGTCGTTCCGGCGACCATTTGGTCGCGCACTGCTGCCCATCTTGCTCGCCGCGCCGCATAGAGTCCCCCCAGCTGCTTTGCTTGCTCGCGCGCACACCGTAGCAACGAGAACGACCACCGCCCGAGAACCCCGCCGCCCGACGTCGTCGCCGGCGACCATTCCGCCCCCCAGCCGCCGTGACCCCCACCACCGGATGCGCCGCTGAGTGCTCATTCCAGAGAGCCAGACCGCGGCCGATTTGATGCACCGTAGAGAGAACCCGAGCTCACCGGAGTTGCCGCCATGCTCGGCCTCGCCGGAGAGCTCCGGTGGCCGGCGCTGACTCGGCGCCGACGTGGCACCGGCTGGCCCCGCCTTGTGCCGCTGACAGATGGGCCCGGTTGACCGTTTGACCGGGTCAACCGCTGACTGGGCGGCCCCATGTCACTGACATGTGGGTCCCGCCCAATTTAAAAGATTTTATAAATAAATAAAAAGTTAATTATTTCGTTAATTAAACTATCTAACTAATTAGCCATTGATATAGGGGCCCACCTAGCTAATTACTCTGTTAGTTAGTTTAGTTAGCCCACTGTCTATGACAGGTGGGTCCCGCAGGTCAGGTTTGACTCTGGTCAGATCTGTTGACCGCTGACGTCACTATGACGTCTTGCTGACGTCATCCTACACTGTTTTGGATAATTCGATTTAATTAAATCCAGAAATTCCAGAAAATCAATAAAACTTTGAAAAATCATATAAATTAAACCGTAACTGGGATGAAAATAATTTATATATGAAAAACGATCAGAAAAATATGAAGAATCCGAATATCCTATCCACCTGCCTGTCACACCCCTCTATCATACTGAACATGGGACTTTTTGCCCGTATTCGATAAATGAATAGTGCATAACGTTAATAAAATAAATCCAGATAAATTCCTAAATTATCTAATACAATTAGTTAGGCAATATATTACCTCTGCATATCATTTAGACATGTCATGCATCCCTGTTGCATTATTGCCGTGTATTTATTGTTTCTTCCCCCTCCTTCTCCCCCGATAGCCCCCGAGATTGCCGACGACGCTGCAGTGTACGACGACGTCCCCGACGACCAGACCCCTTCGGCAGAGCTTCCAGGCAAGCGAAACCCCCTTGATCATCCAGATATCACCCATTCCTTCTCTCTTATTCTTGCATTAGATATGCCCCTGCTACTGTTCTGATAGCTCCTATTCTGATGCATAGCCTGATTTTGTCGTCTGTTGTTTATACCTACCTGTTGTCCCACAATGCTTAGTTAGCTTTGCTATTGATTCATCGGTAGCCCATCACCCTTGTCCGTTTGCCATGCTTGTTACCGGGCCGTGATCACTCTGGGTGATGATCACGGAAATGCTTATATTACTGTCCTGTTTTAAATTGCTAAAGTCGGGCTGGCCCCAAGGGTGCCCGCGAGAGATTACTACTAAAGACGGGTCGGCTCCAAGAGCACCCGCGCGATATGTCTTACCAAGTCGGAGTGACAGGAACCATGTTCGTCTCTGCGAGTTACTAAACATGCTTAACGGATTTGGGTATTTGATCTGAGTAGGCCGCTGGCCTTATACGCACTACCACCACGTGGGATAATGGTTTAATGGGGCCCTCTACGTCGTATGTATCAGCCGAAAGTTCTTCAGACGTCAAAGCTCAGAGATGCGGGCTGATTGTTGGGGTGAGCTGGTTACGTCACTGTGTATACAGTGTCGCGCTTGGGCCCCGGTCAGTCACGCAACGTGCAGGAGTGCGAAGGGCGATGGCCCAAGACCCCTTCGTGCTTAGGATTTAGACCGGCGTGCTGACCTCTCTGCTGAGCCTAGGTAGGACTGCGTCGTGTCGATCTCCCGATGCCGGGCATTACCCAGCAAGTGTGTCCAGCCAGATGTGATCGAGCGTGTTGGGTAACAGTAGTGCACCCCTGGAGGGAAGTTATCTATTCGAATAGCCATGTCCACGGTAACAGGACGCTCGGAGTTGTATCTTGATCCGCTACAACTACAAATGGATACTGTTACAATATTAAAGTGCTACTACTGCTCTCGGGATCACTTTCTCGCAGGGTAGTCGAGGAAGTATCTCAGGGCTTTACTAAACTATGGTTGATATATATTATCTTGCTCTACTCTCTTCTGATGCTGCAAGAATTGCTTCAAGATGCTAGTCTTCGATAGGCTAGGCCTCTCCCCCTCTGTTCTGGCATTTCTGCAGTATAGTCCACAGATACAGCCCCTTCCTTTGATAACAATGCATAACTAGCATAGTTCTGATGTCAGTCTTGCGAGTACTTTGGATGAGTACTCACGGTTGCTTTGCTATCTTTTTCCCCATTCCCACTTGATGAAATCAGACGACGGAGTCCAGGAGCCAGACGCCACCGCAGAAGGCTACTACCAGGAGAGCCCCGGAGGTCACTACTACTGGGTTGAGCCAGCCGACCAGGAGTAGTTCGGAGGCCCTAGGCAGGAGGCCTTCGCCTTTTCGATCGTTATGTCGCTGTTTGTGCTAGCCTTCTTAAGGCAGACTTGACTAACTATGTCTGTACTCAGATATTATTTGTGTGTATGACTTATGTATTCGGGTCCTCGTGACCCCTGGTTTGTAATATGAAGATTTATGTTTAAATTTGAGTTTAGAGTTGTGTTGTGATATCTTCCCGTGAGTCTCTGATCTCGAGCGTGCACATTTGCGTGTATGATTAGTGCACGGTCGAGCAGGGGCGTCACACTCGTGTGCGCTATCTCATCTTATTCAAACTACTAGTAGACGTAGTGCAGGATAGCCAAGAGTCAAAGCTGGCTTGCTGCAATAAACACCACTACTCCTTTGTTGATAATGTTGCATGAGTAGTTAGATCTGATGTAATTCTTGCGGAGTACCTTTGTACTCACGTTTGCTTAATAAACTGCTGCAGAGGAGAAACCTGAGAACACAGATGGTTTCTATATAGACCTCGACGTTGACGAGTGACTTGCTACCCAGGTGGCAATCTCGTGCCTGTGAAGGGTCACTGTAGATAGACGGGCTACACTAGCCCCTTTTATCTTTCTAGTTGTCTGTACCCAGACAAGTTAAGCTTCCGCATGTGCTTGTATGTCTGTATGACTTGAGTGTTGGGTCATGTGACCCCTACCTGTATGGATATGTTATGTATGGCTCCTCGGAGCCTCTTAAATAAATACTTTGAGTCATTGAGTTATGTTGTGATGCCATGTTGTATCTGCACATATCGAGCATATTGTGTGTATGTTTGAAATGCTTTGGTATGTGTGGGATCCAACACCTAGTTGTTTATTCTTGGTAGCCTAAAATGTCTCCTGGTGCTTCCACTGAGCCATGGTAGCTTGCTACTGCTCCGAAACACATGGGTTGGCCGGCATGTGTCCTTCTTTGCTCCTGTATCTGTCCCTTCGGGGAAATGTCACGCGGTGTTTTACTGGAGTCCTTGTAGCTTGCTACGACTCGGTTGCACACGCTGATGACCAACACGTGCATTGCTGGGTCATGTATGCCTATCCCTGTAAGTTTGTGCCACCTTGGTTCACGACTAGTCATGTCGGCCCGGGTTCTCTGTCATATGGATGCTAGCGACATAATCATATACGTGAGCCAAAAGTCGCAAATGGTCCCGGCCAAAGTAAAGGCTGCAGCCGTGGGTTACCGTGCGTTAGGCCGCAAAGTGATATGATGTGTTACATGCTAGATCGGTGTGACTTAGGATCGGGGTCCTGACAGCATTGGCATCAGAGCATGACTGCCTGTAGGACTACCAAGCCAAACTGGTCGATGTCGAGTCTAGAAATGCTTTAGTTATATATAGGGGAATTGATTGTGGAAGGGAACGTCAGGCTCTTTTACTTCTCTTCTCGTGTCATTCTTTCTGGGTCATCCTCTTCTTTCTACGGGGGGTAAGAACTAGGGCTCTCATCTTTCTATCAGGATCACGTGTTACTAATCCTTAGACCTATAGGAATGATGGTTTCAAGTCTCAGTTCAGTTTCTAGTATCTCCGTGTGTTAACAGTTGGTCTCGGAACCTTGATATTATGATGTTGTGTGGTTATGCTACCGTTTTGTAGGATGTCTCGAAATCTTTTTGAGCATTTACAGCCGTTATGCTGTCTGATTTGTCCTAGAAATTCTAATGCCTTTGCATTATTTCACATTTCAGATGGCTTCTCGCACCCCTCATCAGGTTGTCCGTCTGACCCGGTGCATTGATGTGCCAGGTCATATGGCCATGCTGGTTCGTGTCATGATTGAGACCGGTTACCGCTGGTACCCCGAGTACACAGTGGAGGAGCAGTACCGGGACTTCAACCAGAACCAGTACCTCTGCACTGTCAGAATATATCCCTCGTATCCTGGAGCTACAAATCATATTCACTGGTCTTATGGACTCGGAGTCACTATCGAGATGTCTGTTTAGGATGCGGCCTATTCCATGATGACCATAATTCGAGCTAGGCACGCATTGCTCCAGAACACCAAGTTCAGTTATATGCCAGCATCACTTCCAGGCGAGGAGGGCTATCTCAATGGTCTTTACACTGATGCCGCTCATGAGGAGCCGACAGTCCAGACTACTGCACAGATATTGGAGGACAGGGATTGTGAGGTCCGTGCCCTTCGGATGGAGCACTATGCTACTCGAGCACGTCTCTGGAAAGCTCTGACACAGCTTGCACCCGTCGTCCAGACAGGATACCTTGATATGGATGCACTGTACCCAGTACGGTCTCAGCTGCCCGATCGCATGGATTGGCCCGATGTCGGAGGCATCACACCTCCACGTGGACCTCCTCGGCCACCAGCTGTGGGACCTAGACCACATCCGTGTCCTTATGGACCACAGGCTCCACAGGCTAGAGAGTTTCCAGATCCTCACGTTCAGCTTCCGGGCCACGGTGGTAACCTCTATGAGGATTACTACGGAGATGGCTGAGGTAGTCATGGTTGTAGTAGAATTGTAGTAGTGGTATCCACCATAGTCCTGCGTGTCTTGTGGGATATGACTAGGTGTGTACTGAATTCCGGAGGCGTAGATAAATAATGTATAGGATCTTGGAATGCCTCTGACGAGTTGTATCATCTCTCACCGTAGTTTGTACTCTAGCTTGGACTTGTACTAAACTATGTTATGGTGTGTACGACCGATGGTAGATATATGGCAGTTTGCTTGTTACCATGTTGTACTGATGATCGTCTCTGCATTCCATGTTTGCCCAATACAGTCTACACTTCTATGCTAGAGTTATTGTCATCCTTGTCTAAACCGTGGTTTTGTTCCCAGGATGGTCAATACTCAAAGCAACCCCGCCGCCCATGAGCAGGGGGGAGGAAGTGGAGCTAGGGATGAGAACCTTCCCCATCCACCCTCTCTGGCCAAGGTCATGCTAGAGGCGGAAAGGAACAAGCGTGAAACCAGCCGTCTGCTTGAGTGCATTGAGCAGAACACAGCCCACCAGCAGCGCAACGACATGGTGTCTATCCATGACTTCATCAAGCTGTACCTGCCTACCTTTCATCACTCTGTCAATCCACTCGACGTCGATGATTGGCTCTACAGTATCACACGCAAGCTGCGTTCTGCTAACGTAGCTGAAGCTGACAAGGTCACCTATGCTGCATACCATCTTGAAGGTCCTGCTAGTCCGTGGTGGGAGAACTATGAGGCCATGCGCCCAGCTGGTCAGGTCACTACCTGGAGAGACTTTAGTGAAGCTCTCCGCCTGCACCATATCCCAGAAGGTCTGATGGACCGTAAGAGGGAGGAGTTCTGTAACTTCACCCAGGGAAAGATGACTGTAGATGCTTACAGTCGGGAGTTTGGAAATCTTGCATGCTATGCACCTGAAGAAGTGTCCACCGATGCCAAGAAACAGGCTAGGTTCCGAAAGGGACTTAACCCTGAGCTCCAGCATGATCTCCGTCTGCACGAGTGTCCCACCTTCCAGAGTCTGGTCAATAAGGCTATCAATGTTGAGACTGGCCAAACTGACTATGAAGCGTCCCGCAAGCATTCCCGTGACTTCGGTTCATCCTCCGGTTCTAGATCACAGAAGCGCCGGGTGTGGATCCCGAATACGGCACTGCCACCCAGATATACTCCGAGGCCATCCTATGTGGCGCCTCACCCAAACCAGCCGTATACACCACCCAAGGCCTATGGTGGACCAGCCGCCAATGCTTCTCCGTGTACCAACATCGTGACTTGTTTCAAGTGCGGAGAGCCAGGCCACTATGCTCGTGAGTGCCCCCAGAACACTGTCTCCAACCAGCCAGGAAAGTCTGTTGGCTGTGGTAAGCCAACAGGAAAGATGTACTATGCCAAGCCAACCCCTGCCTCACGTGGACGTGTGAACTACGTCTCAGCCAATGAGGCTCGTGATGACCCCGACATCGTTCTTGGTACACTTCTTGTTAATTGTCATCCAGCATCCGTTCTTTTCGATACTGGAGCATCTCATTCGTTCATATCCGAAAGTTATGCTCAGTTGCACAACATGACATTTTGTGATATGCCCACCTCCATGATAATTCAAACTCCCGGGTCTAAGTGGCAAACTTCTAGAGTGAGCCATGGAAATGAAATTCTTGTTGATAGACTTGTCTTCCTTGCATCTTTAATAGCCCTTAAGTCTTCAGACATAAACATCATCTTGGGCATGGACTGGATGGCAGCCCATTATGCCATGATTGACTGTTCCACTAGATCTGTTCAACTTACACATCCATCGGGTGAGATAGTCAATGTCTTAACCCGAGCTTCTGAGCGTCAGCTCTACTCACTAAATGCCAGTCCTCTTCCAGATGTAGAAGATGTTCCGGTAGTCCGTGACTTTCCGCATGTCTTTCCAGAAGAACTGCCAGGCATTCCACCTGACAGGGATGTAGAGTTCGTGATAGATCTTGTCCCAGGAACTGTCCCAATTTCTAGAAGACCCTATAAGATGGCACCCTTAGAGCTAGCCGAGCTTAAGAAACAACTCGATGAGTCCTTGAAAAAGGGTTTCATCCGTCCTAGTTCTTTTCCTTGGGCTTGCCCCGTCCTCTTCGTCAAGAAGAAGGATGGAACAGATCGGATGGTTGTAGATTATCGACCCGTCAACCTGGTCACCATAAAGAACAAGTATCCGCTCCCCAGGATCAACGATCTGTATGATCAGCTCGCTGGATCCTCAGTCTTTTCTAAAATGGATTTGAGGTTGGGCTACCATCAAATCAAAATGAAGAACGGGGACATTCCCAAAACGGCCTTTGTCACTCGTTATGGCCAATACGAGTACACCGTCATGTCCTTCGGTTTAACCAATGCCCCAGCCACCTTCTCCCATTTAATGAATTTGATCTTCATGGAGTACTTGGATAAATTCGTCGTGGTATACCTTGATGATATACTCATCTACTCCAAGAACAAGGAAGATCATGCTGAGCATCTAAGGCTGGTATTGACAAAACTTCGAGAGCATCACCTTTATGCCAAATTCTCTAAATGTGAATTCTGGTTGCCAGAAGTGACCTATCTAGGCAACGTAATCTCTGGAAAAGGTATTGCTGTCAATCCCGAGAGAGTTCAGGCTGTTCTTAATTGGACTCCACCTAAATCGGTCAAGCAAGTTAGGAGTTTTCTTGGTTTAGCAAGCTATTGTCGTCGCCTCGTCGAGAACTTCTCCAAGGTTGCGAAGCCTCTTACTGAACTCCTCAAGAAAGATAAAAAGTTCGAGTGGACCCCACAATGCGAGTACAGTTTTCAGGAACTGAAAAGACGCCTGACTTCTGCTCCCGTACTAGTGCCGCCAGATTTCTCCAAGGACTTTGTTATCTATTGCGACGCCTCGCGACAAGGATTAGTTTGCATACTCATGCAGGATCGTCATGTGATTGCCTACGCATCTCGACAGTTGCGTCCACATGAGGATAATTATCCTACACATGATCTAGAGCTTGCAGCTATAGTCCATGGACTTAAAACATGGCGACATTACCTTCTTGGTAATCGTTGCGAGATCTTCACCAATCACCAAAGTCTGAAATACATCTTCACCCAACCGGATTTGAATCTCAGGCAAAGACGTTGGGTTGAGTTGATCACGGATTACGACTTCGTAATAACCTACACCCCGGGCAAAGCCAATGTCATGGCTGATGCACTAAGTCGTAAGTCTTATTGTAACAACCTCATGTTACAACAAGGTCAACCACTTCTCCACGAGGAATTTCGTAAGCTCAACCTTCACATTGTTCCTCGAGGATTTCTTTCTACCTTGGTGGCGAAACCTACCCTTACGGATCAAATCATAGAAGCCCAGAAGCATGATACTGGAATTTCCCGAATGAAGAGAAATATTGGCAAGGGAATTGCTAGATGCTTCACGGTAGATGACCAGGGTATTGTCTTCTTTGAGAACTGCTTGGTGGTACCCAAGAAGCAACAACTGCGGCAGTTGATCCTTAAGGAGGCTCATGAATCTCCTCTCATGATTCATCCTGGTAGTACCAAAATGTATCAGGACCTACGACAGAGGTTCTGGTAGACTAGCATGAAGAGAGAAATCGCTCAGTTCATTGCTAACTGTGACGTCTGTCGTTGCGTTAAAGCAGAGCATCAACGGCCTGTTGGCACTCTTCAACCTTAGCTATTCCTGAATGGACATGGGATAAAATCGGTATGGATTTCATTACCGGGTTTCCCAGGACCAAGAGAGGGAATAATGCTATCTTTGTAGTCATTGATCGTCTTTCCAAAGTAGCTCATTTCCTTCCTGTTCGAGAAGGTATAACTTTTAGTCAGTTAGCAGATCTATATATTTCTTGAATAGTGTCTCTTCATGGTGTTCCGTTGGAGATAAACTCAGACCATGGAAGTCTTTTTACCTCTCGATTTTGGGAAAGTTTCCAAAATGCTATGGGAACTCGTCTCTCTTTCAGCACTGCTTTTCACCCCCAATCCAGTGGCCAAGTAGAACGAGTCAATCAAATTGTGGAAGATATGCTCAGAGCTTATGTTATCTCATTCAGGATGGATTGGGAGAAATGCCTTCCATTCGCCGAATTTGCCTACAACAATAGTTATCAATCTAGTTTGGGCAAAGCTCCTTTTGAAGTTCTCTATGGACGAAGGTGTCGAACGCCTCTTAACTGGTCAGAAACCGGGGAAAGGCAATTCTTTGGCCCGGATATGATTCAGGAAGCAGAAGAGCAAGTTCGCATTGTTCGTGAAAAGTTGAAAACAGCCCAATCTCGTCAGAAGAGCCAATATGATCGCCATCATAAGGCTGTGACTTATGAAGTTGACGACAAGGCTTACCTTCGGGTTACTCCTCTGAAGGGAACCCATCGTTTCGGTATCAAAGGCAAATTGGCTCCTCGCTACATTGGTCCTTTTCGCATTCTTGCCAAACGAGAAGAGGTTGCCTAGCAATTGGAACTACCCCCGCATCTTTCCAGAGTTCATGATGTCTTCCAGTTTTCTCAACTCAGGCGTTGCTTCTCGGATCCTATCCGCGGAGTGGACCATGAAACGCTTGATCTTCAAGATAACCTCACATATCGAGAATACCCTGTTCGTATTCTTGATCAAGCCGAGCGTACCACTCGATGCCAGAACATCAAGTTTCTCAAGGTTCAGTGGTCTCATCACTCTGAAAAAGAAGCTACTTGGGAAAGGGAGGATCGTCTTCGACTTGAGTACCCCACACTCTTCCTAACAAACCCTGAATCTCGGGACGAGATTCTTTTGAGTGGGGGTGAGTTGTCACAACCCTGGTTTAGTAATGCACTAGGGCTAGTCTTGCTTGCTGCATCATGTCTAAATTTCAATTAAATCTGAAATGGGGATTTAACAAACCCTAGCACCCCTCAGAAAAACTAGGATCAACTGAAAATAATTTCGATGAACCCAAAATGCCCTTCAGAAAAGTTCATCATTTTTGAATTGGTTGAAAACCTCTGCCAAAAATGGTGCACATTTTTCTAGGTCATCTTGGATTTTTGAATTAATTCATAAAGTATTCGAATTTGGGCATTTAAATGCTATAAATATTTTAATTGCCCAGATAACTCTGGAAACAATTGAGGGCTGTTGGAAAATATTTCAAAAGTGCCCACAATTATTTTCAGGATTTTATAAAATGGTTTAGTATTTTTGCTAAATCAAAAACAGAAAAGAAAAATAGAAAACAGAAAGAAATAGAAAAGAGAGAGAGAGAGAGCACCGTACCTGGGCCACTTACCTGGTCGGCCCAGCCCACCAACGTTGTCGTCCTCCTGGCACCAGTCGGCCAGGCGCGTGGTCGACGCGCACGCACGCACAACGCGCCACGCCACCAGGGCGCCTGCCTGCCTCCCGCGCCATGTCGACGCCGTGATAGACCTCCTCGGTGCCGTCCGCATTGAGCTGACCCGCTCACTCCTCCCCATCGCCTCTCCCTCGCCTCTGCTCGCCATGGCCGAAGCCGCCGCGCGCTCGCCGCCGTGAACCGCGCAGCCACCGCTTCCCCCTCAGCCCCTCTCCGTGTCAGAGAGCCTCGCCACCGTCGCCTACGCCTCTCCGTTGACTCACGCGACATCGGATGCCCTGCCACCCCATCATCGACCCATCTTCTCCGCGCACGGCTGTCGGATCTCGATCGCCATTACGTCGTCTCTAGCCCCTCCCCGAGCTCGCCAAGGCCACCGCTGCAACCGCCGTGAGCTCCTGCGCAGACCCCCTCTCTCCCCTTGCTCGTTTGGTCACCATAGCCGCCGTTTCCATGACGGCCGTAGCACACCGCCGCCGAGGTCGTCGCCGACGACACTCCGGTGACCATTTGGTCACCGGCCGTTGTCTAACCCGCTCGCCGCATCACGCAGTGCCTCGCTAGCGCATTCGTTCGCTCGTTTGTGCGCTACAAACGCAACCCCGCGAGCACCTGAACTCCGGCCGCCGTTGCCGAGCTCACCGCTGTCATCTCCGGCCGCCCCAACTCCAGGCAAGGCTACCGTTGGATGTGCCGCAACCCTAGCTCTCCAGAGCACCCACCCGCGCGTCGAACGGTGCCCTGTAGGCGAAACCCGAGCATCGCCGCCGTGTCTGTTGTCGCCGGCGTCAAGCCACCGGCTTATTTGACCATTTTGACCGGCGGGGTTGACCAGTTGACCAGGGGTTTGACCTCCCCTGGGTCACTGACCAGTGGGGCCCGCCCCTGTTAATTAGTTTTAGTTTAGCTTAATTAACCCCTAATTAGCTCTGTGACGCTGACAAACGGGACCCACACGTCAGGTTTGACCTGACACGGTCAGTTGACCGCTGACGTCATAGTGATGTCATGCTGACGCAATAATCCATTTTCTGGAATTAGCTAATTTAAATAACCAGAAAATTCCAGAAAATAGTTTAAACTTCTAAAATTCATAATAAATCAACCGTAACTCGGATGGAAAAGATTTATATATGAAAAATGATTAGAAAAATCCAATCTATCTGTTGGTACTGTTTTCATGCATGTTAAAGCAACTCAAACCTACTGTCTAGGTTAAAACAACAAAATGGTATTTGAAATACCGTATAAGGGGGTTGATTTTGAACCCTTGGTTCAAACCAACTCAAACCATTCTGTTGCTAGATGCATTAGCGCAAACACACACATTTTTCCATGTCATGATCATGAATCATAATGTTGCATATTGCCATGTATTGATTGTATCTTCGGTATGTTCTCCGCGGTAGGTTCTGCTCCTGAGGATATTCACGAGTATCCAACTGAAGGGTAGTACCCTTCTACCGCTCTGTCAGGCAAGCAACCCCCATTGAACATTCCGATACAAACCCATCCTCTCACTCCTTCTCTCTTTTACTGCATTAAGACAACATCATTTCAACTGCTTTTTGCTGCGGTAGCTGAACCCCTTTCCTCTGCATGACTTGTCATTGCCACAGTAAATAGCTGAAACCCACTAGCATGTGTAGGAGTTGTTTGAGCCCTTGCTGTGTTCCTACCATGCTATGCCTGCTATGCTTAGAGTTGTGTCAGGTCTGGTTCATCTGGGTGATGGATTGGAGTGAAATGGTTGTGTTCGGTGATGAGAGTGAAATGTTGAACCTGTTTTGGTAAAGGTATCGATGAGAGGCCATGTAGGAGTACATGGTGGGTTGTTTCATTGGAACCGTCCCTAAGAACTGAGTTTCGTGTATGTGATCCAAGATTAGCTACTACCACACATTGCGTTCCGGTAACTCGAACCCTCTCGACTTATTAATCACCTTGATCTCTGTCCAGGAGTTGCAACTAGTTTCTGGTGTTTGTAGGATGTGCTGGGGGCCGTGCTTAGCGCTGACCGGAGGGGTAGGCTATGTTGCAGTAGGCACGTGGAACGGTGTACCAAGTGACACCCGAATGGTGCTCTTGGGAACCCTGCACTCATCGTTTGGGGCCGTAGTGGAAACCTCGGCCGGACTTCCTTGCGGAGTGGACTCAAATAGGCGATGAACCTAGACTAGAGATTTGTGTGGTTAGTCAGGTCGTGGCCGACACCCTCGCCAGGCTTCCGCTTGAAGGTTGCCGAGATACATGACGTGTACATGGCGGTAAGTGGGAAAAGCGTGTGTGAAGAAGTACACCCCTGCAGGGTTATGATCTATTCGAATAGCCGCGTCCTCGGATATGGACTACTTGAAAACTTATGTTGTTCATAGACAACTTTAACGGTTACTCATAAAACTATGAAGACAAGTGTGAGTGCCGTGGATGGCCCTCTCGTAGGAAGACGGGAGAGGATCCGCTGTAGTGTATTATCGTGGTGATTAGTGGACTCGTGTGCGCTATCTCATCTTATTCACACTACTAGTAGATGTAGTGTAGGATAGCCAAGAGTTAAAGCTGGCTTGCTGCAATAAACACCACTACCCCTTTGTTGATACTGTTGCATGAGTAGTTAGATCTGATGTAAGTCTTGCGTTGTACCTTTGTACTCATGTTTGCATAATTAACTGCTGCAGAGGAGAACCCCGAGAACACATATGGTTTCTATATAGACCTCGACGTTGACGAGTGACTTGCTACCCAGGTGGCAATCTCTTGCCTGTGAAAGGTCACTGTAGATAGAAGGGCTACACTAGCCCCTTTTATCTTTCTAGTTGTCTGTACCCAGACCAGTTAAGCTTACGCATGTGCTTGTATGTCAGTATGACTTGAGTGTTGGGTCATGTGACCCCTACCTGTATGGATATGTTATGTATGGCTCCTCAGAGCCTCTTAAATAAATACTTTGAGTCGTTGAGTTATGTTGTGATGCCATGTTGTATCTGCACATATCAAGCATATTGTGTGTATGTTTGAAATGCTTTGGTATGTGTGGGATCCGACACCTGGTTGTTTATTCTTGGTAGCCTTTCTTATGGGGAAATGTCTCCTGGTGCTTCCACTGAGCCATGGTAGCATGCCACTGCTCCGGAACACATGGGTTGGCCGGCATGTGTCCTTTGCTCCTGTGTCTGTCCCTTCGGGGAAATGTCACGCGGTGTTTTATTGGAGTCCTTGTAGCTTGCTACGACTCGGTTGCACACTCTGATGACCGAGACGTGCATTGATGGGTCACGTATGCCTGTCCCTGTAAGTTTGTGCCACCTTGGTTCAGGACTAGTCATGTTGGCCCGGGTTCGCTGTCAAATGGATGCTAGCGACATAATCATATACGTGAGCCAAAAGTCGCAAACGGTCCCGGCCAAGGTAAAGGCTGCAGCCATGGGTTACCGTGCGTGAGGCCGCAAAGTGATATGATGTGTTACTTGCTAGATCGGTGTGACTTAGGATCGGGGTCCTGACACTCTCTCTCTAGATCTCTCGTCTTTTGTTCTGCTCTCTCTCACTCTAGATCTCTCTCGTCTCTCGTGCTCTCTCTCACTCTAGATCTCTCTCGTCTCTCATGCTCTCTCTCTCTCCCTCTCTCTCTCTCTCTCATGCACACCCCCCTCTATCCATGCATCTGTCGAATACGTACACATACCCTCTCCAGGCCCTCCAAAATACGTCAACTACACATTCACGTATGTTACATCTTATCATGTGCTCCAATGATCTAAAAAGCCCTCTGTTCACTTTTACTCTGCATACAAGATTTCTTTTGAATTAATACACAAAAGTGTGGCCAAAAATTTATTTTAGAAAATCTACATCTATACAATACTATAAAGTTACATGGAGCATGAAAGTTAATTGCATGATGCATCCAATGATATCTATTCCGTATTGTGAATGTTTATATTTTTATCCTATAAAGTTAGTCATACTAAAGAGAAACGAAGAGCATCTCTCTCTCTATCACACACCCCCCTCTCTCTACGCCCCTTTCACTTACGCGCACAAACTATCTCTAGGCCCTCTAAAAATATGCCCCGACACATTCACGCATGTTCCATCTTTCTCTCACGAGATAAATACATCGAGGGTCACTGTATTTGAAACGAAAGCATGATACATTCACTGGACTTCAGAATACACTCATTACGGTCACCATATACGTTTTGTGGTGGTTATACGGTCACTGGCTCACCGTAGAGATCTGTATTTGTTGAATACATGATCAGTCGACTAGTTAAATAGTCCACGTGGCGCATCTACTGTTTCATCATCAGCGTACATTATCTCACTACCATAGGGCCCACCTGTCAATGGGTCTAAGAAAGAAAACAAAGGAAAATAAATTACTACTCGGTGGGTACCGCAGAGCTCTGTATTTGTTGAAGACACGATCAGTTGACTAGTTAATCAGTCCACGTGGCGCATCTACTGTTCCATCATCAGCACACATTACCACACTACCATAGGGCCCACCTGTCAGTGGGTATAAGAAAGAAAACAAAGGAAAATAAATTACTACTCGGTGGGAATTATAGAAGGGATTTGAAGTCGTGACCTCGGGTTCGCACCCGCGCGCGCTAACCACAGCGGACGAGGTACCCTTCTGTTCATATGCTGAGCCGATTCTTGTAATACACAGGAGCAACTATGGTGCTTATACACACATCACACACGCATGCATGCACACACCACACGACGCAACACACATGCTCATGCTCAAGTGCTCAACCTACACGTGCATGCACACACATACACAGCCAGGGTGGTTCGCACGAAAGAGTTGGAGTCCTATCGCGCCTGCGTGAAGTTTTATTTATCTTAAATCTTTCCTCTGCCAACTAACAGATGGGACCCACAAGGAACGTGGCCAATTTATGGCTACTCCAGTATCATCTAGTGATGTGAAAGGGCTGACTATACACACAAAAAAAGGGCCCACTACACATGCAAGCATTTCACATCTTTCTCTCGCTCTCTATGTCAAACCGACTATGCAAAACTCCCCTGCCTACCACACGGGAAAAGACCCACCCTCGCCTTTTTAATCATGTTTTGTATCGGTGGATCGCGCAAAGCAACAAAACCAAGTGGTACAAAACTACCACATACTACTACAGTACAAGTTAGAGTTCACTGGGCTGCCGTGTGTCGTACTCCATCGTAAGAGTGGAGATGCTCGCTTTCATAAATGTTCTACCCCTTTCACCAACATGTGGGACATCTAGCATTCGGGTCCATGTGCCATGCACCAAATAACAATGCAGAATGGTAGGGGGACACACCCCGGTCGTCGTGGCACGATAGTAATGAGCAATGAGGCGTCAAATCACAAAGCTAGACGGCCGAAGCAAGCAACATTTCACTCTTCGCTAAATCTGCTTCTCCCTCGGCTTCTTCCAGAAAATCACCTTTCCCGCAGTAAGCTGGACGGATGAAGCTATTGTGCTACTACATTTAATACGAAGTCCTGCATCTACTCCAACCTATTTTAAAAAGGCGGTTGTCTCGGCTTCTAGGCGGCACTTGCGAACGACATGACCGTCGTCTGCCTCAATGGTGCGCTCCGTCAAACGCACTTCGCCAAAGCCAGCCATCACGATATCGTCGACGTCCCCGTACTGGGGAAGGAAGTCAAATAGATATATGATCAGCGCGATGATTGCGGCTAGAGGGGCGAAGAGAATGCCTTTTTATGGGATTTAGTAGAGAAGTCAGCGCCATTATAATCGGGATTTCCATCGATGTATCACGCGAAGGCGCAGAACCAAGTGTTATCTTCACAAGTTTAAAACAAGGAAAAGGAACAGTCACAGCACGCCTATCGCGTTGGCATCAGACGCCGCTCAACGCGCATCGGCTTGGCATTTCACTGGCATGTGGGAACGCATGTCACCAATCTGACCAAGGGCCAAACTAGCCCGCCAGCCATCGCATTTCTAATCAGGATTTGTATTGATCGATCACGCGAAGGAAAACCCCACCCTTCTTTTTAACACAGTACTAAAATCGAAGTTGCTCACCCTCGCAAACCAAATGTTATGATTTACAAGTTCAAAATGAAAAGGCGGTACACTTACAACATGGATGTTGCGGTCGCACCGCACCCTCACACATTCGGTCCAGCACGCCGCACACCCAAGGGAACGCGCCTCGGCTTGCCTTTTCACTGACACGTGGAACCGCATGTGATCAAACCGAGCATGGGCCAAACTCGGTCATCCAACCGCGGACACCTAATTGTCGCTGATATATTTATGAGGCCTCTACATTTATTAAATATGTTTTTACACAGCAAAAGATCCCTAAAAACAACAACATAAAGAAAACTATCACTACTCGCTGAACGAGCCGGCCTTGTCGTCCTTGGCTGCCGGAGCTGCCGAGCCAGCCGGAGCTGCCAACGTGTGTCTTCGAGGCATGGTTGTCCTCGGCCTCCAGCTACTCATTCACGCAGAGCGTGTGGGCGCTCTGCACAGACGCGAGCACCACCCGGTTCACGTCCACGACGTCCGGTTCCGCCCGCAGGAGGGCCTCAATGGCAGCGGCATCCATGCCCTCTGCGTCAAGTTGAGACTCCGTCTCCCGGCTCACGTCCACGCCGTCCAGTTCTGCCTGCAGGAGGGCCTCGATGGCAGCGGCATCCGCACGCTCCGCGTCGAGTTGAGCCTCCGCTGCCCGGTGCTCCTTTAGGATAGCCAGGTTGAACTGCTGGTCCGCCTGTACCAGGGGGGACCCGGACGCCGGCATGAAGTCGACATCCATCGCCTCCTCCATTGTTGGGACTTCTGCACCGCGACCTCCGCCATGACCATTGGATCGCCTTCCTTCTCCTCGGAGCTTGGCTCTAGAGGACTCGGGGGTTAGCCCGCCACAAAGCGAGCTTGGGAACGGAGGTCTGTGGCGCCAACAACCGCCATGATTTTTGCGTGGCGCTCCGGCGTCAACATCTTGTAGTACGTGATCTTGCTGCGCACCATGGCTATCCAGTGAGATGTGGGCTAGGGGATCGAAAGGTGGGAGAATGGCCTGGGAGGTGTGGTTTTGGGGCAGTAGTGACCGGCTGACAATGGCAAGTAGCTGGTGTCGGCCGAGCCGCGAAGGTTCCGTGTGAATACTGGTACTGGTGACGACCGGTCAATCGGTTTTGAATAGTACATAGTCGGTCTGTTACGTCGCTCACCGAATGCAACGCGCATCGTCTTGCATTTTCGCTCACTTGTGGGAGCGCAGTTGAGAGCAAACCAACAATAGGTAAACTTTCCCCCTCCCCCGCCCGCGTCGGCTGAATTTAGAAGAGAGATAAAAGTGATGTCAAAAAAAGTAGAAGAGAGAAATGAGGAGGGAGAGATTGTAGCACTGATTCCAAGAAATTTGTTGAGAGTGTGAGGTGGGCCATATGTTAATAACGTATGAGCACTCCATACTCTACTGTAGATGTTGTTAGTACTCTACTATACTAGTACTATTGGATTGGCTAGACGTGGCAAAATCCCGTAGCAAGCGCATGCGCGAGAACAAGTATTCACGTGTTTGAATGGAAATTGGAAACCATTTTCTGTTTGAATACAAATGTCCGTATGTGCTTGTACACATATTGTACGTTGAAAAGCATAACGAAGATTGAATGCCCTTTACATATGACTTGCAAATGCTATGATCACCAGTTCAAATCTTTGAATCCACTTTAGGTTCAATTCTAATATTTGAAAGTTTTTTATGTTGGATTCAAATACCATGTGTCTTTCTTATGCATAATGTGTCACACACACCCAACATAGAGTGTTGTCACATTTTTTTTCTTTGACACACTCCTTCTCTATATTACACACCCACTCGATCTCTCTCGGTTTCATTTTGGGTCTCTCTCTCTTTCTCTTGCACAAACACACATACCACCTCTCTTTCTCTTTCTGCATGTCACACATAATCGATCTCTCGAGGTATCGGGATTGTATCTCGCTTGTCATGTCGCTCTTTGACACACTCATAGGTCACTCTAGCATGCATTAATTCTAAGCAAGCCTTCATCTATGTTCTTTTAAACATGCATTCATCTTTCTCTCCGCCCCTATCTGGATCGGTTGATCGATCTCCGGACCCACCGTAGTCCTCTTTTAGTTGATCTATAGCTAGATGGTATGTGACCGACTCGTGCACACTCAACCCCCCACCCCCTCTCTTTCTCCACTCCACACGATCATTTCTATCATGGACACACACCAAACCTTTATTTCCTTGCACGTCACACACTCGATCTCTCAACATCCATCAATCTCGTCAAAACGTGTCGGTTTACGTAACGAAGGGGTTGTCACTACTATATAAGATGGGAAGCGACACATAGTCGAGGCAACGCGAAACTTTAAACGAACCGTTCGTATGTATGCATGCCGGACAAATTATAACTTTGAACAAAATGGCACACCGTTGAACTATAGCATAAATACAGGGTCTATGGCCATATGTCAATGACACTTGGCAGAATGTGTGAGATGAGGCATGCGGGGGGATGGAGTCGGAGGGCGGCATGATTGGTGGAGAAGAGGGTTGGAGAGGAATGAGAAAGAAGCAAAGCCGCATGCTTATATTTGGACAGCTCACAAAACCGACCTCGGTAATTAATTTTCCAAGCAACTTACATACAGTTAGAACATCTACAGCCAGAACTTGGTAATTTGGACCCCTAAATGTGGGCATGGACCGGGCACACGTCAATCTTTCCTTCTCACAGCCAGACACCTCAATTAGCACACCTCAAATCCATACAAAGACATGCAACACACATCGTCCGGCTACTACATCAGGACATATGCTATCGGACTACCCAAATTTGGCATTTTTCTACCTACTACATACTTGCTATAGCTATGGAGAAAATCAACGTCTACCCTAGCCCTTCCTGGCGCGCTTGCAAAAGGTGGAACACCGACTGCACCCCTATCACGTTCGCGTCGCACCCCCAGATGGTCGATCCGACATGCTGCTGACCCAACAGAACGCGGGTCGTCTTGCTTTTTCACTGACATGTGGGATCGCATGTGAGCAAAGGGCATCTCCAACGTTGCCACGCCCGTAGCTGACTACTCTGGCCCACCAAAAACCCTCGTCCCTCACCCGCATGCGTTCCCGCCAGGCGCCAGCTGTCCGCATTCATGTCGTCCGTCCGTATGCCGCCATTAAGCGGGCTCGCCGGCCAAGGAACTAACTCCGGTGACTCATTGATGCACCCGGGCGCTTGGCCTCACCAGAATCCGCTATTTAAAGGTGGCAACACCCGGCTAAACTCCACAACAGAACACATCCTCCCCCCTTGCACCACATCAATCATGGCCGCGAGCGGGAAAGCTCTATGGGAGAGCCTGTCTTCAGAGATGAAGCACAAGGTCGCCGCCCTTGCTCAATGTGCCACTCGCAATGCAGTGCCGGCGCAGCCGGATGCAGCCGCGGCCGCACAAGCTCTCTCCACGCTGGCGGCAGAGGACAAGAGCGCCACCGGTCGCGCGTCCTACGCACCGCCGTCCAATATTCGGGGCGCATGTGGTAGGTGGACAGCGACGGACCATCCACGTCCATCATCGACCTCACGTCCACCGGCAACGGCGAGGTCGTGGACTCCTTCGAGAATGAGTAGGGCATGGGAGTCGGTAGGGCATGGTGTCCCAAGTGGGCCGGTCCGTCTCCTGTGTTCTACTCTTCCTCGCCGGAGACCGCACCTTCACTTCACGGGTCTTGAACCCCGCCGCCGTTCATGGAGATGGCGGATGGATGACGTGGTCGCCGATGCAGAATACAAAGGAAAGTGGAGATTGTCCGTTGTCAGGACCCCGATCCTACGTCACACCGATCTAGCATGTAACACATCATATCACTTTGCGGCCTCACGCACGGTAACCCACGGCTGCCGCCTTTACCTGGGCCGGGACTGTTTGCGCCTTTTAGCTCACGTATATGATTGTGTCCCTAGCATCCATATGACAGAGAACCCAGGCCGACATGACTAGTCGTAAACCAAGGTGGCACAAACTTACAGGGACAGGCATACATGACCCAGCAATGCACGTGTCGGTCATCAGCGTGTGCAACCGAGTCGTAGCAAGCTACAAGGACTCCAGTAAAACACCGCATGACATTTCCACGAAGGGATAGACACAGGAGCAAAGAGGGGCACATGTCGGTCAATCCGTGTGTTCCGGAGCAGTAGCAAGCTACCATGGCTCAGTGGAAGCACTAGGAGGCATTTCCCCATAAGAAAGGCTACCAAGAATAAACAACTAGGTGTCGGAGCCCACACATACCAAGCATTTCAATAACATACAGACAATATGCTCGATATGTATAGATACAACATGGAATCACAACATAACTCTATGACTCATGTATTTATTTAGAAGGGCTCCGAGGAGCCTTACATAGCATGATATTACAAACATGGGTCTCATGACCCAACATTCAAGTCATACAAACAACAAGCAGAAGCATAACCTGTCTGAGTACAGACAGCTAAAAGAAAGAAGGCTAGGAAGCCTGTTTATCTACAAGACCCTCCATAGGAACCAGACCTCTGTCTGGGATTCCCAAGCTAATCGGTCAAAGTCGAACTTATCGTAGAAACCACTAGTGAGACCGAAGTCTCCTCTGCAAAAACATAAATTAAGCAACCGTATCCTAGAAACCACTAGTGAGACTTACATCAGAGCTAACTACATATGCATCAGTATTAACAATGGGGTTGTGGAGTTTAACTACAGCAAGACAGCTTTGACTCAGTTACTATTCTGAACTACGACTACCAGTAACTTCTTTGGGGTGAGAGGGCGCACATGAGTCCACATATTCACCATAACAATACACCACTATGGATCCGCTCCCGTCTCCCTACGAGAAGGCCATCCATAGCACTCACAATTATCTTGCGCATTTTAGAGTATCCATTTCAACTTGTCTATGAACAATGTAAGCTTCCAAGTAGTCCATGTCCGCGGACACGACTATTCGAATAGATCATATTACCCTGCAGGGGTGTACTTCTTCACACACGCTTTTCCCACTTACCTCCATGTACCCGTCATGTATCTTGGCAACCTTCAAGCGGAAGCTGGCGAGGGTGTCGGCCACGACCTGACTAACCACAGAAGTCTCTAGTCCAGTTTTATCGCCTATTTGAGTCCACTCCGCAAGGAAGTCCGGCCGAAGTTTCCCGTACGGCCCCAAACGATGAGTGCAGGGTTCCCAAGAGCACCATTCGGGTGGCACCTGGTACACTGTACCTCAGTGTCTCTACCGCAACATAGCCCACCCCTAGGGTCAGCGCTACGCACGGTCACCAACACATATCCTACAAACACCAGAAACTAGTTGCAACTCCTGGACAGAGTACGAGGCGATTAATAAGCCGAGAGGGGTCGAGTTACTGGAACCCAATGTGTGGTAGTAACTGTCTTGGATCACAAACACGGAACTCAGTTCCTCAGGATGGTCCCAATGAGACAACCCACCATGTACTCCTACATGGCCTCTCATCGCTACCTTTACCAAATCGTGTTCACACACTTAGCTCTCACACCGTAGGACATGTTCACCACCATTCCAATCCATCCCACATGAATTAGACCCGACACAACTCTAAGCATAGCAGGCATATCTAGCAAGCATGAATGAGTAGGCACATCATGGCTCAAAGAACTCCTACTCATGCTAGTGGGTTTCAACTATTTACTGTGGCAAAGACAGGTCATGCAGAGGAATGGGTTCAGCTACCGCAACATGTAACAGTTGAATCGTTGTTGTCCTAATGCAGTAAAAGAGAGAAAGAGTGAGAGAGTGGGATTGTATCGGAATGCTCAATGGGGGTTTGCTTGCCTGGCACTTTTGAGGATAGCATAGCTCTTCATCGGTGTCAACGATCACATCGTCGGAAACATCGACTACCGAGAGAGAACAACACCGGCAAACAGGAAAGGGATACAATCAATGCAATGCAACAATATGATGCATGGTCATGAAATGGCAATATGCTGTGGATTGTGCTAATGCAACTAGCAACAATTTAAATGAAGTTGGTTTGAACACAAGGTTCAAATTCAAACTCCATATAAGACATTTCAAATGCCATTTATTCAAATGGTCAAGTACAGCAACTTTAAGTTGTTCAAACATGCATGAAATGCCATCAACAAATTCTTCATATTTTTCTGATAATTTTTCATATATAAATTATTTCCATTGGAGTTACGGTTTAATTTCTATGAATTTTTGAAGTTTAAACTATTTTCTGGAATTTCCTGGATTATTCTAAATTGAACTATTTCCAGAAAATATATTATTGCATCAGGACGACGTCAGTGTGACGTCAGTAGGTCAACGGACGTGGTCCAGGTCAAACCTGACGTGCGGGTCCCGCATGTCATTGACTCAGCTAAAAAAATAGGATTAAAATTAGACTAACTAAACTAATTAGCAGGCACTGGGGCCCACTGTCAGTGTCTGGGGGGTTAAACTAATTATGCAATTAACCTAATCTAATTATGGCCACGTCACCTAACCGGCGATTAGCCGCCGGTGCAAAGCTGAACGCGGCAGCACTCCTCGTCCGGCCATCTCTGGCAACGAGAGCTCGCGTGGCTGGGCTCTACGAACGCGGCACGACGAGCCACGCCATTTAGTGGCAGCGGGAGGTGCTGGGGTGGCCAGGTGTGTCGCCAGCGTCAAGGTTTAGCGGCGGCGGAGCTTGGGCTCGAGCGGGGACGGGGTTTCAGCGCGAGCTAGAGCAAACGGTGCGGCGTGTTCGCTTCCTGGGGACGCGGTGAGCATGTTGGTGATGCTGGGCGAGCGGGAGAGCTCAGGGCATGGGGCTCCTCGGCCATGGCGGCGGCCGGACCTCAAAGCTCGCAGGAATGTCAGCTACGGCACGAGCGCGAGAGGAGGGGCAGGGGGAAAATGGTCAGTGGCCCACGGTGATGTGGATGGCAGATCAGTGGGCTCGGGGAGGCGTCGGAGGTGACATACGGGTGGCGAAGATCTCCGGTGGCCGAGGAAGGGATGGGGTCGAGGCCGTCGATGCAGTGCGAACACGCTCGAGCGCATCCGCGTGTAGACATAGGGCAGCGCGGCGGTTCTTCTTGGCACAGTGAGAGGACGCGGAGATGGCGGTCGCTGCGAGAACTACGGCAGCGCGGCTGCGGGCGCGCTCGGGCGACTGTGCGTGAGAGAGACAGAGGAGGGGAGAGAGAACAGCGAGTGTGGGAGAGGAGGGAGAGGTCGTTGGGCGTCTCCGTGGCGTGTCTAGAAGGGGCGGGGCATCGCGGTGGAAGCAGGTGCTGGCCGGCGCGTGCCGACGCGCGGCGACCACGCGCCCTCCTGCCCACTGGCCGGAGGTGGGAGACGGTGCGGTGGCTGGTGGGCTAGGCCTTCGGCTAGGCTGCAGGTAAGGCCAGGTAAGTTGGGCCAGGCTACGGTAAGTTTTCTCTTTTCCTTTTTCTTTCTGTTTTTCTTTTCTGTAGTGTGTTTTAATTTGGTTTTTTTTAAAGCCAAATCAATTTTGTTGCTTCTGATAAATTTTGCAGGGACTAAATGGATTATTCCAAAGCCCCTCACAGATTTCCAGAATTATTGAAGAATTAAAAATATTTATAGGATATATTTGCTCCAATTCAAATACAATATGAATTAATTCAAAGCCCATTTTGGTCCGGCAAAAATGTGCACCATTTATGGTTAGGGTTTTCACCTTTTTCCCTAAATCATGAACATTTTTAAAGGGCATTTTGGGTTCATTGAAAATTATTTGGTTGAACCTAGGTTGTTTAATGAGGTGCTAGGGTTTGATCATTCCCCAATTCAAGTTAAATTGAAATTTAAACATGATGACATGATGATCATGCACTGACAGACAAACACTAAGCAAGGGCTGTGACATCCGCCGCCGTAGGATAGGTTTAGGGTTGGGTTTCTTTTCTTTTTTTGTCCTAAATATTCAAAATGTAATGAAAATCTGCTGTGTATACATGAATCTCATCAGGTTTATATGAAAATCTGCGATGTTTGCATGAATTTCGTTTTTCGTGTATAATAATAATGAAAGTTAATATGGTGTATCCCTCAATTTTATTCACTCCGTGGATTAGCTTTCACTTAAGTCAACTTTTAAAGTTTGACCAAGTTTTTTTGCAAATGGTAAAGTTTGACCAAGTTTTTTGGCGGAATGATAAAGTTTGACAAAGTTTATGGAAAACAATATAAACTTTCACACTAAAAAGATATATGGTATGAAAATAAATTTAATGATGGTTTTAACGATATTTACTTGGTATTGTGGATGTCAATGTTTTTGTATGTATAAACTTGGTCAAAGTTTAGAAAGTTTGACCCAAGACAAAGCCAATATGTGAAGTAAATAAAAACAGAGGGTTTACACACACAATTTCTCTCAGGCCCTCCAAAAGTACGCCTACTACACATTCACGCATTTTACGTCTTTCTCTCGCTCTATCTGTCAAACCGACTATGCCAAACTACCGGCCTATCGTGTGGGAAAAGACTCGCCCTCGTCGTTTTAGTCGGGATTTGTATCGATGGATCGCGCGAAGCACCAAAACCAAGTGTTATGCTTTACAAGTTCAAACGGAAAAGGCGGTATAATTGTAGCACACCTGTCGCGTTTGCATTGCACCCCTCACACGGTCGGTCCGGCACACCGCTCACCCAAAGGGAACGCGCTTCGGCTTGCCTCTTCATTGACACATGGGACCGCATGTGGAGAAACCGACCATGGGCAAAAATCCCCCACCTAGCACGCGAAAATTCTCTCCAAATCCCAAATTCAACTCCCCTCCGGCCAACTAGCCAATAATATTCCCCAACCCTCCCCCCCGCCCCCTCCACTCCATTCGCTCCGCCAAAGCTGCCCTCCCTGCCGCACCGATATGTCGGCGGCTCGGTTCCTCGAGGGGATGCACGGCGATCCTCTCGCTCCCACAGTATGCTCTCATAAACTGCGGTCCTCCAGCCGCGCCGCCACCACTGGCGACGTTCTTGTGGAGACGCACGGCGGTCAGCTTCTCCCACGGTACGCGCATTCTAGACTAAGGCCCCGTGCATGTCGGAGTAACGTTGGATGTTAGCTGATAGACATTGTGAATCTCACTGCTTGCTGAAATAGTTTACAGTCAATATGCTCTGCTTAAAAAGCTACCTTGCCCTGTTCTACACTCAATCTGCTTTGCTGAGATGGCATGCCACACCTGATTAGTTGCTAAAATATCCTACCATGTTTTAGGACCATGTATGTATTGTGAAGTCGATTGCCATGATCTAGTAGCAAGTCTGTTAGGTCAAATAGCTCGACACCGTTTTACACTCAATCTTTGTTGTTGAGATGGCGTTCTATGGCTGTGTGCTCGGCCACATTGATTGCTGAAATAGCCTGTCATAATTTAGCACTCAATCTATTTGCTGAATTAGCTTTACATATATTTCGTTACTTAGATCTGCTTGTCCAAATATCTTGCCATAGCTTTAGACATCGACCTAGGTATTTTTCTAGACTTTATTAAAAAAGATATATGTTTTTCCTGTAATATCTAGTCGAAGAACTAATTCGTATGCCTAACAGATGGACAAGACTTGGATAACTTGTGCTCAACGATTCTCGCCTGCATATGTGGAGGGGATTGAAAACTTCATGAACTTTATCCGAGCTGGGTATGGGCAAGCATATGTGCGCTGCCCGTGTAGCAGTTTATGAATTCAGTTTCAAGACCCCAGTCAACCGTGCAAAATCATCTACACTTGTATGGGATGGCAGTCACATATACTAGGTGGGTTCATCATGGTGAAGTTGTGAATGTCAATGTTACTGACTATGTGGAAGCAGCAGATCACCATCTTGATGTTCCTGATGCTCAGGAGGAAGAGGAGGAGGAGGTGGCAGCGGAGCTAGTGATTTTGACCAACATTGAAATAATGCTACAAAATGCTCGCACATTTCGAGAACTTACACCTGTACAAGAAAAACGGTGGGCCCGCAAGTTGGAGCAATGCAACGTGGAAGTCACCACATGTTGTAAGCTGCCAGTATTCTCAGCTATGGTCAGCTTTCTTCAGTTGAAGACATCTCAGCGGATGACCAACAAATCATTCAATGCGATGATGACTGCTTTCCATGATTGTTACCCAGCTTTGTCTGAGCTGCCACACACCTATAGTAAAATGAAGAAATTCCTTCGTGTGGTTGGAATTGGATATGATGTGATCCATGTTTGCAAGAATAATTGTGTTCTGTTCCGGAAGGACTGTGCCAACTTAAGTGAATGCCCAAAATGCAAATCATCAAGATGGAAAGATGGCGATGTTGTGAAGAGGATTCCTCATAAGGTTCTAAGACATTCACTGGTACAGCAAGCTGCTATACGAACAATTTTTAACCCCTTTCCATGACGGAGTTTTAAACCGTCTCCTTGCCTGTGCGTGCGATAGGGGGGGTCCTTCCCACACGACCCAGAAACCATCGGCGATAGGGCCTCCGGTCACACACGCGGGGCAAAAAGAGCTCGTGTGCGATCAGGCGAGCCATCGCAGACAATTATACTGGCCCAATCGTTTTTGTTCGTATGTTCATCCCACACGGTGAATCTCAAAAAAACGTTTCCGTTCATATGTACACCACACACAATTTTTATGTGGAAACGTTTGTGAAAGGTGGCCTAATGCAAACATTTGTCGGGCGGAAGGCGTGTGTGATTGTTCATTGATCCAACACGGCTACTTTCTAGAAACTCTGTGTGTTGTTTGAGGTCATCGCCCACGGTGTTGTCTAAGAAACCATCTGCAATTCAAAAACCCAATAAGCAGGCTAATTGGCCTATTATTGATAATGCATTTAGTAATCAAATTGACATTTCATATCAAACACACCATACGTTTCATAGCCATATTACAGCAACTAGGATTTCATAGCTGAATTATATCAGAGTACAACATCACATAGCTTCAGCACTCAGTTACACCATATAGGCATATAGCTAGCTACGCAATTACACAACAGCACGAAGTTTCACATGCAACATCTAAAACCTTTGGAAAGTAGCATCATATACGGTATATAGAGAGATGAATCTCATCTGGAAAACTGCTGAATCTGAAGGCGAATATTGAGCCTTCAATGATGTTGAACGTCCTTGCAACTTTACGCCAGTTGATGCGGATGATTGCCCGCCCAACCTTCGTCCTCTTAAGGGAGACTTCAATATTGTACCATGGGTGTTGAATGAGTACCTTCCTCGCCTCTTGACCATGGAGGTGGTTTGAGAGGTAATCATCGGTGAACTGCTTTGGAAAGGACTGAAAACAAAGATATGCATAAATATCTGTTCTAAATTTTGAAATGGCGCATAGGAAAAAACACAAGGTAAAAGAGTTAGTACCATCCTATAGTTGACTGATGTCTTCTTAATTGTGCAAACAAAGATCTTGTTGTTATTCAATGCTAGTTTCTTTATCCTAACAATCTTTCTGAGTTTCTTGACTTGGCTGATATTCATGTCCATCTCATTTCCCCATATGCAAAATGGATTGAACAGTGGGTCTAAACCTCTAACAGCAGGACCTACATGTGCAAGACCAAATTGTTAAAATCCTAAATATTAGAATGGTTCCTACAATTGCACAAAAATGTGCTATTAGCCAAAGGACCATGCATGTGAAAACCTCGATGGTAAACCTTAGTGCCTCCCATTGTTTCCCTGCAACACATATAAGGCAGATATTGATCAGTTTAAGTGAGACTTGGCATACTATCAGTAGAATATATTAATGAAAATTTGTACCCACAACAAATGAACATCACACTGCAGAATTGTACCAAAAAGTTAACTGGACACCACAACAAATGACGCAAGCAGTTAACTGAGAACCACATTGCAGAATAGAACATATACTAGAAGATCATACAGTTAAACAAGCCTAGCATGCTTAAGAACTACTAGGAAATATAGCATTTGTGTATGTTTCTCATGTATAGAGTACATCCAAATTTGATTTTATTCCTCACATGCATAACAATCAAAAATTTGTACCCACAGGAATTGAAAATCACATTTCAGAATTGAACCAAACAATTAACTGAACATCACAACAAATGAACCAAACTATTAAATGAACATCACATTTCAGAAGATCAGATTGCATATTAACATAACAGAGGACAATTCACTAGAAGGCACCGGAGGCGGCCTTTAGAAAACACCACAAACTGTCGTTTAAAGCAGCCAACCGTGTGGCGGTGTCCGCGTGCGAGGGGTTGACGGTGGCCTCGACGGCGAGGTGCTCCTCCAAGATCTGGCGGTCGGCATTCATGGCAGCCATGGCGACCTCATCCGCGCGTGCGGCCGCGATTTGCTTCACCGGTGCCAGATGCTCCTTGAGCTCCTGGCTATAATGTGTGAACCATAACTATGGGCGGCGCTTATTTGGAGGATGGGGCAGTGATTTGGGTGGAAGATGTCGCGCCGGCGGTCGAGGCTTGTGGGATGGAGAAGGAGGAGGAGGATGGGGGTGGGGTGTGGATTACCTGACTATATGGACGAGGCCGCGCAGCGGGAAGGAGCGCCGCCGGCGAGGAGGTGGCGCTACAAAGCAAGCAGTGAAGGTTTGAACTTGGAAAGGGAGGAGGAAATAGTGGAAATGTGGCTTTTGGTGGGAGGGAGGGGCGGGGACCTAGATATTTCCGCGGTTGCCGAAAATTTACGAACGGTGCAGCGAAAAACTGGCGCGCAAGTGTGGTTGACACGCGGCCGGTGGACTGTAGCCGACGAACCTTCCTGCGTAAGCCATACATGAGGGAGCCCCAAAATATTTTATACTGCATCACACACGATTGTTGCTACCAAATTGTTTGTTATGTAATTGATTTTTTCATTTTGATTTGAAAGACAAAATGGGGTTACGGCAGGAAAGGTCACTGTTTGAATTGCTAGAACATTTATCTGCAGTGACCATGCAACTATAGGAGTGTCGTGCTAAAATTTGGAATTATTCTGGGTTTGTTTGGCATTTTTTATACATTAATTGAGTTTTCTAGGCATTTAATGTGCATAATTCAAATTTGAACTACAGGCACATGCTCCAGTGCACTAAAATGGGTTGAAAAATCATATATGTGTCCTTGGTTGAATGTTTAGGTCCCATACAAGAAATGGGAGTGAATTTCAAACATCTGGGCGTCGTGGCTCGGCCGAAAACATTGAGAAACTTGTTTTTTAAATTCCAGTAAATCCAAAAATTGCCTAAAAATCATGGAACTTGGCTTGGTGTCTTGACATGGCACCAACACGCTGTGGTAAAAATTTTGTTCGATTTGAGACAAGTTTTGGTATAAGCTTCTTACAAACCGGAGCTTCTCTCAAGAAGGCTCATGGTTCCGATAGGGGATGTGTCACCTTTGTGGGCGAAACGACATATGCTGCCTCTTCCTCCCTTGATTTTTTTTACAGAGGCAACAAAGACCAATAGGAGTGTCGTGCTAAAATTTGAAATTATTCCGGGTTCGTTTGGCCTTTTTTTATACATTTATTGAGTTTCTAGGCATTTAATGTGCATAATTCAAATTTGAACTACATGCACATGCTCCAGTGCACCAAAATGGGTTGGAAAATCGTATATGTGTCCTTGTGTGAATGTTTAGGTCCCATACAAGAAATGGGAATGAATTTCAAACATCTAGGCATCGTGGCTCGGCCAAAAACATTGAGAAACTTGGTTTTTAAATTCCTGTAAATCCAAAAATTGCCTAAAAATCACGGAACTTGGCATGGTGTCTTGACATGGCACCAACATGCTGTGGTAAAAAATTTGTTCGATTTGGGACAAGTTTTGGTATAAGCTTCTTACAAACCGGAGCTTCTCTCAAGAAGGCTCATGGTTCCGATAGGGGGGATGTGTCACCTTTGTGGGTGAAACGACATACGCTACCTCTTCTTGCCTTGATTTTTTTTACAGAGGCAACAAAGACCAATAGGAGTGTCGTGCTCAAATTTGGAATTATTCCGGGTTCCTTTGGCATTTTTATACATTAATTGAGTTTTCTAGGCATTTAATGTGCATAATTCAAATTTGAACTATAGGCACATGCTCCAGTGCACCAAAATGGGTTGAAAAATCGTATATGTGTCCTTAGGTGAATGTTTAGGTCCCATGCATGAAATGGGAATGAATTTCAAACATCTGGGCGTCGTGGCTCGGCCAAAAACATTGACAAACTTGGTGTCGGTGTAAAAACCGGCAGACCTCGGGGTAGGGGGTCCCGAGCTGCGGTTATAGGATCGATGGTAACAGAGACAATGGAGACGATGTTTACCCAGGTTCGGGCCCTCTTAATGGAGGTAAAACCCTACGTCCTGCTTCTGTTATATTGATGAAGATGTATCAAGTACAGAGTTGATCTACCTCGAGATCGTGATATGAGTCTAACTTCTATGGCTAGGTAAGCAATGTTGCGTATATCTCCGTCACGGGCTAAACCCTATGGCTTATATACACGCTAGGGAGGGTATCTAGGGTTACAAAGTTGGTATGCTAGGAGAGAGGCGGCAGGAGAGATCTTGGAGTATACGTCAAGTCTTTGATAGGAATAGCCTTGATCACGCCTCCCACGTACGGTCTTCGGAGTCCATCTTGGTTATGTGCGGGGGTATGTCGGCCCAAACGAGGAGACAGGTCGGCCCGGTTAGTACCCCCTAATCCAGGACACCGTCACTTGGTTTTTAAATTCCTGTAAATCCAAAACTTGCCTGAAAATCATGAAACTTGGCATGTTGCCTTGACATGGCACCAACATGCTGTGGTAAAAAATTTGTCCGATTTTTTGAAGGCGCACAGATTAACAACCAACAAAGTCATTTTGGAACAAAGAGGTGCCACGTTACAATCGGAAACACAAGTGCTATTGAAACCGTGGGCGTTGTACTAACCACTTACGTGCCACCATGCGTCCTTATTTTTATTGGCTAGGAGGCGACGTGCAGGGTAGCTATTTGAGTAGACGGGAGGCGTGGAGCAGACCGCTGCGCAGGCTCACCGGGAGGCGAGCCCTTTGACCTCCATCCGCCGCCCACCTCGCCCCCAACTTCTCCATTAATGGCGCCCGAGCCCCAGTTTTAATGGCGTGGCTAGGGCTCAGTCGACTGAGATTTAAGAGAGAGAAAAGAAAATATGAAAAGAAAATTTTGCACGGATCTTGATGTAAGATCTCACGGACATAGCATCGACTAAGACTTAGCAAGACTGATATATATGAAGACGATGGCAATGGTTAATAATAATTGTCTTACATATTCAGGAAGATAATTAAAATGCCATATGCGGCAACGCCCGAAAGACACAAGGGCAAAAGAAGGAAGACACAGACAACGATCTGGGTCGCTGCTCTCTACTTCACCTCGATCTACTACGCCATCTTTGTCATTTCGTCCACCTTGATCTCCTTCACGTCCTCAATCTGTTGCTTGTGAGCATCCACGGATTCCTCCAGGAGTCATGAAAAATTTGGTAAACCCCATTTTTGAAAATAGAAATTCAATTTAAAGGGGTACCAAAGCTAAATAAGGCCTCAGAAATCAGAGCATAGAAAAAGGCGGGGCTGGCTAATTAAATGAAGCATGTCACACTCGTTGCGGAGATTAGCATTCTCATCCATAAGTTTCCTGGCCATGACGGCCGTCTTCTCCAACATGGCAGTTGTCTCCTCATGCTGCTTCGCCCTGCCGGCGATCTTCGCCCTCAGCAGGTCACACTCGGTGCGGAGCCTCACCTTGTCACCCCGTATGCACCAACATGGCATAGCTCTCCTTCTGCAGCTTCACCCAGCGGGGGATGTCATCGTCCATCAGCTTATTGAGCATAGCATGCATGCGCCTGTGAGAGCCCTCGAGTGCCCGTGATAGATCCATCCAGGCCGCCGCGACACGGCAGGACCTCTCTGCGGCGGGATATCTGTGCCGCTTTCACGGTGCGGCCGGACCACTCTGCTGCTTTGGTGGCGTGGCAGGACCTCAGTGCTTCTTCAGCGGCGTGGCGGGACCTCCGTGCTGCTTCGGCGGCGCGGCGGGAACTCTCGGCTGATATCGCGGCGAGGCGGGACATCTCTGCTGCTTCGCTCGCCACTCCGTGGTCATTTCTCGACCAAGAACTCTATGGTGCAGTCATTTTTGAGTAGGTGGTATTTATAACCTAGTAATAAGCTGCTAAGTGGGAAAACATTTAGGTTTTCATCGGTGTGAACAGGTTTGCAATTACATATCAGTGTGAATCGGAGTAATTTGGAATGTGACGGGAAAGAAGCTCAAAATTATTTGACGGTTCTGGTTTCGAAGTGCGGCACGATTCCTGGATGGTGTAATTAACGTGGGCAAGCATTCTCGAATGCCTACGTGGCGTGTGCACCGCAATCGGCGATGTCAGCACATGACTTGTTCCATCAACCATGTGCGCTTGTTATTACCATTGCGCACAATTCTTTTAATTAGAATGTGTGCCCATATATCGCAGACTCCTTGATCTGGCTGACCGTTTCTGTTGTGTTGGGTAATAGCAAATAGTTCATCCGAGTGAACTGTATGCCATGTATCGCACACACCTCGATTTGGCTGACCGTGTTTGTTGTTCTATCTTATCGCAAACTGTTCGCATGGATCAACTATATGCCACATATCGCACACGCGTCTCTAATCTGAATCGTGTTTGTTGTTCTATCTTATCGCAAACAGTTCGTATGGATCAACTATATGCCACGTATCGCACACGCGTCTCTAATCTGAATCGTTTTTTATGTCTCCGGCATCACAAACAGTTTGTCTTATTGGCGACGGTTTTAGTATGACACCGTTTGCGATTAATGCATCGCACACAGTTTGGTCGTGGGGTCTCTGATTGATCTGTCGCGTTAGGACCTTCCTGCAGTAGTGATTTTCCAATTATACCAAGATTGCAAAGGTTATTTCATGATGCTCAAACAAGAGAGGATGTAATATGTCATTCTAGGAACCAGGAGTACAGAGATCGGAATGTAATGAGCCATCCATCTCATGGTAGTGACTGGACAAGCTTCAATATGAAACACTAAAAGTTTGCTGCTGCGCCGAGAAACATTAGACTTGGCTTAGCTACAGATGGATTCAACCCAGGCCACCAGAGCACCACATATAGCATGTGGCCAGTGTTTGTTATCCCTTACAACATGCCGCCAAATGTCTGCACCAAAGAATCAAACTACATCATGGCCTTGCTCATCCTAGGTCCAAAAAGTCCTGGAAAGGATTTTGATTTATTCATGGAGCCTGTTGTGGAGGAACTTCAAAAGCTATGGAGGGGTGTTCTCACTCGAGACCTATATAGCAGCCCACCAGCTGATTTCATTCTGCGTGCTGTTATAATTTGGTGCTGTCGGGCCAATGGAACCCGGGGTATCCAGGCCCGTCTGCCTTTGGCCCAGGGCGCAACGCCTGGCGTGGGCCCAGCAGGCCATCATCACCAAGCACCTCACCAGGGCTCCTCATGAGGCCTTGGCCTCCCGAGGCCCCCTCCCCAGGGAGCGGGCGAGCGAGGCTCAGCGCCTCCACCAGCGGCCTCGCGAGGTCCTCTCGCGAGGGGACCTCCCGAGGCCCCCTCCCGCAGGCGCTCGAGACGAAGGCCGTTCGGTGTGCCACGCGGTCTGGAGCCCATCACGTGGGTGACGTGCGCGGCGACGAGTAGCAGCAGAGGCCGCGCCAGCAGGCGCGGATGAAGATGGTTTCCTCTTTCGTGTTAAGGGAGCAGGGCCAACTATCTACTCTCCAAAGCAACCCCAAAGGTTGCCCATTCGGCGAAGGAAGAGCAAGACGACGGACGCTCAGGGCGGAGGTCATCACCGAGCCCACCGGCGCGTCACGGATCATGCTTTGGCAGGCGAAGACCACCTTTAGTCAGGATAGCCTGAGCGCCTGTCCCCTTTCAAAATCGCCAAGTGTGGCAACCCTTCCCGCCTAAGTTTTGAGGGGGAAGAGGACCAAGGCCGATATAAAAGGGGCAGTACAGCCACCGTAGAGAGGGATCGATCCCACCGTCTTCAACCTTGTACGCGAGAACTCTCTGGCCCCTGGCAATCCAAACCACAAGCAGGAGTAGGGTCTTACACCGCAAGGTGGCCCGAACCTGGGTAAACTGCTGAGTCCTCTCCCCTTCCCTCGCTAGCGCGCTCTCGTCGTAGCCTCGCCGTAGCTTAGTCGTGGTAGGAGACGAAGCGGTAGAACGAGCTCACCCCAGTGTTCGAACCTTTGGGTCCCCGGAGCCCGACTTTCGACATTTGGCGCGCCAGGTAGGGGTGTGCTACCGTTCTTCTGCTCCGCCCTCAGCTCCACCAACCCCATGGCCGACGCACGTTGCGAGCGCGCCGAGCGCAGGGCTGGCCGCGTGGCTCAGACAGAGCCGGTGGCCCGCGGCAATCGCCGCCGCCCCGAAGCCGAGGCTGCTGCCGCTACCGACCCCGCTGCCCGCGAGCAGCAGGACTCCTCCCTGCACCCCTCCGTGCGGGCGGACGGCCGCACCGGCACGGCCTCCTCCCTCGCCCACCGTGGGCCGCCGAACCCGTAGGCCGCGCTGCTCATGGCGCGTGAGCTGCTCCACTACCGTCCAGATGACGCCGGCTACGACGCCTGGCTTGGCCGCATCACCGAGCTCATCAACGTCGCCGGGGACGCTCCGGCGCCTTCTCACTCGCTCCGGCCTCCGTCGTCTCGAGCTGGGGCCCTGGCGCACGGCGCTCCCCCGCCGCCTCCTCTGCGCGACGAGCGCGCCGGGCCCCAGCGCAGTGCGCGGGCTTGTGAACCGTCCCAGGGCGCATCCTCGCCAGACGGAGACGAAGCCAGCTGCCAGATCATCCGCCCCGCGCCCCCCGACGTGCGAGTGCTCCTCGAGCAGCAGCGCCAGTGCCAGGACCAGGCCATTCAGGACATTGCAGTGGCCGGGCGTCAAAACTGCGCCGCCCTCGCTGGCGGCGTCCCCTCGAGCGGCATAGGCTGCCATGCCTTCACCCGTGAGCTGCGTCGCGTGGTCTGGCCCGCAAAGTTCAAGCCTGAGCTGCCTCCACGCTACGACGGCACCCCACAAGCCCACGGAGTTCCTCCAGCTCTACGCGCTGAGCGTCGAGGCGGCGAACGGCGACAACAAGGTCATGGCAAACTGGTTCCCCATGGCCCTCAAGGACGGCCCGCGCTCCTGGCTCATGAACCTCCCCGAGGCTTCCATCCCGTCGTGGGCCGAGCTCTGCAGCCAGTTCATCGCCAACTTCAAGGGCACACAGGACCGATCCCTCACCATCAACGACCTGCGGCGTGTTTGGCAGCGCCCAGACGAGACCCTCCGCAAGTACATCCAGCGCTTCAGTCAGGTGCGCAACAAAATCCCGCGCGCCTCCGACGCGGCCGTCATCTTTGCGTTCTCCACCGGCATCACAGACGTCAAGATGCGTGAGAAGCTCGCCATCAATGGCGAGCTCGACTCCGTGCTCGAGCTGCTCGACCTCGCTGACAAGTGCGCCAAGGCTGAAGAAGGCCGCCTCTTCGTCCACAACGACCCCCACGCGGCGCTCGACGCCGCCAAGGCCAAGAGCAAGGACGTCAAGCGCAAGGGCCCTGCCGTGCTTGAGGCGGAGCCCGAGCAGAAGCGCGGCCGCGACCTCGACGACCCCAGAAAGGACAACTGGCCACTCTGCGCCTTTCACAACGTCCGCTCCCACAGCACCGAAGACTGTTAGGAGCTCAAGCTGCTCCGCGACGAGCGCCAGAGCCGCCGGGACGACCGCAACGGCCGCGGCGCCGGTCGCGGAGGTGGCCGCAGCGGCAACCGCTGGGATAGCCGCAACAATAATGGCGCTACCAGCCTCGTGAGGCGAATCCTCAGGCCAATGCCGCTCTCCCGCCGCTGCCACCGCCACCCCGGAGGGACGGCGCCAATCGGCCTGACGAGGGCGCTGGGGGCTACCAGGAGCCTCGCGCGGTCGCCTGCATCCTTGGCGGGTCCCAAGCCCCCGCGTCCATCCGCCAGTTCAAGCAACTCTCTCGCGAGGTGTACGCCGCCCTCCCGAGGCCTGAGGTCGCGCGGCCCCTCAAGCGGTCGCAGTACGTCATCACCTTCGACTCCAAGGACCACCCCAAGTCCACGGCCTCTGCAGGCGCGCTCCCCATGCTATGCACTCCCACCATCAGCAACGTCGCGGTCACCAAGACCCTCATCGACGGGGGTGCCTGCCTCAACGTACTCTCCATCGAGACCTTCGAGACGCTCCAGGTGCCCTACGACCAACTGATGCCGACCAGGCCCTTCTCCGGAGTGACCGATGGCTCCACCATCCCGCCGGGGCAAGTGCGCCTCCCCGTCACCTTCGGCGCCCGCAAGAACTACCACATCGAGCTCATTGACTTCGACGTGGCGCACATTGGCCTGCCTTATAACGCCATCTTGGGCTACCCGGCTCTCACCAAGTTCATGGCGGCCACCCATCACGCCTACAACGTCCTCAAGATGCCCGGCTGCAGCGGCATCATCACCATTGCCTGCGACGAAAAGGATGCGGCCAGCACCCTCGAGCGTGCCTACAAGGCTGCCGCTGTCGCGCACCCGGCCGACGAGGACGCGGCTGAGCCTTCCGAGGCCGCGCCAGCGAAGAAGAAGCAGCTGTTCCCTCAGGACCGCGCCGAGACGAAGAAGGTGTCGGTGGACGGCAACGGCTCCGGCCCTGCCTTCACCATCGGCACAGGCCTCCCTCCTGCATAGGAAAGCGCGCTCGTCGCCTTCCTTCGGGCAAACTCGGATGTTTTTGCCTGGAAAGCATCCGACTTGTCCGGTGTGCCGAGGGAGGTGATCGAGCACCACTTAGCGGTGTGCCCCAATGCATGCCCGGTCAAGTAGAAAGCACGGCGCCAGGCGCCAGAGAAGCAAGAGTTCATCGTCAAGGAAGTCCAGAAGCTCTAGGAAGCCGGAGTCGTTTGTGAGGTGCGCCATCCCGAATGGCTCGCCAACCCGGTCGTCGTCCCCAAGAAGGGCGGCAAGGAGCACATGTGCGTCGACTTCACCAGCCTCAACCAGTTCTGCCCATATGACCCCTTCCGGCTGCCGCGAGATGGCCAGGGCGTTGGCCCCGCCTTCGGCAGCACGCGCATGCCCTTCGGGCTGGGGAACGCCGGCGCCTCTTTCCAGAGGCTGGCACCCTTCGCGCCAGGGCCTCGCGAGCCCCCTAGCTCCGGAGGAGCGGACTCCCTTGGCGCGCCTCGCCAAACGGTCTGACGTCACTACAGCACGGTTCTGCCAGGTGTGCCCGGTGCGTCGCCTCGTGCGGCCCTCACTCCTTCTCGCCGCGCCTCTCGAGCTTCGCTCCCGGAACCCTATCCTTTTGGTTGTGTAACAATTTTTGCTAATTCTACCTTGATGAGCTATGTTACCTGCTAATTTCTACGTTAAATTCGATGCCGTCAGAGAGCGCCACACGCGCGCGACCCCTCCCCTGGCCGACTCCGTGAGCGGGGGCTAGGCACGGTGCTTGTGCTCGGGTCCGTCCCTGCAGTGCCGCCAAATCCAAGCGACTGAGCTCTGGCTCGCGGGCCTGCTCCCGTGCACGTCACCTCACCAATGTCCTTGGTGCCTTATCTCCTCACGCAACGGCCGCGGGTGAGTTAGCGAGCGCGTGCCGCTCCCCCTATCATGAAATCTTTCGACATGCAGCCCCTCAGGAGGCGAGCTGCGCAGGGACCTCGCGAGTGGCCTCTCGCGAGCCGGCCTCGCGAGGCGAAGATTCGTCGAGCAATGAGCCTCGGGAGCAAGCCTCGTGGGCGCGCCTCGTAAGATGCGTGGGCTCCTCACGAGCTGTGGCTCGCCCGGCACCGCTCTCCGCCCAAAGCTAAGTGTGACTGCCTCACGAGGCGCCCTTACCATCACTCAAGCTCTCTCCCCTCGTGATCCCGTTGAGTGCTGCGTTTTTTCTTCTGCGTAAGCCACTTGCACGCTAAAGGGGGGCTCCCTGAGCATCGCGCCTCAGGAGCCCTCACTTGCTCCCGGTGCCCCTCACCTCCTGGCCTTATCCCGGCATTGCGACTGGACATACCAGCATCGGCTGAGGCCCGCTCGGGGGCTAGGTCCTGACGACGTAGAGCGACAAGGCAAGCAAAGAAAGGGAGATCGCCTCGTGAGGAGGTCTCGTGAGCCGCTCTCATCGTTTTTCAAGCTCTCTCTTTCTTTTGCGATCTCACCGAGCGCCCACGTTTTCTCTTTTGCGCGAGCCGCTTGCACGCCAAAGGGGGGCTTCCTGGGCATCACACCCCAGGAGCCCTTACTAGCTCCCGGGCCCCTCACCTCCTGGCCTTGTCCAAGCATCGCGACCGGACATACTAGCGACGGCTGTAGGCCCGCTCGAGGGCTGGGTCCTGACGGCGTAGAGCACCATGGCAAACAACATCGTTTTTCCTCATGCCATCAAGGGCTACGTTAACTTGTTACAAGAATAAAAGGAAGAAGGGTGCCCTCGGCGCCACCTCGCCTTCAATATGCACAAGGAATCAAGGCGGAACACACATGTGAGGTAATGATGGCCCCGCGCCGAGCGCGAATAGGCTTTATGTCAGCCTGGGCAGTTGCCCACGCAGTTGCCCAGGCGTCATGGAAGAAGTGGAGGCGTCCCCAGTCACATCGTGCACCACGCGTCGCGCCTAGCCGCAGGCGGTTAGGGCCCGCGCCGTTTCGCCCCTCGGTAGGCGGGAACGTGCGCGCCGCGGGCCCGGGGGCTACTGTCGGGCCCGTGGAACCCGGGGTATCCAGGCCCGTCTACCTTTGTCCCAGGGCGCAACGCCTGGCATTGGCCCAGCAGGCCGTCACCACCGAGCATCTCACCAAGACCCCCCATGAGGCGCTGGCCTACTGAGGCCCCCTCCTCAGGAGGTGGCGAGTAATCCTCAGCACCACCATCAACGGCCTCGCGAGGCCCTCTCACGAGGCAGCTTCCCGAAGAGACCTCGCGAGGCGGCTTCCCGAGGTGGCCTCCCGAGGCCCCCTCCTGCAGGCGCTCGAGACGAAGGCCGTTCGGCATGCCGCGCGGTCTGGAGCCCATCACGTGGGTGACGCGCGCGGCGATGAGCAGTAGCAAAGGTCGCGCCAGCAGGCGCGGATGAAGATGGTTTCCTCTTTCGTGTTAAGGGAGCAGGGCCAGCTATCTACTCTCCAAAGCAACCCCAAAGGTTGCCCGATCGACGAAAGAAGACCAAGACGACGGGCGCGCAGGGCGGAGGTCATCACCGAGCCCACCTGCGCGTCATGGATCATGCTTGGGCAGGCGAAGACCACCTTTAGTCAGGATAGCCTGAGCGCCTGTCCCCTTTCAAAATCGCCAAGTGTGGCAACCCTTCCCGCCTAAGTTTTGAGTGGGAAGAGGACCAAGGCCGTTATATAAGGGCAGTGCTGCCATTGTAGAGGAGGCTCTCCAGCTAGGCCCCCCGGGATCGATCCCACCGTCTTCAACCTTGTACGCGAGAACTCTCTTGCCCACCATAATCCCAACCACAAGCAGGAGTAGGGTCTTACACCGCAAGGTGGCCCGAACCTGGGTAAACCGCTGAGTCCTCTCCCCTTCCCTCGCTAGCGCGCTCTCGCCGTAGCCTCACCGTAGCTTAGCCGTGGTAGGAGATGAAGCGGTAGAGCGAGCTCACCCCAGTGTTCGAACCTTTGGGTCCCCGGAGCCCGACTTCCGACATGCCGCCGCCCCGGAAGAACGACGTCAACCAGCCTGACGAGGGCGCTGGGGGCTACCAGGAGCCTCGCGCGGTTGCCTGCATCCTCAGCGGGGCTCAGGCTCCCGTGTCCACGTCTACGGAGCTGAGGCGGTCCTTCCTTCAGAGCTTAAGCACGTCTCCCCATGAGTCCTTGCCTTCGACGAGGTGCGTCAGGATGGCTCGCGGGAGACTGATCTGCTGCTCCTCGAGGAGGGCCGCCGCCAGGCTGCTCTTCATGCCGCGAGATACCAGCAGGCGCTGCGTAGCTACCAATGCCGCAACATCCGCCCTCGTACTCTCGACGTCGGCGATCTCGTCCTACGCAGGACCCTCTCCAGAGAGGGACTCCACAAACTCTCACCCATGTGGGAAGACCCTTTCAGGGTTGCTCATGTCTCTAGGCCCGGCGTCATCCGGCTGGAGACGGAGGACGGAGTTCCTGTGCATAACGCCTGGAACATCCAACCCCTCCGCAAGTTCTACCCGTGACCCTCACGCGTACGAACGAAATGGGGCTGTACACGCCCCGGAGCCTCTCATTGCGCTAGCCTGATGGGCCTGCGAGAGCTCCAGCCCACGCCCAAGTGGAAGCCCCATGCTCCACGCTGAAGGAACGATCGAACCGCGATCATGCCCATGCCCAAGTGGAAGCCTTATCCTCCGCGCTGGGTATGGAGGAAGGAGTTCCAGCGTATGACGCGCGGAACGTCCGACCCCTCCGCAAGTTCTGCTCGTGGGCCCCACAAGTACGAACGAAATAGGGTTGTACACGCCCCGGAGACTCTCATTGCGTAAGCCTGATGGGCCCGCAAGAGCTCTAGCCCACGCCCAAGTGGAAGCCCCATGCTTCGTGCTGGTGTAACGATCGAGCCGCGATCATGCCCACGCCCAAGTGGAAGCCCCATGCTCCGCGCTGGCGGAACAATCAACTGAGGGCGCCCCACGGGCTGCACCAACCTCAAGCTGACCCGTGCCGGACATGGCAGCTGCATCTCCTTCTGGTTGTGTAATGAACCTTATTATTTCGTCAGTTCGTTGATGGCGAGCCGTGCGCGCTCATGGCGTCCCTCCTGAGCTTCACGCGAACCGGGGATGGACACGGTGCCTGTGCTCGGGTCAGTCCCAACAGCGCTGAAAAACCCAAGTGACCGAGCTCTGGCTCGCGGGCCTGCTCCCGTGCACGACACCTCACCAAGGTCCTTGGTGTCTCATCTTCTCGCATGATAGGCATGGTGCCTGTGCTCGGGTCCGTCCCTGCAGCGCCGCTAAACCCAAGTGATCGAGCTCTGGCTCACGGGCCTGCTCCCATGCACGCCACCTCACCAAGGTCCTTGGTGCCTTATCTTCTCGCGTGACGCCCATGAGTGGGTCAGCGAGCGCGTGCGGCTCCCCCGTCATGAGACCTTGCGCCTTGCAATTGTCTCAGGAGCAGGTCACATGGAAGGCCTCGCGAGCGTGCCTCGCGAGGTAACCCGGCGGCAGGATGCCCCCCGGTGCCTCAGGAGGCCTTAGGAGCATGGCTTCCGGAGCCAAGCCCGACAGAGCCACGCCAGCCGGAGGCCTCACGAGCAGAGACCTCGCGAGGCACACCCTACAAGTGGCGGCTCGCCCGACGCTGCCCTCTGAAAAAGCTAAGTATCATAAACACCTCACGAGATGCTTTCACTGCCCCTAAAGCTCTCCTCTCACCACTGCCGCGCTGAGCGCTGAGTTTCCTTCTTCTGCGTGAGCCGCTTGCACGTCAAAGGGGGGCTTCTTGAGCATCGCGCCTCAGGAGCTCTTACCCCCTCGCAGTGCCCTACACCGCCTGGCCTTGTCTAGGCATCGCGACCGGACATACCAGCGACGGCTATAACCTGCCCGGGGGCTGGGTCCTGACGACGTAGAGCGACAAGGCAAGCAAAGAAAGGGAGATAGCCTCGTGAGGAGGTCTCGTGAGCCGCTCTCATCATTTTTCAAGCTCTCTCTTTCTTTTGCGATCTCACCGAGCGCCCACGTTTTCTCATTTGCGCGAGCCGCTTGCACGCCAAAGGGGGGCTTCCTAGGCATCATGCCCCAGGAGCCCTTACTAGCTCCCGGGCCCCTCACCTCCTGGCCTTGTCCAGGTATCGCGACCGGACATACCAGCTATGGCTGTAGGCCCGCTCGAGGGCTGGGTCCTGATGGCGTAGAGCACCAAGGCAAACAACATCGTTTTCCTCATGCCATCAAGGGCTACGTTGACTTGTTACAAGAATAAAAGGAAGAAGGGTGCCCTCGGCGCCGCCTCGCCTTCAATATGCACAAGGAATCAAGGCGGAACACACGGGTGAGGCAATGATGGCCCCGCGCCGAGCGCGAACAGGCTTTATGTCAGCCTGGGCAGTTGCCGAGGCGTCGTGGAAGAAGTGGACGCGTCCCCAGTCACATCGTGCACCACGCGTCGTGCCTAGCCACAGGCGGTTAGGGCCTGCGCCGTTTCGCCCCTCGGTAGGCGGGAACATGCACGCCGCGGGCCCGGGTGCTACTGTCGGGCCCATGGAACCCGGGGTATCCAGGCCCGTCTGCCTTTGGCCCAGGGCGCAATGCCTGGCATGGGCCCAGCAGGCCGTCACCACCGAGCATCTCACCTAGACCCTCCATGAGGCGCTGGCCTCCTGAGGCCCCCTCCTCAGGATGTGGCGAGTAATCCTCAGCACCACCATCAACGGCCTCGCGAGGCCCTCTCACGAGGTGGCTTCCCGAAGTGACCTCGCGAGGCGGCTTCCCGAGGCCCCCTCCTGCAGGCGCTCGAGACGAAGGCCGTTCGGCTTGCCGCGCGATCTGGAGCCCATCACGTGGGTGACGCGCGCGGCGATGAGCAGCAGCAGAGGTCGCGCCAGCAGGCGCGGATGAAGATGGTTTCCTCTTTCGTGTTAAGGGAGCAGGGCCAGCTATCTACTCTCCAAAGCAACCCCAAAGGTTGCCCGATCGACGAAGTAAGACAAAGACGACGGGCGCGCAGGGCGGAGGTCATCACCGAGCCCACCGGCGTGTCATGGATCATGCTTTGGCAGGCGAAGACCACCTTTAGTCAGGATAGCCTGAGCGCCTGTCCCCTTTCAAAATCGCCAAGTGTGGCAACCCTTCCCGCCTAAGTTTTGAGGGGGAAGAGGACCAAGGCCGTTATAAAAGGGTTGTGCTGCCATTGTAGAGGAGGCTCTCCAGCTAGCCCCCCCGGGATCGATCCCACCGTCTTCAACCTTGTACGCGAGAACTCTCTTGACCACCATAATCCCAACCACAAGCAGGAGTAGGGTTTTACACCGCAAGGTGGTCCGAACCTGGGTAAACCGCTGAGTCCTCTCCCCTTCCCTCGCTAGCGCGCTCTCGCCGTAGCCTCACCGTAGCTTAGCCGTGGTAGGAGACGAAGGGGTAGAACGAGCTCACCCCAGTGTTCGAACCATTGGGTCCCCGGAGCCCGACTTCCGCCATGCCGCCGCCCCGGAAGAACGACATCAACCAGCCTGACTAGGGCGTTGGGGGCTACCAGGAGCCTCGCGCGGTTGCCTGCATCCTCAGCCGGGCTCAGGCTCCCGTGTCCACGTCTACGGAGCTGAGGCAGTCCTTCCTTCAGAGCTTAAGCACGGCTCCCCGTGAGTCCTCGCCTTCGACGAGGCGCGTCAGGATGGCTCACGGGAGACTGATCTGCTGCTCCTCGAGGAGGGCCGCCACCAGGCCGCTCTTCATGCCGTGAGATACCAGCAGGCCCTGCGTAGCTACCACAGCCGGAGCATCCGCCCTCGTACTCTCGAGGTCGGCGATCTTGTCCTACGCAGGACCCTCTCCAGAGAGGGACTCCACAAACTCTCACCCATGTGGGAAGACCCTTTCAGGGTTGCTCATGTCTTTAGGCCCGGCGTCGTTCGGCTGGAGACGGAGGATGGAGTTCCTGTGCATAACGCCTGGAACATCCAACCCCTCCGCAAGTTCTACCCGTGACCCTCACGCGTACGAACGAAATGGGGCTGTACACGCCCCGGAGCCTCTCATTGCGCTAGCCTGATGGGCCCGCGAGAGCTCCAACCCACGCCCAAGTGGAAGCCCCATGCTCCGCGCTGGCGGAACGATCGAACCACGATCATGCCCACGCCCAAGTGGAAGCCTCATCCTCCGCGCTGGGGATGGAGGAAGGAGTTCCAGCGTATGACGCGCGGAACGTCCGACCCCTCCGCAAGTTCTGCTCTTGGCCCCCACGAGTACGAACGATACAGGGATGTACACGCCCCGGAGACTCTCATTGCGTAAGCCTGATGGGCCCGCGAGAGCTCTAGGCCACGCCCAAGTGGAAGCCCCATGCTCCGTGCTGGCGTAACGATCGAGCCGCGAACATGCCCACGCCCAAGTGGAAGCCCCATGCTTCGCGCTGGCGGAACAATCAACTGAGGGCGCCCCACGGGCTGCACCAACCTCAAGCTGACCCGTGCCGGACACGGCAGCCGCATCTCCTTCTGGTTGTGTAATCAACCTTATTATTTCGTCAGTTCGTTGATGGCGAGCCGTGCGCGCTCATGGCATCCCTCCTGTGCTTCACACGAACGGGGGATGGACACGGTGCCTGTGCTCGGGTCAGTCCCAACAGCGCTGAAAAACCCAAGTGACCGAGCTCTGGCTCATAAGATCATTGCCTGAAAAGCTTCGATCACAGCAGAGAACTCTGGGGTTCTCGATGCCGGCTTCCGGGAAGGTTGTTTCCCGGAAGGCTCTTGCTTGTCGGCAGAGAACTTTGAGATTCTTAGTGCCGGAAAGACCATATCCTAGAAGGCTTAAGATTCGAGCAGAGAACTCTGGTTTCTCGATGCCAGTGGCAGCTTCCGGAAAGGTTGATGCTGGTCTTGCCATGAAGCAATCCCCCACTCGCATAGCTGCAACACTGATTCGGGCATGAAATGCCATGACAACATTTTAACACAACAAGTTAATTAGCCTCTGGCTCATACTTAACTTGTGTGTAAATTATGACTTTTGCTGAAAATTCCACTCGCTTCTTGGAATGCTTTCCGATGCGCACGATCCAGTCAGCAGCGCTTTGAGGAAACGAGTCCTTAGCAGCTTGTCGGGAACGCCGCCTCCCGAAAAAGATTTACCTTCCCAGTTTTAGTGTAGCTGCTCACATTGCCGAGCGAACTCGGGGCAACTAGGAGCACAACTAGCCCCGAGAAGGCTCCTTAGCTTACGGGTTTACGCAGAAATCTTAAGGAAATAAAAACTTGTTAAGCCTTTTACTTAAATGATTATATTTTTGCACAATTATTCTCTACACTTGCCGGAATACACCCCGGGCGCGCTCGTTCTAATCGACGGCACTTAGGATCAGGTCCTGGCTAGCAGCCTATCGAGAACGCCGCCTCCTCAGGGGCTTAACGTTTCTGAAAACAAACACAACTGCATAGGCGTTGCCGGGCGGACCCAGAACAACCAGGAGCGCAGAATGTTCCAAAAACGCTCCTTCACGCACAGGTTATGTACAAAGATACCATCAAGAATAAGGCTAAGCAACAGAAAGAAACTAAATTAATAGAACTTAGCTCTCTCTGTAGTGTGATGTTGGGGAAGAAGATGCCAACGTTGGTGAAGAGATCGGGTCGCCTCCGCTGCCTCTGTCCATACCGCCCGTGTCGCTTGCGCGGCCCGTGCCGCCGCGGACGTCTGGGACGGCAGCTTGGACGTAGAAGAAGCTGTAGCGGCACGCCCTTGGCCTTCTTAGGTGCCATGGATGATGAAGATGATGAAGTTAGGGCATAGACTGATAGAGCAGGTTCGCACACGTGATCCCCCTACCTGGCGCACCAAAGATGTCGAGGTACGACAATCTATGGGACCAGCAAAGGCCCCTTTACGGTTTGGCTGTGGGGATCAGTGAGCGCAAAGAGCAGATCCAGCAGAGAATGCACAGGTTTTACCCAGGATCGGGCCACCGCGAGGTGTAAAACCCTACTCCTGCTTTAGTGGATTATCGATTGTTTTGGAACCCTGAGATTACAAGAGCGCAGCTTGCCGGCAATGAGCTCAGCGAGTGTAGCTTGATTACAGTAAACCAGCATGGGTCCCCCCCCTCCCCAAGGTTGCCATGGACCTCCTTTTATTGAAGAAAGGGGCTACCACAGTGGCAAAATGGTAAATACATGAGGTTTAATATTGGCTTGACACGCACATGGACGTGTGTCGATAAAGGTGTTCCTCAGGCGGCGAGCTGCCACGTGCCCCGACAAGCTTCACCTAATCACCTGCCCGCTCGACACCTGTCGGCAAGTCTCTGACAGGCCGCCGAGGTGGAGTGATGGAGTAGGGACGAAAGAAGCTTGCCGGTACAGAGCTTGTCGGGTCATTGCTTGCTGGTCTGGAACTTGCCAGCAGCAGTAGTCTTAATCTTCTAGATGACCAGCGTGTAAGTCATGATTTGCCGGCTCCACCTTGCCGGATGAAATGTGCCACCGGTAAGAAACTCCTTCCTGGATCGTTCATGATTTTGTTGTTGATGTAGTGCTTGTCGGACACATCGCTTGCCGGGAAGATCAGCTCTTTGTCGGGGCTGCTTTGTGCTACTTGTTAACTGCTTTGGGATTTCCCCGAAGAGGAGAGGATGATGCAGTACAGTAGAGATAAGTATTTCCCTCATTTAAGAACCAAGGTTATCAATCCAGTAGGAGAACCACACAGAACCTCGTTAGCAGCACCTACACACACAAAAGCAAATACTTGCACCCTACGCAAACAAGAGGGTTGTCAATCCCCTTGGCGGTTACTTGCAAGGATTAATTCTGATAGTGATAGATAGATAAATAAATTGCAAAACAAAATAAAGAAAATAAAATGCCGGCAAGGTATTTTTGGATTTTATATATGATGGATAAACGACCCGTGGGCCATAGTTTCCATTAGAGGCTTCTCTCTCGAACACATAGCATACGGTGGGTAAACAAATTACTATTGGGGAATGGATAGAAAAGTGCATAGTTATGATGGATTCATGGCAATGATCATGTATATAGGCATCACGTCCGAGACAAGTAGACCGACTCTTGCCTGCATCTACTACTATTACTCCACCCATCAACCGCTATCCAGCATGCATCTAGGGTATTAAGTTAATGAAAACAGAGTAACGCCTTAAGCAAGATGACATGATGCAGACAAAGTAAACTCAAGCAATATGAATAAACCCCATCGTTTTATCCTTAATGGCAACATTACAAATATTGCAATGTTGAACACCACAAGATTGAACCCATCACAAAGCGCCTCTCCCATTGCAAGATAAATCAATCTAGTTGGCCAAACCAAACGGATAGATCGAAGAGAAATACAAAGCTATAACAATCATGCATAAATATGTTCAGAAAAAGACTCAAATATTTCTCATAAATAATCTGATCATAAACCCACAATTCATCAGATCCCAACAAACACACCGCAAAAGAAGATTACATCGAATAGAACTCCAAAGAGATTGAGGAGAACATTGTATTAAAGATCAAAGAGAGAGAAGAAGCCATCTAGCTACTAGCTATGGACCCTGTTGGGGAACGTTGCATGGGAAACAAAAAATTTCCTACGCTCACCAAGATCGATATAGGAGATGAACATCTACGAGAGGAGAGATTGCATCTACATACCCTTGTAGATCGCTAAGCGGAAGCGTTAAGAAATGCGGTTGATGTAGTCGAACGTCTTCGCGATCCAATCACGATCCGTCCCGCGAACTCCCGATCAAGTGCCGAATGGACGGCACCTCCACGTTCAACACACGTATGGCTTGATGACGCTTTCACCTCCTCGATCCAGCGAGCGATGGTGAAGTAGTAGCTCGAGTCCTCCGGCAGCATGACGGCGTGGCGGCGGTGGTGGTGGAGTAATCTCAGCAGAGCTTCGCTAAGCTACGCGGAGAGAGAGAGGAACTACGAGGGAGAGGGAGGGCAGCGCCGTGGCATAGATGGGTACGGCTGCCCTCTCTCTACCCCTCTATATATAGGGGAAAGGGAGGAGGAGGAGGCGCCCTAGGGTTTCCCCTAGGGGGGCCGGCGGCCACACCAGATGGGGGCGCCCCTAGGGAAACCCTAGGGTGACTTGGCCCCCAAGCCAGGTGGAGGCAGCCCTAAGGGGGGAGCCCCACCCCCTCTGGTGATCGTGAGATGGGGTGAGGGAGGCGCACAGCCCCTTAGTGGGCTGGTGTGCTTCCTCCCCTTGGCCCATGAGGCCCCCAACACTTGCCGGGGCCCCCGAAACCCCTTTCGGTTCTCCTGGTCATAACCCGGTACCCCCGGAACACTTCCGGACTCTGATTCCCTTCGTCCTATATATCGATCTTCACCTCCGGACCATTCCAGAGTTCCTCGTCATGTCCGGGATCTCATCCGGGACTCCGAATAACCTTCGGTCACCAACATAATAACTCGACTATACTTATATCATCACCAAACGTTAAGTGTGTAGACCCTGCGGGTTCGAGAACTATGCAGACATGACCGAGACACCTCGACGGTCAATAACCAATAGCGGGACCTGGATGCCCATATTGGTTCCTACATATTCTACGAAGATCTTTATCGGTCGAACCTCGATGTCAAGGATTCAGTCAATCCCGTATGCAGTTCCCTTTGTCCAACGGTATGTTACTTGCCCGAGATTCGATCGCCGGTATCTCCATACCTAGTTCAATCTCGTTACCGGCAAGTCTCTTTACTAGTACCGTAATACAAGATCCCGTGGCTAACTCTTTAGTCACATTGCTTGCAAGCTTATTGTGATGCTGTATTACCGAGTGGGCCCTGAGATACCTTTCCGTCATACGGAGTGACAAATTCTCAGTCTTGATCCGTGCCAACTCAACAGACACCCTCGGAGATACCTGTAGAGCATCTTTATAGTCACCCAGTTACGTTGCGATGTTTTATACACACAAGTTACTCCTCCGGTGTCAGTGAGTTGCATGATCTCATGGTCATAGGAACAGATACTTGACATGCAAAAATGATAGCAATAAACTTGACACGATCATATGCTACGTTCATAGTTTGGGTCTTGTTCATCACATCATTCTCCTAATGATGTGATCCCGTTATCAAATGACAACTCATGTCTATGACCAGGAAACCATGGCCATCTTTGATCAACGAGCTAGTCCGGTAGAGGCTCACTAGGGACATGTTATTGTCTACATATCCACACATGTATTTGTGTTTCCAACCAATACAATTATAGCATGGATAATAAACGATTATCATGAACAAGGAAATATAATAATAACCATTTTATTATTGCCTCTAGGGCATATTTCCAACAGTCTCCCACTTGCACTAGATTCAATAATCTAGCATTACATGGTTATGAATCTAACACCCATAGAGTTCTGGTGTTGATCATGTTTTGCCCGTGGAAGAGGTTTAGTCAACGGATCTGCAACATTCAGATCCGTGTGCACTTTGCAAATGTTTATGTCCTCCTCCTTGATCGCTTCGCGGATGGAATTGAAGCATCTCTTTATGTGTCTGGTCCTCTTGTGAAACCTTGGTTCCTTGGCTAGAGCAATGGCACCAGTGTTGTCACAGAACAGAGTCATCGGGTCCAGTGCACTGGGCACAACTCCAAGATCTGTCATGAACTGCTTCATCCAGACACCTTCCTTTCCCGCCTCCGAGGCAGCTATGTACTCCGCTTCGCATGTAGAATCAGCTACCACGCTTTGCTTGGAACTGCACCAGCTTACTGCTCCCCCATTTAGAATATATATGTATCCGGTTTGAGACTTAGAGTCATCCGGATCAGTGTCAAAGCTTGCATCGACGTAACCCTTTACGACGAGCTCTTGATCACCTCCATAAACGAGAAACATTTCCTTAGTCCTTTTCAGGTACTTAAGGATATTCTTGACCGATGTCCAGTGTTCCACTCCTGGATCACTTTGAAACCTTCCGGCCATACTTATGGCAAGGCTGACATCTGGTCTTGTGCACAGCATCGCATACATGATAGAGCCTATGGCAGAAGCATAGGGGATGACACTCATCTTTTCTCTATCCTCTGTAGTCGCTGGGCATTGAGTCTTACTCAACTTCACACCTTGCAAAACAGGCAAGAACCCCTTCTTGGACTGATCCATTTTGAACTTCTTCAAAACTTTATCAAGGTATGTGCTCTGTGAAAGTCCTATTAAGCGTCTCGATCTATCTCTATAGATCTTGATGCCTAATATGAAAGCAACTTCTCCTAGGTCCTTCATTGAAAAACTCTTGTTCAAATATTCCTTCACGGTTTCCAAAAGTTCTATATTGTTTCCAATCAGTAATATGTCATCCACATATAATATTAGAAACGCTATAGAGCTCCCACTCACTTTCTTGTAAACACAAGCTTCTCCGTAAACTTGTATAAACCCAAACGCTTTGATCACCTCATCAAAGCAAAGATTCCAACTCCGAGACGCTTGCACTAGTCCATAAATGGATCGCTGGAGTTTGCAAACTTTGTCACCATTCTCTGGATCGACAAAACCTTCTGGTTGCATCATATACAACTCTTCCTTAAGAAAACTGTTAAGGAACGCTGTTTTGACATCCATCTGCCAAATTTCATAATCGAAAAATGCAGCTATTGCTAACATGATTCTGACGGACTTAAGCATCGCTACGGGTGAGAAAGTCTCATCGTAGTCAACTCCTTGAACTTGTGAAAAACCCTTTGCCAAAAGTCGATCTTTATATATGGTGACATTACCGTCTGCGTCCGTCTTCTTCTTGAAGATCCATTTATTCTAAATGGCCTTTCGCCCTTCAGGTAATACTTACAAAGTCCATACTTTGTTTTCATACATGGATCCCATCTCGGATTTCATGGCCTCTAACCATTTGTCGGAATCTGGGCCCACCATCGCTTCTCCATAGCTCGTAGGTTCATCGTTGTCCAACAACATGACATTCAAGACAGGGTTACCGTACCACTCAGGAGCAGTACGTATCCTTGTCGACCTACGAGGTTCGATAGTAACTTGATCCGAAGCTTCATGATCACCATCATCAGCTTCCTCTTCAACTGACGTAGGTTCCACAGAAACATCTTTCTGCGCAGTGCTACTTTCTGGTTGAAGTAAAGGTTCAACAACCTCATCAAGTTTTATCTTCCTCCCACTCAATTCTTTCGAGAGAAACTCTTTCTCGAGAAAGGACCCGTTCTTAGCGACAAACACTTTGCCTTCGGATCTGAGATAGAAGGTATACCCAACCGTCTCTTTTGGGTATCCTATGAAGACGCATTTGTCCGCTTTGGGTTCAAGCTTTTCTGGCTGAAGCCTTTTGACATAAGCATCGCATCCCCAAACTTTAAGAAACGACAACTTTGGTTTCTTGCCAAACCACAGTTCGTACGGTGTCGTCTCAACGGACTTAGATGGTGCCCTATTTAAAGTGAATGCAGCTGTCTCTAACGCATAACCCCAAAATGATAGTGGCAGATCGGCAAGAGACATCATAGAACGCACCATATCCAGTAAGGTTCGATTACGACGTTCAGACACAGCATTACGCTGTGGTGTTCTAGGTGGCGTCAACTGTGAAACGATTCCACATTGTGTTAAGTGACTGCCAAACTCATAACTCAGATATTCTCCCCCACGATCAGATCGTAGGAATTTGATTTTCTTGTTACGATGATTCTCAACTTCACTCTGAAATTGCTTGAACTTTTCAAACGTTTCAGACTTGTGTTTGATTAAGTAAATATACCCATATCTACTCAAATCATCGGTGAAGGTGAGAAAATAATTATATACACCGCGCGCCTCAATGCTCATCGGACCGCACACATCTGTATGTATGATTTCCAACAAGTCACTTGCCCGTTCCATTGTTCCGGAGAACGGGGTTTTAGTCATCTTGCCCATGAGGCATGGTTCGCATGTGTCAAGTGATTCAAAATCAAGTGACTCCGAAAGTCCATCAGCATGGAGTTTCTTCATGCGTTTTACACCAATATGACCTAAGCAGCAGTGCCACAAGAAAGTGGTACTATCATTATCAACTCTACATCTTTTGGCATCAATGTTATGAACATGTGTATCATCACTATCGAGATTCAATAAGAATAAACCCCTCACAATGGGTGCATGACCATAAAAGATATTACCCATATAAATAGAACAACCATTATTCTCTGATTTAAATGAGTAACCGTCTCGCATTAAACAAGATCCAGATATAATGTTCATGCTCAACGCAGGCACTAAATAACAATTATTCAGGTTCATCACTAATCCCGATGGTAATCGAAGAGCAAGCGTGCCGACGGCGATCACATCAACCTTGGAACCATTTCCCACGCCCATCGTCACTTCGTCCTTCGCTAGCCTCCGTCTATTCCGTAGTTCCTGCTTTGAGTTGCAAATGTGAGCAACCACACCGGTATCAAATACCCAGGCACTACAACGGGAGTTGGTAAGGTACACATCAATAACATGTATATCATATATACCTTGTTTGGCGTTGGCCCCCTTCTTGTCGGCCAGATACTTGGGGCAATTCCACTTCCAGTGGCCGGTTCCCTTGCAATAGAAGCACTCAGTTTCCGGCTTGGGCCCAGCCTTGGGTTTCTTCACAGGAGGGGCAACTACTTTGCCACTGTTCTTGGAGTTTCCCTTCTTGCCCTTGCCATTCTTCTTGAAACTAGTGGTTTTATTGACCATCAACACTTGATGCTCCTTCTGGATGTCTGACTCAGCGACTTTCAGCATCGCAAATAGCTCGGCGACTGACTTGTTCATCCCTTGCATGTTATAGTTCAACACAAAGCTCTTGTAGCTAGGTGGTAGCGATTGAAGAACTCTGTCAGTGATCGCCTCTGGCGGGAGCACAACTCCCAACTCAGCCAGACGGTTGTAATACCCAGACATTTTGAGTATGTGTTCACTGACAGACCCGTTCTCCTCCATCTTGCAAGCATAGAACTTATCGGAGGTCTCATACCTCTCGATCCGGGCATTCTTCTCAAAAATAAACTTCAACTCCTGGAACATCTCATATGCTCCATGACGTTCAAAACGCCTTTGAAGTCCCAGTTCTAAGCCATACAACATGGCGCACTGAACTATTGAGTAGTCATCAACACGCGCCTGCCAGGCGTTCATAACGTCCACAGACGCTGGAGGGGGTTGCTCACCAAGCGGTTCATCAAGGACATAAGCCTTTTGGGCAGCCGTGAGGATAATCCTCAGATTACGGGCCCAGTCTACAAAGTTACTTCCATCATCTTTCAGCTTGGCTTTCTCTAGGAACGCATTGAAATTCAGGGAAGCTACTGCGCGAGCCATTGATCTACAACATAAATTTGCAAAGACAACTTGGACTATTGTTCAAGATAATGAGTTTAGTTTACTTAAAAACTCCCACTCAAATGGACATCCCTCCGGTCGTCCGAGTATAACATGATCCAAATTCACCAACCCAAGTCTGATCATCACGTGAGATGAGGTGGTTTCAATGGTGAACATCTCCATGTTGATCATATCTACTATATGACTCATGTTCGACCTTTCGGTCTCTTGTGTTCCGAGGCCATGTCTGTACATGCTAGGCTCGTCAAGTTTAACCCAAATGTTCCGCATGTGCAAAACTGGCTTGCACCGATTGTATGTGAACGTAGAGTCTATCACACCCGATCATCACGTGGTGCTTCGAAACGACGAACTTTCGCAACGGTGCACACTTGGGGAGAACACGATTTTATCCTGAAATTTTAGAGAGGGATCACCTTATAATGCTACCGCCGTCCTAAGCAAAATAAGAAGCAAAAAAAAAAGATTAACATCACATGCAAATCATAAGTGACATGATATGGCCATGAACTTGTGCTTTTGATCTCCATCTCCAAAGCACCGGCATGATTTCCATCGTCACCGGCATGACACCATGATCTCCATCATCATGATCTCCATCATCGCGTCGCCATCGGGGTTGTCACGCCAACCATGCTTCTACTACTATTGCTACCGTTTAGCGATAAAGTAAAGCATTACATAGCGCTTAATGATTGACACGCAGGTCATACAATAATTAAAGACAACCCTATGTCTCCTGCCGGTTGCCGTATTCATCAACATGCAAGCCGAGATAAACTATTACAAAATATGATCATCTCATACATCAAATATATTTCATCATGTCTTTGGCCATATCATATCACAACATACCCTGCAAAAACAAGTTAGACGTCCTCTAATTTGTTGTTGCATGTTTTACGTGGCTGCTATGGGTATCTAGCAAGAACGATTCTTACCTACGCAAAACCACAACAGTGATATGCAAGTTGCTATTTAAGCTTCTACAAGGACCGCCTTCGTCGAATCCGATTCAACTAAGGTGGGAGAGATAGACACCCGCCAGCCATCTTATGAAACAAAGTCGCATGTCAGTCGATGGAACCGGTCTCATGTACGTGGACATGTAAAGTTGGTCCGGGCCGCTTCATCCCACAATACCGCTGAATCAAGAAAAGACCAAGGAAGGAAGCAATCTGAATATCAACGCCCACAAACTCCTTTGTGTTCTACTCGTGATGTCATCTACGCAAAGACCTAGCTCATGATGCCACTGTTGGGGAACGTTGCATGGGAAACAAAAAATTTCCTATGCTCACCAAGATCGATCTAGGAGATGAACATCTATGAGAGGAGAATTTGCATCTACATACCCTTGTAGATTGCAAAGCGGAAGCGTTAAGAAACGCGGTTGATGTAGTTGAACGTCTTCGCGATCCAATCACGATCCGTCCCGCGAACTCCCGATCAAGTGCCGAACGGACGGCACCTCCGCGTTCAACACACGTACGGCTTGATGACGCCTTCACCACCTCGATCCAGCGAGCGATGGTGAAGTAGTAGCTCGAGTCCTCCGGCAGCTTGACGGCGTGGCGGCGGTGGTGGTGGAGCAATCTCAGCAGAGCTTCGCTAAGCTACGCGGAGAGAGAGAGGAACTACGAGGGAGAGGGAGGGCAGCGCCGTGGCATAGATGGGTACGGCTGCCCTCTCTCTACCCCTCTATATATAGGGGAAAGGGAGGAGGAGGAGGCACCCTAGGGTTTCCCCTAGGGGGGCCGGCGGCCACACCAGATGGGGGCGCCCCTAGGGAAACCCTAGGGTGACTTGCCCCCCAAGCCAGGTGGAGGCAGCCCTAAGGGGGGCACCCCACCCCCTCTGGTGATCGTGAGATGGGGTGAGGGAGGCGCACAGCCCCTTAGTGTGCTGGTGTGCTTCCTCCCCTTGGCCCATGAGGCCCCCCCAACACTTGCCGGGCCCCCCGAAACCCCTTTCGGTTCTCCTGGTCATAACCCGGTACCCCCGGAACACTTCCGGACTCCGATTCCCTTCGTCCTATATATCGATCTTCACCTCCGGACCATTCCGTAGATCCTCGTCATGTCCAGGATCTCATCCAGGACTCCGAACAACCTTCGGTCACCAACATAATAACTCGACTATACTTATATCGTCACCAAACGTTAAGTGTGTAGACCCTACGGGTTCGAGAACTATGCAGACATGACCGAGACACCTCCACGGTCAATAACCAATAGCGGGACCTGGATGCCCATATTGGTTCCTACATATTCTACGAAGATCTTTATCGGTCGAACCTCGATGTCAAGGATTCAGTCAATCCCGTATGCAGTTCCCTTTGTCCATCAGTATGTTACTTGCCCGAGATTCGATCGTCGGTATCTCCATACCTAGTTCAATCTCGTTACTGGCAAGTCTCTTTACTCGTACCGTAATACAAGATCCCATGGCTAACTCTTTAGTCACGTTGCTTGCAAGCTTATTGTGATGCTGTATTACCGAGTGGGCCCTGATATACCTTTCTGTCATACGGAGTGACAAATTCCCAGTCTTGATCCATGCCAACTCAACAGACACCCTCGGAGATACCTGTAGAGCATCTTTATAGTCACCCAGTTACGTTGCGACGTTTGATACACACAAGGTACTCCTCCGGTGTCAGTGAGTTGCATGATCTCATGGTCATAGGAACAGATACTTGACATGCAAAAACGCTAGCAATAAACTTGACACGATCATATGCTACGTTCATAGTTTGGGTCTTGTCCATCACATCAGTCTCCTAATGATGTGATCCCGTTATCAAATGACAACTCATGTCTATGACCAGGAAACCATGGCAATCTTTGATCAACGAGCTAGTCCGATAGAGGCTCACTAGGGACATGTTGTTGTCTACGTATCCGCACATGTATTTGTGTTTCCAACCAATACAATTATAGCATGGATAATAAACGATTATCATGAACAAGGAAATATAATAATAACCATTTTATTATTGCCTCTAGGGCATATTTCCAACAGACCTGTAGGTCTGTGGTAAACTACTCACACATCATCGGAAGGGCAGCAAGGTTGATGTAGAAACCCTCCGTGATTGATGCCTCCTCTGGCAGATCGCCGGAAAAGGCGTACAGATGGGATCGCGGAAGAACAGAAGCTTGCGGCGGCGGAAAAGTTATTCGAGGTGGCTCTCTGGTATATGGGGAATATTTGAGAATTTATAGGCTTGGAATTAGGTCAAGAGGTGCCAGGAGGGGCCCACAAGCCTGGGGGGCGCGCCTACCCCCCTGGGCGCGCCTCCTGAGCTTGTCGCTCCCTCGTGACTCGTCTGGTCTTCTCCCGAACCTTCTAGGGTCTCTCTTGGTCCAGAAAAAAAATAATCCATAGTTTTTTCTTCGTTTGGACTCTGTTTGATATTGATTTTCTGAAAAGCCAAAAACAAGGAAAAAAACAGCAAATGGCACTGGGCACTAGGTTAATAGGTTAGTCCCAAAAATGATATATAATTGCATATAAAACATCCAAGATTGATACTATAACAGCATGGAAGAATCAAAAATTATAGATACGTTGGAGACGTATCAAGCATCCTCAAGCTTAATTCCTGCTCGTCCTCGAGTAGGTAAATGATAAAAACATAATTTTTGATGTGGAATGCTACCTAACATGTTCATCATGTAATTCTCTTTTACGGTATGAATATTAAGATCCGAATGATTCAAAGCAATAGTCTATAATTTGATATAAAGACATCAATACTCAGGCATACTAACAAATAATCATGTCTTTCAAAATAAAAATGCTAAAGAAAGTTCTCCCTACAAAATCATATAATCCTGTCATGCTCCATCTTCTAAACATAAAGTATTTATCATGCACAACCCCGGAGACAATCAAGCAATTTGTTCATACTTTTTAACGCGCTTCAGCTTTTTCAACCCCCACGCAATACATGAGCGCAAGCCATTGATATAGCAATATGGGTGGAATAGAATAAGATGATAGAGATTAATAAGGGGAAGTCAAAAAAATAAAGATAGTCTCACATCGACGCGGCTAATCAACGTGCTATGGAGATGCCCATCAATTGATGTCAATGAGAGGAGTAGGGATTGCCATGGAACGGATGCAGTAGGAGCTATAAGTGTATGAAAGCTCAAAAATAAAAACTAACCGGGTGTGGCATCCAACTTGCTTGCTCGTGAAGACCTCGGGCATTTGAGGAAACCCATCATCGGAATATACAAGCCAAGTTCTATAATGAAAAATTCCCACTAGTATATGAAAGTGACAGCATAGGAGACTCTCTATATGAAAAACATGGTGCTACTTTGAAGCACAAGTATGGAAAAGGATAGTAACACTGCCCCTTCTCTCTTTTTCTCTCATTTTTTGTGGGCTCTTTTTGGCCTCTTTTTTCTCTTTTTTTTATTTCCTCACTGGGACAATGCTCTAATAATGATGATCATCACACTTCTATTTACTTACAACTCAAAATTACAACTCGATACTAGAACAAATATGACTCTATATGAATGCCTCTGGCAGTGTACCAGGATGTGCAATGATGCTAGCATAACATGTATGAAAATGATGAACGGTGGCTGAGCCACAAATACTATGTCAGCTATATGATCATGCAAAGCAATATGACAATGATGATGTGTGTCATATAAACGGAACGGTGGAAGTTGCATGGCAATATATCTCGGAATGGCTATGGAAATGCCATAATAGGTAGGTATGATGGCTTTTTTGAGGAAGATATAAAGAGGCTTATGTGTGATAGAGCGTATCATATCACGGGGTTTGGATGCAGCGGCGAAGTTTGCACCGACTCTCGAGGTGAGAAAGGGCAATGCACGGTACCAAAGAGGCTAGCAAATTGCGGAACGGTGAGAGTGTGTATAATCCATGGGCTCACATTAGTCATAAAGAACTCACATACTTATTGCGAAAGTTTATTAGCCCTCGAAGCAAAGTACTACTACGCATGCCCCTAGGGGGGAGGTTGGTAGGAGTTAACCATCGCGCGCCCCCGACCGCCACGCAAAGTAAGACAATCAATGATAAATCATGCTCCAAGTTCTTAGCATAACGACATACCATACGTGCATGCTTCGGGAATCACAAACCTTAACACCAATATTCTTACTAAACCACAATTATCTACTAGTACCTCCCACATATTACCATCTTAATATCGCAGAACTATTGCAAGGAATCAAACTTATCATGTTCAGTGATCTACATGAAAGTTTTTATTATATCCTTCTTGAATACCTATCATATTTGGACCAAATTCATTACCTGTGCATATTACCATTACTATTTATTAGACTCTCAAAAAGATATAAGTGAAGCATCAGAGGGCAACTATTTCTTTAAAAAATAACCACCGCCGTGCTCTAAAAGATATAAATGAAGCACTAGAGCATCTGCCTAGCTCAAAAGATATAAGTTAAGCACATAGAGTATTCTAACAAATCACGAATAATGTGTGTCCCTCTCAAAAAGGTGTGTTCAGCAAAGATGATTGTGGCAAACTAAAAAGCAAACTAAGAAAAGAAAACTATGGCACAAGACACTCCAAGTAAAACACATATCATGTGATGAATAAAAATATAGCTCCAAGTGATATACCGATAAATTGTAGACGAAAGAGGGGATGCCATCCGGGGAATCCCCAAGCTTAGACGCTTGGGTCTTCCTTGAATATTACCTTGGGGTGCCTTGGGCATCCCCAACCTTAGGGTCTTGCCTCTCCTTATTCCTTCATCCATCGTGGTCTCACCCAAAACTTGAAAACTTCAGCACACAAAACTCAACAAAAACCTCGTGAGATCCGTTAGTATGACAAACAAATCTTAAACTTTAGGTACTTTAATAAATTGATTCATATTTAATATTGTCATAATGCTACTGTACTCCAACTTCCCCATGGCTTATACCCCCCGATACAATCCATAGATTCATCAAAATAAGCAAACTATGCAACAAAAACAGAATTTGTCTAAAACAGAACAGTCTGTAAAGATGTATTTAAAAGCTATACTTCTGTAACTCCAAAACTTTGGAAAACGTAAACAATTCATATACCAATACTGTGTAAAAATTTCATAATTTTATCACGCCCCAGTGCAGAAACAAAAATCCAGCACTGGACTCAAAACTTTCTGTTTTCAAACAACATCAATTATACTATCATCTAAATCATCCCAAAGGCATTACTTGGCACAAACACTAATTAAAAGATAAAAATACTATCATAAAAGAAGCTAAAATTGTGCAAACACCCAAAACAAAAAATAAAAGCAGAAAATTAAGATACATATTGGGTTGCCTCCCAACAAGCTCTTTCTTTATAGCCATTAAGATAGGCTTGAGATTTCAATGATGCTCACATGAAAGATAATAATTGAAACAAAAGAGAGCATCATATAACATGTAACAACCACATTTAAGTCTAACATACTTCCTATGCATAGGCATTTTATAAGAAAACAATTTATCAAGACAGGCAATATCTAGCATATGCAAATAGGAAAAAGGAAGCATTAAAAATTTCAACACAAAGAGAGGTAATTTAGTGACATGAGAATTTCTACAACCATATTTTCCTCTCTCATAATAATTGCATGTAGGATCATAATCAAATTCAACAATATAGCTATCAAATAAAATATTCTCATGATCCACATGCATAAAAGGTTTATAATCTTCCAAGATAGTGGGATTAACATCAACTAAAGTCATGACCTCTCCAAACCCACATTTACCAAAAATTTCATAAGACTGAACACTCTTCGAATATGTGGGATTCTTTTTACCAAAAGTTGACACTCTTCCAAACCCACTTTCAATATTATTGTAAATATTATTATCAATAACATATTGATTGTGAGGCTTAAATAAATTTTCAAGATCATAAGAAACATTATCACCCCAATCATGATCATTGCAATAAGTAGTGGACATAACAAAATTATCATCCCCAAGCTTGTAGCTTTGCATATCATTAGCACAATTGATATTAATAAAATTTATAATAGCATCATTGCAATCATGTTTTTTATTCCAGGAGCTATCAAGTGTGGGTGCAATAGCAATAATTTCATTTTTAACATAAGGAACTGTAGCAAGTTCATCTCCATAAGCATCATTAATATTGGCATCATGGCCATAAGAATAACAAGCATCACGTTCATCAAGAGGGGATATTTCAATTGAATCAACGGGATCATGATTATCTATAGATTCTTGCATATCATTATTTTCTTCCAAAGCAGCAGACATTCTCTCAATAAATTCATTAACATAGGCATTAGGAGCATAGTTTTCATAGCAATATTTAAGTATGGAAGAATTTTCAGATTTGTAGAGAGTAGCATCATACTGTTCAATTAAAGAAGCAATTTCACAAGCACCCATAAAATCAACAAATTATTCGATTTGCTCGATATCATAGTAACTATAAACACCCTTGGCATAGGAAGATAAGATTTCATTATCATTAAACTCACATAGGTAGGGAAGGTGTTTTTAGGGTCCTTAGAGCAACAGGTAAAGTCATAAATTTCACATAGATTCTAAGCATAGCATAGCAAACAATTTATTTGATTCCATAAGAGTCTCCCTTTTTGAGACAAACGGTGACGCATAAAATAGCATGCTCATCTAATGATTTTCCCTTAACTAAACTAGTTGGGGTTTCGTCACGAGCACAAATGGATCAAAGATGATCCAAGTAGAAAACTTTAAGTGGATCCATATGTTTATATTTTTATTTTTATTGAGTCACACAATTATAGCTATCAAACAAAATAAAATATTTTTGTGTTTTTCGATTTTTATGAGAAGCGGGGGAAACGAAAACGAGAGGCAAATGCAAATAAAAAGGCAAATGAAAATAAGAGCAAGTAGATGATAGTTTATGCGAAGGTACTTGATAGGTTTTGGTGATGTCTCCCCGGCAACGGCGCCAGAAATTCTTCCTGCTACTTGTGAAATACGTTGGTGTCAGCGTACGACACCTATGGGATCGCGTGGATCCCTTTTACGGTTCGGCTAGGGAGAAGATGTACACAAAGAGCGGATCCAACGATCTACACGGGGATTTTTTACCCAGGTTCGGGCCGCTGAGTAGCATAAAACCCTACTACTGCTTTGATTTATTGTGGGTGTTCTTAAGCTCAAGTACACGGAGCGCTTGCAATGAACAGTATGCTCAAGAAGCAGCTACGCATGCAGAATGGGCCAGAAGTTCCTCCTCCCTGTAGCTCCGCCTTAGGCCTCCTTTTATACGTCCAAGGGGTCACCAACAGTGGCAGACAGGAGTACAAGAGGTGTAAAGTTATTACAGTGTTTACATGTTTATCACTAACGGATTAGGACAAACGCATTAAATGCCTCACTTAGGTGTCCCTAACTTTCTTGGGGACGGAAAAAGAGCCCATCCCATCAGCACCGCTTAACCCCATCCGCGGTCAGTGCCATGACACGCAACCAGGAGGACAAGCCCTAAACGACAGACTGGTCGCTGCGCTGGAGCGGTGGCAGTACGGTGGGATCTTGCCGGGTGTGAGATCTTGCCGGGTCTTCGCGAGCCTTCCCGACAAGATCTTGCCGGGAAGCCAGCCTTCGGTCTTCTATCTTCTGATCATCAGCTTGAGTGCCTTCTTGATAATCTTGTATATGCTTCCAGCTGTCCTCCGGCAGGCCTTGCCGCTGGTATGGCTACAACCGTTCGTGCACAAGTATGGGGTACTAAAAGACCCAAACTTTAGTACACCGACAGGAGCCCCCGGGCCTAGGCCATACACGGGTGCGAGGCGTTGTTGGGCTAGGCCCAAACAGTGCACGGGCACGCATGGCAGGAGTTAACTGTCATAATCATCTTATTTACCACGCCTCCCCCCACGACGCGCATCAAATGCGGGACGTGGGATACGTGCGCGGAACGGCCGCAACAGTAGTGCGCTTGTGAAAATGCTTTCACATCGGTCAGTAAAGAGCCAGCCCCGCGCGTTCCCCATAAAAAGGAATCCGCAGAGGCGCTGCTCATTTACCTCTCGTCTCTTCCAATCTGGAAACTGCCATCGCCTTCTTCCTCGAGCTTGAAGCAGAGCCTCTCTCATCCATCTACTATCCCCACGCCCCCATCAGCTCCGGCCTCCGCTTCCACAATCGCCATGCCGCCCAAAGCCAGCAAGGGCAAAGCGGCGAAAGCCGTCGACTCGGATGCAGAGGCGGAGAAGATCGATCTGGTGGAGATGCGGAAGGAACAAGCCGTCTTCGCCCCGACGCTCGACATGCGCGCCCTGACTGAGCGGTACATGTGTATGTGCGGGAAGGAGACGAAGGCTCACCCTAGAACTCGCGTGCTTCCAGCTTCCGTCAAGGGCGGCCCAGATAAATTCCCTTTCTTCACCGCTTACTTTTATTGTGGGCTCTGCCCTCCGTTTTCCGATTTCTTCATCGACATCGTGTACACATACGGCTTCCGTCTCTTGGATTTCACGCCGAATGCCGTGACATGCATGTCAGTCTTTGCTCATCTTTGTGAAAATTTTGCCGGAGTAGCACCCAGCACAGCCCTTTTCCGCCATTACTTCATTCCCCGTATCGAGACGGGAGACGCTCTTTCTGGTTCTATCACTTGGATTCCAAGGGCATGGAATAAGGATATATACCTAGATGGTCTCTACCGCAAGAAGTGGGATGAATGGCGGGACCAGTGGTGCTGGATTAAGGAGAAAGATCCTCAGCCGTTCTGCTTGCCCCGACAAACGAAGGTGGTTCGCGGCAAGAACTGAAGCAGCCTCGATCCTCAAGATGAGAGGCTCGCAATCGCAGTTACCAGGATCCACCGTCTCAAGGTTGCTGGGCTCACAATAGAAATGGTTGGCGCTGATTTCCTCCGCTGCCGCATCGCCCCTCTACAGAACAAAGGGAGACCAGCCTGGGATTTCAAGAATGCAGCAGATATCATGAGGCTGTGTCCTGGTCTGAACAACAACTTGACAGTCCTGCAGCACACAGCTCTCTGCCACAAACTGTTCAGGCCTGATGGGAAATTTAAGTTGCCGGGTGGCGTAGTTCCCCTGTGCAACAACTCTGCTTTGAGCTCGATCATCGCCATGATGCCGGTGTGCAATGCTCATGGCCTTGACGGAAATTGGGAAGAACCATCCTCAGAGCAGGTACAGGAGTTCTTTGATAACTTGTTGGAGAAAGCCATCCGGGAAGAGCCAACCCTTATCCGCCCCACCACTGATGACGAAGTGGCTTATATCGCCAGCAGGGCGGAAGAGGTGAATCTTGCCGTGGAGGCTGGCAGCTTTGGCTTCGCGGAAGAGGAAGCCAGTGAAGAAGAAGTAGCATCAGAGGAGGCCCTTGCCGAGCAGGGTGAAGTTGCTGGGGAACAGAGTGGCATGGTTGTCGGGGGCTCTTCTATCCAAGACACAGCTGAGGAGCAGCTGCACGAGGAGCCCCCAGTTCCGGAGAAGAAGAAACGTGTTCTTCGGAAAGCCATCTCCGGCGTCCCAACACATCAGCCTCCCTCAAGTGATGAGGTTCCCGGCAAGGGGGTGGCCGGCAAGGCTGCGCAGCGGCCAGAAGCCCAACAGCAACCCGTGCGACGTATGACACGCTCGACCGCGGCAACAACTGGTGCGGCGGGGGCATCCCATACGACGGCACCGACGGCTGGAGCAGCTGGATCACGTCAACCTACTGCTTCTGCTGCAGCCAAGCGTCCCAGGACCCCTTCTCCTCCCCCTTGCACAGACACTGAAGCGGAGGTTGACTTTGACATCTCCTCTTTTAGTCCGGATAGAGAAGAGTAAGGGTCCTTGCCGCATCTTTCAATTTCTGAATTCCTGGTTTTGCTTAACTTATTTGTCTTGCTTTGGCCTATCTCCACAGAGATACGGAAACGTTGGCGCAAAGGATGGCGAAGAGGGCGAAGTCTTCTACGGGTGATGAGACTTCGGCAAGCACCGTAGGTGCGCCAGAGCCCATCGTCATCAGCCCGGAGCCCAGCCCTCAACGTAGCCTCCAACCCAGCCCCCAGCATGAGCCCACTACCCATTTTCCGCTGGCGAGCGTTGGGGAGAATATCTTCGCTATTGACATCACCGGGCTTGTAGGAGAAGAACGGCAACAAGGAGAGCCACTGGAGGCCGCCCCTGACGTGCCGCCTCTGTCAACCACGCCGCCTAGAGATGAACCTTCGGCAAGGGCCTCCACTGGCAAGCCCATTCGCGTTGAAGAGGAGCCAGCAATCACGGGCACTGGCAATCCTACATCGGCAACCAATGTTGCCGGGAAAGGAGAAGCCACCTCTCAACAGCTCGACACAGGTAAACCGTTCGCCTTGGTGCACTTGTTATTCTTTCTTTATTTTTGTCTTCTTGAACTTCAACCTTGATCTCATCTTGTTTCCTTTCCTGGTCTTCAGATCTCCCTTCGGTGGAACAAATGGACGTTGACGTTGCCATCGAAGAGACCGCCAAGGATGCTGCCGCCGAAGCCGACAGGATCGCAGCTGCCGAGGCCGCCAAGGCCGCACAGGAAGAAACCGCCAAGGGATCTGCTGAGGGGGGCGGCAAGGAGTCCGGCGACCATACTGACGGCATTCCTGCCGCAGGAGCGCCTGGCGCTACACCGGTCACGGAGCCCCCAACCACCGGCGAAGCGGTTGTCGAGGTTCAACCATCAATATCCGACGCTCCCCCATCAAGCAGATACCTTAAGGTTGGCGACAACCTGTTTGTCAACATACCGGGCACGACAAACACTGGGGTGCCAACCGAAGGGGAAATCTTTGATGAAGATGTCATCGCCGCCGCTGGGCTCAAGATCAGCGATGAGCCACGCGCTAGCAGCAGCGGGTCCAAGGAAGAACAGCTCCTCCAAGCCATGAGTGACAACTTCCAAAAGCTCCAGGCGCTTTAGCGCACCCGAAAGGAGAGGTTGGACTCCAGGGCGGCAGTTGTCGAAGCAGCAGAGGCGGATTTCCAGAAGCGCGTCGGGGAGACGCAAGTCTGGTACGCCGAGGCTTTCCAAGAGCTGACGGCTAGCTGGGAGCAGCTGAACCAAAGTTGGAACGAGCTCCTCTTAAAGCAATCCGACGTCGAGAGGGCACAGGAGGAGGCCGCGCAGCAGGCCGCTGCAGAGGAAGCTTGCCTGACGGGACGCCGCGTTGAGCTTGATGCATATGAAGAAGACCTTGCCGCTCGTGAGGAGGCACTTGCCGTCAAGCTCCGCAGCAAGGATGAAGAGATTGAGAAGCTTGTCGCGCAGCGAACCCAGGAGCTGGACCAGAGACACAAGGAAACGCTCGAAGCTCTGGCCGTGGATCACGCCGGCAAGCTAAAGGAAGCCATCGATGCTGCCGAAGCTCCAGAGACCGCCAAGAACGAGCTGGACGATCAAGTGAAGAGGCTGGAAGCAGATCTTGAGGGCCACGGCAAGGAGACCTCAACGCTCAAAGCCGGCAGAGAGAAGACTCACTTCAGCCTGGCGGAGATGCAAACCGCCATATCCGACAAGACCAAGGAGCTCTCCTCAGCGAATGAATCCATTGCTGATCTGAAACTGAAGCTGGTGACGCTGGAGGAGTCCCTTGAGAATGGCAAGGTTCGTGAGAGGGCTTTGATGAAAGACCTCCAGAGCGAGAAGAGCCTGCTCAACAGCGCTGCCGCCACTTATAATGACTTCGAGAAAGGCGTGAAGATCTGGACTGAGCGTCTCGTCGATGTCGCGGAAAGGCTTGCCATAGAATTGTCCACCATGGCCCTGCAAGACTTCAACTATTCTTCTGACGATAGGGTGTCTTCGAGCGCCAGGCTGACCATGTTCTTCGAGAGCGTCGTTGATGCCCTCAAGCTGCTCCAGTCCAATCGAGAGACCCAGCTTGCCAATGAATCCCGCAAGCTCTGCCGGGCCGTCCTCCGCAAGGTACTCGTCAAAGTGGTGCATAAGAACCCCGGCATCAACCTCACCAATGTTCTTGCTAGCTTGCCGAAGGATGTAGACCTCAAGGCACTCGAAGAGCTTGTCGCGCCTATCGTCGACCGAGTGAGCCAAGTCAAGAGGGTCGAAGGCCAGCGCAGGGACTAGCCACTTGCTTCACTTTGTCGCCACCATTCCATGCCAAAGACAGTTTTATCTTAGGTTAGAATCGCGGCGATCGTCGATGTAATATAACTTGCTATATTTTGGATGAATGTATGCTATTTCCCTTGTCTGATTTCTTTCTGTATGGTCCTTGCCCTACGCTTATGGGGATCTTGCCGGTGGGCACACCCTTGCCACGAGCGCTTTGAGGAACGGATCCTTAGCAGCCTGCTGGGGGTGTCGCTACCGGCAAGATACCTTGACGTTTTCAGTGCAGCCACTTAAGTTGTTGAGCGGACTCGAAACAAAGTAAAGGCGCAACCAATCACAACAAGGTTCCTTCTCGTGCAAGTTTTCCATACAAAAGCCGAAATCGTTCAAGGAAAACAACTCTACAATAAAAAAAATTCTTAGAAGTTTTGCAACTTAGCTTTTCGTTGCTGTACTCCTTATTGCAATATGTCGACTTGAACGTCACCTGTCGGTGTCCATACCATCATTCCCGAGAAAATAGAGATATGGAACCTTGGCGGTTCATTAGTGCTTACCGGAAGCAGGCGTAATACAATATCTCAGACAAGCGTGCATATAGAATGACATGAAAATCGACAAGAATTGTAAAACACATAAGTTTATTCAACTGTGCACAGGGTCTGCGCCTGGCTATGTACAAAGGATCATATGCCTTGCCGGCAAGACTTGTACAAAAGGTGGTTGCCGGGGGACCCGGCAACCGTGCCTTATGGGTAGAACTTATGAAGGTGTTCGATATTCCAGGAATTGCTCACTGGAATGCCATCTTCGGTCTCCAGGCGGACTGCGCCGGGCCCGGTGACTCGTACTACCCGATAAGGGCCTTCCCACTTCGGCGTCAACTTGTTGGAATTCTTGGCCGACTGAACGCGCCGAAGAACAAGGTCGCCTTCCTCAAGGCTTCGAGCATGAACCTTGCGGCTATGATAGCGGCGCAAGGCTTGCTGGTAGCGTGCAGCTCGCACAGCAGCCCGAAGACGATCTTCCTCAAGGAGCGTGGCGTCATCTTGGCGTAGCTGCTCTTGCTCGAGCTCATCATAAGTGAGCACTCGAGGTGACCCATATATGAGTTCCGTGGGGAGAACTGCTTCTGCCCCGTAGACCAGGGAGAAGGGGGTCTGACCAGTAGCTCGATTTGTGTCGTTCTGATTGACCAAAGAACCGCCGGCAGCTCATCAATCCAGCGTCTTCCGCACTTGCGCAGCTTGTCGAAAGTTCTTGTTCTGAGACCTCGCAGCACTTCAGCATTTTCCCTCTCCATTTGGCCGTTGCTTCTCGGGTGAGCAACAGAAGCAAAACAGATTTTGCCGCCAAGGTCTTGGACGTACTGCATGAAGGTGCGGCTCGTGAACTGCGTGCCATTTCGGTGATGATCCTGTTTGGCACACCAAAACGGCACACTATTCCCTTGAAGAACTTGACCGCTGACTGTGCTGTCACCTTTCTCACTGCTTCCACTTCCGGCCACTTCGTGAACTTGTCGATAGCGACGTACAAGTACTCGAAGCCCCCGGCAGCGCGGGGAAAGGGGCCCAATATATCGAGCCCCCAGACCGAAAATGGCCAGGAAAGAGGGATTGTCTGAAGAGCTTGAGCTAGCTGATGTAATTTCTTTGAATGGAACTGGCACGCTTCACACTTGGTTACTAGTGTAGTTGCATCCTGGAGAGCAGTGGGCCAGAAGAAACCTTGCCGGAATGCCTTGCCGACAAGAGCTCTTGAGCCTATGCCGGAATGCCTTGCCATGACATGCAACCAGGAGGACAAGCCCTAAACGACGGACTGGTCGCTGCGCTGGAGCAGTGGCAGTACGGTGGGATCTTGGCGGGCCTTCGCGAGCCTTCCCGGCAAGATCTTGCCGGGAAGCCAGCCTTCGGTCTTCTATCTTCTGATCATCAGCTTGAGTGCCTTCTTGATAATCTTGTATTTGCTTCCAGCTGTCCTCCGGCAGGCCTTGCCGCTGGTATGGCTACAACCGTCCGTGCACAAGTATGGGGTACTAAAAGACCCAAACTTTAGTACACCGACAGTTGGGATTTTCCCGAAGAGGAGAGGATAATGCAGTACAGTAGAGATAAGTATTTCCCTCAGTTAAGAACCAAGGTTATCAATCGAGTAGGAGAACCACACAGAACCTTGTTAGCAGCACCTACACACACAAAAGCAAATACTTGCACCCAATGCAAACAAGAGGGTTGTCAATCCCCTTGGCGGTTACTTGCAAGGATTAATTCTCATAGTGATAGATAGATAAATAAATTGCAAAACAAAATAAAGAAAATAAAATTGCAGCCAGGTATTTTTGGATTTTATACATGATGGATAAATGACCTGGGAGCCATAGTTTTCACTAGAGGCTTCTCTCTCGAACACATGGCATCCGGTGGGTAAACAAATTACTGTTGGGCAATTGATAGAAAAGCGCGTAGTTATGACTGATTCATGGCAATGATCATGTATATAGGCATCACGTCCAAGACAAGTAGACCGACTACTGCCTGCATCTACTACTATTACTCCACCCATCAACCGCTATCCAGCATGCATCTAGGGTATTAAGTTAATGAAAAACAGAGTAAGGCCTTAAGCAAGATGACATGATGTAGACAAAGTAAACTCAAGCAATATGAATGAACCCCATCGTTTTATTCTTAATGGCAATAATACAAATATGTGTCTTGTCCCTTTCTGTCACTAGGATAGAGCACCGCAAGATTCAACCCATCACAAAGCACCTCTCCCATTGCGAGATAAATCAATCTAGTTGGCCAAACCAAACGGATAGATCGGAGAGAAATACAAAGCTATAACAATCCTGCATAAATAAGTTCAGAAAAGATTCAAATATTTCTCATGAATAATATGATCATAAACCCACAATTCATCGGATCCCAACAAATACACCGCAAAAGAAGATTACATCGAATAGAACTCCTTAGAGATCGAGGAGAACATTGTATTGAAGATCAAAGAGAGAGAAGAAGCCATCTAGCTACTAGCTATAGACCCGTAGGTCTGTGGTAAACTACTCACAAATCATCTGAAGGGCAGCAAGGTTGATGTAGAAGACCTCCGTGATGGATTCCCCCTCCGGCAGATTGCCGAAAAAGACCTCCAGATGGGATCGCGGAAGAACAGAAGCTTGCGGCGGCGGAAAAGTTATTCGAGGTGGCTCTCTGGTATATGGGGAATACTTGAGAACTTATAGGTTGGAAATAGGTCAAGAGGTGCCACGAGGGGCCCAAAAGCCTGGGGGCGCGCCTACCCCCCCTGGGCACGCCTCCCGAGCTTGTCACTCCCTCGTGACTCGTCTGGTCTTCTCCCGAACCTTCTAGGGTCTCTCTTGGTCCAGAAAAAAATAATTCATAGTTTTTTCTTCATTTGGACTCCATTTGATATTGATTTTCTGAAAAGCCAAAAACAAGCAAAAACAGCAAATGGCACTGGGCACTAGGTTAATAGGTTAGTCCCAAAAAATGATATATAGTTGCATATAAAACATCCAAGATTGATACTATAATAGCATGGAACAATCAAAAATTATAGATACGTTGGAGACGTATGAAGCATCCCCAAGCTTAATTCCTGCTCGTCCTCGAGTAGGTAAATGATAAAAACAGAATTTTTGATGTGGAATGCTACCTAACATGTTCATCATTTAATTCTCTTTTACGGTATGAATATTAAGATCCGAATGATTCAAAACAATAGTCTATAATTTGATATAAAGACATCAATACTCAGGCATACTAACAAACAATCATGTCTTTCAAAATAAAAATGCTAAAGAAAGTTCTCCCTACAAAATCATATAATCCTGTCATGCTCCATCTTCTTAACATAAAGTATTTATCATGCACAACCCCGGAGACAATCAAGCAATTGCTTCATACTTTTTAACGCGCTTCAACCTTTTCATCCCCCACCCAATACATGAGCACAAACCATCGATATAGCACTATGTGTGGAATAGAATATGATGATAGAGATTAATAAGGGGAAGTCAAAAAAAGGAAGATAGTCTCACATCGACGCGGCTAATCAAAGGGCTATGGAGATGCCCATCAATTGATGTCAATGAGAGGAGTAGGGGTTGCAATGGAACGGATGCACTAGGAGCTATAAGTGTATGAAAGCTCAAAAATAAAAACTAAATGGGTGTGCATCCAACTTGCTTGCTCATGAAGACCTCAGGCATTTGAGGAAGCCCATCATCGGAATATACAAGCCAAGTTCAATAATGAAAAAATCCCACTAGTATATGAAAGTGACAGCATAGGAGACTCTCTATATGAAAAACATGGTGCTACTTTGAAGCACAAGTATGGAAAATGATAGTAACACTGCCCCTTCCCTCTTTTTCTCTCATTTTTTTGTGGGCTCCTTTTGGCCTCTCTTTTTTATCTTTTTTTTATTTCCTCACTGGGACAATGCTATAATAATGATGATCATCACACTTCGATTTACTTACAACTCAATAGTGGAACACATATGACTCTATATGAATGCCTCTGGCAGTGTACCAGGATGTGCAATGATGCTAGCGTAACATGTATGAAAATGATGAACGGTGGCTGAGCCAAGAATACTATGTCAGCTATACGATCATGCAAAGCAATATGACAATGATGATGTTTGTCATATAAACGGAACGGTGGAAGTTGCATGGCAATATATCTCGGAATGGCTATGGAAATGCCATAATAGGTAGGTATGGTGGCTGTTTTGAGGAAGATATAAAGAGGCTTATGTGTGATAGAGCATATCATATCACGGGGTTTGGATGCACGGGCGAAGTTTGCACCGAGTCTCGAGGTGAGAAAGGGCAATGCACGGTACCGAACAGGCTAGCAAATTGCGGAAAGGCAAGAGTGCGTATAATCCATGGACTCACATTAGTCATAAAGAACTCACGTACTTATTGTGAAAGTTTATTAGCCCTCGAAGCAAAGTACTACTACGCATGCCCCTAGGGCGAGGTTGGTAGGAGTTAACCACCGCGCGCCCCCGACCGCCACGAAAAGGAAGACAATCAATAATAAATCATGCTCCAAGTTCTTAGCATAACGACAGACCATATGTGCATGCTTCGGGAATCACAAACCTTAACACCAATATTCTTACTAAACCACAATTATCTACTAGTACGTCCCACATATTACCATCTTAATATCAGAAAACTATTGCAAGGAATCAAACTTATCATATTCATTGATCTACATGAAAGTTTTTATCATATCCTTCTTGAATACCAATCATATTAGAAACCTCGTGAGATCCGTTAGTATGACAAACAAATCTTAAACTTTAGGTACTGTTATAAATTGATTCATATTTAATATTGTCATAATGCTACTGTACTCCAACTTCCCCATGGCTTATACCCCCCGATACAATCCATAGATTCATGGAAATAAGCAAACTATGCAACAAAAACAGAATCTGTCTAAAACAGAACAGTCTGTAAAGATCTATTTAAAAGCTATAGTTCTGTAACTCCGAAACTTTTGAAAACTTAGGACAACGTAAACAATTCATATACCAATACTGTGTAAAAAAAATCATAATTTTATCACACCCCAGTACAGAAACAAAAATCCAGCACTCGACTCAAAACTTTCTGTTTTCAAACAGCATCAATTATACTATCATCTAAATCATCCCAAAGGCATTACTTGGCACAAACACTAATTAAAAGGTAAAAATACAATCATAAAAGAATCTAAAATTGTGCAAACACACAAAACAGAAAATAAAAGCAAAAAATTAAGATACATATTGGGTTGCCTCCCAACAAGCTCTTTCTTTGTAGCCATTAAGATAGGCTTGAGATTTCAATGATGCTCACATGAAAGATAATAATTGAAACAAAAGAGAGCATCATATAACATGTAACAACCACATTTAAGTCTAACATACTTCCTATGCATAGGCATTTTATAAGAAAACAATTTATCAAGAAAAGCAATATCTAGCATATGCAAATAGGAAAAACGAAGCATTAAAAATTTCAACACAAAGAGAGGTAATTTAGTGACATGAGAATTTCTACAACCATATTTTCCTCTCTCATAATAATTGCATGTAGGATCATAATCAAATTCAACAATATAGCTATCATGTAAAATATTCTAATGATCCACATGCATAAAAGATTTCTAATCTTCCAAGATAGTGGGATTAACATCAACTAAAGTCATGACCTCTCCAAACCCACATTTACCAAAAATTTCTAAAGATTGAGCACTCTTCGAATATGTGGAATTCTTTTTACCTAAAGTTGACACTCTTCCAAACCCACTTTCAATATTAGTGTAAATATTTTTATCAATAACATATTCACTGTGAGGCTTAAATAAATTTTCAAGATCATAAGAAACATTATCACCCCAATCATGATCATTGCAATAGGTAGTAGACATAACAACATTATCATCCCCAAGCTTGTAGCTTTGCATATCATTAGCACAATTGACATTAATAAAATTTATAATAGCATCATTGCAATCATGTTTTTTATTCCAGGAGCTATCAAGTGTGGGTGCAATAGCAATAATTTTATTTTTAACATAAGGAACTATAGGAAGTTCATCTCCATAAGCATCATTAATATTGGCATCATGGCCATAAGAATAACAAGCATCACGTTCATCAAGAGGGGATATTTCAATTGAATCAACGAGATCATGATTATCTATAGATTCTTGCATATCATTATTTTCTTCCAAAGCAGTAGACATTCTCTCAATAAATTCATTAACATAGGCATTAGGAGCTTAGTTTTCATAGCAATATTTAAGTATGGAAGAATTTTGAGATTTGTGGAGAGTAGCATCATACTGTTCAATTAAAGAAGAAACTTCACAAGCACCCATAAAAGCAAAAAAAAATCTTTGATTTGCTCGATATCATAGTAACTATAAACACCCTTGGCATAGGAAGATAAGATTTCATTATCATTAAACTCACATAGGTAGGGAAGGTGTTTTTTAGGGTCCTTGGAGCAACAGGTAAAGTCATAAATTTCACATAGATTCCAAGCATAGCATAGCAAACAATTTATTTGATTCCATAAGAGTCTCCCTTTTTGAGACAAACGGTGACGCACAAAATAAGCATGCTCATCTAATGATTTTCCCTCAACTAAACTAGTTGTGGTTTCAGCACGAGCACAAATGGATCAAAGATGATCCAAGTAGAAAACTTTAAGTGGATCCATATGTTTATATTTTTATTTTCATTGAGTCACACAATTATTGCTATCAAACAAAACAAAATATTTCTGTGTTTTTCGATTTTTATGAGAAGAGGGGGAGACGAAAACGAGAGGAAAATGCAAATAAAAAGGCAAATGAAAATAAGAGCAAGTAGATGATAGTTTATGCGAAGGTACTTGATAGGTTTTGGTGATGTCTCCCCGGCAACGGCGCCAGAAATTCTTCCTACTACTTGTGAACTACGTTGGGATTTCCCCGAAGAGGAGAGGATGATGTAGTAGAGTAGAGATAAGTATTTCCCTCAGTTAAGAACCAAGGTTATGAATCGAGTAGGAGAACCACACATAACCTTGTTAGCAGCACCTACACACACAAAAGCAAATACTTGCACCCAACGCAAACAAGAGGGTTGTCAATCCCCTTGGCGGTTACTTGCAAGGATTAATTCTCATAGTGATAGATAGATAAATAAATTGCAAAACAAAATAAAGAAAATAAAATTGCAGCCAGGTATTTTTGGATTTTATACATGATGGATAAATGACCTGGGGGGCGTAGTTTTCACTAGAGGCTTCTCTCTCGAACACATGGCATACGGTGGGTAAACAAATTACTGTTGGGCAATTGATAGAAAAGCGCATAGTTATGACTGATTCATGGCAATGATCATGTATATAGGCATCACGTCCAAGACAAGTAGACCGACTCCTGCCTGCATCTACTACTATTACTCCACCCATCGACCGCTATCCAGCATGCATCTAGGGTATTAAGTTAATGAAAAACAGAGTAACGCCTTAAGCAAGATGACATGATGTAGACAAAGTAAACTCAAGCAATATGAATAAACCGCGTCGTTTTATCCTTAATGGCAACAATACAAATACGTGTCTTGTCCCATTCTGTCACTGGGATAGAGCACCACAAGATTGAACCCATCACAAAGCACCTCTCCCATTGCGAGATAAATCAATCTAGTTGGCCAAACCAAACGGATAGATCGGAGAGAAATACAAAGCTATAACAATCCTGCATAAATAAGTTGAGAAAAGACTCAAATATTTCCCATGAATAATCTGATAATAAACCCACAATTCATTGGATCCCAACAAATACACCGCAAAAGAAGATTACATCGAATAGAACTCCTAAGAGATCGAGGAGAACATTGTATTGAAGATCAAAGAGAGAGAAGAAGCCTTCTAGCTACTAGCTATGGACCCGTAGGTCTGTGGTAAACTACTCACACATCATCTGAAGGGCAGCAAGGTTGATGTAGAAGCCCTCCGTGATCGATTCCCCCTCCGGCAGATCGCCGAAAAAGGCCTCCAGATGGGATCGCGGAAGAACAAAAGCTTGCGGCGGCGGAAAAGTTATTCGAGGTGGCTCTCTGGTATATGGGGAATACTTGAGAATTTATAGGCTTGGAATTAGGTCAAGAGGTGCCACGAGGGGCCCAAAAGCCTGGGAGCGCGCCTACCCCCCTAGGCGCGCCTCCCGAGCTTGTCACTCCCTCGTGACTCGTCTGGTCTTCTCCCGAACCTTGTAGGGTCTCTCTTGGTCCAGAAAAAATAATCCATAGTTTTTTCTTCATTTGGACTCCATTTGATATTGATTTTCTGAAAAGCCAAAAACAAGCAAAAACACCAAATGGCACTGGGCACTAGGTTAATAGGTTAGTCCCAAAAAATGATATATAGTTGCATATAAAACATCCAAGATTGATACTATAATAGCATGGAACAATAAAAAATTATAGATACGTTGGAGCCGTATCAAGCATCCCCAAGCTTAATTCCTGCTCGTCCTCGAGTAGGTAAATGATAAAAACAGAATTTTTGATGTGGAATGCTACCTAACATGTTCATCATGTAATTCTCTTTTACGGTATGAATATTAAGATCCGAATGATTCAAAGCAATAGTATATAATTTGATATAAAGACATCAATACTCAGGCATACTAACAAACAATCATGTCTTTCAAAATAAAAATGCTAAAGAAAGTTCTCCCTACAAAATCATATAATCCTGTCAATGTCCATCTTCTTAACATAAAGTATTTATCATGCACAACCCCGGAGACAATCAAGCAATTGGTTCATACTTTTTAACGCGCTTCAACTTTTTCAACCCCCACGCAATACATGAGCACAAGCCATGGATATAGCACTATGTGTGGAATAGAATATGATGATTGAGATTAATAAGGGGAAGTCAAAAAAAGGAAGATAGTCTCACATCGACGCGGCTAATCAAAGGGCTATGGAGATGCCCATCAATTGATGTCAATGAGAGGAGTAGGGGTTGCCATGGAACGGATGCACTAGGAGCTATAAGTGTATGAAAGCTCAAAAATAAAAACTAAGTAGGTGTGCATCCAACTTTCTTGCTCATGAAGACCTCAGGCATTTGATGAAGCCCATCATCAGAATATACAAACCAACTTCAATAATGAAAAAATACCACTAGTATATGAAAGTGACAGCATAGGAGACTCTCTATATGAAAAACATGGTGCTACTTTGAAGCACAAGTATGGAAAAGGATAGTAACACTACCCCTTCCCTCTTTTTCTCTCATTTTTTTTGTGGGCTCTTTTTGGCCTCTCTTTTTTCTCTTTTTTTTATTTCCTCACTGGGACAATGTTGTAATAATGATGATCATCACACTTCGATTTACTTACAACTCAAAATTACAACTCAATACTGAAACAAGTATGACTCTATATGAAAGCCTCTGGCAGTGTACCAGGATGTGCAATGATGCTAGCGTAACATGTATGAAAATGATGAATGGTGGCTGAGCCACAAATACTATGTCAGCTATACGATCATGCAAAGCAATATGACAATGATGATGTCTGTCATGTAAACGGAACGACGAAAGTTGCATGGCAATATATCTCGGAATGGCTATGGAAATGCCATAATAGGTAGGTATGGTGGCTGTTTTGAGGAAGATATAAAGAGGCTTATGTGTGATAGAGCGTATCGTATCACGGGGTTTGGATGCACGGGCGAAGTTTGCACCGACTCTCGAGGTGAGAAAGGGCAATGCACGGTACCGAAGAGGCTAGCAAATTGCGGAAAGGCGAGAGTGCGTATAATCCATGGACTCACATTAGTCATAAAGAACTCACGTACTTATTGCAAAAGTTTATTAGCCCTCGAAGCAAAGTACTACTACGCATGCCCCTAGGGCGAGATTGGTAGGAGTTAACCACCGCGCGCCCCCGACCGCCACGCAAAGGAAGACAATCAATAATAAATCATGCTCCAAGTTCTTAGCATAACGACAGACCATACGTGCATGCTTCAGGAATCACAAACCTTAACACCAATATTCTTACTAAACCACAATTATCTACTAGTACCTCCCACATATTACCATCTTAATATCGCAAAACTATTGCAGGCAATCAAAGTTATCATATTCATTGATTTACATGAAAGTTTTTATTATATCCTTCTTGAATACCTATCATATTAGAAACCTCGTGAGATCCGTTAGTATGACAAACAAATCTTAAACATTAGGTACTGTTATAAATTGATTCATATTTAATATTGTCATAATGCTACTATACTCCAACTTACCCATGGCTTATACCCCCCGATACAATCCATAGATTCATGGAAATAAGCAAACTATGCAACAAAAACAGAATCTATCTAAAATAGAATAGTCTATAAAGATCTATTTAAAAGCTATAGTTCTGTAACTCCAAAACTTTTGAAAACTTAGGACAACATAAACAATTCATATACCAATACTGTGTAAAAAAAATCATAATTTTATCATGCCCCAGTACAGAAACAAAAATCCAGCACTCGACTCAAAACTTTCTATTTTCAAATAGCATCAATTATACTATCATCTAAATCATCCCAAAGGCATTACTTGGCACAAACACTAATTAAAAGGTAAAAATACAATCATAAAAGAAGCTAAAATTGTGCACACACACAAAACAGAAAATAAAAGCAAAAAATTAAGATACATATTGGGTTGCCTCCCAACAGGCTCTTTGTTTGTAGCCATTAAGATAGGCTTGAGATTTCAATGATGCTCACATGAAAGATAATAATTGAAACAAAAGAGAGCATCATATAACATGTAACAACCACATTTAAGTCTAACATACTTCCTATGCATAGGCATTTTATAAGAAAACAATTTATCAAGATAAGCAATATCTAGCATATGCACATAGGAAAAATGAAGCATTAAAAATTTCAACACAAAGAGAGGTAATTTAGTGACATGAGAATTTCTACAACCATATTTTCCTCTCTCATAATAATTGCATGTAGGATCACAATCAAATTCAACAATATAGCTATCATGTAAAATATTCTCATGATCCACATGCACAAAAGGTTTCTAATCTTCCAAGATAGTGGGATTAACATCAACTAAAGTCATGACCTCTCCAAACCCACATTTACCAAAAATTTCATAAGATTGAACACTCTCCGAATATGTGGGATTATTTTTACTTAAAGTTGACACTCTTCCAAACCCACTTTCAATATTATTGTAAATATTATTATAAATAACATATTCATTGTGAGGCTTAAATAAATTTTCAAGATCATAAGAAACATTATCACCCCAGTCATGATCATTGCAATAAGTAGTAGACATAACAAAATTATCATCCCCAAGCTTGTAGCTTTGCATATCATTAGCACAATTGACATTAATAAAATTTATAATAGCATCATTGCAATCATGTTTTTTATTCCAGGAGCTATCAAGTGTGGGTGCAATAGCAATAATTTCATTTTTTAACAAAAGGAACTATAGCAAGTTCATCTCCATAAGCATCATTAATATTGGCATCATGGCCATAAGAATAACAAGCATCACATTCATCAAGAGGGAATATTTCAATTGAATCAAAGGGATCATGATTATCTATAGATTCTTGCATATCATTATTTTCTTCCAAAGCAGCAAACATTCTCTCAATAAATTCATTAACATAGGCATTAGGAGCATAGTTTTCATAGCAATATTTAAGTATGGAAGAATTTTCAGATTTGTAGAGAGTAGCATCATACTTTTCAATTAAAGAAGCAACTTCACAAGCACCCTTAAAAGCAACAAATTCTTTGATTTGCTCGATATCATAGTAACTATAAACACCCTTGGCATAGGAAGATAAGATTTCATTATCATTAAACTCACATAGGTCGGGAAGGTGTTTTTTAGGGTCCTTAGAGCAGCAGGTAAAATCATAAATTTCACATAGATTCCAAGCATAGCATTGCAAACAATTTATTTCATTCCATACGAGTCTTCCTTTTTGAGACAAACGGTGACGCACAAAATAAGCATGCTCATCTATTGATTTTCCCTCAACTAAACTAGTTGGGGTTTCAGCACGAGCACAAATGGATCGAAGATGATCGAAGTAGAAAACTTTAAGTGGATCCATATGTTTATATTTTTACTTTCATTGACTCACACAATTATAGCTAGCAAACAAAATAAAAAAAATTGTGTTTTTTGATTTTTATGAGAAGTGGGGGAGATGAAAATGAGAGGCAAATGCAAATAAAAAAGGCAAATGAAAATAAGAGCAAGTAGATGATAGTTTATGCGAAGGTACTTGATAAGTTTTGGTGATGTCTCCCCGGCAAAGGCGCCAGAAATTCTTCCTGCTACTTGTGAACTGCGTTGGGATTTACCCGAAGAGGAGAGGATGATGCAGTACAGTAGAGATAAGTATTTTCCTCAGTTAAGAACCAAGGTTATCAATCTAGTAGGAGAACCATGTGAAACCCTGGTTTTTCCCAGCTTTTCTTTTCAAAATTTGTTTGAAAATTTTATTTGGAATTTGGCTTGGATTGGTTTCTGAATGGCTCTATGGACTTCAAACTTGGGAATTTCTTTTGATTTTCTTTCCCAAGTGACCCAGGCTTTCAAAAACTTCTCTCAAGTCATGTCACTTCCATTCTTGCTCAATCTCAATTTTATTCCAATGTAATATTCCTTTTTCCATTAAAGGAATAAGCCTTTGGGCTCTAGGTTGTAAAGCAACCCATATTTCTGTTTTTCCAAAAATCCCAAGAAAATTCTCATAAATCCTTTGCACCATGCGAACCTTGGATATGTGAAAATATTCAAGATTTACTCCTCATGGTGAGTACAACATCCAATCTTTGATTCTGGTCATAATTTCATTTTGTGAGGCAACTATATTTTATATTGCTTAAAAAATTCTGAAATTAATCCAGGACATTCTCCTACCCATATTATCATTCTCCACAAATTTTGGGATCATTTCATTCAGCCAATTTCTCCACAAAATTCCTCGAAGTTTCTGTCCAGTGAGAAGTGTTGTGAAGAAAGTACCCTGTACACTAACCCAATTGGACTGAATTTGTTTTGGCATGTTGGCATCCCCAAATCACCCACAAATACCAAGTTTCAACTCCAGGAACCCATCCAAGTGAGTGCAACATCCTTTGCAAGATTTCTGGACCAGAGAGGCAGTTGTGAAGCAACTATGCTCTACACTGATCCATTTGGCCTGAATTTTTAGCAGCATGTGCACCTTCCTACTACACTCCAGCATGGCAAACTTTCACTCCCAAAGCCCTAGCCATTTATCCCCAACTTGCTGCACAAGTTTCTGTCCAGAAACTTTCATGGAAGCTATCCAGCTGTCCTAGTCAGCTCTTGTCAAACCAAAGGCACAGGAAGGACTTAGGTTGAGAAGACTACCGCGTAGACATGATCGTTCGGGACAGAGCGTGCCGCGTGCGCCAGTGCACATGGTGACCACGTGTCTGGCCGAGCCAAAACCGTGCTCTGCACGTCGACCGCGTCGGACGCGACTGCTCCGACCACTTCGCGATGCCTCTCCTTGTCCAAACGTGCCGACTGCGTCGTCGCCGTCCACATGGCCCGCCTGGAACCCTCTCCCCTTCGGCGAAGCTCGCCGGCAGACACGGCCAAGCTCCGCCGCTGTGCACCGTACGGGCACTGTGGCCTAGCTGGCTCGCGTCTTCTGCCTCGAGCCGTCGCCGTCGCATTGACTTCTCCCACCCCTCTCGTCACCTCAGCCCACGCCGCGACGGCCAGCACGCCGTCCTCGCCCGGCCAGCTCAACCGTGGCGGGATCCGGCTCGGCCACCCCTCGTCCGCCTATAAAAGGCCTTGCCCGGCCTCTCCATCCCTCACCACTCCACTCTTCTCCCTCTCAATTGCCACCAGCCGCTCCAGGGCAGGCCGGAGAGCCCTCCTTCTCCGTCTCCGACGAAGAGCTCCGCCACTCTGCCCCAGCTCTGTCCGCTTGCCTCCATCCACCCCAGGCCCAGCTGAGACCACCAGTGAGCTCATGAAGCTCCACTGACCATCCCCAGCCCTTCCTCTGCTCGAGTGCTCGCCGGAGTCGCTGGATCCATCGACCCCCGAAGCACGCCGCCGCCTGAGACAAAGGGGGCGACGTCGTCCGGCCATCTCCCGACGAGATACGGGTATAGGAGTGCTCGTCAGCGTCTGCCCGATCCATCCCCGCCGTCCCCGAAGCTCGCCGCCGTCGCTATCGCCGGCAACCCTCGCCGGTGAGCCGCCCTGCTTCTGTTCCTCTCTCTCCTCTTCAAATATGACAGGCGGACCCCACCTGTCGGCGACTCCACGCGCGCCCGAACCGGTATGTAAGTGGAGGCGCCTGGCTAGTTTACGCCTTCGACGTGGCCTCCCCTGGGTTTTTCTGTTTTTCAGTTAAATTCAAATAATTCCAGAAACTTTGACTGAACTTTGACCATCAATATCTTTTAAACCATAAGTCCAAATGAGTTCATTCTCTTTGCATTATTTTTCTTATGAGCTCCTCTTTCTGCTGTAAAACATTGGTATTTTTCTCTGCTGTCTAGAATTTCTGGTCAAAAGAAAATGCTTTATGTGGTATTTGAAAATGTTTTCAAAAATGCTTTTCAGATTGTTTTGCCTAGTTGGTGAAGGCCAGGAGTACTTCCACACTCTATCCGTGCAAGGCAAGCCACAACTCTCATTTGCATAATTGCATTACAATATCATAGTTTAAATAATTATTTTAATGTCAAATATGAATTTATTTTTGAATGAACTAGTTCATGCAATACTTTGAAGATCTTGGATAAGTTACTGTCATGATGATGATGGGATTATAGGATAGTAGTAGATTTCCAGATTTATGTTGAAATGCTGTCGGACTGTGAGATTACCGTCTATGATTATTTTGTGATTCCACCGGTACTGCATATATGGGATCAGTAGTATAAGTTGATCATGATGCTCATTGGATTTCTAGTTGGTTATTGTGATAACCTAGATTACTTGTATATCGGAGTGTCAGTGATGACTATGATTATCGGAGATAAAATCCTTCATCATTGATCAAGTGCCACTCACCCGGACTTACCCGTGCAGCCACATTTGCTGGAATGGGACGGCCTTGGCTTGGTCTAACAGCATGCTCTTTTATCGGTACCACCAAAGAGGGAAGGTTATGCGTGCGTGCTGCCCTGATCAGGTAGACGACGATAACCTTGTGAGCCCGGTTTGGTTATTGAGCTCAGGTCCCCGTTTGGGACAATTTGTTGGCCACGACGGTGGCAGTTGTCAAGAGTGACACAGGGGTCACCCAGGGCATGACTCCGGGGGAGGATGATTGTCGGTGGTACGATGGAGAGTCACGGGTTAGGCAAGTTTCCTTGGAGCAACACCAGTCCACCCGGAAGGGAAGTGTACCGAGGTACGGGACCAGGAGCTTCATAGTGTGGGTAAAGTGCGCAACCTCTGCAGAGTGTAAGAATCTGTTCGAATAGCCGAGTCCACAGTATTGGACACAGTTCATATTAAGTCACACTGTCTGATCAACACCAATGAAGGAATGACGTGTTAATGATGGAAGAACTCGTCTCAGCATGGTTAGGTGACCGATTTGTTGGAAACCGCTGGTAACTGTTGAGGATGATTCTCGAGGATGATTGTCAGAAGTTCTCAAGGTGACCATGAGTTGGTCACGAGAGCAAGTGGTTCAATTATGCGGCTCAGGACAAAGTGGTTTCATAGTAGTAGCAAGGTTGATATTTGTAGCAACAGCATGTTATTATTTTCTTCCACCCTTTTAGTAACATCTAAATCTGATTTAATCATGATTGCTATGACATTGTTATGCCTTGATGCTCTTGATTGTTGCGAGCTTGCGAGTACATTCAAAGTACTCACCTGGCGTGTCATGCCAGTTTGCAGGTGCTGCCATGTTTGCATAGTGGAGATGTTCGAGTTATGAGCTAGGACGTGTCCCAGCCAGAGTCCCTGTGGAGTGGAGTCCATTTTGACGTTGTAATTCTGCTGCTAGGATTTGAGCCACTGCTAGCATAGAACTATTATAGCAAGCGTAGCTTTGCCGAGGCAACCCTTTGTAATATCTCAAACCCTTGTACCCCAACTATTTGTAATAAAGAGCTGATTTGTTCTATGCCAAGCAGTGCCGTATTCCAAAAGACTTCATCTCTGGGCTGGAATACGGGGTGCTCCAGTGACTCTGAGCCGGGGTGCCACAAACCACACAGAACCACGTATGCAGCACCTACACACACAAAAGCAAATACTTGCACCCAACGCAAACAAGAGGGTTGTCAATCCCCTTGGTGGTTACTTGCAAGGATTAATTCTGATAGTGATAGATAGATAAATAAATTGCAAAACAAAATAAAGAAAATAAAATGACGGCAAGGTATTTTTGGATTTTATATATGATGGATAAATGACCCGGGGGGCCATAGTTTTCACTAGAGGCTTCTCTCTCGAACACATGGCATACGGTGGGTAAACAAATTACTGTTGGGCAATTGATAGAAAAGCACATAGTTATGATAGATTCATGGCAATGATCATGTATATAGGTATCACATCCGAGACAAGTACACCGACTCCTGCCTGCATCTACTACTATTACTCCACGCATCGACCGCTATCCAGCATGCATCTAGGGTATTAAGTTAATGAAAATAGAGTAACGCCTTAAGCAAGATGACGTGATGTAGACAAAGTAAACTCAAGCAATATGAATATACCCCGTCATTTTATCCTTAATGGCAACAATACAAATACGTGTCTTGTCCCTTTCGGTCACTGGGATAGAGCACCGCAAGATTGAACCCATCACAAAGCACCTCTCCCATTGCAAGATAAATCAATCTAGTTGGCCAAACCAAATGGATAGATCGGAGAGAAATACAAAGCTATAACAATCATGCATAAATAAGTTCAGAAAAGACTCAAATATTTCTCATGAATAATCTGATCATAAACCCACAATTCATCGGATCCCAACAATTACACCGCAAAAGAAGATTACATCGAATAGAACTCCAAAGAGATCGAGGAGAACATTGTATTGAAGATCAAACAGAGAGAAGAAACCATCTAGCTACTAGCTATGGACCCGTAGGTCTATGGTAAACTGCTCACACATCATCGGAAGGGCAGCAAGGTTGACGTAGAAGCCCTTCGTGATCGATTCCGCCTCCGGCAGATCGCCGGAAAACGCCTCTAGATGGGATCGTGGAAGAATAGAAGCTTGCGGTGGCGGAAAAGTTATTCGATGTGGCTCTCTAGTATATGGGGAATATTTGAGAATTTATAGGCTTGGAATTAGGTCAAGAGGTCCAACGAGGGGCCCACAAGCCTGGGGTGCGCGCCTACCTCCCCTGGGCGCGCCTTCCGAGCTTGTCGCTCCCTCGTGACTCGTCTGGTCTTCTCCCGAACCTTCTAGGGTCTCTCTTGGTCTAGAAAAAAATAATCCGAAGTTTTTTCTTCGTTTGGACTCAGTTTGATATTGATTTTCTGAAAAGCCAAAAACAAGCAAAAAAACAGCAAATGGCACTGGGCACTAGGTTAATAGGTTAGTCCCAAAAAATGATATATAATTACATATAAAACATCCAAGATTGATACTATAATAGCATGGAAAAATCAAATATTATAGATACGTAGGAGATGTATCACTTTGCAACAGCCCTAGACTGGCACGACCCCATGCCTAGAAGGTTTGTGTCCCTGGTTCTCACTACACCGTCAGGGACGTGTTGGCCAGGCTCAGGGACCCTGCAGACGACGTCGGCGGGGATGAACCCCACCATTCGGAGCTCCTCGATGGTGGCGTCCGTAACCTTGGAGGCCACCCACCTCTGCTTCATATCCACATCGGCCATTGGTGTGGGATGCGGAAGACTGGAGAAAGCTTTAGGCTTGTAAAGGGGATTGGGGGTGCGAGAGCTTGGAGGGTTTGGGCGCTGGAGTAGTAGGAGAGCGTGGGAAGAAAGATTTTTGCCCCCTGCTCTTTATAAGTCAGTAAAAAGATGAAGCGTCCCTCAGTCGCACCGTAAAAATCGCCACGTTTCGGCCGATTATGTTGTTATGGCCGCATGGGGTGAAACAACTGATTGATGATATCCCCTAAAATGCGGGGCACGATCTCTGCTCTAATGAAATGTGCCAGTAAGAGGGTTGCCTCGAACCGTGATTCGAATAAGTAATAACTGATGTGCGTGACGTTTCGGAAAAGTTGTCAGTAATTGACTGCCGAACACATCTACTCTGCTAGTCTTCAAGGCTAAGCAAGCCATGCACTTCGGATACACGGAGATGCAGTTTGGTTGCACATGGTCGGCTGGCCATGTCTCCCGCTTAGGAGGGTGACACCAACCAATTGGGGATTAGTGAACCGTGGGCGGATGCTTAGCTCAAGGCGTGTTAAAGAACTTGCCTGCTTAGCCAAAGACTCTCACGCCGAAGACATCTATTCGAAGAAGATTGCCATCCTCGGCTTTGAAGATAAGTTCGGGGGCTACTGATGGTGTCCTAGACTAGGGGGTCCCGGTGATGTAGGGTGGAACCCTAATGTGATGATCTTTTCACACTTGGAGGGGGAAAAGGGAAGAACAAACAAGAACAACAAAGGGAAATCACTCAAACAAACCCATATCACACATCCACTAGGATAGCATACATGAGATCCACAAGTATACAAGATCAATCCATGGAAACAAGCACAAAGGTAAAGTTCTTCTCACTCCAAAGGAGGTGAGGTCTTGATGATCTAGGTGAGATCCTTCTCCCTTAGGAGGTCTTGATGATCCTATGATGGGGATCCTTCTCCCTAGAGAGGTCTTGATTCCCCAAGAGGAGATGCAAGGAGCAAAGCTCAACTCAAATATCTCAATATACCTTGCTAACCCTAGCTAGGAGGAGGTAGGGGAATTTATATAGTAGTCCACGAGGTAGGAGAGGGGGTGAGAGGGTTACAAGGCCCTCAGACCGGCTGTGCACGCGCAGGTGCCGGATGTCCGGCCTAGGGCTCGGATGTCCGTTGGCTCCCGTCAGGCCGGATGTCCGGAGCCGGGGTCGGATGTCCGGTCTGGTCCTAGTCCAGCTTCTGTCCTCTTCGGGCCAGATATCCAGGGCCCTGTCGGATGTCTGGGCCTGTCGGGCCAGATGTCCGGGCAGGGGCCGGATGTCCGGGCCCTGGAGCTTTTGCGTTGGTTGTCTTGTAGCAGCTCGGCTCCTCAGGGGCCGGATGTCTGGGCCATGGGCTGGATGTCCGGCCGTTGATACATTTCAGCGGTCTTCCTTGTCGATCTTCTTCGTCCGTGTACTTGGTGACTTGGTCTTCACTCCGAGCATTCCCAAGGCGGTCTTCTTCATACCTAAACACACATTGCATCTCGGCTTGAGGTAGTAGCCATATCTCACACGGGTCATATGGAAGTTCGTTAAGGAGAGATGTCACCTCGGTCTCAATAGCTCTTGCACGTGCTCGTGTCATTGGTCCACTTGGCACTTGGGGAGACGGAGGTGGGTCCATGGGGATGACCGTAGGATGCTCCGCATCATCTCCCCCCCCCTTGGAAAAGATCCGTCCTCAGATCAAAATCCTCATCACTATGGAAGGGAGATAGGTCCTTGACATTGAAGACGTCTCTCACGTTGTACTTGTTGCTCAGTATGTCGATATTGTAGGCGTTGTTGTTGTAGCGTGCGAGCACCTTGAAAAGTCCGTCGGCGCGAGGTAGGAGTTTGGACTTGCGCTCTTTAGGGAAGTGGTCTTTGCGAAGGTGTAGCCACACAAGATCTCCGGGGTTGAACACTGTCGGTATGAAAACCGGCAGACCTCGGGGTAGGGGGTCCCGAGCTGTGGATCTCGGATCAATGATAACAGGGACGAAGGAGACGGTGTTTACCTAGGTTCGGGCCCCCTCGAAGAGGTAATACCCTACGTCCTGCTTTGATTATATTGATGATGAAGTATCGAATAGAAGCTTGATCTACCTCGAGATCGTAAGGAGAAGTCTAACCCTAGGGCTAGGTGGATGATAATTTTAATTCCGTGTCCTCTACAAGCTAAACCCCCTGGCTTATATACACTCCAGGTAGGGCATCTAGGGTTACATGGTGGCATCCAGGGATGCGTACGGAGGTAGCAGGAGATGTCTTGGGGTATACTCCAAGTCTTTAGCAGATGCAATCTTGATCACATCATGGCTTCCGGAGTCCATCTGAATGAGAACGAGGTCCTTCAGGCCCAGCCCGAGGAATATGGGCCGACTAGGTTGGTAACCCTAGTCTAGGACATCGTCAGTAGCCCCCAAAGTAGTCTTCTATGCCGAGGACAACCCTTTCGCCTTTAACAACTTCAGATCGGAGTCTTTGGCTCAACAGACGAGTTCCCTCCTTTCTGTTGATACTTTTCTTTATTCGTGGCCACCACAGACCGCTCCTTGAGGGGGTGGCATCCCTTGCTCGGAACCCAACAAAAACATGATCCGCATCCGAGGCCGCGGGATTACTTAGCCTCAAAGGCCTACCGCGTAGATGTGAACAGTGTTTCCAGCCTGAAACTTTATCGAAGCGGCACGATCCATGACTAGGCGAGCAGTTACTGCTCACTCGAATCGCGGCCCGAGGCAATCCTTTTACTGGTACATCCCATCGAAACGGAGATCGTGCCCACTTTTTAAGGGATATCATTAAGATTTTGTTTCTCCCTATATGCATAATAGCATCTTTTATGGGTAATGGCGATTTCAACGGCGTGGCTGGAGGGACTCTTGGCCTTTTCATCAGCCTATATAAGAGTGAGGGGGAAGCAGAGAGAACACGCTCCCTTCCTTGCCTACCTACCGCCTCTCAAGCTCCGTCGCCCAGATCCAATCCCGAGCTCTTCCCACTTCCTCAGCGCCTCTCCCCTCAACAATGGCGGAGAACAACCTCAAGGGGCACTGGCCAGTTCCTCCCTGACGGAGGGCACCATTTTAGAGCTGCGCAGTGCGGGGTACATCCCCACGGAGGTCCGCACTCGTGCGCCGGCTCCGAAGCAGTGCATACCCACTCCCGACGCCGGGGAGAGGGTCGTCTTCATCCCCCACCTCATCAGAGGTCTGGGGTTCCCGCTGCACCCTTTCGTGCGCGGGATCATGTTTTACTACGGGCTAGATTTCCACCATCTGGCCCCGAACTCCATCCTTCACCTCACCTCCTTCATCACCGTCTGTGAGGCCTTCCTCCGCATCGAGCCACACTTCGGACTGTGGCTGAAGATCTTCGGCATCAAGCCAAGGTTCAGCGACTCCGAGCTCTCTGAGTGTGGGGGTGCGATGATCAGCAAGAACCAGAGGGCGGTCTGGTTCAAAGGCACCTTTATAGAGACTGTCAAGGAATGGCAGTGCGAGTGGTTTTACTTCACCGAGCCACTCGCTGCAGGCCAGGCTGAGGTCAAGTTCTCAGCTGGTCCTCCAAAGAAGCTCGTGTCCTGGATGAGGAAGGGCATGGACTGCGGGAACCCAGCGGAGGTGAAGGTGCTGATCTAGAAGATCGAGTTCTGGATAAACCAGAGGGACATCAAGCTGGCGGACGTGGTGAACGCCATGCTCCACCGCCGTGTCCTGCCGCTTCAGTCTCGGGCTACCCTGATGTGGGCGTACAAGCCCGAGGACGTGGTGCCCATCCACCACTTCTTCTGCTCCACCCAGGCTGGGATGTGGAAACTGCTATTCAAGCCGTCCAAGGATGGTTTTCCTGAGGCCGGGAGCGACTTCGGCTTCGAAGCCGCCCATGACGCCCCCGAGGTAAATCTCCATACTCAGTTCTACACTCTATGTTTCCTAGTTCCTCACAAATTTTGGCTAACCAATCAAACATTTGCAGAAGTGGGTCCCCAAGGCACAGAAAATGATGTGCCCGGTGCTGCAGCCCGAGGGGGAGAGGACTCCCCAGCTCGTGGCCCTCTTAACCGAGGACCAACATGTGGTGATCCCCCAGGAGTCCAAACCTGCGAGGAGCAGAGCGGGTCTCCGAGCTCGGTAGACCTCAGTCACCCGGTCCGAGGAGACCCACACCTCCTCCACCCACGAAGACGAGGAGGGAGACGTGGGGGAAGGGAAATCTTCCCCTAAAGGGAAGAGGGCGGCGTCCGAGGGCGCCGAAGAGGAGGCGAGGCCGAAAGGCCCGAAGACGCTGCGCAAGTCCTCCACCGATCCAGTCCTGCTGGAGAAGCCCAGCTTCCCAGACGAGTCGGACGAGGACCTCCTCACGCTGGGGACGAAGAAACCGGCCCCCCGAGGGTATATAATTACCACTCAATTTGGACTTCGAAAGCCTGTTACTCTCATGAAACTCATAAGAGAGTTATTGCCAGCCCGCCCGGGACTCGCCTCAGCGGCGATACTTCGGGCGATCTGCCCCCGTCGGACAGCGGGGAGCCGGAGCCCGCCGAGACTCCCTCGGCCTTCGAGGGGTTAGGGGAGGCGTTATCTGGCCCGACCCCTCCAGTCAACCTATCGGGGGCCGGGGTACCAGTCGTCATGGCCGAGGTTGACAGCTTGGCCGCACCAGGCCAAGGGGATCCGATCCCCGAGGTCCCCAAGGAAGGGTTGGGCCGGGCATCGGCCCAGCCCGTACAGTCTCCGATGCCTGCGCCGTAACCGGAGATCCTCGCCCCCAGCATCTCGTTGGTGGGTTCAGAGGTTGCTCCACCCCCGCCTCCCGCCACAGGGCGGGTTAGCGCGGGGTAGCCCGAGGAGATGGAGGCAGCCTTAACTAGCTCCTCCATCGCAGAAGAGCACCGTGCTTTGATCGGCGCGGCGCTACAAGGCTTCCGGTCTGCGGAGGCTGGACTGCACAAGGTCTTCAAAGGCCTCGTGAGGGGCTTCGAGGTACACTTTTTTTGTTGTCATTCGAATAATATTTGAGCTTATGATTGTTTGTAGTAGCGTGCTTTTGTCCAAAGACTTGTTGCCTAGCACGTCATTTGTAAGAGCGTATCCAGCCAGTAGCCCCCGAGCCCAAGGCTGGTTTTGAAAAACCGGCCTTGGGGTCGAATGTTTGAGTATGCTTTAGGTGTTCATCCAGTAGCCCCCATGACTCTGGTCATTCTTCAAGAGGACTGACCAGAGGATTAAGTCGAAAAAACCACGACTAAGGCGTGGGTGTATGTTTTCAGGTGTCGACCTCGGCTTCGAACTCCACCTTCCAGGAGGTGGCGGAGATGAATAGGAAACTGCAGAGGTCCGAGGAGGACCTTGATCTGATGAAAAAGCAGATCGAGTTGTCTCAAGGTAAACTTCAAGAAGTTGTGAGAGTGCCAATTTTACTTTTTTGAAAATGCTCTTAAAAGATTTAGTTCTGAAGCCGAGTTGTTTTGCATCACAGCTACTATGGTGGAGCTTGAGGCACTCAAGGCCGAGCTGGCGAAAGCTCGGCAGGAGGCCGAGCTACAGAAGGCTGCGGCCGCAAAGGCCGAAGAGGGTCTGGCTGCTGAGAAGGTGGCTAGGGGCAAGGACCAGGCACGGATCCTGGAGGTGGAGGAGACCCTGAAGGGCAATTACCAAGACCGCGATGCCCTTCGGGAGAAGGAAAAGGTGGCAAGGACCGAGCTCGAGAAGCTGCGCCAGGCGCACGCTGAGGTCCAAACCCAGGCCCATGCAGACCGTGAGGTGCTTCAGCAAGTGAAACAGATCGCTGCTGGTAAGCCATTTTTGCTTCAATGTGTTTTTGGCCGCAAGGGGTTCGTCGAGCTCACCCAGCTATGGCGATCCACAGAGGCCTTCGCGGATCTTCCGAGGAGCGCGGCAGACGCAGGCCGCTATTACGCCACGCAGGAGGGCCATGCTACGGAGAGGGCATTTTGGTAACAATTCCAGGCGCCTTCGCATCCGGTACTGCTAAACAATCAGATGAAGCAGTTGCCTCCACATGGCGAAGGCAACGCTTCAAGACCTATGCACCAATCTCTGGCCCGCGGAGGCCCTGCCGACCAGCTTCTTCAGGTTTTTTGCCCGGCTTCGGGAGGCCGCCCCCTAGTTGGTGCGCTGGAAGCGTTCTGCGTGCCTGGAGGGTGCTCAGCGGGCATATGCCTGTGTGAATATGCACTATCCGTGCATTGAAGCGGCGGTCGTGGCCGCTGGGCCCCCCGAAGGGAAGTCTCGGACCGTGGAGCAGTACCTGGGCAAGGCAATGGAAGGGGCCTGGATCACCGAGGCCGAGTGTCCTAAGGACACTCTGTATTTCTAGATAGTACTTCGGTGCCGAAGTGTAGTTGGATGTAAAAACTATCCTTTGTTTGCAATGAATGCGGCTTTATTTTTCGATGCTATTGTATGTTTTTTATATTTTTTTGACTCCTGTGTGACTATGTTTAACTAAAAGTGACCAGTCATCAGCTTCGACCCCTTTGTACAGTGTACAGCGGGTGTTTCCGAGGCAATCATGACCCTTAGCCGACGTCTCGGTTCGTGAAGGCGGTCCATGCTCGTGGAAACAAGGCAATTGCACTATAGTGGTTTTATAGCTTTCACTTAGTCATAGGAGCTTGGCTGTGAGGGCTGATGACGAGCCCCCAGTCCCTGAAGTGGTTTGGCTGTGTGGCCGAGGTCTATGCCACTAACCACTTCGCCTGATTTAATAAGAAGCCCTTCGTTTAACACGGGTAACCTCCAATGGTACATTTCTAGATGTTGTCTTTGGATGGCCGACCTGTTTACGCTTACCAGGACAATCAGTTTTCGGCTTTATCCACTGAGGCGCTTTGCCAGTCAAGTTGGCAGCGCAATCGCAGTGGTTCTCCCTTTACACCCTTAGCTGAATGGATCGGAAACGTAAGGGGTAAGCACAGGAGCCGGGCAACCCAACTATTGACCAAAATTGAGGTTCGAAACAGATTCATATAATGCAACATCCAAGACGCCGAATAGATACTTCGGACTTGTAGGGGGGCGTGAGATTAAAAGCGAAGCCCATGGTAATTTTAAATAACAGTTGTATCATGGATGTATGCTTTTGGCTCAAAGGCAGTAAACATAAGGAAATGCGCAATGGCCTCGATGGGTGCACTTTCTTTATTTCATGTGGTCAAGCCATACATGCCGAGCTTTGACAAAAGAAACTTGTAGAAGATACAACGGAAAAAAGGAAAAGTAAAGGAGTAAGAATAGGGCGGACATGTTAATGGGTTTACTGGCCCAAGCCCGTCGCTGTCGCACGTCTGCGTCTCCGTGCTGTTGACCAGCTTGTCTTCGTTGAGAGCAAAGTAGATATGGGCTGTCCACGACCTCGGCCGTTCGTTTGCTTGATGCTTTCGTCGGTCATTTAGAAAGGTGTGCGACTGCCACTTGGATGGTTTAAGCCATGTGGACATGCTACTTCTGTCTGGGCCTTTTACAGCGCCCTGCTGGTATGCAAGTCTGAAGCGCATTGCTGTTCAGTCGAGCTGATAATGACGCATCATTTGCTTCGGCTCCTCGGCCGCCCATGGAATTTTTAGTGCAAAGTTGTGCACCCTGGGGACATAATGCCCTTCCAAGGGGAGGCGAACGAGGAGCCCGTGCCCCTATTTTGGGGGAATGGTTGCCTGATCGAGGTCGGCTCGCGTAGCCCATGTGGGCTTCAAGGAACTGGTCGTGTGACGAGCTGCCTCCTCGGTTGCCAGTACCTCGGCTGCGAAAGCCGCGCTCTGTTCCTTTGTTCCGAGGGAGCGTTCGGTGTTACCATTTACTGTAATAACACCATTTGGTCCTGGCATTTTCATCTTTAAGTATGCGTAATGCGGGACTGCGTTAAAGCGGGCGAATGCAGTGCGCCCAAGCAGCGCGTGGTATCCACTCCGAAAAGGGACGATACCGTAGATTAACTCTTCGCTCCGGAAGTTCTCGGGTGATCCGAAGACTACCACCAGCGTTAGTGTTCCCGTGTAGCAGGCCTTGACGCCTGGTATGACACCTTTGAAGGTGGTGGTGCTGGGTTTGATCTTCGATGTGTCTATGCCCATTTTTCTGATCGTATCCGCATAGATTAAATTGAGGCTACTGCCTCCGTCCATAAGGACGCGGGTCAGATGGAATCCGTCAATGATCGGATCCAGGACCAAAGCAGCTGATCCGCCATGTCGGATGCTGGTTGGGTGATCATGTTTGTCAAATGTGATCGGGTAAGCCGACCACGGATTGAACTTCGGGGCAACAGGCTCTAGGGCGTAAATGTCCCGAAGTGCTCGTTTCCTCTCCTTTTTAGGGATGTGGGTTACGTAAATCATGTTTACGTCCTTCACCTCGGGAGGGAATTGTTTCTGTTTTCCATTATTGGATCGCCGAGGTTCATCCACGTCCTCGCCGCGAGGTTGAGCTTTATTTTGGCCCTCCGCCGCTATTTTTCCGGCCTGCTGGAAGACCCAGCAGTTCCTGTTTGTTTGGTTTGCTAGCCTGTCCGAGGTGCCATGTATTTGACATGTCCTATCGAGGATCTTGTCAAGCTGGTTGGGTCCGTCTTTGCTCCCTTTAAAGGGCCTCTTTTTCTAACCAGATCTAGGTCCGTTGAACCATGCGTTCACTGCAACGTCCTCGGTGTCGCACCGGCCATTTTTATGCATGGGCTTATTTTTGTTGCGTCTGGGCTTGCCATTGGCGTCACGAGCTTCCGAAGTGCCTGCCTCGCCGTTGTGAGTACTGCGGGCTAGCCAACTATCCTCTCCCGCACAAAAGCGGGTCATAAGCGAGGTGAGGGCCGCCATGGTCCTCGGCTTGTCTTGCCCGAGCTGGCGTGCGAGCCACTCATCTCGGATGCTGTGCCGGAAAGCGGCGATCGCCTCGGCATCGGGGCAGTCCATAATTTGGTTCTTTTTAGTTAAGAACCTGTTCCAGAACTTCCTTGCCGACTCGCCGGGTTGTTGGATGACATGGCTAAGATCGTCGGCATCTGGAGGTTGGACATATGTGCCCTGGAAGTTAGCCCTGAAGGCGTCCTCGAGTGCTTCCCAGCTTCCGATGGAATGAGGAGGCAGGCTATTAAGCCATTGCCTCGCCGGCCCCTTTAACTTGAGCGGCAGATATTTGATTGCGTGGAGGTCGTCTCCATGCGCTATGTGGATGTGGAGAAGGAAGTCTTCAATCCACACCGCTGGGTCAGTAGTACTATCGTATGACTCGATGTTGATGGGTTTAAACCCGTCAGGGAACTGGTGTTCCATTACCCTATCTGTAAAATAGATCGGGTGAGCGGGACCTCAGAACCGAGCAGACTCGCGTCGGATGTCGGGGGATATCCGTGTAAAAGCTTGTTCCCGAGCTCGGTCGTTCTTGTCCATCTAGGCGTCATAGCCGTCGAGCCCGGCCGGTGGACGTCCTCTTGATCCGTAGATGGACCGTGAAGGTGCCCGGTTCGCCTCTATCTGGCGTCTTGCTTTGTATGGCTCCGTGTAGTCGATGGGATCCTTGCCGTAACGGCATGTCATTGTTTGGGTGTGTAAATTTTCCCGCACTGGCCTGTCGCGCCCTCTAGGGGGGCGGTTAGGTTCGTCAGCCTGTCCGCGTGTTAAGAGCACGTCGTCGGTTAATTCTTCGTTGAATTCGGGCAGTAAACACCTGCGCGGGTAGGATTTAGGCGCGCTACGGCGCTGTTCTTCGAGGTCTTGCTCGGCCGAGAGTATCTCGACCCACTTGTCATTCAGCACGTCTTGATTGGCTTGCAGCTGCTGCTGCTTCTGTTTCATGCTTCGGGCGGTGGCCACGAGGCGTCGTCGGAACCGTTCTTGCTCAAAGGGGTCCTCGGGGACTATAAAGTCCTCGATACCCAGGCTCTCGTCCTCCTCGGACTGAGGTAAGTAATTGTCATCAGCCCCTTCAAAGAGGTCATCGGGGTCCTCATCCTCGGGGATTCCTGCGGGACTATGTGGCTGCCCTGGGGAGGCTTGAAGATCCTCTCCCGAGTTATCGGCGTCGTCTGTCGCCGCGTCGGTGTTGGTGGTAGTGGCGTCGTGCGCGCTGCAGTCCCCATTGGCACCTCTCCCGCGCCTTTGCCGACGTCTTGATGGGTTCTTAGGAGTATCCACCATATATACGTCATAGGTGGAGGTTGCAGTCCACTTGCCGGTGTTGACCAGCGGCGTGGTGGTTTCTGTGGGGCCATCGACATCTTCATCCACGTCGGTGGCTTCGTCGTAGTCTAACACGTCGGTTAACTCGTCGACCATGGTGACTAGATGGGTGGTGGGTGGGATGTAAATTTCCTGATCGTCGGCTTTATGTCCGATCTTGTCATAGACCGAGGTTTGAATGTTCGTGATTGATAAGCTTTGGATGGGATCAAGCATCTCGTTTAGGTGAGATAACTCCTTGGGATCCATGGCCTGGCTATAAGTTGGGTCAACTCGAAGTATGATTGGTGGATCGCCTAACGCGTCCGTGGCTTCGTGCGGCTCCGGGGTTGATTTCGGATCTGATACCCGAGCCAGCTCCAGATCTGACGTGGTACCCGAGGCTGCGTCTAGGCCGGCATCGGGGCTTGATGCCGAGACGAGGTTGCCCGAGGTGGGGATGATTGGTTCCTCTGCACCGTCTTGTGGGGCCAGGGGGCTTCGCCCGACGTCCTCGAGGAAGATCGGTTCCGAGGTCGAGCCCCCATTGTCAGAAAAGCCCTTGATCCGGCCAGGTTTCCAATCTAAAAGGACAAGCTCACCATGGGAATCCGCGGTGTATTCCAAGCTTCCAAAATTCATGACGTGATTTGGAGTGTAATTCTCGACGGGAGCTAGATGGCCCAAAGAGTCGGCACAAAATACCATGCTACCGAAAACAAATAACTGGCCAGGGACGAAGATGTCCCCGTAACCGAAGCCGTAGTTGAACTGTGGGTGAGCCATCGATCCTTTGCCGATCTCACAGTCGAACTCTCAATGAAAGCACCCATGTCGGTGTGAAAACCGGCAGACCTCGGGGTAGGGGGTCCCGAGCTGTGGATCTTGGATCAGTGGTAACAGGGACGAAGGAGACGGTGTTCACCTAAGTTCGGGCCCTCTCGAAGAGGTAATACCTTATGTCCTGCTTTGATTATATTGATGATGAAGTATCGAATACAAGCTTGATCTACCTCGAGATCGTAAGGAGAAGTCTAACCCTAGGGCTAGGTGGATGATAATTGTGATTCCGTGTCCTCTACATGCTAAACCCCCTGGCTTATTTACACGCCAGGTAGGGCATCTAGGGTTACATGGTCAGCATCTAGGGATGCGTATGGAGGCGGCAGGAGATGTCTTGGGGTATACTCCAAGTCTTCGGCATATGCAATCTTGATCACGTCGTGGCTTCCGGAGTCCATCTGAATGAGAACGAGGGCCTTCAGGCCCAGCCCGAGGACTATGGGCCAACTAGGTTGGTACCCCCTAGTCCAGGACATCATCAAACACCATGGGGTGCTTGTTGATGTTGACCTTGATCGCGAGTCGTTGCACTTGGTGCTCGATCATGTGCCTTGTATCTTCATGCATCTTCTTGAGGTAGCTCGCTCGTGCACTCGCGTCCATGTTGATGCGCTCTTGTAGAGGTAGCGGTAGAATGTCCAATGGGGACAACGGGTTGAAACCGTAGACGGCCTCGAAGGGGGACTTGCCGATAGTAGAATGTCGTGCTCAATTGTAGGCGTACTCGGCGATGGGAAAGCATTCCTCCCATTCCCTTATGTTCTTCTTGATCAACACGCGGAGAAGTGTAGAAAGTGTCCGGTTCGTGACCACCGTTTGGCCGTCGGTTTGTGGATGATATGCCGAAGAGAGGAGTAGCTTGATTCCTAGCTTGGCGCAAAGTGTCTTCCAAAAGTAGCTAAGGAACTTGACATCGTGGTCCGACACAATCGTCTTGGGCACTCCATGCAATCACAAGATTTCCCTACAAAAGAGATTTGCAACATGTGAAGCATCGTCGATCTTGTTACATGGAATAAAATGTGCCATCTTTGAGAAACAGTCCACAACAACAAATACCGAATCTTTGCCGTTTAGAGTTCTAGGAAAGCCAAGCACGAAATCCATACTAATATCTTCACATGGTTGATATGGAATAGGAAGTGGCATATATAGACCATGAGATTGAGCTTTGGACTTAGCTTTGCGGCATGTAGAACACCGGTTTGTGTAGCGCGAGACGTCTCGAAACATCTTTGGCCAAAAATAGTTCTTGGAGAGCCTGGCGAATGTCTTGTTGCGTCCAAAATATCCCATGAGTCCTCCGCCATGAGCCTCTTGCAAAAGCAACAAACGAAGAGAAGACTCGGGGATACAAAGTTTGTTAGCTCGCATAAGATAATCATCTTTCAAATTGTATCGCTCCCAAGTTTTGTGTGTTAAGCATTTGGCATATGGAATCGCAAATGAAGCATCATGTGCATACAAGTCTTTAATGTGCTCAAATCCTATAACATTCAACTCAAGTTGAGTAACCAACATGCATTTGCGGGAAAGTGCGTCCGCCACAACATTTTCCTTACCTTTGATGTACTTGATAACATAAGGAAAAGACTCAATGAACTCACTCCATTTAGCATGACGCTTATTCAATTGTGTTTGACCCATAAGGTATTTAAGCGTTTCATGATCCGTATGGATGACAAATTCACCAGGGCGAAGTTAGTGTTCCCATACATGCAAGACTCTCACTAAAGCATATAACTCTTTGTCATATATGGGGTAGTTAAGTTGCACGCCGGAGACTTTCTCGCTAAAATATGCAATGGGTCGCTTCTCTTGCATTAACACGCCACCTATGCCATTACCACTAGTGTCACAATGCACTTCAAAAGTTTTATCAAAGTTGGGCAATGCAAGCAATGTAGCATGTGTAAGCAAGTTCTTAAGCTCATGAAATGCGGTATCTTGGGAAGGACCCCAAATAAATGGTGCATTCTTCTTACTGAATGCATGCAATGGTGATGCAATAGTGCTAAAATCATTAACAAAGCATCGATAAAATCCGTCTAAGCCAAGGAAACTACGCACTTGAAGCAAATTGGTTGGGTGTGGCCAAGTTTTAATAGCATCATTTTTAGCTTCATCAACTTGAACACCCTTAGAGGAGACTACAAAGCCTAAGAAAACAAGCATGTCAACACCAAAAGTGCATTTTTCCATGTTAGCATAAAGGCACTCGTTTCAAAGAACTTGTGAGACGTCCCTAAGATGTATGACATGATCTTCAAGTGATTGGCTAAACACAAGAATGTCATCAAAGTATACGACAACACAAATGCCAACGTATTTGCGAAGAACATAATGCATCACACGCATGAAAGTGCTAGGTGCTTGAGATAAGCCCATAGGAATGACTAACCATTCATACAAGACAAATTTGGTTTTGAAAGCCGTTTCCCATTCATCACCCTCTTGCATGCGAATTTGATAATAGCCACTTTTAAGATCAATTTTAGAGAAAATGGTGGCTCCACTAGGTTCATCAAGCATGTCATCTAGGCATGGAATGGGATGGCGATATCTAACGATGATATCATTAATGGGACGGCAATCGGAACAATGCGATAAGTACCATCTTTCTTAGGCACAAGGATAACCGAAACGACACATGGACTCAAGCTTTTGCGTACATACCCATTCTCCATGAGATGTTGCACTTGCCTTTGAATCTCTTTGGTCTCGCCGGGGTTGACGCGGTAAGGTGCCTTGTTCGGTAGAGGTGCGCCGGGGATGAGGTCGATGCGATGTTCGATTCCACGAAGTGGAGGAAGTCCGGGAGGTAGCTCATCGGGAAAAACGTCCACGAATTCCTGCAATAGATGAGACAATACCAAAGGTAGATGTTGTGAAGTATTAGTCCACACCGCTTCATCTTTGCACACAAGCACAAAGTGAAGAACACTTGATGGGCTCTCACTCACATCCCTCATGTCTCTTTTGGTGGCTAAAAGCACTGTCGTGGTATTCTCGCTGGGGGTGCGTGATTCACGGCAGATGCCATGAGATGGCTTATGAGGTGGGGCTACGATAGGACGCCGGTGGGTTCCGGAGGCGAGGTTGGCACGAGCGAGTGCGGGACACAAGACGTACCCAGGTTCGGGGCCCTCTGGAGAGGTAACACCCCTACTCCTGTCGTGTGAGCTGATAAGCACAGAGGTTACAGAGTCGCTCCTGGAGCTGCTTGGACGGAGGAGGGAGAAGGGGCTAAGCCACCGTTCTGCCTCTCCTGTGCGAGTGTTCGTGATCTGGAGAGAGCTAGCTAGGGTGAGAACTGACCTTACCGCACTAACTCGAACTCTCAGCCACTAAAACCCGATCCTCTGCACGGAGGCCTCCCTGGGGGTCTTATATGCCGACCCCCAGGGTTACAACGGTAACGTACCAGAGGCGCGGGCCCCTGGTGTCATTGACCAGGATCTGGTGGCCGGGTCGCCGGGTCACCGGGTCGCCAGATGCCGGGATGCCGGGTCGCCGGGTGCCGGGTCGGCAGGTGCGCCGCACCTGCCTGGCGCGGGCATCGTGACGGGTCTTGTCTCGTCAGTCTGGGTTCGAGGCACTGTGGCGCGGCTTGTCCATCGTCAGAGGGAGGTCGGCGCCGCCGTTTCTACAGGACCGCGCCTCACTGACACCGCCCGCCTCGGGCGGGGGCGCAAGGAAAGTTGCAGCCTCACCTGCTCTGTCAGGGTAAAGGGAGGAGCGCTGTAGCACAGCTTGCTTCGTCACTAAGGCTTCGCCGCCTCGCGGCCAGCCGGCATGGGCCAGCCGGCCAGGCCGGGTTGCCACGCCGAGCCGGCTCGCGCTGGGGAGCTGGCGTGCCTGGCAAGCCGGCCAGAGGGACTTGTCTTGCTCTGATGATTTTCCGAAAGGGATTCGGGCTCCGTTGCCTACCCGGGGGTTATCCCCCCGACAGTAGTCCCCGAAGTTGGGAAGGTTCGCCGGCTTCAGGCAGGGGAGCCTTTGCAGCTTACCACCCTGAGGAGCCGGTTCTGTTGATGAAGCGCCGGACCAAACCGGGTTCTGCCGCTGCAGCGCCGGGCACACCGGATTGGCGACATGAGCGGCCGGCACGACCCGACCCAGATGTCGACCGGCACCCTGGCGGTCGTGCCGCCCCAAGCCGCCATGGACCCCGAGCGGCCGGGTGGAAGCGGATCCGGCGCCGGGACCGCACTTCAGCTTCCGTGGGCGAGCTCCAGCGAGGCCGTGGTGGGGCCACGAACCCGGGAGGACGATGCGGCGGATGCCTTGCGCTCGCAACTTCACGGCCGGGACGAGCGCCTGCAGGCCTTCCTCCGGGAGGAGCTGGACCGAGCACGGCAGCTGGAGTAGGCGATCGCGGTGAGCTTTTTCTTCTATCTTGATTGTTGAATCAGTGGGGGCGCGCCAGCGCACCCACTGGGTGTAGCCCCCGAGGTTCGTCCGGGCTGCGGATCAGCCGTGTCGAATCTTATGGCCGTCTTTTGCATTATCTTAATCTTCTATCTGCGCGCAGCATCTGTACGACCTGCGGGCCAGCACGTTCAACTGGCTCCGGGAACGGTACCGCGAGGCCAGAACCCGGCTCGCCGCCTCGGAGGAGGAGCTGCATCGGGTCCAAGGTATGCCTTCGTGCCTTCAGTGGGTGCGCGCCAGCGCACCCACTGGGTGTAGCCCCCGAGATTCGGGCCGGACTGCGGAGCAGCCGGGTCGAATCTTAGAGCCTTGACTTTTTCTTCTAATCCTTGCTTCTGGCATCTGACCGGGAATCTTGTCGCGCAGCCGATGCAGCCGAGGTGCCAGGCCTTCGAGGCCGGCTTGCGGAAGCCGGCCAGCAGCGCGGCCTCACCGTCGGCGACCGCGACCGGCTCCAGGCCGAGGTGGACCCGATGGTGGCCGAGAAGGCCAGGGCGGAGGAGGCCCATCAGGCGGAGCTGGGCCGGTTGGCGGAGGAGCGGGGCAAGGCGGCCGAGGAGCTGGCGGACGCCGGCACGAAGATCGCCGAGCTCGAGAAGGATGACGAGGCCCAGGCTCGCGCGTCGGAGATCCGGGAGAGCGGGATGCTGGGCGAGGCGCAGCACCTTGACGAGACCTTCGCCCGTAAGTATCATCTCTTTCTTCAGGCCGGCTGGCGAAGCCGGCAAGTTGCCTTCTTTGACTGACTTGTTTCTTTCCTTTGCTAGGAGTCTTCCCGGAGACACAGGAGGCGGCTGATGCGGCCGTGTACGCCCACCGGGCCGAGCAGCGCGAGCTGGGGGCGGAGATCGACGCGTACGCCGCCTGGTCCTTCTCGGAGCTTGTTCTTGCCAGCGAGGCCCGTCTTCGGGCCGTGGAGGAGCAGATGCGTCGCCTGTTTGAGGCCGGCTTGGGCATGGCGAGCGACCTCTGGCCAAGCGCGGTGGCGCCGAACAGCGTCACCCGGCTGGCGCGGTGGCTGGAGGCCGGCGTGGAGCGACTCGGTGCGTGGAGGGCCTTCGCGGCCCGGGCCGGCGCGGAGAAGGCGCTGCGCTTCGTCGTGTCGTGGTATCCAGGCGTGGACCTCGACCGTCTGGCGGCGCAGCGGGCCGGCGCGGAGGAGGACTTGGCGGCGCGAGCGCAGCGGATCGCCGGGCGGGCCAGCTACTTGGCAGCGTTTGCCCCGCACGACGAGTTCGTCGTCGAGCGGACGGAAGACGGCGAGGAGCTCCCTGCCGACACGCTCGGCCTTCTGCTCAACGACCCGGACGGTAGCTCGGCCGAGACGGGCGCCTATGCCGACGACGAGACTGACGCGGACGACGACGCCACAGCGGAGAGGACGGCGGAGAGCGCTGGACCCAACCCGGCGGCTGCGTCCACCTTGGCTGGGCCGACGCCGGCCGGAGACGACGCGGGTGCCTCTTAGGGCCTTTGTTTTTTCTGTGCTCAAACTTTTGTTCGGTAGCAGGTCCACCCACTGGGGGTGTAGTTCAATGTAATGAACTCGTGGCCGAAGGCCCATGCTATATATAAATTTGGCATGCGATTTGGCGCCAACTGTCGTGGTGATTTCACTTTCTGCTGTTCGGCCTTGGGCCTTTTCCTGTTTGTTGTTTCTCTGGGCTTCCTTCCCGCTAGCCGGACAGCCGGGTTGCGGACTGTGGCTAGGACGGGAACTCGGCTTTGAGAGCGAACGCACAGTACTTAGGCTTTTTCGGACGTTGAGCGCGAGCGAAACACCCACTGGGCCGGCTGGCGGCAGGCGGCGAGGCCGCCTGGCGCACAGCCGGTCGTGCGGCGAACAAGCGAGATAAAACGGGTTAAGCCGGGTTGGCCGTGCCGGGCTGTCTCCTTAGTCGTTCTTGCGTAACGATGCTTCCGGCCTTTGGCTCTTGCCGGCCGGACAGCCGGGAGCCGGCTGTGGCTGGCGAACAGAGGGCTTTGGCGGATCGTATACTCCGAGACGGACTAAGGGAAAAACGACGGGGCGTGGTCTAGCCGGCTAGCCCCCGAGCCCCCGAGCCGGCTATGCCGACTCGGTGGGGGAATTAGAAAAAACATGGTTGTGTGTAGACACAGAATAAAGTGGGAAAAAGGGAGCCCCCGAGCCGGCTGCGCCGACTCGGCAGGAAACATAAGAACGGGGGAGCTGCCTGCTTTGATTAAGTCCAAAAGATGGTGATGCATACATACATGGGTTTAACTGTAAAACGGACGTAGGAGCTCCGCGTTCCAGGGCCGGCTGGACTCCTCGCCGGCTGCATCTCGCTTGCGCTTGTTCGGCTTCTGCACGTCGATGAGGTAGTATGCGCTCCGGTCGCAGAGAGCCTTGCTGACGATGAAGGGGCCTTCCTAGGGGGAGGCCAGCTTATGCTGCCCGGCTGTTCGCTGGACGAGCCGGAGTACGAGGTCGCCTTCGCGGAACGCGTGGGGCTTGATCTTCTTGCTGTGGTAGTGGCGCAGGCCTTGTTGGTAGATGGCGGACCGGCTGAGGGTGAGGAGGCGCGCCTCCTCGAGCAGATCGACGCCGTCTTCGCGTGCTTCTTTTGCTTCGGCTTCGGTGTACATCGCTACCCGGGGTGAGTCGAACTCGACGTCGGTTGGAATGATGGCTTCAGCTCCGTAGACGAGGAAGAACGGGGTGAACCCGGTGGAGCGGTTCGGCGTCGTCCGGAGGCTCCAGAGGACGGCCGGCAGCTCATTGAGCCAGCTGTCGGGTGAGCGCACGAGCGGCTCGACGAGTCGCGGCTTGATGCTGGCTAGGATGAGGCCGTTTGCCCGCTCGACCTGGCCGTTCGACTGGGGATGGGCGACGGAGGCCAAGTCGAGCCCGATGCCGGATGCAGAGCAGTAGTGAGCCAGCGCGCCCTTGGCGAAGTTGGTGCCGTTGTCGGTGATGATGCTGTGCGGCATGCCGTAGTGAACCGCGATATCCTTGATGAATCGGACGACCGTGGGCCCGTCGAGCTTCTTGATCGGCCTGGCCTCGATCCACTTGGTGAATTTGTCGATGGCGACGAGGAGATGCGTCATGCCGCCTCGGGTGGTCTTGAAGGGCCCCACCATGTCGAGTCCCCAGACGGCAAAGGGCCATGTGATCGAGATGGTTCGGAGGGCCGAAACCGGCTGGCGGTTGCGCTTGCTGAAGCGTTGGCAGCCCTCGCACTTGAGGACCAGTTCCTCGGCGTCTTGCAGGGCCGTGGGCCAGTAGAAACCGTGCCAGAATGCTTTGGCCAACAGGGATCTCGAGGCGGCGTGGTGCCCGCACTCGCCCTAGTGGATGTCGAGGAGGATCTCGATCCCTTTGCTCTGCTCGACGCAGCGCTGGAACACGCCCATCGTGCTGCGCTTGACGAGCTCGTGGTTGATGATGCCATAGGCGGACGCGCGCCGCTGCACTTGCCGGGCTTCAGTTTCGTCGATGGGAAGTTCGCCGTCTTCCAAGAAGGCAAGGATTGGCTGAGCCCAGGAGGGCGCCGTGACCACCGTGAGGACGGTCGCCGGGATGGGACCCGGGACGGCAGCCCCCGAGCCGGAGCCGGCAGTCTCCGGGCTGGAGCCGGCAGCCCCCAAGCCGGGGACGACAGCCCCCGAGCTGGAGACGGCAGTCCCCGGGCTGGTGCTGGCAGTCCTCGAGCTTGGGCCGGGGATCCCAGGGCCGGGTGGGGGCGCGCTGGGGTTGTCCGGGACGAAGATGGACTCCGACTCGGGAGACGGCTTGATGGACGGCTTCGGCAGGTGCTCGAGGGAGACGCCGGACGGGATGGCCTGCCGGGTGGAGCCTACTTTGGCCAAGGCGTCGGCTGCTTCGTTGTCGGCGCGTGGGACGTGGAGGAACTCGCAACCATCGAACCCGCCGAAGAGTTGCTGGACCAGGAAACGGTAGCTGGCCATGTTGGCGTCTTTGGCGTCCCAATCGCCGGAAACTTGCTGCACCACCAGGTCCGAGTCGCCGTAGCAGAGGATGCGCTGTATGCCGATCTCCCTGGCCAGCCGGAGGCCGTGCACGAGAGCTTCCTACTCGGCGACGTTGTTGGAGGCGGCGAAATGGATCTGGAGCACGTACCGCAGCCGGTCGTTCTTGGGGGAGGACAGAACGATGCCGGCTCCCAAGCCATTGCGCATCTTGGAGCCGTCAAAGTGCATGCGCCAGTGAGTCGTCTCCGGCGCCGGCGGCAGGTATTGCGTCTCGGTCCAGTCGACGAGGAAGTCGGCCAGCACTTGGTACTTGATGGTGGTGCGCGACTCGTAGAGGATCGTGTGGTCGTCTAGCTCGAGGGCCCACTTGGCCACCCGGCCAGAGGCATGCCGGCAGCCCACGATCTCACCGATGGGGGCCGTGCTCACCACGGTAATGGCGTGCTCTTGGAAGTACTGCCTCAGCTTCTTGGCTGCAAGGTACACGCCGTAGCACATCTTCTGGTAGTGGGGATAATTCTGCTTGGAGGCGGAGAGCACCTCGCTGAGGTAGTACACCGGACGCTGGACCGGCTGCACCTCGCCCTCCTCCGGGCGCTCGACGACCAGCACCGTGTTGACCGCGTGAGAGGTGGCGGCGATGTATAGCAGGAGTGGCTATTTCTCATCCGGCGCAGCCAGGACGACCAAACCGTGCACGATGCGCTCGACGGAGCTGGTGAAGGGCCTCATCCGGAACTTGACTCCGGCCGACGCCGCGAGCAGCCCCACGGTGGGCGCCAACTATCGTGGTATTATCGCTGGGGGTGCGTGATTCACGGCAGATGCCATGAGATGGCTTATGAGGTGGGGCTACGATAGGACGCCGGTGGGTTCCGGAGGCGAGGTTGGCACGAGCGAGTGCGCGACACAAGACGTACCCAGGTTCGGGGCCCTCTGGAGAGGTAACACCCCTACTCCTGCCGTGTGAGCTGATAAGCACAGAGGTTACAGAGTCGCTCCTGGAGCTGCTTGGACGGAGGAGGGAGAAGGGGCTAAGCCACCGTTCTGCCTCTCCTGTGCGAGTGTTCGTGATCTGGAGAGAGCTAGCTAGGGTGAGAACTGACCTTACCGCACTAACTCGAACTCTCGGCCACTAAAACCCGATCCTCTGCACGGAGGCCTTCCTGGGGGTCTTATAGGCCGACCCCCAGGGTTACAACGGTAACATACCAGAGGCGCGGGCCCCTGGTGTCATTGACCAGGATCTGGTGGCCGGGTCGCCGGATGCCGGGATGCCGGGTCGCCGGGTGCCGGGTCGGCAGGTGCGCCGCACCTGCCTGGAGCGGGCATCGTGACGGGTCTTGTCTCGTCAGTATGGGTTAGAGGCACTGTGGCGCGTCTTTTCCATCGTCAGAGGGATGTCGGCGCCGCCGTTTCTACAGGACCGCGCCTCACTGACACCACCCGCCTCGGGCGGGGGCGCAAGGAAAGCTGCAGCCTTACCTGCTCTGTCAGGGTAAAGGGAGGAGCGCTGTAGCACCGCTTGCTTCGTCGCTAAGGCTTCGCCGCCTCGCGGCCAGCCGGCCAGGCCGGGTTGCCACGCCGAGCCGGCTCGCGCTGGGGAGCTGGCGTGCCTGGCAAGCCGGCCAAAGGAACTTGTCTTGCTCTGATGATTTTCCGAAAGGGATTCGTGCTCCGTTGCCTACCCGGGGGTTATCCCCTCGACAAGCACTAAACCTTTCTTGTCGCTCATCGTGGAGTCACTCATTTTTGGCTTGTGGTGCTCACTCTCTTTTTGGTGGTTCACTCCCTCACTAGTCTCTCCATGATGGGTTGAAGTTTGCTTGTCGGCGATGACTTGACTTGGCGTCATGGGTCGAAGCACGAATTCCTTGCCCTTCATCTTGAAGCTATAGTGATTGGTCCGTTCGTTGTGGATGATGTCGCGGTCGAATTGGCAAGGTCTTCCAAGGAGGAGATGGCACACGGACATGGGAACCACATCACACTCCAAGGTGTCTTCATATGCGCCACTCTTGAAGGACACTTGAACGGTGTGCTCCACTTGAATGGTGCCGGAGTCGCTTAACCATTGGACCTTGTATGGGCGAGGGTGCTTCTTCTTGAGCAATTGTAGCTTTGAACATAGCTCTTCACTTGCCAAATTGTGGCAACTTCCGCCGTCGATGATGACCTTGACGGAACGTCCTTGAATACCCGCTTTGGTATGGAAGATGTGGCAACATTGATCTTCGTCTTGTTGTTGTTGAAGTTTCAAGATCTTGGAGACAACAAGATCGGGGCTCGAATCATTGTCACAAAAGACTTCATCGTCTTCATCTTCGTTCACTTGTCGATGCATGGCCACGTGCTCAAGGGCTTCCATTTCTTATTCGCTCATGGAGTCATAGGTGCCGTCATCATTGGCGATCATGGTGCATCGTGTGGGCACTCAAATGACTTGTGGCATCGGCCCTTGTAAGTGAAGCATTTGATGTCACTTGTCTTGGCGGTAGCATCCGTGGGAGTTGTTGATGACGAAGCTCTTGGCTTGGTTGTAATTGGAGTAAGACGACATGAAGATGTGGTAGGTTGCTTTGAGCTTGACTTGTCGCCGGTACTTGGTGTAGTTAGAGCCATTGACGGAGGTATTGTAGTCATTGAAGCTTGAGTGTATGAACCGTAGGTCTTGGAAGAGTACCGGGAGTACTTTTAGTCCTCTTGCACTTGTCGCTCCGCCTTGGTTGCTTGGTGCACTTGCTCGAGGAGGTTGGAGTATGGTTGAAAGTCCGCAATTTTTTTGATTTGATGGTTGAGACCATTCAAGAAATGCACCATAGTTTGTTCATCATCTTCCTTGACGTTGGTTCGTATCATGGCAATCTCCATTTATTGGTAGTATTCTTCAACCGACTTGGTGCCTTGCTTGAGGAGTTATAGTTTCTTGAAGAGGTTGCGGCTATAGTGTGTAGGCACAAAACGAGCTCTCATGACATCCTTCATTTGAGTCCAAGTTGTGATAGGTGGTTCGCCTTTCTCTTGGCGTCGTTCGATCACTTGCTCCCACAAAATGAGAACATAGTCTTGGAACTCTAGCGATGCCATGGCTACCTTCTCTTCCTCATCATATTGGTGAAGACGGAATATCTTGTCCACCTTTAAGGCCCATGAGAGGTAGTCTTCGGTATCTGTGCTTTCGGAGAACTTCGGCATGTTGAACTTGAGCTTGCCGTAGCGTTGTTCGTCATGATGCCGGTGTTGTCGTTGTTCTTGTCTTGGAGGTGGGTCTTAATCCTCATTCTCCTCTTGGTCTACGCGGTTGTCTTGACGGTGGGGACGAGGTATTCTTGCCCAGTTCCTCCTTTCTTGATTTTCTTCATGGTGTGTGGCTGCTTCTTGGTGACGTAACTCTTCTTCTTCACACACACGATGGTTGTGTTCGTCGAGGGCACGAGTGGCTTCTCGAAGGGCATGTTGGGCTTCGAGCGCTTGTTCCTCACGACGTTGTTACTCTTGCCGAAGTGGATCGCCGTCTTGTGTGTCTTGTTGTTGACGTCGTGGAACTTACTCTTGGTGCATGGCGTCTTGAACTTGATGACGTTGTCGTTCTCGCCGTCGAAGGTGGTCTTGCAAACCATTGCCAAGTAATGGATTTTGTGAAGCTTGATGGTCTTGTCGAGGATGAGGACGAGCTCGTGGAAGACTTGCATCCAATGAGGAATCCGACGAATGGCGCCGTGACCGTGTTCTCCTTGTCGAAGACGAAGTTAAGGAAGCGCGGTCAATCATCATGGCACAAAATTCTTCCATTTGTGTGCTAAGCTTGGCGTCGAGGTAGTCTCTTGTTCGCGTTTCGGAGTGACGCAAGTCGGTGGCGAGTTGCCCGATGCGGTTGCCCAAACCTTCATTCTCCTGATGCAAGGCTCGTTGTAAAGAGATGGCTCTTGGATACGTAGTCGTTCGGTGCGTCATGGTCATCGAAGAGAGGATTCGAAGATGTGCTCGGCCTATCCATCATGATCAAGTAGAGGTGAGTAGGAAATGAGAGAACAAAACCAAAGTTACCTTTTCCGAAGATTGATGATGTATCAAGTATCACTCAATGTATTGCTATGATAGTAGAATTGGTACCAGGTTTGTTTCTCACACCTACACAAGTAAAGCTTATGGAGTAGCTTGGTTAGGATGGTGGCACAAAATAATTGGAATTGCTAGCAAGATAGCAATAATGTTGAAAAAGATTCACAAGTTCGGAAGTGAAACAAGTATACCAATAGCAATAAGTAGCACATAGAAACACATGCACAGATAGGTAAATGAGGTCGTGCAACCAAGGAATGAGCTCAAAATGTGGAATCCACGGATAACGCTTGTGTTGCACAACACTAGAGAGACACTAGCATGATTGCTCAATAGGCGGATACGAAACTTGCGCACAACCTATAAGAGACAAAACGTATCCAAATTCTATCTCACTTATGCTATGTATGTATGAGTCCCGGTGAACTTTTCACGATGATCCAAGATGATCAAATATGGTATGTAATGTGGCGATGCTATGGCTATTGCTTACAAGCTTGTTGTTTCTTTTTCTCTTTTTTGCTTAAAAGCTTCTCGTTCTTTTGATATTTTCCTTTGGCCACTTATGCGAAATGCTCTTACGAAGATAGCAATGATGTATATGCGGGAACAATTGTTGACACAAGAGATGATACGATGATATATGCACGCCATGATAGCTATGTGGAACGTATATCACTAAAGTGCACAAGTAGCGTTGCCCGGCAATACTCAAATGGCTAGTATCATTGGAAAGTGACGCAAAAGTGGGCCTTCGGGTTAACAATGCAATGGCAAGGAAATGAACAAGTTGTCGTCGATGTTACCGTCCTTGCTTACAGTGGTGGTGTCACAATGATGAATCGGTTGTTATCGATGACGAGTCTGTGGCTAAGTTGAGCAGCGGTGATGTCGATGACGAACCGTCCCTAAGTAGCCGAAACACGTTAGGAAATGGGAACCGCAAACTCTAATTCTCTAGTGGCAAAACTCGTGGTGGTTGCAGAAGTCAGTGATGGAGTCGCGTAAGTAAGCGATGGGTTGCGGAAGAAGTGGTGGAAAATGATGGAAAAAAATCGGTGAAATTGTGAAGTGTTGGGGTGTTGGCTTCCAGGGGCCGGAATGTCGGCTTTGGGGGGCGGATGTCTGGGCTGGCGTCATCGGGCCGGATGTCCAGGGTCACGCCCGGATGTCCGGGGCAGCTGATGCACGGATGAACTTCGGGAAAAATTTGGGGGAAAAAATCGGGGCAAAATTCAAGGAATTTTGTGGATGGAATTGATGGAGATGGTGGGGAAAAGCTAGATCCACTTGAAACACAACAAATCCATGGATCAAAATCAACAAAACATCATCAAAACCAACAAATCACAAATTTTTTGGTAGGGCTATTTTTGTGGGGAATTTTCGAAATTGGGAAAAAACAACAAAATTGGGGCTAGAAGGTGGAGGGGAATGACTCCAAAGTGTGAATCAACGTGGCTCTGATCCAACATGATGTAGGGTGGAAACCTATTGTGATGATCTTTTCACACTTGGAGGGGGAAAAGGGAAGAACAAACAAGAACAACAAATGGAAATCACTCAAACAAACCCAAATCACACATCCACTAGGATAGCATACATGAGATCCACAAGTATACAAGATCAATCCATGGAAACAAGCACAAAGGTAAAATTCTTCTCACTCCAAAGGAGGTGAGGGCTTGATGATCTAGGTGAGATCCTTCTCCCTTAGGATGTCTTGATGATCCTATGATGGGGATCCTTCTCCCTAGAGAGGTCTTGATTCCCCAAGAGGAGATACAAGGAGCAAAGCTCAACTCAAATGTCTCAATATACTTTGCTAACCCTAGCTAGGAGGAGGTAACAGAGTTTATATAGTAGTCCACGAGGTAGGAGAGGGAGTGAGAGGGTTACAAGGCCCTCAGGCCGGCTGTGCACGCGCAGGTGCCGGATGTCCGGCCTGGGGCCTGGATGTTCGGCGGCTCCCGTCGGGCTGGATGTCCGGGGCCAGGGCCGGATGTCCGGCCTGGTCCTGGTCCAGCTTCTATCCTATTCAGGCTGGATATCCGGGGCCCTGCCGGATGTCCGGGCAGGGGTTGGATGTCCGGGCCCTGGAGCTTTTGGCTCGGCTGTCTTGTTACAGCTCGGCTCTTCAGGGGCTGGATGTCCGGGCCATGGGCTGGATGTACGGGCGCAGATACATTTCAGCGGTCTTCCTTGTCGATCTTCTTCGTCGATGTACTTGGTGACTGGGGATGCCTCCACTTCTCTCACGATGCGTCGGTAACCGCCCGCGCTAACATAAAGTCCGCCGCGGGCGACACGAGACCATCATTGCCTTCCTCAGCGCCTCACCTCCCGCGCACAGCTCCTCGCGACCCCATCTCTGCGTTCTACCTTCTTCCCCCTCCTTCGTCCGTATCTCCGCTGCACCGATGGCGCCCGCCAGCAAGAGGGGAAAGTTGGCGGCCCCGTCCCCAAGCGCGCCTCCCATTGGTGCGGCGCTACAGCGCTCCTCCATCGTCGATGGGGAGGGCCTGGATCGGGTGCTCCCGCTGGTGGCTGGCGACACGAACGAGAACCAGGCGACCCGAATCTGGCCAGGGTCACGCGCGCGACGCGACCTGGGGGCGATGACCTACCCCTTCTTCCTCCACAGCGTCTATGCTGGGTTGGGGCCGCCGTTCTCGGACTTTTTCTATGCCATTCTCTCACACTATCAGATTCATGCCCTCCATCTTCAGCCCAACTCCATCTTCCTCCTTGCCATGTTTGCCTTTTACTGTGAGGCCTTTGTGGGTGTGATGCCTTCAGTGGTGCTCTTCCGCCACTTCTTCTGCCTGCGGCTGACCGCGTGCGACCAGCGCTCCGGGTGCGCATCGTTCCTTGCCGTTAAGGGAACGGAAAACAGCATCATCAACCTGAGGGTCGTGAAGAAGGTGGAGGGCTACCGGCAGTGCTGGGTCTTCATGGACGCGCGCCAGACCAGCCCGCTCCTGATGATCCCGACGGATTCGGCTGAGAAGAGCTCCCGGTGGGGGAGCGAGAGGCTCACCTACCCGAGGATGGAACCCGTTCTGGAGCGGATGGCTGCGCACCGGGCCGCGAAGCTATCGGGAGCGTCGGTCATCAGGGAGTACCTCCGGCGACGCATAGCGCCACTCCAGCAACACTCGCGCCCCGTGTGGGAGTACACCGGTGTGGGCGATACCATGAGGCTGCACCCGAGCAGCCTGATGCAAGAGGAGTTGGACGGGGCCCTGGCGAATCTGCTCAACACCCCTGCTGAGGGCCCGCCCGAAGATGCACTCCCTCTGTTCCGCTACGAGGAGATGGCGGAGCTGGTCAAGGAGATGCCTCTCTTTGACCGGTGGGGCCTCGTGCCGGAAGGCCACGTCGGGCCTCGCGAGGACCTTGTCGTGGTGGAGCTGGACTCAGGGGGCAGCGATGGCGAGAAGGACTCAGCGGAGGCCACGGAGGAGGACGCCAACCGGGTGCCACCGCGCACTCGCCGTCAGCTCCTCTGTGATTTTGGGGATGACGACGCTGACAGCGCGCCTCCTACGGTGGAGGGTGCTCCCGGCCGAAAAGCGGCCGAGCCCCCAGCGCCCGAGGCCCATCACAAGGCCGAAGCCCCCCAGGGCCCCGAGGCAGGCGGCAACGTGTCCGGGTCTACTGCGATACACCCCGGGGGCCCGAGCAGCGGCGCCGGGGCGATGCCTGACAGTGGCAGCGACGGCCCGCCCCTTGCGGGGGAGAAGAAAAGGAAGTGGTACGTTAGTGACGAGTAAGTCCCCTGCCTCCTCCCGGCGTTCTTAGTCCTTGCTCTTCGTCCGGGCTCGGAGCTGAGCCACCATTTGTGCAGGAAGTCTGCCGTGGATCAGAAGAAGAAGAAGAAGAAGACGACGACGAAGGCGAAGGGGACCCCCGGCCCGCAGGGGGCGTCAGCGCCCGCCACGGGTGCCGGGGGGCATGGAGGGGCCACCCGCCGTTCCGACTACGAGCCGGGGCGCATGGAGGTCGGGGAGGAAATGGTCGTTCCTCCGGAGTCGCGTGCGGGTGCGCCTCGGGAGGCAGGCTCAGGAGGCGGGGACGCCCTCCCCCTTGACCCCGCCGCAAGGAAAGGAGCGGCGACGGGGGGGTCGGAACACCCACCCCCCCGCCGGGAGCCTCCCTGAGCGTGGGGGAGGAGCCGTGGGGCACGCCGTTGCAGGCATGGAGAGCCCCCATAGGGTGCCACCACAGCCAAACGCAGGGGGTGGCCTGGCAAACCCACCGCTCCAGGCGAGCGGCACCGAGTCCTCCCTTGCCGCGGCGGCGGAGAGTGCCAGAGGGCCCGACCCGGACTGGCCTCTGGCCCTTGTGGGCGGCCACACCCTGCTCCGACCCGAAGCCTTGCGCGACACCAAGGCCGCGCTTGCTCGGCTCGGGACGGATTACTAGGACGCGGAGATGCGCCTTGCTGAGGAGCGCCCGAAGCTCGCTGATGGGTGGCGCCGGCTCAGCGTCGCCGTCGAAACGGCCCGGTGCCAGAGCGAACACGCTCGCGCATAGGGCGAGAAGGACGCCGCCGAAGCGGAGGGGGTCCGTGTGAGAGCCCTTCAGGAGGCCAAAGCGGCCGTCGCGCGCCGCGAAGAGGCGGAGGCCCGCCTGAAGGAGTTCCAGGACTAGCGCGCCGAGCAGGCGCTGTTGCTCCTCGCGCGGGAAGGCGCTCTCGCCACCCGCGAGAAGCAGGTTGCGTCCCGCGAAGCGGGCCTCGAGACTCGCATGGAGAGCCTCGAGAGGACGGCGACCGAGCAGGCCACGGAGAAGGAGTGCCTGGAGCTGGCCGATGCCCAGGAGGCCCACACAAAGCCTGTTACCGAGGCCAACGCCCAGCTGGAGGCCAAGGAGAAGAAGGTTTAGGAGGATGCTGACGGGAAGGTAGCGGAGGCGCGCCTGGCGCTTGCCGAGGAGCGCGGTAAGACACTGTCACAGCAGAGGGACGCCTTCGAGACGGAACGCGGGCGATTCTGGTTGGAGATCACTGATCTCAAGGCGGCACTCACCGAGGCGGAGACCCGCCTAGGGGCCGCGCCGTAGCCCAGCTCCAGCGCCGCGGACCGGGAACAGGAGCAGTAGCGCAAACGCGTCAAGACGCTTCACTCCCTCGAGCTCCGCGCCCGCGACGCCCTGAACTCCATCTGCCAGGGAAGGCTTGGGGCCCTCCGTGAGTCCCGTGACGCCGACTACGTCTACTTCTCCACCAAGCTCGTGGAACAGCTTGAGGACGGGGCCAAGGCGGTGGATGGCATCTTGGAGGAGGAGTGCCGGGGCCTGTTCTCCCTAGCGGCGACTCGCATCTTCAGCCACCTCCTTCACACCGATCCCAACTTTGACTTTGACAAGGTGATAGCCCCGGTCCCCGAGGAGCTTCGCGACGGCCTCGCAAAGGTGGTAGAAGGCCATGTGGACGCGTTGCTTGGGAAGTACTCCTGCGGCAGCGGCGAGAGCTCTGGCGGCGACGACGGCGCCGGCGACGACGATGATGGCGTGAGTTCCTAGGGTCCTTTTCCTTTCGTTACCCTGCACTAGACCGATGTGGCCCCATGGGGGCGTGAAGACGATGCCTTGGTGTTTAAGTACTTTATGATTTGTTGTAATGAACGCTCGTGCCCTCGTGAGGCTTTCTCTTGAGGCCAGTTTTGCTCTTTTTGCTTGCCATGATGCTCTACGTTGTCAGGACCCAGCCCCTGAGCGGGCCTCGGCCGTCGCTGGTATGCCAGGTCGCGATGCCTGGACAAGGCCAGGAGGCGAGGGGCACCGAGAGCCAGTGAGGGCTCCTGAGGCGCGATGCTCGAAGAGCCCCCCTTCGACGCACAAGCGACTTGCGCCAAGAGGAACACTGGCGCTCGTGAGGCCGCCGGAAGGGAAGGCTTAAGAGGCGGCGAGAGCGGCTCGTGAGCGGGAGACTTAGCTCTGCACAAGGAAGTGTTCGGCGGGCCATCTCTTGTAGGGTACGCCTCGTGAGGGCTCCGCTCGCGAAATCCCCTGCAGAGACGGCCGCCGAGGGTTAGCTCCCGAGGCGGGGCCTGCTGGCTTCCTGGGGCCTTGAGGGGGCCACCCCATGAGGCATCCTCGCGAGGCCTTTCCGGGAACCTGCTCCTGAGATGACTGCATGCAGAGCACTTAACGACAGGGGAGCAGCGCTCGCTTGTCGATTCGCACATGATCATCACGCGAGGAGACAAGACACCAAGGACCTTGGTGGGGTGGCGTGCATGGGAGCAGACCCGCGAGCCAGAGCCCGGTTGCTTGGGTTTTTCAGCGCTGCTGGGACTGACCCGAGCACAGACACCGTGTCCAGCCCCCACTCGTGTGAGCCTCATGAAGGACATCGTGAGCGCGTGAGGCTCATGAGGCAAGAACAAAACGAAACGGCATGTAAGAAACCGAGCTTTAGTGAAGTAAGATAGCAACCCATTACATAGCTAAAACTAGATGCAGCTGCCGTGTCCAGCACGGGTCAGCTTGAGGTTGGTGCAACCCGTGGGGCGCCCTTAGTTACACATCGAAATGAGAAAAAGAGTGTTGCCGTGTCTGGCACGGGTCAGCTTGAGGCTGGTGCAGCCCGTGGGGCGCCCTCAGTTGATTGTTCCTCCAGCATAGAGCATGGGGCTTCCACAAGGGTGTGGGTATGATCGCGAGTCGACCGTTCCGCTAGCGCGGAGCATGGGGCTTCCACTTGGGCGTGGGCGGGAGCTCTCGCGGGCCCATCAGGCGAACACAATGAGAGGCTCCGGGGCGTGTACAGCCCCATTTCATTCGTACGCGTGAGGGTCATGGGTAGAACTTCCGGAGGTGTTGGATGTTCCAGGCGTTAGGCACAGGAACTCCGTCGTCCATCTCCAGCCGGGCTGAGCCAGGCCTGGAGACATGAGTAACCCTGAAAGGGCCTTCCCACATAGGTGAGAGTTTGTGAAGCCCCTCTCTAGAGAGGATTCTGCATAGGACAAGGTCGCTGACCTCGAGAGTACGAGGGCGGATGCTCCGCCTGTGGTAGTGATGCAGGCCTGTTGGTACCTCGCGGCACGAAGGGCGGCCTGACGGCGGCCCTCCTCGAGGAGCAGCAGATCGATCTCCCACGAGTCCTTGCCTTCGACGAGGCGAAGGCAAGGACTCGCGGGGAGCCATGCTTAAGCTCCAATGGGAGGACCGCCTCAGCGCCGTAGACGAGGAAGAAGGGTGTCTTGCCGGTAGGCTTGCTTGCTGTCGTGCGGATGGACCACAGCACGGACTGTAGCTCGTCGAGCCAGCCCTTGCCGCAAGCCTCGAGTTTCTTCTTGAAGCTCCTTGTTTTGAGGCCCTTGAGGACCTCGGCGTTGGCACGCTCGGCCAGACCATTGCTTCGCGGGTGTGCCACCGAGGCGTAGCAGATCTGCGTACCGAGGCTGGCGCAGTAGGACTTGAAGAGGCCGCTTGTGAACTGGGAGCCATTGTCAGTGATGATGCGGTTGGGAACGGCAAAGTGGCTGACGAGGCCCTTGATGAACTTGACGGCGGAGCCTGCCGGGATGGTGCGCACTGGCTCGACTTCTGCCCACTTGGTGAACTTGTCGACGGCGACGTAGAGATAGCGGTAACCGCCAGCCGTGCGAGGGAAGGGCCCCAGGATATCCAGCCCCCAGACCGCGAAGGGCCATGAGAGGGGAATCATCTGGAGGCCCTGTGTCGGCTGGTGGATCTGCTTGGCGTGGAATTGGCAGGCCTCGCAGGCTTGGACCAGCGCGGTAGCGTCACGCAGCGCAGTGGGCCAGTAGAAGCCGCTGCGGAAAACCTTGCCGACGAGGGTGCGTGACGAGGAGTGGTGGCCGTAGTCCCCTCCATGGATATCAGCTAGCAACTCGCGCCCTTGCTCTTCAGAGATGCACCGCAGCGAGACGCCATTTGGGCGCCTACGGTACAGCTCGCCATCTTGCAGGCAGTAAGCGGCGGCCTGCAAGGCCACGCGCTCTGCCTCTGAGTCTTTCTCCGGAAGGGTAACGCGAAGCAAGTAAGCCTTGAACTCCGCGGCCCAGTTGTCTTCTTGAGGTTCCAGCGCCAGCAGCAGGCGGGCTCCTGAAGCCGGGCCGCAGTCTGGCGCGCCCGTGGGTGGTGCGGGAGGTAGTTCTTTGCGAAGGAGCGCCGTGCTCGCGGCAGGAGGCGCGGCTGATGGCTTGAGGAGCCTTTCCTCGAAGACGCCGGGGCTCTGAGGCTCTCGGCGAGATGCTCGTTTGGCGATGTCATCGGGTTCTTTGTTGCCACTGCGGGGTACGTGCTGCAGCTCCAGGCCAAGAAAACGCTTCTCAAGTTTACGTACCTCTTCCAGGTAGGCGGCCATGTGCTCGTCCTTGGGCTTGTAGCTTTTGTTGGAGAAGTTGACGAGGAGTTGCGAATCGCCCTTGATGGTCAGACGTTTGATGCCCAGGGCGAACGCGGCCTTGAGGCCGGCGATGAGGCCCTCATACTCTGCAATGTTGTTGGAGACCTTGTCGGTGTGCCTGAAGCAGAGCTGTACGGCATAGTAGAGCCTATCCCCTGTCGGCGAGGTGAGCATGACCCCAACCCCCGCGCCCTGTCGGGAGAAGGCGCCGTCGAAGTGCATGGTCCAGCCGCCAGGCGCCTCGTCACCTGGCAGGAGGGACTGGGCCTCGCGAGGCTCCTCCTCATATGTGTCCGTCCATTCAGCCACGAAGTCGGCCAGGGCCGCGCCCTTGATGACTCTGGTGGTGGAGAATTCCAGCTGGAAGGCTTGCAGCTCGATGTTCCATTCGGCAACGCGGCCGGCGGCGTTGGGTCTGCGCAGAACTTGCTCCAAGGGGTAGGAAGAAATGACCTTGATGGGGTGACCCTGGAAGTTGTGGCGTAGCTTCCTGGAGGCGACGACGAGCGCGAGGAGGAGCTTCTGCTGCATGGGGTAACGCTCGCGCGCGTCCCTTAGCACGGTGTTGACGAAGTACACGGGGTGCTCGACGAGGCGCGTAGTTGCTGTGGCTGCTTGCTCTTCAGGCGCCTCGCGGGGCTTGGGAGGCTCGGGATTCTCACGAGGCTCAGGAGGCTCGTGAGGCTCGGAAGGCTCACGAGGATCGGTGGCCTCACGATGCTCAGGAGGCTCGCGAGGCTCGGAAGGCTCACGAGGATCGGTAGCCTCACGAGACTCAGTGGGCTCATGAGCCCGAAGGGGCGCAAAGGGTTTTTCCTTAGTACAGACGCGCTCCTCCCGTACCGCCACCAGCGCCGCGCTGGCCGTCTGAGGAGTGGCCGCCAAGTACAGAAGCAAGGGTTCGCGAGAACGCGGCGCGACCATGATGGGCGGGGCTCGTGAGGTACCTCTTGAGGGCTTCGAAGGCGGCGTCTGCCTCAGGAGTCCATTTGAAGGAGCCGGACCTCTTTAGGAGCTTGAAGAAGGGCAGGGCTCGCTCGCCAAACTCGGAGATGAAACGCCCCAGGGAGGCCATACATCCTGCCAAGCGCTGCATTTCCTTGAGGGTCCGGGGAGGACGCATTTTCTCGATGGCCTTGATCTTCTCTGGGTTGGCCTCGATGCCACGGTGCGAGACTAGGAAGCCGAGGAGCTTGCCAGAGGGGACTCCGAAGATGCACTTCTCCGGGTTGAGCTTGAGATTGACTTTGCGCAGGTTGGCAAATGTTTCCTGGAGGTCCGCGATGAGGGATCCAGCCTCACGAGACTTGACTACGATGTCGTCGACGTAGGCCTCCGCATTCCTCCCCATCTGAGGCCCCAGCGTGATGCGCATTAGCCGCTGGAAGGTGGCGCCTGCGCTCCTAAAACCGAAGGCCATGCAGACTTAACAATATATGCCGCAGGGGGTGATGAAGGCCGGCCTCTCCACATCTTCGGCCGCCATCTTGATCTGATGATAGCCTGAGAAGGCATCCAGGAAGCATAGCAAATCGCACCTGACGGTGGAATCCACGATCTGGTCGATGCGGGGCAGCGGAAATGGATCTTGAGGGCAGAACTTGTTGAGGCTGGTGAAGTCAACGCACATGCGCTCCTTGCCGCCCTTCTTGGGAACGACGACTGGGTTGGCGAGCCATTCGGGATGGCGCACCTCGCGAACGACCCCAGCTTCCTGGAGCTTCTGAACTTCCTTCACGATGAAATCTTGCTTCTATGGCGCCTGGCGCCGTGCTTTCTGCTTGACGGGGTGTGCATTGGGGCACACCGCTAAATGGTGCTCGATCACCTCACTTGGCACACTGGACAAGTCAGATGCTTTCCAGGCGAAAACATCCGAGTTTGCCCAAAGGAAGGTGACAAGTGCGCTTTCCTATGCAGGAGGGAGGCCTGTGCCGATGGTGAAGGCAGGGCCGGAGCCGCTGCCGTCCACCGACACCTTCTTCATCTCGGCGCGGTCCTGAGAGAACATTTGCTTCTTCTTCACGGGCGCGGCCTCAGGAGGCTCGGCTGCATCCTCGTCGGCCAGGTGCGCGACCGCGGCGGCCTTGTAGACACGCTCGAGGGTGCTGGCCGCGTCCTTCTTGTCACAGGTGACGATGATGATGCCGCTGTAGCCGGGCATCTTGAGGACGTTGTAGGCGTGATGGGTGGCCACCATGAACATGGTGAGAGCTGGGTAGCCCAAGATGGCGTTGTAAGGCAGGCCGATGTGCGCGACGTCGAAGTCGATGAGCTCGGTGTGGTAGTTCTTGCGGGTGCCGAAGGTGACGGGGAGGCGCACTTGCCCGAGAGGGATGGTAGAGCCATCGGTCACTCCGGAGAAGGGCCTGGTCGGCATCAGCTGGTCGTAGGGCACCTGGAGCGTTTCGAAGGTCTCGATTGAGATCACGTTGAGGCCGGCGCCCCCGTCGATGAGGGTCTTGGTGACCGCAACGTTGCTGATGGTGGGGGTGCACAGCATGGGGAGCGCGCCTGCGGAGGCCGTGGATTTGGGGTTGTCCTTGGAGTCAAAGGTGATGGCGTACTGCGACCACTTGAGAGCTGCTTGAAGTGGCGGATGGACGCGGGGGCTTGGGACCCGCCAAGGATGCAGGCGACCGCGCGAGCCTCCTGGTAGCCCCCAACGTCCTCATCAGGCCGGTTGACGTCATTCCTCCGCGGTGGTGGCGGCAGCGGCGGAAGAGCGGCATTGCCCTGAGGGTCTGCCTCACAAGGCTGGTAGCGCCAGACGGCCTCACGAGGCTGCTCGCGCCAACCCTGGCGGAAGTTCCGCTGCCGTTGCGGCTGTCCCAACGGTTGCTGCCACGGCCACCTCCACGGCCGGCGCCGCGGCCATTGCGGTCGTCTCGGTGGCTTTGGCACTCGTCACGGAGCAGCTTGAGCTCCTGACAGTCTTCGGTGTTGTGGGAGCGCATGTTGTGGAAGGCGCAGAGCGGTCGACCATCCTTCCTAGCCTCGTCGCGGTCATGGCCGCACTTCTGCTCGGGCTCCGCCGCGAGCACAACCGGGCCCTTGCGCTTGACATCCTTGCTCTTGGCCTTGGCGGCGTCGAGCGCCGCGTCGGGGTCGTTGTGGATGAAGAGGCGGCCTTCCTCAGCCTTGGCGCACGTGTCGGCGAGATCGAGCAGCTCTACCACGGAGTCGAGCTCACCGTTGATGGCGAGCTTCTCGCGCATCTTGACGTCCATGTCGCCGGTGGAGAATGCAGAGATGACGCCCGCGTCGGAGGCGCGCGGGATCTTGTTGCGCACCTGGCTGAAGCGCTGGATGTACTTGTGGAGGGTCTCGTCCGGGCGCTGCCACACACGCCGCAGGTCGTTGATGGTGAGGGAGCGGTCTTGTGTGCCCTTGAAGTTGGCGACAAACTGGCTGCAGAGGTCGGCCCATGAGGAGATGGACGCCTCGGGGAGGTTCATGAGCCAGGAGCGCGGGCCATCCTTGAGGGCCTTGGGGGACCGGTTTGCCATGACCTTGTCGTCGCCGTTCGCCGCCTCGACGCTCAGCGCGTAGAGCTGAAGGAACTCCGTGGGGTTGGGGGTCCCGTCGTAGCGCGGAGGCAGCTCAGGCTTCAACTTCGCGGGCCAGACCACGTGACGCAGCTCGCGAGTGAAGGCACGGTAGCCCACGCCGCTTGAGAGGACGCCGCCAGCGAGGGCGGCGTGGTTTTGACGCCCAGCCGCCGCTTGAGAGAACTCCTTGAACGGCCTGGTCCTGGCGCCGGCGCTGCTGCTCGAGGAGCACACGCGCATTAGGGGGCGCACGGCGAATGATCTGGCAGCTGGCCTCTTCTCGGTCCGGCGAGGACGCGCCGCGGGACGGCTCGGGAGCCCGCGAGCCGCGCTGACGCCTGCCGTGCTCGTCGCGCAAAGGAGGCGGCCGGGGAGCGCCGTGGGCCAGGTCCCCAACGTGAGACGGCGGAGGGCGAAGCAAGTGGGAAGGCGCCGAAGTGTCCCCGGCGGCGTTGACGAGCTCGGCGATGCGACCTAGCCAGGCGTCGTAGCCAGCGTCAGCTGGACGGTAACGGAGCAGCTCGCACGCCATGAGCAGCGCGGCCTGCGGGTTCGGCGGCCCACGGTGGGCGAGGGAGGAGGCAGTGGCGGTGTGGCCGTTCGCCTGCACGGAGGGGTGTAGGAAGGAGTCCTGCTGCTCGCGGGCAGCGGGGTCGGTGGCGGCAGCAGCCTCGGCTTCAGGGCGGCGGCGATTGCCGTGGGCCACTGGCTCCATCTGAGTCACGCGGCCAGCCCTACGCTCGGCGCGCTCGCGACGTGCGTCAGCCTTGGGGTTGGTGGACCAGAGGACGGAGCGGAAGAACTGTAGCGCACCCCTACCTGGCATGCCAAATGTCGGAAGTCGGGCTCCGAGGACCCAAAGGTTCGAACACTGGGGTGAGCTCGTTCTACAACTTCGTCTCCTACCACGGCTAAGCGACGGCGAGGCTACGGCGAGAGCGTGCTAGCGAGGGACAGATCGTGGACTCAGTGGTTTACCCAGGTTCGGGCCACCTTGCGATGTAAGACCCTACTCCTGCTTGGTTGGTATTGCTCTGGTGCGAGAGAGAGAGAGAGAGTACAAGGTCGAGGGTGATGGTAACTGGTCTCCCTACACTGGCTGCTCTGCCCCCCTTATACCCGCATCGGTCCTCTTCCCGCTTGAAACTTAGGCGGGAAGGGCTGCCACACTTGGCGGGTTTTGAAAGGGGACAGGCGCTCAGGCTATCCTGACTAAAGGCGGTCTTCGCCTGCCAAAGCGTGATCCATGACGCGCCGGTGGGCTCGGTGATGACCTTCGCCCTGCGCGCCCGCCGTCTTGGTCTTCCTTCGCCGATCAGGCAACCTTTGGGTTCGCTTTGGGGAGTAGATATCTGGCCCTGCTCCCTTAACACAAAAGAGGAAACCATCTTCATCCATGCCTGCTGGCCCGGCCTCTGTCGCCGCTCGTCGCCGCGCACGTCACCCACGTGATGGGCCCCAGACCGCGTGGCTCCGCTGAACGGCCTTTGTCTCGTGCGCGCTCAGGACGGGGCCTCGGGAGGCCACCTCAGGAGGTTGCCTCGCGAGTCCGCTGGTGGAGGTGCTGAGCCTCGCTCGCCCACTCCCTGAGGAGGGGGCCTCGGGAGGCCAAGGCCAAATGAGGAGCCCTGGTGAGGTGCTTGGTAATGATGGCCTACTGGGCCCATGCCAGGCGTTGCGCCCTGGGCCAAAGGCAGACGGGCCTGGATACCCCAGGTTCCGTGGGCCCGACAGTTTGGCTGTATGGTCGAGGTCTATGCCGCTAACCACTTCAGCTGATTTAAAAAGAAGCCCTTCATTTAACATGGGTAACCTCCAAAGGTACATTGTTGGACGCTGTCTTCGGATGGCCGACCAGTTTACGTTTACAGGACAATCAGTTTTTGGCTTTATCCACTGAGGCGCTTTGCCATTCAAGCTGGCAGCGCAATCGTAGTGGTTCTCCCTTTACACCCTTAACCAAATGGATTGGAAACGTAAGGGGTAAGTACAGGAGCCGAGCAACCCAACTATTGACCAAAATCGAGGTTCGAAACTGATTCATATAATGCAAAATCCAAGACGCCGAATAGATACTTCGGACTTGTAGGGGGGGTGAGATTAAAAGTGAAGCCCATGGTAATTTTAAATAACAGTTGTATCGTGGATGTATGTTTTTGGCTCAAAGGCAGTAAACATAAGGAAATGCGCAATGGCCTCGATGGGTGCACTTTCTTTATTTCATATGGTCAAGCCGTACAAGCCGAGCTTTGACAGAAGAAACTTGTAGAAGATATAACAGAAAAAAGGAAAAGTTAAGGAGTAAGAATAGGGCGGATATTTTAATGGGTTTATTCACCCAAGCCCATCCCTGTCGCACGTCTACATCTCCGTGTGGTTGACCTGCTTGTCTTCGTTGAGAGCGAAGTAGGTATGGGCTGTCCGCGACCTCGGCCATTCGTTTGCTTGATGCTTTCATTGGTCGAGTCCTTTAAAAAGGTGTGCGACTGCCACTTGGATGGTTTAAGCCATGTGGACATGCTACTTCTGTCTGGGCCTTTTACAATGCCCTGCTGGTATGCAAGTTCGAAGTGCGTTGCTGTTCAGTCGAGCTGATAACGACGCGTCATTTGCTTTGGCTCCTGGGCCGCCCATGGAATTTTTAGTGCAAAGTTGTGCACCCTGGGGACGTAATGCCCTTCCAAGGGGAGGCAAGCGAGGAGCCCGTGCCCCTATTTTGGGGGAATGGTTGCCCGACCGAGGTCGCCTCGGGTAGCCCATGTGCGCTTTGAGGAGCTGGGCATGTGACAAGCTGCCTCCTCGGTTGCCTGTACATCGGCTGCGAAAGCCGCGGTCTGTTACTCTGTTCGGAGGGAGTGTTCGGTGTTACCATTGACTGTAATAACACCATTTGGTGCTGGCATTTTCATCTTTAAGTATGCGTAACGCGGGACTGTGCTAAAGCGGGTGAATGTAGTGCGCCGAAACAACGCGTGGTATTCCCGTGCTCTTCGCTCCAGAAGTTCTCGGGTGATCCGAAGACTACCTCCAGTGTTACTATTCCCGTGCAGTGAGCGTCGATGCCTGGTATGACACCTTTGAAGGTGGTGGTGCTGGGTTTGATCCTGGATGAGTCTATGCCCATTTTTCTGATCATATCCGCGTAGATTAAATTGAGGGTACTGCCTCCGTCCATAAGGACGCGCGTCAGATGGAATCTGTCAATGATCGGATCCAGGACCAAAGCAGCCGATCCGCCATGTCGGATGCTGGTTGGGTGATCATGTTAGTCGAATGTGATCGGGTAAGCCGACCACGGATAGAACTTTGGGGCAACAGGCTCTAGGGCGTAAATGTCCCGAAGTGCTCATTTCCTCTCCATTTTAGGGATGTGGGTTATGTAAATCATGTTTACATCCTTCACCTCGGGAGGTAATTGTGTCTGGTTTCCATTGTTGGATCGCCGAGGTTCATCCTCGTCCTCGCTATGAGGTTGAGCTTTATTTTGGCCCTCCGTCGCTATCTTTCCGGCTTGCTTGAAGACCCAACAGTTCCGGTTTGTGTGGTTTGCTAGCTTGTCCGAGGTGCCATGTATTTGACATGGTCTGTCGAGGATGTTGTCAAGCTGGCTGGGTCCATATTTGCTCCCTTTAAAGGGCCTCTTTTTCTGACCGGATCTAGCTCCATTGAACCCTGCGTTCACTACAACGTCCTTGGTGTCACTCCCGCCATTTTTATGCCTGCGCTTATTTTTGCTGCGTCTGGGCTTGCCATTGGCGTCATGAGCTTCTGAAGTGCCTGCCTCGCTGTTGTGAGTACTGTGGGCCAGCCAACTATCCTCTCCCGTGCAAAACTAAGTCATAAGCATGGTGAGGGCCGCCATGGTCCTCGGCTTGTCTTGCCCGAGCTGGCGCGTGAGCCAATCATCTCGAATGCTGTGCCGGAATGCGGCGATCGCCTCAGCGTCAGGGCAGTCCATAATTTGGTTCTTTTTAGTTAAGAACCTATTCTAGAACTTCCTTGCTGACTCGCCAGGCTGTTGAATGACGTGGCTGAGATTGTCGGCATCTAGAGGCCGGACATATGTGCCCTGGAAGTTAGCCCTGAAGGCGTCCTCGAGTGCTTCCCAGCTTCCGATGGAATGAGGAGGCAGGCTATTAAGCCAGTGCCTCGCCGACCCCTTTAACTTTAGCGGCAGATATTTGATAGCGTGGAGGTCGTCTCCATGCGCCATGTGGATGTGGAGAAGGAAGTCTTCAATCCACACCACTAGGTCAGTAGTACCATCGTATGACTCGATGTTGATGGGTTTAAACCCATCAGGGAACTAGTGTTCCATTACCCTGTCTGTAAAACAGATCGGGTGAGCGGGACCACGGAACTAAGCAGACTCGCGTCGGACGTCGGGGGATATCCGTGTATAAGCTCGTTCCCGAGCGCGGCCGTTCCTATCCATCCAGGCATTGTAGCCATCGAGCCCGGCCGGTGCACGTCCTCTTGATCCATAGATGGACCACGAAGGTGCCCGGTTCGCCTCTATCTGGCGTCTTGCGACGTATGGCTTGGTGTAGCCGATGGGATCCTTGCCGTAATGGCATGTCATTGTTTGGGTCTATAAATTTTCCCGCACTGGCCTGTCGCGCCCTCTAGGGGGCGGTCAGGTTCGTCAGCCCATCTGCGTGTTAAGAGCATGTCATCGGTTAATTCTTCGTCGAATTTGGGCAGGAAATGCCTGCGCGGGTTGGATTTAGGCGCGCTACGGTGCCGTTCTTCGAGGTCTTGCTCAGCCGAGAGTATCTCAACCCACTTGTCATTCAGCGCGTCTTGATTGGCTTTCAGCTGCTGCTGCTTCCGTTTCATGCTTCGGGCGGTGGCCACGAGGCGTCGTCGGAACCGTTCTTGGTCAAAGGGGTCCTCGAGGACTATAAAGTCCTCGGTGCCCAGGCTCTCATCCTCCGCGAACTGAGGTAAGTAATTGTCATCAGCCCCTTCAAAGAGGTCATCGGGGTCCTCGTCCTCGGGGATTCCTGCGGGGCTGTGTGGCTGCCCTGGGAGGCTTGAAGATCCTCTCCCGGGTTATCGGCGTCGTCTGTCGCCGCGCCAGTGTTGGTGGCAGTAGCGTCGTGCCCGCTGGGGTCCCCGTTGGCACATCTCCCGCGCCTTCACCGACGTCTTGATGGGTTCTTAGGACTATCCACCATATATACATCGTACGTGGAGGTTGCAGTCCACTTGCTGGTGTTGATCAGCGGCATGGTGGTTTCTGCGGGGCCGTCGACATCTTCATCCATGTCGGTGGATTCGTCGTCACCTAACACGTCGGTTAAGTCATCGACAGTGGCGACTAGATGGGTGGTGGGTGGGATATGAATTTACCGATTATCGGCTTTAAGTCTGATCTTGTCATAGACCGAAGTCTGACTGTTCGAGATTGATAAGCTCTGGATGCGATCAAGCATCTCGTTTAGGTGAGTTAGCTCCTCGGGATCCATGACCTGGCTATAAGCCGGGCTGACTTGAAGCATGATTGGTGGATCGCCTGACGCGTCCTTGGCCTCGTGCGGGGCCGGGGTTGATCCCGGATCTGATACCCGAGCTGGCTCTAAATCCGACGGAGTATCCGAGGCTGTGTCCGGACCAGCGTCGGGGCTTGATGCCGAGGCGAGGTCGCCCGAGGTGGGGATGATTGGTTCTTCTGTGGGATCTTGTGGGGCCAGGGGGCTTGGCCCGACGTCCTCGCGGGAGATCGGTTCCAAGGTCGAGCCCCCGTTGTTGGACAAGCCCTCGATCCAGCTAGGTGTCCAACCTGAAAGGACGAGCTCACCGCGGGAGACCGCGGTGTATTCCAAGCTTGCAAAAGTCACGACGTGATTCGGAGCGTAATTCTCGACGGGAGCTAGATGGCCCGAGGAGTCAGCACAAAAGACCATGCAACCGAAAACGAATAACTGGCCGGGGACGAAGATGTCCCCGTAACCGGAGCCGCAGTTGATCTGCAGGTGAGCCATCGATCTTTTGCCGATCTCACAGCGGAACTCTCAATGAAAGCACCAGTGTCGGTGGGAAAACCGGCAGACCTCGGGGTAGGGGGTCCCGAGCTCTAGATCTCACATCAATGGTAACAGGGACGAAGGAGACAGTGTTTACCAAGGCTCGGGCCCTCTTGAAGAGTTAATACCCTACGTCCTGCTTTGATTATATTGATGATGATGTATCAAGAACAAGTTTGATCTACCTCGAGATCATAAGGAGAAGTCTAACCCTAGGGCTAGGTGGATGGTAATTGTGATTTCGTATCCTCTACGGGCTAAACCTGTCAGGACGCCGATCCTAAGTCACACCGATCTAACATAAGACACTTCATATCGCTTTGCGGCCTCACGCACGGTAACCCACGGCAGCCACCTTACCTTGGCCGGGACCGTTTGCGTCTTTTGGCTCACGTATATGATAGTGATGTTAGCATCCATATGACAGAGAACCCGGGCCGACATGACTAGTCGTAAACCAAGGTGGCACAAACTTACAGGGACAGGCATACATGACCCAGCAATGCACGTGTCGGCCATCAGCGTATGAACCCAAGTCGTAGCAAGCTACAAGGACTTAAAGGAACACTGCGTGACATTTCCCCGTAGGGACAGACACAGGAGCAAAGAAGGACACATGCTGGTCAATCCATGCGTTCTGGATGGAAGCACTAGGAGGCATTTCCCCATAAGGAAGGCTACCAAGAATAAACAACTTGGTGTCGGATCCCACACATACCAAAGCATTTCAATAACACACACAATATGCTCGATATGTGTAGATACAACATGGCATCACAACATAACTTCATGACTCAAAGTATTTCTTTAAGAGGCTCCAAGGAGCCATACATAGCATGATATTACAACCATGGGTCTCATGACCCAACATACAAACCATACAAGCAACAAGCGGAAGCATAATCCTGTCTGAGTACAGATAGCTGAAAAGGAAGAAGGCTGGAAAGCCTGTCTATCTACAAGACCTTTCATAGGAGCCAGACCTCTGTCTGGGATTCCCAAGCTAATCGTCGAAGACCACGTGGAACTACTAGTGAGACCGAAGTCTCCTCTGCAAAACATAAATTAAGCAAACATGAGTACAAATGTACTCAGCAAGACATACATCAGAACTAACTACATATGCATCAGTATCAACAAGGGGGTTGTGGAGTTTAACTGCAGCAAGCCAGCTTTGACTCAGTGGCTATCCTGTACTATGACTACTAGTAACTTCTTTGAGGTGAGAAAGCGCACACGAGTCCACATATTCACCATATCAATACACCACTATGGATCCACTCCCGTCTCCCTATGAGAAGGCCATCCATAGCACTCACGCTTATCTTGCGCATTTTAGGGTATCCATTTCAACTTGTCTATGAACAACGTAAGCTTTCCAAGTACTCCATATCCGCAGACGCGGCTATTCGAATAGATCATATTACCCTACAGGGGTGTACTTCTTCACACACGCTTTCCCCACTTACCGCCATGTACACGTGATGTATCTCGGCAACCTTCAAGTGGAAGCCTGGCGAGGGTGTCGGCCACGACCTGACTAACCACACAAGACTCTAGTCCAGGTTTATCGCATATTTGAGTCCACTCCGCAAGGAAGTCCGGCCGAAGTTTCCAGTACGGCCCCAAACGATGAGTGCAGGGTTCCCAAGAGCACCATTCGGGTGTCACTTGGTACACCGTGCCTCGTGTCTCTACAGCATCATAGCCACCCCTATGGTCAACGCTACGCATGGCCCCCAACACATATCCTACAAACACCAGAAACTAGTTGCAACTCCTGGACAGAGGTCTAGGTGATTAATAAGTCGAGAGAGTCGATTAAGGATCCCAATGTGTGGTAGTAACTGTCTTGGATCACAAACACGGAACTCAGTTCCTGAGGACGGTTTCAATGAGACAACCCACCATGTACTCCTACATGGCCTCTCATCACTACCTTTACCAAATCGTGTTCACACACTTAGCTCTCACACAGTAGGACATGTTCACCACCATTCCAATTCATCCTAGATGAATCAGACCTGACACAACTCTAATCATAGCAGGCATAACAAGCAAACACGAATGAGTAGGCACATCATGGCTCAAACAACTCCTACTCATGCTAGTGGGTTTCAACTATTTAATGTGGCAAAGACAGGTCATGCAGAGGAATGGGTTCAACTACCGCGACAAGTAATAGTTGAATCGTTGTTGTCCTAATACAGTAAAAGAGAGCAAGTGCGAGAGAGTGGGATTGTATCGGAATGCTCAGTGGGGGTTTTCTTGCCTGGCACTTCTGAAGATAGCATAGCTCTTCATCGGTGTCAATGATCACATCGTCGGAAACATTGGCTACCGAGAGGGAACAAACACCGACAACAAGAAGGAACACAATCAATGCAATGCAACAAACATGATGTATGGTCATGGCATATTAAGGTACTGAATTCACCTAATGCAACAATTATCCATGTTAATTGGAGTGGAATTCAAACAAGATCAAATTCCAACTCCAAATGTTATTTCAGAAATTGCCCTAAGCATCATTTGTCCTATTCAGTGAGGTTAACTTGTTCAAACATGCATGGAAATGCCATAAACAGATTCTTCATATTTTTTTGATAATTTTTCATATATAAATTATTTCAATCTGAGTTACGGTTGAATTACTATGAATTTTTGAAGTTTTACTATTTTTCTGGAATTTCCTGATTATTCTAAATTAAACTATTTCCAGAAAATGTATTATTGCATCAGGATGACGTCAGTGTGACGTTAGCAGGTCAACGGACCGGGTCCAGGTCAAACCTGACGTGCGGGACCCGCATGTCAGTCTCTCATCTAAAAAACAGAGTTAATTAACACTAATTTAATCCTAATCCTAAATTAGTTAGGGTGCCGGGCCCACATGTCATTGGCTCGGAGCGAAGTCAAATCCCGGTCAACCGGAGTCAACTTGCCGGAGTTGACCCGCGGCAAGTCGTCGGCGACGTCTGAAGACGGCGGCGATGCTCGGGTTTCACCTACGGGGCTCGGTTCGTCGCGCTGTGGGCACCCGGGAGGAGCCCTTGCTATCCCGCATCCAGGGGAGTACGCAGCTGGGTGCGGGGAGGCCGGAACCGTCGCCGGCGTCAACCTTGGCGGCTGCCGGAGCTCGGGTAAGCTCGTGGACGCGGCTGTGGGGCACGGCAGGACGAACGGGTGTGTGCGTTAGGCTCCTGGGGGTGCCCTGAGTGCGGTGACGTGCTCGGTTTTGAGCTTGCGTGGCTGTGGCCACGGCAGCGGCATGGCTGGCGGAGCCGAGCTCTCGGGCTCGATGGCTATCACGGTTAGAGGAAGGAGAAGAGCGTGGGGAGAGAGAGGAGCGGAGCAGAAGCTCACGGTGAGTCTTCTGGTGTAGACGGCTTGCTCGGGGAGGCGCTGGAGAGGACGAAAGGTCACCGGCGATCTCGGCCGTCCGAGGATGAAGACGAGGGCGGGGGCGACGCTGTAGTGCTCCTCGGGTCGTGTGGATTGACGAAGACAACGTAGGACGGCAAGGCAGAGCTCGTGGACAGGACGAGCGGTCGCGGCGGTAGCTGTAGCTACACGAACGGTGAACGGCGGCGACGGACTCGTTCGGCCAAGCGAAGAACAGGCGGGGAAGAGAGGGAAAGTGAGGGGAGAGAGATGGGCTCGATCGGGACGGCTCCTGCGAGCCTATCCCGCTCACCAGCACGGCAGGGAAGCAGGGAGGTGGCGTGGCGCGCGGGCGCGCCGTGCGCTATCTCGCCTCTGCCAGTAGGCAGAGGTTGGGGACGACTGACACGGGCCAGCAGTGCTGGGCCGGCTTGCTGGGCCGCCAGGTGAGCGCCAGGTAAGCTCTCTCTCTCTCTCCACTGTCTTTTATATCTTTTCTGTTTTCTATTTTGTTTTTTTGTTTTTGATTTAGCAAAAATACTAAACCATTTTATAAACTTCTGAAATTTAATATGTGGACTTATGGAACTAGTCCAGAACCACATACAAACTTTCACAATTATTGGACTTATATTTATTTAATAGTAAATATAAACCCAATTCAAATAGCTAGTGAATTAATTCAAAGGCCCAAAATAAATATTTTTGAGATTCCAAAAATACTGGTTTGAATTTTACCTCTTGCCAATATTTACAGAGATTAACAGGAACATTTTCTTGGACTTGTTTGAAGAGATTTTTAATGTTGATCATTTTTAAAAGGTTTCTGAGGCTTTGCAAGTTCCCTCAATTCAATTTTACTGAAATTAATATGATGCGTGAATGATTATGCCACTAATTACAAACATTAATCTAGGGCTGTGACAACTCACCCCCACTAAACAAGAATCTCGTCCCGAGATTCAAGCCTAGGGTATGAGGAAGGGAACACAGAACTGACACAGTCTTCACGATCCAAGTTGCAATTCCCGAGGATGTTGATCTATTACACCATATTGATCTTGACATCTTTGTCTTCGAGACCTTCACCCAACACGATGACGAAATAAAGAAACTCTACAGGAATCGATCTTCTCAAAGATCGAGCAACTCAAGACCAACTTCTGGAGTGATACGTAAGAACATTTCTTGAGCTGATACACAAAACACACATCAGAAACGAGGAAAGTAAGCAGATGACGAAGGTTCAATTTGGTAGGCAACAATTCCACGCTTAGGTAAGATGGTGCACGGTTTCAATGTAGCGAGGAGTTAATTGCCATGATTCCATGACGGGGCACCTTAGAGGAGGTGACTCGTAGAGTTATTCCCTTAAGTGGCAAAAAGAATTACTTTTGATACATAGATCATTGAAACTCTCTATACCAGCCTAAGGCAATTCATGAACGATTGTTTGAAGGAGTTCGAAAGAATGGCATAGTCAGACTGGAATGTATGATGTGGACTACCTTGTTGAAGGCAACGCAATGGATGATTTTTGCTTATCATCGGAAATGGATGGGACCCATGGTAAGCCCACTTTTGAGGATGATCCTGAACAGCAATTACTGAGAAGGGCAGCCCATGGGAGAATGGCACAATGGCGGGTGCAAGCTGGGAACAAAATGCAAATGTTCGGAATGTTCCAACCATCATATCTGCCTGAGATTCAGATCCGATTGGTGACAGGATACTTCAGACTCAGCATGTATGAAAAGAAAGTTTGCAACACAAATCAAAGAGATGACGTTGCGAGATTCTCGGGAAATGAAGTACGGAAGTAAGCTCCAAAACATGAGCTGGTTTGCAAGATAGACGTGAACAGAATGTCCAGGACAATCTGGTCCACATGGAAGTCTTACCACAAAACACTACCGAGTTCGGGTTGGAAACCATCATCGAGGATATTGAAGTCCTTGCATAAGTCATATGATTAGCTCTTAAGAAGGAACTTCTTTTCCTTGGACAAATCAATCAGTGGCTTAGTGTGCTAGGGAATACATATGGAGTGGAGATGATCAGTCTATCAAACCATAGAATACTTCGCACTTGCATAACTGAGTTGGGATGATTCCATGGGAAGCAAAACAACTTTCTCTAATTCACGGCGGCAACTTGCTTCGAATGCACATGAACTAGAGGAAGTCACTTCTTTCACCATGACATATACTTCATGGGCTAGCACGAAGATAATGCTTTCGAAAGTTTCCAACACTAGCTTGATGTTCAACACGAATCATAGAAAGGATAAAGATGTTGCCGATGGGCCCAACAACAACTCATCTAGGTTTCCATGAAGATGGAATTCCACAACTATGTGAACAAACTGATAGCATTGGTCAGACCAAAAAGAATATAATGGTGCATGCTCGAGGGGACAACCACGAGAAAAACAACATTACGAGAATCGTTGGTTCTGATTTGATTTGATGATAGCCCATACTCAAATCAAGATTGCATAAGATGATAGGTCCATCAACTGATCACGAGGATCAATCGATGAAAATACCATCTTTCTTCAACACACATACAAGATATCCCTTTAAAATGAACTAAGTCAGGCAAGCTTTTATCTTCCAACTCTCAAAGTTGTTGTTTAGCTTAACCAACTAGCGCAGGGATATCCAACACAGATTCTTGGAGAAGGGGTGATTTATAGGGAAACCAACTTGATCATGAACTCAACATAACGGTCAGGGGACAACCTGGTAATACTTCCGAGAAGATATCCGGAATATCACGAATCACCGATATGTTATGAAGATCGAGATCAATCTTGCTTTTTAGGGCAAGACGATATGATCAACTAAGCAAGGAATTGCACAATCCTGACTCATTGATCGAAGAGCGCACCAGGAAAGATGGACTAGGTAGCACGATCACTCGTAGCATGGTGATTCAATAACCATCACACTAAGAATGAAACTATTGTCCATTAGCTACCAAGCAACGGGGTTGCTATGAGTATTGATTTCACACATAACGATTCACTTGTCGGTATTCCGGTTACAAAACATGGAGACCGAGGAATGAATAATGATGGCGAGAAGTATCACTATATCAAGAATTCATAAGATGGTGTGGAATTCCCATGACATTCTTGACATGAAAGAGGGTAACACTCCAGGGTAGAGCAGACTAGAAGCTGAATTGGCTTTCTTGATCCGCAGAATACAACTGCTTTGACCCAATCCTCGAAATGGATAAAGTACTGGAGTTTGTTTCTCCTAGTCATTCTGAACTAGAATGGCTTGACGGACCATAAAAATATTGGGCATCGATGAACACGAATGCACAATTACTCTTGAGTATCAATTGATAGACGATGGTCGGAATACAACTGAGGAGGGACAACTCAAAAGAACACATGATTCTCTGAGTTGTGGATGCATGGATTAGCATGTCGAACAAGTCCAACATATTTCTTCCGAACACCCATGCAGAAGGAGATGATTGGCAGATTCACAATGTAGAATGGAGAACTCATCAGGAGCACTCTTATTGTGATCTCTTGGTTCAAAAGAACTTCTGTCATGGATGGTTCAAGGTATTTGGAAAAATGATATACCACGGACCTTGAGGACTAAGCAAGGTTACTAACCAACCTAAAGGAGGTACAATCTCTATCAACATGAAATAAGTAGGGTGAATCTTGGGTTCAGGAACCCAGGAATAGAATACCTACTAACTAAATAACATCAAGAGATGCTTTCGAGAATGGTGGCCAGAATCATCACACTGGGAGTACAAAACATGGCTAGATCACTAGGTGGTTCTCTAAGATACCCTAGTGTCCTAATAACTTCAACATATATGTCGAGGCAACAGAGTACCTCAACACACCAAATAGTGTGGTTAATCTGGCCTAAAAGGACATCGGAGCAGAGAGGAAAGATTTGCAAATGCATCAGATTATTTAGAAACTTGGGACAACTCTGACAGCATAACGACTGTACGGGCATGAGAAAGGAGATAACCTGCATGACAACTAACAACATAACACTGAATTCTTATGCAAACACCGATTCAAGAAGACAACACCTTTCCTATAAGTCTCCAGCATAGTAACTCGTCATCCTGATAGATAGATGAGAAGCCTAGTTCCTTAACCCCGTAGAAGAGAAGAGGGTGACTCAGAATCAGAATGACACAAGGAGAGGAGTAAAAAGAGCCTTACGTTCCCTTCCACAATCAATTCCCTTATATAACTAAAGCATTTCTAGACACAACTTTGACCAGTTTGGCTTGGTAATCCTACAGGTAGTCTGGCTCTGATACCAACGCTGTCAGGACCCCGATCCTAAGTCACACCGATCTAACATAAGACACTTCATATCGCTTTGTGGCCTCATGCACGGTAACCTACGGCTGCCACCTTACCTTGGCCGGGACTGTTTGCGTCTTTTGGCTCATGTATATGATAGTGATGTTAGCATCCATATGACAGAGAACCCGGGCCGACATGACTAGTCGTAAACCAAGGTGGCACAAACTTACAGGGACAGGCATACATGACCCAGTAATGCACGTGTCGGCCATCAGCGTATGAACCCAAGTCATAGCAAGCTACAAGGACTTAAAAGAACACCGTGAAACATTTCCCCGTAGGGACAGACACAGGAGCAAAGAAGGACACATGCCGGTCAATCCATGTGTTCCGGATGGAAGCACTAGGAGGCATTTCCCCATAAGGAAGGCTACCAAGAATAAACAACTACGTGTCGGATCCCACACATACCAAAGCATTTCAATAACATACACACAATATGCTCGATATGTGTAGATACAACATGGCATCACAACATAACTTTATGACTCAAAGTATTTCTTTAAGAGGCTCCAAGGAGCCATACATAGCATGATATTACAACCATGGGTCTCATGACCCAACATACAAACCATACAAGCAACAAGCGGAAGCATAATCCTGTCTGAGTACAGACAGCTGAAAAGGATGAAGGCTGGAAAGCCTGTCTATCTACAAGACCTTCCATAGGAGCCAGACCTCTGTCTGGGATTCCCACGCTAATCATCGAAGCCCACGTGGAACTACTAGTGAGACCGAAGTCTCCTCTGCAAAACATAAATTAAGCAAACGTGAGTACAAATGTACAAAGCAAGACTTACATCAGAAATAACTACATATGCATCAGTATCAACAAGGGGGTTGTGGAGTTTAACTGCAGCAAGCCAACTTTGACTCAGTGGCTATCCTGTACTATGACTACTAGTAACTTCTTTGAGGTGAGAAAGCGCACACAAGTCCACATATTCACCATATCAATACACCACTATGGATCCGCTCCCGTCTCCCTATGAGAAGGCCATCCATAGCACTCACGCTTATCTTGCACATTTTAGAGTATCCATTTCAACTTGTATATGAACAACGTAAGCTTTCCAAGTAGTCCATATCCGCAGACGCGGCTATTTGAATAGATCATATTACCCTGCAGGGGTGTACTTCTTCAGACACGCTTTCCCCACTTACCGCCATGTACACATCATGTATCTTGGCAACCTTCAAGCGGAAGCCTGGCAAGGGTGTCGGCCATGACCTGACTAACCACACAAGACTCTAGTCCAGGTTTATCGCCTATTTGAGTCCACTCCGCAAGGAAGTCCGGCCGAAGTTTCCAGTACGGCCCCAAACGATGAGTGCAGGGTCCCCAAGAGCACCATTCGGGTGTCACTTGGTACACCGTGCCTCATGTCTCTACCGCATCATAGCCCAACCCTAGGGTCAGCGCTAGGCACGGCCCCCAACACATATCCTACAAACATCAGAAACTAGTTGCAACTCCTGGACAGAGGTCAAGGCGATTAATAAGTCGAGAGAGTCAATTAAGGATCCCAATGTGTGGTAGTAACTATCTTGGATCACAAACATGGAACTCAGTTCCTGAGGACGGTTTCAATGAGACAACCCACCATGTACTCCTACATGGCCTCTCATCGCTACCTTTACCAAATTGTGTTCACACACTTAGCTCTCACACAATAGGACATGTTCACCACCATTCCAATTCATCCTTGATGAATCAGACCTGACACAACTCTAAGCATAGCAGGCATAACAAGCAAACATGAATGAGTAGGCACATCATGGCTCAAACAACTCCTACTCATGCTAGTGAGTTTCAACTATTTACTATGGCAAAGACAGGTCATGCAGAGGAATGGGTTCAACTACCGTGACAAGTAATAGTTGAATCGTTGTTGTCCCAATGTAGCAAAAGAGAGCAAGAGCGACAGAGTGGGATTGTATCAGAATGCTCAAGGGGGGTTTGCTTGCCTGGCACTTCTAAAGATAGCATAGCTCTTCATCGGTGTCAACGATCACATCGTCGGAAATATCGGCTACCGAGACGGAACAAACACCGACAACAAGTAGGAACACAATCAATGCAATGCAACAAACATTATGTATGGTCATGGCATGTTAAGGTACTGAATTCACCTAATGCAACAATTATCCAAGTTAATTGGAGTGGAATTCAAACAAGATCAAATTCCAACTCCAAATGTTATTTCATAAATTGCCCTAATCATCATTTGTCCTATTCAGTGAGGTTAACTTGTTCAAACATGCATGGAAATGCCATAAACGGATTCTTCATATTTTTCTGATAATTTTTCATATATAAATTATTTCAATCTGAGTTACGGTTGAATTACTATGAATTTTTGAAGTTTTACTAATTTTTTGGAATTTCCTGATTATTCTATATTAAGATATTTCCAGAAAATGTATTATTGCGTCAGGATGACGTCACTGTGATGTCAGCAGGTCAACGGACCGGGTCCAGGTCAAACCTGACATGCGGGACCCGCATGTCAGTCTCTCATCTAAAAAACAGAGTTAATTAAGACTAATTTAATCCTAATCCTAAATTACTTAGGGCGCTGGGCCCACATGTCATTGGCTCGGAGCGAAGTCAAATCCCGGTCAACTGGAGTCAACTCGCTGGAGTTGACCCGCGGCTAGTCGCCGGCGACGTCCGAAGACAGCGGCGATTCTCGGGTTTCGCCTACGGGGCCCGTTTCGTCGCGCTGAGGGCACCCGAGAGGAGCCCTTGCTCTCCCGCATCCAGGGGAGTACGCAGCTAGGTGTGGGGAGGAAGTAGCCATCGCCGGCGTCGACCTTGGCGGCTGCCGGAGCTCGGGTGAGCTCACGGATGCGGCTGTGGGGCACGGCAGGACGAACGGGTGTGTGCGTTCGGCTCCTGGGGGTGCCCTGAGTGCGGTGACGTGCTCGGTTTTGAGCTTGCATGGCTGTGTCCAGGGCGCCGGCATGGCCGGTGGAGCCGAGCTCTTGGGCTCGATGGCTATCGCGGTTAGAGGAAGGAGAAGAGCACGGGGAGAGAGGAGCGGAGCAGGAGCTCACAGTGATTCTTCTGGCGCAGACGGCTTGCTCGGGGAGGCGCTGGAGAGGACGAAAGGTCACCGGCGATCTCGGCCGTCCGAGGATGAAGACGAGGGCGGGGGCGACGCTGCAGTGCTCCCCGGGTCGCGTGGATTCATGGAGATGATGTAGGACGGCGAGGCAGAGCTCGTGGACAGGACGAGCGGTTGAGGCTGTGGCTGTGGCTACGCGAACGGCGAACGGCGGCGACGGACTCGTTCGGCCGAGCGAAGAACAGGCGGGGAAGAGGGGGAAAGTGAGGGGAGAGAGATGGGCTCGATCGGGACAGCTCCTGCGAGCCTATCCCGCTCGCCAACGCGGCAGGGAAGCAGGGAGGTGGCATGGCGCACGGGCGCGCCGTGCATTGTCTCGCCTCTGCCAGTAGACAGAGGTTGGGGACGACTGGCACGGGCCAGCAGTGCTGGGCCGCCTTGCTGGGCCGCCAGGTGAGCGCCAGGTAAGCTCCCTCTCTCTCTCTCTCTCTCCACTGTCTTTTATTTCTTTTCTTTTTTCTATTTTGTTTTTCTGTTTTTGATTTAGCAAAAATACTAAACCATTTTATAAACTTCTGAAATTTAATATGTGGACTTATGGAACTAGTCCAGAGCCACATACAAACTTTCACAATTATTGGACTTATATTTATTTAATATTAAATATAAACCCAATTCAAATAGCTAGTGAATTAATTCAAAGGCCCAAAATAAATATTTCTGAGATTCCAAAAATACTGGTTTTAATTTTACCTCTTGCCAATATTTTCAGAGATTAACAGGAACATTTTCTTGGACTTGTTTGAAGAGATTTTAATGTTGATCATTTTTAAAAGGTTTCTGAGGCTTTGAAAATTCCCTGAATTCAATTTTAGTGAAATTAATATGATGCATGAATGATTATGCCACTAATTACAAACATTAATCTATGGCTATGACAAAAACCCCCCGGCTTATATACACGCCAGGCAGGGCATCTAGGGTTACATGGTCGGTATCCAGGGATGCGTATGGAAGCGGCAAGAGATGTCTTGGGGTATAATCCAAGTCTTCGGTAGATGCAATCTTGATCACGTCATGGCTTCTGGAGTCCATCTGAATAAGAACAAGGGCCTTCAGGCCCAGCACGAGGACTATGGGCCGACTAGGTTGGTCCCCCCTAGTCCAGGACACCGTCACATAGGCCTTTAAACGTTACATCATATAACAATCTCATACATAAACTTATTATCATGACAAAGGCTATACCACATCACACTACTGGAATCTGGCATTTTGTCGTCTGCTAGCTGTTTGCCGTCTGCCAACTCATGGCAAAGAGGCTCTTTGCCGTCTGCTTGGGGAAAGCAGACGGCAAAGAACCACCTCATGGCAAAGAGGCTCTTTGCCATCAGCTGGTTCTTTGCCGTCTGCCAGCTAACGGCAAAAAGGTCAAAGGCAAACGGCAAAGAGCCAGGTGGGCCCCACGGGGCACGGCGTGGCTAGGTCAACTTCTTTGCCGTCTGCTGGCAGACGGCAAAGAGGGGACAGATGGCAATGTCCCTCCTTTGCCGTGTGCTAGCAGACGGCAAAGAAGTGACGTGGGCGAGCCCTAACGGTCACCCTCTTTGCCGTCTGCTAGCAGACGGCAAAGAGGGGCCACTTAACGGGCAGCCGTCTCCCCCCCCCTCTCTCTCTCTCTCTCCCTCCCGCGCCCTCTCCTCCTTTTGTCGCCGCCGCCAGTCGCCGCCGCCGGCCAGCCCCGCCGCCGGCCAGCCCGCCCGTCCCGCCCCCGGAGCCAGCCCCGCCGCCGGCCATCCCGCCCGTCCCGCCCACCGGACCCAGGCCGCGGCGGCCACCCCGCCGCGCCCCATCGCTGGAGGTCACTGCGCCACCCCGCCCCGCCGCCGGAACCCTCCCCGCGGCCCCTGCGCCGCCCCGCCCCGCCGCCGGAGCCCTCGGCCTTCCTCCAGCGGCCCCCTCCCCGCGGCCAGCCTCCACCGGCCGACCTCGCCGGAGCAAGGTGAGCTCCATTTTTTTTCTGTTTTTTTCTGTTATTTCCTGTTTAGTTCTAGGTTTAGTGCTAGGTTTAGGTTTAGTTTTAGGTTTAATGCTAGGTTTAGGTTTAGGTTTTGATAAATAGAAGAGGAAGAAGAAAGATGAAAAAAAACAGAAAAAGTAGAAGAAGAGGGAGAAAGGAAAAGAAGAAGAAGAAGAAGAAGAAGAAGAAGAAGAAGAAGAAGGAGAAGGAGAAGAAGAAGAGGAAAAAGGAAAAGAAGGAAGAAGAAGAAGAAGAGGAGAAGAAAAGAAGAAGAAGAAGAACAAGAAAAAGAAGAGGAGGAGAAGAAAAAAGAAGAAGAAGAAGAAGAAGAAGAAGAAGAAGAAAGAGGAGAGGAGGAGGAGGAGGAGAAGAAGAAGAAGAAGAAGAAGAAGAAGAACAAGAAGAAGAGGAAGAAGAGGAAGAAGAGGATGGGGAAGAAAAGGAAAAAAGAGGAAAAAAAGAAGAAGAGGAAGAAGAAGAAAATGACACCCCGACCCGACACCCCAACCCCGACCCGACACCCCGACCCCGACCCGACACCCCGACACCCCGACAGCCCGACACCACACCTCGACACCACGACACCACGACACCCAGACACGACACCCCTGACACCCCGACACCCCGACCCCGACACGACACCCCGACCCCGACCCGACACCACGACACCCCGACAGCCCGACACCACACCCCGACACCACGACACCACGACACCCAGACACGACACCCCTGACACCCCGACACCCCGACCCCGACACGACACCCCGACCCCGACACGACACCCCGACACCACGACACCCCGACACCCCGACACCCCGACACCCCGACAGCCCGACACCACACCCTGACACCACGACACCACGACACCCAGACACGACACCCCTGACACCCTGACACCCCGACCCCGACACGACACCCCGACCCCGACAAGACACCACGACACCCCGACACCCCGACACCACGACACCCCAACACCACGATACCCAGACACGACACCCCCGACACCCCCTACCCCCGACACCTCTTCGGCCTCCTGTTGACCGAAAAGGTGCTCTTCGGCCTTCAAGAGGCCGACGGGGTCATATATTTGTGAATTATGAGTTAGGTCATATATTTTCCGATTTTGTTATGAAAAACATCATATATATTTGTGTTGATCGGGTGGATTTAAATGTGCAGTTGTTTCGTCGCTGCGAGGGTCTGGTGTTCGACGACCTCCCCGTGCGTTCGACGACCTCCCCGTGTGTTCGAAGAGCTCCGCCCCTGCGTTCATGGGTGAGCACAAATGACATCTCCTCCTCCCCCCTTAATTTGCTCTGTTCCAGTCTTCGTGCCGATGAAACTTGCTAGCTATAGGTGTCTTCAATCATCAGTATGCGTGACCAGTATGCGTCTCCCGTTCGAAAGGGCGGCATCTATAAATATGCATGTCTTAGCATATTTATAACCGCCATCCTTTCGAATTGTCCAACGTTATCCATGGACAGCCTGAGTATGTGTAGATTGGGTTCGTTTTCCCTTATGCTCTGCTCCGGATCTGATGGGGAATTTCGTCAGTGCCTCCCTGTTGTTCTCCGGGTACACATCCTCTCTGCTTATTGCCGAGATGTGTATCAGGAGAACAACGGGGGGGTGCTGCCGAAATTCTGCGTCGGATCCGGAGCAGAGCATGGGAAAACGAACCCAATCTACACATACTCGGGTGGGATTAGGACCTATCTCTACCTATTAGCGTGTAGGTTGCATGGACGTAATAAAACCGACAAACTTGATTAACGGATGAATATAGATGATGAATTATATATATATTTTTTGTGTGTTTAGTAGGTAGGCAAGATGAGTGATCGTGCGTGGATGTACACCGGTCACCCTAGTCAGAAAGAAATGACCATTGAATGGTTAACAAAAACCAAGGGGTTTCTGAGCGCCGCATTTGCAAATGGCCAGGAAATAACCTGGTGCCCCTGTGTCCGGTGCGACAACCATAAAAAGTGGACACGGGATGAAATGGGTAAACACTTGCAGAAGTGGGGTTTTACGCCTGATTATACGGTGTGGAGATTTCATGGTGAGTCTGCCCAACATGTCAGAGCTGAGGTCGTTCGTCGTCGCACCAACGAGCATGGTACCGGGATCGAAGACATGGTGCAAGACTTTGATGATGCTCGGGATTCGGACGATGAGATGGAGGAATCTGCAAAGGCCTTCTATGAAATGTTGGAGTCTTCAAAACGTCCTCTCCACAAGCACACTGAGCTTTGTCAGCTGGATGCCATCGCGCAAGTAATGGCTCTGAAGGCTCAGTTCAACCTAGGCAGAGAATGCTACGACGCGATGATGACGATATTTGGACGCTTTCTACCCAAAGGCCATGTATTGCCAGCAAACCTGTACCAGTCGGACAAAATCCTACGTGCGCTTAAGATGCCCTATGAGAAGATAGATGCCTGTGAGAATGGATGTGCCTTATTTAGGCTTGAGTATGCGGGCTTGAACTATTGTCCCATTTGCAAGTCTTCCAAGTATGTTGTGGTAGACAACGGTATGGGTGAGAAGAGTCAGACCAAAATCCCAGTTAATGTTCTTCGGTATATGCCAATCATACCAAGACTTCAACGTCTTTTCATGGTCGAAGAGACAGCCAGACAGATGACGTGGCATAAATTGGGCAAAAGAACCGAACTAGATGCAGATGGGAATCCGATGTTGGGACACACTTCAGACGCTTTTGCGTGGAAGCACTTCGATGCATTACATAAGGACAAAGCGGCAGATCCAAGGCATCCTCGAGTCGCCATCAGCACAGATGGGTTCCAAGTGTTTGGTATGACGGCAACCCAATACAGTTGCTGGCCTGTATTTGTCATTCCACTCAATCTCCCCCGGGAGAGAATATGAAAAGAAAGAACATTTTCTTGACGTTGATAATTCCAGGGCCCAACTATCCGGGGAAGAATATGAATGTGTACATGCAGCCGCTTAAGGATGAATTGCAAGAAGCTTGGGATAATGGGATCAAGACATATGACGCCGCTACAAAACAAAACATCAAAATGCATGTGTGGTACATGTACTCGACGCATGACTTGTCGGCGTATGCGCTATTCGTTGGCTGGTGTGTGCATGGAAGGTTCCCGTGCCCCACATGCAAGGCAGCTCTTCAGTTCCGTTGGCTGCAGGCGGGTCGCAAGTATTCTTGCTTCGACTTGCATAGACAGTTCCTGGATCCTGGCCATAAGTTCAGAAAAGACAAGAAAAATTTCATGAAAGGTAGAGTTGTCAAAAACTCTGCACCACCTGCATTGACAGGCCAATAGACCCTGGATCAGATAAACGCTCTCGAGCCTGATCCAGAGCGTCCAAGATATTTCAAAGGGTATAATTCGGAACACGCCTGGACTCACAAGATATGCTTGTGGGATCTGCCTTACTTTAAAGACCTCCTTTGCCCACACAACATCGACGTGATGCACACTGAAAAGAATATCGCCGAGGCCCTTTTTGGTACATTGTTCGACATCGAGGGGAAGTCGAAGAATAATCCTAAGGCTAGAGTCGATCAGGAGGCTCTATGTGATAGACCGTTACTAAACATGCGACAACCGAAAGGAAAGAAGAACTGGAGGAAGCCAAATGCATGGTTCAATCTTGGAAGGCCAGCTATGAGGTAAATGATCTTGTGGGTGAAAATGCAGTTGATGTTCCCCGATGGGTATGCAGCGAATCTAAAGAGGGGAGCGATTATTGACAAATTGAAAATATTTGGTCTCAAGAGTCATGATTGGCACATATGGCTTGAGCGGGTAATGCCGGTGATGTTGCGTGGCTTTATCCCTGAGGATGAATGGCTAGTACTGGCAGAGCTGAGCTATTTCTTTCGTGCTCTTTGTGCGAAAGAACTATCGCCTGACGTGCTAGACGAACTGGAAGAGTTGGCGCCGGAGTTGATCTGCAAGTTAGAAAAGATCTTTCCACCGAGATTCTTTAATCCAATGCAGCATTTGATTTTGCATCTCCCGACCGAGGCAAGATTGGGGGGGCCCATGCAAAATCGTTGGTGCTTCGCAACTGAGAGGATGCAGAAGACGCTTCGAGCAAAATGTAAAAATAAACATAGAATTGAAGCATCGATGGCCGAGGCATTCATTACTGAGGAGGCGGCAAACTTCGTGACAACACACTACAAAGCCAAGAATCGTCATTTGCATAATCCGAAGCCTCGGTACAATGATGGCGACCGTGAAAAAGGTCGATCCAACCTCAGCCTATTCAAAGGGAAGCTCACACCAGCCGGTGCTTCGAAAGCAATAGCGTTGGATGTCGAAGAATGGCGGACCATTTCGTTGTATATCTTCAACAACCTAACAGAAGTGCGGCCGTACATTGAGTATGTTCTCGGTACATTGTTTCGCAACTTCTAATTCCTTTGAAATGCTCTTATTCCCGGATATGTGATACAGTCGATACGTCGCCAAATTCTCGGATGGAGCGGTGATCCAAAAGGATTCCATCGAAGAGTATGAGCTTCTGGCAAAGCATGGAGGCGGCTATCCCGGTTTCATCTCTTGGTTCAAACAAACGGTAATTTCCATTAGACCATTTCATTTCTTCATCTAGTTTGCGGCTAATGCAACAATCCTTTCGTATTAAACTTGTAGGCTAATGCAGAGTCTATGGACTCCGAATTGAGACAAGTCGCTAATGGTTTTGACTATAAGGTCCGTTCATTTGACAAATACGACATGAACGGGTATCGCTTTCATACTTTTGGCAAAGAGCTATCTATGGCCGACCGAAAGTCTACAAATTGTTGTGTCTCCGCTTTCGGCGAAGGAGGGGTCGAGTATTATGGAAGAGTTGAAGCAATTTATGAACTTACATTCTTTGGTGAAAACCCACCAAACGTCGTAGTCTTCAAATGTTATTGGTTCCAGCCGAAGGAGACTAGAAGGACTCATGAACATATAGGGCTAGTCGAAATCAAACAAAGCACCCATTTAGATGTTCCTGATGTCTATATTACGGCTCAACAGGTTTTCTATCTACCTTGGGCCTGCCAAACTGATCCAAATCTGAATGGTTGGGATGTCGTTTATGATGTGCCGCCACATTTTAGACCACCTCCCATCAATGAAGATGATTATGAACCTCACATTAACCCAGACACATATGAAGGAGAATTCTTCCAAGAAACACGTGTTTCCAAAAAACGTTTCAAGAACCGCTCTACTTCACCCCAGAACAATGAGGTAGACAGCGACAGTGAATCCGACTTCACCCCTGAGCCGGAACAAGAAGAGACGGAAGAAGAAGAGGTTACTGCCGCGGATGACCTGTTAATGCTTGACCGATTACATAAAGGAGGCCTTCCACATGTTGATGCATTTATTGATGATGCTGATGAGCACGTCATTAATGATAGTGATGATGATTATGCATTTATTGATCCCGGAGCATATATAGACGATGAAGATTAATATTAGTAATGTCAGGTATTCAATTATTATTATGTACATATATATTATTAAATAGGCAGGCGGTGGAGAGGGAGAGGGACATGGAGGAGAGGACGGCTAGGCTGGTGGAGGAGGAGAGGAACCGGAACGACGCGTCTCACCGGGCCCTATACAAGCTCCTCGTGGTAAGTTTCTCCTGCATATTAGCCAAATCATGCACGTAATGTTTGTTTCATCACTAACTAATATGACTGACTTGTGAAAACAAAATGTGCAGACCGTGTGCCAGAACAACGGTCAGACCCCTCCGCCGATGCCCCAGATTGGTATAGCGCCCACGGTGAGTTTCATTTGAATGGTCATTAGTTACTAGTATTCACATTTGAGTTGCATCATGCTAACGAGACATTGCAAATGATGTTTGGTGCAGCATGCCTCCCGACAAGCATCGACCTATCCTTCTGCGTCTGCCGCAACCCCGACCGGTCCTTCTCCGTCTCACACTGGCGCAAGCCCGACCGGTCCTTCACCTCCGTGATGATGGTAAGTTTTCCCAAGTGTTTTGCTTAACAAATGCATACTTAGCTTAAGAAATGACCTACTTAGCTCCAAAATGACCTATACTTAGCTTATTTTCCTCAAAAATGACATAATAACCTTACTTAGCTCGAAAATGACATATTTTACCTAGGATAGCTATAAAATGACCTATACTTAGCATTTTTTCCTCCAAAATGACTTGATATGCTTAGTTACCTAAAAAATGGCATAACTACCTAGGATAGCTCAATAATGATCTATACTTAGCTTAGCTAGTTCATTTATGACATAATTAGCTCACTTAGGTAAAAAATGGCATAATAACCTTGGTTTAGCTCCAAAATGACCTATACTTAGCTTATTTTCCTCGAAAATGACATAATAACCTTACTTAGCTCCAAACTGACATACTTTACCTAGGATAGCTATAAATATGCTTAGTTAGCTAAAAAATGGCATAACTACCTAGGTTAGCTCAAAAATGGCATAACTACCTAGCTTAGCTCTAAAATGACCTACACTTAGCATTTTTACCTAGCTTAGCAAAAAAATAGCATTTTTACCTACCTTAGTTAGAAGAAGAAGAAGATAAAGAAGAGGAGAGGAGAAAAAGAAAGAGAAGAAAAATTCTTCTTCTTCTTATTCTTCTTCTTCTTCTTCTCTTTCTTCTTCTTCTTCTAGCTAGTCTTCTTCTTCTTCTTCTTCTAACTTTCTTCTTTCCCAATTTGCAGATTTGCTTTAGATGAGGAAGCTTGCGTTGATGGAGTCTACTCTTCTCCTTGTGCTTCCTTTTTGTTTTGATTTTGTACGATGAACTTTGTTGTTGGAAACTTGTTGTTGGATATGTTGTTGGAAACTTGTTGTTGGATATGTTGTTGGAAACTTGTTGTTGGATATGTTATTGGAAACTTGTTGTTGGATATGTGTTGGTATGCTTGTTGAAAGTATTTTCAAATGTGTATATATATATATATATATCTATGAAATTCTGTGAAATTGAATGAATTTAAGAAAAAACAGAAAAAACAGGGGCTATACAGGCTCTTTGCCGTCTGCTGGCAGACGGCAAAGAGCTTGCCATGAGCCAGCAGACGGCAAAGCTGCCACGTGGCAGCTACCTGTGCAACCTGGGGGGCACTGGGCTGGCCTATGTGGTTGCTTTGCCATCTGCTGGCAGACGGCAAAGAACTTTGCATATTTGCCGTCTGCTAGCAGACGGCATAGCGAGCCACGTGGCAGCTATCTGGGGGGAACCTGGGCTGGCCTATTTGGCCACTTTGCCGTCTGCTAGCAGACGGCAAAGCACGCCGTTAACCCCTTAATGGACCTAAGCTGCCGCGTGTGCCGTCCATGCCCTTTGCCGTCTGCTGGCAGACGGCAAAGACCTTTGCATCTTTGCCGTCTGCCAGCAGACGGCAAAGTGCCCTTTACCGTGGCTTGTTCAGTCGGATGTGGTGCCGTCTGCTGGCTGACGGCAAAGACCTTTGCCGTCCGCAATGCATGCCTTTGCCGTCAGCCATGGAAGACGGCAAAGATCCTGATTCCAGTAGTGTCACATGCAATCCTGCAAAACCAAGTTAGACATCCTCTAATCGGTTTAGCAAATTTTAATTACGTGGCTTTTAGGGTTTACGGACAACACTAGCTACCTACGTCCACAAACAAAGGTGATAATCCTTGTTGCTAGATTAACTTTCGGGGTGTGTGAGGGAAGAGATTTAATTAAAAATCTCTAGCCCCACACTAAACTTCGTCAATACGCGTGACCCTGTAGAAGATCGAACATCTTCGTTGCCCTCTTGTGATCATGAGAGTTCGCTATTCTTAACTATAATGCAGCCCAAAGAACTGTTAGCAGATCGTCGACAGCCAGAGCCGATCGATTGTCAGAACTTTGTGAAAAGCTACACCATGCCCTCAATGAACTGAACCGAAGCAACACTCATGAGAAGCATAGCAAGAACATCAGCCCTCACATCCACATGTGATCTAGATCGCAACCTGCACCTACTCATAAAACCGCTCTGATACCACAGTTGGGAAATGTAGTAGAAAACAAAAATAATTGCCCTACAAACACCCAGGAACAATATGAAGGTGCATTAGGGGATTGGATCATGATCGTTACCAACTCCGAGTATGTAGCGGAAGCAGATGAGTCAGTGTAGATCATACTTGGAGTCCCTTGTACCGACGATGAACGATCCCGCGAACCGCCCTCGATCGATCCCTCAAACCGAAGACCGAAAGCACAACCTCTCTACAGTTTGCAAGCGTATGTGTCGGTGTACTAAGACATGGGTGCCCTCATACCCAGACTTGTGCACAGGCAGTTGTAGCCTCCCTTCCGGCAAGGGCTTGACAGAGGACAACTATAACTCAAGACTCAACACCAAGACTGTGAAGAAGACCTCAAGGTAGGTCATCGAGAAGTACTATTCTAAGTACTGAAGATCGACGCTGTTCTTGCCGGCAAGCCTCACTCCGGCAAGGTGAAGACCAAGGCTATGGTTGCCGGCAAGCAAGGCTCAGCAAGCTCCGTGCAGGCACGTTTGTTCTGTCCCGTTACCGCTCCACCTCACCATCGACCAGATAGGCTCATGGGCTAGGTGTCGAGCGGGCGGGCAGTCAACATGACCGGCCAAAGCACGTCCCTGGGACGTGTCAAGATTACAAGAGGGCGCCAGGACCGGTGGTACAGATCTTTTGCCCAAGGCCTCGCCTCCCCGACGTAGCACCTTATGGTGCATTAAATGCGTTTGTCTTACCCCGTTGGAAGATAAACGTGTTGACGGTGCAAGTCACTGTTCACACTCTGTAATGACCGTATTAGCCATTATGGTAACCCCTTGGCCTATAAAAGGAGGCCCACGGCTACAGGTAGAACGGTCGACACCCAGTTCAATTACACGCTGCAGCTGTATTTTCCCGAGCACCTTGCCAAAAAACTGCGCTCCCTGTAACCAAAGTTCATAGTCGATCAACCACAGAGCAGGAGTAGGGTTTTACGCTCATAGCGGCCTGAACCTGGATAAATGCCCCGTGTGTACTTGCACTTACTAAAAACCTGCTTTTTGTCCCGTGCACGTCCCCTTAGCCGAATCACAAAGGGACCTGTTCGGTCCCATAGATAGTTGTTTCGCATGACATCTTTGGCGCACCAGGTAGGGGGCACGCGTACGCGAATCTGCTCCAGCAGCATCGGCTTCATCTTCATCATCAACGGCATCCAACAAGAGCAAGGGCATCGCCACCGCGTTTATTTCCAAATCGCAGTTTTAACTGTTTGCGATGGTGAAGACGGTGGTGGCCAAACTTATCACCATATCGGCGACATCGGCGGCACAGCATTCGTTGCGAGCAATTCGAGCGCCCTGCGTGATGCTCTGATGAATCGCAGTATTTTTGCCGTGCTACAGAAAGAGCTAAGTTCTAATACTTTGGTTACTTTCTGTTATCTAGCCTTTTCCTCGAATGGCATTTTTGTGCTTAACCTGTGCGCGGAGGAGCACTCTCGAAACATCCTGCGCTCTAGGTTGTTCTGGGTTCGCCCGACAATGTCGCTACAGCTGCGTTTGTTTCTAGAGTGTTAAGCTTCCAAGAAGGCGGCGTTCTCGATAGGCTACTAAACAGGACCTGATCCTAAGCGCCGTCGACTAGATCGTGCGCAATCGGAAAGCATTCCAGCAAGCGTAGGGAATAGTTCTGCAAAAATGCAATCATTTAAGGAAAAAGGCTTAACAAGTTTTTATTCTTTTAAGATTTCTGTGGCCCGTACGCTAAGGAGCCTTTTCGGAGTTGGTTGCACTCGTAGTTGCCTCAAGTCCGCTCGGCGACATGAGCAGCAGCACTACTGCCGACAAGGTAAACCTTTTCGGGAGGTGGCGTTCCCGGCAAGCAGCTAAGGACATGTTTCCTCAAGCACTGCTGACTGGAGCGTGCGCACCGGGAAGCACTCCGGCAAGCGACGGGAATATTCAGCAGAAATCAAGTTTTCACATGAGTTAAGTGCGAACCAGACGCTAATTAACTTATTGTGTTAAAACACTGTTGCTGCATTTTTATGCCCGAATCAGTGTTGCAGGTAAATGTGTGGAAGATAACTTCGCGGTAGCACCAGCCTTGGTATTTTCAGAAGCTGCCACTGAGCATTGAAAACCTTAGAGATCTCTACTGAGATCGAAGCCTTTCCGGGGGCTGGCCCTCCCGGCAAGCCGGCATTGAGAATCTCCAAGTTCTCTGCTGAAAGCAAAAGCCTTGCCGGGGGCTGGCCCTCCCGGCAAGCCGGCATCGACAATCTCCGAGTTCTCTGCTGAAACCAAAAGCCTTGACGGGGGCTGGCCCTCCCGGCAAGGCATCGAGAATCTCCGAGTTCTCTGCTGAAAGCAAAAGCCTTGCCGGGGGCTCGCCCTCCCGGCAAGCCGGCATCGAGAATCTCCGAGTTCTCTGCTGAAACCAAAAGCCTTGCCGGGGGCTGGCCCTCCCGGCAAGCCGACATCGAGAATCTCCGAGTTCTCTGCTGAAATCAAAAGCCTTGCCGGGGGCTGGCCCTCCCGGCAAGCCGGCATCGAGGATCTCCAAGTTCTCTACCGAAAGCTCAAGCATTCCCGGGAACATTCTTCCCGACAAGCCGGCATCGATAGTCTCTGAGTTCTCTGCTGAAATCAAAAGACTTGCCGGGGGCTAGCCCTCCCGGCAAGCTGGCATCGAGAATCTAGACTTCTCTGCCTAAAACATAAACTGGCATCGAGAACCCAGAGTGCTCTGCTGACAACAAAAGCTTTCCCGGAAATAAACTTTCCGGAAGCATAGCCAAAATTATAACATATGAGCTTTACTTTTGCATCTAGATCTTTCGAGTTCTCTGCCAGAAGCAAGCCTACCTTTAGCATCGAGATCTTCAAAGTTCTCTGCTAACGGAAATTTAATGCTGAGAATTCCTGAGCTCTCCGAGCGAGCTCGGGGGCTGGCAACCTTTGGGAAGCAATCTTTCCTGGGGGTAGCTTGTCGGGTGCGGTTTTCCCCGGCAAGAAAGATACGGCTATCATAACCCAAGCCAAGTTTGGTCCCACCTCCAGCATCGAGATCTTTCGAGTTCTCTGCTAAAGGCGGTCCCGGGGGCTCCTATCGGTGTAGTGAGAACCAGGGCCTCACAAACCTTCTAAGCTTGGGATTATGCCACTCTAGGGCTGTTGCGAAGCAGCCCCGGCAAAAAACCAACCTTGCCGGCAAGCAAGACATCTGGCAAGCACTACATTAACAAGCAAAAAACTCGTTGGGGAGAAGATTCTTCCCAAAAGTATGACTTCCTGGCAAGACAAGACCCAGCAAGGACAGAGCCGCCAAACCAAGGCCTCCAGACAGGTCATCAAAGAGTCACCAGGAAGACCAAGGCAGCGCCGGCAAGCCAGAAGCCGCAAAGCTCAAGCTTCAAGCCGGCAAGCTCCCTCCATCGAGTCGCTGCACCTACCTATCAGGCTACCGACAAATGGCGGGAGCACAGATGGTTAGGTAGAGCCTGTCGGGGCACCTGGCAGATCGCCGCTATAGAAATACCTTTATCGATGCATGTCCTCATGCGTGTTGCAACTACCTTTACCCCTATGTATTTACCATTTTGTCATTGTGGTAGCCCCTTTCATCTATAAAAGGAGGGCCATGGCAACCTTTACAATGGGTTGGACCCCTACCCATTCACAGCAGCCTAGCTGCGCCCCAAGCTCCTTGCTGGGAGGCCGCACTCTCTGTAATGGCGGGGCTTGCTCAAACACAATCAAACCACCAAAGCAGGAGTAGGGTTTTACGCTTCACAAGCAGCCCAAACCTGGGTAAATCCCTGTGCGTGCCGAGCTGCTGGATCTGCTCTTTGTGTGCTGCATCCCCTTAGCTGAACCACAAAGGGGCCAGCGCCAAGTAGGGGCCACGCGTACGTGAATCTGCTCCAGTAGTGTCGACTTCATCTTCATCATCAACGGCGTCCAACAAGAGCAAGGGCGTCGCCGCCGCGTTTACTTCCAAACTGCAGTTTTAACTGTTTGCGACGGTGAAGACGGTGGTGGCCAAACTTATCACCATATCGGCGACATAGGCGGCACAGCATTCGTTGCGAGCAATTCAAGTGCCCTGCGTGATGCTTGGATGAATCGCAGTGTTTTTGCCGTGCTACAGAAAGAGCTAAGTTCTAATACTTTGGTTACTTTCTGTTATCTAGCCTTTTCCCCGAATGGCATTTTTGTGCTTAACCTGTGCGCGGAGGAGCACTCTTGAAACATCCTGTGCTCTGGGTTGTTCTGGGTCCGCCCGATAACGTCGCTGCAGCTACGTTTGTGTCCCGAGTGTTAAGCTTTCGAGAAGGTTGCGTTCTCTATAGGCTACTAAACAGGACCTGATCCTAAGCGTCGTCGACTAGATCATGCGCAATCGGAAAGCATTCCAGCAAGCGTAGGGAATAGTTGTGCAAAAATGCAATCATTTAAGGAAAAAGGCTTAACAAGTTTTTATTCTTTTAAGATTTCTGTGGCCCATACGCTAAGCAGCCTTTTCGGAGTTGATTGCACTCCTAGTTGCCTCGACTCCGCTCGGCGACGTGAGCAGCTGCACTAGTGCCGACAAGATAAACCTTTTCTGGAGGCGGCGTTCCCGGGAAGCTGCTAAGGACATGTTTCCTCAAGCGCTGCTGACTGGAGCGTGCGCACCGGGAAGCACTCCGGCAAGTGAGGGGAATATTCAGCAGAAATCAAGTTTTCACATGTGTTAAGTGCGAACCAGACGCTAATTAACTTATTGTGTTAAAACACTGTTGCGGCATTTTTACGCCCGAATCAGTGTTGCAGGTAAATGTGTGGAAGATAGCTTCGCGGTAGCACTAGCCTTGGTATTTTCGGAAGCTGCCACTGAGCATTGAAAACCTCAAAGTTCTCTGCTAATATCGAAGCCTTTCCAGCAACGATCTTGCCAGTGTCGAGAACCTTGGAGTTCTCCGCCAGAAATAAAAAGCCTTGCCGGGGGCTGGCCCTCCCGGCAAGCCAGCATCGAGAATCTCCGAGTTCTCTACTGAAACCAAAAGCCTTGCCGGGGGCTAGCCCTCCAGGCAAGCCGGCATCGAGAATCTCCGAGTTCTCTGCTGAAACAAAAAGCCTTGCCGGGGGCTGGCCCTCCTGGCAAGCCGGCATCAAGAATCTCCGACTTCTCTGCTGAAATAAAAAGCCTTGCCGGGGGCTGGCCCTCCCGGCAAGCCGGCATCGAGAATCTCCGAGTTCTCTACTGAAACCAAAAGCCTTGCTGGGGGCTGGTCCTCCCGGCAAGCCGGCATCTAGAATCTCCGAGTTCTCTACGGAAATCAAAAGCCTTGCCGGGGGCTGGCCCTCCCGGCAAGCCGGCATCGAGAATCTCCAAGTTCTCCGCCGAAAGCTCAAGCATTCCCGGAAACATTCTTCCCGACAAGCCGGCATCAAGAGTCTCCGAGTTCTCTGCTGAAATCAAAAGACTTGCCGGGGGCTGGCCCTCCCGGCAAGCTGGCATCGAGAATCTAGAGTTCTCTGCTTAAAACATAAACTAGCATCGAGAATCCAGAGTTCTCTGCTGACAACAAAAGCTTTCCTGGAAATAAACTTTTCGGAAGCATAGCCAAGATTACAACAAATGAGCTTTACTTTTGCATCGAGATCTTTCGAGTTCTCTACCGAAAGCAAGCCTACCTTTAGCATCGAGATCTTCAAAGTTCTCTGCCAACGGAATTTTAATGCTGAGATTCCCTGAGCTCTCCGAGCTAGCTCAGGGGCTGGCAACCTTTGGGAAGCAATCTTTCCTGGGGACAGCTTGTGGGGTGCGGTTTTCCCCGGCAAAAAAGATACGACTATTATAACCCAAGCCAAGTTTGGTCTCACCTCCAGCATCAAGATCTTTCGAGTTCTCTGCTGAAGGCGGTCCCGGGGGCTCCTGTCGGTGTAGTAAGAACCAGGGTCTCACAAACCTTCTAAGCTTGAGATTAAGCCAGTCTAGGGCTGTTGCGAAGCAGCCCCAGCAAAAAACCAACCTTGCCGGCAAGCAAGACATCCGGCAAGCACTACATCAACAAGCAAAAAGCTCGTTGGGGAGAAGATTCTTCCCAACGGTATGACTTCCCGGCAAGACAAGACCCGGCAAGGACAGAGCCGGCAAACCAAGGCCTCCAGACAGGTCATCAAAGAGTCGCCAGGAAGACCAAGGCGGCACAGGCAAGCCAGAAGCCGCCAAGCTCAAGCTTCTAGCCGGCAAGATCCCTCCATCGAGTCACTGCACCTACCTGTCAGGCTCTTGCCGACAGATGGCGGGTCTGCAGATGGTTAGGTAGAGCCTGTCGAGGCATGTGGCAGATCACCGCTCAAGAAATACCTTTACCGACACATGTCCTCATGCGTGACGCAACTACCTTTACCCCTATGTCTTTACCATTTTGCCATTGTGGTAGCCCCTTTCATCTATAAAAGGAGGGCCATGGCAACCTTTACAACGGGTTGGACCACTGCCCATTTGCATTAGCCTAGCTGCGCCCCCGAGCTCCGTGCCGGGAGGCCGCGCTCTCTGTAATGGCGGGGCTTGCTCAAACACAATCAAACCACCAAAGCAGGAGTAGGGTTTTACGCTTCACAAGCGGCCCGAACCTGCGTAAATCCCTATGCACGCCGAGCTGCTGGATCTGCTCTTTGTGTGCTGCGTCCCCTTAGCTGAACCACAAAGGGGCCTCGCTGGTCCCATAGATGCTCGTTTTCCCACGACATCTATCCTCCAGCATCGAGATCTTTCGAGTTCTCTGCTCAAGGCGGTCCCGGGGGCTCCTGTCGGTGTAGTGAGAACCAGGGCCTCACAAACCTTCTAAGCTTTGGATTATGCCAGTCTAGGGCTGTTGCGAAGCAGCTTCGGCAAAAAACTAACCTTGCCGGCAAGCAAGACATCCGGCAAGCACTACATCAACAAGCAAAAAGCTCGTTGGGGAGAAGATTCTTCCCAATGGTATGACTTGCCGGCAAGATAAGACCTGGCAAGGACAGAGCCGGCAAACCAAGGCCTCCAGACAGGTCATCAAAGAGCCGCCAGGAAGACCAAGGCGGCGCTGGCAAACCAGAAGCCATCAAGCTCAAGCTTCAAGCCGGCAAGCTCCCTCCATCGAGTCGCTGCACCTACCTGTCAGGCTCTTGCCGATAGATGGCGGGCACGCAGATGGTTAGGTAGAGCCTGTCGGGGCACGTGGCAGATCGCCGCTCAAGAAATACCTTTATCGACACATGTCCTCATGCGTGTCGCAACTACCTTTACCCCTATGTATTTACCATTTTGCCATTATGGTAGCCCCTTTCATCTATAAAAGGAGGGCCATGGCAACCTTTACAACGGGTCGGACCCCTGCCCATTCGCAGTAGCCTAGCTGCGCCCCCGAGCTCCGTGCCGGGAGGCCGCGCTCTCTGTAATGGCGGGGCTTGCTCAAACACAATCAAACCACCAAAGCAGGAGTAGGGTTTTACGCTTCACAAGCGGCCCGAACCTGGGTAAATCCCTGTGCACGTCGAGCTGCTGGATCTGCTCTTTGTGTGCTGCGTCCCCATATCTGAACCACAAAGGGGCCTCGTTGGTCCCATAGATGATCGTTTTCCCACGACATCTTTGGCGCGCCAGGTAGGGGCCTGTGTTTGTCACAAATCAGTTTTTTGGTAGTGTGAGTACGAACTTCACCATCTTCGTCGATGGCGCCGAAGAAGAAGAGTGGAGCCACGATGGCTCCTACCGCATCCAAGCCACCTTCCCGGGTGGCCGCAGGCGGCGCAGCTAGCGCGGGCGCTACGGTTGGGATGGGCAGCGCAGGAGGCGCAAGTGGTGCGGATGCCCAGCACCCCCGCCACGATCCTGAGCCTAACTACAGGACCGGCGACATCGCAGCCGGTCAACATCCAAGACATTCTGGTGAGCGCAGTCATCATAGTAATATAGTTCATACTCCTGCCACCCAGAATCCAGCCGCCGCAACGTCTCAGAATGTGGCGGCGACATCCAACAATGGTGCGAGAAGGCGTACACCACGACCATCGCAAGATGGGCACGACACGCTCCCCCATGTTGCTGGCGGTTCCAGACGACCGCAAGGTGGGATCCCCGTGCAGCAACTTCCGATTGCTCACGGAGCACCGCCGCCACCACCACGTCCACCTGTTGGCGAGCATGAGCTGTGGTAGCACGGACGTAATGAAGCTCCTTCTAGCTCTGCTAGGAGTCGAGCGACGCCTCGTTCTGTGCTCCCAGCCATGCCAACCACGGCGGCCGAGGCCATGGCGCGGGTTCAAATACTTTTGAACTTCCTGCCAAGCCTAGACAAGATGGACGAATGGAGAGCCACCATTCAGAGTCTCATCAATTTTGCTAATCCCGGCAAAACACAAGACGTGGGACCCTCGCGGCGACCACCCACCATGTTGGCGGGACCATCCGGCTACCTTGCCGGAGACGCCGCGCAAACGGTGCAGTCGCCTCGGCACCCCCCACCGACGCGGTGGCCAGCCCGCCGGTCAGACGACCATGACGTGTTGTCCATGGCTTCATCAGATCCATGGTGACACCAAGATCAGCGCCAAGTGCTCCACGAGCGGTGCGACGAAGACGCCCGCACGAAGATCAAGTGGCACCGGGAAGCACGTCGACAATCTGACGACCGTTCCAGGACAGCAGTGAACGTGCTCGCTCCGGTAGCCGCTGGGTACTTGCCCTACGATGTGGCGTGCCCAGCGTTTACTCGTGAGCTGCGGCAAGTTCGCTGGCCGTCCACCCGAGCCTTCAAGCCAGAACTGCCCGACAAGTATGACGGCACACTCAACCCAACTGAGTTCCTTGGCATCTACACCATCGCGGTGGAGGTTACCGGGGGACGGGATGAGAAACTGCTTGCCAACTACTTCCCGTTGGCGCTTCGGCCCAACGTCAGGTCGAGGTTGATGAACCTGCCTGAAGGGTCCATCTCTTCTTGGGCGGATCTGTGCCATCATTTCGTTGGCGCTTACCAGGGTGGCCACAAGCTCCCGGGTCAGCCCAGTGATTTGCAGGTGATCCCCCAAAGGGATGGAGAGAACCTCCACAAGTACATACAATGGTTCAGCCGTGTGCACCACAACATCCCCGACATCCATCCCGCAGCTGTTGTTGCCACATTCCACACGAACGTGCGCAACTGCAGGATGCGGTCAGAGATGAATGTCGAGCAGGTCAAGACCATCAACGATCTGTATGCCTTGGCGGATAGGTGTGCACGTGCTGAGGAAGGAAGGTGACTCCCCAGGGAAGATGCAGGCGCAGACGTCAACTCCGAGGACGACGAAGCAGAAACCCCACAGAAGAAGAGCAGAAAGCGCAACAGAAAGTGCAAGAACAAGACAATACTGGCCGTCGAGAGCTCCGGCGATACCAACGCCACCAAGAAGCTGAAGGCAGACATCCCCGACAAGGAGGTTGCCGGGTACGATGCTGGCCAGGAAGCTGCGGCAGGCAAGAAGGCCGACAAGACCGGTAGGCCGTACTGCAAGATCCACCGCACCAAGGGCCACGATCTTCAACAATGCCGGCAAGTAGAGCAACTTGCCAAAAAGCAAAAGCAAGAGTACGAGAAGCGAGACAAGGAGAAGGCCCAAGATGGTGCTGGTGGGTCCGGCAAGCAAGACCATGGTGGCTGCGGTGGCCACCGCGGCAAGGCCAAGTAGCCAAAGGAGAAGGCTGCTCAGGGCCAGCAAGAAGAGGATAGTAGTGATGAGGATGGAAGTGGGTCCGGCAAGGAATTCCAAAATGCGGTGGATGCCATGTGTGTTGATGGAGGAACATCTTTGCACTCCTCGCACCGGCAACTAAAGCAGTGGATCCGCGAAGTCAATGCAGCAGAACCGGTGATGGAGGCACAGAAGCCACTTAAGTGGTCGCACTCGCCCATCATCTTTGACGCCGAGGACCACCCTGATCGCACCACAACGGTCGGGTGTTTGCCGTTATTGGTCTCACCAACAATTCGCAACCTCAAGGTGACAAAGATGCTGGTTGACGGTGGGGCTGGCTTGAACTTGATCTCCCCAGATATGATCAAGAGGCTGCAGATCCCCGACAAGGATCTCAAGGAAACAGGCAGTTTCCAAGGGATCAGTCTGGGGAGGAACAAGCCGAAGGGCCAAGTCACGTTGCCGGTCACGTTTGGCGGCGAGCTCAACTATCGGACGGAGAAGATTTCCTTCGACGTCGTCAAGATGCCGCTGCCGTACAATGGGATTCTCGGCCGTCCAGCCCTAGCAAAGTGATGCGGAGCATCCTTCGATCATCCCCATGGATACTTCACCACGTCACCAAGCACCAAGTGGACCGATGACAAGAGCTCGCGCACGTGCCATCGAGAACGAGGTGAACTCATTCCTTTATGACTTACACATAGATATGGATGGAACTTGGATGCTGCATCACAAAGGAATGTTGTGCATCATTAGGAACGATGGAGTGGACCACCGAGAGGATAAGGATAATCACCAAGGCCAAGAGGAACCACGCCAAGACCGCACGGAAGACGGAGGCCAGCAGCTGGAAGAAGAAGAAATGCCCAGGCGACCCCGTGCCCACGGGCTCTTTGAACTCCGTGCGCACGGCCTGTCCAGGAAGTCTCTGGACACCCCGTGCGCACGGGCCCCAAAGACCCCCTGCTGTAGCCCCCCCCTCCCCCCCCCCCCGCGTGCGCACGGGCGTGTACCGTGCACACAGGACCCCGTGCGCACGGGGCCTCCTTAGCTCGTGCGCATGGCCCCTCCCAGCGAGCTGGCTGTGTGTGGCTGTTCCCCCCCCCCACTTCGTCCCTTACCTCCCACCTACTATATATTCCGTACCTGGGTCATTTGTTAGGGTTAGCAAAGTGTATTAAGATATTCCTAGAGGGCTTTGCTCATCTACCACTCCTCTTGGAGATCAAGACCTCCTAGAGAGAAGATCCCCTTGTGGATTCAAGACCCCTTCTAGGGAAGGATCCCCATCATAGGATCATCAAGACCTCACCTCCTTTGGAGTGGGAAGAACCTTACCTTTGTGCTACTTTCCTTTGATTGTCTATGTATGCTTGTGGATCTACGTATGCTACTCTAGTGGATGTGTGATTTGGATTTGTTTGAGTGATTTCTCTCTTGTGTTCTTGTGAGTTCATCCCTCTTACACTCCAAGTGTGAAAAGATCTTCACCTAGGGTCCCTACCCTACAACATCATGGTATCATGAGCCACGTTGATTCACATCTTGGAGTCCCTACCCCCACTTTCAAGCCTGATTTTGCTTTGTTTTGTCCCAATTTCGAAAATCCCCACAAAAATAGCCATCCCAAAAAAATTTGCATTTGTTGGATCTTGTGCGATTTTGTTGTTTTGGTCCACAAATTTCGTGTTTGGCAACTGGATCTACCCTTTTCCCACCTTCCCCCATCTTCCCCACCACCAATTCCTCCAGAATTTTGGAATTTTGCCATGGATCTGGGGCTGTTCTTCAGCAGCCGCCGACCCCGTGCGCACGGGCCCCCGAGACCCCGTGCACACGGAGCCCCGTGCACACGGGCCCCACTTACCCCGTGCGCACGGGCTAACCAGGGAGCTGTTCCACTTCCTGTTTTAGCCCAGTTTTACCACATTTTCCACCCCTTCGCCTTCCACACTAACACACATTGTTCGTTGAGATTTTGAGTTGCGGTTGCCGTGTCCTAAGGTGTTTCGGCTACTTAGGGACGGTTCATCGTCATCATCACCGCCATTAATCATCGCCCCGACCTCGACTTCGACATCGACAACTTCATTTCATACCAATCGAGGACGGTAACCTCGACGACACCTTGTATTTACCATTGCCATTGCATTGATAGCCTTGAGCCTATTGCGTCACTTACCCATCGAGACTAGCGAGTTGAGAATTGCCGGGCCACGCATTTGTGCACCATAGTGATATGCCTACTCCGAATAGCTACATTTAGCGTGCATCATCATCATTGTGCCATAAGTCTCTCCCGTGCATATCTTACTTACTTGTCATCGATATCGGCTCTAGCATCAAGCATTTTGGCATAGTCAAAAAAAAAGCTTTTAAGCAAAAGAGAAGAAACAAGAGCTTGTAAGCAATAGCATTGAGCCTTTTTGCATAGTAGATCATATAGGACATACATATCATACTTGGGATTGAAGACAAGCACGTTACTCTCTTAGGTTGGTGCACAAGCGTATCTCGCCCATTTGAGCAATCGAGCTAGTGTCTCTCTAGCATCCGTGCAACAAGAGCATTTTCCGTGGTTCCACATTTTGAGCTCATTCCTTGGTTGTGCGGATCCCATTCATCTTCGTGTGTGAGTTTCCAAGTGTTCTACTAGGGTGTTGATCTATTTGTCTTACTTGCACCTTGTGAATCTTCTCAACATTTTCGATATCTTGACTAACACTTGCTTGAATTTTGTGCCACTCATCCTAACCAAGCTACACCATAAGCCTTACTTTGTAGGTGTGAGAAACAAACCCGGTACCAATTCTACTATTGTTGCATTACATTGAGTGATACTTGATACATCCTAAATCATCGGAAAAGGTAACTTTGGTATTGTTCTCTCATTTCCTACTCACCACCACTTGATTATGATGGATAGGCCAACTACATCGGCAAACCCACTCTTTGAAGAGCAAGAGGAGACGCACGACTACATCACCAAGGGTCATCTCTTCGGCGTCCAACGAGCGCTACACCAAGAAAGCGAAGCTTTGGGAGAGCACATCGAGCAACTCGCCACCGACTTGCGCCACTCCGAAACACGAACAAGGGACTACTTCGATGACAAGCTTTCATCTCAAATGGAGGAATTGCGGGACATCATGGCCAACCGCGCCACTTCCACGACTTCCTCTTCAAGACGGCGACACTCAAGTCGACACTCTTCGGATTCTTCTTCACGCTCAAGTCCATCTCAAGCACGTCCTCCTCGGCGCAAAAATCATGACGATCATCAAGCTCCACAAAATCCATTCCATGGCAATGGGTTACAAGACCGACTTCGAGCATGAGAACATCAAGCGCGCCAAGACCAAATACCATCACGTTCAAGACAAAATGACCAAGATGGCGACGCCCTCCGACAAGAACTACTACGCCGAGAAGAACAAGCACTTGAAGTGCAACGTGCTCTCCGAGAAGCAACTCATGCCGTGAACAAGTGCAACCGTCGTGTGCGTGAACAAGAAGAAGCGCTACGACATGAACAACAAGACGAAGAAGCTCACCTTGAGGAGCGCCAAGAAAGAAGATATCGATCTCGGATTCCACCTCCAAGACCACCACGACAAGCAAATCGAGCGGAGCATGAGGATGACGAGCCACCACCACGGCAACAGCGACCTCACCAACGACGGCAAGATGAGGAACAATGGTTCGGCAAGCTCAAGTTCACCATGCCCAAGTTCCACGGCGACAACGATCCCGAAGAATATCTTTCATGGGCATTGAAGGTCGACAAGATATTTTGCCTTCACAACTACGACGAAGAAAAGAAGATCTCCATGGCATCTCTCGAGTTCCAAGACTATGTTCTCATTTGGTGGGAGCAAGTGATCGCAAGACATCAAGAGAAGGGCGAGCCACCCAACGCGACTTGGAATCAAATGAAGGATGTCATGAGAGCTCGTTTTGTGCCTACACATTACAACCGCGACCTCTTCAAGAAACTCCAACTCCTCAAGCAAGGAACCAAGTCGGTTGAAGAATACTATCAAGAAATGGAAGTTTCCATGATACGAGCCAATGTCAAGGAAGATGATGAACAAACTATGGCGCGTTTCTTGAATGGCCTCAACCATCCCATCAAGAAAATAGCGGACTTCCAACCGTACTCCAACCTCCTCGAGCTAGTGCACCAAGCGACGAAGGCGGAGCGACAAGTGCAAGACGACTTCAAGTACTCCAAGTACTCTTCCAAGACCTACGGCTCATACACTCAAGCTTCAACGACTACGACAACTCCTTCCATGACTCGAGCTAACACAAGTATCGGCGACAAGTCAAGCTCTAAGCAACCTTCGACATCTTCGAGTCGCCTTACTACTACTACAAGCTACTCCAAGCAAAAGCCTTCGTCATCGACACCTCCTACGGATGCCAACAAGACAAGTGACATCAAGTGCTTCACTTGCAAGGGCCGAGGCCACAAGTCTTTCGAGTGTCCAACTCGACGCACAATGATCCTCCACGACGACGGCACCTACGACTCAATGAGCGAAGATGAAATGGAAGCCCTCGAACATGTGGCTATGCACCGACAAGTGAATGAAGACGAAGATGCACAAATCTATTGCGACAATGATGCGAGCCCCGCTCTTGTTGTCTCCAAGGTCTTGACACTTCAACAACATCAAGACGAGGACCAACGTTGCCACATCTTCCACATAAAAGCGGGCATCCAAGGACGTTCCGTCAAGGTCATCATCGACGGCGGAAGTTGCCACAATTTGGCAAGTGAAGAATTATGCTCCAAGCTACAATTGGTCAAGTAGACGCACCCTCGCCCCTACAAGGTCCAATGGCTTAGCGACTCCGGCACAATCCAAGTGGTGCACACCGTCCAAGTATCCTTCAAGATTGGCACCTAAGAAGATACCTTGGAGTGTGATGTGATTCCCATGTCCGTATGCCACCTCCTACTAGGGCGCCCTTGGCAATTCGATCACGGCGTCATCCACAATGGCCGGACCAACCACTATAGTTTGAAGATGAAGGGCAAGGAATTCGTTCTCTGACCAATGTCTCCAAGACAAGTCGTCGCCGACAATCAAGCATCGAGCCATCGTGGAGAGACTAGTGAGAGAGTGAACCACCACTAAGAAAGTGAGCGCCACAAGCCAAAATTGAGTGACTCCACGATGAGCGACAAGAAAATTTTAGTTCTACTAGCCACCAAAAGAGATTTGAGGGATGTGAGTGAGAGCCCATCTCGTGTTGCTCACTTTGTGCTTTTATGCAAAGGTGAAGCTGAGCGGACTAATACTTCACAACATCTTCCTCTAGTGTTGTCGCATCTCTTACAGGAATACAAGGACGTGTTTCCCGATGAGCTACCTCCCGGACTACCTCCTCTACGAGGAATCGAACACCGCATCGACCTCATCCCCGGCGCACCCCTACCGAACAAGGCACCATACCGCGTCAACCCCGACGAGACCAAAGAAATCCAACGGCAAGTCCAACATCTCATGGAGAATGGGTATGTACGCGAGAGCTTGAGTCCATGTGCAGTTCCGGTAATTCTTGTGCCTAAGAAAGATGGTACCTATCGCATGTGTTCCGATTGCCGTCCCATAAATGCTATCACCGTTAGATATCGTCATCCCATTCCACGCCTTGATGACATGCTTGATGAACTTAGTGGAGCCACCGTTTTCTCAAAAATTGATCTTAAAAGTGGTTATTATCAAATTCGCATGCAAGAAGGTGATGAATGGAAAACCGCTTTCAAAACCAAATTTGGCTTGTATGAATGGTTAGTCATGCCTATGGGTTTATCGCAAGCACCTAGCACTTTTATGCGTGTCATGCACTATGTTCTTCGCAAATTAATTGGCATTTGTGTTGTGGTTTACTTTGATGACATCCTTGTGTTTAGTGAAACTCTCGAAGATCATGTCAAACACCTTAGAGAAGTATTGCAAATTCTTAGAGACGAGCGACTTTATGCTAACATGGAAAAATGCACTTTTGGTGTTGATAAGCTTGTTTTCTTGGGCTTTGTTGTCTCTTCTAAGGGTGTTGAAGTTGATGAGTCTAAAATTGATGCTATTAAAACTTGGCCTCAACCAACCAACTTGCAACAAGTGCGTAGCTTCCTTGGTCTAGCAGAATTTTACCGTCGTTTCGTTAAGGACTTTAGCACTATTGCTTCACCATTACACGCTTTGAGTAAGAAGAACGCTCCTTTTGTTTGGGGACCTTCGCAAGATACGGCATTTCATGAGCTTAAGAATTTGCTTACACATGCTCCAATTCTTGCCTTGCCAAACTTTGAGAAAATGTTTGAAGTACATTGTGACGCTAGTGGTAATGGCATAGGTGGTGTTTTAATGCAAGAAAAGTGACCCATTGAATATTTTAGCGAAAAGCTTTCCGGTGCTCAACTTAATTATCCCATCTATGACAAAGAGTTGTATGCTTTGGTGAGAGTCTTGCATGTTTGGGAGCATTATCTCCGACCTCGTGAATTTGTTATCCATACCGATCATGAAACGCTTAAGTACCTTAGAGGTCAAACAAAATTGAACAAACGGCATGCTAAATGGAGTGAATTTGTTGAGTCCTTCCCTTACATCATCAAATATATCAAGGGAAAGGAGAATGTTGTAGCGGACGCTCTTTCACGCAAGTGCATGATAGTTACCCAACTTGAATTGAATGTTATTGGCTTTGAGCACATTAAAGATTTATATGAGCATGATGATTCTTTTGCAACTCCTTATGCCAAATGTCTTGCTAACACTTATTGGGAGCGATATTATATCAAGGATGGATACCTTATGCGCGCTAACAAACTTTGTGTTCCCAACTCTTCTCTTCGTTTGTTGCTTTTGCAAGAGGCTCACGGCGGTGGACTTATGGGACATTTCGGTCGCGACAAGACTTTTGCCACGCTCTCCAACAAGTACTTTTGGCCCAAGATGTTTCGTGATGTCGCACGCTACACCAATCGATGCTCCACATGTCGCAAAGCTAAGTCACAAGCTCAATCTCATGGGTTACATATGCCACTTCATATACCATATCATCCATGGGAAGACATTAGTATGGATTTTGTGCTTGGCTTGCCTAGAACAAGAAATGGAAAAGACTCGGTTTTTGTCGTTGTTAACCGTTTCTCTAAAATGACACATTTTATTCCATGTCACAAGAACGACGATGCTTCACACGTTTCAAATTTGTTTTGTAGGGAAATCCTGCGAGTTCATGGAATGCCCAAGACGATTGTGTTGGACCGCGACGTCAAGTTCCTTAGCTACTTTTGGAAGACACTATGCCGCAAGCTCGGGATCAAGCTCCTATTCACGTCGGCCTATCACCCACAAACCGACGGCCAAACGGAGGTCACCAACCGCACGCTCTCTACACTACTCCGCGTGTTGATCAAGAAGAACCTCACGGAATGGGAAGAATGCCTACCGATCGCCGAGTACGCCTACAATCGAGCACGGCACTCTACAACCGGCAAGTCTCCCTTCGAAGTGGTCTATGGCTTCAACCCCTTGTCGCCATTGGACATCCTACCGCTACCACTACAAGAGCGAGCAAACTTGGATGCAAGCGCAAGAGCAACATATATCAAGAAGGTGCATGAAGACACAAGGCTCGCGATAGAACGCCAAGTACAACGACTCGCCAACAAGCTCAACACAAACAAGCATCCAATGATATTCAACCCCGGTGATCTCGTGTGGCTACACCTTCGCAAGGACTGCTTCCCCAACGAACACAACTCCAAGCTTCTACCTCGTGCCGATGGGCCATTCAAGGTGCTAGCATGCATCAACGACAATGCATACAAGATCAACCTCCCGTGAGACAAGTACAACGTGACTGACACCTTCAACGTCATGGATCTATCCCCCTACCATGGTGATGAAGGTATTGATCCGAGGGTGGATCTTTCCCAAGGGGGGGGGAGATGATGCGGAGCATCCTTCGATCATCCCCATGGATACTTCACCACCTCACCAAGCACCAAGTGGACCTATGACAAGAGCTCGTGCACGTGCCATCGAGAACGAGGTGAACTCACTCCTTTATGACTTACACATAGATATGGATGGAACTTGGATGCTGCGTCACAAAGGAATGTTGTGCATCATTAGGAACGATGGAGTGGACCACCGAGAGGCTAAGGATAATCACCAAGGCCAAGAGGAACCACGCCAAGACCGCACGGAAGACGGAGGCCAGCAGCTGGAAGAAGAAGAAATGCCCAGGCGACCCCATGCCCACGGGCTCTTTGGACCCCGTGCGCACGGCCTGTCCAGAAAGTCTCTGGACACCCCGTGCGCACGGGCCCCAAAGACCCCGTGCGCACGGGCCTCGCCGCTGTAGCCCCCCTCCCCGTGCGCACGGGCATGTACCGTGCACACGGGACCCCGTGCGCACGGGGCCTCCTTAGCCCGTGCGCACGGCCCCTCCCAGTGAGCTGGCTGTGTGTGGCTGTTCCCCCCCACTTCGTCCCTTACCTCCCACCTACTATATATTCCATACCTGGGTCATTTGTTAGGGTTAGCAAAGTGTATTAAGATATTCCTAGAGGGCTTTGCTCATCTACCACTCCTCTTGGAGATCAAGACCTCCTAGAGAGAAGATCCCCTTGTGGATTCAAGACCCCTTCTAGGGAAGGATTCCCATCATATGATCATCAAGACCTCACCTCCTTTGGAGTGGGAAGAACCTTACCTTTGTGCTACTTTCCTTTGATTGTCTATGTATGCTTGTGGATCTATGTATTCTACTCTAGTGGATGTGTGATTTGGGTTTGTTTGAGTGATTTCTCTCTTGTGTTCTTGTGAGTTCATCCCTCTTACACTCCAAGTGTGAAAAGATCTTCACCTAGGGTCCCTACCCTACAACACAAAGTTTATGGCCGCATTGCACTATGCATACAACGTCATCAAGATGCCGGGGCCGATGGGGGTCCTCACCCTCAAGTCAAACCACAAGGATGCGATCATCTGTACCGACAAGCTCTACCGGGAGGCGACGGCAGCAGCTGCCATCGAGGCACTTGCCCCTGCCATCAAAACTTCCGGGGAAGGAAAGAAGAAGAAGACTAGCAAGACCTCTGGGAAGGACTCCGGGAAGCGCACTTCAGAGTGCTTAATGCCTGTCGAGAACGTACCAGAGAGCTCTACCGGCAAGAGCAAGAGAGCCAAGGCTTCTGCATCCATGACCAAACAAGTTTCTACGAAAGGGGATGGGACGAGCGGCACTTTTTCTGAAAGTGCCACTCTCAGCAATAAATAGGGAGTCGAGTTCGTTGCCTGCCTATGGGTGAATGCCAGTGTGCTTGGCCGGCAAGCACCTGACGTCCCTGAAGTTCTTATGAGGGCAACTGGGCACCACCTTGCTGTCTGCCCTCATGCGAGACCCCTCAAGCAAAAGGTCAGGAAGCAAGCTTTGGTGCAGAAACAATACTCCCCACAGAACTAAAACGTGGGTCACCTCGATGAGCTGCGGCATGACGATGCCGCGCTCCATGAGGAAGATCGTTTCCAGGCTCCTGCCCGTGCTGCACGGTGCCAGCAAGCTTTGCGCCGCTGCCTTAGCCACAAAGTGAAAGCCAGTGACCTTGAGAAAGGCGACCTTGTTCCTCGTCGGATTCGATCCACGAAGGATAAAAATCAAGTTGACGCCGAAGTGGGAAGGCCCTTACCGGGTAATACGAGTCATTAGGCCCGGCACAGTCCACCTAGAGACCGAAGATGGCACTCCGGTGCTAAACTCATGAAATATTGAGCATCTTCGTAAGTTTTACCCGTAAGGCGCGGTTGCCGGGCTGCCCGGTGACCTCTTTTGTACAAGTTTGCCGTCAAGGCATGTAATCCTTTGTACAAAGCCGGGCGCAGATCTCGTGCAAAATAAATAAAACTTAGATGTTTCACAATTCTTTGTCAAGTAAATGTATATCTATGTGTTGCAGGCAGTCTTGTGTTACATTTTTCCCTTGCGTAAGGTGATTAACGAACCACCAAGGTTCCAGCCTCCTCTTTTCTTTTCTTTTTTTTCTTAAAGGAAGGAAGGATTCCTCGCATACAAATTTCCCGGGGGGAGTGATGGTATGGATACCAAAGGACGCGTTCAAGATGTCACCCTACGGCAAGAAGTACAACAAGGAATGAGCTAAGTTGCGAAACTTTGAAATAAATTCTTTGTTCTAGTTGCGATTCTCCTTGAACGACTCTGGCCTTTGTATGAGAAACCTGCATGCTAAGGAACCTTGTCGTGATCGACTGCGCTCTTGCTTTGCTTCGAGCCCGCTCGGCAACCTATGCAGCCGCGTTGTGACCGTCGAGTGTGACCTTGCCGACAGCAACACTTGTGGCAAGCTGCTAAGGACCCGCTCCTCAAGCACTTACGGCAAGGGTGTGCACACCGGCAAGCTTCCGGTAAGTGTAGGGTACAAAAATCATGCAAAGACAGAACGGAATAAGGAGAACAGCGCACATACATCCATCTTAAATACAAGTTATAATACATCAAAGCCAAGTGCAGTCTGACTTAAGATAAATTTGTCTTGTGCATAAACTACATCTGCGACAAAGGACGACAAGGGAGGCTAATCCCTGCGATCACCCTCAGTCCTCGGGATCTGATTGATCTTGTCGATAAGGGGAATGATGGCCCTTTCAGCAGCTGTGGTGTCCGTCCCCGGTGGCAAGGCCTTGGAGATGTCGACGTCAGGATTCCGGCAGATAATCTTGACGAGCATTTTGGAGACGACCTCGATGCAAAACTTCCGAGACTCATTGGCAAAGCTGGCGGATCTTTTCTCATGATTTTTCTTCAGTATCTCGAGGAGTCCATCGAAGAAGAGGGAGAGGCTGGCGCTTCTAGAGTCATGCTCGCCAACTGTGAAGCGATGCTCCTCCCTGTCCATGACGCTCACCTGAGCGGCGAGACGCTCGGCAACATCGACAAGACGACCAGTCCACAGATCCACAGCTTTCTTGTGCTCCTCGAAAGAGTTCACAGCATTGGCACGCTCAGCCTTATCTTTTTCCCAGCTCTCCAGCAGCTCCCTCTCTTTTTCCCTGCCAACTTCCAGGTCCTTCCCCAGAGTTGCGAGCCTTGAATTAAGGCCTGCCAAGGAGTTGTTGGCGGTCGAGAACTCTTGGGTTTTGTTTACGAGCTCCTCTTCAAGCTTCGACACTTTGGACTCCAACTCTACCTTGGCGGCCTCAGCACCTTCCGCGACTTTGACGGCCTCCGAGAGCTTGGTGGCCTGAGCCTGGGTTAGAGTCTCGATGGCTTGGTTATGGCCCTCCTCTAGCTCTTGGGTCCGCTGCGCAAGCAGAGTCTAGATCTCCTCCTCCTTGCCATGTTGCTTGACGGCGAGAGCCTCTTCTCGGGCGGCAAGGTCCTTTTCTTTAGCGGCAAGCTGCGCTTCGCGCTCCGCTAACCTGTCGTCCAGAGCCGTTGCCTTCTCTTTGGCAGCGTCAAGCTTCTATTCTTGCCTCCTGAGGCCATGAAATTTGCTGTTGTGCCAGGCACGGATTTCCTCCACCTTTTTCCTCAGTTTCTGTTTGGCCTACCCTACGGCTTGCCGTTGGGCGTGCAGCTCGTCCCAACGCCTACCGTAGCAGTCTTGCACATCCTTGAGGCCACTAGCCATCGTCTTCAGGAAGGCAAGATCCGTGGCATTGTCGTCAGAACTGTCTGACACTGTGACACTGCTGGAGAGGGGTGCCAAGATCTCCATGATGGCTTCGTCAAAAGTAGGCTCACCAGCACCAGATGAGCTGGGGGCCTCAGACTCCTGCTGCAGATGGACAGACTCTGGGAGGCTGATCAGGGCCTGCGCCTCGGATGCGCTAGGATGGGAGACAACACTTAATTTGTCGGTGCCGGCCTCTCCCATCTCAGCGTCCGTAATGGCAAGCCCAGATATGCCACCAAGGGGCTGGGCTGTTTCTTCAGGAGTTCTCCTGGCCTCCTCGGCGGCAGACGTGGCGGCCTCCATGCCAGAAATCCTAGCGGCCTCATCGGCGGCACTCTTGGCGTGTCTCCCTGTGGATGCCTCCGGAGGAATTGGATCTGTAGGGTGAAGAAGGAAGAAGGAGTAGAGGGAAGAAAAATTCAAATTCCAGATCAAGTTCAAGAAAACAAAAAGAAGAAGCATTAGAAAGAGTCAAGTATACTTGGAAAGAAGATTACATTGACGAGCATAAGGGGGGGATGCCATTCCTCCTCCGGCAACCTCGGTTGCCAGCGCCTGGTCCCCAGCAACATCGGTTGTCGGAGGGGCCTCCGCGCGGGTGAGCCCTTCTTGGGGCTCCTTTGGAGGAGGGCTACCCCTTGCCGGTGAAAGTCTTGGTGACGGCATGGGAGTCGAGGGCGCCATCAAGAGGTCTATCCCTTGATGCCCTCCTTCCGGCTGGCTACTTTCTAGCCCCTTGTCGGTCTCCATTGCAGAAGATCGGACGGTGGTGCCCGCCAGTGGAAACTGCTCACGTGCCTCACGCGGGGGGCTCGAGCCGGCAACTTCAAGAGAAATTGCACCTTGGTCAGTGCCAGTTGCCGTCTTGCCCTCCCTGGTAGTCCTGAGCCTCTTCGCCAGCGGCACTTCGTCCCTACAAGATTGGGACAAAGAAGAAGATCAGCTCAAGCAACAGTGTCTGGACAATTAAGAAACACACGTGGATGGAGATGCTTACTCTTCGTCCTTATCAGGGTCACTCAGGACTGACATATCGTAATGAACTATCTCCTCGGTCCCCGCAGTTGTGGATGTCGGCAGTGGACTCCTGGGATGCTTCGGGGGAGCTGGGAGTTGCGAAGTACCCGCCTCCTCCATGGTCGGCAGGATGGGTCGAAGAGGGACACCAACGTGAGAAGGCAATTGCCGGGAAGGCTGTGCCCAGGGGATTGCGGCTGCGACCTTGACGCTGGGAAGCCTTTGGCTTGCCGACTCGGTGTGTGCCTCCCCCTTGCGGGCAGTCCTCTTGGCTACAGCCATTTTTCCCTGGGCAGGAGGAGGGCAAGGTGGTTCTTCTTCCTCTTCCGATTCCTCCTCACCCGAGGACCCCTCGGGTTGCTCCTCTTCTTCTTCCCCTCCTTCGGATTCCTCAGCCCGCTCCTCCTCCCCAACATGCTCTTCAGCATGCTCTTGGGAGCGGCTTCCTCCACTGGCCTCCGGAGCTGCGGCCCGCTTTTTGGACTGGTCCTTGCCCGGCCGAGGATGAGTTACCTTCATCTTCTTGGACTCGTTAGCCCTTGCCGCAAGAAACTCTTTCCGGTCATCCTTCGTCGGGTGCATCATGCCGTCCTCGGCCCCGATAGCCGCCTCTACCAAGCCGGCAAACCAGTTATCCACATCCTTCTGCTCAGGTTCCTTCCATGTGCTCAGAACTGTCCGACCATCACAGCCCGGCATCCATGCCAGGATAGAGGCCTTGGCGGTGTTGTTACACAAAGGGATCACCTCCGCCGGCAAGTCGAAGTCGCAACCTTTGTTGAAAATCCGGCAGATGAGCAGATAGTGTCCCATCATCATCAAGTTATTGTCAGGGCCCTGGTGCAGCCGCATTGGGTCAGCGGGGCCCTGGTAATCCCACGCTTGCCGGCCTTTTCTGTGCTGCAGTGGGGCGATCCGGCGGCGAAGGAAATCTGCTCCCACCTTCTCAACCGTCAAGCCTGACCCTTTCAGATCAAGGATTCGGCGCAGCGCCACCTCCAGTTTGGCGTCATTGGGGTCGACTTGGTTCCAGCTATCAGGCTTGACAACCATCTCAGTCCTGAGATGGCAAAAGGCTGGAAAGTCTTGCTGCTTGACCCAGCACCAATCAGCCCGCCACTCGTCCCACCTGGAGTGAAACTCGCCGTCCAAGTAGTACTTTTTTGAATTTTCCCTCGGGACCCAAGTGACGCTACCAGAAAGAGCGCCCTTCTGGACCCGAGGGATGAAGAAATGCTGAAACAGGGCTACATTTGGGGCTATCCCCACAAAATTTTCGCACAAGTGTGCAAAAGTTGGCAGGCAGGTGACCGCATTGGGTGTAAAATCGAGCAGCCTAAGCCCGAAGGCGTTCATCACCTCAACAAAGAACGCGGAAAAGGGCGGGCACAGACCGTGGTAGAAGTACCTGGCGAAGAAGTGGAATTGGTCGCCGGCAGGAGGAAGAGATCCGGGAAGCACCACCGTGGCCTCATGATCTTCCGTTTTACTCGCGTACATATAGGCATAGTCCCTCGACAGATCGTCTGCCGTGAGCGCCGGTGGGAAAACAGCATGGTCCCGCCGTTGCGCATTCTTGGTGGCTTTCTTCTCAGCCGCCACCGAACTCGGGGCCTTCCCGCCTCTCTTCGGTGCCATGACAAGGTGTTGGAGGGGGGAGAGGGGAGGCAAAGTTGTGTTGCGCACCGGCGGAAACAAAGGGCGTCCTCTGCTCTTCTGCGGCGGCGAAAGCAGGAGGGGGCGCGTTCTGCTTCTGCGTGAGGTTGAAGACGACGGCGAATTGGCTAGATTGGGAAGAGGGGATGAATGAGCAGCGCCCTTTGCAGTTTCCTTTTTTATGGGGAAGGCGCAGGGGGCTGGCTCTTTTCCGTCCTACGTGGCTGCACTTTTCAGGCGCACCACCTCCCACCGTCGTTCCGCTCCACCTCTCCCATGCCCGCGTTTAATGCGCATCGTGGGCGGGTGCGGTAAAAGAGAAGATTATGATAGTTATCCTCTGCCACGCGCCACCTGTGCACTGTTTGGGCCTAGCCCAACGACGCCTCACATACGCGTGTGGCCCAGGCCCACGGGCTCCTGTCGGTGTACTAAGACATGGGTGCCCTCGTACCTAGACTTGTGCACAGGCAGTTGTAGCCTCCCTTCCGGCAAGGGCTTGACAGAGGACAACTACAACTCAAGACTAAACACCAAGACCATGAAGAAGACCTCAAGGCAGGTCATTGAGAAGTACTATTCTAAGTACTGAAGATCGACGCTGTTCTTGCCGGCAAGCCTCGCTCCGGCAAGGTGAAGACCAAGGCTATGGTTGTCGGTAAGCTCCCTTGCTGGCAAGAAAGGCTCGGCAAGCTCCATGCAGGTAGGTTTGTTCTGTCCCGTTACCGCTCCACCTCACCATCGACCAGATAGGCTCGTGGGCTATGTGTCGAGCGGGCAGGCAGTCAACATGACCGGCCAAAGCACGTGTCAGCACGCCACGCCGAGATTAACTTTAATGACACCCGTCCCTGGGACGTGTAAAGATTACAAGAGGGTGCCAGGACTGGTTGTACAGATATTTTGCCCAAGGCCTCGCCTCCCCGACGTAGCACCTTATGGTGCATTAAATGCGTTTGTCTTACCCCGTTGGAAGATAAACGTGATGACGGTGCAAGTCACTGTTCACACTCTGTAATGACTGTATTAGCTATTGTGGTAACCCCTTGGCCTATAAAAGGAGGCCCACGGCTATAGGTAGAACGGTTGACACCCAGTTCAATTACACGCTGCAGCTGCATTTTCCCGAGCACCTTGCGAGAAAACTGCGCTCCCTGTAACCAAAGTTCATAGTCGATCAACCACAGAGCAGGAGTAGGGTTTTACGCTCATAGCGTCCCGAACCTGGATAAATCCCCCGTGTGTTCTTGCACTTACTAAAAACCTTCTCTTTGTGCCATGCACGTCCCCTGAGCTGAATCGCAAAGGGACCCGTTTGGTCCCATAGATAGTCGTTTCGCACGACAGTACGGCCTTCACGATCCGGCAGTGCTTCGCCGTCCAGAACTAATCGCCGCCGGAGAATTAGAGGAGAAGATTAGAGCCACTCGGGGCTTCCAATTATGAGTATTAGAGGAACTAGAACTAGCTCTAATTATCTCAATTTGAACTAGTAGTATTGGACTAGAGGAGGCACCTAAAACTTGTGTGTAGAAAAGGGCCAATACCTCAAGTTTATATAGGTTGGGAGGGGAGGAGGGGGCGCCACACGAGGGGGGAAAGTCCTCCCCCCTTGCGCCGGCCATGGGGAGGGGGAATCCCTCCCCAATTCGGCCTCCCTCCCTCCTTTCCAATAGGAGAAGGGGGCGCCGAATGCAGATTTGCAGCACCCGAGCTCCACTGCTCTCTATATTTGAACATTTTGAAATTTGTGTTTTTGAAGTTTCAAAAAAATGTGAAATTTTTCCTGGGGATACATATACACATTCCAAATACCAATAGCAAGTTTTAGTAGAAATCTCGTTTTGTTTTGAGATATAGGAAAAAAACAAATTTCTGACAGTATATAGGAGAAAAAGGGTTCCATTTTTGTGAGAAATTTCTCTTTTTTCTATTTCCCAAAATATAAAGTATTTCTTTCCAGATTTTTATCGGGCCTTAGGAATATGTGTATGTATTCACTTATTTGTTTTAAGATTCTTTTGAGCACCGGAAGTGTGTTTTCCAAAAAAAATCGAATACCAAGAGCCATGGAGCTCAGTAGCTGTTGGCACTTTTCGAGGGGGTGCCTCCCTACTTGGGCCTTTATGGCCCAAGTTGCCTTCCACCTCTAGGCCTTTTAAGACCCGTTGATATTTAATTAATTATAAAAGCCCTCTAACAATTACTAGGACCTTTTATATATAATTTAACATCACCGAAAACATTTTCCAACTATATATTAATTATCAGGAATACCCAGTATTTCCAGATAAACTACGAAACCCTTCTGGTGACCCTGAAACGCTTTCGGTTCCTGTCGGAACTATTCCTAATATTAATGAAACTATTCCACAAATAAATCCTCGATACTCTCATACTACTAACACTCTGCAGATCATGATTACCGTAAGCTTGTGACCCTGTAGGTTCGATAAACCATAGACATGAATGAAACCCCTTCGTTCAATGACCGATAGCGGAACCGTGGACGTCCATATCGATCCCTATGATTACACGAATGATATTTGAGTAAACCTTTGGTTATCATGTGATGTTCCCTTTGCTTCGCAATACTTCACAAACCTGAGGTGAGATATATTGGTATCCTCTTGAGTCATACACATGCTCACTATACCGGTCTCCTCGTTACTAGTTTTGTTCTTCTTTCTCGTTGTCATGTTTCGGCATCCCCGTGATGAAGTCACCTGTGTCTGGCCAGACGATGATGGATGCCATCACACTGAGAGGGCCCTAAGAATATCTCTCCATCGTCGGAGGAGAAAATTCCACTCTCGAGCTATCGTGTCCCTTGTCAAACTTTCTGATGAACCTGTAAGTTGTCGTTATGATCAACAAGTTACTGATGATGTTTGAGCAACCCCAAATGATGCGGAGGCTCCTACGGTCATCCCCATGGACCTACCTTCGTCTCCCCAAGTGCCGAGTGGACTGATGACATGAGCACGTGCAAGAGCTATCGAGACCGAGGTGAAATCTCTCCTTAACGAGCTTCCATATGATCCACGTGAGACATGGCTACTGCCTCAATCCAGAATGCTATGTGTGCTTAGGTATGAGGAAGACCACCCAGGAGATTCTTGGAATGAATACCAAGTCCCCAAGTACACGGACGATGAAGCACGGCGAAGAAGACCGCTGAAATGCTACAGCGGCTTGACATCCGGCCCCTGGCCCGGACATCGGGTGCCTGGCGACAATAGCTACAGCAGAAGATCAGTAGCCGAAGAGCTACATGCCCCGGACACCCGGCCGCCACCCCGGACATCCGGCCCGATGAGCCCGGACATCCGGCCACCTCCCGAAAATCCGGCCTGAGACCACAGTACGTGGGCAGAAATCAAACCGGACATCCAGCCCGAGCCCCGGACATTCGGTGCCTCGTGAAGCCCCAGACATCCGGCCCCCAGCCCGGACATCCGGCACCTGCGCTTGCACAAACGGGCCAGAGGCCCACGTATCCCTCTTTCTCCCCTCTTATCTCGTGGACTACTATATATAGACCCCCACCTCCTCCTAGCTAGGGTTAGCAAAGTGATAGCTCATTAGAGATTGAGTTTTGCTCATCCACTACCTACTCCCATGGAGTTCACGACCTCCATGTGAGATGATCCCCTTGTGGATTCAATACCCCCTTGTGGGAAGATCCATCTTTGGATTCAAGACCTCAACTCCTCCAAGGATTGGGATGAACAAGCTACCTTCATACCTACTTGTGTTGGATTTGGACCCTTGTATCCCCTTATGTGATTGTGGATTTAGCATGTGTGTGATTGGATTTGTGTCAATTGAGTGTTTGCTTTGTGTTCTTCTCTCAATGTGCCCTTTTCCCCCTCCAAGTGTGAAAAGATCATCACATTAGGGTTCCACCCTACATCATCTTGGATCAGAGCCACGTTGATTCACACTTTGGAGTTCTTCCCCTCGACTTTCTAGCCCAATTTTTTTTTCACAATTCAAAAATTCCCCACAGAAATAGCCATACACTTTTTTTTTGTGATTTGTTGGTTTGATGATGTTTTGTTGATTTTGATCCATGGATTTGAAGTGTTGTAGGTGCATCTAGCTTTTCCTCACCTTCCCACCATTTCCATCCATGAAATTTCATGAATTTTGCCCCAAATTTTGTCTTCCCCAAGTTCCTCTTCGAGTTCATCCGCGGATCCCGACGCCCGGACATCCGGCCCGTGCCCCCGGACATCCAGCCCGACGCCGGGACATCCGGCACCTCGTAGCCAAATTTCACAACTTCGCCACTGTCAGAAGTGGGGCTCCGGGGACCCAAAGGTTTGAACACTAGGGTGAGCTTGTTCCTACTTCTTCATCTCCTACCACGGCTAAGCTACGACGAGGCTATGGCGAGAGGGCGCTAGCGAGGAGCGGACCGTGGACTCAGCGGTTACCCAGGTTCGGGCCACCTTGCGGTGTAAAACCCTACTCCTGCTTGTGGTTGGGATTGCAATGGGCAAGAGAGTGTTCTCACGTACAAGGTGGAGAGGGAGGAAGAATCGGTCGAGAGAGAGAGAGAGATAGATCCCCCCTACAAAGGCAGCATTGTCCCTTTATACCAGCCTTGGTCCTCTTCCCCCTCGAAAACTTAGGCGGGAAGGGTTGCCACACTTGGCGGTTTTGAAAGGGGACAGGCGCTCAGGCTATCCTGACAAAAGGTGGTCTTCGCCTGCAAAAGCATGATCCATGATGCACCGGTGGGCTCGGTGATGACCTCCGCCCTGCGCGCCCGCCGTCTTGGTCTTCTTTCGCCGATCGGGCAACCTTTGGGGTTGCTTTGGGGAGTAGATAGCTGGCCTTGCTCCCTTAGCACAAAAGGGGAAACCCTCTTAATCCGCGCCTGCTGGCGCGGCCTCTGTCGCCACTCGTCGCCGCGCGCGTCACCCACGTGATGGGCACGAGACCGCGCAGCAGTGCCGAACAGCCTTCGTCTTGGGCGCCTTCGGGAGGGGACCTCGGGAGGCCGCCTCGCGACAGGGCCTCGTGAGGCCGTTGCTAAAGTTGCCGAGCCTTGCTCGCCAGCTCCCTGAGGAGGGGGCCTCAGGAGGCCAAGGCCTCATGAGCGGTCTTGGTGAGATGCTTGATGAAGACGGCCTGCGGGGCCCATGACAGGCGTTGTGCCCTGGGCCAAAGGCAGACGGGTCTGGATACCCTGGGTTCCATGGGCCTGATAGTAGCCCCCGGGCCCATGGCGCGCACGTTCCCGCCTACTAGGGGGCGAAACGGCGCGGTCCCTAACCGCCTGCGGGCCAGGCGCAACGCGTGGCGCACGATGTGACGGGGGACGCCCCCACATTTCCCATGACGCCATGGTAACCGCCCGCGCTGACATAAAACCTGCCGCGGGCGACGCGAAGCCATCATTGCCTTCCTTCGCACATTGCTGCTGCTTCAATTCCCGACGCCGGATAAGGTGGAGCGACGAGAAGAACCCCGCGCCGAGCATAAAGAGGGGGAGATAAGAGCCGAAGCCCTCCACCCATCTTCTTCTTCCTCCAACCTCCTCCGTCTTCTTGTCAGTGCCGCCGCAGAGATGGTGAGGGGAATAGGGCGTGGCCGTGCTTCCGCTGCCGCATCCAAGGTTCCGCCCCGGGGGCGCGGGCGCTCCCCGACGGCTGCTGACGCCGGGCCCAGCGGTCGCGGAAGGGGCGCCACTCGCGGGCGTGGAGGGCGAGGCGCGCACGGCCATGGTGGAGCGGCCGCGCTACCGCCCCAGGCGGGGAGCCATTCGGCAGAGGCGGCGCACGAGTTCATAGTGAACATGCACCGCAGCCCCTGTACCTGGCTCTGAATCCCGGACTCCTTCGCGGACGCAATGGCAGACCGCGCGCCCTTGGGCCTGTGGGTGCAGGCCGACGGCTGCTGCAATGGCCCCTCCTGGGTGGCAATGGAGTTCACCCCGTTGGGCTTCATGTTCTTGAAGCAGGGGTGGAGGTCGTTCACCCTCGCCCGCGGCCTGAAATGGGGGCACGTCCTCCAATTCAAGTACGACGGGGCCGCCATGCTCTTCGTGAAGATCTTCGGGATCTCCGGCAGCCACCTGGAGTGCTGCGCGGAGAGCGAGGATGGCAACTACAGCGGCTCCTCCAGCGAGGACGACAGCGGCAGCGGTGCCACCCCCTTTGGTGGGAGCGGAAGCGATGACAGCTCCCCCCGTGTCAAGAGCGAGGACGAGGACTCCGACTAGGCGCGCGCGGCGACGATTCCGGAACCCCTGGGGCGGGCATCGCGCGCACGGTGACTGAGCCGCACTTGCCTGTAGCACCTTCTCGGAGACACGCGCGGCGTCTGTGCTGGAGTCTTGGGGGTGACGGCGCCCTGCCTAGGCCCTTTCTTTCTTTCCTTTTATTTTCCTGCACCGAATCGATGTAGCCCCGTGGGGGCGTGAAAACAATATCTTTTATGCTTTAACTTGATGCTTTTGACATTTGGGGTGTATGCGTTCCCTCCCGAAGTCCTCTCGTGAGGCTGGTTTTTTTTTCTTTGTTCGCCTCAGCGCTCTACGCCGTCAGGACCCAGCCCCCGAGCGGGCCTCAGCCGCCGCTGGTATGTCCGGTCGCGATGCCGGGACAAGGCCAGGAGGTGAGGGGCACCGGGAGCTAGTGAGGGCTCCTGAGGCGCGATGCTCAGGGAGCCCCCCTTTGGCATGCAAGCGGCTCACGCAGAAGAAAAAATGCTAGCACTCAGCGGGATCGCGATGAGAGAGAGCTTGAGCAACGGCAAGGGCGTCTTGTGAGGTAGTTAGACTTAGCTTTTGGCGGAGAGCGGTGTCGGGCGAGCCATAGCTCATGAGGCGTGCCTCGTGAGGCTCGGCCTACGAAGTCTCCGTCTTGCGAGGCCAGCTCGCGAGAGGCCGCCCGCGAGGTCCTCGTGCGGCTTGCCTCCTAAGGGACTGCATGTCGACAGATTTCACAATGGGGGAGCGACGCACGCTCGCTAGCTCGCCCGTGGCCGTTGCAAGAGGAGATAAGGCACCAAGGACCTTGGTGAGGTGACGTGCATGGGAGCAGGCCGCCAGAGCTCAGTCGCTTGGATTTGGCGGCGCTGCAGGGACGGACCCGAGCACAGGCGTCGTGCCTAGCCCCCGCTCACGGAATCGGTCAGGGGAGGGGTCCCGAGCGCGTGGTGCTCTCAGGACGGCATCGTACTCAACACGTGATTAAGTAGGCAACATAACTTATCAGAGTGTAATCAGCAAAATCCATTACATAACCAAAAAGGAGAGGGGCGAGGCTGCCGTGTCCGGCACGGATCAGCTTGAGGTTGGTGCAACCCGTGGGGCGCCCTCAGTCGCGTTAAACTACATCACCTTGGCAGGAGGGTCCCGGGAGCGAAGGTGCGGAAGGCGCGGTGAGAAGGAACGTGGGCCGCGTGAGGTGATGCCTAGGACGCGTCCGGCAGGACCGTGCTGGGGAGTCGTCAGACCGCCTGGCGAGGCGCGGCGAGGAAGGCCGCTCCTCCGGGGCCAGGGGGCTCACGAGGTCCTGGGGGCTCGCGAGGAGCAGGGGGCTCATGAGGCCCCGGCACAAGGGGCGCCAGCCTCTGGAAGGAGGTGCCGGCGTTCCTCAGGCCGAAGGGCATGCGCATGCCACCAACAGCGGGGCCAGTGCCCCGACCGGCCCACAGCAGCAGGAAGGGATCCTGAGGGGTGAACTCGTTGAGGTTGGTGAAGTCGACGCACATGCGCTTCTTGCCGCCTTTCTTCAGGATGACGAGCCATTCGGAATGGCGCACCTCACTAATGACGCCAGCTTCCTGGAGCTTCTGAACTTCCTTGACGATGAAATCTTGCTTCTCTGGTGCCTGGCACCATGCTTTTTGCTTGACGGGGCGTGCATTGGGGCACACCGCTAAGTGGTGCTCAATCACCTCCCTCGGCACACCGGACAAGTCAGATGCTTTCCAGGTGAAAACATCCGAGTTTGCCCAAAGGAAGGTGACGAGCGCGCTTTCCTATGCGGGAGGAAGGCCAGCACTGATGGTGAAGGCAGGGCCGGAGCCGCTGCCGTCCACTGACACCTTCTTCGTCTCGGCACGGTCTTGGGAGAACAGCTGATTATTCTTCGCGGGCGCGGCCTTAGAAGGCCCGGTCGCGTCCTCGTCAGCTGGATGCGCAGCGGCAGCAGCCTTGTAGGCAAGCTCCAGGGAGCAGATCGCGTCCTTCTCGTCATAGGTGACGGTGATTGTCGGTGTAAAAACCGGCAGACCTCGGGGTAGGCGGTCCCGAGCTGCGGATCTCGGACCGGTGGTAACAGAGACAAAGGGAGACGATGTTTTACCCAGGTTTGGGCCCTCTTGATGGAGGTAAAACCCTACGTCTTGCTTCTGTTTATATTAATGGAGGTGTATCGAGTACAGAGTTGATCTACCTCGAGATCGTAATATGTGTCTAACTACTATAGCTAGGTGTTCGATGTTGCGCTCTTCCCCCCTACGGGCTAAACCCTATGGCTTATATACACGCCAGGGAGGGTATCTAGGGTTACAAGGTCGGTATCTTGGAGTATGGCGGCTGGAATAATCTTGAAGTGTACTACAAGTCTTCGGTAGATGCGGTCTTGATCACGTCTTCCATGTGCGACCTCCGGAGTCCATCTTGACCACATACGGGGGCATATCGGCCCATCCGAGAAGACGGGCCGGCTAGGTTGGCACCCCCTAATCCAGGACACCGTCAGTAGCCCCCGAACTGGTCTTCTATGCCGAGAACGATTTTGAACCATCACTTCGGATCCGGAGTCTCCGGCTTGACACGCGAGTTCCACCTTACATTTCGAATCCTATTAATAGAGCACCAATATCCGTGGTCCAACCGAGCTCGTACCCTATCCGAGGTGAGCAAGTATCTTAGCCTCGAAGGCTTGCAGCGCCGGTATGAACAATCCAATCCGGCCTGACAGCTTTATCGGAGAGGCCCGCCCCACGACAAGTTGAGCAGTTACTGCCTCCTCTCAAATCGCGTTTCGAGGCGGTTCCTTTACTAGCACGTCCCGTCGAGGTAGAGATGATGCCCGCTTTCCTAGGGATATCATCGAAATTTCGTTTCCCCATATGTTTCAACGGCATCTTTGATAATAATCACGAATTTATCGGCGGAGCAGAGGGGGCTATTGGCCTTTCATAGGCTTATAAAAGCAATGGGGAGAACAGCGCGATAGCCTACGCTCCCATTCTTCCCTTGCTGCCGCTTCATCTAGCTCCAATGCCCAGATCCAGCTCTTACACCTATCTCGTACACAAGCTCGATTTCCCCATCAGCCATGGCCGATACACTTAACGGGCACTGGGGCGGCTCCACCGTGACGGCGGTGACCATCGCCGAGCTGCGCGACGCGGGGTACCTAGCCCGTACCGTCGCCGCCCGCGCTCCAGAGGCCGACGAGCTGGTACCCGCTCCCAACGCCGGCGAGCTGGTGGTCTTTGTTCCCCACCTCATCCGAGGCATGGGGTTCCCGCTGCACCCTTTCGTGCGCAGGATCATGTTTTACTACGGGTTAGATTTCCATCACCTAGCCCCCAGCTCCATTCTCCACCTCGCCGCTTTCATAACAGTCTGCGAGGCCTTCCTCCACTGTGAGCCACACTTCGGCCTGTGGCTGAAGATATTCGGGATTAAACCGAAGTCAAGCGGCTCCGAACTTGCGGAGTGCGGATGGGCTATGATCAGCAAGAACCAGGGGGCCACCTGGTTCAAGGGCACCTTCATCGAAACGGTGAAGGAGTGGCAAAAGGAATGGTTCTATATCATCGAACCCCTTACCGCTGGTCAAACCGAGGTCCCGGCCTTCTCGGCCGGGCCTCCCAAGAAACTCAAGTCTTGGAAGGAAAAGGGCGTCGCCTGGGGGAAGCCCGAAGAGGTAGAGACCCTAGTTGAGAGGATCGTGTGGTGGACCACCACGAGGAAGGCTGAGCTAGCCAATGTCATCAACGTCATGCTCAACCGCCGCATCCTTCCTCTCCAACTTCGGGCTACCCCGATGTGGGCACAGAAGCCCGAGGATATGGACACCATCAACACCTTCTTCCGCTCCACCTTGGCCACTATGTGGACAAAGCTTATGAAGCTGGCCAAGGACAAGATTCCCCAGGAGGGAGAGGACCATGGCCTCGAACACGGCTATGAGGCCCCGCCGGTGAGTGGTTCCGTCCTTCAATCTTTCATTCTTTGCTTATCGCTCCGAGGAGTAAAGTCTTTATTTGAGCCGTCGTGTTTTGACATTTTGCAGAAGTGGTCGGCATGGGTAAAGGGGGTACAATGCCCAGCCCCATTGCCGGAACAACCCCAAACTCCCCTGCTCTCGGCGCTTCTGACCGAGGAGCCACATGTGGTGGCCTCCAAAGGGACGAAGACCCAACCGGGGAGGTCTAGTGCTCAGACCCGGGGGACTTCGGTCACCCGATCAGAGGAGACCCATACCTCCGCCGCTCAAGATGGCGGCGCCGAGGAGGGCGAGGAGGAGATTCCCCCCCCCCCCCCGAAGGGGAAGAGGTCGGTGTCAGAAGACGCCGACGTGGGCATGCCGCCCAAGGGCCAAAAGCGGCTGAGGCGAGCCTCATCCGAGGCCGCCAACAAGTCGTCAGAGAGAGCCGAGCTCTCCGGTGACTCAGAGGAAGACCCCCTCAAAACAGGGAGGAAGAAGCCGGCGCCTCGAGGGTAAGCCCTTATCCTTGTCTCCCTTGCTTGAGTCATTGTTTCATCAAAGGAAATTTTCACAGAAGCAACTTTTCATACACAGTCCGCCGAAGGTGATCCCCAGCGGCTCCTCAAACGGGCTGCCGTCCGCCAGCGGGACTCCAGAGCCCGTTGCTTCTCCCACGATGCAAGTCGGTCTGGGGGAGGCAACATCCACCCTGGCCCCCGAGGTCAACACGGCGGGGGCCAACGATGCGGTGGTCATGGCCGAGATTGAAACCTCGGCCCAACAAGACAAGGGGACGAAGCGCCCCGAGGTCATCGAAGAAGGGCTGGGCCAGATATCGGCCCAGCAGAAGTCTACCTTGGCACCATCATCATAGACGGGGGCTCCTCGGGTAGATCCATCCGAGGTCATCCCTCCACCCCAGCCTGCTGTCCGAGGACGGACCGGCGCGGGGTGGGCCGAGGAGGTGGAGGAGGCCCTCAAGGGCTGCTCCCTTAAGAAGGAGCACCGCGCCTTGATAGGCACGGCACTAGAAGGCTACCGGTCCGCACAGGCCGGCCTGCACGAGGTCTTCAAAAACCTTGTAGCAGGTTTCGAGGTACATCTTCTACGCGTTCGGTTTGTTTTGTCTTTATGAAATTTTTCCAAGGACATAAAAAATGTAGCCTGCTAAACGGCGTAATGAGTGAGTAGCCCTCGAGCCCCCAGGATGAGTAAGTAGGAGCCTGTTGATGAGCCCCCAGGATGCTACCTGAAGTAGCTGTCCTGGAGCATGTTGATGGTCTTGGCCATTTTCCATTTAACGAGGATTTTGTTATATTACAGGTATCAACCTTGGTTCCGGACTCCGTCTCCGAAGAGATGAACAGGAGTCTTGAGCGATCTCAAGGTAAACAAGGTGAAACTTGCTTTGTGTGTTGTATGTTGAGGAAAACAACTAAGACTTAAATATGTTGACAGCGGAGCTGGAGACGCTCAAAGCCGAGCTTAAGAGTGCTCGGAAGGAAGTGCGGCAGCAGAAAGCAGCTGTCGCCACAGCCGAGAAGGCGAGGGCCGTCGAGAAGGCGGCCGGAGAGAAGCACCAGGCGTGAGTGCTGGAGGTCGAGGAGACCCTGAAGGGCGTGTTTGAAGCACGCGACAAGCTTTAGGAGGAGGGGCGGCGCACGAAAGAGGAACTCGAGAAGCTTCAATGGGCCCACTTCGAACTCCTCAACTCGGCCCGTGTGGACCACGAGGTGCTCCAGCAAGTGGAACAAATCGCTTCGGGTAAGATATTTTTGCTGCAGTGTGCGTTTGGCAGCAAAGGGTGTGTCGAGCTCACCCAGTTATGGCGTTCAGCAGAGGTCTTCGAGGATCTCCCGCAGAGTGCAGAGGATGCGGTGGCCTATTTCGGCCAGCTGGTGGGTCATGCGGCAGAGAAAGCCTTCTGGGGTCAATTCCCAGGGTCCCCATCCGCGCAGCTGCTAAATCATCGAGTGAAGCAGCTGGTCGAGCTGTTCCGTATGACCTAGCCAGCACTCCAGGATCTCTGTGTTGCTCTGTGGCCGGCCGAAGCCATGCCGAGGAGTCTCTTCAGCCTAACGGCTCGTCTTCGGGTTGCCGTGCCCTGCGTTGACCGCTGGAAGAGGTCGGCGTGCTTCGAAGGGGGGCGGAGGGCATACGCGTGCATGAAGATGCACTTCCGCAAAGTTGATGCGGAGACTTGTGCTGTTGGCCCTCCTGCCGATAAGCCGCGGACCGCCGAGCAGTTCTTCTCCAAAGTGGAGGCGGGAGCTCGGACCACCGAGGCCATGTGCCCTAAGGACACGATGTATTTTTAGGTACTTTGGAATGCCGGGGTGTATGATGTAAAAACTTTATCATTTGAAATGAAAATGGCTTGAAGTTCCATATTTTAGTAATTTGATTATACCTCCGATATGACTTTTTAAAGTGAGAGTGGCCAGTCGTCGGCCTTAGCCCCCGTGTAGGTCATACAAAGGGTGTTCACTAAGCCATTCTTGACCCTTAGCCGACGTCTCGGTACCCATGGGCGGTCGATGACTTAGAGGAACTAGGCAATCGGACTATAGTGGCTTGATGTCTTTCACTTAGCCATAGGAGTTTGACTGTGGGGCCGATGACCAGCCCCCGGTGTTGGAAGTGTTCGGCCTTAATTGGCCGAGGTCAAGGCCATAACACACTCCGGCTAGAAAATAAAAGCCCTTCGTTTAACACGGGTGATCTCTATGACCACATCGCTTGACGCGGTCTGCGGATGGCGGACCAGTTTACGCTTACCTAGATAGTCAGTTTTCGGCTTTCTCCACTGAGGCGTCACACCAATTGACCTGGCGGCGCAATCGCAGTGGTTCTCCCATTACGCCCTTAGCCGAATTCATCGGAAACGTAAGGGGTACACATAGGAGCCGGGCAACCCAACTATTGACCGAAATCTAGGTTCAAAACTGATGCATATAAGGCCAAAATCCGAGACGCCGAATACATCGGACTTTTGTGATACAATTGCATCGTTTTTAGAGAACTTCACCGTTCCAGAGCTAGGCTGATAAAGAAATACAATAGGGACCTTGAAAGGGCACGGTTTCTTTATTTCATAATATCAATCGTGTACATGCCCTGTGGACGAGAGTAATGGAAAGAATACAATGTAAACAGTAAAGAAGGAGGAGGAAAAACAGGTCGGATAATTACTAACGGATTTTAAAGGATCCGGACCGAAGCCTGCCGCACGTCTGCGTTCCCGAACTGTTGACCAGATCGTCTGATTGAAGACGAAGAATTTGCGAAGGTCAATCCCCTGCTGGCCCTTTATACACTCTAAGTGTTTGATTGACCGAACTCCTTGAGTGGAGGTGTGGCCGAAGTCACTCTCTAGTTAAGGCCACCTATACGTATGCATAGTTTGGCTGCTTCTTTTACAGATGCCTACCTGTGCTGGGGCTCTAAGCCTCGCCATTGCGTGGTTAACCCGCGCATGACGCTTCAGAATTGCTTTGGCTCCTCGGCGTCCCAGGGGATCTTGAGTGCAAAATTATGCACCCTAGGGACGTAGTGCCCATAGAGAGGGCACCCGAGGAGCCCGCACCCCTATTTCGGGTGCGGGGATAACTGGCCGAGGTCGACTTGTGCAGCCTTGACGCGCTTCAAAGAGCGGGCAGCGCGTTTACTGCTGCGGGCTGCCTCCTAGGATGCTCGAACCTCGGCTGCGAAAGCCGCGGTCTGTTCCTCTGTCCGGAGTGAGCGTTCTGTGCTACCATTGACAGTGATAACGCCCTTGGGTCCCAGCATTTTGAGCTTGAGATAGGCATAATGCGGAACTGCGTTAAAGCGAGCAAAGGCTGTGCGCCCTAGGAGCGCGTGGTACCCACTCCGAAAGGGTACGATGTCGAAGATTAACTCCTCGCTTCTGAAGTTCTCGGGCGAACCGGAGACTACCTCTAGGGTTATTGTGCCCGTACAACGGGCTTCGATGCCCGGGATGACACCTTTAAAGGTGGTGGAGCTCGGCTTGATCCGAGATGAGTCGATGCCCATCTTCCGAACTGTATCCTCGTAAATGAGGTTAAGGCTGCTTCCCCCATCCATTAGGACGCGTGTTAGATGATAACCATCAACAATGGGGTCCAGGACGAGCGCCGCCGATCCGCCATGCCTGATGCTGGTCGGATGGTCATGCTTATCAAAAGTGATCGGGTAAGCCGACCACAGGGTATACTTCGGGGCGACTGGCTCCATCGCGTATACGTCCCGAAGTGCACGTTTCCGCTCCCTCTTGGGGATGTGGGTGACGTAGATCATATTGACCTCTGTTACCTCGTTTGGAAACTTCTTCTGCCCTCCATTAATGGGCTGCCAAGGTTCATCCTCGTCGTCGCTGCGGGGTTGGGTTTTATTTTGCCCCTCTGCCGCTATCTTCTCGGCTTGCTTAAACACCCAGCAGTTCCTGTTAGTGTGGGTTGCTGGTTTTTCCTGGGTACCGTGAATCCCACATGGGCGGTTCAGGAGTCTGTCGAGTTGGCTAGGTATGTCTTTGTTCCCTTTATAGGGTTTTCTTTTCTGCCCGGATTTAGGTCCGGTGAATCCTGCGTTTACCGAGGCGTCTTCAGTGTCGCTTCCGCCATTTTTATACCTGCGCTTATTTTTATTGCGCTTTGGTTTCCCATTGGCGTCGCGGATTTCCGAGGTGCCTGCCTCGCCGTTGTGGGTACTTTGGGCGAGCCAGCTATCTTCTCCCGCGCAAAAGCGAGTCATTAGTGAAGTCAGGGCTGCCATAGTTCTCGGTTTATCCTGTCCGAGCTGTCGAGCCAACCATTCATCTCGGATATTGTTTTTGAAAGCGGCTATGGCTTCGGCGTCAGAGCAGTCTATAATCTGGTTCTTCTTAGTGAGGAACCTATTCCAGAACTTGCGGGCAGATTCGCCTGGCTGCTGGGTGACACGGCTGAGGTCATCAGCGTCCGGAGGGCGGACATACGTGCCCTGGAAGTTTGCTCGAAAGGCGTCTTCTAGGGCCTCCCAGCTGCCGATAGAATGAGGAGGTAGACTGTTAAGCCAGTGTCTTGCTGGCACCTTTAGTTTGAGCGGCAGATATTTAATGGCATGGAGATCATCTCCGTTTGTCATGTGTATGTGCAGGAGGAAATCCTTGATCCAAACTGCTAGGTCCGTGGTACCATCATATGACTCTATATTGATGGGTTTAAACCCCTCCGGGAATTGATGCTCCATCACCCTGTCTGTAAAGCAGATTGGCTGAGCTGGACCTCGGGACCGAGGAGGATCTCGTCGGGTCTCGGGAGAGAGCCGTGAGTAAGCTTGACTTCGGGCACGGTCGTTCCTGTCCATCCAGGCATTATAGCCGTTGGGCCCAGTGGGCGCATGTCCCCTTGATCCGTAGATGGACCGAGGAGGAGGCGTATTTTCTTCAATGCGATGTCGAGCGTCATGAGGATCCAGGTGATCCACGGGGTCTTTACCCTGACGGCGTGGAGGTGGCCTATCGCCGTGGTCTTCTTGTCTTGGCCTGTCCCGGCCTCTAGGGGGCCGGTCGAGGTCATCAGCGAGCTCCTCGTCAAATTCTAGTAGTAGGCGCCTGCGTGGGTAGGACTTCGGTGCGCTATGGCGTCGGTTTTCCATATCTTGCTCGGCAGAGAGCACTTCAACCCACTTGTCATTTAGCGTGTCAGTATTTTCCTGCAGCTGCTGCTACTTGCGTTTTAAGCTCCGGGCCGTCGCAACGAGGCGTCGCCGGAAGCGTTCTTGTTCGAAGGGGTCCTCGGGGACAATGAAGTCCTCGGTACCGAGGCAGTCGTCCTCCTCGGACTCCGGCATGTAATTATCATCGGCCCCTTCGAAGAGGTCATCGGGATCAGAGTCCACGAGAGGTCGATCCGGTGTGTCGTCCCTTGCGGGGGAGGCTTGAATGTCCTCCTCGTAGTCCTTGGCATCACCATCCTCCGCGTCATTGTTAGTGGCTGTCGCGTCGTTTCCACTGGGTTCTCCATTATTTCCCCGTCGGCGTCTTCGCCGACGTCTTGGAGGGGACTTGGGGGTATCCACCATGTAGACATCATAGGTGGATGTGGCCGTCCACCTACCCGTGTTGACTGGGGCTAAGGTGTCCTCAAGGGGGCCATCAGCATCTTCCTCCATGTCGGAAGGTTCGCCGTAGTCCAACACGTCGGTTAAATCGTCGACCGTGCCGACTAAGTGGGTGGTGGGTGGGGTATAAATTTCCCTGTTGTCGGCTTTAAGTCCGATCTGATTATAAACCGAAGTCTTGCCGTCCGAGATGGACAAGCTCCGGATACGGTCGAGCATCTCGTCGAGCTGAGATAGCTCCTTAGGATCCATGGATGCGCCGAAGGCAGTGCAGATTTGAAGCAGCCCCGGTGTGTAACCGGACGTGTTTTCGGTGTGAGGGGAATCCGAGCATGGATCCGATTTCTGCGCCGGGATCGATTCTGGCGCTGGCGTAATTTCAGGAGTGGGCGCCGGATCTATGTCCGGATCGATAATCGGGGAGGGACTCACCGGAGCGGCGGCGTCCGGAGTCTCAACGGGCACCGTGACGGAGTTCGGCTCCGGAGTCGAGCCTCCAGAACTGGCCAAGCCTTCGATCCGGCCGGGAGTCCATCCCGGTAAGACGAGCTCGCCACGGAAGTCCGCAGTGTACTCGAGGCCGCCAAAGGTCATGATCCGACCAGGGGCGTAATTCTCGACCGAGGTCAGATGACCCGTCGATTCGGCGCAAAATACCATGCTGCCGAAGACGAAAAGCTGTCCTGGGGCATAGACGTCCCCACAGCCATTGATGCAGTTGATCTGCAGATGAGCCATCAATCCTTCTGGTGATCACACAGCGGAACTCTCAATGAAAGCACCAGTGTCGGTGTAAAAACCGGTAGACCTCGGGGTAGGGGGTCCCGAGCTGCGGATCTCGGACCGGTGGTAATAGAGACAAAGGGAGACGATGTTTTACCTAGGTTCGGGCCCTCTTGATGGAGGTAAAACCCTACGTCCTACTTCTGTTTATATTAATGGAGGTGTATCGAGTACAGAGTTGATCTACCTCGAGATCGTAATATGTGTCTAACTACTATAGCTAGGTGTTCGATGTTGCGCTCTTCCCCCCTACGGGCTAAACCCTATGGCTTATATACACGCCAGGGAGGGTATCTAGGGTTACAAGGTCGGTATCTTGGAGTAAGGCTGCTGGAATAATCTTGAAGTGTACTGCAAGTCTTCGGTAGATGCGGTCTTGATCACGTCTTCCATGTGCGACCTCCGGAGTCCATCTTGACCACATACGGGGGCATATCGGGACATCCGAGAAGACGGGCCGGCTAGGTTGGCACCCCCTAATCCAGGACACCGTCAGTGATGATACCGGCGGAGCCAGGCATCTTGAGGACGTTGTAGGTGTGATGGGTTGCCGCCATGAACTTGGTGAGAGCTGGGTAGCCCAAGATGGCATTATAAGGCAGGCCGATGTGCGCCACGTCGAAGTCGATGAGCTCGGTGTGGTAGTTCTTGCGGGTGCCAAAGGTGACGGGAAGGCGCACTTGCCCCAGAGGGATGGTGGAGCCATCGGTCACTCCAGAGAAGGGCCTGGTCAGCATCAGCTGGTCGTAGGGTACTTGGAGCGTCTCGAAGGTCTCGACGGAGATTACGTTGAGGCCGGTGCCACCGTCGATGAGGGTCTTGGTGACCGCGACGTTGCTGATGGTGGGAGTGCACAGCATGGGGAGCGCGCCTGTGGAGGCCGTGGACTTGGGGTGGTCCTTGGAGTCGAAGGTGATGGCGTATTGCGACAACTTGAGGGGCGCGAGGCCTCAGGCCTCGGGAGGGCGGCATTCACCTCGCGAGAGAGTTGCTTGAAGTGGCGGTTGGACGCGAGGGCCTGAGCCCTGCCAAGGATGCAGGCAACCACGCGAGGCTCCTGGTAGCCCCCGGCGCCTAAATCAGGCGGGTTGATGTCGTTCCTCCGGGGTGGCGGCGGCAGCAGCGGGAGAGCGGCGTTGGACTAAGGGTTCGCCTCACGAGGCTGGTCGCGCCAAGCGGCCTCATGAGGCTGGTCGCGCCAGCCCTGGCGGAAGTTGCTGTTGCCGTTGCGGCCGTCCCAGCGGTTGCCGCTGTGCCCACCTCCGCAACCGGCGCCGCGGCCACTACGGTCGTCTCGGCGGCCCCGGCGCTCGTCGCGGAGCAGCTTGAGCTCCTGGCAGTCTTCGGTGCTGTGGGAGTGCACGTTGTGATAGGCGCAGAGCGGCCGGCTGTCTTTCCTGGGCTCGTCATGGTCGCGGCCGCACTTTTGCTCGGGCTCCGCCGCAATCACGGCAGGGCCCTTGCGCTTGACATCCCTGTTCTTGGTCTTGGCGGCATCGAGCGCAGCGTCGGGGTCGTTGTGGAAGAAGAGGCGGCCTTCCTCAGCCTTGGTGCACTTGTCGGCGAGGTCGAGCAGCTCAAGTACTAAATCAAGCTCGCTGTTGATGGCGAGCTTCTCGCGCATCTTGACGTCCATGACGCCGGTGGAGAACGCAGAGATGACAGCCGCGTCGGAGGCGCGCGGGATCTTGTTGCGCACTTGGCTGAAGCGCTGGATGTACTTGCGGAGGGTCTCGTCTGGGCGCTGCCGCACGCGCCGCAGGTCGTTGATGGTGAGCGAGCGGTCCTGCATGCCCTTGAAGTTGGCGATGAACTAGCTGCAGAGCTCGGCCCACGATGAGACGGACGCCTCAGGGAGGTTCATGAGCCAGGAGCGTAGGCCGTCCTTGAGGGCCATGGGGAACCAGTTTGCCAAGACCTTGTCGTCGCCGTTCGCTGCCTCGACGCACAGCGCGTAGAGCTGAAGGAACTCCGCGGGGTTGGGGTTGCCATCGTAGCGTGGAGGCAGCTCAGGCTTGAACTTCGCGGGCTACACCACGCGACGCAGCTCGCGAGTGAAGGCATAGCAGCCCACACCGCTTGAGGGGACGCCGCCAGCGAGGGCAGCGCGGTTTTGACGCCCAGCCGCCGCAACTTCCTGAACGGCCTGGTCCTGGCGCTGGCGCTGCCGCACGAGGAGCACTCGCGCATCCGGGGGCGCGCGTCGGATGATCTGGCAGCTGGCCTTGTCTCGGACCGGCGAGGACGCATCACAGGACAGCTCACGTGCCCGCGCGTTGCGCTGGGGCCCGCCATGCTCGTCGCGCAGAGGAGGCGGCGGGGGAGCACCGTGCGCCAGGTCCCCAGCGCGAGACGGCGAAGGGCGGAGCGAGTGGGAAGGCACCGGAGCGTCCCCGGCGACGTTGACGAGCTCAGTGATGCGACCAAGCCAGGCGTCGTAGCCGGCGTCGGCTGGACGTTAGCGGAGCAGCACGCGCGCCATGAGCAGCGCGGCCTGCTGGTTCAGCGGCCCACGGTGGGCGAGGGAGGAGGCCGTGGCGGTGTGTCCGTTCGCCTGCACGGAGGGGTGCGGGGAGGAGTCCTGCTGCTCGCGGGTGGCGCGGTCGGTGGCGGCAGCAACCTCGGCGTCAGGGCGGCGGCGATTTCCGTGGGCCACCGGCTCCGTCTGAGCCACGTGGCCAGCCCTGTGCTCGGCGCGCTCACGACATGCGTCGGCCATGGGGCTGGTGGAACGGAGGGCGGAGCAGAAGAATAGTAGCACACCCCTACCTGGCACGCCAAATGTCGGAAGTGGGGCTCCGGGGACCCAAAGGTTCGAACACTGGGGTGAGCTTGTTCCTACTTCTTCGTCTCCTACCACGGCTAAGCTACGGCGAGGCTATGGCGAGAGCGCACTAGCGAGGAGCGGACCGTGGACTCAGCGGTTACCCAGGTTCGGGCCACCTTGCGGTGTAAAACCCTACTCCTGCTTGCGGTTGGGATTGCAATGGGCAAGAGAGTGTTCTCGCGTACAAGGTGGAGAGGGAGGAAGAATCGGTCGATAGATAGATAGATAGATAGATCCCCCCTACAAAGGCAGCATTGTCCCTTTATACCATCCTTGGTCCTCTTCCCCCTCGAAAACTTAGGCGGGAAGGGTTGCCACACTTGGCGGTTTTGAAAGGGGACAGGCGCTCAGGCTATCCTGACTAAAGGCGCTCTTTGCCTGCAAAAGCATGATCCATGACGCGCCGGTGGGCTCGGTGATGACCTCCGCCCAGCACGCCCGCCGTCTTGGTCTTCTTTCGCCGATCGGGCAACCTTTGGGGTTGCTTTGGGGAGTAGCTAGCCTTGCTCCCTTAGCACGAAAGGGGAAACCCTCTTAATCCGCGCCTGCTGACGTGGCCTCTGTCGCCGCTCGTCGCCGCGTGCGTCACCAACGTGATGGGCACGAGACCGCGCAGCCGTGCCGAATAGCCTTCGTCTTGGGCGCCTTCGGGAGGGGACCTAGGGAGGCCGCCTTGCGAGAGGGCCTCGCGAGGCCGTTGGTGAAGATGCCGAGCCTTGCTCGCCCGCTCCCTGAGGAGGGGGCCTCAGGAGGCCAAGGCCTCATGAGGGGTCTTGGTGAGATGCTTGATGAAGATGGCCTGCGGGGCCCACACTAGGCGTTGTGCCCTGGGCCAAAGACAGACGGGTCTGGATACCCTGGGTTCCATGGGCCCAACAGTCACCATTTTGCCAACTTTGATCGTTTGTCCACCGTTTCTTCCGCAAACCACCACCGACTTCCGCAACCGACCGCAATTTTGCCACGTTGGTCCTTTGAGAATTTGAGTTTGCGATTTCCGTTTCCTAACGTGTTTTGGCTACTTAGGAACGGTTCGACATCGACATCACCGCCACTCATCTTCGCCATGGACTCGACATCGACAACGACCACTTCATCATTTTGACACCATCACCGTAAGCAAGGACGGAAACCTCGACGACATCATTGTACATTATCTCCCTTTCCATTGCATTGTTAACCCCGAGCCCATTTTGCGTCACTTGCCTACCGAGACTAGCCGTTGAGTATTGCCGGGCCATGCTACTTGTGCACTTTAGTGATACATATTCCGCATAGCTATCATTGTGTGCATATATCCTTGTATCATCACTTATGTAAAAAATTGTTCCCGCTTATACATAATTGCTATCTTGGTTTGAGCATTTCACATAGTGACCATATCAAAAAAAGAGAGAGAATAGCTTTTAGGCAAAGAAAAAGAAAAATGAAGAGCTTGTAAGCAATAGCCATAGCATCACGCCACATTGCATAGCATATTGATCATCTTGGATCATCGTGATCGAGTTCACCGGGAGCCATACATACATAGCATAATGGGGATAGAAGTCGATACGTTTTGTCTCTCATAGGTTGTGCACAAGTTCGTATCCGCCTATTGAGCAATCGTGTTAGCGTCTCTCTAGAGTTGTGCAACACAAGCGTTTTCTGCGGATTACACATTTTGTGCTCATTCCTTGGTTGCACGACCCCACTTATCTATCTGTGTGTGTGTGTGTTTCCGTGTGCCACTCATTGCTATTGGTCTACTTGTTTCACTTGCGAATTTGTGAATCTTTTTCAACATTATTGATATCTTGCTAACAATTGCATAAATTTTGTGCCACCATCCTTACCAAGCCCCTCCAAAAGCTTTACTTGTGTAGGTGTGAGATTGACACGATCCGGTACCAATTGTGCTACTTCCATAATACCATATTGTGTGATCATTGATCCATCTTCAACATTGGATAAGGTACATTTGGTCTAGTTCATTCCTTTCTTCCACTAACATTTGCTTGAGAATGATGGATAGGCCAAGCACTTCTTCCAACCCACTCTTCGACAAGCAAGAAGAAAAACCGACCAACTACGTCACCAAGGTTCAACTCTTTGGTGCTCAAAGAGCTTTACATCAAGCAAATGAAGCTTTGGGCGACCGCATCGAACAACTTGCCACCGACTTGCGGCAATTCGAAGCAAGAACATAGGACTACCTCAACGACAAGCTTTCATCTCAAATGGAAGAGTTCTGTGCCATGATGGTCAACCGCGCTTCTTCCACATCGTCATCATCAAGAAGGCGCCACTCAAGCCGACACTCTTCGGACACGTCTTCGGATGCAAGTCTTCCTAGAGCTTGCTCGCATCGTCACCAAGACCGTGAAGATCATCAAGCTTCACAAAATCCATTCCATGGCAATGGTTTGCAAGACTGCCTTCGAGAGCGTGAACGACATCGTCATCAAGAACAAGACACACCATGGACCAAGAGCAAGCTCTACACCGCCAACGCCATGAAAACCAAGACGGCAACGCTCTACGACACGAACAACAACGCCGTGAGGAACAAGCACTTGAAGCTCAACATGCTCTTCGGGAAGCAACTCGTGTCGTCAACGAGCGCAACCGCCGAGTGCGAAAACAAGAAGAAGCCCTCCGATGAGAGCGACAAGAGGAAGCCGCGCGTCTTGAGGAGCACCAAGAAATGAGGAACCGTACAAGAATCCCGCGCCCTTAACGCCAAATTATTCAAGCGGAGCACGAGGAGCAAGAGCTAGAAGACCCACCTCCAAGACAAGAGCGACATCGCCATCACCCCCAACACAATGAGGAGCAACACTTCGGCAAGCTCAAGTTCAACATGCCTAAGTTCTCCGGAAGCAATGATCCCAAAGAATACCTCTCATGGGCATTGAAGGTCGACAAGATATTCCGTCTTCACAATTATGAAGAGGAAAAGAAGATCACCATGGCATCCCTTGAGTTCCAAGACTATGTTCTCATTTGGTGGGAGCAAGTCACCGAGCACCGCAAAGAGAAAGGCGATCCACCCATCACGACTTGGAATCAAATGAAAGAAGTCATGAGAGCTCGTTTTGTGCCTACTCACTATAGCCTTGATCTTTTCAAGAAGCTCCAACTACTCAAGCAAGGCACAAAGTCGGTTGAAGAATACTACCAAGAAATGGAAATTACCATGATACGAGCCAATGCCAAGGAAGATGATGAACAAACTATGGCACGTTTCTTGAATGGTCTTAACCATCAAATCAAGAAAATTGCAGATTTCCAACCGTACTCCAACCTCCTCGAGCTAGTGCACCAAGCAACCAAAGCGGAATGCCAAGTGCAAGAGGACTACAAGTACTCCAAGTACTCTTCCAATACCTACGGTTCATATACTCAAGCTTCAACGACTACGACACCTCCTCCAACGACTCGAGCTACAACCACTACCGGTGACAAGTCAAGCTCCAAGCAACTCATGACATCTTCGATTCATCCTACTTCAAGCACATCCAAGCCGAGAGCTTCGTCATCAACTCCTACAACGGATGCTACCGCCAAGACAAGTGCAATCCAATGTTTCACTTGCAAGGGCCGCGGCCATAAGTCATTTGAGTGCCCCACATGGCGCACCATGATCGCTAATGATGACGGCACCTATGACTCCATGAGCGAAGAAGAAATGGAAGCCCTTGAGCACGTGGCCATGCACCGACAAGTGAATGAAGATGAAGATGATCAAGTCTTTTGTGACAATGATTCGAGCCCCGCTCTTGTTGTCTCCAAGATCTTGACACTTCAACAACAACAAGACGATGATCAATGTTGCCACATCTTCCATACCAAAGCGGGCATCCAAGGACGTTCCGTCAAGGTCATCATCGATGGCAGAAGTTCCCACAATTTGGCAAGCGAAGAGCTATGTTCCAAGGTACAATTGCTCAAGATGAAGCACCCTCGCCCCTACAAGGTCCAATGGTTAAGCGAGTCCGGCACAATTCAAGTGGAGCACACCATTCAAGTGTCCTTCAAGATTGGCGCATACAAAGACACATTGGAGTGTGATGTGGTTCCCATGTCCGTATGCCATCTCCTCTTAGGAAGACTTTGGCAATTCAACCGCGGCATCATACACAACGGACGGACCAATCACTATAGCTTCAAGATGAAGGGCAAGGAGTACGTGCTTCGACCCATGTCGCCAAGTCAAGTCATCGCCGACAAGCAAGCTTCAACCCATCGTGGAGATACTAGTGAGAAAGCAAACCACCACAAAGCGATGAGTGCCACAAGCCAAAATTGAGCGACTCCACGATGAGCGACAAGAAAGATTTAGTGCTTTTAGCCACCAAAAGAGACATGAGGGATGTGAGTGCGAGCCCATCGAGTGTTCTTCACTTTGTACTTGTGTGCAAAGATGAAGCGGTGAGGACTAATACTTCACAACATCTACCTTTGGTGTTGTCTCATCTATTGCAGGAATTCGCGGACGTTTTTCTGATGAGCTACCTCCCGGACTTCCTCCACTTCGCGGAATCGAACACCGCATCGACCTCATCCCCGGCACACCTTTACCGAACAAGGCACCCTACCGCGTCAACCCCGACGAGACCAGAGAGATCCAAAGGCAAGTACAACATCTCATGGAAAACGAGTATGTATGCGAGAGCTTAAGTCCATGTGTCGTCCCGGTTATTCTTGTGCCTAAGAAAGATGGTAGTTATCGCATCTGTTCCGATTGTCGTCCCATTAATGCTATCATCGTTAGATATCGCCATCACATTCCACGCCTTGATGACATGCTAAATGAACTTAGTGGAGCCACTATTTTCTCATAAATTGATCTCAAAAGTGGCTACTATCAAATTCGCATGCAAGAGGGTGATGAATGGAAAACGACTTTCAAAACCAAGTTTGGGTTATATGAATGGTTGGTCATGTCTATGGGCTTATCTCAAGCACCTAGCACTTTCATGCATGTGATGCACTATGTTCTTCGCAAATATATTGGCATTTGTGTTGTGGTCTACTTTGATGACATACTTTTGTTTAGCCAATCTCTTGAAGATCATGTCATACATCTTAGGGACGTCTTCCAAGTTCTTAGAAATGAGCGACTTGCCAACATGGAAAAATGCACTTTTGGTGTTGATAAACTTGTTTTCTTGGGATTTGTAGTCTCCTCTAAGGGTGTTCAAGTTGATGAAGCTAAAATTAATGCTATTAAAACTTGGCCATAACCAACCAACTTGCTTCAAGTGTGTAGTTTCCTTGGCTTAGATGGATTTTATCAATGCTTTGTGAAGGATTTTAGCACCATTGCATCACCATTGCACGCATTGAGTAAGAAGAATGCACCATTTGTTTGGGGTCCTTCCCAAGATGCCGCATTTCATGAGCTTAAGAACTTGCTTACACATGCTCCATTACTTGCCTTACCCAATTTTGAGAAAACTTTTGAAGTGCATTGCAACTCAAGCGGTAATGGCATAGGTGGCGTGTTAATGCATGAGAAGCACCCAATTGCATACTTTAGTGAGAAACTTCCGGCGTGCAACTTAATTATCCCATCTACGACAAAGAGTTATATGCTTTAGTGAGAGTCTTGCATTTGTGGGAACATTATCTTCGCCCTCGTGAATTTGTCATCCATACGGATCATGAGACGCTTAAATACCTTAAGGGTCAAACCAAATTGAATAAGCGTCATGCCAAATGGAGTGAGTTCATTGAGTCTTTTCCTTATGTTATCAAGTATATCAAAGGTAAGGAAAACGTTGTGGCGGGCACTCTTTCCCGCAAGTACATGCTAGTTACTCAACTTGAATTGAATGTTATTGGATTTGAGCACATTAAAAACTTGTATGCGCATGATGTTTCATTTGCAATTATTATGCCAAATGCCTAACTCACAATTCTTGGGAGCGATATTATTTGAAGGATGGTTATCTTATGCGAGCAAACAAACTTTGTATCCCCGAGTCTTCTCTTTGTTTGTTGCTTTTGCAAGAGGCTCACGGTGGAGGACTCATGGGACATTTTGGACATGACAAGACATTCGCCACGCTCTCCAAGAACTACTTTTGGCCAAAGATGTTTTGCGACGTCTCATGCTACACCAACCGATGCTCTACATACCGCAAAGCTAAGTCTAAAGTTCAATCTCATGGTCTCTATATGCCACTCCCTATTCCATATCTACCATGGGAAGATATTAGTATGGATTTTGTGCTTGGTTTGCCTCGAACTCAAAACGGCAAAGATTAGGTATTTGTCATTGTGGCCATTTCTCTAAGATGGCACATTTTATCCCATGTAACAAGATCGACGATGCTTCACATGTTGCAAATCTCTTTTATAGGGAAATCTTACGATTGCATGGAGTGCCCAAGACGATTGTATCGTACCGCGACGTCAAGTTCCTTAGCTACTTTTGGAATACACTTTGCGCCAAGCTCGGAATCAAGCTACTATTCTCTTCGGCATATCTTCCACAAACTGACGGCCAAACGGAGGTCACCATCCAGACGCTATCCACAATCCTTCGCATGTCGATCAAGAGGAACATCAAGGAGTGGGAGGAATGTTTGCCTATCGCCGAGTACGCCTACAATCGAGCAAGACATTCGACCACCGGCAATTCCCCCTTCGAGGTCGTCTATGGCTTCAACCCATTGTCCCCATTGGACATTCTACCGCTACCTCTATAAGAGTGCATCAACATGGACGCGAGTGCACGAGCAACATACCTCAAGAAGGTGCATGAAGATACAAGGCACACGATCGAGCGCCAAGTGCAATGCCTCGCGACCAAGCTCAACTTCAACAAACACCCCATGGTGTTCAACCCCGGAGATCTTGTGTGGCTACACCTACGCAAAGACCGCTTCCCCAAAAAGCACAAGTCCAAACTCCTACCTCAAGCCGATGGACCGTTCAAGGTGCTAGCACGCTACAACAACAATGCCTACAAGATCGACATCCCGCGCAAAAAGTACAACGTGAGCGACAATTTCAACATCAAAGACCTATCTCCCTTCCATGGTGATGTAGATTTTGATCCGAGGACGGATCTTTCCCAAGGGGGGGGGAGATGATGCGTAGCATCCTACGGTCATCCCCATGGACCTATCTTCGTCTTCCCAACTGCCGAGTGGACCGATGACACGAGCACGTGCGAGAGCTATCGAGACCGAGGTGACATCTCTCCTTAACGAGCTTCCATATGATCCACGTGAGACATGGCTACTGGCTCAATCCGGAATGCTATGTGTGCTTAGGTACGAGGAAGACCACCCCAGAGATGCTCGGAATGAAGACCAACCCCCAAGTACACGGATGATGAAGCACGGCGAAGAAGACCGCTGAAATGCTACAGCGGCCGGACATCCGGCCCCTGGCCCAGATGACGGTGTCCTGGACTAGGGGGTCCCGGACTAGCTGGTTTAGTCCATGGGCTGGACTGATGGCCCGTTGAGGAAGAAAGACTCCAGAGGCTCCTGACCTATGGCGCAAGCATATCGGGCTTCACCGAAGACTTGGCATGTACTCCAAGAATATCTATTAGATTCGACATGTAATCCCTAGATGGAAACCGACCATGTGTAACCCTAGATACCCCCGGTGCCTATTTAAACCGGAGGGTTTAGTTTGTAGAGACACATTCATCATCATCATCATCACCCCTAGGGTTTAGTCCACAACTTACGATCTCGAGGTAGATCAACTCTGTACTTTGATACACCCATCATATAAACAAGAGCAGGACGGAGGGTTTTACCTCTTTAAAGAGGGCCCGAACCTGGATAAAACACTATGTCCCTTGTCTCTTGTTACCCATCGATCCGATCTCACAGCTCGGGCCCCCCTACCCGAGATCTGTCGGTTTTGACACCGACATTGGTGCTTTCATTGAGAGCTCGTTGTTTGATCGCCAAGGGTTGATGGCTCGTTTGCAGATCGATAGCAGTGTTGGTTGTGGCGACATCTTCATCCCTGGCCAGCTTTTTGCCTTTGGCAGCATCATACTGCAGGCCGATCCGACCGGCTGCCTGGGCCACGTCGAGAACTTCCCCCCCAAGTCAACTCGTCAAGTTCAGAAGCCTGGAGTACATCGCGGACGCACGAGATGACCTGGTCCTTTCGGGGTGGACGTTAGATCGGCTTAAAGATCCCTCCAGTGTCGCGATCCCGGAACTAGCTCCTGATCTGATCCTCGGGTCCGACCTCTTAGCAGAACCGATCCCGGAGATAGATCCGGTGGTCGCCATGCCCGGCCCAATCGCTGCGTCCTCGGACGCTGACCTCGAGCCAAGCTCACCGATAGGCCCGGCAGTAACAGTCTCGTCGCCAATGGCCGACGAAATTCTTTCTCCTGTTGACCAGGAGTCAGCCCTGGACGAACAGGATGACGGTGCCGCATCAAGCAGCCCGAGCAAACCGCTTCAGATCGGCTCGGCCTACAGCCAGGTATTGAACACGGAGGAGCTTTCGCAAATAAACGAGGTGCTGGACCGGATCCAAAACCTTCTGATATCGTCCGCCGTCTATGATCAGATCAGATGTAAAGCCGATGATCGGGAATTTTTTATCCCACCCACCACCCACTTAGTCGCCACGGTCGAAGACTTGACCGATGCGCTTGACTACGGCTCCGACGAAGCCACTGACATGGATGAAGATGTCTGTGGCAATACCGGAGCAAATCCACCTGTGGCCAAACCCCGTACAGGGGATTGGGCCACAACGTCTACTTACGATGTCTACATGGTCGACACTCCCAAAAACAGTCCTCAGGAGAAGCCAAAGGAAAACCCTAAGCGCCGTCGCCCCAAAAGCGGACGAAGGGCAATAATGGAAGCAGAAGTACGACCAACACCACAGGCGCCGCCGATAACGGTGCTGCCCCCGATGCCACTGAGAACCCTGGTGAGGACAATCAAGCCTTGCCCGCCCAACAGAATGAGGCCATAGAGGCACCTACGGAGGATGATCTCAAGGACATGGGCAACTTCAACGACGGGTAGACAGGGATTACCTCCCCGAGTCCGAAGACGAGGTCAACCTCGGACCCAAAGATTTCGTGGTACCAATAAACCCATTTGAGCAGGCACGGTTCCAACGGCAGTTAATCGCAACTGCACGAAGCATGAAAAGAAAGCAGCAGGTGCTGCATACCCACAAAATGCGCTCAACGACAAATGGATAAAAGTCCTTGCGGCCGAAGCAGAGCTCAAGACCCGACGTACGGCCACCAAATCGTTCCCGAAACGGTGGCTGCTGCCCGACTTCGATGATGAGGCACCAGATGACAAGCTGCTCACGCACGGCCACGCAGGTCATGCTGACCGCCCCCTAGAGGGCGAGACCAGCCAGCAGGGGAAAATAAAGAACCCCCAGCAAAAACCCTCCCTCATGTCAAGAGTGCGGTCGGATATCCTGAGCCTTTCGATTTGCGCGGCAAGATATAGGCCAATAAAGCCCCTTCTCGATCCATTTACGGATCACGGGATTGCACGCCCACCGGTCTGGAGGGCTACGATGCCTGGTTAGACAGGCACGAAAGAGCTCGGGAGCAGACACGGGCTAGGATGATGGCCAATTCCCGACAAGACGCGGCTCAATATCGAGTGCACGCACATCTAGTATGTTTTACAGACGAGGTCATGGAGCATCAGTTCCCAGAGGGGTTTAAACCCATAAATATCGATCAATGCGACGAAAGGACTAACCCGGCTATTTGGATCGAAGATTTTCTTCTCCATATTGACATGGCCCGAGGTGATGACCTCCATGCCATAAAATAACTACCGCTCAAGCTTAAAGGACCGGCAAGGCACTGGCTCCACAGCCTCCCTAGAAATTCTATTGGAAGCTGGGAGGAGCTCGAGGAGGCCTTTAGGGAAAACTTCCAGGGCACTTACGTTCGGCCCCCGGATGCCGACGACCTCAGCCACGTCCTCTAACAGGAGGGCGAATTAGCTCAGAAATTCTGGAATCGGTTCTTAACTAAAAAGAACCAGATCGTCGATTGTCCCGACGCCGAAGCTATTGCTGCATTCAAGATGAATGGCTTGCCCGACAGCTCGGGCAGGATAAGCCGAGAACCATGGCGGCTCTTACCTCCCTAATGATCGGCTTTTGCACGGGCGAGGATAGCTGGCTTGCCCATAGTTCTCACAGGAGCGACTCTGGCACCTCGGAGGCACGCGACGGGAACGACAAATCCAGGCGCAACAGAAATAAGCGCCGGAACAAGAACAGCGGCAACGACGCTGAGGACCCAGCAGTTAATGCAGGGTTCAGCGGCTCACGGGCCGGACCCAAGAAGAGGCCCTTTAAAGGGAACACGGATGGCCCAAGCGCCCTGGACAAAATACTTGACAGGTCTTGCCAAATTCATGAACCGAGCAGGAGCCAGTCTCGCAGCGATGAAGAGGATGAACCTCTCAGGCCGAATAGCGGTGGCCAAAAGCAGTTTCCTTCTGACGTCAAGAATGTGAACATGATCTATGTCATGCATATTCCTAAGAAGAAAAGGAAATGAGCACTTCGGGATGTCTACACCTTAGAGCCTGTAGCCCCAAAGTACAACCCGTGGTCGGCATGCCCGATCACTTTTGATAAAAAGGACCACCCGACCAATATCCATCATGGCGGGTCGGCGGCCTTGGTTCTAGACCCCATTCTTGATGGATTCCACTTAACCCGCATCCTTATGGATGGTGGAAGCAGTCTGAACCTGATCTACGCCGATACGGTCATGAAAATGGGCATCGATTCATCACGAATCAAACCCAGTAACACCACATTCAAGGGTGTCATACTCAGCGTGGAGGCACAATGCAGCGGCAACATAACACTAGAGGTTGTCTTCGGTTCGCCCAAGAACTTCCGAAGCGAGGACTTGATCTTTGATATAGTCCCCTTCCGCAGCGGCTATCATGCGCTGCTCGGTCGTACTGCGTTTGCCCGCTTTAACGCAGTGTCGCACTACGCTTACCTAAAGCTTAAGATGTCGGGGACCCATGGCGTCATTACCATCAACGGTAACATGGAGTCCTCCCTCCATATAGAGGAGTAGACAGCGGCCTTCACAGCTGATTGCCAGCTGGCCGAAGAAGCGGCCCGACGTACAGCTCGGCATGACGTACCAGGCTCCACAAAGCGTGTACGTACAATCACTTAGGGCCCTGGCCAAACCCGCGTGAATCCCAAATAGGGACACCCGCTCCCCAGTTCCCCTCGTCTGGTAGCACACTACGTGCCTCGGGTACATAATTTTGCACTTAAAATTCCATGGGAGACTGGGGAGCATACATTAATGAATGGGGTGTATTATCTCGGAACAACTATGCACCTGGAACCTGGTGATCTCTTTGGCACCATAAAGGCCCACCGGGAAGTACATCTTGGTAGCGTCAAGCTGTCACACTACGACGCCAGCCTCGTTAGGGGCCCCGCTTCTCGAATGCGTCCAGCATAGTTTAGGCAGAGTAGCCGGCAGTATTAACCAACCTTGGTTTAGACAAGGAATTGTTGTTCAACAGCACGGAGGTGCAGACGTGCGGCAGGGAAGACACGGAAAACAGCTCCCGCTTTTTAAAGCCTTGTATCACACTCCTCTTTTCTTTTTTCACATACTCTCTGACGGTGTCCTGGATTAGGGGGTGCTAACCTAGCCAGCCCATCTCTTCGGTTGGGCCGATGGGCCCTCGTGCGTGATCAAGGTGGACTCTAGAGGCCGCGTACAGGAGGCATGACCAAGACTGTCTCTACCGAAGACTTGACGTACACTCCAAGATCTCTCCTGCCACCCTGCTCCTAGATACCGACTTTGTGACCCTAGATACCCTCCTTGGCGTGTATATAAGCCATAGGGTTTAGCCCATAGAAGGGGGATCAACGCAATCTTATTCACCTAGCCCTAGAACTAGAACACATCTAAAGATCTCGAGGTAGATCGACTCTGTACTTGTCACATCTCCATTGATATAAACAAGAGCAGGACGTAGGGTTTTACCTCCATCAAGAGGGCCCAAACCTGGGTAAAACATCGTCTCCCTACTCCTGTTACCATTGATCCGAGATCCACAGCTCAGGACCCCCTACCCCGAGGTCTGTCGGTTTTTACACCGACACTGGTGCTTTCATTGAGAGTTCCGTTGTGCGATCACCAGAAGGATCGATGGCTCACCTGCAAATCAACTACGCCAACGGCCATGGGAGCGTTTACGCACCCGGCCAGCTTTTTCTTTTCGGCAGCATGGTGTTTTGCGCCGACTCGACGGGACATCTGGCCTCTGTCGAGAACAACGCCCCAGGTCGGATCGTGACCTTCGGTGGCCTCGAATACACCACGGATTCCCGCGGCGAACTCGTCCTATCGGGATGTACTCCCGGCCGAATTGAGAGCTTGCCCGGCTCTGGGGGCTCGACTCTGGAACTGATCTCCATTGTGGCGCCTTCAGAGACCCCCGACGCAACCACTCCGCCAGTCCCCTTCCGATCTCCAGTCCGGACATAAATCCGACTCCCACCTCCAAAATTACGTCAGTATCAAAACTGACCTCGGTGCAGAACCCGGAATTGTGCTCAGATTCCCTTCACGCCGAAGACGCGTCAAGTTACACATCGGGCATACTTCGAGTCAGCCATGCTTATAGCACAGCAATGAATCTCGAAGATCTATCTCACCTCAATGAGATGCTTGACCGCATCCAGAGTATGTCCATCTCGGACGGCAAGAGTGTGGTTTATGATCAGATCGGACTTAAAGCCGACGATCAGGAAATTTACATCCCACCCACCACCCACCTAGTCGCCACGATAGACGACTTAACCGACGTACTGGACTATGGTGACGCCACAGACATGGATGAAGATGTTGATGGCCCCATCGAGAACACCTCGCGCCTGGTAAACATGGGCAGGTGGACCACCACGTCCACCCATGATGTTTACATGGTGGACACCCCCAAATCCCCTCCAAGACGTTGGCGAAGATGCCGAAGAGGCAATAATGGGGAACCCAGTGGTAATAACGCGACAGCCAATAACGGCGAAGCAGAGGACGGTGATGCCGATAACCCTGAGGAGGACCTTCAAGCCTTCCCAGTGAGGAACGGCACACCCGACCGACATCTCAGGGACTCAGATCCCGACAACCTCTTTGAAGGGGCCGACAATAACTACATGCTGGAATTCGAGGAGGACGAGAGCCTCGGTAGTGAGGACTACATCGTCCCCGAAGAACCTTTTGAACAAGAGCACTTCCGGCGGCACCTCATTGCGACGGCCCGGAGCATGAAACGCAAGCAGCAACAGCTGCAGGCCAATACCGACGCGCTGAATGAAAAGTGGGTCGAAGTGCTCTCCGCCGAGCAAGACATGGAAGACCGGCGCCATAGCGTGCCGAAATCATACCCACGCAGGCGTCTCTTGCCGGAGTTTGATGAGGAGCTCGCTGACGACCATGACCGACCCCCTAGAGGTCGGGACAGGCCAAGACGAGAAAACCTCAACGACCGGCCACCTCCACGCCATTATGGCAAGGACCCCGTGGATTACCTAGATCCTCACGATGCTAGACGTCGCATTGAGGAAAACAGGGCACCTCCTCGGTCCATCTATGGATCAAGGGGACGCGCGCCCGCCAGGCTTGATGGCTACGATGCCTGGATGGACAGGAACGGCCGTGCCCGAGATCAGGCCTACTCACGGCTCACTCCCGATCTCCGACGAGATGCTCCTCAGTTCCGACGTCCGGCTCACCCAATCTTGTTTACAGACAGGGTGATGGAACATCAATTCCCGAAAGGATTTAAGCCCATCAATATAGAATCATACGATGGCACTACCGACCCAGCAGTATGGATCGAGGACTTCCTTCTCCACATACACATGAGCAATGGAGATGATCTCCACGCCATTAAATACCTACCGCTCAAGCTAAAGGGGCCGGCGAGGCATTGACTTAACAGCTTGCCTCCTCACTCTATTGGTAGCTGGGAGGCCCTAGAGGACGCTTTTCGAGCAAACTTCCAGGGCACGTACGTCCGACCACCGGACGCTGATGACCTCAGCCGCGTCACCCAGCAGCCAGGAGAATCAGCCCAGAAATTCTGGAACAGGTTCCTCACCAAGAAGAACCAGATCATAGACTGCTCTGAAGCCAAGGCCATCGCCGCATTCAAGACCAATATACGAGAAGAATGGCTGGCCCGCCAACTCGGCCAGGATAAGCCGAGGACTATGGAGGCCCTCACCTCGCTGATGACTCGCTTTTGCGCGGGAGAGGACAGTTGGCTCGCTCATAGTACTCACAACGGCGAGGCAGGCACCTCGGAAACACGCGACGCCAATGGAAAACCCAAGCGCAACAAAAATAAGCGCAAGTATAAAATTGGCGGAAGCGATACGGAAGACGCTGCGGTCAATGCGGGGTTCACCGGACCTAAGTCTGGACAGAAAAGAAAACCCTTTAAACGGAACAAGGACGGACCTAGCCAGCTTGATAGACTCCTGGACCGCCCATGTGGAATCCATCGCACTCAGGACAAACCAGCAACCCACACTAACAGGAATTGCTGGGTCTTCAAACAAGCTGGCAAGGTAGTGACAGAGGGTCAAAATAAAACCCAAAATCGCAGCAAAGACGAGGAAGAACCTCGGAGGCCCAATAACAGAGGCCAGAAGAAGTTTCCTAACGAGGTAACAGAGGTCAATATGATCTATGTCACCCACATCCCCAAAAGGGAGAGGAAGCGTGCGCTTCGGGATGTATACGCGCTAGAGCCAGTCACCCCGAAGTATAACCCATGGTCGGCTTACCCGATCACATTTGACAAACATGATCATCCGACCAGCATCAGGCACGGCGGATCGGCAGCGCTCGTCCTGGACCCTATTGTTAATGGTTATCATCTGACACGTGTCCTCATGGACGGGGGAAGCAGCCTTAACGTCATTTATGAGGATACGGTTAGGAAGATGGGCATCGACTCATCCCGGATCAAGCCGAGAACCACCACCTTTAAAGGTGTCATCCCTCGCGTCGAAGCCCGCTGTATCGGAACGGTCACCCTGGAGGTAGTCTTCGGCTTGCCCGAGAACTTCAGAAGCCAGGAGTTAATCTTCGATATCGTACCTTCCGAAGTGGATACCACGCGCTCTTAGGGCGCATGGCCTTCGCACGCTTCAACGCAATCCCGCATTATGCTTACCTCAAGCTTAAAATGCCGGGACCCAACGGCGTTATCACAGTCAATGGTAACATCGAACGCTCACTCCGGACGGAGGAACAGACCGCGGCTTTCACAGCCGAGGTACAGGCATCCGAGGAGGCGGCCCGCAGCGATAAACACACCGCTAGCTCTTCGAAGCGCATCCGGGCCGCACAAGTCGACCTCGGCCACATACCCCGCACCCTAAATAGGGATACGGGCTCCTCGCGTGCCCTCTCTGGATGGGGCACTACGTCCCCAGGGTGCACAATTTTGCACTCAAGATTCCCTGGGTCGGCGAGGAGCCAATTTTTTTTATTAAAACATCGGCACGGTTCGACCAAGCACCGACATGGCTTCAAGCCCCTGTAAAGGCAAGTCTCTGTCAAAGAAACAGCCAAACATGACTACGTCAAGGTGGCTTCAACCACAACACGGACATCAGCAACGCCTCCTTCAAGGAGCCCGGTCAATCAAACGCGTTGAGCGTATAAGGGGCCGGAAAAGCTTCAGCCTCCAGAAGTCCCCACCATTAATGGTGACCAGCTGGTCAACAGCTCGGAAGCGCAAACGTGCGGCAGAAAGCGGCCCGGGTTCCTAAAAATCCGAGGACAAGTATCCGCCCTGTTTCTTCCCTCCTTCTTTACTTTTTACATTGTATTCTTTCAGTTCTTCTTGTTGCAGCTGGACATGTAGAGGCTTGAAATTATGAAACAAAGAAACCATGCCCTTTAAAGGTCTTTATCGTATTTTTTATAAGCATAGCCCCTGCGCTACAAAGAAGTTCTCTACAAAAGATACAATTGTATTACAAGTCCGAAGTATTCGGCGTCTCGGATTTTGGCTTTATATGCATCAGTTTCGATCCTAGATTTTGGTCAATAGTTGGGTTGCCCGGCTCCTATGTGTACCCCTTACGTTCCCGATGAAGTCGGCTAAGGGTGTAATGGGAGAACCACTGCAATTGTGCTGCCAGGTTAATTGGCAGAGCACCTCAGTGGAGAAAGCTGAAAACTGACCATCTAGGTAGGCGCAAACTGGTCGGCCATCCGCGGACCGCGTCAAGCGACGTGACGATAGAGATCACCCATGTTAAATGAAGGGCTTCACTTGTTTTAGCCGAAGTGTGTCACAGTTTAGACCTCGGCTTATGAAGCCGACCACTTCTCACACCGGGGGCTCGTTATCAGCCCCCACAGTCAAACTCCCTAGTCTAAGTTAAAGTTATCAAGCCATTATAGTCTGATTGCCTGGTTCCCATGAGCAGAGACCACCTCCGGGCACCGAGACGTCGGCTAAGGGTCAAAACTGCATCTCAGAACACCCTTTTGTATATTGTACATCAGGGGCAGAAGCCGACGACTGGCCACTTTCAATTTAAAATGGTCACACAGGAGGTAAAATAATTAAAAGAGCACATATGAAGGGACTTGAAACCATGCTCATTTCATTAAATCATTAAGTTTTGTACACTTCATAACTTTGGTATTCTGAAGTGCAATCTAGTAATACAAAGTGTCCTTGCGACACAGGGCCTCGGTAATCCGAGCTCCTTCCTCCACCTCGGGATAGAACTGGTCCGCAGTGCGAGGCTTGTCCGCAGGAGGACCCGTGGCCACCGTCACCGCATCGACCTTGTGGAATTGTGTCTTCACGCAGGCGTATGCCCTCCGTGCTCCTTCAAAGCACGCGGACCTCCTCCAGCTATCGGCACGTGAGACAGCCCCCCGCAAGCGCATCACGAGGCCGAAGAGGCTGGTTGGAAGGGCTTTGGTTGGCCACACGCGACGCAGAGATCTTGAAGAGCCGGCCTCGCCATGTGGAGTAGCTCCGCCAGCTGCTTCATCCGATTGTTCAGCAGCTGCGACGCCGGAGTCCCCGAGAATTGCCCCCACAAGGCCTTCTCCTCCTCACGACCCACCAACGGGCCGAAGTGCACAACGGCATCCAGCACGCTCTGCGGGAGATCCACGAAGACTTCTACGGAATGCCACATCTGGGTGAGCTCGACGCGCCCTTTGCTGCCAAACACACACTGCAATAAGTATTGCTTACCCGAGGTGATTTGCTCCAACTGCTGGAGCAACTCTCGGTCCGCCCGGGACGCGGTCTTGAGGTCGGAATGAGCAAGCTGGAGCTTTTCAAGCTCCTCCTTCGTTTGCCGCCCCTCCACCTGAAGCTTGTCGCGTGCTTCAAACACGCCCTTCAGGGTCTCTTCGACCTCAAGGACTCGCGCCCGATCCTTCTCCCCGGCCACCTTCTCGGCAGCCCGGGCCTTCTCTGCCTCTGCAGCCGCAGCCTCATGTTGCTTCACCTCCTGCCGAGCCTTTTCGAGCTCGGCCTTGAGCGTCTCAAGCTCCGCTAACGCTGCTGTCATTGAAATAGTTTGGCCTTAGTTTTTAAATTAGCAAAACACATCATAACTCTTTCGTACAAAGTATAATGCAAGTTCAAATTGCTTACCTTGAGACCGCTCGAATTTCTGGTTCACCAGGTTGAGGTCCTTCTGGGATCTCTCGAGCTTCCGATTTATCTCCGCAATCTCCTCGGAGACAGAGTCCGGAACCGAAGTCGAAACTTTGTAGTAAAAATCCTTATTACAAAGGCAACGGTCAAATTATTAGAGTTCCAGGACGGTTGCCTTGAGCAATGCCCAGGGGGCTACCTGACAGGCTCCTACTAAATTATACGACTCCAATGCTGGTTTCTTGAAACCAACTTCGGGCTCGGGGGGCTACTCACTCACTAAGCCATTTAGCAGGACATGCCATTATGTCCCCGGACAAATACATAAATCAGACAGCTCAAATAAACAAGTTAAACTTGGTGCGAGGATAAGAAGCGTACCTCGAAACTCGCTACGAGGTTCTTAAAAACCTCATGCAGGCCGGCCTCTGCGGACCGGAAGCCCTGCAGCACCGCGCCTATCAAGGCACGGTGCTCTTCCTTGATGGAGGAGCCTTTCAGGGTGTCCTCCATCTCCTCGGTCCACCCCGCGCCAGCCCGTCCTTGGGCAGTTGGCGGGGGTGGAGGGATGACCTCGGATGAGCCGATCCGGGTAGCCTCCACCTGCGGTGGCGGAGCCGAAGCAGATATCAGCTGGACCGATGACTGGCCCAGCTCCTCTCCGATGACTTCGGGGGATTTCTCCCCCAGGTCTTGTTGGGCCGAGGTGTCGACCTCGGCCGTGACGGCCGCCTCCTCAACCCTCGCCATGTCGATGTCGGGAGCTAGGGTGGATGTCGCCTCCTCAACCCTCATCATGTCGACGTTGGGAGCTAGGGTGGATGTTGCCTCCCCTAGCCCGTCATGCGCCGGGGGAGGAACATCAGGCTCTGGAGTCCCGCTGGAGGATGGCAACCCACTCGAGGAACCGCTGGGGATTACCCTCGATGGACAGCGTGAGAAAAGGCGCTCTATGAGTTTTCCATTGCTAAAAAGAACTTGTCAAATTGAAAGATGGGATATAAAGACGATGACTTACCCTCGAGGTGTCGGTTTCTTCCTCCCCATTACGAGGAGATCTTCTTTTGAGTCGCCGGAGAGCTCGACTCTCTCTGACATCTTGCCGGTGGCCCCGGACGAGGTTCTCTTCGGCTTCTTCGGGCCCTTGGGCGGCATACCAGCTTCGGCGTCCTCTGACACCGACCTCGTCCCTTTCGGGAGAGGGATCTCCTCGACCTCACTCCCCTCTACGTCGCCGTCATGGGCAGCGGAGGTGTGGGTCTCTTCGGACCGGTTGACCGAGGTCTCCCGAGTCCGAGCACTTGACTTTCCCCTCTGGGACCTCGTCCCTTTGGGGGCCACCACGTGCGGCTCTTCGGTCAGGAGCGCTGAGAGCAGGGGAGTAGGGGGCTCCTCTGGCAGTGGAGCCGGGCATCGCACTCCTTGTACCCAGGCCAGCCACTTCTGCAAAACGTCAAGCATAATGATTCATCAAAACTCTACTACAGAGGACGAAAATAACAGTTGGCGGGCAGGATCACTTACCGGGGGGGCTTCATAGCCGTCCTCGAGGCCACGGTCCTCCCCTTCCTTGGGGATCTTGTCCTTGGCCAGCTTCATGAGCTTCGTCCACATGGCGGCCAAGGTGGAGCGGAAGAAGGTGGTGATGGAGTCCATGTCCTCGGGCTTTTGTGCCCACATCAGGGTAGCCCGAAGCTGGAGGGGGAGTATGCGGCGGTTGAGCATGACGTTGCTGATGTCGGCAAGCTCGACCTTCCCCGTGGTGGACCACCATTCGATCCTCTTGATCAGGGCCTCCACCTCTTGTGGGTTCCCCCAGGAAATGCCCTTCTCCTTCCAGGACTTGAGCTTCTTTGGAGGCCCGGCCGAGAAGGCTGGGACCTCAGCCTGACCAGGGGGGAGCGGTTCGGTGATGTAAAACCACTCCCGCTGCCACTCCTTCACCATTTCGATGAAGGTGCCCATGAACAAGGCAGCCCCCCTGGTTTTTGCTGATCACGACCCCTCCGCACTCCGCGAGGTCGGAGCCGCTGGACTTCGGCTTGATCCTGAAGAGCTTCAGCCATAGGCCAAAGTGCGGCTCGCAGTGGAGGAAGGCCTCGCAGACCGTGATGATGGAGGCGAGGTGAATAATGGAGTTTGGGGCCATATGGTGGAAATCGAGCCCGTAGTAGTACATCACCCCACGCACAAAGGGATGCAGTAGGAACCCCAGGCCTCGGACGAGGTGGGGGACGAAGACTACCCGCTCCCCGGCGTTGGGAGTGGGCACTTGCTGGCCAGCATCTGGGGCACGGGCGGCGATGGCGGGGATCAGATACCCCGTGCCTCGCAGCTCTAGGATGGTGCCCTCCATCACGGTGGAACTGCCCCAGTGCCCTTTGAGGGTGTCGGCCATGGCTGGTGGTGGAGGTTGGACTTGCAGAAGGAAAAGGGAGCAGGATGGGATCTGGACGCTGGAGCTAGACGAAGCAGTAGAAGGGGAGAATGGGAGCGGGGTCAATTGTGCTTTCCTCCCTTTCGCTCTTATAAGCCTGTGAAAGGCAAAGAGTCCCCCTCGCTACGCCGGTAAACTCGCCACTCCCATCAAAGATGCCGTTGAGCATATGGGGGGAAACAAAATCGTAATGATATCCCTGAGAAAACGGGCACGATCTCCACCTCGATGGGATGTGCCAGTAAAAGGGCTGCCTCGAACCACAATTTAAGGGAAGCAGTAACTACCCGACATGTCATGGGGCATGCCGCTTCGATAAAGCTGTCAAGCCGGATTGGACCGTTCATACCTAGACGGTGGGCCTTCAAGGCTAAGATATCTACCCCCCTCGGGCAGGGTACAAGCTCGGTTGGGCCTCGGATGACATCGCTCCACTAGAAAGAGTAAATTATAAAGGAGAACTCGTCTGTCAAGCCAAGGACTCCGGATCCGTGGTGGCGTCTGTTAAGGAAATCGTCCTCGGCATAGAAGACTAGTTCGGGGGCTACTGACGGTGTCCTGGATTAGGGGGTGCTAACCTAGCCAGCCCGTCTCTTCGGTTGGGCTGATGGGCCCTCGTGCGTGATCAAGGTGGACTCCGGAGGCCGCGTATAGGAGGCGTGATCAAGACTATCTCTACCGAAGACTTGACGTACACTCCAAGATCTCTCCTGCCATCCTGCTCCTAGATACCGACTTTGTAACCCTAGATACCCTCCTTGGCGTGTATATAAGCCATAGGGTTTAGCCCATAGAAGGGGGATCAACGCAATCTTATTCACCTAGCCCTAGAACTAGAACACATCTAAAAATCTCGAGGTAGATCGACTCTGTACTTGTCACATCTCCATTGATATAAACAAGAGCAGGACGTAGGGTTTTACCTCCATCAAGAGGGCCCGAACCGGGGTAAAACATTGTCTCCCTGTTCCTGTTACCATTGATCCGAGATCCACAGCTCGAGACCCCCTACCCCGAGGTCTGCCGGTTTTTACACCGACACTCTCTGTATCTGCTAAGGTTCCTTCTTGTAATAGCTCGGCATCCATGGCCAGGCCTTATGAATGAAAAAATAGACCACTTTTCTGTCCGTGCACAAAATTACGTGTCATTTTTTCCTGTCTTTGCCTTGTAGCACCATGGATACCGTTTGAAACACATAGATGAGTCCGGCTTTCAACCGGGGGCTCGGATATAAAACCGAGCCTATGTTAAAGTCCGATATCTGTTCGGCGTCTCGGATATTGCATTATATGCATCAATTTGAATTGTGATTTTGGTCAATGATTGGGTTGCCCGGCTCCTGTGCTTGCGTCCTACATTCCGCTTTGTTCGGCTAGGAGTGCAAAGGGAGAACCACTGCGATTGTGCTTCCAGCTCAAATGGTCAAGCGCCTCAGTGGAGAAAGCCAAAAATCGACTGTCACGATAAGCGTAAATTGTTCAGCGGTCCGCAGACAGTGTCAAACTATAAACCATTAGTGGTTGCACCGTGTTAAATGAAGGGTTCTTGTCATACGAACCGAGGTGTTAAAGTGGGTGTACCTCGGCTAATCCGGGTACCACTACACTAGGGGCTAGGTCAACTACCCCACAACTCGAACTCCTATGACTAAGTGAAAGTTATAAAGCCACTATAGTCTGATTGCCTCGTTCCTCTGAATACGCAACAGCCTAAGGGCACCGAGACGTTGGCTAAATGTTCAAGCGTCTTTAGGAACACCCCGCGTAGTATCTACAAGGGGGCGGAAGCCGACGACTGGCCACTTTCAGGATTCAAAAAACGGTCGCACAGGAGTCACAATATAAACACATCAGGTAAATAGCATGATGGATAGCACAAAATTACTTGTTTTATACAAATTTCTCCTCGGCATACCAAGGGACCTTTAGAACCGCAGTTCGGACTTCGCACATTGCGCCTCGGTCACCCGAGCACCTTCACGGACCTCGGTCAAGAACTGCTCGGGCGTCCGCTTCTTCCTTTCTGGAGGCCCGGACGCAATCTCGAGCGGCTTGATCTTCGGATAATGCGCCATTGTGGGCGCATACGCTCGCCGCACCTTCCATGCAAGCCGAACGCTTCCAGTTCTCGACCTGGGGGCTTGCATCTCGCAGCCTGTGCACCAAGCCAAAGAAGCTGGTCGGCATCGGCTCTTGCGGCCAGAGGTTGATGCAGAGATCTTACATCACAGACCATGCCGTGCGGAATAGGTCGGCCAGCTGCTTCATCTAATTATTCAGAAGAGGCGGATGCTCTGGCACCTGGAATTGGGCCCAGAAGGTCTTCTCCACGGACTCATCGGGACGGGCGGCGAAGTAGGAGCCGGCATCCGAAGCACTCCGCGGCATGTCCCTAAAGGCCTCTAAAGAACGCCAGACTTGCGTAAGATGGGAAAATCTGCTGTCACCAAAAACGCAGCGAAGCAGGTATGGCTTACCAGCGGCGATCTGTGTGGCACCCCGGCTCAGAGGACCGGTTTACCCAGTGTTTCCAACCCAGAGATCATGTCTTCTGGAAACACACAACAACTTGGAACAGAACAGAACCGATCTTTATTGAAATATCTCAAGTACAAGCTCATAATTTACATCGATAGCGAGGCCAAAAGCACTGCACGTGCTATGACAGTATCTACATAATTTATGGAACATAGCAGGGCCTCGATACTACAAGGTGATTCTACGGCGTAGCGTAACATAGCGCGGAAAGCTCCATCCACAGGGACACTGCTGGGGACACAGCCTAGTTAGCGTAGCACGAACCATCGAGACCTCCATCCTCGGCTTCTCATGCATCTGGCATGATACGCCAGGTGAGTACTTGGAATGTACTCGCAAGCTCACGGCAACCATAACAATGTAGCAAACAATAGCATGGCAATTAACAGATTAAGTACTTAAATTGCTTACTTACTGGTACCAAGTACCAACTTACTCTCCTCTGGGTTGTCCCGCAACCCTCGAAATGCTCATAATCCACTAAGCACTTCCGAACATAAGACAAGTTCTTCCATCATTATTATCATTATTGTGGTTGACCATTCAGTGGCCTAGTATGGACTGTCCAATACCGTGGACGCGGCTATTCAAATAGATTCTTACACTCTGCAAAGGTTGCGCACTTTACCCACACTATGGAGCTCCTGGCCTCGTGTTCCCATTCGGGTGGACCGGTGCTGCTCCAACGAAACCTGCCTGACCCGTGACTCCTCTATCATACCACCGACAATCATACCCTCCCAGGGTCATGTCCTGGGTGGCCCCTGTGTCACCCCGTGACACCTGCCACCGTCGTGGCCAAACTAAATTGTCCCAAACGGGGACGCCGGCAAAATAACTCAACTGGGCTCACAGGATTATCGTCGTCTACCTGATCAGGGCAGCACGCACGCATAACCCTCCCTAGTTTGGTGGTACCTATAAAAGAGCACAAAGCCAAACCAAGTCAAGGCCGTCCCATACCGGCAAATGTGGCTGCACGGATGAGTCCGGATAGGTGACACTTGATCAACCAATTAGGTTTAGTGTTGTCAAGCACTTATCAAGTATGTATTTTGATCATGAATAACTAAACATGGCAGTAGCTAGGCATCCAAGTAAATTACTATGGATTATCACATATTAAAATAATGCATGAAATTCAATTAAATAGCCAACACTATTTAAATGCTTCACGAAATGGATGACATGGCTTGCCTTGCTCTGTTGGGTTGTCCACAAACTCAGGGGCTTCAAATCCAAAAGAATTTCCTTCTGAAAATATTTTAAAAATACAATTGAAAATGTCACATAACACTGTTCTGTTCACCAGAAATTCTGTGAGCATGGGAAAAATACCAAATTTTTCCAGAAAATAGAGGAGCTCAAGACAAACCAGATGCAAAAAGAATCAATTAATTTGGACTTATGGATAAAAAGTTATGGATAGTCAAAGTTACTGGTCAAATCTGGAATTTAACAGAAAATCAGAAAATCCACAGGGGGCCACGTCGAAGGCGTACTTTGCCAGGGCGCCTCCACCAACCGCTTCGGCGTGCCACCGACAAATGGGCCCCGCTGTCAGATTTAAAAGGGGGAGGAGGGAAACAGAGAACGGCGGAGCTCCGGCGATGGTCGCCGGCGATACAGACGGCGGCGAGGTCCGGCGACTACAGGAATGGATCGAGCGCATCGAGACGAACACGCACGTACCCGTGGGTTGGCGAGAGATGGCTGGCCGGCGTCGTCCCCTTCCTCTCCGGCGGCGGTGGTTCTCGGGCGTCATCGGAGACGGCGATTCCGGCGGAGATTCGACAGGGCAAGGGCTTGGGCAGGGTCAGTGGAGTGAGGTGCGCTCGCGGGTGCAGTCGGTGGAGTCCGGGGAGGAGTGGAATGGCAAGGAGGCAGAGCTCGGGTGGCTGCGGATCTCCGGCGAGAAGCGAGGCCAGAGGGCCTCTCGGCCTTAGCTCGGGGCTCGGGAGCTCGATTAGGAGGTGGAGGAGTGGGGTGAGGAGCAAAGAGACGCCGGGGAGGCCTTTATATAGGAGGGAGGAGGAGCGTTTGGAGCGGCGGAGCTCGGTACACGTCGTCGGCGCCAGGACGCCACGTTGGCTGGCTGGGAGCGGGCGACGGGATAGGAGAGGGCAGGGGGAGTTAATGCGGCGATGGCGGCTAGCAGAGGAAGGCGACGAGCTGCAGAGCCACTGTGGCCGCACGGGTGCCACAGTGCCGCGTGCGTGGCGGCCGCCGGAGACGATTCCGGCGAGGGGCAAGTTCCAGAACGACCAGGTGGAGGAAGGAGACGATGTCGGCGAGCTGGGACAAGCAGGGGTCACGTGAGGCAGTCGGATGCATCACATCCGTCACGGGCGCGACGCATAGCGCGAGATTTGGCATGCCAGTGCCGTGCTCACCACGGGCATTGGCAGTTGGAGGACACACAAGTCTGGCGCTTCTTGTCCAACACGTCGACCCTCGATCACTTAGTCCCCTTGTGCCTCTGGTTCGACTACATGCACGCTGGTGTGAAGTGTAGCTTCAGCTACAGTTTCTGACAGAAATGTTGAGAGAGATCTAGAGGAGAGGTGAGCTGGAGATGGAGCCAATGGAGATGTCTGGGGTGATCTATCTTGGAAGGACTCCAAGCTGGCCAAGTTTGAGAACCTTTCATCAAGATTTGAATATAGTTCATGTACAACTGCTATTACTGGAACAGAAGCAAGATGAGCTTGTAGCACTCATCTGGTTGATCTGCTGGAGCTGAATTTTGGTGTGGGAGGGTCATTTGGTGGATAGAAGATGTCAAAAAAAATTCAGCTCATTTGGAAACCTATAGCTAGTACTTCCTTCACAGAGGTTCCATTTGAGCAGAAACTTGTCAGAATATTGCTGCTGAAAATTTGTATTGGACAAGATGATATTTTTGGATATTGTGGCAAGATAGGTTCCCTAGTAGCTCAGGGAATTTTCTGAGTTGGGAAAATATGAGTTGCTTCACAAAGGGCCAGTACTGTCCAGAAGACAAAGGGAGTTTTCTGGACTAAATTTTGTACTGAGCCATGAAATGTTTTTGAAGATTGAGGGAGTAGATGATGACCAGAAGGTGTGGTATTAATTTGGGATTTTTCTGATCACCAAAACTGTAGGTTGCTTTGTAACCCATAGTGATGACAGATTTTCCCAAAGGAAGAAAATGAATAATTGGGAAAGATGGAGAATTAGAATTTGATCCAGAAGGTGAGCGACAAGATTTTGGCAAGATGCTGAGGGCTTTGGATCATTGAGAGCAATTCATAATTCCAAAGTCAACTGAAAAGGTTCAAAATCCATCCAAAATGCAAATAAAGCCAGAAAGATTTGAAAAGAAAAAGTTGCCCAAAAACCAGGGTGTCACAAACCTACCCCCCTTAAAATGAATCTCGTCCTGGAGATTCGGTTGCTCAGGGAACAAGTGTGGATATGTTGATTTCAGAAAATCCTCTCTTTCCCAAGTAGCTTCTTCCTCAGTGTGATGATCCCACAGTACTTTGAAAATTTTAATTGTCTTACTCCTGGTAGTTCTTTCCATCTCATCCAATATTTTGGCAGGTCTTTCCTCTTAGGTCAAATCTTTGGTCAGCTCTAGCTCACTCATATCTGCCTGTTTGATCGGGGGTGCAATGCACTTCCTTAACTAGGATATGTGGAAGACATCGTGAACCTCTGACAACTCTGGTGGTAATTCTAGCTGGTATGCCACTCTGCCTCTTCTAGCCATTACTGGAAAGAGACCGATATATCTTGGTGCAAGCTTTCCTCGGGTGTGAAACCTCTTTATTCCTTTCATGGGGGTAACTCGGAGATATGAATATTCTCCGGGCTCAAAAGTTACTTCCCGATGCTTCCGGTCATAATAGCTCTTTTGACGGGACTTGGCTGCTCGAAGACGTTCCTGAATATCCTTGACTTGTTTCTCAGCCTCGAGCATCAAATCCGTGCCGAAGATACGGCTGTCTCCTGTCTGAGACCAATTTAAAGGAGTGCGACATTTCCGGCCATACAGAGCTTCGAATGGTGACATCTTAAAACTTGACCGATAACTCTTATTGTAGGAGAATTCTGCATAGGGTAGACTATCCTCCCATTTGGGTCCATAGGTGAGAGCACAGGACCAAAGCATATCTTCCAATATCTGATTCACATGTTCTGTCTGCCCATCTGTCTGTGGATGATATGCCGTACTATGCTTTAGCACGGTTCCCAGGGCTTGATGCAGTCGCATCCAAAATGCTGAAGTGAACAAGGAACCTCTATCTGACGTGATAGACTTGGGTACTCCGTGAAGGCTGACTATCCAAGACATGTAGAGTTATGCCAGCTGGTAAGCGTTGAAAGTGGTCTTTACCGGAAGGAAGTGAGCCACTTTCGTAAGTATGTCTACGATGACCCAGATAGCATCATGGCCTCTTGTTGACTTGGGTAGTCCAACAATGAAGTCCATGCATATGTCATCCCATTTCCACTGGGAAACTGGTAAAGGTTGCAGTAGCCCAGCGGGTTTCTGGTGTTCAGCCTTGACTCTGTTGCAGATGTCACAACAGGCGACATAGTATGCAATGTCCCTTCGCATTCCTGGCCACCAAAAGGTTTCTCGCAAGTCCTGGTACATTTTTGTTCCTCCCGGATGGATAGAATATGCAGATACATGTGCCTCTCTGAGTATTTGCTATCTCAGGTTGTCTTGATCAGGCACACATATTCGGTTCTCAAACCATACTGTGCCCTGGTCATCAATTCGGAAGGACTTAGCCTTTCCTTGCGGAATGCGCTCCTTGATCTCTTGTATATCTTTGTCTGATTTCTGAGCTGCCTTAATTTCTTCCATAAGTGTAGGAATAGTTTCCATTGTGCCCGGGCTAATTGGGCCGCATAACACCATATTCAGCTTGGCAAATTCTTCCTGCAGCCTCGGATGCATTCCCTCCATTAGTGCATTTAGGGTACCTTGCTTCCTACTGAGGGCATCGGCGACCACATTGGCTTTTCCCGGATGATAATTAATTCCAATATCATAGTCCTTGACCAATTCAAGCCATCTTCTCTGCCTAAGATTCAGATCAGGTTGGGTGAAAATATACTTGAGACTCTTATGGTCCGTGTATATTTCACATCACTGCCCAATGAGATAATGCCTCCAAATTTTTTATGCATGAATCACGGCTGCCAATTCCAAATCATGAGTAGGATAGTTCTCTTCATGGGGTCGTAGCTGTCTGGATGCATATGCTACAGCCTTTCCTTCTTGCATTAGAACGAAGCCGATTCCACGCCTGGAAGCATCACAATATATGTCAAAGCTCTTGTGAATGCCTGGAAGAACTAAGACAGGCGCTGTAGTTAGTCTCGTCTTTAATTCCATGAAACTGCTGTCACATTATTCCGTCCAGGCAAATTTGTGGTTCTTTTTCAGCAATTCTGTCAGTGGCTTGGCTATTTTTGAGAAGCCTTCAATGAAGCGACGGTAGTATCCTGCCAATCCCAGAAAGCTACGGACTTTGGTTACTGTGGCTAGTGTCTTCCAGTTTAATACAGCAGTCACTTTGCTGGGGTCGACAGCCACACCTTGTTCTGACAGAACATGTCCCAGAAAGCCCACCTCTCTTAGCCAAAATTCACATTTACTGAATTTGGCGTACAAGCGATGGGTCCTTAGTCTTTCCAGGACAGCACGGAGGTGTTGCGTATGCTCTTCTTCTTCTTTCGAATAGATAAGAATATCATCGATGAATACTACCACAAATTTGTCCAAGAAGTCCATGAAGACCTTGTTCATCATGCTCATGAAATAGGCTGGAGCATTTGTCAGCCCAAATGACATGACTGTAAATTCATACAGACCATATCGAGTGGTAAAGGCTGTCTTGGGGATATCCTCCTTCCTGATTTTTAGCTGATGATACCCCGTTCGAAGGTTAATCTTGGAAAATACCCGGGCCCCATTCAACTGGTCGAACAAATCATCAATGCGAGGGAGCGGATATTTATTTTTGATGGTGACCTCATTTAGTTAGAGGTAGTCCACGCACATTCGTAGGCTGCCATCCTTCTTTTTAACAAACAGCACAGGCGATCCCCACGGTGAAGTGCTTGGACGAATATACCCTTTCTGTAATAATTCATCTAACTGTTTCTTCAATTCCACCAGCTCTGGTGAAGGCATGCGGTAGTACTTCTTGTAGATTGGAGTTGTTCCGGGAACAACATCAATAGCGAACTCTAGTTCCCGATCAGGTAGCATTCCTGGTATCTCTTCCAGAAATACGTCCGGAAATTCACTGACTACTGGAATCAGATTTATATCTGTAGCAGTGGCTTTGAATGCCATTCCTTTCTTTGACATCATTCTGCAAGCAGTGAACTGTACTGATTGGCCTGCCGGGTTAACCAATGTCACCATCCTGGTGGCACAGTTGATACACACCTGGTGTGGTACCAACCAATCCATCCGTAGTATTATATCCAGTCCAAGGGACTAAATGGCCACAAGGGTAGCTGGAAACTTTACATCGTGTATCAAGATTTCCAGATCCTTGTATATCACATTTGTTCTGAGCATGGAGCCAGGGGATTGCACCACCATGATTTTGTCCAAAAGAGAAGGAGAAAATTTGTGCAAGGTGGCAAAACTCCGCGAAATAAACGAATGAGAAGCCCCAGAGTCAAATAAAATTATTGCAGGTATGTTGTTAATAGAAAACATACCAAGGACCATGTCTGGTGCTTCGTGGGCTTCCTCAGCGGAGATATGATGGACTTGGCCGCGGTAGAAGTTCGCATTGGGGCGGCGGCCAACATTGTTGACTTGTGGCTTGTAGTCGGAGGATGGCTTCCCATTTCTTGTAGGGCACTGCTTGGAGTAATGCCCGCTCTGGCCACAAGTAAAGCATGTGTTGTTGCGACGGCAATCCTCCATCACTGGCTGTTTACCGAAGGTCTTGTCCTGGATGACAGGCTTATTGTTGTTGTGACCATTGTTCCAGGCAGGCTTGTACTCAGATGGACTTGGTTGCCGATACGCGGCTTCTGCACAAACTGCTCACGGTTGTCCTTCTTGGGTTCGAACTTCCGCTTGCGATCATCATATCCTGACTTGTGCTCTCGTTTGGCTATAAAAGCCTTGTTCACCAAAGTCTGGAAGTCAGGAAAGTCAAGCATGCAAAGCTGACAGCGGAGGGTATGATTGAGTCCTCCTAGGAATCGGTCAATCTTCCTTTCTTCGGTGGACACGTCATGGGTGGAGACCATGCCAGATTGTTAAACTTGTTCAGATACTCACCCACTGACATGTTCCCTTGAGTAAGAGCCAAGAATTCCCTCTGCTTCACCTTCATTATGCCAGTAGGAATATGATACATGCGGAATACCTCTTTGAACTTTTCCCAAGAAATATCTTCCCCAGAAGGCCACATTATTTTTGTATTGTCCCACCATATAGCTGCTAGTCCCTCCAGGTAATGGGTAACAAAAGGAACCTTATCTGCCTCATCACAGCGGGCTATGTCCAGCTTCTTTTCCATGGTCCTCATCCAGTCATCAGCTTCCATCGGATCCACAGCTTGACCAAAACTGGGTGGCTTTGTCCGCTGAAAATCAGACAGCTTAGAGTGTGTCCCATTGTGGTTGTTCTGACCCACCATAGTCTGCATACTTTTCAGAAATTCCATGAGATCTTGATTTCTTTTCTCTTAAAACATTCTCATAATCTGATCAGTGGTTGGTGACTGTTGGGGTTGAGGTGGTAAATCTTCTGGTGACTGTCCTGCCTGTCTGGCGGGTCGACGAACAGGAGTTCCATTGCCGCCTTGATTACTACACCTCTTCATCCTAAATTTGTTCCCATTGCAAAATACCGAATCGATGAGCAACATCCATAAGGGAAAGCAGGGTAGCAGTATGACACCAGAAAAGAAAAAAAACCAAATAGAAGGAGAAAATAAAGTGAACAACATAATTATACAAGGCAACCCAACATCATACATGACAAGCTAGTAGGGGGATGATCATGACTGGACTGCTCATACGGTAGTTGACATATGCATAGATGCTATGATGCATGCACTGATACTCAAGCATCCACTCTAGTGACGCCGGTGGCACGAACACTGGTAAACTGAAGACTCCTCGTCGTCTGATCCTATCTCAGAATCTGAGCTGATGATGTGCACCTCGGCCTTCGGATCAAACGTAACACGATGACGCTGGCGGGAAGGCTCTCCCTCTGAAGGAGAAGAAGCACGACGCCGCAGCATCGGAGCAGCTGGAGTAGCTAGGAGTGAGGCCCACTCTGCCGGGGTCTCACGTCGGCTACCAAAAGAAAAGCATGGCGGTCCGAACGAACTAGAAGGAGTCTCAGAAGGTGGAACTAGTGGAGTATACACGGGTGAAAACGGAGGTGGAGGAGGAGACTGTGTTGCCGCAACAGCTGCAAGTGCCTCATGGGCATGAGTCAGCTCCTCAGCTAGTGAAGTGATCATACGGTAACTGGCGTTCAGATAACGAGATAAAACACCAGTAGCACGATCACTCGCCGGGTCAACGGGTGCGAAAAGGACTCGCCATGTCGCAGGCGACAGGGTGGGGTAGTGAAAGAAACCTGGATGAGTCTGCATCTCGACCTCGTGGAAGCGCAAGTCAGTGAGAGCCTCCATCGCAGCAAACTGGATCGCCAACTCCAGAGTAGAAGCAGATCCGCCCTTAGAAGAATGGGAGTAGCTGCCAATATCTGAACTCGCAGTAAGAAACGCCTCCGCGGGATACTCGTATACTGAACCAGCAAGCTTCTCTCGGAACACGTGGTACACTGGGTCTTCACCGTTGAGATACAGCCGAAGCCAGACACTACGAAGCAGTACTGGAAAAGTGAACGGTGCCGGCTCGTGATTGTAGTGGTACGGAACTGGTGCCATCTACACTCATCAAACCAGCAGTTAGCACAATAAAATCTATATACATGCAATGCAGCAATCAAATGCAACAAGCAAGACACACCAAGACTCTAAACTAGTCGCAGTTCTAGCGCAGGGTTAACTAGGGTGTCCTACAGTCAGCGCGGCTCTGATACCAAGCATTGTGGCACCCCGGCTCAGAGGACCGGTTTACCCAGTGTTTCCAACCCAGAGATCATGTCTTCTGGAAACACACAACAACTTGGAACAGAACAGAACTGGTATTTATTGAAATATCTCGAGTACAAGCTCATAATTTACATCGATAGCGAGGCCAAAAGCACTGCATGTGCTATGACAGTATCTACATTATTTATGGAACATAGCAGGGCCTCGATACTACTAGGTGATTCTACGGCGTAGCGGAACATAGCGCGGAAAGCTCCATCCACAGGGACACTGCTGGGGACACGGCGTAGTTAGCGTAGCACGAACCATTGGGACCTCCGTCCTCGGCTTCTCCTGCATCTGGCATGATACGCCAGGTGAGTACATGGAATGTACTCGCAAGCTCATGGCAACCATAACAATGTAGCAAACAACAGCATGGCAATTAACAGATTAAGTACTTAAATTGCTTACTTACCGGTACCAAGTACCAACTTACTCTCCTCTGGGTTGTCCCGCAACCCTCGGAATGCTCATAATACACTGAGCACTTCCGAACATAAGACAAGTTCTTCCATCATTATTATCATTATTGTGGTTGACCATTCAGTGGCCTAGTACGGACTGTCCAATACCGTGGACGCGGCTATTCGAATAGATTCTTACACTCTACAGAGGTTGTGCACTTTACCCACACTATGGAGCTCCTGGCCTCGTGTTCCCATTCGGGTGGACCGGTGCTGCTCCAACGAAACCTGCCTGAGCCGTGACTCCTCTATCGTACCACCGACAATCATACCCTCCCAGGGTCATGTCCTGGGTGGCCCCTGTGTCACCCCGTAACACCTGCCACCGTCGTGGCCAAACTAAACTGTCCCAAACGGGGACGCCGGCAAAATAACTCAACTGGGCTCACAGGATTATCGTCGTCTACCTGATCAGGGCAGCACGCACGCATAACCCTCCCTAGTTTGGTGGTACCAATAAAAGAGCACAAAGCCAGACCAAGTCAAGGCCATCCCATACCGGCAAATGTGGCTGCACGGATGAGTCTGGATAGGTGACACTTGATCAACCAATTAGGTTTAATGTTGTCAAGCACTTATCAAGCATGTATTTTGATCATGAATAACTAAACATGGCAGTAGCTAGGCATCCAAGTAAATTACTATGGATTATCACATATTAAAATAATGGATGAAATTCAATTAAATAGCCAACACTATTTAAATGCTTCATGAAATGGATGACATGGCTTGCCTTGCTCTATTGGGTTGTCCACAAACTCCTGGGCTTCAAATCCAAAAGAATTTCCTTCTGAAAATATTTTAAAAATACAATTGAAAATGTCACATAACACTGTTCTGTTCACCAGAAATTCTGTGTGCATGGGAAAAATACCAAATTTTTCCAGAAAATAGAGGAGCTCAAGACAAACCAGATGCAAAAAGAATCAATTGATTTGGACTTATGGATAAAATGTTATGGATGGTCAAAGTTACTGGTCAAATCTGGAATTTAACAGAAAATCAGAAAATCCACTGGGGGCCACGTCGAAGGCGTACTTTGCCAGGGCGCCTCCACTTACCGCTTCGGCGTGCCACTGACGAATGGGCCCCGCTGTCAGATTTAAAAGGGGGAGGAGGGAAACAGAGAACGGCGGAGCTCCGGCGACGGTCGCCGGCGATACAGACGGCGGCGAGGTCCGGCGACTACAGGAATGGATCGAGCGCATCGAGACGAACACGCACGTACCCGTGGGTTGGCGAGAGATGGCCGGACGGCGTCGTCCCCTTCCTCTCCGGCGGCGGTGGTTCTCAGGCGTCGTTGGAGACGGCGATTCCGGCGGAGATTCGACAGGGCAAGGGCTTGGGCAGGGTCAGTGGAGTGAGGTGCGCTCGCGGGTGCAGTCGGTGGAGTCCGGGGAGGAGTGGAACGGCGAGGAGGCAGAGCTCGGGTTGCGGCGGATCTCTGGCGAGAAGCGAGGCCAGAGGGCCTCTCGGCATTGGCTCGGGGCTCGGGAGCTCGATTAGGAGGTGGAGGAGTGGGGTGAGGAGCGAAGAGAGGCCGGGGAGGCCTTTATATAGGAGGGAGGAGGAGCTTCTGGAGCGGCGGAGCTCGGGACACGTCGCCGGCGTCAGGACGCCGCACTGGCTGGCTGGGAGCGGGCGACGGGATAGGAGAGGGCAGGGGGAGTTAATGCGGCGATGGCGGCTAGCGGAGGAAGGCGACGAGCGGCAGAGCCACTGTGGCCGCACGGGTGCCACGGTGCCCGCGTGCGTGGCGGCCGCCAGAGACGATTCCGGCAAGGGGCAAGTTCCAGAACGACCAGGTGGAGGAAGGAGACGATGTCGGCGAGCTGGGACAAGCTGGGGTCACGAGAGGCAGTCGGATGCATCACATCCGTCACGGGCGCGATGCAGAGCGCGAGATTTGGCATGCCAGTGCCGTGCTCACCACGGCATTGGCACTTGGAGGACACGCAAGTCTAGCGCTTCTTTTCCAACACGTCGACCCTCGATCACTTAGTCCCCCTGTGCCTCTGGTTCGACTACATGCACGCTGGTGTGAAGTGTAGCTTCAGCTACAGTTTCTGACAGAAATGTTGAGAGAGATCTAGAGGAGAGGTGAGCTGGAGATGGAGCCAATGGAGATGTCTGGGGTGATCTATCTTGGAAGGACTCCAAGCTGGCCAAGTTTGAGAACCTTTCATCAAGATTTGAATATAGTTCATGTACAACTGCTATTACTGGAACAGAAGCAAGATGAGCTTGTAGCACTCATCTGGTTGATCTGCTAGAGCTGAATTTTGGTGTGGGAGGGTCATTTGGTGGATAGAAGATGTCATAAAAATTCAGCTCATTTGGAAACCTATAGCTGGTACTTCCTTCACATAGGTTCCATTTGAGCAGAAACTTGTCAGAATATTGCTGCTGAAAATTTGTATGGGACAAGATGATATTTTTGGATATTGTGGCAAGATAGGTTCCCTAGTAGCTCAGGGAATTTTCTGGGAATTTTCTGAGTTGGGAAAAATATGAGTTGCTTCACAAAGGGCCAGTACTGTCCAGAAGACAAAGGGAGTTTTCTGGACTAAATTTTGTACTGGGCCATGAAATGTTTTTGAAGATTGAGGGAGTAGATGATGACCAGAAGGTGTGGTATTAATTTGTATTTTTCTGATCACCAAAACTATAGGCTGCTTTGTAACCCATAGTGATGACAGATTTTCCCAAAGGAAGAAAATGAACAATTGGGAAAGATGGAGAATTAGAATTTGATCCAGAAGGTGAGCGACAAGATTTTGGCAAGATGCTGAGGGCTTTGGATCATTGAGAGCAATTCATAAGTCCAAAGTCAACTGAAAAGGTTCAAAATCCATCCAAAATGCAAATAAAGCCAGAAAGATTTGAAAAGAAAAAGTTGCCCAAATACCAGGGTGTCACAATCTGCTTCACTTGTTGAAGCACTTAGAGATCCGCCCGAGCCTGGATCGTGGCCTCCTTACAGGCCGAGCTCGCTGTTTCGAACTCAGAAGATAGCTTGTTCTTTTCTTACGGAAGGGCGTCATGCTGCTTGTACAACCCCTCCAGGTCTCCTTCAACCTCCACAACCTGGGCCGCATACTTCGCACTGGCCTCTTTCGCTTTGGCCAGCTCATCGCTGGCCTGCTTCGCCACAACCTTCTATTGTTCGGCTTCCTGTCGAGCTCTTTGTAGCTCGGACCGGAGCATCTCAAGCTCCGAGGTGGAAGCTGCAGACACATTAACATGTTGTTTAGAGCTCAAACCAGCTACATCATAATTTAAGTACAATCTTAAGGTACTTAAGCTCTTGGTATTTACCTTGTGATTGCTCCATCTGCTTCTTGAGCAGATCCATGTCCTTCTCAGACCGATCAAGCTTATGGTTCAGTTCTTCCAACTCTTTTGAGTTGGATGCTGCAACCGAGGCCGAAACCTGCAAAGGACACTGTTAGCTTCCTTGGATGATATCGATCCCCTGGTCGGCTTTGTATATCCGATTAGGGTCTCGGGGGCTACTGTGTATTTGTTTTATTACACTATCATTTTTCCCTAGGATCCCCGAGTAATATTTTTGCATCTAACTCTGAGCTCAGGGGCTACTGTGGTTATACACTTGTGATAAACATCTACAGTGGTATAAGTCTTCGAACAATTTGTTTTTTACTTATTCACTAAGGGCTACTGGATATATCTAGTGCTAACAGCCCTATGCATTGACGTATTCTCAATAGATGATTAAAGGTTACCTCAAAGCCTTCATAGAGGCCCTTCAAGGCCTCCCTTATTCCGGCCTCCGCGGACCAGTGATTCTGCAGCGCCGCGCCTAGAAGGACGCGGTGCTCAGCAATGATGGAGGAGCCAGTCAAGGACACCTTCATTTCTTTGGTTCACCCCATGGATACCTGCCCTCCGGAAGGTAGGGATGGACGAGCCACCTTGATTCTCTCCGATGAAGGAGGAACCGCCGCCATGGTCGGCTGCCGAGGTGGCTCTGGATCGATGTGGGCCGAGGTTGTCGGCTGGCCCAGCTTTTCCCCTTCCTTGGAAGAAGGGTCCCTTCCCAGTGGATCTTGGGAGGCCGAGGCATCCGCCTCGGCCATGGAGGCATCGGCCCCGTCCCCCGTGGTAGGCGCGGGTGGGGCTTGCTGAGAGGTCGCCTCCCCCAGCCTGTCATGGGCAGCAGGGGAGGGGACACGCTCCACCGATGCGCTGGGTGGAGGGAGCTCGCTCGACGACTCCGTGTCGCTAATGCGAGAGTGTTGTGGGCTGCAAAGGACAAATAGTCAATTAGACTTGTGGGAGAGAGGAACTAGGGCGCAAACAACACGTATGGAAATAAAGTATAAAGGACATAGCTCCTCGGCGGTGGTCTCTCCCTGTGCGGCTCGATGAGGTCATCCTCTGATTCGGAGGAGGCGACCTGGGTTGCAGCAGGGGCCTAGCAAGGCACAGCGTCGGCGGCCTTCACAAGGCGCCTTCGGCTTCGGGGGGGGCATCGGCCCCTGCGACGTCTTCGGACGCCGCCCTTTTTCTCTTCGGGGAGGAATTGCCTTCCTCCCCTTCCTCTCCTTCTCCCCCTCTTTCCTCCTCGTCAGAGGAAAGAGCTTGGATGTCCTCGGACTTAGCGTCCGAGGGGTCTCGGATCCGAAGACCTCCCCTTTTTCTCTCCGGCTCTTTCTTTGCCTTGGCCGGGGCCCTTGGGGGCACCACGGCCAAGAGGGCCTGTAGCTCAGTAGTCCAGTTGTCTTCGGGCAGCAGCGCCGAGCACTTAATGAGCGCCGCCTTGGACGCCCATTTCTGAAAACAATGGAGGAAGATTCAGACAAATATGAAGTAAAGAATCAATACTGAACATACGAGACGGTTGATACCTCGGATGTGCTGCGTACGGCGGTATAGCCATAGTCCGGTCCGACCTCAGGGAATAAGTTCTGGGATGGCTTGAAGAGAGCCGTCCACATCCCTTCTAGGCTGGTGCGGAAGAAGTTCCGCACTGTTGGTATGTCTTCGAGCTTGTGGAGCCACATGGGGCCAGCCCGAAGTTGGAGTGGATGGATGCGGCGATGGAGCATCACATCCACCACATCCACTAGCTTATATCTCTTTTTGAGGGCCCAGAACCTCTCCTGAAGAGAGGTGACTTCGTCCGGATTGCCCCACTCCAGGCCCTGCTTCTGCCAGGATACTAGCTTCCTTGGAGGCATACCTGTGAAGGTGGAGGCCATGGCCTGGCCCGCGGCGAGCGGCTTTGTCGGGGGAATTACCCGCGGCTAGACCCAGCTCATGAGGTTAAGTCATCTCTGGTCATCTCTGAGGATAAGTCATCTCTGGTCATCTCTGAGGAATAAGTCGCCCGGAAGATGAGTCCCGGAGATGAGTCGCCCGGAAGATGAGTCCAGGAGATGAGTCGCCCGGAAGACGAGTCGCCCGGAAGAAGAGTCCCGCGATAAGAAGCCCGCGGTGAGTCGCCCGCGATAAGAAGCCCGCGGTAAGAAGCCCGCGGTGAGTCGCCCGCGATAAGAAGCCCGCGATAAGAAGCTAGAATAGACGAGTCCTAATCCTACTAGGACTCTACATGTAAGCCGACTCCTTCAACTTATATAAGGAGGGGCAGGGCACCCCAAGAGGGACAAGTCAAAATAGACAGACAAATTAGTAGCTCTCGAGATAGAGGTAGCGAAACAGCACCCTTGTAATCGAGATCATCATCAATAGCAATCAAGCAGGATGTAGGCTTTTACCTCCACCGTGAGGGGCCGAACCTGGGTAAAACTTGCGTCTCTCGATTCCGATCAACCCCGTTCAGGCTACCACCTAGTTGCGATGGCCTCACTACTAAGTCCTTTCACGAGGACATCTGCCGTGACAAAACCATGACAGTTGGCGCCGACCGTGGGGCCGCTCGCACGGTGGTGTTGTGTTCTTGGAGGGATCGCTTCAAAGGATCGAGAAGCTCGCGACCAGCCAGATCAAGAAGAGCCGGCTCCAAAGTATCTAAATCGACTGAGTTCATCAAGACGACTGAAAGGTGTTCAGCGGCAATATAAATCAGATCAGAGTTAAAAAGTAAACTTCGATGGCAGTTGGAACAGCATGTACGAGATTGAGATCAAGACAAATTAGGATGACGTCCAGTATGTTGCCACTGTTGGTGGCCAAGGGCGTGCCCGAGATCGATCAGCCCAGAGATAAGTCGCGAAAACCGACAGGAATATGAGAAGAATTTTTGCAGCATGATGTGCGGCTAGCAAGCAGTCAAGTTAATGGCAAGTCGCCAAGATCCATCAACCATATCTGCTAGTACTACTCCATGTCATTAAATATAGGACCAACCGTTGGGCGTAGCCAGAGGCCGAAGCCTGCACGTCACCAGGAGGTCGTGCGTGCACACGCTGCAGTTGCAACAAGCAAGGGAAAAAAAGAAGAAAAAGCATGCCCGTGTACAGAGACCCCTCTACCCACGTGAGGATCAAGCAAGGAAAAAAAACCCACGACCCGGAGGATGTGGACGTGGATCAGTCAACCCAACTACGACCCGGAGAATGACTCGGGCCCCGCCTCTGAGTCGCCCCCACAGCTTCAAGCCGCCTCCATCTCCGCCGGCCTCCGTTGTTGCGGTCTGGCCTGGCCGGCGCCTCTCCGCCATCGCGCCTCGCCTTCCTCAGCCACGGCCGCGTCAAGTCAGCCGCCCTTGCCGCGAGTCGCCTCCGCCGTAGGCCTATTCCCAGAGCAACCTCTGCCTGCAAGTCGCCTCCTCTACTACGGCTCCGTCGTGGCTCGCCGCGTCGCTCCGAGCCGCCTCCGTCGTGCCTCGCCGAGCTTCTGCGACCTACTTCGCCACTTCAGCCGCTGCGGTGGCTCGCCTCACCGCCCCCACAGCCGCCGCTGCGGTTCGCCTCCGCCGCTGCGGTCACGCGCCAGGCCGGCCTTCCCTCTGCCGTGAGCCGCTGCTCGCGAGCCGCCCCGGCCTCACTCCGCCGGCCCAAGTCACTGCCGACCGCGAGTCGCCTCAGCTGGCGAGCTGCCCGGCCTCGCTCCGCCTCTGCCTCCACGGTCGCCGTCGCGGCCTTACCTCTGTCTTCGAGCCGCCTCGCTGCCAGGGCTCCGCCCCATCGAGCCGCCTGCCGCTCCAAGCCGCCGTCCTCGCGGTTTCGCCTCGAGCCATGGACACGTTGACCCGTCATTTGCTGCCATGGATTCGCCTCGTCTCTGCTGCGAGTCGTTTTCGTCGAGCCGCCTCTACTTCGCACCAACTTGAGCCACCGGCCTCTGTCGAGCCTTCGCCTCGCGCAGCTCCAAGCCGCCGGCCTCCATCGAGCTATGGCACGCCTTGCTGGCTGACCTCGCCTCCGCCGGCCGACTCCACGCCGCCGCCACGGGCCCGCCTCAATCCGCTGCTGCGGCCCGCCTCCACCGTGTCTCACCTCGCCGAGCAGCCAACTCGCTACCAGAGCCCCGCCTCGTCGACCCGCCTCTCCTCACATGGGCAACCTCCGCCGTTCGCCTCCGCCAAGGCCCTACCTGCGAGTCGCCTTCGCCGAGTCGCCTCCGCCGAGTCACCGGTCTCCACCGCCGCCGTGTTTTCCCTCGCCGCGGCCTTGCTTCCAAGCCGCTATCCTGATCCGCCTCCGCTGCCGGAGCCTCACCGACCTCGCCTCTGAGCCGCCTTCGCGTCCTCGTCGCCGAACCGCCACTGCAACTACGGTCGCGCTCCGAGCCGACCCTCCCACATTGCTGCCATGGCTCGCCTCGCCGCGCGCCAAGCCGACCCTCCCGCATCGCTGCCATGGCTCGCCTCGCCGCGCGCCAAGCCGGCCCTCCTGCTTCGTCGCCGTGGTTTGCCTCGCCGCGTCCAGAGCCGGCCCTCCCGCCTGTGTGCCGCCTCGAGCCGGCCCCGAGCCGCCTCGTTGATCTGCCTCTGCCACTGCAAGCCGCCATCACCAACTCGCCTCCGTCGCCGCGGGTCGCCTCCACCTTGACCCGCCGCGTCGCTCCTCTGCCGCGGCTCCACTGTGGCCAGCCGCTGCTCCTGCCCCGTGCCCGCGCCGGCTGCCCCACCGCCTTGTCAGCCGGTGTCCGCGCTGCTCCTGAGCTCCTCCGCCTCGCGTCCGGCTGCTGCGCATCCCGCTGGGCCGCCTGCGCCGCGCCGGCTTTGCCCGTGCCAAGCCGGCCCAGCCGCCCTCGTAGCCGGCCGCTGCCCCGTGCCCTGTTGGTCCGCGCTGTCCCACTGTCGTGACCGGCCGCTGCATGCTGGGACAGCGGCCGGTCACAGTGGGGGCCGACTGGAAAAAGAACGAAAAGGAGCCGGCTTGAAAAAAAAAGGAGGTGGATCATGGCGAAAAAACTCAGCACACATGGTCATCCACGCTGCTGGGCCTTCGTCTATCCCAGTTAAATTCTGGTCCGCGCAAGGATCATCTGTCGTTCCAATGCATCAGGTGATATCCGTCCAGTCTATTTTAATAGCACATACTAATTTCTTTAAAGAACAATTATTCTGGCTGGCGATATTTTTATGCAGGACAATTATTCACTGCAAGGGCGATCGTCGTGCCACGGATACAGCACTCGTGCCAACGTTATCATGCGCCAGTATCCAATCGTGTCGCAGTGCTCGACGAACGTGTGCGCAAGCCGCCACCTCTGTGTTTCAGTCTACACCAACGTGCAGTCAGCTCACGCGCCTACGCCGGCTTATAAACATCACGGTCGGCTTATGCCACGGCCAAGTATGAAGAATCTCAAGCCGACTCTTCGAGTCATCTTAAGACTCGGAGGCTACACAGACATGACTCGTCAGATTTGGCCAGTTTCACAAATTCAAGAACCCCGGGTCATTGCGAGGAAGAAAACCCGGTCCTGGGGGCTCCTGCCGTATTGGCGAAAAATTAAAGGTTGCCAAAGAGAACTTGCTGCCATGATGCGCAGTTCAAACATGGGTACCCTGCCGTATTGGCGAAAAATTAAAGGTTGCCAAAGAGAACTAGCTGCCACGATGCGCAGTTCAAACATAGGTATCCTGCCTTATTGGCGAAAAGTAAGGTTACCAAAGAAGACTAGTTGCCATGATGCACAGTCTAAACATGGGTATCCTACAATTTCGATCATTGGTCACTTGGGGGCTTCCAACTCACCGAGTTTAGCTATCTCACCCTCTTGACATGGCAAATAACGCCACATTATCTTGGTTAAACCTGCCTGTCTGCTTGATGCTACTCCGATTAGGTGACCCGGTGTACTCTTGACAAATCAATCATCTCTATGACCCTGAACTTGTCTTGGTTAAAACATCGGATATGTCACGCGAGAGCCAGCTTACAGAGAGCGAGGATAAACCATGGGCTATCACGCCAGCTTCATTGAAGCAAGACTCGAGCCTCGAAAGCCGGTCTTTTTGTCGTGCCTCGAAAGCCGGCATTTTTATACCTTGTTATCATACACATATATCATCATACATTGCATCATCATACCTTGCATCATCATACAATGCATCATATATGCATGTATATATTTGTTGCAGGAGCCGGTTTTCGAACCGAGTTACATTGTAACTCTGCAGGAATAAACAAATCTTTGATGGCCAACATGGCTGGATTTTTCATGGTTATCATAACCAGTGTTAAATGATTGAGGTTTTCAAAGCCACTTCAGAGAGATGGCTATTATTTCCCAATCCAAAAAACGCCGGCTTACAGTGAGGAGCATGGTATGGTGTAATAAATTACCAGTGGCAATTTACAAATTGGAGTGTTATGATGCTACAAAGGAGAACAAAGCACTCAGCAACATCATCCAGACAGTGGATCTGATTTTATTCTACAATGGAAGGAATAGTCCCAAGTCACTACAGGCACACGACCCGGCACTTGGGGGCTACATTATTCAAGTCAAGATTACATCAAGTATGAAAGTCCCATGTCGATGCAAACATGCACCACGGCACTTGGGGGCTAATGTAAAGTCGTTTTTCAAATCATCACATTATCAGCAGACCCGGCTATCTCAGGGAGATGAGCCGGCCCTTGGGGGCTATCATTTTATATCATTTTCTAAAGTCCCAGCCCAGTACTATCTTACTGAGCTGACACTTGGGGGCTACAGCATTCAGTGTTTACCCAGATTATACGGTCCAAATTGAAAACCCGGCCCATCACGTACTGATGAGCCGGCCCTTGGGGGCTACACATGTGAAGTGCAAAACTGACAGTTTATGATTGGAGACCCAGACGAACAACCCGGATTTTCTCCAAAGTTGCAAAGCAAGTCTTAAGCTATCACTTTGTTCTACTCTTAAGACTTGGGGGCTACAGGTTATCTCCTCCAAGCTATTTAGACAAGTTAGCTCAACATCGTACAGATTTTTCATCAAAGTCTAAAGCATTGAAAGTTGGCACAACATCAGACGAATTTTTTTTATAAAGCCAAGGCATTTGAAGACAACTCAAAAATATCATAAGGGTTATTTTTCTGCATGGAACCAGCGTCAGCATATTGATATGACAGAGACTCAGACTTTTCAGGAGATGGTCAATCGACTAAAACTGGTCTTTTTGAGCGAGCCGGTCCCATTTCATATTTCTTATTTCAGGAGCTTAGCATGAATAAATTCAAGATAATATGGGGGCTAATGTCGGGGGAATTACCCGCGGCTAGACTCGGCTCATGAGTTTAAGTCATCTCTAGTCATCTCTGAGGATAAGTCATCTCTGGTCATCTCTGAGGAATAAGTCGCCCGGAACATGAGTCCCGGAGATGAGTCCCGGAGATGAGTCGCCCGGAAGATGAGTCCAGGAGATGAGTCCTGGAGATGAGTCGCCCGGAAGACGTGTCGCCCGGAAGAAGAGTCCCGCGATAAGAAGCCCGCGGTGAGAAGCCCGCGGTGAGTCGCCCGCGATAAGAAGCATGCGGTGAGTCGCCCGCGATAAGAAGCATGCGGTGAGTCGCCCGCGATAAGAAGCTAGAATAGATGAGTCCTAATCCTAATAGGACTCTACATGTAAGCTGGCCCCTTCAACTTATATAAGAAGGGGCAGGGCACCCCAAGAGGGACAAGTCAAAATAGACAGACAAATTAGTAGCTCTCGAGATAGAGGTAGCAAAACAGCACCCTTGTAATCGAGATCATCATCAATAGCAATCAAGCAGGATGTAGGCTTTTACCTCCACTGTGAGGGGCCGAACCTGGGTAAAACTCGCGTCTCTCGATTCCGATCAACCCCGTTTAGGCTACCACCTAGTTGCGATGGCCTCACTACTAAGTCCTTTCACGAGGACATCTGTCGTGACAAAACCACGACAGGCTCTGTGATGTAAAACCACTCGCGCTGCCAGATCTTCATGGTCTCGATGAAGGCGCCCTCCAGCCACTCCGGCTTCTGGAGTTTGCTAATCATGGCGCCCCCGCACTCGGCGAATTTGGCACCGCTGCTCTTTGGCTTGATGCAGAAGGTCTTCAGCCACAGGCCGAAGTGCGGTTCCACGCGCAGGAATGCCTCACAGACTAGGATGAAGGTGGTGAGATGCATAATGGAATTTGGGGCTAGATTGTGGAAATCTAGCCCGTAGAAGAAGAGAATCCCCCGCACGAAAGGGTGCAGGGGGGACTCCAGACCACAGACAAGGTGGAGGATGAAGACAACCCGCTCCCCGGGCTTGGGAGTGGGGACGCGTTGGTCGGGCTCTGGAGCCCTGCAGGCGGCGTCAGTGGGGATGTACCCTGCCGCCCTAAGCTCGTCAATGGTAGCGTCTGTGACCTTGGAGGTCACCCACCTCCCATTCAGATCCGCATTGGCCATTGGCATGGGATGCGGAAGATTGGAGAAAGCTTTAGGCTTGGAAGGAGGATTGGGGGTGCGAGAGCTTGGAGGGTTTGGGCGCTGGGACAGAAGGAGAGTGTGGGGAAAAGATTCGTCGCCCTTGCTCTTTATAAGTCATTAAAAAAGACGAAATGCCCCCTCCGCTGCGCCGTAAAAATTACCACGCAGAGGCTAATCATGTCGTTATGGCCACCTTGGTGAAACAACTGGATGGCAACCGACCATGTGTAACCCTAGATACCCCCGGTGCCTATTTAAACCGGAGGGTTTAGTTTGTAGAGACACATTCATCATCATCATCATCACCCCTAGGGTTTAGTCCACAACTTACGATCTCGAGGTAGATCAACTCTGTACTTTGATACACCCATCATATAAACAAGAGTAGGACGTAGGGTTTTACCTCTTTAAAGAGGGCCCGAACCTGGATAAAACACTATGTCCCTTGTCTCTTGTTACCCATCGATCTGATCTCACAGCTCGGGCCCCCCTACCCGAGATCTGTCGGTTTTGACACCGACACCGGACATCCGGCGCCTGGCGATAACAGATACAACAGCAGATCAGCAGCCGAAGAGCTACAGGCCTCGGACATCCGGCCGCCACCCCAGCATCCGGCCCGACGAGCCCTGCTACTTGTGAGCTGCGTTGGGATTTTCCCTGAAGAGGAGAGGAGATGCAGCACAATAGAGATAAGTATTTCCTTTAGTGAGAACCAAGGTTATCGAACTAGTAGGAGAATCACGCAAAGCCTCGTGAACAGCACCTGCACACACAAAAGCACATACTTGCACCCAACGTCGGCAAGAGGGTTGTCAATCCCCTTGAACTCGTTACTTGCAAGGATTAAATCTTGTAGTGGTAGATAGATAAATTGCAAAACAAAATAAAATTAAATAAATTGCAGCAAGTATATTTTGGTTTTCTTTTTATATTTAAAGTATGTCGGAAGTCGGGCTCCGGGGACCCAAAGGTTCGAACACTGGGGTGAGCTCGATCTACTGCTTCGTCTCCTACCACGGCTAAGCTACGGCGAGGCTACGGCAAGAGTGCGCTAGTGAGGGACGGGGCGAGGACTCAGCGGTTTACCCAGGTTCGGGCCACCTTGCGGTGTAAGACCCTACTCCTGCTTTGTGGTTTTGATTGCAATGGACAAGAGAGTTCTTGCGTACAAGGTGAGGAGGAGGAAGGACTGGTCCGGAGAGATCTCTCCTCCTACTATGGCAGCACTGTCCTTTATACCAGCCTTGGTCCTCTTCCCCCTGGAAACTTAGGCGGGAAGGGTCGCCACACTTGGCGGTTTTGAAAGGGGACAGGCGCTCAGGCTATCCTGACTAAAGGTGGTCTTCGCCTGCCAAAGCAGGATTCCTGACGCGCCGGTGGGCTCGGTGATGACCTCCGCCCTGCGCGCCCGTTGTCTTGGTCTTCCTTCGCCGATCGGGCAACCTTTGGGATTTCTTTGGAGAGTAGATAGCTGGCCCTGCTCCCTTAACACGAAAGAGGAAACCATCTTCATCCGCGCCTGCTGGCGCGGCCTCTGCTGCTGCTCGTCGCCGCGCGCGTCACCCACGTGATGAGCTCCAGACCGCGCGGCACGCCGAACGGCCTTCGTCTCGAGTGTCTGCGGGAGGGGGCCTCGAGAGGCCACCTCGGAGAGCCGCCTCGTGAGGCTCACCTCGGGAAGCCGCCTCGAGAGGCACACCTCGGGAAGCCGCCTCATGAGGCTCACCTTGGGAAGCCGCCTCGTGAGAGAGCCTCGCAAGGCCATTGATGGTGGTGCTGAGTATTACTTGCCACTCCCTGGGGAGGGGGCCTCAGGAGGCCAGGGCCTCGTGAGGGGTCTTGGTGAGATGATCGGTGGTGCTGGCCTGCTGGGCCATGCCAGGCGTCGCGCCCTGGGCCGAAGGCAGACGGGCCTGGATACCCCGGGTTCCATGGGCCCGACAGTAGCCCCCGGGCCTGCGGCGCGCACGTTCCCACCTACAGAGGAGCGAAACGGCGCGGGCCCTAACCGCATGCGGCCAGGCGCGACGCATGGCGCACGATGTGACGGGCGACGCCCCCACTTCCCCACGACGCCTCGGAAACTGCTGCGCTGACATAAATCCTGGCGCGTGCGGCGCGAAGCCATCATTGCTTTCTTTCTTACGTGTTATTGCTCCAACTCCCAACGCCGGAGAAGGCGGACCGACGAGGGGAGTTTCGCGCCGAGTATAAAGAGAGAGAGGGGAGAGCCGGAGTCCTCCACTAATCTTCTACTTCCTCAGCTTCCTTCGTCTTCTTGCTAGAGCTACCGAGGAGATGGCGAGGGGCAGAGGGCGCGGCCGTGCTTCTGCTGCTGCACCCCATGTTCCGCCCCGGGGGCGCGGGCGCTCCCCGACGGCCGCCGGCGCCGGGCCCAGCAATCGTGGAAGGAGCGCCGCTCGTGGGCGCGCAGGGCGAGGCGTGCGGGGCCGAGGCGGTCGCGGCGGAGCGGTCGCGCTTCTGCCCCAGGCGGGGAGCCACTCGGCGGAGGCGGTGCATGAGTTCATTGTGAACATGCACCGCAGCCCCTGCACCTGGCTCCGGCTCCCGGACTCTTTCGTGGCGGCGATGGCGGACCGCGCGCCCTTGGGCCTGTGGGTGCAGGCCGACGGCTGCTGCAACGGCCCTTCCTGGGTGGCGACGGAGCTCACCGCCTTGGGCGTCATGTTCCTGAGGCAGGGGTGGAAGTCGTTCGCCCTCGCCCGCAGCCTGAAGCGGGGGCACGTCCTCCAGTTCAAGTACGACGGGGCCGCCACACTCTTTGTGAATACCTTCGGGCTCTCCGGTAGCCGCCTGGAGTGCTGCGCGGAGAGCGAGGACAGCTACAGCGGCTCCTCCAACGAGGACGGCTCCTCCGGCGGTGCTGCCCCCTCCGGCAGGGCGGAAGCGGCGATGACTCCCCCCACGTCAAGAGCGAGGACGAGGACTCCGACTAGGCACGCGCGACGACGACTCCGGAGCCGGGACACCGCGTGCACGGTGACGGAGCCGCACTTGCCTGCAGCGCCTTCTTAGGAAGGCGCGCGGCGCCCGCGCTGGAGTCTTGGGGGTGACGGCACCTCGCCTAGGCCCCTTCTTTCTTTTCATTTTCATTTTCCTGCATTGAACTGATGTAACCCCGCGGGGGCGTGAAACAGTATCTTCTATGTTTAACTTAATGCTTTTGTGACATGGGGATGTATGCATTCTCTCCCGAAGTCCTCTCGTGAGGCTGGTCTTTCTTCTTTGCTCGCCTCAGCGCTCTACGCCATTAGGACCCAGCCCCCGAGCGGGCCTCAGCCGTCGCTGGTATGTCTGGTCGCGATGCCGGGACAAGGCCAGGAGGTGAGGGGCACCGTGAGCTAGTGAGATCTCCTGAGGTGCGATGCTCAGGAAGCCCCCCTTTGGCATGCAAGCGGCTTACGCGGAAGAAAAAACGCTAGCACCCAGCGGGATCGCGAGGGGAGGGAGCTTGAGTGATGGTAAGGGCGCCTCGCGAGGCAGTCACACTTAGCTTGGGCGGAGAGCGGTGTCGGGCGAGCCACAGCTCATGAGGAGCCCACGCATCTTGCGAGGCGCGCTCACGAGCCTTGCTCCTGAGGCTCATTGCTCGACAAATCTTCGCCTCGCGAGGCCGGCTCGCGAGAGGCCACCCGCGAAGTCCCTACGCAGCTCGCCTCCTGAGGGGCTGCATGTCAACAGGTTCACGATGGGGGGAGCGGCACGCGCTCCTTAACTCGCCCGTGGCCGTTGCGTGAGGAGATAAAGCACCAAGGACCTTGGTGAGGTGGCGTGCACGGGAGCAGGCCCGCGAGCCAGAGCTCAGTCGCTTGGATTTGGCGGCACTGCAGGGACGGACCCAAGCACAGGCACCATGCCTAGCCCCCGCTCACGGACTTGGTCAGGGGAGGGGTCGCGAGCGTGTGGCGCTCTCCGATCGGCATCGAGCTTAACAGGCAATTAAGCAGGTAACATAACTCATAAAGGTAAAATCAGCAAAATTCGTTACACAACCAAAAGGATAGGGTTCCGGGAGCGAAACTCGAGAGGCGCGGCGAGAAGGGACGCGCCGGGTGCACCTGGCAAAAACGCGCTGGGGCGAGGTCATACCGCTTGGCGGGGCGCGCCAAAGGAGTCCGCTCCTCCAGGGCCAGGGGACTCGCGAGGCGCTGGGAGCTCACGAGGAGCGGGAGGCTCACGAGGCCCTTGCGCGAAGGGCGCCAGCCTTTGGAAAGAGGCGCAGGCATTCCTCAGCCCGAAGGGCATGCGCACGCCGCCGACGGTGGGGCTAACGCCCTGTCCATCTCGGGGTAGCTGGAAGGGGTCCTGAGGGCTGATCTCGTTGAGGCTGGTGAAGTCGACGCACATGCGCTCCTTGCCGCCCTTCTTGGGGACGACGACTGGGTTGGCGAGCCATTCGGGATGACGCGCCTCACGAACGACTCCAGCTTCTCGGAGCTTCTGGACTTCCTCGATGATGAACTCTTGCTTCTCTGGCGCCTGGCGCCGTGCTTTCTGCTTGACCGGGCGTGCATTGGGGCACACCGCTAAGTGGTGCTCGATCACCTCCCTCGGCACACCGGACAAGTCGGATGCTTTCCAGGCGAAAACATCCGAGTTTGCCCAAAGGAAGGCGACGAGTGCGCTTTCCTATGTAGGGGGAGGCCTGTGCCAATGGTGAAGGCGGGGCCGGAGCCGCTGCAGTCCACCGACACCTTCTTCGTCTTGGCGCGGTCCTGAGAGAACAGCTGCTTCTTCTTCGCAAGCGCGGCCTCGGAAGGCTCGGCCGCGACCTTGTCGGCCGGGTGTGTGACAGCGGCAGCCTTGTAGGCACGCTCTAGGGTGCTAGCCGCGTCCTTTTCGTCGCAGGCGACGGTGATGATGCCGCTGCAGCCGGGCATCTTGAGGACGTTGTAGGCATGATGGCTGGCCGCCATGAACTTGGTGAGAGCCGGGTAGCCCAAGATGGCATTATAAGGCAGGCCGATGTGCGCCACGTCGAAGTCGATGAGCTCGGTGTGGTAGTTCTTGCGGGTGCCGAAGGTGACGGGGAGGCGCACTTGCCCCGGCGGGATGGTGGAGCCATCGGTCAGTCCGGAGAAGGGCCTGGTCGGCATCAGCTGGTCGTAGGGCACCTGGAGCGTCTCGAAGGTCTTGATGGAGAGTACGTTGAGGCCAGCGCCCCCGTCGATGAGGGTCTTGGTGACCGCAACGTTGCTGATGGTGGGAGTGCACAGCATGGGGAGCGCGCCTGCAGAGGCCGTGGACTTGGGGTGGTCCTTGGAGTCGAAGGTGATGGCGTACTGCGACCACTTGAGGGGCCGCGCGACCTCAGGCCTCGGGAGGGCAGCGTACACCTCGCGAGAGAGTTGCTTGAAGTGGCAGATGGACGCGGGGGCTTGGGACCCGCCAAGGATGCAGGCGACCATGCGAGGCTCCCGGTAGCCCCCGGCGCCCTCGTCAGGCCGGTTAGCGTCGTCCCTCCGGGGTGGTGGTGGCAGTGGCGGGAGAGCGGCGTTGGCCTGAGGATTCGCCTCACGAGGCTGGTCGCGCCAGGTGGCCTCACGAGGCTGGTAGCGCCAGCCCTGGCGGTAGCTGCCATTACTGTTGCGGCTGTCCCAGCGGTTGCCGCTGCGGCCACATCCGTGGCCGGCGCCGCGGCCATTGCGGTCGTCCCGGCGGCTCTGGCGCTCGTCGCGGAGCAGCTTGAGCTCTTGACAGTCTTCGGTGCTGTGGGAGCGGACGTTGTGAAAGGCGCAGAGCGGCCGGTTGTCCTTTCTGGGCTCGTCGAGGTCGCGGCCGCGCTTCTGCTCGGGCTCCGCCGCAAGCACAGCAGGGCCCTTTCGCTTGACGTCCTTGCTTTTGGCCTTGGCGGCGTCGAGCGTCGCGTCGGGGTCGTTGTGGACGAAGAGGCGGCCTTCTTCAGCCTTGGCGCACTTGTCGGCGAGGTCGAGCAGCTCGAGCACGGAGTCGAGCTCACCGTTGATGGCGAGCTTCTCGCGCATCTTGACGTTCGTGACGCCGGTGGAGAACGCAGAGATGATGGCCGTGTCGGAAGCGCGCGGGATCTTGTTGCGTACCTGACTGAAGCGCTGGATGTACTTGCGGAGGGTCTTGTCAGGGTCCTGTCGAACACGCCGCAGGTCGTTGATGGTGAGGGAGCGGTCCTACGTGCCCTTGAAGTTGGCGATGAACTGGCTACAGAGCTCGGCCCACAACGAGATGGAAGCCTCGGGGAGGTTCATGAGCCAGGAGTGCGGGCCGTCCTTGAGGGCCATGGGGAACCAGTTCGCCATGACCTTGTCGTCGCCGTTCGCCGCCTCGACGCTCAGCGCGTAGAGCTGGAGGAACTCCGTGGGGTTGGGGGTGCCATCGTAGCGTGGGGGTAGCTCAGGCTTGAACTTCGCGGGCCAGACCACGCGACGCAGCTCGCGGGTGAAGGCACGGCAGCCCACGCCGCTCGAGGGGACGCCGCCAGCGAGGGCGACGCAGTTTTGACGCCCGACCGCTGCAACGTCCTGAACGGCCTAGTCCTGGCGCTGGCGCTGCCGCTCGAGGAGCACCCGCGCGTCGGGGGGAGCGCGGCGGATGATCTGGCAGTTCGGCTCATCCTGGCCTGGTGAGGATGCGCCGCGGGATGGCTCACGAACCCGCGCGCTGCGCTGGGGCCCGTCGCGCTCGTCGCGCAGAGGAGGCGGCGGGGGAGCACCGTGCGCCAGGTCCCCAGCGCGAGACGGGGGAGGGCGAAACGAGTGGGAAGGCGCCGGAGCGTCCCCGGCGGCGTTGACGAGCTCGGTGATGCGGCCAAGCCAGGCGTCGTAGCCGGCGTCAGCCGGACGGTAGCGGAGCAGCTCACGCGCCTTGAGCAGCGCGGCCTGCGGGTTCGGCGGCCCACGGCGGGCGAGGGAGGAGGCCGTGGCGGTGTGCTCGTTCGCCTGCACGGAGGGGTGCAGGGAGGAGGCCTGCTGCTTGTGGGCAGCGGGGTCGGTGGCGGCAGCAGCCTCGGCGTGGGGGCAGCGGCGGTTGCCGCGGGCCACTGGCTCTGTCTGAGCCACGCGGCCAGCCCTGCGCTCGGCGCGCTCGCGACGTGTGTCGGCCATGGGGTTGGTGGAGCTGAGGGCGGAGCAGAAGAACGATAGCGCACCCCTACCTGGCACGCCAAATGTCAGAAGTCGGGCTCCGGGGACCCAAAGGTTCGAAAACTGGGGTGAGCTCGATCTACTGCTTCGTCTCCTACCACGGCTAAGCTACGGAGAGGCTACGGCGAGAGTGCGCTAGCGATGGACGGGGCGAGGACTCAGCGGTTTACCCAGGTTCGGGCCACCTTGCGGTGTAAGACCCTACTCCTGCTTTTTGGTTTTGATTGCAATGGACAAGAGAGTTCTTGCGTATAAGGTGAGGACGAGGAAGGACTGGTCCGGAGAGATCTCTCCTCCTACTATGGCAGCACTGTCCTTTATACCAGCCTTGGTCCTCTTCCCCCTGGAAACTTAGGCGGGAAGGGTCGCCACACTTGGCGGTTTTGAAAGGGGACAGGCGCTCAGGCTATCCTGACTAAAGGTGGTCTTCGCCTGCCAAAGCATGATTCAAGACGCGCCAGTGGGCTCGTTGATGACCTCCACCCTGCGCGCCCGTCGTCTTGGTCTTCCTTCGCCGATCGGGCAACCTTTGGGGTTGCTTTGGAGAGTAGATACCTGGCCCTGCTCCCTTAACACGAAAGAGGAAACCATCTTCATCCGCGCCTGCTGGCGCGGCCTCTGCTGCTGCTCGTCGCCGCGCGTGTCACCCACGTGATGGGCTCCAGACCGCGCGGCACGCCGAACGGCCTTCATCTCGAGTGCCTGCGGGAGGGGGCCTCAGGAGGCCACCTCGCAAAGCCGCCTCGTGAGGCTCACCTCGGGAAGCCGCCTCGAGAGGCACACCTCGGGAAGCCGCCTCGTGAGGCTCACCTCGGGAAGCCGCCTCGTGAGAGAGCCTCGCGAGGCCGTTGACGGTGGTGCTGAGTATTACTTGCCACTCCGTGAGGAGGGGGCCTCAGGAGGCCAGGGCCTCGTGAGGGGTCTTGGTGAGATGCTCGGTGGTGCTGGCCTGCTGGGCCATGCCAGGAGTCGTGCCCTGGGCCGAAGGCAGACGGGCCTGGATACCCCGGGTTCCATGGGCCCGACAAAGTAGACCCAGGGCCATAGTTTTCACTAGAGGCTTCTCTCTCGAACACATAGCATATGGTGGGTAGACAAATTACTATTGGGTAATTGATAGAAAAGTGCATAGTTATGACGATATTCAAGGCAATGATCGTGTATATAGGCATCACGTCCAAGACAAGTAGACCGACTCCTGCCTGCATCTACTACTATTACTCCACCCATCAACCGCTACCCAGCATGCATCTAGGGTATTAAGTTAGTGAAAACAGAGTAACGCCTTAAGCAAGATGACATGATGTAGACAAAGTAAACCCAATCAATATGACTAAACCCTATCGTTTTACCCTTAGTGGCAACAATACAAATACGTGTCTTGTCCCCTACTTTGTCACTGGGATATAGAGCACCGCAAGATTGAACCCATTACAAAGCACCTCTCCCGCTGAAGATAAATCAATCTAGTTGGCCAAACCAAACGGATAGATCGGAGAGAAATACAAAGCTATAACAATCATGCATAATAAAATTCAAAAAAGACTCAATTACTTCTCTTGAATATTCAGATCATAAACCCACAATTCATCGGATCCCAACAAACACACCGCAAAAGAAGATTACATCGAATAGAACTCCAAGAAGATTGAGGAGAACATTGTATTGAAGATCAAAGAGAGAGAAGAAGCCATCTAGCTACTAGCTATGGACCCGTAGGTCGGTGGTGAACTGCTCACGCATCATCGATTGGGCAGCAAGGATGATGTAGAAACCCTCCGTGATTGATTCCCCCTCCGGCAGAGTACCGGAAAAGGCCTCCCGATGGGATCGCGGGAGAATAGAAGCTTGCGGCAGCAGAAAAGTTATTTCGGGTGGTTCTCTGTTGGTTTCCTAATATTTGAGAATTTATAGAAGTGGAATTAGGTCAGACGGAACCACGTGGGGCCCACAAGGTAACAGGGAGCGGCCACCCCCTGGGCACGCCCTGTTGCCTTCCCGTCTCCTTGTTTGTCCTCTGGTCTCCCCCCGAAGCTTCTAGGGTCTCTTTTGTCCATAAAAAATCATCAAAAAGTTTCATAGCGTTTGGACTCCGTTTGGTACTGATTTTCTGGAAAACCAAAAACAAGCAGAAAACAGCAACTGGCACTAGGCACTGTGTTAATAGGTTAGTCCCAAAAAATGATATAAAATAGCATATAAATGCATATAAAACATCCAAGATTGATAATATAATAGCATGGAACAATCAAAGATTATAGATACGTTGGAGACGTATCAGCATCCCGAAGCTTAATTCCTACTCGTCCTCGAGTAGGTAAATGATAAAAATGGAATCTTTGATGTGGAATGCTACCTAACATGTTTATCATGTAATCTCTTTACGGTATAAATATTGAGAAGTGATGAATTAACAATATCAACATAATAATATCCATGAATATAAGAAGCATAATCATTAAGCTTTCAAAATATATGATCCTTAACGAATGTTATTCCCACTCATTTTATAATGTTAGCATGGCATGACTCCGCCTTCACTGCATAAATATAAATCATGATCACCCCGATGTTAAACCAGGTAATTGGATCGTACTTCTAACACGCTTCAGCATTTTCAACTTCACGCAATACATGAGTGTGAGCCATGGACATAGCACAAGGTGGAATAGACACTAGTACAGCCAGCTGCAATACAAACGGTTTTTACCCCCTTTCAGCGATGAAGTTTTAAACCGCCGCCTTGCCTATGTGTGCGATAGGGCGGTCCTTTCCACACGACCCAGAAACCGTCCGTGATAGGGCCTCTGGTCACACACGCGGGGCAAAAAGAGCTCGTGTGCGATTGGGTGAGCCATCGCAGACAATTATACTGGCCCAATCGTTTTCGTCCGTATGTACATCCCACACAGTGAGTCCAAGATAAACGTTTCCGTTCGTATATACATCCCACACAGTGAATCCCAGACAAATGTTTCCATTCGTATATAGAAAGCACATAGTTTTCCGCATCACATCGTTTGTGATAGTGTTGCCATTGCAGACGATAGTAATAATTTTATCGTTTGTGTTATTGAATGCATCACGCACGGTGTCTAGAAGAAGCTGTGTGGCATAGGCTGTCCATCACACACACTTTTTACGTGGAAAACGTTTGTGTAAGGTGGCCTAACGCAAACAGTTGTCCAGAGGAAGTCATGTGTGATTATTCATTGATTCAACACGTTTACTTCCTATAAACTGTGTGGGTTGTCTGAGATCATCGCCCACGGTGTTGTCTCAATAACCGTTTGCACTAGAAAAACCCAATAAGCAGGCTAATTGGCCTATTATTATTAATCCATTTAGTAATCAAATTTACATTTCATAATAAACACACAATATATTTCATTTTCATATTACGGAACCAGGATTTCATAATTGAAATACATCAGAGTACAACATCATATAGCTTCAGCACTCACTCACACCATATAGGCATATAGCTAGCTACCCCATTACACAACAGCACCAAGTTTCACATGCAACATCTAAAACCTTTGGAAATTAGCATCATAGACGGTAGATAAACAGGTGAATCTCATCTGGAAAACTGTTGAAGCGGAAGGCTAATATTGAGCCTTCAATGATGTTGAATGTCCTTGCAACTTTAGGCCAGTGCATGTGGATGATTGACCGCCCATCCTTCGTCCTCTTGAGGAAGACTTCAATATTGTACCGTGGGTGTTGTATGAACACCTTCCTCACCTCTTGACCATACAGGTGGTTTGAGAGGTAATCATCTGTAAACTGCTTTGGAAAGGCCTGAAAACAAAGATATGCATAAATATCTTCTCTAAATTTTGAAATGGCGCAAAGGAATAAAAAAACAAGGTACTCCCTCCGGTCCTTTTTACTCCGCGCATTAGATTTGTATCAAGTCAAACTTTGTAAAGTTTCACCAAATTTATTTTAAAAAATATCAACATCCACGATACCAAATATGTAAACTATAAAATTGTATTTCATAGTGCATCTAAAAATCATGATTTTGCAGTTTGAATGTTGATGCTTTTTTCTATAACTTTGGTCAAAGTAGAGATACTTTGACTTTGGACAAAACTTATATGCAGACTAAAAAGGACTCGAGGGAGTATAAGAGTTAGAACCATCCTGTAGTTCACTAATGTCTTCTTCATTGTGCAGACAAAGATCTTGTTGTTTTTCGTCGCTAGTTTCTTTATCCTCACAATCTTTCTGAGTTTCTTGACTTGACTGATATTCATGGACATCTCATTTCCCCATATGCAAAATGGGTCGAACAGTGGGTCAAAACCTCTGACAACAGGACCTACATGTGCAAGACCAAATTGTTAAAAACCTAAATACTAGAATGGTTCCTGCAACTGCACAATAATGTGCTATTAGACAAAGGACCATGCATGTGCGAACCTCAGTGGTAAACCTCAGTGCCTCCCATTGTTTCCCTGCAACACATATAAGGTAGTTATTGATCAGGCTAAGTGAGGGTTGGCATACTATCAGTAAAATATGATGAAAAATAAACACATTACAGATTCAGCAGATTAATTTGAGCCACATGGAAAAGCCATTTATCCAAACCAAGCATGCTTAAGAACTAGGAAATATAGCAATTGTATATGTTTCTCATGTATTTAGTACAGCCGAATTCAATTTATTTCTCACATGCATAACAATACAAAATTGTACCCACGACAATTGAACATCGCATTGCAGAATTGAACCAAACAGTTAACTAAGCACCACAACAAATGAACCAAACAGTTAACTGAGCACCACATTGCACAAGAGAACATACTACAAGATCAGACAGTTAACCAAACCTAGTATGCTTAACAACTTGGAAATATAGCAATTGTATTTGTATCTCATGTATTTTGTACAGCCAAATTCGATTATTTCTCACATGCAAGAGAATACAAAATTGCACCCACAAGAATTGAGCTTCACCTTGCGGAATTGAACTAAACAGTTAACTGAACATGACAAAAACATAACCAAACAGTTAACTCATCACCACATTGCACAATATATAGAACATATATACTAGAGGATCAGATTGCATAGTAAGAGTACATAGGACAATTCACTAGAATTTGTAAAGGAAAGGCAGGACCAGTACATGCAAAAGGTAAACCGAACATGCTTAACCGGCGTAGCTAGCTAGCTGAACATAGGTCCTTGTAGTGAGCTAAAAAGACAAGCTACTCCTCATCGTCGGAGATATCGATGACGATGGGCTCCTTAGACTTGGAAGAGGGCGAGGCCTCCACATCATGGGTGCCCTCCTCGTACTGGTGAGTTGCCTAAGCCGCTCCGGGCACCAACCTGTTGGCTCTGGAGTTGAGGTAAGCACGGGCACGCTGAGAAAACACCTCGTAGTCTTCGTCGAAGGCACCGATGGTGGCCTCAAGAAACGCCACGAACTATCGTTTAAATCAGCCAACTGCGTGGCGGCATCCGCATGCGAGGCATCGACGGTGGCCTCGATGGCAAGGTCCTCCTCCAAGATCTGGGGGTCAGCACGCATGGCAGCCATCGCGACCTCATCCGCGCGTGCGGCTGCGATTTGCTTCTCCACTGCCAAATGCTCCTTGAGCTCTTGGCTATACTGCGTGCACCATGGTTTAGGGCGGTGCTTATTTGGAGTATGGGTCGGTGATTTGGGTGGAAGGTGTCGCGCCGGCGGTCAGGGCATGTGGGATGTAGAAGGAGGTGGAGGATGGTGGTCGGGTGTGGATTACCTGACTAGATCGACGAGCCCGAGCAGCAGGAAGGAGTGTAGCCAGTGAGGCGGCGGCGCTGCAAGCAAGCAGTGAAGGTTTGAACTTGGAATGGATGGCGGAAACAGGGGAAATGTGGCTTTTGGTAAGGAAGGGGGCATGGGAGGTAGATATTTCCGCGGATGCCGAAATTTTTTGCTCCGTGCAGCGAAAAACTGGCGTGCGAAGTGTCATCAGACATGGTCCCTTATTCAGCACTGTGTACGATATATGAACATCACAAACGATTCATATGGTTTACCCCGTGTGTGATGAGTTTGAACGTGCAAATTTTGGTTCAAATTTCCCTGGTTACAGTGGTCATCCACGTCATTGCATAATTTGGGTACACAAAAGAGCCTACAGCACACCCACACTTCTTAATCGAGCAAGTTCAGCAATTAAACAGAGCTAGCTGACCTAAACATTACTCTAACAAAAGACCGGCGTTCTAAACAAAGACAACTACTCCGCCTGGCGCTCATCAATCTCCGCCGCCTCCTCCATGTCCAGCTCGCGCCCGACGATCTCCTGGGGAAGAGGCTCCATGGCATCCATCGCACCATACTCGGCAAGCATCTCGCCATCCATGTCCGCCATCTCATTGGAAAAGGCCGCCACGAGCTGGGCATGGGCGGCCGCGGTCTGGGCTTGGACGGGCTCCATCGCAGCAAGGTATGCCGCGAACGAATGGACGGCTGCTCGAACGCTCTCGGCGATTGCGGTCGGAAGTCGGGCTCTGGGGCTCCAAAGGTTCAAACACTGGGGTGAGCTCATTCTACCACTTCGTCTCCTACCACGACTAAGCGACGGCGAGGCTACGGCGAGAGCGCGCTAGCGAGGAACGGACCGTGGACTCAGCAGTTACCCAGGTTCGGGCCACCTTGCGGTGTAAAACCCTACTCCTGCTTGTGGTTGGGATTGCAAGGGGCAAGAGAGTTCTTGCGTACAAGGTGGAGGAGGCAGAACTCAACCGAGATCCCTCTCTACAACAGCAGCACTGCCCTTTATACCAGCCTTGGTCCTCTTCCCCCTCGAAAACTTAGGCGGGAAGGGTTGCCACACTCGGCGGTTTTGAAAGGGGACATGCGCTCAGGCAATCCTGACTAAAGGCGGTCTTCGCCTGCCAAAGCATGATCCATGACGCGTCGGTGGGCTCGGTGATGACCTCCGCCCTGCGCACCCACCGTCTTGGTCTTCCTTTGCCGATCGGGCAACCTTTGGGGTTGCTTTGGGGAGTAGATAGCTGGCCCTGCTCCCTTAACACAAAAGAGGAAACCATCTTCATCCGCGCCTGCTGGCGCAGCCTCTGTCGCTGCTTGTCGTCACGCGTGTCACCCACGTGATGGGCCCCAGACCGTGCAGCTGTGCCAAACGGCCTTCGTCTTGGGCGCCTTCGGGAGGAGGCCTTGGGAGGCCGCCTCGCGAGAGGGCCTCGTGAGGACGTTGGTTAGGATGCCGAGCCTTGCTCGCTACTTTCTGAGGAGGAGGCCTCAGGAGGCCAAGGCCTCATGAAGAGTCCTGGTGAGGTGCTTGGTGATGACGGCCTGCTGGGCCCATGCCAGACGTTGCGCCCTGGGCCAAAGGCAGACGGGTCTGGATACCCTGGGTTCCATGGGGCCGACAGTAGCCCCCGGGCCTGCGGCGCGCATGTTCCCGCCTACTGGGGGTGAAATGGTGCGGGCCCTAACCGTCTGCGGCCAGGCGCGACGCGTGGCGCACGATGTGACGGGGGACGCCCCCACTTCTCCCATGATGCCTCGGTAACCGCCCGCGCTGATATAAAACCTGCCGCGGGCGATGCGAGGCCATCATTGCCTTCCTTCACACATTGCTGCTGCTTCAATTCCTAACGCCGGAGAAGGCGGAGCGACGACAGGAGCTCCACGCCGAGCATAAAGAGGGGGAGAGGAGAGCCGGAGTCCTCCACCCATCTTCACCTTCCTCCAACCTCCTAATTCTTCTTGTTAGAGCCGCCGCAGAGATGGTGAGGGGGAGAGGGTGTGGCCGTGCTTCCGCTGCCGCATCCCAGGTTCCGCCCCGGGGGCGCGGGCGCTCCCCGACGGCTGCCGGCACCGGGCCCAGCGGTCGCGGAAGGGGAGCCGCTCGCGGGCGCGGGGGGCGAGGTGCGCGCGGCCGCGGCGAGGCAGCCGCGCTACCACCCCAGGCGGGGAGCCATTCGGCGGAGGCGGCACACGAGTTCATCGTGAACATGCACCGCAACCCCTGCACCTGGCTCCGGCTCCCGGACTCCTTCGCGGCGGCGATGGCGGACCGTGCGCCCTTGGGCTTGTGGGTGCAGGCCGACGGCTGCTGCAACGGCCCCTCCTGGGTGGCGACGAAGTTCACCCCCTCGGGCTTCATGTTCTTGAAGCAGGGGTGGAAGTTGTTCGCCCTCGCCCACGGCCTGAAGCGGGGGCACGTCCTCCAATTCAAGTATGACGGGGCCGCCTCGCTCTTCGTGAAGATCTTTGGGATCTCCGGCAGCTGCCTGGAGTGCTGCGCGGAGAGCGAGGATGGCAGCTACAACGGCTCCTCCAGTGAGGACGACAGCTCCAGCGGTGCCACCCCCTCCGGCGGGGGCGGAAGCGACGACGACTCCCCCCCCCCCCCGTCAAGAGCAAGGACGAAGACTCCGACTAGGCATGTGCGGCGATGATTCCGGAACCCCTGGCGGCGGGCACCGTGCGCAAAGTGACGGAGCCGCACTTGCCTACAGCGCCATCTTGGGAACGCGTGCGGTGCCCGCGCTGGAGTCTTGGGGGTGACGGCGCCTCGCCTAGGCCCTTTCTTTCTTTTTATTTTCCTGCATTGAACCGATGTAGCCCCGCGGGGGCGTGAAAACAGTATCTTCTATGTTTAACTTAGTGCTGTTGTGATTCAGGGTGTATGCATTCCCTCCCGAAGTCCTCTCGTGAGGCTGGTTTTTTTCTTTGTTCGCCTCAGCGCTCTACACCGTCAGGACCCAGCCCCCGAGCGGGCCTCAGCCGCCACTGGTATGTCCGGTCGCGATGCCGGGACAAGGCCAGGAGGTGAGGGGCACCGGTAGCTAGTGAGTGCTCCTGAGGCGCGATGCTCAGGGAGCACCCCTTTGGCATGCAAGCGGCTTACATAGAACAAAAAACGCTAGCACCCAGCGGGATCGCGAGGGGAGAGAGCTTGAGTGATGGTAAGGGCGTCTCGCGAGGTAGTCAGACTTAGCTTTTGGCGAAGAGCGGTGTCGGGCAAGCCACAGCTCATGAGGAGCTCACGCAGCTCGCGAGGCAGGCTCACGAGGCGTGCTCATGAGGCTCGGCGTTCGAAGTGTCTTCGCCTTGCGAGGCCGGCTCGCGAGAGGCTGCCGGCGAGGTCCTCGCGCAGCTCGCCTCCTGAGGGACTGCATGTCGACAGATTTCACAATGGGGGGAGCGGCACGCGCTCGCTAACTCGCCCGTGGCCATTGCGTGAGGAGATAAGGCACCAAGGACCTTGGTGAGGTGACGTGCACGGGAGCAGGCCCGCGAGCCAGAGCTCAGTCGCTTGGATTTGGCGGCACTGCAGGGACGGACCCGAGCACATGCACCGTGCCTAGCCCCCGCTCACGGAATCGGCCAGGGGAGGGGTCGCGAGCGTGTGGCACTCTCTGGTCGGCATCGAACTTAACAGGCAATTAAGCAGGTAACATGACTCATCAGGGAGAAATCAGCAAAATCCATTACACAACCAAAAGGATAGGGGCTAGGTTGCCGTGTCCTGCATGGATCACCTTGAGGTTGGTGCAGCCCGTGGGGCGCCCTCAGCCGTACTTAAACAAAATCACCTTGGCGGAAGGGTTCCGGGAGCGAGGGCGTGGGAGGCGCGGTGAGAAGGAGTGTGGACCGCGCGAGGCGACGCGTCGGACGCACCTGGCAGGACCGCGCTGGGGTGACGTCAGACCGCTTGGCGACGCGCGCCAAGGGAGCCCGCTCCTCCGGGGCCAGGGGGCTCGCGAGGCGCTGGGGGCTCACGAGGCCCTGGCATGAGGGGCGCCAGCCTCTGGAAAGAGGCGTCGGCGTTCCTTAGGACGAAGGGCATGCGCATGCCGCCGACGGCGGGGCCAACGCCCTGGCCGATTCGCGGCAGCTGGAAGGGGTCCTGAGGGCAGAACTTGTTGAGGCTGGTGAAGTCGGCGCACATGCGCTCCTTGCCGCCCTTCTTGGGGACGACGACTGGGTTGGCGAGCCATTCGGGATGGCACACCTCACGAATGACCCCAGCTTCCTGGAGCTTCTGAACTTCCTTGATGATGAAATCTTGCTTCTCTGGCGCCTGGCGAAGTGCTTTCTGCTTGACAGGGCGTGCATTGGGGCACACCGCTAAGTGGTGCTCGATCACCTCCCTCAGCACACCAGACAAGTCAGATGCTTTCCAGGCAAAAACATCCGAGTTCGCCCAAAGGAAGGTGACGAGCGCGCTTTCCTATGTAGGAGGTAGGCCTGTGCCGATGGTGAAGGCAGGGCCGGAGCCGCTGCCGTCCACCGACACCTTCTTCGTCTCGGCGCGGTCCTGAGAGAACAGTTGCTTCTTCTTTGCGGGCGCGGCCTCAGGAGGCTCGGCCGCGTCCTCGTCGCCCGGGTGCGCGACCGCGGCGGCCTTGTAGGCACGCTCGAGGGTGTTGGCCGCGTCCTTCTCGTCGCAGGTGATGGTGATGATGTCGCTGCAGCCGGGCATCTTGAGGAGGTTGTAGGCGTGATAGGTGGCCGCCATGAACTTGGTGAGAACTGGGTAGCCCAAGATGGCATTGTACGGCAGGCCGATGTGCGCCACGTCGAAGTCGATGAGTTCGGTGTGGTAGTTCTTGCGGGTGCCGAAGGTGACGGGGAGGCGCACTTGCCCCAGTGGGATGGTGGAGCCATCGGTCACTCCGGAGAAGGGCCTGGTCGGCATCAGCTGGTCGTAGGGCACTTGGAGCGTCTTGAAGGTCTCGATGGAGATCACGTTGAGGCCAGCACCCCCGTCGATGAGGGTCTTGGTGACTGCGACGTTGCTGATGGTGGGAGTGCACAGCATGGGGAGCGCGCCTGCGGAGGCCGTGGACTTGGGGTGGTCCTTGGAGTCGAAGGTGATGGCGCACTGCGACCACTTGAGGGGTCGCGCGGCCTCAGGCCTCGGGAGGGTGGCATACACCTCGCGAGAGAGTTGCTTGAAGTGGCGGATGGACGCGGGGGCTTGGGACCCGCCAAGGATGCAGGCGACCGCGCGAGGCTCCTGGTAGCCCCCAGCGCCCTCGTCAGGCTGGTTGACGTCGTTCCTCCGGGTTGGCGGCGGCAGCGGCGGAAGAGCGGCATTGGCCTGAGGATTCGCCTCACGAGGCTGGTCGCGCCAGCCCTGGTGGAAGTTGCCACTGCCGTTGCCGCCGTCCCAACGGTTGCCGCCGCGGCCATTGCGGTGGTCTCGGCGGCCCTGGCGCTCGTCGCGGAGCAGCTTGAGCTCCTGACAGTCCTCGGTGCTATGGGAGTGGACGTTGTGATAGGCACAGAGTGGCCGGCTGTCTTTCCTGGGCTCGTCACGGTCGCGGCCGCGCTTCTGCTCGGTCTCCGCCGCAAGCACGGCAGGGCCCTTGTGCTTGACGTCCTTGTTCTTGGTCTTGGCGGCGTCGAGCGCCATGTCGGGGTCGTTGTGGACGAAGAGGCGGCCTTCTTCAGCCTTGGCGCACTTGTCGGCGAGGTCGAGCAGCTCAAGCACGGAGCCGAGCTCACCATTGATTTCGAGCTTCCCGCGCATCTTGACATCCATGACGCCGGTGGAGAACGCAGAGATGACAGCCGCGTCGGAGGCACGCGGGATCTTGTTGCGCACCTGGCTGAAGCGCTGGATGTACTTGCGGAGGGTCTCATTTGGGCGCTTCCGCACACGCCGCAGGTCGTTGATGGTGAGGGAGCGGTCCTGTGTGCCCTTGAAGTTTGCGACGAACTAGCTGCAGAGCTCGGCCCACGATGAGATGGACACCTCGGGGAGGTTCAAGAGCCAGGAGCGCGGGCCGTCCTTGAGGGCCATGGGAAACCAGTTCGCCATGACCTTGTCATCGCCGTTTGCCGCCTCGACGCTCAGCGCGTAGAGCTGGAGGAACTCCGAGGGGTTGGGGGTGCCGTCGTAGCGCGGAGGCAGCTCAGGCTTGAACTTCGCGGGCCAGCCCACGCGACGCAACTCGCGGGTGAAGGCATGACAACCCACACCGCTTGAGGGGACGCCGCTAGCGAGGGCGGCGCGGTTTTGACGCCCAGCCGCCGCAACATCCTGAACGGCCTAGTCCCCGCGCTGACGCTGCCGCTCGAGGAGCACTCGCGCATCAGGGGGCGCGCGGCGGATGATCTGGCAGCTGGCCTTGTCTCAGTCCGGCAAGGACGCGCCACGGGTCGGCTCACGAGCCCGCGCGCTGCGCTGGGGCCCGCCATGCTCGTCGCGCAGTGGAGGCGGCGGGGGCGCGCCGTGCGCCAGGTCCCCAGCGCGAGACGGCGGAGGGCAGAGCGAGTGGGAAGGCGCCAGAGCGTCCCCGGCGGCGTTGACGAGCTTGGTGATGCGGCCAAGCAAGGCGTCGTAGCCGGCGTCAGCTGGACGGTAGTGGAGCCACTCGCGCGCCATGAGCAGCGCGGCCTGCGGGTTCGGCGGCCCACGGTGGGCGAGGGAGGAGGCCGTGGCGGTGTGGCCGTTCGCCTGCACGGAGGGGTGCAGGGAGGAGACCTGCTGCTCGCGGGCAGCGGGGTCGGTGGCGGCAGCAGCCTCGGCGTCGGGGCGGCGGCGATTGCCACGGGCCAGTGGCTCCATCTGAGCCACGCGGCCAGCCCTGCGCTCGGCGCGCTCGTGACGTGCGTCGACCATGAGGTTGGTGGAGCAGAGGGCAGAGCGGAAGAACAGTAGCACACCCCTACCTAGCGCGCCAAATGTCAGAAGTCGGGCTCCGGGGACCCAAAGGTTCAAACACTGGGGTGAGCTCGTTCTACCACTTCGTCTCCTACCATGACTAAGCGACGGCGAGGCTACGGCGAGAGCGCGCTAGCGAGGAATTGACCGTGGACTCAGCGGTTACCCAGGTTCGGGCCACCTTGCGGTGTAAAACCCTACTCCTACTTGTGGTTGGGATTGCAAGGGGCAAGAGAGTTCTTGTGTACAAGGTGGAGGAGGCAGAACTCAACCGAGATCCCTCTCTACAACGGCAGCACTACCCTTTATACCAGCCTTGGTCCTCTTCCCCCTCGAAAACTTAGGCGGGAAGGGTTACCACACTCGGCAGTTTTGAAAGGGGGCAGGCGCTCAGGCTATCCTGACTAAAGGCGGTGTTCGCCTGCCAAAGCATGATCCATGACGCGCCGGTGGGCTCGGTGATGACCTCCGCCCTACGCGCCCGCCGTCTTGGTCTTCCTTCGCCGATCGGGCAACCTTTGGGGTCGCTTTGGGGAGTAGATAGCTGGCCCTGCTCCCTTAACACAAAAGAGGAAACCATCTTCATCCACGCCTGCTGGCGCGGCCTCTGTTGCCGCTCGTCGTCGCGCGCATCACCCACGTGATGGGCCCCAGACCACGCGGCTGTGCTGAACGGCCTTCGTCTTGGGCGCCTTCGGGAGGAGGCCTCGGGAGGCCACCTCGGGAGGCCAATTCGTGAGAGGGCCTCGCGAGGCCGCTGGTGAGGATGCCGAGCCTTGCTCGCCACTTCCAGAGGAGGAGGCCTCAGGAGGCCAAGGCCTCATGAAGAGTCCTGGTGAGGTGCTTGGTGATGATGGCCTGCTGGGCCCACGCCAGGCATTGCGCCCTGGGCCAAAGGCAGACGGGTCTGGATACCCTGGGTTCCATGGGCCCGACAATTGCCAAGTCTTTGGCCATGGGTTGCCCACTGTTGTCGGAGAAGATTCGTGCGATTTGTGAGGTGACCTCCAGGAGCTGGGCGTGGCCGGCCTTGACATGGGCGCGGGTGGCTTCCATCAGGGCTAAGGCGGCTGCCGCGGAACGGACAGCTGATGTCCCGCTCTCGCCATTTGCTATCCCCATCGCAGATGTTGCTGCCGCAATCTTAGCTGCAGTAGCGGCCGTGTCGGCTGCCGCAGCCGCCCGGTCGCATATTGCGGCCGCGCTCATGCAGGTTGTGAGCACGCTCATGGCGGCTGCGACCGCGCTCTTGCCGGACTGGGCCGCCGAATTTGCCCTCATGACACGTGTCCACATCCCCATCTTTGACCGGTGACGATTGAACAGTGAAATGATATTTGGGGGGCTAATTTGCTTGATGCGCCGGCTATGGACTGTAGCCGACGAACCTTCTCACGTAAGCCATATATGACGGTGCACCAAGATATTTTGTACTGCATCTCACACGGTTGGTGATAATAAACTGCGTATGATGTACTTGATTTTTTGTCTTGATTTGAAATACGGAATGGGTTCACAGCGGCAAAGGAAGGTGTTTGAATTGCTAGAACATTTGTCTGCAGTGAACATAAAACTATAGCAGTGTCGTGTTAAAATTTGGAATTATTCGGGGTTCGTTCGGACATTTTTATACATTAACTCAGTTTTCTAGGCATTTTATGTGCATATATCAAATTTGAACTACATGTACATGCTCCGGTGCACCAAAATGGGTTGAAAAATCATATGTGTGTCCTTGGGTGCATGCTTAGGTCCCATGCAAGAAATGGGAATGAATATCAAACACCTCGGCATCGTGGCTCGGCCGCAAACGCTGAGATGCTTGGTTTTGAAATTCTAGTAAATCCAAAACTCGTCTGAAATTCATGAAACTTGGCATGCTATCATCGAATGGCACCAACATGCTGTGGTAAAAATTTTATCCCATTTGAGGCAGGTTATGGGATAAGCTTCTCACAAACCAGAGCTTCTCACAAGAAGACTCATTGTTTCGGTAGGGAACCTGTCACCTTTGTGGACGAAACGACGTTCGTTGCCTCTTCTTGCCTTGATTTTTTTCTAGAGATAACATAGACCAATAGGAGTGTCGTGTTAAATTTTGGAATTATTCGGGGTTTGTTTGGACATTTTTATGCATTAACTGAGTATTCTAGGCATTTTATGTGCATAATTCAAATTTGAACTACAGGCACATGCTCCGGTGCACCAAAATGGGTTGAAAAATCATATATGTGTCCTTGGGTGCAGGCTTAGGTCCCATGCAAGAAATGGGAATGAATTTCAGACACCTCGACATCGTGGCTCCACTGCAAACGTTGAGATACTTGGTTTTGAAATTCTAATAAATCCAAAACTCGTCTGAAATTCATGAAACTTGGCATGCTATCATGGAATGGCACCAACATGTTGTCGTAAAAAAATTGTCCCATTTGGGGCAGGTTTTGGTATAAGCTTCTCACAAACCAGAGCTTCTCACAAGAAGCCTCATGGTTCCGGTGGGGAACGTGTCACCTTTGTGGATGAAACGACATTATTGCCTTCATTTTTTTTCTAGAGGCAACATAGACCAACATGAGTGTCGTGTTAAAATTTGGAATTATTCGGGGTTCGGTTGGACATTTTTATACATTAACTGGGTTTTCTAGGCATTTTATGTGCATAATTCAAATTTGAACTACATGCACATGCTCCGGTGCACCAAAATGGGTTGAAAAATCATATGTGTGTCCTTGGGTGCATGCTTAGGTCCCATGCAAGAAATGGGAATGAATATCAAACACCTCGGCATCGTGGCTCGGCCGCAAACGCTGAGATACTTGGTTTTGCAATTCTAGTAAATCCAAAACTCGTCTGAAATTTATGAAACTTGGCATGATATCATGGAATGGCACCAACATGCTGTGGTAAAAAATTTATCCCATTTGGGGCAGGTTTTGGTATAAGCTTCTCACAAACCAGAGCTTCTCACAAGAAGCCTCATGGTTCCGGTAGGGAATGTGTCACCTTTGTGGACGAAACGGCATTCGTTGCCTCTTCTTGCATTGATTTTTTTTCTAGAGGTAACATAGACCAATAGGAGTGTCGTGTTAAATTTTGGAATTATTCGTGGTTGGTTTGGACATTTTTATACTTTAACTGAGTTTTCTAGGCATTTTATGTGCATAATTCAAATTTGAACTGCATGCACATGCTGTTGTGCACCAAAATGGGTTGAAAAATCGTATATGTGTCCTTGGTTGCATGTTTAGGTCCCATGCAAGAAATGGGAATGAATTTCAAACACCTAGGCTCTTCGTGGCTCGGCCGCAAACTTGAGAACTTGGTTTTGAAATTCTAGTAAATCCAAAACTCGTTTGAAATTCATGAGACTTGACATGGTGTCATGGAATGGCACCATAATGCTGTGCTAAAAAAATTGTCCAATATGAGAGAATTAAGGCGCACACATTAACAGCCAACAAATAGCTGTCACGTTATCATCACAAACGGTTGTACAGTATTATTTCAATCGTGGGCGTTCTGCTGACCATTTACGTGCCGCCATGCGTCCCACTTTTTTAATGGCAAAGAGGTGCCGTCCGCGCAGCTGTTTCAGTAGACGGGAGGCGTGCGAGTGAAGTCCGCGGCGCAGGCTGATCGGGAGGCGTGCGACCAGTCCTGCGCTGCGCAGGCTGACTGGGAGGCATGCGACCAGTCCTCCGCTACGCAGGCTCATCAGGAGGCGTGCGACCAGTACGCTGCGCAGGCTCACCGGGAAGCGATCCCTTTGACCTCCAACGCCGCCTGCCTCGCTCTCAACTTCTCCATTAATGGCGCCCGAGCCACTGTTTAACAGGCGGCCTTACTGATCTCTCTTTGCCTCCCATTCCCCTCTCGCCTGAATCCTATCTTCCAGAGCTCCACCTACTCCATGGCGCACAAGGATCATCTGGCACTAGTCTTCCAGTTTGGTGAAGTCGACTCTGAGCCGGAGGAGATAGAAAATGAGGAATGGGACCTCAGGGACATGGCCCTGAACGAGCTGGCCGCGGCGGATGCTACCCCCGCGCCCGTCCCAGCTCCCATCCCTGCGCCCGCGCCAGCGACCATCCCCATGGCATTGACGGGCTGGTCGCCGAGCACCATCGCAGAGCTGGAAGCCGCGGGCGTCAGCGAGGTCCCCGCGGACCCATGCGAGCTCGTGTACGTACCAGCTCCAGCGCCCCCGCCTGTGCTCGTGCGCGCCCCAGCACCCACCGTGGTGCCGGTCCCCGTGCGCTTTCCTGTACCAGCCACTCCCGTGCCCGTGCACGTTCCTGCACCCGCCGCGTCCCCCCTCAGTGTCATGCGACACCGTCGTCGACCGCTACCTCATAGCGCCGCGAGTCGCCGTCCCCCCGCGCCCCACCCGTCGATCGCACGACGAATGGCTCTTGGATTTGGAAGTCCATAACATTCTGGGTTGGCTTGAAGACTTGAACAACGGCGTCCCGGATGACGACAACACCAGCGCAGCACGCCGCCGCCGCCGCCGCTGCAATTAGTTTTTTTGTTTAATATTGTATCCCGATCGTATGAATGTAAAACCAGAGTGTCACTGAATGAAATCTATGGTTTTGATGAACTTAGCATTTTTTCTCTGAATGTACAGACTTACCAAAGTAAAAAAAAACATCAACGTCTATCTTTGAATAAAACACTCATCGCAAACGTTTTCAGACTGAACACCTGTATGCAAAGCGAGAGCTGGGTTCCTTCGCAGCTAAGCCAAGGGAAAATGTGGCGCGCAGGTTTTGTGCATCTCTTCATCGCAAACGTTTCAGACTGAACACCCGTATGCAAAGCGAGAACTAGGTTCCTTCGCAACTAAGCCAAGGGAATATGTGGCGCGCAGGTTTTGTGCATCTCTTAATCGCAAACGATTTTGCACGATGACCCGTGTGCAATGATGTACAAACAATGCGGCAAGATTTGCATCTGTCATATTGGGTATAATTGCCATTTGTCAAAATGGAAAATTGGCATTTGTCAATTTAGTAACATTTCCATTTGTCAATCTAGTAACATTGCCATTTGTCAACCAAGTAACACTGCCATTTGTGATCCTCAGAAAAAAACACTGCCATTTGTCAAATTTGGCAGCTAAAAATCACTAGTACTATAATTTTTGCAAATGAAATTCAGTAAGCATAGATTTCATTCATAGATTAAGCAGTCGTTCTTTATACAAACAGTTCAACTCGACAGCTGAACCGAACAAACTTTTACCCAATTGTTGCCAACCACGTACAGAAATAGCTAGTTCAACTATATATACTAGCTAAATTTAAGTACGTAGTACAGTTCAACCATATCTATAGTCAGATGAACTGAACAAAATAGCCCCTAAATACTACTACTACGGAGGGACTTTGTACTACTTCCAGCAGCTTCTCCTCTGCCGAGTGCGCTCAGTAAGAGGCCGAGGAGGAGGAGCCTACCGACAAGCTGGAGAAGCGGAATTCGGCGCCTGCCGCTGCTGCACCTTTAGCGACGCCCAGCTCGAACGCCCTCAGCCGCTCCAGACGATCCCTCTCAAAACGGTGGGACTCCTCGTATATCTCCGCATTCCACACCACTGCGGCGGCTTCTCCTGCGGCCACGGCGGCGGTAAGACGCTTTGTGTGCTCGACCAGGCGCTGCTCCTCCTCCCGCGGGAACTCGATGTAGCGCGCGGCAAGGTCGCTGATGCTCGTGTGGGCCTCCACATCCCGCCTTCGAGCCGCGGTGGCAGAGCGGGTGATGACCTCGGCGGTCGACGGTGGGGAGGCGGCCACGGCGGCCAACTGTGGGGTGGCGGCCACCACCCGCCTTCGGGCTGCGGTGGTGGAGTGGGTGATGGCCACGGCACCCAACGGTGGGGTGGCGGCCAAGACGGCCACCACCCGCCTTCGGGCCGCGGTGGCGGAGCGGGCGATGGCCCTGGCGGGCTTTGGTGGTGTGGCGGCCACGGCTGCCGACTATGGGGTGGCGGCAACGGCTGCCGGCAACAGCTGCCGTCGGGCAGCGGCGGCGGAGCATGTGGCGGGTGTTGTGCGCACACCCAATAGGGACGCCACGGGCAGTACACGCCGCCGGGGACTGCGCCACCGCCGCGGTGTAGCCTCCCAGCTGGAGCTGTGCTCAAACAATGGCGGAGTGGCTGAGCGACGATGACGGAATGGTGCCATTGGTGATGGTGGGAGAAGCAGATGAGATAAGCTACGGGGAGGGAGGGGAAAATGCGATGCCTACTTGCCGGCCGTGACTGTTTATAAAGAAGGCCGATAAGCACTATTTTTTGGGGGATTTCGCCGAGTCAGGCGGGAAGCTTGCGAGGGAACCTGCGCGGTTGCGCGGGAACGGGCTCACCGACAATTCATTGGCGCCTCTTCGAGCTAACATTTGGCCAAAAGAACACCTGTGCGGTGCTCAAGCTTGCGCTCTAGCCTTCTGCGGTAGCGCGGTGACAAGACGTGCGAGAGGAGGACGAAATGACACGTACACAAATGGTTAATAAAAAAACGTTTGTGATTCAATTACCTAGCACACGGCCGCTCTCTACACAGCGTCGCGAATGATTGTTCACCCACTGAGTGATGTGGAACGCGCCATAGTTTCACATCACGCCGCCGGCACACAACTACCGGCCGGCTTGTAGACGGCCATTCCCTGCGTGTTCAATTGCTCTATGCGTGTGGTTGCTCGCGGTTGAGGCGGCCGCGGCGCGCTCTGCTCGCGTTACACCGCGCGCGCTCTACTCACGTCCCGTCGCGCGCGCCCTGCTCGTGTCCCTCCACGCGCTCTGCCCGCGTCCCTCCGCGCACGCTCCAAGCATTTCGGGCTGGCGCACGATCACGTACGTTCAGGGTGCCTTATGCATGCGGTTACGCCGGACGCGGCGCCATGACGTAGTTACGTGCGGCAAAAACTGCCTTGCGGACGTGCCGAGAATCCTGGCCGCCTGGCCCTCATTTATTCCTGCGGCCATTTACCTTCATCTCTCGCGCCCCACGACACAATAAGCACACCCACGATGACACATACAGAGAGGATATCTAGCAGCTCCAATGGCGCACCCGGCTCCAATGGCGCTCCCAATGGCTAACGATGACGACGGGCAGCAGTTCACCACGCCTCACGTAGTGGACGCCCACGTGAGGAGGAAGGACCTCTTGGTGGTGTACACCAACGAGGCGGTCTCGGTGGAGAGCTCCATCCACACTATGGAGCAGTTGCTTGCTGAGGACGAGTACCAAGTGGTCGGCTTCGACCTCGAGTTCACCGGCAGTCATGCCGGGTATGATCAGAAGGTTGCCGTCGCCGAGTTGTGCTTGCGCCATCATGTCCTGGTCTACCACTACTCCCTGGCCACAAGGCCTTGCGAGCGTTTCGCCAGGTTTATCAACAGACCCGACTACAGGTTCGCTACGTTGGACACCTTCAACGATCTAAAGGTGCTTGAGACTACGGGCTTGGCCTGCCAGAATCTTGTCAACATCCAAGGCCAGTACAGGGTCTGGGGCAGAAAGAAGAAGAAGGACTCCCTAGTTGACCTAGCCGTGGCCATCATCGACCCCTACTACAAAGGCATGAAACATGAGTGCAAAAAGAACAAGGATGCCTGACACGAGGCCTGGGTGCGGAGACTGGATGAAGAACACGTCAAGTACGCGGCCAAGGACACGTACACAAGCTACGAGATGTACAGGCGGATCGTTGACATGAGGGAGCGCCTCCTTCCTGTGGATGACGAGGCATCGAGGCACAAGTAGAGTAGTGGCGGCAGTGTCACAAGAAGTAGATGATTAGATGATCGTTTCTCCTAGTTTAGAATGCATGTAATTGTTTATTGAGGTGTGTGCAAATGTTTTGTATAGTCACCTATGTAATTGGATATTTAATTTGGTTATATATGTTGTTCTTCTGTAGACTGAGCAAATTACAACGCAGACGGACTAAACTAGGGAACCCGTCGGTGATGATTTCATCAATTGCTGACAATTGTTTACCAGCAAGCGTTTGCCCGCAACACACATGGGTTATTAGAAGGAATCGTCTGTGTTGTTATCGGTCTTCCCACACATTTCGGATTACTGACATGTTTGCCGCGTATCACACACATCTTGTTAAGTTGAACCGTTTCTGTTGTGTTGGGTAATCGCAAACAGTTCATCCGAGTGAACCGCATGCCATATATCACACAAACCTTGATCTGCCTGACCATTTCTGTTGTGTTGCGTAATCACAAATAATTCATCCGAGTGAACTGTGTGCCGTGTATCGCACACACCACGAACTGGTTGACCGTGTTTGTTGTTCAGGCTTATCGCAAACAGTTCGTATGGATCAACTGTATGCCACGTATCGCACACGCGTCTCTAATCTGAATCATTTTTTATGTCTCCGGCATCACAAACAGTTCGTCTTATTGGGGATGTTTTTTTACGACACCGTTTGTGATTCATGCATCGCACACAGTTTGGTCGTGGGGTCTCTGATTCATGTGTCGCGTTAGCGGTCACCTATAGTAGTGAGAACGCGGTGATAGGGATTAATAGGAGAAGTCAAAAAGGAAGAAAGTCTCGCATCAACTAGGCGGATCAACGGACTATGGAGATGTCCATCAATCAATATCAATGCGAGGAGTAGGGATTGCCATGCAACGGATGCACTAAGAGCTATAAGTGTATGAAAGCTCAACTGAAACTAAGTGGGTGTGCATCCAACTGGCTTGCTCATGAAGACCTCGGGCATTTGAGGAAGCCCGTCATCGGAATATACAAGCCAAGTTCTATAACGTAAAATTCCCACTAGTATATGAAAGTGACAAAACAGGAGACTCTCTATATGAAGAACATGGTGTTACTCTGAAGCACAAGTGTGGAAAGGATAGTAACATTGCCCCTTCTCTCTTTTTCTCTCTCTTTTTTTGTTGGGCTCTTTTTGGCCTCTTTTTTTCTTTTCTTTTTTTATTTTTCGTCCGGAGTCTCATCCCAACTTGTGGGGGAATCATAGTCTCCATCATCCTTTCCTCACTGGGACAATGCTCTAATAATGATGATCATCACACTTTTATTTACTTACAACTCGATATTACAACTCAATAAAAACTATACAGAATGACTCTATATGAATTCCTCTGGTAGTGTACCAGGATGTGCAATGATCTAGCGTAACATGTATAAAAATGATGAACGGTGGCTGAGCCACAAATACTATGTCAGCTATATGATCATGCAAAGCAATATGACAATGAACACAAGTCATATGACGGAACGGTGGATGTTGCATGGCAATATATCTTGGAGTGGCTATGGAAATACCATAATAGGTAGGTATGGTGACAGTTTTGAGGAAGATATAAGGAGGCTTATGTGTGATGGAGCGTATCATATCACGGGGTTTGGATGCACCGGCAAAGTTTGCACCAACTCTCGAGGTGAGATCGGGCAATGCATGGTACCGGAGAGGCTAGCAAATTGCGGAAGGATGAGAGTGCATATAATCCATGGACTCACATTAGTCACAAAGAACTCACATACTTATTGCAAAGCCTATTAGCCCTCAAAGCAAAGTACAACTCGCATGCCCCTAGGGAGGAGGTTGGTAGGAGTTAACCATCGCGCACCCCCGATTATCGCAGCAATCAAGGATTTCATTTCAGGCCTAAGAATGCTCGGACCTCCCCACCATGCCATGACCAACACTTAGATGAGAAGTTAATAACAACCTTTAATACCGATATTTCTACTAACCAATGATCATGAACCAATATCCTTTCATATTACGACATCAATTTCATTAAACCACACGTTTCATATTTAGTGATCTACATGAAAGTTTTTATTATATCCCTCTTGAATACCTATCCTTTATGGACTAGTATTATAACCCATGCAAATTGCCATTACTATTTATTAGACTCTCCAAAAGATTTAAGTGAAGAATGAGAGTGCAACTATTTCTTTAAAATATAACCACCGTCGTGCTCTAAAAGATATAAGTGAAGCACTAGAGCAACTGCCTAGCTCAAAAGATATAAGTGAAGCACATAGAGTATTCTAACAAATCACGAATAAATGTGTCGGAGTTTAGGATCTGCGTCCAATAAACTTCTCCAAGAACTTAGGATTCGAACTCTGGGGGACTTTGCTTGGCAACCTACGACACGACGGCAACTATGGCGGGAACACGACGGGCTCGCCGGCTCTCACCGGACACGAAGGGGACGCGCGAGCTACCCAGGTTCGGGCCACCGTGCGGTGTAATACCCTACTCCTGCTTGTGTTGGATTGCTCTATGGTGGAGAACTTGTGCTCGAGGTACAAGAGCTGTGGGGGAGAATGGATCGATCCCCTTAAATGGAAGCAGCCCTGCCCCTTTTGTAGTGCCTTGGTCCTCTTCCCCGAAAATATGAGCGTTAAAGGGCAACCACAGGGCGGCAATTCAAAGGGGGGCAGGGGCGCAGGCTTATCCTGACTAAAGTCGGTCTCTGCCTGTTAAAGCAGCTCCTTGTGACGCGCTGGTGGGCTTGACGATGACCTCCATCCTGGCGCGTTGATCCGTCCTGATCTTCTATCACCAAAGAGGAAAGCCTTTGGGACTTGCTTTGGGGGAGGCAGACGCCGCTGCTCCCTTATCACCAGAATGGAAGCTGGGCTTGGTCGCGCCCCGCTGTCCTTACCCTGACAGCGGGACGTCACCCATGTGATGGGCGCGGAGCCCCGCGGCTGGCGCCGTACAACTTGCTTCGTGGGAAGGCCTCGCAAGGGGAGCCTCGCGAGGGAACCTGGTGCTTGGCGGCCTCGGCAGGGCCTAGCCTGGCGGGGAGGGGCCTCGCGAGGCTCGCCCCTCTCAAGGCGGCTTCCTCCGGAGCGGCCGAGGCAAGGCCACTCTCACGGGCCCGCCCGAGCGCGGTCCTCTGGGCCAGAGGCAGACGGGCCGTGGTACCCTGGTTCCCACTGGGCTGACAGTAGCCCCCGGGCCCGTGGCACGCACGTTCCGCCCGGTTAGGGATGAAACGGCGCAGGGCCCATCGAGCTGCCGGGACCAGAGGCGACGCGTGGCGGCTTTTGCGGGGAGGGTCGCCCCCACTCCCCACGACGCCTCGGTAACCGCCGTCTTGGTGATAAAGCCTGCCCGCTCGGGGCGCAGGCGCGTCATTGCTCCTCGTCCCCATCTTGCCCTTCGTCTCGCGTGAGCAGCTTCTTCGTTGCTCCTCCCCCAACTTCCAATCTCTCCGCCGCCATGGCCCCTGGCAGGAAAGGGAAGAAGAAAATCGCCGAGCCGGGGTCGTCGGTCCCGCCGGGGCCGGGGCCCGCGCTGCTGAAATCCATGATCCTCAACGAGGAGGGCCTAGACAAGGTGCGGCCGATGACGGCCAGTGCCCACAATGGGAATGGGGCGATGAAGATCTGGCCAGCGTCGCGCCCCATGGCGCATCGAGAGGGTACGACCTTCCCATTCTTCCTCCACTCCATCTTCGCCGGGCTGGTACCCCCCTTCTCCAACTTCTTCAATGCCGTGCTCAGCCACTATCAGGTTCATGTGTTGCACCTGCACCCGAGCTCGGTCCTTCTTCTCTCCGCCTTCGCCTACCTCTGCGAGGCCTTTCTGGGGGTGCTACCGTCCGTGGCCTTATTCCGGAAATTTTTCCGCCTCCGACTGACCGAGGCGGACCAGTGCTCGCGCTGCGTGTCATTCCAGATGGTCGCGGGCATGCGCGCACATCATCGACATGCGGCTCCCCGAGGAGGTGGAAGGCTTCAGGGAGCGCTGGGTCTACATGGGCACGCACAAGTACAGCCCCTTGCTCGAAATCCCGGAGGCACCAGCGATGCCGAGCTCCGGGTGGGGGCCCGCCGAGCTGACCGAGGCCGCGCTGGGGCCAGTCATGGCGAGGATGCAAGTGCTCCAAGCCGGCGAGCTCACCGCGAGCATGGTCGTCAAGGAGTTTGTGCGCAAGCGCATTGCCCCCTTCCAGAGGCGCCTTCGCCCGGTATGGACCCACTCAGGCCTGGGGGACCCCATGAGGCTGAGCCCCGATCGCCTTGCCCCGGAGGTGGTGGAAGGGCTGGTGAACGTTCTCCTTGACGCGGCGACGTCGTTCCTGCCGCCAAGCGTGGCTCCAATTTACTGCTTCGGAAACTGGGAGGACGTGCGGGCCGGCATGCCACTGTTCAATCAGTGGGGGCTTGTGCCCCCAGGTCATGTGGAACCCCGCGACAATCCGGTCCAGGTGCTGTCGCTTCCCGGAGGTGAAGGCGACACCAAGGTGGCCGCCGTGGCGGATGCCTGGAGTGAGGCGGCGGCCTCCGAGCCGACTCACTGCCTGTCGACGGTGGGAACCGACAGCGGCGGCAGCAATGACGCCGGGGGCCTCGAGACGAGCCCCAGCGGTCTGCGCCCCCGATGGAGGAAACCCTTGGCGCAGAGAAACCCGCGGCTGGCGGGGCGATCCCGCCCGCCGAAGCCTCGGGAGGGGGCCTAGACGGGCCCCATGGCGGGGCCTCAGGAGGGGTCCCCAAAGAGTCCCGAGGGGGCGGAAGCGGCAGCCGCCCTGGAGGGAAGCTAAGGAAGCGGCGATGGGTCCCCAGAGACGTGTAACTCCCCCTGCCTCGCGCGTTCCTTATGCCCACCGCCTCATCTTGCACGGCTCGGCTTGATCCCTAGTTATGCAATAGGGGCTCCCCGGCGAAGAAGAAGAAGGAGGGTGTCCAGGACGAGGATGCCGGAGAGCCCGCCGGGGCTCAGCGGGAGTTGGGGGTGGTTGGCGCACCGACGCCACCAACGATCCCCGCAAAGCATGACGGAGGTGTGGAGGAGAGGTCTGCGGGATCTACCCAGCCTCCCGAGCAGGCCTTCCCTCCTGCCGGAGAAAGGGTGCCTCCGGAAGGGGCCCGCCCCGAGGGGGAGGAGGGCGCTGACGCGGCGGCCACCGCAAGCCTCGAGCGATCACCAGGGCGCCACGAGCCGGAGGCTACCGCACCCAGTCCTACCCGCGCGGCCGGGCGGCCGGCAGGGGCGGAGGTCGAGGAGGATCCGGGCCTCCTGGAGGGGAATGGGACCCCCTCAGACAGAGGTCTGGGCGGATCCGATGACGCAGCAGCCCCTGAGCCCCCAGAGCCATGGGGGCAGAGACGGAAGGGCCAGACGCGCCCGGGACCCTGGCCCTGGTGAGCCGCAGCATCCTATCGCGGATCGGGACTCTCCACCACGCCTGGTCGGCCGTTAGCTCCCTAGAGGCCGAGCTCATGGCCGAGGAGGAGAACCTCCGCCTGGAGCAGGGGCACGTTGTGGCCCGCGAGGCCCGGCTAGCCTCCCGCAAGGAGGTGATCACTCGGCGCGAGAGCATGGTGGCGGTCCTGGAGATAGACATGGAGATCCGGGAGCGCGAACTCATGCGGACCACCATCAAGTAGGAGAGGGAGCGAGAGCGCTTGGAGCATCTGGACCGTATCATGGCGGCCGGCGAGGCCACCTACCAAGAACGCCTCGCGAAAGCCAACGTCACGCTTGAAGAAAGAGCCGCGAGGTACAGGGTCGAGATCAACAAGCGGGGCCAGGAGGAGGTCACGCGGAGGCGAAGGCCCTAGCGGACACTTACTCCAACAACCTGAAGAAGCAGGAGGACCGCCTGACGAAGAGGTGTGGCGAACTCGACGCCGAAATTGCCAAGCTCAAGCGGCAACTCGCGGCGTCGGAAGCCGAGAGGCAGAGCGCGGCGGAGCTCCACGCCATGACTCGCCGTGAGCTGGAAGAACTCCAGGCTCAGGTGTGCGAGGTTAGCGACGAGGCGCAGCGGGCCCGCGATGAGGCTGTCCGAGGGCGCGGGGAGCAGCTCCAGCGCTCCAAGATGTTCCGCGAGCTCATGGGGCACGCTCGCAGCGCCGTGGCTGCTTTCTCGGTCGAGAGGGTGGAGGATCCCCTGGAGACCGACGACGCCAGCTACCTGGCCTTCTTCACAAGGCTCGTGGAGCGGCTGGAGGCGAGCTCCACCCGGTGGGACGAGATCTGCGACATTGAGTGTCGCGACCTCCTGCGCCAGGCGACGACCCGCGTCTTCAGCAACCTGCTGCGCGTTGATGGTAGCTTCAACTTCGACCAGGTGTTGTCTCCGGTTCCCGAGGAGCTCCAAGACAATCTTGTGAGGGCGGTGGAGGACCATGTGGCGAGCCTGCTGGAGCGCTTCGCGCCCGTCGGGGAAGGGTCCGGCGACGACGGCAACCCAGTAGTCGACGCCGCCGCCGATGGCTCCGCTGCCTGAGGCCCTGCGCTCACCTTCATGTAACAAAGTGGATGCAGCCCCGAGGGGGCGTGAAGACATTTGTACGGCACTTTTTGTTGTTAAATACTTAATGATATGCGTGTTTTCGTTTTCCTCACGAGGCCTTTATTTCCCTTTTACATTGCCTTTGTGCCCTGTGTCGCTGGAACCCAGCCCCCGAGGCAGGCTACACCGTCACTGGGATGCCCAGAGCGTGCGCTCGGCAAGGCCAGAGGGTGTAGGGCTCTTAGGGCTAGTAGGAGTCCCTGAGGCGCGATGCTCAGGGTCCCCCCCTTGACGCGCAGGCGGCTCGTTCCAAGGAAGTCAGGAGGCCACGAGAGAGAAATGAGAGGGAAGGGACCCGAGGGGTGCTTTAGACTTAGCTCCTTTGAGGCGTGCGGCTTGGGGCGAGTCCTTAGTAGGGCACAGCTCGTGAGGCGCAGTCCCTCATGAGGCCCTCCGTCCATAGGACCCGTCGCGAGGCCTCCCGAGGGGGGGGCTCCTGAGGCCTTCGTACCCTGCACCAGGAAAACTGCCAAGTTTTTGCAAATAGTGTGGCAGGGCATGCTCGCGAGGTCGCATGTGGGTGTTACGCGAGGAGACAAGAGCACCAAGGACCTGGTGAGGTGACATGCACGGGAGCAGGCCCGCGAGCCAGAGCTCAGTCGCTTGGGTTTTTCAGTGCTGCTGGGACTGACCTGAGCACAGACACCGTGCCCAGCCCCCGCTCGCGTGACAGGCACGGGCGACACCATGAGCGCGCGCCCTGCGGTGGCAAGCACATAGGGTTTTGAAGGAAATAAGCTTTACTAATGCATGAAGCAAGTTCATTACATAACAGAAAGATACATGCTTCCGTGTTCGACACGGATCAGCTTGAGGATGTGACGGCCGAGGGCCCCTCAAGTAAGCCGCCAGCGCGGAGCATGGGGCATCCGCCAGCGCTGAGCATGGGGCTTCCACGAGAGTGGGAAGGAGCTCTCACGTGGCGGTGGCAGCGTGGGTAGAGAGAGCACCGGAGCGTGTACAGCTCCATGTCACTCGTATCCGTGGAGCACGGATAGAACTTACGGTGATGGCGGGCGTTCCATGTGTTTGGTACCGGAACACCCGTCTCCGTCATGAGTGGGGCCGCGGCAGGCCGGTGGGCGAGTGTTAACCACCTCCGTATTCCTTGCGATGTGGGGCTCCTGACTCATGCGCATCAGCCTCGTGAAGGTGGCTGCGGCACCCTCCAGGCCGAACGGCATACGCATGAGCCAGGGGGAGCCTGCGGCGATGAAGTCGACGCACATGCGCACGCTACCGCATGGCCTGGCGACGGTGGTGAGGCTGGCGATCCTCTTGGGGTGGGGGGCTTCACGTGCGATTCCAGCATCCTGGGGCTTGTTGACTTCTTGGGTGACGACTTCCTGCTTCTTGGGCGCTTGACGAAATTCCTCACGCTTGACGGGCCGCGCGCTCTGGCACGTGGCTGAGTGGTGCTCGATCACCTCCCTCAGCAGGCTGGGCGCACCTGATACTGTCCAAGCCAATGCATCAGGGCATGCCCGGAGGAAGGTGACGAGCGCGCCTTCCTATTTGGGGGAGGGCCCGCCACCAACGGCGAGGGAGGGGCCTGCTTCGCCCCCATCTAGCGACGCCTTCTTGGACTCGACCCGCTCCTGAGGGAGCAGGGGCTTCATCATCATGGGCGCTTCCTCGGCAGGCCCAGGCGCGTCCTCATCGGCCGGGTACGCGACAGAGGCAATTTTGTAGGTGTGCTCGAGGGTTTGCAGCGCATCCTTCTCGTCGCAGCGGACGGTGAGGGTACCGCGGCTGCCGGGCATTTTGACGAGGCCGTAGGCGTGGTGGATTGCGGCCATGAACTTGGTGAGCGCCGGGTAGCCCAAGATGGCGTTGTAAGGCAGGCCGATGTGAGCCACATCGAAGACAATGAACTCCGTACAGTAGTTCTTGCGGGTGCCAAAGGTGACGGGAAGGCGCACCTGCCCCAGGGGGACAGTGGAGCCGTCGGTGATGCCCGAGAAGGGCCTGGTGGGCATCAGGCACTCGTAGGGCACTTGAAGAGTCTCGAAGGTCTCGATGGAGATCACGTTGAGGCCGGCGCCTCCGTCGATGAGGGTCTTGGTGACAGCGACGTTGCTGATGGTGGGTTTGCACAGCAGGGGGACGGCGCCCACGCCCTTTGTGGACTTGGGGTGGTCGCTGGCGTCGAAGGCGATGGGGAACTCAGACCACTTGAGGCGGCCGGTGGAATCAAACGACGGGAGGGCTGCGTTCACCTCCCGAGAGAACTGCTTGAAGTGGCGGTTGGATGGAGGGGCCTGGGCCTCGCCGAGGATGCAGGCCACCCTGCGGGGCTCTTGGTAGCCCCCAGCGTTCTTAGCGGGAGGGGGGTCATTGGCGCATACTGGGGCGGCGTTGGCCTAAGGGTCAGCCTGCCGCGGCTGGTCCTGCCAGCCCTGACGGTTGTTGTCGCCAGCGCCGTTGTTGTGGTTGTCGCCCCAGCGGCCACCTCCGTTGCCGCCAACGTGGCCCTTGTCGCGCTCCTTGCGGCGCTCGGTGCGGCCCTCGTGAAGCAGCTTGAGCTCGTGGCAGTCTTCTGTGTTGTGGGAGTTCATGTTGTGGTAGGCACGGAAAGGGCGGGCGTCCTTCTTGGCCTCGCCGCGGTCGTGGCCGTGCTTGCAGTCCGGCTCCGCCGCAAGCACGGCTGGGCCCTTGCGCTTGGTGTCCTTGGCCTTGGGCTTCGCTGCGTCAGGCTCAACGTCGACGTCGTTGTGGAGGAAGAGGCGTCCCTCTTCGGCCTTGGCGCAGTGATCGGCGAGGACGAATAGCTCTGCCACGGAGTCTAGCTCGTCCCTGACTGAGAGCTTCTCGTGCATCTTCACGTCTGTGACGCCACTGGTGAAGGCGGAGACGATCGCGGCGTCGGAGGCCTTCGGGATCTTGTGGCGCACCTGGCTGAAGCGCTGGATGAACTTGCGAAGGGGCTCGCCAGGGTGCTGACGCACGTTCCGCAGGTCGTTGATCGTGAGGGCGCGGTCGCTCGTGCCCTTGAAGTTGGCGACGAACTGCTTGCACAGGTCCTCCCACGAAGAAATGGACGCCTCGGGGAGGTTCATGAGCCACGAGCGCGCAGTGTCCTTGAGGGCCATGGGGAACCAGTTCGCCATGACCCGATCGTCCCCCCAAGCGGCCTGGATGCTGATGGTGTAGAGCAGGAGGAACTCTGTGGGGTTTGCGGTGCCGTCGTAGCGCTGAGGGAGCTCTGGCTTGAACTTTTCAGGCCACACCACACGACGTAGCTCGGGGGCGAGGGCCAGGTAGCCCTCGTTGGTGACGGCTCCACCGTTGAGGGCTGCACGGTTCTGGTGCCCAGCCATGGCGACGTCATGGAGGACGCGGTCCTGGCGGTCGCGCGCCCTCTCGAGGGCCGCGCATGCGTCCGGGGGCGCGCGGTGGACGATCTGGCAGCTATCGCCGTCGCCGCCCGGCGCGAGCGAGCCGCGTGACGGCTCCAGGGCGCGTGCGACGGGGCGGCGCTCGACCATGTTGCGGTCTGGAGGAGGAGGAGGCGCTTCATGCCCGGCCCGGTCCGCATGGGATGGCGGAGCAGACGGGGAGCGGAAGGGCGCCTGGCCATCGCGCGCAGCGTCAACGAGCTCGGTGATGCGCCCAAGCCAGGCATCGTAGGCGTCCTCGGTGGGGCGGTAGCGCAGCAGCTCCTGCGCCATGAGCAGCGCGGCACGCGGAGCAGGTCGATCGCGACGCGTGAGCGAGGAGGTGGCAGCGGAGGGGTCATGCGCCTGCTCGTTCACCGAAGGGTGGGCGAAGGAGGCCACGCGTTCCCCAACAGGCTTGGTGGCGGCGCGAGGGCGTCGCCCGGGGGCACCACGGGCGGCGGGCGCCGCGGGGACCCTAACGGCGGCGCGGCGTGCGGTGCGTTCCCGGCGAGCGGCGGCGGCGTCCATGTCGATGCTGGGGTCGGGGTCGAAGGCGCGAAGACGGCAAGCCCCCCTACCTAGCATGCCAAATGTCGGAGTCTAGGATCTGCGTCCAAGAAACTTCTCCAAGAACTTAGGATTCGAACTCTGGGGGACTTTGCTTGGCGACCTACGACATGACGGCAACTATGGCGGGAACACGACGGGCTCACCAGCTCTCACCGGACACGAAGGGGACGCGCGAGCTACCCAGGTTCGGGCCACCGTGCGGTGTAATACCCTACTCCTGCTTGTGTTGGATTGCTCTATGCTGGAGAACTTGTGCTCGAGGTACAAGAGCTGTGGGGGAGAATGGATCGATCCCCTTAAATGGAAGCAGCCCTGCCCCTTTTGTAGTGCCTTGGTCCTCTTCCCCGAAAATATGAGCGTTAAAGGGCAACCACAGGGCAGCAATTCAAAGGGGGACAGGGGCGCAGGCTTATCCTGACTAAAGCCGGTCTCTGCCTGTTAAAGCAGCTCCTTGTGACGCGCTGGTGGGCTTGGCGATGACCTCCATCCTGGCGCGCTGATCCGTCCTGATCTTCTATCACCAAAGAGGAAAGCCTTTGGGACTTGCTTTGGGGGAGGCAGACGCCGCTGCTCCCTTATCACCAGAATGGAAGCTAGGCTTGGTCGCGCCCCGCTGTCCTTATCCTGACAGCGGGACGTCACCCATGTGATGAGCGCGGAGCCCCGCGGCTGGCCTGTGAGAGTGGCCTGGTATCCTGGGCCAGAGGCAGACGGGCCGTGGTACCCTGGTTCCCACTGGGCCGACAAAATGTGTGTCCCTCTCAAAAGGTGTGTCCAGAAAAATATGATTGTGGCAAACTAAAAATCAAACAAATAAAAGAAAACTATGGCACAAGACGCTCCAAGTAAAACTCATATCATGTGATGAATAAAAATATAGCTCCAAGTAAGTTACCGATAGATTGTAGACGAAAGAGGGGATGCCATCCGGGGCATCCCCAAGCTTAGACACTTGGGTCTTCCGTGAATATTACCTTGGGGTGCCTTGGGCATCCCCAAGCTTAGGGTCTTGCCGCTCCTTATTCCTTCATCCATCGTAATCTCACCCAAAACTTGAAAACTTCAGCACACAAAACTCAACAGAAACTTCATGAGATTCGTTAGTACAATAAATCAATCATCCACTTTAGGTAATGTTATAAACTCATTCATAATTGTTCTTTCATAATACCTACTGTATTCTAACTCTTCCATGACTTATACCCCCCGATATAATCCATAGTTTCATTAAAACAAGCACACTATGCAATAAAAACAGAATCTGTCTAAAACAGAACAGTAAGTAATGACAGAATTTTATCTATACTTCTGTAACTCCAAAAATTCTTAAATATTAGGAAAACGTAAACAATTTGTATCCCAATACTGTGTAAAAAATTCAGGTTTTTCTGACGTTCCAGTACAGAACTAAAAATCCAGAACTGGGCGCAAAACTTTCTGTTTTCAAACAGCATCAATTATACTATCATCCAAATCATCCCAAAGGTATTACTTGGCACAAACACTCATTAAAAGATAAAAACACAATCATAACAGTAGCTAAAACTGTGTGACTCAAGAAAATAAAAATTTCAATAAAGATAAATATTGGGTTACCTCCCAACAAGCGCTATTGTTTTATGCCCCTAGCTAGGCATAATGCATTGTTTCAAGTATTATCATCATTCAAATCCAATTCCTCAATTATACATCCACACTTCCTAGGAGGTTTAGCATAAGAGTTTTTAATTATCACACTCCTAGGGACAAAGTTGAGGAATTTGCTATAAATAGGTTCCTTTATTATATCAATGAAGTTGGGGTGCAAGCTAATCATTTGAAGATCCTCATTTTCTTTACTAGATGTGGCACCCTTATTCTTAGGAACATACATAAACTTGTAATTCTTAAGAGGAGGAGTTCTCTCAATAGTATTAACAGAAGAAAAAGCAAAACCTAAATTATTAATGATTTCCTCCAACTTATCAATTCTAGCGGGACTTTGTTCTACTCTTTCATTAATAATTGGTTCCTTCTCCTTTAACATTTTTAATGTAGTTCCTACCTTAGATCCAAATTGAGTGACTTGATTGTGAACCTTTTTATCTAAATTCTCAATATGTTCTACAGTAGGCATTTTATTTTCAATAGCTTCTAATCTTCGCATAACATGTTCCAAAGTCAATGCCTTTTCATTAATAGTTATAGGTGGTGATCCTACCAAATTTCCCATAGCATTGAAAGCATCATTAGGGTGACTACTCAAGAAATTCCCTCCGGTAATAGTGTCTAGCACAAATCTATACCAAGTAGTAACACCAACATAAAAATTGCGAAGCAAAATAGTGGTGGATTGCTTTCGAGTTGATCTGTTTTGAGCATCGCAAATCCTATGCCAAACATCTTTTAAACTTTCTCCTCCCCTTTGTTTAAAATTAAGCACTTCATTCTCGGGAGTACAAGCAATGAGCAAAGAACTAGCCATAATGGCAAAGCAAGCAAACGAGCAAATAAAAATATTTTTGTGTTTTTTGTATTTTTATGAGAAGTGGGGGAGATGAAAATGAGAGGCAAAGGCAAATAAAAAAGGCAAATAAAAAGTAGAGCGAGTAGATGATAGTTTGTGTGAAGGTACTTGATAGGTTTTGATGATGTCTCCCCGGTAACGGCGCCAGAAATTCTTCCTGCTACTTGTGAGCTACGTTGGGATTTTCCTCGAAGAGGAGAGGAGATGCAGTACAGTAGAGATAAGTATTTCCCTCAGTGAGAACCAAGGTTATCGAACCAGTATTTCCCTCAAAAAGTTTCATAGCGTTTGGACTCCGTTTGGTACTGATTTTCTGGAAAACCAAAAACAAGCAAAAAACAGCATCTGGCACTAGGCACTGGGTTAATAGGTTAGTCCCAAAAAATGATATAAAATATCATATAAATGCATATAAAACATCCAAGATTGATAATATAATAGCATGGAACAATAAAAAATTATAGATACGTTGGAGACATATCAAGCCCGACATCCGGCCACCTCCCGGAAATCCGGCTGAGACCACAGTACGTGGGCAGAAGCCCCGGACATCCGGCACCTGCGCATGCACAAACGGGCCACGGGCCCATGTATCCCTCTTTCTCCCCTCTTATCTCGTGGACTACTATATATAGACCCACACCTCCTCCTAGCTAGGGTTGGCAAAGTGATAGCTCATTAGAGATTGAGTTTTGCTCATCCACTACCTACTCCCATGGAGTTCAAGACGTCCATGTGAGATGATCCCCTAGTGGATTCAAGACCCCCTTGTGGGAACATCCATCTTTGAATTCAAGACCTCAACTCCTCCAAGGATTGGGATGAACTAGCTACCTTGATACCTTCTTGTGTTGGATTTGGACCCTTGTATCCCCTTATGTGATTGCGGATTTAGCACATGTGTGATTGGATTTGTGTCAATTGAGTGTTTGCTTTGTGTTCTTCTCTCAATTTGCCCTTTTCCCCCTCGAAGTGTGAAAATATCATCACATTAGGGTTCCACCCTACATCACCAAAGCTCACGTACGGTAAGTGACTACGATACTCTCATGGTCTAAGGAACAAAAATCACAAGTTAACACTCCGTGTTATAGCAATTGACTTTATGACGATTGATACGTCTCCGTCGTATCTATAATTTTTGATTGTTTCATGCCAATATTCTACAACTTTCATATACTTTTGGCAACATTTTATATTATTTTTGGGACTAACATATTGATCCAGTACCCAGTGTCAGTTCCTGTTTTTTTGCATGTTTTTTGTTTCACAAAAAATCCATATCAAACGAAGTCCAAATGCGATAAATTTTTATGGAGATTTATTTTGGAATATATGTGATTTTTGGGAAGAAGAATCAATGCAAGACGATGCCCGAGGGACCCACAAGGCAACAGGGCGCGCCATGGGGGGTATGGCGCGCCGTGTTGCCTTGTGACTCCCTCGTAAGTTGGTTGGAGCCCTTCTTTCACCGCAAGAAAGATAATTTCCGTATAAAATCATGTTAAAATTTCAGCCCAATCGGAGTTACGGATCTCGGGGAATATAAGAAACGGTGAAGGGCCAGAAAACAGGAACGTGAAACAAAAGAGAAAAAGAGAGAGAGATCCAATCTCAGAGGGGCTCCTGCCCTCCGGGAGCCATGGCGGCCAAGGACCAGAGGGGAAACTGTTCTCCCATCTAGGGGGGAGGCCAAGCAAGAAGAAGGAGGGGGTGATACGTCCAATTTGCATCATGATTTCCTACTATTATTTATAATGTATTTGGTCATTATTTCACTTTATGATGCAATTCTTATGCCTTTTCTCTCTTAATTTGCAAGATTTATATGAAGAGCGAGAATACCGGCAGCTGGAATTCTGGACCTGAAATAGCTACAGCAGATATACCTATTCTACAGAGCTCCAAATGTCCTGAAATTTTACGGAGATTTTTTATTGAATATACAAAAAATACTGGAGAAAAGAAATACCAGAGGGGACCCACCAGTTGCCCACAAGGCAACAGGGCGCGGCCCCCCTGAGGCGCACCCTGATGCCTTGTGGGGCCCACAGCTGGCCTTCGGCCCCCTCCTTCTGCTATATAAGCTCATTTGCCCTAAAAAATTTATAGATAGGACTTTCGGGATGAACCGCCGCCGTCTCGAGGCGGAACCTGGGCAGGAGCACTTTTGCTCTCCGGCGGAGCGATTCCGCCAGGGATACTTCCCTCCGGGAGGGGGAAATCGAAGCCATCGACATCACCAACTATCCTCTCATCGTGGGAGGTCCAATCTTCATCAACATCTTCACCAGCGCCATCTCATCTCAAACCCTAGTTCATCCCTTGTATTCAATCTTTGTCTCAAAACCTCATATTGGTACCTGTTGGTTGCTAGTAGTGTTGATTATATCTTGTAGTTGATGCTAGTTGGTTTATTTGGTGGAAGATTATATGTTTAGATCCTTAATGATATTCAATACCCCCCTGAACTTGAACATGAATATGATTTGTGACTAGTTACATTTGTTCTTGAGGACATGGGAGAAGTCTTGTCATAAGTAATCATGTGAATTTGGTATTCGTTCGATATTTTGATGATATGTATGTTGTTGCTTCCTTTAGTGGTGACATGTGAACGTCGACTACATGACACCTCGCCATACTTTGGCCTAAGGGAAGACATTGTGGAGTAATAAGTAGATGATGGGTTGCTAGAGTGATAGAAGCTTAAACCCTACTTAATGCGTTATTCCGTAGGGGGCAGATTTGGATCCATATGTTTCATGCTATGGTTAGATTTATCTTAATTCTTCTTTCGTAGTTGCGGATGCTTGCGAGAGGGGGTAATCATAAGAGGGTTGCTTTTTCAAGTAAGAACATCACCATAGCACCGGTCCACCCACATATCAAATTATCAAAGTAGCGAACGCGAATCAAATAAACATGATGAAACTGACTAGATGATAATTCCCATGTGTCCTCGAGAACGCTTTGCTTCATATAAGAGACCGTTCCGGCTTGTCCTTTGATATAAAAAGGATTGGGCCACCTTGCTGCACTTTTATTACACTTCTTACTTGCTACTCGTTACGAATTATCTTGCTACAAAACTATCAGTTACCGCTACTTTCAGTGCTTGCAGAAAATACCTTGCTAAAAACCGCTTATCATTTCTTTCTGCTCCTCGTTGGGTTCGACACTCTTACTTATAGAAAGGACTATGATTGATCCCCTATACTTGTGGGTCATCAAGACTCTTTTCTGGCACCGTTGCCGGGGAGTGAAGCGCCTTTGGTAAGTAGAATTTGGTAAGGAAACATTTTTTATTACGTGCTGAAATTTACTGTCACTTGTCACTATGGAAAGTAATCCTTTGAGGGGTTTGTTTGGTGTATCTTCACCTCGACCGGAAGCATTAAGAGTTGCCCCCCAACCTATTGAACCTACTGAAAATATTTATTATGAAATTCCTTCAGGTATGATAGAGAAACTGCTGGCTAATCCTTATGCAGGAGATGGAAAGGTACATCCTGATATGCACTTGATATATATAGATGAGATTTGTGGATTGTTTAATCTTGCAGGTCTATCCGAGGATGGAGTTAAGAAGAAGGTATTCCCTTTATCTTTGGAGGGAAAGACATTGAGATGGTATAGGCTATTGGATGATACTGAAACATGGGATTGGAACCGGTTGAAGCTGGAATTTCACCAGAAATTTTATCCTATGCATTTGGTTCATCGTGATCGGAATTATATATATATAATTTTTGGCCTCGTGAAAGAGAAAGTATCGCTGAAGCTTGGGGGAGGCTTAAGCATATGCTGCACACATGCCCCAATCATGAGCTCTCAAGAGAAATAATTATACAAAACTTTTATGCGCAGCTTTCTCGTAATGATCAATCCATGCTCGATACTTCTTCTACTGGTTCTTTTATAAAGAGAACTATTGAATTCAAATGGGATCTTCTGGAAAGAATTAAACGCAACTCCGAAGATTGGGAAATCGACAAAGGTAAAGAGTCAGGTATAAATCTTGAGTTTGATTGTGTTAAATCTTTTATGGAAACTGATGCTTTTCAAAAGTTTAGTACTAAATATGGACTCGACTCTGAGATAGTAGCTACTTTTTGTGAAACATTTGCTGCTCGTGTTGATCTCCCTAAGGAGAAATGGTTTAAGTTTCATCCACCTATTGAATTAAAAGAAGAACCTATAATAGCTAAAGAGGAAATAATCATTTACAATGTTGATCCAGTTGTGCCTACTGCTTATATTGAGAAACCTCCTTTTCCTGTTAGTATTAAGGAACATGCTAAAGCATCAACTGTGGTTAATAAGGGTAATATTAAACCAATTAAATCCTCTGAACAAATTAAAGTTGAACCTAATATTGCAATGGTTAAAGATCTTTTGGTTGATAACATTGATGGACATGTCATATATTTCTGTGATGAAGCAACTAGAATTGCTAAGCCAGATCTTAAAGATAAAAACAAACCTGTAATTGGCATGCATGTTATTTCTGTTAAAATTGGAGATCATTGCTATCATGGTTTATGTGATATTGGTGCTAGCATGAGTGCCATTCCATTTACTCTTTATCAAGAAGTCATGAATGATATTGCACCTGTTGAGATTGAAGATATTGATGTTACTATTAAGCTTGCAAACAGAGATACTGTTGCACCACTTGGGATTGTTAGAGATGTTGAAGTCTTGTGTGTAAGATCAAATACCCTACTGATTTTCTTATTCTTGGATCACCACAAGATGATTTTTGTCCCACTATATTTGGTAGACCCTTCTTGAATACAGTTAATGCTAAGATTGATTGCAATAAAGAAATAGTCAGTGTTAATTTTGGTGATGTATCTCATGATTTCAATTTCTCTAAGTTTAGTAGACAACCTCGTGATAAGGAATTACCTAATAAAGATGAAATTATTGGTCTTGCTTCCATTGATGTGCCTCCTACTGATCCTTTAGAACAATACTTGTTACACCATGAAAATGATATGCATATGAGTGAAAGAAATGAAATAGATGAAATATTCTTTAAACAAGCACCTATTCTAAAACATAATTTGCCTATCGAAACTCTGGGAGATCCTCTTCCACCTAAGGGTGATCCTGTGTTTGAATTAAAGAAACTACCTGATACACTTAAATATGCTTATCTTGATGAAAAGAAGATATATCCTGTTATTATTAGTGCTAACCTTTCAGAGCATGAAGAAAAGAGATTACTTAAAACTCTGAGGAAGCACCGTGCAGCTATTGGGTATACTCTTGATGATCTTAAGGGCATTAGTCCCACTCTATGTCAGCACAAAATTCATATGGAGCCAGATGCTAAACCAGTTGTTGATCATCAAAGAAGATTAAATCCTAAAATGAAGGATGTGGTAAGAACTAAAATATTAAAGCTTTTGGAGGCAGGTATAATTTATCCTATAGCTGATAGTAGATGGTTAAGTCATGTTCATTGTGTTCCTAAGAAAGGAGGCATTACTGTTGTTCCTAATGATAAAAATGAACTTATCCCACAAAGAATTATAACTGGTTATAGGATGGTAATTGATTTCAGGAAATTAAATAAAGCAACTAGGAAAGATCATTACCCCTTGCCTTTTATTGATCAAATGTTAGAAAGATTATCTAAACATACACACTTTTGCTTCCTAGATGGATACTCTGGTTTCTCTCAAATACCTGTATCAAAAGAAGATCAAGAGAAAACCACTTTTACTTGTCCTTTTGAAACTTATGCTTATCGTCATATGCCTTTTGGTTTATGTAACGCACCTGCTACCTTTCAAAGATGTATGACTGCTATATTCTCTGACTTTTGTGAAAAGATTGTTGAGGTTTTCATGGATGATTTCTCCATTTACGGAACTTCTTTTGATGATTGCTTAAGCAACCTTGATCAAGTTTTGCTAAGATGTGAAGAAACTAATCTTGTCTTGAATTGGGAGAAGTGCCACTTTATGGTGAATGAAGGTATAGTCCTTGGGCATAAGATCTCCGAAAGAGGTATTGAGGTAGATAAAGATAAAGTTGATGCAATTGAGAAAATGCCATGTCCTAAAGATATCAAAGGTATAAGAAATTTCCTAGGTCATGTTGGTTTCTATAGAAGGTTTATAAAAGACTTCTCTTAAATTTCTTGGCCTCTTACTAATCTCTTGCAAAAAGATGTTCCATTTGTGTTTGATGATGATTGCGTAGAAGCCTTTGAAATACTTAAGAAAGCCTTAATATCTGCACCTATTATTCAACCACCTGATTGGAACCTACCCTTTGAAATTATGGGTGATGCTAGTGATTATGCTGTTGGTGTTGTTCTAGGACAAAGAGTTGATAAAAAATTAAATGTTATTCATTATGCTAGTAAAACTCTAGACAGTGCTCAAAGAAACTATGCTACTACTGAGAAAGAATTTTTAGCAGTTGTGTTTGCATGTGATAAGTTCAGATCTTATATTGTTGACTCTAAAGTAACTGTTCACACTGATCATGCTGCTATTAAATACCTTATGGAAAAGAAAGATGCTAAACCTAGACTCATTAGGTGGGTTCTTTTGTTAAAAGAATTTGATTTGCATATTGTTGATAGAAAAGGAGCTGAAAATCCAATAGCGAATAATTTGTCTAGGATGGAAAATGTTCTTGATGACCCACTGCCTATTAATGATAATTTTCCTGATGAGCAATTAGCTGTTGTAAATGCTTCCCGCACTAGTCCTTGGTATGCAGACTATGCTAATTATATTGTTGCTAAATATATCCCACCTAGTTCCACCTACCAACAAAAGAAAAAGTTCTTCTTTGATTTAAGACATTACTTTTGGGATGACCCACATTTATATAAAGAAGGAATAGATGGTATTATTAGACATTGTGTACCTGCGCATGAACAGGAACAAATCCTACGGAAGTGTCACTCCGAGGCATACGGAGGACACCATGCGGGAGACAGCACTGCACATAAGGTATTACAATCTGGTTTCTATTGGCCTACTCTTTTCAAAGTTGCACATAAGTTTGTCCTTTCTTGTGATGAATGTCAAAGAATTGGTAATGCTGGTAGACGTCAAGAAATGCCTATGAATTATTCACTTGTTATTAAACCATTTGATGCTTGGGGTTTTGATTATATGGGACCTTTTCCTAAATCCAGCGGGTATACACATATTGTTGTTGCTGTTGATTATGTTACTAAGTGGGTAGAAGCTATTCCAACTAGTAGTGTTGATCACAACACCTCTATTAAAATGCTTAAAGAAGTTATATTCCCTAGGTTTGGAGTCCCTAGATACTTGATGACTGATGGTGGTTCACATTTTATTCATGGTGCTTTCCGCAAACTTCTTGCTAAATTTCATGTTAACCATACAATTGCATCTCCTTATCATCCTCACTCTAGTGGTCAAGTTGAATTGAGTAATAGAGAAATAAAGTTAATTTTGCAAAAGACCATTAATAGATCCAGGAAAAATTGGTCTAAGAAACTTGATGATGCATTATGGGCTTATAGAACTGCTTATAAAAATCCTATGGGTATGTCTCCATATAAAATGGTCGATGGAAAAGCATGTCATTTACCTCTTGAACTAGAACATAAGGCATATTGGGCAATTAAAGAACTTAACTATGATTTCAAACTTGCCGGTGCGAAGAGGTTGTTTGACATTAGCTCTTTAGATGAATGGAGAACCCAAGCCTATGAAAATGCCAAGTTATTTAAAGAAAAAGTTAAAAGATGGCATGATAAAAGAATCCAAAAACAGGAATTTAAAGTGGGTGAGCATGTTCTATTGTACAAATCTCGTTTCAGATTTTTTGCAGGAAAACTTCTCTCTAAATGGGAAGGGCCATATATCATCGAAGAAGTTTATCGTTCCGGAGCTATCAAAATCAACAACTCCAAGGGCACTAACCCGAGAGTGGTTAATGGTCAAAGAATTAAACATTATATCTCAGGCACACCCATTAATGTTGAAACTAATATTATTCAAACTATGACACCGGAAGAACACATCAAAGAGTCCTTCTGGAATGCTCCAGAACCCTAAAAAGGGGTAGGTATGTGATTCGGTAAGTAAACCGACTCCAAAAATTCCATAAAAATTATTTCTGTCCATTTTGGAATATTAGAAAAAATACAAAAATAATAAACAGCCGAGGGGACCCATGAGGAGGTCACAAGGCAACAGACCCCCCCGGGGGTGCGGTGTGTTGCCTTGTGGGCCCCTCGTGTGCCCTCCCGACTCCGTTTTCCTCTCGTATGCTTGTTCTGCAAGATAAAAATTCTTTATATATACTCCCGTATGTTTTGACCACTGCATCGCAAGTTTCTTCCCTGTTCTTGTTTCGGGCTGTTTTTCTGTCAGATTTTTTAGGCCAGGCATCATGTCTTCCTCCTCCTCCAACAACGTGGGAGATGACGCTTGGTTGCTGCAGATGAAACTCAAGAGAGAGGAGGAGGAAGATGATGAAGATTCGCTGGAGGTCCACCCTCCGGCTTCCGAGAGGGGTACCCTTGCCGGCATCTCCACAACTCCAAATCCCCATCAAGCCATGAGAAGCACAAGAAGCCATGGGAGTCCAGAGGTACAAGAAGGGCTTCCCCCTAGGAGGCCCTTGCATGGGTTACATCAAAACAATTTTCATAATTTGGTTCACAATTATGGATTTGAGAATACCCCCTGCATGCACATACCTTCCCAATTGGGACATCTCTCGTCCATGTGAAAGTGATGCAAGGAAGAAAGCCTGGGGCCTGAGAATAAAAATATTATGGCCGAAGTCCAGAAGAACACGGAGATGATCCAGCATGTACTCCGGGAAATTCAGAGCCTAAGGGAGATCCTAATTGATGCAATAAAAAGCAAGTCCATCACTTCATCACCACCATCACCGAAGAAAGACAATTGAGTACACGGGTATGGGCACCACCCTTGGCTTGCTCCAAGCTTGGGGGAGGTGCCCCGGTATCGTATCACCATCACCTTTTTATCATCATTATCTATCTTAGTTCAATCCTTAGTTATTTTGTGATTTAGAAGAATAAAGTTTTAGTATGATCTAGTTTCGAGTGCTTGTTTCGTGATCTATCTATCTATGTAATCGTGTGTGAGAGTTATATAATAAAGAGTAGTTTGAATTTTGCTTCTTTACTTTTATGTTTCAATCTAAGCAATAAAAGAATGAAAACGTCATATGCTATTTCCTTGGAGAGTAATGACTTTACATGAAGAAAAGTATAGTTGATAAAAATTATTGGAAGTTAACAAACATAGCATTGGTCATTGATGCAATTCATGAAAAAGTTAATAAAGGAAGAGAGGATTCACATATAAATATACTATCTTGGACATCTTTTATGATTGTGAGCCCCCATTAAATATTCGATGCCAAATAGTTGACGTTGGATAAGGAAGACAACGTAATGAGTTATGTTTGCTTATATTCACATAGAAGTTATATTGTCATAGATCCTCTAACATGTGGTGCTTGCTCACTATCTTTTGCTAGCCGAAAATCTGCACTAAGTAGAGATACTACTTGTGCATCCAAAACCCTTGAACCCAGTTTCATGTCATGAGAGTCCACTATATCTACCTATGGATTGAATAAGATCCTTCAAGTAAGTTGTCATCGGTGCATAAAGCAATAAAAATTGCCTCTAAATATGTATGAACTTTTATTGTAAGGGAAAATAAGCTTTGTACGATCTTGTGGTGGTGAAGAAATAAAAGCAACAGACTTCATAATAAAGGTTGCTATCACATGGGGCAATATAAAGTGACGTTCCTTTACATTAAGAGTTTGCACATCCAAAAATAAAAAGCGCATGACAACCCTGCTTCCCTCTGCGAAGGGCCTATCTTTTCTTTTCTGTATTCACTTTTATGCAAGAGTCAATAGTATTCTTCTTTATTCCGTTTTTTTTCTCTCTTTGCAAGCACCATGTGGTGGGGAAAGATCTAGGCATATATATCCTATTGGATGTAAGTGATCATGAGTTATTATAGTTGACATTACCCTTGAGGTAAAATTGTTGGGAGGTGAAACTATAAACCCCCGTCTTCCTATGTGTTTGATTGAAGCTTTTGCTCCATAAAAATATGCCATGAGTGTCAGCAATCATAGAAGACTAAATGATAGTTGAGTATGTGGACTTGCTAAAACAAAAAGCTCTTACATAGACTCTTCCTGAAAATATGATGAATTGTAATTGTTTCATTGACCGAGAACATAGTTTGTTAGTTTCCAAGAAAGTTTATGCTTTATACTTCAATGTTGTGATGAATTATTACTTGTCCATGGGAAGCTTTATGATAGTATATTGTTGTTATGAAATTAATCATGATGCTTTCATGTCCGTATTTTATTTTATCGACACCTCTCTCTCTAAACATGTGGTCATGATTATCGATTTCGGCTTTCGCTTGAGGACAAGCGAGGTCTAAGCTTGGGGGAGTTGATACGTCCAATTTGCATCATGATTTCCTACTGTTATTTATAATGTATTTGGTCATTATTTCACTTTATGATGCAATTCTTATGCCTTCTCTCTCTTAATTTGCAAGATTTATATGAAGAGGGAGAATACCGCAGCTGGAATTCTGGACTTGAAATAGCTACAGCAGAGATACCTATTCTACAGAGCTCCAAATGACCTGAAATTTTACGGAGATTTTTTATTGAATATATAAAAATACTAGAGAAAAGGAATACCAGAGGGGACCACCAGTTGCCACAAGGCAACAGGGCGCCCCCCCTAAGGCGCGCCCTGATGCCTTGTGGGGCCCACAGCTGGCCTCCGGCCCCCTCCTTCTGCTATATAAGCTCATTTGCCCTAAAAAATTATAGAGAGGACTTTTGGGATGAAGCGCCGCCGTCTCGAGGCAGAACCTGGGCAGGAGCACTTTTGCTCTCCGGCGGAGCGATTCCGCCGGGGATACTTCCCACCGGAAGGGGGAAATCGAAGCCATCGACATCACCAACGATCCTCTCATCGTGGGAGGGCCAATCTTCATCAACATCTTCACCAGCACCATCTCATCTCAAACCCTAGTTTATCTCTTGTATTCAATCTTTGTCTCAAAACCTCAGATTGGTACCTGTGGGTTGCTAGTAGTGTTGATTATATCTTGTAGTTGATGCTAGTTGGTTTATTTGGTGGAAGATTATATGTTCAGATCCTTAATGATATTCAATACCCCTATGATCTTGAACATGAATATGATTTGTGAGTAGTTACTTTTGTTCTTGAGGACATGGGAGAAGTCTTGTCATAAGTAATCATGTGAATTTGGTATTCGTTCGATATTTTGATGATATGTATGTTGTTGCTTCCTTTACTGGTGTCATGTGAACGTCGACTACATGACACTTCACCATACTTGGGCCTAAGGGAAGACATTGTGGAGTAATAAGTAGATGATGGGTTGCTAGAGTGACGGAAGCTTAAACCCTAGTTTATGTGTTATTCCGTAAGGGGCTGATTTGGATCCATATGTTTCATGCTATGGTTAGATTTATCTTAATTCTTCTTTCGTAGTTGCGGATGCTTGCGCGAGGGGGTAATCATAAGAGGGTTGCTTGTTCAAGTAAGAACAGCATGCTAGCACCAGTCCACCCACATATCAAATTATCAAAGTAGCAAACGCGAATCAAATAAACATGATGAAACTGACTAGATGATAATTCCCATGTGTCCCCGAGAACGCTTTGCTTAATATAAGAGACCGTTCTGGCTTGTCCTTTGCTATAAAAAGGATTGGGCCACCTTGCTGCACTTTTATTACACTTGTTACTTGCTACTCGTTACGAATTATCTTGCTACAAAACTATCAGTTACCGCTACTGTCAGTGCTTGCAGAAAATACCTTGTTGAAAACCGCTTATCATTTCCTTCTGCTCCTCATTGGATTCGACACTCTTACTTATCGAAAGGACTATGATTGATCCCCTATACTTGTGGCTCATCAGGGGGGGCTCTCTCCCCCTCTCTTTCGGTGGCACCGGAGCACCGCCGGGGGAACCATCGTGACGGCGATCTACACCAACAACTTCGCCGCCGTCATCACCAACTCTCTCCCCCTCTATGCAGCGGTTTAACCTCTCTATTCCCACTGTAATTCTCTACTTAAACATGGTGCTTAATGCTATATATTATTATCTAATGATGTGTGGCAATCCTATGATGTTTGAGTAGATTTCTTTTATCCTACGGGTTAATTGTGGTATGGTGTGATTGATATGAGTTGTATGTTAATATGGTGCTGTCCAATGGTGCCCTCCGTGTCACACAAGCGTGTGGGATTACCGCTGTAGGGTTTTGTAATACGTTCATAATTCTCTTATAGTGGGTGGCGAGAGTGACAGAATCTTATACCCGAGTAAGGGGGTTGTTGCGTATGGGAGTAAAGGGGACTTGTTACTTAATGCTATGGTTGGGTTTTACCTTAATGATCTTTTGTAGTTGCGGATGCTTGCTAGAGTTCCAATCATAAGTGCATACGATCCAAGCATGGAAAGTATGTTAGAGTATGCCTCTCACTCATTGCATATAATAAGTATCTATCGTGTTATATTCAATTGCCTGTGGACAATCTTTCTCATCGTTATACAAAAAGCTCTCTACTAAACAACTAACTTTTATTATCTTGCAAATTACTCCTAGTTTTATTCCTGCTAAGTACTTCTAGTTTTATTCTTGCAAACTTATCCTTACACCTACAAAGTAGTTTTATTCTTGTTCTAGGTAAAGCGAACGTTAAGTGTACATAGAGTTGTATCGGTGGTCGATAGAACTTGAAGGGAATATTAATTCTACCTTTAGCTCCTCGTTGGGTTCGACACTCTTACTTATTGAGAAAGGCTACAATTGATCCCCTATACTTGTAGGTTATCAAGACCTTTTTCTGGCGCCGTTGCCGGGGAGCAATAGCATGGGGTGAATATTGTCGTGTGTGCTTGTTTGCTTTATCACTAAGTAGTTTTTATTTTCTGTTCTAAGTTGTTCTCTATCTTTAGTTATGGATATGGAACACGAAATACCAAAAAAAATAGTTGTAGTTGCTACTCATGGAGATGGGGAACCTCCTAAAACCCTTGATGTTGGTTATGTGGAAAACATTAAATACTAGTTTGATAATCCTGATAAATCCCCATTCAACTTAATAATGGGAGATACTTTGGATCACCGGGAATACTTTAGGGATTATCGCTTGTCTCAAAAAGGGAAACACTTATGGGATCAAATTAAAATGTTGCGTTGGTATGCTTGGAATTTGTGCTTTAGGTGTGATTATACTTGTTGCTCTAAGATGAAGGCTCCACACCTTCCCTTTCAATGTGAATTTAATGATAATGAAACCTTGGCTTCTTATGCTAATGGTATATATGATTACTATGATGTGGAACAAATAGAAGAATTTGTTGCTTTTATGGTTGCTTATGAAATTGAATCTTTGTTTGAAAAGTATGAAGATTGTGATGATGCTATTTACAGATCTGAAAATTATGCTATACTTAAATATTGCTCTGAGGATTATGAATACAATGCCTATATTGATGAATTTATTGAGAAAGTCTCCGCTGCCCAAGAAGAGACAAATATTTTGCAGGAACCTATGGGAGAAGAAATTACTGAAACTGTGAGCTCATTAGATGAAAAAGATGATGAGGAGAGCGAAGAACAAAAGGAGGAAGATCGGATTAGCTACCCGTGCCCACCTTCTAATGAGAGTAACTCTTCAACTCATACATTGTTTAATTTCCCTTCATGATTACCAAAGGATGATTGCTATGATCCCTTGGATTCGTTTGAAATATCCCTTTTTGATGAAATTGATGCTTGCTATGCTTGTGGCCATGATGCCAATATGAATGATGCTTATGGAGATGAACTTGCTATAGTTCTTTATGTTAAGAATGAAATTGTTGCTATTGCACCAACACATGGTAGTCCTATTATCTTTTTGAATTCTCCCAACTACACTATATCGGAGAAGTTTGCACTTATTAAGGATTATATTGATGGGTTGCGTTTTACTATTACACATGCAGATTTTGATGGATATAATATGCATGTGCTTGCTGCTCCTAAATGCAATTACTATGAGAGAGGAACTACATCTCCACCTCTCTATGTTTCCAATACGATAAAATTGCAAGAAACTGTTTATACAATGCATTGGCCTTTATTATGTGATAGAGGCTAAGGTGTCCCATCTTTCGATGAGATGGTAGTTGTCGTTTTTGTAGAAGTCGACTTTGACAATCTGACTACGAACGTGCGATGACATCGCGACTTAGCAATCGCTAAACCAACTCCAAGAGGTTATTGACCACGCCGGAGCACGATCAACCTGACCATGAGGGTCTATTTCCTGCGAGCAAACGAAGAACAAGCAAGAAACTGAGATTGCAATCTGGATATTGCAAATAAAAGAGGAAAGCCTTATTAATCAAGTGGGGTTCTGTGACGTCTTGGTCTGGTCGTTGAACACAAACGAAGGACGCGAGTTGCAGCTATGGTGAACTTTAATCTAAACAAAACCCAAGTCTAAAACGACGCCCTAATGGCTGTATTTATAGGGAGACAGAGGGGAATTTCGTCCACCCTTGGCAAGGTGGGACTAAATTATGTCCTAAGTTATTTTCCCTATTAATACGGACTCTAAAAACTGCCTATTAAGTGTATTTCGAAATTACATGGGCCTGGCCCAAAACTAAGGTGACGCAGCACCTAAAATAAGCTATGGATGAAATTTATGAAAGGGCATCTTGTATATTTCGTCCATGTCCTTGTATGCCATCATGGAGGCTTCCAAGTGCTGAAAACTCCATCAGAAATGCCGTTCTGGTTCCCTTCGCGCGCGCCTTCATCTCCATGCTTGATCGTGCTCCAATGTTCATCCCTCTTGTCCATGCTAGGCCCTTCATTAATAATCAACACAAATGTATCTAATTTAGACAGCATCATATTCTCATGAACATTAGAATTACTCCCAAGAAACGAAAGTACCTGGTAATTTAATTGGCGTGCGCGAGCTCTAGTAATTGGTCCAGTATGTATAGTAGCAGGGGCTGTGGGTGTAACTATGGTATTGATGTCCTCATCATCCTCCCCTTCTTGAATTGAAGTCGTCCTCGACGGAAGCTCATCTTCCTCACCCAAATAAGGCTTCAAATCTGCAATGTTAAAAGTGGTACTAACCCCAAAATCAGCAGGCAACTCAAGTTTATATGCATTATCATTTATTTTCTCTAACACCTTAAAAGGACCATCAGCACGTGGCATTAGCTTTGACTTGCGCAAATCAGGAAACCTATCCTTACGCAAATGTAACCAAACAAGATCTCCAGGTGCAAAGACAACATGTTTTCTACCCTTATCTCCAGCAAGTTTATATTTAGCATTCATACGCTCAATGTTTTCCTTAGTTAACTCATGCATTTTTAAGATCAATTCAGCACATTGTTTAGCATCAAAATTAACCTTCTCCGAAGATGGAAGAGGCAACAAATCAATTGGTGCACGAGGTAGGAAACCATACACAACTTCAAAAGGGCCCATCTTAGTAGTAGAATGCAGCGAACGATTATAAGCAAATTCAATATGAGGCAAGCATTCTTCCCACATTTTCAGGTTATTCTTCAAAACAGCCCTAAGCATAGTAGACAATGTTCTATTGACTACTTCGGTTTGTCCATCAGTTTGGGGGTGACATGTAGTACTAAAAAGCAGTTTAGTCCCCAACTTAGCCCATAAACATCTCCAAAAGTGGCTAAGAAATTTAGTATCACGATCTGAAACAATTGTATTTGGCACACCATGCAAGCGAATAATTTCACGAAAGAACAAATCAGCAACATTAGCAGCATCATCACTTTTATGACATGGTATAAAGTGTGCCATTTTCGAAAATCTATCCACGACAACAAATATGCTATCCCTCCCCTTCTTTGTTCAAGGTAAACCTAAAACAAAGTCCATCGATATATCCTCCCAAGGAACAGTAGGTGCAGGCAAAGGCATATATAAACCATGAGGATTGAGTCGTGACTTAGCTTTTTGACATGTAGTGTAACGAGCAACAAAACGCACAACATCCCGTCTCATCTTTGGCCAAAAGAAATGTGTAGCAAGTACGTCCTCCTTCTTCTTCACGCCAAAGTGTCCCATTAACCCTCCTCCATGCGCCTCCTGCAATAACAAAAGATGAACAGAGCTAGCAGGAATGCATAGCTTGTTAGCACGGAACACAAATCCATCATTAGTGACGAACTTGTTCCATTTTCTTCCTTCTTTACAATTCTGCATTACATCTTTAAAATCAGCATCATGCACATATTGATCATTGATGGTCTCCAAACCAAATATTTTAAAGTCAAGTTGTGACAGCATAGTATAGCGACGAGACAATGCATCAGCAATAACATTTTTCTTTACTGTTCTTGTGTTTAATGACATAAGGGAAAGTCTCAATGAATTCAACCCATTTAGCATGTCTACGGTTCAGTTTTGCTTGACTTTTAATATGTTTCAAAGATTCATGATCAGAATGTATAACAAATTCTTTAGGCCATAAATAATGTTGCCATGTTTCTAAAGTCCAAACAAGAGCATATAATTCTTTATCATAAGTAGAATAGTTCAGACTAGGCCCACTCAATTTTTTAGAAAAGTATGAAACAGGTTTACCATCTTGTAATAACGCATGTCCTAATCCAATTCCACTAGCATCACATTCAAGCTCAAAAGTCTTACTAAAATCAGGAAGTTGGAGTAAAGGAGCATGTGTCAACTTATCTTTCAATACCGTGAAGGCTTCTTCCTGTGCGGAACCCCAAACAAAAGGCACATCCTTCTTTGTAAGCTCATTGAGAGGCGCAGCAATGGTGCTGAAATCTCTCACAAAACGCCTATAGAAACCAGCGAGGCCAAGAAAACTCCTCACTTGTGTGACCGTTTTGGGCTGCGGCCAACTCTCAATAGCTTCAATCTTGGCTTTATCAACTTCAATTCCCTACAGAGTAACAACATATCCAAGAAAAGATACCCGGTTGGTGCAAAAGGTGCACTTCCCAAGGTTACCAAACAAACGTGCATCACGTAGCGCAGTAAAAACAGCACGTAAATGTTCCAAATGTTGCTCCAAAGATCTGTTGTAAATCAGTATATCATCAAAATAGACTACCACAAATCGTCCAATGAAAGCACGTAAAACCTCATTCATTAATCTCATGAAGGTACTAGGTGCATTAGTTAACCCAAAAGGCATGACTAACCACTCATATAAGCCAAACTTAGTTTTAAATGATGGTTTCCATTCATATCCCAATTTCATACGAATTTGATGGTATCCACTACACAAATCAACTTTGGAGAAAATAGTAGAGCCACTTAATTCATCAAGCATGTCATCTAGCCTAGGAATGGTATGACGATAACGAATGGTAATATTATTAATGCCTCTACAATCAACACACATACGCGATGTACCATCCATTTTTGGCACTAGTATAATAGGAACAGCACAATGACTAAGAGATTCGCGTATATAACCTTTGTCGAGCAGCTCCTGTACTTGATGCATAATCTCCTTCGTCTCCTCTGGATTGGTACGGTATGGCGCACGGTTGGGCAGTGATGCACCGGGAATTAAGTCAATCTGATGCTCAATCCCTCGAATAGGTGGTAATCTCGGTGGCACGTCTTGTGGAAAGACGTCAGCGAACTCCTGCAAAATGTTAGTGACAGCAGGAGGCAAAGAGGGTGGCACGTCCTCGAATGAAAATAATGCCTCTTTGCACACAAAAGCATAGCAAACAGATTTGCTAAAATCTAGATCATCAATATCAGATTTGGTGGCAAGCAAACATCCACTTTTCAATTTAATTTCAGAGGCAACATGAGATGATGGTTTGTTATTAGGCTTCATTTGTTGCTCAAATTCTTTTGCCACAATCTGATTTTCACTCTTGTTTTGCTCCTGTTTTGCTTTACTAGCTCTAGTAAGATCATCTTTCAAAATGTGTTCAGGAGTCATAGGAAGCAAAGTAATATGTTTGTCTTTATGAACAAGAGTATATTGATTGTTTCTACCATGGTGTTCAGAATTTTTATCGAATTGCCATGGTCTACCAAGTAATAGAGAGCATGCTTGCATGGGTACCACATCACAATCAACATAATCGGCATATGTAGCAATACTAAAATGCACACGAATAGTACGTGTTACCTTAACCTTGCCGCTATTGTTGAACCATTGTATGTAGTAAGGATGAGGATGTGGTCGTGTGGTGAGAGACAGCTTCTCCACCATCTCCATGCTAGCCAACTTGTTGCAACTCCCTCCATCTATGATGACGCAAACAGACCGTTCCTTCACAACTCCCTTTGTATGGAACAAATTGTGCCTCTGATTTTGCTCAGCATGTGTTACCTGCACACTCAAAACACGTTGAGCAACTAAACTTTCATACCTGTCAGCGTCTTCAGCAGCCATGTATTGTGTCTCTTGTTCAGAAACTTCTCCACCTTGTTCCTCACTAGCAATAAGAGCCAAGGTCTCCTCATCATAATCACTAGCGGACTCATACCCACCATCCTCAGTAACAACCATCACACGCTAGGATGGGTATTTGCTCGCATAATGACCACGACCACTGCAACATGTGTTTACCCTGTCGATGCCATGGATGAAGAAGAGCTCTGTGCGGGACCGGAAGGTGTGCTCTTGGCGGATGATGGTGGTGCCTGTTTTCTTGTATCTCGGTTGGAGTTGGTGGCTGAAGTAGGCGGCGGTGCAGCCGGACGTGTGGAAGTAGATGATGTACGTGGTGTCCATGATGAAGATCGGCCTACAGAAAAATTAGTTCGCACCAATGCCTGTCGATCCTGCACTTCACGTTCAGCTTTGCAAGCAAGATGGAACAAACGAGTGATATTGTTATACTCTTTATACTTTAAGATGGTTTGAATTTCTCTGTTTAATCCACCCATAAAACATGCAAGCATAGCTTCATTATCCTCAACAATACCACATCTAATCATTCCAGTTTGTAATTCCTGATACTATTCCTCTACAGAATTTTTTCCTTGTCTTAAACGCTGCAATTTTTGAAGTAATTCACGTTGATAATATGGTGGAACCAAACGAGTACGCATAGCAGTTTTCAAAGCAGCCCATGTAGTGGGGATATTATCATGATATAATCGACAATGTTCAGACCACCAAACACAAGCAAAAGTAGTGAATGCACAAACAGCAGCAGCAACACGTCTATCCTCGGGATATTGTAAGCATGTAAAACGTTGTTCAGTTTCTAACTCCCAAGTAAGATATACATCAGGAATGTATCTACCCTCAAAAGGCAGAATATTCAATTTCAGTTTAGGGATATTGTCATGATCTCGTACCTGAGGGGGTAGTGCAGCCCTACCGTTGCGATTATATGCATGTGGACGACCTGGTGGTGGAGCTGGTGGTTATACGTAGTTCTGATTTTGAACAACCTCATCCTCATAATCGCCTTCGTCATCATCATACTCCTCGGCAGTAGCAGCACGAGCCCCAGAAGCATCAACAGCAGTAGCAGCAGCAGTAGATTGCTCAACAGGAACACGTTGCACTCGTCCTACATGATCGGAGTGCCGTGGAGGTCGTTGTTGCTGTTGTTGCAATGGTGCAGCAGGGACAGCAGGTGGTGGTGGTAGACGCACAAGCACTTCATTAAACTTGGCCTCCAACTTGGTGTCAATTGTCTTCTCAATGCCATCTAACCTCTCAAGCACCCGTCCAAAGCTGCTCATCACGTCTTGTACCTGTTCACCCAGCATCTGTTGAAATTTATCATGTAAGTCCTTCTTCGTCATGTTCTCCCAATCGATTTGGTTCTCTTCTGATCCTGCCATGGTTAACAGCAATAGAAACACACAAGAATATGTCCTATAGACTACTATTATGAAGTGGTGGAGAGTCACAAATCCGTCAAGCGAATCTCAAATTCTTACCAGTTCTTACCAAGCAGCAGGCGGTGAGCGGCAACCGTTGTAGTCAAAACACCTCAAAGCTTGGATAGAGCGATTGCTAGGTGGTGTCACACGCATGACGAAGATAATATGTGGAGCTGGGAAGGCTTAATATATGGTAGCAAAAAGGTCAACAACAATCAATTCAGAGATGAAAAATTGAAGAAATGCTCAATGATGGTACTGTGCTGGTCCTAGGCTAGACCGTGCTAGAGACGCGAGCTTAGAACACCAACAAAATCACGGTGCGGCACATAACCAAGGGAAAAGAACACTCTAATTTTTTGGCGCTCTTTTTTTCAGAAAATCACTATAATGGCGAGTGTCTCAAAACTCTTCCCAAGGTCCGAAAACAGGATAGGCACGAAATTTTTTGACTCTTTTTTTTGGAACGTTTCGGGGCAGTGACGACGAAAAAGTGTGACAAAAAATCACTATGATGGCAAATCGCTCAAAATGCTCCACAAAGCTAGAAAACAGGATAGGCAGAAAATATTTTCACCTAGTGATTTTTTGTGGGAAAACTGCGAAAAAGCTCTCCAGACTCTTTTTTTATTGCGAGATCACCTCTCTTCTACGGACGGAGCAAGATTGATGAAATCCAAAACCTACTCAGACAAAGCAACTCGAATATGGGATGGACTCGGATTGGGGGCGGATAGGCGATGGTATATATGGACTCGAATTGGTGGCGGACAGGCGGTGGTATATGTGGACTCGGATTGGGGGCAGATCGGCGGTGGTATATGTGGACTCAGATCGGGGGCGGATAGGCGGTGGTATATGTTGACTCGGATCGGGGGCAGACAGGCGGTGGTATATGGCAGCGGTGATGAAGATGGCGTGGTGGTGGTATATGGCAGCAATGAAGATGGTGCGGCGGCGGCGTGACAACTTGTGAACAGAACTCGAAACTCTAAAGGACTAGACGCTAAGACCAGCAACTCGGCACGACGATGCAACCGCAAATTCAACAAAGCAAAACCCTGAACAAAAAATTGCAGTAGGCTCAGATTGATTCAGATATGATGAACTAACCCTAATTTTTTTTGGCTTTTTTGTGGACTGTAGGTATGAAGAACAGATGCGATCTAAACTACGAAAAAACTGGAAAATCTCACCGAGCAACATGGATATCTGATACCACTTGATAGAGGCTAAGGTGTCCTGTCTTTCGATGAGATGGTAGTTATCATTTTGGTAGAAGTTGACTTTGACGATTCGACTACGAACGTGCGATGACGTCGCACCTTAGCAATCGCTAAACCAACTCCAAGAGGTTATTGACCACGCCGGAGCACGATCAACCTAACCACGAGGGTCTATTTCCTGCGAGCAAACGAAGAACAAGCAAGAAACTGAGATTGCAATTTGGATATTGCAAATATAAGAGGAAAGCTTTATTAATCAAGTGGGGTTTTGTGACGTCTTGGTCTGGTCATTGAACACAAACGAAGGACGCGAGTTGCAGCTATGGCGAACTTTAATCTACACAAAACCCAAGTCTAAAACGATGCCCTAATGGTTGTATTTATAGGGAGACAGAGGGGAATTTCGTCCACCCTTGGCAAGGTGGGACTAAATTCTGTCCTAAGTCATTTTCCCTATTAATACGGACTCTAAAAACTGCCTATTAAGTGTATTTCGAAATTACATGGGCCTGGCCCAAAACTAAGGTGACGCAGAACCTAGAATAAGCTATGGATGAAATTTTTGAAAGGGCATCTTGTATATTTCGTCCATGTCCTTGTATGCCATCATGGAGACTTCAACATGCTGAAGACTCCATCGGAAACGCCATTCTGGCTCCCTTCGCGCGCGCCTTCATCTCCATGCTTGATCCTGCTCCAATGTTCATCCCTCTTGTCCATGTTAGGCCCTTCATTAATAATCAACAGAAATGTATATAATTTAGGTAGCATCATATTCTCATGAACATTAGAATTACTCCCAAGAAATGAAAGTACCATATAATTTAATTGGCATGCGTGAGCTCTAGTAATTGGTCGAGTATGTATAGTAGCAGGGGCTGTGGGTGTAACTATGGTATTGGTGTCCTCATCATTATGTGTGCATGAATTGTTCTTTTATGACATTCCAATGCATAGGAAGAGAGTTAGACTCTATTGTTATGTGATATGTATTGCTTTGTGCTCACTACTAAATTACAAATCATAGTTAATTAAAATTGGCTTTGATATACCTTGGGATCTAGGTGGATCAATTACTTGAGCACTATATGCCTAGCTTAGTGGCTTTAAAGAAATCGCTGCCTGGGAGACAACCCGAAAGTTTTAGAGGGTCATTTTATTCTATTGTGTGCTTTTAAAAAGTTTAAAAACAAAAAAAAAGTATAGAGGGGAACCTAAAACTTTTTCAAAAGAAAAGTGAAAGTGAGAAGACGAACACCGTTGAAGTGGGGGACGTCCTTGAACTTTGGTCATGCCCATGGAAAATTTGTGAATCTTGATTACATAAACTTTTCAACAAAAATAATTATCCTCTTGTACAAATCCATTGTATTATAAAAATAATGTGCCAAGATTTACCTTTGGGATGTTTAAATTGCTTGTTTGGTGTGTGCCGTGAAAAAACAGAAACTTTTGCTGTAGTGCTTGAATTTTGATAATTTACTGGAACATGCAAAAATTCTAAAAATTTAACACAGTACTACTATGCAAATTTTTTATTATGTCCTAATTTTTCAGAATTTTTGGAGTTACAGAAGTATATGTTTCTTCTGCATCTTTACAGACTGTCCTGTTTTCACAGATTGCTGTTATATTTTCTTTATTTGCTTATGTTTGAAATCTTGTTGTGCCCCATTGACTTGGGAGCCATAGAATTGTGATAGAATACAGTGGGTAATGTTTGATTATAATTATACAATAATGTTACAGCAGGACATGATGGGATTTGATGTTATATGTACTAACCCCTCTAATAAAAAGTTCGGTTAAGTTTTGTGTGGATGAAGTGTTCGAAGATCGAGGAGGTATCGATATGAGAAGAATAAGGAGAGACAATAGTTCAAGCTTGGGGATGCCCAAGGCACCCCAATTAAATATTCAAGGAGACTCAAGCGTCTAAGCTTGGGGATGCCCCTGAAGGCATCCCATCTTTCTTCTACGACAATTATCGGTATGTTTTGGTTGTTGTTTTGTTCACATGATATGCATAAATTCTTGGAGCGTTGTGTGCTTTTTATTTTTATTTTAGTAATGCACCATGCTAGTATGAGATAGTACTTGGTTGATTTATAGAATGCTCTATGCACTTCACTTATATCTTTTGAGTATGGCTTTATAGAATGCTTCGCGTGCTTCACTTATATCAATTGAAGTTTGGATGCTCGTTTCTCTACATTTGGAAAACCGTTATTTGTTGAATTCTCTTTTGATTCACTTATATTTATTAGAGCATGGTCTCTTGTAGAAAGAATTAAACTCTCATGCTTCACTTATATCTATTTAGAGAGTTAACAGGAATTGGTCATTCACATGGTTAGTCATAAAATCCTACATAAAACTTGTAGATCACTGAATATGATATGTTTTGCGATATTGAGGTGGTAATATTGGGGCATGCTAGTAAAAGAATTAAAGTTAAGTATTAATAATGGTGTTAAGGGAAGTAAGTCTTTATGCAAGTAAATCATCACGCATGTAAAGTGGTGGCCGCTGACATTAACAGTGAGGTCGGAGCATATTTTATCATTGATTGATCCTTTGTTTGTTCGAATCGGGGGTACACGATGGTTAACTCCTCCCAACCTCCTCCCTAGGAGCATGCGAGTAGTACTTTGCTTCGAGGGCTAATAGGCTTTGCAATAAGTATGTGAGTTCTTTATGACTAATGTGAGTCCATGGATTATACGCACTCTCACCCTTCTGCAATTTGCTAGCCTCTTCGGTACCGTGCATTGCCCTTTCTCACCTCGAGAGTTGGTGCATACTAAGCCGGTGCATCCAAACCCCGTGATATGATACGCTCTATCAGACATAATCCTCCTTATATCTTCCTCAAAACAGCCACCATACCTACCTATCATGGCATTTCCATAGCCATTCCGAGATATACTGCCATGCAACTTCAATCATCATCATATACATGACTTGAGCATTCATTGTCATATTGCTTTGCATGATCGTAAGATAGCTAGCATGATATTTTCATGGCTTGTCCATTTTTTGATATCTTTGCTATGCTAGATCATTGCACATCCTGGTACACTGCCAGAGGCATTCATATAGAGTCATCTTGTATATTTTTTATCGAGTTGTAATATCGAGTTGTAAGTAAATAAAAGTGTGATGATCATCATTATTAGAGCATTGTCCCCGTGAGGAAAGGATGGGAGAGACCATGATTCCCCCACAAGTCGGGATGAGACTCCGGACGAAAAATTAAAAAAGAGAGGCCAAAAAGAGCCCACACAAAAAAAAGAGAAAAAAAATGAAAAAAATGATGAGAGAAAAAGAGAGAAGGGGCAATGTTACTATCCATTTATCACACTTGTGTTTCAGAGTAACACCATGTTCTTCATATAGAGAGTCTCCAGAGTTGTCACTTTCATATACTAGTGGGAATTTTTCATTATAGAACTTGGCTTGTATATTCCGATGATGGGCTTCCTCAAATGCATGAGGTCTTCATTAGCAAGCAAGTTGGATGCACACCCACTTAGTTTCTTTAGTGAGCTTCCATACACTTATAGCTCTAGTGCATCCATTGCATGGCAATCCCTACTCCTCGCATTGATATCGATTGATAGGCCTCTCCATTCCCTATTGATCCGCTAAGTTGATGCGAGTCTTTCTTCCTTTCTGACTTCCCTTATTGATCTCTACCACCGCATTCTATTCTACCCATAGTGCTATGTCCATGGCTCACGCTCATGTATTGCGTGAAGTTGAAAATGCTGAAGCACGTTAAAAAGTATGATCCAATTGCTTGGTTTAGCACCGAGGTACTCTTGATTTGATATATCTATGCAGGGAAGAACGAGCGTGTCATGCTTACCACAACTAAGTGTATAGAGGTTGTTTCCTTTAGCTCCATTATTATGAAAGGCAATGATGAAATACATGCATGTTTTGTATTATTGTTTCAATATCAAATTGATAGACTATTGCCTTGATCACTCGTATCCTAATATTCATGCCATGATTAGATTATATGATCAAGATTATGCTAGGTAGCATTCGACATCAAAAATTATCTTTTTATCATTTACCTACTCAAGGACGAGCAGGAATTAAGCTTGGGGATGTTGATACGTCTCCATCGTATCTATAATTTTTTATTGTTTCATGCTAATATTCTACAACTTTCATATACTTTTGGCAACATTTTATATTATTTTTGGGACTAACATATTGATCGAGTGCCCAGTGCCAGTTCCTGTTTTTTGCATGTTTTTGTTTCGCAGAAAATCCATATCAAATGAAGTCCAAACGCAATAAAACTTTACGGAGATTTATTTTGGAATATATGTGACTTTTGGGAAGAAGAATCAATGCAAGACGGTGCCCGAGGGACCCACAAGGCAACATGGCACGCCATGGGAGGTATGGCACGCCATGTTACCTTGTGACTCCCTCGTAAATCGGTTGGAACCCTTCTTTCGCCGCAAGAAAGATAATTTCTGGATAAAAATCGTGTTACAATTTCAGCCCAATCGGAGTTACGGATCTCCGGGAATATAAGAAACGGTGAAGGGCCAGAAAACAGGAACGTGAAATAGAAGAGAAACAGAGACATATCCAATCTCGGAGGGGCTCCTGCCCTCTGGGAGCCATGGCGGCCAAGGACCAGAGGGAAAACTCTCCTCCCATCTAGAGGGGAGGCCAAGCAAGAATAAGAAGGAGGAGGCTCTCTCCCGCTCTCTTCCTATGGTGCCGGAGCGTCACCAGGGGAACCATCGTGACGGCGATCTACACCAACAACTTCGCCACCGTCATCACCAACTCTCTCCCCCTCTATGCAGTGGTGTAACCTCTCTATTCCCGCTGTAATTCTCTACTTAAACATGGTGCTTAATGCTATATATTATTATCCAATGATGTGTGGCAATCCTATGATGTTTGAGTAGATTTCTTTTGTCCTATGGGTTAATTGTGGTATGGTGTGATTGATATGAGTTGTATGTTAATATGGTGCTGTCCTATGGTGCCCTCTGTGTCGCGCAAGCGTGTGGGATTACCGTTGTAGGGTTTTGCAATACGTTCATAATTCTCTTATACTGGGTGGCGAGAGTGACAGAAGCTTATACCCGAGTAAGGGGGTTGTTACGTATGGGAGTAAAGGGGACTTGTTACTTAATGCTATGGTTGGGTTTTACCTTAATGATCTTTAGTAGTTGCGGATGCTTGCTAGAGTTCCAATCATAAGTGCATATGATCCAAGTACGGAAAGTATGTTAGCGTATGCCTCTCCCTCATTGCATATAATAAGTATCTATCATGTTATATTCAATTACCTATGGACAATCTTTCTCATCGTTCTACAAAATGATCTCTACTAAACAACTAACTTTTATTATCTTGCAAATTACTCCTAGTTTAATTCCTGCTAAGTACTTCTAGTTTTATTCTTGCAAACTTATCCTTACACCTACAAAGTAGTTTTATTCTTGTTCTAGGTAAAGCGAACGTTAAGTGTGCCTAGAGTTGTATCGGTGGTTGATAGAACTAGAAGGGAATATTAATTCTACCTTTAGCTCCTTGTTGGGTTCGACACTCTTCTTATCGAGAAAGGCTACAATTGATCCCCTATACTTGTGGGTTATCAACGATATTATCTCAAAGTACAACAAATAGGTTTGGGTCGATTCAATATGATCATTCTTCTAACGTCATACTCTCAATGTTGTTTTGAGACTATCGTTACACTTAACGATATCTCAAGATCCGGAAAGCGTGATCACCACCAACACTTGAGCTAGTCTTCGAGGCGGAACTAGGAATCATAGTTTACCGTTTATCGTTCTACACATGCATATGAGTTTTCCACTGAATCGCATATTCCCGGATCATAACAGTTATAGCATAGAATATAAACTCTAATCATGAACACGGAAATATAATAATACAATATTATTACCTCTAGGGAATATTTCCTACATTAAGTCACTCACCTTAGATAGCAGTTGGCCTCCCCTTTGTGTGACAACCATTGTAGATGGAGAGTTTGGGATCCAAGCATCCCTCCAAATGTTAATTTTTTTCACCATCCCCCACTCTCCAAATATATCCATGTCTCAAAGTGTTCACACCTTGCATTATGCTTTGACAAGTGTAGGAGGAAATCTTCTTTAGACTACAATTTAATAGATCACCATCTGGAAAATACTTTGCTCTCAAAATACATGGACACAGGGAGTCTGGGTTCTCAATAAGCCTCCAAGCCTGTTTAGCCAAAAGTGCAAGATTGAAACAATGGATATCTCTAAAACCCACACCTCCTTGTCATTTTGGTAGACACATTTTCCACCATGCAAACCAGTGCATTCTCCTATGAACATCACCATCTCCCCACCAATAATGCGACATCACGTGTTATTCCCTTGCAAGTTTGTTTGGGAATTTTAAAGACTGACGTTGCATACGATGGTATAGATTGAGCAACTGCTTTAAGGAGCACTTCTTGTCCTCTTGCCGAGAATTGTCTCTCTTTCCAGCCATTAACTCTTTGCCATACGCGATCAATCAAATACTGAAAGGTATCAGTTTTGTCCAAAACCACGTGTGCTAGCAGGCCAAGATACTTATCATTAAGAGCTTCAGTCATGATATGTAAGATGCTGCAAACTTGCACCCTCACCTCAACATCCATGCATGGGCTGAAAAATACTAGATTTGTCGGCACTCACCATCACTCAAGGCTGCACAGTATGTGTCCCTTATATTCTTCAAAGTATTAGCATTATTTGAATCTGCCTTCATGAGAATCAGAGAGTCATCTGCGAATAGCAAGTTTGTAACAGTGGGTGCCTCTCTACAAATTCTGACTCCTTCCAACAAACATGTTTCTTCAGCATGATTTAATAGAGCCGTGAGACCTTTAGTGCATAACAGAAAAAAGTACGTTGTGTTGGGGAACGTTGCATGGGAAACAAAAATTTTCCTACGCACACATAAGATCTATCCATGGTGATGAGCATCTACGAGAGGGAGAGTGAATCTACATACCCTTGTAGATCGCTAAGCGGAAGCGTTTAAGAAACGCGGTTGATGTAGTCGAACGTCTCCGCGATCCAAATCGCAAGTCGTCCCTCGATCCGATCACGAACTAGCGCCGAACGGACGGCACCTCCGCGTTCAACACACGTACGGCTTGATGACGCCTTCACCTCCTCGATCCAGCGAGCGATGATGAAGTAGTGGTTGAGTTCCAGCAGCACGACGGCGTGGTGATGGTGGTGAGGAACAATCTCTGCAGGGCTTCGCCAAGCACTACGGAGATTATGACGGAGGAACTAGAGGGCTAGGGTTGCCGGCACACGGCTTGGGAAATCCTGATGTGTCCCGTGTGCTAGCCCTGCCCCTCTATTTATATGTTGAGCCTTGGGGTCTAAACTTGGAGTAAAAGCCTCCTCTAGGTCGGTTTTGCCCGCACAAGGTCGGTTTGGTCCGCAGGGAAAGAGTCCAACTCGGATCCCTGCCGAACCGTGCACAGCCGCGCACAAGCGGTAGTACCGCTTCACACAAGCGGTAGTACCGCTTGGGCGGTAGTACCGCTTCACACAAGCGGTAGTACCGCTCCGGCGGTAGTACCGCTTCACCAAGCGGTAGTACCGCTTACGCGGCAGCAAAACTACTTTTGCACTTTCCAATACCTTGTGGGCTTTATCCCTTTGGCTCATATAAAGTGTTGCTGCACCCGAACACTTCGGTAAACATCCGGAACCCCTTCCGGTGAACTCCGGAACCCTTCCAGAGATCAAAACACTATTATCACATATATCAATCTTTACCTCCGGACTATTCCGGAGATCCTCGTCATGTCCGGGATCTTATCCGGGACTCCGAACAACTTTCGGTCACCAACATAATAACTCAATTATACTAATCGTCACCAAACGTTAAGTGTGTAGACCCTGCGGGTTCGAGAACTATGTAGACATGACCGAGACACCTCTACGGCCAATAACCAATAGCGGGACCTGGATGCCCATATTGGCTCCTACATATTCTACGAAGATCTTTATCGGTCGAACCTCTATGTCAAGGATTCAGTTAATCCCGTATGCTGTTCCCTTTGTTCTTCGGTATGTTACTTGCCCGAGATTCGATCGTCGGTATCACTATACCTAGTTCAATCTCGTTACCGGCAAGTCTCTTTACTCGTTCCGTAATACAAGATCTCGTGGCTAACACTTTAGTCACATTGCTTGCAAGGCTCATTGTGATGTTGTATTACCGAGTGGGCCCTGAGATACCTCTCCGTCATACGGAGTAACAAATCCCAGTCTTGATCCATGCCAACCCAACAGACACCCTCGGAGATACCTGTAGAGCACCTTTATAGTCACCCAGTTACGTTGCGACGTTTGATACACACAAGGTATTCCTCCGGTGTCAGTGAGTTGCATGATCTCATGGTCAAAGGAACAGATACTTGACATGCAGAAAACAATAGCAATAAACTGACACGATCAAATGCTACGTTTACAGTTTGGGTCTTGTCCATCACATCATTCTCCTAATGATGTGATCCCGTTATCAAATGACATCTCATGTCAATGGCTAGGAAACCTTAACCATCTTTGATCAACGAGCTAGTCAACTAGAGGCTTACTAGGGACACAGTGTTGTCTATGTACCCACACATGTATTTGAGTTTCCAATCAATACAATTATAGCATGGATAATAAACGATTATCATGAACAAGGAAATATAATAATAACCAATTTATTATTGCCTCTAGGGCATATTTCCAACAGTCTCCCACTTGCACTAGAGTCAATAATCTAGTTCACATCACTATGTGATTTACATTGTAATGAATCGAACACCCATGCAGTTCTGGTGTTGTTCATGTTTAGCCCTTGGAAGAGGTTTAGTCATCGGATCTGCAACATTTAGATCCGTGTGTACTTTGCAAATATTTATGTCGTCCTCTTTGATGTAATCGCGGATGGAATTGAAACGTCGCTTTATGTGTCTGGTCCTCTTGTGAAATCTTGGTTCCTTGGCTAGAGCAATGGCACCAGTATTATCACAAAACAGAGTCATTGGGTCAAGTGCACTTGGCACTACTCCAAGATCTGTCATGAACTCCTTCATCCAGACACCTTCCTTCGCCGCCTCCGAGGCAGCGATGTACTCCGCTTCGCATGTAGAATCTGCTACCACGCTTTGCTTGGAACTGCACCAGCTAACCGCACCCCCATTAAGAATAAATACGTATCCGGTTTGCGACTTAGAGTCATCCGGATCAGTGTCAAAGCTTGCATCGACATAACCCTTTACGACGAGCTCTTGATCACCTCCATAAACGAGAAACATGTCCTTAGTCCTTTTCAGGTACTTCAGGATATTCTTGACCGCCGTCCAGTGTTCCATTCCTGGATCACTTTGAAACCTTCCGACCATACTTATGGCAAGGCTGACATCGGGTCTTGTGCACAGCATTGCATACATGATAGAGCCTATGGCCGAAGCATAGGGGATGACACTCATCTTTTCTCTATCTTCTGCAGTCACTGGGCATTGAGTCTTACTCAACTTCACACCTTGCAAAACAGGCAAGAACCCCTTCTTGGACTGATCCATTTTGAACTTCTTCAAAATCTTATCAAGGTATGTGCTTTGTGAAAGTCCTATTAAGCGTCTTGATCTATCTCTATAGATCTTGATGCCTAATATGAAAGCAGCTTCTCCTAGGTCCTTCATTGAAAAACTCTTGTTCAAATATTCCTTTACGCTTTCCATCATTTCTATATTGTTTCCAATCAGCAATATGTCATCCACATATAATATTAGAAACGCTATAGAGCTCCCACTCACTTTCTTGTAAATACAAGCTTCTCCGTAAACTTGTATAAACTCGAACGCTTTGATCACCTCATCAAAACGAAGATTCCAACTCCGAGATGCTTGCACCAGTCCATAAATGGATCGCTGGAGTTTGCAAACTTTGTCAGCATTCTCTGGATCGACAAAACCTTCTGGTTGCATCATATACAACTCTTCCTTAAGGTAACCGTTAAGGAACGCTGTTTTGACATCCATCTGCCAAATTTCATAATCGAAAAAGGCAGCTATTGCTAACATGATTCTGACGGACTTAAGCATCGCTACGGGTGAGAAGGTCTCATCGTAGTCAACTCCTTGAACTTGTGAAAAACCCTTTGCCACAAGTCGAGCTTTATAGACGGTGACATTACCGTCCGCGTCCGTCTTCCTCTTAAAGATCCATTTGTTCTGAATGGCCTTACGCCCTTCAGGTAATACTTCCAAAGTCCATACTTTGTTTTCATACATGGATCCCATCTCGGATTTCATGGCCTCTAACCACTTCTCGGAATCCGGGCCCATCATCGTTTCTCCATAGCTCGTAGGTTCATCGTTGTCTAACAACATGACCTCTAAGACAGGGTTGCCGTACCACTCGGGAGCAGTACGCGTCCTTGTCGACCTACGAGGTTCGATAGCAACTTGATCCAAAGCTTCATGATCATCATCATTAACTTCCTCTTCAGCTAATGTAGGCTCCACAGAAACAACTTTCTGCACTGCGCTACTCTCAGGTTGAAGTAAAGGTTCAACAACCTCATCAAGTTCTATCTTCCTCCCACTCAATTCTTTCGAGAGAAACTCTTTCTCAAGAAATGTTCCGTTTTTAGCGACAAACACTTTGCCTTCGGATCTGAGGTAGAAGGTATACCCAACTGTCTCTTTTGGGTATCCTATGAAGACGCATTTCTCCGCTTTGGGTTCCAGCTTTTCAGGCTGAAGCTTTTTGACATAAGCATCACATCCCCAAACTTTAAGAAACGACAGCTTTGGCTTCTTGCCAAACCAAAGTTCATATGGCGTCGTCTCAACGGATTTCGATGGTGCCCTATTTAAAGTGAATGCAGCTGTCTCTAATGCATAACCCCAAAACGATAGTGGCAAATCGGCAAGAGACATCATAGATCGCACCATATCCAATAAGGTTCGATTACGACGTTCGGACACACCATTACGCTGTGGTGTTCCAGGCGGTGTTAATTGTGAAACAATTCCACACTGTCTTAAGTGACTGCCAAACTCATAACTCAGATATTCTCCTCCTCGATCAGATCGTAGGAATTTAATCTTCTTGTTACGATGATTCTCAACTTCACTCTGAAATTGTTTGAACTTTTCAAATGTTTCAGACTTGTGTTTCATTAAGTAAATATACCCATATCTACTTAAGTCATCAGTGAAGGTGAGAAAGTAACGATAACCACCGCGCGCCTCAATGCTCATCGGACCGCACACATCAGTATGTATGATTTCCAATAAGTCACTTGCCCGTTCCATTGTTCCAGAGAACGGAGTTTTAGTCATCTTGCCCATGAGGCATGGCTCACATGTGTCAAGTGATTCAAAATCAAGTGACTCCAAAAGTCCATCAGCATGGAGCTTCCTCATGCGTTTTACGCCAATATGACCTAAACGGCAGTGCCACAAGAAAGTGGTATTATCATTATCAATTCTACATCTTTTGGCATCAATGTTATGAACATGTGTATCATTACTATCGAGATTCAATAAGAATAAACCCCTCACATCGGGTGCATGACCATAAAAGATATTACTCATATAAATAGAACAACCATTATTCTCTGATTTAAATGAGTAACCGTCTCGCAATAAACAAGATCCAGATATAATGTTCATGCTTAACGCAGGCACCAAATAACACTTATTTAGGTTCATCACTAATCCCGACGGTAATCGAAGAGCGAGCGTGCCGACGGCGATCACATCAACCTTGGAACCATTTCCCACGCGCATCGTCACTTCGTCCTTTGCCAGCCTCCGTCTATTCCGCAGTTCCTGTTTTGAGTTGCAAATATGAGCAACCGCACCGGTATCAAATACCCAGGCACTACAACGAGAGTTGGTAAGGTACACATCAATAACATGTATATCATATATACCTTGTTTGTTGTTGGCCGCCTTCTTGTCAGCCAAATACTTGGGGCAATTCCGCTTCCAGTGTCCAGTTCCCTTGCAATGAAAACACACAGTTTCTGGTTTGGGTCCAGCCTTGGGTTTCTTCACGAGAGGAGCAACTGCTTTGCCACTCTGCTTGGAGTTACCCTTCTTACCCTTGCCATTTTTCTTGAAACTAGTGGTTTTATTGACCATCAACACTTGATGCTCCTTCTGAATTTCAGACTCAGCGGCTTTCAGCATTGCAAACAGCTCGGCGACTGACTTGTTCATCCCGTGCATGTTATAGTTCAACACGAAGCTCTTGTAGCTAGGTGGCAATGATTGAAGAACTCTGTCAGTGATAGCCTCTGGCGGAAGGGGCATCCCTAACTCAGCCAGACGGGTGGAGTACCCAGACATTCTGAGCACGTGATCACTGATAGACCCGTTCTCCTCCATCTTGCAAGCATAGAACTTATCGGAGATCTCATATCTCTCGATCCGGGCATTCTTCTGAAAGATAAACTTCAACTCCTGGAACATCTCATATGCTCCATGACGTTCAAAACGTCTTTGAAGTCCCGGTTCTAAGCCATACAACATTGCACATTGAACTATTGAGTAATCATCAGAACGAGCCTGCCAGGCGTTCACAACGTCTAGAGACTCAACTGGAGCGGGTGGATCACCAAGCGGTGCATCAAGGACATAAGCCTTCTGGGAAGCCGTAAGGATAATCCTTAGATTACGGGCCCAGTCCACAAAGTTACTTCCATCATCTTTCAACTTAGCTTTCTCTAGGAACGCATTAAAATTCAGGGGTGCTACTGCGCGAGCCATGATCTACAACATAAATATAGCAAAGACAACTTAGACTATTGTTCTTAGATAATGAGTTTAGTTAATCATATTTAAAAAACTCCCACTCAAATTGACATCCCTCCGATCATTCGAGTGTAACATGATCCAAATCCACCAACTCAAGTCCGATCATCACGTGAGTTGAGGTGGTTTCAATGGTGAACATCTTCATGTTGATCATATCTACTATATGACTCATGTTCGACCTTTCGGTCTCTTGTGTTCCGAGGCCATGTCTGTACATGCTAGGCTCGTCAAGTTTAACCCGAGTGTTCCGCACGTGCAACATGGCTTACACCCGTTGTATGCGAACGTAGAGTCTATCACACCCGATCATCACGGCGTGTCTCGAAACGACGAACTTTCGCAACGGTGCACACTTGGGGAGAACACAATTTATCTTGAAATTTAAGTGAGGGATCACCTTATAATGCTACCGTCGTCCTAAGCAAAATAAGATGCATAAAAGGATTAACATCACATGCAAATCATAAGTGACATGATATGGCCATGAACTTGTGCTTTTGATCTCCATCTCCAAAGCACCGGCATGATCTCCATCGTCACCGGCATGACACCATGATCTCCATCATCTTGATCTCCATCAACGTGTCGCCATAAGGTTGTCGCGCCGACTGTTGCTTCCACGACTATAGCTAACGTTTAGCGATAAAGTAAAGCATTACATAGCGCTTAATGATTGACACGCAGGTCATACAATAATTAAAGACAACTCTATGGCTCCTGCCAGTTGCCGTACTCATCGACATGCAAGTCGTGATATTCTATACAACACATGATCATCTCATACATCACATATATCTCATCATGTAATTGGCCATATCACATCACAACATACCCTGCAAAAACAAGTTAGACGTCCTCTAATTGTTGTTGCAAATTTTACGTGGCTGCTACGGGTTTGCAAGAACCGTTCTTACCTACGCAAAACCACAACGTGGTGTAGTGATTGCTTTTTGATCTTCTAAAAGAACCCTCTTCATTGAATTCGATTCAACTAAAGTGAGAGAGACAGACACCCGCTAGCCATCTTTATGCAACGAAGTTACATGTCAGTTGAAGGAACCTGTCTCGCGTAAGTGTACGCGTAATGTCGGTCCGGGCCGCTTCATCTCACAGTACCGCCGAATCAAATATCAACTAGTAACGGCAAGCAATATGTATACACCCACGCCCACAACTCATTTGTGTTCTACTCGAGATCTCATCTACGCATAGACCTAGCTCATGATGCCACTGTTGGGGAACGTTGCATGGGAAACAAAAATTTTCCTACGCACACATAAGATCTATCCATGGTGATGAGCATCTACGAGAGGGAGAGTGAATCTACATACCCTTGTAGATCGCTAAGCGGAAGCGTTTAAGAAATGCGGTTGATGTAGTCGAACGTCTCCGCGATCCAAATCGCAAGTCGTCCCTCGATCCGATCACGAACTAGCGCCGAACGGACGGCACCTCCGCGTTCAACACACGTACGGCTTGATGACGCCTTCACCTCCTCGATCCAGCGAGCGATGATGAAGTAGTGGTTGAGTTCCAGCAGCACGACGGCGTGGTGATGGTGGTGAGGAACAATCTCTGCAGGGCTTCGCCAAGCACTACGGAGATTATGACGGAGGAACTAGAGGGCTAGGGTTGCCGGCACACGGCTTGGGAAATCCTGATGTGTCCCGTGTGCTAGCCCTGCCCCTCTATTTATATGTTGAGCCTTGGGGTCTAAACTTGGAGTAAAAGCCTCCTCTAGGTCGGTTTTGCCCGCACAAGGTCGGTTTGGTCCGCAGGGAAAGAGTCCAACTCGGATCCCTGCCGAACCGTGCACAGCCGCGCACAAGCGGTAGTACCGCTTCACACAAGCGGTAGTACCGCTTGGGCGGTAGTACCGCTTCACACAAGCGGTAGTACCGCTCCGGCGGTAGTACCGCTTCACCAAGCGGTAGTACCGCTTACGCGGCAGCAAAACTACTTTTGCACTTTCCAATACCTTGTGGGCTTTATCCCTTTGGCTCATATAAAGTGTTGCTGCACCCGAACACTTCGGTAAACATCCGGAACCCCTTCCGGTGAACTCCGGAACCCTTCCAGAGATCAAAACACTATTATCACATATATCAATCTTTACCTCCGGACTATTCCGGAGATCCTCGTCATGTCCGGGATCTTATCCGGGACTCCGAACAACTTTCGGTCACCAACATAATAACTCAATTATACTAATCGTCACCAAACGTTAAGTGTGTAGACCCTGCGGGTTCGAGAACTATGTAGACATGACCGAGACACCTCTACGGCCAATAACCAATAGCGGGACCTGGATGCCCATATTGGCTCCTACATATTCTACGAAGATCTTTATCGGTCGAACCTCTATGTCAAGGATTCAGTTAATCCCGTATGCTGTTCCCTTTGTTCTTCGGTATGTTACTTGCCCGAGATTCGATCGTCGGTATCACTATACCTAGTTCAATCTCGTTACCGGCAAGTCTCTTTACTCGTTCCGTAATACAAGATCTCGTGGCTAACACTTTAGTCACATTGCTTGCAAGGCTCATTGTGATGTTGTATTACCGAGTGGGCCCTGAGATACCTCTCCGTCATACGGAGTAACAAATCCCAGTCTTGATCCATGCCAACCCAACAGACACCCTCGGAGATACCTGTAGAGCACCTTTATAGTCACCCAGTTACGTTGCGACGTTTGATACACACAAGGTATTCCTCCGGTGTCAGTGAGTTGCATGATCTCATGGTCAAAGGAACAGATACTTGACATGCAGAAAACAATAGCAATAAACTGACACGATCAAATGCTACGTTTACAGTTTGGGTCTTGTCCATCACATCATTCTCCTAATGATGTGATCCCGTTATCAAATGACATCTCATGTCAATGGCTAGGAAACCTTAACCATCTTTGATCAACGAGCTAGTCAACTAGAGGCTTACTAGGGACACAGTGTTGTCTATGTACCCACACATGTATTTGAGTTTCCAATCAATACAATTATAGCATGGATAATAAACGATTATCATGAACAAGGAAATATAATAATAACCAATTTATTATTGCCTCTAGGGCATATTTCCAACACGTTGATAGTAGATCACCCTGTCGAAGCCCTCTGGTTGGTTTTAAACTCTTGGTTACTTCAGAATTTAGGCGGATGCGGTATTCCACAAAAGTCACACGTTGCATAACCATGTCCACCCAACTGGCATGAAAGCCCAGCTTTAACAGAATGTTTTCTGGAAATACCCATTCCACTCTGTCATAGGCTTTATGCATATCCAACTTAACTGCACACAAGCCCTCTTTACCCACACGTTTATTTTTTATAGTATGGAAGCTTTCATATTCAACTAACACATTATCTATAATAAGCCTCCTCGGCATAAAGGTACTCTGTGTAGGACTAATAACATCTGGGAGAATAAGCTTAAGACGGACATCAAGCATTTTTATATTACCTTCTAGACCAGATTACATAAGCTAATTGGCCTAAACTATGTAACCTTTTCGGGAACTTTAACCTTAGGGATCATAACAATGGTGGTGTTGTTCCACCCTTCACGAATGCCTTTGGAGTTAACAGTAGTAAGAACTACTGCAATCAAATCATCCCTAACATTAGCCAGAACCGTTTATTGAAGATAGAGTGTAACCCATCTGGACCTGGTGCCTTGAGGTCCCCAATATCAAACAGTGCCATTCGGACCTCATTCGCCAATAGGGTTTTAAAAGAGCTTCATTCATCTAATGAGTTGCATATTTTTTTAACGTGAGATCGAACCATCAGGTCCGGATCTAAAACCTCGGATGTGAAAAGATTAGAAAAAATAACCATTCACATGAGATTTAAGCTAATCCATAACTTCATGCCAAACACCTGTATCATCCAACAATTCCTTGATCCGGTTTCTCTTCTTTCTAGCTGTTGCTGCATTGTGAAAATATGCGGTATTATGGTCTCCGTGTAGTAACCAGTTGGCTCTACCTCTTTGGATCCAATATATTTCTTCATGGTCCAGTAAGTTCTCCAGTAACAACCGAACCTCTCTCAGTCTTTCCCGAGCTTCCATCGAGTTCGGTCCAACCCGAATCCTCTCAAGTTCTTTCTTCAACTTTTTAATACATCATTTTGGGCTTTCGAGTATATCATGGTCCCTTCATGAAGGTCTGCATAAACTACCTTGGTCCTGTCGGAACACGGGCTCCGGGGACCCTGGTTTGAACTCTGGGGGCCGCTTGCTGCCTAACACCCCGACGGTGACCACGGCGAGACTACGGCGAGCGGAGCACGGTGAGAGCGCGCACACACGCAAGGCACGACAGGAACACGGGAGCTACCCAGGTTCGGGCCACCGTGCGGTGTAAAACCCTACTCTTGCTTGTGTTTGGGATTATTGTGGGCAGGAGAGTTCTCGCGTACAAGGTTGAAGATGGTTGAATCCATCCTTCTCTACGCTGGCAGCACTGCCCCTTTTATAGCCGCCTTGGTCCTCTTCCCCCGAAAATATTGGCGGGAAGGGTAGCCACACAATGGCGGTTTGAAGGGGGACAGGCGCCTAGTCTTATCCTGACAAAAGGTGGTCTTCGCCTGCAAAGGCGCTATCCATGACGCGCCTATGGGCTCGGTGATGACATCCGCCCTGCACGCCCCATCGTCCCGATCTTCATACACCAAACGGGCAAGCTTTGGGACTTGCTTTGCGGGCGGGCAGCTGGTGCTGCTCCTTTATCACCAAAGGGGAAATCCCTCCTGACCGCACCTGCTAGTACGGCTCTGCTTCTATCGTCATCTTGCGGGGGTGCGTCACCCATGTCGCGGGCGCGTGACCGCCAGGCTGGCGCCAGGCGGCGCCCTGCTTGAGTGGCTTCGGGAGGCTACCTCGGGAGGCCGCCTCGCGAGGGGGCCTCGCGAGGCCTCCTAGTGATGTTAAGTCTTTGGTGGGTCCGCCTCGTGTGGGGGGGTCCTCGTGAGGCCGGCGCCTCATGAGGTGACTTGCTTCGCGGAGCCCGTGGCTGGGCCGCCTCTTGGGCCTTCGTCGGGCGTGGCTTCCTGGGCCGCAGTCAGACGGCCCATGGTACCCTGGTTCCCACTGGGCCAACAGTAGCCCCCGGGCCCGCGACGCACATGTTCCACCCGTTGGGAACTAAACGGCGCGGGGCCTAAGCTGGCTGCCGGGCCTAGGCAGGGACGCGTGGTGCACGATGGGACGCGGGACGCCCCCACTCCCCCATGACGCCTAGGTAACAGCCCGCGCTGCCATAAGCAGTCCCGCGCGGGGCGCAGGCCATCATTGCCTTCCTTCGCACTCTCCGTCTTCTTTGCGCCCAACTCCTCACATCCTCTTCCTTGTCTCGCCTCCCAAGCTTCCTCGCACACCCATGGTGCCCACCGGCAAGAAGGGCAGGGCGAAGGCGGCGACTGTGGTGGCGGTGGAGCTGGAACCCGCCCTGACCAGATCCACAATCGTCAAAGAAGAGGGGCTCGATAAGGTGCGCCCCACGACCGTCGCCGCCTCCAACGAGTGGAAGGCCACCAAGGTCTGGCCGAGCTCGCGCCACCCCACCGATCTTGATGCCACCACCATTCCCCTCTGCATCCACACAATCTTCGCCGGCCTGCTGCCGCCCTTCTCCGACTTCTTCAACGCCATCCTCTCGCATTACCAAATCCACGCGCTTCACCTCCAGCCCAACTCTGTCCTTCTCCTCTCCATCTCCGCCTACTTCTGTGAAGCCTTCGTGGGCATGATTCCCTCGGTGGCGCTCTTCCGCCACTTCTACAGCTTGCGGCTGTCGGCGGCGAACCAGCGCTCGGGGTGCGCCTCGTTCCGCAGCGTCGTGATGGGGAACGGTGCGTGAAAATCAAAAAAATTCCTACGAAACACCCAAGATCTAATCAAGGAGATGCAAAGCAACGAGAGGGGAGTGTGTCTACATACCCTTGTAGACCAAAAGCGTTAGCGTCGTAACGCGGTTGATGTAGTCGTACTCTTCACGATCCAATCGCGATCCAATCCGATCTAGTGTCGATCGGACGGCACCTCCGAGATTAGCACACGTTCAGCTCGATGGCGTCCTCTCCTTCTTGATCCAGCAAGAGAGGGGAAGGAGGTAGATGAGATCGGAACCAGCACGACGGCGTGGTGGTGGTGGTGGCAGCGGAACTGCAGCAGGGCTTCGCCAAGCGTCTACGCGAGGAGGAGGAGGCGTAACGGGAGGGAGACATGCAAGGGTTGAAGGGTGGCTGCTTCCAACGCCTCCCCACCTTTATATAGACGTGGAGGGGGCTGGTGGCTTGCCCTCCAAGCTCCTAGGTCGTTGGCCAAAGGGGGAGGAAGGAAATCCGTCCTTTCCTTCCCCACCGATCGCTATCCCCCTTTTTTTAGGGATCTTGATCTTATCCCTTCGGGATATGATCCTATTCCTTTTAGAGGGGGATCTTGGTGCACCTAGACCAGGGGTGTGGGGCCTTGCCCCACTACCCACGTCCATGTGGGCCCCCCCCATGCAGGTGGGCCCCACTCCGAAACCTTCTAGAACCTTCCCGGTACAATACCGAAAAAACCCGAACATTTTCCGGAACCCTGAACATGACTTCCCATATATAAATCTTTACCTCCAAACCATTCCAGAGCTCCTCATGATGTCACGGATCCCATCCGGGACTCCGAACTACTTTCAGACTTCACCATATGAATATCTCAATACTACCCTAGCGCTACCGAACGTTAAGTGTGCGACCCTACGAGTTCGAGAATCATGTAGACATGACCGGGACTCCTCTCTGGTCAATAACCAATAGCGGGACCTGGATGCCCATATTGGTTCCCACATATTCAACGAAGATCTTTATCGGTTGAACCACGATGTCAAGGATTCAGTTAATCTTGTATACAATTCCCTTTGTCAGGCGATATGTTACTTGCCCGAGATTCGATCGTCAGTATCTCCATACCTAGTTCAATCTCGTTACCAGCAAGTCTCTTTACTCGTTCCGTAATACAAGATCCCGTGACTAACTCATTAGCCACATTGCTTGCAAGCTCTTTACGATGTTGTATTACCGAGAGGGCCTAGAGATATCTCTCCCTCATACGGAGCGACAAATCCTAGTCTCAATCCATGCAACCCAACAGACACCTTCGGAGATACCTGTAGAGCATCTTTATGATCACGCTGTTATGAAGTGACGTTTGATAGCACACAAGGCATTCCTCTGGTATCTGGGAGTGACATGATCTCATGGTCTAAGGAACAGATACTTGACATGAAGAAAGTTGTAGCAAATAACTAAACGATCTGATGCTAAGCTTACGGTTGGGTCTGTCCATCACATCATTCTCCTAATGATGTGATCCTATTATCAAATGACAACTCATGTCTATGGTTAGGAAACCTTAACCATCTTTGATCAACGAGCTAGTCTAGTAGAGGCTCACTAGGGACACGGTGTTGTCTATGTATTCACACATGTATTTAAGTTTCGATCAATAAAATTCTAGCATGAATAATAAACATTTATCATGAACAAGGAAATATGATAATAACCAATTTATTATTGCCTCTAGGGCATATTTCCAACAATCTCCCACTTGCACTAGAGTCAATAATCTAGTTTACATCATAATGAATCTAACACACATGGAGTCCTGGTGCTGATCATGTTTTGCTCGTGGAAGAGGTTTAGTCAACGGGTCTGCCACATTCAGATCCGTATGTACTTTGCAAAGTTCTATGTCATATTATAGATGCTGCTACCACGCTCCACTTGGAGCTATTCCAAATGACTGCTCCACTATACGTATTTGGTTTGTGACTTAGAGTCATCCAGATCGGTGTCATAGCTTGCATCGACGTAACCATTTACGATGAACTCTTTATCACCTCCATAACCGAGAAACATTTCCTTAGTCCTCTTTAGGTACCTAGGGATAATTTTGACCACTGTCCAGTGATCCACTCCTGGATCACTCTTGTACCGCCTTGCCAGACTCATGGCAAGGCACACATCAGGTATGGTACACAACATGGCATACATTATAGAGCCTATGGCTGAGGCATAGGGGATGACCTTCATCCTTTCTCTTTCTTCTGCTATGGTCGAGCTTTGAGTCTTACTCAGCTTCACACCTTACAATACAGGAAAGAACTCCTTCTTTGACTAATCCATTTTGAACTCCTTCAAAATCTTGTCAAGGTATGTGCTCTGTGAAAGTCTTATCAGGCGTCTTGATCTATCTTTATAGATCTTGATGCCCAATATGTAATCAGCTTTACCCAGGTCTTCCTTTGAAAAACTCCTTTCAAATAACCCTTTATGCTTTCCAGAAATTCTACATCATTTCCAATCAACAATATGTCATCCACATATACTATCAGAAATGCTATAGAGCTCCCACTCACTTTCTTGTAAATACAAGTTTCTTCATAAACTTCGTATAAACCCAAAAGCTTTGATCACCTCATCAAAGCATATATTCCAACTCCGAGATGCTTGCACCAGTCCATAGTAGGATCGCTGGAGCTTGAATACCTTTTAGCATCCTTAGGATTGACAAAACCTTCCAGTTGCATCATATACAACCTTTCCTTAAGGAAACCGTTAAGGAAACGCTGTTTTGACATCCATCTGCCAGATTTCATAATTGAAAAATGCAGTAATTGCTAACATAATCCTAAAAGACTTTAGCATCGCTACGGGTGAGAAAGTCACATCGTAGTCAACTCCTTGAACTTGTCGAAAACCCTTTGCGACAAGTCGAGATTTATAGACGGTGATATTACCATCAGCGTATGTCTTCTTCTTAAAGATCCATTTGTTTTCAATGGCCTGTCGGTTATCAGGCAAGTCCACCAAAGTCCATACTTTGTTGTCATACATCGATCCTATCTCGGATTTCACGGCCTCAAGTCATTTGTCGGAATCCAGGCACATCATTGCTTCTTCATAGTTCGTAGGTTCGCCGTTGTCTAACAACGTGACTTCCAGGACGGGATTACCGTACCACTCTGGCGCGGAACGTACCCTGGTCGACCTACGAAGTTCAGTAGTAACTTGATCCGAAGTTTCATGATCATCATTATTAGCTTCCTCTCTGGCTAGTGTAGACATCATGGGAACTTCTTTCTGTGATGTGCTACCTTCCAATTCGAGAGAAGGTACAATTACCTCATCAAATTCTACTTTCCTCCCACTCACTTCTTTCGAGAGAAACTCTTTCTCTAGAAAGGACCCATTCTTGGCAACAAAGATTTTTCCCTCAGATCTGTGATAGAAGGTATACCCAATGGTTTCTTTAGGGTAACCTATGAAGACGCACTTCTCTGCTTTGGGTTCGAGCTCATCAGGCTGAAGCCTTTTGACATAAGCGTCGCATCCCCAAACTTTAAGAAACGACAGCTTAAGTTTCTTGCCAAACCATAATTCATACGGTGTCGTCTCAATGGATTTAGACGGTGCCCTGTTTAAAGTGAATGCGGCTGTCTCTAACGCATAACCCCAAAATGATAGTGGCAAATCGGTAAGACACATCATAGAATGCACCATATCCAATAGAGTACGATTACGACGTTCGGACACACCATTACGCTGTGGTGTTCCAGGTGGCGTGAGCTGTGAAACAATTCCACATTGGCTTAAATGCATACCAAACTCGTAACTCAAATATTCACCTCCACGATCAGATTGTAGAAATTTAATTTTCTTATCACGATGATTCTCTACTTCACTCTGAAACTCCTTGAACTTTTCAAATGTTTCAGACTTGTGTTTCATTAAGTAAATATACCCATATCTACTCAAATCATCTGTGAAGGTAAGAAAATAATGATATCCACCGCGCACTTCAACACTCATCGGACCGCATACATCGGTATGTATTATTTCCAACAAGTCACTTGCCCCCTCCATTGTACCGAAAAACGGGGTTTTAGTCATCTTGCCCATGAGGCATGGTTCACATGTCTCAAATGATTCATAATCAAGAGATTCCAAAAGTCCATCGGCATAGAGTTTCTTCATGCGCTTTACACCAATATGACCTAAGCAGCAGTGCCACAAGTATGTGGTACTATCATCATTAACTTTGCATCTTTTGGCATCAATATTATGAACATGTGTATCACTACGATCGAGATTCAACAAGAATAAACCATTCAACAAGGGTGCATGACCATAAAAGATATTATTCATATAAATAGAACAACCATTATTCTCTAACTTAAATGAATAACCGTCTCGCAATAAACAAGATCCAGATATAATGTTCATGCTTAACGCAGGAACCAAATAACAATTATTCAGGTTGAAAACTAATCCTGAAGGTAAACATAGAGGGAGCGTGCCGACGGCGATCACATCAACCTTGGAACGATTTCCGACGTGCATCGTCACCTCGTCCTTAGCAAGTCTCCGTTTATTCCGCAGCTCCTGTTTCGACTTACAAATATTAGCAACCGAACCAGTATCAAATACCCAGGCGCTACTATGAGCACTAGTAAGGTACACATCAATAACATGTATATCAAATATACCTTTGTTGGCGTTGCCAGCCTTCTTATCTGCCAAGTACTTGGGGCAGTTCCGCTTCCAGTGACCATTCCCCTTGCAATAGAAGCACTCAGTCTCAGGTTTGGGTCTAGACTTGGGTTTCTTCATGGGAGCAGCAACTGGCTTGCCATTCTTCTTAAAGTTCCCTTTCTTTCCCTTGCCTTTCTTCTTGAAACTGGTGGTCTTGTTGACCATCAACACTTGATGTTCTTTCTTGATTTCTACCTCCGCAGCATTAAGCATCGCGAAGAGCTCAGGGGTCGTTTTCTCCATCCCTTGCATATTATAGTTCATCACAAAGCTCTTGTAGCTTGGTGGCAGTGACTAGAGAACCCTATCAATCGCTACTTCATCCGGAAGATTAACTCACAACTGATTCAAGCGATTATAGTACCCAGACATTTTGAGTACGTGCTCACTAACGGGGCAGTTCTCCTCCATCTTACAGCTAAAGAACTTGTCGGAGGTGTCATACCTCTCAACCCGGGCGTGAGCTTGAAATACCAATTTCAGCTCCTGGAACATCTCATATGCTCCGTGGTGCTCAACACATCTTTGGAGCCCCGATTCTAAGCCGTAAAGCATGGCACACTGAACTATCATGTAGTCATCATTCCTTGTTTGGCAGACGTTCATAGCGCTCAGATTTGCGAGAGCGGGTGGATCACCTAGCGGTGCATCAAGGACATAAACTTTCTGTGCAGCAGTGAGGATAATCCTCAGATTACGGACCCAGTCCGCATAGTTGCTACCATCATCTTTCAACTTTTCTTTCTCTAGGAATGCATTAAAATTCAGGGGAGCTACATCGCGAGCCATTGATCTACAACATTAATTTGCAAAGACAATTAGACTAAGTTCATGATAATTGGTTCTTCTAATCAAATTACTTAAGAACTCCCACTTAAATCAGCATCCCTCAAGTTGTCTAAGTGTTACATGATCCACATCAACTGACTCATGTCCGATCATCACGTGAGATGAGGCAGTCATCAATGGTGAACATCTCCATGTTGATCATATCTACTATATGACTCATGTTCGACCTTTCGGTCCTCCGTGTTCTGAGGCCATGTCTGTACATGCAAGGCTCGTCAAGTTTAACCCAAGTATTCTGCATGTGTAAAACTGGCTTACACCCGTTGTATGCGAACGTAGAGTCTATCACACCCGATCATCACGTGGTGCTTCGAAACGACGAACTTTCGCAATGATGCATACTTAGGGAGAACACTTTTATCTAGAAATTAAGTGAAGGGATCATCTTATAATGCTACCGTCGTCCTAAGCACAATAAGATGCATAAAAAGATAAACATCACATGCAATCAATATGTGACATGATATGGCCATCATTATCTTTGTGCCTTTGATCTCCATCTCCAAAGCACCGGCATGATCTCCATCGTCACCGGCATGACACCATGATCTCCATCATCATGTCATCACGTGGTTGTCTCCGCCAACTATTGCTTCTATGACTATTGCTAACACATAGCGATAAAGTAAAGCAATTACATGGCGGTTAAAAGTTGACAAGCAGGTCATACAATAAATTAAAGACAACCCTATGGCTCCTGCCGGTTGCCGTACTCATTGACATGCAAGTCATGAACCTATTACAAAACATGATCATCTCATACATCAAAATATATCACATCACGTTTTGGCCATACCACATCACAACATGCCCTGCAAAAACAAGTTAGACGTCCTCTACTTTGTTGTTGCAATTTTTTACGTGGCTGCTAGGGCAAACTATAAGAACCGTTCTTATCTACGCAAAACCACAATGGTGATATACAAGTTGCCTTTTAACCTTCTACAAGGACCGCCCTTGTCAAATCAGATTCAACTAAAGTGGGAGAGACAGACACCCGCAAAGCCACTTTTATGCAATACAAGTTGCATGTCAGTCAGCGGAACCGGTCTCTTGTGCGAAGATAAGTAAGGTTGGTCCGAGCCGCTTCATCCCACAATATCGCCGAATCCAAATAAGACGAAGGAAGTAAGCAATTTGAACATCAATGCCCACAACTTTTTGTGTTCTACTCGTGCAAATACATCTACGCATAGACCTAGCTCATGATGCCACTGATGGGGAACGTTGCGTGAAAATCAAAAAAAATCCTATGAAACACCCAAGATCTAATCTAGGAGATGCAAAGCAACGAGAGGGGAGTGTGTCTACATACCCTTGTAGACCGAAAGCGTTAGCATCATAACGCGGTTGATGTAGTCGTACTCTTCATGATCCAATCGCGATCCAATCCGATCTAGTGCCGAACGGACGGCACCTCCGAGATTAGCACATATTCTGCTCAATGGCATCCTCTCCTTCTTGATCCAGCAAGAGAGGGGGAGGAGGCAAATGAGACCGGAACCAGGATGACGGCGTGGTGGTGGTGGTGGCAGCGGAACTGCAGCAGGGCTTCGCCAAGCGTCTGCGCGAGATGGAGGAGGCGCAACGGGAGCGAGACGTGCAAGGGTCGAAGGGTGGCTGCCCCCAATGCCTCCCCACCTTTATATAGGAGTGGAGGGGGCTGGTGGCTTGCCCTCCAAGCTCCTAGGGTCGTTGGCCAAGGGGGGAGGAAGGAAATCCCTCCTTTCCTTCCCCACCGATCGCTATCCCCCTTTTTTTTAGGGATCTTGATCTTATCCCTTCGGGATATGATCCTATTCCTTTTAGAGGGGGATCTTGGTGCACCTAGACTAGGGGTGTGGGGCCTTGCCCCACTACCCACGTCCATGTGGGTCCCCCCATGCAGGTGGGCCCCACTCCGGAACCTTGTAGAACCTTCCCGGTACAATACCGAAAAAACCCGAACATTTTCCGGAACCCTGAACATGACTTCCGATATATAAATCTTTACCTCCGGACCATTTCGGAGCTCCTCATGATATCACGGATCCCATCCGGGACTCCGAACTACTTTCGGACTTCACCATATGAATATCTCAATACTACCCTAGCGCTACCGAACGTTAAGTGTGCGACCCTACGGGTTCGAGAATCATGTAGACATGACCGAGACTCCTCTCCGGTCAATAACCAATAGCGGGACCTGGATGCCCATATTGGTTCCCACATATTCAACGAAGATCTTTATCGGTTGAACCACGATGTCAAGGATTCAGTTAATCCCGTATACAATTCCCTTTGTCCAGCGATATGTTACTTGCCCGAGATTCGATCGTCGGTATCTCCATACCTAGTTCAATCTCGTTACCGGCAAGTCTCTTTACTCGTTCCGTAATACAAGATCCCATGACTAACTCATTAGCCACATTGCTTGCAAGCTCTTTACAATGTTGTATTACCGAGAGGGCCCAGAGATATCTCTCCGTCATACGGAGCGACAAATCCCAGTCTCAATCCATGCAACCCAACAGACACCTTCGGAGATACCTGTAGAGCATCTTTATGATCACCCTATTATGAAGTCACATTTGATAGCACACAAGGCATTCCTCTAGTATCCGGGAGTGACATGATCTCATGGTCTAAGGAACAGATACTTGACATGAAGAAAGCTGTAGCAAATAACTAAACGATCTGATGCTAAGCTTACGGTTGGGTCTGTCCATCACATCATTCTCCTAATGATGTGATCCCGTCATCAAATGACAACTCATGTCTATGGTTAGGAAACCTTAACCATCTTTGATCAACGAGCTAGTCTAGTAGAGGCCCACTAGGGACACGGTGTTGTCTATGTATTCACACATGTATTTAAGTTTCGATCAATACAATTCTAGCATGAATAATAAACATTTATCATGAACAAGGAAATATGATAATAACCAATTTATTATTGCCTCTAGGGCATATTTCCAACACGTCGAAGGGACGGCGGACGACACCATCTCCATGAAGATCACCAAGAAGGTGGAGGGCAACAGGCAGCGCTGGGTCTATGTGGACGCGGGTCAGTATAGCCCCCTGCTGCAGCTGCCGGTAGCCCCTGCTGTGAAGAGCTCCGGATGGGATCACGCCAAGCTCAGCGACGAGAGGTTGGCACCGCTCTGGGATAGGTTGAAGGAGCTGAAGGCCGTGAAGCTCACGGCGGCAACGGTCACCAAGGACCCTGCGCCGGTGCATCGCTCCCCTCTAGAGGCGCTCGCGCCCGGTGTGGGCCATCTCCGGCCCCAAGGATCCGATGCAGCCGAGCGTTGACAACCTGCTGCCGGAGGTGGTTGACGAAGTCATGCAGCTTCTGCTTGGCGAGGACATGGAATCCCCACCCCAGGAAGGGCTCCCCCTGTATCGCTACAAGAACAAGAAGGAGTTGGTGGAGGAGATGCCGCGCTTCGACCAGTGGGGCTTGATCCCCGAGGGCCATGAGGGGCCCCGCGACAACCCCTTCATGGTGCTGCCTGGCTCGGGAGGCGGTGACGCTGGCGAGGCCTCGGCAAGCGCCGCAAAGGAGAGCGACGGTGGGGCGGCCCCACGAACCCACCGCCAGCTGCTGATGGAGCTTGGTGACGACGACGACGACGAGCGGATCGTGATCGCACCCTCCCGGCCCCTGCGCACGGGAGGTGAAGGAAGCAGCAGTGCGGGGGCTGACGCGCCCCTCGCGAAGAAGGCAGGCGCCAGCGGCGCGGCGACTGAGCCCCCCACGGAGAAGACCGACGCAGACGGCGAGGCTACCCAGCCCCCCATGGAAGAGACTAACGCCAACACCGAGGCTGCCGAGCTCCCCATGAAAAGGGCCGGCACCGGCCAGGCGGCGGAGGACGCCGGCAAGTCCCACGCCGAGCCCTCGGGAGCGGGCTCAAGCGGGCCGCGCGGAAGCGGCAGCGGCGGCAACCCACTGCCGACGCTGAAGAAGAGGAAATGGGTTCCCAATGATGAGTAAGTACTTGCCTTGCTCCTTTTTCTTTTGCGTTTTGTCTTCTGCCTCCCGAAGTCTGGGGCTGAACCCTCACTTCGCGCAGGGAGCCCACGAAGAAGAAAAAGAAGAAGACCCCCAGCTCGAAGGGGGCCCCGGTGCCTACCGCAGGCGCCGAGGGACATGCAGATGCCACTCGCCGCCCCGAAGCTGAAACGGGGCGTGTGGAGGTAGAGGAGGAGCAAGTGGCTCCTCCCGAGCCGCGCGTGGACATGACTCATGAGGCTGAGGAGGATGAGCCTCGGGAGGCAGCCTCCAGAGGAGGGGCCGCGCCTCCCGAGGCGCCCGTTGCGGGAGGCGACGCAGCGATGGAGGAGGCTGAGGCGCCAACTCCCCCGCTGAGCTCCACCCCCGCAAAGGAGATTGCAGCCCCTGAAAGCGCCTCGGCAAGCCCCCAACGCGTGAAGCTCTCGACACGGGCACGTCGAGCCCACGGAGTGCGCCGACACGGCAGGACGAGGCAGAGGACCCGGCGATCCCCCCACTCTTGACGAGTGACGCGGCTCCCGAGGGGAGCGTGAACATGGAGGCCCGGAGGGGGTCCGGCGCCGGTCCCTCCCAGGTCACGACGGCGGAGGGCGGCGCCGACGAGCGTAGCGGCTGGGCCCTGCAGCTGGTGAGCAGCAGTGTCGTGCTCAAGTGGGGGGCGCTGCAGGGCGCCAGGGCAGCCCTTGACCAGCTGGAGGCGGACCTCCAGGCGGAGGAGGCGCGCATCACCAACAAGCGCATGTGCCTCGCGGAGGGGTGGCGGCAACTAGATGTCGCCATCAAGCTGGGCCGCCACCAAGATGAAGCCGCACAGGAGAAGCATGAGAAGGCCGCCTTCGATGCCAAGGAAGTCTTTGAAAGTGCCGTCCGGGAGGCCGACGCGGCTGATAAGCGCCGCGAGGAGGCGGAGGCCCGCGCGAAGGTGCTCCGGGAGCAACACGCCGCCCAGATTCATTTGCTCCAGGCATGGGAAGACGCCCTTGCGACTCGCGAGGGCGGGCTCGCCTCCCGTGAGGGCGAGCTTGACAGGCGCGAGGAAGTCCTCGCCGCCCATGAAGCGGATGCCGGGATCCGTGAGTGAGAGCTCGCGAGGACGGCGGGCGAGCAAACCGCGGAGCGCGAGCACCTGGAGACACTGGACCGCCAGGTGGCGGCCGCCCAGACCTCCTATGACCAGCACATGGCCAAGGCCAACGCTCAGCTAGAGGTAAAGGAGAAGAAGATCCAGGCGAACGCCGATGCAAAGAACAAGAGGGATCGCAAGGTGCTTGCCGCGGACTATGCCAAGAAGCTCAAGTTCCAGGAGGACCGCTTCACCAAGAAGCGCGAGGAGCTCCAGGCGGAGATCTCCGGCCTCAAGGAGCTGCTGATGGAGACGGAGGGCAACCGGAAGCTCGCGTTGAAGGCCAAGGCCGGCGCCGAGGGGGAGCTGGCCTCTCTCCAGGAGCAGGTGGGCAACGTCTCCGACGTAGTCAAGAAGGCCAAGGACGAGGCGGCTCGGGCGAGGGGGCGGCAGCACGAGCGCACCAAAATATTCCACGCCCTCTCCATCCGTGCCCGTGGCGCCTTGGCCACCATCTGCCAAGAGAGGCTCGGGGGCTCCCTCGAAGACAACGACACCAGCTACCTGGACTTCTTCACCAAGCTTGTGGAGAAGCTGGAGCATGGGGCCAAGCGGGTGAACGGCATTATCAAGGATTAGTGCCGCGAACTCCTTGGCCAGGCAGCGACGCGCATCTTCAACAACCTCCTTCAGGCCAACACCAACTTCGACTTCGACAGGGTGATGGCCTCCGTCCCTCCAGAGCTTCGCAACGGCCTTGGGAAGGGGGTGGAGGATCACATGGATGCCCTGCTCGAGAAGTTCTCCCATGGCAGCGAGAGCTCCGGCGAGGCTGAAGATGATGAAGGCGATGGCGATGGCGGCGATGGTGATGACGGCAATGATGCTTCTCGCGAGGCCTTTTACCTTCTCCTTTGGCTCTGTATCCAAGCAAGTGTAGCCCCGTGGGGGCATAAAGACATGATCTGTACGATTAACTTAAGCATTTTGGCGTCTTTGCTTTAATTTGTGTTTCTCGCGAGGCATCCTCGTGAGGCTTTTTTTTTCTTGCTTGCCTTGGTGCTCTACGTCGTCAGGACCCAGCCCCCGTGCGAGCTACGATCGTCGCTGGTATGTTAGGACGCGTGCCTAGACAAGGCCAGAGTGTGTAGGGCTCCGTGAGGCGGTAAGGGCTCCCGAGGCGCGATGCTCAGGAAGCCCCCCTTTGACGTGAAAGCGGCTCACGCGAGGGGGGAAACATCAGCACTCAACGAGGTTGTGGGGAGAGAAGAGCTTGAGAGGCGCTGAGAGCATCTCGCTAGGCGTTTTTAGACTTAGCTTTTTCACGGAGTGTGGCGCTTGGCGAGCCGTAGCTTGTGAAGTGCGCCTCGTGAGGCCTCCCACTGGTACTTGGCGAAGATGGGCGCCGCAGGCCGCCTCGTGAGGCAGCGCTCATGAGGCTTCCTGTGGGCTTCTTGAGGAGGCGCCTTGCCATGGGTTACTTCGTGAGGCAGTGCTCGCGAGGCCTTCTATGTGCCTTGTTCCTATGACAACTACATGCCGACAAGTTTTGCAAGTATTGTGGCGGCGCGCGCTCGCTAGCTTGCTCGTGGGTATCACGTGAGGAGAGAAGCACCAAGGACCTTGGTGAGGTGGCGTGTGTGGGAGCAGGCCCGCGAGCCAGAGCTCAATCACTTGGGTTTGATGGCGCTGCTGGGCCTGGCCCGAGCACAGGCACCGTGTCCAGCCCCCGCTCGCGTGATACGCAGGAGGGAGATCACGAGCACGCACAACCTCCTGAAGTAAATTGCTTACCAGACACACATAACACTTAGGAAATAAAGTTTTACTGCTGCATTAAATAGGTTCCATTACACAACCAAAAAGATGAGGCTGCCGTGACAGACACGGGTCAGCTTGAGGATGGTGCAACCACGTGGCGCCCTTAGTTTCACATCCAAAAAAAGAAGAGGCTGTCGTGACGAACACGGGACAGCTTGAGGATGGTGCAGCCAGGCGGCGCCCTCAGTTCGATCGTTCTGCCAGTGCTGAGCATGGGGCTTCCACTGGGTTGTGGGAGGGAGCTCTCACGGCCTCAGCGAGCACCGCACAGAAAGGCTCCAGTGTGTACAGCTCCACTTCATTCGTGCCCGTGAGGTCACGGGTAGAACTTGCGGAGATGTTGGATGTTCCATGTGTTGGGCACCGGAACACCCTCCTCCGTCTCCAGTCATGCCGTGCCAGGCCGGGAAACGTGCACAACCCTGAACGGGCCTTCCCACATGGGCAAGAGCTTGTGGAGTCCTTCCCTGGAGAGGATCCTTCGCAAGACAAGATCGCCAGCCTCAAGTGTGCGGGGGTGTATGTTGTGGCTGTGATAGCGACGCAGCGCCTGCTGATACCGAGCGGCGCGGATGGTGGCCCGGCGCCGTGCTTCCTCGAGGAGGAGCTGATCAGCTTCATGCGGGCCGTCCTGATGAGCCTCGTTGAAGGCGAGGACTCACGGGGACCCATGCTTGAGATCATGAGGGAGGACCGCTTCCGCCCCGTAGACAAGGAAGAAGGGTGTTTCGCCGGTAGGCTTGGTCGCTGTCGTGCGGATTGACCATAGCACGGACTAGAGCTCGTCAAGCCAGCCTTTGCCACAGGCGTCGAGCTTTTTCTTGAAGCTTCGTGTCTTGAGGCCCTTGAGGACCTCAGCGTTAGCACGCTCAGCCTGGCCATTGCTTCGCGGGTGCGCCACGGAGGCGTAGCAGATCTGCATGCCAAGGTTGGCGCAGTATGAATTGAAGAGGCCGCTAGTGAACTGCGAGCCATTGTCAGTGATGATGCGGTTGGGGACGCCGAAGCGGCTCACGAGGTTCTTGATGAACTTGATGGCTGAGGGTGCTGGGATGGTGCAGACAGGCTCCACTTCCGCCCATTTGGTGAACTTGTCGATGGCGACATAGAGGTAGCGGTAGCCGCCAGCTGCGCGAGGGAAGGGACCCAAGATGTCCAGCCCCCAGACCGTGAAGGGCCACAAGAGGGGAATGTCTGGAGGCCTTGCGTCGGCTGGTGCATTTGCTTGGCATGGAATTGGCAGGCTTCGCAGGATTGGACCAGCTCAGTGGTGCCTTGAAGCGCGGTGGGCCAGTAGAAGCCGCTGCGGAACACCTTGCCGGCGAGCGTGTGCGATGAGGAGTGGTGGCCGCGGTCTCCACCGTGTATGTCGGCAAGCAGCTCGTGCCCTTGCTCGTCGGAGATGCACCACAGCGCGACGCCATTGGAGCGCCTGCGGTAGAGATCGCCATCCCTCAAGCAGTAAGCTGTGGCCTGGCGGGCCACACGTTCAGCCTCTGAGTCCTTCTCTGGGAGGGTGTCGTCCTCCAGATAGGCCTTGAATTCGTTGGCCCAGCTATTAGCTTGTGGCTCCAGCGCCAGCAGCAGGCGAGCGCCTAAAGATGGGCCGCAGTCGGGTGTGCTTGAGGGTGGTGCGGGAGGGAGCTCTTCACGAGGTGCCATGGCGCTAGCGGCAGGTGGCGTAGCTGATGGCTTCAAGAGCCTTTCCTAGAAGACACTAGGCTTTTGAGGCTTGCGGCGAGACGCTCGCTTGGCGATGTCATCTGCTTCCTTGTTGCTGCCGCGAGGGACGTGCTAGAGCTCCATGCCGAGAAAGCGCTTCTTGAGCTTGCGCACCTCTTCCAGATAGGCGGCCATGTGCTTGTCCTTGGGCTTGTAGCTTTTGTTGGAGAAGCTGACGAGGAGTTGTGAGTCACCCTTGATGATGATGCGCTTGATGCCAAGAGCTGAGGCAGCCTTAAGCCCGGCGATGAGGCCCTCATACTCCGCGATGTTGTTGGAGACCTTGTCGGCATGCTTGAAGCAGAGCTGTACGGTGTAGTAGAGCTTGTCTCCTATTGGTGAGGTGAGTACGACGCCAGCCCCCGCGCCTTGCCGGGAGAACGCGCCGTTGAAGTGCATGGTCCAGCCTCCAGGAGCCTCCTCCCAGGAAGGAGGGACTCGTCCTGGCAAGGCTCCTCTTGATGCGGGTCCATCCATTCTGCCATGAAGTCCGCCAAGGCGGCGCCCTTGATCGTCCTTGTGGTGATGAATTCCAGCGCAAAGGTTTGCAGCTCGATGTTCCACTCGGCGATGCGGCCAGTGGCATTGGGGCTGCGCAGGACCTGCTCCAGGGGATAAGAGGTGATCACCTTGATGGGATGGCCCTGGAAGTAGTGGCGCGGCTTCCTGGAGGCGATGAGGAGCGCGAGGAGGAGCTTCTGCTGCATAGGGTACCGCTCACGCGCATCTTGCAGCACCGAGCTGACGAAGTAGACAGGGTGCTCGACGAGGCGCGTGCCCATAGGCGTGGCAGCTTGTTCTTCAGGGAGCTCGGCAGGCTCGGGAGGTGGCTCATTGGGAGCTCCTTGAAGATGATCTCCGGCAGGCGCTGGCGCGGCCTCCAGGAGTGCTGGCGCGGCCTTAGGAGGCACCGGCGCGGCAGGCTTCTTCTTGGCGCTGGCAGGCTCTTCTCGTTCTGCCACAAGGGATATGCTAACTGTCTGGGGGGTGGCCGCCAAGTACAGGAGTAGAGGCTCGCATGGGCGCGGGGCGACCATGACAGGAGGGCCTGTCAGATACCTCTTGAGGTACTCAAAAGCTACGTCAGCTTCAGGAGTCCACTTGAAGGGGCCCAGTCTCTTCATGAGCTTGAAGAACAGCAAGGCACGTTCGCCGAACTTGGAGATGAAGCGCCCAAGCGAGGTCATGCATCCCGCGAGACGCTGCATTTCCCTGAGGTTCCGGGGAGGCCTCATCCGCTCGATGGCCTTGATCTTCTCGGGGTTGGCTTCGATGCCGCGGTGGGAGACCAGGAAACCAAGCAGCTTGCCGGAAGGGACTCCGAAGATGCACTTGGCGGGGTTGAGCTTGAGGTTGACCTTGCGGAGGTTGGCGAAGGTTTCTTCGAGGTCCGTGACGAGGGAACAGGACTTGCAGCTCTTCACGATGATGTCATCGACATAGACTTCTACATTTCTTCCCATCTGGGGCCCCAAGGCGATGTGCATCAGCCTCTGGAAGGTAGCCCCCGCGCTCCTCAAGCCGAAGGGCATGCAGATGTAGCAGTATGTCCTGCAGGGGGTGATGAAAGCCGTCCTCTCTTCATTTTCTATCGCCATCTTGATCTGGTGGTAGCCTGAGAAGGCGTCCAGGAAGCAGAGCAGCTCGCACCCAGCGGTGGAGTCTACAATCTGGTCAATTCGCAGCAGCGGGAAGGGGTCTTGAGGGCAGGCCTTGTTGAGGCTTGTGAAGTCGATGCACATGCGGCTCTCTCCGCCTTTCTTGGGGATGATGACAGGGTTGGCGATCCACTAGGGGTGGCGCACCTCGCCGATGACTCCTGCCTCTTGCGGTTTCTGAACTTCTTGAATGATGAACTCTTGCTTCTCGGGCGCTTGGCGCCGTGCCTTTTTCTTGACGGGGCGTGCATTAGGGCACACCGCTAAGTGGTGCTCGATCACCTCCCTCGGCACACCAGACAAATCTGATGCTGTCCATGCAAACACATCAGCATTTGCCCGGAGGAAGGTGAGGGTGTCCTGGACTAAGGGCTCCTCGGGCCGCTGGACTGACCCTCGTGGGCCGTATTGATGGGCCGCTCCTAATCTGTCGAAGGAAGGCCGGACTACAGGCGACCTCGGGTTCCAGAAGGAAACCTCCGAAGACTTGGCGTCTCCTCCAAGTCAAGCTTAGCATGGCCGGCATGTTTGTCCCCTAGTGGCAACCGACCATATGTAACCCTAGGTACCCCTGGTGTCTATATAAACTAGAGGGTTTATTCCGTAGAGGGAGGAGTCATTATCATTATACCCACCTAGGGTTTAGTTCATCTGATCTCGAGGTAGATCAACCCTGTAATTACCATACCAACACATCAATACAACCAAGCAGGACGTAGGGTTTTACCTCTTTGAGAGGGCCCGAACCTGGGTAAACGATGTCTCTACGTTCCCTGTTACCCATTGACTCCAAGATCCATAGTTCAGAACCACCTACCCGAGATCTGCCGGTTTTAGTACCGACATTGGTGCTTTCATTGAGAGTTCCGTTGTAGGATCGTCAAAGGATCAATGGCTCGCTTAGTCATCGGCGACGGCATCCGCACCGGGGACATCTTCATTCCCGGCCAGCTCTTCGCGTTTGGCAGCATCGTTCTACATGCCAACCCGACTGGTCGCCTTGACCAGATCGACAGTTTCACCCCTGAGCAGGAAATTAGGTTCGGTAACCTGGAGTACGTCGCCGACTCTCGGGGCGATCTGATCTTTACTAGGTTCTCAGCTTTACCTGAGGGGCCCAGTGATCCCGAGGCCACGACCTCGGATCTTCTCCCCAACCTCATCTCCGGGTCGATCTTTATTTCGGATCTAGCCTTGAGCTCGGATCCAATCTCAGCGTCCAAAAACCAGGGGTCAGCCTTGGCCAAACCCGCCCCCGACGCGGGCATACCGGAGGTTAACTCTGAAAGACGTTAGAAGATGAATCTGGCAGACCTCTCGATGCTAAGCGAGACGTTAGATCGGATCCAGATGATGAGTATCGCGGATGGCCCGTCCTCGGTCTATGATCAGATCGGACTTGAGGCCAACCACGGAGAATTTTACGTCCCACCCACCACCCACTTAGTAGCCACTGTCGACGACTTAACCGACATGCTGGACTACGCCTCCGAGGAGGCCGACGACATGGATGAGAATATCGACGTCACGTCTTATACTACTCCCTCCCCTGCCGCTCCCAACACGGGAAGGTGGACTGCCACTTCCACCTACGACGTTTATATGGTCGACACCCCCAAGAAGGATGGCGATGACCCCGGCGAGGAGCCACCCAAACGCCGACGCCAACGAAAGCGATCCAAGGGGTGGGGAAAGGGCAGGGAAAGCAACACGAATACAAACACAAACGGCACCGGAGATGAAGATACTCCAGACAACATGGAGGAGCTCGGCGATAACACCACCCTCGAACAGCACCGCGACGCTCCTGAAGGGCACGAGGACCAGGGTGACCCCGAGGACCACAATGATTCCGAGGACAACAACTACCTCCCTCCTTCCGAAGAGGAGGACAGCCTCGAACCCGAGGATTTCATCGTCCCCGAGGACCCCCTGGATCCGGAAAGGTTCAAGCGGCAACTCATAGCCACCGCCTGAAGCCTGAAGAAGAAGCAGCAGCAGCTAAAAATTGAACAGGATACCCTTAATGACAGGTGGACGATGGTCCTAGCGGATGAAGAAGGCTTTGGCAATCAGCATCAGGATCAAAACAAAAGCTACCCACGGCGGCGTCTGCTTCCATCATTTGATGAAGAAGCCCTCGAGCCCGTCCCCCCCAGACGAACTCAGGCAAACCAGCCCGACCGCCCCCTCGAGGACGGGACAGGACGGCTGGAGAAGCCGAAAACCCACCTATGCTCCCTCGTCGGTCGGGCAAGGAGCTAGTACAACCAGATGATCCATATGATCTGCGACACAACTTAAACGCCAGAGCAGCACAGACAATATCCATCTACGGATCCAGAGGACACACGCCCGCTGGACGGGACGGATACAAAGCTTGGCGCGACAGGAATGATAGAGCCCGGGAGCAGCATCGTGCTCGGATGATAACCGATCTCCTGCACGACGTGGCCCGGGTCAGGGGCGCCGCACACCCAATGTGTTTCACAGACGAGGTGATGCAGCATCAGTTCCCCGAGGGGTTTAAACCCGTAAACATAGAACAGTATGATGGGACAACTGGCCCAGCTGTGTGGATCAAAGATTTCCTTCTCCACATTCATATGGCCCGAGAGGATGACCTCCACACCATTAAATATCTGCCATTAAAACTTAAAGGACCGGCAAGGCACTGGTTGAATAGCCTACCCGAAAACTCCATCGGGAGATGGGAAGAGCTCGAGGACGCCTTCCGAGCCAACTTTCAAGGGACCTATGTTCGACCGCCGGATGCCGACGACTTGAGCCACGTTGTTCAACAGCCCGGGGAGTCAGCTCAGCAACTTTGGAATCGGTTCTTGACTAAGAAGAACTAGATTGTCGATTGTCCGGATGCTGAGGCAATAGCTGCACTCAAGCACAGCATTCGGGACGAATGGCTCCCTTGACAGCTCGGCCAAGATAAGCCGAGAACAATGTTGGCCCTCACCTCCCTAATGACCCGCTTTTGCGCGGGTGAAGACAGTTGGTTAGCTCGTAGAAGCAACCACCCCGACGACCCCGGCACCTTAGAGGTCCGGGACGGGAGTGGGAAACCCCGGCGCAACAAGAATAACAAGCGCCGGCACACAAACAACGGCAGTGAAGCCGATGATGCGGCGGTAAACGCCAGGTTCAGCAACTCAAAATCAGGACCGCGGAAGAAGCCCTCTAAAGGGAACCGAGATGGCCCAACCGCGCTGGACAAAATCCTGGATAGGCCCTGCCAGATCCACAGTACCTCGGACAAGCCCGCCAACCACACCAACCGTAACTATTGGGTAATTAAGCAGGTCGGCAAGCTTACAACCGAGGAATCGGGCAAGGGCCACTGCAGTGAGGACGATGACGAACCTCGCAGGCCGAACAATGGAGGCCAAAAGCAGTTCCCTCCCGAGGTAAAAATAGTGAACATGGTTTATGTCACGCATATACCCAAGAAGGAGCGGAAGCGTGCACTTCGGGATGTCTACGCCGTAGAGCCGGTGGCCCCGAAATACAACCCATGGTCGGCCTGTCCGATCACCTTCTATTGGAGAGACCATGCGACCAGTATCTGTCATGGAGGAACGGCGGCTCTGGTGCTCGACCCCATCATGGATGGATACCACCTCACTAGAGTCCTTATGGACGGAGGCAACATCCTCAATCTGATTTATTCAGATACAGTGAGGAAGATGGGAATCGACCCGTCAAGGATCAAACCCAGCAACACTACCTTTAAAGGAGTAATCCCAGGCGTCGAGGCACGCTGCTCGGGAACTGTCACCTTGGAAGTAGTCTTCGGCTCGCCCGACAACTTCCGCAGTGAAGACTTAATCTTCGACATTGTTCCTTTCCGCAGCGGTTACCACGCACTCCTCGGCCGAACAGCGTTCGCTCGCTTTAATGCCGTCCTGCACTATGCATATCTGAAGCTTAAAATGCCAGGACCTAAGGGTGTCATTACCATTAGCGGTAACACCGAGCGCTCGCTCCGAACCGAGGAACACACAGCGGCTCTGGCAGCCGAAGTCCAGGCCACCAAAGAAGCATCGAAGGCCCTGTCCACCATGAAGGCGCTGGACGCACGGAAACGTGCTCGAGCTACGGCCTCAGTCCCAGAGCACTCCCGCGTTCACCCTAAATAGGGATACGCGCCCCACAGTATGGCCCCCCTAGCCGCGAAATACGTACCTTGGGTACATAATTTCGCGCTTAAAATTCCATGGGCATCTCTGGGGGCAAACGTTACAAGGGTCAAGCGCTCAATTCGACCGAGTCATAACCAATGATGTTCTCGGATCAACATCAACAACAAGCACCATCTAGGGCCTGATCAGCGCCAAGCTGATACCCGTCGGTGACTTCTCAAACCCCTTTCTCAAGGGCTCGTCCGCCGAACACTATCACTTCCATCGTACATACAAGCGGCGACTTCAATCGCACGTTACCTACGGAAGCTTCATAAAGAGCAAAGGTACAGACGTGCAGCGGGGCGCAGTAGGGACGTCAAACCACTTATGGAAGCCCTGTGTAAACCTTTCCTCTAATAAGTTTTTTTAAGTATCTATAAAAGTTGCTTCGGCAGTTTGGATTGTACGGTTGGACGTCACGAATTTAAAGGAAATAAAGACCATTCTCTTCCGATCATACCGCAGTCATTTGTGTTGTGTCTTCCTTTCCGCTTATAAGCCGAAGTAAACTATCATGATACATTCTTTTTTTTAGATGCGACCGGCTAATAGACCGGGGGCTCGACCATAAATCTTGCCCAAGCATCACTCCGGCACTCAAATTCATTACATGTGCTCGGTGTCTTGGATATTGCATTATATGAATCAGTTCCGAATTATGTCTTTGGTCAATAGTTGGGTTGCCCGGCTCCTGTGTTTACCCTCTTATGTTCCACATTGTTCAGCTAGGAGGGTAAAGGGAGAACCACTGCGATTGTACTTCTAGCTCGCCTGGTTAAGTACCTCAGTGGAGAAAGCCGAAAACTGACTGTCATAATAAGCGAGAACAGGTCGGCGATCCAATGACAAGTCTTAAACTAAAAATCGATGGAGGTTATTCCGCGTCAAACGAAGGGTTCGCTGTCATAGGAATCAAGTGATAATGGCATCAACCTCGGTACGTCCGAATATCACACATTGGGGGCTAGTAACTAGCTCCCGCAGTCAAGCTCCTATGGCTAAGTGAAAGCACTAAAGCCGCATAGTCTGATTGCCTTGTTTTCCATACACACAACCGCCTCCGGGCACCGACACGTCGGCTAAGGGTTAAGGTGTCAAGGAAAAACACCCCATGCAGTATCTGCTAGGGGGCCGAAGCCGACGACTGGTAACTTTCAGTTTAAATGGCCGCACAGGAGTCAAAATAAACAGACAAGGCATCATATACAAAAGCCAACCACTTGCATCATCAAGCACAAAAGTTTCAACTTCTTCGGATACAAGAAAGTAAATTCACTCATAAATTACATCCTTCGAGCACTAGGCCTCTATCGCCCGAGCACCATCCATCACCACGGGAAAATACTGCTCGGGGCGCATGTGCTCCTTCCCAGGGGGAGGCGGTCCGGTGGCCACCTCGGTCGGCTTGATCCTTGGCCAATGCACCATGGTCTTGCCGAAGGCCATCCGAGCTCCCTCAATTCAAACGGAGCACTTCCAGAAATCAATCCAGGGCGTGGCGTCGCACAATCTCTGCACCAAGCCGAAGTAGCTACTCAGCAGCGGCTCCAAAGGCCACGGTTTGGCACAGAGGTCCTTTATCGCCGGCTCCGCCATCCGATGCAACTCCATCAGCTGCTTCAGCTGATTGTTGAGTAGAGGAGGGTGTTCGGGTGCTTGAAACTGTGCCCAAAACAGCCTCTACTCGGTACGACCCTCCTGGGACGCAAAGTACCTACCCGCGTCTAATGCACTCCTCGGGAGGTCTGCAAAGGCGCCTGGGGAACGCCATACTCGCGTGAGCAAAGCGAACCTGTTACCACCAAAGACACTTTGCAGTAAGTATGGCTTACCATCCGCAATAAGTCTGACTTGGCGGAGTTCCTCCTGGTAGCCCCGCGCCTCCGTCTGCACTTCCGATGTCGCCAACCTCAGTGAGGTCAGTTCGGTGGCCTGCTCCTTACTTTTTTGCTCAAGGACCTCACATTTTGTGATGGCCTCCTTGAGCTTTAGTTGCACCTCAGACACCCGGGACTCGTGCCTCTGGCTAGCGGTTTTCACCGTGGCCAAATCGGTGGCTGCCTCTTCGGCAGCAGCCCTCTGCTCCACGGCTTCCTGCCGAGCTTTCTTATGCTCGGTCTTGAGGTTCTCGACCTCGGCGGCGGTAGCTACAATAATGTCAGACGCATTCCGTTTGGATTAGCTTCCTAACTTCTAGAAATAACCATTGTCATAATAAGTTCAGCTCGGACTTGCCTTGCGCCCCGTCAAACTGCTTATTTAGTAGATCGAGGTCGTCCTCGGAGCTCTTGAGCTTTCGATTCAGCTCGGTCAGCTCCTCGGCGTTGGCAGCTGCCGCCGAGGATGACGCCTGCACATTAGACTAAGCACATTAGCTTCCCGAGTTACCGATTCTTGATCCCCTGACCGGCTTTCTACAACCGGCCAGAGTCTCGGGGGCTACTGCTCATTTTGATCTCATCTAAATCTTAAAAAATTATTCGACCCCCGCATGAGTTTTTTTAAACTCACACAGGGCTCGGGGGCTACTGTGCATGGGTTGCAAGATCATATAAAATAAATTTTCTAAGGAAAAGTCATTACATTGCTTACCTTGAAGCCGGTCAGAAGGCCGCTAAAAGCCTCCTTCAGTCCGTTGTCCACAGACCGAAGACTCTGCAAAACCGTGCCCATCAGGGCACGGTGCTCTTCGGCAATATAGGAGCTTGTTAAAGCCTCCTCCATCTCATCCGGCCACCCAGTCGAGGCTTGCCCTGGAGCGGGCGGGGGTGGCGGGGGCATCTCGGCCCCTCCCCCTGTGGAGACCGAGATGGTCGGCTCCTGGTGCCTCAACGGCTCTGGAACCACTTTTGGGGGGAGCTCAGATTGCCCGGGCTCCTCCTCTTCGTTCGCCAGAGGAATTCTTCCCTCCTGGTCTTCGGCGGCTGAGGTACACACCTCAGCCATAATGACGTCGGCCCCTCCTTCTATGGTCAACACGGGAGGGGTCCTCCGTGACAGAACCTCTTCGGCCTCCTCAACGACCAGGGGAGGCGATGGGCGTGATTCGGTCCCACTCTCCGCCAGCACGGCTGGCGGAGAGTCCCCTTCCGAGACTTGATCGGCGGGGAGGTCGTGCAGCGGGCTACAATATTAAAGGCAAGTGCGTGGTCAATGGCAGGCCTAGTTCGGCCAAAAATGGATGAGTATACCCTAAGATACGTACCTTTGGGCCCGTGGTTTCACCCGACGGGCCTTCCGAGGAACCTCTTCGGAGGCCTCGGAGTGCTCGGCAGAAGCTGAACTGTTATCGGACAAGACCACCTTGGCCCTGCGTGGTCTCTTCGAGGTGGGAGAAGGCTGATCCTCCTCAGCATCTTCGGATGCCGCCCTCTTCCGTGTTCGGGAAGAGTCGCTTTCCTCCCCGTCCTCCTCCAGTCCCTTCTCCCTCTCAAAGGCGGAGGGGGCATGGGTTTCCCCGGATCCAGTGTCCGGAGGTCCTCGGGAACGGAGACCTTCTCTGGTCTCCTTCTTCTTCTCCTTCTTCTCCTTCTTCTCTGGCGCCTCGTACGGCGCCTCGGCCAACATGGCCGTCAGCAAGGCCGTCCTGGGGCCCTCGGGCAGCGGGGCCGGGTTGTTGATCTGCTCGGCCTTCTTTAGCCAGTTCTGTGGATGAGAGAAAAGAGAGTTGAGTGCTTTGTCAAAAAGAAACATCTTAGCGTAAGAGTAAAACTTATCATACCTCGCGAGGGGGGTTTTCGGCGTCGAGGCCGATGGCTTCCTCCTCAGCCGGCCAGTCCTTCTGCGGCATGAATAGCACTTTCCACAGCTGGGCGTGGGTAGTGCGGTAGAAGCTGAGCATGGTGGCAGGGTCTTTGGGTTTGTAGGCCCACATGGGGGAAGCCCGGTCTTGAAAGGGGAGGATGCGGCGGCGGAGCATGATCTGAATCACATTGGGCAATTCAACCTTCTGCTTGATCATCCTGGATATCCGGCTCTGCAGCAGCTCCACCTCTTCGGCTGACCCCCAGTCTAGGCCCTTCTTGGTCCATGAAACGAGCCTCATAGGGGGTCCAGATCTGAAGGCGGGAATCGCCACCCAGTCCGTGCTTCGCGGCTCCATGATGTAAAACCACTCTTTCTGCCAGATCTTGACAGTCTCAATAAAAGTACCCTCTGGCCACTCAACCCGGGGAAGCTTGCTTACCATCTCCCCCCCCCCTCCCACAGTCTGCCTGCTGGCCGTCGACAATCTTCGGCTTGACGTTGAACACTTTTAGCCACAAGCCGAAGTGTGGCTGGATCCAAAGAAAGGCCTCGCAGATGATGATGAAGGCCGAGATGTGCAGGAAGGAGTTCGGGGCAAGATCATGAAAATCTAGCCCATAGAAAAACATTAAGCCCCTAACAAAGGGGTGGAGGGGAAAACCTAGCCCCCGAATGAAGTGGGGGAGGAACACCACCCTCTCGCCAGGCTTCGGCATGGGGATGACCTGGCCCTCTTTTGGAGCGCGGTGAGCGACATCGGCGGGAAGGTAACCCGCGTTCTTCAGCTCCTGGATGGCGCTCTCTGTGACGATGGAGGCCTCCCACTTGCCCTTGGACCCAGAGCTGGCCATGACCAGAGTAGGGGAGTGGCTAGAGGAAGTTCTTAGGAGGGGAGATCGGATCTGGGCGCTGGAGCTCAGGAGATTGGGAAAGCAATGGCGCAGGGGGAAGTGAGAGCATGCAAAGAAAATGGTGGCCGCCTCCCTTTTATGGGTCACCGTAAGACCAAGAGCCCTTTTACTGCGCCGCAGGCATCACCATTTCCCCGTATAATCGTGCCGTCATGCGCGCATGGGGTAACACAAATCATTGATCATATCCCTTAAAAACAGGGCACGATCTCCATATTGATGGGATGTGCCAATAGGGAAACTGCCTCGAACCATGAATCGAGTTTTCTTAACTGGCCCGGGGTCGTGACCCTTCGGCAAAAGTTGTCAGATGAGGTCACTGTTCACACTTGAGATACTGGCCTTCGGGGCTAAGTTATTTATGCACTTCGGAAGCCGAAGTATGATCCGGGAAACATATGGTCGAAAATGGCCAAGCAACCTTCGAGGACCTGACTCAGAGGGATTGCACACATGGAAGGGAAGGAACTGATCTGCAAAGTCGATGATGTTCGGCAAATACCTCGGCTTCGAAGACTAGTTCGGGGGCTACTGAGGGTGTCCTGGACTAAGGGGTCCTCGGGCCGCTGGCCTGACCCTCGTGGACCATATTGATGGGCCGCTCCTAATCTGTCGAAGGAAGGCCGGACTACAGGCGACCTCGGGCTCCAGAAGGAAACCTCCGAAGACTTGTCGTCTCCTCCAAGTCAAGCTTAGCGTGGCCAGCATGTTTGTCCCCTGGTGGCAACCGACCATATGTAACCCTAGGTACCCCTGGTGTCTATATAAACCAGAGGGTTTAGTCTGTAGGGGGAGGAGTCATTATCATTATACCCACCTAGGGTTTAGTTCATCTGATCTCGAGGTAGATCAACCCTGTAATTGCCATACCAACACATCAATACAACCAAGCAGGACGTAGGGTTTTACCTCTTCGAGAGGGCCCGAACCTGGGTAAACGTTGTCTCTACGTTCCCTGTTACCCATTGACTCCAAGATCCACAGTTCGGAACCACCTACCTGAGATCTGCCGCTTTTAGTACCGACAGAAGGCGATGAGCGCGTCTTCCTATTTAGGATCGAGGCCGTTGCCAATGGTGAAGGCAGGCCCGCAGCCACTACCATCCACCGGCACCTTCTTCGTCTCGGTGCGTGCCTGAGAGAACAGCTGCTTCTTCTTCACGGGTGCGGCCTCGGGAGGCTCGACGTCATCCTCGTCGGCAGGGTACACGGTAGCGGCAGCCTTGTAGGCACGCTCGAGGGAGCGTACCGCATCCTTCTCGTCGCAACGGACAGTGACGATGTCGCTGCAGCCCAGCATCTTGAGGACGTTGTAGGCGTGGTGAGTCACCGCCATGAACTTGGCGAGCACAGGGTAGCCCAAGATGGCGTTGTAGGGTAGGCCGATGTGCGCCACGTCGAAGTCGATGAGCTCAGTGTGGTAGTTCTTGCGGGTGCTGAAGGTGACGGGGAGGCACACTTGCCCCAGAGGCAAGGTGGAACCGTCAGTCACACCTGAGAAGGGCCTCGTCATTATCAGACGCTCATAGGGTACTTGGAGCTTCTCGAAGGTCTCAATGAATATCACGTTGAGGCATGCGCTGTTGTCGACAAGCGTCTTGGTGACAACGATGTTGTTAATCGTGGGCGTGCACATCATGGGGACGGTGCCCACAGCCATCGTGGACTTGGGGTGGTCCGTGTAGTCGAAGGAGATCGCGTACTGTGACCACTTGAGGGGCTGAGAGGCCTCAGACCTCGGGAGGGCCGCATTCACCTCAGGAGAGAACTGCTTGAAGTGGCGGTTAGATGGGGGAGCCTGGGCTTCGCTGAGGATGCACGCCACTCCGCGAGGCTCCTGGTAGCCCCCAGCGTTCTCTTCAAGCTGGTTGCCGTTGTTACTGCCTGGTGGTGGCGGTGGCAGCGGCGGCAGGGCGGCGCTGGCCTGAGTGTTGGCCTGCCACGGCTGATTCTGCCAGCCTTGCCGGAAGTTGTTGTTGCCATTGCCGTTGCGGTCTCCCCAGCGGTTGCCGTTGCGGCCACCTCCGCAGCCAGCGCCGCGGTCGTTGCGGTTGCTGCGCCCGTCTTGGCGGCTCTCGTGAAGCAGCTTGAGCTCATGGCATTCTTCGGTGCTGTGGGAGTGCATGCCGTGGTAGGCACAGAAGGGGCGGCTATCCTTCTTGGGCTCGTCACGGTCGCGGCCACACTTCTGCTCAGGCTCCGCCGCAAGCACGGTGGGGCCCTTATGCTTGGCATCCTTGTTCTTGGCCTTGGCGGCGTCCGGCACCATGTCTGGGTCGTTGTGAGCGAAGAGGCGGCCCTCTTTGGCCTTGGCGCACCTGTCGGCGAGGTTGAATAGCTCGACCGTGGAGTCTAGCTCATCGTTGATGGCGAGCTTCTCGCGCATCCGGACGTCCGTGACACCGGAAGAGAACGCTGAGATGATGGCGGGGTCGGAGGCGCGCGGAATCTTGTTGCGCACTTGGCTGAAGAACTGGATGTACTTGCGGAGAGTCTCGTCAGGGTGCTGGCGCACGACGTGCAAGTCGTTGAGCATGAGGGGGCGCTCGTGCATTCCCTTGAAGTTGGCAACGAACTGCCGGCACAGCTCGGCCCAAGAAGAGATGGACGCTTCGGGGAGATTCATGAGCCACGAGCGCGGGGCGTCCTTGAGGGCCATGGGGAACCAGTTCGCCATGACCTTGTCGTCACCGCCCGCGGCCTCGATGCTCAGAGTGTAGAGCTACAGGAACTCCGTGGGGTTGGGGATGCCGTCGTAGCGAGCAGGCAGGTCCGTCTTGAACTTTGTGGGCCATACCACGTGAAAGCACATTTGCTCCCTTGGTGGTTTTGGTAATTTACAACAACATATATCTCATTGAACAAATAAACATTCAAGTGAAAGATTTCACGAAGTTCAATGATTGGCATGGCAAGGACTAGGAATGTGGACCCTTCAAAATGCTAAGGACATACAATGGCAAAAGCTCAAGACTCTTCATTTTTGGTTTAGTGATCCAAGATCACATTGAGTCCATAGAAAAGCCAATACTATTAAAAGGGGATGAGGTTTTGATAATGATCTATTTGCTCAAGTGCTCAATGATATTGCTCCAAAACCCTCAGCCACTTCCTTCATTCAAATCTGTCCAAAACCCTAAAAGCCAACTCGGTTCCACGGAATCACTTTCATCCGGACCCACCGAGTTCATCAAGACAGTGCCACTTGCCAAACCCTAACAAATCAGATCCACCGATATGGATCTCGGTCTCACCGAGATGGGTGACCATCTTTCTGTTGCCTAGTTGCAATTCTTTCGGTCCCACCAAGATGGAGTGACCAAGTTTCTGTTGCCAAGTTGCATCATTTCGGTCTCACCGAGATTATGCAATCGGTGCCACCGAGACTGGGTCTAGCCCTTACCATTGCACATCGGTTGCTCCGAGATGTTCCATCCGGTCCCACCGAGACTTCAAACGTTCATATCTTTGCACAAGTCGGTCTCACCGAGATTCTGGTTTCGGTGCCACCGATTTTGGTCAAATGTGTGTAACGGTTGGATTTCATGTGAAGGCTATTTATACCCCTCCACCACCCTCTTACCAAGTAAGAGAGCCATTAGAACGTGCCTACACTTCCACCATACAGTTTCTGAGAGAGAACCACCTACTCATGTGTTGAGATCAAGACATTCCAATCCAACCATTTGAACCTTGATTTATAGCCTTTCCCAAGTTGCTTTCCACTCAAATCTTTCTTCTACCATAGCCAAATCTGTGAGGAAGTTCTTGAGTGTTGGGGAGACTATCATTTGATGCACAAGAGCAAGGAGTTCATCATCAACACACCATCTATTACCTTTTGGAGAGTGGTGTCTCCTAGATTGGTTAGGTGTCACTTGGGAGCCTCCAATATCATGTGGAGTTGAACAAAGGAGTTTGTAAGGGCAAGGAGATCGCCTACTTCGTGAAGATCTACCCCGAGTGAGGCTAGTCCTTCATGGACGTAAGCCATGGTGGAATAGGCAAGGTTGCTTCTTCGTGGACCCTTTGTGAGTGGAGCCCTCCGTGGACTCGCGCAACTGTTACCCTCCGTGGGTTGAAGCCTCCATCAACGTGGACGTACGATAGCACCACATATCAGAACCACGCCAAAAATCATCGTGTCTTCATTGCGTTTGATATCTCCGACCCCCTCCTTTACTTACATGTGCAATTGTTTACTTTCCACTGCCACACTCTTAGAATTGCATGTGTAGGGTGTTGCTTGACTTGTCATACTTGCTAAAATCTGCCCACAACTAAAATTTTGAAAAGGATAGATTTTTATTTGGTCAAGTAGTCTAATCACCCCCCCTCTAGACATACTTTCGATCCTACACCACGCGGTGCAGCTCACGGGTGAAGGCGCGGCAGCCCCCGCTGCTGGAGGCGACGCCGCCGGCGAGGGCGGCATGGTTCTGGCGACCGGCTGCCGTGACCTCCTGGATGGTGCGGTCTTGGCACTGGCCCTGCTGCTCGAGGAGCACGCGCGCATCGGGTGGCGTGCGCCGGATGATTTGGCAGCCTGCGTCATCGGGGTCTGGTGAAGACGCACTGCGAGACGGCTCCGCCGCGCGCGCGCCGTGGCGATGGCCCACGTCGTCGTTTCTCAGAAGAGGCGGAGGAGGCGGAGGAGGGCGCCGGAGCAGCCCCAGCGGTGTTGACGAGCTCGGTGATGCGTGCAAGCCAGGTGTCATAGCCGGCCTCCGTGGGGCGGTAGCGCAGCAACTCCTGCGCCATGAGCAGCGCGGCCTGTGGGTCTGGGCGCATGAGCGAGGACGTGGTGGCGGTGCGAGTAGGGTGCTGCACAGACGAGTGCAGGGAGGAGGCCTGCTCCTCACCCGCCACGGGGTCGGTGGCGGTGCTGGCGCAAGGACAGCGGTTGTCATTGGCGACAGGCTCCGTCTGAGCCACCTTGGCAGCCCTGCACAGGGCGCTCTTGCGCCGAGCGTTGGCCATGGCGATGTTAGAGTGGAAAGAGAGGAAGCACCCCCCCTACCTGGCACGCCAAATGTCAGAACTCGGGCTCCGGGGACCCTGGTTCGAACTCTGGGGGCCGCTTGCTACCTAACACCCCGACGGTGACCACGACGAGACTACGGTGAGCGGAGCACGGCGAGAGCGCGCACACACGCAAGGCACGACAGGGACACGGGAGCTACCCAGGTTTGGGCCACCGTGCGGTGTAAAACCCTACTCCTGCTTGTGTTTGGGATTATTGTCGGCAAGAGAGTTCTTGCGTACAAGGTTGAAGATGGTTGAATCCATCCTTCTCTATGCTGGCAGCACTGCCCCTTTTATAGCCGCCTTGGTCCTCTTCCCCCGAAAATATTGGCGGGAAAGGTAGCCACACAACGGCGGTTTGAAGGGGGACAGGCGCCTAGTCTTATCCTGACAAAAGGTGGTCTTCGCCTGCAAAGGCGCTATCCATGACGCGCCTATGGGCTCGGTGATGACATCCGCCCTGCACGCCCCATCGTCCCGGTCTTCATACACCAAACGGGCAAGCTTTGGGACTTGCTTTGTGGGCGGGCACCTGGTGCTGCTCCTTTATCACCAAAGGGGAAACCCCTCCTGACCGCACCTACTGGTACGGCTCTGCTGCTATCGTCATCTTGCGGGGGTGCGTCACCCATGTGGCGGGCGTGTGACCGCCAGGCTGGCGCCAGGCGGCGCCCTGCTTGAGTGGCTTTGGGAGGCTGCCTCGGGAGGCCGCCTCGCGAGGGGGCCTCGTGAGGCCTCCTACTGATGATGAGTCTTCGGTGGGTCCGCCCCGTGTGGGGGGGTCCTCGTGAGGCCGGTGCCTCGCGAGGTGACTTGCTTCGCGGCGCCCGTAGCTAGGCCACCTATTGGGCCTTCATCATGCGTGGCTTCCTGGGCCGCAGGCAGATGGCCCATGGTACCCAGGTTCCCACTGGGCCGACACGTCCGATCGGCGAGTGAAGGGCCAATCCCCGCCTCTTTTGCTCGATCCAAGACAGATCTAACCATTTCATTAACAATTTCCTCCTCTAACCAATGTGCCTCGAAGTGGTGAACACCAGCAATACTGGTAAAGCGCACCTCCTCATCATACTTTGTGTCCAAAATCATCGGTCTGTGATCCGAATGCACATGCTCAACACTAGTAACAACCGATCGTGGGAACTTCCATCCATGCCGAGTTAGCCACAACTTTGTCCAATCTTTCTCGGATTTCTCCCGTCTGCACGTGAAATAGTCTCCCTTATAGCCAAGGTCTTCTAGACCACAATCAACTAGACATTCTCGGAAAGTTTGCATGATGTAGTGCGAAACCCTAGGGTGATGATCTTTTCACACTTGGAGGGGGAAAAGGGAAGAACAAACAAGAACAACAAGAGAAATCACTCAAACAAACCCAAATCACACATCCACTAGGCTAGCATACATGAGATCCACAAGTATACAAGAACAATCCAAAGGAACAAGCATAAAGGTAAAGTTCTTCTCACTCCAAAGGAGGTGAGGTATTGATGATCTAGGTGAGATCCTTCTCCCTTAGGAGGTCTTGATGATCCTATGATGGGGATCCTTCTCCCTAGAGAGGTCTTGATTCCCCAAGAGGAGATACAAGGAGCAAAGCTCACTCAAATGTCTCAATATACTTTGCTAACCCTAGCTAGGAGGAGGGGGGTGTTTATATAGTAGTCCACGAGGTAGGAGGGGAGAGGAGGAGGTTACACGGCTGGTCGGCCAGTCACACGTGTGCAAGGGCCGGATGTCCGAGCGTCGGGCTGGATGTCCGGGCCTGGCGCCGGATGTCCGGCCTCGAGGGTGGTCCAGGTTCTGTTGCTTCAGGCCAGAAATACGGGCGGGGGCCGGATGTCCGGGCTGGTTGGGCCGGATGTCCGGGGCGCCGGCCGGATGTCCGGGCCCTGGAGCTCCTTGGCTGCTGGGCTGCGACAGCGGCTGTTGTTCCCAGGGGCCGGATGTCCGGACGCTGTAGCATTTCAGCGGTCTTCTTCCTCGTGCCTCGCCGTCCGTGTACTTGGTGACCTGGTGTTCATTCCGAGCATTCCCGAGGTGGTCTTCTTCATGCCTAAGCACACATAGCATTCCGGCTTGAGGTAGTAGCCATGTTCCACGCGAGTCATATGGAAGTTCATTAAGGAGAGATGTCACCTCGGTCTCGATAGCCCTTGTGCGTGCTCGTGTCATTGGTCCACTCGGCACTTGGGGAGGCGAAGGTAGGTCCATGGGGATGACCGTAGGATGCTCCGCATCATCTCCACCCCCCCCCTTGGGAAAGATCCGTCCTTAGATTGTAATCCACATCACCATGGAAGGGAGATAAGTCTTTGATGTTGAAGATGTCACTCATGTTGTACTTGTCGCAAGGGATGTCAATCTTCTAGAAATTGTTGTTGTAGCGTGCTAGCACCTTGAAGGGTCCATCGGCTCGAGGTAGTAGTTTGGACTTGCGCTCATTGGGGAAGCGGTCTTTGCGAAGGTGTAGCCACACAAGATATCCGGGGTTGAACACCATGGGGTACTTGTTGATGTTGACCTTGGTCGTGAGTCATTGTACTTGGCGCTCGATTGTGTGCCTTGTATCTTCATGCATCTTCTTGAGGTAGCTTGCTCGTGCACTCGCGTCCGTGTTGATGCGTTCTTGGAGTGGTGGCGGTAGGATGTCCAATGGGGACAACGGGTTGAAGCCGTAGATGACCTCAAAGGGGGACTTGCCGGTGGTAGAGTGTCATGCTCGATTGTAGGCGTACTCGACGATGGGCAAACATTCCTCCCACTCCCTTATGTTCTTCTTGATCAACACGCATAGGAGTGTGGAAAGCGTCCGGTTCGTGACCTCCGTTTGGCCGTCGGTTTGTGGATGATATGCCGAAGAGAATAGGAACTTGATTCCAAGCTTGGCACAAAGTGTCTTCCAAAAGTAGCTAAGGAACTTGACGTCGTGGTCCGACACAATCGTCTTGGTACTCCATGTAATCGCAAGATTTCCCTACAAAAGAGATTGACAACATGTGAAGCATTGTCGATCTTGTTACATGGAATAAAATGTGCCATCTTAGAGAAATGGTCCACAACAACAAATACCGAATCTTTGCCGTTTTGAGTTCGAGGCAAACCAAGCACAAAATCCATACTAATATCTTCCCATGGTTGATATGGAATAGGAAGTGGCATATATAGACCATGAGATTGAGCTTTGACTTAGCTTTGCGGCATGTATAGCACCGGTTGGTGTAGCGTGAGACGTCTCGAAACATCTTTGGCCAAAAATAGTTCTTGGAGAGCATGGCAAATGTCTTGTCGCGTCCGAAATGTCTCATGAGTCCTCCACCGTGAGCCTCTTGCAAAAGCAACAAACGAAGAGAAGACTCGGGGATACAAAGTTTGTTAGCCCGCATAAGATAATCATCTTTCAAATAGTATCGCTCCCAAGTTTGTGCGTTAGGCATTTGGCATATGGAATCATAAATGAAGCATCATGCGCATACAAGTCTTTAATATGCTCAAATCTTATAACATTCAACTCAAGTTGAGTAACCAACATGCATTTGCGAGAAAGAGTGTCCGCCACAACATTTTCCTTACCCTTGATGTACTTGATAACATAAGGAAAGGACTTAATGAACTCACTCCATTTGGCATGACACTTATTCAATTTTGTTTGACCTTTAAGGTATTTAAGCGTTTCATGATCCGTATGGATGACAAATTCGCGAGGGAGAAGGTAATGCTCCCACACATGCAACACTATCACTAAAGCATATAACTCTTTATCATATATGGGTAGTTAAGTTGCGCGTCGGAGAGTTTCTCGCTAAAGTATGCAATGGGTCGCTTCTCTTACATTAACACGCCACCTATGCCATTACCACTAGCGTCACAATGCACTTCAAAAGTTTTATCAAAGTTGGGTAATGCAAGCAATGGAGCATGTGTAAGCAAGTTCTTAAGCTCATGAAATGCGGCATCTTGGGAAGGACCCCAAATAAATGGTGCATTTTTCTTACTCAATGCGTGCAATGGTGATGCAATAGTGCTAAAATCTTTCACAAAGCGACGGTAAAATCCGGCTAAGCCAAGAAAGCTACGCACTTGAAGCAAATTGGTTGGTTGTGGCCAAGTTTTAATAGCATCAATTTTAGCTTCATCAACTTGAACACCCTTAGAGGAGACTACAAACACTATTGCAGGCGACCGCTAACGCGACACATGAATCAGAGACCCCGCGACCAAACTGTGTGCGCTGCATGCATCGCAAACGGTGTAGTAATAAAACCGTCGCCAATAATACGAACTGTTTGCGATGCCGGAGACATCAAAAACGATTCAGATTAGAGACGTGTGTGCGATACGTGGCATACAGTTGGTCCATACGAACTGTTTGTGATAAGCCAGAACAGCAAACACGGTCAGACAGTTCGAGGTGTGTGCGATACACGACATACAGTTCACTCGGATGAACTGTTTGTGATTATCCAACACAACAGAAATGGTCAGACAGATCAAGGTGTGTGCGATGCACGGCATGCGGTTCACTCGGATGAACTATTTGCGATTACCCAACACAACAAAAATGGTTCAACTTAACAAGGTGTGTGTGATACACGGCAAACAGGTCAGTAATCCGAAATGAGGGGGAAGACGCATAACAACACAGACGATTCCTGCTAATAACCCGTGTGTGTTGTGGGCAAACGTTTGCTTGTATACAATTGTCGGTGATTGATGAAATCATCACCGACGGGTTCCCTAGTTTAGTCCATCTGCGATGTAATTTGCTCAGTCTACAGAAGAACAACATATATAACCAAATTAAACATCCAACTACATAGGTGACTATACAAAACATTCGCACACACCTCAATAAACAATTACATGCATTCTAAACTAGGAGAAACGATCATCTAATCATCTACTTCTTGTGACGCTCCGCCACTACTCGTGGCTCGATCCCTTGTCGTCCACAGGAAGGAGGCACTCCCTCATGTCAATGATCCGCCTGTACATCTCGTAGCTTGTGTACGCGTCCTTGGCCGTGTACTTGACGTGTTCTTCATCTAGTCTCCGCACCCAGGCCTCGTGCCAGGCATCCTTGTTCTTTTTGCACTCATCATTCATGCCTCTATAGTAGGGGTCGATGATGGGCACGGCTAGGTCAACCAGGGAGTCCTTCGCCTTCTTTCTGCCCCAGACCCTGTACTGGCCTTGGATGTCGACAAGATTCTGGCAGGCCAAGCCCGTAGTCTCGAGCACCTTTAGATCGTTCACGGTGTCCACCATAGCGAACCTGTAGTCGGGGCTGTTGATAAACCTGGAAAAACGCTCGCAAGGCCTTGTGGCCAGGGAGTAGTGGTAGACGAGGACATGATGGCGCACGCACAACTGGGCGACGGCAACCTTCTGATCATACCCGGTATGACCGCCGGTGAACTCGAGGTCGAAGCTGACCACTTGGTACTCATCCTCAGCAAGCAACTGCTCCATAGTGTGGATGGAGCTCTCCACTGAGACCGGCTCATTGGTGTACACCACCAAGAGGTCCTTCCCCCTCACGTGGGTGTCCACTACGTGAGGCGTGGTGAACTGCCGCCCGTCGTCGTCGTCAGCCGCTAGGAGCGCCATTGGAGCCGCTGGATATCCTCTCTATATGCGTCGTCATGGGTGTGCTTTTTGTGTCGTGGGGCGCGAGAGATGAAGGTAAATGGCCGCGGGAATAAATGAGGGCCGGGCGGCCGGGATTCTCGGCACGTCCGCAAGGCAGTTTTTGCCGCACGTAACTGCGTCGTGACGCCGCGTCCGGTGTAACCACATGCATAAGGCACCCCAAACGTACGTGATCGTGTGCCGGCCCAAAACGCTTGCAGCGCACGCGGAGGGACGTGGGCAGAGCGCACGGCGGGACGCGAGCAGAGCGCGCGGCGGGACGCGAGCAGAGCATGCCACGGCCGCCTCAACCGCGAGCAACCACATGCATAGAGCAGTTGAACACGCAGGGAATGGCCGTCTACAAGCCGGCCGGCAGTTGAGAGCCGGCGGCGTGATGTGAAACTACGTCGAGTTCCACATCACACAGTGGGCGAACAATCGTTCGCGACGCTGCGTAGAGAGCGGCCGTGTGCTAGGTAATTAAATCGCAAACATTTTTTAACCGTTTGTGTACGTGTCATTTCGTCCTCCTCTCGCACGTCTTGTCACCACGCTGCCGCAAAAGGCTTAGAGCGCAAGCTTGAGCACCGCACAGGCGTTCTTTTGGCCAAACGTTAGCTCGAAGAGGCACCAATGAATCATCGGTGAGCCTGTTCCCGCGCTACCGCGCAGGTTCCTGCGCGGAACTGTGCAAGCTTCCCGCCCGACTCGGCGAAATCCCAAAAAACCCCAGTGCTTACCAGCCTGCTATATAAACAGTCACGGCCGGCGAGTCGGCATCGCATTTTCCCCTCCCTCCCCATAGCTTATCTCGTCTGCTTTTCCCACCATCACCAATGGCACCGGTCCGTCGTCGTCGCTTAGCCACTCTGCCGTCGTCTAAGGACAGCACTAGCTGGGAGGCTACACCGCGGCGGCGGCGCAGTCCCCGGCGGCGTGTACTGCCCGTGGCGTCCCTGTTGGGTGTGCGCACAACACCCGCCACACGGTCCGCCGCCGCTACCCGACGGCAGCTGTTGCCGGCCGCCGTTGCCGCCACCCCACCGTTGGCCGCCATGGCCGCCACACCACCAAAGCCCGCCAGGGCCATCGACCGCTCTGCCACCGCGGCCCGAAGGCGGGTGGTGGCCGTCGTGGCTGCCATCCCACCGTCGGCCGCCGTGGCCATCACCCGCTCCACCACCGCGGCCCGAAGGCGGGAGGTGCCCGCCACCCCACCGTCGGACGCCGTGGCCGCCACCCCACCGTCGACCGCCGGGTCATCACCCGCTCCACCACTGCGGCCCGAAGGCGGGATGTGGAGGCCCGCATGAGCATCAACGACCTTGCCGCGCGCTACCTCGAGTTCCTGCGGGAGGAGGAGGAGCGCCTGGTCGAGCACGCCAAGTGTCTTACCTCTGCCGTGGCCGCAGGAGAAGCCGCCACAGTGGGATCGTCTGGAGCGGCAGAGGGCGTTCGAGCTGGGCGTCGCTAAAGGTGCAGCAGCGGCAGGCGCCGGATTCTGCTTCTCCAGCTCGTCGGTAGGCTCCTGCTCCTCGGCCTCTTACTGAGCGCGCTCGGCAGAGGAGAGGCTGCTGGAAGTAGTACAAAGCCCCTCCGTAGTAGTAGTATTTAGGGGCTATTTTGTTCAGTTCATCTGACTATAGATATGGTTGAACTGTACTACGTACTTAAATTTAGCTAGTATATATAGTTGAACTAGCTATTTCAGTACGTGGTTGGCAACAATTGGGTAAAAGTTAGTTCGGTTCAGCTGTTGAGTTGAACTGTTTGTATAAAGAACGACTGCTTAATCTATGAATGAAATCTATGCTTACTGAATTTCATTTGCAAAAAATTACAGTACTAGTGATTTTTAGCTGCAAAATTTGACAAATGTCAGTGTTTTTTTTTCTGATGATCACAAATGGTAGTGTTACTAGGTTGACAAATGGCAATGTTACTAGATTGACAAATGCCAATTTTTCCATTTTGACAAATGGCAAATATACCCAATATGACAGATGCAAATCTTACCACATTGTTTGTACGTCGTTGCACACGGGTCATCATGCAAAATCGTTTGCGATGAAGAGATGCACAAAACCTGCACGCCACATTTTCCCTTGGCTTAGCTACGAAGGAACCCAGCTCTCGCTTTGCATACGGGTGTTCAGTCTGAAACGTTTGCGATGAAGAGATGCACAAAACATGCGCACCACATTTTTCCCTTGGCTTAGCTGCGAAGGAACCCAGCTCTCGCTTTGCATATGGGTGTTCAGTCTAAAACGTTTGCGATGAGTGTTTTATTCAGAGAAAGACATTGATGTTTTTTTACTTTGGTAAGTATGTACATTCAGAGAAAAAATGCTAATTAAGTTGATCAAAACCATAGATTTCATTCAGTGACACTGTGGTTTTACATTCATATGATCGGGATACAATATTAAACAAAAAATTAATTACAGCGGCGGCGGCGTGCTGCGTTGGTGTTGTCGTCGTCCGGGATGTCGTTGTTCAAGTCTTCAAGCCATCCCAGAATGTTATGGACTTCCAAATCCAAGAGCCGTTCGTCGCGCGATCGACGGGCGGGCGCGGGGGGACGGCGACTCGCGGTGCTGCGAGGTAGCGGTCGACGGCGGCGTCCCATGACACTGAGGGGGGCGCGGCGGGTGCAGGTGCGCGCATAGGCACGGGCGTGGCTGGTGCAGGATAGCACACGGGGACCGGCGCCGCGGTGGGTGCTGGGGCGCGCACGAGCACAGGCGGGGGCGCTGGCGCTGGTACGTACATGAGCTCTCGTGGGTCCATGGGGACCTCACTGACGCTCGCGGCTTCCAGCTCTGCGATGGTGCTCGGCGACCAGCCCGTCAATGCCACGGGGATGGTCGCTGGCGCGGGCGCGGGGATGGGAGCTGGGACGGGCGCGGGGTTAGCATCCACCGCGGCCAGCTCGTTCAGGGCCATGTCCCTGAGGTCCCATTCCTCCTTATTTTCTATCTCCTCCGGCTCGGAGTCGACTTCACCAAACCGAAAGACTAGTGGCAGATGATCCTTGTGCGCCATGGAGTAGGTGGAGCTCTGCAAGATAGGATTCGGGCGAGAGGGGAATGGGAGGTGAAGAGAGATCGGTAAGGCCGCCTATTAAACAGCGGCTCAGGCGCCATTAATGGAGAAGTTGAGAGCGAGGCGGGTGGCGATGGAGGTCAAAGGGCTCGCTTCCCGGTGAGCCTGCGCACCATACTGCTCGCACGCCTCCCGGTGAGCCTGCATAGAGCACGACTGGTCACACGCCTCTCGGACAGCCTACGCAACGCAGGACTGGTCGCACGCCTCCCGGTCAGCCTGCGCCGCGGACTTCGCTCGCACGCCTCCCGTCTACTCAAACAGCTACCCGGACGGCACCTCCTTGCCATTAAAAAAGTGGGACGCGTGGCGGCACATAAATGGTCAGTAGAACACCCACAATTGAAATAATACTGTACAACCATTTGTGATGCTAACGTGACAGCTATTTGTTGGTTGTTAATGTGTGCGCCTTCTCTCATATTGGACAATTTTTTTACCACGGCATGTTGGTGCCATTTCATGACGCCATGCCAAGTATCATGAATTTCAAAGGAGTTTTGGATTTACAGGAATTTAAAAACCAAGTTTCTCAATGTTTGCGGCCGAGCCACGAAGCCTGGGTGTTTGAAATTCATTCCCATTTCTTGTATGGGACCTAAACATGCACCCAAGGACACATATATGATTTTTCAACCCATTTCGGTGCACAGGAGCATGTGCATGCAGTTCAAATTTGAATTATGCACATAAAATGCCTAGAAAACTCAGTTAATGTATAAAAATGTCCAAACCAACCCCGAATAATTACAACTTTCAACACGACACTCCTATTGGTCTATGTTGCATCTAGAAAAAAAATCAAGGCGAGAATAGGCAACGAATGCCGTTTCGTCCACAAAGGTGGCACACGTTCCCTACCGGAACCACGAGGCTTCTTGTGACAAGTTCTGGTTTGTGAGAAGCTTATACCAAAACCTACCCCAAATGGGACAAAAAATTTACCACAGCATGTTGGTGCCATTCCATGACACCATGCCAAGTCTCATGAATTTCAGACGAGTTTTGGATTTACTAGAATTTCAAAACCAAGTTCTCAAGTTTGCGGCCGAGCCACGGAGAGCCTAGGTGTTTGAAATTCATATCCATTTCTTGCATGGGACCTAAACATGCAACCAAGGACACATATATGATTTTCCAACCCATTTTGGTGCACAGGAGCATGTGCATGCAGTTCAAATTTGAATTATGCACATAAAATGCCTAGAAAACTCAGTTAAAGTATAAAAATGTCCAAACGAACCATGAATAATTCCAAAATTTAACACGACACTCATATTGGTCTATGTTACCCCTAAAAAAATCAAGGCAAGAAGAGGCAACGAATGTCATTTAGTCCGGAAAGGTGACACGTTCCCTACCGGAACCATGAGGCTTCTTGTCAGAAGCTCTGGTTTGTGAGAAGCTTATACCAAAACCTGCCCCAAATGGGACAAAAAATTTACCGCAGCATGTTGGTGCCATTCCATGATAGCATGCTAAGTTTCATGAATTTCAGACGAGTTTTGGATTTACTAGAATTTCAAAACCAAGTATCTCAGCGTTTGCGGCCGAGCCACGATGCCGAGGTGTTTGAAATTCATTCCCATTTCTTGCATGGGACCTAAGCATGCACCCAAGGACACGCATATGATTTTTCAACCCATTTTGGTGCACCGGAGCATGTGCATGTAGTTCAAAGTTGAATTATGCACATAAAATGCCTAGAAAACTCAGTTAATGTAGAAAAATGTCCAAACGAACCCCGAATAATTCCAAATTTAAACACGACACTCATGTTGGTCTATGTTGCCTCTAGAAAAAAAATGAAGGCAAGAAGAGGCAACGAATGTCGTTTCGTCCACAAAGGTGACACGTTCCCCATCGGAACCATGAGGCTTCTTGTGAGAAGCTTATACCAAAAACTGCCCCAAATGGGACAATTTTTTTACCACAACATGTTGGTGCCATTCCATGAGAGCATGCCAGGTTTCATGAATTTCTGATGAGTTTTGGATTTACTAGAATTTCAAAACCAAGTATCTCAACGTTTGTGGTGGAGCCACGATGTCGAGGTGTCTGAAATTCATTCCCATTTCTTGCATGGGACCTAAGCCTGCACCCAAGGACACATATATGATTTTTCAACCCATTTTTGTGCACCGGAGCATGTGCCTGTAGTTCAAATTTGAATTGTGCACATAAAATGCCTAGAATACTCAGTTAATGTATAAAAATGTCCAAACGAACCCCGAATAATTCTAAAATTTAACACGACACTCCTATTGGTCTATGTTACCTCTAGAGAGAAAAATCAAGGCAAGAAGAGGCAACGAATGTCGTTTCGTCCATAAAGGTGACACGTTCCCTACCGGAACCATGAGGCTTCTTGTGAGAAGCTCTGATTTGTGAGAAGCTTATACCAAAACCTGCCCCAAATGGGACAAAAAATTTACCACAGCATGTTGGTGCCATTCCATGATAGCATGCCAAGTTTCATCAATTTCAGACAAGTTTTGGATTTACTAGAATTTCAAAACCAAGTATCCCAGCGTTTGCGGCCGAGCCACGATGCCGAGGTGTTTGAAATTCATTCTCATTTGTTGCATGGGACCTAAGCATGCACCCAAGGACACACATATGATTTTTCAACCCATTTTGGTGCACCGGAGCATGTGCATGTAGTTCAAATTTGAATTATGCACATAAAATGCCTAGAAAACTGAGTTAATGTATGAAAATGTCCAAACGAACCCCGAATAATTCCAAATTTTAACACAACACTCGTATAGTTTTATGTTCAATGCACACAAATGCTCTAGCAATTCAAACACCGTCCTTTGCCGCTGTGACCCCATTCCGTATTTCAAATCAAGACGAAAAATCAAGTACATCACACACAGTTTATTATCACCAACCGTGTGAGATGCTATACAAAATATCTTGGTGCACCATCATATATGGCTTACGCGAGAAGGTTCGTCGGCTACAGTCCATAGCCGGCGCGTCAAGTAAACTAGCCCCCCCCCCAAATATCATTTCACTGTTCAATCGTCGCCGGTCAAAGATGGGGACGTGGACCCGCGTCGTGAGGGCAACTTCGGCGGCCCACTCCGGCGAGAGCGCGGCCGCAGCCTCCATGAGCGTGCTCACAACCTGCTTGAGCGCGGCCGCAATCTACGACCGGGCGGCTGCGGCAGCCGACACGGCCGCTACTGCAGCTGAGATGGCGGCAGCAACATCTGCGACGGGGATAGCAAATGGCGAGAGCGGGACAGCAGCTGTCCGTTCCGCGGCGGCCGCCTTAGCCCTGATGAAGGCCGCCCGCGCCCATGTCGAGGCCGCCCACGCCCAGCTCCTGGTGGTCACCGAACAAATCACACGAAGCTTCCCCGACAACAGTCGGCAACCCACGGCCGAAGAGTTGGCAATCGCCGAGAGCGTTCGAGCAGCCGTCCGTTCGTTCGCGGCATACATTGCCGCGATGGAGCCCATCCAAGCCCAGACCGCGGCCGCCCACGCCCAGCTCGTGGCGGCCTTTTCTGAAGAGATGGCGGACGCGGATGGCGAGATGCTTGCCGAGTATGGTGCGATGGATGCCATGGAGCCCCTTCCCCAGGAGATCGTCGGGCGCGAGCTGGACATGGAGGAGGCGGCGGAGATCGACGAGCGCCAGACGGAGTAGTAGTCTTTGTTTACAGAGCTGGTCTTTTGTTAGAGTAATGTTTAGGTCAGCTAGCTTTGTTTAATTGCTGAACTTGCTCGATTAATAAGTGTGGGTGTGCTGTAGGCTCTTTTGTGTACCCAAATTATGCAATGACGTGGATGACCACTGTAACCAGGGAAATTTGAACCAAAATTTGCACGTTCAAACTCATCACACATGGGGTAAGCCATATGAATCATTTGTGATGTCCAGATATCGTACACAGTGCTGAATAAGGGACCGTGTCTGATGACACTTCACGCGCCAGTTTTTCGCTGCACGGAGCGAAAATTTTCGGCATCCGCAAAAATATCTACCTCCCAAGGCCCCCCTCCTTACCAAAAGCCACATTTCCCCTATTTCCGCCTTCCATTCCAAGTTCAAACCTTCACTGCTTGCTTGCAGCGCCGCCGCCTCGCCGACGACACGCCTTCCTGCTGCTCGGCCTCGTTGATCTAATCAGGTAATCCACACCCGACCCCCATCCTCCACCTCCTTCTACATCCCACATGCCCCGACTGCCGGCGCGACACCTTCCACCCAAATCACCGACCCATCCTCCAAATAAGCGCCACCCTAAGCCATGGTGCATGAAGTATAGCTAGAAGGTCAAGGAGCATCTGGCAGTGGAGAAGCAAATCGCGGCCGCACGCGCGGATGAGGTCGCGATGGCTGCCATGTGTGCCGACCCCCAGTTCTTGGAGGAGCACCTCGCCATCGAGGCCACCGTCGACGCCTCGCGTGCGGACGCCGCCACGCGGTTGGCTGCTTTAAACGACAGTTCGTGGTGTTTTCTCGAGGCCATCGTCGGTGCCTTCGACGAAGACTACGAGGTGTTTTCTCAGCGTGCCCGTGCTTACCTCAACTCCAGAGCCAGCAGGTTGGTGCCCGGAATGGCTCAGGCGACTCACCACTACGAGGAGGGCACCCACGATGTGGAGGCCTCGCCCTCTTCCAAGTCTAAGTAGCCCATCGTCATCGATATCTCTGACGATGAGGAGTAGCTTGTCTTTTTAGCTCACTGCAAGGACCTATGTTCAGCTAGCTATCTACGCCAGTTAAGCATGTTCGGTTTACGTGTTGCATGTGTTGCTCCTGCCTTTCCTTTACAAATTCTAGTGAATTGTCCTGTGTACTCTTACTATGCAATCTGATCCTCTAGTATATATGTTCTATATATTGTGCAATGTGGTGCTGAGTTAACTGGTTTTTTTTTTCATGTTCAGCTAACTGTTTAGTTCAATTCTGCAATGTGATGCTCAATTCTTATGGGTGCAATTTTGTATTCTCTTGCATGTGAGAAATAATCGAATTTGGCTGTACAAAATACATGACATACAAATACAATTGCTATATTTCCAAGTTGTTAAGCATACTAGGTTTGGTTAACTATCTGATCTTGTAGTATGTTCTCTTGTGCAATGTGGTGCTCAGTTAACTGTTTGGTTCATTTGTTGTGGTGCTTAGTTAACTGTTTGGTTCAATTCTGCAATGCGATGTTCAATTGTCATGGGTACAATTTTGTATTGTTATGCACATGAGAAATAAATCGAATTCGGCTGTACTAAATACATGAGAAACATATACAATTGCTATATTTCCTAGTTCTTAAGCATGCTTGGTTTGGATAAATGGCTTTTCCATGTGGCTCGAATTAATCTGCTGAATCTGCAATGTGTTTATTTTTCATCAACATATTTTACTGATAGTATGCCAACCCTCACTTAACCTGATCAATAACTACCTTATATGTGTTGCAGGGAAACAATGGGAGGCACTGAGGTTTACCATCGAGGTTCGCACATGCATGGTCCTTTGTCTAATAGCACATTATTGTGCAATTGCAGGAACCATTCTAGTATTTAGGTTTTTAACAATTTGGTCTTGCACATGTAGGTCCTGCTGTCAGAGGTTTTGACCCACTGTTTGACCCATTTTGCATACGGGGAAATGAGATGTACATGAATATCAGTCAAGCCAGAAACTCAGAAAGATTGTGAGGATAAAGAAACTAGCAACAAAAAACAACAAGATCTTTGTCTGCACAATGAAGAAGACACCAGTGAACTATAGGATGGTACTAACTCTTATACTCCCTCCGGTCCTTTTTAGTCTGCATATAAGTTTTGTCCGAAGTCAAAGTATCTCTACTTTGACCAAAGTTATAGAAAAAAAGCATCAACATTCAAATTGCAAAATCATTATTTTTAGATGCATTATGAAATACAATTTTATAGTTTACATATTTGGTATTGTGGATGTTGATATTTTTTAAAATAAATTTGGTGAAACTTTACAAAGTTTGACTTGGTACTAATCTAATGCGCGGAGTAAAAAGGACCGGAGGGAGTACCTTGTTTTTTTATTCCTTTGCGTCATTTCAAAATTCAGAGAAGATATTTATGCATATCTTTGTTTTCAGGCCTTTCCAAAGCAGTTCACAGATGATTACCTCTCAAACCACCTATATGGTCAAGAGACGAGGAAGGTGTTCATACAACACCCACGGTACAATATTGAAGTCTTCCTCAAGAAGACGAAGGATTGGCGGTCAATCATCCACAGGCACTGGCCTAAAGTTGCAAGGACCTTCAACATCATTGAAGGCTCAATATTCGCCTTCCGCTTCAGCAGTTTTCCAGATGAGATTCATCTGTTTATCTACCGTCTATGATGCTAATTTCCAAAGGTTTTAGATGTTGCATGTGAAACTTGGTGCTGTTGTGTAATGGGGTAGCTAGCTATATGCCTATATGGTGTGAGTGAGCGCTTAAGCTATATGATGTTGTACTCTGATGTATTTCAATTATGAAATACTGGTTTTGTAATATGAAAATGAAATATATTGTGTGTTTATTATGAAATGTAAATTTGATTACTAAATGGATTAATAATAATAGGCCAATTAGCCTGCTTATTGGGTTTTTCTAGTGCAAACGGTTATTGAGACAACACCGTGGGCGTTGATCTCAGACAACCCACACAGTTTATAGGAAGTAAACGTGTTGGATCAATGAACAATCACACACGACTTCCTCTGGACAACTGTTTGCGTTAGGCCACCTTGCACAAATGTTTTCCACATAAAAAGTGTGTGTGATGGACAAGCTATGGCACACAGTTTCTTCTAGACACCGTGCGTGATGCATTCAATAACACAAACGATAAAATTATTACTATCGTCTGCAATGGCAGCGCTATCACAGACAATGTGATACGGAAAACTGTGTGCTTTGTATATACGAACAGAAACGTTTGTCTGGGATTCACTGTGTGGGATGTATATACGAACAGAAACGTTTATCTTGAATTCACTGTGTGGGATGTACATACGAACGGAAACGATTGGGCCAGTATAATTGTCTGCGATGGCTCACCCGATCCCACACGAGCTCTTTTTGCCCCGCGTGTGTGACCAGAGGCCCTATCGCGGACGGTTTCTGGGTCGTGTGGAAAGGACCCCCCCTATCGCACACACATGCAAGGCGACGATTTAAAACTCTGTCGTTGAAAGGGGGTAAAAACCATTTGTATAGCAGCTCGCTGTACTAGTGAAAGCCCAAGAAAACAAGCTTGTCAACACCAAAAGTGCATTTTTCCATGTTAGCATAAAGTCGCTCGTTTCTAAGAACTTGCAAGACGTCCCTAAGATGTATGACATGATCCTCAAGAGATTGGCTAAAGACAAGAATGTCATCGAAGTATACCACAACACAAATGCCAATTAATTTGTGATGAACGTAATGCATCACACGCATAAAGGTGCTAGGTGCTTGAGATAAGCCCATAGGCATGACCAACCATTCATACAAGCCAAATTTGGTTTTGAAAGCCGTTTTCCATTCATCACCCTCTTGCATGCGAATTTGATAGTAGCCACTTTGAAAATCAATTTTTGAGAAAATGGTGGCTCCACTAAGTTCATCAAGCATGTCATCAAGGCGTGGAATGGGATGGCGGTATCTAACGGTGATAGCATTAATGGGACGGCAATCGGAACACATGCGATAGGTACCATCTTTCTTAGGCACAAGGATAACCGGAACGGCATATGGACTCAAGCTTTCGCGTACATACCCATTCTCCGTGAGATGTTGCACTTGCCTTTGGATCTCTTTGGTCTCATCGGGGTTGACGCGGTAAGGTGCCTTGTTTGGTAGAGGTGCGCCGGGGATGAGGTCGATGCGGTGTTCGATTCCGCGAAGTGGAGGAAGTCTGGGAGGTAGCTCATCGGGAAAAACGTCCACGAATTCCTGCAAAAGATTAAACAATACCAAAGGTAGATGTTGTGAAATATTAGTCCGCACCGCTTCATCTTTGCACACAAGCACAAAGTGAAGAACACTTGATGGGCTCTCACTCACATCCCTCATGTCTCTTTTGGTGGCTAAAAGCACTAAACCTTTCTTGTCGCTCATCGTGGTGTCGCTCATTTTTGGCTTGTGGCGCTCACTCTATTTTTGGTGGTTCACTCGCTCACTAGTCTCTCCACGATGGGTTGAAGCTTGCTTGTCGGCGATGACTTGACTTGGCAACATGGATCAAAGCACGAATTCCTTTCCCTTCATCTTGAAGCTATAGTGATTGGTCCGTCCGTTGTGGATGATGCCGCGGTCGAATTGCCAAGGTCTTCCAAGGAGGAGATGGCACACGGATATGGGAACCACATCACATTCCAAGGTGTATTCGTATGCGCCAATCTTGAAGGACACTTGGACGGTGTGCACCACTTGAATGGTGCCGGAGTCGCTTAACCATTGGACCTTGTAGGGGCGAGGGTGCTTCTTCTTGAGCAATTGTAGCTTGGAACATAGCTCTTCACTTGCCAAATTGTGGCAACTTCCACCGTCGATGATGACCTTGACGGAACGTCCTTGAATACCCGCTTTGGTATGGAATATGTGGCAACGTTGGTCTTCGTCTTGTTGTTGTTGAAGTGTCAAGATCTTGGAGACAACAAGAGCGGGGCTCGAATCATTGTCACAAAAGACTTGATCGTCTTCATCTTCATTCACTTGTCGGTGCATGGCCACGTGCTCAAGTGCTTCCATTTCTTCTTCGCACATGGAGTTGTAGGTGTCGTCATCATTGGCGATCATGGTGTGCCGTGTGGGGCACTCAAATGACTTGTGGCCTCGGCCCTTGCAAGTGAAGCATTTGATGTCACTTGTCTTGGTGGCATCCGTAGGAGGTGTCGATGACGAAGTTCTTTGCTTGGATGTACTTGGAGTACGACGACTTGATGATGTCGAAGGTTGCTTGGAGCTTGACTTGTCGCCGGTACTTGGTGTAGATCGAGTCGTAGTAGGAGGTGTCGTAGTCGTTGAAGCTTGAGTGTATGAACCGTAGGTCCTAGAAGAGTACTTGGAGTACTTGTAGTCCTGTTGCACTTGTCGCTCCGCTTTGGTGGCTTGGTGTACTAGCTCGAGGAGGTTGGAGTAAGGTTGGAAGTCCGCAATTTTCTTGATTGGATGGTTGAGACCATTCAAGAAACGCGCCATAGTTTGTTCATCATCTTCCTTGATGTTGGCTCGTATCATGGCAATCTCCATTTCTTGATAGTATTCTTCAACCGACTTGGTGCCTTGCTTGAGGAGTTGTAACTTCTTGAAGAGGTCGCGGCTATAGTGTGTAGGCACAAAACGAGCTCTCATGACATCCTTCATTTGAGTCCAAGTCGTGATAGGTGGCTCGCCTTTCTCTTGGCGTCGTTCGATCACTTACTCCCACCAAATGAGAACATAGTCTTGGAACTCAAGCGACGCCATGGCTACCTTCTCTTCCTCATCATATTGGTGAAGATGGAATATCTTGTCCACCTTTAAGGCCCATGAGAGGTAGTCTTCGGGATCGGTGCTTCTGGAGAACTTCGGCATGTTGAACTTGAGCTTGCAGTAGCGTTGTTCGTCATGATGTCGGTGTTGTCGTCGTTCTTGTCTTGGAGGTGGGTCTTCATCCTCGTTCTCCTCTTGCTCTAAGCGGTCAGCTTGATGTTGGGGACGAGGTATTCTTGCCCGGTTCCTCCTTTCTTGATTTTCCTCAAGATGTGCGGCTTCTTCTTAGTGACGTGCCTCTTCTTCTTCACGCACATGACGATTGTGTTCGTCGAGGGCACGAGTGGCTTCTCGAAGGGCACGTTGAGCTTCTAGGGCTTGTTCCTCATGACATTGTTGCTCTTGCCGAAGTGGATCACCATCTTGTGTGTCTTGTTGTTGATGTCGTGGAACGTGCTCTTGGTGCATGGCGTCTTGAACTTGATGACGTTGTCATTCTCGCCGTCAAAGGTGGTCTTGCAAACCATTGCCATGTAATGGATTTTGTGAAGCTTGATGGTCTTGCCGAGGATGAGGACGAGCTCGTGGAAGACTTGCATCCGATGAGGAATCGAAAGAATGGCGCCGTGACCGGGTTCTCCTTGTCGAATATGAAGTTGAGGAAGCGCGGTCAATCATCATGGCATGAAATTCTTCCATTTGGTTAGTAAGCTTGGCGTCGAGGTAGTCTCTTGTTCGTGTTTCGGAGTGACGCAAGTTGGTGGCGAGTTGCTCAATGCGGTCACCCAAAGCTTCATTCTCTTGATGCAAGGCTCGTTGTACCCCAAAGAGATGGCTCTTGGATACGTAGTCGTTCGGTGCGTCGTGCTCGTCGAAGAGAGGATTTGAAGATGTGCTCGGCCTATCCATCATGATTAAGTAGAGGTGAGTAGGAAATGAGAGAACAAAACCAAAGTTAGCTTTTCCGAAGATTGATGATGTATCGAGTATCACTCAATGTATTGCTATGATGGTAGAATTGGTACCGGGTTTGTTTCTCACACCTACACAAGTAAATCTTATGGAGTAGCTTGGTTAGGATGGTGGCACAAAATAGTTGCAACTGCTAGTAAGATATCAATAATGTTGAAAAAGATTCACAAGTTCGCAAATGAAACAAGTAGACCAATAGCAATGAGTGGCACACGGAAACACACGCACGGATAGATAAATGAGGTCGTGCAACCAAGGAATGAGCTCAAAATGTGGAATCCACGGAAATAGCTCGTGTTGCGCAACACTAGAGAGATGCTAGCACGATTGTTCAATAGGCGGATACGGTACTTGTGCACAACCTATGAGACAAAACGTATCGACTTTCTATCTCAATTATGCTATGTATGTATGATTCCCGGTGAACTTGTCACGATGATCCAAGATGATCAAATATGATATGTAATGTGGCGATGCTATGGCTATTGCTTACAAGCTTGCTGTTGCTCTTTCCCTCTTTGCTTAAAAGCTTCTCTTTCTTTTGATATTTTCCTTTGTCCACGTATGCGAAATGCTCTTACGAAGATAGCAATGATGTATATGCGGGAACAATTGTTGATACAAGAGATGATACGATGATATATGCACGCTATGATAGCTATGCGGAACGTGTATCACTAACGTGCACAAGTAGCGTTGCCCAGCAATACTCAAATGGCTAGTCTCGTAGGAAAGTGACGCAAAAGAGGGCCTTGGGGTTAACAATGCAATGGCAAGGATATGAAACAAGTTGTCGTCGATGTTACCGTCCTTGCTTACGGTGGTGGTGTCACAATGATGAAGTGGTCATTGTCGATGTCGAGTCCGTGGCGAAGTTGAGCGGCGGTGATGTCGATGACGAACCGTCCCTAAATAGCCGAAACATGTTAGGAAAAGGAAACTGTAACTCAAATTCTCAAGCGGCAAAACTCGTGGTGGTTGCGGAAGTAGGTGGTGGAGTAGCACTATTGTGGGATGGGTTGGCCGAAGAATGTGGGGAAATCGAGGAAAAATGGTCAAATTTGCAAAGTGGTGGAGTGATGCTGCCAGAGGCCGGATGTCCGGGGACACGGGCCGGATGTCCGGGACAGTGCTTGATACGTCTCCAACCTATCTATAATTTTTTATTGTTCCATGCTATTATAGTATCAATCTTGAATGTTTTATATGCAATTATATGCCATTATATATCATTTTTTGGGACTAACCTATTAACCCAGTGCCCAGTGCCGGTTGTTGTTTTCTGCTTGTTTTTGCCTTTTCAGAAAATCATTATCAAAAAGTGTCCAAACGAGAAAAAAAACTTTGGATTAATTTTTTCTGGACCAAAAGAGACCCACGAAGCTTCGGGAGAAGACCAGAAGAGCCACGAGGAGGCAACAAGCCTGGAGGGCGTGCCCAGGGGGGTAGGGCGCGCCCCCCAGGCTTGTGGGCCCCTCGTTGCCCCTCCTAACGTAATTCCAGTGCTATAAATTCTCAAATATTCCCAATATACCAGAAAGACGGAAGAGAAAACCTTTCCGCCGCCGCAAGCCTCTGTTCTTCCGCGATCCCATCTGGAGGACTTTTTCGGTACTCTGCCGAAGGGGGAATCGATCACGGAGGGCTTCTTCATCAACCTTGCTGCCCTTCCGATGATGTGTGAGTAGTTTACCACAGACCTACGGGTCCATAGCTAGTAGCTAGATGGCTTCTTCTCTCTCTTTGATCTTCAATACCATGTTCTCCTCGATGTTCTTGGAGTTCTATCTGATGTAATCTTCTTTTGCGGTGTGTTTGTTGGGATCCGATGAATTGTGAGTTTATGATCAGATTATTCATTAGAAATATTTGAGTCTTCTCTAAACTCTTTTATGCATGATTATTATAGCTTTGTATTTCTCTCCGATCTATCAATTTGGTTTGGCCTACTAGATTGATTTGTCTTGCAATGGGAGAGGTGCTTTGTGATGGGTTCAATCTTGCGGTGCTCAATCCCAGTGACAGAAAGGGACATGACACGTATTTGTATTGTTGCCATTAAGGATAAAAAGATGGGGTTTAATCATATTGCTTGAGTTTACTTTGTCTACATCATGTCATCTTGCTTAAGGCGTTACTCTGTTTCATACTTAATACCCTAGATGCATGTTCGATAGCGGTCGATGGGTGGAGTAATAGTAGTAGATGCAGGCAGGAGTCGGTCTACTTGTCTCGGACGTGATGCCTATATACATGATCATTGTCATGAATCTGTAAAATAACGGCACAACCTATAGCTAACTTGACAGAGCCCATTGCAAACATCATTAAATAACTCCTTATCAATCTCGATTATATGAATTTGAATTGGTTCTTAATTGATTCGATTTGAGAATTTTAAAATACGAGGATAAGATGTCAGAAATCTTGGTATCCAAAGAAAGGTCCCTAAGGGGCATTCTTTTTTTTCAATCTAAGATTCAAGAAGGGACTCCACGAAAGAATATCAAGACTTCCTAATTATTATACTTTTTTTATCGTACATCTTATGTTACCTACATACACTAAAGTAAGGACTACCTAAAATACTTGTATGCACCAAAAACCTCGGGTTCCACGGGGAGGTGCAGGATTAGGTCTAATATTATCATGTTTTGAGCTGTCATAATTATTTTCTTTTCTATCAATTGCCCAACAGTAATTTGTTTACCCACCGTATGCTATGTGTTCGAGAGAGAAGCCTCTAGTGAAAACTATGGCCCCCAGGTCTACTTTATCATATAAAAAAACCTAAAAATACCTTGCTGCAATTTATTTACTTTTATTTTAATTAGTATTTTAGTTTATCTATTTACCTCTATAAGATTTAATCCTTGCAAATAACCGCTAAGAGGATTGACAACCCTCTTATTTGCGTTGGGTGCAAGTGTTTGCTCTTATGTGTGCAGGTGCACTTAACGGAATTTTGCTTGGTTCTCCTACTGGATTGATAACCTTGGTTCTTAACTGAGGGAAATACTTATCTCTACTATACTTCATCATCCTCTCCTCTTCGGGGAAATACCAACGCAGTCTACAAGTAGCAGGAAGAATTCCTGGCGCCGTTGCTGGGGAGACATCATCAAAATTACCAAGTACCTTCGCACAAACTATCATCCACTTGTATTTATTTTATTTGCCTTTTATTTGCATTTGCCTCTAGTTTTCATCTCCCCCACTTCTATTTCTTTACAAAAACACAAAAATATTTTTATTTGCTTGTTTGCTATTTTGCTTGCTTCGTCGCGATGTCTCAAGAAAATACAAAATTATGTGACTTTTTCAATACTAATAATAATGATTTTATTAGTACTCCTATTGCTCCTCCCGCCACTAGTACGGAGTCGTGTGACATTAATGCTCCTTTGCTTAATCTTGTTATGAAAGAACAATTTTCTGGTAGTCCTAATGAAGATGCTGCATCCCATCTAAATACTTTCGTTGAGCTTTGTGATATGCAAAAGAAAAAAGATGTGGATAATGATATTGTCAAATTAAAATTATTTCCGTTCTCACTATGAGACCATGCTAAAACTTGGTTTTCATCCTTGCCTAGAAATAGTATTGATTCTTGGGATAAGTGTAAGGATGCTTTTATTACCAAGTATTTTCCTCCCGCTAAGATTATTTCTCTAAGAAATCAAATTATGAATTTTAAGCAACTTGAGCATGAACATGTTGCGCAATCTTGGGAGAGAATGAAATTAATGATAAGAAATTGCCCAACTCATGGCTTAAATTTATGGATGATCATATATGCGGGACTAAACTTTGTCTCTAGAAATTTGCTAGACTCTACCGCGGGTGGTACTTTTATGGAAATTACATTGGGAGAAGCTACAAAACTTCTTGATAATATCATGACAAATTATTCTCAATGGCACACTGAACGAACTCCAACTGGTAAGAAGGTAAATTCTGTTGAAGAAATTAATACTTTGAGTGATAAGATGGATGCTTTACTGAAATTGGTTGCTAGTAAAAATGCTCATATTGATCCTAATGATGTGCCATTGTCTACCTTGATTGAGCAAAATAATGATGCTATTGGTGTGAATTTTGTCTCTAGAAATAATTTCAACAACAATGCTTATAGGGGTAATTTCAATCCTAGACCATTTCCTGGAAATTCCTCTAATAATTATGGCAATCCTTATGGTAATTCTTATAATAATAATAATAGGATGCCCTCTGATCTTGAAAGTAATATTAAAGAATTTATTAATTCGCAAAAGAATTTCAATGCTATGATAGAAGAAAAATTGAATAGAGTTGATGAATTGGCTAGGAACATGGATAGAATTGCTCATGATGTGGAAAATCTCAAAACTAAATTTTTGCCACCCAAGCATGATATAAATGAGTCTATTAAAGCTATACATGTCTCCATTAATGAAAGTAAAGAAAGGACCGCTAGGTTGAGAGCTAAGCGAGAATTTCTAGAAAAAGCGATTCCACCCGGTTTCTATCGTAGTAATGATGAAGATATTAAAATGATTGGTGTCACCCCTATTGAATAATTATTTAGTAACATAAAACTTGATGAAAAAGGGACTGAAGAAGAGTCAACTTTAGATAGAAGGAGTCCCAATTGCTTGGAGGGTGATAAACTTGATGAAAAAAATGAAAAAAGTGGTTGGAGAGGTCAAAACTTTAAATAGTAATGCACCCACTACTTTGGATTACAAGGACTTTAATTATGATAGTTGTTCTTTAATTGAGTGTATTTCCTTGTAGCAATCCATGATTAATTCACCAAATGCATATGAACAAAATAAAGCTTTCAATAAACATATTGTAGAAGCCATGATGAAAGCGCATGAAGAACAACTTGAGTTGGAAGTTTCAATTCCTAGAAAATTACAAGATGAATGGGAACCTACTATTAAAGTCAAAATTAAAGATTATGAATGTAATGCCCTTTGTGATCTTGGTGCTAGCATTTCCACTATACCAAAGTCTTTGTGTGATATGCTAGGTCTCACCAACATGGATCCTTGTTCCCTTAATTTGCATCTTGCGGATTCTACTATTAAAAAGCCATTGGGTAGAATAAATGATGTGCTTATTCTTGCAAATAGAAATTATGTGCCCATGGACTTTATTGTTCTTGATATTGAATGCAATCCTTCTTGCCCCATAATACTTGGTAGGCCTTTCCTACGAACAATAGGTGCTATTATTGATATGAAAGAAGGTAATATAAGATTTCAATTTCCACTAAAGAAAAGGATGGAACACTTCCCTAGAAAGAGAATTAAAGCACCTTATGAATCTATTATGAGGGCCACCTATGGAATTAACTTGAAGGATGACAACACTTGAAACTATGCATTATGCCTAGCTAGGGACATAAAACAATAGCGCTTGTTGGGAGGCAACCCAATGAATAAAATAAATTTTTGCTTTTACTTTCTGTTCTTGAGTGTTTACATAATTATAGCCTCTGTTATGATTGTATTTTTATGTTTTAATTAGTGTTTGTGCCAAGTAATGCCTTTGGGATGATTTGGAAGATAGTATGATTGATGCTGTTGGAAAACAGAAACTTTTGCGTCCAGTGCTAGAATTTTGATTTTTTGCTGGAGTGTGATAAAACTCTGAAATTTTTACACAGTATTGATATATGAATTTCCCACGTTGTCCTAATTTGTCAGAAGTTTTGGAGTTATAGAAGTATGACGTTAATTCAAATCTTTACAGACTGTTCTGTTTTAGACAGATTCTGTTTTTGTTGCATAGTTTGCTTATTTTGATGAATCTATGGATCGTATCGGGGGGTATGAGTCATGGAGAAGTTGGAGTACAGTAGCATTATGTCAATATTAAATATTAATCAATTTACAACAGTACCTAAAGTTTAAGATTTATTTGTTATACTAACGGATCTCACGAGGTTTCTGTTGAGTTTTGTGTGCTGAAGTTTTCAAGTTTTGGGTGAGACTACGATGGACAAAGGAATAAAGAGCGGCAAGAGCCTAAGCTTGGGGATGCCCAAGGCACCCCAAGGTAATATTCAAGGAAGACTCAAGCATCTAAGATTGGAGATGCCCCGGAAGGCATCCCCTCTTTCGTCTACAATCTATCGGTAACTCACTTGGAGCTATATTTTTATTCATCACATGATATGTGTTTTACTTGGAGCGTCTTGTGATATAGTTTGTTTGCTTTTTAGTTTGTCACAATCATCTTTGCTGAACACACCTTTTTGAGAGGGACACACATTATTCGTGATTTGTTAGAATACTCTATGTGCTTCACTTATATCTTTTGAGCTAGGCAGTTGCTCTAGTGCTTCACTTATATCTTTTAGAGCACGGCGGTGGTTATATTTTAAAGAAATAGTTGCACTCTCATGCTTCACTTATATCTTTTTGAGAGTCTAATGAATAGCAATGGTAATATGCACGGGTTATGAATTTGGTCTTGATATGATAGGTATTCAAGAGGGATATAATAAAAACTTTCATGTAGATCACTGAATATGATAAGTTTGATTCCTTCAATAGTTTTGCGATATTAAGATGGTAATATGTGGGAGGTATTAGTAGATAATTGTGGTTTAGTAAGAATATTGGTGTTAAGGTTTGTGATTCCCGAAGCATGCACGTATGATCTGTCGTTATGCTAAGAAGTTGGAGCATGATTTATTCTTGATTGTCTTCCTTTGTGTGGCGGTCGGGGGCGCGCGATGGTTAACTCCTACCAACCTCCCCCCTAGGGGCATGCGTACTAGTACTTTACTTCGAGGGAAAATAAACTTTCGCAATAAGTATGTGAGTTATTTATGACTAATGTGAGTCCATGGATTATACGCACTCTCACCCTTCCGCAATTTGCTAGCCTCTTCGGTACCTTGCATTGCCCTTTCTCACATCGAGAGTTGGTGCAAACTTCGCCGGTGCATTCAAACCCCGTGATATGATACGCTCTATCACACATAAGCCTCTTTATATCTTCCTCAAAACAGCCACCATACCTACCTATCATGGCATTTCCATAGCCATTCTGAGATATATTGCCATGCAACTTCCACCGTTCTGTTTTTATGACACACATCATCATTGTCATATTGCTTTGCATGATCATATAGCTGACATAGTATTTGTGGCTCAGCCACCGTTCATCATTTTTATACATGTTACGCTAGCATCATTGCACATCCTGGTACATTGCCAGAGGCATTCATATAGAGTCATATTTTTGTTCTAGTATCGAGTTGTAATATTGAGTTGTAAGTAAATAAAAGTGTGATGATCATCATTATTAGAGCATTGTCCCAGTGAGGAAAGGATGATGGAGACCATGATTCCCCCACAAATCGGGATGAGACTCCGGACGAAAAAAAAAGGGAAAGAAAAAAAAGGCCAAAAAGAGCCATGAAAAAAAATGAGAGAAAAAGAGAGAAGGGGCAATGTTACTATCCTTTTTCCACACTTGTGCTTCAGAGTAGCACCATGTTGTTCATATAGAGAGTCTCCTATTTTGTCACTTTCATATACTAGTGGGAATTTTTCCTTATAGAACTTGGCTTGTATATTCCGATGACAGGCTTCCTCAAATGCCCGAGGTCTTCATGAGCAAGCAAATTGGATGCACACCCACTTAGTTTTCATGTTGAGCTTTCATACACTTATAGCTCTTAGTGCATCCGTTGCATGGCAATCCCTACTCCTGCATTGACATCAATTGATGGCATCTCCATAGCCCATTGATTAGCCTCGTTGATGTGAGACTATCTTCTTATTTTTGACTTCTCTTATTTACCTCTACCACCATATTCTATTCCACCCATAGTGCTATATCCATGGCTTACGCTCATGTATTGAGTGGGGGTTGAGAAAGCTGAAGCACGTTAAAAAGTATGAACCAATTGCTTGGCTAAAACCGGGGTTGTTCATGATAAATATTTTGTGTTAAGAAGATGGAGCATGACAGGATTGTATGATTTTGTAGGGATAACGTTCTTTAGCATTTTTATTTTGAAAGACATGATTGTTTATTAGTATGCCTGAGTATTGATGTCTTTATATCAAATTATAGACTATTGCTTTGAATCATTCGGATCTTATTATTCATACTGTAAGAGAAAGATTACATGATGAAACATGATAGGTAGCATTCCACATCAAAAATTCTGTTTTTATCATTTACCTACTCGAGGACGAGCAGGAATTAAGCTTGGGGATGCTTGATATGTCTCCAACGTATCTATAATTTTTTATTGTTCCATGCTATTATAGTATCAATCTTGGATGTTTTATATGCAATTATATGCCATTATATATCATTTTTTGGGACTAACCTATTAACCCAGTGCCTAGTGCCAGTTGTTGTTTTCTGCTTGTTTTTGCCTTTTCAGAAAATCATTATCAAAAAGTGTCCAAACGAGAAAAAAACTTTGGATTAATTTTTTGTAGACCAGAAGAGACCCACGAAGCTTCAGGAGAAGACCAGAAGAGCCACGAGGAGGCGACAAGCCTGGAGGGCGCGCCCAGTGGGAGTAGGGCGCGCCCCCCAGGCTTGTGGGCCCCTCATGGAGGGCTTCTACATCAACCTTGCAGCCCTTCCGATGATGTGTGAGTAGTTCACCACAGACATACGGGTCCACAACTAGTAGCTAGATGGCTTCTTTTCTCTCTTTGATCTTCAATACCATGTTCTCCTCGATCTTCTTGGAGTTCTATCCGATGTAATCTTCTTTTGCGGTGTGTTTGTTGGGATCCGATGAATTGTGAGTTTATGATCAGATTATTCATGAGAAATATTTGAGTCTTCTCTGAACTCTTTTATGCATGATTATTATAGCTTTGTATTTCTCTCTGATCTATCGATTTGGTTTGGCCTACTAGATTGATTTGTCTTGCAATGGGAGAAGGGCTTTGTGATGGGTTCAATCTTGCGGTGCTCAATCCCAGTGACAGAAAGGGACATGACACATATTTGTATTGTTGCCATTAAGGATAAAAAGATGGGGTTTAATCATATTGATTTAGTTTACTTTGTCTACATCATGTCATCTTGCTTAAGGCGTTACTCTGTTTCATACTTAATACCCTAGATGCATGTTGGATAGCGGTCGATGGGTAGAGTAATAGTAGTAGATGCAGGCAGGAGTCGGTCTACTTGTCTCGGACGTGATGCCTATATACATGATCATTGCCATGAATCCGTCATAATTATTTGCTTTTCTATCCATGTGTTCGAGAGAGAAGCCTCTAGTGAAAACTATGGCCCCCGGGTCTACTTTATCATATAAAAAACCTAAAAATACCTTGCTGCAATTTATTTACTTTTATTTTAATTAGTATTTTAGTTTATCTATTTACCTCTATAAGATTTAATCCTTGCAAATAACAGCTAAGAGGATTAACAACCCTCTTATTTGCGTTGGGTGCAAGTGTTTGCTCTTGTGTGTGCAGGTGCGCTTAACGGAATTTTGCTTCGTTCTCCTACTGGATTGATAACCTTGGTTCTTAACTGAGGGAAATACTTATCTCTACTATACTACATCATCCTCTCCTCTTCGGGGAAATACCAACGCAGTCTACAAGTAGCAGTGATCCGTGGATGAACTTGAAGAACAAGTGGGCAAAAGGAAAAATCGGGGCAAAATTCGAGGAATTTCGTGGATGGAATTGATGGAGATGGTAGGAAAAAGCTAGATCCACTCGAAACACAGCAAATCCATGGATCAAAATCAACAAAACATCATCAAACCAACAAATCACAAATTTTTTGGTATGGCTATTTTTGTGGGGAATTTTCGAAATTGGGCAAAAACAACAAAATTGGGGCTAGAATGTGGAGGGGAAAGACTCCAAAGTGTGAATCAATGTGGCTCTAATCCAAGATGATGTAGGGTGGAACCCTAGGGTGATGATCTTTTCACACTTGGAGAGGTAAAAGGGAAGAACAAACAAGAACAACAAGAGAAATCACTCAAACAAACCCAAATCACACATCCACTAGGATAGCATACATGAGATCCACAAGTATACAAGAACAATCCAAAGGAACAAGCACAAAGGTAAAGTTCTTCTCACTCCAAAGGAGGTGAGGTCTTGATGATCTAGGTGAGATCCTTCTCCCTTAGGAGGTCTTGATGATCCTATGATGGGGATCCTTCTCCCTAGAGAGGTCTTGATTCCCCAAGAGGAGATACAAGGAGCAAAGCTCACTCAAATGTCTCAATATACTTTGCTAACCCTAGCTAGGAGGAGGGGGAGGTGTTTATATAGTAGTCCACGAGGTAGGAGGGGAGAGGAGGAGGTTACACGGCCGGTCGGCCAGTCACACGTGTGCAGGGGCCGGATGTCTGGGCGTCGGGCCGAATGTCCGGTCATTCCCGTTGGGCCGGATGTCCGGGCCTGGAGGGTTGTCTAGGTTCTGTTGCTTCGGGCTGGAAATCTGGGCGAGGTCAGGATGTCCGGGACGCCGACCGGATGTTCGGGCCCTGGAGCTCCTCGGCTGCTGGGCTGCGGCTGCGGCTGTTGTTCCCAAGGGTCGGATGTCCGGCCGTTGTAGCATTTCAGCGGTCTTCTTCCTCACGCCTCGTCGTCCGTGTACTTGGTGACCTGGTCTTCATTCCGAGCATTCCTGAGGTGGTCTTCTTCATGCCTAAGCACACATAGCATTCCGGCTTGAGGTAGTAGCCATGTCCCACGCGAGTCATATGGAATTTCATTAAGGAGAGATGTCACCTCGGTCTCGATAGCCCTTGCGCGTGCTCGTGTCATTGGTCCACTCGGCACTTGGGGAGGCGAAGGTAGGTCCATGGGGATGGCCGTAGGATGCTCTGCATCATCGCATCATCTCGTTTGACCGAGGGTTGCCTCCCTCCTTTTCCGAAGAAAACATAATCTCATTGAAATCTCGGTATACCACCCAATGGTGTGTTTCTTCCTCATGGAGCTCACACTTCCAAGACAAAGATCGATGATCCCATGTTGGAACACCATAGAAACCCATCAATCTCCATTCAACAACACCACCATCCATGAATAAAACATCTATGAAGTTTGCTAATTTGTAATTCAAAACCACATCAAACTCTTGCATATAAAAAAGAACTAGGCCTCCGGTCCGACCATCACTTTCCGTTTGGTACATAAAATCAAAACCTAACCTAATACGAAGATCATCCGCCTTAGTTTTGACAACCAAATAGTTGGATTGTCTTCAATCCAACAACCAACTACAAGTGGATGAGTCGGCTGTAACACCCCAAAAATTTAACCATATTTTTTATTAAGTAAAATTTGGCCAGAAATAAAATTTTGAATTATACTAGGTCTTTTATTAATTTCAGAATCTTTTCTGTTCTGTTTTCCAAAATTATTCTCTCCATATAGAATTTTTTTTAAAAAAATTGTGGCTTTGGTAGTTTTCTCAAATCATTTCATTTATATTTTAATAACAGTAGGAATTATTTTCATAATAAAATTTGCCCCAAGAATAATCCTTTTAAAAGCATTTTCAATTCTTAAAATGCTCCTGTTGCACTACAACCATTTTAAATAATTCTCCTAAAATCCCACAAAAATTATGAGGGGTCATGTAATGCCTATAGATCATTTTTATGCAAAAACCCATTATGGTCTTTTGAAAATTTTGAGCACACCATCCTCTTTTCAATTCTGTCCTATCTTTGAGTTTCAACTACAACCCAATTTTCTGTTACTCAAACAATTCTGAAATTTTTCCCACTTCTAGTCCTTCCTAAGAAACCCTTAAGTCCAGAACATCAACTCCAATTACCTCTTTTTAGCCCACCAAATAAATCCTCCAAGTTTGGGTCCAAAACTGAAATTCACTCAAACTTGCACTTGAAAGTTTCTCTTCTGATCCATCCAACTTCACCATAACATCTGCCATCTAATGAGACACCATCCTGGCAATTTGCATAGCCAACAAAGATCCCTAGATAGCCATAGCATTTCATCAAGCAGGTTGTGGACATGGTAGAAATTTGTCCTCTTTCTTAACTACATTAGAAACTTGCTCGTATGGCCAAACCAGCATGTCCAGTAGCCTTGACATCCTTATAAGCATCACCCTACCAAAAATCAGCTCAATTGGGCTAGCCTAGGATGCATTGGCAATTCATCGAGCACATTTCGTGCATGTCCAGAGCACGACCGGAGCGCACGTTTTGCAGGCGTCGGCACCGCCCTGCACTGCCCTCCCTGCTGCCGCTCCACACTCCAGCCTCCCTAGGAAGCTTCATGGGCAAGCCACCGCCCTCGCCGACACCCTCCCCTAGCCGTTAGCACCGGCCACCGCCGACACCGCCGTCCAAACCGCCGCCCGACGACGGTCACTCTGCCACGTCTCTCCCCGGACCCCTCTCTCTTAATGGTCAACGACCGAGCCTATCCGCAGCTCACCAGCTCCCCACCGACCTCCTACTGGCCTCGCTGACACTGGCCGCCGCCCATAACCACTTCTCCGGCGCAGTAATGGCCGCCGCCACCATGGCTTTCTCTGGAAGCCGCGGCACCGCCTCTCCCTCCCTATATAAGCAACCTCGAGCTTGCCTCGCTGCACCACATCAACTCCCCCTCCCCTAAGCGTCTCCTCGAGCAGCCAATAGAGCTCGGGAGTGCCTTCCTCCTCACCTCCGATAGCTACTACCACCACCACATCGCCAATGATTCCCGCCTCTCCAGAGCCTCCCCCTCCCCAATTCCTTCGCCACTAGCTTTCCTAGAGACCCGCATACCCATCCCCATCGTCAATTTCGCCGGAGGTGGACCGTGGGCGAAACGCCCAATTTGCCTCCCGTCAGAGCTCGTCACCGGCGACATGGTGCTCCCCGGAGAGCGTGCCGCCCACCGACGGGACCGCGCTAACCTCTTGAGCCCGATGGTGAGCTCAGCTCGCCGTGGGGCGCCGTCGTTCGCCGGCACCAATCGCCGGAGCCCCACCTGTTCTGCCGGAGAAGAAAAACGCGCGTGGCTGACCAGTCAAACCTGACTGGTGGGCCCGCGGGACCCACCGTCAGTGACTGGGGGTCACGACCGCGGTTGTTAGTGAAGACGTATTCCTCTTGATACACTTTCATCTCTGGAACACGTATTTCCCGGATACGTCTTCGACGTCGCAGCCCTTCCGCGCGGCTGGGCCAGGCCCAGTAACGACAGGAGGCTAAGCAGCGCTCAGGGCGCACTTCTGCTCTTTTCTCTTTTTCTTTTCCAGAGTATCTCAATAATTCTTCAGTAGCCATATCAAAGCCAGATCTGATGATTCAAATTTCTAAATGCTCCTAAAATCATGCTCTATTAATATGGCTAGGGTGAACATTTTTCCTAAGTTTCGTCTCTACTGGATCTATTAAATAGTCCAATTCTTTAATTATTCCAGCTTAGAAATCCCCTAGGAAAATCATCTGATCTCCAAATCATTTGATTTTTTTTCTGAAATTCATTATTCTTCCTCTAGTTTATTTTAGTATTTATTTCAAAATTTTCCAAACAACTTTTTGTTACTGTTTTCAAGTTAGGTGATATTTGCAATATTTTGAAAATAGGAAAATGGAGGGAAGATGAAAATTTTCAAAGTCTTGGAGTGCACCCAATCTTTCTGCATGCTCAAGGCAAGCATCTTGAACACTTGATATGGTGATTGCATGGTTAAATGTTTGCAAGAATAATTGAATCATGCATATGTTGAATTCAAATAAAATTTGCATGCATGTAGTGTTGGCATGTTTCCTCATACCGTGCAACGTGTGCTTGTTATGACTAACTTGCAGGAGCGGGTATAAGAGAAATACCGTTACCGACAGAAGGGTGATCACGTCGGAGCGTGATCATGCCTTGTTGGTTATGCATGTTGGGACATGCAAGGGATGTGGCCCTGTTTTGGTGTTATTGTTGAAAGAACACTTTATTGTGCTAATCACTGCAGGAAATCTTAAACCTCCTGAGTCAACCGTAGATCGAGTCTTGTTCCAGTAACCCCCATGCTTGATCCGTGCTGCCACTTGTCCCTGCCACAGGTAGGGTATGGTTCAGTAAGTTGTTAACCCCTTTCCTGCACACACCGTACAGAGAGGCCATAGTAAAAGATACCATTGGCTCATGGTAGGCATGTCACTTGGTCAGGGGGCATGGGTGTATTCGGCTGGGCCGAGAGGGGTAGCACCCCTGATCTTTGCGCACGTTATATATGAGATTGTGATCCCATGCTATTCGAGATTGTAGTCTCCCCGTCTTAGAGTTTATCTTGAACGATGCCTTGGGTGATTCCTGGCATCAGGAAAGTTAATCTGGTGTGTGCGGGTCAGGTGTGTTTTCAACCCAAAGGTCGTAATGGGAATTAGTCAGCGTCTCGGTGCTAGCTAAAGAAATCCTTTACTTGTGGGTAAAGAGTACACCCTCTGCAGAGTTATATCTATTCAAATAGCCGTGTCCGCGGTTAAGGACTACAGTCTGGGTTGGTCAAGTGTCGGTCTTAGTGTCGATCTCTGGAGGAAATGACTAAATTGATTATGATCCAATTTTGCAGGATAATTGTTGTCACTACTGATGTCATCATGAATATTATTGTCTTCATAAATATTATTGTGGACTAACCCTTTTCTCTTATATTTTATTTTCTGAGTGTCACTTGGGCTGGCTAGACTACCCATGCACTCGGTTTTATTTCTTTTTCTGAGTGTCACTTGGGCTGGCTAGACTACCCGTGCACTCGGTTTTATTTCTTTTTCTGAGTGTCACTTGGGCTGGCTAGACTACCCGTGCACTCGATTTTATTTCTTTTCCTGAGTACCTCATGGGATGGCTAGACTATGCGGATACTCAGTTTTATTTTCTTTCTGAATATCTCATGGGATGGCTAGACTACCCGGGATATTCATTTATTTTCAAGACCTCTCGAGGCGTCGCTTTTAGACACCCGTTTGGCATTTCTTTTCAAGACCTCTCGAGGCGTCGCTTTTAGACACCCGTTTGGCATTTCTTTTGGATTCTCGGGCGGTCCTGTCTCGCCCGATTCTCCACTTTTATTTTATCATTTGGATTCTCGGGCGGTCTTGTCTCGCCCGATTCTCCACTTTTATTTTATTCATTTGGATTCTCGGGCGGTCCCGTCTCGCCCGATTCTCCATTAACTTTCCTTGTTTGTCACTAACATTTCTTGTTTATTCTTCAGCACCGTATTAATATTCATCATGCCATGCTTTAATTTTGTTCAGCATATGCATATAATTTAACCCATCATGATCATATGCATTCGGTATATCTTTTGTTCATTATGTTTGCGAGTACATTCCAACGTACTCACTGGCTTGTCCCTGGCTATTTAATTGGCCAGGTCAGGATTTCAACGAGGAATACTACAATGACGTCCATGGGGAGCCTAGGATAGCAGCCACGCGGGATAGGAGTTATCCGGGTCAGCTGTTCCTTTGGGAATGGAGCCCCACCGACGTTGGAGAACCACGAGTCGCTTCCGTCATCCTCACTAGAAATCATTGTTATATCATTAGACCTTTATGGTCTTGTATCCAATTCTTGTAAATGCTTGGTAATCTGGAACAAGGACGTGTCCACCAGTAACAGTAATCCTGGGCTGGTGACGACACGAGGGGTTAATTTCTAGGATATCATGTTCCGGAAATCCGGCCCCGACATCGGCTCCCTGGCTCAAGGCTTAACCAAGCCACACACACCGCGGGTTCGATCTATTACAATATCCGGAATGTTTGGCAAATAACTTTTAGACCCGGATATCCAACGAACATCAAATTTTTAGGCATGGCAAATCAAAAGTTTTTCATGAAAAATTATGTTTGTAGAGGGTGGCAAGTTTAGTTGACGAGGATGACAAACCCGTCTCAGTTTATCTTTTCTGCTCAAAAATTGCCGTGCTCGCCAACTAAATTTTCCATTCTCGCGACGATATAAATTGCCATGAAAGACGTTGAAGTTGCCATGCCTAACCTTTTTGTATATGGAGTATATAAATAAACAATGTGATTTTTTTTCAGGTTTGGAAATATGTATATTACCGCGGTCACCTTTGCCATGAAAGACGTTGAAGTTGCCATGCCTAACCTTTTCGTATATGGAGTATATAAATAAACAATGTGATTTTTTTCAGGTTTGGAAACATGTATATTACCGCGGTCACCTTTGCCATGCAAGTGCGAATCGGATAGCCAAGGCTTTCCCCGAAACCCTAAAACCCTCCCGAGGCGACTAGGGTACGAGTGGAACTGACAGCGCCCGCAGATCTCATCGGCGAGGCGCACCAGCGTTCGGGTAGACGATGGCGAGATCATCTGCTCCGGGAGGCTCTGGCAACAACGGCGCTTCATCCCCGCATTCCGCTAGGGCGCAGATGGAGGAGGCGCTCGGGAAACTTGACATATCGGAGGAGGAGGCGACTCCGCCTGTGATCAATGATCTGGATGATGACGCGGCACCGAAGTGGCTTCTGGCGGGCAAGGTGCTGTTAAGGAACTTGTTCCACATCCAAACAATTACCAATGCCTACGTCCAGCTTGGGGTAACCCGAGGGGCTTGGAGTTTCGGCCGCTGGGGGACAACATGTTTGTCGCAGAATTTGCGTCCAAGTAGGATCGTGATCGCGTTTGGGATGGATCCCCCTGGCACATAAGCAAGCATGCTGTGATCTTGGAGCAATTCGAGTCGCACATGCAGCCATCGGAATTGATGTTTGATAAACTGCAGATTTGGGCGAGGGTGGTGAACCTGCCCTATAACCTAAGGAATGACACTTGGGGTCTGGCTATTGCTCAACAGATTGATAAAGATGCAACAATAGTTTAGATTGATCCTGTAGGAAGTTTTCTTCGGGCAAGAGTCACAATTAATGTCAAGAAACCTCTCCGCAGATGGATTGTGATTGATTCGGCAAAGAGGAATAAGGTGGACTGGTATGATATTGAGTATGAACAGATTCCACACTTTTGTTTCTCGTGTGGCCGACTTGGGCACTCCGATCTCTACTGCCCCACTCCGGGCACAAGGGATGAGAACGGCGATCTGCCATTCAAGCCAAGCCCGCGGGCTAGCGAGGATCGAAAGAAAGCAAGCTCTGCTGACAGCACGATGAAGGAAAGACAGGAGACACATAATAGCACCAGGGAATCCCGTTCGTCAAGCTCTAAGCAGAAGCAACAAAAAGAGGTCACTTCTCCAGTTAAAACTGTCCAGAACAAACGGAAAGGAGGACCACAGCTGACCCAGGTTTACAAACCAGTGGCACAGAAACCTACTCTGACCATTACCCAGGGTCGGGGTGAGGATGGTGGCAAGAGCATGGAGGGTATGGTCTTTTCAGCGGGCACCAAGGGAGATGATCAAACTGACGGAAGTATAGAGAGGGACCCCAAAAAGAACAAGCCCACTCCACCTTCTTCTGAAAACTCGGCAGCGGCTGCTAGTCAGCCCTGCCCAAGCCAATGAGTATGTTAAGTTGGAACTGCCAAGGGCTTGGGAACCCTTGGTCAGTTCGAGAGCTTCGCAAAGTGGTGAAGCAAGAAGGTCCCGCCCTTTTATTTGTAATGGAAACCAAAATAAAGGGTAAAGAGTGGAAGATTTGAAAACCTCCCTGGGTTTTTCAGGTTGTTTTGCCGTCGATAGTGATGGGCTTAGTGGTGGCATAGGTTTGTTTTGGTCGAGAGATGTTGATGTTACTTTGGAAAACTATAGCATTTCTCACATTGATGTAACTGTCAAGCAAGATAATAAAGCATGGCGGTTTACAGGGTTTTACGGGGCACCAAGAGTGGGAAACAGACACCATAGTTGGCGCTTCCTTCGTACTTTGTTTGCTCTCCCGCATCATGCATGGATTTGCATGGGGGACTTCAACAAAACATTACATGCAGAAGAGCAGTTTGGAGCAAATGTGAGACCGGAGGGCCAAATGAAGGCATTCCGGGAAGCAATAGAGGATTGCTCACTCCAAGATTTGGGGTGGAGAGGTGTCCCGTTTACATGGGATAACAGGCAAGATGGAGCTGCAAATGTTAAAGCAAGGCTTGATCGGGCCTTTGCAAATGCAGCCTTCCTGAATCTCTTCGAGTTTGCATCAGTCAAACACATTAGCAGTGCTGAATCAGATCATTGTTACGTGCTAGCTGAACTGCGTACAAGTGCAGCAAACAATTGGTCCGAAGCAACTAAATTTTTTCGCTATGAGAACGTCTGCCAGTCTCATGCACAATATGATGAGCTAGTACGCGAGATTTGGCGGACGGGGTCAGGTCAAGGAGGCCTTCAGGGCGTGATTGATGCCATGGCAGTTGTCCAACAGAAGTTGGGATCGTGGGGCGCACGGGAGTTTGGCAATCTGACGAAAAAAGTTCGCAAACTTCAACAACGCCTAGATCGTCTACGATGTTCCTCGATTGGCCGTGGGCCATCAGAGGAGGAAAAAAGAGTAGCAACGCAGCTGCGTGAGGCACTTCGATAGGAGGAGGTGTGGCTCAAGCAACGCTCGCGAGTGCTTTGGTTAAAAGAAGGCGACCGAAACACGGGCTATTTCCAAGCCCAGGCTGCCCTTCGGAAGAGGATTAACAGAATTACTTCATTGGAGAGGGGAGATGGCCACATTTGTACTGAACCTGATGAGGTGAAAGCCGAGATATCAAGTTTTTTTGCAGCGTTGTACCAAACACAAGGGTATCGGGCCATGGATGATCTGCTAGATTGTGTAGCACCCCGAGTCTCTGAAGGTATGAACGACTTGCTAGACAAAGAGTATACAGCTGAGGAAGTTAAGAAGGCCCTTTTTGATATGGCCCCTTCAAAGGCCCCGGGCGTAGATGGCTTCACGGCTGGTTTTTACCAACGACATTGGGATGTTCTGGGTAATGACATCTCTCATGCTGTGTTGGAGTTTCTAAATGGTGGTGAACTATGATAGCCTGGCTTAATAGGGATGATAGACTACTCATATCAATAAGGAATTCCTTCTTTTCCGGAAGCCCATTCGGAAAGAATTCCAAAGTTAAGCGTGCTCAGCTTGGAGTAATTTCAAGATGGGTGACCGACCGGGAAGTTGCTCCCGGGTGCGCACGAGTGAGGACAAAGTGCGCAGGAAAGACTAGTATTGATCTGTGAGGCCAGTCTAGATCTCGCCAGGAGTAACGACCACCGGCGGGTGTGTCCGGGGCGTTATAAGTTGGTATCAGAGCCGACCCTCGCGGTTACATGGATGTTTGCGGACAGGTGCGCGGTCATGTTGTTCATGACGTTTGTGACCCGTCGTGGCACACGACATGACACATGTACCAGACTAGATGCACAGACGTATGTGCCAAGAGGGAACGTTCCTGTGGCCCGACGAGGACGTCGGTTCCTCTGAGTGGGGGTGTATGTGATAGCCTGGCTTAATAGGGATGATAGACTACTCATATCAATAAGGAATTCCTTCTTTTCCGGAAGCCCATTCGGAAAGAATTCCAAAGTTAAGCGTGCTCAGCTTGGAGTAATTTCAAGATGGGTGATCGACCGGGAAGTTGCTCCCGGGTGCGCACGAGTGAGGACAAAGTGCGCAGAAAAGACTAGTATTGATCTGTGAGGCCAGTCTAGATCTCGCCAGGAGTAACGACCACCAGCGGGTGTGTCCGGGGCGTTACATGAACTACCAGTAGGCCTGAATGATACTGCTATCACTTTGATCCCTAAGGTACGGATTCCACAAAAAATATCCCAGTTCCGCCCTATTGCTCTCTGCCCAGTTTTATATAAAATTGCAGTTAAGGTGGTGGCCAACTGGCTGAGACTCATCCTAGATGAGATAATAGGCGAGGAACAGAGTGCTTTTGTTCCCGGACACCTGATCACTGACAATGTGCTCGTTGCTTATGAAAGTATTCACACTATCAGGAGGAGGAAAAAAGGGAAAAACTCTTGCTGCGCCGTCAAACTCGATATGTTGAAGGCCTATGATAGAGTGGAATGGCATTATCTTGAAGCTATGCTTTACAAGCTAGGCTTTAATGATCGGTTTACCAGATTGGTGATGAAGTGCGTGACATCGGTCAGATTCACAATCAAGGTTAATGGAGAGCTCCTCCCCTTTTTTAGCCCTTCCAGAGGCCTACGCCAGGGGTGCCCTTTATCACCATATTTATTCCTCATTTGTGCTCAAGGCCTCACTTCTTTACTGAATCACTATGGAGGAGTACAAATTGACAGAGGGATACGGGTTAGTGTTCATTCACCTTGGGTTAATCACTTATTATTTGCTGACGACAGCTTGATCTTTCTAAGTGCCAAAACCCAGAGTGCAAATAGACTCAACGATATTCTACGGATTTACGCTGACTGCTCTAGTCAAGCTGTCAACCGTGAGTAAAGTTCCATTTTTTTCAGTGGCAATACAGCAGCACCTCTTCGAGAGGAACTCAAGCATACTTTGGGAATTACAGTAGAAGCGTTCTCTGAATGTTATTTGGGGCTCCCTACTGCTGTTGGCCGTATCACCAGCGGTTCTTTCGAACACATCATTGAGAGAAGCCGCTGTAAAGTTCGGGGATGGTCGGAGAGAAACATGGTCTGTGCTGCACGAGAAACTTTGATCAAATCGGTCACTCAATCGATACTGACCTTCAGCATGAGCTGTTTTTTGCTGACGAAGAAGGTGTGCAAGGGGTTGACGTCTTGCATGGCCAAGTATTGGTGGGGCAGTTCTTTGGACAAACGATCTTTGCATTGGGTGTCTTGGAAGAATCTTGCAACACCAAAAATTAAGGGTGGAATGGGTTTCAAAGATCTGCACTTATTCAATCTAGCTATGCTAGGGAAGCAAGGCTGGAGATTAATCACCCATTCAGAGACCCTTTGTTCGAGAGTTCTAAAAGGAAAATAGTTCCCGCTGTCAGACTTTCAGAATGCCACTTCACCAGCTCGATCATCTAGTACGTGGAAGGCTATTGTGGCAGGCCGGAAGGCTCTTGACATGGGTCTCATTAAACGTGTTGGTGATGGCACATCGATTGCGACATGGACGGATTGTTGGATCCCGAATACTGTCACTATGAAGCCAATGGGGCGCATCGGTGTTGCTCAGCTTGACAGAGTTTCAGATTTGATTGACAACTACACAGGCAACTGGAATGTGGATGTTGTGCGACAAAACTTTCTTCTCCCTGACGCAGAGGCAATCCTGAACATCCCCTTAAACCCTGCGGGAGGAGAGGACTCGCTAGCTTGGGCTCTAGAAAAATCGGGCATCTACTCTGTAAAATCCACGTATCGTTCTCTTGTGACTCGCAACGAGCTTGGCTCTCTAGAGGAAGGGACGATCACAGAATCATCATCGTCAAATAAACAGCTGTGGAATGCTCTGTGGAAACTTCATGTGGTACCAAAGGTCAGAGTTTTTTGGTGGCGAGTGTTGCGTGGCATTCTCCCGGACTCAGTCACTTTGCAGTACCGACATATAAAACTTCTGGGCATTTGTGATATCTGCAAGGCCATGAATGAGGACCTCAAGCATGCGCTCATAGAATGCACGCATGCGAAGAAATTCTGGATCGCTGCCAAGGATCGGTTCGAGTTCACTCTACCGAGACTACATCCAGATACATGGGCTAGAGACATCTTGCTTGACCACATATTCAATGATGATACAAGGTGCAAGATCATTATCATTATGCACTCCATCTGGACCTCAAGGAATAACTGGACACACGATAGAGATGGTTACGACCCAATCCAGGCAATCAAATGGGTGCATGAGACTTTGACACTACTGGACTTGCCAGTAGGACGTTCGAAACTTCCTGTCGAACAGTGCCGGAGGCCACCTGATCCGGGGTGGGTAACAATCAACACTGACGGAGCGATCAATGTGGACGCTATGAGGGGGGGTGCCGGCGGCGTTGTTCGCTCCCACCTAGCGTTCCTTGCTGCATGGAGTAAAACATTGCCTGGGATATCTGATCCTTTCATCGCCGAGCTGATGGCATTCCGGGAGGGGGTGATCTTTGCGTGCCTCCGGGGTTACTCTCATGTGATCATGCAGGTGGACTGCATCGAGCTAGTCAACCTTTGGAATTCGCGAGGCAATAACCGGTCTATTGCAGCGCCTATCTTAGCAGAATTGGAGGAGATAGTTCTTGATTTTGTTTCTTTTACGGTTATCCATGTTGGAAGGACTCTCAATCACCCAGCCCACCTTTGTGCCCGACGAGCTGCTGCTCAAGAGGGGACGGAGAGCTGGCTCGATGAGAGCCCGAGTTTTCTTATCAGTAGCCTTCGGGCAGATTGTAACCGAATTCTAGTTCATTAATAAAGCTCCAAAATTCGATGCAAAAAAAAAAAGTTGCCATGCCTAACCTTTTCGTATATGGAGTATATATAAATAAACAATGTGATTTTTTTTCAGGTTTGGAAACATGTTATATTACCGCGGTCACCTCGCTAGTCGCCGTCAAAAACACCACTTCACTCCGTTACTACAGTCCTCCACCACCACCACCGCTGGCTACTGGCTAGTACCACTACCCCTCTCGCGGGAATGCCACTACGGTTTCCATGGCCTCGCAAACCCTAGCCGCCGGCGGAAGATCCTCCTGAGCGACTGATCCACCACATCGCGGCGGCTGGGTCTGGCTTCCCCATGAATCCGCTTTGCTGCATCGCGCCCGTATCGGTCGACTACGCCGCGGACCACCACCACCACCAACCCCGCAGTGTCGCGGCCGCGACATTATCTGCACCGCCAGAGGCGGCTCCGCCTCAGCCCACGCCCCCTGTCGTTTCGGGGGTGCTGCACAAGTGGGTGAACTACGGGAAGGGGTGGCGGTCGAGGTGGTTCGTGCTCGAGGACGGGGTCCTCTCCTACTACAAGCTCCGCGACGGCGGAGGGGGAAGCGGTGAATCGTCGGCGTCGACAGCGGCGGCAAGGGTGATCGGGGAGGGTGACGCGCTGCGGCGGGCGCGGGAGGACGCTGCAGCTGCGGGGAAGCAGTGGAAGCCCTTCGGGGATATACACCTCAAGGTACGCTACACTTCTGTTTGGCAGCGCTAGATTGGGTTTGTTCACACCTGGGGTTGCGCCATTGGGAAGTTAGATTGTTGAAGTACCATTGCTCGGGTAATGATTGGCCGAAGGAATGTTGTATTCCTACTGGGCTAGATGTGTTTACAGCTATCTATGATTTTTGTTTGCAAAGAATTTAGTTTAGTGCTGAAATTTACCATTATTATGGGGTTATCCAAATGTTTTGACAGAACGCTAGAGAGAAGAACAAGACCAGCATTGCTTAACAGTAAACTTTTTCCTGCTCTGGTGTTCAGGTTTCGTCTATCCGTGCAAGCAGGTCGGATGATAAGAGGTTGTATATATTCAGTGGAACTAAGACATTACACTTGAGGTGTGAAACTGAGGAGGACAGGAATGCATGGCTAGAGGCTTTGTTGGTGGCGAAGGATCGGTTTCCGAGGTCACTGATGACCAATGATTTTGCTCCTGTGTCTGATATTATGCTGTCCACTGAGAAGCTGAGGATGCGTCTGCTACATGAGGGACTGAATGAAACAGTGGTCAATGAATGCGAGTCTATTATGATGACTGAGCTGCTGGAACTGCACAGTCAGATAAAGTCTCAGGAGCAGCAGCACTCTGTTTTAGTAGACCGCCTCCGCCAGCTTGAGGTAACTTTCTATTTCCAGTTTTGTTTACTTGACAATGTTCTGTATTTTTTATTGTGTTTATACCACACTTACATAATGCACTTTTGGGAATCCTGGTAATATTAAAGGTATTTTATTATTTTAGCACACAGTAACATTTGGTTCTTCACATCACATATTAGTGATGAACTGAATACTAGCAGGGATTTTCATAATTTTTTGTCTTAATTGCTTCTTGTATACCATCACCACTACTAGTTTCATTCTGATTGTTGCCTAATTTGTAACCTTGCAGACGAGCATTTCTACTTTTCTTGAGACAGGATAATACTGTGTATGCATGGACATTTTGTGCATGTAATGTTTGTGTGTAAGTCTGGGACATTTTGGTGAACATTGGTATATAAACTGTCGATGGTTATAAAATCCTGTGATAAATGTGAGATTCATTTAAATTTTATTCATTCATTTGAGAACCAGTCGTGGTTAATTAATATTTTATTCATATATTTGGACAAAGGTTGACAATTGACAGCATATGACATCATTTATTGCCGAATCTAAAATAATTACCCGTGTTATGGAAGTATGGATTGGTGGTAGATGCATAGAGCACACTTCAATTATACAAGCTGTACATTGTTGCTAGCTGCCATAAAGTTCTTTTTGTTCTGAAACTTGCGGTATTTTCTTTTTCAGTCTGAAATGACAACTTTTTTAAACATAATCTGAAGGACTAAGATGGTTCAGTTCTTTTGGTAGACAGAGAAAGTTGAGCTGGAGAGAACGGTTGTGCATGAAACTAAAGAGAGGGAAGCACATGGCTATGTCAATGGCAGATACAGTGGTCAGTAGTTTCATCTTCATCCTACCATATCTTGCCTGTGATCCCACTTTTTCTTTGTCTTTCTAACCTGGCATTCTAGCCTTTCAGTCCTAAACAAGTTGGGGCATCCTACCACCAACCTGCACTGCATATTATAGCTAGTACACCTTATGCATTCATACTACTTTAGAGATATAATCTTCTTACACTTTTAGCAGCTTGTTGATATTACTAGTCTTCACGTTAGTACTGAAACATGATATTCTCTGTTGGCAAGCTGCACATTCTAATCTTATTCGAGTGCTAAATTTATGTAGCGTTGTCCCCTACGCTCCCAGCTAATTCTTTACTGCATTGTTGAATGTGCAGATTTTTATTCAGTTCTATCAGGCGGGAGTGCAAGCGAATCTGATCCGGACACTGCAAGTCAAGTTGCAGATGCTGAATCTGATGAAGACGAAGTGACATACTTTGATACAAGAGATTTTTTGTCTGTAGAATCTCTACGAAGTGCTTCTCGAAGGAGGGAACTTGTGACAAATGGCTGCAATGCATTAGAATCTATTGGAGACTCCAGATCGTATACTCCCAAATTTACCAAGTATCCCATTGTTGAACGTCGAGATAAGTTACCTGAGCCAAAGGAGAAAGAGAAGCCAATAGGATTATGGTCAATAATTAAAGAAAATATAGGGAAAGATCTCTCCGGTGTGTGTCTCCCTGTTTATTTCAATGAGCCTTTGTCTTCTTTGCAAAAATGTTTTGAGGATCTGGAGTACTCTTACTTGGTTGACAATGCACTACAGTGGGGAAAGCAGGTATAGTCGATAATCCACTCCAACTCTCTGTATAGCTCATTGATGCAAAACAGTTCTGTTTTCATCTCAGTATAAGATATTTCCTTATATGCTCATTAAGTATTTGCCCGTACATTCCGTTTTTGAAGCTTTCAGGTTTACATTCCTTTGTTAAATTCCGTGTATCATTTCTCGTTGTAATGCAAGACACTTGGGGAATTGTACATAAAAGTCTCTTTGGGACTTGAATGCTTGATCCCGCAAGCTATGGAGTTTATCGGTTCTAAAACATGACTATAGGATATGCAAGTTTAAAAAAAGAGAGGCATTAAGCCCTCGCTAGGATTTTGGCAGAGACTTGCTTCTCCTCTTTGGTCTAGGCGGCCTTGCTCCTACTATGGAGCTGCTTGGAAGGGGAGGAGATGGTGCTGCCGCCGGTGAGCAGAGGCAAGTGGCGTTGATGCAGAGAGGCATCGGTGTTTTCGTGTTTGTGCTGGTGCAGAAGTAGCAGTGCGGGGTTGGCAGCTGAAAAGCAGTGTTGCTAGGCTTTCCACATTGGCCTAGGAGGGGTTCCCACACAGGGTTTAACTGAAGACCATGTATCCTTCTATCTCTCGGTCTTCCCTGCAAAGACTTTGTCTGCAACAAAGCCCGAAGAAACGCAAGCGCTTCTGCTCGTCATCTGCTAGGACAACACACTGGAGCTTCTTGTCACACCAATATTTCCTTCAAGTTCCCCTCCCTTGATACGGGGCAAACCTGATCTTCACGAAGTGGAGGTGAATTTGAGGAAGAGTGCGAAGAAAAAAATTGAGAGGAGTCACCAAGGAAACTAGCACAAATCAACACACAAGTTGCAATACAAGATGCACATGGATAAATCCTTGATCCAAATCATCCACAAGAGAGAGAGGAAGCAAGATAAGGTTCTTCCCCAAGTCCTAAGACAAAGAAGTCTTTCCCCAAGTCTTCACCTCTCAAGGAGGCCTTGTTCTCCATGAGGAGCCATCCCCACAATGGAGCAATCCCACACTATGGGAAGGTAGATGAGCAAAGCCCTCTTAGTTTTGGTAACCTGTGCTAACCCTAGAGAGGAGCTCGGAGAAGAGTATATATAGTCCTAGGCATGAAGGGGTAAGTGAGGCGCAAAAAGGGAAAGACACATGGGCCTTGCGCAACCCCTTGCACGTAGGCAAGCTTGGAGATCCGAGGTAGGACGGAGGTTCGGGGGGGGGGGGGGGGGCGTGTCTAGAGAGGGAGCCATCACAGGCCCGGAGCTCCGATGGTTTGGAGGCTCGGATCTCTTGGGTGTCTAGAACTTGCGGCAGTCTTCCCTTGGACTTGCTTCTCGATGCTTCTAGAAGCTCCCCTTCGTCTTCACGGTTGCTTCTATGCTTCCAAGCTCCCCTCTTGGATGGCGTAGGCGTTCTTTTGTGCTTGACCTTCTCCATGCCATGTGTGACGTTCGACACAAACCTAAAGGTGCACATGGTAGGAGTGCCAAGTACTATATGATCCTCGAGAGAACCAAGTATACACCCGTAAAAGAAACGATTCACCTTTGCATATTGAAGTGTATGATGCGCATGTCTCTTAACGATGTGGCACTTGCCATGGTGATGTCAGTAGGATGCTCCACATCATCCCCCCCCCCCCCCCCCCCCCCCGGCGCTTGAAAAGGATCTGACTAGATCCGACCTCAGATCAAAATCCACATCACCATCTGAAAAAGATGACCCGGTATTGTGGTATGGGACGCTCACCATGTACTTGAGGCCTACACATGCACAAGACAAATCAAAGAATGTGTTTGCATGGTAGACGAATGCATCATCCATCATGATGCAACGCCTGTCTTGCACATCACTATTAGTACAAAACATGTGCATTGAATGCATGGTGTATGCATGTCAAGTCATGGCAATATGTGCATCATGCATATTGAGCAAAGAAGGACAAGGAACATGCTTTACATGGGACAAATCAAAATCTCCTAATAATGTGAGGAAGCTATGGGGGCGTTCTCATGTTCAACAATAAAATTATTGTTGCACTCAACACATAGGAAAGAGCAATTGTTCAACATGGTAGAGGCAACAAAGGGAGAATTTTGACAACAATTATGGCATGGCATGGGCAAAGCATGGGCATTGTTGCAATCGAACATATGGAAAGAACAAGGAAACAACAAGTTTGATGCAACAAAGAAAGCATAATCAAAATGGTCAAAACAAAGCATGGCCAAAGTATCATTGTGTTGGTGAGAACTCCTATGTAAAGAACACCGTGTCATCATGACTCCCCCAACACAAAAAGCATCATTAATGGTTTGCATGAAAAATGGTACGACAACAACAACAAAGCCTTTCAGTCCCAAACTAGTTGGGGTGGGCTAGAGTTGAAACCCATAAGAGCTCGAAACCAAGTCATGGTTCTGGCACATGGATAGCTAACTTCCGTGCACCCCGGTCCATGGCTAGTTCTTTGGTGATATTCCAGTCCTTGAGATCTCTCTTTACGGACTCCTCCCATGTCAAGTTTGGTCTGCCCCGACCTCTCGACATTATCAACACACTTTAACCATGCTTACAAATAAACTTACAAGTAGAAGAAGTATGGAGCATGTTTAATGCAAGACATGGGCCACAATGGCATGCCATCGGAATAGAAATGCTCAAAGCATGCAAAGTGGACATGGTAATATGGGCACAAGGTATGGAATGGACAATACCCAATAACCATGTGAGGGCCGTGCAGACCAACGTCGTGAGGACTTGTCGAAATGACGAATGGAGGACAAATACTCTGTGGTGGCGTCCATCTTGGTTGCTCTCGAGAGCTCGTTTTGTCAACTCCTGGGCTTGCGACGTTGACACGTAAGCGTGATGACCTTCACAACACTGAGACACAAGAAACAATGTGTGTGATTGTGGCACCCCGGCTCAGAGGGACCGGAGCACCCCGTATTCCAGCCCAGAGATCAAGTCTTCTGGAATACGGCACTGCTTGGCATAGAACAAATCAGCTCTTTATTACAAGTGGATGAGGTACAAGCGTTTGGGGAAATTACAACGGTTCCATAGACGCGGCGCTACTACACCCGCTATGGTAGTTCTAAGCTAGCAACAGAACAACGGACAGCAGCGAAACAACTATGACGGTGATGAACTCCACTCCGCAGGGACTCTGGCTGGGACACGTCCTAGCTCGCAACTCGAATGCCTCTGCTACGCAAACACGGCAGCACCTGCAAACTGGCATGACACGCCAGGTGAGTACTTGGAATGTACTCGCAAGCTCACAACAAACAAGAGCATTAAGGCACAACAACATCATAGCAATCATGATTATATCAGATTCAAATGTTACTAAAAGGGTGGAAGAAAATAATAACATGCTATTGCTAACTATCTACCAACAATCACCTTTGTTACCGCTACCGAGACCACTTTGATCTAAGCCACTCGATTGAACTACTTACTCTCGTGACCAACTCATGGTCACCTTAAGAGCATCTGACGATCATCCCCGGGATCATCCTCAACAATTACCAGCGGCCTTCTGACAAGCGATCACCTTACTACACTGAGACGAGTTCTTCCATCATTATCACGTCATTCCATCATTGGTGTTGATCAGACAGTGTGACCTAGTACGAACTGTGTCCAATACCGTGGACGCGGCTATTCGAATAGATTTTTACACTCTGCAGAGGTTGCGCACGTTACCCACACCATGGACATTCGTCCAACGAAACTTGCCTAGCCCGTGACTCCTCTATCGTACCACCGACAATCATCCCCCGTCCGAGTCATGCCCTGGGTGGCCCCTGTGTCACTTCTGACACCTGCCACCGTCGTGGCCATACAAACTGTCCCAAACGGGGACCTGAGCTCAATAACCAAACCGGGCTCACAAGGTTATCGTCGTCTACCTGATCAGGGTAACACGCACGCATAACCTTCCCTCTTTGGTGGTACTGATAAAAGAGCACGCGAATAGACCAAGTCAAGGCCGTCCCATTCCGGCAGATGTGGCTGCACTGAAAAGCTCGATTCAGTGGCACTTGATCAACCATGACGGAATTTATCCCCAAGTAACCATAGTCATCACTGACACTCCGGTATTACAGGGATCCAAGCTACAACAATAACCAACTAAAAATCCAATGAGCAATATGATCAACTGCTACTGCTGATCCCATATATGAACTACCGGACGGAATCACAAAGTAATCATAGACGGTAATCTCACAGTCCGACAGCATCATGACAACATCAAACTTGAAATCCACTAATGACTACAATCTCATCATCAACATGACAGTAGCCTATCCAAGATTTCCGAAGTATTGCATGAATTAATCCATTCACAAATAATTCATATATAGCATTAAAATAATTATTTAAACCATGCTATTGCAATGCAATTATGCAAATGAGGGTTGTGGCTTGCCTTGCACCAAGGAAGTGTGGGAGTACTCCTAGTCTTCACCAACTACTCAATCAATCTGAAAAACATTTTTGAAAGCATTTTCAAATATCACATAAAGCATTTTCCTCTGACCAGAAATTCTAAACAGCAGAGAAAAATACCAAAATTTTACGGCAAATAGAGGAGCTCATAAGAAAAATAATGCAAAAAGAATGAACTCATTTGGACTTATGGTTTAAAAGATATTGATGGTCAAAGTTCAGTCAAACTTCTGGATTTAAATTGAGTTTAAACCGAATTTCAAAAAACCCTGGAGCGGCCACGTCGAAGGCGTAAAATGGAAGTACGCTTCCACTTGCGTACCGCTTCGGGCGCGCTCAGAGTCGCTGACATGCGGGGCCCGCTGCCAGTTTTAAATAGAGAAAGAGGGAACAGAGAGATGGCAGGGCTCACCGGCGATGCTCACCTGCGTAGAGGCCACGGCGGAGCTGGACGAGGGCGGGGATGGATCGGGTGAACGACAGCGATCACTCCTGTACCCGCAGCTCGTCGGGAGATGGCTGGACGGCGTCGTCCCCTTCATCTCAGGCGGCAGCGAGCTTCGGGTGTCGGCGGATCCGGCGACTCCGGCGAGTACTCGAGCAGAGGAGCGGTTGGGGAGAGCCAGTGGAGTGCCAGGAGCTCAACGGTAGCCGTGGTTGGGGCTGGGGTAGACGGAGTCGAGCGGTAGAAGCAGGGGCAGAGCGGCGGAGCACCTCGCCGGAAATGGAGCAGGAGAGCCTCCCGGCTGGCTCCGGCGCTGCTGGGCGAAGATTAGGAGAGGGAGAGCTCGAGTGGTGAGGAGACGGGGCGGGGGAGCTTTTATAGCCGGGCGAGGCCGTGGTGGCCGGATGCCGCCACGGTTGCGCTGGCACGGCGAGGACGGCGAGCTGACTGCTGCGCTGGCCGTCGCGGCGCGGGCTGAAGTGGACGTGAGCGCGCAGGAGTGACGGGACGCGTGCGGAGCCATTAAGAGCGTGCGGACATGGAGGCGACCGCGGCGCCCTGTTCGGCCCGTGCGTGAACTTGGCCGTGTGCGGCGGCGAGCTTCGCCGGAGGTGGGAGAGCGTTCTGGAGAGGGTATGTGGGTGGTGGCGACGACGTCAGCACCATAGGACAAGGAGAGGCAGCGCGAGGTGGCCGGAGCGGTCGTGTCCGACGCGGTCGGCGTGCAGAGCATGACTTTGGCTCGGGCAGACGCGTGGTCACCGCGTGCATTGGCGCACGCGGTGTGCTCTTACCCGTCCAGTCGTGTCTACGCGGTAGTCCTTACTCCCTGAGGTCTCCCTGTGCAACTGGTTTGGCAAGAAGTGGCCTGGACAGCACTGGAGCTTCCAGACAAGTTTGTGGATAGGAACTTGGGCAAGAAGCTGGGGAGAAATGGCTAGGGTTTTGGGAGTGAGAGTTTGTCACACTGACTTTTGGTAAGAAGGTTTACATACGGGCAAAATTTCAGATCAAATGGACCAGTTTTGAACCTAGTTGCTTCACAACTGCAATTCTGGTCCAGAAAATTGCTGAAGATGATGCACTCGCTTGGATGGGCTTCTGGAGTTGAAACTTGGTATTTGTGGGTTATTTGGTGGTGTCAAGATGCTATAAAAATTTCAGCCCAATTGGGTTAGTATAAAGGGTACTCCCTTCACAATGCTTCCTTCTGGACAGAAGCTTGGAGGAATTTTATAGAGAAAATGGCTGAATGAAATGAGCCAAAAATTGGTGGAGACTGATCATATGGGTAGGAGAATGTCCTGAATTAATTTCAGAATTTTTGGAGCAATATAAGATATAGTTGCTTCATAAACTGAAATTATGACCAGAAACAAAGATTGGATGGTGTGCTCACCATGAGGAGTAAATCCTGAATATTTTCACATATCCAAGGTTTATATGGTCCAAAGAATTTATGAGAATTTTCTTGGAATTTTTGGAAGAACAGAAATATAGGTTGCTTCACAACCTAGAGCTCAAAGGGTTATTCCTTTAATGGAAAAAGGAATATTAAATTGGGATAAAATTGAGGTTGAGCAAGAATGGAAGTGACATGACTTGGGAGAAGTTTTTGGGAGCCTGAGTCACTTGGGAAGGAAAATAAAAAATATTCCCAAGTTATAAGTCCATAGAGCCATTCAGAAACAAATCCAAGCCAAATTCCAACTAGAATTTCAAATAAATTTTGAAAAGAAAAGCTGGGAAAAACCAGGGTGTCACAAACCTACCCCCCTTAGGATAAATCTCGTCCTCGAGATTTGGTTGCTCAGGGAACCAGTATAAACATTCGGACTTAAGGAAACCGGCTCCCACTTGGGTATCCTCTTCCTTGATATAGTGTTCCCATCAAATCTCACATGACCTGACTGTCTTGCTCTAGGGTGGTTTGCTTCACTGTACTCATATTCTAACAGGTCTTTCCTCATACGTCCAACATTATGTTGACTTCATTATTATCATATCTGCTGGTTCATCTGCCATATTATCCTGACCGGAGTAAGTCACTCTCCCATAAGTCTGGGAGTAATTTTCGATGGGCATATCCTTCTACCATCCGGTACCGATAAGGGTTATGAGCAACTTCTCTTAGGGGACACAATCCAGCTGGTTATTGTATCGGGGTACCATGCTGAGAATCACAATGTTTCTCTTGGTGGGGTCTGACTACTTGCAGGGAGGCTGAATCATCTGGGCTGACCTCATTGCCTTGAATCCGTATCGACGATTTGACTGTTACTCATCATGTCCAGAGTAATACCTTATAGCAACATCTTGACTGACGGTAGTCCCTTAATATGAGGCCCTTGCAGAACAGAGTAGACCTCTTGGGTATATTTTTCTGCATTTTGGTCTTGCTCTCATCCTTGTGCTCTTTTCTAAATCCTTTGCCGCAAGAACTTGGCTATATTCTTAATTCCTTGGGTAGCCATAGATGCTGTCAGGTGCAATATTCTGGCAAGCCTACTTTATCCTTACTTCATGGCAGTACGACAACATTTAAATGGCAAGTTGTCATCTCACAAGCTTTGACTATACGACAATGATCATCCGAACCCCTTGCATGAAATCGGCAACTAAATCAGTAGCCACCAGAACGGTCTTTACAACTCAGATCTGGGACATTGCTGAAGTAACTCAACCACTGCTCAAGACGGCCGAAAAGCAGCTCAGAGCATGAGACAGTGTTGATAAAAAGAATGTAGCGGTTCCCTAAGACGGCCGAAGAACAGCTCTGAACATGGAGTCACCGCTACCAAAAGAAACTCAACAGCTGCCCGAGACGGCCGAAAAGCGGCTCAGAACACGGAACAGTTGTTGAAAGAGAAATATAATGTTGGCATCCACCCCGGACGGCCGAAAGCAGCTCAGAACACGGGCGTGGTGCCGTTACCAGAGAAAAGCAGACAAAGGTTCATCAGGATCATATACCAGGTTCACGGGTACCTTGGTATCCACTGCCAAAATTGTTGCTCCAAACTGTCTTACTTCATAGCTTGTTAGTCCTCGCAACCCGCTGATGTGTATACTGGCCTTCTTCCTCTTGCATGACTTATACCGGTGTTGGATCCTCACCTTCCTTTGGTAGTCTGGTTCAAACATAGTTGTTTTCATACGGGTGACTGGCATGACTCGGGCAGCATCCTCACAATGTATATGGAAGTATGTGTAGCTGAACATCTGATCCCCGAGGCAGACCTTTGTGTCCTGACTAGCTCGTGTTTCTGATCGAACGGTTTTGGACTAGATTTCTCGAGAGGCACTGCCAGTACACCGCGCAATAACTTATACCAATGCTGCCAACTGTTTGTAGTGCCGTGCTGGCAAAGATTGGATAGCTTGTGTTGGAAGCCATCGGGTATCGTGCTGAAGAAGGTTGGGTATCTTGTGCTCGAAGCTTCTGCCGAGATAGCGTGCTGAAGAAGGCTGGGTAGCGTTCCTCAGAAGCTTCCCTTCCTGGTTACTTACCGAGGAAGACTCGGTACCTTATGCCGGAAGCTTCCCAAGGTAGCTTACTGAGGACGACAGAGTATCTTATGCTGGAAGCCATCCACATATCGTACTGAGGAAGATTCGAGGAGCCTTGCCCCGTAAGCTTCTCTGGTAGCGTGCGGAGGACGATTGGTTGCTTACCTCAGAAGTTTCCTTCTATACCGGGCTATTATATATACCGCCTCGAAATTCCTGTTGTTGGTTACTTGCGAAGGGGTTGTCTGACTATCCTTCTGGAATCCCAACTTGTACTGTAGGCATATTATTGGCCTTGCACACCACTGGTCTTTCTGCCGGTCTAACCATTACTGCTGTGACAATGGCATCATCGATGTAAACTTGACACCGATAGTCAATTCAGAATACCATTTGCTTTCAAACCAAATACTCCCCAGGCAGTGAAATCCTGAAAATTCCATACTGTTTAGCTAAACCTCCAAGTATTTGCAATCCTCATTGATTCTTCATGTCTGACAGTTGATGAGCAACCCCCATAGGGAAAATAATATGACACCAAGGAAACAAACGAAAAGGCAAATAAAGACTGCTCAAGGAAATGCACCCAACTTACAAAAAACCACACTTTATTGCTACTCAGGGTAATTTACAACACTTGGTACTACCACAACTCATGCAACATGAACCTCGCAGATACTTAGGCACTAGGGTCGGATGGCGGGTTACTGGAGAGCGAAGGAGCTGGCGGAGAGATTGGTGGAGCCAAAGCCATACCAAGCGCTCTTCGGGCACGGGTGGCATCTCTGACCAGCTCAGCAATGAGGACGTACTCAGCGACCATGTAACGGGACATGTATGCCACAACTACGTCGTCATCCGGGCGAACAGGAGGAAATCTAATCCGTCTGGGAGTGGTGGCCATAGTGGGATAGTAGTGGAAGGCACGATTCTCTTGCATCGCGCTCTCTTGATGGCGAAGAACAGTGAGGCCTGCCAGAGCGGCAAGTTGGATAGCACGATCCGGTGTAGAGGCATAACCACCTCGGAGACTATAGGTGCGCTTCCCCAAAGGTAAGTCGACTGACAGGATGACGTTGGCATGATACTCAAGCACCAGTCCTAGAAGCGGGGTCTGGAACACTTGGTACCTTGGCATTTCTCCACTAGGATAGAGAAGACGCCAAACATCCCGAAGCAAGGATGCGAAGCTGAGCGGTGCAGGGGCTGAGTCGTAGTTAATCGGAACGGATGCCATCTACAAAATCAACTGGTTAGTGAGCCAAATCTATATGCATGCTATGCAACAACCAAATGCAGCAATCAAATGCATCACACGAGCAAGCTGGGCTCTAGACTAACGGTTTTCTAACGTCCGAGTTAGCTAGGGTGTCCTATAGCCAGACCTGCTCTGATACCAAACCTTGTGGCACCCCGACTCAGAGGGACCGGAGCACCCCGTATTCCAGCCCAGAGATCAAGTCTTCTGGAATACGGCACTTCTTGGCATAGAACAAATCAGCTCTTTATTACAAGTGGATGAGGTACAAGCGTTTGGGGAAATTACAACGGTTCCATAGACACGGCGTTACTACACCCGCTATGGTAGTTCTAAGCTAGCAACAGAACAACGGACAGCAGCGAAACAACTATGACGGTGATGAACTCCATTCCGTAGGGACTCTGGTTGGGACACGTCCTAGCTCGCAACTCGAATGCCTCCGCTACGCAAACACGACAGCACCTGCAAACTGGCATGACACGCCAGGTGAGTACTTGGAATGTACTCGCAAGCTCACAACAAACAAGAGCATTAAGGCACAACAACATCATAGCAATCATGATTATATCAGATTCAAATGTTACTAAAAGGGTGGAAGAAAATAATAACATGCTATTGCTAACTATCTACCAACAATCACCTTTGTTACCGCTACAGAGACCACTTTGATCTAAGCCACTCGATTGAACTACTTACTCTCGTGACCAACTCATGGTCACCTTAAGAGCATCTGACGTTCATCCCCGGGATCATCCTCAACAATTACCAGCGGCCTTCTGACAAGCGATCACCTTACTACACTGAGACGAGTTCTTCCATCATTATCACGTCATTCCATCATTGGTGTTGATCAGACAGTGTGACCTAGTACGAACTGTGTCCAATACCGTGGACGCGGCTATTCGAATAGATTTTTACACTCGGCAGAGGTTGCGCACGTTACCCACACCATGGACATTCGTCCAACGAAACTTGCCTAGCCCGTGACTCCTCTATCGTACCACCGACAATCATCCCCCGTCCGAGTCATGCCCTGGGTGGCCTCTGTGTCACTTCTGACACCTGCCACCGTCGTGGCCATACAAACTGTGTCCCAAACGGGGATCTGAGCTCAATAACCAAACCGGGCTCACAAGGTTATCGTCGTCTACCTGATCAGGGTAACACGCACGCATAACCTTCCCTCTTTGGTGGTACTGATAAAAGAGCACGCGAATAGACCAAGTCAAGGCCGTCCCATTCCGGCAGATGTGGCTGCACTGAAAAGCTCGATTCAGTGGCACTTGATCAACCATGACGGAATTTATCCCCAAGTAACCATAGTCATCACTGACACTCCGGTATTACAGGGATCCAAGCTACAACAATAACCAACTAAAAATCCAATGAGCAATATGATCAACTGCTACTGTTGATCCCATATATGAATTACCGGACGGAATCACAAAGTAATCATAGATGGTAATCTCACAATCTGACAGCATCATGACAACATCAAACTTGAAATCCACTAATGACTACAATCTCATCATCAACATGACAGTAGCCTATCCAAGATTTCCAAAGTATTGCATGAATTAATCCATTCACAAATAATTCATATATAGCATTAAAATAATTATTTAAACCATGATATTGCAATGCAATTATGCAAATGAGGGTTGTGGCTTGCCTTGTACCCCTAGTCTTCACCAACTACTCAAATCAATCTGAATTTTTTTTTGAAAACATTTTCAAATATCACATAAAGCATTTTCCTCTGACCAGAAATTCTAAACAGCAGAGAAAAATACCAAAATTTTACAGCAAATAGAGGAGCTCATAAGAAAAATAATGCAAAAAGAATGAACTCATTTGGACTTATGGTTTAAAAGATATTGATGGTCAAAGTTCAGTCAAACTTCTGGATTTAAATTGAGTTTAAAATGAATTTCAGAAAACCCTGGAGCGGCCACGTCGAAGGCGTAAAATGGAAGTACGCTTCCACTTGCGTACCGCTTCGGGCGCGCCCAGAGTCGCTGACATGCGGGGCCCGCTGTCAGTTTTAAATAGAGAAAGAGGGAACAGAGAGATGGCAGGGCTCACCGGCGATGCTCACTGGCGTAGAGGCCACGGCGGAGCTGGGCGAGGGCGGGGATGGATCGGGTGAACGACAGCGATCACTCCTGTACCCGCAGCTCATAGGGAGATGGCCGGACGGCGTCGTGCCCTTTGTCTCAGGCGGCAGCGAGCTTCAGGTGTCGGCGGATCCGGCGACTCCGGCGAGTACTCGAGCAGAGGAGCGGTTGGGGAGAGCCAGTGGAGTGCCAGGAGCTCAACGGTAGCCGTGGTTGGGGCTGGGGTAGACGGAGTCGAGCGGTAGAAGCAGGGGCAGAGCGGCGAAGCACCTCGCCGGAAATGGAGCAGGAGAGCCTCCCGGCTGGCTCCGGCGCTGCTGGGCGAAGATTAGGAGAGGGAGAGCTCGAGTGGTGAGGAGAAACAGGGCGGGGGAGCTCCTTTTGTAGCCGGGCGAGGCCGTGGTGGCCGGATGCCGCCACGGTTGCGCTGGCACGGCGAGGACGGCGAGCTGACTGCTGCGCTGGCCGTCGCGGCGCGGGCTGAAGTGGACGTGAGCGCGCAGGAGTGACGGGACGCGTGCGGAGCCATTAAGAGCGTGCGGACATGACGGCGACCGCGGTGCCCTGTTCGGCCCGTGCGTGAACTTGGCCGTGTGCGGCGGCAAGCTTCGCCGGAGGTGGGAGAGCGTTCTGGAGAGGGTACGTGGGTGGTGGCGACGACGTCGGCACCACAGGACAAGGAGAGGCAGCGCGAGGTGGCCGTAATGGTCGTGTCCGACGCGGTCGGCGTGCAGAGCACGACTTTGGCTCGGGCAGACGTGTGGTCACCGCGTGCATTGGCGCAAGCGGTGTGCTCTGACCCGTCCAGTCGTGTCTACGCGGTAGTCCTTCCTCCCTGAGGTCTCCCTGTGCAACTGGTTTGGCAAGAAGTGGCCTGGACAGCACTGGAGCTTCCAGACAAGTTTCTGGATAGGAACTTGGGCAAGAAGCTGGGGAGAAATGGTTAGGGTTTTGGGAGTGAGAGTTTGTCACACTGACTTGTGGTAAGAAGGTTTACATACTGGCAAAATTTCAGATCAAATGGACCAGTTTTGAACCTAGTTGCTTCACAACTGCAATTATGGTCCAGAAAATTGCTGAAGATGATGCACTCGCTTGGATGGGCTTCTGGAGTTGAAACTTGGTATTTGTTGGTTATTTGGTGGTGTCAAGATGCTATAAAAATTTCAGCCCAATTGGGTTAGTATAAAGGGTACTCCCTTCACAATGCTTCCTTCTGGACAGAAGCTTGGAGGAATTTTATAGAGAAAATGGCTGAATGAAATGAGCCAAAAATTGGTGGAGACTGATCATATGGGTAGGAGAATGTCCTGAATTAATTTCAGAATTTTTGGAGCAATATAAGATATAGTTGCTTCATAAACTGAAATTATGACCAGAAACAAAGATTGGATGGTGTGCTCACCATGAGGAGTAAATCCTGAATATTTTTACATATCCAAGGTTTATATGGTCCAAAGAATTTATGAGAATTTTCTTGGAATTTTTGGAAGAACAGGGTTATTCCTTTAATGGAAAAAGGAATATTAAAGTGGGATAAAATTGAGGTTGTGCAAGAATGGAAGTGACATGACTTGGGAGAAGTTTTTGGGAGCCTGAGTCACCTGGGAAGGAAAATAAAAAATATTCCCAAGTTATAAGTCCATAGAGCCATTCAGAAACAAATCCAAGCCAAATTCCAACTAGAATTTCAAATAAATTCTGAAAAGAAAAGCTCGGAAAAACGAGGGTGTCACAGTGATAGATGTACACATCATCCTTCATGATGTGTATCTTTATGTGCATGTGGGCGTTAGTTAGCACAAGATAAGTAATGCGCAAAGAAATTTTATGCATGATACGAGAATACATCATCCATCATGATAGGATTGTTGTTAAGCATAACACAAGGGGACGAGTGTAACAAATGGTGCATCATTAACATGTGCATTTATGTAAAGCATATGGTGCACACACATGCAACACATAAATGAGTCCAAAACATCTATCATGTATGAGAAAGCTACGGGGGCTTCGTCATGAGCAATAGTATTAACAATTGTTGCACGCAAGACAATGAGAAGACAAATGTTTCATCATGCTCGAAGCAACAAAAGGAGTGATTGGGTAACATTCTAAGCAATGCATGTCCAAAGCATCAATGTAATTGCAACCAAAGTGATGGAAAGAGAAATTGTTCTTCATGCTCGGTGCATCACACAAAGCATTGTCACCAAAGCATATGGAAAAAGGGACATTGCAAGAACAATGTATAATACTACCATGCCTACAAGAAACACAACAAGTAGAACAAATATACGACATGTTGGATGCAAGACATGGGATATTCTCCACATTTTTCATAATGAGGTGGTCATGGCATGGCATATGAAAATTGTCACACAAAGGATGGAAGCATGCCAATATGTTCACAAGTGATGCAAATGCCATTGACCAAGAACTTGTCATCTATGCCATTTTCGCAAATCAAGTTGAATTCAATGGGGATGGCATAGTCACTACGAAAAGATTTCAAAGATTTCATTCTTGGAAATCTAATCCATAGCATATGCTCAAAGAATGAGGGTTATCAAACATGACATGACATATGGAATTTTCACAAGATGTCTTATGAAGCATAACATCACAACTAACATACTCCACATGATCATCATCATACTCATCATAAACCGGCAATAAAGCATCATATGGGGAAGTCAAACTAGCATGTGACATAACAATAGGAAGATCGTCAATATCAACAAGCAATCCAATTCATTCACGTCCACTAGTGGGACAAGAACACCACCTTATTGTTACATTTGTAGTTCTACTCATGTGGTGTAGGTGTGGTGGAAAGGATCATCTTGTGGCCATCTTCATCTTTATGGAACCATTTGGGGGCTTCATCTTCTTGCGCCATGGCCATCATCTTGTCCATTCGAGGGACGGACTTGTCGAGGATTGGTGCTCTTCATGCATGAGACCTAGCACCAAATGAGAAGACACCGAAGAAGTAGAGATTAAGTTGTTAGAGCTGTAAATGGCCCCACATGACCTATCAACTACCTCACTCAACTCTTCTGGTGGTTCATTCACTCCATCAAAGTAGATGATCTTAGTGCCACGTTTGGTGGAGTCACTCAAGTGGTGGTGGTGGCTCTCCTCACATGGGAAGTGGGGCATCACGTCATATATTTGGTTAGTGGTGATTACTCACTCTCTCGATATGGGTGCAAATGTCTCCGTAGTCATCATCATATGCTGTCTTTGTTGAAGGGACAGGCCCATGCTCAACCATGTCGCCAAAGATCCATGTCACCAAAGATGAAGGCTGTAAGATGTGGCTCATCATCGCTCTCATCCATAACGGAAGGGAAATTCCCATGCTCGGCTATCTCACTATATTCGCCTCCATGGGTGGAAGCTTGTTCCTTGCTTGCCACCTTGTCACTTGTTTCCAAAGAGTGTTTCTTGATTGGCTTCATTGTCATCCTCACCGTGCCCCCTTCTTCAAATAGAGCCGTGCTCGACTCGGCATCTTCGTTGTCATGACTGTTAAGCTTCATGCACTAGCCAACGCAACCAAAAGTCCGAACTGATGGAAAGGGCTAGGCAATCCACATATGCACTTCAACACCCCCTCTCACGTGTGACGCGGGAAGTCAACACGTGGATAGACTCAGAGGTATGGTTCAAGAGGCCTATACGTGGACACAAAGGGGGGGACAACAATTTTTGGATAAACCGCGAAAGCCAGGACTTGAACTCAAGACCTTAGGCCCTGATACCATGTTAAGCTTCATGCACTAACCAACGCAACCAAAAGTCCGAACTGATGGAAAGGGCTAGGCGATCCATATATACACTTCAAGAATGACTAGGGAGATCGGGGATGTCGATCTTCGAAGCGTCATCTTGGAATATCGTCGCGTCAAGCTTTGACAATTTGATGGAAGTATCCTAATGCTTGTATTGTTGGGTGTTGGTCGCCTTGAAGTGTGCATGGGCGCAAGTGGCTTGGCCTTCTTGATGTGTCTTTCCGCCTTGAGAGCACCATCGAATAGGTCTTCGATGGACTTGTAGTTCTTGAGGGAGGTAGCCTTGGCGATGTCGTGCTTCAATCCCGCTGTGAAGTAGTACTTCATCCAAATGAGGCCTTGTTCACCGCTTCAACTTGAAGAAGTACTTGTTGATGGACTTGCTTCCTTGTGTGGTGCGCTCCAATTGGCGCATAAGAGTATCCACTTACTTGGATGGCACAACCTCATGCCGCATTGCCTTCTTCAATGTGGACCAACTTGTAGGTAGGTTCTTCGAAGGAAGTTGACGCCACCATTCAGATGCGTAGTCATGGAAGTTTCTTGTGCCGTGCCTCACTTGATCTTCAGAGGGAACTTGTCGATGGATGAAGGATGTGTCCGTGCTTCATTCCAACTTGAGATAATCTCCGTGGCCATGAGTCCCATAAAATGGTATCTCAATGTCGTTGTTGAAGTCATTTTAACTCGTGGGAGTGGTGGACTTGAGCCTGAGAAGCATCTGTTCGTTGTTGTGGGGGGCTTGTTGAGATTGCACTTGATGATTGGTTTGGTTGTGGCCCTGTCGGTGTACTCTCTTGATGTGGAGGTACTTGGCTTGTGGGACTAGTGGGCAGATTTGCCACGGCCACCATAGTTGTCATTGTTCGTGTGGGTCTCTCGCATAGAGTCTGGGCGGATGAAGTTTTTGAGGCTAGGCCGCAAGTTCTTCCACAAGTGCTCCACTGTCCCTATATGATGGCACTAGTGCTAATAGTAAGTGGCTAAAGTGAAAGAACAATATCAAGTTACCCAAGTGAGCAAAGCTGGTGTGCTGATAAGTGTTCCCAAACCGCACACCGACAAACTTGCAAAAAGGCTAATATATGGAGCTTAGAGGGGTTAGTGGACCAAAATCAAGCAATAGCGGATCAAGATATGGAAAAAATTGTCCAAGATCCAAAGGAACTCAAAACAATGCAAGTTGATCACAAGTATAGAGGAAGGAGACAAAGGGAACACACGTGCAAAGATAGCAGGCTTGTGCAACCAAAGGAATGAGCAGCAAATTTTTTGGGCCAAACGAAGACTAATGCTCGTGTTGCACACACATAAGGAGAGACGCTAGCTTGATTGCATGTAGAGGGCAATGGATTTGTAAACTTGGCACCACTCTAACAACTTGCAAACTTAATGTTTTCCTATAAGAAGTATACTTTGCACATGTATTTATTTTGCTCTTTCTCTTGCTTATAAGCTTTTCTTTCTTTTTTATTTTGATTTTTAAAGCTTTTCTTCCCTTGCTTTTTTCTTTGTGCCAAGTCCAAGATACAAGAGACAATCACGAGATATGGCTAGCATGTACACAAGATACCAATTGATGCGCCAAGTAGATATCAAATGATTCTTACTATGTTATTGCTCAAGATAGCAATGATGTATACGACAAAGATGTCACTACGGTGCTCAAGTGTACGATGCCAACAATACTCAAATAGCTAGTCTCAATGGGATCAAAGTTTACGCAAAGGAATGATTGGCTATTAAAGGCAATGTCAGGGAAGAGTAAGGTTATGACAGAACGGAGAGTGTACCGGCATTGCTTCCGGCAAATGTGTCAAAGAGGATGAACTGGTGGTTGTGGATGATGTACTTGGTGGAGGTTGATGTAGTGGCGATTGAACGCTCACCTGGTGAAACTTGGACGACGAAGCGAGCTTGATGGTTGGTGGAGGTGGTTGGTGTCGATGAAATTCCTCCAAAAGTGTCTAAGGCAAATGATGTGGAAACCAATGTGGTGATCTTGGGCATGTCGGTAGTATCAAATCTAGCCCAAGAACGCTGAAACTGAAATGTTACGACCAAAACGGTGTTGGCTAATTCAGGAAGGGAGGGAGAGAAAGAGGGGGGGGGGGGGGCTTCAGGGTATCCAAAGAGCGTGCCAAAAGAGGCTTGGAAATCCGGGGTAAGCCCAGGGTTGCAGGAGGTTCGATCTGCGGGGTTCCGAGGGAAAAACTCGGGTTTGAAATCAAGATTTGATGAGGAAAAGAAAAAATTGGGCCAAATCCACGAAAAGGAAGGTAAATCAACTAGATATGCAAGAGATCCATGAATCAAAACCAACCAATTTGCACGAAATCCAATAAATCACTTGAAATTGACTTTGGGCTATTTTTGGTCGGGATTTGTGATTTTGGGCAGGAGAAAAAGAAAAAAGGCTAGCAAAGGGTGGGGAGGGGGTTCCAGTTCATCGCAACTTTGCTCTTGATGCCAAATGATACGGGGCCAACCTTAGGGATACTCTTCACTATTTGGAGGTGGATTTGAGGAAGAACGGCAAGAACTCGGGAGAAAACGAGAGGAGTTATAAGGGAAACTAGCATAAATCAATACACAAGTTGGAAAACAAGATGCACATGGATTAATCCTTGATTCGAATCATCCACAAGAGAGAGAGGGAGCAAGATAAGGTTCTTCCCCAGGTCCTATGGGGGAATCATCTCGACAAGTAGAGGTCTTGAAACTCCTCGGAGTCTTCACCTCGCAAGGTGGCCTTGTTCTCCATGAGGAACCATATCCGCATTGGAGGAATCCCACTATGGGAGGTAGATGAGCAAAGCTCTCTTAGTTTTAGATATAATCTTTGCTAACCCTGGAGAGGAGGTGGGAGAAGAGTATACATATATAGTCCTAGGCATGAAGGGGTAAGTGAGGGGCAAAAAGGGAAAGATACATGGGCCATCAACTCTTGTTGGAGTCTAAATTGAGTTTAGTATGAAGAACATGTTTTTTTTCTAACTCTTGTTGAGGCAGATAGTACATGATTCTCTACCTTAAAATAGTTATTACATCCATCAATTCTTTTCGGAGTCTAAATTGAGTTTACTATGAAGAATTGATAGACCAATAGTGTATAATCTCCAGTGGTTCATTCTAAATTCTGGAGTATTTGCTTAGGTTGGGGCTTTCCTGTCAATCCTTTCCTTTTGTCCTTGAAAAATATGCGATTTCCATATGTCATCTAACTGACCGAAGTTTTCTAGTAAATATTTAATTTTAGTACTTCTTGATAATATTTTACTATTTTAGTTGTATACCGTATTTTATTTTAATATTTCTGGTTACTGAAGGCAGACACTATTCAATCTTGTTTACAATGCCTTTTTAACAGTTTAACCTTTTGCACTAAGGTTACTTTGCACTGTAGACCTATCATTTGTATTTTGTAATGAATAAATTCTTGGTGAAATACAATACAGGGTGACAGCTTGATGAGGACACTTCTTGTTGCGGCTTTTGCAGTATCAAGCTATGCTTCAACTGAAGGTCGGCAATGCAAACCCTTCAATCCTCTACTTGGTGAAACATATGAAGCTGATTATCCAGATAAAGGACTTCGCTTTTTCTCTGAGAAGGTTGTGTAGTTTTTTCTTAGATGATTGAAATTATTATTACCCCTGGTCTCATCGATGCATCCAACCAGACTTCTTACATTGTTTGTTACATAATCATGAAACAACAATCTCAACAGAAAAAAGAAGATACCAAAAGAACAAGACCAACCAACACCAGACGATAGTAATATGGCATCCAAGACTACTCTATAAACTAAGAAGCCTAGCACTGGCATGCCATCCAAACCGGGATATAGACTCCCTGTTAATCCGTTCGAGCCACTTGGCGCCAAACTTCATGGATTCCTTGTATTGCTCCTTTTGTAACAATGCCCATGCAACCAACTGGTACACCAGAGTAGCACCTGCATACATGAGTGAAATTTCTTTTTGTCAACATCATTCCTGCAGAGCCAAATTGGAAGGAGTCCGTAAAGAGAGATCTGAAGGATTGGAATATCACCAAAGAACTAGCCATGGACAGGGGTACAATATTATTATTTTTTGGATAGTTTCCTGTTCACAGCAAAAGCTACACCATGTGTCCCCCCTGCCACTTACACTTATTCAATTGTCCTTTGTAAGGATTACCCTCGTGCATTAAAACCACAGGAATTCTGACCTTTAGAGGCAGTTTCAGACGCCATAACTGTTCTGATCTAAATCTGACCCACTTAACATTAAGGCCTATACATGGAGTGTACAGAAAAAACTCATGTGGTATGAAGATCCCACTTAAACAGGTCTTGCCCCTGAGTTAGTTGAACCTCCGCTACTTTGAGGACAATCTTATTCCAGTCATTTAAATGCTTTCCAATGAGGGTCGGCGGCAATCAACCAGTGGATTCGCCACTGTCAGGAACCAGCCAACACTTCTCTGAAGAATTCGACAGCCATGTTCTTCGTCAGTTAAGTTTGAATCGTCTGTCGAGCGCGCGAAATCAAGCAAGCTGTCCATCTACCATCCTACACTCCTCCTTCCTCAGTACCGCTTCACGTGTTATGATGAAGCGGTCGACGTTGATCTGGCATCGGACAGCTACAAGACTCCCAGGCGTCGCTGTTTACTTTTGCGACAAATGCTACAGTAGCCAACTACTCTGTCTTACTTTTTCTTCGTTCTTATCTCGTTTGTAAGTCTATAAAGCCAAGTATCTGGAGACATCGGGATCATTCTTCCTGTATTGGGGTAAACCCTAGCCGCCAGTGTTCCTGGCTGGCCCTTAGGTGTATCTTAACTTGGCCTATATTCCCCGCAATTAAGCTCCAAGTTTGCTAAGTTTTGTGATGTGAGAGTTGTCTGAATCTTGTTCTTCAGACCTTGCTGGGTCTGACAGCCACCCGGAGAACAGCGGCTACCGTGGCATCCTTATGTCAGACATTGTTGAATAATCTTGGGTACATAACTGAATAGGGCATATGCCCGATCCGTTTATCCTCCCAAAACCTAGGCGATTCACCATTTTTCATACTAAATGAACCAACTTGTAAAAAAGCGTCCTTCACCCTCATAAGGCCCTTCCAAAAATGCGAGTCTGTTGGCTTGTCTTTAACCGAACTGAGTGGTTTTTGCCCCAAATATTTATTTTGCGACAACGATTGTCAATCTTGAATATCCGATTGCCCCTCTGTTCACAGCTTGAATATCCGATAACCTCCAAATCTTGAATGCCGAGGCCGCCCTGGTCCTCAGGAGTACACAAAATCTCACAACGTGCTAAACAATATTTTCTTTTATGCTGATTAGATTGCCAAAAGAAGCGAGAACAATTATAGTCTAGTCTCTTCAGCACTTTCTTAGGGATCTCCAAAAAGGACATAATTATTTGAAGAGATTATGAGTTATTTCCGAATAGAGTAATTCCTAGTTCATGACATTGTTTTTCTTATTACAACGCAACTTTATGTAAGTACGATCTTTTTGTGTCATGTGAAGTGCTCACTCGGCTGATTAAAAATAAGTTCTTATTTTAAATTTGATTATTTCAGGTCAGTCACCACCCCGTGGTTGTTGCATGTCACTGTGATGGCCGAGGTTGGAAATTCTGGGGTGATTCGAATCTGAGAGGCAAGTTCTGGGGTCGATCCATTCAGCTTGATCCAATAGGCGTTCTAACCCTTCAATTTGATGATGGGGAGAAATTCCAGTGGAGTAAAGTTACTACTTCCATATACAATATCATTATAGGGAAAATTTATTGTGACCACTATGGCACAATGCACATCAAGGGAAGTAGTCGCTACTCTTGCAAGCTTAAATTCAAAGAACTGTCAATTATTGATCGGAACCCACACCAGGTAAATCTGTAATTTCAGTACAAAATGAATTTATATCAAGCATAAAATAGATACCCGTCTACTCAGGTGCTTGCTCGTAAATGTCTATTTGGCCATATACTCTCGTTTATTTGGACCGCAATAAGGGGGGAACGTCAACTCAGGAGGGATCCTGGAGCGAACGATCGTTCCCCCAAGAGGTTCGATCGAGTGAACTGTCCTGGTTCCTTTGGGCGTTCGCTCCAAGGGCTGGTTCGCGTGACCTGTGGCCCAGAAATAAAGCAAAGCACGTGGGACAAAACTGGCTAGGCCCAATTAACTGCTTTTTGCAAAAAATTGCTGCCAACAAAAAATCGAAAAATTATGATACAGGAATTGCCAAAAAATGCATAATTTAGACATGCGAAAAAAATGCAAAAATAATGCATGGATGTATATATAAAAACAGAGATAGAATTACCATGGCCGTAGGAAAATGCCACCTATATGTAACATGAAAAATGCCATAACACAATGAAAAAAATCAGCTTATATGTAACATGAAATTGCCATGCTACATACAAAAAGAAATTTGCCATGGTATGATCAGTAAATTTGCCATGGTACAATACATAAAAAAATATTATCTACAATTTGCCATGGGGACATTTCAAAACATTCCTACAAATTGCCAGGGGTGCGTGGAAGTTTAGCTGTCCACGTGCCAGAACCATGAGTTGGTTTCGAGATCTTATGGGTTTCAGCTCTAGCCTACCCCAACTTGTTTGAGACTAAAGGCTTTTTTGTTGTATTGAAATGTAATAGACTTCCGTTTTTAGCAAATGTCTACTAGGCTAAACAATAGTTTACATTAAAAGTAGTAATTGATTAAAATTAGAATTACTAGATAGATAATGCATCTTTTAAAACATCAATATAGGCATATTTTGTTCCTTCTTCTCTTGGAAGGGTCCCTTGATCGTGAAGCAATCCCCTTGTCGTGTTCTGATGCATTCTGTTGTTGTGTAGGACAGGAGTAGTCTAACTAGCTAGGATTGTCGAAAAAAATATGGGTTCAAGATTCTGGGAGAATCTGGGGGGAGGTCTGATTCTCAAGATTCTGGGAGAATCGGCCAAAAGAACTGGCCTCCGTAGAGAACTGTGGCTGACGTCCTTAAAGGGCGACATGGTCACTGCAATGTACAAACAAAACCGCATATGTACTATGTATTTGCTATTGGCTGTCAGTAATTTATTTGCAGTCTAAATATATTTGGACACACATAGGGTCAACATCTTAAATAATTTGGATCAATCACGCAGGTGCATGGATTTGTACAAGATAATAGGACTGGAGAGAAAGTTGCAATGTTAATTGGAAAATGGGATGAAGCTATGTATTATGTGCTTGGGGATCCAAGCACTAAACCCAAGTGGTACGACCCAATGTCAGAAGCAGTTCTTTTGTGGGAGAGAGACAAGTCTTTGAATCAAACCCGATATAACCTTTCTCCATTTGCAATTTCTTTAAATGAATTGGCACCTCACATGTTGACGATGTTGCCTCCTACTGATTCTCGCCTGAGGCCTGATCAGAGGCATCTGGAAAATGGTGAATACGAGAAGGCAAATTCGGAGAAACTCAGACTTGAACAACTTCAGCGGCAGGTATTCCAGTATTATATGTTTGATTTAATCTTTTATCTTCAGTGGCGGTCAGAACACTCATAAAATTTTAAACAGGGTAAATTGTGGCAACACTTATGCTAAATGGGGTAAAACGGATGAAATCACGCTAAATGGGGTAATTAGTGTCAAAAAAGTCAAAATAGGGGGTAAAAACCAGAATTCACTCTTCCTTTTATCATAGCATCATTTATAAGTCACATTGTCCGACCAAGTACCGCGGCTAATATTATAAGTCAGAAATCATGGGTTTGGAATCTCATCTGTCGTGTGTAATTTGTACTCATTAGTCTCATGAATGAAGAAGCATCTTCTAATTGTTCCGCGGATATGATGCTGGCACACTGTTTGTAAAGCTCAATATCCGAATTAGTGAAATATGATTGTAATTTCCTAGGCGTTCTTCCTCACAATGGAAAAGAAACTTCCCAGGCGTTCTTTCATTATTGGTTTTAGCAACTAGCAATTGAGACCCAGTTTATTAAAATTATATTCTAGTTTGATTTGCAAAGATGACAAGATTCTGACAGGTGGAGAATTTTAAGCATTCACATTCATAATGAGGAAGAAATCATAACTTTGGTGCTTACGCTATTTGGCAGCATATTACTTGTGTTTATCACCAGGCTCATTTTTTCGCTGGGCTTTGCCCCTGCTGGTGCCATCTGTAATGGCTTATATTTACAGGCTCGAAGGTTACAAGAGAAAGGCTGGCAACCAAGGTGGTTCAGGAAGGACGAGGACGACAGCTACTGCTATCTTGGGGGATACTGGGAAGCGAGGGAAAAAGGAAACTGGGACGGGATCCCGCATATATTCGGCCAGAGCAGTGCATCGCCCGGGTAGTCGCAGCTATAACCCTGCGCCTCTTTCTTTTATGGTAGTGGTATCCACATTTCCTTTACAGGAAACATTGACTGGCACAAAATGAAAATGTGAATATATGCCAATTTACTGGTGGTTTCAGGTAGCCGAAATGTACTGGTAAATACTTGATGAGATTGTGTTAGTAGGAATGCAGTTAAGTAGGTAGGTTTAATGCATGCGAAATTCTATTACGGGCTCAGCTGAAATATACTTATTTTGGAACAATTTGATATATTTTTTTCAGTCTGGATGTTTGCCTAGCAGTTTTGTGAATTCCGCAATCATACTTTTTAGGAGGCAGCGTTTTGGCTCCCATGCCTAGCTACTTCTGAAATTTGAACCACTTCTCTCAGTTATATGTGTTGAGTCGTGTAAAATGTTAGTCTTTTTCCGGGCAGTTTTTTTTTACCCTGAAACAGTAGGCACTTTGTCGAAGTCCCTACCCCTAAGCGGTTCAGCATTCTAATCGAGCAGTCTGACTTGGAGGTCCTTTATGTGCGTCGGGTTGCGTGGGTCTTGCCTGGTCGGTGTGTGATCTGGGCTTACCCGGATTAGATTCCTACCCGGAACGACATAGGCAAAATGAAACAAAGCGAACCAACCAGAACATTCTAAGGGGACCATCGTCAGGCAGCAACCCGACACCCACCCGGAGCGACGCAGCCAAAAGGGAAGGACGGGTTTCATCGTTCATAATACAATTGTCGAAGGCTTGTCTCTAATCGTATAGGTCCAACTCAATGGGGCATGAAACCATCCATTATGGAGATGCAGGACGTTGGAGCGGCTCCACCAGGAAGTTCAACGCCTCATCAGTGCCGGCCTCACAGGGATGGAGATTTTGGTTACTTGGCTAGGCAGGAGGACACAACCCCTTCAGGATAGGCGTCAGTTTTTTTTTTTTTTTTTTTTTTTGAGCCGAAACCGTAGAACAATTGTTCTATGGTATTTTCATTATCATAGTATAAAAAATATATACAAGTGTAAGTCTAGAAAAAAGAGTCACCCAATGTTCTATGAAACATGATAAAATTAAATTACAGGTTCTGTTCTATCGAGATTGGTATCTTCTCGGCCTTGACTGGTTTTGCCCTTAATTGTGTTATTTGCAAGCCTTCTTTCAGGTAGTGTTTCCATGTGTCTGTGTTTGGTGCTGCCAATCTGAATATCTTGTCATTCCTGCTCATCCAAATGCTCCAGCATCCCATGATAATAATCTCCATTGCAATTGCCTGGGGAAGTTTGTTCATAGTAAGATGAATTTCATCATATGCGATATACTTCTTTGTTTGCTAGGAACGAGGGCATGCCAGCACATCAATGCAAATTGGCAATCCCAGAAGATATGTGTTATAGTTTCCACACAGTTGTAGTCCTCCAAGTACATACTTCTCCGCTGCAATAAGTTTCTTGTGCTCACTTTATCATGAAGAAGTAACCAGAAAAAGATTTTATGCCTGAGTCTACATGCAGTGCTCCAAAGGTGCTTGAAGATGTTATGAGCTGTGCTAATCCCAATGATTGCCTTGTACATCTTCATGGAGGAGTACTTGGGTGTAGCCCACGCATAGGTCCAATTGTCTCTCTCATCTGTGGCAGCTAATAAAGTCTTGGAGAGTATTGAATTGCGTAAATGCGTGGAGAGATAGTGGCCTGTGGAATAGTTGACTTAATTCTGTGTGCTCAAGTACTTTTTGCAAGGTGATGTCTTTGTTGATTGCAAATGAGTGGAGCTCAGGGTACTTGCCACTAAGTGGTTGTTCCTGCCAATTATCAGACCAGAAGAGAATAGAATCACCTCTACCAACTTTGCACACAGCTTGCTTCTTAAATGTTGGAAGTAACTTAAGCACTTCCTTCCACCAGGATGAGCCCACCATTTTATCTCCTGGTAGACTATTATGGTAATGTGTCTCCCAAATAATGCTGACCCATGGAGTATCAATTTTATTATAGAATTTGTGGAGAAACTTCATTAGGAAAGCTTGGTTGTGTGCATGAATATCCAGCACCCCAAGTCCACCATGGGTTTTAGGTCTGCATACTATATCCCACGAAATCAGAACAACCCGGGAGGGGCGTTTTGGCTCCCGGGTCCAGATGATCCCGCTATCTCCACCGCACCGACAAGCCTGGAGATCAGGACCACCAATGATTGACTGTTAAATACGCGAATATAAAATCTGGAATACATAACTCCTTCCGTCTGTACGTGCAACGTGAGGAGCTCGGTTCTGACGGAGGCGTTTGGTCAGGTCACGGGGCATGACGATCCTGTACCTGGACACGTCGTACAGAAAGTGGGGGGCAATGAATGGAGACCAACCCACCAGCTCGGACGTGGTTGAGAAAAAAGGAATCTTGTGTGCTGTGGGGGAAGGGCCGTGAGTGGGCGGCGGCAACGGCAGCGGCGGCGGAGTGCGCGCGGCGGCATCAGCGGACCGGAGACATGAGCTGCTAGCCGCGTCTTGCGAACAAGGAGCAGAGCAAGAAAATGGCGACGGATTTCCCCGTGGATCCAGTAGACAGGTGATGGTTATCCTTCCTACAAGTAATTTTTGATTTGGGGTGAGATCCCGGTGACCATGGGCTGATGAATTCTTCAAAATCGTTTCTAGGCTGCCTATCTTCGCCGAGGGGCATCCAGCACAGCAGTTCTAATGGGGATGGTTAGCGTTCGAGATACCGGGGGAGATGAATCAGGCGACGAATCCCGGTGGGGAATAGAAGACGTGGGCAACAGTGCCGCGACAGGATTAAGAGGTGGGGCGGCGGGTGGTGGAAGTGGTGGTGCGCCGTGGGCGAGCAGGCAAGTGTTGCTGCCTGTGTCGGAGCCAGAACTGATTTCAGCGAGAGCGAAGGGGACAACGCCGATGCCATTGAGCAAGGGGCGGCAAGGTAAAAATGCAAGCGGACTAGGATGCTCTGATTGAAGATCATGCAGAAAGTGGGCACCAGGCTGGCCAGAGAGGTACTGATCCCAGACTTCAATTTTTCTGCAATTTTTTTGATATATTTCGTTAGGTTAGTTATAATGATTGTATGATTTTCATGGAGTGTGTGGGTGTCTATAAATGTCGATTCAGAAATACCGATTTTTTGTGGTGGGTTTAAGCTGGGATTTTTGAAATTCAGTTACTGTCCCCCCACTGGCAGGTGTAATGGCAATTGGGAAATAATTTTTTGGATCTATGTCCTGTTTGAAATTGGGCAGAGATCAGTCCCGGCATCCTCTCGACCACACCAAGCTGAGCTTGCCCAGCCAAGGAATCCGAAAAATGAACTTGCTGTAACAGAGGCAATGTGCAACGCGGTTCAGCAGCATGCGTCTTTGCATTGCAGAAGCAGCTAAGGACATATAAACTGGCCGCCAGAAGGGTGATCATCCGTCAGTCATCTTTGGCGTGACACATGCAAACCTCCTATCATTGTCTGCCCAGCAACTTGCCAGGTCAGTAGCAATCGCAGCACACTCTTTGCTTCCACAATGCATCGTTTGCATTATTATTTCTTACCAAATCATCGGCATGTTCTTCAAAAGCAGGAACTGGATAGTGCACACTGACCCTCGCCTGATCACAGTGCCCGGGTCGGACATTACCCACCAGTTAGTAAGCAATGGGATGCTTGACCACGAATTAGGATATGTCTTGCTGCGGCGTCAGGACCAGGTTGATCATGAGACTGCCCTGATACACCATACCTGAACCACCACGACATTCTCGAGTGTGATTTCTCGGTAATGTCAAGTACGGTTGGCCACCAACCGACCCCCTCCCTCCTTACGCTTCCAGCAGCAATGTACCACTTAATTTTTGTTACCAGCCTCACAGAAATTTAATGCATTTTATGTATATCTTGCGTGCAGACGCTTGCCCCTATCGGGCGCAACTATTTCATCATTTCTTGGGATTCAAAATCAGTTCATTGGATCGACTGTCCAACATGCCACTGAGGCGTGCCAATTGGTATTATAGATTACTCTTAAGTTCATTTTTTACCTTGACTCCACCTGGCCCGTGGTCGATTAACAGCCAAATTCCCTGTAGTTCTACATTCCGCGACGGTTGGGCTGTGTATGTATGGGACATGCTTACTAGGGTTATCCATGTATACAACCTTTCAGTTCGGGTGCTTTAACAATTTCTTTGTTGGGTGGCCAACTCCTAAGGAGAACTGGACCACTGTGTTCCCCTGCTTCATGGACACAATCATTAGCAGGTTCATATTTTCTTAAAATGCTTTTCCGTTTCCTACACAATTCAGATGTAGTGTGGCCTATCCACCTTACGATAAAAATGTGCAGGGAGGAAACTGGTCTGTGTTCCTTGCACATCATCAGGTACCATGATGGGTGAAAAGATACGCACCCCGATCACAAATGTGCCAACAAAATCTACGTATTGAACGGAAATGATACCATTTTTTGCATTTCGAGTTCCCCTCAATGTGGATTTGACTTCTTTGCTATAAAAAAATTGACAGAACAATCTCAACAAGATGAGGAAAGCCGCTCTTCAGGATGTGTTGAAGCTCCAGGGTAACCGGTCGTCTTTGCGAGCCGACGCAATATGGTCAGTTTTTGCTCCCAGCGATGGGTTCGAAGACATCATGTGATCGGGATCATCGTGCCATAATTTGCATTACCCTCCACTACATGTTTCCTTGAGTTTTTGCTTCGTACTTGAACATGGTTTCCCATTTTGTAATCACGGTTGTACCTGAGAACATCCAACAGCGTCTAGTATCGGCGCCTAGCACCTCGGTTACGGCCCTATTATCCAGCCAATTTTGTTTGACAGCAATGCTGATTTTATTTTTGCCTGTCAACTGGTGTCCCATGTCTAGGCGCCTCGGTTACGGCCCTATTATCTAGCCAATTTTGTTTGACAGCAATGCTGATTTTATTTTTGCCTGTCAACTAGTGTCCCATGTCTTTCAGATCTGGGATAAGCACCAATGCCACCTAATCATTATCAAAATCCTTGGGCAGCACACTTTTAGTCCTCCATGTTCTCTGCAAAACATCGTTTCTTCATTTCATTTGCATCCCCTTCATGATTGGCCACCTCAGAAATGCTGATTTTTTTTTCTTTGTCAAATTGTGTCCCATGTCTTTCAGATATGGGACAAGCACCAATGCCACATAATCATGTTAGCAACACATCATTTCAATCCATGCATGTTCTACATGTTCTCTGCAACACATCATTTCTTCATTTCGTTTGCTACCCCTTCATGCTTCGATAGCTAACTGGAATTATGGAATACGTTTGTGTGCATGCATTTTTCATCCGTTGGAATTTTGTACAACCACCCCATGCCCCATGTCCGTACCACAAAAAACCCCATTCGAACACAGCGCATCCAACATGTCAGTTTGGTGTTATACCATTACAAAAACTGATTTTTTTTCCTAAACTATGGGTAAATTCAACACCCAGTAAACAAATGGGAGAGCAAGTAAAAAAAAACAAATGGGAGAGGGTTCGCAGGTGTGCTGGCATTTTTTTTGCATGGTAGGTGAGCTGGCAGTTGAGTACCCAGGACGTCTCCTTTTAGTGAGGTTGGTACGGAAGGGAGTCGTTTTGTACATTTCCGTCGGAATCACATCTGTACCTGACCGACGTTAACGTGCCACATCATTTCTCCGTTCCTGGACGTGGGCCATGCTGCGACTCTTTTCTTCCAAATACGACAGCGAATACTTTCCAGGGCAAGGATCACGAGGTGCATGTGCGGTCCAGATAGCAGGATCATCTGGACCTGAGAGCCGAATTGCATTTCCGGAACAACCCCTCTATCTAGAGTGCCATATTTTCTCCAGAAGCAATTCATGAGATACGAGTTGATTTGCTTGACCACTGTCTTGGGAATCATCAAAGTGCACATGAAAAATGTGGGCATGCTTGAGAATACAGATTTAATCAATGTTAATTTATCTCCAGATGATAACAGGGTTGAACAACCCAATAATCTGTTCTCAATTCTTCTCAGCATAGGCACAAAGTCTTCCACTCTAGGCTTGGCAATGCTTAATGGTAATCCAAGATATGTGTGTGGGAGCGTGCCAATTTTGCATCCAAGGAGGTTGGATAACTCAGTCATTTTGTCTGCAGGAGTGTTGATAGAAATCAGAATGGACTTGGAGTAATTCACTTTGAGCCCTGTGTATTCAACATAGTAGAGGAGGAGATTTTTAATGTTTTGAAGCTGTCTGGTGTCTGCTTTTGCAACCAAGATTGTATCATCTGCATATTGGATGATGGGGTAGTCAGGGCATGAGTTATGAATGAGAGGAGATTCCACCAGTGAGTTGTGCAAAGCTTCATTGAGCATAGAATGATAGGCTTCAGGGTGGGCATTTGGGTCCTGAAAACCGAACCCGAACCGACCTGATTCGACCGAATTGGCGGGCATTTCGGTTATCGGTTATTGGGTTCGGGTTCGGTTTTATTTCCACAGTAATACGGTTCTCGGGTTAAAATCGGGTAGTGCTCCTTCCTACACGAACTGATCGTATAGCCCGAAATCTATACCTACTAATAAAGGGAATATGTATTCTTGGTCTGTCATGCTATTTTATAGAAAACCTCTTGATGTTTCTGGTAATCAACCCGCAGTCCAGTTTTAAGGAAGATTTTCATTTTTGCAGATAACCCCCTGTTGTTTCTGATAATCAATTCGCAGGCCAGTTTTAAGTTAGATTTTTACTTTTGCAGGAAACCCCTGATATTTGGGTTAATCAACCCGCAGCACATATCAAATGCTTTTTAAATATATTCATATCTTTTTAAGGAGTATTATATATGGAATTTGATTAAGAAAAATATGTAGAGTCTGAATATGATATTATTTTACTACGAAAACTGAAACTCCCCCTCCTCTAGCCCCGCCGCCGGTGGCCACCCCGGCCCCCGCGTCCACCCTCCTCGCCGCAGGCCCCTTTGGCCTCGGCGCTTCCCTTCCCCTCCCCCCTCCCGCCGACGGCCACTCTGGCCCCGGCGTCCACCGCCTCCCTCGCCTCCCGATGGCGTCAGGTTCGTGCAGCCCCCCTTCGGTCTCCTCAAGCCCTGCACCGCGAGCAGCCGGTGGTCTCCGGCCTGGGGCTCTCTGCTTCGCCGGGCTCAGCTCGCTCCTCCTCGGCCGCCGTGGAGAGGTCGGGTCCAGGGGAGCAAGCCCAGGGAGCGGAGTGGCGCAAGCCGGCGCCCTCCCGCAAGACCATGTGGCGTCGCTGGAGGGCTCTGCGTCGCCAGCAGGAGGCTGGCGGCCAGGGCGGCCGCGTTTCGCCTTCATCTTCGGAACGGCGTCTCATCCCGCAGGATCTGTTTGGGTTCTGTTTCTGGTGCTTCGAGGACGGTCACCGCAGGCTGGACTGCACCAACGACCCGATGTGCATCCGCTGCGGCTTTCCTGGTCACGTCTCGGCGCAGTGCAAGAGGCCGAGGAGCCCTATCTCGGAGGATGAACTCAGGTGCGCTGTGATTGCTAAGGTCTCCAAGTCTAAGGAGGAGCGTGAGCTGGCGGCGGTGGGCACGGGGCGGATGTTGAGCCTGGACAGAGCGCGCCCAGGGCGCCGCCTCTATCAGTTGCACCCAACTTCCCCCCCTTGGTCACCATGCCCGCTACGCTCCCCATGGCGGCCGCCTTTGCCCCTGAAGCGGCCTTGCTGGAAGTCTGTGTCGTTTCGCGCGCGCCGGACGTGGAGGACCTGGAACGTCGGCTCCAGCTCGCCTTGGTCATGTATGTGGGTGGAGCCAGGCCGCCGGTGTCGTGTGATGATGCAGCAGTGGCGATTGCTTCCCAGTTGGATATCCCAAGGCATCGTTTCTTTGTTCACAAATATCATCCGGAGGATTTTCTCGTGGTCTTCTCGTCCCATGAGTTCAGAACAAAGCTTTGGGTGCACCAATGATCCAGCATCAGGGGTTCAAGCTGTACACCAAGCCGTGGCTGCGGCAAGCTCAGGCCACATCCAGGCTCATGAGGTTGCAGGTGGATATCATGATCGAAGGAGTGCCATCCCACGCTTGGTCCAGGAGTGTGGTAGCGGAACTGTTGGGCAAAGCCTGTCTGATCGAGAGTTTGGCTCCAGAGACTGAGAGCAGGGAGGACCTTTCGCTCTTCAAGCTGCGGGCGTGGTGCGTGGATCCAGACGACGTGCCGGTGAGCCGCCGGAGCTGGCGGCAGATCCTGCAACGCATCGACCCTTGTTCCGCCAGCTACTGGAGTACCCTACCATCATTTACATTGGTAGGATGAGAGATTTCTCCGAGCCACAGCTCTGGCGTCGTTCTGGGAGTTCTGATGGAGATAGCGGCCAAAGTGGGCTGCCTGACAGCTCTCATGGCTCCTACCAGGGCGGAGGATGGGTAGTCTCGCCGTGGACGCGCGGAGTCTGTGACAACCGGAGCGGAGGACAACACTTCATCGGCGGAGGCGGAGGCAGAGCAGGCATGACCTACAGGCAAGCGCTGGTAGGCAGTGTTCATGTATATATGGTATATGATCGTATGTGTATCATATCCTGATTGTATAGCGTTTGTAGTGATTCTAGGATCCTGTAGATGGATCCCATAAAGATTTACCTTGCTGTACAAGTTGTAATGCTAACCATATATTGAATGCAATGCCAAGAGGCAACATACGGCAAAACATATTCCTTTAGTTTAACTTGGTATCAGAGCCCGATCTCATCTTCTCGACATGTCCGGCACCACCTCCGGCGCGCTCGTCACCACCACCGCCGGCGCGATCGTCTCCGGCCCCACCGTCACCATGCCGTTGCTTGCCGGACTCATCACCGTCCGGCTCACCCGCGCCAATTTTCTGCTGTGGAAAGCCCAGGTTATACCTAACCTCACCGGCGCCGGCCTCTTCGGCTACCTCGACAGGTCCGTCCCTGCGCCACCGAGGACTATCGTTCAGGGCACCGGCGACGCTGCACACTCGGTGCCAAACCCCGAGTACGAGCCATGGCGGCGCACTGACCAGGCCGTGCTCGGCGCGCTCCTGTCCTCCATGACGGAGGAAGTGCTCGCCCAGATGACACGAGCGACCTCCTCGGCGTCCGTCTGGTCCGCCCTCGGCGCCATGTTCGCCGCACAGAACCGGGCCAGCGTGCAGCAACTTCGCACGCAGTTGTCGCAGACGAAGAAGAACGACATGTCAGCGGCAGAGTTCTTCCACAAGATGACGGGCTATGCGGATGCGCTGGCCACCGTCGGCGACGTACTGCCCGATGACGAGATCATCGGGCACATCATCGGGGGACTGGGTCAGGAGTACGACCCGCTCATGACAGCTCTTTCTGTCTTTACCGGCCAAGTGAGTCTCTCCGAGTTTTACGCTTACCTTCTCAGCTTTGAAGCCCGCCAGGAACAGCACGCAGCCAACAGCAACAACTTTTCTCCGTCTGCCAACAACGCCATGCGCCATGGCAACGGCAACAGCTCCCGTGATGGCAGCCGCAACAGCAACGGGAGTCATGGGAGTAGGAACGGCAGCCATAATGGTGGCAATGGAGGCCGCTATGGCGCCGGCGGCAACAGCGGCAACGGCAACCGTGGCAACAACGGTGGACGCCATAACGGCGGCGGTGGCGGCCGAAACCGTCGCCCACCCCGGTGCCAGATATGCCGCATGGAGGGGCACTACGCCATCGACTGTCGCGAGCGCTACAACCACGCCTACCAGTCGGACGAGCATCGCAGCGGCAACATGGTGACGTACGGTCACCGCGACAACAACTGGTACCTCGATACTGGTGCTACCGACCACCTCACCAGCGACCTCGACCGCTTGACGATGCACGAGCGCTACGGTGGGAAGGATCAAGTTCAAGTCGCAAATGGTGCAGGTTTGGAAATTTCTCACATTGGTCATACTAAACTAGCTGGCTCACGTGATCCCATCCATCTTAATAATGTGTTGCATGTTCCTGAAATTCACAAACACCTTCTTTCTGTTTATCGTCTAGTTTCGGATAACCGAGTGTTTGTGGAATTTCACAAATATTTCTTTTTTGTAAAGGACAAAATCACGAGGAGGGTTCACGGTAGAAGTTGCCATGGTCTCTACCCCATCCCGTTTGGTCGACCATCATCGTCATCTTCACGTCGAGCGTTTTCCGGAGTTCGGTCTTCATCGAGTCAGTGGCATCATCGCTTGGGTCACCCTTCAAAGAATGTAGTTGAGTCTGTCGTTCGGTCAAATAAACTCCCTTGTTCGTCGAGCCATGATACTTTCGTTTGTGATGCTTGTCAACGTGCCAAAAGTCATCAATTACCTTACAATAATTCTTCCCGTGTTTCTTCGAAACCACTAGAGCTTATTCATACTGATGTGTGGGGGCCTGCCCTCACCTCCTCCGGAGGTTTTAAATTTTATGTTAGCTTTGTTGATGACTTTAGCCGTTTTACGTGGATTTATCTTCTCAAACATAAATCTGATGTCGAACAAGTTTTCTACAATTTTCAGGCCCATGTCGAACGACTCCTCGACACAAAAATTCGTGCGGTTCAATCTGATTGGGGAGGCGAATATCATCGCTTGCATAAATTTTTTCAGCGCGTTGGTATCTCTCATCGCATATCATGTCCACACACATCCCAACAAAACGGTATTGCTGAAGGAAAACACCGTCACCTGGTTGAAACCGGGCTTGCTCTCCTAGCTCACTCCAATCTTCCATTGCGTTATTGGGATGAAGCTTTTCTCACCGCATGTTATTTGATCAATCGCATGCCTAGCCGGACCCTTCAAAATATGCCACCACTTACACGCCTCCTTAACATCACTCCCGATTACTCTTTTCTTCGTGTCTTCGGATGTGCATGTTGGCCTAGTCTTCGCAAATATAACTCCCGGAATCTTGAGTTCCGCTCAAAGATGTGTGTGTTCCTCGGATATAGTCCGTTTCATAAAGGGTATAAGTGTCTTGACAAATCCACTGGTCGCATCTATATCTCGCGAGATGTCGTCTTTGATGAAAAAGTTTTTCCTTTTGCAACTAGTGCGTGTCCCAATTTGTCTCTCTTAAATCCTCCCGTGACTTTTCCTTCTGATGAGCCAGTAGTTCAGGATGCTAATGTGAGGAACTACAATCTGTGTTTTTTGTTTCCTGAATCTTATCCTGCAGGTGCAGCAGTGCAGCCACCCCCCACGATCGGCACGACATGCACTATCTACGTGCATGCTACACCGCCATGCGCCCAGCCAGCCTGTGCCACGCAGCAGACGGATGGCCCAGCCAACGCTCCACCACCATCAGCTGCTGGGTCATCTGAGTCCGCTGGTGCCCCTCCACTGGATGGGCTGGATGCGGCCCAGTCGCATCACCCGACGCGCGACACAGCCCCGCGAGGTGCCTCCGCGCCTGCGGCAGCTGGGCGAGCCGCGTCTGCTCCAGGCGCACCCGCGACAGGCACTCCCGATGCAGCCCCACCCACTTCGGCTGCACCACCTGGTCGCATGCATGTGCATGCAGATGCGACCGAAGGGGGATCGGTGGCTGTTTCTTCGTCGCTGCCTGCCGCTTCGGCTGCACCACCGTCGGAGCGTGCTCGCACACGCTCCCGGAACAACATCCGACGTCCGAAGATTCCCACGGATGGCACTGTCCGCTACAATCTATATCAACGTGGTTTCAGTGCTATTGTCTCAGTTCCGACTACGCATCGGCAAGCCCTTGTTGATCCTGTTTGGAAAGCTGCCATGCGTGAGGAGTTTTTCTGCTCTTCAGCGCACCGAGACGTGGACGCTTGTGCCTCGACCCCCCGGCACTAACGTCGTCAGCTGTAAGTGGATTTTTAAACTCAAGGAACGGTCGGATGGCTCTCTTGATAAGTATAAAGCTCGACTGGTTGCTCGTGGGTATACTCAGCAATATGGTGTTGATTATGTTGCCACCTTCAGTCCGGTTGTTAAACCGGCCACTGTTCGTCTTGTGCTATCCCTTGCTGTTTCACAGGGCTGGTCTTTGCGTCAGATTGATGTCAGCAATGCGTTCCTTCATGGTCTGCTTGACGAGGATGTGTACATGCAACAACCCCCAGGTTTTGAGGATCCTCAGTATCCCCACCATGTTTGCAAGCTTCGGAAGTCTATTTATGGACTCAAACAGTCCCCCCGGGCTTGGTACTCCCGTCTCAGTACTCGACTGCAACAGCTTGGTTTTCATTCATCCAAGGCTGACACCTCCCTCTTTATTTTTCGGCAAGGAGCTGTGGTCATTTACATGTTGGTCTATGTTGATGATATTGTTATTGCTGGCTCTTGCCCCCGTGCAGTGGATCGTTTGCTTCGCACTTTGGCTGGGTCTTTTCCCATCAAAGACCTTGGTCGTGTTTCTTACTTCCTTGGGATTGAGGCCACCTACAACTCAGGGGGAATGGTGTTGTCTCAGCGAAAGTATGCTGATGATCTCCTTCATCGTGCTCATATGGAGAATTGCAAGGAGGTCTCTACTCCCATGCCAGTCACCGATAAGTTGGCAGCATATCTTGGTACTCCTCTCACTGATGATGATGCTCTTCGCTATCGCAGTATGGTTGGAGGACTGCAGTATCTTACTCTTACTCGTCCTGATATTTCATTTGCTGTCAACAAGGTGTGTCAATATTTGGCTCAACCCACTAATGTGCACTGGGAGGCGGTCAAGCGCATATTGAGGTATATCAAGGGTACTCTGGCCACTGGACTCTCCATTCGTCGGTCAAGCTCCACACTTCTTAGTGTTTTCACGGATGCTGACTGGGCAGGATGTGTTGATGACATACGGTCTACAGGAGGTTTTGTGGTTTTCCTTGGCCCTAATCTGATTTCATGGAGTGCTCGGAAGCAACCCACCGTTTCACGATCTAGTACCGAGGCAGAGTACAAGGCGCTTGCAAATGGCACAGCTGAAGTCACTTGGGTACAAACTGTGCTTAGGGAACTGGGAGTGTTCCTACCACGACCACCGGTTTTGTGGTGTGATAATTTGGGTGCTACCTATCTGAGTGCAAATCCAGTATTTCATGCAAGGACAAAGCATATTGAGGTGGATTTCCACTTTGTGAGAGAAAAGGTGGCGCAAGGAGCATTGGATGTTCGTTTTGTGTCCTCTGGTGATCAAGTGGCAGATGCGTTCACTAAACCTGCTACAAAGATCATGTTGGAGAAATTACGACGCAATCTCAACCTTGTGGCCGGTTGAGATTGAGGGGGAATGTTCATGTATATATGGTATATGATCGTATGTGTATCATATCCTGATTGTATAGCGTTTGTAGTGATTCTAGGATCCTGTAGATTGATCCCATAGAGATTTACCTTGCTGTACAAGTTGTAATGCTAACCATATATTGAATGCAATGCCAAGAGGCAACATACGGCAAAACATATTCCTTTAGTTTAACTGGCAGGGTGGCCCCTCGGACTGGCATATCCCACCAATGGTGGGCGAGGGACGTGTTGTGCCTGATGTCAGCAGTGGGGGCCGCCAGTCCAATGAAAGTGTAATTAAAATTGAGCGCGACGTGCAGAATCTCCAGAAGGTCCCGTTGGCAAATGAGGTGGTGCCAGCTCGTAGCCTGGACACTCCAAGCCTGCCGGTCCAAGAGGATGCGGGGGCCCGCCCAACAGACAAAGTGGATCAGATGGTGGATCAGAGAGACCCGTTGGCGATTGTGATGGTGCCAGCTCGTAGGCTGGACACACCAGTCCCACCGGTTCAAGAGGACGGGAGGCCCGCACGGTAGACAAAGTGGATCAGATGGTGGAACGGATGGGCTCAGAGTCTACATCAGATCCCAAGGACGGGTCACAGGAGGAGGCCCAGCAGGTGGGCAGGCAGACGCCTGACCCAATCGGGTGCGTCAAAGAGCTAGCCTTGGAGAACATGCCGCACGAGATGGAAGTACGCGGCCAAAATCACTGTTCTGACCTTGTTAGAAAACCACAAAATGAACTCGAAACGAAATTATTTCACAATCTGACCCTTTTAGCAACGCCATGGCCCGTGGCGTTTCTGCTCCACACAGAAACGCCGAGCTAGCTCGCGTTGCTGCCCTGGCCCCACTCGCCGACGTGGCAGTTTGAAAACGCCGAGCCAGATTGCGTTTCTGGAAACGCCAGGGGCTTTGGCGTTTCTGGCCAGGCTGGAAACGCCAAGGGCGATGGCGTTTCTGCTGCCGTTGTTGTTGTCTACGTGATGCGGCGATTCTGAATGGTGGTTTGGTGCTGTGGCGATGGAGGTATTTATTGCCGCACGTCCATAGGGTGTGCTATAGGCTGGTTTGGTTGCGTGTCCAAATCCATGCCAGCTAGCCCGACTCTGATGAGGGACCGACCTTCGCTGCTCAAGTGCTCGCTAACAGTGTGTAACACTTGGACCCGTCAGGGAGATTGAAGACCCGGTCACTGATAATGTTTCTGGTACTAGTGACTCACTGATTCTGGCCTTCTAGCACCTTACATTGTAATCATATTAAAAAATTTGTCATGATGCAAACGCCACCGTGGAAAATGTCTAGGCTAGCTGGCATGGATTTGGACACGCCACCAAACCAGCCTATAGCACACCCTATGGACGCGCGGCAATAAATACCTCCATCGCCACAGCACCAAACCATCATTCAAAATCGCCGCATCACGCAGACAACAACAACGGCAGCAGAAACGCCGTGGCCCTTGGCGTTTTCAGTCTGGTCAGAAATGCCAAAACCCTTAGCGTTTCCAGAAACACAATCTGGCTCGGCGTTTCTAGCCTGCCACGTCGGCGAGTGGGGCCAGGGCAGCAACGCGAGCTAGCTCGGCGTTTCTGTGTGGAGCAGAAATGCCACGGGCTATGGCGTTGCTAAAAGAGTCAGATTGTGAAATAATTTCGTTTCAAGTTCATTTTGTGCTATGGTTTTCTGACAAGGTCAGAACAGTGCTTTTGTCTGAAGTACGCTCGGTGGGATCTCTGTCGGCCTCGGTGGGAGAGCGCGGTGCGCCGGATCAGTGACGATTGGCATCATGTGACCACCACGCCCCACGACCAGAGGCGGAAGTGCCTCCGGCACAGACAATCCCGCTTGGAGCGACAGCTGGGCCACATGAAGAGCTTTTGGGCCAATCACAACAAGCATTTGGCTGGGACCCGGTTGCGGATATGCTAGCATCCACCACACTTAAGGTAGACCGAGGCTAGTGAAGCTACCTTGGAAGCCGTGCCATTGGGACAAACCCTGGAAGCCTGTGCCCTGGAGGGTGGGTCCGAGGCAGCCCATGCAGGCGATGTGACCACGTTGCATGGCAACAGTAACTTGGACGGTACGTTGGCCGCGAGAGAAATTACAGTGGAGCCACATCTTTGTAGCGTTGGGAAACATCAAGACCTTTTGCTCGGGACTTCTAAAAAAGCTTGCGCCACTGCTGCTTAAGGAAATAGATGGGCTAAGGGGAGTGCGCGCTGGCCAGGATCCTTTCACGCCAAGGCATAACACAAGATCCGCGTGTGCTGTTGGCCACAGGAAGACAAAAGCCACGGCAGCAGAGTCAGTACTTCTCAAAGCACTGTGGATCACCCACTACAAAAAAAGACACATCTGTGACATTATGGCCCGAATGAAAAAAAATTCTGTCATGGTTGTGACACTTCTATGACAATAATTGTGACAAAAACACGTATCATTATAGATGTAGTGGGCTCCTACTTCTATGACAAAAAATTATGACAGAAAATGGGCTTTTCGTCCTGGGCGGGCCGGAGACGCACCCGCATGACATTCTTTGGGCCATCCATGACGTAAAAAATCGTGGTAGAAGTGAGGGCGAGGAAATTTTCGGGGAGTTCCCGGTTACGGTGGGTGGTCGGGCCGAGCGATGCAGTGTGGTTTTGCGCGTTTCTCTCTCGTACGCGCGCGTGTGTGCGAGGCGCTCGCTAACTGAACCCGAGCGAGGCGTACGTTCGCTTACTGAACCCGAGCGATCGATCGCCCTCGCACTACGTACTGAACACAAGCGATCGATCCCTCGCACTACGTACTGAACCCGATCGATCCCTTCGCTGCTAACTGAAGCCGATCGATCCCTTCGCTGCTAACTGAACCCGAGCGATTCCTTCGCTGCTAAACTAAACCCGACCGATTCCTTCGCTGCTAACTGAACCCGAGCGATCGATCGCTGCTGCTGCTTACTGAAGCCGATCGATCGATGCGTTGCATCGAGCCCCCGTACGAGACATAGCTGGTTGGGTTTGCCTCTTGATGAACAGTGCCCGTTGCTGCCGCGCGCGCGATACACGTAGACACGAGTCGAGACGCATCGATCGAGCCGGTTGGTTGGCTGTGGATGAACAGTTCCCGTTGCTGCCGCCTGCTCGTACGCCTCACCCCAGCTGGTGGGGGTTGGATGAACAGGACGCCGGCCGTGTAGGCGGTTGGCGCTGGATGAACAGGACCCCGAGGAGGCCGTGCCGTGGTACGCCATACCCCAGCCGGTTGGGGGTGGATGAACAGGACCCCCGTGGAGGCTGGATGAACAGTAGCCGGTGGAGGCTGGATGAACAGGACCCCGTGGAGGCTGGATGAACAGTAGCCGGTGGAGGCTGGAGGAAGTCGATGGTGGATGAACAGTATCCCGTGGAGTCCCGTTTTGCGGTACGCCTCACCCCTCCCGATGAACAGGACTCCGTTTCGACTGTAGGCAGTTGGGTAGAAGTCCGTTTCCTCCGTTTTGCGGTACGCCAGACCCCTCCCGATCAACAGGACCCCGTTTCGACCGTAGGCGGTTGAACAGAAGTCCGTTTCCTCCGTTTTGCGGTACGCCAGACCCCCAGCCGATGAACAGGACCCCGTTTCAACCGTAGGCGGTCGAACAGAAGGCCATTTTCTTCGTTTTGCGGTATGCCAGACCCCGAGTCGATGAACAGGACCCCGTTTCGGCTGTTCCGTCCAAGCAGGTTGGCTCCCGATGAACAGGACGCGTTCCGACCCAGTCGCTTGGCTCCCGATGAACACGCCGCTGTTTCCTCCGTTCCGACCCAACCGGTTGGCTGCCGATGAACAGGAGGCCGTTGCTGCCGTCCGTTGCCTCTCTCCATGTACAAAAGCCCTGGCCGTACGTCTGCGCGAGTATGCGTTCGAGACCCAGCACGTATATGTACGTACGTCGCTTTTTTTTTGCCGTGTGACTGTACGTACGTGTACACGATTTAGACGGGGCTACCTGAACCGCTGCGTCGGGGGCTCTACTACGACACGTGCCGCTCCTTACACGGCCACAGTTCATCGTGGCAGAGAGACCGATCGACCAGTATGTACGTACACGCTTGCGACCAGACAGATAACGATACGTACGCTTCGACCTGGTGGGTCCCAGCTATCTGGGGGATACGGAGGCACTTCCTTGTGTGCGAAGATATAGCTGTGGGTCCCAGCTATCATGGGGAGGAATCATTTTTTTCGCGCAATAAGGTGGCACTTCCTTGCGTGCGAAGATGTAGCTGGTGGGTCCCAGCTGTCAGGGGGAGGAAACTTTTTTCCAGCGTAATAAGGAGGCACTTTCCTTGCGTGCGACCATGGACCTCGTGGGTCCCAGTTGTCAGCCTCTCCACGTACAGTACTCTTCCGATGACTCTCGTTTGTTGACCACGCCGTGCCGAGCGCACAAAGTCGGTGGACGACGGTGAGGCCCCGGACGGGAACAACCAGGAGATGGGGAAGATGCGGCAGTGGAGTCGCAGACGGAGAGGAGTATGACGTACGAGGGTTGACTGGTTCGGTGCGACCTGGGGCTACAGTCGGCGGAGAATAACAGGAGGGGTGGAGGGATGGCCTGGCCGACGGTGCGTGATACGTCCATTTTGCATCATGTTTTCCTACTGTTATTTATTATGTTTTTGATCATTATTTCACTTTATGATACAATTCTTATGCCTTTTCTCTCTTATTTTGCAAGTTTCACATGAAGAGGGAGATTGTCGGCAGCTGGAATTCTGGACTGGAAAGGGGTGAAACAGAGATAGCTATTCTGCACAACTCCAAATGCCCTGAAAATTTACGGAGAATTATTTTGGAATATATAAAAAATACTGGCGAAAGAATTACCAGGAGGGGGCCCACCAGGAAGCCACAAGCCTGGGGGGCGCGCCCTACCCCCTAGGCGCGCCCCCCGAGCTTGTGGGGCCCCTGGCAGCCCTCTGCCCCCTCCTTCTGCGATATGAAGCCATTTGCCCTAGAAAAAATAACAAGAATACTTTCAGGACGAAGGGCCGCCGTCTGGAGGCGGAACCTGGGCAGGAGCACTTTTGCTCTCCGGCGGAGCGATTCCGCTGGGGAAACTTCCCTCCGGGAGGGGGAAATCGAAGTCATCGACATCACCAAGGATCCTCTCATCATGGGAGGACCAATCTTCATCAACATCTTCACCAGCACCATCTCATCTCAAACCCTAGTTCATCTCTTGTATTCAATCTTTGTCTCAAAATCTCAGATTGGTACCTGTGGGTTGCTAGTAGTGTTGATTACATCTTGTAGTTGATGCTAGTTGGTTTATTTGGTGGAAGATTATATGTTCAGGTCCTTAATGATATTGAATACCCCTCTGATCTTGAACATGAATATGATTTGTGAGTAGTTACTTTTGTTCTTGAGGACATGGGAGAAGTCTTGTCATAAGTAGTCATGTGAATTTGGTATTCGTTCAATATTTTGATGATATGTATGTTGTTGCTTCCTTTAGTGGTGTCGTGTGAACGTCGACTACATGACACTTCACCATCTTTGGGCCTAAGGGAAGGCATTGTGGAGTAGTAATTAGATGATGGGTTGGTAGAGTGACAGAAGCTTAAACCCTAGTTTGTGCGCTATTCCGTAAGGGGCTTATTTGGATCCATATGTTTCATGCTATGATTAGAGTTATCTTAATTCTTCTTTCGTAGTTGCAGATGCTTGCGAGAGGGGGGTAATCATAAGTGGGAGGCTTGTTCAAGTAAGAACAACACCCAAGCACCGTTCCACCCACATATCAAATTATCAAAGTAGCGAACGCGAATCAAACAAATATGATGAAAGTGACTAGATGAAATTCCCATGTGTCCTCGAGAACGCTTTGCTTACTATACGAGTTCGTTCCGGCTTGTCCTTTGCTATAAAAAGGATTGGGCCAGCTTGCTGCACTTTATTATACTTGTTACTTGTTACTTGCTACGAATTATCTTGCTATCAAAACTATCTGTTACCGATAATTTCAGTGCTTGCAGAGAATACCTTACTGAGAACCGCTTGTCATTTCCTTCCGCTCCTCGTTGGGTTCGACGCTCTTACTTATTGAAAGGACTACGATTGATCCCCTATACTTGTGGGTCATCAAAACTATTTTCTGGCGCCGTTGCCGGGGAGTGAAGCGCCTTTGGTGAGTGGAATTTGGTAAGGAAACATTTATATTACGTGCTGAAATTTACTGTCAGTTGTCACTATGGAAAGTAATCCTTTGAGGGGTTTGTTCAGGGTATCTTCACCTCGATAGGAAGCATTGAGAGTTGCCCCTCAACCTACTGAACCTACTGAAAATATTTACTATGAAATTCCTTCGGGTATGATAGAGAAACTGCTAGCTAATCCTTATGCAGGAGATGGAACGGTGCATCCTGATATTAACTTGATATATGTGGATGAAATTTGTGGATTGTTTAAGCTTGTAGGTCTATCCGGAGATGGAGTTAAGAAGAAGGTATTCCCTTTATCTTTGGAGGGAAATGCATTGACATGGTATAGGCTATGTGATGATACTGGAACATGGGATTGGAACCGGTTGAAGCTAGAATTTCACCAGAAATTTTATCCTATGCATTTGGTTCATCGTGATCGGAATTATATATATAATTTTTGGCCTCGTGAAGGAGAAAGTATCGCTCAAGCTTGGGGGAGGCTTAAGTATATGTTACATACATGCCCCAATCATGAGCTCTCAAGAGAAATAATTATTCAAAACTTTTATGCTTGGATTTCTCATAATGATCAATCCATGCTCGATACTTCTTCTACTGGTTCCTTTATGAAGAGGGCTATTGAATTCAAATGGGATCTTCTGGAAAGAATTAAGCGCAACTCTGAAGATTGGGAAATCGACAAAGGTAAAGAATCAGGTATAAATCTTGAGTGTGATTGTGTTAAATCTTTTATGAAAACTGATGCTTTTCACAAGTTTAGTGCTAAATATGGACTTGACTCTGAGATAGTAGCTACCTTTTGTGAATCTTTTGCTGCTCATGTTGATCTCCCTAAGGAGAAATGGTTTAAATATCATCCACCTATTGAATTAAATGAAGAACCTGTTAGTGTTAAAGAAGAAACAATTATTTACAATGCTGATCCAGTTGTGCCTACTGCTTATATTGAGAAACCTCCTTTCCCTGTTAGGATTAAGGAACATGCTAAAGCTTCAACTGTGGTTAATAAAAGTAATACAAGAACACCTAGACCTTTTGAACAAATTAAAGTTGAACCTAATATTGCAATGGTTAAGGATATTTTGGTTGATGATATTGATGGACATGTTATTTACTTTTGTGATGAGGCTGCTAGAATCGCTAAACCTGTTAGAAATGAAAGAGATATGCTTGATAAGAACGAGCCCATAGTTGGCATGCCTGTTGTCTCTGTTAATATTGGAGACTATTGCTATCATGGTTTATGTGATATGGGTGCTAGTGTGAGTGCTATTCCATTTTCTTTATATCAAGAAGTAATGAATGATATTGCACCTGTTGAGATTGAAGATATTGATGCTACTATTAACGCTTGCAAACAGAGATACTATTACTCCACTTGGGATTGTTAGAGATGTTGAAGTCTTGTGCGGTAAGATCAAATTTGCTACTGATTTCTTAGTATTTGGTTCACAACAAGATAATTTTTGTCCCATTATATTCGGTAGACCCTTCTTGAATACTGTTAATGCTGTAATTGATTGTGTTAAAGAGAAAGTTAGAGTTAAGTTTGGTGATATATCTCATGAATTTAATTTCTCTAAGTTTCATAGACAACCTCATGATAAAGAATTACCCAATAAAGATGAAATTATTGGTCTTGCTTCTATTGCTGTGCCTCCTACTGATCCACTAGAACAATATTTGCTAGACCATGAGAATGATATGCATATGAATGAAAGAAATGAAATAGATGAGTTGTTCTTCAAACAAGCACCTATTCTTAAACATAATTTACCTATTGAAACCTTGGGAAATCCTCTACCACCCAAGGGTGATCCTGTGTTTGAATTAAAGAAACTTCCTGATACACTTAAATATGCTTATCTTGATGAAAAGAAGATATATCCTGTTATTATTAGTGCTAACCTTTCAGAGCATGAAGAAAAGAGATTACTTAGAACTCTGAGGAAGCACCGTGCTGCTATTGGATATACTCTTGATGATCTTAAGGGCATTAGTCCCACTCTATGTCAGCATAAAATTCATATGGAGCCAGATGCTAAACCAGTTGTTGATCATCAAAGAAGGTTGAATCCTAAAATGAAGGATGTGGTAAGGACTGAAATATTAAAACTTCTGGAGGCAGGTATAATTTATCCCATAGCTGATAGTAGATGGGTAAGTCCTGTTCATTGTGTTCCTAAGAAAGGAGGTATTACCGTAGTTCCTAATGATAAAAATGAACTCATTCCACAAAGAATTGTAACTGGCTATAGAATGGTAATTGATTTCAGGAAATTAAATAAAGCTACTAGGAAAGATCATTACCCTTTGCCTTTTATTGATCAAATGTTAGAAAGACTATCTAACCATACACACTTTTGTTTCCTAGATGGTTATTTTGGTTTCTCTCAAATACCTGTATCACCAGAAGATCAAGAGAAAACCATATTTACTTGTCCTTTTGGAACTTATGCTTATCATCGTATGCCTTTTGGTTTATGTAATGCACCTGCTACCTTTCAAAGATGTATGACTGCTATATTCTCTGACTTTTGTGAAAAGATTGTTGAGGTTTTCATGGATGATTTCTCCGTTTACGGAACTTCTTTTGATGATTGCTTGAGCAACCTTGATCGAGTTTTGTAGAGATGTGAAGAAACTAATCTTGTTTTGAACTGGGAGAAGTGCCACTTTATGGTAAATGAAGGTATAGTCCTTGGGCATAAAATTTCTGAAAGAGGTATTGAAGTTGATAAAGCTAAAGTTGATGCAATTGAGAAAATGCCATGTCCTAAAGATATCAAAGGTATAAGAAGCTTCCTTGGTCATGCTGGTTTCTATAGAAGGTTTATAAAAGACTTCTCTAAAATTTCTAGGCCTCTTACTAATCTTTTGCAAAAAGATGTTCCATTTGTTTTTGATGATGATTGTGTAGAAGCCTTTGAAATACTTAAGAAAGCCTTAATTTCTGCGCCTATTGTTCAACCACCTGATTGGAACCTACCCTTCGAAATTATGTGTGATGCTAGTGATTATGATGTTGGTGCTTTTCTAGGGCAAAGAGTTGATAAGAAATTGAATGTTATCCATTATGCTAGTAAAATTCTAGACAGTGCTCAAAAAAATTATGCTACTACCGAGGAAGAATTTTTAGCAGTTGTGTTTGCATGTGATAAATTCAGATCTTACATTGTTGATTCCAAAGTTACTATTCACACTGATCATGCTACTATTAAATATCTTATGGAAAAGAAAGATGCTAAACCTAGACTTATTAGGTGGGTTCTGTTATTACAAGAGTTTGATTTGCATATTATTGATAGAAAGGGAGCTGAGAATCCCGTAGCAGATAATTTGTTAAGAATGGAAAATGTTCTTGATGACCCACTTCCTATTAATGACGATTTTCCTGATGAACAATTAGCTGTGATAAATGCTTCTCGTAATACCCCTTGGTATGCAGACTATGCTAATTACATTGTTGCTAAATATATACCACCTAGTTTCACATACCAACAAAAGAAAAAGTTTTTCTTTGATTTAAGGCATTACTTTTGGGATGACCCACATTTATATAAAGAAGGAGTAGATGGTGTTATTAGACATTGTGTGCCTGAGCATGAATAGGAACAAATCCTACGGAAGTGTCACTCCGAGGCATACGGAGGACACCATGCGGGAGACAGAACTGCACACAAGGTATTACAATATGGTTTTTTTATTGGCCTACTCTTTTCAAAGATGCACATAAGTTTGTCCTCTCTTGTGATGAATGTCAAAGAATTGGTAATGTTGGTAGACGTCAGGAAATGCCTATAAATTATTCACTTGTTATTGAACCATTTGATGTTTGGGGTTTTGATTATATGGGACCTTTTCCTTCCTCTAATGGGTATACTCATATTTTAGTTGCTGTTGATTACATTACTAAGTGGGTAGAAGCTATTCCAACTAGTAGTGCTGATCATAACACTTCTATTAAAATTCTTAAAGAAGTTATATTTCCGAGGTTTGGAGTCCCTAGATATTTAATGACTGATGGTGGTTCACATTTTATTCATGGTGCTTTCCGTAAACTGCTTGCTAAATATGATGTTAATCATAGAATTGCATCTCCTTATCATCCTCAGTCTAGTGGTCAAGTTGAATTAACTAATAGAGAAATAAAATTAATTTTGCAAAAGATCGTTAATAGATCTAGAAAGAATTGGTCTAAAAAACTTGATGATGCATTATGGGCTTACAGAACTGCTTATAAAAATCCTATGGGTATGTCTCCATATAAAATGGTTTATGGAAAAGCATAACATTTACCTCTTGAGTTAGAACATAAAGCATATTGGGCAATTAAAGAACTTAACTATGATTTCAAACTTGCCGGTGAAAAGAGGTTATTTGATATTAGCTCCCTAGATGAATGGAGAACTCAAGCTTATGAAAATGCCAAGTTATTTAAAGAAAAAGTTAAAAAATGGCATGATAAGAGAATCCAAAAATGGGAATTCAAAGTAGGTGATCATGTTCTATTATACAATTCTCGTTTAAGATTTTTTGCAGGAAAACTTCTCTCTAAGTGGGAAGGACCATACATCATTGAAGAAGTTTATCGCTCCGGAGCCATCAAAATAAACAACTCCGAAGGCAATAATCCGAGAGTGGTTAATGGGAAAATAATTAAACATTATATCTCAGGTAAGCCCATTAATGTTGAAACCAATATTATTCAAACAATGACACCAGAAGAGGACATAGAAGAAACCTTCCGGAACGCTCCATAATCCTGAAAAGGATTAGGTATGTGGTACGGTAAGGAAACCGACTCCAAAACTTCCATAAAAGTACTTTCTGTCTGTTTTGGAATATATGAAAAGTTAGGAAAATAATAAACTGTCCGAAAAGTGCACGAGGAGGCGACAAGCCTGGTGTCGGTGTCAAAACCGGCAGACCTTGGGGTAGGGGGTCCCGAGCTGCGGATCTCGGATCGGTGGTGACAGAGACAATGGAGACGATGTTTACCCAGGTTCGGGCCCTCTTAATGGAGGTAAAACCGTACGTCCTGCCTTTGTTTATATTGATGAAGATGTATCGAATACAGAGTTGATCTACCACGAGATCGTAATGTGTGTCTAACTTCTAGGGCTAGGTGAACAATATTGCGTTGATGTCCCTTCTATGGGCTAAACCCTATGGCTTATATACACGCCAGGGAGGGCATCTAGGGTTACAAGGTCGGTATCTAGGAGCAGGGCAGCTGGAGAGATCTTGGAGTATACGTCAAGTCTTCGGTGGAGGCAGTCTTGATCACGCTTCCTGTATGCGTCCTCTGGAGCCCATCTTGATCACGCACGAGGGCCCATAAGCCCAACCGAAGAGACGGGCTGGCTAGGTTAGCACCCCCTAATCCAGGACACCGTCAGTAGCCCCCGAACTGGTCTTCTATGCCGAGGACGACTCTCTCAACAAACGCCGCCTCGGATCCGGAGTCCTTGGTTTGACAGACGAGTTCCCCTTTATATTTCACTCTTTTTGGTAGAGCGGTGACATCCGAGGTCCAACCGAGCTTGTTTCCCACCCGAAAGGGGGTGGATATCTTAGCCTCGAAGGCTTATCGTCGAGGTATGAACGGTCCAGTCCGGTCTGACAGCTTTATCGAAATGACATGCCCTACGACAGGTCGGGCAGTTACTACCTCCCTTAAATCGCGGTTCAAGGCAGCTTTTTTACTGGTACATCCCATCAAGGTGGAGATCGTGCCCGTTTTCTTAGGGATATCATTACGATTTTGTTTCCCCCCATATGCTTATCGGCATCTTTGATGGGAGCGGCGAGTTTATCGGCGCAGCGAGGGGGACTCTTAACCTTTCACAGGCTTATAAGAGCAAAAAAAGAGGACAGTGCAATCGACCACGCTTCCTCTAGATCCAGCGCCCAAATCCCATCCTACTCCTTTTCCCTTTCGTGAGTCCATCCTTCACTACCAGCCATGGCCGACACCCTCAAGGGGCATTGGGGTGGTTCCATCGTGACGGATGAGACCATCCAGGAGCTGCGCAGCGTGGGGTATCTGACCCCCGCCATCGCCACCCGCGCTCCAGCGGCTGGCCAGCAGGTGCCCGCTCCCAATGCCGGGGAGCGAGTAGTCTTCGTCCCCCACCTCATCCGAGGCCCGGGGTTCCCGCTGCACCCCTTTGTGCGCGGGGTGATGTATTACTACTGGCTCGATTTCCACCACATGGCCCCAAACTCCATTCTTCACCTCGCTTCCTTCATCATGGTCTGCGAGGCCTTCCTCCGCTGCGAGCCACACTTCGGCCTATGGCTGAAGCTCTTCGGGATCAAGCCAAAGTCCAGTGGCTCCGACCTCGCGGAGTGCGGAGGGGCCATGATCAGCAAAAACCAGGGGGCCACATGGTTCAAGGGCACTTTCATCGAAATAGTGAAGGAGTGGCAGCGGGAGTGGTTTTACATCACCGAACCGCTCGCCCCTGGCCAAGCCGAGGTCCCAGCCTTTCTCGGCCGGGCCCCCAAAGAAGCTCAAATCTTGGAAAGAGAAGGGCGTCGCCTGGGGGAACCCAAAAGAGGTGGAGCTCCTTGTTGAGAGGATCAAATGGTGGTCCACCACGGGGAAGGTCGAGCTTGCCGACGTCATCAACGTCATGCTCAACCGCCGCATACTCCCTCTCCAGTTTCGGGCTACCCCGATGTGGGCACAAAGCCCGAGGACATGGACACCATCACCACCTTCTTCCGCTCCACCTTGGCTGCCATGTGGACGAGACTCATGAAGCTGGCCAAGGACAAGATCCCCAAGGAAGGGGAGGACCGCGGCCTCGAACACGGCTATGAAGCCCCCCCGGTGAGTGATTCTGCCAATTAACTGTCATTCTTTGTCCGTCGCGCCGAGGAGTAGAGTTTTAATGAATCGTTGTGCTTGACGTTTTGCAGAAGTGGCTGGCCTGGGTAAGTGCGATGCCCAGCTCCACTGCCGGAGGAGCCCCCGACTCCCCTTCTCTCGGCGCTTCTGACCGAGGAGCCACACGTGGTGGCCCCCAAAGGGACGAGGTCCCTGAGGGGTAAATCAAGTGCTTGGACTCGGGAGACCTCGGTCACCCAGTCCGAAGACACACACACCTCCGCTGCCCAAGACAGTGACGCAGAGGAGGGTGAGGAGGAGGAGGTCCCCCTCCCAAAGGGGAAGGGATCGGCGTCAGAGGACGCCAAAGTTGGCATGCCACCGAAGGGCCCGAAGAGGCCAAGGCAATCCTCGTTCGGGGCTGCCAGCCAGTTGTCGGAGAGAGCCGAGCTCTCCGGCGACTCAGAAGAAGACCTCCTCGCCATTGGGAGGAAGAAACCGGCGCCTCGAGGGTAAGCCATTGTCTTTGCATCCCGTCTTTCAATTTGATAAGTTCTTTTTAGTAAGGGAAAACTCACAGAGCGTCCTCTTCTCACGCAGTCCGCCGAGGGTAATCCCCAGCGGTTCCTCGAGCGGGTTGCCATCCGCCAGCGGGACTCCAGAGCCCGCTGCTCCTCCCCCGGCAGATGATGGGCTAGGGGAGGCAACATCCATCCTGGCCCCTGACGTCAACACGACGGGGGCCGACGAGGTGGCCATCATGGCCGAGGTCGACACCTCGGCCCAACAAGACCCGGGGGAGAAACACCCCGTGGTCATCGAAAAGGGGCCGGGCCAGTCATCGGTCCAGCCTATATCTACCTCGACTCCGCCACCCCAGGTGGAGGCCACTCGGGTAGACGTATCCGAGGTCATCCCTCCACCCGCGCCAACTGCCCAAGGACGGGCTTGCGCGGGGTGGACCGAGGAGATGGAGGACACCTTGAAGGGCTCCTCCATCAAGGAAGAGCACCTTGCCTTGATAGACGCGGCGCTGCAGGGCTTCAGGTCCGCAGGGGCTGGCCTGCATGAGGTTTTCAAGAACCTCGTAGTGGGTTTCGAGGTACGATTCTATCCGCGCACCAAGTTTAACTTGTTTATCTGAACTTTGTTGATTTATGTATTCATCCGAGGACATGAGAGTACAGCCTGCTAAACGGCTTAGTGAGTGAGTAGCCCCCGAGCCTGAAGTCGGTTTTGAGAAACCGGCATTGGGGTCGTTTTGATTGAGTAGGAGCCTGTTAAGTAGCCCCCAGGGCGCTGCTCGAGGCAGCCATCCTGGAACCTTTTAGTAATGTAACTGTTCCCTTTGTAATAAGGATTTTTACTGCCAGGTTTCGACCTCGGTTCCGGACCCCGCCTCCGAGGAGATTGCGGAGATGAACCGGAAGCTAGAGAGGTCCCAGGAGGAGCTTACCCTGGTGAACCAAAAATTCGAGCAGTCTCAAGGTAAGAAAGTTAAACTTGTGTTATACTAGGAACAAAAAAGAGTTTATGATAGGTGTTGCGCAATGAAAAACTAAGGCCGAACTGTTTCAATGACAGCGGCTTTAGCGGAGCTTGAGATGCTGAAGGCCGAGCTCGAAAAGGCTCGGCAGGAGGTGAGGCAGCAGGAGGCTGCTGCCGCCAAGGCAAAGAAGGCCCGAGCCACCGAGAAGGCGGTCGGGGACAAGCACCAGGCGCAGGTGCTGGAAGTCGAGGAGACCCTGAAGGGCGTGTTTGAAGCACGCGACAAGCTTCAGGAGGAGGGGCAACGAACAAAGGAGGAGCTCGAGAAGCTTCAACTTGCCTACTCCGAGCTCAAGACCTCGGCCTGAGCTAACCACGAGGTGCTCCAGCAGGTGGAGCAAATCGCCTCGGGTAAGCTATTTCTGCTGCAGTGTTCGTTTGGCAACAAAGGGTGTGTCGAGCTCACCCAGTTATGGCGTTCCGCAGAAGTTTTTGCGGATCTTCCGCAGAGCGCGGCGGATGCGGTGGCGTACTTCGGCCAGCTAGCGGGCCACGAGGCGTAGAAGGCCTTTTGGGGGCAGTCCCCGGGGTCGCCGTTGGCACAGCTGCTAAATCATCGAGTGAAGCAGCTCGTGGAGTTGTTTCGCATGACGAGACCGGCGCTCCAGGACCTCTGTATCGCATTGTGGCCTGCCGAAGCCATGCCCAAGAGCCTCTTCGGCCTTACGGCCCGTCTCCAAGATGCCGTTCCCTGTGTGAACCGCTGGAGGCGGTCAACGTTGTTTGAAGGAGCGCGGAGGGCGTACGCCTGCGTGAAGACGCACTTTCGGAAGGTTGATGCGGCGACATGTGCCGTGGGCCCTCCTGCCGACAAGCCACGCACCGCCGAACAGTTCTTTGCCGAGGTGGAGGAGGGAGCTCGTCTCACCGAAGCCATGTGTTCAAAGGACACTATGTATTTCTGAGCAGTACTTCAGAATGCCGAAGTGTGTGATGTACAAAACTTGATCGTTTGATTGAATGAATATGGCTTTAAATTCCATGAGTGTTTTTTTCTTTTAATTAGTTTTACCTCCTATATGACTGTTTTAAAGTGAGAGTGGCCGGTCGTCGGCTTCAGCCCCAGTGTAGGTCATACAAAGGGTGTTCCTTAAAGCACACTTGACCCTTAGCCGATGTCTCGGCACCCGAAGGTGGTCGGTGCTTATAGGAACTAGGCAATCAGACTATAGTGGCTTTATGACTTTTACTTAGTCATAGGAGTTTGACTGTGGGGGCTGATGACTAGCCCCCAGTGTGGGAAGTGGGCGGCCTGGTCGGCCGAGGTCTAGGCCATAACACACTTCGGCTAGAAATGAAAGCCCTTCGTTTAACATGGGTGATCTCCATCGTCACATCGCTTAATGTGGTCTACGGATGGCGGACCAGTTTGCGCATACCTAGATAGTCAGTTTTCGGCTTTCTCCACTGAGGCGCTATACCAATTGACCTGGCGGCGCAATCGTAGTGGTTCTCCCGTTACACCCTTAGCTAAATTCATCGGAAATGTAAGGGGTACACATAGGAGCCGGGCAACCCAACTATTGACCGAAATCTAGGTTCGAAACTAATGCATATAAAGCCAAGATCCGAGACGCCGAACACTTCAGACTTGTGGTACGATTGTATCTTTTTTTAAAGAACCTCTTCGTAGCGCGGGGTCCATGCGTAGAAAGAAATATGATAAGGACCTTTAAGGGGCCTGGTTTCTTTATTTCATAATTTTGAGTGTTTACATGCCCAACTGCAACAAGAGGAATTGAAAGAATGAAACATAAAAAGTAAAAAGGGAGGAAGAAACAGGGTGGATATTTATCATCGGAGTTTTAAGAATCCGGGCCGCTACCTATCACACGTCTGCGTTTCCGAGCTATTGACCAGATGTTCACCATTGATGGTGAGGACTTGGGGAGGTTAATGCCTTTCTGGCCCTTTATACGCTTCAAGCGTTTGATTGACCGAGCTCCTTTAAAGGAGACATCGCCGAAGTCCATTCTGTGGTTGAAACCACATTGATGTAGTCATGTTTGGCTGTTTCTTTTACAGATACTTGCCTATGCGGGGGCTCGAAGCCACGTCGTTGCTTGGTCAAACCGTGCCGACGTTTGAGTAAATTTTTTTGGCTCCTCGACGACCCAGGGTATCTTCAGTGCGAAATTATGCACTTTGGGGACGTAGTGCCCACTCTAGAGAGGGCACGCGAGGAGCCCGCATCCCTATTTTGGGTGTGGGAGTACCTGGCCGAGGTCTATTTGTGCAGCCCGGGCATGCTTCGAAGAGCGAGCGACGCGTTTATCGCTGCGGGCTGCCTCCTCGGACGCCTGTACCTCGGCTGCGAAAGCCGCGGTCTGTTCCTCCGTCCGGAGTGAGCGTTCGGTGTTACCATTGATTGTGATAACGCCGTTGGGTCCCGGCATTTTGAGCTTGAGGTAGGCATAATGCGGGACTGCGTTGAAGCGTGGAAAGGCCGTGCGCCCTAGGAGCGCGTGGTATCCACTTCGGAAAGGCACGATATCGAAGATTAACTCCTCGCTTCTGAAGTTCTCGGGCGAGCCGAAGACTACCTCCAGGGTGACCGTTCCGGTGCAACGGGCTTCGACACCCGAGATGACACCTTTAAAGGTGGTGGAGCTCGGCTTGATCCGAGATGAGTCGATGCCCATCTTTCGAGCCGTGTCCTCGTAAATGAGGTTGAGGCTGCTTCCACTATCCATCAGGACGCGTGTTAGATGATAACCATCAACAATAGGGTCCAGGACGAGTGCCGCTGATCCTCCATGCCTGATGCTGGTCGAATGATCATGCTTGTCAAATGTGATCGGTAAGCCGACCGTGGGTTTTATTTCGGGGCGACTGGCTCTAGCGCGTATACATCCCGAAGTACACGCTTCCTCTCCCTTTTGGGGATGTGGGTGACATAGATCATATTGACCTCTGTTACCTCATCAGGAAACTTCTTTTGGCCTCCATTATTCGGCCGCCGAGGTTCATCATCGTCTTCACTGCGAATTTGGGTTTTATTTTGACCCTCTGTCGCTATCTTGCCGGCTTGTTTAAAGACCCAACAATTTCTGTTAGTGTGGGTTGCTGGTTTGTCCTGAGTGCCGTGGATTCCACATGGGCGGTCCAGGAGTCTATCAAGATGGCTAGATCCATCCTTGTTCCCTTTACAGGGTTTTCTTTTCTGTCCGGACTTAGGTCCGGTGAACCCCGCGTTGACCGCAGCGTCCTCTGTATCGCTTCGACCATTTTTATACCTGCGCTTATTTTTGTTGCACTTGGGTTTTCCATTGGCGTCGCGTGTTTCCGAGGTGCCTGCCTCGCCGTTGTGAGTACTACGGGCGAGCCAACTGTCCTCCCCCGCGCAAAAGCGGGTCATTAGTGAGGTGAGGGCTGCCATAGTCCTCGGCTTATCCTGGCCGAGTTGACGGGCCAACCATTCATCTTAGATATTGTTCTTGAATGCGGCGATGGCCTCGGCTTCGGAGCAGTCTATGATCTGGTTCTTCTTGGTGAGGAACCTATTCCAGAATTTCCGGGCTGATTCGCCTGGCTGCTGGGTGACATGGCTAAGGTCATCAGCGTCCGGAGGTCGGACATATGTACCCTGGAAGTTTGCTCGAAAAGCGTCTTCTTGGGCCTCCCAGCGGCCGATAGAGTGAGGAGGGAGGCTGTTAAGCCAATGCCTCGCTGGCCCCTTTAGCTTGAGCTACAGATATTTAATGGAGTGGAGATCATCTCCGTTGGCCATGTGTATGTGTAGGAGGAAATCCTCGATCCATACTGCTGGGTCTGTGGTGCCATCGTAAGATTCTATATTGATGGGCTTAAATCCTTCCGAGAATTGATGTTCCATCACCCTATCCGTAAAACAGATTGGGTGAGCCGGACCTTGGAACCTAGGAGCATCTCGTCGGAGGTCGGGAGAGAGCCGTGAGTAAGCCTGATCTCGGGCACGGCCGTTCCTGTCCATCCAGGCATCGTAGCCGTCAAGCCCAGTGGGCGCACGTCCCCTTGATCCATAGATGGACCGAGGGGGTGCCCTGTTTTCCTCAATGCGATGTCTAGCGTCGTGAGGATCTAGGTAATCCACGGGGTCCTTGCCATAGCGGCGTGGAGGTGGCCGGTCACTGAGGTTTTCTCGTCTTGGCCTGTCCCGGCCTCTAGGGGGTCGGTCGTGGTCGTCGGCGAGCTCCTCATCGAACTCCGGCAAGAGACGCCTACATGGGTATGATTTCGGTGCGCTATGGCGCCGGTTTACCATGTCTTGCTCGGCGGAGAGCACTTCGACCCACTTTTCATTTAGTGCGTCGGTATTGGCCTGCAGCTGCTGCTTCTTGCGTTTTATGCTCCGGGCCGTTTCAACAAGGCGCTGCCGGAAGCGCTCTTGTTCAAAAGGGTCTTCGGGGACGATGTAGTCCTCGGTACCGAGGCTCTCGTCCTCCTTGGATTCCGGCATGTAGTTGTCATCGGCCCCTTCAAAGAGGTCATCGGGATCTGAGTCCCTGAGAAATCGGTCAGGTGTGCCGTTCCTTACTGGGGAGGCATGAACGTCCTCTTCATGGTTATTGACATCACCGTCCTCCGCGTCGCCGTTATTGGCTGTTGCGTTATTACCACTGGGCTCCCCGTTATTACCCCTTCGGCGTCTTCGCCGACGTCTTGGAGGATATTTGGGGGTGTCCACCATGTAAACATCGTAGGTGGACGTGGCGGTCCACCTACCCGCGTTTACCGGGGGCGAGGTGTTCTCGATGGGGCCATCAGCATCTTCCTCCATGTCTGTGGCCTCACCATAGTCCAACACGTCGGTTAAATCGTCGACCGTGGCGACTAGGTGGGTGGTGGGCGGGATGTAAATTTCTCGATCGTCGGCTTTAAGTCAGATCTGATTATAAACCGAATTCTTGCCGTCCGACATGGACATGCTCTGGATGCGGTCAAGCATCTCATCGAGGTGAGATAGCTCTTCGGGATTCATTGATGCGCCATAGGCAGGGCTGACTCAAAGTATACCCGGCGTGTATCTTGACGCGTTTTCGGCGCGAAGGGAATCCGAACACAATTCTGGGTTCTGCGCCGAAGTCAGTTCTAGCACCGACGTGATTTCGGAGGTGGGAGCCGGATCTATGTCCGGACTGACGATCGGAAGGAAACTGGCCGGAGTGGTCGCGTCGGGGGTCTCCACAGGCGCCGCAACGGAGTTCGGTTCCGGAGTTGAGCCTCCAACACCGGTCGAGTTCTCAATTCGGCCGGGAGTCCATCCCAATAGGATGAGTTCACCACGGGAATCCGCAGTGTATTCGAGGCCGCCGAAGGTCACGATCCGACCTGGGGCGTAGTTCTCGACAGAGGCTAGATGCCTTGTTGAGTCAGCGTAAAAGACCATGCTGCCGAAAACGAAGAGCTGGCCGGGGGCGTAAACGTCCCCATGGCCGTTGGCGCAGTTAATCTGCAGGTGAGCCATCGATCCTTCTGGTGATCGCACAGCGGAACTCTCAATGAAAGCACCAGTGTCGGTGTCAAAACCGGCAGACCTCGGGGTAGGGGGTCCCGAGCTGCGGATCTCGGATCGGTGGTGACAGAGACAAGGGAGACGATGTTTACCCAGGTTCGGACCCTCTTAATGGAGGTAAAACCGTACGTCCTGCCTTTGTTTATATTGATGAAGATGTATCGAATACAGAGTTGATCTACCACGAGATCGTAATGTGTGTCTAACTTCTAGGGCTAGGTGAACAATATTGCGTTGATGTCCCTTCTACGGGCTAAACCCTATGGCTTATATACATGCCAGGGAGGGCATCTAGGGTTACAAGGTCGGTATCTAGGAGCAGGGCGGCACGAGAGATCTTGGAGTATACGTCAAGTCTTCGGTGGAGGCAGTCTTGATCACGCTTCCTGTATGCGTCCTCTGGAGCCCATCTTGATCACGCACGAGGGCCCATAAGCCCAACCGAAGAGACGGGCTGGCTAGGTTAGCACCCCCTAATCCAGGACACCGTCACCTGGGGTGCGCGCCCTACCCCCCAGGGTGCGTACCAGGCTTGTGGCTCCCTCGTGGACTTTCCCGACTCAGTTTTTCTTCCATATTACTTGTCCTGCACGGGAAAATTTCATTATATATACTCATGGGTGTTTTGACCACCGTATCGCAAGTTTCTCCTCTGTTCTTGTTTCGGGCTATTTTTCTGACAGATCCCAATCGCCATGGTTCCCCGAAAGCTCCGCACCAAGCACCGGATTGTTCAACCTTCGCCCAACAAATGTCCTTTCATCGAAGTATACTATGAGTGGTCGTCCGGAGAGGAGGATACTGCTATGGAGGAGGCACCAGGGAAGGTCGTGAAGGACCGGATTCGAGGAGAAGAAGATCAAGCCATGTTCAGGGAGAAAGCACCAGAGAGGGGAGATTCGTGGCAAACTCTCTACAATAATCTTCTCCCTTCTGAAATTGATACACTAAAAGTTTTTGAAGCGATTTGTGCTCTGAATACATCGCTTACTCATGAAGTTATTGTGTTAGAAGAGCAGAGTCGTGCCCTTTGGAGGATCAATGGAAATTTGGAGTACTTACTGAAGTTAAAGGACAAGCCCACCTCGTCATCACCACCATCACCGAAGAAGGAGACTTGAGCACATGGGTATAGGCACCACCCTTGGCTTGTGCCATGCTTGTGGGAGGTGCCCCGGTATCGTATCATCATCACTTTTTATCATCATTATCTATCTTAGTTCGATCCTTAGTTATTTTGTGATTTAGAAAAATAAAGTTTAGTATGCTTTAGTTTCGAGTGCTTGCTTTGTGATCTATCTATCTATGTAATCATGTGTGAAAGTTATATAATAAAGAGTAGTTTGGTTGAGTGTTTTGCTTTTTGATGATCCAATCTTAGAAATAAAATAAAGAGAATAAAAAGTAACATCATATGCTAATCCCATGGGGAGTGATGACTTCACATAAAAGAAGTATAATTGATAAAACTTGTTGGAAGTTAACAAACATAGCATTGGTCATTGTGGCAATTCATGATAAAGTAATAAAGGAAGAGAGGTCTCACATATAAATATACTATCTTGGACATCTTTTATGATTGTGAGCCCCCATTAAATATTCTATGTCAAATAGTTGACGTTGGACAAGGAAGGCAACGTAATGAGTTATGTTTGCTTATATTCACATAGAAGTTATATTGTTTTGGATCCTCTAACATGTGGTGCTTGCTCCCTATCTTTTGCTAGCCAAAATTCCGCACCAAGTAGAGATACTACTTGTGCATCCAAAAACCCTTAGACCCAGTTTCATGTCATGAGAGTCCACCATATCTACCTATGGATTGAATAAGATCCTTCAAGTAAGTTGTCATCGGTGCAAAAGCAATAAAAATTGCTCCTAAATATGTATGATCTTTTATTGTAAGGGAAAATAAGCTTTGTACGATCTTGTGATGGTGAAGAAATAAAAGCGACATACTGCATAATAAAGGTCGCTATCACAAGGGGCAATATAAAGTGACGTTCCTTTACATTAAGAGCTTGCACATCCAGAAACAAAAAGTGCATGACAACCTCTGCTTCCCTCTGCGAAAGGCCTATCTTTTACTTTATGTATTTACCTTCATGCAAGAGTCAATAGTATTCTCTTCTATTCTGTTTTTTTCTCTCTTGGCGAGCATCATGTGGTGGGGATAGATCCAGGCATATATATCCAGTTGGATGTAGGTGATCATGAGTTATTATTGTTGTGATTCCCCTTGAGGTAAATAAGTTGGGAGGCAAAATTAAAAGCCTCTATCTTTCTATGTGTCTGACTGAAACTTTTGCTCCATAAGTATGCCGTGAGTGTCAGCAATCATAGAAGACTAAATGATAGTTGAGTATGTGAACTTGCTAAACAAAGCTATTACATAGACTCTTTCTGATAATATGATGAATTGCAATTGCTTCAATGACTGAGATCATAGTTTATTAGTTTTCAATATGGTTTATGGTTCATACTTTAACTTGTGGATGAATTGTTACTTTTTCATGAGAAGTTATATGATGATATATTGCTGTTATAATAATGATCATGATGCTTTCATGTCCATATTTTGTTTTATCGACACCTCTCTCTCCAAACATGTGGTCATGATTATCAATTTCGGTTTTTCGCTTGAGGACAAGCGAGGTCTAAGCTTGGGGGAGTTGATACGTCCATTTTGCATCATGTTTTCCTACTGTTATTTATTATGTTTTTGATCATTATTTCACTTTATGATACAATTCTTATGCCTTTTCTCTCTTATTTTGCAAATTTCACATGAAGAGGGAGCTTGCCGGCAGCTGGAATTCTGGACCGGAAAGGGATGAAACAGAGATAGCTATTCTGCACAACTCCAAATGACATGAAAATTTACGGAGAATTATTTTGGAATATATAAAAAATACTGGCGAAAGAATTACCAGGAGGGGGCCCTCCAGGAAGCCACAAGCCTGGGGGGCGCGCCCTACCCCCTGGGCGCGCCCCCTGAGCTTGTGGGGCCCCTGGCAGGCCTCTGGCCCTCTCGTTCTGCTATATGAAGCCATTTGCCCTAGAAAAAATAACAAGAAGACTTTCGGGACGAAGCATCGCCGTCTGGAGGCGGAACCTGGGCAGGAGCACTTTTGCTCTCCGGCAGAGCGATTCTGCCGAGGAAACTTCCCTACAGGAGGGGGAAATCGAAGCCATCGACATCACCAACGATCCTCTCATCGTGGGAGGACCAATCTTCATCAACATCTTCACAAGCACCATCTCATCTCAAACCCTAGTTCATCTCTTGTATTCAATCTTTGTCTCAAAACCTCAGATTGGTACCTGTGGGTTGCTAGTAGTGTTGATTACATCTTGTAGTTGATGCTAGTTGGTTTATTTGGTGGAAGATTATATGTTCAGATCCTTAATGATATTGAATACCCCTCTGATCTTGAACATGAATATGATTTGTGAGTAGTTACTTTTGTTCTTGAGGACATGGGAGAAGTCTTGTCATAAGTAATCATGTGAATTTGGTATTCGTTCGATATTTTGATGATATGTATGTTGTTGCTTCCTTTAGTGTTGTCGTGTGAACGTCGACTACATGACACTTCACCATCTTTGGGCCTAAGGGAAGGCATTGTGGAGTAGTAATTAGATGATGGGTTGCTAGAGTGACAGAAGCTTAAACCCTAGTTTATGCGCTATTCCGTAAGGGGCTGATTTGGATCCATATGTTTCATGCTATGGTTAGAGTTATCTTAATTCTTCTTTCGTAGTTGCGGATGCTTGCGAGAGGGGGTAATCATAAGTGGGAGGCTTGTTCAAGTAAGAACAGCACCCAAGCACCTGTCCACCCACGTATCAAATTATCAAAGTAGCGAACGCGAATCAAACAAATATGATGAAAGTGACTAGATGAAATTCCCATGTGTCCTCGAGAATGCTTTGCTTACTATACGAGTTTGTTCTGGTTTGTCCTTTGCTATAAAAAGGATTGGTCCACCTTGCTGCACTTTATTATACTTGTTACTTGTTACTTGCTACGAATTATCTTGCTATCAAAACTATCTGTTACCGATAATTTCAGTGCTTGGAGAGAATACCTTACTGAGAACCGCTTGTCATTTCCTTCTGCTCCTCGTTGGGTTCGACACTCTTACTTATCGAAAGGACTACGATTGATCCCCTATACTTGTGGGTCATCAGTGGGGTAGCGCTTCGTAGCGAGGCATGCAAAGCAGCGCCGCTGGCCGCTGGAGGCGGGAGCAGGAGGTCCCGCCGGCGCTGGAGAAAGAAGACGAGAGATTGAAGATGCATGCCGACCATTGGATGTACATCCAACGACTACAGATGTCAGAATCATTTGTTGACTAAGTTGACAACGCCTTCCATAGGCTTCGACCTATTGGCCCACAATGTCAGCCTCCTTACGTGCGAAGATATAGCTGGTGGGTCCTAGCTGTCAGGAGGAGGAATATTTTTTTTTTGCTTGTAATAAGGAGGCACTTCGTTGCGTGCGAAGATGTAGCTACTGGGTCCCAGCTGTCAGGGGGATGAAACATTTTTTCCGTGTAATAAGGAGGCACTTCCTTGCGTGAGAAGATGTAGCTGGTGGGTCCCAGCTGTCAGGGGGAAGAACAATTTGTTTCGCGTAATAAGCAGGCAGTTGCATGCGTGCATCCATGGACCTGGTGCGTCCCCACTATCAGCCTCTCCACGTACAGTCCTCTTCCGATGACTCTCGTTTGTTAACCACGTTGACAACGTCGCGCCGAGCGCACCAAGGCGGTGGACGATGGCGAGGCCCCGGACGGGAATGACCAGGAGATGGGGAAGACGCGGCAGTGGAGTCGCAGATTGAGAGGACTATGAGGGTTAACTGGTTCTGGTGTGGCGTGGGGCTGCAGTCGGCGGAGAATAACAGGAGGTGTGGATGGTTGGAGGGATGGCCTGGCCGGCGGTGGGGTAGCGCTTCACAGCGAGGTGTGCTAAGCAGAGACGCTAGCCGCCGGAGGCGGGAGCGGGCGTTCCCGGCAGTGCTGGAGGAAGAAGACGACAAATTGAAGATGCATGCCGGCCGTTGGATGTAAATCCAATGGCTATGGATGTCAGAATCATTTGTTGACCAAGTTGACAACGCCTTGCGTGGGCTTCGACCTATTGGCCCACATGTCAGCCTGCAAAAATGTGGCACATATTCAACCCATGTTTTTTAGAATTTACAGTCCATTTGCTGGGATGGGTGAACAAATAATGTAGCATCTATGCGGTCCATTTAATTTTTTTCTAAGAAATCACAGCCATTTGCACTTTCTCGAAATATACGAATTTGCTGGGCTTGTTGTAAATATAATGTTGGCTTGGACGGAGCAATGTTATCAAAAAATAAACCAGGGCTAGGCATTTTATATATATAAAATTAGATAATTAGCGCATTATTGCTCAAAAAAATGAGCGCATTATTATTACATTGGTCCTTAAATCTGAGCAAGCTTTTGTACGCAATCACCAGGATTTTTGTTGTAAAAAAAAACCAGGATTTTCCTTGCGAACTTCTGTTAAACATTTATTTTATATATATATCTATTAAATATATGATAATAATAATATATAATAATATAAAATAATTTAAATATATATAATATAGTTAGAAGGGAAAACATAAGTTGGACCTGGCATTCTTATTCTTATATATAGAAAAATAGAAAAGAGTTCTGCGTTTTCTTCAAAAAAACATAAGTTGGGCTACGGATGTTTAAGACAAAATAAAACCTAGGCTGGGAGGCCCATGGGCCAGTAGATACATGCTGGAGCTCAAAACAATAAGTTTAAAACACTGTGTCGGCATGTCGTGGGCTGCGCCCTGCGCATGTTAAAAAACAAAACCTAGGCTGGGCAGGCCACAACCCAGCTGATACTTGTTCGCCCTCTGAAAAAATTATACCTGCTAGCTCCCCGATGACAGTCTTCGTTGTAAATTTATCTCATTTATTGACTACGTTGACAGACCCGTGGGCCCCAACGCCAGTATACCATTAGGAGAAACGAATATCCATTTCTGAGAGAAAGCTTTTTTTCCCAATGAGGCACTTGCTTGCGTAGGGCCATGGACCTTGTGGGTCCCGACTGTCAGCCTCTCCACATACAGGACGGGAACGAACTGGAGCCGGGGAAGACGGGGCAGTGTAGTAGTAGTTTGCGCGCCTTCTTTCTGTACGCCGCAGTAGCCCAGTAGCTATACCTCCTTACCCGCACCTGCTCGGCCCGGGATCGATTACCCCTGCTGCAGTTGCAATATTCCCAATTTTTTTGCCTCTGCTTTTACTGACATGTGAGTCTCCCCTTATCATCCACACACACCACCTCCAACACTAGCCAGAATTTCGTCCCTAGTTTTCTCTGTTTTTCGCACTCTCAACATTGTCTGGGCATTTTAAGAATAGCATATCTTTTTGACTATGCATCATATGAAGATGTGCTATACATGAATGTTGATCAAGATGATGTTAGCTTGCTGTGTGTTCCATTTTCGACCATGAATAAAATTTGGAACATGCTGTTATCCCTGTTTGAAAAGGGCGTGTTGATATAAATGCTCTGCCTCTGAAACTTGTAGTTTCTTATCTGAAACTGAAACTTGCAGTTTCTTCTCTGAAAATCACATGGTCTGCACTTTTATATGAAACTACATTTTTGAAAGTACTAAAAATAGATTTCTGGAATTCAGAAAATACTTCATATGCTCAATACTGCAAAGATTTGAAATTCAAAAGACATTCATATCTGAAAGTACCTAAAATACACAACACAAAATACAACTCACAACATGCAAATACTGATAACCCTATGCTCCTCCTATGATTGTTCGTCGGGGCACTCCCCTCCTATTCCTCAGCGGCAGACCACCGCCTCGTGAGACGAGGTGAATGGTGAGGGAGCCTTGGAGAGCGGCAGGGAAGCATCATCGCGCCAACTGCTTTTCTCCTCTTGCGGTTGGGTACGGTCGACGAAGACTCCACCGGCTCGCTTTGACACGGCACCCTCACAAACGGCACCGTGTGGATGCTTGATCCTTGATCCTCTGGATGCTCGATCTTGGATCGATACTCCCATCACCTCCGCCTCACGATCGGATTCGGCGAATCTGTCTGCTCCATGGCTGTCACGCCCAATATGCGATCCTATCCTCAAGGAACTCGGAGGTCCCACCAGGGATAGAAGCGCATATTGAAGACGCTTGCAAGGTGGATATCATTACATCGTACCATATACATGACATATGGGGATACATACAATCATCACATGAATACATCAATACAAGAGAACATCATACGGAATAGCAGAATCCGACTACGGATGAAAACAAACGAAAAAGAAGAACGACATCCACCCTGCTAGTCCCAGGCTGCCAACCGGGAACCTATCCCATGATCGACGAAGAAGAAGAAGCAGAAGAAGAACTCCAAAAGCAAACGCTCATCGCTCTCACGTCAAATCATCGCATTACCTGTACCTGCATCTATTGTTGTAGTAATCTGTGAGCCACGAGGACTTAGCAATCCCATTACCATGGGTATCAAGACTAGCAAAGCCTAATGGGTATGGAAGGGTTAAGTGGTGAGGCTGCAGCAAGCACTAAGAAATGTATGGTGGCTAACTTACGAGTACAAGAATAAGAAGAGTAAACTACGCATAACGGTCGCAAACTAATAATGATCAAGAAGTGATCCTGAACACCTACTTACGGTTCAAACATATCCTCACCGTGTTCTCTTCTCGACCTTCCTCGAAAAGAGACGACCATGGTTACGCACGCGGTTGGTGTATTTTAATTAGAATTTAGTGTCAAGTTCTCTACAACCGGAGGTTATAAATATCCAAGTCGCCACATAACCGCGGGCACGGCTTCGCGTAAGATTTAACCCTGCAGGGGTGTTCCAACCTAGTCCATCACAAACCAACACAAGCTGCGGTGGAAAAACCTCAACCTCAAGATGACCTGATCAACCTCGAGTCAACCCGAAGTATCCTCGGAATCCCGGTGCACAAGACATCTCGACAATGGTAACGCAAGTCCAGCAAGACTTCCCGGCGTGCCGACACCCTGATAGTAGCCGCGCGTATCTTGTCTCAGGCCACGACCGGATGGGACATCCTACGAGTAAAACCAATGCCTCGAGTTTCCCCGTGGTGGCCCCGCAGTCTACCCATTTCGGACCAACACCATCGGCACTGGCCCACCTATATTATGTTGAATTAAGAATCCTCGGGTAGCGCTAACTCCCTATGCAAATTAATTATTTAATTCAGTATTATTAGGTTGGCAAATGTTAAAACCAAAGTTGGGCCTTGCTGGAAGCGGTTATTCAAAGCGAACTGTCAAGAGGGTCCCATACCCCTGAGCATGTTAGGAACGCTAATCAAGGATCATAACACCGATATTACGAAACTAGGGCGGCATGAGCGGAACAAAACACCAAGCAAAAGGCCGAGCCTTCCACCCAAAAACCAAGTATGTAGATGCATTAATTAAATAAGAGATATTGTGATATCCCATGATATCCATGTCCCAACATGGAACAACCTGCAACTGCACCTGCAACTAGCAACGCTATAAGAAAGGGGCTGAGCAAAGCGGTAACATAGCCAAACAACAGTTTGCTGGGTAAGGGTGGTTAGAGGCTATATCATGGCATATGGGAGGCTGACATATATGTGGTAGGAAGCGCGACATAGCGATAGCAACGGGACAACTAGCAAGCAAAGATAGTAGAGATATCCAAGGTCATGATCATCTTGCCTGAAATCCTGCTCGGAAGAAGATCGAATCCATGAAGTAGTCGAACGGAACGTAGTCAAACGAATCCTTACACTTCGCAACGTATCCGGACTATCGAGTAGAAGCACAACCGGAAAGAAGCAGACAACATGGTAAACACACAAACATAATCATGGCGCAATGCACAATCAAGTATGATGCATGTCCGGTTTAATGAGGCATGGGATGGCAAGATGCAGCAACCAAATACTACACATTAAGTGAAGCTCAATATGCAACGAGTTGCATATTGACGAAACTCCACAACAATTATTTAGTTCAATCCCGTTTATGCTACTCGTCAATATTAAATGTTGTTAAACATGGCAAGAGATGAAGCACAATTAATCTACCTATGTAGGCAATTTAAATGAGGCCAGCAACAACACATAACAATTCCGGAAAATCCCCATATGCAATTTCGAATTTGGTACTGTTCTACCTAAAACACATTTTTAATGTTGTTAAACAGCAAAAGTAATGTCACCATGTTAATCTACACATTTTTCTACCCCAGTTACATATAAAGTTCATTTAATTCGGAGCTACGGTTATTTAGTTATGATATAAACCATTTTAGCATGACATTTAGCAATTTTAATGCAAACAACAATTTAAATGTTTTTAACATGCATGGGAATGACATATTCAAGTTTTATGCAATCTTATGAAAACATAGGCATATATCAAGATATGAGGCATTTGTCGCCATGGCGGAAAGAAATGGGTGCCACGGCGGTGATAACGGAAATGGTGCCACGGCAACATTCCGGTTCCGACAACTCATTGAAGATGCCGGTGCACAAGAACAAGTGTGCGGATGTGCGGAACATGCAAGATATGGTGGGGGTGATCCCGGATACCGGGTGTCCCACGTGTCGGTGGCATGGAAACGGGAAACGTGCAAGAACAAATTGGACACGGTGCAAACATAGGGTACATCTGATACAACACACCATTCGTTCATGGGCGGTCATCTCGTCGGTTATACCTTCGGAACGTGCATTTTCGGAGCGGATCGAGTTCGGTAGTGGGAAGTAGACATTCTCGTGATGTAGTGGAAGTAGTGGTTCTCGCTTGTTTCGGAGAGGAACTTGATGAATCCAAGCCTTTCAGGGTCGACGGTAGTGGTACTCGTTCCGTAGACGAACTTGATGGGTCGTGGTACACGGGTCTTCGGCGACGGTAGTCGTACACATGTTGTAATTGAACTTGGAGGAACCAATGTCTTTGAGGGTAGTCGTGTACTTTGCGTAATCCATAGAGACGTGCTTGTTGATCCAGGTACGTGTCTTGGCATCCAGCGGCAACTGTACAGGAAGGCAAGGTCATGGCCGGCTTGAGTAGGGGTCACCGGAGGTCGGCAAGAGGCGGATGCGATTGGCTGAAGGGGCAAGCACGGAGGCCGAGCACGCGAGGAGGGGCTGGAGACGTCGAGCGAGCAGGAGGTCGCAGAAGGAAGGAGCTTGAGCGTGAGCTGCGGGCAGCGCGACAGGAGGGAGACGGACAACAGACGTGCAACGGAGGAAGGGGAGGTGCAGCTGGGCGGAGTTCAGCCCGACGGCGAGCTGCTCGGCGGATGACCAAGGTTAGGAGGCGAGCAGGGCCGCGAGGCAGCGGGAGAAGGAAGGAAGGAAACAGAGGGCCGGCGGCGACGCAGAGGAGGTGGCCGGCGCCATGGGGACTCGGCAAGGAAGGCAAGATGGCGCGGCGGCACGGCTTGCCGGCAGCGAGGCGAGAGGACTGGAGGCGTGCGCGGGCGAGGAGCCAGGGAGGAGAAGGGGGTGCTGGAGCATGGCGGCGCGATGCTGTAGAGAGGAGAAGGCGGGGATGGCAAGGGTCATGGCGTCGGGCAGGGAGCCAGCGGAGGCCGACAGCGTCGCTGGAGCAGTCGCGGCAGGGGGGATCGGGCGCGGGGCTGCACCTCTGTCTCGTGCGTGGCGGCGCACAGCAGGGAGCGAGGGAGAGAGGATCGAGAGGAGGAGGGAGATGGGGGATCGATCGCTAGGGTTATAGGGCGCCGGCTGGGCTTAGTGGGCTGGCTGGCTGGGCTCTCCCTTCCTTCCCTCTCTTCTATTTTCCAATCACAGAAAATATCAAAGAAGAAAAGGAGAAGATAGGAAGGGTTAGGGGTAGAATTTGGGCATGGGGTATTTTTTATGGACTCACAAAAATGAGCTTGATCCAGAAAAATAGAAATGAACATGTGAGAGATGTTTGGATTCGCACTCATTTGAATTAAATTCGAATGGGTTTGAATAGGGAGTGGGTGTTCGGAAGGTTTCAAAAATGTTGAGGATTTCGGAGGAGCCTCGATAAATGGAGAAACAATTATTGGCAAGGTTTGGAGGTCAAACTTGAAGCAGAAAAGACATGGGATTTAATTGCAAGTGTGTTTATGGGTGATTCCAAAATAATGGAATATTTTATTATAGCTCCCTAATAAATATTGGGAGGATATGTTATAAAGAGAAATCACCATGTGAGTTCCCTCAATTTAAATAGATCGAAGATCTATACAATTTATTTATTTGAGTTGCAAAAATTAATGACATGATGGCATGATGAAATGATGCAATGAAAAGAGCAAATAAAAACGCCACGAAACTCGAAATACATGGAAGGCATCTGGAGCGTCGGTCTCGGGCTGTCACAATGGCCTAGAGGAGCAGCTCTATGGACTCCCGCGCGACTCCATTTGGGTGGATCGCCGCCTTTTCGCTCTTTTTCAGATATTTGGCCATTGCCATCACCGTCGCCGCTAATTGCCGCTGGTTGTCAAACCAAGACTGTATCTTCATCATCCTGGCTAGCTTCACAGGGTCGCCGTCTACGATCGTCATGTATCGGTTGTACTCCTCCATCGATCTACTTCTCCACGGCACCTTCACTCGCCGGCGGTGGTTTTGGAATGGAAGAGGAGCGGCGGTGGTTTTGGAATGGAAGAGGAGAGGAGCGGCGGTGGTCTTGGAATGCAAGAGCAGCGGCGGGCGGCGGTTTTGGATTGGACAAGAGCGGCGGCGCGCTGTCAGTGGATCCATCCTAATAACTAATTTACCCCTCACTTATGAAGTGACCCCACATAAACTTGAGTACTGACCCCATGTTACCTAGTACTACCCTTATCTACCGTTAGATCTAGACCAACGGAAGGCTTACAAAAATGCCTACCACCCTAAAATTTTCTTTTTAGTTTGCATATATAATTTGGTCAAAGTCAAACTTTGTAATGTTGGACTAACTTGATAGGAAAAAATACCAACATTCACAATATGAAATCAATATTATTAGATGCATCACGAAATTAACTTTCATATACCATATAACTTTGGTATTGTAGATGTTGATCTTTTTTTATATAAATTTGGTCAAAGTCAAAAGAAACGGATGGAGTATTGAAGAGCTTGATAGGGTTGCTATCGCCTGCATCATCATGCCGTGTTTCACAGCTTCCAAGATTCACAACCAACTCATAAGATTCCCATAATAAGTACAACGAAGATGCCGATGCATCTCATTGATTCACAGATCAGAGCCAATATTAACTTTAAAACTAAAACAAAGTTGTGAGAATGTCTACATGTAAAGAAAAATCGATTGATGCTTCTCTGAGAAAAGAGTAATCCCTGGAGAAGTGCCAATATATCCAGCAAACCATAAACCTAATTCATGTAAGCTATTTGATTCAAGGATTTGATGCAATACTGAAACCAGTCCAGTTTATGGGCACACATGTCAAACACCGGCAGATTAACATGTTCTGCATAAGCGGGTCACCAAGAACTTGTGGAACCATCCGAACATCTGTGCCGTTCGAAGCCACGTTATTTTAGATGGTGGCACTCACACTCTGCATATGCGGGTTCCATCCAAACATTTGTGTAGTTCCACTAAAATGTAGCTGAATAACCCTATTTGTACAGATAATAAAAAAGCGTGATTAATATAATAGTGGCACTAGTTGATGAAACATACACAAATAAATAGAAGAAAATTCATTTTCTTAATGGGAAAAGATTGCGATACAATAAGTTTATTAAAATAATATACAACAGTAGCACAGTATGACAAAGCATGATGATGTGGATGAAGGACAGGACTGACCTGTGTGAGATGACTTAGTGAGATCAAGTTATTCTTCAGGTCGTCGTATCTTGCCATGAAGGCAATTCGTTGAAAACTATGAACAAATTCAGTGTGGCAGTAGGAGGGGCCTTGAGTCATTCCAATCTCTTTTTTTGTGCAGTTCAACTAAAACTATGGCGCTAGCCGTGCTGTGAGGGAGAGAGGGGTCCTGCGCCGCCTCGACGGTAGGCGTCATAGGGACTGATAAGTGGACTCAACGGTAGGCCTCATAGGGCACATCGACCCAATTCTCCCGGATACACCTTCTACAAGTGATGAACCAGGAAGGGCCTTGCGTCATTCCAATCACTCTTTTTGTGCAGTTCAACTAAAATTAAGCATCCTTGTTTGCAAAAATACTTAAATGTGTCATTACTTTAAGAATGGGACTATTTGATGAAACGTATACTAACAAAGAGAAGCACTTTCATTATCTACATTGGAAATGGAATGATAGCAAAGACAGTAGCTCTATTTTAACTATATTATTACTTCATTTTATCAGTGGCACTAGCGGTGCCAAAATGTAACACCCCAAAAATTTAAGCATGTTTTTACTAAGTAAAATTTGGCCAGAAATAAAATTTTGAATTATATGAGGTCATTTATTGTTTCAGAATCTTCTCTGTTATTGGTTTTCTAAAATTCTTCCCTCCATATAGAAAATTTTGGAAAAAATATTGTGGGCTTTGGTAGCTTTCTTAATGTTGGAAATATGCCCTAGAGGCAATAATAAATTAGTTATTTCCTTGTTCATGATAATCGTTTATTATCCATGCTATAATTGTATTGATTGGAAACTCAAATACATGTGTGGGTACATAGACAACACTGTGTCCCTAGTAAGCCTCTAGTTGACTAGCTCGTTGATCAAAAGATGGTGAAGGTTTCCTAGCCATAGACATGAGATGTCATTTGATAACGGGATCACATCATTAGGAGAATGATGTGATGGACAAGACCCAAACTACGAACGTAGCATATGATCGTGTCAGTTTATTGCTATTGTTTTCTGCATGTCAAGTATCTGTTCCTATGACCATGAGATCATGCAACTCCCTGACATCAGAGGAGTACCTTGTGTGTATCAAACGTCGCAACGTAACTGGGTGACTATAAAGGTGCTCTACAGGTATCTCCGAGGGTGTCTGTTGGGTTGGCATGGATCAAGACTGGGATTTGTTACTCCGTGTGACGGAGAGGTATCTCAGGGCCCACTCGGTAATACAACATCACAATGAGCCTTGCAAGCAATGTGACTAAAAGTGTTAGCCACGAGATCTTGTATTACGGAACGAGTAAAGAGACTTGCCGGTAACGAGATTGAACTAGGTATAGAGATACCGACGATCGAATCTCGGGCAAGTAACATACCGAAGAACAAAGGGAACAGTATACGGGATTAACTGAATCCTTGACATAGAGGTTCGACTGATAAAGATCTTCGTAGAATATGTAGGAGCCAATATGGGCATCCAGGTCCCGCTATTGGTTATTGATCGTAGAGGTGTCTCGGTCATGTCTACATAGTTCTCGAACCCGCAGGGTCTACACACTTAACGTTTGGTGACGATTAGTATAGTTGAGTTATTTTGTTGGTGACCGAAGGTTGTTTGGAGTCCCGGATAAGATCCCGGACATGACGAGGAACTCCGGAAGAGTCCGGAGGTAAAGATTGATATATGTGATAATAGTGTTTTGATCTCCGGAAGGGTTCCGGAATTCACCGGAAGGGGTTTCGGATGTTTACCGAAGTGTTCGGGTGCAGCAACACTTTATATGAACCAAAGGGGTAAAGCCCACGAGGTATTGGAAAGTGCAGAAGGAAGTTTTGCTGCTGCCTTAAGCGGTACTACCGCTGGTAAGGCAGTACTACCGCGTAAGCGGTACTACCGCTTGTGTGAAGCGGTACTACCGCATAAGCGGTACTACCGCTTGTGTGAAGCGGTACTACCGCTCAAGCGGTACTGCCGCTCGTGAGCGGTACTACCGCTTGTGCGCGGTACTGCAGGGATCCGAGTTGGACTCTTTCCCTGCGGGCCAAACCGACCTTGTGCGGGCAAAACCGACCTGGAGGAGGCTTTTACTCCAAGTTTAGACCCCAAGGCTCAACATATAAATAGAGGGGCAGTGCTAGCACACGGGATACATCAAGATTTCCCAAGCCGTGTGTCGGCAACCCTAACCCTCTAGTTCTCCCGTCATAATCTCCGTAGTGCTTGGCGAAGCCCTGGAGAGATTGTTCCTCACCATCATCACCACGCCGTCGTGCTGCCGGAACTCATCTACTACTTCACCATCGCTCGCTGGATCGAGGAGGTGAAGGCGTCATCAAGCCGTACGTGTGTTGAACGCGGAGGTGCCGTCCGTTCGGCACTAGTTCGTGATCGGATCGAGGGACGACTTGCGATTTGGATCGCGGAGACGTTCGACTACATCAACCGCGTTTCTTAACGCTTCCGCTTAGCGATCTACAAGGGTATGTAGATTCACTCTCCCTCTCGTAGATGCTCATCACCATGGATAGATCTTGTGTGTGCATAGGAATTTTTTTGTTTCCCATGCAACGTTCCCCAACCCTTAAAACACTTCTTAACGCTTCCGCTTAGCGATCTACAAGTGACGATGAGCGTGGGAAATGGTTCCAAGGTTGATGTGATCGCCGTCGGCACGCTCGCTCTTTGATTACCATCGGGATTAATGATGAACCTGAATAATTGTTATTTAGTGCCCGCGTTAAGCATGAACATTATATCTGGATCTTGTTTATTGCGAGACGGTTACTCATTTAAATCAGAGAATAATGGTTGTTCTATTTATATGAGTAATATCTTTTATGGTCATGCACCCAATGTGAGGGGTTTATTTTTATTAAATCTCGATAGTAATGATACACATGTTCATAACATTGATGCCAAAAGATGTAGAATTGATAATGATAATACCACTTTCTTGTGGCACTGCCGTTTAGGTCATATTGGCGTAAAACGCATGAGGAAGCTCCATGCTGATGGACTTTTGGAGTCACTTGATTTTGAATCACTTGACACATGTGAGCCATGCCTCATGGGCAAGATGACTAAAACGCCGTTCTCTGGTACAATGGAACGGGCAAGTAACTTATTGGAAATCATACATACTGATGTGTGCGGTCCGATGAGTATTGAGGCGTGCGGTGGTTATCGTTACTTTCTCACCTTCACTGATGACTTAAGTAGATATGGGTATATTTACTTAATGAAACACAAGTCTGAAACATTTGAAAAGTTCAAACAATTTCAGAGTGAAGTTGAGAATCATCGTAACAAGAAGATTAAATTCCTACGATCTGATCGAGGAGGAGAATATCTGAGTTATGAGTTTGGCAGTCACTTAAGACAATGTGGAATTGTTTCACAACTGACACCGCCTGGAACACCACAGCGTAATGGTGTGTCCGAACGTCGTAATCGAACCTTATTGGATATGGTGCGATCTATGATGTCTCTTGCTGATTTGCCACTATCGTTTTGGGGTTATGCATTAGAGACAGCTGGATTCACTTTAAATAGGGCACCATCGAAATCCGTTGAAACGACGCCATATGAACTTTGGTTTGGCAAGAAGCCAAAGCTGTCGTTTCTTAAAGTTTGGGGATGTGATGCTTATGTCAAAAAGCTTCAGCCTGAAAAGCTGGAACCCAAAGCGGAGAAATGCGTCTTCATAGGATACCCAAAAGAGACAGTTGGGTATACCTTCTACCTCAGATCCGAAGGCAAAGTGTTTGTCGCTAAAAACGGAACATTTCTTGAGAAAGAGTTTCTCTCGAAAGAATTGAGTGGGAGGAAGATAGAACTTGATGAGGTTGTTGAACCTTTACTTCAACCTGAAAGTAGCGCAGCGCAGAAAGATGTTTCTGTAGAGCCTACATCAGCTGAAGAGGAAGTTAATGATGATGATCATGAAGCTTTGGATCAAGTTGCTATCGAACCTCGTAGGTCGACAAGGACGCGTACTGCTCCTGAGTGGTACGACAACCCTGTCTTAGAGGTCATGTTGTTGGACAACGATGAACCTACGAGCTATGGAGAAGCGATGATGGGCCCGGATTCCGAGAAATGGTTAGAGGCCATGAAATCCGAGATGGGATCCATGTATGAAAACAAAGTATGGACTTTGGAAGTATTACCTGAAGGGCGTAAGGCCATTCAGAACAAATGGATCTTTAAGAGGAAGACGGACGCGGACGGTAATGTCACCGTCTATAAAGCTTGACTTGTGGCAAAGGGTTTTTCACAAGTTCAAGGAGTTGACTACGATGAGACCTTCTCACCCGTAGCGATGCTTAAGTCCGTCAGAATCATGTTAGCAATAGCTGCCTTTTTCGATTATGAAATTTGGCAGATGGATGTCAAAACAGCGTTCCTTAACGGTTTCCTTAAGGAAGAGTTGTATATGATGCAACCAGAAGGTTTTGTCGATCCAGAGAATGCTGACAAAGTTTGCAAACTCCAGCGATCCATTTATGGACTGGTGCAAGCATCTCGGAGTTGGAATCTTCGCTTTGATGAGGTGATCAAAGCGTTCGAGTTTGTACAAGTTTACGGAGAAGCTTGTATTTACAAGAAAGTGAGTGGGAGCTCTATAGTGTTTCTAATATTATATGTGGATGACATATTACTGATTGGAAACAATATAGAAATGTTGGAAAGCGTGAAGGAATATTTGAACAAGAGTTTTTCAATGAAGGACCTAGGAGAAGCTGCTTTCATATTAGGCATCAAGATCTATAGAGATAGATCGAGACGCTTAATAGGACTTTCACAAAGCACATACCTTGACAAAGTTTTGAAGAAGTTCAAAATGGATCAGTCCAAGAAGGGGTTCTTGCCTGTATTGCAAGGTGTGAAGTTGAGTAAGACTCAATGCCCAGTGACTGCAGAAGATAGAGAAAAGATGAGTGTCATCCCCTATGCTTCAGCCATAGGCTCTATCATGTATGCAATGCTGTGCACAAGACCCGATGTCAGCCTTGCCATAAGTATGGTCGGAAGGTTTCAAAGTGATCCAGGAATGGAACACTGGACGGCGGTCAAGAATATCCTGAAGTACCTGAAAAGGACTAAGGACATGTTTCTCGTTTATGGAGGTGATCAAGATCTCGTCGTAAAGGGTTACGTCGATGCAAGCTTTGACACTGATCCGGATGACTCTAAGTCGCAAACCGGATACGTATTTATTCTTAATGGGGGTGCGGTTAGCTGGTGCAGTTCCAAGCAAAGCGTGGTAGCTGATTCTACATGCGAAGCGGAGTACATCGCTGCCTCGGAGGCGGCGAAGGAAGGTGTCTGGATGAAGGAGTTCATGACAGATCTTGGAGTAGTGCCTAGTGCGCTTAACCCAATGACTCTGTTTTGTGATAATACTGGTGCCATTGCTCTAGCCAAGGAACCAAGATTTGACAAGAGGACCAGACACATAAAGCGACGTTTCAATTCCATCCGCGATTACATCAAGGAGGACGACATAAATATTTGCAAAGTACACACGGATCTAAATGTTGCAGATCCAATGACTAAACCTCTTCCAAGGGCTAAACATGAACAACACCAGAACTGCATGGGTGTTCGATTCATTACAATGTAAATCACATAGTGATGTGAACTAGATTATTGACTCTAGTGCAAGTGGGAGACTGTTGGAAATATGCCCTAGAGGCAATAATAAATTAGTTATTTCCTTGTTCATGATAATCGTTTATTATCCATGCTATAATTGTATTGATTGGAAACTCAAATACATGTGTGGGTACATAGACAACACTGTGTCCCTAGTAAGCCTCTAGTTGACTAGCTCGTTGATCAAAATATGGTGAAGGTTTCCTAGCCATAGACATGAGATGTCATTTGATAACGGGATCACATCATTAGGAGAATGATGTGATGGACAAGACCCAAACTACGAACGTAGCATATGATCGTGTCAGTTTATTGCTATTGTTTTCTGCATGTCAAGTATCTGTTCCTATGACCATGAGATCATGCAACTCCCTGACATCAGAGGAGTACCTTGTGTGTATCAAACGTCGCAACGTAACTGGGTGACTATAAAGGTGCTCTACAGGTATCTCCGAGGGTGTCTGTTGGGTTGGCATGGATCAAGACTGGGATTTGTTACTCCGTGTGACGGAGAGGTATCTCAGGGCCCACTCGGTAATACAACATCACAATGAGCCTTGCAAGCAATGTGACTAAAAGTGTTAGCCACGAGATCTTGTATTACGGAACGAGTAAAGAGACTTGCCGGTAACGAGATTGAACTAGGTATAGAGATACCGACGATCGAATCTCGGGCAAGTAACATACCGAAGAACAAAGGGAACAGTATACGGGATTAACTGAATCCTTGACATAGAGGTTCGACTGATAAAGATCTTCGTAGAATATGTAGGAGCCAATATGGGCATCCAGGTCCCGCTATTGGTTATTGATCGTAGAGGTGTCTCGGTCATGTCTACATAGTTCTCGAACCCGCAGGGTCTACACACTTAACGTTTGGTGACGATTAGTATAGTTGAGTTATTTTGTTGGTGACCGAAGGTTGTTCGGAGTCCCGGATAAGATCCCGGATATGACGAGGAACTCCGGAAGAGTCCGGAGGTAAAGATTGATATATGTGATAATAGTGTTTTGATCTCCGGAAGGGTTCCGGAATTCACCGGAAGGGGTTCCGGATGTTTACCGAAGTGTTCGGGTGCAGCAACACTTTATATGAACCAAAGGGGTAAAGCCCACGAGGTATTGGAAAGTGCAGAAGGAAGTTTTGCTGCTGCCTTAAGCGGTACTACCGCTGGTAAGGCAGTACTACCGCGTAAGCGGTACTACCGCTTGTGTGAAGCGGTACTACCGCATAAGCGGTACTACCGCTTGTGTGAAGCGGTACTACCGCTCAAGCGGTACTGCCGCTCGTGAGCGGTACTACCGCTTGTGCGCGGTACTGCAGGGATCCGAGTTGGACTCTTTCCCTGCGGGCCAAACCGACCTTGTGCGGGCAAAACCGACCTGGAGGAGGCTTTTACTCCAAGTTTAGACCCCAAGGCTCAACATATAAATAGAGGGGCAGGGCTAGCACACGGGATACATCAAGATTTCCCAAGCCGTGTGTCGGCAACCCTAACCCTCTAGTTCTCCCGTCATAATCTCCGTAGTGCTTGGCGAAGCCCTGGAGAGATTGTTCCTCACCATCATCACCACGCCGTCGTGCTGCCGGAACTCATCTACTACTTCACCATCGCTCGCTGGATCGAGGAGGTGAAGGCGTCATCAAGCCGTACGTGTGTTGAACGCGGAGGTGCCGTCCGTTCGGCACTAGTTCGTGATCGGATCGAGGGACGACTTGCGATTTGGATCGCGGAGACGTTCGACTACATCAACCGCGTTTCTTAACGCTTCCGCTTAGCGATCTACAAGGGTATGTAGATTCACTCTCCCTCTCGTAGATGCTCATCACCATGGATAGATCTTGTGTGTGCGTAGGAAAATTTTTGTTTCCCATGCAACGTTCCCCAACACTTAAAACATTTCATTTATATTTTAAATAATAGTAGGAAATATTTTCATAATAAAACTTGCCCCAAAATAATCCTTTTAATAGCATTTTCAATCTTTGAAATGCTTCTGTTGCACTACAACTATTTTAAATAATTCTCCTAAAATTCCACAAAAATTATGGGGGGTCATGTGATGCCTATAGATCACTTTTATGCAAAAACCCATCATGTCCATTTGATAATTTTGAGCACAACTTCCATTTTTCAATTCTGTTCCATTCTTGAGTTATAACTGCAACCCCAATTTTCCTTGCTCCAAAAATTCTGAATTTTTTCCCACTTATAGTCCTTCCAATGAAACCCTTAAGTCTAGAAGATCAGATCCATTTACATTTTTCAAGCCCACCAAATAAATCCTCCAAGTTTGGGTCCTGCCATCCTCACTATCATCTAAGGAGACACGGTCCTGCTAATTTTCAGATTCAGAAAAATCTTCTAGATGGCCATAGCATTTCAACAAGCACCTCATGTGCATGGCAGAAATTTGCAACCTCATGGACTTGCATTGTAAACTTGCTCAGTTAGGCAAACCATCATGTCCATAATCTCTAGAATCTCCAGGAGCACCACCCTCCCAAAAGTCACAGCCAAAAGAGCTACCTAGGGCACCCTGGCATTCGGTCGAACGCCCAGCGTGCACGTCCAAAGCACGAGCAGAGTGCTCATTGTGCAGGCTTCGGCATCGAGCTGCTATGGCCCTCTGCTGCTTCTCTCGCTTGTCCTAGCCCTCCTCTAGATCGCCAGGTTGACCCTAAGCCTTGTCGACACCTCCCCTTGGATCCTAGCGCCGGCCACGGCCGACCAGCACCGGCCACGGCCGACGCCGTAGCGGGCACGCCACCGCCAAGCGCCCGAGCCAACCAGCTCACCCCGCGCCTAACCGCCTCACGCCCGAGCTCATCCACACCGCACCGACCCCGCCGACCACCTCACATACCCAACGGCCTCGCCACCATCCTCCTCTGCCATTAATGGCTGCTGCCACCTAGGCCACCTTCTGGAAACCGCAAACCGACCTCCCCCGCGCTATATAAACCCACCCCGGGCTCGTTTAGCTCCTCACCACCACACCTCCTTTCTCTGTAAGTCTCCTCAAGCAGCCAAGCAACCGGAGGAGGTCATCTTCCTCGACTCCGGCCGAGGCGCTCGCCACCACCCTCCGATCAAATCCGGCGCAACCAAAGCCTCCCCCACTTCGTTCTCTTCACCAGTAGTTCCCTCATGATCCAGCGGACCCATTCCCCTCTTCAATTCCATCGGGGCTAGCCCGTGGGCAAAGACCCCAATTTGCCTCCGCCAGAGCAGCTCAGGAGTCCTCGCCGCCGGCAAGTTAGGGCTCCCCGGCGACCGAGCCAGACCTCATCGGGATCGCCAGGACCTCCTGGGGTCATCCATGCCCGCAAATCTCCGAGGGGAGCCGCCGTTCTCCGGCTATCGTCGCCGGCATGCCTTTCCTGTTCGGCCAGGGAAGAGGAGGGAGAAGGCGTCGACGTGGACCAGTCAAACATGACAGGTGGGCCCGGTGGGACCCATCATCAGTGACCCACTGGTCACACCCAAAGCGTTAAGTGGAAGCGTATTTCTGCTAAGTACTTTCCTCCTCTGGAAAGCGTAAACTTCACCGAACCGTTTTCTTTTTATGTTTTATTTAAAAAACAGATTTTGACCACAACTTTGACTGCCTCTAACTTTTAAACCATAAGTCCAAATGATTTGATTCTGTTTCTGTCATTCTTTAAATTTCATCTAGTTTATTTTAGTATTTATTTCAAAAATTTCCAAATCATGTTTTGGTACTATTTTGAAATTAGGTGATAATTGCATTATTTTGAAAATAGGAAAAATGGAGGGAAGAAAACTTTTGCAAAATTTTGGAGTGAACCAGCACCACTGCATACTCAAGGCAAGCATTTTGAACACTTGATATGGTGAATGTTTGGTAGTTTGCTAGCTAGGATACCTGGATCATGAGTATGATAATTTTGAATGAAACTTGCATATTGCTATTTTTGCATGCATCATCCATTGATATTTTGTTACCCTCACTTAAACATGAAATATGAGTGAGGATGATTGTTCTCACATGCCACAGATGTCTATGTTGGTCTGGAACTAATCTGCAGGAAAGAATCAGTCACGAGGAAAGTGACCGTGAGATTGAAATCTCATTGCGACGAGAATGATCAGTGAGGGCATGTTGGGACATGCCAGATGGTGACCCTGTTGGGTATTACCAAGGAAATATATTGGCTAACCACTACAGGAAAACTTAAACCTCCTGAGTCGACCGTAGATCGAGTCTTGTTCCGGTAACCCCCATACTTGATTCGTGCTGCCACTTGTCCCTGCCACAGGTAGGGTATGGTTTAGTAAGTTGTTAACCCCTTTCCTTGCACACACTGTACAGAGAGGCCATGATGAAAGATACCAGAGGCCTCTGGTATGTGAAAGTGCTAGTTATCGACTAGAGGGGGGGGGTGAATAGGCGATTTTTATGAAAGGCTTCGAAAACAGGCAATGTCTTCGAAGAAAGCGGAAGCAGGATGAGAACTAGCAAAGCCGATCAATACAATGAACAGATATGACAAGCATAGACATCATACATACAAACATGCATTGAACATAAACCCAAGAAGCATGAAGATAAATGAGTAAACAGATGAATGGCTTCAGGGAATATCTTCAAACACAAGCAAGCATGCAAAGGCTTCACAGTTCAAAATAGTAAGTAAAGAAGAGTAAGGATAGAACCAGGAGCTTGGGGAAGACAATGATTTGTTTGACCAGTTCCAACTGCTGTGACAGTTGTACGTCTGGTTAGGGAGGCTGAGATTGAACTCAGAAGACCGCGTCTTCACCTTATTCCCCTTGAGCTAAGGTCACTTAGACCTCGCCCAATCACTCTGGTAAGTCTTCAAGGTAGACTTCCAAACCTTCACAGACTTCGTTCACCGGCAATCCACAATGACTCTTGGATGCTCAGAACGCGATGCCTAACCGACTGGAAGATCACAGTCTTCAAGTGTAATAAGTCTTCAGTTCACTTAGAACAGAATGTCTTCAGTGATGCTCAATCACTTTGGGCTCTGGGTGTTTTGGGTTTTGACCTCGCAAGGTTTCTCTCTCAAAGGCTTCGAGGTGGGTTGCTCTCAAACGACAAAAGCCGTGCACTAACTCGGAGCAGCCCCAATTTATGGTGGAGGGGGGGTGGCTATTTATAGCCAGGGTGCAACCCGATGTGATATGTCTGAAATGACCCTTGGTCATTTAGGAACTGACACGTGTCCAACGGTCGGAATTTAAACCCACGCGGCAACTTTACTTGGGCTACAAGCAAAGCTGACTCAACCAACTCTGGAAGAGATTTTCTCTCATTTGTCTTCGCTTGAAGACATAAGATTTTAGGTTGAGCATCACGTCAGTTTCTGACTTCGATACCTCGACCCCACTTGACAGTTCGGTGGTTCCTATGACTCAAGAAATAAGAAAATGAAACTACTTAAAGACTATGTCTTCAAGCTTCATTGTCTTCGATGAATGTCTTCATGAACCAATATCTTCAGCACGAATGTCTTCGTGAATCACCATTGTCTTCAATGTCTTCATACATTTTTAGGGGTCATCTTCGATGGGTAAACCAATTCAATAGGGACTTCTACCTGTGTTCTCCTGTGAATCTCACAAACACATTAGTCCCACAACCAAGTTTGTCTTCAATACTTCAAAACCAACAAGGGGTGGCACTAGATGCACTTACAATCTCCCCCTTTTTGGTGATTGATGACAAACTGGTTGAAGTTTTCAACGGGGATAAAAATAGGTGAAGTTAAGGTACATATGGTTTGGCTTCATGAAGTGGGAGGGGCTCCCCCTGAAGATGTGCATATAAGTAATTTGCCTTTGAATGCAAATGCACATGGCAGGTTCGACTTTGTGGAGATCTCCCTCTATTCATGAAATCACAACATGTGCATACAAAATAAATTGAAGATAATGACATGCACAATGAAATATGGGCGTCTGCGGAATGACTTCATGCGCATAATATCAAGGTTAAGTAGCGCATTAACAGTAGCCAAACACAACGAGTGTAGCAGACGTCCATCAGGACTTAAGTTTTACAACCCAAAACCAAATGTTCAAGAACGAGAGTTGTAAAGTTAGCAAAATATATCAAGCCCAGCCCAATTTGCCCGCTTGAAGACTAACAACCCATATGCTTCTCCCCCTTTTGTCCACAAGTGACCAAAAAGGTGTGAAGACACAGGGTGTCTATGCGTCCCGTGGAGGCGATGAAGATGCTGGGGCAGCCGGGTCGATGGTGGAGTTGGGCGGTGCAGAGGGGCCTGATGCAGCGTCTTGATGCAGTGAAGCCATTGGTGGAGAGGTAGCGTCATCTTCCTCATCAACAACCCGTGCGACGACAGTTGGCGCTGAAGAAGAGTAGTCGGAGTCTTCAAGAGGATATTCTAGCAGATGTTCCACCCACAAGCACCATTCAGACTGTAGATAAGCAAGCTGATCCAGTACAGACCGAATCTGGTAAAGCCCAACCTGAGCAAGCGGCTCAATAGTCTGAAGTCATACCGGCTGCAACAGCCGAAGACGTTCAAGAGCAGCCTCCTGTGTCTGACACTGCTGCACCTGATACAAATGTGGCCCCTGAGTCTGAAGCCCAAGCCACTGAAGGAGATCTGAATGCCACTCCTGATGCTCCTGCGACCTCTGACGCCATTGTGCTCTTTGACGCCAATACTGTCATGGCATACAACAGAGCTGGAGAACTTATGCCTGTCAACTGGCCTCATTGTGGGCTTGCACTGTCTTCTCAGCATAGTGCTTGAGACGTTCTCTGACACCTTTGGCATCATCACGAAGCTTTTGAAATTCCTCTTTCAGCTCGGCCATCATCTTCTTATAGCCTTGAATTTCTGCGACGCTGAATTTGGACAAGTGCTTCTTGAATAGACTCTTCTCATATTCAATCTTGTTTTTCTGTTCAAGCACTTTCTGGACAACTGCAAGTTCGTTGTTGATGAAGCCTTGGAACGTGACGCTGATGTCAATCGGAAGCTGCAAGTCGTCAATTGACAGAGATGGGCCGCGAAACCATTCGTCAATGAAGTTGTTGAGAATATCATGGTCGAACAGAGGCATGTTTCTGAAAATATCAGCCTCTTCCTACTTGTTCTTGATGAGGAGTTCAAGGGCATCATCATCAAACTCATCATTAGATAAATCAATAATGGCGTCGTCATCAGTCAACGTGGTTGTTGGTTTGGGGCCTCGCCCAGCAGGTTTCTTTGTCTTCGGGATGTTCCGAGACACATCTTCAGACTGCACACTGGATTCAGTTGGTGCATCTTTTACTGGCTTCACTCTTGAAGCAGATGGAGCAGCAGCAGACTTGGCAGATTGCCCCTCTTTGGCTTTGGAGCCCTTTGGCTTTCTTTGTGTCTTGGGGGAGGCAGGAGCAATGTCTTCAGCATGGGCTTCTCCGCGTGCATTAGTAGCAGTGGCATGAAGAGCGTTGATATGCTCAACATATGCTTGAAGACTATCCCATGGCCCAGTCAGATTGGGTTCGGCTTGACGGGAGCCATCGGGTCTTGGTTCTGCAGGACCGGGGTTAAAGGTCACACCAAACTCCTTCTTGTTGGCATCTGCTGAAGCCTTTGCAAACTGATAATTGGCTTCAAACAGATCATCGTCACGACACCATCTGATGCTAGATGGGTTGGCATCTTCAGGCTTCACACCTCTTACCATGCAAGGATAGAAGTTCTGGGCAATGGCGTCAGCCTTTGTCTTCGGAATAAGCTTCCGGTACACAATATCCGCCCATGGTGGCCTGACTGCATTCTTCTCAGCATACTCTTGTGTAACAATATGATAACGAAACCATTGCTCTGCCCAGTAGCGGCGAATCCATTGCACACGAGATTTGCGTGCACCATAGGTTTCATCAGGATCAGATTTATACTGCTCATACAGATCTGGAGGGAGGTCAAGAGCAGTGTTGGCTCGTCGTTGCCTTCCTCCCTTCTTTGCAGATTTTCCACTGGCCATTGGCTTCACAGAATTGATTGGCTTCACACTGCTGAGCTGACAGGAACTGGCTTCAGGAGAGTCAAGATGAAACTGCAAGAAGTCTGCAAATGAATTCAGACTATGAGAACCAAGTGACTCGCCCACGGACATGTACCTGTGACAGCATTAGAGATGCAAGGGAAGGAGGAGAGGTCATATGCATTCTCAGAAATTTTTGAATCCAACTCAGTTTGAAGATAATGACCTCACAGTGCGAAGACATTCACTTATAGAGAGATGTTGGTTCCAGATTTGTACGAATCCGAAGATAGGTACAAGTGAGGAATCGTCACTATGCAGTATAAGTGAAGTAACTTGGCAAGATATGAGATGCGTGAAACAGAAGATGAAGATTTAGAAGTGAAAGAAACAAGTTCTGAAGATATTCGATAAGATTTTGGATCAAATAGACGGTAAAAAGTAAGTTTTATTTACCGCACGAAGAACAACTCAACGAGGCGAAAGGAGGTTGAGCAGCTCAATCCCCCATGCCCTAACTTGGCAATGGAGAACAGCTACGGCAGCTGCGGAGAGAAGATGTCCGCGGCCGGCGTGAGTACGGCGTCGAAGAGGTCGCGGCAGCTAAGCGCTTCTCCTCCCGCGACAATGAAGTTAGCGGCGGTGCTAGGGTTATGCGAGGATGACGGCGACAGGGGTGTAGAACATTAATGGAACCAGGGGCAAAGTATTTATAAGGGTTGGCCTGGTCTGGGGGATAAGACAGACATGCCCCTGGCGATACATATCTATGCGACGCGTGGCGCACATGTGCAGTTGTGGCGGCCACGCCTTGACCCCACGACCAGCTGTTTTGACGGGCGGTCGTTCCGCCTTCTGCGGATGCAGGTAAATTGGATAGAGATGAAAATCATTTTAAATTTGTCTGAAAATCTTCGACTGACAAGGACACAGTGAAGACAATCGACATGTGTCAAATAAAATGCATATGAAGATTGAGAGAGACTGGACGAGGTAAGCACAGAAGGGGTAAGGGTCCGATCACATTCACCTAGTTCAGAAATACAGGTTGAAGACATAGCTATAGGTGAATGCTGTTGAGGACAAACTCAATATATATATAGTATAGGCAATGAAGTCAAATAGAATGCGAAGATAAAAACCATTCGAAAAGACAAGCCAAATCAGGAAGATAATGCAATAGATGTGACGCCAAATGAAAATCTTCAAGAAAAGTTTGGTGGTGGCGTTACCCACCGTATTGGAAGTATTAGACCCAGACACGGCGCACCATTATCGTGTCGCTCTGAAGTCAAAATCCATTTTAATATCTTCACACTCAGAGTGTATATCTTCATGAATTGAAGACATACGTTACTTCGTGTGTTGTGCACCAAGGTCATCAATTATGCATAAGTGTTTGGATGAATGCCCTTTTACAGGACATTTGAGGATTCTAGGATATTTAGCTCACACCGCAACTTGCAAAACCTCTTCTCATCCAAAGGCCTCGTGAAGATATCTACCAGCTGATCTTCAGTGTTGACGTGAATGATGTCAATGTCTTCTTTGAGCACATGGTCATGAAGAAAGTGGTGTCTAATCTCAATATGCTTCGTCTTGGAGTGTTGGACAGGATTGTGAGAAATCTTGATTGCACTCTCATTGTCACAGAATAGCGGAACTTTCCTCTTGTTGATGTCATAATCCTTGAGAGTTTGCTTCATCCAGAGAAGCTGCGCACAACATGATCCAGCAGCGATGTATTCGGCTTCAGCAGTAGAGAGTGATACACAGTTCTGCTTTTTTGAAGACCAACATACAAGTGAACGTCCAAGAAAGTGACAAGTGCCTGATGTGGATTTTCGATCCACCTTGTCTCCAGCATAATCAGAATCAGAATAGCCAACCAACTCAAACTCTGAGCCCTTTGGATACCATAATCCTAGTGTTGGGGTGTGAGCCAAATATCTAAGAATTCGCTTCACGGCGAGGTGATGCGATTCCTTTGGTGCCGCTTGAAATCGGGCACACATGCAAACACTAAGCATTATATCTGGCCTAGATGCACATAAGTACAATAAAGAACCAATCATGGAGCGGTATACCTTTTGATCGAACTCTTTACCATTGTCGTCAGTGCTCAGATGACCATTTGTTGGCATTGGCGTCTTGTAGCCCTTGCAATCTTGCATTCCAAACTTCTTCAAGCAATCTTTGAGATATTTCTCTTGTGATATGAAGATACCATTGCTTTGTTGGCGAATTTGAAGACAAAGAAAGAATTTCAGCTCTCCCATCATGGACATTTCATATTGCTCTTGCATCATATGACTGAACTCATCACTATATCGTTTGTCAGTGCAGCCGAAGATAATGTCATCCACATAGATTTGGCACACAAACAGTTCACCATCATATGATTTGGTGAAGAGAGTGGGATCAAGTGAACCAGGTTTGAATCCTTTGCTTTTCAGGAATTCCTTGAGTGTATCATACTAGGCTCGTGGAGCTTGCTTGAGGCCATACAATGCCTTGTTGAGCCTATAGACCTTGTCAGGGTGCTTTGAATCTTCAAACCCGGGTGGTTGAGCAACATAGACTTCTTCTTCAATTTTGCCATTTAGAAAGGCACTCTTCACATCCATTTGATATAGAAGAATATCATGATGATTTGCATAAGCAAGAAGTATGTGGATGGCTTCAAGTCTAGCCATAGGAGCAAAGGTTTCATCGAAGTCAATTCCTTCCACTTGTGTGTATCCTTGTGCGACTAGACGAGCTTTGTTTCTGACAACTTGACCATGTTCATCTTGCTTGTTGCGGTAGATCCATTTTGTCCCAATGATATTGTGCTTACGGGGGTCCGGACGCTTGCAAGTTCCCACACATTGTTCAGCTCAAATTGCTGAAGCTCTTCTTGCATAGCTTGAATCCATTCAGGTTCCATGAAGGCTTCAGTGACTTTGGTGGGTTCATTGATGGAGACGAAAGCTAAGTGCCCACAAAAGTTTGCTAGCTGTGTGGCTCTTGAACGAGTGAGAGGACCAGGTGCGTTGATGTTGTCGATTATCTTCTCGATCTGAACTTCATTAGCCACGCGAGGATGTACAGGGCGAAGATTGCGCTGTTGCTGAGTATTGTCTTCAGGCTCAACATTATCTTCAGTCTGATCATTGTCTTCACGCTGGACAGGAGTAGGTATCACAACCTCTTCATCTCTGAGTTCCTCAGTGGGTATTATTTCTCTAGTACCCATTTGCTTGATGGATTCACTAGGAGGGGGTTCATCTATCACAAGTGGCAGGTGCTCTCTTTGCGAGCCGTTAGTCTCATCGAACCGCACATCTACAGTTTCAACCACCTTGTAGTGAAAGAGGTTGAAGACTCTGTAGGTGTGCGAATCCTTTCCGTAACCAAGCATGAAACCCTCGTGTGCTTTCGGTGCAAATTTGGAAGTGTGATGTGGATCTCGTATCCAACACCTGGCACCAAATACTTTGAAATAACTTACATTTGGCTTCTTACCAGTGATCAGTTCATAAGATGTCTTCTTGAAGAACTTGTGAAGATATACCCTGTTGATGATGTGGCATGCAGTATCAATGGCTTCGGGCCACCACTTGCGTGGTGCCTTGTATTCATCAAGCATGGTGCGAGCCATCTCAATGAGAGTCCTGTTCTTGCGCTCCACGACGCCATTCTGCCGAGGAGTGTATGGAGCTGATAACTCGTGAGTGATGCCAAGAACGTCAAGATAGGTGTCTGAGCCCAATGTTCTTGAACTCGGTGCCATCGTCGCTCCTGATGTGCTTAATCTTGACGCCATAGTTGGTCATTGCACGGTTGGCGAACCGCCTGAAGACATCCTGCACTTCAGTCTTATACAGGATTATATGCACCCATGTATATCTAGAATAATCATCAACAATCACGAAGCCATATAGGTGTGCAGATGTAGTAAGAGTGGAGTAATGAGTAGGGCCGAATAGGTCCATGTGTAGCAGCTCGAAGGGATGAGTGGTCGTCATGATTGTCTTCGAGGGGTGTTTCGCCCTAGTCATCTTCCCGGCTTCACATGCTCCACACAGGTGATCCTTCTTGAACTTGACGCCTTTGATCCCAATGATGTGCTTCTTCTTCACAAGGGTGTGCAAGTTCCTCATGCCAGCATGTCCTAGCCGTCGATGCCAAAGCCAGCATTCTGAAGCTTTTGCTAGAAGACATGTGGCCAGCTGTGGTCCTGTGGAGAAATCTACCATGTACAAGTCACCTCTTCTATAACCTTCGAAGACTTGGGTTTTGTCAGAAGCCATTAGCACAAGACAGCGAAATTTGCCAAAGATGACAATCATATCAAGATCACAAAGCATTGAGACTGACATGAGGTTGAATCCAAGGGATTCGACAAGCATCACTTTATCCATGTGCCGATCCTTTGAGATTGCAACCCTACCTAGACCCAATACCTTGCTTTTCCCAGTATCAGCAAAAGTAATGTGCTTTTGAGTAGACGGACGAAGTGTAGAGTCCATGAGTAAGCTTTGGTCGCTAGTCATATGGTTGGTGCAGCCACTGTCCAGGATCCATTCAGTAGCTTTTGGAAGTGAACCCTACCGTAGAGTTAGTGGGATAGGCTTCACGATGACAATTTGTGAAGATAAAGCATGTGATCACAGATACTTCATGCAAGATTAGTTTCATGAAAGATATGGAAATGTAATCATCAAGAAATTATGTTGAGTCTTTTGTTCCATAGCACTTTGGGCATTTTGACTTGTGCCCCACAAGTTTATTCAGGTCCCCAGCATTACCTTTAGAACCCAATGCTATTTGGCTGGAGACCTAACCCTGCAAGAAAGGGACCAGTTCTTCTTAACCACCCACATCTGAAGGGGTGGCTTAGAAGCAATAAGTCTAAGTGCAGCATCTGAGAATTGTGGCCTTGAAGCCCTAGCAAATAGCTTCACAGGGGGGTTAGAGTACTCAAATGAATAGGCAGAGAATTTTTTTGATTTGTGAACATAGTGGTATGAGGAACGTCTCTCATATTCATGAGTCTGATCATTGTAACCCTGCAAAACATTGGCGTTAGGGCGATCATACAAAGACCTTTGTCTGTATGAAGACTTTGGTCCATATGAAGCTTTTGCTCTGGGGTTTGTCTTCTTCCCAGGTGGTGTCATGATGACATTCACGGGAAGCCTTTCCAAAAGACTTTTGGGAACCCAGATCTTCTTCATAGGGGAACCATTCCTGCAGTTAGTTCCAATAAACCTGGCAAACACTTCACCATTCTGGTTTTTGAACAGTTTATAGTTTGAGTCAAAGGACTCATCAATGATGATAGGGTTAGCACAGTTGTAACCAGATAAGGTGGATGGATCCACTGATGGCCCTTGTGCAGCAACCCAGGTAGTTTTGGGGTACTGCTCAGGCTTCCAGTAAGACCCATCAACATTGATTTTCCTCTCGAAGCCAATACCCTCTTTCCTAGGGTTTCTGTTCAGGATCTGTTTCTTGAGGACATCACAAAGAGTCTGATGCCCTTTGAGACTCTTAAACATGCCTGTCTCATGCAATGTCTTCAACCTAGCATTCTCATCAGTAATAGAAATGGCTTCCTAAGATGAGGGGTTAGTTGCCACAACAGTAGTTGAAGATATTACAGTTTCAGAAACAGTAGATCATTCAGCAGAAGAATTGGCGTTATCATGCTCAAGGCATTTCAAGCAAGGTGGCACAAATTCATCCTGAGCGGTACTGATCTGTTGAGCGAGTAGTGAATCGTTTTCAGTCTGAAGATCATCATGAGACGCTCTCAGCTTCTCAAGCTCTTGCTTCCTTTGAAGATATTCATAGGAGAGCTTCTCGTGATCAGATGAGAGGGTATCATGACGACTTAGGAGCTCTTCATACTTAACTTGAAGATTTTTTATGTCTTCAATTAAGGATTGACTTCGATTCATTTCCTCGTCCAATAGATCATCGCTTTTGTCTAGTAGTTTTTGAATCTTTTCCATAGCAGTTTGTTGCTCAGTTGCAATTTTAGCAAGTGTCTTATAGCTAGGTTTGGATTCACATTGAGAGTCATCTTCACTTGAGGTTTCAAAGTAGGCAGCGCGTGAAGTTACCTTAGCGCCTCTCGCCATGAAGCAGTAGGCAGGAGCAGAGTCGTCGTCCATAGTGTCGGTGACGTGACCATTGTCTTCAGTGTTGAAGATGGACTTGGCGACGAATGCAGAAGCCAAAGCCAGGCTTGCCACGCCTGAGTCTGACTCCTCCACTACCTCCTCAGTATCAGATTCCTCCTCTGAATCCATCTCCTTGCCAATAAATTCACGAGCTTTGCTAGAAGAACTTGATTTGCGCGATGAAGACTTTGATGAAGACTTTGATTGTTTCTTCTTCTTCTTGTCGTCAGAGTCATAATCCTTACTCTTCTTCTTCTTTGATTGCTTCTCCCAGTGAGGACAATCGGCGATGTAGTGGCCTGATCTCTTGCATTTGTGGCAAGTTCTCTTTTTGTGGTCACGAGTGGAAGCCTCATATTTCTTGGAGTCATACTTTAAAGACTTTCCAAAACGGTTCTTCTTGGTGAACTTCTGGAACTTCTTCACAAGCATTGCGAGCTCTCTGCCAATGTCTTCAGCACTATCAGAACAGTAGTCAGAGTCTTCAGACGATGATACAGCCTTTGCTTTCAAAGCACGCGATCGTCCATAGCTAGGACCATAGATATCTCTCTTCTCGGATAGCTGGAATTCATGTGTATTGAGCCTCTCAAGTATATCGGCAGGATCCAATTGCTTGAAGTCGGGGCGCTCTTGGATCATCAGTGATAGGGTGTCAAAGGAACTGTCCAGAGACCCCAGTAGCTTCTTCACAACTTCATGCTTGGTGATGTCAGTGGCGCCAAGAGCATGAAGCTCATTGGTGATATCAGTGAGACGATCGAAGGTGAGCTAGACATTTTCATTCTCGAGCCTTTTGAAGCGATTGAAGAGATTGTGAAGAACATCGATTCGGGAGTCCCGTTATGATGAGACGCCCTCGTTGACCTTGGAAAGCCAGTCCCAGACAAGCTTTGCAGACTCCAAAGCACTCACACGTCCATACTGTCCTTTGGTCAGATGACCACAGATGATGTTCTTGGCGGTGGAGTCCAATTGTGCGAACCTCTTCACGTCAGTAGCGGTGACACCTTCACCGACCTTCGGGACGCCCATCCTAACGACATACCAGAGGTCATTGTCAATGGCTTCAAGATGCATGCACATCTTATTCTTCCAGTAGGGATAGTCAGTGCCATCGAAGACGGGGCACACAGCGGAAACCTTGATTATCCCTGCAGTCGACATAGCTAAAACTCCAGGTGGTTAAACCGATTCACACAGAACAAGGGAGCACCTTGCTCTGATACCAATTGAAAGTGCTAGTTATCGACTAGAGGGGGGGGGGTGAATAGGCGATTTTTATGAAAGGCTTCAAAAACAGGCAATGTCTCCGAAGAAAGCGGAAGCAGGATGAGAACTAGCAAAGCCGATCAATACAATGAACAAATATGACCAGCATAGACATCATACATACAAGCATGCATTGAACATAAACCCAAGAAGCATGAAGATAAATGAGTAAACAGATGAATGGCTTCAGGGAATATCTTCAAACACAAGCAAGCATGCAAAGGCTTCACAGTTCAAAACAGTAAGTAAGGAAGAGTAAGGATAGAACCAGGAGCTTGGGGAAGACAATGGTTTGTTTGACCAGTTCCAACTGCTGTGACAGTTGTACGTCTGGTTAGAGAGGCTGAGATTGAACTCAGAAGACCGCGTCTTCACCTTATTCCCCTTGAGCTAAGGTCACTTAGACCTCGCCCAATCACTCTAGTAAGTCTTCAAGGTAGACTTCCAAACCTTCACAGACTTCGTTCACCGGCAATCCACAATGACTCTTGGATGCTCAGAACGCGACGCCTAACCGATTGGACGATCACAGTCTTCAAGTGTAATAAGTCTTCAGTTCACTTAGAACAGAATGTCTTCAGTGATGCTCAATCACTTTGGGCTCTGGGTGTTTTGGGTTTTGACCTCGCAAGGTTTCTCTCTCAAAAGCTTCGAGGTGGGTTGCTCTCAAACGACAAAAGCCGTGCACTAACTCGGAGCAACCCCAATTTATGGTGGAGGGGGGTGGCTATTTATAGCCAGGGGGCAACCCGATGTGATATGTCCGAAATGACCCTTGGTCATTTAGGAACTGACACGTGTCCAACGGTCGGAATTTAAACCCACGCGGCAACTTTACTTGGGCTACAAGCAAAGCTGACTCAACCAACTCTGGAAGAGATTTTCTCTCATTTGTCTTCGCTTGAAGACATAAGATTTTAGGTTGAGCATCACGTCAGTTTCTGACTTCGATACCTCGACCCCACTTGACAGTTTGGTGGTTCCTATGACTCAAGAAATAAGAAAATGAAACTACGAAAAGACTATGTCTTCAAGCTTCATTGTCTTCGATGAATGTCTTCATGAACCAATATCTTCAGCACGAATGTCTTCGTGAATCACCATTGTCTTCAATGTCTTCATACATTTTTAGGGGTCATCTTCGATGGGTAAACCGATTCAATAGGGACTTCTACCTGTTTTCTCCTGTGAATCTCACAAACACATTAGTCCCACAACCAAGTTTGTCTTCAATACTCCAAAACCAACAAGGGGTGGCACTAGATGCACTTACAGTAGGCATGTCACCTGGTCAGGGGGCATGGGTGTATCCGGCTGGGCCGAGAGGGGGGCGCCCCTTGTATTCTGCGCGTTATACATTGTGATCCCATGCTATTCGAGACGGTGGTCTCCCCGTCTTAGAATTTTTTTGGAGTGATGCCTTGGGTGATTCCGGGCATCAGAACGGTTAAGCTGGTGTGTGCTGGTCAGGTGTGTTTTCATCCCAAAGACCGTAATGGGTATTAGTCAGTGTCTCGGTGCTGGCTAAAGAAATCATTTACTTATGGGTAAAGAGTACACCCTCTGCAGAGTTTTATAACCTATTCGAATAGCCGTGTCCGCGGTTAAGGACTACAGTCTTGGTTGGTCAAGTGTCGGTCTTAGTGTCAGTCTTCGGAGGAAATAATTAAAATTGAGCATGATTCAATTTTTGCAGGATAATTATTGTCACTACTGATGCCAGTATGAATATTATCGTTAACATGAATATTATTGTGGACTAACCTTTTTCTCTTATGTGCAACTCTGAGTATCTCTTGGGATGGTTGTGACACCTGGATACTCATTTCTATTTTTTCTGAGTATCTCTTGGGATGGTTATGCCACCTGGATACTCATTTCTATTTTTTCTGAATATCTCTTGGGATGGTTATGCCACCTGGATACTCATTTCTATTTTTTTTGAGTATCTCTTGGGATGGTTATGCCACCTGGGTACTCATTTCTTTTCAAGACCTCTCGAGGCGTCGCATTCAGACACCCGTTTGGCATTTCTTTTCAAGACCTCTCGAGGCCTCGCATTCAGACACCCGTTTGGCATTTCTTTTCAAGACCTCTCGAGGCGTCGCATTCAGACACCCGTTTGGCATTTCTTTTCAAGACCTCTCGAGGCGTCGCATTCAGACACCTGTCTAGCATTTCTTTTCAAGACCTCTCGAGGCGTCGCGTTCAGACACCCGTTTGGCATTTTTCTTGGAATTTTTCGGGCGGTCTAACGCCCGGTGTTCCATTTTATTTTTCTTGGGGATCCTCGGGCAGTCTAATGCCCGATGTTCCATTTTATTTCTTTTGGAATTCACCGGACGGTTCTACCGCCTAGAACCCGGCTTATAACTTTGGTGACACCATAAATATTTATCCTTTGCTAATATTGGATGACTAACCTTTATTTACCAGCATAATTATACTACTCCACATGATTGCACTAAACTCTTATCATGGTCTAATATTGTTGAACATGTTTAAAGTTAAACTACATGCATGCCGCCTGCTTTTATTATATCTTTTGTTCATAATGTTTGCGAGTACATTCAAACGTACTCAATGGCTTGTCCCTGGCTTTTGTCTTGGCGATATCATGATTAGGAGAAGAGCACTATGAAGGCACACCCCGCAACCTAGGAATCGGAGATAGCAGCCACGTGGGATAGGAGTTATCCAGGTCAGCTGTTCCTGTGGGAATGGAGCCCCACCAGAGATGGAGATCCTCTACCCGCTTCCGCCATCCGCTGTTAGAAATCATTGTTGTATCATTAGACCTTTATGGCCTTGTATCCAATTCTTGTAATTGCTTGGTAATCTGTAACAAGGACGTGTCCACCAGCAACAATGATCTTGGGGCTGGTCACGACACGAGGGGTTAATTTCTGGGATATTGTGTCCCGGAAATCCGGCCCCGACACAAAACATTGCCTCAAATTATTAGTGTCATTAGATTAAGGTGCGAAATAATACGTAACATTATTGCTTTCTCATGGCAGTGCCAAAACATTAGGACAAGATCACTAGCTACATGCAGAGTCAACATGCAGGATCGTTCTGGCAAAGGGTAGTACCAAAAAGGAACATACCTCGTCATGGGAACCATATCTGCAGTCAACGCCATAGTAGATGGGTTGACACCAGTCACCAACTTGGATGATTATATTCATGCGACCTTTTTGTGCAGTTCACCTAAAATGAAGCAATGTTTGCATCATGCAGTTAGCAAGAAGTACTTGGTCCCATGAGCTGGCAGCTTCTTCATTAGTTGCACTAAAACTGAGCAACATCAAGGTTGGTCGCCAAGCTCGTGGAATGTGCAACTATAATTTGGATATGCTTTTGTGCAGTTCAACTAAAATCAAGCGTCCATGTTCGTTACTCAAATATGTGAAAAGTGCCATTGTGGTGATAGTGACGGCTAATCTTGCAAAGGCTAATTAATTGTTGGAGGAGATTAACCACAGAGTTCAACAAGAAGGTTAGGAACTCCAATCACCCTTTGTGCAGTTCCACTAAAATCAAGAGATGTTGCCCGTGTGAAATTTTAGTAGAACTGCACAAGACACTCTTTCCCAAAAAGAAGTGTTTTGTGCAGTTCACCAAAAGGTCGCAATAGCAACGAGGTGAAATGTATATCTCTGTTTGCACAAATAGGTAGAAAGGCGGGTGAATAACAAGTGATGAAACATATGTCAAATGAAAAGAAGCATCGTCCTTATCTTAATGGCAATCATAGAAGGACAGTAGCAATTTCTAAAGCAGCAACATTGCTTCGTACTACCGGGGGCATTAAGATTAACAATGACAAATGTTAAATTTGACATTACTTTAATGGTGCCATTGCTTGATTTTACCAGCTACATTAGATTAACAGGTGCTAAAGAGTTGGTATAAGGGCATGTTACAGTAGGCAGACCAGGACAGTTGCATTTCTAACGAAAAGAAGCAATTTACTTATCTTAATGGGAAATATAGCAGGACATTAAAACATGGCCATTGCTTCATATTACTAGGGCATTACATTAAAAAACAACATTGGTTAAACATGTCCTTACTTTAACAGTGAGATTGCTGCATTTTACCAACGGCATTAGATTAACAACAACTAAAAATTGCCATAAGGGCATCGGACAGTGGGCGCACCAGCACCATGTACCTCCACCGATGCATAAAGTGGTGATGCAAACAAATATCCAAATAGGATATCTGGGTTGGTCCCATTTTTGTACACTATAGCCACCTTTTACTATGTGAGGGCAGCAAATCTAGTGCTGGAAATACTCTGTTGACTTGTCCCCCAGTCCCCACTTTCTTTCCTTTTTCAACCAGTAGATCGGTTCTATATCCAGTTTGTACTTTGTTTTCCCTTTATTTCCCTTTTCAACCAAGAGACCGGTTGGGTAGCCAGTCTCTACTACCCCCACCCCAAATCTTTCCTCTTTGAACCAAGTCCTAGCGTCATGCTAGAACTTTTCCCCCATTCTTCCCGCTTTGAACCAAGTCATAGATTCGACTACATGAAGTAGCTTTACCTCTAATAGTAATAATTTAGGTGTCTTTGGAACAGCCGATCGAGCCAATCTACGAGGGGGCTGAGAAATAGAAAAAGATTCACATGCATCGACGTGGGGACCTGGGGCAGTAGAGCAAGCCGGTTTCGAAGGAAGTTATACCTGAGGTTCGTCGGGATTTGGCTAGGTGGGCGGCGGGAGGCCGGATCTGCCCACACCACGGCAACGAGGAAGACTGGGTCGAAGGCCCTCCCTAGCCGGCGCTGTGTGGGAGAGAATGGCAAGGCACGCGTATCGGGACACGCCGACAGTGGGTTTGCTCCGTCGCCGACGAGGACCGCGTGGACGTAGCACCTTCACCCCTTCCCCGGTGGAGGGGATCCGGCCGGATCTGTGACCAGCGGTGAGCAGAGAGAGAGTGTGGCCACCGCCGTCGTGTTTAGATCTGGAGAGGATGATGTAGGAGATATGCCCTAGAGGCAGTAATAACAGTTATTTTGTATCTCCAAGTTTGTAATGAATGTTTATGTTCCATGCTATAACTGCAATGATTCTCGAGTCTACAATATCCACGAGGCTCGGAGGGAAACTCAAGTGCGCGTGTGGTATAATAAACGGTAAAAAGTATTCCTAGTCATGCCTCTAAGACTAGCTCAAGTATTGCATGATGATCCTGTTTTCCTGATCATGGGCATGCCTAAGCCGGCAATTTTGAGGGCACAATGTTAGTAGAACACTTGTGTTGAATCGACCCAAATTGATGTTATGCTATGAGATACATTCGTCATAAGTTAATGGTTAATAACACAGAGATGGTTAATGTTTGCATAATTCCTTAGACCATGAGAGTATCGAGTTAATTCGTACTTGCTTTGTGAACTTTGGGGTTTGTTAAACGTCCTCCGTAACTGGGTGGCTATTACGGCAGCTTACGGGTTCACGGAAAGGTATGACAAGGAACGAGATAGCTCAAGATTGGGATTTGCTCCTTCAATGATGGAGAGATATTCTCGGGCCCTCTCGGTGTTACGGTATCCATCATCGTCTGGCCAGATACATTGTGATTTGATCACTGGGATGCCGGAATGCGGAAACGAGAAAAGAGAACAAAACAGGTAACGAGGTAACTGGCATAGTGGACAAGTGTTGATCCACGGGGATGCCGATAAATCTCACCTCGGGTGTTTGTAACATATCGCGAAGCAACAGGAATAGCACACGGCAACTGGAGGTTCACTCGAATATTTATTCGTGTGGGTATAGGGGTCAATATGGGTGTCCACGGCTCCGATGTTGATCATTGATCGGAAAGTGTTCCGGGTCATGTCTATGCTTCACCGAACCTATAGGGTCACACGCTTAAGGGTCATGTCTCTGCTGAATACTAGACAGGGAGTCTGAGAGAAAGTCACCGGAAAAGTTTCGGAGACAACGGAAACGTTCCGGAGAGAACACTGGAATAGTCTCGGTAAAACTGAAAAGTTGTTTCAGGGTATACCATTAAGTCAAATTGGTTTCGGCACACGCCTGGAAATTCTTGGAGGGTGCCAGAATTGTTCTGGAAACTTCTGGGATTTTTCCGGGAAAAAAACCGGAAATGTTCCGGAGCTGCCGGAACCGGTTTGGTTGCTTTTCGCAGATGAAAATCACTAATCCGGAATTGTTTGGGAACGCGTCCAAAATCATTTTTGTGGGTACTGGAATTATTCTAAGACCCACAGAAATATTTTTGGATTTAACGGTTGCGGAAAATGTTTCCGTGAATAGTGAAAATCACTTTATGGTTAATTTTTTGGAAAGCCACCTTTTGGGGTTTTTCCCAAAAGGCTTCTAGAAAGACTTAGGGACTAAGGAACCCCCTTTGGGGGGCCCCCTATGAGGGTGGCCGGCCAACGTGGAGCTCCTCCATGGAGCTCCACATGCCATTCTTTTTTGCCTTTTATTCCCTTTATGTGTGACAAAAAGTGAGGGTGTTTTGGAATTTTGTGTGCCAACCCTACCCCTTGGCTTTCCTATAAATAGAGGTGGAGAGGTACTCTCCACACTCATCCCTTGTTCTCATACACATGCCATGCATTATTTGGATTTCTCCCTCCCTCCCACAAGATAGTTTCGTAGAGCCGAAAGGCTGTCTGGGTTCCGGCAGGAACTAGTTCTAGATGGCGAAGCCCTGCCGGATAGCTGACACCGTATGTGTGCAACCCCGTAGAGAGGTCATAGTTTCGATCTTTTGCCCGAGGGGCTATTCGAGGGTCCTCCCGAAGGGCTGTCCGAGTTACCGTTCGAGCTTCGAGGGTCCTCCCGAAGGGCTGTTCGTGACATCGTCCGAGGGATTGTCCGACCGCCTCCCGAAGGGCTGTCCGACGAGGGAGTACATCCTCGCGGTTGGGAGGTTGTAAATCATAGCTGTGGGGATCTGCACCGACGATCTACATCGACTCTTCTTCCGCTGCGCTACGAGTCGGTAATGATTAGATCAAACCCTGTATGCAGTCTCCATAGTGGTCCTGGGCGTGCTCGCTGTACCGATTTTTTTTGTTTTCTGTCACGTTCCCCTATAGTGGCATCAAGAGCCTTGCTATGCATTGATGCAGGTTACGATCGAGAATACATAGAGATGTATGGGTATTGCATAATATAATTTTGGAGTAGATGAGATCTATTGCTGAAAATTATTTATGCGGGTGGCAGATGAAATCTGTTACCCGATGTTCTTGTTGCTTCCCTAGAATTTGCGTATTTCTGATCTTGAAATGGCATGGTGGAATTTCACAAAGTTCTGGCAATCCGCGATCCTGATTGATCAACGAAGTGCTATCAGTTCTTTGGGTTCCACCATAGTTGAGAGAAAGATGAAATTTCACAGACGAACGGGCAATGCTGATATGATTTGCATGGGGGTCATGCGTATGACGAAGTTTAGTATGGGGCTCGAGATTTTATTATCTCGTGTTTCATACACCCCGTGATGTTAATTTAGCGACTTGAATAATCATACTTGATGATAAACGTTGGTAGCTGCGGTTTAAGTCAAAACCTTAGAAGCCACGTAAAATAAAATTTTGCATAAACCGATTAGAGGCGTCTAACTTGGCTTTGCAGGGTGCGCATGTGATGTGGTATAGCAGTGCTCATATTAATTCGATTATGTATGAGATGACTATATGATGTAAATTTACTAACATGACCTGCGTGTAATGATTCGGCATGATGGCTGGAGCCATATGATTGTCACTTTAATGACCTGCGTGTCAACCTTAAGTAATGCACTTATTTTATTAGCTATAGAGATAGCAATATTATCTGGTGCATTGACAAGGTGGTGGCAATCTTCGCGAAGGTGAACACCGACGCAAATGCCGAAGACGAAGAAATTAAAGACTTCTCCATCAGAAAGGGCTATACCATATCATGCTATTATGAATTGCCTGAGATGTTTATCCCTTATGATGCACCCTTCTTGATTGCGTGGTAGTCGCTTTTTATTAGGGTGATCTCTCACTTAAAAAATATCAAAGTAGTTAGTGTTCACCCAAGTGTAGCACCGTCTGAAATTCGTATCTTTTCGGGGTGCGCCATGTCCATATGGGTATGAACGAATCGAGAGGAATGAGGCAGGTGAGGTCAGACCTCACAGCAAGATCACTTGGTTGTCTTTGACGTTCATGCATGATAGTCCTGAGCTCGGAACACACCCATCGAAAGATGAACAAGAGTCACATAAAGATGTGATCGGCATGTTTGCCTACCGATTAAAATTCTCGTCATCAGTGATGTCCACATCAATGGCGTTGAATTGAAATGTGGATCTTGAATCACTCATAATCAATTTTGAGAGATATTGATTTGAGTGGGAGCGCACTTTAGAATAAAAATGTTTATTCACTAGTGCAAATTGATTATGAACAAAGTCTAAGTGAAACTTGTGTTTACCATTGTAGATCAAATGGCTCGCAACACCGCATTCAACTTAGGCCCGATGTTAGAGAAAGAGAAGTTAGCTGCGACTGGAAACAACTATGCGGACTGGGTCCGTAACCTGAGGATTGTCCTCAGGAGTGCTAAGAAAATGTATGTGCTTGAAACTGCTCTTCCAGCTAAACCGGCGGCCACTGCCCCGGAAGATGAACAAAATGTCTGGGCCACTAAGGATGATGATTACAACTTAGTGCAGTGCCTCATGCTGGCTTGCATGAGTCCAGAGCTTCAAAAACGTTTTGAATTCCATAACTCCCATGATATGATCCGGGAATTGGATGCTTTGTACAAGGAAACCGCACGGTCTGAACGGTTTCATATCGTGAAGGCCGTGATGGATTGCAAGATGGCTGAGGGCAGTTCAGTTGGCGAACACGTAGTCAAAATGATTGGCTACGCTGAAAGGCTTAAAACCCTGGAATTTCCAATTCCACCAGCCCATATGATGGACATGTTGCTTTCTTCACTCCCCTCGTCTTACGACGGTTTTGTCATGAACTACAACATGAGTGGGATGGAGAAGACACCAAATGAGGTGCTCACCATGCTGAAAACTGCGGAAGGAGGACTGCGGAAAAATCGCAAGCAGGCGTTGCTTGTGAATAAAACCACCAGTTTCAAAAAGAATGGCAAGTTCAAGAAGGGCAAGGGTGCCGGTAAGACCGGCTCCCAGAAAAACTCTAAGGGTAGAGGCAAGAATGAAACCGAGTGCTTCTACTGCAAGGGCACAGGACACTGGAAGAGAAACTGCAAGAAGTATCTGGAAGATAAGAAGTCCGGGAAAACCGGAAAAGATATAATTGTTATACAAGTTAATGTCATTGACGTTTTGCTTGCTAGCGAAAATTCTAAGTCTTGGGTATTTGATACCGGATCGGTTGCTCACATTTGCAACTCGATACAGGGCCTGCAGAAGGTGCACAAGCTAGCAAAGAATGAAGTCGTGATGCGCGTCGGGAACGGCGCTGGGATCGCCGCTCAAGCTGTCGGCATTATGCCTCTACGTCTCCCTTCAGGATTTACCTTAGAACTAAGTAACTGTTATGTTGTTCCGGCATTGTGTAGAAACATTACCTCTGGATCATGTTTAGTACACGATGGGTACTCTTACAAGTCTGATTACAATGGTTGTTCGCTTTATTGTAAGGATATGTTTTATGGATTTGCACCCATTGTTGGGGGCCTTTTCATACTAAATCTTGAATGTGGAAATGATGTCTTTAACGTGAATGCTAAACGCCTTAAGAAGGCTGATACCACCACCACTTTCATGTGGCACTATCGGCTTGGCCACATCGGAAAGAAACGCATGCAAAGACTCCATAAAGATGGAGTTTTACCGTCCTTTGATTTTGAATCATTTGACACATGTGAAGCTTGCTTGATGGGGAAAATGACCAAGACGCCGTTCACGGGTCATCCTAAACGGGCGAGTGAATTGTTGGAAATAATACATAGTGATGTATGTGGTCCAATGAGCACAATCGCACGGGGTGGGTATTTCTACTTCGTGACTTTTACTGATGATTTGAGTAGGTATGGATATATCTACTTGATGAAGCATAAGTCGGAAACCTTTGAAAAGTTCAAAGAATTTCAGAATGAGGTAGAAAATCATCATAACAAAAGGATTAAGTTTCTGCGGTCTGATCACGGGGGCGAATACCTTAGTCATGAGTTTAGCCAACATCTGAGTGACCGTGGAATAGTTTCACAGCTTACACCTCCCGGAACTCCACAGCGAAACTGAGTGTCGGAAAGACGTAACCGAACCCTGTTAGACATGGTAAGGTCGATGATGTCTCTTATAGATCTGCCGATATCTTTTTGGGGTCACACACTACTCACTGCCGCTTATACATTAAACAGAGCACCGTCTAAGTCTGTTGAGACGACACCATACGAGTTATGGCATGGGAAGAAACCCAATTTGTCACATCTCAAAATCTGGGGTTGTGAAACTTATGTAAAGCGTTTACAACCAAGCAAACTCGATCCCAGATCAGACAAATGTTACTTTGTAGGTTATCCAAATGAAACAGTTGGGTATTCTTTCTACCAACCCTCCGAGTGCAAAGTGTTTGTCGCTAAAAACGGAGTCTTTCTCGAGAAAGAGTTTCTCGCCAAAGAATTGAGTGGGAGGACAGTGCAGCTTGATGAGATTAGTGAATCTTCGGCAACCGTTGTTATGGCTAAGGAACCAGAAGTAATTCCGCAAATTATCCCTACAACCGAGCCGAAAGTTATCACATGTGATGCGGAAACTTCAGACAACGTTGTAACTGAACCGCACAGATCAGGTAGGGCTATCCAGCCACCTGAGTGGTTTCATAATGAAATCTTCATTCTTGAAGACGATGAACCTGCGCACTACAAGGAAGCGATGGCGGGGCCCAGCTCAAGGGAATGGCACAAGGCCATGAAATCCGAGATGGAATCCATGTACGAAAACCAAGTTTGGAACTTGGAAGAACTTCCAGATGGTGTAAAACCCATTGGTTGTAAATGGATTTTCAAAAGAAAGACGGACGCGGATGGTAACATTACTATGCACAAAGCTAGACTTGTCGCGAAAGGGTTCACGCAAGTTCGAGGAGTGGACTACGATGAGACTTTCTCGCCCGTAGCTATGCTTAGGTCTGTTCGGATGTTACTAGCAATTGTTGCTTATTTCGATTATGAAATATGGTAGATGGACGTCAAAACGGCTTTGCTAAATGGAAATCTTAAAGAAGATGTATACATGATACATCCTGAAGGTTTTGTCATTCATAAGGATGCTGGAAAGGTATGCAAACTTCAGAAGGCCATTTATGGTCTGAAGCAAGCATCAAGGAGCTGGAACATTCGTTTTGATGAAGTAGTCAAAGAGTTTGGCTTCATTAGGAATGACGAAGAATCTTGTGTTTACAAGAAGTTTAGTGGGAGCGCAAAAGCATTTCTAATCTTGTATGTGGATGACATATTGTTGATTGGAAATGACGTGAATTTTCTTAGCAAAATAAAAGACTCATTGAAGAAGAGTTTTTCTATGAAAGACTTAGGCGAAGCGGCACATGTATTGGGCATCAGAATCTATAGAGATAGTTCAAAACGCCTGATAGTGCTTAGCCAAAACACGTACATTGACAAGGTGTTGAAAAGGTTCAACATGGAGAACTCCAAGAAAGGCCTACTCCCCATGTCACCTGGCACAGTGCTTTGCAAGAATCAGTGTCCTCAGACTCTCGATGAGCGAGTACAGATGAATGATGTTCCATATGCCTCGGCAGTTGGTTCTATTATGTATGCCATGCTATGTACAAGACCGGATGTTTCCTATGCGCTAAGTGTTAGCAGCCGGTACCAAAGTGATCCAGGACTGGAACACTGGGCCGTAGTCAAAAGTATTCTTAAGTACCTCAGAAGGACCAAGGATTTACTCCTTGTGTACGGAGGTGATGAAGTGCTCATTGTAAGTGGTTACACTGATGCAGGCTTCATGACTGACCCAGATGACTTCAAATCTCAATCAGGCTATGTTTTCATATTGAACGGCGGCGCAGTTGATTGGAAAAGTTCCAAACAAAAGACTGTGGCGGATTCTACGACGGAGGCGGAATATGTTGCAGCTTTAGAAGCCTCCAAGGAGGCGGTATGGATCAAGCAATTTCTTGAAGACCTTGGTATGGTTCCAAGTGCTCTGGACCCGGTGGAGATCTATTGTGAGAATAGTGGCGCTGTGGCTCAGGCAAGGGAGCCAAGTTCGCACCATAAGACAAGACATATTGAACGCAAATATAAACTCATTCGACATCATGTCGAAGCGGGTTTAGTGAAAGTACGCAAAGTTCACATGGATCTGAATGTGTCAGACCCGATGACAAAGCCTCTACCACGAGCAAAGCATGAGCAACACCGGAAAGCCATTGGTGTTAGGGAAGCCATGTAACTGGATTATGACTCTAGTGCAAGTGGGAGTCTGTAGGAGATATGCCCTAGAGGCAGTAATAATAGTTATTTTGTATCTCCAAGTTTGTAATGAATGTTTATGTTCCATGCTATAACTGCAATGATTCTTGAGTCTACAATATCCACAAGGCTCGGAGGGAAACTCATGTGCACGTGTGGTATAATAAATGGTAAAAAGTATTCCTAGTCATGCCTCTAAGACTAGCTCAAGTATTGCATGATGATCCTGTTTTCCTGATCATGGGCATGCCTATGCCGGCAATTTTGAGGGCCCAATGTTAGTAGAACACTTGTGTTGAATCGACCCAAATTGATGTTATGCTATGAGATACATTCGTCACAAGTTAATGGTTAATAACACATAGATGGTTAATGTTTGCATAATTCCTTAGACCATGAGAGTATCGAGTTCCTTCGTACTTGCTTCGTGAACTTTGGGGTTTGTTAAACGTCATCCGTAACTGGGTGGCTATTACGGCAGCTTACGGGTTCACGGAAAGGTATGACAAGGAACGAGATAGCTCAAGATTGGGATTTGCTCCTCCGACGATGGAGAGATATTCTCGGGCCCTCTCGGTGTTACGGTATCCATCATCGTCTGGCCAGACACATTGTGATTTGATCACTGGGATGCCGGAATGCAGAAACGAGAAAAGAGAACAAAACCGATAACGAGGTAACTGGTATAGTGGACAAGTGTTGATACATGGGGATGCCGATAAATCTCACCTCGGGTGTTTGTAACATATCGCGAAGCAACAGGAATAGCACACGACAACGGGAGGTTCACTCGAATATTTATTCGTGTGGGTATAGGGGTCAATATGGGTGTCCACGGTTGATCATTGATCGGAAAGTGTTCCGGGTCATGTCTATGCTTCACCGAACCTATAGGGTCACACGCTTAAGGGTCATCTATCTGCTGAATACTAGACAGGGAGTCTGAGAGAAAGTCACCGGAAAAGTTTCGGAGACAACGGAAACGTTCCGGAGAGAACACCGGAATAGTCTCGGTAAAACTGAAAAGTTGTTTTGGGGTATACCATTAAGTCAAATTGGTTTCGGCACACGCCTGGAAATTCTTGGAGGGTGCCAGAATTGTTCTGGAAACTTCTGGGATTTTTCCAGGATAAAAACCGGAAATGTGCCAGAGCTGCCGGAACCGGTTTGGTTGCTTTTCGCAGATGAAAATCACTAATCCGGAATTGTTTCGGAACGCGTCCAAAATCATTTTTGTGGGTACTAGAATTATTCTAAGACCCACATAAATATTTTCGGATTTAACGGTCGCGGAAAAATGTTTCCATGAATAGTGAAAATCTGGTTAATTTTTTGGAAAGCCACCTTTTGGGGTTTTTCCCAAAAGGCTTCTAGAAAGACTTAAGGACTAAGGAACCCCCTTTGGGGGGGCCCCATGAGGGTGGCCGGCCAAGGTGGAGCTCCTCCATGGAGCTCCACATGCCATTATTTTTTGCCTTTTATTCCCTTTATGTGTGACATAAAGTGAGGGTGTTTTGGTATTTTGTGTGCCAACTCTACCCCTTGGCTTTCCTATAAATGGAGGTGGAGAGGTGCTCTCCACACTCATCCCTTGCTCTCATACACATGCCATGCATGTGACACCCTGGTTTTCGCTCCTTGTTTTTTTCCTTTCGCGGGATTTGGCTCCCGTCTTTTTTTCGGTGTTATTGGATTTTCTCTCTCTCTCTCGGGTATACGAAGATGGTCGTATGGACTTGCCTTCCCTATCCAACCAGATATTCTCTCCAGACCAACCTTGCCACCCCAGATATTTTCTCAGGACTTTGCCACCGAAACCCTACTCTCCGGTTTACCGGAAGTGAAACCCTAACTCCTTCCGTTACAAAGGAACCCCAATTTCCTTTGATCTTTTGCCTCCCAAATTTCTTCCAGTAATCATCCTATCTTTTTAAACCCTGGATATGCAAAAATATTGCCAAGTCATTTGCAATATTTTTCATTTAAAATTAATTCCTTTTTCTGCCCGTTAAAGGAATTAAATCCAGGAAAATATCTATCCATCACCAAAGTTCATGAAAACTTGTGGAGATATTATTTGTGATCATATTGAGCTCTCACAAAAATATTGGCAATAATTAAATAGGGGAAATTGCCTTTTCCTATTTAAAGCCAATATTGCATTTTGGGCACTTTCCAAAGGAGCTACTATTTTGGTAGCCAGGAAAAATCCCAAATAATTTTTGGAGCTTCTCCTATCCATATCTTCACCATTTCCATCAAGATCCCAAATTCCATAGACCAAATTTTGAGTGCATCATCCAATTCTCGTTTCTGGACCTATTTTGAGGTTGTGAAGCAAGTATATTTTATATTGCTTAAAAAATCCTCAAATTAATCCAGGACCGCATATTCCATATATGATGTGAGTATGCAAAAATTCACATCATTTCATCTAGCCATTTTTTCTGAAAAATTCCATCTAGTTTCTGTCCAGATTCAAGCTCGGTGAAGGAAGTACCACTTTGGCATTTCCAATTGAGCTGAAATTTTTCCAGCACCTTCATATCTTCAAATCATCACTCTCCACCAAAATTCAGCCCATTCCATCAAGCCAGATGAGTGCAGCTTCAAAGTCAAGTTTCCGGACCAGAATTTGCATTACAAAGGAAGTGTATGCAAAACTTGTCCAAATGATCTCAAATTTTGCAAGCATCTAGTCCTTCCTACCACATTTCCCTGTGACAACTTTTCCAGCCCATTGACACATTTTCCCTGACCAAAACTTCTTGCCCAAGTTTCCATCCAGAAACTTTTCTGGCTCCTCTCGATCACTCTAGAGCCGTCCTAGCCCATCCATTGTCACATTCTATCTAAATGATCAGTGAACATCCTGTTGGACAAGATGTGGCATCCAGAGGGGCACCAGAGCACATGGTGTACGCGGTGACCACGCGGTGGCCATGCAGAACGGCGCCCTGCGCGACGCATCGCGTCGGACAGCCAGCTCCGGCGGCCGTACCCTTGCCACTTTGTGCCGACTAGCTCCCCTGCGTCCGCGTGCACCCCCTCCAGTGGCGTCCCCCTCCTCCCCATTCCTCCTCGTGCCACGGCAGCCGCCGCCATGGCACTGTCCTCCTCGTGAACCCCTCTGTCGCCTCCCCTCCGCTGTCCTCTTCTTCCCCGAAGCCTCTCGAGCACGCCAGTACAGCTCCCCTGCTTGCCCGTGCCACTCCCCGACGCCAGCCGCTCGCCTGAGCCGTCGCCTTCGAGCTCCAGTATGGCGATGAGATCGCCACCGCGGCCGTGCCAATCCCCTCGCCTCGCCTGCCTATAAATAGGCCCTGCCCGAGCCTCTCTCAGCTCACACCACCTCCTCTCTCCCTCTCTGGTATCCCTGAGCTCCAACAGCTCGAGCATCAGTGCTCAATCTCGCCGCCTCGGTCGCCATAGCCGCGCCGGCCCTCTGCTCGAATTCGAGCTCTGTGGTCTCTCCCCTCTTCGCCTAACCGCCACGGCGACGAGCTCTGGAAGCTCCGTCCATCGTCGGCTAGCTCCTCCCCGAGCTATTTAAGGAGCTCCCCGAGCTCTCTCCCTCGCCAGCAGCCCAACCCCTCTCACATTCGAGCTCCCCGAGCTCTCTCCTCGCCCATGGCAGTCTTCTCTGCCGTTGCCCAACCCTCCCGATTCCGGCCGTGTGGTCCTCCCCCTCCTCACCATCGTCGCCCTTGACCTCACCCGAGTACCCGCAGGCGACCGTCGTCTCCATTCCCGACGGGGGAGCTCTGCCGACGTGGCTCCCCGCCGTGGTTCGGCCACCGCAGCTTTGCCAGTGGCGGGAGCGCTGCAAGCCACCCCAGGCGAGGCCGCCACCATCCCCGAGCACGGTGCGCTGCTCCAGTTCCGGGGAGGCCACCGGCGAGCTCTCTGGCGCAGCCCATCCTCGGCTACGACGGCGGCCGGCTGCCCCGGCTCTGCTCTGTTGGAGGGAAGGAGGCGACCAAAGGAGAAGAGAAGGGAGAGAGAAAGAGATGGGGCGGGGCCCGCACGTCAGCCAGATAAGGGAAAAGTCAACCCGGGCCCGCGGTCAGATTAAGTGAAGGCATATTCCGCCTAGTGCGCTTTCCAGAGTTGAAAGCGTACTATGCTGCGCTATTTGATAGAAATATGCTTTCTGTTATCGGAAACGTATTTTGCAAAGTGCGCCTTCATTTTCTCAGCCGCGGCCGAAACCACTATATAATGGACGTTCACCCATTACGAGCTGGAATGGACAGTTTTCTGTCCGTTTCTCCGCTTAACGAACGAACGGGCATTTCTCCGCGACCGTAACTCCGATTGAGGTAAAACCAACGCCCACGTCTTCAGTTCGTCGAGCCCTTTCCGATGGCATCATTTTCATAATGTTTCCACACTATGAAAATTCCCATTTTGCCCCTGCCTTATATTCAGCCCCTCCGAGAGGGAATCTTTTCCGGCGAATTCTTCCGCGAGGTGATCGCACTTCTTCCGGAGTATTCCTTCACCCCCAGGCAAGCCGACCATTTGATATATGCCCTAAAGCACTGCTCTGTGTTATTCTTGCGTGTTTAAATTAATATGCTTATGCTTGTATGCGTAGTGGTGAGCTGTATGTGACGCCAGTGAACCCTTGTTTGCCTTTCTTTGGTGACGGCACCACGCCTGTGTTCTGAGCTGCTTCCGGCCGTCCGGGGTGGATGCCAACTTTTTGTTCTCTTCTCAACAACTGGCCCGTGTTCTGAGCTGCTTTTCGGCCGTCTCGGACAGCTGTTGAATTTCTTTCTGTAGCGGTGACCCTATGCTCTGAGCTGCTTTTCGGCCGTCTTAGGGAACCGCTACACTCTTCTTATCAACACCGTCTCATGCTCTGAGCTGCTTTTCAGCCGTCTTGAGCCGGGGTTGAGTTATTCTGGTAATGTCCCAGATCTGAGTTGAAAAGACCGTTCTGGTGGCTACTGGTTTATTTGTCGGTTTCATGCAAGGGTTCAGATGGTCGTAACTTACAGTTAGAACTTGTAAAGTGATAACTTGTCATTTAAATATTGTCTCACTAATGACCCATTGTGATATTGTATGGAGATAGGTTGTTATGTTTTTCATAATTGTTACATCATGCATTGTTGCTATTGTAGTTACCGCAATGATTAAGAATATGACTTAATAATGACAACCTCCTCCGTCGACTGGATCGAGTCATAGTGTCACCTATCCGGACATACCCATGCAGCCTCATTTGCCGGTATGGGATGGCCCTAGCTTGGTCTATTGTCCTGCCTCTTGTCGGTACCACCAAATAGGGAAGGTTATGCGCGCGCGCTACCCTGGCCCGGTAGGCGGCGATAACCTTGTGAGCCCAGTTTATGGTTATGTGCGCACGTCCCCGTTTGGGACAGTTTTGTTTGGCCATGACGATGGCAGGTGTCACGGGGTGACACAGGGGCCACCCAGGACATGACCCTGGGAGGGTATGATTGTCGGTGGGACCGTAAGAGTGCCGGGCAATAGACCTAGTTTTGTTGGAGCAGCACTGGTCCACCCGAATGGGAGTACGAGGCCAGGCACTCCATGGTGTGGGTAAAGTGCGCAACCTCTGCAGAGTGTAAATCTATTCGAATAGCCGCGTCCTCGGTCATGGACAGTTCGTATAGGCCCCTATTTGGTCTGTGTCGAGTCTGGAGGAACAAACTATATAATGTTAAGACTGAACCAGAGAATGGTAAGGTTTATCAGACTTGCAGTACAGATGCATGGACATCAGATGATGTCAGAGGTATGATTGCTAGCCATGTGATGGCTATGAGATGAGTGGTCGGATGACCGCAAAGCTTGGATCAGATTTGGATCGTGAGCATATTCGGAGTTCGGATCATTTACCTGATATACTTTACTTTACTGCATTTACTTCAGTAGTTATCCTGTTAGATAATCCTGCTATGATATAATGATTAATCCTGCTAGATAATCCTATCATAACATGATAGTTAATACTGTTAAGATAACAAGTGCATGCTTGAATGCCATGGATTGCTTTGCTTGGTGTATATGTTGGTATGATTGCTTGCGAGTACATTCAAAAGTACTCAGCGGCCTTCAATGTGGCCAGGTTCACCTAAGGATCCGACATTCGCTAGCGAGGAGCCAGAGTGTTCGCGGGCTAGAAGAGTAACCCAGTTAGATCCCTGTGGATTGGAGCCGCACCAGGACCATGCTGCCTTAGATAGAGCCTTTCCGCTGCCATATCATGTAAGACTTATATATATCCATTAATAGAAATGTCTGTGTTCATGATACTTGTTGTAAAAGCACATGCCAGAGTGATTTTCCTGGGCTGGTATGTGTGGCGACCGTCTGGCTACAGTGGTAATCAGGCGGGGCACCACAACGCATTATCTGGCTTTCTCTCTCCCTCCCACGAAATAGTTTCGTAGAGCCGAAAGGCTGTCTGGGTTCCGGCAGGAACTAGTTCTGGATGGCGAAGCCCTGCCGGATAGCTGACACCGTATGTGTGCAACCCCGTAGAGAGGTCGTAGTTTCGATCTTTTGCCCGAGGGGCTGTTCGAGGGTCCTCCCGAAGGGCTGTCCGTGACATCGTCCGAGGGACTGTCCGACCGCCTCCCGAAGGGCTGTCCGACGAGGGAGTACATCCTCGCGGTTGGGAGGTTGTAAATCCTAGCTGCGGGGATCTGCACCGACGATCAACATCGACTCTTCTTCCGCTGCGCTACGAGTCGGTAATGATCAGATCAAACCCTGTATGCAGTCTCCATAGTGGTCCTGGGCGTGCTCGCTGTACCAATTTTTTTTGTTTTCTATCGCGTTCCCCTACAGATGAGTGTGTGAAGAGAGCAACCCTAGCAAGCAAGAGCGGAGGCTCCTGCTTATATACATATAGTGGAGTAGTTTTCTTTTTTTTCTCTCCATAAAAACAATTGTTTAAAATTGCGTACGAGCCAGGTCGCACTTTGTATTGTTCACTTCTGGTCCCCGGCCCTCCATTAATTGAACAACCACACGGGTCAAATTATCACGGGTGAAAATATAGAACGAACAAGCTCGAACTCTTTTGAATTTGAGATGTCGATGGCACCGTTTGAACACATTGCATCCATGGACTAAGTAGTTTGAATTTGAGGTAATGTGTGGCTTTTGCAGTTCACATCTAAATGGGGGCACACCATACATTTTGTTTGCTTACCACACTATACTTGTAAAACATTCACAATTTACATTTTGAATAGCTAGCTAGAGCTTGAAATGTATTGTTTCCAACATAAAGGGAAATCAAATTTCTGAAAATTCGTGATCTTAGCATTTGCAAAAAAATGCAAGAGCCATCAATCTTTGTTCTGATTTTGAACATAAACTATATGCAACCTTTTTTGAGGGAGACCGGGTCTATTGTAAATGTTTGCAAGTACATAGCATCTCTGACAAAAAATACATCCAAATTCCGAGACCAGCGCCAACTGCAGTCAGAAAGAGCCGTCGACGCGCCGTTGTCACTGCTATCCTACCAGAGCCGGCTTGACCTCATCAATGGCTGTCGAGGAGTCTTCGTGCATGTTCCCCTAAGGAGCAGCGCCCCGGAGGCATAGTTGTCATCATTGATCTGAAGCACCTAATTAATATAACACCAAATTTTCCCATATGACAAGAAACGCTAACCTCACTGCCCCAAGGAGACAACATGAATCTACGCCGGAGCTCCATCGACTACGTCCCGACGGACAAACTCGACGAGGATCAAAGCTCAAAGAGGAAACTCGTAGAAAAGGCGTCAATCGATGTCGCCGATGTCCTAACGTAGCCAGCTTCACCTTCTTGATGGCAACCGAGTAGTCTTCGTGCATGTGCCCCTAATAACCAGCGCCCTGGAGGAACGCAATTGTCGTTGTTTAACCCTCGCATTGATCCTAAGCACATGACACCAAATCTCGCCGGATGACAAGAAACCTTAACCTCACCGCCCCAAAGGAGACGGCAAGAATCTACGCTGGAATTCCATCAGCTATGTCTAGACGAATGAACTCAAGGAGGATCGGAGCTCGGAAGATAGACTTGGAGAAGAAGTGCCGGCATCGTCCACCTGAGCCTTGCGCGTGCGAGGACGAAAACCCCTAACATAAACTAATAACCGGAGCATAGGCATCGGGATTCCCCTCCCCGCCACCGGTCGACGGAGAGGTGGGAAGAGGGGAGGGGTGAATCCACCGGCTCATCGGTGAAGCATGGAGGGGAGAGGTTGCCCTAGCCGCCTAGGGTGAGTGGACTATATTTGTATTCATACCGAGAATGGATTCAAATTTTATTGGTATTGCAATATACTTAGTGCTCCTATTTTTTTAGATTTATCAACAGAACTACATCCGTATGTTAGTACGGCACAGCCTGCATGATATGTAGACGATAGCCAATCCAGCCATCTGCTGGACTCTCATCACATGGATGGACGAACTGATCTCCCCTGTCTTGCAGGGATCGTCCAGGCAATGACGTGTGTACAACACTACTCTAGTACTATCGCTGGTGTCTCTCTTCTAGTACAACTCAGCCGACACATGGGGCCTGAGGGACGGGGGAGAGTGTGCCTATGGTTGGCTGCTCAATTGCGGTCCCACATGTGAGTGCAAACGCAAGATGACTCGCGTTCCATTCCGTGAGAGGCGTGCCGGACCGACCGACCGTGTGGGGTGCAACCCGAACGCGACGTGTGTGCTGTATACATGTAGTACCACCATTTTCTTTTTGTTTTGCTCCATGGCGCAATCCATCGATACAAAATTATATTTAAAAGTGGAGGGCGGGGCTTTTCCCACGCGTTAGGCGGGGCAGTTTTGCCTAGTCGGTTCGACAGAGAGGCGAGGAGGACGAGGGAGTAGCGGATTCAACTTACTGCTGGAAAGGTGGGGCTGTGTGATTTGATGGCTCGTTACTGCTGGGAAGGTGGGGCCTTGTGATTTGACTGCTCATTATAGTCATTATTACTGCGGCGCTACGACCGGGGTGAGTCTCCCCTCCATGGTGTACAGGTGCTAAGCATGCCACATATGCAAAAAAAATCTGATGTGACAAGGTAGGAGTAAAGAGAAGAGAGAGGAGTTTGGTGACCCCAGGAAGAATGAATGCGAAGTGCGCGGACCTATGCAAAACACTTAAATGAGATAAGTTTACGCAACGCATGAAGGAGTTTAGTTGTCAAAGAAAGACTTTAGCACCCCATGTAAGCACGTAGTACTATGCATAATTTGGTGCATGAAACATCGATCCAGATGCTGGCTGTCCCTCATCCAGCATCATATACTAGTATAGTAGTACTACGTACGTACTGTAGTAGTATCACTGTTCTCTCTTTTCTACTTTCGTAGTAACTCAGCCGATGCACGTTCCATTCCGTGAGCGGCGTGCCGGACCGACCATGTAGGTGCAACGCAAATGCGATGAGCGTGCTGTATATGCCCCACCTTTTTCTTTAATTTGAGCTTGTTAGTTTTGCTCCATGGCGCAATCCATCGATACTTACAAAACTATATTTAAAAGGCGAGGATGGGGCAAGTTTCGCCTGGTCGGTTTGACAGAGAGGCGAGGAGGACGAGGGAGTAGCAGATTCAACTTACTGCGGGAAAGGAGGGGCTTTGTGATTTGATGGCTCATCACTGCTGGAAGGTGGGGCCTCGTGATTTGACTGCTCGTTATAGTCATTATTACTACGAGGGGTAAGTCTCCCCTTCCGTTCCCCACTCTAATCTGGTGCATGACACGTCAACCCGGATGCTGGCTGTCCCACATGTCGGCGAAAGGAGGTATAATTGTAGCTGACGACCTAAGGAGGAGCAAAGAACCGTGTGGTATACTCTAGTTTTCCACTGGAGTACTAGCCCGACGCGGAGGAGTGCGAAACATGGCAGCCCAGAGCGATATGGCGATAAAAAATGATCTAGTTTGCTTGTGATCCCACGGCACCGCTGATCGTTAGCACTGTTTTATTCGTGCCTCGCAGCCTAGTACAAATGAAATAATATGATGACAATGGCACCGGATAATAATTGTCTTACCTATTCAAGATAATTTAGATGGACACATGCGGAAATGCCCGAAAGACACAGTGGCAAATGAAGAAGACACAGGGGCATAAGAAGGAAGATTACCCACAAAAAGAAGAAGGAAGATGCAGACAATGGTCTGGGTGCTGCTCTCTACTTCATGAAGGGTTGCTGGGCGTGGAGTTCTAACTGCTTCTTCATTGCCTCCACGACCTTCATCTCCTCTCGCCTCTCGTCCGCCATCTTCTTCATTTCTTCCGTGGCGCGGGATTTCTCGAGGCGAGCGTGGATGATCTCTTTCACGTCCACATGATGTTGCTTGATAGCAGCCACGCTCTCGGTGCGGAGCTTCGCCATGTCATCCCTAAGTTCCCCGATGACGGCGGTCAGCATCTTCACCGAGGCACTGCTCTTCTCTCGCAGCTTCTCCCAGCCGGCGATCTCCTCCTTCAGTAGGTTGAGCTCGTGGCAGAGCTTCGCTTTGTCCTCCCGAAGTTCCATGATTTCGTTGGTCGCCTTATCAACCGAGGCATTGCTCTCCTTCACCAGCTTCAGCAAGCCGGCGATCAACTCCTTCTGCTTGTTGAGCTGAGCGGGCATGTCGTCGCGGGCTAACGACTTCAGCATTGCCCGCTCGGCATGTTCGCCTCCGCAGCGAATGTGCTTCTGAGAGCCCTCTCCTGCCCATGAGAGATCTTTCTAGGCCTCCGTGGTGCGGCGGGCCCTCGCTTTATTTTTTCCGCGGCCTTGGTCGTTTTCCCTTGTTATTTCTCGGCCCAGAGCTCTTCCTACCGGCCATGGCAGATGCAAGGAATGACGAACAAGAAAGGCTTATGAGGAGGAATGTGCAGTAATATTCGAGTAGTTAGTTTAACTTTTTATAACCTATTACTAATATGCTGCAAAGTGGAAACACGTTTAGGTTTGATCGGTGTGAACAGGTTTGCAATTAATTATAGCATGGTACTTTGGAATGTGATGGGAAACAAGCTCGAAATTTATTGATTGTTTTGGTTTCGAAGTTCGGAACGGCTCCCATTGAGTTCTGACGACCAAGCACGCAAAAACTCGTGATAAATCAATGACCATCTTTTTCCAAATGACCAAATATTTTCAAAGAAATACAACACATATAGATGGAGTATTTTCATAGAAATACAATACATAGATGGAGTGATTGTCACAGTTGCAAACCGCCATGGCGCCGCGTGTTCACTGCAGCAACAACTGAGCAGGTCAGTCCATTGCTGGCGGGGAAGGAGGGTAGGTTACCTCGCCTACGATGCATCCCCAACACCGCCGCCGCTGCTGGTTGAGTGATTTGGCTTCTCCTACCTCCCATTTGAACAGTTGCACCGGCTTCTCATGCCATTCCACAGGCATGCGCGTTCTCTCCTCCGCACTCGATTCCATGAATATGATCGCTGCCATTAGCCCCAGCTCGAAATCAACGCGACGCTGCCAGATGCTGACATCCCTCAGCATCTCACCCCTGAGATCGACATGCGCCTCCGCCTTGTGCTTCGCCAGGCGCAGCTCCTTCGAACTTGTCTCCAATCGATGCAACGCTTCCTCGATCCGATTTGCCCTTGCTGCCCACCACCTGAAACGCAGCCCCGGCATGTCCTCCGGCGCCACCGATCTGTGATTCCAGAGCAATGGATCCCCTTTGAAACACATGTGGGTTTCGCTCAAAGGCGGCAGTGCTGCGGGTCGCAGGTAGAGGGAAGCCCGCGGGATGCCGGGATCTAAGGGATTATCCATGACGGAATCCGATGGTCGAGGCGGGGAGGCGAGCGTAGGTGGTGGGAGAGCCCTAGTAGGCTAAGATAAAGATACTACTCCACTCCGTCCATTTTTAAATACAAAGGCCACCAACAGTAACCAAGGCAAAAATTGATGACGTTGCCTCGTAGTACTACTAGTACTCGCAACCCATGATTTAACTACTCGCATGCATGCAGTGGATGATACTAGTAATGTCATTCTCAACTAGTACTTCCTCCACATCCACTCAATTTGCATGTGCTATATTAATTGACCATCCATTAAGTGAACGACTCTACACGCATCAAATTATCACGTGGGGTGGCTCTTCGTACAAAAATGCGTTCCACCGTGTACCCGCTGTCGGGCCATTGGGAACCAGGGTACCATGGCCCGTCTACCTGTGGCCCAGCAAGAGACGCTTGGTGAAGGCCCAAGACGCGGCCCAACTAAGGGTGCTGCGAAGCGAAGACACCTCATGAGGTGCCAGCCTCACGAGGACCCCTCCTCAAGGAGCAACCACCAAGACTTAGCCGCAGCAGTGGCAGGAAGCCTCGCTAGGCCCCCTCGCGAGGCGGCCTCCAGAGGCGGCCCCCCGAGGCGGCCGCCCGAGACCATCCAAGCCTGATGACAGCCGTGTGGTCATGTGCCCACCACGTGGGTGACGCGCTTGGCGATGAACGGCGACAGAGGGCACGCCAACGGGCGCGGACAGAGAGGGTTTCCTCTTTGGTGCTAAAGGGGAGCACCAGCTGCCCTCCTCCAAAGCAAGTCCCAAGGACTGCCCGTTTGGTGAAAGAAGACCAAGACTACACTCCACGAGCTTGGTGAAGAAGTCGAGGTAGCTGGTGTCGTGGGTCTCGCGGGGGCCCTCGAGCCTCTCCTTGCAGATGGTGGCCAGGGCACCGCGGGCCCGAAGCTAGAGAGACCGGAACATCTTGGCGCGCTCGTGCTGTCGCCCCGCGCCTGGTCTGCCTCCAGCCTCGCCTGCTCAACGACATTGGAGACACCGCTCACCTGCTGCTGGAGGGAGGCTAGCTCGGCCTCGACGTCGGCCTTGGCCTGCAGCGTGGTCTTCCGTCGGTTCTCCGCCTCCGTCAGGACTTCCTTGAGGCTCTCGATCTCCTTCTGGAGCTCCTCGTGCTTCTTCTTGAAGCAGTCCTCCTGGGCCTTCAGCTTCTTGCTGTGCTCTGCGGCGAGCGCCAGGCGGTTCTTCTCTATCTTCGCATCGGCGTCCTCCTGGGCCTTCTTCTCCTTGGCCTCCAGCTAGGCATTGGCCCTCTCCATGCGCTTGTTGTAGGTGTCTTGGGCAGCGGCCACCTGGCGGTCCAATGTCTCCAGGCGTCGCGCTCCGCGGCCTTCTCGGACGTCGTCCACGCGAGCTCCCGTTCGCGGATTGCGAGGTCCACATCGCAGGTCGCGAGCTCCTCTTCACGGGCGGTGATGGCGCTCTCCCGCATCTGGAACAACTGCTCCTACGCGGCGTGCTGCTCCTGGAGCACCCTCGTGCGGGCCTCCACCTCCTCGCGGCGCTTGTCGGCCGCGTCGGCCTCCCGGAGGGTGCTCTCGAAGACCTCCTTTGCCTCGGCGGCGGCCTTCTCGCGTTTCTCCCGCGCGGCCTCGTCTTGGCGCCGTCCCAGCTTGACAGCGACATTGAGTCGGCGCCACCCCTCAGCAAGGCGCAGGCGCTCCTCGGCGAGGCGCCCCTCCACCTCTTGGAATTCCGCCTCGAGCTAGCCCAGAGATCCCCTGGCACTCTGCAGGACCCCACGGTTGAGCAGGGTGCGGCTGCGCACGAGCGTCAGAGCCCACGCCGGGTCCGACTCCTCGCCGCCCTCTCCCGTCACGGCCTGGGAAGGCCCGGCGTCATTCGTTAAGAGCGGGGGTCCACCGGGGCCTCCAACTCCTCTCGCCGCGGCGGCGTGTTCTGCGGGTTTGTTGCGCCTGCGGCAGGAACCTCGTGCACCGACGAGTGTCGGGGGCTTCCTGAAGCGCCTTCGGCGTCTGCGGTGCTCGGCGGGGGAGTCGGCGCCTCGACCTCTTCCATCACCACGTCCGCCTCCGCAGCAGGCACCTCGGGAGCCATGGCACCTCCCCCGGAGGCCGCCTCCTGAGGCTCGACATTCTCGGTCTTAGGAGCCCCATTCGCAAGTGGCTCCGGAGGGACCGCTCGTTCGTTCTCCACCTCCGCGCGCTCCGTTTCAGCATCAGAGCGGCGGGCGGCCTCTTCACGCCCCTCGGCGCCTGCGGCAGGCGTCGGGGCCCCCTTCGAGCTAGGGGTCTTCTTCTTCGTCTTCTTCTTCGTCTTCTTCTTCGTGGATGCCCTGTGCGAAGCGAGGCCTCAGCCCCAAACCGCGAGGCGAACGCAAAAGGAAAGGGGGTAAGTTAGATACTTACTCGTCATTGGCAACCCACTTCCTCTTCTTCAGGACCGAGGGCGGGCGGTCCTCACTGTCGCCCTCGCGAGGCGGCACCCCGAGGCTCGGTCGCTCCGTCCTGGGCGCCGTCCTTCTCGGCGGGGGGCTTGGTGGCCCCGCCTTCCACGCCGGCCTCCTCCTCGGCGGGCTTGGTGCCCCCACCGCTGGCGTCGATCTCCTCAACGCCCGACTCACCGGCCGGCATGCTGGTGTTTCCTTTCGCCTCCCGCGCCGGCAGGTCGGGAGGGCTCAACCCTGAATCGGGCGTCATCATCATCATCATCGTCGTCCTCGAGGTCACGGATGAGTTGGCGGCGGGTGCGCGGGGCAGGGCCGCCCTAGCTCCCCTCCGCGTTGCCCCTCGAGGCCTCCGGCACGAGGCCCCACTCGTCGAAGATTGGCATCTCCGCAACCAGCTTCTCGGTCTCCTCGTAGTGGTATAGCAGGAGCGCGTCCGTGGGCGGGTCTTCCGCGGTACTACCGGGCAAGATCTGCATGATTCCGTCCACCACCGTCGGCTTCAGACTGGCGACGCTTAGCCACATGGGGTCCTTCATGCCGGTGATCTCCCATACCGGGTGCGAGCCCATCTGGAGTGGCGCTATGCACCGCTGCATGTACTCCTTGACAACCATTGCCCCTGTGAGGCCCCCCGCCTTGTGGTCGGCCCGCCGCTCCCAGACGGGCACCAGCCTCGGGTCGGTGAGCTTCTCGTGCTCCCACCCCGAGCTCTTCACGGTGGGGGCCGTCGGCTCCATCAGCAGCTGGTTGTGATGGCGCGCATCCATGTAGATCCAGCGCTCCCTGTAGCCTTCCACCTTCTTTGGGATCTTCAGGCTGATGATGTCGTTCTCCGTCGCCTTGACGGCAAGGAACGAGGCGCACGTGGAGTGATGATTCGCAGCGGATATCTGCAGGCTGAAGAAGTGGCGGAAGAGCGCCACCGAAGGCATCACACCCACAAAAGCCTCACAGTAAAAGACGAAGATGGCGAGGAGGAAGATGGAATTGGGTTGGAGATGGAGGGCTTGGACTTGGTAATGGGAGAGGATGGCATTGAAGAAATCCGAAAACGGCGACACTAGGCCGGCGTAGACGCTGTGGATGAAGAAGGGGAAGGTTGTCGCCTCCAGGTCGCATCGCGCGCATGCGCCCGGCTAGATCTTCGTCACCTTCCACTCGTTCTGGTTGCTGGCGGTCATCGAGATCACCTTATCCAGGCCCTCCTAGTTGGTGATGATGGAGCACTGCAAAGCCGGCTCCACGACCGGCGCGCTCGGCACCGCAGCCGCCGCCTTGCCCTTCTTGCCGGCGGGCGCCATTGCTGCACGGCGGAGCTTGGAGGGCGAGAGGAGGAAGGAGCAGCGCTCAGGGAAGGAAGTGCGAGAGACCAGGCGCTAGGAGGAGAGAGCAGAAGGGAAGCAATGATAGCCCTGCGCCCTGCGCGGGCAGGCTTTATGGCAGGCGCAGGCGGTTACCGAGGCGTAGTGGGGCAAGTGGGGGCGTCCCACGTCCCGTCCCATGCCACGCGTCTAACCTGGGTCCCGCAATCTGTCAGGGCCCGTGCCGTTTCGCTCCCAACGGACGGGAACGTGCATGCCATGGGCTCGGGGGCTACTGTCAGGCCATTGGGAACCAGGGTACCACGGCCCATCTGCCTGCGGCCCAGGAAGCGACGCTTGGCGAAGGCCTAAGACCTGGCCCAACTAAGGGTGCCGCGAAGCGAAGACACCTCACGAGGCGCCAATCTCATGAGGACCCCTCCTAAAGGAGCAACCACCAAGACTTAGCCGCAGCAGTGGCAGGTAGCCTCGCGAGGCGGCCTCCCGAGGCGCCCCCCTAGGCGGCCGCTCGAGACCATCCAAGCCTAACGACAGGCGCACGGTCCTGTGCCCACCACGTGGGTGACGTGCTTGGTGACGAACGGCGACAGAGGGTGCGCCAGCGGGCGTGGACAGAGAGGGATTCCTCTTCGGTGCTAAAGGGGCAGCACCAGCTGCCCTCCTCCAAAGCAAGTCCCAGGGACTGCCCGTTTGGTGAAAGAAGACCAAGACGGCAAGGCGTGCAGGGAGGAAGTCATCACCGAGCCCACCAGCGCATCATGGATCATTCTTTTGCAGGCGAAGACCAACTTTAGTCAGGATAGCCTGAGCGCCTATTCCCTTTCAAAACCCGCCAATGTGGCTACCCTTCCCGCCGATATTTTTCAGGGGAAGAGGACCAGGGCGGCTATAAAAACTGGGCAGTGCTGCCATTGTAGGGGGCTTGGATTCGATTCCTTCTTCTCCTACCTTGTACGCGAGAACTCTCTGGCCCATAGCAATCCTAGCACAAGCAGGAGTAGGGTTTTACACCGGAAGGTGGCCCGAACCTGGGTAACCGCTGTGTCCCTTGTCGTGCTCTACGCTCGTGTGCTCTCGCCATAACCTCGCCGTGGTCACCCTTGGATCGGTAGGAACTAGCTCGCCCCCAGTGTTCGAACCTTTGGGTCCGCCGGAGCCCCAATTCCGACACCCGCGTGTGTGTGCGAGGGAATGAGTGCATGCATGCACATCTTCTCTTCGTGCACGTACTCCACCAGCGTGTGTGGGGGGGAGAGAGAGTGTGGTATACATAGACCTAGAGAGAGATGGTGTGTCCCTGCAAAAAGAGAGAGAGAGATGGTGTGTGTTGGAAAGAGTACCCGCGCTTGTGTGTGAGAGAGGACGAGTGCATGCGTGCACCTCTCCTCTTTGTGTACGTACTAAACCTAGAGTACAAGTGTATGTGTGTGACATCGATGTGTGCCAGAAGTCCCGAGAGAGTCGTCAGTGTGGGTGTGTGCGTGGGGAGGAGGGAGAGAGATGATACTTATGTGTCAATGCAGTGCGTGTGAAAAAGAGGCTAGTCAATAGTTCACCACGAGACTATTCCTGGCGAACGCCCCAATAACCATAAGGTCTGCATCCGACGGTAGAAGTTATTGGACGAAAACAACACTAAAAAAAGAAATGCCATGGCATTTTCTTTTTACTGCCACACCATGCCCCTCCCCTACACATGAAACTGCCACGCGATCGTTCGCAACTGCCGGTTTGCAAGAAATCCCGATAGGCCGGACTTTTGGCGGTAGGCGGGGAGCTTGGACTGTCGGTTTGCTCACATGCGGTTGCACATGTCAGTGATGTACCAAGCCGATGCGCGTCCCTTCGGTGAGCAGCGGGCCGGACCGACCATGTGTTGGTGCGACGCGAAGGCGACAGGCTGTAAGTTTACCGCCTACTCCTTGACGAGATTGGTCGATACAAATCCCAATTAAGAAAGGGTTGGGCTGCATTTTTGCTACGCGGGAGGCGTGGTAGTTTTTTTCACAATGGCATGGACCCGTCACTGCAAAAGTCATAGCGATGGGTAGTACTACTACGCTTGTGAGAGGCGGAAGTGGGCCCGCACTCTCGGATGCGTACGTGGTAGAGCCGGACGCCCGCCAACCTCTTGTAGCGATAGCGAGGAGCCCGCTGCTGGCTATTTTCTATATAAATTTTTTTTTGGCGAATATATTTTCTATATAATCAGCTTTGAAATTTTCAATCATTCACGTGTGACGTGATATCAGCCGTTGATTGCTGTTGATCCAATGGTCTAGGTGGCTAGGATTCGCATCTATCAAAACCTAATTGTACCCTGTTGTGTCTACAACATTCTTCTGGAACCAGCAGCACGTCACTGCGATCCATCCACACAAGAAGCTCACAACAACCCCTCCCCCATGTGCCACGTGGCCTCATGGGTGCACCCACATCATTTTAATCATAATATATTGACTGAAAAAAGAGAGACATTTTGTAGCGTGCCATTGGAATTCTAACTTACGTGCTTTTGCACATAATGGAAGTACTAGTGCCACATCATCTAAAGCCTTTGTACACGCGCACATTTCTTATACAAATGTGCTCACCGTGTACCCGCGCGTTTGTATGTGGGAACGAGTGCGTGCGTGCACCTCTTCTCTTTCGTACACATAGTCTGTGTGTCTGAGAGAGAGATGGTGTGTGCAAGAAATCACGGGAGATTCATGAATTTTTGTGTGTGAGGGAGGGCAGGGGAGGGAAATATATAGGGAGTATGTGTGTCAATGATGCAATTTGTGTGAAAGAGAGGCCTATATACATATATGTATGTGCATGGGGCACTGGTACCGTTACGTGCTATACAAACGGTGTTTACCCCCTTTCTGCGACGGAGTTTTAAACCGTCGCCTTGCTTGTGTGTGCGATAGGGGGGGGTCTTCCCACACGACCCATAAAACGTTTGCGATAGGGCGACCCGTTGCTGACGACTTTCGTAAAGTAATCGTATGCGAAGTCGCGGACTATCCCACACGTTAGACACGGGCACTACGTTTGTGATCCGCGACACATCAGAAACGATATCGCAGATATCCACGTGTGCAAAAGGTGGATATCACAAACATTTCTTTCTACATTCTATTTGCGATACATACACTATCACACACAGTTCAAAAATATAAAATGTGTGCGGTGTTTTACTATTGCCAACGTGTCCATTTTCATAACTGTGTGTGATAGGTATACCTATCACACACGGTCTCCAAATGTGAACTGTCTTCTTTTTATCCAAGAATCACACATGCACATCATACGGAAACGTGTGTTATACTTATGGCAATCCCACACGTGTATGAGAATAAACCGTGCGTTCGACCGCTGAGTATCGCACACGTTTTCTGTGAAAGAACCGTGTGTTCTTTATTTTACCATCGCACACGCTGTTTTATTTCTAACCGTGTGTATGATGTTCTAATACCTACTGTTTAATTTTATTTTTTCCTGTAATTTATTATTCGAATTGGAAAATTTCAAATTTTGAATACTATGGAATTTAAATATTTCATATTCTCATCACAATGGTTCAACAACCAATCCATAAATCAAAATCTCAGTACAATGTGTTCAGTAATTACAGAATTAGACAACAAATTAACTATGATGAAACACAATATTTAGAAGCGGTAAAGGTGATGAGAGAAGTGTAAATCATTTTGGCTGCCGATAGTGTTGCAGAAGCGGAATGCGCATAATGTGCCCTCTCCATGCCAAAGGCGCGGACAACTTTTGTCCAATCCCTTGTGACGATCACCATCCCATCCTTCACCGCCTTCAGGAAGACTTCTAGACCATTATCATGGTAGTATGAATTATATACTTTAACCTTAGTTGCCTCCACTCCGGTCATGTTGTTTGCAAGGTAATCATGAGTAAATTGCTTCGGAAACCACTGAAAAGAGAAAACTTTCAGAAATTCATGTCTAATAGAGTAACTCGTTGTGGGCAGGGGGAAAAGGCAACAGATTACTTACCATCCTAAAGTTCATTGTTGTCTTGGATAAAGTGTAAATAAAGAGTTTAATTCCCATCACCCGTCTCTTCCGCCTAACAATCTTTCTTAGTTTCCTCACTTGACACTTGTTCATGAATATCTCATTGCCCATACGCAAAAGGGGTCGAAGCTTGGATCAGTACCGCTGATATATGTACCTAAAAGCAACCAGTAAATGTTAGAAGCTAAACTTCAATTGCACAAATGATGTAAAAAACTATAAGACATGGCATGCAACTAACCTCGACGGCAAACAATAGCATCGCCCATTGCGGCCCTGCGTAAGTACATGGAAAGGCATGTTAACTACATCCACCAAAATAGCAAATGGTAATAAAACGACAACATCTCTAGTGATATCTCCATTGCGAAGAGTAGCACGATAGTAAAGGGACAGATTAAAAAATGGATAGAACTGTTTGCTACAATAGGCTTGACAGCAACCTAAGTCAGGCATTGTAAGTTTCTAGCTGGTATTGGTGAAATTGAACTGGATAGTTCATACTTGAACATGACAGTGTACATTACTGAAATAAACAAGGCATGCGTTAAGTACAGACAACCTAATATAGCCATTGAAACTGGTACTGATGAAATTGAAATTGATAGAGTTAAACATCGCAAGGCAAGTGCTGCTAGAGCAGAGAATGGCCCAGTTGTCTATAAAAAGGTAGGGAAAATAGCTAAGAATGGTTAGGCATGTTTACTACAATAGGCTTAATACATCAACCGTACAAAACATAGCCATTGCAACAGGTATTAGTAAAATTGAACTGGACAGTTCCTACTTGGTAAATCCCGAGGGGTAGTTGGTGGGGCACTTCATCTGGGCCAGAGCCTGCCCCAAGTCGGTGGCGGCGGAGGTGAGGTGTTCCTCTGGGCTGAAGCGTGGATTAGTGCCGCTGACATGTGTACCTACAAGAAGCACGTAAATGCTATAAGCTAAACTGCAATTGCACAAATGATGTAAAATACTATAAGACATTGGGATGGAACTAACCTCGATGGTAAACAACAACATTTCCCATTGTGGCCCTGTGTAAGTACATGGAAAGGCATGTTAACTACAACAGGGTTAACATCCACCAAAAATAGAAAATGGTAATAAAACGACAGCATCTCTAGTGATATGTTCATTGCATAGAGTAGCACGGTAGTAAAGGGATATATTAAAAAATGGATAGAACTGTTTGCTACAACAGGCTTGACAGCAACCTAAGTCAGGCATTGTTAGTTTCTAGCTGGTATTGGTGAAATTTAACTGGGCAGTTCATACTTCAACATGACAGTGTACATTACTGAAATAAACAAGGCATGTTTTAAGTACAAACAACCTAATATAGCCATTGAAACTGGTACTGATGAAATTGAAATTGACAGAGTTAAACAATGCAAGGCAAGTGCTGCTAGAGCAGAGAATGGCCCAGTTGTCTATAAAATGGTAGGGAAAATACCTAAGAATGGTTAGGCGTGTTAACTACAACATGCTTAATACATCAACTGTACAAAACATAGCCCTTGCAACTAGTATTGGTAAAATTGAACTGGACAGTTTGTACTTGGTAAATCCCGAGGGGTAGTTGATGGGGCACTTCATCTGGGCCAGAGCCCGCACCAAGTCGGCGGCGGCGGAGGCGAGGTGTTCCTCCGGGTCGACACGCACAACGGCCACCGCGCCATCGACTGCCATCAGCTCCTCGACCTCCCGCGTGATATGTGGTTACGCTTATGCGGCGATGCTCTGCAGTAGGGGGTGAGGATTTGGAGGCATGAGGATGTTTCGCAGGCGCCATCTAAGCAATTAGGCCGGGGCGGTGATGGAGATCGGTGGGTTACCTGACTTGATCGACGAGGCTCGGGCAGAACGTAGATGTGGTTGAAGCTGTGGTTGCGACGGCGGCGGTTTGAGCTGCCGGGAGGGGGGGGAGGGGGAGATAGTTTGGAAATGTGATGGGTGGGGATGGGGTGGGGTGGGGGGTAAATTCTGAAATCCCGCGCCGACTAAAAATTTTGCTGCGAAAATCGAAACTTACGCGGGCGAAAGACACAACGCAGTCGAAGCATATAATATACTCGTGTGCGAGAAAAGAGAAAATTGGTGGATCCCGTATTAAAAAAATTGTACATGTGTAGTTGATTAAATCAGTCATGGGCGGCTGTGATGGTACGTGTGCGATGTTTTCTAACCGACTTATGGATCATTAACGCACACGGTACGCCATAGCAACCGTGTGTTTTGTGGTCTCCTAAAAATTAAAATATCTATCAGCATCTAGAGCCGCAGCCTGCAAATTTAAAAATATCTTTCATTGTAGTAGGGCTATCATCAACGTACATGAACGAGGCGAAGTGGACACTCGATGAATAGTCATAAGTTAATGAAAATGCAATCAAGTATCAACCTACCTCGCTCACACAGCGAGAATTGATCGACCTATGCAACAAGAAAGATGCTTGCTGCCTCCCGCCGGCGCTGCTATTTAAGCCGGTCTGCGTCCACCCCATGCAGCGAGGTGGGACTAAAAACAAGCTCCGGCGAGCTCGTCTCTGACTTGGTTGTGCCGAGGTGAGAGAGGAAGGAGCTCCGGGGTGGATGCGGGTTGGACCGCTATGACTAGGTTGAGTCAACTTCTTTTGACCGGGCACTAATTTGCTCTAAAAAGTAGTAGTAAGTAGTAGTAGATGCTCATAATTAATTAAACAAACATACGGTCGACACACACACACTAACTACTTCTCGCATGCTAGCCAGCCCCAGACGCCGTCGTACTCCTTACCGGCCTTGTCGGCGGCAGCCCACCGTGCTTGAATCTCCGCCCGACTCTCCTCAGCAGCGCATGCGGCCGCTTCTTTCTTACGGCGGCGGGACTCTCTTTTCTTGAGTGCTTTCTGCCTTTTCTGCTCCTTCTGTGTGGATTTGGCCTCCTCTTGCTCCACCGCCCATTCGGCCATGGTAGCTTCAAAGTCCGCCCACGTAGGTGTGCGGTCGCGGGCGTCGATGAACTCGGTGCGGCGGGATGCCATCGCTTCCTTACCAGTTAGTGTGCAGTCACGAGCGGCGATGAACTCGGCGCGCCGGGATGCCATCGCTTCCTTACCAGTTAGTGTGCGGTACGGTGGCATGGACGGCGACGCTTGGAGAGAGCTCTGGGACGTAGTGGCCGGACGACCGTACGTAGTGCGGTGGTTTAATAGAGCACTCGAGATCTGATTGCCTATGAGAACCATGTGTGCTAACCCTATTGTGCGTTGCATTCTTATTGGCCAGAACCCCAGCAACGCGGATCGCGCGTGTGGACCGTAGGATGCACTGCGATCGAACGACAATCCACATCCCTCCCATCACACCCGTGTAGCTGTAGCTGGGATTTGACTTATATGCGCTAATTGTCAGGTAAATGCTATAAAGTGCTTAAGTATATCAAACGAGTCCTGAAATGTGCAAAAAAAATTCAAATCTAGCGGCTGATGGTGCTTGTGCATCGTGTAAATAGTTTGGACGCGAAACGATAAAGTCATAGTAAATTCAAGTCCAAATTGCCATTTATCAATTTTCTAGAGTTGGAAAACTAATAAATGACACGTTTATCGTTGACTCTTGCCACACATGTCCTTGAAATATCTCCCCATTCCTCGTAAAAGGCATGCAAATTTACTAAACACCACAAGCATGATTTTCCAAACCATTTTTTTTTGCACTTTTTCATGGACCGATTGTGCAAAATTGAATTATGTGCATTAATGCCTAGAAAGTGCACATAATGGCCCAAATATAGTAAATTAGACCAGAAAAGTCCCAAATTTGAACGGTGCATGATAGGGTCTATGTTGATCATAGAAAAAAACTCAAGGAAAAATGACGAAGGAACTTTGGATTCCCCTTCAAACTTGGTGATTTATCTCTCGAAACCACCAAAACTTCCTTTTGTGATGGTTCGGTTTATGAAGAGCGTGTACAACTACATTAGTTGGACCTTCTCAAAAAATTACCACGCTTTACTGAGGTCATACCATGGTACCATGCCAGGTATCATCTTTTTCAGGCATGTTTTCCAATTTTCTAGAGTTGAAAAACCAATAAATGACACGTTTGTGGTTGACTCTTGGGACACATGTCCTTGAAATTTCTCACCATTCCTCGTAAAAGGCATGCAAATTTAGTAAATACCACAAGCATGATTTTCCAAAACGTTTTTGTGAACTTTTCCATCGACCGATCGTGCGAAATTGAATTATGTGCGTTAATGCCTAGAAAATGCACATAACTGCCCAAATATACTAATAGCCCGGAAAATTGCCAAATTTGAACACGGTGCATTATAGGGTGTATGTTGATCGTACAAAAAAACTCAAGGACAAACAACGAAGGAAGTTTGGATTCCCCTTCAAACTTGGTGATTTCCCTCTCGAAACCACGAAACTGCCTTTTGTGATGGTTCGGTTTATGAAGAGCGTGTACAATGACATTAGCCAAACCTTCTCAAAAAATTACCACGCTTTTCTAAGGTCATACCATGGCACCATGCCAGGTATCATCTTTTTCAGGCATGTTTTTCAATTTTGTAGAGTCGAAAAACCAATAAACGACACGTTTGTGGTTGACTCTTGCCACACATGTCCTTGAAATCTCTCCCCATTCCTCGTAAAAGGCATGCAAATTTAGTAAACACCACAAGCATGATTTTCCAAACCATTTTTGTGCACTTTTTCATGGACCGATTGTGTGAAATTGAATTATGTGCATTAATGCCTAGAAAATGCACATAACTGCCCAAATATAGTAAATTAGCCCGGAAAAGTGCCAAATTTGAACACGGTGCATTATAGGGTGTATGTTGATCATAGAAAAAAACTCAAGGACAAACGACGAAGGAACTTTGGATTTCCCTTCAAACTTGGTGATTTCCCTCTCGAAACCACCAAATGGTGTACAACGACATTAGCCGAACCCTCTCAGAAAATTACCATGCTTTGTTGAGGTCATACCATGGCACCATGCCAGGTATCATATTTTTCAATTTTGTAGAGTCGAAAAACCAATAAACGACACGTTTGTGGTTGACTCTTGTGACACATATCATCGAAATCTCTCCCCATTCCCTTGCAAAAGGCATGGAAATTTAGTAATACCACAAGCTTCATTTTTCATACTGTTATTGTGCACCTTTTCATGCACCTATCGTGCCAATTTGAATTATGTGCATAAATGCCTAGAAAATGCAAATAATTGCTCAAATATGGTAAATGAGGCCGAAAAAGTGCCAAATTTGAACACCGTGCATTCTAGGGTCTATGTAGATCGTAGAAAAAAAACAAGGGCGGACGACCAAGGAAAATTGGATTCCCTTGAAATCCTGGTGATTTATTATCGCACACGGTTCATTTTTGCTGCTTATGAAAGCCGTCTGGGCTGACTCTATCGTGCGATGCGTTCTGATTGGCTGGAACCCCAGCCACGTGGATCACACGTGTGCACCGTAGGATGCACCGTGATTGAACGGCAATCCACATCCCTCCCATCACACCCGTGTAGCTATAGCTGGGATTTATATGCGCTAAATCTCACAAGAAGAATCACTGTTACAACTTCTGCCAGAATTTACCATTTTATTCACCACATAATATTGAGGTCACACCATGGCACTAGGGGCACCATGCCAGGTATCATCTTTTTCAGGGATGTTTTTCATATTGCAAAATGAGATAATATATAGATATGCCAAGCCATACAATTGACATATTTGACATGCATGAACAAATAATCAATCGAGCATATATATGCTCAAATTGGTCCAGTGCCTAGTTCGAGGAGTAATTTACAAACCATTTTTAGCTTCCTAATTTACATCAATATAACAAACCAACTTGATCGATCGAGCCTGGGGCAGCCTCGACATCGGTGATCGCTGGTACTGCCTCGGGCGCAGCTCTCACCAGGGCTGCCACGACCGCCGGCTCTGCGTACATCGCCCCGGCGGCCAACGAGACGTTGACTCTCACCAGGGCTGCCGTCACTGCCCCTAGGCCTGCACCGGCGACGCCCGGCGCTCCGCCCTCCTCCATCTTGGACATAAGTCTGCGCCTCGTGCGGTGGCCGCCACTGCCACAGTTGTCCTTGCGTCATCGTGATTCCTACTCCGCCGCCCGTACCATCCACCACACTCTGCGCCGAGCCTGCAGTATCGCCCACTGGCGATCCCTAGCCGCTTTCAGGACAACCCTGGCTAACTTGGCGGCTTTCTCGTACCGCGTTTCCTACCTCATCTGGCTATCGTTGGGAGAGGCGGCGGCATGGCCGTCGACCGCAAAGCCGACCATCGCGCTGGCAGCCTCGATTCTACTATTGCCCAACTCCATCCGGTCGTCGGCCATTGGGGCCGGGTATGCCGGTATGTGTGGGTAACTAGCTAGCAAGGGGATCAGTAGTGAGTCACCGCCGCCGGCCATTGTTGTGGTTATTTATAGCTAGCTAGCAGCTAGCTAGGGGATTGGGGATTTACAATTTACCCCTATGGCTGGCACTTATGCGGGAAGGCTTCGCTGGAGCGCGGGAAGACTAAGTGGAGCACACAATTCCCAGCACACAACCGTATGCGGTGTCACGTGTTATCACACACGTGTTAACATAAGGAAACATATGTGTAACTTACAAATCACCAGTCATGAGTACTCGCACCACGCATCATGTGCGATGCTCCAACCATCGTAAACAACTCGTTTGCATTTTCAAAGGTTTTTGTACACACACATAATCGCACACGAAACATCCAGGTCTGTAGGGCGCCTAGGAGAAGTCATATTTTTCCAAGAATTTTAGTCGCACTTTCTTAAATAGCACCAATTGCCCGACTGTCTTTCTCATCGTTAAAAGTGTTTTTAGTTTTTAGTTTTTCCCCTCCCACGTATGAGCCAACCAACTACCTCCAAAATTTAATTATGTTTGCATGCATGCGTGGTGGATGAGGAAAACGATAAGGAAGTGGGCAGTGATTCCACATTGGCAATTATAATAACCTAATTAATGGGATGTGTTCATTGGCAATTTAGCGCGGTCAATTTTTTCGCCTCGCCCACTCCCTGTTCACCTTCGTTGCGCTCCTTCTCCTTCGCTCTCTATCCTCTCTTTGCTCTCTATCATCTCTTTCCTCTCGCAGCCCCCAAATCTGGCCTTCCGCGCTCGCCTCCCCGCCTCACCCATCGGATTGCGCCATAGATAATCCCCTAGATCCCAGCATCCCGCGGGCTTCCCTCTCGCTGCGGCCCGCGGCACTGCCGCCGTTGAGCGAAACCCACGTATCTATCAGAGGGGATCCATTGCTCTAGACTCACAGATCGGTGGCGCCGGAGGACATGCTGGGGCTGCGTTGGAGGTGGTCGGCAGCAAGGGCAAATCGGATCGAGGAAGTGAGGCATCGATTGGAGACATGTTCGAAGGAGCTGCGCATGGCGAGGCACAAGGCGGAGGCAGAAGTCGATCTCAGGGCAGAGATGCTGAGGGATGTCAGCATCTGGCAGCGTCGCGCCGACTTGGAGCTGGTGCTAATGGCAGAGATCATATTCACGGAGTCGACTGCGGAGGGGAGAACGCTCATGCCTGTGGAATGGTATACGAACCCGGTGCGGCTGTTCAGATGGGCGGTAGAAGAAGCCAAATCGCCCAACCTGTTGTAGCGGCGGCGCTGGGCATGCATCCTAGGCGAGGTGACCTGCCCTCCTTCCCCGCCAGATACTGGATGAAGATCACCTCAAGTACGCGGCCATGGACGCGTACACATGCTATGAGATGTACAGGCGGATCATTGACATGAGGAAGTGCCTCCTTACTATAGACGACGAGGAATCGAGTCACAAGCAGAGCATCGGAGGCAAGCGTCACAACAAGAACTAGTTGATATGATGATCGTTTCTCCTAGTTTATTATGCATGTACTTGTTTACTTAGATGTGCAAACACTATCTATAGTCAGTTATGTAATTGGAAGTTTAATTTGGTTATGCAATCATGTTCTTATAAGTATATATGTTGTTGTTCTGTAGACAGAGCATAGATGTTGTGCAGACAGAGCAAATCATATCACACACAGACTAAACTACAGAACCTGTCGGTGATGAATTCATCAATCGCTGACAATTATTTACCACCAACCGTTTGCCCACAACACACACGGGTTATTAGCAGAAATCATCCATGTTGTTATCCGTCTTCCCACACATTTTGGATTACTGACCTGTTTGCCGCGTATCACACACATCTTGTTAAGTTGAACCGTTTCTGTTGTTTTGGCTCATCGCAAACAGTTCATCCGAGTGAACTGCATGCCGTATATCGCACACACCTTGATCTGCCTGACCATTTCTGTTGTGTTGGGTAATTACAAACAGTTCATCTGACTGAACTGTATGTCGTTTATCGCACACACCTCAAACTGGCTGACCGTGTTTGTTGTTCTGGCTTATCGCAAACAGTTCGTATGGATCAACTGTATGCCATGTATTGCACACGCGTCTCTAATCTGAATCGTGTTTGATGGATCCGGCATTGCAAACAGTTTGTCTTATTGGCGACGGTTTTATTACGACACCGTTTGCGATTCATCATTACAACTTCTGCCAGAATTTACCATTTTATTTACCACATAATATTGAGGTCACACCAAGGCACTAGGGGCACCATGCCAGGTATCATCTTTTTCAGGGATGTTTTTCATATTGCAAAATGAGATAATATATAGATATGCCAAGCCATACAATTGACATATTTGACATGCATGAACAAATAATCAATCGAGCATATATATGCTCAAATTGGTCCAGTGCCTAGTTCAAGGAGTAATTTACAAACCATTTTTAGCTTCCTAATTTACATCAATATAACAAACCAACTTGATCGATCGAGCCTGGGGCAGCCTCGACATCGGTGATCGCTGGTACTGCCTCGGGCGCAGCTCTCACCAGGGCTGCCACGACCGCCGGCTCTGCGTACATCGCCCCAGCGGCCAACGAGACGTTGACTCTCGCCAGGGCTGCCGTCACTGCCCCTAGGCCTGCACCGGCGACGCCCGGCGCTCCGCCCTCCTCCATCTTGGACATAAGTCTGCGCCTCGTGCGGTGGCCGCCACTGCCACAGTTGTCCTTGCGTCATCGTGATTCCTACTCCGCCGCCCGTACCATCCACCACACTCTGCGCCGAGCCTGCAGTATCGCCCACTGGCGATCCCTAGCCGCTTTCAGGACAACCCTGGCTAACCTGGCGGCTTCCTCGTACCGCGTTTCCTACCTCATCTGGCTATCGTTGGGAGAGGCGGCGGCATGGCCGTCGACCGCAAAGCCGACCATCGCGCTGGCAGCCTCGATTCTACTATCGCCCAACTCCATCCGGTCGTCGGCCGTTGGGGCCGGGTATGCCGGTATGTGTGGGTAACTAGCTAGCAAGGGGATCAGTAGTGAGTCACCGCCGCCGGCCATTGTTGTGGTTATTTATAGCTAGCTAGCAGCTAGCTAGGGGATTGGGGATTTACAATTTACCCCTATGGCTGGCACTTATGCGGGAAGGCTTCGCTGGAGCACGGGAAGACTAAGTGGAGCACACAATTCCCAGCACACAACCGTATGCGGTGTCACGTGTTATCACACACGTGTTAACATAAGGAAACATATGTGTAACTTACAAATCACCAGTCATGAGTACTCGCACCACGCATTGTGTGCGATGCTCCAACCATCGTAAACAACTCGTTTGCATTTTCAAAGGTTTTTGTACACACACATAATCGCACACGAAACATCCAGGTCTGTAGGGCGCCTAGGAGAAGTCATATTTTTCCAAGAATTTTAGTCGCACTTTCTTAAATAGCACCAATTGCCCGACTGTCTTTCTCATCGTTAAAAGTGTTTTTAGTTTTTAGTTTTTCCCCTCCCACGTATGAGCCAACCAACTACCTCCAAAATTTAATTATGTTTGCATGCATGCGTGGTGGATGAGGAAAACGATAAGGAAGTGGGCAGTGATTCCACATTGGCAATTATAATAACCTAATTAATGGGATGTGTTCATTGGCAATTTAGCGCGGTCAATTTTTTCGCCTCGCCCACTCCCTGTTCACCTTCGTTGCGCTCCTTCTCCTTCGCTCTCTATCCTCTCTTCGCTCTCTATCATCTCTTTCCTCTCGCAGCCCACAAATCTGGCCTTCCGCGCTCGCCTCCCCGCCTCACCCATCGGATTGCGCCATAGATAATCCCCTAGATCCCAGCATCCCGCGGGCTTCCCTCTCGCTGCGGCCCGCGGCACTGCCGCCGTTGAGCGAAACCCACGTATCTATCAGAGGGGATCCATTGCTCTAGACTCACAGATCGGTGGCGCCGGAGGACATGCTGGGGCTGCGTTGGAGGTGGTCGGCAGCAAGGGCAAATCGGATCGAGGAAGTGAGGCATCGATTGGAGACATGTTCGAAGGAGCTGCGCATGGCGAGGCACAAGGCGGAGGCAGAAGTCGATCTCAGGGCAGAGATGCTGAGGGATGTCAGCATCTGGCAGCGTCGCGCCGACTTGGAGCTGGTGCTAATGGCAGAGATCATATTCACGGAGTCGACTGCGGAGGGGAGAACGCTCATGCCTGTGGAATGGTATACGAACCCGGTGCGGCTGTTCAGATGGGCGGTAGAAGAAGCCAAATCGCCCAACCTGCTGTAGCGGCGGCGCTGGGCATGCATCCTAGGCGAGGTGACCTGCCCTCCTTCCCCGCCAGATACTGGATGAAGATCACCTCAAGTATGCGGCCATGGACGCGTACACATGCTATGAGATGTACAGGCGGATCATTGACATGAGTAAGTGCCTCCTTACTATAGACGACGAGGAATCGAGTCACAAGCAGAGCATCGGAGGCAAGCGTCACAACAAGAACTAGTTGATATGATGATCGTTTCTCCTAGTTTATTATGCATGTACTTGTTTACTTAGATGTGCAAACACTATCTATAGTCAGTTATGTAATTGGAAGTTTAATTTGGTTATGCAATCATGTTCTTATAAGTATATATGTTGTTGTTCTGTAGACAGAGCATAGATGTTGTGCAGACAGAGCAAATCATATCACACACAGACTAAACTACAGAACCTGTCGGTGATGAATTCATCAATCGCTGACAATTATTTACCACCAACCGTTTGCCCACAACACACACGGGTTATTAGCAGAAATCGTCCATGTTGTTATCCGTCTTCCCACACATTTTGGATTACTGACCTGTTTGCCGCGTATCACACACATCTTGTTAAGTTGAACCGTTTCTGTTGTTTTGGCTCATCGCAAACAGTTCATCCGAGTGAACTGCATGCCGTATATCGCACACACCTTGATCTGCCTGACCATTTCTGTTGTGTTGGGTAATTACAAACAGTTCATCTGACTGAACTGTATGTCGTTTATCGCACACACCCCAAACTGGCTGACCGTGTTTGTTGTTCTGGCTTATCGCAAACAGTTCGTATGGATCAACTGTATGCCATGTATTGCACACGCGTCTCTAATCTGAATCGTGTTTGATGTATCCGGCATTGCAAACAGTTTGTCTTATTGGCGACGGTTTTATTACGACACCGTTTGCGATTCATGCATCGCACACAGTTTGGTCGCGGGGTCTCTGATTCATGTGTCGCGTTAGCGGTCGCCTGCAGTAGTGGGGGTGATATACGAGAAGAGAGGGGAGGGGTCGTCTACCCGATATATCGATAGAGACAGATAGAGGGAAGAACTCTACGAGCCTACAAGCATTGGGAGAGGGGGGGTGTTGGGAGATGGTGCGAGAGGCCAACTGGATGGAGATTCAGAAGGAGTGTACAAGTGCGAGATCGATATTTTAAGAGAGGGGGTGAGAACGTGCGCGGTTGCGTGCGTCTGAGAGATGAAGCGGAAGGCATGGATGATGAGAGGTGAGACGATGGATAGACAATGTGTGTGTGATAGCTAGGCAGTCCTATCTAGAGAGGTAGATTTATGGATGTGTACGTGGGAAAAAGGGCGAGACCTGACTAGATATAGATCGATCGCTTTGTGTGGAAAACAGGGAAAGACCTATATATATATATATATATATATATATATATATATATATATATATATATATATATATATATATATATATATATATATATATATATATATATATATATATACAGAGGTGAATATCGATCGGTGCGCATGCATGTGTGTCACGCCCAATATGCGGTCCTATCCTCAAGGGACTAGAAAATCCCACTAAGGATAGAAGCGCATATCGGAGACGCTTCGCAAGGTGGATATCATTACATCATACCATGTACTGAATAGATGAGAATACCAGATAAAGGCTTACACTCGCCACAAGCTACAGCATGAATACATCAATACAACAATACATAGCAATCATCATCCAGAAGAGCAGGATCCGACTACGGATGAAATCAAACGAAAAACAAGAACGACATCCACCCTGCTAATCCCAGGCTGCCAACCGGGAACCCATCCTATGATCGACGAAGAAGAAGAAGCAGAAGAACTCCAAAAGAAAACATGCATCGCTCTCACGTCAAAGCATCGCTTTACCTGTACCTGCAACTATTGTTGTAGTAAACTGTGAGCCACGAGGACTCAGCAATCCCACAACCATGGGTAACAAGACTATCAAAGGTTAAATGGGTATGGAAGGTTAAGGTGGTGAGGTTGCAGCAAGCACTAAGCATTGTATGGTGGCTAACTTACGAGTACAAGAATAAGAAGAGTAACTACGCATAACGGTCGCAAACTAATAATGATCAAGAAGTGATCCTGAACACCAACTTACGAGTCAAACATAACCCCACCGTGTTCTCTTCCCGAACTCCCTCGAAAAGAGACGATCACGGTTACGCACGCAGTTGGTGTATTTTAATTAGAATTAGTGTCAAGTTCTCTACAACCGGAGGTTATAAATATCAAGTCGCCACATAACCGCGGGCACGGCTCTCCGAAAGATTTAACCCTGCAGGGGTGTTCCAACCTGGTCCATCACAAACCAACACAAGCTGCGGTGGAAAGACCTCAACCTCAAGAAAACCCGATCAACCTCGAGTCAGCCCGAAGTATCCTCGGAATCCCGGTGCACATGGCATTTCGACAATGGTAAACAAGTCCAGCAAGACCTCCCGGCGTGCCGACACCCCGATAGGAGCCGCACGTATCTCGTTCTCAGGCCACGACCAGATAAGCTACGCGTACAGGTACCAAAAGACCCCAAGTTGCCAAGGGGCGGCCCCGCACAGTGCTCTAGTTTTGGACCAACACCATCAGCACTGGCCCACCTGTATTATGTTGAATTAAGAATCCCCGGGGACATGACCCCCTATGCAAATTAATTATTTAATTCTGTATTATTATGTTGGCAAATGTTAAAACCAAAGTTGGGCCTTGCTGGAAGCGTTTATTCAAAGCAAACTGTCAAGAGGGTCCCATAACCCCTGAGCATGTTAGGAACGCTAATCAAGGAACATAACACCGGTATTACGGAAACTAGGGCGGCGTGAGTGGAACAAAACACTAGGCAAAAGGCCGAGCCTTCTACCCACAACCAAGTATATAGATGCATTAATTAAATAAGAGATATTGTGATATCCCAACGTATCCATGTCCCAACATGGAACAACCTGCAACTAGCAATGCTATAAGAAAGGGGCTGAGCAAAGCGGTAACATAGCCAAACAACGGTTTGCTGGGTAGGGGTGGTTAGAGGCTGTATCATGGCATATGGAAGGCTGACATATATGTGGTAGGAAGCGCGACCTAGCGATAGCAACAAGACAACTAGCAAGCAAAGACAGTAGAGATATCCAAGGTCATGATCATCTTGCCTGAAATCCCGCTAGGAAGAAGACCGAATCCATGAAGTAGTCGAACAATCGTAGTCGAACGAATCCTCACTCTTCGCAACATAACCGGGGCTATCCAGAAGAAGCACAACCGGAAAGAAACAAACAACAAGGTAAACAGACAAGCATATCATGGCATGATGCACAATCAAGTATGATGCATGTCCGGCTTAAAGATGCACGGCATGGCAGATGCAACAAACAATACTACATATTAAGTGAAGCTCAATATGCAACGAGTTGCATATTGACGAAACTCCACAACAATTATTTAGTTCAATCCCGTTTATGTACTCAACAAGATTAAATGTTGGTTAACATGGCAAGAGATGAAGCATAATTAATCTACCTGTCTAGGCAATTTTAAATGAGGCCGGAAACAACAAACAACAATTCTGAAAAATCCGCATATGTAATTTCGAATTTGGTACTGTTCTGCCCTAAACACAATTTTAATGTTGTTTAACATGCAAAGTAAGTGCACCATGTTAATCTACACATTTTTCTACACCATTTACATATAAAGTTCATTTAATTCGGAGCTACGGTTATTTAGCTATAAAATAAACTATTTTAGCATGTCATTTATGCAAAATTAATGCAAACGGCAAGTTTAAACATTTTTAACATGGATGAAAGTTGCATGTTGTGAAACTACATGAAATTCTAAGCATTTTACATATATAGATCATTTTAATCCGATGCACGGTTATTTAACTATTAGCATCTTAAAAACAATGGCATGAATGTAACTATGCAATGCACTAAAAAATAAGTAAATCCACCGGCAGAAAAAAAAACAGGGCCCGAAGCATCATAGTGCAGTGGCCCAGAAGAGGATTAGGCCCAAGTGGCTGAGTGTGTGTGTGTGACAAAAGAAAAACAAAATAGCGGCAAAAGGGGCGAGCTGGGTTTCGAACCGAGGACCTCCTGGATGTGGCTCGCCAGGATGTGGCTCGCCAGGCTAACCAGAAGGATGCGTGCGTGTTGCTGATCACAGTGGGGCTCAGCATTAGAAGAAGGAGAACAATGGCTTGATCTTGGTGAGGCCAAAATTGGTGCAAAAAGGTGCACCCGTGGGGATTTGATCCCAGGTCGCCAGGGTAAACAGAGGGGGAGGCTGACCAGTTGGGCTACTGCGTGTGTTGTGCGCTCAACGAGCTGGCTTATTTGATAACCAAACAACAGAAGTGGCGAGCTTCAGCCATGGATACACCGAGAAAGCTCACGGCAACGGCGAGTGAACGCGGCGGCGATCCCTGCTACTAGGCGTCGGCCGGCGTGCGGGATTGGGAGCTGGGTGCGCTGTGCGACGCATGCGTACAGAGGCTCGAGCATGAGCTCGAAGCGAGCTCGGCGCGGCTGCGAGCGGCAAAAGAAGACGGGGTTGCTGGGCCATGCTCTAGTGTGTTGCGTGTTGCGCGCGAGCTGCAGGCGAGGCGCTGGTGTGCAGAGTGCGGGCGTGCGCGGACAGAAGTGGTGTGCAGCGAGGTGTACGAGCTCAAGCTCGAGATCACGACCATGGCAGCCGAAACCGGAGACGCGCGGGACAAATGAGACCAGAGAGGGAGATGGGGAGGATCGGAGCTTCACCGTGGGGGTGCTTCTGGAGTCGCGCGAGGTCGACGGTGACCGGAGACGGCGAGAGGATGCGCTGACCGACAGAGGCGTTCGGGTGCGCGATGTAGACTAAAGCAGAGGAGGAGGACGTCGAGGAGGAAGTGATGGACTTGGCGATCCGGGGCTCGGAGAGGTGTGGGGAGGCGTTACGGGAGTCATGGAACTTGCCGCGGAGGAAGACGACGACCGGACGATGCTGGCTACGTCGAACTCGAGCTCGGCTCGGCATGGCGATGGCGTGTGGTGGGCGACCTACCTGGTGGTGGCGGCAGGGAGAGGGGGGAATGGACAGAGGAGAGGCTAGGGTATGGTTGGACATGCTTATATAGGAGGCTAGGGCGGCTTCTGGCCGTCAAATCAACGAGGTCGCCGACGTGTACCACCTGGATGAGCTGCCGTACAGGAGGTAGGAGATGAATAGGAGTCTGGCGTTGGTGGGCTGGGTTCGGCTGAGATGGATGTAAGTGGGCTGCGGTGCTTGGCTCTCTCTCTCTCTTTTCCTATTCCCTTTTCTTCAAACAGAAAATTTGGAAGGAAAAGAAAGGCAAGGGTAGAGATGGAATTGGGCAGGCATGAAGATATCTCCAGAGTCCTGGATTTACGCCCAACTTGAATAAACTGCACTGGCAATATTTAAAGACAGAAAAATAAATCAAGTTTGAATTTAATTCAAACTTGAGCCATTTTTGAATCTGGCCAAAACATTTTCAAAGGTGCTGAAATTTGGTGGAGAGACATTTGACATGGTTTAGAGGGTCTAGGAAAACAGTGGACATTTTTCTGAGACAGGAAAAATGCCACTTGCAATAAATGCCAAAATTGGAAGAAGGAAGATGGAGATGGGGTTTTGCACTTGAAGATGGATCAAGCAAGATGCAAAGCAGCCATGGAGGGGGAGGGAAGATGGAGAGCACACAATTATTATGCAAACAACAAGGATGCAAGAATGCAACACAACAACAACAATGATTATGATGCATGATGCTAAACAAAATAAAACAAACATACATCACAAGCAATGCAAGCATGAACATAGCACAAAATAATGGAGGTCTCGGTCTTGGGCTATCACAATGTGAGAGATAATTAAAGAAGGCCTGAAGTGACGAAGAGGGGGAGGTTTGTGTGTGTGTGTGGGTGGGTGCGAGAGTCCTGAGGTACTGTACGAGTGCGAGATCGATAGTAAGAGATGAGGGGGCGAGAGCGCGCGCGTGCGCGCATGTGTGTGTGTGTGTGCGTGCCTCGTAGCTGGGGCGTGATGGATGGATGGTGAGAGGGGGAAGGGATTGTGTGTACATGTGTGTGTGGTAGGCAGACCTGCTAGCTAGAGGGGTATATCGATCATTGTGTGTGTGGGAAAGAGAGGGCGATGGAGAAATCTACCTAGCTTTAGAGATCGTGGGATACAGACCTGAAGAAAGATATATATATTGTGTGTGTGTGTGTGTGTGTGCGATGGATAATGCCGAGTGGGAGTGTGTGTGCATGCATGCACTAGAGAAAGTTAGTGGTACAACTATAAAGAGAAGACGACTGTGTGTGTGTGTAAGACTTGGTGAGGTCATAATCAATATAAAAGTGAATTCAAGTATTTGAATAAGAGATCATGATGTTTGAAATCCATGCATGCATGATATAATGGCGATATGTGTGGTGTGGTTTTGAATCGAGCATGCCATACCATATACACATCGAACAAGGCCAAATTGATTTGAATTTGATATACCGTTGGTATGCATCGTTTGACCACATTTCATCCATGCATGGACATAACTATTGAAATTGGAGATAATGGGTGGCTTTGGCAGCTAACATCTAAATGTTGTGTGTGTGTGTATGTGTGTGTGTGTGTGTGTGTGTGTGTGTGTGTGTGTGTGTGTTGCGTGTTAAACACATTATACATATCAAACATCGTTTAGATTCCGAACATCTAGCTAGAGCATACATGTACTATGATTTGAATTCAACATAAAAATGGATACACATATTTGAATTTGAGATCATATGGTACATGTAGTTCATATTTAAATGGGAATTTACTACTATATTCATGTCGTGTGTTGTGAAGATGATATTTAGATGATGGTATAACTACCCTGACAACAATCCCATTCAAATACGGAAAATGGACTCAATTTTAGTCCATATGGTAGACGGTACAAATTGTTTTTTTGTTGTTGAGGGAAGTACGAATTGATTTGGTACCGTACACGGTAAGCTTGTTCTACTGAATTTTTAAGTTGTTCATTGTTGTTTTGGAATGGCATTTGTAGTAATTCATATAGTAAAATGGGACATGACTCTTTTCTTTTGACGGAACCTCGTGAGAGGGCGGGGAGCTCCCGCAGTGCATTAAGAAGAAGAGAGTTGGTCCGGTTAATAAGGGAAATCGGACCCAAAAACCATACATGTCACAGTTAATTAAGGGAAACCGGTGAAGACCACGCACACAGGGACATGACTCTCTCTTGTGTGGCGCGAATTATTTTTGTTTTTGTTTTTTTGTACACGTTAAGCTTGTTCTCCCGAAATATCAAGCCGCGCCTTGTTATCCCGAAATTTCAAGCTATCTGTTTGTCTCTTGTGCTGCGAAACCCCCGCCCCTTCAACCCGCGCCTTGTTATCCCAAAATTTCAACGCGCGTGAAAACTCCCCCCTCCTCCGAAATCGGTCGCGCCGCCCCAACACGCGAAATCCCCCTTCTATCCCTCAACCAAAAATCCCGCCTCGATGTCCCATGGTCCAAACGGGTAGGGGTACTTTCGTAACTTACCCCACATTTCGGACAAGCGTGTCGCTAAGCCATGGTTCCCCCTCCCACCCCCTACGCCCCCCATTCGTACACCGAGGCCACCAAAACCCACGAAATCCCATGCTCCTCCGTCCGCCACCCGACCGCCGCCCAGCCGGAGCCTCTTCCCCGATGACATCGTCTGCCGCAACAGCTCGACGTTGCTCATCCGCCGCACTAGATGAGGATCCGTCATCGATCTCGTCGTCCCGCCGGTTCAGCCGTCCCGTCCTCCACCTCCAAGGAGCTACCCCGACGTTCGCCTCGTCTATCACGCCACCTCCATTCCCACAGCTCCATCTTCACCTGCCCCACCAGAACCGCAGCACCATCACCGATTCCTCGGATGAAGCTGAGGCCTAGTCGGCGCCACCAAAGAGGTTCTACATTAATCGCTGCATTTTCTCCTTTATTTGATCTCACGGTGCTGCCGCTGCTCGATCCCGAACCGCCATGGCGCGGCTCCATCGACGGCGGCGTCACCGGCCACTTCCTCCACGCCGTCTCTCCGCCATGGCGTTGCTCCCTCGGCAGCGACGTCCACATCAGCAAGAGCTTCTGCTGCTGCTGCTCCGGCTGTCACTGGCCGTGCTGCTGCTGCTCCGGCTCTCACTCACGCTGCTGCTCTGCTCTTGCTCTTGCTCGCACTGCTGCTCTACTCTTGCTTGCACTGCTGCTGCACGAGCAACAGCTCCGTCACTCGCTCGCGCTCCTACTGCTGCTACGGCTCTCGCACGCGCTGATGCTCCGGGCGCTGCTACTGCTGCACGACCAGCGGCCCCGGTTGCTCTCTGGTAGTACGTTCCCTGCTGGAGCGGCTGCCGATTTAGATTACTGCTTCTCTGCCATTAGTGCTCGAGCGGCCAAAATTACTAGTGCATTGCTTCTCTGCTACTACTGTGTTCAGTTGCAACAGTAAAATTCAGTTTCGACAGCAAAATTCAATCTCGAGAGTACATTTCAGTTTCGACAGTAAAATTCAGTTTCGACAGTAAAATTCAGTTTCGACAGTTAAGTTCAGAGATGAGCGGCTGATGTATTTTACATGTAGCACTTTTTAGTGATGTATTTTACATCATCTATTGGAGATGCTATTAGAATCCCACTCCAGGTTAACGTTGTCTCTCTTGTCCTGCTTCAGCCTCGCCGTCGTACACCTCACCGGAGCTGCTCCAACGACAAAACCGTCCATCACACGAGAGTAGTACCCTTGGCTCCATCTCCAGATGCCTAAGATCTTCTTCCCCGCCTCCGATAGCCACATCAGCCACATGATCCTCAGCGACCAACCCAATGATGCTGAGATTGACATGGCTTCGGCAAAGAGGTTGTACACTTGTCGCATCGCTTTTTCACTCTACATGTAATATATATTGTCCACTAAGCACACGTAGTAATGAGAAATACGAATAGTTTCTCCTGTATGACAAGCAGTGAGGTACTAGGCAAGTTAGCTATCCGTGATGGACTCTCTCAAAAGCCATCATTATTTATTTCTACGCGTTGTAGCTGTGTATGTGTAGATGGGCCTGGGAGTTGAGCTAGTAGGGTAGTGGGCTGGGTCCAAAGTAGTAGAAGTAGTACAAAAACATTTTTGGAGTGTAGGCTTTTGCCTGTTCAAGCCTGCCTACTAGAATCGCCACTGGTTGAAAGGAAAAGTGAAGGAAAGACATAGGAATTGGAAAGTTTCCTATGGTATTACTATTCATGCATTTGGTTCAAAGGAATGGAGCAAGGGAAAATTGTAGGATTTTTTCCTTTGGTGTCTCTTTCAAAGAAAAACCGTAGGAATTTTAATATCCACTTGGCGCTCCTTTTCAAATTCCTATTCTTGAAGAACAAGACTAAGTGATAGTAGCATAATAGCATTATAACTATACATTTTCATGTGGTTTGACTTTAATATGACCATGCTTCTTTGCATTTCTGTGATCTTCCAATTCCTGTGAACCAGACACCCAGATGACAGAAATCCTGTGTTAGCAAATGCTCTATTTTGCACTTGCATTCCTATCCTATTCCTGTGTTTCCTATCCCTGCGTTGTTAGAATCCTCCAATTCAAATGATCCTTTACAAAATTACTTCTTATATAGATAGGTGTCAAAGAAAACTTTGTGTGGTTTGTCCCACTCCTACCGCGCCATCGTCCGCCCCAACTGAGCTGCTCCAACGACGGAAGCGTCCATCGCAGCAGAGATCCCCCCTCCAGACCATCTTTCGCCACCTCAGATCTTCTTCCCCGCTGCCAGCAGCCACCACCACCGCATTACCATCATCAACTGAGCAGATGACCTTGAGGACTACACGGGTCCGCAAGAGAGGTTGCACTCTTTCATGTCTGCTTATGTTATGCATCGCTTAATATTACCTGCTACTTTATCATCCTGTTCACCTCTTAGACTCCGAGTCAGGTCCAAACTAATAATCAAACTTGAGTTTTTAAATGGTTGTGGAGTACATATCAGGGCAGCAATGAATAGTATCTCTGTCTACTACCTGCTTAATCTCGGGTGTCTACTATGTGTTTCATGTTGGGTGGGAAACAAACTGTAAAGGAGCCATTACCTGTATTATTTAACTGAAGCTATTATCTGCCTGCTATCATTGGTTTGGGTCTATCCACAGGTTGCTACCATCACTCTAGATTTCTGCGTGCATTCCTTACATAATCTCACTATGTTTTATTCCTATGCATGTCAGTTATTGTACACAATGGTACTGAACATGTAGAGCAAAAGAGAAGAGCCTTGCGTGGCAATATAATGTCATGCAGACGTTGCTCCCTGGTGGCCGCAATGGCAGCCCCCCACCCTGAAAGCACATTTGCTCCCTTGGTGGTTTTGGTAATTTATGTCAACATACATGTTGTAGGACTAATGCTTTTATCTAGTAAATTTCAGACAAGTTCAACAATGGCGTGGCTTGGACATGAGGACATGGAACCCTTCAAAATGCTAAGGACAGGGATTCGCAAAAGATCAAGACTCTACATTTTTGGTTTAGTGATCCAAGATCACATTGAGTCCATAGGAAAGCCAATACTATTAAAAGGGGATGAGGTGTTGCTTAATGATCTTTTTGCTCAAGTGCTTAGTGACAGTATTCCTAAACCCTCAATCACTCTCTCTAACCAAATATGTCCTAAACCTAAAGTCCAACTCGGCCCCACCGAAATTTCCAATCCGGCCCCACCGAGTTCATCCAAGACTTAGCCACTGCCAAACCCTAACAAATCGGATCCACCGAAATGGATCTCGGTCCCACCGAGATGGTCCTGCCAACTCTCTGTAATCGTTTGCAATTACTTCGGTCTCACCGAGTTTGCAAATCGTTCTCACCGAGATGGCTTGCCAACTCTCTGTTGCCTTATTGCTTCACTTCGGTCCTACCGAGTTGATGCAATCGGTGCCACCGAGATGAGGATTGCCCTAAGCCATTGCACTTCGGTCTATCCGAGTTGTGTATATCGGTCCCACCGAGATTCCTAAAGTTTATATCTTTTACACAGTTCGGTGCTGCCGAGATGACTGTTTCGGTGCCACCGAGTTGGGTCAAAAGTGTGTAACGGTTGGATTTTGTGTGGAGGCTATATATACCCCTCCACCCCATCCTTCTCAGTAAGGAGAGCCATCAGAACGTGCCTACACTTCCACCATACATTTTCTGAGAGAGAACCACCTACTCATGTGTTGAGATCAAGATATTCCATTCCTACCGTTTGAACCTTGATCTCTAGCCTTTCCCAAGTTGCTTTCCACTCAAATCTCTTTTCCACCATAGCCAAATCTGTGAGGAGTTGATTGAGTGCTGGGAAGACTATCATTTGAAGCACAACAGCAAGGAGTTCATCAACAACACACCGTCTATTACCTTTTGGAGAGTGGTGTCTCCTAGATTGGTTAGGTGTCACTTGGGAGCCTCCTACCAGATGTGGAGTTGAACCAAGGAGTTTGTAAGGGCAAGGAGATCGCCTACTTCGTGAAGATCTACCCCGAGTGAGGCTAGTCCTTCGTGGACGTAAGCCATGGTGGAATAGGCAAGGTTGCTTATTCGTGGACCCTTCGTGGGTGGAGCCCTCCGTGGACTCGCGCAGCCGTTACCCTTCGTGGGTTGAAGCCTCCATCAACGTGGACGTACGATAGCACCACCTATCGGAACCACGCCAAAAACCACCGTGTCTTCATTGCGTTTGATCTTCCATACTCTACCCCTTTACTTTCCATACTATTGCATGCTTTACTATTTCCGCTGCTCAATCTCTAGATATGCATGTGTAGAAAGTATTGGAGTGATCTTAACTTGTCCCAAAATCTGCCTAAGTTCCAAGAGAAATTAAAAACTGCTAATTTGGCTGGTTAGGAGTCTATTCACCCCCCCTCTAGACCTATCTCCTCGATCCCACATTTGGTATCAGAGCTTTGGTCTCCATTGCCTTGGTTTCATCACCATTGGAGGGAGATGGATATGTCTACGTTCGGGAGTATTAGACGTAGAGTGCCTATTCTCAATGGGGAGTACTACAACTTTTGGAGGGATGAAATGCTTGATATCTTTGATGAGTTTAACTTGAGCAAGTATATTCATAATCCTTATGTGCCCCCTATTGATCCCTTGCATCCCACTCATGAAGAGGAAATTGACATGCTTCGTAATCTTAGAACTGTCAATCTTATCATTAGAGGATTACCTAAGATTGTGCTTGGTTGTATGCGAAACTTTGCATGTGCTTATACTCTATGGCATGATTTAGAAAAGCGATATCCCAATTATTCTCTAAAGAGTCTTGATAAGATTCTACATAAGGCTGTTGCCTTTCATAAAATGAGTCCTAATGATCCTAAGTTTGATGATTGCTTGTTTGAGCTTCGTGATCTCATGCGTGCCAAAGGAGATGTTAGAACTATTAGCAATATTATCATGGAAACTATTAGAATTCATAAATTTGAACATTGTTATGATCATGAAACTAATGAATCTGTTAATCACATGCATGATGATGATGATGTTGAGCACGGCTATTATGATGAAGACGAAGACCTTGATATTGAATTTGAGAAGACCATGAGGAATCTCAGTCTTATGGCAAATCTTCGAGATTATATGGCCGGAGGAAAAGAGTGGATTCTTGACAGCGGTTGTAACGATCACATGACCGGAGATAGAGACATGTTTCGTGAGCTTACAAAAAATGATGGTCCACGCAAGTATGTGACTTTTGGAGACAACTCCAAGGGTAAGGTACTTGGCCTTGGTAAGGTGGCCATATCCAATGATAGCTCCATACAAAATGTTATGCTTGTTGAATCTCTTGGTTACAATCTTCTTTCCGTATCTAGAATAGCCGATTTTGGTTTCAATGTTCTATTTACCAAAGTAGATTGCCATGTGTTTCGCCAAGATAATCATAATATAGTCTTTACCAGCATTCGTAGAGGTGATCTTTATATTGTTGATTTCACTAAGAGAGCCCAGCCTCGTACTTGTTTAATTGCTAAATCTTCTAAAGGTTGGTTGTGGAATAGAAGACTTGGACATGTTGGTATGCGTAACCTAGATAAACTTGTTAAAGGAGATCACATTCTTGGAGTGAAAGATGTTGTATTTGACAAAGATCGACTTTGTAGTGCTTGCCAAGCAGGAAAACAAGTTGGAGGAAGCCATCCCGTAAAGAACATTATGACCACGAGGAGACCACTCGAGCTACTTCACATGGATCTGTTTGGTCCCAACGCATATAAGAGTCTTGGTGGTAACTCTTTCGGTTTAGTCATTGTTGATGATTTTTCCAGATTTACGTGGGTGTTCTTTCTTGATGACAAATCGCAGGTACAAAAGATCTTCAAGAACTTCACAAGAAAGGCTCAAAACCAATTTGAAGTAAAGATCAAGAAGGTTCGGAGTGACAACGGGACGAAGTTCAAGAACGCAAATGTGGACACCTTCCTTGATGAGGAGGGAATTTCACATGAGTTCTCAGCTACGTACACACCTCAACAAAATGGAGTTGTTGAGAGGAAGAACCATACACTTATTTAGATGGCAAGAACAATGCTTGATGAATACAAGACACCAAGACATTTTTGGGCAGAAGCGGTTGAAACAGCTTGTCATGCAACAAACCGACTCTATCTTCACAAGCTTCTTGGTAAAACGGCGTATGAACTGCTCACCGGTAACAAACCACAAGTTGGATACTTTCGAGTATTTGGCTCAAAATGTTACATTCTTGATAAGCATCGTCGTTCAAAATTTGCTCCTAAATCTCATGAAGGTTTCCTACTCGGTTATGGATCGAACTCTCACACTTACCGTGTCTACAACAACTTCACTCGAAAAGTTGAAGAGACGATAGATGTGAAGTTTGATGAGACTAACGGCTCGCAAGTCGAGCAATTGCCACTTGATGTAGGAGATAAAGAACCATCGGAAGCAATCCAAGACTTGTCCATTGGCAAGATTCGCCCCGTGGAAGTAAAGGAGAGTACCTCGTCTATTCAAGTGGAAGCCCCAACCTCACATCAAGGTGAACGACAAGCTGATATGGAGGCATCCACAAGTGGAACACGTCAAGACGATGGGAATGAGGAAGTGCAACAAGATGATCCACCTCAACCTCCTTCTCCACCTCCACAAACTGACAACGACAACACCAACGAAGATGAAGAAGATGATGATGACGAGGAAGCCTCACCACAACCCAAGAAAAAGCTACCTCGAGTTAGAGCAAGAATCGACAAGGATCATCCCGTCGAACAAATACTTGGAGATATCCAAACCGGGAGAATTACTCGCTCTAAATCTCGTTTAGCTAAATTTTGTGAGCATTACTCATTTATCTCTAGTGTTGAACCCTTGAAGGTAGAAGATGCTCTCAAGGACCTCGATTGGGTGAATGCAATGCACGAAGAGCTACACAACTTTGAGAGGAACCAAGTGTGAACATTGGTTGAGAAGCCTAAGGAAGAGCAAAACATCATTGGAACCAAATGGGTGTTTCGGAATAAGCAAGATGAAGATGGACAAGTTGTACGCAACAAGGCTCGTCTCGTAGCACAAGGTTACACACAAGTCGAAGGTATGGACTATGGTGAGACCTATGCCCCCGTTGCAAGACTTGAATCCATTCGCATTTTACTTGCTTATGCCAATCACCATGATATCACTCTTTACCAAATGGATATTAAAAGTGCCTTTTTAAATGGTGAAATTGAGGAGGAAGTATATGTTAAACAACCTCCTGGCTTTGAGAATCCCAAGAAACCTAATCATGTGTACAAACTTCGTAAAGCTCTTTATGGTCTCAAGCAAGCCCCTAGAGCTTGGTACAAATGCTTGACAAAGTTTCTTCTTGAAAAAGGATTTGAAATTGGGAAGATTGATTCAAGTTTGTTCACTAAGAGGGTTAATGGAGAATTATTTGTATGCCAAATTTATGTTGATGATATTATCTTTGGTTCTACTAACCCCTCTTTTAGTGAAAAGTTTGGATGGTTGATGTCAGAGAAGTTTGAGATGTCTATGATGAGTGAACTCAAATTCTTTCTTGGTTTGGAAATCAAGCAAACTAGGGAAGGTATCTTTGTCTCTCAAACAAAGTATACCAAGGACTTATTCAAGAAGTTCAACATGCAAGAGAGTAAAGGTATGAAAACTCCCATGCCAACGAGCGGACATCTTGACTTGACCAAGGATGGCAAACCGGTAGATCAAAAGGTTTACCGATCGATGATTGGTTCATTATTATATCTATGTGCCTCTCGACCCGACATTATGCTAAGTGTGTGCATGTGTTCATGATACCAAGCGGCACCAAAAGAGTGTCACCTTAAGGCGGTGAAAAGAATTGTGAGATACTTGATACATACACCAAACTTTGGCATATGGTATCCCAAAGGATCTTCTTTCAATCTTGTTGGCTACTCCGATTCGGACTATGCCGGAGACAAGGTTGACAGAAAATCCACTTCGGGTACATGTCAATTTCTTGGTAGATCTCTTGTATCTTGGTCCTCCAAGAAACAAAATTCTGTATCTCTATCTACTGCCGAAGCGGAATACATTGCCGCGGGATCATGTTGTGCTCAATTACTATGGATGACACAAACTCTTAAAGATTATGGTGTTCATGTGAGACATGTACCATTACTTTGTGACAATGAGAGTGCTATTAATATAGCACACAATCCCGTGCAACATTCTCGAACTAAGCATATTGAGGTTCGTCACCATTTCATTCGAGATCATGTTGAGAAAGGTGATATTGACCTTAAACATGTTCGTACTGACAAACAATTGGCGGACATCTTTACCAAACCCCTTGATGAGAAAGTGTTTTGTCACTTGAGAAGTGAGTTGAACATCATTGATGCTTCAAATGTGAACTAGAGGTTCATATGGATGCATACAAGGGCATGAGCATTCTTGACTAATCCATGATAACCTTCATGATCATTTTATATCTTGGACATTTTGCTCCCTTGTATGGTATCTAACCTTTTGTAGGTACTTGGACAAGCTTCATGTCACAAGATTGCATCTCACTCTTATCTTGAGCAATCTCGTATAACCCAAGTATCAACAATTGATGGAGTAACAGGAACAAGACAACCTAAACATATCCTTTGACAACATTTGAGTTATGCTTCATTCTTGTCATTTTGGATACACATGTTGTTCCTTGCCAATCTAACCCATGTAGGAAGATGAACTACAAATGATAGGATAGCTCCAAACTTCAATTCATGAGCATCCACTTCAAGTTCAACTACATGATGGACTTCACCACCAAATACCAATGTAAGTTCTCACATCTTAGAGAAGCTTTACTCAAAGACATGAGCTAAAGCAACTCAACAAGATGTGAATACATCAAATGCTTAAAGGAAAAATGGCAACCCCATTTTGAGCTTAAACAATGAGTATGACCTATGATCAAGTGATCTCACTTGACTCCTAAGTCGATATACTCTAACATAGGTGACCTAGTCGTCGACCCATCTAAATGAAGTTCTCTAGTGTTTCTTCTGTTTGTTCTCTTGCTAGAGTGTTTCTTTTCTGTGTTAATTCCTTGCAAATCCTTGTGAGATTTCCTTGCCTAGTGAGCTGAGTTGACAATATATTCCATTGCATCAAACTCGGTTCCACTGAATTGTCTCAACTCGGTGTGACCGATTTTGACTGCTCTAAGGAATTCTCCGTCAAATTTTCTCTGAGTTTTTCTACTCCAGCTCCGCTCGATGATTCTTATCCTCTACTTGCATCTAGATGTGTTTCTCAAGTACCAATCCCACCTGATCTATAACCTTGAAGACCCTTCTTGGAAATTGATGTCAAAGGGGGAGAGAGGAATACATCAAAGCTTAAGCTTATCTATTCAAACCAAGAGATGCACCTTACAAGAGGAGAGGATGTTACATGTTTCTAAGAGGGGAGAAACATGATAAGTTTGTTCTTTGGTTGTTCTCACCCTACCTACTCCCAATATCCATGTCAGATTCAGGGGAAGAGGAAGTTCTTTAAGGGGAGACAACTATTTCTTTTGGGGACATGTATGTTTCAAAGAAGTATTCACCTAGTGATACTCTCTTCTACATGTCATCCCAATCTTGGTTTCTTGTTGATCTTGTGTCTTTTCTTGAAGAAATTATCTTGTGTTATCTAACCCTATTTTCTCAAGTGTATTTCTTCAGGTACTTGATCAAGAACTTCAAGGTAAGTATATGCATCACACTCATGTGCATGATTAACCTCTTGCTAGTATATATTGTTTGCTCTGATGCATAAATATTGCTCTGATGCATATAGCCAAGATACATGTTGCATGTATATTTCCCATAAGATATCATCATGTTATGCGCATCTTGAGGGGGAGTTCAAGGGAGCTCATACATGTTACATGTTTCCTTCAAAGCTTTCATACATACCTCTGCTAAATCTTTATTTAAAGCTTTGATGTATGTTGTCATCAATTACCAAAAAGGGGGATATTGAAAGCACATTTGCTCCCTTGGTGGTTTTGGTAATTTATGTCAACATACATGTTGTTGGACTAATGCTTTTATCTAGTAAATTTCAGACAAGTTCAACAATGGCGTGGCTTGGACAAGAGGACGTGGAACCCTTCAAAATGCTAAGGACAAGGATTGGCAAAAGATCAAGACTCTACATTTTTGGTTTAGTGATCCAAGATCACATTGAGTCCATAGGAAAGCCAATACTATTAAAAGGGGATGAGGTGTTGCTTAATGGTCTTTTTGCTCAAGTGCTTAGTGACAGTATTCCTAAACCCTCAATCACTCTCTCTAACCAAATATGTCCTAAACCTAAAGTCCAACTTGGCCCCACCGAAATTTCCAATCCGGCCCCACCGAGTTCATCCAAGACTTAGCCACTGCCAAACCCTAACAAATCGGATCCACCGAAATGGATCTCGGTCCCACCGAGATGGCCCTGCCAACTCTCTGTAATCGTTTGCAACTACTTCGGTCTCACCGAGTTTGCAAATCGGTCTCACCGAGATGGCTTGCCAACTCTCTGTTGCCTTATTGCTTCACTTCGGTCCTACCGAGTTGATGCAATCGGTGCCACCGAGATGAGGATTGCCCTAAGCCATTGCACTTCGGTCTATCCGAGTTGTGTATATCGGTCCCACCGAGATTCCTAAAGTTCATATCTTTTACACAGTTCGGTGCTACCGAGATGACTGTTTCGGTGCCACCGAGTTGGGTCAAAAGTGTGTAACGGTTGGATTTTGTGTGGAGGCTATATATACCCCTCCACCCCATCCTTCTCAGTAAGGAGAGCCATCAGAACGTGCCTACACTTCCACCATACATTTTCTGAGAGAGAACCACCTACTCATGTGTTGAGATCAAGATATTCCATTCCTACCGTTTGAACCTTGATCTCTAGCCTTTCCCAAGTTGCTTTCCACTCAAATCTCTTTTCCACCATAGCCAAATCTGTGAGGAGTTGATTGAGTGCTGGGAAGACTATCATTTGAAGCACAAGAGCAAGGAGTTCATCAACAACACATCGTCTATTACCTTTTGGAGAGTGGTGTCTCCTAGATTGGTTAGGTGTCACTTGGGAGCCTCCTACCAGATGTGGAGTTGAACCAAGGAGTTTGTAAGGGCAAGGAGATCGCCTACTTCATGAAGATCTACCCCGAGTGAGGCTAGTCCTTCGTGGACGTAAGCCATGGTGGAATAGGCAAGGTTGCTTATTCGTGGACCCTTCGTGGGTGGAACCCTCCGTGGACTCGCGCAGCCGTTACCCTTCGTGGGTTGAAGCCTCCATCAACGTGGACGTACGATAGCACCACCTACCGGAACCACGCCAAAAACCACCGTGTCTTCATTGCGTTTGATCTTCCATACTCTACCCCTTTACTTTCCGTACTATTGCATGCTTTACTATTTCCGCTGCTCAATCTCTAGATATGCATGTGTAGAAAGTATTGGAGTGATCTTAACTTGTGCCAAAATCTGCTTAAGTTCCAAGAGAAATTAAAAACTGCTAATTTGGCTGGTTAGGAGTCTATTCACCCCCCCTCTAGACCTATCTCCTCGATCCCACACTCCCCCCATTCCAGATTGTTATCAAGAGGAAGATAACTGTTCAAAGGGGGATTCAGAGGAAGCAGACCACTCCTATTTACCCCCTGAGGTCTTTGCTCTCACTTGGCATGCTGATGTTGGTCATATCATGCATATGGCGCCTTGCATTGCTTACTTTATACGTCATATATGTCATCTTCTTAGTTTAGACATGTTTTGTGTGAATGCCATTTATTTAGTTTCTATATCATATATGTGAATTACGCAATGCCATCTTGTTTAGCGAAGCATCATATATGGGAATTTTGCAATTCCATCCTGTTTAGCCAGTCATCATATATGTGAATTATATCATGCCATCCTTTTTTTTTCATTACGTATTACATTTGTCAACAATGTTAGTACATTCAACTACTCTTCCTGTGCATCAGCCATTTGACACGGTGATGGAAAAATCTGGAGTGAAAACAAGGTCTTCAGAGCAGACAGTGCTATCTGACGAAGTGCATATCTTGCCTGTTATAGATAGCTCCTCAGAGGAGGATTCAGAGACAGATGACTAGTCGTATTTCCCCCCAAGGTGTATGCTCTAACTTGGAAGGGTTATATTGCTCATATCATGCATATGGTGTCTTGCATTGCTGTGTCATTTGCTTAGTTTAGATATGCTTTGTGTGAATGCCACCTGTTTAGTGTCTAATTACCATATATGTGAATTATGCAATGCCATCTTGTTACAAGGCATTATATATGTGAATTATGCAATGCCATGCTGTTTAGCCAGGCATCATATGTGTGAATTATATCATGCCATCCTTTTTTTGTATTACGTATTCCATTTGTCGACAATGTTTGTTTATTCAACTACTCTTCCTGTGCATCAGCCATTTGAATTGGAGATGGAAAAATCTGGAGTGAAAACAAGGTCTTCAGAGCAGACAATGCTACCTGCTGAAGCAAATATCTTGCTGGCTACAGATAGCTCCTCAGAGGAGGATTCAGAAACAGATGACCAGTCATATTTTCCCCCTGAGGTGTATGCTCAAACTTGGCAGGGTTATATTACTCATATCATGCATATGTTCTCTTGCATTGCTAAGTTAAGACATCATATACACAATATTGAATACCATTTGCTTAGTTTAGACATCATATATGCGATTGCCATCTGCTTACTTGCTTAGTATATAAATCATATATGTGAATTATATCATGCCATCATGTTTACATCGATAGCATGTATGTGAATTATGGCATGCCAACCTATTTAATAAAGACATCATGTAGTTATATCATCTCATCCTGTTTACGTAGTCATCATATTTTGAATTATGTCATTCTATCCGTTAATTATATCATGCCATCATGTTTCCATAGACAACATGTATGTGAATTATGGCATGCCAACCTATTTAATAAAGACATCATATTTGAATTATGTCATTCTATCCTGTTTAGTTAGCCATCATATATGTGAAATTGTGTCATGATATCCTGTTTAGTTAGCCATCATATATGTGAAATTGTGTCATGCTATCCTGTTTGGTTAGACAACATATATGTGAATTATTTCATGCCCTCTTTTATTCCCCACTATCCATTGCACCTATCTATCATACAATGTCTATACATTCAATTACTTTTCTTGTTTATCAGCTATTTGAATTAGAGGGGGTGATGGTAGTATCTAAGGGAGTGAAAACACGGTCTTCAGAAAAGGCAGTGCTACCCGTCGATGCAGATAGAACCACGGTTGTACTTGCCCAAGAACCAGCCCCACCACATAACCCAGACTCTCGCAGATTGTACCCCTACCCGGTTGGACAGAGAACCAGCCACACCCCATCTAACCCCAACCCCAGCAGATAGTAACCCAGTTCCACTTGACACAGCACCATCTCCACCACAGAGCACCCAAACACGAGCAGTTAGTAAGGCAACTGCAGTGCCCAAAGCACGAGGACCAGCGCTGCGAACCCCAACTCAACGCTTAAAGCAGAAGAACAACTGTTCTCAGGTCAGATTCCGTAGCTATGGTGCATACTCCTTTGCTCTTGCATCACTGTATTTACTCATACCAACTAATCTCAAATTTGAAGGATCCAATTGAAACTTCAATGGCACAACAGGTATGTTTTAAGCCTGTTTCTTTAACTGGTTTGCTGTTGTAACTTCTTGCTCTATGTTGATTTCAGTCTCAATTGTATAAACAGTTATGTTCTCATGTCATGCACATTACAAGTGTTGTTATTGCTGTTAGTTTCCCACACTTATATTTAGTCTATGCCGCTTTGTCTTAAACATATATGATTTGAACTGCGCCTCTATCTTGATTTGGCAACATAAACTAGGATGATATACACAATACAGTGACCATAGTACATAAATATATGTTTGTTTCATGCTGTTATCCTGTCAACATTTCCACTGAACTTATTTACCAAAATGAGTTTCATATACTACATGCTAAACCTGTGATGTGTCTGCTTGTTCCTCTTTTAGAATGCCGGCAGAATATTGGAGAAGAGTACCCCATTATGCAATGGTAAAGGAAGTAATACAAAAAAGGTTCAATATAGTGAGACAACCCTGTTGGTCTCCAAGAAAGCTGGTAAAAACTATCTTCAAGACAGTGAGACAACCCCAAAGTCCTGCCTTGATGTAGTGTTCGAGTTACTGGCCACTACCGCTGGCACAAGCTCTTCGAACTCACTGCCTGAATCAGTTCGGCTTCTTGAGTCTCAACTACAAGTTGAACGACAACGATCAGCTGTGCTCCAACAAGAAGCCGAAGGACTAAGGAAGTCCCTGCAGAATTCAGATGCACACTATTGGAGGAGTTTAGCACCAAACAAGAGAAAGCTAATAAGCTTGCTAAGCTTCTTGCCAACATGGTGGGTGCCTAAGATATCGTTTCTTGAGCTCTTCTGAAGTGGTTTCATTTCTGGACTTGTTTTGCTGCCACATTTATTTGCACTGGTGGCCAACTTAGTCGCCCGGTGTTTGTAATATGCTGCTTTGTTGTTCCCTTTATTTGCACTGGTGGTGAACTTTGATGCCTAGTGGATGTAATGTATGTAATCGCCGTAATAGCCTAGCATTAGTTGCTTGCCTTTTTATTTACTTATAGTCATGTTTATTGCTTGTAGTCACTGGAGTTCTTTTTCCTCGGTTTGCTAGTGGCCGCAATAACCATGGGCCAAATACGGGCCATAGGATCCATGGGCCTCCTATGGGCCGTAGGATCCATGGGCCTCCTACGGGCTGTAGGATCCATGAGCCTCCTACGCGCTGTATGATCCATGGGCCGTACTGTTCGTGGGCTAAAACCGGTCCGCAATATGGGCCGTAAAAGGGCCAATTTGGGAATGGTCGGTTTAAGGGCCCGTAGCATAACAGGCCGTTAACAGGCCAAAAGTCATCACAGGCTTAATTCTATCGACATGTATAACGGGTTGTTAATGGGCCGGAAAACATGACGGGCTGAAAATGGCCCAATGGGTTAACAAACCACAAACGGGCCGATTGTAACCACAGGCTGAATTTGGCCCATTAGCATAACAGGCCAGTAATGGACCGTAAGTAATCGAGGGCCGGAAATGAGCCCAAGAATTTATGGGTCCTTAGAAGGCCGAAAGAGAACACCGGCTGGAAACGGCCCAACTGAATCATGGACCCTCAAATGGGCTCAAAGCAGTTTACTGTTCATGATGGGCCAGAATCACCACGGGTCGTCAATGTGCCCAAAGATACAAAAGGCCTCATATGGGCCGAAAGACGTCACGGGCCATAGATGGGCCAAAAGTGAGAATGGGCTGGAATCATATGGGACGGCCCACATGACGCTACTGGGTCAAATTTTGAAAGGCCATAACGGGCCGTGAGTACCCGGGCCATAAATGGGCTGTATACGAACAAGCCGGTAACAGGCTTTCCATGGGCCGACCTGCGAACTTTTGACCAAGTCAAACGGGCCGGCCTTTTTAACCTAAATGGGCCACTATTGGGTCGTGCCACGTGTCGGCGTATCATAGGTGTCTCTCGTCCAATGAATGGACGACATCTGTCGCAACGCCGACCTGACACGTGGTTCTGTTGGCGAATGAGAATTTTACACATGGAAAATCGCCATTGGTCCAAGCTGATAAGGGGTTATCGGATCCAAATCTGCACCCGATAGCTTAACGGCGACCCGTTACGGTGGATGCCACGTGTCGGTTACCCTTGACGAAAACACTTCCATGACGTGACATTTATCGTCATGGAAGTGGACACTTCCGTGATGATAATTTCAGTATTGTCATGGAACACTTCTATGACAGCGCAGGTATGACTATCTTGATTCTATCATTAAATCGTCACGGATGTACATGCATGACAGAAAACGTGACCTATTGTGACAAAGACGTATCATCACGAAAGTTTTTTGTTGTTGTGACCCATGACGACCTGGAGGTATCGGAGGATGCGCTCAGCCAGCTGAGGGAGATGTTCGACTCGCCTCTACAGGAGCCACATCTATGTGCGATCGCGATGATATTTGGGTAGACAATCCCGCTAAATCTGGCACACGACCTCGACAAGGTGGGCACGCTGGCCGTCTAGGCAGTGTGTGGCAGGAAGTTGGAGGCCCTCACCCTTCATTATGTCATACATAGCTATGGACTTGGTGTGCTAGAATGTTAGGGGGCTCAACAGCCCTGCTAAGAGGAAAGTTCTTAGAGAGTTTGTGGATTCGATTCATGTGGCTTTGGTGTGTATCCTGGAGAGCAAGTTGGAGTCGGTAGACCAATTCTTAATAATGCAATGTCTAGGGCCATCTTATGATGGTTTTACCTACCTTCCGGCGTCGGACACGAGAGGTGGGATCTTTGTAGCATGGGATTCATCTCGGGTGCCTGTTTCTAATATGGCAAACGAAACCTACTCACTCACGGGCTACGTGTCACCTAAGGAGGGTCCTCCCTGGTGGCTTTCGGTGGTTTATGGGCCATAAGAGGACGTGCAAAAAATGGCATTCTTGCAGGAACTCTCGGAGAGGCGGATGCTATGTCCAGGCCCGTGGATTGTGATTGGAGATTTTAATCTAATTCTCAATGCTGCTGACAAGAACAATGCGAGGCTTGACCGTAGGATGATAGGTAAATTCAAGAGATTCGTGGATGACAATGCGCTCAAGGAACTTTTCCTGTATGGTCGCCGTTTCATGTGGAGTAATGAGAGAGAAGTCCCTACCTTGACCAAGATCGATAGGGCGTTTGTTTCCGTGGACTGGGAGCTGGATTACCCGGATTATATGCTACATGCTATGTCCACAGCCACATCGGATCATTACCCGCTCTTCCTGTCGCTTGAAGAGCACAGTCACCCAAGAAGGAGGTTCTGGTCTGAGGCGTTCTGGGTCAAGTTGGATGGATTCTTAGATGCGGTGTGGGAAGCGTGGGTTTGTGAGCCTATGATCTCGGATCCCTTCCTAAGATTGGATGTGTTGCCGAGAAACACGGCTAAATCCCTCTCGGCGTGGGGCCAAAGAAAGGTGGGGAATGTGAAGCTTCAGATTGCGATTGCCAACCTGGTGATCTTAAGATTGGATTGTGCGCAAGATTTCCGCCCCTTGTCAGCGGAAGAAAGATGGCTTAGAGGCACCCTTAAGCACCTGGTCCTGCGTCTGGCCTTCCTGGAATGTACAATTGTGCGGCAAAGATCTAGGCTGTGCTGGTTAGGAGAAGGAGATGTGAACACGAAGCTGTTTTACCTGGTGGCGAACGACAGGAAGACCAACAACTTCATCCCGACTATCACGATGGATGGGCAAGTGATCGTCGATCAAGAGGGCAAGGAGGAAGCTCTCCATCAGGCGTACGCCCAGCTCCGGGGAAGAACGGAGACCCGCGACCACACGATTGATCTGGATTACCTGGGCAGCACTCTGATCGATCTCTCTGACCAAGATGCAGTCTTCCTGGAAGAGGAAATATGGGCGGTAATTAAGGATATGCCAGCGGACATAGCCCTGGGCCCGGGCGGCTTTATTGGGCTTTTTTTCTTCAGAAAGCTTGGGAAGTAATTAACGGAGACGTGATTGCGGCTATGCACAAACTCTTTCTTTGCAATGGTAGAGGTTTTGGCAGGCTAAATCAGGCGCTGATTACTCTGATCCCCAAAACTCTAGAAGCCTGCCATATCATGGACTTCAGGCCTATTAGCTTACTCCATCGTGCGCCCAAAATTGCGGCTAAGCTCTTGGCTTCGAGACTGATCGGAAGGATGGCAGAGCTTGTCAATGTTAACCAGTCGGCATTCATCAAAGGGCGCAACATTCATGACAAGTTTCTACTGGTGAGACAATTGGCAACGAAACTACATCAAAGAAAAGCGAAAGGGGGTGTTGCTTAAGCTTGACATCTCAAGGGCATTTGACTCTTTGTCTTGGTCATCCCTCTTTGAGGTTTTGTGTGCAAAGGGGTTCTTGGAGTGGTGGCTGTCGTGGATTGCCATCTTGCTTAACTCAACCAGCTCGAGGGTGGTGGTTAATGGATGTGCGGGTAGGAAATTTATGCATGCCTGCGGTCTACGACAGGGAGATCCCATTTCGCCTCTACTGTTCATTATTGCAATGGACATCCTCACAACTATGGTGATCAAGGGTCAGGAGCTTTAGGCAGTAAGTAAACTCCCGACTTGTGAGCCGATTCAGTGGCTATCTCTATACGTGGATGACGTGGTTCTGTTCATTAGACCCACCATCGCTGACCTTCAATTCGTGCAAGAGATCCTGAGAGTTTTTGGTATGGCATTGGGCCTCCATGTGAACTTTGCCAAATCTACGGCTATCATGATCAGACCGGGCGAGGAAGATGAGGAGCTAGTTCGGAATGCACTTCCCTGGAAGATCCAAGGTTTCCCATGCAAATACCTTGGGCTACAGCTGAGTATCAAGCAACTGACGTGATCTGACTGGCAGCCGATTGTTGACAGGGTGCTCAAGCTGATGCCAAGATGGCAGAGAGGTATGATCATTAGGCCAGGATGTTTGATCCTTGTGAACCAAGTTATGAGAGCAAGGCCCACACATCATCTTATGGTTGCGGAAGCACCAAAATGGGCGCTGGAAAGGGTGGACAAAGGTTGTCGCGCGTTCTTCTGGGCGGGTGCTGAGGAAATACAAGGAGGGAAATGCTTGGTCTCATGGCAAAGGGTCTGCAGGCCCAAATATCTTGGTGGGCTAGGCACGATTGATCTATGGAAGCAAGGCATTGCCTTGAGACTAAGTTGGGAGTGGCTTAAGCGCACAGATGCCTCCAAGCCCTGACAGGGCCTGCATCTCACTACTGATCGCCACATGACAGCTGCATTTAATAGCCTGGTTAGTTGGAAGATTGGGTCTGGCAAGAAGGCCCTTTTTTTTGGAAGTACAGATGGATTCAGTGGCTCGCGGATGGAGGAATTGCACCTGCCATTTTTTCTCTTGTCAAGACGCGTGTGGTGAACCGATGATCGGTGAGGGAAGGTCTCTTTATGAATAACTGGATCCAAGACATGCGGGCGAGCTGAACACTGAAGGACTGGCCCAATTCATACACTTGTGGGAGCGCCTGATGGACATAGAACTACACTCAGAGGAAGAAGATACGGCTATCTAGCCTTGGAATGCTAATGGAGTCTACATGACAGCTTTGGCATATAAAATGATATTCGAGGACGGAGTTAGATTCTTGTGCGCTGGGGCAATTTGGAAGTGCTGGACGCCGCTCTCTTGCAAGCTATTTATGTGGCTGGCCCTCCAATACAGACTATGGACTACAGATAGAAGGATGAGACACGGCTTGCAAGCCTAGACTTCGCCATGCTTCCTTTGTGACCAAGAGGAAGACACGGTAGATCATATTCTACTGCAATGCGTGTTTGCTCAACAAGTCTGGCACCAATGTTTCGGAAAATTGGGGATTGGTCAGGAGCTGATGCCCTCGGTGGATAGCACCCTTCAAGATTGGTGGTCGACCACGCACAAAAGGGTTCACAAAGTGTACCGAAAAGGATTTGACGCCTTAGTTATGCTGATCTGCTGGAGCTTATGGAAGCAGCATAATGGTAGGGTCTTCGGTCGATCAACGGTTGACAATGTGGAGGGCACGGTAGAAAAGATCTTCTAGGAGCTCAATCTATGGGCACAACTAGGCCGGAGTGGAGCTCTACTAGCGCGTGAGTAGTCGTGTGTTTGTATTGTAGGAGTGGTGGATGTGAGGTGAACCGAGTTGTGGTTACCTTCATCAAGCTAAATCTCTTGTGCATTATTCTCTATCTTCTATAAAGCTATGGTACGCTCTTGGCGTAATCTCGGTTTTTTTTAACCTATTAACCATTTTTAAAATGCTATTTAGGGTGCAACCTTAATCAATAGCGCATGATCCATCTTTCTTTCATACCGGTGCCAATCCGGATTGGAAATGAACACCTCATCAAAACCAGGATTGGAGACAAAATAAACCATCTATAGCTATGCATGCAAGCCTCACCAAAACCTCATAGGAAAAAAACAGATTTCTTATCTTATGCCGAGAGAGAGAGAGATGCCTTAGGATTGACAACATTCTAATGCGTTGTGATTGTGTGAGCACTGAGGTCATCGTCGGCAAGGGTGAGAAGGAGGATAAGTGGCAACACAAATGGGATGCCATGTGTTGAAATAAAGGACGTGGATCTATTGGGGTCTTGAGTCATGGTTACTGGGTTAGGGGAGTGTGATATTATTTTTTTAGTTGCAACGCATGAGCTCTTTGCTAGTATATAAAAAAGTACTCCCGCCGTCTCATAATGTAAAACATTTTTTGACATGGAGTACATGTGTTCCAACGTTGGGCCGCAATAGAAGGCCCAACAAGCATGCCCATTCCTATTTGGTTGTCCCTGGATCACTTGTTTGCTACACCCAAACCTAACCAGTATGACTCCCCTAAAAAAACCAATATGACTCCCTCGTGACTCCCAGCCGCCACCCTCGCATGCTCTCTCCCTCGACCAGGACCAGCCCTAGTCCGGCCGTCCCCGACTCCCCATCACCCGATGGCTGGCAATCTGGCAAGCTCGCCGGTCGCCGCCACCCTTCGTTCCCGTCCCCACAACGCTCCTCCCTCATCAGCCGCCCCCAACTCTACCAAGCTCGCCGATCGCCGCTACCCTCTGGCCCTGTCCCCATAGCTTTTCTTTCCGCCCCAACTCCCTATGGACTAGAGGCGCACGCGTCCTACACTGTCATGGCCGGCTTGCCGCCGCTTTGTCTTAGTCACCATTACGCGTTCAACGACCTACGCTGAGTTATTGCTAGATCGGTTCTCCGGGTACCCGAATAGACCGAACCAAAATTTTCGGTCAATATGGGTTCGGTCTTTCATCTGAACAGAGGTAAATCCAGTCATCATTTTGTAGAACCCAAAGTTCCCAAAAACTGAATTGACAGAACCAAAAAAACCGAGATAACCAAAGGCCCAGCCTGAGGCCCAAACCAATGTATGAGTACGTCGGCCCCTTGGAAGACACCGAGCAGTTTTTCCACAACTATGATGCGAAGACGCTTTAGACTACTGCGACCATGATAGTAAAAGTAAGGATGACATACCGACCAAGTTCACCATCCGACCGTATTCCCTTCGACATCTGCCCACAAATTTATGTATCTCTTCCAGTTTCTCACCTGCCATTTCTTATTCACCTCCTACAACCGCTTATATGTGGGAATCACGCTATTTTAGCACTTTTTTCGCACCCACTTGATTCAACTTCGTCCCTTAGCCCCATACATTCAAGGAGGATTTTGGTCCATTTCATGCTTTGGAGCGCCTATTTAAAACCTGCTTTTCCGTAGTGCTCCAAGAATCTTATCTCCGTGCATCCGCTCCTCGAGAATGCAGGCTCAATGGAAATACACGAGCCGTATGATCGTATCACTAATGCAAACGACAACGATGAGGATGCCCTGGCTAGTTCAGGCGCTAGCTCCGATGGGAAGCTGCAGGCGACAGACCACGAAGAAGAGCATGATGGCAACAACGACCACCTCAACTACAACACGGCCGCACACTCCACCAAGAACAGGAAATGAGACTGTGAAGAGTAGACGTCTGGAATAAGCGTGTTGACGTATGCACTTCCTGGTGCAGGAAGTACACCGAAGAGAGAAGATAGGCAAGCATCCACAAACATCGCGAGAAGGCAAACTCTAGGCAGGAATCACATGGACATGAACCCATGGCTGGCTCCTGGCACCGACACGGCGGCGGGTAAGAGGATAGAATCCAGTGCCGACAATGGAACCACACCTACCATCCTAACCCCAATGCAGACTCTATCTTTGGCCAAAGAGTGCCCGACCACCTGACGGTGCAAAATACCGTCAGATCCCTCAGTAGGGGTCCAAGCGCGGCTGGAAGTCTGAGATCGGAGATCACACGAGGGTATTACCCAGGTTCGGGCCTCCGTAGAATAATACCCTACATCTTGCTTGCTTTGATTATTCATGGTGAAGGGATACCTCATGCGAGAGGTCCTCGAGGTTGCTACCAAGAGTTTCTATCTGAGATTAGATGGGAATGAGGGTTCCATGGCCTCCCCTTATATAGACGGTGGATGCCTAGGGTTTATAGAGAGGTAGATGTGATCTCCTCCGCTGACACCCTTGCCTTGGTGGATAAGAAGGTCTCCAGCGCCCTTCTTAGGGTTTCGCCCCTATCTTGGGCCTTGCGGGCCCTGGCCGAGCCTGAGGCCGGGCTCCCTCGGATGATTCACCCCAGGTGTATGACACCGTCAGTAGCCTCCGAGCATGGCAGAGGTCACAGAAGCTGTCTTCAAGATCTTTGGCGGGCTCTTGTCCTTCTTCTTGGTTTCCTCTGGTTCCCTTTCTTTGGGAGTTCGGATACTGGACCTTTATTACCTTTGTGCTCTCCAGGGGTTCGTGTGCCTTAGCCCTGGACCAGGCCGGAACTTTGTTGGGAAGCTGTTAAGGCGTATCCCGTTAATCCTGCGGCATGATGATGATGACGCCGCAATTCGTGCCTTCGTCCCCTGCAAAACAGGAAACTACACAGGACGTGGGGCACGTGTCATGCTGCGAGGCTTGACTCTTCGTTTTCGGGATGGCTATAAGAGAAGGGAAAGTGAGGGGTTTTCATGTTCCCCCGCCTCTGCTCATTTCACTCTTCTCCCCCGCCGCCAGCCTCGTCTAGTGCGCCGCCTGCGTTTCACCTTTGTTTGCTCACCTAGGGCTTTGCTGGATCCGCTTCCCTCGCTCCAGATGGCCAGGACGAGGAGCGAGAGGGGGGCCTGTGCCCCTAGCCAAGAGCCTCCCACGGGCGCCGTCGAGAGGAAGCGGAAGAGGGCTGCCCCCAAAATAGGCGAGAAGTCGGCGCGGGACGCCCCTAAGTCCATGGGGAAATGGTTCCCTTCCATGGCTACAGAAGAAGATGTCCAGATGTACAAGGACCAACTTCTGATGCTGGCAGATCTGGGAGTCCGAATCCCGTCAGGCAAAGTCCCGCCGGAGCCCTGTGATGTTGAGCACATTTTTTGCTCGGGGTACTTCGGGAGGGGACTCGGTTTTCCCCTCCACAACTTTATGCGTGGCATCCTTCGATTCTTCGAGTGTGAGCTGCACCACATCCCTCCTAATGGAGTGCTCCACATTACAAATTTCATCACTTTCTATGAGAGCTTCCTTGGGACAGCCCCTCACTTCGAGCTGTTCCGATACTTCTTCCGTGTCTGCGTCCAGACGAATGGATGCGCGGTTTGCGATCCTGGGGGAGCCATCCTGCAGCTCTGTCCCAACTCCACCTTCTTTTCCTTTGACCTTCCAAAATCTGTTTGGGAGTGGCACAAGTATTGGTTCTACGTGCGCGGCCTCGGTGATAACTTGCCTATCTTCGTGAATGAGCCCCCTGCGAAAGTTGCGGTCGTGGGCTCCTCTGTCTATGTTGTCGCCAGAGGCTAAGGCACTGGCAGATGCTACTGCCCGCCTGAAAAAGGGCGGGCTGACTGGAGGCCACATTGTGCCGACATGGGTGGTGTGACACGTTTTGCCGCTGCAGGCTCGGCCCCTCCCCCTGTCCTAATATGCCGAGCCAAGAGATCCCGCATGGGTCTCCCAAGAGGAGCTGAGCCCAGAGGATGTTGAAACCTACCTTGGCATCTTGGTAGGCCCCGGCGCCATCGCAAACTCCTAGAGGAAGGCCGTCAAGCCTTTCTCGGCCGACCTCCCGGGGCAGCGTAAGTATTTTTGCAGTTCCATCTTTGTTGAAGGCCGGGGCCTCTCCTCTTGATGCCCTTCACTGTTATTATACAGGGGTTTGCTGTCTTCATGATGTATCATTCGGAGCCCCCGCTGCCGGGGCAAAAATTGAGCCCCATCTTGGCCGCCCTGATGACGCCAGCCTGTTCAGGTGAAGGGTGAGCCTGCCAAGAGGTGAAAGAAAGCCTCCGGAGAGGCTTTCAAGGTGGAGGTTGATACGTCTCCATCGTATCTATAATTTTTGATTTTTTCATGCCAATATTCTACAACTTTCACATATTTTTGGCAACATTTTATATTATTTTTGGGACTAACATATTGATCCAGTGCCCAGTGTCAGGTCTTGTTTTCTGCTTGTTTTTTGTTTCACAGAAAATCCATATCAAACAAATTCCAAATGCAATAAAATTATACGAAGAATTATTTTGGAATATATGTGATTTTTGGGAGGTGGAATCAACGTAAACGGAGGCCCACATCCTCCACAAGCCACCTGGGCGCGACTCCCCCCTTGCGCGCGGTGGTGCCTCGTGGGCACCTCGTAGATCGGTTGGGCTCTTCTTCAGCCGCAAGGAAGCTTATATTGAGAAAAAAATCATGTTAAAATTTCAGCGCAATCGGAGTTACGGATCTCCAGATATTTAAGAAACGGTGAAAGGCCAGAAAAGGGGAACGCGAAACAGAAGAGAACAGAGAGAGAGAGATCCAATCTCGGAGGGGCTCTCGCCCCTCCGGGTGCCATGGAGGCCAAGAACCAGAGGGGAAATTCTCCTCTCATCAAGGGGGGAGACCAAGGAAGAAGAAGAAGGAGGTGGGCTCTCTCGCCCTCTCACCCGGTGGCGCCGAAACGCCGACGGGGCAACCATCGTGACGGCGATCTACAGCATCAACTTCGCCGCCGTCAACACCAAATCTCTCCCCCTCTATGCAGCGGTGTAACACCTCTTTTCCCTACTGTAATCTCTACTTAAACATGGTGCTTAGTGCTACATATTATTATCCAATGATTTGTGGCCATCCTATGATGTTTGAGTAGATCCTTTTTGTCCTATGGGTTGATTGATGATCGTGATTGGTTTGAGTTGTATGTTTTATTTTGGTGCTGTCCTATGGTGCTCTTCGTGTCGCGCAAGCGTGAGGGATTCCTACTGTAGGGTTTGCAATACGTTCATAATTCTCTTATAGTGGGCGGCTAGAGTGACAGAAGCTTACACCCGAGTAAGGGGGTTGTTGCGTATGGGAGTAAAGAGGACTTTTTACTTAACGCTATGGTTGGGTTTTACCTTAATGATCTTTGGTAGTTGAGGATGCTTGCTAGAGTTCCAATCATAAGTGCATATGATCCAAGTACGAAAAGTATGTTAGCTCATGCCTCTCCCTCATATAAAATTGCAATAATGATTACCGGTCTAGTTATCGATTGCCTAGGGACAAATCTTTCTCTTGTGTTACAAAAAGCTCTCTACTAAAACTAACTTAATTGTTTCTTTATCTAAACAGCCCCTAACTTTTATTCACGTGCTCTTTATTATCTTGCAAACCTATCCCTTTACACCTACAAAGTACTTCTAGTTTCATAATTGTTCTAGGTAAAGCAAACGATAAGTGTGCGTAGAGTTGTATCGGTGGTCGATATAACTTGAAGGGAATATAAATTCTACCTTTAGCTCCTCGTTGGGTTAAACACACTTATTTATCGAAAAATCTACAATTGATCCCCTATACTTGTGGGTTATCAAGACCTTTTTCTGGCGCCGTTGCCGGGGAGCAATAGCGTGGGGTTGATATTCTCGTGTGTGCTTGTTTGCTTTATCACTAAGTAGTTTTTATTTTCTGTTCTAAGTTGTTTTATATCTTTAGTTATGGATATGGAACACGAAACACCAAAAAAATTAGTTGTACTTGCTACTCATGGAGATGGGGAACCTCCTAAAACCCTCGATGCTGGTTATGTGGAAAACATTAATTACTACTTTGATAATCCTGATAAATCTCCATTCAACTTGATAATGGGGTATACTTTGGATCAACGAGAATACTTTAGGGATTATCGCTTGTCTCAAAAAGGGAACAGTTATGGGATCAAATTAAAATGTTGCAATGGTATGCTTGGAATTTATGCTTAAGATATGATTATACTTGTTGCTCTAAGATGAAGGCTCCACACCTTCCCTTTTCATGTGAATTTAATGATAATAAAACCTTGGCTTCTTATGCTAATGGTATATATGATTACTATGATGTGGAACAAATAGAAGATTTTTTTGCTTTTAAGGGTGCTTATGAAATTGAATCTTTGTTTGAAAAGTATGAAAATTATGATGATGCGGTTTACCGATCTGAAAATTTTGCTATACTTAAATATTGCTATGATAATTATGAATACAATGCCTTTATTGATCAATTTATTGAGAAGGTCTCCGCTGTCCAAGAAGAGACAAATATTTTGCAGGCTCCTATGGAAGAAGAAATTGATGAAACTATGAGCTCATTAGATGAAAAAGATGACGAGGAGAGCGAAGAACAAAGGGAGGAAGAGCGGGTTAGCTACCCGTGCCCACCTTCTAATGAGAGTAACTCTTCAACTCATACATTGTTTAATTTCCCTTCGTGCTTACCGAAGGATGATTACTATGATAATTGCTATGATCCCTTGGATTCATTTGAAATATCCCTTTTTGATGAACTTGATGCTTGCCATGCTTGTGGCCATGATGCCAATTTGAATTATGCTTATGGAGATGAACTTGCTATAGTTCGTTATGTTAAACATGAAATTGTTGCTATTGCACCCACACATGATAGTCCTATTATCTTTTTGAATTCTCCCAACTACACTATATCGGAGAAGTTTGTACTGATTAAAGATTATATTGATGGGTTGCGTTTTACTATTGCACGTGATAATTTTGATGAATATAATATGCATGTGCTTGCTGCTCCTACTTGCAATTATTATGAGAGAGGAACTACATCTCCGCCTCTCTATGTTTCCAATACGATAAAATTGCAAGAAACTGCTTATGCTATGTATCGGCCTTTACTTTGTGTGCATGATTTTTTCTTTTATGACATGCCAATGCATCGGAAGAGAGTTAGACTTCGTTGTTACATGATATATATTACTTTGTGCTCAGTACTAAATTATAAATCATTGTTAATTAAAATTGGCTTTGATATACCTTGGGATCCGGGTGGACCGATTACTTGAGCACTTTATGCCTAGCTTAATGGCTTTAAAGAAAGCGCTGCCAGGGAGATAACCCGGAAGTTTTAGAGAGTCATTTTATTTCTGTTGTGTGCTTTTAAAAAGTTTAAAAACAAAAAAATATAGAGGGGAACTTAAAACTTTACAAAAAGAAAAGTGAAAGTGAGAAAGACAAACATCGTTGAAGTGGGGGACGTCCTTGAACTTTGTTCATGCCCATGGAAACTTTGTGAATCTTGAATTACAGAAAATTTTCAACAAAAATAATTATCCCCTTGTACAAATCCATTCTATTAGAAAAATAATGTGCCAAGATTTACCTTTAGGATGTTTAAATTGCTTGTTTGGTGTGTGCGGTGCAAAAACATAAACTTTTGCTGTAGTGTGTGAATTTACATTTTTTACTGGAACGTGCAAAAATTCTGAAATATTTACACAGTACTTCAATGCAAATTGTTTATTTTGTCCTAATGTTTCAGAATTTTTTGAGTTACATAAGTATATGTACCATCTGCATCTTTATAGACTGTCCTGTTTTCACAGATTGCTGTTATAGTTTCGTTATCTGCGTATGTTTGAAATCTTGTTGAGCCCCGTTGACTTGGGAGCCATAGAATTGTGATATCATACAGTGGGTAATGTTTGATTATAATTATACAATAATGATACGGCAGGACATGATGGGATTTGATGTTATATGTACTAACCCCGCTAATAAAAAGTTCGGTGAAGTTTTGTGTGGATGAAGTGTTCGAAGATCGAGGTGGTATCGATATGTGGAGAATAAGGAGAGGAAAGAGTTCAAGCTTGGGGATGCCCAAGGCACCCCAAGTAAATATTCAAGGAGACTCAGGCGTCTAAGCTTGGGGATGCCCCGGAAGGCATCCCATCTTTCTTCAACAAGTATCGGTATGTCTCCGTTTTTGTTTTGTTCACATGATACGCGTAAATTCTTGGAGCGTCATTTGCTTTTTCTTTTTATTTTAATAATGCACCATGCTGGTATGAGATAGTCCTTGGTTTATTTATAGAATGCTTCATGCACTTCACCTATATCTTTTGAGTATGGCTTTATAGAATGCTTCATGTGCTTCACTTATATCATTTGAAGTTTGGATGCCTGTTTCTCCACATATAGAAAACCGTTATTTGTAGAATGATCTTTTGCTTCACTTATATTTATTAGAGCATGGGCAAGTCTTTTTTAGAAATAATTAAACTCTCTTGCTTCGCTTATATCTATTTAGAGAGTCAACAGGAATTGGTCATTCACATGGTTAGTCATAAAATCCTACATAAAACTTGTAGATCACTGAATATGATATGTTTGATTCCTTGCAATAATTTTGCGATATAGAGATGGTAATATGTGGGATGTACTAGTGAATGATTGTGGTTTAGTAAGAATATTGGTGTTAAGGTTTGTGATTCCCTATGCATGCACGTAAAGTCAATAGTTATGCAACGAAGTTACATCCTACTTATGGTGCATTATTCAGTGTTAGTTATGTTCAATGCATGTTTATGACCGTTTTCGTTTTTTGGTTGGTCACTTCTCAATATATTTGCTAGCCTTCACTTGTACTAAGCGGGAATGCTGCTTGTGCATCCAACTCCTTAAACCTAAAGTTGTGCCAAATGAGTCCACCATACCTACCTATATGCGGTATTTCCATGCCGTTCCAAGTAAATTTGCATGTGCCAACTCTAATTATTCAAAATAAATTTCTGTTTTGTGTGCCCGTACCGCTCATGTGGCGGCAGGGGGTGGCCAATATCTTTCATGCTAGGCGGGTTATTCTCACGATGAGTGTTTATTCACTTGTCATTGCACGAGAAAGTGGCAGGTAATAGGGATGCCCAGTCCCACAATGAATCAAAAATAATAATAACAAAATTCCTTGGAAAGTGAAAAGTTGGAAGGCACCCGTGGATACGGCTAGCCATGGATTGTGAAAGAATGGTGGAAAGGAAATGAATTTTATTTTCTGTTTGGGAACCGCCTATAATGTGTCTAGCATGGAAGATATTGGGAACTTCCGGTCGTAGCGTTGACAGGAAAAGCATGCCTCTCAAAATAATTTTATCTCTCTAATTTAAGCTCTGAGCTCTGGCACCTCTGCAAATCTCTACTTCCCTCTGCGAAGGGCCTATCTATTTTACTTTTATGAAATTTTTATTTTTATTTTGAGTCTCCATCTTCTCTTATAAAGCACCAACTGGAGAACACTATTGTCATACTTGTGCATTGGGTGTAGCTAATATTGAGTGTGTTATGAATGGATCAATGATTGAGCATGACGAGCTAGGGATAACTTTCTTTAGCGTAGATATTTTGAAAGACATGATTATTTGTTGGGATGCCTGAGTATTGGTGTCTTTATATCAAATTATAGACTATTGCTTTGAATCACACTGGTCTTAATATTCATGCCATGATTAGATTATATGATCAAGATTATGCTAGGTAGCATTCCACATCAAAAATTATCTTTTTATCATTTACCTACTCGAGGACGAGTAGGAATTAAGCTTGGGGATGCTGATACGTCTCCGTCGTATCAATAATTTTTGATTGTTTCATGCCAATATTCTACAACTTTCACATATTTTGGCAACATTTTATATTATTTTTGGGACTAACATATTGATCCAGTGCCCAGTGCTAGTTCCTGATTTCTGCTTGTTTTTTGTTTCACAGAAAATCCATATCAAACGAAGTCCAAATGCAATAAAATTTTACAGAGAATTATTTTGGAATACATGTGATTTTTGGGAGGTGGAATCAACGCAAACGGAGGCCCACAGCCTCCACAAACCACCTGGGCGCGCCCCCCCTGGCGCGCGGTGGTGCTCGTGGGCACCTCGTAGGTCGGCTGGGGCTCTTCTTCGGCCGGAAGGAAGCTTATATTGAAAAAAATCGTGTTAAAATTTCAGCACAATCGGAGTTACGGATCTCCGGATATTTAAGAAACGGTGAAAGGCCAGAAAAGGGGAACGCGAACAGAAGAGAACAGAGAGAGAGAGATCTAATCTTGGAGGGGCTCTTGCCCCTCCGGGTGCCATGGAGGCCAAGAACCAGAGGGGAAATTCTCCTCCCATCTAGGGGGGGGGGTGACCAAGGAAGAATAAGAAGAAGGAGGGGGGCTATCTCCCCCTCTCACCCGGTGGCACCGGAACGCCGCCAGGGCAACCATCTTGACGGCGATCTACACCAACAACTTCGATGCCGTCAACACCAACTCTCTCCCCCTCTATGCAGCGGTGTAACACCTCTTTTTCCCGCTATAATCTCTACTTAAACATGGTGCTTAATGCTACATATTATTATCCAATGATTTGTGACCATCCAATGATGTTTGAGTAGATTATTTTTGTCCTATGGGTTGATTGATGATCGTGATTGGTTTGAGTTGTATGTTTTATTTTGGTGCTATCTTATGGTTCCCTCCGTGTTGCGCAAGCATGAGGGATTCCCGCTGTAGGGTTTGCAATACGTTCATAATTCTCTTATAGTGGGCGGCTAGAGTGACAGAAGCTTACACCCGAGTAAGGGGGTTGTTGCGTATGGGAGTAAAGAGGACTTTTTACTTAATGCAATGGTTGGGTTTTACCTTAATGATCTTTGGTAGTTGAGGATGCTTGCTAGAGTTCCAATCATAAGTGCATATGATCCAAGTACGGAAAGTATGTTAGCTCATGCCTCTCCCTCATATAAAATTGCAATAATGATTACCGGTCTAGTTATCGATTGCCTAGGGACAAATCTTTCTCTTGTGTTACAAAAAGCTCTCTACTAAAACTAACTTAATTGTTTCTTTATCTAAACAGCCCCTAACTTTTATTTACGTGCTCTTTATTATCTTGCAAACCTATCCCTTAACACCTACAAAGTACTTCTAGTTTCATACTTGTTCTTGGTAAAGCAAACGATAAGTGTGCGTAGAGTTGTATCGGTGGTCGATAGAACTTGAAGGGAATATAAATTCTAGCTTTAGCTCCTCATTGGGTTCGACACTCTTATTTATCGAAAAAGCTACAATTGATCCCCTATACTTGTGGGTTATCAAAGGTCTCCGAGGTGGATGCCTCAGATGACGTGGACGGGGGAGACCCCGTTGATCAGGAGGGCGATGAAGCCGTGACCTCCTCGCCCGAGGGCGGCGAGAGCGGTGACGGTGGTTACGGAGGTGATGAAGAAGAAGATGATGAGGGAGACGATGACACCGAGGACGGCGACGACTGGGCCGATGACGACGAGGAGGATGAGGAGGACGAGGTCGGCAAGGATGAGCTGAGGAAGGCTGAGGCTGAGAAGCTGCGCCAGGCCCTCAAAAAGCTCCGCCGAGGCCTACGCGAGGAGTCCTCGGCCCATAGCGGCAGCCGCGAGCTTCGGGAGAGCTCCCAAAAATCCCCAGGCTTGCAGATTCTTGATTTTCTCGGTGCCACCGCGGAGGTGGCATGCTCCGGCGACAATCCCGTAAGTCTTGGCCTGCCATATTTTGGTTTGACCTTCACTAGTTCCCATGGTTTTTGATGTTTTGTTTGCTCTTCTTAGTGCCACCTCCCTTGCAGCGGAGACCACTTTTGATGTGGGGTCCTCCAAAGCCGCTGCAATAGCAGCTGCACCGTTGGCGACTTTGCCCGGTGCGCCCCTGTCTTCGGAGCCCCCTTCTTCGGAGGCCGGAGGTCGGACCACAGGTAAGGGTTTTGCCAAGGTTACCCGTGCCCTTGATAGATGTGATAGAGCTCATAATGAGACCATCTACTTCCAGCAGAGTCCTCTATGGTGCCCGTGGTGGTTGTGGAGGCAAAGGGTACTACCAAGGACAGCAGGGATGCGGACCTCCGGGAGTGCTTGTCTTTCCTTTGGCGAGTATGCCAACGACGTCTGCCTCTGCGAAGGCTGGAGTTGGCGGTGTAGGCCAGTCGGCCGCGCCTTTGGCTGATGCGCCACTGGGGGCCTCCAGCTGCCAATCCGGAGGGGAGAGAAAGCCCACCCTCCGCTAGTTGCACTGGAGGTCCCTTCCTTCCTTACTGGAAGCTTTGCTCCGGTGGTCCCCGGGAGGTAGCGACGCCCTTGGGAGCCGCCGCCGAGGCACTAAAGTTCCTCTGGTCCATCCTGAGGGAAGTGGGGCTTTTTATGGAGCCTAGCTTCAAGGTATGCTTTTTCTCTTATCTTGTAGTGGTAACAGCCCCTGGGACCGAGTATGGCGGTGGCCGGGGAGCCATGCTTGGTTCCTCTTATACATTTGAGGAGATGTCCTGAATGAGATCTGATCTTGTGTTCTTGTTTAGGCGTTCATTGAGGAGAACCATGGCCTTGCCGCGCAGGTCTCAGAGCTGGAGAAGCAGCTGGGAGCTCTTCAGCAGAAAGTGGATGGCTTGCACTGTGCCAGAGATGGCGCCTCATGTAAGTATTAATTTGGTCTATCCCTAGCTTGGTCTTGCCGACCTGTTGAACATTTTCTAACTTGAAGAACATTGGTGTTTTTCTTTTGTAGCCTCCAGGGAGGCTGCAACCCTCTGCCAGGAATTGGATGAGGCCTCCTAGGCCCGTAACCGGGCGGAGGAGGCAGAGCAGGTTGCTATGAAGGAGCTGGATGTGGCGCTGTCCTTAAATGTCTCGCTCCCGCACCCCTTTGCTATCATCGCCCTAGTCTCCAGATGTTTGCCTTTGTCTCCAGCGCGTCCTCGCCGCCGGATTCCGTCGCCGTCAATGAGAATCTTCACTGCCGTTGCCGCTGTAGAGGATCTTCACCGAGTTAGGGTGAGATTCGCCCCCCTAGTGCTTCTCAATTTGATTATATGCACTAGAGATTGCGCCTTATATCTTGCCACAGTTTGCACCCTCTTATCTAGCAATCAGAACTCATCTCAGACCGACCGAATTGACAGGATCGGAGTCACCGATTTGGCCTCTGGCCAGACCGATTCTAATATTTCAGTAGAACCCTAGCACTCCGGAGAGACTGGGACACACTTCGGTCAGACCGAAGCAGTGTGGCCAAGTTTCTGTTGTTGCTTTCCGTGCTACCGAAATTATCAAATCGGTAATTCTGATATGCTTTTTGTGAAAACATAGAACTGAAGTTTGAACTCAAAATTTTCAAAATCTAGTTGCATTTTGTGATGACTCATCTACTCTACCTCATAAAATCTATTTCACAGGGTCTGTTGTCGGTATGTCAGACACCAGTGATAGCCAGAATATTTCTGCAGAAGCTAGTGTTGACCTTGATGCAGGTTCTAGTCCTGAGGAGAGCTATCATGAAGGAGAGAGGAGTTCTCCCAGCTTACCCAAAGCAGCCACTAGGACCAGAAAGAGGAAAGATTCTGATAATGAGGATGAAGACTTCCAGCCAGAAGAAGTCACCTCTAAGAAGAAAGCTCTAGCTCAGAAAGAGTATGCAAATACTCAAAAAGAGAGAGGAGTGACAAGGAAAGTTTCTGCATCCACTGCTACCAAGAGAGGCATCACCACTCAGAATCTAGGTGGATCCCAGCAAGAATAGGGCAAGTCAATGCCAAAGACTGCAAGAAAGAAAAGGGAGAGGAAACAATCTGTGCAAGTGGTGTTCAAGCCCACATCCATGAGGAGGGAGGATGAACCAGTTGCAGATGCACTTCTCTCCACTCCACCGGCACAGAGGACTTCTTCACCAGGAGGTGCCGGAGATCAATCCTGGAGCGACGTTTAGCTCTTGACTATTTCGATCTTTTTGGCACTTGTTGCCAAAGGGGGAGAATTAGTATAGATCATTAGGGCTTCGAGAGAGAGAGAGAGAGAGTGCCTTGCTTTTTCTTGTTTGATTTACTTGAGTTTTGTGCTACTCCGTGATACCTTTTGCTTGATGCTTGTATGAGACTACGTTACTTTATGCTTGATCATACCGTACTTCACTGCTATGCATGCTTAGATATCGATCCATATGCTCTTTGTATGATCATTCACTTGTTTGCTTGGTGATGAGTGCTTGTTACATTGCAATCATATTAATTTGAGCGCTCCACCAAGATGTATGTGACATGGAAGAGTGACCCATGATCCTAATCAATTGTGCATTTGCATTCAAAAACAAATTTTTAATAATGCACAAATTTAGGGGGAGCTCTTGCTTATCACATACTTCTCAAAGTGACGATGTATTTCATTGATTATATCATTTGTCGAAGCTTTGATCTATATGTTGTCATCATCAATTACCAAAAAGGGGGAGATTGAAAGTGCAACTAATCCCCGGGTGGTTTTGGTAATTAATAACAACATATAAGTCATTGAACTAATTCCTATTCAAGATAAGATTTCAGGAAGTTCGATGTTGGCATGGCAAGGACTAGTGATTGTGGACCCCTCAAAATGCTAAGGACATGGATTGGCAAAAGCTTCAAGACTCTACATTTTTGGTTAAGTAATCCAAGCTCACATTGAGTCCTATAGGAAAGCCAATACTATTAAAAGGGTATGAGGTTTTGATGATGAGTTTGTTGCTCAAGTGCTTGAAGATATTGCTCCAAAACCATCAACCACATTCTCCAAATCCTATCTGTCCAAACCCTAAAAGTCCATCTCAGTTCCACCAAAATTATTCCATCCGGACCCACCGAGATGATCCCATACACTGCCATAGCCAAACCCTAATGCTTCGATATTACTGATATGGATCTCGGTCTCACTAAGTTGGCATGACCAAGTTTTTGTAATGCAATCGCTTCACTTCAGATTCACCAAGATGAAATGATCGGAATTACCGAGATGAAGTTCTTCCCTAGCCATTGCACTTCGGTCGTTCCGTTCGGTCTCACCGAAGAGCCTAACGGCCAAGCCTTTTAGACAGGTCAGTCTCACCGAGATTTCTGATCGGTGTCACCGAGTTGAGTTAAAAGCTTGTAAAAGTTGGATTTTTGGTGCTGCCTATTTATAACCTTCCACCCCCACCTACTCTCTAAGAGAGCCATCAGAACGAACCTACACTTCCACCATTCTTTTTCTTAGAGAGAACCACCTACTCATGCACTACTGGGAAAGGGATTATAGGTGAACCCTAATGAGTGGCAGGCGGGGCGGGGCGCCCACCACAGCTATTTTGGAAAGTTTGCAGTGGTGAGTATTAAAGTGTGCCCGCCACAGGTACGCATGTAACAGTGGCGGTCGCGACAGATTACCCGCCATAGCTATACGATTTCTAATTTCTTCCTGGCCAAAAAACGGCTGTGGCGAGCGAAAGTACCTGCCCGCCACTGGTCCATCCTACAGCAGTGGCGAGCAATAGTAGACGACCGCCATAGCTATATTTGGGTACTCAAAAAAAATTCAGAGTGTACAGTGGCGGGCGCTCTTACTTGCCCGCCATAGCTATATTTGGTCACGCTGCCGCCTACCATGCATATATTACAGTAGCGGGCTCTACTCGGTGCCCGTCACTGCTGCACATGACCTTATCGACCACATCCCCCCACGGATCTAATTCCAAATGCAAACATCTCATTCTCCCCTCTGTCTCCCCGTCGATAGCGTCGTGGTGTCGTCCGTCGCCACCGACGAGGTCACCGTCCGCTGCCTCGAATGGCGCCGAGGACCCAATCTTCCCCGTCGCCCATGTCGTCCGTCCCCGCCTCGAAGTTCGTTGGCGTCGCCTTGCAACGCTACCTCCAACTACTTCCCGTGACCATCGCCCACGCCTTCCTCCGCATCCAATGTCATCCTCATCTCCGTCGAACTCGCCATCCGCCGACGCCTCCGCCATCGACCTCGGCCTCGTCCTGCCCCCCGGCCGACTCCGGCCCAGTAAGCACACCTCCCTTCTCTCTATTAATGGTGATTTTAGTTGTTCTCATTATTATAACTATAGATCTGCAACGTTTTGTTAGTGCAGTTAAAATTTGTTATATGATGTACCATTGAATCTTCGTAAGTAGACGTCTTAAATTTGAGATTTTAGTTGTTCTCATTGTTGTACTTGTAAATCTGCAACATTTTGTTAGTGTAGTTAAAATTTGTTATATGATGTACTATTGAATCTTCGTAAGTAGACAACATTTTAAATTTGAATGCGTGTGCTAGAGGACTATGTACTACATATGGATGAACATATAGTACAATATTTTTTTCATGATGTAGGTATTCATTATGAGTGCCAATGTTTTCGTGAAGCGTGGATTAAGTTCCGTTTCACTTAATTTCTGGCACTCAATATGTCCAATTTCTATCAAAGGTCATGCCGATTTTTCTGTAAATTTATTACTTTTTTATGGACGACCTACTTACGAAGACATCTAAATGTCAACTTCTTCAATGCTATTTAGATGGAGAAGCCAAGACGCCTCGTTAGGACTCCTACACCTGTAGACGGAATTCCTACTGCCGTAGACATCATCACGAGGCTGGCTCAGTACACGAAGATCGTGCTCGCCTATGTCGAGAGTGCTCGAGCAGCCACCAAGAGCGCTAAGGCATATTCCGAGAGCGCTTAGGCATATTCCGAGAGCGCGAGAACAGCTGCTGAGAGCGCTAGAGCAGCCGTTGAGAGTGCGCGAGCAGCCGCCAAGAATGCACGAGCAGCCGTTGAAGCAGTGAGGACCGCCCAAGCTGAGATCACGAAGATGATTGAAGGCAAGGATAGCTCATGATGGAGCTGTACTTCTGAACAACAGTGATCTATGTGATGGATGCATGTGAAATTAATTTCTAAGTTGCTATGATGGAGCTAAACTTTTTCTTTCGAACTACTAGTGAATTGTAATGTGGTCATTTGTATCGTCTATGATGCTATGAAGATTGTTATATGACTTTGCTCTATGATTGGATAACTATCAAATTGACCTTTTAGCTTATTTATTTATCTTCATAGATGAATTGGAACTAGTATGTGGTGTACACCAGGAGGAATCCAGGAGTTTATGATTCATGGGAGACATGCAAGGAACAAGTGGATGGTTGCCTGAACAACTACTATAAAGGATATATGACTAAAAAAGAAGCAGAGGATCGTTATGCCAACTACGTCCGCAAAGAGAAAATCAACTATGAAGTATGCAAGACCGTGTGGACAAGTGGACGAGTAAAGAATTTGATTATCTTTATCCAGTTCATTGTCATTATGATGTTGTTGTCATCATGAGATCTTGTATGTATGTAACATGTTGAATGCTTTCGCTGAGAAGGCTATATGTACTGTCATGTGAGTTGTTGTACTCTAGTTTGTACATCTATTTGTATTGAATGTAATGTGCATGATCGCTTACGTAATGTGTATTGCCTGCTGTGTACTGTCAATTTTCAGGGTAATTTGTATTGGCTAATTGTCACGTTTGTGTGCTGGCAGATGGAGAAGTAGTTGTGGCGGGTGCTACATAAAACCGGCCACAACTAATAAAACAACACAGTGGCGGGCTCTATCAAACGCCCGCCACTCCTTATTAGTAGTGGCGGAAGGTCAGTGGTGGGCGCCCCTGAGAGGCTTGCCCGCCACTAATGGCATTTTCCCACCCGCCACTGCTAGGCATTCCTGTAGTAGTGATGTGTTGAGATCAAGTCACTTCATTCCAATCATTTGAACCTTGATTTCTAGCCTTCCCCAAGTTGCTTTCCACTGAAATCATTCTCCTACCAAAGCCAAATCTGTGAGAGAGTGATTGAGTGTTGGGGAGACTATCTTTTGAAGCACAAGAGTAAGGAGTTCATCGTCAACAACACATCTATTACCTTTTGGGGACTGGTGTCTACTAGATTGGCTAGGTGTCACTTGGGAGCCTCCAAGATCATGTGGAGTTGAACCAAGGAGTTTGTAAGGGCAAGGAGATCGCCTACTTTGTGAAGATCTACCCAAGTGAGGCTAGTCCTTCGTGGACGTAAGCCTTGGTGGAATAGACAATATTGCTTCTTCATGGACCCTTCGTGGGTAGAGCCCTCCGTGGACTCGCGCAACCGTTACCCTCCGTGGGTTGAAGTCTCCATCAACGTGGATGTACGATAGCACCACCTATCGGAACCATGCCAAAAATCTCCGTGTCTTCATTGTGTTTGATTTCTCCTATCCCTCCTTTACATTTATATGCATAGTCTTTAATTTCTGCTGCTCAACTCTTAGACTTGCATGTAGGGTGTTGCTTCACTTGGTAGAATCGCTAAAATTTGCCTACAACTAAAATTGGGAAAAGGATAAGTTTTTATTTGGTCAAGTAGTCTAATCACCCCCCCTCTAGACATACTTTCGATTCTACAGGGTCGCAGAGGAGGACGAGTATGATGCAGGGTCGTGTCCCCTGGAAAACATTGTGAAGAGGGCTCCCAAGCCCGAAAGTCCTGCAGAATAGATTTTGTATCCAAGACTGTAATGTATTATATGCTTAGTACTACTACTATTTGTTTTAGTTGACCTATCATTGTTGTGTCGTGTGGCGTCTTTATATCCGCTGTGAGAACGCCATTGTTCGACCAATTAACTCGCATGCTAGTGTTGGTCATTAAGAACAGGGCCCCCTTGTGAGCCTGGTATGCTTGTCTCCGCGTTGTTGCACTGACTTGGCAACGGGCCCTGGGTCGGTCCTAAGCATCGTTAAGACTTTTTGTCATGACTCGAGCGACAAGGTAGGCCGTAAGCCTGTGACCATCCATTATTATTTTTGAACAATGGAGGTCGGTGTACTGTGAATGCAGCCCCCGGTACTTGTGTTTGCAGGGTTACTAGATGCAGCCCTTACTCGGAGCTGCGGGGAGGTCGAAAAAAGATGCATCCCCCGAGTCACGAAAATAAGGAGGTCTCTTGAACCAAGCCACAAACATTTCTTGGGGAGGTTCAATACTTAATGCTTTCTATACTACATTTTAGTGATCATATGATTTGTATTGGAACAGAAGTGTTTGCATTACAAATCACATTCATTGGTTGTCTAATAAATGATCGAGCTAATATGATTATTCCATGAAGTCTTACTATTGAAATTCATGCCGTAAGGAAAAACATGAATTTAAAGTTACTAAGATAGATGTGTCGTGGATGGTTTTGCGACCTCCTCTTCTTTCGACCTCTGGCTTGGTTGGGTTCGGCGTGGTTTACCAAGAAGAGCGTAGCCGTCTTGGTGGCCTGTCTTCCTTGAATTCTGGGTGGTCCGAAACCAGTATGTATTCTGGCTCTTCTAGAGGTTTCCGACCCCAATCGTGTCGGGGAAGTTTCCTGACTGGGGGCTCTCTTTGTGATGCTGCCTGCACCCTCATATGTGCTTCGACCTCCTCTAGGTTGACCGATTCTGCTAATATGGCCTATGAGGTGTCTCCCATGGAATGTTATGACGCCGCGATGCCCTGGCATCTTCATCTGCATGTAGGTGTAGTTTGGGATTGCCATGAACTTTGTGAATGCTGTCCTCCCCAGTACTGCATCGTAACCTCCAACAAAGGGGATGACTTCGAAGGAGAGAAGCTCGCATCAGTACTGGAAGGGCATTCCGGAGGCGACCTCCAACATTTTCTGGCCTATTGGCGCAACTTTGTTTCCCGGGACTATGTCATGGAACTCTGTCGTGGAGGGGTGGAGGGCTTCCAATGGTATATCCAGCCGTTGCAGAGTGCTTATGTATATTATGTTGATCCCTGAGCCCCCATCCATGAGTACCTTGGGGACGCTGCATCCTCCGATGAGTGAGTCGCGATGAGCGGTAGCTTGCCTGGGATGTAGAGGATCTCCGGGTGGTCTTCTTGTCCGAAGGAAATTGTTTGCTCCGACCACTCGAGGAATCGAGAGTGCTTTCTGTGGTGCGTGTGGTGACGTCTGCATGTGTATCGTCCTAGACTCTGCTCTTCTGTGATCATACTCGTCGTACGTCATTTGGGAAAGCTCGTCGCCCTATGTTGCGGGGCTGTGGTTCTTGATGGACCGTCGGCTCCGGAGGCACAACATTGTTGCCCGCATCATGGCCTGCGGTGGGATTATTCCCCTTCTCTCGAATGAGCTGTTCGTTAAGCTGGCATTTCCGTGTGGAGTGCTGAGCCTTATGGGTCCCGTAGCTATGGTATAGGCACAGTCCACTCATGATTTCTTCATATGTGCGTGGAGGTTGCCGGGGCTTTCCATTCTACCTCTGCTTCTTTGCTCTGGCCTCCTCCAACTCGTTTGCCGCAACGACTAGTTCGTAGTCTTGCTCCTCTTTTCGCTTGCGGTCCTCTTTGCCCTTGGTACTGCGGCTCTTGGAAACGTCCCCGATGGTGGGCTCCGTGATTTTAATCCCTGGCATTGGCTGGCGGCCTGCCCTGGCTATCTCTTCTCCTGCGGTGAAGTCATTGGCGACCTTCATGATGGCTGCCATTGATGTAAGCTTGCCTTCTCCTCTTTTCTTGCCGAGTTTGTGCCTGAATAAGGGGTCTTGTGCTCTGCTCATGAAAGCTTCTACGGTCGTTTCATCGGAGATGTTGGACAGAGTGTTCTTCTTCTTGAGCCACCGTGCGACGTAGTCATAGACTGATTCTTTGTCCTCCTGAATGATGTTGTGGAGGTCGGCTCCGCTTCTCAGGCGGTGGTATGTTCCTTCGAATTTGTTGAAGAATACGTGGCCGATTAAGCACAAAGGCATGTGCCGTAGGGCGTTGCCTATGTCACCATTGGCCGTCTCCACTGTTTTGAGTTACTCATTTAACTAGTGATCTGGCTTGGTGTCACCTGAGTATTTCTCGACGCTGTGGATGACAAATGGCAGAGGGAAAGGATGGGCGATCACCGCTTGACCGAAACATGTTGGTGTGATACTTGAGGTGAGTGAGGTGAAGCGTGGGGTGGAGCCCCTGGATTCTGCCTGTAGTACTCTGTTACTCGCCTCCAAGGGTCCGGATGTTGGGTTTGTTGGCCTGCTGTCATGGGGCCTCTTGGTGCGAGGGCTGGCCGCTGTTGTATGGCTACAGATGATATCGACTGCCTGAGATTTGCTACCTCAGCCCCCAGTGCAACCTCTGGCCGCTGCATTGATTCTTGCCTTCACTCACGGGCTGGGTGATTAGCTACAGATAAAACACTGTCAGTGTCCGTGAGCCTGTCCCTTGAGGAAGAGACATTGTCTGGAAGTTCCACCGTCCTGTGGAGCACTTGTGTGAGGTTCGCTAGTATCTTCGGATCTCCCAGGGTGTCCTGTAGTCTATCCACTAATGATGTCGCTGTTTGAAGGTCGTGAGCTGGTGTTGGCGGTGGTGCTGGTTCATTAAAGCCGATTCCCTGCTCCCAGCCGAGGGCAACGAGGCCATTGATGAGAGCCCGCAGTCGATGAGGAGCGTGGCGTAGTCTTTTGTTTGTCATTGTCCCATGCCAACGCGCATCACGTGCTGCGACCTCCAGCGTACGCTGCTGTAGCGCCAGTTGTGCGTTCAGTTGCAACACGCAGAGGGCTTCCAGTGTCCTGGACGCGGGATCGTTCCCAGGAATTAGTGTCATGAGGTAGTTCAAGCTGTATGCTGATATTGGGGGTAGTGTGGTTGTGGTTCCCACTGCGTTCATCATTGCTATCGCGGGCATGGGAAAACCAGGCAGTGAGCTCATCGGGATGCCCGTGCCAGCCTGCTTCTGGGGTGTTGCGATGGGCGCCGTTGGTGGCTGCGTCATGGCGGCCTATGGCCTTGATATTGGTAAGCGCGGGGCTGTAGGCCCTGCTGTCATCGTTGCCGTAGGCGTGCTCGTTGTCGCGGCCATGTTTTTTATCACTGGTTCCGTCATCATGGCTTGCTATAGGAATATAGCTTGCAGAGCCTCCGATTGGGATGCCTCCTTAGAGGAGGTCTGGTAAGTCCTTGTTTCTCAGGACTACTCTGATTCGCTCCAGGGGTCGGAGTAGGCAACCTCCTGGATAACCGGGAGGCCGTCGTTCTTGTCGTTGTTCGAGAACCAGATTGGTTCTCCGTCACTGCTTTCATCGTCCGAGACTAAAACGACGTCGACCAGGTTTGTGCTATCGCTAGCGGTGAGGCCGTCGATGACGCAATCCTCCGGTGTGTGGGTGATGAGGCAGTTTCTGCAGACCATCGCGTCGAGTTGGGAGGTTGGTGTGGGCTGCTCTAGATGCATCAAATCGGAGCAACCCCGAGCCCCTGGTATCCAGGGGAGAAGCGTTGCCCACCTGTTACCTCCCTCGGGCTTCAAGAGTCTTGAAGACAACATTTGGGGCTTAACTTGTGCGGAGGTTGGTGGCGCAGACATTGGGGCCGCGGGCGTCAGGGTGATCTGTTGGCCGTGGGACCTCCACGGGTGTCGGCCTCCGTGGCCGGCGACCATGGCATGTGTTTGATCGAGTTGAAGCATCTGGGTGGGATGGTGGGTTGACGTTGACCCGGCCCATCTTGTCGGTGACTAAGGTGAGGGAGCCAAAGATCAGGCTCTCTCCTGGCGAGAGGCCACGGAGGGACGAAGAAGATCTAATCTGAGATCGGTCTCCATCCGGCGCCGCCCATGCCTGGCGTGCCAACTAATGATGCAAAATACTGTCAGATCCCTCGGTAGGGGTCCAAGTGCAGCTGGAAGTCTGAGATTAGAGATCACACGAGGGTTTTACCCAGGTTCGGGTCTCCGTAGAGTAATACCCTATATCCTGCTTGCTTTGATTATTCATGGTGGAGGGATACCTCGTGCAAGGGGTTACAATGTTTTTCAAGGTTGCTACCGAGAGTTTCTATCGGAGATTAGATGGGAATGAGGGTTCCCTGGCCTCCCCTTATATAGACGGTGGAGGCCTAAGTTTTACAGAGAGGTAGTTGCGATCTCCTCCACCGCCACCCTTGCCTTGGTGGATAAGAAGGTCTCCAGCGCCCTTCTTAGGGTTTTGCTCCTATCTTGTGCCTTGCAGGCCCTGGCCAAGCTTGGGGCCGGGCTCCCTCGGATGAGCCACCCCAGGTGTATGACACCGTCACCACCCATGCGTTTCGCTCGGAAAAGCAGGGCATGGGTAAGGCGTTGGATAATGCGCCGCAGAGCACAATGACAAACCTGAACAAGACCATTGAGCCAGTCGTAGGAGCGGAAGGCGTGGTTGCTTCCTCTTAACTAGGTAGGTGTTGGGCCCTCAAGTGCAATGGTTTGCAACAAGCATAAGTTTCCCTCAAGTGACCACAAGGTTTATTGAGTCAGCAAGAGCTACGAGATTCCACATGTAATGAGTACCTGCACACAAAACCAAACATCCTTGTGTCCCCAACTTAACTAGTGAGGTTGTCAATCTCACTAGCCTTGCTAGTTACAAAGGAATTAAAAGCACAAGTGTATGGAAAATTTGATTGCAACAAGAAAGTAAAAGAAAACATAAATAGCGATTGAAAATTATAGGAAGAATATGGACCGGGATCCGTAGGTTCTCTAGTGGTTTCTCTCCAAAAACATAGCAACAGTGTGGTGAACAAATTACAGTTGGGTAGCAATTAAATTGCAATATTTTTGTGTTGAATATCCACCACATAATTAGCATATGAGCATCATGTCCCAATATCTATAAATCGCCATCCCATCGCATCTATAGCTAATACTCCACCACAAGACCGCTATCCAGCATGCATCTCAAAGTATTAAGTAAAACTGAGTATTGCATTAAGTAGTGACATGAAGTCGATGATATATTGTCTTCACCGTGCGTTCAAAGGACAACTACACAATCATCCTTTTATCCCTAGCGGCAACAACACAATGCAAGCCTTTTCCACTTTCTGTTCGCGGTAGCTTACTTGCAAGGTTGAACCAAACTATCATACACAACAACCTTTTGGAGATCTAACCCCTAACTTGGCCAGAGAAAGAAGAAAAGATCAGAGAGCATGCATATATGAATAATAATTACTTTAGAAAGAAACCAAATAGATATCAAAATAATTCATGAATAATTTGATCATAGAGGTACAATTCATCATTCCCAACAAACACACCACAAGAATTACATTAGATGGATCACGATCATGTACGGCAGCTCACGTGATCTTTGTGTTTTGAGACATGGGAGCGAGAACCAATTTGCTACTACTATGGACCCATAGTCCACAGGAAACTACTCACGGGCAATCATGTTGGCCTTTAAGTTGATGGAGATGGCCACCGAGATGATTTCCCCCTCCGACAGAGTACCGGAAAAGCCAGCAGATTGGATCTCGACGAAACATTGGTGTGCGACAGCGAAAAATTATGGTGATAAATTTCCAAAGTGTTTCAGAAGTATATGAAGGCATAGGGACCGGAAGTCAGTAAATTGGAGGCTTAGGGGGCCCACGCGCCCCTAGGGTGCGTGGGGCCCCTGGGTGGCCCCCTAGCTTATGTCGGTGCCCTCCGGAAGCTTGTGGACCTTAGACATTTGCTGGTTTTTTTCTTGGATTTTTTCGGGGCTAATAAAATTTATTTTCCCGCAATGTCCAAAAACAAAAGAAAACAACAACTCGCACCGGGCACTGGATTAATAGGTTAGTCTAGAAAAATAATAAAGAATGATTTAAATTGGTGCCAAAAGTCGGATATTGCTTTTAGCTCTAGGGAGTATATGTTCCAGCGTGCCAACAATGTATTTTTTCCAATGTAAATTGTTTTTAACAAAAAATAGATGTGTCCATTGTCTCACCCAAATGGTACCTGCAAAATTTTGTTGGGAAAGCTTAAGCACTTTGACTTGTGCAAAAAAACAAGTCAAACGACAAATGCTACCTCCAAATGTTACACTTAATTTTGTTTTTTTAACCGACGAAGCACTGCTATTCCATTTCGCATGAAAATTGGCAAGCATGCTTGTTACACTAACATGAACATCTACAAACAAAATCAGAATTTTTGAAATTTATTTACTATTTTTTTAATTTACTGTTCACCGGGGATCATTGATGTCTACTACGCAACTTTATTTCTTGTAGACTTTGTTGGGCTTCCAAGTGCAGAGTTTTCTAGGACAGCAGCAAATTTCCCTCAAATGGATGACCTAATGTTTATCAATCCGTGGGAGGTGTAGGATGAAGATGGTCTCTCTCAAACAACCCTGCAATCAAATACAAGCAATCTCTTGTGTCCCCAACACACCCAATACAATGGTAAATTGTATAGGTGCACTAGTTCGGCCAAGAGATGGTGATACAAGTGTAGTATGGATAGTAGATATAGCTTTTTTGTAATCTGAATAAATAAAAACAACAAGGTAGCAAGTGATAAAAGTGAGCACAAACGGTATTGCAATGCTTGGAAACAAGGCCTAGGGTTCAAACTATCACTAGTGCAATCTCCCAACAATGCTAACATAATTGAATCATATAACAATCCCTCAACGTGCGACAAAGAATCACTCCAAAGTTCTTATCTAGCGGAGAACATAAGATGAAATTGTTGTAGGGTACGAAACCACCTCAAAGTTATCTTTTCCGATCAATCTATTGAGCCATCCCTATCAGTGTCATAAACAGCCCTAGAGTTCGTACTAAAATAACACCATATGATACGCATCAACCAACTCTAATGTCACCTAGATACTCCAATGTCACCACGAGTATCCATGAGTTGATTATTCGATATGCATCAAACAACTTCAGATTCATAATATTCGATCCACACAAAGAACTTGAAAGAGTACCCCAAAGTTTCTATCGGAGAAAGAAGGATGAAAACGTGTACCCACCCATATGCCTAGATTACCCCAAGGTCACGGGAATCCGCAAGTTGATTACCAAAACATACATCAAGTGAACAATAGAATACCCCATTGTCAACACGGGTATCCACATGCAAGACATACATCAAGTGTTCTCAAATCCAAAGTATTCAATCCGACAATAACGAAACCTCAAAGGGAAAGACTCAATTCATCACAAGAAGATAGAGAGGGAAGAAACACCATATGATCCAACTATATTAACAAAGCTCGTGGTACATCAAGATCGTGGCAAATCAAGAACACGAGAGAGAGAGAGAGAGAGAGATCAAACACATAGCTACTGGTACATACCCTCAGCCCCGAGGGTGAACTACTCCCTCCTCGTCATGGAGACCGCCGGGATGATGAAGATGGCCTCCGATGATGATTTCCCCTTCCGACAGGGTGCCGGAAAAGGCCTCCAGATGGGATCTCTTCAGAACAGAGGCTTGCGGCGGCAGAGTCGAAGTTCTAGGATTATTTCTGGGGGTTTCTCTATTTATAAGAATTTTCAGCATTGGAATCATGCGAAAATGAGTTATGAGGGGCCCACAAGGCAACCCCACGCGCCCCCAGGGCGGGCCGGGTTGCCTTGTCACCGCCTCGTGGGTCTTCTGGTCATGGCTATAATCACGCGAATTTTTTTTGTTTTCAAACAGCAACACATAAATTTGCAAACTGAGCATGGTAAAGGCGATAATTGGCATTTTATTTAAAAAAAAGATAAAAAAATGATTATTGATAATAGCAAGCAAAGGAAACTAAAATAAAATGACGCTCCAAGCAAAACACATATTATGTGACGAATAAAAATATAGCTCCGAGTGAGGTTACCAATAGTGTTGAAGACAAAAGAGGGGATGCCTTCCGGGGCATCCCCAAGCTTGGAAGCTTGAGTATTCCTTGAAAATTACTTTGGGGTGCCTTGGGCATCCCCAAGATTAGGTCCTTGCCGCTCCTTATTCTCTTCAAATCTTCATCTCACCCAAAACTTGAAAACTTCAATCACATAAACTTAACGGAACTCGGTGAGATAGGTTAGTATGAAAATAAATCATTCACTTTGGTACTGTCAAAACAAGATTCACAATTTATCTCACATAATACCTACTGTATTCTATCATTTCCACAATTTATATCTCACAATATAAGCTATGGAAACATTAAAAAAAGCAAGCTATGCATTGAAAACAGAATCTGTCAAAAACAGAACAACATGTAGTGAGAGAATTAAAAAGCATACTTCTGTACCTCCAAAAATTCTGAAAATTTAGGAAAACGTAAAAATTTCTAAACCAATACTGTGTAAAAATTTCAGAATTTTCTCACGCTCCAGTACAGAATAGAAATTCCAGCACTGGACGTAAAAGTTTCTGTTTTTGCACAGAATCAAATCAACAAGTATTCACACTATCCCAAAGGCTTTACTTGGCACATTATTGAAAGAAAACATATAAAATATGATTATTACAGTAGCTTAATCATGTGGACAAACAAAAACAGTAGGTATAAATATTGGGTTGTCTCCCAACAAGTGCTTTTCTTTAATGCCTTTTAGCTAGGCATCATGATTTCAATGTTGCTCGCATAAGAATAAAGAATTGAAACATAAAGAGAGCATCATGAATCATATGACAAGCAAATTTAAGCCTAACCCACTACATATGCATAGGAATTTTTTAAGCTAACAATTTATGGGAGCAATAATCAACTAGCATAGGAAGGCACAACAAGTATAATTTCAAAAGTTTCAACATAAAGAGAGGAAACTTGATGTTGTTGATATATATATAAGCATATCTCCCTCTCTCATAATAATTTTCAGTAGCATCATGAACAAATTCAACAATATAGCTATCACATAAAAGCTTTCTTTTCATGATCCACAAGCATAGAATTTTTATTACTCTCCATATAAGCAATTTTCTTCTCATTCATAATAGTGGGAGCAAACTCAAGAAAATAACTATCATGAGATACTATGTTGGCATAATCCAATTGAAAATTAAAATCATGATGAAAAGTTTCATAGTTATCATTATTCTTTATAGCATACATGTCATCACAATTATAATCATAGATAGCAACTTTGTTGTCATAATCAATTGAAACCTCTTCCAAAATAGTGGAATCATCATTAAATAAAGTCATGACCTCACAAATCCACTTTTATCAGAATTGCAATCATCATAGATAGGAGGCATGCTATCATCATAATAAATTTGATCATTAAAAGTAGGGGGACTAAAAAGATCATATTCATCAAACATAGCATCCCCAAGCTTATGGCTTTGCATATCATTAGCATCATGGATATTCAAAGAATTCATACTAATAACATTGCAATCATGCTTATCATTCAAATAATTTATGCTAAACATTTTATTGAATTCTTCTTCTAACACTTTAGCACAAATTTCTGATCCATCATTTTCAAGAAATACATTATAGAGATGAAGTAATTGAGGCAACCTCAATTCCATTTTTTTGTAGTTTTCTTTTATAAACCAAACTAGTGAAAAACAAGAAACTAAAATATTCAATTGCAAGATCTAAAGATATACCTTCAAGCACACACCTCCCCAGAACGGCGCCAGAAAAGAGCTTGATGTCTACTACGCAACTTTATTTCTTGTAGACTTTGTTGGGCCTCCAAGTACAGAGTTTTGTAGGATGATACGTCTCGGTCATATCTATAATTTTTTATTGTTTCATGCCAATATCCTACAATTTCCACATACTTTTGGCAACATTTTATATGATTTCTTGGACTAACATACTGATCCAGTGCCCAGTGTCAGTTCCTGTTTTCTGCTTGTTTTTTGTTTCGCAGAAAATCCATATCAAACGAATTCCAAACGCGATAAATTTTTATGGAGAATTATTTTGGAATATATGTGAATTTTGGGAGTGAAATCAACGCAAATGGAGGCCCACAGCCTCCACAAGGTATCTTGGCGCGACCCCCCTGGCCGCGTGGTGTTGCCTTGTGGGCACACCGTAAGTCGGTTGGGGATCTTCTTCGACCGCAAGGAAGCTTATATCGAGAAAGAAATCGTGTTAAAATTTCAGCGCAATCGGAGTTATGGATCTCCGGATATTTTAGAAATGGTGAAAGGCGAGAAAAGGGGAACGCGAAACAGAAGAGAAACAGAGAGAGAGATCCAATCTCAGAGGGGCTCTGCCCTCTGGGAGCCATGGCGGCCATGGTCTAGAGGGGAAACTCTCCTCCCATCTAGGGGGAGGCCATGCAAGAAGAAGAAGGAGGGGGGCTCTCTCCCCCTCTCTCCCGGTGCCGCCGGAACGCCGCCGGGGCAACCATCGTGACGGCGATCTACACCAACAACTTCGCCACCGTCAACACCAACTCTCTCCCCCTCTATGCAGCGGTGTAACACCTCTTCTCCCCGCTGTAATCTCTACTTAAACATGGTGCTTAATGCTATATATTATTATCCAATGATATGTGGCCATCCTATGATGTTTGAGTAGATTCTTTTTGTCCTATGGGTTGATTGATGATCGTGATTGGTTTGAGTTGTATGTTTTATTTTGGTGCTGTCCTATGGTGCCCTCCGTGTCGCGCAAGCGTGAGGGATTCCTACTGTAGGGTTTGCAATACGTTCATAATTCTCTTATAGTGGGCGGCTAGAGTGACAGAAGCTTACACCCGAGTAAGGGGGTTGTTGCGTATGGGAGTAAAGAGGACTTTTTACTTAACGCTATGGTTGGGTTTTACCTTAATGATCTTTGGTAGTTGCGGATGCTTGCTAGAGTTCCAATCATAAGTGCATATGATCCTAGTACGGAAAGTATGTTAGCTCATGCCTCTCCCTCATATAAAATTGCAATAATGATTACCGGTCTAGTTATCGATTGCCTAGGGACAAATCATTCTCTTGTGTTACAAAAGCTTTCTACTAAACAACTAGCTTTTATTATCTTGAAAATTACTCATAGTTTTAAACTCGCAAAGTACTCCTAGTTTTATTCTTGCAAAGTAGTTCTAGTATTACACCAACAAAGTAGTTTTATTCTTGTTCTAGGTAAAGCGAACATTAAGTGTGCGTAGAGTTGTATCGGTGGTCGATAGAACTTGAAGGGAATATTGATTCTGCCTTTAGCTCCTCGTTGGGTTCGACACTCTTATTTATCGAGAAAGGCTACAACTGATCCCCTATACTTGTGGGTTATCAAGACCTTTTTTTGGCGCCGTTGCCGGGGAGCAATAGCGTGGGGTTGATATTCTCGTGTGTTCTTGTTTGCTTTATCACTACGTAGTTTTTATTTTGTGCTCTTGTTTTCTATATTTAGTTATGGGTAGTAAACGTAAAATACCAAAAAAATTAGTTGTACTTGCTAAACCAATGGTTGAAGAACCACCCAAAATCTATCATACTACTGTAGCTTCCTACTTGGATCATCTTCGATACCTTTGTGCTCGAGCTGAAAACCCAACTAGCTTAGTTGAGGGAAAATCATTAGATGAGCATGCTTATTTTGTGCGACACCGCTTGTCTCAAAAAGGGAAACTCTTATGGCATCATATTAATACTTTGAATTGCTATGCTTGGAATTTATGTGAAATACATGATTTTGCTTGTTGCTCTGAAGACCCTAAAAAACACCTTCAGTACCATTGTGAGTTTAAGGATAATCGAATCTTATCTTCTTATGCCTGAGGTGTTTATAGTTACTATGATATTGAACAAATAGAAGAATTTGTTGCTTTTAAGGGTGCATATGAAATTGCTTCTTTGATTGAAAAGTGTGATGCTACTCTTTACAAATCTGAAAATTTTGCCATACTTAAGTATTGCTATGAAAACTATGCTTCTAATGCTTATGTGAAAGAATATATTGAGGACACCTCCGCTGTCCAAGAAGAGACTAATATTTTGTAGGAATCTATGGAAGAAGAAATTGATGACACTGTGAGCTCATTAGATGAAAAAATTGAGGAGGAGAGCGAAGAACAAAAGGAGGAAGAACGGATTGATCACCCGTGCCCACCTTCTGATGAGAGTAACTCTTTATCTCATACATTGTTTAATTTCCCTTCGTGCTTACCGAAGGATGAATGCTATGATGATTGCTATGATCCCGTTGATTCATTTGAAATATCCCTCTTTGATGAAATTGATGCTTGCTATGCTTGTGGCCATGATGCCAATTTGAATTATGCTTATGGAGGTGAACTTGCTATAGTTCCTTATGTTAAACATGAAATTTTTGCTACTGCACCCACACATGATAGTCCTATTATCTTTTTGAATTCTCCCAACTACACTATATCGGAGAAGATTGCACTTATTAAGGATTATATTGATGGGTTGCGTTTTACCGTTGCACATGATGATTTTGATGGATATAATATGCATGTGCTTGCTGCTCCTACTTGCAATTATTATGAGAGAGGAACTACATCTCCACCTCTCTATGTTTCTAGTACGATAAAATTGCAAGAAACTGTTTATGCTATGTATTGGCCTTGACTTGATGTGCATGAATTGTTCTTTTATGACATGCCAATGCATAGGAAGAGAGTTAGACTTCGTCATTGCATAATATATGTTGCTTGGTGCTCACTACTAAATTATAAATCATTGTTAATTAAAATTGCCTTTGATATACCTTGGGATCCGGGTGGATCGATTGCTTGAGCTCTTTATGCCTAGCTTAATGGCTTTAAAGAAAGCGCTGCCTAGGAGACAACCTGGAAGTTTTAGAGAGTCATTTTCTTCTGTTGTGTGATTTTAAAAAAAGTTTAAAAACAAAAAAAATATAGAGAGGAACCTAAAACTTTTACAAAAAGAAAAGTGAAAGTGAGACAGATGAGCAATGTGGAAGTGGGGGCTAGCCTTGAACTTTGTTCATGCCCATGGAAACTTTGTGAACCTTGATTACAGAAACTTTTCAACAAAAATAATTATCCCCTTGTACAAATCTATTGTATTATAAAAATAATGTGCCAATATTTACCTTTAGGATGTTTAAATTGCTTGTTTGGTGTGTGTTGTGAAAAAACAGAAACTTTTGCTGTAGTGCTTGAATTTTGTTATTTTACTGGAACGTGCAAAAATTCTGAAATTTTTACACGGTAATTCTATGCAATTTTTTTATTTTTTCCTAATTGTTCAGAATTTTTGGAGTTACATAAGTATATGTCTCATTTGCATCTTTACAGACTGTCCTGTTTTCACAGATTGCTGTTATAGTTTCTTTATTTGCGTATGTTTGAAATCTTGTTGAGCCCCATTGACTTGGGAGCCATAGAATTGTGATAGAATACAGTGGGTAATGTTTGACTATAATTATAAAATAATGTTACAGCAGGACATGATGGGATTTGATGTTATATGTACTAACCCCTCTAATAAAAAGTTTTGTTAAGTTTTGTGTGGATGAAGTATTCGAAGATCGTGGAGGTATCGATATGAGAAGAATAAGGAGAGACAAGAGTTCAAGCTTGGGGATGCCCAAGGAACCCCAAGTAAATATTCAAGGAGACTCAAGCGTCTAAGCTTGGGGATGCCCCGAAAGGCATCCCATCTTTCTTCAACAATTATCGGTATGTTTCGGTTTTTGTTTTGTTCACGTGATATGCGTAAATTCTTGGAGCGTTGTGTGCTTTTTCTTTTTCTTTTAATAATGCACCATGCTGGTATGACATAGTCCTTGGTTGATTTATAGAATGCTTCATGCACTTCACTTATATCTTTTGAGTATGGCTTTATAGAATGCTTCATGTGCTTCACTTATATCATTTGAAGTTTGGATGCCTGTTTCTCTACATATAGAAAACCGTTATTTGTAGAATGCTCTTTTGCTTCACTTATATTTATTAGAGTGTGGTCTTTTGTAGAAAGAATTAAACTCTCATGCTTCACTTATATCTATTTAGAGAGTCAACAGGAATTGGTCATTCACATGGTTAGTCATAAAATCCTACATAAAACTCGTAGATCACTGAATATGATAAGTTTGATTCCTTGCAATCGTTTTGCGATATTAAGATGGTGATATATGGGAGGTACTAGTTAATGATTGTGGTTTAGTAAGAATATTGGTGTTAAGGTTTGTGATTCCCGAAGCATGCACGTATGGTCTGTCGTTATGCTAAGAAGTTGGAGAATGATTTATTCTTGATTGTCCTCCTTTGTGTGGCGGTCGAGGGCGCGCGATGGTTAACTCCTACCAACCTCCCCCTAGGGGCATGCGTAGTAGTACTTTGCTTTGAGGGCTAATAGACTTTCGCAATAAGTATGTGAGTTCTTTATGACTAATGTGAGTCCATGGATTATACGCACTCTCACCTTTCCGCAATTTGCTAGCCTCTTCGGTACTGTGCATTGCCCTTTCTCACCTCGAGAGTTGGTGCAAGTTTCGCCGGTGCATCCAAACCCCATGATATGATATGCTCTATCACACATAAGCCTCCTTATATCTTCCTCAAAACAGCCACCATACCTACCTATTATGGCATTTCCATAGCCATTCCGAGATATATTGCCATGCAACTTCCACCGTTCTTTTTATATGACACGCATCATCATTGTCATATTGCTTTGCATGATCATATAGCTGACATAGTATTTGTGCCTCAGCCACCGTTCATCATTTTCATACATGTTACGCTAGCATCATTGCACATCCTGGTACACTGCCAGAGGCATTCATATAGAGTCATATTTGTTCTAGTTTCGAGTTGTAATATCGAGTTGTAAGTAAATAGAAGTGTGATGATCATCATTATTAGAGCATTGTCCCAGTGAGGAAAGAATGGTGGACACTAATGAGTCCTCGAAAAAGTGGGGATGAGGTCCATGAGACTGTTCTAAAAAAAAGAAGTCCAAAAAGAGCCCATCAAAAAAAAGAAAAAAAATGAAACAAAATGAGAGAAAAAGAGAGAAGGGGCAATGTTACTATCCTTTTACCACATTTGTGCCTCAGAGTAGCACCATACTCTTCATATAGAGAGTCTCCTGAGTTGTCACTTTCATATACTAGTGGGAATTTTTCATTATAGAACTTGGCTTGTATATTCCGATGAAGGGCTTCCTCAAATGCCCGAGGTCTTCATGAGCAAGCAAGTTGGATGCACACCCACTTAGTTTTCAGTTTGAGCTTTCATACACTTATAGCTCTTAGTGCATCCGTTGCACGGCAATCCCTACTCCTCGCATTGATATCGATTGATGGGCATCTCCATAGCCCATTGATCCGCCTAGCTGATGCGAGACTTTCTCCCTTTTTAACTACTCCTTATTGATCCCTACCAACGCATTCTATTCCACCCATAGTGCTATGTCCATGGCTCACGCTCATGTATTGCGTGGGGGTTGAAAAAGTTGTAGCGCATTAAAAAGTATGAACCAATTGCTTGGCTAAAACCGGGGTTGTTCATGATAAATATTTTGTGTTAAGAAGATGGAGGATGACAGCATCATATGATTTTGTAGGGATAACTTTATTTAGCATTTTTATTCTGAAAGGCATGATTGTTTGTTGGTATGCCTGAGTATTGATGTCTTTATATCAAATTATAGACTATTGCTTTGAATCACTCGTATCTTAATATTCATGCCATGATTAGATTACATGATCAAGATTATTCTAAGTAGCATTCCACATCAAAAATTATCTTTTTATCATTTACCCACTCGAGGACGAGCAGGAATTAAGCTTGGGGATGCTGATACTTCCCCGTCGTATCTATAATTTTTGATTGTTTCATGCCAATATCCTACAATTTCCACATACTTTTGGCAACATTTTATATGATTTCTTGGACTAATATATTGATCCAGTGCCCAGTGCCAGTTCCTGTTTTCTACTTGTTTTTTGTTTCGCAGAAAATTCATATCAAAGAAGTCCAAACGCGATAAATTTTATGGAGAATTATTTTGGAATATGAGTGGTTCTTGGGAGGTGGAATCAACGCAAACGGAGGCCCATAGCCTCCACAAGGTATCTTGGTGCGACCCCCTGGCCTCATGGTGTTGCCTTGTGGGCACACCGTAAGTCGGTTGGGGCTCTTCTTCGGCCACAAGGAAGCTTATATCAAGAAAGAAATCATGTTAAAATTTCAGCGCAATCGGAGTTATGGATCTCCGGATATTTAAGAAACAGTGAAAGGCCAGAAAAGGGGAACGCAAAACAGAAGAGAAACAGAGAGAGAGAGAGAGAGAGAGAGAGAGAGAGATCTAATCTCGGAGGGGCTCCTGCCCTCCGGGAGCCATGGCGGCCATGGACCAAAGGGGAAACTCTCCTCCCATCTAGGGAGGAGGCCAAGCAAGAAGAAGAAGGAGGGGGGCTCTCTCCCCCTCTCTCCCGGTGGCGCCGGAACGCCGCCGGGGCAACCATCGTGACGACGATCTACACCAACAACGTCGCCGCCATCAACGCCAACTCTCTCCCCCTCTATGCAGCGGTGTAACACCTCTTCTCCCCACTGTAATCTCTACGTAAACATGGTGCTTAATGCTATATATTATTATCCACTGATATGTGGCCATCCTATGATGTTTGAGTAGATTCTTTTTGTCCTATGGGTTGATTGATGATCGTGATTGGTTTGAGTTGTATGTTTTATTTTGGTGCTGTCCTATGGTGCCCTCCGTGTCGCGCAAGCGTGAGGGATTCCCGCTGTAGGGTTTGCAATACGTTCATAATTCTCTTATAGTGGGTGGCTAGAGTGACAGAAGCTTACACCCGAGTAAGGGGGTTGTTGCGTATGGGAGTAAAGAGGACTTTTTACTTAATGCTATGGTTGGGTTTTACCTTAATGATCTTTGGTAGTTGCGGATGCTTGCTAGAGTTCAAATCATAAGTGCATATGATCCAAGTACGGAAAGTATGTTAGCTCATGCCTCTCCCTCATATAAAATTGCAATAATGATTACCCGTCTAGTTATCAATTGCCTAGGGACAAATCATTCTCTTGTGTTACAAAAGCTTTCTACTAAACAACTAGCTTTTATTATCTTGCAAATTACTTTTAGTTTTATTCTCGTAAATTACTCCTAGTTTTATTCTTGCAAAGTAGTTCTAGTATTACACCTACAAAGTAGTTTTATTCTTGTTCTAGGTAAAGCGAACATTAAGTGTGCGTAGAGTTGTATCGGTGGTCGATAGAACTTGAAGGGAATATTGATTCTACGTTTAGCTCCTCATTGGGTTCGACATTGTTATTTATCGAGAAAGGCTACAACTGATCCCCTATACTTGTGGGTTATCATAGGACAACAGCAAATTTCCCTCAAGTGGATGACCGAAGGTTTATCAATCCATGGGAGGTGTAGGATGAGGATGGCCTCTCTCAAACAACCCTGCAATCAAATACAATCAATCTCTTGTGTCCCCAACACACCCAATACAATGGTAAATTATATAGGTGCACTAGTTCGGCGAAGAAATGGTGATACAAGTGTAGTATGGATAGTAGACATAGGTTTTTGTAATCTGAATAAATAAAAACAGCAAGGTAGAAAGTGATAAAAGTGAGCACAAAGGGTATTGCAATGCTTGGAAACAAGGCCTAGGGTTCATACTTTCACTAGTGCAATCTCTCAACAATGCTAACATAACTGAATCATATAACAATCCCTCAACGTGCGACAAAGAATCACTCCAAAGTTCTTATCTAGCGGAGAACATAAGATGAAATTGTTGTAGGGTACAAAACCACCTCAAAGTTATCTTTCTGATCAATCTATTGAGCCATCCCTAAGTGTCACAAACAGCCCTATAGTTCGTACTAAAATAACACCATATGATACACATCAACCAACTCTAATGTCACCTAGATACTCCAATGTCACCACGAGTATCCGTGAGTTGATTATTCGATATGCATCAAACAACTTCAGATTCATAATATTCGATCCACACAAAGAACTTCAAAGAGTACCCCAAACTTTCTATCGGAGAAAGAAGGATGAAAATGTGTACCAACCCATATGCCTAGATTACCCCAAGGTCACGGGAATCCGCAAGTTGATTACCAAAACATACATCAAGTGAACAATAGAATACCCCATTGTCACCACGGGTATCCACATGCAAGACATACATCAAGTGTTCTCAAATCCAAAGTATTCAATCCGACAAAAACGATACATCAAAGGGAAAGACTCAATTCATCACAAGAAGATAGATAGGGAAGACACACCATATGATCCAACTATATTAGCAAAGCTCGCGGTGCATCAAGATCATGCCAAATCAAGAACACGAGAGAGAGAGAGAGAGATCAAACACATAGCTACTAGTACATACCCTCAGCCCCGAGGGTGAACTACTCCCTCCTCATCATGGAGACCACCGGGATGATGAAGATGGCCTCCGGTGATGATTTCTCCCTCCGGCAGGATGCCGGAACAGGGCTCCGGATGAGATCACTTCGGTACAGAGGCTTGCGGCAGTGGCGTGGAAGTTCTTGGTTTCTTTTCGGGGTTTCTGGTATTTATAGGAATTTTCAGCGTTGGATTTACGCCAGGGGGGCCCACGAGGGAGCAACAAGCTCGGGGGGCCTAGGGGGCACCCCCCAGGCTTGTCATGCCCTCGTGGATCTTCTGGCACTTCTTCGAAGCTTCGGGGGTCTCTTTTTGTCCATAAAAAATCACCGTAAATTTTCATCCCAATCCAAGAACTTTTATTTCTGCACAAAAACACCACCATGGTAGTTCTGCTGAAAACAGTGCCAGTCCGGGTTAGATCCTTTCAAATCATACCAAAACCATATAAAATTGTTGTAAACATGGCATGAATACTTCATAAATTATAGATACGGTGGAGACGTATCAATCATATACACCCAAGAGCCAAAACTCCATGTCTGCCAAAAGTATGCTAATTTAATATACATATGAAATGAAACAAGCAATAATTATAGATATATTTGAGACGTATCAACACCCCAAGCTTAATCCCTACTCGTCCTAAGGCAGGTAAGGCCCAGTCCATCGAAAAAATACCCCCGCGCCATCACGTTGATGCATGGTGATTCAGAAGGAAGATGCCTGCACCAGATGTCCGGGTACAAGCAGTTAGGAAGGAGGATGCGTGAGCTGGTAGATCGATGCCCGGTATACCTAGAAGAAGACGCACTATGATCTACACATGGTTGTAGAGGGGAGAGGGGTGCTCGCACTGGTAAGATTCATGGACACGTGCACACCATGTCCGGGGATCTAGGCTCATGAGGCGCCAGCCACGGTAGCAGTGACGCCTGAGGGACAAGAACCAAGTTCTGAAGGGTGGGTAACATGGTCCACCATGATCCCAGGCATACTATGCTGACTCAGTACTGGTGGTGGCGGGTGAGGTAAGTATGCCAAGGGTTCATCCAAGTCTCCTTACTGGTTGACAAGTCTAAGGAGGCACTCATCCATGGAACATTGCATATCCCCCCTGGAGATGTTCCGCGGGCCTGGTAGCAACATCCGAATGGGGGGGGGGATTCCATGTCTTCCGAGATGTGATGTGCCCATAGGGCAAGGTGAGGGCAAGAGGGGCACTCACAAGAGACAGAATGCCACGTACAAGAGATGGCATCCTCCCTAAGAATGAAAAAGCACCCACGAGTTAAGGTGAGGCTAAGAGGGGCACTCACGGGAGAAAGAATGCCACGTCCAAGAGACGACATCCTCCCCAAAGATGAAAAGCACCCATGAGGCAAGGTGAAGCCAGGATGGGCACTCACAGGAGAGAGTATGTTGCCTTCAAGGGGTTGCAACCTCCCAAAAGACGGACGATCCAGGTAATGCTCCCTGCAAACAAGACATGCAAGCTAGGTAATGCTCCCCGCAAACAAGCACCCTCTGTCACAGCCCTAGAATAATGTTTGTAATTAGTTGCATTAAAGCATCCATGCATCATGTTTAAATTCAAATGAAACTTGAAATGGGGATGATAAAACCCTAGCACCAAATGAAATTCAAATAGGTTCAACTTAAAAATATTTTCAATGAACCCAAAATGCCCTTCAAAAATGTTCATGATTTATGGAGAAGGGTGAAAACCTCTACCAGAGATGATGCATATTTTTCCAGGACATTTTTGGTCTTTAAATTAACTCAATACTTATTTGAATTGAAGTTATAAATGCTATAAATAGTTTTATCACTCCAATAATTCTAGAACTTTTTGTGGGTCTCTGGAATAATCCATTTTCTATCCACAAATTCTTTGAGAATTTATAAAAAATGATTTGGTGCTAAACTAAATCAAAACCAAGGAAAATAAATAGAAAACAGAAAATAAAAGAAAAAGGAAAGAAACTTACCTACCTTACCTGGAGGCCCACTGTAGTGGCCCAGCCCACCACCGCGTCGCCAGTCATCTCCCACCTCATGCCAGAAGGACACGAGGCGTGTGGTCGCCGCGCGCCGGCCACCTCCTGCTTGCCTCCTCGCTGCTAGAGGCGCCTAAGAGCACCACGCACTCCCCCTCGACCCCCCTCTATCGCTCGCTCGTCTTAATCCCCTCTCTGGCCCTCTCTCTCGCAAGAACAGAGTGCACCCAAGCGCGTCCGTCGCCGTCGATTCACCACAGTCCGTGCTTCCCCAACCTCACCGGCTGATACGTCTCCAACATATATATAATTTTTGATTGTTCCATGCTATTATATTATCAATCTTGGGTGCTTTATATGCATTTATATGCTATTTTATATAATTTTTTGGGACTGACCTATTAACTCAGTGCCCAGTGCCAGTTCCTGTTTTTTGCTTGCTTTTGGCTTTCAGAAAATCAATACCAAACGAAGTCCATATGGGAAAAAAATCTTTAGATTAATTTTTTTGGGACCAGAAGGGACCCTAGAAGCTTCGGGAGGAGACCAGACGAGATACGAGAGAGCCACAAGCCAGGGGCGCCCCCCTGAGCTTGTGGGCCCCACTCCGCTTTGTTTGACCTAATTCCAAGCCTATAAATTCACATATATTCCCAAACCAACAGAGAGCCAAATGATATAACTTTTCCGCCACCGCAAGCTTCTGTTCTTTTGTGATCCCATCTGGAGGCCTTTTCCGGTAATCTGCCGAAGGGGGAATCAATCACGGAGGGCTTTTACATCAACCTTGCTGCTCTACCGATGATGTGTGAGTAGTTCACCACAGACCTACGGGTCCATAGCTAGTATCTAGATGGCTTCTTCTCTCTCTTTGATCTTCAATACAATGTTCTCCTCGATCTTCTTGGAGTTCTATCCGATGTAATCTTCTTTTGCGGTGTGTTTGTTGGGATCCAATGAATTGTGGGTTTATGACCAGATTATTCATTGAAAGTAATTGAGTCTTTTCTGAACTTTATTATGCATGATTATTATAGCTTTGTATTTCTCTCCAATCTATCCGTTTGGTTTGGCCAACTAGATTGATTTATCTTCTGCGGGAGAGGTGCTTTGTAGTAGGTTCAATCTTGCGGTGTCTCCACCCAGTGATAGAAGGGGACTGGGTACGTATAGTATTGTTGCTACTAAGGATAAAACGATGGGGTTTATTCATATTGATTGAGTTTACTTTGTCTACATCATGTCACCTTGCTTAAAGCGTTACTCTATTTGTCATGAACTTAATACCATAGATGCATGCTGGATAGCGGTCGATTGGTGGAGTAATAGTAGTAGATGCAGGCAGGAGTTGGTCTACTTGTCACGGACATGATGCCTATATATGTGATCATTGCCATGAATACATCATAACTATGCGCTTTTCTATCAATTGCCCAACAGTAATTTGTTTACCCACCGTATGCTATGTGTTCGAGAGAGAAGCCTCTAGTGAAAACTATGGCCCCCGGGTCTACTTTAAACATATGAAAAACCTAAAAATACCTTGCTGCAATTTATTTACTTTTCTTTTGTTTTGCAATTTATACTTCTACCTATACAAGATTTAATCCTTGCAATTAACGAGTTCACGGGGACTGACAACCCTCTTGCCCGCGTTGGGTGCAAGTATTTGCTTTTATGTGTGCAGGTGCTGTTTACGAGGCTTTGCGTGATTCTCCTATTAGTTTGATAAACCTTGGTTCTCACTGAGAGAACTACTTATCTGTACTGTATGGCTTCACCCTTCCTCTTCGGGGAAAATCCTAACGTAGCTCACAAGTAGCACTGGCCTGCACATCTGAACCTCCGTGAGCTTCTATCCATTTCCTCCCTTTCCTCCTCATCTCGCGCATGCCGTAGCTAGCCCCCTCTCCATGCCCATGAGCTCACCGCTGACGTCCTCGTTGTTGCCATTGTTTTAGCTCGCGTTAGCCATGACCAAGCACACGGTTGTGCTCCTAGTGACCCCAGGAAGCCGTAGAACCCCTCGGTTGGGCTCCCCGTGCACCACAGCGTCGACTGCTTCGTGCCCGTGGCTTCGGAAGCCGCCTGGCTCAACATCGTCGCCAACTGATGAGTCCAATTTACGTGACATTTTTCATATATATTTTGTGCCCACAAGGTGGGCTTTGTGGAATTTTACCGCGTTCGCACACTTCTTTTTGTTGATAATCTCTCAGGTAATGTCTTTTGGAGCAATATCCATTTAATGGAGGAAATCCTCAGAAATGGGAGTGGAATCATGCATTAAAGGTGATAAACACTTTCCATAAAAAGATCAAGGAAGAAGGCCAAAGAAACAGTCGTTGTCGCGCTTTCAGAGAAAACGACGGCGTTCCATGCGACCGCGCGCGCTCGCATGAGCGGTCGTTTGGCACGCCGCCGCCTCTAGGGGATCGACTACTTTCACCCAGTCGAAGCAAATTGGGGAGAGGATGAACAGAGACTCCAGAAACTCATCCAGAAGGCGGAACCCTAGCCGCCGGAACCCATCCGGAGGGAGGATCGACCGGGAGAAGAAGGGGATTCCTCTCACCGCGAGAAGAACGGCATCATCATCCACATCTACATCATCACCACCTTCATCGTCATCGTCATCCACATCCTTATCATCTGCAACATCAAGAACCCTAGTGGATCCTTCGGTGTATCAGTTGAATCATTCCCCCATGTAATCCATTACCATCACCATGATGATTGTTGTTCCTATGTGTGAGTAAACCCCTAGTTCTCGGGGATATGGATGAACCTTGGTATGTGTAGGATCTGAAACGTTTATTATGGATATGAGATCCTTTGTTGAATGCTTAGTTTAATAACTTCGTGAATGTTGTGAAGGGGCCCCACTCAGCATTTGTGCCTATATTGGCCACGAAGTATATCACTGTCTTTGCATAGGTTTAGAATGTGGAGGTAATTCGAGGTGACAGTAAAAGTCTACTGCTCCTAACCTTTACAAGTGACCAGGGACTTACGGAGAACCCTTAGTGAGGCCGCGTCCACAGGGAAACCCTTAATTATCATGAGTTGTAACCCACAGGGGGAGACTATGATGGTGGCGTGCGTGGCACAAAGTCTACCACGAGTAGAACGTGTTCTGTACCCGACTCCGCCCAGCATAAACGTCAACAGTGGCTCAAGTATCCTTTTCATGCTATGCTTATGCATAGTAGTACTAGAAACATACCAATGGGGATTCCAGACTCCCTGAGAACGCCTTTTTATTTCTGTTGTTTCACCATTCTTTACCATCCTTGTCTTTCATTTACTTTTATGTTATTTAGTTACAAGTCACCATTTTACTCAATCTTTACTCAAATCCTCCCCCACTCTGCTTCAAGTCTGCAATTATCTGCAGGCACAAAGTTACATAATTCTCTACAAGGGGCAAAAGCCTAATTCCTGTGCTCCCTGTGGGATCGATACTCTTACTTTGAAAAGGCTACAACTAAACCCTGTGCACTTGCAAGCTATCAAGCCTTTTCTGGCGCCATTGCTGGGGAGCTGAGGGCTTTTGGGCCTTGACTTGAGTTTTGAATTATTTGGTGATCTAACGGTTTTTGCAGATAAAGAACAGCCATGGTCCTTCAAGAACAAGTTTATTAGGTAGGTGCTGAGTTAGTAGCAGGACCAGCTCGAGGAGAGAACTTTATAACAACTGGGCATGAACTACCTGGTAAAGTATATGAGATAAACCCTTGGTTAATTGATATGATAAGAAAAAATATATTCCGAGGTGATGCAACTGAATGTCCTTATGATCATATTGGCAATTCTAATCTTGCATGCAGAACTCCTCAGTTGCAGGAATTAACCAATGACGAGATCAAAGCAAAAGTGTTTCCCTATTCTCTCCGGGGAGCAGCTAAAGGATGGCTAAAATGCCAAGATATAAATACACTAAGAAGTTGGCCAAAATTATTGGCTGCATTTTCCTCTTATTATTTTCCTCAAGGGAAGCTATATACACTCAGGAGGAAGATAAGAAGTTTTGGATAGCGAGAAGGAGAGAAGCTAGTGGACGCATGTAAAAGGTATCGTGAAATACTTCTTGCATGCCCTGGACATCATTATCCTGACTTTTTAATAGTCAACTTCTTTTATGGTGGGCTTAATTCACAAAGTAAACAATCATTAGATCTTGCCTCTAAAGGTTCCTTTTTGGGAACTGAGATATCAGATGCTTGGAGTTTACTTGACAGAATGAGGTACAATGCTGAGAATTGGTACCTTTGTTCAAAGGAAAAAAGTAAAGTTGATCATGTTTATGATAGCATTAAATCTTTCCTTAGAACTTTGAACGTAAAAGATTTGTGTCATGAGCTAAATATTGCAACTGACCCCATGTTGCATGTTTTGAAAGATTTTTCTAAGTTCTTGAATTTGCCAGAGAATAATTACTTAAAATGCAGCAGGGAGGCTAAGGCTATTCGCATGGTGGAAGCCATAAAGAAAAAGACTACTCCACCTGAAAAGAGAAAAGAAGCCTATCAGAAGCCAAATGGTAAAAAGCTAGAAGGAACACCCTCAGAAAAGGGGAATAAGAATGTCAAGATAGAACACTGTGGGACTCCACCCTACATCAACATAATTAAAGAACTTGCTACACCTATACCGGTGGTGAATAAAGAGGTCTATTTGGATAGGGATACCACTTCTTATCTTAAAGGGTGTACCGAAGGTAAGAATGCCGGTAAGAAAATTTTATCATGTTCCTTTGGATGCAAGACATATTTTGGGTTGTGTGACCCCGGTTCGCCGTTTAATATTATTCCTTATAGCCTTTATGCTACAATTTATGATGAGATTTCTCCTTGCACCCTTGAGTCTACTGATGTTATCATCAAGCTTGCAGATAAAACCGAAAGGAAACCCTGTGGCATCCTTAAAGATGTCAACATAATAATAGGCTCTCTCATTTATCCCATTGATATTTTTGTACTAATGATCTCTGAAGATAAAGATTGTCCTATTGTTTTTGGAACCGCCTTTTTGAATGTTGCAGGAACCTACATAAAAAAGAAATCTATCTCTATGAAGTGGGGAGATGAAATGATGAAGTTCCCATTTTCCTCTATATTAAGTAAGCCATATGAAGAGGAAGTCAGGGATAATGAGGAGCAGGAATTAAATCAACTTGCTGAAATCCATCTCCAAACACCAGAAGATGAAGTTGAACGGGTATTGGTGAGTCCAGAATCCTTATATGAAGATGACGAGAAAGAGGAGATTGAGATGATGATGGATGTAACACCAATAGTTGCCCACGTCTTAATAAAGTTTATGAAGCACTTGAAAGAAAGGGAGATGAGGATTTACCTCCTCCGACTTTAAAACCATTACCCAAAGGGTTGAGGTATGAGTTTATGGATAATACAGAAAGATTCCCTATTATTGTTAATGCTGACCTTTCAGGTAATGAAAAAGAGAAACTCTTAGCAGTGCTGAGTAAGCATCAGAAGGCTTTAGGCTACTCACTCCAGTATGTAAAAGGGATACATCCTTCTAAATGTTCTCATGCAATACCTATTGAAGAAGGGGCTAAACCCGTAATTGAGAGCCAACAGAGACTCCACCCAGTATCCAAAAATGTGGTAAGAAAAGAAATAATACGTCTCCTTGATGCGGGGGTAATTTACCCTATATCTGATAGCAAATGGGTAAGTCTGGTCCATTGCATTCCTAAGAAAGAAGGAATTTCCTTAGTAACTAATGAAAACAATGATTTAGTCCCTACTAGGGCTGTTATTGGATATGGAATGTGTGTTGATTTCAAGAAATTAAATAAATATATGAAGAAGGATCACTACCCATTGCCATTCATAAATGAGATATTGGAGAGATTGGCCAACAACTCTTATTTTTGCTACCTTGATGGATATTTGGGGTTCTCTCAAATACCAATCCGGCCTGAAGACCAAGAAAAGACTACCTTTACCTGCCCATATGGTACTTGTGCATATCGTAGAATGCCATTTGGTCTATGTAATGGACCGCCCTCATTTCAAAAGTGCATATCTAAATTTTTTCCTGATTATATTGAAAAAATTGTTGAAGTGTTCACAGACAGTTTTTCTGTCCAAGGCACGTCTTTTGATAATTGTCTCTATGATCTCACAAAGGTTTTGCAGAGATGTGAGGAAACATGTTTTGTGATAAATTGGGAGAAGAGTCATTTTATGGTCACGGAAGGTGTGGTGCTGGGACATAGAGTCTCAGGAAAGAGTATTGAGATAGACCAAGATAGAATAGAGGTAATAGAAAATTTACCCTACCCTCAAGATGCGAAAGGTATGCAAACTTTTATGGGACATGCCAGTTTCTATAAAAGATTTATTAAAGATTTCTCTAAAATATCTAAGCCACTGACTGACCTGTTGCACAAAGACGTGCCTTATTCTTTTGATAAGACCTGTGTGCAGGCTTATGAGAAATTAAGAGATGCCTTGATCACAGCTCCCATCATCCAACCTCCAAAGTGGGATGAACCCTTTGAGATCATGTGTGATGCTAGCAATTATGCTGTTGATGCTGTTCTATGACACCGGGCTGATAAAAAACTTAACGTGATCTTTTATGCTAGTAGGAGTTTGGATGAAGATCAAGTACACTTGGCAACCACTGAAAAAGAGTTGCTAGCTATTGTTTTTGCTTGTGACAAATTTCGTCCTTATATTATTAACTCAAAAGTGATAGTCCACACCGATCACCGTGCTTTACGTTACCTTCTTGCAAAGAAGGACGCTAAACCCCGGTTGATCAGGTGGATATTACTACTTCAGGAATTTGACTTGCAGATAGTAGACTGCAAAGGGAAGGACAACCCAGTAGCAGACCACCTATCATGCATGGAAAGAATACCTTATGATCCAGTGCCTATAAATGAATCCTTTCCAGGTGAGAGTTTGGCTATGGTTAAAAAGATAGAACCTTGGTTTGTAGATTACGCTAACTTTCTTGTAGGAAAGTACATGCCGCCCGACATGAGTTATCAGCAAAGAAAAAAGTTCTTCAGTGATCTGAAGTATTATTTCTGGGATGACCCATTTCTCTATCGGCATGGACCAGACGACATGATAAGGCAATGTGTCCCAGAACATGAAATGAATGCTATACTGGAAGGGTGCCATAGTAGGCCTTATGCAGGACACCATGCTGGAGATAGGACCGCCGCCAAGGTGCTTCAATCAGGATTTTACTAGACTACACTCTTTAGAGACGCTCACAGGTTTATTAAAAATTGTGACGCGTGTCAACGCACAGGTAACATTGGAGGAGACAAGAAATGCCTATGAACTATAGTCTATTTTGTGAACCTTTTAATGTTTGGGGATTGTACTATCTAGGACCTTTTCCTGTCTCAGATGGGTACACTCACATTCTTGTGGCTGTAGATTATGTTACAAAGTGGGTTGAAGCTCTGCCAACCAAGCATGCATATGCGGCTACTTCATTGAAGATGATAAAGGACATCATATTGCCCAGGTTTGGAGTTCCTAAAATTCTTATCATTGACGGTGGATCTCATTTTATACAGGGAATATTCGGGAGAGTACTTCGTAAGTACGGGGTGACTCACCAAATAGCATCACCATATCATCCACAAACTAGTGGGCAGGTAGAACTCTCTAACAGGGAAATAGAGATGATACTGCAAAAGACGGTGCAGAAGTCTAGGAAAGATTGGGCATCAAAGCTGAATGAAACACTCTGGGCTTACTGCACCGCTTACAAGAATCCCATGGGGATGTCACCATACAAAATGGTGTACGGTAAGGCTTGCCATCTACCCTTAGAACTAGAGCATAAAGCTTTCTGGGCAATCAAAAATATAAATCTTAATCTTAAAGAAGCTGGAGAAAAGAGGTTGTTGGATATGCATGCTCTAGATGAACTTCGCAACAGTGCTTACGAGAGTGCCAGGTTGTTCAAAGAAAAGGTTAAAATGTGGCATGATCGTAAGATACTGAAATGGACCTTCAATGTGGTGGACAAGGTCCTCCTATTTAACTCTCTTCTCAAGTTGTTTCCAGGGAAGCTTAGGTCTCGCTGGGAAGGGACCTATGAGATAGAAGAGGTGTACAATTCTGGAGCTGTTCATCTTAAAGGAGGGAAGAATGGTCCATGGATCATGAATGGACAACGCTTAAAGATATACCTTGCGGATGAACAAGAGCGGAATATAGAAGAGGTAAGTTTCCTCACGATCGGGCAAGCTGAAGCTCTCCGTAAGGGACAACGGGTATAGATTAGCACTCTGGTAAGATAGATGTGAATATCTAAATAAAAATAATGTTGATTTGATAGACTAGTTAAATCTTACGTCACAAAGCTTGGAATTTTCATCTATAGTTGGGGGCTTTGCCACTAATCTTTCAAGGATGAAATTTTTTCTAAGGAAGAAATTGGCACAGCCGCCAGCAGAATCAAAGACGGCGTTCCAAACAACCGCGAGCACCCATTTGGGCGGTCACACGAAAAAGAGACGAAGGACCCGCAGGAGTCAGAATCAAAGACGACGTATCATACGAGCGCAGGCGCTCGTTTGAGCGGTCGTATGGAATGCCCTCGGTGAGTGCTGTGAGAACAGAATCAAAGACGGTGTTCCATATGACGAGACGCGCCCGTATGGGTGTTCGTTCGGTCCTTTCCCATGCGGTAGGTATAAAAAAAGAGAGCAGAGATCCAGCAGCAGGGCAAACGACCGGCCATGCGAGCGCAAGCGCTCGTATGGAAGGCCGTCGTCGACCCGGTTGCTGCGATTCTTTCATGATTTCATTTTGATTTCTTTCTAGCTAACTTATTATCTCATATCTTGTGATTACCTACAGGCTTAACCTTCATAAAAGGGAGAAAGGGATGCCCATAAACCTAAAACCATCTAATCTCTCATCTTCTTTGCCTCCCATCTCCTCCAAAAAGCTTTTAGTTGCAGGCAACCAAGATGGCCGCCATGACCTCGTCCACCTGTGCTCGCATCATCCCCTTCCCCAACTTGTACAAGGTTGAGCCCTCGGGTTGGGAGGACCTGAGGAAGCTTAGCATCAAGGAAGAACCTCGTAAGGAGAAGATGGACATGGACGAGAAGGTCGAGGTGGTGGAGATCGAGGAGGAAGAACAAGCAAAAGAAGGAGATGATGACACTATTCCAGATGGGTATCCTCCTAATCCCTATCAATTCAATATCCACGGATCTATTCCATTATTTCGTCTAGGGCCTCCTCAATCTGAGTGGGGAAAGTTGCCACCAACCTCGGAGGAGATGAAGGAAAAGATTCGGGAGTTGGAGGAAGTTTCCAAGGCTTGTGTTGATGTGATCGGAGGTGGGATAGATTCTTACTTGTCGGAGTCTAGGATCTGCGTCCAAGAAACTTCTCCAAGAACTTAGGATTCGAACTCTGGGGACTTTGCTTGGCAGCCTACGACGGGACTATGGCGGGGACACGACGGACTCGCTGGCTCTCACCGGACACGAAGGGGACGCGCGAGCTACCCAGGTTCGGGCCACCGTGCGGTCTAATACCCTACTCCTGCTTGTGTTGGATTGCTCTGTGGTGGAGAGCTCGTGCTCCAGATACAAGAGGTGTGGGGGAGAATAAGTCCATCCCGCTACATGGAAGCAGCCCTGCCCTTTTTGTAGTGCCTTGGTCCTCTTCCCTGAAAATATGAGCGGGAAAGGGTTGCCACAGGGCAGCAATTCAAAAGGGGGACAAGAGCGTAGGCTTATCCTGACTAAAGGCAGTCTCCGCCTGCTAAAGTAGCTCCTCGTGACGCGCTAGTGGGCTTGGCGATGACCTCCATCCTGGCGCGCTGATCCATCCTGATCCTCCTTCACCAAAAAGGAAATATCCTGGGGCTTCCTTTGGGGGGAGGCGGATGCCACTGCTCCCCTATCACCAGATTGGAAACCCGCCTGAGTTGTATCTTGCTGTCCCTGAGCTGTACCCTGCTGTCCTCGTCCTGTCGTCGGGGCATCACACATGTGACGGGCCGGCCGCCCGGAGGCCGGCACCATGCGCCACACCCCGCAAAGCGGCCTCCCTAGGGATTGCCTCACGAGGCGATCCGGGGCTTGCCGGCCTCGCCAGGGCTTGGCCTGGCGATGAGGGGCCTCGCGAGGCGACCCCTCCCGGGCGATGATGCCAGGGCCATCTTGCTTGGGCCGGCCCAAGTGCCGCCTCCTGGGCCAGAGGCAGACGGGCCGTGGTACCCTGGTTCCCACTGGGCCGACAGTAGCCCCCAGGCCCGCGACGCGCGTGTCCGGCCCATTCGGGATGAAGCGCTGCGGCGCCCATCGAGCCGCCGGGCCCAAGGGTGACGCGTGGCGGCCTTTGCGGGCGCGGCGCCTCCACTTCCTACGACGCCTCGATAACCGTCGTCTCGGCGATAAAGCCTGCCCGCGCGGGGCACGGGCATTTCACTGCTTCCTCACGCCGTCCCCTGCCTGCCTTGCGACCAACTCCTCGGCTCCCCCCTTCTCTTCCAACTTCCACTCTCTCCGCCAGCCGCCGCCGCGGCCATGGCCCCCAAAAGGAAGCTTTCCATGACCAAGAAAGGGAAAAGGACGGCGAAGGAGGTGGAGCCGCCGAAGTCGGTGGCGGCGAGGGGTAGAGGCCGGGCCCGTGGTTCGGCTACGACGAGGGTTCCTCTCCGGGGCCGGACGCGCTCCACGGCCGCCACCGCGGAGGTGGGCCCCAGTGCCCGTGGTCGTGGGAGGGGCACTGCTCATGGGCGCGGCGGCCATGGCCGAGGCGGCCGTAGTGGTTCAGCTGCTCTTTCTCCCCCGACGGGGAGCCACTCGGCGGAGGCAGCCCACGAGTTCATCGTGGACATGCACCACTCGCCCTGCACCTGGCTTCGTCTCCCGGACCCCTTCGCGAGAGTGATGGAGGAACGCGCGCCCCTGGGCCTATGGCTTCAGGCGGACGGCTGCTGCAACGGCCCCTCTTGGGTGGCGGCGGAGTTCACCCCTTCCGGCTTCATATTCTTGAAGCAGGGGTGGAAGTCCTTTGCCCTCGCCCGAGGCCTGAAGCGGGGGCACCACCTCCACTTCAAGTATGACGGAGCTCCCACCCTCTTCCTGAAGATCTTTGGGGCCTTCGGCTGCTGCCTGGAGTGCTGCGCGGAGAGCGAGAATGGCAGCTACAGCGGCTCCTCCAGCGAGGACGACAGCGACGACGGCGCCGCCTCCTCCGGTGGGGGCGGAAGCGACGACAGCTCTCCCTGTGTCAAGAGCGAGGATGAAGACTCCGACGAGGCACGCGCGCAATGCCCTTGCTGGAGCCCTGGGGGTGGCAACGCCCAGCCCAAGCTTCTTTTCTTTCTTTTTTCTCTGCACTAGATGGATGTAGCCCCCTGGGGGTGTGAGACATTTGTGCAACACTTTTATTGCTAAGTACTCAATGCTTAATGTGTTTTTGTTTTCCTCCCGAGGCCCTTATCTCCCCTTTACATTGCCCTCGTGCCCTGTGTCGCTGGGACCCAGCCCCTGAGGCAGGCTACACCGTCGCTGGTATGCCCAAAGCGTGCGCTCGGCAAGGCCAGAGGGTGTAGGGCTCTTGGGGCTGGCAGGAGTCCCTGAAACGCGATGCTCAGGGTCCCCCCTTGACGCGCAGGTGGTTTGTACCAAGGAAATCGGGACGCCACGAGAGAGAAACGTGAAGGAAAGGACCCGAGGGGCACTTAGACTTAGCTCCTTTGTCGACGCTCGGCCTGGGGGCGAGCCCTTCATGAGGCACTGCACGCGAGGCGCGGTTCCTCATGAAGCCTTCCGTCCGCGGGGCACCGACCGCGAGGCCTCCCGAGGGCGGGGCTCCTGAGGCTCTTGAGGCTCTTGGGGCCCTGCACCAGGGAAATTACCAAATTTTTGCAAGTAATGTAGCGGGGCGCACTCGCAAGGCTGCCTGTGGGTGTTACGCGAGGAGGCAAGAGCACCAAGGACCTGGTGAGGTGATGTGCACGGGAGCCGGCCCGCGAGCCAGAGCTCAGTCACTTGGGTTTTGCAGCGCTGCTGGGACTGACCCGAGCACAGGCACCGTGCCTAGCCCCCGCTTGCATGAGACACACGGGAGGAGATCACGAGTGCGCCTCCCGAGGCAAACTCAACTGCAAGAACACCGGTTGCTACTAGGAAGTAGGCTTTACTGATGCATGAAATAGATTCATTATACAACAGAAAAGATACGCGCTGCCGTGTTCGACACAGGTCAACTTTTGAGGATGTGATGGCCGTAGGCCCCTCAAGTAAGTAGGTCGCTAGCGCGGAGCATGGGGCGTCCACCAGCGTGGAGCCTGGGGTATCCGCCAGCGCGGAGCATGGGGCTTCCGCCAGCGTGGAGCATGGGGTATCCGCCAGCGCGGAGCATGGGGCTTCTGCCAGCACGGAGCATGGGGTATCTGCCAGCGCGGAGCATGGGGCTTCCATGAGAGTGGGAGGGAGCTTCCGCGTGCCGACGGCAGCACCGGTAGTGGGAGCTCCGGAGCGTGTATAGCTCCATTTCGTTCATATCCGTGAGGTCACGGATAGAACTTGCGGAGATGTTGGATGTTCCATGTGTTTTGTACTGAAACACCCTCCTCCGTTTCGAGCTGTGCCATGCCGGGCCGGGAGATGTGCGTGACCCTGAAAGGGCCCTCCCACATGGGTGAGAGTTTGTGGAGTCCCTCTCTAGAGAGGATCCGGCACAGGACAAGGTCGCCCGCTTCGAGCGTGCGGGGGCGTATGTTGCAGCTGTGATAGCGACGCAACGCCTGCTGGTTCCTTGCCGCGTGAAGGGCGGCCTGGCGGTGCGCCCCTTCGAGGAAAAGCAGGTCATCCTCCCGCAGGCCGTCTTGACGAGACTCGTTGAAATCCAAGACCCGCGGGGACCGGTGCTTGACCTCGGCTGGGAGAACCGCTTCTGCCCCGTAGACGAGGAAGAAAGGCGTCTCGCCGGTGGGCTTGGTCGCCGTGGTGCGGATGGACCATAGCATCGAAGGGAGCTCCTCTAGCCAGCCCTTGCCGCACGCCACGAGCTGCTTCTTGAAGCTCCTAGTCTTGAGGCCCTTGAGAACCTTAGCGTTGGCGCGCTCCGCCTGGCCGTTGCTTCGAGGGTTTGCCACGGAGGCGAAGCAAATCTGCGTGCCAATACTGGCGCAGTAGGTCTTGAATTGGCCGCTGGTAAACTGCATGCCGTTGTCCGTGAAGATGCGGTTGGGGACGCCAAAGCGGCACACCAGTCCCTTGATGAACTTGACTGCTGACCCTGCCGGGATTGTCCGGACAGGCTCCACCTCCGCCCACTTGGTGAACTTGTCGATGGCGACGTAGAGGTAGCGGTAGCCGCCAGCCGCGCGAGGGAAGGGCCCGAGAATATCCAACCCCCAGACCGCAAAGGGCCACGAGAGGGGGATGGTCTGGAGCCCTTGTGCCGGCTGGTGGATTTGCTTGGCGTGGAACTGGCAGGCCTCGCATGCCTGGACCAGCTCCGTGGCATCCTCGAGCACTGTGGGCCAGTAGAAACCGCTGCGGAATGCCTTACCTGTGAGAGTGCGCGAGGACGAGTGATGGCCGCAGTCGCCTCCATGGATGTCAGCAAGCAGCTCGCGGCCTTGCTCCTTGGAGATGCATCGCAGCGCGACTCCGTTCGGGCGGTGGCGATACAGGTCACCCTCCCTCAAGTGGTAGAGCGCGGCCTCGCGGACCACGCGCTCTGCTTCTGCGTCGATCTTTGGGAGGGTCCCGTCCTCCAGGTAGGCCTTGATCTCTGTGGTCTAGCTTTCAGGTTGCGGCTCGAGCGCCATCAATAGGCGAGCGCCTGAAGATGGACTGCAGTCTGGTGCGCCCATGGGTGGTGCGGGAGGGAGCTCCTCATGAGGCGCCGTGATGCTGACGATCGGAGGCGCCGCTGAAGGCTTCAGGAGCCGTTCCTCGAAGACGCCGGGGCTTTGGGGCTCGCGGCAAGAAGCGCGCTTGGCGATTTCATTCGCCTCGCTGTTGCCGCCGTGAGGGATGTGTTGTAGCTCCATGCCCATGAAGCGCTTCTCGAGCTTACGCACCTCCTCCAGGTAGGCCGCCATGTGCTCGTCCTTCGGCTTGTACTTCTTGTTGGAGAAGTTGACGAGGAGTTGCGAGTCGCCCTTGATGATGATGCGCCTGACCCCAAGCGCGATGGCGGCCATGAGCCCGACGATGAGTCCCTCATACTCGGCGATGTTGTTGGAGACCTTATCGGTGTGCCCGAAGGAGAGGTGCACTATGTAGTAGAGCTTGTCGCCTGTGGGTGTAGTGAGGACCACCCCAGCCCTCGCGCCCTGGCGTGCGAAGGCCCCGTCGAAGGGCATGCTCCAGCCTCCGGAGGTAGCCTCCTCGGGCAAGGACAGCTCCTCCTACGGCTCATCCTGACGCGTGTCCGTCCACTCCGCCGCGAAGTCCACCAAGGCCGCGCCCTTGATGGTCCTGGTGGTGAGGAACTCCAGCTCGAAAGGCTGCAGCTCGATGTTCCATTCGGCGACGCGGCCGGTGGCGTTTGGGCTCCGCAGGACTTGCTCCAGCGGGTAGGAGGACATCACTCTGACTGGGTGGCCCTGGAAGTAGTGACGCAGCTTCCTGGAGGCCATGAGGAGTGCCAGGAGGAGTTTCTGCTGCATGGGGGTACCGTTTGCGTGCGTCCCGCAGCACCATACTGACAAAGTAGACGGGGTGCTCGACGAGGCGTGTGACCGTGGTATCTGAGTCGTGCTCGCCGAGGGGCTCGGGCTGCTGCACCACGGAGGCCTCTGGAGGCGGCGCCACGGGGGCCTCCGGAGGCTGAGCTCCGGAGGCCTCCCGAGGGGACACGGGGGCCTCCGGAGGGGGGCCCTCGGCAGGCGACGGCAGGGCCTTGAGGGGCTCCAGCGATCTCCCCGCGGGGGCGGCATCCGCAGGCATAGGCTCGCAGGCTTCTTCTGGACGTAGACTCGCTCCTCCCGCTCTGCCACAAGGGCCGCGCTGGCCGTTTGGGGAGTGGCCGCCAAGTATAACAGTAGGCGCTCGCGTGGGCGTGGGGCGACCATGACGGGAGGGCTGGTGAGGTACCTTTTGAGATCCTCGAAGGCAGCGTCGGCCTCAGGGGTCCACTTGAAGGGTCCAGACCTCTTCATGAGCTTGAAGAAAGGCAGAGCCCGCTCACCGAACTTGGATATGAAACGACCGAGCGAGGCCATGCATCTCGCCAGGCGCTGCATCTCCTTGAGGTTGCGGGGCGGCCGCATCTCCTCGATAGCCTTAATCTTCTCAGGGTTAGCCTCGATGCCGCGACGGGAGACCAAAAAACCCAGGAGCTTGCCGGAAGGGACACCGAAGACACACTTGGCGGGGTTGAGCTTGAGGTTGACCTTGCGCAGGTTGGCGAAGGTTTCTTTCAGGTCCTCGATGAGGGTGCGCGCCTCGCGCATTTTGATGACGATGTCGTCGACGTATGCCTCCGCGTTTCTCCCCATTTGGCACCCTAGGCAGATGCGCATCAGCCTCTAGAAGGTAGCCCCCACGCTCTTCAGGCCAAAGGGCATGCACACGTAGCAGAACACTCCGCAGGGGGTGATGAAGGCAGTTTTCTCCTCATCCTCCTTTGCCATCTTGATCTGATGATAGCCTGGGAAGGCATCCAGGAAGCAGAGTAGATCGCACCCGGTGGTGGAGTCCACTATCTGGTCGATCCTGGGCAGCGGGAAGTGGTCCTTGGGGCAGGCCTTGTTGACGTTGGTGAAGTCGACGCACATGCGCTTGCCGCCGTGCGGCTTGGTGACGACAACGGGGTTGGCGATCCACTCCGGGTGCAGTACCTCGCGGATGATTCCAGCGTCTTGGAGCTTCTCGACCTCCCCAATGACGAAGTCCTACATCTCGGGCGCCTGGCACCGTACCTACTGCTTGACGGGGCGCGCGTTGGGGCACACCGCCAAGTGTTGCTCGATGACCTCCCTTGGCACGCCGGGCATGTCTGAGGCTGTCCAGGCGAACATATCAACATTTTCCCGGAGGAAGTCGATGAGGGCGCCCTCCTGCTCGGGACGAAGGCCGCTGCCAATGGTGAGGAAAGGGCCCGCGCCGCTCCAATCCAGCGGCACCTTCTTGGTCTCGGCCCGTTCCTGGGAGAACAACAGCTTCTTCTTCGCGGGCGCCGGCTCGGCAATCTCAGGGGCGTCCTCCTCGGCCTGGGACGCGGCCGTGGCCGCCTTGTAGGCGCGCGCGAGGGTGTGCACCGCGTCCTTCTCATCGCAACGGAAAGTGAGGGTGTCGCTGCTGCCGGTCATCCTGACGAGGCCGTAAGCGTGGTGTGTTGTGGCCATGAACTTGGAGAGCGCCGGGTTGCCCAAGATGGCGTTGTAGGGCAGGCCGATGCGAGCCACATCGAAGACGACGAGCTCCGTACGGTAGTTCTCGCGGGTGCCGAAGGTGACGGGAAGGCGCACCTGCCCCAGGGGGGCAGTGGAGCCGCCGGTGACGCCCGAGAAGGGTCTGGTGGGCACCAGGCGCCCACCTGGCGCCTGGAGCGTCTCGAAAGTCTCCACAGAGAGCACGTTGAGGCCAGCGCCGCCATCGATGAGCGTCCTGGTGATAGCCACACCGCCGATAGTCGGGGTACACAACAGAGGGACAGCCCCCATAGCCCTAACAGACCTGGGGTGGTCGCTGGCGTCGAAGGAGATGGGGAACTCGGACCATTTGAGGCGGCCGGCGGACTCGGGCGCCGGACGGGCCGCGCTCACTTCGCGCGTGAAGCGCTTGAGGTGGCGGCTGGACGGAGGGGCCTGGGACCCTCCCAGGATGCAGGCCACCCCTCGGGGCCCCTGGGAGCCCCCGCTGGTGGCAACGCCCTTGGTCGGTTGACTGGCGCCGACGCCGCCCAGCACGGACGAGCCGCAGGGCAACTCCGTAGCGCGCGCCGCGCGGCGCCGTCCGGCCGCGCTGCGGCCCGGAGGAGGAGGAAGACGGGGAGCGGTGCACCCAGGTTGCTCAACGTGCCGTGGCAAAGTGGGTGAGGGGCGAGGGAGCGCATGGCCGCCGCTGGCGGCGAAGACGAGCTCGGCGATGCGCTCGAGCCAGGCGTTGCGGCCGTCCTTGGAGGGGTGGCAGCGGAGCAGCCCCCGCACCATGAGCAGCGCGCTGTGAGGAGCGAGAGGGACGCTACCCGCGGGCAAAGACACGGTGGAGGAGAGGCCGCGGTCCTGCCCACTCGCCAACGGGCGGATGGGAGAGGACGCCCGCACCCCAACGGGCTTGGCGACGGCGGCCCGACACGCTGCACGCTCGTGGTGCGCGGCGGCGTCGCCCATGTCGGTGCCGACGTCGAGGTCGAAGGCGCGAAGATTGAAAGTCCTCCTACCTAGCGCGCCAAATGTCGGAGTCTAGGATCTGCGTCCAAGAAACTTCTCCAAGAACTTAGGATTCAAACTCTGGGGACTTTGCTAGGAAGCCTACGACGGGACTACGGCGGGGACACGATAGACTCGCTGGCTCTCACCGGACATGAAGGGGACGCGGGAGCTACCCAGGTTCGGGCCACCGTGCGGTGTAATACCCTACTCCTGCCTGTGTTGGATTGCTCTGTGGTGGAGAGCTCGTGCTCCAGATACAAGAGGTGTGGGGGAGAATAGGTCCATCCCCCTACATGGAAGAAGCCCTGCCCTTTTGTAGTGCCTTGGTCCTCTTCCCCGAAAATATGAGCGGGAAAGGGTTGCCACAGGGCAGCAATTCAAAAGGGGGACAAGAGTGCAAGCTTATCCTGACTAAAGGTGGTCTCCGCCTGCTAAAGTAGCTCCTCGTGACGCGCTGGTGGGCTTGGTGATGACCTCCATCCTGGCGCGCTGATCCGTCCTAATCCTCCTTCACCAAAGAGGAAATATCCTGGGGCTTCCATTGGGGGGAGGCGGATGCCACTGCTCTCCTATCACTAGATTGGAAACCCGCCTAAGCTGTATCCTGCTGTCCCTGAGTTGTACCCTGCTGTCCTCGTCCTGTCGTCGGGGCGTCACCCATGTGATGGGCCGGCCGCCCCGAGGCCGGCACCGTGCGCCATGCCCCGCAAAGCGGCCTCCCGAGGGATTGCCTCACGAGGCGATCCGGGGCTTGCCGGCCTCGCCAGGGCTTGGCCTGCTGATGAGGGTCCTTACGAGGCTAGCCCCTCGCGAGGCGACCCCTCCCGGGCGACGATGCCAGGGCCATCTTGCTTGGGCCGGCCCAAGCGCCGCCTCCTGGGCCAGAGGCAGACGGGCCGTGGTACCCTGGTTCCCGCTGGGCCGACATTACTGGTTGTTGAGCAAAGATCTGGAAGCAAGAGTAGATGGTCTTTTTCATAAGATCGGGCTTATGATTGATACTCTTAACAACAACACTGCACAAGTTGAATTTTTGACCCAGGTTGTGGATGATCAGCAAGCCGTGATCGAGCAACTGAAGAACAAGCTTAAGGGCATATGCGCTGCCTTCCAGGAATTCCAGGAGTGAGCATGAAATGCTTTGTGCCTGGATCTCCCCGGCTTGATTGTAAGCCTGGGGGAGATTCATGTGCACTTTGTATCTTTACCTTTTTCTGCATTTACTTTTCCATGAGATTAGATAATAAGCTTTATTTTCAATAAGATGAACTATCGATTTTCCTCTTGAATAAGGAATGATCTCTTCCAATGAGTTTAAGGATATCTTGATGTGTGAGGTCATTACTTTCGTTTGAAGAACGTGCTTGATAGTTGTTGTGATCTAAGTGGTAGTGCATATTTACTTACATAATGCTTATAAGTCCCCCACATCTTTGTTGTGTAAATTTTGGAAGGGAGATAAAAGAACTATATATGCTAGCTCATTGAAAGGTTCAACTTACTTAAGGGCAAGCAAATAAATTGATCCTCTACTAAAATGCTATGGGAAATGAAGTGTCTCTGAGAATAAGGCTGGCTTACACTTAAAATTTCATTGAGCCTTTAGTACGATTCAATGAGGAGAGACTGAACCCTTTGATAAAAACTTTTTACAAGCAAATTTAAGAAACAACTTGCCTGGTTGAAACAACAATGAACTAGGATATGAAGTTGTTACTTGTCCTTAGTAAAATTAAATGACAAGATGTGGATGCCTGGATGATCATTACCAGAGTAAGTATGGGCTATGGTTTGCCACATATGCGCGTCAACAAATGTTCCTCTCAGGAGTAATGGACTCATCGCTTTTGATATTATAAACACAATGGTGACCTTGTTCTTTACAAGCCACGATACTTGCTCGGGGATGAGCAAGACTTAAGCTTGGGGGAGTTGATGAGTCCAATTTACGTGACGTTTTTCATATAAATTTTGTGCCTACAAGGTTGGCTTTGTGGAATTTTACCGCGTTCACACACTTCTTTTTGTTGATAATCCCTCAGGTAACGTTTTTTGGAGCAATATCCATTTAATGGAGGAAATCCTGAGAAATGAGAGTGGAATCATGCATTAAAGGTGATAAACACTTTCCATAAAAAGATCAAGGAAGAAGGTCAAAGAAATAGCCGTCGTCGCGCTTTCAGAGCAAATGACGGTGTTCCTTGCGACCGCGCGCGCTCGCATGAGCGGTCGTTTGGCACGCTGCCGCCTCTGGGGATCGACTACTTTCACCCAGTCGAAGCAGATCGGGGAGAGGACGAACAGAGACTCTAGAAACTCATCCAGAAAGCAGAACCCTAGCCGTCGGAACCCATCTGGAGGGAGGATCGACCGGGAGAAGAAGGGGATTCCTCTCACCGCGAGAGGAACGGAATCATCATCTACATCTACATCATCACCACCTTCATCGTCATCGTCATCCACATCCTTATCATCAAGATCCCTAGTGGATCCTTCGGTGTATCGTTTGAATCATTCCCCCATGTATTCCATTACCATCACCATGATGATTGTTGTTCCTATGTGTGAGTAAACCCCTAGTTCTCGGGGATATGGATGAACCATGGTATGTGTAGGATCTGAAACGTTTATTACGGATATGAGATCCTCTGTTGAATGCTTAGTTTAATAACTTCGTGAATGTTGTGAAGGGGCCCCACTCAGCATTTGTGCTTATATTGGCCATGAAGTATATCACTGTCTTTTCATAGGTTTAGGATGTGTAGGTAATTCGAGGTGATAGTAAAAGCCTACTACTCCTAACCTTTACAAGTGACCGGGGACTTACGGAGAACCCTTAGTGAGGCCGCGTCCACGGGGAAACCCTTAATTATCATGAGTTGTAACCCACAGGGGGAGACTATGATGGTGGCGTGCGTGGCACGAAGTCTACCATGAGTAGAACGTGTTCTGTACTTGGCTCCGCCCAGCATAAACATCAACAGTGGCTCGAGTATCCCTTTCATGCTATGCTTATGCATAGTAGTACTAGAAACACACCAATAGGGATTACAGACTCCCTGAGAATGCCTTTTTAATACTGTTGTTTCACTGTTCTTTACCATCCTTATCTTTCATTTACTTTTATGTTATTTAGTTACAAGTCACCATTTTTCTCAATCTTTACTCAAATCTGCCCTCACTCTGCTTCAGTCTACAATTATCTGCAGGCACAAAGTTACATAATTCTCTACAAGGGGCAAAAGCCTAATTCTTGTGCTCCCTGTGGGATTGATACTCTTACTTCGAAAAGGCTACAACTAAACCCTGTGCACTTGTAGGCTATCACCAACTCCGGCCTCCTCGCACCCCGCCGCTTACACAGTTGGACACGCCGCACTCCTAGCATCCCGTAGCCGCAAACCGCATTCAAAACCGAGCCCCATAGCAATTTTCCGACACGCTCCGCCGTCGTTTTGGTCGCCGCCGGCCAAACTCTAGCGATTGCCGACGTGGCACCGTCATTAGGGGCTAATCACCACTAGTTAACCCCCCAACAGACGCTGACAGTGGGTCAAAGCAAAGTCAACATGGGATTTACCAGATTTCGTGTCTGTGTCACTGACCAGTGGGACCCACTGGTTAGGTTTGACCAGTTTGGCCCCGGTTGACTGCTGACCCAGTGCTGACATAGTGCTGACGCAAGCTGACGCAGTAAATGTTTTTCGTAAATCTAAATGATTTATTTATTCTTAGAAAATTAGATAAACTTCAAAAATTCATAGAAATTCAACTGTAGCTTAGAATAAATAATTTATATATATAAATGATCAGAATAATCCAAAGAATCCATCTGTCCCATTTTCATTCATGTTTGAACAACTTAAAGTTGCTGCATAAGACAATTTGAATAAATGGAATTTGAAATGTCTTATGTGGAGTTTGAATTTGAACCTTTGGTTCAAACCAACTTCATTTAAATTGTTGCTAGTTGCATTAGTCCAACACCAGCATATTGCCATGTCATGATCATGCATCATATTGTTACATTTCTGTGAATTGAATGTTGTTCCTTGTTGTTTATCGGTGTTTGTTCCTTCTGGGTAGAAGACGTTTCCGATCTAGTGACCGTTGACACTGATGAAGTGCAGTTTCATCTTCAGAAGTGCCAGGCAACACTACAAAATAAAAACACTTCCGTGATGAATTGAATGTTGTTCCTTGTTGTTTGTCGGTGTTTGTTCCTTCTGGGTAGAAGACGTTTCCGATCTAGTGACCGTTGACACTGATGAAGTGCAGTTTCATCTTCGGAAGTGCTAGGCAACACTACAAAATAAAAACACTTCCGTGATGATACGTGTTTGTCACAGTAGGTCTTGTTTTCTGTCATGCATGTACATCCGTGATGATTTTATGACAGAATCAACATAGTCATACTTGTGCTGTCATAGAAGTGTTCCATGACAATACTCAAATTATCATCATGGAAGTGTACCACTTCCATGAAGATAAATGGCGCGTCATGGAAGTGGTTTCGTCAAGGGTAACCGACACATGGCATCCACCATAACGGGTCGCCGTTAAGCTATCGGGTTCCGGTTTGGATCCGATAACCCGTTAACAGCCTTGACCAATGGCGATTTTCCACGTGTAAAATTCTCATTCGCCAACGGAACCACGTGTCAGCTCGCCATCATGACAGATGTCATCCATCCACTGGACGATACGCACCTATGGAATAGTGACATGTGGCACGACCCAACAGTGGCTCCATTTAGGTTAAAAAGGCCGGCCCTTTTGACTTGGTCCTGTTAACGGCATGTTCGCATATAGCCCATTTACGACCCGGGTACTCATGGCCCGTTATGGCCTTTTCAAATTCGGCCCAGTAGCGTCATGTGGGCTGTGCCATATGATTCCATCCCATTGTCACTTTCGGCCCATGTATGGCCCATGACGTCCTTCGGCCCATATTAGGTCTTTTGTATCTCTGGGCCCTTTAACGGCCCGTGGTGATTCTGGCCCATAATGAACAGTAAATGGCTTTGGACCCATTAATGGCCCATGATTCAGTTGGTCCGTTTTGAGCCTGTGTTATCTTTCAGCCTTCTAAGGGCCCATAAATTCTTTGGCTCATTTTCGGCCCTCGATTACTTACGGTCCGTTACTGGTGTGTTCTGCTAATGGGCCAAATTCAGCCCGTGGTTACAATCAGCCCGTTTGTGGCCCATTAACCTATTGGGCCGTTTTCTGCCCGTCATGTATTCCGGCCCATTAAGGACCCGTTGTGCCTGTCGATAGAATTAAGCGTGTGTTGTCTTCCGGCCTGTTAATGGCCCATTATGGTCTGGGCCCATAAACGAACGGTTCCGATTTTGGCCCGTTTACGGCCCATATTGTGGTCTAGTTTTAGCGCACGAATAGTATGGCCCATGTGTGGCCCATGGATCCTATGGCCCGTAGTAGGCCCATGGTCACTACAGCTAGCAGGCCCATGGTTATTGCGGCCAGTAGCAAACGGAGGAAAAAGAACTGCAGTGACTACAAGCAAATAAATAAACAAGACTATTAAGGAAATAAATTAGCAAGCAACTAACGCTAGGCTATTACGGCGATTACACAGATTACATCCACTGGGCATCAAAGTTCGCCACCAGTGAAAATATAGGGAACAACAAAGGAGCATATTGCATACACTGGGCGCCTAAGTTGGCCACCAGTGCAAATAAACGCGGCAGCAAAACAAGTCCAGAACTGAAACCACTTCAGAAGAATTCAAGAAACGTTATCCTGGGTACCAACCATGCTGGCAAGAAGCTTAGCAAGCTTATTAGCTTTCTCTTGTTTGGCAATAAAATACTCCAACTCTTGCTGTTGCACCAGAAAGTATGCATCTGAATTCTGCAGGGACTTCCTCAGTCCTTCGGCTTCTTCTCGCAGCACAGCTGATCGATGTCTTTCAGCTTGTAGTTGAGACTCAAGAAGCCGAACTGAATCAGACAGCGAGTTTGAAGAGCTTGTGCCAGCGGCTGTGGCTAGTAACTCGAACACTACATCAAGACAAGACTTTGGGTTGTCTCACTGTCTTCAAGATAGTTTTTATCAGCTTTCTTGGAGACCAACAGGGTTGTCTCACTATCTTGAACCTTATCTGCATTACTTCCTTTACCATGGCATAATGGGGTACTCTTCTCCAATATTCAGTCAGCATTCTAAAAGAGGAACACGCAGACACATCACACGATTAGCATGTAGTACATGAAACTCATTTTGGTAAACCAGTTCAGTAGTAAGGTGGACAGGATTATACTAACATGTCTTGTATTGCAAGGTAGTACATAATAATAGCAGGAAACAAGCATATATCTATGTCATATGGTCACTGTATTGTCTATATCATCCTATTTAAATCAAGATTGAGACACAGTTCAAATCATATCTGTTTAAGACAAAGCAGCTTAGATAGAATATAAGTGTGGGAAACTAGACAACACTAACAACACTTATAATGTGCATGATATGAAAACATAACTATTTATACAATTGAAACTGAAATGAACATATAGCAAGAAGTTACAACAGCAAACCAGTTAAAGAAACAGGTATAAAACACACCTGTTGCGCCATTGGATTTTCGATTGGATCCTTCAAATTTGAAATTAGTTGGTATGAGTAAATACAGTGATGCAAGAGCAAATGAGTATGCACCATAGCTACAGAATCTGACCTGAGAACAGTTGTTCTTCTGCTTTAAGCGTGGAGTTTTGGTTCGCTGTGGTGGTCCTCGTGCCTTACAAACTGCTCATGTTTGGGTGCCTGTGGTGGAGATGGTGCTGTGTCAACTGGAAGTGGGCTACTATCTGCTGGGATTGGGGTTAGATGGGGTGTAGCTGGTTCTCTGTCCAACGGTGTAGGGGTACAATCTGCAAGAGTCTGGGTTATGTGTGGTGGGGCTGGTTCTTGGGTAAGTACATTGTATGATAGACAGATGCAGTAATTCACATATTAGTTGTTTAACCAAACAAGACAGCATGACACAATTTTACATATATGATGGCTAACTAAACTGGATAGCATAACACAATTTTAGATATTAAATGGATAACTAAACAGGATAGAATGACATAATATAACATATGATGACTATCGAAACAGGATGACATGACATAACTATATGATGTCTTTATTAAATAGGTTGGCATGAAATAATTAACATACATGCCGTCTAAGTATATAGCATGGCATGATATAATTGATAGCTCTATATTTTACGCATTTTTAGAGCTCATTTGTTGCATGTTCTCTTTATATATCATGTCCCATTGAACCAAATAGTTGTCCATTATGCATGATTACCGGTATTCACACTTTTCATTGTGAGCATTGCACATTTTTTTTGTTTTTTCTTAGTTTTCTTTGTTTTCGTGTGTCTACAGGTGTTTTCGAGCAACCTAGGACCAAGCACGATGAAATGACCAAGGACGGGATTGATACGGAGTCAGCCAGGGGTCAGACTTAGCCATTTCAAAGGTCGGAAAAAGTCATTTTTCTAAACTGCTCCAAATCAAGATCTAATACCAGAAATGTATTGGCGTCATTTATACGAATCCAACGAGCCCAAGAACGTCAAATTCTGAGTTCGTATGAAGAAATGGCGGCCGTTTTACCGGAGAAGAAAAGCACAAAAAGACAGCACGAAAGACGGCGTTTCAAACGACCGCGCGCGGTCGTTTCGACGGTCGTTTGACATGAAAACAGCTCCGAAAGTTGCCCTTCCAGATGGGATTCTTCACCGATTTCATCCCCGTTCGATCCCACGAGATCCTTGGCTCGTAAAGAAGAGATTGGGAGAGGATAAGGCTCCTCTTGAGCCCTTGGATGAAGCCCATCAAGAGAGGAGGCTAGGGAGGCTCTCTATATATGTCTCCCTCAACCCTAGCCGCCGCCATTCATTCATAATCATCCATCTCATTCATCCACAACCATCTCCATTGCTGCACGACCAGGAGAAGGAAGGGACAATGCCAAGGGAAGAAGGAGGAGGCTCCACCACCATGAGCACCGGCCTCCACGCCGGTGCCCTCGCGCTGGCGCTGCCACCACTGGTGGCGCCCCATTCTCCATCACTATCGCGGCGGCCATCATCATCATCATCACCACCGCGCCGCTGCCATCACCACCATGCCTTCTCCCTTCACCGGCTCGATGCCGGCTTGTAACTTGTCCCTAACCTTCATGTCATTGATTGAGTAGTTGTACTTGTTCTTGAGGATATGGTTGAACCTTATATGATATTTGTTGCGATCCAATATGACCTGTTCATGATTCGAGTTAGTAGCCTTCGCGAATGTTGAGAGGAGCGCTCACTCACATTTGTGCCTTGTGCTGTGAAGTATGTTACAATCCTTGTGATGGTCGGGGATATTGGGGTAATTTGAGGTGACAGCAAAAGCCTCGGCTACTCGCCTTTGCAAAGGATTGGGGAATTACGGAGAACCCTTAGAGAGGCCACGTCCACGGGGCAACCCTTAATTGTCATGAGTTGTAACCCTATGGGGGAGACTATGACGGTGGCGTACGTGGCACGAAGTCTACTTAGAGTAGAACATGTACTGTACCCGACTCCCCCCACTTATGCATCTGACTAGTTACTAGAGGATACGATAGTTCATATGTGGTAGTGATTCCGGACCCCTCGAGAACGTTTACTACTCAAGCGTCGTCCCTACTAACTTAGTGTCTTTTAATTCCTGTTTTTATTCCTCTTGTTAGTAGTTTAGTTAAATCCCTTTTTATCTCGTTTTCCTAGCAACGATAGAATAGGCTATTTCCAAACTCCAGTTTGGGTGCGTACGTGGCTGTGTGAAAGTGATAACGTAGTTGCGGGGTTTCTGGTGCCTTCCTATTCGCTCCCTGCGGGTTCGACACTCGACTTATCACAACGAAAGTGCTACCACAGCCCTGTGCACTTGCAGGTCATCAAGCATTTTCTGGTGCCGTTGCCGGGGAGCATAGCGCTGGGTTATTACTTACCCGCTCGCACTTAGTTTAGTTTGTTTGTTGCTATTTATCTTACTGTTTTTCCTTTAACCAAAAAAATACCAAAAATATGTCTTGCACTGAGATGTCTTCTAGAGATGCTGCAATGGAACAAATCAAGAAGAGAGGAATGACGTATGCACATTACTGGTTTTCTTTTAAAGGTCTTGAGGTGGAACAAAATTTAAAGTTATTGGATTACTTCATTGAAGGTATATTTAAATTCCCTACTTTTTGTGAGTATTGTAAATCCAATGAACATATGAGCTTTAGCTGCAAGTTCCACCCATGCCTTATTATATCATCATACAATCGTGATGATTATCCTTTTGATTATGTTGAATCGATTGAGGAGCAAGTACTATTTATTAGAACCTCTGAACTTATGAGAAGGGTAAAGGAGCTTACTCCGTATTATCCAGAGGTTTCTGATTATAAGGAGGACTTGGCGATTATCCATGACTATTGCATTACTAATAATTTTAATAGAAATATTTCTTTCATGGAATATGAGAAGTGGTTTGCCGCGATCTCCCAAGGCTCTCAATTGCAGGAAAATAACCTCATGAAAGATACCGAGGAAATACTCGAGCGATGGAAGAAAAATACACTGGAAGCTACATTCCAGGAAGTATGTCTAGGAGACAAGAAGGAAAATGAACATGGAGATGAAGGAGGGAAAGGCTGCCTTCCGACAACTCCTACTGATCATGGTAACTTCCTAGACACAATTAATGCCCAGCTCGATGATCATTTATCTTATCTATGTTCTGTCAGAGCTTTCATGGAACCTATTGAAACAATGCTTGAATATTCTCCACCGAAGGATATAGTGAGGGCTGATGTTTCAAAGTTTATTGTTAGAGATGAACTAGATATTGGCATTGTTCCCGATGTGCCTCTGATGACTCCTTTTGATGAAACACCAATTGGCATTCATCTTAGGGATGAGATAGCACAAAAGGAGGGTCGGTTGCTTGCATTAAGAGAGTTATCAAAGAGTGATGCAACCACCATGGTGCCTAATCATTCCTCATTACCTGTGGATTTGTCCATATTAGACAAACCCCAAATTGGGTATTCAGAGATTGATCTTGATGATATATGGGCTGATTTTCTGCAGGCTCTCCATAGACCTCCTTTGGAGAGTAAATTGCATAGTCTTATAGATGATAATAGCCTTCATATTGAATTTGAAAATTTGGATACTAACATACCCAGGTACACTGAAGAAGAAAAAGAAAAAGAAGAAGAAGGTTATAATTTCCTTGCTGCTCCATATCCTCTCTATTTTAAAAATATTATCAAATTGCAACTACTAACCTTTCAGGCATCTCAGCTGAACCGTGTGCATCGGTACTCGCCAAAGAGCGAGTATGAATTTACATATATGATGCCGATGCACCGGAAGAGAGTACGACTCCTACCGAGACCTGCTATGAGGTGCTCCAAACCCCGGTCGGAGTCTGGTCTGACACTCGGGGTTGAAATCCCTTGGGATCCGGGTGGATGACCTTATGGAGCACCGAAGCCTAGCTATATGGCTATAAAGAAAGCACTACCAGGGAGGTAACTCGGAAGTCCGTAGGTGTCTTTCTTAGCTTTGTGTCTTGAGTCTAGTTGCATTCATGTTGCATTGGCACTTTTCTTTTTATTTTGAGTAGTTGCTATTTGAGTTGGTTTCTTGTTGTTTTCATTGGTAAAAATTTCAGCACGTCGATAGCCTGTTTTTGTTGCATGCCTCCTCCTATTTTTATTGCAATATTGATATGTGCCTAACGTGAGGAGGAAGCACAAAAAAATTCATGAAGTTCGGCAGCCTCAGGAGAAAAGACGGCGTTCCATACGACCGCCTCAGTTGTTTGAGCGCCCGTATGAGCTTGTGGCCGCAAGAGAGAAGAAGACCAGAGCAAAAGATGGCCTACCGTATGAGCGCTCGCGCTCGTACGAGCGGTCGTTTTACCTGGCGACCACAACGAGCATCTCCCAGAGCGAACGACGACGTTCCATACGACCACTACTGGTCGTTTGAGCGCCCGTATGAAGGCAAAAACACCTCCATTTGATTCATTTTCGTTGTCTGAGGTCGACGAGGTGTTTTCTAACCGATTATTTCCTTTGTTATTACTGTTAATTACCTCTGAAACTCTGTAGCCAATAATTCTCCTTAGCAACTATGTTTTCTTTATTTCTTTTTGCCGGGTGGGTATACGAACTTCGTTCGTATACCGAGTCGATGTTTCTTTTTTGTGTGTTATTTTCGCAGGGGCTTGGACCTTATGTGGTGAAATGTATGGTATGGTGCCAACCATATAGAAGATCCACACAAGCCACTTGGTTGCTTCATCATGACGAACCTTAACAACAAGTGCCCGGTAAAGTTTTCCAATACGAACCTTGCTCAAATAAAAGTTGTGAGTCTCACCTTAAGTGGGATCTCTCTTTTAATTAGGCACCTAGGAGCTGCACACTTGTGTTTTTATCTTGTCTCACCCACACTTCATCCCAATCTAAGAGATACGTAACTCTTAGACATAGTTTGTTTACTTAAGCGACGTGCTTAGGTAGACGAACCGATCAGCGTGAGGCTTTTGTTTTACCACTTGTGTTGCTAATCCTTTGTGCTACAAAAAAATGAAAACAACAAAAGCACAAAAATATTTCATTTTATTTTAGTTCATTTTCAGCAGGTTCTATTGGAGGGCAGCCACCGGACCACATCAAGGAAACTCATTGAGGAAAGGTCCATGTCTATTAAAAGAGAAGTCATATGCACCATAACGGTAAAAGTTTCTAACCCTTGCTTAGATGTAAGCTTGGGAAGGTAACCACTTCTCGTGCTCTCTTTTAATAACTGCACTTTCTTTTCACTTTCGTAATTTCCCTTAGTTTAGTAATGCAAAGTTCTAAGCGTGGGGAGGTTACTTTTGCATGTGTAGTGTCATGTGCAATGCTCTTCATCATATGGTTTTCATGCATTAGTGTGTCCCGCTGTTTTGACATGCTTGCTTTGCACTTGTTTGACTTAGCTTGGGGGAATCTTGTTATCTTCCGAAAAACATTGCCATTTTCTTTTATCAAAAACCCAATAAAGGAGTCCTTTGCACTGTTGCCTTTCTTTCACCTAATTACATAAGTTGGGGACTCTATTGGTGGCTTGATTAGCGATTGAATGATTATAGAGGCTTTTTGCTGATGAACCCAGCATCTTTGGTTGATCCGAGACGCGCAATGGGGTTTATCTCCGCCAAACTGTCCCCTCGGGGTACTTAGTTTTTGAGCCTTAAGCAACATAACACCGCGATACTCTTTTGTAGTGTTTGAGTTCTTTATGACTAAGGCAAGTTCGAAACCTTTTGCACTTCCGTTCATCTTATTTTGCTAGCCTCTATGGTACCATGCATTGCCCACTCTCACAATGAGACTTGGTGCATACTTCGCAGGTACATCCAAACACGTGGGAGGACTTTCTCTTGTTCTCCTACACATAAACACCTAATCTCCTCAAAACAGCCACCATACCTACCTACATGGCATTTTCATAGCCATTCCGAGCATATTGCCATGCATTACCATCATTTTACACTACATGATTAGAGACATGTTTTCATTTGCCTTGCATGATCATAGTATGGCTAGCTCGATATTTTCATGGCTTGTCCGTTTTTTGATATCTATGCTATGCTGGATCATTGCACGTACTGATACACTGCCAGAGGCACTCATCATATAGAGTTTCTCTCATGTTTTCGGTTTATCGAGTTGTAAGTAAATAAAAGTGTGATGATCATCATTATTAGAGCATTTCCCCAAGGAGGAAAAGAATGGTAGAGACTTATGAGTCCTCGAAAAAGTGGGGATGAGGTCCATGAGACTGTTCTAAAAAAAAGAGGCCAAAAAGAGCCCACAAAAAAGGAAAAAAATGAGAGAAAAAGAGAGAAGGGGCATGCTACTATTCTTTTACCATACTTGTGCTTCAGAGTAGCACCATGTACTTCATATAGAAAGTTTCCATATACTTCATGACTATGCTAGTGGGATCTTTACATTATAGAACTTGGCTTGTATATTCCAATGACGAGCTTCCTCAAATGCTCGAGGTATTCATGAGCAAGCAAGTTGGATGCACACCCACTTAGCTGCATTAGGAGAGCTTTCATACACTTATAGCTCTAAGTGCATCCTAGTTGCATGGCGATCACTACTCCTTGTGTTGACATCGATCATAGGGCCTTCTCCATTGCCTAATGGTCAGCTGCGTTGATGCAAGACTTTCTTTGTTTTTTACTTCTCAAAACACCAACCATTTTATATCTTTCCCTTAAGTGCGAGGCATAGGCTTGCGCTCAGCGCTGCATAGGTAGTTGAGTAGTTTAATAACGCAGACTGACGATCTTGCTATTGTACCTGGTATGCCTCGGGTTGGTGTTTTTGAAGCGATTGCTAATGCAAGATTTTTTTGCCTTTGATAGTCATTGTTGTGTTCCTAACAGAATATTGACCTTCTCTCTAAATCTTTGGCAATGGGAATTTGGGCTCCACAAAATTTTTTCCTCTTTCTTGACCTTCATGGCAATGGAACTAAGAGGATAGCTTGTATTACTCCCTTGCTGGTGAACTTTTGCATGCTTGCACGATGAACATGGATATCACTTTTGGGGTTTGGTTCAATGTATGCTTTATAGTTGGTAGCAGTGAGCTTTTGGTGGTCAACCTTCTTACTCGAGGACGAGCAAGGTTTAAGCGTGGGGAGGTTGATGGCTCTATATTTGATGCATTTTTAGAGCTCATTTGTTGCATGTTCTCTTTATATATCATGTCCCATTGAACCAAATAGTTGTCCATTATGCATGATTACCGGTATTCACACTTTTCATTCTGAGCATTGCACATTTAGTATTTTATTTGGTTTTTATTAGTTTTCTTTGTTTTCTTGTGTCTATAGGCGTTTTGGAGCAACCTAGGACCAAGCACGATGAAAGGACCAAGGATGGGACTGATACGGAGTCAGCCAGGGGTCAGACTTAGCCATTTCAAAGGTCGGAAAAATTCATTTTTCCAAAGTGCTTCAAATCAATATCTAAGACCAGAAACGGATCTGCGTCATTCATACGAATCCAATGAGCCCAAGAACGTCAAATTCCAAGTTCGTATGAAGAAATGGCAGCCGTTTTAGCGAAGAAGAAAAGCACAAAAAGACAACACGAAAGACGGCGTTTCAAATGACCGCGCGCGGTCATTTCGGCGATCGTTTGACGTGCAAAAAGCTCCAAAATTTGCCCTTCCAGACGGGATTCTTCACCGATTTCTTCCCCGTTCGATCCCACGAGATCCTTGGCTCGTAAAGAAGAGATTGGGAGAGGATAAGGCTCATCTTGAGCCCTTGGATGAAGCCCATCAAGAGAGGAGGCTAGGGAGGCTCTCTATATATGTCTCCCTCAACCCTGCCATTCATTCATCATCATCCATCTCATTCATCCACATCCATCTCCATTGCTCCACCACCAAGAGAAGGAAGGAACAACGCCAAGGGAAGAAGGAGGAGGCTCCACCACCATGAGCACCGGCCTCCGGGCCGGTGCCCTCGCGCCGGCGCCGCCACCACCGGTGGCGCCCCCATCTCCATCACCATCGCGGCGGCCATCATCATCATCACCACCATTGCGCCACCGCCATCACCACCATGCCTTCTCCCTTGACCGGCTCGATTCCGGCTTGTAACTTGTCCCTAACCTTCATGTCATTGATTGAGTAGTTGTACTTGTTCCTGAGGATATGGTTGAACCTTATACGATATTTGTTGCGATCCAATATGACCTGTTTATGATTCGAGTTAGTAGCCTTCGCGAATGTTGAGAGGAGCGCTCACTCACATTTGTGCCTTGTGCCGTGAAGTATGTTACAGTCCTTGTGATGGTCGGGGTTATTGGGGTAATTTGAGGTGATAGTAAAAGCATCGGTTCCTCGCCTTTGCAAAGGATTGGGGAATTACGGAGAACGCTTAGAGAGGCCGCGTCCATGGGGCAACCCTTAATTGTCATGAGTTGTAACCCTATGGGGGAGACTATGACGGTGGCGTGCGTGGCACAAAGTCTACTTATAGTAGAACATGTACCGTACCCGGCTCCGCCCACTTATGCATCTGACTAGTTACTAGAGGATACGATAGTTCATATGTGGTAGTCATTCCGGACCCCTCGAGAATGTTTACTACTCAAGCGTCGTCCCTACTAACTTAGTGTCTTTTAATTCCTGTTTTTATTCCTCTTGTTAGTAGTTTAGTTAAATCCCTTTTTATCTCGTTTTCCTAGCAACGACAGAATAGGCTATTTTCCAAACTCTGGTTTGTGTGCGTGCGTGGCTGCGTGAAAGTGACAACGTAGTTGCAGGGTTTGTGGTGCCTTCCTATTCGCTCCATGTGGGTTCGACACTCTACTTATCAGAACGAAAGTGCTACAACAGCCCTGAGCACTTGCAGGTCATCAATAATTCACATATATGATTGATATACTAAGTAGCTGGCATTCGCATATATGATCTCTAAACTAAGCAGATGGCATTGAATATTGTGTATATGATGTCTAAGCAAAGCAATGCAAGACACCATATGCATGATATAAGAAATATATATGACCCAAGTTAGAGGATACACCTCGGGGGGGGGGGGGGGGGGGAATAGGACTAATCATCTATCTTTGAATCCTCCTCTGAGGAGCTATCTGTAAGCAGCGAGATATCTGCGTCAACAGGTAGCATTGTCTGCTCTGAAGACCTTGTTCTCACTCCAGATTTTTCCATCACCGATTCAAATGGCTGATGCATAGGAAGAGTAGATGAATTTACAAACATTGTCAACATATGGAATACGTGATGAAAAAAAATAGTACGACATGATATAATTAACATATATGATAACTGACTAAACTGGATGCCATTGCATAATTCACATATATGATGCCTGACTAAAGAAGATGGCATTGCATAATTCACATATATGATATAGAATCCAAACAGGTGGCATTCACACAAAGCACGTCTAAACTAAGTAGATGACATAAACAATGTATAAAGTAAGCAATGCAAGGCGCCATATGCATGATATGACCAACATCAGCATGCCAGGTTAGAGCAAACACCTCAGGGGGTAAATAGGAGTGGTCTGCTCCCTCTGAATCCCCCTCTGAACAGCTATCTTCCTCTGGACTACAATTTGGAATGGGGGGAGGGGGGCTGCCACTGCGCCCACCATGGAGCGACGTCTGCATGACATTATGTTGCCACGCAACGCTCTTCTCTTTTTCTCTACATGTTCAGTACGATTGTGCACAATAACTGAGATGCATAGGAAAAAATAGTCAGATTATGTAAGGCTTAAGGGGTGTATGCAGAAATCCAGACTGATGGTAGCAACCAGTGGATAGATCGAAAACTGATGATAGCAGGCAGATGATAGCTTTAGTTAAAAAAGACAATTGATGGCTCCTTTACTATTTGTTGCCCACCCAACATGAACCACATAGAAGACACAACATGAACCAGATAATAGACAGAGATATTATTTGTTGCTGCCTCGATATGTGCCCCACAAGCATTTTAAAACTCAAGTTTGAACATTAGTTTGGACCTGACTCGGAGTCTAAGAGGCGATGGATGGCCCTCCCACCTCCCCACACCCACCACCTAGGCTCTCCGGCGATCTCCACCTCCAACCAGTGAATCCTTGGATCTCTCCAATCATTCTCTTCGGCGTCCTTTGATCTGTTCATACATACCCATCTCACATGGGTTCCTATGGTGGATCAACTTTGGGATTGGATTTCTCCAAGGGCATCTCCTTTGCGAATGAGGTTTTCAGATATTGTGGGGCTCCTATTCATCCCACAGATGACACCGGCCATTTCATCATGGTGGTCTCTTTCAGCAGACATGATTTTCGCCTTAATGAGGATTCTGTGGTGGCTGCTTTGGAGTCAGCGATTGGTGGATCTGCAATTGATTTGTCTGTCAACAACATTAAGGACAAGGTATTCTCATTCATTGTTTCATGCAAACAAGTTGGGCTTTATATTCTTCAGTTGCGGTCTTTTGCTTGTGTTCATTTCAAATGCTACTTCCATCTATGGGGGCATGGAGGCCCTAACTGGAAGCGAGAGTTTTTTATCTGGAAAAAAGAGTGTGATGCTGAGTGGATTTTAGTCAGCCCTTCCAAATGGCGTGCTGCTGTTGGCATGTTGGCAATGCATAAGCCCCCTTCTAAATCATCAATTAATTTTGGTTCATCTATGAGAAAGAAAATTTCTTTTGCTACGTTCCAGCAATATGATGTTTGTAAGGGATATAGATATCCTGCTACGCAGCTTTGTGTTGACACGGTCGCTGATGCGGGCTATGACGTGCAACCTCGTGAGAAAGTTATCATTCATCAGCCGCCGGCGGCCAATCTTCAGTGGACGGTGGCTGCGCCGCCCATTACTTTTGGAACGGTGAATGTACCGGCCAACTCTCATGCCGGGATCTCCGCTACTGTCATATCCAGTCCTGCAGATGATCTGCATGTGCCGATGGCTGGCGCTAATTGTGGCGATTCAAGTGCACCAGATATGCCGGCCTAAAATGGACTGCCCACAGCCCACGATATTTTGGCCCAGCTACACCCTTCCAGTGTTAATACTCTGGTTGATTCTCTTTCTCCAAATGCCACATCTGTTCAGTTGGCTAATGATCTGCGGTCCCCCGGTTTTTCTGCGGATTCTTCTGGGTTTAATACCCTCATTGACGATATTGCGTTCAATGTTTGGAAATGTCAAAATTGCCTCTCAATGTTGCACCATACCAATACGTGCACCAATCGGGTTTGATGCCGCCGATGTTTTTGGTAGGGCCACAGGGCCAAAAATTGCACTGGATCCATCCCTTCCCCAACCCTCAAGTGGGTCCCACGAGTCAATGCAACCTCCCCAAGTCAGCCAACGCAGATATCCTCGCCCAACGCCTCGGTTTCCTTCCAAGATTGCACTGTTGAGCCATTGCCCCGCCCCGTCGCGCCTGCATCTCCATCGCATCCACCATTGCATGCAGAATCGCCACCCATTACGCCCCCGCCGCCCACTACACCACCATCGCCTCACGCAACAGATCCACCTCCACCACCATCCACCCCGGCAGCCTCGTCGGCTACGATGGCCAACTTCGAGCTGGACCCTCTGGAGTTTGCACCTCCGAGCTTTGACATCATCGATGGCGGCCCTCTGCGCCCTCCGAGGACTTTCTTCTCGCCTGCGGTGGCCCCTAATCGAAGACATGAAGACTACACCATCGCCATGGTTGAGCCAGCACCTTTGCCAGAAGAAGTTCCAATCTACCGTAATCTGGTCAGTGATTTTATTGTTAACAATCTGGGGAGAGATGTTCTTGATGCTCAGCCATGGATTCAAGGTGTCGGTCTATTTCGTTTCCATAGCCCGGCTGCTCGTCAGACTTTGATTGATCACCCTCCTTTTGATTTGGGTAATGATAGATTTGTCCGCTTTGTGCCGCATGATGAAGGAATTAACTTTAGAGCAACTCATGGATTTCATCGTGGTTGGGTCATGATCCTTGGTATACCACTAGATTACAGGCGCACGGACTATATTGCTGATGCGATTAGTACTTTTGGTCGTTTTCATCACTGGCACCAAGATGATCCGAGGCTTGTTCGTACTCTGGCGTATGTCTCTTTCCCAGCTCCTTCCTTAGTGCCCCGTGATGTGGTTTATAGGGAGTATGCTGATTTTGGAGGAGCTAGGATTTCTTGGACAGCTCCTATCTACATCATGTCAGCAGATTTTGCAGACGTTATGCCGGCTGATGAGGACCCCATGCCGTTCGACGGTAACCCTCATCCTCTCCCAGGGCATATGCACTTTGACAACCATAACTGGGCTATGCCTGAGTTCCCTGAGCTTGGGTGGAACGATGTGCCACCACCTTCACATGATCAGCCACAGGAAGATAATGCGCAACCTGGACAGAATGATGCTCAGCAGGACTAGGTGGATGATATTCAGTCCCAGGAATCAATTGTGCTGCAGGTTTCTGATGATTCTGTGAACAATGAAGCACCGGGTGATGCTGTCATTATCTATCAACCACCCATTGTCCCAGACATTCAGCCAGTCCTTCACATTGGTCAGGTTTTTACTGTCTTTGGGCTGGCTCTCCCTCCAGTCATGTAGTGGCAGAAAAGTTTTGAACGGATGATGCCATTCATGTGGATATCTGAGGTGCCTAAATCCATCTCTCTACCTGCCATGGGACCTGTAACCCTTGCCAAGAGGTCCTAGGAGATTTGTTTTTCTGAGTCTGAATCGATGTTCAAATTGGTGCCACGGCCTGAAGCTCCTAGAAGTACTGCATGCCGTTTCTCGCCTGTCAAATGGCCTGTTGCCAGAGCCCTCTGTTTTGACGAACTCTCTGAACCTGTCACTGAGACATTTGAGTTTACTGTAGCTCATGTGACCGCTAAGAAGAGGACTCGTAAATTGGCTTCTGCTAAGCCTATGACCCTGGTTGACACTGAAGTTCGTCGCAGCGCCCGGCTTAGTGCGCTGCATGATGGTTTCCGCAAGGTAAAGCCAAAGGCGCCAAGCCCCCAGCAGGTGACACGTACAGCAAAGAAGCGCAAAACCAAGTCTGCCACGCCATCTATGCTTGCATCCCCAACTTCAGATAATCCAGAGGTGCCGCCTGCAACCACCATCAGCGAAATTCAGCGTATCGGGGCTCATCTACGCATTGCTCCTGAGAAGATGACTGTGGAGAAGCTTGTTGCTAATCCCTCCACGACAAGCAGTAGCAAGAGTTCTGATGATCAGTGAGGTCTGGAGAACCACAGGTCCCTGGCGTACCTCTTCAATCGCCACTTATCTTTATTTCTGCTATTTTCTGTTGAACTTCATGGCTGTGTTAAGCTTATCTGGGTTGTATAGGTCATTGCATGGCCTATGTTTGCTGCGCTTTCTTTTGGTTTGTAATGAATAAGTACGCTTTTAGAGACTGGAAGGTACTTTGTTGGAACGTGCATGGTCTTAATTCTGAAGCACGTCAGCTCGCAGTTAAGCAGAAGGTAGATGAGAGTGAGTGTTCTATAATCTGTCTCCAAGAAACAAAATGCATGCATATTGACCAGCGGTTTCTTAGGAAATTTTGTCCTCGGCGTTTCGATAACTTTGTATACATGCCATCGGCTGGTGCCTCTGCTGGTCTTTTGATGATTTGGAATTCTTCGTTCTTCTCTGGTAAATTGATTGAAGCAAGATCCTATGGCATTATTATGGAATTTACTTCCCAGCATACATCTGAATCTTGGACCTTGGTTTCGGTCTATGGGCAATGCCAGAGCCCAGCTCGGGATGAGTTTGTTTAGTGGTTATACAATCTGGATATTCATTTTGAGGAAAAATAGTTACTCCTTGGCGATTTTAATTTTATGCGATCGTTGGATAATCGTAACTTACCTGGTGGCAATGTTAATGACATTTTTCTTTTGAATGAGATAATTGGTCATATGGGTCTTGTGGAATTACCAATCAAGGGGAGACAATACAGATGGCCCAACATGCAAACTAGCCCTCTGCTTGAACAGATTGACTGGTTTTTCACTTCTGTGTCTTGGACCACTGATCACCCTAATACCATGGTCATGCCGCTTGCACGTACTGCCTCTGATCATGTGCCGTGTGTAGTCACTGTTGCAACTTCCATACCCAAGGCTAAAGTTTTTTGTTTTGAGAATTACTGGGTGAATCTACCAGGTTTTATGGAGTGTGTTTCTGAGGTTTGGGCCAAACCCACGGGGAAATCTTCTGTTGCTGCCACCATTTCTGCCAAATTTAAGGCACTTCGTTATGCTCTTAAAAGATGGCATGTTAATTTATCCAAGGTCAAATCTCTCATTCTAGATTGCAACAAAGTTATTCTATACTTTGATGGATTAGAAGAGCTTAGGGCTCTGACATGGCCAGAAATGAATTTCAGAAGAATTGTGAAACTTCATTTGGAGGAAATTCTTCGTTTGCAGTTTATATATTGGAAGCAAGGATGTACTATCAGATCTATCAAAGTTGGCGAAGAGAATACCAAGTTTTTCCACGCCATGGCCACTGAAAGGTACAGAAAAAACACCATCTCATCGATTAAAAATGATGCAGGAGATGTTATCACTGATCACCAACAGTTGGCGGGAATGTTTTGGTCTGATTTCAAACGGTGAATGGGCCACTCTAAGGGCATTCAGATGGGCTTCGATTTGGACAGCCTTCTGACTAGAGTTGATGGGCTTGATGCATTGTCTCAGCCCTTCTCTGTAGATGAAGTGGATGATGTTATTAAACATATGCCCACAGACCGTGCTCCTGGGCCGGATGGGTTTACTGGGCTATTTATGAAAAAATGCAGGTGTATTCTCAAGGAAGATTTTATGAATTTGGTTATGGAATTTTATGATGGAAAATGCAACTTGGAGTGTCTTAATACATCTCTCATTGCCCTCATCCCAAAGAAATTAAGCCCTGAATTTGTCGGTGATTTTCAGCCAATCTCACTGATGAACACATGTTTAAAATTCCTAACCAAACTACTGGCTAATCGTTTGCAGAAAGTTATTCTTCAATGCATCCATCGCAACCAGTATGGATTTCTTCGGTGTCGCTCGATCCAGGATTGTCTAGCGTGGTGTTTTGAGTATATACACCAATGCAAAGTCTCTATGCGACCGATTGTCCTGTTAAAACTTGATTTTACAAAGGCTTTTGACACAATTGAGCATGATGCTATCCTCAAGATAATGCAATGCAAGGGTTTTGATGATCTATGGATTAACTGGGTCAAGAGCTTGTTATCATCTGGATCTTCCTCGGTTTTGCTCAATGGGGTCCCAGGTCAGCATTTCATGTGCAGAAGTGGAGTTCGTCAAGGGGATCCTTTGTCCCCCCTTTTGTTTCTAATTGCTGTGGACCTTCTTCAGTCTACAATTAATGACATGTGTAGCAGGAATATCCTCACCATGCCAATTCCAACACGATCTAATGACTACCCAATTGTTCAGTATGCCGACGACACGCTTATTATCTTTCCTGTGGTTGACAGTCAGCTGATTACCCTAAAGGAAATGTTGGAGGTCTTTGCTGTCTCAACAGGTCTGCAGGTAAACTTTAGTAAATCTTCTTTGATCCCGATGAACATGTTTGATGAAGAAGGGGCTAGGATAGCCAGCTTACTTGGATGTGAAGTAGGCTCCAAGCCTTTCACTTACCTAGGTTTACCTATGGGTACAAGCAGACCAATGATATATGATCTGATGCCGCTAGTTGACCGCATCGAGCGCCGGCTGTCTGCATCCTCGTGTTTCTTAAACCAAGGGAGTCATTTGCAGTTGTTACTATCAGTGCTCACCTCCATGCCCATATACTTCCTCTGCTCGCTCTCAATACCTCAAGGCATTCTTAAACAAATTGAGAGAATTGAACGTCAGTGCCTTTGGAGAGGTAACTTGGACACTCCGCGCCAGTCATTGGCTGCATGGGACTTGGTATGCAGACCAAAGAAGTTTGGAGGTCTTGGAGTGATCAATTTGGGCATACAAAATGAAGCACTCATTCTTAAACATCTATTCAAGTTTTTTAACAAAATGGATGTGCCTTGGGTAGACCTCATATGGGACTCATACTATGCCTCCTCGGCACCACAAGCCACTCAAAGTTGTGGGTCCTTTTGGTGGCGGGACGTGCTCAAGCTATATGATAAATTTTGCAAATTGGCTCTCCCACAAGTGCACGCGGGAGATACTGTGGTCTTTTGGCTTGATCGATGGCAGTTAGACGGCAGATCCACTCCTTTAAAAGAACGTTTTCCTCGGCTGCACTATTTTGTTATTGATGACGTGATCACTATCAAGGAGTCCTTAGAGCTGCCAACCTTGGTTGAAAATCTCCACTTACCTTTATCATCGGAAGCCTATCAGGAGCAATCCCAGCTTCAATCTTTGTTGCCCCTAATCACCCTAGACCCTCATGGTAAGGACATTTGGAGGTGGCCAACCAAATCTGGGGAATTCCAGTCTAAGATTTATTATGAGTTTACTTACTCTCATCTGGTGGCTGATCCTATCTTTAAATGGATCTGGAAATGCTCCTGCACTCTTAAGGTGAAAGTTTTTGGCTGGTTGTTATTGGTGGATCGGCTTAACACAAGGGATATGATGCAAAGAAGGCACTGGAACATTCAGGATGACACTTGTGTTCTATGCCAATCACTCGCACATGAGGACAGAATCCATCTGTTCTTCACTTGTAATTTCAGCCAGCGTGTTTGGAACTATCTTGGGATATCCTGGATTGCACAACCCAATCAGTCAACTTTCATGATGGCCTTTGCAGCCAGGAAGGAATTTGGTAAACCTTTCTTCTCTGAGGTGGTATTCATTGCATCCTGGAACATATGGACACAAAGGAATGGGAAGATTTTCAGAAATGAGACACCTAGCTTCAGGTCTTGGAGAAGGAATTTTGAACATGATCTTTCTCTTCTAGCTCATAGGATCAAGTGTAAATATAGAGATAGCCTTCTATCTTGGATAGCCTCCCTCCCATAGGTAGTTTCTGTAAGTATTCCTTTTCTGCTTTGTACTTATTTGTATTTTTGCTACTCTTGGAGCTTTAATAAAGAGCTGTGAGGCTGTTGCCTTGCAGTACATAGTCAAAAAATATATTAAGCGATGCATAACATAAGCAGACACGAAAGAGTGAGACCTCTCATGCGGACCCGTGTAGTCCTTAGGTTCATCTGCTCAGTTGATGATGGTAATGCAGTTGGGGTGGCTTCTCGCAGCGGGGAAGAAGATCTGAGGTGGCGAAAGACGGTCTGGATGGGGTATCTCTGGTGTGGTGGATGCTTCCGTCGATGGAGAAGCTCAGGTGGGGTTGACAACGGCACGGCAGGAGTAGGACAAAGCACACAGAGTTTTCGTTGACACCTATCTATAAATGAAGTAAATCTATAAGCGCTCCTTTGAATTGGAGGATTCTAAAAACGCAGGGATAGAAAAAACATGAGAATAGGATAGGAATGGACATGCAAAATAGAGCATTTGCAAACTCAGGGTTTCTGTCAGCCTGGGTGTTTGGTTCACAGGAATTGGAAGAACACATGAATGCAAAGAAACATGGTCAAATTAAAGTCGAACCACATGAAAATGTAAAGTTAGAATCTTATTATGCCACTAATGCACTTAGTCTTGTTCTTCATGCATAGGAATTTGAAAAGAGCATTTAGTTTTCTCCCCGTTAACTTTAAGCCACCCTCCATTTCTTTCTAGATTTGCCACTGCTTTGAACCAAAGGAGCCCTAAGGGATCGACATGAATGTAGAGTAAAAAAGCGATGCGATGAGTGTACAACCTCTTTGGCGTAGCCTTGTCGACCTCAACATCATTGGGTTGGTCGTTGAGGATGTTGTGGCTGGTGCGACTGTCAGAGGTGGGGAAGAAGATCTGAGGCATCTGGAGACAGCGCCGAGGGTACTGATCCGCTGTGATGGACTGTTCTGTCATTGGAGCAGCTCCAGTGAGGTGTACAACGACGAGGCTGAAGCAGGACAAGACAAAAAAAGTTAATCTAAAGTGGGATTCTAATGGCAACTTCAATAGATGATGTAAAATACATCACCAAAAAGTGCTAGATGTAAAATACATCAGCAGCGCGGCGGCCACTCCAACAGATGATGTGAAAACTGTTGACTCTGAACTCAACTGTCGAAACTGAATTTACTGTCCAAACTGAAATTTACTGTCAAAACTAAATTTTACTGACGAAACTGTATTTTACTATCAAAACTGATCGCACTAGTAGCAGATAAGCACGCATGAAATCGAGCAAATGGACACAGTAGTAGTTTAGGCCGCTCGAGCACTAGTAGCAGAGAGGCGGTGATCTAAATCAGCAGCCGCTCGAGCAGGGAACGCACTAGTAGAGAGCAGCCAGAGCAGCAGCTTGTGTAGCAGCAGCAGCGTGAGCGAGAGCTAGAGCAGCAACTAGTCTAGCTACAGCAGGTCGTGTAGCAGCATCGAGATCTAGAGAAGCAACTAGTCTAGCTGCAACAGGTTGTGTAGCAGCAGCAGCATCGCGAGCGAGAGCAAGAGCAGAGCAGTAGCATAAACGAGAGCAAGAGCAGAGCATCAGCGCGACCAAGAGCAAGAGCAGAGTGATACGTGTCCAATGTATCTATAATTTTTGATTGTTCCATGCTGTTATAATATCAATCTTGGATGTTTTTATAATCATTTACAGCAATTTTATATCATTTTTGGAGACTAACCTATTAACCTAGTGCCCAGTGCCAGTTGCTGTTTTCTGCCCTATTTTTGTTTCACAGAAAATCAATATCAAACGAAGTCCAAATACAGTGAAACTTTTTTCTTGGGCAAGAAGAATACTGGAAGCTTCGGGAGAGGGCCAAAAGAAGAAGAGGTGGGCCACGAGGCACCAGGGCGCGCCCCAGGGGGGGTGGCGCGCCCTGGTACCTCGTGGGCCCACCCCAACTCCGTTTGACCTAATTCCAGCACTATAAATTCAGGAAAAATCAGAAACCCTCAGGAGAGTCCACGAAATACTTTTTACGCCGCTGCAAGCTTCTGTTCCAGAGAGATCCCATCTGGGGTCCTTCTCTGGTAATCTCCCGGAGGGGGAATCGATCACGGATGGGCTCTACATCAACCTTGCTGCCTCTCCGATGATGCATGAGTAGTCTACCACAGATCTTCGGGTCCATAGGCAGTAGCTAGATGGCTTCTTCTCTCTTTTTGATGTTCAATACAATGTTCTCCTTGATGTTCTTGGAGATCTATCCGATGTAATCTTTCTTTGCGGTGTGTTTGTTGGGATCCGATGAATTGTGAGTTTATGATCAGATTATCCATGAATATTATTTGAGTCTTCTCTGATCTCTTTTATGCATGATTATTATAGCCTCGTATTTCTTCTTCGATCTATTGATTTGGTTTGGCCAACTAAGTTGATTTATCTTGCCATGGTAAGAGGTGCTTTGTAGTGGGTTCGATCTTGCGGTGCTCAATCCCAGTGACAGAAAGGGACATGACACGTATGTTTCATTGCTACTAAGGGTAAAAAGATGGGATCTATTCATTGGGTTTATTAATTCGTGAGTTTGTCTTGTCTACATCATGTCATCGTTCTTAAAGCATTACTCCGTTCTATTGGACTTAATTCACTAGATGCATGCTGGATAGCCCATCGATGTGTGGAGTAATAGTAGTAGATGCAGGCAGAAGTCGGTCTACTAATCTTGGATGTGATGCCTATATACATGATCATTGTCTTGGATGTCGTCATGATTATTTGCTTTTCTATCAATTGCCCAACAGTAATTTGTCTACCCACCGTATGCTATTTTCTCGAGAGAAGCCTCTAGTGAAATCTATGGCCCCCGGGTCTATCAAAATCATATTACTAAAACCCTAAAAATATTGCTACTATTTTCTTTTATTTATTTTATTTAGTATCTTTGCTGCAATCTATCAATCTATCAAATACAATTTAATCTTGCAATCTTACCGCCAAGGGATTGACAACCCCTTGTTTGCGTTGGGTGCAAGGATTTGTTGTTTGTGTGCAAGTACTGCTTACTAGGTGTTATTTGATTCTCCTACTGGTTCGATAACCTTGGTTTCATAATCGAGGGAAATACTTATCTCTACTATGCTGCATCATCCCTTCCTCTTCGGGGAAATACCAACGCAAGCTACAAGTAGCAGGAAGAATTTCTGGCGCCGTTGCCGGGGAGACATCATCAACATTTATCAAGTACCTTTGCACAAACTCTCATCTCCTTGCATTTACTTTATTTGCCATTTGCCTCTCGTTTTCAGCTCCCCCACTTCTAAAACGTTTTTACAAAAATACAAAAATATTTTCCTTTGCCTTTTTGCCTTTTTTTTCTAGTTTGCTTGTTTGCTTGTGTTGCCATGTGCCTCCTATTTGCTTGGATCTTCGCTTGCTAAAAAATTATTGAGATGGATCCTCATCCACTTGCTAATCTTTTCAAAAGATCCAATTATAATGAACCAATTGCTAGTGATTTTAATGCACTGGATTATTTTTATGAAGTTTTTCTTAAAATTCGTGAATCTGAAAATTGTGATGAAGTGTTAAAAGAAGAAATTTATAAAGTGATTCACGATAGCTCCTTGAATGAAAAGCATGATTGCAATAATGTTACTATAAATTCTATTAATGTCAATTTTGCTAATAATATGCAAAACCCCAAACTTGGGGATGCTAATTTTGCTATGTCCACTACTTATTGTAATGATCATGATTGGGGTGATAATGATTCTTATGATCCTGAAAATTTATTTAAACCTCATGATGAATATGCTTGCGATAATATTGAAAGTGGGTTAGGAAGAGTGTCAACTTTAGCTAAAAATAATCCCACATATTTGGAGAGTGTTCAATCTTATGAAATTTTTGATAAAAGTGGGTTTGGAGAGGTCATAACTTTAGTTAATGCTAATCCCACTATTTTGGAAGATGATAAAAAATTTATGCATGTGGATCATGGAGAGAAAATTTTATGTGATAGCTATATTGTTGAATTTGATAATGATCCTACATGTAATTATTATGAGAGAGGAAAATATGGTTGTAGAAATTTTCATGTTACTAAATTACCTCTCGTTATGTTGAAATCATCAATGTTTTATTCTTCTCCTTTGCATATGCTAGAAATTGCTTTCCTTGATAATTTGTTTGCTTATAAAATACCTATTCATAGGAAGTATGTTGGACTTAAATGTGTTTTTCACATGTTACATGATGCTCTTTTTGTGTTTCAATTATTATCTTTCATATGAGCATCATTGAAATCTCGAGCCTATCTTAATGGCTATAAAGAAAGAGCTTCTTGGGAGGCAACCCAATGAATAAAATAAATTTTTGCTATAAGTTTCTGTTATGGTGTGTTTTTACTGTCATGCTACTGGTATTATAGTATTTTTATGTTTTTAATTAGTGTTTGTGCCAAGTAAAGCCTTTGGGATGATTTGGAAGATAGTATAATTGATGCTGTTTGGAAAACAGAAAGTTTTGCGTCCAGTGCCCGAATTTTGTTTCTGTACTGGTGCGTCAGAAAAATCTGAAATTTTTACACAGTATTGTTATATGAATTTTCCACGTTTTCCTAATGTTTCAGAATTTTTGGAGTTACAGAAGGATGGCTTTTAAATAGATTGCTACAGACTGTTCTGTTTTTGACAGATTCTGTTTTTGATGCACTACTTGCTTGTTTTGATGAATCTATGGATTGTATTGGGGGGGATAAGCCATGGTGAAGTTAGAGTACAGTAGGTATAATGCAAAAATAAAATATGAATGGGTTACCAACAGTACTTATAATAGTGATTTGTTTTGTTATACTAACGGATCTCACGAAGGTTTTGTTGAGTTTTGTGTGATTGAAGTTTTCAAGTTTTGGGTGAGATCACGATGGATGAAGGAATATGGAGTAGCAAAAGCCTAAGATTGGGGATGCCCAAGGCACCCCAAGGTAATATTCAAGGAAGACTCAAGCGTCTAAGCTTGGGGATGCCCCGGAAGGCATCCCCTCTTTATTCTACCGACCATCGGTAATTTTACTTGGAGCTATATTTTTATTCGTCACATAATATGTGTTTTGCTTGGAGCGTCTTGTATGATATGAGTCTTTGCTTTGTTTTATTTTTAGTTTGTCACAATCATCTTTGCTGCACACACCTATTTTGAGAGAGCCACACGTTATCATCATAATTTGTAGAATACTCTATGTGCTTCACTTAAATTTTTTGAGCTATGCAGTTGCTCTAGTGCTTCACTTAAATCCTTTTGAGCACGGTGGTGGCTGAATTTTTTTAGAAATAAACTCTCATGCTTCACTTATATTATTTTGAGAGTTGATTGAAATTTTGTAGAAATAAATTCTCATGCTTCACTTATATCATTTTGAGAATTGACTTGATTGAAATTTTGAAGAAATGAATTCTCATGCTTCACTTATATTATTTTGAGAATTGTTAAGACTGAAATTTTGAAGAAATATTTGCACTCTAATGCTTCACTTAAATCTTTTTGAGAGATGATGATAGTAACGGTAATTTGCGCATGTTATGCAATTGGTCCCAAAGTGATGAATATTCAATAGGGATATAGATAAAAACTTTCATATAGATCATTGGATATGACAAGTGTGATTCCTTGCAATAGTTTTGCGATATGGAAATGATGATATGTGATGCCATGTTAGTGAGTAATTGTGCTTAAGTAAGAATATTAGTGTTAAGGTTTGTGATTCCCTATGCAAGCACGTTAAGTCAATAGTTATGCAATGAAGTTATATCCTACTATGGTGCATTATTCGGTGTTAGTTATGTTCAATGCATGTTTATGACCGTTTTCATTTTTTGGTTGGTTGCTTCTCAATCTTTTGCTAGCCTTCATTTGTACTAAGCGGAAATACTGCTTGTGCATCCAAAATCCTTAAAACCAGTTTTGCCTTATGAGTCCACTATATCTACCTATATGCGGTATTCCAATGCCGTTCCAAGTAAATTTGCGTGTGACAACTCTAAATTTCAAAATAATTTTTCTGTTTTGTGTGTCCGTACCGCTCATGAAGCGGAAGGGGGTAGCCAATATCTTCCATGCTAGGTGTGTTATTCTCAAGATAAGTGTTTATTCACCTGTCATTGCACGAGAGTGTGGCGGTAATAGGGATGCCCAGTCCCGAATTGTGAAATGAAATGAAATGAAAAATCTTATGTGATCACAATAATAAATTCCTTGGAAAGTGATGGTATGAAGGGCACCCGTGGATACGGCTAGCCATGGATTGTGAAAGAATTGGTGGAAAGGAATAAAATTTATTTTCTGTTTGGGAACCGCCTATGATGTATGTAGCATGGAAGATATTGGGAATTCTCATTCGTTTTCGTTGACAGGAAAAGCATGCCTCCCAAAATATTTTTATCTCGTTAATTTCAGCTTTGAGCTCTGGCACATTTGACAAATCTCTGCTTCCCTCTGCGAAGGGCCTATCTATTTACTTTTATGCAATTTTTATTTTTTGAGTCTCCATCTTCTCTTACAAAAGCACCAACTAGAGAACACTATTGTCATACTTGTGCATTGGTTGTAGCTAATATTTGAGTGTGTTTCATAAATGGATCAATGATTGAACATAATGGGCTAGGGATAACTTTCTTTAGCGTTGATATTTTGAAAGACATGGTTGCTTGTTAGTATGCTTGAGTATCTATGTTTTCATGTCAAATTATAGACTATTGCTTTGAATCATATAAGTCCAATGTCCATACTACAAAAAGAAAAAAGAATATGTGATAAATATGTTAGGCAGCATTCCACATCAAAAATTCTGTTTTTATCATTTACCTACTCGAGGACGAGCAGGAATTAAGCTTGGGGATGCTGATACGTCTCCAACGTATCTATAATTTTTGATTGTTCCATGCTATTGTAATATCAATCTTGGATGTTTTTATAATCATTTACAGCAATTTTATATCATTTTTGGAGACTAACCTATTAACCTAGTGCCCAGTGCCAGTTGCTGTTTTCTGCCCTATTTTTGTTTCACAGAAAATTAATATCAAACGAAGTCCAAATACAGTGAAACTTTTTTGAGATTTTTTCTTGGGCAAGAAGAATACTGGAAGCTTCGGGAGAGGGCCAGAAGAAGAAGAGTTGGGCCACGAGGCACCAGAGCGCGCCCTGGTACCTCGTGGGCCCACCCCAGCTCCGTTTGACCTAATTCCAGCACTATAAATTCAGGAAAAATCAGAAACCCTCAGGAGAGTCCACGAAATACTTTTTACGCCGCCGCAAGCTTCTGTTCCAGAGAGATCCCATCTGGGGTCCTTCTTCGGTAATCTGCCGGAGGGGGAATCGATCACGGAGGGGGCTCTACATCAACCTTGCTGCCTCTCCGATGATGCGTGAGTAGTCTACCACAGACCTTCGGGTCCATAGGCAGTAGCTAGATGGCTTCTTCTCTCTTTTTGATGTTCAATACAATGTTCTCCTTGATGTTCTTGGAGATCTATCCGATGTAATCTTTCTTTGCGGTGTGTTTGTTGGGATCTGATGAATTGTGAGTTTATGATCAGATTATCCATGAATATTATTTGAGTCTTCTCTGATCTCTTTTATGCATGATTATTATAGCCTTGTATTTCTTCTTCGATCTATTGATTTGGTTTGGCCAACTAAGTTGATTTATCTTGCCATGGGAAGAGGTGCTTTGTAGTGGGTTCGATCTTGCGGTGCTCAATCCCAGTGACAGAAAGGGACATGACACGTATGTATCGTTGCTACTAAGGGTAAAAAGATGGGATCTATTCATTGGGTTTATTAATTCATGAGTTTGTCTTGTCTACATCATGTCATCATTCTTAAAGCATTACTCCGTTCTATTGGACTTAATTCACTAGATGCATGCTGGATAGCCCATCGATGTGTGGAGTAATAGTAGTAGATGCAGGCAGAAGTCGGTCTACTAATCTTGGACGTGTTGCCTATATACATGACCATTGCCTTGGATATCGTCATGATTATTTGCTTTTCTATCAATTGCCCAACAGTAATTTGTCTACCCACCGTATGCTATTTTCTCGAGAGAAGCCTCTAGTGAAATCTATGGCCCCCGGGTCTATCAAAATCATATTACTAAAACCCTAAAAATATTGCTGCTATTTTCTTTTATTTATTTTATTTAGTATTTTTGCTGCAATCTATCAATCTATCAAATACAATTTAATCTTGCAATCTTACCGCCAAGAGATTGACAACCCCTTGTTTGCGTTGGGTGCAAGGATTTGTTGTTTGTGTGCAGGTACTGCTTACTAGGTGTTGTGTGATTTTCCTACTGGTTCGATAACCTTGGTTTCATAATCGAGGGAAATACTTATGTCTACTGTGCTGCATCATCCCTTCCTCTTCGGGGAAATACCAACGCAAGCTACAAGTAGCACAGAGCAGCAGCGCGAGCGAGAGCCAGAGCAGTAGCAGCTCCTGCTGGTGTGGACGTCAATGCCGAGGGACCCACGCCATGGGAGAGAGACGCCATGGAGGAAATGCCCGGCGATGCCGCTGTCGATGGAGCCGCGCCATGGCGGCTCGGGATCGAGCAACGGTAGCCCCGTGAGATCGAATCAAAGAGAAAATGTAGCGATGAGTGTAGAACCTCTTTGGTGGCACCGAGTAGGCCTCAACTTCATCCGAGGAATCGGTGAGGGTGCTGCGGTTCCGGTGGGGCAGGTGTAGACGGTGCTGTGGGAATGGAGGTGGCGCGATAGACGAGGTGAACGTCGGGGCAGCTCCTTGGAGGTGGAGGATGGGTTGGCTGAACCGGCGGGACGACGAGATCAACGAAAGATCCTCATCCGCTGTAGTGGATGAGGGACGTCGAGCTGTTGCGGTGGACGACGTCGTCGGGGAAGAGGCTCCGGCTGGGCGGCGGTCGGGTGGCGGACGGAGGAGCGTGGGGTTTCGCGGGTTTTGGCAGCCTCGGTATATGAATGGGGTGGGCGGAGGGGATGGGTGGGGGAACCATGGCTTAGGGACGTGCTTGTCCGAAATGTGGGGTAAGTTACGAAAGTACCCCCACCCGTTTTGACCATGGAACGTCGAGGTGGCATTTTTGGCTGAGGGATAGAAGGGGGATTTCGCGTGTCTGGGCGGCGCGACCGATTTCGGAGGAGGAGGGAGTTTTTGCGCGCGTTGAAATTTTGGAATAACAAAGCACGGGTTGAAGAGGCGGGAGTTTTCGCAGCACAAGAGACAAAGAGGTAGCTTGAAATTTTGGGATAACAAGGCGCGGCTCGAAATTTCGGGAGAACAAGCTTAACATGTACAAAAAAAAACACAATTCACACCACACAAGAGAGAGTCATGTCCCGTTTTACTATATGAATTAGTACAAATGCCATTAAAAAAACAACGAACAACTTAAAAATTCAGGAGGATAAGCTTAACTTGTACGGTACCAAATCAATTCATACTTCCCTCAACAACAACAACAAAAAAAATAATTCGTATCGTCTACCATATGGACTAAATTTGAGTCCATTTTCCGTATTTGAATGGAATTGTTGTCAGGTTAGTTATACCATCATCTAAATATTATCTTCACAACACACGGCATGAATATAGTAGTAAATTCCCATTTAAATATGAACTACATGTACCATCTGATCTCAAATTCAAATATGTGTATCCATTTTATGTTGAATTCAAATCATACACTGCAAAAAAAAGACACATCCGTGACATATGGCCCGAACGAAAACTTTTTCTGTCATGGTTGTGACACTTCTATGATGATAATTGTGACGAAAACACGTATCATCATAGATGTGGTGGGCTCCTACTTCTATGACAAAAAATTATGAAAGAAAATGGGCTTTTCGTCCTGGGCGGGCCGGAGACGCACCCGCATTACATTCTTTGGGCTGTCCATGGCGTAAAAAATCGTGGTAGAAGTGAGGGCGAGGAAATTTTTGATGAGTTCCCGGTTACGGTGGGTAGTCGGGGCCGAGCGATGCAGTGTGGTTTGCACGTTTCTCTCGTACGCGCGCGTGTGTGCGAGGCATTCGCTAACTGAACCCGAGCGATCGAGGTGTTCGCTTACTGAACCCGAGCGATCGATCGCCCTCGCACTACGTACTGAACCCGAGCGATCCCTTCGCTGCTAATTGAACCCGAGTGATACCTTCGCTGCTAACTGAACCCGATCAATCCCTCTTCGCTGCAAACAGAACTCGATCGATCCCTTCACTGCTTATTGAAGCCGATCGAGCCCCCGTACGTGTGAGACGTAGCCGGTTGTGTTGCCTCTTGATGGACAGTGCCTGTTGCTGCCGCGCGCGCAATACGTAGAACGAGTCAAGACTTGCATCGATCGACCGAGCCCTTGCACGAGATGTTGTGAGTTGACCTAGCCGGTTGGTTGGTTGTGGATGAACAGGGTTCCCGTTGCTGTCGCCCTCTCGTACGCTCCACCCCAGCCAGTGGGTTGGTTATGGATGAACAGTACTTTGGCCGTGTGAAGGTGGTTGGCGCTGGATGAACAGGACCCCGATCGATCGAGGAGGCCATGCCACGGTATGCCACACCCCAGCCAACCTGGATTAGAGCCTGTGGAGGCCGTAGGCAGTTGCTGATGAACAGTAGCCCATGGAGGCACGCGGTTGGAAGTCGACGGTGATAAACAGTAGCATGTGGAGTCCCGTTTTGCGGTACACCACACCCCTCCCGATGAACAGGACCCCGTTTCGACCGTAGGTGGTTGGAGAGAAGTCTGTTTCCTCCGTTTTGCGGTACGCCAGACCCCTCCCGATGAACAGGACCCCGTTTCGACCGTAGGCGGTTGAAGATAAGTCCGTTTCGGCCGTTTTGCGATACGCCAGACCCCTTCCGATGAACAAGAACCCGTTTGGACTGTAGGCGGTCGAAGATAAGTCCGTCTCGGCCGTTTTGCGGTACGCCAGACCCCTCCTGATGAATAGGACTCCATTTCAACTGTAGGCGGTTGAACAGAAGTCTGTTTCCTCTGTTTTGGGGTACGCCAGACCCCTCCCGATGAACAGGACCCCGTTTCAGTTGTTCCGTCCAAGTCAGTTGGCTCCCAATGAATAGTACGCATTCTGACCCAGTCGGTTGCCTCCCGATGAACATGGTGTTGTTTCTTCGTTCTGACCCATCCGGTTGGCTGCCGATGAACAGGAGGCCGTTGCTGCGTACCACCACCATCGCCTCTCCATGTACATGAGCCCTGGCTGTCCGTATGCACGAGTACACGATCGAAACCTGAAAGTGCAACTAATCCCCAGGTGGTTTTGGTAATCAATAACAACATATATATCATTGATCTAATATTCATTGCTAATAGATTTCAGAAAAAGATCAATGATTGGCATGGCAAGGACTAATGGATGTGGATCCCTCAAAATGTCAAGGACAAGTTCGGCATCTACAAAACTCTTCATTTTCATTTTAGTGATCCAAGATCACATTGAGTCCCTTAGGAAAGCCAATACTATTAAAAGGGGATGAGGTGCTAATGATGAGGTTGTTGCTCAAAGTGCTTAGTGGTATTGCTCCAAAAACCCTCAGTCATTCTCCCACATTCATATCTGTCCAAACCCTAAATTCCTATCTCGGTCCCACCGAAATTACTTCATCCGGACTCACCGAGACCATCACTCATATTGCCGCTGCCAAACCCTAGCAATTCGGTTACACCGAAAAGGATCTCGGTCCCACCGAGATGGCTGCGCCAAGTTTCTGTAACACCATTATTTCACTTCAGAATCACCGAGTTGAAATAATCGGAATTTCTGAAACTGAGTTCTGCCATAGCCTTTGCACTTCGGTCCCACCGAGTTGTTCCACTTCGGTCCCACCAAAAAGCCTAAAGTTCACACTTTTTACACTAGTCGGTCTCACCGAGTTTATGTTCGGTCTCACTGAGTTGGGTCAAAAAGTGTGTAACGGTTGGATTTTTGGTGAAGGCTATTTATACCCCTCCACCCCCACTTACTCTCTAAGAGAGTCATCAGAACGTGCCTACACTTCCACCATACATTTTCTGAGAGAGAACCACCTACTCATGTGTTGAGATCAAGAGATTCCAATCCAACCATTTGAACCTTGATTTCTAGCCTCTTCAAGTTGCTTTCCACTCCAATCCTTCTCCTACCCATGCCAAATGTGTGTGAGAGAGATTGAGTGTTGAGGAGACTATCATTTGAAGCACAAGAGCAAGGAGTTCATCATCAACACACCATTTGTTACCTTTTGGAGAGTGGTGTCTCCTAGATTGGTTAGGTGTCACTTGGGAGCTTCCAACATCATGTGGAGTTGAACCAAGGAGTTTGTAAGGGCAAGGAGATTGCCTACTTCATGAAGATCTACCCCAAGTGAGGCTAGTCCTTCGTGGACAGAAGCCATGGTGGAATAGGCAAGGTTGCTTCTTCGTGGACCCTTCGTGGGTGGAGCCCTTCGTGGACTCGCGCAACCGTTACCCTTCGTGGGTTGAAGTCTCCATCAACGTGGATGTACGATAGCACCACCTATCGAAACCACGCCAAAAATCATCGTGTCTTCATTGTGTTTGAAATCTCCAAACCCCTCCTTTACTTACATGTGCAATCTTCTACTTTTTGCTGCTATACTCTAAGAATTGCATGTGTAGGATAATAATTGACTTGGTGTATTTGCTAAAATCTGCCCACAACTAAAATTGGGAAAAGGATAGATTTTTATTTAGTCAAGTAGTCTAATCACCCCCCTTCTAGATATACTTTCGATCCTACAAGTGGTATCAGAGATGGTCTCCATTGCATTGGTTTCACAACCTAGGAGAGTATGGCGTCTAGTGAGGGAAATTATCACCGTAGAGGTCCATATTTTGATGGTACAAACTTTGCTAGTTGGAAGCATAAGATGAAAATGCATATTCTTGGTCATAACCCTGCTGTTTGGGTTGTTGTTCGTGTTGACTTGCAAGGTGAATTCTTTGAGGACGGTAAGGAACCGGATCGTGAAGCAACCGCGGAAGAATTGAAGATGTTGCAATACAATGCTCAAGCATGTGACATTCTCTTCAACGGTTTGTGCCCCGAAGAGTTCAATAAGATCAGCCACCTCGAGAATGTAAAGGAAATTTGGGATACTTTGGTTGATATGCATGAGGGTACCGAGTCCGTCATGGAATCCAAGTTGGATGTGCTTCAAAGTCAACTTGACAAGTTCAAGATGAAGTATGGTGAATGAGTCGCTGAAATGTACTCTATGCTTGCTCTCATCAGAAATGAGATTGCCGGCTTAGGAAGTGAAGAGATGACCGACAAATTCATCATCAAGAAGATTCTTAGAGCCTTGGATGGAAAGTATGATACCGTGTGCACATTGATCCAAATGATGCCCAATTACAAAGATCTCAAGCCCACGGAAGTCATTGGAAGGATTGTTGCTCATGAGATGTCACTCAAGGACAAGGAGGAGTTACACAACAAGTCAAGTGGTGCTTACAAAGCCTCAACCGATGCTCCCACAACTTCAAGCGACAAGCTAGTATCCAATGAAGAGATAAGCTTACTGGTGAAAAGGTTCAACAAGTTCTACAAGAGTAGAGGAAAATAAAGAAGCTCAAACTCAAGAAACTATGAGCAAAGATCATCAAGTCATGACCGTAATTGCTACAATTGTGGAAGACCCGGACACTACTCCAATGAGTGTACGACACCTCACAAGAAAAGAGACGAATCACCAAGAGGAAGACATAGAAGAGATGAATCACCTCACAAGGAGTGAAGGAGTAGAGATGATCGTTATGAACGAAGACCTTCTCGGAGAAGCAAGGATTTGAAAAGGAAGGACAAATCATCCAAGAGCTACACTAGAAGAAGACATCAAGCCCATGTTGGTGAATGGATTTTCGGCTCCGACTTCGACAACCAATCCAAGAGAAGTTATCACTCCAACTCCGACTATAGTCAAGATGAAGGTGATGCCGGACTTGCTCTCATATCCTCCAACTCCTATGACCTATTTGATTCACCAAATGAGGTAATTGGAGGATGCTTCATGGCAAAAGGCCCTAAGGTATCACACCCCAAATACTTTGACTTCAATAGTGATGAGGATGATTTTCTTGGTGATGATGATCTACTTGTTGATAAGACTAGTGATGTGAGCTATAATGAAAATGCTAGTAATCATGATAGTCAAGAGGAAACGAATGACAATGCTATGAAGGAGATTGAGCGTCTAACTAAAGAACTAAATACTCTTAAGTTAGCTCATGAAACAACTCAAGAGGATCATAGAGAGCTTCTAAGATCTCATGAGAACCTACGCTTCGAGAAGCTAAATTTAGAGCAAGAGCATGAGTTTCTAAAAGCTATCAATGACGATCTTCGAAAAAAGAGTTCTTCATACCTTGCCACACATTTACTCTTGTCTACCTTTGTGCCACAAGTCAAATCTAAGCAAACTAGTAACAAGGGTAAAAAGGGTTCTACTTTTAGTAGTAACAATAACAATGCTAAATCAATATTATTGCTTCTAGTAGTTCTATTAATTCTACTAATGATTCTCTTAGCCAAATTAAACTTGAGCAAGAAAACGATTTATTGAAAGAAATTATAGAAAAGGGTGGCTACAAGAGCCTTGCTGGGAGTAAGCAATTTGAGGAAATTGTGCGCAAGGAAGGAAGGCACCGGAAGAACCAAGGTATTGGTTTTGAATGAAATTTCAACGCCAATAGAGTTGAGTCGGAAGAAGATGTGGCACCTCGATAGAGGGCCGACGCACGCCAGCCCCAGGATAAAACCTGGCGCACGCCTGAGACATGATACAACAATTCCAGGCACAAAAATGGCTTTATTATATGAAATGGAGTTTTACAATACTGTTGCTTACAACAATATTACATGGCTCCAAGGCTAACTAAATGGCAGCGGAGGTCTTGGTTCAGTGGCAACGACGTCTCTGGCTGGGCTCCACAACGCACAGGACTGGCTAGGTTACGATCTAGCACGACGGATCTTCTCCTGCAACTGGCCACGTGCAAGGCCAGGTGAGTACTTTGAATGTACTCGCAAGTCAACCAAATACATAGCATCCAAACAAGCAGATGACAAAGCAAGCCCTATGCTTTTATAAGAATTTAATCTAAACATGGTATGGAATTAACAGGAAATCATGGATCAATCATGGCATACATGGATCAGGCATATCAACTTTATATCATGGCATGGCATGGCAATTTCTACGAAGCATGGCATCCAAGCTTAATCTGAAACCTACACTACACCTACCTCCCGTGAAGCATTAAAGTAATATGTGGTGACATCACTCAGTTTTACTGCCTTTCTGGGCTAACTCATGACTCACCGAGATCTCATCTCGTGATCATATCAGAACAACATGATGACTGCTCGCAATTATCCAAATTACCACATTCACTTAGTAGCACATTCCTTAACAAGTTTATAATAACAGGTTTGTCCTCTAGATCGACTAAGACCAAATAGTGTGACCTAATCCGAACTGTGTCCAATACCGTGGACGCGGATATTCGAATAGATTCTTACACTCTGCAGAGGTTGCGCACTTTACCCACACTACGAAGCTCCCGGTCCCGTACCTCGGTACACTTCCCCTTTGGGTGGACCGGTGCTGCTTCAACGAAACTTGCCTAACCCGTGACTCCCCCACCGTACCACCGACAATCATCCTCCCCCGGAGTCATGACCTGGGTGGCCCCTGTGTCACCCCGTGACACCTGCCACCGTCATGGCTAAACAAAACTGTCCCAAACGGGGACTCCCGGGCTAAACAAACAACTGGGCTCACAAGGTTATCGCCGCCTACCGGGCCAGGGTAGCACGCGCGCATAACCTTCCCTGTTTGGTGCTACCGATAAGAGAGCACAAAGCTAGACCAAGTCAAGGCCGTCACATACCGGCAAATGTGGCCGCATGGGTAAGCTCTGTTTGGTGGCACTATGACTCGATCCCATCGATAACGGAGGAGGTTTAATTTATAAGTTCAATTTAACATTTCCATCATCTCATCATTATATCAACATTTATGAGCAGGAACAATGCCTTAACAGCAGTATAAGAAAACCATAACAGTGTTGACAGTAATGGCATGAGATCAAATCATAGCACTAACATGACAATGGTGTTAAAAGTATTGTTACTAGCATGGGAAATATGACATGAAAGCAATTCATGATATCACATGGTAAATAACACTAGTATCTAGCACAGATGAAATAACGGGGCTACGGCAGTGCAGACTAACAGATGATCTGAAATATACGGCAACACACACAGGGTGCAAGCAAAGTCATCACGCCAGTCCGGAGCTCATGATAAGAGGTTGGCTTGCCTTGGGTTAGAGGAATACACCGGGAGGAAGTGCGATGAAACTCCGGAAAGATTTGCCGAAAAAGTTTCCCTCTCGAAGGGGCTGATTGAAGGGCAAGGGTAAAATGGTCATTTTCATAGTGTGGAAACATTATGAAAATGATGCCATCGGAACGGTCTCGATGAACGGAAGACGTGGGTGTTGGAATTACCTCAATCGGAGTTACGGTCGTGGAGAAACGGCCGTTAGTTTGTTAAGCGGAGAAACGGACAAAAAACTGTGCATTTCGGCCCTTAACGAATGAACGTCCGCAAAGTAGCTATTTCGGCCGCCGGCTGAAAAAAACGAAAGCGCATTTCTGGAAATGCGCTTTCAGTGAACAGAAAGCGCAATGCATGGAGTACGCTTCCACTTACAGCCGCTGGGCCCGGGTTGACTTTTCCCCTCCGGCTGACGAGTGGGCCCCGCCTTATCTCCTTTCTCTCTCTCTTCTCGGGCCGTCGTCCTCTTCCTTCCCCCGACTGGAACAGAGCAGGGGTGCCGCCTCTGTCGACGTAGCCGTCGACTGGGAGCACGGGGAGGGCCGCCGCGAGTCTCACCGGAACCAGGGCACCGCACCGCATCCGGGGGTGGTCGCGAGGCCTCGGGGGACGGCCTGCAGCGCCGACGCCACTGACCGGGACACGGCGGCCGCACCACGGCAGGAGAGCCGCGCCGGCAGAGCTTCCCCGACGGGAATGGAGATGGCGGCGGCCTGCGAGCACTCAGGGGTGGTCGAGGGCGAGGAATGGGGAGGAGGGGGAGGGCCACACGGCCGGAATCGGGAGGGGGCTGGGCATCGGCAGAGCTTCTGCCGTGGGAGAGGAAGAGCTCGGGGAGCTCGGCTGAGGGGGTGAGGGGGCTGCTGGTGAGGAGGGCGAGCTCGGAGGCGCCTTATATAGGCGAGGGGAGGGCTACACGATGGTGGCCGAAGCTCCGAGCGCCCGTCACCGTGGCGGCGACCTAGCGGCGAATCGATGTCGGCAGAGGCGGCCACGAGCTAGAGGACGAGGGGGAGAAGACTCCAGGCGGTCCACGCGTGCGGTGGGGAGCTCGCCGGCGCTCGCGGATGAGCTGGAGCTCGCTGGAGACGGCCTCCCGAAGCGTCCAGTGCACAGAGCTCCGATTTGGCGCGCTCCGCACGTGGTCACCGCGTGACCACGGCGTTGCCACGCTGCACTCGAGGCCAAACCTTGTCTGGGGTCTTCTTCGTCCTTCCCGGAGTTGACCTACGTGGTTGAAATGCAATGAACTGCTCTGGTGTGACTGCACCTTGGTCAAAGAGTTTCCAGCAGCAAACTGTTGACATGTGGTGTGGTCAACACAGTGCTCCTCTTGGCCTGATCTTAGGCTGGGGTTAGTCATCTTCTAAGGTGGCCATGCTGACAAAAATTCAGCTCAAATGGACAAATCTAGATGGTACTTCCTTCACAAAGCACCAAACTGGCCAGAAATATGAATGAGGATGCTGGGGTCAAATGGCTAGATAGAATTAGCTGATTTTTGGTGTAGAGTGATGATTTGGTCATGAGAGATAGCTGGAAAAGTTACAGCTCAAATTGATCATCCATGAGGGTACTTCCTTCACAGAGATTCAATCTGAACAGAAACTTAGATAATTTACTGAGGAAAATTTGCTAGATGACATGGGCTGGTTTTTGGTATCCAAAGGTGATTTATCAATGTTAACCACCCTGAAAACTTTCAGCCCAAAAAGACCAAGGGTTCAAGCACTTCCTTTGCAAACTGGAAATCTGGACAGAATTTGCAAATGGATGTTGTGCTCAAAATTTGAATTGTGTAACTTGAGATTTTGATGGAAATGGTGAATATATGGATAGAAGAAGCTCCACAAATTATTTGGGATTTTTCCTAGCTACCAAAATGGTAGTTCCTTTGGAAAGGCCCCCAAATTGAAATATTGACTTTAAATAGGAAAATGCAATTTCCCTTATTTAATTATGGCCAATATTTTTGTGAGAGATCAATATGATCACAAAGAATATCTCCACAAGTTTTCATGAACTTTGGAGATGGATAGATATTTTTCTGGATTTAATTCCTCAGAAAGGCAAAACAAGGAATTAATTCTAGATGAGAAATATTGCATATGACTTGGCAATATTTTTGCACATCTAGGGTTTATGGATGAAGGAGGGTCTCTAGAAATTTTGGGAGGATTAACAGAGCAAGGAAAATGATAGCTCCTTTGTAAACACAAAGGTAGGATTTCCAGTTCCAATATTTTGAAACTAGGGTTTAAATGAAGTTCGGGGTTTACTGACGGAAGCTTGGCTGGCAAAATAGCATGGGAAAGGTATGGAGAGATTGAGGATTGTCTGGATTCACCTGGTCACTCACCAGATTCCATAGGAAAAAAAATTTGGGAGAGGAAAGCTAAGAAGGAATAACAGCACAAAAATCGATAACCCAATTTTTGGGGTGTTACAGAAGATCAATACCCCAAGACAAAGTTTGTTCCTCAACAAGAGAAGTATGATCCTACTTCCTTCAAGGGGACACGAGCTCAAGATGATCTTCCACCACAAGACCACAAGCTAAAAGGCAAGGACAAGCTTCAACAGGAGATTGACTCATTTGAAGAACCACCTCAAGCTTTGGTCAAGTGGGTTCCCAAGGTCTCATCAAGTTCTACTTCATCAAGTGCTACTACAACTCCAAGGATTCGCATCAAGTTAATGTGGGTTCCAAAGAAGAAGAACTAGAGAGTTCTTGAGGGTGACTCCGCCAACAAACTTCACTCATATTCACTTATGGCGAGGACTTGTGCAACCAACTTCAACATCTTGCATTAGTTCATGGAGTCACAAACCCTCTTGTTGGTATGTCAAGGGACAAGGTATTCAATGCATTCATGGACATCACCATATGTGCATTTCACTCTATGTCTATGGATATTCTTGTTTTGTTCCTTGTGGGACTAACCCATGTAGGTATTGAAAGTGCAAAACTCCAAGGATTGCTCCCAACTCTTGATGGACTACATCAACATTGAGCATCCACATCTTCAACATCTACATGAAGTCGTCATCGACAAAACCCAAGGTTAGTTCATCCCTCTTTGCGGGGATATCACATCTAGGGGGAGCTTTGCTCTAAGACTTGAGCTAAAGCAAATCAAATGGTGTGAACACATTAATGCTTTATGTAAAAGTGGTAACCCCACTTGTGCTTAAACGATGAGTATGACCTATGATCAAATGTTCTCATTTGGCTCCTATGTCAATATACTCATATATAGATGACAATGTCATCGCCCATTGTGTGATAGATGCTAGTGTTGGTTGTGCATATTTGACACATATTTCATTTGCTATCTTATTGTGTGAGCATGTTGCTATGCATATTTCTCATTCGAGGACATCCATTTGTTGTTTTGATTGTCTTGGTTTTTCTGTCCAAGTGGATGTACAAGAATGCCTAAGAACCTTCTCTAGCTATCTATTCTTTCTTGTCTCAAATTCCCTTCATGCTATATCACAACATTTGAACAAGTCTTTTTCGGACCCTCCGGGTGAGGCGCACTCGGAGCCACCGATCTATCTAAGACTGAACTCCAAAACCTTCTAAATGCATTTCGGTGTGACCAACTCTCTCTCATTTGGATCCACCGAAACCATTTGGATTGATCTAGGTTTTCATCTCGGTGTAACCGATTTGAACCAACTCAGAGAGATTGATATGATGTACTGCTAGCAGTTACACATCTCGGTGCCACCGATTTGTTTCAATCGGAGCCACCGACAACAGATGGGTATATATATCCAGTGAGCCCGTACGGTTGAAATTTCTCAAACGTTTTCGACCTCACGCCCCACTGCTGCCGTCGCCCTAGTTTCCGGACGATCGTCGTTCCATCTAGCATGCCCTCGCCATTGGATTGCGCCACTGTCAACGGAAATCACTCCCTCCGTTGCCTCCGTAGAGGATTTGCGCCAAGTTAGGGTAAAATCCGACCCCTTAGTGCTTCAATTTCTGATTCAATGCACTAGGGTTTCGCCATGATTCATGCTACTATGTGCAACTTCTATTCCATGAATAAACTCCTTAGATTAGATGCGAGTAAAGATTTTAGGTTTAAATTTCTGCAGAATACATCTCAGACTAGCCAATCTGAAAATTTCGGAGTCACCGATCTGGCTATGGCCATTGCACAAGTACGTCTCGGTGCCACCGAGTTGTACTGATCGGTGAGGCCGAAATGAAGTTTCTGTGAAACCCTAGTATCTCGGCAAGACTGAACCACAAATCGGTCTAACCGAAACTGTGTGTCTGGTCTTTGTTTAGTGCTTCGGTATCACCAAAATGTTCAACTCGGTTGTTCTGAAATGTCTTCTGTGAAAATTTGAAACTAAGATTTGAACTCAATTTTTTGAAAAACCAGCTGCATTTTGTGATAACTCATCTACTCTGACTATACCCAACTTATTCACAGGTATGTTTGCAAGATGTCAGATGCCAGTGACAGTCGGAATAGGTCTGAGGAGCAAATTGTTGATCTAAGTGTAGGCTTTAGTCCAGAGGGCAGTTTTGATGAGGGCAGCAGGAGCACACCCAGTAATCTACCCAAGGCAGCCAAGAGAACCAGAAAAGCTAAGGGCTCAGAATCTGATGATGAGGACTTCCATCCTGAGGAAGTAACCTCCAAGAAGAAGCCAAAAGTTGTTTCCAAAGAGTATGGCACTCGAAAAGAAAGAGGAGTCACCAGGAAGGTCTCTGCCTCTATAGCTACTAAGAAAGGTATTTTTTCAAAGAATCCAAGAGGATCTCAGTAGGCACCCATCAAGTCTAAGCCCAAGGCAGCAGGCAAGAAGAGAGAAAGGAAGCAAGTGGCTAGTGTGGTGTTCAAACCCACATCTATGAGGAGAGATGATGCCACAAATGAAGAAGAAGAGGAAGAGAGAGTAGCACCTCCACCCAAGCAACAGAAACTCATGGGGGATGCTATAAAAACTGCTACTTCTTCCAAGGCCAAGCCCATAGCTGCCAAACCCAAGAGAACTACAAGGAATGTGCTAGCAAGTGAGAAGAACAAGGCCCCAGTGCCTCAAGGAAATGATGATGATGATGTTGATGAAGCCACAGTGCTAAGGAAGCTAAGACCTAGACTGCCAGAACATAATGACACACATCCCATTACTGAAAAACATGAAGGAGAGGAAGGATAATGGTTTGAGGAAGTGGAGGCAAACTGATCCATATGTTGTGAGGAGGAAGAGTGCTGTAGATTATCGCTTTCACACCAAGGAGCAGCATGATTTTTATGAGACAGTTTTGCTAGACAAGAAGCCCCTAGTCAGTGACATGAGATGGGTGGACTGGAAATTCATTGATGCTAATGAAGACCATTTTCCTCATGTGCATGAGAGCTTCAAGATGATTGGCATTAATGATTTCATTGGAAAGAAGCTGACAACATGGAATGATGAGATGGTTATGCAATTCTACTCCACTGCTCATTTCTATTCAAATGGAAGAATTGTATGGATGACAAAAGGTATCAGGTATGAATCCTCAGTTGAGGAATGGGCTACCTTGCATGATGTGCCCAAGCCAGAAGAGCATGATATTGATGTGTATGCCAAGCGCAAGATGGATCACAACTCCATGGCAAACATGTATAAGGAGATTCCATTGGCTGATGTTGAGACTCACAAGCTAGGCTCAGTCTACCATCTGTTGGCAGGACTTGCTACCTCAAACACCATCATGAGGCATACATTGATGCCCAAGTCAGGAGATGAGAGGATGATCAGAGGACACTCCATCAACATGCTGCATCATATTGACCGTTCAGAGAGATTTGGAGTCATGGATCTTATAGTTGAGACTATCACAAGGACTGCAGCCGATCAGAAGGGGTCGTGTGGCTTTGCTCCACACATTCAGATGCTTATGAACTCCAAAGTTGGTAACAAGACTTATTTGCTTGACCGTGAGCACTTGCCACTTAGGCCTGAGTTTGAAGATAACACCGTGACCATGGATCCATCCCATCCCACTTCAGCCACAGCACAAGCCGAGAAGGAAGCAAGAGCAGAAGCTGCCAAGTCTACACAGCCTAGAGCTACATCTGCTTTGTTACTGAAGACAAAGGCCGACCAGATGAACCATCTTCTTCGAGCCACATAGAAGATCGAGCATAGTTTGGTCACCTTAGCTGCGAACCAGAAGAGTCTTGAGAGGATCATTGAGACTAAATTCTATGACCTGGACGTCAAAGTAACACGATGCAAACCACCATTGAGAGCCTGAAGAAGGAGGTGGATGAAGCAAAGAATGCTAGTAGTGATGATGAGCAGCATCAAGGATCAGTACTTCCTACTACTACGCAGTTCATGACCCAGCTTAGGTCAGCAGCAGTTCCCGACACTTCCAGAGCTACAGTTTGAGCTCCAGATGCTGCACCTTCAGTTGCTCCCTCAGCTGCTCCAGTTGTTGCCACTCCTCCACCAGTCCTGTAGACTTCTTCAGAGGCATTTGCAGATGCTCTTCTCTCTACTCCGACATCGACTCACATCAGAGCTGCCAGTCAGAGGACTTCACTACCAGGAGCTGCCGGAGATCGTGTCTAGAGCGACATTTAGCTCTATACCTATTCGATCTTTTTTGTACTTGTTGCCAAAGGGGGAGAATTTGTATAGATCATTAGAGCTTCGAGAGAGAGTGCTTTGCTTTTGTTCGTTTGTTTTTTCCTTTGAGAGTTTCTTGCTTCAATTTGGTTTGTGTTACCTTTTGAGCTACTTTGTTCGTTATGCTTGTGATACTACGTTTGGTTATGTGTGTTTTATCATACGATGCTTCATGCTATGCTTGTTGCCTATCTTCATCATTATCTATGTATGATCATTCACTTGGTTGATTAATGATGAGTGCTTATGTTATTGTATTCTCATCATTTTGAGCGCTCCACCAAGATGTATGTGACATGGAAGAGTGACCCATGATCCTAATCGATTGTGCATTTGCATTCAAACGCAAATTTTAAATAATGCACAAATTTAGGGGGAGCTCTTCCTTATCACATACTTCTCAAAGCGACGATGTATTTCATTGATTATATCATATGTCGAAGCTTTGATCTATATGTGTCATCAATTACCAAAAAGGGGGAGATTGAAAGTGCAACTAATCCCCGGGTGGTTTTGGTAATCAATAACAACATGTATATCATTGATCTAATATTCATTGCTAATAGATTTCAGAAAAAGATCAATGATTGGCATGGCAAGGACTAATGGATGTGGACCCCTCAAAATGTCAAGGACAAGTTTGGCATCTACAAGACTCTTCATTTTCATTTTAGTGATCCAAGATCACATTGAGTCCCTTAGGAAAGCCAATACTATTAAAAGGGGATGAGGTGCTAATGATGAGGTTGTTGCTCAAAGTGCTTAGTGGTATTGCTCCAAAAACCCTCAGTCATTCTCCCACATTCATATCTGTCCAAACCCTAAATTCCTATCTCGGTCCCACCGAAATTACTTCATCCGGACTCACCGAGACCATCACTCATATTGCCGCTGCCAAACCCTAGCAATTCGGTTACACCGAAAAGGATCTCGGTCCCACCGAGATGGCTGCGCCAAGTTTCTGTAACACCATTATTTCACTTCAGAATCACCGAGTTGAAATAATCGGAATTTCTGAAACTGAGTTCTGCCATAGCCTTTGCACTTCGGTCCCACCGAGTTGTTCCACTTCGGTCCCACCAAAAAGCCTAAAGTTCACACTTTTTACACTAGTCGGTCTCACCGAGTTTATGTTCGGTCTCACTGAGTTGGGTCAAAAAGTGTGTAACGGTTGGATTTTTGGTGAAGGCTATTTATACCCCTCCACCCCCACTTACTCTCTAAGAGAGTCATCAGAACGTGCCTACACTTCCACCATACATTTTCTGAGAGAGAACCACCTACTCATGTGTTGAGATCAAGAGATTCCAATCCAACCATTTGAACCTTGATTTCTAGCCTCTTCAAGTTGCTTTCCACTCCAATCCTTCTCCTACCCATGCCAAATGTGTGTGAGAGAGATTGAGTGTTGAGGAGACTATCATTTGAAGCACAAGAGCAAGGAGTTCATCATCAACACACCATTTGTTACCTTTTGGAGAGTGGTGTCTCCTAGATTGGTTAGGTGTCACTTGGGAGCTTCCAACATCATGTGGAGTTGAACCAAGGAGTTTGTAAGGGCAAGGAGATTGCCTACTTCATGAAGATCTACCCCAAGTGAGGCTAGTCCTTCGTGGACAGAAGCCATGGTGGAATAGGCAAGGTTGCTTCTTCGTGGACCCTTCGTGGGTGGAGCCCTTCGTGGACTCGCGCAACCGTTACCCTTCGTGGGTTGAAGTCTCCATCAACGTGGATGTACGATAGCACCACCTATCGAAACCACGCCAAAAATCATCGTGTCTTCATTGTGTTTGAAATCTCCAAACCCCTCCTTTACTTACATGTGCAATCTTCTACTTTTTGCTGCTATACTCTAAGAATTGCATGTGTAGGATAATAATTGACTTGGTGTATTTGCTAAAATCTGCCCACAACTAAAATTGGGAAAAGGATAGATTTTTATTTAGTCAAGTAGTCTATAATCACCCCCCCTCTAGACATACTTTCGATCCTACAAAACCCCGCCTGTATGTACGTACGTGGCCGTATTTTTTGCAGCGTGGTTGTACGTATGTGTACATGATTTAGACGGGACTGCCTAAACTGCTATGTAGGGGGCTCTACTACGACACGTGCCACTCCTTACACGGCCACGGTTCATCCTCGTAGAGAGACCAATCGACCAGTATGTACATACACATTTGCGACCAAATAGATAACGCTACGTACGCTGTGACCTGGTGGGTCCCAACGTTCAGGGGGATAAGGAGGCACTTCCTGGTTTGCGAATATATAGCTGCTGTGTCCCAGCTGTCACGGGGAGGAATCTTTTTTGCGTGATAAGGAGGCACTTCCTTGCGTGCGGAGATGTAGCTGGTGGGTCCCAGCTGTCGGGGGGAGGAAACTTTTTTTCCCGCGTAATAAGGAGGCACTTCCTTCCGTGCGAAGATGTAGCTGGTGGGTCCCAGGTGTCATGAGGAGTAATCATTTTTTTGCACGTAATAAGGAGGCACTTCCTTGCGTGCGAAGATGTAGCTGGTGGTTCCCAGCTATCAGCCTCTCCATGCATAGTCCTCTTCCGATGGCTCTCGTTGTTGACCACGTTGACCACGCATCATCGAGCGCACCACGGCGGTGGACGATGGCGAGGCCTAGGATGGGAATGACCTGGAGTCGTGGAAGACGGGGCATGGGAGTCCCCGATGGAGGGGAGCACGAGGGTTGACTGGTTCGGCTGCCGTCGCCGGAGAATAATAGAAGGTGTGGGTGAATACAGGTATGACCTGGCCACCGGTGGGAGTAGGGTGGGGATGCGAGGCCTGCGCGGCAGCACAACTGGCCACGGGAGGCAGAAGCAGGCGCTCCCGTCGGCGATGGTCTTGGCGGCTAGAGCAACAAGATCAGAGATTGAAGAAGTACGACGGCCGTCGATGTCAATCCAACGGCTATGGTTGTCAGAATAGTTTGTTGAGTTTTGTTTTTGACCATTAAATCGTGTTGTTGACTAAATGGACAACGCCTTGTGCAGGCTTCATCCTAGTGGGCAACAAAGTCAGCTTCGAAAGCTATGGCGGACATGTAGCCCATTTATTTAGGTTTTACAACCCATTTGATTTTGCTTTCCAATACATCTATTTCCTGGGCAGGGTTAGAAAAATATAGCTGATTTACTATTTCTGAGAATTTACAGCCCATTTTATTATTTTTTCGAATACACCTATTTACTAGGCTTGGTGAAAAAATAATATTGCGGACATGCACGCATTTTTCTGATAATTTACAACCCATTTGGTTTTAGTAGAAATAGACCCATTTTCTAGGATGGATGAAAAACCAATGTTGGTCTCGACAGAGCATTTCTTATTAAAAATTAATACTGAGCTAGGAATTTTATTAAAAAAACTTAAGTTCGGCTTGGTATTCTTCTATACTATATAAAAATAGAACTGAGTTGTGCATTTTCTTTAAAAAAACATAGGCTGGGTTGCGCTTATTTTAGGACAAAACAAAACCTGTGCTGGCACACGTCTTTCGGCCCATTGCATTGCTGATGTTCAACGAACAAGGCCTATGTAGTATAGTACAACTTTACGTAGGTACTCAGCCCACATTCAATGACGCCTGAAATGGCCCAAACAAGGCTTGTGTACATCTTTTTGAAGTCACTGAGCTCAAATTATAACGTAAGAAAAAAGGTAGAATCCAGTGAAACATAATTAAAAGTTGTCACGAGCAAAGAAATAATTCAATGGGTCCCACTTGTTAGCGAGAGAGAGAGAGAGAGAGAGATAGAAACTGATCGGTCGATGCTTGTGCATACATCTTTCAGCTATATGCATTGCTGATGCTCAGTACAAACTTATATAGTTTACACAATCATATACAACATCATAGCACATTGAGCTTGCATACAAAAAATTCACGCGGGGGCACAATAGGGGTGGAAACAGTGGATCGCTACGGGTAGGGCTATCTTGAAACCAACAAACTAGTACATCACCATTCATCGTCTTGATCAATGACGTGGAAATATCTTGAATGATGTGCAAAGAAAATAGATAGACAAGACAATAAGTTCTGCTATCACTTTAAGTTGACGTACACCCGTTTCAAAAAAAATCAGGTGCAAAAATAGAATAGGTCACAATCAAAGGTATTGGCACATCAGAGCTTCACACCTATAGCTCAGATATAACTAGTTTCTGAGAAGATTCAGTTGTTACCTCGAATTACAGCACAGCCAGGTAGCCAGCCCGACCTCTTCTCCCAAAGAAGCAGTGGCCTCCGCCGCGCGATGGAGTAGGCCCTATGCTATCCATCGTTCCGACCAACACGGGGAAAGTCTGACGTTGACTCCTATAATGGACGTTGTCGACAGACCCCAGCACCAGTGGCAGCAGCAGGACTTCGATTGATGGATTGACCACTTCTTTGACATGCATGAAGACTCGACATAGGTACATACCTAACGTGGTCCGCGGCGGCCTTGGTGGCGACGAATAGTACAACCACGTTTCCTGCACCGGTATCTCAACACCAATCACCTTCGGTATGGTGGATGGCTTCTTCATCCATGCCATAACCGTCAGAGCCCAGCTGTCCGGAGGAACAAACATACGTAAGAGCTCACCTGGTCGTTGATAAGCTCATTCATGGACTCGCTGTTCCAAGCCCGTTGAGGCATGCCGTGGAAGGTAAGTTTTCTTAAAAACTCAAGCTCAGAGGGCACTGAGCTCCATCCTGGGTGCCACGGATCGTAGCTCACTAGCGCGCCATCGCAGAACAAATGCCGGGAAGATTTGAACACACAATTGCAGTCGAATGTTGTTCAGAACCTGACAAAGAAATCAGCCGGTGGCGGACAGACTTCGACAAGCAAGTCACTTATTTGGATGCCATGCGCAATTCCAAGAGTTTTGACAAGGTCCTCCGGTGAGACGGGAGGCCGGTCGCCATTGATGGTTACCATCAGCAATTTGCCGGCAAACTGGTCATCTAGCGCCGCCATGCCACTGTTGAGCGACAGCACGCAGCGCCCGAAGGCAGGACGGACCTCAGGATCTCTGGCTCAGAGATTCGTGTTGACCGGCGACATGATAGTGCGCTTGAGTACATGGAGTAGAGGAGGGGGATTCAGGGCAACTGGAGCAGGAATCGAGATTCCAGAGGTGTGGGAGGGGCGGGGGATTGGGGATGAAAAGGTAGCATGAATTTCAAACGTGCGCCAATACGCTCTCGCCGCGCAAGCGCACGAAAACAACGGTGGCGCCAATATGTCGGCCTAAGAGCCCTATTTTTTTGAGCGCCTGGCCTCAGAGTTCATAATTGGCCTGTTTGGCATTGTGTTACTACTCGGCCCATATTCAACGACACCTCACATTGACCCAAACAAGTGCACATCAACGAAATGTCACTAAGCTCAAATTATAACTTGAAAAAAGGAACCCTAAAACCTCATTTAGCCCATCAGCAGTTCGAAACAAAAAACAGTTCGAAACAACATTATATACAACATGCAAACACTGACTAGTGACTACTACTGACATAAACAGCGAGACATGAAAGTTTATAAGAAGTCTTGCTACACCACCAAAACGCACCCATCTGCAGCGCTCAGACTCTCGTGATCTAGACACAAATCACAAAGTTCTAAAGAGAGAGAACTAGTACATAGTAAGAGTGACATAGACGAGGATGACCAAATTACAAGGAGTCTGTATAACAAAAGAGAACACTACCCATCCAGAACAAGCAGCAAAGACAGCAAGTCATTCGAAGAGGGATGATCCAGCACCATCATAATTTGCAGCCCCCCTTCAGCCACCAATGATTCAAAGACACCAGGATAACACCCTTTCGACACAATAGCCCCATTACCTATCAACCTAAAGGCTTGAACCACATCACTTCTTGTCGGAGTTGAGACATTCAAGGATCAAAGTTAATACAGATGCCTTTCTCATTCTCACCTTCATTTGGCTGTAGCTGTATCGTTGACAATCAGGGGCGGCTGATCCCGTAGACTTGGGTTCACCATGTACACACAATTTTCCCTAGCAAACAGAGCCTCTCTGCCATCAGGATCCTTGAAGGTGATCTCCTGGTTAATCGGATAATTAAGTCCGAGAAACAGAGAGTGTGAACCAAGGCTGTTTACCCGCCTCCAACTCAAAAATCCTGAAGGCCCCAACAAGCTGGTATCCTACTCATAGACGTAACAACCATTCTCCGGATACTCACATATTTGATGCTACTTGTATACAGTGGGGTTTTTGCAATATAACACTACCAGCTGATGCGTGCGAATGATCATCAGTCTTTCGCCGTCGTCTGATCGAGCGAGGAACCAGTTGTGCTTCCCTATTTTCGGCAAAGGTGGTGTGATTACAAAGGGCAGGGCCCGTATGGACACTTCATCATATAGAAAAGGAGACAAAAAGGACAAGCATTGTTAATGTAAAATCAGCATTGTTTAGAGTATGAGTAGGATAATGTAAGAAACAGCATTGATTTGTCCCAGTTGGAACTGAGAGGAAAATAGAGGGAAATGTATACTGGGGTCAAAAATATAGCAGTGCCATGCATGGTTATACTCATGTAATCTCTCAATCGATTCTTCACAGGAAACTAACACGCCATGCATGTTATGTAGTCATGTTCTGTTCTCGCAAATAAATTCTTCAGAGGAAAGTAACACACCATGCATTGTTATATACTCATGTTCTGTGTGCAAAATTCTTGTGAGGATATTATTCTCCATTGATTGCCGAAGGGCAAATATAGGTATGTAGACATGGTAAGCATGACATGATTTCACTACTTCCAAATATAGAGTTTTCCATATGCACTTTTACTTCCCTACTAATGTATGGTTAGATGAAACCAACAATGTTATGCATGTTTGTACATTATGAAAATGAGGAAACTAACATGGCTATTAATACACACTCATATTTAGTAGTATAAAGATTACTATAAAGTTCGGAGAATATCCATATCTTCCTAACCGTTTGATTATTGAAGGGTACAAATTGGCAGTATAGACATGGTCACAATCACATGATTTAACTACTTGCAAATAAAGAGATTACCATTTGGACTTCCAAATTTCCCTATTTATTTCCTGATTTATGGCGTCCCTAATACATTGCCATAGTTCTACTCAAATTCTGCTATAACAGGGATATGCCAATCATCACAAAAATTCAAACAATGTCATGGCGTTATCATTAAAATCAGATGAAAACAACTTACGCGCGGCATCCCAGCAATACGTGGTGCCATCTACATTGTCGATCGCGTAGATGATGCCATTGTGTTCAATAGCATCACAGAACTGTGGAGCACCATTGATGCAGCGCTGCGAGGGGAGTTGTGTCCACCTACAGCCGGCACCGCCGCAAAGATAGGCGAGTCCACGGTCGAACAAGGCAATTAGCTTGAAGTCTGCGTAATTCCCAAATGGCGTGGGCACTTGGCAGATTACAACCTTCAGCAAAACAAGGTCCGTCCAGCTGACGTGGTAATCTACTGGATGTGGTCCGCGATGGCAAATCCCTATACGATCCAAGGGAGGAAGGATAATCTCATAGGAGGTGTGGACGTTCACGAGCACCCACTTGTTCTGGTATTGTCCGACGGCAGCCATTCAGTGGGAGTTCATGCCGACCCAGTACATACCTGACAAGAAGTTTCGGGTGATGGTGGTCAGATCGAAGTCGAGGGGCATGATTTACGCCTCCGTATCATGGTGATAGTTGTGAGCATAGTGGTGAGCACGCCATCCCGCAAGAGCAGATAGCAGCAAGCAAGGTGTCTTGAAAATCTCAGGCCTCGCTTCGACGATGGCCGCGTGCAGGTCCCTCGAGCATGCAGCCAGCCACACGATGCTGAACATATCCATATGCGAACAACAGAGGTGGAGGATGTCCCTGGGGAGATTGCTCCAGCCGTGGCTCATACGGATGCTGCACGGTTCGGGTTCGGCCATGGTGGAGTTTGGAAGGTGGGGTTTTTTGGGGCTTGATTTATGGGGGAGAAGGCTCTCGGTGCTGGAGTGGCTGGCGAGTAGAATAGTGGTACTGGGGGAGGCGAGCGAGGCGAGGGTACGTGGGGGCACTGTGAGATGAAGAAGAGTGACCTCAGGATCTCCGGCAAGATGGAGATGGAGATGGAGTGGGGCTAGGGGAGAGGGAGACAAAGCAAGGCATGCTGTACAGCGCGGTTACAGTGACTGCACAGGGTGAGGCTGACTTTGGTAACCCGAACACACCTCCTGGACTAGTGTCACCTCGGACGTAGGGTCTTGTCACTTCACTGTGAGGACCGTATGAATAATATTTTGACCAACAAGTACTACACATGTAGTAATACTAGTAGTAACATAGTACTACAGTAGTATATCGGAAAGAGGTCGTGCTAGCATGCCTCTGGGTTCACTTCATCCTCCAGGTAGCATCCATATTGCGCGCAGACCAAAATTCTCATGCAAGCGGAAGCGCGAAGAAGGCCTTTTTTTCCTTTTTGAGGATAATCGCATATTCCTTAAGCAGAAAAGGTTACACACATAGCACACACACAGAATCATCGAGAAACCACCAGAAGAAGGCTTGGGATCTCGAACTCTGTGCCATGTTCTCTGATAACGCACATGAACTATCTATTGTCCCACCAAAAAAATGTCTCGGGAATTAGAGCAAAGTGTAACGGGAAATGCCAAACCGATACATGTACGTGGAGTAGCACTATAGTATGGGGAAAAAACTGAAACAAAATGGTTAGCTCTGCAGGTATTCAAACGCAGAAGTTGTGTCTCGCACGCACGCGCCAATATCCATCCGAACCAGCTCCTACTCGCATAGGCTTTTCGTTTTGCAGGCCGGTCTACCTAGCCGTCTAATCAACTGCCTGCATGCCACTTCTCCATTAATTCTCCATCGGGAACCGATTTTCCTCGGCTTCTTCACCTCTCCTCTATTTCATTCAAACCCCACTGGATTCACACTATTTTAACCTCTTCACATACCTCCGAAACCCCTTTAAATAATCATCTTCTTCCACTCTGTTTAACCACCTAATCCCATCTTCTTCCACTCTGTTTAGCCACCAAATCCTAATACTCCAAACCATAGCCCTCTGGTCCGGCGGTTCCAACTGGAGAAAGAGATCTGTATGCAGGTTTTAAGCGTCAAACATGTGATCAATGAAGGCTCATTGAGGATAGCCGCCACCATCACCGACCACGCAAGGGTTGTTCGGGAGTGGATCAACAATGTATCCAATTCCCTCGAAAATGTGGAGATGAAGATCGTTGGTCTCGACGCAGAGTACACCATGCATGTCAGTGGGGAGATTCAATGCGCCGCTATCCTTGAGCTGTGCCTCGAAGATTAAGTTTTGGTGTATCAGATAATGCACGAGCCCTCCATACCAGGTGAGCTCAATGATTTCTTGTCTCGGGAGGACATATTCTTCTGTGGACCAGCCATCGATGGGGACAAAGAAAAGCTGGCGTTGTCAGCTAAGTGGGAACCAGGGTACCACGGCCCGTCTGCCCGCGGCCTAGGAGGCAACTCTTGGGGCGGCCCACGAAGGACGTTTCTGCCTTAGGCTCTCCAAAACAAGTCACCTCATGAGGAGCCAGCCTCGCGAGACCCCTTCATCGCCAGGCGGAACGCTGCAATCAACAAGTGGCAAGTAGCCTCACGAGGGGTGGCCTCGTGAGGGGAGGCCTCGTGAGGGGCGGCCTCGTGAGGGCCACCCCACGAAGGAGACTGCGCGGCGCCAGTCGCACGGCATGTGCCCATCACGTGGGTGACGTCCTACTGTCAGGATAAGGATGGCAGGGCACGACCAAGACCAGTTTCCTCTTTGGTGCAAGGGAGTAGCGGCGTCTGCCCCCCTCAAAAGCAGGTCCCAATGCCTTCCGCTTTGGTAAAAGAAGATCAGGACGGATCGGCGCGCCAGGATGGAGGTCATCGCCAAGCCCACCAGCGCATCACGTAGACTGCTTTATCAGGCGGAGACCGCCTTTAGTCAGAATAGACCTGCGCCTGTCCCCCTTTGAATTGCCGCCCTGTGGCCACCCTTTCCAGCTCATATTTTCGTGGAAGAGGACCAAGGCACTACAAAAGGGGCAGGGCCGCTTCCATGTAAGGGGATCGATTCATTCTCCCCCACACCTTGTGTACCTCGAGCCACAAGCTCTCCACTACAGAGCAATCCAACACAAGAAGGAGTAGGGTATTACACCGCACGGTGGCCCAAACCTGGGTAGCTCGCGCGCCCCCTTCGTGTCTGGTGAGAGCCGGCGAGCCCGTCGTGTTCCTGCCGTAGTTGCCGTCTTGTCGTAGGTTGCCAAGCAAAGTCCCCCAGAGTTCGAATCCTAAGTTCTTGGAGAAGTTTCTTGGATGCAGATCCTAGACTCCGACATTTGGTGCGCCAGGTAGGGGGACTTGCCGTCTTCGCGCCTTCGACTTCGATGTCAGCATCGACATGGACGACGCCACTGCTCGCCAGGAACGCACTGCGTGCTGAGCCGCTGCCAGGGTCCATGCGGTGCCCGCTGCTCGAGGTGCCCCTGGGCGGCACTCTCGCGCCGCCACCGAGCCTGGTGGGGAGCGGGTGGCCTCCTCCGTCCACCCATCGGTGAACGAGCAGGCGCACAGCCGCGCCGCTGCAGCCTCCTCGCTCACACGTCGTGGCCCTCCCGCTCCGCACGCCGTGCTGCTCATGGCGCAGGAGCTGCTGCGCTATCGTCCCACCGAGGACGGCTACGACGCCTGGCTCGGGCGCATCATCGAGCTCGTCGACGCCGCCCGCGACGGCCAGGCGCCCTCCCACTCCCTGCCTGCTCCGCCGTCATGCGCCGAGCGGGCAGGGCGCGACGCTCCTCCTCCTCCTCCTCTGGGCTGCGACGCGGCTGGACGCCGCCCCACATCGCGCGCTCCGGAGCCGTCCCACGGCTCATCTACGCCAGACAGTGTCGATGACAGCTGCCAGATCGCCCGCCACGCGCCTCCGAACACGCGCGTGACCCTCGAGAAGCAGCGTAGCTGCTAGGACCGCATCCTCCATGACGTTGCCGCCACAAGGCGCCAAAAACGCGCGGCCCAGGATGGTGGTGCCGTCACCAACGGGGTCTACCCGGCCCTCACCCCCGAGCTACGCCGCGTGGTGTGACCCAACGAGTTCAAGCCAGAGCTCCCTCCGCGCGACGACGGCAGCGCCAACCCCTCGGAGTTCTTGCTGCTCTACACCATCAGCATCCAGGCCACGAAGGGGGACGACCGGGTCATGGCGAACTGGTTCCCCATGGCTCTCAAGGATGCCACGCGTTCTTGGATCCTGAACCTTCCCAAGGCGTCCACCTCTTCGTGGGCCGAGCTGTGCAAGCAGTTCACCGCCAACTTCAAGGGCACGCATGACCGCCCCCTCATGCTCAATGACCTACGAGAGGTGCGCCAGCGCCGGGATAAGGCTCTCTGCAAGTACATCTAGCGCTTCAGCCAGGCGCGCCACCGGATCCCGAAGGCCCCCGATGCCGCAATCATCTCCGCCTTCTCCTCCAGCGTCATGGACGTGATGATGCATGAGAAGCTTGCCATCAACGACGAACTTGGCTCTGTGGCCGAGCTATTTGTCCTCACCGACCGCTCCACGAAGGCTGAGGAGGGCCGCCTCTTCATCCACAACGACCCTGATCCTCGTGAGGGGCGGCGTCATGAGGGGCGGCCTCGTGAGGCCAGCCTCGCGAGGGGCACCCTCGCAAGGGGCAGCCTCGTGAGGGGCGGCCTCGCGAGGGGCGGCCTCGTGAGGGGCCGCCTGGGGGACGCCACCTCAGCTCGCCGAGGCCGCACCCTCTCCAGCCGAGGCAGCATTTGAGCCTGTTGAGGCCCCTGGTGCCCCACCTCAAGTGGCCCGCAACGGCCAGGCCGGTCGTGCCAATGCGGAGGTCCTCAAGGGCCTCAAGACGAAGAGCTTCAAGAAGCAGCTCACGGCCTGCGGCAAGGGTTGGCTTGACGAGCTCGCCTCTGTGCTGTGGTCCATCCGCACAACGGCGATCAAGCCCACCGGTGAAACGCCCTTCTTTCTCGTCTATGGGACAGAAGCGGTCCTCCCAGCCGAGGTCAAGCACGGGTCCCCGCGGGTCTTGGCCTTCGATGAGGCCCGTCAGGACGGCCTGCAGGAGGATGACCTGCTCATCCTCAAAGGCGCACGCCGCTAGGCTGCCCTCCGCAAGGCAAGATGCCAGCAGGCATTGCGTCGCTGGCACAGCCGTAACATACGCCCCCGCTCCCTCTTGGCCGACCCGTCGCGCCCTCCGGAGCTCTCTCTACCCGCGCTGCCACCGGCACGCGAGAGCTCCCTCCCACTCTCGTGGAAGCCCCATGCTCACCACTGGCGGCCTACTTACCTGAGGGGCCCTCGGCCATCACATCCTCAAGCTAACCCGTGTCGAGCACGGCAGCGCAAAATGGAGCTGTACATGCTCCGGAGCTCTCCCTACCAGCGCTGCCACCGGGATGTGAGAGCTCCCTCCCACTCTCGTGGATGCCCCATGCTTAGCACTGGCGGCCTACTTACCTGAGGGGCCCATGGCCATCACATCCTCAAGCTGACCCGTGTCGAGCACGGCAGCGCAAAATGGAGCTGTACACGCTCCGGGGCTCTCTCTACCATAGCTGCCACCGGCACGCGAGAGCTCCCTCCCACTCTCGTGGAAGCCCCATGCTCAGCGCTGGCGGATGCCCCATGCTCAGCACTGGCGGCCTACTTACCTGAGGGGCCCTCGGCCATCGCATCCTCAAGCTAACCTGTGTCGAGCACGGCAGCATGAAGGGCGCGCGCTCACGATCTCCCCCATGGGTATCACATGAGCGGGGGTTGGGCACGGTGCCTGTGCTCGGGTCAGTCCCAGTAGCGCCGCAAAAACCCAAGTGACTGAGTCTGGCTCGCGGGCCCTCTCCCGTGCACGTCACCTCACCAAGGTCCTTGGTGCTCTTGTCTCCTCGCGTGACACCCACAGGCGACCTCGCGAGCGCGCTTCAATGCATTACTTGCAAAAGCTTGGCAATCTCGCTGATGCAGGACACCGGAGGCCTCAGGAGCTCCTCCTCGGGAGGCCTCATGAGCGACGTCTCGTGGGCAAGGGGCTTCGGGAGCAAGCGCCCCTCACGAGCCACCGACTACGGGCGGCACCACGCCAAGTCACGTGCTGCTAAAAAGCTAAGTCTAAAGTATCGCTTGAAGCTTTGGTAGCACCCTTCGATCTTTCTTCCTTTCGCTTTCCCCTCGAAGCATCTTTGTTTGCCTTGGCACGAGCCGCCTGTGCGTTAAGGGGGAGATCCTTGAGCATCGCGCCTCGAGAACTCCTACCAGCCCTAAGAACCCTACACCCTCTGGCCTTGCTGAGCGCACGCTCCAGCATACCAGTGACGGTCGTAGCCCGCTTGAAGGCTGGGTCCCAGCGACGCAGGGCACAAGGGCAACGTAAAAAGGGAATGAAGACTTCATGAGGAGACGAAAACACAGCAAATATTAAAGTACTTCAATCAAAAGTGCTAGGCGACATCTTCACACCCCCACGGGGCCACGTCTACTCTATGATAGGAGACAAAAGTTAAAGACTCAAGCAAATGAGCCACTATCGGCGCCATCGTCGCAAGCGATGCCTTCGCCCTCGGTGGCTGCCACGGTGCGCTCCAGGTTCTCCAGGAGCTCGCGCTCCTTCTCCTGCTCGGTGATGGTCAGCGCGAGCTCGTGCTCCCGGATCTCCCTGTCCAGTTCCCAGACCGCCACCATGCTCTCGCGCCCGTCGAGCGCCTCCTCGTGAGGGGCAAGCTAGGACTTGCAAGTCGCGGCACGCTCCATCTAGGCCTTCTCCGCGGCCTCTGCCTCCTCAAGTCACCGGGCGGGCCCTTCCGCATCTCGGGTCACCCCATCAAGGAGCTCCTTGGTCTTCCGGGTGGCCTCCTCGCGCTCCTCCTGCACGACGCCGTCCCGCCGGCGGCCTAACTTGGTGGCCACTTCTAGTTGCCGCTAGCCCTCCGCGAGGCGCACTCGCTCTTGGCGGAGGTCCTCCTCCTCGGCCATGAGGTCGGCCTCGAGGGTGATCAGGGCCGACCGGGCGTGGCGCAGAGTCCCGCGCCGCAGCAGAGTACTGTGGCCTATGAACGCCATGGCCAGGGACGTGTCCGGCCCACCTTCCTCGTCCGTCCCCGCTGGCCGCGAGGGGCCCGGGGGCTGCAGCTCCACCGAGCCCAGTGACGTCTCCGCCGGCAGGGGCTTCACCCCCGTCAGATGCTGGGGGTTCTCCACAGCCTCCACCTCCGCCTATGACTCCGTCGCGTGCGGGGGGCTTGGCGCGGTCGCCTTCGGCTCTTGGCGCACTGGCGGGTGCTCGGGGCTCACCGTGGCCGCTGTGTCTGCGCCTGCCGCCCAAGCCGCTGCGGAGCCCTTCGAGGGGCTCCGCCTCACGGCGTCCCCTGTGGCGTCGCCGCTTCCGGCGCCGGTCGCCTCCGGCACCTCTTCCTCCATGTGGACCTCCTCCAGAGGTCCACCTCCCCTAGCAATTGGAGGCGCATCCTTTGCACAGCTAGGGAGACGTCGTGCGCTCTCCCTCGCCATCCGCCCCGCGCCTCTCCAGGCTTGGCAGGGGCTCCAGCGGCTCTTCAATCTGCACCCCCCGTGGGGGCACGGTCTGCCTCGTGGCCCCCTCTGCCCCGGAGGTCTCCTTCTTCTTCGACGGGGGTCCCTGCGCCACCAAGGGGTCTTAGCCCATGCCTCACGAGGAAGAAGAGTAAGCGTAAAGGGAAAGGACAGGACGAGGGGACTTACACGTCCGTAGGGGCCCACCGCCTCTTCTTCAGCTTCACGCCAGAGTAGGTGCCGCTGCCGCTCCCTCGAGGCTCGCTCGAGCTGACTCCCGAGGCCTCGCGTGGGGGGCCTGCCAGGGCCTCCTCCCGTGACCTCAGCGAGCGCATCCTCCTCGCGAAGTGCGTCGCCCTCCAGGCCAAGGGTCACCTCGTCCTCCGGAGGCACAACCTGGGAGGGCGTGACCGATAACCCCCCTAGGCGTCATGGGGGAGTGGAGGCCTCTACGCGTCGCTCCTTGGGCCCGGCAGTTCAATGGGCCCCACATCGTTTCGTTCCAAGCGGGCGGAACGTGCGCGCCACGGGCCCGGGGGCTACTATCGGCCCAGTGGGAACCAGGGTACCACGGCCCGTCTGCCTGCGGCCCAGGAGGCAACTCTTGGGGCGGCCCACGAAGGACGTCTCTGCCTTAGGCTCTCCGAAACAAGTCACCTCGTGAGGAGCCAGCCTCGCGTGGCCCCTTCATCGCTAGGCGGAACGCTGCAATCAACAAGTGGCAAGTAGCCTCGCGAGGGGTTGCCTCATGAGGGGAGGCCTCGTGAGGGGCGGCCTTGTAAGGGCCACCCCACGAAGGAGGCTGCGTGGCGCCAGTCGCGCGGCATGTGCCCATCATGTGGGTAACGTCCTGCTCTCAGGATAAGGATGGCAGGGCACGACCAAGACCAGTTTCCTCTTTGGTGCAAGGGAGTAGCGGCGTCTGCCCCCCTCAAAAACAGGTCCCAATGCCTTCCGCTTTGGTAAAAGAAGATCGGGACGGATCGGCGCGCCAGGACGGAGGTCATCGCCAAGCCCACCAGCGCATCACGAAGACTGCTTTATCAGGCGGAGACCGCCTTTAGTCAGGATAGACCTGTGTGCATGTCCCCCTTTGAATTGCCGCCCTGTGGCCACCCTTTCCCGCTCATATTTTCGGGGAAGAGGACCAAGGCACTACAAAAGGGGCAGGGCCGCTTCCATGTAAGGGGATCGATTCATTCTCCCCCACACCTCGTGTACCTCGAGCCACAAGTTCTACACTATAGAGCAATCCAACACAAGCAGAAGTAGGCTATTACACCGCACGGTGGCCCGAACCTGGGTAGCTCGCGCGTCCCCTTCGTGCCCGGTGAGAGCCGGCGAGCCCGTCGTGTTCCCGCCGTAGTTGCCGTCGTGTCGTAGGTTGCCAAGCAAAGTCCCCCAGAGTTTGAATCCTAAGTTCTTGGAGAAGTTTCTTGGATGCAAATCCTAGACTCCGACAGGCGCCGTACAACCTTGATGTGAAAAAGACCACTGTCCTACAATCCAAAATTCCTGTAGAGGGTTGTAAGAAACCAACACCATCCTTATTCGACGTAGCAAATTATGTACTCGGAACAAAGCTTGAGAAGGGCGACGAGACGCTGGAATTAAGGTCGTATGGATGGGAGATTTATCCCTTGACCTACGAGTGGATAAAATATGCAGCCCTCGATGCCCGTGTGAGTTTCAAGATAACTGCAAGGTCGAATGAGCTTGTAGCGAAGCCGTCCCCCACAGAAAATGAGAAGAAGAAGAAGAAGAAGAAGAAGGGCACTATAGATGGATGAACTATTTCCTCTCTTATTCGTAAAAAAATATTTCCTCTCTGTATATATGGATAGATGAACTATTTCACTGGTGTGCATGTCTTTCGAACAAATGTAGTAGCGTAGGTCCACTTGAATATAATGAAGTATTTATCCGCCTAATTTTCTCTCCTACTCCTTGCAATGATCAGTATGCAATGCATGTGTTAGACGACATGACAGCTTGTCCATGGACGCTGAAATACGGCGACCATAATGTTACCACCACTGCCACACGCGATTCCCACGACGCCGCTCGAACCCATGACACCACGTCCCCCGACGTGCGCCTCAACCCTCACGGCCCCACCGCCCCTCCGCCGCGTGCGCCGAGAGGGGAATGTATCTGCTGCACCCCACCCTTGTGGTGCTCGTCTACCACACCTTTAAATGCTACCGTGATACAAGATTCTGAGCCATTGGATCGTGGATCGAGAGGCCAGCATCGGTCAGTGCGGGTTTTGCAGAAAACTCCCAAACATTTTCGAAATGACGCTTTGGTCCACAGCCTAAGATGTTGTCCGTTGGATCACAGATCTAATGGCCCTGGTGCCTCCCTATCATGGTAGCATATAAGGTGCGGTAGCACCAGATATTTTCCCACTCATGCCAAACTCGAGATTTGTTTCTTATTTTTTTCTAACATTTTGTAACGTGGCATGGCATCTGTGCACCTAAGCCTCTAAAAAAATATTGGAGTGCACTCTAAAGATCTTTATATGCTCCAGAGCAACTGTGCATGTGGATAGTAGCTTCTATTCCTAAATATCAATACAACACATTATCTATTTTCTTTCCTAGCCATGTAACCATGCCACATAAGCTAGGCATGCATGCAATCCATAAATTGCAATATATTGCATTACTCTCCAGCATGCAATGCTGCCACATCATCTATTCATGCCTGTTAGTCATAGGTTGTTTTTTGCATTAGTCTTAATCCTTCACATTTTTTTAGAAATGACATTCTTTTTAAGTAATGATATGACTAATCCAAATATTCATGTTCCATACAATTAAAATCCAAATGTCCACCAGAGCCGAGGCAGAGGACGTAGGACGGGTGCGCTAGAGGTGTTGTCATAGGAGGAGGAGAGCTTGAAGGATAATCTTGCATGTCGGCCGCCACCTGCATATCGGCGCGGGACTCCTCGAGCCCTTACTAGAGCTCGTGCTCCTCCAGGCCACGGCGGAGTCATGGGATTTTCCTGAACCATGATGGCCACCATGCAGTACTCTTCGTCGCCAGGAGCGCGGTGCTCGTGTCCCGACTCCTGGGTTACTGTCTAGAGCACGCGCTCATCCACCTCGTGAGCGGCGAGGATGCCATGCTCGCGGCCGTGCTATTGGAGAACACGCTCGTGCGCCTGAGTGGCAAGGATGCGATGTTCGCAGGCATGCTGCCGGAGCCGCGCTCATCCACATCGAGAGCGGCGAGGATGCGATGCCTGTAGGCATGCTGCTGGAGAACGCGCCTGTGCACCTTGTGAGCGGCGAGGACGCGATGCACCTCCTCATGACCGACTAGGGCATGCTGCTGGAGCACGCGCTCCCCCTCGTGGCCGACGACGGCGAGCCACTGGATCACATTGTCCTCCACATGGGCGCGTTGCCAGTGAGGGCGCACTACTCACGGCCGTTGAGGGTGTGCTCCACCTCGGCAAGGTCGGAGACTCCGTCGTCTTCCCATGCTGTGGTGCCGTCCACTTCGGCAATGGCTGCATGCTCCGATGGGTGTTGTGTCCGTATGGGAGCTTGGAGCTACAATACCAATGGGGGCGGGGGTTGACCTTTTTGTGGTCACACTTACACATCGTCTGACCGAGAAAAATAGAATCTCAAGTAACACAATATGTTGGGACATGTTGGGGGCTGGCTAGTAGGAGTAGTACAATAAACATCACATGTACACCATATTTTGAGAAGGGTTTAATGTAATTTGTGTGAATTGGGTCAGTGTGGATCTACGAGTAGTACTACATCCATATCATTGACATGCATGCATGCAACAAACATTTGTGTGGAAGATTTCACCCTATGTTCATATATTCTGTTTGAGAGTGGATTCGATTTTTGTAATTGGAGATTGTTTTTCCAAGAGAGAATCAAGAGAAGTGTGGTCCTTTGCTTGATTCCAATTTAGACTATCCATGTATTATTGCGAGATATAGCTAGATATAGAGAGAATATTTGTGTCACAAAGACGCGGGGGGGGGGGGGGGGGGGGGAGGTGGCAGCGAGACCTAAAGAGAGAGGGGCATATGCGTGTTCGAAAGACTATGTGTGTGTCGGAGAGAGAGGAGTGTCCGAAATGGAGGAAGAGGGTGTGTGCATGTGCGTGAGAGAAAGAGAGAGAGGGGGCATATTCGTGTTTGAAAGACTGATGTGTGTGTGTGCCGGAGAGAGAGGAGTGTCCGAAAGGGTGGAAGAGGGTGTATGCGTGTGCGTGAGAGAAAGAGAGAGAGAGGGGCATATGCGTGTTTGAAAGATTATGTGTGTGTGTCAGAGAGAGAGGAGTGTCCGAAAGGGAGGAAGAGGGTGTGCGCGTGTGTGTGAGAGAAAGAGAGAGAGAGAGAGAGGGGCATATGCGTGTTCGAAAGACTGTGTGTGTGTGTCAGAGAGAGAGGGGTGTCCGAAAGGGAGGAAGAGGGTGTGCGTGTGCGTGAGAGAAAGAGAGAGTGAGGGGGTGCGTGTAATGTCAACCTGTTACATGATATAGACATAGAGAGGATCAACAAGGTTACTGGGGCGGGGATATTGGGTGAGCGATAGTGTGTGTGCGATGAAGGGACACACAGACATCGTGTGTTTTCGTGTGTGAGAGCTAGATATAGCTCGTCAGCATAGCTCGCTGATACGTCTCCAACGTATCTATAATTTTTTATTGTTCCATGCTATTATAGTATCAATCTTGGATGTTTTTATATGCAATTATATGCAATTATATATCATTTTTTGGGACTAACCTATTAACCTAGTGCCCAGTGCGAGTTGCTGTTTTCTGCTTGTTTTTGGCTTTTCAGAGAAACAGTACAAACTGAAGTCCAAATGCCACGAAACTTTTTGGAGATTTTTTTCTGGACAAAAGAACCCTTGGAAGCTTCGGGAGGAGGCCAGAAGCCTCACGAGAGCTTCACAAAGCAACAGGGCATGCCCCAGGGGGGCGCGCCGTGTTGCCTTGTGGGGCCCACATGACTCCGTTTGACCTAATTCCACTTCTATAAATTCACAAATATTGGGAAACCAACAAATAGCCAGAAGAAATAACCTTTCTGCCGCCGCAAGCCTCTGTTCTTCCGCGATCCCATCTGGAGGCCTTTTTCGGTACTCTGCCGGAGGGGGAATCGATCACGGAGGGCTTCTACATCAACCTTGCTGCCCTTCCGATGATGTGTGAGTAGTTTACCACAGACCTACGGGTCCATAGCTAGTATCAAGATGGCTCCTTTTCTCTCTTTGATCTTCAATACAATGTTCTCCATGATGTTCTTGGAGTTCTATCCGATGTAATCTTCTTTTGCGGTGTGTTTGTTGGGATCCGATGAATTGTGAGTTTCTGATCAGATTATTCGTGAGAAATATTTGAGTCTTATCTAAACTCTTTTATGCATGATTGTTATAGCTTTGTATTTCTCTCTGATCTATCGGTTTAGTTTGGACTACTAGATAGATTTATCTTGCAATGGGAGAGGTGCTTTGTGATGGGTTCAATCTTGCGGTGCTCAATCCCACTGACAGAAGGGGACATGACACGTATTTGTATTGTTGCCATTAAGGATAAAAAGATGGGGTTTATTCATATTGCTTGAATTTGCTTCTCTACATCATGTCATCTTGCTTAAGGCGTTACTCTGTTTTTAACTTAATACTCTAGATGCATGCTGGATAGCGGTCGATGAGTGGAGTAATAGTAGTATATGCAGGCAGGAGTCGGTCTACTTGTCTCGGACGTGATGCCTATATACATGATCATTGCCATGAATCCATCATAATTATTTGCTATTATGTCAATTGCCCAACATTAATTTGGTTACCCACCGTATGTTTCTATGCTCAAGAGAGAAGCCTCTAGTGAAAACTATGGCCCCCGGTTCTATCTTTATCATATAAAAAACCTAAAACTACCTTGCTGCAATTTATTTACTTTTATTTTAATTAGTATTTTAGTTTATCTATTTACCTCGATAAGATTTAATCCTTGCAAGTAACCGCTAAGAGGATTGACAACCCTCTTATTTGCGTTGGGTGCAAGTGTTTGCTCTTGTGTGTGCAGGTGCGCTTAACGGAATTTGGCTTGGTTCTCCTACTGGATTGATAACCTTGGTTCTTAACTGAGGGAAATACTTATCTCTATTGTACTGCATCATCCTCTCCTCTTCGGGGAAATACCAACGCAGACTACAAGTAGCAGGAAGAATTTCTGGCGCCATTGCCGGGGAGACATCATCAAAATTAAGTACCTTCGCACAAATTATCATTCACTTGCATTTACTTTATTTACCTTTTATTTGCATTTGCTTCTCGTTTTCATCTTCCCCACTTCTATTTTTTTTTACAAAAACACAAAAATATTTTATTTGCTTGCTTGCTTTGTCGCGATGTCTCAAGAAAATACAAAATTCTGTGACTTTTCCAATACTAATAATAATGATTTTATTAGTACTCCTATTGCTCCTCCCGCCACTAGTGCGGAATCATGTGACATTAATGCTGCTTTTCTTAATCTTGTTATGAAAGAACAATTTTTTGGTAGTCCTAATGAAGATGCTGCATCCCATCTAAATATTTTCGTTGAACTTTGTGATATGCAAAAGAAGAAAGATGTGGATAATGATATTGTCAAATTAAAATTATTTCCGTTCTCCCTACGAGATCATGCTAAAACTTGGTTTTCATCCCTGCCTGGAAATAGTATTGATTCTTGGGATAACTGTAAGGATGCTTTTATTACCAAGTATTTTCCTCCCGCTAAGATTATTTCTTTAAGAAATCAAATTATGAATTTTAAGCAACTTGAGCATGAACATGTTGCACAATCTTAGGAGAGAATGAAATTAATGATAAGAAATTGCCCAACTCATGGTTTGAATTTATGGATGATCATACAAAAAATTTATGCGGGACTAAACTTTGTCTCTAGAAATTTGCTAGACTCTGCTGCAGGTGGTACTTTTATGGAAATTACATTGGGAGAAGCTACAAAACTTCTTGATAATATTATGGCAAATTATTCGCAACGGCACACTGAACGAACTCCAACTGGTAAGAAGGTAAATTCTGTTAAAGAAATTAATACTTTGAGTGATAAGATGGATGCTTTATTGAAATTGGTTGCTAGTAGAAATTCTCATATTGATCCTAATGATGTGGTATTGTCTACTTTGATTGAGCAAAATAATGATGCTATTGATGTGAATTTTGTCTATAGAAATAATTTCAACAACAATGCTTATAGGGGTAATTTCAATGCTAGACTGTTTCCTGGAAATTCCTCTAATAATTATGGAAATCCTTATGGTAATTTTTATAATAATAATAATAGGATGCCCTCTGATCTTGAAAGTAATATTAAAGAATTTATTAGTTCTCAAAAGAATTTCAATGCTATGATAGAAGGAAAATTGAATAGAGTTGATGAATTGGCTAGGAACATGGATAGACTTGCTCATGATGTGGAAAATCTCAAAACTAAAATTTTGCCATCCAAGCATGATATAAATGAGTCTATTAAAGCTATCTATGTCTCCATTAATGAGAGTAAAGAAAGGACCGCTAGGTTGAGAGCTAAGCGAGAATTTCTAGATAAAAACGCTTCCACCCGGTTTCTATCGTAGTAATGATGAAGATATTAAAATGATTGGTGTTACTCCTATTGAATCATTATTTAGTAACATAAAACTTGATGAAAAAGGGACTGGAGAAGATTCAACTTTAGATAGAAGGAGTCCCACTTGCTTGGAGGGTGATAATCTTGATCGTAAAAATGAAAAAAATGGGTTTGCAGAGGTTGAAACTTTAAATAGTAATGCGCCCACTACTTTGGATTACAAGGACTTTAATTATGATAGTTGTTCTTTAATTGAGTGTATTTCCTTGTTGCAATCCATGATTAATTCACCAAATGCATATGAACAAAAATAAGGCTTTCACTAAACATATCGTAGAAGCCATGATGAAAGGACATGAAGAAAAACTTGAGTTAGAAGTATCAATTCCTAGAAAATTACAAGATGAATGGGAAACCTACTATTAAAGTAAAAACTAAATATTATTAATGTAATGCTCTTTGTGATCTTGGTGCTAGCATTTCCACTATACCGAAGTCTTTGTGTGATGTGCTAGATCTCACCGACATGGATCCTTGTTCCCTTAATTTGCATCTTGCGGATTCCACTATTAAAAATCCATTGGGTAGAATAAATGATGTTATTATTCTTGCAAATAGAAATTATGTGCCCGTGGGCTTTATTGTTTTTGATATTCAATGCAATCCTTCTTGCCCCATAATACTTGGTAGGCCTTTTCTTCGAACTATTGGTGCTATTATTGATATGAAAGAAGGTAATATAAGATTTCAATTTCCACTAAAGAAAGGGATGGAACACTTCCCTAGAAAAATAATTAAAGCACCTTATGAATCTATTATGAGGGCCACTTATGGAATTAACTTGAAGGATGACAACACTTGAAACTATGCATTATGCCTAGCTAGGGGCATAAAACAATAGCGCTTGTTGGGAGGCAACCCAATGAATAAAATAAATTTTTGCTTTTACCTTCTGTTTTTGTGTGTTGGCATGATTATAGATTCTGTTATGATTGTATTTTTATGTTTTAATTAGTGTTTGTGCCAAGTAATGCCTTTGGGATGATGTTGATGATAGTATAATTGATGCTGTTTGGAAAACAGAAAGTTTTGCATCCAGTGCTGGAATTTTAATTCTGTACTGGAGCGTCAGAAAAGTCTGAAATTTTTACACAGTATTTTTATATGAATTTTTTATGTTGTCTTAATTTTTCGGAATTTTTGGAGTTACAGAAATATAGATTTTAAATAGATCTTTACAGACTGTTCTGTTTTAGACAGATTCTGTTTTTGTTGCATAGTTTGCTTATTTTGATGAATCTATGGATCGTACCGGGGGGTATGAGTCATGGAGAAGTTGGAGTACAGTAGCATTATGCCAATATTAAATATGAATCAATTTACTACAGTACCTAAAGTTTAAGATTTGTTTGTTATAATAACGGATCTCATGAGGTTTCTGTTGAGTTTTTTGTGCTGAAGTTTTCAAGTTTTGGGTGAGACTACGATGGATAAATGAATAAGGAGCGGCAAGAGCCTAAGCTTGGGGATGCCCAAGGCATCCCAAGGTAATATTCAAGGAATACTCAAGCGTCTAAGCTTGAGGATGCCCCGGAGGGCATCCCCTCTTTCGTCTACAATCTATCGGTAACTCACTTGGAGCTATGTTTTTATTCATCACATGATATGTGTTTTACTTGGAGCGTCTTGTGATATAGTTTGTTTGCTTTCTAGTTTGTCACAATCATCTTTTCTGAACACACCTTTTTGAGAGGGACACACATTATTCGTGATTTGTTAGAATACTCTATGTGCTTCACTTATATCTTTTGAGCTAGGCAGTTGCTCTAGTGCTTCACTTATATATTTTAGAGCACGACGGTGGTTATATTTTAAAGAAATAGTTGCACTCTAGTGATTCACTTATATCTTTTTGAGAGTCTCATGATAGCAATGGTAATATGCACGGGTTATGAATTTGGTCCTGATATGATAGGTATTCAAGAGGGATATAATAAAAACTTTCATGTAGATCACTGAATAAGATAAATTTGATTCCTTGCAATAGTTTTACGATATTAAGATGGTAATATGTGGGAGGGATTAGTAAATAATTGTGGTTTAGTAAGAATAATTGTGTTAAGGTTTGTGATTCCCGAAGCATGCACGTATGATCTGTCGTTATGCTAAGAAGTTGGAGCATGATTTATTATTGATTGTCTTCCTTTGTGTGGCGGTCGGGGGCGCGCGATGGTTAACTCCTACCAACCTCCCCCCTAGGGGCATGCGTAGTAGTACTTTGCTTCGAGGGCTAATAAATTTTCGCAATAAGTATGTGAGTTCTTTATGACTAATGTGAGTCCATGGATTATACGCACTCTCACCCTTCCGCAATTTGCTAGCCTCTTCAGTACTGTGCATTGCCCTTTCTCACATCGAGAGTTGGTGCAAACTTCGCTGGTGCATCCAAACCCCGTGATATGATACGCTCTATCACACATAAGCCTCCTTATATCTTCCTCAAAACAACCACCATACCTACCTATCATGGCATTTCCATAGCCATTTTGAGATATATTGCCATGAAACTTCCACCGTTCCGTTTTTATGACATACATCATCATTGTCATATTGCTTTGCATGATCATATAGCTGACATAGTATTTGTGGCTCAGCCACCATTCATCATTGTTATACATGTTACACTAGCATCATTGCACATCCTGGTACACTGCCAGAGGCATTCATATAGAGTCATATTTTTGTTCTAGTATCGAGTTGTAATGTTGAGTTGTAAGTAAATAAAGGTGTGATGATCATCATTATTATTAGAGCATTGTCCCAGTGAGGTAAGAATGATGGAGACTAATGAGTCCTCGAAAAAGTGGGGATGAGGTTCATGAGATTGTTCTAAAAAATAAAATAAAATAAAATAAAAGAGGTGAAAAAGAGCCATGAAAAAAATGAATGAGAGAAAAAGAGAGAAGGGGCAATGTTACTATCCTTTTCCACACTTGTGCTTCAGAGTAGCACCATGTTTTTCATATAGAGAGTCTCCTATTTTGTCATTTTCATATACTAGTGGGAATTTTTCATTATAGAACTTGGCTTGTATATTTCGATGACGAGCTTCCTCAAATGCCTGAGGTCTTCATGAGCAAGCAAGTTGGATGCACACCCACTTAGTTTTCATGTTGAGCTTTCATACACTTATAGCTCTTAGTGCATCCGTTGCATGGCAATCCCTACTACTTGCATTGACATCAATTGATGGGCATCTCCATAGCTCGTTGATTAGCCTCATCGATGTGAGACTTTCTCCATTTTTGACTTCTCCTATTTATCCCTACCACCATACTCTATTCCACCCATAGTGCTATATCCATGGCTTGGGATCATGTATTGAGTGGGAGTTGAAAAAGCTGAAGCGCGTTAAAAAGTATGAACCAATTGCTTGGCTAAAACCGGGGTAGTGCATGATAAATACTTTGTGTGAAGAAGATGGAGCATGACATGTGAGGGTGTCCTGGACTAAGGGGTCCTCGGGCCGCTGGCCTGACCCTCGTGGGCCGTATTGATGGGCCGCTCCTAATCTGTCGAAGGAAGGCCGGACTACAGGCGACCTCGGGCTCCAAAAGGAAACCTCCGAAGACTTGGCGTCTCTTCCAAGTCAAGCTTAGCGTGGGTGGCATGTTTGTCCCCTGGTGGCAATCGACCATATGTAACCCTAGGTATCCCTGGTGTCTATATAAACCAGAGGGTTTAGTCCGTAGAAAAAAGAGTCATTATCATTATACCCACCTAGGGTTTAGTTCATCTGATTTCGAGGTAGATCAACCCAGTAATTGCCATACCAACACATCAATACAACCAAGCAAGACATAGGGTTTTACCTCTTCGAGAGGGCCCGAACCTGGGTAAACACTGTCTCTACGTTCCCTGTTACCCATTGACTCCAAGATCCATAGTTCGGAACCACCTACCCGAGATCTGCCTGTTTTAGTACCGACATTGGTGCTTTCATTGAGAGTTCCGCTGTAGGATCGTCAAAGGATCAACAGCTCGCTTAGTCATCGGCGACGACATCCGCACTGGGGACATCTTCATTCCCGGCCAGCTCTTCACGTTTGGCAGCATCGTTCTACACGCCAACCCGACCGGTTGCCTTGACCAGATCGACAGTTTTGCCCCTGAGCAATAAATCAGGTTTGATAACCTGGAGTACGTCGCCGACTCTCCAGGCGATCTTATCTTTACTGGGTTCTCAGCTTTACCTGAGGGGCCCAGTGATCCTGAGGCCACGACCTCGAATCTTCTCCCCAACCTCATCTCCGGGTTGGTCTTTATTTCGGATCTAGCCTTGAGCTCGGATCCAATCTCAACATCCGAGAACCAGGGGTTAGCCTTGGCCCAACCTGCCCCCGACGCAGGCATACCGGAGGTTAACTCCGAAAGACATCAGAGGATGAATCCGGCAGACCTCTCCCTGTTAAGCGAGATGTTAGATCGGATCCAGATGATGAGTATCGCGGATGGCCTGTCCTCGGTCTATGATCAGATCGGACTTGAGGCCAACCACGGGGAATTTTACGTCCCACCCAGCACCCACTTAGTAGCCACTGTCGATGACTTAACCGATATGCTGGACTATGCTTCCGAGGAGGCTGACGACATGGACGAGAATATCGATGTCACGTCCTATACTGCTCCCTCCCCATCCGCTCCCAACACGGGAAGGTGGACTGCCACCTCCACCTACAATGTTTATATGGTCGACACCCCCAAGAAGGATGGCGATGACCCCGGCGAGGAGCCACCCAAACTCCGACGCCAACAAAAGCGATCCAAGGGGCGGGGAAAGGGCAGGGAAAGCAACATGAATACAGACACAAACGACACCGGAGATGATGATAGTCCTGACAACATGGAGGAGCTCGGCGACAACACCACCCTCGAACAACACCGCGATGCTCCTGAAGGGCACAAGGACCAGGGTGACCCCGAGGACCCCAATGATTCCGAGGACAGCAACTACCTCCCTTCTTCCGAAGAGGAGAACAGCCTCGAACCCGAGGATTTCATCGTCCCCGAGGACCTCCTGGATCAGGAAAGGTTCAAGCGGCAACTCATAGCCACCGCCCAAAGCCTGAAGAAGAAGCAGTAGTAGCTAAAAACTGAACAGGATACCCTTAATGACAGGTGGGCGATGTTCCTAGCGGCTGAAGAAGGCTTCGGCAATCAGCATCAGGATCAAAACAAAAGCTACCCACGGCGGCATCTGCTTCCATCATTTGATGAAGAAGCCCTCGAGCCCGTCCCCCCTAGACGAACTTAGGCAAACCAGCCCGATCGCCCCCCTCGAGGACGGGACAGGACGACTGGAGAAGCCGAAAAACCACCTCTGCTCCCTCGCCGGTCGGGCAAGGAGCCAGTACAACCAGATGATCCATATGATTTGCGACACAACTTAAACGCCAGAGTGGCACAGACAAGATCCATCTACGGATCCAGAGGACACACGCCCGCTGGACGGGACAGATACCAAGCTTGGCGCGACAGGAATGATAGAGCCCGGGAGCAGCATCATGCTTGGATGATAACCGATCTCCGGCACGATGTGGCCCGGGTCAGGGGCGCCGCACAGCCAATGTGTTTCACAGATGAGGTGATGCAGCATCAGTTCCCTGAGGGGTTTAAACCCGTAAACATAGAACAATACGATGGGACAACTGACCCAGCTGTGTGGATCGAAGATTTCCTTCTCCACATTCATATGGCCCGAGGAGATGACCTCCACGCCATTAAATATTTGCCATTAAAACTTAACGGACCGGCAAGGCACTGGTTGAACAGCCTACCCGAAAACTCCATCGGGAGCTGGGAGAGCTCGAGGACGCCTTCTGAGCCAACTTTCAAGGCACCTATGTTCGGCCGCCGGATGCCGACGACTTGAGCCACATTGTTCAACAGCCCGGGGAGTCAGCTCGGAAATTTTGGAATCAGTTATTGACTAAGAAGAACCAGATTGTTGATTGTTCGGATGCTGAGGCAATAGCTGGATTCAAGCACAACATTCGGGACGAATGGCTCGCTCAACAGCTCGCCCAAGACCAGCCGAGAACAATGTTGGCCCTCACCTCCCTAATGACCCGCTTTTGCGCGGGTGAAGACAGTTGGTTAGCTCGTAGAAGCAACCACCCCGACAACCCCGGCACCTCAGAGGTCCGAGACAGAAACGGGAAACCCCGGCGCAACAAGAATAACAAGCGCCGACACACAAACGACGGCAGTGAAGCCGATGACGCGGTGGTAAACGCCGGGTCAGCAACTCGAAATCAGGACCGCGGAAGAAGCCCTCTAAAGGGAACCGAGACGGCCCAACCGCACTGGACAAAATCCTGGATAGGCCCTGCCAGATCCACGGTACCTCGGACAAGCCCGCTGTCGTGGTTTTTTCACGGCAGATGTCCTCGTGAAAAGGACTTAGTAGTGAGGCCATCGCAACTAGGTGGTAGCTTGAACGGGGTTGGTCGGAATCGAGAGACACGAATTTACCCAGGTTCGGCCCCTCACGGTGGAGGTAAAAGCCTACATCCTGCTTGATTGCCATTGATGATGATGATCTCGATTACAAGGGTGCTATTTTGCTATCTCTATCTCAAGAGCTACTAGTTTGTCTGTCTATCTCGACTTGTCTGTCTATCTCATCCTCTCCCTCTTGGGGTGCCTTGCCCCTCCTTATATAAGTTGAAGGGGCGGCTTACATGTAGAGTCCTAGTAGGATTAGGACTGGTCTATTTTCTATTAAAAGTCAAATCCTAGTCCGGGTCTTGCTTCCCTTGATAGGGAACTTTCCTCGTTTTGGACCTTCTCCGCGAGCCGGCCCATTGGGCTCCCCTTAAGCCGGCCTCCTGCCAGGTCTCGCCCTGGGCCCTTGGTCTCTCCTTGTTGTCTTGCCATAACCCGGAATATGAGATGACCCATAGAGCCTCCTGACTCTTGGCCGGGTCAAACTTATGGCCGGGTCATAACCGTGGGGAATATCCCCAACATTAGCCCCCAGTTTAGCTTGAATTTATTCATGCTAAGCTCCTGAAATAAGAATAATTAATATGTTTAAGAGAAAACGGCTTGCTCAAAATGCCGCCCTTATTCAATGAACCAGCTTCTGGAAAAATACGGGTTTCTCCACATCAACGAGCCAGCTTCACAATCGACTTGCTGGTACGTGTCTTTTGCAGGAAAATATTGGGAATAATAACCTATCCGTTATTGAGCCGGTTTTCAAATGCTTCTGCTTGTGGATGCCATCTTCCAGAGACACGGAGTGCTTGCCGGGTCGTTTGACATAGTAAATGTCGAATTACAGATGAAATAATTGCCGGCTTGTGGATATAGAACTTGTTGAGTTACGAGCGTCGAAGTTGCTGGGTCATGGAGGATAATGCCGCCGGGTGATGGAATTGGACTCCTGGAAATTTCGGGCATCTTTGTCATCGACAAGCCCGCTTCACATTCAACCTGCTCACGCTGGTTCCTTGCAGAAAAATATTGGGAAATAAAACACCCATCTGCCATTGAGTCGGCCTCCAATGCTTTGGCTTGATGAAAATTTTTGGGAATAAGAAAACCATATGACGTTGAACCGGCTTTCCGGGCCTTTCTATGAATAGCTTAGAGGAGATAAACTTTGCAAATTTCTCCACCAAGAATATGAGACCCGGTTCACTCAAAACTGAGAACTTGAAGGTGTTCCTCCCTTATATCCATATTACCTGTAGCCCCCAAGTCTTAAGGGTAGAAACGTAGTGATAGCTTAAGACTTGCTTAAATACGAATGTTGCAATTTTGGAGAAAATCCAGGTTGTTCATCTGAGTCACCAGTCATAAACTGAATGTTTTTGGATTTCACATGTGTAGCCCCCAAGGGCCAGCTTATCAGCATGTGATGGGCCGGGTCTTCAATTTGGACCTTATGATCTGTTGAAACAACTGAACGGTGTAGCCCCCAAGTGCCGGGTTGTCTTGCCTGTAGCAACCTGGGACTTTGAACTTAGTCTAGAATGTTGTAGATATATAGCTGCAAATAGTGTAGCCCCCAAGTGCCGGCTCATCTTTATATGATGGGCTGGGTCGTCGTATGATCCCTTAACTTGAAAACGACAGTACATTAGCCCCCAAGTGCCATGTTGAGTGTTCACAGCTACATGGGACTTGATGTTTTGTAGATCAAAATTGACTGATGTAGCCCCCAAGTGCCGGGTCGTGTGCCTGCGGCGACTCGGGACTTCAGAAACTTGAATAATGTAGCCCCCAAGTGCCGGGTTGTGTGCCTGCGGTCACTCGGGACTTCTCCTTCCATTGTAGAATAAAATCATATCCACTGTAGCCTCCAAGTACCGAGTCGTGTGCCTGCGGCAACTCGGGACTTACTTTTTCTTCTGAGATTGAGAGACAGTCTGGATGATGTTGTTGAGTGCATTGCATATCAATGCTGAACTTGTTGCTAAATCCATCAAGAGTGCTGCTTTGCATAACACTTCATATTTCATTGCCTTTGATAAAGCCGATTGCCATGATCCTTGCCATGATATCCTTTTTTGAATTTTGTTCTCCTTTGTAGCATCGGAATAATCCAAATTTGTGAATTGCCACCGGTAATTTATTACACCATGCTCCTTACTGTAAGCCGGCGTTTTGAATTTAGAAAGAATAGCCATCTCTCTGAGCCAGCTTTGAAAACCTCAATCATTTAATACTGGTTATGAGAAACCATGATGAAGACCCGGCTCTCAATTGTAAGCCGGTTTTGTAGATGTAGTAAATATGTGCCTGCAATTGTTTCAAAATCGGCTTTGATAGCCAGGTTATTTAAAACTGGTTCTGATAAACCATATAAGACCCGGCCATTTTGGATATCAAAGATTTGTTTGTTCCTGCAGAGTTACAATGTAACCCGGTTTGAAAACCGGCTCCTGCGACATAAACAAATATGGACATGTATATATGATGCATTGTGTGATGATGCAATGTATGATGATGGAATGTATGATGATGTATGTGTATGATAACAGAGTATAAAAATGCCGGCTTTCGAGGCACGACATAAGACCGGCTTTCAAGGCTCGAGTCTTGGTTTCGCTTCCTATGGAAGCAGGCTTTTTGGCCTCTTTTGGTTTGTCCTAGCTCTTTGAAAGCCGGCTCTCATGTGACCAACTGACGTTTTAACTCTGATGAATTCAGGGTCACCTTTGTGATTGACTCATCAGGTGTACGCCGGGTCACCTTTTTGGAGTAGCATCTTGCTAACAGGCAGGTTTAACCAAGTATATTTTGTCCTGTTGGTTTATCCTCGCTTTCTGAAAGCCGGCTCTCACACAACCAATCGAGCGTTTTAACTCTGATGAATTCAGGGTCACCTTTGTGATTGACTCATCAGGCGTACACCGGGTCGTTTTTTAGGGAGTAGCATCTTGCTAACAGGCAGGTTTAACCAACTTATGGCATCTCCCTGGGTTAAAGGGTTTTGTAAGCTAAACTCAATGAGTTGGAAGCCCCCAAGTAACCATATGATCATGGAAAAGCTTCAGCATAGGATATACAGGAGACAATGCTACTACTGCAAAACATCTGGGGTCCAGATAAGCCGGCTTTATTCCATTGATCATTATTGAGCAGGATACCCATGTTTAGACTGCGCATCATGGCAACTAGTCTTCTTTGGTAACTTTTCTTTTTGCCAATATGGCAGGGTACCCATGTTTGAACTGTGCATCGTGGCAGCTAGTTCTCTTGGGCAACCTTTACTTTTTCGCCAATAAGGCAGGATACCTATGTTTGAACTGTGCATCATGGCAGCTAGTCCTCTTTGGCAACCTTTACCTTTTCGCAAATAAAGCAGCACTCCCCGGGACCGGGTTGTCTTCCCTTCAACGACCTGGGGTTCTTGCATTTGTTAAAACCGGCCAAATCCGCCGAGTCATATCTGTGTAGTCCCCGAATCTTAAGTCGACTCGAGGAGCCGGCTTGAGATTCTTTGTACTTGGCTGTGACATAAACCGGCATATAGTTGGCAGCTGAAAGCTGGAAATTATTGAAACCGGAGGCGATGTGGTGAGTTTGATGATCTTTGCGATGCTCGTCGTATGTCCACCCATTCATTGCTATTCTCTCTTGGTCTGGCTCTCCTGGCTCTTCCAGCGTCATTTTTTCTGTTTCTTCGCTGCCGGCTTTAGAATTGCGGGCTCTACTGAGACCGGCTCTCTTTGCTCTTTCGGGGACGTTTCCTCCATGGCCGACTCTTCTGTTTCTTTTGATGTGGTGAATTAGACCAGACCGCAAGATGGTGAGCTGCGTGTTATGCCGGATAGCTTGGTGTGGGCCGGTCGACGGAGTGGACTCTGGCACTCTTCGGTGTGTTGATGTAAATTGGACCGCAGTAGCGACGGCTCGCGCGCGTGTCCGTCGGGCAATCCGTGCGAGCGGGGGAGGCCCCGACGCGTTGATGTAGACTAGACCGCGGGGACGGCGGCCTGCACGTGTCCGTTGGGCAGCTCGTACGGGCGGGTGCGGCCCCGGCGTGTTGATGTAGACCGGACCGCAGGGGCGGCGGCTTGTGTGCGTCTGTTGAGTAGCTCATATGGGCGGGCGCAGCCCCGACAGGTTGATGTAGACCGGACCGCAGGGGCAGCGGCTTGTGCGCGTCCGTTGAGCAGCTCGTGCGGACGGGCGTGGCTCCGGTGTGTTGATGTAGACGCGGGAGTCGACCGCGGCATTGGAAACCGGTGCGGACGTACGAGTCGGTCGCGGCGTTGGAATCCGGCGCCGACGCGCGAGCCGGCCACGGAGTTGTAAGCCGGCGTGGATGCGCGAGTCGGCCGCTGCGTTGTAATTGAGCAGATGTACGTGTAGACTGATCTGATGAATTATTGCTCTATATTTGCGGTATGACGGTCACCCTTGCAGTTGAATAATTGCCCAGTATAAAAAATATTGCCTGCCAGAGTAATTGTTCTCGGATGAATTAATATGTACTAAAAAATAGATAGGGCGAATAGCACCTGGTATTTTTAGAGGAACGCGGACGCAGGTGCTGGATAATGCTGGACGTAGTCGGACAAAAATAGCCCACATAGATGTACGCCTAGTTCGGATCATCTGACGTAGCACTAGCATACCCACGTGATCTTCTTTTGCCCTTCTTTTTTTATATATATCCTGAAGTGGTGGTGCGCCATGGCTGCAAATTTTTTGTCTTCAGTACTAATTTCCATGCAAGCTAACTAGGAGTAGTCCTACATCATCACGCCTCCTCCTCATGAGAAAACGTATCAAAAGAAACTTGGTTCTTGTGCCATTGGGGCAGTACGCAGAACAGATAAAACTTTTAGAGATCCTGTTGGATACGTATGTGCAGCTTGCTGGTCCGCTTGCTCGCACGCCTCGGGGTTGGTGCCCTAGCACCTTTGTACAGCACTGCAGTTCTTCGCCAGCCCCCACCGCATGCCCCTTTTTTTATATATATCCCTATCAGGATGATTCGGTAGTAGCGCTTGTTTTCTTCCGATTAGTCTCGGGTGCCAGCTTTCGATCGTAGATCAGCAGAATGTCCAAAAATGACACAAACTAATATTATAATACTAGCCCACCAAGTCCTTTTCTCTCCTAAACCTCCGTGGACTGCCCTCCTTCTAGCGCCACTTTTTTTTCTTTTAACAAGCATGCCTTGGGGCACGTGCCACACTAATTGGAGCTTTTCCATAATTAGCGTACTAGTACTAGGAGTACTGGTATTGCACGGGGCGCTTGCTTTTACCTCCGTGTATAGACTGCCATAACTGTAGATTTGACTGATGATTTTGACTGATGTTTGATAGTTGATTTGTTGTGGAGCTGCAGTTCTTCTGGTCGAACGCAAACGCAGAGCCGCCCAATTTTGATTCCTTTGAAGTGTCAATCATGGAAAATTGATTCGCCTTGGACCGGGCACATCGTCTGCCTCGCCGCGCATGAACCCGGCGATTTTTTTTAACCCGGTGAGCTGCGCCCTCGCAGGGGTTGGTAGAACCAAACTTTTTTCAACCTTGACTAATGAACTCGGAGTCGATGTAAATCCTCCTGTACCGGCTCTTAATCCGGCCAATCACGAACTTCTTGATTCCTGAAGAGCTCCCTCCAAGAACTCAACACCATCATGCGCGTGCCCCACGGTGGGCGCCAACTGTCGTGGTTTTGTCACAGCAGATGTCCTCGTGAAAAGGACTTAGTGGTGAGGCCATCGCAACTAGCTGGTAGCTTGAACGGGGTTGGTCGGAATCGAGAGACGCGAATTTACCCAGGTTTGGCCCCTCACGGTGGAGGTAAAAGCCTACATCCTGCTTGATTGCCATTGATGATGATGATCTCGATTACAAGGGTGCTGTTTTGCTATCTCTATCTCGAGAGCTACTAGTTTGTCTGTCTATCTCGTCCTCTCCCTCTTGGGGTGCCTTGCCCCTCCTTATATAAGTTGAAGGGGCGGCTTACATGTAGAGTCCTAGTAGGATTAGGACTGGTCTATTTTCTATTAAAAGTCGAATCCTAGTCCGGGTCTTGCTTCCCTTGATAGGGAACTTTCCTCGTTTTGGACCTTCTCCGCGAGCCAGCCCATTGGGCTGCCCTTAAGCCGGCCTCCTGCCGGGTCTCGCCCTGGGCCCTTGGTCTCAGCTTGTTGTCTTGCCATAACCCGGAATATGAGATGACCCATAGAGCCTCCTGACTCTTGGCCGGGTCAAACTTATGGCCGGGTCATAACCGTGGGGAATATCCCCAACACCCGCCAACCACACCAACCGTAACTGTTGGGTAATCAAGCAGGCCGGCAAGCTTACAACCGAGGAATCGGGCAAGGGCCACCGTAGCGAGGACGATGACGAACCTCACAGGCCGAAGAATGGAGGCCAAAAGCAGTTCCCTCCCGAGGTAAAAACTGTGAACATGATTTATGTCACACATATACCCAAGAAGGAGCGGAAGCATGCACTTCGGGATGTCTATGCCGTAGAGCCGGTGGTCCCGAAATACAACCCATGGTCGGCCTGTCTGATCACCTTCGACCGGAGAGACCATCCGACCAGTATCCGTCATGGAGGAACGGCGGCTCTGGTGCTCGACCCCATCGTGGATGGATACCACCTCACTAGAGTCCTTATGGACGGGGGCAGCTGTTGGGGAACGTCGCATGGGAAACAAAAAATTTCCTACGCACACGCAAGATCTATCCATGGTGATGAGCATCTACGAGAGGGAGAGTGAATCTACATACCCTTGTAGATCGCTAAGCGGAAGCGTTAAGAAACGCGGTTGATGTAGTCGAACGTTTCCGCGATCCAAATCGCAAGTCGTCCCTCGATCCGATCACGAAATAGTGCCGAACGGACGGCACCTCCGCGTTCAACACACGTACGGCTTGATGACGCCTTCACCTCCTCGATCCAGCGAGCGATGATGAAGTAGTAGATGAGTTCCGGTAGCACGACGGCGTGGTGATGGTGGTGAGGAACAATCTCTGCAGGGCTTCGCCAAGCACTACGGAGATTATGACGGGAGGAACTAGAGGGTTAGAGTTGCCGGCACACGGCTTGGGAAATCTTGATGTGTCCCGTGTGCTAGCCCTTCCCCACTATTTATATGTTGAGCCTTGGGGTCTAAACTTGGAGTAAAAGCCTCCTCCAAGTCGGTTTTGCCCGCAGGGAAAGAGTCCAACTCGGATTCCAGCAGTATCATGCACAAGCGGTAGTACCGCTCACGAGCGGTAGTACCGCTTGAGCGGTAGTACCGCTTCACAGTGGTAGTACCGCTTACGCGGTAGTACTGCCTTACCAGCGGTAGTACCGCTTAAGGCAGCAGCAAAACTTCCTTTTGCACTTTCCAATACCTCGTGGGCTTTACCCCTTTAGCCTATATAAAGTGTTGCTGCACCCGAACACTTCGGTAAACATCCGGAACCTCTTCCGGTCAATTCCGGAACCCTTCCGGAGATCAAAACACTATTATCACATATATTAATCTTTACCTCCGGACTCTTACGGAGACCCTCGTCATGTCCGGGATCTTATCCGGGACTCCGAACAACCTTCGGTCACCAACAAAATAACTCAACTATACTAATCGTCACCAAACGTTAAGTGTGTAGACCCTGCGGGTTCGAGAACTATGTAGACATGACCGAGACACCTCTACGGCCAATAACCAATAGCGGGACATGGATGCCCATATTGGTTCCTACATATTCTACGAAGATCTATATCGGTCGAACCTCAATGTCAAGGATTCAGTTAATCTCGTATGATGTTCCCTTTGTTCTTCGGTATGTTACTTGCCCGAGATTCGATCGTCGGTATCTCTATACTTAGTTCAATCTCGTTACCGGCAAGTCTCTTTACTCGTTCCGTAATACAAGATCTCGTGGCTAACACTTTAGTCACATTGCTTGCAAGGCTCATTGTGATGTTGTATTACCGAGTGGGCCCTGAGATACCTCTCCGTCACACGGAGTAACAAATCCCAGTCTTGATCCATGCCAACCCAACAGACACCCTCGGAGATACCTGTAGAGCATCTTTATAGTCACCCAGTTACGTTGCGACGTTTGATACACACAAGGTATTCCTCCGGTGTCAGTGAGTTGCATGATCTCATGGTCATAGGAACAGATACTTGACATGCAGAAAACAATAGCAATAAACTGACACGATCATATGCTACGTTTATAGTTTGGGTCTTGTCCATCACATCATTCTCCTAATGATGTGATCCCGTTATCAAATGACATCTCATGTCCATGGCTAGGAAACCTTCACCATCTTTTGATCAACGGGCTAGTTAACTAGAGGCTTACTAGGGACACAGTGTTGTCTATGTACCCACACATGTATTTGAGTTTCCAATCAATACAATTATAGCATGGATAATAAACGATTATCATGAACAAGGAAATATAATAATAACCAATTTATAATTGCCTCTAGGGCATATTTCCAACAGTCTCCCACTTGCACTAGAGTCAATAATCTAGTTCACATCACTATGTGATTTACATTGTAATGAATCGAACACCCATGCAGTTCTAGTGTTGTTCATGTTTAGCCCTTGGAAGAGGTTTAGTCATCGGATCTGCTACATTCAGATCCGTGTGTACTTTGCAAATATTTATGTTGTCCTCCTTGATGTAATCGCGGATGGAATTGAAACGTCGCTTTATGTGCCTGGTCCTCTTGTGAAATCTTGGTTCCTTGGCTAGAGCAATGGCACCAGTATTATCACAAAACAGAGTCATTGGGTTAAGCGCACTAGGCACTACTCCAAGATCTGTCATGAACTCCTTCATCCAAACACCTTCCTTCGCCGCCTCCGAGGCAGCGATGTACTCCGCTTCGCATGTAGAATCAGCTACCACGCTCTGCTTGGAACTGCACCAGCTAACCGCACCCCCGTTAAGAATAAATACGTATCCGGTTTGTGACTTAGAGTCATCCGGATCAGTGTCAAAGCTTGCATCGACGTAACCCTTTACGACGAGCTCTTGATCACCTCCATAAACGAGAAACATGTCCTTAGTCCTTTTCAGGTACTTCAGGATATTCTTGACCGCCGTCCAGTGTTCCATTCCTGGATCACTTTGAAACCTTCTGACCATACTAATGGCAAGGCTGACATCGGGTCTTGTGCACAGCATTGCATACATGATAGAGCCTATGGCTGAAGCATAGGAGATGACACTCATCTTTTCTCTATCTCCTGCAGTCACTGGGCATTGAGTCTTACTCAACTTCACACCTTGCAAAACAGGCAAGAACCCCTTCTTGGACTGATCCATTTTGAATTTCTTCAAAATCTTATCAAGGTATGTGCTTTGTGAATGTCCTATTAAACGTCTTGATCTATCTCTATAGATCTTGATGCCTAATATGAAAGCAGCTTCTCCTAGGTCCTTCATTGAAAAACTCTTGTTCAAATATTCCTTTACGTTTTCCAACATTTCTATATTGTTTCCAATCAGTAATATGTCATCCACATATAATATTAGAAACGCTATAGAGCTCCCACTCACTTTCTTGTAATACAAGCTTCTCCGTAAACTTGTATAAACTCGAACGCTTTGATCACCTCATCAAAGCGAAGATTCCAACTCCGAGATGCTTGCACCAGTCCATAAATGGATCGCTGGAGTTTGCAAACTTTGTCAGCATTCTCTGGATCGACAAAACCTTCTGGTTGCATCATATACAACTCTTCCTTAAGGAAACCGTTAAGGAACGCTGTTTTGACATCCATCTGCCAAATTTCATAATCGAAAAAGGCAGCTATTGCTAACATGATTCTGACGGACTTAAGCATCGCTACGGGTGAGAAGGTCTCATCATAGTCAACTCCTTGAACTTGTGAAAAACCCTTTGCCACAAGTCGAGCTTTATAGACGGTGACATTACCGTCCGCGTCCGTCTTCCTTTTAAAGATCCATTTGTTCTGAATGGCCTTACGCCCTTCAGGTAATACTTCCAAAGTCCACACTTTGTTTTCATACATGGATCCCATCTCGGATTTCATGGCCTCTAACCACTTCTCGGAATCCGGGCCCATCATCGCTTCTCCATAGCTCGTAGGTTCATCGTTGTCCAACAACATGACCTATAAGACAGGGTTGCCGTACCACTCAGGAGCAGTACGCGTCCTTGTCGACCTACGAGGTTCGATAGCAACTTGATCCAAAGCTTCATGATCATCATCATTAACTTCCTCTTCAGCTAATGTAGGCTCCACAGAAACAACTTTCTGCGCTGCGCTACTCTCAGGTTGAAGTAAAGGTTCAACAACCTCATCAAGTTCTATCTTCCTCCCACTCAATTCTTTCGAGAGAAACTCTTTCTCAAAAAATGTTCCGTTTTTAGCGACAAACACTTTGCCTTCGGATCTGAGGTAGAAGGTATACCCAACTGTCTCTTTTGGGTATCCTATGAAGACGCATTTCTCCGCTTTGGGTTCCAGCTTTTCAGGCTGAAGCTTTTTGACATAAGCATCACATCCCCAAACTTTAAGAAACGACAGCTTTGGCTTCTTGCCAAACCAAAGTTCATATGGCGTCGTCTCAACAGACTTCGATGGTGCCCTATTTAAAGTGAATGCAGCTGTCTCTAATGCATAACCCCAAAACGATAGTGGCAAATCGGCAAGAGACATCATAGATCGCACCATATCCAATAAGGTTCGATTACGACGTTCGGACACACCATTACGCTGTGGTGTTCCAGGCGGTGTCAGTTGTGAAACAATTCCACATTGTCTTAAGTGACTGCCAAACTCATAACTCAGATATTCTCCTCCTCGATCAGATCGTAGGAATTTAATCTTCTTGTTACGATGATTCTCAACTTCACTCTGAAATTGTTTGAACTTTTCAAACGTTTCAGACTTGTGTTTCATTAAGTAAATATACCCATATCTACTTAAGTCATCAGTGAAGGTGAGAAAGTAACGATAACCACCGCGCGCCTCAATACTCATCGGACCGCACACATCAGTATGTATGATTTCCAACAAGTCACTTGCCCGTTCCATTGTACCAGAGAACGGCGTTTTAGTCATCTTGCCCATGAGGCATGGCTCACATGTGTCAAGTGATTCAAAATCAAGTGACTCCAAAAGTCCATCAGCATGGAGCTTCCTCATGCGTTTTACGCCAATATGACCTAAACGGCAGTGCCACAAGAAAGTGGTATTATCATTATCAATTTGACATCTTTTGGCATCAATGTTATGAACATGTGTATCATTACTATCGAGATTCAATAAGAATAAACCCCTCACATTGGGTGCATGACCATAAAAGATATTACTCATATAAATAGAACAACCATTATTCTTTGATTTAAATGAGTAACCGTCTCGCAATAAACAAGATCCAGATATAATGTTCATGCTTAACGCAGGCACCAAATAACATTTATTCAGGTTCATCACTAATCCCGATGGTAATCGAAGAGCGAGCGTGCCGACGGCGATCACATCAACCTTGGAACCATTTCCCACGCGCATCGTCACTTCGTCCTTTGCCAGCCTCCGTCTATTCCGCAGTTCCTGTTTTGAGTTGCAAATATGAGCAACCGCACCGGTATCAAATACCCAGGCACTACAACGAGAGTTGGTAAGGTACACATCAATAACATGTATATCATATATACCTTGTTTGTTGTTGGCCGCCTTCTTGTCAGCCAAATACTTGGGGCAGTTCCGCTTCCAGTGTCCAGTTCCCTTGCAATGAAAGCACTCAGTTTCTGGTTTGGGTCCAGCCTTGGGTTTCTTCACGGGAGGAGCAACTGCTTTGCCACTCCTTTTGGAGTTACCCTTCTTACCCTTGCCATTTTTCTTGAAACTAGTGGTTTTATTGACCATTAACACTTGATGCTCCTTCTGAATTTCAGACTCAGCGGCTTTTAGCATTGCAAACAGCTCGGCGACTGACTTGTTCATCCCGTGCATGTTATAGTTCAACACGAAGCTCTTGTAGCTAGGTGGCAATGATTGAATAACTCTGTCAGTGATAGCCTCTGGCAGAAGGGGCATCCCCAATTCAGCCAGACGGGTGGAGTACCCAGACATTCTGAGTACGTGATCACTGATAGACCCGTTCTCCTCCATCTTGCAAGCATAGAACTTATCGGAGATCTCATACCTCTCGATCCGGGCATTCTTCTGAAAGATAAACTTCAACTCCTGGAACATCTCATATGCTCCATGACGTTCAAAACGTCTTTGAAGTTCTGGTTCTAAGCCATACAATATTGCACATTGAACTATTGAGTAATCTTCAGAACGAGCCTGCCAGGCGTTCACAACGTCTAGAGACTCAACTGGAGCGGGTGGATCACCAAGCGGTGCATCAAGGACATAAGCCTTCTGGGAAGCCGTAAGGATAATCCTTAGATTACGGGCCCAGTCCACAAAGTTACTTCCATCATCTTTCAACTTAGCTTTCTCTAGGAACGCATTAAAATTCAGGGGTGCTACTGCGCGAGCCATGATCTACAACATAAACATAGCAAAGACAACTTAGACTATTGTTCTAGATAATGAGTTTAGTTAATCATATTACTTAAAAACTCCCACTCAAATTGACATCCCTCCGATCATTCGAGTGTAACATGATCCAAATCCACCAACTCAAGTCCGATCATCACGTGAGTTGAGGTGGTTTCAATGGTGAACATCTTCATGTTGATCATATCTACTATATGACTCATGTTCGACCTTTTGGTCTCTTGTGTTCCGAGGCAATGTCTGTACATGCTAGGCTCGTCAAGTTTAACCCGAGTGTTCCGCATGTGCAACACTGGCTTGCACCCATTGTATGTGAACGTAGAGTCTATCACACCCGATCATCACGTGGTGTCTCGAAACGACGAACTTTTGCAACGGTGCACACTCGGGGAGAACACAATTTATCTTGAAATTTAAGTGAGGGATCACCTTATAATGCTACCGTCGTCCTAAGCAAAATAAGATGCATAAAAGGATTAACATCACATGCAAATCATAAGTGACATGATATGGCCATGAACTTGTGCTTTTGATCTCCATCTCCAAAGCACCGGCATGATCTCCATCGTCACCGGCATGACACCATGATCTTCATCATCTTGATTTCCATCAACGTGTCGCCATAAGGTTGTCGCGCCGACTGTTGCTTCCACGACTATTGCTAACTCATAGCGATAAAGTAAAGCAAAACGGCGAAAATAATTAAAGACAACTCTATGGCTCCTGCCAGTTGCCGTACTCATCGACATGAAAGTCGTGATATTCTATACAACACATGATCATCTCATACATCACATATATCTCATCATGTAATTGGCCATATCACATCACAACATACCCTGCAAAAACAAGTTAGACGTCCTCTAATTGTTGTTGCAAGTTTTACGTGGCTGCTACGGGTTTGCAAGAACCGTCCTTACCTACGCAAAACCACAACGTGGTGTAGTGATTGCTTTTTGATCTTCTAAAAGAACCCTCTTCATTGAAATCGATTCAACTAAAGTGAGAGAGACAGACACCCGCTAGCCATCTTTATGCAACGAAGTTACATGTCAGTTGAAGGAACCGGTCTCTCGTAAACGTACGAGTAATGTTGGTCCGGGCCGCTTCATCTCACAATACCGCTGAATCAAGTATCAACTAGTAACGGCAAGCAATATGTATACACCCACGCCCACAACTCGTTTGTGTTCTACTCGAGATCTCATCTACGCATAGACCTAGCTCAGATGCCACTGTTGGGGAACGTCGCATGGGAAACAAAAATTTTCCTACGCACACGCAAGATCTATCCATGGTGATGAGCATCTACGAGAGGGAGAGTGAATCTACATACCCTTGTAGATCGCTAAGCGGAAGCGTTAAGAAACGCGGTTGATGTAGTCGAACGTTTCCGCGATCCAAATCGCAAGTCGTCCCTCGATCCGATCACGAACTAGTGCCGAACGGACGGCACCTCCGCGTTCAACACACGTACGGCTTGATGACGCCTTCACCTCCTCGATACAACGAGCGATGATGAAGTAGTAGATGAGTTCCGGCAGCACGACGGCGTGGTGATGGTGGTGAGGAACAATCTCTGCAGGGCTTCGCCAAGCACTACGGAGATTATGACGGGAGGAACTAGAGGGTTAGAGTTGCCGGCACACGGCTTGGGAAATCTTGATGTGTCCCGTGTGCTAGCCCTTCCCCTCTATTTATATGTTGAGCCTTGGGGTCTAAACTTGGAGTAAAAGCCTCCTCCAGGTCGGTTTTGCCCGCACAAGGTCGGTTTGGCCCGCAGGGAAAGAGTCCAACTCGGATTCCAGCAGTATCGTGCACAAGCGGTAGTACCGCTCACAAGCGGTAGTACCGCTTGAGCGGTAGTACCGCTTCACAGCGGTAGTACTGCCTTACCAGCGGTAGTACCGCTTAAGGCAGCAGCAAAACTTCCTTTTGCACTTTCCAATACCTCGTGGGCTTTACCCCTTTAGCCTATATAAAGTGTTGCTGCACCCGAACACTTCGGTAAACATCCGGAACCTCTTCCGGTGAATTCCGGAACCCTTCCGGAGATCAAAACACTATTATCACATATATTAATCTTTACCTCCGGACTCTTCCGGAGACCCTCGTCATGTCCGGGATCTTATCCGGGACTCCGAACAACCTTCGGTCACCAACAAAATAACTCAACTATACTAATCGTCACCAAACGTTAAGTGTGTAGACCCTGCGGGTTCGAGAACTATGTAGACATGACCGAGACACCTCTACGGCCAATAACCAATAGCGGGACCTGGATGCCCATATTGGTTCCTACATATTCTACGAAGATCTATATCGGTCGAACCTCTATGTCAAGGATTCAGTTAATCCCATATGATGTTCCCTTTGTTCTTCGGTATGTTACTTGCCCGAGATTCGATCGTCGGTATCTCTATACTTAGTTCAATCTCATTACCGGCAAGTCTCTTTACTCGTTCCGTAATACAAGATCTCGTGGCTAACACTTTAGTCACATTGCTTGCAAGGCTCATTGTGATGTTGTATTACCGAGTGGGCCCTGAGATACCTCTCCGTCACACGGAGTAACAAATCCCAGTCTTGATCCATGCCAACCCAACAGACACCCTCGGAGATACCTGTAGAGCATCTTTATAGTCACCCAGTTACGTTGCGACGTTTGATACACACAAGGTATTCCTCCGGTGTCAGTGAGTTGCATGATCTCATGGTCATAGGAACAGATACTTGACTTGCAGAAAACAATAGCAATAAACTGACACGATCATATGCTACGTTTATAGTTTGGGTCTTGTCCATCACATCATTCTCCTAATGATGTGATCCCATTATCAAATGACATCTCATGTCCATGGCTAGGAAACCTTCACCATCTTTTGATCAACGAGCTAGTTAACTAGAGGCTTACTAGGGACACAGTGTTGTCTATGTACCCACACATGTATTTGAGTTTCCAATCAATACAATTATAGCATGGATAATAAACGATTATCATGAACAAGGAAATATAATAATAACCAATTTATTATTGCCTCTAGGGCATATTTCCAACAGCAGCAGCCTCAATCTGATTTATTCAGATACAATGAGGAAGATGGGAATTGACCCGTCAAGGATTAGACCCAGCAACACTACCTTTAAAGGAGTAATCCCAGGCGTCGAGGCACGCTGCTTGGGAACCGTCACCTTGGAAGTAGTCCTCGGCTCGCCCGACAACTTCCGCAGTGAAGACTTAATCTTCGACATTGTTCCTTTCCGCAGCGGTTACCATGCACTCCTCGGCCAAACAGCGTTCGCTCACTTTAATGTCGTCCTGCACTACGCATATCTGAAGCTTAAAATGCCAGGACCTAATGGTGTCATTACCGTTAACGGTAACACCGAGCGCTCACTCCGAACCGAGGAACACACAGCGGCTCTGGTAGCCGAAGTCCAGGCCGCAAAAGAAGCATCGAAGGCCCTGTCCACCATCAAGGCGCTGGACACACGGAAACGCGCTCGAGCTACGGCCTCAGTCCCGGAGCACTCCCGCGCTTACCCTAAATAGCGATACGCGCCCCACAGTATGGCCCCCCTAGCCGCGAAATACGTACCTCGGGTACATAATTTCGCGCTTAAAATTCCATGGGCATCTGTGGGGGCAAACGTTACAAGGGTCAAGCGCTCGATTCGATCGAGTCCCGACCAATGATGTTCTCGGATCAACATCAACAACAGGCACCATCTAGGGCCTGATCAGCGTCAAGCTGATACCCGTTGGTGACTTCTCAAACCCCTTTCTCAAGGGCTCGTCCGCAGAACACTATCACTTCCGTCATGCATACAAGCGGCGACTTCAATCGCACGTTACCTACGGAAGCTTCATAAAGAGCAAAGGCGCAGACGTGCAGCAGGGAGCAGTAGGGACGTCAAACCACTTATGGAGGCCCTGTGTAAACCTTTCCTCTGATAACTTTTTTTAAGTTTCTATAAAAGTTGCTTCGGCAGTTCCGATTGTACGGTTGGACGTCACGAATTTAAAGGAAATAAAGACCATTCTCTTCCGGTCATACCGCAGTCATTTGTGTTGTGTCTTCCTTTCCGCTTATAAGCCGAAGTAAACTATCATGATACATTCTGTTTTTTAGATGCGACTGGCAAATAGACCAGGGGCTCGGCCATAAATCTTGCCCAAGCATCACTCCGACACTCAAATTCATTACATGTGCTCAGCGTCTTGGATATTGCATTATATGAATTAGTTCCGAATTATGTCTTTGGTCAATAGTTGGGTTGCCCAGCTCATGTGTTTACCCTCTTACGTTCTGCATTGTTTGGCTAGGAGGGTAAAGGGAGAACCACTGCGATTGTACTTCTAGCTCGCCTGGTTAAGTACCTCTGTGGAGAAAGCTGAAAACTGACTGTCATAATAAGCGAGAACAGGTCGGCGATCCAATGACAAGTGTTAAACTAAAAATCGATGGAGGTTATTCCGCGTCAAACGAAGGATTCGCTGCCACAGGAATCAAGTGATAATGGCATCAACCTCGGTACGTCCGAATATCACACATTGGGGGCTAGTCACTAGCTCCCGCAGTCGAGCTCCTATGGCTAAGTGAAAGCACTAAAGCCGCACAGTCCGATTGCCTTGTTTTCCTTACACACAACCGCCTCCGGGCACCGAGACGTCGGTTAAGGGTTAAGGTGTCAAGGAAAAACACCCCATGCAGTATCTATTAGGGGGCCGAAACCGACGATTGGTAACTTTCAGTTTAAACGGCCGCACATGAGTCAAAATCAACAGAGAAGGCATCATATAGAAAAGCCATCCAGTTGCATCATCAAGCACAAAAGTTTCAACTTCTTCAGATACAAGAAAGTAAATTCACTCATAAATTACATCCTTCGAGCACTGGGCCTCTATCGCCCGAGCACCATCCATCACCCCGGGAAAATACTGCTCGGGGTGCCTGTGCTCCTTCCCAGGGGGAGGCGGTCCGGTGGCCACCTCGGTCGGCTTGATCCTCAGCCAATGCACCATGGTCTTGCCGAAGGCCATCCGAGCTCCCTCAATGCATACGGAGTGCTTCCAGAAATCAATCCGGGGCGTGGCGTCGCACAACCTCTGCACCCAGCCGAAGTAGCTGCTCGGCAGCGGCTCTGAAGGCCACAGTTTGACACAGAGGTCCTTCATCGTCGGCTCCGCCATCCGATGCAACTCCATCAGCTGCTTCAACTGATTGTTGAGGAGAGGAGGGTGTTCGGGTGCTTGAAACTGCACCCAAAACAGCCTCTGCTCGGTACAACCCTCCTGGGATGCAAAGTACCTACCCGCGTCTGATGCACTCCTCGGGAGGTCTGCAAAGGCACCTGGGGAACGCCATACTCGCGTGAGCAAAGCGAACCTGGTACCACCAAACACACTTTGCAGTAAGTACGGCTTACCATCCGCAATAAGTCTGACTTGGCGGAGTTCCTCCTGGTAGCCCCGCGCCTCCGTCCGCGCTTCCGACATCGCCGCTCAGTTCGGTGGCCTGCTCCTTACTTTTTTGCTCAAATACCTCACATTTTGTGATGGCCTCCTTGAGCTCTTGTTGCACCTCAGACACCCGGGCCTCGTGCCTCTGGCTAGCGGTTTTCACCATGGCCAATACGGTGGCTACCTCTTCGGTGGCATCCCTTTGCTCCGCGGCTTCCTGTCGAGCTTTCTTAAGCTCGGCCTTGAGGTTCTCGACCTCGGCGACGGTAGCTGCAATAATGTTAGATGCATTCCGTTTGGATTAGCTTCCTAACTTCCATAAATAACCATTGTCGTAAAAATATCAGCTCGGACTTGCCTTGCGCCCCATCAAACTGCGTATTTAGCAGATCGATGTCGTCCTCAGAGCTCTTCAGCTTCCAATTCAGCTCGGCCAGCTCCTCGGCATTGGCAGCTACCGCCGAGGACGACGCCTGCACATTAGACGAAGCACATTAGCTTCCCGAGTTACCGATTCTCGATCCCCTGACCGGCTTTCTACAACTGGCCAGAGTCTCGGGGGCTACTGCTCATTTTGATCTCATCTAAATCTTAAAAAATTATTCGACCCCCGCATGAGTTTTTTAAACTCACACAAGGCTCGGGGGCTACTGTGCATGGGTTGCAAGATCATATAAAATAAATTTTCTAAGCAAAAGTCATTACATTGCTTACCTTGAAGCCGGTCAAAAGGCCACTGAAAGCCTACTTCAGTACGTTGTCCACGGACCGAAGAGTCTGCAAAACCGTGCCCATCAGGGCATGGTGCTCTTCGGCGATAGAGGAGCTTGTTAAAGCCTCCTCCATCTCATCCGACCACCCAGTCGAGGCTTGCCCTAGAGCGGGCAGGGGTGGCGGGGGCATCTCGGCCCCTCCCCCTGTGGAGACCGGGATGGTCGGCTCCTGGTGCCTCAACGGCTCTGGAACCACTTTTGGGGAGAGCTTAGATTGCCCGGGCTCCCCCTCTTCGTTCGCTAGAGGGATTCTTCCCTCCTGGTCTTCGGCGGCTGAGATACGCACCTCAGCCATAATGACGTCGGCCCCTCCTTCTGTGGTCGACACGGGAGGGGTCCTCCGTAACAGAACCTCTTCGGCCTCCTCAATGACCGGGGGAGGCGATGGGCATGATTCGGTCCCACTCTCCGCCAACGAGGCTGGCGGAGAGTCCCCTTCCGAGACTTGATCGGTAGGGAGGTCGCGCAGCGGGCTGCAATATTAAAGGCGAGTGTGTGGTCAATGGCAGGCCTGGTTCGGCCAAAAATGGATGAGTATACCCTAAGATACGTACCTTTGGGCCCGTGGTTTCACCCGACGGGCCTTCCAGGGAACCTCTTCGGAGGCCTCAGAGTGCTCGGCAGAAGCCGAACTGATGTTGGACAAGACCACCTTGGCCCTGCGTGGTCTCTTCGGTGCGGGAGAAGGCTGATCCTCCTCTGCGTTTTTGGACGCAGCCCTCTTCCTTGTTCGGAAGAGTCGCTTTCCTCCCCGTCCTCCTCCTGTCCCTTCTCCCTCCCAAAGGCGGAGGGGGCATGGGTTTCCCCGGATCCAGTGTCCGGAGGTCCTCGGGAATGGAGACCTTCTCTGGTCTCCTTCTTCTTCTCCTTCTTCTCCGACGCCTCGTACGGTGCCTCGGCCAACATGCCCGTCAGCAAGGCCGTCCTGGGGCCCTCGGGCAGCGGGGCCGGGCTGTTGATCTGCTCGGCCTTCTTCAGCCAGTTCTGTTGATGAGAGGAAAGAAAGTTGAGTGCTTTGTTAAAAAGAAACATCCTAGCATAAGAGTAAAACTTATCATACCTCGTGAGGGGGGTTTTCGGCATCGAGGCCGATGTCTTCCTCCTCAGCCGACCAGTCCTTCTGCGGCTTGAATGGCACTTTGCACAGCTGGGCATGGGTAGTGTCGTAGAAGCCGAGCACGGTGGCGGGGTCTTCAGGTTTCTAGGCCCACATGGGGGAAGCCCGGTCTTGAAAGGGGAGGATGCGGCGGCGGAGCATGATCTGAATCACATTGGGTAATTCAACCTTCTACTTGATCATCCTGGATATTCGGCTCTGCAGCAGCTCCACCTCTTCGGCTGACCCCCAGTCTAGGCCCTTCTTGGTCGACGAAACGAGCCTCGTAGGGGGTCCAGATCTGAAGGCTGGAATCGCCGCCCAGTCCACGTTTCGCGGCTTCGTGATGTAAAACCACTCTTTCTGCTAGATCTTGACAGTCTCAATAAAAGTACCCTCTGGCCACTCAACCCGGCTGGTCATCGACAATCTTCGGCTTGACGTTGAACACTTTTAGCCACAAGCCGAAGTGTGACTGGATCCGAAGAAAGGCCTCGTAGATGATGATGAAGGCCGAGATGTGCAGGAAGGAGTTTGGGGCAAGATCGTGAAAATCTAGCCCATAGAAAAACATTAAGCCCCTAACAAAGGGGTGGAGGGGAAAACCTAGCCCCCGAATGAAGTGGGGGAGGAACACCACCCTCTCGCCAGGCTTCGGCGTGGGGATGACCTGGCCCTCTTCTGGAGCGCGGTGAGCGACATCGGTGGGAAGGTAACCCGCGTTCTTCAGCTCCTGGATGGCGCTCTCTGTGACGATGGCGGCCTCCCACTTGCCCTTGGACCCAGAGCCGGCCATGACCGGAGTAGGGGAGTAGCTGGAGGAAGTTTTTAGGAGGGGAAATCGGATCTGGGTGCTGGCGCTCAGGAGATTGGGAAAGCAATGGCCAAGGGGGAAGTGAGAGCGTGCAAAGAAAATGCTGGCCGCCTCCCTTTTATGGGTCACCGTAAGACCAAGAGCCCTTTTACTGCGCCGCAGGCATCGTCATTTCCCCGTATAATCGTGCCGTCATGTGCGCATGGGGTAACACAAATCATTGATCATAGCCCTTAAAAACATGGCACGATCTCCATATTGATGGGACGTGCCAATAGGGAAACCGCCTCGAACTGCAAATCGAGGTTTCTTAACTGGCACGGGGTCATGACCCTTCGGCAAAAGTTGTCAGATGAGGTCACTGTTCACACTTGTGCTATTGGCCTTCGGGGCTAAGTTATTTATGCACTTCGGAAGCCGAAGTATAATCCGGGAAACATATGGTTGAAAATGGCCAAGCAACCTTCGAGGACCTGACTCAGAGGGATTGCACACATGGAAGGGAAGGAACTGATCTGCAAAGCCGATGATGTTCGGCAAATACCTCGGCTTCGAAGACTAGTTCAGGGGCTACTGACGATGTCCTGGACTAAGGGGTCCTCGGGCCGCTGGCCTGACCATCGTGGGCCGTATTGATGGGCCGCTCCTAATCTGTCGAAGGAAGGCCGGACTACAGGCGACCTCGGGCTCTAGAAGGAAACCTCCGAAGACTTGGCGTCTCCTCCAAGTCAAGCTTAGCGTGGCCGGCATGTTTGTCCCCTGGTGGAAACCGACTATATGTAACCCTAGGTATCCCGGGTGTCTATATAAACCAGAGGGTTTAGTCCGTAGAAAAAAGAGTCATTATCATTATACCCACCTAGGGTTTAGTTCATCTGATCTCGAGGTAGATCAACCCTGTAATTGCCATACCAACACATCAATACAACCAAGCAGGACGTAGGGTTTTACCTCTTCGAGAGGGCCGAAACTGGGTAAACGCTGTCTCTATGTTCCCTGTTACCCATTGACTCCAAGATCCACAGTTCGGAACCACCTACCCGAGATCTGCCGGTTTTAGTACCGACAACAGGATTGTATGATTTTGTAGGGATAATGTTCTTTAGCTTTTTTATTTTGAAAGACATGATTGTTTATTAGTACGCCTGAGTATTGATGTCTTTATATCAAATTATAGACTATTGCTTTGAATCACTTGGATCTTATTATTCATACCGTAAGAGAGAGATTACATGATGAAACATGATAGGTAGCATTCCACATCAAAAATTCTGTTTTATCATTTACCTACTCGACGACGAGCAGGAATTAAGCTTGGGGATGCTTGATACGTCTCCAACGTATCTATAATTTTTGATTGTTCCATGCTATTATAGTATCAATCTTGGATGTTTTTATATGCAATTATATATCACTTTTTGGGACTAACCTATTAACCTAGTGCCCAGTGCCAGTTTCTGTTTTCTGCTTGTTTTTGGCTTTTCAGAGAAATAGTACCAAATGAAGTCCAAATCCCACGAAACTTTTTGGAGATTTTTTTCTGGACAAAAGAACCCTTGGAAGCTTCGGGGGGAGGCCAGAAGCCTCACGAGAGCTTCATAAGGCAACAGGGCGCGCCCCGGGGGGGCGCCGTGTTGCCTTGTGGGGCCCACGTGACTCCGTTTGACCTAATTCCACTTCTATAAATTCACAAATATTGGGAAACCAATAGAGAGCCAGAAGAAATAACCTTTCCGCCGACGCAAGCCTCTGTTCTTCCGCGATCCCATCTGGAGGCCTTTTTCGGTACTCTGCTCGAGGGGGAATCGATCATGGAGGGCTTCTACATCAACCTTGCTGCCCTTCCGATGATGTGTGAGTAGTTTACCACAGACCTACGGGTCCATAGCTAGTAGCTAGATGGCTTCTTCTCTCTCTTTGTTCTTCAATACAATGTTCTCCTTGATGTTCTTGGAGGTCTATCCGATGTAATCTTCTTTTGCGGTGTGTTTGTTGGGATCTGATGAATTGTGAGTTTATGATCAGATTATTCATGAGAAATATTTGAGTCTTCTCTGAACTCTTTTATGCATGATTGTTATAGCTTTGTATTTCTCTCCGATCTATCGGTTTAGTTTGCCCTACTAGATTGATTTATCTTGCAATGGGAGAGGTGCTTTGTGATGGGTTCAATCTTGCGGTGCTCAATCCCACTGACAGAAGGGGACATGATTCATATTTGTATCATTGCCATTAAGGATAAAATATGGGGTTTATTCATATTGGTTGAATTTGCTTCTCTACATCATGTCATCTTGCTTAAGGTGTTACTCTGTTTTTAACTTAATACTCTAGATGCATGCTGGATAGCGGTCGATGAGTGGAGTAATAGTAGTAGATGCAAGTAGGAGTCGGTCTACTTGTCTCAGATGTGATGCCTATATACATGATCATTGCCATGAATCTGTCATAATTATTTGCTATTCTGTCAATTGCCCAACAGTAATTTGTTTACCCACCGTATGTTTCTATGCTCAGGAGAGAAGCCTCTAGTGAAAACTATGGCCCCCGGGTCTATCTTTATCATAGAAAAAACCTAAAAATACCTTGCTGCAATTTATTTACTTTTATTTTCATTAGTATTTTAGTTTATCTATTTACCTCGATAAGATTTAATCCTTGCAAGTAACCGCTAAGAGGATTGACAACCCTCTTATTTGCGTTGGGTGCAAGTGTTTGCTCTTGTGTGTGCAGGTACGCTTAACGGAATTTTGCTTGGTTCTCCTACTGGATTGATAACCTTGGTTCTTAACTGAGGGAAATACTTATCTCTACTGTACTGCATCATCCTCTCCTCTTCGGGGAAATACGAACGCAGACTAAATGTAGCACTCGCCGGGGGGGGGGGGTGGGGTAAGGTTATGTGTGGGAGAGAGAGAGGGAGAGATAGCAATGCTTGTGTGTCACATAGAGACCTAACTACATAGACAGGGGCCGCGAGAAGGAGAGAATGGCGGTGTGCCTATTTTTTGATGGGATGGGAGAGAGACCAATAGACATGGATCATGTGGAGAGGTGTGTGTGTTCCGAGAGAGAGGGAGGCGTGGACCTAGATACTGAGATGGGTGTTCATGTGTATGTTTTAGAGAAGGAATTGTCTAGCTGGTAGTCATTTGATGGCGACCCAATCTTTCGATGAGAGTGGGGATAACTATTGATTTGGTGGATTTTGATGTTGACGATCCAACTATATCGTACGCGATGATGCAAATCGACAATCGCTAATTAAACCAATCTCCCATGGTCACTGATCTTGCCGTATGCACGATCAACCTGAATAATGAGATCGAGTTCCAGCAAGCAACCGAAGAACCGACAATAACTAAGATAATGCAATCTAAATTTCTAATATGAATTAATTAAGGATAATGGTGGGGTTGCTAATAGAGGATCTAAACAAGGCGGTAGTCCTACACATCTCGCAGATGTAAATTGTAGCGAAGCTAAACAATGTCTAAATAAAAACATGAGTTTTAATATAGAAGAAAGGCAGCTATATATCTATAGACTACAGTACTAGATTTTTTATTTCTATATCTATATCTATACTACTCCCTCCGTTTTTATTTACTCCGCATATAGCTTCGACTGTAGTCAAACTTTATAAATCTCGACCAAGTTCGTAGAAAACAATGTGAACATTTACACTAACAAATTTAGATGATGTGAAAATATATGCAATGATGAATCAAATGATATATATTTGGTGGTGTATTTGTTAATATATTTTTCTACAAACTTCTTGAAAGTATACAAAGTTTGACTTTAGAGAAACATAATATGCGGTATTATGTATTATATATTCATTATTTTTATATATTCAATGTGTGCATTTGCACGTACACGATATAAACCGTTGATTGATGTTGATCCAATGGTCTAGGTGGCTGGGATTCGGATCTACTATAACCTAATTGTACCCAGACACATTCTTCTCCAACCAGCAGCGCGACAATTTTATTGATCCACACAAGAAGTGCGCAACAAGACCTCCAGATGTGCCACGTGGCTTCATGGGTGCCCCCCACATCATATTATTCGTAATACATTGACTGAGAAAAGACAAAAATCACCTGAAACAAGATCTTGCCCGAATTTTGTTCCTACGAAGTTGTGCCGTGCATGTACCGGAGTACTAGTACTCTATAACTTTAGTACAGTAGTAGTTATATAGTGGTAGTAGTACAAACTAGTACGGAGTGCTCCTACTCTATCAACACGACTCCCATCTGACACCAAATTTCTTGGCGTCCCTGCTACAGCTAGCTCTTCCCCTCCTTGTTTCTCTCTTTCAATTCAAACTCAGCCGACGCACGGCAGGAGGGGTGGGGGTTTGCCGATAGTCGGTTTGCTCAACCGTGGTCCCACATGACAATGAAAATGCTAGGCAACACGCCTTCCCTAGCTATGCGGCTGCTACTTGTGAGCTGCGATGGGATTTCCTCGAAGAGGAGAGGATGATGCAGTACAGTAGAGATAAGTATTTCCCTCAGTTAAGAACCAAGGTTATCAATCCAGTAGGAGAACCAAGCAGAACCTCGTTAGCAGCACCTACACACACAAAAGAAAATACTTGCACCCAACGCGAACAAGAGGGTTGTCAATCCCCTTGGCGGTTACTTGCAAGGATTAATTCTGATAGTGATAGATAGATAAGTAAATTGCAAAGTAAAATAAAATAACTAAAATTGCAGCAAGGTATTTTTGGATTTTATATATGATAGATAAATGACCCGGGGGCCATAGTTTTCACTAGAGGCTTCTCTCTCGAACACATAGCATACGGTGGGTAAACAAATTACTGTTGGGCAATTGATAGAAAAGCGCATAGTTATGACAATATTCAAGGCAATGATCATGTATATAAGCATCACGTCCGAGACAAGTAGACCGATTCCTGCCTGCATCTACTACTATTACTCCACCCATCAACCGCTATCTAGCATGCATCTAGGGTATTAAGTTAATGAAAACAGAGTAATGCCTCAAGCAAGATGACATGATGTAGACAAAGTAAACTCAATCAATATGAATAAACCCCATCATTTTATCCTTAGTGGCAACAATACAAATACGTGTCTTGTCCCTTTCTATCACTGGGATAGAGCACCGCAAGATTGAACCCATCACAAAGCACCTCTCCCATTGCAAGATAAATCAATCTAGTTGGCCAAACCAAACGGATAGATCGAAGAGAAATACAAAGCTATAACAATCATGCATAAATAAGTTAAGAAAAGACTCAAATATTTCTCATGAATAATCTGATCATAAACCCATAATTCATCTGATCCCAACAAACACACCGCAAAAGAAGATTACATCGGATAGAACTCCAAGAACATCGAGGAGAACATGGTATTGAAGATCAAAGAGAGAGAAGAAGCCATCTAGCTACTAGCTATGGACCCGTAGGTCTATGGTAAACTACTCACACATCATCGGAAGGGCAGCAAGGTTGATGTAGAAGCCCTTTGTGATCGATTCCCCCTCTGGCAGATCGCCAGAAAAGGCCTCCAGATGGGATCCCGGAAGAACAGAAGCTTGCGGTGGCGGAAAAGTTATTCGAGGTGGCTCGCTGGTATACGGGGAATATTTGAGAATTTATAGGCTTGGAATTAAGTCAAGAGGTGCCACAAGGGGCCCACAATCCTGGGGGCGCTCCTACCCTCTGGGCAAGCCTCCCGAGATTGTCGCTCCCTAGTGACTCGTCTGGTCTTCTCCCGAACCTTCTAGGGTCCCTTCTCGTCCAGAAAAAATTAATCCAAAGTTTTTTCTCCGTTTGGACTCTGTTTGATATTGATTTTCTGAAAAGCCAAAAACAAGCAAAAAACAGCAACCGGCACTGGGCACTAGGTTAATAGGTTAGTCCAAAAAATGATATATAATTGCATAATATACATCCAAGATTGATACTATAATAGCATGGAACAATAAAAAATTATAGATACGTTGGAGACGTATCAGCGGCGTGCCGGATCGACCGTGGAGTACTCCCAAGTCCCGACTGTGTGGGCATGCGACGCGAACGCGGCAAGCTTTTCCTTTAAATCTTGTATAAATTGTAACATTTGGTTCTACTCCTTGGCTTGATCAATAGATAGAAATGACGATTGAAAATGCTAGGGCGGGGCTTTTCCCACACGGTAAGAGGGGTAGTTAGCCAGTTTGGCGCATCGTCAGTTTCCTCACATGCGGTCCCACATGTTAGTGATATATGCCTAGCCAATGCACGTTGACCGGTGGGCCAGAACGATAGTGTGGGATGCGACGCGAACGGGACAGGCTTGCTGTACGCGTTCCAGTTTATCGTTTTGAACTTGCGAACGGGACAGGCGTGCTGCACGAGTAGTTTTGAATTTATAAGTTCGGTCGTAGTTTTGGATTTACGAGTAGTTCAGTAGGTTGGTTCAAGCATCGTACGTAAATTACGAAGTTGGTGCAAAAGGTAAGCGCAACGTCGTCCTGGTTTGGTGATCCCCTTTGTGCCATATTTTAACCATAGATTTAACTAACAAAAAATTAATGCATGTCACCAAAAACTATATCGTTGGATTCGTACTTGAACATAGTTTCCAATGATATTATTTTTTGTGACATGCATTAACATATTGTTAGTTAAATCTTAAGTCAAAATTTGGCACAAACACACGAAGGTGACCAATAAACTAGGACAGAGGTACTACTAGTGACAATGATGCATATAATTGACGCCAAATGTGAGCAAAGGGATCACACATGTCTTTATCGACTGGAATGAGAATGCGGTACAATAAGAATTAAGGCCACGACAACGCGATCGCAGTGGTGGTTACATGAGGCAAGAAGAAAGCTGCATCCATCAACGACCTCCTCCTCCTCCTCGACTCAGTGCGCGGGGCCACCGATCGGCGGCTGAGGAGCAGCGACTTTTGTGGTGAGGTCGAGGTGCTTCTGAACAAAAGAGTCCAAGGCTTCCAGACGATTGACGAAGGCCAATGTCGTAGCGTACTCACTGGCCTTGTAGATGCCTATGTACACGACTTCCTCGTACACGTGGATGTGTAGGTCGACGAATGCTTGCAGGGCGAGGCGCCTCATGGTGAGCGCGACTTTGAGGTGGACATTCTTCATCGCATTGGCGGGCAGTCGCAGGGCCACCAGTGCTTGAAAGAGGTTCTCACCATGGAGGCCGATTAGGGTGGTAGGCAATGAGGAGCCTGGGTGTGCGGGCTGGAGGAGTACGGCGATGTCGTCCGCGAGCTTCTTGACGACGATGAACTTGTTGATGGTGTCGATGATCATCTTGTCCAACTGAGAGTCGTAGCAGGCGTCGACGCGGGGCATTAATCAGCCAGTCCAAAGCACCAGCTTGAGACGATCCGCTGTGCCATGCCACAGGCCGGCGTCTTGGACCATCTGGCACAGCCGCATGCCGCTCGCGCGCATCGCCGCCATGGGTCTGGCTTTTGGTCACTTGGTTTGGGAATTGGAGTAAGCACTGTTGCGCTTAGTGTAGGTGCGTAGGTGCGTATGATCTGGTAGATGCATTGGAGTGGAGGGGTGCCTTTATATGGGTGCAAACTGCGTCGCATTCACATCATGCTGCCTCCTTTCCGCATCTCCCATTACTTCCCTCAGCATGCTAATTGAAGGAGGATGCATCATTGGCCATTCAACGTTTCGGGAACCGCTACCCTCTCCCTCGTCTGCATTCAAGCCATATTAGGAACTTTCCTGGTTTACTAGTTTGCCGTCCATTTCTCAAGATTTTTTTTACCATCCTAGTTTACTAGCTGTAAAGTACTAGTAGTAGGGAGTGGTGTGCCGGCCAAGGGCGCTGCCCGCTGCACGCCTAGTTGAACACGCCTCCTCGCCACATTCAAACGCCTGCATTAAACTCGTGTGGAAGCTTAGAAACCTACTCCGGCCACATGTCCATTCATGAGTGGGTCGGTATTAAACGCAACACCGGCCGAGCTCCTCCTGTCCGCCCTCTATTTTAACTAAGGCCAGACACCGGGCAAGAATCGCACCCCTTCGTCGCTCCCCCATCTCCTCCTTCACCATTTGCTCCACTCTTCCGATGGCTTCCGAGGAGCAGTTCTCCGGCATACAAGCTGGCTGGGTGGCCCGCCGAGCCCACCGGATACAAGCGAAGCAGCTCGCTGCTCCACCTCGCTCGCCTAGTCCGATAGAGCCAGTTGCTGCCCCAATCAGGCGCGTGGTTCAGCAACTCGCCGCTCCAGGCCAGCTCAATGAGGAGTGGCGAGTTACTCCGCGCTAGCATGGCGGGGAGCACGGTGGCACGGGCGTTGTCTCTGCCGTCGACGACGCCACGTCGTACCGCACCTCCTGTGTCTGCGACCGCGCCTCCCGTGTCTGTGGCCACGCCTCCTGTGCCTGTGGCCGCGCCTCCCATGCCTGCGACCACACCTCCCATGCCTGCGGCCGTGCCATGCAGGCAGAGACAGAAGTCGGGTGCGCGGAGAGCGACGAGTCGGTGGCCAGCGCCTCCGCATCCACCGCCATCATCGAGGAGAAGTAGAACACAGGAGGCTGCCGCCGCTTGGGTCCCATGAAGGCCACCGCCGAGGCGATGATGGTGACACAGCCAGTGCCTTCCCCGATTCCTCTCTTGTGAGGACCATCGTCGACCCCGCAAGTGTCTTGATCGGGCTGCCGGACATGAGGAAGACAAAGGGATCCGCGGGCGACCATTTAGATTAGGTATTAATTATGCCTCCAGAGCCAGACTAGCACCGCTTAGTTGATGTGAATGTAATGAAATCCATCATGTTTATATGAAAATTCAGCATTTTTATATGAAATCTGTCATGTTTATATGAAATCCGGCTGTGTTTGCACGAATTTCATCCGGTTGGTTCGAGTTGTTGTCGAAATGTATGCGACTAGCGTTGGATGTCGTCCTCCTGCATCCGTGTCCGTGGACTGGTCCCCCCTGTCTGCGGACGGATGCGGGAGGAAATTTGCTGGTTGCCGTTGGAGATGCCTTTATTCTAGAAATAATAGAGTCACATCAAATCCATTTGAGTTAATTGCATGTATGATTCACAAAAATAAAAACTTAATTGCATGTACATTACATGAACTTGCACGGTGGGTACAGATTCATACAAAAAGTTAAAAAATGAAACAAATCAATCCTTAAACTTTTATTCTAAGCACTCTCTGTTAAATCCGCCTACATAGCATGGTGCCCTCTCTCATTTTATCTGTGGGTTCCACTTTCAGTAGGGTAGAGAAAGAAGTATATGTAAAAACATATAAAAACCTGAAGTTTTCGATAGGATTCAAACTCAGGACAACGCGTTGCGAGCACCGGGTGCTACCCAGTCCACAAGATGTTCTTTCTCGAACAAGCAAGAGATATTTGTCTTTTGATATAGTTAGTTTGATAATTTGTTTAAAGTGATATATTTTATGTCTACCCTGAAGGATCTCAAATTCATTAGTAACAAAGAAAAGAGTTGCCTGGTTAATTAACAGAAAACGGGGCGAAAACCATCACATTAAGCCTGTAAAAACAAGGCACACTGGGCGAGCTGGCTACACACACAAGAATGCACACATGTTGTCGGAGAGAAAAGTAGCATCGGGGTTGCATGTCGGGACCCGGATCCTAAGGCACACCAATCTAGCATGTAACACATCATATCACTTTGCGGCCTCACGCACGGTAACCCACGGCTGCCACCTTTACCTTGGCCGGGACCGTTTGCGTCTTTTGGCCCACGTATATGATTGTGTCGCTAGCATCCATATGTCAGAGAACCCGGGTCGACATGAATAGTCATAAACCAAGGTGGCACAAACTTGTAGGGACAGGCATAGGTAACCCAGCAATGCATGTGAGGGTCATCAACGTATGAACCCAAGTCGTAGCAAGCTACAAGGACTTAAAGGAACAACGCGTGACATTTCCCTGTAGGGACAGACATACGAGCAAAGAAGGATACATGCCGGTCAATCCATGTGTTCCGGAGCAGTAGCAAACTACCAAGGCTCAGTGGAAGCACTAGGAGGCATTTCCCAGTAGGAAAGGCTACCAAAGGCAGATAACTAGGTGTCGAATCCCACACATACCAATGCATTTCAAACATACACACAATATGCACGATATGTGTAGATACAACATGGCATCACAACATAACTCTACAAACACAAGTATTTATTTAAGAGGCTCTGAATAGCCATACATAACATGATATTACAAACAGGGGTCACATGACCCATCATACAGAGCATACAAGCAACGGAAGCATATACATGTCTGAGTACAGACAACTACAAAATAAAAAGGGTGAGAAGCCTGACCATCTACAAGGCCCTCCGTAGGAACCAGACCTCTGTCTGGGATTCCCAAGATAATCATCGAAGCCCACATAGAACTACTATTGAGACTGAAGTCTCCTCTGCAAAACTTAAATTAAGCAACCGTGAGTAAAAAGGTACTCAACAAGACTTACATCAGAACTAACTACATATGCCTCAGTATCAAGAAGGGTGTTGTGGGGTTTAACTGCAGCAAGCCAGCTTTGACTTAGTGGCTATCATGTACTATGACTACCAGTAACTTCTTTGAGGTGAGAAAGCGCACACGAGTCCACTAATCACCACAACAATACACCACTATGGATTCTCTTTCGTCTCCCTACAAGAAGGCCATCCATTGCACTCACGCTTATCTTGTGCATTTTAGGGTATCCACTTCAAGTTATCTATGAACCATATAAGTCTCCAAGTAGTCCATATCCGAGGACGTGGCTATTCGAATAGATCATTAACCCTGCAGGGGTGTACTTCTTCACACACGCTCTCACCACTTACCACCATATACACGTCATGTATCTCGGCAACCTTCAAGCGGAAGCCTGGCGAGGGTGTCGGCCACAACCTGACTAACCATGCCAGACTCTAGTCTAGGTTTATCGCCTTTCCGAGGCTGAACCCGCAAAGGAAGTCCGGATGAAGTTTCCATCACGGCCCAAACGATGTGAGCAGGGTTCCCAAGCCCACCATCCGGGTGACACTTGGTACACCGTGCCACTGTGCCTAGTCTGTCCCAAGCCCACCTGGTCGGGTGCCACTTGGTAGACAAATAACACAACCTACAAACACTAGAAACTAGTTGCAACTCCTGGACAGAGATCAAGGCGATTAATAAGTCGAGAGGGTCAATTAAGTATCCCAATGTGTGGTAGTAGCTGTTCTTGGATAACAGACACATAACTCAGTTCTTAAGGACGATCTCAATGAGACAACCCACCATGTACTCCTACATGGCCTCTCATCGCTACCTTTACCAAATCGTGTTCACACACTTAGCTCTCGACATCAGAACATGATCACAACATTCCAATTCATTCCCAGATGAATCAGACCTGACACAACTCTAGGCAGTAGCAAGCATGGCATGGATGAAGTCACAACATGGCTCAAGCAACTCCTAATCATGCTAGGAAGGTTTAGCTATTTACTGTGACAATGACAGGTCATGAGAGGAATGGGTTCAACTACCGCAACAGGTAACAGTTGAATCGTTGTTGTCCTAATGCAATAAAAGAGAGCAGGAGCGAGAGAGTGGGATTGTATCGAAATGACCAAGGGGGTTTGCTTGCCTGAAATATCAACACGGTAGCACTGTTCCTCAGATAGATACTCGGTGCCACTCGCAGGAGCAGAACCTATCGAGAAGGACAGTACCAGAGAGGCAATCACTACACATCAAATGCAACACTATGATGCATGAACATGGCATGGAGATATGAGGTGGTTTGAGCTAATGCAACAAGCATTCAATTTGGATGAAGTCCATTCGAACCAACATTCAAATGAAACTTCAAAGTTAAGCATTTAAAATGCCATTATTTGAATTTTACTTGATCAGCAGGTATAAGTTGTTTAAACATGCATGCAAATTTTACAAATGGATTCTTTGGATTTTTCTGATAATTTTTCATATATAAATTATTTCATTCTGAGCTACGGTTGAATTTCTATGATTTTTTGAAGTTTGCAACCTTTCTGGAATTTCCTGGTTTATAATTAATCTAGAAAATCATTAATTGCGCCAGCATGACGTCAGTGTGATGCCAGTGGTCAACAGGTCGGCCAGGGTCAAACCTGACGTGCGGGTCCCACCTGTCATAGACACAGTGGCTAACCCGTGGTTAATTAGTGACATAGGGTCCACTGTCAGTGCGAGGGGTTAATTAGCGACTTCATTAGTTGCTAATGACGTTGCCACGTCAAACGCGCCGGCGGTTAGCCGCCGACGAGGCCAGATGAGGCGGAGGGCGTCGGAAAACCCCTATGGTGCACCGTTTTGCGCGCGGTTGGTCTCTCTGGAAAGACGGCTTCGCGGCGCGTTGAACGGTGGCCTCGGCCGGAGCTGAGGTGGACGGAAACGATGACGGCGTCGAGGTTCGTGGCAGCCGGAGTTTGGGTGCTCGCGGGATTGCGTTTGCAGCTCGCAAACGTGCAGAACAACAAGCCTAAACGGCTCTACGGACGTGTGCGAGGCCAATGGACACCGCCGAGTGACCAAAAGGTCATCGGAGCAATGCCGGCGACAAGTCCATGCGGCAGTGGGCTTCGGCCATGGTGGTTCTATGGCCTAGAGGAAGCCATCGATGGCGGGGCTAGGAGGAAAAGCATCAGGAGCTCACAGTGATCACGAAGAGCTGCTCGGCGGGCTCAGGGAAGCGTTGGAGACGACGAACGGCCAGTGGCGATCTCGGGGCAGAGACGGTGGGGTCGAGCTCGATGGCAATGTTTCCAAGCGTCCGACGATGCGTGGCTCTGCGAGTAGGTGTCGGGCACTGTGGCGGAGCTCGAGGACAAGATGGGAAGGCGAGGGGAGCATGGTGGGAGTGGTGGTTCACGGCGGCGGATCCATGGCGGTCTCGGCCATGGTGGAGAAGAGCGAGGGAGAGGGCGAGGGGGCGAATGGAGAGGTGGGCTCGATCGGGACGGCTCGCGTGAGAACATCCACGGCGTCGACGTGGCTCAGGAGGTAGGCAGGCGGGTAGGAGGTGGCGCTTGCTCGCACTGGCGTGCGGCGAGCGCACGCCCGCGTCCTTCTGGTGCCAGGAGGACGACGACTGGCGCTAGGCCAGTGGGCCACCCAGTGCTGGGCCAGGTAATCTCTCTCTCTCTCTCTGTTTCTTTTTATTTCCTTTTCTGTTTTCTATTTTTCTTTTCTGTTTTGTTTTAGTTAGGCACTAAAGGATTTTAGTAAAATTTGAGACTTTTTGTGGGCTCACACTGAAATATTCCAGGGGCCCTCTCCAAGTTTTCAAATTATTTGGAGCTACCAAAATATATATAGCATTTAAATGGCTCCAATTCAAATACCAAATGCATTAATTCAAAGCCCATTATGTCCTAGAAAAATTTGCACTATTTATGGTTAGGGTTTTCACCCTTTTCCCTAAATCATGAACTTTTTTGAAGGGCATTTTGGGTTCATTGAAAATTATTTTAGTTGAACCTAGTTTATTAATGAAGTGCTAGGGTTTGATCATTCCCCATTTCAGCTTTAATTGAAGTTAAACATGATGCTGTGACACCCTGGTTTTTGGCAACTTTTTCTTTTCAAAATCTTTCTGGCTTTATTTGCAATTTGGATGGTTTTCGAACCTTTTCAGTTGACTTTGGACTTAGGAAACTTTTGAATCTTTCTCTAAGTGATCCAAAGCCCTCCTCATCTTGCCAAAATCTTGTCACACATCTTCTGGATGAAATTCCAATTCTCAAATCTTTTCCAATTATTCATTTTCTTTCTTTGGGAAAATTTGTCATCACTATGGGTTATGAAGCAACCTATAGTTCTGGTGATCAGAAAAATCCCAAATTAATACCACACCTTCTTGTCATCATATACTCCCATTATCTTCAAAAACATTTCATGGTCCAGTATTAAATTTTGTCCAGAAAACTCCATTTACTCTCTGGACAGTACTGGCCATCTGTGAAGCAACTCATATTTTCCCAACTCAGAAAACTCTCAGATAATTCCCTGAGATACTAGGGAATCTATCTTGCCACAATATCCAAAAATATCATCTTGCCCAGTACAAATTTTCAGCAGCAATATTCTGCCAAGTTTCTGCTCAAATGGAACCTCTGTGAAGGAAGTACTAGCTAGAGGTATCCAATTGAGCTGAAATTTTTATGACATCTTCTATCCACCAAATAACCCTCCCACACCAAGTTTCAGCTCCAGCAGATCAACCAGATGAGTGCTACAAGCTCATCTTGCTTCTGTTCCAGTAACAGCAGTTGTACATGAACTATATTCAAACTTTGATGAAAGTTTCTCAAACTTGGCCAGCTCATAGTCCTTCCAAAGTAGATCATCCCAGACATCTCTATTGGCTCCATCTCCAGCTCACCTCTCCTCCAGATCTCTCTCAAAGTTTCTGTCAGAAACTGTAGCTAAAGCTACACTTCGAATCAGAGTGAACCTAGCCAACCAAGGGAACAGGGGCACTAAGTGATCAAAGGAGAACGTGCTGGACATGGTGCGCCAGACTTGCGTGTCCTCCAAGTACCAATGCCCGTGGTGAGCACGGTAATGGCATGCCAAAACACGCGATGTGCACCGCGCCAGTGACGGATGTGATGCGTCCGGCTGCCCCGCGTGATCCTGCCTTGTCCCAGCTCGCCAACATCTTCTCCTTCCCCCACCTGGCCATTCTGGAACTTCCCCCTCGCCGGAATCGTCCCCGGCGGCCGCCACGCGCGCGGGCACTGTGGCACCCGTGCGGGCACAGTGGCTCTGCTGCTCGTGGCCTTCCTCCGCAAGCCGCCACTGCACGCCATAACTCCTCTGCTCGCTCCTATCCCGTCGCCCGCGTCGAGCCAGCCAGTGTGGCGTCCTTGCGCCGGCGACGTGGCCCGAGCTCCGCCCGCTCCAGAAGCTCTATAAATAGACCTCCCCGGCCTCTCTCCGCTCCTCACCCAACTCCACCACCTCCTAATCAACCTCCCGAGCATCGAGCCAAGGCCGAGAGGCCCTCTGGCCTCGCATCTCGCCGGCGATCCGCCGCCACCTGAGCTCTGCCTCCTCGCCGTTCCACTCCACCCCAGCCTCCACCGACTCCACGAGCGAGCTCCACTCACTCCACTGACCCTGCCCAAGCTCTTGCCCGACCGAAACCCTGCCGGAAACGCCATCTCCGGCGACACCCGAGATCCACCGCCGCCGGAGAGGAAGGGGACGACGCCGTCCGGCCATCCCTCGTCACGCTGCGGGTACGTACTTGTTCGTCTCTGTGAGCTCGTTCCATCCCCGTAGTCGCCGGACCTCGCCGCCGTCTGTATCGCCGGCGACCATCGCCGGAGAGCCGCAGCTCTCTGTTCCCCTCTCTCTCCCTTTTAAATCTGACAGCGGGGCCCGCACGTCAGTGGCCCGCCTCGCGCGCCGAAGCGGTAAGTGGAGGCGCCCTGGCGAAATACGCCTTCGACGTGGCCCTCTGCTGGATTTTCTATTTTCTGTTTTAATTCAAATTTTGACCAGGAACTTTGACCGTACATAACTTTTTATCCATAAGTCCAAATCAATTGATTCTTTTTGCATTCGATTTGTCTTGAGCTCCTCTATTTTTTGGAAAAATTTGGGATTTTTCCCCTGCTCTCAGAATTTCTGGTGTACAGAATAGTGTTATGTGACATTTTCCTTTGCATTTTTAAAATATTTTCAGAGGGAAATCCTTTTGACTTTAAAGCCCAGGAGTTTGTGGACAACCCAACAGAGCAAGGCAAGCCATGTCATCCATTGCATGAAGCATTTCAATAGTGTTGGTCATTTAATTGAATTATATGCATTATTTTAACATGTGAAATTCATAGTAAATTATTTGGATGCCTAGCTACTGCCATGCTAAGTTATTCATGATAAATACCCATGCTTGTTAATTACTTGATAAACTAAACCTAATTGGTTGATCTTGTGCCACCTATCCGGACTTATCCGTGCAGCCACATTTGCCGGTATGGGACGGCCTTGACTTGGTCTGGCTTTGTGCTCTTTTATCGGTACCACCAAAGAGGAAGGGTTATGCGTGTGTGCTACCCTGATCAGGTAGACAACGATAATCCTGTGAGCCCAGTTGAGTTAGTTTGCCGGCGTCCCCGTTTGGGACAGTTTAGTTTGGCCACGACGGTGGCAGGTGTCACGGGGTGACACAGGGGCCACCCAGGACATGACCCTGGGAGGGTATGATTGTCGGTGGTACGATAGAGGAGTCACGGGTCAGGCAGGTTTCGTTGGAGCAGCACCGGTCCACCCGAATGGGAGTACGAGGCCAGGAGCTCCATAGTGTGGGTAAAGTGTGCAACCTCAGCAGAGTGTATGAAACTATTCGAATAGCCGCATCCACGGGATTGGACAGTCCGTACTAGGCCACTGAATGGTCAACCGTAATAATGATAATAATGATGGAAGAACTTGTCTCATGTTCAGAGGTACCCTATGACTCATGAGTATCTCGAGGGTTGTGGAATAACCCCGAAGAGAGTAAGTTGGTATTCGGTAACAGTAATCACCTAAGCACTTAATATGATCATTGCCACGCTATTGTTGGCTGCATTGTTTTGGTTGCCGTGAGCTTGCGAGTACATTCCAAGTACTCACCTGGCGTATCATGCCAGATGCAGGAGAAGCCGAGGACGGAGGTCCCGATGGTTCGTGCTACGCTAACTAGGCCGTGTCCCCAGCAGTGTCCCTGTGGATGGAGTTTTCCACGCTATGTTCCGCTACGCCGTAGAGCCACCTAGTAGTATAGAGGCCCTGCAATATTACATAAATAATGTAGATATTGTCATAGCACATGCAGTGCTTCTGGCCTCGCTTTCAATGTAAATTATGAGCTTGTACTCGAGATATATCAATAAAGTTCAGTTCTATTCTGTTCCAAGTTGTTGTGTGTTTCCAGAAGACATGATCTCTGGGTTGGAAACACTGGTAAACCGGTCCTCTGAGCCGGGGTGCCACAGATGCAAACAAGAAATAGTTAGCCTAGGTCATTACCAGAAGCTAGGGATGTGACAACTCGCCCCCACTCAAAATAATCTCGTCCCGAGATTCAGGAGTAGTCGGGAAGAGTGTGGGGTACTCAAGTCGAAGAAGATCCTCTCGTTCCCAAGTAGCTTCTCTCTCAGAATGATGAGACCACTGAACCTTGAGAAACCTGATGTTCTGACATCGAGTGGTACGCTCTGCTTGATCAAGTATACGAACGTGGTACTCTCGATATGTGAGGTTATGTTGGAGATCAAGCATTTCGTGGTCCACTCCGTGGATGGGATCCGAGAAGCAACGCCTGAGTTGAGAGACATGGTAGACATCATGGACTCGGGAAGATGTGGGGGTAGTTCCAACTGGTAGGCAACCTCTCCTCGTTTAGCGAGAATGCGAGAAGGACCAATGTAACGAGGAGCCAACTTGCCCTTGATACCCAAACGATGGGTACCCTTCAAGGGAGTAACTGGAAGGTAAGCCTTCTCGTCAACCTCATAGGTTACTTCTTTATGACGACGGTCATACTGACTCTTTTGACGAGACTGGGCTGTCTTCAAACTCTCACGAATAATGCGAACTTGCTCTTCTGCCTCCTGGATCATATCCGGTCCAAAGAATTGTCTTTCACCTATTTCTGACCAGTCCAAAGGTGTTCGACATCTTCGTCCATAAAGAATCTCGAAGGGTGCTTTCTTGAGACTGGATTGGTAGCTATTGTTATAAGCAAACTCGGCGAAAGGAAGGCACTTCTCCCAATCCATACCGAAAGAGATAACACAAGCTCTAAGCATGTCTTCGAGAATTTGGTTGACCCTTTCCACCTAACCACTCGGCTGAGGGTGGAAAGCAGTACTGAAGGAGAGATGGGTCCCCATGGCTGTCTGGAAACTCTCCCAAAATCGAGAGGTGAAAAGACTTCCATGGTCAGAATTGATCTCTAGTGGAACACCATGAAGTGACACTATTCGAGAAATATATAGGTCAGCGAGCTGACTAGCAGTGATACTCTCTCGAATAGGAAGGAAGTGAGCCACTTTGGAAAGACGATCAATGACTACGAAGATAGCATTATTCCCTTTCTTGGTCCTGGGAAAGCCGGTGATGAAGTCCATACCAACTTTTTGTCCCATTTCCACTCAGGAATAGCTAAAGGCTGAAGGGTGCCAGCAGGCCTCTGATGCTCTGCCTTAATGCGACGACAAACGTCACAATTAGTAATGAACTCGGCAATTTCTCTCTTCATCCTAGTCCACCAGAACCTCTGGCGTAGGTCCTGATACATCTTAGTACTACCGGGATGAATCGTGAGAGGAGATTCATGAGCCTCCTTAAGGACCAACTCTCGATGATGTTGACTCTTGGGAACCACCAAGCGTTTCCCAAAGAAAACGACACCTCGATCATCTACAGAAAAACTACCAGTAATTCCCTTATCAATGTTTCTTTTGATTCGGGTAATATCTGTATCATACAGTTGGACAGCTATGATCTGATCCTCAAGGGTAGCTTTCGCCACCAAAGTAGAAAGAGATCCGTGAGGAACAATGTGAAGGTTAACTTTACATAATTCCTCATGGAGAGGTGGTTAACCTTGTAGCAACTTGAGATTGTTACAATAGGACTTACGACTTAACGCATCAGCCATGACATTGCTTTGCCTGGGGTGTAAGATATTCCTAAGTCATAATCCGTAATCAACTCTAACCAACGTCTTTGCCTTAGATTCAAATCCGTTTGGGTGAAGATATACTTGAGACTCTGGTGGTCAGTGTAAATCTCACAACGGTTACCCAAAAGGTAATGTCGCCATGTCTTAAGTGCATAGACTACGGCTGCTAGCTCTAGATCATGTGTAGGGTAATTATCCTCATGTGGATGCAACTGTCAAGATGCATAGGCAATCACATGGCGATCCTGCATAAGAATGCAACCTAGTCCCTGTTGCGAGGCATCGCAATAGATAACAAAGTCCTTGGAGAAGTACGGTGGTACAAGTATGGGAGCAGAAGTCAGGCGTCTTCTCAGCTCCTGAAATTTGTGCTCACACTGTGGGGACAATTCAAACTTTTTATCTTTCTTGAGGAGTTCAGTAAGAGGCTTGGCAACTTTGGAGAAGTTCTCAATGAAGCGGCGACAATAGCTCGCTAGACCAAGAAAACTCCTAACTTGCTTAACCGATTCAGGTGGAGTCCAATTAAGAACGACCTGAACTCTCTCGAGATTGACAGCAATGCCCTTACCAGAGATCACGTGGCCTAGATAGGTCACTTCTGGCAACCAAAATTCACACTTGGAGAACTTGGCATAAAGGCGGTGCTCTCTGAGTTTTGCTAACACTAGTCTAAGATGCTTGGCATGTTCTTCTTCGTTCTTCGAGTAAATAAGAATGTCATCGAGGTAAACCACGACGAACTTATCTAAGTACTCCATGAAGATCGAGTTCATCAAGTGAGAGAATGTGGCTGGAGCATTGGTTAGACCGAAGGACATAATGGTGTACTCGTACTGGCCATAACGAGTGACAAATGCGGTCTTAGGGATGTCCCCGTTTCTGATCTTGATTTGGTGGTAGCCTAACCTCAAATCCATCTTAGAAAAGACTGATGATCCAGTGAGCTGGTCATACAGGTCGTTGATCCTGGGGAGCGGATACTTGTTCTTTATCGTGACCAAATTAACGGGACGATAATCTACAACCATCCGATCCATTCCATCCTTCTTCTTGACGAAGAGGACGGGACAAGCCCATGGAGAAGAACCGGGACGGATGAAACCCTTTTGTAAGGACTCATCAAGTTGCTTCTTAAGCTCAGCTAACTCTAAGGGTGCCATCTTATAAGGTCTCCTAGAAATTGGGGCGGTTCCTAGGATGAGATCAATGACAAACTCTACATCTCTGTCAGGTGGAATGCCTGGCAGTTCCTCTGGAAAGACATCCGGAAAGTCACGGACTACCGGGATATCTTCAAGGTCTGGAAGAGGCTGGCATTAAGTGAATAGAGTTACGCTTTGCAACTCTAGTTAAGACAGTGACTGTGTTACCAGATGGGTGTGTAAGCTGAACAAACTTGGTAAAACAATCAATCTTGGCATGATGAGCTGTCATCCAGTCCATACCCAAGATGATGTTAATATCTGTAGACTTGAGAGCTATAAGTGAAGCAAGGAATACAAGTCTATCAACAAGGATTTCATTACCATGGCTTACACTAGAAGTTTGCCATTTGGATCCAGGAGTTTGAATGACTAGTGGAGAGGACATATCACAAAATGACATGTTGTGCAAGCTGGCATAGCTTTCAGAAATGAACAAATGAGACGCTCCAGTATTAAACAGAACCGATGCTGGATGACAATTGACAAGGAGCGTACCAAGAACGACATCAGGATCATCATGATCTTCAATAGCTGAGACATGATGCACACGTCCACGTTCGGTGGAAGCTGGCTTGGCACTGATCATCCTGCCTGATGGCTTACCACGGCCAATAGACCTCTCAGACTGGGGCGGAGCATAACTGGCCTAAGAGCAGTCACGTGCATAGTGTCCTAGTTCTCCACATGTGAAGCAAGTCCCAGAAGTAGGACGTGGACCCGAATTGGCAGGCGGTCCACTGATACGTCTCCAACGTATCTATAATTTATGAAGTATTCATGCCATGTTTATTATAGTTTTGTATGATTTTGGTGCACTTTTATATGGCTTTTATATGATTTTCATGGACTAACATATTGACCTAGTGCCCAGTGCCAGTTGCTGTTTTCTTCTTGTTTTTGGTTTTCCAGAAAATTCATATCAAATGAAGTCCAAATGCAGCGAAACTTTTTGATGATTTTTTCTGGAAGGAAACAGACCCAGGAAGCTTCGGAGGGGCAGCAGAAGAGCCACAGGGGCCCGACGAGCCACCTGGGCGTGCCTGCCCCCCCCCCCCAGGCGTGCCCTGGTGCCTCGTGGGCCCCCTGTGGCACCTCTTTGCGTGATTCCAACGCTGAAAAATCATATATATTTAGAAACCACCGAAAGTTAGCCTAAATGAGTTTTTACACCGCCGCAAGCCTCTGTACCTCCACGATCTCATCTACAGCCCTTTTCCGGCACCCTGCCGGAAGGGGGAAAGCATCACCGGAGGCCATCTTCATCATCCCGGCGGTCTCCATGACGAGGAGGGAGTAGTTCACCCTCGGGGATGAGGGTTTGTACCAGTAGCTATGTGTTTGATCTCTCTCTCTCTCTCTCATGTTCTTGATTTGGCACGATCTTGATGTATCGCGAGCTTTGTTAATATAGTTGGATCATATGTTGTTTCTTCCCTCTCCATCCTTGTTGTGATGAATCGAATCTTTTCCCTTTGAGGTTTCGTTATTGTTGGATTGAATATTTTAGATTTGAGAACACTTGATGTATGTCTTGCATATGAATACCTGTGGTGACAATGGGGTATTATATTGATTCACTTGATATATGTTTTGGCACTCAACTTGCGGATTCCCGTGGTGACATTGGGGTAATCTATGCATAGGGGTTGATGCACGTTTTCATTATCTTTTCTCCGATAGAAACTTTGGGGTGCTCCTTGGAGTTCTTTGTGTGAATTGAATATTATGATTATGAAGTTGTTTGATGCATATCGTATAATCAACTCACGGATACTTGTGGTGACATTGGAGTATCTAGGTGACATTAGAGTTGGTTGATGTGTGTCATATGGTGTTATTTTAGTACGAACTCTAGGGCTGTTTGTGACACTTATAGGAATAGCTCAATAGATCGATCGGAAAGGATAACTTTGAGGTTGTTTCGTACCCTACAAACAATTTCTATCTTATGTTCTCCGCTAATAGGAACTTGGGAGTGATTCTTTATTGCACGTTGAGGGATGGTTATATGATCCAATTATGTTAGCATTGTTGAGAGATTGCACTAGTGAAAGTATGAACCCTAGGCCTTATTTTCAAGAATTGCAATACCGTTTGTGCTCACTTTTATTACTAGTTACCTTGCTGTTTTTATATTTTCAGATTACAAAAACCTATTTCTACTATCCATACTACACTTGTATCACCATCTCTTCGCCGAACTAGTGCACCTATACAATTTGCCATTGTATTGGGTGTGTTGGGAACACAAGAGATTTCTTGTATTTGATTGCAGGGTTGTTTGAGAGAGACCATCTTCATCCTACACATCCCATGGATTGATAAACCTTAGGTCATCCACTTGAGGGAAAATTTCTACTGTCCTACAAAACTCTGCGCTTGGAGGCCCAACACGAGTCTACAAAAATAAGTTGTGTAGTAGACATCAAGCTCTTTTCTGGCGCCATTGCCGGGGAGGTGAGTGCTTGAAGGTATATGTTTAGATCTTGCAATTGAATCTTTTAGTTTCTTGTTTTATCACTAGTTTGGTTTATAAAAGAAAACTACAAAAAAATGGAATTGAGGTTGCCTCATGTTACTCGTCTTTATAATGTCTTTCTTGAAAATGATGGATCGGAAAATTGTGCTCAAATGATAGAAGAAGAATTCAATAAAATGTTTGGCATAAAATCTTTGAATGATGAGCATGATTGCAATGTTGTTAGTATGAATTCTATGAATATCCAAAATACTAATGATGATTGCACTAGTCATGACAAAAATGTTTCTTATAAGCATGTCAATTTTTGTGGAGTGCATAAAGTTTGTGAAGACATGCCTTATAGGGATGATAGATTTTGTAAGAAGCATAAACATGATAGAACCAATTTTTTGCTCAAAGTGATAGACGAATTTGCTACAAAATTATGTTCTCTTTATCCTATTACTTGTGGACTTTGCAATAAAGTTGGTCACCTTAATTTTCAATGCATACTTTTTCATGATCGAATCATGGCTAAATATTGTAATGACTTGACCGCCCTCGAACTATATAATGAGCCTTATCTATTCTTGGGGTGTGTGGAATTGTCACATAAAAATAGTTGGTTTGAAGTATTCATTCTCACGGATGACATTGAAACTAATCTAAAGGAAATCTATATGTTTTGTATGGTAAATTGCCAGGAGAATGCTTATATTGCCAACTATAGAAAAATGGGAAAACAAATAGAATATAATAGAAATACTAATGAAAGGGTAAAGATTCCCCCTTTCCCTCCTATTTTCTCTCATGATGAAACAGGTAACGAGGAGGAGCTTCCTATACAACCAATCTCTTCAATAAGAAGCTCGGAAGAATTAAATAAACCCACACATAATGTGGTAAAGAAAAAGAAAAGAAGGAAAAGTAGAGGCAAAGAGGTATCTCTCCCAAATAATGTTGTTCCTACTATTGTTGTACCTCATGAGAATGAATCAAAAATAATTGTGGAAGATGGTACACTTGATGATGATTTTGTTTTGCCTATTGCTTGTTGTGATGATTATGATTGGGAAGATAATGATACTTCTTATGATCTTGAAAATCTTTATGGCACCAACTTGGAGGAATATGATAATAATTGTTATACTATTGGTGCTATTCATACTATTGATGATAATAGTGATAATGCTAATGATATGCAAACCAACAAGCTTGGGGATGCTATGTTTGATGAGAAAGACATGTTTGAGAATTTATTTGCTACAATTAATGTTTGTCCCAAGCTTGGGGATGCTATGCTTAATGAAGATGATCTTTTTAGCCCCCCTACTTTGAATGATCAAATTTGTTATGATGATTGCATGCCTCCTACTTATGATGATTATTGTGATGATACTTATGTTATAAAAAGTAGTGATGATTATATTTATAAAACTTGTCATAATTATGGTTACCCTTTTTCTGAACATTACTCTTTTAATGTGGAAACAATTTATAGTATTCGAGTTTCATGTGACACTCCCACTTTTATGAATGAGAACAAATTTGCTTATGTGGAGAGTTATAAAAATTCTATGCTTATGTATCATGACAAGAATACTTTGTGTGATGGATATATTGTTGAATTTCTTCATGATGCTACTGAAAATTATTATGAGAGAGGATCATATGCTTGTAGGTGTTGCAATAATATCAAGTTTCCTCTCTATGTGTTGAAAGTTTTGAAGTTATGCTTGTTTTGCCATCCTATGCTAGTTAATTCTTGCTCCCATAAACTATTTGCTCACAAAATCCCTATGCATAGGAAGTGGGTTAGGCTTAAATGTGCTAGTCATATGCTTCATGATGCTCTCTTTGTGTTTCAATTCTTTACTTTTATGTGAGCATCATTGAAATCATCATGCCTAGCTAAAAAGGCATTAAAGAAAAGCGCTTGTTGGGAGACAATCCAAAACTTATACCTTCTGTTTTTGTGTGTTCACATGATTAAGCTACTGTAGTAATCATGTTTTATATGTTTTCTTTCAATAATGTGCCAAGTAAAACCTTTGGGATAGTGTGGATGCTTGTTGATTTGATTCTGTGCAAAAATAGAAACTTTTGCATCCAGTGCTGGAATTTCTATTCTGTACTGGAGCGTGCACAAATTCTGAAATTTTTCCACAGTATTGGGTTACAAATTTTTTACGTTGTCCTAATTGTTTAGAATTTTTGGAGGTACATAAGTAAGGTTTTTAAATCTCTTACTACACGCTGTTCTGTTTTTGACAAATTCTGTTTTCGATGCGTAGTTTGCTTGTTTTAGTGTTTCCGTAGCTTATATTGAGTAATATAAATTGTGGAAATGATAGAATACAGTAGGAATTATGTGAGAACAATTATGAATCTTGTCTTGACAGTACCTAAGTGGATGATTTATTTTTATCATACAAACCTATCTCACGAAGTTCCGTTAAGTTTTGTGTGATTGAAGTTTTCAAGTTTTGGGTGAGATATCGATATGAGGAGAATAAGGAGCGGCAAGACCTTAAGATTGGGGATGTCCAAGGCACCCCAAGGTAATATTCAAGGAAGACCCAAGCAACTAAGCTTGGGGATGCCCCGGAAGTCATCCCCTCTTTCGTCTTCAACATTATCGGTAACCTCACTTGGAGCTATATTTTTATTCGTCACATAATATGAGTTTTCCTTGGAGCGTCATTTTATTCTGTTGATATTTGATTGATGTTATCAATAATCATGTTTTTATCTTTTAGTTCAATAAAATGCCAATTATAGCCTTTACCATGCTCAGTTTGCAAGTTCATGTGTTGCTGTTTGAAAACAGAAAGTTTTCTGTTATGTCCAGAATATTCCTGAATAGTCAGAACATGATACAAATCTGAATTTTTTACACAGTAAGCATGCATGACTTCTCTGTCACGTGGTAATTTTTCAGAATTTTTGGAGTTAGGGAAGTATGAATTTTAAATCTCCCTTTACAGATTGTTCTGTTTTGGCAGACTACTGTTATAGTTGCATTGTTTGCATATGTTTGCTTGTTTAATGATTCTATTTGAGGATAGGAGTATTAAATATGCAGAGACATTTAGTATGCAATGTTAAATTATAATTTTAATGATTTGCTACAGTATAGAATGTTAAAGTTTTGAGTTGATTTATACTAACTTATCTCACGAGTTCTTGTTGAGTTTTGTGTGGATGAAGTTTTAAGATTTAGGGAAACCGTGATATGAGAGGAATTAAGGAGACACAAAAGCTCAAGCTTGGGGATGCCCAAGGCACCCCAAGATAACATTCTAAGAAGTCTCAAGCAACTAAGCTTGGGGATGCCCCGGTTGGCATCCCACCTTTCTTCATCAACACCTATCGGTTAGCCTAAGTTTTTACTTCTTCACATGATATGTTCTATTCTTGGAGTGTCCTTTTATTTTCATTTTGTTTTCTGTTTTAATAAAATTATCAAGATCTGAAATCTTTATTTGGAGAGAGTCTTCACATAGCTACTTAATTGTTTAACTACTCATTGATCTTCACTTATATCTTTTGGAGTAGTTTGTCATACACTCTCATGCTTCACTTATATTATTTTGAGAGTTGACAATAGTAATGGAAATATGCTTAAGATATGAATTTGGTCCTAATGTGATGGATATTTAAGAAGGATATAATAAAAACTTTTATGTAGACCACTGAATATGATAAGTGTGATCCCTTGCAATAGTTTTGCGATATGGAGATGATAATATGTGAGTCATCTTAGTGAGTAATTATGATTTAGTAAGAATATTGGTGTTAAGGTTTGTGATTCCCTATGCATGCACATTAAGTCAATAGTTATGCAAATAAATTATATCCTACTTATGGTGCATTATTCAGTGTTAGTTATGTTCAATGCATGTTTATGACCGTTTTCGCTTTTTGGTTGGTTGCTTCTCAATCTATTTGCTAGTCTTCATTTGTACTAAGCAGGAATACTGCTTGTGCATCCAAACTCCTTAAACCCAAGTTGTGCCAAATGAGTCCACCATACCTACCTATATGTGGTATTTCCATGCCGTTCTAAGTAAATTTGCGTGTGCCAACTCTAATTTTCAAAATAATTTTCCGTTTTGTGTGCCCGTACCGCTCATGAAGCGGCAGGGGGTGGCTAATATTTTCCATGATAGGTGTGTTATTCTCACGATGAGTGTTTATTCACTTGTCATTTCACGAGAGAGTGGCTGGTAATAGGGATGCCCAGTCCCCTAATGAATCAAATATAATAATAACAAAATTCCTTGGAAAGTGTTGGTATGGAGGGCACCCGTGGATACGGCTAGCCATGGATTGTGAAAGAATGGTGGAAAGGAAATAAACTTTATTTTCTGTTTGGGAACCGCCTATAATGTGTCTAGCATGGAAGATATTGGGAATTCTCGGTCGTTTTCGTTGACAGGAAAAGCATGCCTCTCAAAATAATTTTATCTCTCTAATTTAAACCTTGAGCTCTGGCACCTCTGCAAATCTCTGCTTCCCTCTGCGAAGGGCCTATCTATTTACTTTTATGCAATTTTTATTTTTATTTTGAGTCTCCATCTTCTCTTACAAAGCACCAACTAGAGAGCACTATTGTCATACTTTGCATTGGGTGTAGCTAATATTGAGTGTGTTTCATGAATGGATCAATCATTGAGCATAATGGGCTAGGGATAACTTTCTTTAGCGTTGATATTTTGAAAGACATGGTTGCGTGTTAGTATGCTTGAGTATTTATGTCTTCATGTCAAATTATAGACTATTGCTTTGAATCATTCAAGTCTAAGTGTCCATGCAATAAAAGAAAAGATTATATGATGATTATGATAGGTAGCATTCCACATCAAAAATTTTGTTTTTAATTGCTACTTTATCATGTTGAGTTTTATGAGAAAAACTTGTTATGATGCTAGGAAAAGTGATTGAAAATTATCGTTGATAAAACTTATGCACTATGCTAGCATTCACACTTCATAAATTATTTCTTTTATCATTTACCTACTCGAGGACGAGCAGGAATTAAGCTTGGGGATGCTGATACGTCTCCAACATATCTATAATTTATGAAGTATTCATGCCATGTTTATTATAGTTTTGTATGATTTTGGTGCACTTTTATATGGCTTTTATATGATTTTCATGGACTAACATATTGACCTAGTGCCCAGTGCCAGTTGCTGTTTTCTGCTTGTTTTTGGTTTTCCAGAAAATCCATATCAAATGAAGTCCAAATGCAGCGAAACTTTTTGACGATTTTTTCTGGAAGAAAATAGACCCAGGAAGCTTCGGAGCAGCAGCAGAAGAGCCACAGGGGCCCCACGAGCCACCTGGGCGCGCCTGCCCCCCGCCCCCCCCCCCCCCCCAGGTGCGCCAAGGTGCCTCGTGGGCCCCCTGTGGCACCTCTTTGCGTGATTCCAACGCTGAAAATCATATATATTCAGAAACCCCCGAAAGTTAACCTAAATGAGTTTTTACGCCGCCGCAAGCCTCTATACCTCCACGATCTCATCTACGGCCCTTTTCCGGCACCCTGCCGGAGGGGGGAAAGCATCACCGGAGGCCATCTTCATCATCCCGGCGGTCTCCATGACGAGGAGGGAGTAGTTCACCCTCGGGGCTGAGGGTTTGTACCAGTAGCTATGTGGTTGATCTTTCTCTCTCGTGTTCTTGATTTGGCACGATCTTGATGTATCGCGAGCTTTGTTAATATAGTTGGATCATATGGTATTTCTTCCCTCTCTATCCTTGTTGTGATGAATCGAATCTTTTCCCTTTGAGGTTTCGTTATTGTTGGATTGAATATTTCAGATTTGAGAACACTTGATGTATGTCTTGCATATGAATACCCGTGGTGACAATGGGCTATTATATTGATTCACTTGGTATATGTTTTGGCACTCAACTCGCGGATTCCCGTGGTGACATTGGGGTAATCTATGCATAGGGGTTGATGCACGTTTTCATTATCTTTTCTCCGATAGAAACTTTGGGGTGATCCTTGGAGTTCTTTGTGTGAATTGAATATTATGATTATGAAGTTGTTTGATGCATATCGTATAATCAACTCACGGATACTTGTGGTGACATTGGAGTATCTAGGTGACATTAGAGTTGGTTGATGTGTGTCATATGGTGTTATTTTAGTACAAACTCTAGGGCTGTTTGTGACACTTATAGGAATAGCTCAATAGATCGATCGGCAAGGATAACTTTGAGGTGGTTTCGTACCCTACAAACAATTTCTATCTTATGTTCTCCGCTAATAGGAACTTGGGAGTGATTCTTTATTGCACGTTGAGGGATGGTTATATGATCCAATTATGTTAGCATTGTTGAGAGATTGCACTAGTGAAAGTATGAACCCTAGGCCTTATTTTCAAGCATTGCAATACCATTTGTGCTCACTTTTATTACTAGTTACCTTGCTGTTTTTATATTTTCAGATTACAAAAACCTATTTCTACTATGCATACTACACTTGTATCACCATCTCTTCGCCGAACTAGTGCACCTATACAATTTGCCATTGTATTGGGTGTGTTGGGGACACAAGAGATTTCTTGTATTTGATTGCAGGATTCTTTGAGAGAGACCATCTTCATCCTACACCTCCCACGGATTGATAAACCTTAGGTCATCCACTTGAGGGAAAATTGCTACTGTCCTACAAAACTCTGCGCTTGGAGGCCCAACACGAGTCTACAAGAATAAGTTGTGTAGTAGACATCATCCACCAATAGGCCTGGCTGGAGCATACTGCTGAACTGGGCGAGGCGCCGCATAGGATGGCCTCGATGCATATCCGGGTGGAAGAGCGGTGTTCGGCACCCAAATCCGACGCTTCTGAGAGCCGGAGCCGGAGGAAGAACCCAAATCATGGGTGTGCTTACGAGACTCCTCATAAGTGAGCTGAGCTGTCTCGGCATTAATGGCCTTGTTCACAAGAGCTGGGAAAGTATCGCAATGGTGCAAGTGAAGATGACGGCGCAACTTAGGGTTGAGACCCTTCCTGAACCTAGCCTGCTTCTTGGCGTCCGTGGACACCTCTTCTGTGGCATAGCGGGCGAGGTTCCCAAACTCTCTACTATAAGCAACAACAGCCATCTTGCCCTCGGTGATATTACAGAACTCTTCCCTCTTGCGGTCAATGAGACCCTGAGGAATGTGGTGCTCACGAAAGGCCTTAGTGAAATCTCTCCAGGTAGGAATCTGGCCTGCTAGAAGCATAGCCTCATAGTTCTCCCACCAAAGACTGGAAGGACCCTCCAGGTGATATGTAGCATAGGTGACCTTGTCACCTTCAGCCACGTTCGCGGAACGCAGCTTATGAGTGATGCTACGGATCCAATCATCTGCATCGAGTGGCTCAACGGAGTGGTGGAAGGTGGGTGGGTTCAGACTGATGAAGTCATAGATGGTCACTGACTCATTGGGATGTTGTGCGGTGTTCTGCTCAATACGTGCCAACAAGCAGTTAGCCTCATGCTTGTTCCTCTCAACCTCTAACATGAACTCTGCCAACGAAGGCTGGTCGGGAGGATCCTCATCCCTACCACCTCTGGGGTTCTGGCTACGTGCAACAGAATCTCGGGTAACTAGCGACATCCTGAAGAACAAAACCATGGGAAACAAGGGTGGAATCAGCATCAACATAACGACGCAGAATGTAATGCAAAATCATTAGGATTTCTCAAATTCCTAGGACAATTTGGGCAGCATAACGGCAGTAAAATGCTCGAAATATGAGACATCCTGCAAGAGATGGGGTAGCACAACAACTCGACATCTTCACTCAAGGTTCTGTGATAAAGCTAAACATTACTACACATGAAGTACTCGAAAACTGGAATATGACTCCGGTCAACCATTCCTATAAGTCCACGGAATAGTAACTCGTGATCCTGATAGATAGATGAGAAAGCCTAGTTTCTTAACCCCGTAGAAACAAAGAGGGTGACTCGGAATCAGAATGACACAAGGAAAGGAGTAAAAAGAGCCTTACATTCCCTTCCACAATCAATTCCCCTATATAACTAAAGCATTTCTAGACTCGACTTCGACCAGTTTGGCTTGGTAATCCTACAGTCAGTCAGGCTCCGATACCAAAACTGTCGGGACCCGGATCCTAAGGCACACCGATCTAACATGTAACACATCATATCACTTTGCGGCCTCGCGCACGTTAACCCACGGCTGCCGTCTTTACCTTGGCTGGGACCGTTTGCGTCTTTTGGCCCACGTATATGATTGTGTCGCTAGCATCCATATGACAGAAAACCCAGGTCGACATGACTAGTCATAAACCAAGGTGGCACAAACAATGCGTGACATTTCCCCGTAGGGACAGACATAGGTGCAAAGAAGGATACATGCCGGTCAATCCATGTCTTTCGGAGCCGTAGCGAACTACCAAGGCTCAGTGGAAGCACTAGGAGGCATTTCCCAGTAGGAAAGGCTACCAAAGGCAGATAACTAGGTGTCGAATCCCACACATACCAATGCATTTCAAACATACACACAATATGCACGATATGTGTAGATACAACATGGCATCACAACATAACTCTACAAACACGAGTATTTATTTAAGAGGCTCTGAATAGCCATACATAACATGATATTACAAACAGGGGTCACATGACCCTTCATACAGAGCATACAAGCAACGGAAGCATATACATGTCTGAGTACAGACAACTACAAAAGAAAAAGGCTGAGAAGCCTGACCATCTACAAGGCCCTCCGTAGGAACCAGACCTCTGTCTGGGATTCCCAAGCTAATCGTCGAAGCCCACAAAGAACTACTATTGAGACTGAAGTCTCCTCTGCAAAACATAAATTAAGCAACCGTGAGTACAAAGGTACTCATCAAGACTTACATCAGAACTAACTACATATGCCTCAGTATCAAGAAGGGTGTTGTGTTGTTTAACTGCAGCAAGCCAGCTTTGACTCAGTGGCTATCATGTACTACGACTACCAGTAACTTCTTTGAAGTGAGAAAGCGCACACGAGTCCACTAATCACCACAACAATACACCACTATGGATTCTCTTCCGTCTCCCTATGAGAAGGCCATCCATAGCACTCACGCTTATCTTGCGCACTTTAGGGTATCCACTTCAAGTTATCTATGAACCATATAAGTCTCCAAGTAGTCCATATCCGAGGACGCGGCTATTCGAATAGATCATTAACCCTGCAGGGGTGTACTTCTTCACACACGCTCTCACCACTTACCACCATATACACGTCATGTATCTCGGCAACCTTCAAGGGTAAGCCTGGCGAGGGAGTCAGCCACAACTTGACTAACCACGCTAGACTCTAGTCCAGGTTTATCGCCTATCCGAGGCTGAACCCGCAAAGGAAGTTCGGCCGAAGTTTCCATCATGGCCCCAAACGATGTGAGCAGGGTTCCCAAGCCCACCATCTGGGTGCCACTTGGTACACCGTGCCACTGTGCCTAGTCTGTCCCAAGCCCACCTGGCCGGGTGCCACTTGGTAGACAAATAACACGACCTACAAACACCAGAAACTAGTTGCAACTCCTAGACAGAGATCAAGGCGATTAATAAGTCGAGAGGGTCAATTAAGTATCCCAATGTGTGGTAGTAGCTGTTCTTGGATAACAGACACAGAACTCGGTTCTTAAGGACGATCTCAATGAGACAACCACCATGTACTCCTACATGGCCTCTCATCGCTACCTTTACCAAATCATGTTCACACACTTAGCTCTCGACATCAGAACATGATCACAACATTCCAATTCATTCCCAGATGAATTAGACCTGACACAACTCTAGGCAGTAGCAATCATGGCAGGGATGAAGTCACAACATGGCTCAAGCAACTCCTAATCATGCTAGGAAGGTTTAGCTATTTACTGTGACAATGACAGGTCATGCAGAGGAATGGGTTCAACTACCGCAATAGGTAACAGTTGAATTGTTGTTGTCCTAATGCATTAAAAGAGAGTAGGAGCGAGAGAGTGGGATTGTATCGAAATGACCAAGGGGGTTTGCTTGCCTGAAATATCAACACGGTAGCACTGTTCCTCAGATAGATACTCGGTGCCACTCGCAGGAGCAGAACCTATCAAGAAGGACATTACCGGAGAGGCAATCAATACACATCAAATGCAACACTATGATGCATGAACATGGCATGGAGATATGAGGTGGTTTGAGCTAATGTAACTAGCATTCAATTTGGATGAAGTCCATTCGAACCACGATTCAAATGCAACTTCAAAGTTAAGCATTTAAAATGCCATTATTTGAATTTGACCTGATCAGCAGGTATAAGTTGTTTAAAAATGCATGAAAATGTCACAAATGGATTCTTTGGATTTTTTTGATAATTTTTCATATATAAATTATTTCATTCTGAGCTACAGTTGAATTTCTATGATGTTTTGAAGTTTGCAACCTTTCTGGAATTTCCTGGTTTATAATTAATCCAGAAAATCATTAATTGCACCAGCATGATGTCAGTGGTCAACAGGTCGGCCAGGGTCAAACCTGACGTGCGGGTCCCACCTGTCATAGACACAGTGGCTAACCCGTGGTTAATTAGTGACGTAGGGTCCACTCTCAGTGTGAGGGGTTAATTAGCGACGTCATTAGTTGCTAGTGACGTTGCCACGTCAGACGCGCCGGCAGTTAGCCGCCGACGAGGCCAGACGTGGCGGAGGGGAATGGAAAACCCCTGTGGTGCAACATTTTGCGTGCGGTTGGTCTTTCTGGAACAACGGCTTCGCGGCGCGTCGAACGGTGGCCTCGGCCGTAGCTGAGGTGGACGGAAACGACGACGGCGTCGAGGTTCGTGGAGGCTGGAGTTCGGGTGCTCGCGGGATTGCGTTTGAAGCTCGCAAATGAGCAGAACAACAAGCCTAAACGGCTCTACGGACGCGTGCGAGGCCAATGGACACCATCGAGTGACCAAAAGGTCACCGGAGCAACGCCGGCGACAAGTCCATGCGGCGGTGGGCTTCGGCCATGGTGGTTCTACGGCCTAGAGGAAGCCATCGACGGCGGGGCTAGGGGGAAAAGCATCAAGAGCTCACGGTGATCACGAAGAGCTGCTCGGCGGGCTCGGGGAAGCGTTGGAGACGACGAACGGCCGGTGGCGATCTCGGGGCAGAGACGGCGGGGTCGAGCTCGATGGCGACGTTTCCAAGCGTCCGGCAATGTGTGGCTCTGCGAGGAGGCGTAGGGCGCTGTGGCGGAGCTCGAGGACAAGATGGGGAGGCGAGGGGAGCACGATGGGCGTAGTTGTTCACGGCGGCGGATCCATGGCGGTCTCGGCAATGGTGGAGAAGAGCCAGGGAGAGGGCGAGGGGGCGAATGGAGAGGTGGGCTCGATCGGGACAGCTTGCGCGAGAACATCCACGGCGTCGACGTGGCTCGGGAGGCAGGCAGGTGGGCAGGAGGTGGCGCGCACGCGCACTGGTGTGCGGCGAGCGCACGCCCGCGTCCTTCTGGTGCCAGGAGGACGACGACTGGCGCTGGGCCAGTGGGCCACACAGTGCTGGGCCAGGTAATCTCTCTCTCTGTTTCTTTCTCTTTTCTTTTCTGTTTTCTATTTTTCTTTTCTGTTTTGTTTTAGTTAGGCACTAAAACATTTTAGTAAAATTTGAGACTTTTTGTGGGCTCACACTGAAATATTCCAGGGGCCCTCTCCAAGTTTCAAATTATTTGGAGCTACCAAAATATATATAGCATTTAAATGGCTCCAATTCAAATACCATATGCATTAATTCAAAGCCCGTTATGTCCTGGAAAAATGTGCACTATTTATGGTTAGGGTTTTCACCCTTTTCCCTTAATCATGAACATTTTTGAAGGGCATTTTGGGTTCATTGCAAATTATTTTAGTTGAACCTAGTTTATTAATGAAGTGCTAGGGTTTGATCATTCCCCATTTCAGATTTAATTGAAGTTAAACATGATGCAAACAAGAAATAGTTAGCCTAGGTCATTACCAGAAGCTAGGGATGTGACATTGTAATTCGGCGTCATCGTCATTAGTAACAAAGAAAAGAGTTGCCTGGTTAATTAACAGAAAACGGGGCGAAAACGATCACATTAAGCCCGTAAAAACAAGGCACATTGGGCGAGCTGGCAACACACACAAGAACGCAAACATGTTGTCGGAGAGCAAAGCATCGTCGAGGTTGCAATTCGCCATCATCGTCATTACACCTCTGCATGCGTGACTCCGACCCCACCGTCAATGACCACTGAGAAACCTACATATCGAGGGGGGCTACGGAGAGAAAGATGTATCGAGATTGTGTGTGTGGGGCACAAAGGCACAACTAGTGAGTGTGTGTGTGTTTGAGAGAGAAGCCAATAGATATATTAAAATCAAGATTGAGGTGTCACCCTGCTCCTGTCTTTCTTGGGGGGAGAGGGAGAGAAAGACGTATCGAGAGTGTGTATGTCCTAGGCACAGAGACACAACTAGCGAGTGTGTGTGTGTGTTTGAGAGAGAAGCCAGTAGATAGATTAAGATCAAGATCGAGGTGTCACCCTGCTCCTGTCAGTGTTGGGAGGGGGGAGGGTGCCAGAGACACTTAGAGAGAGAGAGAGAGTTTGTGTGTTACAGATCTATATTAGGGGATAGGTAGATAGCATGTGTGCGAGGTATACCTAAAGCATCAGGGAGATAAACAAGCGGGTGTGCATGCAAGTGCCCGAAATGAATGAAGAGAGAAACAATGTGTGTGTGTGTGTGTGTGTTTGTGTGAGTGAAATCTTCTTGAAATCTCAAAACAAAAGGTGCTCAGCTTAAATCCCATTGTATGGATTCATATGGTTCTGGGGACTCGAGTTAACGTTAGGGACATGTGTGTGAGACATGGTTATACTTTGAGACATGAGTGGCGGTGGGTGGGCGGAATTAAAGGGGTGGGCGTGTTCGACAGAGAGAGAGAGAGAGAGAGTGTGTGTTTTTGTGTGAGAGACTTGTAGGATGAGGTAGAAAGACAGTTTCTAACCTTGACGGAGGGAGAGAAATAGACGGAGCGCATGTGTGTGATTGAGATGCCCATGGAGAAGGGAGATTTGTATGTGTGTGAGAGAGATCGCACAATTCATTCACGTATCACTATCTAACGGTCGAGGACGCGCCTCGCTTGAACATAAGCAATATCTACTTCGTATCCTGGTCGAAGATACAATATTGATTCAACACTATAAAGATTGGACACTCACATATCACATAAGTTATATTTTTTTTCCAAATAGCCTTTTTCAAACGTGCATGCCAAAGTTATAGTGATATTTCTTCAAACAACCACTATAGTTATCATGTACATGCACCATTGTTAGTGTTGCATTCAAATTCATTAGTTTTGGATGATTTAATGTTCTATTATGAAGTAATATACATAATATTCATATATGAATTCAACGAGTACTGCAATTTATGAAATGGAGGCCATGTAATCATATGAGGTAACACTTTTAAGTAGCGAACTATAATATCCATTCTTTTGCGCATCTATATTATCCATTTGTTACTGTTCAATACAATTGAAATTAACCCATCAATGCATTGTGTTTAAAATAAATAACCAATGGCACAAAATTATATATTTACACGAGAAATACATAGGCTGAGCTTTTGCTGCATTTTTTATGAACGCGCCTTAGTTACACCCGTACGATCGGTCGCGCCCGTGTGATCGTAACAAGTTATCCGTGCATCATCCGGAGTTATTGTCTTTTTTTCTGGAGTCGACTTCATACGAGTTTTTTCTCACGTGGGCGCCGTGTTCACAGTCATGCATCACCGGCTTCCCGCTAGCACTGCCCAAAATTAGTTGAAACTGGATACAAATGATCCCGCGGGCGGCAAAATCTCCCAATCCTACTAAAATTTCCGCGACCTGGTCTGGAGTATGTGAAATTCCCCTTTTGTCCTTGGTGCACAGAGAATAACACGACCCTCATTTACATAATAGGTCGGGGTTGCTTTGGTAACTTTCGGTTCCCCCCACCACACGGCACCACCATTTCCTCTCCCCTCCTGCAAAAATGACTACTCCACAGCACCAGCACGCCGTCTGTACTTCATCGGCGATTCTACCCCTTCCCTCTCGAAACCTTAGACTACTCATCCACCGGCGTACCAGAGCCTATTCACTACCGGCGTCATCCACCTCGCCGGATCTGCTTCTGCGGCCGCATCTACCCCTCCCACCTCCCCTAGAAACCGTAGACTACTCATCCACCACTGTACCATAGCCCATTCAGTGCCGGCCTTGTCTGCCGCGCCGGATCTGCTTCGCCGGTGCTCTCGTCAACCGCAGCACATCTGCAGTGGCTCCTTCCTACACCGCACCGGAGCCGCTTAGTCCACACCCCCGGAGCCGCCTCACCGACGCCCCCGTTAACGGCCTCAGATCCGCCTAGTCGACACCATCCTGATCCCTACCGGAGCTGCTTCGCCACACCATCCTCAACCCTATGGGAGCAGCTTCGCCGACACCATCCTCAACCCTAACAGAGCCGCTTCGTTGACCACTACTGGGAAAGGGCTTATAGGTGAACCCCAATGAGTGGCGGGCGGCCTAGGTCACCCGCCATAGATACTTTTAAAAATTAGCAGCGGCGGGTAACAAACAGCGACTGCCACAGCTAATAGCGTAACTATGGCGGGCAAAATTCAAACACCGCCACAGCTACAATCTCCCAGACGTGGCTTGCTTCCGTAACTCAGCTGTGACGGGCCCTAGCAGTTGCCCGCCACAGGTAGTAGATGAAGCAGTGGCGGGCGCTAGCTAGCATCTGCCACTAGTTGTCATTGCCGGATGCCCAATTTTAGCAGAACATAGCTATGGCGGGTCCTCTACCACGCCCACCGGTGGTAGTTTACATAACTGTGGCGGGCGGAAATTTCTGGCCGCCACAGAATATTTTCCCGCATGGGGTTGCTGTCCACGTCACTTTGTAGTGGCGGGCTACTCCTGCCACCCGCCAGTGACAATATCAAGGAGTCAGCAGTGGCGTGCATCCTGTACTGCCCGCCACAGAACTTTATTGCCTTTTTTGCTTGCCCGAAATTCAGTTAATGCCGCGAAAATAGCAAACCAACTCCAAAAGTTGTCAATTTGTAGCACGGGGCTTCTGATGGCGTATATTACACATGGAAAAAATTTCAAGTCCAAAATATGTTTAAAAATTGTGTTCTGTGTGTGAGGTGGCCGTTTCGAAACCCTTATACACTTGGCGGGGGAGTGTCCTGTTTGCACACGATGTGTATTAGGTTTTGGTCATAATGATCTCTAATTTTTATCAGACCCTACAGGTGTTCAATGAAGACACCATGGAAATTTTCAAACATTTCCAACCGCGTTAGCACGGCCAAAGTTTGTTTTGCCTTTTTTACTTGCCGAAAATTCAGTTAATGCTGCGAAAATTACAAACCAACTCCAAAAGTTGTCAATTTGTAGCACGGGGCTTCTGATGGCGTATATTACACATGGAAAAAATTCAAGTCCAAAATATGTTTAAAAACTGAGTTCTGTGTGTGAGGTGGCCGTTTCGAAACCCTTATACACTTGGCGGGGGACTGTCCTGTTTGCACACGATGTGCATCTGGTTTTGGTCGTAACGATCTCTAATTTTTATCAGACCCTACAGGTGTTCAATGAAGACGCCATGGAAAGTTTCAAACATTTCCAACCTCGTTAGCACGGGCAAAGTTTGTTTTGCCTTTTTTAATTGCCGAAAATTCAGTTAATGCCGCGAAAATAGCAAACCAACTCCAAAAGTTGTCAATTTGTAGCACGGGGCTTCTGATGGCGTATATGTTTAAAAACTGAAAAGTGCGCTGCCGTATTTTTACGCAACGAATATTTGTGAAAGACAGATTTTACGTACGTAGGCTTTGGGCTGGCGGGTGGCCCTGCCCGCCAGCCGTTGCTAGTTTTTGCAGTGGCGGGTGCCATGTGTTGCCCGCCGTGTGTTAACCGAAAACACGCGCCCACCCGCCGCCCCGCCCCGCCGCCCCCCGCGCATAGTTTTGAAACTTACCTAATCCGTTCCCCTGTTCTCTCCTACCTCTCGCGCGCTCGTCCACCGCAACCGCCACCGGCCGCCGCGCACCTCTCTCTACTATCGCGCCGTCCGGTCCGCGCGCCGCCGCCGCAACCGTCGCCGGTGCTCGTACTCCGCCGCCACCGCAGTTGTAGTTTTTCCCCCGCGGGATCCCATGGGCCGGCACCTTGACAACCTTTCTAGTGCCATACTATGACAAGTAAGTCGTTAACATTCACTAATTTATTTTGAAACATATAAATGGCCTTCTGGTTTGATCTCATCAATGCTAATTTCTTCATTTGTTTGCGCAGCGACCGACATTGGATCGTAATCGCACTATTGCCGACGCTTGGCTTGGCTTACTTCTTCGATTCGAAGAGACACCCTCAAAAGCAATGGACCAGATTGAAGAAGGCTCTAAATGATGCGCTCGCCAAGTGTAAGAACGTCAGGGAGACTATAACAAAACATTCAGAATTCAAGTTCTTCACTAGCGCTTGTTGCTATCAAGAACAAAATGTGGAAACCTCTCATAGGTCTGGATACTGTGCCATGGCTATCATGGACGACTTTTTGAAGAAAAGAAAATATTTGTGTAATCATAGCCAGATCATCAAGTGGTCCGAAGAGATGGAGAGGGACATGGACATAGGGGAACTATTAACAGAGCATGGCCGCCTCCAAAAGGTGTTGGCCAGAATCATCAACAAAGAGGTTGTCAATGAGGATGGGAAGTTTCACTTCCAGCTAGAGCGAGATGAAGAACGACTTCACCGAGTCGAAGACATATTGCGGTAATCGATTGCGAGCGATACAGTGCTTCAAAACATCTTGATTCGTTGTTCATTTTATGAGTTGAGAATTTTACATGTTTATTTGTTGCCCTACACTTCTTATACTGTATGCTTGCTTCATTAATAATCTTAATTATTGTAACACCATTGTAATATGATTGTTTGAATGCAATGGGATGATTGAGTGCAAAATACTGCTTCAGCGCCATTAAAACGCTGGCACGACAGCAAAAAAATGCTGCCGCGGCAGCAATTTCTCTATATGCCGACATCACTACCAGTGGCGAGCGGCAAAGGTGCCTATCACTGCTAATACATACAACAGTGTTGGGCAGAGATTTTAGTTGTGGCGGGCCATAACTTCAGCCCACCACCACAGCACTGTCATCAGTGGCAGGCGGGCGCCCGCCACTAATGCCATAATAGCAGTGGCAGGAGGTCAGTGGCGGGCGGCCCTGAGAGCCTGGCTCGCCACTACTGGGCTTTTTGCACCCGCCACTGCTGGGCATTCCTGCAGTAGTGGACGCCCAAGTCCATGGCCTCAGATCCGCTTCGTCGACACCATCGTCCACCCTACTGGAGCAGCTTCCCGACGCCCTCGTCCATGACTGCAGATCCGCATTGTCGACACCATCCTCAACCCTACCACCGGAGCAGCTTCACCAACGCCCTCGTCCATGGCCTTAGATCCACTTTGTCCACACCGTCGTCCACACTACCAGAGCCACTTCACAAACACCCTCATCCACGGTCCTAGATCTCCTTACCGGACCCCGACAGCCACCGCAGCGTCATCACCCTTGATGTTTCTAACCTGATTCCCACCGTCTGGCATGATGCCAAGCACCCACCGCGACCTAGGTACTTGTCGGGCCACAGGGAACCAGGGTACCACGGCCCATCTGCCTGCGGCCCAGGAAACGATGCCTGGCGAAGGCCCAAGACGCGGCCCGTCTAAGGGCACCGCGAAGCAAAGACATCTCGCGAGGTATGTCATGGGAAACGACGATCTATGGTACCGAACGGGCCCCTTTGCGATTCGGCTCAGGGGACATGCATGGGACAAAGAGTAGGTTTTCAGTAGGTGCAAGAACATGCTGGGAGTTTATCCAGGTTCGGGTCGCTATGAGCGTAAAACCCTACTCATGTTCTGTGTTTGATCGTGTATGAACTCAAGTTACAAGGAGAGCAGTTTTCCGGCAAGGTGCATGGGAAATGCAGCTACAATGTGTAATTGAACTGGGTGTCGACCATTCTACCTATAGCCGTGGGCCTCCTTTTATAGGCCATGGGGTTACCACAATGGCTAATATGGTCATTACAGGGAGTGAATAGTGACTTGCACCATCACCACGTCTATCTTCCGACGGGGTAAGACAAAAACATTTAATGCACCGTTGGGTGCTACGTTGGGGAGGCGAGGCCTTGGGCAAAAGATATGTACCACCGGTCCTGGCGCCCTCCTGTAATCTTGACATGTCCTAGGGACGGGTGTCATTAAAGTTAATCTTGGTGTGGCGTGCTCACACGTGCCTTGGCCGGCTATGTTGATTGTCTGCCCGCTCGACACCTAGCATATGAGCCTATCTGGTCGATGGTGAGGTGGAGCGGTAACGGAAGTTAACAAGCCTGCTTGCACGGAGCTTGCCGGGCCTTGCTTGCTGGCAACCATAGTCTTGGTCTTCACCTTGCTGGGGCGGAGCTTGCCGGTAAAGGCAACGTCGATCCTCAGTGCTAGAATAGTACTTCTCGATGACCTGCCTTGAGGTCTTCTTCACGGTCTTGATGTTGAGTCTTGAGCCTTAGTTATCCTCCGTCAAGCCCTTTCCGGAAGGGAGGCTATGACTGCCTGTGCACAAGTCTGGGTACGAGGGCACCCATGTCTTAGTACACCGACAGGAGCCCCTGGGCCTCGGCCACACACGCATGCGAGGCGTCGTTGGGCTAGGCCCAAACAGTGCACAGGCGGCGCGTGGCAGAGGATAACTATCGTAATCTTCTCTTTTACCGCACCCGCCCATGACGCGCATTAAACGCGGGCGTGGGAGACACTACTAGGAAATACCTTATAGATAGAACCTTAACAGTAGCGTGGGTAAACAGGCCAGCGGTAGTGCTACTTAGCAGTAGCGCCGGGTTGAACCCAGCGCTACAGGTAATTTTGTACCAGTAGCACGGGCTAACCAACCACCACTGCTGTTAAATGGTCCCCACCTTACCCACCGGGGCTACCCATAGTAGCAGCGTGTCTTGAAATTCCCGTGCTACTGCTAAATTTATAGCTGTAGCGCGGGCCTAAGGCACACCGCTAGCACTATTTGTGCACTGTGCCAGCAAGTGGGCCCCACTTAGCAGCAGCGTGGGCCGGTTGCCCAGCGCTACTGCTATGGCCTTTAGCAGTAGCGCTGGCCCTAACCCGCGCTACTACTAGGCGTAGCTGCCACCTTTTCTTCCCCCCTTCCCCTCTCCCTCCCTCTAGCTCGCTCTCCCTCTCCACTAATTAGGTAAAGCCATCTCCTCCCAACTAGATCTACCCATTTTAGAAGTAAGCCATCTTTGTCCACTTTCGATCCCTATAGGTAGTGACACCGACCTCATCTACCGTGCTCGATCTCTCTCGGGATAGGTATAAAAAGTTGTGCCTTGCAAGAATGGAAATATGTGTGTTTTCATTATGATGGGAATTGTGCGTGTGGCATGAGTTGCCGCCTATGTGTATTTGTCGAATTGTGCGTGACATGAGTTGCTTATGTTTTGCCGAAATGTCGATTTATTTCCGTTTCGGCGAATTTCGGGCACACTCGATATATCCTATTTTTAGGAAAGATCATGCCAAATTATTGTATGACTTTTGATGCATGCATGCATTTTGTTTATAATCATTTTGCTTATTATACCGCGTAGGCAATCATGAAGGTCAGTGGAAGGATGGTGGAGAGATACTTGCAATCCGCGGTGATCGACATGTATGCAAATAACCAGACTGGGATTTTATGTCCGTGTAGAAAATGCAACGAAATCGTCATGTTGGACCCCTTTGAGGGTGGCAGCTTGAAGGCGCACCTGCTCATGCATGGTTTCATGGATGGCTATACTCGGTGGATAAGTGAAGATGATGATGAGGACGAAGAGATGACCGATGATGGACCCAAAGACGATGGCGCCAGACACGGCTGCGGAGAAGAGTCCGGACATGGCGGAGAAGAGGCTGGACACGGCGGAGAAGAAGCCGGACACGACAGAGAAGAGTCCGGACATTGCCGAAAAGAGGCGGACACGCCACACTCTTCGTCGCTACTAAGTTCAGTCATGCAGGACCCTCATGTTTGAGACCTGCTTCGCAAGAATACAACTAGCGACAGAGCTGCTTCTAGAGAGGAGGCAAAGCTGGCACAACTGGAAGTAGACTCGAAGACTCCATTGTATGACGGTTGCGATCCCGAGGTGACCCGCTTGAGTTTCACGCTCAAACTTCTAAAGACGAAGGCCAAAAACAAATGGACAGACGGAAGCCTCGATGAGCATTTGAAGTATCTACATAATAAAGTTCTTCCCGCGGGGAACCTATGTCCTACTAGTGTTGAGGAGGCCAAGAAAATCGTGTGCCCTCTTGATCTGCCGCACATTAGATACCATGCATGCATTAACGATTGCATCATTTATCGGAAGGAGCACGCGGAAAAAAGCAGCTGTCCAGTGTGCAATGCTTCTCGATACAAGAAGGCCGGAAAGAAAGCTCCTCAGAAAGTTGCTTGGTACTTTCCGATCACTCCCCGTCTGCAGCAGTATTTCATAGATCCAAAGGAAGCAAAGCTCATGCGCTGGCACGCAGAGAGGGTGAAGCCCGACGATGGAGATGATCCAAAGCTGAGACACCTCGCAGATGCTAGCCAGTGGAGAGCATTCAATGCCGAATATCAATATTTCGCAAATGATGCAAGGAACATCGTGCTTGGCGTGAGTACCAATGGCATGAATCCGTTTGGCAACCAGAGCACCAACCATAGCACATGGCCCGTCTTTGTATGGATGTACAACGTGCCCCCATGGAAGTGCATGAAGACAACGTACATACACATGAGCATGCTGCTTCAAGGGCCGAAACAACCGGGAAATGATATTAATCTGTATCTGGGGCTACTGAAAGAGGAGCTAGACACGTTATGGAGAACACCGGTGAAGACATGGGACGCCAGCAAAGGAGACTATTTCTATATGAGAGCAGCGCTGATGACGACGGTGCACGACTATCTCGGTTACGGATATGTATCAGGCCAGGTGTGCCATGGGTATGTCGGATGCACCAGGTGCATGGATGATACAACGTCCTAGCAGCTAACGAAAGTTGGTGGGTCTGGAAAAATCGTGTACATGGGGCATCGAAGATGGCTCGAGAAGGATGACCCGTGGAGAAACCATGGAGATCTATTCAATGGTGAGGCTGAGCATCGAGGACCTCCATGTAAGAGGAGCGGCGCCGAAATCGATGAGCTGTTGAAAAACTGGGAACAGTGCCCTGCGCCGGCAAAGATGAAAAAGGTGCCGGAGCCGCTGTTGAAGGTATGGAAAACGAGGTCTATTTTCTGGGAGTTGGAGTACTGGCCCAAACTCGACACCCCTCATTGCCTTGATCAAATGCATATCACGAAGAATGTCCTCTAGAGTTTGCTTGGCACACTGATGAACATGCCGGAGAAGACCAAGGATGGGCCGAAGGCAAGAAGAGACTTGGAAGATTTGAAGATCAGGGCAGATCTCCACATGCCACCCCGTAAAGAGTCATCGGAGGAGACGGAGACGGAGGTGGGGGACAGGGGCAAAAAAGTCAACAAGAAGGAAGAGAATTATTGCCCCCCTTCTTGCTTCACCTTAAGTGTGAAGGAGATCGATCAATTCTTCAAGTGCCTTACCAAAATCAAAGTTAGTTTCGGTTACTGTGGGAAGATAACCAGATTTCTAGACACCAAGAAGAAAAGGTTCAACGAGATGAAGTCTCATGACTGTCACGTGATGATGACGCAGATACTCCCGGTTGCCCTTAGAGGGATAATGGACAAGCACGTCCGTGAGACGCTTACTGGTCTCTGCCACTTTTTCGACGTTATCTCTCGAAAGTCGATCAGTGTGAAGCAGCTCCGAAGGCTACTGGAAGAGATCATTGTCATACTAAATGAGCTTGAGATGTACTTCCCGCCCGCGTTCTTTGACGTCATGGTGCATCTGTGTGTCCACATTGTGGACGACATCATCGACCTTGGGCCGACATTCCTTCCCAGCATGATACCGTTCGAGAGAATGAATGGGGTCATCAAAGGATTCATTCGTAACATGTCCCGTCCGGATGGAAGCATCGTCCAGGGCTATCTGACCCAAGAGTGCATCTCCTTCTTCGAGAATTATCTAAGCATTGGAGACCCTATTGTTGGTTTGCCCGTTAACAAGCACCTTGGGAGGCTCGGAGGAGAAGGTCACACCAACGGCCGGAGGGAATTGCATGTGGACCACTCGGGTCAACGCAATGACTTTGACATAGCAAACTTAGTAGTGCTACATCACCTAGACGTGGTAGATCTTTTCATGACACTACACAAAGAAACCACTGCAAAGAAGTACCGTGACCGGGGGATACACAAGACTGGCGCCGAAGTTATTAGAGAGCACAACTCCACTTTCTTGCGTTGGTTCAAAGAGCGAGTTCTTGCTAATCCCCCGGAAGGGGGCAGTGCAGACGGATTGCTCATATACGCCTTAGCACATCGCCCCACGGCCAACCTCGCGACCTATCAGGCATACGATATCAACGGATACACATTCTACACGGAGGCCAAAGACATAAACAGTGATTACCAGAACTCAGGGGTGACGATGGAATGCATGACCGGCGACAATAGCGCAACTGAAAGATTCTACGGAAGGGTTGAAGAGATTTGGGAGCTTGACTACGCTGGACTGCACAATGCGACGATGTTCCGTGTCAGATGGGCTAAGGTCGTGGAAAGAGAAAACCGGTATTTCACTACCATGTCTATACCCGACGCGAAGAGCGCTACCGTGAACGTCATCGCCAAAGCTGAGCCATGGGTACACGCTAAGCACGTGACATAATGCTTCTTCATAACTGACCCAAGCAATCCCAGCCGTGTTTTCATGAGGAGAGGCAAAAGGAGCGTTGTCGGAATGGATGGAGTCACCAATGAGGAAGACTACGACCAGTACGGCGACCCGATGAGGGAAGATGACGATGACGATGAAGCATACGTCGAAAGAACAAGCAAGACTACATTACCTAAGAAAGATCGTACTCCATGGAAAAGGAAAAGTCACGACGAGGGGCTCAATTATTCGACGGCGAACAAGAAAGGAAAGAAGATCACTCTTAAACGTCGTCGACGCTGAGAAACTATCATTTATGTATGTATCTATTTTGTATACGCAGTAAACCGCGCGCGTTATCGGTCAAATGATGTAATATATATATATATATTATATTATATATATATATATATATATATTATGCACTGTTCCCACGATATTCGCTCAGTTTGGGAGGACCGTTCCAGTCGACTGCGAGGAAGTGAAAAGAAAAAGGAAAGGAATAGAAAAGAAAATGAAAGGAAAAAGGAAAAATAATAAAAATAAAAGAAAAAAAGAAAAAAAGAAATGGAAATAAATGAAAGGAAAAAGGAAAAATAATAAGAATAAAGAAAAAAGAAAAGAAAAGGAAAAACGAAAAACGATAAACGATAAAAAGAAAAGAAAAAAGAAAAAATAATAAAAAGAAAAGAAAAAAGAAATGAAAATAAATGGAAAAGGAAAAATAATAAAAATAAAAGAAAAAAGAAAAGAAAAGGAAAAAGGAAAAAGGAAAAACGATAAAAAGAAAAGAAAAAAGAAAAAATAATAAAATAATAGCAGTAGCGCGGGTCTTAATCCCGCACAATAGCTAAGTTAGCTATAACGCGGGTCGGTATCCCGCGCTACTGCTAACGAGCATAGCAGTAGCACGGGTCCTAAACCCGTGCTATAGCTAAGTTAGCTATAGCGCGGGGTTAGGACCCGCACTACTGCTATGTTTGACTAACTACACCGCCCCCTCCCTCCCTCTCTCCCGTTCCCCATTCCCAATCGAACCCAACCCCGCGTCCCCCTCCTACGCGCCGCCGCCGTCGCCCGAGCCCCAACGCCCCTGCCTCGCCATCGCCCGAGTCCCGACGCCGACGCCGCGGCCAGGCTCACCGACGCCCCCTCCTACGCGCCGTCGCTGTCGCCGCCGCCGTCGCCTGAGTCCCGACGCCGCCAGGCTCACCGACACCCCTGCCTCGCCAGCCCATCCTCCGCCCGCTACAGTCGCCTACGATGTCGCCGCCCCCTCCTCCACCCGCCGACGTCGACCTCACCACCGTAAGCCTCTCCCCTCCCCTCTTCCCCATCCTCTCCCCTCCCCTCTTCCATCCTCCCCCTCCCCTCTTCTCTCTCTCTCTCTGTCGACGTAGGAACCCTAGCTAGGAGGCAGTACCAAATTTGAAACTTTGAAAAAAAAAACAAATCTGAATATGCCAATGGTTACTTTCAGATCGATGTAGTATTTTAGTTGCAAGTGTCAAGAATGTAGTTTTTAGTATTTTAGTTAATTCATTAATCAAAAACATTATCCAAATCTGATCAAATCAACAGATTTTAACATGTTTGATTTTTGTGACATTTGATAAAAAAAATCTAATAAAATTTTGTGGCATTTAATAAAAATACTAATAAAATTTATTTGAAATAGTTTGAAGTCAACATTTTGCTACTAAATAAGTTTCATTTGTATGTAATTCACCTAAAGAAAGCAGAAATCGATGCTAGGAAGGGTAGATTAAACAGAGATGGTTGTACCCCTGGTCATATGAAATTCACCTAAAGTACCCTACTTAGCGATAAATTAAATGGTACTTTGCAAAGAATGCATATTTGAATGTATATTAGATTAAATGGTACTATGTGAAAATAAAAATAAGACAATGATCTGAAATACTGCTGCTGCTATGTGAAACACTAGTTTGAGAGAGAGAGAGAGGGAGTATTTTTTGTGTAATATCAGTACTTTTTTGACTTGAATTTTCCTCTCTTGTATATGATATATATGTAAATTGATATCTTGCATTTAGTGTACTACAAGATGATCTACTTTGAGTGTACTACAAGATGATCTGCTTTGAGTACTAGCTATCTTGCATTTTGTATTTGCAAGCAGAGGCATTTTCTTATTTGCGGGGAATGATTCCGAGTGGCCTATGTTTTGCCGAAATGTTGATTAATTTCCGTTTCGGCAAATTTCAGGCGCTCGATTTGTCCACATTTTAGCAAAGGTCATGCCGAAATTTTCCGTGAATTTTGGCATGACTTGTGCTAGAAACTAGGTCATATCATGTTCTCGGGATTTGCCGAAACGGGAATGAATCAACTTTCCGGCAAAACATAGGCCCTTTTTTTAATGTCATTATTCATTTTATTAGGTCTAGAATTAAACGAGCTGACTTAATCATAGGAAACATGGCTAACAACGATGAAGGGGGTTCTGGTAACCCCGAAGACGTCTACGAGGAAGCACACGCCTTCTTCGACTATCTGGACGCACGAAGGTCATCGCAGGACCCCCTTGTCACAGCGGAGGGTGGTAGTTTAGCCGACCAACACATCGACATCGACAACGACACCACCGGCACCGACACCAGAACCGACATCGGCGCCGAGACCGGCAACGATGCTGGCGAATTAGACGGTAAACAACCGGAGTCGAAGAGGGTACGACGCCCAAACCAGCTCGGCACCTGAAGACTGGTGGTTACGGCGGTGCACCCCGGCACTTTCGAGCCACCAGAGCCGGAGGAAACGCGCAGTTGCTACGACAATCAAATAGGATGCATCCTACGGGAAACCTCCAGCATCAACGACGAAGCCTTAAGGAAGATAACAAATATGGAGCACTTGCTCCTAACGAAGTTGCACTAGAGATTCCTGTTCCCTGGCCGGGATGACACCAAAGATCCGTGGCTATACAAAGCCATGAAGAAGATAAACAACAAAGCCATGGGCAAGTTTAGCAACGCGCTGTCCGCCTGGAAAGTAAGGGTGAAACGAGCGATTAAGAAAAAGGAACCCTACTCCGAGATTGTTAAGGAAAATATGAGATTTACGGAATCGGACTTCGAAATATTCAAGGCGAATTGCGCCGCCCAAGCTGCCAAGGAAAAGTCTGAGTACATGAAGGGGCTTCAGGAAAGGAACATGTGGAACCACCGCCTCGGAAGCCATGGTTACTCGGGCAAGAGGCACATATGGGCCAGGGAGGACGCGGAACGTGAAAGACTGGGGCTCCCAGACCCCATGGCGGAGTTCACCGTCCCGCAGGAACATGACTTCATCAGGGCCCGGTACAAGTGGGACCCAGTAAATAAGGTTTTCGAAACGGACGTGCCCACGAGGGAGTTCATGAGACTACTGGTAATTATTATTTTACCACCTTATTTTAGCTTCTGATCAATTCGACTGCACGTTTAGTCACATTTGTAAATGATCCATGTTCCTTTTGCAGAAAGAGCAACACAAGCTTGAGGCCGAAAGCGACTCGTCTCAGTCGGCGGCGAGGCCCAAGTGGGACACCCATTTTAACCGCGCCTTGAACATAATGAAAGGAGTCCCAGAGGACAAGCCGCTGTCGTATGGACGTGTGCACGCCGTCGGAGGCGGCGCCACGTGGAAGTTCTACTACCACGAGGACACGAAGGACAAAAGGTAGAGACGGAGGTTAAATGAAGTGAACATCGACAAGAAGGTTGCGATTGCGGTTGATAAGAAAACAGCTCAGACCAAAGAAGAGATACGACCTGAGTTGCTCCGCGAGGCAGTCAATGCAGCGTTGAATGCCTTCAGAAGTGAATTTGCAGCTTCAGTTAGTACCTTGATTCCGGCTGTTATCGATTGGACGAAGCAAAATCTAGATAAAGGGGCAGCGGACTTTCCCGTTCCGAGCTTCGTCGGGAGCAACTCAGTGCACATTGCACCAGGACCTGCTCAGGCAACCGCACCTGCTCCTGCACCTGCTCATAGCAGCCCGTCCTCTGTCTCTGACGTGCTCGGCGGGGCTTCGACTTTGGCTGAGGTCGACGCCCTCACGGTAACTACGTGTCACACCATCTTCAACATATATATAATATTCCATTTCCGTTGCCTTTCAGATGTCTGACATTGCAGACATGTCTTTGCAGGTGGACGAAACCTCGTGCACCATACTATAGACCATCAGCGGCCAGAAGGTGGACGTGGGAAAGTCAACGACAGTGAAGCCGAAGGAACGCTTGTTCCACGGCCGGCCGATACCCCCTGGCGTCTTCAAGGTTTCCTTGGCTAGTGTCATAGTGGGCCACAAGAGTTTGGCTCCTCCGGTACCACCCGGGGAAGATGACGACGAGACCCCACTGCGGATTGGTGATTGCAAGAGTTGGATGCTACTGTGGCCGAAGAGTCTCCTTCGTGTGGAGGCAGTCGGGAGCAAACCAATGACAACGCCTTAGCAAGGTATGAACACCACCCCACCTACCCAATTACCAGCGCCTATCATGCCGGGTGATAGCGGACGACATGAGGAAGAGGCTCCATTAGTGGCTGATGACATCGTCGCCCCCGTCGAAGAAGCAATAATGGATGATCTCATGGAGGAGGATGATGACCCTCTCCGGTTTCTCAATACCAGCTATGACGACGAAGGATTGATGGCTCAGCAGTATGACTCAGCCTATGAGCGTGATGAGTTGATGCCTAATTTGCCAGAGCAGGAATGTCCTAAGGCTAATTGCAAGAAGTCTCTCTTCATGCAATCCTCGCAGGACACGCCTACAGATGCCGCCTCATCCTAGCATGAACAACGTCAGGGTCATGCAATAATGAGCCCGACAACACTGGGGGCGGTGGTCAGGGACGGTATGTTAGGCTCACTTCCGGCACCCAAGAAGAAGCACAGGAAGAGGAAAGGCCCTACTGGCACCAGAGCTGCTTCTAGCAGCCAGCCGCCTCCGCAGCCCCGTGTTCAAGATAGTATACCTATCAAAGATGTGGCGACATTCCATATCGCCGGCCATCTGATCCTACTTGAGGAAGCGCTACAAGCCATAGACGGCGATCTATGGAGACTTCATGACGATGTGCTGTCGAGAGAGAAAAGCCTTCGCGCCTCAAAAAATCCAGGATACCCGCTCTAAATGGTTAACGTGCCGCTACAAAGGTTGTATGTCCAGACATTCCCCGCGGATAAGTTCTTCCTTCGATTTTATTACGTCTTCGACATGTTTCATATGACAAAGCTGGATTTTACATTCGTCTGCCTTTATGCCCTTTACATGAACTACATCATCAGGCGCGAGCAAATATCTTATATCTCAGTTGCGGACCCGTACTTTATGCACGAGGGCTTCTTGGCAGTCTGCCCAGAGCACCTTGAATATGTGAGGAACTACATCACCGACTTCATGGTCGCCAATAAGGACAAGGAGGCGATTCTCCTGCCTTATCATCCCATGTAAGTCATCCGTGGATATCCTCTGTGACACATACATCCTTTCGTAAATTTCAATCATTCCTTTGCACGCATGGAGGCTAATTTGAGGTGTACTTATTTTCCGCAGCGAGGGGCGCGCCGTCGTCATCATTCTTTACCCCCAATTCTCCCACGCTCTTTACTTGGACTCCTCGAAGAACATAAAGAAAAAGGATTACACACACATAAAGAGTGTGTCAGAAGTCGGGCTCCGGGGACCCAAAGGTTCGAACACCGGGGTGAGCTCATTCTACCGCTTTGTCTCCTACCACGACTAAGCTACGACAAGGCTATGGCAAGAGCGCGCTAGACGGGGCGAGGACTCAGCGGTTTACCCAGGTTTGGGCCACCTTGCGGCGTAAGACCCTACTCCTGCTTGTGGTTTGGATTGCCAGGGCCAGAGAGTTCTCGCGTACAAGGTTGAAGACGGTGGGATCGATCCCTGGGGGCCTAGCTCGAGAGCCTCCTCTACAATGGCAGCACTGCCCTTTTATATCAGTCTTGGTCCTCTTCCCCCTCAAAATTTAGGCGGGAAGGGTTGCCACACTTGGCGATTTTGAAAGGGGACAGGTGCTCATGCTATCCAGACTAAAGGTGGTCTTCGCCTGCCAAAGCATGATCCATGACGCGCCGGTGGGCTCGGTGATGACCACCGCCCTGCGCGCCTGTCGTCTTGGTCTTCCTTCGCCGATCGGGCAACCTTTGGGGTTGCTTTGGAGAGTAGATAGCTGGCCCTGCTCCCTTAACACGAAAGAGGGAACCATCTTCATCCGCGCCTGCTGGCGCGGCCTCTGCTGCTGCTCGTCGCCGCGCGCGTCACCCACGTGAGGGGGCCTCGGGAGGCCACCTCAGGAGGTCGCCTCGCGAGAGGACCTCACGAGGCCGCTAGTGGAGGCGCTGAGCCTCGCTCGCCCGCTCCCTGAGGAGGGCGCCTCGGGAGGCCAAGGCCTCATGAGGAGCCCTGGTGAGGTGCTTGGTGATGATGGCCTGCTGGGCCCATGCCAGGCGTTGCGCCCTGGGCCAAAGGCAGACAGTCCTGGATACCCCGAGTTCCATGGGCCCGACAGTACCCCCCGGGCCCGCGGCGCGCACGTTCCCGCCTACCGAGGGGTGAAACGGCGCGGGCCCTAACCGCCTGCGGCCAGGCGCGATGCGGGGCGCACGATGTGACTGGGGACGCCTCCACTTCTTCCATGACGCCTCGGCAACTGCCCAGGCTGACATAAAGCCTGTTCACGCTCAGCGCGGGGCCATCATTGCCTCACCCGTGTGTTCCGCCTTGATTCCTTGTGCGTATTGAAGGCGAGGGGGCGCCGAGGGCACCCTTCTTCCTTTTATTCTTGTAACAAGTCAACGTAGCCCCTGATGGCGTGAGGAAAAACGATGTCCTTTGCATTAAGTATCTTATGACTTGCTGTAATGCATGCTTATTTCCTCTTGAAGTCCTCTTGTGAGGCCTCGCTTTTCTTTCTTGTTTGCCTTGGTTCTCTACGCCGTCAGGACCCAGCCCCCGAGCGGGCCTACAGCCATCGCTGGTATGTCCGGTCGCGATGCCTGGACAAGGCCAGGAGGTGACGGGCACGGGAGCTAGTAAGGGCTCCTGGGGCATGATGCCCAGGAAGCCCCCCTTTGGCGTGCAAGCGGCTCGCGCAAAAGAGAAAACGTGGGCGCTCGGTGAGATCGCAAAAAGAAAGAGAGAGCTTGAAAAACGATGAGAGCAGCTCACGAGACCTCCTCGCGAGGCTTATCTCCCTTTCTTTGCTTGCCTTGTCGCTCTACGTCGTCAGGACCCAGCCCCCGGGCGGGCTACAGCCGTCGCTGGTATGTCCGGTCGCGATGCCTGGACAAGACCAGGAGGTGTAGGGCACTGCGAGGGGGTAAGAGCTCCTGAGGCGCGATGCTCAAGAAGCCCCCCTTTGACGTGCAAGCGGCTCGCGTAGAAGAAGGAAACTCAGCGCTCAGCGCGGCAGCGGTGAGAGGAGAGCTTGAGGGGCGATGAAAACATCTCGTGAGGTGTTTATGATACTTAGCTTTTTCGGAGGGCGGCGTCAGGCGAGCCGCCACTTGTAGGGTGTGCCTCGCAGGTCTCCGCTCGTGAGGCCTCCGGCTGGCGTGGCTCTGTCGGGCTTGGCTCCGGAAGCCGTGCTCCTGAGGCCTAATGAGGCTCCGGGGGGCATCCTGCCGCCGGGTTACCTCGCGAGGCACGCTCGCGAGGCCTTCCATGTGACCTGCTCCTGAGACAATTGCAAGGCGCAAGGTCTCGTGACGGGGGAGCCGCGCGCGCTCGCTGACCCACTCATGGGCGTCATGCGAGAAGATAAGGTACCAAGGACCTTGGTGAGGTGGCGTGCATGGGAGCAGGCCCGCGAGCTAGAGCTCGATCACTTGGGTTTAGCGGCGCTGCAGGGACGGACCCGAGCACAGGCACCGTGCCTATCATGCGAGAAGATGAGACACCAAGGACCTTGGTGAGGTGACGTGCACGGGAGCAGGCCCGCGAGCCAGAGCTCGGTCACTTGGGTTTTTCAGCGCTGTTGGGACTGACCCGAGCACAGGAACCGTGTCCATCCCCCGTTCGCGTGAAGCTCAGGAGGGACGCCATGAGCGCGCACGGCTCGCCATCAACGAACTGACGAAATAATAAGGTTGATAAACAGCCAGAAGGAGATGCGGCTGCCGTGTCCGGCACGGGTTAGCTTGAGGTTGGTGCAGCCCGTGGGGTGCCCTCAGTTGATTGTTCCGCCAGCGCGGAGCATGGGGCTTCTACTTGGGCGTGGGCATGATCGCAGCTCGATCGTTCCGCCAGCGCGGAGCAGGGGGCTTCCCCGGAGCCCCACTTCCGACATTTGGCACGCCAGGTAGGGGTGCGCTACTGTTCTTCTGCTCCGCCCTCAGCTCCACCAGCACCATAGCCGACGCCTGTCGCGAGCGCGCTGAGTGCAGGGCTGGCCGCGTGGCAATCGCCGCCGCCCCGATGCCGAGGCTGCCGCCGCCACCGACCCAGCTGCCCGCGAGCAGCAGGCCTCCTCCATGCACCCCTCCGTGCGGGCGGACGGCCACACCGCCACGGCCTCCTCCCTCACCAACTGTGGGCCGCCGAACCCGCAGGCCGCGCTACTCATGGCACGCGAGCTGCTCCGCTATCGTCCTAATGACGCCGGCTACGACGCCTGGCTTGGTCGCATCACCGAGCTCGTCAACGTCGCCGGGGACGCCCCGGCGCCTTCTCACTCGCTCCGCCTTCCACCGTCTCGTGCTGGGGACCTGGCGCACGGCGCTCCCCCGCCACCTCCTCTACGTGACGAGCACGCCGGGCCCCAGCGCAGCGCGCGGGCTCGTGAGCCGTCCCGCGGCGCGTCTTCTCCGGACCGCTGCGAGCCCAGCTGCCAGATCATCCGCCGCGCGCCCCCCGACGCGCGAGTGCTCTTCGAGCGCCAACGCCAGCGCCAGAACTAGGCCGTTCAAGACGTTGCAGCGGCCGGGCGTTAAAACCGCGCCGCCCTCGCTGGCGGCATCCCCTCGAGCGGCGTGGGCTGCCGTGCCTTCACCCGCGAGCTGCGTCGCGTGGTCTGGCCCGCGAAGTTCAAGCCTGAGCTGCCTCCGCGCTACGACGGCACCCCCAACCCCACGGAGTTCCTCCAGCTCTACGCGCTGAGTGTCGAGGCGGCGAACGGCGACGACAAGGTCATGGCGAACTGGTTCCCCATGGCCCTCAAGGACGGCCCGCGCTCCTGGCTCATGAACCTCCCCGAGGCTTCCATCTCGTCGTGGGCCGAGCTCTGCAGCCAGTTCATCGCCAAGTTCAAGGGCACACAGGACCGCTCCCTCACCATCAATGACCTGCGGCGTGTTCGACAGCGCCCAGACAAGACCCTCCGCAAGTACATCCAGCGCTTCAGTCAGGTGCGCAACAAGATCCCGCGCGCTTCCGACGCGGCCGTCATCTCCGCATTCTCAACCGGCATCACGGACATCAAGATGCGCGAGAAGCTCGCCATCAACGGTGAGCTCGACTCCGTGCTCGAGCTGCTCGACCTCGCCATCAACGGTGAGCTCGACTCCGTGCTCGAGCTACTCGACCTCGCCGACAAGTGCGCCAAGGCTGAAGAAGGCCGCCTCTTCGTCCACAATGACCCCGACACGGCGCTCGACGGCACCAAGGCCAAGAGCAAGGACGTCAAGCGCAAGGGCCCTGCCGTGCTTGCGGCGGAGCCCGAGCAGAAGCGTGGCCGTGACCTCGACGAGCCCAGGAAGGACAACCGGCCACTCTGCGCCTTTCACAACGTCCGCTCCCACAGCACCAAAGACTGTCATGAGCTCAAGTTGCTCCGCGATGAGCGCCAGAGCCGCCGAGACGACCGCAACGGCCGCGGCGCCGGCCGCGGAGGTGGCCGCAGCGGCAACCGCTAGGAAAGCCGTAACAATAATAGCAACTACCGCCAGGGCTGGCGCGATCAGCCTCGTGAGGCTGCCTGGCGCGACCAGCCTCGTGAGGCGAACCCTCAGGCTAATGCCGCTCTCCCGCCGCTGCCTCCGCCACCTTGGAGGAACGACGTCAACCAGCTTGACGAGGGTGCTGGGGGCTACCAGGAGCCTCGCGCAGTCGCCTGCATCCTTGGCGGGGCCCAAGCCCCCGCGTCCGTCCGCCGCTTCAAGCAACTCTCTCGCGAGGTGTACGCTGCCCTCCCGAGGCCTCAGGTCACGCGGCCCCTCAAGTGGTCGCAGTATGCCATCACCTTCGACTCCAAGGACCACCCCAAGTCCACGGCCTCCACAGGCAGGCTCCCCATGCTGTGCACTCCCACCATCAGCAACGTCGCTGTCACCAAGACCCTGATCGACGGGGGTGCCGGTTTCAACGTGCTCTCCATCGAGACCTTTGAGACGCTCCAGGTGCCCTACGACCAGCTGATGCCGACCAGGCCCTTCTCCGGAGTGACCGATGGCTCCACCATTCCGCTGGGGCAGGTGCGCCTCCCCGTCACCTTCGGCACCCGCAAAAACTACTACACCGAGCTCATCGACTTCGACGTGGCGCACAACGGCCTGCCCTACAATGCCATTTTGGGCTACCCAGCTCTCACCAAGTTCATGGCGGCCACTCATCACGCCTACAACGTCCTCAAGATGCCCGACTGCAGCGGCATCATCACCGTCGCCTGCGACGAAAAGGACGCGGCCCGCACCCTTGAGCGCGCCTACAAGGCTGCCGCTGTCGCGCACCCAGCCGACGAGGACGCGGCCGAGCCGTCCGAGGCCGCGCCCGCGAAGAAGAAGCAGTTGTTCTCTCAAGACCATGCCGAGACGAAGAAGGTGTCAGTGGACGGCAGCGGTTCCGGCCCCGCCTTCACCATCGGCACGGGCCTCCCTCCTGCATAGGAAAGCGCGCTCGTCACCTTCCTTCGGGCAAACTCGGATGTTTTCGCCTGGAAAGTTTCCGACTTGTCCGGTGTGCCGAGGGAGGTGATCGAGCACCACTTAGCGGTGTGCCCCACTGCATGCCCGGTCAAGCAGAAAGCGCGGCGCCAGGCGCCAGAGAAGCAAGAGTTCATCGTCAGTGAAGTTCAGAAGCTCCAAGAAGCCGGAGTCGTTCGTGAGGTGTGCCATCCTGAATGGCTCGCCAACCCAGTCGTCGTCCCCAAGAAGGGCGGCAAGGAGTGCATGTGCGTCAACTTCACCAGCCTCAACAAGTCCTGCCCTCGTGACCCCTTCCGGCTGCCGCGAGGCGGCCGGGGCGTTGGCCCCACCGTCGGCGGCATGTGCATGCCCTTCGGGCTGAGGAACGCCGGCGCCTCTTTCTAGAGGCTGGCGCCCTTTGCACCAGGGCCTCGTGAGCCTCCCGCTCCTCGCGAGCTCCCAGCGCCTCGCGAGCCCCCTGGCCCCGAAGAAGCAGACTCCCTTGGCGCGCTACGCCGAGCGGTCTGACGTCACTACAGTGCGGTTCTGCCAGGTGCACCCGGCGCGTCGCCTCGCGCGGCCCTCACTCCTTTCCGCCGCGCCTCTCGAGCTTCGCTCCCGGAACCTTATCCTTTTGGCCGTGTAATGGATTTCACTGATTTCACCCTAATGAGTTTTTGTACCCGCTAATTTCTATGTTAAGTTCGATGCTGGCCGGAGAGCGCTACGCGCTCGCGACCCCTCCCCTGACCAGTTCCATGAGCAGGGGCTGAGGCACGGTGCCTGTGCTTGGGTCCGTCCCTACAGTACTGCAAAATCCAAGCGACTGAGCTCTGGCTCGCGGGCCTGCTCCCGTGCACGTCACCTCACCAAGGTCCTTGGTGTCTTATCCCCTCACGCAACGGCCACGGGCGAGATAGCAAGCGCATGCCGCTCCCCCACTGTGAATCTGTTGACATGCAGTCCCTCAGGAGGCGGGCTGCGTGAGGACCTCGCGGGCAGCCCCTCGCGAGCCGAGCCTTGTGCATGCGTCTCGCGAGTGCGCCTCGTGGGCGCAGCTTGGGAGCGGCAAAGGCTGGCTCGACGAGTTGCGGTTCGTGCCGTGTCCATCCGCGCGGCGACAAGCGAGCCCACCGGCGAGACCCCCGTCTTCCTCGTCTACGGCGTTGGCACGTTCCCCTCTGGAGTTAAGCACGGTCCCCCGTGAGCCCTTGCCTTCGACAAGGCGCGCCTGGACGGCTCGCGGGAGACCGACCTGCCACCCCTTGAGGAGGGCCGCCGCCAAACCGGCCTTGCGCCCCCGTTACAGCCGCGGCGTCCGCCCTCGCACTCTTGAGGTCCGCGACCCCGCCCTCCGCAGAATCCTCTCCAGAGAGGGGCCCCATAAACTGCCACCCATATGGGAAGGACCTTCCCGGGTTAATCACGTCTCCAGGCCTGGTTCAGCCTGGCCGGAGACGGAGGACGGAGTTCCTGTGTCTAACGCCTGGAACATCCAACACCTCCGCAAGTTCTACCCGTGACCCCCACGCGTACGAACGAAAGGGGGCTGTACACTCCCCGGAGCCTCTCATTGCGTTCGCCTGATGGGCCCGCAAGAGCTCCAACCCACGCCCCAGTGGAAGCCCCACGCTCCGCGCTGGCGGAACGATCGACCCGCGATCATACCCACACCCCAGTGGAAGCCCCATGCTCCGCGCTGGCGGAACGATCGACCCGCGATCATACCCACACCCCAGCGGAAGCCCCATGCTCCGCGCTGGCGGAACGATCGACCCGCGATCATACCCACACCCCAGCGGAAGCCCCATGCTCCGCGCTGGCGGAACGATCGACCCGCGATCATTCCCACACCCCTGTGGAAGCCCCATGCTCTGCGCTGGCGGAACAACCAGCTGAGGGCGCCCCACGGGCTGCACCAACCTCAAGCTGACCCGTGCCAGGCACGGCAGCCGCATCTCGTTTTAGTTATGTAACGGGTCGCTATCTTACTTCAGCAAAGCTCAGTTTCTTGCATGGCATTCTATCTTGTTCTTGCTTAACGAGCCCCGCGCGCTCACGATGTCCCCCATGAGCCTCACGCGAGCGGGGGCTGGACACGGTGTCTGTGCTCGGGTCAGTCCCGGCAGCGCTGAAAAACCCAAGCAGTCGGGCTCTGGCTCGCGGGCCTGCTCCCCATGCACGCCACCTCACCAAGGTTCTTGGTGTTTTGTCTCCTCGCGTGAGGCCCATGGGCAAATCGACGAGCGTGCACCACTCCCCTGTCGTTGAGTACTCTACATGCAGCTAACGCAGGAGCAGGGTCACGGAGGGGCCTCGCGAGGTGGCCCTGCCAGGCCCCTAGGAAGCCTGCGGGCCCCGCCTCGGGAGATCGCGCGAGCGGAGCCCTCACGACTCGTCATACCGGCAGCGATTATGGCCCGCTCGGGGGCTAGGTCCTAACAACGCAGAGTGCCATGACGGACAGAAAGAACAAAACGAGCTCCAAGGGCGCGGGCAGTCGATACAGTCAAGAGCAAAGTACTTAAAATGCTAAAGCATTGTCCTCACGCCCCCACGGGGTCACAATCAGCTATGCGCAGGATATGGGGAAGGACCTAAGAAAACATGTCGCCATCGCCACCGCTGCCACCGTCATCGTCACCCTCCTCGACTCCGCTCGAGCTCTCGCCAGGAGCAAAGTGCTCGTGCAGGGCGTCCACATGGTCCTCCACCGCCTTCCCAAGGGTGTCACGGACCTGCTCGGGGACGGGAACTATCACCTTGCCGAAGTCAAAGTTGGGGTCGGCGTTCAGAAGATGGCTGAAGATGCGCGTCGCGGCCTGGGTGAGGAGGCCGCGGCTCTCCTCCTCGATGATTCCGCCCACCTTCTTGGCGCCCACCTCGAGCCGCTCCACGAGCTTGGTGAAGAAGTCGAGGTAGCTGCCGTCGTGGGTCTCGAGGGGGCTGCTGACGTCCTCCTTGCAAATGGAGCCCAAGGCGCGGCGGGCCCGAAGCTCGAGGGCGCGGAACATCTTAGAGCGCTGGAGTTGCCGCACCCGCGCTTGGGCCGCTTCGTCCCGTGCCTGCTCCACGACCGCAGTGACACCCCCCACCTGCTGCCGGAGGGAGCACAGCTCGGCCTCGGCGTCGGCCTGGGCCTTTAGAGTGGTCTCCCGCCGCCTTTCAGCTTCGGCTAGCATTTCCTTAAGGCCCGCGATCTCATGCTGGAGCTCCTCGCGCTTGGCCTTGAAGCTGTCCTCCTGCCGTTTCAGCTTCTTGCTGTTCTCATTCGCAAACGCTTCGTGGCTCTCCGCAACCCTCCTGTCGGCGTCCTCCTGGATCTTCTCCGCCTTGGCCGCCAATTTGGCGTTGGCCTTGTCTAGGCGCTCAGCTTAGGGATTTTGGGCAGCGGACACCTCTCGCTCCAACGTCTCCAGCCGCTCGTGCTCCAAGTCCTGCGCGGATGCCGACCGCGCGAGCTCCCGCTCACGGACGTCAAGGTCTGCCCCTCGGGCCACCAGTCCCTCTTCGAGGGCGGAGATGGCATTCCTTCGTGCCTGGAGTTGTCGCTCCAGCGAGGCGTTCTGGTCCTGGAGCTCCTTCCCGCGGGCCTCCGCCGCCTCGCGCCGCCTGTCGGCCTCGTCGGCCTCCCTGACAGCGTTCTCGAAGATCTCCTTCACGTCCTGGGCGGCCTTCTCGCGCTTCTCCCACGCGGTGTCGTCGTGGCGGCGGCTGAGTTTGATGGCCACCTCAAGCTGGTGCCATCTCTCCGCGAGGCGCTAATGCTCCTCGATGATGCGCGCTTCTTCCGCCCGAAGGTCTGCTTCCAGCTGGTCAAGGGTGGCCCTGGCGCCTTGCAGGGCCCCACACTTGAGCACGGCGCTGCCGTTCACGAGCTGCAGGGCCAAACCGGTGTGCGCCCGAGCGCTGCCCTCTCGCGAGAGCACGCCGCTGCCGGTCGGGAGCGAAGGGCTCGCAGGGGTCCCCTCGTCGTTCCGATGGGGCGACGCACCCCGTGGGCTTGGCGACCCCCCGGCCTGCGGAGCCCCGCATGCTGTCAAGTCCGGCTGGCCTCCCGCGACATCGCCGTCGACAGCGTTCCGGAGGGTGGAAGACGGCGCTTCCGCCTCCGTCGCCGCGTTTTCCGCCCCGGCGGTGGGCGCCCCAGGAGTGGCGGAGCCGTCCCTCGACGACGCCTCCCGTGACTCGCCTGCTCGGGTCCCCCGAGCCGCGTCCTCCTGCGGGTCAGAAGGCGCTGCCTCCTCCTTGGCCCTCGCGAAGTCAGCCCCGGCAGCAAAGCTGCTGGTGCTCTCCTCGCTCCCGCCGGTCCTAGCAACCGGCGCTGAAGCTCCCGCCAGGACAGGGGACCTCCCCTCCATCTTCTTCTTCTTGCTCGAGGAAGTCCTGGAGACAGAAAGAGAAGGAAGGACTCAGACGCGCACGTCACGCTGGGCGCAGGAGAAAGGAAAGCAAGCGCTTACTGGTCCCTGGCAAACCACCTCCTCTTCTTCAGCGGCCACGGGGGCGCGTTGCTACCGCCGCCTTCGCCGGGCCCTCCCTCGCGATCGACCCCCCTTTCGGGAGAGCCATGGGACCCGCCTTCGCCACCGCCTTCGGAGCCCCGCGGCTTCGCGGCTGCCGCGCCCTCCTCCCAGACGAACGCGGCAGGCGAGGCCTCAGGCGGGGTGGCGCCATCGTCGTTTTCAAGCTCGCGGACGGGTTGGTGGCGGGCCGGCCGAACCAGGCGGCCTCCGCCCCCCGCTGCGCCCACCGAGGCCACGGTGCTACCATGCTCGCCTGAGCCAGGGACCGCCAGAAAAGGGTTGTCACGGGGCCCTTCGAGGCCCTCTGGAAGCGGTCCCCACTGGTCGAAACGCGGCATCGAGCCAGCCAGTGCCTCCTTGTTCCTGTAGCGATACAAGGGAAGCCCACCCATGGGTGGCTCACTCGCTTCTTCGCCGGTCAGGGTATGGAGCATCCCATCCAGCACCCCCGGCAGCAAGCTGTCCACGCTCAACCGCATCAGATCCTGTGGGCCGGTGAAGGCCCACATAGGGCGGGAGTGTCGCTGCAGGGGGGCTATGAGACGCCAGAGGAACTCCCGCACGACCATGACCACCGTTACTTTCGCGGCCCTCAGCTCGGCCAACTTCTTCCATACCCACGCCAGCCGTGGGTCGACGAGCCTTTCGTGCCCCCACCCGGAGCTTCTCGCGGCCGGGGATGTCGGCAGCTGCAACAGGGGGCTGAACTGGGTCGCGTCCACATACACCCATTGCTTCCTGAAGCCCTCGACCTCCTTGGTAAGCCTCATGTCAATACCGTCGCCCGCCGCGTCGTCGGCGATGCGGAACGAGACGCACCCGGAGCACTGGTTCGCCGCGGTCAGCCGTAGGCTGAAGAAGTGGCGGAAGAGCGCCACGGAGGGCGTCACGCCCAGGAAGGCCTCGCATAAGAAGGCAAAGGCGGAAAGAAGGAGGACGGAGTTCGGCTCGAGATGCAGCGCATGGACCTGGTAGTGGGAAAGGATGGAGGCAGCAGGCCCGCGAAGAGCGCAGGAAGGAAGAGGACGGCGGAGGTAGCGTCGAGGTCGGCTGTCGGGCGCGAAGCCGGCCAGATGCGAGTGGCCCCCCACTCGTTGGAAGCAGCCGCGGTCATTGGAAGCACCTTGCCGAGCCCCTCGGCATTGACGATTGTGGGCCTACCCAGAGCAGGCTCTTGCACCACTCCCGCGACCACCTTGTCCGCCGCCTCTTCCTCCCTGCCGGCGGATGCCATGGCGGCACAGCAAGGGGTTAGGGCGGCGGAGTTTTGGGAGAGGTAGAAGAAGCCGTGCGTGGGAAGGAAGGCGTAGGGAGGCGGAATGTGCGAGGGAAGGCAATGATGGTCTCGCATCGCCCGCGGCAGATTTATGTCAGCGCGGCAGTTCCCGAGGCATCGTGACGAAGTGGGGGCATCGCCGTCGCATCGTGCGCCACGCGTCGCGCCTGGCCGTAGGCGGTTAGGGCCCGCGCCGTTTCGCCCCTCTGTAGGCGGGAACGTGCGCGCCGCGGGACCGGGGGCTACTGTCGGGCCCATGGAACCTAGGGTATCCAGGCCCGTCTGCCTTTGGCCCAGGGCGCAACGCCTGGAGTGGGCCCGGCGGGCCGTCGCCACCAAGTGTTACACCAAGACTCCTCATGGGGCCCTGGCCTCCTGAGGCCCCCTCCTCAGGGAGTAGCAGGCAATGCTCAGCACCACCATCAACGGCCTCGCGAGGTCCCCTCACGAGGCGGCTTCCCGAGTGGCCTCACGAGACGGCTTCCCGAGGTGGCGTCACGAGGCGGCTTCCCGAGGTGGCCTTCCGAGGCCCCCTCCCGCAGGCGTTCGGGACGGAGGCCATTCGGCGTGTCGTGTGGTCTGGAACCCATCACGTGGGTGACGCGCACGGCGACGAGCAGCAGCAGAGGCCGCGCCAGCAGGCGTGGATGCAGATGGTTTCCTCTTTTGTGTTAGGGAAGCAGGGCCAGCTATCTACTCTCCAAAGCAACCCCAAAGGTTGCCCGATCGGTGAAGGAAGACCAAGACGGCGGGCGCGCAGGGCGGAGGTCATCACCGAGCCCACCGGCGCGTCATGGATCATGCTTTGGCAGGCGAAGACCACCTTTAGTCAGGATAGCCTGAGTGCATGTCCCCTTTCAAAATGGCCAAGTGTGGCAACCCTTCCCGCCTAAGCTTTGAGGGGGAAGAGGACCAAGGCCGATATAAAAGGGCAGAGCAGCCATTGGAGAAGAGAGAGAGAGAGAGAGCTCTGGATTCCATCATCTTCAACCTTGTACGCGAGAACTCTCTCACCCACAATAATCCCAACTACAAGCAGGAGTAGGGTCTTACACCGCAAAGTGGCCCGAACCTGGGTAAACCGCTGTGTCCTCGCCCGTCCTATGCTAGCACGCCCTCGCCGTAGTCTCGCCGTAGCGTTGCCGTGGTAGGAGAGGAAGTAGTAGAACGAGCTCACCCCAGTGTTCGAACCTTTGGGTCCTCGGAGCCCCACTTCCGACAGTGTACAACCCCATTTCGTTCGTACGTGTGAGGGTCACGGGTAGAACTTGCGGAGGGGTTGGATGTTCCAGGCGTTGTGCACAGGAACTCCGTCCTCCGTCTCCAGCCGGATGACGCCGGGCCTGGATTCATGAGCAACCCTAAAAGGGTCTTCCCACATGGGTGAGAGTTTGTGGAGTCTCTCTCTGGAGAGGGTCCTGCGTAGGACGAGGTCCCCGACCTCGAGAGTACGAGGGCGGATGTTGCGGCTGTGGTAGCAACTCAGGGCCTGCTGGTACCTCGCGGCACGAAGAGCTGCCTGGCGGCCCTCCTCGATGAGCAGCAGATGAGTCTCCCGCGAGCCATCCTGACGCGCCTCGTCGAAGGCAAGGACTCGCGGGGAGCCATGCTTAAGCTCTGAAGGAAGGACCGCCTTAGCTCCGTAGACAAGGACACAGGAGCCTGAGCCCCGCCGAAGATGCAGGCAACCGCGCGAGGCTCCTGGTAGCCCCCAGCGCCCTCATCAGGCTGGTTGACATCGTTCTTCCGGGGCGGCGGAGTCAGCGGCGGGAGAGCGGCGTTGGCCTGCGGGTTTACCTCACGAGGCTGATCGCGCCCGGCAGCCTCACGAGGCTGGTCGCACCAGACGGCCTCACGAGGCTAGTCGCGCCAGGCGGCCTCACGAGGCCGGTCGCGCCAGCCCTGGCGGAAGTTGCCGTTGCCATTGCGGCCGTCCCAACGGTTGCTGCCGCGGCCACCTCCGCGGCTGGCGCCGCGACCATTGCGGTCGTCCCGGCGGCTCTGGTGCTCGTCGTGGAGCAGCTTGAGCTCCAGACAGTCTTCGGTGTTGTGGGAGCGGACGTTGTGAAAAGCGCAGAGTGGCCGGTTGTCCTTTCTCGGCTCGTCGAGGTCGCGGCCGCGCTTCTGCTCGGGCTCTGCCGCAAGCACGGCAGGGCCCTTGCGCTTGACGTCCTTGCTCTTGGCCTTGGCGGCGTCGAGCGCCGCGTCGGGGTCGTTGTGGACAAAGAGGCGGCCTTCTTCAGCCTTGGCGCACTTGTCGGCGAGGTCGAGCAGCTCGAGCACGGAGTCGAGCTCACCGTTGATGGCGAGCTTCTCGCGCATCTTGACGTCTGTGACGCCGGTGGAGAACGCAGAGGTGACGGCCGCGTCGGAGGCGCGCGGGGTCTTGTTGCGCACCTGACTGAAGCACTGGCTGTACTTGCGGAGGGTCTCGTCTGGGCGCTGCCGAACACGCCGCAGGTCATTGATGGTGAGGGAGCGGTCCTATGTACCCTTGAAGTTGGCGATGAACTGGCTGCAGAGCTCGGCCCACGACGAGATGGAAGCCTCAAGGAGGTTCATGAGCCAGGAGCGCGGGCCGTCCTTGAGGGCCATGGGGAACCAGTTCGCCATGAGCTTGTCGTCGCCGTTCGCCGCCTCGACGCTCAGCGCGTAGAGCTCTAGGAACTCCGTGGGGTTGGGGGTACCGTCATAGCGTGGCGGCAGCTCAGGCTTGAACTTCACGGGCCAGACCACTTGACGCAGCTCGCGGGTGAAGGCACGGCAGCCCACGCCGCTCGAGGGGACGCCGCCAGCGAGGGCGGCGCGGTTTTGATGCCCGGCCGCTGCAACGTCCTGAACGGCCTGGTCCTGGCGCTGGCGCTGCCGCTCGAGGAGCACTCGTGCGTCGGGGGGCATGCGGTGGATGATCTGGCAGCTGGCTTCGTCTCGGTCTGGCGAGGACGCGCCGCGGGACGACTTACGAGCCCGCGCGCTGCGCTGGCGCCCGGCGCGCTTGTTGCGCAAAGGAGGCGGCAGGGGAGCGCTGTGCCCCAGGTCCCCAACACGAGACGGTGGAGGGCGGAGCGAGTGAGAAGGCGCCGGAGCGTCCCCGGCAACGTTGACGAGCTCGGTGATGCGGCCAAGCCAGGCGTCGTAGCCGGCGTCATCCGGACGGTAGCGGAGCAGCTCACGCGCCATGAGCAGCGCGGCCTGCGGGTTTGGCGGCCCACGGTGGGTGAGGGAGGAGGCCGTGGCGGTGCGGCAGTCCGCCCGCACGGAGGGGTGCAGGGAGGAGTCCTACTGCTCGCGGGCAGCGGGGTCAGTGGCGGCAGCAGCCTCGGCTTCGGGGCGGCGGTGATTGCCACGGGCCACCGGCTCTGTCTGAGCCACGCGGCCAGCCCTGTGCTCGGCGCGCTCATGACGTGCGTCGGCCATGGGGTTGGTGGAGCTGAGGGCGGAGCAGAAGAACGGTAGAACACCCCTACCTGGCGCGCCAAATGTCGGAAGTCGGGCTCCGGGGACCCAATTTTTCGAACACTGGGGTGAGCTCGTTCTACCGCTTCGTCTCCTACCACGGCTAAGCTACGGCGAGGCTACGGCCAGAGCGCGCTAGACGGGGCGAGAAATCAGCGGTTTACCTAGGTTCGGGCCACCTTGCGGTGTATGACCCTACTCCTGCTTGTGGTTTGGATTGCCAGGGGCCAGAGAGTTCTCGCATACAAGGTTGAAGACGGTGGGATCGATCCCTGGTGGCCTAGCTCGAGAGCCTCCTCTACAATGGCAGCACTGCCCTTTTATATCGGCCTTGGTCCTCTTCCCCCTTAAAACTTAGGCGGGAAGGGTTGCCATACTTGGCGATTTTGAAAGGGGACAGGCGCTCAGGCTATCCTGACTAAAGGTGGTCTTCGCCTGCCAAAGCATGATCCATGATGCGTCGGTGGGCTCGGTGATGACCTCCGCCCCGCGCGCCTATCGTCTTGGTCTTCCTTCGCCGATCGGGCAACCTTTGGGGTTGCTTTGGAGAGTAGATAGCTGGCCCTGCTCCCTTAACACGAAAGAGGGAACCATCTTCATCCACGCCTGCTGGCGCGGCCTCTGCTGCAGCTCGTCGCCGCGCGCGTCACCCACGTGATGGGCTCCAGACCGCGCGGCACGCCGAAGGGCCTTCGTCTCGAGCGCCTGCGGGAGGGGGCCTTGGGAGGCCACCTCAGGAGGTCGCCTCGCTTGAGGACCTCGCGAGGTCGCTGGTGGAGGCGCTGAGCCTCGCTCGCCCGCTCCCTGAGGAGGGTGCCTCGGGAGGCCAAGGCCTCATGAGGAGCCCTGGTGAGGTGCTTGGTGATGATGGCCTGCTGGGCCCACGCCAGGCGTTGCGCCCTGGGCCAAAGGCAGACGGGCCTGGATACCCCGGGTTCCATGGGCCCGACTGAGTGTTCTCGACAGTGCCCTCATAAGCTGGGGCCATCGGGGTGGAGAAGTCAGGGTCAAAAAGACAAAGAACCGCACGCCGTGTTTCGGCCATAAGACCGACTTCTGCTTCATCCAGCAACTGAATGATAGTCTCGCTGATGGATTCTACGTCATCCACCACATGCTGGAGTACATAAGGGATTGGCAAAAACTTCGCATGCCACCTACTTCCTGCGATGGCGATATTCTGCAATGGACCAAGAAACTAGGAAACATACCGGATCATCGACTACGACCTGAGTTCTATCACATCTAGCGTGAACTTGCCCAAATCAGCATGAAGGAGGTCGTAAAAAAAAGGGATTGTCGGAAGTCGGGCTCCGGGGTCCCAAAGGTTCGATCACTGGGGTGAGCTTGTTCCTACCTCTTCGTCCCCTACCACGGCTAAGCTACGGCGAAGCTACGGCGGGAGCGTGCTAGCGACGAGCGGACCATGGACTCAGCGGTTTACCCAGGTTCGGGCCACCTTGTGGTGTAAAACCCTACTCCTGCTTGGTTTTGATTGTAGTGAGCAAGAGAGTGTTCTCGCGTACAAGGTAGGAGAAGAGGGAGTCGACTGAATCGGATCCCTCTACCACGATGGCAACACTGTTCCTTTATACCTGCCTTGGTCCTCTTCCCCCTCAGAACTTAGGTGCGAAGGGTTGCCACACTTGGCGGGTTTTGAAGGGGGACAGGCGCTCAGGCTATCCTGACTAATGGCGGTCTTCGCCTGCAAAAGCATGATCCATGACGCGCCGGTGGGCTCGGTGATGACCTCCGCCCCGCGCGCCGGCCGTCTTGGTCTTCTTTCGCCGATTGGGCAACCTTTGGGGTTGCTTTGGGAAGTGGACTGCTGGCCTTGCTCCCTTAACACAAAAGGGGAAACCCTCTTCATCCGCGCCTGCTGGCACGGCCTCTGTCGCCGTTCGTCGCCACGCGCGTCACCCACGTGATGGGCACGAGACCGCGCGGTCGAGCCGAATAGCCCTTCCTTGAGCGCCTTCGGGAGGGTGCCTCGAGAGGCCGCCTTGGGAGGCCGCCTCGCGAGAGGGCCTCGCGAGGCTGTTGGTGAAGATGCCGAGTCTTGTTCGCCGCTCCCTGAGGAGGGGTCCTCAGGAGGCCAAGGCCTCTTGAGGGGTCTTGCTGAGATGCTTGATTATGACGGCCTGCTGGGCCCACACCAGGCGTTGCGCCCTGGGCCAAAGGCAGACGGGCCTGGATACCCCGAGTTTCATGGGCCCGACAGTAGCCCCCGGGCCCGCGGCGCGCACGTTCCCGCCGACTAGGGGGTGAAACGGGGCGGGCCCTAACCACCTGCGGGCCAGGCGCGACGCGTGGCGCATGATGTGACGGGGGATGCCCCCACTTCTCCCACGATGCCTCGGTAACCGCCCGCACTGACATAAAGCCTGCCACGGGCGACACGAGACCATCATTGCCTTCCTTTGTACACTGCTACTGCTTCGATTCCCGACGCCGAAGAAGGCGGAGCGACGAGAAGAGCCCCGCGCCGAGCATAAAGGGGGGAAGAGAGGAGTTGAAGTCCTCCACCCATCTTCTTCTTCCTCCAACCTTCCTTCCTCGTCTTGCCAGAGCCGCCGCAGAGATGGCGAGGGGAAGAGGGCGTGCACGTGCTTCTACTGCCGCATCCAAGGTTCTGCCCCGGGGGCACGGGCGCTCCCCGGCGGCTGTCGGCGCCGGGCTCAGCGGCCGTGGAAGGGGCGCCGCCCGCGGGAGCGGAGGGCGCGGTGCGCGCGGCCGATTAGGCCGTGCTAGGGCGGCTGCGCTACCGCCCCAGGGAGGGAGCCATTCGGCCGAGGAGGCTCACGAGTTCATAGTGAACATGCATCGCCGGCCCTGCACCTGGCTCCGGCTCCTGGACACCTTCACGGAGGCGATGGTGGACCGCGTGCCATTGGGCCTGTGGGTGCAGGCCGACGGCTGCTGCAACGGCCCCTCCTGGGTGGTGATGGAGTTCACCCCTTCAGGTTTCATGTTCTTGAAGCAGGGGTGGAAGTCGTTTGCCCTCACCCGCGGCCTGAAGCGGGGGCACGTCCTCCAATTCAAATACGACGGGGCCGCCACGCTCTTCGTGAAGATCTTCGGGATCTCTGGCAACCATCTGGAGTGCGGCGCGGAGAGCAAGGACGACAGCTACAGCGGCTCCTCCAGCGAGGACGACAGCGACAGCGGTGCCGCCCCCTCCGGCGGAAGCGGAAGCGACGACAGCTCCCCCCGCGTCAAGAGCAAGGATGAGGACTCCGACTAGGCGCGCGCGGCGTCCATATTGGAGTCTTGGGGGTGACGGCGCCCCGCCTAGGCCTTTTTCTTCTTTTTATTCTCCTGCACTGAATCGATGTAGCCCCGCGGGGGCGTGAAAACAATATCTTTTATGTTTTAATTTAATGCTTTTGCGATTTGGAATGTACGCGTCCCCTCCTGAAGTCCTCTCGTGAGGCTAGTTTTTTTCCTTGTTCGCCTCAGCGCTCTACGCCGTCAGGACCCAGCCCCCGAGCGGGCCTCAGCCTCCGCTGGTATGTCCGGTCATGATGCCGGGACAAGACCAGGGGGTGAGGGGCACCAGGAGCTAGTGAGGGCTCCTGAGGCGCGATGCTCAGGGAGCCCCCCTTTGGCGTGCAAGCGGCTCACGCGAAAGAAAGACGCTAGCACTCAGCGGGATCGCGAAGGGAGAGAGCTTGAGTGATGGCGAGGGCGTCTCACGAGGAGGCTGGACTTAGCTTTTGGCAGGAGGCGGTGCCGGGCGAGCCACAGCTCATGAGGAGTGCATGCGGCTCATGAGGCGTTCCTCGCGAGGTTCGGCCTTCGAAGTATTCGTCTTGCGGGGCCCTCTGATTAGGTGACCACCGCAGGTCGGCTCACGAGAGGCTGCCCGCGAAGTCCCCATGCGGCTTGCCTCCTGAGACACTACATGTTGACAAATTTCACAATGGGGGGAGCGACGCGTGCTCGCTAGCTCGCCCGTGGCCGTTGCGTGAGGAGATAAGGCACCAAGGACCTTGGTGAGGTGACGTGCATGGGAGCAGGCCCGCGAGCCAGAGCTCAGTCGCTTGGATTTTGCGGCGCTACAGGGAATGACCCGAGCACAGGCGCCGTGCCTAGCCCCCGCTCATGGAACGGTCAGGAGAGAGGTCGCGAGCGCGTGGCGCTCTCGAGACAGCATCGTACCCGACACGCGATTAAGCAGGCAACATAAACTTATCGAAGCATAATTAGCAAGATTCATTACACAACCAAAAAGGAGTGGGGCGATGCTGCCGTGTCCGGCACGGGTCAGCTTGAGGCTGGTGCAGCCCGTGGGGTGCCCTCAGTCGTGTTAAAACAAATCACCTTGACAGAAGGGTTCCGGGAGCGAAGGTGCGGAAGGCGAAGTGAGAAGGAATGTGGGCCGCGCGAGGTGACGCTTCGGACATGCCTGGCAGGACCGTGCTAGGGAGTCGTCAGATCGCCTGGCGAGGCGCGCCAAGGAAGCCCGCTCCTCCGGGGCCAGGGGGCTCACGAGCCCTTGGGGGCTCGCGAGGCCCTGGCACGGGGGGCGCCGGCCTCTGGAAGGAGGTGCCAGCGTTCCTCAGGCCGAAAGGCATGCGCGCGCCGCCGGCGGCGGGGCCGGCGCCCTGGCCAACTCGTGGCAACAGGAAGGGGTCCTGAGGGCCGGCCTTGTTGAGGCTGGTGAAGTCGACGCACATACGCTCCTTGCCGCCCTTCTCGGGGATGACGACTAAGTTGGCGAGCCATTCGGGATGGCGCAGCTCTCGGATGACCCCAGCTTCTTGGAGCTTCTGAACTTCTTTGATGATGAAATCTTGCTTCTCTGGCGCCTGGCGCCGTGCTTTTTGCTTGACGGGGCGTGCGTAGGGGCACACCGCTAAGTGGTGCTCGATCACCTCCCTCGGCACACCGGACAAATCAGATGCTTTCCAGAAGAAAACATCCGAGTTTGCCCGAAGGAAGGTGACGAGCGCGCTTTCCTATGCAGGAGGAAGGCCAGCAGATGGTGAAGGCAGGGCCGGAAACGCTGCCGTCCACCGACACCTTCTTCATCTCGGCGCGGTCCTGAGAGAACAGCTGCTTCTTCTTCGCGGGCGCGGCCTCACGAGGCTCGACCGCGTCCTCGTCAGCCGAATGCGAGACAGCGGCGGCTTTGTAGGCGGACTCGAGGAAGCAGACCACGTCCTTCTCGTCGTAGGCGACAGTGATGATGCTACTGCAGCCAGGCATCTTGAGGATGTTGTAGGCGTGATGGGTCACCGCCATGAACTTGGCGAGAGCTGGGTAGCCCAAGATGGCGTTGTATGGCAGGCCGATGTACGCCACGTCGAAGTCTATGAGCTCAGTATGGTAGTTCTTGCGGGTGCCGAAGGTGACGGGAAGGCGCACTTGCCCAGAGGGATGGTGGAGCCATCGGTCACTCCGGAGAAGGGCCTGGTTGGCATCAGCTGGTCGTAGGGCACCTGGAGCGTCTCGAAAGTTTCAATGGAGATCACATTGAGGCCGACGCCTCCGTCGATGAGGGTCTTGGTGACCGTGACTTTGCTGATGGTGGGAGTGCACAACATGGGGAGTGCGCCTGCAGAGGCCGTGGACTTGGGGTGGTCTGTGGAGTCGAAGGTGATGGCGTACTGCGACCACTTGAGGGGCCGCGCAGCCTCAGGCCTCGGGAGGGCGGCATTCACTTCGTGAGAGAGCATCTTGAAGTGGCGGTTGGACTCGGGGGCATGAGCCCCGCCAAGGATGCTGGCGACCGCGCGAGGCTCCTGGTAGCCCCCAGCGCCCTCATCAGGCTGGTTGATGTCGTTCCTCCGGGGTGGCGGCGGCAGCGGCGGGAGAGCGGCATTGTCCTGAGGGTTCGCCTGGCGAGGCTGGTCGCACCAGGCAGCCTCACGAGGCTGGTCACGCCAGCCCTGGCGGAAGTTGCCGTTGCCGTTGCGGCCGTCCCAACGGTTGCCGCCGCGGCCACCTCCGCGACCGGCGCTGCGGCCATTGCGATCGTCTCGGCGGCCCTGGGGCTCGTCGCGAAGTAGCTTGAGCTCCTGGCAGTCTTCAGTGTTGTGGGAGCGCACATTGTGGTAGGCGCAGAGCGGCGGGCCATCTTTCCTGGGCTCGTCATGGCCACGGCCTCGCTTCTACTCAGGCTCCGCCGCAAGCACGGCAGGGCCCTTACGCTTGATGTCCTTGTTCTTGGTCTTGGCGGCCTCGAGCACCGTGTCGAGGCCGTTGTGGACGAAGAGGCAGCCTTCTTCAGCCTTGGCGCACTTGTCGGCAAGGTCGAATAGTTCAAGCGCCGAGTCTAGCTCGTCGTTGATGGAGAGCTTCACGCGCATCTTGACGTCCATGACGCCGGTGGAGAACGTAGAGATGATGGCCGCGTCGGAGGTGCGCGGTATCTTGTTGCGCACTTCACTGAACCGCTGGATGTACTTGCGGAGGGAATCGTCTGGGCGCTACCGCACATGCCGCAGGTCGTTGATGGTGAGGGAGCAGTCCTGCGTGCCCTTGAAGTTGGCGATGAACTGGCTACAGAGCTCGGCCCACGATGAGGTGGATGCCTCGGGGAGGTTCATGAGCCAGGAGCGCGGGCCGTCCTTGAGGGCCATGGGGAACCAGTTCGCCATGACCTTGTCGTCGCCGTTCGCCGCCTCGACGCTCAGCGCGTAGAGCTGAAGGAATTCCACAGGGTTGGGGGTGCCTTCATAGCGCGGAGGCATCTCGGGCTTGAACTTCGTGGGCCACACCACCCGACGTAGCTCGCGGGTGAAGGCGCGGCAGCCCACACCGCTCGAGGGGACGCCGCCGGCGAGGGTGGCGTGGTTCTGGTGCCCTGCCGCCATGACCTCCTGGACGGCCTGGTCCTGGCGTTGGTGCTGCCGCTCGAGGAGCACTCGAGCATCGGGGGGCGCGCGTCGGATGATCTGGCAGTTGGCCTCGTCACGGACAGGCGGGGACGCGCCACAGGACGGCTCGCACGCCCATGCGTTGCGCTGGGGCCCGCTGAGTTCGTCACACAGAGGAGGCGGTGGGGGAGCACCGTGCACCAGGTCCCCAGCGCGGGACGGCGGCGGGTGGACCGAGTGGGAAGGCGCCAGAGCATCCCCGGCAGCGTTGACGAGCTCGGTGATGCGACCAAGCCAGGCGTCGTAGCCGGCGTCAGCTGGACGGTAGCGGAGCAGCTCGCGCGCCATGAGTAGCGCGGCCTGCACGTTCGGCGGCCCACGGTGGGCGAGGGAGGAAAAGGCCGTGGCGGTGTGGCCGTTCGCCTGCATGGAGGGGTGCAGGGAGGAGTCCTGCTGCTCGCGGGCAGCGGGGTCGGTGGTGGTAGCAGCCTCGACAGGGCGGCGGTGGTTTCCACGGGACACCGGCTCCGTCTGAGCCACGCGGCCAGCCCTGTGCTCGGCGTGCTCGCGACGTGCGTCGGCCATGAAGCTGGTGGAATGGAGGGCGGAGCGGAAGAACAGTAGCATACCCCTACCTGGTGCGCCAAATGTCGGAAGTCAGGCTCCGAGGACCCAAAGGTTCGAACACTGGGGTGAGCTTGTTCCTACCTCTTTGTCCCCTACCACGGCTAAGCTATGGCGAAGCTATGGTGGGAGCGTGCTAGCGATGAGCAGACCGTGGACTCAGCGGTTTACCCAGGTTCGGGCCACCTTGCGGTGTAAAACCCTACTCCTGCTTGGTTTTGATTGTAGTGAGCAAGAGAGTGTTCTTGCGTACAAGGTAGGAGAAGAGGGAGTTGACCGGATCGGATCCCTCTACCACGATGGCAGCACTGTCCCTTTATACCTGCCTTGGTCCTCTTCCGCCTCAAAACTTAGGCGGGAAGGGTTGCCACACTTGGCGGGTTTTGAAGGGGGACAGGCGCTCAGGCTATCCTGACTAATGGCAGTCTTCGCCTGCAAAAGCATGAACCATGACGCGCCGGTAGGCTCGGTGATGACCTCCGCCCCGCATGCCCGTCGTCTTGGTCTTCTTTCGCCGATCGGGCAATCTTTGGGGTTGCTTTGGGAAGTGGAGTGCTTGCCTTGCTCCCTTAACACAAAAGGGGAAACCCTCTTCATCCGCGCCTGCTGGCACAGCCTCTGTCGCCGTTCGTCGCCGCGCGCGTCACCCACGTGATGGGCACGAGACCGCACGGCCGAGCCGAACAACCCTTTCCTTGAGCGCCTTCGGGAGGGTGCCTTGGGAGGCCGCCTCGGGAGGCCGCCTCGCGAGAGGGACTCACGAGGATCTTGGTGAAGATGCTGAGTCTTGTTCACCGCTCCCTGAGGAGGGGACCTCAGGAGGCCAAGGCCTTATGAGGGGTCTTGGTGAGATGCTTGATGATGACGGCCTGCTGGGCCCACGCCAGGCATTGTGCCCTGGGGCAAATGCAGACAGGCCTGGATACCCCGGGTTCCATGGGCCCGACAGGGATGTTCTACGACGAAGGGCCAATGTCGCGGGTTGACGTCCGAACACGCGTAACCGCTCAGCGTCTAGACCTAAAACCTTTCAACAAGCTCGACGACATCCTCCCTGATTTGGACGGATGGGACGACATGTTGTAGTGATTGACGATGATAATGTGTCCTAGTACTCACTACCTTCTCTATGACGAAACTGTGAATTTATGCACGACGAAACTTTGTGATGTAAACCATCCTCCTCAACTAGCGTAGATCGCTCTAGTTAATTAGTTTGGGTACGATGAACTTCATTATTTATGTTTACGATATGTTGCTTGTATTTGCTAACTCTGTCTCTTCGTGTCGCTCAACTATATTATGTTGCATATTATCGATGAATTCATCAAGTGATGATGGAGGTATATAGATCATCGATGGCGAAGAAGTGCTACGCCGTGTACATAGGGAGGGTTCCAGGAGTGTAAGATGAGTGGCCAGAGTGTCAGGCCCAGGTGTACCGGTTCCCGGGCGGCAGCCAAAGAGGGTTCAACAGCAGAGGCGAAGCGGAAGATAGTTACTTGAGTTTCACGCTAGCGCGAGAGAGGGATCGGAACCGGCGCCTCAAGAACTACTACATTATCGTGCTCTTGCTCATAGTGATCGCTCTTCTCTTCTATATCATAGTTTAGATAGATGATGAAACATGCGTATGTGATGACCATGCAGTTGCTTGTATTCGTGTAAGGCTATATCGAGATGATGACGAGACATGTCACATAACTTATATCGCTATATCGAGATGTCACATAACTTGTTCGATGATGATGATATGACGACACTATTATGTGTATGATATGATGAGAATATTTGTATATTTATTATACGATGAGAGTATTGTATGAAACCTGTACAAATACAGTGCAAATAAGCAAAAAAATATACAGGATATTATAGCAGTAGCATGGGTTAATGTGTCGCAGTAGCGCGGGGTTATCAGCAATGCGGGCCAGACAGCCGCGCTACAGGTAGTTATCAGTAGCGCTGGTATGACCAACGCTACTGCTAGATAGGGGTAGGAGTAGCGCTGGGTCTTACCCACGCTACTGCTAAATATTAGCTGTAGCAACGTAGCAGTAGCACGGGTACCCGCGTTACTGCTAGGCTTTTATCCCGTGCTACTACTAGGGTTTTCCCTAGTAGTGAGAGGTGGAGCGAAGCGACGGTGGGAGGTGGTGCGCCTGAAAAGCGCAGCCACGTAGGACGGAAAAGAGCCAGCCCTCGCGCCTTCCCCATAAAATAGGAAACCATGAGGGGCACTGCTCATTTATCCCCTCTTCCCAATCTAGCCAGTTCGCCATCGTCTTCAACCTCGCGCAGAAACAGAGCGCGCCCCTGCTTCCGCCACCGCACAAGAGCAAAGCACGCCCTTTGCTTCTACCGGTGCGCAACGCAGCTTCGTCTCCCCCCTCACACATCTTGCTATGGCGCCAAAGAAAGGTGAAAAGGCCCCAAGTTCGGCGGCGTGTGAGAAGAAAGCCACCAAGGCTGCACAACGGTGGGACCATGCTGTTTTCCCACCGACGCTTCCAGCAGACGATCCAGCGAAGGGCTACGTGTATGTGTACACGAGTGAAAAGGAAGATCATGAAGCTACAGTGGTGCTTCCTGGATCCCTTCCTCCTGCCGACGACCAATTCCACTTCTTCGCCGGGTACTTCTACTACGGTCTGTGTCCGCCCTTCTCTGCTTTCTTTGTTGAGGTGATGAATGCCTTTGGGCTCAGGCTACTTGATTTCACGCCCAATGCGGTCACCTGCCGGGCAACTTTCGCGCATCTGTGCGAGAACTTTGTGGGAATAGCCCCAAATGTAGCTCTATTCCGGCATTTCTTCATCCCTCGGGTCGAAAAGGGCGCTCTTTCTGGTAGCGTCACCTGGGTCCCAAGGGTAAATTCGAAGAAGTACTATTTGAACGGCAAGCTTCACTCCAGATGGGACGTGTGGCGGGCTGATTGGTGCTGGGTCAAGCAGCAAAATTTTCCAGCCTTTTGCCATCTCAGGATCAAGATGGTTGCGAAGCCTGATAGCTGGAACTACATCGACCCCAGTGATGCCAAACTGGGAGTGGCACTGTGCCGAATCCTCGCTCTGAAAGAGGTCGGCTTGATGATCGAGAAGGTGGGAGTAGATTTCACTCGCCACCGGATCGCCCCACTACAGCACAGAAGAGGCCGAAAAGCATGGGATTACCAGGGCCCCAATGACCCAATGCATCTGCACCAGGGCCCTGACAACAACTTTACGACGATGGGGCACTATCTACTCATCTGCCGGATTTTCAACAAGGGTTGCGACTTCGACTTGCCGGCGAAGGTGATCCCATTGTGCAATAATACTGCCAAGGCTTCCATCCTGGCATGGATGCCAGACTGTGACACCCGGATGGTTCTGAGCATGTGGAAAGAGCCCAGCCAGAAAGATGTGGATAACTGGTTTGCCAGCCTGGTGGAGGAGGCCATTGGAGCCGAGGATGACATGATGCACCCGACGAAGGATGACCGGAAAGAGTTCCTCATGGCGAGGGCTAACGAGTCCAAGAAGACAAAAGTAACTCGTCCTCGGCCAGCCAAGGACTAGGCCAAAAAGCGGGCCGCAGCTCCGGAGACCAGCGGAGGAAGCCGTTCCCAAGAGCATGCTGAAGATTATGTTGGCGAGGAGGAGCGGGCTGAGGAATCTGAGGAGGGGGAGGAAGAAGAGGAGCAACCCGAGGGGTCTTCGGGCTAGGAGGAGACGGAAGAGGAAGAAGAACTACCTTGCTCTCCTTCCACCAAGAGGAAGATGACTGTTGCCAAGAAACCTGCCCACAAGAGGGAAGCGCACACCGAGTGGGCAAGCCAAGAACTCGCCGGCGTCAAGGTGGTTGTCGCAACCTCTCGGGCGCAGCCTTCCCGGCAACTGCCTTCCCGCGTCGCTGCTCCCCGTCGACCCATCCTGCCAATCATGGAGGAGGCAGGCACTTCGCAGCCCCCGGCCCCCCTAAAGCGTCCCAGGAGTCCACTGCCATCCTCCGTAGCTGCAGGGACCGAGGAGACAGTCCTTTATGATCTGTCAATCCTATGTGACCCCGACGAGGATGAAGAGTAATCATCTCCATCCCCGTGTACTTTTTTGCAATTGTCCAGACCCTGGTGCTTGAGCTGATCTTTTTCCTTGATCTGATCTTGAAGGGACGAAGTGCTGCTGGTGGAGAGGCCCAGGACTACTGGGGAAGGCGAGACGGCAAATGGCACCGATTAAGGTGCAATTTTTCTTGAGGTTGCCGGCTCGAGTCCCCCGCGCGAGGCTCATGCGCAGTTTCCGCTGGCGAGCACCACCGTCGGCTCTTCCACGATGGAGACCGACAAGGGGTTGGAAAGTAGCCAGTCGAAAGGAGAGCGCCAAGGAGTAGACCTCTTGACAGCACCCTCGACTCCCAGTCTATCGCCAAGACCTTCACCAGCAAGGGGCGGACCTCCTCCAGAGGATCCCCAAGAAGGGCTCATCCGCGCGGAGGTCCGTCCGGCAACCGATGCTGCCAGGGACCAGGCACCGGCAACCAAGGTTGCTAGAGGAACAATGGCTTCCCCCCATGTGTTCGTCAAGGTAAACTTCTTTCCGATGCTTCTTTTTCGTTTTCTTGAACTTGATCTGAACCTCGAATTTTTCTTCCGTTTGCTCCTTCTCCACCCTACAGAGCCAACTCCTCCGGAGGGGGGGGGGAGGCGTTCGTGGAGAAAAACGCTAAGAGTGCCGCCAATGAGGCCGCCAGGATTTCCGGCACAGAGGCCGCCGTGTCTGCCGCCGTGGAGGACAGGAAAACTCCTGAAGAAACTGTCCAGCCCCTTGGTGGCACATCTGGGCTTCCCATTAAAGACGCTGAGATGGGAGAGTCCGGCACCGACAAGTCAAGCGCCGTCCCTCATCCCAGTGCATCCGAGGGGCAGGCCCTGATCAACCTTTCGGAGTCTGGAACCCCCAGCTCATCTGGTGCTGGGGAGCCTACTTTTGATGATGCCATTGCCGAGATCTTGGCGCCCTTCTCCAGCAGTGTTGCAGCGCCAGATGGCTCCGACTATAATGTCGTGGATCTTGCCTTCCTGACAGCGATGGCTAGTGGCCTCAAGGATGTGCAAGAAGAGATCCGCGCCTGGCACAACAGCAAATTCCATGGCCTCAGGAGGCAAGAAGAGAAGCTTGACACCGCCAAGGAAAAGGCAGCGACTCTGGACGGCAAGTTGACGGAGCGCGAAGCGCAGCTTGCTACTAAAGAAAAAGACCTTGCCGTCTGAGAAGAAGCTCTTGTTGCCAAGCAACGTGGCAAGGATGAGGAGATCCAGACCCTACTTGTGCAGCGGACCCAAGAGTTAGAGGAGCGCCACAAACAGGCCATCGAGACTCAAGCCCAGGCTCACGCCACCAAGCTCTCGAAGCCCATCTAGGTCGTGGAGGGCGCTGAGGCCGCCAAGGCAGAGCTAGAGTCTAGGGTATCAAAGCTTGAAGGGGAGCTCGTCATCAAAGCCCAAGAACTCTCGACCGTCAACAAGCCCTTGCAGACCTCAAATCAAACCTTGTGACTCAGGAGAAGGATCTGGAGGCTGGCAGGGAGAAAGAGAAAAAGCTGCTGGTGGCCTGGGAAAAAGATAAGGCTGAGCATGCCAATGCTGCAAACTCCTTCAAGGAGCACAAGAAAGCCATGGATCTGTGGATTGGTCGCCTTGTCGATGTTGCCGAGCGTCTTGCTGCTCATGTGAGCATCATGGACAAAGAGGAGCATCGCTTCACAGTTGGCGATCATGACTCCAGAAGCGCCAGCCTCTCCCTCTTCTTCGACGGACTCCTGGAGATATTGAAGAAATATCATGAGAAGAGATCCACCATCTTTGCCAACGAGTCTCGGAAGTTTTGCATCGAGGTCGTCTCCAAGATGCTTGTCAAGATTATCTGTCGGAATCCTGACGTCGATGTCTCCAAGGCCTTCAAGACCTTGCCGCCGGGGACGGACATCACAGCTGCTGAAGAAGCCATCGCTCCCCTTATCAGCAAGATCAATCAGATCCCAAGGACTAAGGGTGATCACAGGGATTAGCCTCCCGTGTTGTTCTTTGTTGCAAATGTAGTTCATGCACGAGACAAATTTATCTTAAGTCAGAACTGCAGTTGGCTTTGATGTATTATAACTTGTGTTTTAGATGGATGTGTGTGCGCTGTTCTCCTTATTCCATTCTGTCTTTGCATGATTTTTGTACCCTACGCGTGCCGTAAACTTGCCGGTGCACACACCCTTGCCGCGAGCGCTTGAGGAACAGGTCCTCAGCAGCTTGCCGGAAGTGCCGCTGCCGGCAAGGTCACGCTTGACGATCACGACGCAGCTACTTAGGTTGCCAAGCGGACTCGAAGCAAAGCAAGTGCGCAGTCGATTACGGCAACGTTCATTAGCATGCAGGTTTCTCATACAAAGGTCAAAATTGTCCAAGGAGAGTCGCAACTACCGCAAAGAATTTATTTCAAAGTTTTGCAACTTAGCTCATTCCTTGCTATACTTCTTGCCGTAGGGTAATATCTTGAACGCGTCCTTTGGTATCCATACCGTCACTCCCCCAGGAAACTTGTACGCGAGGAATCCTTCCTTCCTTTAAGAAAAAGAAAGAAGAGAAAAGAGGAGGCTGGAACCTCGACGGTTCATTAATCACATTATGCAAGGCAAAATGTAACACAAGACTGCCTACAACACATAAATATATATGTACTTTGACAAAGAGTTGTGAAACATTTAACTGTTATTTATTATGCACGGGATCTGCGCCCGGCTTTGTACAAAGGATCACATGCCTTGACGGCAAACTTGTACAAAAGAGGTTGCCTGGCAGCTCGGCAACCGCGCCTTACGTGTAAAACTTACGAAGATGCTCAATATTTCATGAGTTTAGCACCGGAGTGCCATCTTCGGTCTCTAGGTGGACTGTGCCAGGCCTAGTGACTTGTATTACCCGGTAAGGGCCCTCCCACTTCGGCGTCAACTTATTTTTTTACCCTTCATGGATCGAATCTGACGAGGAACAAGGTCGCCTTCCTCAAGGTCCCTGGCATTCACTTTGCGGCTAAGGTAGCGGCGCAAAGCTTGCTGGTACCATGCAGCACGGGCAGCAGTCTGGAAACAATCTTCCTCAAGGAGCGTGGCATCATCATGCCGCAGCTCATCTTGGTCCTCCTCATCGATGGCCAAGACTCGAGGTGACCCGTATTTGAGTTCCGTGGGGAGTATCACTTCCGCACCAAGGCTTTCTTCCTGACCTTCTGCTTGACGGGTCTCGCATGAGGGCAGATAACAAGGTGGTGCTCAATTGCCTTCCTAAGAACTTCGGGGATGTTAGATGCTTGCCGGGAAAGCGTACCGACATTCACCCTTAGGAAGGCAACGAGCTCGAATTCCTATTTGTCGCTGAGAGTGGCACTTTCAGAAAAAGTGCCACTCGTCCCATCCCCCTTCGCAGAAACTTGTTTGGTCGTGGACGCGGAAGCCTTGGTTCTCTTGCTCTTTTCGGTAGAGCTCTCTGGTGTGTCCTCAACAGGCACGCTACACTCTGAAGTGTGCTTCCTGAAGTCCTTCACAGAGGTCTTCCCGGTCAACTTCTTCTTCTCTCCCCCGGTGAGGGTGTCCCGGACTAGGGGGTACTCGGGCTGCCGGCCTATCTCTCGTAGGCCGGACTAGTGGGCCGCTCTTTAGTCATCAAAGGAAGGCCGGATTGTGGGCGACCCCGTGCACCAGAAGGAAACCTCCGAAGACTTGGCGTCTCCTCCAAGAAATATTTAGCAGCATGTTTACTCCCTGACGGCAACCGACCCTATGTAACCCTAGTTCCCCCTGGTGTCTATATAAACCAGAGGGTTTAGTCCGTAGAGAGGGAGACCCATCATCATTACACCCATCTAGGGTTTAGCTCATCCGATCTCGAGGTAGATCAACTCTGTAATCGTCATACTCCCACATCAATATAATCAAGCAGGACGTAGGGTTTTACCTCCTCGCGAGGGCCTGAACCTGGGTAAACACCGTCTCTACACTCCCTGTACCCATTGACTCCTGGATCCATAGTTCAGACCCCCTACCCGAGATCTGCTGGTTTTGGTACAGACATTAGTTCTTTCATTGAGAGTTCCGCCGTTGGGTCACCAAGGATCAATGGCTCGCCTTGTCGTCAGCGATGGCATCCGCAGCAGGGACATCTTCGTCCCCGGTCAGCTTTTCATGTTCGGTGGCATCGTGCTACACGCCGACTCACCGGTCACCTTGACCAGGTCGACAGCTTCGCCCCTGAGCAGGAAATCAGGTTCGGCAACCTGGAGTACGTCGCCGACTCTCGGGGCGATCTGGTCCTTACTGGGATCTTAGCCTTATAATCTCGAGGCCTTAACTTCGGATTCTCTCCTCGGCCCCGCCCCCAGGCCGGTCCCCAGTTCAGATCTGACCTCGAGTCCGGATCCGGTCCTGGCGCCAGAGAGCCAGGGGCCGCCCTTGACCGAACACACTCCCGGCACAGGCACACCGGAGTTCAACTCCGAGGATTGCCCGAGGATGAATCCGGTGGACCTCTCGTTTTTGAGCTAGATGTTAGATCGGATCCAGAAGATAAGTATCGTGGATGGCCCGTCCTCGATCCATGAGCAGATCGGACTGGAGCCCAACCGCGGGGAATTTTACATCCCACCCACCACCCACTTAGTAGCCACTGTCGAAGATTTAACCGACATGTTGGACTACGCCTCCGAGGAGGCTGACGACGTGGACGAGGATATCGACGTCCTGCCTTATATGGCTCCCTCCCTTGCCACCTCCAACACCGGAAAGTGGACCACCACCTCCACATACGACGTCTACATGGTCGACACCCCCAAGAAGGATGGCAACACAACCAAGAAGGATGGCGACGAGGAACCGCCCAAACGCCGACGAAGGCGATCTAGAGGGCGAGGAAAGGGCGAGGAAAACAACACAGATACGAACGATACCGGAGATAATGAGACTCCGGACAACATGGGGGATCTCGGCGACAACACCCCCAAACAACACCACGTCGCCCCTGAAGGGCACGAGGACCAAGGCCACCCTGAGGACCCCAAGGATTCTGAGGACAGTAACTACCTCCCTCCGTTCGAAGAGGAGGACAGCCTCGAACCCGAGGATTTCGTCATCCCAGAGGACCCCCTGGACCAGGAAAGATTCAAGTAGCAGCTCATAGCCACCGCCAAAGCTTGAAGAAGAAGCAGCCGCAGCTAATGGCCGAACAAGACACCCTTAACGATAGGTGGACGATGGTCTTAGCAGCCGAAGAGGGCTTTGACAATCAGCGCCAGGATCAACACAAAAGCTACCCACAATGGCGTTTGCTACCATCATTTGAGGACGAGGCCCTTGAGCCCATGCCTCCCAGAGAAACTCAGACAAGCCAGCCCGACCGGCCCCCTCGAGGACGGGATTGGACGGCTGGAGAAACCGAATACCCACCCGCGCCCCCTCGCCGGGCGGGCAAGGACCCGGTTCAACCGGATGACCCATCTGATCTGCAGCATGACCTGAACGCCAGAGGGATATAGTCAAGATCCATCTATGGATCCCAAGGACACACGCTCGCCGGACGGGATGGATACCAAGCCTAGCGCGATAGAAATGACAGAGCTCGGGAGCAGTACCGTGCCCGGATGACAACCGATCTCCGGCACGACGTGGCCCGGGTCAGGGGTGCCGCTCACCCCATGTGTTTTACAGACGAGGTGATGCAGCATCAGTTCCCCGACGGGTTTAAACCCATGAATACAGAACAATACGATGGGACAACTGACCCAGCCGTGTGGATTGAAGATTTCCGTCTCCACATTCATATGGCCCGAGGAGATGACCTCCACGCCATTAAATATATACCATTAAAACTCAAAGGACCGGCAAGGCACTGGTTGAATAGCCTACCCGAAAACTCCATTGGGCGCTGGGAAGAGCTCGAGGATTCATTCCGAGCCGACTTTCAAGGCACCTATGTTCGGCCGCCGGATGCCGGCGACCTAAGCCACGTCGTTCAGCAGCCCGGGGAGTCAACTCGGCAATTCTGTAACCGGTTCTTGACTAAGAAGAACCAGATCGTCGACTGTCCGGATGCCGAAGCAATCGCCGCATTCAAGCACAGTATTCGGGATGAGTGGCTCGCTCGCCAGCTCGGTCAGGACAAGCCGAGAACAATGTCGGCCCTCACCTCCCTCATGACCCGCTTTTGCGCAGGCGAGGATAGTTGGTTAGCTTGTCGACGCAACCACCCCGAAGACCCCGGCACTTCAGAGGCCCGGGACGGGAACGAGAAACCCCGGCGCAACAAGAATAATAAGCGCCAGCACACAAACAACGGCAGTGAAGGCGATGATGCAGCGGTAAACGCCGGGTTCAGCGGCTCGAAATCAGGACCGCGGAAAAATCCTTCTAAAGGAAACCGGGACGGCCCGTCTGCACTAGATAGAATCTTGGATAGGCCCTGCCAGATTCACGGTACCCCGGATAAGCCTGCCAACCACACCAACCGTAACTGTTGGGTAATCAAACAGGCCGGCAAGATCACAGTCGAGGACCAGAGCAAGGATCCCCGCAGCGAGGATGACGACGAACCTCGCGGGCCGAACAATGGAGGCCAAAAGCAGTTCCCTCCCGAGGTAAAAACCATGAACATGATTAACGTCATGCATATACCCAAGAAGGAGCGGAAGCACGCACTTCGGGACGTCTACGCCTTAGAGCCGGTGGCCCCGAAATTCAACCCATGGTCGGCTTGCCCGATCACTTTCTACCGTCGAGACCATCCGACCAGTATCCGTCATGGAGGAACAGCGGCTCTGGTGCTCGACCCCATCGTGGATGGATGTCACCTCACCAGAGTCCTTATGGACGGAGGCAACAGCCTCAATCTGATTTACTCAGATACAGTGAGGAAGATGGGGATCGATCCGTCAAGGATCAAACCCAGTAACACCACCTTTAATAGTGTAATCCCAGGTGTCGAGGCACGCTGCTCGGGATCCGTGACATTGGAAGTAGTCTTCGGTTCGCCCGACAACTTCTGCAGCGAAGACTTAATCTTCGACATTGTTCCCTTCCGCAGCGGTTACCACGCACTCCTTGGCCGGATAGCATTCGCCCGCTTTAACGCCGTCCTGCACTACGCATATCTGAAGCTCAAGATGCCAGGACCAAAGGGCGTTATTACCATCAATGGTAAAACCGAGCGCTCGCTCCAAACAGAGGAACACACAGCGGCTTTGGCCGCCGAAGAAGCGTCGCAGGCCCAGTCTACTGTCAAGGCACTGGACGCACGCAAATGCGCCCGAGCTACAGCCTCGGTCCCGGAACACTCCCATGCTCACCCTAAATAGGGAAACACGCCCCACAACATGGCCCACCTAGCCGCGAAATACGTGTGTCGAGTGCACAACTTCGCGCTCAAGATTCCATGGGCAGCTGTGGGGGCAAATCACACAAAGGCCGAGAGCTCGGTTCAACCGAGCCATGGCCAAAAGATGTTCTCGGATTAACATCAACAACAGGCACCATCTAGGGCCTGATCAGCGTCAAATTGATATGCTGCGGCGACTTCTCAAAGCCCTTCCCCAAGGGCTCGTCCGCCGATTACTACTTCCGCCGAGCATACAGTCGACAACTACACTCACACGGAAGCTTCATAAAGAGCAAAGGCGTAGACGTGCAGCAGGGCGTAGTAGGGACGTCAAACCACTCATGAAGGCCCTGTGTAAACCTTTCCTCTAATGTATTTACTTCTTAAAGTATCTGTAAAAGTTACTTCGGCAGTTCGGATTGTACGGATGGATGTCACAAATTTAAAGGAAATATCGACCATTTTTTTCCGGTCATACTGCGGTTAATTATGTTGCACCTTCCTTTTCTGCTTTACGGCCGAAGTAAACTATTATGATACGTTTCCTTTTTAGATGTGATCGGCTAATAGACCGGGGGCTTGAACCTCAATCTAGCCCCAAACATCATTCCGGCACCAATTTTATTACATGTGCTCGGCGTCACGGATATTGCATTATATGAATCAGTTCCGAATTATGTCTTTGGTCAATGGTTAGGTTGCCCGGCTCCTGTGTTTGCCCTCCTACGTTCCGCTTTGTTCGGCTAGGAGGGTAAAGGGAGAACCACTGTGATTGTACTTCTAGCTAGCCTGGTTAAGTACCTCAGTGGAGAAAGCCGAAAACCGACCGTCATAATAAGCGAGAACTGGTCGGCGATCCGATGACAAGTGTCAAACTAAAAATCGATGGAGGTTAATCCGTGTTAAAGAAAGGGTTTGTTGTCACAGAAACCATGTGATAATGGTATCAACCTCGGTACGTCCGGATATCACATACATTGGGGGCTAGTCACCAGCCCCCGCAGTCAAGCTCCTATGGCTAAGTGAAAACACTAAAGCCGCATAGTCTGATTGCCTCGTTTTTCGTACACACAACCGCCTCCGGGCACCGAGACGCCGGCTAAGGGTTAAGGTGTTACAAAAAAACACCCCATGCAGTCTCTGCAAGGGGGCCAAAGCCGACGACTGGTAACTTTCAGTTTAAAAACGGCCGCACAGGAGTCAAAATAAACATACTAGGCATTATATGTACAACCAATCATTTGCATCTCAACAAAGCAAAAGTTTCAACTCCTCGGATACAAGGAAAATAAATCTACTCATAAATTACATCTTTTGAGCATTGGGCCTCTATTGCCCGAGCACCATCCATCATGATGGGAAAGTACTGCTCGGGGCGCCTGTGCTCCTTCCTAGGGGGCGGAGGTCCGGTGGCCATCTCGGCTGGCTTGATCTTTGGCCAGTGCACCATGGTCTTGCCGAAGGCCATCCGAGCTCCCTCAATGCATGCGGAGCACTTCCAGGTATCAATCCGGGGCGTGGCATCGTACAACCTTTGCACCAACCCAAAATAGCTGCTCGGCAGCGGCTCTAAGGCCACAGCTTGACACAGAGGTCCTTCATCGCCGGCTCCGCCATCCGATGCAACTGCATCAGCTGCTTCATCTAGTTGTTGAGGAGGGGAGGGTGTTCAGGCACCTGGAACTGCGCCCAAAACAGCCTCTGCTCGGCGCGTCCCTCCTTGGCTGCAAAGAACCTGGCGGCATCCGATGCACTCCTCGGGAGATCCGCAAAGGCGCCTGGGGAACGCCACACTCGCGTGAGCAAAGCGAACCGGTTACCGCCAAAGACACTTTATAGTAAGTACGGCTTACCATCCGCAATAAGCTTCACTTGGCGAAGCTCCTCCTGGTAGCCTCGCGCCTCCGTCCGCGCTTCCTTCACCACCGATCCCAGGGAGGTCAGCTCGGCGGCCTGATCCTTATTCTTCTGCTCAAGGACCTCACATTTTGTGATGGCATCCTTGAGCTCTTGCTGCACTTCACACACTCTGGCCTCGTGCTTCTGGCTAGTGGTTCTTACCGCAGCCAGTTCGGTAGCTAACTGCTTGGCTGCACCCTTGTGCTCCGCGGCTTCTAGCCGAGCCTTCCTCAGCTCAGCCTTGAGGTTCTCGACCTCCGCGGCAGCGGCTGCAATAATATCAGTTGCGCCCCATCTAGGTTAATTCCTTAAAACTTACTTAAAAACGGCTGTAGTACACAGTGTAGTTCGGACTTGCCTTGTGCCTCGTCGAACCGCTTATTCAGCAGGCCGAGGTCGTCTTCGGAGCTCTGGAGCTTCCGAGGACGATGCATGTACATTAATTCAACCGCGTTAGACTCCCGAGTTAGCTGTTTTCGCTCCTCTGACCGGCCATTTTCAATCCGGCCAGAGTCCCGGGGGCCACTGCTCATTTCGATATCACCTACATCTCCACAAGTTATTCGGCCCCTGCCTAAGTTTTTTAAACTTATCCAGGGCTCGGGGGCTACTGTGTATGAGGTTACATATTCATATAAACGAAACTTTCTAAGGAAAAGGCATTACATGGCCTACCTTGAAGCCCGTGAGAAGGCCGCCAAAGGCCTCCTTCAGTCCGTTGTCCACGGACTGAAGACTTTGCAACACCGTGCCCATAAGGGCACGGTGCTCTTCGGCGATAGAGGAGCTGGTTAAAGCTTCCTCCATCTCATCCGGCCACCTCATCAAAACCCGCTCTGGAGCGGGCGGCGGGGGTGGCGGGGACACCCCGGCTCCTCCTTCTGTGGAGATCGGAATGTTTGACTCCGGGTGCCTTGACGACTCCGGAACCACTCTCGGGGAGAGCTCGGATTGTCTGGGCTCCCCCCCCTTCGTTCACCAGAGGGGCTCTCCCCTCCTGGTCTTCGGTGGCCGAGGTATGTACCTTGACCATAATAGTGTCGCCCCCTCCCCCTGTGTCTGGCACAGGAGGGCTCTTCCTTGACAGGACCTCCTCGGCCTCCTCGACGATCGAAGGAGGCGAGGCGCGCGACTCGGTCCCGCTCTCCGCCAGCGCGGCCGGTGGAGAATCCCCCTCCGAGACTCGATCGGCTAGGAGGACGCGCAGCGGGCTGCAATATTAAAAGCAGAAGCGTGGTCAATAGCAGACTTAGCTCGGTTGGAAATGCATAGGCGAATCTTAAGGACACGTACCTTTGGGCCAGCGGTTTGACCTTGGGGGTCCTCCGAGGAACCTCTTCGGAAGCCTCGGAGTCCTCGGTTGAGGCCGAGCTGTTGTTGGACAGGGCCACCTAGCCCTGCACGGTCTTTTGGGGGCGGGGCGAGGCTGCTCCTCCTCGGCGTCCTCAGACACCGCCCTCTTCCTTGTTCGGGAGGAATCACTTTCCTCCCCGTCCTCTCCCTGCTCCTTCTCCTCCTCTTGTGCGGAGGGAGCATGGGTGTCCCCGGATCTAGTGTCCGAGGGTCCTCGGGAACGGAGGCCCTCTCTGGCCTCCCTCTTCTTTTCCTTCTTCTCTGGCGCCTCGTATGGCTCCTCGGCCAACATGGCCGTCAGCAAGACCGTCCTAGGGCCCTCTGGCAGCAGGGTCAGGCTGTCGATCCGCTCGGCCTTCTTCAGCCAGCTCTGCGGATGAGAAAGGAGAGAGTTGAGTACCTTATCAAAAGGGAATAATCCAGATATAAGAATAAAACTTGTCATACCTCCCGAGGGGGGTTTGCGGTGTCGAGGCCGATGTCTTCCTCCTCGGCCGGCCAGTCCTTCTACGGCTTGAACAGCACCTTCCACAGCTGAGCGTGGGAAGTGCGGTAGAAGCTGAGCACGGTGGCGGGGTCCTCGGGCTTGTAGGCCCACATGGGGGAAGCCCGGTCTTGGAAGGGGAGGATACGGCGGCAGAGCATAATCTGGATCACGTTGGGCAACTCAACCCCCCGCCCTATCATCTTGGCTATCTGGCTCTGCAGCAGCGCCACCTCCTTGTTTGGCCTCCAGTCGAGGCCCTTCTTGGTCCATGAAACCAGCCTCATAGGGGGTCCGGATCGGAAGGTAGGGATCGCCCCCCAATCCATGCTCCTTGGCTCCGTGATGTAGAACCACTCCTTCTGCTAGATCTTGATGGTTTCGATGAAGGTGCCCTCTGGCCACTCAACCCGGGGAAGCTTGCTGACCATCGCTCCCCCGCAGTCCGCCTGCTAGCCATCAACGATCTTTGGCTTGACGTTGAAAATCTTCAGCCATAGGCCGAAGTGTGGTCGGACCCGAAGAAAGGCCTCGCAGATGATGATGAAGGTCGAGATGTGCAGGAAGGAATTTGGGGCAAGATCGTGGAAATCGAGCCCATAGAAAAACATGAGGCCCCTGACGAAGGGGTGGAGGGGAAAACCTAAACCTCGGATGAAATGAGGGAGGAACACCACCCTCTCGCCATGCCACAGTGTGGGGATGACCTGGCCCACCTCTGGAGCGCGGTGGGCGACGTTGGCGGGGAGGTAGCCCGCGCTCTTCAGCTCCAAGATAGCACTCTCGGTGACGATGGAAGCCTCCTACTTGCCCTTTGACCCGGAACCGGCCATTGCTGAACGAGTGGCTGGAGAGGTTCTTGGAAGGGAGAGCAGATCTGGGCGCTGGAGCTCAGGAGATTGGGAGGGCAACGGCGAAGGAAGAAGTGAGAGCGTGCGAAGGAAATGGTGTCCGCTCCCCTTTTATGGGCTGTAAAACCTAAGGTCCCTTTACTGCGCCGCAGGCTTCGCCGTTTCCTCGTATAATCGTGCCATTATGCGCGCGTGGGATGGAGCAAATTATTGATTATATCCCTTAAAAACAGGGCACGATCTCCATATCGATCGGTCGCGCCAATGAAGGAATCGCCTCGAACCGCGAATCGAGTTTTCATAAACCAACTCGTGGTCGTGGCGGGCTGTGACCCTTCGGTAAAAGTTGTCAGATGGGGTCACTGTTCACACCTATGCGACCAGCCTTCAGGGCTAAGTTAACGGTACACCTCGGTAGCCGAAGCATAGTTCGGGGAACATCCAGCTAGGCAACACTTGAGAACTTTATTCAAGAGAAAAAGCAGGCTTGACACGAGTATCATGGAGGGAAGGGAACTGGTCCACAAAGCCGATGGTGTTTGGCATCTACCTCGGTTTCGAAGACTAGTTTGGGGGCTTCTGAGGGTGTCCCGGACTAGGGGGTACTCGGGCTGCTAGCCTATCTCTCGTAGGCCGGACTAGTGGGCCGCTCTTTAGTCATCAAAGGAAGGCTGGATTGCGGGCGACCCCGTGCACCAGAAGGAAACCTCCGAAGACTTGACATCTCCTCCAAGAAATATTTAGCGGCATGTTTATCCCCTGATGGCAACTGACCCTATGTAACCCTAGGTCCCCCTGGTGTCTATATAAACCAGAGGGTTTAGTCCGTAGAGAGGGAGAACCATCATCATTACGGCCATCTAGGGTTTAGCTCATCCGATCACGAGGTAGATCAACTCTGTAATCGTCATACTCCCACATCAATATAATCAAGCAGGACATAGGGTTTTACCTCCTCGCGAGGGCCTGAACCTCGGTAAACACCATCTCTACGCTCCCTGTACCCATTGACTCCTGGATCCACAGTTCGGACCCCCTACCCGAGATCTGCCGATTTTGGTACCGACACCCGGGAGCTTTGACGGCAGGAGCAAGTGCCTCAATGGCAGCTACTGTCGCTGCCTCTCAGTAGAGCTTGTCAGCACAAATGATTGCGTCCTTGTAGTTTCACTTGATGGTGAGGACCCCCATCGGCCCCGGCATCTTGATGACGTTGTATGCATAGTGCGACGCGGCCATAAACTTTGCTAGGGCTGGGCGGCCTAGAATCCCGTTGTACGGCGACGACATCTTTACGACGTCGAAGGTAATCTTCTCCGTCCGATGGTTGAGCTTGCTGCCGGACATGACCGGTAATGTGACTTGGCCCTTCGGCTTGTTCCTCCCCAGACTGATCCCTTGGAAACTGCCTGTCTCCTCGAGATCCTTGTCGGGGATCTGCAGCCTCTTGATCACATCTGGAAAAATCAAGTTCAAGCCAGCCCCACCGTCAACCAGCATCTTTGTCACCTTGAGGTTGTGAATTGTTGGTGAGACCAACTACGGCAAACACCTGACCGCAGTGGTGCGATCAGGGTGGTCCTCGGCGTCAAAGACAATGGGTGAGTGCGACCACTTGAGTGGCTTCTGTGCCTCCATCACCGGCTCCGCTGCATTGACTTCACGGATCCACTACTTTAGTTGCCGGTGTGAGGAGTGCAAAGATGCGCCTCCGCCAACACACATGGCATCCACTGCATTTTGGAACTCCTTATCGGACCCACCTCCGTCCTCATCACTATCATCCTCTTCTTGCTGGCCCTGAGCAGCCATCTCTTTTGGCTGCTTGGCCTTGGCGCGGCGCCCTCCGCGGCCACCATGGTCTTGCTTGCGGGACCCACCAGCACCATCTTGGCCCTTCTCCTTGTCACACTTCTCGTACTCTTGCTTCTGCTTTTCGGCAAGTTGCTCTACTTGCAGGCATTGCTGGAGGTCGTGGCCCTTGGTGTGGTGGATCTTGCAGTACGGCCCACCGGTTTTGCCGGCCTTCTCGCTTGCCGCAGTTTCCCGGCAGCCATCGCACCCGGCAACCTCCTTGCCGAGGATGTCTGCCTTCGTCTTCTTGGTGGCGTTGGTGTCGCCGGAGCTCCCGACGGCCAGTACATATTGGGAGACGTAGTAGTAAATCAAAAATATTCCTACGTGTTCACCAAGATCTATCTATGGAGAAACCAGCAACGAGTAAGGGGAGAGTGAATCTTCATACCCTTGAAGATCGCTAAACGGAAGCGTTACAAAGAACGCGGTTGATGGAGTCGTACTCGCGGCGATTCAAATCGCGGAAGATCCGATCCAAGCGCCGAACGGACGGCGCCTCCGCGTTCAACACACGTACAGCCCGGGGACGTCTCCTCCTTCTTGATCCAGCAAGGGGGAAGGAGAAGTTGAGGGAGAGCTCCGGCAGCACGACGGCATGGTGGCGGTGGAGCTCGTGGTTCTCCGGCAGAGCTTCGCTAAGCGCTACGGAGGAGGAGGAGGTGTAGGAAGGGGAAAGGGCTGCGCCAAGGGAAGGGTGTGTAGCTGCCCTCCCACCCCCACTATTTATAGGGGGAAGGGGAGAGGGGGCCAGCCCCCTTAGATCCATCTAGAGGGGGGGGCGGCGGCCCCCCCTAGGGTTTCCAACCCTAGGCGCCTTGGGCCCTTGGGGCGGCGGTCCCCCGGGGGGGCCGCGGCCCCCTTAGGGTTCCCAACCCAAATACAGCCCATGAGGTCCTCCGTGGCAGGTGGACCCTCACGGTGGACCCCCGGAACCCCTTCGGTGGTCCCGGTACAATACCGATAAACCCCGAAACCTTTCCGGTGACTGAAACTGGACTTCCCATATATAAATCTTCACCTCCGGACCATTCCGGAACTCCTCGTGACGTCCGGGATCTCATCCGGGACTCCGAACAACTTTCGGTAACCACATACAATTCCCATTACAACTCTAGCGTCACCGAACCTTAAGTGTGTAGACCCTACGGGTTCGGGAGACACGTAGACATGACCGAGACACAACTCCGGTCAATAACCAACAGCGGGATCTGGATACCCATGTTGGCTCCCACATGCTCCACGATGATCTCATCAGATGAACCACGATGTCGGGGATTCAATCAATCCCATATACAATTCCCTTTGTCTACCGGTATGATACTTGCCCGAGATTCGATCGTCGGTATACCTATACCTTGTTCAATCTCGTTACCGGCAAGTCTCTTTACTCGTTCCGCAACACATCATCCCGTGGCTAACTCCTTAGTCACATTGAGCTCATTATGACGATGTCTTACCGAGTGGGCCCAGAGATACCTCTCCGTCATACGGAGTGACAAATCCCAGTCTCGATTCGTGCCAACCCAACAGATACTTTCGGAGATACCCGTAGTGTACCTTTATAGCCACCCAGTTACGTTGTGACGTTTGGCACACCCAAAGTATTCCTACGGTATCCGGGAGTTGCACAATCTCATGGTCTAAGGAAACGATACTTGACATTGGAAAAGCTTTAGCAGACGAACTACACGATCTTGTGCTATGCTTAGGATTGGGTCTTGTCCATCACATCATTCTTCTAATGATGTGATCCCGTTATCAATGACATCCAATGTCCATGGTCATGAAACCGTGACCATCTATTGATCAACGAGCTAGCCAACTAGAGGCTCACTAGGGACATGTTGTGGTCTATGTATTCACACATGTATTACGGTTTCCGGTTAACACAATTATAGCATGAACAATAGACAATTATCATGAACAAGGAAATACAATAATACCATTTTATTATTGCCTCTAGGGCATATTTCCAACAGTACAATCTTGTTCTTGCGCTTTCTATTGCGCTTCATGTTCCTCTTCTACGGGGTTGATGCGTCATCATCCTCGGAATCGATGTCTGCACTAGCATCTTCCCCGAGGAGTCGCCTCCCTTCCTCAGCTCGTGCACACCTATCTGCCAAAGCGTACAGATCGTTGATGGTCTTGACCTGGTCGACATTCATCTTTGACCGCATCCTGCGGTTGCGTACATTCGTGTGGAACGCGGCAATGACAGCTGCGGGATGGATGTCGGGGATGTTGTGGTGCACACGGCTGAACCGTTGTATGTACTTGTGGAGGTTCTCTCCGTCCCTTTGGGGGATCACCTACAAATCACTGGGCTGGCCCGGGAGCTTGTGGCCACCCTGGTAAGCGCCAACAAAATGATGGCGTAGATCCGCCCAAGAAGAAATGGAGCCCTTAGGCAAGTTCGTCAACCATGACCTGACATTGGGCCGAAGCTCCAACAGGAAGTAGTTGGCGAGCACTTTCTCGTCCCGTCCCCCAGCAGCTTCCACTGCGATGGTGTAGATGCCAAGGAACTCGGCTGGGTTGAGCGTGTCGTCGTACTTGTCGGGCAGCTCCGGCTTGAAGGCACGAGCAGACAGCCAGCGAACCTGCCGCAGCTCACGAGTAAACGTTGGGCACCCCACATCGTAGGGCAAGTACCCAGCGGCTACTGGCGCGAGCACGTTCACTGCCGGCCCGGCACGATAGTCAGATTGACGGTGTGCTTCCCGGCGCCTCTCGATCTTCGTGCGGGCGTCTTCATCGCGCCGCTCGCGGAGCACTTAGCACTGATCTTGGCGGCACCGCGGATCCGACGGGGCCATAGACAACACGTCATGGTCGTCTGATCGGTGGGTCGGCCATTGTGACGGTGGGGGTTGCTGAGGCGACTGCACCATTGGCGCGGCGTCTCCGGCAAGGTAGCCGGACGGTCCCGCTAGCATGGTGGGTGGTCGCCACAAGGGCCCCACATCTTGTGTTTTGTCGGGATCGGCAAAACTGATGAGACTCTGAATGGTGGCTCTATCCATCTTGTCAGGGATTGGCGGGAAGTTCAAAAGTATTTGAACCCGTGCCATGGCCTCTGCCGCCATGGTTGGCATGGCCGGGAGCACAGAACGAGGCGTCACTCGACTCCTGGTAGAGCCAGAAGGAGCTTCGTTACGTCCATGCCGCCGCGGCTCATGCTCGCCAACAGGCGGACGTGGTGGTGGCGGCGGCGCTCCGTGAGCAATCGGAAGCTGCTGTATAGGGATCTCGCCTTGCGGTTGTCTGGAACCGCCAGCAACGTGGGGGAGCATGTCGTCCCATCTTGCGATGGTCGCGGCGTACGCCTCCCCACGCCGTTGCTGGACGTCGCCGCTACATTCTTAGATGTTGTGGCGGCTTGGTCCTGGGTCGCAGTAGTATGAACTATATTACTATGATGATTGCGCTCACCAGAATGTCTTGGAAGTTGACCGGCTGCGACGTCGCCGGTCCTGTGGCTAGGCTCAGCAACGTGGCGGGGGTGCTGGGCAGCCGCACCACTTGCGCCTCCTGCTCCGCCCGTCCCAACCATAGTGCCCGTGCCGGCTGCGCCACCTGCGGCCGCCTCAGAAGGTGGCTTGGATGCCGTAGGAGCCATCGTGGCTCCACCCTTCTTATTCGGCGCCATCGATGAAGATGATGAAGTTGGTACTCACACTACCAAAACGCTGATTTGTGACACACAACCCCCCCTGCCTGGTGTGACAAAGATGTCGTGGGAAACGACGATCTATGGGACTGAACGGGCCCCTTTGCGATTCGCCTCAGGGGACATGCATGGGACAAAGAGCAGGTTTTCAGTAGGTGCAAGAACACGCTGGGAGTTTATCCAGGTTCGGGCCGCTATGAGCGTAAAACCCTACTCCTGTTCGGTGTTTGATTGTGTATGAACTTAAGTTACAAGGAGCGCAGTTTTCCGGCAAGGTGCGCAGGAAATGTAGCTACAACGTGTAATTGAACTGGGTGTCGACCGTTCTACCTGTAGCTGTGGGCCTCCTTTTATAGGCCAAGGGGTTACCACAATGACTAATATGGTCATTACAGGGTGTGAATAGCGACTTGCACCATCACCACGTCTATCTTCCAACGGGGTAAGACAAATGCATTTAATGCACCTTTGGGTGCTACATTGGGGAGGCGAGGCCTTGGGCAAAAGATCTGTACCACCGGTCCTGGCGCCCTCCTGTAATCTTGACACGTCCCAGGGACGGGTGTCCTTAAAGTTAATCTTGGCGTGGTGTGCTGACACGTGCCTTGGCCAGCTATGTTGACTGTCTACCAGCTCGATACCTAGCATACGAGCCTATCTGGTCCATGGTGAGGTGGAGCGGTAACGGGACAGAACAAGCCTGCCGGCACGGAGCTTGCCGGGCCTTGCTTGCCGGCAAGAGGACTTGCCAGCAACCATAGTCTTGGTCTTCACCTTGCCGGGGCGGAGCTTGCCTGTAAAGGCAAAGTCGATCCTCAGTGCTAGAATAGTACTTCTCGATGACCTGCCTTGAGGTCTTCTTCACGGTCTTGATGTTGAGTCTTGAGCCTTAGTTATCCTCCGTCAAGCCCTTACCGGAAGGGAGGCTATGATTGCCTGTGAACAAGTCTGGGTACAAGGGCACCCATGTCTTAGTACACCCACAAGGCACCAGCCTCCCGAGGACCCCCTCCTCAAGGCACGAGTCACCAACACTTAGCCGCAAGGAGCGATAGAGGCCTTGCGAGGCTCTCTCACGAGGGTGCCTCCCGAGGCGGACCCCCGAGGCTGTCGCCCGAGGCCTCCCGAGCCTGACGTCGGTTGCGCAGTCCTGTGCCCATCACGTGGGTGACGCACGTAGCGATGAACGGCAGCAAAGGCCGCGCCAGCGGGCGCAGATAGAGAGGCTTTCCTCTTTGGTGCTAAAGGGGCAGCTCCAGCTGCCCTCCTCCAAAGCAAGAACCAAGGACTGCCCGTTTTGGTGAAAGCAAGCCGAGACAGCAAGGCGCGTTGGGCGGAGTTCATCACCGAGCCCACCGGTGCGTCATGGATAGCGACTTTGCAGGCGGAGACCGCCTTTAGTCAGGATAACCCTAGTGCCTGTCCCCTTTCAAAACCCACCAAGTGTGGCATCCCTTCCCGCCTATATTTTCAGGGGAAGAGGACCAGGGCGGCTATAAAAAGGGACAGTGCTGCCGTTGTAGTGGCATCGATTCCTCTGTCTCCTACCTTGTACGCGAGAACGCCTTCTTGCCCACAGCAATCCCAACACAAGCCGGAGTAGGGTTTTACACCGCAAGGTGGCCCAAACCTGGGTAGCCGTCATGTCCCCTATCGTGCTCCGCGCTAGTGCTCTCGCCGTGGCCTCGCCGTGGTCGTCCTCGGTGGAAAGAACTAGCTAGCCCCCAGTGATCGAACCTCTAGACTCGCGGAGCCACGGTTCCGACATTTGGCGCGCCAGGTAGGGGGCGGCTTTAGTTATTTCCACTCCCTCACCGCCATGGCCGACGCTCGTCGTGAGCGCTACGCACGCCGAGCTGCCAGGGTGGCCCAGACGGAGCCTGTCGCCTGTGATGACCGTCGGCGCCGCGCCGCCGGCGCTGGTACCGACACTGCTGCGAGGGAGCAGCAGGCTTCTTCCCTCCACTCGTCCGTGCAGGTGGACGGCCACACCGCCACGGCCTCCTCGCTCGCCCGGCGCGATGTGCCGGCCCCGCAGGCCTCGTTGCTCATGGCGCGCGATCTCCTATGCTACCGCCCCACCGACGCCCATTACGATGCCTGGCTCGGCCGCATCACCGAGCTCGTCAACGCCGCGGGGGAAGCTCCAGCGCCTTCCCACTCGCTCCCTCCTCCACCTTCGCGTGCCGGAGACGTGGCGCATGGCGCCCCTCCGCCGCCTCCTCCGTCCAACGAGGTCGCCAGGCGCCAGCGCGACACGCGGCCACATGAGCCGTCCCATGGGGCCTACTCGCCGGTCCGCGACGAGGCCAGCTGCCAGATCGTCCAACGCACGCCTCCCGATGCGTGCGTGCTCCTCGAGCAACAGCTCCAGCACCAAGACAGGACCATCCAGGAAGTCGCGGTGGCCGGTCGCCAGTACTGCGCCGCCCTCACAGGACCATCCAGGAAGTCGCTTGCCCTGAGCATCGAGGCAGCGAACAGTGACGACAAGGTCATGGCGAACTGGTTCCCCATGGCCCTCAAGGACGGCCCGCGCTCGTGGCTCATGAACCTCCCCCAGGCGTCCATCTCTTTGTGGGGCGAGCTCTGCCGGCAGTTCGTCGCCAACTTCAAGGGCATGGACGAGCGCTCCCTCATGCTCACCGACCTGCGCGCTGTGCACCAGTGCCCTGACGAGACTCTCCGTAAGTACATCCAGCGCTTCAGCCAAGTGCGCAACAAGATCCCGCGTGCCTCCGAGGCCGCCATCATCTCCGCGTTCTCCAATGGCGTCATGGATGTCCGGATGCGCGAGAAGCTTGCCATCAACGATGAGCTCGACTCCGTGCTCAAGCTGTTTGACCTCGCCAACAAGTGCGACAAGGCCGAGGAAGGTCGCCTCTTCGTCCACAACGACCCAGACGCGGCGCCGCATGCCGCCAAGGCCAAGAGCAAGGATGCCAAGTGCAAGGGCCCTGCCGTGCTTGCGGCGGAGCCCGAGCAGAAGCGCGGCCGCGAGCGCGATGAGCCCAAGAGAGACAGCCACCCTCTCCGCGCCTACCACAACTCGCACTCCCACAGCACTGAGGACTGCCACGACCTCAAGCTGCTTCGCGACAAGCGCCTGGGCTGCCGCGGCACCGGCCGTGGAGGTGGCCGCAACGGCAACCGCTGTGGAGACTGCAACGTCAACAACAACTTCCACCAGGGCTGGCACGACCAGCCTCGCGAGGACAACCCTCAGGCCAACGCCGCTCTCCCACCGCTGCCGCAGCCACCCCGAAGGAACGACAGCAACTAGCCTGATGAGGGCGCTGGGGACTACCAAGAGCCTCGTGGCGTGGCTTGCATCCTTGGTGGAGCCCAGGCTCCCGTCTCCAACCGCCACTTCAAGCTGTTCTCTCGCGAGGTGAACGCTGCCCTCCCGAGGCCGGAGGCTTCTCGTCCCCTCAAGTGGTCGCAGTACGCAATCACCTTCGACTCCAACGATCACCCCAAGTCCTCAAGCACTGCGGGCACAGTCCCCATGTTGTGCGCCCCCACCATCAGCAACGTCGCCGTCACCAAGACACTCATCGACGGAGGTGCTGGCCTCAACGTGATCTCCATCGAGACCTTCGAGCAACTCCAAGTGCCCTATGACCAGTTGATGCCGACCAGACCCTTCTCCGGAGTGACTAATGGCTCCACCATCCCTCTGGGGCAAGTGCGCCTCCCCATCACCTTTGGCACCCGCAAGAACTACCACACCGAGCTCATCGACTTAGACGTGGCGCGCATCGGCCTGCCGTACAACGCCATCCTGGGCTACCCGGCACTCGCCAAGTTCATGGCGGCAACCCACCATGCCTACAACGTCCTCAAGATGCCGGGCTGTAGTGGTATCATCACCGTCTGCTGCGACGAGAGGGACGCGGTACGCTCCCTTGAGAGTGCCTACAAGGCTGCCGCCACTGCCTACCCTGCCGACGAAGACGTCGCCGAGCCTCATGAGGCCGGTCCCGCGAAGAAGAAGCAACTGTTCTCCCAGGACCGCGCCGAGATGAAGAAAGTGTCGGTGGACAGCAGCGGCTCAGGCCCTGCCATCACCATTGGCACCAGCCTCTCTCCTACATAGGAAGACGTGCTCGTCACCTTCCTTCAGGCAAATTCAGATGTGTTCGCCTGGACGGCATCTGATTTGTTCCGTGTGCTGAGGGAGGTGATCGAGCACCACTTAGCGGTGTGCCCCAACGCACGCCCTGTGAAACAGAAGGCACGGCGCCAGGCACCAGAGAAGCAAGATTTCATCGTCAAGGAAGTTCAGAAGCTCCAAGAAGCTGGAGTCATCCGTGAGGTGCACCATCCTCAATGGCTCGCCAACCCAGTCGTGGTGCCCAAGAAGTGCGGCAAGGAGCGGATGTGCGCCGACTTCACGAGCCTCATCACGTTCTGCCCCCAGGATCCTTTTCCACTGCCCTGCATCAACCAGATCATGGACTCCACTGCCGGGTGCGAGCTGCTATGCTTCCTGGACGCCTTCTCAGGCTACCACCAGATCAAGATGGCAGCCGAAGATGTGGAGAAGACGGCCTTCATCACCCCCTGCGGCATATTCTGCTACATCTGCATGCCCTTCGGAATCAGGAGCGCTGGGGCCACCTTCCAGAGGCTGATGCGCATCACCTTGGGGCCCCAGATCGGAAGAAACACCGAGGCCTATTTCGATGACATCATCGTCAAGACTCGCGAGGCCTGGTCACTCCTCACGGACCTCCAGGAGACAATTGACAATCTGCGCGAGGTCAACTTCAAGCTCAACCCAGACAAGTGCGTCTTTGGAGTTACCTCCGGCAAGCTGCTTGGCTTCCTGGTCTCCCACCGTGGCATTGAGGCCAATCCCGAGAAGATCAAGGCCATCGAGAAGATGCATCCTCCCCAGAGCCTCAAGGAGATGCAGTGTCTGGTGGGATGCATGGCCTCGCTTGGGCGATTCATCTCCAAGTTCGGCAAGCGAGCCCTGCCGTTCTTCAAGCTCATGAAGAGATCCGGCCCCTTCAGGTGGACACCCGAGGCCGACGCTGCCTTCGAAGACCTCAAGAAGTACCTCATGAGCCCGCCCATCATGGTCGCACCACGCTCCCGCGAGCCCTTGCTCCTATACTTGGCGGCCAGTCCCCAGACGGCCAGCGCGGCCCTGGTGGCAGTTCGAGAAGAGCGCGTCCGCGCACAGAAGAAGCTTGCCGTGCTGCCGCCTCCCGAGGTCGCGCCATCGCCTGCCGAAGCCTTGCCTCAGGAGGCCTCCAGTGAGCCGCCTTGCGAGCCGCCTCCCGAGCCTCCTGAGCCTCATGCGCCCCTCGGCCCCTCTGAAGACCAAGCTGCCGCAACAACTACACACCTCGTCGAGCACCCGGTGTACTTCGTCAGCACAGTGCTACGAGAGGCGCTCGAATGCTACCCCATGCAGCAGAAGCTCCTCCTCGCGCTCCTCGTCTCCTGCAGGAAGCTGCGCCACTACTTCCAGGGCCATCCCATCAAGGTAATCTCGTCTTACCCCCTGGAGTAGGTCCTGCGCTGCCCCAACGCCGCTGGCCGCGTCGCCGAGTGGAACATGAAGCTGCAGGCCTTCGAGCTGGAGTTCTGCACCACAAGGGTGATCAAGGGTGCAGCCCTGGCTGACTTCGTTGCAGAATGGACGGATCCGCCCCAGGAGGAACCTCGCGAGGCCGAGTCCCTCTTGCCTGGGGACGAGGCGCCTGGCGGCTGGACGATGCACTTCGATGGCGCCTTCTCCCGCCAGGGAGCAGGGGCTGGTGTCATGCTCACCTCGCCAACAGGAGACAAGCTCTACTACGCTATCCAGCTCTGCTTCTAGCGCGACGACAAGGTCTCCAACAACATCGCAGAGTACGAAGGCCTCATCGCCGGACTCAAGGCTGCTTCTGCTCTGGGCATCAAGTGCCTCACCATCAAGCGCGATTCGCAACTTCTCGTCAACTTCTCCAACAAAAGCTACAAGCCCAAGGACGAGCACATGGCAGCCTATCTGGAAGAGGTACGTAAGCTCGAGAAGCGTTTCCTTGGCCTAGAACTCCAGCACATTCCCCGCGGCGCCAACAAGGAGGCTGACTATATCCCTAAGCGAGCATCTCGCCGCGAGCCTCAGAACCCCGGCATCTTCGAGGAAAGGTTCCACAAGCCACCAGCTGCACCACCTGCCGTGGGCACCACGCTGCTTCATGAAGAGCTCCCACCCTCGCCGCCCACGGGCGCGCCGGACTGCGGCCCGGTCTCAGGAGACCGCCTGCTGCTAGCGCTAGAGCCTCAAGTGGACTGCTGGGCCGCTGAATTCAAGGCCTACTTGCTTCACGGCACTCTCCCGGAGAAGGATTCAGAGGCAGAGCGCGTGGCTCGCCAGGCCACCGCTTACTGCTTGAAGGACGGCGAGTTGTACCGCAGGCGCCCCAATGGCGTCTCGCTGTGGTGCATCTCTGAAGAGCAAGGTCGCGAGCTGCTCGCCGACATCCACGGAGGAGACTATGGTCACCACTCCTCATCGCGCACCCTTGCCGGCAAGGTGTTCCGCAGCGGCTTCTACTGGCCCACCACCGAGCTAGTCCAATCCTGTGAGGCCTGTCAATTCCATGCCAAGCAAATCCACCAGCCGGCACAAGACCTCCAGACGATTCCCCTCTCATGGCCCTTCGTGGTCTGGGGGCTGGAAATCTTGGGACCCTTCCCTTGTGCAGCTGGCGGCTACCGCTACCTCTACGTCGCCATCAATAAGTTCACCAAGTGGGCAGAGGTCGAGCCCGTGCGCACCATCCCGGCAGGCTCTGCCATCAAGTTCATCAAGGGCCTCGTGAGCCGCTTTGGCGTCCCCAACCGCATCATCACCGACAACGGCTCCCAGTTCACAAGCGGCCTCTTCAAGTCATACCGCGCCAGCCTCGGCACGCAGATCTGCTACACCTCTGTGGCACACCCATGAAGCAACGGCCAGGCCGAGTGTGCCAACGCTGAGGTCCTCAAGGGCCTCAAGACAAGAAGCTTCAAGAAAAAGCTCGAAGCCTGCGGCAAGGGCAGGCTTGACAAGCTACAGTCCGTTCTATGGTCAATCCGCATGACAGCAACCAAGCCCACTAGCGAAACTCCTTTCTTCCTCGTCTACGGAGCCAAAGCGGTACTTCCTTCTAAGCTCAAGCACGGCTCCCCATGAGTTCTCGCCTTCGACGAGGCTCGTCAGGACGGCTCACGAGAGGCCGACCTGCTGCTCCTCGAGGAAGCCCGTCACTAGGCCACCTTGCGCGCCGCCAGATACCAGCAGGCTTTGCGTCGCTATCATAGCCGCAACATATGCCCGCGCACCCTCGAAGTCGGCGACCTCGTCCTGAGAAGGATCCTCTCCAGAGAGGGGCTCCACAAACTCTCACCCATGTGGGAAGGCCCTTTTAGGGTTGCTCATGTCTCCAGGCCCGGCGCCGCCCGGCTGGAGACAGAGTTCCTGTGCCTAACGCCTGGAACATCCAACACCTTCGCAAGTTCTACCCGTGAACCTCACGCGTACGAATGAAGTGGAGCTGCACATGCTCCGGAGCCTCTCATTGTGTTCGCCTGATGGGCCCGCGAGAGCTCCCGCCCACATCTCAGTGGAAGCCCCATGCTCCACACTGGCGGAATGATCGAACCGCGATCATGCCCACACCCCGGTGGAAGCCCCATGCTCAGCGTTGGCGGAACAATCAACTGAGGGCGCCCCACGGGCTGCACCAACCTCACGCTGATCCATGCCGGAGACGGCAACATCTTCTCTTTTGGATGTGAAACTGAGGGCACCCGACGGGCTGCACCAACCTCAAGCTGACCCGTGCAGGACACGACAGCCGCATCTCTTTTTGGTTGTGTAATGAACTTATTATTATGCTGCAGTAAAGCTCTATCTCCTAAGATGTTTTAGGTGTTGCTAAGTTGCTTGCCTCAGGAGCTGTGTACGCTCGCTACCTTCCTCCTCCACGTCTCGCGAGCGGGGGCTGGACACGGTGCCTGTGCTCGGGTCAGTCCCAGCAGCGCTGCAAAACCCAAGCGATCGAGCTCTGGCTCGCGGGCCTGCCCCCATGCACGCCACCTCACCAAAGTCCTTGGTGTCTCGTCTCCTCACGCGACGCCCACGAGCAAGCTAGCAAGCGTGCATCGCTCCCCCTTTTTGTGAAATCGATATGAAGTTGTCTCGGGAACAAGACAGTCAAAGGCCTCACGAGCGCTACCTCGCGAGATGACTTGCGACAAGACGCCTCCGTAAAGCCCTCAGGGAGCCTCGCGAGCGCTGCCTCGCAAGCCAACCTCCGGTGATCGCCTTCACCAAGTGCAAGCAGGAGGCCTCATGAGCGGGAGCCTCGCGAGGCACACTCCGCAGCCACGATACTGCAAGCGACACTCGCGAAAGAGCTAAGTACAAAATCACCTCATGAGCCGCTCTCGGCGCCCCTCAGGTTTCCTCTCCCCACGACCTCGCTGAGTGCTGATGTTCTCTCCTCCGCGCAAGCCGCTTGCACGTCAAAGGGGGACTTCCTGAGCATCGCGCCTCAGGAGTCCTTACCGCCCCTCAGTGCCCTGCACCTCCTAGCCTTGTCTAGACAATGCGACCTGACATACCAACGACAGCTGTAGCCCGCTCAGGGGCTGGGTCCTGACGACGTAGAGCACTAAGGCAAACAAGGAAAGGGAACTAGGCCTCACGAGAGAGCCTCACGAGAAAACACACATTGTAGCAAATCATAAAGTACTTCAAGCAAAAGACATTGTTTTTATGCCCCCACGGGGCTACGTCAATCTGGCACAGGTAAAAGAAGGATCTACGAGGTCACGGCATCGTCTTCGTCGTCGTCATCGCCTTCGCCATCGTTGACTTCGATTCCACTGGAGCTCTCGCTGCTACTGCGGGAGAACTTCACGAGCAGAGCATCCACATGGTCCTCCACCACCTTCCCAAGGCGGTCGCGGAGCTCCTCGGGCACGGGGGCTATCACCCTATCGAAGTCGAAGTTGGGGTCGGCGTGGAGAAGATGGCTGAAGATGCGCGTCGCCGCCTAGAAGAGGAGGTCGCGGCACTCGTCCTTGATGATGTCGTTTACCCTCTTCGCTCCAGCCTCGAGCTGCTCCATGAGCTTGGTGAGGAAGTCGAGGTAGCTGGCGTCGTGGGTCTCGCGGGGACTCTCGAGCCTCTCCTTGCAGATGATGGCCAGGGCGCTGCGGGCCCGAAGCTTGAGGGAGCGGAACATCCTGGTGCGCTCATGCTGCCGCCCCCGCGCCCGGTCCGCCTCCAACCTCGCCTGTTCGACAACATTGGAGACATCGCCCACCTGCTGCTGGAGGGAGGCTAACTCCGCCTCGGTGGTGTCCTTGGTCTACAGCACGGTCTTCCGCCGGTTCTCCACCTCCGCCAGGAGCTCCTTCAGGGCCTCAATCTCCCTCCGGAGTTCCTCGCTCTTCTCCTTGAAGCGGTCCTCCTGGATCTTCAGCTTCTTGCTGTGATCCGCAACGAGCTCCAGGCGGTTCTTCTCTATCTTCGCATCGGCGTCATCCTGGGCCTTCTTCTCCTTGGCCTCCAGCTTGGCGTTGGCTGCCTCCATGCGCTTGGTGTAGGCGTCCTGGGCGGCGGCCACCTGGCAGTCCAGCGTCTCCAGGCGCTCGCGCTCCATGGCCTGCTCGATCGTCGTTTGCGCGAGCTCCCGTTCGCGAATCGCAAGGTCTGCCTCTCTAGCCACGAGCTCCTCCTCGCGGGAGGCGACGGCCTTTTCCCGCGTCTGGAATACCTGCTCCTGCGCGGCGTGCTGCTCTCGCAGCACCCTCGTGCGGGCCTCCACTTCCTCGCGGCATTTGTCGGCCGCGTCTGCCTCCCGGAGGGCGCTCTTGAAGACCTTCTTGGCCTCGGTAGCAGACTTCTCGTGTTTCTCTTGCGCGACCTTATCCTGCTGATGGCCCAGCTTGACCGCGATGTCAAGCCGGCGCCACCCCTCAGCAAGGCGCAGACGCTCCTCGGTGAGGTGCCGCTTGGCCTCCTGGAACTCCACCTCGAGCTGGCCCAGAGCTCCCCTTGCAGTCCGCAGGACTCCGCACCTGAGCAGCGTGCGGTTGCGCACGAGCGTCAAGGCCTAGGCTGGGTCCGACTCCTTGCCGCCCTCCGTCGTCATGGCCTAGGAAGGCACCACGTCGTTCGTCAGGAGTGGGGGACTCGCCGTAGTCTCCTCCTCCTCCTGCCCCGGCGGCGCACTCCGCAGGTTTGTTGCGCCCGCGGTGGGAACCTCGCGCGCCGGTGAGAGCTGGGGGCTTGCTAAGGCACCCCCGGCGTCCGTGGTGCTCGTCGGAGGGGTCGGCGCCTCTGCCTCCGTCATCACCACGTCCGCCTCCGCGGCGGGCACCTCGGGGGCCACAGCGCTCCCTCCGAAGGCCGCCTTTCGAGGCTCAGTATCCTTGGCCTCGGGAGCCACGCTCGCGTGCGTCTCCAAAGGAACCACGCGCTCCTTCTCCGCCTCCGCCCGCTCCATTCCGGCATCGGAAAGATGGGCGTCCTCTTCACGCCCCTCGACGCCTGTGGTAGGTGCCGGGGCCCCCATCGAGCCTGGGGTCCTCTTCATCGTCTTCTTCTTCTTCTTTTTCGTGGATGCCCTGAGGAGAAAGGCCTCAGCCCCCAAACCACGAGGCGAACACGAAAGAAAAGGTAAGAGAGGCACTTACTCGTCGTTGGCGACCCACTTCCTTTTGTTCAGGGAAAACGCGGACGGTCCTCGCTGTCGCCCTCGCGAGGCCTCCTCCCGAGACATTCTCCCGAGGTCTCCCTCCGTGGCCCGGAGGCCTCGTCCTCGGCTTCGTCCTTCCCGGCAAGGGCCTCAGTAGCCCCTCCGCCCGCACCAACGTTCTCCGCGGGGGGCTCGGTGCCCCCGCCGCCGGCGTCGACCTCCTCCACGCGCAGCTCGCCTGCCATCGCACTGGAGCTCCCTTCGCCCCCCCCCCCCCCCGCATCGACAGGATGGGAGGGCTCGACCCTGAAGCAGGTGTCGTCGTCATCATCATCGTCCTCGAGGTCGCGTATGAGTTGGCGGCGGGTCCACATGGCGGGACCAACGTCGCTCCCCTCCGCGTCGCCCCCCGAGGCCTCGGTGTCGTCTTGGTCCCCCAAGCCGGGAACCACCACGAATGGATTCTCACGGGGCCCCTCGTGGCCTTCCGGCACAAGGCCCCACTCGTCGAAGAGCGGCATCTCCACGACCAGCACCTCGGTCCCCTCATAGCGGTACAGCGGGAGCGCGTTCTCGGGCGGGTCCCCCGTGGTGCTGCCGAGCAGGATCTGCATGATCCCGTCCACCACCTCTAACTTCTGGCTGGCGACGCTTAGCCGCATGGGGTCCTTCACGCCGGTGATCTTCCACACCGGGCGTGAGCGCCGTTGGAGTGGCGCTATGCGCCGCTGTAGGAACTCCTTGATGACAATCGCCCCCGTGAGGCGCACCGCCTTGTGGTCCGCCAGCCGCTCCCAGATGGGTGCCAGCCTCGGGTCGGTGAGCTTCTCGTGCTCCCACCCCGAGCTCTTCGCGGCAGGGGTCGTCGGCTCCATCAGCAGCTAGTTGCGGTGGCGTGCATCCATGTAGATTCAGCGCTGTCGGTAGCCCTCCACCTTCTTCGGGATCTTCAGGCTGATGATGTCGTTCTCCGTCGCCTTGACGGCGAGGAACGAGGCGCACGCGGAGCGATGATTCGCCGCGGATATCCACAGGCTGAAGAAGTGGCGGAAGAGCGCCACTGAGGGCATCATGCCCACGAAGGTCTCGCAGTAGAAGGCGAAGATGGTTAGGAGGAAGATGGAGTTGGGTTGAAGATGGAGAGCCTGGATCTAGTAATGGGAGAGGATGAAGTTGAAGAAATCCAAGAACGGCGGCACCAAGCCGGTGTACACGCTGTGGAGGAAGAAGGGGAAGGTCGTCGCCTCCAGGTCCCGCCGCGCGCGCACACCCGGACAGATCTTCGTCGCCCCATTCTCGTTTTGGTCGTCAGCGACCATCGAGAGCACCTTGTCCAGGCCCTCTCGGTTGGCGATGATGGAGCGCTGCAGGGCCGGCTCCACGGCCGGTGCGCTCGGCGTCGCTGCCGCCGCCTTGCCCTTCTTGCCGGCGGGCGCCATTGCTACGCGGTGAAGCTTGGAAAGCGAGGAAGGAGCGGTGCTCAGGGAAGGAAGCACGAGAGATCGGGTGTTGGAGGAGGAAGCAGAAGGGAAGCAATGATGGCCTGCGCCCCGCGCGGGCAGGCTTTATAGCAGGAGCGAGTAGTTACCGAGGCGTAGTGGGGAAGTGGGGGCGTCCCACGTCCCGTCATGTGCCACGCGTCAAACCTAGGCCCCGCAGTCTGTCAAGGCCCGCGCCGTTTCGCTCCCAACGGGCGGGAACGTGCGCGCCACGGCCCCAGGGGCTACTGTCGGGCCACGGGGAACCAGGGTACCCCAACCCGTCTGCCTGCGGCCCAGGAAACGACGCCTGGTGAAGGCCCAAGACGCGGCCCATCTAAGGGCGCCGCGAAGCGGAGACATCTCGTGAGGCGCCAGCCTCCCGAGGACCCCCCCCCCCCCCTCAAGGCACGAGCCACCAACACTTAGCCGCAAGGAGCGACAGAGGCCTCGCGAGGCTCTCTCGTGAGTCTGCCTCCCGAGGCGGACCCCCGAGGTTGTCACCCGAGGCCTCCCGAGACTGACGTTGGTTGCGCGGTCCTGTGCCCATCACGTGCGTGACGCGCGTAGCGACGAACGGCGGTAGAGGCCGCGCCAGTGGGCGCGGACAGAGAGGCTTTCCTCTTTGGTGCTAAAGGGGCAGCTCCAGCTGCCCTCCTCCAAAGCAAGTCCCAAGGACTTCCCGGTTGGTGAAATCACACCGAGACAGCAAGGCGCGCAGGGCGGAGGTCATCACCGAGCCCACCGGCGCGTCATGGATAGCGACTTTGCAGGCGAAGGCTGCCTTTAGTCCGGATAACCTGAGCGACTGTCCCCTTTCAAAACCCGCCAAGTGTGGCATCCCTTCTCACCTATATTTTTAGGGGCAGAGGACCAGGGCGGCTATAAAAAGGGACAGTGCTGCCATTGTAGGGGGGTCGATTCCTCTGTCTCCTACCTTGTACGCGATAAGACCTTCTTGCCCACAGCAATCCCAACACAAGCAGGAGTAGGGTTTTACTCCGCAAGGTGGCCCGAACCTGGGTAACCGTCGTGTCCCCTATCGTGCTCCGCGCTAGCGCTCTCGCCATGGCCTCGCTGTGGTCGCCCTCGGTGGAAAGAACTAGCTAGCCTCCAGTGTTCGAACCTCTAGACTCCCGGAGCCACGGTTCCAACAGTACTTGTCACCTTTAAACCCGTCCAGCATCACGTGCCAGATGTACTTCAAATATACTAACAGATCACTGTTACATGTTATGGAGCTGGCAAGAGCTAAAAGGACGATGTTTCTTCTGGATCTAACACCTTGGCCAACCAAAATCTTGGACTGAAGCATTGCTATGATCTTGTAAGTGCGTCTCTCTCTTGTATGTTGTGTGCCTGCCAGCGTGCTTTGCTAGGGTTTTCGACCAGTAATCCCTTTGTGTAGCCAATGATTACCACTATTGGCTGCTAAATTAGAGATATAGATGTCATAAATTACACAAAGTCATAGGTGGCATGAAAGAATGCCAGTGCACTAAATTAGGCTCCCTTAGAGTGCCTGCAAGTCCAGTACATAGAGTCACGGCTGGTTTATGCGACGCACACAATCGTTAATTGGTGGTTTAATTATGTGCAAGGGATATGCAATGTATTATCATGTAGAGATATGTCAAATTAGCTGTGTCAACTTGCAGATGGGGTGCAGCAATGAAAAAGTACAAGATTTCTTGGTACAAGATGTATGGGGCATTTTCATGGAACATCGCAAAAAAAGGAGGGCCAGCGGTGAGCCTATACAGCGTGGTATGGTAAGTCACTCCATTGCAATCATCGTGACATGTTATTTGTTTGGCATTGCTGTTGGCCAGGGTTCTTAGGGCCAGTTATTTTGAGTTATCCTATGAAAATAAGCTCATGTGAATATAAGCTCCAGATAATAAGCCAACCAGTTCTTTTCATTGCCTTCTTTTTCAGCTTATCTGTTTATGATCAGTGAAAAGTCTATATTGCATTATGTTTTGTCATTTTGCTGCCCATATGAAAATAAATTTGACTTGCAAACATCACGAATTGAACCCATCGCATTAATTAATATGATAGGAAAACAGACCATCATTATTTGTTCAAAATGCAAATACAAACATACCATCTACTTGGCCCAATCTACTTTGGTCAATGTCTTCCAAACAGAGGATAATTGCCTAAATTTATATGATTAACCATTTTTATCAAAATTCCATGGTCCAAGTGACTGGTTTTTATCATATAGCACCACCACCTGAAAGCATCATATAGCAGCAGCAGCTCATAGCAATTCATCATATAGCAGCAGCAGAAGCTCATAGCAATTCATCATATAACAGCAATAGCAGCAGCTCATAGCAATTCATCATATAGTAGCAGCAACTCATAGCAATTCCTCATATAGCAGTAGCAGCAACTCATGGCAATTCATCATATAGCAGATCAGAATGAAAATCTGGCAAAAAATCAGAGGAGATCTGCACCTTGTTGGATGAGCTCATCCCGCAACAACACCTCATGGCCACTGCCTGGGAGGAGGGGAGGGGGAACGAGGGGCCTTCTGCCCGAGTGGGGCGTCAGACGTAGTTGGGCGGCAACCGCCGGAGTGGAGCCTTGGACGGACCATAGCGGAGCAGCTGCTGGAGACCAGGAGAGTGAGGGGTAGCGCCAGAGGGAGGAGCAGCCGGGGATATGGAGCCCTACCCGCCGGCCATGTAGCATCGTCGAGGAGCAGGGCAGATGGGACCGGTGGCGGCGGCTCGCTGGAGGAACCCTAGCACTGCAGGCAGGGGATCGAGGTAGAGGGAAAGGGGAGATTAGATGTGAGCGGGCAGGGGAACGAACGCTTGCGTGTTTGTTTTTACTTGGGGGTCAGGTGTAGTGCGGGCCTGAGCAGTGGCATTTTTAGTGTAATATGGACAAACAACAGAGTCATTTAGCTATACGCCTTCAATTTTAAGTGAGCTTCTACGGGAAGCACCCCCCCCCCCCCGCCGCCATAGCTTTTTCTCATTGTGAAGGAATGGGTGGTGGAAATAAGTTAAGCCCAAGCCCATAACTCAAAAACGAGTTCTTTAGAGCTTTTATGGCTTATTTAGACAATAAGCTCTCAAAAGGTGGAAAAGAACTGGCCCTTAACCTTGCAATTCAATTGTGCGTGCAATGATGAATCACTCCTGCCTGCTATAGTGTAGATTTAGGCATCATAAATGGCATAACCTAATACATGTGCATTTCATTATAGAATTTGAAATATGCAATATTTATTCTAGTTCATACATTGCACATGATGTTTAAATGCCTCCTAAATCTGGTTAGTCCAGTGATGGTCGTTTTCTTGATATGTAATTTAGTGTTGTGCAAGATTTGCTCACACATGTGTTCAATTTCTTGTTTGTCTCAGCCGGCCTAACTAGAACTGTTTACTTTGATTACTTGCTATTCATGACCTAACGGACCTTGTCAATGATTTAAACACTAATGGCTGTTGTAGTGGGGGCTTGTATAACTCGTAGGTGACATAAAGGTTTGCCTGTACACTAAACTAGACTCCCCAAGAGTACGTGGAGGTCTAGTTCACGAAGGTACACCTAGTTTATACATAGCACACGCATAGTAAATGCTCATTTGAGCGTGTGCAAGAGATGTGGCATGTTTCATTATGTGTTGTCATTTTGTTATAAACTCATGCTTTGGTGTTGCCCAGAGACTGGAAAGTATGCATATTTTTCTTCCATGTAAGGAAACCTGTAAGTAGTTTGTGTCACCTTGCAGAGGGGGCGCAACGAAGCAAAGATTTAGGATTTCCAAGTACAAGATGTTAGGAAGGATCCTTGCAAGAGAAGGAGGAGCAGCGCTGAGCCTGTACAACCAGTTATGGTAAGTCACTGTATTACAATTACAAGGACATCCTATTTGTCTGACATTGTGCTTGCGTAGGGTTCTTCACCTGTAACCCAGTCATTGGGCCATTGATTAATACTCCCTCCACTCACTATTATAAGATGTTCTAACTTTTTTCTAAATCAGATGTATGTAAACTCATTTTAATGTGTCTGTTCACTCATTTCAGTATGGATGTAGTCCACATTTAAATATCTAAAACATCTTATATTAGTGAATAGAGTGAGAAACTCCTTCCTGCTATGGTAGAGTTCTTGTTGTCATAAATGTCATAACCAAATGCATGTTCCCATCATTAGCCTCCCTAACATTACTAGGATCTTAGTACATACTAGTCGAGATACTTCATAGGCTGCAAGCAATGTTACATTACTTGTTCCATAATATAGAAGATACATCGGTTGATTCAAATGTAGCCAGGCCAAGGATGTAATTGAGGCGTGCATGTATGCATGCTGCCAACACAACAGTTCAATTGCTTGTTTGCTTCAGGCATAGTTAAATTGCTCTTTTCAATTGCTTTATTTGCCTCAGTCAATGAGATGCCCAAACAATGCTGCCTAACGTAGGGTACTTGTATAACTATTAGTTGACGTAATTAAATGCCTTACCATTTCTTTACTCTAGCGAAGTGTGCCTGAACCTTTGAAGTCCATTGACCAGCTATTACTGCATGAGACTCACAATCTAGTTTATACGAGGCTAATGATTGCATAGTTTTGCTTGCTGTAGTAGGTTTGTATGAATCCCTCTGCAGTTCATTATGCTCCCTAAGACTCTTTTGAAACATGGCACACAATGTTCCAGCTAGTTAATACGAGCTACACAATGGCTAACTGCTTGCTTACTTATACGCATGATATATCTAATGTTCAGTAGCTGCGCGTGGTTTAAATTTGTAACATGTCACTGTTTTGGATTTGGCCCCAACATCATGCTCCTTTGGTGAGCGAAGAGATATTTCTGTACGCGTGCTACATAGACTACCATCTTTATAATTTTTAAAATATCACCTACTTATGCTTCATGACGTGTACATTATTGTTAGCCATGTTTGCCATGTACAACATACTCTGTCTTGCTCGCTTCACTGTTGTAACTATATTTTTTCCCTAGTCATGTGTACTTACAGAAACATTTCAGGATAAAGTGACATCAACACAAAGCTCTCAGAGTAGTGCAGCATGGCCGTTACCAAATGATTATGGATTGGAATTGGAATGTGCTGATGTTCTAGAGCATCAACTAGAGGCGGCAAGACAGCGTGCATATGAGTCTCAAGATTTAATCAACATGTTGAGAAGGGAGGTGCAGGAATCAAATGCATTAGTCGACAAAATGAAACAGGAGACTGAGGAAACCACAAAGAAAGTGGAGTTTTGCAGACTAAAATTTGTGCTATCTGAATCCGGCCAATCCTATTTTCTGAAGAGATCATAGTTCAAATGGTAAGTTGTGTTGATGTGCGTCCATGATGTATGAGGTGTTTGCGCCCAGTGTATGTAATTTGCTGTTTGTTTACGCTTTATTATCACTTGTGGAGTACTTTGATGCCCAGTGGATGTAATCTGCCATAATTTCTTTATTGTAGAGTGTAGGATTATTCTTCGTTTCTATGCCTTAATTTCTTTATTGTATAGTGTAGTTTTTTTTTTAGGGGATTGTATAGTGTAGGTTTCTATGCTATCACTGAAACGGGGATGTTAGCTGGACGCTATCAGAACAGAAAGAAGATGGGTAGTTAAAGTGGGCCGTTATTGGCCTGGCCTACTAATAATAAGTGGACCCTAATCTACAAGGGCCCATATTTGCTCGGATGGTCCAATCTACAAGGCCCGTTACAATCATGGGCCGTCACGTGCCAGAACTGGATTTCGTGCTCGAATGTGGGCCCATCCTAACAAGGGCTCTTACCAGGCCGTTAACAGGCCGAAAGCTCGATTGGGCCACAATAATGGAGACGAGCCCATGGTCCACTAGGAGGCTGAAATAGACATCAGTTAAAGCTTGGCCCATTTCCATGTCGGGCCGTTAACAGGCCAAAATCCTATCGGGCCAAAAGCGGGCCAATGTACAACAGGGCCTTCAACAGGCCGAAAGTCAGGTCGGGCTAGAATTATGCGATGGAGAACATGGGCCGCTAATGGACCCAAAGTAAGTTCGGATCATAAATGGCCCAACTGTGGTGCGGGCCGTTAACAGGCCGAAAGAAACACTGGGCCGGAAATTGGACCAACTATAGAATGGACCAGTAAAAGCCCAAAAGTCGTACCGCCTGGATATTGGTCCATCTCTAGAATGGGCTGCTAATAGGCCGAAAGAAGCTCGGGCCGCAAATGAGCCCAAAGACATAGCAGGCTGTTAACAGGCTGGAACTGACGATGGGCCGCAATGGTGTCAAATCTTTAATGGGCCTTTGACGGGCCGAATTGGCAGAACTCATATGGGCCGTGGTTGTAAATGGGCCAGACGCAAGTAGGCCGTAAATGGGCCGGCCCGCTTATTTTGACTGGGCCAGCCTTTTTAACCTAAATGGGCCACTGTTGGGCCGTGCCACATGTCATAGTTCCATTGGCGCCACTCATCCATTGGATGGATGACACTTGTCGCGACGACGAGCTGACACGTGGTTCCGTTGGCGAATGAGAATTTTACACGTGGATAATCGCCATTGGTCTGGGCTGTTAATGGGTTATCGAATCCAAACCAGAACCCGATTGCTTAACGGCGACCTGTTATGGTGGATGCCACGTGTCGGTTACCCTTGACGAAAAAACTTCCATGATGCGCCATTTATCGTCATGGAAGTGGAAACTTCCGTGATGATAATTTGAGTATTGTCATGGAACACTTCTATGACAGCACATGTATGACTATCTTGATTCTGTCATAAAATCGTCACAGATGTACATGCATGACAAAAAACGTGACCTACTGTGACAAACACGTATCATCACGGAAGTGTTTTTTTTGTGATTGTACATGTATGCTCTAGCTAGATGTTCGGAATCTAAACGATGTTTGATATGTATAACGTGTTTAACACGCACAACACAGACACACACACATGCGCGCGCGCGCGTGAGCGCACAACATTCAGATGTTAGCTGTGAAAGCCACCCATTATCTCCAATTTGAATAGTTCTATCAATGCATGGATGAAATATGGTCAAACGATGTCTGCCAACGGTATCTCAAATTCAAATCAATTTGGCCTTGTTCGATGTGTATATAGTATAGCATGCTCGATTCAAAACCACACCACACATATGTCCATTATATTCATGCATGCATGGGTTTCAAACATCATGATCTCTTATTCAAATATTTGAATTCATTTTTATATTGATTATGATATCACCAAGTCTTTTACACCCACAAGGTTGTCTTCTCTTTATAGTTGTACCACTAACTTTCTCTCATGCATGCATGGACACACACTCCCACTCAGCATTATCCATCGCACACACACACAATCTCTTTCTCCAGGTCGGTCTCCCACGATCTCTCAAGCTAGGTCTCTCCATCACCCTCTCTTTCCCACACACACCGATTGATATACCCCTCTAGCTAGCATGTCTGCCTATCACACACACATGTATAAACACAGTCCCTTCCCCCCACTCACCATCCATGCCTCACGCCCCAACTCTGAGGCGCGCGCGTGCATGCACACACACGCGCGCGCGCGCTCTCGCCCCCTCATCTCTTATTATCGATCTCGCACTCGTACACTCCCTCTAACTAGTATTACTCTCGCACCCCCCCCCCCTTGCACACACACGCGCGCGCACGCTCTTGCCCCACTCATCTCTTATTATCGATCTCGCACTTGTACAGTACCTCTAACTAGTAGGGATCTCTTGCACCCCCCCACATGCACCTCCCTCTCTTCGTCACTTTGGGCCTTCTTTATCTCTCACATGCATGTGCACCAATCGATATTCCTCTCTCTCTATATATAGCTAGGTCTTTCCCTCTTTTTCCACACAAACCGATCGATTGATATCTCTAGTTAGGTCTTTCCCTCTTTCCCACATACACATTGATCAATCTACCTCTCTAGATAGGACTGCCTAGCTACCACACACACATTGTCTATCCATCGTCTCCCCTTTCATCATCCATGTCTTCCGCTTCATCTCTTAGACGCACGCAACCACACACATTCTCACCCCCTCTCTTTAATTATCGATCTCGCACTTGTACAGTCCTTCCCAGTCTCCGTCCAGTTGGCCTCTCGCACCATCTTCCAGCACCCCCCCTTTCCCAGTGCTTGTGCGCCCGTAGAGTTCTTCCCTCTATTTGTCTCTATCGATATCTCGCGCAGACAACCCCTCCCCTCCCTTCTCGCATATCAGCCCCATGCACATACATATATGTATATAGGCCTCTCTTTCACACAAATTGCATTGACACATATTCCCTCTATATTCACTACAAAAAAACACTTCTGTGATGATACGTCTTTGTCACAGTAGGTCACATTTTCTGTCATGCATGTACATCCGTGACAATTTTATGACAGAATCAAGATAGTCATACCTGTGCTATCGTAGAAGTGTTCCATGACAATACTGAAATTATCATCACGGAAGTGTCCACTTCCATGACGATAAATGTCGCGTCATGGAAGTGTTTTCGTCAAGGGTGGTCGACACGTGGCTTCCACTGTAACGGGTCGTCGTTAAGCTATCGGGTCCGATTTTGGATCCGATAACCCGTTAACAGCCCTCACCAATGATGATTTTCCATGTGTAAAATTCTCATTCGCCAACGGATCCACGTGTCTGCTTGGCGTCGCGATAGATGTCATCCATCCAATGGACGAGACGCGCCTATGGAGCAGTGACACGTGGCATGGCCCAAAACAGGCCCATTTAGCTAAAAAGGCCGGCCCAGTCAAAATAAGCGGGCCGGCCCATTTACGGCCTACTTCCGTCTAGCCCATTTACAAAAATGGCCCATACGAGATCTGCCAATTCGGCCCGTCAACGACCCGTTAATGATTTGACACCATTGCGGCCCATCGTCTGTTCCTGCCCGTTAACATCCAGCTATGTCTTTGGGCTCATTTGCCGGCCGAGGTTCTTTCGGCCTGTTAGAGGCCCATTACAGAGATGGGCCAATTTCCAGGTTGTACGTCTTTTGGCCTGTTAGAGGCCCATTATAGGCATGGGCCAAATTCCTGGCGGTACGTATTTTGGCCTTTTAGCGGCCCATTAGCGATTTGGGCCAACTTCCAGCCCGGTGTATCTTTCGGCTTGTTAACGGCCCACACCGTAGTTGGGCCATTTACATTCCGACCTGACTTTCGGCCTCTTAGCGGCCCATGTTCTCCATGGCCCAATTCCTGCCCGACATGACTTTCGGCCTGTTAAAGGCCCATTTTGTATATGGACCAACTTATGGCCTGATTGGCTTTCGGCCTGTTAACGACCCGACATGGAAATGGGCCAAGACTCAACTGACGATCATTTTGGCCTGCTAGTGGCCCGTGGGCTCGTTTCCATTATAGCGGCCCTATCGAGCTTTCGGCCTGTTAACGGCCTGGTAAGAGCCCATGTTACGATGGACCCACATTCGAGCCCCAAATCCATTTCTGCCACGGGACGGCCCATGATTGTAATGGGCCTCGTAGATTGGACCATCTGGGCAATTATGGGCCCACGTAGATTGGGCCTGTTGGACCCCGTTTCAACGATAGTTTATATAATAAGAAAGAATTAGCCTACTCTACAATCCCCTAAAAAAACCTACACTATACAATAAAGAGATTAAGGCATAGAAATGAAGATTAATCCTATACTATACAATAAAGAAATTATAGCAGATTACATCCACTGGGCATCATAGTTCGCCAACAGTGATAATAAAGCATAAACAAACAGCAAATTACATACACTGGGCACATACAGCTCATACATCATGGATGCGCATCAACACAACTTACCATTTGAACTATAATCTCTTCAGAAAATAGAATTGGCCGGATTCAGATAGCACAAATTTCAGTCTGCAATTTCTTTGTGGTTTCCTCAGTCTCTTGTTTCATTTTTTTGACTGTTGCATCTTTTGTCTGCACCTCCAATCTTAGCATGTTGATTAAATCTTGAGACTCATAAGCACGCTCTCTTGCCGCCTCTAGTTTATGCTCTAGAACATCAGCACATTCCAATTCCAATCCATAATCATTTGGTAACGGCCATGCCGCAATGCTATGAGAGCTTTGTGTTGATGTTACTTTATCCTGACATGTTTCTATAAGTACACATGACTACAGCAAAAATATAGTTACAACAGTGAAGCGAGCAAGGCAGACAATCTTGTACATGGCAAAACAGGACTAACAATAATGCACATGTCATGAACCATAAGCACGTGATATTTTAAAAAGTATAAAGATGGTAGTTTGTGCAGGCCGCATACAGAAATCTCTCTTAGCTCACCAAAGGAGCATGATGTTGGGGCCAAATCCAAAACACAGACATGTTACAAATTTAAACCATGCGCAGCTTCTGAACATTAGATATATCTTGCGTATAAGTAAGCAATCAGTTAGCCATTGTGTAGCTTGTATTAACTAGCTGGAACATTGTGTGTCATGTTTCAAAAGAGTCTTAGGGAGCATAATGAACTGCAGAGGGATTCATACAAACCTATTATAGCAAGCAAAACTATGCAATCATTAGCCTCGTATAAACTAGATTGTGAGCCTCATGGAGTAATAGTTGGTTAATGGACTTCAAAGCTTCAGGCACACTTTGCCAGAGTAATGAAATGGTAAGGCATTTAATTATGTCAACTAATAGTTATACAAGTACCCTACATGAGGCAACATTGTTTGGGCATCTAATTAATTGAGGACAAATAAAGCAATTGAAAAGAGCAATTTTGCCTGAAGCAAACAAGCAATTGAACTGTTGTGTTGGCAGCATGCATACATGCACGCCTCAATAACATCCTTGGCCTGGCTACATTTGAATCAACTGATGTATCTTATATATAATGGAACAAGTAATGTAACATTGCTTGCTCCCTATGAAGTATCTCGACTAGTATGTACTAAGATCCTAGTAATGATAGGGAGGCTAATGATGTGAACATGCGTTTGGCTATGACATTTATGACATCGAGAACTATATCATAGCAGGAAGGAGTTTGTCACTCTGTTCACTAATATAAGATGTTTTAGATATTTAAATGTAGACTACATCTGTACTGAAATGAGTGAATAGACACATTAAAATGTGTTTACATACATCTGATTTAGGAAAAAGTGAGACCATCTTATCTTATAATAGTGAGCGGAGGGAGTATTAATCAATGGCCCAATGACTGGGTTACAGGTGAAGAACCATACGCAAGCACAATGTCAGCCAAATAGTATGTCCTGGTAATTGTAATATAGTGACTTACCATAACTGGTTGTACAGGCTCAGTGCTGCTCCTCCTTCTCTTGAAAGGCTCCTTCCTAACATCTTGTACTTGGAAATCCTGAATCTTTGCTTCGTTGCACCCCCTCTGCAGGGTGACACAAACTAGTTATAGGTTTCCTTACATGTAAGATAAATATGCATACTTTCCAGTCTCTGGGCAACACCAAAGCATGAGTTTATAACAAAACGACACCACATAAGGAAACATGCAACATCTCTAGCACACACTCAAATGAGCATTTACTATGTGTGTGCTATGTATAAACTAGGCGTACCTTCGTGAACTGGACCTCCACGTACTCTTTGGGAGCCTAGTTTAGTGTACAGGCAAACCTTTATGTCACCTATGAGTTATACAAGCCCCCACTACAGCAGCCATTTGTGTTTAAATAAGTGACAAGCTTTGTTAGGTCATGAACAACAAGTAATCAAAGCAAACAGTTCTAGTATGGCTGGCTGATATAAACAAGCAATTGAACACATGTGTGAGCAAATTTTGCACAACACTGAATTACATATCAAGAAAACAAGCATAGAAGGAGGCTTAAAGACCATCACTTGACTGACCAGATTTAGGAGGAATTTAAACATCATGTGCAACATACGAACTAGCATAAACATTGCATATTTCAGATTCTATAATGAAATGCACATGTATTAGGTTATGCCATGTATGATGCCTAAATCAACACTATAGCAGGTAGGAGTGATTCATCATTGCACGCACAATTGAATTGCTAGTTAAGGACCAGTTCTTTTCAACCTTTTGAGAGCTTGATGTCAAAATAAGCCATAAAAGCTCTAAAGAACTTGTTTTTGAGTTATGGGCTTGGGGTTAACTTATTTCCACCACCCATTCCTTCACAATGAGAAAAAGCTGGGGGGGGTTGCTTCCCGTAGAAGCTCGCTTAAAATTGAAGGGGTATAGCGAAATGACTCTGTTGTTTGCCCATATCACACTGAAACTGCCACTGCTCAGGCCTGCGTCACACCCAACCACCAAGTAAAAACAAACACACAAGCGTTCATTCCCCTGCCCGCCCGCATCTCCTCTCCCCATTCCCTCTGCCTCGATCCCTTGCTTGCAATGCTAGAGTTCCTCCTGCGAGCCGCCACCACCGGTCCCATCTGCCCTGCTCCTCGACGATGCTCTCTCCGGCGAGGCTCCATGGCCTGTGGGTAGGGCTCCATCTCCCCGGCGGCTCCTCCCTCTGGCGCTGCCCCTCACTCTACTGGTCCCCAGCAGCTACTCCGATATGGTCCGTCCAACGCTCCACTCCGGCGGCCGCCGCCCAACTATGGCCGACGCCCCACTCCGGGAGAAGGCCCCTCGTTCCCCCTCCCCTCCTCCTAGGCCGTGGCCATGAGGTGCTGTTGCGGGATGAGCTCATCCAACAAGGTGAGGTTCTCCTCTGATTTTTTGCCAAATTTCCATTTTGATCTGCTATATGATGAATTGCTATGAGCTGCTGCTGTTGCTATATGATGAATTGCTATGAGCTACTGCTGCTGCAATATGATGAATTGCTATGAGCTGCTGCTGCTATATGATGAATTGCTATGAGCTGCTGCTACTGATGCTGCTATATGATGAATTGCTATGAGCTGCTGCTCCTATATGATGAATTGCTATGAGCTGCTGCTGTTATATGATGAATTGCTATGAGCTGCTGCTGCTGCTATATGATGAATTGCTTGATGCTTTCACGGGGTGCTGCTATATGAGAAAAATTAGCCACTTGGACCATGGAATTTTGATATATAATGATTAATCATATAAATTTAGGCAATTATCCTTTGTTTGGAAGACATTGACCAAAGTAGATTGTGCCAAGTAGATGGTATCATTGTATTTGCATTTTGAACAAATAATGATGGTCTGTTTTCCTATCATATTAATTACTGCGATGGGTTTAATTCATGATGTTTGCAAGTCAAATTTATTTCATATGGGCAGCAAAATGACAAAATATAATGCAATAGACTTTTCACTGCTCATACAACAGATAAGCTAAAAAAGAAGGGAATGAAAGGAACTGGTTGGCTTATTATCTTGAGCTTATATTCACAGGAGCTTATTTTCATAGCATAACTCAAAATAACTGGCCCTAAGAACCCTGGCCAACAGCAATGCCAAACAAATAACATGTCACGATGATTGCAATGGAGTGACTTACCATACCATGTTGTATAGGCTCACCGATGCCCCTCATTTTTTTGCGATGTTCCATGAAAATGCCGCATACATCTTGTACCAAGGAATCTTGTAATTTTTCATTGTTGCACCCCATCTACAAGTTGACACAGCTAATTTGAGACATCTCTACATGATAAGACATTGCATATCCCATGACTCTGTGTACTGGACTTGCAGGCACTCTAAGGGAGCCTAATTTAGTGCACTGGCATTCCATCATGCCACCTATGACTGTCTAATGTATGACATCTATATCTCCAATTTAGCAACCAGTAGTGTTAATCATTGGCTACACAAAGGGATTACTTGTCGAAAATGCTAGCAAAGCATGCTGGCAGGCACAAAACAATACAAGAGAGAGACGCACTTACAAGATCATAGCAATGCTTCAGTCCAAGAGTTTGGTTGGCCAAGGTGTTAGCTCCAAAAGAAACATCGTCATTGTGGCTCTTGCCATCTCCATAACTTGTAACAGCGACCTGTTAGTATATTTGAAGTACATCTGGCAGGTGATGCTGGACGGGTTTAAAGGTGACAAGTACCTAGGTCACGGCAGGTGCTTGGCATTGTGCCAGACGGTGGGAACAAGGTTAGAAACGTCAAGGGTGATGACGCTGCGGTGGCTGTCGGGGTCCGGTAAGGAGATCTAGGACCATGGACGAGGGTGTTTGTGAAGCGGCTCCGGTAGTGTGGACAACGGTATGGACGAAGCGGATCTAAGGCCGTGGACGAGGGTGTCGGTGAAGCTACTCCGGTGGTCGGGTTGAGGATGGTGTCGACGATGCGGATCTACGGCCGTGGACGAGGGTGTCAGGAAGCTGCTCCGGTAGGGTGGACGATGCGGATCTGAGGCCGTGGACTTGGGCGTCGGCGAAGCGGCTCTGGTTGGGTTGAGGATGGTATCGGCGAAGCGGCTGTAGTAGGGTTGAGGACGGTGTCGACAAAGCGGATCTGAGGCCGTCGACGGGGGCGTCGGTGAGGCGGCTCTGGGGGTGTGGACGAACCAGCTCCGGTGCGGTGTAGGGAGGAGCCGCTGCAGATGCACTGTGGTTGACGAGAGCACCGGTGAAGCAAATCCGGCGCAGTGGACAAGGCCGGCACTGAATGGGCTGTGATATATTGGTGGATGAGTAGTCTACGGTTTCTAGGGGAGGTGGGAGGGGTAGATGCGGCCTCAGAAGCAGATCCGGCGAGGTGGACGACGCCGGCAGTGAATAGCCTCTGGTACGCCGGTGGATGAGTAGTCTAGGGTTTCGAGAGGGAAGGGGGTAGAATCGCCGATGAAGTACAGACGGCGTGTTGTAAGATGCTTTGGTGCTATGGAGTAGTCATTTTTGCGGGAGGGGAGAGGAAATGGGGGTGCCGTGTGGTGGCGGGAACCAGAAGTTACGAAAGAAACCCCGATCTATTATGTAAATGAGGGTCGTGTTGTTCTCCTTGCACCAAGGACAAAAAGGGAATTTCGCATGCTCCAGACTAGGTCATGGAAATTTTTGAAGTAAGCGGGAGATTTTGCCACCCGCGGGATCGTTCGTATCCAGTTTCAACTAATTTTGGACAGTGCTAGCGGGAAGCGGGTGATGCACGACTGTGTACACGGCGCACATGTCAGCAATAACTCATATGAAGTCGACCCCAGAAAAAAAAAGACAATAACCCGGATGATGCACCGATAACTTGTTACGATCACACGGGCGCGGCCGATCGTACGGGTGTAACTGAGGCGCATTCGTAAAAAACGGAGCAAACGCTCGGCCTATGTATTTCTCGTGTAAATATGTAATTTTGTGTCATTGGTTATTTATTTTAAACACAATGCATTGACGTGTTAATTTCAATTATATTGTACAGTAACAAATGGATAATATAGATGCGCAAAAGAAATGGATATTATAGTCCGCTACTTAAAAGTGTTACCTCATATGATTACATGGCATCCATTTCATAAATTGCAGTACCCGTTGAATTCGTATATGAATATTATGTATATTACTTCACAATAAAACCTTAAATCATCCAAAACTAATGAATTTGAATGCAACACTAACAATGGTGCATGTACATGATAACTACATTGGTTGTTTGAAGAAATATCACTATAACTTTGGCATGCACGATTCAAAAAGTCTATTTGAAAAAAAAAAGTATAACTTATGTGATATGTGAGTGTCCAATCTTTATAGCATTGAATCGATATTGTATCTTCGGCCACAATACGAAGTAGATATTGATTATGTTCAAGCGAGGCATGTCCTCGGCCGTTAGATAGTGATACGTGAATGAATTGTGCAATCTCTCTCACACACATACAAATCTCCCTTCTCCGTGGGCATCTCAATCACACACGCACGCTCAGTCTATTTCTCTCCCTCCGTCAAGGTTAGAAATCATCTTTCTACCTCATCCTGCAAGTCTCTCACACAAAAACACACACACTCTCTCTGTCAAACGCTCCCACCCCTTTAATTCCGCCCACCCACCGCTACTCATGTCTCAAAGTATAACTACGTCTCGCACACATATCCCTAAGGTTTACTCGAGACCCCAGAACCATATGAATCCATACAATGGGATTCCAGTTGAGCACCTTTTGTTTTGAGATTTCGAGAAGAGTTCGCTCATACACACACACACACACACACACACACACACACACTGTTTCTCTCTTCATTTATTTCAGGCATTTGCATGCTCACCCGCTTGTTTATCTCCCTGATGTTTTAGGCATGCATCGCACACATGCTATCTACCTATCCTCTAATATAGATCTGTAACACACAAACTCTCTCTCTCTCTCTCTCTGAGTGTCTGTCGCACCCTCCCCCTCCCAACATTGGCAGGACCAGGGTGACACCTCGATCTTGATCTTAATCTATCTACTGGCTTCTCTCTCAGACACACACACACTTGCTAGTTGTGTCTCTGTGCCTAGCACACGCACACTCTTGGTATGCCTTTCGCTCGCTCTCCACCCTCCCAACAAAGACAGGAGCAGGGTGACACCTCGATCTTGATCTTAATCTATCTATTGGCTTCTCTCTCAAATACACACACTCTCGCTAGTTGTGTCTCCGTGCCTCGCACACACACTCTCGATACGTCTTTCTCTCCGTAGCCCCTTTAGATATGTAGATTTCTCGGTGGTCGTTGATGGTGGGGTCGGAGTGCGCGCAGAGGTGTAATCACGATGACGCCGAAGTGTAGCCTCGATAATGCTTTTCTCTTCGACAACATGGGTGCATTCTTGTGTGTGTAGCCAACTCGCCCATTGTGCCTTGTTTTTACGGGCCTGATGTGATGGTTTTCGCCCGGTTTTCTATTAATTAATCGGGCAACTCTTTTCTTTGTTATTAAAGAATTCGAGATCCTTTGGGGCAGACATAAAATATATCACTTTAAACCAATTATCATAGTAACTATATAAAAAGGCAGATATCTCTTGCTTGTTCGAGGAAGAACATCAGGTGGAGTGGTTAGCGCCTGATGTTCGCAACGCGTTGTCCTGAGTTCGAATCCTGTTGGAAACTTTAGTTTCTTATATGTTTTTATATATATACTTCTTTTCACTACCCTACTGACAGTGGAACCCACAGATAAAATGAGAGCGGGCGCCTTGCTACGTAGGCGGATTTAATAGATAGTACTTAGAATACAAGTTTAAGGATTGGAATATTCATTTCTGAGCCCAGGCTCATCTGCACCCACGCAGAAGAAAAAAATGAAAACAAATACTAGAAAATTTCAAACAATTCCCATTTTTTTGCATGGTAGATAATTAGGTGTGTGAGGTCCGCTCCAATTTTCAGATCACTTGGACATCTGAGTAGCTCTCGGCAAAAAAGACAAATTTGGGTGTGTAAAAAAGTTTACTGTTCATGTACTGTTCTGACCCAATTTGTCTTTTTTTGCTGAGAGCTACTCACATGTCCAAATGATCTGAAAATTGGAGCGGACCACACGCAAAAAATTATCTACCATGCAAAAAAAATTGGGAATTTTTTGAATTTGTTTGATTTTTTGTGGATTATTTCTTGACTGGGTGCAGATGAGTCTGGGCACCGAATCGCTGCACTAATTTTTTAAGGATTGATTTGTTTCATTTTTTTACTTTTTGTACAAATTTGTACCCAGCGTGCAAGTTCATGTACTATACATGCAATTAACTTTTTGTTTTTCAGAATCATACATGCAATTAACTCACATGGATTTGATGTGACTATAATTTCTAGCATAAGGGCATCTCCAACGACAACCAGCAAATTTCCTCCCGCATCCTTTCGCGAACACGACGACATCCAACGCTAGCCGCATACATTTTGACAACAACTCGAACCAACCGGACGAAATTCGTGCAAACACGGCCGGATTTCATATAAACATGACAGATTTCATATAAAAATGCCGGATTTTCATATAAACATGACGGATTTCATTACATTAACATCAACTAAGCAGTGCTAGTCCGGCTCTCGAGGTACAATTAATACCTAATCTAAATGGTCGCCCATGGATCCCTTTGTCTTCCTCATGTCCGGCAGCCCGATCAAGACACTTGCGGGGTCGATGAAGGTCCTCGCAAGAGAAGAACCGGGAAAGACACCGGCTGTGTACGCCGTCGTCACCTCGGCGGCGGCCTCCCATGTTCTACTTCTTCTCGATGATGGCGGCGGACACGGACGCGCTGGCCATCGACTCGTCGCTCTCCGCGCACCCGGCTTCTATCTCTACTTGCATGGCACGGCCACAGGCACGAGAGGCGCGACCACAAACACGGGAGGTGCGGTCGCAGACACAGGAGCGACGACGCCCGTGCCGGCGTGGAGCAACTCGCCACTCCTCATCGAGCTGGCCTGGAGCACCGAGTTGCTGAACCACGCGCCGGCTTGGGGCGGCAACTGGCTCCGTCAGGCTAGGCGAGGGAGGTGGAGCAGCGAGCAGCCTCGCTTGTATCCGGCAGTTTCAGGGCGCCACCCAGCCGGCTTGTATGCCGGAGAACTGCTTCTCGGAAGCCATCGGAAGAGTGGAGAAAATGGTGAAGGAGGAGATGGGGGGGCGGCGGAGGGGTGCGGTTCTTGCCCGTCGTCTGGCCTCAGTTAAAATAGAGGGCGGACGGGAGGAGCTCCACCGGTGTTGCGTTTAATGCCGGCCCGCTCAAGAATGGACGTGTGGCAGGAGTAGGTTTCTAAGCTTCGACGCGGGTTAAATGGAAGCGTTTGAATGCGGCGAGGAGGCGTGTTCAGCCGGGCGTGCAGCGGGCGGCGCCCTCGGCCGGCGCACCACTCTCTACAAGTAGTACTTTACAGCTATTAAACCAGAAAAGTATTTTTTTTGAGAAATGGATGGTAAACTAGTAAACCAGGACTGTTCCTAATACGGTTTGAATGCAGACGAGGGAGAGGGTAGCGGTTTCGGAAACGTTGAACGGCCAATGATGCATCCTCCTTCAATTAGCATGCTGAGGGAAGTAATTAATGGGAGAAGCGGAAAGGAGGCAACACGATGTGAATGCGACGCAGTTTGCACTCATATAAAGGCGCCCCTCCACTCCAATGCATCTACCAGATCATACGCACCTACACTAAGCGCAACAGTGCTCACTCCAATTCCCAAACCAAGTGATCAGAAGCCAGACCCATGGCGGCGATGCGTGCGAGCGGCCTGCGGCTGTGCCAGATGATCCGAGACGCCGGCGTGCTGCACGACACCGTGGATCGTCTCGGGCTGGTGCTTTGGACCGGTTGGTTAATAGCCCGCTTCGACACCAGCTATGACTCTCAGTTGGATAAGATGATCGTCGACACCATCAACAAGATCACCGTCGTCAAGAAGCTCGCAGACGACATCGTCGTATTCCTCCAGCCCGCACGCCCAAGCTCCTCGTTGCCTGCCACCCTAATCGGCCTCCATGGTGAGAACCTCTTTCAAACACTGGTGGCCCTGTGACTGCCTGCCGATGCGACGAAGAATGTCCACCTCGAGGTTGCGCTCACCGCGAGGCGCCTCGCCTTGCAAGCATTCATCGACCTACACATCCACGTGTATGAGCAAGTCGTGTACATAGGCCTCTACAAGGCCAGTGAGGACGCTACGACGTTGGCCTTTGTCAACCGGCTGGAAGCCTTGGATGCCTTTGTTTAGAAGCACCTTGACCTCGCCACAAAAGTCGCTGCTCCTCAGCCGCCGGTCGGTGGCCCGGCGCACTAAGTCGAGGAGGAGGAGGTCATTGATGGATTCATCTTTCTTCTTGCCTCCTGTAACCACCACTGCGATTGAGTCATCATGGCCTTAATTCTTATTGTATCGCATTCTCATTCCAGTCGATAAAGACATGTGTGATCCATTTGCTCACATTTTGCGTCAATTATATGCATCACTGTAACTAGTAGTACCTCCATCCTGGTTTATTGGTCACCTTCATATGTTTGTGCCAAATTCTGACTTTAGATTTAACTAACAATATGTTAATGCATGTCAAAAAAAATAATATCATTGGAAACTATGTTCAAGTACGAATCCAACGATATATTTTTTGGTGACATGCATTAATTTTTTGTTAGTTAAATCTATGGTTAAAATATGACACAAAGGGGACCAACAAACCAGTTCGGACGTTGTGCTTACCTTTTGCACCAACTTCGTAATTTACGTACGATGCTTGACCCAACCTACCAAACTACTCGTAAATTCAAAACTATGATCGAACTTATAAATTCAAAACTACTCGTGCAGCACGCCTGTCCCGTTCGCAAGTTCAAAACGAGAAACTGGAACGCGTACAACAAGCCTGTCCCGTTCGCGTCGCATTCCACACTATCGTTCTGGCCCGCCGGTCAACGGGCATTGGCTAGGCATATAGTATCACTAACATGTGGGACCGCATGTGAGGAAACCGATGATGCACCAAACTGGCTAACTCCCCCGCTTACCGTGCGGGAAAGCCCCGCCCTAGCGTTTTCAATCTTCATTTCTATCTATCGATCGCACCAAGGAGCAGAACCAAATGTTACAATTTATATTTCAAAAAAAGTGTTACAATTTATACTCCATCGGTTTCTTTTTAGTCTGCATCTAAAGTTTGGTCAAAGTCAAGCTTTGTAAAGTTTGACTAACTTTATATTAAACAATATCAACATTCATAGTGTGAAATCAATATGATCAGATGCACGATGAAATGTATTTTCATACTATATAGTTTTAAAATGAAAAGCCTGCCTCGTTCGAGTCGCACGCTCACATGGTCGGGACTCGGCAGTACTCCACGGTCAGTCCGGCACGCCGCATAGCTAGGGAAGGCGTGTTGCCTAGCATTTTCACTGTCATGTGGGACCGCAGTTGAGCAAACCAACTATCGGCAAACCCCCACCCCTCTTGCTGCGCGTCGGCTGAGTTTGAATTGGAAGAAAGAAATGAGGAGGGGAAGTGTGTTGTAGCACGGACGCCAAGAAATTTGGTGTCAGATGGGAGTCATGTCGATAGAGTAGGAGCACTCCATACTAGTTTGTACTACTACCACTATACAACTACTACTGTACTAAAGTTATACTACTCGAGTACTAGTACTCCGGTACGTGCACGACACAGCTTCGTAGGAACAAAATTGGGGCAAGATATTGTTTCGAGTGATTTCTCTCTTTTCTCAGTCAATGTATTAAGAATAATATGATGTGGGGGGCACCCATGAAGCCACGTGGCACATCTGGAGGTCTTGTTGCGAGCTTCTTGTGTGGATCGATCACACTGTCGCGCTGCTGGTTCGAGAGGAATGTGTCAGGGTACAATTAGGTTATAGCAGATCCTTACACACACAAAAAAGGTTATAGTAGATCCGAATCCCAGCCACCTGGACCATTGGATCAACATCTATCAACGGTTTATATCGTATACGTGCAAATGCACGCATTGACTACATAAAAATAATGAATATATAATATATAATACATAATACCGCATATTAGGTTTCTCTAAAGTCAAACTTTCTATACTTTCAGCAAGTTTGAAGAAAAAAATATTAACATATACACCACAAAATATATATCATTTGATTCATCATTGCATATATTTTCACATCATGTAAATTAGTTAGTGTAAATGTTCGCATTGTGTTCTACGAACTTGGTTAAGGTTTATAAAGTTTGACTACAGACAAAGCTATATGCGGAGTAAATAAAAACGGAAGGAGTAGTATAGATATAGATATAGAAATCAAAACTAGTACTATAGTCTATAGATATAGATATATAGCTACCTTCTTTCTATATTAAAACTCGCGTTTTTGTGTAGACATTGTTTGGCCTCGCTAAAATTTGCATCCGCGAGCTGTGTAGGACTACCGCTTTATTCAGATGCTCTATCAGGAACCCCACCATTATCCTTAATTAATTCACATTAGAAATTTAGATTGCATTATCTTAGTTCTTGTCGGTTCTTCGGTTGCTTGCAGAAACTTGATCTCGTTATTCAGGTTGATCGTGCATACGGCAAGATCAGTGACTATGGGAGATTGGTTTAATTAGCGATTGTCGATTCGTATCATCGCGTACGATATAGTTGGATTGTCAATGTCAAAATCCTCCAAATCAATAGTTATCCCCACTCTCATCGAAAGATTGGGTCGTCATCACATGGCTACCAGCTAGACAATTCCTTCTCTAAAACATACACATGAACACCCATCTCAGTATCTAGGTACACGCCTCCCTCTCCCTCGGAACACACACACCTCTCCACACGATCCATGTCTATTGGTCTCTCTCCCATCCCATCAAAAAAATAGGCACACCGCCATTCTCTCCTTCTCGCGGCCCCTATCTATGTAGTTAGGTCTCCGTGTGACACACAAGCATTGCTCTCCATCTCTACTATCTCCCTCTCTCTCCCACACATAACCTTACCCCCCCCCCCCCCGGCGAACTATGCTGACGACCTCTATGTAGCTCTCACACACGAAAATAGACGATGTATGTGTGTCCCTTCACCACACACAGACTATCGCTCCCCCAATATCCCCGTCATGTAACCTTGTCGATCCCCTGTATGTCTATATCCTGTAACAGGTTGACGTTACACGCACCCCCTCTCACTCTCTCTTTATCTCACGCACACGCACACACCCTCTTCCTCCCTTTCAGACACCTCTCTCTCTCTCTCTCTCTCCGACACACACACACATTATTTCGAACATGCATATGCCCCCCTCTCTCTCTCTCTTTCTCTCGAGTGCACGCACACCGCCGCCCACCTAGACAAATCCGACGACCCTCAGGTATAACTTCCTTCGAAACCGGCCTTGCTCTACTGCCCCAGCTCCCCACGTCGCTGCATGTGGATCTTTTTCTACTACTCAGCCCCGCTCGTAACTAGGCTCGATCTGCTATTCCAAAGCCACCTAAATTTTTACTATTAGAGGTAAAGCTACCTCATGCAGTCGAATCTAGCACTTGGTTCAAACAGGGAAGAAAGGGGGGGAAGTTGTAGCATGAATCTAGGACTTGGTTCAAAGAGGAAACAAAGGGGCAAAAAGTAGTAAAGACTGGCTATCCAACTGGTCTCTTGGGGTAAAAAGGAAATAAAGTGGGGACTGGGGGACAAGTCAATAGAAGATTTGCTGCCCTCACATAGTAAAATGTGGCTATAGTGAACAAAAATGGGACCAACCCAGATATTCTGTTTGGATGTTTCTTGCTTTGGGCAACAAACTTCGCATCACCACTTTCTGCATCGGTGGAGATACATGGTGCTGGTGCACCCACTGTCCCAAGCCCTTATGGCAATTTTTTGCTGTTGTTAATCTATGCCGCTGGTAAAATGTACCAATCCCACTGCTAAAGTAAGGACATGTTTACCCACGGTGTTGTTTTTAATGTAATGTCTCCAGAAATATGAAGCAATGGCACTGTTTTAATGTCCTGCTATATTTCCCATTAAGATAAGCAAGTTGCTTCTTTTCGTTACAAATGCAACTGTCCGGGTCCGCCTACTGTCCCATGCCCTTATACCAACTCTATAGCCGCTGTTAATCTAATGTAGCTGGTAAAATCAAGGAATGGCACCATTAAAGTAATGTCATATAACGGTTGTCATTGTTAATCTTAATGCCCCCGGTAATATGAAGCAATGCTGCTGCTTTAGTAATTGATACTATCCTTCTATGATTGCCATTAAGATAAGGAGATGCTTCTTTTCATTTCATGTATGTTTCATCACTTGTTATTCACCCTCCTTTATACCTTTTTTGCAAACAGAGATATACATTTCACCTTGTTGCTATTGCGACCTTTTGGTGAACTGCACAAAACACTTCTTTTATTTCTGGAACTCTGTGGGTAATCTCCTCCAGCAGTTAATTAGCCTTTGCAACATTAGCCATCACTGTCACCACAATGGCACTTTCCACATATATTTTTAACGAACATGGACGCTTGATTTTAGTTGAACTGCACAAAAGAATATCCAAATTACAGTTGCACCTTCCACGATCTTGATGACCAACCTTGATGTTGCTCAATTTTATTGCAACTAATGAAGAAGAAGCTGCCAGCTCATGGGGCCTAGTACTTCTTGCTAATTGCATGATGCAAACATTGCTTCATTTTAGGTGAACTGCACAAAAAGGTCGCATGAATTGAATCATCCATGTTGGTGACCAGTGTCAACCCTTCTACGATGGCGTTGACTACAGATATGGTTCCCATGATGAGGTATGTTCCTTTTTGGTACTACCCTTCGGCAGAACGATCCTGCATGTTGACTCTGCATGCACCTAGTGATCTTGTGCTACTTTTTTGGCACTGCCATGAGAAAGCAATAATGTTATTATTTTGCACCTTAATCTAATGCCACTAATAATTTGAGGCAATGTTTTGGCCCTGCTAGTGCCACAGATAAAATGAAGTAATAATAGAGTTAAAATAGAGCTAATGTCTTCGCTATCATTTCATTTCCAATGTTAGATAATGAATGTACTTCTCTTTGTGAGTATACATTTCATCAACTAGTCCCATTCTTAAAGTAATGACATGTTTAAGTTTTGTGCAAACAGGGATGCTTAATTTTAGTTGAACTACACAAAAAGAGAGATTGGAATGACTCAAGGCCCCTCTTTCTACTGCCACACTGAGGTTCATCAGTTTGAGAAGGTGTATCCGGGAGAATTGAATCCATTACCTATCAGGCCTACCGTCAAGGCGCCGCAGGCCCCCTCTCTCCCTCGCAGCACGGTGGGCACCATAATTTTTGTTGAACTGCACAAAAAAAGCGATTCAAATGACTCAAGGCCCCTCCTTCTAGTGCCACACTGAAGTTGTTAATAGATTTCAACGAATCGCCTTCATGGCAAGATACGAGGACGGGGGACCTGAAGAATAACTTGATCTCAGAAAGTCATCTCACATATGTTAGTACTGTCCTTCATCCACATGATCATGCTTTGTCATAATGTGCTACTGTTGTATTTTCTTTAATAAAGTTATTGCATCGCAATCTTTTCCCATTGAGAAAATGAAGTTGCTTCTATTTATTGATATGTTTCATCAACTAGTGCCACTATTATAGTAATCACGCTTTTTCATTATTTGTGCAAACAGGGTTACTCAACTACATATTAGTGGAGCTGCACAAATGATCGGATGGAACCCGCATATGCAGAGTGTGAGTGCCACCATCTAAAATAAACGTGGCTTGGCACAACACAGATGTTCGGATGGTTCCACAAGTTCTTGGCGACCCGCTTATGCAGAACATGTTAATCTGCCGGCTGGCGGTGGTAAAACCGGCAGACCTCGGGGTAGGGGGTCCCGAGCTGTGGATCTCGGATCAATGGTAATAGAGATGAAGGAGATGGTGTTTACCCAGGTTCGGGCCCTCACGAAGAGGTAATACCCTACGTCCTGCTTTGATTGTACTGATGATGAAGTATCGAGTACAAGCTTGATCTACCTCGAGATCGTAACGAGAAGTCTAACCCTAGGGCTAGGTGGATGGTAATTGTGATTCCGTGTCCTCTACAGGATAAACCCCCTAGCTTATATACATGCCAGGTAGGGTATCTAGGGTTGCATGGTCAGTATCCAGGGATGAGTATGGAGGCGACAGGAAATGTCGTGGGGTATACTCCAAGTCTTTGGCAGATGCAATCTTGATCACGTCGTGGCTTCCGGAGTCCATCTGAATGAGAACGAGGGCCTTCGGGCCCAGCCTGAAGACTATGAGCCGGCTAGGTTTGTACCCCCTAAGCTAGGACACCGTCAGTAGCCCCCGAACTAGTCTTCTATGCCGAGGACGCCCCCTTCGCCTTTAACAACTTCGGATCCGGAGTCCTTGGCTCAACAGACGAGTTCCCCCCTTTCTGTTGGTACTTTTCTTTATTCGAGGCCGCCACAGACCACTCGTCGAAGGGGTGGTATCCCTTGTTCGGAACCCAACAAAAACACGTTCCGCATCCGAGGTCGCGGGATTACTTAGCCTCAAAGGCCTGACGCGTAGGTGTGAACAGTGCTTTCAACCTAACAACTTTATCGAAGAGGCACCACCCACGACCAGGCGAGCAGTTACTGCTCACTCGAATCGCGGCCCAAGGCAATCCTTTTACTGGCACGTCCCATTGAAACGGAGATCGTGCCCATTTTTTAAGGGATATCATTAAGATTTTGTTTTCCCCTATACGCATAACGGCATCTTTAATGGGTAATGGTGATTTCAACGGCGCGGCTAGAGGGACTCTTGGCCTTTTCATCAGCCTATATAAGAGCGAAGGGGTAGCAGTAGAGAGAACACGCTCCCTTCCTTCCCTGCCTACCGCCTCTCAAGCTCCATCGCTCAGATCCAATCCCGAGCTCTGCCCGCTTCCTCAGCGCATCTCCTCTTAACAATGGTGGACAACAACCTCAAGGGGCACTGGGCCAGTTCCTCCGTGACGGAGGGCACCATTTTGGAGTTGCGCAACGCGGGGTACATCACTACGGAGGTCCGCACTCGCGCGCCGGCTCCGAAGCAGCGCATACCCACTCCCGACGCTGGGGAGAGGGTCGTCTTTGTCCCCCACCTCATCAGAGGTCTGGGGTTACCGCTGCACCCTTTCGTGCGCGGGATCATGTTTTACTACGGGCTAGATTTCCACCATCTGGCCCCGAACTCCATCCTTCACCTCGCCTCCTTCATCACCGTCTGCGAGGCCTTCCACCGCATCGAGCCACACTTCGGGCTATGGCTGAAGATCTTCGGTGTCAAGCAGAGGTCCAGCGACTCTGAACTCTCTGAGTGCGGGGGCGCGATGATCAGCAAGAACCAGAAGGCGGTCTGGTTCAAAGGCATCTTTATAGAGAATGTCAAGGAGTGGCAGCGCGAGTGGTTTTACATCACCGAGCTACTCACTGCCGGCCAGGCCGAGGTCGAGTTCTCAGCTGGCCCTCCGAAGAAGCTCGTGTCCTGGAAGAGGAAGGGCATGATTTGGGGGAACCCGGCGGAGGTGAATGTGTTGATCCAGAAGATCGAGTTCTGGATAAACCAGAGGGACATCAAGCTTGAGGACGTGGTGAATGTCATGCTCCACCGCCACGTCCTGCCGCTTTAGTCTCGGGCTACCCCGATGTGGGCGTACAAGCCCAAGGACGTGGTGCCTATCCACCACTTCTTCCGCTCCACCCCGGCTGGGATTTGGAAGCTGCTGTTCAAGCCATCCAAGGACGGTTTTCCCGAGGCCGGGAGCGACTTCGGCTTCGAAGCCGCCCATGACGCCCCCGAGGTAAATCTCAATACTTAGTTCTACACCCCGTGTTTCCTGGTACCTCACAAATGTTGGCTAACCAGTCAATCAAACATTTGCAGAAGTGGACCCCCAAGGCGCAGCAAATAATGTGCCTGGCGCCGCAGCCCGAGGGGGAGAGGACTCCCCTGCTCGCGTCCCTCTTAACCGAGGAGCCGCATGTGGTGATCCCCAAGGAGTCCAAACCTCCGAGGGGCAGAGCGGGTCTCCGAGCTCGGGAGACCTCGGTCACCCGGTCCGAGGAAACACATGCCTCCTCCACCCACAAAGAGGAGGAGGGAGACGTGGGGGAAGGGAGATCTTCCCCTAAAGGGAAGAGGGCGGTGTCCGAGGGCGCCGAAGAGGAGGCGAGGCCGAAGAGGCCGTGCAAGGCCTCCGCCGATCCAGTCCTGCCGAAGAAGCCCAGCTTCCCCGACGAGTCAGACGAGGACCTCCTCGTGCTGGGGAGGAAGAAACCGGCACCCCAGAGGTATATAATCACCACTCAATTTCGACTTCGAAAGCCTGTTCCTCACATGAGGCTTATAAGAGAATTTTTGCCAGCCCACCCGGGACTCGCCTCAGCGGCGACATTTCGGGCGATCTGCCCCCGTCGGACAGCGGGGAGCCGGAGCCCGCCAAGACTCCCTCGGCCTTCGAGGGATTAGGGGAGGCATCATCCGGTCCGGCCCCTCCAGTCAACACATCGGGGCCCGGGGTACCGGTCGTCATGGCCGAGGTTGACACCTCATGTCGTCGGAAACGACTGTCTATGGGATCGAACGAGTCCCTTTGCGATTCGGCTCAGGGGACGTGCATGGGACAAAGAAAAGGTCTTTAGTCAGTGCAAGAACACGCAGGGGATTTATCCAGGTTCGGGCCGCTATGAGCGTAAAACCCTACTCCTGCTCTGTGGTTGATCGAATATGACCTCTGGTTATAGGGAGCGCAGTTTTTCGGCAAGGTGCTCAGGAAAATGCAGCTACAGTGTGTAATTGAAATGGGTGTCGACCGTTCTACCTGTAGCCGTGGGCCTCCTTTTATAGGCCAAGGGGTTACCACAATGGCTAATATGGTCATTACAAAGTGTGAGTAGTGACTTGCACCGTCATCACGTTTATCTTCCAATGGGGTAAGACAAACGCATTTAATGCATAGTTAGGTGCTACGTTGGGGAGGCGAGGCCTTGGGCAAAAGATCTGTACCACCGGTCCTGGCGCCCTCCTGTAATCTCGACACGTCTTAGGGACGGGTGTCATTAAAGTTAATCTCGGTGCGGAATGCTAACACGTGCCTTCTCTGGCCATGTTGACTGTCTGCCTGCTCGACACCTAGCCCACGAGCCTATCTGGTCGATGGTGAGGTGGAGCGGTAACGGGACAGAACAAGCCTGCTAGCACGGAGCTTGCCGGGCCTTGCTTGCCAGCAAGGGAACTTGCCGGCAACCATAGCCTTAGTCTTCACCTTGCCGGGGCAAAGCTTGCCGGCAAGAATAGCGTCGATCTTCAATACTTAGAATAGTACTTCTCTATGACCTGCCTTGAGGTCTTCTTCACGGTCTTGGTGTTGAGTCTTGGGTTGTAGTTATCCTCTGTCAAGCCCTTGCCGGAAGGGAGGCTACAACTGCCTGTGCACAAGTCTGGGTATGAGGGCACCCATGTCTTAGTACACCGACAAGAGCCCCTGGGCCTGGGCCACGCGCGCATGCAAGGCGTCGTTGGGCTAGGCCCAAACAGTGCACAGGCGGCGCGTGGCAGAGAATAACTGTCTTAATCTTCTCTTTTACTGAACCCGCCCACGATGCGCATTAAATGCGGGCATGGGAAAGGTGGAGCGGAATGGCGGCGGGAGGTGGTGCGCCTGAAAAAGCACAGCCACGTAGGATGGGAAAGAGCCAGCCCCCGCGCCTTCCCCATAAAAAAAGGAAACCGCGAAGGGCACTGTTCATTTACCCCCCCCCCCCTCTTTCCAATCTAGCCAGTTTGCCGCCGTCTTCAACCTCGCGCCAGAACGCCTTTTCCTTCCACCACTGCGTCGCGCCCCTTTCCAGCTTCAGAGTGCGTCCACCTCGCATAGCCATGGCGCCCAAGAGGAGTCGGAATAAATTGGGGAAGGTGGCTGACCCAGATGCGGAGGTGGGGGGAATGGAGTGGGCGGCGATGCGGAGGGGCAACATCATCTTCAAGCTGGAGTTGGAGGAGCATGACCTAATGGAGCGGTACGTGATCATGTGGGGGAAGGACACTAAAGCCCACTCCGCGCCTGATGTTCTTCCCGGCTCTATCCAGCCCAGCGATGACAAGTACCCATTCTTCGCCGCTTACTTCTATTGCGGGCTTGTCCCTCCTTTCTCTGAGTTCTTCCATGAAATCATGTACACGTACGGGTTCCACCTCCTAGATTTCACACCGTACACCGTGACCTGCCTGGCTGTTTTCGCGTATTTCTATGAAAACTTTGTTGGAGTAATGCCCAGCGCAGCTCCGTTCCGCCACTATTTCATTCCCTGCATCGAGGCGGACACCCTCTCCGGCTGTATTGCCTGGATTCCCAGGGACGGGGACGCTTATCTCCCTGGATCGTTCAACCGGGAGTGGAGCGAATGGCACGGAGAGTGGTGCTGGATCAAGGACGACAGGTTCCCTCACTTTTGCAAGCTCAGAACGAAGAAAGTGAGGCGCGTCGAGAGTTGGGACCACTTTGATGACAAGGATGCCCATCTCGAAATCGCCATGACCCGGATTCTCCGTCTCAGGGCTGCCGGCCTCACCATCGGAATGGTGGGCGCCGATTTTCTCCGCCGCCGTATTGCCCCTCTTCAAGACAGGGGAAGAAGGCCTGCTTGGGATTACCAGAACACGGCCGATATCATGCGGGTGAACACAGGGCTTCACACCAACCTGACAGTAATGCAGCACGCGGCTTTCTGCGGCATGCTCTTTCGGACCAGCGGCAAGTTTAACTGGCCGGCAGGTGTGGTGCCGCTGTCTAACAACTCCGCCAAGGATGCCATCATCGCCATGATGCCATCTTGCAATGCTCAAGGTGTCGAGGGGAGTTGGCAAGCACCACCCGAACACGCGGTGAGAGGATGGTCGATATGTTGGTGGAGAAGCCCATCCGGGAAGAGGCGGATTGCTTCAGCGACACCACCCAGGTGGAGTTTGAATATATTGCCAGGAAAGCGGCAGAAGCAAGATTGGCTAGAGATGCTGGCGGTTCCGGCTCTGTGGCATCTAATGCTGAGGAGGGGAATGAGGAGGGGCCGGCAAGCGAGCCGTCAGAAGAGTCTGCTGGGAGGCGAGAGCAACTTGCCAGAGGTCAGGGTAAAGAGGCCACTAAGGGGCAGACACTCAAGGAATCCCTTGCTCTGGCATGGACGGCTCGTGTCCTCCGGAGAGCCGCTTCTGGGGAGCCAGTTCGCTCTTCGCCCTCGGGTGAGGAGGTTGCCGGTGGGGAAGCGACCGGTGAGGTTGCCGGGCGACGAGGAACTCAATGCCAAACCCCTCAACAGCAGCAAACGCGGCGTACTTCTTTGGAGAGCACAGCCGTGCCGGCGGCCAGAGCGGCCGGGTCGTCATGTCCTGCTGCGCCAGTGGCAACCAAACGGGCCATGACTTCTTCCCCGTCGCCCTCCTCGAGCGGCAGGCCCGGAGGCTTGTATGATCTCTCCACCCTTAGCTACGAAGAGGAGGACGAGGAGTGTATATCCCCAATCCCCTTCATTCAATTCTTGGTTTCTTGCCTGCATTAACCTGACTTGCTTCATCTTGGCTTGGTTGACAGTGACAGGGAAACCCTGGCACAAAGGATGGCCAAGAGACCGAGGACTAGAGCAGAAGAGGAGCCGGCAACAGGCATGGCGCCAGACGACGATGCCTCGGAAACCAGGCTCCAGTGCAGCCCCCAGAGTGACGCCACTATTAACTTTCCTTTGGCAAGCACAGGTGTTGAGATGTTCACTACTGGCATTGGCACGGGAGTAGGAGAAGAACGTCTCGAGAAGGAACGCCCGGAAGCTGATCCAACTGGGACGTCTCCATCAACCGCTCCCCCGGCAAGCGGTTCTCCGGCAAGGACCCCCACAGGCGAGGCCATTCGCACTGATGATGTACCGGCAAGTGTGGCTGCCGGCAACCAGGCGACGACAACCGAAGTTGCCGGGGATGAGATCATCCCTCCTCAACAGCCCCAGCCTGGTATGTCTTGTACCATCGAGTAGCTTTTTCCTTTTTTTGTTTTCTTGAACTTGATCTGAGTCTTGATTTTCTCTCCTCCCCATCCTTTCAGATTTCCCTTTATCTGATGATATGGACGTCGATTCCACCATTGAGGAGATCGCGAAGGATGCCGCCAACGAAGCCAGCAACATTGATGCTGGTGAGGCCATCAGGGTGGCTGACGAGGAGATCGCCAAGGCTGCTCACGAAGAGGCCACCATGGGTGTTGTTGAGGAAGGCGGTGATCAGAACGTCGAAGCCACTGAAGACATTCCTGTCTCAGGAACGCCAAGCGCTAACTTGGCTAGGAGGGCGATCTTGACCAGCAAGGCGGTCACCGGTGACCACCCCTCGACGTCTGAAGAACCCTTCTCAAGCAGGTACTTGAAGGTTGGCGACAATCTGTTCGTCAACCTTCCCGGGACATCAAGCATCGGGGTGCCTGTGGAAGGAGAGATCTTGGACGGTGAGGTCCTTACTGCTGCTGGACTTGAGGTCGTTGACGAGCTGCCCGTCAACATCAGCGAGACCAAGGAGCAGCAATTCTTCAAGGCCATGAGCAAGAACTTCCAGAAACTCCAGGTGTGCCACCGTGCCCGGACGAATAAGTTGGATTCCAGGGCGGCCGTCCTTGACAAGGAGGAGGATTATTTCAAGAGGCGCATGGAAGAAAAGCAGATTTGGTATGCGGAATGCCTCCAAGACCTCCATGAATGCCAAACCCAACTTGCCAAGGCCCAGGAGGAGTTCATTCTAGAGAAAGTTGATGCCGAGAAGGCACAGGAGGAGGCTGCACGGAAAATAGCAGTGGAGGGGCAAAGTTGAATGAGCGCAAGGTCGGCCTTGACGCTTATGAGGAAGAGCTTGTCGCTCGTGAAGCCAGGCTTCCTGCTATGCTTCGTGGCAAGGACAACGAGATCCAGGCTCTCGTTGCCCAGCAAACCCAGGAACTAGAGCAGAAGCACAAGGAGGCTATCGAGGCTCAAGCCACGGAGCATGCTGGCAAGATCAAGGAGGCCATCAATGCTGCCAGAGCTATAGAGGTCGCCAAGATCGAGCTGGAAAGCAAAGTGCGAGCACTCGAAGCAAACCTTGCTGCCAGCGGCAAGGAGATCTCGGCGCTCAAAGCAGACGCGGAGAAGGCAGTCCACACCCTGGTGGGACTGCAAACTTCGGCATCTACCAAGAACCAAGAGCTCGCCAAGGCCAAAGGCACGATCGAAGATCACAAGCTGAAGCTAGACACCTTGGGGCTGTCTCTTGACGAAGCTAAAAATCTTGAGAAGACCTTGGTGAAGGAACTTCAGAATGAGAAGTCAAAACTTGCAAGTGCCGAGAGTTCTTTCAACAAGCTCAAGGACGCCTACAGGCTTTGGGCCGGCCGGCTCATGGTTGCCGCGGGGAATATTTCCGTCAACCTACGCGCCCTGGGCTTGTCAGAGTACCACTACTCCTCTGCCGAACGGGACAGCACCAGCGCCAGGCTCGCCTTCTTCTTCGAAAACTTGGGTGAAGCGCTGAAGAAACACCACGGGGCTCGAGCTGCATATCTTGCCAACGAGTCCCGCAGGCTTTGCCGGGATGTCCTCTTCAAGATGCTCAAAGAAGTGGTGTACCGGAACCCAAGCATCGACCTTTCCAAAGTCTTTGTAAGCCTGCCCAAAGGAGCCGATACCAAGGCTATCGATGAGCTCGTTGCGCCCATCGCCGATAGGGTCAGCCAAATCCCCAGGGAAGAGGGCGGGGTTATGAGCTAGGCTTCGCCTCCTTAGTTTGCCGCTTGTAAGATCAAGCAAAAGATACATTTATCTTAAGTCCGACTGCACTCGGCCTTGATGTATTATAACATGCATTTAAGATGGATGTATGTGCGCTGTTCTCCTTATTCCGTTCTGTCTTTGCATGATTTTTGTACCCTACGCTTGCCGGAAGCTTGCCGGTACGCACACCCTTGCCGTAAGTGCTTGAGGAGCGGGTCCTTAGCAGCTTGCCGGAAGTGTCGCTACCGGCAAGGTCACGCTCGACGGTCACAACGCGGCTGCTTAGGTTGCCAAGCGGACTCGAAGCAAAGTAAGAGCGTAGTCGATCACGACAAGGTTCCTTAGCATGCAGGTTTCTCATACAAAGTCCAAAGTCGTTCAAGGAGAATCGCAACTACAACAAAGAATTTATTTCAAAGTTTTGCAACTTAGCTCATTCCTTGTTGTACCTCTTGCCATAGGGTGACATCTTGAACGCGTCCTTTGGTATCCATACCATCACTCCCCCTGGGAAACTTCTACGCGAGGAATCCTTCCTTCCTTTAAGAAAGAAAAGAAAAGAGGAGGCTGGAACCTTGGTGGTTCGTTAATCACCTTATGCAAGGGAAAATGTAACACAAGACTGCCTACAACACATAAATATATATGTACTTGACAAAGAATTGTGAAACATCTAACTTTTATTTATTTTGCATGGGATCTGCGCCCGGCTTTATACAAAGTTGCCGTGACGGCATACTTCTACAAAAGAGGTTGCCGGGCAGCCCGACAACCGCGCCTTACGGGTAAAACTTACGAAGATGCTCAATATTTCATGAGTTTAGCACCGGAGTGCCATCTTCGGTCTCTAGGTGGACTGTGCCGGGCCTACTGACTGGTATTATCCGGTAAGGGCCTTCCCACTTCCGCGTCAACTTGTTTTTTATCCTTCGTGGATCGAATCCGACGAGGAACAAGGTCGCCTTTCTCAAGGTCCCTGGCTTTCACTTTGCGGTTAAGGCAGCGGCGCAAAGCTTGCTGGCACCGTGCAGCACGGGCAGGAGCCTGCAAACGATCTTCCTCAAGGAGCGCGGCATTGTCATGCCGCAGCTCCTCTTGGTCCTCCTCATTGAAGGCCAAGACTCGAGGTGACCCATGTTTGTGTTCCGTGGGGAGTATTGTTTCTGCACCAAGACTTGCTTCCTGACCTTCTGCTTGAGGGGTCTCGCATGAGGGCAGACAGCAAGGTGGTGCTCAGTTGCCCTCCTAAGAACTTCAGGGACGTCAGGCGCTTGCCAGGCAAGCACACTGGCATTCATCCGTAGGAAGGCAACGAGCTCGACTCCCTATTTGTTGCCGAGAGTGGCACTTTCAGATAAAGTGCCACTCGTCCCATCCCCTTTCGCAGAAACTTGTTTGGTCATGGATGCGGAAGCCTTGGCTCTCTTGCTCTGCCGGTAGAGCTCTCTGGTATGTCCTCGACAGGCATGCTGCACTGTGAAGTGCGCTTCCCAGAGTCCTTCCCAGAGGTCTTGTCGGTCTTCTTCTTCTTTCCTTCCCCGGGAGCTTTGGCGGCAGGGGCAAGCACCTCGATGGCAGCTGCTACCGTCGCCTCCCGGTAGAGCTTGTGGGCGCAGATGATTGCATCCTTGTGGTTTGACTTGATGGTGAGGACCCCCATCGGCCCCGGCATCTTGATGACGTTGTACGCATAATGCGACGCGGCCATAAACTTTGCCATGGCTGGGCAGCCCAGAATCCCATTGTACGGCAACGGTATCTTGACGACGTCGAAGGCAATCTTCTCCGTTCGATAGTTGAGCTCGCCGCCGAACGTGACCGGCAATGTGACTTGGCCCATTGGCTTGTTCCTCCCCGGACTGATCCCTTGGAAACTGCCTGTTTCCTCGAGATCCTTGTCGGGGATCTGCAGCCTCTTGATCACATCTTGAGAGATCAAGTTCAAGCCAGCCCCACCGTCAACCAACATCTTTGTCACCTTGAGGTTGCGAATCGTTGGTGAGACCAACAACGGCAAACACCCGACCGCAGTGGTGCGATCAGGGTGGTCCTCGGCGTCAAAGATGATGGGCGGGTGCGACTACTTGAGTGGCTTCTGTGCCTCCATCACTGGCTCTGCTGCATTGACTTCGCGGATCCACTGCTTTAGTTGCCAGTGCGAGGAGTGCAAAGATGCGCCTCCGTCAACACACAAGGCATCCATCGCATTTTGGAATTCCTTGCCGGACCTGCTTCCGTCCTCATCACTATCATCCTCTTCTTGCTGGCCCTGAGCAGCTTTCTCTTTTGGCTGTTTGGCCTTGCCGTGGCGGCCTCCGCGGCCACCACGGTCTTGCTTGCCGGACCCACTAGCACCATCTTGGGCCTTCTCCTTGTCTCGCTTCTCGTACTCTTGCTTCTGCTTTTCGGCAAGTTGCTCTACTTGCCGGCATTGTTGGAGATCGTGGCCCTTGGTGCGGTGGATCTTATAGTACGGCCCGCAGGTCTTGCCGGCTTTCTCGCCTGCCGCAGCCTCCCGGCAAGCATCGCACCCGGCAACCTCCTTGCCGGGGATGTCTGCCTTCGACTTCTTGGTGGCGTTGGTGTCGCCGGAGCTCTCGACGGCCAGTACAGTCTTGTTCTTGCGCTTTATGCTCTTCTTCTGTGGGTTTGATGCGTCGTCATCCTCGGAATCGACGTCTGCACCTGCATCTTCCTCGGGGAGTCGCCTCCCTTCCTCAGCACGTGCACACCTATCCGCCAAGGCATACAGATCGTTGATGTTCTTGACCTGCTCGACATTCATCTCTGACCGCATCCTGCGGTTGCGCACATTCGTGTGGAACGCGGCAACAACAGCTGCGGGATGGATGTCGGGGATGTTGTGGTGCACACGGCTGAACCGTTGTATGTACTTGCGGAGGTTCTCTCCATCCCTTTGGGGGATCACCTGCAAATCGCTGGGCTGACCCGGGAGCTTGTGGCCACCCTGGTAAGCGCCAACAAAATGATGGCATAGATCCGCCCAAGAAGAGATGGAGCCCTCAGGAAGGTTCATCAACCATAACCTGACGTTGGGCCGAAGCGCCAATGGGAAGTAGTTGGCGAGCACTTTCTCGTCCCGTCCCTCGGCAGCCTCCACCGCGATGGTGTAGATGCCAAGGAACTTGGCTGGGTTGAGCGTGTCGTCATACTTGTCGGGAAGCTCTGGCTTGAAGGCTCGGGTGGACGGCCAGCGAACCTGCCGTAGCTCATGAGTAAACGCTGGGCACCCCACATCATAGGGCAAGTACCCAGCGGCTACCGGAGCGAGCACGTTCACCACCGGCCTGGCACGGTCATCAGACTGATGACGTGCTTCCCGGCGCCGCTCGATCTTCGTGCGGGCGTCTGCATCGCACCGCTCGCGGAGCACTTGGCGCTGATCTTGGCGGCACCGCGGATCTGACGAAGCCATGGACAGCACGTCATGGTCGTCTGATCGGCGGCCCGGCCGCTGTGACAGTGGAGGGTGGCGAGGCGACTGCACCGTCTGCGTGGCGTCTCCGGCAAGGTAGCCGGAGGGTCCTGCCGGCCTGGTGGGTGGTCGCCACGAGGGCCCCACGTCTTGTGTCTTGCCGGGATCGGCAAAACTGATGAGGCTCTGAATGGTGGCTCTCCTTTCATCCATCTTGTCTGGGCTTGGCGGGAAGTTCAAAAGTATTTGAGCCCGCGCCATGGCCTTGGCCACCGTGGTCGGCATGGCTGGGAGCACAGAACGAGGTGTTGCTCGACTCCTGGCGGAGCCAGATGGAGCTTCGTTACGTTCGTGCCGCCGCGGCTCATGCTCGCCAACATGCGGACGTGGTGGTGGCGGCGACGCTCCATGAGCAATCGGAAGTTGCTGCACGGGGATCCCGCCTTGCGGTCGTCTGGAACTGCCAGCAACGTGGGGGAGCGTGTCGTGCCCATCTTGCGATGGTCGCGGCATATGCCTCCCCGCGCCATTGTTGGACATCACCGCTACATTCTGGGACGTTGCGGCGGCTGGGTTCTGGGTGGCAGCAGTATGAATTATATTACTATGATGACTGCGCTCACCAGAATGTCTTGGAAGTTGACCGGCTGTGACGTCGCCGGTCCTGTGGCTGGGCTCAGCATCGTGGCGGGGGTGCTGGGCACCCACACCACTTGCGCCTCCTGCGCCGCCCGTCCCAACCGTAGCACCCGCGCCGGCTGCACCGCCTGCGGCCGCTTGGGAAGGTGGCTTGGACGTGGTAGGAGCCTTCGTGGCTCCACTCTTCTTCTTCGGCGCCATGGATGAAGATGATGAAGTTGGTACTCACACTACCAAAGAACTGATTTGTGACACACACAGCCCCTGCCTGGCACGCCAAAGATGTCGTGGGAAACGACTATCTATGGGACCGAACGAGTCCCTTTGTGATTCGGCTCAGGGGACGTGCATGGGACAAAGAGCAGGTCTTTAGTAAGTGCAAGAACACACAGGGGATTTATCCAGGTTTGGGCCGCTATGAGCGTAAAACCCTACTCCTGCTCTGTGGTTGATCGAATATGACCTCTGGTTACAGGGAGCGCAGTTTTTCGGCAAGGTGCTCGGGAAAATGCAGCTACAGCGTGTAATTGAACTGGGTGTCGACCGTTCTACCTATAGCCGTGGGCCTCCTTTTATAGGCCAAGGGGTTACCACAATGGCTAATACGGTCATTACAAAGTGTGAGTAGTGACTTGCACCGTCATCATGTTTATCTTCCAACGGGGTAAGACAAACACATTTAAATGCACAGTTAGGTGCTACGTTGGGGAGACGAGGCCTTGGGCAAAAGATCTGTACCACCGGTCCTGGCACCCTCCTGTAATCTCGACACGTCTCAGGGACGGGTGTCATTAAAGTTAATCTCGGTGCGGCATGCTAACACGTGCCTTGGCTGGCCATGTTGACTGTCTGCCCGCTCGACACCTAGCCCACGAGCCTATCTGGTCGATGGTGAGGTGGAGCGGTAACGGGACAGAAGAAGCCTGCTGGCACGGAGCTTGCCGGGCCTTGCTTGCCGGCAAGGGAACTTGTCGGCAACCATAGCCTTAGTCTTCACCTTGCCGAGGCGAAGCTTGCCGGCAAGAACAGCGTCGATCTTCAGTACTTAGAATAGTACTTCTCGATGACCTGGCTTGAGGTCTTCTTCACGGTCTTGGTGTTCAGTCTTGGGTTGTAGTTATCCCCTGTCAAGCCCTTGCCGAAAGGGAGGCTACAACTGCCTGTGCACAAGTCTGGGTATGAGGGCACCCATGTCTTAGTACACCGACACCTCGGTCGCACCAGGCCAAGGGGACCCGATCCCCGAGGCCCACCAGGAAGGGTTGGGCCAGGCATCGGCCCAATCCGAATAGCCTCCGGCGCCTGTGCCGAGGCCGGAGATCCTCGTCCCGAGCACCTCGGTGGTGGGTGCAGAGGTTGCTCCACCCCAGCCTTCCAACACGGGGCGGGCTAGCGCGGGGTGGCCCGACGAGATGGAGGCAGCCTTAACGGGCTCCTCCAATGCAGAACAGCACCGTGCCTTGATTGGCGCGGCGCTACAAGGCTTTCGGTCTGCGGAGACCGGACTGCGCGAGGTCTTCAAGGGCCTTGTGAGGAGCTTCGAGGTACGCTTTTTATGTTGCCATTACGAATAATATTCGAGCTTATGATTGCTTGTAGTAGCGTGCTTTTGTCCGAAGACTTGTTGCCTAGCATGTCGTTTGTGAGAGCGTATCCAGCTAGTAGCCCCCGGGTCCAAGGCTGGTTTTAAAAAACTGGCCTTGGGGTCGATGTTTGAGTATGTTTTAGGTGCTAATCCAATAGCCCCCAAGACTCTGGCCATTCTTCAAAAAGGGCTGACCAGAGGATTGAAGTAAAAAAACAGGGACTAAGGCGTGGGTGTATGTTTTCAAGTGTCGACCTCGGCTCCGATCTCCGCCTCTGAGGAGGTGGCGGAGATGAACAGGAAACTATAGAGGCCCGAGGAGGACCTCGATCTGATGAAAAAGCAGATCGAGCTATCTCAAGGTAAACTTCAAGAAGTTGTGAGACTGCCGATCTTACTTTTTGGAAAATGCTCTTAAAAGATTTAGTTCTGACGCCGAGCTGTTTTGCATGACAGCTGCTATGGCGGAGCTTGAGGCACTTAAGGCCGAGCTGGCAAAACCTCGGCAGGAGGCCGAGCAGCAGAAGACTGCGGCCGCGAAGGCCGAAGAGGATCTGCCTGCCGAGAAGGTGGCCAGGGGCAAGGACCAGGCACGGGTCCTGGAGGTGGAGGAGACCCTGAGGGGCGTTTACCAAGAGCGCGACGCCCTTCAGGGGAAGGAAAAGGTGGCGAGCACAGAGCTTGAGAAGCTGCGCCAGGCGCACGCCGAGGTCCAAACCCAGGCCCGTGCCGACCGCGAGGTGCTTCAGCAAGTGAAGCAGGTCGCTGCTGGTAATCCATTTTTGCTTAAATGTGTTTTTGGCCGTGTTGACACACGAACACGTCACGTGTACCCTCGACGCCGGGGGTGATGCACCGCAGCTCACGTCGAAGGAGACCCGACCGACAGCGCGATACGCAGGACAGTCGGCAGGTGCTTTTGAAGACCTGAAATCCCACACGCCCGGGAGGGACCCCGTCAGGGAGTGTAGCGGCTATGGGCTGCCCTAGGTCGACCTGATCGCCCCTAGGACCTCGTGGATCGCCGCCCTGCAACAAGTAGAGCGAACGAAGAACGAGGAAGAAGAAAACTAGGGTTAAGAAGAAAAGATAAAAGATAAAAAGTGGTAGAGTGATTTGTTCGATTGTGTGTTGTTTAATCGGCCATCACCTCTCATCTATTTATGAGGCAGCTGGACTTCCCGTACAAGAAAAGGACTCCAAATCCCGTCCAAATCTTTCCAAAATTAACCGAACTCGGATTTAGATAAGTCTGAGACATCAGTTCGGTTTTTGGGTCTCACAGGCCACAAACGACCTCGGATGAAGATGCGCCCAAAATAAAATTTAACTGTTTCGACGAGACGAACAACTTTCATGTTGAACGTTTTTCGATTCGAGGCCATCTTGAAGGCCGAATAGATCGCGCAAAACAGACAATTACTGGCGCTACCCATCAGACATCAGCCATATGAGTGTCTGATGGGGCGCGCACTTTTTGGCTCGTGACAGGGCCGCACTCCGGTGGCTCTAACTTTTGCATACGATCTCGGATTGAGATGATTTTTATATCAAAATGGACCGTTTCGACGAGACGAAGAACTTTCCTGTTGAAACGTTTTCCATCCGAGGCCATCTTAATTATGTTTCCTTCCATTTTCTAATCTGATGTCAACACAGGTATCTCCGAAATTGCCATACCTTTTGCATCTGAGCTCCGTTTTGGACCATCTTCGTATCCACCTTAATCTTGTCAAAGGGAGCCATCCGATGGTGAACTCCAATCATAAGTTTGAAGTAATCTTGACATAGCTTAAGATACTTTTACGATTGTGCCACTTTTGAGCGTCAACACATGGCCTCCTGTTTTTCGGCAAAGCTAGCGGGCCGAAAAATAACCTGTACCGTGTTGGTTCTAAGGACGATGTCAACACTCCATCGGCCATTTTGCATGTGCTTAGGGCGATAAGTATATATCGGCCATTACTTGTTTGAATCCTTGATGCAAATTTGGGTGAAATCTTCTCAACTTCATTAACAATCCGATGATAAAGTTCCATAGATATGTATCTCAAGGTCATCCTCCGAACCATATTGTTCACCCTTTCGCTAGGATTTTGCGGATAATCAACAATGAACTTCCTCCAATCCTTGCTTTCGCCTGCATAAAAATTTCCTTAGTGGCCGAAGCGGTGGGCTTTGGTTCGGCCTTACCTATGTCGGTGAGACCAAGCATCGGCTATTGATAGAAATGTAATACACCATGATCAACATAGTAGCCGGATGCTTGTTGTGCCAATTCTTTTCAATTGTCATGTCTAGATATATGAACAATTTGAAAGCAACCCAAGGAGAATATTTCATCTACACATGCCTTAAGATAAACTATAAGTGATTCATCAAAACATTGATAATTTTTTGATATTCATTGCACTACTAGTAACGAATCACCGAAAGCCTCAAAAAGCTTCAATGCGCAATAACAATGTATATTCGGCTTTGATTATTTGTGCAAAAAATATTCTAAGTGGCATGAAGCTTCAAAAATAGTACCATAAGGAGATATATAAACAACACCAACACCTTGGCCATTGTTATGAATTCAACTATTAAAACATAATCTCCATAGCACTTGAGAGACAAGGCTAATATTAATATATCATGCATGTCATAAATCCAATGCGCAATAATAAAACTAACAATGATTTGGCCTCTCGTAAATTTGGAAGATTTGTAGGCCAAATCATATTAAGACAAAGCATAAGCCCACTCACCAATTTTGCTATGAATTGGTCGCAACATATTTTGAATGGCATCGGTCATAATGTCTCAACTCCATGCAAGCATAATATAAGCATACATATAAACTTCCATACGCACGGACCTTGTCTCACTCTCCAATCGAACTAAGGACGATGTTAGAATACTACACCGGCCATGCATTGACATACTCTTAGGACGATAGATAAATATCGGCCATTACCATAAGGTTCATGTAAACTTCATCCACCAAAGCACGTATAGCCGAAATAAAAAAATGAAATACCAAATCAAGTATTTCGGCCCTTTGGATCAACAACAAAATTGATGCTAGCCAAATGTATAGTGATTTGGCAATACCCTTTCATGATGTAAGAAATTATATTGCAACCATGGATCAAAATAAGCCCATGGAGGGTAACTAATCATACCTGAGGATGAGTTCCATGGCATAGGCATTAATGACATGTTTGATGAATATGGATGTTGTGCTAACCGAAGATTTTGATGGGGTGATGGAAACCTTCGGCTGAGTTGTTTACTGCTTTCATTCTTCTCCTTCTTCAGTTGTATTGTACTTGTTGTAATAGAATCTTGCACATCATTTTTGTTTTGACTGCCCCCCTTGGGAAACCATGCCATGTTCTTCTTTCTCAACTCTTGTGCACTAAGTTTTTGGAATTCCTTCTTTTGCCAATACGATAAGCCAAGTGGGCACCTCGGCTGTGATTCTGTTTCAACCAATGCCAACTCTTTTTTGGCCTTGTGCACCTTCAACTTCTTTTCTTCAGATTTGGCACTTTGATTTTTAACAATTGATTGCTTCACTTCTTTGCCTTTTGTAGCCAATGTCAACACTTTAATTGGCTCTTTGATATTTGAGATCAAATCTGAAGTAGCACACTTACGACCATCTTTCTTGACCCGGTATACTTGCTTGACCACCTCTTTCTTCGTCCATGGGGTCCGGACCGATTCCTTTTTATTGAAACGGTCTTTAACATATGATTGTTCATCAAACTTTGACCTTCTTGGAGCTACACACTGTTGGTGAGATGGTCTAAAATAAGATGGAAAATGCGCTCTTGTATCATACATGTCCCACAAAGGATATGGATTTACATGAGCATGGGGAGGCATCAACGGCATTGGCATTGGTGGCCCAAAATAAGGATATGAATATGTTGCATTGAAATTCTCACTTTGCCAATACTGATCCTTATATTTGTGCCTAGGGGTGATCTTGATGCTTTTGCACTACTTGGCCGATAAGCACTTTTTTCTTCACTTGCTTTTTGATATTTAGCTAGTAACTCTGCGAAAGTGATTTTCGATCTCTTACCCTTGTGCTTATTTCGGCATTTGTTTTCTTTGGTTGTGCTTGCACCGATCTCTGAATTTTCTTGTTGCCCCCCTAGTACTTGGCATCTTCTGTGCAACCTTGATGGAATTCCCGCCTTCAAGAATATCTTCATTGTGCTCTTGAACAACTTCTTTACTTGAAAACTTGATCCGATCATCCACTGTTTTTACCTTCTCATCATTTAATGAATCAGCTTGAAGAAGCCGATGCAAAAACTTTTTGCCATCAGGACCAATCAGAATAGACTGGTCATCCTTTGGTGTTTCAACAAATCTCAATCGTCCTTTATCAATGGCCGATTTGACTATTTGACGAAACATATTGCAATCCTCAAAATTATGTTTGAACGAATGATGCAACCTACAATACATTCGTCTTTGGATAGATGGCTCGACATGGTTATCAAGAATTCTAATATAATTATTTCTCAACAACAAATCAAAGATTTGATCACACATGTTTGAATTGAAGGTATACTTTTTTATCTTCTAGCCGATCTTGCTGTGAGAATGGCTTTGGAAGTAAGCAAACGAATGGTTCAGACTTGGCATCCCCCCATTCGGCCATGCATCGTGTTTTGCACTCTATCTCCGATGTCTTTAAATAAGAAACTATACTAGCATCGGTTTTCTCAAAAGATTTTAACCTTAGCTTTAAATTTCTGAAACAAATATAGTTAGAACATTCATGTCTTAATTGATACCAAGTGTAAGCCAAGTAAGAAATAAGCAAAGCTACCCAATTTGATATGAACTTTAGATAAAGCAATGTGGAAAGCCTTGGCTGCAATAATAATTTACTATCGGTCTTTATAAATGGCGCATTGGGTTGACCGATATGCTCTAGAACAACTTTATTGCTAACAAGTAAATTACCCCTCTTCATTGGTCTTTCAAAATTACTTATGAGAATTTTTCTAATAGATGCATCAACAATAAAGTTGTGACCAAATCTGAAAACAGGTAAATTGCTTTCTAGACATACCTCTTCAAATATGTTGGGAGAGCATGATGGTGGTGTGACTTGAACAATATCTGGCTCCGTCTTTGGATGGTTCCCCAACGCCTTTTCATCATCTCTTTCTTGATTTCGTGCATCACTTCATTGAAGATCTTTGTCAACCGAACTTTGTTCGGCTACTTGTTCTTGTCCTTGAAGCTTATCAATTTCTATGGCACGAAACTCATAGGTCAGGAAAGTAGGTTCCATTAACAGAAAAATCAAGAACAACTGTTTTGCTACGCTTTGCATGCCCTTTATCAATAATGCTTGCCTCTTTGTATTTGATGGATTCAGAATATGTACTACTTGATTCGACTTTTTCAACCGAAGCAATCTCACTTTCCGAATCATCCTTCTTTTCATTGATTCTACCAATTGGCAATGCTTCTTTTATTTGAGCCAATTCTTTTTCTGTTTGTTTCTGGTGGCGAGTGGCAAAATTGGTTTTAAGCTTTTTCTCAATTTCAGCCCACCCCGGATATGATTGTCCCCCAATGCTATTAGACTCTTTCGGCAATGACACATGGGTGTTGCCGAAACTGTGCAATTGTGTAGGGGGTGTATAATATGATGTAGTAGTAGGTGAAGGCATATGCATTGTTGTAGAACAATATTTTTGCTTGCCAATTCTATCAATTGGCAAAGATTCATCTTCTTGCAAAACTCTAGCTTTTATTGCCTCATAATCAGGAAATAGCCCCTTTTCATGTTGTTGAAAGCAAAGAGCACAAATCCTCTTATTTTGGGCTAAACTCTTCAACGCAGCCACAACTACCTCATCTTCTACAATATTAGGCATAATTGTTCCTGTAAAGTTTACATTTATTTGGCTATGACCATGAAGGTGTGAAGCCGAATTATGAACATCTACAGTTGCGTATGATGCCGAAAAATTATTAACGTGAGGTGTAGCATATGATGGTTGAGGGTAACTAGCCGAATAACTTGTAGTAGCGTGGCCAATTTCCCTATCCACCGGCATGTTTGAACTAGTATATTGCAAATTAGTTGCCGATGAATAAAAAGGTGAAACACTCTGTCGCATGCTAATAGAAGTTCCTACACGAGGTGTTTCAAATTGATTAATCAAACCCATCATGTTGTTCATCAGCATATGGATTTGTGGGGTTGCCGATGCATGAGAGTTAGGATACATATGTTGTATGTTGCTAAAATCATAAGAATTTGAAGCATGAAGATTATTTTGCATCGGCCCTTGCACGCAATTAGATGCATAATTGATGAAACTAGGGCTAGCCGATACGTTATGCTCATTAAGCGATCTAGCAACAACATATGAATTATTTGCATCTACATAAGGGGATTGGGTATTCATATTACCTTTGTACATTGCAAACCCTAGATGATGATCTCTTCGTAGCAAGAACGGGCTGGAGACCGTTCGAAGCTTCGTCCCCAGCGGAGTCGCCAAAAAGTGTGTTGACACACGAACACGTCACGTGTACCCTCGACGCCGGGGGTGATGCACCGCAGCTCACGTCGAAGGAGACCCGACCGACAGCGCGATACGCAGGACATTCGGCGGGTGCTTTTGAAGACCTGAAACCCCACACGCCCGGGAGGGACCCCGTCAGGGAGTGTAGCGGCTATGGGCTGCCCTATGTCGACCTGATCGCCCCTAGGACCTCGTGGATCGCCGCCCTGCAACAAGTAGAGCGAACGAAGAACGAGGAAGAAGAAAACTAGGGTTAAGAAGAAAAGATAAAAGATAAAAAGTGGTAGATTGATTTGTTCGATTGTGTGTTGTTTAATCGGCCATCACCTCTCATCTATTTATGAGGCGGCTGGACTTCCCGTACAAGAAAAGGACTCCAAATCCCGTCCAAATCTTTCCAAAATTAACCGAACTCGGATTTAGATAAGTCTGAGACATCAGTTCGGTTTTTGGGTCTCACAGGCCACAAACGACCTCGGATGAATATGCAACCAAAAGAAAATTTAACTGTTTCGACGAGACGAACAACTTTCATGTTGAACGTTTTTCGATTCGAGGCCATCTTGAAGGCCGAATAGCTCGCGCAAAACAGACAATTACTGGCGCTACCCATCAGACATCAGCCATATGAGTGTCTGATGGGGCGCACCACTTTTTGGCTCGTGACAGGGCCGCACTCCGGTAGCTCTAACTTTTGCATACGATCTCGGATTGAGATGATTTTTATATCAAAATCGATCGTTTCGACGAGACGAAAAACTTTCATGTTGAAACTTTTTCCATCCGAGGCCATCTTAATTATGTTTCACGCCATTTTATAATCTGATGTCAACACAGGTATCTCCGAAATTGCCATACCTTTTGCATCTGAGCTCCGTTTTGGACCATCTTCGTATCCACCTTAATCTTGTCAAAGGGAGCCATCTGATGGTGAATTCTAATCATAAGTTTGAAGTAATCTTGACATAGCTTAAGCTTCTTTTACGATTGTGCCACTTTTGAGCGTCAACAGGCCGCAAGGGGTTCGTCGAGCTCACCCAGCAGTGGCGATCCGCAGAGGCCTTCACGGATCTTCCGAGGAGCGCGGCGGATGCAGGCCGGTATTACGGCGCGCGGGAGGGCCATGCTACGGAGAGGTCGTTCTGGCAACAATTCCAGGCGCCCTCGCATCCGGAACTGCTGAATAATCAGATGAAGCAGTTGATGGAGCTCCAGCGCATGGCGAAGCCGACGCTTCAAGACCTCTGCGCCAATCTTTGGCCTGCGAAGGCCCTGCCGACGAGCTTCTTCGGGTTTTTTTGCCCAGCTGCGGTTGGCCGCCCCCCAATTGGTGCGCTGGAAGCGTTCTGCGTGCCTAGAGGGTGCTCAGCGGGCGTATGCCTGTGTCAATACGTACTATCCGCGTGTTGAAGCGGCGGTCGTGGCCGCCGGGCCCCCCGACGGAAAGACCCGGACCGTGGAGCAGTATTTGGGCAAGGCGATGGAAGGGGCCTGGATCACCGAGGCCGAGTGTCCTAAGGACACTCTGTACTTTTTGATAGTATTTTGGCATGCCGAAGTGTAGTTGGATGTAAAAACTATCTTTTGTTTTGCAATGAATGCGGCTTTATTTTCCGACATGCTATTGTATGTGTTTATTTTTTGACTCCTGTTTGACTATGTTTAACTGAAAGTGACCAGTCGTCGGCTTCGACCCCTTTGTACAGTGTACAGTGGGTGTTTCCGAGGCAATCATGACCCTTAGCCGACGTCTCTGTTCCCGAAGGCGGTCCATGCTCGTGGAAACAAGGCAATTGGACTATAGTGGCTTTATAACTTTCACTTAGTCATAGGAGCTTGACTGTGATGGCTGATGACGAGCCCCCTATCACTGAAGTGGTTTGGCTGTATGGCCGAGGTCTATGCCGCTAACCACTTCGGCTGATTTAATAAAAAGCCCTTCGTTTGACACGGGTAACCTCCAACGGTACATTGCTGGACGCTGTCTTTGGATGGCCGACCAGTTTACGCTTACCAGGACAGTCAGTTTTTGGCTTTATCCACTGAGGCACTTTGCCATTCAAGCTGGCAGCGCAATCGCAGTGGTTCTCCCTTTACACTTTAGCCGAATTGATCGGAAATGTAAGGGGTAAGCATAGGAGCCGGGCAACCCAACTATTGACCAAAATCGAGTTTCGAAACTGATTCATATAATGCAACATCCAAGACGCCGAATAGATACTTCGAACTTGTAGGGGGGGCATGAGATTAAAAGCGAAGCCCATGGTAATTTTAAATAACAGTTGTATCGTGGATGTATGCTTTTGGCTCAAAGGCAGTAAACATAAGGAAATGCGCAATGGCCTTGATGGGTGCACTTTCTTTATTTCATGTGGTCAAGCCGTACATGCCGAGCTTTAACAAAGGAAATTTGTAGAAGATACAATGGGACAAAGGAAAAGTAAAGGAGTAAGAACAGGGCGGGCATGTTAATGTGTTTATTCGCCCAAGCCCATCGTTGTCGCACGTCTGTGTCTCCGTGCTGTTAACCAGCTTGTCTTCGTTGAGAGCGAAGTAGGTATGGGCTGTCCGCAACCTCGGCTATTTGTTTGCTTGACGCTTTCGTCGGTTGAGTCCTTTAAAAAGGTGTGCGACTGCCACTTGGATGGTTTAAGCCATGTGGACGTGCTACTTCTGTCTGGGCCTTTTACAGCGCCCTACTGGTATGCAAGTCCGAAGTGGGTTGCTGTTTAGTCGAGCTGACAATGACGCATCATTTGTTTCGGCTCCTCGGCTGCCCATTGAATTTTTAGTGCAAAGTTGTGCATCCTGGGGACGTAATGCCCTTCCAAGGGGAGGCGAACGAGGAGCCCGTGCCCATATTTGGGGGGAGTCGTGGCCTGACCGAGGTCGACTCGCGCAGCCTGTGTGCGCTTTGAGGACCTGGGCCTGTGATGAGCTGCCTCCTCAGTTGCCTGTACCTCGGCTGCGAAAGCCGCGGTTTGTTCCTCTGTTCGGAGGGAGTGTTCGGTGTTACCATTTACTGTAATAACACCATTTGGTCCTGGCATTTTCATCTTTAAGTATGCATAATGCGGGACTGCGTTAAAGCGGGCGAACGCGGTGCGCCCAAGCAGCGCGTGGTATCCGCTCCAAAAAGGGACGATATCGAAGATTAACTCCTCGCTCCGGAAGTTCTCGGGTGATCCAAAGACTACCTACAGCGTTAATGTTCCCATGCAGTGAGCCTCGATGCCTGGTATGACACCTTTGAAGGTGGTGGTGCTGGGTTTGATCCTGGATGAGTCTATGCCCATTTTTCTGATTGTATCTGCGTAGATTAAATTGAGGCTACTGCCTCCTTCCATAAGGACGAACGTCAGATGGAATCCGTCAACGATTGGATCCAGGACCAAAGCAGCCGGTCCGCCATGTCGGATGCTGGTTGGGTGATCATGTTTGTCGAATGTGATCGGGTAAGCCGAACACGAATTGAACTTCAGGGCAACAGGCTCTAGGGCGTAAATGTCCCGAAGTGCTCGTTTCCTCCCCTTTTTAGGGATGTGGGTTACGTAAATCATGTTTACATCCTTCACCTCGGGAGGGAACTGATTCTGGTTTCCGTTGTTGGATCGCCGAGGTTCATCCTCGTCCTTGCTGTGAGGTTGAGTTTTATTTTGGCCCTCCGTCGCTATCTTTCCGGCCTGCTTGAAGACCCAGTAGTTCCTTGTTTGTGTGGTTTGCTAGCTTGTCCGAGGTGCCATGTATTTGACATGGCCTATCAAGGATCTTGTCAAGTTGGCTGGGTCCGTCTTTGATCCCTTTAAAGGGCCTCTTTTTCTGACCGGATCTAGGTCTGTTGAACCCTGCGTTTACGGCGACGTCCTCGGTGTCGGTCCCGCCATTTTTATGCATGCGCTTATTTTTACTACGCCTGGGCTTGCCATTGGCGTCACGAGCTTGCGAAGTGCCTGCCTCGCCATTATGAGTACTGCAGGCCAACCAACTATCCTCTCCCGCACAAAAGCGGGTCATGAGCAAGGTGAGGGCCACCATGGTCCTCGGCTTGTCTTGCCTGAGCTGGCGTGCAAGCCACTCGTCTCGGATGCTATGTCGGAAAGCGGCGATAGCCTCGACCTTGGGGCAGTCCATAATTTGGTTCTTTTTAGTTAAGAACCTGTTCCAGAACTTCCTTGCTGGCTCGCTGGGCTGTTGAATGACGTGGCTGAGGTCGTCGGCATCTGGAGGTCGGACATATGTGCCCTGGAAGTTAGCCCTGAAGGCATCCTCGAGTGCTTCCCAGCTTCCAATGGAATGAGGAGGCAGGCTATTCAGCCAATGCCTCGCTGTCCCCTTTAGTTTGAGCGGCAGATATTTCATAGTGTGGAGATCGTCTCCATGCGCCATGTGGATGTGGAGAAGGAAATCTTCGATCCACACCGCTAGGTCGGTAGTGCCATTGTATGACTCGATGTTGATGGGCTTAAACCCATCAGGGAACTGGTGTTCCATCACCCTGTCTGTGAAACAGATCGGGTGAGCGGGACCTCGGAACCGAGCAGACTCGCATCGGACGTCGGGAGATATCCGTGTATAAGCTTGTTCCCGAGCTTGGCCGTTCCTATCCATTCAGGTGTCGTAGCCGTCGAGCCCGGCCGGTGCACGTCCTCTTGATCCGTAGATGGACCGAGAAGGTGCCCGGTTCGCCTCTATCTGGCGTCCTGCATCGTATGGCTCGGCGTAGTCGACGGGATCCTTGCTGTAACGGCGTGTCGTTGTTTGGGTGTGTAAATTTCCCCGCACTGGCCTGTCGAGCCCTCTAGGGTGGCGGTCAGGTCCGTCATCCTGTCCGCATGCTAAGAGCACGTCGTCGGTTAATTCTTCGTCGAATTCGGGCAGCAAACGCCTGCGCGGGTAAGATTTAGGTGTGCTATGGCGCCGTTCTTCGAGGTCTTGCTCGGCCGAGAGTATCTCGACCCACTTGTCATTCAGCGTGTCTTGATTGGCTTGCAGCTGCTGCTGCTTCCGTTTCATGCTTCGGGCAGGGGCCACAAGGCGCCGTCCGAACCTTTCTTGCTCAAAAGGGTCCTCGGGGACTATAAAGTCCTCGGTGCCAAGGCTCTCATCCTCCTCAGATTGAGGTAAGTAATTGTCATCGGGGTCCTCGTCCTCGGGGATTCCTGCGGGGTTGTGCGGCCGCCCTGGGGAGGCTTGAAAATCCTCTCCCGGGTTATTGGCGTCGTCTGTCACCACGCCGGTGTTGGTGGTGGTGGCGTCGTGCCCGCTGGGGTCCCCGTTGGCACCTCTCCCGCGCCTTCGCCGACGTCATGATGGGTTCTTAGGAGTATCTACCATGTATACATCAAAGGTAGAGGTTGCAGTCCACTTTCTGGTGTTGACTAGCGGCGTGGTGGTTTCTGCAGGGCCGTTGACATCTTCATCCATGTCAGTGGCTTCATCGTAGTCTAACACGCCGGTTAAGTCATCGACCGTGGCGACTAGATGGGTGGTGGGTGGGATATAAATTTCCCGATCATCGGCTTTAAGTCCGATCTTGTCATAGACCGAGGTCTGACTGTTCGAGATTGATAAGCTTTGGATGCGGTCAAGCACCTCATTTAGGTGAGATAATTCTTCGGGGTTCATGGCCTGGCTGTAAGCCGGGCTGACCCGAAGTACGATATGCGGGTCGCCTGACGCGTCCTCAGCCTCATGAGGGGCCAGGGTTGATTCCGGATCTGGCATCCGAGTCGGTTCTAAATCTGACGTAGTATCCGAAGCCGGGTCCGGACCATCGTCGTGGCTTGATGCCGGGACAAGGTTGTCCGAGGCGGGGGCAATCGATTCCTCCGCAGGGCCCTGTGGGGTCAGGGGGTTTGGCCCGACATCCTCGAAGGAGATTGGTTCCGGGGTCGAGCCCCCGATGTCTGATAAGCCCTCAATCCAGCCTGGCGTCCAACCGGTAAGGACGAGCTCTCCGCAGGAATCCGCGGTGTATTCCAAGCTTCCAAAAGTCATGACATGATTCGCGGCGTAATTCTCGACGGGAGCTAGGCGGCCCGAAGAGTTAGCACAAAAGACCATGCTGCCCAAAATGAATAATTGGCCGGGGACGAAGATGTCCCCGTAGCCGGAGCCGTAGTTGATCTACAGGTGAGCCATCGATACTTTGCTGATCTCACAGTGGAACTCTCAATGAAAGCACCAGTGTCGGTGGTAAAACCGGCAGACCTCGGCGTAGGGGGTCCCGAGCTGTGGATCTTGGATCAATGGTAACAAAGACGAAGGAGACGGTGTTTACCCAGGTTCGGGCCCTCTCGAAGAGGTAATACATTACGTCCTACTTTGATTTTATTGATGATGAAGTATCGAGTACAAGCTTGATCTACCTCGAGATCGTAAGGAGAAGTCTAACCCTAGGGCTAGGTGGACGGTAATTGTGATTCCGTGTCCTCTACAGGCTAAACCCCCCGGCTTATATACACGCCAGGTAGGGTATCTAGGGTTACATGGTCGGTATCCAGAGATGAGTATGGAGGCGGCAGGAGATGTCTTGGGGTATACTCCAAGTCTTCGGCAAATGCAATTTTGATCATGTCGTGGCTTCCGGAGTACATCTGAATGAGAACGAGGGCCTTCGGGCCTAGCTCGAAGATTATGGGCCGGCTAGGATGGTACCCCCTAAGCCAGAACACCGTCACCGGTGTTTGACATGCGTGCCTGTAAACTAGACTGGTATCACTGTTGCAGCAAATCCTTGAATCAAATTGCTTACATGAATTAGGTTTGTGGTTTACTGGATATATTGGCACTTTTCCAGGGATTACTCTTTTCTGAGAGAAGCATCAATCGAATTTTCTTTATTTGTACACATTCTCACAACTTTGTTTTAGTTTTAAAGTTAATATTAGCTCTGATCTGTCAATCATTGAGATGCATAGGCATCTTTGTTGTACTTATTAGGGGAATCTTATGAGTTGGCTGTGAATCTTAGAAGCTATGAAACACGGCATGATGATCCAAGAGACAGCAACCCTATCAAGCTCTTCAATACTCCCTCCATTTCTTTTTACTCTGCATATAAGATCTGGTCAAAATCAAACTAAGCAAAGTTTGACCAAATTTATATCAAAAAATATCAACATCTACAATACTCCCTCGCGTGTCCCATTAGAAAATATAACATCTATAGTTTCAGATGGAATATTGCGTTGGTCAAATTGACTAACAAAACACGAGTACCATTAGAAAATATAACATCTATAGTTTCAGATGGAATATTGAGTTGGTCAAATTGTCAATCTAGGGACGCGCGCAAGACATATAAACCGGAACGGAGGAAGTACCAAAGTTAGGAGGGATCCACTTCTTAAGTGAGGGGTAAATTAGTCATTAGGAGGGATCCACTCATAGTGTGCCGCCGCTCTCGTCCAATCCAAAACCACCGCCGCTCCTCTCCTCTTCCATTCCAAAACCACCACCACTCCTCTCCTGTTCCAATCCAAGACAACCGCCGCTCCTCTTCCATTCCAAAGACACCGCCGGCGAGTGAAGGTGCTGTGGAGAAGTAGATCGATGGAGGAGTACAACCGATACATGATGATCGTAGGCGGCGACCCTGTGAAGCTAGCCAGGTTGATGGACATACAGTATTGGTTTGACAACAAGGGGCAATTAGCGGCGACGTCGATGGTGATAGCCAAATATCTAAAACGGAGCGAAAAGGCGGCGATCCACCTGGAGGGAGTCGCGCGGGAGTACATAGAGCTGCTCCTCCGGGCCATGGAGCAGACAGATTCACCGAATCCAGTCATGAGGCAGAGGTGGTAGGAGTATCGATCCAAGATGAAGCATCCAGAGGATCAAGGATCGAGCATCCACACGGTGCCGTTTGTGAGGGTGTCGTGGTAGAGCGAGCCGGTGGAGTCTTCGTCGACCGTACCCAACTGAGGAAAGCAGTTGACGCGACGACGCTTCCCCGCCATTCTCCATGGTTCCCTCGCCGTTGAACTCGTCTCATGGGGCGGCGGTCTGCCGCCGAGGAATAGGAGGGGAGTGCCCCGACGAATAATCAGAGGAGGAGCTTAGGGTTATCAATATTTGCTGGTTGTGAATTGTGTTTTGTGTTGTGCATTTTGAGTACTTTCAGATATGAATGTCTTTTGAATTTTAGATCTTTGCAGTATTGAGCATATGATGTATTTTCTGAATTCCAGAGATCTATTTTTAGTACTTTCAATAATGTAGTTTCATATAAAAGTGCTGACCATGTGATTTTCAGAGAAGAAACTGCAAGTTTCAGTTTCAGATAAGAAACTGGAAGTTTCAGAGGTAGAGCATTTATATCAACATGCCCTTTTCAAACAGGGATAACAGCATGTTGGAAATTTTATTCATGGTCAAAAATGGAACTAACAGCAAGTTAACATCATGCTGATCAACATTCATGTATAGCACATCACATGATGCACAGTCAAAAAGATATGCTATTTTCAAAATGCCCAGATAATGTTGAGTGTGCGAAAAACAGAGAAAACTAGGGATGAAATTTTGGCAAGTGTTGGAGGTGGTGTGTGTAGATGACAAGGGGGGACCCACATGTCAGTACTAGAAGAGGCAAACAAATTGGGGATTTTTCCACTGCACCACGTGGAATTGGGCACAGTCAAAAAGATATGCTATTTTCAAAATGCCCAGACAATGTTGAGTGTGTGAAAAACAGAGAAAACTAGGGACGAAATTTTGCCAAGTGTTGGAGGTGGTGTGTGTAGATGACAAGGGGGACACATATGTCAGTACTAGCAGAGGCAAAAAAATTGGGATTTTTCCACTACACCATGTGGAATCGAACCTGGGCCAGCAGCTGTGGGGGAGGGGGCTGTAGCAACTGGGCTACTGCGGTATGTTCAACAGAAAGAAGGTGCAGGGGCTACCACTACTCTACCGCATCTTCCTCGGCTCCGGTTCATTCCCGTCCGAGTCCTCGATGTCGTCCACCGCCTTTCTGCACTCGCCGCAGCGATGCCGTCTGCCGTTGTCAACATGCTCAACAAACGAGAGGAATCTAAAGAGGACTGTACATGGAGAGGCTGACAGTCGGGACCCACCAGGTCCATGGCCGTACGCAAGCAAGTGCCTCATTGGGAAAAAAGCTTCCTCCTAATGGTATACTGACGTTGGGGCCCACGGTTTTGTCAACGTAGTCAATAAACGAAACAAATTTACAACGAAAACTGACATCGGGGAGCTTTTTTTTAGGGTATCGGGGAGCTTTTTTTTAGGGTATCGGGGAGCTAGCAGGTATTATTATTTTCAGAGGGCGAACAAGTATCAGCTGGGTTGTGGCCTGCCCAGCCTAGGTTTTGTTTTTTAACATGCGCAGCCCACGACATGGCGACACAGTGGTTTCAACTTATTTTTTTGAGGTCCATCATGTATCTACCGGCCTATGGGCCTCCCAGCCTAGGTTTTATTTTTTCTTAAACAACTGCAACCCAACTTATGTTTTTTTAAGAAAACGCAGAGCTCTGTTCTATTTTTCTATAAAAGAATAAGAATGCCAGGTCCAACTTATGTTTTCCCTTCTAACTATATTATATATATTTATATTATTTTTATTTTATTATAAATTATTATTATCATCATATATTTAATAGATACTTATATATATTAAAAAATATCCCACGTCTTACTAACTTATAAAAATAAATGTTTAACAGAAGTTGGCTAGGAAAATCCTGGTTTTTTTGACTCTAAGGCAACGAAAATCCTGGTGATTGCGTACAAAAGCTTGCTAAGATTTAAGGACCAATGTAATAATAACACGCTCATTATTTAATTTTATTTATAATAAAATGCCCAGCCCCGGTTTATTTTTTGATAACATTGCTCCGTCCAACCCAACATTATATTTACAACCAGCACAACAAATTCGTGTATTTCGAGAAAGTACAAATGGGCTGTGATTTTTTAGACAAAAAAAATTAAATGGGCCGCATAGACGCTACATTATTTGTTCACATATCCCATGATATGGACTGTAAATTCTAAAAAGAAATGGGTTGAATATGTGCCACATTTTTGGAGCCTGGCATGTGGGCCAATAGGTCGAAGCCTACCAAGGCATTGTCAACTTAGTCAACAAATGATTCTGAAATCCATAGCCGTTGGATTTACATCCAATGGCCGGCATGTATCTTCAATCACTCGTCTTCTTCCTCCAGCGCCGCCGGGACTGCCTGCTCCCGCCTCCTGCGGCTAGCGGCTCTGCTTAGCACGCCTCGCTGCGGAGCGCTACTACACCGCAGGCTAGGCCATCCCTCCATCCCTCCACCTCTCCACACCTTCTGTTATTCTCCGCCGACTGCAGCCCCACGCCGCACCAGAACCAGTTAACCCTCGTACTCCTCTCCGTCTGCAATTCCACTGCCGCGTCTTCCGATCTTCGGCTCGTTCCCGTCCGGGGCCTCGCCATCATCCACCGCCTTGGTGCGCTCGGCGTGGCGTGGCCAACATGGTCAACAAATGAGAGTCATCGGAAGAGGACTGTACGTGGAGAGGCTGACAGTGGGGACGCACCAGGTCCATGGACGCATGCATGCAACTACCTTCTTATTACGCGAAAAAAATTATTCCTCGCTCTGACAGCTGGGACCCACGAGCTACATCTTCGCACGCAAAGAAGTGCCTCCTTGTTACGGGGAAAAAAAATGTTTCCTCCTCCTGACAGCTGGGACCCACCAGCCACATCTTCGCATGCAAGGAAGTGCCTCCTTATTAGAGGGCAAAAAAATGATTCCTCCACCTGACAGTTGGGACCCACCAACTATATCTTCGCACGGAAGGAACTGCCTCCTTATGACGTGAAAAAAATGATTCATCCCCTTGACAGCTGGGACCCACCAGCTACATCTTCGCACGCAAGGAAGTGCCTCCTTATTACGCGAAAAAAATCGAATCTTCCCCATGACAGCTGGGACCCACCAGCTATATCTTCGCACGGAAGGAAGTGCCTCCTTATTCCCCCCCTGACAGTTGGGACCCACCAGGTCGAAGCATACGTAGCATTATTTGTCTGGTCGCAAACGTGTATATACATACTAGTCGATCGGTCTCTCTGCCACTGAAAGCGCAGGTTTATTCCAAGATGGGGGGTGAATGGAAGATTTTTAGAAATTCGTCAAACTCCGAAGATTTTGACGAAAATCAGAGTGATGAAATAGAAACAGAGGCGAAACTAGATCGACACAGATACAAGTAGCATGCATTTGAAATACATACAAGTGAAGAACATGGGATCATACAGGCAGGCATGCATGAGGAAGATGAACTGAAAAAAAGAAAAACAACATGATGAAAGTCTTCAGTTCAAATTCTTCAGAAAAGTAAAGCAGAAGTTCTTCAGCAGTGGAATTGCGTAAAGGTAAAGGGGTGAGGAATTTGAAACCAGTTGGGCTCGAAGAAGACACAGCGATTTGGTAGACCAGTTCCAGTTGCTGTATCAACTGTACGTCTGGTTGAGGCGGCTGAGTCTTACCTCAGAGGACACTTAGTCATCACTGTATTCCTCTTGAGCTAAGGTCACTTAGTCCTCGCCCAATCACTCGTGGTAAGTCTTCAAGGTAGACTTCCAAAACCTTCACAGACTTGTTCACCGGCACGCCACAATTACTCTTGGGTGCTCAGAACATGACGCCTAACCGTCTGGAAGAATGACAGTCTTCAAAGGTAACAAGCGTCGGATAACACAGATCAACTTCTTCAGTGATGCTCAATCACTTTGGCTCTGGTTGGGTTGTTCTCACAAAGTCATCAGAGGAAGGGTTGCTCTCAAATGACAAGTGCCAATCTCTCTCTAGAGCAACCAACCAACTAGTGGTTGTGGGGGGCGGCTATTTATAGCCAGGGGCAACCCGACATGAATTGTCATAAATGCCCTTCTTAGACATGACCGTTGTCAGGATAAGAATCCACTCGACAGCTGGCGCGCGGCACAGCAACGGTCGGAAAATTTGAACTCGCAATTTCGTTGGGGCACTCAATTTCCTCATGATAGGCAGATCGCACTGGCGAAATCTTAACTCCTCAGCCTGACCTAATTCGTCAACGACTAGATGAACTACGTCACTATCGCTAGCAAATTTGTCAGCTATTCCGGAGATTTCCAAAGGCTTCACTCGAAGTGGCTGTAATGTGTATAGGTTTGAGCATCGCTTTGAAGTATGACAAATGTTTCACCTAGACCCCTTTTAACAGTACGGTTTTTCCTATGACTCAAATAAGAAGAAAAGAAACTATGAAAACAAAGTCTTCAAGCTTCAAAGTCTTCACATCAATTTCTTCACAGGCCGCACCAAATTCTTCACTTAAAGAAATACATTTTTAGGGGTCGACTTCTGTGGTTAAACCAAGTCTTCAGGGACTATTTTCACCTGTGTACACTCCCAAACACATTAGTCCCTTAACCTATTTGTCTTCAATACTCCAAAACCACTAAGGGGGCACGTGATGCACTTACAATCTCCCCCTTTTTGGTGATTGATGACAAATCAGTTAAGTTTTCAACGGGAGTAAATAATGGAAGTGTAAGTACAGAATGTGAAGACATTATTCCTCCCCCTGAAGATGTGCATATGAAGAATTTGCTTTTGATTGCAAATGCACATGGCAGGTTGAAATTGTGGAGATCTCCCCCTATATCTTGGAATCCAATCATGCATTATCATAAGATATTGAAGAATTTGAATGCATGATGAAAATTGGTGCCTGACGAATTACAGTAGGCATGCACACATATATATAAGGATCACAGCATTATCACGCATGCAGATAAAATGTATCGGAAAAGCGTCAGACCACCAACAGTTTTAAAGTGACAACTCATCAACGGAGCGAATCAATTGAAAAACCGAGAGTTGCAACTTAGCAAAAGAATAGCCCAATATAAAAACCCGCTTGAAGACTAACTCTCAAATTTCTCCCCCTTTGCCATCAAATGACCAAAAGGAGACGAAACAGAGGACTAATGCTCCCACAGAAGATCATCTTAAAGAATGTGGAGGAGCGCCAGCGTTGTTGTTGGGGTTGCGCGGTGAAGAAGGGCCTGCTGCAGTGTCTTCGACGTCTTCATTTTCATCAGTAGCTCTAGACGCAGACACTGAGCTTGGTACCATCTGAGGAACTTGGACCTTCTTGAACTTCTTCTTGGACAGGTTGGCCCAATCGAAGTCTTGTTGGAATTCCATTTCGACAAGTTCTTCAGGGTGTCTTCAAATGTGAAAGAATGGCCCAGCTTCTGTCAAATATCTCATGGGCATAATAGTAATTCTTGCGAACTGAGTTTTGGGTCACAGTCATATTTGCAATAATGGCATGAAGTTGACGCTTAACCCAGTTGTGATTCCTGTCCACCTTCTGATGAAGACTGATGAGAAGCTCACGATCAGTCATGATTCGTGGAGCTTCACCATGAGCCTTTTGCTGTGGAGCATTTGCTTCAGTATTATGGCTTGATGTGTCATAGCCTGTGGACTGTGGGACTGGCTGACGAAATTGCCCGTCAAGAGGACAAATTCTTTCATCTATGACTGCTTTGCCTTTGCCAGGAACTGAAGAGATGGTGCTCTGAAGAATTTCAACATCTGGCATATAGCAGAGATGATTCTGGCATTCAGCCCTGTAGTTGATTGAAGACCTTATTCTGATGAATTTCATAATCCAAGGTGCATAAGGCTTCAAATCAAACGGAGAATGTGCAACTGTGGCCAAAGTCCTCATGAAGATGGATATTGATAGGAATACCATGGATGATATTGAATAGCAAGTTCTTCATGATTCCCACAACTTCTTCAGTCTCAGAATTGTGGCTTTTGATTGGACTGAGGGTTTTGGCCAAAATGCGTGTCACGCCCAATATGCGGGTCTATCCTCAAGGAACTCGGAAGTTCCACCAAGGATAGAAGCGCATATCGAAGACGCTTCGCAAGGTGGATATCATTACAACATACCATGTATTGAATAGATGAGAATACCAGATAAAGGCTTACACTCGCCACAAGCTACAACAAGAATTCATGAATACATCAGTACATAGCAATCATCATCCAGAAGAGCAGGATCCGACTACGGATGAAATCAAACGAAAAAGAAGGACGACATCCACCCTACTAATCCCAGGTTGCCAACCGGGAACCCATCCTATGATCGACGAAGAAGAAGAAGCAGAAGAACTCCAAAAGCAAACATGCATCGCTCTCGCGTCAAATCATCGCTTTACCTGTACCTGCACCTGTTATTGTAGTAATCTATGAGCCACGAGGACTCAGCAATCCCATAACCATGGGTATCAAGACTAGCAAAGCTTAATGGGTATGGAATGGTTAAGTGGTGAGGTTGCAGCAAGCACTAAGCATTGTATGGTGGCTAACTTATGAGTACAAGAATAAGAAGAGTAAACTACGCATAAACGGACGTCAGCTAGTAATGATTAAGAAGTGATCCTGAACACCTACTTACGGTTCAAACATAACCCCACCGTGTTCACTTCTTGTTTCAAACCTCACAAGAAGAGACGATCACGGTTGGTGTATTTTAATTAGGTTTAGTGTCAAGTTCTCTACAACCGGAGGTTATAAATTTCCAAGTCGCCACATAACCGCGGGCATGCCTCTCGAAAAGATTTAACCCTGCAGGGGTGCTCCATGTAGTCCATTATAAATTACCACACGCATCCGATGGAACATCCTCACACCATGATAACACGATGCTTACGATAAGGAATCCCGGTGGACAAGCCACTCGTAAAAGGTAAAACTAAACCAGCAAGACCTCCCGACGTGTCGACGATCCCGATAGGAGCCGCGTATCTCGTTCTCGGGACACGGCTGGATAGGTCAGCCTATGAGTAAAACCATAACCTTGAGTTTCCTCATGGTGGTCCCCGCAGTCTGCCCGTTTCGGACCAACACTCATGTGGAGCACTGGCCCGGGGTTGTTGATTAATTATCCTCGGGGTCCGAAAAGTCCTTATGCAAGTTTTAGTTGTTATTAGGCAAATGGTAAAACCAATGTTGGGCCTTGCTGGAGAAGTTTATCCTAAAGCGAATGATCAGGGGGGTTCCCATATGCCCCACAAGTGTTAGAAGCGCTCATCAAGGAACGTAACACCGGTATTACGGAAACTAGGGCGGCATGAGTGGAACAAAACACCAGGCAAAAGGCCGAGCCTTCCACACACAACCAAGTATATAGATGCATTAATTAAATAAGAGATATTGTGATATCCCATGATATCCATGTCCCAACATGGAACAACCTGCAACTAGCAACACTACAAGAGGGGCTGAGCAAAGCGGTAACATAGCCGAACAACGGTTTGCTGGGATGGTGGAAGGTTAGAGGCTGTATAATGGCATTTTGGGAGGCTAACAAACAAGTGGAATGTAGCGAGACATAGCGATAGCATCGAGACAACTAGCAAGCAAAGATAGTAGTGATATCCAAGGTAATGTCATCTTGCCTGAAATCCCCCTAGGAAGAAGATCAAATCCATGAAGTAGACGAACACGCGTAGTCGAACGAATCCTCACTCCGAAACGTATCCGGAACTATCGAGAAGGAGCACAACCGGAAAGAAGCAAACAACATGGTAAACAAACATCACATAAACATGGCATAATGCACAACCAAGTATGATGCATGTCCGGTTTAAATAGGCATGGCTTGGCAAAGTGCAACAAACAATACTACATATTAAGTGAAGGTCAAGATGAAACTCCACAACAATTATTTAGTTCATCCCGTTTAGCTACTCATCAATATTAAATGTTGGTTAACATGGCAAGAGATGAAGCATAATTAATCTACCTATCTAGGCAATTTAAATGAGGCCGGAAACAACACATAACAATTCTGGAAAATCCTCATATGTAATTTTTGAATTTGGTACTGTTTTTCCCTAAACACAATTTTAAAGCTGTTTAACAGCAAAAGTACGTGCACCATGTTAATCTACACATTTTTCTACCCCATTTACATATAAAGTTTATTTAATTCGGAGCTACGGTTATTTAGTTATGAAATAAAACATTTTAGCAAGTCATTTATGCAAATTAATGCAAACAGCAATTTTAAACATTTTAAACTTGGATGAGAGTTGGATATTATGAAACTACATGAAATTCTAAGCATTTTACATATACTAGTATAATGCCCGTGCGTTGCCATGGGCTTTTAAATTTTTCTACCGGTTGCATATATTAACATAATGCATATGAAGTTTTACATGTATAGAAAAGATAGCAAGACAAAAAATAATTTCAATCCAATTCACATGCAATGTTCTTTTATACAAAAATGTAATTCTAGGATGTATACATAGAAAGGCATCTTATGCACACAAAAAGTGGTACAAAAACATAAGAATGTTTATTATGCACTGAATTACAAAAGATAGATAGCACTTGGATGCCTTTTATACTTAAGAATTAAGATAGATCATCTCATAGAGCATGTCCATTGTCATTATCCATTAATTAAAGACAACACATGGAGGATTTTGTTCCCTTTAAACATATGTTTCAAGATGCTACAACCAAAAACTTGATTCAATTATGCAATTGCCTCGCAAACTATTACATAGCAAACCATAATTTTAGTGATAGACCCAGATATATGGTCGTTGTCCTCGGTCGTCAGGAGCATCGACTCAGTGGTCGCTCTCCCTGTGTGTATCTTCTTCCCCATGGTTGTAGATAAAGTCATCTTGTTTAAGAGCATCAGCACTCCTCATAATAGGATCAGGACAACAAGTCAAAAATAATTATAGCCTAGTAATTGACAACAAAAGAATGTGACGTGCAACCACACATTCAAACAGAAGGTACAAGTGAAGGAGGCATTTCCTACTCAATTTATATGATGTAGTAATACAGATTAATTTGTAGTGTGGCAAGAGAAATTTATCACACATAGTCGCAAAGGCATAGAAAATTCCATCCACCCATACATATACATCAATCATCTAAGGATAGAAGGAAAGCATAGGAAAAACGCAGGGCGAACAAAAACATTGCGTGGTATTATTGCTTATAAGTATAATTGGAACATCAATAGTGGCTTCCTTCCAGTACTACTGCGTATTACCTGACACAACTAATTGGAATGCTTGGCCGGCCAAATTACGAAAAATCAGTAACACATGCATATCTAATAATGATATATTGTTAAACAAATGCAAGAAAGCAAAGTATTCCATCCGTCACAATTAGCACACCCAACTACTACTTCATAAGTTCATATGATCAATCAGTTAGACCACATGGTTAATTTCATTCATAGATGAACAACTAACAATGATCGAGAAGGATCCTTACAAAATGAATGAGAAGGAATTTGGGAAAGGAGGGAGGGTGTATTATTACCACTAGGGAAGGCGCGTGGCATGCTGACCGCGAAGCATATGGCGATGGTGGAGAGGTAGAGCAAGCTAAGGTTGACCAGATGCTCCTGGCGGTAGTAAATATTTTGTTTATAAATAGCAGAATATGCATGTACTTTAATGATAATGTTTGTGACCACGAGAAATATAAAGAGAAACAAATATGGTGTATAGCTAATAAAATCAAATTAAAACAAAGACCTGATTAACTACCGCCTTCCTTACTTTTCATGTTTCATAGTGCCATGCACATTACAGAGCGAGCTTCAGTTATACCACATGATTGGTATGATGAACCCACAATCACGGTTGCTTGCCTGAACCATGTCACTTCATTACACACCTCACATGCTATGCACATTTCATTTTTACTTTTCCAGATCAAAGATTGTAGGATTCATTTGTCGATGCTTTGCTGAGCCTTTGAAATTGCATGATTAACTACCATGTTATTTATCACCTGTGGACTACTCATTGAGCGCTTACTTCCGTAAATCTTGCCTTCTCTAATAAATCAAATAAGAGGCACAATATGCCACAACAAACATATAAAAGAATATAACTTGTTGACTGAATATGTTTATTTAGAGTTTTAGACGCAACGTTGAAGTATAGTACTATTTCACCACGTGCTTTTCTAAGCAAGTATGTGCCTGCAATTTTTTACTACATAACAAAAAACATCATCATCTACTTGGCAATGCATCGCCAGTACCACGGCCTGCACTGAAACCTTGGGCAAAGCTAGCTGATCAACCAAAACAAAGCAGTAATGAAGGGGAATATAGTACGCTTAGGTACTTATCCCCTACTAACACTCAGTCTCCAAACTTCTATTTACAGGGGAACATAAACCATTCATGCAACTATTATAGAGCGGGGCCAGAATTTTTAGATAGTTTAATCAGAGCTTTTCCTCTGAATATTTTAATAATACACATTTGAGATTAAGGTGGCATCTAAACACCTATGAGATGTCAACACTCTACAACGACAATGCGAACATTCTTCTATCCAATCACAACAAGGCAATTACATGTTAATCCAACAAATGGCTCACCAGAAAAACTATAGCAGCGAAGGCTCCCATGCTATACTATGAATGGAACAGAAGTATTGCACCATTGTAACTACAAACATAAAGTTGGCAATCAGTTCATCAGTATATCCATTTGAAGAACAAACTGATTAATAGAGTTGCAATGCTAAACTAACAATTATTAGCATATAGAATTTAGAACGACACCTTTTCTAGATGGTGTACACTGCACTAAGAGTTTGTATAGATATGCACCAAAAAATATGCACTCTTACAACTTCACCGGCCTGCAAAAGAAAATAATGTTAATCAAATATTTCTCAAGGCATAACTTGTTCCAGTGCCATCAAATACATAAATGTTGGATCAACATGAAAGATCAATCTCATTGAGGGGCAATGCTCTGTAGCCATGGATTGGAACCTCCACTGATACCTTGCAACACTTACATAAAATTGTTGCAATTGTCATGCTCTTCTAGCTCTGAGTAGGATGTATTAGCAAAATAAAGAAAAGCACAAAAGAAAATGATGCAAGAATCATATGCTACCATGACCTGTTCTTTTTCTTACTTGATAAGTTATGATATCTAAGGACACCATATGTCAATCTTGTTCATCGACAGAATGGCAAAGCCAATACAAAATAAGAAAAAGAAAAACTAAACCTAATTGGACACAGATGAACAACAATGGTCAAAATTTCTCATCAAAGCTTTGAATAAACACATCCGCGGACCTCCAGAAAAGCAGAATTCACCAACAAATGCATATTGTATGAGGACTCTTGGTATTATAAGGAGCATTACACCCAACAGCCCATAAAATTTTCAGGGACGACAAAGTAGCTAAAAGGAAGAAGAGTAGACATGGAGAATAACTTACAACTGATGTTCCCCCAAATACCTCTTTTTGTTCCACTTCACCATCTTGCGTTTGCATTGGCTCAGCCTTAGGCATGACACAGCATGGCGTGACGCTGCACCAGCACCGCAACACAGATGGTACCTCTGCGTCGCCCATGTGATACATCTGCTATTTCTCCATGGCTTCACATGGAATCAAACTGCATACATGTACTGTACTATTTCTCCATGTTTGCCTAAAACTGCTGGAACAAACATGTTCAACTGAATTGTTTTCAGCAGTGGATCAACTCATAAACTTACTTATAGACTGATAAGTAGGATGCTTCTATTGTCTTAGGGAAACATCACAAAACTCACATAGCTACATGAAAATTCGTAGCTTTGTACTTACCTAGCTGATCTATGTATCTCACTGATGCCAAGTATCTTGGGTTGCTCTCATCTATAGAAGAACAATGAGGCTTACCCACTGATTCACATGTCCATGAAACCTTCACTTGGTCTTGGTCCTCTCTGCTCATGCTGATATTGTTTGAATGCAATGACCATGGCGTCCTCTAGTGCAGCCGCCCCCGAGCCCGACCGCGACGTCCTCCTCGAGGCCTTTGAGGAGCCCGCGCCGGCGTCCACAGCCTTGTTTACCGTCCCCGACCTCTTCTTCCAAGGTGCCCCTATGCATCATCTGCTCGCTCGGGGATGTGGAGCTCCAGTGGCGGCTGCCAAGCTTCCTGACCAAATTTAATGATATGCCTGCCACCTTGTCAAATAAGGCGAGCACATGATAAGAATTTAGTGTGACGGAATTCATGTGGTTTCACTCTGTTGTGTCAAGCCATCACAAGATTTTACATTAAAAGAGCCAAAATGACCACGGCCTCTTCAAGCAAAACTACTCACACTTGACTGTAAGGAGTGCAGTACATCTACCAAATCAGTTGTACCTTTCGAAGCAACATACTAACAGAACAAAGCAAACATGAAATATATCACCCGCAGTGTCATGTCATCAGCGGCAACAGCTTTTCCTTAAAGGTTGCAGACTTGTGCTCACTGAAAATCCATAATATAGAGGGCAATTGAAACACTCCATGGTTAGCTTCCAAATCCCTAATCGATGGGAAAAACCAGGAACAAAAATATACAAAATTTATCCATCTCTACCTATCCAGACACACACGTACTGCAGGGCATATATAGATTAGTTCAATAAATTTGTAATCTCTCTGTATTAGTTCGTTTCTTGAATCAATTTGATAAGCAAACTGGGTTGCAGTGGTGCCTCAATAAGAATCATTATACAGGACACAATGTCACACACGGTAGCATTTAAATCACGGCTCTCAAAATTCAGGGATATGCAAAGAAAAAAAGAAAATAAAAAGAAAGAATCAAACCTGTATTAGTGCATCGTCCTGACTCCAGAGCACGACACCAAGTGGATGAATGCCCTTGAGGCCAGGGTAAAGCCAGGACCCTCCCAGGCTCAAAATCAGGGTGCATACCGGCACCTCCATGAGCACGTCCGTGCAGCCATCGCTCCATCCGCTCTCGCAACTGGCCGGGCCGACGTAGCCACCGCTCCATCCCCTCTCGCAAATGCTCGGGCCATCGCGGCCGCCGCTCGGGTTATTGTTGCCTCTCCTCAGCCACTGCTCCTCGCGATCGCGGTGACGTCTCGATCTCACCGGTCCATGGCGACTACAAACACAGAATTCAAGATTCTAATTACAAACACACCACATACATAAATAACATTTTGATAGATCCACAAAATTCCAAACAGTAGTGGAAGATCGGAACAGGCAAGTAACAGTATCCTAAAGGATACAAGGATCTTTATTCATCAAAGAGGCAACAATATATTGTTGTTGGAATAAAACAAGCAATTAAATGTGTGTCTTTTATTTCGTAAACAGACATGTGTCCATCTGAGCTACACACATCACATCAGGAAGTACTGCAGTTTTGGTGCCTTGATGTATCCACGGTCCGCTAAATCTCAGTGGGTCTTAAAGAAATCTGATTGACAGCACACCATCACATAGGAATAATATTCATCAGATTCTCAAAACTTATCCCAAACAATCAGAAGACTTATATGTGGCCGCACCAAGTAGGAACAATTGTTGCACCAAGTAGGAACAGAGCAGGCAACAAGCAGTTAATATATGTAACTCTGTGTGCACCACAATTTGAGTTGAAACCGGACTCAGGTAATAGACTGTCCGTATACAGGCAAGGTAATGATGATGGCAGCTACGGTTGCAGACACACAGATAATATCAAGTCTCTCAAAATGACAGAAGTGAATTTAGCTTGCAAATCAAAACGACAGAACTGAATATAGCTCGCATGAGATCAAGCGTACCTGCTACATCGGCGAGATTTTAGGACGGCGTATAGAGCACGGGCGGCCGACGGAGTTGGTAGTACAGCGAGCATTGGATGCTTCCGTGGAGGGTTCGATGCCTTTTTATGTGGAGTCCGTGTGCCCGAGCAAGACTTCAACCTGGACTCTCCGCGCACGGGGACTCTTCATCCGTGTCCGGCAAGGTGTGCAGCCGGGCGGCGGCTTGAGCTCCTACAGGGCAGCCAAGTTCCAATCGGGCGGCGGCGTTACCTGCTGAACCAGCGGGCGACGTGATCCAATCGGGACGGTGGCGGAGAGATTGGGGCGTCTGCGGGATCTGCACAGGCATAGCGGCGGTGCATAGAGAGCATCTGGGAGGCTGCAGCCGGCAAGGCGTCGGTGGCCACCGCGGGCAACGACCATGGCAGAGTCATGGGGAGAGAAGGCCGGGGAAGGCCGCGGCTGGTGCGATGACGTCGCCGGGGAGCAGCACTGCGGGAGGACGCGGGGTCAGATGGCGGCGACGTATGAGAAAGGAGGAAGCGGGGCGAAAAAAGCCGATGGAGAAAAAGAGCCAGCGGACGAAAGCACGCGGAGGGAGGCACGACGGGAAATAGAAACCGGAGAGGAAAACCAATGGCGGTGATGTGACCAAAAAAAATCAGACAAAAAAAACCAGACGAAGACGAAAAAAAACCGTGGAACGGAGACTACCAAGTCCTCCATTAGGAGTAGAGATAATTCATTTTAATCTGATGCACGATTCATGAGTTATTATATGCATATGCATGAAATGCAAGGGTTTTTCTGTGAAACAGCAGTTCACTTGGATAATTGGACAAATTTGCAGTAGGGAAAAAATACACTACGGGCTGAATCTGGAGCATGCTGGGCCAATAGTGTTGAGCGCAGAATAGCAATGCCGTGCACGGGCAAGGGATAGCTGCTGGGTGCTCACCTAGGTTCCTTGGACCGGTGGGTGCAGCGGACGGAGCCGTCCTGTTTGGACCGAGGGACAGCGCGGTCCCGGGATGGAGATGGATGATGCTGTGCAGGTGGACGAGACGGTGTAGGGGCTGAGGGGGCTCCATTTGGTACGACGGGCGACGCGGAGCGGGACGATGCGGTCCAGGCGAGCGCTCCTGCTCGATCTCCAGGCAGCGCAGGAGGTCAACGACGTCGGCTTGATGGAACTTGGCGCGACGGTGGCAACTCCGGCGAGGTGCGGTGCAGTCGAGGGTCCGGTGAAGGAGATCAGCGAGGGGGTCCTCGGATCCGTCCGTTCCCGGTCGGATCCGGTGCTTGGCGAGGCTTGGGAGGCGGCGGCTTGAACTCTGGCAGGTGGGCGTGCAGGTGAGGACGGGACTCGAGGACGTGCCCACGGGGCGGCTGGGATGGAACATGTTGGGCGGTGGAGAGGTCCGGCAAGTCGAGGACGGCCGGTTCTGGTGATGAGGACGGGACTCGAGGACGTGCCCATGGGGACTTGAGCTCCTGCGGGTGGCCATGGCCGAAGGTGAGAGAGAGATTCGAGGAAGGAAAACAAGGGGAGGGAGAGAATGGAGAACGAGAGAGAGAGAGGCGGCGGTGCTCATCTGCTGGGGTCCGGTCGCAGGAGCTGCAGCCGGCGAGCTGGCGGCGTGGTGGTCGGGGTCGGGCGGAGCTGCGGTGGTGGGAGCTTGGGCTTCTCCCAATCCAGATCGGGGCGAGTAGCTGCTTCGGGCTCAAATGGGCTTCCAGGGCCCCGATCTGGGTTCCGCGGGCCCTGCACGAGGTGGGAGACAGGGGTGCGTGGGTTGCAGCTCAGGTGGCGGCGCGGCCGATGGCTGCGCGCCAAGTGGCGGTGGGGCAGTGGGGAAGAAGGGCTAGGGGCTAGGGTTTGACAGAAATGGAAGGAGGAGGTTGTCCATTTATAGTAGAGGAGCAAGATGGAGGGATTTTGGAGTGTTTCGGAGCCGTTCGATCTCGATCGGACGGTCTAAAATGGACGGGGCTTAGGCTAAGTGGTGGTGAGCTGTGTAGAGTGTTTTGGACTGAGATGAGAGGGAAGAAGGGCAGCCCGGCAACAGTTTTATCTAACGAAAACGTCCGACAATTTAATCGGCTATAGTGCCGCTATAGTTTAACGGTTGGGCTATCAAACAACCTCCGAATGCGACAAAATTTGGCAGGCGGTCTACCTACAATATAACAAGACCGCACGCCAACTTTCAACCCATTCCGAGAACGTTGTGTCCCCACTTAGAAAACAATATTTTTAACGATGCCGTGGGCGCGTGCAAGTGTGGTTAGTCTCAGAACGGCCAACGATGGCAATGGGGAGAACCGCCAACTAGGAACGGATGCAAGTTTTGAAAAATGACGACAACGGAGTGCCGATGCAATGCAAATGATGCGATGATAAATGCAACAAACAAATAATTAACACGGCTATCACGCAAAACATGGAACACAACTGGAGCATCGGGCTCGGGGTGTCACAACTCTCCCCCACTAACAGAAGATCTCGTCCCGAGATCTAAGCATGAGAAGAGGAAGAGGAAAAAGGAAGAGGTAAAACAAAGTTGCTTCTTGGACAAACGAGTGAAACCAACAAACCTCGAAGGTTGCAAAGAGTTGAAGAATGGCTTGAGGAGCAAGCAAGAATTCTAAACCACTCTGGTTGAAACGAGATAGATAAGGAATGGGAACAAAAAAAATTGGGCAGCACTTCGGTAAAAAAGAGAAGCAAAGCTTGATAAGAAGAAAAGGACTTGAAAGGCGGGCACAACACTCCGGTAAAATGGATAAGCAATGAAAGAACATGATCTTGGCGAAACGAGATAATGGGTCGAAGAGAGAAACACGACAATGCCTCCAGAGCGAAAGAATAGAAGCTAGATCGTTGGAGAGAAAAGAACGGAGAAAAAAATGACAACTTCTCCCACAATTGAATTTGAAAAGCATCCTTACCACAAAGAAATGAACGGAGTTGTTGGAAAATCAACAATGAAAAGAATAAGCTTGTTGTGGGCTTATGGAAAACATCTCAAATTTATGAGGTGACAACCGGCCACAACGGAAACAACTGATTGCTTGAGATCTCGAAGAGATGAAAAACTTCTATCACCGAAAAGAGAAGGAGAAACTTGGATCATTGATAAGCACCACAATAGCAACAATCCTGAGGATATTCCAACGAAGAAAAGGATGGATTGAAAAGATCTCCTGAGCAAAGAAAAGTTGTCAACCCATCATCTTCTCTTAGTGACTCCTCATGAATCAAGAATGATATACGACAACCTCAAAAGATAAGGGGAAGGAATTGCACTTCGAAATCCAAGATGAAGAACACTTGAGCTCCAACAAGAGGCTTGACGAACTTGGAGAATGACTTAAATCCTTAACGAACCACCATGAAGAAATTCTCGAAGAACTCCGGATAGATAACAAGATGATCAAAACGAAAGGAAGTTGACAAGAAGAAGATGAAGCCTTGCAATGATTTAGATGGAGCTTCGTGACGAGACAACCGAGAAAACTTGGAACTCCGGAAAAGAAAGATGAACAACTTAGAACCGAGAATTTCGTATCATGAACGAACTCCGGAAGAAGGAATTAAATCACCTTGATGCAACAAGAATAAGAATTATGTCATGCATACCCTTCATCAAGTTAAATTGATGACCAGCAACGGATTTGGCATGCAACTTATTCTTCTTGAAATGGATTGAGGAGAGATATTGCACAACCTTGGGAAGGTCTTCAGCGAACCACCGGTGGAATTTTGGAAAGAACAAATGAATTGATACGATAACAAAGGAAGAGGAATCTTGAATGAACCACCGTAAGAATTGAAAACAGACGAAGAAAAGAGAAGGAGTCACTGTGAAGAGTTAGAAAACGCACGAAGATACTTGAGGGAATTTAGATACAAGAGAACAAAGAGATCATGAGCTGATTAGAGGATACTTTGAACGAAACATCGGAAGAATTGGAGAACAAGAGCTGAAAGTTGAGAATGAAGAATTCTTCTGAAATGATGGCCTTCGGAGGATTGAAAATGGAAAGGACTCATGAAATGCTTCGGATGGGTATGACAAGAATTTCTCACGATCGAAACGAGAGGATATCATCAAGCTTGAACTACGAATCTTCAAGAGAACGGATATGCTTTAAGAGAAACTCTTCTTCGTCCTTCAACGCCGAGAATGACGACGAGGAACACCATCATAATTGTTGAGACACTCTGGAATAATGAAAAATAGAAAGGTTGAGCCAAAGATGAAAAGATTTCGAAAGCGAACTTGGAGGAGACAGATGACTGATGGAATCCATTCTTACGTCAAACATTGACAGAATTTGAGAATAACTCCGAAAAATTAGAAGAGTTTGGTAAGATCCTGGGAAAAGACCTGTGGGTTAGGGCCCACTCAAAAGAAACACCGTTGGAAAAGATTGCTTGAAAGACAGATTTGCATCGGTTGATTTAAATGGATTGAATGAGGTAACAACCTCGAATTAGCTTGAACGGATCTTGAATGGAAACACGAATCTTCTGAGATATCTTCAGCACTCCAGAGAAGAAATAGAGAGAGGTGAATATCCAATAGATTCTTGGATAAGAACTTCCAACATGAGAAAATATTTGAATCAATGAAAGGGAAATGATCAACACCGAAATCTTGAATTAAATCCACCGGAGAAGAAAACGAGAACGAAGAATGATGAACTTGTAGCTCCTGAGCATCTTCATGAGAATCACCGGTTAAGAACATTGAAGGAAAAGAATGGAAATACTTCTCATGAATAAAATGGATACTTGATTTGGAAATTTTTACTCCGCGAAGAAAAATGGTGGGAAAAAGAAAGACAACTTGGGACGGGTGAAACGAACACCGTTGAGAAAACTGAGAATTGATCTTGCAAATGTTGAAATGATCGGATTAACTTGAAGAGAAGCACACCGGGTGAAAAGAATTCACATGACAATCTCGATGAACAAGAAGGATTAGCACTCCCATTCAAATATGAGAATGCCATTTAGGAAAGGTATGGAATCCACACTTGACTTCGAAGCAACTCGAATACCTCAACAAAAACAAAACAAGGGTTTGGCTTGCAGAATAAGCTGGAACAAACATATGATAGAGATTTCGTTCGAAATTTTCGTGGTGGGGCCCACACGGGCTCGATCATACAGAGACCATCCGTACAAGGTAGTGTACGAGACTACGAAGCGTCCCCGAATCATAGTGAAGCTACAAGGATTCTTTAAGATGCAACGAGCACCGCTGTAAAAATGACCGTGAGTAGGCGGACCACTAGACGTCGAACCCCAATCTCATATCATGCATCTGTCGAAAAGATATCCTAGGTAACTACTTGAATTCCCACCTAAGAACTCTCGAAACTTCTTGATTATGCGATCAGGTTGCGGGTCCAGGAACCTACTCAGCAAACAACAACCTAATCAGCTGCAACTGCATCCGCAACCATTAACACACAACCGAGAAACTTCGCAAATTCGTCTACCTCAGACCTTCGAAAACACAGCGATACTAGTCACGGTGGATCATCCGAGCTATCTCCTCCAGTACTGGGGAAAAGTCACGGCACTATTTGCCACCACAAAAAGTATAGAAGCGTTTCGATGTCGGCCTCCTCTGGTATTCAGGAACTGGAACGATAGCGAATGTGACAAGAACCCCTTGGAGCTCAACTCCCGGGTCCAATCCATACGGTCAGGAGGCACCAAGAACAGAATTTTGTCACACCGATATCGCAACGATTCCGAAAATACCCGCGTGATCCTAAAAAAAATTGAGTGAGAAGAGTAGTAGAATCAAAACACCTACGTCACAATTCCTCACCAGAGCGACGAAGGGGATAAGGAGTAAAAAGAATTCCTACCCTCCGATATATAACTAGACTCAAAATAGTTTTTCTTTTCTAGACTCGTCAACGGTTCGATCAATCGAGGGGGCTCCTACGGTCGGTAGAGGATCTGATACCAACTTGTCATGCCCAATATGCGGGTCTATCCTCAAGGAACTCTGAAGTTCCACCAAGGATAGAAGTGCATATCGAAGACGCTTCACAAGGTGGATATCATTACAACATACCATGTACTGAATAGACGACAATACCAGATAAAGGCTTACACTCGCCACAAGCTACAGCAAGAATACATGAATACATCAGTACATAGCAATCATCATCTAGAAGAGCAGGATCCGACTATGGATGAAATCAAACGAAAAAGAAGAACGACATCCACCCTGCTAGTCCCAGGCTGCCAACCGGGAACCCATCCTATGATCGACGAAGAAGAAGAAGCAGATCAGAACTCCAAAAGCAAACATGCATCGCTCTCGCGTCAAATCATCGCTTTACCTGTACCTGCACCTGTTGTTGTAGTAATTTGTGAGCCACGAGGACTCAGCAATCCCAAAACCATGGGTATCAAGACTAGCAAAGCTTAATGGGTATGGAATGGTTAAGTGGTGAGGTTGCAGCAAGCACTAAGCATTGTATGGTGGCTAACTTATGAGTACAAGAATAAGAAGAGTAAACTATGCATAAACGGACGTCAGCTAGTAATGATCAAGAAGTGATCCTGAACACCTACTAACGGTTCAAACATAACCCCACCGTGTTCACTTCTTTGTTCAAACCTCACAAGAAGAGAGGATCACGGTTACGCACACGGTTGGTGTATTTTAATTAGGTTTAGTGTCAAGTTCTCTACAACCGGAGGTTATAAATTTCCAAGTCGCCACATAACCGCGGGCACGGCTCTCAAAAAGATTTAACCCTGTAGGGGTGCTCCAAGTAGTCCATTATAAATTACCACACGCATCTGATGGAACATCCTCACACCATGATAACAAGATGCTTACGATAAGGAATCCCGGTGGACAAGCCACTCATAAAAGGTAAAACTAAACCAGCAAGACCTCCCGACGTGTCGACGATCCCGATAGGAGCCGCGTATGTCATTCTCAGGACACAACCGGATAGGTCAGCCTACGAGTAAAACCATAACCTTGAGTTTCCTCATGGTGGCCCCGCAGTCTGCCAGTTTCGGACCAACACTCTTGTGGAGCATTGGCCCGGGGTTGTTGATTAATTATCCTCGGGGTCCGGAAATGCAAGTTTTAGTTGTTATTAGGCAAATGGTAAAACCAATGTTGGGCCTTGCTGGAGAAGTTTATCCTAAAACAAATTATCAGGGGGGTTCCCATATGCCACATGTGTTAGAAGCGCTCATCAAGGAACATAACACCGGTATTATGGAAACTAGGGCGGCATGAGTGGAACAAAACACCAGGCAAAAGGCCGAGCCTTCCACACACAACCAAGTATATAGATGCATTAATTAAATAAGAGATATTGTGATATCCCATGATATCCATGTCCCAACATGGAACAACCTGCAACTAGCAACGCTATAAGAGGGGCTGAGCAAAGCGGTAACATAGCCAAACAACGGTTTGCTGGGCTGGTGGAAGGTTAGAGGCTGTATCATGGCATTTTTTGGGAGGCTGACAAACAAGTGGTAGGTAGCGAGACATAGCGATAGCATCGAGACAACTAGCAAGCAAAGATAGTAGTGATATCCAAGGTAATGTCATCTTGCCTGAAATCCCGCTAGGAAGAAGATCGAATCCATGAAGTAGACGAACACGCGTAGTCGAACGAATCCTCACTCCGAAACGTATCCGGAACTATCGAGAAGGAGCACAACCGGAAAGAACCAAACAACATGGTAAACAAACATCACATAAACATGGCATAATGCACAACCAAGTATGATGCATGTCCAGTTTAAATAGGCATGGCATGGCAAAGTGCAACAAACAATACTACATATTAAGTGAAGGTCAAGACGAAACTCCACAACAATTATTTAGTTCATCCCGTTTAGCTACTCATCAATATTAAATGTTGGTTAACATGGCAAGAGATGAAGCATAATTAATCTACCTATCTAGGCAATTTAAATGAGGCCGGAAACAACACATAACAATTCCGGAAAATCCTCATATGTAATTTTCGAATTTGGTACTGTTTTGCCCTAAACACAATTTTAAAGCTTTTTAACAGCAAAAGTAAGTGCACCATGTTAATCTACACATTTTTCTACCCCATTTACATATAAAGTTTATTTAATTCGGAGCTACGGTTATTTAGTTAGGAAATAAACCATTTTAGCAAGTCATTTATGCAAATTAATGCAAACGGCAATTTTAAACATTTTAAACATGGATGAGAGTTGGATATTATGAAACTACATGAAATTCTAAGCATTTTACATATATAATTCATTTTAATCCGATGCACGATTCATGAGTTATTATATGCATGAAATGTAAGGGTTTTTCTGTGAAACAACAGTTCACTTGGATAATTGGACAAATTCGCAGTAGGGAAAAAATACACTACAGGCTGAATCTGGAGCATGCTGGGCCAACAGTGTTGAGTGCAGAATAGCAATGCCGTGCACGGGCAAGGGATAGCTGTTGGGTGCTCACCTAGGGTCCTTGGACCGGTGGGTGCAGCGGACGGAGCCGTCCTGTTTGGATCGAGGGACAGCACGGTCCCGGGACGGAGATGGATGATGCTGTGCAGGTGGACGAGACGGTGTAGGGGATGAGGGGGCTCCATTTGGTACGACGGGCGACGCGGAGCGGGACGATGCGGTCCAGGCGAGTGCTCCTGCTCGATCTCTAGGCAGCGCAGGAGGTCGACGACGTCGGCTTGATGGAATTTGGCGCGACGGTGGCGACTCCGGTGCGGTGCGGTGCAGTCGAGGGTCCGGTGAAGGAGATCAGCGAGGGGGTCCTCGGATCCGTCTGTTCCCGGTTGGATCCGGCGCTTGGCGAGGCTTGGGAGACGGCGGCTTGAACTCCGGCAGGCGGGCGTGCAGGTGAGGACGGGACTTGAGGACGTTCCCACGGGGCGGCTGGGATGGAACAGGTTGGGCGACGGCGAGGTCCGGCAAGTCGAGGACGGCCGGTTCTGGTGATGCAGCGCATGGGGACGACGCTCTTGAGCTCCTGCGGGTGGCCATGGCCGAAGGTGAGAGAGAGAGAGAGATTCGAGGAAGGAAAAGAAGGGGAGGGAGAGAACGGAGAACGAGAGAGAGGCGGCGGTGCTCATCTGCTGGGGTCCAGTCGCCGGAGCTGCAGCCGGCGAGCTGGCGGCGCGGTGGTCGGCGTCGGGCGGAGCTGCAGTGGTGGGAGCTCGGGCTCCTCCCGATCCAGATCGGGGCGAGGAACTGCTTCGGGCTCAGATGGGCTTCCAGGGCCCCGATCTGGGTTCCGCGGGCCCTGCACGAGGTGGGAGACAGGGGCGCGTGGGTGGGGCTCAGGTGGCGGCGTGGCCGGTGGCTGCACGCCAAGTGGCGGCGGGGCAGTAGGGAAGAAGGGCTAGGGGCTAGGGTTTGACAGAAATGGAAGGACGAGGCTGTCCATTTATAGTAGAGGAGCAAAATGGAGGGATTTTGGAGTGTTTCAGAGCCGTTCGATCTCGATCGGACGGTCTAAAACGGAGGGGGCTTAGGCTAAGTGGTGGTGAGCTGTGTAGAGTGTTTTCTTCGGTCCCTTGGACTAGCTGTGGTTTCTGCGATGATACCATGTGAAGTGAAGAATTTTCTTCAACTTCAATTTCTTCATCCACCTGCTCTGTGGAAGCAGCAGAGTGGGTAGTCTCTTCATCAAGTGGTGGGATAACATATTCCACACCATAGGGAACAAGCTGTAATTCTTCTAAGTTCCGTGTCGGGGGAGCCGATGAAATTGGGATAGCATCAATAGGCTCAGTTGAAGACATTGGAGCCGTCTTCAACTTCTTCACAGTCTCTGTGGTAGGGGGTGCTGATGCTTTTCTCTTCTCAGCAGCGTTTGTTTTCTTCACTTCTGATGCAGAAGAAAGTGTGATAAGCTTCAAAGATGAAGTCGGTTTTGGCGCTGTTGCTGAGGAACTTGGTGGAGCAATTTCTTCAGGCGCGACTGATGCATTCTCCCTGGCAGTTTCTTCAGGCGCAACTTCTTCAGTTGCCCTGGCTTGGTCTTGCGGAGGAGACGAAGGCACAGTCACACTGGCCTGAGGGGTTTGTTGGGGAGCTGATGAACTTGATGGAGGTGCTTGTCCAAACTTTGCAGCCTCCCTTCTGTTGTGGTCATCAACCACTTTGTTGGAAGCGTTGATGAACCTGTCCTTCACACCACAATAGTGCTCTCCCTGGCGATCATATTCGTTAGAAAGACATTGAATCTCAGACTGCATGGCAACAAGCTGCTAAGGGGTTATGGTGAGCATGTTGTCCTTGAGTTCCTTCTATTTCTTCTTCATCTATTTCCTCACAAGCTTGGCCTGATGATGATGGAAATATGCCCTAGAGGCAATAATAAAGTTGTTATTATTTTATATTTCCTTGTTCATGATAAAGGTTTATTATTCATGCTAGAATTGTATTGACCGGAAACTTAAATACATGTGTGAATACATAAACAAATACCGTGTCCCTAGTGAGCCTCTACTAGACTAGCTCGTTGATCAAAGATGGTTAAGGTTTCCTAACCATAGACATGAGTTGTCATTTTATAACGGGATCACATCATTAGGAGAATGATGTGATGGACAAGACCCATATGTTAGCTTAGCATATGACCGTTCTGTTTATTGCTACTGCTTTCTTGAATGTCAAATACATGTTCCTCCGACCATGAGATCATGCAACTCCCGGGTACCGGAGGAATACCTTGTGTGCTATCAAATGTCACAACGTAACTGGGTGATCATAAAGATGCTCTACAGGTATCTCCGAAGGTGTCTGTTGAGTTGGCATGGATCGAGACTGGGATTTGTCACTCCGTGTTTCGGAGAGGTATCTCTAGGCCCTCTCGGTAATGCACATCATAAGAAGCTTGCAAGCAAAGTGACTAAGGAGTTAGTTACGGGATGATGTATTACGGAACGAGTAAAGAGACTTGCCGGTAACGAGATTGAACTAGGTATGGAGATACCGACGATCGAATCTCGGGCAAGTAACATACCGACGGACAAAGTGAATTACGTATGTTGTCATTGCGGTTTGACCGATAAGATCTTCGTGGAATATGTAGGAACCAATATGGGCATCCAGGTTCCGCTATTGATTATTGACCGGAGAGGCGTCTCGGTCATGTCAACATCATTCCCGAACCCGTAGGGTCCGCACGCTTAACGTTCGTTGACGATATAGTGTTATATGAGTTATGTGAATTGGTAACCGAATGTTGTTCAGAGTCCCGGATAAGATCCCGGACGTCACGAGGAGTCTCGGAATGGTCGAGATGTAAAGATTTATATATGGGAAGTCATATTTTGGGTTCCGGAAAAAGGTGCAGTTTTTTCGGTATTGTACCGGGAAGCTTCCAGAAGGTTCCGGAGGATTCCGGAGGGGTCCGGAAGTCCACAAGTGGGTCCACCACGTCCCAAGGGCTGGCATGGGCTAAGGGGAGGCGCCTTGGCCTTATTGGGCCAGGCGCACCAAGTCCTCAAAAGCCCACGCAGCTAGGGAAGGAAAAAGGGAGAGTCCTAGTAGGAATAGGATTGGACTTTGGAGTCCAAGTCCACGTGTGTACTATTCACGTGGTACTATTCACGTGGTACTATTCACGTGGCACTATTCCTTCTACTCCAAGCCCTAACACATATATAAATAGAGGAGAGGGGGCGCCCCAAACAAGACACAACATTGTCTTAGCCGTATGTGGCGCCCCCCTCCACAGTTCCGTCCCTCGGTCATATTTTTGAAGTGCTTGGGCGAAGCCCTGCGGAGATAGCATCACCATCACCGTCACCACGCCATCGTGCTGCCGTAACTCATCCACTACCTCGCCGTCTTGCTGGATCAAGAAGTCGAGGACGTCACCGAGCTGAACGTGTGCTGAACGCGGAGGTGCCGTACGTTCGGTACTCGGTCGGTTGGATCGTGAAGTTGTTCGACGACATCAACCGCGTTATTCTAACGCTTCCGCTTACGGTCTACGAGGGTACGTAGACACACTACCCCTCTCGTAGCTATGCATCTCCATGGATAGATCTTGCGTGTGCGTAGAATTTTTTTTGTTTTCCATGCAACGTTCCCCAACAGTGGTATCATGAGCCAGGTCTATGCGTAGATGATATGCACGAGTAGAACACAAAGAATTGTGGGCGGTGATCGTCATACTGCTTACCACCAACGTCTTATTTTGATTCGGCGGTATTGTAAGATGAAGCGGCCCGGACCAACCTTACATGTCCACGTACATGAGACCGGTTCCACCGACAAACATGCAACTTGTTTTGCATAAAGGTGGCTGGCGGGTGTCTGTTTCTCCTACTTTAGTTGAATCAAATTTGACTGCGGCCGGTCCTTGTTGAAGGTTAAAACAGCAAACTTGATAAATCACCGTTGTGGTTTTGTGCCGTAGGTAACAACGGTTCTTGCTAGAAGCCCGTAGCAGCCACGTAAAACTTGCAACAACAAAGTAGAGGACGTCTAACTTGTTTTTGCAGGGTATGCTGTGATGTGATATGGTCAAGACATGATGTGATATATGTTATTGTATGAGATGATCATGTTTTGTAATTTATCGACAACCGGCAGGAGCCTTATGGTTGTCTCTTTATTGTATGAAATGCAAGCGCCATGTAATTGCTTTACTTTATCGCTATGCGTTAGCAATAGTTGTAGAAGCAATAGTTGGCGAGACGACCACGACGCAACGATGGAGATCAAGGTGTTGAGCCGGTGACGATGGAGATCATGACGATGCTTTGGAGATGGAGATCAAAAGCACAAAATGATGATGGCCATATCATGTCACATATTTTGATAGCATGTGATGTTTATCCTTTATGCATCTTATTTTGCTTAGAACGACAGTAGCATTATAAGATGATCCCTTCACTAAATTTCAAGATAAAAGTGTTCTCCCCGAGTATGCACCGTTGCTAAAGTTCGTCGTTTCGAAGCACCTCGTGATGATCAGGTGTGATAGATTCTACGTTCACATACAACGGGTGTAAGCCAGTTTTACACAAGCAGAATACTTGGGTTAAACTTGACGAGCCTAGCATGTACAGACATGGTCTCGGAACACTGGAGACCGAAAGGTCAAACATGAGTCATATAGTAGATATGATCAACATGGAGATGTTCACCATTGTTGACTATCCCATCTCACGTGATGATCGGACATGGGCTAGTTGATTTGGATCATGTATCACTTAGTTAACTTGAGGGATGTTAATTTAAGTGGGAGTTCATTAGTAATTTGATTAATTGAACTTAATTTATCATGAACTTAGTCCTGATAGTCTTTGCAAATTATGTTATAGATCAATAGCTCGCATTGTAGCTCCCCTGTTTTTGATACGTTCCTAGAGAAAGCTTAGTTGAAAGATGATGGTAGCAACTACACGGACTGGGTCCGTAACTTGAGGATTATCCTCATTGCTGCACAAAAGAATTATGTCCTTGATGCACCGCTAGGTGATGGACCTGCTGCAGGAGCTGCTGCAGACATTGTGAACGCCTGGCAGGCTCGATCTGATGACTACTCGATAGTTTAGTGTGCCATGCTCTACGGCTTAGAACCGGGACTGCAAAAGCGTTTTGAACGCCACGGAGCATATGAGATGTTCCAAGAGCTGAAATTGATATTTCAAGCTAATGCCCGGGTTGAGAGATATGAAGTCTCCAACAAGTTCTTTAGCTGTAAGATGGAGGAGAACAGTTCTGTCAGTGAACACATACTCAGAATGTCTGGGTACCACAACCACTTGACTCAGCTGGGAATTGATCTTCCGGTTGAGAGTGTTATTGACAGAGTTCTTCAGTCACTGCCACCAAGCTATAAAGGCTTTGTGATGAACTATAATATGCAAGGGATGGAGAAGACAATTCCCGAGCTCTTCGCGATGCTGAAATCAGCGGAGGTAGAAATCAAGAAGGAGCATCAAGTGTTGATGGTTAACGAAACCACTAGTTTCAAGAAAAAGGGCAAGGGAAAGAAGGGGAACTTCAAGAAGAATGGCAAGCAAGTTGCCGCTCCCACGAAGAAACCCAAAGCTGGACCCAGGCCTAAAACAGAGTGCTTCTACTGCAAAGGGACTGGTCACTGGAAGCGGAACTGCCCCAAGTATTTGGTGGATAAGAAGGATGGCAAAGTGAGCAAAGGTATATTTGATATACATGTTATTGATGTGTTCCTCACTAATTCTCGCAGTAGCGCCTGGGTATTTGATACTGGTTCGGTTGCTCATATTTGTAACTCGAAACAGGAGCTACGGAATAAGCGAAGATTGGCTAAGGGCGAGGTGACGATATGTGTTGGAAGTGTCTCCAAGATTTATATGATCAATATCGACACGCTCGTAAAACCTTCGGGGTTAGTATTAAACCTAAATAATGGTTATTTGGTGCTTGCGTTGAGCATAAAACATTATATCTGGATATTGTTTATTGCAAGACGGTTATTCATTTAAGTCAGAGAATAATGGTTATTCTGTTTATATGAATAATATCCCTCGTGATCATGCACCCTTGTGAATGGTTTATTCTTGTTGAATCTCGATCGTAGTGATACACATATTCATAATATTGATGCCAAAAGATGCAAAGTTGATAATGATAGTGCAACATACTTGTGGCACTACCGTTTAGGTCATATTGGTGTAAAGCGCATGAAGAAACTCCATGCTGATGGACTTTTGGAATCTCTTGATTATGAATCATTCGATACTTGCGAACCATGCCTCATGGGCAAGATGACTAAAACTCCGTTCTCCGGAACAATGGACCGAGCTACTGATTTGTTGTAAATAATACATACCGATGTATGCGGTCCGATGAATGTTGAAGCACACGGCGGGTATCGTTATTTTCTAACCTTCACAGATGATTTTAGTAGGTATGGGTATATCTACTTGATGAAACACAAGTCTGAAACATTTTAAAAGTTCAAAGAATTTCAGAGTGAAGTAGAGAATCATCGTAACAAGAAAATAAAGTTTCTACGATCCGATCGCGGAGGCGAATATTTGAGTTACGAGTTTGGCCTTCATTTAAGAAAATGTGGAATTGTTTCACAACTCACGCCACCTGGAACACCACAGCGTAATGGTGTGTCTGAACGTCGTAACTATACTTTATTGGATATGGTGCGTTCTATGATGTCTCTTACCGATTTGCCACTATCGTTTTGGGGTTATGCATTAGAGACAGTTGCATTCACGTTAAATAGGGCACCGTCTAAATCCGTTGAGACGACACCGTATGAACTGTGGTTTGGCAAGAAACATAAGCTGTCGTTTTTTAAAGTTTGGAGATGTGATGCTTATGTGAAAAAGCTTCAACCTGATAAGCTCGAACCCAAAGCGGAGAAGTGCGTCTTGATAGGATACCCTAAAGAAACAATTGGGTACACCTTCTACCACAGATCCGAAGGCAAGGTCTTTGTTGCCAAGAATGGATCCTTTCTAGAGAAGGAGTTTCTCTCGAAAGAAGTGAGTGGGAGGAAAGTAGAACTTGATGAGGTAATTGTACCTTCTCTCAAATTGGAAAGTAGCTCATCAGAGAAAACCGTTCCCGTGATGCCTACACCAATAAGAGAGGAAGATAATGGTGAAGATCATGAAACTTCAGATCAAGTTACTACTGAACCTCGTAGGTCGACCAGAGTACGTCCTGCACCAGAGTGGTACGGTAATCCTGTTCTGGAAGTCATGTTGTTAGACAACGGCGAACCTACGAACTATGAAGAAGCTATGATAAGCCCGGATTCTGAAAAATGGCTTGAGGCCATGAAATCTGAGATAGGATCCATGTATGAGAACAAAGTGTGGACTTTGGTGGACTTGCCCGATGATCGGCAAGCCATTGAGAATAAATGGATTTTTAAGAGGAAGACGGATGCTGATGGTAATATCACTGTCTACAAAGCTCGACTTGTCGCGAAAGGTTTTCGACAAGTTCAAGGGGTTGACTACGATGAGACTTTCTCACCCGTAGCGATGCTTAAGTCTATCCGAATCATGTTAGCAATTGCCGCATTTTATGATCTGGCAAATGGATGTCAAAACTGCATTCCTTAATGGTTTTCTCAAAGAAGAGTTGTATATGATGCAACTAGAAGGTTTTGTCGATCCTAAGGGTGCTAACAAAGTGTGCAAGCTCCAGCGATCCATCTATGGACTGGTGCAAGCATCTCGGAGTTGGAACATACGCTTTGATGAGGTGATCAAAGCATATGGTTTTGTACAGACTTACGGTGAAGCCTGTATTTACAAGAAAGTGAGTGGGAGCTCTGTAGCATTTCTAATATTATATGTGGATGACATATTGTTGATTGGAAATGATATAGAATTTCTGGATGGCGTAAAAGGATACTTGAATGAAAGACCTCGGTGAAGCTGCTTATATATTGGGCATCAAGATCTATAGAGATAGATCAAGACGCTTGATAAGACTTTCAATGAGTGCATACCTTGACAAGATTTTGAAGGAGTTCAAAATGGATCAGTCAAAGAAGGAGTTCTTGCCTGTATTGTAAGGTGTAAAGTTGAGTAAGACTCAAAGCTCGACCACGGCAGAAGATAGAGAGAGAATGAAAGTCATTCCCTATGCCTCAGCCATAGGTTCTATAATGTATGCCATGCTGTGTACCACACCTAATGTGTGCCTTGCCACGTGTCTGGCCAAGGGGGTACAAGAGTGATCCGGGAGTGGATCACTGGACAGCGGTCAAAATTATCCTTAGTAACTAAAGGACTAAGGAAATGTTTCTCGATTATGGAGGTGATAAAGAGTTCGTTGTAAAGGGTTACGTCGATGCAAGCTTTGACACCAATCTGGATATCTCTGAGTAGCAAACCGGATACGTATAATGGAACAGTCATTTGGAATAGCTCCAAGTAAAGCGTGATAGCAGCATCTACAGTATGACATAAGGATTTGCAAAGTACACATGGGTCTGAATATTGCAGACCCATTGACTAAAATTCTCTCTCACAAGCAAAACATGATCACACCTTAGAACTCTTTGAGTGTTAATCACATGGTGATGTGAACTAGATTATTGACTCTAGTGAACTCTTGGGTGTTAATCACATGGCGATGTGAACTAGATTATTGACTCTAGTGCAAGTGGGAGACTGATGGAAATATGCCCTAGAGGCAATAATAAAGTTGTTATTATTTTATATTTCCTTGTTCATGATAAAGGTTTATTATTCATGCTAGAATTGTATTGATTGGAAACTTAAATACATGTGTGAATACATAAACAAATACCGTGTCCCTAGTGAGCCTCTACTAGACTAGCTCGTTGATCAAAGATGGTTAAGGTTTCCTAACCATAGACATGAGTTGTCATTTGATAACGGGATCACATCATTAGGAGAATGATGTGATGCACAAGACCCATCTGTTAGCTTAGCATATGATCGTTCTGTTTATTGCTACTGCTTTCTTGAATGTCAAATACATGTTCCTCCCACCATGAGATAATGCAACTCCCGGGTACCGGAGGAATACCTTGTGTGCTATCAAACGTCACAACGTAACTGGGTGATCATAAAGATGCTCTACAGGTATCTCCGAAGGTGTCTGTTGAGTTGGCATGGATCGAGACTGGGATTTGTCACTCCGTGTTTCGGAGAGGTATCTTTGGGCCCTCTCGGTAATGCACATCATAAGAAGCTTGCAAGCAAAGTGACTAAGGAGTTAGTTACGGGATGATGTATTACGGAACAAGTAAATAGACTTGCCGGTAACGAGATTGAACTAGGTATGGAGATACCGACGATCGAATCTCGGGCAAGTAACATACCGACGGACAAAGGGAATTACGTATGTTGTCATTGCGGTTCGACCGATAAGATCTTCGTGGAATATGTAGGAACCAATATGGGCATCCAGGTTCCGCTATTGATTATTGACCGGAGAGGCATCTCGATCATGTCTACATCATTCCCGAACCCGTAGGGTCCGCACGCTTAACGTTCGTTGACGATATAGTGTTATATGAGTTATGTGAATTGGTAACCGAATGTTGTTCGGAGTCCCGGATGAGATCCCGGACGTCACGAGGAGTCTTGGAATGGTCGAGAGGTAAAGATTTATATATGGGAAGTCATATTTTGGGTTCCGGAAAAAGGTGCAGTTTTTTCGGTATTGTACCGGGAAGCTTCCAGAAGGTTCCGGAGGATTCCGGAGGGGTCCGAAAGTCCACAAGTGGGTCCACCACGTCCCAAGGGCTGGCATGGGCTAAGGGGAGGCGCCCTGGCCTTATTGGGCCAGGCGCACCAAGTCCTCAAAAGCCCACACAGCTAGGGAAGGAAAAAAGGAGAGTCCTAGTAGGAATAGGATTGGACTTTGGAGTCCAAGTCCACGTGTGTACTATTCACGTGGTACTGTTCACGTGGCACTATTCCTTCTACTCCAAGCCCGTACACATATATAAATAGAGGAGAGGGGGCGCCCCAAACAAGACACAACATTGTCTTAGCCGTGTGCGGCGCCCCCCTCCACAGTTCCGTCCCTCGGTCATATTTTCGCAGTGCTTGGGCAAAGCCCTGCGGAGATAGCATCACCATCACCGTCACTATGCCCACATGCTGCCGGAACTCATCCACTACCTCGCCGTCTTGCTGGATCAAGAAGTCGAGGACGTCACCGAGCTGAACGTGTGCTGAACGCGGAGGTGCCGTACGTTCGGTACTCGGTCGGTTGGATCGTGAAGTTGTTCGACGACATCAACCGCGTTGTTCTAACGCTTCCGCTTACGGTCTACGAGGGTACGTAGACACACTCCCCCTCTCGTAGCTATGCATCTCCATGGATAGATCTTGCGTGTGCGTAGAATTTTTTTTGTTTTCCATGCAACGTTCCCCAACAGATCAATCTTGTGCTTCTAAGTGAGGACGAATGCAAATAGAACATGACTTGGTCCAGGAGGCAGATCCAGATCATCAAGCGGTGTATCAGGCTTCTGGCACCAGATTTCAATGAAGTCCAAAATCCTCCTAGGATTCAGAAAGGTAGGGACAGTGGTATTCTTAGCATGAGCAGGTTCTTCCATTCTCCTCTGAACGTACTCAGCAAGCTCATCTTCATCAGCCATGTCATTTTCATCAGCCTGAGGCAATACAGCCATGCTTCTGGGGCTGGGTCTTGAACCATGGCCTGCAGTGGCCTTCTTCTTTAGCATCGGCATGTTTGAAGAAATATGCCCTGATGCTGAGGCACTTGATGCAGCAATTGTGGTCGTTTGAAAACCTTCAATGCGCTAGCAAGAAGCTAGCACAACTGGTGTTGAAGCTTTTGCTACAGCCATTGAAGAACTTGTGGCTGGCGGAGGCACTGATGAACTTGGAGCAGAAGGTGCCTTTGGTGCTGAAGCCTTTGATGATGATGGCTTTGGTTCTGAGGGCTTTGCAGAAGACTTTGCTGCAGAAGATTTTGGCCGTGAGGGCACTTCAGTTGAAGGTTTCGACTTTTGAGCCAGCTTTTTCTTCATGGATTTCTTGGGCGCACTGCCACTTGAGCCTGCACCAGCCTCTGCTGATGCCTTTGAAGCCCTGTTGAATTCTTCAACAGCCTTCTGAGCTTGTTTCTGCAATTTTGCTTGACGCCTGGCCCATTCTTTGGGGAATTCTTCACTCCTTCTGATGCTTGTGGGGTTAGCCGTTTGACCAGGAGCCAGAGACGGTCTTTTACAAGGAGGTTCGACAGAAAAATCCTTCATATACTTGGGAGTGATGTAATTGTAACTCCTCCATTCATAGGTCCAGTACATCTTGATCTTTTGCATGCGCGTCTTGCGCTGCATGTCAGTTTCTTTCCCATGAATTTCTTCATCAAGAGTACAGTACCCTGCATATAATTCATCAGGAATCTCGAATGCAGTATGTTCCTCTTGCCTCCCTTCTGAGGCCTTTTGTCATCTGCCATTTTCTTCAACTGAGGGATTTGAACTTTTGATGTCTTTGAAGAAGTTTGAAGATTTTCCTCAAGCAATGCTGCAAATGAGTTAAGTTGATGAGAACCTAGAGATTCGTCGGTAGACATGTGTAACTGTAAACATAGTATAGTTGTGAGGAAATTGGGAAGAGTCACATGCGTTCTCAGAAGTTTTCAAAAACAAATCCAGTTGAGGAAATTGACCCTTATCGTCATGAAGAAATTCACTAAGTGTCTTGACTTAGGTTCCAGAGTTGTACAGATTGTGAAATTTGCACAATTGAGGAATCTAATTGTTAAGCATAACTTAGTAGAATTAACCAAGACTGGCCAGAAGGAAGTGCTGAAGAATTGGAAAGAAGTGGTAAAAACAGCACTTGAAGGATTTTGGGTCTTAAAAAGATCAAACTTGGGCAGTAAAAATAAAATTTAATTACCCCAAGGATGAACTCGATGAACTGGACTGCGAGTTGAGGGAAGTCGTCAGCTCAGATCTTCAGTGCCCTAACTTGGTGACGAAAGATAGCTACGGCGGTGGCGAAGGTGAAGAAATCCACAGCCGGCGCGAGTATGGCAACGAAGAAGTCGAGGCAGTGAAGCTCTTCCTCTCTGGCGATGATGAATTATAGTGGTGGCGCTAGGGTTCGGGAGTAAGAGTGATAGGGGCGCGAGGAGTGAAGTGAAATAAGGTTGATGAGGCCAAGCCTTTATATAGGCGCGGTGAAAACCGGGCGGTCCAAAATTTTTGGACGGATAAGCCCCTGGCGATTTGCATCTCTTCGACACGCGTCACCCATGCATTTTGAGTGCGCTCATCCACGCGTCGGAGGCGCGGGATTAAGTTACTGTGGCAACCACCAAAAATTTGAATAGAAAATTTTAAAACGTGTTCGCAATTTCTTTAGCTTACAAGGACACAGTGAAGACTTTGAACGTTGTCAATTAGAACGCATATGAAGGGATTGTGAACAGAGTGGTTTGAGTTTAGCATAGAGGGGAGTAGGTCCGATCACATTCACATAGACGAATTAGCAATATGTGAATGCTGTTGAGGACATGAAAAACTCAGATATAAATATATATAGGAAGAATTAGTTCAAGCAATGAAGAACAACCACAAATGACGAATTTGAAAAAGTTTGACGAAATTGCAAATGAAAAAAAACTCAAATTTAAGAACGTCACTCAGAGGGTGGTGGCGTAACCCACCGTATAAGAATTTTGATGATTTCAGACACCGCGTACAATTGTCGTAGGGTTCTGAGAATCGAATTCTTCATTAATTTCTTCACACTTAGAGGGTTAGTGTTAATTGATTGAAGAAAAACGTTACTTCATGTGTTGCGCATCAAAGTCATCAAGAATGCATAAGCGTTAGGATGTGTGTCCTTTTCAAAGGACATTCGAAGATTCTAAGATGTTTAGCTCACACTACAACATGCAAAACCTTCTCTCATCCAAGGGCTTAGTGAAGATGTCTGAAAGCTGGTCTTCAGTCTTCACGTGGTTGATGACGATGTCTCCCTTCAGCACATGATCACGAAGAAAATGGTGACGAATCTGAATGTGCTTCATCCTAGAGTGTTGCACTGGGTTGTGGGCAATCTTGATGGCACTCTCATTGTCGCAGTAGAGTGGCGCTTTCTTTACGTTCACGCCATAGTCCTTGAGGGTTTGCTTCATCCATAGTAGCTGTGAGCAGCAGGCGCCAGCGACAATGTACTCAGCTTCTGCTGTGGAAAGTGAGACGATGTTCTGCTTCTTCGAGGACCAACATACAAGAGATCGTCCGAGGAAATGGCATGTGCCTGATGTTGACTTGCGATCCACATGATCTCCAGCATAATCAGAATCAGAAAATCCAGCAAGATCAAGTGATCAGCCCTTGGGATACCATAATCCAAGCGTTGGTGTGTGAGCTAAATATCGAAGAATTCGTTTCACAGCTTGATGGTGTGATTCCTTCGGTGACGCTTGAAAGCGGGCACACATGCAAATGCTAAGCATAATATCTGGCCTAGATGCACATAGGTAAAGCAGTGAACCAATGATGGAGCGATATACCTTCTGATCAAAATCTTTACCATTTTCTTCAGTGCAGAGTTGACCATTTGTTGGCATTGATATCTTGAGGCCTTTGCAGTCTTGCATGCCGAATTTCTTCAGGCAATACTTGAGGTATTTCTCTTGAGAAATGAAGATGCCATTGGGTTGTTGACGAATTTGAAGTCCGAGGAAGAATTTCAACTCCCCCATCATAGACATCTGATATTCTTCACGCATCATATATGCAAAGTCGTCACTGTATTTCTTGTTAGTGAAACCAAAGATAATATCATCAACATATATTTGGCATATGAACAGTTCACCATCATAAGATTTAGTGAAAAGAGTAGGGTCAAGTGAACCGGGTTTGAAACCATTTTTCTTCAGGAACTCCTTCAGTGTATCATACCAAGCCCTCGGGGCTTGCTTGAGGCCATAGAGAGCCTTGTTGAGTCTGAATACTTTGTCCATATGCTTTGGGTCCTCAAAACCTGGTGGTTGAGCAACATATACTTCTTCCTCAAGCTTACCATTGAGGAATGCACCTTTCACATCCATTTGATATAAGAGGATATCATGATGGTTAGCATATGCAAGCAGTATACGAATGGCTTCAAGCCTAGCAACAGGTGCAAATGTCTCATCGAAATCAATACCCTCAACCTGTGTGTATCCTTGAGCTACAAGACGGGCCTTATTCCTCACCACTTGGCCATTTTCGTCTTGTTTGTTGCGGTAGATCCATTTGGTGCCGATGACATTGTGCTTGCGTGGATCGGGACGCTTAACAAGCTCCCACACATTGTTGAGCTCGAATTGATGCAATTCCTCTTGCATTGCTTGAATCCATTCTGGCTTGAGAAATGCTTCATCAACTTTGGTGGGCTCTGAAAAAGAGACAAATGCGTAATGCCCACAAAAGTTTGCTAGATGTGAAGCTCTTGAGCAAGTGAGGGGACCAGGTGCATTGATGTTGTCGAGGATCTTCTCAATCTGCACTTCATTCGCCACTCGTGGATGTACTGGACGAGGGCCTTGTTGTTGTTGCCGTGCAGAATCCTCAGCATCATTTTCCTCAGGATCAGCAGTTTCTTCACGACGAGGGATCACTACTTCTTCATCAGCTATTTCTTCACTGGGCACAATTTCACCAGTGCCCATGAGCTTGATAGATTCCTCAGGAGGCATTTCATCTAGCAGAGGAGGCAGGTGCTCTCTTTGCAAGCCATTAGTTTCATCGAACCGCACATCTACAGTTTCAACAACCTTGTTGTGATGGGTGTTAAAGACTCTGTAGGTGTGCGAGTCCTTTCCGTAACCATGCATAAAACCTTCATGTGTTTTTGGTGCAAATTTAGAACTGTGATGAGGATCTCTAATCCAGCATTTAACACCGAAGACTTTGAAATAACTCACATTGAGTTTCTTGTCAGTGAGGAGCTCATATGAGGTCTTCTTGAGGAATTTGTGAAGATATACCCGGTTGATGATGTGACATGCAGTGTTAATTGCTTCAGGCCAGAATCGACGAGGGGTCTTGTATTCATCAAGCATTGTGCGAGCCATCTCGATGAGTGTCCTATTCTTGCGCTCCACGACTCCATTTTGCTGAGGCGTGTAGGGAGCAGAGAGCTCATGAGTGATACCAAGTTCGTCAAGATAGTCAGCAAGTCCTTTGTTCTTGAACTCGGTGCCGTTGTCGCTCCTGATGTGCTTAATCTAGAGACCATAATTCGTCATGGCTCGATTGGAGAATCGTCTGAAGACATCCTGAACTTCAGTCTTGAAGGAAATGATGTGCACCCAGGTGTATTAAGAGTAGTCATCAACTATGACGAATCCGTAGAGAGATGCTGCATTGGTTAGTGTGGCATAATGGGTAGGACTAAACAAATCCATATGAAGTAATTCAAAAGGACGAGTAGTGGTCATGATTGTCTTAGCCGCATGCTTGGATCTAGTCATCTTTCCAGACTCACAAGCACCACACAGATGATCTTTGACGAATTTGACGCCTTTGATGCCAATGCACCACATAGGCTTCTTCTTGACGAGTGTGCTCAAATTCCTCAAGCCAGCGTGTCCAAGACGTCGATGCCATAGCCAGCACTCTGAAGCTTTTGCCAGTAGACACGTGGCAGGCTGAGGACCTAGAGAGAAATCTACAATATACAAATCACCTTTCCTAAAACCTTCGAAGACTTTGGATTTGTCAGATTCCATCAACACAATGCATCTATATTTGCCAAAGATGACAATCATATCAAGATCACAAAGCATTGAGACAGACATGAGGTTGTATCCAAGGGACTCGACAAGCATCACCTTTTCCATGTGTCGATCCTTCGAGATAGCAACCTTACCAAGACCCAATACCTTGCTTTTTTCCTTTGTCGACGTATGTGATATGCTTCAGATGAGACGGAGTAAGGGGAGCATCAGTGAGGAGATTCCTATCACCAGTCATGTGATTCGTGCAGCCACTATCCAGGACCCATTCAGTGGCTGTGGGTGTGTCATCCTGTAGAAGCATTAGTCTGACTTACAAATTCATATACTTCAAAGTGAAGAATATGATGATGATCAATTTCATCAGACAATTTCATCAAGAAATAATATCTAGCAGCATAAGGGATGTGTGAAATGAATGATTCATTTCGTCATGATTAACCTGCATCCCAACAGGCATTATGTCAGGTCTTCAGCAAATTCATCAGATATATTAGCTGTCTGAAGACCTGACCCTGCAGAAGAGATTAGTTCTTCTTCTTAACCACCCACATCTGAATGGGTGGCTGAGAAGCAATGTAATGAAGTGCATTAATGGAGAACTTAGGCATTGAAGAATATGCATTTCTCTTCACAGGAGGGTTATAGTAATTGAATGAATAAGCAGAGAAATTCTTCGAAGTTTTGTGAACATAGTGGTTCGAAGAATAATGCTCATATTCATCAGATCGTTGTTTGTTTTCCTGCGAAACAGAGGCATTAGCACAACCATAAGTAGGTCTGCGTCCATTTGACGACTTTGATCCCTGTGATGAATTTGGCCTGGGAAGCTTCTTCTTCGTCGGTGGTGTCATGATGACATTCACCTGAAGATTTTCCAGAAGGCTTTTGGGAACCCAGATTTTCTTCACAGGTGGACCGTTCCTGTAGTTAGTTCCAACAAATCTGGCAAAGACTTCACCATTATGATTCTTGAATAGTTTATAGTAGGAGTCAAATGACTCATCAGAGGAATATGAAGTATCACAAGTATAGCCAGATAAAGTGGATGGATCTATTGGAGGTCCCTTTGCAGCAACCCATGTGGTTTTGGGATACTGCTCAGGCTTCCAATATGAACCATCAGCATTAAGCTTTCTCTCAAAAGCAATACCCTCTTTCCTAGGGTTCCTGTGAAGAATTTGCTTTTTGAGCACGTCACAAAGGGTTTGATGCCCTTTGAGGCTTTTGTACATGCCAGTGACGTACAATTCCTTCAGCCTTGCATTTTCATCAGTATCACAGGTGGCATCCTCAGATGAGGGGTTAGTGGCCACCGTAGCAGTTGAAGCAATTGAAAGTACTGATGTATTTGAACATTCAGCTAAAGAATTTGCATTATCACGTTCAAGACATTTTAGGCATGGTGCAACAAATTCTTCCTGTGCGGTACTGATCTGTTGAGCGAGGAGTGAATCGTTCTCTTTTTGAAGATCATCATGAGACGCTCTCAGCTTCTCGAGATCTTGCTTCCTTTGAAGAAATTCATAGGACAGCTTCTCGTGCTCGGCAGAGAGGGACACATGACGACTTTCAAGTTCGTCATACTGTGACTTAAGCCGTCTGAGATCTTCAGACAAGGCTTGACTATGATCCATTTCTTCGTCCAATAGGTCATCGCTTTTGTCTAGCAGTTTTTGAATCTTTTCCATAGCATGTTGTTGCTCAGTTGCAATTTTAGCAACTTTCTTATAGCTTGATTTAGATTCACACTCAGAGTCGTCATCACTGGAAGTTTCAAAGTAAGCTTCTCGTGAGGTTACCTTTGCACCTCTTGCCATGAAGCAATAGGTAGGAGTGTAGTCATCAAGACAGTCATCATTGTTGGTGGAGATACCATTATCTTCAGGGTTGAAGATGGACTTGCTGACGTACTCAGTAGCGAGGGCAAGGCTCGCCACACCAGAGTCTGACTCCTCCTCAGATTCCTCAGCTTCCTCATGATCAGATTCCTCCTCAGAATCCATTTCCTTCCCAATGAATGCATGAGCTCTACTGGAACTGCCTTTCTTGCGAGATGAGGGCTTTGATGAAGACTTTGAGGACTTCTTCTTTTTGCCATCAGAGTCATCACCCCTGCTCTTCTTCTTATTCTTTTGCCATAGAGGGCAGTCGGCGATGTAGTGGCCTGGCTTCTTGCATTTGTTACAGGTTCTCTTGTTGTAGTCTCGAGCAGACGCTTCTCCAGTGTTCTTCGAGTCATACTTTGAAGACTTTCCAAAGCGGTTCTTTTTGGAAAACTTCTGGAACTTCTTCACAAGCATTGCCAGTTCTCTGCCAATTTCCTTGGCACCATCAGAACTGCTCTCATATTCCTCTTCTTCTTGAGATGAAGAAATTGCCTTGGCTTTTGCTTTTGCCTTCAGAGCGTGAGGACGACCATAGTTGGGACCATACATATCTCTCTTCTCTGCTTGCTGAAATTCATGAGTGTTGAGCCTCTCAAGAATATCAGCCGGGTCAAGTGACTTGTAGTCAGTGCGCTCTTGAATCATTAGTGCCAAGGTGTCAAAGGAACTGTCCAGTGACCTCCGCAATTTCTTCACCACCTCATGATCGGTGTTGTCAGCAACACCAAGAGCTTGAAGCTCATTGGAGATATCAATAAGGCGGTCGAAGGTTTGCTGCACATTCTCATTGTCGAGCCTCTTGAAGCGATTGAAGAGATTTCGAAGAACGTCAACTCGGGAATCACGTTGAGTGGAGACCCCCTCGTTGACCTTGGAAAGCCTATCCCAGATAAGCCTCGAAGTTTCCAAAGCACTCACTCTACCATACTGTCCTTTGTTCAGATGTCCACATATGATATTCTTTGCTTGAGAGTCGAGTTGCTTGAATCTCTTCACGTCAGTGGCGTTGATGCTTGGAGCCACGGTAGGCACTCCATTCTCGATGATGAACCAGAGATCGTTGTCAATTGCCTCAAGATGCTTGCGTATCTTGTTCTTCTAGTAGGGATAGTCCGTGCCATTGAAGATGGGGCACGTAGTGGATACCTTGATCATACCTTGCTTTGATACTAATTGAAAGCGCAGGTTTACTCCCAGAGGGGGGGTGAATGCGAGATTTTTAAAAATTCATCAAACTCCGAAGATTTTGACAAAAATCAGAGTGACGAAATAGAAACAGAGGCAAAACTAGATCGACACAGATACAAGTAGCGTGCATATGAAATACATACAAGTGAAGAACATGGGATCATACAGGCAGACATGCATGAGGAAGATGAACTGAAGAAATGAAAAACAACATGATGAAAGTCTTCAGTTCAAATTCTTTAGAAAAGTAAAGCACAAGTTCTTCAGCAGCGGAATTGCATAAAGGTAAAGGGGTGAGGAATTTGAAACCAGTTGGGCTCGATGAAGAAATAGCGATTTGGTAGACCAGTTCCAGTTGCTGTATCAACTGTATGTCTGGTTGAGGCGGCTGATTCTTACCTCGAAGGACACTTAGTCCTCACCGTATTCCTCTTGAGCTAAGGTCACTTAGACCTCGCCCAATCACTCGTGGTAAGTCTTCAAGGTAGACTTCCAAAACCTTCACAAACTTGTTCACCGGCACGCCACAATTACTCTTGGGTGCTCAGAACATGATGCCTAACCATCTGGAAGAATGACAGTCTTCAAAGGTAACAAGCGTCAGATCACACAGATCAACTTCTTCAGTGATGCTCAATCACTTTGGCTCTGGTTAGGTTTTTCCTCACTTGGGTTCTCACAAAGTCGTCAGAGGAAGGGTTGCTCTCAAATGACAAGTGTCAATCTCTCTCTAGAGCAGCCCACCAACTAGTGGTTGTGGGGGCGGCTATTTATAGCCAGGGGCAACCCGACATGAATTGTCATAAATGCCCTTCTCAGACATGACCATTGTCAGGATAAGAATCCACTCGACAGCTGGCGCGCGGCACAGCAACGGTCGGAAAAATTGAACTCTCAATTTCGCCGGGGCACTCAATTTCCTAATGATAGGTAGATCGCACTGCCGAAATCCTAACTCCTCAGCGTGACCTAATTCATCAACGACCAGATGTACTGCGTCACTATCGCTAGCAAATTTGTCAGCTGTTCCGGAGATTTCCGAAAGCTTCACTCAAAGCGGCTGTAATGTGTATAGGTTTGAGCATCGCTTTGAAGTATGATACATGTTTCACCTAGACCCCCTTTAATAGTACGGTTTTTCCTATGACTCAAATAAGAAGAAAAGAAACTATGAAAACAAAGTCTTCACATCAATTTCTTCACAGGCCGCACCAAATTCTTCACTTCAAGAAATACATTTTTAGGGGTCGACTTCCGTGGTTAAACCAAGTCTTCAGGGACTGTATTCCCCTGTGTACACTCACAAACACATTAGTCCCTTAACCTATTTGTCTTCAATACTCCAAAACCACTAAGGGGGTACTTGATGCACTTACAGCCACGATGAACCGTAGCCGAGTAAGGAGCAGTAGCAGTTCAGGCAGTCCCGTCTAAATCGTGTACACATACGTACAACCACGCTGCAAAAAATATGGCCACGTACGTACATACGGGCGCGGGCTCGACCGCATACAGCAACGGCGTCCTGTTCATCGGTAGCCAACCGGCTGGGTCAGAACAGAGAAATAGCTGCATCGTGTTCATAGGGAGGCAACCAACTAGGTCGGAATGCATCCTGTTCATCGAGAGCCAAGCGGCTTGGACAGAACAGCCGAAATGGGGTCCTGTTTATCGACCCACCACCGGCTCGGGATCTGGCATACCACAAAATGGATAAAACGGACTTCTCTTCAACCGCCTACGGTCGAAAGGGGGTCCTATTCATCGGGAGGGGTCTGGCGTACCGCAAAACGGATGGAACGGACTTCTCGCCAACTGCGTACCGTCGAAACATGGTCCTGTTGATCATGAGGGGTGTGGCGTACCGCAAAATGGAGGAAACGGACTTCTCTCCAACCGCCTACGGTCGAAATGGGGTCCTGTTCATCGGGAGGGGTGCGGCGTACCGTAAAACGGGATTCCACGGGGTACTATTCATCCACCGTCGATTTCCTCCAGCCTCCACCGGCTATTGTTCATCCACCGTCGACTTCCTCCAGCCTCCATGGGGTCCTGTTCATCCACCCCCAATTGGCTGGGGTGTGGCATGCTGCGGCACGGCCTCCTCGGGGTCCTGTTCATCCAGCGCCAACCGCCTACACGGCCGGGGTCCTGTTCATGCAGCCCCCACCGGCTGGGGTGGGGCGTACGAGCGGGCGGCAGCAACGGGAACTGTTCATGCATAGCCAACCAACTGGCTAGGTCAACTCACCACGTCTCGCGCAAGGGGCTCGATTGATACAAGAGCAGTCTGGACTCGTTCTACGTGTATCGCGCGCGTGGCAGCAACGGGCACTGTTCATCGAGAGGCAACCAACCGGCTAGCTCAACTCACGTCTCGCACGGGGGCTCGATGCATTGCATCGATCGATCGGCTTCAGTAAGCAGCATCGATCGATTGCTCGGGTTCAGTTAGCAGCGAAGGAATCGCTCGGGTTCAGTTAGCAGCGAAGGGATCGATCGGCTTCAGTACGTAGTGGGATCGATCGCTCATGTTCAGTACGTAGTAGAGTGCGAGGGATCGGTCGATCGCTCGGGTTCAGTAAGCGAACGCCTCACTCGGGTTCAGTTAGAGAATGCCTCGCACACACGCGCGTATGTGAGAAATGCGCAAACCACACTGCATCGCTCGGCCCCGACCACCCACCGTAACCAGGAACTCCCCGAAAATTTCCTCGCCCACACTTCTACCACAATTTTTTTCGTCATGGACGGCCCAAAGAATGTCATGCAGGTGCATCTCCGGCCCGCCCAGGACGAAAAGCCCATTTTCTGTCATAATTTTTTGTCATAGAAGTAGGAGCCCACCACATCTATGATTATACGTGTTTTTGTCACAATTATCGTCATACAAGTGTCATAAACATGACAGAAAAAGTTTTCGTTTGGGCCATAATGTCACGGATGTGTCTTTTTTTTGTAGTGCAAGCATACCCCCTTGATCATTCCGATACAATCCCACTCTCTTGCTCCTGCTCTTTTTTATTGAATTAGGACAACAACTTTCAACTATTACATGTTCTCGGTAGTTGAACCCATTCCTTTGCATTGCCTGTCATTGTCACAATAAATAGCTAAACCTTCCTAGCATGATTAGGAGTTGCTTGAGCCATGTTGTGACTTCATCCATGCCATGCTTGCTATTGCTTAGAGTTGTGTCAGGTCTGATCCATCTGGGCGATGAATTGGAATGGTTGTGTTCATGTCCTACTATTGAGAGTTAGGTGTGTGAACCGGATTTGGTAAACATAGCGATGAGAGGCCATGTAGGAGTACATGGTGGGTTGTCTCATTGAGATCATCCTTAAGAACTGAGTTTTGTGTATGTTATCCAAGACTAGATACTACCACACATTGGGATCCTTAATTGACCCTCTCGGCTTATTAATCGCCTTGATCTCTGTCCATGAGTTGCAACTAATTTCTGGAGTTTGTAGGATGTCCTGGGTGCCGTGCTTAGCGCTGACCGATGGGGTGGGCTTTCTTGGTAGGCACTGTGGACCGGTGTACCAAGCGTAGTTCCATCCGGCATGGTGGGCTTGGGAACCCTGCACACATCATTTGAGGCAGTAATGGAAACTTTGGCCGGACTTCCGTTGCAGGTTCAGTTCTCAAATAGGCGATAAAGCTGGACTAGAGTCTTGTGTGGTTAACAGTTGTGGCCGACACACTCGCCAGGCTTCCACTTGAAGGTTGCCTAGATACATGTCGTGTATATGGTGGTAAGTGGTGCGAGCGTGTGTGAAGAAGTACTCCCCTGTAGGGTTATCAAACTATTCGAATAGTCGCATCCTCGGATACGGAATACTTGGAGACTTATATGGTTCATAGACAACTTTAAATGGATTCTCTAAAATGCGCAAGATAAGTGTGAGTGTTGTTGATGGCCTTCTTGTAGGGATACGGGAGAGGATCCATAGTGCTGTATTGTTGTGGTGACTAGTGGACTCGTGTGCGCTCTCTTACCTCAAACAAACTACTGGTAGTCGTAGTAAAGGTTAGCCAAAGGTCAAAGCTAGCATTCTGCAGTAAACTCCACAATCCCCTTCTTTGATACCTGATGCATAAGTAGTTAGTTCTAATGTAAGTCTTGCTGAGTACCTTTGTACTCATGGTTGCTTAATTATGTTTTTGCAGAGGAGACTTCAGTCTCACTATTGGTTTCTACGATGAGTTCGACGTTGACCGAGTAGCTTGGGAATCCCAAACAGAGGTCTGGCTCCTATGGAGGGTCTTGTAGATAGAGAGGCTTCCTTAGCCTTTTTCATTTCTAGTTGTCTGTACTCAGACATGTTAAGCTTCCATTCCTTGTATGCTTTGTGTGTTGGGTCATGTGACCCCTGTTTGTAATATCATGTTATGTATGGCTCTTTCGAGCGTTATCTATTACTTGAGTTGTAGCGTTAAGTTGTGATGCCATGTTGTACCAACACATAATTGCATGTTATGCGTATGTGTGATATGTATTGCTATGTATGGGGTTCGACACCTAGTTGTATGCCTTTGGTAGCCTTCCTTACAGGGAAATGCCTCTTTGTGCTTCCATTGAGCCTTGGTAGTTCGCTACTGCTCTGGACACATTGATTGACCGACATGTATCCTTCTTTGCTCCTATGTCTGTCCATACGAGGAAATGTCACGCGGTGTTTACTAGAGTCCTTGTAGCTTGCTATGACTCAGTTACCCACGCTAATGACCGACACGTGCATTGCTCGGTTACCTATGTCTGTCCCTGTACGATTGGTCCACCTTGGTCTATAACTAATCATGTTGATTCGGGTTCTTTTTCATATGGTTGCTAGCGACTTATTCATATATGCCAGCGACAAACAGCGCAAACGGTCCGGCCAAGGTAAGGCGGCAGCCGTTGTGTACCGTGCGTGAGTCTCAGGGTACTTATATGGTTTGTTACAGCTAGATCTATGTGCCTTAGAATTGGGGTCCCGACACCCTCGGTATCCCCCGTGATATGAAGTGCCCCCGTATCAACGAGTGGAGACGCGAAGACATGAGCGCTCACTTCTGAGAGGCGGAATCCTCCCAAAGCCATGGAAAAACCCGCATCTCCAAAGATGCGAAGCTCCCATCGCGCAAGGTGAGGCCAACCAAGTAAGGCCCTCAATGGAGAAAGTATGTTGCCTCCAAGAGACGTCATCCTCCCTGAGATGCAGATAGCCCCTCGGGCAAGGAGGGAACACAAAAGTAAGGAGAGAGTATGCCACCCGCTAGAGGCAGCATGCACCTAGGACTACAACAAGATCAATATCTACCGGGAGACAAAAGAATCTCGAGGCAAGACAAAAGTGCTAAAACAATCACATTGTCGGACATGTCATCAGTACATGAATAGAGGAACGACTCCCAAAGAGGCCAACATCCTAACAAGCCCAGGGCACCAAAAAGCATACATGTCATCAAGGCATGACAATATGGGGCATGATGCCGACCGAGACCACTTACACTCTCCCATGAAGATGGTCGAGACACCAAGTGCTTGTCAGGAAGATGGTCGAAGCAGCCGCGGAAGCACCAAGCTACCTCACAGGAAAGCTCCAAGATGTAGTTGTCGAAAGCATCTTCTGCCACCCAAGGTGTGAGCAAGGTGCTCACCATCAACAAAATGGCCTCGCTCGCTCCGACAAGGAAGCATGTAGCAAGTCAAAGTGAAGTACAAGAAGACATACAAGAAGACAAGGGCTCACGGGATCCCACCCCAGGCTATCACGTCTTCCTCGTCAAAATTGCAAGAAGGCAAGGTACGCAAGGCCGCCCCACCATGAGCGCAATCTTGGGTGGGGGGGACTTGGGACTCAGCCCCCGCACCTAGGATGCCACATGCTCCATCAAGAAGTCATGGTCCTGGGGGACCAAAAGGACATCACTATCCTTGCCAAGACGGTGTACCCTCCATTGCCATGAAGAACCACCACGATAAGGAGCCCCACTCGGAGACTGAGCTCGAGAATTTATGACTTTCCAGAAGGAGTTTTGACTTGGTTTTCATCGGGTTTTCGTCATTTATCGGTTATTTCTAATGCTAATCCTTCGAGAGAAAAGAAAACTCATTTTCCATTGTTTGGCAGGAAAAAATCATTTATGGAAGGAAACCAAGGAGAATTATACAAAATCAAGTCATTTGGAGCATCTTCCATGCTGGGAAGATTTATACCAGTGGCAACAGAGCGCAAGGCAGCCAATGGTACGACCGCAAGCGCTTGTACTAGTGGCCATACCAGGCACCGCTGGCCCCCTCGTCTATAGAAACAACTATTGTGAAGGTCACACAGGAATCAGAGAGACCTAGCCGTAGCTAGTCCATTCAGAACAGAGAGAGAAGGGACCTGGAGAAGAAGAACCGCCGGAGATCTTTCTTGTTTTGTTCTTCCACCTCCATATTCATTCCATTTCATCATCACCATTGTAAGAGGAATTCCAAGTTGTGAGATCAGGGTGTATAACTCTATTCACACTCATCTGGAGAATGAGACTTGTTGAATCATTCCTCTTATTGTGGATCCTCACGGTATTATTGATATGGTTTTCACGGAATTATTCACTATGATGATTGGTTATTCTCTTCCGATGTGTGAGTAGCTCCCCCTAGGTGTGGGAGATGTAGGTGAATGGTAAGATTCATTTGTCCCTTTCCTATATGTTGTCATTTGTGTTTGTAGTCTAATGATTTCCTAGTAAGTTGTTATACTGTGGTGAACACTATGCGTGTTGTCCAATTTAAGGGCCTAGGCAACATGATCTAACAACCTACACAGATAACACGTATTGTGAATCCGTGACCTCCAGGTGATAGGTGGAGACATCTATGAGCATTGAAGACAATATGAGATAAAGGTGAACCACCGAACATAATGCATGGTTCCGGTTTAACAACCTTAATTGTGGAGACGACCACGTTGTGGCAACGTCAAAGTAGGACCATAGTGTGGAATGTAATCCCGTGTGGAGGAGTTCCATAATCTTAGGGTGATCCTCCTACCGAAAAAAATCAGATACTAAAATCATGATGCAAGGTAAACTGGAATTACTATCGAACTGGCACACTTGAGGTATACCATGATCCGAAGTCTCTCCGCGCCTAATCTCTCTATTGCAGGAAAAACACTTTTACTTTTCGTCTTTAATTTATGTTCTTTACTTCCAAGTTGTTAGTATCTCGCCGCAACAATCCATCATATTCACCACTCTGGTTTATTTGTCTCAAAGAACACTAATCGCTTATGGAGAATCACAAGCAGTTACTTCACATAAGACTTGTGACAACTTCTGTGTGACATAAATGCTACCTGTAAATAGTCTCCTCTGCTCTTCGCTAGGACAATTACTCTTTGGGATACTTACGCGAAGGTGCTACACTGCCCTGTGTGTCTTGCAGGCCATCAAGCATTTTCTGGCACCGATGCCGGAGAGTGAAGCATACAGTATTTGTTTCGTAACTGTTCTGTAGGTGTTGTTATTGTAGATGCTTCCTGCTAGTGATGGGGGTGCTACTTGTTCTGGGAGGACTTATTTGCCAAACTATATTCCACGATTTCCATAGAAAAACTACAAAAAATCAAACTACTGAACATAACGCTTTTGTTTGCAGAAATGATGATTACTGAATTTTGCTATCGAGTATTCGATTGACTGTGAACTAGTTCATGAAGTTTAAAAGCATACCTTATCAGGGAATGAAGTGGAAGATCCCCAGACACATATCGTGATCTTTGATACTTTATGCGGGACTTTTAAAATTAAAGATGTGTCTTGAGAATGTATCTTATTGAAACTCTTCAAGCTTCTCTGAAGGATAAGGCTGAAGCATGGTATAACAGATTGCAATATTGCAGCATAACCAGTTGGAAGATGTGTGTGCATATAAATTTATGGCTAAGTTTTTCCCTTGCTCTAAGATTGCAAACTCCGGAAGGATTTAACTTTTCTGCTCAAAATTCCCAGAGAAAGCTTATACAAAGCTTGGGGGAGATATTCTGAACTTTTGAATCTTTGCTCTAACCATGGTGACGGTGTCCTGGATCAGGGGGTGCTAGCCCAGCCAGCCCGTCTCCTCGGATGGGCCGGGGGGCCCTCGTACGTGATCAAGATGGACTCCGGAGGCCGTACACAGGAAGCGTGATCGAGACTGTCTCTACCGAAGACTTGACGTATACTCCAAGATCTCTCCTGCCGCCTCTCTCCTAGATACCGACTTTGTAACCCTAGATACCCTCCCTGGCGTGTATATAAGCCATAGGGTTTAGCCGTAGGGGGGGGGAAGAAGGCAATATCGCTCACCTAGCCCTAGAAGTTAGACACACATTACGATCTCGAGGTAGATCAACTCTGTATTCAATACATCTCCATCAATATAAACAGAAGCAGGACGTCGGGTATTACCTCCATCAAGAGGGCCCGAACCTGGGTAAACATCGTCTCCCTTGTCCTTGTTACCACCGATCCGAGATCCATAGCTTGGGACCCCCTACCCCGAGGTCTGCCAGTTTTGACACCGACACTGGTGCTTTCATTGAGAGTTCTGTTGTGCGATCACCAGAAGGATCCATGGCTCACCTGCAGATCAACTGTGCCAACGGCCACAGGGACATTTATGCCCCCGGCCAGCTCTTTGTCTTCAGCAGCATGGTATTTTGCGCCGACTCGATGGGTCATCTGACCTCTGTCAAGAACTACGCCCCAGGACGGATCGTGACCTTCGGTGGCCTCGAATACACTGCGGATTCCCGTGGTGAACTCATCCTATCGGGATGGACTCCCCGCCGGATTGAGAGCTCGACCGGTTCTGGAGGCTCGACTCCAGAACCGAACCCCGTCGCGGCGCCTCTTGAGACCCCTGACACCACCACTCCGTCCAGTTTCCTTCCGATCACCAGTCCGGAGATAGATCCGGCTCCCACTCCCGAAATTACGTCAATGCCAGAACTGACTTCGGCGCAGAACTCGGAATTATGTTCGGATTCCCTTCGCACCAAAAATGCATCCAGTTACACGCCGGGCATACTTCGAGTCAGCCCTGCCTATGGAGCGTCAATGAATCCCGAAGAGTTATCTCACCTCAATGAGATGCTTGATCACATCCGGAGCATGTCCATCTCGGATGACAAGACTTCGGTTTACAATCAGATCGGACATAAAGCCGACGATAGGGAAATTTACATCCCACCCACCACCCACCTAGTCGCCACGATCGATGATTTAACCGACGTGCTGGACTATGGCGAGGCCTCGTACATGGAGGAGGACGCTGATGGCCCCATCGAGAACACCTTGCCCCCGGTAAACGCGAGCAGGTGGACCGCCACGTCCACCTACGATGTTTACATGGTGGATACCCCCAAATCCCCTCCAAGACGTCGGCGAAGACGCCGAAGGGGTCCTAACGGGGAACCCAGTGGTAATGATGCGACAGCCAATAACGGCGACGTGGAGGACGGCGATGCCGGCAACCATGAAGAGGACGTTCAAGCCTCCCCAGTAAGGAACGGCACACCGGACCGACTTCTCAGGGACTCAGATCCCGATGACCTATTCGAAGGGGCCAACGACAACTACATGCCGGAATCCGAGGAGGACGAGAGCCTCGGTACCGAAGACTACATCGTCCCCGAAGACCCTTTTGAACAAGTGCGCTTCCGGCGGCACCTTGTTGCGATCGCCCGGAGCTTGAAACGCAAGCAGCAGCAGCTGTAGGCCAATACCGATGCACTAAATGGAAAGTGGATCGAAGTGCTCTCCGCCGAGCAAGACATGGAGAACCGATGCCATAGTGCGCCGAAATCATACCCACGTAGGCGTCTCTTGCCGGAGTTCGACGAGGAGCTCGCTGATGACCTCGACCGACCCCCTAGAGGCCGGGACAGGCCAAGATGAGAAGACCTCACTGAACGGCCACCTCTACGCCGTTATGGCAAGGACCCCGTGGATTACTTAGATCCTCACGACGCTAGACGTCGCATTGAGGAAAATAGGGCTCCCCCTCGGTCCATCTATGGATCCAGGGGACGCGCGCCCGCTGGGCTCGACGGTACGATGCCTGGGTGGACAAGAACAACCGTGCCCGAGATCAAGCCTACTCACGGCTTTCTCCCGACCTCTGACGAGATGCTCCTCAGGTCCGAGGTCCGGCTCACCCAATCTGCTTCACAGACAGGGTGATGGAACATCAATTCCCGGAAGGATTTAAGCCCATCAATATAGAGTCATACGATGGCACCACGGACCCAGCAGTTTGGATCGAGGATTTCCTCCTACACATACACATGGCTAATGGAGATGATCTCCACGCCATTAAATATCTGCCGCTCAAGCTAAAGGGGCCGGCGAGGCATTGGCTTAACAGCCTCCTCTATCGGCAGCTGGGAGGCCCTAGAAGACGCTTTTCGATCAAACTTCCAGGGCACATATGTCCGACCTCCGGACGCTGATGACCTCAACCGTGTCACCCAGCAGCCAGGTGAATCAGCCCGCAAATTCTGGAACAGGTTCCTCACCAAGAAGAACCAAATCATAGACTGCTTTGAAGCCGAGGCCATCGCCGCATTTAAAAACAATATCCGAGATGAATGGTTGGCTCATCAACTCGGCCAGGATAAGCCGAGGACTATGGCGGCCCTGACCTCACTGATGACTCGCTTTTCTGCGGGAGAAGACAGTTGGCTTGCCCGTAGTACTCATAACGGCGAGGCAGGCACCTTGGAAACTCACGACGCCAATGGAAAACCCAAGCGCAACAAAAATAAGCGCCGGTATAAAAATGGCGGAAGCGACACTGAAGACGTTGCGGTCAACGCAGGGTTCACCGGACCTAAATCCGGGCAGAAAAGAAAACCCTTTAAAGGGAACAAAGATGGACCTAGCCAGCTTGATAGGCTCCTGGACCGCCCATGTGGAATTCACGGCACTCAGGAAAAACCAGCAACCCACACTAACAGGAATTGCTGGGTCTTTAAACAAGCCGGCGAGATAGCGACACAGGGTCAGAATAAAACCCAACACCGCAACGAAGATGAGGATGAACCTCGGCGGCCTAATAATGAAGGCCAAAAGAAGTTTGTTGACCAGGTAACAGAGGTCAATATGATCTATGTCACCCACATCCCTAAAAGGGAGAGGAAGCATGCGCTTCGGGATGTATACGCGCTGGAGCCTGTTGCCCCGAAGTATAACCCATGGTCGGCTTACCCGATCACGTTTGACAAGCACGATCATCCGACCAGCATCTGGCATGGCGGATCAGCGGCACTCGTCCTGGACCCTATTGTTGATGGTTATCATCTAACACGTGTCCTGATGGATGGAGGAAGCAGCCTCAACCTCATCTACGAGGACACAGTTCGGAAGATGGGCATCGACTCATCTCAGATCAAGCTGAGCTCCACCACCTTTAAAGGTGTCATTCCGGGCGTCGAAGCCCACTGTACCGGAACGGTCACCCTAGAGGTAGTCTTTGGCTCACCCGAGAACTTCAGAAGTGAGGAGTTAATCTTCGATATCGTACCTTTCCGAAGTGGATACCACGCGCTCTTAGGGCGCACAGCCTTCACGCGTTTCAACGCAGTCCCGCATTACGCCTACCTTAAGCTCAAAATGTCAGGACCTAATGGCGTTATCACAGTGAATGGTAACACCGAACGTTCACTCCGGACAGAGGAACACACCGCGGCTTTCGCAGCCGAGGTACAGGCGTCCGAGGAGGCAGCCCGCAGCAATAAATGTGCCGCCCGCTCTTTGAAGCGCGCCCGGGCCGCACAGATCGACCTCGGCCAGGTACCCCCGCACCCGAAATAGGGATGCGGGCTCCTCGCGTGCCCTCTCTGGAGTGGGCAGTACGTCCCCAGAGTGCATAATTTCGCACTGAAGATTCCCTGGGCCGTCGAGGAGCCAAACATTTACTCAAACGTCGGCGCGGTTCAACCAAGCAAAGACGTGGCTTCGAGCCCTTGCACAGGCAAGTCTCTGTAAAAGAAATAGCCAAACATGACTACGTCCATGCGGTTTCACCCGCAGAGCAGACTTCGGCAATGCCTCCTCTAAAGGAGCTCAGTCAATTAAACACTTAAAGTGTATAAAGGACCGAAAGGGCATCAACCTTCACAAATTTCTCACCATAAATGGTGAACATCTGGTCAACAGCTAGGAAACGCAGACATGCGGCAGGTAGCAGCCCGGATTCTTCAAAATCCGTTAGCAATTATCCGCCCTGTTTCTTCCTCTTTCTTCTTTCCTTTTTACATTGTATTCTTTCAATTCCTCTCGCCGCAGTTGGGCATGTACACACTTGAAATTATGAAATAAAGAAACGGTGCCCCTTCAAGGTCTCTATCATATTTCTTTATCAGCATGGCCCCTGTGGGACGAAGAAGTTCTCTAAAAAAAAGGAGATTGATACGTCTCCAACGTATCTATAATTTATGAAGTATTCATGCCATATTTATAACAATTCTATATGGTTTTGCTATGATTTTATTAGAACTAACCCGGACTGACGCTGTTTTCAGCAGAACTACCGTGGTGTTGTTTTTTGTGCAGAAATGAAAGTTTTCCAAATGAGCTAAAAATTTTTGGAGATTTTTTATTGGACAAATAAAAAATATTGGCACCAAGACCCACTGGAAGGGGGCCACCCAGTGCCCACGAGGCACCAGGGCGCACCACCCCCCCCCATCCCAGGCGCGCCCTGGTGCCTCGTGGGGCCCACGTGGCTCCGTTTCGCGTGATTCCAACGCTGAAAAATTATATATATTTAGAAACCCCCGAAAGTTAACCTAGATGAGTTTTTACGCCGCCGCAAGCCTCTGTACCAGAGAGATCCCATCTACAGCCCTTTTCCGGCACCCTGCCGGAGGGGGGAAGGCATCACCGGAGGCCATCTTCATCATCCCGGCGGTCTCCATGACGAGGAGGGAGTAGTTCACCCTCAGGGCAGAGGGTTTGTACCAGTAGCTATGTGTTTGATCTCTCTCTCTCTCTCGTGTTCTTGAGATGGCACGATCTTGATGTATCGCGAGCTTTCTTGATATAGATGAATCATATGGAGTTTTCCCCTCTCTATCTTCTTGTGATGAATTGAGTTTTCCCTTTGAAGTTTTCTTATCGGATTGAGTCTTTAAGGATTTGAGAACACTTGATGTATGTCTTGCATATGGATATCTGTGGTGACAATGGGATATTCACTTGAGACACTTGATGTATGTTTTGGTGATCAACTTGCGGGTTCCGTGACCTTGGGGATCTATGCATAAGGGTTGGCACACGTTTTCGTCTTGACTTTCCGGTAGAAACTTTGGGGCACTCTTTGAAGTTCTTTGTATTGGTTTGAATAGATGAATCTGAGATTGTGTGATGCATATCGTATAATCAAACCCGTGGGTACTCGTGGTGACATTGGAGTGCCTAGGTGACATTAGGGTTTTGGTTGATGTGTATCTTAAGGTGTTATTCTAGTACGAACTCTAGGGCTGTTCGTGACAATTAATGGGGATGGCTCATAAGATTGATCGGGAAGGATAACTTTGAGGTGGTTTCGTACCCTACAACAATTTCTTCGTTTGTTCTCCGCTATTTGTGACTTTGGAGTGAACTCCTTGTCGCACGTGAGAGATTTACATATGGTTCAACTATGTCAACAATGTTGGGAGATCGCACTAGTGAAAGTATGAACCCTAGGCCTTGTTTCTAAGCATTGCAATACCATTTTTATGCCCGTTTACTATTTGCTACCTTGCTGTTTTTATATTTTCAGATTACAAAAACATATATCTATTATCCATACTACACTTTTATCACTATCTCTTCGCCGAACTAGTGCACCTATACAATTTACCATTGTATTGGGTGTGTTGGGGACACAAGAGATTTCTTGTATTTGGTTGCATGGTTGTTTGAGAGATACCATCTTCAACCTACGCCTCCCACGGATTGATAAACCTTAGGTCATTCTTGAGGGAAAATTGCTACTGTCCTACAAAACTCTGCGCTTGGAGGCCCAACACGAGTCTACAAGAATAAGTTGTGTAGTAGACATCAAGCTCTTTTCTGGCGCCGTTGCCGGGGAGGTGAGTGCTTGAAGGTATATCTTTAGATCTTGCAATCGAATCTTTTAGTTTCTTGTTTTATCACTAGTTTGGTTTATTAAAGAAAACTACAAAAAAATGGAATTGAGGTTGCCTCATATTATTCGTCTTTATCATGTCTTTCTTGAAAATAAGGATTCCGGTAATTGTGCTCAATTGATAGAAGAAGAATTCAATAAAATGTTTGGCATAAAATATTTGAATGAGGAGCATGATTGCAATGTTGCTAGTATGAATTCTTTGAATATCCATGATGCTAATGATATGCAAAGCCACAAGCTTGGGGATGCTATGTTTGATGAAGATGATATTTTTAGCACCCCAAGTTTTGATGAGAAAATTTATTATGATGATAGCATGCCTCCTATTTATGATGATTATATTGATGAAAGTGGATTTGGAGAGGCCATGAATTTATTTAATGATGATTTCACTATTTTGGAAGAGGCTTCAATTGACTATGATAACCAAGTTGCTATTTATGATGATTATTGTGATGACATGTATGCTATAAAGAATAATGATAAATATGAAACTTGTCATCATGATTTTAATTTTAAATTGGATTATGCCAATCAAGTATCTCATGATAACTATTTTGTTGAGTTTGCTCACACTATTATGAATAAGAAGGAATTTGCTTATGTGGAGAGTAGTAAAATCTCTATGCTTGTGGATCATGAAAAGAATGCTTTGTGTGATGGATATATTGTTGAATTTCTTCATGATGCTACTGAAAATTATTTTGAGAGAGGAATATATGCTTCTACGTATCTTAATAATATCAAGTTTCCTCTCTATGTGTTGAAATTTTTGAAGTCATGCTTGTTTTGCCTTCCTATGCTAGTTGATTCTTGCTCCCATAAACTATTTGCTCACAAAATCCCTATGCATAAGAAGTGGGTTAGGCTTAAATGTGTTTGATATATTTCTCATGATGCTCCCTTTACGTTTCAATTCTTTACTTCTATGTGAGCATCATTCAAAATTATCATGCCTAGCTAAAAGGCTTTAAAGAAAAGCGCTTGTTGGGAGGCAACCCAATATGTACCCTTTCTGTTTTAGTGTGTTCACATGATTAAGCTACTGTAGTAATCATGTTTTATATGTTTTATTTCAATAATGTGCCAAGTAAAGCCTTTGGGATAGTGTGGATACTTGTTGATTCAATTCTGTGCAAAAACAGAAACTTTTGCCTCCAGTGTTTAATTTTCCAGATTTAACTGGAGCGTCAAAGAATTCTAAAATTTTTACACAGTATTTATATGCAATTTTTTTACGTTGTCCTAGTTTTTCAGAATTTTTAGAGTTCCAGAAGTATGGTAGTTGCTCAGATCATTACATACTGTTCTGTTTTTGACAGATTCTGTTTTCAATGCATAGTTTGCTTGTTTTAATGTTTCCATAGCTTATATTATGAGATATAAATTGTGGAAATGATAGAATACAGTAGGCATTATATGGTAACAATTGTGAATATTGTCTTGGACAGTACCTAAGTGATGGTTTATTCTTTATCATACTAACCGTTCTCACGAAGTTCCGTTAAGTTTTGTGTGATTGAAGTTTTCAAGTTTTGGGTGAGATATCGATATGAGGAGACTAAGGAGCGGCAAGACCCTAAGCTTGGGGATGCCCAAGGCACCCCAATGTAATACTCAAGGAAGACTCAAGCTCCTAAGCTTGGGGATGCCCCAGAAGGCATCCCCTCTTTCGTCTTCAACACTATCGGTAATCTCACTCGGAGCTATATTTTTATTCGTCACATAATATGAGTTTTGCTTGGAGCGTCATTTTCTTCTGTTGATATTTGCTTGATGTTATCAATAATCATGTTTTGTACCTTTTAGTTCAATAAAATGCCATTTATAGCCTTTACTATGCTCAGTTTGCAAGTTCATGTGTTGCTGTTTGAAAACAGAAAGTTTTCTGTTATGTCCAGAATATTCCTGAATAGTCAGAAAATGATAAAAATCTGAAATTTTTACACAGTAAGAATGACTGAGTTCTCTGTCACATGGTATTTTTTCAGAATTTTTGGAGTTAGGGAAGTATGGATTCTTATTCACCTTTTACAGACTGTTCTGTTTTGGCAGATTGCTGTTATAGTTGCATTGTTTGCATATGTTTGCGTGTTTAATGTTTCTATTTGAGGATAGGAGTATTAAATATGAAGAGGCATTTAGTATGCAATGTTTAATTATAATTTTTGTGATTTGCTACAGTATAGAATGTTAAAGTTTTGAGTTGATTTATACTAACTTATCTCACGAGTTTTTGTTGAGTTTTGTGTGGATGAAGTTTTTAAGATTTAGAGAAACCGTGATATGAGAGGAATCAAGGAGACACAAAAGCTCAAGCTTGGGGATGCCCAAGGCATCCCAATATAATATTTCAAGAAGTCTCAAGCATCTAAGCTTGGGGATGCCCCGGTAGGCATCCCACCTTTCTTCTTCAACAACTATCGGTCAGTTTTGGTTGAGCCTAAGTTTTTGCTTCTTCACATGATATGTGCTATTCTTGGAATGTCATTTTATTTTGTTTTTCTTTCTGTTTGAATAAAATACCAAGATCTGAAATTTTTTAAATGAGAGAGAGAGTCCTCACATAGCTACTTAATTGTTTCACTACTCATTGATCTTCGCTTATATATTTTGGAGTAGTTTGTCATTAATTCTCATGCTGCACTTATATCTTTTTGAGAGTTAATAATACTAATGGTAATTTGCAAAAGATATGAATTTGGTCCCAAGATGATGAATATTTGAGAGGGATATAATAAAAACTTTCATATAGATCATTGGATATGATAAGTGTGATTCCTTGCAATGAAAATAATAAAAGAGATCATATGCTAATCTTATGGAAAGTAATGACATTACATAAAGAAAAGTATAAGTGGTAAAATTTATTGGAGGTTAACAAGCATAGCATTAGTCAATGATGCAATTCATGAAAAAATTAATAAGGGAAGAGAAGATTCACATGCAAATATACTATCTTGGACATCTTTTATGATTGTGAGCCCCCATTAAGTATTTTATGTCAAAGTGTTGACGTTGGACAAGGAAGACAACGTAATGAATTATGTTTGTTCATATTCACATAGAAGTTATATTGTTATAGATCCTCCAACATGTGGTGCTTGCCCAATATCTTTGCTAGCCAAAAATTCGTACTAAGTAGAGATACTACTTGTGCACCCAAAACCCTTAAACCCAGTTTCTTGCCATGAGAGTCCACTATATCTACCTATGGATTGAATAAGATCCTTCAAGTAAGTTATCATCGGTGCAAAAAGCAATAAAAAATGCTCCTAAAATATGCATGATCTTTTATTGTAAGGGAAATAAGCGTTGTACGAACTTGTAATGGTAAAGAAATAAAAGCGACGGACTGCATAATAAAGGTTGCTATCACAAGGGGCAATATAACGTGACATTCCTTTGCATTAAGGGCTTGTGCATCCAAAAATAAAAAGCGCATGACAACCTCTGCTTCCCTCTGCGAAGGGCCTATCTTTTACTTTTATGCATTTACTTTTATGTATTTACTTTTTATGCAAGAGTCAATAGTGTTCTCCTCTATTTCCTTTTTATTTTTTTCTTTTGCAAGCATCATGTGGTGGGGAAAGATCTAGGCACATATATCCAGTTGGATATGAGTGATCATGAGTTATTATTGTTGACATCACCCTTGAGGTGAATAAGTTGGGAGGCGAAATCACAAGCCCCTATCTTTCTATGTGTCTGGCTGAAACTTTTGCTCCATATATATGTCGTGAGTGTTAGCAATCATAGAAGACTAAATGATGGTTGAGTATGTGGACTTGCTAAAAAGCTCCTACATGAGACCCTTCCTGAAAATATGATGAATTGCAATTGCATTGTTGACTAGAATAGTTTGTTAGTTTCCAAGAAAGTTTATGCCTTATACTTCATTGTTGTGATGAATTGTTACTTTCTCATGAGAAGTTTTATGATAATAAATATTTCTGTTATAATAATGATCTTGCTTTGTTCAAGTCCAATGTCCACGCAACAAAAGATTATATGATGATTATGATAGGTAGCATTCCACATCAAATTTTCTGTTTTTAATTGCTACTTTGTCATGATGACTTTTATGAGAAAAAATTGATGTTATGATGCTAGGAATAGTGATTGAAATTATTATTGATCAAACTTATGCACTATGCTAGCATTCACACTTCATAAATTATTTCTTTTATCATTTACCTACTCGAGGACGAGTAGGAATTAAGCTTGGGGATGCTGATACGTCTCCAGTATCTATAATTTATGAAGTATTCATGCCATATTTATAACAATTCTATATGGTTTTGCTATGATTTGATTAGAACTAACCCGGACTGACGCTGTTTTCAGCAGAACTACCATGGTGTTGTTTTTTGTGCAGAAATGAAAGTTTTCCAAATGAGCTGAAACTTTTTGGAGATTTTTTCTTGGACAAATAAAAAATATTGACACCAAGACCCACTGGAGCGGGGCCACCCAGTGCCCACGAGGCACCAGGGCGCGCCACCCCCCCAGGCGCGCCCTGGTACCTCGTGGGGCCCACGTGGCTCCGTTTCGCGTGATTCCAACACTGAAAAATCATATATATTCAGAAACCCCCGAAAGTTAACCTAGATGAGTTTTTACGCCGCCGCAAGCCTCTGTACCAGAGAGATCCCATCTACAACCCTTTTCCAGCACCCTGCCGGAGGGGGAAGGCATCACCGGAGGCCATCTTCATCATCCCGGCGGTCTCCATGACGAGGAGGGAGTAGTTCACCCTCGGGGCAGAGGGTTTGTACCAGTAGCTATGTGTTTGATCTCTCTCTCTCGTGTTCTTGAGATGGCACGATCTTGATGTATCGCGAGCTTTGTTGATATAGATGAATCATATGGAGTTTTCCCCTCTCTATCTTCTTGTGTTGAATTGAGTTTTCCCTTTGAAGTTTTCTTATCGGATTGAGTCTTCAAGGATTTGAGAACACTTGATGTATGTCTTGCATATGGATATCTGTGGTGACAATGGGATATTCACTTGAGACACTTGATGTATGTTTTGGTGATCAACTTGCGGGTTCCGTGACCTTGGGGATCTATGCATTAGGGTTGTCACACGTTTTCGTCTTGACTTTCCGGTAGAAACTTTGGGGCACTCTTTGAAGTTCTTTGCGTTGGTTTGAATAGATGAATCTGAGATTGTGTGATGCATATCGTATAATCAAACCCGTGGGTACTCGTGGTGACATTGGAGTGCCTAGGTGACATTAGGGTTTTGGTTGATGTGTATCTTAAGGTGTTATTCTAGTACGAACTCTAGGGCTGTTCGTGACAATTAATGGGGATGGCTCATAAGATTGATCGGGAAGGATAACTTTGAGGTGGTTTCGTACCCTACAACAATTTCTTCGTTTGTTCTCCGCTATTTGTGACTTTGGAGTGAACTCTTTGTCGCACGTGAGAGATTTACATATGATTCAACTATGTCAACAATGTTGGGAGATCGCACTAGTGAAAGTATGAACCCTAGGCCTTGTTTCTAAGCATTGCAATACCATTTTTATGCCCGTTTACTATTTGCTACCTTGCTGTTTTTATATTTTCAGATTACAAAAACCTATATCTATTATCCATACTACACTTTTATCACCATCTCTTCGCCGAACTAGTGCACCTATACAATTTATCATTGTATTGGGTGTGTTGGGGACACAAGAGATTTCTTGTATTTGGTTGCAGGGTTGTTTGAGAGATACCATCTTCAACCTACGCCTCCCACAGATTGATAAACCTTAGGTCATCCACTTGAGGGAAAATTGCTACTGTCCTACAAAACTCTGGCTTGGAGGCCCAACACGAGTCTACAAGGATAAGTTGTGTAGTAGACATCGGAGATACAATTGTATAACAAGTCCGAAGTATTCGGCGTCTCGGATTTTGGCCTTATATGCATCAGTTTCGAACCTAGATTTTGGTCAATAGTTGGGTTGCCCGGCTCCTATGTGTACCCCTTACGTTTCCGATGAATTCGGCTAAGGGCATAACGGGAGAACCACTATGATTGCGCTGCCATGTCAATTGGCATAGCGCCTCAGTGGAGAAAGCCGAAAACTGACTATCTATGTATGCGTAAACTGGTCCGCCATCCGTAGACCGCGCCAAGCGATGTGACGATAGAGATCACCCGTTTTAAACGAAGGGCTTTCATTCCTAGCCGAAGTGTGTCATGGCCTAGACCTTGGCCGACCTGGCCGAACACTTCCCACACCGGGGGCTGGTCATCAGCCCCCACAGTCAAACTCCTATGACTAAGTGAAAGATATAAAGCCACTATAGTCTGATTGCCTAGTTCCTATAAAGCACCGACCACCTCCGGGTACCGAGACGTCGGCGAAGGGTCAACTGTGCCTTAAGGAACACCCTTTGTATGACCTACACTGGGGCTGAAGCCGACGACTGGCCACTCTCATTTTAAAACAGTCATATCGGAGGAAAAATCAATTATAAAGCAACACACATGGAATTTAAAGCCATCTTCATTCAACCAAAAGATAAAGTTTTATACATCATACACTTCGGCATTCCAAAGTACTGTCTAGAAATACATAGTGTCCTTTGGACACATGGCTTCTGTGGTACGAGCTCCCGCCTCCACCTCGGCGAAGAACTGTTCGGCGGTGTGCGCCTTGTCGGCATGAGGGCCCGCGGCACATGTCACCGCATCAACCTTTCGGAAGTGCGTCTTCACGTAGGCGTACACCCTCCGTGCTCCTTCAAAGCACGAGGACCTCTTCCAGCGGTTCACGCAAGGCACGGCGTCTCGGAGACGGGCCGTATGGCCGAAGAGGCTCTTCGGCAAGGCATCGGCAGGCCACAACGCGATGCAGAGGTCCTGGAGCGCCGGTCTCGTCATGCGAAACAACTCCACCAGCTGCTTCACTTGATGATTCAGCAGCTGTGCGGACGGCGACCCCAGGAACTGCCCCCAGAAGGCCTTCTCCGCCTCGTGGCCTGCTAGCTAGCCAAAGTACGCCACCGCATCCGCCGCGCTCTGCGGAAGATCCGCAAAGACCTCTGCGGAATGCCATAACTGGGTAAGCTCGACACACCCTTTGCTGCCAAACGAACATTGCAGCAAAAATATCTTACCGGAGGCGATTTGCTCCACTTGCTGGAGCACCTCGTGGTCAGCTCGGGCCGAGGTCTTGAGCTCGGAGTGGGCAAGTTGAAGCTTCTCGAGCTCCTCCTTTGTTCGTTGCCCCTCCTCCTGAAGCTTGTCGCGTGCTTTAAACACGCCCTTCAGGGTCTCCTCAACTTCCAGCACCCGCACTTGGTGCTTCTCCCCGGCTGCCTTCTCGGCACCCCGGGCCTTCTCTGCCGCGGTGGCAGCAGCCTCCTGCTGCCGCACCTCCTGCCGAGCCCTTTCGAGCTCGGCCTTGAGCGTCTCCAGCTCCGCTAACGCTGTTGTTGTCAACACAGTTCGGCCTTAGTTGTTTTAACAAAACATATCATACCTCCTTCATCCAAAGTACAGGGCAAGTTTAAACTTGCTTACCTTGAGACTGCTCGAGTTTCTAGTTCGCCAGGATGAGCCCCTCCTGGGACCTCTCGAATTTCCGGTTCATCTCCACAATCTCCTTAGAGACGGAGTCCGGAACCGAGGTCGAAACCTGGCACAAAAAAGATCCTTATTACAAAGGGAACAGTTAAAACACTCAAAGGTTCTAGGACAGCTGCCTCAGGCAGCGTCCTGGGGGCTACTTAACGGGCTCCTACTTAATCAAACGACCCCAATGCCGGTTTCTTGAAACCGACTTCAGGCTCGGGGGATACTCACTCACTAAGCCATTTAGCAGGCTGTACTCTTATGTCTTTGGACAAACTCACAACTCAAAAAAGCTCAAATAAACAAATTAGACTGGATGCGCAGATAGAAGGCGTACCTCGAAACCTGCTACGAGGTTCGTGCAGGCCGGCCCTTGCGGACCGGTAGCCCTGTAGCGCCGCGCCTATCAAGGCATGGTGCTCTTCCTTGATGGAGGAGCCCTTCAGGGCGTCCACCATCTCTTCGGTCCACCCCGCGCCAGCCCGTCCTTGGGCAGTTGGCTAGGGTGGAGGGATGACCTCAGATACATCTACCCGGGTAGCCTCCACCTGGGGCGGCGGAGCCGAGGTGGATGTCGGCTGGGCCGATGACTGGCCCAGCCCTTCTTCGATGACCGCGGGGCACTTCTCCCCCGGGTCCTGTTGGGCCGAGGTGTCGACCTCGGCCATGATGGCCACCTTGTCGTCCCCCGTCGTGTTAACGTCAGGGACCAAGGTGGATGTTTCCTCACCTAGCCCGTCATGCGCTGGGGGAGGATTAGCGGGCTCTGGAGTCCCGCTGGCGGATGGCAACCCGCTTGAGGAACCACTAGGGATTATCCTTAGTGGGCTACATAAGAAAAGACGCCTTTGTAAGTTTCCCCTTGCCTAGAAATAACTTGTCAAATTAAAAGACGGGACGCAAAGATGATGGCTTACCCTCGGGGCGCCGGCTTCTTCCTCCCCACAGCGAGGAGGTCTTCTTCTGAGTCACCGGAGAGTTCTACTCTCTCCGACAACTTGTTGGCGGCCCCGAACGAGGTTCGCCTCGGCCTCTTTGGGCCCTTCGGCAGCATGCCCACGTCGGCGTCTTCTAACACCGACCTCTTCCCCTTCGGGGGGGAACCTCCTCCTCCTCACCCTCCTCTGCGTCGGCGTCTTGGGCGGCGGAGGTGTGGGTCTCTTCGGACCGGGTGACCGAAGTCCCCCGAGTCCGAGCACTTGACCTACCCCTCTGGGACTTCGTCCCTTTGGGGGCCACCACGTGCGGCTCCTCGGTCAGGAGCACCGAGAGAAGGGGAGTCGGAGGCTCCTCTGGCAGTGGGGCCGGGCATCGCACTCCTTGTACCTAGGCCAGCTTCATGAGTCTCGTCCACATGGCTGGCAAGGTGGAGCAGAAGAAGGTGGTGATGGTGTCCATGTCCTCGGGTTTTTGTGCCCACATCGGGGTAGCCCGAAGTTGAAGAGGGAGTATGCGGCGGTTGAGCATGACGTTGATGATGTCGGCAAGCTCAACCTTCCCTGTGGTGGACCACCACAAGATCCTATCGATCAGGGTCTCCACCTCTTCTGGGTTTCCCCAGGCGACGCCTTCTCCTTCTAGGATTTGAGCTTCTTGGGAGGCCCGGCTAAGAAGGCTGGGACCTCGGTCTGGCCAGGGGCGAGTGGCTCAGTGATGTAAAACCACTCTTTCTGCCACTCCTTCACCGTTTCGATGAAGGTGCCCTTGAACCAGGTGGCCCCCTGGTTTTTGCTGATCATGGATCCTCCGCACTGCGCGACATCCGAGCCGCTGGACTTCGGTTTGATCCCGAAGAGCTTTAGCCACAAGCCGAAGTGCAACTCGCAGCGGAGGAAGGCCTCGTAGACCATGATGAAGGAGGCGAGGTGAAGAATGGAGTTGGGGGCCATGTGGTGGAAGTCCAGCCCATAGTAGTACATCACTCCGCACACGAAGGGATGCAACGGGAACCCCAATCCTCAGATGAGGTGGGGGACGAAGACTACCCGCTCCCCGGCGTTGGGAGCGGGCACCAGCTGGCCAGCCACCGAAGCGCGGGCGACGGCGGCAGGGGTCAGGTACCCCGCGCTGCGCAGCTTTGAGATGGTCGCGGACATTACGACGGAGCCGCCCCAGTGCCCCTTGAGGGTGTCGGCCATGGCTGGTGGTGGAGGTTGGGCTCGCGAAAGGGAAAAGCGGGCAGGATGGATCTGGGCGCTGGAGCTAGACGAAGCAGTAGAGGGGGAGAATGGGAGCGTGGTCGATTGCGATGTCCTCCTTTTTGCTCTTGTAAGCCTATGAAAGGCCAAGAGTCCCCCTTGCTGCGTCGATAAACTCGCTATTCCCATCAAAAATGGCGTTGAGCATATGGGGGGAAACAAAATCTTGATGATATCCCTAAGAAAACGGGCACGATCTCTGCCTCTGGGTGATGTGCCAGTAAAAGGCTGCCTTGAACCGCGATTTAGGGGGGGAGGCAGTAATTGCTCGACCTGTCGTGGGGCAAGCCTCTTCGATAAAGTTGTCATGCCGGATTAGACCGTTCATACCTGAACAGCGAGCCTTCGAGGCTAAGATATCTACCCCCTCCGGGCAAGGTGCAAGCTCGGTTGGACCTCGGATGTCAGCACACCATTAAGAGAAAATGAAATATGAAGGGGAACTCGTCTGTCAAGCCAAAGACTCCGGATCCGAGGTGGTGTCTGTTGTGAAAGTCGTCCTCGGCATACAAGACCAGTTCGGGGGCTACTGACGGTGTCCTGGATCAGGGGGGGCTAGCCCAGCCGGCCCGTCTCCTCGGATGGGCTAGGGGGCCCTCGTACGTGATCAAGATGGACTCCGAAGGCCGTACACAGGAAGCGTGATCGAGACTGTCTCTACCGAAGACTTGACGTATACTCCAAGATCTCTCCTGCCACCTCTCTCCTAGATACCGACTTTGTAACCCTAGATACCCTCCCTGGCGTGTATATAAGCCATAGGGTTTAGCCCGTAGGGGGGGGGGGGAAGAAGGCAATATCGCTCACCTAGCCCTAGAAGTTAGACACGCATTGCGATCTCGAGGTAGATCCACTCTGTATTCAATACATCTCCATCAATATAAAAAGAAGCAGGACGTAGGGTATTACCTCCATCAAGAGGTCCCAAACCTGGGTAAACATCATCTCCATTTGTCCTTGTTACCACCGATCCGAGATCCACAGCCTGGGACCCCCTACCCCGAGGTCTGCCAGTTTTGACACCGACACATGGTTTTGCTAAATATGTTATACTTCATCTTTTCTATCTAAGCTATCCTTTATTTAAGTGCAGGTGCATGCTTTATGTCTCTGACTCAGAGGAAGGAAAGGCTATGATAGAAAAAATTATGACTACCAGAGAACAATGGAGTATCTAGGAACCTGTTGAATTCACGGATAAAATCTACCATGTTGAAGACATGGAGGAATTTAAGAAGGTGAGTCAAGAGAAATGTAAACCTATTGAACAAGTTATTCAAGAAAAGGTGGATCTATTTAGTATCTAGCAACAGGAAGACGAGCTCAGAGAGGCGATGAATAGGTTTAAGCATCACCAAGAGGGTTTCAACAGGGACCTCAGGCAATGTATTCATCAAAATGAAAAGGTTATATCTTACCTCTCTGAAGAACTAGATGGTTTAGGTCATGCCGTGAATAATCTTGATAAACATTCCCGCTTGATAAAAACTCAATGGTCACAAATTTATGATACTCAATCTTTATTTCTTGCCCAACTAGATAATGATAACCTTATTTATTTTAATGGCATTGGTACTCAAAGTGGTAAAATGACGCAAGACCCAAAAGGACCTAAGTGGTATGAGAAAGAACAAGCATTGAAGAGGAAAGAAAGGCAAAGCCAGACCCAAGAAGAAAAAAATCTCCTCAACAATGACAGAGACGAAGAAGAACCAGCTCAACAAGATGCACAAGGCAATCAAGAAGAAGGGGGGAATAATAAAGAAGTTGATACCGACGTAGAAACCATTGATGGTAATAATAATGATGAAGAAGAGGCTGCTGCAGAACCTGACAAAACTAAAGAAACGGTAGTAGAAAAGAGGAGCAAACCTCCATATCCAACAAGAGGTGAAAGCAGTCAAGCATCACAAAACGAAGAAAAGAAAATAGAAAGAGAAGGGTAAAACAAAGAAAACGCTTCCTTATCCTAAGGCTATTAGACCACCTTCGAACAATGAGTTATATGCTTCTTTCTTAAAGGCTATTAAGAATCTTCAAGTCTCTTTACATGTGACTGACATATTAAAGATTCCTACATTTGCTAAATTTATGCTTGATATTATTAACAATAAAAGAATCATGAATCTAGAGGAACAGGTGGCGATGATAACAAAGTACCCTTCGAGGACAAGATACCAGCAAAGCTCGAAGATCCAGGTATACGGACTATATCTTGTTCAATAGGTAATATTGATATAAATAACACTCTTTGTGATATAGGAGCTGGGGTAAGTGTTATGCCTTTGACGCTTTATCAAAATTTAAATTTAGGAGAATGCATCCCGACAGCAATAACGTTGCAGATGGCTAACAAGTCTACAATGAAACCAATAGGAGTAGCTGAAGATGTGCTATTGAGATTGGACAGATATGTTATTCCTACTAATTTAATTATATTTGATATGCCTGAAGATGAAAAATTATCTATTATTCTTGGGAGACCATTTTCGAATACCGCAGGTGTAGCATTGGATTGTGTAGAAGGGAAGGTGACTTTCAGAATATACGATGAAGAGATCGTGAGATACTTCCCAAAGAAGCACAGAGAGAAAGAAAAATATATTCCACCTCCGTAGCGAATATATGCGGTAAGTAAAGAAAAACTTAGGACACCAGAGACCTAAGATTGAAACGAAAGGTAAGGGGTTGAGCTAAGCAACCTAAAAACTAGCGCTTAATGGGAGGCAACCCATCATACCGATAAAAATTAAAGTTAATTTTTTGTTAGAGTACTCTCTTGAAAGAAATGGGCCAAATAACCCTTTCGAAAGTTTGGTTGAACTTTGTTTTGTAGGAGAAAATACTAGGGAAGAAGAAAAATGGGGGAAAAGAAAGAAGAGAGAGTAACAAAGAAAAGATGACCTACCGTACGAGGGCATGACTCATATGAGCAATCGTACTGAAGGGGCGAAGAGCTAGTGAAGCTAACAAAAGAAAATATGGCCTATGGTACGAGCGCCCACGCTCGTACCACAGCTCGTACCGCTTCATTGACCAGAGCAACCGAAGAAATGACAGTGTCCAGTACGAGCGCGGGCACTCGTACCAGCGCTCGTACTGCGCGTCGACGAGGGGCAACATAAACTTCATCACGCTGAGATGGCCTCTAGTACGAGCGCCAGCGCTCGTACCAGGGCTTGTACTGCTCCAACACCCCAATGCAGAATTGATCCAGAGCACAAGATGGCTATCGGTATGAGCGCTTGTGCTCGTACCATGCGGTCATTCCAGGTACGGAAACTATAAATCTTGCATTTTGAACATGAGACGACATCTGGTACAAGCGCGTGCGCTCGTACCGCTGCCCAATAGATAAAAATTGGCTGTCGGCGCAAGGGGAAGGCCTCCTTCCTCCTTGTGCCCCCATCTCCTCTCTTTCTCTCTCAAACCTTAACAAAAATTGTCCAAAAGTCCCGTTTCTTCATGAATTTCATTCGTTTGATCCGTGCATCTTCATCACTGGTATGTTTCTCCTCAGATCCATGGTTCATTTTCGTATTCCCTGGTTATTTTGTTCTAGCTCTTGCCCTAGATGAAATGCAAATAATTTCGTTTTTCTGTTCAATTTGAACGTTAGGATTCAAAGTAATTAGTTTGCTTCTATCCTAGGTAGTACTAGATCTCGATCCCCATGTTAAACTTATAGTTTTCTGTTTTATTTTTGTTGTTGTTGTAGGTCATGATGAAAACGGGAATTGTGGCGAGGAAGAAGGTCGGGACCTTGTGCACCAAGCGTGCATGGGGCGAGGGTCTCAGGGCCACCGTGGACAAGAACTATGAGTAGCAAAGCCGTCACAAGGTAGTTCCCAATGGGTGGAGGTGCGAAGCATTCTTGCATGAGCAAAGGCTCTTCGATAACTTCACCTAGATGACCAACAATGCCGCAATTGGAGTCTTCAGCAACTTCCACAACCTAACGTACATGGGGCTCACAATTGAGTTCCTTGCCAGCTTCCAGGACACCCTGGAAAACACCGACATCCCGCCGGTGTGCACCTTCTCCCTAGGAGGAGAGATGCGCTCGATGACACTCCAGGAGTTGTGTGAGTGCTTTGGGTTCGAGAACCAAGTGTTTCTCGACACCAAGTGGCAGCTCACGGCGGAGGCATCTGGCACTTGGGATGTCATCTCCGTTAAGGACGAGCACGAGTTTGGCAAGAGGAAGGTAGCTAGCATCCAAAACCCTACCATTTTCTACTTCATGATTTTCCTTGCAAATACTATCTTTGGTAGGCAACACATTGGGGGCATGTCTAGCTATGACATGTGTGTGCTCCATGCAACACTCAACCCCCATGCGGTTCTTAAATCGAACTTGGGAGCTATGCTCATTGCTTGCTTCCGGAGGCAGTCTAAGCAGCCTTTGAGAGATATTCATGTTGGTGGTCTTATTTCACACATCGCTGAGGGGTACCATTTAGATTTGGAATGTCTTGGGCACATTCCCGGCCACACCGAGCTTAAGAGCAGAGTTATGACTAACTCTCACTTTATTGGTCATGATCGTGTCCGTGGAGGGAACCATTTATAAGTGCCCTATGCCCGGCTCTGAGACCGTGGATGTTCGCTATCCACTAATGCAAGCTTTTTCAGTGAGAGACCGCGACATGTGGGTGCTCACTCTTGATGAGCTTAATGAGTTTAGGAATACAGCAGGGTTCAGGAACAATGTCCATCCCAAGCCAACACCTGAGTGGGACACCGCAGCAGAGGGCGTCGGAGATGGTTGGGATGCCTGGGAAGGGGCAGCCCAATTAGGAGCACCACCATAGTAGCACCATGGCTACGGTGGTGTGTACGTGCCTAGAAACGAGTACCATCAGTTGGTGCAACAGGTTGGAGGGATCCGTATGGACCTCCAGTTGGCCAACGATAACATAGGGCTGCTCTCATGGAACATGCAATCCCTTCTTTCACTTTGGCAAGCTGCCAGGCTACCCGGCACTACCCCTTTGTTCTCTAGTGGCCCCTACTTTCAGTGGCCCTGCGCAGCACCTGGTGGCCGCGATGACGAGGACATGAACTAGAGAGAGCTAGGCCAAGAGCCTATGCTTGGGGGAGCTCATTCCCCCAGTTATCCTTGCATGAATATTTTGTTTTCTTCTTTTTATTATTTTCTATTTATGTCCTCATGTTTATTCTCAGATTTGCATAATAAATTTTTAGAGTGAACTTTGTTCTTGTTCATTGGAATTCTCTTTGTTTGTGTCTTTCTTTGTGTGAGCGCACATGATTGTTCATCGTTAGCAAGTTAGAAATAAAAGGAACAAAGCGGAGAAGTGACTTGAGGAAAGAGTGAGCTAGCGCAAGATGGTATAATATATTCATACTCACTTTTCTCGCAAGTTTGATAAAGTTAATGCTTTTATTTTCTTGGTTTGCACTCGAGTTTCGTTCCCCACGTTAGTTGAATATCATTTAGTCATAATTCCCATGTCCAAATCTTGCTAGTAAAACTTTGATGTAAAGCATGGTTTTTGTTCCGAAAAGACAAAGTAAGAAAGAAAATTTTAAAAAGAAACTCAGGGGCTCGGATTCTGAAGAGAACTAGCACTTAAGTAGTTCAACTCCATAGAACTGAATTTGATTGTCTCGATGATGCCTACTGATAGAGTTGTTTAGAAGAATGAATACTTGAGGTGATCGAGGTTATTCCAAAGCTTGTCAGCAATTCAAAATCATAGGGCTTCAGCTTCTTGCTGCTTTCATGTACTGTTGCAATTTGTTGCAATAATGCGCGTAAATGTGACTCCGTCATCGATTTAGAGTTTGGGCTGAAATTGATCGACCTTCTCTAAACAGGTGTGTATGTTGTAAATGAGAATACTAATTGTTGAGCTTGAAAGAGACAAATTTTTGATCCATAGTGCACAAAAAATTAAGCCACAACGGAAACCCTATTGCATCTATCATTTTTTGGCATAATCCCATCACCAAAGATTGAAGTTCCGATGAATAACGATGGAAGAAAGTATTTGAGAGTCTTGATTTGGAGGTACTTGTGGGTGTCAATGAAATACTTGAGTACAATGTTTTCTTCTCTTCTAAAACTCCTTGGTTGAATTTGTTTGAAAAACTCCAAAGAAAATCCATTCTCTTGAGAGAGAATAAAAAGTTTTTTCTTGTTCCACACCTAATTAACTAAGGAAGATTTAACTTGAGAACTATAACTAGTGATACGAGACTACACATGGCTAGGTAACGAGCTTATGTGCAATCATTCAAATGCAAGCATTCTCTTAATCAAGATTGCAGGATTTGTGAGAATTTAAATATTACATCTTCATGAGCCGGTAAACTTCTTTATACTCAATTCTCAAACACCCTTTTGATCTTTTGATTTCTTAGTTGCTCGAGGGTGAGCAAATCTTAAGCTTGAGGGAGTTGATGGCTTCAGAATTTATGACTTTTCATAAGGAGTTTTGACTTGGTTTTCATTGGGTCTTCATTTTTTCTCAGTTAATTGTAACGCTAAACCTTCGAGAGAAAAGAAAACTCATTCTTCCACTGTTTGGCAGGAAAAATCATTTATGGAAGGAAACCAAGGCGAATTATACGAAATCAAGTCATTTGGAGCAACTTCCATGTTGGGAAGATTTGCACCAGCAGTAACAGAGCGCAAGACGGCCAACGGTACGAGCACAAGCGCTCGCACTAGTGGTCATACCAGGCACCGCTGCCCCCCTCGTCTACAGAAACAACTTTATTGAAGGGCACATGGGAATCAAAGAGACCTAGCCGTCGCCACTCCACTCGGAACAAAGAGAGAAGAGATCCGAAGAAGAAGAACCGCCGAAGATCTTTCTTATTTTGTTCTTCCACTTCCATATTCATTCCATTTCATCACCACCGTTGTAAGAGGAATTCCAAGTTGTAAACTCAGGGTGTATAACTCTATTCACATTCATCTGGAGATTGAGACTTGTTGAATCATTCATCTTATTGGGGATCTTCACGGTATTATTTATATGGTTTTCATGGAATTATTCTCTATGATGATTGGTTATTCTCTTCCGATGTGTGAGTAGTTCCCCCTAGACGTGCGAGATGTAGGTGAATGATAAGATTCATTTGTGCCTATTCTATATGCCATCTTTTGTGTTTGTAGTCTTATAATTTGTCTAGTAAGTTGTTATACTGTGGTGAGCACTATGCGTGTTGTCCAATTTAAGGGCCCAGGCAACATGATCTAAGGACCTACATAGATAACATGTATGGTTTAGTCAGTCCGTGACCTCATTGTGATAGGTGGAGACATCTATGAGGATCAAAGACAATATGAGATAATGGTGGACCACCAAATATAATGCATGGTTTCGGTCTAACAACCTTAATAATGGAGACGATCACATTGTGGTAACGTCGAAGCAGGACCATAGTGTGGAATGTAATCCCGTGTGGAGGAGTTCCATCACCCTAGGGTGATCTACCTACACTACAAAAAAAACACTTCTGTGATGATACGCGTTTGTCACAGTAGGTCACGTTTTCTATCATGCATGTACATCCGTGATGATTTTATGACAGAATCAAGATAGTCATACTTGTGCTATCATAGAAGTGTTCCTTGACAATAATACATTTATCATCACGGAAGTGTTCACTTCCGTGATGATAAATGATGCGTCATGGAAGTGATTTCGTCAAGGGTAACTGACACATGGCAACCACCGTAATGGGTCGCCGTTAAGCTATCGGGTGGCGGTTTTGGATCTGATACCCGCTAGCAGTTCTGACCAATGATGATTTTCCACATGTCAAATTCTCATTCGCCAATGGAACCACGTGTCAGCTCCGCTCCACGACAGGTGTCGCGAATCCAATGGACGATCCGCACCAATGAAATGGCGAGACGTGACACGGCCCAACAGCGGCCCGTCTATTTAAAAAGGCAGTCCCAGTCAGAGGCCCATAAGATTTAGACAACAGTTAGTAGGCTGGCCCATTAATGGCCTGCTTGAACATGGCCCATTTATGGCCCTTCACCAGTTCGGACCCATTAATTGTTCACTCTATCTTTGGGCCCAATTACGGCCCAGTGTGTTTTCGGTCTGTTAGAGGCCGACTGTAGAAATGGACCCATTTCGGCCCGGTGTGTCTTTCGGCCTGGTAACCGCCCGTGCTACACATGGGCCCAATTATTGTTTAGCGTGACATTCGGCCCATTAACGGTCCGTGGTCTTGGTGGCAACATTTCAGCCCAACCTGACTTTGGGCCTGTTAAAGGCCTGTGGTTGCTCTAATAAGCTTTCGGCATGTTAAAGGTCCATGATGTGATTGGGCCAACCAAGGCCCGAGGTATGTTTCGGCCTGATAACGACCCGTCATCACTACAAAAAAAACACTTCCGTGATGATACGTCTTTGTCACAGTAGGTCACGTTTTCTGTCATGCATGTACATCCGTGACGATTTTATGATAGAATCAAGATAGTCATACATGTGCTGTCGTAGAAGTGTTCCATGACAATACTCAAATTATCATCACGTGTCCACTTCCATGACGATAAATGTCACGTCATGGAAGTGTTTTCGTCAAGGGTGACCGACATGTGGCTTCCACCATAACGGGTCGCTGTTAAGCTATCGGGTCCGGTTTTGGATCCGATAACCCGTTAACAGCCCTGCCCAATGGGGATTTTCCACGTGTAAAATTCTCATTGGCCAATGGATCCACGTGTCTGCTCGGCGTCGCGACAGATGTCATCCATCCAATGGATGAGACGCGCCTATGGAACAGTGACATGTGGCATGGCCCAAAACAGAACCATTTAGCTAAAAAGGCCGGCCCAGTCGAAATAAGCGGGCCGGCCCATTTACGGCCTACTTTCGTCTGGCCCATTTACAAAAAAGGCCCATACGAGATATGCCAATTCGGCCCGTCAATGGCCCATTAACGATTTGACACCATTTTGGCCCATCGTCTGTTCCAGCTCGTTAACAGCCCGCTATGTCTTTGGGATCATTTGCCGGCCGAGGTTCTTTCGACCTATTAGAGGCCCATTATAGAGATGGGCCAATTTCCAGGTTGTACGTCTTTCGGCCCGTTAGAGGCCCATTATAGGCATGGGCCAATTTCCTGGCGGTACGTATTTTGGCCTTTTAGCGGCCCATTAGGGATTTGGACTAACTTCCAACCCGGTGTATCTTTCGGCCTGTTAACGGCCCACACCGTAGTTGGGCCATTTACATTCCGACCTGACTTTGGGCCTCTTAGCGGCCCATGTTCTCCATGGCCCAATTCCAGCGTGACATGACTTTCGGCCTGTTAAAGGCATGTTTTGTATATGGGCCCAGTTATGGCCCGATTGGCTTTCGGCTTGTTAACGACCCGACATCGAAATGGGCCAAGCAGTAATTTTGATCTATTTCGGCCTGCTAAGGGCCCGTAGGCCCGTTTCCACTGTTGGAGCCCAATCAAGGTTTCAGCCTGCTAACGGCCCGTCAACTAATTAGGACAACCTTACATTTGGGCCTGCTTAGGGCCCGTCAACTAATTAGGCCTACCTTTCATTTGGGCCCGCTAATGGCCCGTCAACTAATTGGGCCTACCTTACATTTGGGCTTGCTAAATTTCCTGCATGGCTACAAGCCCATTGAATGACAGGGCCAAATACAGTCCATCAAAGGCCCACGTCGATTTAGGCCCAGCTATTACTTTGAGCCCATTATGAGGAACAATTATTGACTATGGCAGAGCCCACCTAGTAACTGCAGGCCCACTACGGGGCCATTTCAGGCCCTCGGACGTTCCCCTAGAAGAAGGGCCCACGTCGCTTTGTTCTAGTTATTAATTTCACTGCATATTTTGGCTTGTTTCGGCCGAGAAAGCTCGGGTGCAACCCCGCGGTAAGCAAATATACGCATAAAAGTAAAAATGAAGCACATCAAAGCATATATTACAGGAAATTACATCCACTGGCAATCAAAGATTGATGCCAGTGCAAATAAATGAACAGAGCTTAACGATCTACAACCTCACAATCTGCAACCTCACCGCGGATGACGCCCATAAGCATGTGAGCAAGTTCTTTCTTCTTTGCTATACTGTCACTGAAATCATCGATCAGTTGTTGTTGCGTAAGAATGTGCACCTCTGATTCCTCCACGATTTCCATCATTGCTTCAGCCAGTAATTGGTTCACAAACATACATCTTTTTGGTTGGATTCGAGACAGAGGAAACTAAACAGATTCATATGGGGATTTTGGCAAGCTTGTATCAATGATAGTGGAAAGTGTCTAGACCACGGCATCATAACTTAAATAAGAGGGGAAACTGAACATATTAATCAAGATTTATTGTCATATTACCTTCGCTAGATTTATTGGAGAGAAACAATGGGGTTGCCTTGCTGTCTTGAGACTTTGTCATATTATCTTCAGCAGCCTGCACCAAATCATCGGCCAGGTCAGTTAATACTTAATAGGAAAGCAACATTGACACAATGAACATTTGGGCAACTAGACCACACCAGCCTACACCGAATTAACAAAACATGGCACTGCTGTCATCAGCCAGGTAAGTTAATAGGAAAGCAACATTGACACAATGAACTATTGGGCAAACAGACCACACCGCTAGATTTTAGTAAGGTGCAATATATGAGATAGTACAATCATGCAGCTCAATATGCAAAACTACCAGGCAGTTTCCGTTACAAAAATCTACATTAGCGCCTTAATTATACATTTTGCTACAAGTAACTTTAGATCAGATAATTGGTGTAGGGTACTGAAGGTTGGATTCACGCCCATGCTACTAATAAACTACATACTGATGTAAAATTATAGTGATATACAACAGGTACTTACATCAGGATTGGAGCGCAGAGCATTGCTGCAAGATACTTTCCTCGACCACGATCCCAGCTTAGAACGTTTGTTGTCCTTTAAGCATTTTTTCTACAACAAAGATTCATAAGACAAATGCGAGGATACACACACGCTTCCTAGCAAGGAGTTGACACGTTTTTGTTGAGCTGGAGCTGACTGGTTCTTTGGCCACTGGAATCTGGTTATTATCTGGAGGACTTGGGTTTCTCTGTGCTGGAGCAGTTCCGATGAACACTTGAGTTGGGTTACTATCTCCTGGAGTTTGGATCTTTTGCAAAGAACTTGTTTGTACCCCTTCAGATTCAAACATAGCCCTCTTCTGCTTACATGCCTTGTACAGAAGAATGGTGCTTCAGTTATAAAACATGCTATGGCAGAGAGATGGAATAGGTACTGAAGAATAGAAAGGCATGACGTATTGACATGTACTCCCTCCATCCAGAAATAAATGGATGTGTCAAGACGTATTGTAGTTCTAGATACATCCATTTTATGCATTTCTTCCACAAGTAATACAGACGGAGGGAGTATGATGTACTCCCTCCGTAAAGAAATATAATAGTGTTTGGATCACTATTTCTTTACAGAGGGAGTATAAGTTATGGATACGACAGGACAACAGAGTAAAAGAAACAGTAGTTGAATGTAAAACTGTATGGTAGGTGGAATAGGTACAGAAAAATAGCAAGGCAGCATATTCACATGTTTGATGGGCAAACTAAGATCACATTGCAACAGAACAGTAGAACAACATTTCAATGTAAAAAACCATGGTATGGTAGACGGATGGAGTACATACTGACGAACAATAATGCATGAGATATTCAGAAGGATGATGTCCAAACTAAGCAGATGGCATTGCAACAGAGTAGAATGACAGTACTTGAATTTGAAAAGATGTTATCATGAATGGAATAGGTACAGACAAACTAGAAGGCATGACATATTCACATGTATGATCAGCGGGCTAAGCACATGGCATTGCAACAGAGTAGATGCATTGCAAGACATTATATGCATGATGCTACCAATATCACGGGTCAAGTTAGAGCAAGGACCTTTTGGGGTGAATAGGAATCATTATCTCTCTGCAACTCTTCTGAAGAACTACATTTAACTGTTCCATCATATTGAATATCATTGACGTCGAGTATGTTGGCCGTTGCATTGCTCCGCAAGTTTCTTTTAGTGGATTTGTTCTGATATTCAATATCACTGTGTGCAATAATATCTGACATGCATGGAAAACAACTAGTAGTGAGATTATGTAATGAGTGCCTGTAGGAGACGACATAAATAGTAGGAGTCCACTTAAATAGCAGCAACACGATGATACCTCAAAGACTAAAGAGAGAGCACACATCATAGCTACAAAATATATACTGTTTGTACTCAAGATTAACTAAATGGCACACAAAAGTACTATAGAACAACATCATAGGTAATACTAGAAGGGGTATAATCACCAGCCTGTGGGATAGCTTTGGTTGAGGGACGATAACTATTGAACAACATTAACTCGTACACAAGTCTCTTATCTGAATTAAGACTAAGAGATCAACATGAATGTACAGTGACAAGTGATAATCTATTTTCCATGCTTAGATGAAGAACCAAGCCATAAATGCTACACACAAGTAAGATGAGGGTACAACCTATCTTGCCGCCCTCCGTAGGAGTGAGCATCATCTGCTGAATCGTCGATGGTGATGCGGTTGTTGTGGTTGTCCATGTCTGGCTAGCACATTCGAGGTAGGGAAATCTTGAGTGGGGAGTATAGCTCCCATCTGGTGCATGCTTCCCTTGTTGGAGCAGCTCCGGTGAGAAGGAAGACGGTGTGGCTGATGATGCAGAAAACACACAATGTTAAGAATGACACATATCTCTGATATGAAGAAATACGATCAATACTCAGGTACGAGACTGGTCACACGTCAGTTCACTGAAAACTAAATTGTGGTCACACGCTTTTTTTTCACTGTCCAATCAACGCTGGATGGTTGGATGGCCGTCTTGTGCCTCCCGGCTGTCACTGTTCAGGATCTTCCTTGAACAGCCAGCGAGCACCGGCCGAGCAGCCTGCCTCCGCCGTCCCTGGCCATGGCAGCTCCGACCTCGACCCCGCCCCCCGCCCCACCACACTGCCGTAGTTGCGCTGCCCCCGAACATACCTCAAAGACTCGCCGTCATCCAGATCTGGCGCCAGCAGTACCTTGACCCCATGCAACCCTAAGATAGGCACTGAAGCACTGCTTCCGTGCTGAACCTGCGCCCCCTGCCCGCACCCCTATGATAGACACCGAGGCACTCCTTCCCCGGCCAACCGGCAGCCTAGGAGCTCCGCTGCCTCGAGGGGAGATGCTTCCTTCCATTTGGAACCGACTGACCCAGAATAAAAATCTAGGCGACTGACGCCTAGGTAAAGTGAATAAGATGTACGACCTATCTTGCGGCCCGGTGAAGTAGGCAGCTCCATCTGCCAACTCGGTGAGGCCGACGCAGTTGGGGTGGCTGCCGGCAGCGGGAAAGCAGATATGTGGCGGCGATCAACGGCTACGGGGGACCAGTGCCGGTGCGTTGGACGCGTCCGAAGTACGAGCCGCTCCGGCACCGTGCATGACAGCGCGGTTGAATCGGCTCCTGCACGGTTCACGCGGTCGTCGTCGAGGCAACTCTGGCAGCACGGATTAAGAGGCACACGGCCCAGTACCCGACGGCAAACGGACTATAGCTCCGGCATTGGGGAGGAGGGCGGCGGTGAATCTGGTGCGGTGGGGGAGCCATGGAGGAGGGGCTGAGGTTTCGCAGCAGGGGAGAAGGTGATTTGGCGCCCACGGTGTATGAATGGGGAATTGGGAGGGAGAACCATGTCTTACGGACGCATTTGTCTGAAATGTGGGGGAAGTTACAATTCTACCCCTGTCTTTTGGCTTGTGGGCTTGGGTCTGAGTCTTGAGGGTCGGGGATAGTAGGGTAACTTTGCTTCACCCAAATAGTGGGCGCCAGCGATTTTGGGCGAGAGGGGCGTGCTTTGAAATAGTGGGCGCGAGCGATTTCGGCCGAGGAGAGGGTGTTTTGCCGCCCATGGTTTATGAATTATTCGGCGTCTATCATTTTGGCCGATGAGAGGGCGTGCTTCGATGAAGTTACAGACCTACCCTCGGTATACAACGGGCCAATTGATGCGGGTCCCAGATAGGCTGGTAATTTCACATCTCCTATTTATTTGCTCGGGCGAATTCCACCGAGCAGAGGGTGTTTTAGCGGTTCGTTCAAATTTTGGGAGAACAAGCATCCCTGTCTACCGTACCAAGTCGATCCAAATCAAATTTAGAAATATTAGTTCTATGGTGTCACATCTTGCCACTTCTTTTTTAGATGGTGAGATGATGCTCGGGACTAATGTGTTTTTACATGCTCATTGCTACCGATTAATTTGACAAATAGTTGACCCACTTAAAAATGGGAATCAAACCATAAATGAAATATCTCAATTCAATGAAATAGCTCTTTGACCCAGTCAAAATTGTGGACTACATCCAAAATTGAACACATCAATTGAATAGCATGTTGTATTATAGTACTCCATGAACATGCTCATAGTCAAATTAATGAACCTGTTTGACACACATATCTCCGTTCATGTGTGAATTGCAAACACCATGTTCTCCAATTCAAACATTTGAATACAATTTTATCCTGAATCATGGTTTATATCAGTCTTCAATGCAAAAAAAAACGCGACCTCTCCCCTCTCCCGCACTCCCGTTGTCTCTCTAGCCGACACTCTTTGTTTCTATCGCACGGATACGAACACAAGCCTTATCGGTCTATCTCTCCCCCTCTCTCTCTCTCTCTCTCTCTCTCTAGGTCTTTCTAGTTTGCATGCACACTCTATGTATAGGTTTCCCTCGCACACAATGTATGGCTCTCTGGTCTAAGCTAAATAGCTAGGGTGCACTCATAGTACACACACAAATTCTCCCGCTCGTTGTCCATAACTCTCTCACGCACCACTCCGCCGTCTCCCAGCTCTTCTCTCTCTCTCTCTCAAACATTCTATCTCCCTAGGTTACACATACACATATCTCACTGTAACATCCCAAAATACTAAATTTTGGAATGTTATATTAATTAAGTAATAATGATTGCTTGTGTGATGGTTGTTTGAAATTGAGTGAAATTTGAAACTTTTTGGAAAGTTAAATGAGAGGGAATAAAAGGACTTTCCCAAACTTTTATTCTTACATTTGGTTTCCATGAATTCAAATTCATTTCAAAACAAACCCTAGAGTGAAGATGACAAGACTTCTTCCATTAAAGAAATGAAAAGGGGGTTGAGAAGATTTGAATTTCATTTGAAAATATTTCAAATTAGAAACTTTATGCCACTCAAGGATTTTCATGAGAGAAGATAATAGGACTTCTTCAAAATATATGAAATAGAGTGGGGAGTGATGAGGACCCCTTTCCAAATTTATTTGGATCACTTTTGGAGAGCTTTTCCATTTTAAGTTTCAAAATCATTTCCATTTATTCAAATAAAATAAAGAGAGAAGGAAATATGACTCCTGCAAATATCCAAAAAGAAAATATGGAAAATGAGTTATGAAACCAGCAGGGATATATTTGAAAAATATTCGCATAGCCATTTCTTGAAAATTATTGAATATTGCTTTTATTAGGTTTTACTAAAAATATTTTTCCTCTGAAAAATATTAATTATGAGTGAGGGTAAAATAACTCCCTCCAAAGGAAAAATTGTGGAAAATATTTTGGTTATATTTTGATATTTTAAAAATGTCATTTTGAATTGTTTTTATGCCTTATAAAGCCTCAGCAATTTAAATAATTATTTATATATTGTATTTTTGAAAACTAAAATGTGCACAAGGACCTATATGCTCTGCAGTATCTATGTGAAAATTTTCAAGTTATTTAAAATTGGTTTGAACTATTTTTGGCAAGCACTATGTCCTCCCTGTTTAAAAAAACAAAAAGAATCCAGCGCCAGGCCGGCGCAACCCAACCGGCCCAGCTAGCCTTTTGGCCCACGGCCCATTCCCAGCGCTGAAGCGCTACACGCTAGTCGCCCGACCCCTTCTCTCGCTCTCGCTCGCCTCCCCTCTGCCGCTGACCGGTGGGACCCGTCCCTTTCTTCTTCCTCCTCACGTCAACAGAGCCCAGCTTGCGCACGACACCGCCAGCACGTCCGATTCTTGCGGAATTCGATCCCGCAGCTTTCCCCTCGCCCACGTTGTTGTCCTATAAGTACCGGAGCCTCCCCTATTCTGTTTCCTTTAAAGAAATTTCACCAAGACCACCTGTACTGCACGCATGAGCCGACGGCATCTCGCCAGAGCAGAAGCTATTCCGCCGTCAATTTCATCACCGTTGAGACTCCGCTTGACCCCTCCTTCTGTCTGTTGTTTTATCGCGCTGTAGCGCATCATTTTGACACGGCCTCATCCCTTATATCTTTCTGTAGCCTCACCGTCGTCGACACCGAACCCCGCCGGAGCACGCGGTTCACCCAAAGCTCCCCGAGCTCGTCTCGCTCGCTTCCGTCGTCCCCGAGCTCCAACGCAACCACCACCGGAACCCCCTCGCCACTCCGCACCTCCCGAACCACTCTGCCTTCACCGCCGACCACCAAAGCGCCGTCAACGCCGACGCCCGAGTTGCCTCGCCGTCGTCCTCACCGTGGTATGTCTCCACCATCGATCTCCATCGACGGCCTAGATTAGATCTACATGAACAGCTTTTTTGATTGGTTTTAGTTCCGGTTTAATCCGGCTTAGATCGAGACACCGGTTGTTTTTCTTTAATTAACCGCCGCGCACTATTTTTTGCTAAGCACCAGCCGTCCACCGCTTAGTTTCGCAGCAAACAGCCCTAAGGCAATCAGAATGAGCCACGTGGCACCGCTGCCACGATCAGCCGAAACTTTACGGTTTCAGTTTCCGAATTCTTTCAGATTTTTCCTTTAGCATATCTTTAGATCTATAGGTCCAATTTCATCGATTCTTTTTCCTACTAGTTCATAAAATTCCATCTATCCAGAGGACCCAACTAAAAATATTTTTGAAACTTTAAAATTTGAATTTGACCAAATTTGCTTTAAACCCTAGATTACTAATAACTTTTATTTAAAAATAGGTTTTTAATTAATTCTTTTTGCTACTGATTTCTATAGGTTATACCTATCCAGTGGACTAATAAAAATAATTTTGTTTATATAAAAAAATGAATCTGATCAGATTTGAGATCTATCTTAATTAGGCCATAACTTTTGTATTATTAAACCTTTTTAGTTGATTCCTTTTGCTAATTAAAACTAAGAGCAAATACTTTCTGTTAAACTAAAGTTTTATAATAATTTCTTCTACTAAAAAAATTATGTTCTGTACAGAAACTTTGTTTGATTGTTTAGGAGTTTCGTAAGTCTTTTGTTTGGTTTCTTTTTGATCTTGGAGTGATTGCTTATGTGTGGTTATAATTGCTTGCTTACGATAGATTGATAGGAGTGTGACGAGTAGAACTATCAGGATTATGAGTGCGAAGAATCTTCATCACCTATTACCAGGCAAGTTCACTTTGACCATATTTTCATACCTATGTTTTATTGCATTTAGTGTCACCTTTCAACATCCCTCCAGTAGTTATATTGAATCTTGTAGTTGGGTAGAAGCATGAGGTAGGAACCCGCACCATTGTTACTGATCCCCGGGAACGTTTTATGTTATGCTACGCTATTGTAGACGGGGATTGGTATGAGAGCTCGTGAGTGGTATGAGGAGGAGGACTCTACGTCAATGACGACAACTTCAAGATAGCAACTTCAAGGCCTGCATCTACAAGATCTCAAGATTTCAAGGCTCGTGACAAGAATTCAATACACACTACTGGGTGGAGGATGGATTGACGGGTATCCTGGAGCAACCACGGGATTACCCCGGGATGCATGGAGAAGCGTCATGACATCTTACGGAAAGCTTCACCCAGACTCAAAGAGACGGAAGAACACTTCATGCTCGGAAGCTTACCTGTGCAGCCACAAGTCAATATGGGCTCTGGCTTGGCTGACCTTAGTTGTGACTCTGGCTGGGACGGTGCTAGCAGATGTAGCAGAATGGTAGGATTGGATGGGCACTAGACAGTGGTCAGTGGAACTCTTCGGAAGATCATGTTTCGATCATCCTGTTCTCAAACACTCTGAAGTGTGAGGGCTTAAAGGGAGGGATAAAATCTTGTGGGTAAAGTGCACAACACTCTGCAGAGTTTAAACCTAATCGATTAGCAGTGTCCCCGGTTACGGACAATTTGAGCCTCTAGACTTGGATCTATCTCTGAACTCTCAACACCGAACTGATAATTTATTGTGGGCAACTTATAATATTTATTATGGGCTATGAGACTTCGGTTGGCGGAACCATGTCATAGTAGATAACTCTGTAGTGAAGACTCCTAATACTCCTTTGTTGTAGGGAAAATAAAAACCAGCTTTTATGCAAAAACTCAGACATAGAGCCACAAAGCCATATTGCATATAGAATAGTCTTTATCATCTGCTTCTTATTGTGATCTTGTCGGTAGATTCAATGTACTGACTTACACGGCTGCAACGTATAATGTTGTAGGTATTTCTATGACGAGTAAGAGCTACGTTGTAGGGTTACGATCTACACTCAACTTGCCGCTGGCGTTGATGGGACTCCACACCCTTATTGATTTGTTTCCGCTTTGATAAATAAGGTACACTCTGGATCTACGGTATTTATTTGACATGTGATGTTATGGTATTTCATTGAAGTACTGTGTGTGCCAGCATACTGATCCGATAGCACAAAAAGCACAGAGACTTGACCGTATTCGGGTCGGGTCGCTACAAGATGGTATCAGAGCACATGTTGACTGTAGGACGTGACCCTAGAAACGGGAAAGCCCTTAGGAAAGGATCTCTCTAAGACTTTATTTTCAAAAAGATCCTTTACCTCTCATATTTTCTAAGCTTTATCAAATATTCCCTCTTACCTCAAATAATTAGACAATACCCCTTTCCCTTTTGACCACACGGAGAATCAACTGATGAGACCACTCCGAGAAGGACAAGATATCGGACAACTGAGGACCACTTTAGAGTAAAGAAGATTTCACCATGCGTTAGAAGAATTGAAGCTACAATGGTTGAAGACTCTGAAGACTTGAAGAATTTGAAGCCTTTGAAGAATTTCCAGATTGATATGACCTTGAGAAGACCAAATCCCTGTTATATATACACACGTTAGATGCGGTGATTTGTGAGCTGTCATTTTGTGGTTTTTCTGACAGCCACAAATAAAATCTATTTTCAAAAATATATTGTTTGTATGGGTGTCTATATCTCTCTCTGCATTCTATCTCTCTCTAAACCCAAGACCTGCACCAGAGGATTTACTACAACGGTTACAAAGGTCGAGAATGGAATGAAGATGGATGCAACACACAGTGGTGAGCTCAAGTTAACCATTAAGATCTGACAAGAAGCAAGCACACTCTTGCTGAAGGAAGAACCCTGTAAAAAGCTACGATTTTACCAACAACGATCTTAGAGGAGGTTACGCAAAAACCCGAGAGTTGTGAAGAAACGATAGATGTTATATTTGGCTTGCAGAACCAATGGATTTACCCGAACCCAGTTCGAGGACAAGAGAAATTCTGCAATGTTTGTGAGAATGCTCGAGTGTTAGAATTGTGAGATTCGGTAAACCTTATACAGGGTAATGATTTGGGTGCGGAATGGATTGATCACCATGCTGACTTACTCTTACCATTCGCTCTTGTTATTTGGAATGGTAAATCTAGAGTGACTTACCTATAGTCGAACGACAACGATTGTTAAACGTTGTTTAAACCTTAGACTGGTATGACGAGAAACCCTTGTACAAGGTAACCGTTGCAAAATCGTAGGTTAAATGGTGAGAACAAAGCCAAGACCTATTTCCTGCAGGAACCATTAATTGTTGACCACCATGAGATTAATAACAGTTGTTTAGCATTGGTGCCAGACCTGTCAAGCCAAGAAGACCAGTCTCGGAAGAACTTATGAAAGGACTCACGATTTTGCGGGAAACGATATGCCTATACCAGAAGAGCAACAATGAAGGAATTATCCCGCACATGTGTGAAGACAAATGTTGTCCAAGAGAAAGTACAAGCGTTTTTTTGGACCCATGACTTTGATTCTAAGGGTGGTAGCACCCCAGACCTTTTCCGACCAATGGATTTTCAAGAAGACCCCAAACCCTAACCTTTTCCTTCTAGCCTCTTCGAATCTCGAGGGCAAGATTCATTTTAACGGTGGTAGGTTTGTAACATCCCAAAATTCTAAATTTTGGAATGTTATATTAATTAAGTAATAATGATTGCTTGTGTGATGGTTGTTTGAAATTTAGTGAAATTTGAAACTTTTTGGAAAGTTAAATGAGAGGGAATAAAAGGACTTTCCCAAACTTTCATTCTTACATTTGGTTTCCATGAATTCAAATTCATTTCAAAACAAACCCTAGAGTGAAGATGACATGACTTCTTCCATTAAAGAAATGAAAAGGGGGTTGAGAAGATTTGAATTTCATTTGAAAATATTTCAAATCAGAAACCTTATGCCACTCAAGGATTTTCATGAGAGAAGATAACAGGACTTCTTCAAAATATATGAAATAGAGTGGGGAGTGATGAGGACCCCTTTCCAAATTTATTTGGATCACTTTTGGAGAGCTTTTCCATTTTGAGTTTCAAATTCATTTCCATTTATTCAAATAAAATAAAGAGAGAAAGAAATATGACACCTTCAAATATCCAAAAAGAAAATATGGAAAATGAGTTATGAAACCAGCCGGGATATATTTGAAAAGTATTTGCATAGGCATTTCTTGAAAATTATTGAATATTGCTTTTATTTGGTTTTACTAAAAATATTTTTCCTTTGAAAAATATTAAATATGAGTGAGGGTAAAATAACTCCCTCCAAAGGAAAAATAGTGGAAAATATTTTGGTTATATTTTGATATTTTAAAAATGTCATTTTGAATTGTTTTTGTGCCTTATAAAGCCTCTGCAATTTAAATAATTATTTATATATTGTATTTTCGAAAACTAAAATGTGCACAAGGACCTATATGCTCCGTAGTATCTATGTGAAAATTTTCAAGTTATTTAAGATTGGTTTGAACTATTTTTTGCAAGCACTATGTGCTCCCTGTTTAAAAATTCAAAAGGAATCCAGCGCCAGGCCAGCGCAACCCAACCGGCCCAGCCAGCCTTTTGGCCCACGGCCCATTCCCAGCGCCGAAGTGCTACACGCTGGTCGCCCGACCCCTTGTCTCGCTCTCGCTCGCCTCCCCTCTGCCGCTGACCGGTAGGCCCCGCCCCTTTCTTCTTCCTCCTCACAACAACAGAGCCCAGCTCGCGCATGACACCGCCACCGCGTCTGATTCTTGTGGGATTCGATCCCGCAGCTTTGCCCTTGCCCACGTTGTTGTCCTATAAATACCAGAGCCTCCCCTATTCTGTTTCCCTTAATAAAATTTCGCCAAGACCACCTGTACTGCATGCACGAGCTGACGGCATCTCACCGAAGCCGAAGCTATTCCGCCATCGATTTCATCGCCGGTGAGACTCCGCTTGACCCCTCCTTCTGTCTGTTGCTTTATCGCGCTGTAGCGCATCATTTTGACACGGCCTCGTCCCTTATATCTCTCTGTAGCCTCGCCGTCGTCGACACCAAACCCCGCCGGAGCACGCGGTTCACCCAAAGCTCCCCGAGCTCGTCCCGCTCGCTTCCGTCGTCCCCGAGCTCCAACGCCACCACCACCGGAACCCCCTCACCACTCCGCAGCTCCCGAACCACTCCGCCTTCACCGCCGACCACCGGAGCGCCGTCACCGCTGACGCCTGAGCCGCCTCGCCGTCCTCCTTCCCGCGGTACGTCTCCACTGTCGATCTGCATCGACGGCCTAGATTAGATATACACGAACAGTTTTTTTGATTGGTTTTAGTTCCGGTTTAATCCGGTTTAGATCGAGCCGCCGGTCGTTTTTCTATAATTAACCACCGCGCACTATTTTTCGTTAAGCACCGGCCGTCCGCCGCTTTGTTTCGCAACAAACAGCCCTGAGGCAATCAAAATGAGCCACGTGGCACCGCTGCCATGATCGGCCGAAACTTTACTGTTTCAGTTTTCGAATTATTTCAGATTTTTCTTTTAGCATATCTTTAGATCTACAGGTCCAATTTCGTTGATTCTTTTTCCTACTAGTTCATAAAAATCCCATCTATCCAGAGGACCCAACTAAAAATATTTTGAAACTTTAAAATTTGAATTTGACCAAATTTCCTTTAAACCCTAGATTACTAATAACTTTTATGTAAAAATAGGTTTTTAATTAATTCTTTTTGCTACTGATTTCTATAGGTTATACCTATCTAGTGGACTAATAAAAATAATTTTGTTTATATAAAAAATTGAATCTGATCAGATTTGAGATCTATCTTAATTAGGCCATAACTTTTGTATTATAAAACCTTTTTAGTTGATTCCTTTTGTTAATTAAAACTAAGAGCAAATACTTTCTGTTCAACTAAAGTTTTATAATAATTTCTTCTATTAAAATTTTTTGTTCTGTACAGAAACTTTGTTTGATTGTTTAGGAGTTTTGTAAGTCTTTTGTTTGGTTTCTTTTTGATCTTGGAGTGATTGCTTATGTGTGGTTATAATTGCTTGCTTAAGATATATTGAGCGGAGTGTGACGAGTAGAACTATCAGGATTATGAGTGCGAAGAATCTTCATCACCTATTACCAGGCAAGTTCACTTTGACCATATTTACATACCTATGTTTTATTGCATTTAGTGTCACCTTTCAACATCCCTCCAGTAGTTATATTGAATCTTGTAGTTGGGTAGAAGCATGAGGTAGGAACCCACACCATTGTTACTGAGCCTCGGGAACGTTTTATGTTATGCTATGCTATTGTAGAGGGGGATTGGTATGAGAGCTCGTGAGTGGGGTGACGAGGAGGACTCTACGTCAATGACGACAACTTCAAGATAACAACTTCAAGGCCTGCATCTACAAGATCTTGCTACTTGAAGACTGCGTTGGTATTTCCCCGAAGAGGAGAGGATGATGCAGTATAGTAGAGATAAGTATTTCCCTCAGTTAAGAACCAAGGTTATCAATCCAGTAGGAGAACCAAGCAAAATCCCGTTAACCGCACCTGCACACACAAAAGCAAATACTTGCACCCAACGCAAATAAGAGGGTTGTCAATCCTCTTAGCGGTTATTTGCAAGGATTAATTCTGATAGTGGTAGATAGATAAACTAAAATACTAAATAAAATAAAAGTAAATAAATTGCAGCAAGGTATTTTTAGGTTCTTTATATATGATAAAGTAAACTCGGGGGCCATAGTTTTCACTAGAGGCTTCTCTCTCGAACGCATAGCATACGGTGGGTAAACAAATTACTGTTGGGCAATTGATAGAAAAGCAAATAATTATGACGGATTCAGGGCAATGATCATGTATATAGGCATCACGTCCAAGACAAGTAGACCGACTCCTGCCTGCATCTACTACTATTACTCCACCCATCGACCGCTATCCAGCATGCATCTAGGGTATTAAGTATGAAACAGAGTAACGCCTTAAGCAATATGACATGATGTAGACAAAGTAAAATCAAACAATATGATTAAACCCCATCTTTTTATCCTTAATGGTAACACTACAAATACGTGTCATGTTCCCTTTTGTCACTAGGATTGAGCACCGCAAGATTGAACCCATCACAAAGCACCTCTCCCATTGCAAGATAAATCAATCTAGTGGGCCAAACCAAATCGATAGATCGAAGAGAAATACAAAGCTATAATAATCATGCATACAAGAGTTCAGAGAAGACTCAAATATTTCTCATGAATAATCTGATCATAAACTCACAATTCATCGGATCCCAACAAACACATCGCAAAAGAAGATTACATCGGATAGAACTCCAAGAACATCGAGGAGAACATGGTATTGAAGATCAAAGAGAGAGAAGAAGCCATCTAGCTACTAGCTATGGACCCGTAGCTCTATGGTAAACTACTCACACATCATCGGAAGGGCAGCAAGGTTGATGAAGAAGCCCTCCGTGATCGATTCCCCCTCCGGCAGAGTACCGGAAAAGGCCTCCAAATGGGATCACGGAAGAACAGAGGCTTGCGGCGGCAGAAAGGTTTTCTCTTCTGTCTTTTTGGTATATTGGGATTATTTGGGAATTTATAGCACTGGAATTAGGCCAGGAGGGGCTACGAGGGGCCTACAAGCCTGGGGGGCGCGCCTACCCCCCTGGGCGCGCCCTCCAGGCTTGTCGCCTCCTCGTGGCTCTTCTGGTCTTCTCCCGAAGCTTCGTGGGTCTCTTCTGGTCCAGAAAAAATTAATCCAAAGTTTTTTTCTCGTTTGGACTCTTTTTGATAATGATTTTCTGAAAAGGAAAAAACAAGCAGAAAACAACAACTGGCACTAGGCACTGGGTTAATAGGTTAGTCCCAAAAATGATATATAATGGCATATAATTGCATATAAAACATCCAAGATTGATACTATAATAGCATGGAACAATCAAAAATTATAGATACGTTGGAGACGTATCAAGCATCCCCAAGCTTAATTCCTGCTCGTCCTCGAGTAGGTAAATGATAAAAATAGAATTTTTGATGTGGAATGCTACCTAACATGTTTCATCGTGTAATCTTTATCTTACGGTATGAATAATAAGATCCGAATGATTCAACGCAATAGTCTATAGTTTGATATAAAGACATCAATACTCAGGCATACTAATAAACAATCATGTCTTTCAAAATAAAAATGCTAAAGAACGTTATCCCAACAAAATCATATAATCCTATCATGCTCCATCTTCTTAACACAAAATATTTATCATGCACTACCCCGATGACAAGCCGAGCAATTGGTTCATACTTTTTAACGCGCTTCAGCTTTTTCAACCCCCACGGAATACATGAGCGCAAGCCATGGATATAGCACTATGGGTGGAATGGAGTATGGTGGTAGAGATCAATAAGGGGAAGTCAAAAATAAGAAGATAGTCTCACATCAACGAGGCTAATCAACGGGCTATGGAGATGCCCATCAATTGATGTCAATGCGAGGAGTAGGGATTGCCATGCAACGGATACACTAAGAGCTATAAGTGTATGAAAGCTCAACATGAAAACTAAGTGGGTGTGTATCCAACTTGCTTGCTCATGAAGACCTCGGGCATTTGAGGAAGCCCATCATCGGAATATACAAGCCAAGTTCTATAATGAAAATTTCCCACTAGTATATGAACGTGACAAAATAGGAGACTCTCTATATGAAAAATATGGTGCTACTCTGAAGCACAAGTGTGGAAAAAGGATAGTAACATTGCCCCTTCTCTCTTTTTCTCATTTTCTTCATGGGCACTTTTTGGTCTCTCTTTTTTTTTGTCCGGAGTCTCATCCCGACTTGTGGGGGAATCATGGTCTCCATCATCCTTTCCTCACTGGGACAATGCTCTAATAATGATGATCATCACACTTTTATTTACTTGCAACTCAAAATTACAACTCAATACTAGAACAAATATATGACTCTATATGAATGCCTCTGGCAGTGTACCAGGATGTGCAATGATACTAGTGTAACATGTATAAAAATGATGAACGGTGGCTGAGCCACAAATACTATGTCAGCTATATGATCATGCAAAGCAATATGACAATGACGATGTGTGTCATAAAAATGGAATGGTGGAAGTTGCATGGCAATATATCTCGGAATGGCTATGGAAATGTCATGATAGGTAGGTATGGTGGCTGTTTTGAGGAAGATATAAGGAGGCTTATGTGTGATAGAGCGTATCATATGACGGGGTTTGGATGCACCGGCGAAATTTGCACCAACTCTCGATGTGAGAAAGGGCAATGCACGGTACCAAAGAGGCTAGCAAATTGCAGAAAGGTGAGAGTGCGTATAATCCATGGACTCACATTAGTCATAAAGAACTCACGTAATTATTGCGAAAGATTATTAGCCCTCAAAGGAAAGTACTACTACGCATGCCCCTAGGGGGATAGATTGGTAGGAAAAATCCATCGCTCGTCCCCGACCGCCACTCATAAGGTAGACAATCAAGAATAAATCATGCTCCAACTTCTTAGCATAACGACAGATCATACATGCATGCTTCGGGAATCACAAACCTTAACACCAATATTCTTACTAAACCACACTTTTATACTAGCACCTCCCACATATTACCATCTTAATATCGCAAAACTATTGCAAGGAATCAAACTTATCATATTCAATGATCTACATGAAAGTTTTTATTATATCCCTCTTGAATACCTATCATATCAGGACCAAATTCATAACCCATGCATATTACCATTGGTAATTATTAGACTCTCAAAAATATATAAGTGAAGCATGATAGTGCAAATATTTCTTTAAAATATAACCACCGCCATGCTCTAAAAGATATAAGTGAAGCACTAGAGCAACTGCCTAGCTCAAAAGATATAAGTGAAGCACATAGAGTATTCTAACAAATCACGGATAATGTGTGTCCCTCTCAAAAAGGTGTGTTCAGCAAAGATGATTGTGATAAACTCAAAAGCAAACAAACTATATCACAAGACGCTCCAAGTAAAACACATATCATGTGATGAATAAAAATATAGCTCCAAGTGACTTACCGATAGATTGTAGACAAAAGAGGGGATGCCTTCCGGGGCATCCCCAAGCTTAGACGCTTGAGTCTTACTTGAATATTACCTTGGGGTGCCTTGGGCATCCCCAAGCTTAGGCTCTTGCCGCTCCTTATTCCTTTATCCATCGTAGTCTCACCCAAAACTTGAAAACTTCAGCACACAAAACTGAACAGAAACCTCGTGAGATCCGTTAGTATAACAAACAAATCTTAAACTTTAAGTACTGTTGTAAATTGATTCATATTTAATATTGGCATAATGCTACTGTACTCCAACTTCACCATGACTCATACCCCCCGATACGATCCATAGATTCATCAAAATAAGCAAACTATGCAACAAAAACAGAATCTGTCTAGAACAGAACAGTCTGTAAAGATCTATTTAAAATCCATGCTTCTGTAACTCCAAAAATTCTGAAAAATTAGGAAAACGTAAAAAATTCATATACCAATAATATGTAAAACTTTCAGATTTTTCTGACGCTCCAGTACAGAACTAAAATTCCAGGACTGGACGCAAAACTTTCTGTTTTCCAAACAGCATCAATTATACTATCATCAACATCATCCCAAAGACATTACTTGGCACAAACACTAATTAAAAGATAAAAAACACAATCATAACAGAATCTATAATTGTGTAAACACACAAGAACATAAAGTAAAAACAAAATTTTATTTTATCCATTGGGTTGCCTCCCAACAAGCGCTTTCTTTGTAGCCATTAAGATAGGCTTTGAGATTTCAATGATGCTCACGTCAACGACAAGAATTGAAGCACAAAGATAGCATCATGAAACATGTGACAAACACATTTAAGTGTAACATACTTCCTATGCATAGGCATTTTATAGGTAAACAAATTATCAAGACAAGCAATATCTAGCATATGCCAATAGGAAGAATGAAGCATTAATAATTTTAGCACAAATAGAGGTAATTTAGTGACATGAAAGTTTCTACAACCATATTTTCCTCTCTCATAATAATTACATGTAGGATCATAATCAAATTCAACAATATAGCCATCATATAAAATTTTATCTTCATGATCCACATGCATAAAAGTTTTATAATCTTCCAAGATAGTGGGATTAACATCAACTAAAGTCATGACCTCTCCAAACCCACTTTCATCAAAAAATTCATAAGATTGAACACTCTCCGAATATGTGGGATTATTTTTACTTAAAGTTGACACTCTTCCAAACCCACTTTCAATATTATTGCAAACATTATTATCAATATCATATTCATCATGAGGCTTAAATAAATTTTCAAGATCATAAGAAGCATCACCCCAATCATGATCATTACTATGAGTGGTGGTCAGAACAAAATCATCATCCCCAAGCTTGTAGTTTTGCATATCATTAACACAATTGACATTAATAGAATTTATAATAAAATCATTGCAATCATGCTTTTCATTCAAGGAGCTATCATGAATCACTTTATAAATTTTTTCTTTTAACACTTCATCACAATTTTCAGATTCACGATTTTCAAGCAAAACTTCATATAGAAAATCTAGAGCACTCAACTCACTAGTAATTGGTTCATCATAATTGGATTTTTTGAAAAGATTAGCAAGTGGATGAGGATCCATATCAATAGATTTTTAGCAAGCGAAGATGCAAGAAAATAGAAGGCACGTGGCAACACAAGCAAAGATAGCACACAAAATATTTTTGTATTTTTTGTAAAAAAAATTTAGAAGTGGGGGAGATGAAAACGAGAGGCAAATGCAAATAAAAAGGCAAATAAAATAAATGCAAGTGGATGATAGTTTGTGCGAAGTTACTTGCTAATTTTGATGATGTCTCCCCTGGATATAAGTTGGAGCGCGGGAAACGGCAGGTTTGATATGCTCTCCGAGGCCAAGAGAAGCTGGGCCAAGCCTATGTTCATGGAAATATTCATAGTGGCGGCCTGGTCTATCTGGAAAGAAAGGAATGGTCTCATTTTTCAGAAAATACCCCATTCGCAGGCTTCCTGGCTGAGGAGATTCAAAGAGGACCTTGACCTTTTGAGGCACAGAACCAAGCCGAACTTGGGGTGTTCATTTCATCCTTTTTACTTAGTTTGCGGTAGATCTTCTCTCTCTCTCTCACCCTCTTTCGTGGTGCCCTCTAACTAGGTTTACAATCATTTTAACCCTGCCGCCCCCCTCACAATGTAAATACTCACCCCTCATTGTAACTTGGCTGACAAGACTTTACTATCTCCTTTAATACAAAGACTGTAGGAAACTCTCCTACGGTCATTCACGGCTCAAAAAAAACGGCGGCAGAAATTCTTACTGCTACTTGTAGACTGCGTTGGTATTTCCCCGAAGAGGAGAGGATGATGCAGTATAGTAGAGATAAGTATTTCCCTCAGTTAAGAACCAAGGTTATCAATCCAGTAGGAGAACCAAGCAAAATCCCATTAAGCGCACCTGCACACACAAAAGCAAACACTTGTACCCAACACAAATAAGAGGGTTGTCAATCCTCTTACGGTTATTTGCAAGGATTAATTATGATAGTGGTAGATAGATAAACTAAAATACTAAATAAAATAAAAGTAAATAAATTGCAGCAAGGTATTTTTAGGTTTTTTATATATGATAAAGTAGACCCGGGGGGCATAGTTTTCACTAGAGGCTTCTCTCTCGACCGCATAGCATACGGTGGGTAAACAAATTACTGTTGGGCAATTGATAGAAAAGAAAATAATTATGATGGATTCATGGCAATGATCATGTATATAGGCATCGCGTCCGAGATAAGTAGACCAACTCCTGCCTACATCTACTACTATTACTCCACCCATCGACCGCTATCCAGCATGCATCTAGGGTATTAAGTATGAAACAGAGTAACGCCTTAAGCAAGATGACATGATGTAGACAAAGTAAACTCAAGCAATATGATTAAACCCCATATTTTTATCCTTAATGGCAACAATACAAATACGTGTCATGTCCCCTTCTCTCACTGGTATTGAGCACTGCAAGATTGAACCCATCACAAAGCACCTCTCCCATTGCAAGATAAATCAATCTAGTAGGCCAAACCAAATCGATAGATCGGAGAGAAATACAAAGCTATAATAATCATGCATAAAAGAGTTCAGAGAAGGCTCAAATATTTCTCATGAATAATCTGATCATAAACTCACAATTCATCGGATCCCAACAAACACACCGCAAAAGAAGATTACATCGGATAGAACTCCAAGAACATCAAGGAGAACATGGTATTGAAGATCAAAGAGAGAGAAGAAGCCATCTAGCTACTAGCTATGGACCCGTAGGTCTATGGTAAACTACTCGCACATCATCAGAAGGGTAGCAAGGTTGATGAAGAAGCCCTCCGTGATCGATTCCCCCTCTGGCAGAGTACCGGCAAAGGCCTCCAGATGGGATCGCGGAAGAACAGAGGCTTGCGGCGGCGGGAAGGTTTTCTCTTCTGTCTTTTTGGTATATTGGGAATATTTGGGAATTTATAGCGCTGGAATTAGGTCAGAAGGGGCTACGCGGGGCCACAGGCCGGGGGGGCATGCCTACCCGCCTGGGCGCGCCCTCTAGGCTTGTCGCCTCCTCGTGGCTCTTCTGGTCTTCTCCCAAAGCTTCGTGGGTCTCTTCTGGTCTAGAAAAAATTAATCCAAAGTTTTTTTCTCGTTTAGACTCTTTTTGATAATGATTTTCTGAAAAGGCAAAAACAAGCAGAAAACAGCAACTGGCACTGGGCACTGGGTTAATAGGTTAGTCCCAAAAAATGATATATAATGGCATATAATTGCATATAAAACATCCAAGATTGATACTATAATAGCATGGAACAATCAAAAATTATAGATACGTTGGAGACGTATCAGATCTCAAGACTTCAAGACTCGAGACAAGAATTCAATACACACTACTGGGTGGAGGATGGATTGACGGGTATCCTGGAGCAACCAGGGGATTACCCCAGGATGCATGGAGAAGCGCCATGACATCTTGCGAAAAGCTTCACCCAGACTCAAAGAGACGGAAGAATACTTCATGCCTGAAAGCTAACCTATGCAGCCACAAGTCAATATGGGCTCTGGCTTGGTTGACCTTAGTTGTGACTCTGGCTGGGACGGTGCTAGCAGATGTAGCAGAACGGTAGGATTGGATGGGCACCGGACAATGGTCAGTGGAACTCTTTGGAAGATCATGTTTCGATCGTCCTGTTCTCAAACACTCTGAAGTGCGAGGACTTAAAGGGAGGGATTGAATCTTGTGGGTAAAGTGCACAACACTCTGTAGAGTTTAAACCTAATCGATTAGCCGTGTCCCCGGTTACGGACAATTTGAGCCTCTAGACTTGGATCTATCTTTGAACTCTCAACACCGGACTGATAATTTATTGTGGGCAACTTATAATATTTATTATGGGCTATGAGACTTCGGTTGGTAGAACCATGTTATAGTAGATAACTCTGTAGTGAAGACTCCTGATACTCCTTTGTTGTAGGGAAAATAAAAACCAGCTTTTATGCAAAAACTCAGACATAGAGCCACAAAGCCATATTGCATATAGAATAGTCTTTATCATCTGCTTCTTATTGTGATCTTGCCGGTACATTCAATGTACTGACCTACACGGCTGCAACATATCATGTTGCAGGTATTTCTACGACGAGTAAGAGTTACGTTGTAGGGTTACGGTCTATGTCGGGCCCGTGGAACCCGGGGTATCCAGGCCCGTCTGCCTTTGGCCCAGGGCACAACGCCTGGCATGGGCCCAGCAGGCCGTCACTACCGAGCATCTCACCAAGACCCCTCATGAGGCCCCCTCCTCAAGAAGTGGCGAGTAATCCTCAGCACCACCATCAACGGCCTCGCGAGGCCCTCTCACGAGGCGGCTTCCTGGAGTGACCTCGCGAGGCGGCTTCCCGAGGTGGCCTCCCGAGGCCCCCTCCTGCAGGCGCTCGAGATGAAGGCCGTTCGGCGTGCCACGCGGTCGGGAGCCCATCATGTGGGTGGCGCGTGCGGCGACGAGCAGCAGCAGAGGCCGCGCCAGCAGGCGCGGATGAAGATGGTTTCCTCTTTCGTGTTAAGGGAGCAGGGCCAGCTATCTACTCTCCAAAGCAACCCCAAAGGTTGCCCGATCGGCGAAGGAAGACCAAGACGACGGGCGCGCAGGGCGGAGGTCATCACCGAGCCCACCGGCGAGTTATGGATCATGCTTTGGCAGGCGAAGACCACCTTTAGTCAAGATAGCCTGAGCGCCTGTCCCCTTTCAAAATCGCCAAGTGTGGCAACCCTTCCCACCTAAGTTTTGAGGGGGAAGAGGACCAAGGCCGATATAAAAGGGCAGTGCTGCCATTGTAGAGGAGGCTCTCCAGCTAGGCCCCCAGGGATCGATCCCACCGTCTTCAACCTTGTACGCGAGAACTCTCTTGCCCGCCATAATCCCAACCACAAGCAGGAGTTGGGTGTTACACCGCAAGGTGGCCCGAACCTGGGTAAACCGCTGAGTCCTCTCCCCTTCCGTCGCTAGCACGCTCTCGCCGTAGCCTCGCCATAGCTTAGCCGTGGTAGGAGACGAAGCGGTAGAACGAGCTCACCCCAGTGTTCGAACCTTTGGGTCCCCGGAGCCTGACTTCCGACATTTGGCACGCCAGGTAGGGGTGTGCTACCGTTCTTCTGCTCCGCCCTCAGCTCCACCAACCCCATGGCCGGCGCACATCACGAGCGCGCCGAGCGCAGGGCTGGCCGCGTGGCTCAGACAGAGCTGGTGGCCCGCGGCAATCGCCGCCGCCCCGAAGCCGAGGCTGCTGCCGCTACCGACCCCGCTGCCCGCGAGCAGCAGGACTCCTTCCTTCACCCCTCCGTGCAAGCGGACGGCCGCACCGCCATGGCCTCCTCCCTCGCCCACCGTGGGCCGCCGAGCCCGCAGGCCGCGCTGCTCATGGCGCGTGAGCTGCTCCGCTACCGTCCGGATGACGCCGGCTACGACGCTTGGCTTGGCCGCATCACCGAGCTCGTCAACGTCGCCGGGGACGCTCCGGCGCCTTCTCACTCGCTCCGCCCTCCGCCGTCTCGTGCTGGGGACCTGGCGCACAGCGCTCCCCTGCCGCCTCCTCTGCGCGACGAGCGCGCCGGGCCCAAGCGCAGCGCGCGGGCTCGTGAGCTATCCCGTGGCGCGTCCTCGCCAGACCGAGACGAAGCCAGCTGCCAGATCATCCGCCGCGCACCCCCCGACGGGTGAGTGCTCCTCGAGCGGCAGCGCCAGCGCCAGGACCAGGCCGTTCAGGACGTTGCAGCGGCCGGGCGTCAAAACCGCGCCACCCTCGCTGGCGGCGTCCCCTCGAGCGGCGTGGGCTGCCGTGCCTTCACCCGCGAGCTGCGTCGCGTGGTTTGGCCCACGAAGTTCAAGCCTGAGCTGCCGCCACGCTACGATGGCACCCCCAACCCCACGGAGTTCCTCCAGCTCTACGCGCTGAGCGTCGAGACGGCGAACGGCGACGACAAGGTCATGGCGAACTGGTTCCCCATGGCCCTCAAGGATGGCCCACGCTCCTGGCTCATGAACCTCCCCGAGGCTTCCATCTCGTCGTGGGCCGAGCTCTGCAGCCAGTTCATCGCCAACTTCAAGGGCACACATGACCGCTCCCTCACCATCAACGACCTGCGGCGTGTTCGGCAGCGCCCAGTCGAGACCCTCCGCAAGTACATCCAGCGCTTCAGTCAGGTGCGCAACAAAATCCTGCGCGCCTCCGACGCGGCCGTCATCTCTGCGTTCTCCATCGGCGTCACAGACGTCAAGATGCGCAAGAAGATCGCCATCAACAGCGAGCTCGACTCCGTGCTCGAGCTGCTCGACCTCGCCGACAAGTGCGCCAAGGCTAAAGAAGGCCGCCTCTTCGTCCACAACGACCCCGATGTGGCGCTCGACGCCGCCAAGGCCAAGAGCAAGGACGTCAAGCGCAAGGGCCCTGTCATGCTTGCGGAGGAGCCTGAACAGAAGCGCGGCCGCGACCTCGACGAGCCCAGAAAGAACAACCGGCCACTCTGCGCTTTTCACAACGTCCGCTCCCACAGCACCGAAGACTGTCAGGAGCTCAAGCTGCTCCGCGATGAGCGCCAGAGCCGCCGGGACGACCGCAACAGCCGCGGCGCCGGTCGTGGAGGTGGCCACAGCGGCAACCGCTGGGACAGCCGCAACAGTAATGGCAGCTACCGCCAGGTCTGGCGCGACCAGCCTCGTGAGGCGAATCCTCAGGCCAATGCCGCTCTCCCGCCGCTGCCTCCGCCACCCCGGAGGGACGACGCCAACCGGCCTGATGAGGGCGCTGGGGGCTACCAGGAGCCTCGCGCGGTCGCCTGCATCCTTGGCGGGTCCCAAGCCCCCGCGTCCATCCGCCACTTCAAGCAACTCTCTCATGAGGTGTACGCCGCCCTCCCGAGGCCTGAGGTCGCGCGGCCCCTCAAGTGGTCACAGTACGCCATCACCTTCGACTCCAAGGACCACCCCAAGTCCACGGCCTCTGCAGGCGTGCTCCCCATGCTGTGCACTCCCACCATCAGCAACGTCGCGGTCACCAAGACCCTCATTGATGGGGGTGCCGGCCTCAACGTACTCTCCATCGAGACCTTCGAGACGCTCCAGGTGCTCTACGACCAGCTGATGCCGACCAGGCCCTTCTCCGGAGTGACCGATGGCTCCACCATCCCGCTGGAGCAAGTGCGCCTCCCCGTCACCTTCGGCACCCGCAAGAACTACCACACCGAGCTCATCGACTTCGACGTGGCGCACATCGGCCTGCCTTATAACGCCATATTGGGCTACCCGGCTCTCACCAAGTTCATGGCGGCCACGCATCACGCCTACAACGTTCTCAAGATGCCCGGCTGCAGCGGCATCATCACCATCACCTGGGATGAAAAGGACGCGGCCAGCACCCTCGAGCATGCCTACAAGGCTGCCGCTGTCGCGCACCCGGCCGACGAGGACGCGGCCGAGCCTTCCGAGGCCGCGCCAGCGAAGAAGAAGCAGCTGTTCTCTTAGGACCGCGCCGAGACGAAGAAGGTGTCGGTGGACGGCAGCGGCACCGGCCCTGCCTTCACCATCGGCACAGGCCTCCCTCCTGCATAGGAAAGCGCGCTCGTCGCCTTCCTTCGGGCAAACTCGGATGTTTTCACCTGGAAAGCATCCGACTTGTCCGGTGTGCCGAGGGAGGTGATCGAGCACCACTTAGCGGTGTGCCCCAATGCACGCCCGGTCAAGCAGAAAGCACGGCGCCAGGCGCCAGAGAAGCAAGAGTTCATCGTCAAGGAAGTCCAGAAGCTCCAGGAAGCCGGAGTCGTTCGTGAGGTGCGCCATCCCGAATGGCTCGCCAACCCGGTCGTCGTCCCCAAGAAGGGCGGCAAGGAGCGCATGTGCGTCGACTTCACCAGCCTCAACCAGTTCTGCCCGTATGACCCCTTCCGGTTGCCGCGAGATGGCCAGGGCGTTGGCCCCTCCTTCGGCAGCACGCGCATGCCCTTCGGGCTGGGGAACGCCGGTGCCTCTTTCTAGAGGCTGGCATCCTTCGTGCCAGGGCCTCGCGAGCCCCCTGGCTTCGGAGGAGCGGACTCCTTTGGCGCGCCTCGCCAAACGGTCTGACGTCACTACATCGCGGTTCTGCCAGGTGCGCCCGACGCGTCGCCTCGCGCGGCCCTCACTCCTTCTCGCCGCGCCTCTCGAGCTTCGCTCCCGGAACCTTATCCTTTTGGTTGTGTAACGAATTTTGCTGATTCTACCTTGATGAGCTATGTTACCTGCTAATTTCTACGTTAAATTCGATGCCGCCGGAGAGCGCCACACGTGCGCGACCCCTCCCCTGGCCGACTCCGTGAGCGGGGGCTAGGCACGGTGCCTGTGCTCGGGTCCGTCCCTGCAGCGTCGCCAAATCCAAGCGACTGAGCTCTGGCTCGCAGGCTTGCTCCCGTGCACGTCACCTCACCAAGGTCCTTGGTGCCTTATCTCCTCACGCAACGACCGCGGGTGAGTTAGCGAGCGCGTGCCGCTCCCCCTATCATGAAATCTGTCGACATGCAGCCCCTCAGGAGGCGAGCTGCGCAGGGACCTCGCGGGTGGCCTCTCGTGAGCCGGCCTCGCGAGGCGAAGATTCGTCGAGCAATGAGCCCTGGGAGCAAGCCTCGTGGGCGCGCCTCGCAAGATGTGTGTGCTCCTCACGAGTTGTGGCTCGCCCGGCACCGCTCTCCTACCAAAGCTAAGTGTGACTGCCTCGCGAGGCGCCCTTACCATCGCTCGAGCTCTCTCCCCTCGTGATCCCATTGAGTGCAGCATTTTTTCTTCTGCATAAGCCGCTTGCATGCTAAAGGGGGGCTCCCTGAGCATCGCGCCTTAGGAGCCCTCACTAGCTCCCGGTGCCCCTCACCTCCTAGCCTTGTCCCGGCATCGCGACCGGACATACCAGCGACAGCTGAGGCCCGCTCGGGGGCTGGGTCCTAATGGCGTAGAGCGCTGAGGCGAGCAAAGAAAAAAGACCAGCCTCATGAGAGGACTTCAGGAGAGAATGCATACATCCCCATGTCACAAAAGCATTAAGTTAAACATAGAAGGTACTGTTTTCACGCCCCCGCGGGGCTACATCGGTTCAATGCAGGAAAATGAAAAGAAAGAAAGGGCCTAGGCGAGGCACCGTCGCCCTCAAGACTCTAGTGTAAGGCGCCGCGCGTGTCCCCAAGAAGGCGCTGCAGGCAAGTGCGGCTCCGTCACCGTACACGCAGTACCCGCCGCCAGGGGTTCCGGAGTCGTCGCCGCGCACGCCTAGTCGGAGTCCTCGTCTTCGCTCTTGACGCGGGGGGAGTCATCGCCGCTTCCACCCCAGCCGGAGGGGGCAGCACCGCCGGAGGAGCCGTCCTCGCTGGAGGAGCCGCTGTAGCTGTCCTCGCTCTCCGCACAGTACTCCAGGCGGCTACCGGAGAGCCCGAAGATCTTCACGAAGAGCGTGGCGGCCCCGTCGTGCTTGAACTGGAGGACGTGCCCCCGCTTCAGGCCGCGGGCAAGGGCGAACGACTTCCACCCCTGCCTCAGGAACATGAAGCCCGAGGGGGTGAGCTCCGTCGCCACCCAGGAGGGGCCGTTGCAGCAGCCGTCGGCCTGCACCCACAGGCCCAAGGGCGCGCGGTCCGCCATCGCGGCCGCGAAAGAGTCCGGGAGCCGGAGCCAGGTGCAGGGGCTGCGGTCTCCACAATGAACTCATGCGCCGCCTCCGCCGAGTGTCTCCCCGCCTGGGGCGGAAGCGCGGCCGCTCCGCCGCGGCCGCATCGGCCCCGCGCGCCTCGCCCTCCGTGCCCACGAGCGGCGCTCCTTCCACGATTGCTGGACCCGGCGCCGGCGGCCGTCGGGGAGCGCCCGCGTCCCCGGGGCGGAATCTGGGGTGCAGCAGCAGGAGTACAGCCGCGCCCTCTCCCCCTCGCCATCTCTTCGGCAGCTCTAGCAAGAAGATGGAGGAAGCTGAGGAAGGAGAAGATGGGTGGAGGACTCCGGCTCTCCCCTCTCTCTCTCTCTTTATACTCGGCGCGGAACTTCCCAACCACTCCGCCTTGTTTGGCGTCGGGAGCTGGGGCGATGGCAGGTATGAAGGAAGGCAATGATGGCCTCACGCCGCCCGCGCCAGGATTTATGTCAGTGCGGCAGTTTCCGAGGCGTCGTGGGGAAGTGGGGGCGTCGCCCGTCACATCGTGCGCCACGCGTCGCGCCTGGCTGCAGGCGGTTAGGGCCCGCGCCGTTTTGCCCCTCGGTAGGTGGGAACGTGCGCGCCGCGGGCCCAGGGGCTACTGTCGGGCCCGTGGAACCCGGGGTATCCAGGCCTTTCTGCCTTTGGCCCAGGGCGCAACGCCCGGTATGGGCCCAGCAGGCCGTCACCACCAAGCATCTCACCAAGACCCCTCATGAGGCCCTGGCCTCCTGAGGCCCCCTACTCAGGAAGTGGCGAGTAATCCTCAGCACCACCATCAACGGCCTCGCGAGGCCCTCTCACGGGACGGCTTCCTGGAGTGACCTCGCGAGGCGGCTTCCCGAGGTGGCCTCCCGAGGCCCCCTCCTGCAGGCGCTCGAGACGAAGGCCGTTCGGCGTGCCGCGCGGTCTGGAGCCCATCACGTGGGTAACGCGCGCGGTGACGAGCAGCAGCAGAGGCCGCGCCAGCAGGCGCGGATGAAGATGGTTTCCTCTTTCGTGTTAAGGGAGCAGGGCCAGCTATCTACTCTCCAAAGCAACCCCAAAGGTTGCCCGATCGGCGAAGGAAGACCAAGACGACGGGCGCGCAGGGCGGAGGTCATCACCGAACCCACCGGCGCGTCATGGATCATGCTTTGGCAGGCGAAGACCACCTTTAGTCAGGATAGCCTGAGTGCCTGTCCCCTTTCAAAATCGCCAAGTGTGGCAACCCTTCCCGCCTAAGTTTTGAGGGAGAAGAGGACCAAGGCCGATATAAAAGGGCAGTGCTGCCATTGTAGAGGAGGCTCTCCAGCTAGGCCCCCAGGGATCGATCCCACCGTCTTCAACCTTGTACGCGAGAACTCTCTTGCCCGCCATAATCCCAACCACAAGCAGGAGTAGGGTCTTACACCGCAATGTGGCCCGAACCTGGGTAAACCGCTGAGTCCTCTCCCCTTCCCTCGCAAGTGTGCTCTTGCCGTAGCCTTGCCGTAGCTTAGCCGTGGTAGGATACGAAGCGGTAGAATGATCTCACCCCAGTGTTCGAACCTTTGGGTCCCCGGAGCCCGACTTCCGACAGCCTACACTCAACTTGCTGCTGGCGTTGATGGGACTCCACACCCTTATTGATTTGTTTCCGCTGTGATAAATAAGGTATACTCTGGATCTATGGTATTTATTTTACATGTGATGTTATGGTATTTCATCGAAGTACTGTGTGTGCCAGCATACTGATCCAGGGATGGCACAGAAAGCACAGAGAGTTGACTGTATTCGGGTCGGGTCGCTACACTCACTCGCACTAGATAGACCCATCTAACACTCTCTCTTCCTCGTTTTCTCTCTATCTCACACGCGCGCGCGCACACACACACACACACATACACACACACACAATCTCCCCCTGGCTAAGTACGAGTATCTCTCACTCCATCATAGGCACACGCACTCCCCCTAGGTATGACTATCTCTCACACTCTCCATCAGAAACACACGCATTGTCTCTTTCGCTCCCTAGGTCTATCTCGATCTCTCTCGGGGCATCTTTCTATCGCACACACACCCTTGTCTCTTGATCTCCCACCCATATAGTCCCCTCACGATCTCGAGGGGATCTCTCTATCACAAACACACCCTATCTCCCTCCCCATGCCTCCATTTTCTCCATACGTCCCTCTCGACCTCTATCCCTTGTTTGCCAGACCACTCTTGGACACATGCTATAGGGGTCTTTCTTTCCATTGCAAACAACCACACACTATTTGCGTGTATATCCTCACCTCGCTTTCTCTCTCGGAGATGCATGCGTGATATGTTTGCATAAAACACACACACATTCTCTCTATTTTATCGTGTGCTGTCCCTTTCTCTTTCACACACACACTCTTTTTGCACACTCACTCTTTCTCCTTCACACACACTTGATCTCCCTCTACTTAGGTACTCTCTCCGGACCATAGCATATAGATTTTTTGAAAAGTCAAACCACACAAAGTTTGACCAGGTATGTGGAGAAAAACATTTACATCTAGAACGGGAAACATATATCATTAGATTCATCACAAGATGTAGTTTCATATTATATATATATATATATCTTTGGTATTGTAGATATAAATAATTTTCTCTGTAAACTTGGTCAAAGTTTCCAAAGTTTGACTTTTCAAAAATTTATAGGCACTACATTATCGAACGGAGGGAGTATTTCTTTCTCTCTCTCAACTCTCTCATGCACCACTCTGCCGTCTCGGGGCTCTTCTCTCTCTCTTTCAAACTTTCTATCTCCCTAGGTCACACATACACATATATCGCTCGCACTAGATAGACCCATCTAACACTCTCTCTCCCTCATTCTCTCTCTATCTCACACGCACGCACACGCCCCCCCTAAGTACGATTATCTCTCACTCCATCACATGCACATGCACTTCCCCCTAGGTATGACCATCTCTCACTCTCCATCACAAACACACACATTGTCTCCTTCCCTCCCTAGCTAGGTCTATCTCTATCTCTTTCGGGGTATCTTTCTATCGCACACACACCTTGTCTCTCGATCTCCCACCCATATAGTCCCCACACGATCTCGAGGGGATCTCTCTACCACAAACACACCCTCTCTCCCTCCCCATGCCTCCATTTTCTCCATACATCTCTCTCGACCTCTCTCCCTTGTTTGCCAAACCTCTCTTGGCCACGTGCTAGGGGTCTCTCTCTCTCTATTGCAAACAACCACACAATATATCTCCGTGTATCTCCTCACCTCGCTTTCTCTCTCGGATTTGCATGCGTGATATGTTTTCATAAGACACACTTTCTCTCTACTTTATCATGTGTTGTCCCTTTCTCTTTCACACACTCTCTCTCTCTCTCTTTGCACACTCACACTTTCTCCTTCAGACACACTTGATCTCTCTCAAGTTATGTAGTCTCTCCGGTCCATATCATATATACATTTATTGAAAAGTCAAACCTCACAAAGTTTGACCAGGTATATGTAGAGAAAAACATTTACACCTGGAGGGACAAACATACATCATGAGATTCATCACAAGATGTAGTTTCATATCATATATCTTTGGTATTGTAGATATAAGTAATTTTCTCTATAAACTTGGTCAAAGTTTCAAAAGTATGACTTTTCAAAAATTTATGGGCACTACATTATCGAACGGAGGGAGTATCTGTTTCTCTATCTCTACCTCTCACGGGCCTCCCCTCTCACTCGATCTCTCTTTACAGAGGGATTATACGGTCACTGGCTTGGCATATAGCTCCGTATATTGTCTAGTTGACCGGTCAACCAGTCTACATGGTGCCTTGTCAGCTCGTGTTCTCTATGGGTGCGCGGCCCATGTGGAAGTGGGTGAAATTAAATAAACTAGAGGCCGATCTGCCACGGGGTGAAATAAACAAACTAGAAACCACTTGTGGTAGAACCCCGCACGCTACTAAATTGAGTGCACACTTCTTCCTCATGAAAATAGTACTGTAGTACTCCCTTCGTTTCTTTTTAGTCTGCATATAAAATTTGGTCAAAGTCAAACTTCGTAAACTTTGACTAACTTTATAGGAGAATATCAACATTCACAGTATGAAATCAATATATTTAGATGCATCTTGAAATTAATTTTCATAGCATATAGCTTTAGTATTGTAAATGTTGATATCTTTTGATATAAAGTTGGTCAAACTTTGCATAGTTAGACTTTGACCAAATTTTATATGCGGACTAAAAAGGAACGGAGGGAGTACTAGATTAACACCTTCTTAGACGCCACCATGGACACACACACTACGACAACGCACATACACCACTGCGCGGCATGCACACAAGGACGCACTCGCGCACACCCAGCACACAATACACACCAGCACACGTGTACACCGGCGTCGCCGCCGGCTGAGATGGAGGACGAGGCGGCCAACAAGTAGAGGCGGCTCGACCCAAAACCACATCCGGCGAGCCTGGACTTCATCAGCAGCCTCCCCGACGACATGTTGCTCATCGTCATCGCCCTCCTCCCCACCAAATCTGGCGTGCGGACCACCCTTCTCTCCCGGTGGTGGCACCCCCTCTGGCGCTGCGTCCCCCTCAACCTCACCGTTGACAGTTGCCTCTGTGATGGGGAGTGCAAACGCATGGCCGCAGTCTCCAAGATCCTTGCATAGCACCCTGGGCCAGCCAGACGCCTTGACATCCGCATGTTCAGCACAAACTGCAATGTCCAAGCCAAGTTTGATGAGTGGTTCTTATCCCCCGCCCTAGATCAGCTTGAGGATCTCAGGTTTGAAGGGGGACGATGTCACTCTCTGCCGCTGTCCGCGCTCTGCCTCACGCCAACGCTGCACCGCACCAGGTTCAGCTCCTGCTATTTTCCCTAGATTGATGCCCGCTCTTCTTCTCCCTTAACTCAAGCAGCTCAGCCTCTTTGACATTGGTATCTCGAAGGAGGCTATGGAGTGGCTGCTCCGCGGTTGTAAAGCGCTCGAGTACCTTTGTCTGAAATAGATCCACGGCTTCATTAGCCTCCACATCGCCTCGACGAATCTTCGATGGATTTATGTGTCTTGCTGGCCCCGTAACAGGACATTACTTGGGAAGAGATTAGTTGAGCTGTTTCACGATATGGTCATTGAGAATGTGCCTTTCCTTGAGAGATTGCGTGTATCTGATCTAGAAGGTCCAACAAAAATCAGGGTCATTGACGCGCCAAAATTGACAGCGTTGGCCTACTCGTCTGCCAAATTCTCCGAACTTGTTATTGGATCCATACTGTTCAGGTACAACACTTTTCTTCTTCTCGTTCTTCTTCTTGAAATTCACATTTTAATTTTTTTTCTTGATGTATGTTCAACTGTCATCCAGAAAATGATTCCCACAAGCTTGACCCAGTCTGTGCGCACAGTGAAGATTTTGGCAATAAAATCTATCGGCCCCAATCTGGATCAAGTTGTTGGATTCCTTAGATGCTTTCCGTGCACCGAGAAGCTACTCATCGAGGTGAAACTCCTTTCCTATTAAATGTGAACCACAACGGAGCTCAATTTTTTTGTAATTTTTCCCAAGTTACAATGAAAAATGTAGTGTTCAAAACTGCATCTAGGCACTATACTGAAAGAAATGTTTTTAGTATTTTTTCTCACGTGATCACCTGCATCATTTTGATGTTGTTGTAGCCAAGGCTAGTCATAGTGGGGAGTAACTTTATCCTAAGAGCAAGTACTACCTCCGTCCTGGTTTACTAGCCCCCTTCGTATTTTGGAGTATCAAATTTTGACCATAGATTTAACTAACAAAATGTTAATGCATGTCACTAAAAATTATATCATCGGATTCATATTTAAACATAATTTCCAATGGTATAATTTTTTGTGACATGCATTGACATTTTGTTAGGTAAATCTATGGTCAAAATTTCACACTAAATACGAAGGGGGCCTATAAACCAAGACGGAGGTAAAATGAGTAAATGAGAGGAAAGAGAAAGAGAGAGAGAGTGAAAAATATCACTAGCCTTACAGCCAACCCTATTGTATGAGCGAATGATATTGGTAGCTCTTGATGACATGGCAATCTTATATAGCCAGCTGCTCTAATATGTTCTCTTCTTTTGCAGATAAAAAAAGACCCGAAAGTGAAAAATGTGCTGCAATATAACAACCTCATCGAATGCCTTGAACTCCATCTTACAGAAATTGATTTGATCGACTATCGAGGCACCACATCCGAGATTAAATTGGCTAGGTTCTTGTTTCTGAAGGCAAGTGTGCTCAAGGTAATGATGTTTGGTGTTCTCTGGCGCAACAATGAATGGTGTACTGATCACCGCAAGCGTCTAAAGCTGAATGACAAAAGGCTCTGCAGAAGCTGAATTTGTTTTTGAAAGATCAAGTGACAAGAGACGCGCAAGTTTATTTGCCGATTAGTGACTTGTCAGGGGCGGTGGATTTTAGTTTGTATGATACTGTTGCATCCACCTAAAGTAACAAAACTTCTTACATAAACTTCCTAATAATTCCCTCTTCGTAGGTGCAGCATTACTGCTAGCATTTGTAATATTAGTTTGAATCTTGTAAAATTACGACTATCCAGCACGTGGTACTATGTTACAATTATGTTCGCGTGCATAGGTGCTAAAACGATGTAACCAATATACCCATTACAATATTTTATTCTAACTCGTGGCAACGCACGGGAAAATATCCAGAACACGGCTTGTTGTAAGCAGGGTAGCTCTACAGCCTTGATGATAGTGACTGCACACGGTGAGGCTGACTTTGGTAACCCGAACACGCCGCCTGCACTCTGGTGTCATCTCCGGCGCAGGGTCTTGTCACTTCACTGTGAGGAGTGATACGTCTCCAACGTATCTATAATTTTTTATTGTTCCATGCTATTGTAGTATCAATCTTGGAAGTTTTCTATGCAATTATATATCATTTTTTGGGACTAACCTATTAACTTAGTGCCTAGTGCCATTTGCTGTTCTTTGCTTGTTTTTGGCTTTTTAGAAAATCAGTATCAAACAGAGTCCAAACGAAGAAAAAACTTTGTATTATTTTTTCTAGACCAAGAGAGACACTAGAAGGTTCGGGAGAAGACAAGACGAGTCACGAGGGAGCGACAAGCTCGGGAGGCGTGGCCCCCAGGCTTATGGGCCCCTCGTGGCACCTCTTGACCTAATTCCAAGCCTATAAATTCTCAAATATTCCTCATATACCACAGTGCCACCTCGAATAAATTTTCCACCGCCGCAAGCTTCTGTTCTTCCATGATCCCATCCGGAGGCCTTTTCCGGTATTCTGCCGGAGGGGGAATCGATCACGGAGGGCTTCTACATCAACCTTGCTGCCCTTCTGATGATGTGTGAGTAGTTTACCACAGACCTACGGGTCCATAGCTAGTAGCTAGATGGCTTCTTCTCTCCCTTTGATCTTTAATACAATGTTCTCCTCGATCTCCTTGGAGTTCTATTCGATGTAATCTTCTTTTGCGGTGTGTTTGTTGGGATCCGATGAATTGTGGGTTTATGATGGAGATTATTGATGAGAAATATTTGAATCTTTTCTGAACTTATTTATGCATGATTGTTATAGCTTTGTATTTCTCTCCGATCTATCTGTTTGGTTTGGCCAACTAGATTGATTTATGTTGCAATGGGAGAGGTACTTTGTAATGGGTTCAATCTTGCGGTGCTCTATCCCAGTGACAAAGTAGGAGACAAGACACATATTTGTATTGTTGCCATTAAGGATAAAATGATGGGGTTTATTCATATTGCTTGAGTTTACTTTGTCTACATCATGTCATCTTGCTTAAGGCGTTACTCTGTTTTCATTAACTTAATACCCTAGATGCATGCTGGATAGCAGTCGCTAGGTGGAGTAATAGTAGTAGATGCAGGCAGGAGTCGGTCTACTTGTCTCGGATGTGATGCCTATATACATGATCATTGCCATGAATCCGTCATAATTATGCGCTTTTCTATCAATTGCCCAACAGTAATTTGTTTACCCACCGTATGCTATGTGTTCGAGAGAGAAGCGTCTAGTGAAAACTATGGCCCCCGGGTCATTTATCCATCATATATAAAATCCAAAAATACCTTGCTGCAATTTTATTTCCTTTATTTTGTTTTGCAATTTATTTATCTATCTATCACTATCAGAATTACTCCTTGCAAGTAACTGCCAAGGGGATTGACAACCCTCTTGTTCGCGTTGGGTGCAAGTATTTGCTTTTGTGTGTGTAGGTGCTGCTAACGAGGTTCTGTGTTGTCGGGGTACGACCATCTATGGGGCCATGCAGCCCCTTGTGGTTCGGCAGGGGAGGTCGACGTGCACAAAGAGCATGGACAATGGGGAGCGCGAGGATTTACCCAGGTTCGGGCCGCTGAGAAGCGTAAAACCCTACTCCTGCCTTTGGTGTATTGGTGGTGCAGAAGCACAGTACAAGGAGCGCCTGTCCCGGCAAGGCGCGGGGGGAGCAGCTACGCGAGACGTGTTTGTGTTTGAAAAGGGGTCCGACCTTCCTAAACTGTTGCCTTGGCCTTCCTTTTATAGTTCAAGGGGTTACCATAGTGGCAAAACAGTAATTACATAGCGATTAGATAGCAAACAGTGCTATCGTACCTAACTCTGCCAATTTAGGACAAAGGCATTAAATGCGCCGTTAGGTGTCATGTGGAGAGGTAGTCCCGGCAAGGTTTCTGCACCGCTTGCCCAGCTACCTCATATTATCCTGACACGCCTCCCGGACGTGTGTCATTAGAAGCAAATCCTGTCCCAGCGTGCTAACACGTGCTTGATAAGCCTTACCAACCAGCCCGCGTGGTCGACACCTCACCCACTAGCGAACACCTGTGCGGTGAGGTGGAGCGCTGGAGGGCTGCCAGGAGCTTGCCGGGGCCTCACCTTGCCTGCTTAGCCTTGCCGGCAAGGAATGTCTTCATCTTCGGTACTGGTCGAATGCTGTGTCTTGAGCTTCCTTCTGGTAGCTTTTGCGACTGGTCTCTGAATCTTGGTCTTGACGGTTCCCGGCAAGACTATTCCGGCAAGGAGGCCGCTATCGTCTGTGCATAAGTCAGGGTATAAAATACCCATGTTTTATACACCGACAGGAGCCCCCGGGCCTGGTGTCGGTACCAAAACCGGCAGATCTCGGGTAGGGGATCCCAACTATGGGTCAAGGAGTCGATGGTAACAGGGAGCGTAGAGACAGCGATTTACCCAGGTTCGGGCCCTCTCGAGGAGGTAATACCCTACGTCCTGCTTGATTGTATTGATGTGATCGTATGAAGGTTACAGAGATGATCTACCTCGAGATCGGATGGGCTAAACCCTAGGTTATTAATGATTTTTTCCCTCTACGGACTAAACCTCCTGGTTTATATAGACACCAGGGGGTCCTAGGGTTACACATAGTTGGTTACCATCAGGAGACACACATGTCGGTCACGCCAACTATTCCTTGGAGGAGACGCCAAGTCTTCGGAGGTTTCCTTCTGATACACGGGGTCGCCCACAATCCGGCCTTCCATCGACGAGTAGAGAGCGGCCCACCAGTCCGGCCCATGAGAGATAGGCCGGCGGCCCGAGTACCCCTAGTCCAGGACACCCTCACCTGGGCCATACGCGCGTCCGAAGCGTCGTTGGGCTAGGCCCAAACAATGCACAGACACGCGGCGGGGAACTGCCGCTGTAATTTTTGGTCATGATGATGATCCTCTTTTGAGATCTTCTTTGCTTCCTTATAAATCTGGCTTGGGCGAGCTCTCAGCCACTTTCCGGCAAACCTTGTCGTCGGGTGGCTGGTCCACAGGCGTACTCAGGCCAATGGTATGTTCATATGTGGGATGCTGCTGGTTCAAACCGAACGGGTGCTTAGTCCTGTGTGGTGAGGGGTAACTGCCTCGTCTGTCTTTACTCCTCCTTTTTGTGCGCCCCTCCATCACGCACGTCCGCATGCATGCAGGGCAGCGGATTGGTGGAGAAGGGCGGCCGTTGGAGTGATGCGCCGGGCCAGGGGGCGCAGGGCGCGGAATTGGCGATAGTGGGCGGTTGCTGGAGTAATGCGCCCGTCAGAAGCACAGGACGCGGGATTGGTGATTGTGGGCGGTCGCTCGAAGATGGCGAAGGGCCAGCTCTCCGCACTCCCCCTATAAAAAGGGGGGCGCGTGGGATGCTAAGCTCACCCATCCCTTCCCGTCTCAACTTCCAGCAACTGTTGCCTTCTTCCCATATCTTCTTCTCTTCCCGTGCTCGACGACGAGAGGGGGAGGCCGTGGCCGCGCCCCTGCCGCCGCGGCGAGGGCTTCTTCCCGGCTTCACACTCAAGCTTCGGCTGCAGCTGCGGAAGCTGGCTCCAGTGCTCGAGGGAGGGCCGCGGCCCGCGGTGGGACGCTCGCTGTTCCGTCTTCGGTCCCTCCTCCGCCGGCAGAAGGCCACACGGTGGACACGGCGGAAGAGTTCGTCTTGGAGCTGCGCGACCAGCCGCGGAGCTGGCTGCGGCTTCCTTGCCCTTTTGCCAGGGAGATGGAAGGCCGCCACCTGCACGGCTTATGGTTGCGCGTGGACAGTTGCTGCAACGGCTCGGTGTGGGTAACCGTCAAAACCTCCAACAATGGCATCATGTACCTTACGCGCGGGTGGAAATCCTTTGCCCATGCCCGCTGCTTAGGGCAAGGGCACCTCCTTCACTTCAAGCTGGATGGACCGGACACGCTTGTCGTGAAGTTCTTTGGGGCTTCAGGCGCTCGTCTAGAGTGCTGTGCGGAGAGCTCGAGCGACAGTGACACCGCTTCCTCCAGCGATGCTGAGGATAACGATGATGACGGCGATGACGACGGATCTCCGCGCGTGAAGGTCGAAGGCGACGGCGAAGAGTCTGGCTGATCGCCGACACCACCATCATCTGGCCTTCTGGGAACAAGCCGGACCCTGCCTAGGAGCCCCTTTTGCCCTCTTTGCACTTGAGATAAACCCTGGCAAAGGGCTAACAGAATGTAATCAAGTATTTTCTTAGTGAACATCTGGTGTTTGCCGGGTTTAAATGAACGCATGCTGTTTCCCTTGTCTTATTCCGCCTTTGTATGATTTGTGTTCCCTACGCTTATCGGAAGATTGCCAGTGCGCACACTTGTCGCGAGCACTTCGAGGAACGGGTCCTTAGCAGCCTGCTAGAAGTGCCGCTGCCGGCAAGGTGACTTGCCGGGCCAGAACGCAGCCGCCAAGCTTGCCGAGCGGACTCGAGGCAACCTAGGGCGCGGACTGATCGCGGCAAGGTTCCTCTCGCGTGCAGGTTTCTCATACAAAGCTCAGAACTGTTCAAGGGGGAACGCGAATGTAACAGGGAATTTTTTTAAAAGTTTTGCAACTTAGCTTTTCCTTGTGCCGTTTCTCTCGTTGTAAAAAATGATCACTTGAACGTTGTTAAGAATGGTACCCCATCTCCACTCCCTCCGGGAAACTTGCAGGCGAGGGAACCTCCTCATCCTTTTAAGAAAAAGAAAGAAGAGAAAAGAGCGGTTTGGGAACCTTGACGGCTCATTATTCATTTCATACAAACTAAAGCGTAAATCACAACATCACATGCATCGACACATAAATGAATATGTACGAGGAGTTGCGAAACACTTAGCTTTATTATGCACAGGATCTGCGTGTGGCTTTGTACAAAGGGCTACATGTCTGATCGACAAGGCTTGTACAAAGGGTGTTGCCGGGACATGACCCGGCAACTGCGCCTCATGGATAGAACTTGCGAAGATGCTCAATATTCCATGAGTTCTGCACCGAGGTGCCATCTTCGGTCTCCAGACGGACTGCGCCAGGCCTGGTGACTCGTACTACCCGGTAAGGGCCTTCCCACTTCGGCTTCAACTTGTTTGATCCCTTGGCGGACTGAACACGCCAAAGAACAAGGTCGCCTTCCTCAAGGCTTCGGGCGTGCACTTTGCGGCTATGGTAGCGGCGCAAGGCTTGCTGGTAGCGTTCAGCTCGCACAGCCGCCCGAAGATGATCTTCCTCAAGGAGCAACGCGTTGTCTTGCCGCAGCCGCTCTTACTCAGCTTCATCGTAAGCGAGCACTCGAGGTGACCCGTATATGAGTTCCGTGGGGAGCACCACTTCTGCACCATAGATTAGGGAGAAGGGTGTTTGGCCGGTAGCTCGATTTGGTGTCATTCTGAGTGACCAAAGAACCGCCGGCAACTCATCAATCCAGTGCCTCCCACACTTGCACAGCCTGTCAAAGGTCCTTGTCTTGAGGCCATGCAGCACTTCAGCGTTCATCCTTTCCGCCTGGCCGTTGCTTCTCGGGTGAGCAACAGATGCAAAACAGATTTTGCTGCCGAGGTCTTGGATATACTGCATGAAGGTGCGGCTCGTGAATTTTGTGCCATTGTCGGTGATGATCCTGTTAGGAACCCCGAAACGGCAAACTAATCCTTTGAAGAACTTGACAGCTGATTGCGCTGTCACCTTCCTCACTGGCTCCACTTCAGGCCACTTTGTGAACTTGTCGATGGCGACGTACAAGAACTCAAAGCCCCCGGCAGCACGACGAAAGGGGCCCAAGATATCGAGCCCCCAGACTAAAAAGGGCCAGGAGAGAGGGATTGTTTGGAGGGCTTGAGCTGGTTGATGTATGCTCTTTGAATGGAACTGGCATGCTTCACACTTGGTTACTAGCTCAGTCGCATCCTAGAGGGCAATGGGCCAATAGAAGCCTTGTCGGAAAGCTTTGCCGACAAGAGCCCTTGATCCTATGTGAGAGCCACATATGCCTCCGTGTATCTCCGCCAACAGCTTTAGTCCATCTTCCCGGCAAATGCACTTCAATTTCACACCGTTTGGTCGTTTTCTGTATAGGATGCTATCCACAAACTGATACATACTTGACTGACGGGCAACTTTCTCTGCTTCTTCTTGCTCATTAGGAAGTCCTCCTGTTTGAAGGAAACGGACTATCTGTTGTGCCCACGTCAGAGCCTGTGGCTCGACGAGAAGGACTAAAGGCATCTCCTCGGCTACGGGAGCGCTTGCTTATGCGGCAAGAACTTGTGGTTCTGCGCTAAGCGGCTGCTCACCGTCAACCGTATTGTTGTTTCCGGCAACGTCCTTGTCGGCGGCTTCTGGGAGCTCTGCCGGAAAGTACTTGCCGGTACTTAACTTTCTTCTCTTGTTGGTCTGCGTTGATGGGGCGACTGTTGGTTGATTCAAATGGAGCACAAAAGTTCCCGGTTCCACGGGAAGCTTCTGAGCGGCGCACATTGACAGGCTATCAGCGACGCTGTTTTCCACACGAGGGATGTGCTCGGTTTGCAACCCGTCAAAGTGTTCTTCCAATTTCCTCACTTCTTCCACATACGCCTCCATTAACGGGCTCTGATAATCTTTGTTCACTTGCTTCACAACAAGCTGCGAGTCGTCGTGGATGATCAATTTTTTGATCCCAAGGTCTACTGCGATCGTAAGACCGGCAAGAAGTCCTTCGTACTCAGCAGTGTTGTTTGTAGCTTGCTCCCTGGGAAAGTGCATTTGGACCACATACTTGATGTGCTCTTCGGTAGGTGTGATAAGCAGCACTCTGACACCGGCGCCCTGCAGCGAGAAGGCACCATCAAAGTACATGACCCATTCCTTTGTTGTCTCTTTGCCGGGGAGAGCTATCTCTTGAATTTCTTCGTCTTGCGTTGGCGTCCATTCGGCGATGAACTCCGCCAAAGCCCTGCTCTGAATGGTTGAATTTCTCTCAAACTTGAGTGCAAAGATTGACAATTCCAACGCCCACTCCACTATCCTGCCGGTTGCCTCTGGATTTCTCAAGATGCGTTGCAACGGAAAGCGAGTGACGACAGTAATCTCGTGTGCTTGGAAGTAGTGGCGCAGTTTTCTCAAGGCCATAAGGAGACCGAAAAGCAACTTTTGCACCCCAGAGTATCTCGATCTAGCCCCCAGCAGAAGGGAACTAACAAAATACACTGGTCGCTGCACCACTTTCTTCTTCGGCACTGTTTGTTGATCAACTTCATTTGCTTGCCCTGTTTCTGACTTATCGGCACCGGATCTTGCCGGAGAAGACTCTGATTTGCCACTGGACGGGTTTGCCGTGGTTGTTTCCTCGTCATCGAGTTCCCTCTGCGCCACTAGTGCGGATTTAGCCACTTGATTCGTTGCCGCTATGTATAGCAGCAACGGCTCTTGTGGTCTTGGCGCAACCAGTGTTAGCGCGGAGGAGAGGTAACTTTTCAAGTCCTGCAGCGCGGCCTCCGCCTCCGGAGTCCAGTTCATTGCCCTGCCTTTTTCAAAATCTTGAAAAATGGCAAGGTGCGCTTAGCAGATCTTGAAATGAACCTACTCAAGGCAGCAACACAACCGGCAAGACGCCGCACATCTTTGACGCTTTTCGGTGCTTGAATTTGCTCAATCGCCTTGATCTTGTCGGGATTTGCTTCAATTCCTCGTTGAGATACAAAGAATCCGAGAAGTTTGCCGGATGGAACACCAAACACACACTTCTCGGGATTGAGCTTCAAGTTGATTTTGCGCAAGTTCGCAAATGTCTCTTCCAAGTCTTGAATAAGGGTAGACTTGTCCTTGGTTTTGACCACTATCTCATCCATGTATGCTTCTACATTCCTGTGTAGCTAGGGCTCAAAACTGATTTGGACCGCTCTTGCAAATGTTGAACCAGCACTCTTTAATCCGAAGGGCATACGTACGAAGCAGTACGTGCCACATGGAGTAATGAATGCAGTCTTCTCTTCATCTTCCTTGGCCATAAATATCTGATGGTATCCAGAATATGCATCAAGGAAGGAGAGCAAATCACAGCCAGAAGTAGAGTCTACAGTTTGATCAATGCGCGGCAAGGGGAAAGGATCCTTCGGGCATGCTTTGTTGATATCCGTGTAATCAATACAAAGTCTCCACTACCCGTTTGCCTTGCGCACCACCACTGGATTTGCCAACCAAGTGGGATGTAGCACTCCTCTGACCAGGCCTGCTGCTTCGAGTTTCTTGATTTCTTCGGCAATGGGATCTTGATGACGTCGAAGACAATCTTTTCCGTCCTGTAGTTCAGTTCCCCGCCAAACTTTACCGGCAACGTGATCTTTCCCTTGGGCTGGCTTCTTCCCGGGTTCACTCCTTGAAAAGTGCCTGTCTTTTCGAGCTCCTCGTCGGGAATCTGTAGCCTCTTGATTACCTCCGGAGAGATTAGATTCAGATCGGCCCCACCGTCAACTAACATCTTCGTTACTTGGAGGATGCGAATTATTGGGGAAACCAACAACGGCAAACACCCGACCGCAGTTATGCGATCAGGGTGGTCCCAGCATCAAAGTTGATAGGCGTGTGTGACCATTTGAGTGGTTTTTGAGAGCCCATTGCCGGTTCCGTCGCGTTAACCACACGAGCCCACTGTTTAAGCTGGCGGTGAGAGGAGTGCAAAGATGTGCCCCCGTCAATGCACATGGCCTCAGTTGCCTTTTGGAATTCTTGTTCGCTGGTCTCATCATCGTCCTCTTCTTCTTCACTTCCATCAGCTCCCTTTTTCTTCTCGCGGCCCCTAGCAGGCTTTTCTTTCTGCTGCTTGGCCTTGCCACGGTGGCCTCCTCGACCACCACGGCCCTTTTTGCTGGATCCACCGGCACCATCTTGGCCTTTTTCCTTGTCGCGCTTCTCGTATTCAGCCTTCTGCTTCTCAACAAGGTGTTTGACTTGCCGACACTCTTGGAGATCATGGTCTTTGGTGCGTTGAATTTTGCAGTATGGTCGATCTGACTTGCTGGCCTTCTCGTTTGCCGCCGCCTCCTGGCAAGCGGCGCATGCAGCAGCCTCCTTGCCGGAATTCTCTGTCTTGGCTTTCTTGGCGGACTCAAAGTTGCCAGAGCCTTCGACAGCCATCACAGTTTTGCCTTTGCGCTTCCTGTTGTGCTTCCGGCCTTTCTTCCCTGGGGTGACAACATCATCGTCCTCAGAATCTACTTCGGCACCAGCGTCCTCCCCGGGAAGCCTTCTTCTTTCATCAGCACGTGCACACTTATCCGCCAACGTGTAGAGCTCGTTGACGGTCTTGGGCAACTTGACGTTCATCTTCTCCCACATCCTCCGATTGCGCACATTCGTGTGAAAGGCGGCAATGACGGCTGCGGGGTGCACATCTGGAATGTTGCGGTGTACACGGCTGAATCTCTGGATGTACTTGCGTAAAGTTTCGCCATCTCTTTGCGGGATCACTTGCAGGTCACTGGGCTGCCCAGGGGCCTTGTGGCCTCCGGTAAAGGCACAGACGAATTCGTTGCAGAGATCTGACCACGAAGAGATGGAGTTCTCCGGCAAGTTCATCAGCCAAGACCTCATGTTGGGTTTTAGTACCAACGGGAAGTAGTTGGCGAGGATCTTCTCGTCTCTTCCTCCGGCAGCTTGCACGACAATAGTGTAGATGCCTAGAAATTCTGTCGGGCTCAGCTTGCCGTCATATTTTTCCGGCACTTCTGGCTTAAAGGCTCAAACGGATGGCCATCAGACTTGCCGCAGCTCGTGGGTGAAGGCAGGACACCAAACCTCGTAAGGTAGATATCCGCCAACCCCTGGCGCAGGCTCATCAACGACGGGGCCGTTGCGCGCGTCGGATTGACGACGCGCCTCTCAGGGCCATTCGATGGTGGTGCGGGCGTCTTCTGCCCACCTGTCTCACAGCACTTGCCGCTGATCTTGCCGCGCCGTGGATCCGAAGAGGCTATCGACATCTCGTCGGGTCCAAGAGATTGCTGGGCTTGTCGCGGTTGTTGGCGTTGTTGCTGTTGAGGCGGTTGTCGCGGCGGCGATTGCACCGTTAGTGTAGTACCATCAACACGGCCACCGACTGGAGATGTCGGTGCTGCTTGTGGACGCCGTGAGGGCTCCGCTTGCTGCAATTTACTGGCTTCGGCAAATCCAATCAAGCTTTGGATGGTGGCTCTCCACTCATCCATCTTCTCTGCCGCTGGAGGGAAGTTCAACAGCATCTGAGCTCGCGCCATTGCTTCCGCTGCCGTGGCTGGCATGGCCAGGAGCGAAGAGCGCGACGTCGCTCTACTCCTGGCAGAGCCAGTAGGAGCGCCATCGCGGTCTTGCTGCCGTGGCACATGATCAGCAGCAGGTCGCCGTGGCGGAGGCGGTGCCTGAGGATCTGGGATTTGATCCACAGGAGCCTTGCCGTGAGGTCGTTGCTGCCCGGAGTCGTTGGCACCGCTCGGAGCTGCACCGTGCCCATTGTGCGAGGGGCGCGGCGTCTATCCTGATGCAGCATCCTTTGACGCCGCCGTAGCGGGATCTCGGCTCGCACCGCCCCGGGCATCGCTGCTCCGGTGGCTGCGTTCACCTGCACGGCGAGGAGGAGGAGGAGGAGGTGGTCCGTCCGCTCTGCCCTCGTCGTCGCGGCTCTGTTCGTCAGAGGACTGAGGAGGCCGACTGCCTCCGGCGTGCTCGTCCCCTGCGCCGACCGTGGTGGGCATGGCGACCGCGCCACCTGCGCTAGTCGCGCCAACCGCGGTATCCGCACCGCTCGCATTGGTCGCGCCGCCTGCGCCGCCCGTGAATGCGTGCGGGGTGGCCATCATCGTCATGCCCTTCTTCTTGGGCGCCATCGACAACGAGAAGGATGAGGATGAAGTCGATGAAGATGATGAAGAAGACGCGCAACCCACTGGTCAAGGTTTGCGCAAGCGACACCCCCCCTACCTGGCGCGCCAAAGATGTCGGGGTACGACCATCTATGGGGCCATGCAGCCCCTTGTGGTTCGGCGGGGGAGGTCGACGTGCACAAAGAGCATGGACAATGGGGAGCGCGAGGGATTTACCCAGGTTCGGGCCACTGAGAAGCGTAAAACCCTACTCCTGCCTTTGGTGTATTGGTGGTGCAGAAGCACAGTACAAGGAGCGCCTGTCTCGGCAAGGCGCGGGGGGAGCAGCTACGCGAGACGTGCTTGTGTTTGAAAAGGGGTCCGACCTTCCTAAACTAGTGCCTTGGCCCTCCTTTTATAGTTCAAGGGGTTACCACAGTGGCAAAACAGTAATTACATAGTGATTAGATAGCAAACAGTGCTATCGTACCTAACTCTGCCAATTTAGGACAAAGGCATTAAATGGGCCGTTAGGTGTCATGTGGAGAGGTAGTCCCGGCAAGGTTTCTGCACCGCTTGCCCAGCTACCTCATATTATCCTGACACGCCTCCCGGACGTGTGTCATTATAAGCAAATCCTATCCCAGCGTGCTGACATGTGCTTGATAAGCCTTACCAACCAGCCCGCGTGGTCGACACCTCACCCACTAGCGAACACCTGTGCGGTGAGGTGGAGGGCTGGAGGGCTGCCTGGAGCTTGCCGGTACGGAGCTTGCCGGGTCCTCACCTTGCCGGCTTAGCCTTGCCGGCAAGGAATGTCTTCATCTTCGGTATTGGTCGAATGTTGTGTCTTGAGCTTCCTTCTGGTAGCTTCTGCGACTGGTCTCTGAATCTTGGTCTTGACGGTTCCCGGCAAGGCTATTCCAGCAAGGAGGCTGCCATAGTCTGTGCATAAGTCAGGGTTTAAAATACCCATGTTTTATACACCGACATGTGTGGTTCTCCTACTGGATTGATTACCTTGGTTCTTAACTGAGGGAAATACTTATCTCTACTGTACTGCATCATCCTCTCCTCTTCAAGGAAATCCCAACAAAGCTCACAAGTAGCAAGGAGTAGCACGTAATAATTTGACCAATGGGTAGTACTTTGGTAGTACTACAAGTACTACCAGTAGTAGTACTACTACCACCGTCTGGATTTAGTATTACTACCACCTCCATTTGGATTTAGTATTTGACTAACAATATATAGTAATGCATGTCACAAAAAATATACTACTACTCCCTCCGTAAATAATACATGGAGTATTGTTTTATTCGTATTTGAGTGTAGTTTCCGATGATATTATACACTCTCCCTTCCGGTTGAGGGCTCAAATATGAAATCTCATCAACCACACTAGTACTTGCATCGCATTCACCCCGCATTAATTGCGCCAGCTTCCAACATAATTGCACGCAGAATTTACCTAAATCTTCTCATAACTATGCGCGCATGCAGTGAGACAGGGAGCAGTGTGTGCATGCGGAGCAGGATTTGAGGCAGCAGTAGGCATGCGATACTATGCAAACGCAAGGGCAATTTTGTACAGAAAAAATAGATTGAGCCTTCCCTTGGTATGCGCGCTTGACCTTAGGCGCAAAGAAAAAAGGACCGGAGGAAGTACTAATAGTAAGGACTGAGAGTAGATAGCCAACGCACACGTCAATGCAAACGCAGTCTGCACTTCTCATATAAAGGCTCCCCACCAGTCCAATCCATCTATGAAATCCTACGCACCTACGCACCCTAACCAAGGGCAAGAGTGATCACTCCAATCGCAAGATCAATTAACCAGAAGCTAGACACATGGAGGCGATGAGCGCGAGCATGAGCCGACTGTGCCAGATGGTCCATGACGCCGGCCTGCGGCCCGGCACCAAGGAACGTCTCCAGGTCGTGCTTGAGGCCTCCAGGGCAAGAGGCCTCTTGGATGACAGCTTCGTCCCCTTGTTCGACGAGTCCCTCATCGGCTTCCTCAACAAGTTCACCGTCGTCAAGAAGCTCGCGGACGACCTTGACGTACGCCTCCAGCCCACGCGCCCAGGCTCTGCGATGCCTGCCACCCTCACCGGCCCCTATGGTGACAACCTCTTTGACGCACTGTTGGCCCTATGAGTGCCCGTCATCGCGCCGGAGAATGTCCACCTCGAGGTCGCGCTCGCCGCGCAGCGCCTCGCCCAGCAAGACACCATCGACATAATCACCCATGTCTACGAGGAAATCATCCACAAGGACCACTACGTGCCAAAGGAGGACGATAGGACGGTGGCCTTCTTCGACCGCAGAGCAACCTTGGACGGCATTGTTCAGAAGCACGTTGACCTCACCGCCAATGCCGCTGCTCCTCACCCGTCGGTTGGTGGCCCGGCGCACTAGGGCGAGAGGATGTCTTTTAAGGATCCGTATGCATATTAATATTGACGTGTAAATTATGGGCTGACATACGTACTAGAGAATATATATAGCTCATTGCAGTGCTCGGGCAATTATCTCTTGCGCTAGAAAATATTTGACAGCGTGGCACCACCCACTCTGATAAATGACTCTAGAGGGAGGGAGGATTCATCGGTCTTGCGTCCCACAAGTAGTACGTGCAAAAGCCTGGCTCTACGTGCAATAAATCCTTGTCCTAGGGGACGGAGGCTACCCCCAATCGAACATCTTATCGCCCAATAAACAAATCAAATGTCCCACTTGTGCACATGCAAGAAAATGGAGAAGGGCAGATGGTTAGATTATAGGAGTAGTACTTTTTTTTAGTGAAGGAGGATCACCCCTGCCCTGTAGAAGCCTCCAAACTTTGCAAGATTTTCCCCAGTACTACTACCACCATCTGGATTATTAGTTTCATTTTATTTTGGGTCAACGATGGACAAACATACTACTACTCCAATGAAATTACGTAGTAGGAGTATTTGAGTAGCATGTCACACATTTTTTTGTTGGATTCGTATTTGAATATGTTTTCCAATGACATTATATTGGTCACACAATTTTATTTGTTAAATTAAGGGCCAAAATATGACACAAAATACAAGGGGGACTAGTAAATGAGTATGGTTCCTGATATGGCTTGAATGCAAATAAAGTACTAGAGGGTAGCGGTTCCCGATTAACGGCCATTGATGTTTATCCTCCTTCAATTAGCATGCTGAGGGAAGTAGTACTACTAAATGGGAGAAGCGGCATGCAGCCAGCAACCCAGAACCATGGCGTGTTTGGTTGGGTCGCTCACAAGTTTCATTTGGCCTCCTGTAACCACCACTGCATCGCGTCATCGTGGCCTTGATTCTTACTGTATCGCATTCTCATTCCAGCTGATAAAGACGTGGGTGATCCCTTGCTCACCTTTTGCATGATGGCTTATAATAAGTGTTACACTTCACAACTTCAAAACAAGAAACTGGAACATGTACAGCCCCGTTCGCGTCGCACCCAGATGGTCATTCCGGACCGTCGCTCAACGCACAGTGCCTAGGCATATCACTTAGACTAGCCATAGTGGAGAGTAACATAGACTAGTAACATACACATATCCCTAGACTATGTTACTACCGTCATAGTGGGTAGTAACATAAGTGTGGTGTCATGCAAAGCTTCATTCATTAGGTTATAGACTCATATTGTATCGGGATATGTGATGTTACGGTAACTAGCTAAGTTACACAAACTACCTCTTTCCTCATTAACTCATTGCCACATAGACAAATTTGCTGAGTTGGACTCGATGTTACTGCTGAAGTTACTCCCACTATGGCCACTCTTACATGTGGGACCGCATGCAAGGAAAGCGATGATGGCCGAAATTGGCAAAACTCCCCCGCTTATCGCACGGGAAAAGCCCAGCGCTAGCGTTTTTAATTGTTATTTCTATTTTTTGAGGGAAAATCGTTATTTCTATCTATCGGTCGCGCCAAGGAGCAGAACCAAATGTTACAACTTACAAGTTCAAAAGGAAAAGCCTGCCGTGTTCACGTCGCACCCCCACATGGTTGGTCCAGCACACCGCTCAAGGGGGAACACATGATGTCTTGCATTTTCAGTTACAAGTGGGACCGCAGTTGAGCAAACCTACTATCGGCAAACCCCCACCCCGCCCGCCACGCGATGGCTGAGATAGAGAAACGAGGAGGGAGAAGAGATAGTTGTAGCACGGACTCCAAGAAATATAGTGTCAGATGGGACTCGTGGTGGTGGCGTGTGCCGTACTCCTGGACGTGAATGCTTGTTCTGGCCCATGCCACCCCACTATATCGAGGTGCACATTAGTATCTCTCCAGGAGTACGGTACCACTAGTAGTAGTACTAGTTTTATTAAAATATGGTCCACCTCACACTATCGCCAAATTTCCTGGAGTCCGTGCTCGGCCCTCCTCTCTCTCTCTCCTCAGCCTGCCAGCAGACGCGCGGAGTGTGCCCATCATCGGTTTGCTCACATTCGGTCCCACATGTCAGTGAAAACACAAGACGACGCACATTCGCTCGGTGAGCGGCGTGCTTGACCGACCGTGTGCAGTGCGACGCGTACACGACAGGCTGGAGGTTTAGGAAGATGATCCCGCCGTCCATTTTTCATCCAACGGCCCAAGCCAAATTGACTAGCCACAAAAAAATATTCAGGCGACTGTCATCTAGCCACGCCCCTTGTTTTCATAGGAAAATATCCATGCACTCCATTTTTTGGTGGGTATACTAGAATATATATATAACCTGTTACAATGCACTGACAATTATGTATGGCGGTGAAAAATATTTTGCCGCGTCACAGCACCCACTTTGAGAAGTGACTCGAAAACCATTCATAAATTAAGTAAGTTTATAACATGCATATGCAAATATGCCATTTATTACATACAACAAGTCAGCAACGCACAACCACAACAAGGATACATTCTAAATACTAAAGTTTTTATCACACAACAAATAACAAGCAATGAAATGAACTTCAGTTCAACTAATCCTCGGCGTTGGAAACGCTTGCTTTGAACCAGAAGTGAGCCTCTGGGTAGGGCCAACTATTGTTAACATCGAGACCAACGCAAGACACACCATCCAGGCTGAAGCGGCCAATATCAGGAGTATGGAAATTGTGATAGCCAGCGTAGGGAACTATACCAATGTGCGAGGTATAGATACAGTTGCTTCTCATAAATGGTAACGTTGTGCCAACAGCAGCCGGATCGCCTTTCACCATAATTGGATAGTTTAGTCCAAGGAAAAGCGAGTATTCTCCAAGACTATCAATATTGAACCAGGGAGAAGGTTCTGGCGCTAGCACACTAGTATCCATTCCGAATACCCTGCAAAGGATGTTGGAATTGCTCCGGAGACGACTGCGGCCATGCGAGACAACACCTGCTTCCTCTGTAACATCAGCAATGCCCTGTATACAGACAAGAAGAGGTGATCCATCGGAATAAGTAGCTAGGTGCCACTGAGTAGGTAGGTACTGCTCGTCTTCATGCTTGTGATCGTCACCATCGTCATCTCCCCCTTGGTTATAAAAGTTTCCAAGTATCGGTGGGGGGATGTTGATAGGACCTTGGAAACAGAAGAAGGTTAATTAGTACGGGGATAACTGGCATGCATGGTGAATGAAACAATTATAATTACGGTGGAAGTTGAACAACGTACTGAAACAATCAGGAACCCATGCAAAAACAGTTCCAGAAGTGGTGGCAGCAAACACAAGACGATCGTATTGAATTGCATCACAGTACACATGCATGCCCAGAAACTGGTTTTCAAGCAATATCCATCCAGGCACAGAAGTAAGGACGGCAACAAGCTTGTCGAAGATAGCGACAACATAATAGTTCGCATAACTCCAAGAGTGATTGGGAACTTGACAAATTGCTATCTACTGTAGACGACAGTGACCATGATCGTATTTGAACGTACGTAGAGTATCAGTGTGCTCAACCTTAGGGCAGTCTGAGATTTTTGGAAGTGGAATCCGGTGACGAGTGTACACATTCACAAGCTCCCACTCACAGTTGTACCCAATATAAACAACCAAATCTCCATTTGCGCCTGCCTAGGCCTTATGCTGAACCGATGGCATCTTAACATCACACGGATCATTATTGTCAAGTGGCATCAACTTGCACAAGGCGAGCCTTCCATCGTCCCCGCGCCAGCGAGCAGGGTCATAGCGAAGAAGATAGGGGAGATCAAACCACTGTTAAACCCTTGGGTTGTTTGTAATGATCTTAGTTGTTGAGTCGAGAATGTTCTTGAATGAACCTGCCATGCTAGCCGCGGTGATGACATCGCACCGATCAATGATTTCCTCCACCGCGTCATCTGTCAGATTGGGGCAAGAATAATGGGGTCGGGTCCTGTGTCTTCCTTCCATCGAGAATATGAACAATGGTAGAAGGAAGAGTCAAGGCAAATGGAGGGAGGAAGAGCGTGCAACAGCAGTTCCAACTCCCAAATCGAGAGGGAAAGGGGAAGAGGCGGTGGACGGTTGCCACGGTACAGGAAGAGGCGAGTGGGGAGCGGACGGTTGCCACAGTATAGGAAGAGGCGACCCAGCCTACATAGACGTCCGTTCGGAAATTATACAAAAGGACTTGTCATCTTCTCACTGACATGTTGGAACGGGACCCTCTCCAGATCTAAAAAAGACGGCGGTTGCCCAGCGCTAGCATTTTTAATCGTTATTTCTATTTTTTGAGGGAAAATTGTTATTTCTATCTATCGGTCGCGCCAAGGACAAGAACCAGATGTTACAACTTACAAGTTCAAAAGGACCCCCACACAGTTCGCGTCGTACCCCCACACGGTTGGTCCAGCACGCTGCTCAAGGGGGAACGCATGCTGTCTTGCATTTTCACTAACAAGTAGGACCGCAGTTCAGCAAACCGACTATCGGCAAACCAACTTGTCCACGCTCCCATGATACCAGCTTTTGAGAGCCCTTGGATCTGAGATCGAACGGTCGCATGCCGAGATTCTAGACCTGTGCGTAAATATCAGATCCTAGAGGGCTTTTTTGCAGACTTGCAGGAGCTCAGGATGCAACCGTTCGATCTCAAATCCAAGGGCTTTCAAAAGCCCGTATCATGGGAGCATGGGCAGCTTCGTATCACCTGAAACCCCCCCCCCCCCCCGGCCGGCGCGCGATGGTTGAGTTAGAGAAATGAGGAGAGAGAAGAGCTAGGTGTAGCACGGAATCCAAGAAATTTGGTGTTAGATGGGACTCTTGGTGGTGGCGTGTGCCGTACTCCTAGACGTGAATGCTTGTTTTGGCCCATGCCACCCCACTATATCGAGGTGCTGGTTACGTAGAGCGAACACATTATCTCTCCAACTTGCAAAAAGAAAAACACATTATTTCTCCAGGAGTTCGGTACCACTAGTACTAGTACTTTATTAACATATGGCCCACCTCACACTGTCGGCATATTTCCTAGAGTCCGTGCTCGGTGAGGGTGTTCCGGACTAGGGGGTACTTGGGCTGCCGGCCTATCTCTCGTAGGCCGGGCTGGAGGCCGGGCTGGTGGGCCGCCCTCTACACGTCGATGGAAGGCCGGATTGTGGACGACCCCGTGCATCAGAAGGAAACCTCCGAAGACTTGGCGTCTCCTCCAAGAAACAGTTGGCATAATCGGCATGTTTGTCCCCTGATGGTAACCGACCATGTGTAACCCTAGGACCTCCTGGTGTCTATATAAACCAGAAGGCCTAGTCCGTAGAGGGAGAGATACTCATTACCTAGGGTTTAGCCCAGTCAATCTCGAGGTAGATCAACTCTGTAAACTTCATACAATCACAACAATACAATCAAGCAGGACGTAGGGTTTTACCTCCTCAAGAGGGCCCGAACCTGGGTAAATCGCTGCCTCTACGTTCCCTGTTACCATCGACTCCTTGACCCATAGTTCAGACCCCCTACCCGAGATCTGCCGGTTTTGGTACCGACATTGGTGCTTTCATTGAGAGTCCCGTCGTGGGTCGCCAAGGATCGATGGCTCGCCGTCCCCGGACAGTTCTTCAGCAATGGAACCTGCAGCAGGGATATCATCGTCCTCGGACAACTCTTCTCTTCAGCAACGGAGTTCGCAGCGGGGACATCTTCGTCCCTGGCCAGCTCTTCGCGTTCGGCAGCATCGTGTTGCACGCCGATCCGACCGGTCGCCTCAACCAGGTCGGCAGCTTCGCCCCTGAGCAGGAAATTAGGTTCGGCGGCCTTGAGTACGTCGCCGTTGCTCGAGGCGATCTGGTCTTCACTGGGTTCTCGGCCTTACCCGAGGAACCCACCAACCCCGAGGCCTTGACTTCGGATTCCTTCCCCGCCCCCGTCCTCGGAGCGGGCCCCGGTTCGGATCTGACCTTGAGATTGGATCCGACCCCGGAGCCGGAAAACCAAGGGTCGCCCTTGGCCGAACACACTCCCGTTATCGGCGCGCCGGAACCCAGCTCCAATGGCTGCCCGAACATAGATCCGGTTGACCCCTCGATTTTAAGTGAGATGCTGGACCGGATCCAGATGATAAATATCGCGGACGGACCATCCTCTGACCAGGAGCAGGCCGGACAGGATGCCGGCCGCGGGGAATTTTGCGTCCCACCCACCACCCACTTGGTAGCCACTGTCGAAGATTTAACCGACATGCTGGACTACGCCTCCGAGGAGGCTGACGACATGGACGAGGACACTGACGTCCCGCCCTACACGGATACCTTCCTTGCCACTGCAAATACCGAAAAGTGGACCGCCACCTCCACCTATGACGTTTACATGGTTGACACCCCCATGAAGGATGGTGACACAACCAAGAAGGGCGGCGACGACACCACCGAAGACCCGCCCAGACGCCGACGACGGCGAGCCAGAGGGCGGGGGATGGGCAAGGAAAATCACACAGACACAAACGACACCGGAGATAACGAGACTCCGGATAATTTGGGGGAGCTTGGCGATAACACGCCCGAGCAACGACCTGACGCCCCTGAAGGGCACGAGGACCAGGGTGACCCCGAGGACCTCGATGATTCCGAGGACAGTAATTACCTCCCTCCATCCGAGGAGGAAGATAGCCTCGGACCCGAAGACTTTATCGTCCCAGAGGATCCCCTGGAACAAGAAAAATTCAAGCGGCAACTCATTGCCACTGCTCGAAGCTTCAAGATGAAACAACAATAGCTAAGGGCCGAACAAGATACACTCAACGACAGATGGACGATGGTCCTAGCCGCCGAAGAAGGCCTCAACGATCAACGTCAGGGCCAATATAAGAGTTACCCACGGTGGCGCCTCCTTCCAGAATTCGAGGACGAGGCCTTCAAGCCCGTACCTCCCAGACGAACTTACGCAGACCAGCCCGTCCGGCCCCCTCGAGGACGAGATAGGCCGGCTGTGGAAACCGAGCTCCCACCCGCGCCCCCTCAAGGACGAGATAGAGCGGCTGGAGAAGCCGAATACCCACCCGCGCCCCCTCGAGGACGAGATAGAGCGGCCGGAGAAGCCGAACTTCCACCCGTGCCCCCTCGAGGACGGGATAGGGCGGCCAGGGAAACCGAATACCCACTCGTGCCCTCTCGCCGAGCTGGCAAAGACCCGGTTCAACCGGATGACCAATACGATCTGCGCCACGACCTGAACGCACGCGGGCTCCAGTCGAGGTCCATTTACGGATCCACAGGATACGCACCCGCTGGGCGGGACGGATACCAAGCCTGGCGTGACAGAAACGACAGAGCTCGGGAGCAGCACCGTGCCCGGATGACAATTGATCTTCGGCGCGATGTGGCCCGGGCCAGGGGCGCCGCACACCCAATGTGTTTCACTGACGAGGTGATGCAGCATCAGTTCCCCGAGGGGTTTAAACCCGTTAATATAGAATCCTATGATGGGACAACTGACCCAGCTGTGTGCATTGAGGATTTTCTTCTCCACATTCATATGGCTCGAGGAGATGATCTCCATGCTATCAAGTACTTGCCGCTGAAACTCAAGGGACCGGCCAGGCATTGGCTGAACAGCCTACCCGAAAACTCCATCGGGAGCTGGGAAGAGCTCGATGTGCATTCCGAGCTAACTTTCAAGGCACCTATGTTCGGCCACCGAACGCCGATGACCTGAGCCATGTCATCCAACAGCCCGGAGAGTCAGCCCGGTAATTCTGGAACCGGTTCTTGACCAAGAAGAACCATATCGTCGACTGTCCGGACACCGAAGCAATTGCGGCATTCAAACACAGTATTAGGGACGAGTGGCTCGCTCGCCAGCTCGGCCAGGACAAGCCGAGAACAATGCCGGCCCTTACCTCTCTAATGACCCGCTTTTGCGCGGGTGAGGATAGCTGGTTAGCTCGTTGAAGCAACCACACCGAAGACCCCGGTACTTCAGAGACCCGGGACGGGAATGGAAAACCCCGGCGCAATAGGAACAATAAGCACCGACACTCAAACAATGGCGGTGAAGTCGATGACACAGCAGTAAACACCGGATTCAGCGGCTCGCAATCGGGACAGCGGAAAAAACCCTCTAAAGGGAATCGGGATGCCCCGTCTGCGCTGGACAGAATATAGGATAGGCCCTGCCAGATTCACGGCACCCCTGACAAGCCAGCTAACCACACCAACCGTAACTATTGGGTAATTAAGCAGGCCGGCAAAGCCACAGCCGAAGAACAGGGCAAGGGCCCCCGGAGCGAGGACGACGACGAATCTCGCGGGCCGAATAATGGGGGCCAGAAATAGTTCCCTCCAGAGGTCAAAACCGTGAACATGATCTATGTCACGCATATACCAAAGAAGGAGCGGAAACGCGCGCTTCGGGATGTCTACGCTTTAGAGCCGGTAGCCCCGAAATTCAACCCATGGTCGGCTTGCCCGATCACTTTCGACCGTCGAGACCATCCGACCAGTATACGCCATGGAGGAACGGCGGCTCTGGTACTCGACCCCATCGTGGACGGATTTCACCTCACTAGGGTCCTGATGGACGGAGGTAGCAGTCTTAACCTGCTTTACGCAGATACAATGAGGAAGATGGGGATCGACCCGTCAAGGATCAAACCCAGCAACACCACCTTTAAAGTTGTAATTCCTGGCGTCGAGGCACGCTGCTCGGGATCCATGACTTTGGAAGTAGTCTTCGGCTCGCTCGACAACTTCCGCGCCGAGGACTTGATCTTCGATATTGTCCCTTTCCGCAGTGGTTATCACGCACTCCTCGGACGGACCGCCTTCGCTCGCTTTAAGGCCGTCCCGCACTATGCGTACCTGAAGCTCAAGATGCCAGAACCAAGGGGCGTTATTACCATCAACGGTAATACCGAGCGACTCCTTCACCATCCTTCATCTTGAACTGTCAAGTTGACTTTGAAGCACATCCAACTTAGATTCCTTGACGGACTCGGTACCCTCATGCATATCAACCAAAGTATCCCAAATTTTGTTTGCATTCTCGAGGCGGCTGATTTTGTTGAATTCTTCGGGACATAAACCGTTGAATAGAATGTCACAAGCTTGAGCATTGTATTGCAACATCTTCAATTCTTTCGGGGTTGCCTCACGATCCGGTTCCTTGCCATCCTCAAAGAAGTCACCTTGCAAGCCAAAACGAACAACAGCCCAAACGGTGGGGTTATGACCAAGAATATGCATTTTCATCTTATGTTTCCAACTAGCAAAGTTTGTACCATCAAAATATGGACCTCTACGGTGATAGTTACCCTCACTAGACGCCATACTCTCCTAGGTTGTGAAACCAAGGCTATGATCACCAAAGCAATGGAAATCAAGGCTTACGGAGACCAAAGCTCTGATACCACTTGTAGGATCGAAAGTATGTCTAGAGGGGGGGTGATTAGACTACTTGACCAAATAAAACCTAACCTTTTCCCAGATTTTAGTTGTAGGCAGATTTTAGCAATGGTACATGTCAAGCATCACCCTACACATGCAATCCTAAGAGTATAGCAGCGGAATGTAAATAATTGCATATGTATGTAGAGAGGGGGTAGGAGATTTCAAACGCAATGAAGACACGGTGGTTTTTGGCGTGGTTCCAATAGGTGGTGCTATTGTACGTCCACGTTGATGGAGGCTTCAACCCACGAAGGGTAACGGCTACGCGAGTCCACGGAGGGCTCCACCCACGAAGGGTCCACGAAGAAGCAACCTTGCCTATTCCACCATGGCTTATGTCCACGAAGGACTAGCCTCACTCGGGGTAGATCTTCATGAAGTAGGCGATCTCCTTGCCCTTACAAACTTCTTGGTTCAACTCCACATCTGGTTGGAGGCTCCCAAGTGACACCTAACCAATCTAGGAGACACCACTCTCCAAAAGGTAATAGACGGTGTGTTGTTGATGAACTCCTTGCTCTTGTGCTTCAAATGATAGTCTTCCCAGCACTCAAACACTCCTCACAGATTTGGCTATGGTGGAAAAGAGATTTGAGTGGAAAGCAACTTGGGAAAGGCTAGAGATCAAGGTTCAAATGGTAGGAATGGAATAGCTTGATCTCAACACATGAGTAGGTGGTTCTCTCTCAGAAAATGTATGGTGGAAGTGTAGGCACGTTCTGATGGCTCTCCTTACTGAGAAGGATGGGGTGGAGGGGTATAAATAGCCTCCACACAAAATCCAACCGTTACACACTTTTGACCCAACTCGGTGGCACCGAAACGATAATCTCGGTAGCACCGAACTGTGTAAAAGATATGAACTTTAGGAATCTCGGTGGGACCGATACGAACAACTCGGATGGACCGAAGTGCAATGGCTTAGGGCAATCCTCATCTCGGTGGCACCGATTGCATCAACTCGGTAGGACCGAAGTGAAGCAATAAGGCAACAGAGAGTTGGCAAGCCATCTCGGTGAGACCGATTTGCAAACTCGGTGAGACCGAAGTAAATGCAAACGATTACAGAGAGTTGGCAAGGCCATCTCGGTGGGACCGAGATACATTTCGGTGGATCCGATTTGTTAGGGTTTGGCAGTGGCTAAGTCTCGGATGAACTCGGTGGGGCCGGGTTGGAAATTTCGGTGGGGCCGAGTTGGACTTCAGGTTTAGGACATATTTGGGTAGAGAGAGTGGTTGAGGGTTTAGGAATACTGTCACTAAGCACTTGAGCAAAAAGACCATTAAGCAACACCTCATCCCCTTTTAATAGTATTGGCTTTCCTATGGACTCAATGTGATCTTGGATCACTAAACCAAAAATGTAGAGTCTTGATCTTTTGCCAATCCTTGTCCTTAGCATTTTGAGGGGTCCACATCTCTAGTCCATGCCATGCCAATCATTGAACATCCTGAAATCTTAATCTTGAATGGACATTAGTTCAATGAGATATATGTTGTTATGAATTACCAAAACCACCAAGGGAGCAAATGTGCTTTCAATCTCCCCCTTTTTGGTAATTGATGACAACATATAGATCAAAGCTTCGAAAAATGATTAAGTGAATGAAATACATCGTCGCTTTGAGAAGTATGTGATAAGAAAGAGCTCCCCCTAAATTTGTGCATTATTAAAAATTTGCGTTTGAATGCAAATGCACAACCGATTAGGCTCATGGGTCACTCTTCCATGTCACATACATCTTGGTGGAGCGCGCAAAATGATATGATTGGAAAGGTAAGCATGCATCACCAACATAAGTAATTGATCATACAAGATAATGGTAGAGATAAACATGGAATATCACAATAGGCATAATATGATCAATCAACATTGTATCGCACAAGTATAAACGACAGAATACTGTAGCAAGCACACACATAACAAAGTATCAACGAACAAGCAAACAAGTAGCAAAAGAAAATCTCGAAGCAAATCAAAAACAAACTCTCTCTCTCTCTCTCGAAGCCTATGATCTATACAGATTCTCCCCCTTTGGCAACAAGAACCAAAAAGTTCGAATCATATAGCACTAGTCGGCTCTCTAGGCACGGTCCTCCGAAGCTCCTGAAGGCGATCTTTTGCTGGCGGCTCCGATGTGCGTAGACGGCGTTGAGATAAGAGCGTCTGCGAATGCTTCTGCTGATGACTGCTGGACTGGAGGAGTGGAGACCTGCTGTGGCACTGCGGCTGTGGTGGCTGGTGCAGATACTGTGGTTCGTGGATCCACAACTGGTATCGCAGCTGACCTGGCAGCCCTAGGCACTTGCTAAAACTGCTCGGTGGTCGGTCTTTCATCTTCACTGTCATCTGATCTGGCTTGCTTGACAGCATCTACATCTCCTTGCAGCTGTTCCACTGTGGTCTGAATCTCAGTCACCTTGACATCCAAATCATGAAATTTGGTCTCAATGATCCGCTCAAAACTAGCCTGTGTCTGGGTGAGGTTGGCCAGACTTCGCTCAATTCTCAGAGTGGCTTCAAGCAGATATTGCATTTGATCCTTTGGTGTCTTGAGATTCGCAATTGGAGCATTGGGAGCTGCTGCTTCCTGAGCTGCTTTAGGTTCTTGGGCTTTGCGGATTTCCTCTTGAGCTTGGGCAGAAGTGGGATGCGAGGGATCCATCACTATAACGTTGTCCTCAAAGTCTGGACGGAGTGGCAAATGCTCTCGATCAAGAAGATACGTGCTGGTTCCAACCTTGGAATTGATCAACAACTGAATATGTGGAGCATAACCACATGATCTCTTCTGATCTGCTGCTGTCCTCTTGATAGTCTCAACTATCAGGCTCATCACCTTGAATTTCTGAGGTGTATCAAATAAATGCAGCAAGTTGATGGAGTGGCCACGAATCATCTTATCATCGCCTGACTTGGGTAACAAGGTGTACCGCAAGATTGTGTTTGAGGTGGCCAGACCTGGTAGCAAATGCTTCACTGATCCAAGCTTGTGAGTCTCAAGATCCTCCTGGGGAATAGCAGTGTACATGTTCTTCATGGAATTGTGATCAAACTTGAGCTTGGCATAAACATCATAATCATCATCCTCTTCCTTGGGTGCACCAAGAAGATTTACCCACTCAGAAATGGTTGATTGATATCTGATTCCTTCAGTCATCCACACTATGCGACCATCTGGATAGAAGTGTGCCGTGGAGTAGAATTGCATGACCATTTCGTCATTCCACTTGGTCAACTTTTGTCCGACAAACTTGTCAACTCCTGCAATTCTGAAGCTTTCATGGACGTGGGGGAAATAATCTTCATTGGCATCAATATATTTCCAATCCACCCACCTCATGGCACTGACTATGGGCTTCTTGTCAAGCAAAACTGTCTCATAGAAATCTTGTTGTTCACGGGTGTGAAAACAATAATCACATGATGTTCTTCTCCTCACAGCATAAGGATCTGACAATCTCCATTGACGCAGTCCTTTGTCCTTTCGCAACATCATGTTTTCAGCTACTGGGTGTGCGTTGTCATGTTCTGGTATCTTTGGCTTCAATTTTCTGAGCACTAGAGGCTCTTCATCAACAATTGATTCAGACACTGGGGCCTTGTTCTTCTCTACAGCAGATATGTTTCTGGTTGATCTCTTGGGTGCTGGTGCCTTAGGCTTAGACTTGGGAGGTGCAGCAGTCTTGATTGCATCAGATATGAGCTTCTGTGCTTTTGCAGGGGGTGCTGCAGCTGGCTCATCCTCCTCCTCTTCCTCCTCATCAATCATCATGGAGGGTCTGCCAATCACACGGGCAGTAGTTTTTCTTATCCTCTTCTTCTTAGCACCTGCAGCTGCCTCACTAGGCTCTTCAAGACTGAATTGTATGGACTGTTTTGGCACTTTCCTTACAGCAGTTCTTTCTTTGGCAGATGTAGGCTTGGAGCTGTACTCTTTAGCTAGCACTACTCTCTTCTTCTTGGTTGCTGTCTCACTGCTAACAAAATCCTCATCCTCACTGTCTGAGGTTTTCTTCTTCCTTGTTCTGGTTGCAGCCTTAGGAAGATCTGGAGAGCTTCTCTCTCCTTCATAGAAACTTTCATTATGGCTTGATCCTTCACTCATCTCTGCCTGCTGTCCAGACCTGTTCTGACTGTCACTGCCACTTGACATCCTGCTGAGCTGGCCCTGTGAATAGATGGGTATGGGTAGAGTAGATGAGTCGTCACAAAAAGCAGATAGTTTTTCATAAAAATGAGTTCAAACTTTAGTTCTAGGTTTTCACAGAATGCAGTTCGGATGGACCGAGTTGGTAATCTCGGTGACACCGAAGCACACTACAGAGACATGGCACACCATTTTGGTCAGACCGAGATGGGTTTCGGTGGCTCCGAGATGCTAGGGTTTCACTGAGACGTTACTTTCGGTCTTACAGATTCGCACAACTCGGTGGCACCGAGATGTACTAGTGCTATGGCCAGGGCTGGGACCGAAAATTCCTATTCGGTCGGTCCGAGATGCGTTCGGCGGAAACCTAACCCTAAATTTTTTGCTCGAATCTTGTTCAAACAAACTAATCTGGTGGAAAGAGTATTGCATTCGTGGCAAGATACATGTGATTCCTATCGTGCATTGAATCGGAAAAAGGAAGCACGAAAGGGATCGAAACTCACCCTAACTCGGTGGAGTTTCTCTATGGCGGCAACGGCGGGGCAGATTGCCGATGACGGCGACGGAATCCTGTGGCGAGGGCGCACAGGCGACGATGGCGACGATCCGGAGACCAAAGGGGCGGTAGCAATGGGGCGCGGGCGCGTGACGTTTGAAGAAATTTTCAACCGCACGGTTCGCTGGGAATATATACCCATTCGCTGTCGGTGGCACCGAGTGGAACAAATCAGTAGCACCGAGACGTGCAACTGCTTGCAGTTACAGCAACTCGGTCCAACCGAGTTGGTCTAATCGGTAGCACCGAGATGAAAACCTAGATCAATCTAAATGCTTTTGGTTCGACCGAGTTTGAGTAGGTTGGCCTGACCGAAATCAATTAGAAGGTTTTGGAGGTTCAGCCCTTTCAGATCGGTGGCTTCGAGTGCTCCTCACCCGGAGGGTCCGAAAAAGACTTGTTCAATTTTTGTGATGCAGCAAGAATAGAATTTGAGACAAGAAAGCATAGATAGCTAGAGAAGGTTCTTAGGCATTCTTGTACATCCACTTGGTCAGAAAAACCAAGACAATCAAAACAACAAATGGACGTCCTCGAATGATGAAAACATGCAAATCAACGTGCTCACACAATAAGATAGCAAATGAAATATGTGTCAAACATGCACAACCAATTCTAGCATCTATCAAGCAATGGCGATGACTAGGTCATCTATATATGAGTATATTGACTTAGGAGCCAAATGAGAACATTTGATCATAGGTCATACTCATCGTTTAAGCACAAGTGGGGTTGCCACTTTTACATAAAGCATTAATGTGTTCACACCATTAGAGTTGCTTTAGCTCAATTTTTAGAGCAAAGCTCCCCCTAGATGTGATATCCCCCCTAATAGGGATGAACTAACCTTGGGTTTTGTCGATGATGACTTCATGTAGATGTTGAAGATGTGGGTGCTCAATGTTGATGTAGTCCATCAAAAGTTGGGAGCAATCCTTTGGAGTTTTGTGCTTTCAATACCTACATGGGTTAGTCCCACACAAGAAACATACAAGAATATCCATAGACATAGAGTGAAATACACATATGATGATGTCCATGAATGCATTGATTACCTTTTCCCTTGCCTTACCAACAAGAGGGTTTGTGACTCCATGAACTAGTGCAAAATGTGAAAGTTGGTTGCACAAGTCCTTGCCATAAAGAATATGAGTGAAGTTTGTTGGCGGAGTCACCCTCAAGAACTCTCTAGTTCTTCTTCTTTTGGACCCACATCAACTTGATGGGAATCCTTGGAGTTGTAGTAGCACTTGATGAAGTAGAACTTGATGAAGTCTTGGGAACCCACTTGACCGTGGCTTGAGGAGCTTCTTCAAATGGGTCAATCTCTTCTTGAAGCTTGTCCTTGCCTTTTAGCTTGTGGTCTTGTGGTGGAAGGTCTTCTTGAGCTTGCGTTCCCTTGAAGGAAGTAGGATCATACTTCTCTTGTTGAGGAACGAACTTCGTCTTGGGATATTGACCTTCTTCCCACTCAACTCCATCGGCATTGAACTTTCGTTCAAAACCAACACCTTGGTTCTTCCGATGCCTTCCTTGATTGTGTACAATTTCCTCAAATTGTTTACTCCCGGCAAGACTCTTGTAGACACCTTTTTCTATAATTCCTTTCAATAGCATATTTTCTTGCTCAAGTGTAACTTGGCTAAGAGAATCATTAGTGGAATCAATAGAACTACTAGAAGCAACAACATTGGATTTAGCATTGTTATTGTTACTACTAGAGGTAGAACCATTTTTACCCTTGTTGCTAGTTTGCTTAGGTTTAACTTGTGGCATAAAGGTAGACAAGAGTAAACGTTTGGCAAGATCTGAAGAACTCTTCTTTCGAAGATCGTCATTGATAGCTTTAAGAAACTCATGCTCTTGCTCTAAATTTAGCTTTTCGAAGCGTAGCTTCTCATAAGTTCTTAGAAGTTCTCTATGATCCTCTTGAGTTATTTCATGAGCTAACTTAAGAGCATTTAGTTCTTTAGTTAGACGCTCAATCTCCTTCATAGCATTGTCACTCGTTTCCTCTTGACTATCATGATTTACTAGCATTTTCATTATAGCTCACATTACTATCCCTATCAACAAGTAAATCATCATCACCAAGCAAATCATCTTCATCACTATTAAAATCAAGATACTCGGGGTGTGATACCTTGGGGCCTTTTTCCATGAAGCATCTTCCAATTCCTTCATTTCGTGAGTCAAATAGATCGTAGGAGTTGGATGACACAAGTGCAAGTCCGACAACACCTTCATCTTGACTATAGTTGGAGTTGGAGTGATAACTTCTCTCGGAGTGGTTGTCGGAGTCGGAGCCGGAAACCCATTCACCAACATGAGCTTGATGTCTTCTTCTTGTGTAGCTCCTTGATGACTTGTCCTTCCTCTCCGAATCCTTGCTTCTTCGAGAGTGTCTTCGTTCAGAATAATCATCTCTACTCCTTCTCTCTTTATGAGGTTATTCATCTCTTCTATGTCTTCCTCTTGGTGATTCGTCTCTTTTCTTGTAGGGAGCCGTACACTCATTTGAGTAGTGTCCGGGCTTTCCACAATTGTAACAATTCCGGTCACGACTTGATGATCTTCTCTCATAATGTCTTGAGCTAGAGCTTCTTTGTTTCCCTTTATTCTTGTAGAACTTGTTAAACCTTTTCACCATTAGGCTTATCTCTTCATTGGATACTAGCTTGTCACTTGGAGTTGTTGGAGCATCGATTGAGGCTTTGTAAGCACCACTTGACTTGTTGTGCAGCTCCTCTTTGTCCTTGAGCGACATTTCATGAGCAACGATCCTTCCAATGACTTCCGTGGGCTTGAGATCTTTGTAATTTGGCATCATTTGGATCAATGTGCAGACGGTATCATATTTTCCATCCAAAGCTCTAAGTATCTTTTTGATGATGAATTTGTCGGTCATCTCTTCACTTCCTAAGCCGGCAATCTCATTTGTGATGAGAGCAAGCCTAGAGTACATCTCAGCGACTCCTTCACCATCCTTCATCTTGAACTTGTCAAGTTGACTTTGAAGCACATCCAACTTAGATTCCTTGACGGACTCGGTACCCTCATGCATATCAACCAAAGTATCCCAAATTTCCTTTGCATTCTCCAGGCGGCTGATTTTGTTGAATTCTTCGGGACATAAACCGTTGAATAGAATGTCACAAGCTTGAGCATTGTATTGCAACATCTTCAATTCTCCCGGGGTTGCCTCACGATCCGGTTCCTTGCCATCCTCAAAGAAGTCACCTTGCAAGCCAACACGAACAACAGCCCAAACGGCGGGGTTATGACCAAGAATATGCATTTTCATCTTATGTTTCCAACTAGCAAAGTTTGTACCATCAAAATATGGACCTCTACGGTGATAGTTACCCTCACTAGACGCCATACTCTCCTAGGTTGTGAAACCAAGGCTATGATCACCAAAGCTATGGAAATCAAGGCTTACGGAGAGCAAAGCTCTGATACCACTTGTAGGATCGAAAGTATGTCTAGAGGGGGGGTGCTTAGACTACTTGACCAAATAAAACCTAACATTTTCCCAGATTTTAGTTGTAGGCAGATTTTAGCAATAGTACATGTCAAGCATCACCCTACACATGCAATCCTAAGAGTATAGCAGCGGAATGTAAGCAATTGCATATGTATGTAGAGAGGGGGTAGGAGATTTCAAACGCAATGAAGACACGGTGGTTTTTGGCGTGGTTCCGATAGGTGGTGCTATCGTACGTCCACGTTGATGGAGGCTTCAACCCACGAAGGGTAACGGCTGCGCGAGTCCACGGAGGGCTCCACCCACGAAGGGTCCACGAAGAAGCAACCTTGCCTATTCCACCATGGCTTACGTCCACGAAGGACTAGCCTCACTCGGGGTAGATCTTCACGAAGTAGGCGATCTCCTTGCCCTTACAAACTTCTTGGTTCAACTCCACATCTGGTTGGAGGCTCCCAAGTGACACCTAACCAATCTAGGAGACACCACTCTCCAAAAGGTAATAGACGGTGTGTTGTTGATGAAATCCTTGCTCTTGTGCTTCAAATGATAGTCTTCCCAGCACTCAAAGACTCCTCACAGATTTGGCTATGGTGGAAAAGAGATTTGAGTGGAAAGCAACTTGGGAAAGGCTAGAGATCAAGGTTCAAATGGTAGGAATGGAATAGCTTGATCTCAACACATGAGTAGGTGGTTCTTTCTCAGAAAATGTATGGTGGAAGTGTAGGCACGTTCTGATGGCTCTCCCTACTGAGAAGGATGGGGTGGAGGGGTATAAATAGCCTCCACACAAAATCCAACCGTTACACACTTTTGACCCAACTCGGTGGCACCAAAACAATAATCTCGGTAGCACCGAACTGTGTAAAAGATATGAACTTTAGGAATCTCGGTGGGACCGATACGAACAACTCGGATGGACCGAAGTGCAATGGCTTAGGGCAACCCTCATCTCGGTGGCACCGATTTCATCAACTCGGTAGGACCGAAGTGAAGCAATAAGGCAACAGAGAGTTGGCAAGCCATCTCGGTGAGACCGATTTGCAAACTCGGTGGGACCGAAGTAAATGCAAACGATTACAGAGAGTTGGCAAGGCCATCTCGGTGGGACCGAGATACATTTCGGTGGATCCGATTTGTTAGGGTTTGGCAGTGGCTAAGTCTCGAATGAACTCGGTGGGGCCGGGTTGGAAATTTCGGTGGGGCCGAGTTGGACTTTAGGTTTAGGACATATTTGGGTAGAGAGAGTGGTTGAGGGTTTAGGAATACTTTCACTAAGCACTTAAGCAAAAAGCCCATTAAGCAGCACCTCATCCCCTTTTAATAGTATTGGCTTTCCTATGGACTCAATGTGATCTTGGATCACTAAACCAAAAATGTAGAGTCTTGATCTTTTGCCAATCCTTGTCCTTAGCATTTTGAGGGGTCCACATCTCTAGTGCATGCCATGCCAATCATTGAACATCCTGAAATCTAAATCTTGAATGGACATTAGTTCAATGAGATATATGTTGTTATGAATTACCAAAACCACCAAGGGAGCAAATGTGCTTTCAATCTCCCCCTTTTTGGTAATTGATGACAACATATAGATCAAAGCTTCGACAAATGATTAAGTGAATGAAATACATCGTCGCTTTGAGAAGTATATGATAAGCAAGAGCTCCCCCTAAATTTGTGCATTATTAAAAATTTGCGTTTGAATGCAAATGCACAACCGATTAGGCTCATGGGTCACTCTTCCATGTCACATACATCTTGGTGGAGCGCGCAAAATGATATGATTGGAAAGGTAAGCATGCATCACCAACATAAGTAATTGATCATACAAGATAATGGTAGAGATAAACATGGAATATCACAATAGGCATAATATGATCAATCAACATCGTATCTCACAAGTATAAACCACAGAATACTGTAGCAAGCACACACATAACAAAGTATCAACGAACAAGCAAACAAGTAGCAAAAGAAACTCTCGAGGCAAATCAAAAACAAACTCTCTCTCTCGAAGCCTATGATCTATACAGATTCTCCCCCTTTGGCAACAAGAACCAAAAAGTTCGAATCGTATAGCACTAGTCGGCTCTCTAGGCACGGTCCTCCGAAGCTCCTGAAGGCGATCTTTTGCTGGCGGCTCCGATGTGCGTAGACGGCGTTGAGATAAGAGCGTCTACGAATGCTTCTGCTGATGACTGCTGGACTGGAGGAGTGGAGACCTGCTGTGGCACTGTGGCTGTGGCGGCTGGTGCAGATACTGTGGTCCGTGGATCCACAACTGGTATCGCAGCTGACCTGGCAGCCCTAGGCACTTGCTGAAACTGCTCGGTGGTCGGTCTTTCATCTTCACTATCATCTGATCTGGCTTGCTTGACAGCATCTACATCTCCTTGCAGCTGTTCCACTGTGGTCTGAATCTCAGTCACCTTGACATCCAAATCATGAAATTTGGTCTCAATGATCCACTCAAAACTAGCCTGTGTCTGGGTGAGGTTGGCCAGACTTCGCTCAATCCTCAGAGTGGCTTCAAGCAGATATTGCATTTGATCCTTTGGTGTCTTGAGATTCGCAATTGGAGCATTCGGAGCTGCTGCTTCCTGAGCTGCTTTAGCTTCTTGAGCTTTGCGGATTTCCTCTTGAGCTTGGGCAGAAGTGGGATGCGAGGGATCTATCACTATAACGTTGTCCTCAAAGTCTGGACGGAGTGGCAAATGCTCTCGATCAAGAAGATACGTGCTAGTTCCAACCTTGGAATTGATCAACAACTGAATATGTGGAGCATAACCACATGATCTCTTCTGGTCTGCTGCTGTCCTCTTGATAGTCTCAACTATCAGGCTCATCACCTTGAATTTCTGAGGTGTATCAAATAAATGCAGCAAGTTGATGGAGTGGCCACGAATCATCTTATCATCGCCTGACTTGGGTAACAAGGTGTACCGCAAGATTGTGTTTGAGGTGACCAGACCTGGTAGCAAATGCTTCACTGATCCAAGCTTGTGAGTCTCAAGATCCTCCTGGGGAATAGCAGTGTACATGTTCTTCATGGAATTGTGATCAAACTTGAGCTTGGCATAAACATCATAATCATCATCCTCTTCCTTGGGTGCACCAAGAAGATTTGCCCACTCAGAAATGGTTGATTGATATCTGATTCCTTCAGTCATCCACACTATGCGACCATCTGGATAGAAGTGTGCTGTGGAGTAGAATTGCATGACCATTTTGTCATTCCACTTGGTCAACTTTTGTCCGACAAACTCGTCAACTCCTGCAATTCTGAAGCTTTCATGGACGTGGGGGAAATAATCTTCATTGGCATCAATATATTGCCAATCCACCCACCTCATGTCACTGACTATGGGCTTTGTAACGCCCCCATGTAATAGCTACAGTAATCACCCCTTTGATAATGCCATGTCATTATGATTAACCGTGCTTGAGCATCATTGCATCGTATCTCATTTCAAATTCCAATTTAAACTTGCAATTCAAATCTAAAGTGAAAATAAAAGTTGTTCAAAACCAGAAACTAAAATGTTCATTAAATAGGAGCTAATTCATAACTAATTATGATCAGTAAAACAACATTACTAAAAATGCCTAAGTGACTCCATCAACCTCAAACAGTAGCTAGCAGCATCATTTAATATCATTTTATTTAATAAGAATTACAAATGAAATCATGTTTTACCCAAACCAATTTTTGGTGGTTGAGAATAATGCACTGTAATGTTTGAGCCAAGTCACACATTTATTAAAATTCATTTAGTGCTAAAACAATTTGTAGAACAGTAGAAATAAGAGAAAAGAGAAAAGAAAAAGAAAAGGGGCAGTGGCTTACTGTGCACTTGGGCCGCAAGTGCACAGTAGCCAGCCCAGCCCGTCACCGCGGTCGTCCCCCTCCTCCCGCACGCGTCAGCGCGCGCGCGCGTTCGGCCGGCGATGGCCAGCTATCGGCCATCCCCCGGCGCCGCTGCCGCTGCGGGGAGGTTAAGAGCATCGCCACGGACCGCTGGGCGAAACCCTATCGCCCATTACCCCCTCTCCCCTCTCGCACGCGCTCGATCTCTCCCCACCCGAAAGCTTCATCGCCGCCGTCGCTCGATCCCGCGGCCACCGTGCCCCGATTGCCGTTCCGACTAGGCCATCGTCGCCGCCGTCCTCGACTACCCCCTCTGCACCGCCCACTTGGAGCTCGGCGCCTTCGCAGTGACCTCCCCGAGCTCTTCATCGCCGCACGGCCGCCGTCGAACTCCGCCGTCTTCGACCGCCTCTGCTGCTCCTAAGCTATCGCCGGGCCTCCTTGATCCTCCCCGGTGAGCTCCACGTCTTCCCCTCTCTTCCTCTGAGCTTGCCTGCACCGCTAGCCGCCGATTCTCCTGTGCCCGAAGCCGCCACCGTGTAGCACGTCGCCGGCGAGCCCCCGGTGACCAAATGGTCACGGTCATGTGTCCGTTGTGCTCACCGCGTCGAGTAGAGCCCGCCTAGCCCCTCCTCTTGCTCGATTGCACGCCGCAGCCGTGTTCCCGTCGTTCGCCCAAAGTGCCTCGCCGCCGGCGAGCTCCTAGCGTTCGACTCCGGCCGTTTCAGCCCGCGAGACCGCCACCATTTGACGCGTCGTCGTCGTGCCGTTCGAACGCGACCAAAATGGTGCCCCCTACACGTTTTCCGGGCACCTCCCCTGGCCGCGCCGCCGCGAACGCGCTCGTCGGCGTTATTCCGGCGAGTCGCCGGCCGCCGGCTGACGGGGCAGCCCCTGGCCCACTTCTAGTGACACTGGCTGGTGGGGTCGTGGGCCCCGTTGACCAGTCAGCGTTGCTGACTGGGCACGGTGACCCACTGACATGTGGGGCCTAGCCATTAAAATGATTTTTATAAATAGGTAAATTGTTAATTAGTTAAATGAATAATTAAAATGCTAATTACCCACTGACCAGCAGGCCCCACCTAGTTAATTAGTCTGTTAATTAGATTAATTAGCCCACTGTCTATGACAGGTGGGACCCACCCGTCAGATTGACTGGTCAGCGTCTCTGTTGACCGCTGACGTCAGCATTGCGTCATGCTGACGTCATCCCAACACTGTTTCGGATAATGTTGAATTAAATAATTAAAATAATTCCAGAAAATTAATAAAACTTTAGGAAATCATATCTTTTAAACCGTAAGTCAGATGAAAATAATTTATATATGTAAAATGATCAGAAAAATATGAAGATTCTAAATATGTAATCAAAACACCTATCCAACACTCCTAGCTAGCTGAACATGGAACATTTTGACTGTTTTCGATAAATGAATAGTGCACAACTTTAATTAGATAAATCCAGATAAATTCTTAAATTAACTAAATCATTTAGTTAGGCAATAAAACACATCTGCATATCATTTTAGGCTTGTCATGCATAGTGATTGCATTTTGCCGTGAAATTTATTGTTTTCTTCCCCCTCCTTCTCTCTCGATAGACGCCGAGACCGACGCCGTCCCAGCAGAGTTCGACTACACCCCCGACGAGCAGCCGTCTGACGATCAGCCTCTCTCAGCAGAGCTTCCAGGCAAGCAAACCCCCTTGACGCATGCCTATATCATCCATTCCTTCTCCCTCCTGCTTGCATTAGAAATTGCTGCTATTTTGATTTATCCTAATCTGATGCATAGCCTGTCCTTGTAACTGCTGCTGATACCTGCCTTATTATCCAAACTGCTTATTATAGGTTGGATGGAAAACCATCTGTGGCCCCTCTCCCTTGCTGTAGTTGCTCCGCTTTAGCATCTGCGCCCCGATCGAATGTTCGACGGGCTGAGAGCAGCACATCACCGCACACCCCCGAAATTGTTCGACACTGCAGAGTTGGCATCGAGTGCCGAGGGTGATACCACTTAGTTCACTTTCGATGATGCCTCTGTGGAATAGCTAACGGATGTGTGTTATCGAGGGTGATTCCTCTTACATCACCTCCGCTAAGCTACCGTCGCGCAACTCCTCGAGTGGGAATCCATCGAGGGTGATTCCTCGGATTCCTCCTCGTTACTTGGACACACGGTTACTTTGACCTTTGTTACAGGCGGGTCCACCTCGAGAGGTACCCGCGGGGAAATGTAAAGTCGGGCTGGCCCCAAGGGTGCCCGCGATCGAATATCATTGAAGACGGGTCGGCTCCAAGAGCACCCGCGCGATACTAAATACGCCTAACGGAACTGGGTATTTGATCTGAGTGGGTCGTCGTGCCCATTTCGCACTACCACCACGTGGGATAATGGTTTAATGGGGCCCTCTACACCGTAGTATCAGCCGAAAGCTCTTCAGACGTCACAGCTCAGAGATGCGGGCTGGTTGGGGTGGGCTGGTTACGTCACTGGTGTATTCAGTGTCGCACTTGGGCCCCGGCTACCCTCGCAACGTGCAGGAGTGCAAAGGGCGATGGCCCAAGACCCCTTTGTGCTTAGGTTTTAGACCGGCGTGTTGACCTCTCTGCTGAGCTCTAGGTCGGGCTGCGATGTGTCGATCAGCCGAGGCCGGGCATTACCCAGCCAGTGTGTCCGGCCGGAGTTAATCGAGCGTGTTGGGTAACAGTACTGCACCCCTGCAGGGAAGTTATCTATTCGAATAGCCGTGTCCACGGTAACAGGACGCTCGGAGTTGTGCCCGGATCTATGACAACTACAAATCGATGATGATTCATATTAAACTGTTAATAATGCTCTCGGGACCGCTTTCTCGCAGGGAGTCGAGAAAGGATCTCAGGGCATTGCTGTTGTATATCCACATGTATGCTACTATTATCTACTCTCTTCTGATGCTGCAAGACTACTTGAAGATGCTAGTGTTCGATAGGCTAGGCCTTTCTCTCTTCTGGCATTTCTGCTATATAGTCCACAGATACAGCCTTTTCATTTGATACCAATGCATATTTAGCATAGTTCTGATGTCAGTCTTGCGAGTACTTTGGATGAGTACTCACGGTTGCTCTGCTATTCTTTTTCCCCCATACCTATATGATGATACATAAGACGACGGAGCCCAGGAGCTAGACGACACTGCCGAAGCTTACTACCAGGAGGGTCCCGACGGCACTTACTACTGGGTTGATCCAGCCGACCAGGAGTAGTTAGGAGGCCCTAGGCAGGAGGCCTTCGCCTTTTCGATCTGTATCGTTGTTTGTGCTAGCCTTCTTAAGGCAAAACTTGACTAACTATGTCGGTACTCAGATATCTTTTGTGTGTATGACTTATGTATTCGGGTCCTCGTGACCCCTGGCTTGTAATATGATGATTTATGCTTATTATTTGAGTTTAGAGTTGTGTTGTGATATCTTCCCGTGAGTCCTTGTGCTTGATCGTGCACGTTTGCGTGTATGATTAGTGCACGATTAAGTCGGGGGTGTCACAAGTTGGTATCAGAGCCGACTGCCTGTAGGAAGCCCCTATCCAACTCCTTGGCCGTAGTTGAGTCTAGTGTTTCCGAAAACTATTTTACTAACATGGCTGTGTGGCTTACGGGCCCACGTCGCCAACTGGGTGGTATTAGGATCTTTTATTTCTCTTCTATACTCTGGGACTCTGAACTCTCTTCCTTTCGGGTTAAATGAATTTTACTAACGCCGACACTAGGATCTCGTAATCTCGTCCACCCGGAGGGCTGGATTATCTGTGCTTGTTCCTTATCATTGATCTGATTAGCCTGATAATCATATTCTCCTTTACTTTGGTTCGCTAAACCTTTCTCTCCAAGTTGTTATACTTCTCATTGTCATTTGACAATCCTAAGTTTCCTCTGTTTCAGATGGATCGCCTGTTTCCACCGCGCCCTGCGACGCAGCTTGTGCTTCGCACTTGGGCTCGTGATGCCCCTGGTTTTCCAGCTGTCCTGATCGCCCTCCTGACCAGACTTGGCTACCCCTGGTACCCTGAGTATATGGTTTACGAGGATTACCACGAGTTCAACCAGGAGCAGTACCATGCTGATGTTCGTATCTATGATCAGCGAGATGACTCAGACACCGAGTTGCACCTTTTTCACGGTATCGGTGTGACGATTGAAATGGCAGTCCATGATGCTGCCTATTCTGCTGTCGCACGACTCTGTGGAGAGCATAGTAGCTTGGATGCCTCTGAGTTCCGATACATTCCGTATGCGCCTACTGGAGATGCTACTGGATACTACACAGCTATCTGTGCCCCTTACGAGCATCGTCGATACGACCCGCACGTGTTGATTCAGTGCACTCAGGCTCTGGATCGCACTAACCGGGCTCTTACAGTAGAGCTGTTTGCCACTCGAGCACGTCTCTACGATGCTATGACACAGTTGCTACCAGCTGTTCGAGCAGGGATACATCCGGAGTATATCCTTTACCCGCGCAGGACTCAGATGCCGGCAGGTATCGATTGGCCTGTTGTTGGAGGTCACAGGCCTGCGCGTGGACCTCTTCTTTCAGTTTGAGACCGGGTTCTGCATCAGAGTGCACACGGAGAGCAGGACCTTTCTGCTACAGAGATTCATCGTCCGCACTAGCACTTGCAGTTACCCCGTTTCAGTGGTTTTCCCCGACGTTGATGTAGCCTTTGCTATGTCTCGTTATGTAGTTCCTCACCGCGTGCCTGCGCGCCGCCTAGTATGTCTTTTTCCTTAATTTTATGCTGTTATGCTGTCCGCATGTAACCGACTCTGTGTATGGATCTGTATGTCGTAATTGACTATTACTATGTATTGATGCACTACTTATTCATTGTCGTGTTACATCATGTTTGTCGCTAAATACTTACAGTTGTTATTACTAAATTACCCCCCTGTTGAAATTTTAGCAGGATGGTTAGACCAGGTGGTCGTGGTCGTGGTCGTGGTCGTGCCCCTGAGCAGCCACCACCGCCCGACTACATGGCCGCAATGATGCAACAATTCGAGCTGAACCGTCAGTTTATGACTAATATTATGGCTCAGTTTCCGCATCAGAACAATCAGAACCACAACCCAGCTTCAATAACACTGTCAGAGTTTGTGCGTCTCAACCCCACTATTTTCCGCAACTCTGATCAGCCACTGGATGCCGATGACTGGCTCCGCGACATCGCTTTTGAGATGGAGTCTGCCAATGTCGCCCCTGAAAGCCTTGTCGCCTTCGCGACCTACTTCCTGAAGGGCCCCGCTGCTCAATGGTGGTCCACTCACAAGCGTACACTGCCTGCTGGGACAATCGTTGCTTGGGATGAGTTTCAGACTGCCTTCCATGCTCGCTATATTCCTCAGGTGATCATAGATCGGAAGAAGACCGAGTTCCGCAACCTCGTTCAGGGCAACAAGACCGTCGAAGCCTATCAGTAGGAGTTCCTTAACTTATCCCGCTATGCTGAAGAAGACATTCCAACTGATGCTCGTAGACAGGAGAAGTTCCGTAGTGGACTCCACCCAGACCTCGAGCTTGCACTTGCTGCTCAAGACTTCACCGACTTTGCCACTCTCGTGAACAAGGCTATTCTGGTTGAGACCGCTCAGATCAAGCACAAGGAGTCGCAGAAGCGCTATCGTGACATTGGCTCATCTTCGAGCCCAGCACAGAAGCGTTGTATCTGGATTCCCAACAGTGTGTACCGTCCAGCTGCCCCTGCGCCAAGACCCTCTTATGCTGCACCCCGTCTGCCTCCTCCACCACCGAGGCAACCAAGAGTTCAAGCTGCTCCACCGCGTGTTTCTCCTCTTCGTCCTGAAGATGGTCTATGCTTCAAGTGCCGCAAACCAGGTCACCTTGCTAAGAACTGCCGCCAGAATCAGAATCAGTTGGCATTTCCTCGTAATGGCCGTGGCAATGGTCGTGGCAACAATCAGACCCGCAACTATAATACTGGGTCTGCTGCTTATGGTCGTGGACATGCTTACAATATTGACATTGAAGAAGTTCAGGATCAGCCTGCTGCTGTGATGGGTACCCTCCTCGTTAACTTAGTACCTGCTTCTGTTTTATTTGATTCAGGAGCATCACATTCATTCATGTCGGGGAAATTTGCATTTAAGCATAGCATACAATATGAGGAGATGCATACCCCACTGGTCGTTAAAACCCCCAGTGGCCGTTGTCAAACCTCCATGATAGCACGCAATATCCCTGTTGAAATCAAAGGATTGGAATTTCTTGTTTCACCCATTGTATTGAACTCTTCCACCATAGACCTCATTCTGGGAATGGATTGGTTGAAAGCTTACACTGCTTCGATCAATTGTGCCACCAAAATCATCCAACTCCTACACCCCTCAGATGAGATAGTGAACTACACCGCCCGCATTACTCAGAATGCCGAAGCTCAGATATATGCTCTGAATGCTTTGAACGCCTCACCTCTTGAGGGAATTGAGAACGTTCCGGTCGTCCGTGACTTTCCGGACGTCTTTCCGGAAGAATTTCCAGGAATACCCCCGGTTAGAGCTGTCGAGTTCGTCATCGACTTGAAGCCTGGCACTACCCCTATTGCGAAGCGTCCTTATAAGATGCCTCCGCATGAACTTCTCGAGCTTAAGGAAGAAATCGACAAGTCACTGAAAAAGGGTTTCATCCGCCCCAGTTCCTCTGCTTGGGGAGCACCTTCTCTCTTTGTTAAGAAGAAGGATGGAACTAACCGACTGGTTCAGGACTATCGGCCCATTAACCAAGCAACAATCCAGAACAAATATCCACTGCCCCGGATCAACGATCTTTATGATCAGCTTGCTGGATCCTCTGTGTTCTCGAAACTCGACTTGAGGTTAGGTTATCATCAGATCCGAGTTAGAAAGGAGGATATTCCAAAGACTGCTTTCGTTACTCGCTATGGATCATACGAGTACACTGTTATGTCCTTCGGATTAACTAATGCTCCAGCAACCTTCTCCCGATTGATGAACTATATCTTCATGGACTACCTCGACAAGTTCGTCGTGGTCTACTTGGACGATATCCTTATATTTTCCAAGAATGAAGAAGAACACGCCGAACATCTTCGGCTTGTATTGGAGAAGCTGCGAGAACACCAGTTATATGCTAAGTACTCTAAGTGTGAATTTTGGTTATCCGAGGTGACTTATCTTGGTCACGTGATTTCCAAAGATGGCATTGCCGTTAACCCTGAGTGAGTTCAGGCTATTCTTGACTGGACTCCCCCGAAGAACGTCAAGCAAGTCAGGAGTTTTCTCGGACTCGCTAGTTATTGCCGCCGATTCATCGAGAACTTCTCGAAGATTGCCAAGCCATTGACTGACCTGCTCCACAAGGGTGTTAAATTTGAATGGACAGAAAAATGTCAAGAAAGCTTTCAGACACTTAAAGATAAGTTGACATCTGCCCCAGTGTTAGCACCCCCGGATTCTCAAAAGGACTTCGTGATTTATTGCGATGCATCTCGTCAAGGATTAGGCTGTTTCCTAATGCAAGAGCGCAAAGTAAATGCTTATGGCTCTCGTCAATTACGTCCTCACGAGGAGAATTATCTGGTACATGATCTCGAGCTTGCTGCAGTTATTGATGCTCTGAAGCTATGGCGACATTACCTCCTTGGTAATCGTTGCAAGATATACACGGATCATAAGAGTTTGAAGTATCTATATACTCAGCCAGACCTGAACCTTCGTCAACAAAGATGGCTCGAGACAGTAGCCGATTATGATATGAATATCTCCTACACCCCTGGCAAGGCTAATGTAATGGCCGATGCTTTGAGCCGCAAGGCTTATTGCAACAACCTCATGGTTCAGGAAGCGCAACCTATGCTATATGAAGAGCTTCGCAAATTGAACCTTCACATTGTTCCTCAGGGTTATCTCAATACCCTGGAGGTTGAGCCAGACCTCGAGCGCAACATCAAGACCAGACAGAATTATGACTCTGAAGTCGAGAAGATTAAGAAATACCTCTCCAAGGGTAATCCCTCATTCTACCATGTTGGTGAGGATGGTGCCTTGTTCTTCAAAGGCCGCCTAGTGGTCCCCAGAAGGCATAATCTGGACTCTCGTTTGGATGTTATGAAAGAAGCACAGGACACGCCTTTGACTATTCACCCTGGTAGTACCAAAATGTACCAAGACATTCGTCAGCGGTACTGGTGGCCCGATATGAAACATGATATTGCTAAATATGTTGCTGAGTGTGACGTTTGCCGTCGCATCAAAGCAGAACATCAAAGGCCTGCAGGAACTCTCCAACCCCTTGAAATTCCGGAATGGAAATGGGACAAAGTCCAAATGGACTTCATTACTGGTTTCCCAGATCGCAAAAGGGTCATGATGCTATCTTTGTCGTCATCGACCGATTCTCAAAGGTTGCTCACTTTCTGCCTGTCAAGGAGACAATCACTGCTAGTCGGTTAGCAGACTTGTATGTTTCCAGAATTGTGTCACTCCACGGTGTTCCCTTGGAGATCAGTTCAGATCGTGGCAACCTCTTTACTTCCAGGTTTTGGAGTAGTTTCCAAGAAGCCATGGGAACTCATCTGTCTTTTAGCACTGCTTATCACCCTCAGTCTCAGGGTCAAGTCGAAAGAGTTAACCAAGTGCTTGAAGATATGCTTCGAGCTTGCGTCATCTCATTCGGTAAGAAATGGGAAGAATCTCTCCCATATGCCGAATTCTCTTACAACAATGGCTATCAAGCTAGTCTGAAGATGGCACCGTTTGAAGTTCTCTATGGATGTAAGTGTCGAACCCCTCTGAATTGGTCAGAAACTGGGGAACGTTCACTCGTTGGACCGGACATTATTCAACAAGCTGAAGAACAAGTCCGCATTGTCCATGAACATCTGAAAACTGCTCAGTCTCGTCAGAAGAGCAACTATGACCGAAAGCACAAGGTAATGGTCTATCAGCCTGGTGAGCAAGCTTACCTTCGTGTCACTCCGATGAAGGGCACTCATTGGTTCGGAATCAAGGGCAAGTTAGCTCCTCGCTATATTGGCCCGTTCCGCATTCTCGCTCATCGAGGAGAAGTTGCATATCAATTGGAATTGCCGCCAAACCTTTCTCAAGTGCATGATGTCTTTCATGTGTCGCTACTTCGTCACTGTTTTAAGGATCCTATCCGAGCTGTGGATCATGAGGTACTTGAATTTCGAGAAGATCTGTCTTATCCAGAATATCCGATCCACGTTCTTGATCAAACTGAACGTCGGACTCGTCAAAAGTCGATCAAGTTCCTCAAGGTTCAGTGGTCAAATCATTCTGAGGATGAAGCCACTTGGGAATGCGAGGACCGTCTTCGTGAAGAATACCCTGCTTCTTTCAGTCTTCCTCTTAATTCTCGGGACGAGAATTCTTGTTAGAGGAGGAGAATTGTAACGCCCCCATGTAATAGCTACAGTAATCACCCCTTTGATAATGCCATGTCATTATGATTAACCATGCTTGAGCATCATTGCATCATATCTCATTTCAAATTCCAATTTAAACTTGCAATTCAAATCTAAAGTGAAAATAAAAGTTGTTCAAAACCAAAAAATAAAATGTTCATTAAATAGGAAATAATTCATAACTAATTATGATCAGTAAAACAACATTACTAAAAATGCCTAAGTGACTCCATCAACCTCAAACAGTAGCTAGCAGCAACATTTAATATCATTTTATTTAATAAGAATTACAAATGAAATCATGATTTACCCAAACCAATTTTTGGTGGTTGAGAATAATGCACTGTAATGTTTGAGCCAAGTCACACATTTATTAAAATTCATTTAGTGCTAAAATTTTTTGCAGAACAGTAGAAATAAGAGAAAAGAGAAAAGAGAAAAGAGAAAAGAAAAATAAAAGGGGCACTGGCTTACTGTGCACTTGGGCCGCAAGTGCACAGTAGCCAGCCCAGCCCGTCACCGCGGTCGTCCCCCTCCTCCCGCACGCGTCAGCGCGCGCGCGCGTTCGGCCGGCGATGGCCAGCTATCGGCCATCCCCCGGCGCCGCTGCCGCTGCGGGGAGGTTAAGAGCATCGCCACGGACCCCTGGGCGAAACCCTATCGCCCATTACCCCCTCTCCCCTCTCGCACACGCTCAATCTCTCCCCACCCGAAAGCTTCATCGCCGCCGTCCTCGACTACCCCCGGCCACCGTGCCCCGATTGCCGTTCCGACTAGCCCATCGTCGCCGCCGTCCTCGACTACCCCCTCTGCACCGCCCACTTGGAGCTCGGCGCCTTCGCAGCGACCTCCCCGAGCTCTTCATCGCCGAACGGCCGTCGTCGAACTCCGCCGTCTCCGACCGCCTCTGCTGCTCCTAAGCTATCGCCGGGCCTCCTTGAGCCTCCCCGGTGAGCTCCACATCTCCCCCTCTCTTCCTCTGAGCTTGCCTGCACCGCTAGCCGCCAATTCGCCTGTGCGCGAAGCTGCCGCCGTGTAGCACGTCGCCGGCGAGCCCCCGGTGACCAAATGGTCACGGTCATCTGTCCGTTGTGCTCACCGTGTCGAGTAGAGCCCGCCTAGCCCCTCCTCTTGCTCGATTGCACGCCGCAGCCGCGTTCCCGTCGTTCGCCCGAAGTGCCTCGCCGTCGGCGAGCTCCTAGCATTCGACTCCGGCCGTTTCAGCCCACGAGACCGCCACCATTCGACGCGTCGTCGTCGTGCCGTTCGAACGCGACCAGCCGCGACCAAAATGGTGCCCCCTACGCGTTTTCCGGCCACCTCCCGTGGCCGCGCCGCCGTGAACGCGCTCGGCGGCGTGATTCCGGCGAGTCGCCGGCCGCCGGCTGACGGGGCAGCCCCTGGCCCACTTCCAGTGACACTGGCTGGTGGGGCCGTGGGCCCCGTTGACCAGTCAGCGTTGCTGACTGGGCATGGTGACCCACTGACATGTGGGGCCTAGCCATTAAAATGATTTTTATAAATAGGTAAATTGTTAATTAGTTAAATGAATAATTAAAATGCTAATTACCCACTGACCAGCAGGCCCCACCTAGTTAATTAGTCTGTTAATTAGATTAATTAGCCCACTGTCTATGACAGGTGGGACCCACCCGTCAGATTGACTGGTCAGCGTCTCTGTTGACCGCTGACGTCAGCATTGCGTCATGCTGACGTCATCCCAACACTGTTTCGGATAATGTTGAATTAAAAAATTAAAATAATTCCAGAAAATTAATAAAACTTTAGGAAATCATATCTTTTAAACCGTAAGTCAGATGAAAATAATTAGATCTGTAAAATGATCAGAAAAATATGAAGATTCTAAATATGTAATCAAAACACCTATCCAACACTCCTAGCTAGCTGAACATGGAACATTTTGACTGTTTTCGATAAATGAATAGTGCACAAATTTAATTAGATAAATCCAGATAAATTCCTAAATTAACTAAATCATTTAGTTAGGCAATAAAACACATCTGCATATCATTTTAGGCTTGTCATGCATAGTGATTGCATTTTGCCGTGAAATTTATTGTTTTCTTCCCCCTCCTTCTCTCTCGATAGACGCCGAGACCGACGCCGTCCCAGTAGAGTTCGACTACACCCCCGACGAGCAGCCGTCTGACGATCAGCCTCTCTCCGCAGAGCTTCCAGGCAAGCAAACCCCCTTGACGCATGCCTATATCATCCATTCCTTCTCCCTCCTGCTTGCATTAGAAATTGCTGCTATTTTGGTTTATCCTAATCTGATGCATAGCCTGTCCTTGTAACTGCTGTTGATACCTACCTTATTATCCAAACTGCTTATTATAGGTTGGATGGAAAACCATCTGTGGCCCCTCTCCCTTGTTGTAGTTGCTCCGCTTTAGCATCTGCGCCCCGATCGAATGTTCGACGGGCTGAGAGCAGCACATCACCGCAGAGCCCCGAAATTCTTCGACACTCCAGAGTTGCCATCGAGTGCCGAGGGTGATACCTCTTAGTTCACTTCTGATGATGTCTGTGTGGAATAGCTAACGGATGTGTGTTATCGAGGGTGATTCCTCTTACATCACCTCCGCTAAGCTTCCGTCGCGCAACTCCTCGAGTGGGAATCCATCGAGGGTGATTCCTCGGATTCCTCCACGTTACTTTGACCTTTGTTATAGGCGGGTCCACCTCGAGAGGTACCCGCGGGGAAATGTAAAGTCGGGCTGGCCCCAAGGGTGCCCGCAATCGAATATCATTGAAGACGGGTCGGCTCCAAGAGCACCCGCGCGATACTAAATACGCCTAACGGAACTGGGTATTTGATCTGAGTGGGTCGTCATGCCCATTTCGCACTACCACCACGTGGGATAATGGTTTAATGGGGCCCTCTACACCGTAGTATCAGCCGAAAGCTCTTCAGAAGTCACAGCTCAGAGATGCGGGCTGGTTGGGGTGGGATGGTTACATTACTGGTGTATTCAGTGTCGCGCCTGGGCCCCGGCTACCCTCGCAACGTGCAGGAGTGCGAAGGGCGATGGCCCAAGGCCCCTTTGTGCTTAGGATTTAGACCGGCATGTTGACCTCTCTGCTGAGATCTAGGTCGGGCTGCGATGTGTCGATCAGCCGAGGCCGGGCATTACCCAGCCAGTGTGTCCGGCCGGAGTTAATCGAGCGTGTTGGGTAACAGTAGTGCACCCCTGCAGGGAAGTTATCTATTCGAATAGCCGTGTCCACGGTAACAGGACGCTCGGAGTTGTGCCCGGATCTATGACAACTACAAATTGATGATGATTCATATTAAACTGTTAATAATGCTCTCGGGACCGCTTTCTCGCAGGGAGTCGAGAAAGGATCTCAGGGCATTGTTGTTGTATATCCACATGTATGCTACTATTATCTACTCTCTTCTGATGCTGCAAGACTACTTGAAGATGCTAGTGTTCGATAGGCTAGGCCTTTCTCTCTTCTGGCATTTTTGCTATATAGTCCACAGATATAGCCTTTTCATTTGATACCAATGCATATTTAGCATAGTTCTGATGTTAGTCTTGCGAGTACTTTGGATGAGTACTCACGGTTGCTCTGCTATTCTTTTTCCCCCATACGTATATGATGATACATCAGACGACGGAGCCCAGGAGCCAGACGACACTGCCGAAGCTTACTACCAGGAGGGTCCCGACGGCACTTACTACTGGGTTGATCCAGCCGACCAGGAGTAGTTAGGAGGCCCTAGGCAGGAGGCCTTCGCCTTTTCGATCTGTATCGTTGTTTGTGCTAGCCTTCTTAAGGCAAAACTTGACTAACTATGTATGTACTCAGATATCTTTTGTGTGTATGACTTATGCATTCGGGTCCTCGTGACCCCTGGCTTGTAATATGATGATTTATGCTTATTATTTGAGTTTAGAGTTGTGTTGTGATATCTTCCCGTCAGTCCCTGTGCTTGATCGTGCACGTTTGCGTGTATGATTAGTGCACGATTAAGTCAGGGGCGTCACAGGCTTCTTGTCAAGCAAAACTGTCTCATAGAAATCTTGTTGTTCACCGGTGTGAAAACGATAATCACATGTTGTTCTTCTCCTCACAGCATAAGGATCTGACAATCTCCATTGACGCAGCCCTTTGTCCTTTCGCAACATCATGTTTTCAGCTACTGGGTGTGCGTTGTCATGTTCTGGTATCTTTGGCTTCAATTTTCTGAGCACTAGAGGCTCTTCATCCACATTTGATTCAGGCACTGGGGCCTTGTTCTTCTCTGCAGCAGATATGTTCCTGGTTGATCTCTTGGGTGCTGGTGCCTTAGGCTTAGACTTGGGAGGTGCAGCAGTCTTGATTGCATCAGATATGAGCTTCTGTGCTTTTGCAGGGGGTGCAGCAGCTGGCTCATCCTCCTCCTCTTCCTCCTCATCAATCATCATGGAGGGTCTGCCAATCACACGGGCAGTAGTTTTTCTTATCCTCTTCTTCTTAGCACATGCAGCTGCCTCACTAGGATCTTCAAGAGTGAATTGTATGGACTGTTTTGGCACTTTCCTTACAGCAGTTCTTTCTTTGGCAGATGTAGGCTTGGAGTTGTACTCTTTAGCTAGCACTACTCTCTTCTTCTTGGTTGCTGTCTCACTGGCAACAAAATCCTCATCCTCACTATCTGAGGTTTTCTTCTTCCTTGTTCTGGTTGCAGCCTTAGGAAGATCTGGAGAGCTTCTCTCTCCTTCATAGAAACTTTCATTATGGCTTGATCCTTCACTCATCTCTGCCTGCTGTCCAGACCTGTTATGACTGTCACTGCCACTTGACATCCTACTGAGCTGACCCTGTGAATAGATGGGTATGGGTAGAGTAGATGAGTTATCACAAAAAGCAGATAGTTTTTCATAAAAATGAGTTCAAACTTTAGTTCTAGGTTTTCACAGAATGCAGTTCGGATGGACCGAGTTGGTAATCTCGGTGACACCGAAGCACACTACAGAGACAGGGCACACCATTTCGGTCAGACCGAGATGGGTTTCGGTGGCTCCGAGATGCTAGGGTTTCACTGAGACGTTACTTTCGGTCTTACCGATTCGCACAACTCTGTGGCACCGAGATGTACTAGTGCTATGGCCAGGGCCAAATCGGTGGGACTGAAAATTCCTATTCGGTCGGTCCGAGATGCGTTCGGCGGAAACCTAACCCTAAATTTTTTGCTCGAATCTCGTTCAAACGAACTAATCTGGTGGAAAGAGTATTGCATTCGTGGCAAGAAACATGGGATTCCTATCGTGCATTGAATCGGAAAAGGGAAGCACGAAAGGGATCGAAACTCACCCTAAATCTGCACGGCGGCAACGGCGGGGCAGATTGCCGATGACGGCGACGGAATCCTGCGGCGAGGGCGCACAGGTGACGACGGCGACGATCCGGAGACCAAAGGGGCGGCAGCAATGGGGCGCGGGCGCGTGACGTTTGAAGAAATTTTCAACCGCACGGTTCGCTGGGAATATATACCCATTCGCTGTCGGTGGCACCGAGTGGAACAAATCGGTAGCACCGAGACGTGCAACTGCTTGCAGTTACAGCAACTCGGTCCAACCGAGTTGGTCTAATCAGTAGCACCGAGATGAAAACCGAGATCAATCTAAATGCTTTCGGTTCGACCGAGTTTGAGTAGGTTGGCCTGACCGAAATCAATTAGAAGGTTTTGGAGGTTCAGCCCTTTCAGATCGGTGGCTCCGAGTGCTCCTCACCCGGAGGGTCCGAAAAAGACTTGTTCAATTTTTGTGATGCAGCAAGAATAGAATTTGAGACAAGAAAGCATAGATAGCTAGAGAAGGTTCTTAGGCATTCTTGTACATCCACTTGGTCAGAAAATCCAAGACAATCAAAACAACAAATGGATGTCCTCGAATGATGAAAACATGCAAATCAACGTGCTCACACAATAAGATAGCAAATGAAATATGTGTCAAACATGCACAACCAATTCTAGCATCTATCAAGCAATGGCGATGACTAGGTCATCTATATATGAGTATATTGACTTAGGAGCCAAATGAGAACATTTGATCATAGGTCATACTCATCGTTTAAGCACAAGTGGGGTTGCCACTTTTACATAAAGCATTAATGTGTTCACACCATTAGAGTTGCTTTAGCTCAATTTTTAGAGCAAAGCTCCCCCTAGATGTGATATCCCCCCTAAGAGGGATGAACTAACCTTGGGTTTTGTCGATGATGACTTCATGTAGATGTTGAAGATGTGGGTGCTCAATGTTGATGTAGTCCATCAAAAGTTGGGAGCAATCCTTTGGAGTTTTGTGCTTTCAATACCTACATGGGTTAGTCCCACACAAGGAACATACAAGAATATCCATAGACATAGAGTGAAATACACATATGATGATGTCCATGAATGCATTGATTACCTTGTCCCTTGCCTTACCAACAAGAGGGTTTGTGACTCCATGAACTAGTGCAAAATGTGAAAGTTGGTTGCACAAGTCCTTGCCATAAAGAATATGAGTGAAGTTTGTTGGCGGAGTCACCCTCAAGAACTCTCTAGTTCTTCTTCTCTTGGACCCACATCAACTTGATGGGAATCCTTGGAGTTGTAGTAGCACTTGATGAAGTAGAACTTGATGAAGTCTTGGGAACCCACTTGACCGTGGCTTGAGGAGCTTCTTCAAATGAGTCAATCTCTTCTTGAAGCTTGTCCTTGCCTTTTAGCTTGTGGTCTTGTGGTGGAAGGTCTTCTTGAGCTTGCGTTCCCTTGAAGGAAGTAGGATCATACTTCTCTTGTTGAGGAACGAACTTTGTCTTGGGGTATTGACCGTCTTCCCACTCAACTCCATCGGCATTGAACTTTCGTTCAAAACCAACACCTTGGTTCTTCCGATGCCTTCCTTGCTTGCGTACAATTTCCTCAAATTGTTTACTCCCGGCAAGACTCTTGTAGACACCTTTTTCTATAATTCCTTTCAATAGCATATTTTCTTGCTCAAGTGTAACTTGGCTAAGAGAATCATTAGTGGAATCAATAGAACTACTAGAAGCAACAACATTGGATTTAGCATTGTTATTGTTACTACTAGAGGTAGAACCATTTTTACCCTTGTTGCTAGTTTGCTTAGGTTTAACTTGTGGCATAAAGGTAGACAAGAGTAAACGTTTGGCAAGATATGAAGAACTCTTCTTTCAAAGATCGTCATTGATAGCTTTAAGAAACTCATGCTCTTGCTCTAAATTTAGCTTTTCGAAGCTTAGCTTCTCATGAGTTCTTAGAAGTTCTCTATGATCCTCTTGAGTTATTTCATGAGCTAACTTAAGAGCATTTAGTTCTTTAGTTAGACGCTCAATCTCCTTCATAGCATTGTCACTCGTTTCCTCTTGACTATCATGATTACTAGCATTTTCATTATAGCTCACATTACAATCCCTATCAACAAGTAAATCATCATCACCAAGCAAATCATCTTCGTCAATATTAAAATCAAGATACTCGGGGTGTGATACCTTGGGGCCTTTTGCCATGAAGCATCTTCCAATTCCTTCATTTGGTGAGTCAAATAGATCGTAGGAGTTGGATGACACAAGTGCAAGTCCGGCAACACCTTCATCTTGATTATAGTCGGAGTTGGAGTGATAACTTCTCTCGGAGTGGTTGTCGGAGTCGGAGCCGGAAACCCATTCACCAACATGAGCTTGATGTCTTCTTCTTGTGTAGCTCCTTGATGACTTGTCCTTCCTCTCCGAATCCTTGCTTCTTCGAGAGTGTCTTCATTCATAATAATCATCTCTACTCCTTCTCTCTTTATGAGGTTATTCGTCTCTTCTATGTCTTCCTCTTGGTGATTCATCTCTTTTCTTGTAGGGAGCCGTACACTCATTTGAGTAGAGTCCGGGCTTTCCACAATTGTAAAAATTCCGGTCATGACTTGATGATCTTCTCTCATAATGTCTTGAGCTAGAGCTTCTTTCTTTCCCTTTATTCTTGTAGAACTTGTTGAACCTTTTCACCATTAGGCTTATCTCTTCATTGGATACTAGCTTGTCACTTGGAGTTGTTGGAGCATCGATTGAGGATTTGTAAGCACCACTTGACTTGTTGTGCAGCTCCTCTTTGTCCTTGAGCGACATTTCATGAGCAACGATCCTTCCAATGACTTCCATGGGCTTGAGATCTTTGTAATTTGGCATCATTTGGATCAATGTGCAGACGGTATCATATTTTCCATCCAAAGCTCTAAGTATCTTTTTGATGATGAATTTGTCAGTCATCTCTTCACTTCCTAAGCCGGCAATCTCATTTGTGATGAGAGCAAGCCTAGAGTACATCTCAGCGACTCCTTCACCATCCTTCATCTTGAACTTGTCAAGTTGACTTTGAAGCACATCCAACTTAGCTTCCTTGACGGACTCGGTACCCTCATGCATATCAACCAAAGTGTCCCAAATTTCCTTTGCATTCTCTAGGCGGCTGATTTTGTTGAATTCTTCGGGACATAAACCGTTGAATAGAATGTCACAAGCTTGAGCATTGTATTGCAACATCTTCAATTCTTCCGGGGTTGCCTCATGATCCGGTTCCTTGCCATCCTCAAAGAAGTCACCTTGCAAGCCAACACGAACAACGGCCCAAACGGTGGGGTTATGACCAAGAATATGCATTTTCATCTTATGTTTCCAACTAGCAAAGTTTGTACCATCAAAATATGGACCTCTACGGTGATAGTTACCCTCACTAGACGCCATACTCTCCTAGGTTGTGAAACCAAGGCTATGATCACCAAAGCTATGGAAATCAAGGCTTACGGAGACCAAAGCTCTGATACCACTTGTAGGATTGAAAGTATGTCTAGAGGGGGGGTGATTAGACTACTTGACCAAATAAAACCTAACCTTTTCCCAGATTTTAGTTGTAGGCAGATTTTAGCAATAGTACATGTCAAGCATCACCCTACACATGCAATCCTAAGAGTATAGCAGCGGAATGTAAGCAATTGCATATGTATGTAGAGAGGGGGTAGGATATTTCAAACGCAATGAAGACACGGTGGTTTTTGGCGTGGTTCCGATAGGTGGTGCTATCGTACGTCCACGTTGATGGAGGCTTCAACCCACGAAGGGTAACGGCTGCGCGAGTCCATGGAGGGCTCCACCCACAAAGGGTCCACGAAGAAGCAACCTTGCCTATTCCACCATGGCTTACGTCCACGAAGGACTAGCCTCACTCGGGGTAGATCTTCACGAAGTAGGCGATCTCCTTGCCCTTACAAACTTCTTGGTTCAACTCCACATCTGGTTGGAGGCTCCCAAGTGACACCTAACCAATCTAGGAGACACCATTCTCCAAAAGGTAATAGACGGTGTGTTGTTGATGAACTCCTTGCTCTTGTGCTTCAAATGATAGTCTTCCCAGCACTCAAACACTCCTCACAGATTTGGCTATGGTGGAAAAGAGATTTGAGTGGAAAGCAACTTGGGAAAGGCTAGAGATCAAGGTTCAAATGGTAGGAATGGAATAGCTTGATCTCAACACATGAGTAGGTGGTTCTCTCTCAGAAAATGTATGGTGGAAGTGTAGGCACGTTCTGATGGCTCTCCTTACTGAGAAGGATGGGGTGGAGGGGTATAAATAGCCTCCACACAAAATCCAACCGTTACACACTTTTGACCCAACTCGGTGGCACCGAAAGGATAATCTCGGTAGCACCGAACTGTGTAAAAGATATGAACTTTAGGAATCTCGGTGGGACCGATACGAACAACTCGGATGGACCGAAGTGCAATGGCTTAGGGAAATCCTCATCTCGGTGGCACCGATTGCATCAACTCGGTAGGACCGAAGTGAAGCAATAAGGCAACAGAGAGTTGGCAAGCCATGTCGGAGAGACCGATTTGCAAACTCGATGAGACCGAAGTAAATGCAAACGATTACAGAGAGTTGGCAAGGCCATCTCGGTGGGACCGAGATCCATTTCGGTGGATCCGATTTGTTAGGGTTTGGCAGTGGCTAAGTCTCGGATGAACTCGGTGGGGCCGGATTGGAAATTTCGGTGGGGCCGAGTTGGACTTTAGGTTTAGGACATATTTGGGTAGAGAGAGTGGTTGAGGGTTTAGGAATACTGTCACTAAGCACTTGAGCAAAAAGACCATTAAGCAACACCTCATTCCCTTTTAATAATATTGGCTTTCCTATGGACTTAATGTAATCTTGGATCACTAAACCAAAAATGTAGAGTCTTGATCTTTTGCCAATCCTTGTCCTTAGCATTTTGAGGGGTCCACATCTCTAGTCCATGCCATGCCAATCATTGAACATCCTGAAATCTTAATCTTGAATGGACATTAGTTCAATGAGATATATGTTGTTATGAATTACCAAAACCACCAAGGGAGCAAATGTGCTTTCACCAACAGATCTCTTCGAATCGACATCAACAACGGGCACCAACTAGGGCCTGATCAGCGTCAAGCTGATATACCACGGCGATTTCTCAAAACCCTTTTTCAAGGGCTCGCCCGCCAAAGATTACTACCTCCACCGAATACACGGCGGACAGCTTCGTTCCACGGAAGCTTCTTGATGAGCAAAGGCGCAGACGTGCAGCAGGGCGTAGTAGGGACGTCAAACCACTCATGAAGGCCCTGTGTAAACCTTTACTCTCAATATATACATTTCTTTAAAAGTATCTATTAAAGTTACTTCGGCAATCCGGATTGTACGGTTGGACGTCACACATTCAAAGGAAATAAAGACAACTTTATTATGGTATACTCGTGCAGTCATTCACGTTGCTTATTCCTTTCCGCCTTTTTTAGCCGAAGTAAACTATCACGATACATGCATTTTAATCCGGTTAATAGACCAGGGGCTTGAACATAGATCTCGCCTTAAACTTTATCCCGGCACTTCTTTTTATTTTATGTGCTCGGCGTCACGGATATTGCATTATATGAATCAGTTCCAAATTGAGTCTTTGGTCAACAGTTGGGTTGCCCGGCTCCTATGTTTACCCTCTTACATTCCGCACTGTTTGTCTAAGAGGGTAAAGGGAGAACCATTGCGATTGTACTTCTAGCTCGCCTGGTTAAGTACCTCAGTGGAGAAAGCCGAAAACTGACTGTCCCAATAAGCGAGAACTGGTCGGCGATCCGATGACTGGTGTTAGCCTAAAATCGTTGGAGGTTAGTCCATGTTATACGAAGGGTTCTCTGTTACAGAAACCAGGTGATGATGGTGTCAACCACGGCTCGTCCGAATATCACAAATACCGGGGGCTCGTTACCGGCCCCCACCATCAAACTCCTCTGGCTAAGTGAAAGTACTAAAACCGCATAGTCTGATTGCATGGTTTTCCGTACATACAACCGCCTCCGGGCACCGAGACGTCGGGTAAGGGTTTACGTATTACGAGAAAACACCCCATGCAATATTTGCAAGGGGGCTGAAGCGGACGACTGGTAACTTTCAGATTACAAACGGCCGCACAGGAGTCAAAATTAACATAATCAGGCATCTTTGTTCATAGCCGAACAATCTGCATTCGCATAAAAGTTTCAACTCCTTGGTTACAAGGAAACTACATCTACTCATAAATTACATCTTTTGGGCATTGGGCATCTACTGCCCGAGCACCGTCCATCACAGCAGGAAAGTACTGCTCGGGACGCCTATGCTCTTTCCCTGGCGGCGGAGGTCCGGTGGCCATCTCGGCGTGCTTTAGCTTCGGCCAATGTACCATTGTCTTGCTGAAGGCCATCCGAGCACCCTCGATGCATGCGGAGTGCTTCCAGGCGTCGACCCGAGAAGGGGCGCCGTACAGCCTCTGCACCAGACCGAAGTAGCTGCTCGGCAGCGGCTCCGACGGCCATAGTTTGATGCAGAGGCCCTTCATCACCGGCTCCGCCATCCGATGCAGCTCCATCAGCTGTTTCATCTGGTTGTTGAGGAGGGGAGGGTGTTCGGGCGCTTGAAATTGCACCCATAAAAGCCTCTGCTCGGCCCAACCCTCCTGGCCGGCGAAGAACCTCGCCACATCCGCCGCACTCTTCGGGAGGTCCGCAAAGGCGCTTGCGGAACGCCATACCCGTGTGAGCAACGCGAACCTGTTACCTCAAAAGACACATTGTTGCAAGTACGGCTTACCGTCCACGATCAGCCTGACTTGGCGGAGCTCTTCTTGATAGCCGCGCGCCTCTGTCCGTGCTTCCTTAGCCACCGCGGCCAACGAGGTCAGCTCGGCGGCCTGCTCCTTATTCTTCTGCTCGAGGGCCTCACACCTTGTGACGGCATCCCCGAGCTCCTGCTGCACTTCCAGCACCCTGGCCTCGTGCTTTTCACTTGCGGTTCTCACCGCCGCCAGCTCGGCAGCCGCCTGTTCGGCTGCCGACTTTTGCGCCGCCGCATCCACCTGAGCTGTCCTCAGTGCGGCCTTGAGGCTTTCGACCTCCGCGGCGGCAGCTGCAGTACAATCGGTTATCTCCATTAGGATACTTCGAACACTGCTTACAAACCTACGGCTGTATTCACTATCACAGCTCGGACTTACCTTGCGCCTCGTCGAACCTCTTGTTCACCAGGCCCAGATCATCCTCGGAGCTCTTTAGCTTCCGATTCAGCTCGGCCAACTCTTCGGCGTTGGCGGCTACGGCCGACGATGAAGCCTGTGCATTATTCTACGCATGTTAGTATCCGAGATATCGATTATTGATCCTCCGACCGGCTTTGCTCAACCGGTCAGAGTCTCGGGGGCTACTATGTATGAGGCTATACATTTACACAAATGAATTTTTCTAAGGAAAAAGCATTACTTCGCTCACCTTGAAGCCGGTAAGAAGGCCACTAAAGGCCTCCTTCAGTCCGTTATCTATGGACCAAAGACTTTGCAACACCGCGCCCATGAGGACACGGTGCTCTTCGGCGATAGAGGAGCTGGTTAGAGCATCCTCCATCTCGTCCGGCCACCCGATCGACGCCCGCTCTGGGGCGGGCGGGGGTGGTGGTGGCGCTCCGGTTCCTTCCCTCTCGAAGTCCGGGGCGCCGGACTCCGGACGCCTTGACGTCTCCGGAGTCATCCTCGGAGACAGCTCGGCTCGTCTGAGCTCCTCTTTGTTCACCAGAGGGGCCCTCCCCTCTTGGTCTTCGGCGACCGAGGCGTTCACCTCGGCCATGATAGTATCGCCTCCTCCCCCTGTATGTGGCACGGGAGGAGTCCTCCTCGACAGGACCTCCTCGGCATCCTTGACGATTGGGGAAGGCGAGGCGTGGGATCCAGAGCCGCTCTCCGCTAGCGCCGCCGGTGGAGAATCCCCCTCCGAAGCTCGGTCGGTGGGGAGATCCCGCAGCGGACTGCAAAATTGCAAACGGAAACTTGATCAGTATCAAACCCAGTTCGGCTAAAGACGGTCAGGCGGTCGCTAGAGCGCGTACCTTTGAGCCTGCGGCTTGGCCTGGGAATTTTCTGAGGAACCTCTTCGGAGGCCTCAGAGTCCTCGGCAGAAGCCGAGCTATCGCCGGACAAGGCTACCTTGGCCTTGCACGGTCTTTTGGGAGAGGGTTGAGGAGGCTCCTCCTCGGCATCCACGGACGCCGCCCTCTTCCCTGTTCGGGGGGAATCGTCCTCCTCCCTGTCCTCTCCCTGCTCCTTCTCCTCCTCTTGCGCGGAGGGAGCATTGGTGTCCCTGGATCTAGCACCCGGGGGTCTTCGGGAGCGGAGGCCCTCTCTGGCCTCCCCCTGTTGGTTCTTCTTCTCCTTCCTTTCCGGCACCTCGTACGGCTCCACGGCCAACATGGCCGTCAGGAGGGGCGTCCTGGGTCCCTCTGGCAGCGGCGCCGGACTGTCGATTCGCTGGGCCTTCTTCAGCCAATTCTGCGAATGAAAAGTAGCAAAGCTGAGTACCTTGTCAAAAGGGAATAGTTCGGATAAAACATACAAAATTGCTCATACCTCCCGTGGGGGATTTGCGGCGTCAAGTCCGACGTCTTCCTCCTCGGCCGGCCAGTCCTTCTGCGGCTTGAATAGCGCCCTCCACAGTTGGGCGTGGGAGGTGCGGAAGAAGCTGCGCACGGTGGTCGGGTCTCCGGGCTTATAGGCCCACATGGGGGAAGCCCTGTCCTGGAAAGGGAGAATTCGGCGGCCGAGCATGATCTGGATCACGTTGACCAGCGCGACGCCCTTCTCTATCATTTTGGCGATCCGGCTCTGCAGCAGCACCACCTCCTTATTTGGCCCCCAGTCGAGGCCCTTCTTGGTCCATGAGACCAGCCTTGTAGGGGGCCCGGAGCGGAAGGCCGGAATCGCCTCCCAATTTGCGCGCCTCGGCTCTGTGATATAGAACCACTCCTTTTGCCATACCTTGACGGTCTCGATGAAGGTACCGTCTGGCCATTCCACTCGGGGGAGTTTGCTGACCATAACACCCCCACAGTCCACCTGTTGGCCGTCGACGATCTTCGGCTTGATATTGAAGACCTTCAGCCACAGGCCGAAGTGTGGCCGGATCCGGAGAAAGGCTTCACAAATGATGATGAAGGCCGAGATATGGAGAAAGGAATTCGGCGCGAGATCGTGGAAGTCAAGCCCGTAAAAGAACATGAGACCCCTGACGAAGGGGTGAAGGGGAAATCCCAAACCTCGGAGGAAGTGGGGGATGAACACCACCCTTTCACCCTGTCGCGGCGTGGGGACGGCCTGGCCGGCCTCTGGAGCACGGTGGGCTACGTCGGCGGGGAGATATCCCGCGCCCTTCAACTCCATGATGGCACTTTCGGTGACAACGGACGCCTCCCACTTGCCCTTGGACCCGGAACCCGCCATTGCTGAATTAGGCGGGTGGATGGAAAAGTTCTTAGGAGGGAGAGCGGATCTGGGCGTTGGAGCTCAAGAGATGGGGAAGGCAATGGCGAAAGGGGGAAACGAGAGCGTGCGAAAGGAATAAAGGCTGCGCCCCTTTTATGGGCTGTAAAACTCACGGTCCTTTTACTGCACCGCGGTCCTCGCCATTTCCCCGTGTAACCGTGCCGTTATGCGCGCGTGGGGTGAGGCGGATTATTGACCATATCCCTTGAAAACAGGACACAATCTCCATATCGATGAAACGTGCCAATGAAAACTGCCTCGAACCGCGAATCGAGTTTGTCATAAACCAACTTGCGGTCGTGGCAAGGTGTGACCCTTCGGTAAAAGTTGTGAGATGAGAACACTGTTCACGCCGAATCGGCTAGCCTTCGGGGCTAAGTTATTATTATACTTCGTTACCGAGGTACAGTTCGGCGTATGTACGACCGGACAATGATTGAGAATACAACTCGGAGTAATACAGGCCTGTTACCGGTGTCGCAGAGGAAAGTGAACTGGTCCACGAAGCCAATGGTGTTCGGCGGTTACCTCGGCTTCGAAGACTAGTTCGGGGGCTACTGAGGGTGTTCCGGACTAGGGGGTACTTGGGCTGCCGGCCTATCTCTCGTAGGCCGGGCTGGTGGGCCGCCCTCTACACATCGATGGAAGGCCGGATTGTGGACGACCCCGTGCATCAGAAGGAAACCTCCGAAGACTTGGCGTCTCCTCCAAGAAACAGTTGGCATAATTGGCATGTTTGTCCCCTGATGGTAACTGACCATGTGTAACCCTAGGACCTCCTGGTGTCTATATAAACTAGAAGGCCTAGTCTGTAGAAGGAGAGATACTCATTACCTAGGGTTTAGCCCAGTCGATCTCGAGGTAGATCAACTCTGTAAACTTCATACAATCACATCAATACAATCAAGCAGGACGTAGGGTTTTACCTCCTCAAGAGGGCCCGAACCTGGGTAAATCGCTGCCTCTACGTTCCCTGTTACCATCGACTCCTTGACCCATAGTTCGGACCCCCTACCCGAGATCTGCCGGTTTTGGTACCGACACTCGGCCCTCCTCTCCCTCTCTTGTCAGCCAGCCAACAGATGCGCGGAGTGTGCCCATCGTCAGTTTGCTCACATTCGGTCCCATATACTATCAGTGAAAAGTATTTTGCCGCCGCAGCACACACTCTGAGAAGTGACTCGAAATCCATTCATAAATTAAGTAAGTTTATCACATGCATATGCAAATATACCGTTCACACTACATACAACAAGTCTACAACGCACAACGACAACGAGGATACATTGTAAATACTAAAGTTTTTCTCACACAACACGTAGAAGAAATGAAAATGACCTTCATGTCAACCAATCCTCGGCGTTGGAAACACTTGCTTTGAACCAGAAGCGAGTCTTTGACCAGGGCCTGGTGGTATTGTCAATCTTGAGACCACCGCGAGACTCACCATCCGGGCTGAAGCGGCCAATATCAGGAGCAATACTTGCATTGGAGTAGGGAGCAACAGCAATGTTGGTGGTATAGATAGAGTTGCTTCTCATAAATGGCAAGGTTGTGCCAACAGGCGCTGGATCGCCTTTCACCATCATTGGATAGTTTAGTCCAAGGAAAAGCGAGTGTTCTCCAAGTCTGTCAATATTGAACCAGGGAGAAGCTCGTGGCGCTAGCACACTAGTATCCATCCCGAATAGCCTACAACGGAAGTTGGCATAGGTCCATAGAGTACGACCATGCGAGACAATACTACTACATGCTTCCTTTGTAACATTAGCAATGCCCTGTATACAGACAAGAAGAGGTGATCCATCAAAATAAGTAGCTAGGCACCATCTAGTAGGTAGGTATTTCTCGTCTTCATGCTCGTGATCATCACCATCGTCATCATCATCACCACCATCGTCATCTCCCCCTTGGTTATAAAAGTTTCCAAGTATCGGTGGTGGAATATTGACACGACCTTGAAAATTTTGATGGTTAATTAGTAAAGGGATAACTCGCTTGCATGGTGAATCAAAACAATTCTAATTAAGGTGGAAGACAAACGTACCGAAGCAAAACGGATCCCATGCAAAAACAGTGCCACAAGTGGTGACAACAAACACAAGACGCTCGTATTGAATTGCATCACAGTACTCAGACGTGTATAGAAACTGGTTTTTAAGCAATGTCCATCCAATCCCTCCAGGAGTAAAGACGGCAACAAGCTTGTCGAAGACAACGACAACACAATAGTTCCTATAACTCCAAGAGCATGTGGGAACTCAACAAATTGCTATCTTCTGTAGATGACAGTCACCATGATTGTATTTGAACGTACGTAGAGTATCGGTCTGCTCAACCTCAGGGCAGTCTGAGATTTTTGGAATTGGAATCCGGTGACGAGTGTACACATTCACAAGCTCCCACTCGCAGTTGTCCCCATATAAACAACCCAATCTCCATTTGCGCCTGCCTAGGCCTTATGCTGAAGCGATGGCATCTTAACATCACATGGATCATTATTGTCAAGTGGCATCAACTTGCACAAGGCGAGCCTTCCATCGTCCCCGGACAAGAGAACAGGGCCATAGCAAAGAAGATAGGGGAGATCAAACCGCTCTTGAACCCTTGGGTTGTTTGTAATGATCTTATTTGTTGAGTCGAGAATGTTCTTGAATGAACCTGCCATGCTAGCCGCGGTGCTGACGTCGCACCGATCAATGATTTCCTCCACCGCGTCATCTGTCAGATTGGGGCAAGAATAACGAGGTCGGGTCCTGCGTCTTCCCTCCATTGAGAAGACGAACAATGGCAGAAGGAAGAGTCAAGGCAAATGGAGGGAGGAAGAGCATGCGACAGCAGTTCCAACTCCCAAATCGAGAGGGAAAGGGGAAGAGGCGGTGGATGGTTGCCACGGTACAGGAAAAGGTGAGTGGGGAGCGGACAGTTGCCATGGTATAGGAAGAGGCGAGCCAGCCTATTATAACGCCCCGGACACACCCGCCGGTGGTCGTTACTCGTGGCGGGATCTAGACTGGCCCCACAGATCAATACTAGTCTTTCCTGCGCACTTTGTCCTCACTCGTGCGCACCCGGGACCAACTTCCCGATCGGTCACCCATCCTGAAATTACTCCAAGCTGAGCATGCTTAACTTTGGAATTCTTTCCGAATGGGCTCCCGGAAAAGAAGGAATTCCTTATTGATATGAGTAGTCTATCATCCCTATTAAGCCAGGCCATCACATACACCCCCACTCAGAGGAACCGACGTCCTCGTCGGGCCACAGGAACGTTCCCTCTTGACACATACGTCTGTGCATCCAGTTCGGCACATGTGCCATGTTGTGTGCCACGACGGGTCACAAACGTCATGCACAACATGACCGCCCAATACGCCAACTTGTCACGCCCAATATGTGATCCTATCCTCGAGGGACTCGGAGGCCCCACCAGGGATAGAAGCGCATATCGAAGACGCTTGCAAGGTGGATATCATTACATCGTACCATGTACATAATTAATGGGGATACATACAAATACATACAGTCTTCACAGGAATACATCAATACATAGCAATCACCATACAGAAGAGCAGAATCCGACTACGGATGAAACACAAACAAAAAACACGAACGACATCCACCCTGCTAGCCCAGGCTGCCGACCCGGAACCTATCCCCAGATCGACGAAGAAGAAGAAGCAGAAGGAGAACTCCAAAAGCAACGCGCATCGCTCTCACGTCAAAACATCGCGTTACCTGTACCTGCATCTGTTGTTGTAGTAATATATGAGCCACGAGGACTCAGCAATCCCATAACCATGGGTAGCAAGACTATCAAAGCGTAAATGGGTATGGAAGGGTAAGGTGGTGAGGTTGCAGCAAGCACTAAACATTGTATGGTGGCTAACTTACGAGTACAAGAATAAGAAGAGTAATCTACGCATAACGGTCACAAACTAATAATGATCAAGAAGTGATCCTGAACACCTACTTACGAGTCAACCATAACCCCACCGTGTTCACTTCTTGGTTCAAACCTCACAAGAAGAGACGATCACGGTTACGCACGCGGTTGGTGTATTTTAATTAGAATTAGTGTCAAGTTCTCTACAACCGGAGGTTATAAATTTCCAAGTCGCCAAATAACCGCGGGCACGGCTTCGCGAAAGATTTAACTCTGCAGGGGTGCTCCAAGTAGTCCATTATAAATTACCACACGCATCCAATGGAACATCCTCACACCGTGATAACACGATGCTTACGATAAGGAATCCCGGTGGACAAGCCACTCGTAACAGGTAAAACTAAACCAGCAAGACCTCCCGGTGAGCCAGATCCGCATCTAGAGCCGCGCGCCCTCTATCTACGGGCATCATCCGTCTATGCATAGTGGACGGTAGCCAAATACCTCGAGTTGCCCCGAGGCGGCTCCGCCGACTGCTAGGTAGGTGGACCAACACTCATGAGGAGCACTGGCTCGGGTTGTTGATTAAAAAAAATCCTCGGGGTCCGGAAAGTCCCTATGCAAATTTTAGTTGTTATTAGGCAAATGGTAAAACCATAGTTGGGCCTTGCTGGAGAATTTTATCCTAAAACGAATGGACAGGGGGGTTCCCATATGCCCCACATGTGTTAGAAGCGCTCATCAAGGAACATAACACCGGTATTACGGAAACTAGGGCGGCATGAGTGGAACAAAACACTAGGCAAAAGGCCGAGCCTTCCACCCATTACCAAGTATATAGATGCATTAATTAAATAAGAGATAATGTGATATCCCATGATATTCATGTCCCAACATGGAACAACCTGCAACTGCACCTGCAAATAGCAACGCTATAAGAAAAGGGCTGAGCAAAGCGGTAACATAGCCAAACAACGGTTTGCTGGGTAAGGGTGGTTAGAGGCTGTATCATGGCATATGGGAGGCTGACATATATGTGGTAGGAAGCGCGACATAGCGATAGCAACGAGACAACTAGCAAGCAAAGATAGTAAAGATATCCAAGGTCATGATCATCTTGCCTGAAATCCCGCTCGGAAGAAGATCGAGTCCATGAAGAAGACGAACAAGCGTAGTCGAACGAATCCTCACGATCGCAATGAAACCAGAACTATCGAGAAGAAGCACAACCGGCAAGAAACAAACAATATGGTAAACAAACATAATCATGGCATGATGCACAACCAAGTATGATGCATGTCCGGTTCAAAGATGAATGGCATGGCAAGGTGCACAGCAATACTACACATTAAGTGAAGCTCAAGACGAAACTCCACAACAATTATTTAGTTCACTCCCGTTTATGCTACTCATCAATATTAAATGTTGGTTACCATGGCAAGAGATGAAGCATAATTAATCTACCTATCTAGGCAATTTAAATGGGGCTGGAAACAACACAAAACAAGTCCGGAAATTCCCCATATGCAATTTTCGAATTTGGTACTGTTCTGCCTAAAACATATTTTTAATGTTGTTAAATATGCAAAGTAATGTCGCCATGTTAATCTACACATTTTTCTAGACCATTTACATATAAAGTTTATTTAATTCGAAGCTACGGTTATTTAGTTATAAAATAAACCATTTTAGCATGTCATTTATGCAAATTAATGCAAACAACAATTTTAGCATTTTTAACATGGACGAAAGTTACACATGATAAAACTACATGAAATTCTAAGCATTTTACATATATGAACCATTTTAATCCGATGCACGGTTCATGAGATATTAAATGCATGAGGATGACATGTTTAAGTTAGATGCAATTTATGAAAAACATGGCATATGAAATGATATGGAGCATTTGTCGCCATGACAGAAGAAAGGGGTGCCACGGCGGAGAAAACGGAAATGGTGCCACGGCAACATTCCGGTTATCCGACAACTCGATTGAGATACCGGTGCAAAGGAACAAGTGTGGGTGTGAGCGTGTCATGCAAAAGATGATGGGGAGTGATCCCGCTGCCGGGTGTCCCACGTGTCGGCGGCATGGCAAAAGAGGGGCAACGTGTAACGAGCAATCGCATACGGTGCAAACACGCGGTGCATCTCACACCACACATGCATTCGATCAACGAGCGGTCGTCTCGGCATTATACCTTCGAAGCATGCATTCGGGACGGTTCGAGTTGGGTGCGTCGTGGAAGTAGTGGTACTTGGCAAAGCGCACGAAGGTGGTAGTTGTTCACTTGATGGTCTTCGGTGACGGTAGGCGTACACTTGTCGAAAGGAACTTGCCAAATCCGAGGTCTTAGGGGGTCATCCTTGAACTTGACGAAACCCACGGCGACGGTAGTGGTACATGTCGGCGGTAGTCGTACTTGACAATCCAAAGGGGTACTTGCAGGGATCCACAACACCGTTAACGTTCGTGGCAGAGGAACTTGACGTTCATAGGTCTTCCAAAGGCGTCGTGGTACTTGACGTTTGTGTTTCAAATCCAGGGTCCGTCCACAGTCACAAAACGCAGGTGTACAGAGGCAAAACTTGAGCGGTGCTGCACATACGCGGTTGCCAGAGGATAGACGACGCCGGATCGAGGCTAGCTTGGCTGGACATGAAGGCCCACGGGCTCGGGTCAATGGGGAGAACGGGAGCGCTCTGCTCGTTCTCGAGCAGTACAGGGAGTGGCGCCGATCTGGATGGAGCTCGGGACCGCGGTGAGTAAGAGGTGCATGGGAGGGGCGATGCGGGCGTCGTGGACGAGCCGGAAGGCGGAGAGGGCGCGTGAGGAGGGACCTCGTGGCCGACGGCGGGGCAGAGCACGGCTGGAGGAGGCGCAGGCGAGGAGGAAAGGCAGGGCGTGGTTCGGTGGCAGGGCTCGCGAGCAGAGGAGAGGCGTGGCGAGGTCGACGGGAACCGGCCGGAAGGGGCTTGAGGTGGCGGCGCAGAGCCATGGCAGGGGCGGATGCTCCCGCATCGGGCTCCATGGCGGCTCCTACTCATCGACAACGAGACGAGGAGGCCTGAGAGACAGCAAGAGAAGGGTGAGGAAGGTAGGGGATGGAGCGGATGCGGAGACAGGGCGAGGAGGCGGAGAGCTTGACTGGCTGGGGCGCCGGAGCACAGCGGTGGCGAGGTGCGGTCGCGGCAGCGGGGTGGCCAGGGGCGCGGGGTGCGAGGCCCTCGCTTCTATCTGTGTGGCGGCGGCAAGGAGGAGGACGAGTGGATCGAGAGGAAGAGAGAGGTTGAGGGGATCGGGCTAGGGTTATAGGGATTTGGTGGGCTGCGGGGCTGGTGGCTTCGGCTGCAACAGGTAAATGGGCTCTGCCCAGTTTCTTCCCTTCTCTGTTTTTTTCTTTTATATATAAGAAATTGACAGACATAAAGAGAAAAGAAACAGGGGCTAGGATAAGAATATGGAGGATTTAAAAATTATCCCTGGGTTCCTGGATTTTTGAGCTATTTGAATAAAATGCTTTGGCAAATTTTAGAGACTACAAATTTATGCAAGTTTGAAAATAACGCAAACTTGAATAAATCCTTAGCCCAACCAAAACACTTCCAAAAGACCTGAAAACTGGAGGAGGTGCTATTGGCATGGTCTAAGAAGTTTAGGAAAATAGTGAGCAATGATCTGAAACAGAAAATGCCACTAGAGCAACAATTGACAGAAAGAAAGAATATGGAGAAGTCCTTGTTGGGATTGAAAACTTGGTGAGAACAAGTTGGAAGAGCTTGGGCATGGGAATTTAATTGCAAGTTTGTTATGGTGAATTCCAAACTAATGGAATATTTATTATAGCTGCCTACATATTGGGAGGATATGTTTTAAAGAGAAATCACCATGTGAATTTCCCTCAATTTAAATAGATCAAAAGATCTATGCAATTTATTTAGTTGAGTTTTTAAATGGGTTGCAAAATTTAATGGCATGATGACATGATGCAATGCAAAAATAAAATAGCGCACAAAATATAATAATACTAATGCAAAGAATCGGTCTTGGGCTGTTACAACTCTCCCCCACTTACAAGAGATCTCACCCCGAGATCTACGAATGAGAAGAGGAAGGGAAGATGAAGAGGTAAAACAAAGTTGCTTCTTTGACAAACGAGTGAAACCAACGAGCCTTCGAGGTTGCAAAGACATGACAAAAGGTTTCAAAGACATAAAGAGTTGACAAATAAGATGAATGAATTGAAACCACTCCGGATGAAACGAGATGGACAAAGAATGAGGAAGAACAAATTTTGAACAGCACTCCGGCTGAAAAGAGAAGGAAATAGAGCATGAATTAGTCAAAATGAGATGACACTTCGGAGCGAGCAACAACACATCGCCTCCGGAACAAAAGAATGGAAAACTAGATACTTGAAACGAAAAGAACGGAGGAGAACCCAACATCTTCTACCACAAAAGAGCTTGAAAGAGCATCCTTACGGAGAAGGGTTGAACGGCGTTGTTGAAATAATCAATAACTAAAAGATATGCTTCCAATGGCCTCATGGAAAACATCAAAATTTTGAGGTTCAACCTGCCACTAACAGAAACAATTGATTACTTGAGAGCAACATGGAGATGAAAAACTTCTTCCACCGAGAGGATAAAGAGCAAGCTTGGATCATGGATAATCACCACAAATAGCAACAATCCTTCGGAAAGGCTTTAGGTGAAATCTATACCAAGATAACTCCAACGAAGAGGTTGATGGGTTTAAAATATCTCATTCTTGACAACTGTGAATCATGAAACACGAAGACAAATTGTCAAGAAGGACATAATACCACCTCAAAAGATAAGGTAGAAAGGATTAGCACTTCGGAATGCAATATGAAGAATGCTTGAGCTCATCGAAGAGCACTACGAGAATGAATTAAAATCCTTGACGAACCACCATGAAGAACTCCGGTAAACAAAAGGATGATAGAAACGAAGGTTGAAACGAACAAGATGAAGTCTTGCAATGATATAGATGGAGCTTCGTGATGAGATAACCGAGAAAACTTGGAACTCCGGAAAAGAAAGATGAACAGCTAGAACCGAGAATTTATTCATCAAGAACAAACTCCGGAAGAAGGAATTAAATCACCTCCATGAAACAAGAATAAGAATTATGCCATGCTTATCCTTCATCAACTTAAATTGATGACAAGCAACGGATTGGCATGCCACTTATTCTTCTTGAAAAGATTGAAAAGAGATATAGCACAAACTTGACGGAGTCTTCGAGGAAACACCGGTAGGATTTTGGAAAGAACAAATGAATTGATACGATAACAAGGAAGAGGAATGTTGAATGAAACCACCGTAAGAATTGAAAAGAACGAATAAAAAGAGAATGAATCGCCGGGAAGAATTAGAAAACGAACAAAGATACTTGCGGGAATTTAGATACAAGATAACGAAGAGATCACGAGCTGACTAGAGAATACTTGAATGATGCACCTGAAGAATTAGAGAACGAGAAATGAACATTGAGAATGAATAAATCTTCTGAAATGATGGCCTTCGGAGAATCAAAAATGGAAAGAACTCATGAAATGCTCCGGGTGGGTATGAAAAGAATTTCTCACGTCCATAAATGATTAAACAGGATAACATCAAGCTTGAACAATGAATATTCAAGAGAACGGATATGATTTATGAGAGACTCTTCTTCGGTCTTCAAATGCTGAGAATTACGATGAGAGCCACCAAAATTATTGAGACACTCCGGAACAATGAAAAGAGTAAGATTGGGATCAAAATGAAATGATTTGAAGGAAATCTCGAAGAAGACAATTGACTGATGAAAATCCATTCTTACGTCAAACTTTGAAATAATTTGAGAAAAGCTCCGGGAAAATTAGAAGAGTCAGGTAAGATCCTGGGAGAAAGACCTGTGGATTAGGGCCCACTCAAAAGAAACACCTTTGAAAAAGATTATTAAAAGAGATAATGCACCGGTTGGATTCAAATGGATTGAATGACGTAACAACCACAATTAGCTTGAACGGATCTTGAATGGAAACACGAATCTTCTGAGATATCTTCGGCACTCCGGAGAAGAAATAGAGAGAGGTGAATGAACAACAGAGGCTTGGATAAGAATTTCCAACATGGGAAATATTTGAATCGATGAAAGGAAAATGATCAACATCGAAAGCTTGAATTTAGACCACCGGAGAAGAAAACGAGAACAAAGAATGATGACTTGTAGCTCCTGAGCATCTTCATGAAAATCACCGGTTAAGAACATTGAAGGAAAAGAATGAAGTGACTTCTTACGAATAAATTGGATACTTGATTTGAGATCTCTGACTCCACGAAGAAAAAGGGTGGGAGGGTGGGAAAAAGAAAGACAACTTAGATGGATGAAATGAACTCCGTTGAGAAAACTGAGAATTGATCTTGCAAATGTTGAAAGGATTGGATTAACTTGAAGAGAGGCACATCGGGTGAAAAGAATTTACATGAAGAATTAGCAATCCATAAAAATATGAGAACACCGCTTAGGAAAGGCATGGAATCAACACTTGACTTCGAAGCAACTCGAATACCATAACAAAAAACAAAACAAGGATTTGGCTTACAGAATAAGCCGGAACAAACATATGATAGACCCCAAATCATATCTTGTGTCTGTTGGGAAAGATATCCTAGGTAATACTTGAATTCCCACCTAAGAACTCCCGAAATTTCTTGGTTATAAGATCAGGTTGCGGATATGGGAACCTACTCAGCACACAACAACAATAATATCCTAATCAGCTGCAACCAATCCACAACCTTCACACACGACCAAGAAACTTCGCAAATCCGTGTACCTCAGACCTTCGAAAGCACAGTGATACTAGTCATAGTGGATCATCCACGCTATCTCCACCAGTACTGGGGAAAAGTCACGGCACTATTTGCCACCACAAAAAGTATAGAAGCGTTTCGATGTCGGCGTCCTCTAGTATTCAGGAACTGAAACGATAGCGAATGTGACAAGAACCCCTTGGAGCTCAACTCCCCGGGTCCAATCCATACGGTCAGGAGGCACCAAGACAGAATTCCCATCACAACGATATCATAACGATTCCAAAATACCCGCATGATCCTAAAAAAAATTGAGTGAGAAGAGTAGTGGACTCAAACACCTACGTCACAATTCCTCACCAGAGCGACGAAGGGGATAAGGAGTAAAAAGAATTCCTACTCTCCGATATATAACTAGACTCAAAATAGTTTTTCTTCTATACTCGCCAACGGTTCGATCAATCAAGGGGGCTCCTATGGTCGGTCGAGGCTCTGATACCAACTTGTCACGCCCCGGACACACCCGCCGGTGGTCGTTACTCGTGGCGGGATCTAGACTGGCCCCACAGATCAATACTAGTCTTTCCTGCGCACTTTGTCCTCACTCGTGCGCACCCGGGACCAACTTCCCGATCGGTCACCCATCCTGAAATTACTCCAAGCTAAGCACGCTTAACTTTGGAATTCTTTCCGAATGGGCTCCCGGAAAAGAAGGAATTCCTTATTGATATGAGTAGTCTATCATCCCTATTAAGCCAGGCCATCACACCTACATAGATGTCCGTTCGGAAATTATACAAAGGACTCACCATCTTCTCACTGACACGTTGGAACGGGACAACACGTCAATGAAACATGGTTTGTCATTTCTCGTGCAAAATGCGATCGGGTCGTGTTATTTCTCGACTTTATTTTTTTAATGGCATGCCGTTTAATTTTGAAGCATTACTACACATCGTCCCGATTTATTAGGCCGGACGTTACATGCACGCTATCCATTGGGTACATGCACGCAGGAGAGAGAAAAAGTGCATGCATGGGAGAGAGATCGAAGACCTTAATTTGCCCCATTTATTGGTCCTGTTGCTCCGGCTCGCGGGAGGTACTCTACCAAGTAATATAGTTGTATATAGGCTGGAGCTTCAACGCTTGCTTGCTAGGGCTGCCCACTTGCTTCTCACACTATCACCCTCTCCAGATCTAAAAAAGACGGTGGTGGCCACTCTCTCTCCCTCCTCACCGATGGCTGATAACCCACAAGTATAGGGGATCAATTGTAGCTTTTTCAATAAATAAGAGTGTCAAACCCAACGAGGAGCTAAAGGTAGAATTAATATTCCCTTAAAGTTCTATCGACCACCAATGCAACTCTACGCACACTTAACGTTCGCTTTACTTAGAACAAGAATAAAACTAGAAGTACTTTGTAGGTGTAATGCTAGAACTACTTTGCAAGAATAAAAAGGAGTACTTAGTGAGAATAAAACTACGAGTAAATTGCAAGATAATAAAATTTAGTTGTTTAGTAGAAAGGTTTTGTAACACAAGAGAAAGATTTGTCCCTAGGCAATCGATAACTAGACCGGTAATCATTATTGCAATTTTATATGAGGGAGAGGCATGAGCTAACATACTTTCCGTACTTGGATCATATGCACTTATGATTGGAACTCTAGCAAGCATCCGCAACTACCAAAGATCATTAAGGTAAAACCCAACCATAGCATTAAGTAACAATTCCCCTTAACTCCCATACGCAACAACCCCCTTACTCGGGTGTAAGCTTCTGTCACTCTAGCCGCCCACTATAAGATAATTATGAACGTATTGCAAACCCTACAGCGGGAATCCCACACGCTTGCACGACATGGAGGGCACCATAGGACAGCACCAAAATAAAACATACAACTCAAACCAATCACAATCATCAATCAACCCATAGGACAAAAAGAATCTACTCAAACATCATAGGATTGCCACATATCATTGGATAATAATATATAGCGTTAAGCACCATGTTTAAGTAGAGATTACAGCAGGGAGAAGAGGTGTTACACCACTGCATAGAGGGGGAGAGAGTTGGTGTTGACGGCGGCGAAGTTGTTGGTGTAGATCGCCGTCACGCTAATTGCCCCGGCGGCGTTCCGGCGCCACCGGGAGACAGGGGGGAGAGATCCCCCTCCTTCTTCTTCTTCCTTGGCCTCCCCCCTAGATGGGAGAAGAGTTCCCCCTCTGGTCCATGGCCGCCATGGCTCCTGGAGGGGAGGAGCCCCTTCGAGATTGGATCTCTCTCTCTGTTTCTCTTCTGTTTCGCGTCTCTGTTTTCTGGCCTTTCACCGTTTCTTAAATATTCGAAGATCCATAACTCAGATCGGGCTGAAATTTTAACATGATTTTTTTCTCGATATAAGCTTCCTTGCGGCCGAAGAAGAGCCCCAACCGACTTACGGTGTGCCCACAAGGCATCACTGTGCGGCCTGGGGGCGTGGCCTGTTGCCTTGTGGAGCCTGTGGGCCTCCGTTTGCGTTGATTCTACCTCCCAAAAATCACATATATTCCAAAATAATTCTCTGTAAAATTTTATCGTGTTTGGACTTCGTTTGATATGGATTTTCTGCGAAACAAAAAACAAGCAGAAAACAGGAACTGGCACTGGGCACTAGATCAATATGTTAGTCCAAGAAATCATTTAAAATGTTGCCAAAAGTATGTGGAAATTGTAGGATATTGGCATGAAACAATCAAAAATTATAGATACAACGGAGACGTATCAGCATCCCCAAGCTTAATTCCTGCTCGTCCTCTTGTAGGTAAATGATAAAAAGATAATTTTTGATGTGGAATGCTACCTAGCATAGTCTTGATCATGTAATCTAATCATGGCGTGAATATTAAGACACGAGTGATTCAAAGCAATAGTCTATAATTTGATATAAAGACATCAATACTCAGGCATACCAACAAACAATCATGCCTTTCAGAATATAAATACTAAAGAACGCTATCCCTAGCCCGTCATGCTCAATCATTGATCCAGTCACGATGTACATAACATTAACTATACTCAATGCATAAAAATGACAATAGTGCTCTCCAACTGGTGCTTGAATGAGAAGGTGATGACTCAACAATAAAAGTAAAATAACATAAAGTAAATAGATAGGCCCTTCGCAGAGGGAAGCATGGATCTGCAGAGGTGCCAGAGCTCGAAGCTTAAATCAGAGATGAATACATTTTGAGAGGTGTACTTTTCCTGTCAACGTCACAATCGAGGGTTCTCAATATCTTCCATGCTAAACACATTATAGGCGGTTCCCAAGCGAAAAGATAAAGTTTACTCCCCCTCAACCATTCAAACACAAGCCATGGCTAGCCGAATCCTCGGGTTCCCTCCATACAATCAACTTTCCGGGGGAGTTTGTTTCATTATAATTCAATTTTGACCACATGATTGGGCATCCCAATTACCAGCCTCTCTCGTGCAATGACAGCTGAATAAACACCCATCGTGAGAATAACCCGCTTAGCATGGAAGATACTGACCACCCACTGCCGCTCCATGAGCGGTACGGGCACATAAAACAGATGCTTATTTGAATGATTAGAGGTGGCACATGCAAATTTACTTGGAACGACAGAGTAATACCGCATATAGGTAGATATGGTGGACTCATCTGGAACAACTTTGGTTTAAGGATTTGGATGCACAAGCAGTATTCCCGCTTAGTACAAGTGAAGGCTAGCAAATAGATTGAGAAGCAACCAACCAAAGAGCGGCAACGGTCATAATCATGCATTGCGAATAATTAACATTGGATACTAACATGAGTAGGATATAACTTCGTCGCATAACTATACATGCATGCTTCGGGAGTCACAAACCTTAACACCAATATTCTTACTAAACCACAATCATTCACTTGTACACCCACATATTACCATCTTAATATCGCAAAACTATTGCAAGGAATCAAACATATCATATTCAGTGATCTACAAGTTTTATGTAGGATTTTATGACTAACCATGTGAATGACCAATTCCTGTTAACTTTCTAAATAGATATAAGTGAAGCATGAGAGTTTATTTATTTCTACAAAAGACTTGCCCATGCTCTAATAAATATAAGTGAAGCAAAAGAGCATTCTACAAATAACGGTTTTCTATATGTAGAGAAACAGGCATCCAAACTTCAAATGATATAAGTGAAGCACATGAAGCATTCTATAAAGCCATACTCAAAAGATATAAGTGAAGTGCATGAAGCATTCTATAAATCAACCAAGGACTATATCATACCAGCATGGTGCATTATTAAAAGAAAAATAAAAAGCACACGACGCTCCAAGAATTTACGCATATCATGTGAACAAAACAAAAACCGAGACATGCCGATAATTGTTGAAGAAAGATGGGATGCCTTCCGGGGCATCCCCAAGCTTAGATGCTTGAGTATCCTTGAATATTTACTTGGGGTGCCTTGGGAATCCCCAAGCTTGATCTCTTGCCTCTCCTTATTCTCCTCATATCGATACCTCCTCGATCTTCGAACACTTCATCCACACAAAACTTAACCGAACTTTTTATTAGAGGGGTTAGTACATATAACATGAAATCCCATTATGTCCTGCTGTAACATTATTGTATAATTATAATCAAACATTACCCACTGTATGCTATCACAATTCTATGGCTCCCAAGTCAACGGGGCTCAACAAGATTTCAAACATATGCAAATAAAGAAACTATAACAGCAATCTGTGAAAACAGGACAGTCTGTAAAGATGCAAATGAAACATATACTTCTGTACCTCAAACAATTCTGAAAAATTAGGAAAAAGTAAACAATTTGCATATAAGTACTGTGTAAAAATTTCAGAATTTTTCCATGTTCCAGTAAAATATAGAAATTCAAACACTACAGCAAAAGTTTCTGTTTTTTCACAGCACACACCAAACAAGCAATTTAAACATCCTAAAGGTAAATCTTGGCACATTATTTTTATAATACAATGAATTTGTACAAGGGGATAATTATTTTTGCGAGAAACTTCCATGAAAAATTCTACATTGTTTCCATGAGCATGAACACAAGTGTTCAAGGCCGACCCTCACTCCTTCAATGCATAACCTTCCAATCGCTTCTCTTTTTGAAAAAGTTTTTAGGTTCCCCTCTATATTTTTTTGTTTTTAAACTTTTTTAAAAGCACTCAACAGAATAAAATGAATCTCTAAAACTTCCGGGTTGTCTCCCAGGTAGCGCTTTCTTTAAAGCCATTAAGCTAGGCATAAAGTGCTCATGCTATCGATCCACCCGGATCCCAAGGTATATCAAAGCCAATTTTAATTAACAATGATTTGTAATTTAGTATTGAGCACAAAGCAACATATATCATGCAATGACAAAGTATAACTCTCTTCCTATGCATCGGCATGTCATAAAAGAACAATTCATGCACAAATAATAAAGGCCGATACATAGCATAAACAGTTTTTTTTGCAATTTTATCGTATTAGAAACATAGAGAGGTGGAGATTTAGTTCCTCTCTCATAATAATTTCAAGTAGGAGCAGAAAACACATGCATATCATATTCATCAAAATCATCATGTGTAGTAGTAAAACGCAACCCATCAATGTAATCCTTAATAAGCGCAAACTTCTCTGATATAGTGTAGTTGGGAGAATTCAAAAAGATAATAGGACTATCATGTGTAGGTGCAATAGCAACAATTTCATGTTTAACATAAGGAACTATAGCAAGTTCATCTCCATAAGCATCATTCAAATTGGCATCATGGCCACAAGCATAGCAAGCATCAATTTCATCAAAAAGGGATATTTCAAACGAATCCAAGGGATCATAGCAATCATCATAGCATTCATCCTTCGGTAAGCACGAAGGGAAATTAAACAATGTATGAGTTGAAGAGTTACTCTCATTAGAAAGAGGGCACGGGTATCTAATCCGCTCTTCCTCCTTTTGTTCTTCGCTCTCCTCATCATCTTTTTCATCTAATGAGCTCACAGTGTCATCAATTTCTTCTTCCATAGGTTCCTGCAAAATATTATTCTCTTCTTAGACAGCGGAGACTTTCTCAATAAATTCATCAATATAGGCATTATATTCATAATTCTCATGGCAATATTTAAGTATAGCATAATTTTCAGATCTGTAAACAGCATCATCATAATTTTCACACTTTTCAAACAAAGATTCAATTTCATAAGCACCCTTAAAAGCAACAAATTCTTCTATTTGTTCAACATCATAGTAATCATATATAACATTAGCATAAGAAGCCAAGGTTTTATTATCATTAAATTCACATGAAAAGGGAAGGTGTGAAGCCTTCATCTTAGAGCAACAAGTATAATCATATCTTGAGCATAAATTCCAAGCATACCATTGCAAATAATTAATTTGATCCCATAAGTGCTTCCCTTTTTGAGACAAGCGATAATCCCTAAAGTATTCCCGTTGATCCAAAGTATCTCCCATTATCAAGTTGAATGGAGATTTATCAGGATTATCAGAGTACTATTTAATATTCTTCACATAACAAGCATCGAGGGTTTTAGGAGGTTCCCCATCTCCATGAGTAGCAAGTAGAACTAATTTTTTTGGTATTTCGTGATCCATATCCATAACTAAAGATATAACACAACTTAGAACAGAAAATAAAAACTACTTAGTGATAAAGCAAACAAGCACACAGGAGAATATCAACCCCACGCTATTGCTCCCCGGCAACGGCGCCAGAAAAAGGTCTTGATAACCCACAAGTATAGGGGATCAATTGTAGCTTTTTCGATAAATAATAGTGTCGAACCCAACGAGGAGCTAAAGGTAGAATTAATATTCCCTTCAAGTTCTATCGACCACCGATACAACTCTACGTACACTTAACAATCGCTTTACCTAGAACAAGAATAAAACTAGAAGTACTTTGTAGGTGTAATGCTAGAACTACTTTGCAAGAATAAAACTAGGAGTACTTAGTGAGAATAAAACTACGAGTAAATTGCAAGATAATAAAAGTTAGTTTTTTAGTAGAAAGCTTTTGTAACACAAGAGAAAGATTTGTCCGTAGGCAATCGATAACTAGACCGGTAATCATTATTGCAATTTTATATGAGGGGGAGGCATGAGCTAACATACTTTCCGTACGTGGATCATATGCACTTATGATTGGAACTCTAGCAAGCATCCGCAACTACCAAAGATCATTAAGGTAAAACCCAACCATAGCATTAAGTAACAAGTCCCCTTTACTCCCATACGCAACAACTCCCTTACTCGGGTGTAAGCTTCTGTCACTCTAGCCGCCCACTATAAGAGAATTATGAACGTATTGCAAACCCTACAGCGGGAATCCCACACACTTGCGTGACATGAAGGGCACCATAGGACAACACCAAAATAAAACATACAACTCAAACCAATCACGATCATCAATCAACCCATAGGACAAAAAGAATCTACTCAAACATCATAGGATTGCCACATATCATTGGATAAAAATATATAGCGTTAAGCACCATGTTTAAGTAGAGATTACAGTGGGGAGAAGATGTGTTACACCGCTGCATAGAGGGGGAGAGAGTTGGTGTTGACGGCGGCGAAGTTGTTGGTGTAGATCGCCGTCATGATGATTGCCCCGGCGGCGTTCCGGCACCTCCGGGAGAGAGGGGGAGAGAGCCCCCCTCCTTCTTCTTCTTCCTTGGCCTCCCCCCTAGATGGGAGGAGAGTTCCCCCTCTGGTCCAGGGCCGCCATGGCTCCCGAAGGGGAGGAGCCCCTCCGAGATTGGATCTCTCTCTCTGTTTCTCTTTTTTTTCGCGTCTCTGTTTCTCTCTGTTTTCTGGCCTTTCACCGTTTCTTAAATATCCGGAGATCCGTAACTCCGATCGGGCTGAAATTTTAACACAATTTTTTTTCTCGATATAAGCTTCCTTGCGGCCGAAGTAGAGCCCCAACCGACTTACGGTGTGCCCACAAGGCATCACCGCGCGACCTAGGGGGGGCATGGCATGTTGCCTTGTGGAGCCTATGGGCCTCCGTTTGCGTTGATTCCACCTCCCAAAAATCACATATATTCCAAAATAATTCTCCATAAAATTTTATCGCGTTTGGACTTCGTTTGATATGGATTTTCTGCAAAACAAAAAACAAGCAGAAAACAGGAACTGGCACTGGATCAATATGTTAGTCCAAGAAATCATATAAAATGTTGCCAAAAGTATGTGGAAATTGTAGGATATTGGCATGAAACAATCAAAAATTATAGATACGATGGAGACGTATTAGTGGCCACAGATCCGGCCTGGTCCTGTCCACCGGGGAAGAGGAGGACGTGCACTGACGACAAGGCCGTCTTCTCAGACCTAGCATCGGTGCGGGATGGCCTCCGTCCCCAAGCTCGCTGCCGTAGTGTCGGCGGAGGACGATGACGCGAGAAGCCGCTTCCCGCCGACCCTCTGGTATGCTACCTTTTTTCGAACCATACCCTTGTGCTATTGCCCCATCTGCCCACGTCGCTGCCTGCGGTTGTTTTTCCACTGCCCCATCTCCCCAAGTTACTAGCCTCTGTTGGTCATGCAGATGAAAACCTTAATTTGCACTATTAAAGGAAACCCTACTTCATGCAGACTAATCCATGTCTGGGATGAATAAGGAAAGAAAGGGGGGAAAGTAGTACTGTAGAAGAGACTTGGTATCGAACCTGCATCTTGGTTGAAAAGGGGAAAATCAGTAGTAGCTGAGGAACGAGTCTCTTGTCTCTTGGTTGAAAAAGGAAAGAAAGGCAGGACAACGCAATAGAGAATGACCAGGTCGATAGGTTTGTTGTCCTCACATAGGAAAAAGGTGGCTAAAGAGAACAAAAATGGGACATAATCCAGATATGTTGCTTGGATATTTGTTGCTCTAGGCAACCATCCCTGCTTCACCACTCTATGCGTCTGTGGAGGTACATTGTACTTTTTCGACAAAGGGTGGATTTTATTGGCTCAAAACGGAGCATCAAGAAGATACATAACACAGTGAGCACACACCCGGCCTCTGCACAGCTAGGATGCACACAGCCAACACCATGCTATTATTGCCACTTTTTTTTGTTAGTATAACGCCACCGGTAAAATCATGCTACTGCTAAAGTGATGCCACTTTTAAGTAATGCCGCAGTCAGTCTAATGCCACCGATAAATTGAAAAAGGAAAGAAAGGGAGGAAAACTACTACCTCTCTTTCCAAATACAAGACGTTTTGGTACATTAAATTGAACTGCGAAAACGTCTTATATTAAGGAATAGAGGGTGTAGAATTCTTCAAATTATGCCGACAAAGCTAGTCACACCTTTGTTAAAATTAATGTTCATTATGTTATCGGCGGAGGTTTGCATTTTTTTCTCTATTGCCTGTTGATTACATATCTAACATCATGATGTAATGGTAAGTCAATTTTTTGTATAGTTTCACCGAAATGTCAAGGTGGTGATGGCATTTTATTTTAGTTGAACTGCACAAAAAATTCTTAAAAGAAGAGGAAAGGTCAGCAATGGTTCAATCTTTCACAAAATACCATGGATGCCTTCGTGACATCCGTCGCTGTTGCCTTCTTTATTCCTTTGAACAGGTGGTTAGAAACTGTCTTGCTACCTTTTCCCATTAAGAAATTTGGAATGCTTAAATTTCTAAGTCTATGCTTCAACTAGTGCCACTTTTAATCACAGTCTCAATATCTGTACAAACAAGGATGCTCGATTTTAGTGGAACTGCACAAAAAGTCCACATGGTTCAACATTATGACCATTATTTTCTGCAAACTGTTATATCTAATCGGTGGCACTATGAGCTGTTCATTACCAAGGTACATGGTTTGCTACTATCTTGCTTCTGTTTTTGTACTATCATTAGATAGTAATATTAGTGGTTTGCATGTAAATTTATTGCCAGGGTGGACCTCCATTGGTGGTGCTGGACATGAATCAATGATTGGATGCCCACTTTCGGTTGTATCTATTTCACCTCTTCCATCCCTGCAAACATGGATATCCTTGTCTGATGAAGAATAGGCGCTATATTTCTGCTCTGTACCAACAAATCAATTCAGTATCAAATTGTCCAGTGCAAAACATGACAGATGCTAGGCAGAAATGACCAGCAGAGACGTGGTTAAACAAAAAATACAAGGTGGAGTATATGTTAACTAGCTGCTTGATATTTGTGCAAACAGATGTCTGCTCGTTGCTATTTGGCAAACAAACACAGGGACCTCAATTTTTGTGGAACTGCACAAAACAATAGGATAGTCACTGCATGTAGTGCCATTTGAAAATAGACACAGAAGGATTGGATAGTCACTGCATGGACTGCACAAAAGTAGTACTGTACTATTTATTGGCCAACAGTAGGTGCTTCATTGCTCTGGTCTGATTCTCCAATGGGCATCATCTTGCTAAACTTAAAGTTGCATTCCAAAAATAGTCTTGCCGTGTGATCGACAGATGACCACAACATATTTCAGTAGATGTTCCTCCATCATGTGTGGTTGATTCTCATGGTTCCATCTATTGGTGAAACCACTTACGTTTGCAAGAGGAAATGTAGACTTTACAAACAAATTTGTCTTTCACTCTGTACTGAATGTTGGCCCAAAGAAGCATCCATGTTAGTAGCAAGAACAGATGTATTGTGTATGATCTGTGAATCATTGAGATGCATAAACATGTTGATCTTATGCATGGGAATCATACTAGTTGGTTGTGAATTTGGGCTATTAATGTGAACATATTACTAAGCCAGGCCTGTGAGTCTGGTGTGAACATTTAGAACGGACCGGCTCTTACTACTGTGCACAACAGTTCCTTTTTTCTCTTCCCTCGGTGTTTTCTTTTTTCTGAAACGGAGGCAAAAGATTTGCCTCATGCATTAATTAAGGAGTTCACAGTTGCTTTTACAAAGAAAAGCAAGACAGAAATTACAAAGGCACTACTCTCCCGGCATGATGTGACCCAAAGTTTTGCCACACACTGGATGTTTAAAGACAGGATGGACGGAAGAGTAGACTTGTGCCGGTACACCCTAGCATTCCTCTCGCACCAAATGGTCCAACATGTTCCTTATTTCTCTTCGCTCAGTGTTTACAAGTTACTGATCGATCACTAGCTAGCCTACTAATACACTCCTGGTAGTTTTAGTTGTGATGCAAGATCCAAGGGTGGCAGTTTTTAGAATAAAAATGCCTTCCTCTAAAGAAACTGACATGCTGTTCTGAAGAAAATGCCATGCGAATCTGAAGAAACTGCCAGCAAAAACGTTTGCAAATGCCTTCTCTCCCAATGAAGGTTCATCAACTATTGCGATCCTACACGTACACTATCCGACCGACTCGATCCTACACGAATAACCAGTGGATCACGCACGTACCTCATCTGGATGAATCAAGTGCACTTGTTTGACCGTCATGCCGATGTGTGACCCAGCACTATCGGGACGGAACGGGAGTACGGCACAGTCATAACTTTAGTTTTTCCAGTTTTCCACGGTAAGCTGGCGCGCTAAAAGCCATGCCTGCTTATGCATTGAATTCCGATGACCGTCGCGTTTCCCATGACACGCCAGTTTACCTACCGTCCGCCTATAATTACTGGTTCCCGGTGTGCTCCGGTGGCACCTTCACCCAACGCACCCTATCCTCACAAGACCCCACCGGCCCGACGTCGCTCGCCACTTGCCCTCGCTCTCGCCACGTTTGTCATGCCCCCGCGCGGCAGCAATAGGTGACGCCAGAGGCGCTCACCGCCGGAGTTAGTGTTCGGTTTTTCACGGGAAGGCAGACGGAGGGAGGAGGCATTATGGCGGTCTTTAGATGGCAATGCGGAGTATGAGGATGCCTTGGAGCGCGACCGCATGGCGGAGGAGCAGCGTACCGCCGATTTGCGTCGCCAGCAGAGCATGGAGGAGGAGTAGCGCACCGCCGCTCTGCGTCACGAGCAGAGCGCCCTAGAGGCTGTCGGGCACACACGCGTGCGCGACTCTGAATTTTACTACCAGCTCGTCAAGTGGGTTTTTAGAAGTTGAAGCTTCAGTGAACCACGTCGGCATGGAAAGGGCCAACGGGCGCGAGCAACACGCCCTATCGCACCTCTGCCAAGACCGAGGCGAGGAGGAGGACGTCGGTGCCGGCGTTTAGCGTTTGCCGCAGATGGCGGCCGGCATCGTCTAGTTAGCTAAGAGTATGTTAGTTGTTCTAAAATCGAGTATTAGTGGGAGTAGAAAGGTAAGTTGGCTATGATGGTTGTCACCGTGGAAGTTCAGTACTCTATATCTGAATCAGACCTGTTACTTTGCTCTGAATGTTGAACTTTCCTATTGAACATTTGGAATGGGCTGTTATTTTTTAAATTGGTTGTATTTGTCCGCCACGGATTCAGAGCTGACTTGTGGGCCTACTAGGTTGACACATACACAAGGCTTTGTCTACTTAGTCAACAAACGATTGTGGCAGCCTAAGCCGTTGGATGTCAATCCAACGTCTGTCGTGCTTTTTCAATATCTTGTCTTCTTCCTCTAGGCTCCAGCTGCCCAAACCAAACCAACGTCGGCGGGATCACCTGCTCCCGCCTTCCGTGGCTTGCTGCGCAGCCACGCACGCATCACTGTCCCACCGTACCCTAACCGATGCCAGGCCATCCCTCTACACCCCCACCCACCCACCCCCACCTCCTGTTATTCTCCGGCGACGGCATCCCCACCCCGCACCAACCCTCGTACTCCCCTCCGCTTCCGACCACACTGCCGCATCTTCCACGGCTCCTTTTCGTTCCCGTCTGAGGCCTCGTCGTCATCCTCCGCTTTGGTTCCCTCGCCGCGGCACTGCCTTCTGGCATTGTCAACATGGTAAAAAACCAAGAGGAATCACGAGATGATTGTACGTGGAGAGGATGACAGTAGGGACCCACCAGTGTCATGGCAGTACACAAGCAAGTACCTCCTTATTACAAGCCAAAAAAATGCTTCCTCCTAATAGTTTCCTGACATCTTGGTCCCACCCCATTGTAAACGTAGTCAATAAATGAGAGAATTGCACAATGAGCGACTGTCAACAAACGACAGGAATCGGTGAGGACTGTACGTGGAGAGGATGACAGTAGGGAACCTGTCGGCGTACGACACCTATGGGATCGCGTGGATCCCTTTACGGTTCGGCAAGGGGAAAAGATTTGCACAAAGAGCGGAACCAACGATCAACGCGAGGATCTTTACCTAGGTTCGGGCCGCTGAGAAGCGTAAAACCCTACTCCTGTTGTTGTTTATTGTGGATGTTCTTGGCTCAAGTACACGGAGCGCTTGTGGTGGGAAAGCAGCTACGCATGCAGAATGGGCCGGAAGGTCCTCCCCCCCTGTAGCTATGCCTTGGGCCTCCTTTTATACGTCCAAGGGGTCACCAACAGTGGCAGACAGCAGTACAAGAGGTGTAAAGTTACTACAGTATTTCATGATTATCACCGACGTCTTAGGACAAACGTCTTAGGACAAAACGCACTTAATGCTCTGTTTAGGTGTCCCTTACTTTCTCGGGGGCAGAAAAAGGGCCCGTCCCATCAGCACCGATTAACCCCATTTGCGGTCGACGCCGTGACACGCAACCAGGAGGACAAGCCCTAAACGACAAGCTAGTCGCTGCGCTGGAGCGGCGGCACTGTGCTGAAGCGGTGGGATCTTGCCGGGTGCGAGATCTTGCCGGGTGCGAGGCCTTGCCGGGCGCGGGGCCTTGCCGGGCCTTCGCGAGCCTTCCCGGCAAGGATCTTGCCAGGAACCCAGCCTCCGGTCTTCTGTCTTCTGATCATTAGCTTGAACGCCTTCTTGATATCTTGTATCCGTTTCCAGCTGTCCTCCGGCAGGCCTTGCCATTGGTATGGCTACAACCGTCCGTGCACAAGTATGGGGGTACTAAAATGACCCAAACTTTAGTACACCGACAGGAGCCCCCGGGCCTAGGCCATACACGAGTGCGAGGCGTTGTTGGGCTAGGCCCAAACCGTGCACGGGCACGCGTGGCAGGAGTTAACTGTCATAATCCTCTTATTTACCCCCCCCCCCACGATGCGCATTAGATGCGAAACGTGGGAGACGTGCACGGAACGGCCACAGTAGTGCGCTTGTAAAAGTGCATTCCCATTGATTAGTAAAGAGGCAACCTCCGCTCCTTCCCCATAAAAAGGAATCCACAGAGGCGCTGCTCATTTACCTCTCATCTTTTCCAATCTGGAAACCGCCATTGCCTTCTTCCTCGAGCTCGGAACAGAGCCTACCCCATTCATCCGCCACCCCCACGCTCGCATCAGTCTCGGCCTCCGCTCCCACAGTCGCCATGCCGCCCAAAGCAAGCAAGGGCAAAGCGGCGAAAGCCGTCTGCTCAGATGCAGAGGCGGACAAGGCCGATTTGGTGGAGATGCGGAAGAAACACGTCGTCTTCGCCCCAACGCTCGACAGGCATGCCCTGATTGAGCGGTACCTGTGTATGTGGGGGAAAAAGACGAAGGCTCACCCTGCAACTCGCGTACTACCAGCTTCCGCCGAGGGCGGCCCAGATAAATTCCCTTTCTTCGCCGCTTACTTTTACTGTGGGCTCTGCCCTCCATTTTCTGATTTCTTCATCGACATCATGTATACATACGGCTTCCGCCTCTTGGATTTCACACCGAATGCCGTGTCATGCATGTCGGTCTTTGCTCATCTTTGTGAAAACTTCGCCGGAGTAGCGCCCAGCACAGCCCTCTTCCTCCATTACTTCATTCCCCGTATCGAGACAGAAGACGCCCTTTCTGGTTCTATCACTTGGATTCCAAGGGCATGGAATAAGGATACATACCCAGGCGGTCTCTACCGCAAGAAGTGGGATGAATGGCGGGACCAGTGGTGCTGGGTTAGGGAGAAAGATCCCCAGCCATTTTGTTCGCTCCGGCAGACGAAGGTGGTTCGCGGCAAGGACTGGAGCGGTCTCGATCCTCAGGATGATAAGCTTGCGATCGCAGTTACCAGGATCCACCGTCTCAAGGTTGCCGGGCTCACAATAGAAATGGTTGGCGCCGATTTTCTCCGTCGCCGCATCGCCCCTCTGCATAACAAAGGGAGACCAACTTGGGACTTCAAGAACGCAGCAGATATCATGAGGCTACGCCCCGGTCTGAACAACAACCTGACAGTCTTCCAGCACACAGCCCTCTGCCACAAGCTATTCAGGCCTGACGGGAAATACAAGTTGCCGGCTGGCATAATTCCCTTGTGCAACAACTCTGCTCTGAGCCCAATCATCACCATGATGCCGGCGTTTAACGCCCACGGCCTTGACGGAACTTGGGTCGAGCCGCCTAAAGAGCGCGTGCAGGAATTCTTTGACAATTTGTCGGAGAGAGCCGTCCGGGCAGAGTCAATCCTCATCTGCCCCACCACTGATGAAGAAGTGGCGTACATCGCCAGCAGGGCGGAAGAAGCGAACCTAGCCACGGAGGCTGGCAACTTTGGCTTCGCGGAAGAGGAAGCCAGCGAAGAAGGAATGGTGTCGGAGGAGATCCTTGCCGAGCAAGGTGAAGTCGCCGGGGAACAGAGTGGCATGATTGCCGGGGGCTCTACTGTCGAAGACACGGCCGAGGAGCAGCTGCACGAGGAGCCCCCGGTTCCGGAGAAGAAGAAACGTGTTCTTCGGAAAGCCGTCTCTGGCGTCCCAGCACATCAGCCTCCCTCAAGAGATGAGGTTCCGGGCAAGAAGGCGGCCGGCAAGGCTGCGCAGCGGCAAGAGGCCCAACAGCCACCCGTGCGACGTACGACACGCTCGACCGCGGCAACAACTGGTGCGGCGGGAGCATCCCATACGACGGCACCAGCGGCTGGAGCAGCAGGGTCACACCAACCTACTGCTTCTGCCGCAGCCAAGCGTCTCAGGACCCCTTCTCCACCTCCTTGCCCGGACACCGAAGCGGAGGTCGACTTCGACATCTCCTCTTTTAGTCCGGATAGAGAAGAGTAAGGGCCCTCGCCGTATCCTTGAACTTTTGAATTTCTGGTACTTCTTAACTCATTTGTTTTGCTTTGGCCTGTCCTCGCAGAGATACAGAGACGTTGGCGCAAAGTTTGGCGAAGAGGGCGAAGACTTCTACGGGTGATGAGCCTTCGGCAAGCACCGTTGGTGCGCCAGAGACCATCGTCATCAGCCCGGAGCCCTGCCCTCAACGCAGTCTCCAACCCAGTCCCCAGCGTGAGTCCACTACTCATTTTCCGCTGGCGAGCGTTGGGGAGATTATCTTCGCTATTGACATCACCGGGCTTGTAGGAGAAGGACGGCAACAAGGAGAGCCATTAGAGGCCGTCCCCGAAGTGCCGCCTCCGTCGACCACGCCGCCCAGAGATGAACCTTCGGCAGGGGGTTCCACCGGCGAGCCCATCCTCATTGAAGAGGAGCCGGCAAGCACAGGCGTTGGCCATCCTACATCGGCAACTAATGTTGCCGGGAAAGGACAAGCCACCTCTCAACAGCTCAACACAGGTAAACCGCATGCCTTGGCACTTGTTATTCTTTCTTCATTTCTGTTTTCTGGAACTCCAATTTTTGTCTCGTCTTGTTTTCTTTCTTGGCTTTCAGATCTCCCCTTGACGGAACAAACGGATGTTGATGCTGTCATCGAAGAGACCGCCAGGGATGCTGCCGCCGAGGCCGATAGGGTCGCAGCTGACGAGGCCGCCAAGGCTGCACAGGAAGAAACCGCCAAGGGATCTGCTGAGGGGGCCGGCAAGGAGACTGGCGACCATACTGACGGCATTCCTGCCGCAGGAGCGTCTGGCACTACGCCGGTCGCGGAGCTCCCGGCTGCTAGTGAGGCGGTTGTCGAGGATCAACCATCAACATCTGGCGTGCCCCCATCAAGCAGTTACCTCAAGGTCGGCGACAACCTGTTCGTCAGCGTACCGGGGACGGCGAACATTGGGGTGCCAGTCGAAGGAGAAACCTTTGATGAAGACGTCGTTGCCGCCGCTAGCAGCAGCGGGCCCAGGGAAGAGCAGCTCCTCCAAGCCATGAGCGATAACTTTCAGAAGCTCCAGGCGCTTTACCGCGCCCGAAAGGAGAAGCTGGACTCCAGGGCGGCAGTTGTTGAAGCAGCGGAGACAGATTTCCAAAAGCGCGTCGAGGAGACGCAAGTCTGGTATGCCGAGGCCTTCCAAGAGCTGACGGCTGGTCGTGAGCAGCTGAATCAGAGTTGGAACGAGCTCCTCATGAAGCAGACCGATGTCGAGAAGGCACAGGAGGAGGCTGCGTAGCAGGCCGCTGCAGAGGAAGCTCGCTTGACGAAACGCCGCGTCGGGCTTGATGCTCATGAAAAAGACCTTGCCACTCACGAGGAGGCGCTAGCCGCCAAGCTTCGTAGCAAGGATGAAGCGATCGAGAAACTTGTCACGCGGCGAACACAGGAGCTGGAGCAGAGGCACAAGGAAGCACTCGAAGCTCTGGTCGTAGACCACACCGGCAAGCTAAAGGAAGCCATCGAAGCCGCCGAAACTGCAGAGGCCGCCAAGAGCGAGCTGGGCGATAAGGTAAAGAGGCTGGAAACGGATCTTGAGGGCCAAAGCCGACAGAGATAAGACTCTCTTTAGCTTGGCGGAGATGCAAGCCGCCATGTCCGACAAGATCAAAGAGCTCTCTTCAGCCAATGAATCCATTGCCGATCTGACATTGAAGCTGACAACGCTGGAGGAGTCCCTTGAGAGCAGCAAGGCTCGTGAGAGGGCTCTGACCAAGGATCTCCAGGCTGAGAAGAGCCTACTCAACAGCGCCACCGCCACCTATAATGACTTCGAGAAAGGTGTGATGATCTGGACTGAGCGCCTCGTCAACGTCGCGGAAAGGCTTGCCACAGAACTGTCCACCATGGGCTTGAATAACTTCGGCTACTCTTCTGACGAGCGGGTGTCTTCGAGCGCCAAGCTGACCATGTTCTTTGAGGGCGTCGTTGATGCTCTCAAGCTGCTCCAGGCTAACCGAGCAACTCATCTGACCAACGAGTCTCGCAAACTCTGCCGGGCCGTCCTCCGCAAGGTGCTCATCAAAGTAGTGCACAAGAACCCTGGCATCAACCTCACCAATGTCCTTGCTAGCTTTCCGGAGGATGCAGATCTCAAGGCGCTTGAAGAGCTTGTCGCGCCCATCGTTGACAGAGTGAGCCACGTCAAGCGGGTCGAAGGCCAGCGCAGGGACTAGCCGCTTCGCTTCATCTTGTCGCCACTATTCCATGCCAACGACAGTTTTATCTTAAGTTAGAATTGCGGCGACTATCAATGTAATATAACTTACTATGTTTTGGATGAATGTATGCTATTTCCCTCGTCTGATTTCTTTCTATATGGTTTTTGCCCTACGCTTATTGGGATCTTGGCGGTGCACGCGCCCTTGCCGCGAGCGCTTTGAGGAACGGGTCCTTAGCAGCCTGCTGGGGGTGTCGCTGTCGACAAGATACCTTGACGCTTTCAGTGCAGCCACTTAAGTTGTTGAGAGGACTCGAAACAAAGTAAGGGCGCAACTAATCACGACAAGGTTCCTTCGCGTGCAGGTTTTCCATACAAAGGCCGAAATCGTTCAAGGAAAATAACCCTACAACAAAAATCTGCTTAAAGAGTTTTGCAACTTAGCTTTTCGTTGCTGTACTCCTTATTGCAAAATGTCAACTTGAACGTCACCTGTCGGTATCCATACCATCATTCCCCCCCCCCCCCGGCAAACGTGTACGCGAGGGAACCTTCTGTCCTTTGAGAAAAAGAAAGAAGAGAAAATAGAGATATGGAACCTTGGCGGTTCATTAGTGCTCACCGGAAGCAAGTGCAATACAATATCTCAGACAAGCATGCATATAGAAATGACATGAAAATCGACAAGGATTGTAAAACACTTAAGTTTATTCAACTGTGCACAGGGTCTGCGCCTGCCTTTGTACAAAGGATCACATGCCTTGCCGGCAAAACTCATACAAAAGGTGGTTGCCGGGAGACCCGGCAACCGCGCCTTATGGGTAGAACTTACAAAGGTGTTCGATATTCCAGGAGTTGCTCACTGGAACGCCATCTTCGGTCTCCAGGCGGACTGCGCCAGGCCTGGTGACTCATACTACCCAATAAGGGCCTTCCCACTTTGGCGTCAACTTGTTGGAATTCTTGGCCGACTGAACGCGCCGAAGAACAAGGTCGCCTTCCTCAAGGCTCCGGGCATGAACCTTGCGGCTATGATAGCGGCGCAAAGCTTGCTGGTAGCGTGCAGCTCGCACAGCAGCCCGAAGACGATCTTCCTCAAGGAGCGTGGCGTCATCTTGGCGCAACTGCTCTTGCTCGAGCTCATCATAAGCGAGCACTCGAGGTGACCCGTATATGAGTTCCGTGGGGAGAACTGCTTCTGCCCCGTAGACCATGGAGAAGGGGGTCTGGCCAGTAGCACGATTTGGTGTCGTTTTGATTGACCAAAGAACCGCCGGCAGCTCATCAATCCAGCGTCTTCCGCACTTGTGCAGCTTGTCGAAAGTTCTTGTTCTGAGACCTCGCAGCACTTCAGCATTTGCCCTCTCCGCTTGGCTGTTGCTTCTCGGGTGAGCAACAGAGGCAAAACAGATTTTGCCGCCAAGGTCTTGGACGTACTGCATGAAGGTGCGGCTCATGAACTGCGTGCCATTGTCGGTGATGATCCTGTTTGTCACACCAAAACGGCACACTATTCCCTTGAAGAACTTGACCGCTGACTGTGCTGTCACCTTTCTCACTGCTTCCACTTCCGGCCACTTCGTGAACTTGTCGATGGCAACGTACAAGTACTCGAAGCCCCCGGCAGCGCGGGGAAAGGGGCCCAATATGTCGAGCCCCCAGACCGAAAATGGCCAGGAAAGAGGGATTGTCTGAAGAGCTTGAGCTGGTTGATGTAATTGCTTAGAATGGAACTGGCACGCTTCACACTTGGTTACTAGTGCAGTTGCATCCTGGAGAGCAGTGGGCCAGAAGAAACCTTGCCGGAATGCCTTGCCGACAAGAGCTCTTGAGCCTATGTGAGAGCCACATATGCCTCCATGTATCTCTGCCAACAGCTCTAGTCCATCCTCCTGAGGAATGCACTTCAATTTCACACCATTCGGTCTCTTTCTGTACAGGACGTCGTCGACGAACTGGTACATACTAGACTGACGGGCTACTTTCTCCGCTTCTTCCTGTTCTTCAGGGAGTTCTCCTGTTTGAAGGAATTGGACGATGTGCTGTGCCCATGTCGGAGCCTGTGGCTCAACAACAAGGACTAAAGGCATATCTTCGGCTGCGGGAGCGCTTGCTTCTGCGGCAAGAACCTGAGGTTCTGCGCGAAGCTACTGCTCACCGGCAACCGTGTCGTTCCCTGCAACTTCCTTGCCGGCGGCTTCTGGAAGCTCTGCCGGAAAGTACTTGCCGGTACTTAACTTCCTTCTTTTGTCTTGCCTCGTCGATGGTGTTACGGATGGCTGAGTTAAGCGGAGCACAAAAGTTCCTGGTTCCACAGGTAACTTGAGGGCAGCACGCTTTGACAGGTCGTCAGCAATGCTGTTCTCTGCTCGAGAAACATGCTCTGTTTGCAGACCGTCAAAACGCTCCTCCAACTTTCTCACTTCATCTACATATGCTTCCATCAACGGGCTCTGATAATCTTTGTTCACTTGCCTGACGACAAGCTGCGAATCACCTCTGACGATGAGCTTCTTAATTCCAAGGTCTGCCGCGATCCTGAGACCGGCAAGCAGTCCTTCATATTCTGCAGTGTTGTTTGTTGATCTCTCCCGGGGAAAGTGCATCTGAATCACATACTTGAGGTGCTCTCCGGTGGGTGCGACAAGCAGCACGCCAGCACCGGCGCCTTGCAGCGAAAAAGCCCCATCAAAGTACATAATCCATTCTCGGTCTGTTTCCTTGCCGGGGATAGTTGTCTCTTGAACTTCTTCGTCTGGCGTCGGTGTCCATTCTGCAATGAATTCTGCCAAGGCTCTGCTCTGAATAGTTGAAGTGCTTTCAAATTTGAGACCAAAACTTGACAGTTCCAACGCCCACTCCACTATTCTGCCGGTCGCATCTGGATTTCGTAAAATCCGCTGCAACGGGAAGCGAGTGACGACGGTGATTTCATGTGTCTGGAAATAGTGGCGCAGCTTCCTCGAGGCCATAAGGAGGCCGAAGAGCAGCTTCTGCACGCCAGAATACCTTGACCTAGCCCCCTGCAACAGGGAGCTGACAAAATAGACTGGGCGCTGCACCATCTTCTTCTTCTGCACTCCTTCATTTGACTGCGCGGATCCTGTCTTGTCAGCACCAGACTCTGCTGGGGATAGTCCTAGCTTGTCGCTTGACGGGCTTGCCGCTGCCGCTGCTTCTTCATCGACTTCTCTCTGCTCCACTAACGCAGCACTAACCACTTGATTCGTTGCCGCTAGATATAGCAGCAATGGCTCTTGTGGCCTAGGCGCGACCAGTGTCGGCGGAGAGGAGAGGTACCTCTTCAAGTCCTGCAGCGCTGCCTCCGCTTCCGGAGTCCATTTCATCGGTCCTGCCTTTTTCAAGATTTTGAAAAAGGGCAGGGCGCGCTCAGCGGATTTGGAGATGAACCTGCTCAGAGCAGCAACGCAGCCGGCAAGCCAACGCACATCTTTGACATGTCTCGGTGCTTCAATCTGCTCAATTGCCTTGATCTTGTCGGGGTTTGCTTCGATTCCACGTTGAGACACAAAGAACCCGAGAAGCTTGCCGGATGGAACGCCAAACACACACTTCTCAGGATTGAGCTTCAGATTGATCCTTCGCAGATTTGCAAATGTCTCTTCTAAATCTTGTATGAGTGTTGCCTTGTCCTTGGTTTTGACCACTATGTCATCCATATAAGCTTCCATATTTCTATGTAGCTGGGGCTCAAAACCAATCTGGACTGCTCTTGCAAACGTTGAACCAGCACTTTTCAACCCGAAAGGCATGCGTATGAAGAAATACGTGCCACATGGGGTGATAAATGCGGTTTTCTCTTCGTCTTCCTTGGACATGAAAATCTGATGGTAGCGTGAATACGCGTCAAGAAATGACAGCAAATCGCAGCCAGCAGTGGAGTCCACAATCTGCTTGATGCGCGGCAAGGGAAAAGGATCTTTTGGGCAGGCTTTATTGATATCAGTATAGTCGATACATAGCCTCCATTTTCCATTCGCCTTGCGCACTACAACTGGATTGGCCAACCATGTTGGATGGAGGACTCCTCTAACTAGACCTGCTGCTTCAAGCTTCCTGATTTCTTCGGCGATAAAATCTTGCCACTCCAAGGCTTGCTTCCTGACCTTCTGCTTGACGGGCCGCGCGTGAGGACAGACAACAAGGTGGTGCTCGATTACCTCCCTGGGAACACTGGGGATATCAGATGGTTGCCATGCAAACACATCGATATTCGCCCGCAGGAAGGCAATGAGCGCGCTTTCCTATTTGTCATCGAGGGTGGAACTTATGGTGAAAGTTCTTCCCGTACCATCCTCCTTGGCGGGCACCTTCTTAGTTTCTGGTGGAGCTGCCTTGGATTTCTTGCTCTTGCCGGTGGAGCTCTCTGGCACTTCCTCGACGGGAGCGCAGCACTCCGAGGAGGCGCGCTTGCCGGAGTGTGTGCTAGAGGTCTTGCCGGTCTTCTTCTTCCCCCCGGGAGCTTCAGTGGCAGGAGCAAGTGCCTTGGCGGCAGGTGCTGCAACTGCCTCCCGGTAGAGTTGGTCGGTGCAGATAAGCGCATCCTTCTTGTCGGAGTTGATAGTGATGACACTCATCGGCCCGGGCATCTTCAGTGTATTATATGCGTAGTGTGAAGCCGCCATGAACTTGGCCAGCGCCGCGCGACCAAGAATCCCATTATATGGCAATGGAATCTTGGCGACATCGAAGACGATCTTCTCCGTTCTGTAGTTCAGCTCGCTACCAAATGTCACTGGCAGGGTGATCTTGCCCTTCGGCTGGCTCCTTCCTGGATTGATCCCTTGGAACGTGCCCGTTTCCTCGAGATCTTCATCAGGAATTTGCAATCTTTTGATCACAGCAGGCGAGATCAAGTTCAAACCGGCCCCACCATCAACAAACATCTTTGTCACCTTGAGGTTGTGGATCGTTGGTGAAACCAACAATTGCAAACACCCGACCGCAGTTGTGCGATCAGGGTGATCCTCGGCGTCAAAAATGATAAGCGTGTGGGACCACTTCAGTGGCTTCCGGGCATCGACCGATGGCTCTGCTGCATTAATCTCTCGCTCCCACTGTTTGAGTCGGCGGTGAGAGGAATGCAACGAGGCGCCTCCGTCAACGCGCATGGCTTCTGTAGCTTTCTGGAACTCGTGCTCGCTGGACTCGTCGCCCTCTTCATCATCATCATCACCCCCATATTCCTTGTCGCGGCCTCAAGCGAGCCTCTCCTTTTGTTGCTTGGCCTTACCGCGGCGACCTCCTCGGCCACCGCGCTTCTTGCCGGACCCCCCAGCGCCATCCTGGGCCTTCTCCTTGTCTCGCCTTTCATACTCGGCTTTCTGCTTCTCGACAAGCTCCTCAACTTGCCGGCAGTTTTGGAGATCGTGGCCCTTGGTGCGGTGGATCTTGCAGTACTGCTTGGTGGAGCCCTCCGGCTTGTCGGCAGCCGCCAAGGCCTGACATGCGGTACACCCGGCAATCTCCTTGCCGGGGTCATCAGTCTTGGCCTTCTTGGCGGTGCCGGGGTTGCCGGATCCCTCGATGGCAAGCACGGCCTTGCCCTTGCGCTTCCTGTTCCTCCGTCGGCCTTTCTTTGCCGGGGTAGCGGCGTCTTCGCTTTCAGAATCGACTCATGCGCCAGCGTCCTCGCCGGGGAGTCTCCTTCCCTCTTCGGCCCGAGCACATCTGTCAGCCAGAGCGTAGAGCTCGGCAACATCCCTGACCTTGTTCATCGCCAGCTCTTCCCGCATCTTGCGGTTGCGCACATTCTGGTGAAAGGCGCTGATAACAGCGGCAGGATGAACGTCTGGGATGTTGTGTTGTATACGGCTGAATCTCTGTATGTACTTGCGCAAGGTTTCGCCATCTTTCTGGGGAATGAGATGTAAATCACTTTCTTGGCCAGGAGCTTGGTGGCCTCCAGTAAAGGCGCCAACAAAGTCATGACACAGATCTGCCCAGGAGGAAATGGAATTCTCCGGCAGGTGCATCAACCACGACCTAACGTTGGGCTTAAGCACCAACGGGAAGTAGTTGGCGAGTATCTTGTCGTCTCGAGCCCCGGTAGCCTGCACCGCAATGGTGTAGATGCTCAGGAACTCTGACGGGTGAGTCTTGCCGTCGTATTTCTCCGGCACCTCCGGCTTGAAAGATCGGGAATTGGGCCAATGGACTCGCCGCAGCTCACGAGTAAAAGCTGGACAACCCACCTCGTAAGGTAGGCTACCAGAATACCCTGGCGCAGGCTCGTCGACAGTGGGTCCCGCGCACTTGTCGGATTGACGGCGCGCTTCCCGCCGCCGCTCGATGGTGGTTCGAGCGTCCTCCTTGTGCCGTTCCCGAAGAACCAGACGTTGATCGCGGCGAACCCGCGGATCAGACGACGCCGTGGAATCATCATCACGGGCGTCGATCCACCGAGTTAGCGACCGCTCTTGTCGTGGCGGAGGGGAGCGCATCGTAGTCGTTCCGCCTCCGGTCTTCTCGCCATCAGCACGCACCGGCCCCGTGGACTGCCGCCGCGAAGGCTCTGCCTACTGCGGCCTGTCGTCATTAGCAAAGCCGATGAGACTCTGAATGGCAGATCTCCACTCATCTAGCTTCTCCGCAGTGGGAGGGAAGTCTAGGAGCAGCTGAGCTCGCGCCAATGCTTCTGCTGGTGTAGGCAGCGGCGAAAGATGCGAAGAGTGTGAGGTGCTCTGACTCCTAACGGAATGAGAAGGAGCACCATCACGGTTCTGCAGCCACGCGCGGCTTCCACCGGCGTGTTGGCGTGGATCTTGGCCCCGCGTATCTTGAGAGTGATGCGCAGGGGTTTTTCCATGGGGATGCTTGGAACCACCAACGTCGCGGCGCTGCACGTCGCGCGCAACCTGAGAAGGCCGCGGCGCATGCGCCGGCGTGGGTGTCTTGGAAGGCGCCGTCCCGTCCTTGGAGTTCGCTGCGCCACCCGTAGGTAGCACGGCTCCGTCCTTGGACCTGGCGCTCGCCTGGCTCGGATCGCCAGAACGTCGCGTAGGCTCAAGACCTCCACCTCCTCCACCAGCGCCCACGCCATCACCCGTCTGTGCGGGTACGGGGAGGCTGGACGCAGATGGATCAACCGCCGTAGCGCCCTTCTTTTTGGGAGCCATGGCGATGAAAGATGATCAAGAACTGGCGCGCTGACCGCTAGATCGGGTTCGCGCAACCTCTTCCCCCTACCTGGCGCGCCAAAAATGTCGGCGTACGACACCTATGGGATCGCGTGGATCCCTTTACGGTTCGGCAAGGGGAAAAGATTTGCACAAAGAGCGGAACCAACGATCAACGCGAGGATCTTTACCCAGGTTCGGGCCGCTGAGAAGCGTAAAACCCTACTCCTGCTGTTGTTTATTGTGGATGTTCTTGGCTCAAGTACACGGAGCGCTTGTGGTGGGAAAGCAGCTACGCATGCAGAATGGGCCGGAAGGTCCTCCCCCCCTGTAGCTACACCTTGGGCCTCCTTTTATACGTCCAAGGGGTCACCAACAGTGGCAGACAGCAGTACAAGAGGTGTAAAGTTACTACAGTATTTCATGATTATCACCGACGTCTTAGGACAAACGTCTTAGGACAAAACGCATTTAATGCTCCGTTTAGGTGTCCCTTACTTTCTCGGGGGCACAAAAAGGGCCCGTCCCATCAGCACCGCTTAACCCCATTTGCGGTCGACGCCGTGACCCGCAACCAGGAGGACAAGCCCTAAACGACAAGCTAGTCGCTGCGCTGGAACGGCGGCACTGTGCTGAAGCGGTGGGATCTTGCCGAGTGCGAGATCTTGCCGGGTGCGAGGCCTTGCCGGGCACGGGGCCTTGCCGGGCCTTCGCGAGCCTTCCCGGCAAGGATCTTGTCGGGAACCCAGCCTCCGGTCTTTTGTCTTCTGATCATTAGCTTGAACGCCTTCTTGATATCTTGTATCCATTTCCAGCTGTCCTCCGGCAGGCATTGCCACTGGTATGGCTACAACCGTCCGTGCACAAGTATGGGGTACTAAAATGACCCAAACTTTAGTACACCGACAGAACCCCAGGTCCATAGCTGTACGCAAGCAAGTTCCTCCTTATTACATGAAAAAATGCTTCCTCCTAATGGTTTGCTGACATCCGGGACCTACGACATTGTCAATGTAGTCAATAAACGAAAGAATTGCACAAGGAGCGGCTGACACCTGGGACCCAGTAGCTCGAGCAGTTTATTGTTGTTGTTGTTGAGACGGAGCAGGGTATTAGCTGGGTTGTGTGGTGTCTGTGGCCCGTCTAGCCCAGGCTTTATTTACAACATGACGAGCCCAACTGTTTTTTTTTTGTCTGTGAAAATGACTAGCGCACCTTTTTTCCGTACAATACCCTACATAGGCCGATTTCCTTTTCCCTGCCCTGCTGGGCTGCAAATCTTTCAAGACGACGAGGGATACATTTGGCCTGGCCATAAAAAAAGGCTATAGTTTTTATGAGTAATATGAAATGGTGTGTAAATATATGAAAAACACATCAAATGGGAAATTAGTTTCAAATTGCGATTTTTTTTATTTATTTTTTGATATTTCATATTTCATTGGATTTTAACATAATTTAAATATATTTTGAAATTTGTTTTTATCGGGCTCGAAATTTCAGGATTAAAAATAGTTCGAAAAATTCAATAACCAGTCTTTTATTTTATGTTTACCACATGACCAGCCCAGTTTGTTTTTCTTTCTTGAAATGGCTAGCCCAGTTCTTTTTTTTTTTTGCACAATACCCAACCGGGGCCTACTTGCTTTTCTCAGCCCTGCTGGGCTTCAAATCTTTCAAGACGAGGAGGGATGCATTCGGCTTGCCCACAAAATGGCCTATTTCCCTAAAAAAGAAAATGGCCTACAAGCAATAAGAAATGGGCTGTAAATTTTAAAAAACACAGCAAACCGGTAATTAGTTTAAAATTTCATTTCATCCGGATTTTGAAATTTTAAATTTCATTGGATTTTTCTGCGGTGAAAATATCATTGGATTATAAATTAATATAATTTTATTTTTCAAATTAGTCTGAATCAGACTTGAAACATCGGGATTAAAAACAGTTCAGAGCCCACCAAAATATGCAAAATTTCATTGAAATTTTTAGCCGTGGCCAGAATATTGGCTGTAATGTTAACAAAAAGAATATGTGCTGCAAAAAATTCCTTAAGAATAAGCAAATGGGCTGTAATTAACTAACAATAATAGCAAATGTGATGTATGATGTTTGCCACAGATTTGGAGGTTGACTTGGGCCTACTAAGTTGACGCGTACGCAGGGCTTTGTCAACTTAGCTAACAAACGATTCTAGCAGCAGTGGCCGTTGGATGTTAATCCAATGGCCGTGCTACTTCTTCAATCTCTGATCTTCTTGCTCCAACCGCTCAAACCAGCGCCGGCGGGACCGCCTGCTCCCACCTCCCGTGGCCGCCTGTGCTGCCGCGCAGGCCTCACCGCCCCACCCTACTCCCATCGCTGGCCGGGCCATCCCTCTACTCACCCACACCTCCTGTTATTCTCTGGCGACGGCAGCCTCACACCGCAGTCGAACCAATAAACCCTCGTAGTCCCTTCCACGTGGGCAACCACTGCCAAGTCTTCCTCGTCTTCGGGTCGTTCCCTTACTAGGCCTCGTCGTTGTCCACCGCCTTGGTGCTCTCGGCACGGCGTCGTCAATGCAGTCAATGAACGGCAGCCATCGGAAGAGGACTATACGTGGAGAGGCTGACAGCTGGGACCCACGGGGTCCATGGTCGCACGCAAGGAAGTGCCTCCTTATTACGCGCAAGAAAAATGATTCCTCTCACTGCTAGCTGGGACCCACCTGATTTGGAGGCTGACTTGTGGGCCTACCAAGTTAACGCGTATGCAGGGCTTTGTCAACTTAGTCAATAAACGATTCTAGCAGCAGTGACGGTTGGATGTTAATCCAATGGCCGTGCTGGTTCTTCAATCTCTGATCTTCTTGCTACAGCCGCCCAAACCAGCGCCGGCAGGACCACCTGCTCCTGCCTCCCGTGGCCGGCTGTGCTGCCACGCAGGCCTCACCGCCCCACCCTTCTCCCACCGCTGGCCAGGCCATCCCTCTACTCACCCACACCTCATGTTATTCTCTAGCGACGGCAGCCTCACACCGTAGCCGAACCAGTAAACCCTCATACTCCCCTCAGCGTAGTCAATAAACGAGAGAATTGCCCAACGAGCGGCTAACACCAGGGACCCAGCAGCTCGCGCAGTTGTTTTTTTGTTTTTGAGACGGAGCAGGGTATCAACTGGGCTGTGAGGGGGCTGTATCCCTCTAGCCCAGGCTTTTATTTTCTGTTTACCACATGACCAGCCTAGATCCCCTAAAAAAACATGACCAGCCCAGTTGTTGTTTTTTCTTTCTGGAAATGGTTAGCCCAGTTCTATTTTTTGGCAGAATACCCAACCGAGGCCTACTTGCTTTTCTCAGCACTGCTGGGCTGCAAATCTTTCAAGACGAGGAGGGATGTATTCGGGGTTTGCCTAGAAAATGGGCTATAACTAGTAAGAAATGGGCTGTAAATTTTAAGAACAACACAGCAAACTGGCAATAGCCACTCAAAAAAAAAGCAAACCGGCAATTAGTTTCAAATTACAGTTTTTCTGGGATTTCGAGATTTTGAATTTCATTGATTTTTCTGCGGGGAAAATTATGTTGGATTTTAAATTAATTTTTTTTTTCAAATTAGTTTGAATCTGACTCCAAATTTTGGGATTAAAAATAGTTCGGACCCCACCGTAATATGCAAAATTTTGTTGAATTTTTTAACCATGGCCAGAATATGGGTTGTAATGCTAACAAAAATAATATGGGCTTAAAAAAATCCTTAAGAATTAGCAAATGGGTTGTAAATTATTAAAAATAATGGCAAATGGGTTGTATGCTATTTGCCACAAATTTGGAGGCTGACTTGTGGGCCTACTATGTTGACGCGTACGCAGGGCTATGTGAACTTAGTCAACAAATGATTAGTTCTCAAAAAAAGTCAACAAACGATTCTAGCGGCAGTGACTGTTGGATAACATCCAACGGTCGTGCTGCTTCTTCAATCTATGATCTTCTTTCTCCAGCCGCCCAAACCAGCGCCGGCGGGACCGCCTGTTGCCGCCTCCCGTGGCCGGTTGTGCTGGCGCGCAGCCCTCACCGCCCCCTCCTACTACCACACCGCTGGCCAGACCATCCCTCTACTCACCCACACCTCCTGTTATTCTCCGGTGACACAGGCCTCAGCGTGGGCATCCACTGCTGTGGCTTCGCCGGCTCTGGGTCGTTCCCTTCCTGGGCCTTGTAGTCGTCCACCGCGTTGGTGCTCTCGGCGCGGCGTGGTCAACGTGAACAAACGATAGCCATCGGAAGAGGGATGTACGTGGAGAGGCTGACAGTAGGGACCTACATGGTCCATGGCCGCACGCAAGCAAGTGCCTCCTTATTACGCGAAAAAAATGATTCCTGCCCCTAACAGCTGGGACCCACCAGCTATATCTTCGCATGAAAGGAAGTGCCTCCTTATTACGTGAAAAAGTGATTCCTTCCCATGACAACTGGGACCCACCAGATTTGGAGGCTGACTTGTGGGCCTACTAAGTTGACGCATACGCAGGGCTTTGTCAACTTAGTCAACAAACGATTCTAGCAGTAGTTTAATCCAACGGCCGTGTTGCTTCTTCAATCTCTGATCTTCTTGCTCCAGCCGCCCAAACCAGCTCCGGCGGGACCGCCTACTCCTGCCTCCCATGGCCGGCTCTGCAGCCGCGCAGGCCTCACCGCCCCACCCTACTCTCACCGCTGGCCAGGCCTTCCCTCTACTCACCCACATCCCCTGTTATTCTCCGGCGACGGTAGCCTCACACCGCAGCCAAACCAGTAAACCCTCATACTTCCCTCCACGTGGGCAACCACTGCCTTGTCTTCCCCGGCTCCGGGTCGTTCCCTTCCTAGGCCTCGCCATCGTCCACCGCCTTGCTGCACTCGGTACAGCGTCGTCAACTCGGTCAATGAACGATAGCCATCGGAAGAGGACTGTACGTGGAAAGGCTGACAGCTGGGACCCATAAGGTCCCTGGTCGCACACAAGGAAGTGCCTCCTTATTACACGGAAAAAAGGTTTCCTCCCCCTGACAACTGGAACCCACCAGCTACATCTTCGCACGCAAGGAAGTGCCTCCTTATTACGCGCAAAAAAAATGATTCCTCCCCCGACAACTGGGACCCACCTGCTATATCTTCACACGCAAGGAAGTGCTTCCTTATCCTCCCTGACAGCTGGGACCCACCCGGTCAAAGCGTACATAGCGTTGTCTGTCTGGTCGCGAACGTGTACGTACATACTGGTCGATCGGTCTCTCTGCAACGATGAACCGTGGGCATGTAAGGAGCGCCACATGTCGTAGTAGAGCCCCCGACGTAGCAGTTCAGGTAGCCCCGTCTAAATCGTGTGCACGTACGTACGTACAGCCACATCACAAAAACTACGGCCACGTACATACATATACAGGCGGGGTCTTGAACGCGTACTCGCGCATACGTACGGCTAGGGCTCGTGTACATGAAGAGAGGCGATGGACGGCAACAACGGCCTCCTGTTCATCGCCAGCCAACCGGCTGGGTCGAAACGGAGGAAACAACGTCATGTTCACCGGGAGCCAAGCAACTGGGTCAGAACGCGTCCTGTTCATCGGGAGCCAACCGGCTTGGATGGAACAGCCAAAACGGGGTCCTGTTCATCGACTCGGGGTCTGGCATACCGCAAAATGGAGGAAACGACCTTCTGTTCGACTGCCTACAGTCGAAACGGGATCCTGTTCATCGGCTGGGGGTCTGGCGTACCGCAAAACAGGGGAAACGGACTTCCCTTCGAGCGCCTACGGTCGAAATGGGGTCCTGTTGATCGGGAGGGCTCTGGCGTACCGCAAAACGGAGGAAACAGACTTCTCCCCAACTGACTACGGTCGAAACGGGGTCCTGTTCAACGGGAGGGGTGTGGCATACCGCAAAACGGGACTCCACGGGCTACTGTTCATCCACGGTCGACCTCCTCCAGCCTCCACCAGCTACTATTAATCCACTGTTGACTTCCTCCATCCTCCACTGGCTACTGTTCATCCAACCTCCACGGGGTCCTGTTCATCCACCCCCAACCGGCTGGGGTGTGGCGGCCTCCTCGGGGTCCTGTTCATCCAGCGCCAACCACCTTCACACGGCCAAGGTACTATTCATCCACAGCCAACCCACCGGCTGGGGTGGGGCGTACGAACAGGTGGCAGCAACAGGAACTGTTCATCCACAGCCAACCAACCGGCTAGGTCAACTCACCACGTCTCGCACAAGGGGCTCGATCGATCGATGCGTCTCAACTCGTTCTACGTATCGCGTGCGCAGCAGCAACGGGCACTGTTCATCGAGAGGCAACCCAACCGGCTAAGTCTCGCACGTACGGGGGCTCGACCGGCTTCAGTTAGCAGCGAAGGAATCGCTCGGGTTCAGTTAGCAGCGAAGGAATCGCTCGGGTTCAATTAGCAGCGAAGGGATCGATCGGCTTCAGTACGTAGCTAGTGCGATCGCTCGGGTTCAGTAAGCGAACGCCTCGCTCGGGTTCAGTTAGCGAACGCCTCGAACACACGCGCGTGTATGAGAGAAACGTGCAAACCACACTACATCGCTCGGCCCCGACCACCCACCGTAACCGGGAACTCCCTAAAAATTTCCTCGCCCTCACTTCTACCATTATTTTTTACGTCATGGACGGCCCAAAGAATGTCATGCGGGTGTGTCTCCGGGCCGCCCAGGACGAAAAGCCCATTTTCTGTCATAATTTTTTGTCATATAAGTAGGAGCCCGCCACATCTATGATGATACGTGTTTTTGTCACAATTATTGTCATAGAAGTGTCACAACCATGACAGAAAAAGTTCTCGTTCGGGCCATAATGTCACGGATGTGTCATTTTTTTTGTAGTGCATGTAACTGGGCCGATCATGGCCGAGGTATCTTTCGGCCTGCTAACGGCCCATGTGACAGTGTCCTAGACTAAGGGGTACTAACCTGTATGGCCCGCAGTCCATGGGCCAGGCTTATGGCCTGCCGATCACTAAAGGAAGGAGCCAAAGCTATGAACCACGGCGTGACCAAGATGGAAACCACCGAAGACTTGGCGTGTACTTCAAGGACTGCTCTATGGTCGGCGCATTGACAATCGACCATGTGTGTAACCTAGGTACCCCTGGTGCATATATAAGCCGAGGGGTTTAGTCATTAGTGGCACGATTACCTGTCTTAGGGTTTAGAACACAATCATTCGATCTCGAGGTAGGTCATCTTGTACCCTGTACTCCATCACATCAACACAATCAAAGCAGGACGTAGGGTTTTACCTCTTCGAGAGGGCCCAAACCTGGGTAAACATCGTCTCCCGTCGTCTCTTGTTACCTTTGTTCCTAGACCTACAGCTCGGGACCCCTACCCGAGATCCGCCGGTTTTAGCACCGACATTGGTGGCCCATACAGGTCCCGCTGTTCAGTCGCTCTGGAATAATGGAGGCATCAATCAATGATCAGACCCAAAACGGCGTATCCTTTACGCCGAACTCTCAAGTCATCGGATCAAACGAAGAGCAAAAACACATTTGATCGCCCCTCCTCCCTCAAGGCTCAAGAGGTGACGATCTCGAAACTACATCCGAGCCTCGCGCTCTATCTCCTAACTCGACCGAGGATCTTCATGTGCAAATGAGCCATGAATTGGCACGCCAATCGATAGAAGGCAGTGAGCCTGGCCAATCGGGAAGATCCTGGAGCTCGGATTCAAAGGCCAGTCCTGCTGGTCCGAACTTAGCACAGAAACCTCGGGAGGAGCACTTCGGAGCGTTAATCCCGCAACAGGCGGGGGTTAAATTTTCGATCCCACCCACCCCCCACATCGAGTACTGCCTGAGTAACTCAGGACCACCCGATGTCTGGGACTTAATTTATGTTAAGCAACAACCTCGCGAGACAGTTCGGCAATTCTGGATGCGTTTTCTGTTCGTCAAGAACAAAATTCTGGCTGCTGTGACTTGGAAATCTTGGCAGCTTTTTGCCACAACTGCCAAGATGAGGGTGTCCTGAATGCCCTCGCTGCATCTAAATGTTTTCTGAATTATCAGACTTGGTGTCAAAATTCCACATCATGGAAGACACCTGGTTGGCTCAAAAGGAACAGAGGGACTCCATCCGCATTGAAGCAGCAAACCGTGACAACGCTCAAGGGCAGAAGAGCCGTCACGGGAAAGAAAGAAGCATGTAACAGGACCAAAAATTTCCCTCGATAATCTCCTGGATCAACCTTGCCCAATCCACTCCGTATTGTTGAACACAAACCCAACTCATAGCCTTCGAGCTTGTTGGGTGGTTCAACAGGTGGCAAAGGGAGGGGAAGACCTCCTAACAAACGCTGACATGCACAGCAAGCGCCAGCAATATCCTCTGATGAAAGCGAGATCCTAATGATCTATGAGATTCATCCATCAAGGAATCAGCGAAAGAGAGCCCTTCGCGAGATGAGCCACATTCATCATGTAGCAACATCGGACAAGTGGTCGGACACGCCTATTACCTTTGGGCAACAGGATCAGCCGAAGACCGGCCCAAGCTGAGGAACGGCAGCCTTAGTCCTTGACCCTATAGTGGACGGATGTCGGCTACGTAGAGTTTTAATGGATGGTGGCAGCAGTTTAAACCTCATATATGAAGAGCCTCTGCAAAAGATGCAATGCGAAAGATCACGCATCGAACCCAGTTATACCACATTCAAGGGAATCATCCTAGGAAAAGAGGCGTGATGTAGCGGCAAAAGCACCCTTGACATAGTGTTTGGAACTCCCAACAACTACCGCTTAGAGGAGTTGATTGACGAGTCCAACTTACGTGACGTTTTTCCTATATATTTTGTGCCTACAAGGTGGGCTTTGTGGAATTTTACCGCGTTTGCGCACTTCTTTTTGTTGATAATCTCTCAGGTAACGTCTTTTGGAGCAATATCCATTTAATGGAGGAAATCCTCAGAAATGGCAATTGAATCACGCATTAAAGCTGATAAACACTTTCCATAAAAAGATCAAGCAAGAAGGCCAAAGAAACAACCGTCGTCACGCTTTCAGAGTGAACGACGGCGTTCCATGCGACCACGCGTGGTCGCATGAGCGGTCGTTTGGCGCGCCGCCGCCCCTGGGAGATCGACTACTTTCACCCCATCGAAGCGGATCGGGGATAGGACGAACAAAAACTCCAGAAACGCATCCAGAAGGCAGAACCCTAGCCGCTGGAGCCCATCCGAAGGGAGGATCAACCGGGAGAAGAAGGGGATTCTTCTCACCGCACGAGGAACGGCATCATCATCAACATCTACATCATCACCATCTTCATCTTCATCGTCATCCACATCCTTATCATCTGCAATATCAAGAACCCTAGTGGATCCTTTGGTGTATCGGTTGAATCATTCGCCCATGTATCCAATTACCATTGCCATGATGATTGTTGTTCTTACGTGTGAGTAGACCCCTAGTTCTCGGGGATATGGATGAACCTTGGTATGTATAGGATCTGAAACGTTTATCATGGATATGAGATCCTTTGTTGAATGCTTAGTTTAATAACTTCATGAATGTTGTGAAGGGGCCCCACTAAGCATTTGTGCCTATATTGGCCACCAATTATATCACTGTATTTGCATAGGTTTAGGATGTGGAGGTAATTCAAGGTGACAGTAAAAGCCTACTGCTCCTAACCTTTACAAGTGACCGGGGATCACGGAGAACCCATAGTAAGGCCGCGTCCACGGGGAGACCCTTAATTATCATGAGTCGTAACCCACTGGGGGAGACTATGATGGTGACGTGTGTGGCACGAAGTCTACCATGAGTAGAACGTGTTCTGTACCCGGCTCCACCCAGCATAAATGTCAACAGTGGCTCAAGTATTCTTTCCATGCTATGCTCGTGCGTAGTAGTACTAGAAACATACCAATGGGGATTCCGGACTCCCTGAGAACGCCTTTTTAATTCTGTTGTTTCATCGTTATTTACCTTCCTTGTCTTACATTTATTTTTATGTTATTCAGATACAAGTTACCATTTCACTCAATCCTTATTTAAATCCGCCCTCACTCTGCTTCAAGTCTACAATTATCTGCAGGCACAAAGTTACATAATTCTCTACAAGGGGCAAAAGCCTTATTCCTGTGCTCTCTGTGGGATCAATACTCTTACTTCGAAAAGGCTACAACTAAACCCTGTGCACTTGTAGGCTATCAAGCATTTTCTGGCGCCGTTGCCGGGGAGCTGAGCACTTTTGGGCCTTGCCTTGAGTTTTGAATTATTTTGTGATCTAACGGTTTTTGCAGACAAAGAGCAGCCATGGTCCTTCAAGAACAGGTTTATCAGGTAGGTGTTGAGTTAGTAGCAGGACCGGCTCGAGGAGAGAACTTTATAACAATTGGTCCTGACCTACCTGGTAAAGTTTATGAGATAAACCCTCGGTTAATTGATATGATAAGAAAAATATATTCCGAGGTGATGCAACTGAATGTACTTATGAGCATATTGACAACTTTAATCTTGCGTGCGGAACTCTTCAGTTGCAGGAGTTAACCAATGACGAGATCAAAGCAAAAGTATTTCCCTATTCTCTCCAGGGAGCAGCTAAAGGATGGCTAAGAAGCCAAGATATAAATACACTGAGAAGCTGGCCAAAATTATTGGCTTCATTTTCCTCTTGTTATTTTCCTCAAGGGAATCTATATATGATTAGGAGGAAGATAAGCAGCTTTGGATAGCGGGAAGATGAGAAGCTAGTGGATGCATATAAAAGGTATCATGAAATACTTCTTGCATGCCCTGAACATCATTATCCAGACTTTTTAATAGTCAACTTCTTTTATGGTCGGCTTAATTCACAAAGTAAACAAGCTTTAGATCTTGCCTCTAAAGGTTCCTTTTTGGGAACCGAGATATCAGATGCTTGGAGTTTACTTGACAGGATGAGGAACAATGTTGAGAATTGGTACCTTTGTTCAAAGGAAAAGAGTAAAGTTGATCCTGTTTATGATAGCATTAAATCTTTCCTTAGAACTTCAAAAGTAAAAGATTTACGTCATGAGCTAAATATTGGAACTGACCCCATGCTGCATGTTTTGAAAGATTTTTCTAAGTTCTTGAACCTGCCAGAGAAGAAGTACTTAAAATTCAGCAGGGAGTCTAAGGCTATTCGCATGGTGGAAGCCATAAAGAAGAAAACTACTCTGCCTGAAAGGCGAAAAGAAGCCTATCAGAAGCTAAATGGTAAAAAGCTAGAAGGGACACCCTCAGAAAAGGGGAAGAAGAATGTCAAGATGGAACAATGTGGGACTCCACCCTACGTTAACATAATTAAAGAACTTGCTACACCTATACCGGTGGTGAATAAAGAGGTTTATTTGGATAGGGATACCACTTCTTATCTTAAAGGGTGTACCGAAGGTAAAAATTCAGGTAAACAAATTTATCATGTTCCTTTGGATGCAAGACATAGTTTGGGTTGTCTGACCTCGGTTTACCGGTTAATATTATTCCTTATAGTCTATATGCTAAAATTTATGATGAGATTGCTCCTTGCACCCTTGAGCCTACTGACGTTATCATCAAGCTTGCAGATAAAACTGAAAGGAAACCCTGTGGCCTCCTTAAAGATGTCAACATAATAATAGGCTCTCTCATTTATCCCATTGATATTTTTGTACTAATGATTTCTGAGGATAAAGATTGTCCTATTGTTTTTGGAACCTCCTTTTTGGATGTTGCATGAGCTTATATAAAGAAGAAATCTATCTCCATGAAGTGGGGAGATGAGATGATAAAGTTCCCATTTTGCTCTATATTAAGTAAGCCATATGAAGAGGAAGTTCGGGATAATGAGAAGCAGGAATTAAATCAACTAGCTGAAATCTATCTCCAAACACCAGAAGATGAAGTTGAACGAGTATTGGTGAGTCCAGGATCTTTATATGAAGATGAAGAAAAATAAGAGATCGAGATAATAATGGATGCAACACAATAGTATACCCACGTCTTAATAAAGTTTATGAAGCACTTGAAAGAAAGGGAGATGAGGATTTACCTCCCCTGAATTTAAAACCATTACCCAAAGGGTTGAGGTATGAGTTTATGGATAATACAGAAAGATTCCCTGTTATTGTTAATGCTTACCTTTCAGGTAAAGAGAAAGAGAAACTCTTATCAGTGCTGAGTAAGCATAGAAAGGCTTTGGGCTACTCAATCCAGGATGTAAAAGGGATACGTCCTTCTATATATTCTCATGCAATACCTATTGAAGAAGGGGCTAAACCCGTAATTGGGAGCCAACGGAGAATCCACCCGGCATCCAAAAATGTGGTAAGAAAAGAAATAATATGTCATCTTGATGCTGGGGTAATTTACCCTATATCTAATAGTGTCGGGACCCCAATCCTAAGTCACACCGATCTAGCATAAGACACATCATATCACATTGCAGCCTCACGCACGGTAACCCACGGCTGCCACCTTTACCTTGGCCGGGACCGTTTGCGTCTTTTGGCTCACGTATATGATTGTGATGCTAGCATCCATATGACAGAGAACCCGGGTCGACATGACTAGTCATAAACCAGGGTGGCACAAATGTACAGGGACAGGCATAGGTAACCCAGCAATGCACGTGACGGTCATCAACGTATGAACCCAAGTTATAGCAAGCTACAAGGACTTAAAGGAACAATGCGTGACATTTCCCCGTAGGAACAAACACAGGAGCAAAGAAGGATACATGCCAGTCAATCCATGTGTTCCGGAGCAGTAGCGAACTACCAAGGCTCAGTGGAAGTACTAGGAGGCATTTCCCTGTAGGAAAGGCTACCAAAGGCAGATAACTAGGTGTCGAATCCCACACATACGAATGCATTTCAACACATACACACAATATGCACGATATGTGTAGATACAACATGGCATCACAACATAACTCTATGACTCAAAGTATTTATTTAAGAGGCTCCGAAGAGCCATACATAGCATGATATTACAATCATGGGTCTCATGACCCAACATACAAAGTCATACAAGCAATAGAAGCATAAACCTGTCTGAGTACAGACAGCTGAAAAGAAAGAAGGCTAGAAAGCATGTCTATCTACAAGACCCTCCATTGGAGCCAGACCTCTGTCTGGGATTCCCAAGCTACTCGGTCAACATCGAACTTCGCATAGAAGCCACTAGTGAGACTAAGGTCTCCTCTGCAAAAACATAAATTAAGCAACTGTGAGTACAAAGGTACTCAGCAAGACTTACATCAGAACTAACTACTTATGCATCAGTATCAATAAAGGGGGTGGTGGAGTTTAACTGCAGCAAGCCAGCTTTGACTCAGTGGCTATCCTATACTACGACTACTAGTAATTTCTTAAGGTGAGAAAGCGCACACGAGTCCACATATTCACCATATCAATAATCCACTATGGATCCTCTCCCGTCTCCCTACGAGAAGGCCATCCATAGTACTCACACTTATCTTGTGCATTTTAGAGTATCCCTTTAAGTTGTCTATGAACCATATAAGTCTCCAAGTAGTCCATATCCGAGGACGCGGCTATTCGAATAGATCATTTTACCCTGCAGGGGTGTACTTCTTCACACACGCTCTCACCACTTACCACCATATACACGTCATGTATCTCGGCAACCTTCAAGAGAAGCCTGGCGAGGGTGTCAGCCACAACCTGACTAACCACGCAAGACTCTAGTCCAGGCTTATCGCCTATCTGAGGCTGAACCCGCAAGGGAAGTCCGGCTAAAGTTTCCATTACGGCCCCAATTGACGTGTGCAGGGTTCCCAAGTCCACCTCAATGGATGGTACTGCACTTGGTACACCGGGCCACGGTGCCTAGTCTGTCCCAAGCCCACTTGTACCGGGTGCCACTTGGTAGACTACTAGCACGACCTATAAACACCAAAAACTAGTTGCAACTCCTGGACAGAGATCAAGGCGATTAATAAGTCGAGAGAGCTTGGAGTACCCGGAGCCCAATGTGTGGTAGTAACTAGTCTTGGATAACATACACAGAACTCAGTTCCTAAGGACGGCCTCAATGAGACAACCCACCATGTACTCCTACATGGCCTCTCATCGCTACCTTTACCAAATCGTGTTCACACACTTAGCTCTCACACAGTAGGACATGAACACAACCATTCCAATTCATCGCCCAGATGGATCAGACCCGACACGACTCTAAGCATAGCTAGCATAACAAGCAAGCATGGATGAGTAATCACAACATGGCTCTAACAGTTCCTACTCATGCTAAGAGGTTTCAACTATTTACTGTGCAAAGACAGGTCATGCAGAGGAATGGGTTCAACTATCGCAATATGTAACAGTTGAAACGTTGTTATCCTAATGAAGTAAAAGAGAGCAAGAGCGAGAGAGTGGAATTGTATCGGAATGCTCTAGGGGGTTTGCTTTCCTGGCACTTCTAAAGATAGTAAAGCTCTTCATCGGTGTCAACGATCGCAACGTTGGAATCGTCTTCTACTGAGAAGGAACAAACACCGGCAAACAACAAAGGGAACAACATTCAATGCAATGCACAACCAAATGAATGACAAGACATGTTAAGGTGTTGAATTAACCTAATGCAACAGCAAGTCATTTTAATTGAAGAGGAATTCAAACAAGATCAAATTCCAACTCCAAATGTTGTTTCATAAATTGCCCTAATCATGAATTGTCCTAGTTGGTGATGTTAACTTGTTCAAACATGCATGATCATGGCATAAACAGATTCTTCATATTTTTCTGATAATTTTTCATATATAAATTATTTCATTCTGAGCTACGGTTGAATTTCTACGAATTTCTGAAGTTTAGGACATTTTCTGAAATTCATAAATCCTTTTAGATTTATTTTAAATTTCAAAAAAGATTTATGATGTCAGAATGACATCAGCTCTATGTCAGCAAGTCAAAGGCCCAGTCCAGGTCAAACCTGACCAGTGGGTCCCACTGGTCAGTGTCACAGTGCTGGCTTGGATCACAAACAGGTGGTCCTGGTCAAAGGCCACGTCTGCAAAGTCAATACTGACGTGTGGGTCCGCCGGAATTAAATTAAGTCTAACTAATTTCATTAGCCGGTTAATTAAACCGGTGGGGCCCGGCTGTCAGTTTCTGTGGTTTTAATTAAGCGGGCGATTAGTAGCTAATCTAATTACGCCACGTTGGCTAACCGGCGATTAGCCGCCGGTGCTAAGTAGAACGCGGTGGCGCTCCTCGTCCGGCCATCTCCGGCGACGAGAGCACTCGTGGGTGGGTGCGTTGGCTAGCTTGAGCTCGCGCGCATCTGGTGGTGGTGGTTTCGTGGCCCGGGGTCGACGGATTCGTCGCCGACGTCGACAAAGGCGGCGACCGGAGTTCAGCTGTGTTTGGGCGTGGTGCTGTGGCTAGTGGACGGGAACAGAGGGGGCGAGCGAGGAAGGAGGTGTAGGAGCTCATGGGGATGCGGCAAAGAAGGTCAGCGGGCTCGGGGGCACTCGGAGGTCGACGAATCGAGCGACGGCGTTCGTCGGGGCAGAGGATGGGGACGAGCTCGAGGGCGGCCATTTACTGCTCCTCCGCTTGCAGAAGTCGTGGGGGGAGGCGGATGGAGTTGAGGCAGACGTCCAGGACATGATGCGGCGGCAAGAGATCCACGGTGGCCACGATGGCTACGGACGGTGGCGAGCAGCGGCTCTCTGGTGGCTCGGGATCGCACGGTAGAGGAAGGGGGCGAGGCCAGAGAGGCAAGGGAGTGGTTGAGGAGGTGTTGGGCGTCTCCCAGACGTGAGAGGGTGAGCACGGGGAGGGCAGGCAGGTAGGGAGGAGGTGGAGGCTCGGGCGCGCGCGTGTTCGACATGCCTCTGCCTACTAGCAGAGGTTGAAGACGGCGCCGGGAGGGCTGGGCCAAGCTACAATACTGGGCCAGGTAAGTTCCTTCCCTTTCTTTTATTTCTGTTTTCTATTTATTGTGCCTCTGTTTTGATTTAGTTTAACACCAAATCATTTCATATAAATTCTGGAAAAACTTTGAGGATGCAAAATGGATTATTCCAGAGCCCCACAAAATTTACGAGAATTATTGGAGCTATAATGTTATTTATAGAATTTTATAACTCCAATTCAAATACAATATGAGTTAATTCAAAGGCCATAAATGCCATGGAAAAATGTGGATCATCTCTGGTTAAGGTTTTCGCCTTTTTCCATAAATAATGAACATTTTATGGGCATTTTGGGGTCACTGAAAATATTTTAAGTTGACCCTATTTGAATTTCATTTGGTGCTAGGGTTTGAGCATCCCCATTTCAAGTTCATTTGAATTTAAACATGATGCATGCAATGGCAAGCAATGACTAAGCTAGGGCTGTGACAACTCACCCCCACTAAACAAGAATCTCATCCCGAGATTAAAGACGTAGGGTAAGGGAAAATGAGGTCACGGAACTGACACAGTCTTCATGAGCCAAACGCCCTTCTCGGAGATGTTGATTCATTGCATCATGTTGATCTTGACATCTTTGCCATTCAGAACTTCATCCAACACGATAACGAGAGGAAAGGAAAACTCTAAAAGAATTGATCTTCTTGAAGATCGAGCAACTCACGGAATGAGACGTTGAAACATCTCTTGAGCTGAGACACAAAATACACATCGAGAGGGATGGAAAGAAGTAGATGACGAAGGTTCAATTTGGTAGGCAATAATTCCATGCTTAAGAAGATGGTGAAGGGTGTCAAAGTAGCGATGAGTTAATTGATCTTAATACCATAATGGGGCACCTTAGAGGAGGTGACACATTTAATTATTTCCTAAGTCAAGCAAAAGGAATTACTTTTGATACAGGGATCATTGAAACTCTTATACCAGACTGGGGGAAATAACAAATGATCATTGATGGAATTCAAAAGAATGGCATACTCAGATTGAAATGGAAACTATGGTTATAGCACAACTCGGCAAACGGAAGGCACATTCCAATTGATACCGAGGATATAACCTAGTGTCTGAGCGTGCTTTCAAGAACTTGAGCATTTCCATATTCATCATGGTTTTACCAACATCTATGCCAAAGATCCTGGCAACACTTCTTACTACCATGATGAATAAAGATGGAGAATGCAGATGCAAAGGAGGACAACACCTTCTCAGATTTCACCTTAGCGGTGCCAAGGAACAAAATCTGGATGATCGACCGAGAGACATTTAGCACTCCGCTTCTAATGTTCTCCTTGATGTACTAGATACCGCGATCATGCTTAGAAGCATCATCGATATGGTTATCGAGTAAAGGTCGGACTTCGGGAACACAAGGGATCCATGAGGACCAACTTCTAGAATAAGTCATATGAAATCCTCATGGGGAAGTGGCTAATGTTGTTGATACAAGATATTGTAATAATAGGTCTTTCGGCTAGGTGTGTTAGCCACAACATCCACTTTACCGGGTTACAGAGAGACCAGCATTATAATTCTTGGGAAACGTTCCAACCATCATATCCGCCTAAGATTCAGATCTAGTTGGTGTCAGGATATTCCAGACTCAGCATGTCTGAAAAGAAAGTGTGCAACACAAATCAACGAGATGACGTTGCGAGATTCTCGGGAAATGAACTACTGTAGCAAGCTCCAAAACATGAGCTGGCTTGCAAGACACACGTGATCACCCTGTCGAAGACAAACGTGTTCACATAGAAGTCTTACAATAAAACACTACCGAGTTCTAGTTCGGAACCATCATCGAGGATATGAAAGTCTTGTGCACTTAATATAGACTTCTTTTCCTTGAGCAAATCAATCAGTGGCTTGGTGTGCTAGGGAATACATATGGAATGGAGGTAGCGAGCCTATCAAACCATAGAATACTTCGCACATGCATGACTGACTTGGGACGATTCCAAATGAGGCAAAAGAACTTTCTCGAATTCACGGCAGCAACTTGCATCAAATGCACGTGAACTTAGAGGAGGTCACTTCTTTCATCAAACATATACTCCATGAACGGGACATGAAGACGATGCCTACTAAAGTTTCCAACACTAGCTTAATGTTTATCACAAATCATGGAGAAGATAAGGATGTTGCCGATGGGCTCAACAACAATTCATCTAGGTTTCCATATAGATGGAATTCCATAACTATGTGAACAAGGTGATAGCATTGGTCAGACCAAAAGATATAATGGTGCATGCTCGAGAAAACATCCACAAGTAAGACAACATTAGGAACATCGTTGGTTCTAAATTTGATTTGACGATAGCCCACACTCAAATCAAAAGATGGGATAAGACAATAGATCCAACAATTGATCACGGAGGCCGATTGATGAAGATATCATCTTTCTTCAACACACACACACAAACACAAAGATATCCCTTTGGAATGAACTAAGTTAGACAAGCTTTTATCTTCGAACTCTCCAAGTTGTTGTTTAGCTTAACCAACTAGTTCAGGGTATCCAACAGAGATCCTTGGAGAAGGGGTGGTTTATTGGGAAAACCAACTTGATCACGAACTCAACATATCGATCAGGGGACAACCTGGTGATACTTCTGAGAAGATATCCGGAAAATCACGAACCACCGATATATACTATGCTCGAGAACAATCTTTCTTTTCAAGGCAAGACGATATGGTCAAAAGAGCGAGGGATTGATGCAATCCTAACTCATTGATCAAAAAGTGCACCAGGAAAAATGGACTAGGTAGCACAATCAATCGTAGTATGGTGATTCAGTAATCAACACACTAAGAATGAGATTATTGTCCATTATCTACCAAGCAATGGGGTTGCTAGGAGTATTGATTTCACACATCACGGTTCGTTTGTCAGCATTCCTATTACAACAACACGGAGACCGAGGAATGAATAATGATGGCGAGAAGTATCACTGTATCAAGAGTTCATAAGAGTTGGTGCAATTCCCATGATATTCTTGACATGAAGATGGTAATTCTCCAAGGTAGAACAGACTAGAAGCTGGATTGGCCTCTTGATTTGCAGAATACAACTACTTTGACCCAATCCTAGATATGGATGAGGTACTGGAGTTTGTTTCTCCTAGTCATTCCGAAATACAATGGCTTGACGGACCACAAAAATAACAGGCATCGATGAACACGAATGCACAATTACTCTTGACTATCAATTGGTCGATGATGGTTGGAATACAACTGAAGAGGGACAACTCAAAGGAATACATGATTCTCTGAGTTGTGGATGCATGGATTAGCATGTCGAACAAGTCCAACATATTTCTTCCGGACACCCATGCAAAAGGAGAGGATTGGCAGATTCACAATGTAGAATGGAGAACTCATCAGGAGCACTCTTGTCGTGATCTTTTGGTTCAAAAGAACTTCTGCCATGGATGGTTCATGGTATTTGGAAGAATGATATACCACGGACCTTGAGGACTAAGCGAGGTTACTAACCAACCTAAAGGAGCTACAATCTCTATCAACATGAAATAAGTAGAGTGAATCTTGGGTCCAAGAACCCAGAAATAGAATACCTACTAACTAAATAACATCACGAGATGCTTTCGAGAATGATGGCCAGAATTATCACACTGGGGATACAACACAAAGGCTGAACCTCTGGGTGGTTCTCTAAGATATCCTAGTTTCCTAATAACTTTTGCATATATGTCGAGGCAATGGAGTACCTCAACACAATGATTAGTGTGGTTAATTAGTCTGGCCCCAAAACATCGGGAACGGGGAGAAAAGATTTGCAAATGCATCAGATTGTTTAGAGACCGGGGATAACTTGGACATCATAATGGCTGTACGGGCATGAAAAATGAGACAACCTGCATGACAACTGACAACATAACAACTGGATTAATATGGAACCACCGATCAAAGAGGATAACACATATCCTATAAGTCTGCAAAATAGTAACTCGTCATCCTGGTAGATAGATGAGAAAGCCTATTTTATTAACCCCGTAGAAAAGAAGAGGATGACTCGGAATTAGAATGACACAAGGGAAGGAGTAAAAAGAGCCTTATGTTCCCTTCCACAATCAATTCCCCTATATAACTAAAACATTTCTAGACTCGACTTCGACCAGTTTGGCTTGGTAATCCTACAGGCAGTCAGGCTCTGATACCAAAGCTGTCGGGACCCCGATCCTAAGTCACACCGATCTAGCATAAGACATATCATATCACATTGCGGCCTCACGCACGGTAACCCACGGCTGCCACCTTTACCTTGGCCGGGACCATTTGCGTATTTTGGCTCATGTATATGATTGTGATGCTAGCATCCATATGACAGACAACCCAGGTCGACATGACTAGTCATAAACCAGGGTGGCACAAATGTAGAGGGATAGGCATAGGTGACCCAGCAATGCACGTGTCGGTCAACGTATGAACCAAAGTCGTAGCAAGCAACAAGGACTTAAAGGAACAACGCGTGACATTTCCCTGTAGGGACAGACACAGGAGCAAAGAAGGATACATGCCGGTCAATCCATGTGTTCCGGAGCAGTAGCGAACTACCAAGGCTCAGTGGAAGCACTAGGAGGCATTTCCCTGTAGGAAAGGCTACCAAAGGCAGATAACTAGGTGTCGTATCCCACACATACCAATGCATTTCAAAACATACACACAATATGCACGATATATGTAGATACAACATGGCATCACAACATAACTCTATGACCCAAAGTATTTATTTAAGAGGCTCCGAAGAGCCATACATAGCATGATATTACAATCATGGGTCTCATGACCCAACATACAAATTCATACAAGCAACAGAAGCATAAACCTGTCTGAGTACAGACAGCTGAAAAGAAAGAAGGATAGAAAGCCTGTCTATCTACAAGACCCTCCATAGGAGCCAGACCTCTGTCTGGGATTCCCAAGCTACTCGGTCAACATCGAACTTCGCATAGAAGCCACTAGTGAGACTAAGGTCTCCTCTGCAAAAACATAAATTAAGCAACCGTGAGTACAAAGGTACTCAGCAAGACTTACATCAGAACTAACTACTTATGCATCGGTATCAATAAAGGGGGCGGTGGAGTTTAACTGCAGCAAGCCAGCTTTGACTCGGTGGCTATCCTATACTACGACTACTAGTAATTTCTTAAGGTGAGAAAGCGCACATGAGTCCACATATTCACCATATCAATACTCCACTATGGATCCTCTCATGTATCCCTACGAGAAGGCCATCCATAGCACTCACACTTATCTTGCGCATTTTAGAGTATCCCTTTAAGTTGTCTATGAACCATATAAGTCTCCAAGTAGTCCATATCCGACGACGCGGCTATTCGAATAGATCATTTTACCCTACAGGGGTGTACTTCTTCAAACACGCTCTCACCACTTACCACCATATACACGTCATGTATCTCGGCAACCATCAAGCGGAAGCCTGGCGAGGGTTTCGGCCACAACCTAACTAACCACGCAAGACTCTAGTCCAGGTTTGTCACCTATCTGAGGCTGAACCCGCAAGGGAAGTCCGGCCGAGTTTCCATTACGGCCCCAAACGATGTGTGCAGGGTTCCCAAGTCCACCTCGATGGATGGTACTGCGCTTGGTACACCGGGCCACGGTGCCTACTCTGTCCCAAGCCCACTTGTCTTGGGTGCCACTTGGTAGACTACTAGCACGACCTATAAACACCAGAAACTAGTTGCAACTCCTGGACAGAGATCAAGGCGATTAATAAGTCGAGAGAGCTTGGAGTACCCGGAGCCCAATGTGTGGTAGTAACTAGTCTTGGATAACATACCGTGGACTCAGCGGTTTACCCAGGTTCGGGCCACCTTGCGGTGTAAGACCCTACTCCTGCTTGTTTGGGATTGCTCTGGTGAGAGAGTACAAGGTTGGGGGTGATGGGAACAAGAGCTCCTCTCTCCCCACAATGGCAGCTTTGCCCCCCTTTTACCCACATTGGTCCTCTTCCCCCTCGAAACTTAGGCGGGAAGGGTTGCCACACTCAGCGAGTTTTGAAAGGGGACAGGCGCTCAGGCTATCCTGACTAAAGGCAGTCTTCGCCTGTCAAAACATGATCCATGACGCGCCGGTGGGCTCGGTGATGACCTCCACCATGCGTGCCCGCCGTCTTGGTCTTCCTTCGCTGATCGGGCAACCTTTGGGGTCGCTTTGTGGAGTGGATAGCTGGCCCTGCGCTCTTAACACAAAAGAGGAAACCATCTTCATCCGCGCCTGCTGGCGCGGCCTTTGTCGCCGCTCGTCGCCGCGCGCGTCACCCACGTGATGGGCCCCAGATCGCGAGGCTGTGCCGAACGACCCTCGTCTTGGGCGTCTTCGGGAGGAGGCCTCAGGAGGCCACCTCGGGAGGCCACCTCGCAAGGGGGGCCTCGTGAGGCCATTGATGAGGATGCTGAACCCTGCTCGCCACTTCCTGAGGAGGGGGCCTCAGGAGGCCAAGGCCTCATGAAGAGCCCTGGTGAGGTGCTTGGTGATGACGGCCTGCTCGGCCCATGCCAGGCGTTGCGCCCTGGGCCAAAGGCAGACGGGTCTGGATACCCTGGGTTCCATGGGCCTGACAGTTGCCCCCGGGCCCGCGGCGCACACGTTCCCGCCTACTGGGGGCGAAACGGCATGGGCCCTAACCGCCTGCGGCCAAGCGCGACGCGTGGCGCACGATGCGACGGGGGACGCCCCCGCTTCTCCCACGACGCCTCGGTAACCGCCCGTGCTGACATAAAACCTGTCGCGGGCGACGCGAGGCCATCATTGCCTTCCTCCCCACGCCCCGACTCCTTCAGTTCCCACCACTGAGAAGGCGGAGCGACGAGAGGGGCTCTGCGTCGAGCATAAAAGGGGGAGAGGAGAGCCGGAGTCCTACACCCATATTCTTCTTCCTCCAACCTCCTCCGTCTTCTTGTTAGAGCCGCCGCAAGATGGTGAGGGGAAGAGGGCGTGGCCGCGCTTCCGCTGCCGCATCCCAGGTTCCGCAACGGGGGCGCGGGCGCTCCCTGGCGGCTGCCGGCGCCGGGCCCTGCGGTCGTGGAAGGGGCGCCGCTCGCGGGCACGGGGGGCGAGGCGCGCGCGGCCGAGGCGGCCGCGGCGGGGCAGCCGCGCTACCACCCCAGGCGGGGAGCCATTCGGCGGAGGCGGTGCACGAGTTCACCGTGAACATGTATCGCAGCCCCTGCACCTGGCTCCGGCTCCCGGACTCCTTCGCGGCGGCGATGGCGGACCGCGCGCCCCTGGGCTTGTGGGTGCAGGCCGACGGCTGCTGCAACGGCCACTCCTGGGTGGCGACGGAGCTCACCCCCTCGGGCTTCATGTTCTTGAGGCAGGGGTGGAAGTCGTTCGCCCTCGCCCGCGGCCTGAAGCGGGGGCACGTCCTCCAATTCAAGTACGATGGGCCGCCACACTCTTCGTGAAGATCTTCGGGATCTCCGGCAGCCGCCTGGCGTGCTGCGGGAAGAGCGAGGATGGCAGCTACAGCGGCTCCTCCAGCGAGGACGACAGCTCCAGCGGTGCAGCCCCCTCCGGCGGGGGCGGAAGCGATGATGACTCCCCCCGCATCAAGAGCGAGGACGAGGACTCCGACTAGGCGCGCGTGGCGACGATTCCGGAACCCTTGGCGGCGGGTACCGTGCGCGCGGTGGAGGAGCTGCACCTACCTATAGCGCCTTCTTGGGAACGCGCGCGGCGCCCGTGCTGGAGTCTTGGGGGTGACGGCGCCTCGCCTAGGCCCCTTCTTTCTTTTATTTCCTGCATTGAACTGATGTAGCCCCGCGGGGGCGTGAAAACAGTATCTTCTATGTTTAACTTAATCCTTTTGCGATTTGGGGTGCACGCATTCCCTCCTGAAGTCCGCTCGTGAGGCTGGTTTCTTTTCTTTGTTCGCCTCAGCGCTCTACACCGTCAGGACCCAGCCCCCGAGCGGGCCTCAGCCGTCGCTGGTATGTCCGGTCGCGATGCCGGGACAAGGCCAGGAGGTGAGGGGCACCGGGAGCTAGTGAGGGCTCCTGAGGCGCGATGCTCAGGGAGCCCCCCTTTGGCGTGCAAGCGGCTTACGCAGAAGAAAAAATGCTGGCACCCAACGGGATTGCGAGGGGAGAGAGCTTGAGTGGCGGTAAGGGCGTCTCGCGAGGTAGTCAGACTTAGCTTTTGGCAGAGAGCGGTGTCGGGCGAGCCACAGCTCGCGAGGCGTGCTCACGAGGCTTGGCGTTCGAAGTGTCTTCACCTCGCGAGGCTGGCTCGAGAGAGGCCGCCCGCGAGGTCCTCGCGCAGCTCGCCTCCTGGGGGACTGCATGTCAACAGATTTCACGATGGGGGGAGCGGCACGCGCTCGCTAACTCGCCCATGGCCGTTGCGTGAGGAGGTAAGGCACCAAGGGCCTTGGTGAGGTGACGTGCACGGGAGCAGGCCCGCGAGCCAGAGCTCAGTCGCTTGGATTTGGCGGCACTGTAGGGACGGCCCCGAGCACAGGCACCGTGCCTATAGCCCCCGCTCACGGAATCGGCCAGGGGAGGGGTCTCGAGCGTGTGGCGCTCTCCGGTCGGCATCGAACTTAACAGACAATTAAGTAGGTAACATAACTCATCAGGACGAAATCAGCAAAATCCATTACACAACCAAAAGGATAGGGGCTAGGCTGCCATGTCCGGCATGGATCAGCTTGAGGTTGATGCAGCCCGTGGGGCGCCCTCAGCCGCATTTGAACAAAATCACCTTGGCGGAAGGGTTCCGGGAGCAAGGCGCGGGAGGCGCGGCGAGAAGGAGTGTGGGCCGCGTGAGGCGATGCGTCGGGCGCACCTGGCAGGACCGCGCTAGGGTGACGTCAGGCCGCTTGGCGAGGCGCGCCAAGGGAGTCCGCTCCTCCGGGGCCAGGGGACTCGCGAGGCCCCGGGGGCCCGCGAGGAGCAGGGAGCTCATGAGGCCCTGGCACAAGGGGCGCCAGCCTCTGGAAGGAGGCGTTGGCGTTCCTCAGGCCGAAGGGCATGCGCATGCCGCCGACGGCGGGGCCGACGCCCTGGCCGATTCGTGGCAGCTGGAAGGGGTCCTGAGGGCAGAACTTGTTGAGGCTGGTGAAGTCGACGCACATGCGCTCCTTGCCGCCTTTCTTGGGGACGACGACTGGGTTGGCGAGCCATTCGGGATGGCGCACCTCGCGAACGACCCCAGCTTCCTGGAGCTTCTGGACTTCCTTGACGATGAAATCTTGCTTCTCTAGCGCCTGGCTCCGTGCTTTCTGCTTGACGGGGCGTACATTGGGGCACACCGCTAAGTGGTGCTCGATCACCTCCCTCGGCACACCGGACAAGTCAGATGCTTTCCAGGCGAAAACATCCGAGTTTGCCCGAAGGAAGGTGATGAGCGCGCTTTCCTATGCTGGAGGGAGGCCTGTGCCGATGGTGAAGGCGGGGCCGGAGCCGCTGCCGTCCACCGACACCTTCTTCGTCTCGGCGCGATCCTGAGAGAATAGCTGCTTCTTCTTCACGGGCGCGGCCTCAGAAGGCTCGGCCGCGTCCTCGTCGGTCGGGTGCGCGACCGCGCTGGCCTTGTAGGCACGCTCAAGGGTGCTGGCCGCGTCCTTCTCGTCGCAGGTGACGGTGATGATGCCGCTGCAGCTGGGCATCTTGAGGACGTTGTAGGCGTGATGGGTGGCCGCCATGAACTTAGTGAGAGCTGGGTAGCCCAAGATGGCGTTGTAAGGCAGGCCGATGTGCGCCACGTCGAAGTCGATGAGTTCGGTGTGGTAGTTCTCGCGGGTGCCAAAGGTGACGGGGAGGCGCACTTGCCCCAGCGGGATGGTGGAGCCATCAGTCACTCTGGAGAAGGGCCTGGTCGGCATCAGTTGGTCGTAGGGCACCTGGAGCGTCTCGAAGGTCTCGATGGAGATCACGTTGAGGCCGGCGCCCCCATCGATGAGGGTCTTGGTGACTGCGACGTTGCTGATGGTTGGAGTGCACAGCATGGGGAGCGCGCCTGCGGAGGCCGTGGACTTGGGGTGGTCCTTGGAGTCGAAGGTGATGGTGTACTGCGACCACTTGAGGAGGCGCGCGGCCTCTGGCCTTGGGAGGGCGGCATACACCTCGCAAGAGAGTTGCTTGAAGTGGCGGATGGACGCGGGGGCTTGGGACCCGCCAAGGATGCAGGCGACCGCGCGAGGCTCCTGGTAGCCCCCAGCGCCCTCGTCAGGCTGGTTGACGTCGTTCCTCCGGGGTGGCGGCGGCAGCGGCGGAAGAGCGGCATTGGCCTGAGGATTCGCCTAACGGGGCTGGTCGCGCCAGGCGGCCTCACGAGGATGGTCGCGCCAGCCCTGGCGGAAGTTGCCGTTGCCGTTGCGGCCGTCCCAACGATTGTCGCCGCGGCCACCTCCATGGCCGGCGCCGCGGCCATTGCGGTCGTCTCGGCGGCCCTGACGCTCGTCGCGAAGCAGCTTGAGCTCCTGGAAGTCCTCGGTGATGTGGGAGCGGACGTTATGAAAGGCGCAGAGTGGCCGGCTGTCCTTCCTGGGCTTGTTGTGGTCACGGACGCGCTTCTGCTCGGGCTCCGCCGCAAGCACGGCAGGGCCCTTGCGCTTGATGTCCTTGTTCTTGGTCTTGGCGGCGTCGAGCGCCGCGTCGGGGTCGTTTTGGACGAAGAGGCGGCCTTCTTCAGCCTTGGCGCACTTGTCGGCGAGGTCGAGTAGCTCAAGCACGGAGTCGAGCTCACCGTTGATGGCGAGCTTCTCGCGCATCTTGACGTCCGTGACGCCGGTGGAGAACGCAGAGATGACGGCCGCGTCGGAGGCGCGCGGGATCTTGTTGCGCACCTGGCTGGAGCGCAGGATGTACTTGCGGAGGGTCTCGTCTGGGCACTGCCGAACACGCCGCAGGTCGTTGATGGTGAGGGAGCGGTCCTGCGTGCCCTTGAAGTTGGCGACGAACTGGCTGCAGAGCTCGGCCCACGATGAGATGGACGCCTCGGGGAGGTTCATGAGCCAGGAGCGCGGGCCGTCCTTGAGGGTCATGGGAAACCAGTTCGCCATGACCTTGTCGTCGCCGTTCGCCGCCTCGACGCTCAGCGCGTAGAGCTGGAGGAACTCCATGGGGTTGGGGGTGCCGTCGTAGCGCGGAGGCAGCTCAGGCTTGAACTTCGCGGGCCAGACGACGCGACGCAGCTCGCGGGTGAAGGCGCGGCAGCCCACACCGCTTGAGGGGACGCCGCTAGCAAGGGCGGCGCGGTTTTGATGCCCAGCCGCCGCAACATCCTGAACAGCCTGGTCCTGGCGCTGGCACTGCCGCTCGAGGAGCACTCGCGCGGCGGACGATCTGGCAGCTGGCCTCGTCTCGGTCTGGCGAGGACGCGCCATGGGACGGCTCACGAGCCCGCGCGCTGCGCTGGGGCCCGCCGTGCTCGTCGCGCAGAGGAGGTGGCGGGGGAGCGCCGTGCGCCAGGTCCCCAGCGCGAGACGGCGGAGGGCGGAGCGAGTGGAAAGGTGCCAGAGCGTCCCCGGCGGCGTTGACGAGCTCGGTGATGCGGCCAAGCCAGGCGTCGTAGCCGGTGTTAGCTGGACGGTAGCGGAGCAGCTCGCGCGCCATGAGCAGCGCGGCCTGCGGGTTCGGCGGCCCACGGTGGGCAAGGGAGGAGGCCGTGGCGGTGCGGCCGTTCGCCTGCACGGAGGGGTGCAGCGAGGAGTCCTGCTGCTCGCGGGCAGCGGGGTCGGTGGCGGCAGCAGCCTCGGCGTCGGGGCGGCGGCGGTTGCCATGGGCCACCGGCTCTGTCTGAGCCACACGGCCAGCCCTGCGCTCGGCGTGCTCGCGACGTGCGTCGGCCATGAGGTTGGTGGAGCAGAGCGTGGAGCAGACGAACAGTAGCGCATCCCTACCTGGCGCGCCAAAATGTCGGAGTTCGTGCTCCGGGGACCCAAAGGTTCGAACACTGGGGTGAGCTCGTTCTACCACTTCGTCTCCTACCACGGCTAAGCGACGGCGAGGCTACGGTGAGAGCGCGCTAGCAAGGAATGGACCGTGGACTCAGCGGTTTACCCAGGTTCGGGCCACCTTGCGGTGTAAGACCCTACTCCTGATTGTTTGGGATTGCTCTGGTGAGAGAGTACAAGGTTGGAGGTGATGGGAACAAGAGCTCCTCTCTCCCCACAATGGCAGCTCTGCCCCCCTTATACCCACATTGGTCCTCTTCCCCCTCGAAACTTAGGCGGGAAGGGTTGCCACACTCGGCAGGCTTTGAAAGGGGACAGGCGCTCATGCTATCCTGACTAAAGGCGGTCTTCGCCTGCCAAAGCATGATCCATGACGCGCCGGTGGGCTCGGTGATGACCTCCGCCCTGCGCACCCGTCGTCTTGGTCTTCCTTCGCCGATCAGGCAACCTTTGGGGTCGCTTTGGTGAGTGGATAGCTGGCCCTGCTCCCTTAACACAAAAGAGGAAACCATCTTCATCCGCGCCTGCTGGCGCGGCCTCTGTCACCGCTCGTCGCCGCGCGCGTCACCCACGTGATGGGCCCCAGACCGCGTGGCTGTGCTGAACGACCCTCATCTTGGGCGTCTTCGGGAGGAGGCCTCGGGAGGCCGCCTCGTGAGGCTGCCTCGCGAGGGGGCCTCGCGAGGCCGTTGATGAGGATGCTGAACCCTGCTCGCCACTTCCTGAGGAAGGGGCCTCAGGAGGCCAAGGCCACGTGAAGAGCCCTGGTGAGGTGCTTGGTGATGATGGCCTGCTGGGCCCACGCCAGGCGTTGCACCCTAGGCCAAAGGCAGGCGGGTCTGGATACCCTGGGTTCCATGGGCCCGACAATCATTGCCATGAATCCGTCATAATTATTTGCTTTTCTATCAATTGCCCAACAGTAATTTGTTTACCCACCGTATGCTATGTGTTCGAGAGAGAAGCATCTAGTGAAAACTAGGACCCCCAGGGTATACTTTTATCATATATTTAAAACCAAAAATACCTTACTGCAATTTATTTACTGTTATTTTATTTAGTATTTTAGTTTATCTATCTATCATTATCAGAATTAATCCTTGCAAATAACCGCTAAGAGGATTGACAACCCTCTTATTTGCGTTGGGTGCAAGTGTTTGCTTTTGTTTGTGCAGGTGCTGCTAAAGGGATTTTGCATGGTTCTCCTACTGGATTGATAACCTTGGTTCTTAATTAACGGAAATACTTATCTATACTATACTACATCATCCTCTCCTCTTCGGGGAAATACCAGTGCAGTCTACAAGTAGCAACCACCTTCACCTACCCGTACGGTACTTATGCATATCGTAGAATGCCATTTGGTCTATGTAATGGGCCACCCTCGTTTCAAAAGTGCATATCTAAAAATAATTCTGATTATATTGAAAAAATTGTTGAAGTGTTCATGGACAGTTTTTCTGTCCAAGGCACGTCCTTTGATAATTGTCTCTATAATCTCACAAAAGTTCTGTAGAGATGTGAGGAAACAGGTTTCGTACTAAATTGGGAGAAGAGTCATTTTATGATCACGGAAGGTATGGTGCTGGGACATAGAGTCTCAGGAAAGAGTATTGAGATCGACCAAGATAGAATTGAGGTAATAGAAAATTTACCTTACCCTCAAGATACGAAAGGTATGCAAACCTTTATGGGACATGCTTGTTTCTATAAAAGATTTATCAAAGATTTCTCCAAAATATCTAAACCTCTGATTGACCTTTTGCACAAAGATGTGCCTGATATGTCCAATTTGCATCACGATTTCCTATGAATAATTATTATGTTTTTAATCATTATTTCACTTTATGGTACAATTCTTATGTCTTTTCTCTCTTATTTTGCAAGATTTACATGAAGAGGTAGAATGCCGGCAGCTAGAATTCTGGACCTGAAATAGCCACATCAAAGATACCTATTCTACAAAGCTCCAATTGACCTGAAACTTTACGGAGATTTTTTATTGAATATATAAAAAATACTGGAGAAAAGAAATATCAGAGGGGACCCACCAGTTGCCCACAAGGCAACAGGGTGCGCCCCCCTGGGTGCGCCCTGATGCCTTGTGGGGCCCTTGGCTGGCGTCTGGCCCCCTCCTTCCACTATATGAAGCCATTTGCCCTAAAAAATCAAGAGAAGACTTTCGGGATGAAGCGCCGCCGTCTCGAGGTGGAACTTGGGCAGGAGCACTTTGGCTCTCCGGCGGAGCGATTCCGACGGGGATACTTCCCTCCGGGAGGGGGAAATCGAAGCCATCGACATCACCAATGATCCTCTCATCATGGGAGGACCAATCTTCATCAACATCTTCACCAGCACCATCTCATCTCAAACCCTAGTTCATCTCTTGTTTTCAATCTTTGTCTCAAAACCTCAGATTGGTACCTATGGGTTGCTAGTAGTGTTGATTACATCTTGTAGTTGATGCTAGTTGGTTTATTTGGTGGAAGATTATATGTTCAGATCCTTAATGCTATTCAATACCCCTCTGATCTTGAACACGAATATGATTTGTGAGTACTTACTTTTGTTCTTGAGGACATGGGAGAAGTCTTGTCATAAGTAACCATGTGAATTTGGTATTCGTTCGATATTTTGATGATATGTATGTTGTTGCTTCCTTTAGTGGTGTCGTGTGAACGTCGACTACATGACACTTCACCATCTTTGGGCCTAAGGGAAGGTATAGAGTAGTAATTAGATGATGGGTTGCTAGAGTGACAGAAGTTTAAACCCTAGTTTATGCACTATTCCGTAAGGGGCTGATTTGGATCCATATGTTTCATGCTATGGTTCGAGTTATCTTAATTCTTCTTTCGTAGTTCGGGATGCTTGCGAGAGGGGGTAATCATAAGTGGGAGGCTTGTTCAAAAAAGAACAGTACCCAAGCACCGGTCCACCCACATATCAAATTATCAAAGTAGCGAACGTGAATCAAACAAACATGATGAAAGTGACTAGATGAAATTCCCATGTGTCCTCGAGAACGCTTTGCTTATTATACAAGTTCGTTCCGGCTTGTCCTTTGCTACAAAAAGGATTGGGCCACCTTGCTGCTCTTTTGTTACCGTTACTACTTGTTACTTGTTACGAATTATCTTGCTATCAAAACTATTTGTTACCGCTACTTTCCGTACTTGCAGAGAATACCTTGCTGAAAACCGCTTGTCATTTCCTTCTCCTCCTCATTGGGTTTGACACTCTTACTTATCGAAAGGACTACGATGGATCCCCTATACTTGTGGGTCATCAAGACTCTTTTTTGGCGCCGTTGCCGGGGAGTGAAGCGCCTTTGGTGAGTGGAATTTGGTAAGGAAACATTTATATTACGTGCTGAAATTTATTGTCACTTGTCACTATGAAAAGTAATCCTTTGAGGGGCTTGTTCGGGGTATCTTCACCTCGACCGGAAGCAATAAGAGTTGCTCCTCAACCTATTGAACCTACTGAAAATATTTATTATGAAATTCCTTCGGGTATGATAGAGAAACTGCTAGCTAATCCTTATGCAGGAGATGGAATGGTACATCCCGATATGCACCTGATCTATGTGGATGAAATTTGTGGATTGTTTAAGCTTGTAGGTTTATCCAGAGATGGAGTTAAGAAGAAAGTATTCCCTTTATCTTTGGAGGGAAAGGCATTGACATGGTATAGGCTATGTGATGATACTGAAACATGGGACCGGAACCGGTTGAAGCTGGAATTCCACCAGAAATTTTATCCTATGCATTTGGTTCATCGTGATCAGAATTATATATATAATTTTTGGCCTCGTGAAGGAGAAAGTATCGCTCAAGCTTGGGGGAGGCTTAAGTATATGTTGCACACATGCCCCAATCATGAGCTCTCAAGAGAAATAATTCTTCAAAACTTTTATGCTCGGCTTTCTTATAATGATCAATCCATACTCGATACTTCTTCTGCTGGTTCCTTTATGAAGAGAACTATTGAATCCATATGGGATCTTCTAGAAAGAATTAAATGTAACTCTGAAGATTGGGAAATCGACAAAGGTAATGAGTCAAGTATAAATCTTGAGTTTTATTGTGTTAAATCCTTTATGGAAACTGATGCTTTTCGTAAGTTCAGTACTAAATATGGACTTGACTCTGAAATAGTAGCTACCTTTTGTGAATCTTTTGCTGCTCATGTTGATCTCCCTAAGGAGAAATGGTTTAAATATCATCCACCTATTGAATTGAATGAAGAACCTATTAGTGTTAAAGAAGAAACAATTGTTTACCATGTTGATCCAGTTGTGCCTACTGCTTATATTGAGAAACCTCCTTTCCCTGTTAGGATTAAGGAACATGCTAAAGCTTCAACTGTGGTTAATAAGAGTAATATTAGGGCACCTAGACCTTCTGAACAAATTAAAGTTGAACCTAGTGTTGCCATGGTTAAAGATCTTTTCGTTGATAATATTGATGGACATGTCATATATTTCTGTGATGAAGCAACTATAATTGCTAGGCGAGACACTAAAGATAAAAATAAACCTGTAATTGGCATGCCTGTTATTTTTGTTAAAATTGGAGATCATTGCTATCATGGTTTATGTGATATTGGTGCTAGTGTGAGTGCTATTCCGTTTACTCTCTATCAAGAAGTCATGAATGATATTGCACCTGTTGAGATTGAAGATATTGATGTTACTATTAAGCTTGCAAATAGAGATACTATTGCACCACTTGGGATTGTTAGAGATGTTGAAGTCTTGTGTGGTAAGATCAAATATCCTACTAATTTTCTTGTTCTTGGATCACCACAAGATGATTTTTGTCCCATTATATTTGGTAGACCCTTCTTGAATACTGTTAATGCTAAGATTGATTGCACTAAAGAAATTGTCAGTGTTAATTTTGGTGAGATGTCTCATGAGTTTAATTTCTCTAAATTTCGTAGACAACCTCATGATAAAGAATTATCTAATAAAGATGAAATTATTGGTCTTGCCTCTATTGCTGTGCCTCCTACTGATCCTTTAGAACAATATTTGCTTGAGCATGAGAATGATATGAATATGAATGAAAGAAATGAAATAGATGAATTATTCTTTAAACAAGCACCTATCCTTAAACATAATTTTCCTGTTGAAACCTTGGGAGATCCACCTCCACCCAAAGGTGATCCTGTGTTTGAATTGAAGCAATTACCTGATACTCTTAAATATGCTTATCTTGATGAAAAGAAGATATATCTTGTTATTATTAGTGCTAACCTTTCAGAGCATGAAGAAAAGAGATTACTTAAAACTCTAAAGAAGCACCGTGCTGTTATTGGATATACTCTTGATGATCTTAAGGGCATTAGTCCCACTTTATGACAGCATAAAATTCATATGGAGCCCGATGCTAAACCCGTTGTTGATCACCAAAGAAGGCTGAATCCTAGAATGAAGGATGTGGTAAGAACTGAAATATTAAAGCTTCTGGAAGCAGGTATAATTTATCCCATAGCTGATAGTAGATGGGTAAGTCCTATTCATTGTGTTCCTAAGAAAGGAGGTATTACCGTTGTTCCTAATGATAAAAATGAACTTATCCCGCAAAGAATTGTAACTGGTTATAGGATGGTAATTGATTTCAGAAAATTAAATAAAGCTACTAGGAAAGATCATTACCCCTTGCCTTTTATTGAACAAATGTTAGAAAGATTGTCTAAGCATACACACTTTTGTTTCTTAGATGGTTATTCTGGTTTTTCTCAAATACCTGTGTCACCTGAAGATCAAGAGAAAACCACCTTTACTTGTCCCTTTGGAACTTATGCTTATCGTTGTATGCCTTTTGGTTTATGTAATGCACCTGCTACCTTTCAAAGATGTATGGCTGCTATATTCTCTGACTTTTGTGAAAAGATTGTTGAGGTTTTCATGGATGATTTCTCCGTTTACGGAACTTCTTTTGATGATTGCTTAAGCAACCTTGATCGAGTTTTGCAAAGATGTGAAGAAACTAATCTTGTCTTGAATTGGGAGAAATGCCACTTTATGGTGAATTAAGGTATAGTCCTTGGGCATAAAATTTCTGAAAGAGGTATTGAAGTTGATAAAGCTAAAGTTGATGCTATTGAGAAAATGCCATGTCCTAAAGATATCAATGGTATAGGAAGTTTCCTTGGTCATGCTGGTTTCTATAGAAGGTTTATAAAAGACTTCTCTAAAATTGCTAGACCTCTTACCAATCTCTTGCAAAAAGATGTTCCATTCATTTTTTATGATGATTGCGTAGAAGCCTTTGAAGTACTTAAGAAAGCCTTAATTTCTGCACCTATTGTTCAACCACCTGATTGGAACCTACCCTTTGAAATTATGTGTGATGCTAGTGATTATGTTGTTGGTGCTGTTCTAGGGCAAAGAGTTGATAAGAAATTAAATGTTATCCATTATGCTAGTAAAACTCAAGACAGTGCTCAAAGAAATTATGCTACTACTGAGAAAGATTTTTTAGCAATTGTGTTTGCATGTGATAAATTTAGATCTTACATTGTTGATTCCAAAGTTAATGTTCACACTGATCATGCTGCTATTAAATATCTTATGGAAAAGAAAGATGCTAAGCCTAGACTTATTAGGTGGGTTCTTTTGCTACAAGAATTTGATTTGCATATTATTGATAGAAAGGGAGCTGAGAATCCCGTGGCTGATAATTTGTCTAGAATGGAAAATGTTCTTGATGACCCACTTCCTATTAATGATGATTTTCCTGATGAACAATTAGCTGTGATAAATGCTTCTCGCAATACTCCTTGGTATGCAGACTATGCTAATTACATTGTTGCTAAATACATACCACCTAGCTTTACATATCAACAAAAAAAAAGTTCTTCTTTAATTTAAGACATTACTTTTGGGATGACCCACGCTTATATAAAGGAGTAGATGGTATTATTAGACGTTGTGTACCTGAGCATGAACAGGAACAAATCCTACGTAAGTGCCACTCCGAGGCATATGGAGGACACCATGCGGGAGACCGAACTGCACACAAGGTATTACAATCTGGTTTTTATTGGCCTACTCTTTTCAAGGATGCACGTAAGTTTGTCCTTTCTTGTGATGAATGTCAAAGAATTGGTAATGTTGGTAGACGTCAGGAAATGCCTATGAATTATTCACTTGTTATTGAATCATTTGATGTTTGGGGTTTTGATTATATGGGACCTTTTCCTACTAGTAAGTCTGCACGTGCTATGCACGTCACCATCAATACAACCAAGGACTATATGTAATCATACCAAAAGAGTGGTTCTTCCATCTAAAACAATGTTTTTTTAGGGAAGCTTTTCATTTATTGATCGTCAAAATTACTTATGACAAAGATTAAAAAAAGGCGGCCCAGTGCATGTAGCTCCCGCTTGCGCAGGATCCGAGGAAGGATCCGACCCCTTTGGGTCTTTTGTACGCAGCCTTTCCCTGCAATTTCTGCAATAAATGGAAATAAAATAATTGAACCAATGAGTTCAAAAAAATAAAATGACATGTAATAAGCTTCAGATTTTTTTACCCTAAAAAAACTTCAGATTTTTTTATTGTATGCTTCACACATTTAGTTTTTTTACTTCAACTCTAGTTTTTTTTCTCTTCGACGCAAAAAAACAAAAACTCCTAGGTTGTTTTTAGAGATGCTTCAACTCATCACGCCACTAAGCGACACACACGTAGCCCATGTTCGCTTAGCCCAACCCAACAGACACAAAAAAAAAAGGCAGGCACCCATCTCGCGCATTCTTCTTCACCCGATCCCCTTTCCTCTGGTTCTCGCTCAGGGCGGAGTTCTTGCCCTCTCTCAGATCAGATCGACGCAAGTCTTCCGCGTTTATATCCAAAACACCACCGGCAGCAATAACCAACGCCGCCGCCTCCTTGACTACCACCTGCGACACCCTCCACTGCAGGTCTCCAGCGCCTTCCCTCCCGGGCTGTACTGCTATGGGCCTATCTCGCCGCCGGTCTACACCTCTGGGCGAGAAGCCGCTGCTCGCCCTTCGGTCGACTGCTCAGGGACAACGCCCCCCTCACGTGGACTTGGACGACGACCGAGGGTCATGTGACCTCTCTGTGTGAGGCATGGTATTGTTCTGAAAGTAATTTAACATTCTGAATTTCAGGTTGTCAAAGGTTGCAGGAACTGTTCGCCCTTTTTACTACTGCGTCGCGCCACCTGCCATCCCGAGGCCGAGCACAGCGCAAGAGAGGAGTACCTCCGGCTGGCTAATTCTGAACTGAAGCACCTTGAGTGTGGAGATCGGACCACCACCCTGTCGGATGATCCAGCAGAGGGCAAGGGGGGTCTTGAAGCTTACAAGGCATGCATGGAGTTAGAGAAGTGCTCCTTATAGCTGAAGTTTAACGTTTCTTTTGTGTGTGTGGGTTGTTTCTGCGTCATGTGGAGAATTACTCCAAATCTGCAATGAAAGAGCGCTGCTATGCGAAACAGTTGGCCAGCAAATGTCCCCTATGTGATTTGAGTGTCGGACACATATCGGGTAGAAACTGTCGTATGCACAACTTACTCGCAATGAAAATGGTAATAATTTCCAAGTGTGGTTGATGAATCATTAACGTTATCCTACTCCGTAATGTGCATTCAAAATAACAGTGATTCTGCCTATTTGTTCATATTCAGTGGAACATGACACAAGGGAGTTTGCCCAGTTTGGGATTTCACTCACATAAAGTTAGTTTGACCAACATGGCAATACCACGCAAATAATAAGAGCACAAGGTTAACTAACTTTTTACACCAAGGAGAAAGCTTTACTACAACACACTGCTAAACATAATGCAATCTTCAAAGACAATCCACCTGGTGCCATCAGGGAAGTCATCTAGTACAAGAAACAATGGCACCTACAGAGCTAAACTATTCCTGGCTCCAAAAAGCACAACAAAGTGTCAAGTGCTATTTAGGAAGAACCTAGTGCTTTGCATTGGTTCACATTACCCTCACCAAGACTCCGGCTATACTAACGATCATACTGTACAGATTCACACACGCTGCATCATGGTTCACACACGCCCAAGTACCTGAAGCGCTACCCAGTCCAAGATCAGCTACTCTGCAATTTGCAAAAACATTCAGAAGTACTATCATATTAAATAGTTGAATGGAAAATGAATAAAATGCTTCCTCGTAGTCCAAAGTTAAATGGTGAACAACATACCTATGCACGTTAACAATAGGGTGTAATGAAACAAAGAAATAATGCTCGTATACTTGGAGCACTTTGTGCATTTAACATAACAAAACATCCTTATAGACAATATTTTTTGTACTTTTCCCTGATGGGTCGACGTCCTTGCTTGGCTTGGCAAGTATTCTTGTTGTATGCCTTGATACTCCTCTAGACAAAGCAACATACAGTTGGCCATGAGAGAACACAGGTTCTGGAAGGTAGATGCCAACATTTGGAATGGTTTGACCCTGCGCTTTATTGATTGTCATTGCAAAACTAAGGCGGATAGGAAATTGCTTTCTTTTAAACTTAAAAGGAAGCACATCATCTTCAGAGGGATAGAGAGGAATTCGTGGAAGAAATACTCGCTTTCCAGCATGGTGTCCTCCCATAATTTCTGCATCAATAGCATTATCTTGAAATGCCTTAATAATAAGCCTTGTGCCGTTGCATAGCCCATTAGATGGATCCAAATTGCGAATCAATATCACAGGACAATTGATCTTCAGTCTGAGTACATGTGGAGGCAGGCCATTAGGTGTGAGAGAATTCAGGAATTCAGGTGGGTAGTGATTTTGTGTGTCATCCACTGCCGAATCAAAGCTATAGTAGACTTTCTCTTCCCCAGGAAACCGCTTAATAAGCATCCCATTTAATTCATCCACATAATCATTTTTAGTGGAAAGAATGGCACGGGAACTAATATAAGATGCTAATCCTCCATTCTGGTAAAGTGAAGGAAAGACATCATCGATTAAGTTGTTGATGGAGGTTTTTGAATCGGTATATCCCACAACTATATCTTCTGGTAGACGCACATAATCTTCACCAATTGATTCTTCAGTACCATTTCCAATTCTCATAAGAAAATCCGAGAACCATGGATCAGACTGTGCTCTCATATTGCGGCGGAGTTTTATTTGTTTTATATCCTTCCAGAGATAAGACTTTTGGAGTGTAGCATTTATAATCTGCGCTTTAGTGCCATGCCTAACAACAGGAAGGACTTGTCTGAAATCTCCTCCAAACACTACTACTTTTCCTACAAATGGCGATCTACAACCGGTAATATCCTGGAGGGATCTATCAAGTGCCTCGACAGCTTGTCGTTTTGTCATAACAACTTCATCCCAAACTATTAGAGATGCTCTTCGAAGTAATTCTGCAGTCCCACTTTGCTTACTAAAGTTGCAAACAGTTTCTTCTTGAATATTTATTGGTACTTTAAATCTGGAATGGGCAGTCCTACCACCGGGCAAAATAGAAGCTGCAATTCCAGATGTTGCTGTTGCCATGGCTATTAGTCCCATAGAGCGCACTTTAGCCAATAAAGCTTTATACAAATATGTCTTTCCTGTACCTCCTGGACCATCGATAAAGAATACTTTACACTTGTTATGCAATACATGGTCCATTATCTCATCAAAAGCAAGTCGTTGCTCACTATTTAGGCTTGTGTACAACTCTAAGTCCTCATTAGCAACTGTAATAGATAGTTCCTCGGATAATTCTCTCCTATTTAAGCTCTCCAAATCATCAGTATCCACTAATTCTGGAAGGTCAAATATCCTGATGTCCTTCCCCATAGAATATAGCAAATCACCAATATCTCTAAGGACCATTTGTTCAATTGATCCATTAGTTATGCCCTCTTTTTGAAAATCATCACACATCGCCTCAAAGTGTTTTTCCCATAATGCACGAACATTTGCCACCTCACAGAAAACCAAAATGGTTGCAAAGAGTCTTCTAAGTGCAGATGCCATCTGAAATGTTGCAGCTTCGGTGAGACAGTCAGAAATACTTTCATCTGTTTCAATGAGACCACTTTTTTCTGCAGCCTCTCTGAATGTTGAGAAAACAATACCTCCAACAGTACGCAAATCCTCAAATGACGTAGGCCCCCTCACATGATTTAGCAACACTCTCAAGTAATAACGCTCTCCTTCTGCAGGGTGAGCAGCCACAAGCCTACCTACTTGAGTTCTCTTCATACGACGTTTCCATCTCTTATGGGTTTTGTCCCATACATAGAACTCGGGGAATTCCTTGTATAAAAATTTCTAGCATAATTATCAATTGTATTCATTCTGAAAAACTCAGTAAGCATGGTCTTAGAAGATGATTCCCGCCTTATCACATTCTCTAACTTATCAGAACCCTTATAACACACCACATGCATGTTTGGCAAATGCACCTGTAATTGTAAAACAGAAGGATACATCTCACTGAGATTGAAGGAATAAATCCTCCATATTGCCTCCGGAGGTGATATAAATCTTGCATCTCTATACTCACGAATTTCATCAATAACTACATCTCCTGCAGCTTGTACGATAAAAGAGGCACGGTCATGACCCTTATAGATGTACTTGAATAAATATTTTACAGCCTTGATGCTGGAGCAAACTTCAAGATTTATATGGCAATTGTATCTCATAAGTAGGTACGGATTGTATGGCACAACCCATCTATTATCCAAAATAGCACCCCTGATATGAACTCGATGACCATCATCCCTACGTCTATAGACTGGATATGAGTCCTCTCCCTGGAATGTAGCCTCTGAGAACGGACGGGGATAATGGTATCTACACTTTCCATCTTGCATGCAGAGGTTTTTACTGTTGAGAACACCACATGGTCCATGGAGCATGTGTTTAATAACTAAATCATGTCACAAAGGGTACTTATCTCTATCAGGGATCTCAGCTGAAATAATCTGATCATACTGGTCAGGGTTATTTATTTTGTAAGACGACTTTAGAATTATTAAGAAATGTGCGTGTGGTAGCCCTCTCTTCTGAAACTCAATCACATGAACATGAGCGGCAACTTCACCAAAAAAATTCTTCTTGAATATAAGATCCTTAAGATCCTCTAGTTTAGCCTTAAAGACTCGTGCCACTAAGTCTGGTCGATCTTGTGGTGACTGGCCTGGTTCCAACTCTTTTATTATCTCTTCCCAATTTGGATTGCATGTCATTGTAAGAAATATATCTGGTTTTCCAAATCGTTGGACCAAAGCCATGGCGTCTAGATACCTCCGACGCATGTCCCGTGGACCCCCAATGAAAGTGGGAGGAAGCACAATGCGCTTGCCTATCATGCATGCACGTGTCTCGCCAGCTACAACACTATCAACCAGTCCTTGATACAAATCTGCTTGTATGAGTCTCTGATTTGATGGCTTCAAATAAAATGCTAATCTTATGGATTCAATCTTAATGTACATATCAACAATATATTGTTGAGTAAGTCGCTTTCCATAGAGTAAGACATTAAATTCCCCATCCCGAATTTGTAGTTTATAACAATAATATTCCCTTGGTGAAACACATGGACCAAAATTGCAATCTAGCCCTATATAGGGAAAAAGGAATATTTATATTAGATACATTATTTTAAAACATTAATTTTAGAATGACTGCTCGATTATCATAAGAAAATGCATTTTACCTTCTTCACTCAATTCTTTTTCTTCATGACTAATATTAATAACAGAATGTGCTCCCACTTTTGGAATACTCAAGTTCCACCCAACTTCCCCATTAGGGAAAAATAGTGGGTAAGATAGTGGGTCATAACAACCATGGTACCCTCTTATGTATTGTGGATTATTTGATTTTCCATATACCATAATGCTCCTGTCAAAATGGCATTGGGGGTCATTTCCCTCTACCCAGATTGCTGCTACTTGTGACGCAGTAGGTGCATTATATACCCGCTGATCTAAAGAAATACTTGTGGTCAGCTCAATTTTGTACTCATCAAGACTTGACACTGAACCAAGGCTTCGAAATGTTTGCGCGTATGGATTTGATGAAAGTATACGCACCCATTTTTTAATAAGAGCCCTATCAAGATTTGGCGAGTGACGAAACCTATGTTGCAAATCTGCATCTGTGTCATAAAAGTATAATTGTAAATGCTTGGGCCCATCTTCCATTGGAACCAATTGGTCAATTCGGTGATAAATTTGTCCTTGTGCACGGAAAGTGTATACACTAGACCTTTTATTGCAATATCGTTGGTCCAAAATAACACCAAGTGAGGTAAAAGAGAAGTGAGAATTGAAGTACCGTATGTTATCTTGGAAGTACTTTGCTTCTGGATCTTGGCTCGTGTACAGTCGATGCATTTCAGCAGGAACATGGGGTATTACTATCTTGACCCTTCTGCCCATGCAACAAAATGTTGGTTTCTCAAACTGGAACCTTTTAGCATTGCAATGAATGCAAGAAGGCGTTGGCTTCAGCACATGATGACCAGCGGGTAAATTTTGATATATACGGTCGTAGGGGTCAACTTGTGTTCCACAAATATCACGATTTAGTTCTTGATATGAAAGATATTCAAAAGCTGCCATTGTTTTAAAAATAAAACATTAATATAATGATGATAAACACAATATATTTATTTTATTAAATAATATACACACTCTTATTTTTTTACCTTGTCCAATGAATACATTTCCCTCTTCATCTTCATCACTGTTTTCAGTCATATCTTCAGCTTGCCCAGTTTCATCTATAATATCATTTCATGGAAATTATATGTGTTAGTATATATAGAAACAGAACCAAAAATATACAATATAGCATAGATAGATACAGAAACCGAAATTGCTGTTCCATAGCTTAGAAGTTACCAACCTTGCACAGCAGGAAAATTATCCATTGGCATGTAAATGGTGTTGTCCTGGTCTTCTTGCTCTCTGGTGACATGGTGTTGCATTTGCACAGGAACATATTGGTCAAGCAAGTCACATGTATATCCATTTTCCTTTTGCACAGTGCTACAACATGCAGTACCACACGAAAATTGTGAAGCACTGCTACAACCCCCATTAGACAGTCTTCTTCTCTTATAATCATTTCCCATGTCCAAGTATGTTGCTGCCTGCTTATCTTTACCAACAATTGTCGACACATGACCACATCTCCTTTTTCTATATATAGAAGATTGTGTAGCAGTGCTACAACTCGCACCATCAGACGATATTCTTCTATTGTCCTCACCACTATTAATCAAGTATGTTGTCAGTATCCGCTTTTGCGAACCAGTAGTTTCAGAAGTGCAATGTGATGTCGATAAACCAGATGGATTTACCATGATCTGCCTTCCAATAACTGGGTTGACTAAACTTTCTTGAAAGATAATTTCCTCATATGAAGGCATGCTTGGATCTCCAAATGCGGCCACTGTAGTGATATTAAAAAAGTTGCATGATGAGAGAAAGATTAAACATTGAAGCATACATGTTTTGAATTTTTTTTTGGCCATACTTATCATTTATTAACTCGTTGAACTGTACCCAGGAAACATCACCGGATCACACTATTTACAATGATATTATCAACAAAGAAATAATACCAATTAAATTAACAAAAAAATACCTTTTGTTTCTTTACTTGTTTGAGTTGATGAGTTTGTTCCGCCATTGCTACTTCTACTGGTATGGCTAACTGCTGGTTGCATACCATCGCTATCTGTATCATGATTTTGCCTCCTACTCCGTTTGTACTCGCGATTTCTTTGCAGATAGACATCCCGCTGTTCTGGAGTCATACGCAAGTATCTTTCCCGATTATTATAACGCTTTTTCTCAAGAGCATTTGTTGGCCCAGCACCTCTACATTCAATTGAGGAAGTATTCTGATCACTATATACAGCAAATGGATTTACCGAATGCTGAGTTCTAGCAACAGAATGGCCCACAGACTGAAGAAAACCTTGTGCTGAAGTGGATGCTTGGACACAACTTGTGAACACTAATTTACTAAGTTATAATTGTTCATGTGTACATACTTTCAGAAAAAAAGTATGATATGAGACAAACTCCATACCAGATTTATCTTCCAATGATTGTCGGGAATCAGCCACATTCGTGATATCTCTAAATGGATTACGTGCTTGTATTCCAAGGGACCTTGGTAATTTATTGTTTAAGTTTTCCTTGCCTGCCCTCATATATGATTTCTGATCTTACACAAATTAAATCGAGTCGCTGCATGACAAAGTATACCATCAAAAAATTGTTCAATGTGAGATTCTCATAGTTGTATCTTGTATGACAGCATATAAGATCGGACTAAAAAACCGAAAAGCTTATAGACATAAACACAAACACTTGGTGGTCAAAATTTAGGATTTTTGCATTATTTGATATCCCCTTGACTGGATTGTACAAATCACCAACGTAGAAAAACAAAAAGCTTTGTGCACATAAACACAAACAGTTGGTGGTCAAAAATTAGAATGCGAGACATTATTTGATTTAAGTAGGATCGGAAGACACAAATCAATAAGTCAAAAAAAACTGGCTATGCTACCAGGATTATTATACGTTACCTGTTTCTCAACTTGGTGAAATTGAATGTTATGTCCAGTACGGCAGTACGTGATCCAAATTCCAGTAGCACCCGTGATATTGTAGTGGGCGAGAAGACACCCAGCACACCGGCTTTGTGTTCCAGAACAACGCCTAGAGCGGCTCAATGATGACAGGAGCTTAGCGCGAATTGATGCCCGGGCTGGAGTGGCGAGGTAGAGGGAGGAGCGTAGCGCAATCTGCTGACCGGATCCAAGGATCGGATTGGTGAGGGAGAGGGAGAGGGAGAAGCGATTGGAAGGGTGGGGATTAAGGTGTGGTGGATGTGCGATTGATGGGGCGGTTTGAATCGGTTTAGAAAACGCGAATCGACAAAGGGGATGAGATTTGCGGTGGTATGAGCAATCACGCGGGGGAAGAGTCGAAGTAATTTTGTCGGTGGAGGTTCCAGTTGGTTCCAGACTACAGTCGCGCGCCGTGGAGTCCCTATAAAGCGCGCGCGCGGCAAATTCAACTTTTCACTCATATCCACGTGGAAGGATCTTGTGCAGCACATGACTTGATCTGACTGTCAGCAGCACCTGGATTTGCCAATTCCTAGTCGTCGGATTGAGCATATCCAACGGATGATAACAAAAGTTATTCCCACACTATATAGGGGTATAGAAATCCAACGGGTATACTCATTTTTTAGTTGATGTTGATTACGTTACTAAGTGGGTAGAAGCTATTCCAACTAGTAGTGCTGATCATAACACTTCCATTAAAATGCTTAAAGAAGTTATATTTCCAAGGTTTGGAGTCCCTTGATATTTAATGACTGATGGTGGTTCGCATTTTATTCATGGTGCTTTCCGTAAGTTGCTTGCTAAATATGATGTTAACCATAGAATTGCATCTCCTTATCATCTTTAGTCTAGTGGTCAAGTTGAATTAACTAATAAAGAAATAAAATTGATTTTACAAAAGACCGTTAATAGATCCAGAAAGAATTGGTCTAAGAAACTTGATGATGCATTATGAGCTTACAGAACTGCATATAAAAATCCTATGGGTATGTCTCTGTATAAAATGGTTTATGGGAAAGCATGTCATTTACCTCTTGAACTAGAACATAAAGCTTACTGGGCAATTAAAGAACTCAATTATGATTTTAAACTTGCTGGTGAGAAAAGGTTATTTGATATTAGCTCTTTAGATGAATGGAGAACCCAAGCCTATGAAAATGCCAAGTTGTTTAAAGAAAAAGTTAAAAAATGGCATGACAAGAGAATTCAAAAACGGGAATTCAAAATAGGTGATCATGTTTTATTATACAATTCTCATGTGAGATTCTTTGCAGGAAAACTTCTCTCTAAATGGGAAGGACCGTATATCATCGAAGAAGTTTATCGCTCCGGAGCCATCAAAATAAACAACTCCGAAGGCAATAATCCGAGAGTGATGAATGGACAAAGAATTAAGCATTGTATTTCAGGTACTCCCATTAATGTTGAAAGTAATATTATTGAAACAATTACACCGGAAGAGCACATAGAAGAGTCCTTCCGGAACGCTCCAGAACCCTGAAAAGGGGTAGGTATGTGATACGGTAAGTAAACCGACTCCAAAAATTCCATAAAAATTATTTCTATCAGTTTTGGAATATTAGAAAAATTACAAAAATAAGAAACAGCCGAGGGGACCACGTGTTGCCCACAAGGCAACAGGGCGCGACCCCCCCGGGGCGCGCCGTGATGCCTTGTGGGCCCCACGTGTGCCTTCCCGACTCCGTTTTCTTCCCGTATGCTTGTTTTGCAAGATAAAAAATCTTTATATATACTCTCGCATGTTTTGACCACCGTATCACAAGTTTCCCCTCTGTTCTTGTTTTGGGCTATTTTTCTGACAGATCTAGATCGCCATGGCTCCCCGAAGACTCCGCACCAAGCACCGGATTGTTCAATCTTCACCCGGCAAACGTCCTTTCAGCGAAGTATACTATGAGTGGTCGTCCGGAGAGGAAGACACTGCTATGGAGGAGGAACCCGAAAAGGTCGTGGAGGACCGGATTCAAGGAGAAGATCAAGACATGCACAAGAAGGAACCTACAGAAAAGGGAGACATATTACAAACTCTTCATCACAACCTCTCTTTGTCTGAAATTAATGCATTAAAGGCTGTTGAAGCAATTTGTGCCCAAAATACTTCACTCACTCATGAGGTTATTGTGTTAGAAGAGCAGAATCATGCCCTTCGAAGGATCAATCGTAATCTGGAGTACTTGCTTAAGCTGAAGGACAAGCCTACCACCTCACCATCACCACCATCACCCAAGAAAGAGACTTAAGTACACGGGTATGGGCACTCCCCTTGGCTTGTGCCAAGCTTGGAGGAGGCGCCCCGGTATCGTATCACCATCACTTTTTCATCATCATTATCTATCTTAGTTCGATCCTTAGTTATTGCGTGATTTAGAGGAATAAAAGTTTTAGTATGATTTAGTTTTGAGTGCTTGCTTTGTGATCTATATATCTATGTAATCATGTGTGAAAGTTATATAATAAAGAGTAGTTTGAGTTGAGTGTGTTTGCTTTTGATGATCCAATCTTAGAAATAAAGAAAGAATAAAAATAAGATCATATGTTAATCCTATGGGGAGTGATGACTTCACATAAAAGAAGTATAATTGATAAAACTTGTTGGAAGTTGACAAACATAGCATTGGTCATTGTAGCAATTCATGAGAAAGTAATAAAGGAAGAGAGGACTCACATATAAATACACTATCTTGGACATCTTTTATGATTTTGAGCCCCCATCAAATATTCTATGTCAATTAGTTGACGTTGGACAAGGAAGACAACGTAATGGGTTATGTTTGCTTATATTCACATAGAAGTTATATTGTTTTGGATCCTCTAACATGTGGTGTTTTCCCCCTATCCTTTGCTAGCCAAAATTCTGTACTAAGTAGAGATACTACTTGCGCATCCAAAAACCCTTAAACCCAGTTTCATGCCATGAGAGTCCACCATATCTACCTATGGACCGAATAAGATCCTTCAAGTAAGTTGTCATCGGTGCAAAAGCAATAAAAATCGCTCCTAAATATGTATGAACTTTTATTGTAAGGGAAAATAAGCTTTGTACGATCTTGTGATGGTAGAGCAATAAAAGCGACAGACTGCATAATAAAGGTCGCTATCACAAGGGGCAATATAAAGGACGTTCCTTTACATTAAGAGCTTGCACATCCAAAAACAAAAGTGCATGACAACCTCGGTTTCCCTCTGCGAAGGGCATATCTTTTACTTTATGTATTTACTTTCATGCAAGAGTCAATAGTATTCTTCTCTATTCCGTTTTTATTTTCTCTTTTGGCAAACATCATGTGGTGGGGATTGATCCATGCATATATATCCAGTTGAATGTAGGTGATCATGAGTTATTATTGTTGACATTACCCTTGAGGTAAATAAGTTGGGAGGCAAAATTATAAGCCCCTATCTTTCTATGTGTCCGACTAAAACCTTTGCTCCATAAGTATGCCGTGAGTGTCAGCAATCATAGAAGACTAAATGATAGTTGAGTATGTGAACTTGCTAAACAAAGCTCTTACATAGACTCTTTCTGATAATATGATGAATTGCAATTGCTTCAGTGACTGAGATCATAGTTTGTTAGTTTTCAATTTGGTTTATGGTTCATACTTTAACTTGTGGATGAATTGTCACTTTTTCATGAGAAGTTTTATGATGATATATTGCTGTTATAATAAAGATCATGATGCTCCATGTCCGTATTTTATTTTTATCGACGTCTCTCTCTCTAAACATGTGGTCATGATTATCGATTTCGACTTTTCGCTTGAGGGCAAGCGAGGTCTAAGCTTGGGGGAGTTGATATGTCCAATTTGCATCATGATTTCCTATCAATAATTATTATGTTTTTAATCATTATTTCACTTTATGGTACAATTCTTATGTCTTTTCTCTCTTATTTTGCAAGATTTACATGAAGAGGGAGAATGCCGGCAGCTGAAATTCTGGACCTGAAATAGCCACATCAGAGATACCTATTCTATAGATCTCCAATTGACCTGAAACTTTACGAAGATTTTTTATTGAATATATAAAAAATACTGGAGAAAAGAAATACCAGAGGGGACCCACCAGTTGCCCACAAGGCAACAGGACGCGGCCCCCCCTGGGCGCGCCCTGATGCCTTGTAGGGCCCCTGGCTGGCGTCTGGCCCCCTCCTTCCACTATATGAAGCCATTTGTCCTAGAAAAAATCAAGAGAAGACTTTCGGGACGAAGCGCCGCCGTCTCGAGGCGGAACCTGGGCAGGAGCACTTTTGCTCTCCGGCGGAGCGATTCCGCCGGGGATACTTCCCTCCGGGAGGGGGAAATCGAAGCCATCGACATCACCAACGATCCTCTCATCGTGGGAGGACCAATCTTCATCAACATCTTCACCAGCACCATCTCATCTCAAACCCTAGTTCATCTCTTGTATTCAATCTTTGTCTCAAAACCTCAGATTGGTACCTGTGGATTGCTAGTAGTGTTGATTACATCTTGTAGTGGATGCTAGTTGGTTTATTTGGTGGAACATTATATGTTCAGATCCTTAATGCTATTCAATACCCCTCTGATCTTGAACATGAATATGATTTGTGAGTACTTACTTTTGTTCTTGAGGACATGGGAGAAGTCTTGTCATAAGTAATCATGTGAATTCGGTATTCGTTCGATATTTTGATGATATGTATGTTGTTGCTTCCTTTAGTGGTGTCGTGTGAACGTCGACTACATGACACTTCACCATCTTTGGGCCTAAGGGAAGGCATTGTGGAGTAGTAATTAGATGATGGGTTGCTAGAGTGACAGAAGCTTAAACCCTAGTTTATGCGCTATTCCGTAAGGGGTTGATTTGGATCCATATGTTTCATGCTATGGTTAGAGTTATCTTAATTCTTCTTTCATAGTTGCGGATGCTTGCGAGAGGGGGTAATCATAAGTGGGAGGCTTGTTCAAGTAAGAACAGCACCCAAGCACCGGTCCACCCACATATCAAATTATCAAAGTAGCGAACGCGAATCAAACAAACATGATGAAAGTGACTAGATGAAATTCCCATGTGTCCTCGAGAATGCTTTGCTTATTATACGAGTTCGTTCCGGGTTGTCCTTTGCTATAAAAAGGATTGGGCCACCTTGCTGCACTTTTGTTACCGTTACCACTTGTTACTTGTTATGAATTATCTTGCTATCAAAACTATCTGTTACCGCTACGTTCAGTACTTGCAGAGAATACCTTGCTGAAAACCGCTTGTCATTTCCTTCTGCTCCTCGTTGGGTTCGACACTCTTACTTATCGAAAGGATTACGATTGATCCCCTATACTTGTGGGTCATCAGTGCCTTACTCCTTTGATAAGATCTGTGTGCAAGCTTATGAGAAGTTAAGAGATGCCTTGATCACAGCCCCCATCATCCAACCTACAAAGTGGGATGAGCCCTTTGAGATCATGTGTGATGCAAGCAATTATGTTGTTGGTTCTATTCTAGGACAGCGGGCTGATAAAAAACTTAATGTGATCTTTTATGCTAGCAGGAGTTTGGATGAAGACCAAGTACACTTGGCAACCACTGAAAAAGAATTGCTAGCTATTGTTTTTGCTTGTGACAAATTTCGTCCTTATATTATTAACTCAAAAGTGATAGTCCACACCGATCACCGTGCTTTATGTTACCTTCTTGCAAAGAATGATGCTAAACCCCGGTTGATTTAGTGGATATTACTACTTCAGGAATTTGATTTGCAGATAGTAGACCGCAAAGCGGAGGACAACCCAGTAGCCGACCACCTATCACACATGGAAAGAATACCTTATGATCCAGTGCCTATAAATGAATCCTTTCCAAGTGAGAGTTTGGCTATGGTTAAAAAGATAGAACCTTGGTTTGCGGATTATGCTAACTTTCTTGTAGGAAAGTACATGCCGCCCGACATGAGTTATCATCAAAGAAAAAAGTTCTTCAGTGATCTGGGATGACCCATTTCTCTATCGGCATGGATCGGATGACATGATAAGGCGATGTGTCCCAGAACATGAAATGAATGCTATACTGGAAGGGTGCCATAGTAGCCCTTATGTAGGACACCATGCTGGAGATAGGACCGCCGCTAAGGTGCTTCAATCAGGATTTTACTGGCCTACACTCTTCAGAGATGCTCACAGGTTTGTTAAAAATTGTGACGCGTGTCAATGCACAGGTAATATTGGGAGAAGACAATAAATGCCTATGAACTATAGTTTAGTTTGTGAACCTTTTGATGTTTGGGGATTGGACTATTTAGGACCTTTTCCTGTCTCCGATGGGTACACTCATATTCTTGTGGCTGTAGACTATGTTACAAAATGGGTTGAAGCTCTGCCAACCAAGCATGCAGATGCGGCTACTTCATTGAAGATGATAAAGGACATCATACTGCCCAGGTTTGGAGTTCCTAAAATTCTTATCACTGACGGTGGATCTCATTTCATACAGGGAATATTCGGAAGAGTACTTCATAAGTACGGGGTGACTCACCAAATAGCTTCACCATATCATCTACAAACTAGTGGGCAGGTGGAACTCTCGAACAGGGAAATAAAGACGATACTGCAAAAGATGGTGCAGAAGTTCAGGAAAGATTGGGCATCAAAGCTGAATGAAACACTCTGTGCTTACCGCACCGCTTACAAGAATCCCATGGGGATGTCGCCGTACAAAATGCTGTACGGTAAGGCTTGTCATTTACCCTTAGAACTAAAGCATAAAGCTTTCCGGGCAATCAAAAATATAAATCTTAATCTTAAAGAAGCTGGAGAAAAAAGGTTGTTGGATATGCATGCTCTAGATGAACTTCGCAATAGTGCTTACGAGAGTGCCAGGTTGTTCAAAGAAAAGGTTAAAATGTGGCATGATCGTAAGATACTGAAACGAACCTTCACTGCGGGGGACAAGATCCTCCTATTTAACTCTCGTCTCAAGTTGTTTCCAGGGAAGCTTAGGTCTCGCTGGGAAGGGCCCTATGAGATAGAAGAGGTGTATAATTCCGGAGCTGTTCACCTTAAAGGAGGGAAGAATGGTCCCTGGATCGTGAATGGACAATGCTTAAAGATATACATTGCGGACGAGCAAGAAGAGCGGAATATAGAAGAAGTAAGTTTCCTCACGATCGAGCAAGCCGAAGCTCTCCGTAAGGAACAACAAGTATAGGTCAGCACTCTGGTAAAATAGATGTGAATATCTAGATAAAAATTATGTTGTTCTTATAGACTTGTTTAATCTTACGTCTCAGAGCTTGGAGTTTTAGTCTATAGTTGGGAGCTTTGCCACTAATCTTTCAGGGATGAAAATTTTTCTAAGGAAGAAATTGGCGCAGCCGCCAGCAGAATCAAAGATGGCGTTCCAAACGACCGTGAGCGCCCATTTGTGCGGTCGCACGAGAAAGAGACGGAGGATCCACAGGAGTCAGAATCAAAGACGGCGTACCATACGGGCGTAGGCGCTCGTTTGAGCGGTCGTATGGAATACCCTCGGCGAGCGCTGCGAGAACAGAATCAAAGACGGTGTTTCGGACGACAGGACGTGCCCGTATGATCTGTCGTTCGGTCCATTCCCTGTGGCAGGTAAAAAAAAGAGAGAAGAGATCCAGTAACAGGTCAAACGACTGGCCATGCGAGTGTAAGCGCTCGTATGGAAGGCCGTCGTTGACCCGGCTGGCGCGATTCTTTCCCGATTTCATTTTGATTTCTTTCTAACTAACTTATTATCTCATATCTCGTGATTACCTACAGGCTTAACCTTCATAAAAGGGAGAAAGGGACGCCCATAAACCTAAAACCATCTAATCTCTCATCTTCTTTCCCTCCCATCTCCTCCAAAAAGCTTTTAGTTGCAGGCAACAAGCACGATCGCCGCCATGATTTCGTCCACCTGTGCTCGGATCATCCCCTTCCCCAACTTGGACGAATTTGAGCCCTCGGGTTGGGAAGACCCGAGGAAACTTAGCGTCAAGGAAGAACCTCGTGAGGAGAAGAAGGATATGGAGGAGAAGGCCGAGGTGGTGGAGATCGAGGAGGAAGAACCAGCAAAAGAAGGAGATGATGACACTATTCCATATGGGTATCCTCCTAACCCCTATCAATTCAATATCCACGGACCTATTCCTTTATTTCCTCTGGGGCCTCTTCAATCTGAGTGGGTAAAGGAACCACCAACCCCAGAGGAGATGAAGGAAAAGATTCGAGAGTTGGAGAAAGTTTCCAAGGCATGTGTTAATGTGATCGGAGATGGGATTGATTCTTACTGGTTGATGAGCAAAGATTTGGAAGCAAGAGTAGATGGTCTTTTTCATAAGATCAGGCTTATGATTGATACTCTTAACAACAACACTGCACAACTTGAGTTTTTGACCCAGGTTGTAGATGATCAGTAAGCCGTGATCGAGGAACTGAAGAACAAGCTTAAGGGCATCTACGCTACCTTCCAGGAATTCCAGGAGTGAGCATGAAACGCTTTGTGCCTGGATCTCCCCGGCTTGATTGTAAGCTTGGGGGAGATTCATGTGCACTTTGTATCTTTACCCTTTTTGCATTTACTTTTCCACGAGATTAGATAATAAGCTTTATTTTCAATAAGATTGAACTATCAATTTTCCTCTTGAATAAGGAATGATCTATTCCAATGAGTTTGAGGATATCTTGATGTGTGAGATTATTACTTTCGTTGGAAGAACGTGCTTGATAGTTGTTGTGATCTAAGTAGTAGTGCATATTTACTTACATAATGATTATAAGTCCCCCACATCTTAGTTGTGTAAATTTTTGAAGGGAGATAAAACAACTATATATGCTAGCTCATTGAAAGGTTCAACTTACTTAAGGGCAAGCAAATAAATTGATCCTCCACTAAAATGCCATGGGAAATGATGTCTCTCTAAGAATAAGGGTGGCTTACACTTAAAATTTCATTGAGCCTTTAGTACGATTCAATGAGGAGAGACTGAACCCTTTGATAAAAACTTTTTACAAGCAAAATGAAGAAACAACTTGCCCGGTTGAAACAACAATGAACTAGGATATGAAGTTGTTAATTGTCCTCAGTAAAATTAAATGACAAGATGTGGATGCCTGCATGATCATTACCAGAGTAAGTATGGGCTATTGTTTGGCACATATACGCGTCAACAAATGTTCCTCTTGGGAGTAATGGACACATACCTTTTGATATCCGTATCTTATAAACACAAGGGTGACCTCGTTCTTTGCAAGCCATGGTACTTTCTTAGGGACGAGCAAGACTTAAGTTTGGGGGAGTTGATGAGTCCAATTTACGTGACATTTTTCCTATATATTTTGTGCCTACAAGGTGGGCTTTGTGGAATTTTACCGCATTTGCGCACTTCTTTTTGTTGATAATCTCTCAGGTAACGTCTTTTGGAGCAATATCCATTTAATGGAAGAAATCCTCGGAAATGGCAGTTGAATCACGCATTAAAAGTTATAAACACTTTCCATAAAACGATCATGCAAGAAGGCCAAAGAAACAGCCGTCGTCGTGCTTTCAGAGCGAACGACGGCGTTCCATGCGACCGCGCACGCTCGCATGAGCGGTCGTTTGGCGTGCCGCCGCCTCTGGGAGATCGACTACTTTCACCCCGTCGAAGCGGATCTGGGAGAGGACGAACAAAAACTCCAAAAACGCATCTAGAAGGCAGAACCCTAGCCACCGGAGCCCATCAGGAGGGAGGATCAACCGGGAGAAGAAGGGGATTCTTCTCACCGCGCGAGGAACGGCATCATCATCAACATCTACATCATCACCATCTTCATCTTCATCGTCATCCACATCCTTATCATCTGCAACATCAAGAACCCTAGTGGATCCTTCGGTGTATCGGTTGAGTCATTCGCCCATGTATCCAATTACCATTGCCATGATGATTGTTGTTCTTAAGTGTGAGTAGACCCCTAGTTCTTGGGGATATGGATGAACCTTGGTATGTATAGGATCTGAAACGTTTATCATGGATATGAGATCCTCTGTTGAATGCTTAGTTTAATAACTTCGTGAATGTTGTGAAGGGGCCCCACTCAGCATTTGTGCCTATATTGGCCACGAAGTATATCACTGTCTTTGCATAGGTTTAGGATGTGGAGGTAATTCAAGGTGACAGTAAAAGCCTACTGCTCCTAACCTTTACAAGTGACCGGGGATCACGGAGAACCCTTAGTGAGGTTGCGTCCATGGGGAGACCCTTAATTATCATGAGTCGTAACCCACTGGGGGAGACTATGATGGTGGCGTGTGTGGCACGAAGTCTACCATGAGTAGAACGTGTTCTGTACCCGGCTCTGCCCAGCATAAACGTCAACAGTGGCTCAAGTATCCTTTCCATGCTATGCTCGTGCGTAGTAGTACTAGAAACATACCAATGGGGATTCAGGACTCCCTGAGAATGCCTTTTTAATTTTGTTGTTTCATCATTATTTACCTTCCTTGTCTTACATTTACTTTTATTTATTCAGTTACAAGTTACCATTTCACTCAATCCTTATTTAAATATGCCCTTACTCTGCTTCAAGTCTACAATTATCTGCAGGCACAAAGTTACATAATTCTCTACAAGGGGCAAAAACCTAATTCCTGTGCTCCCTGTGGGATCGATACTCTTACTTCGAAAAGGCTACAACTAAACCCTGTGCACTTGCAGGCTATCATTGATCTTCCACATTGTACCCTTTCGAAGTGGTTACCATGCCCTTCTGGGCCGTGATGCATTCACAAAATTCCACGCCATCCCACATTATGCCTACATGAAACTCAAGATGCCAGGACCCAATGGCGTGATTACCATAGCGAGTAACCCAGACAGAGCGCTTTGAGCCGAGAATAAAACGGTGTCACTCGCCCTGGAATCCTTAGCCGAGGAGCTAACGGCGCTGCGCTCAACCGTTAATAGAGACTATGTCATCCTCAACCAGAGATCTCAGTCTACGTCATTCAAACCAGCTAATGAAATAGTTAAATTTCAAGTGCATCCAACAGACGCCAACAAAATGGCATCCATCGGTACGCAGCTGGATCCAGTTGTGGATGAGGCATTACGCGCCTTCCTCCGCGACAACTGGGACATCTTCGCCTGGCACCCTTCAGACATACTAGGTATTCCAAGACGCCTAGCCAAGCATAGCCTGAATATCATAGAAGGCTTTAAACCTGTTAAACAGGCGCTCCGCCAGTTCTCTGAGCCAAAAAAGGCAGGCTATGGGCGAAGAACTGGCCAAGTTACTAGAGGTCGGATTCATCCGAGATATCAAGCACCCCGAATGGTTGGCCAACCTGGTCATCGTACCCAAAAAGGACAAGTCATGGCGCCTTCGTGTCGATTTTAAAGACGTCGGCAAAGCTTTCCCAAAAGACCCCTTCCCATTACCACGCATTGATCAGATCGTGGATGCCACAACAGGGCATAACTCACTATGCTTCCTCGATGCCTACTCAGGGTACCATCAAATAAAAATGAAGGAATCTGATCAAGCAGCTACAAATTTCATTACTCCTTACGGGCCATTATGTTTTAACACAATGCCCTTTGGCCTAAAAAATGCGGGTGCAACATACCAGCGCATGATCCAAACATGCCTGGAAACACAGATTGGTAAAACCGTGGAAGCATACATAGATGATGTGGTTGTCAAAACTAAAAACGTCAACTAGCTAGTGGACGACCTCCGGGAAATATTCACTAACCTCCGAACATAGAATATAAAGCTCAATCTGGAGAAGTGTGTCTTCGGAGTACCAGCGGGCAAACTGCTTGGCTTCATTGTTTCCCATCGAGGAATAGAGGCCAACCTAATAAAATATGAGCCCTTGCCCGATTGGAAATCCCTACAGAGCTCAAACATGTCCAAAAACTAGCTGGTTGCGTAGCTGCTCTGAGCCGTTTCGTTTCTCGCCTCGGAGAAAAGACCTTACCTCTGTACAAGCTACTAAAACAAACATTTTTTTTCAATGGACTAGCGAGGCAGGTGCCACGTTGGAGGAAGTCAAAACACTCCTCGCCACCAGCCCTATGCTGGCAGCACCGGGAGCAGGTGAGCTGATGTTGTTTTACATCTTGGCCACAAACCAAGTCGTCAGCGCAGTGCTTGTCGTCGAGCGCGACGTCGAAGGACATAAGCTCCAGGTCCAAAGGCCTGTCTATTATGTTTCCGAGGTACTTACCCCATGTAAAACTAGGTATCCCTATTATCAGAAGATAGCCTATACAGTCTTTATGGCATCTCGGAAACTATGACACTATTTTCAGGAGTGCCCGATCACGGTGGCATCCGAGGTACCGCTTAGTGATATAATCAATATCAGGGATGCCATAGGAAGAGTTGCCAAATGGGCAATTGAGCTCCTTCCCTTTGAAATTACATACCGGCCACGACGAGCCATCAAGTCTCAAGTGTTAGCAGATTTTTTGGCAGAACGGACGGAAGCTGAGCTCCCTAAAGAGTACAGTACTTATTCCCATTAGACAATGTACTTTGATGGCTCCAAAATGCTCGCTGGCCTAGTGGCCGGAGTAGTTCTCACGTCACCAACTGGTAATAACATACGGTATGTACTGCAAATCATGTACACCGATTCCAACAATGCAGCCGAATATGAGGCTTTATTGCATGATCTTCGAATAACTGTTTCTATTGGAATATAACGTCTTGAGGTCTGAAGAGATTCTAATCTCGCTATCTCTCAAGTTAACGGCGAGTTCGACGCCAATGATCCGAAGATGATAGTGATACGTCTCCAACGTATCTATAATTTTTGATTGTTTCATGCTATTATATTATCAATCTTGGATACTTTATATGCTTTATATGCAATTTAATATCATTTTTGGGAACTAACCTGTTAACTCAGTGCCCAGTGCCAGTTGCTGTTTTTTGCTTGTTTTTGGCTTTTTATAAAATCAGTACCAAACGAAGTCCTAACACGATGAAACTTTACGGTGATTTTTTCTGGATCAGAAGGGACCCTAGAACGTTCGGGAGGAGGCCGGAAGATCTACGGGAGAGTCATGAGCTCACACGGTGCGCCCCCAGGGGGCACGCCACCTGAGCTCGTGGGTCCCACGTAGCTCTGTTTGACCTAATTCCACTTTTATAAATTCCCATAAATCCCCAAACCAACAGAGAGCCACCCGAAATAACTTTTCTGCTGCCGCAAGCTTCTGTTCTTCAGTGATCCCATCTGGAGGCCTTTTCTAGCACTCGGCCGGAGGGGGAATCGATCACGGAGGGCTTCTACATCAACCTTGCTGCCCTTCCGATGATGTGTGAGTAGTTCACCACAGACCTACGGGTCCATATCTAGTAGCTAGATGGCTTCTTCTCTCTCTTTGATCTTCAATACAAAGTTCTGCATGATCTCCATGAAGTTCTATCCGATGTAATCTTCTTTTGTGGTGCAGAATCATTCTCGAAGTGGCGTAACAGTAGTAGATGCAGAATCGTTTTGGTCTACGTGTCACAGACGTGATGCCTATATACATGATCATTGCCATGAATAACATCATAACCACGCGCTTTTCTATCAATTGCCCAACAGTAATTTGCTTACCCACCGTATGCTATGTTCCGAGAGATAAGCCTCTAGTGAAAACTATGGCCCCCGGGTCTACTTTAATCATATTAGAAAAACATAAATTACCTTGTTGCAATTATTTTACTTTTTATTTACTTTTCAATTTATATATCTATTATTACCAGATTTGATCCTTGCAAGTAACGAGTTCAAGGGGATTGACAACCCTCTTACCCGCGTTGGGTGCAAGTATTTGCTCTTGTGTGTGTAGGTACTGTTTGACTAGGATTTGCTTGGTTCTCCTATTGGTTTGATAACCTTGGTTCTCACTGAGGGAAATACTATCCGCTACTATATTGCTTCACCCTTCCTCTTTGGGGAAAATCCCAACGCAGCTCACAAGTAGCAGAAAGAATTTCTAGCGCCGTTGCCAGGGAGACATCATCAAATACCTACAGGTTCCTTCACACAAATTATCATTTACTTGTTCTACTTTTTATTTGCTTTTATTAGTGTCATTAAAAAAAATCAAAAACACAAAAATATTTTACTTTGCTTGCTTGTTTGCCACTATGGCTAGCTCTTCACTTGTTACTTGTAACCCTGAAAATTAAGTGCTCAATTTTAAACAAAGGGGAGGAGAAAGTTTAAAATATGCTTGGCATAGGATTTGCAATGCCCAAAATAGATCCACTCGTAAGTAATCCACCACCATTCTTCTTTGTAATTTTTGTGTGGGTGTTACTACTTGGTATAGATTCGTGCTTGACACTATTACTAGAGGAAATTTTCTAAGTAGTCACCCAATGGATGCTTTCAATGCTATGGGAAATTTAGTGGGATCACCACCTATTATTATTAATGAAACAACATTGTCGTTGGAACATGTTATGCAAAGGTTAGAAGCTATTGAAAATAAGATGCCCGCTATTGAACATATTGAGAGTCTAGACAGAGAGGTCCACAATCAAGTCACTCAATTTGGCTCAAGGGTAGGAACCACATTAAAGATGCTAAAGGAAAAGGAACCAATAATTAATGAAAGAGTAGAACAAAGTCCCGCTAGAATTGATAAACTGGGTGAAATTATTAATAATTTGGGCTTAGTTTTTTCTTCTGTTAGAACAATTTAGAGGACTCCTCCTAATAAGAATTCTAAGTTTGTGTATGTTCCTAAAAACAAAGGTGCTTCATCTAGTAAGGAAAACGAGGAGCTTAAAATGATAAGTGTGCACCCCAACTTCATTGATATGATAAGGGAACCTATTACTAAAAACAAATTCCTTAACTTTGTTCCTAGGAGTGTGATTATTAAAAATATGCATTCCAACCCTCCTATGAACCATGGATGTGTAATTGAGGAGTTAGAAACGAAGGATGATAATACTTGAAACAATCCATTATGCCTAGCTAGGGGCATAAGACAATAGCGCTTGTTGGGAGGCAACCCAATATTTATCTTTATTGCAATTTTTATTTTATTCAGTCACATGATTATTGCTACTGTAATGATTGTGTTTTTATATTTTAATTAGTGTTTGTGCCAAGTAATGCCTTTGGGATGATTTAAATGATAATATAATTGATGTTGTTTGAAAACAGAAAGTTTTGCGCCCTGTATTTGATTTTTCATTTATTACTGGAATGTCAGAAAAATCTGAAATTATTACACAGTATTGGGGTACAGATATTTTATGTTTTCCTAATTTTTCAGGATTTTTGGAGTTACATAAGTATGGATAAATATTCTGTCATTGCATACTGTTCTGTTTTAGACAGATTATGTTTTTATTGCATAGTGTGCTTGTTTTAATGAAACTATGGATTATATCGGGGGTATAAGTCATGGAGAAGTTAGAATACAGTAGGTATTATGCAATAGAAATTATGAATGAGTTTATAACAGTACCTAAAGTGGATGATTGATTTATTATACTAATGGATCTCACGAAGTTTCTGTTGAGTTTTGTGTGCTGAAGTTTTCAAGTTTTGGGTGAGATCACGATGGATGAAGGAATAAGGAGCGGCAAGACCCTAAGCATGGGGATGCCCAAGGCACCCGAAGGTAATCTTCAAGGAAGACCCAAGTGTCAAAGCTTGGGGATGCCCCGGATGGCATCCCCTCTTTCGTCTACAATCTATCGGTATGTTACTTGGAGCTATATTTTTATTCATCACATGATATGAGTTTTACTTGGAGCGTCTTGTGCCATAGTTTTGTTTTGCTTTTAGTTTGCCACAATCATTGGTTGCTGAGCACACCATTTTTGAGAGAGACACACATTTATCATGATTTGTTAGAATACTCTATATGCTTCACTTATATCTTTTGAGCTAGGCAGTTGCTCTTGTGCTTCACTTATACTTGTTAGAGCACGGCGGTGGTTATATTTTATAGAAATGATTGCACTCTCATGCTTCACTTAAATCTTTTTGAGAGTCTTAAATAGGAAGTGGTAATGTGCACGAGTTATGAGATTAGACCAAAAAGGATAGGTATTCAAGAGTGGTATAATAAAAACTTTCATGTAGATCACTAAATATGAAACGTATGTTTTAATTATATTGATGTCGTAATATGAAAGGGTATTGGTTCATGATCATTGGTTAGTAGAAATATCGATATTAAAGCTTGTTATTAACTACTCATTTAAGTGTCCGACATGGCATGGCGGGGATGTTTCAACATTTTTATGTCTGATTGAAATCCTTGAGTGTTGTCATAATCGGGGGTGCGCGATGGTTAACTCCTACCAACCTCCTCCCTAGGGGCATGCGAGTAGTACTTTGCTTCGAGGGCTAATAAAACTTTCACAATAAGTATATGAGTTCTTTATGACTAATGTGAGTTCATGGACAATTATGCACTCTTACATTTCCGCAATTTGCTAGCCTCTTCGGTATCATGCATTGCCCTTTCTCACCTCGAGAGTCGCTGCAAACTTCGCCGGTGCATCCAAACCCCATGATATGATACGCTCTATCACACATAAGCCTCCTTATATCTTCCTCAAAACAGCCACCATACCTACCTATTATGGCATTTCCATAGCCATTCCGAGATATATTGCCATGCAACTTCCACCGTTCCGTCTTATGACATGTGTGTTCATCATCATATTGCTTTGCATGATCATATAGAGCTAACATGATATTTGTGGCAAAGACACAGTTCATCATTGTTATACATGTTACGCTAGATCATTGCACATCCTGGTACACTACCAGAGGCATTCATATAGAGTCATCTTGTATCAGTTTATCGAGTTGTAATATCGAGTTGTAAGTAAATAAAAGTGTGATGATCATCATTATTAGAGCATTGTCCCATTGAGGAAAAGAATGATGGAGACTGATGAGTCCTCCAAAATGAGGGGATGAGGTCCATGAGATTGTTCTAAAAAAATGATGAGAAAAAAGATGAGAGAAAAAGAGAGAAGGGGCAATGCTACTATCCTTTTACCACACTTGTGCTTCAGAGTAGCACAATATTCTTCATATAGAGAGTCTCCTGAGTTATCACTTTCATATACTAGTGGGAATTTTTCATTATAGAACTTGGCTTGTATATTCCGATGATGGGCTTCCTCAAATGCCCGAGGTCTTCATGAGCAAGCAAGTTGGATGCGCACCCACTTAGTTTACATTAAACTTTCATACACTTATAGCTCTAGTGCATCCGTTGCATGGCAATCCCTACTCCTCGCATTGATATCGATTGATGGGCTTCTCCATTGCCTATTGATCCGCCGAGTTGATGCGAGCCTTTCTTCCATTTTGACTTCTCCTATATACCTCTACCACCGCATTCTATTCCACCTATAGTGCTAATGTCCATGTCTCACGCGCATGTATTGAGTGGAGTTGAAAATGCTGAAGCGCGTTAAAAAGTATGATCCAATTGCCTGGTTTGACACCGGGGTGCTCATGATTTATATTTATGCAGTGAAGGCGGAGTCATGCCATGCTTACATAATTCAATGAGTAGGGATAACATTCGTTGAGCATCGTATATTTTGGAAATCTAATGATTATGTTCTTGTATTCATGGATATTATTATGTTGATATCAATTACTTCATCGTTTCTCAATATTTACACCGTAAGAGAGATTACATGATAAACATGCTAGGTAGCCTTCAACATCAAAAATTCTGTTTTTATCATTTACCTACTCGAGGACGAGCAGGAATTAAGCTTGGGGATGCTGATACGTCTCCAACGTATCTATAATTTTTTATTGTTTCATGCTATTATATTATCAATCTTGGATACATTATATGCTTTATATGCAATTTTATATCATTTTTGGGAACTAACCTATTAACTCAGTGCCTAGTGCCAGTTGTTGTTTTTTGCTTGTTTTTGGCTTTTCAGAAAATCAGTACCAAACGAAGTCCAAACACGATGAAACTTCGGGAGAGTCATGAGATCACACGGTGCGCCCCTAGGCCCTAGAATGTTCGGGAGGAGGCCAGAAGATCTACGGGAGAGTCATGAGCTCACACGGTACGCCCCTAGGGGGCACGCCACCTGAGCTCATGGGTCCCACACAGCTCCGTTTGACCTAATTCCACTTCTATAAATTCCCATAAATCCCCAAACCAATAGAGAGCCACCCGAAATAACTTTTTCGCCGCCGCAAGCTTCTGTTCTTCCGTGATCCCATCTGGAGGCCTTTTTCGGCACTCTGCCAGAGGGGGAATCGATCACGGAGGGCTTCTACATCAACCTTGCTGCCCTTCCAATGATGTGTGAGTAATTCACCACAGACCTACGGGTCCATAGCTAGTAGCTATATGGCTTCTTCTCTCTCTTTGATCTTCAATACAAAGTTCTCCATGATCTCCATGGAGTTCTATCCGATATATTCTTGTTTTGCGGTGCGTTTGTTGGGATCCGATGAATTGTGGGTTTATGATCAGATTATTCATTGAAATTAATTGAGTCTTTTCTAAACTTTATTATGTATGATTATTATAGCTTTGTATTTCTCTCACTAAAAAAACACATCCGTGACATTATGGCCCGAACGAAAACTTTTTCTGTCATGGTTGTGACACTTCTATGACAATAATTGTGACAAAAACACGTATCATCATAGATGTGGTGGGCTCCTACTTCTATGACAAAAAATTATGATAGAAAATGGGCTTTTCGTCCTGGGCGGGCCGGAGACGCACACGCATGACATTCTTTGGGCCGTCCATGATGTAAAAAATCGTGGTAGGAATGAGGGCGAGGAAATTTTCGGGGAGTTCCCGGTTACGGTGGGTGGTCGGGGCCGAGCGATGCAGTGTGGTTTGCGCGTTTCTCTTGTACGCGTGTGTGTGCAAGGCATTCACTAACTGAACTCGAGCGACGCATTCGCTTACTGAACCCGAGCGATCGCACTAGCCAGCTACATACTGAAGCCGAGCGATCGATCCCACTACGTACTGAAGCCGATCGATCGATCCCTTCTCTGCTAACTGAACCTGAGCGATTCCTTCGCTGCTAACTGAACCTAAGCGATTCCTTCGCTGCTAACTGAACCCGAGCCATCGATCACTGCTGGATGCTGCTTACTGAAGCCGATCGGTCGATGCGTTGCATCGAGCCCCCGTGTGCGAGACGTAGCCGGTTGGGTTGCCTCTCAATGAACAGTGCCCGTTGCTGCCGCGCGCGTGATACACGTAGACACGAGTCGAGACGCATCGATCGAGCCGGTTGGTTGGTTGTGGATGAACAGTTCCCGTTGCTGCCGCCCGCTCGTATGCCCCACACCCAGCCGGTGGGGCTTGGATGAACAGGACCCTGGCCATGTAGGCGGTTGGCGCTGGATGAACAGGACCCCGAGGAGGCCGTGCCGCGGTACGCCATACCCCAGCCGGTTGGGGGTGGATGAACAGGACCCCATGGAGGCTGGATGAATAGTAGCCAGTGGAGGCTGGATGAACAATAGCCGGTGGAGGCTGGAGGAAGTCGACGGTGGATGAACAGTAGCCCGTGGAGTCCCGTTTTGCTCTACGCCACACCCCTCCCGATGAACAGGACTCTGTTTCGACCATAGGCAATTGAGGAGAAGTTTGTTTCCTCTGTTTTGCGGTACGCCAGACCCCTCCCGATCAACATGACCCCGTTTCAACCGTAGGCGGTTGAACAGAAGTCCGTTTCATCCGTTTTGGGATACGCCAGACCCCCAGTCGATGAACAGGACCCCGTTTCGACTGTAGGCGGTCAAACAAAAGGCTGTTTCCTTCGTTTTGCGGTACGCCTGACCCCGAGTCGACGAACAGGACCCCGTTTCGGCTGTTCCGTCTAAGCCGGTTGGCTCCCGATGAACAGGACTCATTCCGACCTAGTCGGTTGCCTCCCGATGAACACGACGCTATTTCCTTCGTTCCGACCCAGCCAGTTGGCTGCCGAGGAACATGAGGCCGTTGCTGCGTACCCCCACCACCGCCTCTCCATGTACATGAGCCCTGGCCGTACGTATGCGCGAGTACGTGTTCGAGACCCCGCCCGTATGTACTTACGTGCCCATATTTTTTGCAGCGTGGCTGTACGTACGTGTACACGATTTAGACGGGGCTGCCTGAACTGCTACGTCGGGGGCTCTACTATGACACGTGCCGCTCCTTACAAGCCCACGGTTCATCATTGCAGAGAGACCGATCGACCAGTATGTACGTACACGTTCACGACCAGACAGACAACGCTACGTACGCTTCGACCGGGTGGGTCCCAGCTGTCAGGGAGGATAAGGAGGCACTTCCTTGCGTGTGAAGATGTAGCTGGTGGGTCCAGCTATCAGGGGGATGGATAAAAAAATTCCCGCGTAATAAGGAGGCACTTCCTTGCGTGCGAAGATGTAGCTGGTGGGTCCAGCTGTCAGCCTCAGCGTGTACAGTCCTCTTTCGATGGCTGTCGTTCATTGACCACGTTGACTATGCCGCGCCGAGAGCACCAAGGCGGTGGACGATGGCGAGGCCTAGGAAGGTAATGATGTGGAGCCGGGGAAGACGCGGCAGTGGATGCCCACACGGAGGGGAGTACGAGGGTTGACTAGTTTGGCTGCGGTGTGAGGCCGCCGTCGCCGAAGAATAACAGGGGATGTGGGTGCGTAGAGGGAAGGCCTGGCCAGCGGCAGCAGTAGGGTGGGGTGGTGAGGCCTGCGCGGCAGTACAGCCGGCCACGGGAGGCAAGAGCAAGCGGTCCCGCCGGCGCTGGTTTGGGCGGCTGGAGCAAGAAGATCAAAGATTGAAGAAGTTGCACGGCCGTTGGATGAACATACAACGGTCATTACTGCTAGAATCGTTTGTTGACTAAGTTGACAAAGCCCTGCGTACGCGTTAACTTAGTAGGCTCACAAGTCAGCCTCCAAATCTGGTGGGTCCCAGTTGTCATGGGGACGAATCGTTTTTTCGCGTAATAAGGAGGCACTTCCTTCCGTGCGAAGGTATAGCTGGTGGGTCCCAGCTGTCAGGGGGAGAAATCATTTATTTTTCGCGTAATAAGGAGGTACTTCCTTGCGTGCGAAGATGTAGCTGGTGGGTCCCGGATGTCAGGGGGAGGAGTCTTTTTTTTTGCGCGTAATAACAAGGCACTTCCTTGCGTGCGAAGATGTAGCTGGTGAGTCCCAGCTCTCAGGGGGAGGAAACTTTTTTTCCGTGTAATAAGGGGGCACTTTCCTTGCGTGCGACCATGGACCTTGTGGGTCGCAGCTGTCAGCCTCTCCACGTACAGTCGTCTTCCGATGACTCTTGTTTGTTGACCATGTTGAACACGCCGCGCCAGGCGCACCAAGGCGATGGATGACAGCGAGGCCCCACCGCCCCAGACGGGAACGACCCGGAGATGGGGAAGATGCGGTAGTTGAGTCGGAGATGGAGATGAGTGCGAGACTTGACTGGTTCGGGTGCGGGGTGGGGCTACACTCGGAGGAGAATAACAGGAGGTTCGGAGGAGTGGAGGGATGGCCTGGCCGTCGGTGGGGTAGCGTTTCGCAGTGAGGCACGCGAAGTAGCGCCGCTGGACACCGGAGGCTGGAGCAGGCGGTCTCGCCAGCGCTAGAGGAAGGAGACGAGAGATTGAAGAAGAATGCCGGCCGTTGGATGTACATCCAACATATAAGGCTGTCAGAAACTTTTTTTGACTAAGTTGACAACGCCTTGCGTAGGCTTCGACCTATTAGGCCACATGTCAGCCAGTCCATTTGGTGGGCTGGGTGAAACAATAATGTAGCTTCTATGCAGCCCATTTATATATTTTGTTAGCATTTACAGCCTATTTGTATTATTTTTTGAAATACACGGTTTTGCTGGGCTGGGTGAAAATATCATTTGGGGCTGGACAGAGAAATGTTATAAAAACATAAACTGGTGCTGGGCATTTTATTATAAAACTACATAATTTGCGGAGCATAAACATGTGATTGCACGTCTATTATTGCATTGGTCCGTAAAATCTTAGCAAGCTTATGTACGCAATCACCAGGAATTAACTTGTCAACTTATTGTTAAATAATAATAATTATTTGGTAAGAACTTATCGATTTACCAAATAAAATATTATTTATTTTGAAGAGTTAATAAGATGTGGGGTATTATTATTTTTTAGGCTAGACATGGGACAATTGAGTTGGTTTTAGGTAAATCCTGTGGGAGAAAAATCAGAGATAGGACTAATAAAAAACAAAAATAAAGGAAGTGGGAAGGTCTATACAAAGGTTGGACGAAGGACAGGTCAAATGGGAACCTTATGTTCTTCTAATATATGTACGGAGTATATGTAATAAAATAAAATATAAATATATATACTATTATAGAAGGGAAAACATAAGTTGAGTTTGGCATTCTTATAGAAAAATAGAACTTCTTTTTTTGAGCAGTATAAAAAATAGAACTGAGCTGTGAGTTGTCTTCAAGAAACAAACATAAGTTGGGTTGCTGATGTTATAAAACAAGCTAGGCTGAGAGGCCCAGAGGCCGATTGATACCTACTGGACCTCAAAAAAAAGTTGAAACCTGCTGGATCAACTGTGTCAGCATGTCGTGGGCTACGCATGTTAAACAACAAAACCTAGGCTGGGCAGGCCACAGCCCAGTTGTTACATGTTCGACCTCTGAAAAAAATGATTACCTGCTAGGTCCCGGATGACAGCCACCTAAAAGCAAGGTCCGCGATGACTATCTTCATTGTAAATTTCTCTCGTTTATTGACTACGTTGACAATCTCATGGGCCCCACACGTCAACATACCATAAGGAGGAAGCATTTTTTGCAATATATAAGGAGGCCCTTGTTTGCGTACGGCCATGGACCCGGTGGGCCTGGACTATGAGCTTCTCCACATAGAGTCATCTCCCGATTCCTCTCGTTTGTTGACCATGTTGAGAACGACAGACGGCGGCGCCGCGGCGAGAGCACAAAGGTGGAGGATGACGTCGAGACCTCGGACCAGAACGAACCGGAGCCGGGGAAGACGCAGGCGGAGGGGAGTACGAGGATTGACTGGTTCGGGTGCAGGGTGGGCCGGTGGAGCTGCCACCATCGGAGAATAAAAGGAGATGTGGGGGAGTAGAGGGATGGCCTGGCCAGCGCCATGCATAGGCTAGGATGGGTCATCGAGGCGCGCGCGGCAGCGCTGCCAGCCACTGTAGGGAGAGGACGAAAGAGTGAACAAAATAAAGAAATACAAATGGATAGGTGGTTGGTCCCAAATGTCTGTGTACGAGACCTGCTGGGTCTACCTGAGAAGGGGAATATGTTGGGAGGAAGGAGATTCAAAGCACACTAGTCGTTGGATTTCAATCTAATGGCTGCCAAAAGGACTGACAGAAGAGGTATCAAACTTAACTTGTTCTCGTCGTTCGTGATCAAAGATGACCACCCTGAGTGAAGTTATCTGATAATCTAGGCAAAACGAACGACTGTGCAACATACAGAAAACCGCACTCGAACTTCAAAAAAATGCACACAAAAAATGATACACCTGCTGGATCCCCATAAGCATGTCGTAGGCCGCGGATGTCCTAAGAAAAGAAACCTGGGCTGGGCAGCCACAGCCCAGTTGATACCTACTCGACCTAAAAAAAAGGAAACACGGCAGCCCAGTGAACTAGTACTCTTATTACATACATAAGCAAACAGATTCATAGCCACTGGAAAAAAAAGCAAACAGGTTCATGGGTTTTTAGACGAAAAATTACGGATAAAACAGATAATTACGACACATAGGCTAATGCATGAAACACTTAGATGATAAAGGTGCTTAAACAGACAAACTACACCATCTAGATCTTCCTGGCATGCTTGATCATGATGCTGCTGCTGTCCGTGTACTCCTTGGTCACGGGAAGCAGACGCGCCCTCATGTCCAAGATCTGCCTGTACATGTCGTAGCATGCGTATGCGTCCTTGGCCGCGTAGGTGATGTAGGCTAGATTCAGAGGTACCTCCCACGTGTTCAGGTCCTTCGTATCCATGTCTTCTCTCATGTTGGCGTAGCAGCGGTCGATGATGGCCGCGGCGAGGTCAACCACGGAGTCCTCATCTTGCCCATTGCCGATGATCTTGTATTGCTTCTGGATGTCGACGAGCTTCTTGCACCAGATGGCCGTATCGTAAAGCACAGTGGCGTTCTTCCTGCTCTCCACCGTAGCGAAGGTGCAGTTGGCGGTGCCGATGAAATGGGCGAATGCTCCAGAACCCCTGATGGCCCTACAGTAGTGGTAGACTAGAACCTCGTCCCGCACGCATACTTGGGCAACGGTGATCTACTGGTCCCTGTCAGGAGATGGATGGATGGGCACAAGGTCTAGTCCCGCAACCTTGTGCTTCTCCTCCTGTAGGTACTGCTTGAACTTGGCGACGCAGAGCTTCACCGAGTCCGGATCGTTGGTGTACATCACATTCAACTTGGTGCTGCCATGGGTCTGAACGGCGAACTCAAAGGTGAACTCCTTGCTGAAGTCCATATCCAGCAGGCTCACCCCTCGGATCGCCATTGGAGTCTCTTCTCACGCAGAGTTGTTGTGGCGGTTCTAGTTTTGTGGGGATTGGGGGCAGGGGGAAGATGAAGACAATGGGGAGATATGGACAGCGGAGGGCTCCTTATTTACACTGGGGATCGGTGTGTAGTGGGGTACTGGGGGCGGCAGCAGCAGTTCGTTTTTCGAATCTTGGGGAACTGACGCCAGTGAACGTAAGGGGTAGGCAGCGGCAGCAGTTTGTTTTTCCACTCTTGGGGAACTTCAATCGCCGATGAACGTAATGGGTACAGGCGGCAGCAGTTACTACCCCCTCCTCCCTTGCCCGCTGCACGCCCCCTCGACCCATTCAAACGCCTCCATTAAACCGGCGTGGAAGCCGAGAAACCTATTCCGTCCACACGTCCGTTCATGAGAGGGTCGGCATTGGCACTGTAATAGCGAGTGTTAGTGTGGTTGCTTTACTTAAATTTTATTCTTAAAACAAGCAAAGCATTGGCTTGTTCTATCAGTGCCATAAAATCAACATGCAAAACAATTAGAATTATTATTCTCAGGACGCACGCAAACAGCTCATTTGCCGCACTTTCAGACAGACAATACTACCAAGTTTGAACAAATTGTTAGGGTTGCTGTCCTCTGCATCATCATGTCGTGTTTCACGTCTTGCAAGATTCACAACCAACTCATAAGATTGAAATAATAAGTACAACAAAGATGCCTATGCATCTCAATGATTCACAGATCAGAGCCAATAGTTACTGTACAACTACAATGTTGTGAGAATCTTAACAAATAAATAAAATCGATCGATGCTTCAGGTAAGCAATTTAATTCAAGGATTTGCTGAAACATTGAAACCAGTCCCGTTTATGGCCACGCATGTCAAACATTGGCAGATGAACATTTTCTGGATAACTGGTGGCACTACCACTTCCAATATCTGCATAAGCGGGTCACCAAGAACATGGCGAATGCTTTGACCATCCCAACATTTATAGCTGAGTATTCCTGTTTGCAAAGATAATGAAAAAGCATGATTACTATAATAGTGGCACTAGTTGTAGCAATTTTATTTTCTTAATGGGAAAAAAGATTGCGATACAATAGCTTTATATTAAAAAAATACAACGCTAGCATAGTGTGACAAAGCACGATCATGTGGATGAAGGACAGTACTGACCAGTGTGAGATGACTTTGTGAGATCAATTTGTTCTTCAGGTCCCCGTATCTTGCCATGATGGCGATTCATTGACATCTATCAACAACTTCAGTGTGGTAGTAGAAGGAGGGGCCTTGAGTCATTCCAATCTCTTTTTTGTGCAGTTCAACTAAAATTATGGCGCTCGCCATACTACGAGGGAGAGAGGGGGGCCGTGCCACCTCGACGGTATGCCTCATGAACTCAACTAGTTCAGTGCACATGCTATGTGGTTGATGCAGTGCAAATGGACTCAATTCTCCCGGATACACCTTCAGCAAGTTATCTACATTGGAAATGAGATGATAGCTAAGGCAGTAGCTCTATTATAACTGTATTATTACTTCATTTTATCAGTGGCACTAGCGGTGCCAAAACATTGCCTCAAATTATTAGTGGCATTACATTAAGATGCAAAAACAATATCATTATTGCTTTCTCATAGCAGTGCAAAAATAGTAGCACAAGATCACTAGCTGAATGCAGAGTCAAAATCAACCAAAAAGGAACATACCCGGTCATGGGAACCATAACTGCAGTCAACGCCATTGTAGACGGGTTGACACCAGTCACCAACATGGATGATTCAATTCATGCGACCTTTTTGTGCAGTTCACCTAAAATGAAGCAATGTTTGCATCATGCAGCTAGCAAGATGTACTTGGTCCCATGAGCTGGGAGCTTCTCCTTCATTAGTTGCACTAAAATTGAGCAACGTCAAGGTTGGCTGTCATGCTCATGGAAGGTGCAACTATAATTTGCTTATCCTTTTGTGCAGTTCCACTAAAATCAAGTGCCATTGTGCTGACGGTGATGGCTAATCTTGCAAAGGTTAATAAACTGTTGCACGAGGTTACCGGCAGAGTTAGACGAAGAGGTTAGGAACTCCAATCACCCTTTGTGCAGTTCCACTAAAATTGAGAGACATTGCCCATGTGACATTTTAGTAGAACTGCACAAGACACTCTTTCGAAAAAAAACATAGTGTTTTGTGCAGTTCACCAAAAGGTCACAATAGCAACGAGGTGAAATGGATATCCCTATCTGCACAAAAAGATAGAAAGAAAACAGTTACTGGTCAATAACAAGATATGAAACATACACGAAATGAAAAGAAGCATCTTACTTATCTTCATGGCAATCATGCAAGGACAGTAGAAATTTTAAAACGGCAGCATTGCTTCATATTACTCGAAGCATTATGATCAACAATGACATCGGTCAAATATGACATTACATTAATGGTGGCATTGCTTCGTTTTACCAGCTACATTTGATTAACCGCAGCTAAATAGTTGGTATAAGGGCATGGGACAGTGGGGACACCAGGACATTCACCAGCGTAAAGAAGCAACTTACTTATCATAATGGGAAATATAGCAGGAGAGTAGCATTTGTAAAACAGTTTTATTGCCTCATATTACTGGAGGCATTAGATTAACAATAACATTGGTTAGACATGTCCTTACTTTAACAGTGCGATTGCTTCATTTTACATGCGCCATTACATTAACAACAGCAAAACGTTGGTATAAGGGCATGCAGACAGTGGACGCATCAGCAACATGTACCTACAAGGAGGCATAATGTGGTGAGGCCGAGTTTGTTGCCCCGAGCAACAAACATCCAACCAAGATCTGGGCTAGTCCCAAATTTAGTTCTCTTTAGGCACCTTTTACTACGTGAGGACAGCAAATCTAATCCTGGACATACTCTATTGACTTGTCCCCCAGCTGCCACTTTCTTTCCTTCTTCCACCAATAATAGATCTGTTCCTTATCCAGTTTGTACTGCGTTTTCCCTTTATTTCCCTTTTGAACCAAGAGACCGGTTGGGTAGCCAGTCTTTACAACTTTCCCCCCTACTATTTCCTCTTTGAATCAAGTCCTAGATTCATGCAACACCTTTCCCCCTTTCTTCCCTGTTTGAACCAAGTCCTAGATTCGACTGCATGAAGTAGCTTTACCTCTACTAATAGTAAAAATTAAGGTGTCTTTGGAATAGCTGATGGAAGTAGAAAAAGATCCACATGCAGCCACGTGGGGAGCTGGGGTAGTAGAGCAAGGCCATTTTCGAAGAAAGCTATACCTGAGGGTCATCGGGATGTGGCTAGGAGGGCGGCCGGAGGCCGGATCTGGCCACAATACGGGATGGAGGAAGAAGGGGTCGGAGGCCCTCCTGAGCCGGCGCTGTGTCGGAGAGAACGGCACGGGCAACCGATCGGGACACGCCGGCAGCTGTGGGTCTCCTCCCTAGCCGCCGATGACCGCGTGAACGATGCACCTACTCCCCTACCCCGGCCGAGGGGATCCAGCCGGATCCGTGACCAGTGGTGAGCAGAGAGAGAGTGTGGCCACCGCTGTCTTGTTTAGATCTGGAGAGGGTGAGAGAGTGAAGAGAGCAACCCTAGTAAAGCAAGCGCTGAGGCTCCTGGCCGTATATATAGTGGAGTGATTTTCTTTTTCTCTCCACAACAATCGTTTCAATTTGTGTACGTGACATTAAAGAAAACAAACTCTCTATTTAATGTGCTACAGTGAACAAAACTCCATGGCGTCCAGGAGTACTAGTAGTATTGTGCACTAGTGGACCCCGGCCCTCCATTCATTGAACAACCACACGGGTGAATATATATATAGAGAGAACAAACAAGCTGGAACTCTTTTGGATTTGAGATATCGATGGTACTGTTTGACCACACTTCATCAATGGACTCAGTACTTTGAAGTTGCCGTAATGCGTGGCTTTTGCAGTTCCCATCTAAATGGGGGAATACCATACATTTTGTTTGATAACTACCCTATACGTATAAACACATGCACGATTTACATTCCGAATCGCTAGCTAGAACTTGAACTGTATTTGTTTTCAACATAAAGTGGAATCAAATGTTTGAACTCATGATCTTAGCGTTTGCAGAGAAAATGTAAAGGGCCATCGATCTTTATTCTGCTTTTGAACATACTACAACATATGCAACCCTTTTGTGAAAATGACCAGATCTATTATAAAAAGTTCACCATGAGTACTACAAAGCATCTCAAACATAATAAAAATTACATCGAGATTCCGAGACCACCGAACAACCTACTACCGTCACAACGAGCCATCGACGCACCGCTGTTGCCGCCATCCTACCTGAGCCGGCTTGACCTCGTCGATGATAGCCGGGAAGTGTTTGTGCACTTGCCCCTAAGGAGCAGCGACCCGAAGCCATAGTAGTCGTAATTGATGTGAAGCACCTAATTCATATAACACAAAAATTTGCCACATGACAAGAAACCCTACCCTTACCGCCCCAAGGAGACGACATGAATCTATGTTGGAGCTCCATCGACTATGCCCCGACGAGGATCGGAGCTCGAAAGACAAACTCATACAAGATGTGTCGATCGATATCACCGCTGTCCTACCGGAGTAGGCTTGACCTTTTCGACGATAAACAGGAAGTCTTCGTGCAGATGCCCATAAGAACCAGAGCCGTAGAGCCGTATTGTGTGTTTGGTGCATTCTCATCTCAGCATAGTTGTTCCCTCTTTGTGCATGCTCATCTTAGCATCCCTCTTCATGCATGCTCCTAGTGTTTTTGTGTTAAGCTAGCGTGGACTCATGTACCCTTCATACACTCTACCAAACACCCAAAAGTGGGTCGAGAAGGGAACTTTTGCTCTCATACACCCTACCAAACACCCAAAAGTGGGTCGAGAACGGAACTTTTGCTCTCATGCACCCTTCATACACCATACCAAACACACCCTTGTCATCGTTGAACCCTTGTAATTATCTGAAGCACTTGACACCTAATCTCGCCACATGACAATACGCTCATGTTCCATCCACTATGTCTAGACGGACGAACTCGAGGAGGATCAGAGCCCGAAAGACAAACTCAAAGGAGAAGTGCCCCCATCCGAGTGAGGGCTGCGCGTGCGTGGACTAAAAAAACCCTAATGTAAACTACTAACTGGAGCGGAGGCACCGGGATTCCCCTCCCCGCCACCAGTGGCCCGAGCGGCGGGAAGAGGGGAGGGGCGAATCCACGGGATCACCGGTGAAGCGTGGAGCGGGGAGGTTGCCCTAGCTGCCTAGGGTGGGGGAGTAGATTTGTATTCATACCGAAATAGATTCAAATTTTATTAGTATTGTACAGTACTATATAGCCGGTGTCTCGACCTTTTTTCGATTTCTCAACATATCTACACCCCGTATGTTACCATCGCTCGTCTCTCTTTTCTACTGTACTGTAGTAGTAGTAACTCAGCCTGCCTAAAAAAAGTAACTCAGCCGTATGTTACCCTCACTCGTCTCTCTTTTCTAGTACTATAGTAGTAGTAACGCGACACGCGTTCCATTCGGTGAGCGGCGTGCCGGACCGACCGTGGGGGTGCGACGCGAACGCGACGGGCATGCTATATACACGTACCACCTTTTTTCTTTTGTTTTGCTCCATGCCGCAATCCATCGATACAAAATTATATTTAAAAGTCGAGGGCGGGGCTTTTCCTGCGCGGTACGCGCGGCAGTTTTGCCTAGTCGGTTTGATAGAGAGGCGAGGAGGATGAGGAAGTAGCGGATTCAACTTACTGCTGGAAGAGTGGGACTGTCTGATTTGATGGCTCATTACTGCAGGAAAGGTGGGGCCTTGTGATATGACTGCTCATTTATAGTCATTATTACTGCGGCGCTACGACCGGGTGAGGCTCCCCTTCCGTTCCCCACTCTAATCTGGTTCATGACAAGTCGACCCGGATGCTGGCTGTCCCACATGTCGGCGAAAGGAAGAATAATTGTTGCCGATGACGTAATAAGGAGCAAAGAACCGTGTAGTATACTCTAGTTTAGCACTGGAGTACTAGTATACGTCAGAGGAGTGAGAAACACGGCAGCCCAGTGAACCAGCAGGCGATATGGCGATAAAAAACAATGTACTACAGTCCAGCCTTAGCATGTAAAAACACGCCGCCGCTTCCTCCTCCCCCTCTGGGTATATCGCCATCAGCGGAGCAAGAGCGTCATCGCAGCTTAGCTAGTACTCCTACTCCTCTCCAACCTTTTTTTACAATTCCTTTGTTTTTCCTGTGGCGTTGAACACTCTTTGCTAATCCTATTGGATTTAGCACTCCAGTCCCATACTTTTCCCACTCCTGTATTTTCAGTATCCTAGGAATCAAAGAGGCCCTTAGACTGGTTTAGGGCCGGCCGTTTTTTTTCAATGAAATATGTCCAAAATGTAATGAATGTGCTCTGGTTTCTATGAAAATCATCTGGTTTGCATGTAGTAATTCATTTATTTATTCTTTAGCAGGGGGTTTGCATGTAATTCATCCGGTTTGAAATGTACTCGTACGCCGGCATGGTTGGATGGCCCGCTGCGGCATTACTGTCCGAGGACTCGTCCCTACCGGTTTTTTTCGAGAGTATCGTCCCTACCGGTTGGCGCTCAGCGTTGGAGATGCCCCGAGTGCTTGCAGGTGAACCCAGATGCTCTATGTCCCACATGTCGGTGAAAGGAAGCACGTAGAAATATTTCCTACGACCGCGGAGCCGAGCAGTACATCTCAGTAAGTAGGAAAAATGCGTGAAAAAATATGTACTATGAAGCGTAGCTGCAAAGTGATGACAGGTATAGGTCGCACGCACCCAACGAGTGGTCGTAGTACGTACGAGTACAAACAAGTACGGAGTACTCCTACTCTATCAACACGAGTCCCATCGGACAACGGCGTCCGTGCTACAGCTAGCTCTTCTCCCTCCTCGTTTCTCTCTTCTAATTCTAACTCAGCCGATGCACAGCGGGCGGGGTGAGGATTTGCCGATAGTCGGTTTGCTCAACCGCGGTCCCACATGACAGTGAAAATGCTAGACAACATGCGTTCCCTAGCTTGAGCGGCGTGCCGGACCGACCCTAGTACTCTTGACCGTGTGGGGGTGCCACGCGATGCGGCTGGCTTTTCCTTTTGAACTTGTAGAAAATGTAACATTTGGTTCTGCTTCTGCTCCTTGGCATGGTAGACAGATATAAACAACGATTAAAAACACTAGGGCGGGGATTTTTCCCGCGCAATAAGCGGGGGAGTTTGCCAGTTTGGCGCATCGTCGGTTTTCTCACATCGGGCCCACATGTCAGTGATAATATGCCAAGCCAATGTGCGCTAAGCGGCGGGCCGGAACGACAGTGTGGGGTGCAACGCGAATGGGACAGGTGTGCTGTACTTGTTCCACTTTTTTGTTTTGAACTTGTGACGGATAACGCTTAGTTTTGAATTTATAAGTTTGGTTGTCACGCCCATATATATACTATAGTTTGGTAGGTTGGGTCATGCATCGTACGTAAATTATGAAGTTGATGCAATAGGTAAGTACTACCTCCGTCCTGGTTTGTTGGTCCCCTTTGTGCCAAATTTTGACCATAGATTTAACTAACAAAATATTAATGCATGTCACCAAAAAAATATATCATTGGATTCGTATTTGAACATAGTTTCCAACGATATTGTTTTTTGTGACATGCATTAACTTATTGTTAGTTAAATCAGAAGTCAAAATTTGGCACAAAACACGAAGGTGACCAATAAACCAGGGCGAAGACAGTGATACATATAATTAATGCCAAATGAGAGCAAGGGATCACACATGTCATTTACGACTAGAATGATAATGCGATACAGTACGCAATGCAGTGCTGGTTACAGGAGGCAATAAGAAAGATGCATGCATCGACGACCTCCTCCTCCTCGACTCAGGGCGCCGGCCCACCGAACGGCGGCTGAGGAGCAGCGGCTTTCGTGGCGAGGTCAACATGCTTCTGAACAATGGCGTCCAAGGCTTCCAGCCGGTCGAAGAAGGCCAATGTCTTAGCGTCGTCCCTGGCCCTGTAGTGGCCTATGTAGACGATTTCCTCGTAGACATGGATGTGTAGGTCGATGGTTTCTTGCTCGGCGAGGCGCTGCGCGGCGAGCACGGCCTCAAGGTGGACATTCTTCATCGCGACATCGGGCAGCTGCAGGGCCACCAGTGCGTGAAAGAGGTTGTCACCATGGAGGCCGATGAGGGTGGTAGGCAACGAGGAGCTTGGGCGCACGGGCTGGAGGAGTATGGCAAGGTCGTCCACACGCTTCTTGATGGCGGTGAACTTGCGGATGGAGCGGACCATCATCTCGCACATGTGAGAGGCGAAGCCATCGTTGCCGAGGGCTGTAACGCTGGCGGTCGCCAGCACTGTCTGGAGACGCTGCTCGGTGCCAGGCCGCAGGCCGGCGTCGTGGATCATCTGGCACAACCGCCTGTTGCTCGCGTCCATCGCCTCCATGGGTGGTTGTGGCTTCTGGTCACTTGGTCTTGGATTGGAGTGAGCAGTGTTGCGCAGACTAGGTGCGTAGTACTAGTAGGTGCGTATGATTTGGTAGATGGATTGGAGTGGAGGGGCGCCTTATATGAGAGTGTAAACTGCGTTGCATTCATATCGTGCTGGCTCCATTCTGCTTCTCCAATTAATTCCCTCTGCATGCTAATTGAATGATGATGCATCATTGACCGTTCAACGTTTCGGGAACTGCTACCCTCTCCCTCGTTGGCATTCAAGCCGTATCAATGTAAATGCATGTCAAAAAGAGACTAGTCAACAGTTCGCCACGAGCCTATAACTAGCGATCGCCACAATAACCGTAAGATCTGCATCCGACGGTGGCACCTATTGGACGCAAACAGCAATAAAAAAACAAATGCCATGGCATTTTACAACACTGCCACACCACGCTCCTCCCCTACACATGAGACTGCCACGCGAGCGTTCACAACTGCCACATTCGGGTTGCGCTTGGCTCTTCGCCTCTTCGGGAAGTCCTACTACTACAATAATACTAGTATATGCTTCTAGCAATCTGACACCGAATGAACTGCTGCATGTCCACCGCGTGGGGGGGGAGAGTATTGTAAGCAAAAGCTTCTCCTCGTACATGGGCGAGGGAGAGGGCGTAGTAATCAAGCTTATCCTTGTTGTATGAGTTGACGCGACACATCAAAGCAGTACACTCGATTTTCTCAAGAAGTTGTGTTTACCGATGCATAAATAACAATGCATGCATGCATGCCGTGAGTTTCCTTTTGATACCTTCATGTGTTGATTTAATGCACCTTGAAGTATGAACATGTGATGGTAAAACTTTTAATGCCCCGGCCCTAAAGCGAGAGATGGTGGTGCACGAGGAGAGCGAGATCATGCCGACCGAACAGGACCCGACGATGGACGTCTTTATGGACCTCACCATGCTCCACTGCCCCTTCTGCCTCCGCCCCTTGAAGCCTTCAGTGTATGAGGTTCGAATACATCTCGTCCGTTTGGTTGATCGAGCAAGGCGCAGATTTCTTGATTGATGTGGTGTTTGATTGATTTGTGCAGTGCAAGGGAGGGCATCTGGCCTGTGCAGACTGTCATGGCGAGCGGCCCGGGAACCAGTGGCAGTACCAGAAGTGCGAGCATGGCGGTGGCTTCGACGTGCGCAACACGGCGATGGGTGAGGGTGGAGTGCCCGCACGAAGGCTGTGGGCTCTACGTCATTTACCACAAGCTCCACGATCACCAGAGCATGTGTCCGCTCGCGTCGTGCAAGTGCCCTGTGCCCGGCTGCGGCTACGAAGGCCCGCCGCTCGCGCTCCCCAACCACCTCATCACCGTGCACCCCATGCCCATGCACAGGATCTAGTACGGCAAGGTGCTCCAGCTGCAGGTGCCGGTGTTGGAGCCGCGGCGCTTGCTGTTTGCGGAGGAGGACGACCGCGCGTTTTTCATGGTCGGCTGCGCGCTCAGTGTCGGCGCGCCTATCGCCGTGTTGGTCGCCTGCATCAGAGCGGGGGAGTCCCCACCGCCACACTACGCAGCCAAGGTGTGGGCGAACGGGCCGCCGGGGGCGCCCAACGGCAGGACCGATGCCGTCAAGGTGGAAATCAAGGTGAGAAGCAGCAAGGAGCCCGGCGCTGTCGCCGTGGAGGAGCTGACCTTCTTGATAGTGCCGCCCAAGCTGCTGGCCGGGGCTGGGTCGTCGAGGACGGTGTCCCTCCACATTCGGATTGACAAGCTCACCTCCTAAATGATTCCACAATGCCTTCTAGTTATCTTAGTAATGTGCTAATGTAGGGTTTAGTTTGGTCTACTTTACCTTAAGAGATGGTGGATTTTGGTGGTGATGCAGCAATTACTTCAACATCACATCAGCAGTTTAAGTAATTCCCAACGGTCCAGGGGATATTTTGTGTCTGTTGGATATAAGATCTTTTGGGTAAGAAATAAACCTAAATATAAGCTGCTTATATGTTTGTTTGTTAAGGAAGTGTTGCATACTTCTGCGAGTTGACGCGACACATCAAAGTAGTACTACTAGTACTCACCCCACTGCGCACCAGGCAGACCAATCTCGTGTCGTGTTGGTGCCGTGTGCGGTACCCACATTAAGTAAAACCTTGCGCCTCGAGCTGAGCCTCCGCATTTTGAACCTTTGAATCTGAAGGCCAAGGAGCAACGTCAACCTTTGATAGAGTGAATCGGATGGTTGAGAACACTACAATTCGTAGCTACAGATGCGTGTGTGAGAGAGGACGAGTGCGTGCGTGCACCTCTTCTCTTCGTGTATGGCGTACTAAACCTAGAGTACAAGTGTATGTGTGTGGCATCGACCTAGAGAGCTAGAGATGGTGTGTGCGAGAAGTCCCAAGAGACTCGTGAGCATAGGTGTGTGCGTGGGACAGAGGGAGAGAGATGATATGTGTCAATGTAATGCGTGTGAAAAAAAATAGTCAGTAGTTCGCCGCTAGGGTATTCCTAGCGAACGCCCCAGTAACCGTAAGATCTGCATCCGACGGTGCTAGTTATTGGACGAAAACAGTAGTAAAAAAAGAAATGCCATGGCTTACAAAACTGCCACACCACGCCCCTCCCCACACATGAAACTGCCACGCGAGCGTTCGCAACTGAGGGAGCCATGGTCTGCTCCTTGGTGCGATCTATAGAATTATTAAAAAGGCCGGGCTTTTGGCGCGCGGTAGGCGGGGGATCTTGGCCTGTCGGTTTGCTACTCCTCACATGCGGTCGTACATGTCAGTGATGTATCAAGCCGATGCATATCTCTTCGGTGAGCGGCGAGCCAGACCGATCGTCTGTTCGTGCTACTGCTCAAATGTGGTTGCACATGTCAGTGACGCACCAAGCCGATGTGCGTCCCTTCGGTGAGCGGCAGGCCGGACCGACCGTGTGTTGGTGTGACGCGAATGCGACGGGCTGTAAGTTTACCACCTAACTTAATACTATGTAAAGTGTAACACTTGCTTTCACTCCTTAACGAGATCGATCGATAGAAATCCCCATTAGAAAGGCGATGGCGGTGTTTTTCTAGCGCGGGAAGCGAGGGAGTTTTTTTTTCCTAGAGCGGAGGCGTGGGAGTTTGGCCGACGGTTTGCATACGTTTCTCGGATGCGTACGTGGGCCCGCACTCTCGGAGGCCATCGTGGCGGAGCCAGACACCCGCAACCTCTCAGAACAAAAAATGAGGAGCCCGCTGTTGTCTATTTCTATAATTAGTTTTGAAATTCTCAATCGTTCACGTGTGACGTGATATCAGTCGTTCATTGATGTTGATCCAATGGTCTAGGTGTTTCGGATTCGTGTCTATAGTAACCTAAGTGTACCCACCCTCAAAAAAAAGTGTCTACGTTCTTCTAGAACCATCGACACGTCAGTGTGATCAAATCCACACAGGAAGCTGGCAAACAACACCTCCACATGTGCCACGTGGCTTCATTGATGCCCCCTCCCCACATCATTTTATTCATAAATATATTGACTGAAAAAGAGAGACATCACCCTAAACAAGATCTTCCTCGTATTTTGTTTCCTACGAAGTAGTGCCATGCTATTGGAAATCCAACTTGGTTGCTTTGCACATACCGGAAGTACTAGTGCCACATCATCTAAAAAAGCCTTTCTACACGCGTCAAATTATCAATCATGTGGGCTGCCTCTTCTTATAGAAATGTGTTCCACCGTGTACCCGTGTATCTGTATGAGGGAAGGAGTGCGTGCGTGCGTGCACCTCTTCTCTTCGTACATGTACTCCACCTAGTGGGTGTGTCAGAGAGAGAGAGAGAGATGGTGTGTGCGACATGCCTCTATACATATGTTTGTGTCAAAGAGAAGCCTACATACATAGTATATGTATGTGTAGGGGGCGATATACGAGAAGAGAGGGGAAGGATCGTTTACGCCAGATATCGATAGAGACGGATAGAGGGAAGAACTTTACAAGCATACAAGCGCTAGGACTGAGGGGGTGCTTGAAGATGGTGCGAGAGGCTAGGTAGACGAAGATAAGGAAGGAGTACAAGTGCGATATCGATAATTAAAGAGAGGGGACGAGAACATGCGTGGGTGCACGCGTTTGATTGATAGATAAAGCGGAAGGCATGGATGATGAGATGGGAGGGACGATTAATGTGTGTGTGGTAGGCAGTCCTATCGAGAGAGGTCGTAGTTCCGTCGATGTGTGTACATGGGAAAAGAGGGGGAGACCCAACTAGAGATATAGATTGGTCGGTTTGTGTGGGAAAATAGCGAGAGAGACCTGGCTACACATAGAGGGAAATCGATTGGTGCACATGCATGCATGTGTCAGAGATAAAGAACTCCCAGAGTGACGAAGAGAGGGAGAGGTGTGTGTGTGGGGGGGGGGGGTGCAGCTAGCTAGCTAGCTAGCTACCTAGGAGATGGTGCGAGAGGAAAGTTAGTGGTATATATCCACAAAGAGAGGAGGAGTGTGTGTGTGGGTGTAAAAGACTCACATAGATGATAATCAATATAAAAGTGGATTCAAATATTTGAATAAGAGATCATGATGTTTGTAACCCATGCATGCATGAATATAATGGAGATATGCGTGTGGTTTTGAATCGAACATGCAATACTATATACACGTCGAACAAGCCCAAATTGATTTGAATTTGAGACACCGATGGCAGGCATCATTTGACCACATTGCATCCATGCATGGACATAACTATTCAAATTTGAGATAATGTGTGGCTTTCGCAGCTAACATCTAAATGTTGTGTGGGGGGGGGGGCATGCATTGTGTGTGTTAAACACATTATACATATGAAAACAGGGTTTAGATCATTTCGAATGTCTAGCTAGAGCATGAAATGTACTGTGATTTGAATTCAACATAAAATGGATACAAATATTTGAATTGGAGATCGTATGGTACATGTAGTTCATATTTAAATAGGATTACTACTACATGCATGTATTGTGTTATCAAGATAATATTTAAATGATGGTATAACTTGATAACAATCGTATTCAAATAGGGAAAATTGATCCAAATTGAGTCAATATGGTAGACAACAGTGTTTTGATTTGATTTTTTTGCAAGAGTGTTTTGATTTGATTTTTTGTTGTTGTTGATTTGTTTTTGTTTTTGTTGTTGTAGAGGGAAGTGTGAATTGATTTGGTACTGTACATGCTAAGCTTGTTTTACCGAATTTTTTAGTTATTTGTTATTGGTTTTGAATGGCATTTGTGGTAATATTGTAAAACGGGACATGACTCTCTCTTGTCTTGTACGAATTGTATTTTTTTTTACACATTAAGCTTGTTCTCCCAAAATTTGAAGCCGCGCCTTGTTATCCCGAAATTTGCAAGCTAGAGTATCTCTTTGTCTCTTGTGGTGCAAAACTCCCGCCTCTTCAACCCGTGCCTTGTTATCCCGAAATTTCAACGCGCGTGAAAACTCCCTCCTCATCCGAAATCGGTCGCGCCGCCCAACACGCGAAATCCCCCTTCTACCCCTCAGCCGGAAATACCGCCTCGACGTCCCATGGTTAAAACGGGTGGGGGTACTTTCGTAACTTACCCCAAATTTCGGACAAGCGCGTCCCTAAGCCATGGATCCCCCCTCTCTTCCCCTGCGTTACCCCCATTCGTACACCGAGGCTGCCAAAACCCGCGAAACCCCACCCTCCTCCGTCCGCCACCCGACCGCCACCCAGTCAAAGCCTCTTCCCCGACGACGTCGTCCACAGCAACAGATCGACGTCCCTCATCCACCGCTCCGGATGAGGATCCGTCGTCAATCTCGTCGTCCCGCCGGTTCAGCCGCTCCGTCCTCCACCTCCAAGGAGCTGCCACAACGTTCACCTCGTATAAGGCGCCACCTCCATTCCCATAGCGCCGTCTTCACCTGCCCCACCGGAACCGCAGCACCCTCTCCAATTCCTTCGATGAAGCTGAAGCCTACTCGGTGCCACCAAGGAGGTTCTATACTCATCGCTGTATTTTCTCTTTTATTCGATCTCACGGGGCTGCCGGTGCTCAATCCCGAGCCGCCATGGCGCATCTCCATCGACGGCGGCGTCGCCAGCCACTTCCTCCACGACGTCTCTCCCCCATGGTGTTGCTCCCTCGGCGGCGACGTCCACACCAGCAGGAGCTGCTACTGCTCCGGCTCTCGCTCATGTTGCTGCTGCTCATCCGGTTCTCGCTCACGCTGCTTCTCTACTCTTGCTGTTGGTCGCGCTGCTGCTCTGCTCTTGCTCTCGTTCGTGCAGCTGCTGTGCTCTGCTCTTGCTCCCGCTCACGCTGCTGCTGCTACACGACCTACTGCAGCTACACAAGTTGCTGCTTTAGCTCTCACTCGCGCTGCTGCTCCAGGCGCAGCTGCTGCAGCTGCATGAGCTGCTCTCTACTAGTGCATTCACTGCTCAAGTGGCTGCTGATTTAGATCACTGCTTTGGGAGCTACTAGTGCTCGAGCGGCCTAAACTTCTATTGCAGTGCTCTGCAACTAGTGCAAACAGTTTCGACAGTAAATTCAGTTTCGTCAGTAAAACCCAGTTTCGACTGTACAATTCAGTTTCTTCAGTTAAGTTTAGAGTCAACAGTTTTTACATCATCTGTTGGAGCAATCGCGGTGCCGCTGATGCATTTTACATCTAGCACTATTTGCTGATGTATTTTACATCATCTATTGCAGATGCTATTAGAATCTCACTTCAGATTAACATTGTCTGTCTTGTCCTGCTTCAGCCTAGCCATCGTACAGCTCACCGGAGCTGCTCCAACGATGGAACCGTCCATCACAGTAGAGCAGTACCCTTGGCGCCGTCTCCAGACGCCTCAGATCTTCTTCCCCGCCTCTGATAGTCACACCAGCCGCACCATCCTCCACGACCAACCCAATGATGCCGAGGTCGACAAGGCTACGCCAAAGAGGTTGTACACTCGTCGCATCACTTTTTTACTCTACATTCATGTCGATCCCTTAGGGATCCTTTGGTTCAAAGCAATTGCAAATCTAGAAAGAAATGGAGGGTGGTCTCAAAGTTAACAAGGAGAAAACTAAATGCTCTTTTGAACCACAATTTGAATTAGTTTAGCAAGATAGCCATTATCTCATAATCATGTGGACCAAATAAGCTCACAAAATTTCAGATTACAACGGGAACATGTACTATTACTGAATTGTTTGGTTTTTTTAAAGATATAATTTTTTAACCAGAATAATGGACCTACCTATGTTGTCCATATAAGCTCAAATTTATTCAGAGTACAATAGAGCACATGTAGTATATATTGAAAAACTTTAGGTTTCTTTTCAAAAAATATCCAGTTCATGCAGGCAAGAACACCCACTGAGAACACGTAGTAACGAGAAATATGAATAGTTTCTCCCATATGACAAGCAGTGAGGTAGTAGGCAAGTTAGCTATCCGTGTTGGACTCTCTCGGAAGCGATCATTTTTTTATTTCTGCGTGTTGGAGTCGTGCATGTGTAGATGGGCCTGGGAGTTGAGCTAGTTGGTTGTGTCCAAAATAGTAGTAGTACAAAAACATTATTCGAGGGCAGGCTTCAACCTGTTGAAGACTGCCTACTAGAATCGCCACTGGTTCAAAGAAAAAGTGAAGGAAAACATAGGACTTGGAAAGTTTCCTATGGTACTACTATTCATGCATTTGGTTAGAAGGAATGGAGCAAAGCAAAACTGGAGGATTTATTTTTCCTTTGGTGTCTCTCTCAAAGAAAAAACGTAGGAATTTTAATATCCACTTGGACGTCCTTTACAAATTCCTATGCATGAAGAACAAGACTAAGTGCATTAGTGGCATAATAAGATTCTAACTTGACATTTTCATGTGGTTTGACTTTAATTTGACCATGTTTCTCTGCATTCCTGTGTTCTTCCAATTCCTATGAACCAAACACCCAGTTTGACAGAAATCCTGTGTTTGCAAATGCTCTGTTTTGCACGTGCATTCCTATCCTATTACTGTGTTTTTCCAGTCCATGCGTTTTTAGAATCCTCCAGTTTAAAGGAGCACTTACAGATTTACTTCATTTATAGATAGGTGTCAAAGAAAACTCTGTGTGGTTTGTCCCGCTCCAGCCGTGCCGTCGTCCACCCCACCTGAGCTGCTCCATCGACGGAAGCATCCACCGCAGCAGAGATCCCCACTCCAGACCTTCTTTTGCCGCCTCAGATCTTCTTCCCCACTACCGGCAGCCATGTCAACTGCATTACCATCATCGACTGAGCAGATGAACCTGTCGACTAAACAGTTCCGGAAGAGAGGTCGCACTCTTTCGTGTCTGCTTACGTCATACATCGATTAATATTACCTGCTACTTTATCGTCCTGTTCACCTCTTAGACTCTGAGTCAGGTCCAAACTAATGTTCAGACTTGAGTTTTAAAATGCTTGTGGAGCTCATATCAAGGCAGCAACGAATAGTATCTCTATCTACTATTTGGTTCATCTCGGGTCTTCTATGTGGTTCATGTTCGGTGGGCAACAAACAGTAGAGGAGCCATCATCTGTCTTTTTTAACTGAAGCTATCATCTGCCTGCTACCATTAGTTTTGGATCTATCCACTGGTTGCTACCATCAGTCTGGATTTCTGCATGCACCCCTTAGGCCTTACATAATTTGACTATGCTTTTTTATTATGCATGTCAGTTATTGTACACAATCGTACAGAACATGTATAGAAAAAGAGAAGAGCGTTGCGTGGGAATATAATGTCATGCAGACGTCGCTCCATGGTGGGCGCAGTGGCAGCCCCCCTCCCCCCATTCCAGATTGTATTCCAGAGGAAGATAACTGTTCAGAGGGGGATTCAGAGGGAGCAGACCACTCCTATTTACCCCCTGAGGTGTTTGCTCTAACTTGGCATGCTGATGTTGGTCATATCATGCATATGGCACCTTGCATTGCTTACTTTATACATCGTATATGTCATCAGCTTAGTTTAGACATGCTTTGTGTGAATGCCACCTGTTTGGTTTCTATATCATATATGTGAATTATGCAGTGCCATCTTGTTTAGCCAGGCATCATATTTGTGAATCATGCAATGCCATCCTGTTTAGCCAGTCATCGTATATGTGAATTATATCATGCCATACTATTTTTTTTCATCATGTATTCCATTTGTCGACAATGTTTGTACATTCATCTACTCTTCCCGTGCATCAGCCATTTGAGTTGGTGATGGAAAAATCTGGAGTGAAAACACGGTCTTCAGAGCAGTCAGTGCTACCTGTCAAAGTAGATATCTTGCTGGTTATAGATAGCTCCTCAGAGGAGGATTCAGAGATAGATGACTAGTCCTATTCCCCCCTCCCCGAGGTTTATGCTCTAGCTTGGCAGGGTTATATTGCTCATATCATGCATATGGTGTCTTGCATTGCTATGTCATCTGCTTAGATTAGACCTGCTTTGTGTGAATGTCACATGTTTAGTTTCTACTCCCTCCGTTCCTAAATATAAGTCTTCGTAGAGATTCCACTATGGACTACATACAGAGCAAAATGTGTGAATCTACACTCTAAAATGCATCTATATACATCCGTATGTGGTCTATAGTGAAATCTCTACAAAGACTTATATTTAGCAACGGAGGGAGTATATCATATATCTGAATTATGCAATGCCATCTTTTTTAGCAAGGCATCATATATGTGAATTATGTCATGCCATCCTTTTTTTTCATTACGTATTCCATTTGCCGACAATGTTTGTATATTGAACTATTCTTCCTGTGCATCAGCCATTTGAGTCGGTTATGGAAAAATCTAGAGTGAAAACAAGATCTTCAAAGCAGACAATGCTACCTGTTGAAGCAGATATCTCGCTGGTTACAGGTAGCTCCTCAGAGGAGGATTCAGAGACAGATGACCAGTCCTATATCCCCCCTGAGGTGTATGCTCTAACTTGCGACAGTTATATTTCTCATATCATGCATATGGTGTCTTGCATTGCTTAGTTTAGACATCATATACACAATATTCAATGCCATCTGCTTAGTTTATAGATCATATATGCGAGTGCCAGCTGCTTAGTATATCAATCATATAGGTGAATTATATCATGCCATCCTATATACTTAGACAACATGTATGTGAATTATTTCATGCCAACCTATTTTATAAAGACATCATATAGTTATGTCATGTCATCCTGTTTAGATAGTCATCATATGTTGAATTATGTCATTCTATCCTGTTTAGTTATCCATCATATATCTGAAATTGTGTCATGCTATCCTGTTTAGTTAAACATAGCCATCATATATGTGAAATTGTGTCATGCTGTCCTGTTTGGTTAGAGAACATATATGTGAATTACTGCATCTGTCTATCATACAATGTCTGTACCTTCAATTTATTTTCTTGTTTATCAGCCATTTGAATTGGAGGGGGTGATGGCAGTATCTAAGGGAGTAAAAACACGGTCTTCACAAAAGACGGTGCTACCCGTCGATGCAGATAGAACCACGGTCGTACTTGCCCAAGAGCCAGCCCCACCACACATAACCGACACTCTTGCAGATTGTACCCCTACCCTGTTGGCCAGAGAACCAGCTACACCCCATCTAACCCCAACCCCAGCAGATAGTAACCCACTTCCAGTTGATACAGCACCATCTCCACCATAGAGCACCCACACACACGCAGTTAGTAAGGCAACTGCAGTGCCCAAAGCACGAGGACCACCACAGTGAACCCAAACTCCACGCTTAAAGCAGAAGAACAACTGTTCTCAGGTTAGATTCCGTAGCTATGGTGCATTCTCCTTTGCTCTTGCATCACTGTATTTACTCATACCAACTAATTTCTAATTTGAAGGATCCAATTGAAACTCCAATGGTGCAAAAGGTATGTTTTAAACCTGTTTCTTTAACTGGTTTGCTGTTGTAACTTCTTGCTCTATGTTGATTTCAGTTTCAATTGTATAAACAGTTATGTTCTCATGTCATGCACATTACAAGTGTTGTTAGTGCTGTGTAGTTTCCACACTTATATTCTGTCTATGCTGCTTTGTCTTAAACACGTATGATTTGAACTGTGTCTCTATCTTGATTTGGCAACATAAACTAGGATGATATAGACAATATAGTGACCATAGTACATAGATATATGTTTGTTTCATTTTGTTATTATGTACTACCCTGCAATAGAAGACATGTTAGTATAATCCTGTCAACCTTACTACTGAACTTGTTTACCAAAATGAGTTTCATATACTACATGCTAAACCTGTGATGTGTCTGCTTGTTCCTCTTTTAGAATGCCGGCAGAATAGTGGAGAAGAGTACCCCATTATGCAATGGTAAAGGAAGTAATGCAGATAAGGTCCAAGATAGTGAGACAACCCTGTTGTTCTCCAAGAAAGTTGATAAAAACTATCTTGAAGATAGTGAGACAACCCCAAAGTCCTGCTTTGATGTAGTATTCGAGTTACTGGCCACTACCGCTGGCACAAGCCCTTCGAACTCGCTGCCTGAATCAGTTCGGCTTCTTGAGTCTCAACTACAAGCTGAAAGACAATGATCAGGTGTGCTGCGACAAGAAGCCGAAGGACTGAGGAAGTCCCTGCAGAATTCAGATGCATACTTTCTGGAGAAACAGCAAGAGTTGGAGGATTTTAGTGCCAAACAAGAGAAAGCTAATAAGCTTGCTAAGCTTCTTTCCAGCATGGTGGGTGCCCAGGATATCATTTCTTGAGCTCTTCTGAAGTGGTTTCAGTTCTGGACTTGTTTTGCTGCCGCGTTTATTTGCACTGGTGGCCAATTTAGACGCCCAGTGTATGTAATAATGTAATAAGCTACTTTGTTGTTCCCTAATATTTGCACTGGTAGCCAACTTTGATGCCCAGTGGATGTAATCTGTGTAATCGCCGTAATAGCCTAGTGTTAGTTGCTTTCTTATTTATTTACTTATAGTCTTGTTTATTTGCTTGCTTATAGTCACTGCAGTTCTTTTTCCTCGGTTTGCTAGTGGCCACAATAACCATGGGTCACATACGGGCCATGGTAACGATGGGCCTCCTACGGGCCGTAGGATCCATGGGCCTCGTTCGCGCCGTAGGATCCATGGGCTGTACTGTTCGTGGGCCAAAACCGGACTGCAATATGGACCGTAAATGGGCCAAAATCGGAACCGTCCGTTTATGGGCCCAGACCATAATGGGCCGTTAATAGGCCGAAAGACAGCACATGCTTAATTCTATCAAGAGGCATGACGGGTCGTTAATGGGCCAGATTACAGGATAGGATGAAAACGGCCCAACGGGTTAACGGGTCACAAACGGACTGATTGTTACCACAGGCTAAATTTGGCCCATAAGCATAACAGGCTAGTAATGGACCGTAAGTAACCAAGGGCCAGAAATGAGCCCAAGAATTTATGGGCCGTTAGAAGGCCGAAAGGGAGCACGGGCTGGAAACGGCCCAACTAAATCATGGGCCGTTAATGGGCTCAAAGCAGTTTACTGTTCATGATGGACCTGATTCACCATGGGCCGTCAATGGGCCCAGAGATGCAAAAGGCCTCATATGGGCCGAAAGACTTCATGGGCCATAGATGGGCCGAAAGACTTCACGGGCCATAGATGGGCCGAAAGTGACAACAGGCTGGAATCATATGGGACGGCCCACATGACGCTACCCGACCGAATATTGAAAGGCCATAACGGGCCGTGAGTACCCGGGCCGTAGATGGTATGTATGCGAACAGGCCGTTAACAGGCTTTCCATGGGCCGGCCTGCTAACTTTTGACCAAGTCAAACGGGCCGGCATTTTTAACCTAAATGGGCCACTGTTGGGCCTTGCCACATGTCGACGTATCATAGGCATGTCTCGTCCAATGAATGGATGACATCTGTCACAATGCCGAGCTGACACGTGGATCCGCCAGCGAATGAGAAATTTACACGTGGAAAATCACCATTGGTCAGGGCTGCTAACGGCTTATCGGATCCAAACCCGCACCCGATAGCTTAACGGTGACCCGTTACGGTGGATGCCATGTGTCAGTTGCCCTTGATGAAAACACTTCCATGACGCGACATTTATCGTCATGGAAGTGGACACTTCCGTGATGATAATTTCAGTATTGTCATGGAACACTTCTACGACAGCACATGTATGACTATCTTGATTCTGTCATAAAATCGTCACAGATGTGCATGCATGGCAGAAAATGTGACCTACTATGACAAAGACGTATCATCACGGAAGTGTTTTTTTTGTAGTGTCTCCGATCTATCCGTTTGGTTTGGCCAACTAGATTGATTTATCTTCAGTGGGAGAGGTGCTTTGTGATGGGTTCAATCTTGTGGTGTCCTCACCTAGTGACAGAAGGGGTAGTGAGGCACGTATTTGTATTGTTGCCATTAAGGGTAAAACGACGGGGTTTATTTATATTGCTTGAGTTTATTCTGTCTACATCATGTCATCATACTTCATGCATTACTCTGTTTGTTATGAACTTAATACGTAGAGAGGCAAGCATAGAAGCGCTCTCGAAGTGGAGTATGAGTAGTAGATACAGAATCATTTTGGTCTACTTGTCACGGACGTGATGCCTATATACATGATCATTGCCATGAATAACATCATACCTGTGCGCTTTTCTATCAATTGCCCAACAGTAATTGGTTTACCCACCGTATGCTATGTTTCGGGAGAGAAGCCTTTAGTGAAAACTATGGCCCCCGGGTCTAATTTAATCATATTAGAAAAACCTAAATTACCTTGCTGCAATTATTTTACTTTGTATTTACTTTTCAATTTATATATCTATCATTACCAGATTTGATCCTTGCAAGTAATGAGTTCAAGGGGATTGACAACCCTCTTGCCCACGTTGGGTGCAAGTATTTGCTCTTGTGTGTAGGTACTGTTTGACTAGGATTTGCTTGGTTCTCCTATTGGTTCAATAACCTTGGTTCTCACTGAAGGAAATACTATCTGCTACTATATTGCTTGACCCTTCCTCTTCGAGGAAAATCCCAACACAGCTCACAAGTAGCAGATAGCATACCGAAATGCCGTCTTGGCAATTTCAGCCCGATTCGAGGGGCTAGAATTTCACCATATCCCAAGGGATAGCAATCAAGCTGCCAATATCCTTGCCAGAATGGACTCTTGATACGTCTCCAATGTATCTACTTTTCCAAACACTTTTGCTCTTGTTTTGGACTCTAATTTGCCTGATTTGAATGAAACTAACCCGGACTGACGATGTTTTCAGCAGAACTACCATGGTGTTGTTTTTGTGTAGAAATAAAAATTCTCAGAATTGGATGAAACTTGGCAGAGATTTTTTATTGAATATATAAAAAATATTGGTGCAAAGATCTGCTATAGGGGGGCCACTAGCTGCCCACAAGGTAGGGGCGCGCCTACCCCCCTAGGCGCCCCTTGCCCCCTTGTGGGGTGCTACTTGTGAGATGCGTTGGTATTTTCCCCGAAGAGGAAGGATGAAGCAATATAGTAGCGGATAGTATTTCCCTCAGTAGAGAACCAAGGTTATCGAACCAATAGGAGATTCACATAGACAAAAGTCGACAGTATCTACACACACAAACAAATTACTTGCACCCAACGCGGGCAAGAGCGTTGTCAATCCCCTTGTACTCGTTAATGGCAAGGATTAATTCTGATAATGGTAGATATATAAACTACAAAAGAAAATAAAAATAAAAAAATTTCAACAAGATTTTTAGGGTTTTAGTAAATATGGTGAATGAACCCGGGTGGCATAGCTTTCACTACAGGCATCTCTCTCAAGAAATAGCACACGGTGGGTAAACAAATAACTATCGGGCAATTGATAGAAAAGCGCATAGTTATGATGTTATTCATGGCATGATCAGTACATAGGCATTACGTCCGTGACAAGTAGACCGAAACGATTCTGCATCTACTACTATTACTCCACCCCTCGACCGCTATCCAGCATGCATCTTAAGGTATTAAGTTCATAACAAACAGAGTAATGCTTGAAGCATGATGACATAATGTAGACAAAGTAAGACCAACCAATATGATCGAACCCCGTTGTTTTACCCTTAGCAACAATACAAACACATGCCTTGCTACTCCTCCTGTCAGAGAGTGAGGACACCGCAAGATTGAACCTACTACTATGCACCACTTCCACTGAAGATCTAATCATCAACTTGGCCAAAGAAAACTCATAGATAGAAAAGCATTACATAGCTATAACAATCACACATAATAAAGTTCAGAATATAACTCAATTACTTTCAATGAATAATCTTATCATAAACCCACAATTCATCAGATCCCAACAAACACACAGCAAATGAAGATTACATCGAATAGAACTCCGAGGAGAACATTGTATTGAAGATCAAAGAGAGAGAGAAAGCCATCTAGCTAATCACTATGGACCCGTAGGTCCTATGGGAACTACTCACACATCATTGGAGGTGCAGCAAGGTTGATGTAGATGCCCCCATGATCGATTCCCCCTCTGGCAGAGTACTGGCCGGGGCCTCCAGATGGGATCGCGGAAGAACAGTGGCTTGCGGCGGCACAATAATTGATTTGGGTCTCACTCTGGTGGTTTCTGGATTTTAGGGAATTTATAGGCATGCAATTAGGTCAAACGGAGTTGCGAGGGGGCCACAAGCTTAGACGGCGCCCCCCTGGGGGCGCCATGTGAGCTTGTGCCTCTCTCGTGCGGCATCTGGTCTCCTCCCGAAGCTTCTAGGGCCCCTTCTGGTACAGAAAAAATCACCATAAAGTTTCATTGTGTTTGGACTTTGTTTGGTATGGTTTTACTGCGAAACAATAAAATAGGCTAAAACAGAAACTGGCACTGGGCACTAGGCTAATTGGTTAGTTCCCAAAAATGATATAAAATTGCATATAAAGCATACAAGATTGATAATATAATAGCATGAAACAATAAAAAATTATAGATACATTGGAGACGTATCAGCATCCCCAAGCTTTCCCGCTCGTCCTCAAATAGGTAAATGATAATAACAGAATTTTTGATGTTGAATGCTACCCATCATGTTTATCATGTAATCTTTTCACGGTATGAATATACGATACTTAACAAATGTTATCCCTACTCATTGAATTATGTAAGCATGGCATAACTCCGTCTTCCTAACATAAATACAAATCATGAGCACCCCGGTGCCCAAACAAGAAATTCAAGGGCACTACGGAAACTAAGTGGGTGTGCATCCAACTTGCTTGCTCATGAAGACCTCGGGCATTTGAGGTAGCCCGTCATCGGAACATACAAGTCAAGTTCTATAATGTAAAAATTCCCACTAGTATATGAGAATGACACATCATGGAGACTCTCTATGAAGAACATGGTGCTACTTTGAAGCACAAGTGTGGTAAAAGGATAGTAGCATTGCCCGTTTTCTCATTTTTCTTTTTTTCTTTTCTCCCCTTTTTTAGAACAATATCATGAACCTCACCCCCACTTTTTCGAGGACTCATCAGTCTCCATCATTCTTTACCTCACTAGGACAATGCTCTAATAATGATGATCTCTCACTTTTATTTACTTACAACTTGATAAAACTAAAAAAGAATATGACTCTATATGAATGCCTTTGGCAGTGTACCAGGATGTGCAATGATCTAGCATAACATATATTATAATGATGAACGGTGGCTTTGCAACAAATATCATGTCACAGCTCTATGATCATGCAAAGCAATATGATGATGAACACACAAGTCATGTGAGTACTAACGGTGGAAGTTGCATGGCAATATATCTCGAAATGGCTATGGAAATTCCATGATAGGTAGGTATGGTGGCTGTTTTGAGGAAGGTTATAATGAGGCTTATGTGTGATAGAGTGTATCATATCACGGGATTTGGATGCACCGGCGAAGTTTGCACCAACTCTCGAGGTGAGAACGGGCAATGCACGATACCGAACAGGCTAGCAAAATATGGATAGGTGGAAGTGCTTTTGTCCACAAACTCACATTAGTCATGAACTCAAATATTTATTGAAAAGCCTATTAGCCCTTGAAGAAAAGTACTACCCGCATGCTCCTAGGGAGGAGTTGGTAGGAGTTAACCATCGCGCGCCCCCGATTAAAGCAACACAAAGGATTTCAATGAGGAATATAAATGCTCCAACATCCCGGTCATGCCATAACCGACACTTAAATGAGTAGTACATAACAAGCTTTAATCTTGATATTTCTACTAACTAATGATTATGGACTAATACCCTTTCATATTATGACATCAATATTATTAAATCATATGCTTCTTATTCAGTGATCTGCATGAATTTTTTTATTATACCACTCTTGTATACCTATCATTTTTGGACTAGTCATATAACCCGTGCAAATTACCACTTCCTACTAAAAGACTCTCAAAAAGATATAAGTGAAGCATGAGAGTGCAAATAATTTCTATAAAATATAACCACCACCGTGCTCTAAAGATATAAGTCAAGCACATGAGCAACTGCATAACTCAAAAGATATATGCGAAGCACATAGAGTATTCTAACAAATCATGATGAATGTGTGTCTCTCTCAAATGGTGTGTCCAGCAAACAATGATTGTGGCAAACTAACAAACAAGCAAACAAAAAAAACTATGGCACAAGACGCTCCAAGTAAAACTCATATCATGTGATTTATAAAAATATAGCTCCAAGTAACATACCGATGAATTGTAGACGAAAAAGGGGATCCCATCCGGGGCATCCCCAAGCTTATACGCTTGGGTCTTCCTTGAATATTACCTTGGGGTGTCTTGGGCATCCCCAAGCTTAGGGTCTCGCCTCTCCTTATTCCTTCATTCATCGTGATCTCACCCAAAACATGAAAAGTTCAGCACACAAAACTCAACAGAAACTTCGTGAGATCCGTTAGTATAATAAATCAATCATCCACTTTAGGTACTGTTACAAATTGATTCATAATTGTTCTTTCATAATACCTACTATATTCTAACTTATCCATGACTTATACCCCCCGATATAATCCATAGCATCATCAAAATAAGCACACTATGCAATAAAAACAGAATCTGTCTAAAACAGAACAACACATAATGACAGAATATTTATCCATACTTCTATAACTCCAGAAATTCTGAAAAATTAGGACAATGTAAAAAATTGTAAACAAATACTTTGTAAAAAATTCAGATTCCGACGTTCCAGTACAGAATGTAAATTCCATCACTTGGCGCAAAACTTTCTGTTTTTGCACATAATCAACTTTATTATCATTTAAATCATCCCAAAGGCTTTACTTGGCACAGACACTAATTAAAACATAAAAACATAATCATTACAGTAGCAATAATCATGTGACGCAAGAAAAATAAAATAAAGCATAAAGATAAATATTGAGTTGCCTCCCAACAAGCGCTATTGTTTAATGCCCCTATCTAGGTATAATGCATAGTTTCAAGTGTTGTCATCTTTGGTGTCCATCATACCTTTGTAAATGATGTTATCATAAGAGCTTCTCAAGAGTTCTCTTCTTTCAGCAATATATTTTCTATTAGGGGAGCTTAAATATGGACTATCCTTGGTTACTTTAATATCATTATAATCGAACTCTTGAGGGATATGGTCATCAAGGGACCTTTCATAAGCAACTATGAATTCATCTTTTACGAGGACTCTAACGTTTTCAAAAAAATCCTCATCAAACCCTTGTTGATTTCCTTTAAAAATCCAAGCATATTGATCATTGGTGCTATTAAATAAATTTTGGATTAAGGGCAGGTTCGGAACTTTCTTTTTAGCATTTTCCTCAAAGGAGTGAAAATCTTGAGACATGTATCTTCGCATAAAATCTTGATCATAGAGAATTTCATCTATCATAGGGCACTCATAATTCATGTCATAGTCATCAAAGATTTCTCTAGCTTCACGAACTATGTAATAAAATTCATTCATGAGGATGATTGTAGCAATCTTTTTAGCTCTAGGATCATTTATGATAGGTAGCTCAAAAAATAATCTTTGTAAAATGGGATGGATATGCATGAATCTTCTTTCAAGCTTGATAATAAGTGCAGAGATAGCATGGGCATAAATATTGGTTCTTTTAAGAATGGATATGTCATTAGATACCAATGCTCCCGTGCATGTAAAGAATTCTTGAATAACACTCTTCCGATAATATTCCCACACCCTGTAAGAAAAGTTTTAGCGTCCAAAATCATGGGAGGCTCAATCTTATATGGTTCAGTAAAAGATAATGTGTGTGAAGGGACCTTGCTTTGTTTGATGAAATCTCCCCGGCAACGGCGCCAAAAATTATTTACATTATATCGTTCATTACAGTTCAAAAAAAAATGGCGCCAAAAATTCTTTCTGCTACTTGTGAGCTGCGTTGGGATTTTCCCCGAAGAGGAAGGGTGAAGCAATATAGTAGCGGATAGTATTTCCCTCAGTAGAGAACCATGGTTATCGAACCAATAGGTGATTCACACAGTAAAAGGTCGACAATACCTACGCACACACAAACAAAATACTTGCACCCAACGCGGGCAAGAGGGTTGTCAATCACCTTGTACTCGTTAATTGCAAGGATTAATTTTGATAATGGTAGATATATAAATTGCATAAGAAAATAAAAATAAATAAATTGCAGCAAGCTTTTTAGGGTTTTAGTAAATATTGTGAATGGACCCGGGAGCCAACTAGAGGAATCTCTGTCAAGAACATAGCACACGGTGGGTAAACAAATTGCTGTTGGGCAATTGATAGAAAAGCACAAAGTTATGATGTTATTCATGGCATGATCAGTACATAGGCATTACATCCATGACAAGTAGACCAAAATGATTCTGCATCTACTACTATTACTCCACCCCTCGACCGCTATCCAGCATGCATCTTAAGGTATTAAGTTCATAACAAACAGAGTAACGCTTGAAGCATGATGACATAATGTAGACAAAGTAAGACCAATCAATATGATCGAACCCCATCGTTTTACCCTTAGTAGCAACAATACAAATACATGCCTCGCTACTCCTCCTGTCACGGAGTGAGGACACCGCAAGATTGAACCTACTACTATGCACCACTTCCACTGAAGATCTAATCATCAACTTGGCCAAAGAAAACTCATAGACCAGAAAGCATTACATAGCTATAACAATCACACATAATAAAGTTCAGAATATAACTCAATTACTTTCAATGAATAATCTGATCATAAACCCGCAATTCATCAGATCCCAACAAACACACCGCAAAAGAAGATTACATTGAATAGAACTCCGAGGAGAACATTGTATTGAAGATCAAAGAGAGAGAGAGAAAGCCATCTAGCTAATCACTATGGACCCGTAGGTCCTGTGGAACTACTCACACATCATCGAAGGTGCAACAAGGTTGATGTAGAGGCCCTCCGTGATCGATTTCCCCTCCGGCAGAGTACCGGCGGAGGCCTGCAGATGGTATCACAAAAGGACAGAGGCTTGCGGTGGCGGAATAATTGCTTCAGGTCTCGCTCTGGTGGTTTCTGGATTTTAGGGAATTTATAGGCTTGGAATCAGGTCAAACGTAGTTGCGAGGGGGCCACAAGCTCAAACGGCGCCCCCCTGGGGGCGTGCCGTGTGAGCTTGTGCCTCTCTCGTGAGGTGTCTGGTCTCCTCCCGAAGCTTCTAGGGTCCCTTCTGGTCCAGAAAAAATCACCGTAAAGTTTCATCGTGTTTGGACTTCGTTTGGTATGGTTTTTCTACGAAACAATAAAATAGGCAAACACAGAAACTGGCACTAGGCACTAGGTTAATAGGTTAGTTCCCAAAAATGATATAAAATTGCATATAAAGAATACAAGATTGATAATATAATAGCATGAAACAATCAAAATTTATAGATACGTTGGAGACGTATCATCGGGCCCCTGTGGCCCCGTTTGCCCTATCTCCGGTCCTATAAATTCCGTCTCGCGGAGAAAAAATAAGAGAAGAAGTTTCATCACGTTTTACGATACGGAGCCGCCGCCACCTCCTGTTCTTCATCGGGAGGGCTAATCTGGAGTCTGTTTGAGGCTTCGGAGAGGGGGGTCCGTCGCCATCGTCATCATCAACCCTTCTTCATCGCCAATTCCATGATGCTCACCACCGGGAGTGAGTAATTGCTTCATAGGCTTGCTGGATGGTGATGGAGATGGATGAGATTTGTCATGTAATCGAGTCAATTTGTTAGGGCTTGATCCCTAGTATCCACTATGTTCTGAGATTGATGTTGCTATGACTTTGCTAGGCTTAATGCTTGTCACTAGGGCCCGAGTGCCATGATTTCATATCTGAACCCTTTATGTTTCCATGAATATATTTTAGTTCTTGATCCTATCTGCTAGTTATATGCACTTGTTATTGTTCTGAACTGTTGACCCCAAGGTGACAATAATTGGGATACTCTCTGGGGATGACTGTAATTCGAGGAGTTCATGTATTCATCATGTGTTAATGCTTTGATCCGGTTCTCTATTAAAAGGAGGCCTTAATTACCCTTAGATTTCCATATGGACCCCACTGCCACAGGAGGGTAGGACAATAGATGTCATGCAAGTTCTTATTATAAGCATGTATGACTATATACGGAATACATGCCTATATTGAATTGATGAATTGGAGCAATCGTGTATCGCTCTAGGTTGTGACTATTATATGATGAATGTCATCCATACAAATATCCATCGCTGATCCAATGCCTATGATTTACTCATATTGTCTTTTGCTAAGTTACTACTATTGCTGCTACTGCGACAATCACTACATAGCTGTTACAGTTACTATTACTATCGCTACTGCTACTATCAAAACTATCATACTACTATGCTACTAAAAAAATTGTTGTAGAGAATTAACTTCTCAGGTGTGGTTTAATTGACAACTCAACTGCTAAGACTCATAAATATTCTTTGGTTCCCCTTGTGTCGAATCAATAAATTTGGGTGAAATACTACCCTCGAAGACTGTTGCGATCCGCTATACTTGTGGGTCATTAAGACTATTTTTTAGTGCCGTTGCCGGGGGCATAACTCTATTTATTGAGCTCACTTGGAAGTTGAATATCTGCTGATCATTATGAAGAATCTAAAGGACTCTATGACCAAGATCATACCCTCTAAAACGAGGGGAGGTAAGGAACTACCATCTAGCTCTGCACTTGATTCACCTTCTGTTTTAAGTCGAATTACGACACCACCACCTGTCATTCAATCTGATATATCGCAAGTAATAGACATTGTTTCTGCTATTGATGATACTCATGATGATGCTACTACTTTGTTTGATGAAACTGTGCCACTTGGTGAATTTCTTGATGCTCAAATTGCTAAAGCTAACGAATTTGAAAATGATGAAACTAATGAAGATTATGATTCACCTGTTATACTTGGCACTCCTACTAGAACTAAAATGCTTAATATACCTGAGGGTTATGTTATGGATGGGGAGATTGCTAAGGAATTTCTTGCTTGTAATGATAGGGAGGATCTTAAGAAACTACTGAGTAAGCTGAAACAGAAAGCTATGAATGAAAGAATGAAGTATGATCCTAAGTTTGCAACCTCTCCTATCTTTGTCACTGATAAGGATTATGAATTCTCCGTGGATCCTGAACTGATTACTTTAGTAGAATCTGATATTTTTCATGGTTATGAATCTGAAACTGGTGTGGCACATCTTACTAAATTAAATGATATTGCCACCCTATTTGTTCAAGAGGAAAAGATTCGCTATTACTATATTCTTCAATTGTTTCCTTTCTCGTTAAAGGGTGATGCTAAAGACTGATTTAATACTCTTGCTCTGGTTGTGTGTGTAGTCCCCAGGATATGATATACTACTTTACTGAGAAATATTTTCCTGCTCATAAGAACCAAGCTGCCTTACAGGAAATATATAATTTTGTGCAACTTGAGGAAGAGCATATCCCTCATGCTTGGGGGAGGCTTCTCCAATTATTAAATGCTTTTCCTAATCATCCTCTTAAGAAAAATGAAATACTTGATATCTTTTATAATGGACTAACCGATGCTTCTAGGTACTAGATAGTTGTGCTGGTTGTGTTTTCAGGGAATGAATTGTTGAACAGGCTCAGGAATTACTGAATAACATACTGAGAAATGCCGACGAATGGACACTTCCTGGGCCACCACCTAAGCCAACCCCTAAGAAAAGAGGTATTCTATTCCTTAGTCCAGAAGATATGCAAGAAGCAAAGAAATCTATGAAGGAAAAGGGTATTAAATTTGAAGATGTTAAGAATTTACCACCTATCGAAGAGATACATGGATTCAACACCCCGACACAGGTAGTAGAGGTAAGTTCTCTCTATAGATTCGATGAGGGTGATATTCCTTACAATAAATCTCCTAGTCAGTGTTTGGATGAATTTGATAATTTCATTATAAAGCAAGAAAACTTTAATAGATACATAAGTGATCAACTGAAACGCCATGATATTATGATTGAACGCTTGAGTGTTATGATGTTTAGAATTGCTAATGATGTTAAAGGCTTATGTAAACATTCGTCTATGGTTCATACTCAGCTAGAACAAGTTTCTAAATCACAAAATGATTTGCTTAATGAAATGAACAATAAAATCAATGATCATGCTGCTAGAGTAATGACTTGAGGAGGTAAAATGACTCAGCAACCTTTGTACCCTGAGGGTCATCCTAAAATAATTGAACAAGATTGTCAGAGAATTGATGATGCTGCACCTAGTTCACCTAGAAAGAAGAAAAGAGAAAGAGTAAAGATAGAACTTTGCATGCTTCTAGTGAACCTACTATAGAAAAACTTTCTGAGAATGCCAATGATGTTTCTATTTCTAATGCTGAGACACAATCTGGTAATGAGCACATGCCCAGTGATAATGATAATGATGATGCTAATGATGATAATGTTAATACTCAACCAGATAATAATAAAGAATCTGATAATGATATAGAAATAGAACCTAAAGTTGAGCTTGATGACCCACCTCCTAAGAATAAAAGATAAAATAAAAGAGACTTTGTTGCTAGGAAACATGGTAAAGAAAGAGAACCGTGGGTTCAAAAACCAATGCCATTTCCTAGTAAGGCGTTAAAAACTAGGGATGAGGATAATTTTAATCGCTTTGTTGAATTGCTTAGACCTTTGTTTCTACAAGTACCTTTGACAGATGCTATGAAAATGCCTCCATATGATAAATATATGAAATATATTTTCACTAATAAAAGGAAAATACCTGAGGTGGAATTTCTACCATGCTTGCAAATTATTCCTTCAAAGGAAAAATACCCCAAAAGTTAGGAGATACGGGAATACCTACTATACCATGCTCCATTAAGAATAATTATGTCAGAACTGCTTTTGTGATTTAGGAGCTGGTGTTAGTGTTATGCCTCTCTCTCTATATAAAAGACTTGACTTGAGTAAGTTGACACCTAATGAAATATCTTTGCAAATGGTTGACAAATCAACTGCTATACCTGTCGGTATTTGTGAGGACGTACCCATAGTTGTTGCTAATGTTACTATCTTAACGGACTTTGTTATTCTCGATATGCCCGAGGACGACAACATGTCCATTATCCTTGGTAGGCCTTTCTTGAATACTGTAGGGGTTGTTATTGATTGCAACAAAAGCAAGGTCACTTTTCATGTCAACAATAATGAGCATACGGTATATTTTCCGAAGAAGCAAAACAAAGTGAATAGTATCAACACTATTGAAAAAATTATGACAATCACTATTGGAGGTTTTGAGTTTCCTCTTCCGGTTCCCGAAAAGAAATATCAAACTCTTATTGTTGGGTCAATGCATATCCCAATTGGGGTAACCTAGTGCTATACAAAAGTTCTTCGGTTTTATGTCACTCGGAAATAGTTTGTTAATAAGACCTGATCAACCTTATTAATGGATTCATTTCGAGAAGCATATGGTCGATGATTCCGTAAGCACACCCTTCTGTAACTCTAGTTTACTCTCTGTTATTTTTTGTTTAATAAAGTAAATTGCCATGTTTATCCTGTTTTCTGAATTATCGGTGCAATAAAAAAAATGACCTAGAAATAAAAATGCTCAGAATTGCGTAAAATTTTAACATGATTTTTTATTGAATAAATAAGAATTTTTGGCACTGGACACACCCCAGGGGGTGCACCTGTTGCTCACAAGGCAGCATGGCGCGCCTACCCCCCTGGGCGCACCATGCCCCTTGTGGGGCCCACAGGGACCCCCTCACTTAGTCCAAATGCCCACTGCTTCTTCTTCCTCCAGAAAAAATCGTGGTAGTTCTTGTTCTCGTGTTCTTGCCCCGAAACTTGAGATTTTCGATCTCTTTGCTCAGAGCTCCGTTTTCAAAACTGTTTTGGGGGATTGCTCCTTGGTATGTGACTCCTCCATTGGTCCAATTAGTTTTTGTTCTAGTGGATTATATTTTGCTTATTTTGCTACTCCTGGTGCCACTGAAAATGAGCTTGCATGTTAATTCATTTGGTTCTAAGTAATTTGAATGCTTCACATAGCCTCTAGACACTTGTAGGAGTTGTTGCTATCAATTTTATTAAGTTTTGTTAACCTTTTTTTTGTGTGTCCCAAAAATTTCAGAAATTTTTCATAGGAAGAAAAATGATGAGAAGGTTTTTCACAAGGGGCTCCTCAAGCCGGGGTTTGGGAGGAACTTCGAGATGGATACCCGGGCTCAACCTCCCTCGTAGAGTGGAGGTACGTCCATGTGAGTGGCCATGCAACACCTTCATGGGCGAAGCCGGTTTTCGACACGTGTTCGAACAATTCGTGGGAAACGTCGGCTTGACCGACTTCCTCGCAGATAAGTGTGATCAGTATCAACTTCTCACCAATAGTTTTGTGCAAATTTTTTACTTCATGCCTAGACTAGAAATTCCATGTTACGCTTTGACTTATATGCTCAACATTTTGAAATACCATTTGCTGAATTCTGTGAGATATGCATGATTCCTTCCGAGGGAGGACTGGGTGAACCTCAGCCCAGTGAGTTCGAGGATTTCCTCCTTACTTTAACTGTGGGAGAATCTAGGGGGGTGTCTAAGGCTAGAGTTACCAGTTTGCATTTCCTAGATGTGCATTACTTTGATCTATTTATAGGGAAATTTTTGGCTGGTAGGCAGGAAGTTGGTACACTCAGTGCCCCTGACCTCGCCGCTTTACGATGTGCACTTTTCGGTGATAGGGCTTATAGCCTGGGAGGTATTATTGCACGCCGTTTGCATACTAATAGAACTAGATGTAGTATTCATGGTGGTATTTATGCTACTCGTCTTGCGAGGCGTCTTAATGTTGTTATTCATCCTGATGACCACCTTCTACCTAAAATTTATTTAGACCATGCATCCATGATAGTGCATCATTTTATTGACAAAACCGAACCTCCTCATCGCTATCTTTACAATTTAGTATTTAGTGAGGAAACACACAAGGTTATTGCATGGCCTGCCCCTACTCTGTTTGATTCTAGTGCCAGGAATGGATACAACATTTTTCCCGACGATATCATTGCCTACGAGAGTGCACTAGCTGCTGCTGAAAGCGAGGCCCAACCTTGGGACGCTCGAATACCGCAGCCGAGGCATTTCCCTCAGGGACCAGATGGATTTTATAAGTGGCAATAGACCAAGTTAGGCCAAAATCCTAAGCTTGGGGGTGTACGTGTTCTCACCGACATTACATTCATGTTCGCACATTCATTTCACTTGTCGGTGTTCATCATTTTCATTGTATATCCATGTTTCGCATTTATTTGTTTTCTTTTGTGTGTTTGAAAAACTTTAAAAATCCAAAAATATTTCGCTTCTTTTCGGATTTTCTTTCTTGTTTAGTTAGTTCGTAGTAGTAAAAGAAAACCCAAAAAGATTTCTCGTTTCTTCTTTTGTTGTTTGTTGAGAGTTCTTTGGTGTAAATAGTTTTTCTCGCTTTTCATTTTCTTCTTTTGCTTTCTTTAGAAAAACTAAAAACTCCAAAAAGATTTCAGCGTGTTTCTCTGAATTTCTTTTCTTTTCTCTGAGTCGTTATAGGAGAAGACATCGTAAGAATTGTCTAGTGGCTCTTATATGCTTTATTGTTGATCTAAGGAAAGAGCCAAATATTTCCTTGTCTTCTCCTTTGAATAAAGTGTTTGCAGATTCCAGCTTAGTCCACGGCATACTTGCACTATTATTATTTTCATATCATTCGATCGTGCAAGTGAAAGGCAGTAATGATAATGATTTGATGAATTGACTGTGGTAAAGGAAAGCTGGTATGGACCTTTCTTGTTTTTGTTTTTGTAAATATGTTTAACTCGGTAGTCCTGATTTAGCATATTATGAGTAAACATGTTTGTGATGACAATTAGAGATTATAGTTGCTCATGCCATGCTTAAGTAGCTAGGAGTGGATAATGATGTATCTTGTGTGTCAACATGCATTAAAATGGTTGTGATGTAATATGTTAGGATGGTATCCTCCTCTGAAGAATTCAAGTGGCTTGACTTGGCACATGCTCATGCATGTAGTTGATTCAAAACCAATGCAGCCTTCATGATATTTATATTCAGGGTGTTTATATCCTCCTCATGCTCATGATCAACATTAATTACTCGCAATGCATGATTATGACTGTTGTCGATCTCTAGTTGGTCGCCTCTCAATCTATTTGCTAGCCTTTGCCTATACTAAGCAGGAATACTGCTTGTGCATCCAAATTCATGAAACCCAAAGTTGTGCCAAAGAGTCCACCATATCTACCTATATACGGTATTACCTTGCCGTTCCAAGTAAATTTGCATGTGCCATCTCTAATTATTCAAATAAACATCTGTTTTGTGTGCCCGTATCGCTCATGGAGCGACGGGGAGGTCAATATCTTCCGTGCCAAGCGGGTTATTCTCACAACGAGAGTTTATTCACTCGTTTTGCACGAGAGAGGCTGGTATTTGGGATGCCCAGTCCCGTTAAACAAAAACAAAGAAAAATATAATAAAACAAACTCCCCCTGGAAAGTTGATTGTTTGGAGGGCACCCGTGGATTCGGCTAGCCATGGCTTGTGCTTGTCTGGTTGTGGGGGAGTAAAAAAATTCCTTTCCGCATGGGATCCGCCAACAATGTGTTTAGCATGGAAAATGTTGAAATACTTTGTCGTAATGTTGACAGGAAAAGCACACCACTCAAAATGTATTCATCTATGTTTTAAGCTCTAAGCTCCGGCACCGCTGTAAATCCCTGCTTCCCTCTGTGAAGGGCCTTTCTATTTTATTTACTTTTACTGTGGAGTCATCACCTTCTCATTCAAGCACCAACATAGAGAGCGCTATTGCCATTCTTAGTTTAACATGCATTGAGTCTAGTTAATGTTGGATGTGAGCATGACTGGATCTCTTCTACCCTGAAATACAATGTTTAGCTGCTGCTTGAACTTCGGAGGTGCTCTGCATTTATGTTTTGCGGTTTCAGAAAGGGCTAGCAAGATACCATGCTATCATATTATATCTCGAGATATATTATTATTGCTCGCTAGTTGATTATGCCACTGATATGAGTGAATGTGAGTTCTAAGTGTTATCATTCATATGGTTAGTTCATGATCTTTGCTGAAAACTTGGTTACTAGTTACGCTTATATACGACAACAAAAACAAAAGGGTTTGTAAAAGTTTTTCTTTATCACTTTCAGTTTATCAACTGAATTGCTTAAGAACAAGCAATGAGTTAAGCTTGGGGGAGTTGACACGTCTCCAACGTATCTACTTTTCCAAACACTTTTGCTCTTGTTTTGAACTCTAATTTGCATGATTTGAATGAAACTAACCCAGACTGACACTGTTTTTGGCAGAACTACCATGGTGTTGTTTTTGTGCAGAAATAAAAGTTCTCAGAATTGGATGAAACTTGGCAGTGGTTTTTTATTGAGTATATAAAAAATATTTTGCAAAGATCTGCTGGAGGGGGGCTACCAGCTGCCCACAAGGCAGGGGCACCCCTACCCCCCTGGGCGTGCCGTGCCCCCTTGTGGGGCCCCTGTGGCTCCGTTTGCCCTACCTCCGGTCCTATAAATTCCGTCTCGCGGAGAAAAAAAAATAAGAGAAGAAGTTTCATCGCGTTTTACGATACGGAGCCGCCGCCACCTCCTGTTCTTCATCAGGAGGGCTGATCTGGAGTCCGTTCGGGGCTCCGGAGAGGGGGATCCGTCGCCATCGTCATCATCAACCCTTCTTCATTGCCAATTCCATGATGCTCACCACCAGGAGTGAGTAATTCCTTCGTAGGCTTGCTGGACGGTGATGGAGATGGATGAGATTTGTCATGTAGTCAAGTCAATTTGTTAGTGCTTGATCCCTAGTATCCACTATGTTCTGAGATTGATGTTGCTATGACTTTGCTATGCTTAATGCTTCTCACTAGGGCCCGAGTGTCGTGATTTCAGATCTGAACCCTTTATGTTTCCATGAATATATTTGAGTTCTTGATCCTATCTTCTAGTTATATGCACTTGTTATTGTTCTGAACCGTAGACCCAAGGTGACAATAATTGGGATACTCTTCGGGGATGACTATAATTCTAGGAGTTCATGTATTGACCATGTGTTAATGCTTTGATCCGGTTTTCTATTAAAAGGAGGCCTTAATTACCCTTAGATTTCCTTATGGACCTCACTGCTACGGGAGGGTAGGACAAAAGATGTCATGCAAGTTCTTATTATAAGCATGTATGACTATATACGGAATACATACCTACATTGAATTGATGAATTGGAGCTATCGTGTATCGCCCTTGGTTGTGCCTGTTATATGTTGAATGTCATCCATACAAATATCCATCGCTGATCCAATGCCTACGCTTTGCTCATATTGTCTTTTGCTAAATTACTACTATTGCTGCTACTATTATAATCACTAAAAAACTGTTACTGTTACTGTTACTATCGCTACTGCTACTATCAAAACTATCATACTACTGTGCCACTAAACATTTTGCTGCAGAGAATTAATTTCTCAGGTGTGGTTGAATTGACAACTCAACTGCTAAGGCTCATAAATATTATTTGGCTCCCCTTGTGTCGAATCAATAAATTTGGGAGAAATACTACCCTCGAAGACTGTTGCGATCCCCGATACTTGTGGGTCATCAGCGCTAAATGCGACAAAGTTCCTGAAAATACCTTCCTGGAACGACTTTTCAAACCATCCGTATCCTGGCAAGAAGGGGATAAGTTAGTCAAATCAAATGACACCGGAGAGGTCATCCCTCCGACCATCGAACTAGACGAGGGAATAATTGGGGGCTCGGCCATCAAAGGGACGTCCTCGGCCCACGAGATCATGGCAGTGATTGCGCCATGGACCGAACCACTCCTCGCATACTTACTCCGAAAAGAGCTGCCCGAGGACAAAACTGATGCGCGACCGATCATTAGAAGATCCAAAGCTTATCAGGTCCATGAAGGCGAATTATATAAGAAAAGCGTCACGGGAGTACTCCAACGATGCATATCTGAGGAGGAAGGCAAGCAACACCTTTCGGAAATTCACTCTGGCATGGGAGGCCATCACTGTCATGGGAAACGACGATCTATGGGACCGAATGGGCCCCTTTGCGATTCGGCTCAGGGGACATGCATGGGACAAAGAGCAGATTTTCAGTAGGTGCAAGAACACGCTGGGAGTTTATCCAGGTTCGGGCCGCTATGAGCATAAAACCCTACTCCGATTCTGTGTTTGATCGTGTATGAACTCAAGTTACAAAGAGCGCAGTCTTCCGGCAAGGTGCACAGGAAATGCGGCTACTGCGTGTAATTGAGCTGGGTGTCGATCGTTCTACCTGTAGCCGTGGGCCTCCTTTATAGGCCAAGGGGTTACCACAATGGCTAATACGGTCATTACAGAGTATGAACAGTGACTTGCACCGTCACCACGTCTATCTTCCAACGGGGTAAGACAAACGCATTTAATGCACCGTTAGGTGCTACGTTGGGGATGCGAGGCATTGGGCAAAAAATCTGTACCACCGGTCCTGGCGCCCTCCTGTAATCTTGACATGTCCCAGGGACGGGTGTCATTAAAGTTAATCTTGGCGTGGTGTGCTGACACGTGCCTTGGCCGGCTATGTTGACCGCCTGCCCGCTCGACACCTAGCATACGAGCCTATCTGGTCGATGGTGAGGTGGAGCGGTAACGGGTCAGAACAAGCCTGCTGGCACGGAGCTTGCCGGGCATTGCTTGCCGGCAAGGGGGCTTGCCGGCAACCATAGTCTTGGTCTTCGCCTTCTCGGGGTGGAGCTTTCCGGCAAGGGCAGCGTCGATCTTCAGTACGAGAATAGTACTTCTCGATGACCTGCCTTGAGGTCTTCTTCACGGTCTTGGTGTTGAGTCTTGAGTCGTAGTTATCCTCTGTCAAGCCCTTGCTGGAAGGGAGGCTACAACCACCTGTGTACAAGTTTGGGTACGAGGGCACCCATGTCTTAGTACACTGACAGGAGCCCCTGGGCCACATGCACATGCGAGGCTCTAGGCCCAAACAGTGCACAGGCGGCGCGTGGCAGAAGATAACTGTCATAATCTTCTCTTTTACCACACCCGCCCACGATGCGCATTAAATGCGGGCGTGGGAGAGGTGGAGCGAAGCGGCGGCGGGAGGTGGTGCGCCTGAAAAGCGCAGCCACGTAGGACGAAAAAGAGCCAGCCCTCGCGCCTTCCCCATAAAAAGGAAAAACGTGGAGGGCGCTGCTCATTTTGCCTGACTTCTCGTATCTCCTTCCTCGATTCCTGCTACTAAGGGAGGCGAGGCGGCGGGGAGAGTAATCCCCTTAGGGCGCTAGAAAAGAGGGCGGGGGAGTGGCAATCTTCCCCACCCATCTCCTATCCTTGCCATTCTCCTCCTCCAACCTTTCGTCCATTCTTGTTTTCCTTGAGGTCTACCATCACGATGGCGAGGGGTGGAGGTCGGGCCCGCGCATCTGCTTCCGCCTCAAAGGATCCCCCCCCGGGGCCGGACGCGTTCCTCGGTGGTCATCGTGAATGCCAGCCCTAGCGCCCACAGCAGGGCCGCCCCCCGCGGCCGCGGAGGGCGCGGCACTCGTGGTCGAGGCGGGCGTGGCGGACGGGGCGGGGCGGCCGCCCTTCCCCCTCAGGCGGAAGCCCGCACGGCAGTGACGGCGCATGAGTCCCACACGGCGGTGGCAGCACACGAGTTTGTCGTGGGGCTGCACCGCCGGCTTCATAGTTGGCTCTGGCTCCCGGACCCCTTTTGCGAGGGTGATGGAGAATAGCAGGCCTTCGGGCCTGTGGCTGCAGGCGGATGGCTGCTGCAACGGTCCCTCCTGGCTGGTGGCCGAGTTCTCCACTGCCGGCTCCCTGTTCCTGACGCGGGGGTGGAAGTCGTTCGCCCGCTCCCGTGGTCTAAGGCGGGGGCAGCTCCTCCATTTTAGGTATGACGGAGCTGCTACACTCTTCGTGAAGTTCTTCGGGGTCTCCGGTGGTCGCATGGAATGCTGCGCGGAGAGCGAGAGCAGCAGCGGCACTGACTCCACCAGCGAGAGCGAGAGCGACGAAAGCTCCTCGCGTATCAAGAGCGAAGGTGACGATTCTGATTAGGCGCATAGTAGTGCCCGAGTCGAACCTTGAAGACGAGCTGTGCTCCGCCTAGGCTCCTCTCCTTATCTCCTGTATCAAAGCCAATGTAGCCCCGTGGGGGCGTGGAAGATAACTTTTGCATCTAAGCGCTTAATAGTTGCTGTAGTTCGTGTTTTGAATGAATGTATGCATGTTGTTCTCCTTATTTCATTCTGTCTTTGCATGATTTTTGTACCCTACGCTTGCCGGAAACTGGTCGGTGCGCACACCCTTGTCGCGAGCGCTTGAGGAACAGGTCCTCAGCAGCTTGCCGGAAGTGCCGCTGTCGGCAAGGTCACGCTTGACGATCACAACGCAGCTACTTAGGTTGCCGAGCGGACTCGAAGCAAAGCAAGAGCGCAGTTGATCACGGCAAGGTTCCTTAGCATGCAGGTCTCTCATACAAAGGCCAAAATTGTTCAAGGAGAGCCGCAACTACAACAAAGAATTTATTTCAAAGTTTTGCAACTTAGCTCATTCCTTGCTGTACTTCTTGCCGCAGGGCGATATCTTGAATGCGTCCTTTGGTATCCATACCGTCATTCCCCCCGGGAAACTTGTACGCGAGGAATCCTTCCTTCCTTTAAGAAAAAGAAAGAAGAGAAAAGAGGAGGTTGGAACCTTGACGGTTCGTTAATCACCTTATGCAAGGCAAAATGTAACACAAGACTGCCTGCAACACATAAATACATATGTACTTTGACAAATAATTGTGAAACACTTAGTTTTATTTATTATGCACAGGATCTGCGCTCGGCTTTGTACAAAGGTTTACATGCCTTGACGGCAAACTTGTACAAAAGAGGTTGCCGGGCAGCCCGACAACCGCGCCTTACGGGTAGAACTTACGAAGATGCTCAATATTCCATGAGTTGAGCACCGGAGTGCCATCTTCGGTCTCTAGGCGGACTGCGCCGGGCCTAGAGACTCGTACTACCCGGTAAGGGCCCTCCCACTTTGGCGTCAACTTGTTTTTACCCTTCATGGATTGAATCCGACAAAGAACAAGGTCGCCTTCCTCAAGGTTCCCGGCATTCACTTTGCGGCTATGGTAGCGGCGCAAAGCTTGCTGGTACCGTGCAGCACGGACAGCAGCCCGGAAACAATCTTCCTCGAGGAGCATGGCATCGTCATGCCGCACCTCATCTTGGTCCTCCTCATCGAAGGCCAAGACTCGAGGTGACCCGTATTTGAGTTCTGTGGGGAGCACCGCTTCTGCACCATACACAAGGGAGAAGGGTGTCTGGCCAGTGGCTCGATTTGGTGTCGTTCTGATTGACCAAAGAACCGTCGGCAATTCTTCCACCCAGCGCCTTCCACACTGGTGCAGCTTGTCGAAAGTCCTAGTCTTTAAACCACGCAACACTTTTGCATTTGCCCCCTCTACCTGCCCATTGCTCCTCGGGTGAGCAACGGAGGCATAGCAGATCTTATTTCCAAGTTCTTGGCAATATGCTGTGAAGGCACGACTTGTGAATTGGGTGCCGTTGTCGGTAATGATCCTATTGGGTACACCAAAACGGGTAACCAATCCTTTGAGGAACTTGATAGCTAAATGTGCCATCACCTTTCTCACTGGCTCTACTTCAGGCCACTTTGTAAACTTGTCGATTGCAACGTACAAGAATTCAAAGCCCCCGGTAGCACAGGGGAAAGGGCCGACAATGTCGAGCCCCCAGACCGAGAAGGGCCAGGAAAGAGGGATGGTTTGGAGGGCTTGAGCTGGTTGGTGAATGTCCTTGGAGTGGAACTGGCATGCTTCGCACCTGATAACCACCGCCAAGGCGTCTTGAAGGGCTGTCGGCCAGTAGAATCCTTGATGGAACGTCTTGCCGACAAGTGCGCGTGACCCAATATGAGAGCCGCACATCCCTTCATGTATTTCTTCCAACAGTCTTTGTCCATCTTCTTGGGAGATGCATTTCAATTTTACCTTGTTTGGTCTCTTATTGTACAAGGTGCTGTCAATAAACTTGTACATCCTTGATTGACGGGCCACTCTTTCTGCATCTTCTTGCTCATCGGGAAGGTCTCCTGTCTGGAGGAATTGGACAATCGGCTGCGCCCATGCCGGAGCTTGTGGCTCGACGACAAGGACTAAAGGCATTTCTTCCTCTGCGGGAACGCTTGCTTCGACGGCAAGGATTTGGCTTGCCGGATGCTGTGGCTCCCCGGCAAAGGGCGGCTTGTCGGTGGTATCTGCTTTCTTGGCGGCTACGGGTAGCTCTGCCGAAAAGTAACCATCAACATCTTGTTTCCTTTTCTTCGCCAGCTTCGATGGTGTAACGGACGGCTGAGTTAGTTGGAGAACAAACGTTCCTGGTTCCACAGGCATCTTTTGGGCGGCAAGCTTTGACAGGTCATCGGCAATCTCATTCCGGGCACGGGGAATGTGCTCTGCTTGTAGACCGTCAAAGTGCTCTTCCAACTTTCTCACCTCATCGACATATGCCTCCATCAAAGGGCTCTGGTAATCCTTGTTGACCTGCCTCACCACAAGCTGCGAGTCACCTCTGATAATCAATTTCCGGATACCGAGGTCGATTGCAATGCACAAACCGGCAGGCAAACCCTCGTACTCAGCAGTGTTGTTGGTGGCCTGCTCCCTGGGAAAGTGCATCTGGACCACGTACTTGAGGTGCTCTCCGGTGGGTGCTATAAGCAGCACACCGGCACCGGCGCCTTTCAGCGTGAAAGCACCTTCAAAGTACATGACCCAATCGTCAACTGTTTCCTTGCCGGGGAGAGAGGTCTCTGGTTTTTCTTCATCTGGCATTGGGGTCCATTCTGCAATGAATTCTGCCAAGGTTCTGCTCTGGATCGTCGAGGTGCTCTCAAATTTCAGATCAAAACTTGATAACTCCAATGCCCACTCCACAATCCTGCCGGTTGCCTCTGGATTTCACAAAATGTGTTGCAACGAAAAGTGAGTGACGACGGTGACTGGGTGTGCTTGAAAATAATGGCGCGGCTTCCTTGAGCCCATGAGAAGGCCAAAAAGCAACTTTTGCACACCAGAGTACCTCGACCTAGCCCCTTGCAGGAGGAAGCTAACAAAGTAGACTGGGCGCTGCACCATCTTCTTCTTCACAACTTGCTGATCTGGCTGACTGGCTTGCACAATCTCTGGCTTGTCGGCAGTTGACCTTGCCGGAGAAAATTCCGGTTCGTCGGGTCGTGGCTCTGCGGCTGCTACCTCTTCCTCATCGGCCTCTCTTTCAGCCACAAGTGCAGCACTAACCACTTGATTCGTTGCCACTAAGTATAGCAGCAACGTCTCTTGCGGCCTAGGCGCAACTAGGACTGGCGGAGAGGACAAGTACTCCTTCAAATCTTGGAGTGCGACCTCCGCTTCCGGAGTCCAGTTCACTAGACCTGCCTTTTTCAATATCTTGAAAAATGGCAAGGCGCGCTCTGCTGATTTGGGGATGAACCTGCTGAGGGCGGCAATGCAGCCAGCAAGGCGCTTGACATCCTTGACGCGTCTCGGTGCTTCCATCTGCTCAATTGCCTTGATCTTGTCGGGGTTGGCTTCAATCCCTCTCTGAGACACAAAGAAACCAAGGAGCTTGCCGGATGGAACACCGAACACACACTTCTCGGGGTTGAGCTTCAAGTTGAGCTTGCGCAAGTTGGCAAAAGTTTCCTCTAGATCCTGGATCAGGGTTGACTTGTCCTTGGTTTTGACCACAATGTCATCCATGTAAGCTTCCACATTTCTATGCAGCTGTGGCTCAAAAGCAATCTGGACCGCTCTGGCAAAGGTTGCTCCGGCACTCTTCAATCCAAAAGGCATACGCAAAAAGCAGTATGTGCCACATGGAGTGATGAATGCGGTTTTTTCCTCATCTTCCTTGGCCATAAAGATCTGATGATAACCAGAATAGGCGTCAAGGAAAGAGAGTAAGTCACAGCCGGCAGTGGAGTCCACAATCTGGTCAATGCGCGGCAAAGGGAAAGGGTCCTTGGGACAGGCTTTATTTATATCGGTGAAGTCGATACAAAGCCTCCACTTCCCGTTTGCCTTACGCACCACCACCGGATTGGCTAACCATGTAGGATGTAGCACTCCTCTAACCAGGTCTGCTGCTTCTAACTTCTTAATCTCCTTGGTAATAAACCCTTGCCGCTCCAAGGCTGGCTTTTTGATCTTCTGCTTGACGGGTCTCGCATGAGGGCAGACAGCAAGGTGGTGCTCAATTACCTCCCTAGGAACACCGGGGATGTCAGATGCTTACCGAGCAAACACATCGACATTCGCCCGTAGGAAGGCAACAAGCTTACTTTCCTGTTTGTCACTGAGAGTGGAACTTATAGAGAAAGTGCCACTCGTCCCACCTTCTTTCGCAGAAACTTGTTTAGTCGCCGGCACAGAAACCTTGGCTCTCTTGCTCTTGCCGGTAGAGCTCTCTGGTGTACCCTCGACAGGCATGCTGCACTTTGAAGTGCGCTTCCCGGAGTCTTTCCCAAAGGTCTTGCCGGTCTTCTTCTCCTCTCCCCCGGGAGCTTTGACGACAGGGGCAAGTGCCTCGATGGCAGCTGCTGCTGCTGCCTCCTGGTAGAGCTTGTCAGCACAGATGATTGCGTCCTTGTAGTTTGACTTGATGGTGAGGACCCCCATCAGCCCCGGCATCTTGATGATGTTATACGCATAGTGCGACGCGGCCATAAACTTTGCCAGGGCTGGGCGGCCCAGAATCCCATTGTACGGCATCAGCATCTTGACGACGTCGAAGGTAATCTTCTTCGTCCGATGGTTGAGCTTGCTGCCGAACGTGACCGGCAATGTGACTTGGCCCTTCGGCTTGTTCCTCCCCGGACTGATCCCTTGGAAACTGCCTATCTCCTCGAGATCCTTGTCGGGGATTTGCAGCCTCTTGATCACATCTGGAGAGATCAAGTTCAAGCCAGCCCCACCGTCAACCAGCACCTTTGTCACCTTGAGGTTGCGAATTGTTGGTGAGACCAACAACGGCAAACACCCGACCGCAGTGGTGCGACCAGGGTGGTCCTCGGCGTCAAAGACGATGGGCGAGTGTGACCACTTGAGTGGCTTCTATGCCTCCATCACCGGCTCCGCTGCGTTGACTTCACGGATCCACTTCTTTAGTTGTCAGTGCGAGGAGTGCAAAGATGCGCCTCCATCAACACACATGGCATTCACTGCATTTTGGAACTCCTTGCCAGACCCACCTCCGTCCTCATCACTATCATCCTCTTCTTGCTGGCCCTGAGCAGCCTTCTCTTTTGGGTGCTTGGCCTTGCCACGGCGGCCTCTGCGGCCACCATGGTCTTGCTTGCCGGACCCACCAGCACCATCTTGGGCCTTCTCCTTGTCACGCTTCTCGTACTCTTGCTTCTGCTTTTCGGCAAGTTGCTCTACCTGCCGGCATTGTTGGAGGTCATGGCCCTTGGTGCGGTGGATCATGCAGTACGGCCCGCCGGTCTTGCCGGCCTTCTCGCCTCCCGCAGCTTCCCGGCAGCCATCGCACCTAGCAACCTCCTTGCCGGGGATGTCTGCCTTTGGCTTCTTGGTGGTGTTGGTGTCGCCGGAGCTCTCGATGGCCAATACAGTCTTGTTCTTGCGCTTTCTGTTCTTCTTCTACGGGTTTGATGCGTCGTCGTCTTCGGAATCGACGTCTGCACCAGCATCCTCCCCGGGGAGTCACCTCCCTTCCTCAGCACGTGCACACCTATCCGCCAAGGCATACAGATCGTTGATGGTCTTGACCTGCTCGACATTCATCTCAGACCGCATCCTGCAGTTACGCACATTCGTGTGGAACGCGGCAACAACAGCTGCGGGATGGATGTCGGGGATGTTGTGGTGCACATGGCTGAACCGTTGTATGTACTTGCAGAGGTTCTCTCCATCCCTTTGGGGGATCACCTGCAAATCGCTAGGCTGGCCCAGGAGCTTGTGGCCACCCTGGTAAGCGCCAACCAAATGATGGCACAGATCCGCCCAAGAAGAGATGGAGCCCTCAGGCAGGTTCATCAACCACGACCTGACGTTGGGCCGAAGCGCCAACGGTAAGTAGTTGGCGAGCACTTTCTTGTCCCGTCCCCCAGCAGCCTCCACCGCGATGGTGTAGATGCCAAGGAACTCGGCTGGGTTGAGCGTGCCGTCATACTTGTCGGGCAGCTCTGGCTTGAAGGCACGGGCGGACGGCCAACGAACCTGCTGCAGCTCACGAGTAAATGCTGGGCACCCCACATCGTATGGCAAGTACCCAGTGGCTACTGGAGCGAGCACGTTCACTGCCGGCCTGGCACGGTCATCGGATTGACGGCGTGCTTCCCGACGCCGCTCGATCTTCGTGCGGGCGTCTTCGTCGCACCGCTCGTCGAGCACTTGGCGCTGATCTTGGCGGCACCGCGGATCCGATGAAGCCATAGACAACACATCATGGTCGTCTGATCAGCGGGCCAGCCATTGTGACAGTGGGGGGTGCCGAGGCGACTGCACCGTTGGCACGGTGTCTCCGGCGAGGTAGCCGGACGGTCCCGCCCGCATGGTGGGTGGTCGCCGCGAGGGCCCCACGTCTTGCGTTTTGCCGGGATCGGCAAAACTGATGAGACTCTGAATGGTGGCCCTCCACTCATCCATCTTGTCAGGGCTTGGCGGGAAGTTCAAAAGTATTTGAACCCGCGCCATGGCCTCTGCCGCCGTGGTTGGCATGGCTGGGAGCACAGAACGAGGCGTCGCTCGACTCTTGGCAGAGCCAGAAGGAGCTTCGTTACGTCCATGCCGCCGCGGCTCATGCTCGCCAACAGGCGGACGTGGTGGTGGCGGTGGCGCTCCGTGAGCAATCGGAAGTTGCTGCACGGGGATCTCGCCTTGCGGTCGTCTGGAACCGCCAACAATGTGGGGGAGCGTGTCGTGCCCATCTTGCGATGGTCGTGGCGTATGCCTCCCCGCGTCGTTGTTGGACGTCGCCGCTACATTTTTGGACGTTGCAGCGGCTGGGTTCTGGGTCGCAGCAGTATGAACTATATTACTATGATGACTGTGCTCACCAGAATGTCTTGGAAGTTGACCGGCTGCAATGTCGCCGGTCCTGTGGCTAGGCTCAGCAATGTGGCGGGGGTGCTGGGCACCCGCACCACTTGCGCCTCCTGCTCCACCCGTCCCAACCGTAGCGCCCGCGCCGGTTGCGCCGCCTGCGCCGCCTGTGGCCGCCTGGGAAGGTGGCTTGGACGTGGTAGGAGCCGTCGTGGCTCCACCCTTCTTCTTCGGCGCCATCGACGAAGATGATGAAGTTGGTACTCACACTACCAAAAAGCTGATTTGTGACACACAATCCCCCTGCCTGGCGCGCCAAAGATGTCGTGGGAAACGACGATCTATGGGACCGAACGGGCCCCTTTGCGATTCGGCTCAGGGGACATGCATGGGACAAAGAGCAGATTTTCAATAGGTGCAAGAACACACTGGGGGTTTATCCAGGTTCGGGCCGCTATGAGCGTAAAACCCTATTCCTGTTCTGTGTTTGATCATGTATGAACTCAAGTTACAAAGAGCGCAGTCTTCCGGCAAGGTGCACGGGAAATGCAGCTACTACGTGTAATTGAGCTGGGTGTCGACCGTTCTACCTGTAGCCGTGGGCCTCCTTTTATAGGCCAAGGGGTTACCACAATGGCTAATACGGTCATTACAGAGTATGAACAGTGACTTGCAATGTCACCACGTCTATCTTCCAACGGGGTAAGACAAACGCATTTAATGCACCGTTAGGTGCTACGTTGGGGAGACGAGGCCTTGGGCAAAAGATCTGTACCACCGGTCCTGGCGCCCTCCTATAATCTTGACACGTCCCAGGGACGGGTGTCATTAAAGTTAATCTTGGCGTGGCGTACTGACACGTGCCTTGGCCGGCTATGTTGACCGCCTGCCTGCTCGACACCTAGCATACGAGCCTATCTGGTCGATGGTGAGGTGGAGCGGTAACGGGTCAGAACAAGCCTGCTGGCACGGAGCATGCCGGGCCTTGCTTGCCGGCAAGGGGGCTTGCTAGCAACCATAGTCTTGGTCTTCACCTTGTCGGGGCGGAGCTTTCCGGCAAGGGCAGCATCGATCTTCAGTACGAGAATAGTACTTCTCGATGACCTGCCTTGAGGTCTTTTTCACGGTCTGGGTGTTGAGTCTTGAGTCGTAGTTATCCTTTGTCAAGCCATTGCCGGAAGGGAGGCTACAACCGCCTGTGCACAAGTCTAGGTATGAGGGCACCCATGTCTTAGTACACCGACAATCACGCCGCACTTCGGATCTTGGTAAGCAAGGCTTTCAGAGCTAGATTTTACTGGCCAAACGTTAGAGCAGACGCGAAGACACTAGTCCAAAGATGTGATGGGTGTCAAGTTTTTGCGAATCACAGTCACATGCCTGCTACGGCTCTTCAAACTATTCCAATCACTTGGCCATTCATGGTCTGGGGGCTCGATATGGTCGGCCCACTTAGAGGGGGGACCAAGAAAAAGAAATATCTACTCGTCATGGTAGATAAGTTCACAAAATGGATCAAGGCAAAACTAGTGACCTCGGCCAAAGTGGGGCCAGTGCTTGATTTCGTATCCGGCGTAGTTCACCATTATGTGTGCATGCACGCAATGGTGAAAGAGAAACATCAAAGAGGTGAAGTTGTGGCGTTGCTTGGGAATGAAATGGAAGGGGTGCTTGATCGCAAGAGAAGCTATAAAAGAAAGTTGGAACGGAAGGGGTAGTGTAACTAAAATTTATTACTGGGTTGTAATAAATTGACAATAAAAATATGTATTTTTTTGTTAAAGTCAGAGGATTTGGATTCATCAAAAAAAATCCCCAGTTAAAATACGAAAAACATGACTAATTAAAACTGCCACAACAACCCACAAAAGGCAATACAGGCCGATCTTGTCGGGCCAGTGGGAGCCGGGGTACCACGACCCGTCTGCCTGCGGCCCAGGATGCAACACATGGTGAAGGCCCAAGAAGCGGCTCAGTCACGGCCGCTGCGAAGCAAGATACCTCACGAGGACCCCTCTGCACGGAGCGGGCCACCGAGACTTAGCAGCAGCAGCAACAGCAGGAGGCCTCGCGAGGCGGTCTCCCGAGGCCACCTCCTGAGGCCACCCGAGGCGGGCGCCGCCTGGCGCCGGCCACGTGGTCCACTGCCCCCTACGTGGGTGACGCTCTTGGAGACAAGCCGCGGCAGGAACCGTACCAGCAGGCGCGGACAGAGAGGCTTTCCTCTTCGGTGCTAAAGGGGCAGCAGCAGCTGCCCACCTCCAAAGCAGGTCCCAAGGACTGCCCGTTTGGTGAAAGAAGACCAAGACAGCAAGGCGCGCAGGGCGGAGGTCATCACCGAGCCCATCGGCGCGTCATGGATAACACTTTTGCAGGCGAAGACCAACTTTAGTCAGGATAAGCCTGGGCGCATGTCCCCTTTCAAATTGCCGTTGTGTGTGGCAACCTTTCCCGCCAACATTTTCGGGGGAAGAGGACCAAGGCGGCTATAAAAGGGGGCAGTGCTGCCACTGTAGCGAGGAGGACCAATTCCTCTGTCTTCAACCTTGTACGCGAGAACCTTCTTGCTCACCGTAATCCCAGACACCAAGCAGGAGTAGGGTTTTACACCGCGAGATGGCCCGAACCTGGGTAGCTGTTGTGTCCCTTGTCGTGCCCTGTGCTTTGTGTGCTCTCGCCGTAGTCTCGCCGTGGTCACCACGGAGCAAATAGAAACGAGCATGCCCCAGAGTTCGAACCAGGGTCCCCGGAGCCCCGATTCTGACATTTGGCGCACCAGGTAGGGGGTGTGCTTCCGTTTCGTTGCCCCGCCTCAGCCTCGCCATGGCCGACGATCGCCGTGAGCGCGCGGAGCACCGGGCCGTCAGGGTGGCCCAGACGGAGCCGGTCGCCCGTGACAACCGCCGTCGCCGCGCCGGTGCCGCCACCGACCCCGCTGCTAGGGAGCAGCAGGCCTCTTCCCTGCACCCATCCATGCAAGCGGCTGGCCACACCGCCACCGCGTCCTCGCTCGCCCGCCGTGAGCCGCCGGGCCCGCAGGCCGCGCTGCTCATGGCGCGCGAGCTCCTGCGCTACCGCCCCACCGAACCCAGCTACGATGCCTGGTCTGGCCGCATCACCGAGCTCGTCAACGCCGCCGGAGATGCCCCAGCAGCCTCTCACTCGCTCCGCCCCCCGTCGCCTCGCGCCGGGGATGTGGCGCATGGCGCACCTCCACCGCCTCCTCCGTCGAACGGGGATGTCGGGCGCCACCGCGGCGCGGGAACCATCCCGCAATGCGTCTTCGCCGGACCCCGACAACGAGAGCTGCCAGATCGTCAGGCGCACGCCGCCCGACGCGCGCGTGCTCCTCGAGCAGCAACGCCAGCTTCAGGACCGCACCACCCAGGAGGTCGCGGCTGCCGGTCGCCAGAATCGTGCCGCCCTCGCAGGCGGCGTCACTTCCAACATCGGGGGTTGTCGCGCCTTCACTCGTGAGCTGTGCCGCGTGGTGTGGCCCACAAAGTTCAAGCCAGACCTGCCTGCTCGCTACGACGGCACCCCCAACCCCACGGAGTTTCTGCAGCTCTACACTCTGAGCATGGAGGTAGCGAACGGGGACGATAAGGTCATGGCGAACTGGTTCCCCATGGCGCTCAAGGACGCACCGCGCTCCTGGCTCATGAACCTTCCTGAGGCGTCCATCTCCTCGTGGGCCGAGTTGTGCCGGCAGTTCATCGCAGACTTCAAGGGCACGCACGAGCGTCCCATCATGCTCAACGACTTGCGCGCCGTGCGCCAGCGCCCTGACGAGACCCTTCGCAAGTACATCCAGCACTTCAGCCAAGTGCGCAACAAGATCCCACGCGCCTCCGATGCCGCCATCATCTCCGCGTTCTCCTCCGGCATCACGGACGTCCGGATGCGCAAGAAGCTCGCCATTAACGACGAGCTCGACACCGTGGTTGAGCTTTTCGACCTCGCCGACAAGTGCGCCAAGGCTGAAGAGGGCCGCCTCTTCATCCACAACGACCCGGAAGCGGCGCTTGACGCCGCCAAGGCCAAGAGCAGAGACGCCAAGCGCAAGGGCCCTGCCGTGCTCGCGGCGGAGCCTGAGCAGAAGCGCGGCCGCGACCGCGCCGAGCCCAAGAAGGATGGCCGCCGTACTGCGCCTACCACGACATGTTCTCCCACAACATCGAAGACTGCCACGAGCTCAAGCTCCTCCGCGAGAGCCGTCAGGAGGGGTACGGCGGCCGCAACGATCACGGCGCCGGCCACGGGGGCGGCCGCAACAATAACCGTTGGGGCGACCGCGGCAACAACGGTAACGGCAACTTCAGGCAGGGCTGGCGCGACCAGCCGCGGCAAGCCAATCCTCAGGCCAACGCTGCTCTGCCGCCACTGCCGCCACCGCCCCGAAGAAACAACGGTAACCAACCTGACGAGGGTGCCGGGGGCTACCAGGAGCCTCGCGAGGTGGCTTGCATCCTTGGCGGGGCCCAGGCTCCCCCGTCCAACCGCCACTTCAAGCAGTTCGCTCGCGAGGTGAACGCAGCCCTCCCGAGGCCTGAGGCTTCTCAGCCCCTCAAGTGGTCGCAGTATGCCATCTCCTTCGACTCCAAGGACCACCCCAAGTCCACGGAAGCAGTGGGCACGATCCCCATGCTGTGCACCCCCACCATCAGCAATGTCGCTGTCACCAAGATGCTCGTCGACGGAGGCGCAGGACTCAACGTGATCTCCATTGAGACCTTCGAGAAGCTCCAAGTACCCTACGAGCAGCTGATGCCGACAAGGCCCTTCTCAGGCATCACTGACGGCTCCACGCTGCCCCTGGGGCAAGTGCACCTTCTCGTCACCTTCGGCACCCTCAAGAACTACCGCACTGAACTCATCGACTTCGACGTGGCACACATCGGCCTGCCGTACAACGCCATCTTGGGCTACCCCGCGCTCGCCAAGTTCATGGCCGTGACCCATCACGCCTACAATGTCCTCAAGATGCCGGGCTGCAGCGACATCATCACCGTTCGCTGCGATGAGAAGGACGCAGTCCGCTCCCTCATGAGCGCCTACAAGGCTGCCGCCACCGCCTATCCCGCTGATGAAGATGACGTCGAGCCTCCTGAGGCCGCACCCGTGAAGAAGAAGCAGCTATTCTCTTAGGCGCGCGCCGAGACGAAGAAGGTGTCAATGGACGGCAGCGGCTCAGGCCCTACCTTCACCATCGGCACGAGCCTCTCTCCTGCATAGGAAGGCGCGCTCATCACCTTCCTTTGGGCAAATGTGGATGTGTTCGCTTGGACAGCATCTGATTTGTCCGGTGTGCCGAGGGAGGTGATCGAGCACCACTTAGCGGTGTGCCCCAACGCATGCCCCGTGAAACAGAAGGCACGGCGTCAAGCGCCCGAGAAGCAAGAGTTCATCGTCAAAGAAGTCCAGAAGCTACAAGAAGCAGGAGTCATCCGTGAGGTGCGCCATCCCGAATGGCTCGCCAACCCCATCGTAGTGCCCAAGAAGTGCGGCAAGGAGCGAATGTGCGTCGACTTCACGAGCCTCAACAAGTTCTGCCCTCAAGATCCCTTCCCGCTGCCTCGCATCGACCAGATCGTGGACTCCACCGCCGGGTGTGAGTTGTTGTGCTTCCTAGATGCCTTCTCAGGCTACCACCAGATCAAGATGGCGATGGAAGATGTGGAGAAAACGGCCTTCATCACCCCATGTGGGATATACTGCTACATCTGCATGCCCTTCGGCCTGAGGAGTGCCGGAGCCACTTTCCAAAGGCTGATGTGCATCGCCCAGGGGCCTCAGATGGGAAGGAACGGGGAAGCCTACGTCGACGACATCATTGTCAAGACTCGCGAGGCCTGGTCCCTCCTCGCGGACCTCGAGGAAACGTTCAACAATCTGCGCAAGGTCAACCTCAAGCTCAACCCCGACAAGTGCGTCTTCGGAGTCCCTTCTGGCAAGCTGCTTGGCTTCCTGGTCTCCCACCACGGCATCGAGGCGAACCCCGAGAAGATCAAGGCCATCAAGAAGATGCGCCTTCCCCAGAACCTCAAGCAAATGCAGCACCTGGCGGGATGCATGGCCTCGCTGGGGCGCTTCATCTCCAAGTTCGGCGAGCGAGCCCTGCCGTTCTTCAAGCTCATGAAGAGATCCGGCCCCTTCAAGTGGACTCCTGCGACTGATGCTGCCTTCGAAGACCTCAAGAGGTACCTGACGAGCCCGCCCATCATGGTCGCGCCACGCTCTCGCGAGCCCTTGCTCCTATACTTGGCAGCCACTCCCCAAACGGCCAGTGTGGCCTTGGTGGCGGTGCGAGAGGAGCGCGTCTGCATCCAGAAGAAGCCTGCCGAGGCCGCGTCAGTGCCTCTCGAGGCCACACCATCACCTGCCGAGGGCCCTCCTCAGGAGGCCCCTGTCGAGCCGCCTCCTGAGCCCTCCGAGCCTTATGAGCCCCCAAGGCCCTCCGAAGAGCAAGATGCCTCCACATCCACGCGCCTCGTTGAGCACCCCGTGTACTTCGTCAGCACGGTGCTGCGGGATGCGTGCGAGCTCTACCCCATGCAGCAGAAGCTCCTCCTCGCACTCCTCGTCGCCTCCAGGAAGCTACGCCACTACTTCCATGGCCATCACATCAAGGTGATCACATCCTACCCACTGGAGCAAGTCTTGCGTAGCCCCAACGCCGCGGGCCTTGTCGCCGAGTGGAACATCGAGCTGCAGGCCTTTGAACTGGAATTCTGCACCACACGCGTGATCAAGGGCGCACCTTGGCGGACTTCTTGGCGGAATGGACGGATCCGCACCAAGAAGAGCCTCGCGAGGACAAATCCCTCTTGCCTGGAGACGAGGCACCTGGCGCCTGGACCATGCACTTCGTTGGTGCGTTCTCGCGATAGGGCACGGGAGCTGGTGTCATACTCACCTCGCCAACAGGAGACAAGCTTCGCTACGCGGTCCAGATCTGCTTCAAGCATGATGACAAGGTCTCCAACAACATCACAGAGTACGAAGGCCTCATCGCTGGGCTCAAGGCTGCCTCTGCTCTGGGTATCAAGCGCATCATCATCAAGGGCGACTCTCAGCTCCTTGTCAACTTCTCCAACAAAAGCTACAAGCCCAAGGACGAGCACATGGCCGCCTACTTGGAGGAAGTTCGCAAGCTCGAAAAGTGCTTCCTTGGCCTGGAGTTCCAGCACGTCCCTCGCGGTAGCAACAAAGAGGCAGAAGACATTGCCAAGCGGGCATCTCACCGAGAGCCACAGAACCCTGGCGTCTTCGAAGAAAGGCTCCTGAGACCATCAGCTGCACCACCTGCCGTGAGCGCCACGGCGCCTCATGAGGAGCTCCCTCCCGCACCACACGCAGGCGTGCCTGATTGCAGCCCATCTTCGGGCGCTCGCTTGCTGCTCGCGCTGGAGCCTCAAGCAGATAGCTGGGTCACAGAGTTCAAGGCCTACTTGCAGAGCGACACCCTCCCGGAGAAGGACTCAGAGGCAGAGCGCATGGCTCGCCAGGCCACCGCCTACTGCTTGCAAGACGGCGAGCTCTACCGCAGGCGCCCCAATGGCATCGCGCTGCGGTGCATCCCCAAAGAACAAGGTCGTGAGCTACTCGCGGACATCCACGGCGGAGACTGTGGCCACCACTCCTCGTCGCGCACCCTCACTAGCAAGGTGTTCCGCGGTGGCTTCTACTGGCCCACAGCGCTTCAAGACGCCACCGAGCTGGTCCAATCCTGTGAAGCCTGCCAATTCCATGCCAAGCAAATCCACCAGCCGGCGCAAGGTCTCCAGACGATCCCACTCTCGTGGCCTTTCACGGTCTGGGGGCTGGACATCTTGGGCCCCTTTCCTCGCGCGGCAGGTGGCTACCGCTACCTCTACGTCGCCATCGACAAGTTCACCAAGTGGGCAGAGGTCGAGCCAGTCCACACCATCCCGGCAGCCTCAGCCGTCAAGTTCATCAAGGGTCTCGTTAGCCGTTTTGGCGTCCCCAACCGCATCATCACTGACAACGGCTCGCAGTTAACCAGCGGCCTCTTTAAGTCATACTGCGCCAGCCTTGGCACGCAGATCTGCTACGCCTCTGTGGCGCACCCGTGAAGCAACGGCCAGGCCGAGCGTGCCAACGCTGAAGTCCTTAAGGGCCTCAAGACACGAAGCTTCAAGAAAAAGCTTGACGCCTGCGGCAAAGGCTGGCTTGACGAGCTCCAGTCCATGCTCTAGTCAATCCGCACGACAGCAACCAAGCCCACTGGCGAGACTCCCTTCTTCCTCGTCTACGGAGCTGAAGCAGTCCTCCCTTCTGAGCTCAAGCACGGCTCTCCGCGAGTCCTCGCCTTCAACGAAGCTCATCAGGACGCCTCACGAGAGGCCGACTTGCTGCTCCTCGAGGAAGCCCGTCGCCAGGCCGCTCTGCGCGCTGCCCGATACCAGCAGGCTTTGCGTTGCTATCGCAGCCGCAACATATGCCCCCGCATACTCGAAGTAGGCGATCTCGTCCTACGAAGGATCCTCTCCAGAGAGGGACTCCACAAGCTCTCACCCATGTGGGAAGGCCCATTCAGGGTTGCTCATGTCTCCCGGCCTGGCGCCGCTCGGCTGGAGACGGAGGAGGGTGTTCCTGTGCCCAACACATGGAACATCCAACACCTCCGCAAGTTCTACCCGTGACCTCACGCGTACGAACGAAATGGAGCTGTACACGCTCCAGAGCTCTCCTTGCGCTAGCCTGATGGGCCTCTGAGAGCTCCCTCCCACAACCCAGTGGAAGCCCCATGCTCAGCGCTGGCGGATCGATTGAATTGAGGGCACCGCCTGGCTGCACCATCCTCACGCTGTCTCGTGTCCGTCACGGCAGCCTCTTCTCTTTTGGATGTGAAACTGAGGGCGCCACGTGGCTGCACCATCCTCAAGCTGACCCGTGCCAGACACGGCAGCCACATCTTTTTTGGTTGTGTAATGAACCTTATTATTACGCTGCGTGCTCGCGACCTTCCTCCTACACATCACGCGAGCGGGGGCTGGACACGGTGTGCCTATGCTCGGGCCAGTCCCAGCAGCGTTGCAAAACCCAAGTGACCGAGCTCTGGCTCGCGGGCCTGCTCCCGTGCACACCACCTCACCAAGGTCCTTGGTGCCTTGTCTCCTCGTGTGACGCCCATGAGCAAGCCAGCAAGCGTGCACTATTCCACCTTTTGTGAAACCTATCGATATGCAGTTGTCACAGGAACAAGGCACACAGAAGGCCTCGCGAATGCTGCCTCGCGAGGTAACCCACGTCGAGCCGTCTCCTGACAAAGCCTGCAGGAGGCCTCCCGAGCGCTGCCTCGCGAGGCGGCTTTCGGCAACTATCCTCACCAAGTGCCAATGAAAACCTCACGAGGAAGAGCCTCGCGAGGCGCACTCCGCAGCCGCGACACTTCAGGCGCCACGCTCCGCGAAAAAGCTAAGTCTAAAAACTCGTCGCGAGTTATTCTCGTCGTCTCTCGAGTCTATCCTCTTGCAACCTCACTGAGTGCTGATGTTTTCTCCATTGCGCAAGCCGCTTGCACGTCAAAGGGGGGCTTCCAGAGCATCGCGCCTCAGGAGCCCTTACCGACCCTCAGAGCCCTACACCCTCTGGCCTTGTCTAGGCATGCGTCCTTACATACCACTGACGATCGTAGCCCACTCGGGGGCTGGGTCCTGACGACGTAGAGCACCAAGGCATGCAAAAAAGTGGAAAACAAGCCTCATGAGAGTGCCTCACGAGGAACACAAATTACAGCAAATCATTAAGTACTTAAACGCAAAAGACATTGTTTTCACGCCCCCACGGGGCTGCACCGATCTGATACAGGTAAACAAAAGAGAAAAGGCCTAAGAGGACGCGCCGTCACCATCACTGCCGTCGTCGTCACCTTCGCCCTCTCCAACACCGCTGGAACTCTCGCTGCTGCCGTGGGAGAACTTCGCGAGCAGGGCGTCCACGTGGTCCTCCACCGCCTTCCCGAGGCCATCACGGAGCTCCTCGGGGACAGGGGCTATCACCCTGTCGAAGTCAAAGTTGGCGTCGGCATGGAGGAGATGGCTGAAGATGCGCGTCGCCGCCTGGCTCAGGAGGTCGCGGCATCTCATCTTCGATGATGCCGGTCACCCGCTTGGCCCCCACCTCGAGCCGCTCCGCGAGCTTGGTGAAGAAGTCGAGGTAGCTGGCATCTTGGGTCTCAAGGGGCCCACTGAGCCTCTCCTGGCAGATGGTCATCAAGGCGCCACGGGCTCGGAGCTGGAGGGAGTGGAACATCTTGGCGCGTTCGTGCTGCCGCCCCCGTGCCCGATCCGCCTCCAACCTGGCCTGCTCGACAACGTTGGAGACACCGCCCACCTGCTGCTGGAGGGAGGCCAGCTCTTCCTCCGCGTCAGCCTTGGCCTTCAGCGCGGTCTTGCGCCGGGCGTCCGCCTCCGTCAGCACTTCCTTGAGCCTGTAGATCTCCTTCTGGAGCTCCTCGCGCTTCTTCTTGAAGCGGTCCTCCCAAGCCTTCAGCTTCTTGCTGTGGTCAGCGGCGATCGCCTGGCGGCTCCTCTCGACCCTCACGTCGGCATCCGCCTGGATCTTCTTCTCCTTGACCTCCAGTGCGGCGTTCGCCTTTTCCATGCGCTGGTTGTAGGAGGCCTGGGCGTTCGCCACCTGGCGATCTACCGTCTCCAGGCGCTCGCGCTCCGCGGCCTGCTCGGTGGTCGTCCGCGCGAGCTCCCTCTCCCGGATCGCGAGGTCCGCCTCGCGGCCCACAAGCTCCTCCTCGCGGGTGGTGATGGCAGTCTCCCGCGCCCGGAACAGCTGCTCCTGTGCAGCGTGCTGTTCTCGGAGCACCTTCGTGCGAGCCTCCGCCTCCTCGCGGCGCTTGTCGGCCGCATCAGCCTCCCGAAGGGCGCTCTTGAAGATCTCCTTCGCCTCGGCGGCGTCCTTCTCGCGCTTCTCCCGCACGGCCTCGTCCTAACGCCGGCCCAACTTGACGGCGACGTCGAGTCGGCGCCACCCCTCAGCAAGGCGCAGACGCTCCTTGGCAAGGCGTGTTTCACCCGCCTGGAATTCCGCCTCAAGCTGGACCAGAGCTGCCCGGGCGTTCCGCAGAACCCCGCGCTTGAGCAGGGTGCGGCTGTTCACGAGCGTCAGAGCCCAGGCCGGGTCTGACTCCTCGCCGCCCTCCGCCATCACAGCCTGGGAAGGCCCGACGCTCCCCTCGGGTGCCGCGTCGTTCGTCAGGAGTGGCGGGCTCACCAGGGCCTCCTCCTCCTCTTGCCGCGGCGGCGTGCTTCGTGGGCTTGTCGCGCCTGCGGCGGGAACCTCGCGCACGGGCGAAGGTTGTGGGCTCGCCGTGGCGCCTCCAGCGTCTGCCGCCTCCTTCTCGGCGATGGTGCTCGGCGGGGGAGTTGGCGCTTCAGCCTCCTCCATCACTGCGTCCCCTCGGGTAGAGGGCGTCTCGGGAGGCATGGCCCCTCCTCCGAAGGCCGCCTCCCGAGGCTCATCTTCCTTGGCCTCCAGAGTCGCATCCACGCGTGGCTCTGGAGGAGCCGCTAGATCTTCGTCCGCCCCCGCGTGCTCCATCTCGGTTTCGCGGTGGCGAGTGGCCTCTTCACGCCCCTCGGCGCGAGTGGTAGGCACCGGGGTCCCCTTCGAGCCAGGGGTCTTCGGCTTCTTCTTCTTCATGGGCCTTCTATGCGCGCGAGGACTCAGCCCCAGATCTACGGAGGAGGAAGGAGGCACAAAGGAAAGAAAACAAGAGCAGTGACTTACTCGTCATTCGGGACCCACTTCCTCTTCTTCAAGACCAGCGGCGGGCGGCTCCCGCTGTTGCCCTCGCGAGGTCGCCTCCCGAGGCTCGGCCGCCCTGTCCTTGGTGCCGTCCTTCTCGGCGGGGGGCTTGGTAGCCCCGCCGTCCGCGCCAGTCTTCTCCGCGGGGGGCTCGGTGCCCCCGCTGCTGGCATCGATCTCCTCCGCACGCAGCTTGTTGGCCATCGCGCTGGTACTTCCTTCGCCTCCCGCACCGGCAGGCCAGGAGGGCACGACCCTGAATTGGGCGTCGTCGTCGTCACCGTCGTCCTCGAGGTCGCAGATGAGCTGGCGGCGGCTTCGCGGGGCCGGCCCGCCGTCGCTCTCCTCCGCGGCGCTTGCCGAGGCCTCGGCATCGCCACGGTCTCCCGAGCCAGGGACCACCACGAATGGGTTGTCGCGAGGCCCCTCGAAGCCCTCTGGCAACAGGCCGCACTGGTCGAAGGCTGGCATCTCGTCGACCAGCTCATCCTTGTTCTGGTAGCGGTACAGTGGGAGCGCGTCTCGGGGCAGATCCTTCGCGCCGCCGCCGACTAGGATCTGCATGATCTCATCCAGCACCTCCGCCGGCAGGTTGTCGACGCTCAGCCTCATGGGGTCGTCCGAGCCGGTGATCTTCCACACCGGGCGCGAACGTCTCTGGAGTGGCGCGATGCGGCGCCGCAAGAACTCCTTCACCACCATAGGCCCCGTGAGCCCGCCTTCCTTCAGCTCGGCCAGCCGCCCCCACAAGGGCGCCAGCCTCGGGTCGGTGAGCTTCTCGTGCTCCCAACCGGAGCTCTTCACGACGGGATCCGTCGGGATCATCAGCAGCGGACTATGCTGGTGTCACGCCCAAGATGCGATCCTATCCTTATTTTTGGCACGAGGGCCTCGACAGGGATAGAAGCGCATCTCGTCGTGTTGCAAGAATGGATATCATTACAAGTACATGTAAAGAAGAGATGAGTATATTGGATTGGCTTACACTCGCCACAAGCTACATCCATATCACATCAATACAACACCATAACAATCATCATACAGAAGAGCAGGGTCCGGCTACGGACGAAATCAAACGATAAAATGACATCCATCCTTGCTATCCCAGGCTGCCGCCTGGAACCCATCCTAGATCGATGAAGAAGAAGAGAAGAACTCCAAAGCAAACAAAGCATCGCGCTCACGTCATATCATTGCAATACCTGTACCTGCAACTGTTGTTGTAGTAAACTGTGAGCCACAGGGACTCAGCAATCTCATTTCCAAGGGTATCAAGACTATTAAAGCTTAATGGGTGAGGCATGGTTAAGTGGTGAGGCTGCGGCAAGCGGCTAAGCATTTATTTGAGTGGCTAACTTACGAGTACAAGAATAAAGGGGGACGATTGTCGAATAAGCGGACATGAACTAGTAATGATCTCTAAGAGATCCTGAACACCTACTTACGTCAAACATAACCCCACCGTGTTCTCTCTCGGATCAGAAATTCACGAGAAGAGACAGTCACGGTTACGCACACAGTTGGTGTATTTTATTTGAGTTTACTTCAAGTTTGCTATGACCGGGTGTTAAACAAAGTTTCCAAGTTGCCACATAACCGCGGGCACGGCTTTCCGAAAGATTTAACCCTGCAGGGGTGCTCCGACTCATCCATCACAAATTAACCACACTCAGCGGGAATAACCTCGACCACGAATCTCATGATCTTCCTTGGCAATTCCGTTGGAAAACCTCAACCTCGAGATAGCCCAAAGTATCGGAATTCCTCACACAAGACGTTCGAGAAAGGTAAAACAAGTCCAGCAAGGCCGCCCGGCGTGTCGACGATCCCGATAGGAGCCGCGTATCTCGTTCTCAGGACACGACGGATAAGCGAAGCGTACGGTGGCCTGATAGACATCTCCCGAGTTGCCCCGGGTTGGCCCCGCACGGTGCTCTAGTTTGGACCAACACTTATGAGGAGCACTGGCCCGGGTTGTTGATTAATTATCCTCGGGGTGATCATGCCCTATGCAAATTTTAGTTGTGATTAAGCAAATAGTACCAATGTTGGGCCTTGCCAGACAAGTTTTATCCTAAAACGAAAGTCAAGGGGGTCCCCATAACAACCCCGAGCATGTTAGGAGCGCTCATTTATGGAACATAACACCGGTACACAAGTAACTAGGGCGGCAAGAGTGGAACAAAACACCGAGCAAAAGGCCAAGCCTTCCACCCTTTACCAAGTATATATGTGCATTAAATTAAATAGCAATAGTATTGTGATAGCTGGAAACAATGCACCTGCAACTAGCAACGCTATAAGAAGGGCTGAGCAAGCGGTAACATAGCCAAACAATGTTTTGCTGGGATATGGAAAGGTTAGAGGCTTTCATGGCGATTTGGGAGGCTTGACATACAAGTGGTAGGTAGCGAGACAGCGATAGAAACGAGACATCTAGCATGGCAATGATAGTAATGGTATCCAGGGAAATGATCATCTTGCCTGAGATCCCGCTTGGAAGAAGAACGAGTCCATGAAGAAGACGAACCAACGTAGTCGAACGAATCCTCACACTCCGAAGCGGTTTTGGAACTCTATCGAGAAGAAGCAATCGGAAACAACAATCAACACATGAACAACACCACAACGAATGCATGACTGATGCACAAACAAACATGATGCATGTCCGGTTTAGATATGCAAGGCATGACAATCACAACAATCAAATACTACACATTAAGTGAAGCTCAATATGCAACAAGTTGCATATTGACGAAACTCCACATTTGAATATTTAGTTCACTCTCGTTTAGGTACACAACAATATTAAATGTTGTTAAACATGGCAAGAGGTGAAGCAAAAGTAAACTACACATCTAGGCAAGTTTAAATGAGGTCGGAAACAACATATAACATTTCCGAAACGACCCCATATGTTAATTTCGAAATTGGTCCAGATCTGAACTAATCAGGTGTTATATTTATTAAACAGGGAAATAAAGTGCACAATGCAATTCTACTCGTCATTCTAGTCGATTTACATATATAGAACGTTTGAAACGGAGCTACGGTCTAAAAGATATGACATCCGCAAGATGCATATGACATGAATGCAAAATGCATGCAAACACCCACCACAAACATGTTAAATCATAGATGCAGCAAGATATTATGAAACTTCATGAAATTCTAAGCAAGTTACATATGCAACATGTTCAAAACGGAGCTACGGTTCAACCACAATCATCAATGCAAGATTTTAATTAAATCTGCCCAAAACAGCAACATAGCATATTGCACGCATGAAAACAATAAGCTACAAGATTCTAAAAGGCGCCAACTAAGCATGGGGCAGTAGCATATAACATACACTTCATTTCATCTTCACATATCATACTCAAAACAGTTATGGAACACATGGTAGGAAGCTCACAACATGGCAACAAAATATGGCAGATTAGGACTTAGTGAAAATAACAGGTTTTTAGCTTAGCAGATTTCACGGAGGCATATTGGCAGCAGTAAAACCATATGCTACAGGGCATATTATGGCATGAAAATTAACAGGATGGTAGTAGACATGATGCATTACAAATCATTACTTTATGGCAACATCAAATTATGCTCAGATTCATGGCAACCATCCACACAACATGGCATATTGAAGAAAACAGATTCTCAGACTTAGTGAAAATTAGGATAGTCATGAGCAGCAGTTTTTAACAGATTGACATATTGAGCAACAGAAATAATTATGATGCAAAACCTATTCATGCAAGCTATTGGCACAACATGATAGAGCATAACATGCTTAACAAGAGACTCCTTGTGGCATCACCAAAAGACTCCTAGAACACTAGCAAAACACATGGCAAGACAGCAACAAAATAACAGATTCCAGACTTAGAAATATTTTGGACCCTCAAAACAACAGATTTTATAGCATGTTGGCAACAAGAAAAACAACACCTAAACATGCATTTCTATGACAACCAAAAATACCAGGGCCTAGCACACATGTCCAAGGGCATATCTCATGTTCGAAATTATTTCATATCATGCATGGATTAAATCCCACAAAATGGACAAAAGGGCATCATGGCAAAAATGACATGCACAAGAACTTCCTCCAATGACAAAACTAAATGCACAGTTAAATTCTATGGATTTTTCTACCCTGAAAACACATATAATATGCATAGGTTATGTGGGAAAATATGTCACAATTAATTATGCAAGTTTATGGCCTAATCCCGTTTTAGCAATTATAAATGCAAGTTAAATGCAAATATTACAATGGACAAGTTTGTCATGCATGAAAATGCGATGCCGATAATATGAACATTTTTTTAATATATTGTTGGATTAATTTGGATGCACGATTAATTAAATATGCTCGACACGAAATAATGCATTTATGCAAAATGATGCAAACAACGGGTGTAAGTATTTTTATCATCGATGAAAATGGCATATAATTATCCTACACATTTTTCTGAGCACTTTACATGTATAAATTATCTCGATCCGGTGCACGGTTAATTATATATGAGCGATGCGAATTTTAGGCCTCCTGAAATTACTAAAAGCTCAGGACGCAATATAGTTTTACTGCGCACGGGCGCTGGATAGGGCGACTGGGGCTCACCAATGGGCTCGGCCCATTGAGCAGAGGAGGCCTGATGGGCGGTCGGCGCAGCAGGCCCACGCGACCGAGCGCCACGGTCAACGCGGACGGGGCGAAGCGGGCTGGCGGCGCGACCCTCCTGGTCGAAGCAGAGGGGACGTGGCCGGCGACGGCGCTGGCACAGGACGACGCGACCCCGGCGGAGGGTCTCGAGGCCAAGGCGCAAGGCGGCGGCGGATCGAACGGATCCGGCCGGGATCTCGCCGGATCCGGGCCGGAGGACGACGAGGCTGGCCGCGGGCGATGGAGGCAAGGGCTCCGACGGCGGCTCGGGGCTTCACGGCGGCGGAGCTAGGCTGCTCCGGCCACGGCGGGAGGCGGCAAGGTCGCCGGAGGGGCGCGGCGGCGGGGCCGGCGGCTTGGCGAGGCTACGGGAGCTCGGCTCCTTGCGCAGGGAGGCGGCGGCGCGAGCTCGGGAGGAGAGCGGCTGCGGGACTGCGGGCTCTGCGGTCGCCCGGACATGTCCGGGTTGGCCGCCGGACATGTCCGGTAGGTGGGAGGCAGGCGCGGTGGAGCGGCGGCTGGAGGTTGGTGGGCACGGAATTCGAGGCATGGGGCTAGGGTTTCCCGATCTGGACGCCTAGGGCACCTATTTATAGGCAGGGAGGCTAGGAGAGGGGGTTTTGCACCGTTTTCGAGCCGTGCGATCGTAATCGGACGGCTCCGGTCGCGAGGTTGGGTTAGGTGGGCTAGGTGGGCTGTGTAGAGAGGGTTGGGCTGAGAAGAGAGGGAAGTGGTGGCCCGACGGCAGGGTTTTTAAAACAGCAAAACATCCGACAATTAAACCGGCGGTGGAGCCGCTCTAGGACTAACGGTCCGGGTATCAAACGAGCTCTGATCGCGACGAAATTTGGCAGGCGGTCCACCTACAACATATTACGACCGCACGTCAAGTTCCGACCCAATCCGAGAAAGTTTTATACACACTTTTAAAAACAATATTTTAACGATGCCGCGGGCGCGTGCGTGTGTGGTTGGGCTCGAAACGGTCGACGACACGAACGAAGCGAACCGGCAACTACGAACGGATGCAAGTTTTCGAAAACAGGTGACGATGCCATGCACATGATGCGATGATGAATGCGACAAACAAACGAATCACACGACGACAACGGAACAAAAGGGGAATCTTCTGGAGCGTCGGTTCCGGGCTGTTACAGCTGGCACGCGTCCACATAGATCCAGTGCTGCCTATAGCCCTCCACCTTCCTCGAGATCTTCAAGTTGATGGAGTCCTCCTCCGTCCCCTTGACACTGAGGAAGGAGGTGCACGCCGAGCGGTGGTTCGCCGCGGTCAGCCGCAGGCTGAAGAAGTGGCGGAAGAGCGCCACCGAAGGCATCACGCCCACGAAGGCCTCGCAGAAGAAGGCAAAGGTGGAGAGGAGGAAGACGGAGTTTGGTTGAAGGTGAAGTGCGTGGATCTGGTAGTGCGTCAGGACGGCGTTGAAGAAGTCAGAGAACGGCGGCACCAGGCCGGCGTAGACGCTGTGGAGGAAGAGGGGGAAGGTCGTCACCTCCAACTCGCGCAGCGAGCGCGAGCCCGGCCAAATCTTCGTCGCTTTCCATTCGTTGGTGGCGGCAGCGGTCATCGGGACCACCTTGTCCAGGCCCTCCTGGTTGGCAATGATGGAGCGCTGCAGCGCCGGTTCCAGGGCCGGCGCGCTCGGGGCCACGGTCGCCGCCTTTCCTCTCTTACCAGCGGGCGCCATTGCTACGCGGTGGAGCTTGGGGGCGAAAGGAGGAAGGAACAGTGCGCAAGGAAGGAGATGCGAGGAGTCAAGCGCTGGGAAGCGAGGAGTACGAAGGAAGGCAATGATGCCCTGCGCCGCGCGCGGGTCTACTTTATGGCAGCACGGGCAGTTACCGAGGCGTAGTAGAGGAAGTGGGGGCGTCTCACGTCCCATCCTGCGCCACGCGTCGAACCTGGGCCCCGCAGTCTATCAGGGCCCGCGCCGTTTCGCTCCCAACGGGCGGGAACGTGCGCGCCGCGGGCCCGGGGGCTATTGTCGGGCCAATGGGCCGGGGTACCACGACCCGTCTGCCTGCGGCCCAGGATGCAACACATGGCGAAGGCCCAAGAGGCGGCCCAGTCACGGCCGCCGCGAAGCAAGATACCTCGCGAGGCGCCAGCCTCACGAGGACCCCTCCGCACGGAGCGGACCACCGAGACTTAGCAGCAGCAGCAACAGCAGGAGGCCTCGCGAGGCGGTCTCCCGAGGCCACCTCCTGAGGCCACCCGAGGCGGGCGCCGCCTAGCGCCGGCCACGCGGTCCAGTGCCCCCCACGTGGGTGACGCGCTTGGAGACAAGCCACGACAGGAACCGTACCAGCAGGCGCGGACAGAGAGGCTTTCCTCTTCGGTGCTAAAGGGGCAGCACCAGCTGCCCACCTCCAAAGCAGGTCCCAAGGACTGCCCGTTTGGTGAAAGAAGACCAAGACAGCAAGGCGCGCAGGGCGGAGGTCATCACCGAGCCCACCGGCGCGTCATGGATAACACTTTTACAGGCGAAGACCAACTTTAGTCAGGATAAGCCTGGTCGCCTGTCCCCTTTCAAATTGCCGTTGTGTGTGGCAACCCCTCCCGCCAACGTTTTCGGGGGAAGAGGACCAAGGCGGCTATCAAAGGGGGCAGTGCTGCCACCGTAGCGAGGAAAACCAATTCCTCTGTCTTCAACCTTGTACGCGAGAACCTTCTTGCTCACCGTAATCCTAGACACCAAGCAGGAGTAGGGCTTTACACCGCGAGGTGGCCCGAACCTGGGTAGCTGCTGTGTCCCCTGTCGTGCCCTGTGCTTCGTGTGCTCTTGCCGTAGTCTCGCCGTGGTCACCGCGGAGCAAATAGAAACGAGCACGCCCCAGAGTTCGAACCAGGGTCTCCGGAGCCCCGATTCCGACAGATCTAACCAGCCACACGAAGATAGATAATTTTTATTTTTTTTATCTTCTCCGTTTAGTGCTACGAGAATGTAATAGATATTTTGTTCCACTCCGTATTATTTTTTTCTAAAAAATGTGCGGCTGATTTTTTTTCTAGAATTTGGCATGCACCTCCCCGCCGTCGGATGACATAGTCCGGATGCTGCACTGTTGGGTGTTTTCGTCGAACTGTCCAATCCTGGTTCATGCCAATTGATGCTAGAATTGCTATATTACAAGATATTTTTTTCCTCCTATCCCGTTGCAACGCACGGGTATGTTTGCTAGTAAATGAAAAAGATGAAAAGATAAGTAAGATAAATATATAAAAAAGGAGAAAAATAGAAACACTATTGAAAGAAAGGTCAAATGGGTTAGACCTTACTGGACATGTCAACGGATATATGCGAGCTCAAATTAGATACGGTACTTGCCCTTGTAGATGTTTTAACCTTATTCCACGTGTCAGCGAAACAACCCGGACAAACCTCGTCTACGCAACGCAAAATCCTCGTCGCATGGACGGTTTTAACTGACAGGTGGCCCTCAAGTCACTGGTGGCCTTTTATGTCAGTGTAATAGGATATAAGATTGTTAGGAGTTAATTATATAGATTAATTATTAAGAGCTAATCCATGCTATGTCGGTTCACTTTTAACAACCGTCTCCGATGTAACCGTCTTTGTACTCGGGTATATATACCCCAAAATTCATTCGATGAAAGAGACTGTTTCATCATTTGCTCCTCTCTCTCGTTTTACTCTTAACACGTTATCAGCCCGTAGACTCTGCCCCAAGAGCGAAAAGGCCACGAAGAACAGACGAGAAGAACAGAAAAAGGGTCGCCTCACCGGAGGAACCACCCACTGGGACGGGGGTGCATCAGCACCGGCGGGGGCTTCATCTCCTTCACCGTCGACTTCAAGCGCGCCCTCTGGCACGGCGCTTCCCTGCACGGAAGCAGCCCTGACGCTCAATCACGCGACGGCGTCACCTCGGCCCTGTCGAAGTTCCACGCGAACGTGGTGCTCCACCCGCAGCGCGCAGCCCGATCCCGGCGTGGCTCTCGACCATGGCCTGGCCCCTTTGCTCAAGGCGGATTCAGGTACACAGCACCAGCCTGGCCATCGGCCGGCTTGAGCACACCGCGACGCGGTAGCGACTCCCGGCAGCCAACCGTAAAGCGCGCTGCACCAGCCGGCCGAGGACGCCCTCCTCAACGCGACGACGCGGCCTCAGTCTTCTAGCGACACACGCCTCTTCCTTGCTCGATCCTCACGGCTGCTGCGTCTGTGTGTAGAAGGAACGAACGAACGAATCGATTGATTCATGTCCACGTACAGGAAACGATAAGGAACCTTGTCTCGTCGTCCCTTTTCAATTTAGCCCTTGCAGTTTACTCATTCACGGATTAGGCATTTGATTTTCCTGTTCATCCCTCAGGCTTAATAAAACTTTGTAGCGCAGCGGTTTGTCTCACTATATTTTACAGAAGATACACATGCCGAACGATCATGTCTTCAAATTGCATAAAATATAATTATACATTACATCATGTAAAGTTATCTTTTGAAGCTCACATGTCTTCATATATTACATGATTGTGTATAATTTTGTATTTACATGTATTACCTCAGTAATACCATTGCAACAGAATACTTTGCTTATACTCCACCCAATATTCCTTTGGAATTTTATCATAATGTTTGCCTCTCGCATTCTCTATCATACACCATTTCAATACAACAATTATATTTTTGCAAATGAAATTAAGTTTCTTTGCAATAATTATAAGGGTCATTCTTAAAATGACGAGCCCAAAATTTTATTTGTGAATCACAAGGTATTGATGGCATCTACTGCACCATTTGCAGATTATCCATCATTACTATGAGGTCTACATCTTGTCAATTTTACAAGATGATTATCTTCAAAGTGCTCTTCCAAATATTAATATTAGATGTGACTATCTCAAGATATCATAAGGTAATATTGGCATCTAATGCAAAATTTTGCAGACTATCCACTATTACTGCAAGGTCTACATCATGTCACTCTGACAGATGATTACCTTCAAAGTGATTTTCTTAAATATAGCATAACATAAGGTAATAGAGATATGAACATCTACTGACAAAAGTCAGACTATGTTTCCTATTACTGTGAGATCTACACCATATTGGTGATTATCTTCAAAGTTTTATCCTATATAAATTGAGGTCTACACATATGGTTATAAAAGCATCAGCTTTCTAAAAAAAAATTTGCTCCTCCGAGGCAATTGGTGTTGTTGTTCACTAAAATTATTTACTCCCATAGTAGATAAATATTATTCATGCACAATCACTATATGCTGAAATGGTATTTTTGTGCTAAAATCAAATATCAAGCCTCGCTTTGTTTGAATAATTCAGAGAAAAGTATGCAAATGTTTGCATATACTGGTGATTACCTTCTATTACATTGGTAAAATGCATGGTAGTGGAGTGTATGTCACTATTTGTGATTATAGTGTCGCCCATCTATCAAGACGGAGACCATGTCTCAAACATTGTTGCAAGATCCACATCACATGCATTGTGGTTGTTACTTTCATAGTACCTAACCAATGTTAAACTTGTAAAGTCTATGTTTTGGTCGTGACTCTAAAGTCACTCTTTTTCTTAAGAATGAAGCCCAAAACATTAGCAACGATTTCATCACATGCGCTGTATCGAAGGATGCACCCAGGTTCACCAAGGATCACCTTGGCCATGATTATTCTCAAACAAATCATCTTATCCATATATATATATATGGCTTACTCCTAGAAGTAAATTAAGTAAATGCATGTGCATTTTCATGTAACACATGGCTGACATTTCCAAATGCACTAAATTCATCTTAGGCGGGAGTATTTGTTTTAAGATGATTCATGACATCAATCATTGTATCCACATGTGGCATTGTTTGCTCTATAACCCCACGTTGTAAAAATGCCATGGCTATTCTCTTAATAGCCAAATATGTACATATGCATTTTATATGTCACGGACATCACTTAGTTCTCAAACTAAGTACATAATGGATGAATATTTATTCACCTTGAATATTTCCCCTAAGAGAAACATGCTGCCATGAGCACATCATGAATGATCACCCATTCGTTTTTCAAGACCTCAGGTCTATCGCAGCTCACGACTCTGTCACTTAATCAACTTCAAGTTGAGATCCCGTGATCAAATATTTTCATATGCAAATCCGGTTGAAAAGCCCTTAATACACTTTACATCCTCTTATGATGGTACTACCATTTTCATGGTAAAGAAATATATAATTTCTTAAAATCATCAGATTCACCCAACGGGTGCTATACCATTATATGAAATATTTGCTAGTACTGAGAATACTATGCAAGCCAATGGTTACAAAAATGGACCATGAGGAATTCAAATTAAAGTGGAGGCTAAAAGACAACCAAAGACAAAATTAACTCTTAATAGGGAATATATCGTTTTCAAACGATCACAACGGCAACTCTCAAGTTTGTCAATGTGTGGTTATACAAATATCATACCTATGATTACCAAACCCTCAAACACATGTTAAACCACACCACAAATTTGGGATAAATTTGAAAATTCAAAAACTTACAACCAGAAAATATTCTGGTAAATGATTGTTCTCAAATCTTCATCAGAAGGAGAGAACCAAAAATCTAGTGCAATAAAAGGATGGTGAATTCCTTTGCAACGATGACATGTTTGCGTAATAAATTTTTCAATAATATTGGAGACCTCAGGTAATCTCTTAATTATCCCAAAATATTATTAGCATATACTTGTTCTACTACAAGTAGTGCGATGTCCAATATCCTATTTCTTGGACACGATATTTGATAAATTTTGAATGTATGAAACAATTCATACTCAATATTGTTGCGTACATAATAATTTTCTAGATCTTAATAAATTAAATATTTGGCTTGGTAGCCTTAACCATACTGATTTGGGGATGATTAGAAAATTATTGACAATTCTGGTGGTCACAACTTTTTATGTTACAAAATTTTCCAAATCATTAGATTTTATGTGCACCGCATGTGCCATAGGGGAAATCAGTTTTAAGGCACTCTCACCTTAAAATTCTAAATGAGCCACTCATTCTTCCTTGAACACATTTAGAAGATATTTGTGGATTACTTAACCATTATGTGGTATTATTTAGATACTTCATGGTACTCAAAGAAACATTTATAAAATGATTTCATGTGTGTCTCTTGTTACACACAACCATGCATGATCTTACTAAATTAATTGCTCAACTTATCAAAGTAAGAGCAACTTATCCTAAACACCAGATAAATTCATTCGAATGGACAACTTCGATTGAACTCATTTCACGAGTAATGTCTGATTATATAGTACATACCCAGAATGGTTTAATTAAATATCTTATCAAAGATAGTGAAATTAATTACATGACCAATCTTATAGAATTGTAATTTACTAGCCTCTTGCTGGACAAATACGTCCTTACACACCGTAAGTATGATCTAAATCATACCAACTGCATATCATACTACTTTCCCCATATAATAAGTACATGGAAATCAACAAAGTATTTCCTATCTGCGATAATTCGGTCACATACCGATATCACCACTCCAGCGTACATCAATGGGCCCTCACAAAAAAATTAGGGATCTATGTGAGGAATAACAATGTATCCGTCAATCAAAATTATTCATAGCCCGTATGCTGATTGCATCAGCAATAAGGACATTTTTCGGCATTAGGGGGAGATAAATACCACAAATAATGCCGAGAAATATATTAGAAATGTTATTGACATTCAATCCTTATATCCACGTACTCAAAGAATCTGAACTAGAAGTTTAGAGAATCACATATTTGCAACACATTGCAAATCTGCCACATACATTTACTGATGACAAAGGTGTCACTAAATTTTATATTCCTGCAGTAAAGTGTCAGAAAGAGTGGAGGTGCCTGATAAACCACTCTTCTCCCCAAATGAGAGCAAGAGGGGGAGAAAATCTGACCACACGAGATATAACTTCTCATATGCTTCCGCGAAAACAGAGGAAATTACATCCTCAACCGGTAAATGTAATTCAACATCAAGTTGAGAGACACCTCACAAGATGCTCATCATCTAAACCCCGGCATAAATGTGCACAAATGATTTGGTGCCGGGACATCGAAACACCTTGACTCCATTGTTGTAGGAAATCACAAGGAGTTAAAAGGAATAAATACATTTCCACCAATTTCATCGATTCCATGAGAATCATATAAAATAAAAACTACATTTGTCGACATATATTTATTCTCAAAATTGCTAAAACCTTTTGGGCTCTGAACCAAAATCCATAGTAGAGTGCCTCTTGCACTCATATTGGTTCACATAAAAGGAAGCAAGTAATGAAGAATAGCACTCGCTCAGCAAACGAGTGGTATTTACCGCAGTAATACCCACTCCTCATAAGTATCTTCCATATGGAATACTAAAAACTTCTCATCCATAGACAAAGTCAATGAGGTGGTGAGAAAAGCGAGGCTTGTAGCAAAAGGGTTCACGCAGAGATCCGACATCAATTACGATGTGACATACCCTCCTGGTATTAGTGGAATTATGTTTCGATATTAAATATCATTGGCAGTATAAATAATACCATGCAGTTAATGGATGCAGTGACTACACACTCATGCGGATCACTCATTTCGGATATCTATATTAAAGTCCCTCAAGGGCTTACAATTCCGAAACAAACAAAAAAAAAACAAATCGCAACATGTTTTTGTGTAAAACTTCAAAGTCACTCTGTGACTTGAAATAGTCGGAAATCATATGGTACTACCGACTAAATGAGTTCCTTCTTCAAAAGGATTACTCAAATAATGATGATTATTTACATGTTTAATAAAGGAATCCCAAATTTGATTTCCTTTCATCACCTTAGTGTATATTGACGACTTCATCATCAATGTCTATACAAGACCTAAACATACACAAAATCATCTTAAGACGGAAATTTGGATTCAACCAAATTTAGCTTAAGTTTACAACTTGAGTATTCTCTCAAGAATACATATCAGTCTACATATATCCAAAACATACATGAGAAGTTCAATGTGGATATATCATATCAATAAAAGACATGTATGGTCATACTGCCCTGATAGGGTACAAATCCATTCATACCTAGGGGTGATAATGAAGTGATATCAAGACCTGAAGTTCTATCTCACTAATACCAAATCACACATATTATTGCAAACTATGTCAGGCCTGACACCATATTTGCTATGTTTTGTTCAGAGTGCAACCCCCAACAAAAGGTACATGGTTGATATAAGGAATATCATCTTATATCTGAAGCTCACAATAATTCTTGGAAAAGTCCATCAGGAAATACAAGATATGACCATGATATGATATAATGGTATTGGCTCTTTATTTGATCCCAACAATGCCATATCAATGACTGAATTGATGGAATAAGCTTCTTATGGAAGTCATCAAAATGGACTTTAATGGCTACTTCCACTTATCATTGTGACATAATTGCTTTATCTAAAAGCATTGCAAAATATGCATAGCTCAGCAGAATGATTAACCACACTCAAAATCATGTGGTTGAGATTCATTAGAATCACATAACTTGATTTATCAAGATGCTTCCACTTGTGTTACTCAATACCTACAGGTTATATGAAGAGCAATATTATAAAGCACATTGCTCGAAAATTACTTATCCTCACAAATTATAGAAAAGTGAAGATACAATTTGCAAACAAAATACTGTGAAAATCCAACAGATTATTCACAATGTCATGATCATGTCAATGGAATTGGTATGACACATCCTTCAGATTTGCAAAGTTCAGGGGAGTAATCTCCCAAAGTATAACCTATTAACAATCATCAGATTGCATATATTGTACTCTTTTTCCCTTGATGAGTTTTTCCCTAATGGTTTCTCATAAAAGGTTTTTAACGAGACAATATAGATACAAGTGTTCACATATGTCATATCCTTTTCTCCTTATATTTTTCCCATTGGGTTTTAAAGGAGTTTTCAATGACATATCAGATCGCACTCTTTTCCTTATGAGTTTTCTCTCAAAGTTTCTCATAATGGTTTTTAATGAGGCAATATCTTTTTAAGATCATATGCAATACTTTCAAGTTTTTCCCCACTGGGGTTTTTAAAAGGAAAGTATACAAAGCATATTTATTGTTCTCTAAACTCACCAATGAGTTTTCTCCTTCTTCAAAGGTTTTTCTCATATGAGTTATCAAGAGACAATACTCATTATATGTTGCATCATTTTCTCCTTATTATTTTCCCACTGGGTTTAAAGGAGTTTTAGCAACATATCTACACTATTCTCCTCATATTTTTCCCACAGGGTTTTTGGAGGAGACTTTAAAAATATTATACAGAAGACTTTCTCAAGATGAAGAACATTCTCAAAGGCAAATACATACAAGGAATCTTTATCAAGATGATGTATATTTGTAAAGACAAGCATTGATTAGGGAGAGTGTTAGGAGTTAATTAAATAGATTAATTAAGAGCTAATCCATGCTATGTCGGTTCACTTTTAGCAACCGTCTCCAATGTAACCGCCTTTGTACTCGTGTATATATACCCCAAAATTCATCAATGAAAGAGACCGTTTCATCATTTGCTCCTCCCTCTCGTTTTACTCTTATAACAAAGATAAAACGCAGAGACCACACCAGCAAGTAACCAACTCTTCTCCACCCCCCACCCCCCTTCTCTTTCTCTTGCCTTTTTTATTTTGGTCCTCTCCTCCCCGCCGCGCACGAACTCCAAAGCACGCCCACACACCACCACCGGAGCCAAGGCCCCGATGTCGCTGCCGCCGGCGATGGAGTGGCGCCACTCCATGCTACTATCCCACCTCCACCCGTCCGCGTCCCCACTCATAGGTGACCGCGGCGCCAAGGCAGAGCGCCACCAGCTGATGTCAGCGACTGCGGCGGGCCTAACCGCGTCTCCATGTGCCGGAGGAGGGAAGGGGGAGTCCTCGGGAGGCGGCTACTGCGTGTTCTGTGAAATCGTGAAGGGCACCTTGCCGGCCTTCAAGGTTCGCTCTACTACCACGGAATCTGCTCTGCTGCGTAATCGCTTGGCGACGCGTTTGCGGCCTATCTGCTTCTAGTTTTATCTCGCTTCCATTTGCAGTATCGGAGGACTAGCCATTTCTGATTTCTTAGTCGGATTGGCTGTTGTGTGTGTTCTTGCAGCTCTACGAGGACGATCAATGCTTGTGCATCCTGGATGTTAGACCACTGAGTCTTGGGTAAGACGCTCGTGTCTCTGCCGTTGCTCCTTTCTGCTCTGGATTTTGTTCATGTAACTTTTAATTTGAATAATTCGTTTGGTTCTATTGTTAGTCTGTTAAACTTTTGTTGTAGAGGTTACAGACTTATGTCATGAATTGACATGATAGTGGCGAATCCTCTTGACTACTACTACAACAATCATTATTAGTTTTTCATAGAAAGTAGTGTTTGTGAAGATTGGTTTAAGCATCTTGACCTCGGTGCGAGGGGATGCGTTGCATGTTATAGGCAGGGGTGCACCTCCCTGTAGCGCATACATCGGAGAGATTACAATCTTGGAGAGCAAGAGAAGGAAATAGAGATAACCGGTTACAGGAGATAAACCATAAACCATGCAACAACCTGCCGGCACAATCTCTCTTAACAGATTCAACTACTCTCAAACTACTCATGTAATCTATCTCTATATGTCACGTTACATGAGACAACATTGTTTAACACCCTCCCTTAATCACAACTTGGTCAAGTTGAGATTACGCTTGAATTCTTCAAAGCTTCTTGTGGGCAACGCCTTGGTAAAGCCATTTGCAACTTGATCTCTGGAATGAACAAACCGAATTTCCAATCTTTTGCTAGCAACTCTTTCTCGGACAAAATGGAAATCTATTTCAACGTGTTTTGTTCTTGCATGAAAGACTGGATTTGCAGACAAATAAGTTGCACCAAGATTATCACACCAAAGACATGGAGCCTGAGTATGTTTTATACCAAGTTCTCTGAGTATGGACTGAACCCAGATGATTTCTGCTGTTGCATTTGCCAATGCTTTATATTCTGCTTCTGTGCTTGATCTTGAGACAGTGACCTGTTTCTTTGCACACCAAGATATGAGATTAGGTCCAAAAAATACTGCATGGCCACCTGTTGAGCGTCTGTCATTAATGTCTCCTGCCCGGTCAGAGTCAGAAAAAGCACTAACAAGGGTAGATGAAGACTTAGTGAAAGTAAGCCCAATATTCATAGTATCTTTCACGTATCTTACTATACGCTTTGCAGCAGTCCAATGAACTGTGGTAGGTACATGAAGAAACTGGCATACTTTGTTAACAGCAAATGAAATGTCAGGTCTTGTAAGGGTCAAGTACTGAAGTGCACCTACTAGACTTCTGTACTTGGTACCATCCTGCTGACTCAGGAGCTCTCCTTCTGCAAGGGATAGCTTCTCAGTGCTGGACAAAGGGGTTGGTGACGGTTTGCATCCCTGGAGTCCAACTCTTTTTACAAGATCAGTTGCATATTTTTCCTGGGAGAGGTGAAGTCCATCTCCATGTTTCTTTACTTCAATACCTAAGAAGTAATGCAAGTCTCCTAGATCTTTGAGTGCAAATTCAGCACCCAAGTCCTTCAACAGTCCTGCCACTGCATCATCAGATGAGCTTGTAACAATAATATCATCAACATAAATGAGAACAAATATGGATGTTCTTGACTTATTGTAAATGAACAACGACGTGTCAGGCTTGGAGGGAACAAAGCCAAGTGTCTGCAGTTTCTGACTGAGACGAGAGTACCATGCCCTAGGAGCTTGCTTGAGTCCATACAGAGCTTTGTCAAGCTTGCACACATGAAAGGGAAAGTTTTTGTTTTCAAACCCAGGAGGTTGTTTCATATACACTTCCTCTTCCAGAACACCATGAAGGAACGCATTCTGAACATCTAGCTGTCTGAGACTCCATCCCCTGGAAACAGTAATAGACAAAACGAGATGAATGGTGGCAGCTTTTACAACTGGACTGAAGGTGTCCTCATAACCTATGCCATACCGTTGCTTGAAGCCTTTTGCAACAAGTCTAGCTTTATAGCGATCAATACTTCCATCAGATTTTCTTTTGATTCTGAATACCCACTTGCAATCAATGAGATTTTTACCTTGCCGTGGAGAAACTAGGTGCCAGGTTTGATTTTTCTGAAGTGCCTTGTGCTCTTCATCCATAGCTTTCTTCCACCGTGTATCACTGAGTGCTTCTCCAAGGGTTTGTGGTTCACCTGTGGAACATGCTAGACCAAATTTGAGTATACGTTTATAATTAACAGGTTGGATTACCCCTTTCTGCAAACGTGTACAAGGTGGTGTCGAAGGCTATGGCGCAGAAGATCCAGGAGCTGCGAGAGAATCTGCAGCAGCAGTTCCCCCAATCAATCCCGAGGTGGATGTGCCAGCAGATGCCGCGGTGATGGGATCTTCTATGGCACCAGGAAACGAAGCAGCAGTGGCCTCACGCGCAGAAGATCCAGGCGCTGGAGCGGGCTCCCGTGACGAGGCCAGATCCTCGCGGGATGCCGAGCCAGTCGGGGAACCGGACCCTTGTCGGCTGACACACGGGATTCCGCGCCGGTCGGTCCAGTTGGCCGATGCGGACCGTGTGTAGCAACGAGGCGCGTCGGAGAAGCGAGTCGAGGGGCGCCACGTGGCACCTGGCGATTGGTGCGGGTTGGCGGAGGCCGCCGAACGAGTAGGCTCGCGCCGCGTCGGTGGCTCGGAGTAGCCGACGCGTGCGCTGGCCCTCGGGTCGCTGTCGCTGGCAGTGTGCCCAGGGGAGGACAGCAGCGATCCCAAGGGAGATTGCCTGCAGTCCTGGTGCTCCTGACGCGGCGGTGATCCCGAGGGAGATATGCTCCCTGGATCCCTGCAAATGAAATAACGCCCAGCTTGGGCTGTTTCTGCACCATTTTCAGAGCTGCGGCCACCATTTTCTTCAGTATTTTTTTCTGCATCATCACATAACTCAGGAAAAGCATGAGAATTATTAGTCAACATGTGCTCAGTACAGTTATTTGCCTCACGATCACCGACAAGATGTTGAGGCAAAAGAAGAATTTCTTTGCGAAGCATGGCACCGGCGTTTGGGTGGAGATCAGCAAAGAGAAATTTAGTCTCATAAAAAACGACATCACGAGATATATAGATTCGTCCAGTAGGAACGTCTAGGCACTTGACACCTTTATGTTGAGCACTGTAGCCTAAGAAAACACATTGCTTGGAGCGGAACATGAGCTTGCGATTGTTGTACGGTCGAAGATTTGGCCAACACGCACAACCAAACACACAGAGAGATGCATAGTCAGGTTTGACATGAAGAAGTCTTTCTACCGGAGTTTCATTGTTGATAACTCTACTAGGCAACATATTTATGATATGAACGGCAGCTAAGAAAGCTTAATCCCAAAAATTTAGAGGCATGGATGCACCGGCTAGAAGAGCAAGACCAACCTCAACTATGTGTCTGTGCTTACGTTCAGCAGACCCATTTTGTTGATGGGCATGTGGACACGACACATGATGAGAGATGCCAAGATTTTGGAAGAAGGAATTTAATTTTCGTATTCCCCTCCCCAATCAGATTGGACAGCAATAATTTTGCTATTGAATTTTCGTTCAACGAGAACTTGGAAATTTTGAAACACTTGGAAAACCTCAGATCGTTTTTTAAGTAAATAGATCCAAGAATACTTGCTGAAGTCATCAATGAAGCTAACATAGTATGTATGTCTACCAACAGAACTTGGGGCAGGAACCCATACATCGGAAAAAATTAGTTGCAAGGGTTTGGTAGAAATACTAGTGGAAATAGGATAAGGTAATTGATGACTTGTTGCTTTCTGACAAGAATCACAAATTGTTTCAACATCACGCTCTCCAACAAATGGGAGCTTATTCTTCCTAAGCAATCGTTCAACTAAAGAAAAAGATGCATGCCCTAGTCTATCGTGCCACCTCGTCGATGAGAGTTTGGTGACACCATATGCTTGCTTATTTGATCTTCTAAACTCCGGAATCAATGGGTAAAGCCCTCGAACACATCTACCTCGGTAGAGAACCTTCATCGTTGCCTGATCCTTGATCAAAAAGAAAAAGGGGTGAAATTCAAGGAATACGTGATTATCGATGGCAATACGATGAACGGATAGAAGATTTTTAGATGCACTAGGGACATGCAAAAATTTTCTAAGATGGACTTTTCGGTGAGGAGTATTAATAACTGTATGACCAACATGTTTAATTCTCATACCTGCTCCACTGGCCCTGTGTATCTGATCTTGGCCGCGGTACTTTTCACGCATAGTCACCTTCTCCAACTCACCGGTGATGTGGTTCGTAGCACCGCTGTCCACATACCAGTTTGTATCTACCCCGTACGAGGCTTCAGCAGCACCAGCAACCTTTTCATCTTGCGAGGAGTCACCGTCGTCTTCCTCGAAGCGGTACCAGCAGTCCTTTGCGGAGTGCCCTGGTTTCCCGCAAATCTGACACCGAATGGCGTCGGGGCGGTTTTTGGAATTGCGGCGGCCCTTGCTGTTGGTGGAGGAGGGCCGTCCGCCGGTGCGAGGTGCAACGCCGCCGCTGCTGGAGTTCCCACCGTTGCTGGGGTTCCCGCCGCTGCTGCCCTTGTTCTTGCCGCGCGGCGGACCACGGTGACGAAAGCCACCACGGCCACCACGAATCGCAGAATTGGCAGAAGACTTGAACCCGGTGCTGCTGGAGTACATCGCCACGCGCTGATCGAAGTTGCTCATCTGAGCGAACAGATCGTCGAGCGTGATTGGTTCGGTGCGGGCGTCGATGGCCGACACCAGGGGCTGGTACTTCATGTCCAGCCCGGCGATGATGTAGGAGATGATCTCATCTTCGTCCAGCGGCTTGCCGGCGGCGGCTAGTTCGTCAATGAGGGTGCGTATGTGAGCGAAGTAGGCGCCGACGGACTGCGTGCCCTTCTGAGCATTGGAGAGAGCAACGCGGATGTTGTTCACCCGCGCCCTGGACTGCAACGAGAACATGCTCGCCACCGCAGTCCAGAGCTCATGCGCCTTCCGGATGTTGGTCACCTGGACGAGAACCTCTCTGGACAGGTTATTCAGCAAATATGCGAGTACCTGCTGGTCCTCCCGAACCCAAACTTGATGGAGAGGGTTTGGAACGGCTTCCTCCTTGCCGTCTTTGTCCTTGGTGACGATGTGCTTCTCCGGTTCCTTGACTGATCCTTTGGCATAGCCAAAGACGCCAGCCCCGATCAGTTGCGACGTGACCTGGGCACGCCACAGGACGTAGTTCGTCCTGGTAAGCTTCTCCGTAACCTGACCTGAGAGGCCGGACGACGGGACGCTGGTGGAGGAGGACATGGCGAGCTCGGCGATGGGAAAGGTTGGATGGATTGGAAACTAGATGAAGTGGAAGAGGGAGGCTCTGATTACCATGTGAAGATTGGTTTAAGCATCTTGACCTCGGTGCGAGGGGATGCGTTGCATGTTATAGGCAGGGGCGCACCTCCCTGTAGCGCATACATCGGAGAGATTACAATCTTGGAGAGCAAGAGAAGGAAATAGAGATAACCGGTTACAGGAGATAAACCATGGAACAACCTGCCGGCACAATCTCTCTTAACAGATTCAACTACTCTCAAACTACTCATGTAATCTATCTCTATATGTCACGTTACATGAGACAACATTGTTTAATAGTGTTAATTGTGGTAACTGTCCTGCTACACTTCCGATTTTTTTTTTCTCGAACATGCAGGAGATCTGCGTATCATTATATTAAGAAGAAGAAATGGGACAAGAACCCATACAATGCCCACTGAAACACGCCACACTAAAGTTCTTAGCTTACATTCTTGCCTGAAAAACAAAGGAAAAAACGACCACACATGACCACGGCAAAACAACTAAGCTCCAAGGGCCGGGGCAGTCAAGGAAGTGAGGCCCCGTGCACCTGCAATCTCCCAAAGATGCCGCTCATCACCGGCAGTGTCCAGCGCTCTTGCCATGCTTGGAGATGCTCTGTCAAACACACATGCATTTGAATCCCTTCTTTAGGTGATCAGGAGTTGTTTGCCATGCTTTCTCCCACCAATCATCAAACGACGTTTCAGCTGGTTGGGGAGCAAGGTGCTGTAACCCAACTTGACAAAGGATAAGAGTACCAAAATTGCCTTGCAAAGGGACAGGACACTAGCAGATGGTTGATCGTTTCTTGATCCTGATCACACAACACACAAATTTCTGGATGGGGAAGTCCACGACGCGCGAGCCGATCGGCGGTCCAGCACCTGTCATGCGCCACTAACCATAGGAAAAATTTGCATTTTCCAGGGGCCCAAGTCTTCCAAATACGTTCCCATGGTCTGAATTGAATTGCTCCCTGAAAAAGATGTTCATATGCAGATTTTGCTGATGACCAGTGGGCACTTCCGATTTTGTTACGTCGTTACATCTGGCTTATTTGGTTTGTGTGCGCCTGCGCCATAAGTTAATGCCACCTTCTTGTTTTCTGAAACTAGGCCTTTTGTACTTTACTGGTACGCTTGTTTACTGTGGATTGACAAATAAGTATAAAAAGTGGTGCAGCTGGCTGAAATTATTATGGGCATACTAGAGGTGTAGAGAGGATAGCTGGCCTAGTACCAAGAGTTGCTAAGACATGCAGCACCCGTTAGTTTGCCTGATAGATGCACACGGAGTGCTTAGTTTGCTTGGACAGAGAAATCATGTGGCCATAAAATTAATTCAATTATGCATGGTACATCTGCCTTACTACACTAATTGGGCGGCACTCACCATGCTTTCAATTTTTTTGGCGAGCATAACAGGTTGAGCTAATATTGTTTGTGTTTACCAAATCACCGTTACTTTCTTAATGTTGGTTGGTAATTGAGTTAAAGAACTGCTGCTGCTGGATTTGTAGTTGTACTTGTACATTTGAAGGTGAACAAAATCATTGATCTGTTGTTACTTGTGAATAGTGTTATAAAGGGTTTGATGTCTTTGATCCTTATGTTTCTTCAAGTAACTGAAAAGGTGGTTACGAAAAATGCAAATGTATAGACCCCTCTTAAGTGGTTTTCTGTAGCTCAGTTTCAATTAAACAAACACCAAATTTGTTCAGTAGATGGGTTGTATTTGGATGTGTATTCTATCCATGCCTTCAATAGGACAGGCTATTTCAGATACTGCACTAAATGACAAGATTATTGCCAGTTTGTGTTTTGATGTGAATACTCTTGATGATTTGATTGTCATGTGTTAAGTTCCTGAGAGGGTAGTTATGAGAGGTGGGAGGGCGAGGGCGAGGATGTCTGGGCTTCGGCACTGTACAAATTGGTGCCACTTGTTAGTCCTATACAAACTGAACGTAGAGGCTAGCTTTCCTTTTCTATATGCAGGACCACATTCACTGAATGATAATGATCTGTGCGTTTAATTTTAAAATAGCATGTCAGGCTTTTGCTAATTTCTTATCATGCATGCATAACAGAAAGCATTTTCTGTCAGTGTAAAAGAATTTGTTGAATGCATTCAAACAGTTAAGCTATTAGGCATATTGCTGAATGAACTTTATAAGCTGGCAACATTAGTTTATTGATGGGGACCAACAGTCTCATGATTTGTAAGGAAATGGGGACATATGGTTAATTCATGTCCATAGGAGATTTTTTTTTTTTTTTTTTTTTTTGCGGAAAGTCCATAGGAGAAATTTGATCGACCTTACGCTGGTTCCGTCGCTGCACCAGCGCAACAATCTCTCTTGCTTGTGCTACCACCTTACATGAGCATATATTGGGTGTGAGCTACTTTCCCCCACCATATAGGGCAAGTTCCTGGTAATTGTTTGCATCTGAGTGTTGATATCCCCACTAATATAAAAAACAACAGTTGTGGCTTATCCGCGTCTGACGGTCCAGATTGATTCCATGTTTAGCGCGGCACAACACATGTAATACCCCTAGTCCCCTAGACTTGCTGCAAATTATCCACCACAGCCACTGTTTAAAAGCTTTTCCTCACCACTGCCCCTTCTGAATCGCACAATGACGCACCCCCTCCCAAAACGCATTGCACGTTTGTAGCTGTTACAGCAGTGTAACTTCTATTGGTTGATCTAGCAGTGTTAATTACTACTCCCTCCGTTCACAAATATAAGATGTTCTAACCTTTTTGTGAATCGGATGTATATAGACATATTTTAGTGTGTTTGTTCACTCATTTCAGTCCGTATGTAGTCCATAATTGAAATATCCAAAACATCTTATATTTGTGAACGGAGGGAGTATATTATAAGAGTGATAAATAAGGACTTGCAGTGCAGTTGTCTAGTGCTGATGTGGCTTCTTGTATGATCATTCTGTATCTCGGGTGGTATGTAACGTTACTGGGTATGCTCCGAGTTCTGATAGAAGGCTATGTGGATACTGGGGGATCTGATTGATGAACACAAAGGGTGCAGCTAAGGGGCCAATTTAAAACTTGAGTAAAGGAATGGAATACCGAATTGGTGATGATATTTGCTTGTTAATCTTGTAGTTGTGCAACAACGCAATAGGAATCACCAGTCTTGTGGACAGCGATCACCTCGGCTGATTGAAACATTCAATTACGCAGTGACGGTGGATAAACCATCATGGATATAATTGACATGAAGCTAATGCTCTGAAATGATTAGTCGACTGCATAGTCTGATTAATCACCTATTTTCCTGGTTTAATCCTGTCATATGTAAGCTTGTATTCACAGCAATTTAGTTTATGCCATTGTGCAGTGGTGGTCAAAATATCCACAATATATACACTGTATGTCTCACGGGTGTCTGTATTCATTGCAATTATAAGTAAACATACCGCTTGAAATTGTTCGTTACTTTACATTTCACGGGTGTCTGTAATCATCACAATTGGATCGTATAAGCAATTGTATTCTTGTGACTATATTACAATTAGCGTCTATACACTTGTAGCTGTTAATTTTGATTCACTCTTCATTCTAATGTTATTTGTAGAATAGGACAAAACAAGAGATTTATCCTTCTGCAAGAGATAATTTTTCTGTGCTAGATAAGAGTGTTGGTGATGGTTTACATCCCTGCATGCCAACTCTGGTTAGAAGATCAACTGCATATTTTGCCGGAGAGAGACGAAGACCCTCCCTGGTTTTCTTTATTTCAACTAGTTGACCTGTTGCGCCAAATGGCGCAGAGGCACACTAAAACCATGTACGCGATGAAAAGAATTTCCATGATTTGGTTACAAATCAACACCATCTAACAAAATAGGGAACTAAGCAATGAAAGTGCTAAATGTTAATTACAAATCTGTAGGTTTTTTGGGATCCTTCTGTTTTTTCTAAGTTTTGGAATTGCAATATACTGGTATGTTTTCCTGATTACATACATCACTAATATGAAGCAACAAATCAACACCATCTAACAAAATAGGAAAACTGTAAACCACATTCTTTGGTCTATACAAATATGACATGTTGAATTCTTCTTTGATGTTGTATGAAAATAGCAACAACAAAAAATCAACCAAGCACATCTAAGAATCTACCATATTTCTCTCATGAAGGCTTAGCTGGGTTAGGCCCAATTAGAAGAGAATATAATAGGCCAGAATACATAACGACTGTCTTTCTCTTTCTTTCTCCTTTCTCGGTAGCTCGGCTCGGTGAAGCAACATGCTGGTTTTGCTTCAGCCAACCTTGCCTTCACCTGTACTTGTTAAATCTCCCTCTCCCCTTCCTATGCTCCATCCACGGATTTAACTTCCGCTGTACTTCCGCTCGTACCTTGCCTTCACCTGTACTTGTTAAATCTCCCTCTCTCCCCTTCCTATGCTCCATCCACGGATTTAACTTCCGCTCGTACTGATTTAATACACCCCCCCCCCCCCCCTCCCTCATACCCTTCTAGTCCGATTTTTATTGGGGGAAAGGAGCTCAATTGGCGATTCTCTTAGCATCAAAAGAGATATTCCATTTTATTTGTTAAAACACCCAAAGCGGAAAGGATATCATACTGTTTGCAACCTGCAGCATATACATAAAAGATAACTGAATGAGCAAATTTCACATGAGTGGAGACTACAAACAAAATATTCAGAAACTACCAATTAGTATTTTACAACTATAACATACGGAAACCAAACAATCAGATTCTAAGTGCTCAAATATTAGACCGCTAAAGAATCTTGATGGAATTGAACCATCCTTCATTCAGGATCTTAATATATGACCAGTATGCACCGAGAATCTCCACAGGCATAGAATAACATGATTCAGCATGTACCGAATGCGACCAAACAAGGAGCATTAGTTTAGAAATTTGAAAAGCATGTCAAGAATCTTCCATATGCATCCAACATTCATCTTCTTTTTTTAAGTTTAGTATATGCCGGACCTGCATAACATACAGGAATCCAGTCATGACTAACTTTATATACCTATATGGCTGACTACTCTACTACTTATTGGAGTATAAGATTCTGCAAATTGCCCAAGCTAAATAATCCAAATAGGTGAAGTATGTGTGGCACAATGGATCAGAATACTGGTTCTGAACAGATTTTGACTAATGGATATCATTGTGAGGAAACCCAAGATTCACAATAACAGACCACAATATTCATTTCTGCAGTAACATAATATAGGTTGTACCTTCAAATGTTGATTTTAGTCGCTTACTTTTAGATTTTCCTGCATGGACCAGCTTATCCCTGAAAGTACAGTTGAATATGTCAAAAAATAGTTGCACCTCCGATATATGTGATACTTCTATAACAAGGCTATATATACGGGATATACTACATAGGTAGTTCTTGGACATAGATTGATTTTTAGAACACCCTGGTGTTCCTGCACAAAAGGAAAACACTGGTATTATCTATGTGTGCATATTTCGAATGAAATTGCTCCAGTAGAACCTAATTGCATTGCAGCGAAGGAAAGCCACAACCATATGATTCATACCTCTGTATCAACCTCAAACTCACCATGGCTAAGAAAAAGTCATCGCTCACATGAGCCAATTTCAACTTCCAGGGACAGAGGGTAAACTTCAAACTCACCATGGAAGCCTGGCTATGCTTTGCTCCTTTTTCTAACAAAATTAATAAAGTTTAGACAAGATTAGTAGGAGCACAAGATCCTGGAGGCCTAATATGATCATACGCTGGACAAGAAACAAACCTGCTTGTCCTAGAGCACAAGATCAGTAGGATGAGGCCAAAGCCTGGCTGGAAGCCAGAGAACTGCTGAACAAAGAAAACAATCACCGAGCCGTTGAATATTAAATAAGCTCCACGTACTATCCATGTAAACCACAAGGGAAACCACCATATACATTTTGTATGCATCAACATATACTCATTAAAAAAACAGAAAACACTTTATGCGCATCCACATATACTTACAAAAACAAGAGCTAAAATTAGATCCAGTGGAACCTAACACCAGCCCCAACATAAAAGGAATATAGAAACAAAATTTACTTTTTGAAAAGAAGAAACAACTTGACCTTTGCTAGGCTAAACAAAAAAGAAAGATCGTGATACTATTTAGATGACGATTGAGATGGTTAGCTACATACGTTTTTTGACAGCTCACTGCCCATCTTCATGGTATGCAAGCACAGAGGAATTAATTCAGTTTGCAGAAGAATGCCAATAACCTCAGTATCATCAACCTGCATGCATAATAAGAAGGTCAAAAGTCTTCTTTGAAAACCAAGAAGACAGCATTTGGTATTTGGAAACAATCAAGAAATCAAGTTTTGGTCGATTTGAGCCTTGAATCGGCAGCGTTCACACCTACCTTGCTCTAAATTAATCAAAAGAAATAAGAATATGTGCATCACATAATGCTTTTGGAAAATCGTTCTACACAAACATGAGGAATTTGTAATCCAATCTCCGGATGCAAAAAAGTTGCATCATACGTATATGCAGTCCATATTCATTCACATAATTTTCTTAAAACACTTTCTATAATTCAAGCAGGTTTTTTCTTTCTTGCCACTTATCAGTAGAACAAAACACACCAAAAAATCAAGAAGCAATCTAACAAATGTCTTCGCACTTTCAAGAAAAAAAGATATGAATCAACTCTCAAGCGATGGACGGTTGGACGTCTTCCCTGTCTACTACCGTCAGGCTCAACACCAACTCCACATATCAAGCACATGTTGCCTCTCTCCACAACATGACAACACTCTACAAAGCAGCAAAAAAATTGGGCGTCCCCTGACCCCTCGTTGCCTGAGAAGAATAAAAGAGGGAATGATGTGTGAAGCTCACCTTGGTGTGTTGGAATTAGATGTGCTCGCTGTAGCTCGACCAAGCTGCGCCCATGGTCTGGACCGGCAGTCCACTGCAGGTGAAGGCGTGCCCCAGCCTCCTCGTAGGTCCCGATCCAGGAGCAGATCGAGGCGAGCCTTCCACTTTCAGAGGGGAGGTTGTCATTATCGATCTTAAGGCAGCTTCCCACCTTCCACTTGTCCCTGATCACCTTTTCAGTTTCCTCTAGCCTACAAAAATAATTTTAGAGAGAACCCTTCCATAAGAAACAAATGAAAGCAAGAGAACGAATATACAACTGGAAGCCAACATCTTCTTATCAGAAAGAATTTCTAAGAAACAAATGAAATCAAGACAGATGGATGGGTTCGAATCGGAAATAAAACCAAGTAGTAGGAAGGAAAACATAGCATTTAGCAAAACTGGCTATAACTGAAAAAAAGACTAACGAGGTATGAACAAAAAAAGAAAATGATGATGCAAATGCCTAATATTGTCAAACAACGACATTTCAAATTCCACCAAACAATACGGTATTAAATATACTACTTCAAGATATACACCCCAAATAGATGAACGTGTAGTATATAGCATCAGTTTTACATAGTACTACTACCCTGACACGGAATATCTGTAGTGCATACTTCAAATAACAGATTTCATCCTTAGTCGTGCAAGTATCCACAAAGCACTTCCGATCGTCGATGAGCAACCTTACTAACGGTCCTATATATCTCTTTTTCTTATGCAGAAGTACACTGAATCAGTTCAGAATTTACCTAAGGCCAGGATTCATGATTTGTTTCACAACAAAAATTCCCCCCTGACCATTTAATAAAAATAAAGTATACCGCTATGTATGAACGACACATCTAAATATCAATTTCATTATGCTTCAAGTATTTTTTATGATTGGTCTCTAAATACTCTTACTCTCGTGTAATGAAAGAGTTATTTTTCAAAAAAAAAGCAGCAGCAGCAGCTAGCTTGCATCGGGCAATGCAGCTAGCAGCCAGCATGCACCAAGAATCAACATTTCGCCCAACGACTACGGCGCACAGAGCAGTAACGACAAGCAGCGGAAGCAAATGGGAACAGTAGCGGCAAGGGAGCAGCGATGCTAGTCTCAAGCCACCAAAGGCCTCCGCTTGGGCTTGCCGGCGCCCGTGCCCACAGCGGGCGGCAGGTCGAGGAGGTCAATCTCTGACCACTCTTCTGCGGTCGACCTGGTCGCTGCCATGCTGTCGCTGGCGTCGTCCGAGCCTGAAGTGCACAGTGATGCAGATCTTCCCTCTGCAGCACATCTGCATCCATATCCCATCCACAACAAGAATCACAATGTACAATCAGGAATCCGCCCACATAGACAGTACGGGAAAGAAAACAAGATGCAAACCTTGTGGGTCTTCACATCGAGCATGGGGAGCTCGATCTCAGGCGCGACCTGGGGTAGGCGACGGGCACGTCGAACTGGAGGGGTAAACCGCTGCCGCCACGCATCGCCGTCCTGTGGACCGGCCGCTGTCGACAGCAAACGGCGTCTCACCCACCATGCTCTTCGTGCCCTTGTCCCATCCGAAAGAATTGACGATAACCCCCCCTGTTGGTCTGCCTTTGATCATAAGCCCCCCTTTGTGTCACTGAGGTGTGGGACCGGACCCCACATGTCAGTGACACAAGGGGGGGCTTATGATCAAAGGCAGACCAACAGGGGGGGTTATCGTCAAATCTCCCATCCCATCCGGACTTCACCCCGCCTCTTCCACCCCATCCCCCATCGCCTCCTCGCCTTCTTGATTTCCTGTGCTCCGCCTCTGCCACGTCGTCCTCCTCTCCTCTCCAGAGGACTCGCCACGGCATTCTGCCCCTGTTGCCTTTGAACTGGCACGCGAGCGGACGAGGTGAAGTCCGGATGGGGTGGAAGAGGCGGGGCTCGGGGTGAAGCATGTGAGGACGGAGGAGGAGGAGGAGCTCGAGGCGGATAGAGGGAGGGCTCGTACCAGGGAGGGAGGATGGAGGACGGATGCGGATGGGACGCGGCTAGGGTTTGTGGGGGTGGCGGCTGAGACGAGCGAGGCTGGAGTGAGGGGCGCGGGCGTGCGGCTGTGGGGATTGGGTGGCCAATGGGCTTTTCAGAATGAACAACCAATCGCACCATTCCATTCCGCACCCAGCCAACACACAATGACCCCACCAAGGAATTGGCCCACTCGTCATATAGATGTGAGAAAAATGAACAAGGTAAAATGCACAGTCAAGATCTAACGCTGAGGGAAGAAGAGGTGGGAAATTTACAGCGATCGGACGGCCAGGAACGGCCCAATTCGAGGGAGCTCCGTGGAGGAGGGTCGGCTAGCATCCTTATAGGTTTAAATGCCAAGGAAGAAATGCAAATCTCCTGGATCCTTGAGAGCAAACTCTGAGCTTAAGTCCTTTAGCAATCCTGTCACTGCCTCATTTGATGAACTTGTAACAATAATATCATCAACATATATAAGCATAAATATGGATGTATTTGACCTATTATAAATGACGAGAATACCCTCGGGGAGCTTGTTTCAGACCATACAATGCTTTATCAAGCTTACACACATGGAAAGGTGCATTTTTATCCACAAACCCAGGAGGTTGCTTCATATACACTTTCTCTTCCAGAACACCGTGAAGAAACGCGTTCTGCACATCTAGCTGTCTGAGACTCCATCCCCTGGATACAACAATGGACAGGACAAGACGAATAATGGCAATTTTAACAACTGGACTGAAAGTATCCTCATAGTCTATGCCATACCTTAGCTTGAAACCTTTGGCAACAAGTCTAGCCTTATAACGATCTATGGTTCCGTAGACTTTCTTTTAATTCTGTAAACCCACTTGCAATTTATCAAGTTTGTACCTCTCTATGGTGGCACCAAGTGCCAAGTTTGTTTTTCTGAAGAGCAAGAAATTCTTCTTCCATGGCCTTTTTCCAACGTGCATCACCAAGTGCATCATCCAGATTGTTTGGCTCTCCCATTGAACTGCTGTATTTAGTAATATGCTTGTAATTAACGGGTTGTATAACTCCCCTTTTGTAGAAGTGTGCGAGCAGGTACATGAGATGCCACAGGCGGGGCTGGTGTAGAAGATCCAGGCCTCTGCTGAACAGAATCAATGCCCCCTATCGCACCTGATGCAGGCTCAGGCGCGTCACAATCTATCAGATCATTTGCGGCTGCATGCGGTTGTGGAGAGGAGCGAAGCGGCGAGCGCAACGGCACAGGCAATCCCGGGCGACAATCATGCAGCAATGATGGTTGCTCTGGCGCATCACACATGCGGCCGGGCCCGCCAGGGTCAGCCCCGAGCCCTGGGCCGGTTGCGCCGCGCACACCATACCGTGTGTACACTTGCGGGTGGGCCGTGGAATGTGAGGGAGCGGGGGAAGCGGCCGCCTGCCGCGTGGCCACCGGGGATTTGCCCTGGCTAGACGCGGTCGGCTCGGACGCGAAAGGCACCTGACGAGGCGCAGATCCCGGAGATGCTTCGCCAGACTGCGACGCCGCCGATCCCGAAGCAGATTTATACGTTCCCAGCGGAAGACACATGTGATATGCGCCGTTTTGAAGCGATTTTACACCATTTTCTTCACTGTTTGCATCTGTTTCTTCACCAGTCGTCCCTACATCAGCACATAGCTTATAACCAGGATTAGCAGAGTTAGTCAATTGGTCATTATAATTATCACCCCTTTGGTCAAGGCCAATTAAATGAGAAGGCAAAAGAAGGGTTTCTTTGCACAAGAGAGCTCCGGCGTTGGGATGGGGATGTGCAAAGGGAAAGATTGTTTCATCAAAGACAACGTCGTGAGAAATACAAACACGACCAGTGGGCACATCAAGGTACTTGACCCACTTGTGTTGAGCACTATACCCAAGAAAAACACATTGCTTGGAACGAAACATAAGTTTGCAATTGTTGTAGGGGCGTAGATTTGGCCAGCATGCACAACCAAACACACACAGAGAGGTGTAATCTGGTTTGATATGGAGTAACCTTTCGGTTGGAGATTCATTGTTGATAACATGACTAGGAAGCATATTGATGAGATGAACAGTAGTTAAGTAAGCCTTATCCCAAAATTTGAGGCATGGAAACACCGGCTAGGAGGGCTAATCCTATTTCAACAATATGCCTATTCTTACGTTCAGCAGACCCATTTTGTTGATGAGCATGTGGACATGAAACATGATGAGAGATGCCTAGTTGCTGAAAGAAGGTGTTCAACTTTTCATATTCACCACCCCAGTCGAATTGGACGGCAATGATTTTGAGATCAAATTTACGTTCAACAAGTGCTTGTAAATTTTGAAAGACTTGAAATACATCGGATCGTTTCTTAAGAAGGTAGATCCATGTATATTTGATGTAGTCATCAGTGAAACTAATATAATAAGTATGCCTACCAACAGAAGTGGGGGCCGGACCCCATACATCAGAAAACATAAGTTGCAATGGTGTAGTGGAATACTAGTAGAAACAGGGTATGGCATGAGATTTAGCTCTCTGACAAGAATCACAAATAGTCTCATGATTATGCTCACTAACAACCAGGAGCTTATTATTTCTAAGCACTTGTTGAACTAAATTAAAAGATGGATGTCCTAAGCATGCATGCCACCGCTCGAAGGAGAGTTTGATGGCACCATATGCTCATTTATTGAAGCTTCTAAACTGAGTAATCAATGGATATAGCCCTCCCACGCATCTACCTGGATACAGAATTCTCCTCGTGGCCTGGTCCTTAATCAAAAAGAAGAAATGATGAAATTCTAAGAAGACTTTATTATCAATGGCGATGTGATGAACTGAGAGCAAATTTTTTGAAGCACTAGGGACATGCATTTTTTTTAGATGTATATCTTTTTCTGGGGTTTTGATAATGGAATGACCAATGTGACAAATCTGCATACCTGTACCATCGGCGGTGTGAACTTGATCTCTCCCATGGTATTTCTCCTGTATGGTTACTTTTCCAACCTTGCTAGTGATGTGATCGGAGGCACCACTATCCACATACCAATTTGTATCAACGCCATAAGAGGTATCCGCATGCGCGGCAATTCGCTTTTTCTGAAAGTTATGGTCCTCGGCATACTGCCAATTGCAATCTTTTGCGATGTGGTTGGTCTTTTTGCAGATTTGACAAGGACCGAATTCCTCAAAATCATTACCCATGGTTGTTGTTGCCGGTTTGTCCTCCTCGGCGGCCCTTGTTGTTGGAGTAGAAGGGGCAGCCATTGCCTGAGCGACCACTGCCGCCGTAGTTGTTCTGGTGATAGCCACCACTGCTAGGGTTGTAGCCTCCTCCACCCTGGTTGAAGCCACCGCCACCTTGCTGATTTGAACCACCGCCGCCACCACCACGGGAATTGTTGGCATTATTCCGTGATGGAGGGCGGTAGCCTTTGGAGGAACCACGGCCACCACGAGCTGCGGCATTAGCTGAGACTTGAAGCCACCAGCGGATTGGAAAAGCTCAACACGTTGATCAAAGTTGGACATCAACGCATAGAGGTTGTTCAATATGTTGAGTTCAGGTACTCTTATATGTGGCATCCAATATGTGAGTTGTTCACTTTCATGCAAATCATGGAAGAAGCTACCAGGGTAACGATACAATGCCGTTGTCGGATATGGTGACTTTATGGTTGATGTGTGATGGTGTTGAACGGATACTCCGGAGGGAACACAAAACTAGACTGGAGAAGAATTTAATTTTCATGGGAATCATTGATTATGATGAATAAAGAAGGGATTGCAGTCGCAGGTGGTGATGGGGTCACCCACCACCGGTAGGGACAAGGACCTGGCATCTAGGGCCCACCTGAGGCCCACACCATTATTCAGAGACCCCAGGGTCACAAGTGCAATCGGATGCACACCACGAAGGATTCACTCGGACCCTGCACAGACAACACTCGGACAGGCGTCTGCCCTCCAGTCGTCCAGTCATCATCACTCGGACAAAGGAGACGTACGGACGGCGTGGAGCTGCAACGGTCGAGTAGTCTTCAACTAGACTTTAAGCATAGTTATGGCTACCGTTACCAGTAACTGCCATAGTCATAGCTGTGTTAAACAGTGTTAAACGCCCTTAACTGCTGTAGTTATTGTCATAAAAGCCCAGCGACGTGGTGGCGGAGAGGCTGCAACGGACTCCTATATAAGCCGCCCTCTCCCTCCATCGCAAGGTTAAGCACTCATTGTAATCAGATACCCCCAGAGAAAACAAGCCTCAGGGCACGAGACGTAGGGCTTTTACCTCCTCCGAGAGGGGCCTGAACTCGCTAAGACCGAGTGTCACACCTGTGCTGTAGCTAGGCTCTGCTCCTCATTCGTACCCCCAGTACTTACTATCAGACTAGTAACCACGACAGTTGGCGCCCATCGTGGGGCGGTGCGTCTAGCGACTTTTAGCAGTGCAGGTGGAATTCCATCATCACCATGTTAGTCGGCGGCGAAATCCGTTTCGGGGCTCTCAACTTCATCGCCGACGACTCAGCGTGGCTCCCGGAGGCCCCGCTGGACGTGGAGTCGCTGCCCATCCGTGGCGCGGCGCACTTCCGGGCATCTTCGTACGGAGTCCTCCTTTGACAGCCATCGGTTCCGTACCAAGTGGTTTTCGTCCTTCCCGCTGGACGTCGTCGCAAGCGCTCCGGGCGCTCACAGCTCTAGCGATGGATCAAACACGCGGTGGCCGTTCAGGCCGCAGCGGGACACGTGGTGGCTCTTGAACCTGACGAGCCCGCCCTCGACCTCTTCGCTGAGCTCCACGAGGACTCCGTTAGCGAGTCCGAGTGCGAGAGCGTGGAGTCCACCGCCGAGGTTCTCATGGCCGGCACAGAGCCGCGCGGCCCTCCGGGTTATTCTGGTCCCCGTGACGGGCATGCGGGCACTTCACGTGGGAACGACAACGACAACCATGGGAACGACCGTTCGCCTCACCACAATCCTTACATCCCGCAAGCTCTCACTCGGGAGCAGAGCGACGAGCTCCGGCGGGTGAACGAGCAAGCTTTGCACACTCCCGTCACCGGGACGACTCCTGAGGCCCTGGCCATGGAGTCAGCGCGTTTGGCCACTCTGGCCGAAAGAGACCGCCTAGAGCGGCTACAGAGGGAGTTGGACGATCGCACTCGCCAACAACCCAGTTCCAGTCGGCACAAGCGCCGGCTGTTCCCAAGTGACCAACCTCGGAAATACCAGGTGCTGAACACTCCTCTGCAGAACCTGACGGCGGCTACCAGGATCGTTGATTCCATTCAGCCCTCCGATTCCGCAGCCGAAGAAGGGATCCGTCAGATCCAAGCGCTCCTGAAGACGGCACTGTCGCAGAACGCGGCGGTGTCGCAATCCCGTGATCGCATTCACAGCGCATCATTGCGCGCTGAGACTGTGCAGTCGGCTCATAGCCCTCTAGGCTCAGGAAGACGCCGGGCTTCACCTCCCTCCAGGGACCACCACGGGGAGCGGAGGCGCGACCGAGTCGTTTCGCCCCGGCGATATGACGATTACGATCGGACCCGAATGCCCCCTCCGCGGGACGTCCCATACGGGTGCCAGCCCTATGGTGACAGGCGCTCTCCCGGGAACGATCGCAGGCCGAGCCCCTCTTACCGTCCGGGTAACCTCCGGGACCCCCAGTTTAACGCGAGATCTGTCCTCGCTCAGAACTTGGTCGATAGAGGGCAGGCCCTGAGGGAAGGCATGGACGCTGATGTTCCGAGTGGTTCCGCACCCTCCGGACCTGAGTGTTTCAGTCGGTATATTCATGCAGCCGATATCCCGAACAACTTCAGATTGGCGGCAGGCATCAGCAAGTTCACTGGCGAGTCAAAGCCAGAGATTTGGTTAGAGGACTACCTAGTAGCCGTCCAGATCGGCGGCGGCAACGACAGTGTGGCGATGAAACATCTGCCCCTGATGCTCGAGGGGTCAGCCAGGGCGTGGCTCAACCAGTTGGCTCCCGGCAATATCTACTGTTGGGATGATCTGGCCCGTGTCTTCATCAAGACTTTCGAGGGCATGTACAAGCGCCCGGGTGGATTGTCAGAGCTACAACATTGCATCCAGAAGCAGAATGAAACTCTCCGAGAGTATATCCAACGATGGACCACCCTTCATAACACGGTGGAAAACGTCACCGAGCACCAGGCGATCTGCGCCTTCAAGGCTGGCGTCCGGTATCGTGAGTTGGCCCTGAAGTTCGGCCGCACTGAGATCCCGACTCTCAGTCGGGCGATGGGAATTGCCAATCGGTACGCTAATGGCGAAGAGGAAGATCGGCTGAGGAGCGGCAAGGGCCTAGCCGAAGATGCGAATAAGTCGGACAGTAACAAGAACAAGAAACAGAAGCGCAAAGCTGAGGCGGCCAACAATGCGGAGGCTATGGCTCTGGCCGGCCAAAGCAAAGGCAAGGGCCTGTCGAAGCAGAAGGAGGAGTGGGCTGGCAAGAAGAAGGCCACCCCGAAAAACGACATCCTTGATCAGCCCTGCCAGATTCACACGAAGAAGGATGAAGAGGGCAACTTGATTCTGCCGAAGCATACCACTCGGGAATGCCGGCTGCTCAAGCAAGAGATGCGGCAAGACCCCTCCGAGGGGAAGGATGAGGACGAGGACGACGATGGGGATAAAGGCACCTCCGGGTACCCCCACGTCGAGAAGGTTCTGATGATTTTTGCTGACGTTGAAAGCAAGAGTCGCCTCAAGGTGATTAACCGAGAGGTCAATATGGTGGTTCCGACTGTCACCAAGCTCCTAGATTGGGCCCAGACCCCTGTTACCTTCGACCAGTCGGATCACCCAGCTCACATACCGACCCCCGGGTGGCAGGCGCTGGTAGTCGACCCCGCTGTTGGAGGAGTCCGACTGCGCAAAGTCCTCATGGACGGCGGCGGCGGGCTGAACATCATTTACGCTGATACTCTAGAGGCGATGGGCATTCCGATGTCCCGACTGAGTAAAAGCAATATGCAGTTCCACGGGGTCAGCCCCGGGAAAAAAGCGAAGTCACTCGGGCAAATTGCCCTCGACGTCGTATTCGGCGAAGAGAAGAACTTCAGAAAAGAGAGGTTGACCTTTGAGGTGGTAGACTTCAAGAGTGCCTACCACGCCATCCTGGGCAGGCCTGCATACGCACGATTCATGGCCAGACCATGTTATGTGTATCTTAAACTTAAGATGCCAGGGCCGAAGGGCGTGATCACCATCATAGGAAACCGGAAGATAGCTGAGGAGTGCTTGCAGAAAGGCTCCCAGATCGCTGACGAGCAGATGGCGTTGGCGGAGCTGGACAAGTACAAGAGAACAGTCGATTCGAGTGATCTGCTCAAGAGCAAGAAGCCGGCTGTGGAATCTGCTTTCCAGTCGGCTGGCGATTTGAAGCAAGTTCATATCCACCCGGAAGAACCGAACGCTGCTCTGACCAACATATCCACGACGCTCGACAGAAAATAGGAAAGCGAGCTCATCCAGTTCCCCCATGAGAATTGGGACATCTTCGCATGGAAACCCTCTAACATGCCAGGTGTTCCCAGGGGACTGGTTGTGCATTGTCTCAGAGTTGACCCTAAAGTGAAGCCTGTCAAAGAGCATCTTCGCCGCTCTACTCCCGAGAAGCGCAAGGCGATTGGCGAGGAGATCGCGCGGCTCTTAGCCGCCGAATTCATCTGTGAAATTTACCACTCCGAGTGGCTCGCCAACGCCGTGTTAGTTCCCAAGAAAGGCAAATCTCTCCGGATGTGTATTGACTTCAAGCACATCAATCGGGCCTGCCCGAAGGACTACTTCCCTCTTCCCCGCATAGATCAGATCATAGACTCTACTGCGTGGTGCGAGCGCTTATCATTTCTGGACGCGTACTCCGGGTACCACCAGATCTGAATGTACGGTCCGAATGAAATAAAGACTGCATTCATCACCCCATTCGAATGTTTTTGTTATACCACGATGCCCTTCGGGTTGAAGAATGCCGGAGCCACTTTCATGCGCATGATCCAGAAATGCTTACAGAAGCAGATCAGTCGGAACGTGGTGGCTTATATGGATGGCATTGTAGTCAAGTCAAGGAAGAGTTCCGACCTCCTGACTGACCTCGCCGAAACCTTCGCGAGCCTGCGCCAGTATGTCATCAAACTCAATCCAGCCAAGTGTACTTTCGGGGTGCCCGCAGGCAAGTTACTCGGCTTCCTTGTTTCCGAACGAGGGATCGATGCTAACCCCGAGAAGATCGGCGCCATAGCCCGAATGAAGCAGCCGCAACGTCTGCATGATGTTCAGAAACTCACGGGTTGTCTGGCAGCCCTGAGCAGATTCATTTCACGACTCGGTGAGAAGGCCCTGCCACTCTACCGACTCATGAAGAAGTCAGAGAAGTTCGAGTGGACGACAGAAGCGTAGGCCGCGTTCCAGGAACTCAAAGCCCTGCTTTCCACCTAGCCGGTGCTTGCTGCTCCGGGCAGCCGGGAGCCCTTGTTCTTGTACATCGCGGCCACGAGCCAAGTTGTTAGCACCGTGCTCACTGTGGAGCGTGAGGAACAAGGCAAAGCCTACAAAATCCAGCGGCCAGTTTATTACATCTCTGAAGTTCTGAGCAAAGATATCCTCATTACCAGAAGCTGGTGTACGGGATTTACCTGACTGCGAAGAAGGTGGCTCATTACTTTCAAGAGCACTCGGTCACGGTGATAAGCGATGCTCCCCTGTCGGAGATCTTGAACAACAGAGATGCCACGGGCCGAGTAGCCAAGTGGGCCATCGAACTCCTCCCTTTGGACATCAAGTTTGAGGCTAAGAAAGTTATCAAGTCGCAGGCTCTGGTCGACTTCCTAGCCGAGTGGATTGAACAGGAACAGCCGATCCCGAGTGTCCCCGAACATTGGACTATGTTCTTTGATGGTTTCGAGATGCTGAACGGCTCAGGGGCCGGTGTTGTCCTAGTGTCTCCCAAGGGCGACAGGCTCAGCTACGTACTTCAAATCCACTTTGACTCTTCCAACAATGAGGCAGAATATGAAGCCCTTTTGCATTGGTTGCGCATGGCAATCTCCCTTGGGATCCGCCGACTGATGGTCTATGGTGACTCGGACCTGGTGGTGAACCAAGTGATGAAAGAATGGAGCATCCGGAGCCCAGCTATGACAGGCTACTGCAACGCCGTCCGAAAGCTGGAGAAGAACTTCGAAGGACTAGAGCTCCATCACATCCCGCGAATCAAAAACCAGGTGGCTGATGACGGCCAAGATTGGTTCTACCTGGAAAGCAGTCCCGAAGAATGTGTTCCTAGAGCACTTGCACTCGCCCACAATCAAGGAAGATCCTTTCGTGGAGGAGCCCCCGCAACCAGTCGGGCCGTCGAATCCGACTGAAGTTGACATCCCGGCGGTGGTGGATCTGGTCCAAGAGGTGCTTGTCATCACTCCCGAGTGGACCGAGCCGTACCTCGCATATCTGCTCAGGCAGGAACTCCCTGAAGACGAAGAAGAAGCTCGATGGATCGTCCGCCGATCGAAGGCCTTTACCGTCATGGGAGAACAACTCTATAAGAAGAGCGCCACTGGCGTCACTCAGCGTTGCGTCACGCCGGAGGAAGGGCAGCAGATCCTGCAGGAGATTCATTCGGGAACTTGTGATCACCATGCTTCCTCTCGGACCTTGGTCGCCAAAGCGTTCCGGGCAGGTTTCTATTGGCCCAGAGCCAACGAAGTTGCTCGTGATATCGTTGACCAGTGCGTTGGGTGTCGGTTTTATGCAAATCAGTCGCACAAACCAGCGTCCGCGCTGAAGACAATCCCACTCGCATGGCCGTTCGCAGTCTGGGGACTCGACATGGTCGGTCCACTTCGGACTGGGGCCAGCGGGTTTACACATCTGTTGGTGGCAGTGGATAAGTTCACCAAGTGGATCGAAGCAAAGCCCATAAAGAAGTTAGACTCCTCGACTGCAATCAAGTTCATCAAGGAAGTAATCTTCCGGTTTGGAGTCCCTCATAGCATCATCACGGACAATGGGTCAAACTTTGACTCGGACAAGTTTCGCGAGTTCTGCTATTCTCAGGGCACTCGGGTTGACTACGCCTCCGTGGCTCACCCACAGTCGAATGGACAGGCAGAATGGGCGAATGGTCTGATACTCCAAGGGCTCAAGCCACACCTCATGCGCGACCTAAAGCACGCAGTGGGAGTCTGGGTCACCGAGCTGCCATCGGTCCTCTGGGGCCTGCGGACAACTCCAAACCGATCCACCAAGCGCACTCCATTCTTCCTGGTGTATGGCTCGGAGGCCGTCCTGCCGAGTGATTTGCTACACAACTCCCCTCGAGTGGATCTATACTCGGAGGCGGAGGCTGAAGAAGCACGTCAAGACGGCCTCGACTTGCTGGAGGAGGAGCGCGAGTTGGCTCTTATCAGGACGACTGCATATCAGCAAGACCTGCGACGCTATCATGATAGGCACGTCAGGGGACGCGCTTTCTAGGAAAGCGACCTGGTCCTCCGACTGGACCAGCAGAAACCTCACAAGCTGGCGCCGCCATGGCAGGGGCCCTTTGCGATATCAAAAGTACCGAACAACGGAGCCTATCGGCTCTACAACTTTGCTAAAAGCGAAGAAGAGCCCCGAGCTTGGAATGCGGATCTGCTCCGCAAATTCTTCACTTAGAATAAATTTCTTCCCCATTGTAATAGCATTCCGAATGAAATCAGATGAATAAAAGTCGTACTTTTCCTGTATTTCGTCTAATTTGGGCCAGTACCATGTTTTCACTCCGGTGACTAACAACATTCGGAAACTAACATACACGCCCCCAATGGGTGTATTAGCTTTGCCGCGAAACAGATTTCGCCTAAGTTAAAAACTATCCGAGTACGGACACGCTCCACACTCGGGGGCTTAGCCGCGAACCAGATTTTGCCTAAGTTTAAGAACTATCCGAGTGCGGACACGCTCCACACTCGGGGGCTTAGCCGCGAACCAGATTTCACCTAAGTTTAAGAACTATCCGAGTGCGGACACGCTCCACACTCGAAGGCTTAGCCGCGAATCAGATTTCGCCTAAGTTAAAAACTATCCGAGTGCGGACACGCTCCACACTCGAGGCTTAGCCACGAACCAGATTTCGCCTAAGTTAAAAACTATCCGAGTGCGGACACGCTCTACACTCGGGGGCTTAGCCGCGAACCAGATTTCGCCTAAGTTTAAAAACTATCCGAGTGCGGACACGCTCCACACTCGGAGGCGTAGCCGCGAACCAGATTTCGCCTAAGTTAAAAACTATCCGAGTGCGGACACACTCCACACTCGGGGGCTTAGCCGCGAACCAGATTTTGCCTAAGTCAGAAACTATCCGAGTGCGGACACGCTCCACACTCGGGGGCTTATCCGCGAACCAGATTTCGCCTAAGTCTGAAACTATTCGAGTGCGGACACGCTCCACACTCGGGGGCTTATCCGCGAACCAGATTTCGCCTAAGTCTGAAACTATCCGAGTGCGGACACGCTCCACACTCGGCGGCTTAGCTGCGAACCGGATTTCGCCTAAGTTAAAAAGAACGACGTTGGCAAATGGAACAAAGATCCAAATATCCGAATAAACTTCGATCTGTTCGAGTTCTCCCAGCAAAAGCAAAGTACGCGAGCCATGGACCCGTTAAAGTATCACGGTTACATTAACCACTCGGCATTCCGAGGCAAATCAGGATTTAAATGTTTTCGATTACTCCGCTGCGGGAGGATTGGCCGGGTCGACGAAGGTGTCCAGGTCGATGCCGTCTGCGATCCGGGTGGCGGCTTCGATGAACGTCTCCATGAAGTCCTCGAACTTGAGCTTCTTCTTGTTGGCAACCTTCAGTGACTTCAGTTTCTCCTCGTCCACATCCTTGCAGTGGATACGGACGAGTGCGAGAGCCACATCGGCGCCGCAGCGAGCAGCGGACTTCTTCCAGGCCTGCACACGGCTTGGGATATCCTTCAGCCGAGTCATCATGGACTCCACGTCACTCTGAAGTTCTTCGCCGGGGAGCAGTTCTTGATCAATCTTGGACAGAGCAGACCTCAGTCGGATAATGTACCCCACGACGCTTTCGAGGCGCTCCTCCAGACGGAGAATGGCCATGGCGGCACTGTCCTTGAGAAGCTGTCTTGAGGGATCCAGGTCCTTCTCCACTCGGTCCGTCTCCAGTTCAAAGCTGTAGCACAATTCTGTCGAGAAAAAATGACTCGGGATCAGAGAAGGCGGAAAACTCTAGAACAAACGGATAAAATCCACTCGGCGGTGCAGCTTACCTTCAAGCTTTTTGCCCATATCCTCACCGAACTCTTGGACGTACTGCTCCAGCTCACCCTTCTTCTCAAGAAGCTTCGTGATCTGGTCGTTCAGGGTCTTCTTCTCCTCTTCAAAAACACTTGCCTGGGTGCTGTGCTTCGTCTCCCACTCGGCGTTGATCTTCCTGAGCTCAGAAACTTCATTCCTGGCCGCTTCAGCGGCAGCCTTCAGGGTCTTGATCTCCTCCTCGAGCTTACTGACTGAAGCCAGTTTCTCCTCGGCAGCCTTGGTCTTGCTCCTGCCTTCCTTCTGCGTCAGCGTCAACTCCTTGTCCTTGTCCTCCAGGGCCTGCTTCATGGTGTCTAAAGAAATAGAAGTCCTCAGCCTCATTACAAGTTGAGCATTCTCACCACGGACATCTGTTGAAGCGAATTGGCTCGGATCAAAGGAAAAACACGACTCGGCGAACAGTCAAACAACGGGGTTTACCTCCAAGGGTGCTCTTCTCCTTCTCAAGGCGGCTGCTCCTGTGCTTCTCCGCATCCAGATCCACTCGGAGCTGCAGTACCTCCTTCTCCAAGTCGGCATAGTGGGTTCCCAGCTCGCAGGCCCTTTGTCACAAAACAAGGAAGTTGTCAGTTGGGTGAAGGAACAAGCTTGATCAGTACCAAACCCTGAAGTACCCTCTTACAGCTGAGTCGGCAATGAAGAAGATCGAAGACAACAACACACTGGTCTTCATCGTCGGCCTCAAGACAGACAAGCTCGATCAGTTCGAAGCTTCCCAGTCTGCCAAACTCCCCCACTCGGTCGGCCGAGTGAGAGGCGACACTCCGAGTGTTATAAAAAAAACTCTAAGACTACTGCCGACTGCTTCCAGTCAACGACAGTCTCGGGGACTACACCCAGTGGGTGCACTCAGCGTGCCCCCACTGGAGAATGACTCGTGTTGATGAGCTAAAAAAACCCTATGTGTAAGTTCTATCAGACTCCCACCGATTGCCTGCAATCGACAGCAGTCTCGGGGACTACACTCAATGGGTGCACTCAGCGTGCCCCCACTGGAAAGGACACACTCGGTAAATACCCCGGTCGACCCGAGTGGAAACAACGAAAATACAGAATTATAAGACTCCTGCCGACTGCTTCCAGTCAACGGCAGCCTCGGGGACTACACCCAGTGGGTGCACTCAGCGTGCCCCCACTGGAGAAAATGAACACCAGTGGGTGTGCTCCGCACAAACCCACTGACGGAAGTTCAACTACAAATTCAAAACAGAAACTTCGAACAACACTTACAATGGTACTTACTCGGACGTTGGTCCTCAGAGCCTCGCTGGCGTCGTACGCCTCTCTCGGCCGACTATTCATCACTTCGACTTGGACCAAGGCTTCCTTGCTCGCTCCCACTTGGTCCTCTGGGACCCGATGTAGAGTGAAGGTAGTGGTAGGAGCCGAGTGTGGCGCGGGCGTAGGCTTGGGAGGCGGCGCAGTGAGCACCAATGAAGAGCTGGCCTGAGCCGGAGGACTCGGACCGACGGGTTTCTTGGCAGCCTTCGCAGGAGAAACACGAGTCTTCTGGCCTGGCGAAGCCTCCCTCATGACGATGTCAGCTCCAGTCGGCGCCCCCTTGTCGGCCTCTGGGTTCGACAGGTTGGCCTTGTCGTCTTCGTCCTGATGGATGATTTCAGCTGGGGCTGCATGAACATTCGGGAGATAACGTCAGGTTGCAAACCACTCGGACAAGATTCAAGACGAATGGCAGTCGGCAAAACCTTACCCTTGGAAGTAGCAGCGTCGGCAGCATCACCCTCCGTCTGGCCTCACTTTGGAGCATACGGATCCAATGAAGTCGTTGACGTCTCATTGCTGCAAGATAGGAGATCGCTCGGCATATCAGACGAATGAAAATTACATGGGAAAGAGATCTGGTCTCGGGTACGTCTCGGGTACTTACTGACGAGGACATATACTAGGGATAGGGTAACAGGCCCGACCTACATACCCTACCCTAGGATGCCACGCACTTTATACTGGGCCCCCAGGGCCAGATCAGCGGTCGGATGTTCTACAAGCTGACATTCACTCGGAGTTCAATGAACCACTCGGGAGGAAGCAGTTCACTCGACCGGTCTATTTCACTCGGACAGAGAAGACCAGGAGGCTCTCCAGGTTTGCAACGGCCAGGACGTGCGTCCCCCCTCATCAATTATAATCAATGCACCCGTTACCAGTAACTGGCGCCCTTAAACCCCCTCTTTAACCCCTGGTAATGGCGGCATTCATGGGGGCTTGGCGGACCTATATAAGCCACCCCCAGCTCCATTCCAAGGGTTTGCAATCTTTGTAATCTGTACACTCAGAGAAAACAAGCTCCAGAGCACCGAGACGTAGGGCTATTACCTCCACCGCTGAGGGGCCTGAACTCGTAAATCCGAGTGTAACAACTGCATCATAGCTAGACTCTGCCCTCCAATTCGTACCCCCATACACTACTGTCAGACCTATACCCACGACAGTTGGCGCCCACCGTGGGGCCGGCGTCTAGCGACTTCCGACGCAGTTGCGATTTTCCCGTCATCACCATGGTTTTCGGCGGGGGACTGACTCTAGGCGGCGAGATCCGTTTCGGCGTCCTCAGTTTCATCGCCGACGATTCGGCGTGGCTTCAGGAAGCCCCGCTGGATGTCAAGGCGTTGCCCGTCCGCGGCGCAGCGCACTTCCGCGCGAGCGCCTTCGGCGTTCTTCTTCGACAACCATTGACTCCGTACCAGTCGGCGTCTCCTCTCTCCACCAGCCGCCGTCGCAAGCGTTTCGGACGCTCACGGCTTCAACGGTGGATCAAGCATGCGGTGGCCCTCCAGGCTGCGGCCCCGCAAGTCGCGGCAATCGAGCCCGATGAGCCCGTCTTCGACTTGTTCGCCTCCTTGCATGAGCACTCGGAAAGCTTATCCGAGTGCGAGAGCAGCGATCCCGCTGCAGAGGTGCTGATGGCCGATTCCCCGCCCAGTCCGCCTGGGTACGGCCGTGGCGGCGCGGAGACCGGTGACCCATCGCGCGCTGATCTTGGCGGCGGCGGAGATCGTCACGACGACGAGTACTACCCACGACCTCTCACTCGGCAGCAGAGGGAGGAGCTGCAGCGCAGAAACGAGCAGACCCTCCAGACGCCCATCGTTGGGACGACTCCCGAGGCTCAGGCTTTGGAGGCCGCGCGCCAGGCCAATTTGGCTGAGCGCAATCATCTGGAGGCGCTCCAGAAGTCACTCGACGATCGCGCCCGCAGGCAGCATTAGCCCAGTTCTAGTCGGCGGCAGCGGCAGTTGTTCTCAAATGATCAGCAGCAGAACTTCCAGGTATTTCGCACTCCCGTCCAGAACTTGGCGGCGGCCACTCGGATAGCAGATTCCATCGAGCCATCCCGATCCGAGGCGGGAGAGGGCTTACGGCAGATCCGGGCCTTACTTAAGGCGGCTGAAGAGCAGAATTCGGCGGTGTCCCAGTCGCGTAACAGGATTCACAGCAGATCCGTCAGAGCTGACACTGTTCAGTCGGCCCACAGCCCGGTGTCTCCAAGAAGAAACAGACACTCGCCGCCGCAGCGAAACGACCGAGACCAGTACTCGGGGCAGGGTCGCAGTCGGAATACGCCTCCGCGGCGTCAAGATGATCGTCGTCGTATGCAGTCGCCCCCTCCGCGGGATGGCTCGTACGCGCCCCGGCCGTACATGCCAGGCGTCCTTACGGCAATGATCGGAGGGCCAGCCCTCCCCACCATGGTGACGGTTATCGCCAGAGAGAACCAGTCGACCTCCGCGATCCACAGTTCAACGCGAGATCCGTACTCGCTCAGAACCTGGTCGACAGAGGCAGAGCTCTGAGAGAGAACTATGACAGAGATCATCCGAGTGGAAGTGGAGCATTCGTCTCCGGGCCCGAGTGTTTCAGCAGAGCAATCAGGGCCGCCGAGATTCCGCCTAACTTCAGATTGGCGGCTGGAGTAAGTAAGTTCACCGGTGAGTCCAAGCCAGAAATTTGGTTAGAGGATTACCGAGTGGCCGTGCAGATTGGAGGTGGTAATGACTATGTGGCTATGAAGCATTTACCCTTGATGCTGGAAGGGTCCGCCCGGGCCTGGCTCAACCAACTTACCCCGGCCAGCATCTACTGCTGGGAAGATTTGGCCCGAGTGTTCATCAAAACATTCGAGGGCACGTGCAAACGCCCGGCCGGGTTGACTGAGCTGCAGCATTGTGTGCAGAAGCCGAATGAAACCTTGAGGGAGTACATCCAGCGTTGGACAACCTTGCATCATGTGGTTGAGAATGTCACTGAGCACCAAGCCGTCTACGCCTTCAAGGCAGGAGTCGAATATAGAGAGCTGATCCTGAAATTTGGTCGATCGGGGTCTTTGACCATGAGCCGAATGATGGAGATCGCCACTCGGTACGCGAACGAAGAAGAGGAAGACCGTCTTCGTAACGGCAAGGGGAAAACCAGTGAGCCCAACCCCGGAAACAATAATCCCAGTCGGAAGCTGAAGCGCAAGGCTGACGTCTCGGCTCAGGCCGAGGCTGCCGCACTGGCCGGTCAAGCCAAGAACAAGGGGAAAGCTAAGGAAAAGTGGATCCCGAGGAAAAAGAAAGATCAGTCGGGCCAGGATGTCCTTGATTTGCCGTGCCACATTCACACCAGAAAAGATGAGGAGGGCAATCTGATATTGCCCAAGCATACCACTCGACAGTGCAGACTGTTGATACAGCAGTTCCGAGAGGGCCAGTCGAGTGAGAAGAGCCCAGAAGATGCTGATGATGGAGACAAAGATGAAGCTTTTCCCAGTGTCAACGCGACCCTGATGATCTTCACAGATGTAGAGAGCAGGAGTCGACTGAAAGTCATCAACCGAGAAGTAAACATGGCCATGCCGGCAACGACGAAATTTCTGAACTGGTTGAAGACTCCAATCACCTTTGATCAGTCGGACCATCCGGCCTACATCGCCACCCCTGGGCGGCAGGCGCTGGTGGTCGATCCAGTCGTGGGAGGCGTTCGGTTGCGCAAGGTTCTCATGGATGGTGGAAGCGGCCTGAACATACTGTACTCTGAAACCCTGAAGGGGATGGGCATTCCGATGTCCCGTCTCAGCGAGAGCAGCATGCAGTTCCACGGAGCGATCCCCGGCAAGAAAGCAAAGTCACTCGGACAGATCGCCCTGGATGTGGTCTTTGGAGATGACAAAAACTTCAGGAAGGAAAGGCTGACCTTCGAAGTGGTCGACTTCCGCAGCGCCTACCATGCCATCCTTGGTCGGCCGGCCTACGCACGTTTCATGGCCCGCCCATGTTATGTGTACCTCAAGCTGAAGATGCCCGGCCCCAAAGGAGTGATCACAGTCACTGGCAATAGGCAGCGTGCGGAGGAATGTTTGCAGCAAGGGTCCAAGATTGCTGATGAACAGATGGCCTTGGTGGAGTTGGAGGAGTACAAGAAAAATGCCGATCCGAGTGATCTGCTACGCTCCAAGAAGCCAGCTGCAGAATATGCGTTTCAGTAGGCCGGTGATACGAAGCCTGTACACGTCCACCCGGAAGATCCCAATGCTGCACCCACCAACATCTCAACAACACTCGACAGCAAATAGGAAGAAGCGCTCATCTTGTTCCTTCGTGAGAACTGGGACATCTTCGCATGGAAGCCATCCGACATGCCAGGTGTACCCAGGGAGCTGGCTGAGCACCGTTTGCGAGTCGACCCGAAAGCAAAACCTGTGAAGGAGCATCTTCGTCGCTCTGCTACATAGAAGAGGAAGGCCATTGGCGAAGAAGTTGCTCGGCTCCTGGCAGCCGAGTTCATCCCTGAGGTGTACCACTCCGAGTGGCTCGCCAACGTCGTCATGGTCCCTAAGAAGGATAAGTCACTCCGAATGTGCATCGATTTCAAGCACATCAATCGGGTCTGTCCCAAGGATCATTTCCCGCTCCCCCATATAGACCAGATCGTAGATTCCACCGCGGGGTGTGAGCGACTGTCTTTTCTGGATGCGTACTCCGGGTATCACCAGATCCGACTGTATGGGCCAGATGAAATAAAAATAGCTTTTATCACCCCATTCGGGTGTTTTTGCTATATCACCATGCCATTCGGTCTCAAGAATGCCGGTGCCACTTTCATGCGCATGGTCCAAAAGTGTTTGCAAAAACAGATCAGTCGGAACATTGAGGCGTACATGGACGATATCGTGGTCAAGTCCAGAAAAGGTTCCGACCTGCTGGCTGACTTAGCTGAAACTTTCACAAATCTGCGGAAGTACGATATTAAGCTGAATCCAGCAAAGTGCACTTTCGGGGTGCCTGGGGGCAAGTTACTCGGATTCCTCATTTCCGAACGAGGGATAGATGCCAACCCCGAGAAGATCGGTGCAATTGTACGAATGAAACGTCCAGAACGGCTTCATGATGTGCAAAAGCTCACGGGTTGTCTTGCGGCCCTGAGCCGATTCATCTCCCGCCTCGGTGAGAAGGCACTGCCCCTTTACCGATTGATTAAGAAGTCTGATTCGTTCGAGTGGACTGCTGAAGCACAAGCAGCGTTTGTTCAGCTCAAAGCCCTGCTTTCCACTCAGCCGGTGCTTGCCGCTCCGAACAGCAACGAGCCGTTGCTCTTGTACATTGCGGCCACTGGCCAAGTTGTCAGCACTGTCCTCACAGTCGAGCGAGAGAAAGAAGGCAAAGCTTACAAAGTTCAGCGCCCAGTCTATTACATTTGTGAAGTCCTGACTCCATCCAAGCAGAGGTATCCTCATTATCAGAAGCTCGTATATGGCATCTATCTGACTGCGAAGAAAGTAGCCCACTACTTCCAAGAGCACGTCGTATCAGTCGTCAGCGACGCCCCGCTGTCTGAGGTCATGAACAATCGGGATGCGACTGGTCGAGTGGCGAAGTGGGCTATCGAGCTCTTGCCCTTGGACATCAAGTTCGAGGCGAAAAAAGTGATCAAGTCCCAAGCATTAGCCGATTTCTTAGCCGAGTGGACAGAACAATAGCAACCGACTCAAAGTCACCCGGAACACTGGACCATGTTCTTTGATGGTTCCAAGATGCTGAATGGTTCAGGGGCTGGAGTTGTGTTAGTGTCTCCGAAGGGCGATCGACTCAGATATGTTCTGCAGATTCACTTCGATTCCTCCAACAATGAGGCCGAGTACGAAGCGCTCCTTTATGGTCTACGTATGGCCATCTCACTTGGCGTCCGGCGCCTGATGGTCTACGGGGACTCGGATCTAGTTGTGAATCAAGTGATGAAGGAGTGGGATATCAGAAGCCCTGCTATGACAGGATACTACAACGCGGTGAGAAAGTTGGAAAAGAAATTTGAGGGTCTGGAACTGCATCACGTCCCCCGAGCCAAGAATCAGGAGGCAATCGATCTAGCAAAGATCGGGTCCACTCGGAAATCCATACCCAGCAATGTGTTCCTAGAGCATTTACGTTCCTCGACGGTGAAAGAAGATCCCTTCACGGAAGAGCGCCCGCAAGTGGTCGGTCCATCCGATCCGACTGAAGTCGAGGTCCCGGCAGTCATTGATTTGGTCATGGAGATCCTGGCAATCACGCCTGACTGGACAGTGCCTTACATTGCATACCTGCTCAGACTCGGATGCTGAAGGTTACCTGCAAGCTTGGTGTACATCTCCTCCGTGAAGTCCTCTATATACTTTTCCAGTGAGTTCTTCTCGATGAGCTGGGCGATCTTTTCGTTCAGAGTCTTCTTTTCCTGCTCGTAAGCATTCGCTTGAGCCTTCAGCTTGCCGTCCCACTCGGCCTTCTGCTTCTTGAGCTCGGCCACTTCCTTCTTCGCCTCCGTGACGGCGGCCTTCAGCGACTTGTTCTCCCCTTCAAGCTTCTCGAGTGAGGCCAGCTTCTCTTCGGCGGCCTTGGTCTTTTCCCTCGCCACTTTCTGCGCTCCCGCCAACTCATTATCCTTGTTTTCGAGTGCCTGCTTCATAGTTTCTAAAGAGACAGAAGTTCTAAGCCGCACTTGGAGTCGATGGTTTTCACTATGCACATCTGTTCGAGTGAAGTCACTCGGTTCAAAGAATGGAAAAAGGCGAAAGCAGAATGCTCAGTAATTAAGGCTTACCTCCCATGGCCTTGAGCTCTGCTTGGGCGCGCGCTGTGTTCCTCTTCTTGACCTCCAAGTCCAGTCGGAGCTGGACCGTCTCCTTCTCCAGTGACACGTACTGAGTCCCAAGCTCGCAAGTTTTCTGAAACACAAGAGAGAGCAGACCAGTTAATGTTAAGGAATATTCCGAGTGCCCAGAGACCAGCACTCCTGGGAGGAACAAGCTTGACCAATACCAGATCCTGAAATACCCTCTTACAACTGAGTCGACAATGAAGAAGATCGAAGACAACAACATTCTAACCTTCATAGTCAACCTCAAGGCAGACAAAGCTCGATCAGTTCGAAGCATCCTAGTCTACCAAGCCTTACACTCGGCCAGCCGAGTGAGAGTCCGCGCTCCGAGTGCAATCGAATAAAAACTATAAGACTCCCGCCGACTGCCCGCAGTCGACGGCAGTCTCGGGGACTACACCCAGTGGGTGCACTCAGCGTGCCCCCACTGGAAAGTGACTTGTGTTGAGCTAAAAGATAAAATTCTAAGACTCCCGCCGACTGCCCGCAGTCGACGGCAGTCTCGGGGACTACACCCAGTGGGTGCACTCAGTGTGCCTGTCGTGGGTGCAAGTCTGACAGTAGTGTGTAGGGGTACGGATGAGAGGGCAGAGCCTAGCTATGGCGCAGGTGTTACACTCGGATTTATGAGTTCAGGCCCCTCGCGATGGAGGTAATAGCCCTACGTCTCGGTGCTCTGGAGCTGTTGATTGAGTGTATAGGTTTACAAAAGATGCGAACCCTTGGAATGGAGCTGGGGGGCAGCTTATATAGTCTTCGCCGGCTCCCCCATGCATGCCTCCATTACTAGGGGTTAAGAGGGGGTTTAAGGGCGCCAGGTAACGGGCGCATTGATTACAATTAACTCAGGAGAACGTGCGTCCCGACCGTTGCGCTCCTGGAGTCTCCTGGTCTTCTCTGGTCGAGTGACTTTCGGGTGCTCCGAGTGAAACAAGCTGGTCGAGTGAACTCTTGCCTCCCGAGTGGTTCGTCGAACTCCGAGTGAATGTCAGTATGCAGAACTCTTGGTTGCTGATCTGGCCCTGGGGCCCAGTATAAGACGTGTGGTGTCCTAGGGTAGGGTCTATAGGTCAGGCCTATTACCCTATCCCTAGTACATGCCCTCGTCATTAGCCCCCGAATCGGTCGAGGTTAGGCGGGTCGAGTCAAGGCGAATTCCCAGGCGAGTTGAGCGCTACGGAGGCGCTCAAGAACTCTTACTGGTCGTTTAGACGCCCTTGTCTTCGTGTGGCACCTTGACGGATTCTGGACCATATGACGTCCGAGTGAAATGAGTAGTCTCCATCCGAATGGGTAGTTTCCATCCGAGTGAGTAGTTCCCATCCGAGTGAGATGAGTAGTCTTCATCCGAGTGGCGGAGCGGATCCGCGTGTTTATGGAATGTCTTCAAGGGTGAGTCATCGGATCGCCAGAATCCGGATCTTGCGGGATTTGAAATCAGCGACGAGCGCGCGCGAGCGGTTGCGGCGCGGCGAGTGGGGAAAGTGGGGCGTGACGCCTTGATTTTCGCCCCACTTTTCGCCACGTACAGCTGCAACTCCGCTAGCGAGATTCGAGGAAATCCGCGGGCCCGGGATACGCGGAAGAGGATTGGGGAGCGGAACGGACGACGCCATAAGAGGCCGCCATGTTGGAGAGGGAGCGAGGACAGATCCCCTTTTCCCTTATTCTCCCAGCCCGCTCAATCATCTCTCCCGAGATCCACTCCGCGCGAATCCCCTTTGGTCGTTGGAGAGCTCGACGGCGATGGCGAAGGACAAGACGGCGCAGCTCGAGAAAGCGAAGAAGGCGGCAAGGGGGAGGAAGGCATCGAGCTCTCAAGCTGCGCTCCCGCCCGGGTGGATCCAGGGCGACTGGCTTCCGCCGACCACCACGATCGACAACGTCAGCGGGCTCGTCGTGGACGGGCTGATTGCGACGAGACGTGGAGGTTGCCGGAAGAAGGGGAGACCGAGCCCGCGCCGCGCCCCGGGGAGTGAGTGCTCCTCACCACACACGTGGAGCGAGGTTTCTCCATGCCAGCCCACCCCTTTTTCCACGGATTCTTGAATTTTTTCGGTGCTCAGCTCCATCACCTGCCTCCAAATGCCATCATGTATCTTGCTACATTCGTTTCTTTGTGCGAAAATTTTCTGCGTTATCCGCCGCACTGGGGTTTGTTCAAACATATCTTCACGTGTCGATCTCAATCGGTTGAGAAGGTTGACCCTGATGGAGAGAGGACGCACGTGATTCAGATGTGCGGTGGCTTGGGTATTCAGATGAGGGGTAAGAGTGCATTCCCATCTATGTCCTTTCCCGACTCGGTGAGGGGTTGGCAGTCGACCTGGTTCTACTGCAACGACCTGCCGTGCTCTGGATCGTCGACTGGCCTTCCTCCTTACACGACTGAGAGAGTTCAGATTCCTCCCTCGCTGACGGTTGATAAAAAGGAGAAGACGGATGTAGGGATCTTGGTGACCGCCATGGTCAGTCTGATTCAAGGTGGATTGACTGGCCTGAACCTTCTGGAGGCCTTCCTCAGTCGGAGAATCCAGCCGCTGCAGGAGCGGGCTCACCCCATGTGGCTCTACACTGGAGCTGGTGATCCGACTCGAGCGCATCCGGAAGACGTCAAGGAGAAAACGGTGGAACAGTGGATCAGGTGCATCACTGGCGCACGTGACAATCCACGAGGGTCGAGACGGGTCCCGCCCTACGACGCCAACAACCAACCATTGGAGGTGAGGCACGAATTTTTGAGTGAATTTCCGAGTGGATTACCAACTGAACGATCCGAGTGAACTGACTGAACTATCTGTCTTTATCCCTCATGTTTTGCAGGAGTTCCAGAAGATGTTATCGCCTGTGCCGAATGGAGGACAACTTGCCGGAGGTGTGGAGAGCGAACATGGCAGCGTCGGGGGCAGCTACGCGGAGGACAGCGAGGAGGAAAGCGAGGACTCGGAAGCGAGCGACGAGGTCGAGTCTTCCCTATCTCCGGAGCTGCGCTCCGAGCACCGCTCCAAACGAGCCCATGATCCGAGAGCTGCCTCGGAGAAGGAGGCGGTTCCGAGTGCTAAGGCTCCGAAGCGTGCTCGGACGTCGTCGCCTGCGCCGACTGAGAAGGCCGCCAAGCAGCCCAAGGTCACTTCCCCCAAGCCTCGGAAGGCTCTGCCCCGGATCAAGGTCGCTGTGCCTGTCGCCTCAACGTGAGTATCCTTCTCAGCTTTTCTTTTCTGTCTTTGTCAACTTTCGTGATTCTTCTGACCGAGTGCATCTTATGAACCAGTGCTGCAACCTCGACGACGTCTCCCATGCAGACTGACGGGGACCGCACCGAGGCCGAGTCGGCAGACGCGGCCACTTCTCGAAAAGGTAACAATGACTTCATTTTTGCTTCGACCTGTCATTCGACTGAAATGCCTTCATCCGATTGAATCGTGTATTGCGACTGATTGCGTCGAGTGAACGTAGTGCTTGCAAAGGTCATCCACGTCGGAGATGATGATGAAGAGCCACCGTGGAGGAACACTGAGGAGGAGACCCCAGTTCCGACTGCTCCTCAGGCCACCACACGGAAGACGCCGCTGAACGAAGTGCCTCGAGCTCCACCTGCACCCGCCTTGATCGTGCCGCTGGGGCAGGGTTCTTCTCAGGCTGGGGCTGGTCCTGCCGTGGCTCCGTCGACTGCTCTGGCTTCAGTTCCGACTCCTCCCGTCAACATCTTCAATCTGTACAAGGTGCCGGAGGACCAAACCGGGGCCAGCAAGGAGGCGATGATCCAGGAGGAACTGATGACCCAACGGCTCAGGGAGATGTGCGCGGCTGGGAAGCTGGCATATGATGCCAGTGCCGCTCTCCAGGAGAACGTTCGAGTAAGTGCCCTTGTAAGTTGATCTCCAAGTCTTTTTTCTTCAGTAGGAATTCCAGTTGGAAAATATCCGGTACACCCACTGGGTGTTTTTTTGTGTTTGGCCATCACTCGGATTGGGCGGACCGTTCCGAGTGGATACCGTTCCAGTGGGGGCACGCTGAGTGCACCCACTGGGTGTAGTCCCCGAGACTGCCGTCGACTGCAGGCAGTCGGCGGGAGTCTTAAAGCTTAGAACCTGTTCTGTTGTTGTTTCTGTTGTTTTTTTTGTGTTTGGCCATCACTCGGACCGGGCGGACCGGTTCCGAGTGGATACTATTCCAGTGGGGGCACGCCGAGTGCACCCACTGGGTGTAGTCCCCGAGACTGCCATCGGCCGCTGGCGGTCGGCGGGAGTCTTAGAACCTTTTGTCTTTTTTTTGTGTTTGGCCGTCATTCGGATCGGGCGGACCGTTCCAAGTGGATACCAGTCCAGTGGGGGCACGCTGAGTGCACCCACTGGGTGTAGTCCCCGAGACTGCCGTTGACTGCGGGCAGTCGGCGGAAGTCTTAGAACTTAGAATCTGATACTGGTCAAGCTTGCTCCTCCCTGTCAAAGGGTACTTCAGGATCTGATACTGGTCAAGCTTGTTTCTTCCGGGAGCGCCAGTCTTTGGGCACTCGGAATATCTCTTAACGTTAACTGATCTGCTCTTTCTTGTGTTTCAGAAAACATGCGAGCTTGGGACTCAGTACGTGGCACTGGAGAAGGAAACGGCCCAGCTTCGAGTGAATTTGGAGGTGGAGAGAAGGAACACTGCGCGCGCTCAAGCAGAGCTCAAGACCATGGGAGGTAAATTTCAATAACTGAGCACACTGCTTTCGCCTTTTTCCATTCTTTGAACCGAGTGACTTCACTCGAACAAATGTGTGTAGTGAAAACCACCGACTCCAAGTGTGGCTCAGAACCTCTGTCTCTTTAGAAACTATGAAGCAGGCACTTGAGAATAAGGACCAGGAACTGGCGGGGGTTCAGCAGGTGGCGAAGGAAAAGACCAAGGCCGCTGAAGAAAAGCTGGCCTCATTCCGGAAGCTTGAAGCAGAGAACACGTCTCTGAAGAAGGAGGTGCTCGAGCTCAAGAAGCAGCAGACCGAGTGGGAGAGCAAGCTTAACGCCCAGGCAGAAGTCTACGAGCAAGAGAAGAAGACTCTGAACGAGAAGATTGCCCAGCTGATCGAGAAGAAGAACGCTCTGGAGAGGTACATTGAAGAGTTCACGGAGGAGATGTACACCAAGCTTGCAGGTGATCTTATAGCATCCGAGTGCATTTCAACTTAAGTCCGAGTGAACTTCATGCATGCTGATGCTCGACACTCTTCTTCCTTTGTTTACAGAGTACTGCCGGGATTTTGAGCTTGAGACTGACAGGATTGAGAGGGATCTGGATCCTTCCAGGTCACTCGTCGGTGACAAGGCTGCTCTAGGTGTCCTGCGGGTGGAATCTCGCATCGAGGACGTCCAAGGTTACATCATTCGTCTGCAGGGGGCACTCGGCAGAATCGACAAGGAGCTATGGCCCGAAGACACCTTCGACACCGACCTGGAAGCCATGATGACTCGTCTCAACGACATTCCCAGTCGAGTGAAAGCGTGGAAGAAATCGGCTGCTCGCTGCGGGGCTGATGTGGCGCTCTCTCTCGTCCGAGTGCACTGCAAGGACGCCAAGGAGGAGAAGCTGAAGTCTCTCCAAGTCGCCAACACGAAGAAACTCCAGTTCGAGGACTTCATGGAGACGTTCATCTAAGCGGCCACTCGGATCGCAGACGGCATCGACCTGGATTCTTTCGTTGAGCCGGCCAGCCCCACAGGAGCGTGAGAAAAACTTTAAGTCTGAACCATTATCCTCGGTATGCCGAGTGGAACTATAACCGTTAAACTCTTTTGGGCTTTGGGCCCGCGTACTCGCATTTGCTTTTGAACTTCAGGAGTTATCTGAATGCTTTCCTTCGAGTCTTTCTTTGAAACGTGTTTCAACTTAGGCGAAAGCTGGTTCGCGGCTAAGCCTCCGAGTGAGGGGGAAGCTCTTCACTCGGAGCGACGTTTTGACTTGGGCGAAAGCTGGTTCGCAGCCAAGCCTCCGAGTGAGAGGGATGCTCTTCACTCGGAGTAGGATTTTAACTTGGGCGAAAGCCGGTTCGCAGCCAAGCCCCCGAGTGAGAGGATCGCTCTTCACTCGGAGTAGAGTTTTAACTTGGGCGAAAGCCGGTTCGCAGCCAAGCCCCCGAGTGAGAGGATCGCTCTTCACTCGGAGTAGCGTTTTAACTTGGGCGAAAGCCGGTTCACAGCCAAGCCCCCGAGTGAGAGGATCGCTCTTCACTCGGAGTAGCGTTTTAACTTGGGCGAAAGCCGGTTCGCAGCCAAGCCCCCGAGTGAGAGGATCGCTCTTCACTCGGAGTAGCGTTTTAACTTGGGCGAAAGCCGGTTCGCAGCCAAGCCCCCGAGTGAGAGGATCGCTCTTCACTCGGAGTAGCGTTTTAACTTGGGCGAAAGCCGGTTCGCAGCCAAGCCCCCGAGTGAGAGGATCGCTCTTCACTCGGAGTAGCGTTTTAACTTGGGCGAAAGCCGGTTCGCAGCCAAGCCCCCGAGTGAGAGGATCGCTCTTCACTCGGAGTAGCGTTTTAACTTGGGCGAAAGCTGGTTCGCAGCCAAGCCCCCGAGTGAGAGGATCGCTCTTCACTCGGAGTAGCGTTTTAACTTGGGCGAAAGCTGGTTCGCAGCCAAGCCCTCGACTGAGAGGATCGCTCTTCACTCGGAGTAGCGTTTTAACTTGGGCGAAAGCTGGTTCGCAGCCAAGCCCCCGAGTGAGAGGATCGCTCTTCACTCGGAGTAGCGTTTTAACTTGGGCAAAAGCTGGTTCGCAGCCAAGCCCCCAAGTGAGAGGATCGCTCTTCACTCGGAGTAGCGATTTAACTTGGGCGAAAGCTGGTTCGCAGTCAAGCCCCCGAGTGAGAGGATCACTCTTCACTCGGAGTAGCGTTTTAACTTGGGCGAAAGCTGGTTCGCAGCCAAGCCCCCGAGTGAGAGGATCGCTCTTCACTCGGAGTAGCGTTTTAACTTGGGCGAAAGCTGGTTCGCAGCCAAGCCCCCGAGTGAGAGGATCGCTCTTCACTCGGAGTAGCGTTTTAACTTGGGCGAAAGCTGGTTCGCAGCCAAGCCCCCGAGTGAGAGGATCGCTCTTCACTCGGAGTAGCGTTTTAACTTGGGCGAAAGCTGGTTCGCAGCCAAGCCCCCGAGTGAGAGGATCGCTCTTCACTCGGAGTAGCGTTTTAACTTGGGCGAAAGCTGGTTCGCAGCCAAGCCCCCGAGTGAGAGGATCGCTCTTCACTCGGAGTAGCGTTTTAACTTGGGCGAAAGCTGGTTCGCAGCCAAGCCCCCGAGTGAGAGGATCGCTCTTCACTCGGAGTAGCGTTTTAACTTGGGCGAAAGCTGGTTCGCAGCCAAGCCCCCGAGTGAGAGGATCGCTCTTCACTCGGAGTAGCGTTTTAACTTGGGCGAAAGCTGGTTCGCAGCCAAGCCCCCGAGTGAGAGGATTGCTCTTCACTCGGAGTAGTGTTTTAACTTGGGCGAAAGCTGGTTCGCAGCCAAGTTGAACGGCGAACACCCACTGGGGGTTGTAAGCCAGAGAATGCGTACGAGTGAACTTCAATGTGGAACTGGAAAAGTCATGCTTTTATTCACCAAATAACACTCGAGTACTTTTATTACATCTCATCATCAAGTATAAAATCGTCGCAGCAAATCCGCATTCCAAGCACGGGGCTCGTCTGCTTGCTTCTGAAGGTTGTACAGGTGGTACGCTCCGTTGTGCAGAACTTTTGAAATGACGAAAGGACCTTCCCATGCAGGAGCGAGCTTGTGAGGTCGCTGCTGATCCACTCGGAGCACAAGATCTCCTTCCTGAAAGGTCCGACTTCTGACGTGTCTGCTGTGAAAACGTCGTAGATCTTGCTGATAAATGGTCGAACGAATAAGAGCCATATCTCTCTCCTCTTCCAGGAGATCAACCGCATCTTGCCACGCCTGCTCTGCTTCAGCTTCGGAGTATAGTTCCACTCGGGGCGAATTGTGGAGCAGGTCACTCGGCAAGACAGCTTCAGCTCCGTACACCATGAAGAAGGCAGTGCGATTGGTGGACCGATTGGGGGTCGTCCTCAAGTCCCACAGAACCGATGGCAACTCGGTGACCCAGGCTCCAGCTGCATGTTCTAAATCGCGCATGAGTCGCGGCTTTAACGCCTGAAGTATCAGTCCATTTGCTCTCTCAGCTTGTCCATTCGACTGCGGGTGCGCCACAGATGCATAGTCGACTCGGGTACCTTGGGCGGCACAGAATGCCCTGAACTCTTCCGAGTCGAAGTTTGAACCATTGTCAGTGATGATGCTGTGAGGCACGCCGTATCTGAAGACTATCTCCTTCATGAACTTGATCGCTGTACGAGAATCTAGTTTCTTGATGGGTTTGGCCTCAATCCATTTGGTGAATTTATCGACTGCGACCAGCAAGTGGGTGAATCCACTCGCCCCTGTCCGGAGGGGTCCCACCATGTCAAGTCCCCAGACTGCAAACGGGCAGACGAGTGGAATTGTCTTCAGAGCAGACGCAGGCTTGTGGGATAAGTTTGCATAAAACTGGCACCCGGCACAGTGTTGGACTATCTCCTGTGCAGCTTCATTGGCACGGGGCCAAAAGAAACCGACTCGATAAGCTTTAGCCATGATCGTCCGAGAGGACGCGTGGTGTCCACAGGTTCCCGAGTGAATCTCCTCCAGGATCAATCGACCTTCTTCCGGCGAAATGCAGCGCTGAGTCACACCGGTGACGCTCTTCCTGTATAACTGATCGCCCATCACTGTAAAGGCCTTGGACCTGCGAACAATCTGGCGGGCTTCAGCTTCATCTTCTGGAAGTTCCTGCCTGAGCAGGTATGCAATGTAAGGCACTGTCCACTCGGGTGTGATTGCTAGGACCTCCATGACCAAATCAATGACTGCCGGGACCTCGACTTCAGTCGGATCGGAGGGACTGACCACCTGCGGGGGCTCTTCCGTGAAGGGATCTTCTTTTACCGTCGGAGAACGTAAATGCTCGAGGCACACATTGCTGGGTATGGATTTCTGAGTGGACCCGATCTTTGCCAGATCGTCTGCCTCCTGATTCTTGGCTCGGGGAACGTGATGCAGCTCCAGACCTTCAAAATTCTTTTCCAACTTTCTCACTGCGTTGCAGTATCCTGTCATAGCGGGGCTTCTGATATCCCACTCCTTCATCACTTGGTTCACAACTAGATCCGAGTCTCCGTAGACCATCAGGCGCTGGACGCCGAGTGAGATGGCCATACGTAGACCATAAAGGAGCGCTTCGTACTCGGCTTCGTTGTTGGAGGAATCAAAGTGAATCTGCAGAACATATCTGAGACGATCGCCCTTCGGAGATACTAACACAACTCCAGCTCCTGAACCATTCAGCATCTTGGAACCGTCAAAGAACATGGTCCAGTGTTCCGGGTGACTCTGAGTCGGTTGCTGCTGTTCAGTCCACTCGGCTAGGAAATCGGCTAATGCTTGGGACTTGATCACCTTTTTCGCCTCGAACTTGATGTCCAGGGGCAGGAGCTCGATAGCCCACTTCGCCACTCGACCAGTCGCATCCCGATTGTTCATGATCTCAGACAGCGGGGCGTCGCTGACGACTGACACAGTGTGCTCTTGGAAGTAATGGGCTACTTTCTTCGTAGTCAGGTAAATGCCGTAGACGAGCTTCTGGTAATGAGGATACCTCTGCTTGGACGGAGTCAGAACTTCAGAGATATAATAGACTGGGTGCTGAACTTTGTAAGCCTTACCCTGTTCTTCTCGCTCGACTGTGAGGACAGTGCTGACAACTTGACCAGTGGCCGCAATGTACAAGAGCAACGGCTCGTTGCTATTTGGAGCGGCAAGCACCGGGTGGGTGGAAAGCAGGGCTTTGAGCTCGACAAACGCTACTTGTGCTTCAGCAGTCCACTCGAACAAATCAGATTTCTTCATCAATCGGTACAGGGGCAGTGCTTTCTCACCGAGACGGGAGATGAATCGGCTCAGAGCTGCGAGGCAACTCGTGAGCTTCCGCACATCATGAAGACGTTCAGGACGTTTCATTCGTACAATCGCCCCGATCTTCTCGGGATTGGCATCTATCCCTCGTTCGGAAACGAGGAAACCAAGTAACTTGCCCCCAAGAACCCCGAAAGTGCACTTCGCCGGATTCAGCTTGATATCATACTTCCGCAGATTTGCGAAAGTTTCGGCTAGGTCAGCCAGCAGGTCGGAACCTTTTCTGGACTTAACCACTATGTCATCCATGTATGCTTCGATGTTCCGACTGATCTGTTTATGCAAACACTTCTGCACCATGCGCATGAAAGTGGCACCAGCATTTTTAAGACCGAATGGCATGATGATATAGCAGAAACACCCGAATGGGGTGATAAAGGCTGTTTTTATTTCATCTGGCCCATACAGTCGGATCTGGTGGTACCCGGAGTACGCATCCAGAAAAGACAGTTGCTCGCAGCCCGCGGTGGAATCCACGATTTGATCTATGCGGGGGAGCGGGAAATGATCCTTGGGGCAGACCCAATTGATGTGCTTGAAATCAATGCATATTCGGAGAGACTTGTCCTTCTTAGGGACCATGACGATGTTGGCGAGCCACTTGGAGTGGTACACCTCATGGATGAACTCGGCTGCTAGGAGCCGAGCAACTTCTTCGCCAATGGCCTTCCTCTTCTGTGTAGCAGAGCGACGGAGATGCTCCTTCACAGGTTTCGCCTTTGGGTCGACTCGCAAACGGTGCTCAGCCAGCTCCCTGGGTACACCCGACATGTCGGATGGTTTCATTGCGAAGATGTCCCAGTTCTCACGGAGGAACTGGATGAGCGCTTCTTCCTATTTGCTGTCGAGTGTTGTTGATATGTTGGTGGGAGCAGCATTGGAATCTTTCGGGTGGACGTGCACAGGCTTCGTGTCACCGGCCGACTGAAATGCAGATTCTGCAGCTGGCTTCTTGGAGCGCAGCAGATCACTCGGATCGGCGTTCTTCTTGTACTCCTCCAGTTCCACCATGGCCATATGCTCATCAGCTATCTTGGACCCTTGCTGCAAACACTCTTCCGCGCGCTGTCGACTGCCAGTGACTGTGATCACACCTTTGGGGCCGGCCATCTTCAACTTGAGATACACATAACATGGACGGGCCATGAAACGTGCGTAAGCCGGCCGACCAAGGATGGCATGGTAGGCGCTGCGGAAGTCGACCACTTCGAAGGTCAACCTTTCCTTCCGAAAGTTCTTGTCGTCTCCAAAGACCACATCCAGGGCGATTTGCCCGAGTGACTTTGCTTTCTTGCCGGGGATCACTCCGTGGAACTGCATGCTGCTCTCGATGATTCGGGACATCGGAATGCCCATCGCATGCAGAGTATCAGCGTACAGTATGTTCAGTCCGCTTCCTCCGTCCATGAGGACCTTGCGCAATCGGACGCCTCCCACGACTGGATCGACCACCAGCGCCTGCCGCCCAGGGGTGGCAATATAGGCCGGGTGGTCCCACTGATCAAAGGTGATTGGAGTCTTCGACCAGTTCGGAAACTTTGTCGTCGTCGGCGCTACCATGTTCACTTCTCGGTTGATAAGTTTCAACCGGCTCCTGCTCTCTACATTTGCGAAGATCATCAGGGTTGCGTTGACACTGGGAAAAGGTTCATCTTTGTCTCCATCATCAGCGTCTTCTGGGCTCTTCTCACTCGACGGGCCCTCTCGGAACTGCTGAATCAACAGTCTGCACTGTCGAGTGGTATGCTTGGGCAATATCAGATTGCCCTCTTCATCTTTCCTAGTGTGGATGTGACACGGCAAATCGAGGACATCTTGGCCCGACTGATCTTTCTTTTTCTTTGGGATCCATTTGTCCTTGGCCTTCCCCTTGTTCTTGGCTTGACCGGCCAGAGCGACAGCCTCGGCCTGAGCCGAACCATTAGCCTTGCGCTTCGGCTTCCGACTTGGATTACTGTTTTCGGGGTTGGGTTCGCTGGTTTTCCCTTTGCCGTTACGGAGACAGTCTTCCTCTTCCCCGTTTGCGTACCGAGTGGCTATCTCCATCATTCGGCTCATGGTCAAAGATCCTGACCGACCAAATTTCAGGATGAGCTCCCGATATCTGACTCCTGCCTTGAAGGCGCAGACGGCTTGATGCTCTGTGACGTTCTCCACCACGTGATGCAAGGTTGTCCACCGCTGGATGTACTCCCTCAATGTTTCATTCGGTTTCTACACACAATGCTGTAGCTCAGACAATCCAGCCGGGCGTTTGCACGTGCCCTCGAATGTTTTGATGAACACTCGGGTCAAATCTTCCCAGCAGTATATGCTGGCCGGAGCGAGCTGATTGAGCCAGGCGCGGGCGGACCCTTCAAGCATCAATGGCAAATGCTTCATAGCCACATAGTCATTACCTCCTCCAATCTGCACAGCCACTCGGTAATCCTCTAACCAAGTTTCTGGCTTGGACTCACTGGTGAACTTGCTGACTCCAGCTGCCAATCTAAAGTTTGGTGGAATCTCGGCGGCCCTGATGGCTCTGCTGAAACACTCGGGCCCGGAGACGAATGCTCCACTTCCACTCGGACGATCTCTGTCCAAGTTTTCTCTCTGAGCTCTGCCTTTGTTGACCAGGTTCTGAGCGAGAACGGATATCGCGTTGAACTGCGGGGCACAGTAGTTGACTGGCTCTCTCTGGCGATAACCGTCACCATGACGGGGAGGGCTGGCCCTCCGATCGTTGCCGTAAGGACGCCTGGCGTCGTACGGCCGGGGCGCGTACGAGCCATCCCGCGGAGGGGTAGACTGCATGTGGCGACGATCGTCCTGATGCCGCGGAGGCGTATTCCGACTGCGACCCTGCTCCGAGTACTGGTCCCGGTGGCGGTCTTGGTCGTTTCGCCGCGGAGGCGAGTGCCTGTTTCTCCTTGGAGACACTGGGCTGTGAGCCGACTGAACTGTGTCAGCCCTAACGGATCTGCTGTGAATCCGGTTGCGCGACTGGGATACTGCCGAATTTTGCTCCTCAGCCACCTTCAGCAGGGCCCGGACCTGCCGAAGACCTTCCCCCGCCTCGGATCGGGACGGCTCAATGGAATCTGCTATCCGAGTGGCCGCCGCCAGATTCTGGATGGGAGTGCGGAATACCTGGAAGCTCTGCTGCTGGTCATTCGAGAACAACTGCCCGCTATCGCCGACTGGAACTGGGCTGATGCTGTCTGCGGGCGCGATCGTCGAGTGCCTTCTGGAGCGCTTCCAGACGATTGCGTTCAGCCAAGTTGGCCTGGCGCACGTCCTCCAAAGCCTGAGCCTCGGGGGCGTCCCACCGATGGGCGTCTGGAGGGCCTGCTCGGTCCTGCGCTGCTGTTCCTCCCTCTGCTGCCGAGTGAGAGGTCGGGGGATGTACTCGTCGTACTCGTCGTCATGCCGGTCCCTGCCGCCGCCAAGATTAGCGCGCGATGGGTCGCCGTTCTTCGTGCCGCCGCGGCCGTACCCAGGCGGACTGGGCGGGAAATCGGCCATCAGCACCTCCGCAGCGGGATCGCTGCTCTCGCACTCGGATAAATTTTCCGACTGCTCGTGCACGGAGGCGAATAGATCGAAGATAGGTTCATCGGGCTCGATTGCCGCGATCTGCAGAGCCGCAGCCTGAAGGGCCACCGCGTGCCTGATCCACCGCTGAAGCCGCGAGCGTCCGGAGCGCCTGCGACGACGGCTGGTGGAGAGCGAAGACGTCAACTGGTAAGGAGTCGACGGTTGTCGAAGAAGGACGCCGAAGGAACTCACGCGGAAGTGCACCGTGCTGCAGACGGGCAACGCCTCGACATCCAGCGGGGCTTCCTGGAGCCACGCCGAATCATCGGCGATGAAACTGAGGACGCCGAAACGGATCTCGCCGCCCAGAGTCAGTCCGCCGCCGGAAACCATGGTGATGGTGGAAAAAATGCAACTACGCCGGAAGTCGCTAGACGCCTGCCCCACGGTGGGCGCCAACTGTCGTGGGTGCAAGTCTGACAGTAGTGTGTAGGGGTACGGATGAGAGGGTAGAGCCTAGCTACGGCGCAGGTGTTACAGTCGGATTTACGAGTTCAGGCCCCTCGCGGTGGAGGTAATAGCCCTATGTCTCGATGCTCTGGAGGTGCTGATTGAGTGTATAGGTTTACAAAAGATGCGAACCCTTGGAATGGAGCTGGGGGGCGGCTTATATAGTCTTCGCCGGCTCCCCCATGCATGCCTCCATTACTAGGGGTTAAGAGGGGGTTTAAGGGCACCAGGTAACGGGCACATTGATTACAATTAACTCAGGAGAACGTGCGTCCTGACCGTTGCGCTCCCGGAGTCTCCTGGTCTTCTCTGGTCGAGTGACTTTCGGGTGCTCCGAGTGAAACAAGCTGGTCGAGTGAACTCTTGCCTCCCGAGTGGTTCGTCGAACTCCGAGTGAATGTTAGTCTGCAGAACTCTTGGTTGCTGATCTGGCCCTGGGGCCCAGTATAAGACGTGTGGTGTCCTAGGGTAGGGTCTATAGGTCAGGCCTATTACCCTATCCCTAGTACATGCCCTCGTCAGTGCCCCCACTGGAACGGTATCCACTCGGAACGGTCCGCCCGATCCGAGTGATGGCCAAACAACAAAAAAAAACACCCAGTGGGTGTACCGAATATTTTCCGACTGAAATTCCTACAGAGGAAAAATGACTTGGAGATCAACTTACAAGGGCACTTACTCGAACGTTTTCCTGGAGGGCGGCACTGGCATCGTATACGCCAGCTTGCCAGCTGCGCACATCTCCTTCAATCGCTGGGTCATCAGCTCCGCCTGGATAATTGCCTCCTTGCTGGCTCCAGTTTGGTCCTCCGGCACCTTGTACAGACTGAAGATGTTGATGGGAGGAGTTGGAGCCGAGACCAGGACAGTCGATGGCGCTGTGACTGGGCCAGCACCGGCCTGAGAAGAACCTTGCCCCAGAGGCACGGTCACGGGCTGAGCAGGAAGAACTGGAGGTGCTTAGCTTGGAGGTGCCTTCGGTGTGGTGGTCTGAGAAGCAGTCGGAGCTGCGGTCCCCTTCTCGGTGTCCTTCCGCGGCGGCCCTTCATCGTCGTCTGCGACGTGGATGACCTCTGCAAGCGCTACATTCACTCGACACAATCAGTCGCAGTACACCATTCAGTCGGATGAGAACATTTCAGTTGAATGACAGATTGAAGTAAAAATGAAGTCATTGTTACCTTTCTGAGAGGTTGCCGCGTCTGCCGACTCGGCTTCGACGCGGTCTCCGTCGACCTGCATGGGAGACGTCGTTGAGGTTGCAGCCCTGGTTCACAAATTTCACTCGGTCAGAAGGGTCCAGAAGTTCGCAGAAACAAAAAAAGAAAGGCGTGACACTCACGTTGAGGCGATAGGCACGGTGACCTTGATCCTGGGTAGAGCCTTCCGAGGCTTGGGGGAAGCGACCTTGAGCTGCTTGGCAGTCTTCTCGGTCGGCTCCGGCATCGATGTCCGAGCGCGCTTCGAAGTCTTAGCACTCGGAGCCGCTGTCTTCTCCGAGCCAGCACTCGGATCATGAGTCTGCTTAGAGCGGCGCTCAGAGTGCAACTTTGGAGACTGGGAAGACTGGACCTCGTCGCTCCCTTCCGAGTCGTCGCTCTCCTCCTCGCTGTCCTCCACGTAGCTGCCCTCGACGCTGCCATGTTCGCTCTCCACGTCCCCGACGAGGTGTTCTCCATTCGGCACACGCGAGAGCATCTTCTGGAACTCCTGCAAGACACGAAGATCAGAGACAGCCAGTTCAGTCAGTTCACTCAGATTATTCAGTTCACTCGGAGAATTTGCGTGTAAATAATTCACTCGGAAATGCGCGTCTTACCTCTATCGGTTGATGCGCGTCGTCGAAGGGCGAGATCCGTCTCGACCCTCGTGGATTGTCGCGTGCGCCAGTGATGCACCTGATCCACTGTTCCACCGTTTTCTCCTCAACATCTTCCGGATGCACTCGGGTCGGGTCACTGGCTCCAGTGTAGCGCCACATGGGGTGAGCCCGCTCCTGCAGCGGCTGGATCCTCCAACCGAGGAAGACCTCCAGAAGATCCAGGCCAGTCACTCCGCCCTGAATCAGGCCGATCACGGCACTCACCAAGATCCCCACTTCAGTCTTCTCCTCCTTAGCAATCGTCAGCGAGGGAGGAGTCTTGACCCTTTCAGTCGTGTAGGGAGGAAGACCAGTCGACGAACCGGAGCAAGGCAGGTCATTGCAGTAGAACCAGGTCGACTGCCAACCCCTAACCGAATCGGGAAAAGACATGGAAGGGAACGCACTCTTACCCCTCAACTGGATACCTAAGCCGCCGCACATCTGGGTCACGTGGGTCCTCTCTCCATCGGGGTCAGCCTTTTTAACCGACTGAGATCGACACGTGAAGATATGTTTGAACAATCCCCAGTGCGGCTGGCAGCCTAAGAAGTTCTCACACAAGGAAATGAATGCGGCGAGGTACACTATGGCGTTCGGAGGAAGATGATGAAGCTGGGCACCGAAAAAGTTCAAAAAACCGCGGAAGAAAGGGTGGGGTGGCATGGAGAAACCTCGCTCCACGTGAGTGGTGAGGAGCACACGCTCTCTGGGGAACGGCGCGGGCTCGATCTCCCCCTCCTCCGGCAGCCTCCACGTCTCGTCTCGCACTAGCCCGTCCATGACGAGCCCGCTGATGTCATCCGCCGTGGTGGTCAGCGGGAGCCAATCGCCCTGGATCCACCCGCGCGGAGGCGCGACCCTGGAACTCGACGCCTTCTTCCCCTTCGCCGCCTTCTTCGCCCTCTCGAGCTTCGCCGTCTTGTCCTTCGCCATCGCCTCAGAGCTCAACAGCGCCAAGTGGGATTCGCGAGGAGTGGGTTGCTGGGGAGGAGATTGGGCAGACTGGAAGAGTTGGAGAAAAGGGGATCTGTTCTCTCTCCCTCTCCGACGCAGCGGCCTCTTATGCCATCGCCCGTTCCGCTCCCCAATCCTCTCCAGCGATTCTCGGGCCCGCAGATCTCCTCAAATCTCGCTGGCGGTGATGCAGCGGTACGTGGCAAAAAGTGGGGCGAAAATCGAGGCGTTACGCCCCACTTTCCCCACTCGTTGCGCCGCAACCGTTCGCGCGCGCTCGAATCTGATTTCAAATCCTGCAAGATCCGGGGTCCAGCAACCCGATTGCTCGCCCTTTAAAGACATACCATAAAGGTTCGGATCCGTTCCGTCACCCGACGTGATGACTCATTCCACTCGGATGGAGATTGCTCATTTCATTCAGATGGAAACTTTCACTCGGAAGTCATGTGGTCCAGAATCCGTCAAGGTGCCGCACGAAGACAAGGACGTCTAATGACCAGTAGGAGTCCTTGAGCGCCCCTGTAGCGCTCGACTCACCTGGGAACCCGCTTGACCTCGACCGATTCGGGGGCTAATGACGAGGACATATACTAGGGATAGGGTAACAGGCCCGACCTACATACCCTACCCTAGGATGCCACACACTTTATACTGGGCCCCCAGGGCCAGATCAGCGATCGGATGTTCTACAACCTGACATTTACTCGGAGTTCAATGAACCACTCGGGAGGAAGCAGTTCACTCGACCGGTCTATTTCACTCGGAGTACCTGGCAGTCACTCGGACAGAGAAGACCAGGAGGCTCTCCAGGTTTGCAACGGTCAGGACGTGCGTCCCCCCTCATCAATTGTAATCAATGCGCCCGTTACCAGTAACTGGCGCCCTTAAACCCCCACTTTAACCCCTGGTAATGGCGGCATTCATGGGGGCTTGGCGGACCTATATAAGCCACCCCCAGCTCCATTCCAAGGGTTTGCAATCTTTGTAATCTGTACACTCAGAGAAAACAAGCTCCAGAGCACCGAGACGTAGGGCTATTACCTCCACCGCTGAGGGGCCTGAACTCGTAAATCCGAGTGTAACAACTGCATCGTAGCTAGACTCTGCCCTCCAATTCGTACCCCCATGCACTATTGTCAGACCTATACCCACGACACTTACGTCGAAGCCAGTGGCACCGTCACCTTGATCTTTGGCACCGCCGCCTTCCGGGGCTTGGCGGAGACTTGCTTCGGCTGTTTTGGCTGTTTTGGCTGTTTCTCTGCCGAGTCAGCAGCCTCCGCCCGCAGGCGCTTCGCTCCGCGCGAAGAAGCCGAAGCAGTCGGCTTTGGATCACTCGGCGCTCGAGTGCTCCTTGCTCTGGCACTCGGATCGTTCTTCTCCTTGGTGCGGCGCTCCCGGGGAACGGTCTCGGACGGGGAAGACTCAGCCTCCTCGCCCTCCTCGGTGTCGCTCGCGTCTTCATCGCTTTCCTATTCCTCCTCATCGCTTCTCTCCTCCTCCTCATCGCTGTCGTCTGGGTGCTGGCGCTCCATGTCGCTCGTCACGTCTTCTGGGGCGTGGTCGACAGTCGGCACCTGCGAAAGCATCTTCTGGAAACTCTGCGGGAAGAAATCACTCGTCAAAACATAAGCAGGCACGAAAGAACTGCCGTTTGGAGCACTCGGATGGAGTGTGAACTTACATCGATAGGCTGATTGTCTAGGTCGTACGGGGGCACCCTCCTGGCCCCGCGCGGATTGTCTCGCGCTGAGGTGATCGCCTTGATCTTGCCCTCGAGGGCCTTCGCTGACAAGACGTCGGGGTGTACCCGAGTGGGATCACTCGGCCCCTGGTACAACCACATAGGGTGCGCCCTGTCCTGCAGCGGCTGGATCCGCCGACTGGGGAACGCCTCTAGCAGGTCCATCCCGTTGACTCCGGCCCGCACCACTCCCACCAAAGCATCCACCAAGATTCCCACGTCCACCTTCTCCTCCTTGGCGACTGTGAGAGATGGAGGAGCAGCGACCCTTGCTGCCGAGTACGGAGGCAAGCCAATCGGGCTCCACTCACTCGGGACATCCTTGCAGTAGAACCAGCTGTCCTGCCAACCCTTCACGGAGTCGGGGAAGCTCATTTTGGGGAAGGCCGAGTGCCCCCTGAGCTGGATCCCTAACCCCCCGCACTGCTGCGTCACGCTGGTCTTCGCGCCCCTGGGCGAGTCCTTCACCGTCATCGACCGACAGGTGAAAATATGTTTGAACAACCCCCAATGGGGGTAGCAGCCGATGAAGTTTTCGCACAGCGAGACGAACGCCGCCAAGTAAACCACCGCATTCGGCGGAAGGTGGTGGAGTTGCGCCCCGAAGAAATCTAGGAACGCACGGAAGAAAGGGTGCGGAGGCATCGAAAAACCTCTCTCGACGTGGGTGACGAGGAGGACTCGCTCGTCGGCGTTCGGTGCGGGCTTGACTTAGTCCACCTCGGGCAGCCTCCAGCCGCCCACGGGGATCAGTCCCTCGCCTTCCAGCTCCTTCAGCCGCGAGGGGACCCAGTCCCCCTCGGATGCGGCTCGCCACCGCGCCGCCACTCGAAGACGGGCCTTTCCCCGCCTTCTTCGCCCTCTCTAACCTGGCCGTCGTCTCCTTCACCATGGTTTCGGGCGCTCGGGAGCTCGGAACGGAGGAGTGAGAGGAAGGGGAGAGTGGAGGACGCGAGAGGAAAAGGGGATCTGAAATTTACCCTAGCCCGCACGGACTTTATACCGCGGGTAAAAACTCGTCAGGCGAGATCTCGGCCGCAGATCTCTGGATCGGACGGCACCCGCGGCGGGTGCGCGTGCAGACACGACGGGGCACGTGGCGGTTGTCAGGGCGAAAATCGAGGCGCCACGCCCCACTTTCCCCACTAGCCGCGGCGTAACCGCTTCTGCGCGCGCACGCATGATTTTGAATCCCGGAAATCCCGCAGCGAATCAGCCTGACAGATTGCGCCCGCATCGTTTCCTAAGAAACAACCGTCGGTCCGACCGACCGCCCGCAGGCCGCCGTGCACTCGGGCACGTTAAACACCCGACTGGAGTCACCTCCAGGATTGCGAAAGGATGAGCTCGACGCCCCTCCGCGGGTTCACTTGGCCCTTTCACTAGGCACCAAGGCGTGAGTCTCATAAATTTGGACTCGGAGCTGGCCCGCGCTGGCTTTCTCCAGGGATATGGAGTGGCATCCCTCCGGAGAGTCAGTCCACGCGCCGGCGTCGTCACTCGAGTTTCATGGCATGCCCTCACTCGGGCCTCAAGTCCATCTCTCCCGAGAGACATGCGAATGCCACCAAGTTTTGCCTGGCAATCAACACCATCCGGTCATTCGGAAAACCTCTAGTCCAGAATCCGCTGCGGCTTCTCAGCGGAGACCGAGTGCCCCGGAAGCACTCGGATCACTCCGAAAGCTCAACTCGCTCATCCTGTTAAGCCCCACCTGATTCGGGGGCTAAGGATGGGGTCACCCACCACCGGTAGGGACAAGGACCTGACATCTAGGGCCCACCTGAGGCCCACACCATTATTCAGAGACCCCAGGGTCACAAGTGCAATCGGATGCACACCACGAAGGATTCACTCGGACCCTGCACGGACAACACTCGGACAGGTGTCTGCCCTCCAGTTGGCCAGTCATCATCACTCGGACAAAGGAGACGTACGGACGGCGTGGAGCTGCAACGGTCGAGTAGTCTTCAACTAGACTTTAAGCATAGTTATGGCTACCGTTACCAGTAACTGCCATAGTCATAGCTGTGTTAAACAGTGTTAAACGCCCTTAACTGCTGTAATTATTGTCATAAAAGCCCAGCGACGTGGTGGCGGAGAGGCTGCAGCGGACTCCTATATAAGCCGCCCTCTTCCTCCATCGCGAGGTTAAGCACTCATTGTAATCAGATACCCCCAGAGAAAACAAGCCTCAGGGCACGAGACGTAGGGCTTTTACCTCCTCTGAGAGGGGCCTGAACTCGCTAAGACCGAGTGTCACACCTGTGCTGTAGCCAGACTCTGCTCCTCATTCGTACCCCCGGTACTTGCTGTCAGACTAGTAACCACGACAGGTGGAGTCATGTGAAGTCAAGGAAATAGCAGTGGAGCTCATGATTAATGGTTCAAGTCCATGGTGCACAAAGGTTCGTGCATGATTGGTGCAAGATGATGAGGATATATTTGCCAAGGTTGAATTTTTCAAATTGTGTCATATATGTACGTGTACTTATCAGTTGGACTTGTAATTAGTCGAACACGTGTAACCCAGGTCTATTATATAAAGGTAGTGTGCCATGAACCGGTAGGCTAGACAAAAATCACGAGAAGAGCGGTCGGGGCGCCCGTGGCAGGGGTGGCCGAACAGGCCATGACGGGTGGTTGGAGATGATGTCTGATGACCTCGGCGAGCTTGTTTTCATTGTACTATGTCGATTTAGACACGAGGAGGAGCGTCCGTAGTCATGTCTTGGGGTTAGGCGAGATTGCCGAACCTCGTTAACAAATCTCGGTGTCGGTGTTGTGATTTCTTGTCCTTGATGATCGATGTGCGCCTCGGATTTCTAACAATCAAAAGTTTATGTCTACGTCGCAAATAAAAAAGAATAATCCATAATTTTAACTATATTTTTAATCCCATATTCCTAATTACCATTGACCCATGGGCAGTATAAGGATTTATATTTATCGTTTTAAATGCAGGTACTAGGAGCCATCTGTTCTAAACTGCCGCTTCTTGGCAAGGCACTCATTAGGGCTACTAAATGTGGTACACAAACGACAACTTTAACGTTATTAGGATTAGGACAATCAAGCAAGTATTTTCTACCGTACTATGTCAAAACCAAAGGAGAGCAAAGGGGTTTTGCTTCTGTAAAGTAGTCCCCACGCTAAGAATAACAGTTCTTTATGTGCTTTCTTCATCCTGCTCTTCATCTTTGTCATGTAAGTTTTACCCGTGTGGAATTTTTTTGCTTTATTTATACATGCAACTCAAGGTCCTATTTTCCACCAATATTAACAGTAATTTTCTCAAATGTTTGTACTACACTAGCCCGATGCTTGTGCGTTGCCATGGAACCATTGGCTTAGAGGTGGTGAAATAACACTAGTGTCCTTTATCAATGTCGTCAGAGAATTCTAAATGATCATATTAGGCTGGGGAGAGAACTAAAACCAAGATCGATTTTGGGTTGAAGTCATATTTTTGTCTTTGTTATTTATGCCTTTTACAAAAAGTTAGTCTCACATGAAAGTAGTGTATTTGTATATTTATGATAGATCTCACATGTGAGTAAATTACATTTGTTTATATGTCTCTTGGAGTCTCTTTGGGGACATCCAATAAAATATATGTTTCTTGAAAAGTTGCTAGTTTCACATGCGAGGATTTGTGTATTTGTTTATTTAGAAAGGATGTTGGACCCATATGTGAACTCACTGATGGTGTCACCCACTAAGGGTAGGGCCACGCACCTGACTTCTAGGGCCCACCTAGGGTCCCTCACAATCATTATAAGGTTCCCGAACCGAAAGGGCATTCGGATGCCCATTTTCGTGTATCCACTCGGATACATGTTATCACTCGGATGATGACCATTCACTCGGACAGCATTACGCCAGTCGGCCACGCCTATCTTTATTCGGACAAGGAAGGCCAAGAGGCCACGCGGAATATGCAACGTTCGAGAGACATAACACCAGACATCAAGTGCAGTAAAGACAACAGTTACTAGTAACGCGTGTAGTTATTCCTTCCTTCAACTCCCTTGTTACGTAGCCTTAATGGGGCGGCGCACTCTATATAAGCCACCCCTCAGTTCTGTAACAAGGGTTCGCAACCCTCCTGTAATCAGACACCCCAAAGAAAACATAGCCCCAGGGCTCGAGACGTAGGACTTTTACCTCTCCGCGAGGGGCCTGAACTCGTAAAATCCGAGTGTCACACCTGTGCCGTAGCTAGGATTTGCCCTTGTTCGTACCCCTAGTACTCATTGTCAGGTTCGTTGCCTCGACAGTTGACGCCCACCATGGGGCTTCGCGTCTAGCGATTTCCGGCGCTGGTGGAATTTTTCATCATCATCATGGTTTTTGGCATCGAGTTCGAGTCGGGTCGCGAGATCCATCTCGGCGCCCTCAGCTTCATCGCCGACGACTCAGCGTGGCTTCAGGGAGCCCCGCTGGACGCGGAGTCGCTGCCCATCTGTGGCGCGGCACACTTCCGTGCAAGTTCATTCGGAATCTTGCTCCGGCAGCCGTCGGTTCCGTCCCAAGCGGCACCCCTACTTCCCACTGGACGCCATCACAAGCGCTCCGGGCGTTCATGGCTCCAGCGCTGGGTCAAGCACTCCGTGGCTCTTCAGGCCGCGGCCGAGCAGGTGGCGGCACTCGAACCCGACGAGTCCGTCCTGGACCTGTTTGCTTCTCTTCACGAAGGATCGGAAGGCGAGTCCGATCATGAGAGCATCAAGTCCTCTACGGAGGTTTTTGTGGCAAGTCCGCAACGCAGTCCTCCCGGTTTCCCGCGTGATCGCGACGGCCACGACGGCACGTCACATGGGTGCACTAGCGATGGCCACGGGGACGACCCCCGAAACGCCGAGCAGTACGTCCCTCAGCCTCTCACTCGGGAGCAAAGGGAGGAACTCAGGCAAAGGAACGAGCAGGCTCTACGCACTCCTATCACCGGGACGACACCCGAGGCTATGGCCTTGGAGTCGACGCGTTTGGCTACCCTGGCCGAGCGCGAACGCCTTGAGCAGTTGCAGATGACTCTTGATGACCGCGGTAGTCAACAACCCAGCTCTAGTCGGAGCCGGCAGCAGTTGTTTCCGAACCAGCCGCAAAATTACCGAGTGCTACGCACTCCGCTGCAGAACTTGGCGGCGGCGACCCGAATAGCCGACTCGATCCAGCCGCCTGGTTCAGCGGCAGGCGAAGGTATTCCGCAGATCCAAACCTTGCTGAAGACGGCCCTGACGCAGAACTCAACCGTGTCCCAGTATGGAGATCGCATTCACAGCAGATCGGCAGGCGCTTCTACGGTTCAGTCAGCTCATAGTCCGATTGCGCCAGGGAAACGCAGAGCGTCACCCCCTCCGAGGGATGCAGCTCACCACAGACGCAAAGATCAGTATGGAGACAGGAATCGTCACCAGGTTACCCCTCCCCGGCCTCACAACGATCATTATCGCACTCGGACGCCTCCTCTGCGGGATGTCACATACGGGCACCGGCCGTATGATGATGATCGAAGGCCGGGTGGTTACCGTCCGCGGGACCATGAGGGAACGGATTACCAAGATCCCCACACTACAATGCAAGGTCTGTCCTTGTTCAGAATCTGGTCGACAGGGGCCGAGCTAGCAGAGATAATCATGACAGTGATCTTCCAAGTGGATCCACTTCCTTGGGGCCCGAGTGTTTCAGCAGATACATCCGTGCCGCAAATATCCCGTCCAACTTTAGGTTGGCGACTAGAATCGGCAAGTTCACTGGAGAGTCGAAGCCGGAGACTTGGTTGGAAGATTACCGAGTGGCCGTCCAGATAGGCGACGGCAACGACAACGTAGCTATGAAGCACCTACCGCTGATGCTCGAAGGGTCAGCGAGAGCCTGGCTCAACCAGCTACCTCCCGGCAGCATCTACTGTTCGGATGACCTGACCCGAGTGTTTGTGAAAACATTTGAGGGCACGTACAAGCGGCCGGGTGGATTGGCAGAGCTGCAGCACTCCGTGCAGAAGAACAACGAGACTCTCCGAGAGTACATCCAGCGATGGACCACTCTGCACAACACAGTGGAGAATGTCAGCGAGCACCAAGCCATTTGCGCCTTCAAGGCAGGTATCAAGTACCGTGAGCTCATTCTGAAGTTTGGCCGAACAGAGACCTCTACTCTGAGCCAAGTGATGGAGATAGCCAGTCGGTATGTGAATGGCGAAGAAGGGGACCGGCTGCGAAGCGGCAAAGGGCAGACTGGAGAAGCCAATCAGTCTGGCAACAACTCCAATCTGAAGCAGAAGCGCAAAGCTGACACGACTGATAACGCCAAAGCGGCCGCCCTAGCCGGGCAGGGGAAAGGCAAGGGCGCGCAGAAAAATAAGAAAGAATGGGTCCCTAAGAAGAAGAATCACTCGGAAGGTGACATACTTGACCAGCCTTGTCAAGTGCACACCAAGCGAGATGAAGATGGCAACTTGATCTTGCCGAAGCACACCACTCGGGAGTGCAAGCTGCTGAAAAAGGCTTTGATGGAGGACCAGTCAGAGGACAAGGATCAGGAGGACAACGACGGAGGGAAGAAGCCTGCTTCAGGTTATCCCAACGTCGAGAAAGTTTTGATGATCTTTGCTGATGTCGAGTGCAAAAGGAAGCTGAAAGTGATCAACCGAGAGGTGAATTTGGCCATGCCATCTGTCACCACATACCTCGATTGGGCCCAGACACCCATTACCTTTGACGAGTCGGACCATCCAGCCTAGATACCGACCCCTGGGCGGCAGTCCCTGGTGGTCGATCCGGCCGTCGGAGGTGTCCGACTGCGCAAGGTCCTCATGGATGGAGGCAGCGGACTGAACATTATCTACGCCGATACTCTGAAGGCGATGGGCATTCTGATGTCCAAGTTAAGCAACAGCAACATGCAGTTCCATGGGGTCATCCCTGGAAAGAAGGCCAGATCACTCGAACAGATCCTCTTGGATGTTGTGTTCGGTGATGAAAAGAATTTCAGAAAAGAGAAGCTAACCTTTGAAGTGGTGGACTTCCGGAGTGCCTATCACGCCATCTTGGGTAGTCCCGCCTACACACGTTTTATGGCCAGACCATGTTACATGTACCTGAAGCTCAAGATGCCCGGTCCGAATGGCGTGATCACCGTCACAGGTGACAGGCAGAAGGTGGGAGAGTGTCTGCAGAAAGGCTCTATCATTGATGACAAGCAAATGGCTGTGGCGGAACTAGACGAGTACAAGAAAGCGGTTGATCCGAGTGAGCTGCTGAAGCCAACAGTCGACTCTGCATTCCAATCGGCCAGTGAGACGAAGCAGGTTCACGTCCACCCGGAGGATCCGAATGCCCAGCCTACCAACATATCCACGACGCTTGACGGCAAATAGGAAGCCGAGCTCATCCAGTTCCTCCGTGAGAACTGGGACATCTTCGCATGGAAACCTTCTGACATGCCGGGTGTTCCCAGGGAGCTGGCTGAGCACCGACTCCGTGTCGACCCAAAGGTCAAGCCGGTGAAGGAGCACCTCGTCATGTGCCAAAGAAGAATAACTCTCTTAGGATGTGCATAGATTTCAAGCACATCAATCGGGCCTGTCCCAATGATCATTTCCCTCTCCCCCGCATAGAACAGATAGTAGATTCCACTGCGGGGTGTGAGCATTTGTGTTTTCTGGATGCGTACTCCGGGTACCACCAGATCCGAATGTATGGTCCGGATGAACTAAAAACGCCCTTCATCACCCCTTTCGGGTGCTTTTGCTATATCACGATGCCATTCGGACTTAAAAATGTCGGGGCGACCTTCCAGCGCATGATTCAGAAATGCTTGCAAAAGCAAATCAGTCGGAACATGGAGGCATACATGGATGACATCGTGGTCAAGTATAGGAAAGGTTCTGACCTCCTGACTGATCTCGCCGAAACCTTCACGAACCTGCGCAGATATGGAATCAAGCTCAACCCGGCCAAGTGCACTTTCGGGGTTCCGGCCGGCAAGTTACTCGGTTTCCTCATTTTCGAACGTGGGATCGACGCCAACCCCGAGAAGATCGGCGCTATAGTCCGAATGAAACAGCCAGAACGTCTCCATGACGTCCAAAGACTCAAGGGGTGCCTAGCAGTCCCGAGTAGATTCATTTCACGACTCGGTAGGAAGGCCCTATGATGTAGGGTGGAACTGACGATCTTTCACGAATTGGAGGAGGTTCCTACGAAGAACATGAAGAACACGACGAACACGAGGGGAAAACGGGGAGAAATCACGAGAGGAAACACTCAAGAACAAGTCCAATCACACATCCACTAGACTAACAAACACATGGATCCACAAGGTACAAGAACAACAAAGGGAAATCGGTACAAGATAGAGTTCATCCCAAATCCAAGAGGAGATGAGGTCTTGATGATCTAGATAGATCCTTCCCCACAAGTGGAGGTCTTGTATCCACTAGGCATCTTCTCACATGCTCACATGGAGGTCTTGATCTCCATGGGAGAGGTCACTCTCTCTCTCAAGAGGAGTAGTGGTAGGAGCTAGGCTCAACTAGATGAGCCAATACTTTGCTAACCCTAGAAATGAGGAGGGGGGTGTCTATTTATAGTCTAGCCACGAAGTGGGAGGTGGGATGAGAGATACATGGGCCTCTGGCCAGGTTAGGCACGCACAGGTGCCAGACGTCCGGGCTGGGGGCCGGATGTCCGGGGCTTCGGGACAAGCCGGATGTCCGGGGTCGCGGCCGGATGTCCGGCTTGGAGTGGCAGAACTTCTGTTGCTCTCTGGATACGTCTCTGCCGGATTTCCGGGGAAGGAGGCCGGATGTCCGGGCGGTGGCGTGACGCCGGAAGTCCGGGGTCGCGCCGGATGTCCGGTCGCTGTTGCTCTTCGGGTGCCAGAAGGTGTGGACCTTCTCTTTAGCGGAGGCGCCGGATGTCCGGGCCGTAGGCCGGATGTCCGGGCTGCCGGGGCCGGATGTTCGGGTCCTGTAGCTGCAGCAGCTCCGTCTTCTTCCGTCTCCGCTTCCATGCTTCCCTCGCGTATGGTGTAGTTGCTACTTGGCGCTTGTACTCCTCCTCGTCATCCGTGAAGCTCCGACAATACATATGCATGCACACGAGAGAAGTGTCAAGTAGTATACCATCCTCGAAGGGGTCAAGTGAACACGTGTAAAGGAGATGATTCACCTTTATGTATGTGAAGTAGATGTCACGCGTGTCACTTGCCGAACGGACTCTTGACATGGTGATGTCCGTAGGATGCTTCGCATCATCCCCTCCCCCTTGGAAAAGATCCGTCTTCGGATCGAAAACCAAATCACCATGGGAAAGAGATGTCGTCGCCATGTAGAAGTGGACGATCACCAAGCACTCTTCATCTTGAAGCTCGAAATGGGCACTCTCCAATGTCGCACCGTCTTGTGATTCCTTGAAAAGGAGCAAGGACAACAAACACTTGGAAAAACAAATGTGGTTAGCGTTAGTGCAAAACCAAGCATTCAAGTGGTGATTCACCCAACAAGTGTTGTCGTCATGTATAGCATAAGGTGTGACAAAGGAATGAGACATGGCATGTAAGCACATAAATTGAGCACAATCAAGATCATCATGGAAACAAGCATGCAAATGGGAGGTAGAGATGCAAATATGTGTGACAAGATAACAAGCATCTTCCTCGAGGTCATAGCAAGAATGCATCAAGCGTTCAGCAAATGGTCTATGGTATGCATAAGAATCGTTCACAACACCAAATAAAATGAAGTGTCTAAACACATGGGTCAAGTGCAAGACAAACCAAGCATAATATGCATAGGGTGTAGTGAAGATAGTGTGGCACTCAACACAAAGGAAAGAGCAATTGTTCAACATGTGTGAGGCAATCAAGTCAAGCATGTAGCAATCAATGTGACATGGCATATGTGAAGAAATGACATTGTTGCAATCAAACATATGGGAATAGCATGGGGTAATCATGTTCGATGCAACACACAAGGCATATATGTCATGAGGCATGGCAATGTGGCAATGACAAGTCAAAACAAGATCTCTAGCATGTGTGCAATGTGTCATGGTGCAAGCAACACATGAAGTATGATCCACAATATTCATGCTCATGGTGTTGGGATTCTCAAAATATAAGGATATCACCTCAAAAGCGTGTCCTTGTGCGTCCTTCACAAAGCCGAAGTGGTAGAAAATGCGTTGTAGAAGCACGTCGGTCGAAAGTGGCTCGCTCTCAAGAGCTCGAATGGTCAACTCACGGGAAGTTGAAGTTGACACGATGTCGAAGGATCCTACACATGCACACAACAAAGCAAAGAACGCATGTGCATGGTAGATAAACACATCATCCATCATGATGGTTCGCTTCTCTTGCACATAACCATTAGTAGCAAAAGTGCATGAATAATATGATGCAACAAGCTTAATGTTCATGGCACTAGGCATATGGTGCAAAGAGGTAAGACAAGCATGCTTCACGTGAAATATGTCAAAAGCTCCAATAATATGGTAGAAAGCTATGGGGGCGATCTCATTAGCAAGAATACAAGCATTGTTGCACTCAATACATGGCAAATCATCTAGCATGAGAGAGGCAACATATGGAGATATATGACAAGAAGCAATATCAATCATGTGCAAAGCATGTGAATGGATGCCATCAACCGCATGAAACGAGCAAGTATGAATCATCGGTGATGCAACAAGGCAAGCAATCATAGTAATCGTGTCGTGCAAACTAGTGGAGCGAAGATGCAACACACTAGAGGAAATCATGGCAATCATGTCATGTGAGCAAATAATAGATATAGGCAATGCACATGACATATCGTAAGCATGAACACAAAGCAATATCAAAGTATCATCATAGGCATGGGGTACAAAGCAAACATGGCAATAACAAGTGATATCTCCACCAAGCATGCAAATACACATGCAAGTGTTAGAATCATGGATCATGTGTAATGCAAAGCATGGGTCACCAAAGCATGTCATCCAAATGGAAATGAGCATATCATGCAAAGTGAACATGGCAAGATGGGCATAGAATATGTAATGGACAATAGCCCATAACCATGTGAGGGCCATGTAGAAGAAATGCGCAAAGGCTCGTCGCGTAGAGGGCGGATGGAGGGTAAGTTCTCCATGGTGGCGCACATCTTTATTGCTCTCTAGAGCTCGTTTCGTCAACTCGTGCACTTGCGAGGTTGACGAGTAAGTGTGATGACCTACACAAGAAAGACACAAGCGAAAGAAAGTGTGTGCGTGGTAAATGTACACATCATCCATCATGATGTGTATGTGCACGTGAGAGTTAGCACAAAACAAGCATCGCTCAAAGAAATTTGAGGCATGGTATATGAACATGTCATCCATCATGGAAGAATAGTTGTTATGTATAACACGATGGGGACACAAATTGAGCATGCAAGTATATGGCACAACAATAGCATTATTCATGGGGAGCATATTGTGCACATAATTACGAGGATCATGCAATGGGTGGGAGTGATCAAATTCTCCTAACATGTATGAGGAAACTATGGGGGTCTCCTCATGAGCAATAGCGGAAACATCATATGGAGAAAATTGACAACATGGCAAATAATGCATGTCCGAAGCTAGGTGGTCATGGCATGGCATATGAGAGAATTGATGCAAAGGAAGCATATCAATATCATCACAAGAAAAACAAATGCCAATAACCATGGGCTTGTCATCTATACCATATGTGCAAATTGGGTTTATTTTAATGGCATATGCATAGTCACTACGATGAGATTGCAAATATGACATATGGGAGATCTCATTCATAGCATATGACAAGTGAAGAGGGGTTGCAAACATGATGTGACCAAGAGAATTATCACAAGAAATCCTATGCAACATGGCATCACAACTAATAGACTCCGCATGAATATCATCATACTCATCATAAATGGGTAAATCATCGCATGGGGAAATCATACTAGCATGAAGCATGGCAATAGGAGGATCGACATCATGCAAGCAATCAATGTCAAGAATGTCCGCTAGTGGGACAAGAGCATCACCTTCACCTATGTTACCTTTTTCATTCTCCTCATGTGGTGTAGGTGAGGTGGCAAAGACCAAATCGTGGTCATCATCTTCAGCTTGATGGAACCATGTGGGGGGTGCATCGCATTCCACCATGGCCATCGTCTTGTCCATAAGAGGGACGAAGTCGTAGAGGGTCGGCGCGTCATCATATATGAGACCTAGCACCAAATGAGAAGACACAATAGAGGTAGAGGTTAAGTTGTTAGAAATCCAAATGGCCTCACATGCCCTGTCAACTACCACACTCTCTCTATGTGGTGGCTCACTCACTCCCTCAAAATAGGTGCACTCAAACTCACATATGGTGGAGTCACTCATCTCACTCAAGTAGTGGGGGTTGTGGCTCTCCTCACATGGGAATTGGGGCAACTCGTCATATACGGGGCTAGTGGTGAACTCGCTCTCACTCTCAATATGGTGGCTCATGTCGCTCAACTCATCGTCGTCGTCGCCGTGGATGAAGGCCGAAGATGGCACATCATCACTCTCGCCTCCAAAGATGGAAGCATCATCCTTGCTCGCCACCTTGTCGCTTGCCTCCAAATCTTGTTCCTTAAGAGGCTCCGAAGTCATAGTCGTCGCCGCGCCGTCTTCAAAAAGAGTCGTGGTAGACTCGGCATCATCAATGCCACAAAGAGGGATGGCGGTGAAGTCGAACTTGGGAGCATCATCTTGAAGCTCGTCGGGCTTGGACATCGTGGTGGTACTATCCTCATGCTCGCCGTCTTGGAGCTTGGTCTTCGCGAAGTGTGCTTGGGGTAGAGAAACCTTGGCCTTCATGTGTTCTTGTTCCGCCTTGAGAGCACCAAAGTAGATGTCGTCGAGGGACTCATAGGTGTCGAGGAAGATAGTCTTGGAGATGTCATTGTTCAATCCCATCATGAAGTAGAACTTCATCCAAATGGGGTCGTCCACACCGGCTCGTCGCAAGTCTTTCTTCATCTCCTTGAAGTACTCGTCGAGTGACTTGGATCCTTGTATGGTGTTCTCCAATTGGCGTTGAAGATGTTCCGTGTAGGTGAAAGGCACAAAATCTCGCCGCATCGCTTTCTTCGTCTTGGGCCAACTCATGTTGAAGCTCTTCGAAGGTGTGTGAAGCCACCATGTCGACGCATAGTCGTGGAAGTTCCTTGTGGCGCACTTCACTTGATCTTGGGAGGGGACTTGATATAGCTTGAGGTAGTCGTCCATCTTGCGCTCCCACTCGAGATACTCCTCGGGATCTTGAGTCCCATAGAAAGGAATCTCATGGTCGATGTCGAAGTCGTAGTAGCTCGTGGAAGTCGCGGACTTGAGCTTGTTTAGCTTCTCTTGAGGTGCGTGTTGGCGAAGATGCCGCATATCCAAAGGCGAAGATGCTTTGAAGTCGCTTGGCGAGGATGCCAAGGTAGATGGTGAAGTCATAGAGCGGTGGTTGTTGTTGAGCTCTTGACCTTCACATTGTTGTCGGTGAATGTGTCGATGCCGATGTGATCTTGCCGGAGATGGTAGCTCGGAAGCACGTGCACTTGAGCGTCTTCTCGAAGATGAGGAAGACCTCTTGCCGGTCTTGATGAGGGCTTTAAGCTCCTCCATTTGAGCATCCATCTTGGCGTCCAAGTGGTTCTTCATAGCATCATACTCGTCGTTGTGGTTGTAGACCGAAGTAGATGTGCTTTGCCTATCCATCTCAAGACTCAAGCAAAGGTGAGTAGGAAATGAGATAAACAATACCAATATACCTTTTCCCAAAGTTGAGGATGTATCCCGCGTCACTCAATGTGAATTGAGAGAATAGTGGAATTGGTACCGGACTTGTTCACTCACACCTACAAGGTAAAGCTTATCGAGTGGCTTGGTTAGGACAAGTGGCACAAAATTCAAGCAAGTGTTAGTCAATGATATCGAAAATGTTGAGGAAGATCCACAAAATTGCAATGTAAAGCAAATAGATCAGTAGCTATAGTGGCACAAGGAAACACACACACGGATAGACAAGTGGGATCCGCGCAACCAAGGAATGAGCACAAAATGTGTTACCACGCAAAAAGCTCTTGTTGCACGGACACTAGAGAGACAATAGCTCGATTGCTCAAATGGGCTAGATACGCTTGTGCACCAACCTATGCGAGTAACCGTGCCGTCTTCAATCCCAAGTATGCTATGTATGTATGCTCCAAGAGTATGTACTATGCAAGATGGCTCAATGCTATTGCTATTGCTTATAAGCTCTTTTGTATCTCCTCTTTTGCTTAAAAGCTTTTTCCTCTTTTTTTTGTATGCTTTGCCACAATGCTTGATGCTCGAGCCAATATGCGAGACAAGTATGTAAGATATGCACGGGAGAGCCTTATGGCACAATGACGATAGCAAGATGATTGCACGCTAAATGTAGCTATGCGGCATAAGCGTATCACTAAGGTGCACAATGAGCGTGGCCCGTCAATTCTCAACTCGCTAGTCTCGATGGGTAAGTGACGCAATAGGCTCGGGGCGATCAAAGCAATGGCAAGGAAATGTACAATGATGTCGTCGAAGTTACCGTCGGTGGTTCTCGTTTGTAAGCAAGGACGGATGATGATGAAGTGGACAATGTCGATGTCGAGTCCGTGGCGATGATGAGTGGCGGTGTTGTCGAGGTTGAACCGTTCCTAATTAGCCGAAACACCTTAGGAAACGGAAACCGCAAACTCAAAATCTCAAATGTCAAATGTCAAATGATGGTAGCGGAAAGCAGTGCTGGTTTCAGAGTCGTCAAAGTGGAAGTGGAGTTGGTGGTTGATGAAGAAGTAACCGTCCCTAAGTAGCCGAAACACCTTAGGAGACTTGAATCACAACTCAAGCAACCACAAATGCAATGGGGATCAAAATGGGTTAGGTTGCGGAAGGCTATGGTGGTGTTGCGGAAGATATGGTGGAGGGCCTAGGCAAACTTGCCAAATTTTCAAAAATTTGATGGATTCAAATGGTGGTGGAATTAATTTTGGGTGATGGGGGATGTCAATAGCTACAAAACGAGCCAAAGAACGTCGAAATTGGACTCCGGATGAATTAGTTATGGCTGAAACGGTGAAACACGGGAAGCTGAAATGTCCAGGGGGCCGGACATCCGGGGGTGAGGCCGGAAATCCGGGGCTGTATGTCCAGAAACTTGCGTGATTTTGCGCTCCAGGAGCCGGATGTCCGGCCCGATGGCCCAGATGTCCGGCCGGTGGCCCGGATGTCCGGCCCGACGATTCCAGATCGGGATTTGGACTTCAAAACTCGATTTGGGGCGGAAATTGATGATTTGGGGGTCAAAATTGATGGGGGAAAAGAAATTTTTGGATGGATTTCGTGGTGGGGAAGCTAGATCCACTTGCCAAACAACTAAATCGCGGATCAAACACAACAAAATCTCACAAGAACCAACAAAACGCAAAAAATTTGGTGAGGCTATTTTTGGTGGGGATTTTCAAAATTGGGCAAGAACAAACAAAATTAGGCTAGAAAATGGGGAGTAGGACTCCAAATTCGTGATCAACGTGGCTCATGATACCAAGATGATGTAGGGTGGAACCCTAGATGACGATCTTTCACGAATTGGAGGAGGTTCCTACGAAGAACACGAAGAACACGACGAACACGAGGGGAAAACGGGGAGAAATCACGAGAGGAAACACTCAAGAACAAGTACAATCACACATCCACTAGACTAACAAACACATGGATCCACAAGGTACAAGAACAACAAAGGGAAATCGGTACAAGATAGAGTTCATCCCAAATCCAAGAGGAGATGAGGTCTTGATGATCTAGATAGATCCTTCCCCAAAAGTGGAGGTCTTGTATCCACTAGGGATTTTCTCACATGCTCACATGGAGGTCTTGATCTCCATGGGAGAGGTCACTCTCTCTCTCAAGAGGAGTAGTGGTAGGAGCTAGGCTCAACTAGATGAGCCAATACTTTGCTAACCCTAGAAATGAGGAGGGGGTGTCTATTTATAGTCTAGCCACGAAGTGGGAGGTGGGATGAGAGATACATGGGCCTCTGGCCCAGTTAGGCACGCACAGGTGCCGGACGTCCGGGTTGGGGGCCGGATGTCCGGGGCTTCGGGACGAGCCGGATGTTCGGGGTCGCGGCCGGATGTCCGGCTTGGAGTGACAGAACTTCTGTTGCTCTCTGGATACGTCTCTGCCGGATTTCCGGGGAAGGAGGCCGGATGTCCGGGCGGTGGCGTGACGCCGGATGTCCGGGGTCGCGCCGGATGTCCGGTCGCTTTTGCTCTTCGGGTGCCAGAAGGTGTGGACCTTCTCTGTAGCGGAGGTGCCGGATGTCCGGGCCGTAGGCCTGATGTCCGGGCTGCCGGGGCCGGATGTCCGGGTCCTGTAGCTGCAGCAGCTCCGTCTTCTTCCGTCTCTGCTTCCATGCTTCCCTCGCGTATGGTGTAGTTGCTCCTTGGCGCTTGTACTCCTCCTCGTCATCCGTGAAGCTCCGACAATACATATGCATGCACACGAGAGGAGTGTCAAGTAGTATACCATCCTCGAAGGGGTCAAGTGAACACGTGTAAAGGAGATGATTCACCTTTATGTATGTGAAGTAGATGTCGCGCGTGTCACTTGACGAACGGACTCTTGACATGTGATGTCCGTAGGATGCTCCGCATCACCCTACCACTTTACCGACTCATGAAGAAGTCAGACAAGTTTGAGTGGACGAGTGAAGCGCAAGTCGCGTTCGACGAGCTCAAAGCCTTGCTTTCCACCCAGCCGGTGCTTGCTGCTCCGAGCAGTCGAGAGCCATTGCTCCTGTATATCGCGGCGACAAATCACGTGGTCAGCACTGTGCTCATGGTTGAGCGTGAAGAACAAGGCAAAGCTTTAAAGGTCCAGAGACCAGTGTACTACATTTCCGAGGTCTTAACCCCTTCCAAGCAAAGGTACCCACACTACCAGAAGCTTGTGTACGGGGTCTATCTAATTGCGAAGAAGGTGGCCCATTATTTTCAAGAACACTCGGTCACGGTGGTCAGCGATGCACCTCTCTCAGAGATATTGAACAGCAGAGACACCACTGGTCGAGTAGCCAAATGGGCCATTGAACTCCTTCCTCTAGATATCAAGTTTGAAGCCAAGAAAGCGATCAAGTCACAAGCCCTAGTGGATTTCCTGGCCGAGTGGACCGAACACCAGCAGCCAGCTCTTAGCCTCCCCGAGCATTGGACCATGTTCTTTGATGGCTCTAAGATGCTCAATGGCTTGGGGGCTGGAGTGGTCCCAGTCTCTCCCCCTTTTAGGGATGTGGGTGACATAGATCATGTTGACCTCTGTTACCTCGTCAGGAAACTTCTTTTGGCCTCCATTATTGGGCCGCCGAGGTTCATCCTCGTCTTCGCTGTGGTTTTGGGTTTTACTCTGACCCTCTACCGCTATCTTGCCGGCTTGTTTAAAGACCCAGCAATTCCTGTTAGTGTGGGTTGCTGGTTTTTCCTGAGTGCCGTGAATTCCACATGGGCGGTCCAGGAGCCTATCAAGCTGGCTAGGTCCGTCTTTGTTCCCTTTAAAGGGTTTTCTTTTCTGCCCGGATTTAGGTCCGGTCAACTCTGCGTTGACCGCGGCGTCTTCAGTGTCGCTTCTGCCATTTTTATACCTGCGCTTATTTTTGTTGCACTTTGGTTTTCCATTGGCGTCGCGAGTTTCCGAGGTGCCTGCCTCGCCGTTATGAGTACTTCGGGCGAGCCAGCTATCTTCTCCCGCACAGAAGCGAGTCATCAGTGAGGTCAGGGCTGCCATAGTCCTCGGCTTATCCTGGCCGAGTTGTCGAGCCAACCATTCATCTCGGATATTGTTTTTAAAGGCAGCGATGGCCTCGGCTTCGGAGCAGTCTATAATCTGGTTCTTCTTGGTGAGGAACCTGTTCCAGAATTTCCGGGCTGATTCGCCTGGCTGCTGGGTGACATGGCTGAGGTCATCAGCGTCCGGAGGTCGGACATATGTGCCCTGGAAGTTTGCTCGAAAAGCGTCTTCTAGGTCCTCCCAGCTGCCGATAGAGTGAGGAGGAAGGCTGTTAAGCCAATGCCTTGCCGGCCCCTTTAGCTTGAGCGGCAGGTACTTAATGGCGTGGAGATCATCTCCGTTGGCCATGTGTATGTGTAGGAGGAAATCCTCGATCCAAACTGCCGGGTCCGTGGTGCCATCGTATGATTCGATGTTAATGGGTTTAAACCCTTCCGGGAATTGATGTTCCATCACCCTGTCTGTAAAGCATATTGGGTGAGCCGGACCTCGGGACCGAGGAGCATCTCGTCGGAGGTCGGGGGAGAGCCGTGAGTTGGCGTGATCTCGGGCGCGACCGTTCCTATCCAACCAGGCATCGTAGCCGTCGAGCCCGGTGGGCGCACGTCCCCTTGATCCATAGATGGACTGAGGGGGAGCCCTGTTTTCCTCAATGCGACGTCGAGCATCGTGAGGATCTAGATAATCCACGGGGTCCTTGCCGTAACGACGTGGAGGTGGCCGTTCGTTGAGGTCTTCTCGTCTTGGCCTGTCCCGGCCTCTAGGGGGTCGGTCGAGGTCGTCAGCGAGCTCCTCGTTGAATTCCGGCAAGAGACGCCTACGTGTGTAAGATTTCGGCACACTATGGCGCCGTTTTTCCATGTCTTGCTCGGCTGAGAGCACCTCGATCCACTTTTCGTTTAGTGCATCGGTATTGGCCTGCAGCAGCTGCTGCTTGCGTTTCATGCTCCGGGCAGTTGCAACGAGGCGCCGCCGGAAGCGCTCTTGTTCGAAGGGGTCTTCGGGGATGATGTAGTCCTCGGTGCCGAGGCTCTCGTCCTCCTCGGACTCTGGCATGTAGTTGTCGTTGGCCCCTTCGAAGAGGTCATCAGGATCTGAGTCCCTAAGAGGTTGGTCAGGTGTGCCGTTCCTTACGGGGGAGGCTTGAACGTCCTCTTCACGGTTACCGGCATCGCCGTTCTCCGCATCGCCGTTATTGGCTGTCGCGTCATTGCCACTGGGTTCCCCGTTAGGGCCCCTTCGGCGTCTGCGCCGACGTCTTGGAGGGGATTTGGGGGTGTCCACCATGTAAACATCATAGGTGGATGTGGCGGTCCACTTGCCCGCGTTTACCGGGGGCAAGGCGTTCTCGATGGGGCCATCAACATCTTCCTCCATGTCTGAGGCTTTGCCGTAGTCCAACACGTCGGTTAAATCATCGATCGTGGCGACTAGGTGGGTGGTGGGTGGGATGTAAATTTCCCTATCGTCGGCTTTAAGTCCGAGCTGATTGTAAACCGAAGTCTTGCCGTCCGAGATGGACATGCTCCGGATGCGGTCAAGCATCTCATCGAGGTGAGATAACTCTTCGGGATTCATGGATGCACCATAGGTGGGGCTGGCTTGAAGTACACCCGGCGTGTAACCGGATGTGTTTTCGGAGCGAAGGGAATCTGAACATAATTCCGAGTTCTGCGCCGAAGTCAGTTCTGGCACCGGCGTAATTTCGGGAGTGGGAGCCGGATCTAACTCCGGACAGGCGATCGGGGAGAGACTGGCCGGAGTGGTGGTGTCAGGGGTCTCAAGAGGTGCCATGACAGAGTTTGGTTCTGGAGTCGATCCTCCAGAACTGGCTGAGCTCTCGATCCGACCGGGAGTCCATCCCGATAGGATGAGTTCGCCACGGGAATCCACAGTTTACTCAAGGCCACCGAAAGTCACGATCCGACCTGGGGCATAGTTCTCGACAGAGGTCAGGTGACCCGTCGAGTCGGTGCAAAATACCATGCTGCCGAAGAAGAAAAGCTGGCCGGGGGCATAAACGTCCCCGTGGCCGTTGGCGCAGTTGATCTGCAGGTGAGCCATCGATCCTTCTGGTGATCACGCAGCGGAACTCTCAATGAAAGCACGAGTGTCGGTGTAAAAACCGGCAGACCTCGGGGTAGGGGGTCCCGAACTGTGGATCTTGGATCGGTGGTAACAGAGACGAGGGAGACGATGTTTACCCAGGTTCGGGCCCTCTCGATGGAGGTAAAACCCTACGTCCTGCTTCTGTTTATATTGATGGAGATGTATCAAGTACAGAGTTGATCTACCTCGAGATCGTAATACGCGTCTAACTTCTAGGGCTAGATGAGCGATATTTCGTTGTTCCTCCCCTACGGGCTAAACCCTATGGCTTATATACATGCCAGGGAGGGTGTCTAGGGTTACAAGGTCGGTATCTAGGAGTAAGGCGGCTGGAAAGATCTTGGAGTGTACTACAAGTCTTCGGTAGAGATAGCCTCGATCGCGTTTCCCGTGTGTGGCCTCCGGAGTCCATCTTGATCACGTATGGGGGCACATCGGCCCATCCGAGGAGACGGGCCGGCTAGGTTAGCACCCCCTAATCCAGGACACCGTCAGCTGGGACGACCCGTGGCTTCACCTTGGACTTATAAGGGCGACGGTCAGAAGGTTGAGGAACATGAAACCCATCGTGCTTGTTAGATCTAGTGCTGCAAGGAAGCTCAATGGTAGTGGTGGGAGCCAACTTCTTGCCACGATGAGCAGAGCAGGAGGTAGCAGTATCAACGGTATCTTGGGTGACAGCAGCAGCATCATGCATAATGTCAACCTCACGAGCAGCAACAGCATTCTGAGTGTCAGCAGCAGCATCATTTAGCGCCTCAGTATTTAGAGCAGCAACAATAGACTGATTATCAGCAGCAAATTATATGTTATTAAAGAACAAGTTTAACAAACAACTTAAGAAGACTTAAACTAAGCAAACGACTCTCTCAAGGCACCAGATTGCCATCTAGGACCTTAAGCTATTTGGCGATGTCAATGTCAAGGTAGAAACCTTCAAGGGGATTAATGTTCTCTTCTACAACAATTTATGAACCAAGGATGAGTACAAATGTACTCAGCAAGACTTACATTAAACTACGTACACATGCTCAAGTATCAAAGAAGAGGATTATGGACTAGTTTGCACATATGCTAGATTTAACCTTTGCCTAACCTGAACTACGACGACCAGTAGTTTGGTTCAAGGTAAGAGAGCGAACACGAGTCCATCATCTAGCTAGTCACCACATCAATACACTACTATTGACCCTTCCTCGACTTCCCCAAGCAATCCAAAGTACTCAAGCTTGTCTTGTCAGTCTTAGGTTATCCATTCAAGTTTTCTATGATCTGGCATAAATTCCAGGCAAACCATAACCGCGGGCACGACTATTCAAATAGGTTTCAACCCTACATGAGTGTACTGCTGCACACATGCGATCATCACTTATCGCTAACACTCGGAAAACTTCAAGCAAAAGCCAACGAAGGTGATCAACCATGAAACTTCTCTCACGTACCGACCCTAATCTAGGGAGTCACTCACATGAGTCTAGCGAAAATCGCTAGTTCGGTCAGTTCTATGATACAAACTCAGATGTTGTGTGCAGGGTGTCCCAAGCCCACCTCGCCTGGTGGTACTTCGGATGGTAAGTCATGCCACAGGTGCCAGTTGTCCCAGGCCCACCTTGTCATATGGTACTTTGCTTGGTAAGCCATAGCACATCCTATGGAAAGCCCGACCTACTTGTGACTACTGGACTGAGATCGAGGTAATAGGCCGAGAGGGGTCATATTACTGGAGCCCAACATGTGGTAGTACGCGTAGTCTTGGAACACAGACATAAGAACTTAGATCCTAAGTGCGACATCAATGAGACAACCCACCATGTGCTCCCACATGGCCTAACGTCATTACCTTTAGTCCAGTTTATACACTTAAATTGTTCCCACTACCATGAACATGATCACTACCATTTTCGATACATCGCCCATGATGGATCAGACTCACACGACTCTAAGCATTCTAAGCAAGCATGGTTGTGATATCATGCAACTCCTAATCATGCTAGGATCATGGTAAGCTTTGTACTGTGACAAGGTTAGGTCATGCAAAGTAATGTGTCCCATCTAGCACCCAAATGCATTGAATAAGAGTGAGAGCAACGAGAATAGGATTTATAGACATGGTCAAGGGGGTCTTGCTTGCCTTGCAGATCAGTAGTGGGATACTGCTCTTTACTCAACTTCGAGTTTAGCTCCTATCACGAAGCAAACACTGATGAGACCACTGAACCTTAAAAACATGATCTTCTGACGTCGAGTTCTATGCTCGGCTTCATCAAGAATACGAATGGGGTACTCTCGATTAGTACGGTTTCTTGGAGATCAAGCGTGGTTGACTTCATGGATGGAATCCTTGAAGCAACGCCTAAGTTGAGAGACGTGGAAGACATCATGAACTTGGGAAAGATGCGGGGGTACTTCCAATTGGTAGGCAACATCTCCACGTTTAGTGAGAATGCGAAAGGGACCAATGTACATGGAGCCAATTTGCTTTGTTATGAATCGATGTGTACCCTTCAGAGGTGCAACCCTAAGATAAGCCTTCTCGTACATTTAATAGCTTTCTTCCTTATGATGACGATCATATTGGCTTTTCTTACGAGACTGGGTTGCTTTCAACTGTTCACGAACAATGTAGACTTGCTCTTCTGCCTCCTGAATCCTATCCGGTCCAAAGAATTGTCTTCCCTCGTTTTTTGACCTGTTTAAAGGCGTTCGACATATTCGTCCATAGAGAACCTCAAAAGGTGCTTTGCCCAGACTAGATTAAAAAATGTTGTTATAGGGAAATTTGGCGAACAGAAGACATTTCTCCCAATTCGTACTGAACGAAATAAAACAGTCTCAGAGCATGCCTTCAAGAATTTTATTTGACCCTTTCTACTTGACAACCAGACTGGGATGATAAGTTGGGCTCAAGGAGAGACGAGTTCCCACAGCTTGCTGAAAACTTTCCGAAAATTGAGAGGTGAAAAGACTTCCACGGTCTGAATTGATTTCCAAAGGAACACCATGAAGAGAGACTATTCGAGATACATACAAGTCTACTAATTGGCTAGCAGTTATACTTTCTCGAACAGGAAGAAAATGAGCAACTTTGGAAAGACAATCGATGACTACCGGAATGGCCTCATTTCCCTTCTAAGTTTTTGAAAGCCGATGATGAAATCCATACCGACCTTATCCCACTTCTTCTCGGGGATAGCTAACGGTTGAAGAGCACAAGCAGGCCTTTGATGCTCCGCTTTAAGGCGATGACAAATGATAACCCACAAGTGTTGGGGATCAGTTGTAGCCTTTTTGATAAATAAGAGTGTTGAACCCAATGAGGAGCTAAAGGTAGAATTAATATTCTCTCAAGTTCTATCAACCGCTGATACAACTCTACGCACACTAAACTTTTGTTTTACCTAGAAACAAGAAATAAAACTACTGTGTAGGTGTAATGAGATAGGTTTGCAAGATAATAAAGAATGTGGAAATAAAAGTTAGGTGATGTTTAAATAAAGGTGCACTAAAGAAAATATAGCGATTGTGGAAAATTGGTGGTAGGATGTGCAGAATTGTCCCTAGGCAATTGATAACTAGACCGATAATCGTCATTGCAGTTTTATACGTGGGAGAGGCCTCTGCTAACATATTATCCCCTTCTCAGAATTTTATGCACTCATGATTGGAACTATTAGCAAGCATCCACATGTACTAACAAGTTCATTAAGGTAAACCCAACCATAACATTAAGATAAATTGGCCCCCCTTCATCCCATATGCAACGACTCATGAACTGGGGTTTAGGTTTCCATCACTCCCGCAACCCACCATAAGCAAATCAATCACATATTGCAACACCCTAAAGCGTAATCCATATAAATGCGAGCTCATATGATGGGCACCAAACGACAACAACAAAATAAAACATGCAACTCAAACCAATCATGATCACCCATTAACCCATAGGACAAAAAGAATCTACTCAGACATAATAGCGATGAGGCAAATCATTGGATAATAAATAATAGCATAAAAACCATGTTCAAGTAGGGGATTACAGCGGCTTGCGGGATTGTGGAACACTGAATAAAAAGGGAGGTAGGTGATGGAGGTGTTGATGAAGACGACGAAGTTGATGGAGATGGTCGGCGTGACGATCGTTCCCCCGGCGGCGCTCCAGCGCCACCGGGAGACAGGGGGAGATGGCCCCCTCCTTCTTCTTCCTTGGTATCTCCCCTAGACGGGGAGAGGATTCCCCCTCTAGTCCTTGGCCTCCATGACACCCGGAGGGCGGGAGCCCCTCCTAGATTGGATCTCTCTCTCTCTCTCTCCCTCTCTCCTTTCGTTTTCTTCTTTGTTTTTGCCACTATTTTCTGGCCTTTCACCGTTTCTTTTATAGACGGAGATCCGTAACTCCGATCGGGCTGAAATTTTGAGGGGATTTTCTCTGAAAATAAGTTTTCTTTCGGCGAAAGAAGGGCTCCAACCGACTTAAAGGCGACCCACAAGGGCCCATGGCGCGGCCAGGGGGTGGTCGCGCCACCTGCCCTTGTGGGGCCCTCGGGCACTATTTTGCGTTGATTCCTTCACCAAAAAGCACATACATTGCATAAAAAATCATATTAAATCACCGGGGTGTTTTGACCTTCCCAGATATTGATTTTCTGTAAAACAAAAAATATGCAGAAAACAGGAACTGGCACTGGGCACTAGGTTAATAGGTTAGTCCAGAAAAATAATATAAAATTGCACCAAAACCATTAATAAATGATGTAAATATAGCATGAATATTTCAAAGTTTATAGATACGTTGGAGATGTATTAGCATCCCCAAGCTTAATCCATGCTCGTCCTCGAGTAGGTTGATGATAAAAAAGAATAATTTTTGAAGTGTGAATGCTAGAATAGAACAAATCTTTGATCACATAGGCAATGATAATTCTAATAACAAGTAGCATCATTCCATTTGGTCAACATATCATAAAGTGGTAATAAAATATCTTGCGAAGCTTTCAGGATTATATTGCAAACACAAAGCAACCAATAAAAAGAGATGATGACTAGGTACCCCAATGAAAACACATTTGCTCCCTTGGTGGTTTTGGTAATTCATGTCAACATACATGTTGTTGGACTAACACTTTCATCTAGCATATTTCAGGAAAGATAAATGTTGGCATGGCAAGGACATGTGATTGTGGACCCCTCAAGCTACAAAGGACAAGCATTGGAAAAAGCTTCAAGACTCTACATTTTTGGTTAAGTGATCAAAGATCACATTGAGTCCATATGAAAGCCAATACTATTAAAAGGGGATGAGGTTTTGATCATGAGTCATTTGCTCAAGTGCTTGAAGATATTGCTGCAAAAATCCTCAACCACTTTCCCACATTCCAATTGTCCAAAACCCTAAGTCAAACTCGGTCCCACCGAATCACTCACATCCGGATTCACCGAGTTAGCCAAGATAGAGCCATAAGCCAAACCCGAGAAACTCGGTACAACCGAGATGACATTCGGTCCCACCGAAGTGCAATGACCAAGTTTCTGTACCCAGTCGAATTCATTTTGGAATCACTGAGATGAATCGACCGGAATTACTGAGATGAGGAATCTACTTAGGTCATCACGAATCGGTCTCACCAAGTGGATCCATCCGGTCTCGCCGAAAAGCCTAACGTTCGAATCTTTTACACTGTTCGATCTCACCGAAATTTCTTTTTGGTATCACTGAGTTGTGCTTAAAGTTTGTAATGGTTGGATTTTTGGTGAAGGCTATATATACCCCTCCACCACCACTCACTCTCAGAGAGAGCAACCAGGATGAAACTACACTTCCCATATCCATTTTCTAAGAGAGAACCACCTACACTTGTGTTGAGATCAAGGCATTCCACTCCAATCATATGTTCCTTGATTTCCAGTCCCCTCAAGTTGCTTTCCACTCCAATCCTTCTCCTACCCCAAGCTAAATCTGTGAGAGAGTGATTGAGTGTTGAGGAGACTATCTTTTGAAGCACAAGAGCAAGGAGTTCATCATAAACAACATCTATTACCATACGACTGGCCGCCGAGGATGTAGCACACGTTCCTCCTTCTTCTTCTTCCGCATAAGTGTCATTTTCACAATAATATTTTTTTAAAAATTCCTCATCGCACATATTAATATTGTGAGCGTTACTTTTGTGATTTGCAGGCCTTCCCATCCCATCAACGCGCCGGCACCCGAGGTCTTGGGTACTAACGTCCCCGTCCCCGAGGCGGCCTCCCAACCGCCACCTCCTCCCGAGGAGCCTTGCGGCACTCCTCAACCAGAGTCCTCAGCGGCGCATTCTGCGACCGCCTCTTAGGTTGAGAGCTTGATGTATCATCGAGCGAGGAGGGCATCACTTGTGAACCCAGTTTTTACTGACTAGGAGTTCAACGCACTCTGAACAGTGGATGCCCATCTCGGAGCCGCTCGGATGGGGCTTAAAGAGGCTGCAGATATATTGGCCACAAGTTTGCAGCTAAATTGAATTTAAATTTATAGACGTATAATGCTTTGATCTACCCAGTAGCCCTCAAGGTGAATGGATGCTACATGCCCACGTTTATCGAGAACAAATTTAAGCAAACCTTTTCCAAGGTTATAGATTTCAGTACGGCCGAGGAGTTCTTTAATAAATGGCGCGAAGCCCAGTAGCCCCCGAGCCACTAGTTGGGTGGCAACACCTGATCGGGGGATCGATGTACCCCTTTAAATAGTAGTTGATTGAAAAGCGCAAAGCACAGTAGCCACCGAGCCTTATTTTGGGCACATGTGGCCGAATTAATTATCGTTTTATTTCAACTTACCATTTTTATTGATGCATACTTCTCATCAAGAGAATGAAAACCTCTTGAAGGATCTGAAGAAAGCCAAAGATGGCCTTTCTGAATCTCAAATGGAGGTAGTCGACATCAAGAAATTCACCCGCGAGGCACATGGTGAGAAAATATTTGAACATTGTTAGTATTGGTATGATTAACTGGCTAATTCCTTTTCTATTCACTAGAAGCGAAGACCATAGGTCAACTGGAGAAGGATCTCACGTAGTCTCGAGAAGCCACTCGTTATGCTGAAGCACAAGAGGCTACGGGTCGTCAGACCCATGCTCGAAAAATCGAGGAGTGTAATCAGCTCAAGGCCGAGAGGGACCAACAAGAGCTTGAAATCGAAAGGCCCGAAATCCCAATTGGCTTCCTCTGAGAAGGAGACCAAGGAGGCTTGTGAAGCATGCCCCTACTGTGGAGACACGAGGGTAGGTGCATGTAACAAGGTTAACCTCACTTGCAATGAAATATGTGAAAAAATCCTACTGGTCTCACTATGCGCTATTAGTTGCCTCTATTTATAGTGAGACAACTATAGGTTCTATATTTACACGAAACAAACGGAGTTCATTGCGGCTAAAAAGTTTGCATGGACGACAATATTTTTAGCAAATCGTGAGTCAAAAGAAAATAGATTATGTGGTTTCGATACAGAATTGAATATGTTTTTTTAATTCTTTGACCAATAAATATACGATAGACAAATTAACTAAAAATGGTAGGCAATGAACGAAGCATGCCCCTGGTGTGGCAACACGAGGCTAGGTGCATGTAACAAGGTTGAGCTCACTTGCAATGAAATATGTGTAGATCTTCACGACAACTTTATGGAGTGAGTGGTACGTTTCATTCAATTTGTGTTATAGATTATCGTTTCGCAATGTTGCACCCACAATTGTCTAATATCTTTTTTCTTTTTATCATGCCCAACGTATCCCTTGTTGGGGAAGGGCCAAGTTCATGAGTGCGGCCAACTTGCCCATCGATCTGGACAACACAGTTCAGTTTGACATGATGCTGTTAAAAAATGGCATAGCCTTGACTCTCATTGTCACCAACGAGGGAGGGAGAACATATTTCCATGGTCCAAATTAGGTTCAAATTGCCACGGGGTTAAGGATGCAAGTTGGGAAGGCATTCTTACTATTTCTTCACGAATTTGAGGAGCCGCACATCGAGAGAAAAATCTATCTGTGGTATGATGTCCCGCAATCACCATAATATGTATAGTTTCGGTGGTGATTCGAATGTCGTATATATATGTACTACTTTATGGTACTAGTTAGCACTTTATTGAACATACATATGTTTTATGCACTTATTGTATTGTAGTGTGTAGGTACTGAACATTAGAGAGTTGTTGAACTAAAGTGTGTATTCGAAGTGTGCTATTTATGTCTTTAGGGTACTAATATTATTGGTAAACTGGAAAAAGTTGCAACGGCACATAAAAACGCTGCCACGACAAGTTGTTTTTATTTTTGCTGGCATAATACAACTGTGGCGGGCGCAAGGTGAAGCCCGCCACAGGTAAGAATCAGAATAGTGGCGGGCGTAAGCTGCCGCCTGCCACAGGTAAGTATATGGTCAGTGGCGGGCGCGCGCCCGCCACTGATGCCATTATAGCAGTGGCGGGCGCCCCTGAGAGGCTTGCCCCCCATTACTGGGCTTTTTGCACCCACCATTGCTAGGTATTCCTGTAGTAGTGTATCGATCCCACAGGGAGCACATGAATTAGGCTTTTGCCTCTTGAAGTGAATTATGGATACGTGCCTACAAGTAATTGTAGACTCTAGGCAAAGTGAGGGTGGAAATAAATAGTGATTTTTGTGTAGAGCGAACTGAAACTAAAGAACATAAAAGTAAATGGAAAACAACAACACAAGTAATTAGTGCGAATAACAGAGGAGTAAGGCGTTCTCAGGGAGTCCAGAATTCCCATTGGCATGTTTCAAACGCAACTTATGCATCTGCATAATACGGTATGGATACTTAAGCCACTCTCGACGAGTATGCTGGGCGGAGCCGGGTACAGAACACGTTCTACTCGAGGTTGACTTCGTGCCAGGCATGCCACCACCGTAGTCTCCCCCTGCGGGTTATGACTAAGGTAATTAAGGGTCACCCCGTGGATGCAGCCTCTCTAAGGGTTCTCCGTAAATTCCCTATCAATTGTAAAGGTTAGAAGCAAGAGCTTTTACTGTCACCTCGAATTACCCTCGCGTCCTAACCCTTACAACGATAGTGATACAGTTCGTGGCCTTTCGGCGGTAATGCTGACTGGGGCCCCTTCACAACATTCACGAAGTTTATTAAACTAAGCATTCAACAGAGGATCTCATATCCAATATAACATTTCATATCCTATACATACCAAGGTTCGTCCATATCCCCGAGAACTAGGGGTCTGATCACACATGGATACAACGAACATCATGAGGATGGTAATGGTAAACATGGATGGATCACACACATAACACACAAGACGATCCACTAGGGTTCCTGATGTTACAATGAGATGGATGTAGATGATGATGATGACAGTGGTGGCGATGATGATGCTGATAGTGGTGATGATGTTGACGTCCCCTTGTGCTTGGTGGTGAAGATGGAAATCTCCTACTTGTAAATCCCTCCTCCGGGTCGCTCCGAAGGCTAGGGTTCTGCCTTCTGGATGCGTTTCTGGTGTCTGTGTTCGTCTGATCCCCGATCAGATCTCACGGAGTGGAAGTAGTGGATGAGGTGGCGGCGCTAGCACCTCATACGACCACCCATACGAGCGGGAGCTCATATGGATGGCCATCTATGAATCTAGAGGCGCCGCAGGCACTCCTCCTTTGGCTCCCTTGCTCCTTTCTTGTATGGTAGTTGATTATAACTTTAAATACGTGATTTCACTACCATTTCCTAGGATTCCTTCCAAAGAATATTATTTGCTCCAAAAGACGTTACCTATGGAATACTGTCTCCACGCGTGTGCAGAACACACGCGAGACAGCATGGACTGTGGACGTCCTTTTGTTGATTCGTGAGTGGGACACAAGGTGAGGATCTACACTACGGAAATGCATGAAGTTTACACGATGATTTACCCAGGTTCGGGCCGCATGGTTGCGTAATACCCTACTCCTGCTTTGTGTGTGGTTTCTTTAGTGGAAAATGAGGTACAAGTCCTTCCCGGGAACGGGAAGAGTAGTGTGCTCCTATTGGTCACGTACCAAGTGTCCAACCTTCTTCTCTCTGTTTTTCTTTTCTTCCCTTTTCCTTCCTTCTCCTCTCTTCCTTAGCAGCTAGGTCCTCCTTTTATAGCTCAAGGGGCACTAGTGCAGGCGAGTGCTATACAAACGGTTTTTACCCCCTTTCCGTGACAGAGTTTTAAACCAACGCCTTGCCTATGTGTGCGATAGGGGGGTCCATCCCACACGACCCAGAAACCATCGGCGATAGGTCCTCCGGTCACACACGCTAGGCAAAAAGAACTCGTGTGCGATCGGGCGAGCCATCGCAGACAATTATACAGGCCCAATTGTGTGAGATGTACATAGCATCCCACACAGTGAATCCCAGACAAACGTTTCCTTTCATATGTACATCACACACAATTTGCCGCATCACATTGTTTGTGATAGCGTTGCCATCACAGACGATATATATAATTTTATCGTTTGCGTTATTGAATGCATCACACACGGTTCCTAAAAGAAACTGTATGGCATAGGCTGTCCATCACACACACTTTTTGTGTGGAAAACGTTTGTGCAAGGTGGCCTAATGCAAATGGTTTTCCAGAGGAAAGCGTGTGTGATTGTTCATTGATCCAACATGTTTACTTTCTAGAAACTGTGTGGGTTGTCTGAGGTCATTTCCCACGGTTTTGTCTCAATAACCGTCTGCAATAGAAAAACCCATTAAGCCGGCTAATTGGCCTATTATTTGTAATCCATTTAGTAATAAAATTGACATTTCATATTAAACACGCAATATATTTCAATTTTTTATTACGGCAACCAGGATTTCATAATTGAAATACATCAGAGTACAACATCAGCTTCAGCACTCAGTTACACCATATAGGCACTTAGCTAGCTACCCCATTACACAACAGCACCAAGTTTCACATGCAACATCTAAAACCTTTGGAAATTAGCATCATAGACGGTAGATAGATAGATGAATCTCATCTGGAAAACTGCTGAAGCGAAAGGCGAATATTGAGCTTTCAATGATGTTGAAGGTCCTTGCAACTTTAGGCCAGTGCCAGTGGATGATTGACCGCCCATCCTTCATCCTCTTGAGGAAGACTTCAATATTGTACCGTGGGTGTTGTATGAATACCTTCCTCGCCTCTTGACCATACGGGTGGTTTGAGAGGTAATCATCGGTGAACTGCTTTGGAAAGGCTTGAAAACAAAGATATGCATAAAAATCTTCTCTAAATTTTGAAATGGCGCAAAGGAATAAAAAAACAAGGTATAAGAGTTAGTACCATCCTGTAGTTGACTGATGTCTTCTCCATTGTGCAGACAAAGATCTTATTGTTTTTCGTCGCTAGTTCTTTATCCTAACAATCTTTCTGAGTTTCTTGACTTGACTGATATTCATGGACATCTCATTTGCCCATATGCAAAATGGGTCGAACAGTGGGTAAAAACCTCTGACAGCAGGACCTACATGTGCAAGACCAAATTGTTAAAAACCTAAATATTAGAATGGTTCCTGCAATTGCGCAATAAAGTGCTATTAGCAAAAGGACCATGCATGTGCAAACCTCGATGGTAAACCTTAGTGCCTCCCATTGTTTCCCTGCAACACATATAAGGTAGTTATTGATCAGGTTAAGTGAGAGTTGGCATACTATCAGTAAAATATGTTGATGAAAAATAAGATCATTGCAGATCCAGCAGATTAATTCGAGCCACATGGAAAAGCCAGTTATCCAAACCAGACATGCTTAAGAACTAGGGAATATAGCAATTGTATATGTTTCTCATGTATTTAGTACAACCAAATTCAATTTATTTCTCACATGCATAACAATACAAAATTGTACCCACAACAATTGAACATTGCATTGCAGAATTGAACCAAACAGTTAACTAAATAGCACAACAAATGAACCAAACAGTTAACTGAGCACCACATTGCACAATCGAACATACTAGAAGACCAGACAGTTAAAAACGAAGCATGCTTAACAACTTTTAAATATAGCAATTGTATATGTTTTTCATGTATTTAGTACAGCCAAATTCGATTTATTTCTCACATGCATAACAATACAAACTTGTACCCGCAAGAATTGAACATCACATTGCAGAATTGAACCAAACGGTTAACTGAGCACGACAACAAATGAACGAAACAGTTAATGAGCACCACATTTCACAATAGAACATACTAGAAGATCAGACAGTTAACCAAACCAAGCATGTTTAACAACTTGGAAATATAGCACTTGTATATGTTTCTCATGTATTTAGTAGCCAAATTCTATATATTTCTCACATGCATAACAAGCCAAAATTGTACCCACAAGAATTGAACATCACATTGCATAATTGAACCAAATAGTTAACTGAACATTACAACAAATGAACCAAACAGTTAACTGAGCACCACATTGCACAATATATAGAACATATATACTAGAAGATCAGATTGCATAGTATAATAGTACATAGGATAATTCACTAGAATTTCTAAAGGAAAGGCAGGAGCAGCACGTGCAACAGGTAAACCGAACATGCTTAACCGATGTAGCTAGCTGAACATAGGTCCTTATAGTAAGCTAAAAAAACAAGCTGCTCCTCATCGTCGGAGATATCGATGACGATGGGCTCCTTAAACTTGGAAGAGGGTGAGGCATCCACATCGTGGGTGCCCTCCTCGTAGTGGTTAGTCGCCTGAGCCGCTTCGGGCACCAACCTGCTGGCTCTGGAGTTGAGGTAAGCACGGGCACGCTGAGAAAACACCTCGTAGTCTTCGTCGAAGGCACCGGCGGTGGCCTCGAGAAAACACCACGAACTATCGTTTAAAGCAGCCAACCGTGTGGCGGCGTCCGCGCGCGAGGTGTCGACGGCGGCCTCGACGGCGAGGTGCTCCTCCAAGATCTGGGGTCAGCACGCATGGCAGCCATCGCGACGTCATCCGCGCGTGCGGCCGCGATTTGCTTCTCCACTTCCAAATGCTCCTTGAGCTCCTGGCTATACTGCGTGCACCATGGCTGTGGGCGGTGCTTATTTGTAGGATGGGGTGGTAATTTGGGTGGAAGGTGTCGCGCCGGCGGTCGGGGCATGTTGGGATGGAGGAGAAGGAGGAGGAGGCGGATGGGGGTTGGGTGTGGATTACCTGACTAGATCGACGAGGCCGAGCAGCAGGAAGGAGCATTGCCGGCGAGGAGGCACCGCTGCAAGCAAGGAGTGAAGGTTTGGACTTGGGAAGGAAGGCGGAAACAGGGGAAATGTGGCTTTTGGTCAGGAGGAGGGGGGGAGGTAGATATTTCCGCGGATGCCGAATTTTTTTGCTTCGTGCAGCGAAAAACTGGCGCGCAAAGTGTCATCAGACACTGTCCCTTATTCAGCACCGTGTACAATATCTGAACATCACAAATGATTCATATGGCTTACCCCATGTGTGATGAGTTTGAACGTTCAAATTTTGGTTCGAATTTCCTTGGTTACAGTGGTCATCCACGTCATTGCATAATTTCGGTACACAGACAAAAGAGCCTACAACACACCCACACTTTTTAATCGAGCAAGTTCAGCAATGAAACAGAGCTAGCTCACCTAAACATTACTCTAACAAAAGACCGATGCTCTAAACAAAGACTACTACTCCGCCTGGCGCTCGTCGATCTTCGCTGCCTCCTCCATGTCCAGCTCGTGCTCGACGATCTCCTGGGGAAGGGGCTCCATGGCATCCATTGCAACATACTCGGCAAGCATCTCGCCGTCCGCGTTCGCCATCTCTTTGGAAAAGGCCGCCACGAGCTGGGCGTGGGCGGCCGCGGTCTGGGCGTGGACGACATCCATCTCGGCTAGGGATGCCGCCGATGAACGGACGAATGCTCGAGCGCTCTCGGCGATTGCCAACTCTTCAGAAGTGGGTTGCCGACCGGTGTCGGAGAAGCTTCATGACATTTATGCGGTGACCGCCAAGAGCTGGGCGTGGGTGGCCTCCACATGGGCGTGGGCGGCCTCCATCAGGGCTACGGCGGCAGCTGAGGAACGGACAACTACTGTGCCGCTCTCACCATTTGCTATCCCTGTCGCAGATGCTGCCGCCATCTCAGCTGCAACAGCTGCCCTTTAGGCTGCCACAACTGCTCGGTCGGAGATTGCGGCCGCGCTGATGGAGGTTGTGAGCGCGCTCATGGCGGCTGCGGCCACGCTCTGGCCGGAGTGGGCCGCCAAAGTTGCCCTCACGACGCGGGTCCACCTCCCCATATTTGACCGGCGATGATTGAACAGTAAAATGATATTAGGAATCAAGTGTGGTTGACGGGCCGGCAGTGGACTGTAGCCGACGAAGCTTCGGGCGTAAGCCACAGATGAGGGTTCTCCAAGATATTTTGTACTGCATCTCACACGATTCCTGGTGATAAACTGTGTGTGATGTACTTGATTTTTCATTTTGATTTGAAATACAAAATGGGGTCACAATGGGAAAGGACGGTGTTTGAATTGCTAGAATATTTATCTGCAGTGAACAAGCAACTATAGGAGTGCCGTGTTAAAATCTGGAATTATTAAGGATTCGTTTGGACATTTTTATACATTAACTCAGCTTTCTAGGAATTTAATGTGCATAATTCAAATTTGAACTACAGGCACATGCTCCAGTGCACCAAAATGGGTTGAAAAATCATATATGCGTCCTTGGGTGCATGTTTATGTCCCATGCAAGAAATGGGAATGAATTTCAAACACCTAGGCGTCGTGGATCGGCCGCAAACATTGAGAAACTTGGTTTTTAAATTTCTGTAAATCCAAAACTCGTCCGAAATTCATGAAACTTGGCATGGTTCATGAAATGGCGCCAACTTGCTGTGGTAAATTTTTGTCCAATTTGGAACAAGTTTCGGTATAAGCTTCTTACAAACCATAGCTTCTCACTAGAAGCCTCGTGGTTCCGATGGGGAACGTGTCACCTTTGTGGACGAAACGACATCTGTTGCCTCTTCTCGCCTTGAATATTTCTCCAGAGGCAACATGGATTAATAGGAGTGTCATGTTAAAATTTGGAATTATTCAGGTTTCGTTTGGACATTTTTGTACAATAACTAAGTTTTCTAGGCATTTAATGTGCATAATTCAAATTTGAACTACAGGCACATGATTCAGTGCAGCAAAATGGGTTGAAAAATCATATATGTGACCTTGGGTGCATGTTTAGGTCCCATGCAAGAAATGGGAATGAATTTCAAACACCTCGGCGTCGTGGATCGGCCGCAAACATTGAGAAACTTGGTTTCTAAATTCCTGTAAATCCAAAACTCGTCCGAAATTCATGAAACTTGGCATGGTGTCATGAAATGGCACCAACATGCCATGGTAAAAAATTTGTCCAATTTGGGACAAGTTTTGGTATAAGCTTCTTACAAACCAGAGCTTCTCACTAGAAGCCTCGTGGTTCCGATGTGGAACATGTGTCACCTTTGTGGACGAGACGACATCCGTTGCCTCTTCTCGCCTTGAATATTTTTCCAGAGGCAACATGCATTAATAGGAGTGTCGTGTTAAAATTTGGAATTATTCAGGGTTCGTTTGGACATTTTTGTACATTAACTGGGTTTTTCAGGCATTTGATGTGCATAATTCAAATTTGAACTACAGGCACATGCTCCAGTGCACCAAAATGGGTTGAAAAATCATATATGTGTCCTTGCGTGCATGTTTAGGTCCCATGCAAGAAATATGAATGAATTTCAAACACCTAGGTGTCATGGATTAGCCGCAAACATTGAGAAACTTGGTTTTAAAATTCCTGTAAATCCAAAACTCGTCTGAAATTCATGAAACTTGGCATGGTGTCATGAAATGGAACCAACATGCTGTGGTAATTTTTTTGTCCAATTTGGAGCAAGTTTCGGTATAAGCTTTTTACAAACTATAGCTTCTCACTAGAAGCCTCGTGGTTCCGATGGGGAACTTGTCACCTTTCTGGACGAGACGACATTCGTTGCCTCTTCCCGCCTTGAATATTTTTCCAGAGGCAACATGGATTAACAGGAGTGTTGTGTTAAAATTTGGAATTATTCAGGGTTCGTTTGGACATTTTTATACATTAACTGAGTTTTCTAGGCATTTAATGTGCATAATTCAAATTTGAACTACATGCACATGATCCAGTGCACCAAAATGGGTTGAAAAATCATATATGTGTCCTTGCGTGCATGTTTAGGTTCCATGCAAGAAATGGGAATGAATTTCAAACACTTGGCGTCGTGGATCGGCCGCAAACATTGAGAAACTTGGTTTTTAAATTCCTGTAAATTCAAAACTCATCTGAAATTCATGAAACTTGGCATGGTGTCATGAAATGGCACCAACATGCTGTGGTAAAAATTTTGTGCAATATGAGAGAAGGCGCACACATTAACAGCCAACATAGCCATTTTGGAACAAATAGCTGTCATGTTATCATCACAAACGGTTGTACAATATTATTTAAATCGTGGGCGCTGTACTGACCATTTACGTGCCGCCGCGCGTCCCACTTTTTATTGGCTAGGAGGTGCCGTGCGGGCAGCTATTTGAGTAGACGGGAGGCGTGCGAGCAAAGTCCGCTGCACAGGCTGACCGGGAGGCGTGCAACCAGTCCTCCGCTGCGTAGGCTCACCGGGAGGCACGTGACCAGTCCTCCACTGCGCAGGCTCACCGGGAGGCGTGCGAGCAGTTTGCTGCGTAGGCTCACTGGGAAGCGAGCCCTTTGACCTCCATCGCCGTGCGCCTTGCTCCCAACTTCTCCATTAATGGCGCCTAAGCCGCTGTTTAATAGGCGGCCTTACTAATCTCTCGTCGCCTCCCATTCCCCTCTCGCCCGAATCCTATCTTCCAGAGCTCCACCTATGTCATGGCGCACAAGGATCATCTGTCACTAGTCTTCCGGTTTGGTGAAGTCGACTCCGAGCCAGAGGAGATAGAAAATAAGGAGGAATGGGACATCATGGACATGGCCCTGAAGGAGCTGGCCGCGGCGGATGCTGCCCCTGCGCCTGTCCCAGCTCCCATCCCCGCGCCCGCGCCACTGACCATCCTCGTGGCATTGATGGGCTGGTCGCCGAGCACCATCACAGCGCTGGAAGCCACGGGCGTCAGCGAGGTCCCCGCGTACCCTCGCGAGCCCGTGTACGTGCCAGCGCCAGCGCCCCCGCCTGTGCTCGTGCGTGCCCCTTCACCCACCGCGGCGCCATTCCCCATGCGCATGCCTGCACCCACCGCGCCCGTGCCCGTGCACGCGCCTGCACCCGCCACACCCCCCTCAGCCTCATGGGACGCCGCGGTAGACCGCTACCTCGCAGCGTCGCGAGTCGCCGTCCCCCCGCCCCGCGCCCGTCGATCGCGCGATGACCAACTCTTTGATTTGCAAGTCCAGAACATTTTGGGCTGCCTTGAAGACTTGAACAACGGCATCCCAGAGGACGACAACGCTGCCGCAGCACACCGCCACCGCCGCCGCAATTAGTTTTGTTTTGTTTATATTGTATCTCGATCGTATGAATGTAAAGTTATAGTGTGACTAAATGAAATATATGGTTTGATCAACTGAGTATTTTTCTCTGAATGTACAGACTTATCAACGTAAAAAAATAAAAAACATCATTTTTTTTCTCTGAATAAAACAATCATCGCAAATGTTTCAGGTTGAACACCCGTATGCAAAGCTAGACCTAGGGTTCCTTCGCCACTAAGCCAAGGGAAAAGTTGGCGCGAAGGATTTGTGCGTAGCTTCATCGCAAACGGTTTTGTATGATGGCCCGTGTGCTAACAACAGACAATTGGTAAGATTTGCATATGTCAAATTGGGTATATTGCCATTTGTCAAATTGGAAACATTGGTATTTGTCAATCTAGTAACATAGCCATTTGCCAACCTTGTAACACTAACATTTGTCAAATTTTGCAGCTGAAATTCGCTAGTGTTGTCTAATTTTGCAACTGAAATTCACTAATCATAGATTTCATTCATAGATTAAGCGGTCGTTCTTTATACAAACAGTTCAACTCAACAGCTGAACCGAACAAACTTTCCCCCAATTGTTGCCAAACACGTACTGAAACAGCTAGTTTAACTATATATACTAGCTAATTTTAAGTACGAAGTACAGTTCAATCATATCTATAGTCAGATGAACTGAACAAAATAGCCCCTAAATACTACTACAGAGGCGCTTTGCATTACTTTGAGCAGCCTCTCCTCTGCCGAGCGCACTCAGTAAGATGCAGAGAAGGAGGAGTCTATCGACGAGCTGGGGCAGTGGAATCCGGCGCGTGCCGCTGCTACAGCTTTAGCGACGTGCAACTCGTATGCCCTCTGCCGCTCCTGCTTGAAGCGGCGGGACTCCGCGTAGAGCTCCGCATTCAGTGCCACTACGGCGGCTTCTGCACTGGCCACGGCGGCGGTAAGCCTCTTTGCATGCTCGACCAGGTGCTCCTCCTCCTCCCACAGGAACTCGATGTAGCGCGCAAGGTCGCCGACGCAAATGCGGGCCTCCATCTCCCCCCTTCCGGCCGCGGTGGCAGAGTGGGTGATGGCCACGGCGGCTGACGGTGGGGTGGCGGTAACGGTGGCCAGCAACAGCTGCCGTCGGGCAGCGGCGGCGGAGCGTGTGGTGGGTGCTGTGCGAACACTCAACAGGGACGCCACACGCACTACACGCGGCCGGGGACTGCGCCACCGCCGCGGTGTAGCCTCCCAGCTGGAGTTGTCCACTGATGGCGGAGTGGCTAAGCGACGACGACGAATCGGTGCCATTGGCGACTGTGGGAGAAGTAGACGAGATAAGCTACTGGGAGGGAGGGGAAAATGCGATGCGGACTCGCCGGCCGTGAGGGTTTATATAGCAGGCCCGTAACCATTGGGTTTGGGGGGATTTCGCCGAGACGAGCGGGAAGCTTGCGCGGTTGCACGCGGGAACCTACGTGGTTGCGCGGGAACGGGCTCACCGATGATTCATTTGAACCTCTTTGCGCCAACATGTGGCCAAAAGAAACGCCTGTGCGGTGCTCATGCTTGCACCCGAAGCCTTTGGCGGCAACGCGGTGACAAGACCTGCGAGAGGAGGACAAAATGACACGTACACATACAGTTAATAAAAAAAGTTTGTGATTTAATTACCTAGCAAACGACCGTTCTCTACGCAGCGTCGCGAACGATTGTTCCCCCACGGTGTGATGTGAAACGCGACGTCGTTTCACATCACGCCGCCGGCCGGCTTTTAGATGGCCATTCCCTGCGTGATCAACTGCTCTATGCGTGTGGCTGCTCGCGGTTGAGGCGGCTGCGGCGGGCTCTGCTCGCGTCCATCCGCACGCGCTCTGTTCGCCTCCCTCCGTGCACGCTGCCAGTGGTTGGGACCGGCGCATGATGGTACGTTCGGGGCGCCATATGCATGGGGTTGTGCCGGGCGCGGCGCGATGATGCAGTTACGTGCGCCACAATGCAGTTACCCGCTGCAAAAACTGCCATGCGGACGTGCCGAGAATCCAGGCCGTCCGGCCCCCATTTATTCCTGCGGCCATTTACCTTAATCTCTCGCGCCCCACAACACAATAAGCACACCCACAACGACACATACAGAGAGAATATCTAGAGGCTCCAATGGCGCTCCCAGCGGCTGACGACTACGACGGGCGGCAGTTCACCACGGCTCACGTAGTGGACTCCCACGTGAGGGGGAAGGACTTCTCAGTGGTGTACACCAATGAGCCGGTCTCGATGGTGAGCTCCATCCACACTATGGAGCAGTTGCTTGCTGAGGACAAGTACCAAGTGGTCGGTTTCGACCTCGAGTTCACCGGCGGTCGTGCCGGGTATGATCAAAAGGTTGCCGTCGCCCAGTTGTGCATGCGCCATCATGTCCTCGTCTACCACTACTCCCTGGCCACAAGCCCTTGCGAGCATTTCGCCAGATTTATCAATAGCCCCAACTACAGGTTCGCTACGGTGGACACCTTCAATGATCTAAAGGTGCTCGAGACTACGGGCTTGGCTTGCCAGAAGCTGGTCGGCATCCAAGGCCAGTACTGGGTCTGGGACTGAAAGAAGCAGAAGGACTCCCTGGTTGACCTCGCCGTGGCCATCATCGACACCTACTACAGAGATATGAAGGATGAGTGCAACAAGAACAAGGATGCCTGGCACGAGGCCTAGGTGCGGAGACTGGATGAAGAACACGTCAAGTACGCGGCCAAGGACGCGTTCACAAGCTACGAGATGTACAGGCAGATCGTTGACATGAGGAAGTGCCTCCTTCCTGTAGACAACGAGGGTTTAGATGATTAGGATGACCGTTTCTCCTAGATTAGTATGCATGTAATAGTTTATTGAGGTGTGTGTGCAAATGTTATGTATAGTCACTTATGTAATTGGATGTTTAATTTGGTTATGCAATCATGTTCTTATAAGTATATATGTTGTTGTTCTGTAGACAGAGCATAGATGTTGTGCAGACAAAGCAAATCACATCACACACGGACTAAACTACGGAACTCGTCGGTGATGATTTCATCAATCGCTGACAATTGTATACTAGCAAGCGTTTGCCCACAACACACACATCTTATTAGCAAGAATCGTCTGTGTTATTATCGGTCTTCCCACACAATTCTTATTACTGACCTGTTTGCCGGGTATCACACACATCATGTTAAGCCAAATCGTTTGTGTTTATTTTGGCTCATCGCAAACAGTTCATCCGAGTGACCTGTATGCCGCCTATCGCACACACCTTGATCTGGCTGACCGTTTCTGTTATTCTGGATCATCGCAAACAGTTCATCCAAGTGAATTGTATGCCCTCTATCGCACACACCTTGATCTGCCTAACCGTTTCTGTTGTTTTGTGTCATCGCAGATGGTTCATCCGAGTGAACTGTATGCCGTCTATCACACACACCTTGATCTGGCTGACCGTTTCTCTTGTTTGGCTCATCGCAAAAAGTTCGTATGGATCAACTGTATGCCATGATTCGCACACGCAAATCTTTTCTGAATCGTGCTTGATGGATCCGCCATCGCACACAGTTTGTTTCATTGGTGACGGTTTCATTACGGTACCGTTTGTGATTAATGCATTGCACACAGTTCGGTCGATTGGTCTCGTATACATGTGTCGCGTTAGGACCATCCCGCAGTAGTGGGGTACCACAATGGCTTCGCCACTAAGGAAGTCACCTGGGTCCAACCAGGTAGGTAGATGCATTAAATGTTTGGTGAAGTGTCTTCGCCTTCTTGCTTCCGGGAACGGACGTCTGTCTTGTCACAGCCGCTCACGGTGTTGTTTGTGTGGAGTATGACACGTTTCCAGACAGGTGTGCACCATGCGGCGGAGTGTGGGGATGATTTACCCCTCACGTATTGTCCATCTTCTTGCGTGCCTGCCCACCTGCCACGTGGTCCAATGGTCTTGCGTACGCAGAACAGCCGCGCCACGTGTGGGTGAGGCGATAGCTTGCTGTCGAAGGCTTGATGCGGGAGGGCCAGCTGGGGACGGTCTATGCCGGGTGATGTTTTTCCTGGGTTTTGGCCGACAGAGTTGTTGCCGGGTAGTTTGATCTTGCTTCGTTCTTGCCTTGGGTGGGCTTGAATGATGGCTATGTAGATCTTTGAACAAAGATCTGCACGCCACCACGGAGCCTTGGCTCCTTCTGGATTGCTCGATGTTATTTCTTGACGAAGATCTGCATGCCACCACTGGGTTATGGGGAAAAACCTGTGATGAGTAATTCCTTCATCTTATTGAGTCTTGACTGGTGACCCACAAGTATAGGGGATCAATCGTAGTCCTTTCGATAATTAAGAGTGTCGAACCCAGCAAGGAGCAGAAGGAAATGACAAGTGGTTTTCAGCAAGGTATTCTCCAAGTGCTGTAAACAGTGGTAATAGATAGTTTTGTAGCAAGTTGATTCGTAGCAAGTAACAAGTGAAAATAGTAACAAAGTGCAACAAGGTGGCCCAATCCTTTTTATAGCAAAGGACAAGCCGGAAAGTTCTCTTATAGTAAGCAAAGCAACATGGGAATTCTCGTCTAGTCACGTTCATCATGTTTAGTTGATTCATGTTCACTACTTTGATAATTTGATATGTGGGTGCACCGGTGCTAGGGTGTTGTTCCTACTTGAACAAACAACCCTCTTATGATTACCCCCTCTCACAAGCATCCACAACTATGAAAGAAGAATTAAGATAAATCTAACCATAGCATGAAACATATGGGTCCTAATCAGCCCCTTACGGAATAACGCATAAACTAGGGTTTAAGTTTCTGTCACTCTCGCAACCCGTCATCTACTTGTTACTCCCCAATGTCTTCCCCTAGGCCTAAGTATGGTGAAGTGTCATGTAGTCGACGTTCACATGACACCACTAGAGGAATAACAACATACACATCATCAAAATATTGAACGAATGCCAACTTCACATGATTACTTATAACAAGACTTCTCCCATGTCCTCAAGAACAAAAATAACTACTCACAAATCATGTTAATGTTCAAGATCAGAGGGGTATTGAATATGATTAAGGATCTGAACATTTAATCTTCCACCAAATAAACCAACTAGCATCAACTACAAGATGTAATCAACACTACCAGCAACCCACAGGTACCAACCTGAGGTTTTGTGACAAAGATTGAATACAAGAGATGAACTAGGGTTTCATATGAGATGGTGCTGGTGAAGATGCTGATGAAGATTGGTCCTCCCACGATGAGAGGAACATTGGTGATGTCGATGGCTTCGATTTCCCCTCCTGGAGGGAAGTATCCCTGGTGGAATCGCTCCGCCGGAGAGCAAAAGTGCTCCTGCCCAGGTTCTGCCTTGAGACGACGGCGCTTCGTCCCGAAAGTCTTCTTCTGATTTTTTCTAGGGAAAATAGCATCTTATAGGAGAAGGGGGGAGCCACGGAGGCCTGCTGGTGGAGCCACGAGCTCACCTGGCGCACCCCAGGGGGGGCGCCACCTGAGCTCGTAACTCACTGGTGGGGCCCCTCCCGATGATTCTTCTTCCAATATTTTTTATTAATTCCAAAATAATTCTCCGTAAGTTTTCAGGTCATTTGGAGCTCTGGAGAATATCTATCTCTGCTGTAGCCTTTTCAGGTCCAGAATTCCAGCTGCCGACAATCTCCCTCTTCATGTGAAACTTGCAAAATAAGAGAGAAAAGGCATTAGGATTGCTTCATAAAGTGAAATAAAGACCAAAAACATTATAAATATAAGTAGGAAAACATGTTGCAAAATGGACGTATCATCGACCAAGGGCAAACGTGGCGCGTGCGTGGTTGGGTCCGTGAACCCAGCCGTCACGGTATCGACAGTAGCCCCCACGCCTGGGTCGGACGCTTGCCTCACACGTTGTCAGGGTCAGGCCCTTTCAATGCATGGGGCCCACGCGTCGCAAGCCCCCGTGCTTGGTCAAATCAAACCACAGAGGATAGTGTGAAACGATCATGGGGGTACACTACAAAAAACACACTTCTGCACTACTAGGGAAAACCCTAGTAGTAGCGCGGGTTTTTTGCCTATCAGTAGCGCGGGCACCCGCGCTACTTATAGGGCGCTACAACTAAATATTATCAGTAGTGTGGGTCTGACCTAGCACTACTGCTAATGAAGTTAGCAGTAGCGTGTGTCTGTACCAGCGCTACTGATAAGCAGTAGCAGCGTGGGCTTCATCCCGCGCTACTACTATTCGTCCATATTTCATTTCTTTTATTTTATATTGTATATATACATCATTATACAAATTTTGATACAGTAGCATTTAAGAGATTGTTATATAATTATGATCATGATGGGTTATTATATCATTGGGTGGAAGAAACGCGGATTAGATTCATGTGGATGGATCCAAAGTGACCAAAGGTCGATCCTACTAATCCAACTTTTGGTCACTTTGGATCCATCCACATGAATCTAATCTGCGTTTCTTCCACCCAATGATATAATAACTCATCGTGATCATAATAACAACTCATCATCATCATCATCATCACCATCATATTCATATAAGAACTCACGCATCATCATCATAACAACTCATCATCACAGTCATCTAAGAACTAGCTCATCATTCTAGCACAATGTAGCGCATAACTCATCATCATCATCATCATAACAACTCCTCATCATCATCATAGTCATAACCAACACTAGCTAATTGTTCTTAGCACATAATGAGTACTACCTAGGACCTGCTACTCTCTCTAAGGTAAAATAGCATAAAATAGGTAAACCCTTGAATCTCTATTATGGAGAATAGAGATCCACCTGTCTCCCATTTGTGGGCTGCACACCATGTTGCCCCCAAGTAGTTCCCTGCGATCATTCAGAACTTTTTTCCATCCTTTGATTGTGAGGTCTTCATCTCTTCGAGAAATCATGTATGCACTGCGGTGAACCGCGGGCCAACTTGGCCGTAAGCTAATAATGTTGATGTCACCTTTCATATGCATCAAACAAGGCACACAATCCTTCGGGAGTTTCTGTTGAAGAACATCATAATAACATACTTAGCAATGTAGTTTAGCTTAAGAAGAATGTATGCAAATGATGCACTGGTGACATAATAGAAAAAATCTTACCATGGTATCTCGATGGATGTTACTGTAGTTCAACACGTGGACTAGTGGCACATATTGACCATAATTTGGAGGAATATCATAATTCGTCTTGAAAGTCTCAACATCATTAATAAATGAGACGATGATTTTTCTCCTCGCAAGTTAGTTCAGAGCCATAACTGTAGTAGGTTTTGTCTACTATGTTCCTTGCATTTCTTGAAGAATGGAAATAAGCTGTCAATGGAAATAAGTTGTCAACTATTTTTTAAAAACAATATAAATTACTTAATAAATATGTTTGACAAACTCACATAGAGGTAGAACTGGAAGCGTATCCACATCGACCCAAATATCGATATTATCTTCAATGTCATCTTTAGGATGAATATCGAAGGTGACATGCTGTTCGCACACGAACTCGTCATCGTGTACCCTCGACGCCGGGGGTGATGCACCGCAACTCACGTCAAAGGAGACCCGTCCGGAAGCGCGATACGCAAGCAATCCGGCGAGGGCTTTTGAGGACCCGAAACCCCACACACCCGGGAGGGACCCCGTCAAGGCGTGCGGCGGCTATGGGCTGCCCTAGGTCGACCTGATCACCCCTAGGGCCTCGTGGATCGCTGCCCTCCTTCACAAAGAACGAACGAAGAACGAGGAAGAAGAAGAACAAGGGAGAGAGATAAAGGTAAAGGTAAAAAGTGGTAGATTGATTTGTCGATTGTGTGTTGTTCAATCGGCCATCACCTCTCATCTATTTATGAGGCGGCTGGACTTCCCATGCAAGGAAAGGTTTGGATTCACTTCCAAAACCCTAGTTTGGGTCCAACTTGGAGTCCAAACTTTCCAAAACTGTTCGGTTTAAAACCTGGCTGCACCTTGCGGGTCACTTTTGAGGTAGTAAATGATCTCGTATGAAAATGAGCCCAAACACAATTTTAACCTTTTCGACGAGACGAACAACTTTCATGTTGAACGTTTTTTGATTCGAGGCCATCTTCAAGGCTGTATCGCCCCCGCAATCATCAGATCCGTGGAGATGCATGATTACGGTTCGGACCGGACTGTCCGCTTGACCGGACCAGACTGTCTGGTCCCAACAGAAGGTTTTCACGACCCGGACCAGATAGTCTGGTCTCATTTTCCGGACAGTCCGTTCACGACAGTAGGCTTTGGGCATCCGGCCAATCTCCATAGTTTTTGTAGCGTTGCACTGTTTTGGCTGTATCTTTGCATATGACCTCAGATTAAGGCGATTTTATATCAAAATCGTCCGTTTCGACGAGACGAAGAACTTTCATGTTGAAACTTTTTCCATCCGAGATCATCTTAATTGCGTTTTGCGCCATGCCAAAATCTGGTGTCAACACATGCCCCCCTGTTTTTGGGCAAAGCTTGCGCGCCGAAAAATAACTTGCAAGGACTTTGGTCTAAGAATGATGTCAACACTCCATCGGCCATTTATATGTGCTTAGGGCGATAATTATATATCGGCCATGTATTTACTTAGGGCGATAGTTATATATCGGCCACTTTGAGTAGCAACAAAATACAGCTAATCGAGTGCATGATGATGTGGTAAAACCCTTTCATGATGTAAGAAGTTATATTGCATCCATGGATCGAAATAAGTACATGGAGGGTAACCAATCATACCTGAGGATGAATTCCATGGCATCAGCATCAATGGCATAGCTGAAGAATGTGTGTACTGAAGATTTTGATACGCAAACCTTCGGCTTGGTCGTTCACGGTATTCACTATTCTCTTTCTTCACATTTACCGCATAATTCTTGTTTGCAGTACTTCCTTTGGGAACCCATGCCATGTTCCTCTTTTTAAGTTCTTGTGCACTTAGCTTTTGCAATTTCTTCTTTTTCCAATACGATAAGTCGAGTGGGCACCCCGGCTGTGATTTTGTTTGAAGCAATGGCAATTCTAGTTTTACCTTGTGCACTTTCAACTTATTTTCTTCAGATTTGGCACATGATTGACTTGCCTAATTGCTTTTAGTAGCCAATGTCAACACTTTAATTGGCTCTTTTTCATTTGAGATCAATTCTGAAGGGGCACTCTTACGACCATCTCTTTTGACGCGGTAGACTTGCTTGACCACCTCTTTCTTCTTCCATGAGCTTCAGACCAATTCCTTATGATTGAAACGGTCTTTGACATGTGATTGTTCAAATGTTGATGTTCTTGGAGCTGCACAATATTGATGAGATGGTCTAAAATAAGATGGAGAATGTGCCCTTGTATCATACCTGTCCCATGATGGATATGGATCTATATGAGCATGGGGAGACATCTCCGGCATTGGCATTGGCGGCCCAAAATAAGGATATGAATATGATGCATTGAAATTTCCCCTTTGCCAATACTGGTCCTTAGATTTGCACCTAGGTGGTGATCTTGATGTTTTTGAATTACTTGGCCGATAAGCACTCTTCTCCTCACTTATCTTCTGATATTTTTCCAATAGCTGCGTGAAAGTGACTTTCGGCTTTTTACCTTTGTGCTTACCTCGACCTTTGCTTTCTTTGGTTGTGCTTGCATCGATCTTTGAATTTTCTGGTTGCCCCTCAATACTTGGCATCTTCATTGCAACTTTGATGGAATTTTCACCCTGAAGAATATTATTATTGTGCTCTTGAACAACTTTCTTACTTGAAAGCTTGATCCCATCATCCGCAGTTTTTACCTTCTCATGTTTAAATGGATCGGCTTGAAGTAGCCGATGCAAAAACCGTTTGCCATCAAGACCAATAGGAATAGACTGGTCATTCATTGGTGTTTCAACAAATCTCAATCGTCCTTTATCAATGGCCGATTTAACTATTTGACGAAACTTGTTGCAATCCTCAAAATTATGTTCGAACGAATGATGTAACCTACAATACATTCGTCCTTGGATTGGTGGCTTGACATGGTGATCAAAAACTCTAATGTAATTATTTTTAAGCAACAAATCAAATATTTGATCACACATGCTTGAATTGAAGGTAAATTTTTTATTTTGTAGCCGATCTTGTTGTGAGAACGGCTTTGGAGTTAAGCAAACGAATGGTTCAAATTTTGCATCACCCCATTCGGCTATGCATTGTGTTTTGCACTCTATCTCCGATGTCTTTGAACAGGAAATTATACTATCATCGGTTTTCTCAACAGAGTATAACCTTGGCTTTAAATTTCTGAAATCAAAATAATTAGAACATACATGTCTCAATTGAGACCATGTGTAAGCCAAGTATGAAACAAGCAAAGCTACCCAATTAGATATGAACTTTAAATAAAGCAATGGCAAAAGCTTTGGTTGCAATAAGTCACTATCGGTCTCTATGAATGGTACAATGTGTTGACCGATATGCTCTGTAATGATTTTATTGCTAACAAATCAATTACCCTTCTTCATTGGTCTTTCAAAGCTACTTATGAGAATTTTTCTAATAGAATCATCAACAATAAAGTTGCGACCAAATCGGAAAATAGGTAAACCACTTGCAAGGCATATATCTTCAAACATGTTGGGAGAGCATGATGGTGGTGTAACTTGAACGATACGTTGTTCCACTTTTGGATGGCTCCCCAACGCCTTATCGTCTTCCTTAAACATAATAAATTCGGCACATGTACTATTTGATTCGGCCTTTTCAATAACCGAATTACATTTGTTATCCGAATCATTATTCTTTTCATTGGTTCCTCTAATTAGCAAGACTTCTTTTTCTTTAATTGATTCGGCACATGTAATGTTTGATTCAGCCTTTTCAATAACCGAATTAACTTTGTTATCCGAATCACCACTCTTTCTTTCTTTGATTCGCAAGGTTGCTTGTTCTTGTCTAAATTCAGCAAACATTGCAGCTAGGCTATCTTTAAGCTTTTTTCGCCCAATTTCAGCCCAATCTTCATCGGATTGCCCCCCAATACTTTTAGACGCTTTCGGCAATGATATGTTGCCAAAATTCTGAAATTGTGGAGGGGCAACATTATATGCTACGGTGCTAGGTGAAGGCACATGTGCTCTAGTAGAATTTTCACCTATTCGGGCATGGGCATGATGGTGCGGAGCCGCATTATGAACATCTACAATTGCGTATGGTGCCAAAAAATTAATAGCCTGAGGTGTAGCATTTGATGTTTGAGGGCAATTGGCCGAATAACTAGTAGTAGCATGGCCAATTCCCCTATCCACCGGCATGTTTGGATTAACATGTTGCAAGTTAGTTGCCAATGAATAAAAAGGTGAAACACTTTGTTGCATGCTATTGCAAGTTCCTACATGGGGTGTTTCAACTTGATTAACCGAACTCATCATGTTGTTCATCGGCATATGGATTTGTGGGGTTGCCGATGCATGGGAGTTGGAATACATATGTTGTACGTTGCTAAAATAATATGAGGTAGAAGCATGGAGATTTTGTTGCATCGGCTCTTGCACATAATTAGATGCATGATTGATAAAACTAGGGCTAGCCGATACATTATGCTCATTAAGCGATCTAGCAACAACATATGAGTTATTTGCATCTGCATAGGTGAGTTGGGTATTCATATTACCTTTGTAGATTGCAAACCCTAAATGACGATCTCTTCATAGCAAGAACGGGCAGGAGACTGTTCAAAGCTTCATTCCCTAGTGGAGTCGCCAAAAAGTGTGTTCGCACACGAACACGTCACCGTGTACCCTCGACGCCGGGGGTGATGCACCGCAACTCACGTCGAAGGAGACCCGTCCGGAAGCGCGGTACGCAAGCAATCCGGCGGGCGCTTTTGAGGACCCGAAACCCCACACGCCCGGGAGGGACCCCGTCAGGGTGTGCGGCGGCTATGGGCTGCCCTAGGTCGACCTGATTGCCCCTAGGGCCTCGTGGATCACTGCCCTCCTTCATGAAGAAAACGAAGAACGAGGAAGAAGAAGAACGAGGGAGAGAGATAAAGGTAAATGTAAAAAGTGGTAGATTGATTTGTCGATTGTGTGTTGTTCAATCGGCCATCACCTCTCATCTATTTATGAGGTGGCTGGACTTCCCATGCAAGGAAAGGTTTGGATTCACGTCCAAAACCCTAGTTTGGGTCCAACTTGGAGTCCAAACTTTCCAAAACTGTTCGGTTTAAAACCTGGCTGCACCTTGCGGGTCACTTTTGAGGTAGTAAACGATCTCGTATGAAAATGAGCCCAAAAGAAATTTAAACAGTTTCGACGAGACGAACAACTTTCATGTTGAACGTTTTTTGATTCGAGGCCATCTTCAAGGCCGAATTACCCCCGCAATCATAAGATCCGTGGAGATGCACGATTTCGGTTCGGACCAGACTGTCCGCTTGACCGGACCAGACTGTCCGGTCCCAACAGAAGGTTTTCGCGACCCGGACCAGACAGTCTGGTCTCATTTTCCGGACAGTCCAGTCGCGCAGTAGGCTTTGGGCATCCGGCCAATCTCCATAGTTTCTGCAGTGTTGCACTATTTTGGCTGTCTTTTGCATACGACCTCGGATTAAGACGATTTTTATATCGAAATCGTCCGTTTCGACGAGAGGAAGAACTTTCATGTTGAAACTTTTTCCATCCATCTGAGATCATCTTAATTGAGTTTTGTGCCATGCCAAAATCTGGTGTCAACACATGCATATCCTCCTGAAATCCATATGCCTTGCATAGTGCTCTCCAGTTTGAGCAACCAAAGTGGGAGTGGTTCACTACATTGTATAGTTTAACAGAAAAAGCGTAACCATGTTGGGTCCTTAGGTGAACTCTCTTCGTCTTCATATTCTCACGATCTTCGAAATCCAGCTTATCCAAGACATAAGGACTTGCATGGTAGGGGATGCATTAGTCGAAATGTAAAAAACGGAAATTACACGTTGAAGCAGAGAAGCAGAAGTCATGCTTAATTACGAAAAAAGACTTGTCGTTGTGACGTACCATAAAAACATCGAAGGTCTCGTCGAGCTTGATGGTGAAGCGCCTACCGTCTTCCAGGTGAGGCCTGTCGCACATACCCCGGTCGTCGGAGCAGTACTCGCACTCAGGGATCCTATCGTCGTCAGACATTTCCTATGTTCATAATTCAAAGATTAAAAATCGATCGATGGCAATTACCATGAAACTCAACACACAGATCATTGTTCAGCACGGGTTGACTTTCAGTCCGTCGAGTCTTCCTTGCTAAACTCTCATCTCACGTGGTGTATATGGTGGGCACTCCCTCTCTGATATTGCTACTATCAGTGATGGTCGCTCTTCTCTTCCTTCCGGTGCATTACCAAAAGGTCTATCACGAGAAAGAAGAGGAAGAGCGACCCCCACGACAATAGTCGGGATTCTTCTCTCTCATATATGGAGCAAGGAGCCCCAACAGACTAAAAGTCAACCCGTTACATATATGGAGCAATGGCATAAAAAATGGCCTATGTTCTGCCGGAATGTCGATTAATTCCCGTTCCGGCAAATCACGGGCACTCGATATTTCCTACTTTCTAGCACATATATCGAGCGCCTGAAATTTGCCAGAACAGAAATGAATCAACATTCCGGCAAAACATAGGCCACTCGGAGGTGTTCCCTGGAAAATGCATCCATGCATCCATTTTGTCGGATTTTTTCAAAATGAAACAAAAGTGCAACAATCAATAATGCATCCATGCATCCACCCATCTAACCAGCCATCTAGCAAACATACATCCATCTACATATATATTAAAAAAAACTAAACCTAAAACTAAACAGAGAGGAGAGGGAGGTGCTCATGGTGGGCGGGATGGGGCCGAGTGGGAGAGGGAGACACGACACGAGAAATCCTGCATAATCCACCGAGTGAAAAATTTAGATCATCAATATAATTGGCAACAACATTTTTATATTTTATTCGATACCTAAAATATTTTCTATTCGATACCTAAAATTTCTATTCTATTACTATTTTTTGACTTACAATTTTCTATTCTATTACCATTCATAAAAATTGTATGAGCAACACCATTCACTATTAACATTCTTGTATACAACATTTTATATTTTATTTGATACCTAAAATACTTAAAGGTATTTCGTTCAAAAGACCTACATCGAATGAATAAATTTTTTCTATTCTATTGAAAAGACCTACATTTACTGAAAATTTTCTAATTTTCTATTCTATTCTACATTTACTAATTTTCTATTCTATTCAAAAGACCTACATTTACTAAATTTTTTCTAATTTTCTATTCTATTCTACATTTACTAATTTTCTAAATTCTACTTTATTCAAAAAACATTAAAAAACAAACCTACATTCTACAAGAACAGAGAGAGGAGGGATGGAGGTAGGCAGGATGGAGGAGGGAGGGAGGGAGGAGAGAGGAGGAGGGCGGACGTACGAGGAGGGATGGAGGGAGGAGAGAGGAGGAGGGCGGACGTACGAGGAGGGATGGAGGGAGCCAGGAGGGAGAAGGAGGCAGGATAGAGGAGGAGGGCGGCCGTACGAGGAGGGAGGAGGGACGATGGAGGGTGGTAGGAGGGAGAGGGAGGGAGGAGAGAAGAGGAGGGTGGCCTACTGAGGAGGGAGGAGGGAGGAGGGAGAGGGAGGAAGGAGGGCGGTGGCTTACCGAGGGAGGGAGGAGGGCGGCGGCTTACTGAGGACGGTGGCAGCAATGCGGCGGCGACGGCGGCGACGGCGAGAGGAGGAAGAGGCAGAGGGAGTGAGTGAGGGAGAGTGAGGAAGTGGACGGGCGCGGGAGAAGGTTGCCTTAGCAGCAGCGCGGGTCCAAGCCCGGTGGGTATTGTGGGGGCCCACTTAGCAGTAGCGCAGTTTGGTACACCCTCACTATGCTAAATTGATAGCAGTAGCGTGTTTGTTCCACCCTCGCTACAGTAAATTAGCAGTAGCGCGTACCACTGACCCGCGCTACTGTTAAGCCTTGATACATCTCCAACGTATCTATATTTTTTGATTGTTCCATGCTATTATAGTATCAATCTTGGATGTTTTATATGCAATTATATATCATTTTTTGGGACTAACCTATTAACCTAGTGCCCAGTGCCAGTTGCTATTTTTTGCTTGTTTTTGCCTTTTCAGAAAATCATTATCAAACGGAGTCCAAACGAAGAAAAAACTTTGGATTAATTTTTTCTGGACCAGAAGGGACCCTCGAAGCTTCGGGAGAAGACCAGAAGAGCTACGAGGGAGCGACAAGCTCGGGAGGCGCACCCCCAGGCTTGTGGGCCCCTCGTGGCAACTCTTGACCTAATTCCAGCGCTATAAGTTCCCAAATATTCCCCGTATACCAGAAAGACAGAAGAGAAAACCTTTCCGCCGCCACAAGCCTCTGTTCTTCCGCGATCCCATCTGGAGGCCTTTTCCGGTACTCTGCCGGAGGGGGAATTAATCATGGAGGGCTTCTTCATCAACCTTGCTGCCCTTCCGATGATGTGTGAGTAGTTTACCACAGACCTACGGGTCCATAGATAGTAGCTAGATGGCTTCTTCTCTCTCTTTGATCTTCAATACCATGTTCTCCTCGATGTTCTTGGAGTTCTATCCGATGTAATATTCTTTTGCGGTGTGTTTGTTGGGATCCGATGAATTCTTAGTTTATGATCAGATTATTCATGAGAAATATTTGAGTCTTCTCTGAACTCTTTTATGCATGATTGTTATAGCTTTGTATTTCTCTCCGATCTATCCGTTTGGTTTGGCCAACTAGATTGATTTATCATGCAATGGGAGAGGTGCTTTGTGATGGGTTCAATCTTGCGGTGCTCAAGCCCAGTGACAGAAAGGGACATGACACGTATTTGTATTATTGCTATTAAGGATAAAAAGATGGGGTTTAATCATATTGCTTGAGTTTACTTTGTCTACATCATGTCATCTTGCTTAAGGCGTTACTTTGTTTTATACTTAATACTCTAGATGCATGCTGGATAGCGGTCGATGAGTGGAGTAATAGTAGTAGATGCAGGCAGGAGTCGGTCTGCTTGTCTCGGACGTGATGCCTATATATATGATCATTTCCATGAATCCGTCATAATTATTTGCCTTTCTATCAATTGCCCAACAGTAATTTGTTTACCCACTGTATGCTATGTGTTCGAGAGAGAAGCCTCTAGTGAAAACTATGGCCCCCGGGTCTAATTTTATCATATATTAAAATCCAAAAATACCTTGCTACAATTTATTTACTTTTATTTTATTTTGCAATTTACTTTTCTATCTATCACTATCAGAATTAATCCTTGCAAGTAACCGCTAAGGGGATTGACAACCCTCTTATTTTCATTGGGTGCAAGTGTTTGCTTTTGTGTGTGTAGGTGCTGCTAACGAGGTTCTGTGTGGTTCTCCTACTGGATTGATAACCTTGGTTCTTAACTAAGGTAAATACTTATCTCTACTGTACTGCATCATCCTCTCCTTTTCGAGGAAATCCCAACGCAGCTCACAAGTAGCAGGAAGAATTTCTGGCGCCTTTGCCGGGGAGGCATCACCAAAACTTATCAAGTACCTTTGCATAAACTATCATCCACTTGCATTTATTTTATTTGCCTTTTTATTTGCTTTTGCCTCTTGTTTTCATCTCCCCCACTTCTAAAACAATTTTACAAAAACACAAAAATATTTTCGTTTGCTTGCTTGCTTACTTGTTTGCTTGAATTTGTCATCATGTCTGAGTTTGTTATTGAAAAGAGTGAGGATGGTAAAATTCCTAGGATAGAAATTCCCGCAAATTTGGATGCTAAAATTTGTGTGACGGGAAGTGGGAATATCATAGGAAAGAGTATTATTCAAGAATTGTTTACTTGCACTGGAACTTTGGTCTATAATGACATTTCCATTCTTAAGAGAACCAATAGTTATGCTGAGGCTATTTCTGCTCTTGTTCTTAAACTTGAAAGAAGATTTATTCATACGCATCCCACTTTGCAAAGATTATTCTATGAGTTACCTTTAATAAACAACCCTAAAGCTAAAAAGATAGCCACGCTTATCCTTATGAATGAGTTTGATTACATAGTTCGAGAGGCTAGAGAGATCTTTGATTTTTATAATAAGAGTCAAGAACATCCTGTGATAGATGAAATTTTATATAATGAAGATTATATGTTAAGATTTATGTTTCATGATGATCATACTTTTGATGAGAATACTAAGAAAGAAGTTCCTCCATTACATATTATCCAACAAGTTTTCAATGGTATTAATCAGAAATATTCTTGGATCTTAAAAGGTAACCAACAAGGATATGAAGAAAATTGCCTTAATAACGATGAAATCTTGATTGATGATGTGTTTCACATTGTTTAGGAAAAGCCTCGTGACAAACATCCCTCTCAAGATGAAGGGACCAAGGATGACAACACTTGAAACTATGCATTATGCCTAGCTAGCGGCATAAAACAATAGCGCTTGTTGGGAGGCAACCCAATAAATAAAATAAATTTTTGTTTTACTTTCTGTTTTTGTGTGTTTACACAATTATAGCCTCTGTTATGATTGTGTTTTTATCTTTTAATTAGTTTTTGTGCCAAGTAATGCCTTTGGGATGATTTGGATGATAGTATAATTGATGCTGTTTGAAAACAGAAACTTTTATGTCCAGTGCTGGAATTTTGATTTTTTTATGGACCGTCCGAACCTTCTGAATTTTTTAAACAATATTGATATATGAATTGTGAACACTGTCCGAATTTATTAGAATTTTTGGAGTTACGGAAGTATGAATTTAATTCAGATCTTTACAGACTGTTCTGTTTTAGACAGATTCTGTTTTTGTTGCATAGTTTGCTTATTTTGATGAATCTATGGATCGTATTGGGGGGTATGAGCCAAGGGGAAGTTGGAGTACAGTAGTATTATGCCAATATTAAATATGAATCAATTTACAACAGTACCTAAAGTTTAAGATTTGTTTGTTATACTAACGGATCTCACGAGGTTTCTGTTGAGTTTTGTCTGCTGAAGTTTTCAAGGTTTGGGTGAGACTACGATGGATAAACGAATAAGGAGTGGCAAGAGCCTAAGCTTGGGGATTGCCAAGGCACCCCAAGGTAATATTCAAGGAAGACTCAAGCATCTAAGCTTGGGGATGCCCCAGATGGCATCCCCTCTTTCGTCTACAATCTATCGGTAACTCACTTGGAGCTATATTTTTATTCATCACATGATATGTGTTTTACTTGGAGCGTCTTGTGCTATAGTTTGTTTGCTTTTGTTTGATTTTTAGTTTGCCACAATCATCTTTGCTGAACACACCTTTTTGAGAGGGACACACATTATTCGTGATTTGTTAGAATACTCTATGTGCTTCACTTATATCTTTTGAGCTAGGCAGTTGCTCTAGTGCTTCACTTATATCTTTTAGAGCACGACGGTGGTTATATTTTCAAGAAATAGTTGCACTCTCATGCTTCACTTATATCTTTTTGAGAGTCTAATAAATAGTAATGGTAATATGCATGGGTTATGAATTTGGTCCTAATATGATAGGTATTCAAGAGGGATATAATAAAAACTTTCATGTAGATCACTGAATATGATAAGTTTGATTCCTTGCAATAGTTTTGTGATATTAAGATGGTAATATGTGGGAGGTGCTAGTAGATAATTGTGGTTTTGTAAGAATATTGGTGTTAAGGTTTGTGATTCCCGAAGCATGCACATATGATCTGTCGTTATGCTAAGAAGTTGGAGCATGATTTATTATTGATTGTCTACCTTATGCGTGGCGGTCGGGGACGAGCGATGGTCTTTTCCTACCAATCTATCCCCTAGGGGCATGCGTAGTATTACTTTGCTTCGAGGGCTAATAAACTTTCGCAATAAGCATGTGAGTTCTTTATGACTAATGTGAGTCCATGGATTATACGCACTCTCACCTTTCCGCAATTTGCTAGCCTCTTCGGTACCGTGCATTGCCCTTTCTCACCTCGAGATTCGGTGCAAACTTCGCCAGTGCATCCAAACCCCGTGATATGATACACTCTATCACACATAAGCCTCCTTATATCTTCCTCAAAACAGCCACCATACCTACTTATTATGGCATTTCCATAGCCATTCCGAGATATATTGCCATGCAACTTCCACCGTTCTTTTTATATGACACACATCATCATTGTCATATTGCTTTGCATGATCATATAGCTAACATAGTATTTGTCGCTCAGCCACCATTCATCATTTTTCATACATGTTACGCTAGTATCATTGCACATCCTGGTACACTGCCAGAGGCATTCATATAGAGTCATATTTGTTCTAGTTTCGAGTTGTAATTTTTTTTTGAGTTGTAAGCAAATAGAAGTATGATGATCATCATTATTAGAGCATTGTCTTAGTGAGGAAATAACAAAAGAAAAAGAAAAAAAATGAGGCCAAAAAGAGCCCACGAAAAAAAAGAAAAAAGTAAAAAAAGAAAAATGAGAGAAAAAGAGAGAAGGGGCAGTGTTACTATCCTTTTCCATACTTGTGCTTCAAAGTAGCACCATGTTTTTCATATAGAGAGTCTCCTATTTTGCCACTTTCATGTACTAGTGGGAATTTTTCATTATAGAACTTGGCTTGTATATTCTGATGATGGGCTTCCTCAAATGCCCGAGGTCTTCATGAGCAAGCAAGTTGGATGCACACCCACTTAGTTTCCATGTTGAGCTTTCATACACTTATAGCTCTTAGTGCATCCGTTGCATGGCAATCCCTACTCCTCGCATTGACATCAATTGATGGGCATCTCCATAGCCCGTTGATTAGCCGCGTCGATGTGAGACTATCTTCCTCTTTTTGACTTCCCCTTATTAATCTCTACCACCAAATTCTATTCCACCCATAGTGCTATATCCATGGCTTGTGCTCATGTATTGAGTGGGGGTTGAAAAAGCTGAAGCGCGTTAAAAAGTATGAATCAATTGCTCGGCTTGTTATTGGGGTAGTGCATGATAAATACTTTGTGTTAAGAAGATGGAGCATGACAGGATTATATGATTTTGTAGCGATAACTTTCTTTAGCATTTTTATTTTGAAAGACATGATTGTTTGTTAGTATGCCTGAGTATTGATGTCTTTATATCAAATTATAAACTATTGCTTTGAATCACTTGGATCTTAATATTCATACCCCAAGAGATAATTACATGATGAAATATGTTAGGTAGCATTCCACATCAAAAATTCTGTTTTTATCATTTACCTACTCGAGGACAAGCAGGAATTAAGCTTGGGGATGCTTGATACGTCTCCAACGTATCTATAATTTTTGATTGTTCCATGCTATTATAGTATCAATCTTGGATGTTTTATATGCAATTATATATCATTTTTTGGGACTAACCTATTAACCTAGTGCCCAGTGCCAGTTGCTTTTTTTTGCTTGTTTTTGCCTTTTCAGAAAATCATTATCAAACGGAGTCCAAACAAAGAAAAAACTTTGGATTAATTTTTCTGGACCAGAAGGGACCCTCGAAGCTTCGGGAGAAGACCAGAAGAGCCACGAGGGAGCGACAAGCTCGGGAGGCGTGCCCCCCAGGCTTGTGGGCCCCTCGTGGCACCATTTGACCTAATTCCAATGCTATAAATTCCCAAATTTTCCCCGTATACCAGAAAGACAGAAGAGAAAACCTTTCCGCCGCCGCAAGCCTCTGTTCTTCCGCGATCCCATCTGGAAGCCTTTTCCGGTACTCCGCCGGAGGGGGAATCGATCACGGAGGGCTTCTTCATCAACCTTGCTGCCCTTCCGATGATGTGTGAGTAGTTTACCACAGACCTACGGGTCCATAGCTAGTAGCAAGATGGCTTCTTCTCTCTCTTTGATCTTCAATACCATGTTCTCCTTGATGTTCTTGGAATTCTATCCGATGTAATCTCCTTTTGCGGTGTGTTTGTTGGGATCCGATGAATTGTTAGTTTATGATCAGATTATTCATGAGAAATATTTGAGTCTTCTCTAAACTCTTTTATGCATGATTGTTATAGCTGTGTACTTCTCTCCGATCTATCCGTTTGGTTTGGCCAACTAGATTGATTTATCTTGCAATGGGAGAGGTGCTTTGTGATGGGTTCAATCTTGCGGTGCTCAAGCCCAGTGACAGAAAGGGACATGACACGTATTTGTATTGTTACCATTAAGGATAAAAAGATGGGGTTCAATCATATTGCTTGAGTTTACTTTGTCTACATCATGTCATCTTGCTTAAGGCGTTACTCTGTTTTATACTTAATACTCTAGATGCATGCTGGATAGCGGTCGATGAGTGGAGTAATAGTCGTAGATGCAGGCAGGAGTCGGTCTACTTGTCTCGGACGTGATGCCTATATACATGATCATTGCCATGAATCCGTCATAATTATTTGCTTTTCTATCAATTGCCCAACAGTAATTTGTTTACCCACCGTATGCTATGTGTTCGAGAGAGAAGCCTCTAGTGAAAACTATGGCCCCCGGGTCTACTTTTATCATATATTAAAATCCAAAAATACCTTGCTGCAATTTATTTACTTTTATTTTATTTTGCAATTTACTTTTCTATCTATCACTATTAGAATTAATCCTTGCAAGTAACCGCTAAGGGGATTGATAACCCTTTTATTTGCGTTGGGTGCAAGTGTTTGCTTTTGTGTGTGTTGGTGCTGCTAACGAGGTTTTGTGTGGTTCTCCTACTGGATTGATAACCTTGGATCTTAACTGAGGGAAATACTTATCTCTACTGTACTGCATCATCCTCTCCTCTTCGAGGAAATCCCAACGCAGCTCACAAGTAGCAAGCCTCCACCTATAAGGTTTTCCCTAGTAGTGCTGTGATGATACATGTTTGTCACAGTAGGTCACGTTTTCTTTCATGCATGTACATCCGTGACGATTTTATGACAGAATCAAGATAGTCATACATGTGCTGTCGTAGAAGTGTTCCATGACAATACTCAAATTATTATCACGGAAGTGTCCACTTCCATAATGATAAATGGCGCGTCATGGAAGTGTTTTCGTCAAGGGTAACCGACATGTGGCATCCACCGTAACGGGTCGCCGTTAAGCTATCAGGTTCCGGTTTGGATCCGATAACCCGTTAACAGCCCGGGCCAATGGCGATTTAACATGTGTCAAATTCTCATTCGCCAACGGAACCATGTGTCAGCTCGGTGTTGCGACAGATGTCATCCGTCCAATGGATGGGAGGCGCCAATGAAATGTCGACATGTGGAACGGCACAACAGTGGCCCTTTTAGGTTAAAAAAGGCTAGCCCAATAACGGCCTGCTTGCATATGGCCCATTTACAGCCATGACCCATAAGGAGGGTATCAATTCGGCTCATCACCAGCCCGTTGTCCATTCGACATCATTGCGGCCTATCGGCACTTCCGGCCCTTTAACAATCTGCTTTGTATATGGGACCAATTACGGCCTGGTGTGTTCTCGGCCTGTTAACGGCCCATCCTGGAATTGGGCCGTTTTCTATCAGGTCAATTTTTTGTCCTTTTAGCGGCCCGTTAAAGAGTTGGGCCTTTTCCTGGCCTGTGTAACTTTCGGCGTATTTATGGCCCATCCTGGAATTGGGCCCTTTTTTGTCAGGTCTGTCTTTCGGCCCTTTAGCGGCCCGTTAAATAGTTGGGCCTTTTCCTAGCCTATGTAACTTTCGTGCTGTTAACGGTTAACAGTACATTTGGGCCATTCAGCCTATTAATGGCCCATGTTCTCTAGGTCACAATTCTGGCCCGCCCTCACATTCGACCAGTTAAAGGCCCGTGTAGTACGTCACCGCGTTTATGGCCCGAGAGAGAATTCAGCCTGTTAACATCCCAACATGTAATTGGGCCTGCACAAGTCTATGGTAGGGTTAGGCCTGCTAATGGCCCATGGGCTTCCCAGCACATTTCAGGCCCAAGATTTCTTTCGGCTTGCTAACAACGCTGGTATGCTATGGCCCATTAAGGCCAAAGTTGAGTTTTGGTCCGTTAAGGGCCCGTGTTCTGTATGGGCCACATTATGGCCCGATGTGTATGGCCAGATATTTTGGGCCCTTCATTGATTTTGGTCTAGTTATTTTCAGTGGGATATAGGTCCATTAGGGCCCAAAATTGTTCAACAGGCCATTTTGGCCCAGCCCAATTATGACCCGTTATGACTCTGGGCCATTTCGCGTGATTTGGCCCGTTAGCCTCCTATGATGCTTTCTGCCTACAAGCAGACCGATGAAACCAAAAACATTAACTAACAGTAAACCTACACTATACAAAAATGGCTTGCTGTTTTCTACAGCCGGTCATTGCCCGTTAAGAACAAATGATGTATCGCAACAAAACAAATAACAACCATATAAAGAAAGGCCGGTTGGCATAAAAGTTTACAGTCCGGTAGATAAATGCACCATCAGAAGTTCAGAAGCTCAGATCATTTGATCTGACTAGTATGTTTTCATGCTGTCATGTCTGATGGAGCACCATAACCATCGCCTTCATTTCTCCTAGGCTCCTGAACAACATAGCAAATGTCTGATAGTCTGGTTTCAAAACCATGCATATCTTCACGACATCTGACAATGGATGTTCTTGTTTCATAAAGGGTCTCTTTTAGGGATTGGACTTGTGTCTGGAGCGCAGATATATCATTCTGTCGAGCTTGAAGATCTTGTTCATGAGGCAGATTGGATGAGGTTGCCTTAACAACCAACCCAGTATTATGTAGGAAGGTGCTTTTGGCACTGTTAGTGGAGAGATACTGACCCACTGCAGCAAGAGGTGACACTATGGTTATGGTTGCCTCGTCACCTTCAGGAGGTTGTGGCGGTTCCACCATTTGTTCCATAGCTTGTTGAAAAGTTGAATTTGTACATTAGTAGTAGCAAAACAGAAGTTATTAATGAGGCAGGAAAAACAAACAGAATAGCTTTGGTCTATATACAAAACTTATTTTGGTGAACCCGTGTAAAATATTAGTTGTATTTTACTGCAAAGTACATAATAATACCAGGTTCCAAACATATGTCCATGTACCATGGCTAATGTATTGCCTATTTCTTCATATTGTATTGATAGCTAAGGATAAAGAGACAAAGTTTATAATACGGTGAGCATAGTATGACATCATTCATATCACAAAACAACTGAGATTAGACAAACAGGCAATTGTAACATTGTGTGGGCAAGTCCAGCACGCAAATAGATTACAGATCAAGAGCAAAAGAACATCATTCCTCTCTTTTAAACCTTGTAAGGTGCAATGATATGTTAAGACAACTCTGTATAAAATTGAAAAGAGTAATAGACATTGGCTGCAAACCATGCAGTTCAATGCACAAGTCAGAGTAACCAGTAGTTCAAAGGCATGAGGATTAAGGACTTACAATAGCGGCTTTGACTGGTGTAGTCATGCCCTTCGTCTTGCTGGTGTGTGATGACCCACAAGTATAGGGGATCAATCATAGTCCTTTTGATAAGTAAGAGTGTCGAACCCAATGAGGAGCAGAAGGAAATGACAAGCGGTTTTCAGCAAGGGATTCTCTGCAAGTACTGAAAGTAGCGGTAACAGATAGTTTCGGAAGCAAGATAATTCATAACAAGTATGATAAAGTGCAGCAAGGTGGCCCAATCCTTTTTATAGCAAAGGATAAGCTGGAGCGAACTCGTATAATAAGCAAAGCGTTCTCGAGGACACATGGGAATTTCATCTAGTCACTTTCATCATGTTTGTTTGATTCGCGTTCGCTACTTTGATAATTTGATATGTGGGTGGACAGGTGCTTCGGTGTTGTTCTTACTTGAAAAATCCTCCCACTTATGATTACCCCCTCTCTCAAGCATCCGCAACTACGAAAGAAGAATTAAGATATATCTAACCATAGCATGAAACATATGGATCCAAATCAGCCCCTTACGGAACAACGCCTAAACTAGGGTTTAAGCTTCTGTCACTCTAGCAACCTATCATCTAATTACTACTCCACAATGCCTTTCCTTAGGGCCAAAGATGGTGATGTCATGTAGTCGATATTCACATGACACCACTAAAGGAAGCAACAACATACATATCATCAAAATATCGAACGAATACCAAATTCACATGATTACTTATGACAAGACTTCTCCCATGTCCTCAAGAACAAAAGTAACTACTCACAAATTATATTCATGTTCAAGATCAGAGGGGTATTGAATAGCATTAAGGATCTGAACATATAATCTTCCACCAAATAAACCAACAAGCATCAACTACAAGATGTAATCAACACTACTAGCAACCCACAGGTACCAATCTGAGGTTTTGAGACAAAGATTGAATACGAGAGATGAACTAGGGTTTGAGATGAGATGGTGCTAGTGAAGATGTTGATGAAGATTGGTCCTCCTATGATGAGAGGATTGTTGGTGATGTCGATGGCTTCGATTTCCTCCTCCCGGAAGGAAGTATCCCCAGCGGAATTGCTCCGCCGGAGAGTAAATTAGCTCCTGCCCAGGTTCCGCCTCGAGATGGCGGCGCTTCATCATATTGCTTGAGTTTACTTTGTCTACATCATGTCATCTTGCTTAAGGCGTTACTCTGTTTTATACTTAATACTCTAGATGCATGCTGGATAGCGGTCGATGAGTGGAGTAATAGTCGTAGATGCAGGCAGGAGTCGGTCTACTTGTCTCGGACGTGATGCCTATATACATGATCATTGCCATGAATCCGTCATAATTATTTGCTTTTCTATCAATTGCCCAACAGTAATTTGTTTACCCACCGTATGCTATGTGTTCGAGAGAGAAGCCTCTAGTGAAAACTATGGCCCCCGGGTCTACTTTTATCATATATTAAAATCCAAAAATACCTTGCTGCAATTTATTTACTTTTATTTTATTTTGCAATTTACTTTTCTATCTATACTATTAGAATTAATCCTTGCAAGTAACCGCTAAGGGGATTGATAACCCTTTTATTTGCGTTGGGTGCAAGTGTTTGCTTTTGTGTGTGTTGGTGCTGCTAACGAGGTTTTGTGTGGTTCTCCTACTGGATTGATAACCTTGGATCTTAACTGAGGGAAATACTTATCTCTACTGTACTGCATCATCCTCTCCTCTTCGAGGAAATCCCAACGCAGCTCACAAGTAGCAAGCCTCCACCTATGAGGTTTTCCCTAGTAGTGCTGTGATGATACATGTTTGTCACAGTAGGTCACGTTTTCTTTCATGCATGTACATCCGTGACGATTTTATGACAGAATCAAGATAGTCATACATGTGCTGTCGTAGAAGTGTTCCATGACAATACTCAAATTATTATCACGGAAGTGTCCACTTCCATAATGATAAATGGCGCGTCATGGAAGTGTTTTCGTCAAGGGTAACCGACATGTGGCATCCACCGTAACGGGTCGCCGTTAAGCTATCAGGTTCCGGTTTGGATCCGATAACCCGTTAACAGCCCGGGCCAATGGCGATTTAACATGTGTCAAATTCTCATTCGCCAACGGAACCATGTGTCAGCTCGGTGTTGCGACAGATGTCATCCGTCCAATGGATGGGAGGCGCCAATGAAATGTCGACATGTGGAACGGCACAACAGTGGCCCTTTTAGGTTAAAAAAGGCTAGCCCAATAACGGCCTGCTTGCATATGGCCCATTTACAGCCATGACCCATAAGGAGGGTATCAATTCGGCTCATCACCAGCCCGTTGTCCATTCGACATCATTGCGTCCTATCGGCACTTCCGGCCCTTTAACAATCTGCTTTGTATATGGGACCAATTACGGCCTGGTGTGTTCTCGGCCTGTTAACGGCCCATCCTGGAATTGGGCCGTTTTCTATCAGGTCAATTTTTTGTCCTTTTAGCGGCCCGTTAAAGAGTTGGGCCTTTTCCTGGCCTGTGTAACTTTCGGCGTATTTATGGCCCATCCTGGAATTGGGCCCTTTTTTGTCAGGTCTGTCTTTCGGCCCTTTAGCGGCCCGTTAAATAGTTGGGCCTTTTCCTAGCCTATGTAACTTTTGTGCTGTTAACGGTTAACAGTACATTTGGGCCATTCAGCCTATTAATGGCCCATGTTCTCTAGGTCACAATTCTGGCCCGCCCTCACATTCGACCAGTTAAAGGCCCGTGTAGTACGTCACCGCGTTTATGGCCCGAGAGAGAATTCAGCCTGTTAACATCCCAACATGTAATTGGGCCTGCACAAGTCTATGGTAGGGTTAGGCCTGCTAATGGCCCATGGGCTTCCCAGCACATTTCAGGCCCAAGATTTCTTTCGGCTTGCTAACAACGCTGGTATGCTATGGCCCATTAAGGCCAAAGTTGAGTTTTGGTCCGTTAAGGGCCCGTGTTCTGTATGGGCCACATTATGGCCCGATGTGTATGGCCAGATATTTTGGGCCCTTCATTGATTTTGGTCTAGTTATTTTCAGTGGGATATAGGTCCATTAGGGCCCAAAATTGTTCAACAGGCCATTTTGGCCCAGCCCAATTATGACCCGTTATGACTCTGGGCCATTTCGCGTGATTTGGCCCGTTAGCCTCCTATGATGCTTTCTGCCTACAAGCAGACCGATGAAACCAAAAACATTAACTAACAGTAAACCTACACTATACAAAAATGGCTTGCTGTTTTCTACAGCCGGTCATTGCCCGTTAAGAACAAATGATGTATCGCAACAAAACAAATAACAACCATATAAAGAAAGGCCGGTTGGCATAAAAGTTTACAGTCCGGTAGATAAATGCACCATCAGAAGTTCAGAAGCTCAGATCATTTGATCTGACTAGTATGTTTTCATGCTGTCATGTCTGATGGAGCACCATAACCATCGCCTTCATTTCTCCTAGGCTCCTGAACAACATAGCAAATGTCTGATAGTCTGGTTTCAAAACCATGCATATCTTCACGACATCTGACAATGGATGTTCTTGTTTCATAAAGGGTCTCTTTTAGGGATTGGACTTGTGTCTGGAGCGCAGATATATCATTCTGTCGAGCTTGAAGATCTTGTTCATGAGGCAGATTGGATGAGGTTGCCTTAACAACCAACCCAGTATTATGTAGGAAGGTGCTTTTGGCACTGTTAGTGGAGAGATACTGACCCACTGCAGCAAGAGGTGACACTATGGTTATGGTTGCCTCGTCACCTTCAGGAGGTTGTGGCGGTTCCACCATTTGTTCCATAGCTTGTTGAAAAGTTGAATTTGTACATTAGTAGTAGCAAAACAGAAGTTATTAATGAGGCAGGAAAAACAAACAGAATAGCTTTGGTCTATATACAAAACTTATTTTGGTGAACCCGTGTAAAATATTAGTTGTATTTTACTGCAAAGTACATAATAATACCAGGTTCCAAACATATGTCCATGTACCATGGCTAATGTATTGCCTATTTCTTCATATTGTATTGATAGCTAAGGATAAAGAGACAAAGTTTATAATACGGTGAGCATAGTATGACATCATTCATATCACAAAACAACTGAGATTAGACAAACAGGCAATTGTAACATTGTGTGGGCAAGTCCAGCACGCAAATAGATTACAGATCAAGAGCAAAAGAACATCATTCCTCTCTTTTAAACCTTGTAAGGTGCAATGATATGTTAAGACAACTCTGTATAAAATTGAAAAGAGTAATAGACATTGGCTGCAAACCATGCAGTTCAATGCACAAGTCAGAGTAACCAGTAGTTCAAAGGCATGAGGATTAAGGACTTACAATAGCGGCTTTGACTGGTGTAGTCATGCCCTTCGTCTTGCTGGTGTGTGATGACCCACAAGTATAGGGGATCAATCATAGTCCTTTTGATAAGTAAGAGTGTCGAACCCAACGAGGAGCAGAAGGAAATGACAAGCGGTTTTCAGCAAGGGATTCTCTGCAAGTACTGAAAGTAGCGGTAACAGATAGTTTCGGTAGCAAGATAATTCATAACAAGTATGATAAAGTGCAGCAAGGTGGCCCAATCCTTTTTATAGCAAAGGATAAGCTGGAGCGAACTCGTATAATAAGCAAAGCGTTCTCGAGGACACATGGGAATTTCATCTAGTCACTTTCATCATGTTTGTTTGATTCGCGTTCGCTACTTTGATAATTTGATATGTGGGTGGACAGGTGCTTCGGTGTTGTTCTTACTTGAAAAATCCTCCCACTTATGATTACCCCCTCTCTCAAGCATCCGCAACTACGAAAGAAGAATTAAGATATATCTAACCATAGCATGAAACATATGGATCCAAATCAGCCCTTTACGGAACAACGCCTAAACTAGGGTTTAAGCTTCTGTCACTCTAGCAACCTATCATCTAATTACTACTCCACAATGCCTTTCCTTAGGGCCAAAGATGGTGATGTCATGTAGTCGATATTCACACGACACCACTAAAGGAAGCAACAACATACATATCATCAAAATATCGAACGAATACCAAATTCACATGATTACTTATGACAAGACTTCTCCCATGTCCTCAAGAACAAAAGTAACTACTCACAAATTATATTCATGTTCAAGATCAGAGGGGTATTGAATAGCATTAAGGATCTGAACATATAATCTTCCACCAAATAAACCAACAAGCATCAACTACAAGATGTAATCAACACTACTAGCAACCCACAGGTACCAATCTGAGGTTTTGAGACAAAGATTGAATACGAGAGATGAACTAGGGTTTGAGATGAGATGGTGCTAGTGAAGATGTTGATGAAGATTGGTCCTCCTATGATGAGAGGATTGTTGGTGATGTCGATGGCTTCGATTTCCTCCTCCCGGAAGGAAGTATCCCCAGCGGAATTGCTCCGCCGGAGAGTAAATTAGCTCCTGCCCAGGTTCCGCCTCGAGATGGCGGCGCTTCATCCCGAAAGTCTTCTTCTGATTTTTTTTTCTAATGCAAATGGCTTCATATAGCAGAAGGAGGGGGCCGGAGGCCTTCCAGGGGCCCCACAAGCTCGGGGGGCGCGCCCAGGGGGGTAGGGCGCGCCCCCTAGGCTTGTGGCTTCCTGGTGGGCCCCCTCCTGTTGATTCTTTCGCCAATATTTTTTATATATTCCAAAATAATTCTCCATAAATTTTCAGGTCATTTGGAGTTGTGCAGAATAGCTATCTCTGTTTCACCCTTTTTCGGTCCAGAATTCCAGCTGCCGGCAATCTCCCTCTTCATGTGAATCTTGCAAAATAAGAGAGAAAAGGCATAAGAATTGTACCATGAAGTGAAATAATGATTAAAAACATATTAATTGACAGTAGGAAATCATGATGCAAATTGGACGTATCAACTCCCCCAAGCTTAGACCTCGCCTGTCCTCAAGCGAAAGCCGAAATCGATAATCATGACCACATGTTTAGAGAGAGAGAGGCATCGATAAAAATAAAATACGGACATGGAGCATCATGATCTTTATTATAACAGCAATATATCATCATAAAACTTCTCATGAAAAAGTGACAATTCAATCACAAGTTGAAGTATGAACCACAATCCAAATTGAAAACTAACAAACTATGATCTTAGTCACTGAAGCAATTGCAATTCATCATATTATCAGAAAGAGTCTATCTAAGAGCTTTGTTTAGCAAGTTCACATACTCAACTATCATTTAGTCTTCTATGATTGCTGACACTCACGGCATACTTATGGAGCAAAAGTTTCAGTCAGACACATAGAAAGATAGGGGCTTATAATTTCGCCTCCCAACGTATTTACCTCAAGGGTAATGTCAACAATAATAACTCATGATCACCTACATTCAACTGGATATATATGCCTGGATTAATCCCCACCACATGATGCTTGCCAAGAGAGAAAATAAAAACGGAATAGAGGAGAATGCTATTGACTCTTGCATGAAAGTAAATACATAAAGTAAAAGATAGGCCCTTCGCAGAGGGAAGCAGAGGTTGTCATGCACTTTTTGTTTTTGAATGTGCAAGCTCTTAATGTAAAGGAACGTCACTTTATTTTGCCCCTTCTGATAGCAACCTTTATTATGCAGTGTGTCGCTTTTATTTCTTCACCATCACAAGATCGTACAAAGCTTATTTTCCCTTACAATAAAAGATCATACATATTTAGGAGCAATTTTTATTGCTTTGCACCGATGACAACTTACTTGAAGGATCTTATTCAATCCATAGGTAGATATAATGGACTCTCATGGCATGAAACTGGGTTTAAAGGTTTTTTGATGCACAAGTAGTATCTCTACTTAGTGCGGGATTTTGGCTAGAAAAAGATAGGGGGCAAGCACCACATGTTAGAGGATCCAAAACAATATAACTTCTATGTGAATATAAGCAAACATAACTCATTACATTGTCTTCCTTGTCCAACGTTGACTATTTGACATAGAATATTTAATGGGGGCTCACAATCATAAAGGATGTCCAAGATAGTGTATTTATACGTGAGACCTCTCTTCCTTTATTACTTTTTCATGAATTGCAACAATGACCAATACTATGTTTGTCAACTTCCAACAAGTTTTATCATTTATACTTCTTTTATGTGAAGTCATCACTCCCCATGGGATTAGCATATGATTTTATTTTTTATTCTCTTTATTTCTAATATTGGATCAACAAAAGCAAAACACTCAACTCAAACTACTCATTATTATATAACTTTCACACACGATTACATAGAAAGATAGATCACAAAGCAAGCACTCGAAACTAAATCATACTAAAACTTTATTCTTCTAAATCACGAAATAACTAAGGATCGAACTAAGATAGATAATGATGATAAAAAGTGATGGTGATATGATACCGGGGCACCTCCCCCAAGCTTGGCACAAGCCAAGGGTGGTGCCCATACCCGTGTACTCAAATCTCCTTCGGTGATGGTGGTGATGAAGTGGTGGGCTTGTCCTTCAGCTTCAGCAAGTACTCCAAGTTTCCATCGATCCTCCGAAGAGCACGATTCTGCTCCTCTAACACAATAAATTCACGAGTAAGCGACGTATTCTGAGCACAAATCGCTTCAAAAACTTTTAGTGTATCAATTTCAGATGGGGGGAGATTATTATAAACAGTTTGCCACAAATCTCCCTTTTCTGGTGCTTCCTTCCGGAGTATGGCTTGATCTTCTTCTTATTGAATCTGGTCTTCCACGACCTTCCCAGGTTCCTCCTCCATAACAGTATCCTCCTCTCCGGACGACCACTCATAATATACTTCGCTGAAGGGGCGTTTGCCGGGTGAAGGTTGAACAATCCGGTGCTTGGTGCGGAGCTTTCGGGGAGCCATAGTGATCTAGATCTGTCAGAAAAACAGCCCGAAACAAGAATAGAGGAGAAACTTGCGATGCGGTGGTCAAAACACCCGTGAGTATATATAATGAATTTTTCCCGTGTAGGACAAGTAATAAGGAAGAAAAATGGAGTCGGGAAAGCCCACGAGGGAGCCACAAGCCTGGCGCGCCCTCGGGGGTAGGGCGCACCCCCCAGGCTTGTTGCCTCCTCGTGCACTTTTCGGACTGTTTATTATTTTCCTAATGTTTTATATATTCCAAAATGAACAGAAAATACTTTTATGGAAGTTTTGGAGTCGGTTTACTTACCGTACCACATACCTACTGCTACTTGTAGCTTGCGTTGGTATTTCCCCGAAGAGGAAGGGATGATGCAGCACAGTAGAGATAAGTATTTCCCTCAATTATGAAACCAAGGTTATCGAACCAGTAGGAGAATCACACAACACCTAGTAAGCAGTACCTGCACACAAACAACAAATCCTTGCACCCAACGCAAACAAGGGGTTGTCAATCCCTTGGCGGTAAGATTGCAAGATTAAATTGTATTTGATAGATTGATAGATTGTAGAAAAAATACTAAATAAAATAAATAAAAGAAAATGGCAGCAATATTTTTAGGGTTTTAGTAATATGATTTTGATAGACCCGGGGGGCCATAGATTTCACTAGAGGCTTCTCTCGAGAAAATAGCATACGGTGGGTAGACAAATTACTGTTAGGCAATTGATAGAAAAGCAAATAATCATGACGATATCCAAGGCAATGATCATGTATATAGGCATCATGTCCAAGATTAGTAGACCGACTCATGCCTGCATCTACTACTATTACTCCACACATCGATGGGCTATCCAGCATGCATCTAGTGAATTAAGTCCATAAGAACGGAGTAATGCCTTAAGAACGATGACATGATGTAGGCAAGACAAACTCACGAATTAATAAACCCAATGAATAGATCCCATCTTTTTACCCTTAGTAGCAACGATACATACGTGTCATGTCCCTTTCTGTCACTGGGATTGAGCACCGCAAGATTGAACCCACTACAAAGCACCTCTTCCCATGGCAAGATAAATCAACTTAGTTGGCCAAACCAAATCAATAGATCGGAGAAGAAATACGAGGCTATAATAATCATGCATAAAAGAGATCAGAGAAGACTCAAATAATATTCATGGATAATCTGATCATAAACTCACAATTCATCGGATCCCAACAAACACACCGCAAAGAAAGATTACATCGGATAGATCTCCAAGAACATCAAGGAGAACATTGTATTGAACATCAAAAAGAGAGAAGAAGCCATCTAGCTACTGCCTATGGACCCGAAGGTCTGTGGTAAACTACTCACGCATCATCGGAGAAGCAGCAAGGTTGATGTAGAGCCCCTCCGTGATCGATTCCCCCTCCGGCAGATTACCGGAGAAGGACCCCAGATGGGATCTCTCTGGAACAGAGGCTTGCGGCGGCGTAAAAAGTATTTCATGGACTCCCCTGGGGGTTTCTGATTTTTCCTGAATTTATAGTGCTGGAATTAGGTCAAACGGAGATGGGGTGGGCCCACGAGGTACCAGGGCGCGCCACCCCCCCTGGGGCGCGCCCTGGTGCCTCGTGGCTCACCTCTTCTTCTTCTGGCCCTCTCCCGAAGCTTCCAGTATTCTTCTTGCCCTGAAAAAATCTCCAATAAATTTCACTGTATTTGGACTTCGTTTGATATTGATTTTCTGTGAAACAAAAACAGGGCAAAATACAGCAACTGGCACTGGGCACTAGGTTAATAGGTTAGTCTCCAATAATGATGTAAAATTGCTCTAAATGATTATAAAAACATCCAAGATTGATATTATAACAGCATGGAACAATCAAAAATTATAGATACGTTGGAGACGTATCACCTACTCCTTTTCAGGATTCTGGAGCGTTCCGGAAGGTTTATTCTATGTGCTCATTCGGTGTCATTGTTTGAATAATATTAGTTTCAACATTAATGGGCATACTTGAGATATAATGTTTAATTCTTTGCCCATTAACCACCCTCAGATTATTGCCTTCGGAGTTGTTTATTTTGATGGCTCCGGAGCGATAAACTTCCTCGATGATATATGGTCCTTCCCATTTAGAGAGAAGTTTTCCTGCAAAAAAACTTAAATGAGAATTGTATAATAGAACATGATCACCTACTTTGAATTCCCATTTTTGAATTCTCTTATCATACCATCTTTTAACTTTTTCTTTAAACAACTTGGCATTTTCATAAGCTTGGGTTCTCCATTCATCTAGAGAGCTAATATCAAATAACCTTTTTTCACCGGCAAGTTTAAAATCATAGTTAAGTTCTTTAATTGCCCAATATGCTTTATGTTCTAGTTCAAGAGGTAAATGACATGCTTTTCCATAGACCATTTTATATGGAGACATACCCATTGGATTTTTATAAGCAGTTCTGTAAGCCCATAGTGCATCATCAATTTTTTTAGACCAATTCTTTCTAGATCTATTAACGGTCTTTTGCAAAATTAATTTTATTTCTCTATTAGTTAATTCAACTTGACCACTAGACTGGGGATGATAAGGAGATGCAATTCTATGATTAACATCATATTTAGCAAGCAGTTTACGGAAAGCACCATGAATAAAATGTGAACCACCATCAGTCATTAAATATCTAGGGACTCCAAATCTCGGAAATATAACTTCTTTAAGCATTTTAATAGAAGTGTTATGATCAGCACTACTAGTTGGAATAGCTTCTACCCACTTAGTAATGTAATCAACAGCAACTAAAATATGTGTATACCCATTGGATTTAGGAAAAGGTCCCATATAATCAAAACCCCAAACATCAAATGGTTCAATAACAAGTGAATAATTCATAGGCATTTCCTGACGTCTACAAACATTACCAATTCTTTGACATTCATCACAAGAGAGGACAAACTTACGTGCATCCTTGAAAAGAGTAGGCCAATAAAAACCAGATTGTAATACCTTGTGTGCAGTTCTGTCTCCCGCATGGTGTCCTCCATATGCCTCGGAGTGACACTTTCGTAGGATTTGTTCCTGTTCATGCTCAGGTACACAACGGCTAATAACACCATCTACTCCTTCTTTATATAAATGTGGGTCATCCCAAAAGTAATGTCTTAAATCAAAGAAGAACTTTCTCTTTTGTTGGTATGTGAAACTAGGTGGTATATGTTTAGCAACAATGTAATTAGCATAGTCTGCATACCAAGGAGTATTACGAGAAGCATTTATCACAGCTAGTTGTTTATCAGGGAAATCATCATTAATAAGAAGTGGGTCATCAAGAACATTTTCCATTCTAGACAAATTATCAGCTACGGGATTCTCAGCTCCCTTTCTATCAACAATATGCAAATCAAATTCTTGTAGCAACAGAACCCACCTAATAAGTCTAGGTTGTGGCACCCCGGCTCAGAGTCACCGGAGCACCCCATATTCTAGCCTAGAGATCAAGTCTTCTGGAATACGGCACTGCTTGGCATAGAACAAATCAGCTCTTTATTACTAATAAATGGAGTACAAAGGTTTGAGATATTACAAAGGGTTGCCTCGGCAAAGCTACGCTTGCTATAATAATTCTATGCTAGCAGCGGCTCGAATCCTGGCAGTAGAATTACGGCGTCAAAATGAACTCCACTCCACAGGGACTCTGGCAGGGACACATCCTAGCTCGCAACGCGAACACCTCCACTATGCAAACATAGCAGCACCTGCAAACTGGCATGACACGCCAGGTGAGTACTTTGAATGTACTCGCAAGCTCACAACAATCAAGAGCATCAAGGCATAACAATGTCATAGCAATCATGATTAAATCAGATTTAAATGTTACTAAAAGGGTGGAAGAAAATAATAACATGCTGTTGCTACAAATATCAACCTTGCTACTACTATGAAACCACTTTGTCCTGAGCCACATAATTGAACCACTTGCTCTCATGACCAACCCATGTCACCTTAAGAACTTCTGACAATCATCCCCGAGAATCATCCTCAACAGTTACCAGGGGTCCTCAATAATCGGTCACTTAACTACACTGGGACGAGTTCTTCCATCATTAACACGTCATTCCCTCATTGGTGTTGATCAGACAGTGTGACTTAATACGAACTGTGTCCAATACTGTGGACGCAGCTATTCGAATATATTCTTACACTCTGCAGAGGTTGCGCACTTTACCCACACTATGATGCTCCTGGTCCCGTACCTCGGTACACTTCCCTTCCGGGTGGACCGGTGTTGCTCCAATGAAACTTGCCTAACCCGTGACTCTCCATCATACCACCGACAATCATCCTCCCCCGGAGTCATGCCCTGGGTGACCCCTGTGTCACTCTTAACACCTGCCACCGTCGTGGCCAACCAACTATCCCAAACGGGGACCTGAGCTCAAAAACCAAACTGGGCTCACAAGGTTATCGCTGTCTACCTGATCAGGGCAGCACGCACGCATAACCTCCCCTCTTTGGTGGTACCGATAAAAGAGCACGCTGTTAGACCAAGCCAAGGCCGTCCCATTCCGGCAGGTGTGGCTGCACTGGAAAGTTCGGTTCAGTGGCACTTGATCAACGAAGAAGGAATTTATCCCCGAGTAATCATAGTCATCACTGACACTCCGATATATAAATGATCCAGGTTATCACAATAACCAACTAGAAATCCAATGAGCATCATGATCAACTTCTACTACTAATCCCCTATATGCAGTGCCGGCGGAATCACAAAATAATCATAGACGGTAATCTCACAGTCCGACAACATTACCACATAAATCTGAAAATCCACTACTATCCTATAATCCCCTCATCATCATGACAGTAACTTATCCAAGATCCTCAAAGTATTGCATGAATTAATCCATTCATAAATAATTCACATTTGGCATTAAAATAATTAATTAAGCCATGATATTGCAATGCAATTATGCAAATGAGAGTTGTGGCTTGCCTTGCACCAAGGAAGTGTGGGAGAACTCCTGGCCTTCACCAACTAGGCAAAACAATCAGAAAAGCATTTTTGAAAACATTTTCAAATACCACACAAATCATTTTCTTTTGACCAGAAATTCTAGACAGCATAGAAAAATACCAAATTTTTACAGCAGAAAGAGGAGCTCATAAGAAAAATAATGCAAAAAGAATGAACTCATTTGGACTTATGGTTTAAAAGTTATAGCTCGTCAAAGTTCAGTCAAAGTTTCTGGAATTATTTCAATTTAACTGAAAAACAGAAAAACCCAGGGGAGGCCACGTCGAAGGCGTAAACCAGCCGGGCATCTCCACTTGCGTACCCCTTCGGGCGCGGCTGGGTCACTGACATGCGGGGCCCGCCTGTCATATTTGAAGAGGAGAGAGAGGAACAGAAGCAGGGCGGCTCACCGGCGAGGGTTACCGGCGATAGCGATGGCGGCGAGCTTCGGGGACGGCGGAGATGGATCGGGCAGACGCTGACGAGCACTCATGTACCCGTAGCTCCTCGAACGGTGGCCGGACGTGGTCGCCCCCTTCGTCTCAGGCGGCGACGAGCTTCGGGTGGCGATCGATCCGGCGACTCTGGCGAGCACTCGGGCAGAGGAAGGGCTGGGACGGGTCAGTGGAACTTCACGAGCTCACTGGTGGTCTCAGCTGGGCCTGGGGTGGATGGAGGCGAGCGGACGGAGCTGGGGCAGAGTGGCGAAGCTCTTCGCCAGAGACGGAGAAGGAGGGCTCTCCGGCCTGCCTTGGCGCTACTGGTGGCGATTGAGAGGGAGAGGAGTGGAGTGGTGCAGCGAGACGAGGCCGGGGAGGGCCTTTTGTAGGTGAATGAGGGGTGGCCGAGTCAGATCCCGCCACGGTTGAGCTGGCCGGGCGAGGACGGCGAGCTGGCCGTCGCGGCGTGGGCTGAGGTGACGGGAGGGGTGGGAGAAGTCAATGCGACGGCGACGGCTTGAGGCAGAAGACGCCAGCCAGCTAGGCCACAGTGCCCGTACGGTGCACAGCGGCGGAGCTTGGCCGTGTTTGCCGGCGAGCTTCATCGGAGGGGGAGAGGGTTCCAGGCGGGCCAGGTGGACGGCGGTGACGCAGTCGGCACGTTTGGACAAGGAGAGGCATCGCGAAGTGGCCGGAGCAGTCGCGTCCGACGCGGTCGACGTGCAGAGCATGGTTTTGGCTCAGCCAGACGCGTGGTCACCGCGTGCACTGGCACACGCGGCGCGCTCTGTCCCGAATGATCATGTCTACGCGGTAGTCCTCTCAACCTGAGTCCTTCCTGTGCCTTTGGTTTGACAAGAGCTGACTAGGACAGCTGGATAGATTCCATGAAAGTTTCTGGACAGAAACTTGTGCAACAAGTTGGCGAGAAATGGCTAGGGCTTTGGGAGTGAAAGTTTGCCATTCTGGAATGCAGTAGGAAGGTGCACATGCTGGGAAAAATTCAGACCAAATGGATCAGTGTAGAGCATGGTTGCTTCACAACTGCCTCTTTGATCCAGAAATCTTGCAGAGGATGTTGTACTCATTTGGATGGGTTCCTGGATCTGAAACTTGGTGTTTGCGGATGATTTGGGGATGCCAACATGCTATAAAAATTTCAGTCCAATTGGGTTAGTGTACAGGGTACTTCCTTCACAACACTTCCCACTGGACAAAAACTGGGAGGAATTTTATAGAGAAATTGACTGAATGAAATGAGCCCAAAATTTGTGGAGAATGCTAATATGGGTAGGATAATGTCCTAGATTAATTTTAGAATTTTTCAAGCAATATAAAACATAGTTGCCTCACAAACTGAAATTATGACCAAAATTAAAGATTGGATGCTGTGCTCACCATGAGGAGTAAATCTTGAATATTTTCACATATCCAAGGTTCACATGGTCCAAAGGATTTATGAGAATTTTCTTGGGATTTTTGGAAGAATAGAAATATGGGTTGCTTCACAACCTAGAGCTCAAAGGATTATTCCTTTAATGGAAAAAGAAATATTAGGTTGGAATAAAATTGAGATTGAGCAAGAATGGAAATGACATGACTTGAAAGAAGTTTTTGAGAGCTTGAGTCACTTGGGAAAGAAAATCAAGAAAATATTCTCAAGTTTTAAGTCCATAGAGCCATTCAGAAACAAATCCAAGCCAAATCCAAATAAAATTTTCAATTAAACCTTGAAAAGAAAAGCTGAAAAAACCAGGGTGTCACATAGGTTTAGCATCTTTCTTTTCCATAAGATATTTAATAGCAGCATGATCTGTATGAATAGTAACTTTGGAATCAACAATATAAGATCTGAATTTATCACATGCAAACACAACTGCTAAAAATTCTTTCTCAGTAGTAGCAAAATTTCTTTGGGCTCTGTCTAGAGTTTTACTAGCATAACGAATAACATTCAATTTCTTATCAATTCTTTGGCCTAAGACAACACCAACAACATAATCACTAGTTGTCATAGCCCTAGAATAATTTCCTGTAAATAATTGCATTAGTGAGCATCCTCATGCAACATTTTAATTTCAAGGGAAATTGAATTGAGGGAATTCTCAAAACCTCAGAAATCATTTTAAAATGTCCACATTAAAAATGTCTTCAAACAAGTCCAAGAAAATGTTCCTCTTAGTCTCTGAAAATATTGGCAAGAGGTAAAATTCAAACCAATATTTTTTGAATCTCAGAGATATTTATTTTGGGCCTTTGAGTTAATCCAATAATTATTTGAATTGGATTTATATTTATTATATATCAAATATAAGTCCAATAATTCTGAAATTTGTGGTGTGGCTCTGGATTAGTCCAACTAGCCCACACAATTTTTATCAGAAGATTTAAAGTTGGTTTGGTATATAAACTAAATCAAAACAAACTACAGAAAAAGAAAAAACAGAAAAGAAATAAAAAGGAGAGAGAGAGAAGAACTCACCTGGGCACTCACCTGGCCGGCCCAGCCCACCTGGCCCGTTGCCAGTCATCCCCTACCTCTACCAGTAGGCAGAGGCAGGACAGCGCGCGTGCACCCGAGGGCGCCACGCCACCAGGCTGCTTGCCTGCCTCCCCAGGCCACCTCGACGACGCAAGCAACTTCGCGAGTGTCGTCTGGATCGATCCAGCCTCCTCACTCGCCCCCCTGCCCTCTCCCTCGCCTTCCGACGCCATGGCCGAAGCCCCCGCGCTCGCGCTGACGTGTACCACCGCAGCCACCGCCTCCCCCTCGCCTCCTCGATCCGTACATGAGCTCCGCCGCTTCGTCCTCATCCTCCTCGTCGAGCCACGTAACGCCGGGAGCACCGCAACGCCTCCACGCCGTCGTCTTCAACCTCCGGCCGCCGAGATCGCCACCACCGTTCTAGCCGCACCAGACCTTTCTCGAGCCCGCTGAGCAGCTCATCGTGACCGCTGTGAGCTCCTGCTCCTAAACCCTCTCCTCCCCGCGTTGATTTCATCCCCTAGCTGTGTAAACCACCGGAGCCGAGAGCTCCTCGACGCCGGCCATGTCGCCTCCGTCTTTGCAGCCGCTGGAGTTTACGCCCGAGCGCGTCATCGTGCTAGGAACACTTCCAGGAGCCGAGCAAACCCACCAGCTCCTCCTCCCGTACACCCTAGCCCCGAACCCGACCTCGCTCGAACTCCGGCCACCACAAAGCTTGACGCCGCTGCGTTTGAGGCCACCTCCGGAGATGCTTTTGGCACCAACGGATGCGCGCGAGTACCAGCTCTCTATAGGTGGTCTCCGCCACTTGTTTGGTCGCCTGTGGGCCATTTCCGACGCGCTCCGCCGCCGGCCGTTTTGACCCCGTTTGATTGCTGTTAGACTCTCCAGAGTCTATGACAGGTGGGCCCCGCCTCCGTCTAACTTGAGTTAATGACAAAACTAACACTAATTGCACTGGTTAACTAACTGTGTCACTGACCAGTGGGCCCCACTGGTCAGGTTTGACTTTGTTGACATGCTGACATCAGTTTTGACCAGGCTGACGCAGTAAATGTTTCTGGGATTTTAAATAAATCAGAAATGGTTTATTTATTTCAAAAAATGTTTAAAACTTCTAAAAATCATAGAAAATAATCTGTAACTCCAATGAAAATAATTTATATATGAAAAATGATCAGAAAAATGCAAAGAATCTGGTTATGCCATGTTCATGCATGTTTGAACAACTTGACATCACTGTTTAGGGTAAATCATGATTAGAGCAAATTTGATAAATAGATTTGGAGTTGGAATTTGATATAGGTTTGAATTCCACTTCAATTAAAATGACTTACTGTTGCATTAGGTCAATTCAGCACCTTAACATGTCATGTCATTCATTTGGTTGTGCATTGCATTGAATGTTGTTCCTTTGTTGTTTGCCGGTGTTTCCTCCTTCTCAATAGAAGACGATTCCGACGTTGTGATCGTTGACACCGATGAAGAGCTATACTATCTTCAGAAGTGCCAGGCAAGCAAATCCCCTTGAGCATTCCGATACAATCCCACTCTCTTGCCCTTGCTCTCTTTTACTGCATTAGGATAACAATGATTCAACTGTTACATGTTGCGGTAGTTGAACCCATTCCTCTGCATGACCTGTCTTTGCCACAGTAAATAGTTGAAACCTCTTAGCATGAGTAGGAACTGTTTGAGCCATGTTGTGACTACTCATCCATGCTTGCTTGTTATGCTAGCTATGCTTAGAGTCGTGTCGGGTCTGATTCATCTGGGAATGAATTGGAATGGTGGTGTTCATGTCCTACTGTGTGACAGCTAAGTGTGTGAACATGATTTGGTAAAGGAGCGATGAGAGGCCATGTAGGAGTACATGGTGGGTTGTCTCACTGAGACCGTCCTTAAGAACTGAGTTCTGTGTATGTTATCCAAGACAGTTACTACCACACATTGGGCTCCTGGTACTCCAAGCTCTCTCGACTTATTAATCGCCTTGATCTCTGTCCAGGAGTTGCAACTAGTTTCTGGTGTTTGTAGGTCGTGCTAGTAGTCTACCAAGTGGCACCCGGTACAAGTGGGCTTGGGACAGACTAGGCACCATGGCACGGTGTACCAAGTGTAGTACCATCTGTCGAGGTGGACTTGGGAACCCTGCACACATCGTTTGGGGCCGTAATGGAAACTTCGGCCGGACTTCCCTTGTGGGTTCAGCCTCAGATAGGCGATAAACTTGGACTAGAGTCTTGCGTGGTTAGTCAGGTTGTGGCCGACACCCTCGCCAGGCTTCCGCTTGAAGGTTGCCGAGATACATGACGTGTACATGGTGGTAAGTGGTGAGAGCGTTTGTGAAGAAGTACACCCCTCCAGGGTTAATGATCTATTCGAATAGCCGCGTCCGCGGATATGGACTACTTGGAGACTTATATGGTTCATAGATAACTTGAAGTGGATACCCTAAAATGCGCAAGATAAGTGTGAGTGCTATGGATGGCCTTCTTGTAGGAAGACGGGAGAGGATCCATGGTGGAGTATTGATATGGTGAATATGTGGACTCGTGTGCGCTTTGCCACCTCAACGAAATTAGTGGTAGACGTAGTACAAGATAGCCACAGAGTCAAAGCTGGCTTGCTGCAGTTAAACTCCACCTCCCCCTTTATTGATACTGATGCATATGTAGTTAGTTCTGATGTAAGTCTTGCTGAGAACATTTGTACTACATTTGCTTAATTTACGTTTTTGCAGAGGAGACTTCAGTCTCACTAGTAGTTCTACGTGGGCTTCGACGAGTAGCTTGGGAATCCCAGACAGAGGTCTGGTTCCTTTGGAGGGTCTTATAGATACTCTAGCTTCCCAGCCTTTTTCTTTTGTAGTTGTCTGTACTCAGACATGTTATGCTTCCGTTGCTTGTATGACTTTGTATGTTGGGTCATGAGACCCATGATTGTAATATCATGTTACGTATGGCTCTTCAGAGCCTCTTAAATAAATACTTTGAGTCGTAGAGTTATGTTGTGATGCCATGTTGTATCTACACATATCGTGCATATTGTGTGTATGTTTGAAATGCATTGGTATGTGTGGGATTCGACACCTAGTTATCTGCTTTGGTAGCCTTCCTTACAGGGAAATGCCTCCTAGTGCTTCCACTGAGCCGTGGTAGTTCGCTACTGCTCCGGAACACATGGATTGACCGACATGTATCCTTCTTTGCTCCTGTGTCTGTCCCTATGGGGAAATGTCACGCGGTGTTACCGGAATCCTGATAGCTTGCTACAACCCGGTTACACACGCTGATGGCCGACACGTGCATTGTTGGGTTACCTATGTCTGTCCCTGTACGTTTTTGCCACCTTGGTTTATGACTAGTCATGTTGACCCGGGTTCTCTGTCATATAGATGCTAGCATCACAATCATATACATGAGCCAAAAGACGCAAACAGCCCGGCCAAGGTAAAGGCGGCAGCCGTGGGTTACCGTGCGTGAGGCCGCAAAGTGATATGATGTGTCTTATGCTAGATCGGTGTGACTTAGGATCGGGGTCCCGACAGCTTTGGTATCAGAGCCTGACTGCCTGTAGGATTACCAAACCAAACTGGTCGAAGTCGAGTCTAGAAATGCTTTAGTTATATAGGGGAATTGATTGTGGAAGGGAACGTAAGGCTCTTTTTACTCCTCATCTTGTGTCATTCTTATTTTGAGTCACCCTCTTCTTTTCTATGGGGTTAAGAAACAAGGCTTTCTCATCTATCTATCAGGATGACGAGTTACTATTCTACAGACTTATAGGAAAAGTGTCGTCCTCTCGGATCGGTGTTTCCATAAGAATTCAGTTGCTATGTTGCCATTTGTCTTGCAGGTTGTTTCATGTTTCATGCCCGTACAGCCGTTATGATGTCCGAGTTATCCAAGGTCTCTAAACAATATGATGCATTTGCAAATCTTTCATCCCTATTCTCGATGTCCTTTTTAGGCCAGATTAACCACACTAATCGGTGTTGAGGTACTCCGTTGCCTCGACATATATGTTGAAGTTATTAGGACACTAGGGTATCTTGGAGAACCACCTAGTAATCTAGCCATTATTTATGTTCCTAGTGTGATGATTCTGGCCACCATTCTCAAAAGCATGTTGTGATGCTATTTAGATAGTAGGTATTCCATTTCTGGGTTCTTGGACCCAAGATTCGATCTGCTTATTCTTGTTGATAGTGTTTGCTCATTCCTTTAGGATATTAGTAACCTTTGTGATAGTCTTCAAGGTCCGTGGTATATCATTCTTCCAAATACCTTGAACCATCTTTAGTAGAAGTTCTTTTGAACCAAAAGATCACAATAAGAGTGCTCTTGATGAGTACTCCATTCTACGATGTGACTCTGCCAATCATACCTTTCTGCATGGGTTATCCAGAAGAAATATGTTGAGCCTTGCTCGACATGCTGATCTATGCATCCACAACTGAGAAAAATCATATGTTCCTTTGAGTTGTCCCTCTTCAGTTGTATTCTGACCTTTGTTTATCAATTGATAGTCAGGAGTAGTGATGCATTCGTGTTCATCGGTGCCTATTATTCTATGGTCCGTCAAGCCATTCTATTTCAGAATGACTAGGAGAAATAAACTCCGGTACCTCATCCATATCTAGGATTGGGTCAAATATTTGTGTTCCGCAGATCAGGAAAGCAAATCCAGCTTCTAGTCTGTTCTACCCTGGAGTATTACCTTCTTTTATGTCGAGAATGTCATGGGAATTGCACCACCTCCTATGAACTCTTGATACGGTGATACTTCTCGCCATCATTTCTCATTTCTCGGTCCCCGTGTTGTTGTAACCAGAATGTCGACAAATGAGCCGTGATGTGTGAAATAAATACTCCTAGCAACTATGTTGCTTGGTAGTTAATCGACAATAATTTCATTCTTAGTGTGTTGATTGCTGAATCACCATTCTAAGGTTGATCGTGCTACCTAGTCCATTTTTCTTGGTGCAGTCTTCGATCAATGAGTTAGGTTTGTGCCAAGCTCTTTAGATCATATCGTCTTGCCCTGAAAAGCAAGAATGTTCTCGAGCTTAGTAACATATCGGTGGTTCGTGATTTTCTGATTATCTTCTCGGAAGTATCACCATGTTGTCCCTTGACCGTTATGTTGAGTTCGTGATCAAGTTGGTTTTCCTATAAACCACTGTTTCTCCAGGAATCATGTGGGATACCCTGAACTAGTTGGTTAAGCTAAACAACAACTTGGAGAGTTGGAAGATAAAAGCTTTGCATAACTTAGTTCATTCAAAGGGATATCTTGTGTGTGTGTGTGTGTGTGTGTGTGTGTGTGTGTGTGTGTGTGTGTGTGTGTTGAAGAAAGACGATATCTTCACCGATTGACCTTCTTGTTCAGTTGCTGGATCTATTGTCTTATCCAATCTTTGATTTGAGTATGGGCTATCGTCAAATCAAAATCAGAACCAATGATTTTCGTAATGTTGTTTTACTCGTGGTTGTTTCCTCGAGCATACATCATTATATCTTTTGGTCTGACCAATGCTATCACTTTGTTGACATAGTTATGGAATTCCATCCATATGGAAATCTCAGTGAATTGTTGTTGAGCCCATCGGCAACATCTCCATTTTCTCCATGATTCGTGTTGAACATTAAAGCTAGTGTTGGAAACTTTTGTAAAGATTATCTTCGTGCTAGCCCATGAAGTACATGTCATGGTGAAAGAAGTGACTTCCTCTAAGTTCATGTGCATTTGATGCAAGTTGCCGCCGTGAATTCGAGTAAGTTGTTTTGCTTCATTGGAATCGTCCCAAGTCAGTCATGCATGTGCAAAGTATTATGTGGTTTGATAGACTGATCATCTCCATTCCATATGTAATCCCTAGCACACCAAGCCACTGATTGATTTGTTCAAGGAGAAGAAGTTCCTTCTTAAGAGCTAACCCATGGCTTAATCAAGGACTTCGTTATCCTCAATGATGGTTCCCAACCAGAACTCGGTTGCATTTTGTTATAAGACTTCTATGTGGACACGATAGTCCTGGACATTATGTTCACATGTATCTTGCAAACCAGCTCATGTTTTGGAGCTTGTTGCCATAGTTCATTTCCCGAGAATCTCGCAACGTCATCTCGTCGATTTGTGTTGCAAACTTTCCTTTTCAGACCTGCTGAGTCTGAAGCATCCTGTCACCAATCAGATCTGAATCTCAGGCAAATATGATGGTTGAAATGTTTCCCAAGAATTATAATATTGGTCTCTCCATAACCCGGTAGCGTGATGTTGTGGCTAACACACCTAGCCGGAAGACCTATCATTAGTATCTTGTACCAGTAGCATTAGCCACTTCCCCATGAGGATTTTGTATGACTTATTCTAGAAGTTCATCCTTATGGATTCTTTGTGCTCCCAAAGTCTGACCTTTACTTGATGTTCTAGATACCAAACAGTACCTATAATTGGGTTACACTAGTACATCAAGGAGAACATTCGAAGTGAAGTGCTAAATGTCTCTCAGTCGATTATCCAGATTTTGTTTTCCTTGGCCCAGTCAAGGTAAAATCTGACAAAGTGTTGTCTTCCTTTGCATCTGCACCCTCCATCATTATTCGTCATGGTAGTATGAGGTGTCACCAAGATCTTGGCATAGATGTTGGTAAAACCCTGATGAATATGGAAATGCTCAAGTTCTTGAAAGCACGCTTAGTCACTAGGTTATATCTTCGGTATAAATTGGAATGTGCCTTCAGTTTGCCGAGTTGTTCTATAACTCTAGTTTCTTTTCTAAACTAAGTATGCCATTCTTTTGAATTCCTTCAAATGATCGTTTGCAAATCGCCTTAGCCTAGTATGAAGAGTTTCAAAGATCTATGTATCAAAAGTAATTCTTTTTACCACTTAAGGGAATAATTCTACGAGTCACCTCCTCTAAGGTGCCCCGTTTGGTATGATGGGCAATTAACTCCTCGCTACTTCGAAACCCATGCACCACCTTACTTAATGCATGGGATTGTTGCCTACCAAATTAAACCTTCGTCATCTATTTCTTTCCATCACTCTTGATGTGTGTTTTGTGTCTCAGCTCGAGAGATGTTCCACGTCTCATTCCATGAGTTGATTGTGAGTTGCTCGATCTTCGTGAAGATCGATTCTTGTAGAGTTTCCTTTCTATTCGTTGTCGTGTTTGGATGAAGATCTCGAAAGCAAAGACGTCAAGATCAACATGATGCAATGAATCAACATTCTCGATAAGTACAATTTGGATCGTGAAGACTGTGTCAGTTCCGTGACCTCTCTTTCCCTTACCCTACGTCTTGAATCTTGGGACAAGATTCTTGTTTAGTGGGGGTGAGCTATCACAGCCCTAGAATAATTGCCTGTAAATAATTGCATTAGTGAGCATCCTCATGCATCATTTTAAATTCAAAGGAAATTGAATTGAGGGAATTCTCAAAACCTCAAAAATCATTTAAAAATGGTCCACATTAAAAATGTCTTCAAACAAGTCCAAGAAAATGTTCCTCTTAGTCTCTGAAAATATTGGCAAGAGGTAAAATTCAAACCAATATTTTTGGAATCTCAGAGATATTTATTTTGGGCCTTTGAGTTATTCCAATAATTATTTGAATTGGAATTATATTTGTTATATATCAAATATAAGTCCAATAATTCTGAAATTTGTTGTGTGGCTCTGGATTAGTCCAACTAGTCCACACAATTTTTATCATAAGCTTTAAAGTTGGTTTGGTATTTAAACTAAATCAAAACAAACTACAGAAAAAGAAAAATAGAAAAGAAATAAAAAAGGGGAGAGAGAGAAGAACTAACCTGGGCACTCACCTGGCCGGCCCAGCCCACCTGGCCCGTTGCTAGTCATCCCCTACCTCTGCCAGTAGGCAGAGGCAGGACAACGCGCGTGCACCCGAGGGCGCCACGCCACCAGGCTGCTTGCCTGCCTCCCCAGGCCACCTCGACGACACGAGCGACCTCGCGAGTGTCGTCTGGATCGATCCCGCCTCCTCACTTGCCCCCTGCCCTCTCCCTCGCCTTACGACGCCATGGCCGAAGCCCCCGCACTCGCGCCGACGTGAACCACCGCAGCCACCGCCTCCCCCTCGCCCCCTCGATCTGTCCACGAGCTCCGCCGCTTCATCCTCGTCCTCCTCGTCGAGCCACGCAACGCCGAGAGCACCGCAACGCCTCCACGCCATCGTCTTCAACCTCCGGCCACCGAGATCGCCACCGCCGTTCTAGCCGCACCGGACCTTCCCCGAGCCCGCTGAGCACCTCATTGTGACCGCTGTGAGCTCCTGCTCCTAACCCCTCTCCTCCCCGCATGAATTTCATCCCCTAGCCACGTAAACCACCAGATCCGAGAGCTCCTCGATGCCGGCCATGTCGCCGCTGTTGGAAATATGCCCTAGAGGTAATAATAAAATGGTTATTATTATATTTCCTTGTTCATGATAATCGTTTATTATCCATGCTATAATTGTATTGGTTGGAAACACAAATACATGTGTGGATACGTAGACAACAACATGCCCCTAGTGAGCCTCTACCGGACTAGCTCGTTGATCAAAGATGGCCATGGTTTCCTGGTCATAAACATGAGTTGTCATTTGATAACGGGATCATATCATTAGGAGAATGATGTGATGGACAAGACCCAAACTATGAACGTAGCATATGATCGTGTCAAGTTTATTGCTATCGTTTTTGCATGTCAAGTATCTGTTCCTATGACCATGATATCATGCAATTCACTGACACCGAAGGAGTACCTTGTGTGTATCAAACGTCGCAACGTAACTGGGTGACTATAAAGATGCTCTACAGGTATCGCCGAGGGTATCTGTTGAGTTGGCATGGATCAAGACTGGGAATTTGTCACTCCGTATGATGGAAAGGTATCTCAGGGCCCACTCGGTAATACAGCATCACAATAAGCTTGCAAGCAATGTGACTAAAGAGTTAGCCACGGGATCTTGTATTACGGTACGAGTAAAGAGACTTGCCGGTAACGAGATTGAACTAGGTATGGAGATACCGACGATCGAATCTCGGGCAAGTAACATATCGCTGGACAAAGGGAATTGTATACGGGATTAACTGAATCCTTGACATCGTGGTTCAACCGATAAAAATCTTCATGGAATATGTAGGAACCAATATGGGCATCTAGGTCCCGCTATTGGTTATTGACCAGAGAGGTGTCTCGGTCATGTCTACATGATTCTCGAACCCGTAGGGTCGCACGCTTAACGTTCGGTAACGCTAGGGTAGTTTTGGCATATTAATAAGTGGAAAGTCCGAAGGTTGTTCGGAGTCCCAGATGGGATCCGGGATATCACGAGGAGCTTCGGAATGGTCCGGAGGTAAAGATTTATATATGGAAAGTTGTTTTTCGGGATTCCGGAAAAGTTCGGTTTTTTCCGGTATTGTACCGGGAAGCTTCTAGAATGTTCCGGAGAGTTCCATTGTGGGGCCCACTTGTCCAGAACGTCCCACATGGACCAAGGGGTGGCGCACCATCCCTACATGGGCCAGGCGCCCAGCCCCACTTGGCCCATGCACATGGGATAAGAGGATAAGATCGAATCCCTTGAAAATAGGGAGAGACTTGGAGGCCAAGTACTATTCTTGTTACTGTTCACGTGAATAGTACTCCCCTCCTCCAAGTTTTCTCCTCTATATAAAGGGTGGGAGCCACAAGGGGGCTGGAGAATCCTCCTCTCCCTCCTGCTGCTCCATCTCCTCCTCCGGTTTGCGCTTGGTGAAGCCCTGCCGGAGTTCCGCTGTCGCCACCACCACCACGCCGTCGTGCTGGTTCAGATCCCATCTACCTCTCCACCCTCCCTTGCTGGATCAAGAAGGCGGAGACGTCACCGAGCCGTACGTGTGCTAAACTCGGAGGTGCCGCTCGTGTGGTGCTCGGATCGGATTGGATCGCGAAGACGTTCGACTACATCAACCGCGTTTCTTAACGCTTCCGCTTAGCGATCTACAAGGGTATGTAGATGCAATCTCTCCTTTCGTAGATGTTCATCTCCGAGATCGATCTTGGTGAGTGTAGGAAATTTTTTGTTTACCATGCAATGTTCCCCAACAGTGGCATCATGAGCTAGGTCTTTGCGTAGATGACATCACGAGTAGAACACAAAGGAGTTTGTGGGCGTTGATATTCAGATTGCTTCCTTCCTTGGTCTTTTCTTGATTCAACGGTATTGTGGGATGAAGCAGCCCGGACCAACTTTACATGTCCACGTACATGAGACCGGTTCCATCTACTGACATGCGACTTTGTTGCATAAGATGGCTGGCGGGTGTCTGTCTCTCCCACCTTAGTTGAATCGGATTCGACGAAAGCGGTCCTTGTAGAAGGTTAAATAGCAACTTGCATATCACCGTTGTGGTTTTGCGTAGATACCCATAGCAGCCACGTAAAACATGCAACAACAAATTAGAGGACGTCTAACTTGTTTTTGCAGGGTATGTTGTGATATGATATGGCCAAAGACATGATGAAATATATTTGATGTATGAGATGATCATATTTTCTAATAGTTTATCTCGGCTTGCATGTCGATGAATACGGCAACCGGCAATAGCCATAGGGTTGTCTTTAATTATTGTATGACCTGCGTGTCAATCATTAAGCGCTATGTAATGCTTTACTTTATCGCTAAACGGTAGCAATAGTAGTAGAAGCATGGTTGGCGTGACAACCCCGATGGCGACGCGATGATGGAGATCATGGTGTCATGCCTGTGACGATGGAAATCATGCCGGTGCTTTGGAGATGGAGATCAAAAGCACAAGTTCATGGCCATATCATGTCACTTATGATTTGCATGTGATGTTAATCTTTTTATGCATCTTATTTTGCTTAGGACGATGGTAGCATTATAAGGTGATCCCTCTCTAAAATTTCAAGATAAAAGTGTGTTCTCCCCAAGTGTGCACCATTGCGAAAGTTCGTCGTTTCGAAGCACCACATGATGATCAGGTGTGATAGACTCTACGTTCACATACAACGGGTGCAAGCCAGTTTTGCACAGGCGGAACACTTGGGTCAAACTTGACAAGCCTAGCATGTACAGACATGGCCTCGGAACACAAGAGACCGAAAGGTCAAACATGAGTCATATAGTAGATATGATCAACATGGAGATGTTCACCATTGAAACCACCTCATCTCACGTCATGATCGGACTTGGGTTGGTGAATTTGGATCATGTTACACCCGGACGACCGGAGGGATGTCGATTTGAGTGGGAGTTTTTAAGTAAACTAAACTCGTTATCTTGAACAATAGTCTAAGTTGTCTCTGCATATTTATGTTGTAGATCAATAGCTCGCGCAGTAGCTTCCCTGAATTTCAATGCATTCCTAGAGAAACCCAAGCTGAAAGATGATGGAAGTAACTTTGTAGACTGGGCCCGTAATCTGAGGATTATCCTCACGGTTGCCCAAAAGGCTTATGTCCTTGATGCACCGCTTTGTGAGCAACCCCCTCCAGCGTCTGTGGACGTTATGAACGCCTGGCAGGCGCATGTTGATGACTACTCAATAGTTCAGTGCGCCATGTTGTATGGCTTGGAACCGGGACTTCAAAGGCGTTTTGAACGTCATGGAGCATATGAGATGTTCCAGGAGTTGAAGTTTATTTTTGAGAAGAATGCCCGGATCGAGAGGTATGAGACCTCCGATAAGTTCTATGCTTGCAAGATGGAGGAGAACGGGTCTGTCAGTGAACACATACTCAAAATGTCTGGGTATTACAACCGTCTGGCTGAGTTGGGAGTTGTGCTCCCGCCAGAGGCGATCACTGACAGAGTTCTTCAATCGCTACCACCTAGCTACAAGAGCTTTGTGTTGAACTATAACATGCAAGGGATGAACAAGTCAGTCGCCGAGCTGTTTGCGATGCTGAAAGTCGCTGAGTCAGACATCCAGAAGGAGCATCAAGTGTTGATGGTCAATAAAACCACTAGTTTCAAGAAGAATGGCAAGGGCAAGAAGGGAAACTCCAAGAAGAGTGGCAAAGTAGTTGCCCCTCCCGTGAAGAAACCCAAGGCTGGGCCCAAGCCGGAAACTGAGTGCTTCTATTGCAAGGGAACTGGCCACTGGAAGCAGAATTGCCCCAAGTATCTGGCCGACAAGAAGGGGGCCAACGCCAAACAAGGTATATATGATATACATGTTATTGATGTGTACCTTACCAACTCTCGTTGTAGTGCCTGGGTATTTGATACTGGTGCGGTTGCTCACATTTGCAACTCAAAGCAGGAACTACGGAATAGACGGAGGCTGGCGAAGGACGAAGTGACGATGCGCGTGGGAAATGGTTCCAAGGTTGATGTGATCGCCGTCGGCACGCTCGCCCTTCGATTACCATCGGGATTAGTGATGAACCTGAATGATTGTTATTTAGTGCCTGCGTTGAGCATGAACATTATATCTGGATCTTGTTTAACGCGAGACAGTTACTCATTTAAATCAGAGAATAATGGTTGTTCTATTTATATGGGTAATATCTTTTATGGTCATGCACCCATTGTGAGGGGTTTATTCTTATTGAATCTCGATAGTGATGATACACATGTTCATAACATTGATGCCAAAAGATGTAGAGTTCATAATGATAGTACCACTTTCTTGTGGCATTGCCGCTTAGGTCATATTGGTGTAAAACGCATGAAGAAACTCCATGCTGATCGAATTTTGGAGTCACTTGATTTTGAATCACTTGACACATGCGAACCATGCCTCATGGGCAAGATGACTAAGACCCCGTTCTCCGGAACAATGGAACGGGCAAGTGACTTGTTGGAAATCATACATACGGATGTGTGCAGTCCGATGAGCATTGAGGCGCGCGGTGGATATCGTTATTTTCTCACCTTCATCGACGATTTGAGTAGATATGGGTATATTTACTTAATGAAACACAAGTCTGAAACGTTTGAAAAGTTCAAGCAATTTCAGAGTGAAGTTGAGAATCATCGTAACAAGAAGATCAAGCTCCTACCATCTGATCGAGGGGGACAATATCTGAGTTATGAGTTTGGCAGTCACTTAAGACAATGTGGAATTGTTTCACAGTTGACGCCACCTGGACACCACAGTGTAATGGTGTGTCCGAACGTCGTAATCGAACCTTATTGGATATGGTGCGTTCTATGATGTCTCTTGCCGATCTGCCACTATCATTTTGGGGTTATGCGTTAGAGACAGCTGCATTCACTTTAAATAGGGCACCATCTAAGTCCGTTGAGACGACACCGTATGAACTGTGGTTTGGCAAGAAACCAAAGTTGTCGTTTCTTAAAGTTTGGGGATGCGATGCTTATGTCAAAAGGCTTCAGCCAGAAAAGCTTGAACCCAAAGCGGACAAATGCATCTTCATAGGATACCCAAAAGAGACGGTTGGGTATACCTTCTATCTCAGATCCGAAGGCAAAGTGTTTGTCGCTAAGAACGGGTCCTTTCTCAAGAAAGAGTTTCTCTCGAAAGAATTGAGTGGGAGGAAGATAGAACTTGATGAGGTTGTTGAACCTTTACTTCAACCAGAGAGTAGCACTGCGCAGAAAGAAGTTTCTGTGGAACCTACGCCAGTTGAAGAGGAAGCTGATGATGGTGATCATGAAGCTTCGGATCAAGTTACTATCGAACCTCGTAGGTCGACAAGGATACGTACTACTCCTGAGTGGTACGGTAACCTTGTCTTGAATGTCATGTTGTTGGACAACGATGAACCTACGAGCTATGGAGAAGCGATGGTGGGCCCAGATTCCGACAAATGGTTAGAGGCCATGAAATCCGAGATGGGATCCATGTATGAAAACAAAGTATGGACTTTGGAAGTATTACCTGAAGGGCGAAAGGCCATTCAGAATAAATGGATCTTCAAGAAGAAGACAGACGCAGACGGTAATGTCACAGTCTATAAAGCTCGACTTGTGGCAAAGGGTTTTTCACAAGTTCAAGGAGTTGACTACGATGAGACTTTCTCACCCGTAGCGATGCTTAAGTCCGTCAGAATCATGTTAGCAATAGCTGCATTTTTCGATTATGAAATTTGGCAGATGGATGTCAAAACAGCGTTCCTTAACGGTTTTCTTAAGGAAGAGTTGCATATGATGCAACCAGAAGGTTTTGTCGATCCAGAGAATGCTGACAAAGTTTGCAAACTCCAGCGATCCATTTATGGACTGGTGCAAGCGTCTCAGAGTTGGAATCTTCGTTTTGATGAGGTGATCAAAGCGTTTGGGTTTATACAAGTTTACGGAGAAGCTTGTATTCACAAGAAAGTGAGTGGGAGCTCTATAGCGTTTCTAATATTAGATGTGGATGACATATTACTGATTGGAAACAATATAGAACTTTTGGAAAGCGTGAAGGAATATTTGAACAAGAGTTTTTCAATGAAGGACCTAGGAGAAGTTGCTTTCATATTAGGCATCAAGATCTATAGAGATAGATCGCGACACTTAATAGGACTTTCACAGAGCACATACCTTGATAAATTTTTGAAGAAGTTCAAAATGGATCAGTCCAAGAAGGGGTTCTTGCCTGTTTTGCAAGGTGTGAAGTTGAGTAAGACTCAATGCCCAGCGACTATAGAGGATAGAGAAAAGATGAGTGTCATCCCCTATGCTTCTGCCATAGGCTCTATCATGTATGTGATGCTGTGCACAAGACCAGATGTCAGCCTTGCCATAAGTATGGACGGAAGGTTTCAAAGTGATCCAGGAGTGGAACACTGGATAGTGGTCAAGAATATCCTTAAGTACCTGAAAAGGACTAAGGAAATGTTTCTCGTTTATGGAGGTGATCAAGAGCTCGTCGTAAAGGGTTACGTCGATGCAAGCTTTGACACTGATCCGGATGACTCTAAGTCTCAAACCGGATACGTATATATTCTAAATGGGGGAGCGGTAAGCTGGTGCAGTTCCAAGCAAAGCGTGGTAGCTGATTCTACATGCGAAGCGGAGTACATAGCTGCCTCGAAGGCGTCAAAGGAAGGTGTCTGGATGAAGCAGTTCATGACAGATCTTGGAGTTGTGCCCAGTGCACTGGACCCGATGACTCTGTTCCGTGACAACACTGGTGCCATTGCTCTAGCCAAGGAACCAAGGTTTCACAAGAGGACCAGACACATAAAGCGACGCTTCAATTCCATCCGTGATGCGATCAAGGAGGAGGACATAAACATTTGCAAAGTGCACACGGATCTGAATGTTGCAGATCCGTTGACTAAACCTCTTCCACGGGCAAAACATGATCAGCACCAGAACTCTATGGGTGTTAGATTCATAACCATGTAATGCTAGATTATTGACTCTAGTGCAAGTGGGAGACTTTTGGAAATATGCCCTAGAGGCAATAATAAAATGGTTATTATTATATTTCCTTGTTCATGATAATCGTTTATTATCCATGCTATAATTGTATTGGTTGGAAACACAAATACATGTGTGGATACATAGACAACAACATGTCCCTAGTGAGCCTCTACCGGACTAGCTCGTTGATCAAAGATGGCCATGGTTTCCTGGTCATAGACATGAGTTGTCATTTGATAACGGGATCATATCATTAGGAGAATGATGTGATGGACAAGACCCAAAATTTGAACGTAGCATATGATCGTGTCAAGTTTATTGCTATCGTTTTTGCATGTCAAGTATCTGTTCCTATGACCATGAGATCATGCAACTCACTGACACCGAAGGAGTACCTTGTGTGTATCAAACGTCGCAACGTAACTGGGTGACTATAAAGATGATCTACAGGTATCTCCGAGGGTGTCTGTTGAGTTGGCATGGATCAAGACTTGGAATTTGTCACTCCGTATGACGGAAAGGTATCTCAGGGCCCACTCGGTAATACAGCATCACAATAAGCTTGCAAGCAATGTGACTAAAGAGTTAGCCACGGGATCTTGTATTACGGTACGAGTAAAGAGACTTGCCGGTAACGAGATTGAACTAGGTATGGAGATACCGACGATCGAATCTCGGGCAAGTAACATATCGCCGGACAAAGGGAATTGTATACGGGATTAACTGAATCCTTGACATCGTGGTTCAACCGATAAAGATCTTCGTGGAATATGTAGGAACCAATATGGGCATCCAGGTCCCGCTATTGGTTATTGACCGGAGAGGTGTCTCGGTCATGTCTACATGATTCTCGAACCCGTAGGGTCGCACGCTTAACGTTCGGTAACGCTAGGGTAGTTTTGGGATATTAATAAGTGGAAAGTCCGAAGGTTGTTCGGAGTCCCGGATGGGATCCGGGATATCACGAGGATCTCCGTAATGGTCCGGAGGTAAAGATTTATATATGGAAAGTTGTTTTTCGGGACTCCGGAAAAGTTTGGTTTTTTCCGGTATTGTACCGGGAAGCTTCTAGAATGTTCCGGAGGGTTCCATAGTGGGGCCCACTTGTCCAGAATGTCCCACATGGACCAAGGGGTGGCACACCAGCCCTACATGGGCCAGGCGCCCAGCCCCACTTGGCCCATGCACATGGGATAAGAGGATAAGATCGAATCCCTTGAAAATCGGGAGAGACTTGAAGGCCAAGTACTATTCACGTTACTGTTCACGTGAATAGTACTCCCCTCCTCCAAGTTTTCTCCTCTATATAAAGGGTGGGAGCCACAAGGGGGCTGGAGAATCCACAACCCTAGCCTCCTCTCCCTCCTGCTGCTCCATCTCCTCCTCCGGTTTGCGCTTGGCGAAGCCCTGCCGGAGTTCCGCTGCCGCCACCACCACCACGCCGTCGTGCTGGTTCAGATCCCATCTACCTCTCCACCCTCCCTTGCTGGATCAAGAAGGCGGAGACGTCAATGAGCCGTACGTGTGCTAAACTCGGAGGTGCCGCTCGTGCGGTGCTCGGATCGGATTGTATCGCGAAGACATTCGACTACATCAACCGCGTTTCTTAATGCTTCCGCTTAGCGATCTACAAGGGTATGTAGATGCAATCTCTCCTCTCGTAGATGTTCATCTCCTAGATCGATCTTGGTGAGCGTAGGAAATTTTTTGTTTCCCATGCAACGTTCCCCAACAGCCGCCGTCACTGCAGCCGCTGGAGTTTACACCCGAGCGCGTCATCGTGCTAGGAACACTTCCAGGAGCCGAGCACACCCACCAGCCCCTCCTCCTATACAACCTAGCGCCGAAACCGACCTCGCTCGAAGTCCGGCCACCGCAAAGCTTGACGCCGCTGCCTTTGAGGCCACCTCTGGCGATGCTTTTGGCACCGACGGATGCGCGCGAGTACCGGCTCTCTGTAGATGATCTCCGCCGCTTGTTTGGTCGCCTGTGGGCCATTTCTGACGCGCTCCACCGCCTCGGCACTCGCCGCCGGCGAGCCACCGGCCGTTTTGACCCCATTTGACTGCTGTTAGACTCTCCAGAGTCTATGACAGGTGGGCCCCGCCTCCGTTTAACTTGAGTTAATGACAAAATTAACACTAATTGCACTGGTTAACTAACTGTGTCACTGACCAGTGGGCCCCACTGGTCAGTTTTGACTCTGTTGACATGCTGACGTCTGTTTTGGCCAGGCTGACGCAGTAAATGTTTCTGGGATTTTAAATAAATCAGAAATGGTTTATTTATTTCAGAAAATGTTTAAAACTTCTAAAAATCATAGAAAATAATCTGTAACTCCAATGAAAGTAATTTATATATATGAAAAATGATCAGAAAAATGCAAAGAATATGTTTATGCCATGTTCATGCATGTTTGAACAAATTAAGATCACTGTTTAGGGTAAATCATGATTAGAGCAAATTTGATAAATAAATTTGGAGTTGGAATTTGATATAGGTTTGAATTCCACTTCAATTAAAATGACTTATTGTTGCATTAGGTCAATTCAGCACCTTAACATGTCATGTCATTCATTTGGTTGTGCATTGCATTGAATGTTATTCCTTTGTTGTTTGCCGGTGTTTGCTCCTTCTCAGTAGAAGACGATTCGGACATTGTGATCGTTGACACCGATGAAGAGCTATACTATCTTCAGAAGTGCTAGGCAAGCAAATCCCCTTAAGCATTCTGATACAATCCCACTCTCTCGCCCTTGCTCTCTTTTACTACATTAGGACAACAATGATTCAACTGTTACATGTTGCGGTAGTTGAACCCATTCCTCTGCATGACCTGTCTTTGCCACAGTAAATAGTTGAAACCTCTTAGCATGAGTAGGAACTATTTGAGCCATGTTGTGACTACTCATCCATGATTGCTTGTTATGCTAGCTATGCTTAGAGTCGTGTCGGGTCTAATTCATCTGGGAATGAATTGGAATGGTGGTGTTCATGTCCTACTGTGTGACAGCTAAGTGTGTGAACACGATTTGGTAAAGGTAGCGATGAGAGGCCATGTAGGAGTACATGGTGGGTTGTCTCATTGAGACCGTCCTTAAGAACTGAGTTCTGTGCATGTTATCCAAGATAGTTACTACCACACATTGGGCTCCGGGTACTCCAAGCTCTCTCTACTTATTAATCGCCTTGATCTCTGTCCAGGAGTTGCAACTAGTTTCTGGTGTTTGTAGGTCGTGCTAGTAGTTTATCAAGTGGCACCCGGTACAAGTGGGCTTGGGACAGACTAAGCACCGTGGCACGGTGTACCAAGCATAGTACCATCCGTCGAGGTGGAATTGGGAACCCTGCACACATCGTTTGGGGCCCTAATGGAAACTTCGGCCGGACTTCCCTTGCGGGTTCAGCCTCAGATAGGCGATAAACCTGGACTAGAGTCTTGAGTGGTTAGTCAGGTTGTGGCCGACACCCTCACTAGGCTTCCGCCTGAAGGTTGCCGAAATACATGACGTGTACATGGTGGTAAGTGGTGAGAGCGTGTGAGAAGAAGTACACCCCTGCAGGGTTAATGATCTATTCGAATAGCCGCGTCCGCGGATATGGACTACTTGGAGACTTATATGGTTCATAGATAACTTAAAGTGGATACCCTAAAATGCGCAAGATAAGTGTGAGTGCTATGGATGGCCTCTCGTAGGAAGACGGGAGAGGATCCATAGTGGAGTATTGATATGGTGAATATGTGGACTCGTGTGCGCTTTCTCACCTCAACGAAATTAGTGGTAGACGTAGTACAGGATAGCCACAGAGTCAATGGTGGCTTGCTACAGTTAAACTCCACCTCCCCCTTTATTGATACTGATGCATACGTAGTTAGTTTTGATGTAAGTCTTGCTGAGTACATTTGTACTCACGTTTGCTTAATTTACATTTTTGCAGAGGAGACTTCAGTCTCACTAGTAGTTCTACATGGGCTTCGACGAGTAGCTTGGGAATCCCAGACAGAGGTTTGGTTCTTTTGGAGGGTCTTATAGATAGTCAAGCTTCCCAGCCTTTTTCTTTTGTAGTTGTCTGTACTCAGACATGTTATGCTTTCGTTGCTTGTATGACTTTGTATGTTGGGTCATGAGACCCATGATTGTAATATCATGTTATGTATGGCTCTTCAGAGCCTCGTAAATAAATACTTTCAGTCGTAGAGTTATGTTGTGATGCCATGTTGTATCTACACATATCATGCATATTGTGTGTATGTTTGAAATGCATTGGTATGTGTGGGATTCGACACCTAGTTATCTGCTTTGGTAGCCTTCCTTACATGGAAATGCCTCCTAGTGCTTCCACTGAGCCCTGGTAGTTCACTACTGCTCCGGAACACATGGACTGACCGGCATGTATCCTTCTTTGCTCCTGTGTCTGTCCCTACGGGGAAATGTCATGCGGTGTTACCGGAGTCCTGATAGCTTGCTACAGCCCGGTTACACACGCTGATGACCGACACGTGCATTGCTGGGTTACCTATGTCTGTCCCTGTACGTTTGTGCCACCTTGGTTTATGACTAGTCATGTCGACCCGGGTTCTCTATCATATAGATGCTAGCATCACAATCATATACGTGAGCCAAAAGACGCAAACGGTCTCGGCCAAGGTAAAGGCGGCAACCGTGGGTTACCGTGCATGAGGCCGCAAAGTGATACGATATGTCTTATGCTAGATCGGTGTGACTTAGGATCGGAGTCCCGACACTAGCATCACACATAATTTCAAAGGGTAGGTTCCAGTCAGGTGGTTGAACAATAGGTGCAAAAATTAAGGCTTTCTTAAGTATTTCAAAGGCTTCTACACAATCATCATCAAAACCAAATGGAACATCTTTTTGCAAAAGATTAGTAAGAGGCCTAGAAATTTTAGAGAAGTCTTTTATAAACCTTCTATAGAAACCAGCATGACCGAGGAAACTTCTTATACCTTTGATATCTTTAGGACATGGCATTTTCTCAATAGCATCAACTTTATCTTTATCAACTTCAATACCTCTTTCAGAAATTTTATGCCCAAGGACTATACCTTCATTCACCATAAAGTGGCACTTCTCTCAATTCAAGACAAGATTAGTTTCTTCACATCTCTACAAAACTCGATCAAGGTTTCTCAAGCAATCATCAAAAGACGTTCCGTAAACGGAGAAATCATCCATGAAAACCTCAACAATATTTTCACAAAAGTCGGAGAATATAGCAGTCATACATCTTTGAAAGGTAGCAGGTGCATTACATAAACCAAAAGGCATACTACGATAAGCATAAGTTCCAAAAGGACAAGTAAATGTGGTTTTCTCTTGATTTCAGGTGAAATAGGTATTTGAGAGAAACCAGAATAACCATCTAGAAAGCAAAAGTGTGTATGCTTAGATAATCTTTCTAACATTTGATCAATAAAAGGCAAAGGGTAATGATGTTTCCTAGTAGCTTTATTTAATTTCCTGAAATCAATTACCATCCTATAGCCAGTTACAATTCTTTGTGGAATGAGTTCATTTTTATCATTAGGAACAACGGTAATACCTCCTTTCTTAAGAACACAATGAATAGGACTTACCCATCTACTATCAGCTATGGGATAAATTATACCTGCCTCAAGAAGCTTTAATATTTCAGTTCTTACCACATCCTTCATTTTAGGATTCAGCCTTCTTTGATGATCAACAACGGGTTTAGCGTCTGGCTCCATATGAATTTTATGCAGACATAAAGTGGGACTAATGCCCTTAAGATCATCAAGAGTATATCCAATAGCAGCATGGTGCTTCTTTAGAGTTTTAAGTAATCTCTTTTCTTCATGCTCTGAAAGGTTAGCACTAATAATAACAGGATATATCTTCTTTTCATCAAGGTAAGCATATTTAAGTGTATCATGTAATTGCTTTAATTCAAACACAGGATCACCCTTGGGTGGTAGAGGATTTCCCAAGGTTTCAACAGGCAAATTATGTTTAAGGATAGGTGCTTGCTTGAATAACAACTCATCTATTTCATTTCTTTCATTCATGTGCATATCATTCTCATGGTCTAACAAATATTGTTCTAAAGGATCAGTAGGAGGTACAACAATAGAAGCAAGACCTATAATTTCATCTTTATTGGGTAATTCCTTATCATGAGGTTGTCTACTAAACTTAGAGAAATTAAATTCATGAGATATATCACCAAACTTAACTCTAACCTTCTCTTTAACACAATCAATTTCAGCATTGACGGTATTCAAGAAAGGTCTACCAAATAAAAGGGGACAAAAATTATCTTGTTGTGAACCAAGTACAAGGAAATCAGTAGGGTATTTGATTTTACCACACAAGACTTCAACATCTCTAACAATCCCAAGTGGTGCAATAGTATCTCTACTTGCAAGCTTAATAGTAACATCAATATCTTCAATCTCAACAGGTGCAATATCATTCATTACTTCTTGATATAAAGAAAATGGAATAGCACTCACACTAGCACCCATATCACATAAACCATGATAGCAATGATCTCCAATCTTAACAGAAACAACAGGCATGCCAACTACGGGCTTGTTCTTATCTAGCATATCTCGTTCATTTTTAACAGGTTTAGCAATTCTAGCAGCCAAATCGCAAAAGTAAATAACATGCCCATCGATATCATCAACCAAAAGATCTTTAACCATTGCAATATTAGGTTCAACTTTAATTTGTTCACAAGGTCTAGGTGTTCTTATATTACTTTTGTTAACCATAGTTGAAGCTTTAGCATGTTCCTTAATCCTAACAGGGAAAGGAGGTTTCTCAATATAAGCAGTGGGCACAACTAGATCAACATTGTAAACAATTGTTTCTTCTTTAACAATAACGGGTTCTTCATTTAATTCGATAGGTGGATGATATTTAAACCATTTCTCCTTAGGGAGATCAACATGAGCAGCAAAACATTCACAAAAGGTAGCTACTATCTCAGAGTCAAGTCCATATTTAGTACTAAACTTATGAAAAACACCAGTTTCCATAAAAGATTTAACGCAATCAAACTCAAGATTTATACCCGACTCTTTACCTTTGTCGATTTCCCAGTCTTCAGAGTTACGTTTAATTCTTTCTTGAAGATCCCATCTGAATTCAATAGTTCTCTTCATAAAGGAACCAGCAAAAGAAGTATCGAGCATGGATTGATCATTATGAGAAAGCCGAGCATAAAAGTTTTGAATAATTATTTCTCTTGAGAGCTCATGATTGGGGCATGTGTGCAACATATACTTAAGCCTCCCCCAAGCTTGAGCGATATTTTCTCCTTCACGAGGCCAAAAGTTATATATATAATTCCGATCACGATGAACCAAGTGCATAGGATAAAATTTCTGGTGAAATTCCAGCTTCAATCGGTTCCAATCCCATGTTTCAGTATCATCACATTGCCTATACCATGTCAATGCCTTTCCCTCCAAAGATAAAGGAAATAATTTCTTCTTAACTCCTTCTCCGGATAGACCTACAAGCTTAAACAATCCACAAATTTCATCCACATATATTAAGTGCACATCAGGATGCGCCGTTCCATCTCCTGCATAAGGATTAGCTAGCAGTTTCTCTACCATACCCGAAGGAATTTCATAATAAATATTTTCAGTAGGTTTAGTAGGTTGAGGGGCAACTCTCAATGCTTCCGGTGGAGGTGGAGCGATATTTTCTCCTTCACAAGTAACAAGTATGATAAGGTGCAGCAAGGTGGCCCAATCCTTTTTATAGCAAAGTACAAGCCGGAACGAACTCGTATAATAAGCAAAGCGTTCTCGAGGACACATGGGAATTTCATCTAGTCACTTTCATCATGTTTGTTTGATTCGCGTTCGCTACTTTGATAATTTGATATGTGGGTGGACCGGTGCTTGGGTGCTGTTCTTACTTGAACAAGCCTCCCACTTATGATTACCCCCTCTCGCAAGCATCCGCAACTACGAAAGAAGAATTAAGATAACTCTAACCATAGCATGAAACATATGGATCCAAATCAGCCCCTTACCGAACAGCGCATAAACTAGGGTTTAAGCTTCTGTCACTCTAGCAACCCATCATCTAATTACTACTCCACAATGCCTTCCCTTAGGCCCAAAGATGGTGAAGTGTCATGTAGTCGACGTTCACACGACACCACTAAAGGAAGCAACAACATACATATCATAAAAATATCGAACGAATACCAAATTCACATGATTACTTATGACAAGACTTCTCCTATGTCCTCAAGAACAAAAGTAACTACTCACAAATCATATTCATGTTCAAGATCAGAGGGGTATTGAATAGCATTAAGGATCTGAACATATAATCTTCCACCAAATAAACCAACTAGCATCAACTACAAGATGTAATCAACACTACTAGCAACCCACAGGTACCAATCTGAGGTTTTGAGACAAAGATTGAATACAAGAGATGAACTAGAGTTTTAGACGAGATGGTGTTGGTGAACATGTTGATGAAGATTGGCCCTCCCACAATGAGAGGATCATTGGTGATGTCGATGGCTTCGATTTCCCCCTCCCGGAGGGAAGTATCCCCGGTGGAATCGCTCCGCCGGAGAACAAATTAGCTCCTGCCCAGGTTACGCCTCGATACGGCGGCGCTTCATCCCAAAAGTCTTCTTCTGATTTTTTCTCGGGCAAATGGCTTCATATAGTAGAAGGAGGGGGCCGGAGGCCTGTCAGGGGCCCCACAAGCTCGGGGGGCGCGCCTAGGGGGGTAGGGCGCGCCCCCAGGCTGTGGCTTCCTGGTGGGCCCCCTCCTGTTGATTCTTTCGCTAGTATTTTTTATATATTCCAAAATAATTCTCCGTAAATTTTCAGGTCATTTGGAGTTGTGCAGAATAGCTGTCCCTGTTTCACCCCTTTTCGGTTCAGAATTCCAGCTGCCGGCAATCTCCCTCTTCATGTGAATCTTGCAAAATAAGAGAGAAAAGGCATAAGAATTGTACCATGAAGTGAAATAATGATTAAAAACATATTAATTAACAGTAGGAAATCATGATGCAAATTGGACGTATCAGTGTGACAGTTCTTGAAGATTTCCACCGCATTTGGTTCAGGTTCTTTTTGGTCCTTACGGGCTATCCTCTGCATTTGGAACAAGTCAATATAGATCTGATAATATGGCACATCCAAAAGAGTGAAACAACAGCTAGTTATAAGAGCTTCGTAGTGTGCAATATAGCTACGAGATCCTGTCGTCTGTTGGAATTTCACTTTCGTACGGTTGGCCTTGTTCTTTGAACAGTTCACCTAGAAAAAGATAGATTTGTAAGGCACATGCGTAAATAGCAGTTCAACATGTGATCATATATATATATATATATATATATAAACACTATTCTGATCACGGGATCAGAATAATATTCTGATCCTTGGTTGAACTTCCTGAGTTGTTCGACCTGAACTTCCCTTTGTAAGAACCCGACCTTCGTGCTATCTTCGCAACCATGGCTTCCCGCGCGAATTTTTCGGGTGCGTCGTGTTCTTTGTGATGTAAGTGTAATCCGGATACACTTTGTAGCATCTTAATGGTCGTTTTGTTTCGGATCTGGCTCGTTGGCGGATGAGCTCTCGGTACTTGATGAACTTGTGTCTGTTACAAGATTAATGCATGCACTGGATGTTCTCGAACCTGTAACACGATGGGAATTGGGTTTAGGTATGAGTTTCGTGGACGATTTGTTGTTTATTTCTAACGGATTTGATTGCGGGTGTGTTCTTCGCCCGCGGGAGTGCTGTCCTCCGCTTGCTGTCGATTTGTCTTTTTCCTGTGAAGATTGCCGGTAGATTTGCATATTTCAGTGAAATTGAAGCATTCCTGCGTCGTAAATTTCAGTCGGGAGGGTCCATACACTTTGCATTCGGGCGATTGCATCTTGCTCTGCCCGCGGTGGTTGCACGCAGTGGCAGATCCACCATCGGGGCGAGCTAGGGCGGCCGCCCTGGCTCTCCGGCGATGGAGCAGGGTATCTCCCGTGCCTAGCGACCATCGATGCAGTTCAACGAAGCTCCATCGTCATCCGTCGCCCCGGCAAACCTCAATTTCTGGGTCCGCTACTGGTTGCACTTGCACGGGTGGTCCGCTACTGGTCCGCTACCAGATGCGCGTTGTTGTTGTTGTAGGAAGGGATTTGGCAAAGATTTTCGAAATATTTGGCGGAAGTGTTTTAGGAAGACGTAGATGATATTATGCTTCGAACGAAACCGTTCGGGGGTAGTTTTTGGAGCATCCACGGTCTGCAGTAGAAGCTGGACTTCTTTGTTATTCATGATTGAACTTTTGGTTTTCCACTTTGCAAGGTAATGCAGCATTGTGCTCTATATTTCTTTTGTTTGATTTTTTTGTAATTTTCATTCTTGAAATTGGTTTTGATTTTTTTGACATTGTCCCGTGAGCAACCATGGGATTGGCCCACGTATGCACGCATACTTTTTATTTTTTCTAACATGATTTCATACTTCGAACAGTAGTAGAACTTCAGTAGGTATGTAACCTGAACTTCGCTCGAAGATGCAGAGTATTCTTTAAGGGAAAAAACGAAAAAATCTTGCACAGAAATGGGTCGGAGGGAGTATAGTAAACATGAACTGTACATATTGTCAAATTGAAACGGTTGTGTATATTGATCATTGAAGATGTTTATAATTGTGACAAAACTCACATAAGTGAACAGATCTTTGACAAATGACAAGATGCTTAGCAAGTGAAGTAACCTGCGGGTATAAAAGGACATGTGCCCTCTTCCTTTATCAGAATATATTGGTTATTTAAAGCATCTACGCTATCTTAGATTATGACGTGGGGACATAACATAATAACATTTCCAGTCACATTACACAAGCTTTACCTTCTGCAAGTGCTTCAGTTTTGGCCTTCTTGTTTATATGACCCCACCTAGAGTGTAGATTTCGGTAAACTCGTCGACTTCCGGCATATAATCTATGCACTCGTAAATATTGGCGGACGTGTTTTTAGGAAGACGTAGATGATTTTATGCTTCGAACGAAACCGTTCGGGGATAGTTTTTGGATCATCCACGGTCTGTAGTAGAAGATGGACTTCTTTGTTATTCATGATTGAACTTCTTGTTTTTCCACATTGCAAGGTAATGCAGCATTGTGCTCTATTTTTCTTTTGTTTGATTTTTTTGTAATTTTCTTTCATGAATTGGTTTTTATTTTTTTGACACTGTCCCGTTAGCAACCATGGGATTGGCCCACGTATGCACGCATAATTTTTATTTTTTCTAACATGATTTCATACTTCGAACAGTAGTAGAACTTCAGTAGGTATGTAACCTGAACTTACTAGATTTTGCTCCAGAATAAATTGGTTTCTTTTTGACATGTTCATCTGAGGTTTTTTCAAAACCCCGAACTTTTGTGTCTTTACAATTTGAACTTCTTATTTTAAATATTGATTAATTTTTTTTGGATTTAAATATTTTGATCATTGAAAACCGCATTGCGCCTGTCAACCAAGCATGCATTGCCGCGTTAGCGCGAGCCCGAGCCGGGGGAGGGAAGGGGGGGTCGGGACCCCCCTCCCCTCCCCCGGCGAGGCCGAGACAGGAACGAGCCGGAGCAGGCGACGACGCGGCGTGCCGCGTCGTCGCATGCGGAGGCGAGTCCGTCACATCAGTGACCCCACTATCTATCTTAGGGGTGTGGCTCTGGGGTGCGTGCATGGGGGTGGAAACAGAATAACCGCATTGCGCCTGTCAACCAAGCGCGCACTGCCACGTTAGCGCGAGGCCGAGCCGGGGGAGGGAAGGGGGGTCGGGACCCCCCCTCCCCTCCCCCGACGAGGCTGAGACAGGAACGAGCCGGAGCATGCGACGATGCGGCGTGCCGCGTCGTCGCATGCGGAGGCGAGTCCGTCACATCAGTGACACCACTATCTATCTTAGGGGTGTGGCTCTGGGGTGCGTGCCTGGGGGGTGGAAACAGAATAACCGCATTGTGCCTGTCAACCAAGCGCGCACTGCCGCGTTAGCGCGAGGCCGAGCCGGGGGAGGGGAGGGGGGGTCGGGACCCCCCTCCCCTCCCCCAGCGAGGCCGAGACAGGAACGAGCCGGAGCAGGCGACGACGCGGCATGCCGCATCGTCGCATGCGGAGGCGAGTTCGTCACATCAGTGACCCCACTATCTATCTTAGGGTGTGGCTCTGGGGTGCGTGCGTGGGGGGGTGGAAACAGAATAACCGCATTGCGCCTGTCAACCAAGCGCGCACTGCCGCGTTAGCGCGAGGCCGAGCCGGGGGGCCCCGCGGCGAGCGGATGCGAGTCCGCGGGGACCCCCCGGTGAGGCCGAGGCAGGAACGAGCTGGAGCAGGCGAGTCTGTTATATAATTTGCTTTCTATTGAAATTTGGACTTCTCCTTTGTTTCTAAGTTGTGTTTTTAGTTATAGATGGACTTCCTTTGTTTGTGTATTTGAACTTCTACTTTGTTAAACTGAGTTTGTATTAATTTATATATGGACTTCCTTTGTTAGTGTATTTGAACTTCTGTTTTTCTTCTGTTTTTGTTTTCTAAGGGTTGCCAACATTTTATTTTTTTGTGTTTTTGTGTTTTTACTTGTGCTGATTGTTATTTAATCTTTTTCTTATTACATGCATGCATCATCTATATTCTGTTTTTATTTTTATTTATTGAGTTTTGAAATTCTGCATTTTTATTGTAGTGGTGTTGAAATGGTGCATTTATATTTGAATAGATGCATTTATTTTGTAGTGGATGGGTTAGTGTGTAATTATCCCCTGCCTCTCCACCAACTATCATAAAGCTTGCCCCGCCGCTCGCCCACCTTGTCAGAAAACCCCTCTCGCTCGCTCTCTTCTCCCTCTCTGTCTCTCGCTCTCTTCCTGCAACTTCCCCCCATTTCGTCGCCGCATTTTCCTGCGCTCGTGGGTGGAGTAACCGGCGCGCTCGCCCCGCTCCTATTTCTGCCCGACGCCCCGCTCTCCCTCCCTCGGGCCGCTCTCTTCTGGTTTCAAGCGACACCGGCAACCGTCTCTGCGGTTTGAAGTTGCGCGTGGCGTCGTGGGGTGGAAGAACTGCCACGGATTCGTGCATCAGCGTCGTCTGGAGAGGTACAAATGCTGCCTCCCCCCAACATTCGCTCTAAGGAATCGCCAGATCTAGCGCGTGCTGTCTGTTTCTTCTGTGCGCTCTCGCATCCGCCTCCCCCCTTTCTTCTGATGGTTGGATGCAAGGGTAGGTAGGGTTCTTCTGCAGGTGGTTGGTAGATGCTTCGATTTCATGTCCGTGTGCTATTTTAGCCTTTAGTCTTGTGTGGATTCCATTTCCCCGTGGGTATTTTTACCTGTGAGATGTATGTAAGCAGGGTGTGGTGTGGTGGTTGCTGCTGGATCTGATGTAACTTCATCCTTTCCTCTTATTGATTTGGCAGTCTAGTTTGCGTCTGTGACATACTAATTAGTTTCTGAGTACTGTTTGTTGCTGTGGTTGCCTTGATGTGCTGCTGTTTCATCTTCATAGTTGTTGCTGTGATTTAGTTGTTATATTCTAGGGTTTTATTTAGTTGCTTTTTGAACTGTGGTTTGATTTTCTACTTGCTAATAAGATGTATTTTTTTCCCTTTTTTTGTGTTTGTATTTGTAGGTGGATCTAGGGCTTGGACTATCTTACATCATGGAGTGGTGTTGTGATGGCTTCAGGACCTTCTTCAGATATGTATATGTATATGCATGTTGTTTTATAAATAGGAGTTTTCTTTTATGTGTCTTCCCTGATCTTCACTTGGTTTTCATGTTGAACTGCCCATGTTTGACAGTGTGAACTTCTTACATAGTTGATGTGTATGCCTTCTACCCTTAGTTGAAGTTAGCAGGCTGTGCCTTAGTGGATTTTTGATGGAATTACCAATGAACTATCTCATCAAGTGTGTTTGGACTTCCCAATGTTTTTTGTTTAGTGTATATCTTTGTATTTGTGTTATCATTTTTATACATTGCTGAACTTGTGGCTATTGAGTGACAAAGATTGTTTTGCTCATGCTCCATCTTTTTTATGTAGTACTGCCTTGGGTTACAAAGTTGAACTTCTGGTTTTATTTATTTAATCATCATGCAATTTAGTTGAACTTCTGTTGGTGCATTGTTTATGTAGTACTGCCTTGTTAGGTATTGTTGAACTTCTGGTTTTACTGCTTTGTTAGGTATTGTTGAACTTCTGGATATTCATTGTTATGTATTGTTTATCTCATGCTCCACCTTGTTTTTGTAGTACTGCCTTTTGGTCTACATTGTTTTATTTTTGTATGTATCTTAGGCTTTGTGTTTTCTTTTCTAAGGCCATTTTCTGTGTTTGATTAAAACTCAGCTGCCTTTTTAAACTTTTTGTAGTTGGTGATGATTTTAATAATTCTGAAAAAACTGCCTGTGATCAAGATGGAGCTTCAGAAGTTAATGCTGATGTTCCAAAATCTGGTGCAGCTAAATCACCTGTTGTCCCTTTGAGTGTAATTGCTGAGGTTGCTTTCAGTCTTGAGAAAAATTTAAACCTCACAGATCTTGCTTCTGCAGCTCTTGCTTCACCTAGTATGTGCAACTCCTTTTCTTTTTATAATTCTATAGCCATGTTTTTGAACTTGTTCTTGACGTGTGCTTTGTATTTGTTCCTGACTCTTTTCCTTTTGTTTTGTTTTTGTGTTGGTTTTGCAGATGCATCCAGAGAGGAGGAAGCTGTAAATACCCTCAACGATGTTCTTTCTAACTTGGGTGGGGCAGATAACACTGGTGAGGCTGAGCAGGGGGCTCCATCAGTTGAAGGTTGCGATCCCATTCAAGAGCCTTTGTGCTCTCTTCAGTTGTCAGTTCTATCTGACTTGGGTGGTGCTGAGAAGACTACTAAGGCTGAGCAGGTGTCTCCATCAGCTAAAGATTGCAATCCCATTGAGGAGCCTTTGTGCTCTCTTCAGTTGTCAGAGACGCAGTCCCAATCCGTTGATGGCACTGAACCTGTCACACAAGCTGAGGATGTGCCTCTGCAGCTTCTTCTAGAGGATCAACGCAAGAGGAAGAAGCTAGAAGCCTTCGAGAGGAAGAAGGCGGCCCGCCTAGAGAAAGGTTCTAATGTTTCTGAATCTGGTGATGTTGCTGAGCCCACACTTGGGCATGTGTCTGGTGCTGAAGAAGACGTGCCGCGTGCCAGTGATGACATGGTTGTTCCTGTGAAGAAGAAATTCAAGCGGACCGTAGTGAAGCAGCATCTCGTTGGTCAAGTTACTCCTCGGAAGAGCCCACGTGTTTCAAAGGCTGCAGGACCAAGTGTGGTTGAACTTCCTGAAGTAGAAGGCCAAGCTGGCGGTGGTACCCCACGTCGTAGTCCTCGTGTGCTTGCCAGTGCGAAGCCTACACCGTCTCCGCTTGGTGCTGGTGCATCTGGGAAGGGCAAGAAATGTGGCGTTAAGCACAAGGTTCCGGCGGCAAAGGTTAACAAGGGTTGCAAGAAGCGTTCTCGTGTTGTTCCAGAATTCGTCGCTGATGACGAGGATGACGCTGATGATGCTGCTGCTGATCAGGTATAAATCTGTTATGTTTATTGTCTGCATTCTCTATATTTTGTGTATGTAGTACTGCCTTGGTCTACATAGTTGAACTTCTTGAATATAAACATGAAAAAAACATCCAATCTTCTGGTTATACATGGTTGTACTGCCTTGGTATACATAGTTGAACTTCTGCTATATACACTTCTAACATGAAGAAAGCAGCTGAACTTCTTGTTATACATTGGTGAACTTCTGGTATATACATTGCTATACATTTTTTTGGCCATGCACTATTTGCTTATGTAGATCTTCCTTGTTCAGCATTACTGAACTTCTGGTTTATTTTGTTTAACACATTGTTTTGCCATGTTTTATTCTATTGCATTTTTTTGCAGTATGAGCTAGTGAAGAGGCCTGTGCTGAGGAAGAGAGGAGGCAAAGCAGTGGAAGGAGCTGATGAAGGAGGAGATGATGCGAAACGTTTTAACAAGACGGTTCGCTGCTCACTGAAAGAGGTCAAGGCATGCGCAAAATTGCTACAGCCTAGGCACAAGGAGAGGGTTGTCAAGCATGGTTTTGGTGTTGTGTTTGATTGGAAGATTGATTCGAACATTTCTCATCTCTTGATGGGCCACATCTACACCAAGATTGACCCTTCAACTATGATTCTAGACATGGGCGAGGCAAATAAGAATTTGCGTATTACGAGTGATGCTGTCCACCATCTTTTTGGTTTCCCTCAAGGTGATCGTACCCCTCCTAGGCTCTCAGAGGATGGATTCGATGACGCAGTTATGAGGCTGAAGGCCAAACTTGGCTATAAGAGGAGTGATGATATCAAGACAAAGGATCTGTGGAAGATCCTCGAGGATCTTGTGAAGGATGACAAGAAAGATGATTTGGCTCTGCAGGTGTTTTACCTTATTCTTTTCATGAAGGTTGTTATTCCTGGTACGTCTACACGGGTTTCCAGGGAGGCAGCAATGGCTGAGAATCTTGTTTCTGAAGATTTGGCAAATATGGACTATTGCCAGTTGCGTGTTGATGACCTTCGAAGGGCTGTAATTAGGTATCAAGAAGGGACTAGCAGGGGAAAAGCTGTTACAGGCTATGGCATTGCGCCGCTTCTTATGTATCTGGACTGCCTTATCCTTGGCAAGAAGCCTGTTGTTGATTTGAGAACTCCACGCATCAATTTCATGGACCAGGCCAAGCTATCTGAGATTGCTGCAGCTGACTTGGTTAACAAGGGTGATGATGACCCAGCCAACTGGGTGTTTGGGAAACTGCCTGTGAGTCTTATTATGCATCATTCTTTCCTGTTTTGTTTAACTTGAACTTCTGATATTGTCTTAACTATTGTTTCTTGTCCCTTCATTATTTTTTTGATCCGTTGACTTTTATTTGCATGCAGTGGAAGACATAGGCTGAGGTTGTGTTCTTTAGGCATATCGAACGTCCTGTTCTTACTATGCCTCGTGCCACCGGTATTGGGAGTGAAGCTGCCCCAAGAATTGAATGCTCCCAGGATGTCAACACTGGTGCTCCCCCTGTAGATCCTGGAGGTTCTTCTGCCCATGTGAATGCTGCAGCTGGCATTTCTTCCGAGTCTGCTAAGGGTTTGTTTGATGCTGCCAGTGTTTCCCTTGGTAGGATTGATGGTCTTCTGGACACTGTTTGTGGGGAGATTGCCCGTGTTTCGACAAATGTTGAGCGTCTTAGTCGTGTCGACAGGATTCTTCCTCCCGGTCATTGTTTTGATGCGAAGTCTTTGAAGGACGCTTTGTCAATTGAAGCTAAAATTCTTGCTGAGCTTCGTCAGAGCACGGTCCACCTTCGGACAAGCTTTGTATTGTTCAAGGAAATGCAGGATGCTCGTTGCAAGCCTTTTGAAGATGAGGCTAGTGTTTACGTGAGTCAGATTGAGAGGCAAGATTCTGTTCGTTTGGGTCGTGAAGGAGGCAACGAGGAGCGTACTGAAGAGGTTTGTTTTGTTGACTTTGTTAGTTCTTTGAATTAATGTTCAGTGTTAGCTTTCAGTTATTATTGTTTTGTCAGAGGTGACCCTTCTTGATTTCATGTATTCTGAACTTCTTTTTTCAGTATTAGTGGTTCATAGCTGACCTTCTTTGTTTACAGAATCTGAACTTCTATGTTAGTGTTTGTTATCTAAACTTCTTTGTATGTTAGTGTTTGTTATCTGAACTTCTATGTTTACTGTCTTTTGGACTTCCTTCATGTGTCAGTGGTCATAGCTGACCTTCTTTATTTAGTTAATGTGAACTTCTCCTAATTACACATTGTCCTACGTAGCCTATCAAGTCTTTTTATTCTCATGTTTTCTATGATTTTTGTAGGCTGTTGCTGATGGTGTTAGGGATGTTGATGATATTTTACCTGAAAGTGCTACTGTCCCTCTGCATGAATCTGCTCCTGCAAGCGATATCTTTGTTGATGTGGTTCATGGCAGCGATCCTAAGGTATCAGTTTTCTTGTGCATTTGTTTCCTTGTTATGTATAGCTAACCTTCTTTGTTTAGTGAATCTAAACTTCCTTGATATGTTTGTGGTCAAAGCTGACCTTCTTTATTTACAGTATCTGAACTTCTTGTTGAGTGTTAGTGTTCATGGCTGACCTTCTTTGTTTACACTATCTGAACTTCTTGGTAGATATGTTAGTGGTAAATAGGTGACCTTCTTTATTTACTGAATCTGCACTTCCTTGATATATTTTTGGTCAAAGCTGACCTTCTTTGTTTACTGTATGTGATCTTCTTCCTTGATATGTATAGCTGACCTTCTTTATTTAGTGAATCTGAACTTCCATGATATTTTTGTGGTCAAAGCTTACCTTCTTTATTTACACTATCTGAACTTCTTCCTTGATATGTCAGTGGTAAATAGCTGACCTTCTTTATTTAGTGAATCTGAACTTCTAATTACGCATTTTTCTATGTTGTCTTCTAGTCTTTTTATTTTTATGTTTTTGTATGATTTTTATAGGCTGTTGGTGAAGGTGTTAGAGACGATATTACTTTACCTGAAAGTGCAACTGTTCCTCTGCATGAATCTTCTCCTGCAAGTGATTTCTTTGTGGCTGGGGTTCATGGCAATGTTTCTAAGGTAGTATCTTACTTGTCCATTTGTTTCCTTCTTTCTTTTACTTCATGGTTTTCTTGCTATGTGCCCATTTTTATTGAGTTTTGTTCTTGCTGCAGATTGACGATGTTAGTGTTGCTTCAGAGAAGCTTGCAAACAAGTATGTATCAGGCATTGGCTGCTCCGATGGGCTGGATCGAACTGAACCTCAGTCGTCCATTGGTGATGGGGTTTCTGATGCTGAGCAGGGCAAGTCAGCTGGAGCTAGCATTTCTGAGAAAGATTCTATCGAGGCTGCTGTTGAGACTGGTAGTGCTCATGCAGGGCCGGAGAAGTCTCCTGCAGCCGAGCCATCATTGGTTGTTGATGCTGATTCTCCAGCTCCTCCTACTGCAGCACAACCAACATTTTTTGTTGTTTCAGATTCTCCAGCTGCTACTGGTGTACTTGAAGACGATATTGCAATGTCTACTGGAGATGGTGATGATTCAGAAACTGAAAGTGATAGTTTGGGAAAGGAGGATGATCTTTCCAGTGCTACTACTGGTTTAGGCAAGAATCCGTAAAGAGAGGAGCATGCTTCTCTCTTCTTTCCCCATTCCCATCCCTTTTGTTTTTGGTTTGCCTGTTTGATATCCCTATGTACTGTCTGTGTGGTACAAGTTGAACTTCTGGTTTGTCCATTGTCATGTGATTGTAAATAAAGTGATGTGCAGTTGTTTTTATGTGGGGGGGGGAGGTGTGTACTGCATGGGTTGTGATGTTTTTAATCTTGTGGGTTCTCTTTTCGTGTAGCAGCTGAGATGTGTTTGTGTAGTTTGTAGCACCTGTCATGATCTATGTGTTTGAATCTGTTTTTTGTTGGTTGTGTGCATGGCAATCCCTTAATTTTCAGGTAACACTTGTGTCTATGTGTTGTATTGCTTTTCCCATACCGGAAATCGTTTATATATATATGTATGTTTTGTATCTTGCTCTTATTTTCTATTCTTTTTGTTGAGCAGATAGTGAACTTGCTGTCGTCAGAAAGAAGGTTGATGACTTTTATTTCAATGTAACTAGGCTTAAGAATGATCGTTCTAAGAGGTGAGTCCACTCGGTCAGATTTTATGTGCCTCTAACTTATGTACTGCCTGTGGTTATGTAGCTGAACTTCTTGACTTTCCAATGCTGAACTTCTTGACTTCCTTTTGTTTGTACTCTCTAGTTGTTATTAAAGCACACATAGAATATAATGCCATTGTTTTCTGTTTTAGTTCAAAGGTTATGTTCCGAAACAATGAGTGTGAAGCTACTGTTGAAGATGTCGCATCGTCTTTTTCTTCTCGCGGAATGCTTAGATCTTCTGTTGCCGAGGTTGCCCTGTATTGTCTACGTGCCAAATACCAGGGGTCAGACAAGCTCATCCTGCCGTATTGGGTTTGTGTAAGTCAACCCTATATTATTTTCCTTTCTGTTGTTCTTTACCAAATTAGTTTAACCTTGTCGGTCTCATTGTATTTCATATGTACCTCTTTTGTTGCCCCTTATGTGTTTTTTTGTTGTTATCTGCATTATCTTAGGACAAGATTTACAGAGGGCATTTTGATTCCCGTGTGAGGAAGTATTTCAAAGCGACTGGTCCAGATAGCATGGATGCGCATGATTGTGTAAGCAATATTTTGTACTTGTCTCTATATCTGTTTCCACTGTGATCCTCTCTGTTTTTATTTGTTTTATTTTGTGCTCTTGATATTAATATCAGTTTTAATGATTGTGTGTTTATCTTGCGTGAGGTTATTTTCCCTACTTTTGACCCACCTGAAATTCCTGCTCACATGGGTGGTGTTGGTCATTGGGTTTCTATATTTCTTGACTTGAAGGCTGAAAGGTTTCAGCTTCTCGACTCATACTATGGACCAAGTGTTGAATGTGCGGTGCGCCTCTTTCGGCGGATGACTGATAACATCAAGAAGCTTTGGAGTGATGCCAGCAATGACAGGGAGACACCCTTCAGTCCAGTTTCTATTGACCACTTCCCTTTGGATTGGATTGATGTCCCCCAATAGAATAACAAGTATGAGTTCCACTTTCTCTCTATTACTTTTGTTCATTTGTAGGAGTACGTAAGCTGCAACGTCTTGTTATGCTTTGGCTTTCTTTGTTTTCTCACTGTTCTTTTGTTTGATAGCAGTATTGACTGCGGATTCTTCATGCTTACGAATGTTAATTCGTTTCATAATGGGGTTCTTGCAAACTATTCTCATGAGAATATCTTGGATATCAGGAAGACATGGTTGTACTCAATTGCTTCTTCTAAATTGTTTGAAACAGATTTCAAGGATCTGTTTGGCTACTATACACGTAAGTCTTGAAACTTGAGTTTTTTGCTACTTTTTATCTCTCTTTTGCTAATTTGTGACCTGATTCATTAACTTTTATTTGCTTGTGTATTTTGTTTTAGTAGTTTTTTTGTCATTACTTCCTTGGACTGCAGCTTTTATTGCACATGAACTTCAGATATTATACATTCTTATGTTTTTGGTAGCTGAACTTGAATGGTTTTCATGTCATCATTTTATCTAGAATTGTGCCTTGGGTTGTACCTAAACTTCATTAGTTTTTAAATGCAACACATTCTTTTGAGATGAAGATCTTTATTTTTTGGTAGCTGAACTTGAGTAGTAATCTTGTCATCTATATTTGTTGGACTATACATTGTGTTGTACCTGAACTTCAGTTTTTTTAATGGTCTTTTTTATGATAGTGGAGCAGTTGGACTTAACCGACTACCATTACGCATTCCTCAGGACACAGGAATACCAGCCTAGGGATGAATCGATGAGTACAAGTCCAAAACATGATGACAGTGCTCGAACCCTTGTTCCTTCCAAGGTGGGCAAGCAGCCTGTCGGTATTGGAGTGTCTAAAGCCCCAGGGAGTGCCGCTCCAAAGACCCCTTGCACTGGGAAGGTGGATGCAGTCCAAGCTGAAGAGATTTCATCGGATGATGATTTCGAGAAGATTGCTGGCATGAGGAAGGGTAAATGTGTTGTTGCTACTGTTGTTGGGAGAGGTGGGAAGAATGCTGTCATCACCAGGAGGAATCCGGCACTTGAGTCTGGAAACATAACTTCCTCAAAGAGAGCAGCAAGATTGCCTATGAAGTGGCGTTCTGCTGTCTGTCCCCTAAAGAAATACAGTTACCCTCACCTATCTGAGGCCCGGAGGTTGAAAGAGTTTGTGCTTAGTGAAGATGGTCTATAGAAGTATTTTGAGTGAGTTTTCTTCTTCTGTTTGTTCCCAGACATGCTCTTATGTGAACTTCTGTTGTGATAGTATCTGAACTTCTCTTCATTTTCTTTCTGTTCTCTTTCTCTTGTAGTTGCGCTCCTAATATTTTCCCATCCTTTTATTCTGCAGGACAACCTACTGCATGTTTACTCTCCCTGGCAATGTGATTGACCTCACTGGACGTGTCCTTCATACTCTTTTCGGTGAAGGGCAGCAGATGGAAGGAGACGTAATGGACTTTCTCATAAACCAGTGGAAGGATAAGCCGGAGACCTCTGAGATCTTCTCTTGTGCTGACAGGGTTGTTCTGAGTCCCTACTTCATACAGGTTTTTGTTTTTGTAACCCTATCTCCCTATTTTGCGCTAGTTTTGGTTAAGTGGTATTTGTGAGGTGTTTTTATTTGTCGTGATTTTTGAGTTCTTAATTTTGTTGATGGTGTGCTTCTGATGCAGTACTGCCTGGAGTATGATTTTTTTGCTGCAAGAATTCCAAAATTCGATGCAAAAAAATCGGCTGGAATGTTCCGAATGTTTGTTCGTGAGGAAGAAGACCTTCTTAATGCAAAGCTGGTTAGGTTTTCATAACTCTTGCTTCTTTAACTATGTATATCCTTTTGCTGAGTTTTTCAAGAAGTTTTTGTTCATCTCAGTTGTTCATTACTTATGGTTTATAGTTTGTGTTCACCATTTTATCAATCTTGGCAGGTTTTTATGCCATTTTTCAAGCCCATTAATAAATTAGCGCACTACAGTGTGTATGTGCTGAATAGATATCGTGGGAGCATTGACATCCTTGATTCACTTCCTTACTCTAATAAGGGACTTTCACGAACAAGTTTCCACGGAGACTGCGCAAATATCGTGAGTTTTCTTAGTCTGAACCTCCCATCATAGGCTTTTTTGTGCTGAATTTTATTCTGCCTTCCTTTGACTAACATTTTTTATCTATGGTTGGTAATACTGCTTCAAAGTTGTGTGCTTGAACTGATTATCATTTCACAGTTGAACTTCTGATATCTTTTAGTTGGATTTTATGCAAGTGTCAATTTGTGTACCTGAACTTAGCTATTTGTTTAAGATGTTTTTGATTTTATCGTATTTTTCATGTCTGGCAGTTCAAGAGATTAGTTGGGTTGCTGGAGGAGGTACACGGCAAGGCTGAGTACAAAGCGAGCAAGCAGCCAAACTGGCCGACTATTGCAAAGAGGCGACTTTTGTTGAAGTTCCAAAGCAAGGGAATAATGAGTGTGGTTTCTTCTGCGTGAAGTTCTGCTCTATATATGATGGCGATGAGCTTGTCGAAGATTTTGGTGATGTGGAAGTATGTTTTCTCCTTATTGTTGTCTCATCATCTTTTCATGCTTTATTTTGTTTTTGCCGACACGCTCCTGCTGTGCTTTAGTTTGTGTTCTTACTTTTATCCTTTACTCTTTTTTTTTATTCTTCATTCTTTTTTTTGCAGGCTGCTGTAGGTGACTGGAAGGCCGAGTACATGCACACTCTAGTCTTCAGCGAGAAGAATGAAATTGTGCGTGGAGAGCTTCCAGCTGAGATCCAGTCCTTGGGCCCGTGAATTCTGCGCGTAGGAACATTGGTTTAGTGTAGGTTTGATTTTGTAAAGATTTGGTTTGATAATGATTGGAACGATTTTAGTTGCATGAGCTGTGTAAGAATGGTTTAGTAATTCGTGTATCTATAGCTGCAGCACTGTTTTTATGTTATTGAGGACAAATGTATCTGGAATCAAGTATATTTGGTTTGTGAATTTCAATGTATTGCATGGTTTCAGTAATCCAGTGTGGTTTCTTTTGCCCCAACATATGAACTTGAACTTCTGCCTGTGTTCTGGCGGAACTGCTGGTTTAATGTGGAGAGAGTGTTTTGTCCATAGAATCCAGTGTTGTTTTGTTTTGCCCCAGCCATATGCACTTGAAACTTCTGCTTGAGATCTTGCTGAACTGTTGGTTCAAGATGGAGAGATTTTTTGTTGTTGTAAAATGTATTTATTATTTTTTCAACTCATTCAAAATGTAGCCTTTTGCATAGAAGCTATATGTCCTTTTTTTGTAATTCTTGAACTGCGAATAGTTTCTAACTAGAACTTCGTGTAAAAATATTCTCATACACACCTTTTTGTTTCTTTATCTTGTCGGAATTCTAGGTGAACTTCTCCAGGTATCCAAAATAGAACTTCATAACTGCACGCGTCGCCTTTGGCTTACTAACTTAGTTTATACGGCAATACTTATTTGTCAAGCATATTTTTGCTACACCGATTATTCGATTATTGCGCCAGAACTTCTACAGTAAGCTTACTTGAACTTCATGGTTTATTCTTTATTCCTGCTTGATCTTTTTTGTAATACAGCACCAGCACCTCCTCTCATATTATACCAGAACTTCTACAGTAAGCTTAGTTGAACTTCATGGTTTATTCTTTATTCCTGGTTGCTCTTTTATGAAATACAGCACCAGCACCTCCTCTCATATTATACCAGAACTTCTACAGTAAGCTTAGTTGAACTTCATTGTTTATTCTTTATTCCTGCATGCTGTTTTATGAAATACAGCACCAGCACCTCCTCTCATATTATACCAGAACTTCTACAGTAAGCTTAATTGAACTTCTACAGTATAATTACTTTGAAACTTCTACAGCGTGCTTACTTTGAACTTCTCCAAACATACTGTTCAATAGTGGAATAACATAATAGATACTGACATGAAATAAGTTTGCTTTGTTTAATCGACCTAGTCTAATTGTTCATCAGCCTTGCGCTCCTCCTAGGCTTTGCTGTTTGTGGTTTTTGTTTGACATGTACCTCTTCCTCTTCCTCTTCATCTTCCTCTTCGTCTTCCTCTTCTTCGATGATGTCTTCATCATCTTCTTCCTCATCCTCGTCTTCAAAGTCTTGCTCATCTTCATCTTCCACCACTTTCATGATGCTGGCTCTAGGTTTTCCTTTCTGTTTCTTTTCTGGCTTTTGACTTCTCTTTTCAGCTTCTTCTCCGTGCTTCGGACATGTTCGTGCATTATGCGGAGCATATTCCTTGCATATGCTACAAAGCCTGCTGCTAGCTTTCTCTGGGTGTGGTCCCTTGTTTTGTTTTTGGACTTTGGGTTGTTGTTTTTGAACTTTGGGTTGCTTGACCTCCTCGGCATCATTTCTTTCTAGAAGTGTTGGACAAGTCAGTTTGTTGTGTCCTGCAACCAGTTTGCATACACTGCATTGCCTTTGTCCAAGTGGCACTCCATTCTCATCCAGCTTGACCACTCTATCTGCAGGTGGTGCCTTTATTTGAGCTCTTTGTTCACTTTTCTTTGCTGCAGATTGTTTCTTCCTACCCTTTGTTTCAGAGTACAACGGCGGTTTCATCATCCCTTGCTACTGCTATTGTTGGTTATGTTGTTGCATTGAATGAGCTGCACCCTCCTGACATTGCATGGCTTGAGCAGCGGTTTGGAGCATTTCAGCTTCATAATAATCAAGGTCATCAGCTATTTCAGCATCCTCTTCAGCCATTCTTTCGTCAATATCTGTTTGATTTGCTGAATGTATGGCGTCAAGTTCTTCTACGAGCCTCTTGAGAACATAGAAGGCTCTGTCGTATTGTTGGTCACATCTCATTGCTTTCTTGTTAACAGTCAAATTTAGCTGCAGCAGGATGTCTTGCTTGGAGATTTTAGAGCTGCCATCCGACGCTATTGTGTTGTAGTCCCTTATATCAAATGTGGGGTGCGATTTAGCAGTCTTGGTGTACCGTTTCAGGATATATTTGTCCGGAAACTCGTCAGCCCTCAGGTAGTCCAGAATGTTCATGATGTGAAGGCAGAACAGACCTGCAGTGAGATAAATGCAGAATTCATTGTTTGTGAGCCAGCAATGAGTTACCATATAGTGATATCATAGTAGTAGTTCACCTGTTTATTTATTTATTTCTTTTTTGTGCTCACCTGTGTGGTTCCAAAGCTTGCATTCACACTCATATATTTTATTCTCTGGGTCAGCTACAACCTGGAATTCATGCTTTGACCAGGCAAACACTTTTTCCTCATGGTTCCCTCTGTTGTGGTAGTACACAAGGTACTTATTTTTCTCTGCTGTTTTCTTTGCACGGAACAGCGTGCTCTTTCTCATCCTATCCCTCATCTCGCTGTATACGGCTCTCGTGTACGTGATAGCCATGTCTTCCTCATAGCCGTATTCTATTTTTGTCTCTGGATTGTTCTGCATATGTCAAAAGGAAGAGATTAGTCGAGCAGAGTGATCGATTTTTATTTATATAGCAAGTGCACATCTTGAAGTATCTGAATAAGAGGGTGTTTTTGTCTTAATACCATGCTGGCCATCGTTTGCTCGTTCTCCTTCTGCAGCCGAGTTTGTATGCAAGCATTTACCCGCCTAGCAAACTTGTGTAGGTTCTGTGTCCCCTTGACAAACCCTCTCTTGAGCACGTGATTCATGCTCTCGCTTCGTTGTGTCGAAGTCATTCTAGCACAGAAAATGTTCTTGTAATATGCTGATATCCACATTTTCCTATCACTCCACAGCTGCATCATCATCGGGTCGTTCTGCAGGTTGTACTTCTGCACGAGTTCAGCCCAGGCAGCTTCAAACTCTGTTGGCATTAGCGGCCAGTTTAAGATAGAGGTGAACTCCTCTTTGAATGTTGGATACTTTTTGTACAGCAACGCGAGGTATGCCTTGAACTTCTTGAGGATGTGCCAACGGCATAGCTTGTGGACGGTATTTGGGAATGATTGTGGTATAGCTTTTGCCATTGACGGGAACTAGTCTGCATGAATAAAAAATCATGATATGCAGTTTATATTGAACTTCATTGATCTATCTAATCATCTAAAATGTAAATTGCTTCTTGCACTGATGGTGAACTTCTGTGATACAATTACTTGAACTTCACAGCCAGCACTAGGTCTATCTAATCATGTGACATATATTTTTCTTATTTGCAGTGTTGTTGAACTTCTGTGCTACCAGTGCTTGAACTTCACAGCCAGAACTATATTTATCTAAACATGTCACATATTTTTTTCATATTAAAGTGTTGTTGAACTTCTATGATTCCTGTATTTGAACTTCACAGTCAGCACTATATTTATTTAATCATGTCACATATATTTTCTCTTCTTGTACTGTTCTTGGACTTCTGTGCTACCAGTGTTTGAACTGCATGGTTTACTTTCTTTTCAATTTCAACCAATATACCCAATATACACCCAGAACTAAAAAGATGATGAAACTTGTATTGTTTTTTTGATTTTACCTGTGAGAATGCAAGTTGGGTGTTTGTTGTTCATGCACCGTACAAATGTATCGAAGAGCCACTTGAATGATTTTGCATCTTCGTCTCTGATCAGGGCAACAGAAAATATCGTTGACTGCAAATGGTGGTTTGTTCCAACAAACACTCCCAAAGGCATATGAAATCTGGTAGTCTTGTCAGTTGTGTCGAATGTTACGCAATCGCCAAAGTCTTGATATGCTCCTTGGCATCTTGCATTGGACCAGAAAATGTTTTTTATTGCATTGTCGCTGTCTACTTGTATGTCATAGAAGAACTCATCATTGATTGCCTTCATGTCTTTAAAGAAAGATACAAGTTTCAATACATCATCCAAGTCATCTTTCCTTGCATTCATAGCTTTCCTGCAAAATATATACACACATGCATTTGTTATTTTTGCTAGCAAGGGTGGTGACTTAGGATGCTATGTACATTGTAGTATGTGCATTTTTCAATACTTACTTGTTTAGTAGGTCTCGTCCGGTCATGCTCAGGAAGTAGCTTCCATCTTCATTTTCTGATAGCATGAACATAATTGTTGTATGTTTGACATCATGGTACTGCAAGAGCTTTACGTACTCCAAAATAGTGGGGTCATAATTCTTGTGTGAGTGCAAGAATACCAGCATGTCAGCAGTTTGGATGAGGTGGTGATTATGATTGTATTCAATGTCCACCACCACACATGTGTTATCCTCTTGCATCTTCACCCTCATTCTTGCATTGCAGCCTGTCCTCTGCGATGTTTTGTTTCGCTTCCTGTCAGCTTCTGAAACAGTAGGATTGTGTTTCCCTTGGAACGCGCAAACAAAGTACTTGTGATTATAATTTCCCCCCGTCTTCCTGATGCCAAAACCAGCGTGCCTGGCGTATCGGTTATAAAATTCCCAGGCTTTGTCTACATTCTTGAATGGCATCTTTAGTCTTGGTATTAGATAATCTGGGAGATCCGGCATCTGCAGAAAAAGAAAAAAGTCAAACGGCACGTTAAAATGTAGTTTGTAAATATGTTATCGTGGTGGTGCAGAAAAATGACAGATCAGAACAGATGCATATATAAGTACTTAAATTTTGTTCACTTACGTGTGTGTATGATCGCAACTCAACCAGAGTCTGCTGCTGGCCCTCTGGGATGGGGCAGGGCGGAGTTACCATAGCAGGGTGCAGGAGTGGATCACGAGGAGGTAGGAGGGTTGAAGATGGCCTCTCTCTTGTTTGTGTCCTTTTGGCTTGTGGTGGTTGTAGAGGTATGGCAATCCTGGTTTTTGTTTGGTCTTTTGTTGTGTGAAGCAGTCCATCAACATCATGTCCCGTACGATCATGAGTTGTAGCAGCAGCATCAGCATCCCACGGCGGTAGTGTGCATAGCACTTTCCTCCGTGAGTGTGTTACTGTTGGAATTGTCCTCGCATCTGGTTTACTTGCTGCTCTTTCACATTGACGAGCCACACCAGGATAACCTCCAGAGTTATACACAGAACCTGAGCTAACACCCTCCTCCATCGGTGTGCTTGGAAGTCTGCTGGTGGATACAAAGAATCCGCGGGGGATTTCCGGCGTCACCCAATTAGGTGGAGGCACAAAATGGTGCGGATCAGGGGGTGACCCAGCATCTTGGAAGTTTGCTAGGTTTTTGGGTGTCACCCAATTTTGGTGTGGAGCAGATTGGGAAAGCTGATGGTGTGTTTGAGGTGTGACCCATTTCGGGGGCGGCACAACGCGTACAGGCTAGAGGGTTGTATACTTGCTGCTAGGAAGTTGTAACCTTCTTTCTGCGTCTCTCATCCTGCTGGCATGAGAAAAAATGTGTTAGCACAAGTCACATCTGCCTCTACTGGTGTAGCTGAACTGAGCATTCTTCACAGTCTGAACTTCCCATAAAAAGTGTTTTATAATAAAAAAAAATTCAAGGGAAAGAGTCACAGCTTTTCTGTAGCTGAACTGAGCATTCTTCACAGTCTGAACTTCTGGTTTGCAAAGGCGGAAGGTTAAATGATATTTGAACAAGAGTCACAGCTATACTCCTGTCTACAGTTAAACCTGACCTTTATGTGATTGCATGGTTGAACTTACAACTGCATAACAACCTGAACTGCTTGTTTCATGTTTGTTTCATGTCCGCAGTTCAGTTTTACGGTGTTTTCACATGTTTGTTTTATTTTCCTTTTTTGCACACATTCAGATACATACCAACCTGAACTCTGGCTCATTTACTAGTTGAACTTCACATGGTGTTTCCCCTCCCACAGTTATTATTTTTTTACATATGTAGGTAGGCAGATATTTTTTATTTTGCAGCCTAGACTGAGGCTCACACACTAGCAGAACTTCACATGGCGGAAAGAAAATAACAGAGAAACAACAGCAGGAAGTTCAACCATACCTTGGCTAGAAGTTCGGCCAGCCTTTTTCCAGCAGTAGATAGGCCACCTTGGGAGCAATGCACCGGAGAGTTGGGAGAGGAATCCCATGGCATTCCATGGCTTGCAGATGGCGCGAAGTTCATCTGCTTGCGGCAAGAAGTTCAGGTACAGTATGGTTGAAGGAGTATGCAGGAAGAGGCAGGAAGTTCAGGTACCTGTGGCCATGCTAGATCAGAAGGCTACGCTGCTAGATCAGAAGGCTCCGCCGCTGACATGCGGCCAACCTTGCTCCCTTGGACGCGCCGTTCGCCACTGGCGGCTTCGCCGTCGTTAGCTGAGCTGAGCCGTAGGTAGGAGGTCAGGAGGGAAGGAGGAGGCCTCCGGCTGTCCATGGCGCCCGCAGAAACTCCGGCGGCTTCGCCGCCTCCAGCCGCTGCGGGCTCCCTCGCGCCGGCGTCCGCCGTCGCTCGCTCGCCCGTGTCGTCTGTCGGAGGTGGCCACGGTGGGAGGGGGCGACGGTGGGGATCCGGCGGGTGGAGGGGAGGGGAGGGGAGGGGAGATTCCGGCGGCGGACGGGGTCGGATCCGGCGGCGGAGGTGCGGTAGGATCCGGCGACGAGGTGCGGTGGAGGGGGGAAGGATACGGCGACGAGGTGGATCGGGATCGGGGCGCCCTGAAATTTCGGGACCTGGTCTGGCACCTGGTCGGCCCGAAGTTCGGGAGGATCTCTGTCGGGCCCTATATAGGGTGGCTGGATCAGAATAACTATTCTAATCCTAGGATTAGAATAGTGCTACTCTATATCCGTTATATTTTCCACTGGAGATGTTTGGGTCTGACCAGTGTTTAACAAGGGCTGTCCAGTCTTCATCCGTTATATTTTCCACTGGAGATGTTTGGGCAAGTTCATTGTTAGCCTTGCTTTCAAAGTGAGTTTTTCTCAGGTTTTATCGATACTGTCGTAGAGCAGACTTGAAAACATGAGTGGATGCTTGTCTGGTTGCATCATCTTGCCGATCCAACTTGAACCTCATCTGTGGAAAATTATGGGAGTCTCATTACCAGCAACCTAGAAAGTATGGGACAGAGCAAGACGATATTAATAATTTACATAAATAACCATACTTACAGATAAATGGTCGAGGATGGTGTTAAACTGGTTTCGTCTTTGTCATTCCTGTAGCGAATCCATGTTGGGAGGATACGTGCATGATACCTAATGGCAACGGCTGCCTCTGATACTAACTTGGCTGACTTTGTAGCATCACGTTGCCTTTTTAAACCTGCCTCAAAATGGATCTCCATTCTTCCTCCTTTAGATTTAGTTAACCTGTCGAGCATTATCCCTCATGTCTGTTTCCTCTTACGCATAGGTGCTAGTTTAACAACGAACATGGGAAGTGTTAGTGTACATCGAACTGTGAGACTACATATAAAGAAGCATGCAACTGTAACTTGACTCGATCAACTACCTTCTTGGTGTTGAAGCTCACAAGGTTCATCTGTTCTTGCCAAGTCCTCTTGTGTCAAGAGTGCTTCGGAAGTAGTGTCAGGTGGCAAGGGAGCTTGGGAACTTGCTGATAGCAGAGCTATCAAACGAGTAACTCGTGCAGATGTTGGTACTGTGGAAGAAGGTGATGCAACCACTAGGGCTATCATTGCTTGTTCGGTTGCAACTTTTCGTTTGCATTTGGTACGTTTTGTAGCTGGTAGAGCAGGGGATACTATGTTTGTAGATTTATCCGGTGGACTTCGACCTTCTACTGCACTATCAGTACCAGCAGAATCTGTAGAGATGTTCCGGTTCCGTTTCCGTGCCTCCCGACGACTAACACCATCCCCTACCATTCTGTTTTACTTCCTCCTTATTTTGCCATGTCAAGTCAAACCCACAAGAAAAAGGAATACAAAGTTTGTTCTTCAGAACTAATTGATGTGTGATACAGATGAACTGTACTTTGATGTTACACAACCGCATGATGGGAGGATGTAATATGTACGAAAAACAGGACGGCATGAGATAATCAGACCTATGATGTGTAAACTAAGCAGAATGCATTTCAACAAATTAGAAGCAATGCAATGCAAGCTAGACACCATATGAAAGATGCAACAAATATCACTCTGCCAAATTAACAGTGTCTTGTCATAAATGGCATTTAAACAAATTTGAAGGAGTACAATCAATAAATCATATGCAAGATGCAAACAATATCACACTACCAAGTTAAAGGTGTCTCGTCATAAGTGATTGATGCAGGAAAGACACGAACAGTACTTTGATGTTAGAACATGTAATAGACAGATGTAGTATATGCAAAAACAGGAAGACATGCCATATTCACATGTATAATGTGTAAACTAAGCAGATGAAATTTAATCAAATTAGAAGCAATACAAGCTAGACACTGTATGCAACATGCAAGTAAATATCACACTGCCAAGCTAGAGAAAGCACCTGGGATGGTGGAGTAGGGTTGTTGGGCCCATCATATTTACTTGGAAGTTCTACTGCACTATCAGTAATAGTAGAATGTGTAGAGTCCCTCCCTTCAGGTTGCGCCAGATGTCCGCAATCAGCCCCTGGCTTACTTATTTCCTTCCTCTTTCTTTTTTATTGCCTTGTCAAGTCAAACCCACAAGAAAAATGAATAAAATTCGCTTTTCAGAACTCATTGATGCATGATACTGACGAACACTACTTTCATGTAAGGCACCGCATGTAGGAGGATTGAATATGTAAGAAAAAAGGACAGCATTGCATATTCACACCTATGATGTGTAAACAAAGCAGAAGGCATTTCAACAAATTAGAAGCAATGAAAGCTAGACACCATATGAAAGATGCAACGAATATCACTCTACCAAGTTAAAAGTGTCTCGTCATAAGTGCCATTTCAAACAATTAGAAGCAGTACAAGCTAGAAAACAATGCAAGATGCAACCTATATCTCCCACTCAAAAGTTAAATGTGTCTTATGCTAAGTGATTGTTGCAGGTTACACAACAGTAGTACTTTAATGTAAGAACATGGTGTGATAGACACACATTGTATGTTCTAGAAACAGGAACACGTGTCATATTCACAAGTATAATGTGTAAACTAGGCAGATGCAATTCAACAAAACTAGAAGCAATACAAGCTAGACATCATACGCAACAAGCAACCACATATAACAGTGCCAAGTTAGAGCAAGCACCTGTGATGGTGGAGCAGGGGAGATGTGCTCATCATCAACACAGCTACGTTAACTATCTAGCCTTGCGTTTTCTTGCAAATCTTGTTGGGAGGATGGCGGAGTAGAATCTGTAGAGACCCTATGTTTTAGTTGCTCGGAAGGAGCACCATCACCCACTGCCTTACTAATTTCCTTCCACTTTATTTATTTTGCATTGTCAAGTCAAACCGACAAGAAAAAGGAATAAAATTCACTCTTCAGAACTTATTCATGCATGATACTGACGAACACTACTTTGATGTAAGGCAAAACACGTGATAAGAGCATGGAATATGTATGAAAAGCAGGACGGCATGGCATATTCACATCTATTTGTGTAAACTAAGCAGAAGTCATTTCAACAAATTAGAAGCAATGCATGCTAGAAACCACATGAAAGATGCAACCAATATGACACTGCCAAGTTAAAAGCGTCTCATCATAAGTGGTGTTTCAACAAATTAGAAGCAGTACATGCTATAAATCATATGCAAGATGCAACCAATATCACGCTGCATATACTAAAGGTGTCTCATCATAAGTGATTGAAGCGTGATACACAAGAACAATAGTTTGATGTAAGAACATGGTCAATAGACGGATGTAGTATGTACCAAAAATAGGAAGGTATGTCACATTAATAGGTATAATGTGTAAACTAAGTAGAATAATAGATGCAATTTAACCAAATTAGAAGAATTACAAGCTAGACACCATATGCAACATGCAACCACATATCACATTGCCAAGTTAGAGCAATCACCTGCGATGGTGGTGTGGGGAAAATGCAGTCATCAACTACATAGCTACATTGACTATCTTCATCTAGCCTTGCTGTTTCTTGAGAATCATGTGGGGAGGATGACACTGCACTCTTTAAAAGAGTTGCGCGTCTCACACTAACCCACGGGCGTGACTGTCTCATCATAAGTGATTGATGCGGGATACACAAGAACATAAGTTTGATGTGAGAACATGGTTAATAGACAGATGTAGTATGTACCAAAAATAGAAAGGCATGTCATATTCACATATATTGTGTAAACTAAGAAGATGCAATTTAACCAAATTAGAAGCAATACAAGGTAGACACCATATGCAACATGCAACCACATATCAAACTGCCAAGTTAGAGCAAGCACTTCGGATGGTGGAGTAGGGGAGATGAGACTTGGAACTTGTACTGCCCTAGGAGTAGCAGGAGAATCTGCAGAGATCATCTGTTTCGGTTGCTCCAGAGGACCACCATCATCCCGTACCTTCGCCCTTTTTGATTTTGCCTTGTCAAGTCAAACCCACAAGAAAAAGGAATGAAATTTGCTCTTCAGAATTCATTGATGCATGATACTGATGAACACTACTTTTATGTAAGGCAACCACATTATAGGAGGATGGAATATGTATGAAAAACGCTAAGCAGAAGGCATTTCAACAAATTAGAAGCAATGCAAGCTAGAAACCATATGAAAGATCCAACCAATATCACTCTGCCAAGTTAAAAGCGTCTCATCATAAGTGTCATTTCAACAAATTAGAAGTAGTACATGCTAGAAATCATATGCAAGATGCAACCAATATCACACTATCAAGTTAAAGGTGTCTCATCAGAAGTTTGATGTGGGATACACAAGAACAGTAGTTTGATGTAAGAACATGGTTAATAGACAGATGTAGTATGTACCAAAAACAGGAAGGCATGTCATATTCAAAGGTATAATGTGTAAACTAAGCAGATGCAATTTAACCAAATTAGAAGCAATACAAGCTAGACACCATATGCAACATGCAACCACATATGATACCGCGAAGTTAAAGCAAGCACCTGCGATGATGGTGTATGGCGAATGGGATCATCCACTACAGAGCTACGTTTACTATCTGCATCTGCTGATAATGAACCCATTAGAGCGTTCAACCGCGTCATGCAAATCCTAGATTTAGACTGGAGCGACTTCTCTCTTTTCTTTTCTGACAACCGTGCTTGACCGTCTGAAATACCCATGCATAAAAACACAATAGTGAGAGTATGGGTGAAGTGTGTGCATAAGTAGTACACTATAAAAGTAGCAGATAGTAGGTGGGTCAAAAATAAATGACAGCACACATATGATAGCTCTAGAACATGCATGGCACACGAAATTAGATTCTAGGCTTTTGAAATATGAGCATAGGGATGGCTGGGAAGTGCGGCAAACCACACACATGTGGTCCTATGAAAATAACAGTCGACTGAAAACAAATAGGCCAGTCGATTTTTTCTGTACCGTCTGATCTACAAAAAACGGGCAGATGGCCTTCATCTACCTCCCGCCAATCACTATTGATGATCTTCCTCGAACCGCCAACGATCACCGTCCCAGATCCCTGCCTCCACCGCCGCGTCCTCCCCTCGACCTTACCCCACCGCTGTGCTTGGCACCACCCTCGGGCCATCCCTTTAAGCCCAGCCGACCTCTAGATCTGGCGCCAGCAGCTCCTGCGCCCCACACATCCCTAAGATAGACTCTGAGGCATTGCTTCCCCGGCAAATAGGCAGACTAGGTGATCCGCGCGCCTCCGCTGGTGGTGCTTCCTTTAATTTGGAATCAACTGACCCTGAATTGAAATCCAGGTGGGTGATGGACCTCTAGCTAAGGTGAAATAGTAAATTGGGGGAAACCTTGCTGACGGTGTCATGGGTTAAGGGGTGCTAACCTATACGGTCCAACGCGCAAAAAAATTCTTCCTCCCCCTGATAGCTGGGACCCACCAGCTATATCTTCGCATGCAAGGAAGTGCCTCCTTATTCCCCACTGACAGTTGGGACCCACCAGGTCGAAGCGTACGTAGTGTTATCTGTCTGGTCGCAAAACGTGTACGTACATACTGGTCGATCAATCTCTCTGCAACGATGAACCGTGGCCGAGTAAGGAACAACACGTGTCATAGTACCCCCGACGTAGCAGTTCAGGCAGTCCGTCTAAATCGTGTACATGTACGTATAGCCACGCTGCAAAAAATATGGCCACGTATGTACGGGCGGGGTCTAGAACGCGTACTCACGCATACGTATGGCCAGGGGTCGTGTACATCGAGAGACAATGGACGGAAGCAATGGTGTCTTGTTCATCGGTAGCCAACCAGCTGGGTCGGAATGGAGAAACATCATCATGTTCATCGGGAGGCAACCGGCTGGGTCAGAATGTGTCCTGTTCATTGGGAGCCAACCTCCTTGGATGGAACAGCCGAAACAGGGTCTTGTTCATCGAGAGGGGTCTGGCGTACCACAAAACGAAGGAAACGTACTTTTGTTCAACCACCTACGGTTGAAACAGGGTCCTGTTCATCGGCTGGGGGTCTGGCGTACCGTAAAACAGATGGAACAGACTTCTCTTCAACCGCCTACAGTCAAAACAGGGTCCTGTTCATCAGGATGGGTCTAGCGTACCACAAAACGGACTTCTCTCCAACCTCCTATGGTCGAAACGGGGGTCCTGTTCATCGGGAGTGGTGTGGCGTATCGCAAAACGGGACTCCACGGGCTACTGTTCATCACCGTCTACTTCCTCTAGCCTTCACGGGCTACTGTTCATCCACCGTCGACTTCCTCCAGCCTCCACGGGGTCCTGTTCATCCACCCCCAACCGGCTGGGGTGTGGCGTACCGTGGCACGGCCTCCTCAGAGTCTTGTTCATCCAGCGCGAACCGCCTACTACCACGGGGTCCGGTTCATCCAACCCCCACCGGCTGGTGTGGGGCGTATGAGCGGGCGGCAGGAACGGGAACTGTTAATCCATAGCCAACCAACCGGCTAGGTCAACTCACCACGTCTTGCACAAAGGGGCTCGATCGATCGATGCAAGTCTCGACTCGTTCTACATATCATGCGCGTGGCAGCAACGGGCACTGTTCATCGAGAGGCAACCAACCGGCTATGTCTCGCACGGGGGCTCGATGCAACGCATCGATCGATCGGCTTCTGTAAGCACCAGCGATCGATCGCTCGGGTTCAGTTAGCAGCGAAGGGATCGCTCAGGTTCAGTTAGCAGCGAAGGAATCGCTCGGGTTCAGTTAGCAATGAAGGGATCGATCGGCTTCAATACGTACCTAGGATCGATCGCTCATGTTCAGTACGTAGTGCGAGTGATCGATCGATCGCTCGGGTTTAGTTAAGCGAATGCCTCGCTCAGGTTCAGTTAGCGAAGGGCTCGCATACGAGCGCGTATGAGAGAAACGCGCAAACGACTGCATTGCTCGGGCCCGACCACCCCCACCATATACCGGGAACTCCCCGAAATTTCCTCGCCCTCACTTCTACCACGATTTTTTACGTCATAGACGGCCCAAAGAATGTCATGCAAGTGCGTCTCTGGCCCGCCTAGGATGAAAAGCCTATTTTCTGTCATAATTTTTTGTCATAGAAGTAGGAGCCCACCACATCTATGGTGATACGTGTTTTTGTCACAATTGTCATCATAGAAGTGTCACATCCATGACAGAAAAAGTTTTCGTTCGGGCCATAATGTCACGGAAGTGTCTTTTTTTTGTAGTGGTAGTGGGCACCTAGGGAAGCGTGCCCATTACTGGTGGGTGAGGCTCTCAGTCCCACAGACTTGCATAAATGCAAACAAGGGCTTGAACCAGCCCTCAATTTCCCCCAATCGCCGCCACACCATCATCTTCTTCTCCATGCGCACCACGGCGGTGACCATGGGGGATACTCTCCTCAGCTCCCGCATCTCGGTGATGAAGATTTGTCGGGGCCATCTTCAAGAAAATCCTTTCCTGCATCCACTACCAAGCTCTAGGCACCGATCTCTGTGTGACTGGCAGAGCTATTGACTCCCCCGCTGATGCAAAGGCAGCAGAGGAGGTGGTAGCCCGTCACGTCACACGTATCGTTCAGGGATGCTCCAGGAAAGACATCAGCTCGTCGGCCAGGGGAAGCAGCCGTGCTTGACCTCCATGCTCCCTTTTTATCTGCACTACTGAGATGGCCAGAGTGCCAAAACAATATTTGATGTAATATGCTTTAATTAGTTCCCGAACTTTGCAAGCTAGAAGCGTAATTTGCATTACAAGTCTTCTATAGCATGTTGCCCTTTAATCGATTTCCTTGTTCTGTACTCGTATGTGCCCTAGGTTGACAGAATGCCTCCGGGTGCGCATGCCCAGTCATGGCACTTTTTTAGGATCAGGTCCTAATATAGCGGTCCACTAGGAACGCCGCCTTCCCGGGGCTTAACAACACTAGAATGGATCGTTGCCGCATGGGTGTATCCGGACAGGGTGGCGCACGACCAGGTGCACGGAAACGTTCTAGGATGATCCTTCGCGCTTGGACTAAGTACAGAATTCCAAAGAATCATATAAAGGTAGCAACAAAAGTAAAGGAGCCTTGAAAACTTGAAATGGAGATGTTCAACTTAGCTCTTTTTGGAGGATGTTCATATGTAGCAATACGGCATCTCGAAGTGTAGGCCTGTTGATGACGGTTTTGACAACCCGTATCGCTATGGGTGTCTTGTCGGGGACATGGTGCTTATCGTTACTAAAGCCTTTGAAGAGAAGCAATCTTCCATACAGTTGAAAAAAGAACATCCACGATATGAGGGACAAAACCCGTCATACGTATAGTTTTAAAACTGAGGACTTCTGACGGTATCTGGGCGGACCATGAGTACAGTCACCAGTATGCTCTCGGGTTCAAAGATAAAGGTAAACGATGACACTTTGTACACCGACAATATATCCCAACAACATGTTTGTATTCCCACAAAAGATACAAGACCATACTTTTACTTGCTACGGTGGGGGACACGTGCCCCTGTCACATTCTCTTTGGCAGCCTAGCCTCACCCGGTTTTCATCCCGTGGGGGTCAGCGGGTGAGGCAGGGAAGCCGGCCTCGAAAGAGACCTCGCAGCGGGCTCCATCTTGGGCGGCCAGCTTGATGATGACAAATCCTTCCATCTAGCCTTCCTAGTTGTGCTCGCGCTACCGAGCCCCCCGAAGGGCCCTGACTTCCTCCGCCCAGGCGCACTTGTACGTAATGCGATAGAGCTCTACGAGAGTGCGCACTCGGTGAGAGGCAAGCTTGCCGTGAACGCTGACATCCCAGATGTTTACATAGAACACCTCGATGACGCCCTCATCCGAAAGGCCATGACCTCGGCGCTGGACTCGGCGAAAACGTCGGGCGAATTCCCCAAGGGGTTCACCAAATCGCTGGTTTAGTTGATGGCACGCGAAAGGTGGCAGCCTGGCCGCTGCATGGTCCGCCTGAAGTGGGAAGCCACTTCCTTCGGCCGCGCAGGGGCATAGCAGATGGTGCTTCCCAATGGCGGGCACGAACCCTGGTGACTCCATCGAGGTTGTACCCCTGGACAGGCTTCCTGGGGGAGACGGCGCGGGACTCCGCCGCTGGCGAGCGCAGCGCAGCTCGTGCTCACGAGCTTGCAGGTCAATGGTGCCTCACGAGCGCCCTCCCGCCATCTTGAAGAGTCGATGAAGGCAACAGTGGATCTGGCGTCCTTAGAGACGCCGGGGGCTTTGTTGATGTTGATCCGCACGAGCGTGCCCCTACCCGTCGCGCCAAATGTCGCCACGCGTGTGCAGAACATATGCGAGACACCGTGGACTGTGGACATCCTTCTGCTGATTCATGAGTGGGGCGCAAGTTGAGGATCTACACTACGGAAATGCATTAAGTTAACATGATGATTTACCCAGGCTCGGGCCGCATGGTTGCATAATACCCTACTCCTGCTTTGTGTGTGGTTTCTTTAGTGGAAAATGTGGTACAAGTCCTTCCCGGGAACGGGAAGAGTAGTGTGCTCCTACTGGTCACCTACCAAGTATCCAACCTTCTTCTCTCTGGTTTTCCCTTCTTCCCTTTTCCTTCCTTTTCTTCTCCTCTCTTCCTTAGCAGCTAGGTCCTCCTTTTATAGCTCAAGGGGTACCACAATGGCTTCGCCACTAAGGAAGTCACCTGGGTCCAACCAGGTAGGTAGATGCATTAAATGTTTGGTGAAGTGTCTTCACCTTCTAGCTTCCGGGAACGGACGCCTGTCTTGTCATAGCTGCCCATGGTGTCGTTTGTGTGGAGTATGACATGTCTCCAAATAGGTGCACACCATGTGGTAGAGTGTGGGGATGAGTCACCCCTCGCGTCTTGTCCATCTTCTGGCATGCCTGCCCACCTTCCGTGTGGCGCAAAGGTCCTGCGTACATAGAACAGCCACCCCACGTGTGGGTGAGGCGATAGCTTGCTATCGAAGGCTTGGTGCGGGCGGGCCAGCTGGGGACGATCGTTGCCGGGAGAGGTCATTCCCGGGTTTTGGCCAACAGAGTTGTTGCCAGGTAGTTTGATCTTGCTTCCTTCTTGCCTTGGGCTGGCTTGGATGACGGCTATGTAGATCTTTGAACAAAGATCTGCATGCCACCATGGAGCCTTGGCTCCTTCTGGATTGCTCGATGTTATTTCTTAACGAAGATCTGCATGCCACCACTAGGTTAAGGGGAAAAACCTGTGATGAATAATTCCTTTGTCTTCTTGAGTCTTGACCAAGGGCGACCATTGGTTGGGTCCGTGAACCTAGCCATCACGGTACCGACAAATACTGACAAACAGAAGTGCGCGAATGCGATAAAATTCCACAAAGCCTACCATGTAGGCATAAAATAACTATCAAAATCGTCACATAATTTGGACTCGTCAACTCCCCCAAGCTTAAGTATTGCTCGTCCCCGAGCAAGTACCGTAGCTTATATTCATGATGAGGATGATCATGCAGGCTTCCACTCAATGCTACTTCGTTCTCTAGAGGACAATGCATAGCCTTATACCCTAGTTCATAATTGTTTCAACTGGGCAAGCATAAGGGATCATTATTTTCCACTTTTTCTTAGAAGGTTGTGACTTTGTTTATTTTGTCCCATATCATCGGAATATGCCTAAGTGCCCATCTCACCCTTTTTGTTTCATGTGACATGCAAGCTAGCCATAATCCTCGTGAGAACCTATTGAAAAACATTTTTAATTAGAGAGGATTATTATTTTATCATACTGCTTGCACCATTAGTTTAACCTTTAATGAACTAGCATATAAAGTTACTCTTCTACCTTAAGAACTTAGTTACAATAATGTGAAGTACTTATGATCATCACACTAGTGATTATGCCCTACTACTTAGATCATTATTATCATCCTGCCCGTTCGCATAAAGCAATAATGGTATCACACATCAAGACATCCATATACTCATTGGAAAATATCATTCCTTATTCAAAGAGGAAAAAGATAGTTCAACCTTATTGAAATAAAAAACTGTGAGCTAATCTCGACTTGCTGGAAATAAATATGTAAAAACTAAAGATACAAAGTATGCGAGGATCTCCCCCAAGCTTACAATCAAGCCGGAGAGATCCAGGTACTTAGCGTTTTATGCTCACTCCTGGGTATCCTTGCGGGCCATGGAGATGCTCTTGAAGCGTCCACGATCTGGGTAAAAAACTCAAGCTGTGGAGTATTCTGATTAATTGTTTCAACCATGTGACAAATCTTATGGAAGAGACCATCGACCCATGCTTCCAGGTCTTTGCTCATCAACCAACAAGAATCAATCCCCTCTCCAATAGTACTCACACAAGCTTTAGAAATTTTCTCCAAATCTTTGATCTTTTCCTTTATCTCCTCTAGGGTTGGTGGTTCCTTTCCCCACTCCTTTTGAGGAGGCCCGAGAGGAATTAACGGAATAGATCCTTGAATATTGAATTGATAAGGGTTCTGAGGATACTCACCTGGAGTGGATTCATCTTCCCCCTCTTCTTCAATTTCTTCCTTCTTGATCGCTACGATCTTTACCCTGTTGCTGGTCTCCTCCTCCTCCGGGCGTGGTTCATCCTTGAGGCTCATCTTCCTCAGATCATCCCATCCAACGGGCACCACCTCCTCCAGATTGGGAAAGGGGATGATGTGGATGAAGGATGAAGAAGTCTCGTTACTCATGGCAGCACCGTCATCTGTAGCTAGAGATTTTTGAAGGAAGTTGTAGGCAAAAGAAACTTGAGATTAGATTTATTTGTGGCAAAGGGACGTGACCCTTAGCCCTTTATAATGGTTGGGGACCCTGCTAATGTCGAGATCAGGCATAGAGACTTAGTTAGAAAGAGATCAGAACAAATCAGGAAAGAATCGTGCCAACAGATTGCTCTACGGCCTTTCATACAAGCGGGAGCGCTCGTATGACCGGTCGTATGACCTGTTGCAGAGCCCTTATCTTTTTTTTTTCAAACCTGTTGCCGCAGTTGATCAACACGAGTGCTCATACAAACGTTGATGCTCACATGGAACGCCGTCGTTGGCTCTGTTGCCAAGTCGCTTGGCATCGGTGAAGCATGCGAGCAGCCATACGACCACGTTCGGTTGTTTACTAGGTCGTCGTTTGCTTTGTCGTCATTATGGTTTTTGCCTCCTCCGCATACGAGCGTCCTTTCGATTGGGTATGGTCGTATGGTACGCCATCTTTTGTTCTGTTGGCCTTCTCATCAATTTCTTCCTTCGAGAAATTTCCTCCCTGAAAAGTTAGCAACGAGAATACCCAACTCCAGACAAAAACTTAGCGATTCAGTACAGAGTTAAACATGTCTATCACCAAAAAAACATATAATTTGGGCTAATATCTACATCTATTAGAGGACATGATATTATTCTACTATACCGTCCCTTTTCCTTCTGAAGGCTTCAGCTTCTTCAATTGTGATGAAACTTACCTCTTCTACTTCTTGTTCTTCTTTATGTTCATCAGCGAGGTACAACTTCAAGCATTGACCATTTATGATCCATGGGGCATTTTCCCCCCTTTTAGCCGAACGGCTCTAGAGTTATAGACATCTTCTATCTCGTATGGTCCTTCCCACCGAGATGTGAGCTTTCCTGGAAACAACTTAAGATAAGAATTAAATAGGAGGACTTTGTCCCCCGCAGTAAGAGTTTGTTTCAAGATCTTTCGATCGTGCCACATCTTAACTTTTTCTTTAAACAACTGAGCACTCTCATAAGCATTGTTCCAGAGCTCTCCTAAGGTATGCATGTCTAATAGTCTCTTCTCTTCTGCCTCTGTAAGATCAAAATTTACATTTTTTACTGCCCAATAAGTTTTGTGCTCTAACTCTAAAGTTAAATGGCATGTCTTACCGTAAACCATCTTGTATGGTGTCATACCCATTGGGTTTTTGTAAGCGGTGCGGTAGGCCCAAAGGGTCTCATTTAATTTCTTTGCCCAATCCTTCCTGGACTTCTGCATCGTCTTTTGTACTATCATCTTTACCTCTCGGTTTGAGAGCTCATCCTGGACACTTGTTTGAGCGAGATTGGGAGAAGCCATTCGGCGAGTAACTCCATACTTGCGGAGGATCCTCCTGAAAATTCCTTGTATAAAATGAGATCCACTGTCAGTAATAAGAACTTTAGGTACTCCAAACCTGGGAAGAATGATGTGCTTTATCATCCTTACCAAGGGGGCGGCATCGGCATGGTGTGTAGGGATTGCCTAAACCCACTTTGTAACATAATCTACAGGCACAAGAATGTGAGTATGTCCATCAGAGACAGGAAATGGTCCCAAATAATCTAGGCCCCAAACATCAAAAGGTTCACAAACTAGATTATAATTCATAGGCATTTCTTCTCTCCAATCTATATTACATGTGCGTTGACACGCATCACAACTCTTAACAAACCTGTGCGCATCTCTGAAACGTGTAGGCCAATAGAATCCTAATTAAAGTACTCTGGCAGCGGTTTGGTCTCCGGCGTGATGTCCTGCATAAGGACTATTATAAAATTTATTAAGAATGTCATTGATGGCCTGCAAGTGCATAGGGTTTAGTTGTAGCCTTTTCGAAGTAAGAGTATCGATCCCACAGGGAGCATAGGAATCAGACTTTTGCCTCTTGTAGAGAATTATGTATTTTTGTTCCTGCAGATAATTGTAGACTAGAAGCTGAGTGAGGGCGGATAAAAATGATTGTTGAGTAGTGTTGTAACTTGTAACTAAATAACACGAAAGTAAATGAAGTGCAAGGATTGTAATGACTAGTGAAGTAACAGAATAAAAAGGCGTTCCCAGGGAGTCCGGAATCCCCATTGGTATCTTTTTAGCACACACATGCATAAACATGGTATAGACCGGATACTTGAGCCACTGTTGATGATTATGCTGGGTGGAGCTGGGTACAGTACACGTTCTACTCGTGGTAGACTTTGTGCCATGCACGCTGATGTCTACTACGCAACTTTTATTCTTGTAGACTCTGTTGGGCCTCCAAGCGCAGAGTTTTGTAGGACAGCAGCAAATTTCCCTTAAGTGAATGACCTAAGGTTTATCAATCCGTGGGAGGTGTAGGATGAAGATGGTCTCTCTCAAACAACCCTGCAATCAAATACAAGAAATCTCATGTGTCCCCAACACACCCAACACAATGGTAAATTGTATAGGTGCACTAGTTCGGTGAAGAGATGGTGATACAAGTGTAGTATGCATAGTAGATATAGGTTTTTGTAATCTCAAATAATGAAAATAGCAAGGTAGCAAGTAACAAAAGTGAGCACAAACGGTATTGCAAAGCTTGAAAAGAAGGCCTAGGGTTCATACTTTCACTAGTGCAATCTCTCAACAGTGCTAACATAATTGAATCATATAACAATCCCTCAACATGCGATAAAGAATCACTCCAAAGTTCTTATCTAGCGGAGAACATAAGAAGAAATTGTTGTTGGGTACGAAACCACCTCAAAGTTATCCTTTCCGATCAATCTATTGAGTCATCCCTATAATTGTCACAAACAGCCCTAGAGTTCGTACTAAAATAACACCATATGATATGCATCAACCAAATCTAATGTCACCACAAGTATCCATGAGTTGATTATTCGACATGCATCAAACAACTTCAGATTCATAATATTCAATCCACACAAAAAACTTCAAAGAGTACCCCAAAGTTTCTATCAGAGAAAGAAGGATGAAAACGTGTACCAACCCATATGCCTAGATTACCCCAAGGTCACGGGAATCCGCAAGTTGATTACCAAAACATACATCAAGTGACTCAATAGAATACCCCATTGTCACCACGGGTATCCACACGCAAGACATATCGAGTGTTCTCAAATCCAAAGTATTCAATCCGACAATAATGAAACCTCAAAGGGAAAGACTCAATTCATCACAAGAAGATAGAGAGGGAAGAAACACCATATGATCCAACTATATTAACAAAGCTCGCGGTACATCAAGATCCTGCCAAATCAAGAACACGAGAGAGAGAGAGAGAGAGAGAGAGAGAAAGAGAGAGAGAGAGATCAAACACATAGCTACTGGTACATACCCTCAGCCCTAAGGATGAACTACTCCCTCATCATCATGGAGACCGCCGGGATGATGAAGATGGCCTCTGGTGATGATTTCCCCTTTCGGCAGGGTGCAGGAAAAGGCCTCCAGATGGGATCTCTTTGGAATAGAGGCTTGCGGCGGCGAAGTCGAAGTTCTAGGTTTATTTCTGGGGGTTTCTCTATTTATAAGAATTTTCAGCATTGGAATCACGTGAAAAGGAGTTACGAGGGGGGAGGGCGCCGAGTTGCCTTGTCACCTCCTCGTGGATCTTCTGGTCCTCCCACGAAGCTTCGAGGGTCTCTTATGTTCCAAAAAAAATCGTCAAAAAGTTTCATCGCGTTTGTACTTCGTTTAGTATGGATTTTCTGGAAAACCAAAAACAGGCAGAAAACAGCAACTAGCACTGGGCACTAGGTTAATATGTTAGTCCATGAAAATTATACAAAAGTCATATAAAAGTGCACCAAAACCATATAAGATTATTGTAAACATCGCATGAATACTTCATAAATTATATATATGTTGGAGACGTATCACCTTCCCCAAGCTTAATTCCTACTCGTCCTCGAGTAGGTAAATGATAAAAGAAATAATTTATGAAGTGTGAATGCTAGCATAGTGCATAAGTTTGATCAATGATAATTTCAATCACTTTTTCTAGCATCATTATATATCATAAACAATAGCTCAACTCATAAAACTTTTCATGATCAAGTAGCAAGCTATTCACATGTTAAAGTATAGACCATAAACTTTCTTGAAAACTAACAAACTATGTTCTCAGTCATCAAACAATTACAATTCATCTTATTTTCAGGAAGGGTCTATGTAAGAGCTTTGATTAGGAAAACTCCACATACTCAACTATCATTTAGTCTTCCATGATTGCTGACACTCAAAGCATATTTTTAGAACAAGTTGTTTCAATCAAACACAGAGGAAGATAGGGGCTTAATGCTTCGCCTCCCAACTTATTTATCTCAGGGATAATGTCAACAATAATAACTCATGATTACCTATATTCAACTGGATATATGTGTCTGGATCATTCCTTACCACGTGATGCTTGCCAAGTGGAGAATAATTGAGGTTGAAATAAGAATGAATATTATTGACTCTTGCATAAAAGTAAACGCTAAAAATTAAAAGATAGGCCCTTCGCAGAGGGAAGCAGAGGTTGTCATGCGCTTTTGATTTTTGTATGTGCAAGCCCTTAATGCAAAGGAACGCCACTTTATATTGCCCCTTATGATAGCAACCTTTATTATGTAGTCCGTCGCTTTTATTTATAAAGGTGGAATAAATCTTTGTTGTGGGTTTGAAAATATATATATGAAAACATAGAATGATGTATGAATATTCGTAATCGAATACAAAATGGATTCGAATTTAGTTGCCAGGGTAAACGTGAATGCTTATTCTACCAAAATTTGAACAAAGCGGTTCTTGGCAAAACACCCACTCCCTCGTCGGCTGCCCGAAACCAGTGTTTGCGAGATGGAAATTACTGTCTACCCTTGATAGTCACATCCTATCGGGCCGATTTCCCATGGTCTCAATAGGGGTAGGTTTGTAACTTCACACAGACATGACACGACCGCCTCTCACCTCATTTAGACACGGTGGGCGCCAAATGTGGGCGGCAAAACACATTTGATTCAAGCTCGTCCCAAAGACCTCTCTCTCCCCCTCCATTTCCCCATTCATACACGGTGGGCGGCAAAACAAAATCTCCTCGGCCAAAATCGATCTAGGCAAATATTTTAAGTAGGGGTAGGTTTGTAACTTCACTCATACGTGACACAACTGCCCTACCTGTCAGCCCCGTTCATATACCGTGGGTGCCAACCGTGGGCGCCGAAACTCTCCTCGCCCGAAATCGCTCTCGACAAATATTGGGGAGATGCGAGATTACCGTCCTATCCCCATCCAACGTGACATCCGAAATTTTAAACGGGGGCAAAGTTCGTAACTTTCCCACATTTCAGACAAGCGCATCCCAAAGTGGTTCCCCCTCTCCCTCCATTCCCCATTCATACACCGCGGCGCCAGAACACCCTCTCCTCGGCCGAAATCGCTCTCAGCAAATATTCGGGAGATGCGAGATTACCGTCCTATCCCCAACCGACCAATATCGCTCTGATGTCTGAAATTTTAAACGGGGGCTAAGTTTGTAACTTTCCCCACATTTGAGACAAGCGCGTCCCAAAGACATGGTTCCCTCCTCCTCTCTCGCTCCATTTCCCCATTCATACTCCATGGGCGCCAAAAGCCCCTCTCCACCCCAGCCTCCTCCGTCCGCCACCCTATCCACCACCATCCTCCTCCACCATGCCGGAGCAGCTACCCCGACGCCGTCGTCCATTACAAGAGATCGACGTCTCTCATCCACCGCGCTGGATCAGGATCCTTGCATCGCGTCCTCTCGCTTCATCCGCACCGTCGTCCACCATGTCGTGGCCACTCCTATGACCATCTCATCCACGGCAACAGGACCTATCCTCTGATGCTGTCGTGCCGACGACCATCTATGGGGCCATCTAGCCCCTTTGCGGTTTGACTAGGAGAATGCGCAAGCACAAAGAGCAGAATCAACAGCAAACTCAAAGGATTTTACCCAGGTTCGGACCACCGTGAGGTATAAAACCCTACTCCTGCTTTGTGTATTGGATGTGTTTGGGCTCAAGTACAAGGAGCACTTCTTGCCGGCAAAGTGCAGGAAGAGCAGCTATGCATGCAAAATGAGCAAAAGTGTCGACCTTTGTAAAGGTTGCCCTGGCCCTCCTTTTATAGCTCAAGGGGTAACCACAGAGGCAAAACAGTCATTACAAGTTGATTAGATAGCAAACAGTGCTATCATACCTAACTCTGCCGGATTAGGACAAAAGCATTTATTGCACCGTTAGGTGTCATGTGGAGGAGGAGCCCCGGCAAGCTTTCTGCACCGCTCGCCCAGCTACCTCTTATTATCTTGACACGCCTCATGGACGGGTGTCATTAAAGCCAAATCACCTTCCAGCAGGCTGACACGTGCCCTGACAAACCTCACCAAACCATCTGCGCACTCGACACCTCACCGATTTGCGACTAGCTGCTCGATGAGGTGGAGCGCAAATGAGCTAAAGAGGGTTTGCCGGCATGGAGCTTGCCGGGTCTTCTCCTTGCCGGCTTGAGCCTTGCCGGCAAGTACTACCTTCATCTCTGGCATCGATCAGGGGTTCCTTGATGTCTTGTTTTGATCTTACTCCTATTGCCTTTGTAACTAGGCCTTGAATCTTGATCTTAACGTTGGTTATCTCCGGCAAGCCCTGGCCATCAAGGCTGCTACCACTGCCTGTGCATAAGTCAGGGTATAAAATACCCATGTTTTATACACCGACAGGAGCCCCCGGGCCTGGGCCACACGCGCGTCCAAAGCGTCGTTGGGCTAGGACCAAACAATGCACAGACACATGGTAGGAAATTACCGCCGTAGAATCCTGTGATGATGATTTCCTGTCACACGCCCACGTCACGCATTAAATGCGAGTCGCAGGAGTGGTGGACTGGAGCAACGGTTTGTGGTAGTGCGCCCGTAAAAGCGCCGCAATGTTGGACAGTAAAGAGCCAGCCCCCTCGCGCCTTCCCCATAAAAAGGTAACCGCGAGGAGGCGCTACTCATTCACATCGCCCTCCGCTGCATCTTCTTCTTCCTCTCGCACCAGCAGATCTCGCCATTGCCGCCTCCACCAACTCGCGCCTCTTCCACCCCCAATCCTTCCTTTCGAGCCCTCATGGTGCCCAAAAAGGGCGATACAGAGGGAAAGAAGCTCGCCAATCCTGTTGATCCCAAGGCCGAGAAGCGGAAGGCGGACATGGAACAGCAGCGGAGGGAGAATGTGGTTTGCTCGCCGCCGGCTCTGGATAGCAACGCCTTGATAGCAAGGTACGCGTACATGTGGCGAAAGGATACCAAGGACCACAAGGCCCCAGTGGTGCTCCCCGCCGGTGGCAAGACCCCATCAGACGCATACCCATTCTTCTGCGCATATTTCTATTGCGGTCTGATTCCTCCATTTTCGGATTTCTTTGCTGAGCTGATGTACACTTTTGGATTCCGACTGCTGGATTTCACCCCAAATGCAATGACTTGCATGGCAGTCTTGGCCCATATGTGCGAGAATTTCGTCGGAGTCGTCCCCAACGTCGACCTCTTCCGCCACTTCTTCATTCCTCGCATCGAAGGGGATGCGCTTTCTGGCAGCGTGACTTGGATTCCCAGGGCCAAGGCAAAAGGACAGTATCTTGCCGGGCTTCTGCACTTGAAATGGGAGGAATGGCGGGCAGAGTGGTGCTGGATTAAGGAGAAGGATTTCCCCAACTTCTGCTTGCCGCGCACCCCCACTATATATAGGGGGAAGGGGAGAGGGGGCCAGCCCCCTTAGATCCATCTAGAGGGGGGGGCGGCGGCCCCCCGGGGGGCCGTGGCCCCCCCTAGGGTTTCCAACCCTAGGCGCCTTGGGGTTCCCAACCCAAATACAGCCCATTAGGTCCTCCGTGGCAGGTGGACCCTCACGGTGGACCCCCGGAACCCCTTCGGTGGTCCCGGTACAATACCGATAAACCCCGAAACCTTTCCGGTGACTGAAACTGGACTTCCCATATATAAATCTTCACCTCCGGACCATTCCGGAACTCCTCGTGACGTCCGGGATCTCATCCGGGACTCCGAACAACTTTCGGTAACCACATACAATTCCCATTACAACTCTAGCGTCACCGAACCTTAAGTGTGTAGACCCTACGGGTTCGGGAGACACGTAGACATGACCGAGACACCTCTCCGGTCAATAACCAACAGCGGGATCTGGATACCCATGTTGGCTCCCACATGCTCCACGATGATCTCATCGGATGAACCACGATGTCGGGGATTCAATCAATCCCATATACAATTCCCTTTGTCTACCGGTATGATACTTGCCCGAGATTCGATCGTCGGTATCCCTATACCTTGTTCAATCTCGTTACCGGCAAGTCTCTTTACTCGTTCCGCAACACATCATCCCATGGCTAACTCCTTAGTCACATTGAGCTCATTATGACGATGTCTTACCGAGTGGGCCCAGAGATACCTCTCCGTCATACGGAGTGACAAATCCCAGTCTCGATTCGTGCCAACCCAACAGATACTTTCGGAGATACCCGTAGTGTACCTTTATAGCCACCCAGTTACGTTGTGACGTTTGGCACACCCAAAGTATTCCTACGGTATCCGGGAGTTGCACAATCTCATGGTCTAAGGAAACGATACTTGACATTGGAAAAGCTTTAGCAGACGAACTACACGATCTTGTGCTATGCTTAGGATTGGGTCTTGTCCATCACATCATTCTTCTAATGATGTGATCCCGTTATCAACGACATCCAATGTCCATGGTCATGAAACCGTGACCATCTATTGATCAACGAGCTAGCCAACTAGAGGCTCACTAGGGACATGTTGTGGTCTATGTATTCACACATGTATTACGGTTTCCGGTTAACACAATTATAGCATGAACAATAGACAATTATCATGAACAAGGAAATACAATAATAACCATTTTATTATTGCCTCTAGGGCATATTTCCAACAGTCTCCCACTTGCACTAGAGTCAATAATCTAGTTACATTGTGATGAATCGAACACCCATAGCATTCTGGTGTTGATCATGTTTTGCTCGTGAGAGAGGTTTAGTCAACGGATCTGCGACATTCAGATCCGTATGTACTTTACAAATATCTATATCTCCCTCCTGAATGTAATCACTGATGGAGTTGAAGCGGCGCTTGATGTGTCTTGTCTTCTTGTGAAACCTAGGCTCCTTGGCAAGGGCAATAGCTCCAGTGTTGTCACAGAATAGAGTCATCGGGCCCGACGCATTGGGAATTACTCCCAGGTCGGTGATGAACTCCTTCATCCAGACTCCTTCCTTTGCTGCTTCCGAAGCAGCTATATACTCCGATTCACATGTAGATGCCGCCACGACACTTTGCTTGCTGCTGCACCAGCTGACTGCCCCTCCGTTCAAAATATACACGTATCCGGTTTGCGACTTGGAGTCGTCCGGATCTGTGTCGAAGCTAGCATCGACGTAACCCTTTACGATGAGCTCTTTGGCACCTCCATATACGAGAAACATGTCCTTTGTCCTTTTCAGGTACTTCAGGATATTCTTGACCGCTGTCCAGTGTTCCGCTCCGGGATCACTTTGGTACCTCCCTACCAAACTTATGGCAAGGTTCACATCAGGTCTGGTACACAGCATGGCATACATAATAGAGCCTATGGCTGAAGCATAGGGGATGACACTCATCTCTTCTCTATCCTTTGCCGTGGTCGGGCATTGAGTCGTACTCAATCTCACACCCTGTAACACGGGCAAGAACCCCTTCTTGGACTGATCCATATTGAACTTCTTCAATATCTTTTCAAGGTATGTGCTTTGTGAAAGACCTATGAGGCGTTTCGATCTATCTCTATAGATCTTAATACCTAATATGTAAGCAGCTTCTCCAAGGTCCTTCATTGAAAAACATTTATTCAAGTAGGCCTTTACACTTTCCAAAAGTTATATATCATTTCCCATCAGCAATATGTCATCCACATATAATATGAGAAATGCTACAGAGCTCCCACTCACTTTCTTGTAAATACAGGGTTCTCCATAAACCTGCATAAACCCAAACACTTTAATCACCTCATTAAAGCGAATGTTCCAACTCCGAGATGCTTGCACCAGCCCATAGATGGAGCGCTGGAGCTTGCATACTTTGTTAGCATCTTTAGGATCGACAAAACCTTCCGGCTGCATCATATACAGTTCTTCCTTAAGGAAGCCATTAAGGAATGCTGTTTTGACGTCCATTTGCCAGATCTCATAATCATAAAATGCGGCAATTGCTAACATGATTCGGACAGACTTCAGCATCGCTACGGGTGAGAAAGTCTCATCGTAGTCAACTCCTTGAACTTGTCGATAACCCTTAGCGACAAGCCGAGCCTTATAGACGGTCACATTACCATCCGCGTCAGCCTTCTTCTTAAAGATCCATTTATTTTCAATGGCTCGCTTATCATCAGGCAAGTCCACCAAAGTCCACACTTTGTTCTCATACATGGATCCTATCTCGGATTTCATGGCTTCAAGCCATTTGTTGGAATCCGGGCCTGCCATCGCTTCTTCATAGTTCGAAGGTTCACTGTTGTCCAACAACATGATCTCCAGGACAGGGTTGCCGTACCACTCTGGTGCGGAACGTGTCCTGGTGGACCTTCGACGTTCAATAGTAACTTGATCTGAAGTTTCATGATCATCATCATCAACTTCCTCTCCAGCCGGTGTAGGCTCCACAGAAACAACTTCCTGTGCTGTGCTACCCTCCGGTTCGAGTGGAGGTACAATTACCTCATCAAGTTCTATTTTCCTCCCACTTACCTCTTTCGAGAGAAACTCTTTCTCGAGAAAGGATCCATTCTTGGCAACAAAGACTTTGCCTTCGGATCTGAGGTAGAAGGTATACCCAATAGTCTCTTTGGGATATCCTATGAAGACACACTTTTCCGCTTTGGGTTCGAGCTTCTCAGGTTGAAGTTTCTTCACATAAGCATCGCATCCCCAAACTTTTAGAAACGACAGCTTAGGTTTCTTTCCAAACCATAATTCATACGGTGTCGTCTCAACGGACTTTGACGGTGCCCTATTTAAAGTGAATGCGGCAGTCTCTAATGCATATCCCCAAAATGATAGCGGTAAGTCGGTAATAGACATCATAGATCGCACCATATCCAATAGAGTGCGGTTACGACGTTCAGACACACCATTTCGCTGAGGTGTGCCAGGCGGCGTGAGTTGTGAAACAATTCCACATTTCCTTAGGTGCGTGCCAAACTCGTGACTTAAATATTCTCCGCCACGATCAGATCGTAGGCACTTTATTTTCCTGTCACGTTGATTCTCTACCTCACTTTGAAATTCCTTGAACCTTTCAAAGGTTTCAGACTTGTGTTTCATTAAGTAGACATACCCATATCTGCTCAAGTCATCAGAGAGGGTGAGAACATAACGGTAGCCACCGCGAGCCTCGACGCTCATTGGACCGCATACATCGGTATGTATTATCTCTAACAAGTCAGTTGCTCGCTCCATTGTTCTAGAGAACGGAGTCTTGGTCATCTTGCCCATGAGGCATGGTTCGCACGTGTCAAATGATTCGAAATCAAGAGACTCCAAAAGTCCATCAGCATGGAGCTTCTTCATGCGTTTGACACCAATATGACCAAGGCGGCAGTGCCACATGTAAGTGGGACTATCGTTATCAACCTTACACTTTTTGGTACTCACACTATGGACGTGTGTAACATCACGTTCGAGATTCATCAAAAATAAACCATTGACCAGCGGGGCATGACCATAAAACATTTCTCTCATATAAATAGAACAACCATTATTCTCAGATTTAAATGAGTAGCCATCTCGCATCAAACGAGATCCAGATACAATGTTCATGCTCAAAGCTGGTACTAAATAACAATTATTGAGGTTTAAAACTAATCCCGAAGGTAGATGTAGAGGTAGCGTGCCGACGGCGATCACATCGACCTTGGAACCATTCCCGACGTGCATCGTCACCTCGTCCTTTGCCAGTCTCCGCTTATTCCGTAGCTCCTGCTTGGAGTTACAAATGTGAGCAACTGCACCGGTATCAAATACCCAGGAGCTACTACGAGCGCTGGTTAGGTACACATCAATAACAAGTATATCACATATACCTTTAACGTTGCCGGCCTTCTTATCCGCTAAGTACTTGGGGCAATTCCGCTTCCAGTGACCGGTACCCTTGCAATAAAAGCACTCAGTCTCAGGCTTGGGTCCATTCTTGTTCTTCTTCCCGGCAACTTGCTTACCGGGCGCGGCAACAGCTTTGCCGTCCTTCTTGAAGTTCTTCTTACCCTTGCCTTTCTTGAAACTAGTGGTCTTATTCACCATCAACACTTGATGCTCCTTTTTGATCTCGACCTCCGCTGATTTCAGCATCGAGTACAACTCAGGAATGGACTTCTCCATACCCTGCATGTTGTAGTTCATCACAAAGCTCTTGTAGCTAGGTGGAAGCGACTGGAGGATTCTGTCAATGACCGAGTCATCCGGCAGATTAACTCCCAGCTGAGTCAAGCGGTTGTGTAACCCAGACATTTTGAGTATGTGCTCACTGACAGAACTATTCTCCTCCATCTTACAGCTGAAGAACTTGTCGGAGACGTCATATCTCTCGACCCGGGCATGAGCTTGGAAAACCAGTTTCAGCTCTTGGAACATCTCATATGCTCCGTGTTGCTCAAAACACTTTTGGAGCCCCGGTTCTAAACTGTAAAGCATGCCGCACTGAACTAGGGAGTAATCATCGCAGCGTGACTGCCAAGCGTTCGTAACATCTTGGTCCGCTGGGAAAATGGGTGGGTCACCTAGCGGTGCATCGAGGACATACAATCTCTTGGAAGCTATGAGGATGATCCTCAAGCTACGGACCCAGTCCGCATAGTTGCTTCCATCATCTTTCAGCTTGGTTTTCTCTAGGAACGCGTTGAAGTTGAGGGTGACATTAGCGTTGGCCATTGGATCTACAATATAGACATCTCTCTAGTCATCCAAGTGATACATGATCCATGTCAACTAGCCCGTGTCCGATCATCACGTGAGACGGACTAGTCATCCATGGTGAACATCTCTATGTTGATCGCATTTACTATACGACTCATGTTCGACCTTTCGGTCTTCCGTGTTCCGAGGCCATGTCTGTACATGCTAGGCTCATCAAGTCAACCTAAGTGTTTCGCGTGTGTAAATCTGGCTTACACCCGTTGTATGCGAACGATAGAACCTATCACACCCGATCATCACGTGGTGCTTCGGAACAATGATCCTTAGCAACGGTGCACAGTTAGGGTGAACAGCTTTCTTGAAATTTTATTGAGAGATCATCTTATTTACTACCGTCGTTCTAAGCAAATAAGATGTAAACATGATAAACATCACATGCAATCAATATAGAGACATGATATGGCCAATATCATCTTGCTCCTTTGATCTCCATCTTCGGGGCACCATGATCATCACTGTCACCGGCACGACACCATGATCTCCATCATCATGATCTCCATCATTGTGTCTTCATGAAGTTGTCTCGCCAACTATTACTTCTACTACTATGGCTAACGTTTAGCAATAAAGTAAAGTAATTACATGGCGTTTATGATTGACACGCAGGTCATACAATAAAATAAGACAACTCCTATGGCTCCTGCCGGTTGTCATACTCATCGACATGCAAGTCGTGAATCCTATTACAAGAACATGATCAATCTCATGCATCACAATGCATCACATCACATCCTTTTGGCCATATCACATCACAAGGCATATGCTGCAAAAACAAGTTAGACGTCCTCTAATTTGTAGTTGCAAGTTTTTACGTGGCTGCTATAGGTTTCTAGCAAGAACGTTTCTTACCTACGCCAAAACCACAACGTGATATGCCAATTGCTATTTACCCTTCATAAGGACCCTTTTCATCGAATCCGATCCGACTAAGGTGGGAGAGACAGACACCCGCTAGCCACCTTATGCAACAAGTGCATGTCAGGCGGTGGAACCGGTCTCACGTAAGCGTACGTGTAAAGTTGGTCCGGGCCGCTTCATCCCACAATACCGCCGAATCAAGATAAGACTAGTAACGGCAAGCAAATTAACAAGATCGACGCCCACAACAACTTGTGTTCTACTCGTGCATAGATTCTACGCATAGACCTAGCTCATGATGCCACTATTGGGAGACGTAGTAGTAAATCAAAAAATTTCCTACATGTTCACCAAGATCTATCTATGGAGAAACCAGCAACGAGTAAGGGGAGAGTGAATCTTCATACCCTTGAAGATCGCTAAGCGGAAGCGTTACAAAGAACGCGGTTGATGGAGTCGTACTCGCGGCGATTCAAATCGCGAAAGATCCGATCCAAGCGCCGAACGGACGGCGCCTCCGCGTTCAACACACGTACAGCCCGGGGACGTCTCCTCCTTCTTGATCCAGCAAGGGGGAAGGAGAAGTTGAGGGAGAGCTCCGGCAGCACGACGGCGTGGTGGCGGTGGAGCTCGTGGTTCTCCGGCAGAGCTTCGCTAAGTGCTACGGAGGAGGAGGAGGTGTAGGAAGGGGGAAGGGCTGCGCCAAGGGAAGGGTGTGTAGCTGCCCTCCCACCCCCACTATTTATAGGGGGAAGGGGAGAGGGGGCCAGCCCCCTTAGATCCATCTAGAGGGGGGGCGGCGGCCCCCCTAGGGTTTCCAACCCTAGGCGCCTTGGGCCCTTGGGGCGGCGGTCCCCCGGGGGGGCCGGGGCCCCCTTAGGGTTCCCAACCCAAATACAGCCCATTAGGTCCTCCGTGGCAGGTGGACCCTCACGGTGGACCCCCGGAACCCCTTCGGTGGTCCCGGTACAATACCGATAAACCCCGAAACCTTTCCGGTGACTGAAACTGGACTTCCCATATATAAATCTTCACCTCCGGACCATTCCCGAACTCCTCGTGACGTCCGGGATCTCATCCAGGACTCCGAACAACTTTCGGTAACCACATACAATTCCCATTACAACTCTAGCGTCACCGAACCTTAAGTGTGTAGACCCTACGGGTTCGGGAGACACGTAGACATGACCGAGACACCTCTCCGGTCAATAACCAACAGCGGGATCTGGATACCCATGTTGGCTCCCACATGCTCCACGATGATCTCATCGGATGAACCACGATGTCGGGGATTCAATCAATCCCATATACAATTCCCTTTGTCTACCGGTATGATACTTGCCCGAGATTCGATCGTCGGTATCCCTATACCTTGTTCAATCTCGTTACCGGCAAGTCTCTTTACTCGTTCCGCAACACATCATCCCGTGGCTAACTCCTTAGTCACATTGAGCTCATTATGACGATGTCTTACCGAGTGGGCCCAGAGATACCTCTCCGTCATACGGAGTGACAAATCCCAGTCTCGATTCGTGCCAACCCAACAGATACTTTCGGAGATACCCGTAGTGTACCTTTATAGCCACCCAGTTACGTTGTGACGTTTGGCACACCCAAAGTATTCCTACGGTATCCGGGAGTTGCACAATCTCATGGTCTAAGGAAACGATACTTGACATTGGAAAAGCTTTAGCAGACGAACTACACGATCTTGTGCTATGCTTAGGATTGGGTCTTGTCCATCACATCATTCTTCTAATGATGTGATCCCGTTATCAACGACATCCAATGTCCATGGTCATGAAACCGTGACCATCTATTGATCAACGAGCTAGCCAACTAGAGGCTCACTAGGGACATGTTGTGGTCTATGTATTCACACATGTATTACGGTTTCCGGTTAACACAATTATAGCATGAACAATAGACAATTATCATGAACAAGGAAATACAATAATAACCATTTTATTATTGCCTCTAGGGCATATTTCCAACAAGGATACCAAGGACTACAAGGCCCCAGTGGTGCTCCCCGCCGGTGGCAAGACCCCATCAGACGCATACCCATTCTTCTGCGCATATTTCTATTGCGGTCTGATTCCTCCATTTTTGGATTTCTTTGCTGAGCTGATGTACACTTTTGGATTCCGACTGCTGGATTTCACCCCAAATGCAATGACTTGCATGGCAGTCTTTGCCCATATGTGCGAGAATTTCGTCGGAGTCGTCCCCAACGTCGACCTCTTCCGCCACTTCTTCATTCCTCGCATCGAAGGGGATGCCCTTTCTGGCAGCGTGACTTGGATTCCCAGGGCCAAGGCTAAAGGATAGTATCTTGCCGGGCTTCTGCACTTGAAATGGGAGGAATGGCGGGCAGAGTGGTGCTGGATTAAGGAGAAGGATTTCCCCAACTTCTGCTTGCCGCGCACGGAGAAGATCGACCGCGGCAAGAATTGGAGTGACTTTGGCGCCAGCGACAAGAAGCTCGGCCCGACACTGAACCGGATTGCTCGCCTCAAGTCTGCCGGGCTGACTATTGAAATGGTGGGAGCCGATTTCCTCCGACGACGCCTTGCGCCACTTCAGAAGAGGCAGAGGTACACTTGGGAGTACAAGAATGCCGGGGATATCATGCGGATATACCCAGGGCTGGCCAATAACTTGACGGTCATGCAACACATCAGTCTCTGCCATCAGCTCTTCAGGACCTCCGGCAAGTTTCACTTGCCGGGCCAAGTTGTGCCACTGCATATCAACTCCGCCAAGGATTCCATCTTGGCAATGATGCTGGCATGCAACGCCTGAGGAGTTGAAGCTGATTGGGAGATGCCCTCACTCGAGGATGAGATGACTTGGGCTTCCAATTTGACGGAGAAGGCCATTCGAGAAGAAAAGGACCTCATTCAGGCCACCAGGGATGAAGAGTTGGCATTCATCACTCACAGGGCCGAAGAAGTCTTGAAGACCGGCAACGCTGGCGGCTCCCAGGCTGCGGCTACTGAGGAGGAAGAGACCCCCGATGAAGAGGTTGCCGAAGAGCACCAGGAGGAGCCTGCCGGGAAGATGTTGCCGGTGAAGTCGAGCGAGGGGAGGATCCTCAAGGCCCGAAGAAGAAAGCGCGTGTTCTTCGGAAGGTGTCTAGCCAGGAGGCAGTGCGGCCCTCTTCGTCAGGGACTGGCCCTTCTGTAAAGAAGACGACCACAAGAACTGGCCAGCAGCAAGAAGTGCGCCGGCAAACGACTCGGCGCCCTCGAGCTCAACGTCCACCACTTCAGCAAGGAGTCGCCGGTGAAGTTGAGTCTTCTCAACAGGCATCTTTGCCTCCACCGGCAATCAAGAGAGCCAGGGAGTCGCCTCTGTCGGTGAGATACGACCTCTCCATTCTCAGCGAGTCTGAAGACGAAGAGTAAGCATAATTACTTTATCTTCATCAAATCTTGATCTTTGCTTTGATTGTCATTTAACTTGACTTCCTTTGTTTTTGCAGGGATACAGAACCACTTATGCACAGGGTGAAACGAGAGAGAGGTGCAACAGAGCACGAACCCACGGCAAGTGCTGGGCAGGGGGTTACATCTGCTGATACCATCATTATCAGCCCCCAGCCCAGCCCCCTGTGTGAAGTCGTGGTGCAGTTCCCACTCGCAGGCACCGGCACTGGAGTTCCTCTTCCTGAGCCTGACAAGGAGATAGGAGGAGGCCGCCAAGAGGAAGAGCGCCAAGAGGCGGATCCTGCTGTGGCTCCTCCGTCGACCATCATCCCGGAGAGCGTTCCTCCGACAAGGGCCTCTGCTGATGAGCCCGCCCGCACCGAAATTGTCCCGGCGAGTGAAACTGCCGGAGACCGTGCGGCGCCAACCGAAGTTGCCAGGGAAGGAGAAACCTTTCCTCAACGAACATCAACCGGTAATCCACTTATCATTAAGCATCTACTCGAAATTTTTGTTTTCTTGAACTTGGCTTGTAATCTGAACCACTTTTTGCTCTTGTTTCTGTTCCATCTTGCAGATCCAACCTCTCCCGAAGAAAGAGAAATCCTTGCAGATGTGGCCGAAATTGCCAAGAGTGTTGCCGATGAAGCCGCCAAGATCTTTGTTGAAAAGGCCGACAAATCTGCTGCTGAGGAAGCAGGAGAAGTTACCAGAGAGCAGAGGAGGTCTCCCGACAACACATCCATTCCTCCTCAAGCAAGCACATAAATGGTGGTGGTTGCCGCTGATAAGCCAGACCTTGCCGCTCAACCAACCGCGCCAACCACTCAATCCTTGACGGACGTCCTGACGCTCACTGCTCCTCAGCAAGAATCTGAATCCCCTAGTTCGTCAAGCACCGGAGAGCTGAAGTTTGATGAGGAGATTGCTCATATCCTCGCCTCCGTCCCCAAAAGTAATCTTGAAACTGACAATGCTACCGATAGCACAGAAGATCTCGCCTTCCTAGAGACCATGGCCGTTGGTCTCAGGGATGTGCAAGATCGCTATGGTAAGCGATGGGACAAGCTTCAAGCGGAACACATAGCTCTAGAGGTGGTTGAGGAAAAACTGAAGAAAAAGGCAGAAGATATCCACACTTGGTATAACAGCCAATCTCACAATCTGAGAAGGCAAGAAGAAAAGCTTGCCGCCGCCCAAGAGAAGGCGACTGCTTTGGACGGCAAGCTGGCAGAGCGCGAAGCGCAGCTCAATGCCCGTGAAAGGAATCTTGCCGTGCAAGAAGAAGCCCTTGCTGCCAAACTTCGCGGCAAGGATGAAGAAATCGAAAAGCTCCTTGAGCAGAGGACCCAAGATCTAGAGAAGAATCACAAGGAATCTATCAAAATCTAAGCTCAAGAGAGTGCTGCCAAGCTCAAGGAAGCTACAAATAATGCTGCTGCTGCTGCCACTGCCAAGGCAGAATTGGAGACCCAGGTGAACAAGCTGAAGGAGGATCTTGCCACCAACAGTAAAGAGATCAAGATCCTCAAAGGTGAAGCGTAGAAGGCAGCTGATACCCTAGGGGAGCTACAGATGCAACTAGCATCTAAGAATCAAGATCTCAATACAACCGACAAGGCAGTGGAGGACCTGAAATCCAAGCTTATCACCCTGGAGAAAGATCTTGAGGCCGCCAAGGAAAGGGAGGTAATCTTGACGGAGAAACTTGACGCAGAAGAGACCTCCCGGGAAGACGCCGAGAACAAATTTTCTGAGCTGCGAGAAGTGCTCTCCCTCTGGACGAATAGGCTTGACAACATTGCCGAGCGCCTAACTTCCCAGCTTGCCATCATGGACATGAGGAGCTGGAGCTTCACTGTCAATGACAAGGAGACCGCCAGCGCCAGACTGACCAAGTTCTTCGAGGGCCTCATCGATGCCTTGAAAACTTATCATGAGGACAGGTCTGCTTCGTTTGCTGATGAATCCCGCAAATTCGGCCGTGACATCCTCTACAAGGTGCTCGTTAGGATCGCCTATCGAAATCCAGACGTCAATCTCTCCGGGATCTTCAGGCGCCTTTCGGAGAACACTCATATCACGGCCATCGACAAGGTCGCTGCTCCATTGGCCGACAAGGTTCTTCTTGTTCCCCGGCACGAAGGCGACCTCCAGAACTGACCTTGCTATTGCATTTGCCTCCAGTGCTATCATGTAAAAGATACATTTAATCTTAGGTTAGATCTGCACTGTGCTCGAGATGTAATGCAACTTAAGCTGTTCTGAAATGAATGTATGCTATTTTCCTTATCTTATTTTGCCTTTGCATGAATCATACACCTTACGCTTGCCAGATGCTTGCCGGTGCGCACACTCTTGCCGCGAGCGCTTGAGGACAGGTCCTTAGCAGCCTGCCAGAAGTGTCGCTGCCGGTAAGTTTTACCCTTGACGGTTCCAACGCAGCTACTCAAGTTATTGAGTGGACTCGAAACAAAATGAGAGCGTGATCAGTCACGGCAAGGTTCCTTAGCATGCAGGTTTCTCATACAAAGACATAAATCGTTCAAGGAAGATTGCAAATATGACAAAGAAATTATTTCAAAGATTTTCAACTTAGCTTCTTTTCCTTTGCCATGCTTCTTGCTACAAAACGATCACTTGAACGTCATTTGGTGGTATCCAACACCAGATCATCCCCCCCAGGAAACTTGCACGCGAGGGAACCTTTTACCCTTTTGAGAAAAAGAAAGAAGAGAAAGAAGTGGGTGGATGCCTTGACGGCTCATTAATCATTTCATACAAGGCGAAGTATAACACAACATCACATGTAATCATACATAAGTGAAAATGTATTTAACAAAGAGTTGTGAAACACTTAGCTTTATTTATTTATGCACAAGATCTGCGCTTGATTTTGTACATAGGGTTACATGTCTGCCGACAAGGCTTGTACAAAAGGGGTTGCCGGGGGTCCCGGCAACTGTGCCTTATGGATAGAACTTTCGAAGATGCTCAATATTCCATGAGTTTTGCACCGGGATGCCATCTTCGGTCTCCAAACGGACTGCGCCAGGTCTGGTGACTCGCACTACCCGATAAGGGCCTTCCCATTTTGGCGTCAACTTGTTGGATCCCTTGGCGGATTGAACGTGCCGAAGAGCAAGGTCGCCTTCCTTAAGGCTTCGAGCATGCACTTTGCGGCTATGATAGCGGCGCAAAGCTTGCTGGTAGCGTGCAGCTCGCACAGCAGCTCAAAGACGATCTTCCTCAAGGAGCGTGGCATCATCTTGCCGCGGCTGCTCTTGATGTGCTTCGTCGTAAGCAAGCACTCGAGGTGACCCATATGTGAGTTCCGTGGGGAGCACCGCCTCTGCACCATAGACTAGGGAGAAGGGTGTTTGGCCGGTAGCTCGATTTGGTGTCGTCCTGAGTGACCAAAGAACTGCCGGCAACTCATCAATCTAGCGCCTCCCGCATTTGTGTAGCTTGTCAAAAGTTCTTGTCTTGAGGCCTCGCAGCACTTCAGCATTTGCCCTTTCTGCTTGGTCATTGCTTCTAGGGTGAGCAATGGATGGAAAGAAAATCTTGCTACCAAGGTCTTGGATGTATTGCATGAAGGCACGACTCGTGAATTGTGTGCCATTGTCTGTGATGATTATGTTAGGAACACCAAAACGGCAAACCAATCCTTTAAAGAAATTGACGGCTGACTATGCTATCACCTTCCTGACTGGCTCCACTTCTGGCCACTTTGTGAACTTGTCGATCGCAACGTACAAGAACTCAAAGCTCCCGGTAGCACGGGGAAAAGGGCCCAAGATATCGATCCCCCAGACCGAGAAGGGCCAGGAGAGTGGAATTGTTTGAAGGGCTTGTGCTGGCTGATGGATGTTCTTTGAATGGAACTGGCATGCTTCACACTTGGTTACTAGCTCAGTTGCATCCTGGAGAGCAGTGGGCCAATAGAAGCCTTGCCGGAAAGCTTTGCCGACAAGTGCTCTTGATCCTACGTGAGAGCCACATATGCCTCCATGTATCTCTACCAACAGCTTCAGTCCATCTTCCCGGCAAATGCACTTCAATTTCACCCCATTTGGCCTTTTTCTGTGCAGAATGCTGTCAATAAACTGATACATACTTGACTGTCGGGCTACTTTTTCGGCTTCTTCTTGATCATCGGGAAGTTCTCCTGTTTGAAGAAAATGGACGATTTGCTGTGCCCATGCCGGAGCCTGTGGCTCGACGACAAGAACTAAAGGCATCTCTTCGGCTGCGGGAGCGCTTGCTTCGACGACAAGAACCTGAGGTTCTGTGCGAGGCCGTTGCTCACCAGCAAGCGTGTTGTTACCGGCAACTGCCTTGCCAACGGCTTCTGGAAGCTCTGCCGGGAAGTACTTACTGGTGTTCAACTTCCTTCTCTTGCTTGCCTGCACTGATGGAGTGACTGATGGTTGAGTTAAATGGAGCACAAAAGTTCCGGGTTCCACAGGAAGCTTCTGGGTGGCACACTTTGACAAATGATCAGCAATGCTGTTTTCTACACGAGGGATGTGCTCTGTTTGCAATCCGTCAAAATGTTCTTCCAATCTTCTCACTTTTTCCACATATGCTTCCATCAATGGGCTCTGATAATCCTTGTTCACTTGCGTCACAATGAGCTGCGAGTCTCCACGGATAATCAATTTTCTGATTCCAAGATCTATTGCGATCCTGAGACCAGCAAGGAGCCCTTCGTACTCAGCAGTGTTGTTCATAGCCTTCTCCCTGGGAAAGTGCATTTGAACTACATACTTGAGGTGCTCCCCGGTGGGTGCGACAAGCAGCACTCCGGCACCGGCGCCCTGTAGTGAGAAGGCACTGTCAAAGTACATGATCCATTCTTTGACTGCTTCTTTGCCGGGGAGAACTGTTTCTTGAATTTCTTCGTCAGGTGTTGGTGTCCACTCGGCAATGAACTCTGCCAAGGCTCTGCTTTGAATAGTTGAAGTACTTTCAAACTTAAGTGCAAAACTAGACAACTCCAATGACCATTCTACTATTCTGCCGGTTGCATCTGGATTCCTCAGAATACGTTGCAACGGGAAACGGGTGACGACAGTGATCTCATGTGCTTGAAAGTAATGGTGCAACTTTCTCGAGGCCATGAGAAGGCCAAAAAGCAGCTTCTGCACGCCGGAGTTTCTTGACCTAGCTCCCTATAAAAGGGAACTAACAAAATACACAGGGCGTTGCACCATCTTCTTCTTCGGCACCATTTGTTGATTTGCTGCATCTGCTTGCGCTAATTTTGACTTGTCGGCAATAGATTCAGCCAGAGAAGATTCCGGTTCGTCACTTGACGGGCTTGCTACTGCTGCTTCCTCATTATCTGCTTCTCTCTCTCCCACTAATGCAGCACTAACCACTTGATTTGTTGCCGCCAAATATAGCAGCAATGGCTCTTGTGGTTTAGGCGCAACTAGTGTTGGCGGAGAGGAGAGGTACCTCTTCAAATCTTGCAGCGCGGCCTCTGCTTTCGGAGTCCATTTCATTGGACCTGCCTTTTTCAAGATTTTGAAAAACGGCAAGGCGCGCTCAGCAGATTTGGAGATGAACCTGCTTAGTGCAGCAATGCAACCGGCAAGACGTCGCACATCCTTGACGCGCTTGGGTGCTTCAATTTGCTCAATAGCTTTGATCTTGTTGGGATTAGCTTCAATTCCATGTTGAGATACAAAGAACCCGAGAAGCTTGCCGGATGGAATGCCAAACACGCACTTCTCGGGATTGAGCTTTAAGTTTATTATGCGCAAATTTGCAAATGTTTCTTCTAAGTCTTGAATGAGGGTTGATTTGTCCTTAGTTTTGACCACTATATCATCCATATATGCTTCCACATTCCTGTGCAGCTGAGGCTCAAAACCAATCTGGACTGCCCTTGCAAATGTTGAACTGGCACTTTTTAGTCCGAAAGGCATACGCACGAAGCAGTATGTGCCACATGGAGTAATAAATGTGATCTTTTCCTCATCCTCCTTGGCCATGAAGATCTAATGATACCCAGAATATGCGTCAAGGAAGGAGAGTAAATCACAACCGACAGTAGAGTCAACAATTTGATCGATACGCGGCAAAGGAAAAGGATCCTTTGGACATGCTTTGTTGATATCTGTGTAGTCAATACAAAGTTTCCATTTTCCGTTTGCTTTCCGCACCACAACTGAATTCACCAACCATGTGGGATGTAGTACTCCTCTAACTAAACCAGCTACCTCTAACTTCTTTATTTCTTCAGCGATAAACTGTTGCCATTCCAAAGCTTGCTTCCTGACCTTCTGCTTGACGGGCCGAGCATGGGGACAAACGGCAAGGTGGTGCTCAATTACCTCCCTGGGAACACCGGGGATATTAGATGGTTGCCATGCAAACACATCGACATTCGCCCGTAGGAAGGCAATGAGCGCGCTTTCCTATTTTCTGTCAAGAGCCAAACTGACGGTGAAGGTACCGCTAGTGCCGTCCTCCATTGCCGGCTCCTTCTTGGTTGCTGGTGGAGTAGCTTTGGACTTCTTGGCGGTAGAACTCTCCGGCAGATCATCAACAGGTGCGCAGCACTCCGAAGAGGCGCGCTTCCTGGAAGACTTGTCAGAGGTCCTGCCGCTCTTCTTGCTTCTCTTTTTGTTGGCGGGAGCGGGCGCCTTAGTGGCAGATGCTGCATCCACTTCTCTGTAAAGCTTGTCAACACAAATCACTGCATCTTTCTTGTCGGAGTTGATAGTGATGACCCCCACCGGCCCCGGCATCTTGAGAGTATTGTAAGCGTAATGAGACGCTGCCATGAACTTTGCCAAAGCAGGGCGACCAAGAATTCCATTGTAAGGCAGGGGAATCTTAACCACGTCAAACAAAATCTTCCCGGTTTGGTAATTCAGTTCCCCGCCAAACGTCACTGGCAGGGTGATCTTTCCCTTGGGTTGGCTCCTTCCTGGATTGACTCCCTGAAACATGCCCGTTTGCTGGAGATCTTCATCAGGAATCTGTAACCTCTTGATAACTTCTGGTGAAATCAAATTCAGGCCGGATCCACCGTCAACCAACATTTTTGTGACTTGGAGGTTGCGTATTGTTGGTGAAACCAACAACGGCAAGCACCCAGCCGCAGTTTTGCGATCAGGGTGATCCTCCGCATAAAAAATGATGGGCGTGTGGGACCACTTGATCGGCTTCTGAGCACCCACTGCCGGTTCTGCCGCATTAACCTCACGCGCCCACTGCTTGAGTTGGCGGTGAGAGGAGTGCAAAGATGCACCCCCGCCAATGCACATGACTTCAGTTGCTTTATGGAATTCTCGCTCGCTGGACTCATCTTCGTGCTCGTCATCATCCTCATCGTCATCATCCTCTTTCTTGTCTCGGCCCCGAGCAGGCTTCTCCTTCTACTGCTTAGCCTTGCCACGGCGACCTCCTCGATCACCATGACCTCTCTTGCTAGATCCGCCAGCACCATCTTGGCCCTTCTCCTTGTCGCGCTTTTCATACTCAGCCTTCTGTTTCTCGGCAAGTTGCTCAACCTGCCGACACTCTTGGAGATCATGGCCTTTTGTGCGGTGAATCTTGCAGTACGGCCCATCAGACTTGCCGGTCTTCTCACCAGCCGTGGCTTCCTGGCAATCAGCGCATGTAGCTGCTTCTTTGCCGGAGCTCTCGGTTTTAGCCTTCTTGGCGTCATTGGAGTTGCCGGAACCTTCAACAGCCATAACAGTTTTGCCCTTGCGCTTTCTATTGCGCTTCCGGCCCTTTTTCTTCAGGGTGGCGGCGTCGTCATCCTCTGAATCGACCTCAGCGCCAGCATCCTCCCCGGGGAGCCTTCTCCCCGCCTCAGCCCGTGCACATTTATCCGCCAAAGTATACAACTCGTTGACAGTTTTCGGCAATCTAATATTCAACTTTTCCCGCATCTTGCGATTGCGCACATTCGTTTGAAAGGCAGCAATCACAGCTGCGGGGTGAACATCAGGAATATTGCGGTGTACGCGGCTGAACCTCTAGATATATTTCCGTAGGGATTCACCATCTCTCTATGGGATCACTTGCAAATCACTGGGTTGACCAGGAGCCTTGTGGCCTCCGGTAAAAGCACCAATGAACTCGTTGCACAGATCTGACCATGAAGAAATGGAATCCTCTGGCAAGTTCATCAGCCAAGAACTCACATTGGGCTTGAGCGCCAATGGGAAATAGTTGGCGAGAATCGTTTCATCTCTTCCCCCGGCAGCTTGCACAACAATTGTGTAAATGCCCAAAAACTCTGTCGGGTTAAGCTTGCCGTCATACTTTTTCGGCAACTCTAGCTTGAAAGCCCGGGTTGACGGCCAGCGGACTTGCCGCAGCTCACGAGTGAAGGCCGGGCACCCAACCTCGTAAGGTAGATACCCGCCAACCCTGGGCGCAGGCTCATCAACGACTGGACCATTGCGCACGTTGGATTGACGGTGCGCCTCCCGGCGCCATTCGATGGTGGTGCGAGCATCTTCTGCTCGCCTATCTTGCAGCACTCGATGCTGATCTTGCCATGCTCACGGATCCAAAGAAGCCATCGACATCTCATTGAGTTCAATGGACCGGTGAGTATGCCGCGGCTGCTGACGTTGTTGCTGTGGGGGTGACTGCACCGTTTGTGCCGCTCCTCTGGCTCGCCCATCGGTTGGTGCCATCACCGGACACCATGAAGGTCCCGCCTGCTGCGAGCTACTGGCTTTGGCGAACCCGATGAGGCTCTGGATGGTGGCCCTCCACTCATCCATCTTGTCGGCAGCTGGAGGAAAGTTCAGTAGCATCTGCGCTCGCGCCATGGCCTCTGCTGCCGTAGCTGTCATGGCTGGGAGCAAAGAACGAGATGTCGCTCGACTCCTGGCAGAACCAACGGGAGCGCCACCATGATCTTGCTACCGCGGCTCATGCCCAACAATGGGCTGATGCGGTGGAGGTGGTGCCTAAAGATCCTGTGGCTGATCAATAGGCGTCTTGCCATGTGGACGTCGTCGTCCGGAACCACCAGCGTCGTTCAGATTCGCGTCGCGCCCATCTTGCGATGGTTGCAGTGTGCGACCTGAGGCGGTATCCTTAGATACCACGACAGCTGGGTCTTGGCTCGTGCCGGTCCGGATGGTGTTACTCCGGTGGCTTCGTTCGCCGGTGCGTCGAGAAGGCGGGAGTTGGCCATCCGCACCACCTGCACCGTTGTGGCTTCGATTGTCAGATTGACGAGGAAGCTACTGGTCGTTGTTGCATGCTCCGCCGGTGCGGGCTACCCCACCCACACCGGTGACTCCTTCCGCGCCACCCATGCCGGCTGTGCCTCCTACATCGCCTGCGCCGGCGGGATCATCTCCGCCACATGTATCCGTCTGCGATGGAAGCTTGGACGTCGATGGAGCCGCTGCGGACACGCCCTTCTTCTTGGGTGCCATCAAAGATGATGAAGATGAAAGTGACGCGCAAACTATTGATTCAGGTTCATGCAAGCGATCCCCCTACCTGGCGCGCCAAAAGATGTCATGCGTACGACCATCTATGGGGCCATCTAGCCCCTTGGCAGTTTGACTAGGGGAATGCGCAAGCACAAAGAGCAGAATCAACATCAAACGCAAAGGATTTTACCCAGGTTCGGGCCACCGTGAGGTGTAAAACCCTACTCCTACTTTGTGTATTGGATGTGTTTGGGCTCAAGTACAAGGAGCGCTTCTTGCCGGCAAGGTGCAGGAAGAGCAGGTACGCATGCAGAATGAGCAAAAGTGTCGACCTTTGTAAAGGTTGCCCTGGCCCTCCTTTTATAGCTCAAGGGGTAACCACAGTGGCAAAATAGTCATTACAAGTTGATTAGATAGCAAACATTGCTATCATACCTAACTCTGCCGGATTAGGACAAAAGCATTTATTGCGCCATTAGGTGTCATGTGGTGGAGGAGCCCCGGCAAGCGTTCTGCACCGCTCGCCCAGATACCTCTTATTATCTTGACACACCTCCTGGACGGGTGTCATTAAAGCCAAATCACCTTCCAGCAGGCTGACACGTGCCCCAACAAACCTCACCAAACCATCTGCGCGCTCGACACCTCACCAATTAGCGACTAGCTGCTCGATGAGGTGAAGCGCAGATGAGCTAACGAGGGTTTGCCGGCACGGAGCTTGCCGAGTCTTCTCCTTGCCGGCAAGTACTACCTTCATCTCTGGCATCGATCAGGGGTTCCTTGATGTCTTGTTTTGATCTTACTCCTAGTGCCTTTGTAACTAGGCCTTGAATCTTGATCTTAGCGTTGGTTATCTCCGGCAAGCCCTGGCCATCAAGGCTGCTACCACTGCCCGTGCATAAGTCAGGGTATAAAATACCCATGTTTTATACACCGACAGATGCCGCCGTCTGCCGTCTCAGATCTGCTTCTATGCCGCCGATAGCCATCGCACCCGTAGCACCCTCAACGTATCAGTAGAGGCCTACACGGCGTCGCAAGAGAGGTGGTACTCTTTCATATATGCTTAAGTTATTGATCTCACCCGGAGAATAGATCATCACTTGTTTACTGTACTTTCTTGTCCATACCAAATCTTAGTTGTTAGTTGAAAGCAAACATTGGTTGCGAAGTAGCCTTTGTCCGGTTTGCACCTTCAGATCCGCCATGGCACGGTCAACACTATACTCGCAATGCTTATGGTTTTCCCCTTTTATATTCACTACCGTCATCCTAGGTGCTTCGTGTCATGCTAGCACTGCTCCTCAAACCATCAAGTGAAATAACATGCCACTCATAATTCCAAAGCTTAGTTGTTCAAATACGAATCTGATATGATGCTGATATTACTAAAACAGAGAACATTTAATTGGTCAACTAATGTTCCTACATTAGTTTTGAAAAGCATGTGTGCCACATATAGAGAGACAATAGGGAATTGTATTTCTTTATGAGCTCTGGTTCATCATGGGTGGGCAACACACATTGTATTATCCAAAATCTGCTTGCTCTTCTTTAACATGTTTCTCTTCTATTCTTCTTAATAAGTATAGTAGTACAGTATGTTCCTTGTCGGGAAGTGGAGCTGGGACATTTGTAGTCGACAGGTATATTGGGTCGCTTCTGATGGATGCTCTCAACTATTCTTGTTGGTCTACCATAATATCCAGGAAATGCTGGGAGCTGTGTCGCCTTTGAGAGTCTAGACTGATAGTAACAGTATTGCACCTTCAGTTGAATAGAGCTGCCCCCGTAGGGGATCCGAAGCCTTTCTAGCCGTACCGGCAATACAAGCCCATATTTTTTGCCTGTTTCCACTTTCCCAATTTTACTCATGATGCTTAGTGTTTTCCCCTTTTATCTACACTACTATCATCTGCGTAGGTGTTTTGTGTCGTACTAGCAGCACTCCACCTTTCAAGCTAAACAACACACCACTCATAATTCCAAAGCTTAGTTGTTCAAATAGGAATGTGATATGATACTGATATTAGTTAATGTACACACATTTAATTGGTCAGCTAATGCTCGCACTTGAGTTTCCAAATGCATGTGGCAACGTATAGAGAGACAGCAAGGAATTGCATTTCTTTGTCACTTGTTTACTGTACTTTCTTGTCCATACCAAATATTAGTTGTTAGTTGAAAGCAAACATTTGTTGCTAAGTAGTCTTTGTGCGGTTTGCAGCTTCAGATCTGCCATGCCACGGTCAACACTATACTCATCATGCTTAGGGTTTCCCCCTTTTATGATCACTATGATCAGCCTACGTGATTCGTGTCGTAAGAGCACTGCTCCACCCATCAAGCTAAACAAGCTTAGTTGTACAAATTCGAATATGATATGATGCTGATATTAGTAAAACAGAGACATGTTTAATTGCTCAGCTAAATGTTCCTACTTTAGTTTCGAAATGCATGTGAGCCACATATAGAGAAACAGGAAGGAATAGTATTTGTTTGTGCGCTCTGGTTCATCATGGGTGGGCAATAAACATTGTATAGAAAGACTTGTAATATCTACAATCTGCTTGCTCTTTTTCTCTTCTTTAACATGATCCTCTTCTCTTCTTCTTTAATAAGTACAGTATGTTCCTTGTTGGGAAGAGGAGCAGAGACATTTGCGGTCGACAGGTCAGGTCGAGTTGTTCTTCCTTAGTATATTTTGAAGCTGTCATCTTCGAAGTATCATTACATCTGGAGCTCTCAACAGGGATCCTATATTTTGAGTAGTAGGCCACATTATATTAATGCACACACCAAATTGCAGCACACATGACATCTCTTAGAAGAATTGCACAGAGATAGCACATAGGGCTTTACAGGGAGGCACTATTGGATTAGAATCCCCTATGCATTACAAAGATAATGTCACTTATTTTTTATGTTTTCATGCATGTCAGGCATTGAACATGATCATAATGAATATGAGAATGTGCGCACGAGAGGAATATTGCGAAACAATCCACTGGCTAACAAACTTGGCATCAAGGGATTGAGATCCTGTCTGGATGCAATGGAACACACACGCTCCCCATCTACAGATTCCATTTCAGAATATGATCCTAAAGACGATTTTGACCTAGATAGAGACCCAAGTCTATTTAGCTCTGCAGATGAGTCAGAGTCAGATGTCCTATCTTATTTACCCATCAAGGTGCTTGCTCTAACTTGGCAAGGTTGTATTGGTCGCTCGTATCTTGCATATGATGTCTTGCATTACTTCTACTTTGTTATACCACCATCTGCTTAGTTTACACATCATATCTGAGAATATGCCATGCATATCCATTTTCTGTACCTATTCATTGTATCATCATACCATGTTTTTCCACTCAAATGTTGTTCTTTCGTAATAGATGTCCAAAAGGAAGAGGGTGATTGTAGATCCTGAAGGAGTACAAACAAAGTATTTGGAAAAGGCAGTGATCCATTCTCAAGGGAACATAGCATCTCACAGCAATACTGTGCACTGGATTGCTCTTGTCAGTACCTCTTACCCTTTATCACCATACTTACACTCATTGTTGTTTGATTAGGTGGCATCACTGTGCATGTTAGCTTCTAAAAGAACATGTGCTGCCCCCATGTTTGGTTTTGGTAATTGATGACAATCTCTATGGACTAATGGTTGCCTTGAGTTATATTTGAAGGGTTTGTCCATAGGCATTGCTTGAAGACCATTTGTTGGTTTCAAGGTTATTAGAAGAAGAATATGTGTAAGAATATGTGTTGACCAAGGTGCTATTCAAGGATTGATCCAAAGATTGGTCATGTGAGAGTTGAGCCTATTGCAAACATGTCTTGAAGAAGAAGATTGTGTGAACATTAATGTTTACCTTCAAGACATCATCCTAATGAAGAGAGTTGAAAAGATACAAGGTTGATCAAGAATAAGTACAACGAGTGATTCAAGTTGATCAACACACACAAAGCGTAGAAGATGTACCAAGCGAGATCAAGTGATCTCATGGTATGGTAAGCATTGTCCATTACGCTTTGTGTACTAACCCATGGTCTACGTGAGAGTTCTATGTGGGGTTAGGTATGTTTCCATGGGCTTGCGTCAAGAGGAAGATCTCATTCAACCCATGGAGGATGATATCAAGTGGTGATCGTCATCAAGATTGCGGTGTGCAAGTTCAAGTGGAGCATCACGAAGAGATCACATGCTTGAAGCTTGCCATCCATTGTGGTGACAATGGACTTGTGAAGATGTGCCGAAGAGTGGCTCACCCAAAGTGGAGTATGGGGGAGCAATCTACTAGTCTTCATCGAGCCGGCGCAATCAAGAAAGGTGGTCCAACTTGAGGAGGTCAAGATCGTCATCATCTAGCTCAAGTGGACTATGCGCAAGGCAAAGGTTTGCCCTAGATAGGTTTTCTATTTTACCGGTCTCATGGTGGTAGTTGGGAGACCAGGTTATAGGATCGATAGCCGTACTATCAAGGGGGGCTCTTGGATGAGTAGCTTGATCGTATCATTCGTAGAGAGCTCAAACCATTGCATCCTTGCATCATCTTTCTTGGTTCTTGTTTGGCATGTTTTCTTTGAGGGTCTTTGAGTTTTTGGTCACCTTCTTGACAAGCTCAAGTTCATCGAGAACGGATTTCGTTTGCTTCTTCTAGTATGTTCTCGATGTTGGGGTTTATGCCGGATCATCACTGATAGAGCTCTGACATCTCTATATCTAGTATGTTCTTGATGTTGGGGTTTATGCCGGATCGTCACTATTTGGATAGTTCTCATCGTATTCTATCCAACAAGCTTGAGTTCGCTCAATTCGGAGCTCATTTGCAGAAGTTATGGCAGTTTTGGTTTTCCTGCTTCCATCTGTTTGCTTGGGCTATTTAGAAGCTCTCTAGCGATAGTACCGCCTTGGCAGCGGTAGTACCGCTTGCGCGGTACTTCCGCGGTTCCAGTGTCGCGGGCACTACCGCTTGTTTTTGGCTTCTGGACTAGCTCTGCCCTTCGAGCGGAAGTAGAGCGGTAGTTCCTAGCGGTAGTACCGCCCCGTGCGGCACTACCGCGCTGCCCTCCCCTACTACCGCTGTTCTAGCCGTTTTCTCAACACTACGTGGTAGTACCGCTGGTGGGAGCGGTAGTACCGCTCCGGCGGCACTACCGCCTTCCTAACTTGTTCAGTTGAACGCAGATAGCCGGAACTTCCGTGCCAACGGAAGTACCGCTCACCCGAGCGGTACTACCGCTTGTGCACGGGCTGAAGGGCATAACGGTTGGATTTTCCCTTCCTTTTTAAGGGGGCCTTCTTCCCCATTGGTTCTTATCACTTGAGCTCGTGTTCTTCCCCCATTGTTGACCTTCTTCGAGCTTGCTTTCTCTCAATCCCTCCACGGATTCTTGCTAGTTTTTGAGGGAAAAGAGAAAGGAGATCTAGATCTACGTTTCCACCAATCACTTTCTCCTCTATGTGAGGGGAACCCCTTGGATCTAGATCTTGGATTTCTTGGTATTCTCCTTGTTCTTCCTCTCGTATTCCTCCATAGCTTTTGTTGCTTTGGTGGGATTTGGGAGTGAGGGACTTGACCACTTCGTGTGTTCTTGCCATTGCATTAGTTGCATCGGTTTGAGTTCTCCATGGTGATACGTGGTGGTGAAAAGTTGAGAAGCTTATTACTCTTCGGTGCTTGGTACCCTAGAACTTGTTCCTCTTGGGTGCTTGGGTGCCCTAGATGGTTGGTGGTGCTTCGGAGCTCAATCATTGTGGTGTAAAGCTCCGGGCAAGCATCGGGGTCTCCAATTAGGTTGTGGAGATTGCCCCGAGCAACTTGACGGGTACCGGTGACCACCCCCAAGGGTTGCCAAAGTGTACGGGTTCGGTGACCGCCCCCAAGGGTTGCCATTTGTACGGGTTCGGTGACCGCCCTCAAGGGTCCCTTAGTGGAATCACGGCATCTTGCATTGTGCGAGGGCGTGAGGATATTACGGTGGCCCTAGTGGCTTCTTGGGGAGCATTGTGCCTCCACACCGCTCCAAACGGAGATTAGCATCCGCAAGGGTGTGAACTTTGGGATACATCGTTGTCTCCGCGTGCCTTGGTTATCTCTTACCCGAGCCCTTTACTTATGCACTTTACTTTTTGATAGCCATAGTGTTTCATGTTATATATCTTGCTATCACTTAGTTGTTTATCTTGCTTAGCATAAGTTGTTGGTGCACATAGGTGAGCCTGGTTGTTGTAAGTTTTGTGCTTGACAAATTAACCGCTAGGTTTATTCCGCATTTGTTCAAGCCTAAACCGTAATTATTTTAAAGCGCCTATTCACCCCCCCCCTCTAGGCGACATCCACGATCTTTCAGCTTCCTTATCCACCGTTTGCTCAAAATTATAAGATCTATATTTACTCTTACATAAATGTAGAATAAACCTAATGGTAATTACCTGTTGTCATGTATTCCCTCCGTATCAAATTACTTGTTGCTCAATTGGCTATATTTAGAACTAAAATAGTGCTAGATACATCCATTTTAGCGACAAGTAATTCCAGACGGGGGTAGTATTACTGTACTTACATTGAGAGATAGTTGATTGTCTGGCATTACTCTGCATCTTATCTGCCTTGCCCTCCGTTTTCTCCAAATTATCAGATCTACATTTACTCTTACCAAAATGTTGAATAAAGCCAATGCCACTGCACAAGTTGAGGTATGCATTCCTCTTGTCAGTACCTTTTGCCTTGTAATGTTGTACTTAATTGATTGCTATTTGATTATGTATCATCACTATGCATCTAAGCTTCATTATCCTCTATTTCTTCCAATATTATTAGATCTATATTTACTCTTTACAAAATGTAGAATAAAGGCAACGCTTATGAAGAACTTTCTTTGGGGAATTTCTTGAATTATCCTTCCATCGATATGGAGAAGGGCTTTGTCGAGCCCGTGTTAACATGTAATGTAAGTCCATCCTTATCAAGCCTTCAAACTTTGTTCTATTATAGATTTGGATAGGCATCATTTCCTCCACTACTTTTTACTTTGGTGTTTGCATCAGATTGCATGTTTGCAACAACTGCCAGTTTCAAATTGTAGTTGTAAAAACATGTTCCTTATTCATACCATCCACATTAATCAGAACAGATCCATTGATTTTATTTAGCCCTGCATGTATGCCTATGTTCTAGATCTCTAATCCGGTGGTGTGGTGAAGCTGCCCACGCCTGCATCATCTCATTTCCTGCTTTGTCTTAACTAATTTTGCTGATGATACGGACAATGCCATATTATGTTAATGTTATTTTAAATTGTATCTCTGAATTTGCCAATATAAAATGGGATGGAATTGTTGGCACACTAACCATCATTGCTTATATATTTGTGAAACATGTTATCTGTCTCCTTGTTTCTCTTTCAGAGTAATATCTCTGACGCCAGGCAGAACTTTAGGGAAGATAGTGAGCCAAACCCATTGCTGGTACCTATCACTTATATTGCAGCGAAGAAGGCAAACCATCTTGAAGAGAGTGAGATGACCCAAAGGTCATGTCTTGATGAAGACAGTGAGTTCAAGCTACTCACCAGCAGCTGTGACACAACCTCGGTGAAGTTGCTGCCTGAATCAGTTCGATTTCTTCAGTCTCAACTTCAAGCAGAAAGACTTGGTGCAGCTCAAGTCCGACTTGAAGTCCAATATCTAACGAAGATGAAAGAGGACACCCATGCGTGCTTTATGTGTACGCGGCTAGAGCTGGAGGAGATAACGTTCAGACAACTGAGCTCTCATCAGCTTGTTCAGCTGCTTGCGCTGCAGCACCGGGGCAGGGCTAACGTTTCCTGAACTGTGTTGAAGTGTTGTCGGTCTTGTATATTATTTTGGCGGCGTACTTTTTGCATGGGTGGCGACCTTTGATGACTAGTGTATGTTATCTGCGGTCTGGTTGCCCTTTATTATCACTGGTGGCGAGCTTTGATGCCCAGTGGATGTAATATGCCATAATTTCTTTATTGTATAGTCTAGGTTTATTCTTAGTCAGTATGCTGTAATTTAGGCTGAAAGCTTCAACGGAGCTCAACGGCCCAATACGTTATCGGTCTGTTAGCGGTATATAAAAAGAAATAACGCTACCCAAATGGGCCGGCCCGTAACTCACTAGATATGGGCCGAATAGTGGGCCTATAATCAGACGGGCCGGCCCGTAATTTAGGCCTAAACGTAAAGTAGATTTGGGCCTTTAATAGGCCGAGTAAAACGTGGACCTTAGTTGGGCCAGAAAATACCATGGGCTTTTAACAGGCTGAAAGGTAGATTGGGCATGAATTGAGCCGAACAATTGATGGGCCGACAACAGGCCGAAACATACGTAGGCCCATGATTGGCCCAATTACATACGAGCCGTTAACAGGCCAAATTTATCTCGGGCCTTGGTTCGCCCAATAAAATTATGGCTGTAAGCAGGCCGGATGCAAAGTGGGCCATAATTAGGCCCAACTATGTCACGGGCCTTTAACAGGCCGATTGTCAGGTTGGGCTGAAATTTATCCACGAGGACTACGGGCCGTTAAGAGGCCAAAAGTCACTTCGGACCAGAAATAGGCCCAGATGCAACACGGGCCGTTAAATGGCCGAAAGTGAAACCGGGCCGAAAACGGCCCATAGGCACGAAGGGCCGCTAACAGGCCGAAACCAATATTGGGCCGAACTGTTAAATGGGCCTTTGGCAGGCCAAAATACAAACCGGGCCTATAATGGGCCCAAAAGCACAGTGGCCTATTAACAGGCCGGATCTGGTATGGGCCGTAATTTTGCCCAAAACATGGCAGGCTGTTAACGGGCCGGATCTGGTACGGGCCGTAATTTGGCCCAAACCATGGCAGGCTGTTAACGGGCCGGCCCACTAGCGTCTGACAAAATCTTGTGGGCCTTTGGCTGGGCCAGCCCATTTAGGTTAAATGGGCCACTGTTGAGCTGTTCCATGTGTCGACGTATCATAGGCGTGCCTCATCCATTGGACAAATGACATCTGTCGCAACGCCGAGCTGACACGTGGATCCGCTGGCGAATGAGAAATTTACATGTGGAAAATCGCAATCGGTCCCGGCTGTTAACGGCTATCGGATCCAAAACCGAATCTGATAGCTTAACGGCAACCCATTACGGTGGAAGCCACGTGTCGGTTACCCTTGACGAAATCACTTCCATGACGCGGTAATTATCGTCATGGAAGTGGACACTTCCGTGATGATAATTTGAGTATTGTCATGGAACACTTCTATGACAGAACAGGTATGACTATCTTGATTCTGTCATAAAATCGTCATGGATGTACATGCATGATAGAAAACGTGACATACTGTGACAAACATGTATCATCACGGAAGTGTTTTTTTTGTAGTGACAATAATGTTTTAGATCCTACACATACCAAGGTTCATCCATATCCCCGAGAACTAGGGATCTACTCACACATGAGGACAACAAACATCATAGCAATGGTAATGGAATACATGGATGAGTGGTTCAAATAATACACCGAAGGATCCACTAGGGTTCTTGATGTTGCAGATGATAAGGATGTGGATGATGATGACTGTGGCGATGATGTTGTCCCCCTCCTCGCGGTGGGAAGGATCCCCTCCTTCTCCTTGCCAATCCCTCCTCCGGATGAACTCTGGAGGCTAGGGTTCTGCCTTCTGGATGAGTTTCTGGTGTCTCTGGGCGTCTGATCCACGATCCGATTCGATGGGGTGGAAATAGTTGATCCGGCGATGGCGGCGACGTGCCATACGACCGCTCATATGGGCGCTCGTGGTCGTATGGAACGCCGTCTTTCGCTCTGGAAGCGCGACGACGCCCGTTCCATTGGCCTCCTTGCTTGATTCTTTTATGGGAAGTGATTATCACTTTAAATACGTGATTCCACTACCATTTCTGAGGATTTTCTCCATTAAATGATAATTGATTCAAAAGACGTCACCTGAGGGATTATCAACAAAAAGAAGTGCGCGAACGCGGTAAAATTCCACAAAGCCTACCATGTAGGCACAAAATACATAGTAAAACTATCACATAAATTGGACTCATCAGGCATTCATCTCGTGTTCCAGAACACACTGCCTAATCATGTTATCTGGCCCATGCCGATAAAGAAACGGATCATACCAGAAGTAGTACTTCAACTCACCGAAGAATTTCTTCCTCTGATGATAATTCATATTCGGTGGCATATACTTTCCTACAAGAAAGTTAGCATAATCTACAAACCAAGGTTCTATTTTTTAAATCATAGCCAAACTCTCACCTGGAAAGGATTCATTTATTGGAACAGGGTCATAAGGTATCCTCTCCATGCGTGATAAATGATCTGCCACTGGGTTGTCTTCGCCTCTTCGATCTACTATCTGCAAATCAAACTCTTGAAGCAATAATATCCATCGAATCAATCGGGGCTTCGCGTCCTTCTTTGTAAGAAGATAACATAAGGCACGATGATCCGTATGCACAATAACTTTAGAATTAATAATATAAGGTCTAAATTTATCACAAGCAAAGACAATGGCGAGTACGTAATTCTTTCTCAGTTGTGGCTAAATGTTTTTGATCATCATCCAGACTCTTGCTAGCATAAAAGACAACATTAAGTTTTTTATCATCTCGCTGTCCCAAGACAGCTCCAGTAGTATAATTTCTAGCATCACACATTATCTCAAAGGGTTCATCCCACTTCGGAGGTTGGATGATGGGGGTTGTAATGAATGCACCCCTATAAGCTTTTCATAGGCATGTACACAATTCTTATCATAAGAATATGTTATGTCTTTCTGCAAGAGGTCAGTTAATGGTTTTGAAAGCTTGGAGAAATATTTAATAAACCTCCTATCGAAACTAGCATGCCCCATAAAAGTTTGCATCCCTTTAATATCTTGCGGATAAGGTATATTTTCTATTCCCCCAGTTCTCCCTTGATCTATTTCAATGCTCTTACCGGACACTCTATGCCCCAAAACTACTCCTTCAGTAACCATGAAGTGACTCTTCTCCCAATTTAGTATGAAACATGTTTCTTCACATCTTTGCAAAACTTTTCTAGGATTATAGAGACAGTGATCAAAAGAAAGTGCCTTGGACAGAAAAGTTGTCCATGAACACTTCAACAATTTTCTAAACGAAATCAGGGAAAATTTTAGAGATACATTTCTAAAAAGAAGGTGGCCCATTGCATAAGCCAAAGGGCATTCTTTGATAAGCATAAGTACCATAAGGACAAGTGAAAGTGGTCTTTTCTTGATCTTCTGGTCGAATAGGTATCTGTAAGAATCCAAAGTATCCATAAAGATAGCAAAAATAGGAATTGTTAGACAATCTCTCCAATATTTCATCTATGAACGGTAGTGGGTAGTGATCCTTACGAGTCCATTTATTTAGCTTCCTGAAATCAACACACATTCCATAACCAATAATGGCCCTAGTAGGGACTAAGTCATTATTCTCATTAGAAACCAAAGAAACACATCCTTTCTTGGGAATACAATGAACTAGACTAATCCACTTACTATCAAAGATTGGATAAATTACTCCGGCTTCTAAGAGTTGGATTACCTCTTTTCTTACCAGATTCTTTGAGTGGGGGTGCAACCTTCTTTGACTTTAAATTACTGGCTTGGCTCCTTTTTAATGGGAATAGTGTGTGAGTAAATGGAGGGGTCTATCCCTCTCACATCTTTCATTGAGTATCCTAACGACTTAAGGTGTCTTGATAACACTGACAATAACTTCTCATTTTCTCTCCCTGAAAGATCAACATTAACCATAACAGGAAAATTTTCAGTTCTATCCATGAATTCATACCTTAGTCCCTTAGGTAAGGGTTTAAGAATAGGAGGAGGTAATTCCTCATCTCCTTTTCTTTCCAGAACCTCATAAACTTTATTCAAGCGGGGGCTAACCATGGGAGTGGCTTCCATGATCATCTCAATTTCCTCCTTTTATTCTTGTTCAAATACGGACTCGAATCTAACCAAGACCCTTTCTATCTCATCACTTGGAGTTTGTAGATGTATTTTAGCTAGTTGATTTAATTTCAGCTCTTCTTCATCTTGAGACTCCCTCTGATATGGTTTATTCATTACGGCAGAGAAGGGAAATTTAATCATTTCTTCTCCCCACTTCATGAAGACAGTCTTATTTTTAAGATATGCCCTGCAACATTTAGAAAAGAGGTTCCAAAAACAATAGGACAATCTTTGTCCTTAGATATCATCAACACGAAAAGGTCAATAGGATAAATGAGTGAACCAATAATAATGTCGACATCCTTGATTATGCCACAAGGTGCTCTTTCAGTCTTATCTGCAAGCTTAATGAAACGTCAGTTGGCTCAAGAGTACGTGGTGAGATTTCTTCATAATTTTTTGCATAAAGACTATAAGGGATAATTTTAACAGGAGACCCAGGATCACAAAGACCAAAATAAGGCTTACTACCAAAAGAGCATGACAATATTATTTTACATGTATGTTTACCTTTAGTACATCCTTTTAAATAAGAGGTCGTGTCTCGGTCGAGGTAGACTTCTTTATTTACCATAGATACAGGTGTAGCAAGTTCTTTCACAATATCACATGTGGTGGGATCCCGTATTGCTCTACCTTGATACTCTTCTTATGTTTGGCTGAAAGTAGCTCTCCTTCTTTTGCCTTCCTCTGAAAGTAAGCCTCTCTCCCGTTAGCGGGTGGAGTAGATTTCTTCATTATTGCTTCCACCGTGCGGATTGCTTTGGATTCCCTGTTATGTTTTACAAATGATTTAGAAAAGAATTTAACACTATCATAACCAGGATCAATCTTCTTCTTCTCTTTTGAGCAAAGGTACCAACTTTCAGCATTGTGGCACATTCTATCAAGCAACCCCCAAGCTTGGGAAATATTAGTGCCCATAAAAGATCCTTGGGAAGCAATGTCCAACGCCTGCTTACTTTGCTGATCAAGTCCCCCATAAAATAAATTCACAATCAAGTAATCAGGATAATAATGCTCAGGGCATTTAGAGAGTATATTTTGGTACCTTGTATAAGCGTTTACCAAACGCTCACGTGGGCGTTGTCCAAAGCTACCAATCTTTCTTCTTATCATATATAATTTTCCCTGAGGATAAAAGCAAGCAAAGAATATAGATGACAACTTTTCCCAACTGTTCAAAGTACCTGAAGGCTGATCTAATAGCCATTTAGCAGCTTCTTTTTTGAGAGTATAAGGAAACAATTTCAACTTGATTTCTTCATGACTCAATTCCTGTAACTGAAATGTACCACATACATTTTCAAATTCTTTAATGTGTAAATATGGACTTTCAGTTCCATCACCTCGGAATGTATTCTTTTTCAACATCTCAAGCAACCAAGGATTTATCTCAAATGTTTTACCAGTCATGTCGGGGCCAACGGATATATAATTTTCTCCTCGAGTAGGACCCGCAACCATTTGCATACCTACCTGGTAAATTTCTTCTTCTAAGACCATGGTTGCCTACAGCCTGCAAGAACTATTAGAACACAAGATAAGTCAAAACTCAAAGCAAAGCCCAAATGCGCTCAGCTCCCCAGCAATGGCGCCAGAAAAAGCTTGATGGCCTGCAAGTGCATAGGGTTTAGTGTAGCCTTTTCGAAGTAAGAGTATCGATCCCACATGGAGAACATGAATTAAGCTTTTGCTTCTTGAAGTGAATTATGGATATGTGCCTGCAAGTAATTGTAGACTCCAGGCAAAGTGAGGGCGGAAATAAATAGTGATTTTTGTGTAGAGCGAGCTGAACGTAAAGAACATAAAAGTAAATGGAAAACAGCTGCACAAGTAACAAGTGTGAATAACAGAAGAGTAAGGCATTCTTAGGGAGTCTGGAATTCTCATTGGTATATTTCTAATGCAACTTATGCATCTGCATAATACGGTATGGATACTTAAGCCACTCTTGACGATTATGTTGGGCGGATCCGGGTAGAGAACATGTTCTACTCAAGGTAGACTTCATGCCACGCACGCCACCACCGTAGTATCCCCCTGCGGGTTACGACTAAGGTAATTAAGGGTCACCCCGTGGACGTGGCCTCTCTGTGGGTTCTCTGTAAATCCCCTATCAATTGTAAAGGTTAGAAGCAAGAGCTTTTACTGTCACCTTGAATCACCCTTGCGTCCTAACCCTTTCAACGACAGTGATACACTTCGTGGCCATTCGAAGATAATGCTGAGTAGGACCCCTTCACAACATTCAAGAAGTTTATTAAACTAAGCATTCAACAGAGGATCTCATATCCAGTATAACATTTCAGATCCTATACATACCAAGGTTCATCCATATCATCGAGAACTTGGGGTCTACTCACACATGGAGACAATGAACATCATGAGGATGGTAATGGTGAACATGGATGGATCACACATATTACACACAAGATGATCCACTAGGGTTCCTGATGTTACAATGAGATGGATGTACATGATGATGATGATAGTGGCGATGATGTTGACTTCCCCTTGTACTTGATGGTGAAGATGGCTATCTCCTCCTTGTTAATCCCTCCTCTGGATCGCTCCGGAGGCTAGGGTTCTGCCTTCTGGATGCGTTTCTGGTGTCTATGTTCGTCTGATCCCCGATCCGATCTCACGGGGTGGAAGTAGTGGACAAGGCGGCGGTGTTGGCACCTCATACGACCGCCCATACGAGCGGGCGCGATTGTATGGAAGGCCGTCTTTTGCTCTAGAGGCGTCGCAGGCACTCCTACTTTGGCTCCCTTGCTCCATTCTTTTATGGTAGTTGATTATCACATTAAATACGTGATTTCACTACCATTTTCTGGGATTCCTTCCAAAGAATATTATTTGCTTCGAAAGACATTACCTGTGGAATACTGACAAAAAGAAGTGTGCGAAGGCGATAAAATTCCACAAAGCCTACCATGTAGGAACAAAATAACTATCAAAATCATCACATAATTTGGACTCATCAACAATGCCTCATAAGAGGAGTGGGTGACAAGATAAAATAAAGCATATGCCACCAGGTATCAGTAAGAGAAATAAAGGAATGCAACGCATCAATGAATCCCCTTGCATACAACCCAAGGGGTTCATCCATCCATGCAATCACAAGCAAACTAAACCACAGGAAATGCATATCCACTCCATATGCACATGAACGTAGGGAGTCCTTTTTTTCTGAAATGAAGACAACAGATTTGCCTCACCTCACTAGATAAGGAGAATTTCCACCTTAATTACAGAAAACTTAGTGAAAAACAACAAATACCCACAAAGGAGCACCACGTACCGACCTAGATACCCATAAAAAATCCACACATGCGTCAAGGAGAGAGCAACCATCGTGGTTGACTTCACATCTCATCATAGTCACTCCCCCCGAGCCAGTGACTTTGGCTTCTCCGCAAAAAACCATCGACGAAGGCTTTACTACAATAACTGCACGAAGCCTACATCATCCTCTGCCAAAAAAATCGGCCACCAATGACCTACTTTGATAATGACCATTTGTAGAAGAAATATGTTGGGCTTGTGCTGATCAAGACCTCCCCGTAGACCACCAATTACCTATCATCATTGGTACCTAGGCTCCTTCGAGGTACCTTGGACTCTGAGATGACACAGTGAAACAAAGAGGAAACCGGGAAGAATCGACTGCCAAAATCCATGCCATAACCTTACAATTATTGTCACCATCAACGCTGCCAAAGCAGACGATATGTCAAGAAAAGGAGAGCTTTCGCCTCACAACCATGTGAAGCAAGCTACTACCAGTCATGTCACTCTGAGAGGCTCCAAAATGATTGCTTCAAAAAGGGAGTGAAGGAATGCATTGCCATCGCCCATTCCATGCAACATACTAATACGTCTCCGATGTATCTATAATTTATGAAGTATTCATGCTATATTTACATGAGTTCTATAAGGTTTTAGTGCACATTTTATATTATTTTTATGGAGTAACCTATTAACTTAGTGCCCAGTGCCAGTTCCTATTTTTTGCATGTTTTTGTTTCGCACAAAAACCATACCAAACTAAGTCCAAACACAATAATTTATGATGATTTTTTATGGACAAGAAGAGACCCAGGAAGCTTCGGGAGGCAGCCGGAAGGTGCCTGAGGGCCTCACAAGCTCAAGGGACGCCCCCCCTAGGCCGCGTCGGGTGAACTTGTGGGGCCCTCGAGACTCCTCCTGACATGAATGCAACGCTGAAAAATCCTATATATTGAGAAACCCCCGAAAAGTAAACTAGAACATTTACTCCACCGCCGCAAGCATATGTTCCCAAGCTATCTCATCTAGAGGCCTTTTTCGGCACCCTGCCAGAGGGGGAAGCCATCACGGAGGCCATCTTCATCATCCTTGTTGCCTCCATGGTGATGTGTGAGTAGTTCATCCTCGGGGCTGAGGGTTTGTACTAGTAGCTATGTGCTTGATCTCTCTCTCTCTCTCTCTCTCTCTCTCTCTCTCTCTCTCTCTCTCTCTCTCTCTAGTGTTCTTGGTTTGGCACGATCTTGATGTATCTTGAGCTTTGTTAATAAAGTTGGATCACATGATGTTCACCTCCCTCTCTTATTTTCATGGTGAACTGAGTCTTGCTCTTTGAGGTTTCTTTATGATTGGATTGATTATTTTGGATTTGAGATCACTTGATGCGTGTCTAACTCACGAATTCCCGTGGTGACATTGGGGTAATCTAGGTGACATTAGATTTGATTGATGCGTATCATATGGTGTTGTCGTAGTACAATCTCTAGAATTATTCGTGACACTTTGGGGGTGGTTCAATAGATTGATTGGAAACACAACTTTGAGGTGGTTTACTACCTACACAATTTCATCCTACTTTCTCTGGTAGGAATAGAAACTTTGGAGTGATTCTTTACCGCACTTTGAGGGATTTCATGTGAATAAAGTATGTTAATGTTGTTGAGAGATTGCACTAGCGAAAGTATGAACCCTAGGCCTTAGTTCTAAGCATTGAGACAACTTTTTGCTCGCTTTTTCCTACTTGCTACCTTGCTGTTTTTAATTGTTCAGGTTATAAAAAGCTATTTCTACCATCCATATTACACATCTATCATCACCTCTTCGCCGAACTAGTGCACCTATACAACTGACAATTGTATTGGTGTGTTGGGGACACAAGAGACTCTTTGCATTTATTGCAAGGTTGTTTGAGAGAGACCATCTTCATCCTACACCTCTCGTGGATTGATAAACCTTAGGTCATCCACTTGAGGAAAATTTGCTGCTGTTCTACAAAACTCTGCACTTGGAGGCCCAACAAAGTCTACAAGAATAAAGTTGCATAGTAGACATCCACCCGCTGAAGCGCCACCTTTGCCATCAACCTCCTCGACGAGGAAAACGAGCTAGTGCATGCGCCACGGCCCGTCGAGGCCGACGGCGTCCCCAGCAAAATATCGGACAACGTCATGCTGCGCGTCATCGCTAGGGTTAAGCAGACCCTTGGCGCAGGGCGCGGCAGCGCCGCGGAGCAAGATATGCGCATCAGCACCAATAGGCTGCAGCGCACCGCACAACAAGATCGGTGAAGTGCCGGAGAACAAGATAGGCGCGTCAGTGCCGAGAGGCTGCGACGCGCCACATAAAAAGACCGATGGAGCGCCGCAGAGTGAGAGGCGCAGCGCACTCACTGATTGCCTGTTGTCCCACTCGACAGGACGTTGCAGTTGGGTCCACGGCCTGTCAGTAGCCCGATTCCTTGCCAGGAATGGGACCGCCGTCTTTGCCGTACTTGCACCAGAGGTCGGCCGTGCCGTACTTGTACTGGACACCAGCCATGCCGTTTGCATGGGTCGCGCCGTTCACCTTGTCCGCGGCCCGCTCGATGCCAACGCACTGGTTGCTAGGCTCGAGCGCCTCCTTGGCCCAGGTGTCCACCGAGGCGTAGTAGAGGAATATGGTCGTCGCATCCTCGAGCTGGTGATCTCCGATGAAATAGCCAGCTTGGAGCTCGAGATCGCGCTCCAGCTGTACCGCGAGCGTGTCAACTGCTTGGACGAACGCCTGCACGAGTTCAGGTAGAGCCAAGAGCTTCCGTAGGCAAGGGTGGTGGCCACGGACGCGTTTTATTTTGTTGAATTGTTTCGATGTTGATCGCTATGTCTGCACAACAATCATAATATTGCTTTGTCAATGTGTGTATGATTTCCGTTCTTATATATTCTTCTGTTTCAATGTGTGTATGCTTTCCATTCTTTACATGTAGATGGTAACAACTAGCTAGAAATGAGTAGGAAAACATATAGAAATATGAAATTCATAATATATTTTAATGTGTATATATATATATATATATATATATATATATATATATATATATATATATATATATATATATATATATATATATATATATATATATATATATATATATATAGGGCGCGACTATTTAGGAAACCCCTTAAGAGTTCCTGAATAAGCTTATTTGGGAACCACCCCCACTCCTACCTGTTTCTTTTCCCCAAGGGAGAGAGCGAGGGAGCGAGCGAGCTCTGGTCCGCCGGCGGCTGCAGCGTGCCTTCCCTGCACCGGCGCCGCCTCCTGGCAACCTTCCCCGGACCTACGGCGCCCCTTGTTGCCTACTCCGCACCCATCCCCTTTCCCTAACCGCGCGTCTCCGCCGCAAAAGAACCGCCGCGTGCAGCTGCCAGATGCAGTACCGCGCGCTGCCGCCAAACCCAGCCACCATCCTCCCATTCCTGCGCAACCACCGTCCTCCCATGCTTCCTGCGCGCCACCGCCCTCTTCCCCAACCTCCTTCTCACATCACTTCACCAGATCCCTGTGATTCAGCCTCCCACCTGCCGCTCAAGCGTCGGCAACAACCCCCGACTCCGTCCCCCAGCCACGCATTCCGGCGGACCCGGCTTCCTAGTGCAGGCAGGCGCGTTCACCGACGGCCGCCGCGCGCCACAACCGATGGCCGCTGCGAGCCTGCCGCCCCCGTGAACCCCTGCTCGGGCCCCCACCATCCCCTGCTTGGGCCGCCATCCTGCCTCCAAGCTCCTTGCTCCGGTCGTCGTTCACCTCTATCGCCGGAGGCCGCGATGCCACAACCTGATGAGTAAGGGCGGCAGCAGAGCCTTGTCTGGCTCCCTTCCCTTGCGTGCCCCGCTGCGGCTAGTGCTCCATATCGCTGGCAAACCGAGCCCCTCAGCTGCAAGTCCAGATTTGGCTCAAAGCCCGGCAGCGGCAAAAATTCCGGTGATGGCTCACTTCACTTGACGAGCAAGGCCAGCGTGGTGAGACATGGCTCCACCACGGGCGGCTGGATTTTTGCTCTGTGCCCATGCTATTGGTCTGCAGTTCCACACGGCCGTGTCGTCAGTTAGCTAACGCGTGCTTGATTCAGGCTAGAGGAGCAGAATGCCACAGGCTATTGGATGCCTTGCAACCAGCCGCACAGGGGCGCCGGTGTTCATGGCCGCCGGTGTGTGGGATCCTGGGCGTCCAAGCCCATGGTCGCCCGTTTTCCCTGTGCGTCAGGTACTATATATGTTGGTTTCCTCCTAGAAAACGCGCCGCAGTTAACCCCCTCTACGTACTCAAGAAAAAGTTAACCCCCTCTACTACTACAACAGTTAGCTCTACAACACTATAGCAGTTTTTGTTTTGAACAAAAAATAGAAGTTTTTTGTTAATGTGTAATAACTCTGAAAAAGTTCTAGTAGGAAATGCATGTGGTTTTCTTTGGCACTGTCCACCGACAGTTAACCACTACAACTGCATAAGTTAGAAATCCAGTCTCAGGAAGTTAGCAATCTTTTTGAAGACGTGCTTAGCAGTTGGTTTAAATTGAACAAAAGAGTTGACTGAGCAATTGATTGAGCCGGCCAATGTAGTCTGCTTAACTGAGAAAAAGTTGTGTGTTACTTGTCTATTTGGATATACGCAGAGCCACTGAATGTTAGTGGCAAGGGCGATGAGGAGTCAGCACATCTAAATTGCAGTACTACCTGATGTGATGTGTATAGCTCAAATGGATACGTGCTTATTTGCTTTGGAAAGACAGAACTATATATGCTCATTTGTTGCCTGTTCTGTTCGTACATGCAGTAATATTCTGTCAAGAGTCAAAATCCCTTCCATTCCTATTTACATTAGTTATCTAACAAAACAGATTGGCTACTAAAAAAAGCTGGAGGTTAACTTTGCAAATTACAGCAGTTGACTTGGCCATTTACAACGGTTCACTAAAAAATCTGAGAAAAGTTGGTTACGCAAAAAAAACAAGAAGTTAACTTGTTATCTACAATAGTTGACTTTGCAATTTATAGTGGTTCACTAAAAAATCTTTGGGAAACATGGGAGTAATTGTAGTGGTGTAGTTCACCTCGACAAAAAACGTGTGAAACTTTTGTATATTGGCACAATTAACTTCCTGTTTTTTCAGTAGTTGTGCACTAAAAGAAGCAAATTTTTAAAATGGTTTCTATAATAATTACTTCATAATTTACAACAGTTAAAAAAGGAAAAGTTGGCTATAAAAAATGGGCAGTTAACTTTATAATTTGCAGTAGTTAAAAATCTGAAAGTTGACAAAGAAAAATGTTTAGAAGTTAACTTTATAATTATGCAACAGTTAAAACCATGAAAAAGTTGGCTATGAAGAAAAAAGTTAACTTGGCAAATTCACGGTAGATAAACTTTATATTACCTTGGCAGTTAAGTCTCCAGACTGTGGCAGGTAGATAAACTTTATATTACCTTGGCAGTTAAGTCTCCAGACTGTGGCAGTTAAAACTCGACAGTTAACTTGGTGCTAACTGCCGCAGTCCCGACAATTAACTATTTTATTCCTCGCAGTTAGCTTGACCCAGGCAAAAAAAAAGTATCTTCAATCCCGGCAATTAACTTGGTGTTTTAACTGTCGTAGTCCCGTCAGTTAGCAGTATCAGTCCCGACAGTTAGCGTGACCCGGGAAAAAGAATGAAAAAGAAAAAAAATATAGTATCTTCAGTCACGGAAGTTAACTTGGTGCTAACTGCCGCACTCCCGACAGTTGGCTATTTCAGGCCCCGCAGTTAGCATGACCCAGGAAAAAAATAAATAAACAAAAAAATTAGTATCTTTAGTCCGGTAGAAAAAAATCAATATAATAAAAAATAGAAAAAATGGCAGTTAACTTTAGTAACCGCATCGGTTAATAAAAAAAATTAAATCAAAAAGTTAAGTATAACATATTAATTTAAAAAAAAAATAGCAGTTAACTTCAATGACTGTAGTAGTTAATATTGCATGGTTATAGGAGTTAAATGTGACAACCGTAGTAGTTTGGATTAAAAAAACAAAAATGTTCGGCTGTAGTAACTGTTAACATCGACGAGCGTGGCAGTTAACATTGATATTCATGGTAGTTAGTGTGTCCCTGGCAAAAAACGAACGAACAAAAAAGCTAGCGATGTCAGCCCCGGGCGGTTAGCTATTTCATACCGAAACTAAAAAATCGGCCATAGTGATAGTTAACATCGACGGGCGAGCAGTTAACCTTGATATTCATGGTAGTTAGTGTATCCCAGGTAAAAAATGAATTAAAAAATAGTATCGTCAGCCCCAGGCAGTTAGCTGTTTCATACTCGATAGTTAGCGCGACCCAGGCAAACAAGTTAATGTAAAGTTCTTCAGCAAATTTGGTGATGTCTAAGGCAATCAAAAATTATATTACTGTCACCACTTATTTTGCAAAGTCACCTACAAAGCTTTACCCATGGATAGATAACGAGGCTAGTCACCAACCAAAAAACACCACCGAACCATCGTACAGGTCGACACTAGGCTATGAGTGGTTCTCCAAAGCTTGAGAAACTATGCTTGGGTTGCTGCTGTACAAACCCACGAGAGCTCATCATTCAACAAAATCAATCAGCAAAGAGGAACTTGGGGAAGAAGTAGAATCCATCAGGGCAATATACACATAACCTCCCAGTGCCACCGACCCCATCACGGCCGTAGTTTTGCACAGTTAACTGACGCACTTTTCACACCTAACTTCCCAGCGCAATATACAAAAATTCAGAAATAAAAGCGGAAGCAGTGAAACATCAATTTTGGCAGCAACAATTATAATGCACTTAGCATCGATTAACATCATTAGTTAACAGTGATCAACAACAGCAGTTAGCAGAGGCAAAACGGATCTAGGGAGACTCCCTAAAGGTCGCGAGAAGTTAACTTTGTTAGAATAAATCCGAGGCTCACCATTGATCATCCGAGGACCAAGCAATCATACAAGCACGACACCGAGATTTGTTAACGAGGTTCGGCGAACTCGCCTACTCCCCGGGGCAATGACTACGGGCGCTCCTCCCCGAGATACCGCAACACCGGCCACCCGGGCGCCGGCACAAGCCGCCGGCTCCCCCTTGCGAGCCTGTCGCTATCTAGTCGTCATAGGTTACAACGTGGGGTGCCTCCTCATATATAAGAGGCCAAGGGTACAACGTGTCCGACTCCGACACTACACGTATCCTACCCACAATACAACACCAAGTCCAAACGTAACCCAACTCGTACACAATATTCGACACAACTCTAACAAACTCCACCTTGGCGAATATTCTCCACCACCTTGAATTTGTCCATGCGTCAAACTTCCATGTACTCCGGACTTGTGTTGTCTTCTTCGTAGCTTACCGGGAGCTACTCGACGAGTCTGCCCCAGACCCGCCGCCACCGTGGGACCCCGCTGCTACTCCCGTAGCTCCAGTTTTCGTGACTCCACCTGCAATAGTGCTCCCTTGCAACTTGTAAAGATGCGAAGCCGTCCTCGCTCCAATCATCACGGTCACCTCATCCTCCATGATTTTCATGGTCCTCCTATCCCGATCACAACGGAATACCATACCACTATCATGAAGAACTCCAAGCGAAATTAGATTCCTCCTTAGCCCTGGCACATGCCTGACTCCCCGAAGCATCCGCTCAACTCCGTCAAACATCTTGATTTTGATGTCACCTACTCCAGCAACACGATAACCAGTGTCATCGCCCATGTAGGCTAAACCAAACTCACCAGACTTATACGAAGAGAACCACTCCCTGTTGGGTGTCGCATGAAAAGAGCAAGCTGAATCCAACATCCACGCTTCACCTTTGGTTGACCGCTTGTCTGATACTACGAGGACATCACTACTGCTGTCCGAGTCATTACCATGAGTTGCCACATTAGCACTTGTCCCACCATTGAGATCTGGACAGTCCTTTCTCATATGTCCCCACTGCTTACACTTGTGACACTGTATTTTCTTTTTCTTTTTCTTGTTCTTCCCTGCCTCATATCCCTTCCGCCACTCTTCACCCTTGACTAGCAAACCTTCACCATGAGAGACTTCCACCGCGTTCTTCTTTCTCATATGATAAGATAGCAATGCCGCAGTAATATCCTCATTCTTGACGGTCTCCTTGCCGTGTGTCAAAGTAGTGATCAAATGGTCATAGGACGATGGCAGTGAACAAAGAAGCAGAATTGCCCTATCCTCGTCGTCAACCATCGCACCCAAGCGTGCTAGATCCGTCACGACTTGATTAAAGGCGTTCATATACTCCACAAGATCCGACCCCTCCTGCATCTTCATCCCATACAACTTTTGCTTCAGATACACCTTGGTCGTCGCAGTCTTGGACATAAACTGACTTTCCAGCTTCTCCCAGATTTTCTTCGGCGAATTCTCATCCATCACATGATAAATAACCTGGTCCGACAGACAGCCGTATAGTTCCGGCTGCCCTCAACTGTAACTCCTCCCAGTCCTCAGCCTCCATCTTAGCTGGCTTGGCTTCCTGCAACAACGCCTTCAAGCATCCCTGTTGTGCCAACAAATCTTTCACCCTTGTCTGCCATAACCCAAAGCTTCCAGTCCCATCGAACTTCTCCACCTCAAACCTGGTACCCGACGGCGCCATGGTTCTTTGTACGGCTGACTGTGTGAAAAAATACCTGAGTTATCCCCGCGATGCCGAAGTACACAAGCAAAACCCACCTGGTCTCGCCTCCGTGCACTAATAGCAATCCACCAAAACTTTGGCCTTCACGTGATCTGCTCCTGTCTTGGCTCAACTCCCGATGCTAGCAATTTGCTTTGCCTCAGCCCTTGCTCTCCCTGATGGATCCTTGTATCACGATGGATTTCCTCTTCTACCGAATCGATCTGCTGTGCGTCTCTCGCCTTGTCTTCGTACCGGCTACCTCCACAAGCTTTTATAGCTACAGCCCTACACGAGTCCAACCTGGAGACGGCTTCTTCCGGGACTCGGTCCCGTTTTGTTCCAAAACAAATCTCGATCGATACCTGGCTGTACACGCGCCTCTGTACGCACGCACACTTACGCGCTCACCAGCTGCCGCTGCAACCGTGACTTGCCTGCAACCACCGTCCGGCTTCTCCTGGGCCGCAGCCCACGCACGTGCCTTGCGCTTCGCAGCCTGCTGCTGCCTGCCGCACGCGACACGCCGCCGCAACTGCGTCTCGCCGAGTCGCCGAACTCGCCTGCTGCTGCAACTCACCCCACCTAGACATCCAACCACGCGACTGCTTCTCCATCCTCTAGATCAACCGAACAACTCCTCGTATAACCTAGCTCATGATACCACTTGTTAGAATAAATCCGAGGCTCACCATTGATCATCCGAGGACCAAGCAATCATACAAGCACGACACCGAGATTTGTTAACGAGGTTCGGCGAACTCGCCTACTCCCCGGGGCAATGACTACGGGCGCTCCTCCCCGAGATACCGCAACACCGGCCACCCGGGCGCCGGCACAAGCCGCCGGCTCCCCCTTGCGAGCCTGTCGCTATCTAGTCGTCATAGGTTACAACGTGGGGTGCCTCCTCATATATAAGAGGCCAAGGGTACAACGTGTCCGACTCCGACACTACACGTATCCTACCCACAATACAACACCAAGTCCAAACGTAACCCAACTCGTACACAATATTCGACACCACTCTAACAAACTTTTCATGGAGATTACGAGATGGGAAAAAATGATCAATTAACTTCCTTGGTTCAGTTACCTTCCCTGATTACGAGATGGGTAAACAAGAACTACTCTTGTTTAGCCTGGCATTGCCAGTTTCAGATCAAAATACAACAGTAACAAAAAGAACTAGCAGTACCACAAAAAATCATGGTTCATCTCTTGCTCCAGACCCCATCTGACGAACGGTTTTCAGTAGGGCTCCACCGGCACCCTGAAGTTTGCTCCGGCGTACACCACCGCGTCGCCGAGCTCCTCCTCGACCCGCATCAACTGCAGCGAGCACAAACAAAGAAGCCTCAGAACACAAAAACATGTAGCATGTTGAAAGATGGTGTGGCCACTGAACGTGGGAGCCCTTCGCTGGCGCTGTGGATATGGGAGCTTGCTGGGTAGCTCTCCCGTGGAGAGCGACAACATTCATAGTCAACTTCCTTTCTCTCGAAACGGATAACCGCTGAACTGTACATACCAGACTAAACACCAATAGAAAACAACAAGAAGTTATGAACCCATAAACAATCAGTTTTCCCTAATTGCTACCTCTGCGTACTTATCTTCAGAGGAAACCGTGGAAGTTAAAAATATGGCAAAACACACAACACTCTGTAAAAAGTAGGGAAATAGGGGAGTAGGACGAACCCCTATCGCACTCATCTGCCTCTCACCGCTGCTCACCAGCCACTCCACGTCGTCTCGAGGAGCTGTATCCTGAGGGTCACGATGGGAGCTGCAGTCCACACCGACGTGACTGCCGATTAGGTGATGTCAAGGCTGCAGTTGAGACCCGGGAGCGGCTGTCGATACAGGTTGTGAGATGTGGACATAGGTAGGGGCGGCGCTGGAAGGCCATAGGACGGAGCGGGCTAGCTTGCGGGAGGCGCGACGACGGAGTTCCCGGACTGCTGCTCGTGGAGAGGAATGGCGGTGTCCCGTGCAGGAGCCCGGGGAGGAGATGTGGCGTCCGCTGGTGGGGATTGGGGGTGGAGGCGTGGAGCTCCTCCGAGGGTCGTCGAGCGCGGCGGTCATGGAGGTAGGGAGGAGCGACTCGGGCAACGGCGAGAAACAAAGTTGAGGAACACCACAAATAGAATCGCGGAGAGGAGAGTACCTCGCTAGTCTTGGGCTCTTGGCCACATCCTGCATCCCTCCTAGCTTGTGCCTCGTCGGAGCTACTGGATCCATGGCGAGGAGCTCTTACCAAGGGGTGGTCGGGGGATGCTAGATCCATCGCGGAGCTCGTGCAAGGCCTAAGCGAGGATGCGGGGCGGCGGCCTAAAGAAAGGAGGCGGGGAGGCGGCCTGAGCAGGGGCTGGGTTCACGCGGTGACCTGGGCTGCTAGGTTGAGGGACGGAGGAGGCAAGCGGTGGCCGGAAGTTGGACGGCAGCGCGAGACGGCATGGAGGAAAATGGGCGGAGCGGGAACAAAATGTCTGATTATTAGTTGTTATTTAGTATAGAGTGGGCAGTTAACTTATTTGTTCGTGACAGTTAGGAACGGTTCCCGAATAGCTTATTCAGTAATCGGTTGCAAAATAGCTGGATGTATATATATATATGACAAATTTTCTCTACTACCGGATGTAGATACTCCCATTTTTGTTTCGTACGTTCTAGGTAGTATTTATCATACTGAAGTGTATGTATGCGTAGTATGTAGAATATAAGAATGTTTAGATATTATATATACTACTTTTTAAGTAGTATATATCATATTTTGAGTATACTTCTTTTTATGCATAAATATGTACGTATTTCATAAATACAATAAAAACTATGGCCCCACTTGCAAAAAAAAATTATAACTCACCTTATAGTATATATATATATATATATATATATATATATATATATATATATATATTGGCAGAATAGTTATTCTGTCAACACTTCAGAACTGCACGCCGAACACGAGTACACTGCACTTTGTGAAGCAAGCGCACTGCAGTACTGAGACGAGTGAACTTCTCGTCGAAAAAACTGTACGCGGTGTTTTTGGTACCGTTTTTGATCCAATTTTTAAACCGTTTGTCGGAATGAGGCGTGTAATATACCGTTGGAAAGCTATGGATTAGGCAGAACTTCGCCATGTTGATTTTTTTTTGAGATTCCTCACGGTTTAGGAGCAGTTTCGAAAACGGTGGGCGCCCGACGAGTGGCAGCGAGCGTTTTTTCACAAACCGCTAGTCAGCATGAAGCAAATGATACGCCGTTGGAAAGATATCGTCGGGGCGCAACTTTTTCATATATATTACTTTCTCTAATTCCTTACGGTTTAAGAGCAGTTTCAAAATTACTCAAACACGGAAATTCTGTTTTTCAAAAAAATTCAATTTTTTTGGTACTGTTTTCGCTCCAATTTTTTAACCGTTTGTCGAAACGAGGTGTGTGATACGCCGTTGGAAAGCTATGGAAGAGGCGCAACTTTCATATGTAGAAATTATTTTGACATTTCCTTACGGTTTTAATTTAATTTTGAAAATGGTGCGGCGGATGACGAGTGGCAGCGGGCGTTTTTTCGTGATTTTTTCCAAACCGCTCGTCGGATTGATGCAAATGATACGCCGTTGGAAAGATATCGACGAGGCGCAACTTTTTCATGTAGAACACTCTCTCTAATTCTTTTCGGTTTAGGAGCAGTTTTGATTTTACTGAAATGCGGACACTCTGTTTTTCGCGACAACAAAATCGACGAGTGAACTTCCTCATACAGAAAACCGCACTGCTTCATACTAAAAGCCGCACTGCATCAGACGGGCAAGCGAGCTGCATGATTATCTTTTTGTCGGACGTAATTTTTCCCAGGAGAGGAAGTGAACTAAGCTTCAATTCGGGCGTAAGTGAACCGCAACACTATCGAGTAGTGAACCGCATTACCTTTTTTTGTCATTTTCATAACATTTTTCTGCACTTCACAATATGAAAAAGTGAACCGCAACACGAGTCTAAGTGAACCGTATAATTTTTTTCTTTTTTTCTAACTTTTTAAATTTGCATCAGGACTACATGATGGAGGCTAGAGAACTGCATTATTCGGTCGGAGAAAGTGAACCGCAAGGCAGAAATAAAAGAAAGTGAACCTCTTGCAATGTTGATTTCTTTCTGGAACTGCATTTTTTCACATGTTATTTTCTTCGAAACAAAAAGAACTGCATACGATAATGGAGTGAACCTCTCAAATAAACAAAAATTCAACTACGCATTTTTTATGAACTGCATGTTTTTTGAGCAATTTACACAACAGAAAGGCAAAATTAAAAAAAATTACAGTCAAGTTTTTTGCATTCTCAACAAAAAATATCCTCCCTGTGCACTCGCGCGGTGCACCAATGCGCTTGCTGTTCTGCAAGAATAAATGCCGCAAACTGCAAGGGGGGCTTCACCGTGTGAATTGCATCATGGTCTGGCTGGTGCTGGAGTCCTCCTCCCTACGGTGGAAGGCATGGGACTGGAGAAGGGTTCTGCGGTGAGGGAGAGGAAATGCCGGCGAACCAGTGCGTGCACACAGACTGCAATGCAAGCCTACACTTCTGAACCGCAACGCCCAAACTTTTTCTGAACCACAACTCTCGCGATGTGTACTGCAAGGGGTTGACTACATCCAGCATGGAGTGGATCCATCGGGCTGCCGCGCTGGCGGACTGCAAGCATGCGCCTGCTGCACTGCATCCACACACGCCACAATCTGCAGAAGCTTCGCGCCGGGGAGAGGAAGGTGGAGGAGGGGGACAGACGGGGCTTCTTACATGGGTCACCCTGAACTTCAAGGCGTCGTCGTTCGAACTGTAGAGGATGAGAGGAAGGCAGAGGAGAATCTCCTGGAGGAGGCCAACGTGCACCCCAACCTCATCGCGGTGGTCGTCGGAGCGCACCCGCGAGACGGAGGGCTGACCCGGTGGAGGCAGTAAGGCGCACTGCTCGCGGGGATCTGGCAGCACTGCACAAGGTGCGAAGCCGAACTGCATGGAGAGGTGGTCGTCAGGGGAGGGGAACTATGGCCCAGCTGCCATGGAGGTTGGGGGCGACGGCGTGATGGTGAAGGAGGCCCGGGGCCCCGACGAGGTCCGGCGCCGGGAGAGCCCCTGGCCGCACCGAGTCCCGGAGCGCCGCCCTTCTCCGCCGGAAACCGCACCAAAATATGCCTCCCCGCCGCGGATCCGGCCGATCCCCGTCGCCTTCCGCCGCCAACTCGCCGGATCGACGAGATCCAGCGGTTTCCGCCGCCGCCACCCTTTGGCTGCCTCGTCTCCCTCGACGAGGAGGGTCAACACCGCGCTACGCCACGCCAGCCCGAGCAAGCCACCTCCGCTGATGGCCGCCCCCTTGCCTGCCGTGCACGGCTCGCGGCAGCGGTGAGCTCTTGGGAGGGGCGACACATCGGTTCGGGGCTCGGGGGCAGCTCGTCGGTGTGCCAGATCCAGTGCTTCCTGCGGCAGCACAGAAGAAGGTCGCTGGGGCCTCGGGGATGCGTGTGTGAGGAGGAGGGGCTCTGGCGTAGAAGGAAGTAGTAGGGGGTGGACGCGGCGGCCAGCACGGCGGCTCGGCGGCGAAGAAGGTGGGAAGGAGAGGGAGTGGGCGGGGTGGCGCGGGGTGTGGGGTTGGCCAAGGGGAGAAGGTGGGACGCGGTGGTGGGTGGGTGGGTTGCTGTTCGGTTGGGCGGTTCGGTTCAGAGGTGCGGACAGTGCCAAAGTGTTGGCAGAATAAGCGTTTTTGTGGCTAGAATAAGGTCTTAAGGGTGTTGGTAGAATAGACCCACCCTATATATATATATATATATATATATATATATATATATATATATATATATATAATATCATCACATATACATGATGATACTTAACTACTACATACAATGCATAAAAATTAAAGACAAACAATAGTCAAACCAATAATCCCTCCTTGGGGGGGCAGTATTCCGGCAGCCGCTCGCCACCAGCTCCCTAGCGTGCGGCAGTTTCCAGCGCGGACGGAGTTCTCCGCCTCCTCTGCCTCGCAGCGCTTGACATGCCGATCGGCCTCTTGCTGGCGGACGCGTGCGACCGATCTGGCCATTTCATTGGGAGCCCACCGGAGCTCTTCGGCGGTGGCACGCTCGAGCTTATCGGCCCAACTCCACACGGCGATGAGGCGCCTAGCGCCTCTGGCCCTCATGGTGTCGTACTGGCAGTCTTCGTCCACCTCCTCCGCACGTCGGCGTGCCCACTGCCAAAGCTCCAGCTCCTCCTTGTCCCAGGCGACTCTACGGGCATTACAGGCCGCCAGGTACCTGGCGCGCTCCTCCGCCAACTCCTTCTTGAAGGCCACTTGCCAGGCTTTCTCAGCCAGCGGCAGCGCCTTCCACATAGCCACATTGCACTGGCCCCAAAACCACTCTTCCGTTGCGGGGGGGGGGGGGGGGTCCGGTGCGACCTCATCTGGTGGCGCGTAGGGGTCCTCCTCGTCGTTTCTCTGCACCCTGACGTCCTCGCGTGGCGACGACTCCTCCTCGGCGCGTGGGCAGCCCGGCGGCGCCATGGCAGAGTTTTGTGTGAGAGAGAGAGAGATAGATAGATAGATAGAGAGAGAGAGAGAGGCGAGCGAGGAGAGAATGCAGATGAGAATGCAGATGAGAATGCATGCGTGACGACATTGGCTGGGGTAGTATTTATAGGCGGCCGGAATCTAGATCGACGCGAGCGATTGAACGGGAGGGGGAGACTGCTAGACTCGCCGGTCGTCAGAATTCAATGGCTTCAATTGCACATGATTCCCGAAGCAAAAGTCGTGTGTGACTTCACATCACTGATGGTTCGCAATGCAGAACCGCGTGCGATTAATAACCCGCGCTGCTTACCTTCCAAACCTCGAGATGTGAAACAGAGTGCCAATCATGTGGGACCCAGTTGTCTTGCCAGATATTTACATTTTATTTCCAAATATAATGCATGAATGCTATTTGTGTTACTACTCTGATGTTATTGTGAAATTTAATACATAAATGCTATTTGTGTTATTCAAATTGAGCAAAAAAATGTATCACATTATCTTGGTGCCATGTCATGACATCATGCAAAGTTTCATGTATTTCAGAGCATTTTTCAATTTTTTGGAATTTAAAAACCAAGATTCTCAATGTTTGCATCCAACCCGTGACACAAAGATGTTTGAAATTCCTTCCAATTTATTGCATGGGGCAGCGAACCAACCTATGGTTGGATGGTTAGGAGCATAGTGGTATCCCCAGCCCACAAAGGTTCAAGTCCTGGTGCTCGCATTATCCTAGATTTTATTTCAGGATTTCCGACGATGCGTGTTCAGGGAGGAGACGTTCCCGTCGACTACAAGGCGCCTGTGCTGACTTCGTCAATCTCAAGATGATATGCCGACCCAGTCTCTCATAGGTGCTCATACAGGTAGGGTACGTGAGTGTGTTCATAGGGGTGAGTGTACGCGCGTATATATGAGCGTCTGTGTCTGTACTGTGTTCTAAAAAAAATGCATGGGGCATAAACAGGCACACGAGGACACAAATATGATTTTGGCAACCCATTTTGGTTTGCTGTTGCATGTAAATGTAGTTCAAATCTGAATTACCGCCATTAAATGGCTAGAAACTCACTTAATGTCTTAAAAAGTCCAAATGAACCCTGAAAAATTCCAAATTTTAACATGACAGTTGTATTCGTGTATGTTAACGGTCGAAAAAAGTTCAAGGCCATAAGAGGCAGCGACTGTCAGTTCGTCGTCAAACATGCCTCGTTCCCTCTCAGAACGACGAGTCTTCCCATGAGACGCTCCGGTTTGAGAGAGGTATATGTCAAAGCTTATCTCAAATAAGCCAATTTTTTTATCATGGCATATTGGTGCCATGTCATGACATCATGCAAAGTTTCATGTATTTCATAGCATTTTTCGATTTTTTTAATTTAAAATCCAAGATTCTCAATGTTTGTGTCCAAGCCGTGACAACAAGATGTTTGAAATTCCTTCCAATTTATTGCATGAGGCATAAACATGCACACGAGGGCACAAATATGATTTTGCCAACCCATTTTGGTTTGCTGTTGCATGTATATGTAGTTCAAAATTGAATTACGGCCATTAAATGGCTAGAAACTCACTTAATGTCTTAAAAAGGCCAAACTAACCATGAAAATTTCCAAATTTTTACATGACAATTGTATTCATGCATGTTGACTGTAGAAAAAATTTCAAGGCCATAAGAGGCAGCGACTGTCGGTTCGTCGTCAAACATGCCTCATTCCCTCTCGGAACCACGAGTCTTCCCGTGAGATGCTCCGGTTTGTCATAGGTACGTGTCAAAGCTTATCTCAAACAAGCCAATTTTATTCCACGGCATTTTGGTGACATGTCATGACATCATGCAAAGTTTCATGTATTTCAGAGCATTTGTTGATTTTTGGAATTTAAAAACCAAGATTCTCAATGTTTGCGTCGAAGCCGTGACACCAAGATGTTTGAAATTCCTTCCAATTTATTGCATGGAGAATAAACATGCCCACGAGGACACAAATATGATTTTCCCAACCCATTTTGGTTTGCTGTTGCATGTACATGTAGTTCAAATTTGAATACGGCCACTAAATGGCTAGAAACTCACTTAATGTCTTAAAAAAGGACAAATGAACCCTAAAATTTTCTAGTTTTTGACATGGCTGTTGTATTCGTGCATGTTAATGGTAGAAAAATGTTTCGCACAATTCAAACACTATCCATTGCTACTATACCCCAAATAGTTCAAATATATACAAAAATTAAGGTACATAACACATAGTTTCTTACAGGAACCGTTTGTGATGAAAATTCATGGATCTATTTATGGCTTATGCCGGAAGCTTCGTCGGCTTTGTCTAGCTCAAGTGTCGTCCACCCTTGATCCCCATTCCCCACCCCCATTTTGCAAAGAATGACATCATGGAGACGCTTCGTGAGGGTGCGTATGGTCGCCGCCACCGCCCCGAGCGCTTCCACCTCCGCCGAGAGCACGGCCGCCTACGCTGAGAGCGCGGCCACATTCGCCGACAGGGCGTCTGCGGCAGCCGACAGTGTAGTTGCAGCAGCCGAGACAGCTGCAGCAGCTGTTGCGATGGCGGCTGCAAACGCCGAGAGCGCTCGAACAGCCGTCCGTGCCGCAGACGTCGCCCTGGCCCGGGTCGAGGCCATCCACTCCCAGATCGAGGACGCCCATGTCAAAATATTCCAAGCCTCCTCGGAATCCAGCCTGCACCCCACGCTCGAAGAGCCAACAGAGGTGGAGGCCAGGATAATTGCCGAGGATGCGTTCGAAGCATCCCCCTGAGCGTCAGCTGGAGATGTGGGAGGCAGCGGAGAGCGACGAGCGCCGGGAGGAGGAGTTGCGTGTGGCTAAGGAGGAGGTAGAGAAGCTCCTGTCCGTCGAGCAATCGGCGGTGGAGTACCAACGCGAGCTCTGGCGCCGCCCCTACTACAAGTACTACAACGATGAGGGCGACACCGACGACGAGGGCGATGCCGAGGACGAGGACCACGTTGTGGTCGAGTTTAGCCTGGGGGACGTAGAGTCCACCAATGGCAGAATGTCGCCCGGACAAATCGTCGACATCTCATCATACACCGGCGAGCATGTGGCGGCACGTCGGTAGCTGTCGGCCCCGTGGGAACCAGGGTACCACGGGCCGTCTGCCCGCGGCCCAGGAAGCCACGCCTGACGAAGGCCCAAGAGGCGGCCTAGACACGGGCGCTGCGAAGCAAGACACCTCCCGAGGCACCGGCCTCACGAGGACCCCCTCCGCGAGGGGCAAACCCACCGAAGACTCAGCAGCAGCAGGAAACCTCGCGAGGCTCCCTCGCGAGGTGGCCTCCCGAGGTAGCCTCCCGAAGCCACCCGAGCAAGGCGCCGCTTGGCGCTGGCCTCGCGGTCACGTGCCCACCACATGGGTGACTCACCCCCGCAAGATGATGATACCAGTAGAGCCGTACCAGCAGGTGCGGTCAGGGGAGATTTCCTCTTTGGTGATAAAGGGGGAGCACCAGCTGCCCTCCTGCAAAGCAAGTCCCAAAGCTTGCCTGTTTGGTGTATGAAGACCAGGACGATAGGGTGCGCAGGGTGGAGGTCATCACCGAGCCCACCGGCGCGTCATGGATAGCGCCTTTGTAGGCGAAGACCACCTTTTGTCAGGATAAGACTGGCCGCCTGTCCCCCTTCAAACCGCCATTGTATGGCTACCCTTCCCGCCAACGTTTTCAGGGGAAGAGGACCGAGGCGGCTATAAAAGGGGTAGTGATGCCATCGTAGAGGAGAATCGACTCCTCCTTCTTCAACCTTGTACACGAGAACGCTCTTGCCCACAATAATCCCAAACACAAGCAGGAGTAGGGTTTTACACCGCATGGTGGCCCGAACCTGGGTAGCTCTCGTGTCCCTGCCGTGCCCTGCGTGTGTGTGTGCGCTCTCGCCGTGCTCCGCTCGCTGTAGCCTCGCCGTGGTCACCGTCGAGTAGCTAGGCAGCAAGCAGCCCCCCAGAGTTTGAACCAGGGTCCCCGGCGGCCAGGGTGGCCCAGACGGAGCCGGTCGCTAACGACAACCGACATCCCCGCGCCCGTGCCGCCACCGACCCCGCGGCCGGTGAGGAGGAGGCTTCTTCCCTGCACCCGTCTGTGTGGCCGCCTGGTCGCACCGCCACCGCGTCCTCACTCGCACGCCCGGACCCACAGGCCGTGCTGCTCATGGCGCAGGAGCTGCTGCGCTACCGCCCCACCGAGGCCGGCTACGATGCCAGGCTCGTGCGCATCACCGAGCTCGTCAACACCGCTGGGGCCACTCCGGCGCCCTCCCGCTCTCTCCTCCTCCGCCGCCGTGCGGCGCGGAGGCAGAGCATGGTTCACCTCCTCCGCCTTTCCCGAGCAATGATGGCACGGGCCATCGCCACGGCGCGCACGCGCGGGAGCCGTCCCGCAATGCGTCTTCACCTGACCCCAACGACGCGAGTTGCCAAATCGTCCGGCGCGCGCTGCTCGACACGTGCGTGCTCCTCGAGCAGCAGCACCAGCGCCAAGACCGCACCATCCAGGAGGTCACGGTGGCCAGGCGCCAGAACCATGCCGCCCTCGCCGGGGGCATCGCCTCCAGCAGCGGGGGATGCCGCGCCTTCACCCGTGAGCTGCGCCGCGTGGTGTGGCCTACGAAGTTCAAGCCGGACCTGCCTCCTCGCTACGACGGCACCCCCAACCCCATGGAGTTCCTATAGCTCTACACTCTGAGCATTGAGGCTGCGAATGGTGACGACAAGGTGATGGAGAACTGGTTCCCGATGGCCCTCAAGGATGCCCCGCGCTCATGGTTCATGAAACTTCCTGAGGCCTCCATCTCTTCTTGGGCCGAGCTGTGCCGGTAGTTCATCGCCAACTTCAAGGGCACACACGAGTGCCCCCTCATGCTCAACGACCTGCACGCCGTGCGCCAGCGACCCGATGAGACCCTCCGCAAGTACATCCAGCGCTTCAGCCAAGTGCGCAACAAGATCCCGTGCGCCTCCGCCGCCGCCATCATCTCCGCGTTCTCCTCCAGCGTCACGGACATCTGGTTGCGTGAGAAGCTTGCCATCAATGATGAGCTCGACACAGCGGTCGAGCTGTTCGACCTCACCGACAGGTGCGCCAAGGCTGAAGAGGGCCGCCTTTTCATCCACAACAACCCAGACCTAGCGCCTGACGCTGTGCTACTTGTAGTCTGTGTTGGTATTTCCCCGAAGAGGAGAGGATGATGCAGTACAGTAGAGATAAGTATTCCCCTCAGTTAAGAACCAAGTGATAGGGCATATTTCTCCCTTAGTGGTTTTGGTGATTGATGACAATACTTTTGCGGACTAATCGTGTGCATTGAGCATTTCAGATAATCGACCATATGGCACAAGACGATTCGTGCCCCTCGGAGCTTCTATGAAGACGGTGTTTTTCTTGCGTTTCCTTTTCGGTGGATTTGAGTCGTAGGAACACCGTACTATCAAGAGGGGGTCCGCATCGGAAAGGTTTGGGTGGAATCAACACGTACATAGTCATTTTGCACCCTCATTCTTTCCCAGCAATCGAGCTTTCCCTTCCTTCATGCATGAGCTTTCCAGAGCTTCTTAAGCGGTAGTACCGCCCTAATCAGCGGTAGTACCGCTCCAGCGGTACTGCCGCAGATCAGTGCTACCTCCACTTCCGCTTGTTTTTAGCTTCTGTAACTGAGCGGTAGTTAAGCGCGGTAGTACCGCTCCAGCGGTACTACGGCGCAGACTACCACTCCACTACCGCAGGGTTACTGGGCTTTCAACACCTAAGCGGAAGTACCGCTCTGGCGGAACTACCGCCGTTCCTCTTCCGCTCCGAGTACCGCTTGTTTTTTGCTTCTGGATACCTCAGTCTCTCGAGCGGTAGTAGAGCGGTAGTTAGTAGTGGTAGTACCGCCCCAGGCGGCACTACCACCCTACCTTTCTCTACTACCGCTGGTTCCGGCTTCTGTTCAGCACCAAGCGGAAGTTCCGCTGGAGGGAGCGGTAGTACCGCTCCGGCGGCACTACCGCCCCCTGACCTGCTCAGTTGAACGTGGTGCCTGGAATTTCCGTTCAAGCGGAAGTACCGCCCGAGCGGTACTACCGCTTGTGCATGGGCTGTGAGTGCATAACGGTTGGTTTTTCTTCCCCACTATATAAGGGGGTCATCTTCCCCAAGGTGACTTACCTCTTCCTCCCCCAAGCTCCATTATTGCCCCTAAGCTCAAACTCGCCCGATCTCTCTCCCTAGCCAATCAAACTTGTTGATTCTTTAGGGATTGGTTGAGAAGGCCTAGATCTACACTTCCACCAAGAGAAATTTGATTCCCCCCACTAATCCCTTGCGGATCTTGTTACTCTTGGGTGTTTGAGCACCCTAGACGGTTGAGGTCACCTCAGAGCCACATTCCATTGTGGTGAAGCTCCGTGGTGGTGTTGGGAGCCTCCAATTAAGTTGTGGAGATTGCCCCAACCTTGTTTGTAAAGGTTCGGTCGCCGCCTTCAAGGGCACCATTAGTGGAATCACGGCACCTTGCATTGTGCGAGGGCGTGAGGAGAATACGGTGGCCTTAGTGGCTTCTTGGGGAGCATTGTGCCTCCACACCGCTCCAACGGAGACATACTTCCCCCTAAAGGGAAGGAACTTCGGTAACACATCCTCGTCTTCACCGGCTCCACTTGTGGTTATTTCTTACCTTTACTTTGTGCAAGCTATTGTTATGTTGTATCCCTTGCCTGCTTGCGTTGTCATTGTTATTAGCATCATATAGGTTGCTCACCTAGTTGCACATCTAGACAACCTATTTTGTTGCTAACCCTAATTTGTGAAGGAAAGCTAAAAATTGGTAGTTGCCTATTCACCCCCTCTCTAGTGAACCATATCGATCCTTTCAATTGGTATCAGAGCCTCGTCTCTTTATTAAGGGTTTCACCACCCGAAGAGTATGGTTGACGACGGGGATCGGGTTGAGGAAGTGCCCGAGGCCATGGAGTTGAACTCGGTCTCCCGAGACGACTTAAATGAAGCTATGGCTTCACTTAAGACGTCTATGACGGCCGAGGTCAAGTCCATGCTTAAAGAATTCCTTGAGGGGTTGAAGTCTACTCCCGATCCTTTGCTTGTGGTTAATCTCACCGCATCGGTGTCGGAGGCCAATTCCGGCAAGGAAGCGGCTAAAGGCACTCAAACCTCTTCCCCTCATGGTAAGAATGGGACGGGAACCTATGCCTCGGTTCCCCCTCCCCCGGTCTTTGGAGGACCGGTTCCTACACCGCATATTAACAACCTTGGTCCTCCTCCTAAGCTTGTGAAGGGTGATTTTGCTAATTGGGTTTTTCGTATCAAGTCTCATTTGAATCACAGCTCAACAAATCTTTGGAGAATCATCGAGCAAGGCTTATACCCACACAACCCAAGCAACCTCACTCCAAGAGAAGAGGCGGACAATCAATACAATCACTCCGCATTGTCCATCCTCCAATCCGCGGTGCCTCCCGAAGATCTAGCTCACTTGCGCCCCTTCTCCCGTGCAAAAGATTGTTGGGAACACATTATATCCTTGTACAAGGGGAGCTCAAGCATTCAACGGTCCAACTTTGAAGTGGTGCTTGATGAGGCCGATGAGTTTGTGATGAATGAAGATGAAGATCCTCGGGATCTCTACCGAAGATTGACAACTCTTGCGGTCGCTCTTCAAGATCATGGGAGCAAGGATACGGATGATAATTGGATCAAGCGCAAGTTTCTCAAGGCCATCATGCCATTCAACAAGGCAATGTCCTCCGTGATCCGTCAAAGACCGGACTTCCACACATTGTCTTCAAGTGAAGTGTTGGATGAGTTTATTGCCATGAACATCATGAACAAGACAGCCGACAATGCTCTAGCTCGTGTCCGGTCAAAGAAAGGCTCACCCAACCTTGCTTTGAAGGCCAAGGGTATTCCGGAAGAAGAAGAAGAGAGTTGCCCCGAAGACACCAAATATGCTTACCACGAGCACATGGCTCTTGCGTCAAGGCAATTTTGGGGCAACAAGAGAAACACAAGGCCCAACTCCTCCAAGAACAACTCAAAGGGCAAGCAACGTGTAAGGACTTGCTACAATTGTGGCAATGTGAGTCACTTTGTGGTGGATTGTCCATATGAGAAGAGGGAGGACAATGGTGGCAAGCTCATCCGCAAAGACAAGGCCAAGTCCTTCCCCAACAAGAACAATTTCAACAAGAAGGTGCCTCCAAAGGGCTTGGTGGTGCAAGAAGAGTACAACTCCGATGATGATGATGATACAAGTGGTGAAGTGTTAGCAACGGCCATCGTGGCCATTGTCACCTTTTCTCCAACCTCGGTGTCCCTCTTCGATGCCCCCAATGAGAACTTCATCGCCAAGTGCCTCATGGCCAAAGGTATCAACAAGGTAACCTCCAACATCAAAACCACTACCACTACTACTCCTTCATTGTTGGATTGTGTGGTTGATAGTGAGATGGTAAATGTTGATGAGAACGAGTTTGATAAGTTCTTGAGTAAGCTCAAAGGTGAGACCAAGAAGCACTTTGTTGCTCTCTTGGAACAATTGGGTGAAGCCAATGATATCATTGAGTCTCACGAAGAGACTATCACTAACTTGCAAGGCCATAGTCGTGATTATGCCGATGAGATTGTGGATCTTTACATTGCTCTTGAGGAAGAGCGAGGTCTTCGTTTGGCTCTTGAGGAGTCACACAACGTTGACCTTGCTCAACTAAAGAAAGATCTTGAACATGCTCAAGTGCTTACTCGTATGCTCAAATCCGACAAGGTTGACCTTGGAGTTGGCCATGCTAGACTCAAGGAGGAGTTTGAGCTACTTGACAAAGCCCACAAGGTTTTGAAAAGTGCTCATGGCTCTCTCAAAGAGTCTCATGATCAACTCCAAGTGAAGCTAACAACGGAAATAGCCACTTGTCCTCCGTTCATTTTAATTGATAATGCCATTGCTACTAACCCTTGCTGTGAGCATGAGCATCTTGTGGAGGAGAATGCCAAGTTGAAAGAGCAAATCGAGAAAGGCCTTGTGACTTGCATACAAGGTGAGAAGAACCTCAACGAACTTTTGAGCAATCAAAAGGAAGTTGTGGCAAAGGAGGGACTTGGGTTTGTGCCCAAGTCAAAGAAGAAGACGAACAACAAGACCAAGAAACCTCTCCCACTCAAAGAGGTATTTGTCAAGAAGGGAGAGGGTGCTCATAAGGATAAAAAGAACAAGGTGGTGAGTGTAAATGTCAAGAAGGACAAACACACTCCATCGAACAAAGCCAGCGACTTTAACCCTTCTTATGTTTTATGCCGTGCTAGTGATGGGCATGTTTATGCCAAATTTGTTGGTTCTTATTATGAGTACATTGAATGATCTATTTGGGTTCCTAAGACCCTTTTTACTAACATCAAAGGACCCATTCAAAAATGGGTACCTAAAACCAAGCATTGATCTCTTGTAAGAGTTTGCTTCCGGTGGAGGATCATGGATGCTCGATAGTGGAGCAACAAATCATATGACCGGGAGCAAGCATTTGGTGGTGGACGTGCAACCAAGCTCATCTATGCCCACCCATGTTCAATTCGGTGATGCCTCAACATCTAAGGTATTGGGTCTTGGAAGGTTGTGATTTCTCATGATTTATCAATTGAGAAAGTCATGCTTGTTGAGACCCTTGCATACAATTTACTTTCCGTTCGTCAACTTGCACTTATGGGCTTTACCACATTTTTTGACCTTGATACCGTGGCCCTTTTGTGGAGCAAGACTCTTAAAGTAGCTTTTGTTGGGCATGTCGAGAACGGTCTCTATGTGGTTAACTTATCGGAGCGACCCACTAAGACCGCGACTTGCCTAATGGCTAAAGTTGATGTGGGGTGGCTTTGGCATCGCCGACTAGCCCATGTCAATATGAGATCTTTGCAAAGTCTCCTCAAGGGGGACCACGTTCGTGGACTAACAAATGTGAGTTTTGCTAAAGATCGTGCTTGCAGTGCTTGTATCGAAGGAAAGCTACATGAGACAACTCACTGACCCATGACTATCATCTACACAAAGAGGCCCTTGGAGCTCCTTCACATGGATCTCTTTGGACCTCCATCCTTTGATAGTCTTGGGGGAAGAAAGTATTGCTTGGTGATTGTGGATGACTATTCAAGATACACGTGGGTATATTTCTTCAAGAGGAAGAGTGAGACCCAACAAACCGTCATCGACTTTGCCAATGAAGCTCAACGTCAACATGAGGCAAAGATATTGATGATTAGAAGTGACAATGGTACCGAGTTCAAGAACTACACCTTGGATGAGTTTCTTAGTGATGAGGGGATCAAGCATCAATACGCCGCACCATATACCCCTCAACAAAATGGTGTAGCGGAGAGGAAGAACCGGACGTTGATGGATGCGGCAAGGACCATGATGGCGGAATTCAAGTCTCCATACAACTTTTGGGCCGAAGCCATCAACACCGCATGTCATGCATCCAATCGGCTCTACCTCCGCAAAGGTTTGAACAAGACTCCATATGAGATACTTACCGGTAACAAGCCCAACCTCAAGTACTTCCGGGTGTTCGGTTGTAAGTGTTTCATTCTCAAGAAAGGTACTCGTTTGTCTAAATTCGAATCTAGAGCTCAAGAGGGCATATTTATTGGTTATGCTACAAACTCTCATGCTTACCGTGTCCTCAAAAAGTCCAACGGACTCATTGAGGTGACGTGTAACGTAGAGTTTGATGAAAATAATGGCTCCCAAGTGGAGCAAAGTGGTCTTTGTGATGTAGGTGATGAAATTCCTCCCCAAGCCATAAGAAGAATGGGGATTGGTCAAATACTCCCCATTGAGGAACCCCTTGTGGCCGAAGGAGAAGGACAATGCTCTACGCAAGTGGAGCCATCACCAACCATTGACCCACACGCTTCCGAAGAACAAACCGAAGGCCCTCAACCAAGTGATCAAGATCAAGGGCAAGATCAACCTCAAGATGATGGTGATTCACCAAATGATGCCCCAGATCAAGATCACGACACCGAGCAAGCTCAAGATCAAGTGCAAGCTCAAGATCAAGAGCAAGCTCAAGACGACGCTCAAAATGCTCAAGATGATCCTCCTCGAGTGACCTCGGAGGAACTATTGGAGCGTCGTGCCGCCAAGATTGCCTCCAAACTCAAGCATCAAGAACATGTCTTGGAGAATGTTTATGGAAGCTTAAAGAGGGGGGTAACCACTCGTAGACAATTAACAAACTTTTGTGAGCATCACGCGTTTGTTTCTTGTGTTGAACCCCAAAAGGTACATGAAGCGCTCGAGGACACGGATTGGCTTGAAGCCATGCATGATGAACTCAACAACTTCGAGCGCAACAAGTGTGGACATTGGTGCCAAGGCCAACGGAGAATCATAATGTCACTGGAACCAAATGGATCTTCAAGAACAAGCAAGATACGAATGGTGTTGTCACTCGAAACAAGGCAAGATTGGTGACACAAGGCTACTCCCAAGTCGAGGGTATCGACTACGGTGAAACCTTTGCTCCCGTTGCTCGTCTTGAATCTATTCGTATGTTGCTTGCATATGCTTCTCATCATGATTTTAAGTTGCAACAAATGGATGTGAAGAGTGCATTTCTTAATGGTCCCCTTAATGAGTTGGTATATGTCAAACAACCCCCGGGGTTCGAGGATCCCAAGTTCCCCAATCATGTATACAAACTCGATAAGGCACTCTATGGCCTTAAACAAGCCCCACGTGCGTGGTATGAGCACCTTACCGAGTTGTTGCAAGACCGTGGGTTTGAAATTGGGAAAATCGATCCCACTCTTTTTACTAAGAGGGTTAAAGGGAATTTGTTCATATGCCAACTATATGTTGATGATATTATCTTTGGTTCTCCTAACAAAGCTTTCAATGATGAGTTTGTCGCACTCATGACCGAGAAGTTTGAGATGTCTATGATGGGAGAGTTGAAGTTCTTTCTTGGGTTCGAAGTCAAGCAAAGAAGAGAAGGAACCTTCATCAATCAAGCTAAATATACCCAAGACATGCTCAAGAGATTCAAGCTAGAAGATGTCAAACCGGCCAAGACTCCAATGCCTACCAAGTGCCAACTCGACATTGATCCCAATGGTAAAGCGGTGGATCAAAAGGTATATCATTCTATGATTGGATCCTTGCTTTACCTTTGTGCATCTAGGCCGGATATCATGTTGAGTGTGGGAATGTGTGCACGGTTTCAAGCCGCGCCTAAGGAAAGTCACTTTGTGGCGGTCAAGCGAATCTTTCGATATTTGGCTCATACCCCAAACTTTGGCTTATGGTACCCCAAAGGAGCAAGCTTTGATCTCATGGGATATTCGGACTCGAATTGGGCGGGAGACCGTGTGGATAGGAAGTCAACTTCCGGAGGGTGCCAATTCCTTGGTCGCTCTTTGGTGAGTTGGTCTTCGAAGAAGCAAAATTGTGTGTCTCTCTCCACCACAGAGGCCGAATATGTAGCAGACGCAAGTTGTTGTGCCCAATTGCTATGGATGAGGCAAACTTTAAAGGATTACGGTGTCACTTGTGACAAAGTGCCTCTTTTTTGTGACAATGAAAGTGCAATCAAGATCTCCTACAATCCGGTGCAACATAGCAAGACGAAGCACATTGAGATTCGTCATCATTTTATCCGGGATCACGTCAAACGTGGAGAGATTGATATTATTCATGTTGGCACTCAAGAGCAACTAGCGGATATTTTCACGAAGCCATTGGATGAAGCAAGATTTCGCGAGTTAAGGCATGAGCTAAATATCATTGATTCGAGCAACGTGTCTTGAATATCGTCACACCCCACCGCATTCATCATGATTATCTTGTTCTAGATGTAGGCATGGACATAGGGGGAGTGTTGTTCTCTCAATGAACTCTCCCTCCCCCCATTATGCATAAATTGATCAAGTCTTTCAGATTAACCATGTTTGATGGTAATTGTGCTTCAAAGATGAGTTTTGGTCATGGGCCCAAGGTTAAAATCTTCGCGGTGCCATACCAATTGACTCAAACATAGGTGACCTCGGTCACCGCCCTCTCTTTGAGAGGTTTTTGCTTCGTTTGGTTTGAGTTGTGCCTTCGTGTCTTAGGCTTTTTGGGTGTTGGATTACTCCATGTGTGCTTGTAGTTCAGTTGCTTTTTGACCTTGGAGTATTCCTTTCCTTTTGCTGTGTTTCCTTGTCTCCAACCCAAGCCTTCCCTCTCTCTCAAACCTCTTATAATTGCATAAGCCTCACTCTCAAATTTGATCCTAGCAGTTTTTCTGGCCGCAAGCGGTACTACCGCTGGAAGGCACGGTACTACCGCTGAAGCGGTACTACCGCGCTGTCCTACGGTACTACCGCTGAGTGCAGTGCAACGGCCTCCTGTCATAGCACTGGGGTGGTACTACCGCTTGAAGTGACCGGTACTATCGCTTGCGAGGTACTACCGCTGACTCCAGCGGTACTACCGCTTCGAGGACCCGCGAGGGGGTTAAGTGGAGGGCACGGAAAGTTCTAACTTCCCCTTGCCCATTCACTTCCCCTCCTCTCGTGTTCTCTCTCTCAGGCGACCAGGAACTGCTCCGGAGGCCAGCTCCAGCCCTCCGAATCCGTGCCGTCTTCTCCCTTTCCGACCGGTGGGATCGATCCCCACCCTCCCCTCTTGCCATGGATACCAGTATTGCCCTCGTTTTTCTCTCCTACGGTTCTATTTTTTGAATCTTGGTTCTAGGGCAATGCATGTGGTATTCATAGATTTTTGGCTAAATCTAGGCATGAGTAGGATGTGGAATGACTGCTAGATAGGAGTATAGTAGTCTTTGCCAAAATTTTGAAATTCTACGTCACCGGTACTACCGGATCCATCCACGGAAGTTCTCCCGTCGGGTGGGCGGTACTACCGCTGGAACACGGACGGTACTACCGCTTGAAGCGGTACTACCGCTCGTGTCCAGCGGTACTACCACTTACCTGACGACGGTACTACCGCTCCTGTGCCTGGTACTACCGCTGGGATGTAGATTTTTCTAAAGTTTTGCTCTAAACTTCTATACTCATTTTATTTCTCTTGGCTTATGCAATGGCTTTACACCTGCTTTTCCCTCGCTCTGTGTTTGTGGGTTCCAGGTGATGGTAGCTCCGCTCAGCAGGCTCGCCGCAAGAACCCTGATCGTCACGATGGATCCAAGCGCTATCGCACCTCAGAAGATGCAGCTGCCAGTTCTAGTGCCCCACCAAAGCAAAATGTGAAAACAACCGTCAGTAAGAAGAAGGAGAAGGAGAAGAGCATTCCTCCAGATGAGATGACCGCCAAGGAATTCGTTGCTTTCCGTGTGCGCAATCCGTACTCAGGACGAGGCTCTTGTTGGTCGTCCCTTCTGGATCAAGGAGCAATCTCTTATTTATTTGGATATTCTGAAGGCCAAGAAGAACTTGTTTGTTGCGGTCAAGTCTATCGACATCACTCACATGGAGAAGGACCATGCTTATTTTGGAGAAGCTCTTGCTCTTTGTCGCCAGTGGGGCTTTATTCCTTTCATCGCATTCAACAAGGACTACGATGCTGAGATAGTGGCTCAATTCTATGCCACTGTTCACTTTCATGCCAGTGAGGAGAGATCTATGTCATGGATGACGGGTGGGAGAAGATTGAAGGTTGATTGGAAGAACTTCATGGATTGTTTGGGCATTGCTGATGAGGGGGAAGATAACCCCGTTGGTCTCCGGCCTCACAAGGAGACCACTCCTTCTCACAAGTCAAAGCTTATCCGTTACTCCAGGTCTGTGACTTCTTCCAGGGGGGTCACTCTCATAGAGCTCATTCCGTTCTTGGACATCATGCACCGTATCTTCCGCAACACTCTGTGCCCTCGCATTGGAAATCTGGATCAGGTACACTCTTATTTGGTGGATCTTCTCTTGCTTTGCGTCAAGGAGAAGGGCAAGACATCTACTCTGGATATCTCCCACATCATGTGGCGTGAGCTTCGTTCTGCCGTGCTAGACCGAAAGGTGCCCATCTATGGCCCTTATCTGTTTACGTTGATTGAGAAGACTTGGGCTGCTTAGTTTCCAGGGGAGGCCCTTCCCTCTGACCATATGGTTTCACATGGGGTTCTGTGTTTGCGCCAGAAGGAGAACTGGGGGACCGCACCTGCTGCCCCTGATGAGGAGATTGCCCCCACTGACTCGGATGATGAGCCAGAGCCTGACTATGAGTTTGTTCCTCCTTCTCAGAAGGTCCCTTCTTGGGCTTCCAAGCTCAAGTCAAAGATGAAGAAGCTCTTTTGCATTGAGGCCAAGGGTCAGTATAGAGCTCATGTGGCTGAGAAGGCAGCCCGCTCTCGTCATAAGACCATGATGAGGGCTCTGGGTCAGGAGATCGCTAGTGGCTCTGAGGAGCGTGTCATAGATGAGGAGGAGTGGATCACTCAGCACTGCAAGTGGTGAGATTCAGAGGTGGAGCATCAGGACGCTGCAGCAGAGGAGTCTGAGGAGCACGAGGGCTCGGATGAGCACGAGGAGTTCTGATGTTCTGGAGCTCATCATCACCTTGGACGTGTTCAGTACTCTTTGCCCGTTTGGTGTCTCGATGCCAAAGGGGGAGAGAGTTTAGGGATTTTCCGAGTCACGAGAGTGTGTCCTCTTTGTTGTTGTTTTCGTTCTCTCGTGAACTCTTTCTCGTTGATTTGCTTTTGTTTCGGTGAGGTACCTTTCATATGATGTGAGACATATGCTACCTTATCTTTATCTTTATGTCAAGTACCTTATTAGCTTGTGAGATGTTATTTATATTGTGCCCTATCCTTATGCTCACATGCTATTCCCTTGCATCCTTACTTATCTCTCTTATGAAATTGATGCAAATGTTGCCGGTCTATAAAATATAGGGGGAGTGTAGATCCTAGTGTGTGTACTTTGCATTCCAAAGGTATACTTAATTAGTGCACACATCTAGGGGGAGCCCGTCTATATTTTGTAGATGTTGGGTTTGCATATTGTCTTGTTCTATCTTTGTGCAAATCCCGTGTTGTCATCAATCCACCAAAAAGGGGGAGATTGTTAGGGCATATTTCTCCCTTAGTGGTTTTGGTGATTGATGACAATACTTTTGCGGACTAATCGTGTGCATTGAGCATTTCAGATAATCGACCATATGGCACAAGACGATTCGTGCCCCTCGGAGCTTATATGAAGACGGTGTTTTTCTTGCGTTTCCTTTTCGGTGGATTTGAGTCGTAGGAACACCGTACTATCAAGAGGGGGTCCGCATCGGAAAGGTTTGGGTCGAATCAACACGTACACAGTCATTTTGCACCCTCATTCTTTCCCGGCAATCGAGCTTTCCCTTCCTTCATGCATGAGCTTTCCAGAGCTTCTTAAGCGGTAGTACTGCCCTGATCAACGGTAGTACCGCTCCAGCGGTACTGCCGCAGATCAGTGCTACCTCCACTTCCGCTTGTTTTTAGCTTCTGTAACTGAGCGGTAGTAGAGTGGTAGTTAAGCGCGGTAGTACCGCTCCAGCGGTACTACGGCGCAGACTACCACTCCACTACCGCAGGGTTACTGAGCTTTCAACACCTAAGCGGAAGTACCGCTCGAGCGGAGCGGTAGTACTGCTCCGGCGGAACTACCGCCGTTCCTCTTCCGCTCTGAGTACCGCTTGTTTTTTGCTTCTGGATACCTCAGTCTCTCGAGCGGTAGTTAGTAGCGGTAGTACCGCCCCAGGCGGCACTACCGCCCTGCCTTTCTCTACTACCGCTGGTTCCGGCTTCTGTTCAGCACCAAGCGGAAGTTCCGCTGGTGGGAGCGGTAGTACCGCTCCGGCGGCACTACCGCCCCCTGACCTGCTCAGTTGAACGTGGCGCCTGGAATTTCCGTTCAAGCGGAAGTACCGCTCACCTGAGCGGTACTACCGCTCGCCCGAGCGGTACTACCGCTCGCCAGAGCGGTACTACCGCTTGTGCACGGGCTGTGAGTGCATAACGGTTGGTTTTTCTTTCCCACTATATAAGGGGGTCATCTTCCCCAAGGTGACTTACCTCTTCCTCCCCCAAGCTCCATTGTTGCCCCTAAGCTCAAACTCGCCTGATCTCTCTCCCTAGCCAATCAAACTTGTTGATTCTTTAGGGATTGGTTGAGAAGGCCTAGATCTACACTTCCACCAAGAGAAATTTGATTCCCCCCACTAATCCCTTGCGGATCTTGTTACTCTTGGGTGTTTGAGCACCCTAGACGGTTGAGGTCACCTCGGAGCCACATTCCATTGTGGTGAAGCTCCGTGGTGGTGTTGGGAGCCTCCAATTAAGTTGTGGAGATTGCCCCAACCTTGTTTGTAAAGGTTCGGTCGCCGCCTTCAAGGGCACCATTAGTGGAATCACGGCACCTTGCATTGTGCGAGGGCGTGAGGAGAATACGGTGGCCTTAGTGGCTTCTTGGGGAGCATTGTGCCTCCACACCGCTCCAACGGAGACGTACTTCCCCCTAAAGGGAAGGAACTTCGGTAACACATCCTCGTCTTCACCGGCTCCACTAGTGGTTATTTCTTACCTTTACTTTGTGCAAGCTATTGTTATGTTGTATCCCTTGCTTTCTTGCATTGTCATAGTTATTAGCATCATATAGGTTGCTCACCTAGTTGCACATCTAGACAACCTATTTTGTTGCTAACCCTAATTTGTGAAGGAAAGCTAAAAATTGGTAGTTGCCTATTCACCCCCCCTCTAGTCAACCATATCGATCCTTTCACCAAGGTTCCAGTAGGAGAACCAAGCAAAATTCCGTTAAGCTCACCTGCACACACAAGAGCAAACACTTACACCCAACGCAAATAAGAGGGTTGTCAATCCTCTTAGCGGTTACTTGCAAGGATTAAATCTTATCGAGGTAAATAGATAAACTAAAATACTAATTAAAATAAAAGTAAATAAATTGCAGCAAGGTATTTTTAGGTTTTTTATATGATAAAGATAGACCCGATGGCCATAGTTTTCACTAGAGGCTTCTCTCTTGAGCATAGAAACATACGGTGGGTAAACAAATTACTATTGGGCAATTGACAGAATAGCAAATAATTATAACGGATTCATGGCAATGATCATGTATATAGGCATCATGTCCGAGACAAGTAGACCGACTCCTGCCTGCATCTACTACTATTACTCCACTCATCGACCGCTATCCAGCATGCATCTAGAGTATTAAGTTAAAAACAGAGTAACGCGGTGGGATCGAGGAGATAGGTCTAGAGGGGGGTGGATAGACTCCTAACCAGCCAAATTAGCAGTTTTTAATTTCTCTTGGAACTTAGGCAGATTTTGGCACAAGTTAAGATCACTCCAATACTTTCTACACATGCATATCTAGAGATTGAGCAGCGGAAATAGTAAAGCATGCAATAGTACGGAAAGTAAAGGGGTAGAGTATGGAAGATCAAACGCAATGAAGACACGGTGGTTTTTGGCGTGGTTCCGATAGGTGGTGCTATCGTACGTCCACGTTGATGGAGGCTTCAACCCACGAAGGGTAACGGCTGCGCGAGTCCACGGAGGGCTCCACCCACGAAGGGTCCACGAAGAAGCAACCTTGCCTATTCCACCATGGCTTACGTCCACGAAGGACTAGCCTCACTCGGGGTAGATCTTCATGAAGTAGGCGATCTCCTTGCCCTTACAAACTCCTTGGTTCAACTCCACATCTGGTAGGAGGCTCCCAAGTGACACCTAACCAATCTAGGAGACACCACTCTCCAAAAGGTAATAGACGGTGTGTTGTTGATGAACTCCTTGCTCTTGTGCTTCAAATGATAGTCTTCCCAGCACTCAATCAACTCCTCACAGATTTGGCTATGGTGGAAAAGAGATTTGAGTGGAAAGCAACTTGGGAAAGGCTAGAGATCAAGGTTCAAATGGTAGGAATGGAATATCTTGATCTCAACACATGAGTAGGTGGTTGTCTCTCAGAGAATGTATGGTGGAAGTGTAGGCACGTTCTGATGGCTCTCCTTACTGAGAAGGATGGGGTGGAGGGGTATATATAGCCTCCACACAAAATCCAACCGTTATACACTTTTGACCCAACTCGGTGGCACCGAAACAGTCATCTCGGTAGCACCGAACTGTGTAAAAGATATGAACTTTAGGAATCTTGGTGGGACCGATATACACAACTCGGATAGACCGAAGTGCAATGGCTTAGGGCAATCCTCATCTCGGTGGCACCGATTGCATCAACTCGGTAGGACCGAAGTGAAGCAATAAGGCAACAGAGAGTTGGCAAGCCATCTCGGTGAGACCGATTTGCAAACTCAGTGAGACCGAAGTAATTGCAAACGATTACAGAGAGTTGGCAGGGCCATCTCGGTGGGACCGAGATCCATTTCGGTGGATCCGATTTGTTAGGGTTTGGCAGTGGCTAAGTCTTGGATGAACTCGGTGGGGCCGGATTGAAAATTTTGGTGGGGCCGAGTTGGACTTTAGGTTTAGGACATATTTGGTTAGAGAGAGTGATTGAGGGTTTAGGAATACTGTCACTAAGCACTTGAGCAAAAAGACCATTAAGCAACACCTAATCCCCTTTTAATAGTATTGGCTTTCCTATGGACTCAATGTGATCTTGGATCACTAAACCAAAAATGTAGAGTCTTGATCTTTTGCCAATCCTTGTCCTTAGCATTTTGAAGGGTTCCACGTCCTCTTGTCCAAGCCACGCCATTGTTGAACTTGTCTGAAATTTACTAGATAAAAGCATTAGTCCAACAACATGTATGTTGGCATAAATTACCAAAACCACCAAGGGAGCAAATGTGCTTTCAATCTCCCCCTTTTTGGTAATTGATGACAACATACATCAAAGCTTCAAATACTGATATAGCAGAAGTATGTATGAAAGCTTTGATGGAAACATGTAACATGTATGAGCTCTCTTGAACTCCCCCTGAAGATGTGCATAACATGATGATATCTTATGGGAAATATACATGCAACATGTATCTTGGCTATATGCATCAGAGCAATATATATATATGACATTAGAGTATCCACATGTACAAGATTTTCTCCTTGCAAACAATATATACTTAGCAAGAGGTCAACCATGTACATGAGTGTGATGCATATACTTACCTTGAAGTTCTTGATCAAGTACCTGAAGAAATACACTTGAGAAAATAGGGTTAGATAACACAAGATAATTTCTTCAAGAAAGGACACAAGGTCAACAAGAAACCAAGATTGGGATGACATGTAGAAGAGAGTATCACTAGGTGAATACTTCTTTGAAACATACATGTCCCCAAAAGAAATAGCTGTCTCCCCTTAAAGAACTTCCTCTCCCCCTGAATCTGACATGGATATTGGGAGTAGGTAGGGTGAGAACAACCAAAGAACAAACTTATCATGTTTCTCCCCTCTTAGAAACATGTAACATCCTCTTCTCTTGTAAGGTGCATCTCTTGGTTTGAATAGATTAGCTTAAGCTTTGATGTATTCCTCTCTCCCCCTTTGACATCAATTTCTAAGAAGGGTCTTCAAGGTTATAGATCAGGTGGGATTGGTCCTTGAGAAACACATCTAGATGCAAGTAGAGGATAAGAATCATCGAGTGGAGCTAGAGTAGAAAAACTCAGAGAAAATTTGACAGAGAATTCCTTAGAGCAGTCAAAATCGGTCACACCGAGTTGAGACAATTCGGTGGAACCTAGTTTGATGCAATGGAATATTTTGTCAACTCAGCTCACTAGGCAAGGAAATCTCACAAGGATTTGCAAGGAATTAACACAGAAAAGAAACACTCTAGCAAGAGAACAAACAGAAGAAACACTAGAGAACTTCATTTAGATGGGTCGACGACTAGGTCACCTATGTTAGAGTATATCGACTTAGGAGTCAAGTGAGATCACTTGATCATAGGTCATACTCATCGTTTAAGCTCAAAATGGGGTTGCCATTTTTCCTTTAAGCATTTGATGTATTCACATCTTGTTGAGTTGCTTTAGCTCATGTCTTTGAGTAAAGCTTCTCTAAGATGTGAGAACTTACATTGGTATTTGGTGGTGAAGTCCATCATGTAGTTGAACTTGAAGTGGATGCTCATGAATTGAAGTTTGGAGCTATCCTATCATTTGTAGTTCATCTTCCTACATGGGTTAGATTGGCAAGGAGCAACATGTGTATCCAAAATGACAAGAATGAAGCATAACTCAAATGTTGTCAAAGGATATGTTTAGGTTGTCTTGTTCCTTGTTACTCCATCAATTGTTGATACTTGGGTTATACGAGATTGCTCAAGATAAGAGTGAGATGCAATCTTGTGACATGAAGCTTGTCCAAGTACCTACAAAAGGTTAGATACCATACAAGGGAGCAAAATGTCCAAGATATAAAATGATCATGAAGGTTATCATGGATTAGTCAAGAATGCTCATGCCCTTGTATGCATCCATATGAACCTCTAGTTCACATTTGAAGCATCAATGATGTTCAACTCACTTCTCAAGTGACAAAACACTTTCTCATCAAGGGGTTTGGTAAAGATGTCCGCCAATTGTTTGTCAGTACGAACATGTTTAAGGTCAATATCACCTTTCTCAACATGATCTCGAATGAAATGGTGACGAACCTCAATATGCTTAGTTCGAGAATGTTGCACGGGATTGTGTGCTATCTTAATAGCACTCTCATTGTCACAAAGTAATGGTACATGTCTCACATGCACACCATAATCTTTAAGAGTGTGTGTCATCCATAGTAATTGAGAACAACATGATCCCGCGGCAATGTATTCCGCTTCGGCAGTAGATAGATATACAAAATTTTGTTTCTTGGAGGACCAAGACACAAGAGATCTACCAAGAAATTGACATGTACCCGAAGTGGATTTTCTGTCAACCTTGTCTCTGGCATAGTCCGAATCGGAGTAGCCAACAAGATTGAAAGAAGATCCTTTGGGATACCATATGCCAAAGTTTGGTGTATGTATCAAGTATCTCACAATTCTTTTCACCGCCTTAAGGTGACACTCTTTTGGTGCCGCTTGGTATCGTGCACACATGCACACACTTAGCATAATGTCGGGTCGAGAGGCACATAGATATAATAATGAACCAATCATCGATCGGTAAACCTTTTGATCAACCGGTTTGCCATCCTTGGTCAAGTCAAGATGTCCGCTCGTTGGCATGGGAGTTTTCATACCTTTACTCTCTTGCATGTTGAACTTCTTGAATAAGTCCTTGGTATACTTTGTTTGAGAGACAAAGATACCTTCCCTAGTTTGCTTGATTTGCAAACCAAGAAAGAATTTGAGTTCACTCATCATAGACATCTCAAACTTCTCCGACATCAACCTTCCAAACTTTTCACTAAAAGAGGGGTTAGTAGAACCAAAGATAATATCATCAACATAAATTTGGCATACAAATAATTCTCCATTAACCCTCTTATTGAACAAAGTTGAATCAATCTTCCCAATTTCAAATCCTTTTTCAAGAAGAAACTTTGTCAAGCATTTGTACCAAGCTCTAGGGGCTTGCTTGAGACCATAAAGAGCTTTACGAAGTTTGTACACATGATTAGGTTTCTTGGGATTCTCAAAGCCGGGAGGTTGTTTAACATATACTTCCTCCTCAATTTCACCATTTAAAAAGGCACTTTTAATATCCATTTGGTAAAGAGTGATATCATGGTGATTGGCATAAGCAAGTAAAATGCGAATGGATTCAAGTCTTGCAACGGGGGCATAGGTCTCACCATAGTCCATACCTTCGACTTGTGTGTAACCTTGTGCTACGAGACGAGCCTTGTTGCGTACAACTTGTCCATCTTCATCTTGCTTATTCCGAAACACCCATTTGGTTCCAATGATGTTTTGCTCTTCCTTAGGCTTCTCAACCAATGTCCACACTTGGTTCCTCTCAAAGTTGTGTAGCTCTTCGTGCATTGCATTCACCCAATCGGGGTCCTTGAGAGCATCTTCTACCTTCAAGGGTTCAACACTAGAGATAAATGAGTAATGCTCACAAAAGTTAGCTAAACGAGATTTAGAGCGAGTAATTCTCCCGGTTTGGATATCTCCAAGTATTTGTTCGACGGGATGATCCTTGTCGATTCTTGCTCTAACTCGAGGTAGCTTTTTCTTTGGTTGTGGTGAGGCTTCCTCCTCATCATCATCTTCTTCGTCTTCATTGGTGTTGTCGTTGTCTGTTTGTGGAGGTGGAGAAGGAGGTTGAGGTGGATCATCTTGTTGCACTTCCTCATTCCCATCGTCTTGACGTGTTCCACTTGTGGATGCCTCCATATCAGCTTGTCGTTCACCTTGATGTGAGGTTGGGGCTTCCACTTGAATAGACGAGGTACTCTCCTTTACTTCCACGGGGCGAATCTTGCCAATGGACAAGTCTTGGATTGCTTCCGATGGTTCTTTATCTCCTACATCAAGTGGCAATTGCTCGACTTGCGAGCCGTTAGTCTCATCAAACTTCACATCTACCGTCTCTTCAACTTTTCGAGTGAAGTTGTTGTAGACACGGTAAGTGTGAGAGTTCGATCCATAACCGAGTAGGAAACCTTCATGAGATTTAGGAGCAAATTTTGAACGACGATGCTTATCAAGAATGTAACATTTTGAGCCAAATACTCGAAAGTATCCAACTTGTGGTTTGTTACCGGTGAGCAGTTCATACACCGTTTTACCAAGAAGCTTGTGAAGATAGAGTCGGTTTGTTGCATGACAAGCTGTTTCAACCGCTTCTGCCCAAAAATGTCTTGGTGTCTTGTATTCATCAAGCATTGTTCTTGCCATCTCAATAAGTGTACGGTTCTTCCTCTCAACAACTCCATTTTGTTGAGGTGTGTACGTAGCTGAGAACTCATGTGAAATTCCCTCCTCATCAAGGAAGGTGTCCACATTTGCGTTCTTGAACTCCGTCCCATTGTCACTCCGAACCTTCTTGATCTTTACTTCAAATTGGTTTTGAGCCTTTCTTGCGAAGTTCTTGAAGATCTTTTGTACCTGCGATTTGTCATCAAGAAAGAACACCCACGTAAATCTGGAAAAATCATCAACATTGACTAAACCGAAAGAGTTACCACCAAGACTCTTATATGCGTTGGGACCAAACAGATCCATGTGAAGTAGCTCGAGTGGTCTCCTCGTGGTCATGATGTTCTTTACGGGATGGCTTCCTCCAACTTGTTTTCCTGCTTGGCAAGCACTACAAAGTCGATCTTTGTCAAATATAACATCTTTCACTCCAAGAATGTGATCTCCTTTAACAAGTTTATCTAGGTTACGCATACCAACATGTCCAAGTCTTCTATGCCACAACCAACCTTTAGAAGATTTAGCAATTAAACAAGTACGAGGCTGGGCTCTCTTAGTGAAATCAACAATATAAAGATCATCTCTACGAATGCCGGTAAAGACTATATTATGATTATCTTGGCGAAACACTTGGCAATCTACTTTGGTAAATAGAACATTGAAACCAAAATCGGCTAGTCTAGATACGGAAAGAAGATTGTAACCAAGAGATTCAACAAGCATAACATTTTGTATGGAGCTATCATTGGATATGGCCACCTTACCAAGGCCAAGTACCTTACCCTTGGAGTTGTCTCCAAAAGTCACATACTTGCGTGGACCATCATTTTTTGTAAGCTCACGAAACATGTCTCTATCTCCGGTCATGTGATCGGTACAACCGCTGTCAAGAATCCACTCTTTTCCTCCGGCCATATAATCTCGAAGATTTGCCATAAGACTGAGATTCCTCATGGTCTTCTCAAATTCAATATCAAGGTCTTCGTCTTCATCATAATAGCCGTGCTCAACATCATCATCATCATGCATGTGATTAACAGATTCATTAGTTTCATGATCATGACAATGTTCAAATTTATGAATTCTAACAGTTTCCATGATAATATTGCTAATAGTTCTAACATCTCCTTTGGCACGCATGAGATCACGAAGCTCAAACAAGCAATCATCAAACTTAGGATCATTAGGACTCATTTTATGAAAAGCAACAGCCTTATGTAGAATCTTATCAAGACTCTTTAGAGAATAATTGGGATATCGCTTTTCTAAATCATGCCATAGAGTATAAGCACATGCAAAGTTTCGCATACAACCAAGCACAATCTTAGGTAATCTTCTAATGATAAGATTGACTGTTCTAAGATTACGAAGCATGTCAATTTCCTCTTCATGAGTGGGATGCAAGGGATCAATAGGGGGCACATAAGGATTATGAATATACTTGCTCAAGTTAAACTCATCAAAGATATCAAGCATTTCATCCCTCCAAAAGTTGTAGTACTCCTCATTGAGAATAGGCACTCTACGTCTAATACTCCCGAACGTAGACATATCCATCTCCCTCCAATGGTGATGAAACCAAGGCAATGGAGACCAAAGCTCTGATACCAATTGTGGGATCGAGGAGATAGGTCTAGAGGGGGGGGTGAATAGACTCCTAACCAGCCAAATTAGCAGTTTTTAATTTCTCTTGGAACTTAGGCAGATTTTGGCACAAGTTAAGATCACTCCAATACTTTCTACACATGCATATCTAGAGATTGAGCAGCAGAAATAGTAAAGCATGCAATAGTATGGAAAGTAAAGGGGTAGAGTATGGAAGATCAAACGCAATGAAGGCACGGTGGTTTTTGGCGTGGTTCCGATAGGTGGTGCTATCGTACGTCCACGTTGATGGAGGCTTCAACCCACGAAGGGTAACGGCTGCGCGAGTCCACGGAGGGCTCCACCCACGAAGGGTCCACGAAGAAGCAACCTTGCCTATTCCACCATGGCTTACGTCCACGAAGGACTAGCCTCACTCGGGGTAGATCTTCACGAAGTAGGCGATCTCCTTGCCCTTACAAACTCCTTGGTTCAACTCCACATCTGGTAGGAGGCTCCCAAGTGACACCTAACCAATCTAGGAGACACCACTCTCCAAAAGGTAATAGACGGTGTGTTGTTGATGAACTCCTTGCTCTTGTGCTTCAAATGATAGTCTTCCCAGCACTCAATCAACTCCTCACAGATTTGGCTATGGTGGAAAAGAGATTTGAGTGGAAAGCAACTTGGGAAAGGCTAGAGATCAAGGTTCAAATGGTAGGAATGGAATATCTTGATCGCAACACATGAGTAGGTGGTTGTCTCTCAAAGAATGTATGGTGGAAGTGTAGGCACGTTTTGATGGCTCTCCTTACTGAGAAGGATGGGGTGGAGGGGTATATATAGCCTCCACACAAAATCCAACCGTTATACACTTTTGACCCAACTCGGTGGCACCGAAACAGTCATCTCGGTAGCACCGAACTGTGTAAAAGATATGAACTTTAGGAATCTCGGTGGGACCGATATACACAACTCGGATAGACCGAAGTGCAATGGCTTAGGGCAATCCTCATCTCGGTGGCACCGATTGCATCAACTCGGTAGGACCGAAGTGAAGCAATAAGGCAACAGAGAGTTGGCAAGCCATCTCGGTGAGACCGATTTGCAAACTCGGTGAGACCGAAGTAATTGCAAACGATTATAGAGAGTTGGCAGGGCCATCTCGGTGGGACCGAGATCCATTTTGGTGGATCCGATTTGTTAGGGTTTGGCAGTGGCTAAGTCTTGGATGAACTCGGTGGGGCCGGATTGGAAATTTTGGTGGGGCCGAGTTGGACTTTAGGTTTAGGACATATTTGGTTAGAGAGAGTGATTGAGGGTTTAGGAATACTGTCACTAAGCACTTGAGCAAAAAGACCATTAAGCAACACCTCATCCCCTTTTAATAGTATTGGCTTTCCTATGGACTCAGTGTGATCTTGGATCACTAAACCAAAAATGTAGAGTCTTGATCTTTTTCCAATCCTTGTCCTTAGCATTTTGAAGGGTTCCACGTCCTCTTGTCCAAGCCACGCCATTGTTGAACTTGTCTGAAATTTACTAGATAAAAGCATTAGTCCAACAACATGTATGTTGGCATAAATTACCAAAACCACCAAGGGAGCAAATGTGCTTTCAATCTCCCCCTTTTTGGTAATTGATGACAACATACATCAAAGCTTCAAATACTGATATAGCAGAAGTATGTATGAAAGCTTTGAAGGAAACATGTAACATGTATGAGCTCTCTTGAACTCCCCTTGAAGATGTGCATAACATGATGATATCTTATGGGAAATATACATGCAACATGTATCTTGGCTATATGCATCAGAGCAATATATATATATGACATTAGAGTATCCACATGTACAAGATTTTCTCCTTGCAAACAATATATACTTAGCAAGAGGTCAACCATGTACATGAGTGTGATGCATATACTTACCTTGAAGTTCTTGATCAAGTACCTGAAGAAATACACTTGAGAAAATAGGGTTAGATAACACAAGATAATTTCTTCAAGAAAGGACACAAGGTCAACAAGAAACCAAGATTGGGATGACATGTAGAAGAGAGTATCACTAGGTGAATACTTCTTTGAAACATACATGTCCCCAAAAGAAATAGCTGTCTCCCCTTAAAGAACTTCCTCTCCCCCTGAATCTGACATGGATATTGGGAGTAGGTAGGGTGAGAACAACCAAAGAACAAACTTATCATGTTTCTCCCCTCTTAGAAACATGTAACATCCTCTTCTCTTGTAAGGTGCATCTCTTGGTTTGAATAGATTAGCTTAAGCTTTGATGTATTCCTCTCTCCCCCTTTGACATCAATTTCCAAGAAGGGTCTTCAAGGTTATAGATCAGGTGGGATTGGTCCTTGAGAAACACATCTAGATGCAAGTAGAGGATAAGAATCATCGAGTGGAGCTGGAGTAGAAAAACTCAGAGAAAATTTGACAGAGAATTCCTTAGAGCAGTCAAAATCGGTCACACTGAGTTGAGACAATTCGGTGGAACCGAGTTTGATGCAATGGAATATTTTGTCAACTCAGCTCACTAGGCAAGGAAATCTCACAAGGATTTGCAAGGAATTAACACAGAAAAGAAACACTCTAGCAAGAGAACAAACAGAAGAAACACTAGAGAACTTCATTTAGATGGGTCGACGACTAGGTCACCTATGTTAGAGTATATCGACTTAGGAGTCAAGTGAGATCACTTGATCATAGGTCATACTCATCGTTTAAGCTCAAAATGGGGTTGCCATTTTTCCTTTAAGCATTTGATGTATTCACATCTTGTTGAGTTGCTTTAGCTCATGTCTTTGAGTAAAGCTTCTCTAAGATGTGAGAACTTACATTGGTATTTGGTGGTGAAGTCCATCATGTAGTTGAACTTGAAGTGGATGCTCATGAATTGAAGTTTGGAGCTATCCTATCATTTGTAGTTCATCTTCCTACATGGGTTAGATTGGCAAGGAACAACATGTGTATCCAAAATGACAAGAATGAAGCATAACTCAAATGTTGTCAAAGGATATGTTTAGGTTGTCTTGTTCCTTGTTACTCCATCAATTGTTGATACTTGGGTTATACGAGATTGCTCAAGATAAGAGTGAGATGCAATCTTGTGACATGAAGCTTGTCCAAGTACCTACAAAAGGTTAGATACCATACAAGGGAGCAAAATGTCCAAGATATAAAATGATCATGAAGGTTATCATGGATTAGTCAAGAATGCTCATGCCCTTGTATGCATCCATATGAACCTCTAGTTCACATTTGAAGCATCAATGATGTTCAACTCACTTCTCAAGTGACAAAACACTTTCTCATCAAGGGGTTTGGTAAAGATGTCCGCCAATTGTTTGTCAGTACGAACATGTTTAAGGTCAATATCACCTTTCTCAACATGATCTCGAATGCAATGGTGACGAACCTCAATATGCTTAGTTCGAGAATGTTGCACGGGATTGTGTGCTATCTTAATAGCACTCTCATTGTCACAAAGTAATGGTACATGTCTCACATGCACACCATAATCTTTAAGAGTGTGTGTCATCCATAGTAATTGAGAACAACATGATCCCGCGGCAATGTATTCCGCTTCGGCAGTAGATAGATATACAAAATTTTGTTTCTTGGAGGACCAAGACACAAGAGATCTACCAAGAAATTGACATGTACCCGAAGTGGATTTTCTGTCAACCTTGTCTCTGGCATAGTCCGAATCGGAGTAGCCAACAAGATTGAAAGAAGATCCTTTGGGATACCATATGCCAAAGTTTGGTGTATGTATCAAGTATCTCACAATTCTTTTCACCGCCTTAAGGTGACACTCTTTTGGTGCCGCTTGGTATCGTGCACACATGCACACACTTAGCATAATGTCGGGTCGAGAGGCACATAGATATAATAATGAACCAATCATCGATCGGTAAACCTTTTGATCAACCGGTTTGCCATCCTTGGTCAAGTCAAGATGTCCGCTCGTTGGCATGGGAGTTTTCATACCTTTACTCTCTTGCATGTTGAACTTCTTGAATAAGTCCTTGGTATACTTTGTTTGAGAGACAAAGATACCTTCCCTAGTTTGCTTGATTTGCAAACCAAGAAAGAATTTGAGTTCACTCATCATAGACATCTCAAACTTCTCCGACATCAACCTTCCAAACTTTTCACTAAAAGAGGGGTTAGTAGAACCAAAGATAATATCATCAACATAAATTTGGCATACAAATAATTCTCCATTAACCCTCTTATTGAACAAAGTTGAATCAATCTTCCCAATTTCAAATCCTTTTTCAAGAAGAAACTTTGTCAAGCATTTGTACCAAGCTCTAGGGGCTTGCTTGAGACCATAAAGAGCTTTACGAAGTTTGTACACATGATTAGGTTTCTTGGGATTCTCAAAGCCGGGAGGTTGTTTAACATATACTTCCTCCTCAATTTCACCATTTAAAAAGGCACTTTTAATATGCATTTGGTAAAGAGTGATATCATGGTGATTGGCATAAGCAAGTAAAATGCGAATGGATTCAAGTCTTGCAACGGGGGCATAGGTCTCACCATAGTCCATACCTTCGACTTGTGTGTAACCTTGTGCTACGAGACGAGCCTTGTTGCGTACAACTTGTCCATCTTCATCTTGCTTATTCCAAAACACCCATTTGGATCCAATGATGTTTTGCTCTTCCTTAGGCTTCTCAACCAATGTCCACACTTGGTTCCTCTCAAAGTTGTGTAGCTCTTCGTGCATTGCATTCACCCAATCGGGTTCCTTGAGAGCATCTTCTACCTTCAAGGGTTCAACACTAGAGATAAATGAGTAATGCTCACAAAAGTTAGCTAAACGAGATTTAGAGCGAGTAATTCTCCCGGTTTGGATATCTCCAAGTATTTGTTCGACGGGATGATCCTTGTCGATTCTTGCTCTAACTCGAGGTAGCTTTTTCTTGGGTTGTGGTGAGGCTTCCTCATCATCATCATCTTCTTCGTCTTCGTTGGTGTTGTCGTTCTCTGTTTGTGGAGGTGGAGAAGGAGGTTGAGGTGGATCATCTTGTTGCACTTCCTCATTCCCATCGTCTTGACCCGTAGGTCTATGGTAAACTACTCACACATCATCGGAAGGGCAGCAAGGTTGATGTAGAAGCCCTCCGTGATCGATTCCTCCTCCGGCAGAGTTCCGAAAAAGGCCTCCAGATGGGATCGCGGAAGAACAGAGGCTTGTGGCGGCGGAAAGGTTATTTGTTCTGGCTCTCTGTTGGTTTCCCAATATTTGTGAATTTATAGAAGTGGAATTAGGTCAAACGGAGTCACGTGGGCCCCACAAGGCAACACGGCGCGCGCCCCCCTGGGGCGCGCCCTGTTGCCTTGTGAAGCCTCCGTGAGGCTTCTGGCCTCCTCCTGAAGCTTCCAAGGGTTCTTTTGTCCAGAAAAAAATCTCCAAAAATTTTCATGGCATTTGGACTTCATTTGGTACTGTTTCTCTGAAAAGCCAAAAACAAGCAGAAAACAGCAACTGGCACTAGGCACTAGGTTAATAGGTTAGTCCCAAAAAATGATATATAATTGCATATAAAAACATCCAAGATTGATACTATAATAGCATGGAACAATCAAAAATTATAGATACGTTGGAGACGTATCAAGCATCCCCAAGCTTAATTCCTGCTCGTCCTCGAGTAGGTAAATGATAGAAACAGAATTTTTGATGTGGAATGCTACCTATCATGTTTCATCATTTAATCTCTCTCTTACGATATGAATAATAAGACCCAAGTGATTCAAAGCAATAGTCTATAATTTGATATAAAGACATCAATACTCAGGCATACTAATAAACAATCAAGTCTTTCAAAATAAAAATGCTAAAGAACGTCACCCCTACAAAATCATACAATCCTGTCATGCTCCATCTTCTTCACACAAAATATTTATCATGCACTACCCCGGTTTTAGCCAAGCAATTGGTTCATACTTTTTAACGCGCTTCAGCTTTTTCAACTCCCACTCAATACATGAGCGCAAGCCATGGATATAGCACTATGGGTGCAATAGAGTATGGTGGTAGGGATAAATAAGAGAAGTCAAAAATGGAGAAAGTCTCACATCGACGAGGCTAATCAATGGGCTATGGAGATGCCCATCAATTGATGTCAATGCAAGGAGTAGGGATTGCCATGCAACGGATGCACTAAGAGCTATAAGTGTATGAAAGCTCAACATGAAAACTAAGTGGGTGTGCATCCAACTTGCTTGCTCATGAAGACCTCGGGCATTTGAGGAAGCCCGTCATCGGAATATACAAGCCAAGTTCTATAATGAAAAATTCCCACTAGTATATGAAAATGACAAAATAGGAGACTCTCTATATGAAAAACATGGTGCTACTCTGAAGCACAAGTGTGTAAAAGGATAGTAACATTGCCCCTTCTCTCTTTTTCTCTCATTTTTTTTCATGGCTCTTTTTCGCCTCTTTTTTTTAGAACGATCTCATGGACCTCATCCCCACTTTTTCGAGGACTCATTAGTATCCATCATTCTTACCTCCCTGGGACAATGCTCTAATAATAATGATGATCATCACACCTCTATTTACTTACAACTCAACATTACAACTCGGTACTAGAACAAAAATATGACTCTATATGAATGCCTCTGGCAGTGTTCCAGGATGTGCAATGATGCTAGCGTAACATGTATAACAATGATGAACGGTGGCTGAGCCACAAATACTATGTCAGCTATATGATCATGCAAAGCAATATGACAATGATGATGTATGTCATAAAAACGGAACGGTGGAAGTTGCATGGCAATATATCTCGGAATGGCTATGGAAATGCCATGATAGGTAGGTATGGTGTCTGTTTTGAGGAAGATATAAGGAGGCTTATGTGTGATAGAGCATATCATATCACGGGGTTTGGATGCACCGGCGAAGTTTGCACCAACTCTCGATGTGAGAAAGGGCAATGCACGGTATCGAAGAGGCTAGCAAATTGCGGAAGGGTGAGAGTGCGTATAATCCATGGACTCACATTAGTCATAAAAAACTCACATACTTATTGTGAAAATTTATTAGCCCTCGAAGCAAAGTACTACTACGCATGCCCCTAGGGGGGAGGTTGGTAGGAGTTAACCATCGCGCGCCCCCGACCGCCACACAAAGGAAGATAATCAATAATAAATCATGCTCCAACTTCTTAGCATAACGACAGATCATACGTGCATGCTTCGAGAATCACAAACCTTAACACAATTATTCTTACTAAACCACAATTATCTACTAATACCTCCCACATATTACCATCTTAATATCGCAAAACTATTGCAAGGAATCAAATTTATCATATTCAGTGATCTACATAAAAGTTTTTATTATATCCCTCTTGAATACCTATCATATCAGGACCAAATTCATAACCCGTGCATAGTACCATTGCTATCATGAGACTCTCAAAAAGATATAAGTGAAGCATGAGAGTGCAACTATTTCTTTAAAATATAACCACCGCCGTGCTCTAAAAGATATAAGTGAAGCACTAGAGCAACTGCCTAGCTCAAAAGATATAAGTGAAGCACATAGAGTATTCTAACATATCACGAATAATGTGTGTCCCTCTCAAAAAGGTGTGTTCAGCAAAGATGATTGTGACAAACTAAAAAGCAAACAAAAGCAAATAAACTATATCACAGGACGCTCCAAGTAAAACACATATCATGTGATGAATAAAAATATAGCTCCAAGTGAGTTACCGATAGATTGTAGACGAAAGAGGGGATGCCTTCCGGGGCATCCCCAAGCTTAGACGCTTGAGTCTTCCTTGAATATTACCTTGGGGTGCCTTGTGCATCCCCAAGCTTAGGCTCTTGCCGCTGCTTATTCCTTTATCCATCGTAGTCTCACCCAAAACTTGAAAATTTCAGCACACAAAACTCAACAGAAACCTCGTGAGATCCGTTAGTACAACAAACAAATCTTAAACTTTAGGTACTGTAGTAAATTGATTCATATTTAATATTGGCATAATGATACTGTACTCCAACTTCTCCATGACTCATACCCCCCGATACGATCCATAGATTCATCAAAATAAGCAACTATGCAACAAAAAACAGAATCTGTCTAAAACAGAACAGTCTGTAAAGATCTATTTAAAATCCATATTTATGTAACTCCAAAAATTCTTAAAAATTAGGACAACGTAAAAAATTCATATACCAATACTTTGTAAAAAATTCAGATTTTTCTGACTCTCCAGTAAAGAATTAAAATTCCAGCACTGGACACAAAACTTTCTGTTTTCCAAACAGCATCAATTATACTATCATCAACATCATCCCAAAGGCATTACTTGGCACAAACACTAATTAAAACATAAAAACACAATCATAACAGAAGCTATAATCATGCAAGCACACAAAAACATAAGGTAAGAGCAAAAATTTATTTTATTCATTGGGTTGCCTCCCAACAAGCGCTATTGTTTTATGCCCCTAGCTAGGCATAATGCATAGTTTCAAGTGTTGTCATCCTTAGTTTTGACATCCTTAGGTGTGGGATTTTGAGGAGGTTTTTCAAAAACAATAGGGAACACATCATCAACCAAAATACTAGGGTTATTAAGGCTACCTTCTTCAAACCCCTCTTGGTTCCCTTTTACAATCCAAGCATACTTACGGTTAATCCCATTGAAAACTTGTTGGATGATATGTATGGGAGGAACCTCCTTTTTGGTATTTTCATCAAAGGCATGGTGATCATGAAAAACATATCATAACATATACTCCTCATTATATAAATTTTCATCTATCACAGGATTTTCTTGACTCATATTATAGAAGTCAAAGAGCTCTCTAGCTTCTCGCACTATGTAATCAAACTCATTCATAAGGATAAGAGTAGCTATCTTTTTAGCTTTGGGGTTATTTATAACTGGCAACTCATAAAACAATATTTGCAAGGTAGGATGAGTACGGATAAATCTTCTTTCAAGTTTAAGAATGAGTGCGGAGATAGCCTCCCCATAACTATTGGTTCTTTTAAGGATTGGAGTGTCATTACAAACCAAAGTTCTCGTGCAATTAAAGAACTCTTGAATAATGTTTTTCCCTATGACATTTCCACTCCCTACTACAAAAAATTTTGAGTCTAAATTTGAGGGAATTTCTATCTTAGGAATTTTAGCATCCTCATCTTTTTCAATAACAAAACCAGACATAGTGGCAACTTTAAGCAAGCAAACTAGCAAACGAGCAAATAAAATATTTTTGTGTTTTTGTAAAAAATAATTAGAAGTGGGGAAGATGAAAACGAGAAGAAAATGCAAATAAAAGGTGAATAAAGTAAATGCAAGTGAATGATAATTTGTGCGAAGGTACTTGGTAATTTTGATGATGTCTCCCCGGCAACGGCGCCAGAAATTCGTCCTGCTACTTGTAGTCTGCGTTGGTATTTCCCCGAAGAGGAGAGGATGATGCAGTACAATAGAGATAAGTATTTCCCTGAGTTAAGAACCAAGGTTATCAATCCAGTAGGAGAACCAAGCAAAATTCCGTTAAGCGCACCTGCACACACAAGAGCAAACACTTGCACCCAACGCAAATAAGAGGGTTGTCAATCCTCTTAGCGGTTACTTGCAAGGATTAAATCTTATTGAGGTAAATAGATAAACTAAAATGCTAATTAAAATAAAAGTAAATAAATTGCAGCAAGGTATTTTTAGGTTTTTTATATGATAAATATAGACCCGGGGGGCATAGTTTTCCCTAGAGGCTTCTCTCTTGAGCATAGAAACATACGGTGGGTAAACAAATTACTGTTGGGCAATTGACAGAATAGCAAATAATTATGACGGATTCATGGCAATGATCATGTATATAGGCATGACGTCCGAGACAAGTAGACCGACTCCTACCTGCATCTACTACTTTTACTCCACTCATCGACCGCTATCCAGCATGCATCTAGAGTATTAAGTTAAAAACAGAGTAACGCCTTAAGCAAGATGACATGATGTAGAGAAGCAAATTCAAGCAATATGAATAAACCCCATCTTTTTATCCTTAATGGCAACAATACAAATACATGTCATGTCCCTTTCTGTCACTGGGATTGAGCACCGCAAGATTAAACCCATCACAAAGCACCTCTCCCATTGCAAGATAAATCAATCTAGTAGGCCAAACTAAACCGATAGATCGGAGAGAAATACAAAGCTGTAACAATCATGCATAAAAGAGTTCAGAGAAGACTCAAATATTTCTCATGAATAATCTGATCATAAACTCACAATTCATCGGATCCCAACAAACACACCGCAAAAGAAGATTACATCGGATAGAACTCCAAGAACATCAAGGAGAACATTGTATTGAAGATCAAAGAGAGAGAAGAAGCCATCTAGCTACTAGCTATGGACCCATAGGTCTGTGGTAAACTACTCACACATCATCGGAAGGGCAGCAAGGTTGATGTAGAAGCCCTCCGTGATTGATTCCCCCTCCGGCAGAGTACCGGAAAAGGCCTCCAGATGGGATCGCAGAAGAACAGAGGCTTGCGGCGGCGGAAAGGTTATTTCTTCTAGATCTCTGTTGGTTTCCCAATATTTGTGAATTTATAAAAATGGAATTAGGTCAAACAGAGTCACGTGGGCCCCACAAGGCAACACGGCGCCCCCCCTGGGGCGCACCCTATTGCCTTGTGAAGCCCCCGTGAGGCTTCTGGCCTCCTCCCAAAGCTTCCAAGGGTTCTTTGTCCAGAAAAAAATCTCCAAAAAGTTTCGTGGCATTTGGACTTCATTTGGTACTGTTTCTCTGAAAAGCCAAAAACAAGCAGAAAACAGCAACTGGCACTGGGCACTAGGTTAATAGGTTAGTCCCAAAAAATGATATATAATTGCATATAAAAACATCCAAGATTGATACTATAATAGCATGGAACAATCAAAAATTATAGATACGTTGGAGACGTATCACGCTGCCAAGGCCAAGAGCAAGGAAGCCAAGCGCAAGGGTCCTGTCGTGCTTCCGGCAGAGCCTGAGCAGAAGCGCGGACGCGACCACGACGAACCCAAGAAGGATGGCCGCCCGTATTGCGCCTACCACAACATGTTCTCCCACAACACCGAAGACTGCCACGAGCTCAAGCTGCTTCGCGAGAGCCGCCAGGACGGGTGCGGCAGCCGCAACGACCGCGGCACTGGCCGCGGAGGCGGCCGCAACGGCAACCGCTGGGGAGACCGCAACAACGGCAACAACAACTTCCGGCAGGGCTGGCGCGACTAACCGCGGCAGGCTAACCCTCAAGCCAACGCCGCCCTACCACCACCGCCGCCGCCACCACCGGGCAGGAACAATGGCAACCAGCTTGAAGAGAAAGCCGGGGGCTACCAGGAGCCTCGCGGAGTGGCATGCATCCTCGGCGGAGCCCAGGCTCCCCCATCCAACCGCCACTTCAGGCAGTTCTCTCGCAAGGTGAACGTGGCCCTCCCGAGGCCTAAGGCTTCTGAGCCCCTCAAGTGGTCGCAGTACGCGATCTCCTTCGACTCCACGGACCACCCCAAGTCCATGATGGCTGTGGGCACCGTCCCCATGCGATGCACGCCCACGATCAACAACGTCGTTGTCACCAAGACGCTTGTCGGCGGAGGCGCAGGCCTCAACGTGATCTCCATCGAGACCTTCGAGAAGCTCCAAGTGTCGTACGAGCGCCTGATGCCAACAAGGCCATTCTCAGGCGTCAAGGACGGCTCCACCCTGCCTCTGGGGCAAGTGCGTCTTCCCATCACCTTCGGCGCCCGCAAGAACTACCGTACCGAGCTCATTGACTTCGACGTCACACACATCAGCCTACCCTACAACGCCATCTTGGGCTACCCCGCGCTCGCTAAGTTCATGGCGGTGACTCATCATGCCTACAACGTCCTCAAGATGCGGGGCTGCAACGGAATCATCACCGTCCGCTGTGATGAAAAGGATGCAGTGCGCTCCCTCGAGCGCGCCTACAAGGCTGACGCTACCGCGTACCCTGCCGACGAAGATGATGTCGAGCCTCCCCAGGCCGCACCCGCGAAGAAGAAGCAACTGTTCTCTCAGGCACGTGCCGAGACGAAGAAGGTGTCGATGGATGGCAGTGGCTCCGGGCCCGCCTTCACCATCGTTAACGGCCTCGATCCTAAATAGGAAGACGCGCTCATCGCCTTCCTCCGGGAAAATATTGATGTGTTCGCATGGACAACATCAGATTTGTCCGGTGTGCCGAGGGAGGTGATCGAGTACCACTTAGCGGTGTGCCCTAACACGCGCCTCGTCAAGTAAAAGGCATGGCGCCAAGCGCCCGAGAAGCAAGAGTTCATCGTTCCAGAAGTTCAGAAACTGCTCGAGGCAGGGGTCATCCGCGAGGTGCGCCACCCCGAGTGGCTCGACAACCCTGTCATCGTCCCCAAGAAAGCCGCATGTGTGTCGACTTCACCAGCCTCAACAAGGCCTACCCCAAGATCCCTTTCCGCTGCCGCAAATCGACCAGATCGTAGACTCCACCATTGGGTGCGAGCTGCTCTGCTTCCTGGACGCCTTCTCAGGCTACCACCAGATCAAGATGGCGATAGAAGATGAAGAAAGGACGGCTTTCATCACCCCCTGCAGGACATACTGCTACATCTGCATGCCCTTCGTCTTGAGGAGCGTGGGGGCTACCTTCCAAAGGCTGATGCGTATCGCCCTGGGGCCCCAGATGGGAAGAAATGCGGAGGCCTACGTCGACGACATCGTCGTGAAGAGCTGCAAGTCCTGCTCCTTCATCGCGGACCTCGAAGAAACCTTCGCCAACCTCCGCAAGGTCAACCTCAAGCTTAACCGCGCCAAGTGTGTCTTCGGAGTTCCTTCCGGCAAGCTGCTTGGCTTCCTGGTCTCCCACCGCGGCATCGAAGCCAACCCCAAGAATATCAAGGCCATCGAGCGGATGAGACCTTCCCGGAACCTCAGGGAAATGCAGCGCCTCGTGGGATGCATGGCCTCGCTTGGGCGCTTCATCTCCAAGTTCGGCGAGCGAGCTTTGCCATTCTTCAAGCTCATGAAGAGATCGGGCCCCTTCAAGTGGACTCCTGAAGCTGATGCAGCCTTCGAGGACCTCAAGAGGTATCTAACAAGCCCTTCTGTCATGGTCACCCCGCGCCCACGCGAGCCTCTGCTCCTATACTTGGTGGCCACCCCCCAGACAGTTAGCGTGGCCCTCGTGGCGGAACGAGAAGAGCCTACTATCGCCAAGAAGAAGCCTGCTGCGCCAGCGCCTCCCGAGGCCGCGCCAGCGCCTGCCGGAGATCCTCTTCAAGAGGCCCCTAACGGGCTGCCTCCCGAGCTCCCCAAAAACAAGCTGCCACGCCTATGGGCACGCACCTCGTCGAGCACCCCATCTACTTCATCAGCTCGGTGCTGCGGGATGCGTGCGAGCGGTACCCCATGCAGCAGAAGCTCCTCCTCGCGCTCCTCATCGCCTCCAGGAAGTTGCGCCACTACTTCCAGGGCCATCCCATCAAAGTGATCACCTTTTATCCCCTGGAGCAGGTCCTGCATAGCCCCAACACCACTGCCCGTGTCGCCGAGTGGAACATCGAGCTGCAGACCTTCGCGCTGGAATTCCTCACCACAAGAACGATCAATGGCGCAGCTTTGGCGGACTTCATGGTAGAATGGACGGACCCGCATCAAGAGGAGCCTCGCGAGGACGAGTCCCTCCTGCCTGGAGAGGAAGCCCCTGGCGGCTGGATCATGCACTTCGACGGCGCGTTCTCCTGGCAGGGTGCAGGGGCTGGCGTCGTGCTCACTTCACCGACAGGAGACAAGCTTCACTACGCCGTACAGCTCTGCTTCAAGCATGCCGACTAGGTCTCCAACAACATCGCTGAGTACGAGGGCCTCATCGCCGGGCTTAAGGCTGCCGTTGCTCTTGGCATCAAGCACATCATCATCAAGGGCGACTCACAGCTCCTCGTCAGCTTCTCCAACAAAAGCTACAAGCCCAAGGACGAGCACATGTCTGCCTATCTAGAAGAGGTGCGCAAGCTCGAGAAGCGCTTCCTCGGCATGGAGCTCCAGCACGTTCCCCGCGGTAGCAACAAGGAAGCAGATGACATCGCCAAGCAGGTGTCTCGCCGTGAGCCTCAAAAGCCCGGCGTCTTCAAGGAAAGGCTCTTGAAGCCATCAGCTACGCCACCTGCCGCTAGCGCCACAGCGCCTCATGAGGAGCTCCCTCCCGCACCACCCATAGGCGTACCCGACTGCGGCCCATCTTCAGGCGCTCGCCTGCTGCTGGCACTGGAGCCACAAGCCGACAACTGGGCCAACGAATTCAAGGTCTATCTGGAGGATGGCACCCTCCCAGAGCAGGACTTAGAGGCCGAGCGCGTGGCCCGCCAGGCCATAGCCTACTGCTTGAGGGATGGCGATCTCTACCGCAGTCGCCCTAATGGCGTCGCGCTGCGGTGCATCTCAGAGGAGCAAGGGCGCAAGTTGCTTGCTAACATACACGGCGGAGATTGCAGCCACCACTCTTCATCACGCACGGTCGCCGGCAAGGTGTTCCACAGCGGCTTCTACTGGCCCACCGCGCTTCAAGACGCCACCGAGCTATTCCATTCTTGCGAAGCCTGCCAATTTCACGCCAAGCAAGTCCACCAGCCGGCGCAAGGCCTCCAGACCATCCCCCTCTCATGGCCCTTCGCGGTCTGGGGGCTGGACATTCTGGGCCCCTTTCCCTCGCGCAGCCGGTGGCTACCGTTACCTCTACGTCGCCATCGACAAGTTCACCAAATGGGCGGAGGTGGAGCCCGTCCGCACTATCCCGGCAGCCTCAGCCGTCAAGTTCATCAGGAACCTCGTGAGCCGCTTCGGCGCCCCCAACCGCATCATCACTGACAACGGCTCACAGTTCACGAGCGGCCTCTTCAAGTCATACTGCGCCAACCTCGGCATGCAGATCTGCTACGCCTCCGTGGCGCACCCGCAAAGCAACGGCCAGGCCGAGTGTGCTAACGCTGAGGTCCTCAATGGCCTCAAGACACGAAGCTTCAAGAAAAAGCTCGACGCCTGCGGCAAAGGCTGGCTTGACGAGCTCTAGTCTGTGCTATGGTCGATCCGCAAGACATCGACCAAGCCTACCGGCGAAACACCCTTCTTCCTCGTTTGCGGGGCGAAAGCGGTCCTCCCTCATGAGCTCAAGCACGGGTCCCCACGGGTCCTCACCTTCGACGAGGCTCATCAGGACGGCCCGCGGGAAGCTGATCAGCTCCTCCTCGAGGAGGCATGTCGTCAGGCCGCCATCCGCGCCGCCCGGTATCAGCAGGCGCTGCGCCGCTATCACAGCCACAACATTCGCCCTCGCACACTTGAAGCTGGTGATCTTGTCCTGCGAAGGATCCTCTCCAGGGAAGGACTCCACAAGCTCTCACCCATGTGGGAAGGCCCGTTCAAGGTTGCGCACATTTCCCGGCCTGGCGCGGCTCGGCTGGAGACGGAGGAGGGTGTTCCGGTACCCAACAGATGGAACATCCAACATCTCCGCAAGTTCTACCCGTGACCCCGCGGGCACGAATGAAGTGGAGCTGTACACGCTCCGGAGCTTCTCTATGCGCTGCCTGATGGGCCCGCGAGAGCTCCCTCCCACAACCCAGTGGAAGCCCCATGCTCAGCGCTGGCGGAACGATCAAACTGAGGACGCCGCCTGGCTGCACCATCCTCAAGCTGTCCCGTGTCCGTTACGGCAGCCTCTTGTTTTTTGGATGTGAAACTGAGGGCGCCACGTGGCTGCACCATCCTCAAGCTGTCCCGTGTCCGTCACGGCAGCCGCATCTTTTTGGTTGTGTAATGAACCTATTTTCATGCAACAGTAAAGCTTTATTTCCTAAGTATTGTATGTATTTGGTAAGCATTTTACTTTAGGAGGTTGTGCGCGCTCGCGATCTCCCTCGTGCATATCACACGAGCGGGGGCTGGAAACGGTGCCTGCACTCGGGCCAGGCTCAGCAGCGCCATCAAACCCAAGTGACTGAGCTCTGGCTCGCGGACCTGCTCCCGTGCACACCACCTCACCAAGGTCCTTGGTACTTTGTCTCCTCGCATGATACCCACGAGCAAGCTAGCAAACGCGCACCGCCACAATACTCGCAAAACTTGTCGGCGTGCAGTTGTCGCAGGAACAGGGCACACGGAAGCCCTCGCGAGCGCTGCCTCGCGAGGCGACGATGCCGCATCACCTCTTCAAGATGCCCCCAGGAAGTCTCACGAGCGCTGCCTCGCGAGACAACCTGCGGCGCCCATCTTCACCAAGTGCCAGCGGGAGGCCTCACAAGCGAGAGCCTCATGAGGCGCACTCCGCAAGCTACGGCGCGCCAGGCGCCACACTCCGCAAAAAAGCTAAGTCCAAAAACGCCTTGCGAGCTGCCCTCAGCGCCTCTCAAACTCTCCTCTCCTCGCAACCCCACTGAGTGCTGATGTTTTCTCCTTCGCGCAAGCTGCTTGCACGTCAAGGGGGGGGGGGCTTCCTGAGCATCGCGCCTCGGCAGCCCTTACCGCCTCACGGAGCCCTACACCCTCTGGCCTTGTCTAGGCACGTGCCCTAACATACCAGCGACGATCGTAGCTTGCTCGGGGGCTGGGTCCTGATGACGTAGAGCATCAAGTCAAACAAGAAGAGAAAAATAAGCCTCGTGAGGGTGCCCCGCAAGAAACACAAATCAAAGCAAAACGCCAAATACTTAACTAAATCGTACGGACCATGTTTTTACGCCCCCACGGGGCCACATCTATTTGGATACAGAACCAAAGGAAAAGGTAAAAGGGCTAAGAGGACAAGGCATCGTCGCCGCCGCCTTCGCCTTCACCGTCGCCAGCCTCGCCGGAGCTCTCGCTGCCATGGGAGAACTTCTCGAGCAAGGCGTCCACGTGATCCTCCACCGCCTTCTCGAGGCCGTCGCGAAGCTCCGGAGGGACGGGGGGCATCACCCTGTCGAAGTCAAAGTTGGCGTCGGCGCGAAGGAGGTTGCTGAAGATGCGCGTCGCCGCCTGGCCGAGGAGCTCGCGACACTCATCCTCAATGATGTCGTTCACCCGCTTGGCCCCGCTCTCCAGCTTCTCCACGAGCTTGGTGAAGAAGTCCAGGTAACTGGCGTCGTTGTCCTCGAGGGGGCCCCCGAGCCTCTCTTGGCAGATGGCGGCCAAGGCGCCGCGGGCGCGGATGGAGAGAGCATGGTACATTTTGGCGCGCTCGTGCTGGCGCCCCCGCGCCCGTGCCGCCTCATCCTTGGCCTTCTCGACAACGTTGGAGACGCTGCCCACCTGTGCTTGGAGAGAGGCCAGCTCCCCCTCAACTTCGGCCTTGGCCTTCAGCGCGAGATTCCTGCTACCTTTCGCCTCCGTCAGCAGCTCCTTGAGGCCGGAGACCTCCGCTTGGAGATCCTCGCGCTTCTTCGTGAAGCGGTCCTCCTGGAACTTCAGCTTCTTGGCGTAGTCCACGGAGAGCGCCTCATGATCCCTCTTGTTCTTCGTGTCGGCGTCCGCCTGGATCTTCTTCTCCTTCGCCTCCAGCTGAGCTTTGGCCTTGGCCATGCGCTGGTCATAGGAGGCCTGGGCGGCCGCCACCTGGCGGTCCAGCGTCTCCAGGCGTTCGCGCTCCATGGACTGCTCACCCACCGTCCTCGTGAGCTCTCGCTCGCGGATCTCGGCGTCCGCCTCGCGGGCCACAAGGGCGTATTCCCGCGCCTGGAGCAGTTGCACCTGGGCGGCGTGCTGTTCTCGGAGCACCTTCGCGTGGGCCTCTGCCTCCTCGCGGCACCTGTCGGCCGCGTCGGCCTCCCGGACGAAACTCTCGAAGATTTCCTTGGCGTCGAAGGCGGCCTTCTCGCGCCTCTCCCGCGCGGCTTCATCCTGGCGGCGGCCCAGCTTGATGGCGACATCCAGTTGCCGCCACCCCTGCGCGAGGCGCATGCGCTCATCGGCGAGGCGCGCCTCCTCCGCCTGAAGATCCACCTCTAGGGCGTCAAGCGCCGCCCTGGCGCCCTGCAGGGCCCCGCGTTTGAGCACGGTGCTGCTACTCACTAGCTGCAGGGCCCAGCCGCTGCGCTCGTCGGTGCCACCCTTTGCCGTCATGGCCTGGGAGGGGCCGGCACCGGACCCCTCCGGGCCTCCATGTCCATGCTCCCCTCAGGAGCCGCGCTGCTTGTCAGAAGCGGGGGGCTCACCAGGTCCTCCACCTCGTCCTGCCGCGCTGGCATGCTCCGCGGGCTTGATGTGCCCGCGTCGGGAGCTTCGCGCGCCGGCGACCGCTGGGGGCTTGCCGAGGCGCCTTCGGCGGCTTCAGCCTCCTTGGCGAGGGTGGATCTCGGCGGGGGAGTTGGCTCTTCAGCCTCCTCCATCGGTGCGTCGCCTCCCGCACCGGGTACCTTGGGAGGCGCGACCCCTCATCCGAAGGCCACCTCCCGAGGATCGTCCTCCCTAGCCTCAGGAGCCACGTCCACACGCGGCTCGGGAGGAGCCATCTGCTCTTCCTCCACCTCCTCGCGCCCCGTCTCAGCTTCGGGGCGGCGGGTGGTCTCTGCACGTTCCTCGGCACCCGCGGTGGACACCGAGGCCCCCTTCGAGCTGGGGGTCTTCTTCTTCTTCTTCGTGGGCTCCCTGCGCGAAGCGAGGGTTCAGCCCCAGACTTCGGGAGGCAGAAGACAAGACTCAAGAGAAAAAGAAGCAAGATAAGTACCCAGGCATCGTGGGGGAAGTGGGGGCGTCCCGCGTCCCATCGTGCGCCACGCGTCCTTACCTGGGCCCGGCAGTCAGCTTAGGCCCTGCGCCGTTTCGTTCCCAACGGGCGGAACGCGCGCGCCGCGGGCCCGGGGGCTACTGTCGGCCCCGTGGGAACCTGGGTACCACAGGCCGTCTGCCCGTGGCCCAGGAAGCCACGCCTGACGAAGGCCCAAGAGGCGGCCCAGCCACGGGCGCCGCGAAGCAAGACACCTCCCGAGGCACTGGCCTCACGAGGACCCCCTCCGCGAGGGGCAGACCCACCGAAGACTCAGCAGCAGCAGGAAACCTCGCGAGGCTCCCTCGCGAGGCGGCTTCCCAAGGCAGCCTCCTGAAGCCACCCGAGCAAGGTGCCGCTTGGCTCTGGCCTCGCGGTCACGTGCCCACCACATGGGTGACGCATCCCCGCAAGACGACGATAGTAGCAGAGCCGTACCGGCAGGTGCGGTCAGGGGAGATTTCCTCTTTGGTGATAAAGGGGGAGCACCAGCTTCCCTCCTGCAAAGCAAGTTCCAAAGCTTGCCTGTTTGGTGTATGAAGACCAGGACGATAGGGTGCGCGGGGCGGAGGTCATCACCGAGCCCACCGGCGCGTCATGGATAGGGCCTTTGCAGGCGAAGACCATCTTTTGTCAGGATAAGACTGGGCACCTGTCCCCCTTCAAACCGCTATTGTATGGCTACCCTTCCCGCCAATGTTTTTGGGGGAAGAGGACCGAGGCGGCTATAAAAGGGCAGTGCTGCCATCGTAGAGGAGAATCGACTCCTCCTTCTTCAACCTTGTACGTGAGAACACTCTTGCCCACAATAATTTCAAACACAAGCAGGAGTAGGGTTTTACACTGCACGGTGGCCCGAACCTGGGTAGCTCTCGTGTCCCTGTTTTGCCCTGCGTGTGTGTGTGCGCTCTCGCCGTGCTCCGCTCGCCGTAGCCTCGCCGTGGTCACCGTTGAGTAGTTAGGCAGCAAGCAGCCCCCAGAGTTCGAACCAGGGTCCCCGGAGCCCGAGTTCCGACAACAGCTTTGTTAAAATTATGTGTACTAATAGCCTTTCTTTAGAGCGCCAGTCTTTTGTTAGAGGTATGTCTAGGTCAACCAGCTCCGTTTATTTAGTGAACTTGTTCGATTAAGTAACTATGAGCTATGATGTCCGCTATTTTGTTTACCCAAGTTAGCAACTGATGTTAAATTATGCAATGACATGGATGAGCACTATAACCAGGGAATCTCACATGAAAATTTGTATGCTCTAATTCATCGCATGCGCGTAAAGCAGAAGAATCATTTGCGATGGTATGTTATTGCACACATTTTGTTCAGAAGGAATCATGTCCGATGACACTTTGCGCGCCAAGTTTCCTGGCACCTAGCGAAAAAATTCGCCAAGCGCCAAAATATCTACCTCTCCCCCCTTTTCTCCACGACCAAGAGCCACATTTCCCCTGTTTCCTCCTTCCTTCCTAAGCTCGAGCTGCTTCCTCGCTTGCTTGCTCGCTCTCGCCGTCTTGCATCCGACCATCGCGGACACCATGGTCTCTTGGAATGACCTCTCCAGCAGTTCCTCCTCCGATGACGACTCTGTCACCAACCAGGTATGCCTCTCTCCTCTCTATCGCCCGCCTAGGCCTAGGGTTATGATTTGGAGTTGAGGATTTTAACCCGGCGACTTATTTGAGCCATTTCTTCCTCTTGTAGCTCCCTAGGACCATCACTTGCAAGGAATGGAGCGGGGTGGCTAAAGATCTTCCTGCTCATTGTCAGCATCAATATCCATTCATGAAGTAAGTGGCTTTTGAATCTGTGGACAGTGGGAGGAAGTTTCTAGCATGTGCAGAGAAGGTTAACCCCACTTTTGTTGTTAGAAATCATTTGCTAGATGTGATTCAGACACTATCATTGTGCTATGTTATTCTGGATGTGATTAAGACACTGTCACAGTTCTATGTTAGTGGTATTTTAATTGATGACATCAGTTCTATGTTATACAATTCTGGATAGAACTGATGGCAGTGCTATTTTAATCGATGGCATCAGTTCTATGTTATAAAATTTGTGCATGTACATACCTGCTTGTATTAATTTGATGTCATTCAAACACTGTCACTGTGCTATTGAAGTTATATTTAGCTTCCTCATAAAATGACCAATTTGTTATTATACATGACTAAGAAATTGTAGCGTTGTTGCAGTTAATTTTAGCATGTGATGTTCCTGAATTTGGTTGTTATCTCAGTAGCAATTAATTCATTCGCACATTGAATTTTTTTAGAAGATATGTCATAATTAATGTGTTTCCTCAGGTTTTCAAAAGTTATCTGTGGTAATTTCCTAAGTTGGTAGAAACCATTTTTTCTTATAATTGTAATCTTATTTTTTTTAAATATTATAGGATGAACGGAAGTGTTCTTACCTGGAGTGGGTTGATCCAGAGTGGCCACAGTCTCTGAAGATGTGCCTAGCAAAGCTTTGGAGCATGTATGAGGAAGAGAATAGAGATAGGCTTAGAGGAAATGTTGTCAACGCTCAAGAAAAGTTCAAGATAGAAGAAAAGAGGAAGATGGAGAATGAGCTCAGATTTTTTAAATTAGGCTTTGCTAAGATGGTGTGCGAGATGGAGGAGGCACTTTCCAGTTATGCAGTGGAAAATTGGCTATTACTAAACTGAAAGCAGAGCTGGAGAAGAAGAATTTGGTTGATCATGCACGCATCCACCAACATACATCAGCCGCTTAGGGAAATGAATATATTGTTCTAATATTGTGCTCAGCATACTTTGTGCTTATGAAGGTGAACTAGCAATATGGTGTACTGTGTTGTGGTGACGTAACTATTTGTACTGTGATGTTAAAATATATTGTGTGTCCGATATGAAAAAGTAGTAAATATCTATTCGATATGAATTGTGAGTTTGCTTAACACTGGGACTATTAATAGTAAACTAATAAACCTACTAAATGGGTCATGGCACTTTACAAACGTTTCCAACAGGAAAAGCGTGTGTGATGGATAGCCCTATGTCATACAGTTTTTTTCACCGAATCGTGTGTGATATACTTGAATAACGCAAATGCTTAACCGAGGCAAAGCATCTGTGATGGCTGCCCCTATCACAGACAAGTTTATATAGAAAGCTGTGTGTGATGCGCTCTGCTAATGCAAACATTTGGTTCAAACTTATTGTGTGGGATGCTAAGCCCATCTCACATGGCTTGAGTGACGTAATTGTCTGTGATAGCTCTCCCGATCGCACACGAGCATATTTGGTAAGCGGGAACGTATCTGGTGCACTGGGGCAATTGGTGCTACCGGACCCCGGTGCACATTCAGAAATGTTCGAAAAAATCCGGAAAAATTTAATGCATTGACAAAACATCAATGTATGTTGTCACAAAAATTCAAATCAAAATTCGAAACATTTCTCGAGATACAAAAATGACAAATTTGATATCAATGTGCTAATGGGCGAAAACTGAAGCCTGACTTGTGTTATGTACTATTCAGTGTTAAATTTGTCATTTTTGTATCTCGAGCAATGTTTCGAATTTTGAGTTGAATTTTTGTGACAGTACATTGATGTTGTGTCAATGCACTAAATTTTTTCCGGATTTTTTCGAACATTTTTAAATGTGCAACGTGGGACCGGTGCACCGGTAGCACCAATTGCCCTGGTGCACCAGATACATCCCCTTTGGTAAGCGTGTGTGGCCGGAGGAGTTATCGCAGACAATTTATCTGGGCCGTATGTGATGGACTCCCTATCGCCCACATAGGCAAGGCGACGATTTAAAACTGTGCCACGTAAAAGGGGTAAAAACCGTTTATATAGGACGTCGCTGCACCAGTGGTCGTGCCCCCCCCCCCCCCCCCCCCCCCCGGGTTGCAAAGCATGGCGGAGCCGAGGAGTCAAAGTGCCAACCTGCATCGAGATCTAGAGCACCCATGCACCAAGGGAACATGTGAGCAGCGCGGCCATGGGAAAGGCCTGAGGGCCACCTACAAGAGGGTTCCACCTCAGAGTTGAAATAGGGAGGGGCGTTTAAGCATGTAGTAAGGCTAGTCATAGTGGGAGTTATTTAGCTAGTAACATAACACACCCAATGCAAGTTTGTTTATGTGGCAAGTAGTTAATGAGGACAGAGGCGTTTGTGGTAACATAATATGTTACAGTAATATAGAGCAGCCAAAGGCAAAATGAGTTTACAACCTAATAAATAAAACCATCTATGATATTTTGCACTATGGAAATAATAACATAGACAAAATATGATATACTAGTCTGAGTTACTCATCGCTTTGACTCGCGACACACACTTAACACACGTGAATGAACACACGGCTAGTTAATTAAGAAGCTAGCAATAAACTATTCATCATCACACCACACCGCTAGTGCATGACATGTGATGATGTCAGCATGCTAAAGAATTGGGAAAATATTCCGTCTTGTAGCACATCCATCCAGTACAGAGTCCAAAGTTGGACCCTGTACACACACCGTTGACAGCTCACCTTACCCCCGCACCACACCCGGGGTTATGTGCACTGGCCTTCTCAACCTACATGAAACGCACACATGCTTTCCCCTTTGAACATTCTCTCCTTTTCCTCCTCCCATAATGTCGGCCGCGGTGCTGCGCAACTTCAAAACAGAGGAGAAGGTATGAGAGGATGGTGACGTTCCGCCGGCCGCTCCCTCACGCCCATGGACCGACCGCCGTCAACGTTCGCCTCCGGAGAAGCCACCGCCTCCATTTGCCGTCGCCGTTGCTCCCCTGCCGCTGCGGCAGCCTCACGCCCATGGCGGAGGACCCCTCGCACCCTCACCAGCCAACAAAGGAGGACAACACCGTCCCGACCTCACAGCAGCAACCGGAGCAGCAGGAGCTAACGCAGCAGCTGCCGCCAGCGCCATCTCCGGCGCCGCGCGACGTCCGGGAACCAAGTACGAGCAGTAGCAGCTGCGGCGACGCCAGTTCCTGGCTGCAGCTCGGAATCGGACAGTCGCCTTCGTCGTCGTTGCGCGGGAAACGGACAAGAAACGACTATGAAGCAGGACCCTCGTCGTCCATACAACCGGACGCTTCGCCGCCGCTGTCAGAGCTGGGGCTGTCACTGTTCCAAGCTGGTTCTTCTTCGCCGTCGGTGGCGGCGGGTTCAGTGGTCGCGGCGGCGCCTCCTCCAGCGCACGAGGCCGGCACATGGTTCGTGCTCCAGGCGGCGCATAACCAGTGAGTACGCTACGTGCTACCATCTTGTGCAGTTGCCAATGTGGGTAGTTAGCTCATGTGGTTGCCGTTGATCCAATGCAGGAGAAGGGAGCCGCCATTGCCGCAGGTGCACAGGAGCTACTTGAGGGTTAGGTAGGTTAGCTCCTAAACTTGGCCTTAATTTTCTTAATACAAATTACCATGCATGCATGGTGCATCAGCATCGATCTCTTGACTTGGATCAAAGACATTAACGGCAAATAAATGGATTAATGATGGATTCTTGGTTGGGCTAATTAGGAAAAATCATTGGTCTATTAAATATTGACTTGCTGTGGTGTGTGCTATTGTTGCATGGCCAGTAGAGACGGGCAGATGACAGTTAGAGTAGTGATGGGGTACCTGGTTAGCAAGCTGGGTCTTGAGGACAGTTCACAGGTATGCCATATAGCTTCCGTCTTCTTTCCTTGCAATTTGTGGGCACTCTTTCTTTGTGCTTAATTTCTACTATATTTTATATGTTTCCTTTAGTTAAGTGCAGAACAGTGATATTTTTCATAGTTTCTACTCAGATTTTTTGCTTTTATTAATTGAGCTGACCCCAACGTGAAGTCCCGTGAGCTCCCAAACAAACGAAACACTAGTAGTTCTAACCTTTCGATCCGAAAGAAACTATTTAGTCTTTTTTTTTTGAAAAGGAGGTTAAAACCCCCGGCCTCTGCATTAATCGATGCATGCAGCCATCTTTATTAATTATTCAATCAAGGTAAACTATTTAGTCTAGTCATAGTGGAGAGTAACTTAGACCAGTGTCATACATATGACACTAGTCTATGTTACTACCTTCGTAGTGCAAAGTAACTTAGCCAAAACTATACATATAACATACATTAATTATTCAAGGACCAGTGTACCACATTCAAGTGACCAAAACAGGTGACGGTGTATCCAAACAAGCCCTGAAGAAAAAGAAATACCTCCCTGTGCTGAATATTTTGTCTCTTTTTACGTACTCCCTCTGTACACTTTTTTTTTTTTTTGCAGGGGAAATGCACTGTACACTAATACTATAAGACATTTTAGGACACTAGTACTTTATATTAATATGGTGTGTAAAATAGAGAGAATTCTAGAGAACATGTTAGGAGGAAAGAGTGGCAGGGGACGCTAGGTAGTAGCTAGGGAACCCTAGCAGTGCATCCATGTCGCTAGAGATCTAATCTTGCATGTTATGGTAGTTTAAAGTGGCAGCGCACATATTGGTAGGTGAAAGGAGCTTTGGAGCTACGGACAGTAGTTTAGACGTCGGGATTCCCATGGGTCTTTGTTGCTGTTGTAGGTGAGGGGTGCCAGTCCATGCGTTACATCATGGCGCCACCCCATGATTAAGCGCTCTCTCTCTCTCTCTCTCTCTCTCTCATGCATGCTTTGTGGCTACTGCTAGCTGCATGCCTGTTTATGGCTTACTAATATATTCGGTGTACTCCTTAATTTAGTTGTGTCTACCCTGGACATGGACCTTAACAATAGGAAATGGCATCACCTGAAAAAAAAAACAATAGGAAATGGCATCACTACCATAATTGGGTGTATATTTTACAGGCCCCCGTGGTTGGGAAAAACTTTGGAGTGGTTGCCAAATGTCGTATTGGCAAAGATCTAGGGTTTATGTGTGTATTGTGGGTGCTGGTGATCTAGGCGCAAACCGACCACACACACCCATAATACATAACTTTTTTTTGCGAGTGGACGGAATGCATGCTACACGTCATGCAGAAATTTAAATAGCAGGAAGTTTGTGAGGGGTATTGAGTTTATTTCAAGATATTATTTATTACTGTCCCAAAAAGAGGGTACGTATGTCTCACCTAATTCGGTGGAAGTAATGCATCATCCGGCCGGCATATCACCACAGCATACTTGTGCTTGCGGCATGCTTGCCTGACCGGTAAACTTTTTTTTTGGCGTCAACTGGTATTTTTTCTAGAAATATGTGTAACTTTATTCAAACAGATAACCATTATAAATACAATGCTCTGGATCAAAGATCCAGGAAATTGCAAAGTAATTTCTAAAACTAAGAATTGCAATAAAATCCGTGGTAATAATTTTTGGAAGGTGAAATTATCCCAAGCCTTCAACAAAAACACCACAATTAAACCGGACTAGCTACACTGCCACTTGTACACCTGCACGAATTTGATTACAGATAAAGGTTTCAGATAGGCCCTTGATTTGCCCATCCAAAGAGAACGATGAACGGACTTTGGCCAGGATGGTCCCCTAGATCAGCAGGTTGTCGAACTGCAAGATCTTCACCACAATGCCAAGTAAAGACTCTAGCTTCACACAAAAAAATGAACCAATAAAAGCACCCAAATCACATTGATAAAAATTCAACAGTTCGGTCCTTTGTGGAAACATGCCTAAACCCTGCAAGAGCGGTTGCACCAAACCCATAGCAAGAACATAGCTACAACTCCATGGTGTCGCCTGAAAAAGCATCGTTGCAGCCAGGGAAGAACCTGATAACCTTTATTTTCAATAACGCCGCGTCCACCGCCAGTATGTTGTCGTTGAAGACCACAAAACTCATCCTAAGAATAAAACACACATATGAGCAACCGAGCTTCCCCTCACACCAAAGCAGTGGTTGGGGGCGAGGGAATCTTGGTAGATTTAGCAGTTGTTTCGCTTCTTTTCTCCTAAAAACCCTAATGGTCTCTATACCCAGCTCACTTCAGCCAGTCGTCCGGGTTGACCTGAAGTGCATCTAGGCTGCAACAAGCAAATAAAAATAGTACCTCTCTTTGGTCACTTTTTACTTTATTGTTTGTACTCAATGTGCGTGGGTGTGTTTAGTTGCGATCATCATAGCCATGCGAAAATTCAGGTGTGTATTCATTTTGCTTGCATCCCTTGATACGACATTATGAATTAATAAATCACCTTTTGTTGGGAGAAAAGGTGATCAGAGTATCTCCAATCGGACTGGGTAGATTTAGCCCCCAACATGTGTGTGGATATGTCCAGACATGTCCGCGAACAGTGTAGCGCCCCGGGATCGGCACTATGCAGATCTAGAATCCTCCGGTAGCCTCTGCATAATAACATTCCTAAGGCTCCACCTTCACATAATGGACATGTCTAAACATGCACGCCATGTGGTTGAACGGTCGGTCTCACAACACATAACGAAAATAGTCCGCAACAATGACAATATACATACACAACAACTCCGGAGACTCAAATTGAGCGAATGAATACAACAAGGGCCTTTCGATCAAGATATAACTCATACAACGGAATCCAATATAACGTAGACAGTTAAAGAATAGAAATTGCCTTAAGAAGGCTCAAATAAAAGAAAAGGGCGCCCATATCCCTGCCTAGACCATTGTCTATGTGATAACCAGCTAACGTCATCCATCAACAAATCTGCTTCCTGAATTGCTGCCGGCTGGATGACGGTCCTCCAAGGGAAAGGAGTAAATTAAGCAAAGTGGTACTCAGTTGTACTTACAAGACTTATGCAGACCTAACTTAAGCAAGGTGAGTACTCAGTTATACTTTCAAGACTTATGCAGAACTATACTATTGTATGCAACATGTTTCAAAGGAAGGGGTAAAGGGGTTAGCGGCAAGCACAAAGCATTTTACAGAGACACGCTACAACTTGCGTCTATTAGAGATAAGATGAGAGAGCGCATAAAAGTAAAGGAACGTGTCACCACTACTCTATTCACATACCTACTGCAAACATACGCTACCTTGTCTTCCCCATCGCATCTCCCACGAGGAAAAACGCAAGGTACTCACACGGTTGGCAATTTTTAAATATTAAGGTTGAAGTTGTTTCTATGATGAAGTCAACAAGATCCAAATTTTCCATAAGCGCTAACATGGTTATTCAAATAGATTTATCCATGCAGGGTTTCCACCATTGTATCCACACGTTCGCCCACCTTTATAGCCAAGTCGAGTGCATTATATGCCCAAACTGGCAGGTCAAGACAACACGACACTCACATACGCTACATCCAAGTAAAGAAAGCCACCCGGGAAGTCGACACATGAAACGAAGTCCGGCCGAGACTCCGAGTCAGGAAACGTCCGTGCGTGGGCTACGATCAGGGAACGATACCCTGAACTGAGGTCAACCGCTTGCCACTCCACAATGTTTGCGAGCCACCAGGGGGTTGTTTCCCCCAAATTGAGGACAACCGCCTAATGGCTCAGGAGTTTGAAGAAGCAATAGTAAAACCAGCGTTGCGTCTCCTAGAACTGCAGTTTTGGGTACCGGTCAAGTGGGGGGGGGGGGGGGTAGCCCATAAGCCGTACCCAAGCATGTTTAGTGTGCTCAGTCTTGAATCGTGTTCCCAAGAAATTGGGTCCTACTCGGCTCGAGTTGGACAAAACATCGATGCACAACTTATGCATGGCCTCCCACCATTACCATCCCAATTTCTATCACAGTCCATATCACAACATAAGCCTCACCTCCAGAAGCATAACATAATTAAAGGTGAACCCAACATGAGCATGGTATCTTAAAGTGACATGGAAATGGTTGCAACCGAGGCATGCATATACTACAACATTAGCAGGCTGGCGACCAACATAGAAAGCAACATGGTATGCTAGGTAACAAGATATCAGGCAATATGTGGAGCTCAACAGGCTATGCATCATATAGTATCGCAACACAATTCCACTATCGAATCTTAGTGCAAGAATAAGGAAGAGAGCATGGGTAAGGCATGAACAAGGAGGGAGTTGTAAGACTTGCCTGGAATCCCGCTAGGTACATCACAGAAGCTAAAGTGCGGCTCGCAGCAAAAAAAAAGCCTCATGTAGCGTGATAAAACACACTATGGAGAATAGAGTTTGGGGCAAGTTGGTGGAGTTGACGAAAATAAAAATGAAGAAGACTCCAGAAGAAGGGGTGGATGGGAAACCCTAGCACACAGTGCAGGAAGGGGATGGAGCATACCCGCCCATTGGCCTCCGGATTGGGCTTGGGCACGGTCTCGGACCAGGCATTGCCTTCATTGACGATGAGCGGGGCATGAGAGAAAGCCACTTCCGATACCGACAGACATCCCACTTTGGAGAGTCGGTCCAGCTGCACGTGCGCAACGATGGAGGACTTCCAGTTCCCTTTGGTTAGGGATGTGACTCTCTCCTTTGCAGGATCCATGACGGTGACCTTGTTGATGTACGAAGGCTGGCTAGCCTTCCTCAGGCGGTGCTCTTCGGCCATGAATCTAGCGGTGGTTGTTGTGTGCGTGGAGAGCAGCTCAAACAGCAAGGAGCAATGGAGTGCTTAGGTGTTTGACAACGAGAGCATGAGGAAGAAGGCACGGGAGGGAATGGCGTAAATGTTCTCCTTCGCTCTGCCCCTGCCCTTATATAGGGAGTGAGGGAGATGGAATGGAAGTAGGCTATCCTACCGTGTGGCGCATAATGCCCTCGTATCCCCCTCCCCCTTGACGGTGGTAATTATGCTGAGGATCGAGGCATCGCCGTTAAGACTTGCACGAGAATCGAAGCACCGATGGGACATTATGTGGGTGGGCCCCATGCCCATGCCCTCATGCCACCTTGGCCATAGAGAGACTACACGTGGTCTTGTGGGGCCGCTGGATAAGACCAGTCTAGCTTGTCAGAACTAATCGGGCAACTGTTGACCAAACTGCGCAGGAACTTGGCCAATCAAGCGGTGGGGTGCGTGAGAAACCTTTCTTGTTCACAGATTGGTCAATATCTTACACATTTTCATGACCGAGGTGGTTTGCATCACCTCGAAAGCAGCTCGGCAGTAGGTCAGCTGCGGGACAATACTGTTCGGGGACGTTCCATTGAACCCGTTTCAAGACGGTGACCGAAGACGACGTACAAGCTCGGATGGCCTGAAGTGTAGCCAGGCTTGAAGAGCAGTTCGGGGGCTACTGTTGGTGTCCCGACCAAGGGGGTCCTCGTCATGTCGGTTCCCAGCCTAGTGGGCTGAGCTATGCCCCCTAGGTTCATTCTTTCATGGGCTGGTTTTGGCGGTTTGGCGGCCTATAGTTGATTGCGTGGAGATTCCGGGAGACTTGGAGTACAATCCTACAATGCTGGAGCCGTGGAGGACTCTACCTCCACCAACGTAATCAACCTAGTTGTGTAAACCCTAGGACCGCCAATATGTATATAAGCTGGGGTCGAGATCAATGTAGATCAGATTCAATCGCTGAGTATTTTACATGTACTCTGTTTACACTCCAACACAATAAAATACAATCAGGACGTAGGATATTATCTCCTTTGGAGAGCCTGAACCTGGGTAAATCTTGTCACTTGTTTCCATCGTGCAAAGTCGCCGAGCTAGGACACCCTACCAAGGGATCTGTCGGATTTTGCTCTGACACACCCCATCGCGCATGCTACGTACTCAAAGATGTCGCAAGACTCCACCTTATTTGCCATATTGGTTAGGACATCCATGATCAGTTGGTACAAAAGTGTCAAGAGAGGGTTGCCTTGCCACAATCCCTAAGCCTGCCATATGCGCCTACTGGAATGCCCATTTATTAGAACTCTAGTTATCACCGATGATAGAGATAGAGCAGCCCACACATGCCGTTGACAGACAAATCCTATTTTCTCCAGAACTTGGAGCAAAAAATGGCCAAGAAACCGAGAGCTATATGTAGTTCTAGGAATATCAATGACACATTGCGGTTGTGGAATGATCTACAGATTGACTGGCGAGCATGAAGTTATCTTGAATAGCCCCTCCCCTGATGAAGGCTCTTTGATTTTTAGCAACTAATTGGTCAATGTTGAGGGCCACATGAACTCCTAAAGCCTTCAAAAAGATTTTACCAACCCGAGAACAAGACTAATAGGCTTGGAATAACCAATGTCCACTACCCCATCTTTGTTTGGCAGTAGGGACATAAAATCTTGGTTAAGCACATGGAAATTTCTACCATGCACACATGTAATACGCTTAATCGCCACCATTATATCCATTTTGATGAACAACCAGTTGGTCCGACAAAAATAAGAAGAGAAAACTGTCGGGTCCCAGAGCTTTGTCGGGGGGGGGGGACTCTTGATCAAGCTCCAAATTTCATCTTCTTTAAAATCCAATTCGAGCGAAGAGAGATCAACTTCCGGTAAAGTAAACACATCTAGATTAGTCGTTTTCAACCTCTCCCTGGGCCTACCAATAAGATTCACAAAGCACATGTGTGCATATGTGTGTGTGTGCCCATCCGTGCAACATTATCTTCGTCACCAAGTGGTGGCGGCAACACAAGGTTACTTCCGATAGGTGGTGTCTTCAAGTATCGGTTCTCGAGTTTGCGAGGGGGTACCCTTGGTCTAACCTTGGATGGTTGCTTCTAGCAATGGTGGTATTTACACACTGTGTCCTTGTTGTTGGTATTTCTTAGGAGATTTCTTAGATGTGCTCTTGGAAAAGAAAACCCAATAACTGACCTTTAGTGGTTGAATCTAACGACGACAACACTGTGCATTATTTCCTTCTTGGAGGTTTTACTTTCAGAGAACCTTTCTCTTAGTTTGCGTGTTGTCAAGGACGATCGATGGCGTCATTGGTCACATCAACTTTCTTTGTTTATCCTTGCTCTTTTATTTATATTATTGCATGCATTCTCAAAGTCTCAAACTAGGTCATAATATTTTTAACATTGCAGATGCTGAGTGTAATTGGTGTCATCTTGGTATTAATATATGAGACTTTGATGAAAAAATAAGAATATTTCCAACTGTACAATTCAACACAGTTGATGGTAAATTATGTCTCATTATTGTTCTTGTAAACATTAATTGAGAAGTAGTTGGGTCTAAACACAACTTTTGTCTAAACATTAATTCCAAATAAGATAACCCACTGTTGTGGAGACCATGCATTCAGCTCACAAGTTGCTTGATGGTTCCGATGAGGAGCTAGTCACTGAGCTAAGGCATAATTATTTGGTGTAAGTCAGGTTCCTCAACTAAGCACGATGCTTGTTGTTGGAAACCATAAAAAGCACAATTATTAGGGAAATGCAAGAAGGATTTTATGTTCTGTTTGAAATCAGTTCACCCTCTTATGATGGGGGTTCGCCTAGGTGAATGTTCTATATATTTCCTGCACTATAAAAAAATTGTAAACCGTTTTATATGAACTTGTGAACACCTCACGAAATCCAAACATAAATACTATCAACATGATACAGATTACAACAGATATCTGCAATGACACAATATCTATACCTAGTCGAGACACTGAGGATGCACACGACCAAAAATGGAACAAAAGAAGAAGAAGAGTACAAGAAAAAAAATCCGGCACAAGCAATGACACACAACAAGCAAACCATCAACAACACCATCCATCACCCTTGACAACACATGAACTATAAAAGAATTCTCAGACAACAACACCTTCAGGAAAGGTATGACGCACAAGCATCGCCATTGTTGGATCCAATAGCAGATTAGATGGATGTCTTCATCTTAACAAACACATGTCAATCACATATAGTATTGTCCAGGTTTTATAAATTGTATATTTCCACCTTGTTCTATAAGATTTACCTTTTTGCATGCCAACTCAAAAGAAAAGTGCATAAATAATTAAGCAGTTTCTAGGAACATAATTACAATTGGAGGAAGCTAATTATGGACGCATCACTCCAAAATAATTATTATATTTTATAATCATTACTCCCTACTTAATTTATGCCAAACATTTGGTTGTGATGAACGTTACTAGACACGGTTGCTTTTTTATTTATTCCATGTGTTTTTAGCTAGTCTTTCAATCACATTTAGGGTATAACGTCGAGGTTATAAACCCATTGTTGAGTGTGCAACTGTGTACTCCAGCATTTGAGTCCATAAATTTAGAAACACAAAACTTCAAATCCATCAATACAACATACATATCCGTCGACACATTTTCAGTTCAAACTATAGTTAGAATATCAATAGAGTGCATTGGGACCTTTATTTTTCAAACGATAGAAAATCATTAGAAGTGCAAATTACACTGAACTACTTTCGATGAAAATAATATTTATCACCATTTTCACGTGGGCACATTTTAAATTTTGTTCCAAGCATGTCAAGACATTTTTATTTGAGAAACATAGTAGAGACATAGACACAAACAACACACACATACACACACACACCACACACACACACACAAACAAACAAACAAAAACACACATACACTCACATACATGCTCATGCCTAAGAACACACACATGTACCTCTATGAGCACATCTGAAAGACCGAGTTATACATATTGAGATAGACCAAAGCATCACATGCACCTCATAGTTGATGGACAAGTCATATCATTGAAAGAATAGCGTCAGAAAGTCTAAAATAAATAAGGAAATATGCGAGCACCCGCACCAAGTCTAGAACTTAAATAAGTGAAATATGTGGGCAACCACACCAAGTCTAGAATATAAAGAAGGGCGAGCTGATTATACCACAAGGAACCTAATCATTTAAGTTATTTGTATTCTGCAAGCATGCAGGACATGGTTAAAAAGAATGAATGTACCAAAGGATACAAATATTTAAGAGAACTCCACGTGAGTTTAGTTTTTGTTCCTTTGTTTGTGTGTCTCGACAAGTATAAAAGAGTAGCTTAATTTGGCAATATTGATCACACATCATCCATCTGGTAATGACTTTCGCTTTAATTAATTCAAGCTATAGTACTCTTAGGAAAACATAATTAAAACGCAAGGCTTTCTCTACAACAAATAAATGTCCCAACCTTTCCAAGTTTTCTTAGAAGCATGGGGGAAAGGATACTCCAAATCCAAATATGCATTATCACATTGTCGATTAATGTGAAGAATCATTTTAACAATTGGTGTTCACATATTCCGGGTATATGTTTGCCGTTTCAACCACTCGGACCATTCATTGAAAATTTATATTACAGCAGCCACTAGGTAAAAATTTATGGTGCAGGAAATAAATCAATCACCCCTCCAGATTTTTAGCATCTCACTATCTACATGACTAAACTGGGAAGATTTGTTTGATCGAGATTTTGTGGCGTCATAAGTAAAGAAGCTCATTCACACAAAAAAACTCATGATTCATGATACAAATTGTAATTTGTAAAAATTTTTGGACCTAAATGATACTTTACCTTGTTGCTTAAACAAGTGTAACATAGTGGCATCCCCACAAATCCATATTGACGTGAACTATCTGTGTATCAAATGCAGTTAGAGATTACATGTCGAGGTCACAACCTTCTCCCGGCGATGACACTACGGCACGTACGAGACACTATTTGGCGGCCCCCGCCGGCAGAGGCTGCAGCGATTTCGCCAGTCCCCGGCTCGCCCAGCACGAACCAGGTTATGACATTGCATTATGGCAGGAGCTAGCACTTGAAGAAGGGAACACCTATAGACAGAAATACCTTTTCATACTGTAATTAGTTCTTTTTTCACTGACCACAGGCACTGATACACCCTTTTCCCCATTTCCTAACACCTAATCTTCATTAAGAAATTCAAGTAAAGGTAGTAGTACACCAAGAATACTAGATTATACTAGGTAACACCCAAATGTAAGTGTACTTGAGAAATATGAGAAATAATTATTTCTTATTTATTTAATTACAATATATTTATTATGTTCCCATGCTCTACTTTTGTTCAAAAAATGGAAGTTTAGTAGCAGCAGATGGTCTTTCAAGGTGTTAACAACATATTTTCAACATAACACAAATAAAAGAAAAGATTGAAAGATAAGGAAGGCACAATATCCAGCACGACTACAATGTTAACTAAGCATGTATATAGACAACATCATGAAACTCTATTTTGAAAGTATAAAAGATTAAAAGCATAATTTTACTTATAGTGACTGCAATGTAGCACAATGGAGGGATCATGAAGCAGCATCCCGTAGTATTCAGGTAGCAAGTCAAAATCAATGAAAGATATTGGACAGAGAAAGTAGAAAGTCAGCATCATGGACAAAGAAGTGCCAACTATTACTACCAAGTCAAGACACAATTGAGAGCCATACAGCCAAGCATACAAAGTATGGCATGTGCTTTAGTACACCCTCTTTTAAAAGGTTTACAACTTCGATGTGGATGAGTGGTTGAGATTGAAACTTACCTCTTCACAAAAATAGTATTATAGTCTTTTAAAATGATGGCATGGCATAGGGAGGCGTTTTGGCTCCCGGGTGCAAATGCACCCGGATGAACAGTAACCCCGAAAATAATAGAAAATGTTTTCAAAAAATTCTGAAAAAAATTGTAGATGATCGTGTTGGTGTCGCAAGCATGCTTGACAATTTTCATGCGAAACGGAGCAGCGGTGTTTCGTCGGTGAAAAAAACAAATTTGGGTTGTCATTTTGTGGTGACATTTTGTCTTTGATTTGTTTTTTTTTGCGCAGGCCAAAATGCGTAACTTTTTTGCCTCAAAATTTACATGTAGCATTTGTATGTGACAAAGATCACGAAAAAATTTTGTCCCAATTTTTTTGACATTTCAAAAATCATTTTCCATAGGCAGGAGCACGTGCTCTTGGGAGCCGAATTGCATTTCCGTGGCATTGTAGCCCTTCTTTCACAGACGAATCTATGTTCCAACTGTATACGTTCTCTTTGTCTTCGTCTTTTAAGTACACAATAACTTCCGTTGTAAAATCCGTGCCGTCTGATCCATACTCCCGCAGTCGTTGGATGCACCCTTCCCCGATTTCCCTTAGTCGTGTAGCCGCACGCTCTCATTCCCTCCAATGACCGCATCTCTACTCCGCCTTGCACTCACAGCACACCACCGTGCGAGCTCGCCGCACCATGCAGTTCGCTCATAGCATCCCCCAAGGCCACACTAGTAACACCACCCGACAGCGAGCTCGTGGAGGTCCATCACCCCGTTTGCAACATGTTGTCCAACCTATCTTCTCCTCCCAGTGCCAGTTGCAACATGGGCCGACCCCGGTCGCAGTGTCCCCCGACGCCGGTTCCAGCACATAGAGGCCACTATCGCGGCATTGCCATCGCGCCGGTTCCAGCACGCCATGACCACAGTCAATGTGTCTTTCGACACCAGTTACATCACGCAGGTGATGCGGTCATAGCAACGTCGGGGGTTGGTTCCAGTAAAAGGTTCTAGCATCTCGTGTCGTCCATCCTAGCAAGATGTCGCCGCCGTTCCAGAACCACCCCTCGTCGAATGCAGCTCCAGGCATAGCCGATTGTAGCTCGTGGCCAAGATGATTCCAACATCCCGTGCCACCCATCATTGCACAATGTCGCCGTCGTTCCACCTGGGCTTGTAGCACCTCCCCTCGCCGGTCCCAGCTCCACATGTGAGTGGTTGGACCAGGGAGCCTTGGTGGTTCCAGCATGGCGCCTCCCTAGCATGGAGTTTGTAACATGATGTGGCGGTCCTCGCGCACGAGGACATCGCCGTCGCACTGTCGGTCGACGTTGTTGAAGCTGTTGGTCGTAGGCCATCCCACGTAGCCGCACGATGGTCGCCGGTGGGTCCCCGTTGTAGCCCCCAAGGGACACCGTTGCAGCACCAGATGTGGCAACAGCAAAACGTTCGCGGCAGGCACATGCTCGAGTGGGATTTGCGGCAGCGCATGGTGGTTGTAACAACCCAGTGTAACCCTAATTATCATATTGCCTATTATTACTGTTTGTGCATCATCATGGCATCATCAACATTGCATCGGCAGCACGCCTTCATACTGTATTATTCGGGTGTCTTTATTAAACATATAAGCCTATTTTATTTCGCGGTTCTCCGGAAAGGTGAATAGTACCCCTAGTCATCTGACCTTGTGCTCGGGGACCAACCGGACACTTCGCACATGGCTGTATGACGCTATTTAAACTGTTTTATAAATAAGAATTAAATGTTCTGAATACACTAGTGCAGAATCAACCTTTAGTCCCGGTTCGTAAGGGCCTTTAGTCCCGGTTCAACAACCGGCACTAAAGGGTCGCGACTAAAGCCCCCCCCCCCTTTAGTCCCGGTTCATCACGACCCGGGACCAAAGGCCCACCACGTGGCACGAGCCCGCGCCGGGGGCTGGGGGGCCTTTAGTCCCGGTTGGTAACACCAACCGGGACTAAAAGTTATAGGGGTTTAGGGGTTTATGTTTTATTTTTCCTTTTAATTTTGTGTTTTCCATTTAATTCTTTTTTTTGCGAGAAATTCTTTTTCATTTCAAACATATTTTACGCTACTACATACATACTGTACACGTCATGCATATATAAATAGAATTTCTCGTAGCCAATCATATATATATCATAGAATTTCTCGTACGACCATATGCGCATACACATATATATATACAATTTGGTATATACAATTTCTCCTACAATTTGCAGATAATTACATGCATGCAAAAGCAGGATTTTTGGGATGTATGACCTGGTCAACCAAATATCCCGCAATTTGTAGACCAAAAATCCCGCAATTTATTCAACCGTGTAATGGTATGCTCCTTTGGGATGTATGACCTGGTCAACCAAAAATCCTGCAATTTCCTCTTGAAGTGCTCGTATGTGGTCCGTTGGTAGGAGCTTTTCCCGCATCTCCCTCAGCTTTAAAGAAGGAGATCAAGATGAATATATTAGTTATGTGTATATATATTAGATCGTGATAAAAAAATTGTGGATAGTGTTCTGGCAAACGTACCCAAAGTTGTCTTTCAGATCCGCTCCTTTCGGACGTCATAATGCGAATGTTCTCGCAAACGTAGTATGCATATAAATTATTCCCCGATGCCTGACTCATGCACTTTACGAGAATATAATTCAATCAGATAATAATTAATCAAGCATGATAATGGTATTGAAACTAGAATTAAAGAGATGCGCGGACACGTAGCTAGTACTACTTAATTACGTACCCTGGGTCGCACCCATTTCAGCTCTTGTTTCCATGCGCCTGGGACCTGTTTGATGAAGTTTTGCCAAACCCTGCCCGGCAAAGAAAATGAATAAAGGAGTTATTAATTAGTTGATATCAAGAAATGAAATAAAGAGCTGGCTGACATAGTGCGATAATGATTGAAATTACCTGTCGACCATCCCCTTGACGATTAAGTACTCTTTAGGTTCTTTAAGTAGTGAGTCCAGTACTTTAACTTTTCCCTCGTCAACTTCAATGATTAGTAGGATCCAGTGGAAACTGCATGCGCATACGTTTGTATAATTAAGCGGGCATGTGCATAACTCATCAACTACACTTATTAACATCTAGTAAGCAAAATAGAATTTGTAGTACAAGACAGTAACACTCACCCGAAGTTGTAAGGAAATACTATTTCTGGTTGGGTATTTAGTTGCTTCAAAAACTCTAGCAAGTACTTCTCTGTCTCTTTTGGGTGACGTGACCACACCTCTTCATTAATGGTATTTGGGTCAATGAACCCAATGCCATAGCGTCCATCTCTTTTCATTTCATAAATCTTCATTCTGCATAATACCACAGAAAAGAATATAGTGAGGATAATTACAGGCAACGAACGAGCACATCTAGAGACTTAAATTACAGAAAGAAATCACTTACAGACAATAGCAACTGACGAGAGATTTGTCGAGTGCGTCTTGATTGAATAACTGAAACAATTTTTGAAACTCAACCCACAAATCTTTTGCATGGAAGTAATGCTCTTCCTTGACTTTCACCATGAGGGAATCTCGCCCCTTCTTGACTTCTCTCAGGTACCAGTCATGCAAATTGCGCATTCTCGTTGATAGATTCTCGACCTCCCTGACCAGATCTTGGCCGGGGACATATTTCCATGCTACTTCGTGATCTTGAATTTTGGGGAGTTCCTCGATGCCTAGGAGTTGTTCAACAGTGACACCGGCCTCTCTAGCCATCTGTCTATGAGCGTCGGTTATTACCGGCTGATCGGCGGTACTCACACCATGTGATTGTACAATGAGCGGGGGGATCGATTGCACTGCCTGTTCTCCCAGCTGGGGAACAGTTTTCCCGCATTTACTACTCCTTGCTTAGCTCGAGCTCGACTCCTTATCTTTTTGTGCCACATATAACTTCTTAATAGAACGCTCATAGTCTGAGTCCGTCCTCTTCATAGCCGGTTGAGCATTATCAATAAAGTGTTGTATGACTTCATCAGGTATTTTCTCCTTCAGCGGGGGCTGTTTCCGTGCAAAATGGGCCTTCACTTGGGCAGCCACTTCGGCCTTGTTTTCCTCGATAGTCATCTCGTAAGCCAACTTCTTTTTGGCAGGAGGAGAGGCTTTCTTGATTGGTGCTCTCTTCCGCTTTGGAGAAGGCTGACGCGCCCGAGATTGATATGGCGGACTCGCGCTGATGGGCTCCGTCTCGGGGTGGGGTGGTGGAGACGGCTGACGCGGTGGCGGACTAGCGCCGCGCTGCGTCTCGGGCAGGGTTGGAGTCGGCTGACGCGGTGGCGGACTTGGAGGAGGAGTCGGTGGCCTTGGAAAGACGATGCAATCCTTTCTCCATAGAATGATACGATGTATGGCCTCTCCCAGTGTGCTCTCCTCGTCACCTCCAGGAATGTCAAGCAGTAGCTCGTAATATCCTGACATCACTTCATCAACCCCGACACGAGCATAGCCAGCTGGAATCGGATTGCAATGGAAGTTTGCTTCAGGGGGATTTGTTAAAGCATAGCCGTCCGCCACCTTCATGGATATGTTCTTCACTTTCATGTGTAGCTCACAAGGTGTCGTATCTTTGATATCATCCACAGGGTATCTATCCAGCAGTGCATCATCGGCCGGGGTGGAACCCACGCTGCTTTTCGGCATAGATGGGACAGTTGTATCCAATGCTGGATCTGCTTGCTGCTGCCGCTGAGATGCCCTTTCCTGGCTAAGTGAGTCAATCTGCTCCTGCTGCCTTAGGTAAGCGCGTTCCAACTCCACGTGCTTTGATTCTACCAGTTGAAGGCGGTCTGCTGCCTGCTTCCTCTGCTCCTCCTCCTGCTTCCTCTGCTCCTCCTCCTGCTGCTTCTTTCTCGCACGGCTTCTGTAAGTGGCGTTCCAATCCGCAAACCCCTCAAACCACGGAACAACGCCTTTGCCTCGTGTTCGTCCCGGGTGTTCAGGATTGTTCAGGGCGCGCGTAAGCTCGTCATTCTCTTTGTCGGGCTTGTACTTTCCCGTTCGAGCATCTTGTATTGCAACAAGTAAAGCGTCGGAGGCTTCTTTAAGACTTGCCCGCTCCATAACCAGCCCTATCTCTGGGTCCAACTTCCCCCCCATGCGCATAAAACCAAGTCCTGCACCTGGGGGGCCAACTCAATGTAACTGGAGTGACCCCTGCAGCAATCATCTGTTCCTCAGCGAGATCCCACTTAGGCCGGCCGACCTGGTAGCCACCTGGCCCCAGAGTATGGTGCCACTTTTTTTTCGCAGCATTAATCTTGTTTATTCTCGATCGTTCCATAGCTTCTTTCGATTCCTTGAACTGCACGAAAGCGTCCCAGTGATCTTTTGCCTTCTCCAGTGTTCCCTTGAATGCTGGAGTCTTCTTTCCGTCTGCTTGGTACTTGGCCCATATTCTTTTCTTGTGGTTGTTGAATGCTATCGCCATCTTCTTAAGAGCACTCTTCTTGACTTTCTCCCATTCTTCATCTGTCAAATGATCTGGTAGGGTGAAATGTGCCATGGGCGATTCCCAAAGCAGATCTTTTGCTCTTCCGTCGACAAAAGTAACTCCTTGATCTCCCTTTGATGGCTTATTCCATTCTTGAACGGAGATCGGGATTTGGTCCCTGACAATAACTCCGCATTGACGAGTAAATTTGTCCGCATTCTTTTTAGGAGCAAGCGGTTCGCCATTTTCTTTGATGGCATCGATGTTGTACTTTATGCCAGCCTGCAACCTTCTGGCCGGGCCTCGTACTGCCCTGCTTGTAGAAGATTTGCTCGATCCGGAGGGCTAAAAGAAGAAAGATCGATTCGTTAATATATATAAATCAATTAATACATGTAATGATCACCAGAGGCCTTATATATATATACCTCGCCGGTCTTTGTTATTTGAAGAACATTTCCTTCGTAATCATTGTTGTGGCCTTCGTCTCTTCGTTCGTCTTCATCAAATATTAATACTCCCTCACCAGAATTATTAATGTTCAGATATTGCGAGCCGTCATCTTCGGGTTCATTCTCATCTGGGCTAGGGGAGCGTATGATGTCGAACATGGTCTCTTCTCCGTCTCTGCCGGTATTGTCCATAGCTTATATTAACTAATCCAGAAGAAAGACAAAACAATTTAGTATTCAAATTAGAATGCAATCAATAGGGAAAAACTGAATCATAGTAGATAATATGCATCTCGAAATCACTAATACATCTCGAATAATCCAGATAATATGCATCATCGAATATAATCTCGAATACATCGTCTCGAATATTATCGAATATAATCTCGAATACATCTCGAGTATTAATTATCACTAATACATCTCGAATATTATCATATAACATCACTAGCTAATACAGATCGAATATTATCGAAGAATCTAGTTCACTCGCGGTTCCTGAGGCGCGGGGGGTGGACACCCAAAGAGAAGGAACCATCACAGGATCATCGCTCGGGTGAGATCCCTGAAGAACCTGCCAGGTATTGGAGAACCTGACGTCCAACGCAACCATGTAGCGACGGACGTGCTCGTCCTCCTCCCTGACACGGCGACGTACCACCTCCGCGGGGGCCGGCTGCCTCCGCACCGAAAGTGGCCCACGCGACCGCCACCAAAGAAGCTCTGGGTCGACGACGGGAGCCCGGTTCCTCACCAAGCTGCGCGCCCCGGAAGGTAGCACCTCCCAGTGCCAGCCCGGCGGAGCCCAGTCCCGGACATGGCGCCTCTCAAGCAGGTTCTCGCCACCGAGTCGACGACGAGGATGCGGGCCGGGCATCGTAGACATCGAGAACAAATTCTATGCAAATTTAACATTTTTTAAATGCTTGATTGTGATTTTTGTAATTCTTTTTCACTTGATTTTGCAAATACATGACAAACTTTTGCAAATACAACATTAAGATATATATTAACATTAAAATATTATTAATACATGGTCAACTTTTTTCTATGTAACTTTTTTCTATGCAACTTTTTTCTATAAGTATAAAAAACTAAAAAACAGAAAATCTATGCAAATTCCACCGTTCATTTACATATACATATATACATACATTGTATAAAAAAAACTAGTGAAAAAAAACTAAAACATACATACATATAGTGAAAAAATAATAATCTAAAACATCAAAACATACATACATATATACATATATACATACATTGTATACTAGTTAATAATAATCTAAAAGATATCTAGTGAAAAAAAAAATCGCCGGAGGGGGCGGCACGAGCTCACAGCGGGCGAGGTCGAGGCCGGCGACGGCGAGGTCGAGGCCGGCGGGCGCGGGCGGCGTCGGAGAGGAGAGGCGCGGGTGGCGTCGATCGGGGAAGAGGCGCGGGCGGCGTCGGGGAGGAGGCGCGGGCTGCCGGCGTCAGGGGCGGCATCGGAGAGGAGAGGCACGGGCGGCGTCGGGGAAGAGGCACGGGCGGCCGGCGTCAGGGCAGGCGGCGGCGCAGCAGCCTGGCGGCGTCTCTGTGTTTGGCGTCGAGAGAATGGAGAGGATGGATTCGTAAGTGCCGCTTGTATATGAAAGCCTTTAGTCCCGGTTGGTGGCTCCAACCGCGACTAAAGGCCCCCCTTTAGTCAAGGTTGGAGCCACCAACCGGGACTAAAGGTGAAATTCACCCAGGCCAAGCGGCGGGAAGCCAGGCCTTTAGTCCCGGTTGGTGGCTCCAACCGCGACTAAAGGTGAAATTCACCCAGGCCAAGCGGCGGGAAGCCAGGCCTTTAGTCCCGGTTGGTGGCTCCAACCGAGACTAAAGGGGGCCTTTAGTCGCGGTTGGAGCCACCAACCGGGACTAAAGGCCTGGCTTCACGTGTCGAATGTTTAGTCCAACCTCGCTAGTTGAGAGGAGCTCGCAGCGGTTTATAAGCCCCGCCGCGGCTACCGTGTCGAGCTCCTCTCTAAGTAGGCCTTTGTGGGCCTACCGAACTTGTGCTGCCCTGTGGGGCCTATTGGGCCGTGCAGGCCTGCATCCTGGCCCAACTAGAGGTTGGGTTTCTAGTCGTATGCAGGCCGTGGCGGCCCAGTAGGCGGGCTTTTTTTCCCATTTTTTTTGCTTTATTTATTTTCTTTTGTTTCTACTTACAGCCAAATATTTAGAGTTTCTGAGTGAATCTTTTTGCTTTAGGTCACAAAAATTATAAACTTTCTCTTAGTGCCAGTACTTTTCAAATTTGAATAGTTTAAATTTGAATTATTTGAAATTTGTGTGAATCACTAGTTTATGAATAACTTTACTTTAAAAATAGATTTATCAGTGATTCTTTTTTCTGCTGTTTAATATTAGTGTGTTTTATCATTATATTTAATTTGGTAATTCTTAGGTTATTTAAAAAAAAGAAAATGCCTTTGTAACAGATGAGTTTTCGTCCAAAACCCTGATACTTCGAAAGAGATTGTCCATTTTGTACACGAAGTGCATCTAGTTTTTGCCGTAACCCTCTCAACTTCTTAGCACATGCTATGTGGGTGAAATGATGATACCATGCCAACTTTCAACCTTTTCAGAGTTCATTTGTAGTGCTTTTCAATTTCAGGGTCATTTAGCTCAAAAAATTCATTAAATGCATGAAAAATAGCGAATGAAGTCAGAAAGGGTTGAAAGTTGATGATGTGGCTTTGAATGGTGCATGTTGAACTCACAAAATGTCTGGAGTTGAAATAAGTTAAAAAAATGAAATGCCTTTGTAACAGATGAGTTTTCGTCTGAAACCCTGATACTTCGAAAGAGATTGTCCATTTTGTACACGAAGTGCATCCAGTTTTTGCCGTAACCCTCTCAACTTTTTAGCACATGCTATGTGGGTGAAATGATGATACCATGCCAACTTTCAACCTTTTCAGAGTTCATTTGTAGTGTTTTTCAATTTCAGGGTCATTTAGCTCCAAACATTCATTAAATGCATGAAAAATAGCGAATGAAGTCAGAAAGGGTTGAAAATTGCATCCAGTCCTTAAAGATATATTTCTTCGCTTTTCAAATGCCAAAACACATATATACCCTAACTATTACAAAGATTCCATCAGGTTTGTCCGAAGTGGGACTTTCGAGATAAGTCCGGAAACTCACTATAGAAGAAAGTGATGACGGTGAAGCCGGTCACATCCCAGAGTGGGATCTTTGGGTATAAAACTTTTTCTTCGCGTGTGTCCCATTGCACCGTAACCATGGACAATCTTCATCATTTAACAGGATGCTTGGGTCAATCTTCACTGTGAAGGGAGCAATTTCATGAAACTTTTCATAATCTTCTGACATGTCTGTCTTGTCCTCCACTCCCATGATATTTATTTTCCCTGAAAGAACTATGTGGCGCTTTGGCTCATCGTATGATGTATTCGCTTCCTTATCTTTTCTTTTTCTCGGCTTGGTAGACATGCCCTTCACATAGAAAACCTGCGCCACATCATTGGCTAGGACGAATGGTTCATCTGCGTACCCAAGATTGTTGAGATCCACTGTTGTCATTCCGTACCACGGGTCTTCCTTTACGCCGCCTCCTGACAGATTGACCCATTTGCAGCGAAACAAAGGGACCTTCAATTCACGTCCATAGTCAAGTTCCCATATCTCCTCTATGTAACCATAATATGTGTCCTTTGGCCTATTGGTGTTTGCTGCATCAAAGCGGACACCACTGTTTTGGTTGGTGCTCTTTTTATCTTGGGCGATCGTGTAAAATGTATTCCCATTTATCTCGTACCCTTTGAAAGTCAATATAGTCGAAGATGGTAACTTGGACAGCAAGTACAACTCATCTCCAACACTGCCGTCATGCATGAGACGTGTCTGCAACCAACCGCCGAAAGTCCCCGTGTGTTCACGTGTAATCCAGTCGTCAGACTGCTCCGGGTGTTTGGAGCGTAGAATATTCTTGTGTTCGTCGATATACGGACCCACCAAGCTGGAATTTTGTAGAACTGTGTAGTGTGCTTGCGCCCAAGAATGCCCGTCCATACATATTACTTGGTCCTTTCCTAGCGTGCCTTTTCCACCAAGTCTACCCTCATGCCGCGATTCGGGAACACCAATCGGCTTAAGGTCAGGAATAAAGTCAACACAAAACTCAATGACCTCCTCTGTTTCATGGCCCTTGGAGATGCTTCCTTCTGGCCTAGCACGGTTATGAACATATTTCTTTAAGACTCCCATGAACCTCTCAAAGGGGAACATATTGTGTAGAAATACAGGACCTAGAATGGCAATCTCTTCAACGAGGTGAACTAGGACTTGCGTCATGATATTGAAGAAGGATGGTGGGAACACCAACTCAAAACTGACAAGACATTGCACCAAAACATTCTGTAACCTTGGTAGGATTTCTGGATCGATTACCTTCTGAGAGATTGCATTGAGGAATGCACATAGCTTCACAATGGCTAATCGAACGTTGTCCGGTAGAAGCCCCCTCAATGCAACCGGAAGCAGTTGCGTCATAATCACGTGGCAGTCATGGGACTTTAGGTTCTGGAACTTTTTCTCTGCCATATTTATTATTCCCTTTATATTCGACGAGAAGCCAGACGGGACCTTCATACTGAGCAGGCATTCAAAGAAGATTTCCTTCTCTTCTTTGGTAAGAGCGTAGCTGGCAGGACCCTGATACTGCTTTGGATGCATGCCGTCTTTTTCGTGCATACGTTGCTGGTCCTCCCGTGCCTCCGGTGTATCTTTTGTCTTCCCATACACGCCCAAGAAGCCTAGCAGGTTCACGCAAAGATTCTTCGTCACATGCATCACGTCGATTGCAGAGCGGACCTCTAGTTCTTTCCAATATGGTAGGTCCCAAAATATAGATTTCTTCTTCCACATGGGTGCGTGTCCGTCAGCGTCATTCGGAACAGATTGTCCGCCAGGACCCTTTCCAAAGATTACTTTTAAATCCTTGACCATATCAAGTATATCATGACCAGTACGGTGGCGAGGCTTCTTCCGGTGATCTGCCTCACCTTTGAAATGCTTGCCTTTCTTTCTTAAGACATGATTGATCTGAAGAAATCGACGATGTCCCAGGTACACATTCTTCTTACATTTATCCAAATATATACTGTCGGTATCATCTAAACAGTGCGTGCATGCGTGGTATCCCTTGTTTGTCTGTCCTGAAAGGTTACTAAGAGCAGGCCAATCATTGATGGTTACAAACAGCAACGCTCGCAGGTCAAATTCCTGCTGTTTGTGCTCATCCCACACACGTACACCTTCTATACTCCACAGCTGTAAAAGTTCTTCAACCAATGGCCTTAGGTACACATCAATGTCGTTGCCGGGTTGCTTGGGGCCTTGGATGAGCACTGGCATCATAATGAACTTCCACTTCATGCACAACCAAGGAGGAAGGTTATAGATACATAGAGTCACAGGCCAGGTGCTATGATTGCTGCTCTGCTCCCCGAAAGGATTAATGCCATCTGCACTTAAACCAAACCATACGTTCCTTGCGTCATCTGCAAAGTCCTTCCACTTTCTCTCGATTTTTCTCCACTGCGATCCGTCAGCGGGTACTCTCAACTTCCCGTCTTTCTTACGGTCTTCTTTGTGCCATCGCATCAACTTGGCATGCTCTTTGTTTTGGAACAAACGTTTCAACCGTGGTATTATAGGAGCATACCACATCACCTTGGCAGGAATCTTCTTTCTGGGGCGCTCGCCCTCAACATCACCAGGGTCATCGCGGCTGATCTTATAGCGCAATGCACCGCATACCGGGCATGCATTCAAATCCTCGTACTTACCGCGGTAGAGGATGCAGTCATTAGGGCATGCATGTATCTTCTGCACCTCTAATCCTAGAGGGCAGACAGCCTTCTTTGCTTCGTACGTACTGTCGGGCAATTCGTTGTCCTTTGGAAGCATCTTCTTTAACATTATCAGCAACTTTTCAAATCCCTTGTCAGATACACCATTCTCTGCCTTCCATTGCAGCAATTCCAGTGTGGTACCCAGCTTTTTCTTGTCATCTTCGCAATTTGGGTACAACAATTTCTTGTGATCCTCTAACATGCGCTGCAACTTTAGCTTCTCCTTTTCACTTGCGCAGTTTCTCTTTGCATCGGCAATGGCCCGACCAGGATCATCAGCGGGCTCATCTGATGCCTCTTCTTCAACTTCTTCCCCCATTGCCGGCTCAGCTTCTTCCCCCATTGTTGTACCATCGTATTAAGGGAACCCATGGCCAGGATAGCTGTCATCATCCTCTTCTTCTTCATTCTCTTCCATTAGGACCCCTCTTTCTCCGTGCTTGGTCCAACAGTTATAGCCGGACATGAAACCGGATGTAAATAGATGGACGTGAATGGTTCTTGAGTTAGAGTAATTGTGATCATTCTTACAGACAGCACATGGACAACACATAAAACCATCCGCCCGCTTGTTTGCCTCAGCCGCAACCAGAAAAGTACGCACGCCATTAATGAACTGGGGAGAGCATCGGTCATCGTACATCCATTGCCGGCTCATCTTCATTACACAACACCGAAAAGACCAAATTATTACAAGTTCATACATATAGTTCATACACACTTATTCTCATAAAACAACATACAAACTCTCTAGCTAAAGCATTTAAATGCAACAACAAATGCGATCAAGATCGCAACTAAGGTAACAATTGATCCAACAGCATAGTGATACCAAGCCTCTTGATTAACGGCATATTTTTTTAAATTTTCTAATCTTCAAGCGCATTGCATCCATCTTGATCTTGTGATCATCGACGACATCGGCAACATACAACTCCAGTTTCATCTTCTCTTCTTCAATTTTTTAAATTTTTCTTTCAAATACTCGTTGCAAACTCTCCTTTTTCCTTTTTCTTTTTTCGTCTTTTTTGATTGATTTTCTTATTTCTTCTCTAGTTTCCTTTGACTTTCTTTTTTTCCGTCGAAATACTTTTGTTTTTTGTTTTTCCTTTTGTTTTAATTTGGTTTCTCTTTTCTTTCTTTCATCATTTTCATCGGTTTTTCTTTTTCTTTTCCATATTTCTTCTTTTTCTTCTTTGGTTTTTATGCTTCTTTCTTGGTTTTCCATGATTTTTTTTGTTTTTCTTCATATCTTTATCGGTTTTCACTGTTCACAAATTCTTTTTGCACTTGTTTTCTTGCCTTTTTTGTTTCATTTTTTCTTTTGCTTTTCTGTTTCTTTTTTGATTTTCATTGTTTTTTCGTCTTTCTTTGTTTCTTTTGGTTTTCTTTCTATATTTTTCATATACGCCAAGAACATTTTTAATACATATTTAGCAGTTTTTAAATAGAATTTAAACATTTTTTTAATACATGGTCAACATTTTTTACATACATTTTAACATTTTTCAAATGCTTGACTAACATTTTTCAAATTCAAGATTAACAGAATTTAAATACATGGTCACCATTTTTTCTATACTCATTTTAACCTTTTTCAAATGCTTGATTGGCATATTTCATATACAAGACTAACATTTTTTTAATACATGGTCAACATATTTTATACACATTTAACATTTTTCAAATGCTTGGTCAACATTTCAAATACATGGTCTATCATATTTTTATACACATTTCACATTTTTCAAATACTTGTTTAACATATTTTTAAATACATGATAAAAAAAATCATAGAAATTGTATATTTTTTATACATGTTTCGTATAAATGAGAAACATTTTTTTCTATGCAGATTTAGCATTTTTTTTAAAAATCCTTGATTAACATTTTTTATACATGATCAACTTTTTCCATACACATTGTATATTTTTTATACATTTTTCGTATACATCAGAAACATTTTTTTAAATTATGATCAACATTTTTTTCATACACATTGTATTCTTTTTGTATACATGAAAATTGTTTTTTCTATACACATTTAGCATTTTTAAAACGCTTGATTTACATTTTTTAAATACTTGTTTAATATTTTTAAATACATGATGAACTTTTTTCATACACATTGTATTTTTTTATACATTTTTCGTATACACGAGAAACATTTTTTCTATACAAATTTTACTTTTTCAAATGCTTGATCATTTTTTCCGAATGTTTTATGTAAATTGTTTTTATAACATATATATTTAGAATTTTTTGGAAGTATAAAAAACTAAAAAAAAAAGCAAAACTTATGTACACAACAGGATTCGACACCATGCCGGCTTGATTGAGATGATCACCACAAACCACTGCCACTCGTCTATGTTTTGTTGAAGTAGTCGAGTAGTGCCTTTTATATACACTCTATGCGCATGCTGTAGGCGAGCGAGCACAGGCTACCGTCGTTGGGCCTGGCCCATGTAGTGTGCGCTTTTTCTTTCAGGTGTAACCAGGAATTTATTCAAGAATCAAAAAGTTTGGGATACAAATAATCTCCGGAACTCTCCCTAGCTACACATGACGGCCGATATCAAGAGTTGACGCCGCCTTCGCTAAACTATGAGCTTCGCTATTGGACACCCTAGGTTCAAAAACGGAAAATTGCATCATCAAACTCTCTCCTCGTATGGTCTGTCTCCCTCAAGACCGGCACATAAGTAGTTGCAGCACCTCTGTTGATGTTTGTAATGACTTCTAGGCAATCCGAGCATATCACCGAATGACGAACAGGCAGATCCTTTGCAAGGGCTAAGGCCTCATTACATGCATGAACTTCCAGACTTGCAGGGTCCACTACGCCGTCAAAAATTACAGCCGATGTGCCTAGAAACGTTCCATCTTTGTCCCTGCAGATGGCCGCGACTGCTCCTTGTCACCATGACGGGAGAGCCCCCTTCCATATTCATCTTCACCGCATGGCCTTCTGGAGCATGCCATCGAGGTGATCTTTGGCGAGGAGCCGGAGCTCCTGTAGTGCATGCAGCTCGGACAACAACAATCCCCAAATCCCGCAGATAACGAGTGATGAAGCTCATAGTTGACAATGGGGTCTTGAACTCATTGTCGTGGATCGCTCTTCTCCTTTCCCACCATATGGACCACATTGTTATGAGAACCCGTGCAAGATTATGTTGTGCCATCGAGTCTAACAACCAGAACAACCAAAGCCTAGCATCCTCGGCTTGGTTTGATATTGCATGTTCAAGAATCTCCTCATCTCCCAAAGCCCAGACACAGCGGGCCATACGGCATTCGAAGAGGGAATGGCGCCAAGTATCTTCTGCTGCCGAAAAAATGGAACAAATTTGTGAAGTAGCCATGTTCCTCTCATACCTGGTCATGCCCGTCGGTAACGATGTATGAGCAAGGCACCAAACAAAGACACAAAATTTTGACGGCACTTTAACCTTCCATAGGTTAGACCAACCTTTCTTTGTTGCAGCTTGATTTCAATTACTTGGGTGGTGCTCGAGCCAATCTTCTTGTTGGGCCTTGATTCCGGATATCATCCTGTAAGCAGAACGAACTGAGAATATGCCTTGCTTATTATCATAAAGCCCAAAAATTGCTCTGAATTCTCGAACTTAATGGGATGTTCAAGATAATATCAATGTCCGCTGCAATAAAGTGCTCCTCAAGAACTTGCCTGCTCCAAGTTTTACTCGCCTGATCGATGAGGTCTGAAACTAGTGTTGGCGGATTGGTAGACCGAGCACAAATTGGCCGACGTTTATAGTCCCTTGGCAGCCAGTTATCATGCCAAATATTGGTTTCTGAACCTGATCCAATCCTCTTTATAAGCCCCAAAGATAGGACCACCCTTCCTTCCCTGATGGAGCGCCACACTTGCGAGGGGGTAGAGCCTAAAGGTACATCAAGGTAATCACAATCTGAATAATATCGACCCTTCAGTACTCAAGCACTCAAGGAACTAGGGTCCTACATGATCCTCCACGCTTGCCGGGCTAATAATGCAAGGGTAAGTAGTTCAATATCCTAGAAGCCCATTCCTCCCATAAACTTTGTCTTATACATAGTTTTCCACGAGACCCAAGCTGTCTTCCGTTCTCCTCTTCTACTTCCCCACCAAAACTTCCTAAGAAATACATTTATGCATTCACAAAGGCCATGAGGAAGTTTGAAGCACGACATGGAATAAGTGGGTGTGGCTTGAGCAACTGATTTGATGAGGACCTCTTTACCTCCAGCCAAGAGACACTTTTCCATCCAGCCCTGGACATGTTTCCTTATTCTCTCCTTTAAGTACCCGAAACATCCTTCTTTAGATTTCCCCACGTCAGTTGGTAAACCCAAGTATTTCTCTAATAGGGACTCATTTTGCACCTCTAGAGTGTTCTTGATTTCAGCTTTTAAACTATCTGCAACACCTTTACTGAAATATATTTATGACTTATCAACATTTATTCCTTGTCCCAACGCGTCACAATATTTCTTCAATAGTTCGTGCAATCTAACCGCTTCATCATTGGTAGCTTCAAAAATAATAAGCTATCATCGGCGAACAAGGGGTGATTCACCTCCAGGGCGGAGGGTGCCACCTTGATACCTCGAACTCCACCATGGGGTTTCAACAAACATGAAAGACCTTCGGGTGCGAGACGAAATAAATACGGGGAGATGGGGTCTCCCTGTCACACACCACGCGAAGGCCAGAAGTCATTGAAACTACCTCCATTAAAAAGTACCGAGAAAGATACCAATGACACACACCTCATGACTGTATCCGTGAACCGCGGGCTAATACCCAACTTAAGCATAACTTCCTTCAAATAAGACCACTCCAATCTATCATAAGTTTTCATCATATCTAACTTAAGTGCACAGAAGCGATTACCCTTCACCCTTCTTGTTTTCATATAATGCAAACACTTATAAGCTGTCATGAAATTATCTGTGATAAGATGTCCAGGGACAAACATCGACTGCTCTTCTGAGATTACTTCTTGGAGAATTATTTTTAGCTTGTTAGCCAAGACCTTTGAAGCAGTTCTATAAATCACGTTGCAAAGGCTTATAGGCCAAAACTGTCCTAATAATTTTGGACTTGCAATCTTGGGAATTGATACGTCTCAAAAGTATCTATAATTTTTATTGTTAAATGCATTATATTATCATTCTTACATACTTTGGCCATCATTTTATATTATTTTTCTGGACTAACATATTAATTCAGTGCCTAGTGCCAGATGTTGTTTTCTGCTTGTTTTTTGTTTTACAGAAAATCAATACCTACGAAGGTCTAAACACGACGAAACTTTTTGACGATTTTTTCTGGAACATAAGAGACCCTAGAAGCTTCGGGAGGTGACCAGAAGATGGACCAGGGGACACAAGCCAGGGAGCGCGCCGGCTAGGCTTGTTGGTACCCTGCTGCTCCGTTTGCCCTAATCTTTGGCCTATAAATTCACATATATTCCAAAACCCTTAGAGCGAGACCTGAAACAATTTTATCACCGCCGCAAGCCTTTGTTATGAAGCGATCTCATCTGGAGCCCTTTTCCGGAACTCTGCCGGAGGGGGAAACCATCCACGGAGGCCTCTTGTAACACCCCCATGTATTATGCTACAGTGATCCTTCATGATTATGCTAAGTCACTTTGCTTTGCTGTGCTTGATCACTATGGATTCATATCTCATTTCAAATTCCACCACTGAAATCAATTCAAATTGCAAGTGAAATTTAAAATTTCACAAACATGGTTGCAAAATAGTCCATCATTTAGCAAATATTCTATAACAATTATTTGTTAAGGAAAACAACATCACTTATTTGCTTAAATGGGCTATAGCAATTAAAACAGTGCCAAATCAGCATATTTAAATGCTTTTCCATTTATGAAAAATTCAAACAACTTCAAATACCTCCCAAACTTTTTGTGACAGTGCCAAATATTGCAATGTAAATATGTGGCCAAGTTCCATATTTTACAAAACTCATTTGATACTAAAAAGAAATGCAAAACAGAAAGGGATAAAGAAAATAGGGAAAAGAAATAAAAACAACCACTGTGCACTGGGCCTAAGTGCACAGTGCGACGGCCCAACCCACCTCCTGTCGTCTCCCTCCTCTCTCCTCACCGTGTCAGCGCCGCACGCGCGCCCGACGTCGGGCGCCGTCTCCGCCGAACCAGGTCGCCGCTCCGCGCCGCTACAGCTCTGTGGGGAGGATAAGAACGCCAGCGCCGACGCCTCGGGGCAGTCCCCAGTCCTTATCCCCCTCTCTCCTCGCCTCCCCCGCTCGTTCCCGAGCTCACCCGAGTGCCGTCGTCGCCATGGCCCGTCGCCACCACAGCTACTGACCGCCTCGCGCCTCGCCGTCGTGTCCAGGAGCCCCGCCGTCGACGGCTACGCCTCCCTCGCCCACGAGACCAAGCCGGGAGCCACCGCAACGCGCGGATCGGGTCGCCTTCAACCTCCGGCCGCCGTTGATCGCCGCAACTAACCACCGCCGCATCTGCTGCTACTAACCTTTCGCTGGCCTTTCTTGAGCCTCTCGGTGAGCTCCTGCACCTCACCCTTCCCCGCTTGGGCTCGATCTCGAGCTACAGCCGCTGCCGCCATTCTTGCCGAAGCTCGCCGCCGCTGTGAAGCTCGCTGTCGTCGATGTAGAGCCCCATTTACACGGGAGAGCGCACCGTTGAGCTTGGTGCGTCGCATAGGTGCGGCTAGCTCCTTTTGTTCGCCCAAAATAGAGCCGTAGCCCCGTTCCCGACGAGCTCACAAAAGCGCCACCGCCTGCCGTCGCCGCAGCGCTCATCTCCGGCCACCCCCGTTGCCGCTGCGGCCACAGATCGATGCGGCTCCGTCCGCTCGTTCGAACGCGCCATCGCGCACGCCAAATGGACCCCTGTAGGCAAATCCCGACAAGGTCCGAGGCGCGCCGCCATGTATTTGGTAGCCGGAGCTGTTCTCCGGCGCCGCCGCTGACGTGGCCGGCCTTGGGACCCAACCCTAGGTCACTGCCAGTGGGTCCCGTGGGCCCCGTTGACTCCGTTGACCTAGTCAACTGTACTGACTGGGCAACCCCCTGTCACTGACATGTAGGCCCCACCGTTTTAGTTAACTGTTTTGCTAATTAAAATTAATCTGTTAATTAATGTGGCACTGACAAGTGGGTCCCACTAGCTAATTAACTTAATTAGTTAAAATTAAGCCTCTGTTAAAGTGCTCTGTCACTAACATGTGGGCCCCCCTGGTCAGATTGACCAGTCAACTATTGACTGTTGACCGCTGACTCAGCTGACCGGGCCCACCAGTCAGCCTCTGTGTGCACAGCTTGGTGCACTGCACCGGGTGCACCTAGGAATTTCCCATTTATTTTTGAATTTGGATTAATTCCAGAAATTCCAGAAATCTTTTAAAACTTTGAAAATTCATATAAATTCAAACGTAACTCGGATGAAAATAATTTATATATGAAAAACGTTCAGAAAAATAAGACGAATCCGAATATGCCATCCACATACCTGTCACATGCCCCCAACATAGCAAACATGGAACCTTCCCCTCCGGATCGTCTGTCCGATATTTGCCTAAAGCTGGGAAAATATTCCCATATATTTTCTCGCTCCGTCTGTAATGCGTAGCACTATGTTAGCTCACCCCTAGCACAGCATATTGCCATGTCATGCATTGTGATGCATTTGTTTGCTTTGTATTTATTGTTTCTTCCCCCTCTTCTCTCCGGTAGACTCCAAGACTGACGTTGCTCCCGGGTACGACTACGCCCCTGATGTCCAGCCCCTCTCAACAGAGCTTCCAGGCAAGCAAAACCCCCTTGATCATTCCTATAACACCCATTCTTTCTCTCCCATGCTTGCATTAGATTTTGCTACTATATTCGTTAGCTCCTATTCTGATGCATAGCCTGATTTTGTAACCTGTTGTTGATACTTTATCTGTTATCCTATATGCTTAGTATAGGCTGGTTAGTGATCCATCAAAGGCCCCACACCCTTGTTCTTGTTGCCATGCTTTACTACCGATGATTCGATCAATGTGATCGACGTACAGAGACCGAACACACCACCAGCACCCCCTTAGTTGTATGACTCTGCAGAGCTACTATCGAGTGCCAAGGGTGATGCCTCATATCTCACTTCTGATGATATTTCTGTAGTGCAACACATCGGATGTGGTTTACCGAGGGTGATTCCTCGCTCACCACTCCCGATGAAGACTCTGTCGTGCAGCACCTCAAGCGTGAACCCATCGAGGGTGATTCCTCCAAGTTCACCTTGACATTTTACATCGAGCAAGAATCTATCGAGGGTGATTCCTCAGATTCCCTTGATGTTATGGACACACTGTTACCTTGGCTATTACCTCAGTCCCTTGTTGAAGTCGGGTCGACCCAAGGGTTACCCGCGAGAGTTATTTGAAGTCGGGTTGACCATGAGGGTACCCGCGAGATAATGACGCGGCACGACCGGGCAGGCAGATCGCCCTAGAGAGGGATGGGCCTAGCCCTTTTCGTAAGTCCGCGAGACAGGGCGACAGGATCACTGATCGTTACCGCGAGCTCCCAACACTAATGGGTTTGGATATATGATCTGAGTAGGCCTCTGGCCTTTTCGCACTGACCACCACGTGGGAATAAAAGTGGGCACTCGGCGTCGTACGATTCTTCCGAAAGCTCTTCAGACGTCAGCAGATGAGCGGTGCGCGCCGGGTTGGACGGTAACCGCCTGCGCTTGTATTAAGGGGGTGGGTCTGCTCCTGGCCGCGTACACAACGCGCAGGAGTGCTTAGGACGATTGGCCCATGACCCCTTCACACTTAGGATTTAGACCGGCATGCTGGCCTCTCTGTTGAGCCTCGGTAGAACTACGGTGTGTCGATCAGCCGAGGCCGGGCATGACCCGATAAAAGTGTGTCCGGCCGGAGTTAATCGAGCGTGTTGGGTAAGTTGGTGCACCCCTGCAGGGAAGTATCTATTCGAATAGCCGTGTCCACAGTAACAGGACGCTCAGAGTTGTATCTCGATCTACTACAACTAGAACTGGATACTTGTGTTAATAAACTGATATGATGGCTCCGGGATCGCTTTCTCGCAGGGAGTCGAGGAAGGATCTCTGGGCGTTGCTAATATATACTTGTTACTATATTATATGTTACTCTACTCTCTTCTAATGCTGCAAGATGCTAGTCTACGATAGGCTAGGCCTTACCCCTCTACTCTGGCATTTTGTAGTTTAGTCCACAGATACAGCCCCTTCCCTTTGATACCGATGCATACTTAGCATAGATCTGATGTAAGTCTTGCGTGTACTTTGGATGAGTACTCACGGTTGCTTTGCTACCTTTTCCCCCCTACCCGATTGCTGCGATCAGATGACGGAGCCCAGGAGCCAGCTGATCCCGCCGACGACTACTACTACATCGACGGAGCCTACTACTACGTGGAGGCCGACGGCCAGGAGTAGTTAGGAGGCCCCAAGCAGGAGGCCTGCGCCTTTTCGATCTAGTTGTCGTTGTTTTGCTCAGCCTTCTTAAGGCAAACTTGTCTATTTATGTCTATACTCAGATATTGTTGCTTCCGCTGACTTATGTATTTGAGCCTTCGTGGCCTGGCTTGTAATATAAAGCTGTATGACTTTAATTTGTGTCTAGAGTTGTGTTGTGATATCTTCCTGTGAGTCTCTGATCTTGATCGTGCGCATTTGCATGTATGATTAGTGAACGGTCGAGTCGGGGGCGTCACAAGTTGGTATCAGAGCTGACTGCCTGTAGGAAGCCCCTTTCCAACTCCCTGGCCGAAGTTGAGCCTAGTCTTTGAAAAACTATTTTACTAATATTGTTGTGTGGCTTACGGGCCCACATCGCCAATGGTTGGGATTAGGATCTTTTATTCCTCTCCTTTACTCTGGGATTCCGATCTCTCTTCTATTCGGGTTAAAGATTTTACTAACTCTAACATTTGGTTCTCGTGATCACATCAACCCGGAGAGCTGGATTATCTGCAACTATTCCTTTGAATGTATGATGTATGATACACACACTGTCGTTTGACATCTTTGAACTCCTTGAACTTAAGGAGGAAATCGACAAATCACTTCGTAAGGGTTTCATTCGTCCAAGTTCCTCTGCTTGGGGAGCACCTTCTCTCTTTGTTAAGAAGAAGGATGGTACGAACCGGTTGGTCCAAGATTACTGACCTATCAACCAGGCAACAATTCAGAAGAAGTATCCGCTTCCGCGGATCAATGATCTGTATGATCAACTAGCTGGTTCCTCAGTATTTTCTAAACTCGATCTGAGGTTGGGTTACCACCAAATCCGAGTTCGTGAAGAGGATATTCCGAAGACCGCTTTCGTTACTCGCTATGGCTCATACGAGTACACCGTCATGTCCTTCGGCTTAACCAATGCTCCAACGTTCTCCCTATTGATGAACTATCTTCATGGAATACCTCGACAAGTTCGTCGTGGTTTATCTGGATGATATCCTTGTATATTCCAAGAATAAAGAAAAACATGCTGAACATCTTCGTCTTGTTCTGGAAAAGCTTCGAGAGCATCAGCTATATGCCAAATATTCCAAGTGTGAATTCTGGTTATCTTAAGTGGCCTACCTTGGTCATGTGATTTCCAAGGATGGCATTGCTGTCAACCCAGAGCGAGTTCAGGCTATTCTTGATTGGACTCCCCCGAAGAACGTCAAGCAAGTGAGAAGTTTTCTCGTACTCGCCAGCTATTGCTGCCATTTTGTCGAGAACTTTTCCAAGATTGCCAAGCCCTTGACCAATCTGCTTCACAAAGGCGTTAAGTTTGAGTGGACAGAAAAATGTCAGGAAAGTTTCCAAACACTCAAGGACAAGCTGACATCTGCTCCAGTGCTTGCTCCTCCGGATTCTCGTGAGGAATTCGTCATCTATTATGACGCATCTCGTCAAGGATTAGGGTGTGTGCTGATGCAAGAGCGCAAAGTGATTGCTTATGCCTCATGACAGTTGCGTCCTCATGAAGAGAACTACCCAGTTCATGATCTCGAACTTGCTGCAGTTATATATGCACTGAAGTTGTGGCGATATTACCTTCTCGGTAATCGTTGCGAGATCTACACTGATCATCAAATCCTGAAATATCTATTTACTCAGCCAGACTTGAATCTCCGTCAACAAAGATGGATGGAGGCTATTACAGACTATGACTGCGGTATTTCATATACCCCTTGTAAGGCTAATGTTATGGCCGATGCTTTGAGCCGCAAGTCTTATTGCAGCAACCTCATGGTTCAACAAGCTCAACCCCTTCTTTATGAGGAACTTCGCAAAATGAACCTCCACATTGTTCCACAGGGTTCTCTCAGTACCCTTGTCTTGGAACTAACTCTCGAGCAATCTATCAAGATTGCGCAGAGGAATGACACTAAAGTTGACCAGATTAAGTGTGATCTTGCCTCTGGTAAGGCCTCAGATTTCTCGCTTGATAAGGATGGAGCTTTGTTCTTTAAAGATCGCCTTGTGGTACCCCAGTTCGACGATATGACATGGAAAGTTATGAAGGAAGCACATGACACACCTCTGTCTATTCATCCGGGTAGTACCAAGATGTACCAAGACATTCGTCAGAGATACTGGTGGTCTAATATGAAGCAAGACATTGCTAGATATGTTGCTGAAGGTGACGTTTGCTGTCGCGTCAAAGCAGAACATCAAAAACCTGCTGGACTTCTGCAACCGCTTCCTATCCCTGAATGGAAATGGGATAAGGTTCAAATGGATCTCATTACTGGCTTACCCAAATAAAAAAAGGGTCACGATGCTATTCTTGTCGTCGTCGACCAATTCTCCAAAGTTGCACATTTTCTGCCAGTCAAGGAGACGATCACTGCTAGTCAGTTAGCAGACTTGTATATCTCCATAATTGTGACACACCATGGTATTCCGAAGGATATCAGTTCAGACCGTGGCAGCCTCTTCACCTCAAAGTTTTGGGAAAGTTTATAAGAAGCTATGGGAACTCATATAACCTGGAGCACAGCTTATCACCCCCAGTCCCAAGGTCAAGTTGAACGAGTTAACCAAGTGCTTGAAGATATGCTACGTGCTTGTGTCATCTCATTTGGCAAGAAGTGGGAAGAATCTCTCCTGTATGCTGAATTCTCATACAACAACAACTATCAAGCTAGCTTGAAGATGGCACCCTTCGAGGTATTATATGGACGTAAGTGTCGAACCCCTCTGAATTGGTCAGAAACTAGGGAACGGCTGCTCATCGGTCCGGATATTATCCAACAAGCTGAAGAGCAAGTCCGTATTGTCCGGGAAAATCTCAAGGCAGCCCAGTCCCGCCAGAAGAGCAACTATGACCGTAAACACTGGGGTTCGATCTATCAACCTGGTGAACAAGCTTATCTGCGTGTCACTCCTATGAAGGGCACTCATCGTTTTGGAATCAAAGGCAAGTTAGCTCCTCGCTACATTGGACCCTTCCACATTCTCGCCAGACGTGAAGATGTGGCTTATAAATTGGAATTGCCACCGCAGTTTTCTCACATCCACGATGTCTTCCATGTATCGCAACTTCGTCGTTGCTTCAAGGATCAACACCGTGTAGTGGATCATGAAATGCTCGAATTGCAAGATGATCTCTCTTATAAAGAGCATCCAATCCACATTCTTGATCAAGCTGAACGTCGAACCCGTCAGAAGGTAATCAAGTTCCTTAAAGTGCAGTGGTCGAATCATACTGAAGATGAAGCCACTTGGGAATGTGAGGATCGCCTTCGTGAAGAATACCCCGATCTTTTCCCTTCTACATCTTAATTCTCGGGACGAGAATTTCTTTTAGAGGAGGAGAGTTGTAACACCCCCATGTATTATGCTACAGTGATCCTTCATGATTATGCTAAGTCACTTTGCTTTGCTGTGTTTGATCACTATGGATTCATATCTCATTTCAAATTCCACCACTGAAATCAATTCAAATTGCAAGTGAAATTTAAAGTTTCACAAACATGGTTGTAAAATAGTCCATCATTTAGCAAATATTCCATAAAAATTATTTGTTAAGGAAAACAACATCACTTATTTGCTTAAATGGGCTATAGCAATTAAAATAGTGCCAAATCAGCATATTTAAATGCTTTTCCATTTATGAAAAATTCAAACAACTTCAAATACCTCCCAAACTTTTGTGGCAGTGCCCAATATTGCAATGTAAATATGTGGCCAAGTTCCATAATTTACAAAACTCATTTGATACTAAAAAGAAATGAAAAACAAAAAGGGATAAAGAAAACAGGGAAAAGAAATAAAAACAGCCCACTGTGCACTGGGCCTAAGTGCACAGTGCGATGGCCCAACCCACCTCCCATCGTCTCCCTCCTCTCTCCTCCCCGTGTCAGCGCGCGCGTGCGCGCCTGACGCCGGCCGCCGTCTCCGCCGAACCAGGTCGCCGCTCCGCGCCGCTACAGCTCCGTGGGGAGGATAAGAACGCCAGCGCCGACGCCTCGGGGCAGTCCCCAGTCCTTATCCCCCGCTTCCCTCGCCTCCACCGCTCGTTCCCGAGCTCACCCGAGTGCCATCGTTGCCATGGCTCGTCGCCATTGTGTCCAGGAGCCCCGCCGTCGACGGCTACGCCTCCCTCGCCCACGAGACCAAGCCGGGAGCCACCGCAACGCGCGGATTGGGTCACCTTCATCCTCCGGCCGCCATTGATCGCCGCAACGAACCACCGTCGCGTCTGCTGCTACTAACCTTTCGCCCGCCTTTCTTGAGCCTCTCGGTGAGCTCCTGCACCTCTCCCTTCCCCGCTTGGGCTCGATCTCGAGCTGCAGCCGCTGCCGCCATTCTTGCTGAAGCTCGCCGCAGCTATCAAGCTCGCCGTTGTCAATGTAGAGCCCCATTTGCACGGGAGAGTGCACCGTTGAGCTCGGTGCGTCACATAGGTGCGGCTAGCTCCTTTCGTTCGCCCAAAATCGAGCCGTAGCCCCGTTCCCGACGATTTCCTGAAAGCACCGCCGCCTGCCGTCGCCGCAGCGCTCGTCTCTGGCCACCCCCGTTGCCGCTGCGGCCACAGATCGATGCGGCTCCGTCCGCTCGTTCGAACGCACCGTCGCGCACGCCAAATGCCCCCCTGTAGGCAAATCCCGACAAGGTCCGAGGCGCGCCGCCATGTATTTGGTCGCCAGAGCTATTCTCCGGCACCGCCGCTGACGTGGTCGGCCCTGGGGCCTACCCCTGGGTCCTTGCCAGCGGGTCCCGTGGGCCCCGTTGACTCCGTTGACCTGGTCAACTGTGCTGACTGGGCAACCCCCTGTCACTGACATGTAGGCCCCACCGTTTTAGTTAACTATTTTGCTAATTAAAATTAATCTGTTAATTAATGTGACACTGATAAGTGGGTCCCACTAGCTAATTAACTTAATTAGTTAAAATTAAGCCTCTGTTAAAGTGCTCTGTCATTGACATGTGGGCCCCCCTGGTCACATTGACCAATCAACTGTTGACCGCTGACTCAGCTGCCCGGGCCCACCAGTCAGCCTCTGTGTGCACAGCTGGGTGCACTGCACCGGGTGCACCTAGCAATTTCCCATTTATTTTCGAATTTGGATTAATTCCAGAAATCTTTTAAAACTTTGAAAATTCATATAAATTCAACCGTAACTCGGATAATTTATATATGAAAAACGTTCAGAAAAATAAGACGAATCCGAATATGCCATCCACATACCTGCCACATGCCCCCAACACAGCAAACATGGAAACTTCCCCTCCCGATCGTCTGTCCGATATTTGCCTAAAGCCGGGAAAATATTCCCAGATATTTTCCCGCTCCGTCTGTAACGCGTAGCACTGTGTTAGCTCACCCCTAGCACAGCATATTGCCATGTCATGCATTGTGATGCATTTGTTTGCTTTGTATTTATTGTTTCTTCCCCCTCTTCTCTCCGGTAGACTCCATGACTGACGCTGTTCCCGAGTACGACTATGCCCCTGACGTCCAGCCCCTCTCTGCAGAGCTTCCAGGCAAGCAAAACCCCCTTGATCACTCGTATAACGCCCATTCTTTCTCTCCCATGCTTGCATTAGATTTTGCTACTGTATTCGTTAGCTCTTATTCTGATGCATAGTCTGATTTTGTAACCTGTTGTTGATACTTGATTTGTTGTCCTATATGCTTAGTATAGGCTGGTTAGTGATCCATCAGAGGCCCCACACCCTTGTCCTTGTTGCCATGCTTTACTACCGATGATTCGATCAATGTGATCGACGTACAGAGACCGAACACACCACCAGCACCCCCTTAGTTGTACGACTCTTCAGAGCTACTATCGAGTGCCGAGGGTGATGCCTTGTATCTCACTTCTGATGATATTTCTGTAGTGCAACACATCGGATGTGGTTTACCGAGGGTGATTCCTCGCTCACCACTCCCGATAAAGACTCTGTTGTGCAGCACCTCAAGTGTGAACCCATCGAGGGTGATTCCTCCAAGTTCACCTTGACATTTTACATCGAGCAAGAATCTATCGAGGGTGATTCCTTAGATTCCCTTGATGTTATGGACACACTGTTACCTTGGCTATTACCTCAGTCCCTTGTTGAAGTCGGGTCGACCCAAGGGGTACCCGCGAGAGTTATTGAAGTCGGGTTGACCATGAGGGTACCCGCGAGATAATGACGCGGCACGATCGAGCAGGCAGATCGCCCTAGAGAGGTATGGGCCTGGCCCTTGTCGTAAGTCCATGAGATGGGGCGACAGGATCACTGATCGTTACCGCAAGCTCCCAACACACTAATGGGTTTGGATATATGATCTGAGTAGGCCTCTGGCCTTTTCGCACTGACCACCACGCGGGAATAAAAGTGGGCACTCGGCGTCGTACGATTCTTCCGAAAGGTCTTCAGACGTCAGCAGATGAGCGGCGCGCGCCGGGTTGGATGATAACCGCCTGCACTTGTATTAAGGGGGTGGGTCTGCTCCCGGCCGCGTACGCAACACGCAGGAGTGCTTAGGATGATTGGCCCATGACCCCTTCGCACTTAGGATTTAGACCGGCGTGCTGGCCTCTCTGTTGAGCCTAGGTAGAACTACGGCGTGTCGATCAGCCGAGGCGGGGCATGACCCGATAAAAGTGTGTCCGGCCGGAGTTAATCGAGCGTGTTGGGTAAGTTGGTGCACCCCTGCAGGGAAGTTATCTATTCGAATAGCCGTGTCCACGGTAACAGGACGCTCGGAGTTGTATCCTGATCTACTACAACTAGAACTGGATACTTGTGTTACTAAACTGATATGATGGCTCCGGGATCGCTTTCTCACAGGGAGTCGAGGAAGGATCTCTGGTGTCGGTGTAAAAACCGACAGACCTTGGGGTAGGGGGTCCCGAGCTGCGGATCTCCGATCGGTGGTAACAGAGACAAAGGAATACGATGTTTTACCCAGGTTCGGGCCCTCTTGATGGAGGTAAAACCCTACGTCCTGCTTCTGTTTATATTAATGGAGGTGTATCGAGTACAGAGTTGATCTACCTCGAGATCGTAATATGTGTCTAACTACTATAGCTAGGTGTTCGATGTTGTTCTAATTCTCCCCTACGGGCTAAACCCTATGGCTTATATACACGCCAGGGAGGGTATCTAGGGTTACAAGGTCGGTATCTTGGAGTAAGGCTGCTGGAATAATCTTGAAGTGTACTGCAAGTCTTCGGTAGATGCAGTCTTGATCACGTCTTCCATGTGTGACCTCCGGAGTCCATCTTGACCACATACGGGTGCATATCGGCCCATCCGAGAAGACGGGCCGGCTAGGTTGGCACCCCCTAATCCAGGACACCGTCAGTAGCCCCTGAACTGGTCTTCTACGCCGAGAACGACTTTGAACCATCACTTCGGATCCGGAGTCTCCGGCTTGACAGACGAGTTCCACCTTACATTTCGAATCCTATTAACAAAGCACCAACATCCGTGGTCCAACCGAGCTCGTACCCTATCCGAGGTGAGCAAGTATCTTCGCCTCGAAGGCTTGCAGTGCCGGTATGAACAATCCAATCCGGCCTGACAGCTTTATCGGAGAGGCCCGCCCCACGACAGGTTGAGCAGTTACTGCCTCCTCTCAAATCGCGTTTCGAGGCAGTTCCTTTACTAGCACGTCCCGTCGAGGCAGAGATCGTGCCCGCTTTCTTAGGGATATCATCGAAATTTCGTTTCCAAATATGTTTCAACGGAATCTTTGATAATAATCACGAATTTATCGGCGCAGCAGAGGGGGCTCTTGGCCTTTCATAGGCTTATAAAAGCAATGGGGAGAACAGCGCAATAGCCTACGCTCCCATTCCTCCCTTGCTGCCGCTTCATCTAGCTCCAACGCCCAGATCCAACTCTTACGCCTTTCTCGTACGCAAGCTCGATTTCCCCATCAGCCATGGCCGATACCCTTAAGGGGCACTGGGGCGGCTCCACCGTGATGGCGGTGACCATCGCCGAGCTGCGCGACGCGGGGTACCTAGCCCGTGACGTCGCCGCCCGCGCTCCAGAGGCCGACGAGCTGGTACCCGCTCCCAACGCCGGGGAACGGGTGGTCTTTGTTCCCCACCTCATCCGAGGCCTGGGGTTCCCGCTGCACCCTTTCCTCCACGGGATCATGTTTTACTACGGGTTAGATTTCCATCATCTAGCCCCCAACTCCATTCTCCACCTCGCCGCTTTCATAATAGTCTGCGAGGCCTTCCTCCGCAGTGAGCCACACTTCGGCCTGTGGCTGAAGCTCTTCGGGATTAAACCGAAGTCAAGCGGCTCCGAACTTGCGGAGTGCGGAGGGGCAATGATCAGCAAGAACCAGGGGGCACCTGGTTCAAGGGCACCTTCATCGAGACAGTGAAGGAGTGGCAAAAGGAATGGTTCTACATCACCGAACCCCTTGCCGCTGGTCAAAACGAGGTCCCGGCATTCTCGGCCGGGCCTCCCAAGAAACTCAAGTCTTGGAAGGAAAAGGGTGTCGCCTGGGGGAAGCCCGAAGAGGTAGAGACCCTGGTCGAGAGGATCGTGTGGTGGACCACCGCGGGGAAGGCTGAGCTGGCCGATGTCATCAACGTCATGCTCAACCGCCGCATCCTTCCTCTCCAACTTCGGGCCACCCCGATGTGGGCACAGAAGTCTGAGGACATGGACACCATCAACACCTTCTTCCGCTCCAGCTTTGCCACTATGTGGACAAAGCTCATGAAGCTGGCCAAGGACAAGATTCCCCAGGAGGGAGAGGACCGCGGCCTCGAACACGGCTATGAGGCCCCCCCGGTGAGTGGTTCCGTCCTTCAATCTTTCACTCTTTGCATATCGCTCCGAGGAGTAAAGTCTTTATTTGAGCCGTCGTGTTTTGACATTTTGCAGAAGTGGTCGGCATGGGTAAAGGGGGTACAATGCCTAGCCCCATTGCCGGAACAACCCCAAACTCCCCTGCTCTCGGCGCTTCTGACCGAGGAGCCACATGTGGTGGCCTCCAAAGGGACGAAGACCCAACCGGGGAGGTCTAGTGCTCGGACCCGGGGGACTTCGGTCACCCGATCAGAGGAGACCCATACCTCCGCCGCTCAAGACGGCGGCGCCGAGGAGGGCGAGGAGGAGATTCCCCCCCAGAAGGGGAAAAAGACGCCGACGTGGGCATGCCGCCCAAGGGCCGAAAGCGGCTGAGGCGAGCCTCATCCGAGGCCGCCAACAAGTCGTCGGAGAGAGCCGAGCTCTCTGGTGACTCAGAGGAAGACCCCCTCAAAACGGGGAGCAAGAAGCCGGCGCCTCGAGGGTAAGCCCTTATCCTTGTCTCCCTTGCTTGAGTCATTGTTTCATCAAGGGAAATTTTCACAGAAGCAACTTTTCATACACAGTGCGCCGAAGGTGATTCCCAGTGGCTTCTCAAACGGGCTGCCGTCCGCCAGCGGGACTCCAGAGCCCGTTGCTTCTCCCCCGATGCAAGTCGGTCTGGGGGAGGCAACATCCACCCTAGCCCCCGAGGTCAACACGGCGGGGGCCGACGATGCGGTGGTCATGGCCGAGGTTGAAACCTCGGCCCAACAAGACCAGGGGACGAAGCGCCCCGAGGTCATGGAAGAAGGGCTGGGCCGGATATCGGTCCAGCAGGAGTCTACCTCGGCACCGCCTTCACAGACGGGGGCCCCTCGGGTAGATCCATCCGAGGTCATCCCTCCACCCCAGCCTGCTGTCCGAGGATAGACCGGCGCGGGGTGGGCCGAGGAGGTGGAGGAGGCCCTCAAGGGCTGCTCCCTTAAGGAGGAGCACTGCGCCTTGATAGGCACGGCGCTAGAAGGCTACCGGTCCGCACAGGCCGGCCTGCACGAGGTCTTCAAAAACCTTGTAGCAGGTTTCGAGGTACGTTTTCTGCGCGTTCGGTTTTTTTTGTTTTTATGAAATTTGTCCAAGGACATAAAAAATATAGCCTGATAAACGGCGTAATGAGTGAGTAGCCCCCGAGCCCGAAGTTGGTTTCAAGAAACCGTCATCGGGGTCGCTTGAATAAGTAGGAGCCTGTTAATAAGCCCCCAGGACGCTACCCAAAGTGGCTGTCCTGGAGCATGTTGATGGTCTAGGCCATTTGCATCTAACAATGATTTGGTTATACTGCAGGTATCAACCTTGGTTCCGGACTCCGTCTCCAAAGAGATGAACAGGAGACTTGAGCGATCTCAAGGTAAACAAGGTGAAACTTTGCTGTGTGTGTTGTATTTTGAGGAAAACAACTAAGACTTAAATATGTTGACAGCGGAGCTAGAGACGCCCAAAGCCGAGCTGGAAAGGGCTCGGAAGGAAGTGCGGCAGCAGAAAGTAGCTGTCGCCACAGCCGAGAAGGCGAGGGCCGCCGAGAAGGCGGCCGGAGAGAAGCACTAGGCGCGAGTGCTGGAGGTCGAGGAGACCCTGAAGGGCGTGTTTGAAGCACGCGACAAGCTTCAGGAGGAGGAGCGGCGCGCGCAAGAGGAGCTCGAGAAGCTTCAACATGCCCACTCCGAACTCAACACCTCGGCCCGTGCGGACCGCGAGGTGCTCCAGCAAGTGGAACAAATCGCCTCGGGTAAGATATTTTTGTTGCAGTGTGCGTTTGGCAGCAAAGGGTGTGTCGAGCTCACCCAGTTATGGTATTCCGCAAAGGTCTTCGAGGATCTCCCGCAGAGTGCAGAGGATGCGGTGGCCTATTTCGGCCAGCTGGCGGGTCATGAGGCGGAGAAAGCCTTCTGGGGTCAATTCCCAGGGTCCCCCTCGGCGCAGCTGCTAAATCATCGAGTGAAGCAGCTGGTCGAGCTGTTCCGCATGACCAGGCCAGCACTCCAGGATCTTTGCGTTGCTCTATGGCCGGCCGAAGCCATGCCGAGGAGTCTCTTCGGTCTGTCGGCTCGTCTTCGAGATGCCGTGCCCTGCGTTGACCGCTGGAAGAGGTCCGCGTGCTTCGAAGGGTCTCGGAGGGCATACGCTTGCGTGAGGACGCACTTCCGCAAAGTTGATGCGGAGACTTGTGCTGCTGGCCCTCCTGCCGATAAGCCGCGGACCGCCAAGCAGTTCTTCTCCGAAGTGGAGGCGGGAGCTCGAACCACCGAGGCCATGTGCCCTAAGGACACGATGTATTTTTAGGTACTCCGAAATGCCGGAGTGTATGATGTAAAAACTATATCATTTGAAATGAAAATGGCTTGAAGTTCCGTATTTTATTAATTTGATTATACCTCCGATATGACTTTTTAAAGTGAGAGTGGCCAGTCGTCGGCCTTAGCCCCCGTGTAGGTCAAACAAAGGGTGTTCCCTAAGCCATTCTTGACCCTTAGCCGACGTCTCGGTACCCATGGGCGGTCAATGACTTAGAGGAACTAGGCAATCGGACTATAGTGGCTTGATGTCTTTCACTTAGCCATAGGAGTTTGACTGTGGGGGTGATGACCAGCCCCCGGTGTTGGAAGTGTTCGGCCTTAATTGGCCGAAGTTAAAGCCAGAGCACACTTCGGCTAAAAGAAAAAAGCCCTTTGTTTAACACGGGTGATCTCTAGGATCACATCGCTTGACGCGGTCTCCGGATGGCGGACCAGTTTACGCTTACCTAGATAGTCAGTTTTCGGCTTTCTCCACTGAGGCGCCACGCCAATTGACCTGGCGGTGCAATCGCAGTGGCTCTCCCGTTACGCCCTTAGCCGAATTCATCAGAAACGTAAGGGGTACACATAGGAGCCGGGCAACCCAACTATTGACCGAAACCTAGGTTCGAAACTGATGTATATAAGGCCAAAATCCGAGACGCCGAACACATCGGACTTTTTGTGATACGATTGCATCTTTTTTGAGAGAACTTCATCGTTCCAGAGCTATGCTGATAAAGAAATACAATAGGGACCTTGAATGGGCACGGTTTCTTTATTTCATAATATCAATCGTGTACATGCCCTGTGGACGAGAGTAATGAAAAGAATACAATGTAAACAGTAAAGAAGTAGGAGGAAAAACAGGTCGGATAATTACCAACGGATTTTAAAGGATCCAGACCAAAGCCTGCCGCACGTCTGCGTTCCCGAACTGTTGACCAGATCGTCTGATTGAAGACGAAGAATTTGCGAAGGTCGATCCCCTGCTGGCCCTTTATACACTCTAAGTGTTTGATTGACCGAGCTCCTTGAGTGGAGGTGTGGCCGAAGTCACTCTGTGGTTAAGGCCACCGAGACGTATGCATAGTTTGGCTGCTTCTTTTACAGATGCCTGCCTGTGCTGGGGCTCTAAGCCTCACCATTGCGTGGTTAACCCGCGCATGACGCTTCAGATTTGCTTTGGCTCCTTGGCGTCCCAGGGGATTTTGAGTGCGAAATTATGCACCCTAGGGACGTAGTGCCCATAGAGAGGGCACCCGAGGAGCCCGCACCCCTATTTCGGGTGCGGGAATAACTGGCTGAGGTCGACTTGTGCAGCCTTGACGCGCTTCAAAGAGCGGGCAGCGCGTTTACTGCTGCGGGCTGCCTCCTCGGACGCTTGGACCTCGGCTGCGAAGGCCGCGGTCTGTTCCTCAGTGCGGAGTGAGCGTTCTGTGTTACTATTGACAGTGATAACGCCCTTGGGTCCCGGCATTTTGAGCTTGAGATAGGCATAATGCGGAACTGCGTTAAAGCGAGCAAAGGCTGTGCGCCCTAGGAGCGCGTGGTAACCACTCCGGAAGGGTACGATGTCGAAGATTAACTCCTCGCTTCTGAAGTTCTCGGGCGAACCGAAGACTACCTCTAGGGTTATTGTGCCCGTACAACGGGCTTCGACGCCCGGGATGACACCTTTAAAGGTGGTGGAGCCGGCTTGATGCGAGATGAGTCGATGCCCATCTTCCGAACTGTATCCTCGTAAATGAGGTTAAGGCTGCTTCCCCCATCCATTAGGACGCGTGTTAGATGATAACCATCAACAATGGGGTCCAGGACGAGCGTTGCTGATCCGCCATGCCTGATGCTGGTCGGATGGTCATGCTTATCGAAAGTGATCGGGTAAGCCGACCACGGGTTATACTTCGGCGCGACTGGCTGCAGCGCGTATACGTCCCGAAGTGCACGTTTCCGCTCCCTCTTGGGGATGTGGGTGACGTAGATCGTATTGACCTCTGTTACCTTGTTTGGAAACTTCTTCTGCCCTCCATTAGTGGGCTGCCGAGGTTCATCCTCGTCGTCGCTGCGGTGTTGGGTTTTATTTTGTCCCTCTGCCGCTATCTTCCCGGCTTGCTTAAACACCCAGCAATTCCTGTTAGTGTGGGTTGCTGGCTTTTCTTGGGTACCGTGAATTCCACATGGGCGGTCCAAGAGTCTGTCAAGCTGGCTGGGTCCGTCTTTGTTCCTTTTATAGGGTTTTCTTTTCTGCCCGGATTTAGGTCCGGTGAATCATGCGTTTACCGCGGCGTCTTCAGTGTCGCTTCCGCCATTTTTATACCTGCGCTTACTTTTATTGCGCTTTGGCTTTCCATTGGCGTCGCGAATTTCCGAGATGCCTGCCTCGCCGTTGTGGGTACTACGGGCGAGCCAACTATCTTCTCCCGCGCAAAAGCGAGTCATTAGTGAAGTCAGGGCTGCCATAGTTCTCGGTTTATCCTGTCCGAGCTGTCGAGCCAACCATTCATCTCGGATATTGTTTTTGAAAGCGGCGATGGCTTCGGCGTCGGAGCAGTCTATAATCTGGTTCTTCTTAGTGAGGAACCTGTTCCAGAAGTTGCGGGCAGATTCGCCTGGCTGCTGGGTGACACGGCTGAGGTCATCAGTGTCCGGAGGGCAGACATACGTGCCCTGGAAGTTTGCTCGAAAGGCGTCTTCTAGGGCCTCCCAGCTGCCGATAGAATGAGGAGGTAGACTGTTAAGCCAGTGTCTTGCCGGCCCCTTTAGTTTGAGCGGCAGATATTTAATGGCATGGAGATCATCTCCGTTTTCCATGTGTATGTGCAGGAGGAAATCCTCGATCCAAACTGCTGGGTCCGTGGTACCATCATATGACTCTATATTGATGGGTTTAAACCCCTCCAGGAATTGATGCTCCATCACCCCGTCTGTAAAGCAGATTGGGTGAGCTGGACCTCGGGACCGAGGAGGATTACGTCGGGTCTCGGGAGAGAGCCGTGAGTAAGCTTGATTTCGGGCACGGTCGTTTCTGTCTATCCAGGCATCGTAGCCGTTGAGCCCAGCGGGGGCGCGTCCCCTAGATCCGTAGATGGACCGAGGAGGAGCCCTATTTTCGTCAATATGACGTCTAGCGTCGTGGGGATCCAGGTTGCCCACGGGGTCTTTACCATGACGCCGTGGGGGTGGCCTTTCACCTTGGTCTTCTCGTCTTGGCCTGTCCCGGCCTCTAGGGGGCCGATCGAGGTCTTCAGCGAGTTCTTCATCAAATGCTGGTAGGAGGCGCCTGCGTGGGTAAGACTTTGGCGCACTATGGCGTCGGTTTTCCATATCCTGCTCGGCAGAGAGCACTTCAACCCACTTGTCATTTAGCGCGTCGGTATTTTCCTGCAGTAGCTGCTGCTTGCGTTTTAAGCTCCGGGCCGTCGCAACGAGGCGTCGCCGGAAGCGTTCTTGTTCGAAGGGGTCCTCGGGGACGATGAAGTCCTCGGTACCGAGGCTGTTGTCCTCCTCGGACTCCAGCATGTAATTATCGTCGGCCCCTTCAAAGAGGTCGTCGGGATCAGAGTCACGAGAGGTTGATCCGGTGTGTCGTCCCTTGCGGGGGAGGCTTGAATGTCCTCCTCGTGGGCATTGGCATCACCATCCTCCGCGTCATTGTTAGTGGCTGTCGCGTCGTTGCCACTGGGTTCTCCATTATTTCCCCGTCGGGGTCTTTGCCGACGTCTTGGAGGGGACTTGGGGGTATCCACCATGTAGACATCATATGTGGCCGTCCACCTGCCCGTGTTGACCGGGGCTAAGGTGTCCTCAAGGGGGCCATCAGCATCTTCCTCCATGTCGGAAGGTTCGCCGTAGTCCAACACGTCGGTTAAATCGTCGACCGTGGCGACTAAGTGGGTGGTGGGTGGGGTATAAATTTCCCTGTTGTTGTCTTTAAGTCCGATTCGATTATAAACCGAAGTCTTGCCGTCCGAGATGGACATGCTCCGGATATGGTCGAGCATCTCGTCGAGCTGAGATAGCTCCTCAGGATCCATGGATGCGCCGTAGGCAGGGCTGATTCGAAGCAGCCCCGGTGTGTAACCGGACGTGTTTCCTGTGTGAGGGGAATCCGAGCATGAATCCGATTTCTGCGCCCGGATCAATTCTGGCGCTGGCATAATTTCAGGAGTGGTCGCCGGATCTATCTCCGGATCGATAATCGGGGAGGGACTCGCCAGAGCGGCGGTGTCCTGAGTCTCAAGGGGCACCGTGACGGAGTTCGGCTCCGGAGTCGAGCCTCCAGAACCGGCCAAGCCTTCGATCCGGCCGGGAGTCCATCCCGATAAAACGAGCTCGCCACGGAAGTCCGCAGTGTACTCGAGGCCGCCAAAGGTCACGATCCAACCAGGGGCATAATTCTCGACCGAGGTCAGATGACCCGTCGAGTCGGCGCAAAATACCATGCTGCCGAAGACGAAAAGCTGTCCTGGGGCGTAGACGTCCCCACAGCCATTGATGCAGTTGATCTACAGATGAGCCATCAATCATTCTGGTGATCACGCAGCGGAACTCTCAATGAAAGCACCAGTGTTGTTGTAAAAACCGGCAGACCTCGGGGTAGGGGGTCCCGAGCTGCGGATCTCGGATCGGTGGTAATAGAGACAAAGGGAGACGATGTTTTACCCAGGTTCGGGCCCTCTTGATGGAGGTAAAACCCTACGTCCTACTTCTGTTTATATTAATGGAGGTGTATCGAGTACAGAGTTGATCTACCTCGAGATCGTAATATGTGTCTAACTACTATAGCTAGGTGTTCGATGTTGTTCTAATTCTCCCCTACGGGCTAAACCCTATGGCTTATATACACGCCAGGGAGGGTATCTAGGGTTACAAGGTCGGTATCTTGGAGTAAGGCGGCTGGAATAATCTTGAAGTGTACTGCAAGTCTTCGGTAGATGCAGTCTTGATCACGTCTTCCATGTGCGACCTTCGGAGTCCATCTTGACCACATACGGGTGCATATTGGCCCATCCGAGAAGACGGGCCGGCTAGGTTGGCACCCTCTAATCCAGGACACCGTCATCTGGGCGTTGCTAATATATACTTGTGACTATATTATATGTTACTCTACTCTCTTCTGATGCTGCAAGATGCTAGTCTACGATAGGCTAGGCCTTACCCCTCTACTCTGGCATTCTGCAGTTTAGTCCACAGATACATCCCCTTCCCTTTGATACCGATGCATACTTAGCATAGATCTGATGTAAGTCTTGCGAGTACTTTGGATGAGTACTCACGGTTGCTTTGCTACCTTTTTTCCCCCTACCCGATTGCTGCGATCAGATGACAGAGCCCAGGAGCCAGCTGATCCCGCCGACGACTACTACTACACCGACGGAGCCTACTACTACTTGGAGACCAACGACCAGGAGTAGTTAGGAGGCCCCAGGCAGGAGGCCTGCACCTTTTTGATCTAGTTGTCGTTGTTTTGCTCAGCCTTCTTAAGGCAAACTTGTCTATTTATGTATGTACTCAGATATTGTTGCTTCCACTGACTTATGTATTCGAGCCTTCGTGGCCTGGCTTGTAATATAAAGCTGTATGACTTTAATTTGTGTCTAGAGTTGTGTTGTGATATCTTCCCGTGAGTCTCTGATCTTGATCGTGCGCATTTGCGTGTATGATTAGTGCACGGTCAAGTCGGGGGCGTCACACCTCTTCATCAACCTTGCTGCCTTAATGGTGATGTGTGAGTAGTTCATCCGTGGGGCTGAGGGTATGTACTGGTAGCTATATATTTGATATCTCTCTCCCATGTTCTTGATAGATTCCGATCTTGATTTTACCACGAGCTTTATTAATAAAGTTGTATCATATGATGATCACCTCCCTCTCTTATTTTTGTGGTGAATTGAGTCTTGCTCTTTGAAGCTTCTTTATGTTGGGTTGAATACTTTGGATTTGAGATCACTTGATGCATGTCTAGTAATTAACTTGGGAATACCCGTGGTGACATTGGGGTAATCTAGCATAATGTTTAAATGATACGTATCATATGGTGTTGTCGTAGTATGATCTCTAGGACTATTCATGACAGGAGCGGTTCAATAGATTGATTGGAAACACAACTTTGAGGTGGTTTGCTACCTACGCGATTTCATCCTACTTTCTTAGATAGAAATAGAAACATTTGAGTGATTCTTTGCTGCACTTTGAGTGTTAATCATGTGGTTCAATTATGTTAATTATGTTGAGAGATTGCACTAGTGCATGAACCCTAGGCCTTGTTTCCAAGCGTTGAGACACTGTTTTTACTCACTTTTATTACTTGCTACCTTGCTATTTTTATTTGTTCAGATTACAAAAACCTATTTCCACCATCCATACTGCACTTGTATCACCATCTCTCGGCGAACTAGTGCACCTATACAATTGACTATTGTATTGGGTGTGTTGGAGACACAAGAGATTTCTTGTATTTTATTGTAGGGTTGTTTGAGAGAGAACCATCTTCATCCTACACCTCCCATGGATTGATTAACCTTAGGTCATCCACTTGAGGGAAATTTGCTACTGTCCTACAAAACTGCGAGCTTGGGGGCCCAACAAAGTCTACAAGAATAAAGTTGCATAGTAGACATCAGGAATCATAGCGATGAACGTGCGATTAATCTCCTCAGGCGAGTCTTCTCCATTGAGCACTCTGATGATCATACCAATAACTTCATTACCACCTAAATCCCAATGTCTCTGAAAGAAATGAGCCAGGAAACCTTCCGAACCCGGGGCTTTTGTAGGGAACATTTGGAAAAGCGCATCTTTTACCTCTTCTTTAGTGTAAGATTTGTTTAGGCGGGCATTCATCATAGCATCCGTGGTGTGCACGTAGTAGGGAGAGTACGCGAGTGCTTCATCCAGCTAGCATCAAGCAATATATAGCCGCCCCCAGCTCCCTCTTTCCCTGGTGTTGTTGGGCTTCGGCCTAGGAGCATCTCCTGCTATGTTGCTCCTGATTTTTTTTTGAGAGAATGCTATGTTGCGCCTGATGTGTTATGTAGCAGTGTTGCAGTCTTGTTTAGGCCTAGAAGTGCAATATTTTGGCCCAATTAGCCTTCTAGACCCTTCATTAATTTCAGAAAATGCACTCCCTCCGTCCAGGTGCATTAGACACCTAATGAGGAGCAGCGGAACCAAGGTGCGCATGGAGTGGGCGAGGCGAAAATATTGCCTATGCCAAATAACCAATCAACGCATCCCATTAATTGCCCGAGTTGAATACATTGCCCACTTCCTTCTTGTTCCTCTTCCACCACTCATGCATGCAAATATAATTAAATTTTGAAGGTTGCTAGTAGGCTCGTATGTGGGAGGGGAAGAAAGGAAAACTAAAAACACTTTTTACGATGAGAAAGGCAGTTGAGCAATTAGTGCTAATTAAGGAAGGGTGATACGTCCAATTTGAATCATGATTTCCTACTGTTAATTAATATGTTTTTAATCATTATTTCACTTCATGGTACAATTCTTATGCCTTTTCTCTCTTATTTTGCAAGATTCACATGAAGAGGGAGATTGCCGGCAGCTGGAATTCTGGACCGAAAAGGGGTGAAGCAGAGATAGCTATTCTGCACAACTCTAAATGACCTGAAAATTTATGGAGAATTATTTTGGAATATATAAAAAATACTGGCGAAAGAATTACCAGGAGGGGGCTCACCAGGAAGCCACAAGCTTGGGGGGCGCCCCCCCCCCCGAGCTTGTGGGGCCCCTGGCAGGCCTCCGGCCCCCTCCTTCTGCTATATGAAGCCATTTGCCCTAGAAAAATCAGAAGAAGACTTTCAGGATGAAACGCCGCCGTCTCGAGGCGGAATCTGGGTAGGAGCTATTTTGCTCTCCGGCGGAGCGATTCCGCCGGGGATACTTCCCTCCGGGAGGGGGAAATCGAAGCCATCGACATCACCAACGATCCTCTCATCATGGGAGGACCAATCTTCATCAACATCTTCACCAGCACCATCTCATCTCAAACCCTAGTTCATCTCTTGTATTCAATCTTTGTCTCAAAACCTCAGGTTGGTACCTGTGGGTTGCTAGTAGTGTTGATTACATCTTGTAGTTGACGCTATTTGGTTTATTTGGTGGAATATTATATGTTCAGATCCTTAATGCTATTCAATACCCCTCTGATCTTGAACATGAATATGATTTGTGAGTAGTTACTTTTGTTCTTGAGGACATGGGGGAAGTCTTGTCATAAGTAATCATGTGAATTTGGTATTCGTTCGATATTTTGATGATATGTATGTTGTTGCTTCCTTTAGTGGTGTCGTGTGAATGTCGACTACATGACACTTCACCATCTTTGGGCCTAAGGGAAGGCATTGTGGAGTAGTAATTAGATGATGGGTTGCTAGAGTGACAGAAGCTTAAACCCTAGTTTATGCACTATTCCGTAAGGGGCTGATTTGCATCCATATGTTTCATGCTATGGTTAGATTTATCTTAATTCTTCTTTCGTAGTTGAGGATGCTTGCGAGAGGGGGTAATCATAAGTGGGAGGCTTTTTCAAGTAAGAATAGTACCCAAGCACCGGTCCACCCACATATCAAATTATCAAAGTAGTGAACGCGAATCAAACAAACATGATGAAAGTGACTAGATGGAATTCCCATGTGTCCTCGAGAACGCTTTGCTTATTATACGAGTTCGTTCTGGCTTGTCCTTTGCTATAAAAAAGATTGGGCCACCTTATTCCACTTTATCATACTTGTTACTTGTTACGAATTATCTTGCTACCGAAACTATCTGTTACCCCTACTTTCAGTACTTGCATAGAATACCTTGCTGAAAGTTGCTTGTCATTTCCTTCTGCTCCTCATTGGGTTCGACACTCTTACTTATCGAAAGGACTACGATTGATCCCCTATACTTGTGGGTCATCAAGACTCTTTTCTGGCGCTGTTTCCGGTGAGTGAAGCGCCTTTGGTGAGTGGAATTTGGTAAGGAAACATTTATATTACGTGCTGAAATTTACTGTCACTTGTCACTATGGAAAGTAATAGTTTGAGGGGTTTGTTCGGGTATCTTCACCTCGACCGGAAGCATTGAGAGTTGCTCCTCAACCTACTGAACCTACTGAAAATATTTATTTTGAAATTCCTTCGGGTATGGTAGAGAAACTGCTAGCTAATCCTTATGCAGGAGATGGAACAGTGCATCCTGATGTGCACTTAATATATGTGGATGAAATTTGTGGATTGTTTAAGCTTGCAGGTCTATCCGGAGATAGAGTTAAGAAGAAAGTATTCCCTTTATCTTTGGAGGGAAAGGCATTGACATGGTATAGGCTATGTGATGATACTGAAACATGGGATTGGAACCGGTTGAATATGGAATTTCACCAGAAATTTTATCCTACGCACTTGGTTCATCGTGATCGGAATTATATATATAACTTTTGGCCCCGTGAAGGAGAAAGTATCGCTCAAGATTGGGGGAGGCTTAAGTATATGTTGCTCACATGCCCCAATCATGAGCTCTCAAGAGAAATAATTATTCAAAACTTTTATGCTCGGCTTTCTCATAATGATCAATCCATGCTCGATACTTCTTCTGCTAGTTCCTTTATGAAGAGAACTATTGAATTCAGATGGGATGTTCTGGAAAGAATTAAACATAACTCTGAAGACTGGGAAATCGACAAAGGTAAAGAGTCAGGTATAAATCTTGAGTTTGATTGTGTTAAATCTTTTATGGAAACTGATGCTTTTCATAAGTTTAGTACTAAATATGGACTTGACTCTGAGATAGTAGCTACCTTTTGTGAATCTTTTGCTGCTCATGTTGATCTCCCTAAGGAGAAATGGTTTAAATATCATCCACCTATCAAATTAAATGAAGAACCCATTATTGTTAAAGAAGAAACAATTGTTTACAATGTTGATCCAGTTGTGCCCACTCCTTATATTGAGAAACCTCCTTTCCCTGTTAGGATTAAGGAACATGCTAAAGCTTCAACTGTGGTTAACAAAAGTAATATAAGAACACCTAGACCTTCTGAACAAATTAAAGTTGAACCTAATATTGCAATGGTTAAAGATCTTTTGGTTGATGATATCGATGGGCATGTTATTTACTTTTGCGATGAGGCTGCTAGAATTGCTAAACCTGTTAAAAATGAACGAGATATGCTAGATAAAACAAGCCCGTAGTTGGCATGCCTATTGTTTCTGTTAAGATTGGAGATCATTGCTATCATGGTTTATTTGATATGGGTGCTAGTGTAAGTGCTATTCCATTTTCTTTATATCAAGAAGTAATGAATGATATTGCACCTATTGAGATTGAAGATATTGATGTTACTATTAAGCTTGCAAACAGAGATACTATTACACCACTTGGGATTGTTAGAGATGTTGAAGTCTTGTGTGGTAAAATCAAATACCCTACTAATTTCCTTGTACTTGGTTCACAACAAGATAATTTTTGTCCCATTATATTTGGTAGACCTTTCTTGAATACCGTCAATGCTGAAATTGATTGTGTTAAAGAGAAGGTTAGAGTTAAGTTTGGTGATATATCTCATGAATTTAATTTCTCTAAGTTTAGTAGACAACCTCATGATAAGGAATTACCGAATAAAGATGAAATTATAGGTCTTGCTTCTATTGATGTACCTCCTACTGATCCTTTAGAACAATATTTGCTAGACCATGAGGATGATATGCACAAGAATGAAAGAAATGAAATAGATGAGTTGTTCTTCAACCAAGCACCTATCCTTAAACATAATTTGCCTGTTGAAACCTTGGGAAATCCTCTACCACCCAAGGGTGATCCTGTGTTCGAATTAAAGCAATTACCTGATACACTTAAATATGCTTACCTTGATGAAAAAAAGATATATCCTGTTATTATTAGTGCTGACCTTTCAGAGCATGAAGAAAATAGATTACTTAAAACTCTGAAGAAGCACCGTGCTGCTATTGGATATACTCTTGATGATCTTAAGGGCATTAGTCCCACATTATGTCAGCATGAAATTCATATGGAGCCAGACGCTAAACCCGTTGTTGATCATCAAAGAAGGCTGAATCCTAAAATGAAAGATTTGGCAAGAACTGAAATATTAAAGCTTCTTCACGCAGGTATAATTTATCCCATAGCTGATAGTAGATGGGTAAGTCCTGTTTATTGTGTTCCTAAGAAAGGAGGTATTACCGTTGTCCCTAATGATAAAAATGAACTCATTCCACAAAGAATTGTAACTGGCTATAGGATGGTAATTGATTTCAGGAAATTAAATAAAGCTACTAGGAAAGATCATCACCCTTTGCCTTTTATTGATCAAATGTTAGAAATATTATCTAAGCATACACACTTTTGCTTTCTAGATGGTTATTCTGGTTTCTCTCAAATACATGTTTCACCTGAAGATCAAGATAAAACCACATTTACTTGTCCTTTTGTAACTTATGGTTATCGTCGTATGCCTTTTGGTTTATGTAATGCACATGCTACCTTTCAAAGATGTATGACTGCTATATTCTCAGACTTTTGTGAAAAGATTATTGAGGTTTTCATGGATGATTTCTCCGTTTACGGAACTTCTTTTGATGATTGCTTGAGCAACCTTGATCGAGTTTTGCAGAGATGTGAAGAAACTAATCTTGTCTTGAATTGGGAGAAGTGCCACTTTATGGTGAATGAAGGTATAGTCCTTCAGCATAAAATTTCTGAAAGAGGTATTGAAGTTGATAAAGCTAAAGTTGATGCTATTGAGAAAATGCCATGTCCTAAAGATATCAAAGGTATAAGAAGTTTCCTTGGTCATGCTGATTTCTATAGAAGGTTTATAAAAAACTTCTCTAAAATTTCTAGGCCTCTTACTAATCTTTTGCAGAAAGATGTTCCATTTATTTTTGATGATGATTGTGTAGAAGCCTTTGAAATACTTAAGAAAGCCTTAATTTCTGCACCTATTGTTCAACCACCTGACTGGAACCTACCCTTTAAAATTATGTGTGATGCTAGTGATTATGCTGTTGGTGCTGTCTTAGGCCAAAGAGTTGATAAGAAATTGAATGTTATTCATTATGCTAGTAAAACTCTAGACAGTGCCCAAAGAAATTATGCTACTACTGAGAAAGAATTTTTAGCAGTTGTGTTTGCATGTGATAAATTCAGATCTTATATTGTTGATTCCAAAGTTACTATTCATACAGATCATGCTACTATTAAATATCTTATGGAAAAGAAAGATGCTAAACCTAGACTTATTAGGTGGGTTCTGTTGCTACAAGAATTTGATTTGCATATTGTTGATAGAAAGGGAGCTGAGAATCCCGTAGCTAATAATTTGTCTAGAATGGAAAGTGTTCTTGATGACCCACTTTCTATTAATGATGATTTCCCTGATGAACAACTAGCTGTAATAAATGCTTCTCGTAATACTCCTTGGTATGTAGACTATGCTAACTACATTGTTGCTAAATATATACCACCTAGTTTCACATACCAACAAAAGAAAAAGTTCTTCTTTGATTTAAGACATTACTTTTGGGATGACCCACATTTATATAAAGAAGGAGTAGATGGTGTTATTAGACGTTGTGTACCTGAGCATGAACAGGAACAAATCCTACGAAAGTGTCACTCTGAGGCATATGGAGGGCATCATGCGGGAGACAGAACTGCACACAAGGCATTACAATCTGGTTTTTATTGGCCTACTCTTTTCAAGGATGCACGTAAGTTTGTCCTCTCTTGTGATGAATGTCAAAGAATTGGTAATGTTGGTAGACGTCAGGAAATGCCTATAAATTATTCACTTGTTATTGAACCATTTGATGTTTGGGGTTTTGATTATATGGGATCTTTTCCTAAATCCAATGGGTGTACATATATTTTAGTTGCTGTTGATTACATTACTAAGTGGGTAGAAGCTATTCCAACTAGTAGTGCTGATCATAACACTTCTATTAAAATGCTTAAAGAAGTTATATTTCCGAGGTTTGGAGTCCCTAGATATTTAATGACTGATGGTGGTTCACATTTTATTCATGGTGCTTTCCGTAAACTTCTTGCTAAATATGATGTTAATCATAGAATTGCATCTCCTTATCATCCTCAGTCTAGTGGTCAAGTTGAATTAACTAATAGAGAAATAAAATTAATTTTGCAAAAGACCGTTAATAGATCTAGAAAGAATTGGTCTAAAAAACTTGATGATGCACTACGGGCTTACAGAACTGCTTATAAAAATCCTATGGGTATGTCTCCATATAAAATGGTCTATGGAAAAGCATGTCATTTACCTCTTGAACTAGAACATAAAGCATATTGGGCAATTAAAGAACTTAACTATGATTTTAAACTTGCCGGTGAAAAGAGGTTATTTGATATTAGCTCTGTAGATGAATGGAGAACCCAAGCTTATGAAAATGCCAAGTTGTTTAAAGAAAAAGTTAAAAGATGGCATGATAAGAGAATTCAAAAACGGGAATTCAAAGTAGATTTTTTGCAGGAAAACTTCTCTCTAAATGGGAAGGACCGTATATCATCGAGGAAGTTTATCGCTCCTGAGCCATCAAAATAAACAACTCCGAAGGCAATAATCTGAGGGTGGTTAATGGGCAAAGAATTAAACATTACATCTTAGGTACGCCCATTAATGTTCAAACTAATATTATTCAAACAATGATACCGGAAGAGCACATAGAAAAAACCTTCCGGAACGCTCCAGAATCCCAAAAAGGAGTAGGTATGTGGTATGATAAGTAAACCGACTCCAAAACTTCCATAAAAGTACTTTCTGTTCGTTTTGGAATATATAAAAAAATAGGAAAATAATAAATAGTCCGAAAAGTGCACGAGGAGGCGACAAGCTTGGGGGGCGCGCCCTACCCCCAGGGTGCGCCTACCAGGCTTGTGGCTCCCTCATGGACTTTCCTGACTCTGTTTTTCTTCCATATTACTTGTCCTGCACGGGAAAAATTCATTATATATACTCATGGGTGTTTTGACCACCGCATCGCAAGTTTCTCCTCTATTCTTGTTTCGGGCTATTTTTCTAACAGATCTAGATCGCCATGGCGTCTCCAAGCTCGTCCAAGGACAAGTTCTATGAGAAGGTCATCAACCCGTACTTACCAGAGGTGATGAAGCACCCTCAAGCCATTGAGATGCGTGAGGGGGTGCTCCACATCCGGGACATTCAAGGACCTAAGAAGACCGGGAGCGAGAAGGCCAGGCTGGAAGTGGTGGAACAAGAGATCTTCAAGTGCCAGGGGATGGTGGAGCGCGGACTTAGTGCTAACTACTCCATGATCACGGAGTTCATCCGTGAGCACAAGGTGGATGGCAAGAATATTGGGGACGTCATCTTCAAGCTCAATGACCGGATTGATTATCTTCAGGCCCAAGTCTATCATCTACAAAATAAAAAATTTGAGTATGAGGCCAAGTTCAAAGGTATGAGTTTAGCTGCAAATTTCAGGACTCTGGAAACACGTTCGTCCTTTTATGATGGAGAACCTATGCCTTGGAAGACGGAGGACAAGCCTATCACTTCATCACCACCATCACCGAAGAAGGAGATTTAAGTACACGGGTATGGGTACCACCCTTGGCTTGTGCCAAGCTTGGGGGAGGTGCCCCGGTATCGTATCACCATCACTTTTTATCATCATTATCTATCTCAGTTCGATCCTTAGTTATTTCATGGTTTAGAAGAATAAAGTTTTAGTATGATTTAGTTTTGAGTGCTTGCTTTGTGATCTATCTATCTATGTAATCGTGTGTGAAAGTTATATAATAAAGAGTAGTTTGAGTTGAGTGTTTTGCTTTTGTTGATCCAATCTTAGAAATAAAGAGAATAGAAAATAAAATCATATGCTAATCCCATGGGGAGTGATGACTTCACATAAAAGAAGTATAATTGATAAAACTTGTTGGAAGTTGACAAACATAGTATTGCTCATTGTTGCAATTCATGAAAAAGTAGTAAAGGAAGAGAGGTCTCACATATAAATACACTATCTTGGACATCTTTTATGATTGTGAGCCCCCATTAAATATTCTATGTCAAGTAGTCGATGTTGGACAAGGAAGACAACGTAATGAGTTATGTTTGCTTATATTCACATAGAAGTTATACTGTTTTGGATCCTCTAACATGTGGTGCTTGCCCCTATCTTTTGCTAGCCAAAATTCTGCACTAAGTAGAGACACTACTTGTGCATCCAAAAACCCTTTAACCCAGTTTCATGCCATGAGAGTCCATTATATCTACCTATGGATTGAATAAGATCCTTCAAGTAAGTTGTCATCGGTGCAAAGCAATAAAAATTGCTCCTAAATATGTATGATCTTTTATTGTAAGGGAAAATAAGCTTTGTACGATCTTGTGATGGTGAAGAAATAAAAGCGACAGACTGCATAATAAAGGTCGCTATCAGAAGGGGCAATATAAAGTGACGTTCCTTTACATTAAGAGCTTGCACATCCAAAAACAAAAAGCGCATGACAACCTCTGCTTCCCTCTGCGAAGGGCCTATGTTTTACTTTATGTATTTACTTTCATGCAAGAGTCAATAGCATTCTCCTCTATTCCATTTTTATTTTCTCTCTTGGCAAGCATCATGTGGTTGGGATTGATCCAGGCATATATATCCAGTTGAATGTAGGTGATCATGAGTTATTATTGTTGACATTACCCTTGAGGTAAATATGTTGGGAGGCGAAATTATAAGCCCCTATCTTTCTATGTGTCTGACTGAAACTTTTGCTCCATAAGTATGCCGTGAGTGTCAGCAATCATAAAAGACTAAATGATAGTTGAGTATGTGAACTTGCTAAACAAAGCTCTTACATAGACTCTTTCTGATAATATGATGAATTGCAATTGCTTCAGTGACTAAGATCATAGTTTGTTAGTTTTCAATTTGGTTTGTGGTTCATACTTTAACTTGTGATTGAATTGTCACTTTTTCATGAGAAGTTTTATGATGATATATTGCTGCTATAATAAAGATCAATATGCTCCATGTCTGTATTTTATTTTTATCGATGCCTCTCTCTCTCTCTCTAAACATGTGGTCATGATTATCGATCTCGGCTTTCGCTTGAGGACAAGCGAGGTCTAAGCTTGGGGGAGTTGATACGTCCAATTTGCATCATGATTTCCTACTATTAATTAATATGTTTTTAATCATTATTTCACTTCATGGTACAATTCTTATGCCTTTTATCTCTTATTTTGCAAGATTCACATGAGGAGGGAGATTGCCGGCAGCTGGAATTCTGGACCGAAAAGGGGTGAAATAGAGATAGCTATTCTGCACAACTCCAAATGACCTGAAAATTTACGGAGAATTATTTTGGAATATATAAAAAATACTGGCGAAAGAATTTCCAGGAGGGGGCCCACCAGGAAGCCACAAGCCTGGGCAGGAGGGGGCCCACCAGGAAGCCACAAGCCTGGGAGGCGCGCCCTACCCCCTGGGCGCTCCCCCCAAGCTTGTGGGAACCCTGGCAGGCCTCCGGCCCCCTCCTTCTGTTATAGGAAGCCATTTGCCCTAGAAAAAAAATCAGAAGAAGACTTTTGGGACGAAGCGCTACCGTCTCGAGGCGGAACCTGGGCAGGAGCTATTTTGCTCTCCGATGGAGCGATTCCGTCGGGGATACTTCCCTCCGGGAGGGGGAAATCGAAGCCATCGACATCACCAACGATCCTCTCATTGTGGGAGGACCAATCTTCATCACATCTTCACCAGCACCATCTCATCTCAAACCCTAGTTCATCTCTTGTATTCAATCTTTGTCTCAAAACCTCAGATTGGTACCTGTGGGTTGCTAGTAGTGTTGATTACATCTTGTAGTTGATGCTATTTGGTTTATTTGGTGGAAGATTATATGTTCAGATCCTTAATGCTATTCAATACCCCTCTGATCTTGAACATGAATATGATTTGTGAGTAGTTACTTTTGTTCTTGAGGACATGGGAGAAGTCTTGTCATAAGTAATCATGTGAATTTGGTATTCGTTCGATATTTTGATGATATGTATGTTGTTGCTTCCTTTAGTGGTGTCATGTGAACGTCGACTACATGACACTTCACCATCTTTGGTCCTAAGGGAAGGCATTGTGGAGTAGTAATTAGATGATGGGTTGCTAGAGTGACAGAAGCTTAAACCCTAGTTTATGCGCTATTCCGTAAGGGGCTGATTTGGATCCATATCTTTCATGCTATGGTTAGATTTATCTTAATTCTTCTTTCGTAGTTGCGGATGCTTGCGAGACGGGGTAATCATAAGTGGGAGGCTTGTTCAAGTAAGAACAGCACCCAAGCACCGGTCCACCCACATATCAAATTATCAAAGTAGCGAACGCGAATCAAACAAACATGATGAAAGTGACTAGATGAAATTCCCATGTGTCCTTTATAACGCTTTGCTTATTATACGAGTTCGTTCCGGCTTGTCCTTTGCTATAAAAAGGATTGGGCCACCTTGCTGCACTTTATCATACTTGTTACGAATTCTCTTGCTACCGAAACTATCTATTGCCGCTACTTTCAGTACTTGCAGAGAATACCTTGCTGAAAACCGCTTGTCATTTCCTTCTGCTCCTCGTTGGGTTCGACACTCTTACTTATCGAAAGGACTACAATTGATCCCCTATACTTGTGGGTAATCAAAGGGTAACTAAAATTCTTGGAAAATCTAAATTCTCTTACGTGCCCTACGCACCTGGACAGAGGGAGTATAAACTTGCACATGCCACATCTTTTTATCCGTAAATCAGATCACAAAAGTTTATATATGGTTTTGGACCAAAAATATGTGTAGGTCGCAACCATGCCATTATGTTTATATGTTAACCACCTTAAAATTGTAATTAGGACAGAACCTTAATTAAGTAATTAATGGCTATGGGGTAGTTTAGGAAATTCTATGTATAAGTTTTCTACACCATCTAAGTGAATAGATAGATAGTTTACTTCAGCTTCACCCCCTTGCCATGTTAACCAACATTTATTCTTGATGAGTAGCTAAGAAAGATTGCAACTTTTCACTTAATGTGGAGTAATTGCTTGTCTTGCCTTTGCCATGCCATGTTGGATCTTCTGTCGTAGTTTTAAGTGTGCATCCGATGTTTCCTTTCCAATGTTGCTTTGCTCCTTTGTGGATAGGACTCGGAGATGACGTGAGCTTCGAGTCAATGGCTGATCTTCTACTAACCGTGAATATCAGGCAAGGATGATCATTATCTTGGATACTTGTACTAGCTTTAATTGCAATAGTTATCAGATGCTTTCCTGCTTATCTTGTTACCTAATCCATCATAAGGCCTTTCATATTGCCATGATACAGCTTTACCTCCACATCACAGCAAAACTTGTTATGGCTATGTTACCGTTTGCTTGACCTCCTTAGTATGAATGCTTAAGTTGCAACCGTTGTCATATTACCTTCTTATGCCATGTTGCTACCTTGGTTACTCTTGCCTGGTATATCATGTTATTATGTTGGTTATCAATAGTTTGATATGATGGTAGTGAATAAGACGAAGGGTGGAAGGTTGGGCCTTATGCCTTAGTGTTTTGTTCCATTCGAGTCGCCCTAAGTACTGAGTTCTGGTTATCATGTTCCATGATGAGCGCGCTAACCATATGTGTGTATTTTATGGGCCGCCTCGACCAATTGCCCGTAGCTACAGACTGTCCAGGAGCCATAACGTTGGTGTTCCATTTGCCATGTGTTGCTGTTGCAGGTACGAAGAGATGGTCTAGAGTAATATTATGATTTTATCATTAGGGGTGGTTTTTCCCTTGATGCTCTTTTGGGCCATTGGGGTGGGTTCCCTTCTGGTCGGCAACATGCAAAGTAACCGACAACTAGCTTGTAATATTCTAGTTAGCTGTAGCTCCTCACACAGATGGTTGGGTCCGAGTCAGAGATACTATCGGCTCTCGATTCGGGTGTCAACCTGACCGGTGTCTCCTGGATCAGGATGTAGTGACGGAGTAAGAATCATTCTTTCGAAACTGCCTTGCTAACCTATCACGGGTCACAACAACGGGTGTGGTTCAACAAGCATTGTTGGGTCATCCAGATCTACCAGTGTTGCCTTCGGGCATGCCTATAGCTGGTTATCGTAGGTTTTGATGGACGTGCGTATGGAGCCTACAATGGGTATGTTGATGCACCCCTACAGGCTTAAATCTTTTCGAAAATCTATGTCCACTGTTAAGGACAACTTGTAACTTAATTCTTGTTCATATATAGAACAACTTTACCAACTTAACTAAAATTTGCCAACGTGTGCATGTCTTCATTGCCTCTTCTTTGAGGGGGTTAATCCGAAGAGGAGGACAATGTAGTGTTATGTTTGTGTAGCTAGGTGAAGATTATGAGGTTTAGTTCACGAGTTTTGTCTTTGGATGCACTTCTCATCTTATTCTAATAGACGTAAGTTGTAGTGTTGCTTAGTGCTTGCAGCTTCACCACTTATCTCTTTCATACCTATAAGTGTTGTCAGTGCTATTTGACAGAGTCGATTCTGGCGAATCTCGGGTAGGGGGTCCCAAGCAGGTAGCCTAAGTACGATGGTAACAAGATACGCGAGGTTTTACCCAGGTTCAGTCTGTCTCGAAGAGATAATACCCTACGTCCTACTTTTGATTGTATTGATTGTGGATGGAGTACATAGTACAGGTGTTTCTACCATGAGATTGTCTACTGCTTGATTGCTAGCTTGGCCTCTACGTGCCCTACCCCTAGTTTATATAGGTACCGGGGGGGGGGTTTAGGGTTACAAATATGTTGGCTACACATCTAGTAAATCGTGTTGTAGTCGACGTCTGAGCCCACCTGGCCAGGAGACGACATGGGGAGTACCCCCTGGTCCAGGACACCATCACTAGTACCCTTGGTATTGGGACTTGCTAAGTACCCACCTACTCATCTTTGCCACAATAAACTCTAAAGGTATTGTGATGGACGACGTTAGCTTGGTTGCCCCCAAGACAGCGATCTAGGCAGGGTTATGGGTGTCATTTGCTTTACTATGGGCCTTCTTAAGGCAATTTGCATTCTTTCCTGTATAAGGTTATTCAGTTCCATTGTATGAGTTGGATTTTGGTTGTAAGACCCTGGTTGTATGAGATATTATATATGTATTCTTGATGTTGAATGTAGAATTTTGTAATCTGTGTTGTGATATCAACTCTTTCATATGTGTAGGGTCGAGAAGATAGGTCTAGAGGGGGGGTGAATAGACACTTAACTAGCCAAAGGTGCAGTTTTTAGTTTTCTTGAAGTTTAGGCAGATTTTGGCACTTGTTAAGATACAACCAATACTTCCTACACATGCATATCTAGAGATAGGGCAGCGGAAATAGTACAACATGCAATTGTGTGGAAAGTAATGTGGTAGAGAAGAGAAGATCAAACGCAATGAAGACACGGAGATTTTTGGCGTGGTTCCGATAGGTGGTGCTATCGTACGTTGATACGTCTCCAACGTATCTATAATTTTTGATTGTTTCATGCTATTATATTATCAATCTTGGATGCTTTATATGCAATTATATGCTATTTTATATCATTTTTTGGGACTAACCTATTAACTCAGTGCCCAGTGCCAGTTCTTGTTTTTTGCTTGTTTTTGGCTTTCCAGGAAATCAATATCAAATAAAGTCCAAACGGAAAAAAAATCTTTAGATTAATTTTTTCTGGACCAGAAGGGACCCTAGAAGCTTCGGGAGGAGACCAGACGAGATACGAGAGAGCCACAAGCTCGAGGGGCGTGCCCAGGGGGTAGGCGCGCCTCCTAAGCTTGTGGGCCCCATGCAGCTCCGTTTGACCTAATTCCAAGCATATAAATTAACATATATTCCCAAACCAACAGAGAGCTAGATGATATAACTTTTCCGCCACTGCAAGCTTCTGTTCTTCCGCGATCCCATCTGGAGGCCTTTTTCGGTAATCTGCCGGAGGAGGAATCGATCACGGAGGGCTTCTACATCAACCTTGCTACCCTTCCAATGATGTGTGAGTAGTTCACCACAGACCTATGGGTCCATAGCTAGTAGCTAGATGGCTTCTTCTCTCTCTTTGATCTTCAATACAATGTTCTCCGCGATCTTCTTGGAGTTCTATTCGATGTAATCTTTTTTTGCGGTGTGTTTGTTGGGATCCGAGTAATTGTGTGTTTATGATCAGATTATTCATTGAAAGTAATTGAGTCTTTTCTGAACTTTATTATGCATGATTGTTATAGCTTTGTATTTCTCTCCGATCTATCCATTTGGTTTGGCCAACTAGATTGATTTATCTTCAGTGGGAGAGGTGCTTTGTAATGGGTTCAATCTTGCGGTGCTCTATATCCTAGTGACATAGTAGGGGACAAGAAACGTATTTGTATTGTTGCCATTAAGGATAAAACGATGGGGTTTATTCATATTGACTGAGTTTACTTTGTCTACATCATGTCATCTTGCTTAAAGTGTTACTCTATTTGTCATGAACTTAATACCATAGATGCATGCTGGATAGCGGTCGATTGGTGGAGTAATAGTAGTAGATGTAGGCAGGAGTCGATCTACTTGTCACGAACGTGATGCCTATATATGTGATCATTGCCATGAATAACGTCATAACTATGCGCTTTTCTATCAATTGTCCAACAGTAATTTGTTTACCCACCGTATGCTATGAGTTCGAGAGAGAAGACTCTAGTGAAAACTATGCCGCCCGGGTCTACTTTAAACATATTTAAAAACCTAAAAATCCTATATTGCACTTTATTTACTTTTCTTTTGTTTTGCAATTTATAATTTTGCCTATACAAGATTTAATCCTTGCAAGTAACGAGTTCAAGGGGATTGACAACCCTCTTGCCCGCGTTGGGTGCAAGTATTTGCTTTTATGTGTGCAGGTGCTGTTCACGAGACTTTGCGTCATTCTCCTATTGGTTCGATAAACCTTGGTTCTCACTGAGGGAAATCCTTATCTCTACTGTACTGCTTCACCCTTCCTCTTCGGGGAAAATCCCAACGCAGCTCACAAGTAGCATACGTCCACGTTGATGGAGACTTCAACCCACAGAGGGTAACGGTTGCGCGAGTCCACGAAGGGTCCACGAAGAAGCAACCATGTCTATTCCACCATGGCTTACGTCCACGAAGGACTAGCCTCACTCGGGTAGATCTTCACAAAATAGGTGATCTCCTTGCCCTTACAAACTCCTTGGTTCAACTCCACATGATCTTGGAGGCTCCCAAGTGACACCTAACCAATTTAGAAGACACCACTCTCCAAAAGGTAATAGATGGTGTTGTTGGTGATGAACTCCTTGCTCTTGTGCTTCAAACGATAGTCTCCTCAACACTCAATCACTCTCTCACAAATTTGGCTTTGGTAGGAGAGGGGATTGTAGTGGAAAGCACCTTGGGGAGGCTAGAAATCAAGGTTCAAATGGTAGGATTGGAATCTCTTGATCTCAACACATGAGTAGGTGGTTCTGTCTCAGAAAATGAATGGTGAAAGTTGTGTTTCGTTCTGATGGCTCTCTTATGAAGAGAGTGGGGGTGGAGGGGTATATATAGGCTTCACCCAAAGATCCAACCGTTACACACTTTTGACCCAACTCGGTGACACCGAAGCAAATTCTCAGTGAGACCGACCTATGTAAAAGATTCAAATGTTGGACGTCTTGGTGAGACCGATCAGAACATCTCGGAGCGATCGAAGTGCAATGGCTAGGGCATAACTTCATCTTGGTAATTCTGATCATTTCAACTCGGTAATTCCAAAGTGAAGCGATGACATTACAGAAGCTTGGTCATGCCATCTTGGTGGGACCGAGATCCATATCGGTAGGACCGAAATGTTAGGGTTTGGCTCAATGTGATCTTGGATCACTTAACCAAAAATGTAGAGTCTTGAAGCTTTGCCAATCCCATGTCCTTAGCATTTTGGAGGGGTCCACATTCTCATGTCCTTGCCATGCCATTGTTGAACTTATCTGAAATATACTAGATAGAAAGCATTAGTCCGACAACATGTATGTTGACATGAATTACCAAAACCACCAAGGGAGCAAATGTGCTTTCAATCTTCCCCTTTTTGGTAATTGATGACAACATACATCAAAGCTTTAAATAAGGATGTAACAGAAAATGTATGAAAACTTTGAGAAATCATGTAACATGCATATGCTCCCCCTACAAGTGTGCAGCTATTAAATGATGATAACTTATAGAGTGTAGACGCACAATAGGAAGGGATTGTAATGTGTTACATGTATCTTGGCTATATGCATCAGAGCAAAAGGATGAAAGTGAAAGTACCTTCATGTTCATGATTCTCTCTTGCAAACAGTATGTGCAATCAAGCAAGAGATCATCATGCACAAGAGTGTGATGCATATACTTACCTTGAGGTGCTTGATCAAATCCCTATAGAAATACATTTGAGAGAACAGGGTTAGATAACACAGGATAATTTCTCCAAAGGAAATGGACACAAGACCAACAAGAATACCAAGATAGGGATGACATGTAAAGAAGAGAGTATCACAAGGTGAGTACTTCTTGTAGATGCAAACATGTCCCCAAAAGATCAACTGACAATTTGCAATGAATTTCTAAAGATTTTTCCCCTAAACTTTACTTGAGATTCCTCTCCCCCTGAATCATAGAGTTAGATATATCAGAGCAAACATTCAAAATGACAACATAGTAAATCAACTAGGATCAAATACATGTTTCTCCCCTCTTAGAAGCATGTAGAATTCTCTCCTCTTATAAAATGCATCTCTCTCCCTTTAGGATATTCCTTTTGATAAAGAAGAGGTTTGTAATAAGCTTTGATGTGCATCTCTCCCCCCTTTAACATCAATTTCCAAGAAGGGTTCAGCTTCAAGGTTATTAACCAAGTGGGTGTGGTCCTCGAGAGGCACAACTAGCCATGATTTAACTTTAGATGCAGGCAGAGGGAAAGAATCATTGAGTGGAGCTGGAAAAGAAATAAAGATAATTTGACAAATGGTTCTATAAGCTGCGAATTCGGTGACTCCGAGATGTATCCATCGGTGAGTCCGAGATAGGTATCTCACAGAAGGATCATATCGGTGGATCCGATTTTGTCCTTTTCGGTTGTACCAATGAACTAATATGTAGTGCTAAGTGCATTTCGGTGGAGACGATATGTTTCAGGTCGGAGGGACCGATTTCAAAGCAGAGAGAAAATTTTGTCAACTCAGCTCACTTAGCAAAAGGCTCTCACAAGGATATTCAAGGAATTCAAATAAGATTTGCAATGAATTGACTAGAAGAAACCTTAACTAAGACAAGATAAGAAATGCAAGAAGGAATACAACTAGATGAAGTTTTTTTTTGAAAGGGAGGCAAAGCAACAAAAATAGAAGAGTAAATGCAAGAAAGAGAACTTCATCTAGAGGAGGGTCAGCGACTAGGTCACCTATGTTAGAGTATATTGACTTAGGAGTCAAGTGAGATCACTTGATCATAGGTCATACTCATCATTAAGCTCAAAATGGGGTTGCCATTTTTCGTTTAAGCATTTCAATGTATTCACATCTTGTTGAGTTGCTTGGGCTCATGTATTTGAGTAAAGCTTCTCTAAGATGTGCTTACTTACATTGGGTTTGGTTGTGGTTGACCTTGTCATGTAGTTGAACTTGTTGTGGATGCTCATGATGGAAGTGGGAGCAATCCTTCTTCTCTTGTAGTTCTTCTTCCTACATGGGTTAGTCTTGCAAGGAACAACATGTATATCCAAAATGACAAAAGTGAAAGTGAATTATCAAATGTTGTCAAAGGATATTTCATTGTTGTCTTGTTCCTTGAACACAACACATAGATCCTTGTTACTTGGTTCATGCAAGATTGCTCAAGATAGGAGTGAGATGCAATCTTGTGACATGAGGCTTATCCAAGTACCTACAAGGAGGTTAAATACAATACAAGGGACCAATGTATCCAAGATACATCATAAGAGAATCATCAAAGATTAGTCAAGAAAGCTCATGCCCTTGCATGCATCCAAGTGAGTTTTTAGTTCACGTTGGAAGCATCAATGATATTCAACTCACTTCTCAAGTGGCAAAATATCTTCTCATCAAGAGGTTTAGTGAAGATATCTTCCAATTGTTTGTCGGTACGAACATGCTTAAGGTCAATGTCACCTTTAGCAACATGATCTCGAATAAAGTGATGACGAACTTCAATATGCTGAGTTTGAGAATGTTGCACGGGATTGTCCAATTTCTTGATTTTAAATGCCATTGTTGTGCAAAGTAACTCTCTACTTTTGTTCGCTCGTCCAATTTCTTGATATATAAGACACCACTCGTATGCAAGAGATATAACAACCGTATTCTTTGGTCGTATTTAATTCAAGAAGTCCTACAAACGTTCTTTTGTTCTTAGTCCTCCTAAAGTGGGAGTATCATAGCTAATATAATGCATGCCAACTAGGCAATTTTGGTGAGGTGGCATAGAATTAAATGAAGAAAGCGAGGGTTGAGTATCATATCATGATGCCGTATCATAATAAATGATATGCTACTATCTGTTATGCATGGCAATAAATAAGGTCATCTATGGTACTAACCTATGATACTATGCACAATAGAGGTAGTATCATACACTAGTATCATATGCATGATACTAACTTATGATAGTACCCACTGCAGGAGGTATATATATGTTGACATGGCACACCAATTAATGAAGATAGACAAGGGAGTTGTATTTTAGGGAAGATACAATTCTTAGCACATTTCTCTTCACAGTGTAACTAATGCTCTGATCCAGTGTGGCTTCCTTCGCTATGTTTCTCTCCTTACCTTCTCTCGACAACTAGGACACCATATTGAGATGTGGTCACTAAACCAATTAAATAAAGGGATTTCTATTTCTGTGCCCTCGGTTTCTTAGCACTCCTCAGTTTCCCCCACCCAACTAACGCCCCTCACTTTTCCCCTCCACTACTCGGCCCACACTCAAGTCTGCCCAAAATGGAGTGTTTCCGTCAGGTCAGTGTAGTTGACCGTTACCTGGCGCATATGCTGACGCGTGGGACACCCAGGACCTACCTGTCAGTGTGTAGTATATTAGTTAAAAATAATAGTGAAATATACTGACGATTGGGACACCGCAGGACCCACCTATCAGTGTCTGATTTATTTGCAAAACGTAGTGGAATAATAATGCCTCCCGTGGGGGTCGAACCCGGCACCATCGCTTGATTATGCATCGAGCTAGCCATTTCAGCTGTGTGCATTTGTTTGCTTATGGGCAGAGCCGGGGCTAGTCGACTTGACATTTCTACGTTACAGAAGGGCCCACAAATCAGTGGCACTGGAAAGAGAGAATGTGGCGGTGTAAAACACAGCATATTATTAGATTCAGAGATTCGGATTAACTTAACAAACACGTTCATAGATTAAGAGAGCGAACTAATATAGTGACATTACACTAACTAATACATATTTTACGGGGAGGGGCGACATAAGATGGCCGGCCAACGCCGACAGCGACTACAGATGGACGAGTACTAGTCTTCATCATCCGAAAGGACGATGGTGCCGTCGTCGTCGTTGTGGCCTTCGTCGTCGGAGGAGGATAGGATGACGACGGCAGGTCCCTTGCCTTCCGCCTCGACGGTGGCCGCTGCATGCAGAGTAGCCGCCCTCCTCTGCTCTCGAGCTGCGGCTTCTTCTTCAGCCGCCCGGCGCCAGACAGCCTCTGCCTGCGCGGTGGACAGAGACGCGGCTAGCACCACCTCATCGAGCTGCTGCTGCGCCGCGCGCAGGGCCACCTCGGCCTGGGCAGTGAGCACGACAGCATCGGGTGCACGAGGCGATGCGTCTTCCTCGGCCGCATCTTCCATGCCGTAGATGTTGAGGTGCTCCTACATCGCCTCGAAGGCCACCTCCTCCTCGAGCTCCCTACGGTTACGAGACAGCTCGGACGGCGAGGGCTCGAGCTTGGAGTAGTTGGAGTAGTTGTTGGAGCCCAACAAGGATGCGCCGGAGTTGGAGCCGCCGCCGGTGCCGGTCATCGGCGCCCTGGGGCAGAGACCTCCCGTGGAGATCCTTGCGGTCTGTAGCTGCCTCACCATGGTGGCTGAACTAGCTTTGGATTGGACGGTGCGTGGAAGCAATGGAGTGAAGCGTCGGTGGAACGATACCGCATGCCAGTATTTAATCAGAGGAGTGCGGGGTGTGGAGCAACGGAGCAGGGGAGTGGACCGTCGGTGCGGGGAGTTCAATGGCGCAGTGCCTCCGTCTTTTCACATTGAATCGAGGCGTGTCGATTGGAAAAGCTGCGTCCCGAGGGTGCACTAATTGCCCTGATGCGACGAAGTTGCGTGGCAGCGCGCATGCAGGGCGGGCTGCTTCGGGTGGCTTCGCGCATGCATGGCAGGTTGGGACTAGGCCTCTACGATGGCCCATCGGCCAAGCACGCGGCCCACGGCCCCTGTCGCGTGTCCCTGTTCCCCCGCTGCCAGGTGGGCCACTCATGTCCCCATCCACGGAGCACCCACCAAATCCATCCAATCAGGCCTCATCTCGCGGATCGACCATGGCAAACCCTAGCGCCTCATCTAAACCGTTCCTGAACAGCTATCCAACGGCACTGGTAGTGCGTGGTGAGAGGGGTTTGGGTGCTAGTTGTGAAGTAAGTGCCTGAAATAAGTTTCAAAATGGGTCCCTTTAATTTTTCCGGTGCAAGAAATGACATTTTTTGAATAGCTATCCAAGTTCCCGAACAACAATTATATATATTTTTTGAATAAAAACTTATTTTTCCATTTTTCTAGTGCAAGAATTGACATTTTTTGTGAAGTAAGTGCCTGAAATAAGTTTGAAAATGGGTCACTTTAATTTTTCATCCAAAGTAGACCACATTTGATGCACAATGCCCAAGTTTCATGAATTTTCTAGTATTTCTTCTATATTTCATCCATTTACTGAATTTCTAGAGATTTATGAGGAACTGCTCAGATTTGAACTACAAGTGTGATGTATGTTGGTCCTGAAAATTGGCAAAAATCATTTTAACGTTTTGAATTGGTGGTGTAGGCACTGGGCACAACCAAAGTTGAAATTCCAAACCATCTTGTAGGATTTGTCAACCTTATAAGTTTGACCTCATTCTGAAAAAAATTAAAGAAAATGAAAAAAGCCATAAAAAATGAAATCCTTGTGCATGGAGCCCTTTTGTGTCAACTAGTCACTGGGAAAAATCAAAGACTTGCAATACCACAAACTTGAAAAAAAAAACCTTCACAGAATGGCCTATCTACTATGAACTTGTCTGCATTACAAGGGAGATGCCCATGGTCATGGCCAAATCCATGGCATAATTCATAATAACATGTCCAAATTTGGCACAACCATGGGTGTTACCACTGTGGACAATGTTTGCATATCATTTATATATATTTTTTGAATAAAAACTTATTTTTCCATTTTTCTGGTGCAAGAAATGACATTTTTTGTGAAGTAAGTGCCTGGAATAAGTTTGAAAATGGGTCCCTTTAAATTTTCATCCAAAGTAGACCACATTTGATGCACAATGCCCAAGTTTCATGAATTTTCTAGTATTTTTTCTATATTTCATCCATTTAGTGAATTTCTAGAGGTTTATGAGGAACTGCTCAGATTTGAACTACAAGTGTGATGTATGTTGGTCCTGAAAATTGGCAAAAAGCATTTTAAGCTTTTGAATTGGTGGTGTAGACACTGGACACAACCAAAGTTGAAATTCCCAACCATCTTGTAGGATTGGTCAACCTTGCAAGTTTGACCTCATTTTGAAAAAAAATCAAAGAAAATGAAAAAAGCCTCAAAAAATGAAATCCTTGTGCATGGAGCCCTGTTGTGTCAACTAGTTACTGGGAAAAATCATAGACTTGCAATACCACAAACTTGGAAAAAAACCTTCACAGAATGGCCTATCTACTATGAACTTGTCTGGATTACAAGGGAGATGCCCATGGTCATGGCCAAATCCAGGGCATAGTTCATAATAACATGTCCAAATTTGGCACAACCATGGGTGTTACTACTGTGGACAATGTTTGCATAGCAATTATATATATATTTTGAATAAAAACTTATTTTTCCATTTTTCAGGTGCAAGAAATGAATTTTTTTGTGAAGTAAGTGCCTGAAATAAGTTTGAAAATGGGTCCCTTTAATTTTTCATCCAAAGTAGACCACATTTGATGCACAATGCCCAAGTTTCATGAATTTTCTAGTATTTTTTCTATAATTCATCCATTTAGTGAATTTCTAGAGATTTATGAGGAACTGCTCAGATTTGAACTACAAGTGTGATGTATGTTGGCCCTGAAAATTGGCAAAAATCATTTTAAGCTTTTGAATTGGTGGTGTAGGCACTGGGCACAACCAAAGTTGAAATTCCCAATCATCTTGTAGGATTGGTCAACCTTGCAAGTTTGACCTCATTTTGAAAAAAATCAAAGAAAATGAAATAGCCTCAAAAAATGAAATCCTTGTGCATGGAGCCCTTTTGTGTCAACTAGTCACTAGGAAAAATCATAGACTTGCAATACCAAAAACTTGAAAAAAAACCTTCACAGAATGGCCTATCTACTATGAACTTGTCTGGATTACAAGGGAGATGCCCATGGTCATGGCCAAATCCATGGCATAGTTCAGAATAACATGTCCAAATTTGGCACAACCATGGGTGTTACCACTGTGAACAATGTTTGAATAGCAATTATTTATATATTTTGAATAAAAACTTATTTCTCCATTTTTCAGGTGCAAGAAATGAATATTTTTGTGAAGTAAGTGCCTGAAATAAGTTTGAAAATGGGTCCCTTTAATTTTTCATCCAAAGTAGACCACATTTGATGCACAATGCCCAAGTTTCATGAATTTTCTAGTATTTTTTCTATATTTCATCCATTTAGTGAATTTCTAGAGATTTATGAGTAACTGCTCAGATTTGAACTACAAGTGTGATGTATGTTGGTCCTGAAAATTGGCAAAAATCATTTTAAGCTTTTGAATTGGTGGTGTAGGCACTGGGCACAACCAAAGTTGAAATTCCCAATCATCTTGTAGGATTGGTCAACCTTGCAAGTTTGACCTCATTTTAAAAAAAATCAAAGAAAATGAAATAGCCTCAAAAAATGAAATCCTTGTGCATGGAGCCCTTTTGTGTCAACTAGTCACTGGGAAAAATCATAGACTTGCAATACCACAAACTTGGAAAAAAAACTTCACAGAATGGCCTATCTATTATGAACTTGTCTGGATTACAAGGGAGATGCCCATGGTCATGGCCAAATCCATGGCATAGTTCATAATAACATGTCCAAATTTGGCACAACCATGGGTGTTACCACTATGGACAATGTTTGCATAGCAATTATTTATATATTTTGAATAAAAACTTATTTTTCCATTTTTTAGGTGCAAGAAATGAATATTTTTTTGAAGTGCCTGAAATAAGTTTGAAAATGGGTCCCTTTAATTTTTCATCCAAAGTAGACCACATTTAATGCACAATGCCCAAGTTTCATGAATTTTCTACTATTTTTTCTATATTTCATCCATTTAGTGAATTTCTAGAGATTTATGAGGAACTGCTCAGATTTGAACTACAAGTGTGATGTATGTTGGTCCTGAAAATTGACAAAAATCATTTTAAGATTTTGAATTGCAGGTGTAGGCACTGGGCACAACCAAAGTTGAAATTTTCAACCATCTTGTAGGATTGGTCAACCTTGCAAATTTGACCTCATTTTGAACAAAATCAAAGAAAATGAAAAAAGACTCAAAAAATGAAATCCTTGTGCATGGAGCCCTTTTGTGTCAACTAGTCACTGGGAAAAATCATGTTGACCTATTTTTGGTTATTTTTGAATGTTGCACCTTTTTAAGTAAGTTTTGCATGTTGCACCTTTTTAAGTAAGTTTTGCATGTTGCAGCTACTTGTGAGCTGCGTTGGTAATTCCCTGAAGAGGAAGGGAGATGCAGTACAGTAGAGATAAGTATTTCCCTCAGTTATGAAGCCAAGGTTATCAATCCAGTAGGAGAATCACGCAACACCTCGTTAGCAGCACCTGCACACAAAACAACAAATCCTTGCACCCAACGCAAACAAGGGGTTGTCAATCCCTCGGCGGTTAATTGCAAGATTAAATTGTATGTGATAGATAGATAGATTAAACTAAAATATAAAATAAAATAAATAAAGAAAAAGTGCAGCAAGGTACTTTTAGGGTTTTTAATATATGATTTAGATAGACCCGGGGGCATAGTTTTCACTAGAGGCTTCTCTCAAGAAAATAGCATACGGTGGGTAAACAAATTACTGTTGGGCAATTGATAGAAAAGCAAATAATCATGACGATATCCAAGGCAATGATCATATATATAGGCATCACGTCTGAGACAAGTAGACCGACTCCTGCCTGCATCTACTACTATTACTCCACACATCGACCGCTATCCAGCATGCATCTAGTGTATTAAGTCCATAAAGAACGGAGTAACGCCTTAAGCAAGATGACATGATGTAGACATAGTAAACTCACGCATGAATAAACCCCATATTTTTACCCTTAATAGCAATGATACATACGTGTCATGTCCCTTTCAGTCACTGGGATTGAGCACCACAAGATCGAACCCATTACAAAGCACCTCTTCCCATGGCAAGATAAATCAATCTAGTTGGCCAAACCAAATCAATAGATCGGAGAAGAAATACGAAGCTATAATAATCATGAATAAAAGAGTTCAGAGAAGACTCAAATAATATTCATGGATAATCTGATCATAAACTCACAATTCATCGGATCCCAACAAATACACCGCAAAAAGTGATTATGTCGGATAGAACTCCAAGAACATCGAGGAGAACATTGTATTGAAGATCAAAAAGAGAGAAGAAGCCATCTAGCTACTAACTATGGACCCAAAGGTCTGTGGTAAACTAATCATGCATCATCGGAAGGGCAGCAAGGTTGATGGAGAGCCCCTCCGTGATCGATTCCCCCTCCGGCGGAGTACCAGAAAAGGCCTCCAGATGGGATCTCTCGAGAACAGAAGCTTGCGGCGGCGGAAAAAGTATTTCGTGGACTCCTCTGTTGGTTTCCCGATTTTAGAGAATTTATAGTGGTGGAATTAGGTCAAAAGGAGCTGTGTGGGCCCCATAAGCCATCAGGGCGCGCCACCCCCTGGGGCGCGCCCTGGTGCCTCGTGGGCCACTGCTCCATCTTCTGGCCCTCTCCCGAAGCTTCCAGTAATTTTTATGTCCAGAAAAAAATCTCCAAAAAGTTTCGTGGCATTTGGACTTCGTTTGGTACTGATATTCTGCAAAACCAAAAACAGGCAAAAAACAGCAACTGGCACTGGGCACTAAGTTAATAGGTTAGTCCCAAAAAATGATATACAATTGCTGTAAATGTATATAAAAACATCCAAGATTGATAATATAATAGCATGGAACAATAAAAAATTATAGATACGTTGGAGACGTATCAGCATCCCCAAGCTTAATTCCTGCTCGTCCTCGAGTAGGTAAATGATAAAAACAGAATTTTTGATGTGGAATGCTACGTATCATATTCATCACATATTCTTTTCTTTTATAGCATGGACATTTGGACTTGAATGATTCAAAGCAATAGTCTATAGTTTGACATGAAGATATAAATACTCAAGCATGCTAACAAGCAACCATGTCTTTCAAAATATCAACGCTAAAGAAAGTTATCCCTAGCCCATTATGCTCAATCATTGATCCATTCATGAAACACACTCAATATTAGCTACACACAATGCACAAGTATGACAATAGTGCTCTCTTGTTGGTGCTTTATAAGAGAAGATGGAGACTCAAAATAAAAATAAAAATTGCATAAAAGTAAATAGATAGGCCCTTCGCAGAGGGAAGCAGAGATTTGCAAATGCGCCAGAGCTCAAAGCTTAAATTAGAGAGATAAAAATATTTTGAGAGGCATGTTTTCCTGTCAACGAAAACGACCGAGAATTCCCAATATTTTCCATGCTAGACACATCATAGGCGGTTCCCAAACAAAAAGTAAAGTTTATTTCCTTTCCACCATTCTTTCACAATCCATGGCTAGCCGTATCCACGGGTGCCCTCCATACCAATACTTTCCAAGGAATTTTGTTGTTATTAATTTTGATTTCATTGTGGGACTGGGCATCCCTATTACCAGCCACTCTCTCGTGCAATGACAAGTGAATAAACACTCATCGTGAGAATAACACACCTAGCATGGAAAATATTGGCCACCCCCTGCCGCTTCATGAGCGGTACGGGCACACAAAACGGAAAAAAATATTTTGAAAATTAGAGTTGGCACACGCAAATTTACTTGGAACGGCATGGAAACACCGCATATAGGTAGGTATGGTGGACTCATTTGGCACAACTTGGGTTTAAGGAGTTTGGATGCACAAGCAGTATTTCCGCTTAGTACAAATGAAGGCTAGCAAATAGATTGAGAAGCAACCAACCAAAAAGCGAAAATGGTCATAAACATGCATTGAACATAACTAACACCGAATAATGCACCATAAGTAGGATATAATTTCTTTGCATAACTATTGACTTAATGTGCATGCATAGGGAATCACAAACCTTAACACTAATATTCTTACTAAATCACAATTACTCACTAACATGACTCACATATCATCATCTCCATATCGCAAAACTATCGCAAGGAATCACACTTATCATATCCAATGATCTATATGAAAGTTGTTATTATATCCCTCTTGAATATTCATCACTTTGGGACCAAATTCATATCTTGTGAAAATTACCATTACTATTGTCCACTCTCAAAAAGATATAAGTGAAGCATGAGAGTGCAAATATTTCTTCAAAATTTTAATCTTATCAACTCTCAAAATAATATAAGTGAAGCATGAGAGTTCAAGTATTTCTTCAAAATATAGCCACCGCCATGCTAAAAAAGATTTAAGTGAAGCACTAGAGCAACTGCCTAGCTCAAAAAATTTAAGTGAAGCACATAGAGTATTCTAACAAATCATGATGAACGTGTGGCTCTCTCAAATAGGTGTGTCCAGCAAAGATGATTGTGACAAACTAAAAAGCAAACAAAGCAAAGACTCATATAATACACGACGCTCCAAGCAAAACGCATATCATGTGATGAATAAAAATATAGCTCCAAGTAAAATTACCGATGGTTGGTAGAAGAAAGAGGGGATGCCTTCCGGGGCATCCCCAAGCTTAGACGGTTGAGTCTTCCTTGAATATTACCTTGGGGTGCCTCAGGCATCCCCAAGCTTAGGCTCTTGCCACTCCTTATTCCTTCATCCATGATGATCTCACCCAAAAATTGAAAACTTCAATCACACAAAACTCAACAAAACCTTCGTGAGATCCGTTAGTATAACGAAACAAATCACTACTTTAAGTACTGTTGCAAACCCATTCATATTTTATTTTTGCATTATACCTACTGTATTCTAACTTCTCCATGGCTTATACCCCCCGATACAATCCATAGTTTCATCAAAACAACCAAGCAACGCAACAAAAACAGAACAGTTTGTAGAAATCTACTTAAAGCCATACTTCTGTAACTCCAAAAATTCTGAAAAATTAGGACAACGTGGGAAATTCATATGCCAATACTGTGTAAAAAATTCAGATTTTTCTGACGCTACAGTACAGAACCAAAATTCCAGGACTGGATGCAAAACTTTCTGTTTTCCAAACAGCATCAATTACACTATCTTCCAAATCATCCCAAAGGCTTTACTTGGCACAAACACTAATTAAAACATAAAAACTCAATCATAACAGTAGCATATATGTGAAAACACACAATAACATAAACAAAAAGTAAAAATTTATTTTATTCACTGGGTTGCCTCCCAACAAGCGATATTGTTTTATGCCCCTAGCTAGGCATAATGCATAGTTTCAAGTATTGTCATCCTTCTTCTTACCCAAAGATGTACTTTCATCAAAGGGTTTTTCAAAGGTAATATGAAACACATCATCCATAGAAATTTTAGCATTAGCAAGTTGTCCATCTGTAAATCGTTCTTGATTATCGGCTACAATCCAAGAGTATTGTCTATTAACACTATTGAAAACTTGTTGGATTATATTCAAAGGAGGAACTTCTTTTTTAATATTCTTATCAAAGATGTGGTCATTGCGGAACAATTAAATCAACAAGTAATCATTATTATAAAGTATCTCATCTATTACCGGTTTTTCACGGTTCATACCATGAAAATCAAAGATCTTCCTAGCTTCTCGCACTATGTGATCAAATTCATTCATGAGAACAAGAGTGGCTATTTTCTTAGCTCTAGGATCTTTTATAACCGGTAGCTCATAAAACAATCTTTGCAAAGTAGGATGGGTGCGAATAAATCTTCTTTCAAGTTTAAGAATAAGTGCGGAAATAGCATCGGCATAATTCTTAGTTTCTTTAAGTATAGGAGCATCATCAAAAGCCAAGGTCCCAACGCAATTAAAGAATTCTTGGATGACACTTTTTCCTATAACATTACCATGTCCCGACACAAAAGTTTTAGAATCAAGATTGGTAGAACTTCCCATTTTAGGAGTTTTACCATCATCAGTTTCCGCCATGCCAAAATCACTCATGATAACAATCTTCAAGCAAGTGAACAAGCAAACAAGAAAAAGGCAAACGGAAAATATTTTTGTATTTTTGTAAAAACTTTTTTAGAAGTGGGGGAGATGAAAACGAGAGGCAAATAAAATAAATGCAAGGAGATGTAAGTTTTATGCGTAGGTACTTGATAGATATTGATGATGTCTCCCCGGCAACGGCGCCAGAAATTCTTCCAACAACTTGTGAGCTGCGTTGGTAATTCCCTGAAGAGGAAGGGAGATGCAGTACAGTAGAGATAAGTATTTCCCTCAGTTATGAAACCAAGGTTATCAATCCAGTAGTAGAATCACGCAACACCTCGTTAGTAGCACCTGCACACAAAACAACAAATCCTTACACCCAACGCAAACAAGGGGTTGTCAATCCCTCGGCGGTTAATTGCAAGATTAAATTGTATGTGATAGATAGATAGATTAAACTAAAATATAAAATAAAATAAATAAAGAAAAAGTGCAGCAAGGTATTTTTAGGGTTTTTAATATATGATTTAGATAGACCCGGGGGCCATAGTTTTCACTAGAGGTTTCTCTCAAGAAAATAGCATACGGTGGGTAAACAAATTACTGTTGGGCAATTGATAGAAAAGCAAATAATCATGACGATATCCAAGGCAATGATCATATATATAGGCATCACGTCCGAGACAAGTAGACCGACTCCTACCTGCATCTAGTACTATTACTCCACACATCGACCGCTATCCAGCATGCATCTAGTGTATTAAGTCCATAAAGAACGGAGTAACGCCTTAAGCAAGATGACATGATGTAGACAAAGTAAACTCACGCATGAATAAACCCCATCTTTTTACCCTTAATAGCAACGATACATACGTGTCATGTCCCTTTCTGTCACTGGGATTGAGCACCGCAAGATCGAACCCATTACAAAGCACCTCTTCCCATGGCAAGATAAATCAATCTAGTTGGCCAAACCAAATCAATAGATCGGAGAAGAAATACGAAGCTATAATAATCATGCATAAAAGAGTTCAGAGAAGACTCAAATAATATTCATGGATAATCTGATCATAAACTCACAATTCATCGGATCCCAACAAACACACCGCAAAAAGTGATTACATCGGATAGAACTCCAAGAACATCGAGGAGAACATTGTATTGAAGATCAAAAAGAGAGAAGAAGCCATCTAGCTACTAACTATGGACCCGAAGGTCTGTGGTAAACTACTCACGCATCTTCGGAAGGGCATCAAGGTTGATGGAGAGCCCCTCCGTGATCGATTTCCCCTCCGGCGGAGTACCGGAAAAGGCCTCCAGATGGGATCTCTCGAGAACAGAAGCTTGAGGCGGCGGAAAAAGTATTTTGTGGACTCCTCTGTTGGTTTCCCGATTTTACAGAATTTATAGTGGTGGAATTAGGTCAAACGGAGCTGTGTGGGCCCCACAAGCCACCATGGCACGCCACCCTGGGGCCGTGCCCTGGTGCCTCGTGGGTCACTGTTCCATCTTCTGGCCCTCTCCCGAAGCTTCCAGTACTTGTTGTGTCCAGAAAAAAATCTCCAAAAAGTTTTGTGGCATTTGGACTTCGTTTGGTACTGATATTTTGGAAAACCAAAAACAGGCAAAAAACAGCAACTGGCACTGGGCACTAAGTTAATAGGTTAGTCCCAAAAAATGATATATAATTGCTGTAAATGTATATAAAAACATCCAAGATTGATAATATAATAGCATGGAACAATCAAAAATTATAGATACGTTGTAGACGTATCAGTTGCTATTTTAGGTAACTTTGCATGCTGCACTGTTTTTCAACATGCAAATGGCACTCCACGTAGGAAATCCAAAACGTAGCATACACCAACTTAGTAACCACATTCAAACTAAAGTTAATGGCATTATTAAGCTTAGCAAATGTTTGCATAGCAACAACATACTGTTTTCATTAAACACTGGGCATCCACATGTCGGATGCTCAGAACTAGCGAGTAGGGGGCGGGAGATGCTTCAGATGGCGAGCTAGGCGGTGGTGGGACCGTTCAGCATTCTGCTCAAACTGAGCCGAGAGCTCATACTGCTCCACAACTATTGGGGCAGTCTCGCAACCTGGCTTGGTCTCCAAAGTGAGCAGCGGCAGATCCTCCCCGGCATCAGCATCCAACAACACCTGGTCATCCATCTGCTTATCCCAGTCATCCACTTGAATTGTCAGATTCATGTCAGCAAGTGAAGCGATGATCTCCATACCCCCCTGATTGCCCACCTCTTCTGCAACCTCCTCCTTTGCGATGATCTATAGACCCCCTGGTAGCTATCATCTTCTGCATCCTCCTCCCGCACCTCGTCAGAATCCTCTAGCTGCTCATCCTCCTCGTCAGAATCGTCTTCCTCCACCTCCTCGTCAGAATCCTCATCTTCGTCCTCCTCGTCAGAACCCTCCTCCTCCTCAACGTTTGTGTCCTCCTCTTCTGGTTCATCATTGACGACCTCAATAATACGCAAATTAACCGGCCCTTCTGCCTCTGGATTCGGCGACGCGAGGCGGGAGCGGTACTTGTACCAGCGAGCTCGCTGTCGAGGATCCGGCGAATCCATCGCCTCTGCCATTGCCCAGAGGAGAATCTCCATTGAGATTGCCCCCTTGTCTCCAGGAACCATCCGCTTTAGCTCACCCTTGGTCATTTCCAAGGTCAGGCCCAGCACGTGCGTGATGAGAGCATTCATGCTTGGAAACCAGGAGCATATTTCCTTGCACTTCGCCATCCGCTGCTCGTCTCCGGCGCAGAACTCTGCCATCGGCCTCTTCCATCCAGGAACTGCTAGCCATCAATCAAAGTCAAAATTTGCAAAATAAATAATTAAAAATGAACTACAATTCCAAATGCACAAATAACTAAAGATGAAATAATCCTAAATTCAAGGGTTTTCTGTTTCCAAACTAGCAGCCACGAGTTCCAAACGCACAAATCCAATCCTAAATAAACATCGATACTGATTGCAAACTAAAGCAACTCAACGGACAAAAATTCAATCGCTCAATCGCCCATTCAATCGACTGATAAAAGAATCCTAATTGCTAGGGTTTCGAATCGAAACGTACCGGCCGCCCAATTGTCATGCACGGTACCTGCAGATGTGCCAAAGGGCTGCGCTGTAGCACCCGATCACTTTGCCATCTGAGCTCAAGCGGACGGTCCGAGTGGGCGGCGGGGCTTCTATGGGCATGGCGGTGGCGGGGCTGCTATGGGCACGGCGGCGGCTGCTGCGTGGGTCTGTGTGGGGGATGTGGCTGGTCGCTTGGGTCGGGCTAATTTAGGCAAAAGAAAGTGATAGCTCACGCTGCCCAGGTCCCACTCGTCATAGGAAGTCACGGCCACGGCCCACCTGTCATATGCGGCACACGTGTCTGAAGCTCTCCATCCCCCATGCGTCAGTAACTGAGCAGGTAACGGTCAACTACTTTGACCCGATGGCAAGACTCCGTTTGGACTTTCGCGAGCAGGTGGGGGAGGGGGGGGGGAGAAGTGAGCAAAATTAGTTCGCTTGGGCAAAAATGAGCACAACTAAGGAACCAGAGGCATGAAAATAGAAATCCCTTAAATAAAACATCACCTAGAAACAACACCTAAGAGACAATGCATTGGGGTGGTTATCTCTACCTAAGAGGACCACTTAAGAGCCAGTGTGTTGGAGTGCCCTAATCGATCTAGATTCTTCCACGCGCATGTCTATTGTAGCAGTAAGTAGTAAATGATATGAAAGTGGGAGGGAGGGGTAGGTAGGTAGGGCATAATTACTTCATTGATTAGCTACCACAATAATCTTAGTAAAGTGCGAAATTGTCATTTTAAAGTTTTTAGGGGGCTTTGTGGGAGCAAGTCTAAAATAATAATTTAGTAAAGTATCATGACCAATCACGTGCCCTAAATGGATAAAAGGTAAACATAAATAAGAATGTTGAATAGAGAATAAAGAAGTAAAAGAGTTCTCATCTGGGGCCTTGTTCCAGAGCCCTGCCAGAGGAGGAAGCCATTGTGTGAGCCATCTTCATCAACCTTGTTGCCTCCTTGACCATGTTTGAGTAGTTCCTTTAGGACCTACGGGTACACAGTAGTAGCTAGATGGTTCTCTCTCTCTTTTGGATCTTCAATACCATGTTCTCGTTCTTAACCGAGATCAATTCAATGTAATCGGTGGTGTGTTTGTTGGGACATGATGAATTGCCACTTTATGATCAGATTGTTCATTGAAATCAATTGAATCTATTTGAGTTTTATTGCTGCATAATTAAATAATTTTGTATTGCTCTCCAATCTATCTATCTTCTTTGGCCAAGTTTGATTGATTTTTCCTTAGTGGGAGTGGTGCTTTGTAGTGGGTTCAATCTTGCGGTGCTCTAACAATAAAGGGCCAAGACATGTATTGTAATGTTGCCACTAAGAATAAAACGACGGGGTTTTGTCATACTGATTGACTTCTTCCTGTCTACATTATGTCATCTTTCTTATTGCGATACCCTGTTTCTTGCAAACATAATAGCTTGAGATGCATGCTGGATAGCTGTTTTGGGGTGGAGTATTAGTAGTAGATGCAGTTGGATTAACGGTCTACTTATCACAGACGTAATGCCTATATGAGATGATCATAGTAACTAGCAAGACAGGGGGCGTGACAACCCTCTTGCTACCTTGGGTGCAAGTCTTTATTTTGTTTGTGTGTAGGTACCATTTATCTTGATAGCTTGGAAGCTCCTACTGGTTCGATAAACCTTGGTTCTTAACTGAGGGAAAACTTTGCTGCTATCTACTTCACCCTTCCTCTTTGGGGAAATCCAACGACTCATGTGGGAGTAGCACCCCACCGCCCCCAAATCTTCCATCTCCCCTCTTTCCTCGCTGCCCCCAAATCCTCATTGCACATGACACATGGCCTCTTGAAAGATCGAGAAGATGGGTCTAGAGGATGGGGGGGGGGATAGACACTTAAAAAGGCAAAGGTGCAATTTCTAATTTTCTTGATATTTAGGCAGATTTTAACACTAGTTAAGTTGCAACCAATACTTCCTACACATGCATATCTAGAGATAGGACAGCAAAAATAGTACAACATGCAAGTGTGTGGAAAGTAAAGGGGTAGAGATAGGAAGATCAAACGCAATGAAGACACAGTAATTTTTGGTGTGGTTCCGATAGGTTGTGCTATCGTACATCCACGTTGATGGAGACTTCAACCCACGGAGGGTAACGGCTGCGCGAGTCCACGGAGGGCTCCACCCACGAAGGGTCCACGAAGAAGCAACCTTGTCTATTCCATCATGGCTTACGCCCATGAAGGACTAGCCTCACTCGGGTAGATCTTCACGAAGTAGGCAATCTCCTTGCCCTTACAAACTCCTTGGTTCAACTCCACATGATCTTGGAGGCTCCCAAGTGACACCTAACTAATCTAGGAGACACCACTCTCCAAAAGGTAATAGATGTTGTTGTTGATGATGAACTCCTTGCTCTTGTGCTTCAAAAGATAGTCTCCTCAACACTCAATCACTCTCTCACAGATTTGGCTTGGGTAGGAGAAGGATTGGAGTCGAAAGCAACTTGAAGAGGCTAGAAATCAAGGTTCAAAGTGTAGGTGGTTCTCTCTCAGAAAATGGATATGGGAAGCATAGTTTTGTCCTGGTTGCTCTCTCTGAGAGTAGGTGGTGGTGGAGGGGTATAAATAGCCTTCACCAAAAGTCCAACCATTACAAACTGTAAGCACAACTCGGTGACACCGAAAAGAATTCTCGGTGAGACCGAACAATGTAAAAGATTCGAACGTTAGGCTTTTCGGTGAGACCGGATGGATCCACTCAGTGAGACCAATTCGTGATGACCTAAGCAGATTCCTCATCTCGGTAATTCCGATCGGTTCATCTCGGTGATTCCGAAGTGAACACAATGGGTTACAGAAAGTTGGTCACTGCACTTCGGTGGGACCGAATGTCATCTCGGTTGTACCGAGTTTCTAGGGTTTGGCTTATGGCTCTGTCTTGGCTAACTCGGTGGGTCCGAATGAGATTGATTCGGTGGGACCGAGTTTGACTTAGGGTTTTGGACAAATGGAATGTGGGAAAGTGGTTGAGTGTTTTTGGAGCAATATCTTTAAGCACTTGAGGAAATGACTCATGATCAAAACCTCATCCCCTTTTAAGAGTATTGGCTTTCCTATGGACTCAATGTGATCTTTGATCACTTAACCAAAAATGTAGAGTCTTGAAGCTTTTGCTAATGTGTTTCCTTAGCATTTTGAGGGGTCCACAATCACATGTCCTAGCCATGCCAACATTGAACTTTCCTGAAATATGCTAGATGAAAATGTTAGTCCAACAACATGTATGTTGACATGAATTACCAAAACTACCAAGGGAGCAAATGTGCTTTCAATCTCCCCCTTTTGGTAATTGATGACAACATGCATCAAAGCTTCAAATAAGAATATACCATAGAATATATGAAAGCTTTGTGAGACATGTAACATATATAAGCTCCCCCTACAAGTGTGCGGTCTTTTGAAAGGATAATTGCTTTTGGAATGCAAGTGCACAATAGGGTAGGAAACTTAATGTGTTACATGTATCTTGGCTACATGCATCAGGGCAAAACAAATGAGAATGAAATATATTTATGTTCATGAATCTCTCTTGCAAACAATATGTGGAAGAAGCAAGAAATCATCAAGCACATGAGTAAGATGCATATATTTACCTTGAGGTGCTTGAGCATTTTACCTGAAGAAACAAACTTGAGAAAACAAGGTTAGATAACACAAGAGAATTTCTTCAAGAGGAAATGCAAGAACAACAAGAATACCAAGATTTGGATGACATGTATAGGAGATAGTATCACTAAGTGAATACTTCCATAAGTGCAAACATGTCCCTAAGAGGTCAGATAAAGATTTGCAATAGAATTCAAGAATTTTTCTCCCCTAAACTTTTGAACTTCCTCTCCCCCTGAATCTGAGATAATAGATATTGGGAGTAGGTCGGGTGAGACAAAATCAGAGCAGAAGAGCTTAGAGCTCAACAGATCAAACATATGTTTCTCCCCACTTAGAAACATATAGGACTCTCTCCTCTTATAAGGTGCATTGTCTCTATCTTGCTTTGACAGATGAAAGACTATAAAAGCTTTGATGTGCACAACTCTCTACCGCTTTGACATTAATTTCCAAGAAGGGTTTAGTTTCAAGGTCATTGGTCAAATGGTAGGGTCCTTGAGTGTAACATCGAGCTGTGATGATATAGAATGCATTAGAGGGGAAAAATCATTGAGTGGAGCTGGACAAAATCTGAAGGTATTTTGGCAAAAGGTTCTTTGTGTAGTGAAATTGGTGTCTCCGAGTAGTATCAATTGGTGAGTCCGAGAAACAGCACATCACATATTGATCACATCGGTGTGTCCGAGACAGTTCTCATTGGTAGGACCGAAGAACTTATAAGCAGTGTTAGCTGCAGCTCGGTGACACCGGTGCGATTCGGATCGGAGGGATCGAGTTCAAGACAGAAAGAAAGATTTGTCAAACTCAGCTCACTTGGCAATAAGATCTCACAAGGATTTGCAAAGAATTCAGATAAGATTTGCAAGGAATTAATTAGAAGAAAGAAACTAGAGAAGAAAAAAAAAGAAATTCAAGAAAAGGCCAACTAGATGAAGTTTTTTTGAAAGGGAACAAAGCAACTCAAATACAAGAGAAATGCAAGAAAGGGAACTTCATCTAGGAAAGGGTCGGCGACTGTGATGCCCCTGACTTAATCGTGCACTAATCATACACGCAAATGCACACGATCAAGCCTAAGGACTCACTTGAAGATATCACAACACAACTCTAACATAAATAAAAGTCATACACGCTTTATATTACAAGCCAGGGGCCTCGAGGGCTCGAATACACAATCTTGAGTCATACAAGCATTCGCGGAAGCATTAGATATCTGAGTACAGACATAAAAGTTAAACAGATAAGCCTTAAGAAGGCGGGGCAAAACAACGACACTGGATCGAAAAGGCGCAGGCCTCCTGCCTGGGTGCCTCCTATCTACTCCTGGTCGTCGGTGGTCTCCACGTAGTAGTACTCTCCGCCAGAGGGGTAGTAGTAGTAGTAGTCGGCTGGGGCGGCTGGCTCCAGGGCTCCGTCATCTGGTCAAAGCAATCGAGTATGGGGAAAAGGGGAAGCAAAGCAACTGTGAGTACTCATCCAAAGTACTCGCAAGACTTACATCAGAACTATTCTACTTATGCATTGGTTTCAAAGGAAGGGCTGTATCAGTGGATTGGACTGCAGCAATGCCAGAATAGAGAGAAAGGCCTAACCTATCGATGACTACCATCTTCAACGTCTTGCAGCATTAGAAGAGTGCAGATCAGTACATAAATATAGTAGTAGCAATAAGTAGCAACAATGCCCAGAGATCCTTCCTCGACCCCTGGGAAAAAGCGATCCCGGAGCCACATATTAACCCAGTTCTAGTTGTAGTAGATCGGGATACTTTCCGAGTGTCCTGTTACCGTGGACACGGCAATTCGAATAGATATACTTCCCTGCAGGGGTGCACCAACTTACCCAACACGCTCGATTAAGTCTAGCCAGACACACTTGCTCAGTCCATGCCCGGCCTCGGCTGATCGACACGTGGTAGGCCTACCTAGGCTCAACAGAGAGGCCAGCACGCCGGTCTACATCCTAAGTGCGAAGGGGTCTTGGGCCCATCGCCCTTTGCACTCCTGCGCGTTGCGTGGGCGGCCGGGAGCAGACCTAGCCCCCTTAATACAAGCGCGGGCGTTCCCAGTCCAACCCGGCGCGCGCCGCTCAATCGCTGACGTCTGAAGAGCTTCGGCTGATACATACGACGCCGAGTGCCCATACTTATTCCCGCGTCGTGGTTAGTGCAAAAAGGCCAGAGGCCTACTCAGATTACATATCCTAACCCATTAGTGCGTTGGGAGCTCACGGTGACAAGCAGAGACTCACGATCATGTGACCCCGTCGCCCCGTCTCGTGGACTTACGGCAAGGGCTAGGAATGCCCGACCGTGCCACATAATCAAATCTCGGGTACCCTCTTGGTCAACCCGATACCACATCTCTCGCGGGTACCCCTCGGGGCCGACCTGACTTTATAAGGTATCTGTAGTAAAGTCAAAGTAACCGTGTGTCCATCACATCAAGAAGGAACCTAAGGAATCACCCTCGTTGGATTCCCACTCGATGTACCCGTCAAGGTGAACCCGGAGGAATCACCCTCGATGGTATTCACACTTGCGGGGTTGCACGACAGAAGCTTCATCAGAAGTGGTGAAAGAGGATTCACCCTCGGTAACCCACAAACAACTAGTTGTACTACAGAGGCAACATCAGGAGTGAGATAAGAGGTATCACCCTCGGCACTCGATATTAGCTCTGCAGAGTCGAGCAACACAGGGGGTGTGCGGTGATGTGCTGGTCTCAGCCCGATGATCACATGGAACGGGGCACTGGTAACTAAGCGGGGCAACTAAGATCAAGGAAGAGGGGCCACAGATGGCTCACCATCCAACCTATACAAAGCATTTATGATATCAGGTAAAGTATCAATAGCACTTTACAAAAACAGGCTATGCATCAGAATAGGATCAATCAATAGCAGTAGCAAATTCTAATGCAAGCAGGAGGGAGAAAGAATAGATGATATAGGCATGCGTCAAGGGGGGTTACTTGCCTGGGAGCTCTGCGGCAAAGGAGGGGTCGTCAACGATGTAGTCGGACTCCGGAGCTGCGTCGGTCTCGGGGTCTACCGGATAAGAAGAGGGGGAAGAAACAATAAATAAGAGCAAATAGAAGTAACACAGATGCATGGCATGACGATATGCAGTGCTAGTGGTGACCTAATGCAATGCTACACGTCGCAGATGAAGCGGGAAAATATCTGGGATATTTTCCCGGCTTTCAGGCGGATTTCGGTATACTGAACCAGAGGGGAAGGTTCCATGTTCAAATAGTTAGGAGTGATGGTCAAGCATTTTGACCACATATTCGGATTCATCTCGTTTTTCTGATCAACTTTCACGTTGAAAACTTTTCGATCCGAGCTACGGTTGAATTTCTACGAATTTTCAAAGATTTAACCCTTTTTCTGAAATTCTGGAATTAAATCTAATTAATTAATTCCATTATCCAGAACAGTAGCTGATGACATCAGCCTGACGCCAGCATGACGTCATCAGTCAACCCCAGCTGTTCCAGGTCAAACCTGACAGCTGGGTCCCACTAGTCAGTGACTCTGGGCTAATTAGGGGTTAAATTAAACTAAACCGAGGTTAATTAGGAAGTGGACCCCACATGTGAGTGACTAACTAATTATTAGATTAATTTGAAAAACTAATTAGTTAAATTAGCGGGTGGGGCCCGCGTGTCAGTGACAGTAGCTGCCTAGTCAGCCGAGTTGACCAAGTCAACTCGGTCAACTGGGGCCCCTGGGCCCACTGGCAGTGACCCAGGGGGGTGCCAGCATGGCTGCCAGCTCGGCGGCGCCGGCGTTTAAACGCCGGCGACGTCAAATGTGGCAGCGGGCCATGGGGGTCGCCGGAAATCGGCTACGCGCGACCCCGCGTTCGAACGTGCGTTGCGGGGCGCGTCGATCTACGGCGACGGCGCGGGCTGGGGTGGTCGGAATCAGCGACGCTGAGCACGTGGGTGGCGCCGGAGTTCGGCCATTGGTGGATCCGGTGATGCAGGGCACGGCAAACGAAAAGGGCGACGGCGTTCGACTACTACGAGCTCCAGGAGCTCTGCTGCGAGCTCGATTGAGCGTGACAGTGACTACGGCTACATCGGCGAGCTCATCGACGGCGAGAGGTGCGGCCATGGCGAGCGCGGTGGCTACGGCGTGAAAAAAAAGGAGAAGAAGGAGGGGAGAGGGAGAGGAGCTCACCGTGCGGCACACGGAGGCCGGTGATAAGCTTAGGAGCAGCAGGAGTCGCCGGAATCGGCGGAGCTCACCGGTGACCGAAACAAGGAAGACGAGGGCGATCTCGATGTGCAGAGCTCCCCGGCTCCAACGGCTGGCACCGGTCGACGTAGCCGAGCACGATGGAGGCGATGGACAAGGTGGCACGGCTCGGGGACGACGGTGGCCGCGAGAACGACGACGGCGGCGACGGGCGCGTACGGGTGAGGGAGAGAGAAGGACGAGCGAGCGAGGAGAGGGGGAGGCGAGTGGATCTAGGAGGACGAGGGGGCCAAGGGACGCGTCCTTATCCCCTCGCCCGTCCTCGGGCGTCGCCGTGTCACTCGCTGGCCGGCGAGCGCGCGCGCGGCCACGGCGAGGCTGACACGGTGAGAGAGAGAGAGAGAGGAGGGAGACGGTGGGAGCGGGTTGGGCCGCACTGTGCACTTAGGCCCAGCCGGTTAGGCCTTTTTGCTTTTCTTTTTCTGCTTTTCTTTTACAGAAGGTTTTAGCAAAATAAATGAGCTGCCAAATGCTTTTAGTAAAATGTGAGACTAGCCCACAAAAATACCTTGCATTATTCTGCACTGCCACAGAAAGATTGGGCAATTTTTGAATCCATTTGAAAAAAAAATTCAAAAATGAAAAGGCATTAAATTTGCTGTTTTTGCACTGTTTTAATGCTGTAGCAGGAAAATAGGTGATGTTTTTTTCCTGAACATTAATTTGTTTTGGAATTTTTGCTACAACATGAACTATTTTCCAGCAATTTTTTAGCAACTTCAAATTTCACTTTGAATTTGAATTGAATTCAGCGGAGAAATTTGAAATGAGATATTAATCCAACATGATCAAGCATTGCAAATCACAGTGTCCTGGCATAATCATCATGGATTACTGTAGGTCATTACACAGGGGTGTTACAATTCTCCTCCTCTAAAAGAAATTCTCGTCCCGAGAATTCAGGAGGTAGAAGGGAAAAGGTCGGGGTATTCTTCCTGAAGACGATCCTCGCGTTCCCAAGTGGCTTCATCTTCAGAATGATTTGACCACTACACTTTAAGGAACTTGGTTGTCTTCTGACGGGTCCGACATTTAGCTTGATCGAGAAGGCGGATCGGATGCTCTTTATAAGATAGGTGATCTTGCAAATCAAGCATTTCATGATCCACTGCTCGGTGCGGAGATTCCTTGAAGCAACGGCGAAGTTGGGACACATGGAAGACGTCGTGGATGTGAGAGAATTGCGGCGGCAATTCCAATTTATATGCCACATGTCTACGTCTGGCAAGAATGCGGAAAGGACCAAGGTAGCGAGGAGCTAACTTGCCCTTGATTCCGAAACGATGTGTGCCCTTCATAGGAGTGACACGCAGATAAGCTTGCTCACCAGGTTGATAGATCGATCCCCAGTGTTTACGATCATAATTGCTCTTCTGGCGGGACTGAGCAGCTTTGAGATTTTCCCGGACAATACGGACTTGCTCTTCGGCGTGTTGGATAATATCCGGACCAATGAGCGGCCGTTCCCCAATTTCTGACCAATTCAGAGGGGTTCGACACTTACGTCCATACAATACCTCAAAGGGGGCCATTTTCAAGCTAGCTTGATAGCTGTTGTTGTACGAGAATTCTGCATATGGGAGGGATTCTTCCCACTTCTTGCCGAATGAAATAACACAAGCACGCAGCATATCTTCAAGCACTTTATTGACTCTCTCGACTTGGCCTTGGGACTGGGGGTGATAAGCTGAACTCCAGGTTATATGAGTTCCCATAGCTTCTTGGAAACTTGCCCAGAACTTTGAAGTGAAAAGGCTGCCACGATCTGAACTGATCTCCTTTGGAATACCGTGGAGTGATACAATTCTGGAGATATATAACTCTGCTAACCGACTAGCAGTGATCCTCTCCTTGACTGGCAGAAAGTGTGCAACTTTGGAAAGTTGATCAATGACGACAAGAATAGCATCATGACCCTTTTGTGACCTGGGAAGACCAGTGATAAGATCCATTTGCACTTTGTCCCATTTCCACTCAGGGATTGGAAGCGGTTGCAGAATTCCAGCAGGCTTCTGATGTTCTGCTTTAACGCGACGGCAAACGTCACATTCAGCAACATATCGAGCAATATCCTGCTTCATCTTAGACCACCAGTACCTTTGTTAGAGATCATGATACATCTTGGTGCTACCCGGATGAATAGACAGTGGTGTATCATGTGCCTCCTTCATGACTTTGTCGGTCATAAGCTCGAATCGAGGTACCACAATGCGGTCTCTGAAATACAATGTTCCATCTTCAGCAAGCGAGAAATCTTTGTACTTTTCAAGGTTAAGATCTCTTTTCATCTGATCAACTTCAGCATCTTTAGCTTGCGCACGCTTAACAACTTTCTCAAGATCTGGGTGTATAACAAGGGTATTAAGAGAACCATGTGGAACAATGTGGAGGTTCAGCTTGCGCGGTTCTTCATACAGATGAGGTTGAGCTCGCTGAACCATGAGGTTATTGCAATAGGACTTGCGGCTCAAGGCATCAACCATCACATTTGCCTTGCCAGGGGTATAAGAAATACCACAGTTATAGTCCGTAATCGTTTCCAACCATTGCTGTTGGCGGAGATTGAGATCCGGCTGAGTAAACAGATACTTCAGACTTTGATGATCTGTATATATCTCGCATCAATTACCAAGGAGGTAATGTCGCCACAGCTTCAATGCATATATCACTGCAGCAAGTTCAAGATCATGCACTGGATAGTTCTCTTCGTGAGGACGCAACTGTGGTGAGGCATAGGCAATTACTCTGCGCTCTTGCATCAGGACACAGCCTAATCCCTGACAAGAGGCGTCGCAATAGATCACAAAATCCTTGCGAGAATCCGGAGGTGCAAGCACTGGTGCAGAGGTCAGCTTGTCCTTGAGGGTCTGGAAACTTTCTTGACATTTGTCTGTCCACTCAAACTTAATGCCTTTGTGAAGCAGATTAGTCAGAGGCTTGGCAATCTTTGAGAAGTTCTCGACAAAACAGTGGCAGTAGCTGGCGAGTCCGAGAAAACTTCTGACTTGCTTGACATTCTTTGGAGGAGTCCAGTCAAGAATAGTCTGAACTCGTTCTGGGTTGACAGCAATGCAATCCTTGGAAATCTCATGACCATGGTAGGTTACTTCAGATAACCAGAATTCACACTTGGAATACTCGGCATATAGCTGGTGCTCTCGAAGCTTTTCCAGAACCAAACGAAGATGTTCAGCGTGTTCTTCCTTATTCTTGGAAAACACCAGGATATCATCCAGATAAACCACGACGAATTTGTCGAGGTAATCCATGAAGATATAATTCATCAGGCGGGACAACGTTGCTGGAGCATTAGTTAAGCCGAATGACATGACAGTGTAAAAAGCATATGATAACATTGGAAAGAAATGTTTGCAGATAATCCAGCTCTCCGGGTGAATGTGAACACGAGAACCTAATGTCAGTGTTAGCAAAATTATTTAACCCAAAAAGAAGAGAGCTCAGAGTCCCAGAGTATGGAAGAGGAATAAAAGATCCTAATACCACCCATTGGCGACGTGGGCCCGTAAGCCACACAACCATGTTAGTAAAACAGTTTTGCAAGGACTAGACTCAACTTCGGCCAAGGATTTGGACAGGGGGTTCCTACTGGCAGTTGGCTCTGATACCAACTTGTGACGCCCCGGACTTAATCGTGCACTAATCATACATGCAAATGCAAACGATCAAGACTAAGGACTCACTTGAAGATATCACAACACAACTCTAACATAAATAAAAGTCATACAAGCATTATATTACAAGCCAGGGGCCTCGAGGGCTCGAATACATAAGCTTGAGTCATACAAGCATTAGCGGAAGCATTAGATATCTGAGTACATACATAAAAGTTAAACAGATAAGCCTTAAGAAGGCGGGGCAAAACAACGACACTGGATCGAAAAGGCACAGGCCTCCTGCCTGGGTGCCTCCTATCTACTCCTGGTCGTCGGTGGTCTCCACGTAGTAGTACTCTCCGCCAGAGGGGTAGTAGTAGTAGTCGTCGGCTGGGGCGGCTGGCTCCGGGGCTCCGTCATCTGGTCGCAGCAATCGGGTATGGGGAAAAAGGGGAAGCAAAGCAACCGTGAGTACTCATCCAAAGTACTCGCAAGACTTACATCAGAACTATTCTACTTATGCATTGGTTTCAAAGGAAGGGCTGTATCAGTGGACTGAACTGTAGCAATGCCAGAATAGAGAGAAAGGCCTAGCCTATCGAAGACTAGCATCTTCAGCATCTTGCAGCATTACAAGAGTGCAGATCAGTACATAAATATAGTAGTAGCAATAAGTAGCAACAACACCCAGAGATCCTTCCTCGACCCCTGCGAGAAAGTGATCCCAGAGCCACATATTAACCCAGTTCTAGTTGTAGTAGATCGGGATACTTTCCGAGTGTCCTGTTACCGTGGACACGACTATTCTAATAGATATACTTCCCTGCAGGGGTGCACCAACTTACCCAACACGCTCGATTAACTCTGGCCGGACACACTTGCTCGGTCCATGCCCGGCCTCGGCTGATCGACACGTCGTTGCCCTACCTAGGCTCAACAGAGAGGCCAGCACGCCTGTCTACATCCTAAGTGTGAAGGGGTCTTGGGCCCATCGCCCTTTGCACTCCTGCGCGTTGCGTGGGCGGTCGGGAGTAGACCTAACCCCCTTAATACAAGCGCGGGCGTTCCCAGTCCAACCCGGCGCGCGCCGCTCAATCGCTGACGTCTGAAGAGCTTCGGCTGATACATACGACACCGAGTGCCCATACTTATTCCCGCGTCGTGGTTAGTGCAAAAAGGCCAGAGGCCTACTAAGATTACATATCCTAACCCATTAGTGCTTTGGGAGCTCGTGGTGACAAGCAGAGACTCACGATCATGTGACCCCGTCGCCCCGTCTCGTGGACTTAAGGCAAGGGCTAGGAATGCCCGGCCGTGCCACGTAATCATCTCTCGGGTATCCTCTTGGTCAACCCGATACCACATCTCTCGCGGGTACCCCTCGGGGCCGACTCGACTTTATCAGGTATCTGTAGTAATGTCAAAGTAATCGTGCGTCCATCACATCAAGAAGGAACCTGAGGAATCACCCTCGTTGGATTCCCACTCGATGTACCCGCCAAGGTGAGCCCGGAGGAATCACCCTCGATGGTATTCACACTTGCGGGGTTGCACGACAGAAGCTTCATCGAAAGTGGTGAAAGAGGATTCACCCTCGGTAACCCACAAACGACTATCTCTACTACAGAGGCAACATCAGGAGTGAGATAAGAGGTATCACCCTCGGCACTCGATATTAGCTCTGTAGAGTCGAGCAACTTAGGGGGTGTGCGGTGATGTGCTGGTCTCAGCCCGACGATCACATCGAACGGGGCACTGGTAACTAAGCGGGGCAACTAAGATCAAGGAAGAGGGGCCACAGATGGTTCACCATCCAACCTATACTAAGCATTTAGGATATCAGGTAAAGTATCAATAGCAGTTTACAAAAACAGGCTATGCATCAGAATAGGATCAATCAATAGCAGTAGCAAATTCTAATGCAAGAAGGAGGGAGAATTTTTTTTTTGAATAGATGATATAGGCATGCGTCAAGGGGGGTTGCTTGCCTAGAAGCTCTGCAGCAAAGGAGGGGTCGTCAACGATGTAGTCGGACTCCGGAGCTGCGTCGATCTCGGGGTCTATCGAATAAGAAGAGGGGGAAGAAACAATAAATAAGAGCAAATAGAAGTAACACAGATGCATGGCATGACGATATGCAGTGCTGGTGGTGACCTAATGCAATGCTACACGTCGCAGACGAAGCGGGAAAATATCTGGGATATTTTCCCAGCTTTTAGGTGGATTTCGGTATATTGAACCGGTGGGGAAGGTTCCATGTTCAGATAGTTAGGAGTGATGGTCAAGCATTTTGACCACATATTCGGATTCTTCTCGTTTTTCTGATCAACTTTCATGTTGAAAACTTTTTGATCCGAGCTACGGTTGAATTTCTATGAATTTTCAAAGATTTAACCCTTTTTCTGAAATTTTGGAATTAAATCTAATTAATTAATTCGCATTATCCATAACAGTGGCTGATGACATCAGCATGATGCCAGCATTACATCATCAGTCAAACCCAGCTGTTCCAGGTCAAACCTGACAGCTGGGTCCCACTAATGAGTGACTCTGGGCTAATTAGGGGTTAAATTAAACTAAACCGAGGTTAATTAGGAAGTGGACCCCACATGTCAGTGACTAACTAATTATCAGATTAATTTTAAAAACTAATTAGTTAAATTAGCGGGTGGGGCCCGCGTGTCAGTTATAGTAGCTGCCCAGTCAGCCGAGTTGACCAAGTCAACTCGATCAACTGGGGCCCCTGGGCCCACTGGCAGTGACCCAGGGGGGTGCCAGCGTGGCTGCCAGCTCGGCGGCGCCGGCGTTTAAACGCCGGCGACGTCAAATGCGGCGGCGAGCCACGGGGGTCGCCGGAAATCGGCTACGTGCGGCCGTTTCGCGCGCGCGACCCCGCGTTCGAACGTGCATTGCGCGGCGCGTCGATCTACGGCGACGGCGCGGGCAGGGGTGGCCGGAATCGGCGACGGCGAGCACGCGGGCGGCGCCGGAGTTCGGCCGTCGATGCAGGGCATGGCAAACGAAAAAGGCGATGGCGTTCGACTCCTATGAGCTCCAGGGGCTCAGCTGCGAGCTCGGTTGAGCGTGACCGTGACTACGGCTACGTCGGCGAGCTCATCGACGGCGAGAGGTGCGGCCATGGCGAGCGCGGTGGCTACGGCGCAAAATAAAATGAGAAGAAGGAGGGGAGAGGGAGAGGAGCTCACCGCGCGGCACACGGAGGCCGGCGATAAGCTTAGGAGCAGCAGGAGTCGCCGGAATCGGCGAAGCTCGCCGGCGACCGAAACGAGGAAGACGACGGCGATCTCGATGTGCAGAGCTCCCCGGCTCCAACGGCTGGCACCGCTCGACGTAGCCGAGCACGATGGAGGCGATGGACAAGGTGGCGCGGCTCGGGGACGACGGTGGCCGCGAGAACGACGACGGCGGCGACGGGCGCGTACGGGTGAGGGAGAGAGAAGGACGAGCGAGGGAGGAGAGGGGGAGGCGAGTGGATCTAGGAGGACGAGGGGGCCGAGGGACGCGTCCTTATCCCCTCGCCCGTCCTCGGGCGTCGCCGTGCCGCTCGCTGGCCGACGAGCGCGCACGCGGCCACGGCGAGGCTGACACGGGGAGAGAGAGAGAGAGAGGAGGGAGACGGTGGGAGCGGGCTGGGCCGCACTGTGCACTTAGGCCCAGCCGATTAGGCCTTTTTGCTTTTCTTTTTCTGCTTTTCTTTTACAGAAGGTTTTAGCAAAATAAATGAGCTGCCAAATGCTTTTAGTAAAATGTGAGACTAGCCCACAAAAATACCTTGCATTATTCTGCACTGCCACAGAAAGATTGGGCAATTTTTGAATCCATTTGAATTTTTTTTCAAAAATGGAAAGGTATTAAATTTGCTGTTTTTGCACTGTTTAAATCACTAGCCCATTTTAGGAAAATAGGTGATGTTGTTTTCCTGAACATTAATTTGTTTTGGAATTTTTGCTACAACATGAACTATTTTCCAGCAATTTTTGAGCAACTTCAAATTTCACTTTGAATTTGAATTGAATTCAGTGGAGAAATTTGAGATGAGATATTAATCCAACATGATCAAGAATTGCAAATCACAGTGTCTTGGCATAATCATCATGGATTACTGTAGCTCATTACACAGGGGTGTTACAGCGACTAGGTCACCTATGTTAGAGTATATATACTTAGGAGTCAAGTGAGAGCACTTGATCATAGGTCATACTCATCATTAATCTCAAAATGGGGTTGCCATTTTTTGTTTAAGTATTTCAATGTATTCACATCTTGTGGAGGTGCTCTAGCTCATGACTTTGAGAAAAGCTTCTCTAAGATGTGATCTCTTACATTGGGTTTTGTTGTTGACGCCTTCATGTAGTCGAACTTGTTGTGGATGCTCATGATGTGGAGTTTGGAGCTATCCTTCTTCTTTTCTAGTTCATCTTCCTACATGGGTTAGTCACGCAAGGAACAACATGTATATCCAAAATGACAAGAATGAAATTTAACATATATTGTCAAAGGATATTTTGGTGTTGTCTCGTTCCTTTAACACAACAATCAAGATGTAGATACTTTTTTTGTGCATGATTGCTCAAGATAAGAGTTGGCGGCAATCTTTTGAAGTGAAGCTTATCGAAGTACCTACAATGGGGTTAGATGCAATACAACGGAGCAACATATCCAAGACGTAATATGGTCATCATAAGAGATATATCAAGGATTAGTCATGAAAGCTCATGCCCATGCATGCATCCAAGTGAGTTTCTAGCTCACGTTGGAAGGATCAATGACATTTAACTCACTCCTCAATCGACAAAATATCTTCTCATCAAGAGGTTTAGTGAACTTATCCGCCAATTGCTTATCGGTGTGAACATGCTTAAGGTTAATGTCACCTTTAGCAACATGACCTCGAATGAAATGGTGTCGAACCTCAACTTCACATGAGAATGATGCATGCCTAGTTGACTTGAATACATTACGTGTTGAGTTACCTATTGGTTTGAGCACACCAACTATTTTAGAGAATTGTGTTGCTGTTATGAATGTGCCATGTGATCAAACAACTAAAATAACAACAATTTTGAGTGCACCCATTGAATTATTTTTTGATGAGCAAGAACCATGTGACCTGATAATTAAATCTGATTGGGATCATATACAATTGGTTAGACATGATGAAGTGTTAGCTCAAATTTTTCATGCTAATTCTTTGTATTCCGTCGTGTTGAATTCACCCATGCCTGCTTCACATGCGCGACATAAAATAAATGACATCACAAGTTCAAATTTTTTGCAAAGTGTTTACGCTCTCGATTTTATGTTTAACTTGATTGGAGAGTATGTCATAGATAATAAATTTTTGGTGCATAAAATTTGCATCACGAGTGATGATCATGCTAGCTTGAAAGAAACAAAAATAGTTGACTCAATATTTTATCATTTTGATATGACCTCCAATATTGGTGATGATTCTGTGCAAACTGACTTTTTTGTTACATGTTTGCTTAGTTAAGGATGATATAGCATGTAATTCTGAAACTATTACTGTTTATTCACCAAATTTGGGATGGTTTAATGATGAGCATTGTAAATCTTTGGATCGGAGTAAGAGCTTCACTTATACATGCAAACTAAGTTGCAATATTTTCATGAGGTTTATTTCTTTTCATAATACTTTGGCTTTATATTTCACGACATATGAAAATTACCCATGCATAAATGTGTCATATGTGCAATAACTAAGAGAAGTAAAAATGGATGACAAATACATATACAACGTGTATACCTTGTCTCTTTTGTTAGACACCAGATTAAGCAATGCCGAGGACGGCTTTGTTTTCAAGAAGGGGATGATGATGAGGACATGGCTACCTTGGATACGATCACAAATATTGCATATGTGTATATATTTGAGGTGTATTGGACACTTGTTCAAATCACGTGTGAAAATAAAGGAAAAGGAGATGATTAGGTGTTGTTTCGCTCATGTCACTTTTGGCCCAAGAGAAGATAGAGACCAAGTCCCCCATGTTCTGGACTCAGATTCGGACTGCATAGATATACCTGACTTCAAACGCTTACAACTTTTGCATCCGGGACCGATTTGAGTAAATCTGTTTTTGTTGGAAAGCTTATCTCGTGCAGTTTCCATCCCAATTGGAGTCAACTTCAAATTCATCTGGAGCGCGGAGATATCACCAAAACAGTCTGATGCTGTAGCAGAATCCAAGTCAAACTACAAGTTAAAAGATGTTGCGTCATCTGCACTTGGGCCCATGGGCCTTGTACGACCTAGGGTTAGATTTTGGCTCCCTTGGGACGTCCTTCCACCTGCCTTGGTCGCCACCCCTTAGTCATATATAAGTAGATTAATCTAGTAGCGTTTTCTTTGGGTTTTGTTTAGTTAAAAGTTAGCCATTGCAACTTCGTGTACTTCGTTTGTGTCCAACGGACAAGCCAAGACCGCTTTTGGAACCCCACCTTTATCAAAACTTCATCTATATTCACAATATTCAGATTGCTTTTATCATATTCTTGCTCGTTCTTCAATTGCTTGCAGGAATAGACCTTCGTGGTCTGGTTGATCATGCTTCCGGCATCGTCAGTAACCTTAGGAGATTGGTTTAGCGATTTCTAAGGCACAACATGGTCGCACGTTGTAGTCGGATTATCAAAGTCGTTCTCCACCAAATCGATAGTTATCATCTCACCGAAAGACGGGACACGCTCACCTCTATCAGATCATGAGTAACTTAGGCATATTACCGAAACACCTAAAGGTCAACCAAGAACACTGGCAGCTAGTGTTTAACCTATTACGACAAGAATGAGCTCCAAGGCTCTTGATCCTTGGCTTATAGCCTTACGGGTAAGCATAAATCTAAAAAAACAGAAGGTAGTAGGTGTGAGCTCGTTGGAGCGTTTCAAAGAGTAAACTGCAACCCCTTGAGCTACAGTAGACATCCGATGGATGATCACGTGGACTAGCGCTCATGCGTCAACGAAGCAGTAAGTAGGGCTAGGGAACGTCCGATGATAGATGGACGTTCATAATTGGTCCGTGCAAAAGAAAAACCTTCAAACTTCACTGAACAAAGCTTCAAGGCTTTGATTTCTTCAGGGTCCTCACAATGCCAAACTTCCCACATATGCTTGGGCACGCATGCCTTGAACGTGGAGAGCAGATCGAGATCCTACAGACTAACACTAGATGACACCCCGCGTGTTGCTGTGGTAATCTTGTTGAAAGAAATGCATTATTAGGTGCTACATAAATAACTATAATTAATGAAAATAAAATGTAAGACTATTTCTTGATATACACTTTAAAAAATATGAAGCATGTAACAAAAGCATCTATAAAATAGAAAAAATTAGATTGCAATTAAACGAGTGTAATTTAAATAAAAAGTGAAAGATCAACTATATAGGTATGCTCCAAGCGCCCAACAGATAGACCGTGTCCATGAGAGCACAAAACTTAGTGCAAAATTAACGTGGCATGCCAGCGCTTCATGGATATACAAAAAAATATAACATATATCTTACATGCATGGCTTGCTGATATGGCATGGTTTTATGGCTAGGAAAATTAGATAGTGCGTTGTAGCTACTTAGAAATAGAGAAAAGGAGCACCGTTTCTAAAAAACTGAAGGATAAACTATGTAGGTGTGCTTCAAGTGCCTAACACATGTACCGTGTCTATGAGAGCACAAAACAGAATGCAATAATTTAATCTATGACTTACGTGCATGAACTGATAATGTGGTAGTGTTGCATGGATATGCTAATATAGGAAATGTAAATTAGAACTTATATGCATGGCATGTTGATGTGACATGGTTGCATGGCTAGAAAAAAAGGTAGTGGGTTGTGTCACGATTAAATCTAGTGTGATTTAGTACCCACTTAGAATCCACTAATGTATGTTGCATGGTAGAGGATTCTCATGCGTAGATCTGACAGATGCTAATGGATCTAGATAGTAAATATAACGGCTATAACAATTTTGGTGATGTGGAAGCTTGCATGTTGAGATAATTAGAATGTCCAAGCGCCCAACACAAAGACCGTGTCCATGAGAGCACAAAACTTGATGCAAAAAAAATTAAGGCATGCCAGTGCTGCATGGATATACAAAAATATAACGTATAACTTATATGCATGGGTTGCTGATGTGGCATGGTTGTATGGCTAGAAAAAATAGGTAGTGTGTTGTAACTATTTAGCAATAGAGAAAAGAGTTCCGTTTCAAGAAGAAAAAATGTGAAGGATTAGTTATATATTGTGACGCCCCTACTCGACCGTGCGCTAATCATACACGCAAATGCACACGATCGAGATCAGAGACTCACGGGAAGATATCACAACACAACTCTAAACACAAATAAAAGACATACAAGCTTTATATTACAAGCCAGGGGCCTCGAGGGCTCGAATACATAAGCTCCCGAACAAGCGTTAGCGGAAGCAACAATAATATCTGAGTACAGACATAAAAGGGGAACAAGTTTGCCTTAAGAAGGCAGAGCAAAACAACGACATCTGATCGAAAAGGCGCATGCCTCCTGCCTGGGAGCCTCCGAATCTACTCCTGGTCGTCGGTCTCCACGTAGTAGTAGGCTCCACCGGAAGAGTAGTAGCAGTCGTCGGCGGTAGCAGCTGACTCCTGGGATCCGTCATCTGGTCGCAGACATCGGGTATGGGGAAAAAGAGGTAGAAAAGCAACCGTGAGTACTCATCCAAAGTACTCGCAAGACTTACATCAAAACTATACTATGTATGCATCGGTATCAAAGGAATGGGGTTATATCTTTGGACTAAACTGCAGAAATGCCAGAACAGAGGGGGAAAGCCTAGCCTATCGAAGACTAGCATCTTCAGCGTCTTGCAGCATTAGAAGAGTGCAGATTAGTAGCATAACATAAAGTAACAAGCATGTAGAAGCAAAGCCCAGAGATCCTTCCTCGACTCCCTGCGAGAAAGCGATCCCGGAGCTTACAATTAATTAACATGTATCCAGTTCAAGTTGTAGTAGATCGGGATACAGCACTGAGCGTCCTGTTACCGTGGACACGGCTATTCGAATAGATAACTTCCCTGCAGGGGTGCACTACTGTTACCCAACACGCTCGATCACATCTGGCCGGACACACTTGCTGGGTAATGCCCGGCCTCGGGTAATCGACACGACATAGTCCTACCTAGGCTCAGCAGAGAGGTCAGCACGCCGGTCTAAATCCTAAATGCGAAGGGGTCTTGGGCCATCTGCACTCCTGCACGTTGCATGGCTGGCCGGGGCCCAAGCGCGACTGCGGAAACACCACAGACGTAACCAGCTCACCCCAACAATCAGCCCGCATCTCTGAGCTATGACATCTGAAGAGCTTTCGGCTGATACATACGACATAGAGGGTCCCATAACCATTTTCCCGCGTGGTGGTAGTGCGTATAGGCACGTAGCCAACTCAGATCAAATACCGAAATCCGTTAGTGCGTTGGGAGCTCGCGGTGACGATCAGTACTCCTGTCGCCCCGTCTCGAGGAAGTGCAACAAGGGTCAGGCCCATCCCTCTCTAGGGCGGTCTCTGCCTGCCCGGCCGCGCCTCGTAATTATCTCGCGGGTACCCTCCAGGTCAACCCGACTCCACATTTCCCGCGGGTACCCCTCGGGGTCGACCCGCCTGCAACAAAGGTCTGAGGTAAAAGTCATGGTAACCGTGTGTCCAAAACATCAAGGGGAACCCGAGGAATCACCCTCGATGGATTCCTACTCGATGTAATCCGTTAAGGAGAACCAGGAGGAATCACCCTCGATGGTCCCCACTTTAGGGGTTGCACGACAGAGTCATCATCGGGAAGGGGAGAGCGAGGAATCACCCTCTGCAATCACCATCGATGTACTATACTACAGGGATATCATCAGGGGTGCAGTATGAGGTATCACCCCCGGCACTCGATAGTAGCCCTGCAGAGCCGTACAACTAAGGGGGTGTGTGGTGATGTGACGGTCTCTGCACATCTATCACAAAGATCGTGGCACTGGTAACAAAGTGGGGCAATAGGGACAAGGGTGAGGGGTCACTGATGGATCACTAACCAACCTATTCTAAGCAGTTTAGGATGACTAGTAAAGTAACAACAACAGGTTACAAAAACAGGCTATGCATCAGAATAGGTGCAAGCAATTACAGTAGCAAAATCTAATGCAAGCATGAGGGAGAAGGAATAGGGGATATAGGAATGATCAAGGGGGGGGTTGCTTGCCTGGAAGCTCTGCTGAAAGGGGCTGGTCGTCAAGGGCGTAGTCGTACTCGGCAGCAGCGTCGGTCTCGGGGTCTACCAGAGAGAAGAGGGGGGGAAGAAACAATAAATACAAGCAACAAATGCAACACAGATGCATGCCATGGCAGTATGTTATTCGAGGGGGGTGCCCTAATGCAGTACTACGCAAGTTAGTCGGAGCGGGAAAACATCTGGAGGTGTTTTACCAGCTCCGGGCAATTATCGGTCAGATGAATCGGAGGGGAAAGTTCCATGTTCATCATGTTAGAGAGGGCTGACAGGTATGTGGATGGCATATTCGGATTCGTCACATTTTTCTGATCGTTTTTCATATATAAATTATTTTCATCTGAGCTACGGTTTAATTTCTATGATTTTTCAAAGTTTTAATCATTTTCTGGATTTATTTAATTCGAATTATCCAAAACAATAATATGTGACGTCATCATGATGTCAGGGTGATGTCATCCGTCAAACCCAGCTGGCCAGGGTCAAACCTGACCAGTGGGTCCCACATGTCATACACAGTGAACTAATTAGAGATTAATTAAACTAACTAAAGATTAATTAGGGGGTGGGCCCCAGCTGTCAGTGACTTAATTAGTATTTAGATTAATTAACAGATTAATTATCTTTTTATTTATTTCTAAAAATGTTTAAATAGCGCGGGGCCCGCATGTCAGTGGCTAGGCTACCCAGTCAGCGGTCAGCGGCGACCGTTGACCGGTCAGCGGGTCAACTGGGCCCACACGTTAGTGGCACAGGGAGGGCCACGTGGCGCCACGTCAGCGCCACGTCGGAGCCGGCGGTCGGAGTAACTCCGGCGACTGAATCCACGGTGGCGAGCAGCGGGCAGCATCGGAAATCGCCCAAAGTGGCCCGTTTAGCGTGCGAAAGGTCGCGTTCGAATGAGGAGAGTGCGCCGCATCTAATGGTGGTGGTGGCATCACCGGAGACGCGCCGGAGCGACGTCGGTGAGCTCGCGCGCGGCGGCCGGAATTCGGGCACGGGCGAAAACGGCGACACGGCGCACAAACGTGCAAATGGAGCGGCTAGGCAGGGTCTGCGCGACGCGGTGAGGATGATGGGCACGAGCCCGTGACCATTTGGTCGCCGGAAGGTCGCCGGCGACGAGCTCTCGCGGTGGCGGGCTCGGCCACATCGGGAACGGTAGCTAGGGGGCGACCGAGAGGGAGAGAGGTGGGGGGGGGGGGAAAGGTAGCGGTGCTCACGGTGAGCCGGTAGTGGTGCTTAGCGTGCTCGGGGAGGGCTCGATGTGGCCGGAGACGGCGACGAACGGCGGCGGCGATCCGAGGAAGACGACGACGCGTTCGGGCGATGTAGTGGTCTCCGGCTCGAGCGCGTAGGTGGAGAGGATGTAGCGGAGGCTGGCAGTCCTGGCAGACACCGAGCTGCGGCGAGGGAGGCACGGTGGCCGCGTGGTTACGGCGGCGAGGCCATGGCAGCGTCGGGCGAGGTGGGGAAACGAGCGAGGGAGAGGGAGAGAAGTGGCCAGTGAGGGCCAGGGGGCGCGGGGCTCTGCCCTTATCCACCAGGCGGGCGCGGGGCGCGCGGTGTCGAGTAGGCGAGGGGGGGGGGGGGCGGGGTGCGGTGAGCGCGCGCGCGCGACAGCGCGACAGAGGTTGAAGGAGGCGCTGCGCGGGCTGGGCCGTGGGCGCTGTAGCACTAGAGCCCATAGGCACAGTAGGTTCTTCTCCTTTTTCTTTTTCTTTTCTGTTTTGTTTTTGCTTTTCTGTTTTGCAAAATGTTTGGCCACCATTTCACTTCTGTAAAATATGTGACTTAGCCACACAAATACAGTGCAATATCTAGCACTGCCATAAAAAGGTTTGGAGTCCAGAAGTTTTCATTTGAATTTTATTTAAATGAGAATGGATTAAATGGTGCTGTTTTGGTACTGTTTCATGATGTTAGAGTCATCTAGGTAATATAGGTGATGATGTTTTCCTGAACATAATTAATTATTGAATATTTCCAACATTATGAACATTTTAGTTCCTGGATTTGAACATCTTTTAAATTCACTTTAAATTTGAATTCCATTTCAAAGTGGAATTTGAAATGAGATATGAGATTAAAGGTGATCAAGCACTGTTAAGCATGATGACTTGGCATTGATCATGGGGGATTACTATAGCTAATACATGGGGATGTTACATATATGTATGCTCCAAGCCCCTAACACATATATTGTGTCTATGAGAGCACAGAACAAAATGCAAAAAAATAATAATCTATGACTTACATGCATGAACTGATGATGTGGCACTGTTGCATGGATATGCTAATGTAGAAAATGTAACTTAGAACTTACATGCATGGCATGGTGATGTGACATGGTTGCATGATTAGGAAAATAGATTATGGGTTGTGTCACAATTAAATCTAATGCGATTTAAAACTCACTTAAAATCCACGAACTCATTTTTTTGGGGGGAATCCAACTGATATTGCATGGTAGAGGATTTTCATGCGTAGACCTATGGATATGGATGCTAGTGGATCTAGATAGTAAATCTAACTAGCAAATCTAACAAGTACAACAATTATAATGATGGAAAAGCATATATGTTGAGATAATTAGAAGTATTGAGAATCACGAGCTCTTGAGTATATAGGACGAGGGAGCTATACGTCACATGTGCATGTAGAGCAAAAGGACATCACGTTAAACGTGCAACTCATACTCTCTCTTCTCTTTATTATTTTTCTGATTTTCCAAAAGAGTAGTATGTAATAAAGCTCACCTTTTGGTTGAACATGTTCTAGAGTGGAGCAAACCAACCAGTTTTTGTAGGGACCGATGGAACTCTTATTTTGAGAAAAAATCACTCACGGTCTCTAGACTTGAGCCGGTGCTTATTTTGGTACCCTAAGTTCAATGTACCCAAAATACGATCCCTCAACTTGTCATGGGTTCACATACGGTCCAAAATACGATTTTGTCTACGTATCTGCTGATTTGGCGCTGGTCCGATGGATCCACTTGGCGTTGATTGGCCACGTCGGTGGAAGTGCTGTAATACGCAGGTACTCGAGGTCTTTTTTGCAAAATCGGCAGAACTAAAAGGAGCTGCTGTTCCGCCCGCCGCTCGCCGACCGGACGACGCACTCCTCGCAAAGCGTCATGGCCCACCACCTCTGACATCACCGGCTGCCCGCGCCCATGCGGCCGGACGCACTCCGCGCCGATCTTGGCCACGCGCGCCACTGCCTCCACCTCGTGCCCCCACGGCACCGGCACGCGGCTGTCGAGGATCTTGCTGGTGGATGCTCGCTCGGCGCGCTTGATGGCGACCTCCCGCCCATCGGGGAGCTTCGGTCAGCAGAGCAGGTGTGGCCTCCCCTTGCCCGGCAGAGCAGCAGTGACAGTGGCGCGCAGGAGCTCCTCCATGGCGTGGCCCCCTGGCAGCGTGCGTTTGCCAGCCGCATGCAGAGAAGATTGGTCCTTCTTTCTTAGCCATGGAGAGCGTCGAGCACCAGCACCAAGCTGCCACCCGCCTCTCTAGTTCCCTACCCCATCCGGTGGTACCAGCACTCGGCGGCGGCGGCGCTGATTTGTTTCATCGAGTTTCATGAACACTAACTTTGTTTATTGGAGCAGTACTGCGCTAGTTCTAGCATGGTTCACATTCTATCCATGTTCCATTTTTTGGTGGCAGCGATGTACAGGCAGCAGCCTTGCTACGTGACAGCGGCAGGCGGCAGCGACACAGGCCACGACGAATGCAACCTACTACATGCAGATGCAAACGCCGATGTTGTACCCGAGAGTGGAGACGGTGGCGCATGACAAGGCCCCGACGCAGGCACCGGCCACCGTGTACTACCAGGCAGAAGCTCCGAACAACGCCGTCACTCAACAACCATGCGCGATCTAGTTCCCTCCACCCGCCGGCATCCACGGGGTGCCGGACACTAGCTCCCGCTGTCGGGGACCTTCCCTGACCCATACTCGTACTTGGACTTTGCCCTTCGAAAGCTCATGGGCCGGGCCCACCTATGCACATCGCTCTGCTACAAGTACTTGGAGAAAGGCAACGAGGAGGGGATCCGCGTAGGATCAGGCACGACACGGCACAACGGCTCCTCCTCCCCTCCCTTCTTCTTCCTAATGTTCCTCCTTCTTCCTCCTCCATCCTCCCTCAGTTCACTTGTATCAGACCTTGGTTCCCCTGTAATGGAGTGTTGCTAGTGGGTTGTGAACTGGGTACCTAACATCTGGCATCAGAGCCATATCACCACCCTTCCAAAATTCTTCCCAAAATTTTCCCCAATCACCACCTATCACCTGTTCGTGCAAATGTCTAGCCACCAATTGTGTTCAGATCACCAGGTCTTAGCATTGTCGTGGAGTACGCAATCTACCCTATCACGGTTGATGTGTTGTACTCGCTCTTCAGTCCCTTCGGTGTAGAGCAGCTGGTGGTTTATGCCCCAACAAAATCCGATGATGGACATCCATGTCTGGTGGCGGATGTCCAATTCCATTCACCGCACGTGGCGGCGCACGCGTTGGAGTACTGGGATGGCCGCTGCATCTACTACCGATGTTGTCATCTACAGATGTGGAACGTGACCCCTGACATCTTGTCGTCCCCAACCTCACCTCCAGTGCGCACAGCAACACCGGCTGCGTTCATGGCGGGTAATACCACAGTATCGGAGCACTCCGCCTGCTTGGACCCTTTCATCAACAGACGCATGCCATCTACTCCAACGCCGTTGTCAATGAGGTCCACGATGTCGCCTCTGATTTCTGCCCCGAGCCTGTAGTCGACCTCACCGCCATCGACGCCACTGTCGCTGCAGTATCCCCCGACGTCTCCTCTTGCACCGCCAAAGCCCCAGAGGTCCTCCAGGTCGTCCATGACGCGTCCCCTGACTGCATCAAGATGGCGCCTGTCACATGTTTGACGAATTGCTTGCACTAGGTCGCCACCACCGACATGGTCAACAAGGTCTGTGATGCCACTTCCGCCATTCTCCTCGAGCCTGCGGTTGACCTCAACGACACCACGCCCACCCTTGAAATGGCCGAACCAGAAGAACAGGAAGAGTACCAGGTTGTGGCGACGGCGTCCCAGGCTGTCGACATCACCATTGATGTCAAACTCGCCACTCCTGTACCTCCCCCGCTCTTGAGGTACGGCCCTGACGTCACCAACCACTATGCCAACGTTGCTGATGCATCCCTGAGTCCAATGGTCACACGTCCGGCTGGGTTAGTGTCCTCAGATGTCTTCTCGACCATGTCGCTGCAGTCGGATGTTGTCCGTCAGTCAGATGCACCTATGCACGTAATGCGTTTGATAGATTACCACGTCCATGGCAACGACCGGGTGAAGCCTATGCTCGCACTGAGGCATGCGATTCATTTGGGGGTTGAGAGCAAAGGCATGCTCCTGTCACCATTGCAAAAGAGAGTCACGCAGCAACAGTGGCCGCCCCTATTCAAGTACAGAGTGCAGCGTGCTACTTGTGAGCTGCGTTGGGATTTTTCCCCAAGAGGAGGGAAGATGCAGTACAGTAGAGATAAGTATTTCCCTCAGTGAGAACCAAGGTTATCAAACCAGTAGGAGAATCACACAAAGCCTCGTGAACAGCACCTGCACACACAAAAGCAAATACTTGCACTCAACGCGGGCAAGAGGGTCGTCAATCCCCTTAAACTCGTTACTTGCAAGGATTAAATCTTGTAGTGGTAGATAGATAAATTGCAAAGTAAAATAAAAGTACTAAAACTACAGCCGGTATATTTAGGTTTTCTTTTTATATTTAAAGTAAACCCGGGGGGCCATAGTTTTCACTAGAGGCTTCTCTCTCGAACACATAGGATACGGTGGGTAGACAAATTACTGTTGGGCAATTGATAGAAAAGCGCATAGTTTTGACGATATTCAAGGTAATGATCATGTATATAGGCATCATGTCCGACACAAGTAGACTGACTCCTGCCTACATCTACTACTATTACTCCACCCATCGACCGCTATCCAGCATGCATCTAGGGTATTAAGTTAATGAAAACAGAGTAACGCCTTAAGCAAGATGACATGATGTAGACAAAGTAAACCCAATCAATATGAATAAACCCGGTCGTTTTACCCTTAATTGCAACAATTCAAATACGTGTCTTGTCCCCTACTTTGTCACTGGGATATAGAGCACCGCAAGATTGAACCCATTACAAAGCACCTCTCCCGCTGAAGATAAATCAATCTTGTTGGCCAAACCAAATGGATAGATCGGAGAGAAATACAAAGCTATAAAAATCATGCATAATAAGTTCAGAAAAGACTCAATTACTTCTCATGAATATTTAGATCATAAACCCACAATTCATCGGATCCCAACAAACACACCGCAAAAGAAGATTACATCGAATAGAACTCCAAGAAGATCGAGGAGAATGTTGCATTGAAGATCAAAGAGAGAAACGAAGTCATCTAGATACTAGCTATGGACTCGTAGGTCTGTGGTGAACTACTCACACATTATCGGTAGGGCAGTAAGGTTGATGTAGAAGCCCTCCGTGATTGATTCCCCCTCCGTCAGGGTGTCGGAAAAGGCCTCCAGATGGGATCACAGAAGAACAGAAGCTTGCGGCGGTGGAAAAGTTATTCGGGGTGGTTCTCTGTTGGTTTCCCAATATTTGAGAATTTATAGAAGTAGAATTAGGTCAAAAGGAGCCACGTGGGGCCCACAAGGTAACAGGGCACGGCCACCCCCTTGGGCGCGCCCTGTTGCCTTGTCGTCCCCTCATAGGTCTTCTGGTCCTCCCCCGAAGCTTCTAGGGTCTCTTTTGTCCAGAAAAAAAATCGTCAAAAGTTTCGTAGCGTTTGGACTCCGTTTGGTACCGATTTTCTGGAAAACCAGAAACAAGCAGAAAACAGCAACTGGCACTGGGCACTAGGTTATTAGGTTAGTTCCCAAAAATGATATAAAATGACATATAATTGCATATAAAACATCCAAGATTGATACTATAATAGCATGGAACAATAAAAAATTATAGATACGTTGGAGACGTATCAGTATCCCCAAGCTTAATTCCTGCTCGTTCTCGAGTAGGTAAATGATAAAAACAGAATTTTTTTTGTGGAATGCTACCTAACATGTTTATCATGTAATCTCTTTTACGGTATGAATATTAAGAAACGAGTGATTCAAGGCAATAGTCTATAATTTGATATAAAGACATCAATACTCAGGCATACCAACAAACAATCATGCCTTTCAAAATAAAAATGCTAAAGAATGCTATCCCTACAAAATCATATAGCCCGTCATGCTTAGTCTTCCTAACACAAAGTATTAATCATGAACTACCCCGATGACAAGCCAAGCAATTGGATCATACTTTTTAACGCGCTTCAGCTTTTTCAACTCCCACGCAATACATGAGCGTTGGTCATGGATATAGCAGTATGGGTGGAATAGAATGAAGTGATAGAGATCAATAAGGGGAAGTCAAAAAGGAAGATAGTCTCGCATCGACGCGGCTAATCAATGGGCTATGGAGATGCCCATCAATTGATATCAATGCAAGGAGTAGGGATTGCCATGCAACGGATGCACTAAGAGCTATAAGTGTATGAAAGCTCTAACTGAAACTAAGTGGGTGTGCATCCAACTTGCTTGCTCATGAAGACCTCGGGCATTTGAGGAAGTCCGTCATCGAAATATACAAGCCCAAGTTCTATAATGAAAAATTCCCACTAGTAAATAAAAGTGATAACTCAGGAGACTCTCTATATGAAGAACATGGTGCTACTCTGAAGGACAAGTGTGGCAAAGGATAGTAACATTGCCCCTTCTCTCTTTTTCTCTCATTTTTTTTGTGTGGGCACTTTTTGGTCTCTTATTTTCTCCTTTTTTTTATTTTTCGTTCGAGTCTCATCCCGACTTGTGGGGGAATCATAGTCTCCATCATCCTTTCCTCACTGGGACAATGCTCTAATAATGATGATTATCATACTTTTATTTACTTACAACTCGATACTAGAACAATATGACTCTATATGAATGCCTCTGGCAGTGTACCAGGATGTGCAATGATCTAGCGTAACATGTATAAAAATGATGAACGGTGGCTGAGCCACAAATACTATGTCAGCTATATGATCATGCAAAGCAATATGACAATGAAGATGTGTGTCATATAAATGGAACGGTGGAAGTTGCATGGCAATATATCTCGGAATGGATATGAAAATGACATAATAGGTAGGTATGGTGGCTGTTTTGAGGAAGATATAAAGAGGCTTATGTGTGATAGAGCATATCATATCACGGGCTTTGGATGCACCAGCGAAGTTTGCACCAACTCTCGAGGTGAGAAAGGGCAATGCACGGTACCGAAGAGACTAGCAAATTGCGGAAAGGTAAGAGCGCGTATAATCCATGGACTCACATTAGTCATAAAGAACTCACATACTTATTGCAAAAGTCTATTAGACCTCAAAGCAAAGTAGTACTCGCATGCCCCTAGGGGGATAGATTGGTAGGAAAAGACCATCGCTCGTCCCCGACCGCCACTCATAAGGTAGGCACTCAATAATAAATCATGCTCCAACTTCATCGCATAACTAGGGACTATACGTGCATGCTTCGGGAATCACAAACCTTAAAACCAATATTCTTACTAAACCACAATCATTCACTAGTACATCCACATATTACCATCTTAATATCGCAAAACTATTGCAAAGAATCAAACTTATCATATTCAGTGATCTACATGAAAGTTTTTATTATATCCCTCTTGAATACCTATCCTTTATGGACTAATCTTATAACCCGTGCAAATTACCATTACTATTTATTAGACTCTCAAAAAGATTTAAGTGAAGCATGAGAGTGCAACTATTTCTTTAAAATATAACCACCGCCGTGCTCTAAAAGATATAAGTGAAGCACTAGAGCAACTGCCTAGCTCAAAAGATATAAGTGAAGCACATAGAGTATTCTAACAAATCACGAATAAATGTGGGTCCCTCTCAAAAGGTGTGTTAAAAAATATGATTGTGGCAAACTAAAAAGCAAACAAAGCAAAGAAAACTATGGCACAAGACACTCCAAGTAAAACTCATATCATGTGATGAGTAAAAATATAGCTCCAAGTAATATACCGATAGATTGTAGACAAAAGAGGGGATGCCATCCGGGGCATCCCCAAGCTTAGACGCTTGGGTCTTCCTTGAATATTACCTTGGGGTGCCTTGGGCATCCCCAAGCTTAGGGTCTTGCCGCTCCTTATTCCTTCATCCATCGTGATCTCACCCAAAACTTGAAAACTTCAGCACACAAAACTCAACAGCAACCTCGTGAGATCCGTTAGTATAACAAACAAATCTTAAACTTTAGGTACTGTTATAAATTGATTCATATTTAATATGCAATAGAAAATAGAATCTGTCTAAAACAGAATAGTTTGTAAAGATCTGAATAAAAATCATACTTCTGTAACTCCAAAAATTCTGAAAATTTTGGACAACGTAAACAATTCATATTAAAATACTTTGCCAAAAATTATACGAGTTATGAATAGAAATTCCAGAACTGGGTGCAAAACTTTCTGTTTTTCAAACAGCATCGATTATACTATCATCCAAATCATCCTAAAGGCATTACTTGGCACAAACACTACTTAAAACATAAAAACACAATCATAACAGTAACTATAATTGTGCAAACACACAAAACAGAAAAGAAAAGCAAAAATTTAAGATACATATTGGGTTGCCTCCCAACAAGCGCTATTGTTTATGCCCCTAGCTAGGCTTTGAAATTTTAACGATGCTCACATAAAAGATAAGAATTGAAGCACAAGGAGAGCGTCATAAAACATGTGACAAACACATTTAAGTCTAACATACTTCCTATGCATAGGCATTTTATACAAAAACAAATTATCAAGACAAGCAATATCTAGCATATGCAAATAGGAAGAATGAAGCATTAAAAATTTCAACACAAAGAGAGGTAATTTAATAACATGAAGACTTCTATAACCATATTTTCATCTCTCATAATAATTGCATGTAGGATCATAATCAAATTCAACAATATAGCTATCATCTTCATGATCCCTATGCATAAAAATTTATAATCTTCCAAGATAGTAGGATTAACATCAACTAAAGTCAAGACCTCTCCAAACCCACTTTTATCAAAAATTTCATAAGATTGAACACTCTTTGAATATGTCGGATTCTTTTTACCTAAAGTTGACACTCTTCCAAACCCACTTTCAATATTATTGTAAATATTATTATCAATAACATATTCATCATGAGGCATAAATAAATTTTTAAGATCATAAGAAGCATTATCACCCCAATCATGATAATTACAATAAGTAGTGGACATGACAAAATTATCATCCCCAAGCTTGTAGCTTTGCATAGTATTAGCACAATTGACATTAATAGAATTTATAATAACAAAATTGCAATCATGCTTTTCATTCAAGGAGCTATCATGAATCACTTTATAAACTTCTTGTTTTAGCACTTCATCACAATTTTCAGATTCATGATTTTCAAGCAAAACTTTGATGACCCACAAGTATAGGGGATCAATCGTAGTCCTTTCGATAAGTAAGAGTGTTGAACCCAACGAGGAGCAGAAGGAAATGACAAGCGGTTTTCAGTAAGGTATTCTCTGCAAGTACTGAAAGTAGCGGTAACCGATAGTTTTGATAGCAAGATAATTCGTAACAAGTAACAAGTAGTAATGGTAAAAAAAGTGCAGCAAGGTGGCCCAATCCTTTTTTGTAGCAAAGGACAAGCCGGAATGAACTCGTATAATAAGCAAAGCGTTCTCGAGGACACATGGGAATTTCATCTAGTCACATTCATCATGTTTGTTTGATTCGCGTTCGCTACTTTGATAATTTGATATGTGGGTGGACCGGTGCTTGGGTGCTGTTCTTACTTGAACAAGCCTCCCACTTATGATTACCCCCTCTCGCAAGCATCCGAAACTACGAAAGAAGAATTAAGATAACTCTAACCATAGCATGAAACATATGGATCCAAATCAGCCCCTTACGGAATAGCGCATAAACTACGGTTTAAGCTTCTGTCACTCTAGCAACCCATCATCTAATTACTACTCCACAATGCCTTCCCTTAGGCCCAAAGATGGTGAAGTGTCATGTAGTCGACGTTCACATGACACCACTAAAGGAAGCACAACATACATAGCATCAAAATATCGAACGAATACCAAATTCACATGATTACTTATGACAAGACTTCTCCCATGTCCTCAAGAACAAAAGTAACTACTCACAAATCATATTCATGTTCAAGATCAGAGGGGTATTGAATAGCATTAAGGATCTGAACATATAATCTTCCACCAAATAAACCAGCTAGCATCAACTACAAGATGTAATCAACACTACTAGCAACCCACGGGTACCAATCTGAGGTTTTGAGATAAAGATTGAATACAAGAGATGACTAGGGTTTGAGATGAGATGGTGCTGGTGAAGATGTTGATGAAGATTGGTCCACCCACAATGAGAGCATCGTTGGTGATGTCGATGGCTTAAATTTCCCCCTCCCGGAGGGAAGTATCCCCGGCGGAATCGCTCCGCCGGAGAGCAAAAGTGCTCCTGCCCAGGTTCCGCCTCGAGACGGCAGCGCTTCATCCCGAAAGTCTTCTCTCCATTTTTTAGGGCAAAAGAACCTATATAGCAGAAGGAGGGGGCCAGACGCCATCCAGGGGCCCCAGAATGCATCAGGGCGCGCCCTGTTGCCTTGTGGGCAACTGGTGGGTCCCCTCTGGTATTTCCTTTCTCCAGTATTTTTTATATATTCAATAAAAAATCCCCGTGAAGTTTCAGGTCAATTGGAGCTCTGTAGAATAGGTATCTCTGATGTGGCTATTTCAGGTCCAGAATTCTAGCTGCCGGTATTCTCCCTCTTCATGTAAATCTTGCAAAATAAGAGAGGAAAGGCATAAGAATTGTACCATAAAGTGAAATAATGATTAAAAACACAATAATTATTCATAGGAAATCATGATGCAAATTGGACGTATCAACTCCCCCAAGCTTAGACCTCGCTTGCCCTCAAGCGAAAAGTCGAAATCGATAATCACGACCACGTGTTTAGAGAGAGAGAGACGTCGATAAAAATAAAATACAGACATGGAGCATCATGATCTTTATTATAACAGCAATATATCATCATAAAACTCCTGATGAAAAAGTGACAATTCATCCACAAGTTAAAGTATGAACCATAAAGCAAATTGAAAACTAACAAACTATGATCTCAGTCACTAAAGCAATTGCAATTCATCATATTGACAGAAAGAGTCTATGTAAGAGCTTTGTTTAGCAAGTTCACATACTCAACTATCATTTAGTCTTCCTTGATTGCTGGCACTCACGTCATACTTATGGAGCAAAAGTTTCAGTCGAACACATAGAAAGATAGGGGCTTATAATTTCGCCTCCCAACGTATTTACCTCGAAGGTAATGTCATCAATAATAACTCATGATCACCTACATTCAACTGCATATATATGCATGGATCAATCCCCACCACATGATGTTTGCCAAAAGAGAAAATAAAAACAGAATAGAAGAGAATACTATTGACTCTTGCATGAAAGTAAATACATAAAGTAAAAGATAGGCCCTTCGCAGAGGGAAGCAGAGGTTGCCATGCGCTTTTGTTTTTGGATGTGCAAGCTCTTAATGTAAAGGAACGTCACTTTGTATTGCCCCTTGTGATAGCGACCTTTATTATGCAGTCTATCGCTTTTATTGCTCCACCATCACAAGATCGTACAAAGCTTATTTTCCTGTACAATAAAAGTTCATACATATTTAGGAGCAATTTTTATTGCTTTTGCACCAATGACAACTTACTTGAAGGATCTTATTCAATCCATAGGTAGATATGGTGGACTCTCATGGCATGAAACTGGGTTTAAGGTTTTGGATGCACAAGTAGTATCTCTACTTGGTGAGGATTTTTGGCTAGCAAAGATAGGGGGCAAACACCACATGTTAGAGGATCCAAAACAATATAACTTCTATGTGAATATAAGCAAACATAACCCATTACGATGTCTTCCTTGTCCAACGTCAACTAATTGACATAGAATATTTGATGGGGGCTCACAATCATAAAAGATGTCCAAGATAGTGTATTTATATGTGAGACCTCTCTTCCTTTATTACTTTTTCATGAATTGCTACAATGACCAATGCTATGTTTGTCAACATCCAACAAGTTTTATCAATTATACTTCTTTTATGTGAAGTCATCACTCCCCATGGGATTAGCATATGATCCTTTTTCTTTCCTCCCCCCCTTTTTTTTCTTTTGATTGAAACGTAAAAGTAGAGAAGCAAAAGCAAACTACTCTTTATTATATAACTCTCACACTCGATTACATAGATAGATGGATCACAAAGCAAACACTCAAAGCTAGATCATACTAAAATTTTATTCCTCTAAATCACGAAATAACTAAGGATCGAACTAAGATAGATAATGATGATAAAAGTGATGGTGATATGATACCGGGGCGCCTCCCCCAAGCTTGGCACAAGCCAAGGGGAGTGCCCATACCCGTGTACTTAAGTCTCCTTCTTCGGTGATGGTGGTGATGATGAGGTAGGCTTGTCCTTCAGCTTCAGCAAGTACTCCAGATTGCTATTGATTCTCCGAAGGGCATGATTTTGCTCTTCCAACAAAATAACCTCATGAGTGAGCAAAGTATTTTGGGCACAAATTGCTTCAACAGCCTTTAATGCATTAATTTCAGACAAAGAGAGGTTGTGATGAAGAGTTTGTAATATGTCTCCCATTTTTGTTATCTCCTCTGTGCATGTGGCTCGATCTTCTGTTCCTTGAATCCGATCCTCCATGACCTTCCCGGGCTCCTCCTCCATAGCCGCATCCACCACTCCGGACAACCACTCATAATATACTTCACTGAACGGACGTTTCGCGAGTGAAGGTTGAATAATACGGTGCTTGGTGCGGAGCTTCCGCGGAGCCATGGCGATCTAGATCTGTCAGAAAAATAGTCCGAAACAAGAACAGAGGAGAAACTTGCGATACGGTGGTCAAAACATAGGGGATTATATATAAAGAATTTTTTCTTGCAAAACAAGCATACGGGAAAAAACGGAGTCGGGAAGGCGCACGTGGGGCCCACAAGGCATCAGGGCGCGCCCCAGGGGGGTGGCCGCGCCCTGTTGCCTTGTGAGCACCCTGTGGGTCCTCTCGGCTGTTTCTTATTTTTGTAATTTTTCTAATATTCCACAACTGATAGAAATAATTTTTATGGAATTTTTGGAGTCTGTTTACTTACCGTATCACATACCTACCCCTTTTCAGGCTTGTGGAGCGGTCTGGAAGATTTCTTCTATGTGCTCTTCCGGTGTAATTGTTTCAATAATATTAGTTTCAACATTAATGGGCGTACCTGAGATATAATGTTTAATTCTTTGCCCATTAACCACTCTCAGATTATTGCCTTCGGAGTTGTTTATTTTAATGGCTCCGGAGCGATAAACTTCTTCGATGATATACGGTCCTTCCCATTTAGTGAGAAGTTTTCCTGCAAAAAATCTTAGACAAGAATTGTATAATAGAACATGATCACCTATATTGAATTCCCATTTTTGAATTCTTTTATCATGCCATCTTTTGACTTTTTCTTTAAACAACTTGCCATTTTCATAAGCTTGGGTTCTCCATTCATCTAGAGAGCTAATATCAAATAACCTCTTTTCACCGGCAAGTTTAAAATCATAGTTAAGTTCTTTAATTGCCCAATATGCTTTATGTTCTAACTCAAGAGGTAAATGACATGCTTTTCCATAAACCATTTTATATGGAGACATACCCATAGGATTTTTATAAGCGGTTCTGTAAGCCCATAATGCATCATCAAGTTTCTTAGACCAATTCTTTCTGGATCTATTAATGGTCTTTTACAAAATCAATTTTATTTCTCTATTAGGTAATTCAACTTAACCACTAGACTGAGGATGATAAGGAGATGCAATTATATGGTTAACATCATATTTAGCAAGCAATTTAAGGAAAGCACCATGAATAAAATGCGAACCACCATCAGTCATTAAATATCTAGGGACTCCAAACCTCGGGAAAATAACTTCTTTAAGCATTTTGATGGAAGTGTTGTGATCAACACTACTAGTTGGAATAGCTTCTACCCACTTAGTAATGTAATCAACAACAACTAGAATATGAGTATACCCATTGGATTTAGGAAAAGGTCCCATATAATCAAAACCCCAAACATCAAATGGTTCAATAACAAATGAATAATTCATAGGCATTTCCTGACGTCTACCAACATTACCAATTCTTTGACATTCATCACAAGAAAGGACAAACTTGCGTGCATCTTTAAAAATAGTAGGCCAATAAAAACCAGATTGTAATACCTTGTGTGCAGTTCTGTCTCCTGCATGATGTCCTCCATATGCCTCGGAGTGACACTTGCGTAGGATTTGTTCCTATTCATACTCAGGTACACAACGTCTAATAACACCATCTACTCCTTCTTTATATAAGTGTGGGTCATCCCAAAAGTAATGTCTTAAATCAAAGAAAAACTTTTTCTTTTGTTGGTATATAAAACTAGGTGGTATATATTTAGCAACAATGTAATTAGCATAGTCTGCATACCAAGGATTATTACGAGAAGCATTTATCACAGCTAATTGTGCATCAGGGAAATCATCATTAATAGGAAGTGGGTCATCAAGAACATTTTCCATTCTAGACAAATTATCAGCCACGGGATTCTCAGCTCCCTTTCTATCAATAATATGCAAGTCAAATTGTTGTAGCAGAAGAACCCATCTAATAAGTCTAGGTTTAGCATCTTTCTTTTCCATAAGGTATTTAATAGCAGCATGATCAGTGTGAATAGTAACCTTGGAATCAACAATGTAAGATCTGAATTCATCACATGCAAACACAACTGCTAAAAATTCTTTCTCAGTAGTAGCATAATTTCTTTGAGCACTGTCTAGAGTTTTACTAGCATAATGGATAACATTTAATTTCTTATCAACTCTTTGCCCTAGAACAGCACCAACAGCATAATCACTAGCATCACACGTAATTTCAAAGGGTAGGTTCCATTCAGGTGGTTGAACAATGGGTGCAGAAATTAAGGCTTTCTTAAGTACTTCAAAGGCTTCTACACAATCATCATCAAAAACAAAAGGAACATCCTTTTGCAAGAGTGTAAGAGGTCTAGAAATTTTAGAGAAGTCTTTTATAAACCTTCTATAGAAACTAGCATGACCAAGGAAACTTCTTATACCTTTGATATCTTTAGGGCATGGCATTTTCTCAATAGCATCAACTTTAGCTTTATCAACTTCAATACCTCTTTCAGCAATTTTATGCCCAATGACTATACCTTCATTCACCATAAAGTGGCACTTCTCCCAATTCAAGACAAGATTAGTTTCTTCACATCTCCGCAAAACTCGATCAAGGTTGCTCAAGCAATCATCAAAAGAATTTCCGTAAACGGAAAATCATCCATGAAAACCTCAACAATCTTTTCACAAAAATCAGAGAATATAGCAGTCATACATCTTTGAAAGGTAGCAGGTGCATTACATAAACCAAAAGGCATACGACGATAAGCATAAGTTCCAAAAGGACAAGTAAAGGTGGTTTTATCTTGATCTTCAGGGGACACAGGTATTTGAGAGAAACCATAATAACCATCTAGGAAACAAAAGTGTGTATGCTTAGACAATCTTTCTAACATTTGATCAATAAAAGGCAAGGGGTAATGATCTTTTCTAGTAGCTTGATTTAATTTCCTAAAATCAATTACCATCCTATAACCAGTTACAATTCTTTGTGGGATAAGTTCATTTTTATCATTAGGAACAACGGTAATACCTCCTTTCTTAGGAACACAATGAACATGACTTACCCATCTACTATCAGCTATGGGATAAATTATACCTGCTTCCAGAAGCTTTAATATTTCAGTTGTTACCACATCCTTCATTCTAGGATTCAGCCTTCTTTGATGATCAACAACGGGTTTAGCATCTGGTTCCATACGAATTTTATGCTGACATAAAGTGGGACTGATGCCCTTAAGATCATCAAGAGTATATCCAATAGCAGCACAGTGCTTCTTCAGAGTTTTAAGTAATCTCTTTTCTTCATGCTCTGAAAGGTTAGCACTAACAATAACATGATATATCTTCTTTTCATCAAGATAATCATATTTAAGTGTATCAGGTAATTGCTTTAATTCAAACACAGGATCAACCTTGGGTGGTGGTGGATCTCCCAAGGTTTCAACAAGCAAATTATGTTTAAGGATAGGTGCTTGTTTAAAGAATGACTCGTCTATTTCATTTCTTTCATTCATATTCATATCTTTCTCATGGTCTAGAAAATATTGTTCTAAAGGATCAGTAGGAGGCACATCAATAGAAGCAAGACCAATAATTTCATCCTTACTAGGTAATTCTTTATCATGAGGTTGTCTACGAAATTTAGAGAAATTACAATCATGAGACATCTCACCAAAATTAACACTAACAATTTCCTTAGTGCAATCAATCTTAGCATTAACAGTATTCAAGAAGGGTCTACCAAATATAATGGGACAAAAATCATCTCATGGTGATCCAAGAACAAGAAAATCAGTAGGGTATTTGATCTTACCACACAAGACATCAACATCTCTAACAATCCCAAGCGGTGAAATAGTATCTCTATTTGTAAGCTTAATAGTAACATCAATATCTTCAATCTCAACAGGTGCAATATCATTCATAACTTCTTGATAGAGAGTAAACGGAATAACACTCACACTAGCACCAATATCACATAAACCATGATAGCAATGATCTCCAATTTTATGAGAAATAATAGGCATGACAATTACAGTTTTTTTTATCTTTAGTGTCTGGCTTAGCAATTCTAGTTGCTTCATCACAGAAATATATGACATGTCCATCAATATTATCAACCAAAGGATCTTTAACCATTGCAACACTAGGTTCAACTTTAATTTGTTCAGAAGGTCTAGGTGCTCTAATATTACTTTTATTAACCACAGTTGAAGCTTTAGCATGTTCTTTAATCCTAACGGGGAAAGGAGGTTTCTCAATATAAGCAGTAGGCACAACTGGATCAACGTTGTAAACAATTGTTTCTTCTTTAACACTAATAGGTTCTTCAGTCAATTCAATAGGTGGATGATATTTAAACCATTTCTCCTTAGGGAGATCAACATGAGCAGCAAAAGATTCACAAAAGGTAGCTACTATCTTAGAGTCAAATCCATATTTAGTACTAAACTTATGAAAAGCATCAGTTTCCATAAAAGATTTAACACAATCAAACTCAAGATTTATACCTGACTCATTACCTTTGTCGATTTCCCAATCTTCAGATTTACGTTTAATTCTTTCTAGAAGATCCCATCTGGATTCAATAGTTCTCTTCATTAAGGAACCAGTAGAAGAAGTATCGAGCATGGATCGATCATTATAAGAAAGCCGAGCATAAAGGTTTGAAGAATTATTTCTCTTCAGAGCTCATGATTGGGGCATGTGTGCAACATATACTTAAGTCTCCCCCAAGCTTGAGCGATACTTTCTCCTTCACGAGGCCAAAAGTTATATATATAATTCCGATCACGATGAACCAAATGCATAGGATAAAATTTCTGGTGGAATTCCAGCTTCAACCGGTTCCAGTCCCATGTTTCAGTATCATCACATAGCCTATACCATGTCAATGCCTTTCCCTCCAAAGATAAAGGGAATACTTTCTTCTTAACTCCATCTCCAGATAAACATGCAAGCTTAAACAATCCGCAAATTTCATCCACGTATATCAAGTGCATATCAGGATGCACCGTTCCATCTCCTTCATAAGGATTAGCTAGCAGTTTCTCTACCATACCCGAAGGAATTTCATAATAAATATTTTAAGTAGGTTCAATAGGTTGAGGAGCAACTCTCAATGCTTCTAGTCGAGGTGAAGATACCCCGAACAAGCCCCTCAAAGGATTACTTTCCATAGTGACAAGTGACAATAAATTTCAGCACGTAATATAAATGTTTCCTTACCAAATTTCACCTACCAAAGGCGCTTCGCTCCCCGGCAACGGCGCCAGAAAAGAGTCTAGATGACCCACAAGTATAGGGGATCAATCATAGTCCCTTCGATAAGTAAGAGTGTCGAACCCAACGAGGAGCAGAAGGAAATGCCAAGCGGTTTTCAGCAAGGTATTCTCTGCAAGTACTGAAAGTAGCGGTAATAGATAGTTTTGATAGCAAGATAATTCGTAATAAGTAACAAGTAGTAACGGTAAAAAAAGTGCAGCAAGGTGGCCCCATCCTGTTTTGTAGCAAAGGATAAGCCGGAACAAACTCGTATAATAAGCAAAGCGTTCTCGAGGACACATGGGAATTTCATCTAGTCACTTTCATTATGTTTGTTTGATTCGCGTTCGCTACTTTGATAATTTGATATATGGGTGGACCGGTGCTTGGGTATTGTTATTACTTGAACAAGCCTCCCACTTATGATTACCCCCTCTCGCAAGCATCCACAACTACGAAAGAAGAATTAAGATAACTCTTACCATAGCATGAAACATATGGATCCAAATCAGCCCCTCACGGAATAGCGCATAAACTAGGGTTTGAGCTTCTGTCACTCTAGCAACCCATCATCTAATTACTACTCCACAATGCCTTCCCTTAGGCCCAAAGATGGTGAAGTGTCATGTAGTCGATGTTCACATGACACCACTAAAGGAAGGACAACATACATAGCATCAAAATATCGAACGAATACCAAATTCACATGATTACTTATGACAAGACTTCTCCCATATCCTCAAGAACAAAAGTAACTACTCACAAATCATATTCATGTTCAAGATCAGAGGGGTATTGAATAGCATTAAGGATCTGAACATATAATCTGTGGCGCCCTTGCTCGACCGTGCACTAATCATACACGCAAACGTGCACGATCGAGATCAGAGACTCATGGGAAGATATCACAACACAAATCTAAACACAAATTTAAACATAAATCTTCATATTACAAACCAGGGGTCACGAGGACCTGAATGCATAAGTCATACAAACAAATATTATCTGGGTACAGACATAGTTAGTCAAGTTTGCCTTAAGAAGGCTAGCATAACAACGACACTGATCGAAAAGGCAAAGGCCTGCTGCCTAGGGCCTCCGAAACGACTCCTGGTCGGCGAGGTCAACGTAGTAGTAGGTGCCTCCGGGGATCTCCTGCTCCTGGGCTCCGTCGTCTGATCGCAGCAACCGGGTAGGGGAAAAAGAGGTAGCAAAGCAACCGTGAGTACTCATCCAAAGTACTGACTTACATCAGAGCTATACTAAGTATGCATCGGTATCAAAGGAATGGGGCTAAATCTTTGGACTAAACTGCAGAAATGCCGGAACAGAGGGAGAAAGGCCTAGCCTATTGAAGACTAGCATCTTGAAGCAATCTTGCAGCATCAGAAGAGAATAGAACACAACAGCATATAATAAGTATATATTAGCAATGCCCTGAGATCCTTCCTCGACTACCCTATGAGAAAGTGATCCCGAGAGCAGGAGTAACAGTTTAACATTATCATATTATCCATTCATAGTTGTAGTAGATCAGGATACAACTACGAGCGTCCTGTTATCGTGGACACGGCTATTCGAATAGATCACTTCCCTGCAGGGGTGCACTACTGTTACCCAACACGCTCGATTACATCTGGCCAGACAAACTTGCTGGGTAATACCCGGCCTTGGGTAATCGACACGGCGTAGTCCTACCTAGGCTCAACAGAGAGGTCAGCACGCCGGTCTAAATCCTAAGTGCGAAGGGGTCTTGGGCCCATCGCCCTCTGCACTCCTGCACGTTGCGTGGGTGGTCGGGGCCCAGGCGCGACACTGTATACACAAGTGACGTAACCAGCCCACCCCAACAATCAGCCCGCATCTCTGAACTGTGACATCTGAAGAGCTTTCGGGAGAAACGTACGACATAGAGGGCCCCATAAACCATTATCCCGCGTGGTGGTAGTGCGTATAGGCCAGTGGCCAACTCAGATCAAATACCCAAATCCGTTAGGCGTGTTTTAGTAACTCGCAGAGACAAACAGGATTCCTGTCGCTCCGACTTGGTAACACGCGGACCCGACCAGGGACCAGGCCCACCTCTCTCCTAGGTGGTCTCCGCCTGCCCTGTCGTTCCGCCACAATATCACTCGCGGGTGCTCTTGGAGCCGACCCGTCTTTAATATTATTCTCTCGCGGGTACCCTTGGGGCCGACCCGACTTTACAGTTTTATAAGTATTGCAGTAATGAAAGTATATCCGTGATCATCACCCAGAGTGATCACGACCCGATAACAGGCATGGCATACGGACAAGGCGAAGGGCCATAGATGGATCAACAGCATAGCTAACTAAGCATCATAGGACAGCAGGTAGGTATCACCAGTAGGCGACGAAATCAGGCTATGCATCAGAATAGGAGCTATCGGAGCAACAACAGAAGCAATTCTAATGCAAGCAATAGAGGGAAAGAGTAGGCGATATCTAGATGATTAAGGGGGTTTTGCTTGCCTGGAAGCTCAGCTGAAGGGGTCTGGTCGTCGTCGACGTAGTCGTACTCAGTAGTGTCATCGGTAGTCTCGGGGTATATCGGGAGAGAAGGAGGGGGAAAAACAATAAATACACAGCAAATAATGCAACAGGGATGCATGACATGTCAACATGCAGTGCTAGGGGTGTTCTAATGCAGTGTTAGGTATTTTGGTCGGAATAGGAAATACCCGGGAGTGTTCTTCCAGCTCCGGTGTTTTTCGGTATATTGATCCAGGGGCAAAATGTCAATGTTATCTATGTTAGAGGGGTGTGGTAGGTATGTGGATATCATAATCGGATTCGTTATATTTTTCTGAGCAACTTTAATATATAAATTATTTTAATCCGAGTTACGGTTTAATTTATATGATTTTCCGAAGTTTAAATGATTTTTCTGAATTTCTGGATTTAATTTAATTCGAAATTATATTAAATATTAAATGCTATGGGTATACAGAAAATGTACCCAGATGTGTGCATGAGTGGCTGACAGGTGGGGCCAGGTCAACTGTTGACTCAGCAGTCAACAGTTGACTGGTCAAAAGTGAATAGTGCGGTGGGGCCAACATGTCATTGACTGGGTCAATCTTAGTCAGCAGTTTGACTGGTCAAAAGGTGAATAGTGAACGCGAGTCCCGCATGTCATTGTCTATATCTAAAACCTTTTAGTTAATTTAGTTTAGTCAGCTGTGGGGCCCGGCTGTTAGTATCTAATAGTATTAGCTAATTAGATTAACTCCTAATCTAAACAAGGGCCGACCCTAGTGGCAGAGAGCCAGCCGTAGGGCAGAACTGCGCAAGCGCACGCACCAGCAGAGGTGCAGCCGTGGCCAGTGGCTGGCGCGGCAGCTGCGACGGCGGGTGAGCACGGTGGGGCGGGAGCAGCAGGGCGCGGGGCAACAGCGGCGAGCGCCGGCGCGGGGGCAGCAGCAGGAGGCGGCGGCGGCGGTAGCTAGCAGAAGCAGTAGGCAGGGCGAGCACGGCGGGAGCGGGAGCAGCAGGGCGCGGCAGGGGCGAGCAGCGGCATGCGGTGGCGGGAGGCCATGCTCGGGCGGGCGTGCGCGTGGGGCACGGGCGCGCGAGCAGCACGCGGCCAGCGAGGCACGACCACGAGGTGGCCACGACGCAGGGCACAGGCAAGGGCCGGTGAGCGCGAGCTCGGCTGGAGCTCGCGCGGCGCGGGACATCGTCCTACAGCGACGATGACGAGGGAGAAAGAGGGGGGAATGCGGCGGCAGCGCACAGTTGGTGCGACAACGGGCTCGAGAAAGGCGGGGAGGCAGCGGTTGTGGCGGATCGACGGCGAACGACGATGACCGTGGACGAAGACGACGGCTCGATCTAGCGATGCAGAGGCAGAGAGCTCGAACCGATCCACAAGGGAGACGTAGTCGACGACGACGAAGGCGCTGGACATCCTCGGGTGGCACGGGGTGGCTTCGGAGCACGACAGCGGCGGTGACGTGGTGGCGAAGACGTCGGGCTTGTGCGGGAGAGAGTGCAGCGGCGCGAGGGATGGGGATAAAGGGGGCTTGGGTTAGCAGGGCGTCGAGGGGAGTCAAGTAGGACGCCGGGGTGCTACAGGGGGACGTCGCCGTGTCAGCATCCGCGTGGTCGCGCGCGAGGGCACGCGCCCTGGATGGCCATGACGCGAGATAGAAGAAGTCATGGCTGGTGGGCTGGGCCGGTACCTGTAGCGGCAGGCCGGCCAGTGCACATGGCTCTTCTTTCCTTTTTCTTTTCTCTTTTTTTATATTTTCTTTTCTGATTTGCATTTCTCTTCTATAGTAAAAGTATTTATTTAAAGCTAATATTTAGCACACAAATACTAGGCAAGATTTTGAAGCAGCAAACAAAGTTTCAAATTAATTTAGAACAATTTAAATATTTTTTTATTTTGAAAAGTCCCAATTTAATGTTGTTGGTCCAATTTTAAATAGGTTAAGGGCACTTCAAATATCCAAAAGAGGTTGGTTCCTACATGACAAATAATTAGTGAGTATTTGCAACCCATCAAACATTTTTATTTGATAGTTTGAAGAAATAAGAATTTGACTTGTTATTTGAATTTAAAACTGACTTTGCTTTTATCAAGGGGCAATTTGGCTTAATAGAACATGATGACGTGGCAACCTTTTGAGGATGATTAATGTGGCTTAACACTGGGGGTGTTACAAATCTCCTCCACTACAAGAAATCTTGCCTCGAGATTTAAGAGGTAGAGTAAGGGGGGAAGACTTGGTTACAAAATTCTAACGAGTCTTCTCGGTCTTGGTTGCTCTTCTCAAAGAAGTTGATCCATTACGTTGATGTCTTCAATTTGCTGTATCAGGGCATCATGATGAAGTCATCATCCTTTCTTCAGAATCTCCATCGTACTTACGAATAGGACAAGAGGGGAAAACTTCATGGAGACGGATGTCTGGAAGGATTGGCATCCGGTAATTATCTCAGGGAAGAAGGTAAGGTATTTCTTGAGTTGAACAAATGAAACACATCGAGAGGAAGGTAAGAAGGTACAATAAGAAGTTTCAAGCGGGTAGGCAATCGTTCGATGCCTAAACCAGAGTGTGAAAAGGGTTCAGAGCAATAGGGAATAATATTGCATCTGATACCAGAATAGATCTCTAGGAAGGTGGCTCGTGAATTACATACGAAGCCAAGCGTGAGGAATAACTTTGGAAACAGGGATATACAGGAGAGTCAGGTTTCGATCCTGCGAAACTGTAGTTAGGGTGGATCAAGAATAGGAAGGCTGGTGACATCTTGTACAATCATGATACAAGGCTTGTCAAAGGATAGCTTGTCAGCTATGTCGGCATCAACGTCGATACCAAGCGCGGGGGACGAAGAGAACCATTTTTCCTGCTCGTTGAAACGAGGCGGACCAATAGCCAAAGTTCTCGTCCCTCGGCGGTTACCGAAATGTCATCAACAATAGTGACATGGTCTTACTTGACAGGGTTGTACACCGGGGTGTTTACATAAGCAGGGAATTATTACTGCTTAGATAAAAGCTAGATTACAAGAAAGGTTAAACAAACCAATGGAAAGGAAAACATGTTTATCAGATTAAACAGACCAATGGGAAGGAAAATGTGATCACTCACGAGTGTTAGGTGCATATCCTAGGCAAGGACAAGCAGAGCATGATATCCATGACAGGGTAGCACGTAGAAAACTATTTAGGAAAAGGGCGAGGAAAATCATGAGGTTATCCATACAACGGTGTTTGGATAATTGATCAAGAAATATTTAGCATTGCGCTTCCAATGTTCTTGTTGATATTCGGAATACCACCATCATGCTTCGGGGTAGCAATGATATAGTGTTTCAAGTAAGGCTGGTTACGAAGATCACAAGAAATCCACAAGGAACAATTCCAGGGATAGCCAGGAACTCGAGGTATAACCAAGACATGATCAAGCATGTGCTGGAAGGAAGGCAAGGATGTTGTCGATGGCAACACAAATTATCGAGGGGTAAGGATGGTATTTCTCACCATGAATTCAATTGACACTTGGAAGAAGCCAAAATGTTGATGATGACCACGACACATTATGTCAAGAGGTTTCAAGAGGATGCAATCGAATAGCGACGACATCAAGCAAAAGGAATGGTGAAGCAAAAGGTATTCGGTGTTCTCGGTTGACGACAACCCAGAACCCATGGAGTGGCTATGACAGGGAAAGGTATTGCTTCATCAAAAATTCATAAGATGTAGTGCAATGGCATGATATCCTCGAGATACCAGGGGTTAATACTCGAAGGTAGAACATAATAGAAGCTGAACTGGGTCGTTGACTTGCGACAGCAGATACTTTAACCTTGTCAAAAATAGACGAGGCACTGGAATGGATTCCTTTCAGAGATATTGAATAAGGACAGCATGGTCGGAATCATAACTGCAAGGGATCAAACTAAGGAAACTGGAAGAATTATACAAATGAATATATATGTTGCAAGAAGCTTCCGTGATGGTCTACATCGTTTCCATGGGCATGAACACAGAGTTCAAGGTCGACTCCCACTTCTTCAACGCATAACCTTTCATTTACTTCTCGCTTTCGATGAAGTTGTAGTGTTGAAATTTTATCTGCCGTAACACAAGAAGAGTATGACCCGTGATGATTATTGGGCTCACACAGATAACAAAAGCATATATTCAACCCATCGGGACATTTTATGAATCTCTACAACACACTTATAGAAGCAACGGATACTATCTCGAAGCAGAGTACCGACGACACAAGCAGTGGATACAATTCGCAAATGCAGCTTGTATCAGAGGAGAACTCACAAGATTTTTGAATATGAAGGACACTGTCGGATAATAATCCAGCAAAGGGTCTGGCGGTCCACAACGAAGCTGAGGTGAGCCTCGGTACTCAACCAGAAGAAAAAGAATGTAAAAGCATCGGATTATAGCAATAACTGAATAATTCGAAGCTTAATTACAAAGGAATTATGATTTCCAAATCGGGGGGGGGGATCAGAAGCAGACGCTCTGATCGAAAAATGAGCAAGTTGAATAGAATTAGACGGACAATCAATCAAGGTTTGATTTGCCGAGAACCAGCTCATGTTCGAAATGATATCTGAGCCGTAAGGATGAATTCTAGAAATGGATTGATGATTGCGAGCATTCGCAAATGTATTGAATCAGGGGACTCAAGATGATAATGACAAAGGATGTTAACGAAGATTACTGGACAAATGGAATTAGCCATAGTGCAGGCAGTCAAGAGTTTCAAGAGTAATAGGTTGCAGAGGATTATCGGAAGATCGATTAGCAATACGAAGTATTTTGTGAAATACTTGAGCAACTGGGGATGAATGTATGAACGGCAATTATGTGATGTTATCCACAGGGATTTATCAATGGTAAAGAATTGCAAAGGCGGTGGCAGAAGGGTCTCGGGGAATCATCGAAGAGTATCTTCGAAGTCTTCTGGTGAATCAAGCAATCTTCTGGGATGAGGGGCTCTCCAGGAGAAAACGATCACGAGAACCTAGAGTCAGAGTTAGTAAAATATTTAACCCGAATAGAAGAGAGATCAGAGTCCCAGAGTAAAGGTGCGGAATAAAAGATCCTAATCACATCCATAGGTGATGTGGGCCCGTAAGCCACACAACAATGTTAGTAAAATAGTTTTTCAAAGACTAGACTCAACTTCGACCAAGGAATCGGAAGGGGGCTTCCTACAGGCAGTCGGCTCTAATACCAACTTGTGGCGCCCCTGCTCGACCGTGCACTAATCATACACGCAAACGTGCACGATCAAGATCAGAGACACACGGGAAGATATCACAACACTACTCTAAACACAAATTTAAACATAAATCTTCATATTACAAACCAGGGGTCATGAGGACCCGAATGCATCAGTCATACAAACAAATATTATCTAGGTACAGACATAGTTAGTCAAGTTTGCCTTAAGAAGGCTAGCATAACAACGACACTGATCGAAAAGGCAAAGGCCTCCTGCCTAGGGCCTCCGAACTACTCCTAGTCGGCGGGCTCAACGTAGTAGTAGGTGCCTCCGGCGATCTCCTGCTCCTGGGCTCCGTCGTCTGATCGCAACAACCGGGTAGGGGAAAAAGAGGTAGCAAAGCAACCGTAGTAAATCATTATCCCGTGTGGTGGTAGTGCGTATAGGCCAGTGGCCAACTCAGATCAAATACCCAAATCCGTTACGCGTGTTTTAGTAACATGGAGAGACAAACAGGATTCCTGTCGCTCCGACTTGGTAACACGTGGACCCGACCAGGGACCAGGCCCACCTCTCTCCTAGGTGGTCTCCGCCTACCCTGTCGTTCCGCCACAATATCACTCGCGGATTCTCTTGGAGCCGACCCGTCTTTAATATTATTCTCTCGCGGGTACCCTTGGGGCCGACCCGACTTTACAGTTTTATAAGTATTGCAGTAATGAAAGTATATCCGTGATCATCACCCAGAGTGATCACGACCCGATAACAGGCATGGCATACGGACAAGGCGAAGGGCCATAGATGGATCAACAGCATATCTAACTAAGCATCATAGGACAGCAGGTAGGTATCACCAGTAGGCGACGAATCAGGCTATGCATCAGAATAAGAGCTATCGGAGCAACAACAGAAGCAATTCTAATGCAAGCAATAGAGGGAAAGAGTAGGCGATATCTGGATGATCAAGGGGGTTTTGCTTTCCTGGAAGCTCAGCTGAAGGGGTCTGGCCGTCGTCGACGTAGTCGTACTCAGCAGTGTCATCGGCAGTCTCGGGGTTTATCGGGAGAGAAGGAGGGGGAAGAAACAATAAATACACGGCAAATAATGCAACAGGGATGCATGACATGTCAACATGCAGTGCTAGGGGTGTTCTAATGCAGTGTTAGGTATTTTGGTCAAAGCAGGAAAATGCCCGGGAGTGTTCTCCCAGCTCCGGTGTTTTTCGGTATATTGATCCAGGGGCAAAATGTCAATGTTCGCTATGTTAGAGGGGTGTGGTAGGTATGTGGATAGCATAATCGGATTCGTTATATTTTTCTGAGCAACTTTCATATATAAATTATTTTAATCCGAGTTACGGTTTAATTTATATGATTTTTCGAAGTTTAAATGATTTTTCTGAATTTCTGGATTTAATTTAATTCGAAATTATATTAAATATTAAATGCTATGGGTACACAGAAAGTGTACCCAGATGTGTGCATGAGTGGCTGACAGGTGGGGCCAGGTCAACTGTTGACTCAGCAGTCAACAGTTGACTAGCCAAAAGTGAATAGTGCGGTGGGGCCTACATGTCATTGACTGGGTCAATCCCAGTCAGCAGTTTGACTGGTCAAAAGGTGAATAGGGAACGCAGGTCCCGCATGTCAGTGTCTATATCTAAAACCTTTTAGTTAATTTAGTTTAGTCAGCTATGGGGCCCGGCTGTTAGTGTCTATTAGTAATAGCTAATTAGATTAACTCCTAATCTAAACAAGGGCCGACCCTAGTGGCAGAGAGCCAGCCGTAGGGGAGAACTGCGCAGGCGCACGCACCAGCAGAGGTGCGGCCGTGGCCAGTGGTTGGCGCGGCAGCTGCAACGGCGGGTGAGCACGGCGGGGGCGGGAGCAGCAGGGCACGGGGTAACGGCGGTGAGCGCCGGCGCGGGGGCAGCAGCAGGAGGCGGCGGCGGCGGTAGCTAGCAGCAGCAGTAGGCGGGGTGAGCACGGCGGGAGCGGGAGCAGCACGGCGCGGCGGGGGCGAGCAGTGGCAGGCGGTGGCGGGAGGCCACGCTCAGGCGGGCGTGCGCGTGGGGCGCGGGCGCGCGAGCAGCGCGCGGCCAGCGAGGCGCGGCCACGGGGTGGCCACGGCGCAAGGCGCAGGCAAGGGCCGGTGAGCGCGAGCTCGGCCGGAGCTCGCGCGGCGCGGGACAGCAGCCTACAGCGACGATGACGAGGGGGAAAGAGGGGGGAATGCGGTGGCAGCTCACAACTGGTGCGGCAACGGGCTCGACGGAGGCGGGGAGGCAGCGGTTGTGGCGGATCGACGGTGAACGACAGTGACCGTGGACGAAGACGACGGTTCGATCTAGTGATGCAGAGGCAGAGAGCTCGAACCGATCCACAAGGGAGACGTAGTCGACGACGACGAAGGCGCTGGACATCCACGGGCGGCACGGGGTGGCTTCGGAGCACGACAGCGGCGGTGACGCGGTGGCGATGACGTTGGGCTTGTGCGGGAGAGAGTGCAGCGGCGCGAGGGAGGGGGATAAAGGGGGCTAGGGTTAGCAGGGCATCGAGGGGAGTCAAGTAGGACGCCGGGGTGCTACAGGGGGACGTCGCCGTGTCAGTATCCGCGCGGTCGCGCGCGAGGGCACTCGCCCTGGATGGCCAGGACGCGAGATAGAAGAAGTCACGGCTGGTGGGCTGGGCCGGTACCTGTAGCGGCAGGCCGGCTAGTGCACAGGGCTCTTCTTTCCTTTTTCTTTTCTCTTTTTTTATATTTTCTTTTCTGATTTGCATTTCTCTTCTATAGTAAAAGTTTTTATTTAAAGCTAATATTTAGCACACAAATACTAGGCAAGATTTTGAAGCAGCAAACAAAGTTTCAAATTAATTTAGAACAATTTAAATATTTGTTTATTTTGAAAAGTCCCAATTTAATGTTTTTGGTCCAATTTTAAATAGGTTAAGGGCACTTCAAATATCGAAAAGAGGTTGGTTCCTACATGACAAATAATTAGTGAGTATTTGCAACCCATCAAACATTTTTATTTGACAGTTTGAAGAAATAAGAATTTGACTTGTTATTTGAATTTGAAACTGACTTTGCTTTTATCAAGGGGTAATTTGGCTTAATAGAACATGATGACATGGCAACCTTTAGAGGATGATTACTGTGGCTTAACACTGGGGGTGTTAAATAATCTTCCACCAAATAAACCAATTAGCATCAACTACAAGATGTAATCAACACTACTAGCAACCCACAGGTACCAATCTGAGGTTTTGAGACAAAGATTGAATACAAGAGATGGACTAGGGTTTGAGATGAGATGGTGCTGGTGAAGATGTTGATGAAGATTGGTCCTCCCACGATGAGAGGATAGTTGGTGATGTCGGTGGCTTCGATTTCCCTCTCCCGGAGGGAAGTATCCCCGGCGGAATCGCTCCGCCGGAGAGCAAAAGTGCTCCTGCCCAGATTCCGCCTCGAGACGGCGGCGCTTCGTACCGAAAGTCTCCTCTCCATTTTTTAGGGCAAAAGAGCCTATATAGCAGAAGGAGGGTGCCAGACGCCATCCAGGGGCCCCACAAGGCATCAGGGCGCGCCCAGGGGGGGCGCCCTATTGCCTTGTGGGCAACTGGTGGGTCCCCTCTGGTATTTCTTTTCTCCAGTAATTTTTATATATTCAATAAAAAATCTCCGTGAAGTTTTAGGTCAATTGGAGCTCTGTAGAATAGGTATCTCTGATGTGGCTATTTCAGGTCCAGAATTTTCAGCTGCCAGTATTCTCCCTCTTCATGTAAATCTTGCAAAATAAGAGAGGATAGGCATAAGAATTGTACCATAAAGTGAAATAATGATTAAAAACACAATAATTATTCATAGGAAATCATGATGCAAATTGGACGTATCAAACTTCATAAAGATAATCAAGTGCACTCAACTCACTAGCAATTGGTTCATCATAATTGGATTGTTTGAAAAGATTAGCCAGTGGATGAGGATCCATATGTCTATATTTTTATTTTCATTGAGTCACACAATTTTTGCAAGCAAGCAAACGAGCAAACAGAAATATTTTTGTGTTTTTTGATTTTTAGAGAAGTGGGGGAGATGAAAACGAGAGGCAAAGGCAAATTCAAAAAAGGCAAATAAAAAGTAGAGCAAGTAGATGATAGTTTGTGTGAAGGTACTTGATAGGTTTTGATGATGTCTCCCCGGCAACGGCGCCAGAAATTCTTCCTGCTACTTGTGAGCTGCGTTGGGATTTTCCCCGAAGAGGAGGGGAAATGCAGTACACTAGAGATAAGTATTTCCCTCAGTGAGAACGAAGGTTATCGAACCAGTAGGAGAATCACACAAACCCTAGGGAACAGCACCTGCACACACAAAAGCAAATACTTGCACCCAATGCGGGCAAGAGGGTCGTCAATCCCCTTGAACTCGTTACTTGCAAGGATTAAATCTTGTAGTGGTAGATAGATAAATTGCAAAGCAAAATAAAAGTAATAAAATTGCAGCAACTATATTTAGGTTTTCTTTTTATATTTAAAGTAGACCCGGGGGCCATAGTTTTCACTAGAGGCTTCTCTCTCGAACACATAGCGTACGGTGGGTAGACAAATTACTGTTGGGCAATTGATAGAAAAACGCATAGTTATGACGATATTCAAGGCAATGATCATGTATATAGGCATCACTTCTGAGACAAGTAGACCGACTCCTACCTGCATCTACTACTATTACTCCACCCATCGACCGCTATCTGGCATGCATCTAGGGTATTAAGTTAATGAAAACGGAGTAACGCCTTAAGCAAGATGACATGATGTAGACAAAGTAAACCCAATCAATATGAATAAACCCCATCGTTTTACCCTTAATGGCAACAATACAAATATGTGTCTTGTCCCCTACTTTGTCACTGGGATATAGAGCACCGCAAGATTGAACCCATTACAAAGCACCTCTCCCGCTGAATATAAATCAATCTAGTTGGCCAAACCAAACGAATAGATCGAAGAGAAATACAAAGCTATAAAAATCATGCATAATAAAGTTCAGAAAAGACTCAATTACTTCTCATGAATATTCAGATCATAAACCCACAATTCATCGGATCCCAACAAACACACCGCAAAAGAAGATTACATCGAATAGAACTCCAAGAAGATCGAGGAGAATGTTATATTGAAGGTCAAAGAGAGAAAATAAGCCAACTAGCTACTAGCTATGGACCCATAGGTCTGTGGTGAACTACTCACACATCATCGGTAGGGCGGTAAGGTTGATGTAGAAGCCCTCCGTGATCGATTCCCCCTCCGGCAGGGTGCCGAAAAAGGCCTCCAGATGGGATCGCAGAAGAACAGAAGCTTGCGGCGGCGGAAAAGTTATTCTGAGTGGTTCTCTATTGGTTTCCCAATATTTGAGAATTTATAGAAGTGGAATTAGGTCAAAAGGAGCCACGCGGGGCCCACAAGGTAACAAGGCACGGCCACCCCCCCTGGGCGCACCCTGTTGCCTTGTCGTCTCCTCGTAGGTCTTCTGGTCCTCCCCCGAAGTTTCTAGGGTCTCTTTTGTCTAGAAAAAAATCGTCAACAATTTTCATAGCGTTTGGATTCCGTTTGGTATTGATTTTCCGGAAAACCAAAAACAAGCAGAAAACAGCAACTGGCACTGGGCACTAGGTTAATAGGTTAGTTCCCAAAAATGATATAAAATGACATATAATTGCATATAAAACATCCAAGATTGATACTATAATAGCATGGAACAATCAAAAATTATAGATACGTTGGAGACGTATCACAACGAACGTTGCTATTCAGATCCTTGGCATACTTGCGACTGGTGACTCTAGCTATATTTGGTGGGCACCTGACCATCAGCCAAAGATGAGGAGCAACTTTCAGCAATTTCTACATGACACTCAGTTGCAAGTTTTTTTGGTATCTTCAGTGGAGCAGCTTACTTTCTTGGTTTTCAATGAGCCGAAGGATTGTTGTGATGAGACTAGTGCACATGCTGGAAAAAATAGAATGGAATACAACATTCAGTTTGTTTTTCCTACCTCTTTTGAACAAATACAATGGGAAGCTGCATGGTCATTCGGTTCTGAGAGGAAAACTCAAATGCAGGTCGCAGAAAATGGGGATCTTGTTAGAATAAAACGCTAATGCAAGATCATAGACGACACACCGAGGCACGATATTTGTGAACGAGGTTCACCGATATGGCTACATCCCCGGGGCAATGACTACGGGCGCTCCTCCCCAAGATACCACAACACCGGTCACCCGGGCGCCGGCACAAGCCGTCGGCTCCCCCGCGTAGATCGACTACGCGCCTCTGTTTAATTCTAACAGATGTTCTACTCCAGGGAAAGACTCATGGTTGCCATGTGTGGTGGTTGTCGGTTCTAAATCCGGCATATCTCGTAGTAGGGGTCCTAAGCTAGGCGTCTTGGAGCGATGGTAACATGGACACAGGATTTTACCCAGGTTCGAGCTCTCTCAAAGAGATAATACCCTACGTCCTGCTTTTCATTGTATTGATATGGGGATAGTACAGAGTACATGTATCTACCACGAGATTGTTCTAATGAATATGAGTTCATCTATCGACTAGCCTGGCCTCGGTTTATATAATGTATCGGAGGCCTAGGGTTTAGGAGAGTCTTCGGCTTGTGCACCAAGTCTTGTAGAGTCTTCCTCGTATGCGTCATGGGCTGCCCGAAGTGGCCCATTAGTGAACCACCATGGTGGTCCTCGGCTCAACCCACCTGGTCGGGAGACGATGTGGTGAGTACCCCCTAGTCCAGGACACCGTCAGTAGCCCCCTGAACCGGTCTTCAAGTTGGGGACACTCCTCGGTTCTTCCGAACTGTTCTTCATCTTCGGTCGCCGGTCTTGAAAACTGGTTCAACAAATCTTCCCATCTCCGATCTTGAGGATTGCCGAGGTGTATCCGAAGAGTTCATACGTCGGGTATCCAAGGAGTCCTTTAAGTTCTTGGCCTTTATCAATGCCTTGTTATTTTTTACGCCACACCTCGGGTTTAAAGTGTTTCCCGTGCGGCGGTGTCCTCTTCCATCCGAGCTCCAAGGCCGGACTGCATCCGAGGTGTCTTTTGCAGCCGAGCTCCAACGCCGGTCTGTATCCAAGGTGTATTTTTGTAGCCGAGCTCCAACGCCAGACTGTATCCGAGGTGTTACCTCGGTATTGAAAAAGTTGAAGGAGGTTATCCGAGCTTAACGCCGAAAAAGTTCTCTATGGAGCCAGCCACTCGCAGCCGAGCTTTATGCCGGACTGCTTCCGAGGTGGAGCACCACCTCGTCCTTGGGCTAAAATATTTTTTCGATTGGTGCAATTTATTATCTACTGAGATATATAGCCAGTAGTCCTCAAGGTGTGTGTCAGCCTAAAATCCGATATGCACCTGAAGGAAAACATAAAACCGCTAATCCCAGTAGCCCCTGAGACTCAGGTCGATTCGCGAAATCGGCCTGAGGATCAATTCCTAGCTCGGCAGCATATTTAGGAACAGAAACACGGTGTGCATAGTCCTCGAGACTCAGGTTGGGTGCGGTCGACCAACCCGAGGATCGTAATCTCCTCAGAAACTGTTTTGCTCTTTGAATTTTTTGCATTGAATCATCAATGCAGTAGCCCCCGAGCCACTGGTCGGGTGGCAACACCAGATCAGGGGATCGATGTAACCCATTAATGACTTTTAAGTGAGAAGCGCGAAGCCCAGTAGCCCCCGAGCCTTAAGTTGGGCAAGGGTGGCCGAATTAAGGATCGATATCCGGGGTAAATTGACTTTAATCACAATTTATGTGTAATGATTCTACGTATCCAAGTACTTTACATCATTAATGCTTGGATCCGCATTGTACAAAACTTTATTGACCGATCATCGGCTTCAACCTCCTCGGCCAGTAGCTGAGTAGTGTTTGTCCTACTTTATAAAGCCTTTGTAAGGGCAAAGATTTACGACAACCAAGGCAATCCGGCCATATGGTTTTATAAACAAAGGTACGCGGAGAGATATGTTATATTACTATTTAACGTAAGAAACATCTTCTGGGAAAAATAGTTCCTTTATAGGTTCCTTTTCACAGGTTGTCATGTTAACCATGATCATGAGGCCTCACCTCCGATCAATGTGGGAGAAAAATATTGAGGATTTAGTTTGGGGAAAGTTCCCGAACTCTGTGGTCTTAATGAACCAAAATTTTCACTTCCGTCGTTGCCGACCAATTATATTCTTAAGATAGCAAGCTTTCGGCTTCACCCAGTCTGAGGTACTAACCCGGATGACCCGGTAGTAACAATCACAGAGGTGCTCCCTTTACCCCCTAGCCGAACAATCGGGAACTTAGGGTGTAAACACAGGAGCCAGGCAACCCAGCTTGGCCAAAATCTTAAGTCAAAATGATGCATATTTATGGCTTTATAACGATGATTACGGAAGTCAGCACTCGTATATTGAATACAAACGCTTTTATGCTATATGCTATTTTAACTCCTTTGTGACCGTTTATCATTTGAAAGTGGCCCATCGTCGGCTTCTACCCCTTTGTAGATGCTATGCAGGGTGTTTCCGCAGTAACAAGACAACCCTTAGCCGACGTCTCGGTGCCCATTGGCGGTTGTGTTAGCGGAAACGAGGCAATCAGATATCCAGGCTTTATAACTTTCACTTAGTCATAGGAGCTTAAAGTTGGGAGGCCAGTTACTAGCCCCCGGTTATTGTTCGGCGTCAGCCGAGGTCAAGCCATTAACACTTTGGCCAAATTTATGAAAGGCCCACGGGGTAACCTCTATCGATCTATAGTTTGACACAGTCATCGGATCGCTGACCAGTTTGCGCTCATTGTGACAGTCAGTTTTCGGCTTTCTCCACTGAGGGACTTGACCAGTTAAATCGGAAGTACAATCGTAGTGGTTCTCCCTTTGCACACCTAGCCGAACAAAGCGGAACGTAGGAGGCAAGCACAGGAGCCGGGCAACCCAACTATTGACCGAAGACACAATTCGAAACCGATGCATATAAAGCAATATCCAAGAACGTTTTGCCGAGGACTCCTCGGAGTACCTTGGCTTTTGGTGGGTTCGGCTCTAGTCGCAGCCCCCCGTTGATATTGCCGATGCTTTAAAGGCATCCGACATTGTACTGCGAGAGTTATGCTGGAGACACACAGTATCCCCCGAGACTCAGGTTGTGTGCGGCCGACCGACCTGAGGATCGAATCTCCTCGGGAACTAGTCCAGATGTCATGTGCGTTTCGTCAACGCCGAGGTGTAGGTCGGCAGGAAAGATGCCGAGCTGCGGGTCGGAAAAGATCTCCCGAGCTAAATTATTATGCAGAGCACCGCGGTCATGAGGATGTCCCGCCTCCTGAAAGAAAAACATACAAATAGCTTAAAAGTGCCATAAGCTCGAAAAGCCAAAAAACTTTATATAAAAACTTGACGTCCAAACTAAATCAAGTTTTTTGATGCCAATCCAAAAATTGGTCTTAAAATTAGTTTGTCCTTCCGTCGTGCTTTAACATGATACATCCGATCTCCAGACTTCAAGTGGGTCAGCCTTCGGCTTCAACCTCCTATCCCGATGGCAGAGTGCTTCTCAGGCCAGTTTAGCGAACTAAACTCGAGCGGCTTTAGAGAGAAACCAAGCTAGCCGGCTATTGACCACACACTCGCGTCGGAAAAAAGGAGTAGTAGAAAAAGACTTTGCAACGACCAAGAAGAAAACACATATGATAAAACGACTCATATAAATTTAAGAGCCCCCAGTTAACATGGGAAAAAGAAGCGGTTTTTAACGAACCTCGTTTTTAACAAACATATTTTAACATAAATATAATGCTTGGTCGAACCAAACAAAAACATTAAGAATTGAAAAAAGTTAAGCATGAAAGCGACTTAGCTGGTTAATGTGCTCGGTGTTGATGACGTTGTCCGGGCTTGCGACAGGTCGAGATCCCAGCCCCCAAGCCGGTCCTGGGGTGGCCGAGTGAAGAGCTCGGCTGATGAAGTGGCAGCACAAAACTGCCGATGTGCCGAGGCGAAGCCCCTGGTCCAACCGAGGAGACAGAGTAGGTCGGCCGGGTGACGCCGGAGTAGGTCGATGAAGCGATGGCGAAGCCCCCGGTCCGGCCGAGGTATCCGAGCGAAGAGCTCGGCTTGACGAAGTGGTAGTACAACACCGCCGATATGTTGAGGCGAAGCCCCCAGTCCGGCCGAACTGACGAAGCTGGTCGGCTGGTGACGCCGAAGTCCCCGGAGTAGGTTGATGAAGAGATGGCGAAGCCCCCGGTCTAGCCGAGGTGTCGGAGCATGTCGGTAAGGTGACGTTGCAACCCCCATGCCAGCCGAGGTGTCGAAGCAGGTCGGCGAGGTGGACATCGGCTCGAAGAAGCAATGGCGCGGTGATGCTGACGCAAGTCGAAACTTTATGACGCGGTCAATGCCGGCTTGAGAAGTGACCGCGCGGCGATGCTGGCGCGCCCGACCCATGCAATCCGTAAGGTGACGATGTTATCTTGATGATCATTAGGGAGAGCGGTGCCGAACTCTTGGTCGGCTCGCCGAGATGGTGATCCGAGGTGGTTGTCGTCGGCTCAATGAAGCGACGGCGCAGTCGATGCTGGTGCAGGTCGGCAGCCATGGAGCAACGTGGCCATGCTGGTTTGACACCGGCGCAATGACGAAGATCGCCTCGGAAAAGGCTTAAAATTTGCAGGCACGTGCTTGAAAACAAAACAAAATACCCTATAAAAAAATCCCTTCAAAAAGGATGTCCGATAATCTGTTCATGAAAAAGATGAACTCGGGCCGGATTCGTTTTCGCGCAGAAAACGGATCCGAAAATTGATGCACTCATTGGACGCTTCCCGGAGTTTGAACGGTCGGATCGAGCTGAAATTTTGAGGGGTGGTAGATATGGGAATTCTGCAGCCGATGAACGGTTGGATCTTCCAAAGGACGTCCGAGCTGACGGCTGGACTCCTCGCCCTAAACTCGTCCAGATTCCCGTCCAGATTCGACAGGGCTCCGGTATATCGGAGATCGCCGGAGATTCCTCCATCGGAACGCGAAGAAATTTTGCAGGGTTGTTCTAGACTCAATTCCGCACAATTACACCGAAGCAATCGTCAAAGCGGCGCTCGAGGATATGGGGACGGCGAACACGAATCCGCTGTCCAGAAAAAAACTGGATGATCGCGCGAGGGCAATGTTGACGTTGAGCCCCCGAGCACCATGGACGATTTTTCCATGATCCCGGATGAGATCGGAGTTGATGATGACGAAGACATCCGTCCGAACTTGACGATCCGAAGAGAAGCCCAGTCCTCGGTCCAGCCAAGGTGACCAGTCGGTTCGGCGACGAAGATGCCGACGCTGACGATGTAGCTCGGTTCCGACGCGTAGATCGCGGTGGGGCTGATCTGAATTCCCATCGCACCGTGGTGACTGCCAGTAGGCTCTCAATGAAAGCACCAATGTCGGTTCTAAATCCGGCAAATCTCGTAGTAGGGGTCCTAAGCTAGACGTCTTGGAGCGACGGTAACATGGACACAGGACTTTACCCAGGTTCGGGCTCTCTCAAAGAGATAATACCCTACGTCCTGCTTTTCATTGTATTGATATGGGGATAGTACAGAGTACATGTATCTACCACGAGATTGTTCTAATGAATATGAGTTCATCTATCGACTAGCCTGGCCTCGGTTTATATAATGTACCGGAGGCCTAGGGTTTAGAAGAGTCTTCGGCTTGTGCACCAAGTCTTGTAGAGTCTTCCTCATATGCGTCATGGGCTGCCCGAAGTGGCCCATTAGTGAATCGCTATGGGGGTCCTCGGCTCAACCACCTGGTCGGGAGACGATGTGGTGAGTACCATCTAGTCCAGGACACCGTCAGTGGCCACCTGATCAGCCACCAAGGGTGACGAGGAAGTTGCACAAATGGCATTTGCCGGGTCAGTTACAGACTAATATTGTCATTTTAATGGAGTTCCTACCATGGCCTTTTTTGAAACTTCAATTCCAAGTGGTTTTGAAGACATGCGATTGTCAGCATCTTATATCAGCCGAGGCTTGTAATCTATTGCTGTTGTCCGATCGAACAAAAAATCATGGAGTGCTGGTCAAGTTCGGAAGATTTCAAAAAAAATTAGTCTCTTCAATCAAGCTGCAACTATGGCCTTCTGAATCTTCAACTCATAGTTCCTCCAACTACTATCTTTCATGGCGAGGGATATAGATTCACACATTTCGAGCAGCAGTTCTTTGCCCAGTTACTTTTTCCATGTAATCAGACCGATGATTCTGGCTATATGACTTGGGATCCAGGAGAGCTACTGAATCACAGCCTATTTTCACACCAGAAAGACAAACATCATCATGGGATCAACCTCTTTCAGTTGGTGCGAGTTCACTGTAAGAGGGCGTTTGGTAGACGTACAAGCAGGGGCATTCCTACCACAATCACTGTAGGTTTGAGCCAACCCATATTGTGGTCGTCGTTTGCCAACTTTGAAGCATGCATAGCTACTACCAGAAGTTACTTATATGAAGAAACATATTTCTGGTGATCTAAGTTTTCTAAGGTGCCACGTTTGGTATGAAGGGCAATTAACTCCTCGCTACTTTGAAACCCATGCACCATCTTACTTAAGCGTGAAATTATTGCCTGCCAAATTAAACCTTCGTCATCTGTTTCTTTCCATCCCTCTCGATGTGTGTTTTGTGTCTCAGCTCAAGAGATGTTTCAACGTCTCATTTCGTGAGTTGATCGATCTTCGAGAAGATCGATTCCTTTAGAGTTTCCACTTTCTTCTCGTTGTCATGTTGGATGAAGTTCTCAGAGCAAGACGTCGAGACCAAGATGGTGAAATGAAGCAACATTCTTAAGAAGTGCAATCTGGATCGTGAAGATTGTGTTAGTTTTGCGTTCCCTCTTCCTCTTACCTCACGTCCTGAATCTTGGGACAAGATTCTTGTTTAGTGGGGGTGAGTTGTCACAACCCTAGAATATTGATTGTAATTAGTTGCATTTAGAATAATTGATGCATCATGTTTAAATTCAAATGAAAGTTGAAATGGGGAATGATAAACCCTAGCACCACATTAAATAACTAGATTTAACTAAAATAATTTTCAATGAACCCAAAATGCCCTTCAAAAATGTTCATAATTTAGGGAAAAGGTGAAAACCCTAACCATAAATGGCGCACATTTTTCCAGGACATATTTGGGCTCTGAATTAATCCATAAATTATTTGAATTGGGGCTATTAAATACTATAAAATAATTTATAGCTCCAATAATTCTGAAATTCGTTGAGGGCCTCTGGAATAATTCAATTGTTGCCCACAATTAATTTTAGAAGCAATAAAAATGGTTTATTATTTTTACTAAATCAAAGCAGACCGTGAAAATTAGAAAAACAGAAAGAAAAAGAGAAAAGAGAAAACTACCTGTAGCTTACCTGGCCCAGCTCCTGTAGCGGCCCAGCCCACCAGGGGCTGGATCGTCTTCAACCTCGTGCCAGTGGGCACGAGGGCGTGTGCTCGCCACGTGCAGCCACGCGCCTTGCCACCTCCTGCTCGCCTGCCTGCCTGGATGGGTGGATAGGATCCCTAGAGCCGTCTGGATTGAGCCGGCCCATCCATTCTCACCCCTTCGCCCTCTCTCGCCCATTCCTCGCCATGGCCGAAGCGCCCATAGCTGCGCCACCATGAACCCCACGGGCACAGCCACTCCCTCTCTCCTTCTCTGTGCCCCCGAGCTCCGCCTCGTCGCCAGCTTCATCTCCGCCGAGCCACGCATCGCCGGACACCCTCGAACGCCGTCATCCCTGTCGTCTTCCACCTCGGGCACCCGAGCTTGCCTTTGGTCAATTCACCGCCATCAGCATGCCCCCGGCCACACCGAGCAGCGCTTCGTGATCGCCGTGAGCCCCTGTTTCTTTACCCCCCTCTTCTCGCGCTCGTTTGTGTTTTCTAGCCACGAAAACCATCGGACCCGAGAGCTTGCCACCGCCGGCCATGTCGCCACCGCAGCCACAGCTTGAGTCCGAGCACACCCTCATGCTCCTCGTGCTCCCAGGAGTAGAACCCGACCACCACCTCTTCCTCCCGTGCAGCCTAGCGACGAACCTGTGCACTACCGAGCTTCGGCCGCCGCCGCGAGCTTGATTCCGGCGTGTCCGATTCACCCCAGCCCCAACTACTACCACCACTGGATGCGTCGCACGTGCAGCTACCCGTAGCACCTCTCCGTCGCGCGAATGGTCGCCAGAGCGACGTTTTCGACGATCTCCGCTGTGTCTGGCCTCGCCGGCGGCCCTAACTCCGGCTAATCGCCGTTTAGCACTAACCTAACCACACCCCTCGGTCACTGGCAGGTGGGCCTAGGGCTCTGCTAACTTTTGGTTAAGTTTATAATTAGACTTAATTAACACCAGTGTCACTGACATGCGGGCCCAGGCCCACTGACAAATTAGTTAGGATTAATTTAACGCTAATTAACTCTGTTAATTAGCTGAGTCACTGACCAGTGGAACCCACTGGTCAGGTTTGACTTTGTTGACTGGTTGACATGCTGACTCAGTGCTGATGTCATAAATCATTTCTTTAAAATAAATCATAAATGGTTTATTTATTTTTAGAAATTTGACTAACCTTCAATAAATCACAGAAAATCAACCGTAGCTCAGAATGAAATGATTTATATATGAAAAATGATTAGAAAAATCCAATATATCCACTGGTACTATTTTCATGCATGACAAAACAAGTTATACCTGCTTATCAGGTCAAATCAATTAAATGGTATTTGAAATACCATATATGGAGTTTGAAGTTGAATCTCTGGTTCAAACCAACTCCATCTAATCTGTTGATAGTTGCATTAGCTCAATCAACACTCATATTGCCATGTCATGATCATGCATCATGTTGTTGCATTGCATTGATTGTGTTCCTTCTTTGTTGTCGGTGTTGTCCTTTCTCGGTAGCAGACGATTCCGACGTAGTGACCGTTGACACTGATGAAGTGCAGTTTCATCTTCAGAAGTGCCAGGCAAGCAAACCCCCTTGAGCATTCCAATACAATCCCATTCTCTCGCTCCTACTCTCTTTTATTGCATTAGGGCAACAACGATTCAACTGATACATGTTGCGGTAGTTGAACCCATTCCTCTGCATGACCTGTCTCTGTCACAATAAATAGTAAAACCTACTAGCATGAGTAGGAATTGCTTGAGCCATGTTGTGACTACTCATCCATGCTTGCTTGCCGTGCTTGCTATGCTTAGAGTCGTGTCGGGTCTGATCCATCTGGGCGATGAATTGGAATGGTTGTGTTCATGTCCTACTGTGTGAGAGCTAAGTGTGTGAACACGATTTGGTAAAGGTAGCGATGAGAGGCCATGTAGGAGTACATGGTGGGTTGTCTCATTGAGGTCGTCTTTAAGAACTGAGTTCTATGTATGTTATCCAAGACTAGCTACTACCGCGCATTGGGCCCGAAACCAATGGACCCTCTCGGCTTATTAATCGCCTCATACTCTGTCCAGGTGTTGCAACTAGTTTCTGGTGTCTGTAGGATATGCTTTGGGGTGAGCGTAGCGCTGACCTTAGGGGTGGGCTATGACATGGTAGGCAAGTGGCACGGTGTACCAAGTGGCACCCGGATGGCGGGCTTGGGAATCCTGCTCACATCGTTTGGGGCCGTAACAAAAACTTTGGCCGGCTTCCTTGCGGGTCAGTCTCAAATAGGAGATAAACCTGGACAAGAGTCTTGCATGGTTAGTCAGGTTGTGACCGACACCCTCGCCAGGCTTCCGCTTGAAGGTTGCTAAGGTACATGACGTGTACATGGTGGTAAGTGGTGAGAGCGTGTGTGAAGAATTACACCCCTGCAGGGTTATCAAACTATCCGAATACCCGCGTCCTCGGATATGGACTACTTGGAGACCTATATGGTTCATAGACAACTTGAAATAGTTACTCTAAAATACGCAAGATAAGTGTGAGTGCTATGGATGGCCTTCTTGCACTACAAAAAAACACTTCCGTGATGATATGTCTTTGTCACAGTAGGCCACGTTTTCTGTCATGCATGTACATCCGTGACGATTTTATGACAGAATCAAGATAGTCATACATGTGATGTCGTAGAAGTGTTCCATGACAATACTCAAATTATCATCACGGAAGTGTCCACTTCCATGACGATAAATGTCGCGTCATGGAGGTGTTTTCGTCAAGGGTAACCGATACGTAGCATCCACCGTAACGGGTCGCCGTTAAGCTATCGGGTTCCGGTTTGGATCCGATAACCCGTTAGCAGCCCTGTCCAATGCCGATTTTCCACGTGTAAATTTCTCATTCGCCGGCCGATCCACATGTCAGCTCGGCGTTGCGACAGATGTCATCCATTCATTGGACGAGAGACGCCTATGATACGTCGACACGTGGCGCGGCCCAACAGTGGCCCATTTAGGTTATAAAGGCCGGTCCATTTGACTTGGTCAAAAGTTAGCGGGCCGGCCCATGGAAAGCCTGTTAACGGCCTGTTCGCATATAGCCCATTTACGGCCCGGGTACTCACGGCCTGTAAGGGCTTTTCAATATTCGGCCCAGTAGCGTCATGTGGGCCATCCCATATGATTCCAGCCCGTTGTCACTTTCGGCACATCTATGGCACGTGAAGTCTTTCGGCCCATATGAGGCATGTTGCATCTCTGGGCCCATTGACGGCCCGTGGTGAAACATGCTCATCATGAACAGTAAACTGCTTTGAGCCCATTAATGGCCCATGATTCGGTTGGGCTGTTTCCATCCCGTGTTTTCTTTCGGCCTTCTAAGGGCCCATAAATTATTGGGCTCATTTTCGGCCATCGATTACTTACGGTTCGTTACTGGCCTGTTATGCTAATGGGCCAAATTCAGCCCGTGGTGAAAATCGGTCTGTTTGTGGCCCATTAACACGTTGGGCCGTTTTCATCCTGTCCTATAATCCGGCCCATTAATGACCCGTCATGCCTGTTGATAGAATTAAGCCCGTGCTGCCTTTCGGCCTGTTAACGGCCCGTTATGGTCTGGGCCCATAAACGGCGGTTCTGATTTAGGCCCGTTTACGGTCGATATTGCGGTCTGGTTTTGGCCCATGAACAGTACGACCCATGGATCCTACGGCAAGTACAAGGCCCATGGAAATTACGGCCCGTAGGAGGCCCATGGATCCTATGGCCCGTAGGAGGGCCATGGATCCCTACGGCCCGTAGGAGGCCCATCGTTACCACGGCCCGTATGTGGCCCACGGTTATTGCGGCCACTAGCAAACCGAGGAAAAAGAACTGCAGTGACTACAAGGAAACAAATAAATAAGCAAGCAACTAACGCTAGGCTATTACGGTGATTACAGACATTACATCCACTGGGCATCAAAGTTCGCCACCAGTGCAAATAAAGGGAACAACAAAGCAGCATATTACATACACTGGGCATCTAAATTGGCCACCAGTGCAAATAAATGCGGCAGCAAAACAAGTCCAGAACTGAAACAACTTCAGAAGAGCTCAAGAAATGTTATCCTGGGTATCCACCATGCTGGCAATAAGCTTAGCAAGCTTATTAGCTTTCTCTTGTTTGGTGCTAAAATCCTCCAACGCTTGCTGTTGCACCAGAAAGTATGCATCTGAATTCTCCAGGGACTTCCTCAGTCCTTTGGCTTCTTGTCGTAGCACAACTGATCGATGTCTTTCAGCTTGTAGTTGAGACTCAAGAAACCAAACTGATTCAGACAGCGAGTTTGAAAAGCTTGTGCGAGCGGTAGTGGCCAGTAACTCGAACAATACATCAAGACAGGACTTTGGGGTTGTCTCACTGTCTTCAAGATAGTTTTCCTTATCTGTTTTATCAGCTTTGTTGGAGACCAGCAAGGTTGTCTCACTATCTTCAACCTTATCTGCATTACTTCCTTTACCATTGCTTAATGTGGTACTCTTCTCCAATATTCTGTCAGCATTCTAAAAGAAGAAACCAGCAGACATATAACAGGTTTAGCATGTAGTATATGAAACTCATTTTGGTGAACCAGTTCAATAGGAAGGTGGACATGATTAAACTATCAAGTCTTCTATTGCAAAGTAGTACATTATAAAAGCATCAAACAAACATATATCTATGTGCTACTGTCACTGCATTGTCTTGCCAAATCAAAATAGAGACACAATTCAAATCATATCAGTTCAAGACAAAATAGCATTGAAAGAATATAAGTGTGGGAAAGTACACGGCACCACAAGATTTCAGATGGGTACCACGGGTATACATGTACAACTAACAACACTATTGGCTCTGTTTTGATGCTAGTAATGTGCATGATATGAGAAGACAACTGTCTACACAATTGAAATTGAAATCAACATAGATCAATTTAGAAGACCAAACCAGATAAAGAAACATGTTTAAACATACCTGTTGCGCCATTGGAGTTTCGATTGGATCCTTCTATTTAAAAATTAGTTGGTATGAGTAAATACAATGATACAAGAGCAAAGTAGTATGCACCATAGCTATGGAATCTTACCTGAGAACAGTTGTTCTTCAGGTTTAAGCACTTGTTCTACAAGAAGAGAATATAGTAAGACGCAGCCATATAGTACTTCAAAATGAAATATGATCTCATAGACCCTACCAGATTCATGGGTCTAGACCAATACAGGACAAGGCGTTCCCAGTCATCGTCCCGTAAATGTGTCTCCAGAGAAAGTAAGGGAATTTGATGAGTTTCCTTGCCAGTGAAATACATTTTCTTCAGGTAATTCCGATACTACCGCAAATCATTCTTGAAGATAGCATAGGTTACCTCATCCTGAGTTTCCAAATCGGTCATTCTCTACACAGAAAAATGGGAACATTTGCTGTGTTATAACCAGCAGGGAGGTAGAACGTATGGGACAAAGCAAAGTAATTGCCATGAATACTTACACATAACTCCTGGAGGAACACCTGCAACTGGCTTTTTCCTTCATCTTTAGTATAATATTTCCATGATGGGAAGATACGCACATAGGATTTAACAACATCAAATGCGATAGAATCTAAACTACGGATGACTAGTTCTGCTTCGTCCACAGGAATAGGTGTGCTAACTGGTGGAGTTGGGGTTCGCCGTGGTAGTCCTGGCGCTTTGGGCACTGGAGCTGCCTTACTAACTGCTCTTGTTTGGGAGCTCTGTTGTGGACATGGTGTTGTGTCAACTAGAACTGGGTTACTATCTGCTGGGATTAGGGTTAGATTGGGTGAAGCTAGTTCTCGGTCCATCGGAGTAGGGGTACAATCTGCGATAGTCTGGGTTATGTGTGGTAGGGCTGGTTCTTGTGCAAGTACAACCGGGGTGCTATCTCCATCGACAGGTAACGCTGTTTTATTTGAAGACCGTGTTTTTACTCCGCTAGATACTGCCATCACCCCCTCTAATTCAAATGGCTGATAAACAAGAAAAGTAGTTGAATGTACAGACCTTGTATGAGACAGATGCAATAGATAGTGAGGAAAAAAGTGGGCATGAAATAGTTCACATATATGTTGTTTAACTAAACAGGATAGCATGACATAATTTCACATATATGATGTCTATCTAAACAGTATTGCATGACATAATTCTAAGATATGATGACTAAGGATGGCATGAGATAATTATATGATGTCTTTAGTAAACAGGTTCGCATGACATAATTCACATACATGTTATCTAAGTAAACAGGATGGCATGATATAATTCACATATGTGATTTATATACTAAGCAGATGGCATTCACATATATGATGTGTAAACTAAGCAGATGGTGGTGAATATTGTGTATATGATGTCTAAACTATGCAATGCAAGACACCATATGCATGATACAAGTAGTATAACTGTGCTAAGTTAGAGCATACACCTCGGGGGGGGGGGGGGAATAGGATTGGTCATCTGTCTCTGAATCCTCCTCTAAGGAGCTATCTGGACCCAGTAAGAGATCTGCTTCGACAGGTAGCACTGTCTGCTCTGAAGAACTTCTTTTCACTCCAGATTTTTTCATCACCCACCCAAATGGCTGATTCACAAGAAGAGTAGTTGAATGTACAAACATTGTCGACAAATGGAAATGTAATGGAAAAAAGGAATGGCAAGATATAATTCAAATATATGATGCCTGGCTAAACATGATGGCATTGCATATTTCACATATACTATGGCTGGCTAAAAAAGATGGAATTGCATAATTCACATATGTGATATAGAAACTAAACATGTGGCATTACAGAACATGTCTAGACTAAGCAGATGACATATATGATGTCGAAAGTAAGCAAACCAAGGCACCATATGCATGATATGACCAACATCATCATGCCAAGTTAGAGTAAACACCTCGGGGGGTAAATAGGAGTGGTTAGCTCCCTCTGACTCCACCTCTGAACAGCTATCTTCCTCTGGATTACAATCTGGAGGAGGGGGTGGGGTTGCCATTGCACCCACCATGGAGTGATGTCTGCATGACATTGTATTGCCGCGCAAGGCTCTTCTCTTTTTCTCTACATGTTCAGCATGACTGTGTACAATAACTGACATGCATACGAAAAAAATATAGTGAGATTAAGTAAGGAGAGCATGCAGAAATCTAGAGTGATGCTAACAACCAGTGGATAGATCCAAAAATAATGATAGCAGGCAAATGATAGCTTAATTTAATAAAAAGACATATGATGGCTGCTTTACTGTTTGTTTCCCACCCAAGATGAACGACATAGTAGATACCCGAGATGAAATAGATAGTAGATCGATATACTATTCATTGCTGCCTCGATATGTGCCCCACAAGCATTTTAAAACTCAAGTTTGAACATTAATTTGGACCTGACTTGCAGTCTAAGAGATGAACAGGATGATAAACTAGCAGGTAATATTAAGCAATGCATAAAGTAAGCAGAAACAAAAGAGTGTGACCTCTCTTGCAGACCCATGTACTCCTCAGGTTCCTCTGCTGAGTCGATGATGGTGATGTAGTTGCGGTGGCTGCCGGCGGCGGGGAAGGAGATCTGAGGTGGTGAAAGACGGTAGGGAGTCGTGATGTCTGGTATGGTGGACGCTTCTGTCGATGGAGCAGCTCAGGTGAGGTGGACCACGACGTGGCAGGAGCAGGACAAACCACACAAAGTTTTCTTCGACACCTATCTGTAAATGAAGTAATTCTGTAAGGGCTCCTTTGGCTTGCAGGAAGAGCACAGGAATGCAAAGAAAGACGGCCAAATTAAAGTCAAGCCACCTGCAAATGTGTACAGTTAGAATGTTATTATGCCACTAATGCACTTAGTCTTCTTTTCATGGATAGGATTTTGATAAGTAGGTCCAGGTGGATGTTAAAATTTCTGTGTTTTTCCTTTGAAACAGACACGAAAGGAAAAAATCCTTCAGTTTTGTTTTGCTCCATTCCTTTCAACCAAATGCATGAATAATTAAATAGTAGGGTACCATAGGAAAATTTCCTATTGCTATGTTTTTCCTTCACTTCTTCCTTTGAACCAAAATAGCCCTAAGGGATCGACATGAATGTAGAGTAAAAAGTGATGTGACAAGTGTACAACCTCTTTGGCGTAGCCGTGTCGACCTCAGCACCATTGGGTCGGTTGCTGAAGATGTTGCGGCGGAGGTGGCTGTCAGAGCTGGGGAAGAAGATCTAAGGCGTCTGTAGATGGCGTCGAGGGTACTGCTCTGTTGTGATGGATGGTTCCGTCATTGGAGCAGCTCCGGCGAGCTGTACGACGTCGAGGCTGAAGTAGTACAATACGGACATCATTAATCTGAAGTGGGATTCTAATACCATCTCCAATAGTTGATGTAAAATACATCACCTAAAATTGCTAGCTGTAAAATTTACATCACCAAAAGACAACCAACTCCAACAGATGATGTAAAAACTGTTGACTCTGAACTTAACTGTCGAAACTGAATTTTACTGTCGAAACAAAAATTTACTGTGAAAACTGAACGCACTAGTAGTAGACAAGCACTTCGTTGGTAGTTTAGGCCGCTCGAGCACTGGTAGCAGAGGAGCAGTGATCTAAATTAGCAATCGCTCAACAGGTAATGCACTAGCAGATAGCAGCCGGAGCAGCAGCGCGAACAAGAGCTAGAGTAGCAACTCGTGTAGCTGCAGCAGCCCATGTACTAGCATCAGCAGCGTGAGCGAGAGCAAGAGCAAGAGCAGAGCAGTAGCAAGAGCAGAGCAGCAGCGCGAGCGAGAGCCAGAGCAGCAGTAGCAGCAGCTCCGGCTGGTACGGACACCGCCGCCGAGGGAGCCTCGCAATGGGGGTGATCCGCCATGGAGGATGTCGCCGGCGGCACCGGCGTCGAGGGAGCCGCGCCATGGTGGAGCGGGATCGACCATCGGCAGCGTCGTGAGGTCGAGTGAAGGAGAAGATGTGATGAGTGTACAACCTCTTTGGTGCCGCCGAGTAGGCCTCGGCTTCAACCGAGGAGTCGGTGAGGATGCTGCGGTTCCGGTGGGGCAGGTTAAGGCGGCACTTTGGGAATGGAGCAGCCACGATAGACGAGGCGATCGTCGGAGCAGCTCCTTGGAGGTGGAGGACGGGGCGGCTGAACCGGCGGGACGACGAGATCGACGACGGATCATCATCTGATGCGGTGGATGAGGGACGTCGAGCTGTTGCGATGGACGACGTCGTCGGGGAAGAGGCTCCGGCGGGGCAGCGGTGGGGGGCGGACCGAGGAGGGTGGGGTTTCGCGGCTGGTGGAGAGATGTTTTGGTGGCCTCGGTTTTCGAATGGGGAAAAGAAGGGGATGGGAGGGGGGAACCATGACTTAGGGACGCGCTTGTCCGAAATGTAGGGTAAGTTACAAAAGTACCCCCACCAATTTGAACTAGCGGCTCTTTCTGCCCAGGGGTAGAACGGGGATTTCGCATGTCGGGATTTCGCAAGAGGGGGGAGTTTTCGCGCGCATTGTAATTTCGGGATAGCAAGGCGCGGGTTGAGAAGGAGGGAGTTTTTAGAGCACAAACAGACAAAGAGATATCTTGAAATTTCGGCATAATAAGGCGCGGGTTGAAATTTTGGCACAAGGCTAACGTGTATGGTACCTTATCAATTCGCACTTCCCTCAACCAAGAAAAAATAAAAAAAATCAATTCGCACCACACAAGAGAGGGTCTTGTCTCGTTTTACTGTATGAATTACTACAAATGTCATTCAAAACTTTGAATCCATGTTATGTTCAATTAAAATATTTTGCTAGGTGCATAATGCATGTAACCTACTCAAATGAACATTTTAGTGCATTCCAAAGGTATATACTAGCACTGCAATGTGAACTAAAACATAATTTGTTTCACTATTTGAGTAAGAATCTACAATCATGATTGTTGTCAAGTTAAACCATCATCTTTATATTATCTTCACAACACACCACATGATTACTGTCAAGTTAGATATGAACTATGTGTACTATATGAACTCGAATTCAAATTTTTGAATCCACTTTATGCTGATTTCAAATAATAGTACATTTCAAGCTCTAGCTAGATCTTCATAATCTAAACCATGTTTCATATGTATAATGTGTTTATCACACAATGTATAGTGCCCCGCCCCCTACGCCTACAAGTACTTAGCTGTGAGCTGCAAAAGCCACACATTATCATAAATTCAAATAAATGTGAGATTGTTCGATATATATATAATATAGTATAGCATGTTCATAACCACGCCATGTGTATCACCATTATAATGTGAGATTGACGCGCGGCCGGTGGACTATAGTCGACGAACCTTCCGGCGTAAGCCATACATGAGGGAGCCCCAAGATATTTTATACTACATCGCACACAATTCTTGCGAATAAACTGTTTGTGGTGTACTTGATTTTTTCATTTTGATTTGAAAGACAAAATGGGGTTACGGCAGGAAAGGTCGGTGTTTGAATTGCTGGAACATTTATCTGTAGTGAACATGCAACTATAGGAGTGTCGTGCTAAAATTTGGAATTTTTCTGGGTTCGTTTGGCTTTTTTATACATTAATTGAGTTTTCTAGGCATTTCATGTGCATAATTCAAATTTGAACTACAGGCACATGCTCCAGTGCACCAAAATGGGTTGAAAAATCGTATATGTGTCCTTGGGTGAATGTTTAGGTCCCATACAAGAAATGGGAGTGAATTTCAAACATCTGGGCATCGTGGCTTAGCCGAAAACATTGAGAAAATTGTTTTTAAATTCATGTAAATCCAAAAAATTGCCTAAAAATCACGGAACTTGGCATGGTGTCTTGACATGGCACCAACATGCCTTGGTAAAAAATTTGTTTGATTTGGGACAAGTTTTGGTATAAGCTTCTTATAAACCGGAGCTTCTCTCAAGAAGGCTCATGGTTCCGACAGGGAACGTGTCACCTTTGTGAGCGAAACGACATACGCTACCTCTTCTTGCCTTGATTTTTTTTACATAGGGAACATAGACCAATAGGAGTGTCGTGCTAAATTTTGGAATTATTCCGGGTTCGTTTGGCCTTTTTTATACATTAATTGAGTTTCTAGGCATTTAATGTGCATAATACAAATTTGAACTAGAAGCACATGCTCCAGTGCCCCAAAATGGGTTGAAAAATCGTATATGTGTCCTTGGGTGAATGTTTAGGTCACATACAAGAAATGAGAATAAATTCCAAACATCTGGGCGTCGTTGCTCGGCCGAAAACATTGAGAAACTTGGTTTTTAAATTCCTGTAAATCCAAAAATTGCCTAAAAATCACGGAACTTGGCATGGTGTCTTGACATGGCACCAACATGCTATGGTAAAAAATTTGTTCAATTTGGGACAAGTTTTGGTATAAGCTTCTTACAAACCGGAGCTTCTCTCAAGAAGGCTCATGGTTCCGATAGGGAATGTGTCACCTTTGTGGGCGAAACGACATACACTGCGTCTTCCTGCCTTGATTTTTTTTACAGAGGCAACAAAGACCAATAGGAGTGTCGCGCTATAATTTGGAATTATTCCATGTTCGTTTGCCCTTTTTATATATTTATTGAGTTTTCTAGGCATTTAATGTGCATAATTCAAATTTGAACTACATGCACATGCTCCAGTGCATGAAAATGGGTTGAAAACTCGTATATGTGTCCATGGGTGAATGTTTAGGTCCCATGCAAGAAATGGGAATGAATTTCAAACATCCGGGCATCGTGGCTCGGCCAAAAACATTGACAAACTTGGTTTTTAAATTCCTATAAATCCAAAACTTGCCTGAAAATCATGAAACTTGGCATGTTGCCTTGACATGGCACCAACATGCTATGGTAAACATTTTTTCCGATTTTTTTAAGGCGCACACATTAACAACCAACAAAGCCATTTTGGAACAAAGAGCTGCCACATTACAATCGGAAACACAAGTGTTATTCAAACCGTGGGCGTTGTACTAACCATTTACATGCCGCCACGCGTCCCCATTTTTATTGGTTAGGAGGCGCCGTGCGGGGTAGCTATTTGAGTAGACGGGAGGCGTGGAGCAGACCGCTGCGCAGGCTTACCGGGAGGCGAGCCCTTTGACCTCCATCCGCCGCCCACCTCACTCCCAACTTCTTCATTAATGGCACCCGAGCCTGGCTAGTTCTCAGTCGATTGATATTTAAGGGAGAAAAAAGAAAATTTGAAAACAAAAATTTGCACGGATAACTCATGGACATAGCCTCGACTGAAACTTAACGAAGACTTAGCAAGACTGTTATATATGATGATGATGGAAATGGATAGTAATTGTCTTACATATTCAGGAAGACACTTTAAAATGCCACACGCGGCAACGCCCGAAAGACACAGGGGCAAAAGAAGAAGGAAGAAGACGCAGACAATAATCTGGGTCGCTGCTCTACTCCTTCTTGATGGGTTGCTGCAGGGCACGGAGTTCCTCCAACTCCTTCTTCATCACCTCCATGACCTTCACCTCCTTTTGCCTCTCCTCCGCCATCTTCGTCATTGCATCCATGGCGATGGAGTTCTCGCAGCGAACGGCAATGATCTCTTTCACGTCCTCAATACTTTGCTTGACAGCAGCTTTGGATTTCTGCACCAGCCTTTCGCGCTCGATGCGGAGGTTGGCATTATCGTCCATAATTTTCTCGACCATGGCGGCCGTCTTCTTCATCACGATAGTGCTCTCCTCGCGCTGCTTCGCACTGCTGGCGATCTTGTCCCTCAGTAGGTCGCACTGGGTGCGGAGCTTTGGCTTGTCATCCCTTAGTCCCTGGATGACGCCGATCGCCTTATCAAATGAGGCATTGATCTCATCGTGCAGCTTCGCCCAGCCGGAGATCTCATCCTTCAGCTTATTGAGCTCAGTGTGCATGCACCTGCGAGAGCCCTCGCCTTCCCGGAAGAGATCTTCCTTGGCCGCCGCGGCATGGTAGGACCTCTTTGCTGATTCCATGGTGCGGCTGGTCATCCTTGTGGCTTCCACGGCGCGGCCGGACCACTGTGCTGCTTCAGCGGCGTGGTGGGACCTCTGTGCTGCTTCGGCAGTGTGGCAGGACCTCGCGGTTGCTATCGCGGCGAGGCGGGACATCTCTGCTGCTTCCGCTTCCATGCTCCCCGCTCCCTGGTCAATTCTCGATGAAGAACTCCTATGGGCCATGGCAGACACAAGGAACGATGAAGAAAGACTTGTTTGTTTGTTGATGAGGAATTGAGGTGGATTGTGCAGTCATTTTCGAGTAGGTAGTATTTAAAACCTAGTAATAAGCTGCTAAGTGGGAAAACGTTTAGGTTTTGATAAATGTGAACAGGTTTGCAATTAAATATAGCATGGTAATTTGGAATGTGACGGGAAACAAGTTCAAAATTTATTAACAGTTACGGTTTTAAAGTGCGGTACGATTCCCAGATGGTGTAACGTGGGCAAGCGTTCTCGGATGCGTACGTGGTGTGTGCGCCGCAATCGGCGATGTCAGCACATGACTTGTTCCATCGCGCACAATTCTTTTAATTAGACTGTGTGCCCGTATATCGCAGACTCCTTGATCTGGCCGAGAGCATCTCCAACAGCCTTTCTATATTTGCACTCACTTACTCCCTCCGTTTCTTTTCAGTCTGCATATAAAGTTTGGTCAAAGTCAAGCTTTGTAAAGTTTGACTGACTTTATATCAAAAATAACCTGTTCCAACAACCTTTGTATAAGTGGTCCCTCACCTAATTTTTTTGCAAAGCTTGCTAAATCTGCCATCCCACTTTGTATATTTGCAAACCCAAAGGGCACTTGCTAAATTTTGGCAAGGCTTTGTAAATGTGGTCCCCTTCATATTTTTGTCTCAATGACTAGTGGGCTTGTGTGTGATGTGTACGTGTATGTGTGAGCTGCGTATTTGCGTCGTGTGTGCGTGTATGTGTGTGATGCGTGCGTGTGTACGTGTACGTGTATGCGTGTGTGCTGCGTGTGTGTACGTGTACGCGTGTGTGCTGCGTGTGTGTACCTGTACGCGTGTGTGCTGCGTCTGTGTACGTGTACGCGTATGCGTGTGCACACGTGTACATGAGTTGTGCTAGTATACGTGTGATGTGTCTATGACAAACCGTCCCCACATGTCATTGTGTGTTTTGTGCAAATATAGCAATCCAGTATACAAAGGCTACCAAAGCAAAAAACATGTTGGCTTCGTAAACCTTCTCTCTCCTCTTGCTATAACATGTTTTTATAGCAATCCAATATACAAAGGCTGTTGGAGATGCTCTCACCGTTTCTGTTGTTTTGGCTCATCGGAAACAGTTCATCCGAGTGAACTGTTTGCCATCTATCGCACACACCTTGATCTGGCTGACCGTTTCTGTTGTTTTTGCTCATCGGAAACAGTTCATCCGAGTGAACTATTTGCCGTTTATTGCACACACCTTGATCTGGCTGCCGTTTCTATTGTGTTGGGTAATCACAAACAGTTCATCTGAGTGAACTGTAAGCCATATATCGCACACACCTTGAACTGGCTCACCATTTCTGTTGTTCTGGCTCATCGCAAATGGTTCGTATGGATCAACTGTATGCCACGTATCACACACGCAACTCTAATCTGAATCATGCTTGATGTCTCTGCCATCGCACACAGTTCATCTTATTGGTGACGGTTTTAATACGACACCGTTTGCGATTAATGCATCGCACACAGTTTGGTCGAGGGGTCTCTAATGCATGTGTCGCGTTAGGACCATCCTACCATAGTGTCTCACAGGCACGCGCACACAAAGACACACATCCCCTCTCTTATTGATATTGCAGTCGTACCCTCCGTTTGTCTAGTAGGCCTCTCCCACCATCTCCGAGAATCAACTCCACCACCACCCCTCCGGCACTCTAGCTCTGTCTCTCTCCCAACCTTATTCCTCTCCTACACATATGTATAGATGCCGATCGATCTCCCTCGATACATAGCTAGGTCTCTCCTTTTCCACACATATACTAGTCGATTTACCCCCTCTAGTTAGGTCTCTGCCCCCCCCCCCCCACACACCGATAGTTGAACGCTCTAGTTAGGTCTCCCTGCCACACACAAACTGCACCTGTCCCCTCTCACGTTCTAGTAGGCCAGCCACCCTATATCTTTGACGTGCGCACACACAATTTCGCTGGCTCTCTTTATCGATCTCGCACCCATACACTTTCATCCCTCTCTTCAATTCCATCGATATATATCTCACGCCGATGATCCCTCCCCTCTCTTGTCATGGATCGCACCCTCTATATATGATATATCTTGTAGGATCAAAAGTATGTCTAGAGGGGGGATTAGACTACTTGACCAAATAAAAATCCATCCTTTTCCCAATTTTAGTTGTGGGTAGATTTTAGCAAGTGCACCAACTCAAGTATCATCCTACACATGCAATTCTAAGGGTGTAGCAGCGGAAAGTAAAACATTGCACAAGTAAGTAAAGGAGGGGTTTGGAGATTTGAAACGCAATGAAGACACGATGATTTTTGGCGTGGTTCCGATAGGTGGTGCTATCGTACGTCCACGTTGATGGAGGCTTCAACCCACGAATGGTAACGGTTGCGCGAGTCCACGGAGGGCTCCACCCACGAAGGGTCCATGAAGAAGCAACCTTGCCTATTCCACCATGGCTTACATCCACGAAGGACTAGCCTCACTCGGGGTAGATCTTCACAAATTAGGCGATCTCCTTGCCCTTACAAACTCCTTGGTTCAACTCCACATGATCTTGGAGGCTCCCAAGTGACACCTAACCAATCTAGGAGACACCACTCTCCAAAAGGTAATAAATGGTGTGTTGATGATCAACTCCTTGCTCTTGTGCTTCAAATGATAGTCTCCTTAACACTCAATCACTTTCTCACAGATTTGGCTTGGGTAGGAGAAGGATTTGAGTGGAAAGCAACTTGAAGAGGCTAGAAATCAAGGTTCAAATGGTTGGATTGGAATCTCTTGATCTCAACACATGAGTAGGTGGTTCTCTCTCAGAAAATGTATGGTGGAAGTGTAGGCACGTTCTGATGGCTCTCTTACTTGGTAAGAGGGTGGTGGACGGGTATATATAGCCTTAACCTAAAATCCAACCGTTACACACTTTTGACCCATCTTGGTGGCACCGACAATAAATCTCGGTGAGACTGATCTGTGCAAAAGATATGAACGTTGGGCTTTTCGATGGGACCGAACAGAACATCTCGGTGAGACCGAAGTGCAGTGGCTAGGGCAAGATCACGTTTCGGTGAGACCGAAAATTTCATCTCAAAAATTCTGAAGTGAAGTGACATCATTACAGCAACTTGGTCAAGCCGTCTCGGTGAGACTGAGAACCATTTCGGTTCAACCGAAGTGTTAGGGTTTTGGCTGTGGCAGTGGAATGATCATCTCGGTGAGTCCGGAGTAGGTGATATCGATGGGACCGAAATGATGAATTAGGGTTTTGGACAGATGTGTTTTGGGAAAGTGATTGAGTGTTTTTGGAGCAATATCACTAAGCACTTTGAGCAACAACTTCATCAACAATACCTCATCCCCTTTTAATAGTATTGGCTTTCCTAAGGGACTTAATGTGATCATGGATCACTAAAATGAAAATGAAGAGTCTTGTGGAAGCCAAACTTGTCCTTGACATTTTGAGGGGTCCACATCCATTAGTCCTTGCCATGCCAATCATTGATCTTTTCTGAAATTTACTAGCAATAAGAATTATATCAATGATGTATATGTTGTTATTGATTACCAAAACCATCCAGGGATTAGTTGCACTTTCAATCTCCCCTTTTTTGGTAATTGATGACAACATATAGATCAAAGATTTGATAAATGATATAATCAATGAAATACATCGTCGCTTTGAGAAGTATGTGATAAGTAAGAGCTCCCCCTAAATTTGTGCATTATTAAAGATTTGCTTTTGAATGCAAATGCACAATCGATTAGGATCATGGGTTACTCTTCCATGTCACATACATCTTGGTGGAGCGCTCAAAATGATACGATTGCATAGTAATTAGCACTCATCACCAAACAAACAAATGAATGATCATACAAGAGCATATAAATGGATATTCAAGCGAGCATAGCATTAAGGTACGGTATGATCAAGCACACAATAAAGTAGTATCATACAAGCATCAAGCAAAAGGTAACTCAAAGACAAGTATCTCAAGAAGAACCAAATGAACAAAAGGCAAAACACTCTCTCTTGAAGCCTAATGATCTATACAAATTCTCCCCCTTTGGCAACAAGTACCAAAAAGTTCAAATAAGTATAGAGCTAAACGTCGCTCTAGGCTTGATCTCCGATAGCTCCTGGTGATGAAGTCCTCTAACTTGCAGCGCCGGTGTGCGTCGATGTCGGAGTAGAGATAAGTGCATCTGCGAATGCCTCGGACAAAGTCTGCTGAACTGGAGGAGTGGAGACGGCAGGAGCAGCTGATGGAGCAACAGAGGGGGCAGCAGCTGGAGCTGAAACTGTGGCTCTGGAAGTGACTGGTATAGCAGCTGATCTGGGCATCCTCTGGAACTGGGTAGTTGTGGGAAGTACTAGACTATGATGCTCGTCATCCTCATCAGTGCTTGCACACTTTACCTTATCCACCTCTTGCTGTAGGCTCTCAACAGTGGTCTGAATCTCTATCACCTTGATATCCAGGTCATAGAATTTAGTCTCAACAATCCTCTCAAGACTCTTCTGGTTTGCAGCTAGGTCGGCCAAACTCTTCTCAATCCTCTGAGTGGCTCGAAGAAGATGGTTCATCTGGTCGGTCTTGGTTTTGAGAACTGGAGCTGAGGGAGCACTTGGCCCCGAAGTTCTAGCAGCTTCTACACTTGCCTGTGCTACAGCTGAGGTAGGATGGGATGGATCCATCATGACGGTGTTGTCCTCAAACTCAGGCCAAAGCGGTAAATGATCATGATCCAGCAGAAAAGACATGCGTGTACCCTTCGATTTGATAAGCATCTGAATATGAGGGGCAAATCCACAAGACCTCTTCTGATCAGCAGCTGTCCTCTTAATAGTTTCCACTATGAGATCCATGACTTTGAATTTCACATGCTGGTCAATATGATGCAGCATGTTAATGGAGTGACCTCGAACCATCCTATCATCACCTGACTTGGGCATCAAAGTATGCCTCATAATAGTGTTGGAGGTAGCAAGCCCTGCAAATAGATAATACACAGATCCAAGCTTGTGAATTTCCTTGTCCTTCTCTGGAATCTCCTTGTACAAGTTAGCCATGGAATTGTGGTCCATCTTGGGCTTAGCATACACATCAGTATCATCCTTATCAGCTTCGGGCACACCAAGAAATCTGGCCCACTCAAGCACGCTAGACTCGTACTTGACTCCTTCGGTCATCCAAACAATCTTTCCATTGGGATAGAAATGTGCAGTTGAGTAAAATTGCATGATCATCTCATCGTTCCAATTTGTCAGCTTCTTCCCAATGAACTCATCAAGATCAATAGTTTTGAAGTCCTCATGAATATGGGGGAAGTTATCCTCATGAAGATCAATGTTCTTCCAGTCCACCCACTTCATATCACTGACTATAGGCTTCTTGTCAAGCAAGACTATCTCATAGAAATCCTGTTGTTCCTTGGTGTGGAAGTGATAGTCTACAGCAGTCCTCCTTCTGATGGAGTAAGGGTCAGACTCTCTCCATTTCCTGAGACCTTTGTCCTTCCTCTTCTTCATGTTTTCAGCAACTGGATGAGTGTCATTGTGTTCAGGCAATCTGGGTCTAAGCTTCATTAGCACTGGGGCATCTTCCTCTTCTGCTTCTCTTTCAGGCACTGGGGCCTTGTTCTTCTCACTTGTAGGTACATCTCTGGTGGTTCTCTTGGGTTTTGCAGCTGTAGGCTTGGCCTTGGAAGTTGTAGCTGTCTTGATAGAATCTCCCATAAGTTTCTGTTGCTTGGGAGGAGGTGAGTTTGCTGCTTGCTCCTCCTCATCTGTTGCATCATCTCTTCTCATAGATGTTGGCCTGAAAATCACATGTGATGTTTGCTTCCTTTCCCTTTTCTTCCCAGCAGTCATTGGTTTAGCTTGAATGGGTGCCTGTTGAGATCCTTCTGGATTCTCTGAAGAGATGCCTCTCTTAGCAGCAGCAGAGGCAGAGATCTTCCTGGTGACACCTCTCTCTTTCTGAGTGCCATACTCCTTCTGAACAGTGGCTTTCTTCTTCTAGTGTAGCCCTTGGATGACTTGTCCTTCCTTTCCGAATCCTTGCTTCTCCGAGAAGGTCTTCATTCATAACGATCATCCCTACTCCTTCTCTCCTTGTGAGGTGATTCATCCCTTCTATGTCTTCCTCTTGGTGATTCGTCTCTTTTCTTGTGAGGTGACGTACACTCATTGGAGTAGTGTCCGGGTCTTCCACAATTATAGCAATTACGGTCACAACTTGATGATCTTCTATCATAACGCCTTGAGCTAGAGCTTCTCTCTTTTCCTTTGTTCTTGTAAAACTTGTTGAATCTCTTCACCATTAGGCTTATCTCTTCATTGGATACTAGCTTGTCACTTGAAGTTGTGGGAGCATCGGTTGAGGCTGTGTAAGCACCACTTGATTTGTTGTGTAGCTCCTCCTTGTCCTTGAATGACATCTCATGAGCAACAATCCTTCCAATGACTTCCGTGGGCTTGAGATCTTTGTAATTGGGCATCATTTGGATCAACGTGCACACGGTATCATATTTTCCATCCAAGGCTCTAAGGATCTTCTTGATGATGAATTTGTCGGTCATCTCTTCACTTCCTAAGCCGGCAATCTCATTTGTGATGAGAGCAAGCCTAGAGTACGTTTTAGCGACTCCTTCACCATCCTTCATCTTGAACTTGTCAAGTTGACTTTGAAGCACATCCAATTTGGATTCCTTGACGGACTCAGTACCCTCGTGCATATCAACCAAAGTATCCCAAATTTCCTTTGCATTCTCGAGGCGGCTGATATTGTTGAACTCCTCGGGGCACAAACCATTGAAGAGAATGTCACAAGCTTGAGCATTGTATTGCAACATCTTCAATTCTTCCGCGGCTGCTTCATGATCCGGTTCCTTACCATCCTCAAAGAATTCACCTTGCAAGCCAACACGAACAACAGCCCAAACGGCGGGTTTATGACCAAGAATATGCATTTTCATCTTATGCTTCCAACTAGCAAAGTTTGTACCATCAAAATATGGACCTCTATGATGATAATTACCCTCACTAGACGCCATACTCTCCTAGGTTGTGAAACCAATGCAATGGAGACCAAAGCTCTAATACCACTTGTAGGATCGAAAGTATGCCTAGAGGCGGGGATTAGACTACTTGACCAAATAAAAATCTATCCTTTTCCCAATTTTAGTTGTGGGCAGATTTTAGCAAGTGCACCAAGTCAAGTATCATCCTACACATGCAATTCTAAGAGTGTAGAAGCGGAAAGTAAAACATTGCACATGTAAGTAAAGGAGGGGTTTGGAGATTTCAAACGCAATGAAGACACAATGATTTTTGGCGTGGTTCCGATAGGTGGTGCTATCGTACGTCCACGTTGATGGAGGCTTCAACCCACGAAGGGTAACGGTTGCGCGAGTCCATGGGGGGCTCCACCCATGAAGGGTCCACGAAGAAGCAACCTTGCCTATTCCACCATGGCTTACGTCCACGAAGGACTAGCTTCACTCAGGGTAGATCTTCACAAAGTAGGCGATCTCCTTGTGTTGGGTAACGGAGCATGAATTTCAAAAAAATTCCTACGCTCACGCAAGATCTATCCATGGAAATGCATCGCTACGAGAGGGGAGAGTGTGTCTACGTACCCTCGTAGACCGTTAGCGGAAGCGTCTCACAACGCGGTTGATGTAGTCGAACAATCCTTCGAGCTCCACCGATCGAGTACCGAACGTACGGCACCTCCGAGTTCTACACACGTGCAGCTCGGTGACGTTCCTCGCCTTCTTGATCCAGCAAGACGTCGAGGTAGTAGATGAGTTCCGTCAGCACGACGGCGTGGCGACGGTGACGGTGAAGTGATTCCGGCAGGGCTTCGCCTAAGCTCTCCGAAAATATGATCGAGGTGGAAAACGGAGATCGGGGCACCGCACACGGCTATGGGACAATTGTGTGTCTCCAAGGGGTGCCCCTCCTCCGTATATAAAGGAGGGAGGGAGGAGGCCGGCCCCCTAGGGGTGCGCCAAGTGTGGGGAGTCCTACTAGGACTCCTTAGTCCTAGTAGGATTCCACCTCCCATACGGAGTAGGAAAGGGGGAAGGGAGAGGGAAAGGAAAGAGGGGGCTGCGCCCCCTCCCCTAGTCCAATTCGCTTTTGGGCAAGGGGGGGCGCGCGCCTCCTCACGTGGCCTGCCTCTCCTTTTCCCGTATGGCCCAATAAGGCCCATTACTTCTCCCGGTGAATTCCCGTAACTCCCCGGTACTCCGAAAAATACCCGAATCACTCGGAACCTTTCCGACGTCCGAATATAGCCTTCCAATATATGAATCTTTACCTCTCACTACTAGAAAAAGGACTGTTAGTGGCGCACCTATTTTTGCCATTAATGGCGCACTATAGGTGCGCCACTATTACCACGCTATTAGTAACAAATACTAATGGCGCACCTCTGGTGCGCCATTAGTATTGCAGGTAACAGTGGCGCACCTTGTAGTGCGCCATTACTATTGCTACAGGTGCGCCACTGGTAACTTTTTTTTTTGAAATTTATTGATTTTTTTTGAATTTTGAAGGCGGGAAAATAGTAGTGGCGCACCGTCTAACCCCCACCGTGCGCCATTGCTATTTTTGAATTTTGAATTTGGATCTGGATCTAGATCTGGCTCATTTTTTTGGCTCGTTTTTTTTGGTTAAATTTTTTTCAAATTTCGTTCTCGACCTGGATCTTTTACGTTCTTTGTGCCGGGGGAGCTCCACATGTGGCCGGAAGTAGAGGAGGAGGGAGGAGAGACCGTGAGGAGGAGAGGAGGGAGGAGGAGGTCGCCGAAGAGGAGGAGGAGGACCGTGAGCAGGAGAGGAAGGAGCACCGTGAGGAGGAGAGGAGGGAGGAGGAGGTCGCCGGAGGAGGAGCACCGTGAGGAGGAGAGAGGGAGGAGGAGGTCGCCGGAGGAGGAGCACTGTGAGGAGGAGGTCACCGGAGGAGGAGCACCGTGAGGAGGAGGAGGTCGCCGGAGAGGAGGAGATGGAGTGGAGGAGAGGAGGAGAGGAGGAGATGGAGTGGAGGAGAGGAGGAGAAGAATGAAGGGGAAGGGAGGAAGAAGGGGAAGGGGAAGGGGAGGCGTGACGGGCGGCGGCGCTCCTGTGGCTCGGTCACCGGCGAGATGAAGGCGCCGGTCACGGGATAGAGGAAGCCTGCGGGCGGCAGCCATGTCGGGGAAGGAGAAGGGAGGAGGAGGAGGGGGAAGGGGATAAGGAGAGAGGAAGGAGAGGGGTGGGTGGGTGCGTACGTGGTGGGGCTTGTGACATAGTAATGGCGCACCATGGGGTGGTGCGTCATTGCTATGGTACATAGTAATGGCGCACCTAGGTGTGGTGCGCCATTACTATGTAGCATAGCAGTGGCGCACCTAGGTGTGGTGCGCCATTACTATTTTTAAATTTTTTTGAATTTTGAAGGCGGGAAAATAGTAGTGGCGCACTATGCACTGGTGCGCCATTGCTAACTTTTTTTATTTTTTTTATTTTTTTGCCTCCAGATCTTAAAAGCATCGTAACCTTTTTTCTGTGGGGTTTTTGAGGATTCTAAAAAATCGATAACGGGCATAGCTGGTTGGATTCGGATGTAAATTTTCGAGTAGATGCTTTTTCATATAAAAAACTTTTTCATCGGAGGTCGTATGCAAAAGTTATGGCCATTTTACCGAAACAAGGCGGCCTTTTGCAAAAAAAATCGAAATTCATGTTTGTTAATTTTCCTAACAACTAGAACACATAACACATGGGCATCTCGAAGGATTTTTAATTTTGAATCTTTTATCATTTTCTTTTATTTTATTTTAAACTGAAAAGGCGATCCACTAGGGGGGGGGGGGTGTGTGTGTGGTGGGGTGTGTGTTTGTGTGTGTGAGACGTTAGTAATGGCGCACCCTCCCTGGTGCGCCATTGCTAACCTTAGCAATGGCACACCAGGGAGGGTGCGCCATTACTAACCTCACACACACGCAGGCACACACCCCCACCAGACATAGCAATGGCGCACCACACGAAGGTGCGCCATTACTATGTAGCATAGCAGTGGCGCACCTAGGTGTGGTGCGCCATTGCTATGTCTGGTGGGGTGGGGAGATGGACAAAAAAATAGCAATGGCGCACTGCTCAGGTGGTGCGCCACTACTAAAAAAAGAACAACGGCGCACCTGCTTCTGGTGCGCCATTGCTATATAGCAGTGGCGCACCACCACCATGGTGCACCACTAATAGGGATATTGGCTATAGCCATTTTTCTAGTAGTGTCTCGACCATTTCGAGACTCCTCGTCATGTCCGTGATCTCATCCGGGACTCCGAACAAACTTCGGCCACCAATCACATAACTCATATAATACTAAATCGTCATCGAACCTTAAGTGTGCGGACCCTACGGGTTCGGGAATGATGTAGACATGACCGAGACGACTCTCCGGTCAATAACCAACAGCGGAACCTGGATGCTCATATTGGTTCCTACATATTCCACGAAGATCTTTATCGGTGAACCTCATATGTCAACATACGTTGTTCCCTTTGTCTGGCGGTATGTTACTTGCCCGAGATTCGATCGTCGGTATCCAATACCTAGTTCAATCTCGTTACCGGCAAGTCTCTTTACTCGTTCCGTAATACATCATCTTGCAACTAACTCTTTAGTCACGGTGCTTGCAAGGCTTCTGTAATGCTGTATTACCGAGAGGGCCCAGAGATACCTCTCCAATAGTCGGAGTGACAAATCCCAATCTCGATCCATGCCAACTCAACAAACACTTTCGGAGATACCTGTAGTGCACCTTTATAATCACCCAGTAACGTTGTGACGTTTGATACACCCAAAGTATTCCTACGGTATCCGGGAGTTGCATGATCTCATGGTCAGAGGAACGTGTATTTGACATAGTGAAAGCAATAGCAATAAACTGAACGATTATTTGCTATGCTAACGGTTGGGTCATGTCCATCACATCATTCTCCTAATGATGTGATCCCGTTATCAAATGACAACTCATGTCCATGGTCAGGAAACCTTGACCATCTTTTGATCAACGAGCTAGTCTAGTAGAGGCATACTAGGGACATAGTATTTGTCTATTATCCACACATGTATTTAGTTTCCGGTCAATACAATTCTAGCATGAATAATAAACTATTATCATGAACGGGGAAATATGATAATAACTAATTTATTATTGCCTCTAGGGCATATTTCCAACAGTCTCCCACTTGCACTAGAGTCAATAATCTAGATTATATCTCCATGTACTTAACACTTAATCAGTTCTAAAGCTGATCATGTTTTGCTTGTGAGAGAGGTTTTAGTCAATGGGTCTGCAATATTCAGATCCGTGTGTTCTTGGCAAATCTCTATGTTATATGTAGATGCTGCTACCACCTCTGTTTGGAGCTACTCCAAAAGATTTCCCCACTATACTTATCCGGTCTGAGACTCATAGTCTTTCGGATCAGTGTTTAAAGCTTGCATCGACGTAACCCCTTACGACGAACTCTTTATCATCTCTATTCCTGAGAAATTCTTCCTTAGTCATCTTAAGGATAATTTGACCGCTGTCCAGTGATCTACTCCTGGATCACTTTGGTACCTCTTTTGCCAGACACATGGCAAGGCACACAGCTTGGCATACTTTATAGAACCTACGGCCGAGGCATAGGGGATAACCTTCATCCATTCTATTTATTTTGCTGTGGTCGAGATTTGAGTCTTACTCAACTTCACACCTTTCACCACAGTCAAGAACTCCTTCTTTGACTAATCCATTTTGAACTTCTTCAAAATCTTGTCAAGGTATATGTTTTGTGAAAGTCATATGAGGCGTCTCAATCTATCTCTATAGATTTTGATGCCTAACATGTAAACAACCTTTACCTAGATCTTCAAGTCTTACTCCACTTCACACTAGCCAAGAACTTATTTCTTTTGACTTGATCCATTTTGAACTTCTTCAAAATCTCATCAAGGTGTGTGAAAATCTTTTATCAGGTGTCTTGATCTATCTCTATAGATCTCTATGCCCAAACCGTGGATAACTCAAAAACAGGTTTTTATTGAAAAACTCCTTTCAATTAATTCTTTATGCTTTCCAGAAATTCTACATCATTTCCAATCACATATACTTATTAGAAATGTTATAGAGCTCCCACTCACTTTGTTGTAAATACAAGTTTCTCCATAAACTTGCATAAACCCAAACGCTTTGATCACTTCATCAAAGCGAGTATTCCAGCTCCGAGATGCTTGCACCAGTCCATAGATGGATCGCTGGAGCTTGCATACTTGGTAGCACCTTTAGGATCGACAAAACCTTCCGGTTGCATCATATACAATTCTTCCTTAAGGAATCCATTAAGGAATGCCGTTTTGACGTCCATTTGCCAGATTTCATAATCATAAAATGCGCCAATTGCTAACATAATTCTGACAGACTTTAGCATCGCTACGGGTGAGAAAGTCTCATCGTAGTCAACTCCTTGAACTTGTCGATAACCTTTAGCAACAAGTCGTGCTTTATAGACGGTGACATTACCATCAGCGTCCGTCTTCTTCTTAAAGATCCATTTATTTTTAATAGCTCGCCGTTCATCGGGCAAGTCTACCAAAGTCCACACTTTGTTCTCATACATGGATCTAATCTCGGATTTCATGGCCTCAAGCCATTTGTCGGAATCCGGGCTCGCCATCGTTTCTTCATAGTTCATAGGTTCACCGTTGTCTAACAACATGACCTCCAAGACAGGATTGCCGTACCAATCTGGTGCGGAGCGTGTCCTGGTTGACCTACGAGGTTCTGTAGTAACTTGATCCGAAGCTTCATGATCATCATCATCTACTTCCTCTCTGGTCTATGTCGGTGTCACAGAAATTTCTTTCTGTGGCGTACTACTATCCAGAGGAGGTACAATTACCTCATCAAGTTCTACTTTCCTCCCACTCACTTCTTTCGAGAGAAACTCCTTCTCTAGAAAGGATCCATTCTTAGCAACGAATACTTTGCCTTCGGATCTGTGGTAGAAGGTGTACCCAACGGTCTCCTTTGGGTATCCTATGAAGACGCACTTATCCGCTTTGGGTTCGAGCTTATCTGGCTGAAGCCTTTTGACATAAGCATTGCATCCCCAAACTTTCAGAAACGACAGCTTAGGTTTCTTGCCAAACCACAGTTCATACGGTGTCGTCTCAACGGATTTAGACGGTGCCCTATTTAAAGTGAATGCAGCTGTCATTAATGCATAACCCCAAAATGATAGTGGCAAATCGGTAAGAGACATCATAGAACGCACCGTATCTAATAGAGTATGATTACGACGTTCGGACACACCATTACGCTGTGGTGTTCCAGGTGGCGTGAGCTGTGAAACAATTCCACATTGTCTTAAGTGATTGCCAAACTCGTAACTCAAATATTCTCCTCCACGATCAGATCGTAAGAACTTTATTTTCTTGTTACGATGGTTCTCTACTTCACTCTGAAATTTTTGAACTTTTCAAATGTTTCAGATTTATGCTTCATCAAGTAGACATAGCCATATCTACTCAAATCATCTGTGAACGTGAGAACATAACAATATCCACCGCGCGCCTCAACACTCATCGGACTGCATACATCGGTATGTATTATTTCCAATAAGTTGGTTGCTCGCTCCATTGTTCCGAAGAACGGAGTTTTAGTCATCTTGCCAATAAGGCACGGTTCACATCTCTCAAATGATTCATAATCAAGAGATTCCAAAAACCCATCTGCATGGAGTTTCTTCATGTGTTTAACACTGATATGACCTAAGCGGCAGTGCCACAAATATGTGGTACTATCATTATCTTTTGGCATTCGTGTTATGAACATATGTATTACTACGATCAAGATTCAATAAACCTTTCATTTTAAGTGCATGATCATCAATGATATTATCCAAATAGAATAACAATTATTCTCTGAAATTGAATAACTGTCTTGCAATAAACACTATCAGATATAATGTTCATGCTTAACGCAAGCACCAAATAACAATTATTTAGGTTCATCACTAATCCTGAAGGTAGAGAGAGCGTGGCGATGGTGATCACATCAACCTTAGAGACACTTCCAATGCACATCGTCACCTCGTTCTTTAGCTAGCCCTCGTTTATTCCGAAGCTCCATGTTTCAAGTTGCAAGCAACTGAACAAGTATCAAATACCCAGGTGCTCCTACGAGTACTAGTAAGGTACACATCAATAACATGTATATCAAATATCTTTGTTGACATTGCAGTCTTATTATCTGCCAGTTACTTTGGGGAAGTTCCGCTCTTTGTGACATTTCCCTTTGCAATGGGAGCACTAAGTCTCGGGTTTGGTTCAGCCTTGGGTTTCTTCGCGTGAGCGGCAACTGTTTTACCGTTCTTCTTGAAGTTCCCTTTTCTTTCCCTTGCCCTTCTTGAAACTAGTGGTCTTACTAACCATCAACACTTGATGCTCCCTTTTTTTGATTTCTACATCCGCAGATTGTAGCATCGCGAATAGCTTAAGGATCTTCTATCCCTTGCATGTTTATAGTTCATCACGAAGATCCAGTAGCTTAGTGATAGTGACTGGAGAACTCTATCAATCACCACTTTATTCGGAAGTCTAACTCCCACTTGATTCAAGTGTTTGAAGTACTCAGACATTCTGAGTACATGCTCACTAACGGAGCTGTTCTCCTCCATCTTGTAGCTATAGAACTTGTCGAAGGTGTTATACCTCTCGACCCGGGTGTGAGCTTGAAAAACAAATTTTCAGCTCTTGGAACATCTCATATGCTCCGTGTTGCTCAAAACATATTTGGAGCTCCGGTTCTAAGCCGTAAAGTATAGCGCACTGAACTATCGAGTAGTCATCTTTTCTTGTCTGCCAGACGTTCATAACGTCCTCAGACGAAGCCGTAGGGGTATTTCACTGAGCGGTGCGTTAAGGACATAAGCCTTCTGTGCAGCAGTGAGGACAATCCTCAGATCACGGACCTAGTCCGCATAGTTGCTTCCATCAACTTTCAACTTCGTTTTCTCTAGGAACATAATAAAAACAGGGGAACTACAGCGCGGTCTATTGATCTACAACATAAAATTGCAAAGATTATTTAGACTATGTTCATGATAATTGAAGTTCAATTAATCAAATTACTTAAGAACTCCCACTTAGATTAACATCCCTCAAGTTGTCTAAGTGTAACATGATCCACATCAACTAAACCACATCCGATCATCACGTGAGGTGGATTCGTTATCAATGGTGAACATCTTTCATGTTGATCATATCTACTATATGACTCATGTTTGACCTTTCGGTCTCTTGTATTCCGAGGCCATGTCTGTACAAGCTAGGCTCGTCAAGTTTAACCCAAGTATTCTGCGTGTGTAAAACTGGCTTACACCCTTTGTATGCGAACGAAAGAATCCATCACACCCGAACATCACGTGGTGCTTAGAAGCGTCGAACCTTCGCAACGGTGCATACTAGGGGAGAACACTTATCTTGAAATTTAGTGAAGGGATCATCTTATAATGCTACCGTCGTCCTAAGCAAAATAAGATGCATAAAAGGATTAACATCACATGCAATTCAATATATGTGACATGATATGGCCATCATCGTCTTGTGCTTTTGATCTCCATCAGCAAAGCACCGTCATGATCTCCATCGTCACCGGGTTGACACCTTGATCTCCATCGTAGCGTCGTGACACCTTGATCTCCATCGTAGCGTCGTGGTCGTCTCGCCAACTATTGCTACTACTACTACTGCTAACTCATAGCGGTAAAGTAAAGCGATTACATAGCGTTGGCATTGCATACAATAAAGAGACAACCATAAGGCTCCTGCCGGTTGCCTGATAACTTACAAAACATGATCATCTCATACAACAACTTATATCACATCATGTCTTGACCATATCACATCACCAGCATACCCTGCAAAAACAAGTTAGACGTCCTCTACTTTGTTGTTGCAAGTTTTACGTGGCTGCTACGGGTTTGCAAGAACCGTTCTTACCTACGCAAAACCACAACGTGGTGTAGTGATTGCTTTTTCATCTTCTAAAAGAACCCTCTTCATTGAAACCGATTCAACTAAAGTGAGAGAGACAGACACCCGCCAGTCACCTTTATGGAACGAGTGCACGTAGCGGTGAAACCTGTCTCGCGTAAGCGTACGCGTAATGTCGGTCCGGGCCGCTTCATCTCACAATACCGCCGGATCAAGTATCAACTAGTAACGGCAAGCAATATGTATACACCCACGCCCACAACTCACTTGTGTTCTACTCGTGCAAATCACATCTACGCATAGACCAGGCTCTGATACCACTGTTGGGTAACGGAGCATGAATTTCAAAAAAAATCCTACGCTCACGCAAGATCTATCCATGGAGATGCATCGCTACGAGAGGGGAGAGTGTGTCTACGTACCCTCGTAGACCGTTAGCGGAAGCGTCTCACAACGCGGTTGATGTAGTAGAACAATCCTTCGAGCTCCACCGATCGAGTACCGAACGTACGACACCTCCGAGTTCTACACACGTGCAGCTCGGTGACGTTCCTCGCCTTCTTGATCCAGCAAGACGTCGAGGTAGTAGATGAGTTCCGTCAGCACGACGGCGTGGCGACGGTGACGGTGAAGTGATTCCGGCAGGGCTTCGCCTAAGCTCTCCGAAAATATGATCGAGGTGGAAAACGGAGATCGGGGCACCGCACACGGCTATGGGACAATTGTGTGTCTCCAAGGGGTGCCCCTCCTCCGTATATAAAGGAGGGAGGGAGGAGGCCGACCCCCTAGGGGTGCGCCAAGTGTGGGGAGTCCTACTAGGACTCCTTAGTCCTAGTAGGATTCCACCTCCCATACGGAGTAGGAAAGGGGGAAGGGAGAGGGAAAGGAAAGAGGGGGCTGCGCCCCCTCCCCTAGTCCAATTCGGTTTTGGGCAAGGGGGGGCGCGCGCCTCCTCACGTGGCCTGGCTCTCCTTTTCCCGTATGGCCCAATAAGGCCCATTACTTCTCCCGGTGAATTCCCGTAACTCCCCGGTACTCCGAAAAATACCCGAATCACTCGGAACCTTTCTGACGTCCGAATATAGCCTTCCAATCTATGAATCTTTACCTCTCGACCATTTCGAGACTCCTCGTCATGTCCGTGATCTCATCCGGGACTCCGAACAAACTTCGGCCACCAATCACATAACTCATATAATACTAAATCGTCATCGAACCTTAAGGTAGCGGACCCTACGGGTTCGGGAATGATGTAGACATGACCGAGACGACTCTCCGGTCAATAACCAACAGCGGAACCTGGATGCTCATATTGGTTCCTACATATTCCACGAAGATCTTTATCGGTGAACCTCATATGTCAACATACGTTGTTCCCTTTGTCTAGCGGTATGTTACTTGCCCGAGATTCGATCGTCGGTATCCAATACCTAGTTCAATCTCATTACCGGCAAGTCTCTTTACTCGTTCCATAATACATCATCTTGCAACTAACTCTTTAGTCACGGTGCTTGCAAGGCTTCTGTGATGCTGTATTATCGAGAGGGCCTAGAGATACCTCTCCGATAGTTGGAGTGACAAATCCCAATCTCGATCCATGCCAACTCAACAAACACTTTCGGAGATACCTGTAGTGCACCTTTATAATCACCCAGTAACGTTGTGACGTGTGATACACCCAAAGTATTCCTACGGTATCCGGGAGTTGCATGATCTCATGGTCAGAGGAACGTGTATTTGACATAGTGAAAGCAATAGCAATAAACTGAACGATCATTTGCTATGCTAACGGTTGGGTCATGTCCATCACATCATTCTCCTAATGATGTGATCCTGTTATCAAATGACAACTCATGTCCATGGTCAGGAAACCGTGACCATCTTTTGATCAACGAGCTAGTCTAGTAGAGGCATACTAGGGACATAGTATTTGTCTATTATCCACACATGTATTTAGTTTCCGGTCAATACAATTCTAGCATGAATAATAAACTATTATCATGAACGGGGAAATATGATAATAACGAATTTATTATTTCCTCTAGGGCATATTTCCAACACCTTGCCCTTACAAACTCCTTGGTTCAACTCCACATGATCTTGGAGGCTCCCAAGTGACACCTAACCAATCTAGGAGACACCACTCTCCAAAAGGTAATAAATGGTGTGTTGAAGATCAACTCCTTGCTCTTGTGCTTCAAATGATAGTCTCCTCAACACTCAATCACTCTCTCACAGATTTGGCTTGGGTAGGAGAAGGATTGGAGTGGAAAGCAACTTGAAGAGGCTAGAAATCAAGGTTCAAATGGTTGGATTGGAATCTCTTGATCTCAACACATGAGTAGGTGGTTCTCTCTCAGAAAATGTATGGTGGCAGTGTAGGCACATTCTGATGGCTCTCTTACTTGGTAAGAGGGTGGTGGAGGGGTATATATAGCCTTCACCTAAAATCCAACCGTTATGCACTTTTGACCCATCTCGGTGGCACCGACAATAAATCTCGGTGAGACCGATCTGTGCAAAAGATATGAACGTTGGGCTTTTAAGTGGGACCGAACAGAACCTCTCAATGAGACCGAAGTGCAGTGGCTAGGGCAAGATCATGTTTCGGTGTGACCAAAAATTTCATCTCGGAAATTCCGAAGTGAAGTGACATCGTTATAGCAACTTGGTCAAGCCGTCTTGGTGTGACCGAGAACCATTTCGGTTGCACCGAAGTGTTAGGGTTTTGGCAGTGGCAGTGAAATGATCATCTCGGTGAGTCCGGAGTAGGTGATATCGGTGGGACCGAAATGATGAATTAGGGTTTTGGACAGATGTGTTTTGGGAAAGTGATTGAGGGTTTTTGGAGCAATATCACTGAGCACTTTGAGCAACAACCTCATCAACAATACCTCATCCCCTTTTAATAGTATTGGCTTGCTAAGGGACTTAATGTGATCTTGGATCACTAAAATGAAAATGAAGAGTCTTGTGGATGCCAAACTTGTCCTTGACATTTTGAGGGGTCCACATCCATTAGTCCTTGCCATGCCAATCATTGACCTTTTCTGAAATTTACTAGCAATAAGAATTAGATCAATGATGTATATTTTGTTATTAATTACCAAAACCACCCGGGGATTAGTTGCACTTTCATATCTAGGCCTCCATTTCACACACATTTGTAACATCCCAAAATTCTAAATTTTGGAATGTTATGTTAATTAAGTAATTATGATTGTTTGTTTGATTGTTGTGTGATTGATTGATTGAAAGTGAGTGAAATTTGAAACTTTTTGAAAGTTAAATGAGAGGGAATAAAAGGACTTTCCCAAAACTTTCATTCTTGCTTTGGTCCCCCGGAAATTCAAATTCATTTCATAAAAAAAAACCTAGAATGAAGATAATATGACTTCTTCCATTTAAAGGAATGAAAAAGGGATTTGAAAAGATTTGAATTCCATTTGAAAATATTTTTTTATACCAGAAACTTTATGCCACTCAAGGATTTTCATGAGGGAAGATAACATGACTTCTTCACATTTTGAAATAGAGTGGGAAGTAACGAGGCCACTTTCAAAATGGCATTAGAGCCACTTTTGAAAATACTTCATATGGGTTTCAAAATCTTTTCCATGTGTTTCAAAAATAAATAAAGAGAGAAGGTAATAGGACTCCTTCAAATATCAAAAATAAATGTGGAAAAGGAATTATGGAACCAATTCAAAGTGGTTTGAAAAAATATTTGACTTAAATTTAATAGCTATTCCATATTTTATTTGAATATTGCTTTATTTGGTTTTTATGCAAATAATTTTCCCCTATAAAATGAATATATGGAAATGAGGGAAAATGATTCCCTCCAATGGAAAAATAAGGGAAAATCATTTTGGAGCTATTTTGAACATTTCAAAATTCAAGTTGAATTATTTAAATGGCCACAGAATGCATTTGCATTTATTTGAATTTCTGTAGATTTTGTTTGACTTTGAAAAAATAGTTCATGTTTTAGAAAATTTTATCTGAAAATTCTGGTATATAATATATCTAGGTAAAGTTTCTATTTCCTTTCTCTATTTTATTTCCTTTCTCTGTTTTATTTTAAAATACGAAGGGAATTTCCTTTAAAAGGAAATATGCCCGCAACCCACCTCACGGATCTGGCCCAGCTAAGCGCTCGCGCGCCGAATCCCGTAGGATCCGGCCGGCCGATCCTTCTGTCCTTCCTCTCTCTCTCTCTCTCTCTCTCTCTCTCTCTCTCTCTCTCTCTCTCTCTCTCTCTGCGCATGGGACCCACCGCCTGATCGAATCAACCCTGCGCCCATCTCCTTCCTTCGCCGAACGCCGCCGCCGCCGCGCACGGGATTCGCTGGATCCTTTCCGTTCTGTCGCTGCCCCCTCCTCCAAGCCACCCTGCCTATAAAACGGAGCACCCCCCAATCGTTCTCAGCAAAAAACTCCAACCCTATCTCGCTCTGTCGCCGCTGATTCCTCGCCGGAGTTTCCTCGGCCGCCATCGCCATTGCCGCCCTACCACACCACCCCGACGCCCTCTCCGCCTTCTGTGCCCACCCAACGAGACCCCCTTGCTCTGCCACACCTCCCAGTCCACTCCGCCGGCCGGAGGACCACCAGAGCGCCGTCGACGTCGACGCCCGAAGCCGCCGCCGCCGGAGCCATCGCCGGAGAAGACCCCGCCGGCCGCTGTGAGCCCCTACCCCCTCTTCCATCCGTTACATCTCAATCCGACGGTTTAGATTATATTTTTTTACGTGAATCGTTTTTTTTAATTACCAGTCATCCGCCCGTAGCTTTAGCGCGCGCACACCCCTAGGCGAATCGGAGCCCGCCACGTGTACCTTGTCCGATGCCTAGTAGTTTTCTTTTCTGTTTTACTTTTCTGTTCTGTTTTTAGAAATTCAATATCTTTTATTTTATTTATCCAAATTCAGTGATCCTTTTTGCATTGTTTTCAAAATTTTATAAAGTTTCTGTTGGTGCAATTGGATTTCAAGTTTGAGTAGTTTAAATTTGAATTTGATGAAATTTGTTCAAATCACTATTTTGCTTATATCTTGAGTTTCAAAATATATTTTTGATTGATTCTTTTTGCTACTGTTTTCTTATTGTTTTGTTTATCCAGTAGAATTTAGTGATTTATTTTTAGTTTATTTCAAATTAGTTTTATTTCAAAAACAGTAATGTTTGAGTATAGTTTTGTTTTATTTCATTTTCTTTTTGTTTTAAATGATTTTAATTATTTTCTTTTGTCACTCTTGACAAATTTTGTTAGGTTTAGGTTAGTCAATAGTAGACAAATATTTTATTTTGTTTTACTTTTGTTTTGTGCTAAATCTTGTATAGGTCATAATGTAAGTTTTATAAAAGCTTTTTAATTGATTCTTTTTGCTAGGGAAAAATATTATAAAATACTTTCTGTTTATTATTTAGTTTTATATTTTATTTTCTGTTAAGTTATAAGTTTAGTGTTTTTCTTTGATATTAATTTTTTATTTAGGACAAAACTATTTTGTTGGTTGTGGTTAAGTCATAGAGTTTCTTTAGTGATTTTTTCTTTTTGGAGTTTCTCTTTGGATTTTACTTGGTTTTTCTTATTTGCTTTTATTTGATTGATTACTATTTTGATTGTTAGAATTGATTGCTAGAATGTTTGCTTATGTGAATGCAATTTTTGACTATATAGATTCCATCGGAGAGTGACGAATAGTTCTATCAAGTTTATTTCTGAGAGCGATATTATCTTCACCAACTATACCAGGCAAGTTCACGTTGACCATATGTTCATACCTATGCTTTTATTTGCATTTAGTGTCACCTTTTCAACACTTCCTCCAGTAGTATATTGAATCTTGTAGTTGGGTAGAAGCATGAGGTAGGAACCCACACCATTGTTACTAAGCCACGGGAACGTTGTTTATGTTATGCTACGCTATCGTAGACGGGGATTGGTATGAGTGCTCGTGAGTGGTGTGAGAAGGAGGACTCCACGTCAATGATGATAACTTCAAGATGGCAACTTCAAGGCCTGCATCTACAAGACCTCAAGACTTCATGACTCGAGACAAGAATTCAATATACCTCTGGATGGAGGATGGTTTAGACGGGCATCGTGGAAAAAACCCAGTGGATGACCCGGTTCGACGGACATCGTGGGAAAACCCAGTGGATGACCACGGGTTGCATGGGTAAGCGCCATGACATCTTGCGGAAAGCTTCACCCAGGCTCAAAGAGACGGAAGAATACTTCATGCCCGGAAGCTTACCTGTGCAGCCACAAGTCAATATGGGCTCTAGCTTGGTTGACCTTAGTTGTGACTCTGGCTGGGATGGTGCTAGCAGATGTAGTCGATGGTAGGATTGGATGGGCACCAGACGGTGGTCAGGGGAACTCCTCGGAAGATCATGTTTTAATTGTCCTGTTCTCAAACACTCTGAAGTACGATGACTTAAAAGGAAGGATCGAATCTTGTGGGTAAAGTGCACAACACTCTGCAGAGTTAAAATCTAATCGATTAGCCGTGTCCCCAGTTACGGACAAATTGAGCCTCTGGACTTGGATCTATCTCTAAACTCTCAACACCGGACTGATAACTAATTGTGGGCAACTTATGATACTTATGGGCTATGAGACATCGGTTGGCGGAACCATGTCATAGTAGATAACTCTGTAGTGAAGACTCCTGAATTATTCCTTTGTTGTAGGGAAAATAAAACCAACTTTTATGCAAAAGAAACTCAGACACAGAGCCTCAAAGCCTTAGTGCATATAGAATAGTCTTTATCATCTACTTCCTATTGTGATCTTGCCAGTACATTCAGTGTACTGACCTACACGGCTGCAACGTATCATGTTGCAGGTATTTCTACGACGAGTAAGAGTTATGCTGTGGGGTTACGGTCTACACTCAACTTGCCGTTGGCGTTGATGGGACTCCACACCATTATGCTTTGTTTCCGCTGTGATATATAAGGTATACTATGGATCTATGGTATTTATTTTGCATGTGATGTTACGGTATTTCATCGAAGTACTGTGTGTGCCAGCATACTGATCTAGGGATGGCACAGAAAGCACAGAGGCTTAACCGTATTGGGTCAGGTCGCTACAACATTGCATATGTTACATTTTTTGAGATATCATCGACTCATATTCCCTGTCTATCTCTCACGCACACAAATACACTTACGAAATCACCCCCCCCCCAAACACTCATGAACGCACTCACCATCTCTCTCTAGGTTTGTATCTCTCTCACACACACCCACCACTACAAAAAAAACACTTCCGTGATGATACGTCTTTGTCACAGTAGGTCACATTTTCTGTCATGCATGTACATCCGTGAAAATTTTATGACAGAATCAAGATAGTCATACCTGTGCTGTCTTAGAAGTGTTCCATGACAAAACTGAAATTATCATCACGGAAGTGTCCACTTCCATGACGATAAATGCCGCGTCATGGAAGTGTTTTCGTCAAGGGTAACCGACACGGGGCATCCACCGTAACGGGTCACCGTTAAGCTATCGGGTTTTGGTTTGGATCCGATAACCCGTTAACACCCCTGAGCAATGTGGATTTTCCACGTGTAAAATTCTCATTGGCCAACTGATCCACATGTCAGGTCGGCGTTAATACAGATGGCGTCCATTCATTGGACGAGATGCGCCTATGGAATAGTGACACGTGGCATGGCCCAACAGTGGCCCATTTAGGTTATAAAGGCTGACCCGTTTGACTTGCTCAAAAGTTAATGGGTCGGCCCGTGGAAAGCCTGTTAACGGCCTGTTCGCATACAACCCATGTATGGCCCGGGTACTGACGGCCCGTTATGGCCTCTCAATTTCGGCCCAGTAGCGTCATGTGGGCCGTCCCATATGATTCTAGCCTGTTGTCACATTCGGCCCATCTATGGCCCATGAAGTCTTTCGGCCCATATGAGGCCTTTTGCATCGAGGGTGATTCCTCTAAGTTCACCTTGACGGATACATCGAGTGGGAATCCATCGAGGGTGATTCCTCGGATTTCCCCCTTGATGTTACGGACACACGGATACCATGAATTTATATCAATCCCTTGTTGAAGTCGGGTCGACCCCGAGGGGTACCTGCGAGAGTTACTGAAGTCGGGATGACCATGAGGGTACCCGCGAGATAATTACGCGGCACGGCCGGGCAGGCAGACCGCCCCAGGAGAGGGATGGACCTGACCCTTGCCGTAAGTCCACGAGACGGGGCGACAGGATCACTGATCGTCACCGCGAGCTCCCAACACACTAACGGGTTTGGATATGTGATCTGAATAGGCCTCTGGCCTTTTCGCAGTAACCACCACGCGGGAATAAGTATGGGCACTCGGCGTCGTACGATTCTTCCGAAAGCTCTCCAGATGTCACAGTTCAGAGATGCGGGCTGATTGTTGGGGTGGACGGTAACCGCATGCGCTTGTATTAAGGGGGTAGGTCTCGTCCCCGGCCAGTCGCGCAACGCGCAGGAGTGCAAAGGGCGATGGGCCCAAGACCCTTGAGCACTTAGGATGTAGACCGGCGTGCTGACCTCTCTGTTGAGCCTAGGTAGGACTACGACGTGTCGATCAGCCGAGGCCGGGCATGAACCGATAAAAGTGTGTCCGGCTAGAGTTAATCGAGCGTGTTGGGTAAGTTGGTGCACCCCTGCAGGGAAGTATATCTATTCGAATAGCCGTGTCCATGGTAACGGTCGCTCAGAGAGTATCCCGATCTACTACAACTAGAACTGGATACTTGTGATGCTTAATAATATGTTGGCTCTGGGATCGCTTTCTCGCAGGGAGTCGAAGAAGGATCTCTGGGCTTTTGCATCTCTGGGCCCATTGATGGCCCGTTGTGAATCAGGTCCATCATGAACAGTAAACAGCTTTGACCCCATTAACGGCCCATGATTCAGTTGAGCTGTTTCCGGCCCATGCTCTCTTTTGGCCTTCTAAGGGCCCATAAATTCTTGGGCTCATTTCCGGCCCTTGATTACTTTGTTGGGGAACGTTGCATGGGAAACAAAAAATTTCCTACGCACACACAAGATCTATCCATGGTGATGAGCATCTACGAGAGGGAGAGTGAATCTACATACCCTTGTAGATCGCTAAGCGGAAGCGTTAAGAAACGCGGTTGATGTAGTCGAACGTCTCCGCGATCCAAATCGCAAGTCATCCCTCGAACCAATCACGAACTAGTGCCGAACGGACGGCACCTCCGCGTTCAACACACGTACGCATTGATGACGCCTTCACCTCCTCGATCCAGCGAGTGATGGTGAAGTAGTAGATGAGTTCCGGCAGCACGACGACGTGGTGATCGTGGTGAGGAACAATCTCTGCAGGGCTTCGCCAAGCGCTACGGAGATTATGACGTAGGAACTAGAGGCTTAGGGTTGCCGCACACGGCTTGGGGAAATCTTGATGTGTTCCGGGTGCTAGCCCTGCCCCTATATTTATATGTTGAGCCCTGGGGTCGAAACTTGGAGAAAGAGCCTCCTCAAAGTCGGTTTGGCCCGCAAGGCAAGAGTCCTGCTCGGACTCCAGGACCAGACGCCAGGGTCCCTGGCGTCTGGCCCCTGGCCTCCGCAAAACTTCCTTTTGCACCTTCCTAAAGCCTCGTGGGCTTTACCCCTTGGCCCAAATAAAGTGTTCTCGTACCCGAACATTTCGGGAAACATCCGGAACCCCTTCCGGTGAATTCCGGAACCCTTCCGGAGACCAAACACTATTATCCCATATATCAATCTTTACCTCCGGACTATTCCAGAGCTCCTCGTCATGTCCGGGATCTCATCCGGGACTCCGAACAACTTTCGGTCACCAACATAACAACTCAACTATACTTATATCGTCACCAAACGTTAAGTGTGTAGACCCTGCGGGTTCGAGAACTATGTAGACATGACCGAGACACCTCTACGGTCAATAACCAATAGCGGGACCTGGATGCCCATATTGGCTCCTACATATTCTACGAAGATCTTTATCGGTCGAACCTCTATGTCAAGGATTCAGTTAATCCCGTATGCTGTTCCCTTTGTTCTTCGGTATGTTACTTGCCCGAGATTCGATCGTCGGTATCTCTATACCTAGTTCAATCTCGTTACCGGCAAGTCTCTTTACTCGTTCCGTAATACAAGATCTCGTGGCTAACACTTTAGTCACATTGCTTGCAAGGCTCATTGTGATGTTGTATTACCGAGTGGGCCCTGAGATACCTCTCCGTCACACGGAGTAACAAATCCCAGTCTTGATCCATGCCAACCCAACAGACATCCTCGGAGATACCTGTAGAGCACCTTTATAGTCACCCAGTTACGTTGCGACGTTTGATACACACAAGGTACTCCTCCGATGTCAGGGAGTTGCATGATCTCATGGTCATAGGAACAGATACTTGACATGCAGAAAACAATAGCAATAAAATGACACGATCATATGCTACGTTTACAGTTTGGGTCTTGTCCATCACATCATTCTCCTAATGATGTGATCCCGTTATCAAATGACATCTCATGTCCATGGCTAGGAAACCTTCACCATCTTTTGATCAACGAGCTAGTTAACTAGAGGCATACTAGGGACACAGTGTTGTCTATGTACCCACACATGTATTTGAGTTTCCAATCAATACAATTATAGCATGGATAATAAACGATTATCACGAACAAGGAAATATGATAATAACTAAATTATTATTTCCTCTAGGGCATATTTCCAACAGTCTCCCACTTGCACTAGAGTCAATAATCTAGTTCACATCACCATGTGATTTACATTGTTCTAACACCCAATGAGTTATGGGGTTCGATCATGCTTTGCATGTGAGAGAGGTCTTTAGTCAACGGGTCTGCGACATTCAGATCCGTGTGTACTTTGCAAATCTCTATGTCATACTGTAGACACTTCTACCACACTCCACTTGGAGCTATTCCAAATGGCTGCTCCACTATATGTATCCTGACTGCTACTCAGAGTCGTCCGGATAGGTGTCAAAGCTTGCATCGACGTAACCCTTTACGACGAACTCTTCATCACCTCCATAATTGAGAAATATTTCCTTAGTCCTCTAGTTACTAAGGATAATCTTGACCGCTGTCCAGTGATCCACTCCTGGATCACTCTTGTACCCCTTGACAGAATCATGGCAAGGCACACATCAGGTGCGGTACACAGCATGGCATACTATACAGAGCCTATGGATAAGGCATAGGGGATGACCTTCGTCCTTTCTCTTTCTTCTGCCGTGGTCGAGCTTTGAGTCTCACTCAACTCCACACCTTACAAATCAGGCAAGAACTCTTTCTTTGACTGATCCATTTTGAACTCTTTCAAAATCTTGTCAAGGTATGTACTCATTGAAAGTCTTATCAGACGTCTTGATCTATCTCTATAGATCTTGATGCCCAATATTTAAGTAGCTTCATTCCAGGTCTTCCTTTGAAAAACTCCTTTCAAACGACCCTTTATGCTTTCCAGAAATTCTACATCATTTCCGATCAACAATATGTCAACCACATATACTTATCAGAAATTCTATAGTGCTCCCACTCACTCTATTGTAAATACAAGTTTCTCATAAACTTTGAATAGACATAAAAACTCTGATCACCTCATCAAAGTGTATATTCCAACTCCGAGATGCTTGCTCCAGTCCATAGAAGGATCGCTGGAGTTTACATACATTTTAGCATCCTTAGGACTGACAAAACCTTCCGGTTGTATCACATACAACCTTTCCTTACGGATACCGTTAAGGAAACGATGTTTTGACATCCATCTGCCAGATTTCATAATTGAAAAATGCAGCAACTGCTAACATGATTCCAACAGACTTTAGCATCGCTACGGGTGAGAAAGTCTCATCGTAGTCAACTCCTTGAACTTGTGAAAAACCCTTTGCCACAAGTCGAGCTTTATAGACGGTGACATTACCGTCCACGTCCGTCTTCCTCTTAAAAAACCCATTTGTTCTGAATGGCCTTACGCCCTTCAGGTAATACTTCCAAAGCCCATACTTTGTTTTCTTACATGGATCCCATCTCGGATTTCATGGCCTCTAACCATTTCTCGGAATCCGGGCCCATCATCGCTTCTCCATAGCTCGTAGGTTCATCGTTGTTCAACAACATGACCTCTAAGACAGTGTTGCCGTACCACTCAGGAGCAGTACACGTCCTTGTCGACCCACGAGGTTCGATAGTAACTTGATCCGAAGTTTCATGATCATCATCATTAACTTCCTCTTCAACTAACGTAGGCTCCACAGAAACAACTTTCTGCGCTGCGCTACTCTTTGGTTGAAACAAAGGTTCAACAACCTCATCAAGTTCTATCTTCCTCCCACTCAATCTTTCGAAAGAAACTTTTTCTCGAGAAAGGACCCGTTTTAGCAACAAACACTTTGTGCTTGGATCTGAGATAGAAGGTTCACCCAACTGTTACGTTAGGGTATTCTATGAAGATGCATTTGTCCGCTTTGGGTTCGAGCTCATTAGGTGAAAACCCTTTTTCACATAAGCGTCGCAGCCCCAAACATTAAAAAATGGCAGCTTAGGTTTCCGTCAAACCAAAATTCATACGGTGTCATCTCAACGGACTTATGGTGCCCCTTTTAAAGTGAATGTTGTTGTCTCTAATGCATAACCCTAAAACGATAGTGGTAAATCGATAAGAGACATCATAGTTCGCACCATATCTAATAGAGCACAACTACGACGTTCGGACACACCATCACACTATGGTGTTCCAGGTGGCGTGAGTTGTGAAACAACTTCCACATTGTCTTAAGTTATATACCAAACTCGTAACTCAGATATTTACCTCCACGATCATATCGTAGACATTTTATCTTCTTGTCACGATGATCTGAAACTTCACTCTGAACTTTTCAAACGATTCAGACTTGTGTTTCATTAAGTAAATATACACTATATCTACTCAAATCATCAGCGAAGGTAAGAAAATAACGATATCCACCGCCCACTACAAAACTCACTGGACCGCATACATCAACATGTATCATTTCCAATTAGTCAATTGCCCGCTCCATCATACCGGAAAACGGGGTTTTAGTCATCTTGCCCATGAGGCATGGTCCGCATGTCTCAACCGATTCGAAATCGAATGAGTCCAAAGATCCATCAGCATGGAGTTTCTTCATGCGTTTTACACCAATATGACATTTAGCGGCAGTGCCACAAGTATGTGGTACTATCATTATTAACTTTGTATCTTTTGGCATCAATATTATGAACATGTGTATCACTACGATCAAGATTTAATAAACCACTCTTATTGGGTGCATGACCATTGAAGGTATTATTCATGTAAACAGAATAACCATTATTCTCTAACTGCAATGAATAACCGTATTGCAATAAACTTGATCTAATCACGTTCATGCTTAACGCAAACACCAAATAACATTTATTTAGGTTCAACACTAATCCCAAAGGTAGAGAGAGCGCGCGATGGTGATCACATCAACCTTGGAAACACTTCCAACACTCATCGTCACCTCACCCTTAGCCTCCGTTTATTCCGTAGCTTTTATTTCGAGTTACCAACACTTAGCAACCGAACCGGTATCTAATACCCAGGTGCTACTAGGAGTACTAGTAAGGTACACATCAATAACACGTATATCAAATATACTTCTGTCGACGTTGCCAACCTTCTTATCTACCAAGCATCTAGGGTTGTTCCACTTCAGCAACCGTTCTCCTCATAATAGAAGCACTCAGTCTCGGGTTTGGGTTCAACCTTGGGTTTCTTTACTGGAGCAGCAACTGGCTTGCCATCCATGAAGTATCCCTCCTTGCCCTTGCCCTTCTTGAAACTAGTGGTTTTACTAACCATCAACACTTGATGCTCCTTCTTGATTTCTACCTTCGCGGGGTCAAACATCGCGAATAGCTCAGGGATCATTATTTCCATCTCTGGCCTTTTATAGTTCATCACGAAGTTCTAGTAGCTTAGTGACAGTGACTTGGAGAACTATACCAATCACTATCTTATCTGGAAGATCAACTTCCACTCGATTCAAGCGATTGTAGTACCCAGACAATCTGAGCACATGCTCAACGATTGAGCTATTCTCCATCATCTTGCAGGCAAAGAATCTTGTTGGAGGTCTCATACCTCTCAACACGGGCACGAGCCTGAGATCCCAATTTCAGCTCTTAGAACATCTCATATGTTCCGTGACGTTCAAAACGTTTTGGAGCCTCAATTCTAAGCCGTAATGCATGACGCACTGAACTATCAAGTAGTTATCAGAACGTGCCTGTCAGATGTTCACAACATCTACAAACGACGCTTGAGGGGGTGGCGCACCGAGCGGTGCATTAAGGACATAAGCCTTCTGTGCAGCATTGAGGACAATCCTCAGATCACGGACCCAGTCCGCATTATTGCTACCATCAATTTTCAAATCTATTTCTCTAGGAACATAAAAATTCAAGGGAGCTACAGCGCGAGCTAGTAATCTACAACATAATTTGCAAAGACATTTTGACTATGTTCATGATAATGAGTTTAGTTAATCATATTACTTAAAAACTCCCACTAAAATTGACATCCCTCCGGTCATTCGAGTGTCACATGATCCAAATCCACCAACTCAAGTCCGATCATCACGTGAGTTGAGGTGGTTTCAATGGTGAACATCTTCATGTTGATCATATCTACTATATGACTCATGTTCGACCTTTCGGTCTCTTGTGTTCCGAGGCCATGTCTGTACATGCTAGGCTCGTCAAGTTTAACCCGAGTGTTCCGCACGTGCAACATGGCTTACACCCGTTGTATGTGAACGTAGAGTCTATCACACCCGATCATCACGGCGTGTCTCGAAACGACGAACTTTCGCAACGGTGCACACTCGGGGAGAACACAATTTATCTTGAAATTTAAGTGAGGGATCACCTTATAATGCTACCGTCGTCCTAAGAAAAATAAGATGCATAAAAGGATTAACATCACATGCAAATCATAAGTGACATGATATGGCCATGAACTCGTGCTTTTGATCTCCATCTCCAAAGCACCGGCATGATCTCCATCGTCACCGGCATGACACCATGATCTCCATCATCTTGATCTCCATCAACATGTCGCCATGAGGTTGTCGCGCCGACTGTTGCTTCCACGACTATTGCTAACTCATAGCGATAAAGTAAAGCAAAACGGCGAAAATAATTAAAGACAACTCTATGGCTCCTGCCAGTTGCCGTACTCATCGACATGCAAGTCGTGATATTCTATACAACACATGATCATCTCATACATCACATATATCTCATCATGTAATTGGCCATATCACATCACAACATACCCTGCAAAAACAAGTTAGACGTCCTCTAATTGTTGTTGCAAATTTTACGTGGCTGCTACGGGTTTGCAAGAACCGTTCTTACCTACGCAAAACCACAACGTGGTGTAGTGATTGCTTTTTGATCTTCTAAAAGAACCCTCTTCATTGAAATCGATTCAACTAAAGTGAGAGAGACAGACACCCGCTAGCCATCTTTATGCAACAAAGTTACATGTCAGTTGAAGGAACCGGTCTCTCGTAAGCGTACGAGTAATGTTGGTCCGGGCCGCTTCATCTCACAATACCGCCGAATCAAGTATCAACTAGTAACGGCAAGCAATATGTATACACCCACACCCACAACTCGTTTGTGTTCTACTCGAGATCTCATCTACGCATAGACCTAGCTCAGATGCCACTGTTGGGGAACGTTGCATGGGAAACAAAAATTTTCCTACGCACACACAAGATCTATCCATGGTGATGAGCATCTACGAGAGGGAGAGTGAATCTACATACCCTTGTAGATCGCTAAGCGGAAGCATTAAGAAACGCGGTTGATGTAGTCGAACGTCTCCGCGATCCAAATCGCAAGTCGTCCCTCGAACCGATCACGAACTAGTGCCGAACGGACGGCACCTCCGCGTTCAACACACGTACGGCTTGATGACGCCTTCACCTCCTCGATCCAGCGAGTGATGGTGAAGTAGTAGATGAGTTCCGGCAGCACGACGGCGTGGTGATGGTGGTGAGGAACAATCTCTGCAGGGCTTCGCCAAGCGCTACGGAGATTATGACGTAGGAACAAGAGGGTTAGGGTTGCCGCACACGGCTTGGGGAAATCTTGATGTGTTCCGGGTGCTAGCCCTGCCCCTCTATTTATATGTTGAGCCCTGGGGTCGAAACTTGGAGAAAGAGCCTCCTCAAAGTCGGTTTGGCCCGCAAGGCAAGAGTCCTGCTCGGACTCCAGGACCAGACGCCAGGGTCCTCGGCGTCTGGCCCCAGACACCAGGGTCCCTGGCGTCTGGCCCCTGGCCTCCGCAAAACTTCCTTTTGCACCTTCCTAAAGCCTCGTGGGCTTTACCCCTTGGCCCAAATAAAGTGTTCTCGTACCCGAACATTTCGGGAAACATCCGGAACCCCTTCCGGTGAATTCCGGAACCCTTCCGGAGACCAAACACTATTATCCCATATATCAATCTTTACCTCCGGACTATTCCAGAGCTCCTCGTCATGTCCGGGATCTCATCCGGGACTCCGAACAACTTTCGGTCACCAACATAACGACTCAACTATACTTATATCGTCACCAAACGTTAAGTGTGTAGACCCTGCGGGTTCGAGAACTATGTAGACATGACCGAGACACCTCTACGGTCAATAACCAATAGCGGGACCTGGATGCCCATATTGGCTCCTACATATTCTACGAAGATCTTTATCGGTCGAACCTCTATGTCAAGGATTCAGTTAATCCCGTATGCTGTTCCCTTTGTTCTTCGGTATGTTACTTGCCCGAGATTCGATCGTCGGTATCTCTATACCTAGTTCAATCTCGTTACCGGCAAGTCTCTTTACTCGTTCCGTAATACAAGATCTCGTGGCTAACACTTTAGTCACATTGCTTGCAAGGCTCATTGTGATGTTGTATTACCGAGTGGGCCCTGAGATACCTCTCCGTCACACGGAGTAACAAATCCCAGTCTTGATCCATGCCAACCCAACAGACATCCTCGGAGATACCTGTAGAGCACCTTTATAGTCACCCAGTTACGTTGCGACGTTTGATACACACAAGGTACTCCTCCGATGTCAGGGAGTTGCATGATCTCATGGTCATAGGAACAGATACTTGACATGCAGAAAACAATAGCAATAAAATGACACGATCATATGCTACGTTTACAGTTTGGGTCTTGTCCATCACATCATTCTCCTAATGATGTGATCCCGTTATCAAATGACATCTCATGTCCATGGCTAGGAAACCTTCACCATCTTTTGATCAACGAGCTAGTTAACTAGAGGCATACTAGGGACACAGTGTTGTCTATGTACCCACACATGTATTTGAGTTTCCAATCAATACAATTATAGCATGGATAATAAACGATTATCACGAACAAGGAAATATGATAATAACTAAATTATTATTGCCTCTAGGGCATATTTCCAACATACTTATGGTCTGTTACTGGCCTGTTATGCTAATGGGCCAAATTCAGCCCATGGTAACAATTGGTCCGTTTGTGGCCTGTTAAACGTTGGGCCATTTTCGTCCTGTCCTGTAATCCGGCCCATTATCGACCCATCATGCCTATTGATAGAATTAAGCTTGTGCTGTCTTCCGGCCTGTTAACGGCCCGTTATGGTCTGGGCCCATAAACGGAAGTTTACGATTTAGGCCCGTTAACGGTCCATATTGCGGTCCTGTTTTGGCCCTCAAACAGTACGAGGCCCATGGATCCTACGGCCCTTAGGAGGCTCATGGATCCTACGACCTGTACGAGGCCCATGGATCCTACGACGCGTATGAGGCCCATGGATCCTACGGCGCGTACGAGGCCCATGGATCATACGGCCCTTAGGAGGCCCATGGATCCTTCGGCCCGTAGGAGGCCCATCGTTACCACGGCCCGTATGTGGCCCATGGTTATTGCGGCCACTAGCAAACCGAGGAAAAAGAACTGCAGTGACTACAAGCAAACAAATAAACAAGACTATAAGTCAATAAATAAGAAAGCAACTAACGCTAGGCTATTACGACGATTACACAGATTACATCCACTGGGCATCAAAGTTCGCTACCAGTGCAAATATTAGGGAACAACAAAGAAGCATATTACATACACTGGGCGTCTAAATTGGCCACCAGTGCAAATAAACGCGCCAGCAAAACAAGTCCAGAACTGAAACCACTTCAGAAGAGCTCAAGAAACGATACCCTGGGCACCCACCATGCTGGCAAGAAGCTTAGCAAGCTTATTAGCTTTCTCTTGTTTGGCGCTAAAATCCTCCAACTCTTGTTGTTTCTCTAGAAAGTATGCATCTGAATTTTGCAGGGACTTCCTCAGTCCTTCGGCTTCTTGTCACAGCACAATTGATTGTTGTCTTTCAACTTACAGTTGAGACTCAAGAAGCCAAACTGATTCAGGCAGTGAGTTCGAAGAGCTTGTGCCAGCGGTAGTGGCCAGTAACTCGAACACTACATCAAGGCAGGACTTTGGGGTTGTCTCACTATCTTGAAGATAGTTTTTATCAGCTTTCTTGGAGACCAACAGGGTTGTCTCACTATCTTGAACCTTGTCTGCATTATTTCCTTTACCGTTTCATAATGGGGTACTCTTCTCCAATATTCCACCGGCATTCTAAAAGAGGAACAAGCAGACACATCACGGGTTTAGCATGTAATGAAACTCATTTTTGTAAACCAGTTCGGTAATAAGGTTGACAGGATTATACTAACTTGTCTTCTATTACAAGGTAGTACATAATAACAGAATGAAACAAACATATATCTATGTACTATGGTCATTGTATTGTCTATATCATCCTACTTTATGTTGCCAAATCAAGATAGAGACAGATAGTAGACAGATAGTAAACATGAACCACATAGAAGACCCGAGATGAACCAGATAGTAGACAGAGATACTATTCGTTGTTGCCTCGATTTGTGCCCCACAAGCATTTTAAAACTCAAGTCTGAACATTAGTTTGGACCTGACTCAGAGTCTAAGAGGTGAACAGGACGATAAAGTAGCAGGTAATATTAATCAATGTACTCCCTCTATAAAGAAATATAAGAGCGTTTAGATCACTAAAGTAGTGATCTAAACGCTCTTATATTTGTTTACAGAGGGAGTATGATGTAAGCAGACACAAAAGAGTGTGACCTCTCTTCCGGAACTGTTTAGTCGATAGGTTCATCTGCTCAGTCGATGATGGTAATGCAGTTGGTGTGGATGCCGGCAGCGGGGAAGAAGATCTGAGGTGACAAAACAAGGTCTGGAGTGGGGATCTCTGCTGCGGTGGACGCGTCCGTCGATGGAGCAGCTCAGGTAGGGTGGATGAAGGCACGGCAGGAGCGGGACAAACCACACAGTGTTTTCTTTGACACCTATCTGTAAATGAAGTAAATCTATGAGGGCTCCTTTGAACTGGAGGATTCTAAAAACACATGGACTGGGAAAACACAGGAATAGGATAGGAATGCATGTGCAAAACAGAGCATTTGCAAACACAGGATTTCTGTCAAACTGGGTGTTTGGTTCACAGGAATTGGAAGAACACAGGAATGCAGAGAAACATGGTCAAATTAAAGTCAAACCACATGAAAATGTAAAGTTAGAATCTTATTATGCCACTAATGCACTTAGTCTTGTTCTTCATGCATAGGAATTTGTAAAGGATGTCCAAGTGGATATTAAAATTCCTATGTTTTTTCTTTGAGAGAGACACCAAAGGAAAAAAAAATCCTCCAGTTTTGCTTTGCTCCATTCCTTCTAACCAAATGCATGAATAGTAGTACCATAGGAAACTTTCCAAGTCCTCTGTTTTCCTTCACTTTTTCTTTGAACCAGTGGCGATTCTAGTAGGCAGTCTTCAACAGGCTGAAACCTGCCCTCAAATAATGTTTTTGTACTACTACTATTTTGGACACAACCAACTAGCTCAACTCCCAGGCCCATCTACACATGCACGGCTCCAACACGTAGAAATAAAAAATGATTGCTTCCGAGAGAGTCCAACACGGATAGCTAACTGGCCTACTACCTCACTGCTTGTCATATGGGTGAAACTATACGTATTTCTCGTTACTACGTGTTCTCAGTGGGAGTTCTTGCCTGCATGAACTGGATATTTTTCGAAAAGAAACCTAAAGTTTTTCAATATATACTACATGTGCTCTGTTGTACTCTGAATAAATTTGAGCTTATATGGACAACATAAGTAGGTCCATTATTCTGTTAAAAAAATTATATCTTTAAAAAAACCAAACAATTCAGTAGTAGTACATGTTCCCGTTGTAATCTGAATTTTTTTGAGTTTTATTTGGTCCACATGATTATGAGATAATGGCTATCTTGCTAAACCGATTCAAATTGTGGTTCAAAAGAGTATTTAGTTTTCTCCCTGTTAACTTTGAGACCACCCTCCATTTTTTTCTAGATTTGCAACTGCTTTGAACCAAAGGATCCCTAAGAGATCCACGTGAATGTAGAGTAAAAAAGTGATGTGACGAGTGTACAACCTCTTTGGCGTAGCCTTGTCGACCTCAGCTTCATTGGGTTGGTCGTGGAGGATGGTGCGGCTGGTGTGACTGTCGGAGGCGGGGAAGAAGATCTGAGGCGTCTGGAGGGCGCCAAGGGTACAACTCCGCTGTGATGGACGATTCCATCGTTGGAGCAGCTCCAGTGAGGTGTGCGAAGGCGAGGCTGAAGCAGGACAAGACAGACAATGTTAATCTGAAGTGGGATTCTAATAGCATCTGCAGTACTGTTTGCACTAGTTGCAGAGCACTACAATAGAAGTTTAGGCCGCTCGAGAACTAGTAGCTCCCAAAGCAGTGATCTAAATCAGCAGCCGCTCAAGCAGTGAACGCACTAGCAGAGAGCAGCTCGTGCAACTGCAGCAGCTGCGCCCAGAGCAGCAGCGCGAGCGAGAGCAAGAGCAGAGCACAGCAGCAGCACGAACAAGAGCAAGAGCAGAGCTGCAGCGCGACCAACAACAAGAGCAGAGAAGGAGCGTGAGCGAGAGCCGAAGCAATAGCAGCTCCTGCTGGTGTGGACGTCGCCGCCGAGGGAGCAATGCCATGGGGGAAAGACCCCGTGGAGGAAGTGGCCAGCGACGCCGCCGTCGATGGAGACGCGCCATGGCGGCTCGAGATCGAGCACCGGCAGCCCCGTGAGATCAAATAAAAGAGAAAATGCAGCGATGAGTGTAGAACCTCCTTGGTGGCGCCGAGTAGGCTTCTACTTCATCGGAGGAATTGGAGAGGGTGTTGCGGTTCCGGTGGGGCAGGTGAAGATGGTGTTGTGGGAATGGAGGTAGCGCGTTAGACGAGGCGAACGTCGGGGCAGCTCCTTGGAGGTAGAGGACGAGGCGGCTGAACCGGCGGGACGACGAGATCGATGACGGATCCTCATCCGGAGCGGTGGATGAGGGACGTCGAGCTATTGCTGTGGACAACGTCATCGGGGAAGAGGCTTCGGCTGGGCGGCGGTCGGGTGGCGGACGGAGGAGGGTGGGGTTTCACGGGTTTTGGCGGCCTCGGTGTATGAATGGGGGTAACACAGGGGAAGAGAGGGGGGAGCCATGGCTTAGGGACGCGCTTGTCCAAAATTTGTGGTAAGTTACGAAAGTACCCCCACCAATTTTAACCATGGGACGTTGAGGCGGTATTTCTGGCTGAGGGGTAGAAGGGGGATTTCGCGTGTTGGGCGGCGCGACCGATTTCGGATGAGGAGGGGGTTTTCGCGCGCGTTGAAATTTCGGGATAACAAGGCGCGGGTTGAAGAGGCGGGAGTTTCGCACCACAAAAGACAAAGAGATACTCTAGCTTGATAATTTCGCGACAACAAGGCGCGGCTTCAAATTTCGGGAGAACAAGCTTAACGTGTACAAAAAAACAAAACAAAAGGCAATTTGTACAAGATAAGAGAGAGTCATGTCCCGTTTTACTATATTACTACAAATGACATTCAAAACCAACAACAAATAACTAAAAAATTGGAAGAACAAGCTTAGCATGTACAGTACCAGATCAATTCGCACTTCCCTCAACAACAACAAAAAAACAAATCAAAACACTCCCACAAAAAAATCAAATCAAAACACTGTCGTCTACCATATTGACTCAATTTGAATCAATTTTCCCTCTTTGAATACGATTGTTGTCAAGTTATACCATCATTTAAATATTATCTTGATAACACAATACATGCATATAGTAGTAATCCTATTTAAATATGAACTACATGTACCATACGATCTCCAATTCAAATATTTGTATCCATTTTATGTTGAATTCAAATCACAGTACATTTCATGCTCTAGCTAGACATTCGGAATGATCTAAACCCTGTTTTCATATGTATAATGTGTTTAACACACACAATGCATGCCCCCCTCCCACACACACAACATTTAGATGTTAGCTGTGAAAGCCACACATTATCTCATATTCGAATAGTTATGTCCATGCATGGATGCAATGTGGTCAAACGATGCCTACCATCGGTGTCTCAAATTCAAATCAATTTGGGCTTGTTCGACGTGTATATAGTATTGCATGTTCGATTCAAAACCACACACATATCTCGATTATATTCATGCATGCATGGGTTGCAAACATCATGATCTCATATTCAAATATTTGAATCCACTTTTATATTGATTATCATCTATATGTGAGTCTTTTACACCCACATGCATACTCCTCCTCTCTTTGTGAATATATACCACTAACTTTCCTACCGTGCATGCATATATATATATATGCACACACACTCCCCACTCGGCATCCTCTGCACCGCGCACGCACATTCTCGTTCTCTAGGTTGGTCTCCCACGATCTCTCTAGGTCTCTCCATCTGCCTCTTTCCCACACACACCGATCGATATACCCCTCTAGCTAGGTCTGCCTAGCTACCACACACAAACATGTACACTTATGGTCCTACCCTCCTCTCACCATCCATGCCTCCCGCCCTAACTCAGAGGAATGCGCGCATTGTCGCCCCCTCTATTGTTATCCATCTCGCACTCGTACAATGTCTCAAGCTAAATAACTAATAGGCCTCTTGCACCATCTCCTAGGTAGCTAGCTAGCTAGCTGCACCCCTCCCCCCCCCCCCACACACACCTCTCCCTCTCTTCGTCACTCTGGGAGTTCTTTATCTCTGACACATGCATGCATGTGCACCAATCGATTTCCCTCTATGTGTAGCCAGGTCTCTCTCGCTATTTTCCAACATAAACCGACCAATCTATATCTCTAGTTAGGTCTCCCCCTCTTTTCCCACGTACACACATCGACGGAACTATGACCTCTCTCGATAGGATAGCCTACCACACACACATTAATTATCCCTCCCCATCTCATCATCCATGCCTTCCGCTTTATCTATCAATCAGACGCCCGCGCCCATGCACGTTCTCATCCCCTCTGTTTAATTATCAATATCGCACTTGTACTCCTTCCTTATCTTCGTCTACCTGGCCTCTCGCACCATATTCAAGCACCCCCCTCTGTCCTAGCGCTTGTACGCTCGTAAAGTTCTTCCCTCTATCCGTCTCTATCGATATCTGGCGTAAACGATCCTTACCCTCTCTTCTCGTACATCGCCCCCTGCACATACATATACTATGTATGTAGGCCTCTCTTTGACACAAACATATGTATAGAAGAGGTGCACGCACACACACACTCCTTCCCTCATACACACACATGGGTACACGGCGGAGCACATTTCTATAAGAAGAGGCAGCCCACGTGATTGATAATTTGACGCGTGTAGAAAGGCATTTTAGATGATGTGGCACTAGTACTTCCGGTACGTTCAAAGCAACCAAGTTGGATTTCCAATAGCATGGCACTACTTGGTAGGAAAAAAATACGAGGAATATCTTGTTTAGGGTGATGTCTCTCTTTTTCAGTCAATATATTTATGAATAAAATGATGTGGGGGGCATCAATGAAGCCACGTGGCACATGTGGAGGTGTTGTTTGCCAGCTTCCTGTGTGGATTTGATCACACTGACGTGCCGATGGTTCTAGAAAAACGTAGACACTTTTTTTAGGGTGGGTACACTTAGGTTACTGTAGATGCGAATCCGAAACACCTAGACCGTTGGATCAACATCAATGAACGGTTGATATCATATCACATGTGAACGATTGAGAATTTCAAAACTAATTATAGAAATAGCCAGCAGCGGGCTCCTCTTTTTTTGGTCTGAGAGGTTGCGGGCGTCTGGCTCCGCCACGATGGCCTCCGAGAGCGCAGGCCCACGTACGCGTCCGAGAAACGTATGCAAACCGTCGGCCAAACTCCCATGCCTCCGCTCCAGTAAAAAAAAACTCCCTCGCTTCCCGCGCTGGAAAAACACCCCCCCTCGCCTTTCTAATGGGGATTTCTATCTACTGATCTCGTTAAGGAGTGAAAGCAAGTGTTACACTTTACATATTATGTTAGGCGGTAAACTTACAGCCCGTCACGTTCGCATCGCACCAACACACGGTCGGTCCGGCCCGCCGCTCACCAAAGGGACGCGCATCAGCTTGGTGCATCACTAACATGTGCAACCGCAAGTGAGCAATAGCACGAAAAGACGGTCGGTCTGGCCCGCCGCTCACCGAAGAGACATGCATCAACTTGATACATCACTGACATGTACGACCACATGTGTGGAGCAGCAAACTGACAGGCCAAGATCCCACGCCTACCGTGCGCCAAAAGCCCAGCCTTTTTAATAGTATAGATCGCACCAAGGAGCAGACCATGGCTCCCTCAGTTGCGAACGCTCGTGTGGCAGTTTCATGTGTGGGGAGGGGCGTGGTGTGGTAGTTTCGTAAAATGCCATGGCATTTCTTTTTTTACTGCTGTTTTCGACCAATAACTGGCACTGTCGGATGCAGATCTTACGGTTACTGGGGCGTTCGCCAGGAATAGGCTAGTGGCGAACTATTGAATTTTTTTTTCACACGCATTACATCGACACATATCATCTCTCTCCCTCTTTCCCACGCACACACCTACGCTCACGAGTCTCTCGGGACTTCTCGGGACTTCTCTCACACACTCTCTAGCTCTCTAGGTCGATGCCACACACATACACTTGTACTCTAGGTTCAGTATGTCATACACGAAGAGAAGAGGTGCACACACGCACTCGTCCTCTCTCACACACGCATCTGTAGCTACGAATCGTAGTGTTCTCAACCATCCAATTCGCTCTATCAAAGGTTCACATTGCTTCTTGGCCTTCAAATTCAAAGGTTCAAAACGCGGAGCCTCAGCTGGAGGCGCAAGGTTTTGCTAATGTTGGTACCGCACATGGCACCAACACGACACGAGATTGGTCTGCCTGGTGCGTAGTCGGGTGAGTACTAGTAGTGTAGTACTTTGATGTGTCGCGTCAACTCACAGAAGTAATATGCAACACTTCCTTAGCAAACAAACATATAAGCAACTTATACAGTATTTAGGTTTACTTCTTAGCCAAAGGATCTTATATCCAACAGACACAAAATATCCCTTGGACTGTTGGGAATTACTTCAACTGCTGATGTGATGTTGACGTAATTGCTGCATCGCCACCAAAATCCACCATCTCTTAAGGTAAAGTAGACCAAATTAAACCCTACATTAGCATATTACTAAGATAACTAGAAGGCATTGTGGAATCATTTAGGAGGTGAGCTTGTCAATCCGAATGTGGAGGGACACCATCCTCGACGACCCAGCCCCGGCCAGTAGCTTGGGCGGCACTATCAAGAAGGTCAGCTCCTCCACGGCGACGGCGCCGGGTTCCTTGCTGCTTGTCACCTCGATTTCCACCTTGACTGCATCGGTACTGCCGTTGGGCGCCCCCGGCGGCCCGTTCTCCCACACCTCGGCCACGTAGTGCGGCGGTGGGGATGCCCCCGGTCTAATGCAGACGACCGACACGGTGATAGGTGCGCCCATGCCGAGCGAGCCGCCACCACGAAAAACGCGCGGCCGTCCTCCTCCACGAACAGCAAGTGCCGCGGCTCCGACACCAGCACCTGCAGCTGGAGCACCTTGCCATACTAGATCCTGTGCACGGGCATGGGGTGCATAGTGCTGAGGTGGTTGGGGAGCGCCGGCGGCGGGCCTTCGTAGCCACAGCCAGGCACGGGGCACTTGCACGGTGCGAGCGGACATGCGCTCTGGTGATCGTCGAGCTTATGGTAAGTGACGTAGAGCCCATAGCCTTCATGCGGGCACTCCACCCTTGCCGAGGAGAGGACAGCTGTCGGTACCAAAACCGGCAGATCTCGGGTAGGGGATCCGAACTATGGGTCAAGGAGTCGATGGTAACAGGGAACGTAGAGACAGCGATTTACCCAGGTTCGGGCCCTCTCAAGGAGGTAATACCCTACGTCCTGCTTGATTGTATTGATGTGATTGTATGAAGGTTACAGAGTTGATCTACCTCGAGATCGACTGGGCTAAACCCTAGGTAATGATATCTCCCCTTCTACGGACTAGGCCTTCTGGTTTATATAGACACCAGGAGGTCCTAGGGTTACACATGGTCGGTTACCATCAGGGGACAAACATGCCGATTATGCCAACTGTTTCTTGGAGGAGACGCCAAGTCTTCGGAGGTTTCCTTCTGATGCACGGGGTCGTCCACAATCCGGCCTTCCATCGACGTGTAGAGGGCGGCCCACCAGCCCGGCCTACGAAAGATAGGCCGGCAGCCCAAGTACCCCCTAGTTCGGGACACCCTCAGTAGCCCCCGAACTAGTCTTCGAAGCCGAGGTAACCGCCAAACACCATTGGCTTCGTGGACCAGTTCACTTTCCTCTGCGACACCGGTAACAGACCTGTATTACTCCGAGTTGTATTCTCAAGCATTGTCCGGTCGTACATACGCCGAACTGCACCTCGGTAACGAAGTATAATAATAACTTAGCCCCGAAGGCTAGCCGCTTCGGCGTGAACAGTGTTCTCATCTGACAACTTTTACCGAAGGGTCACACTTTGCCACGACTGCAAGTTGGTTTATGACAAACTCGATTCGCGGTTCGAGGCGGTTTTCATTGGCACGTTCCATCGATATGGAGATCGTGTCCTGTTTTCAAGGGATATGGTCAATAATCCGCCTCACCCCACGCGCGCATAATGGCACGGTTACACGGGGAAATGGCGAGGACTGCGGCGCAGTAAAAGGACCATGAGTTTTACAGCCCATAAAAGGGGCGCAGCCTTTATTCCTTTCGCACGCTCTCGTTTCCCCCTTTCGCCATTGCCTTCCCCATCTCTTGAGCTCCAACGCCCAGATCCACTCTCCCTCCTAAGAACTTTTCCATCCACCCGCCTAATTCAGCAATGGCGGGTTCCGGGTCCAAGGGCAAGTGGGAGGCGTCCGTTGTCACCGAAAGTGCCATCATGGAGTTGAAGGGCGCGGGATATCTCCCCGCCACCGTAGCCCACCGTGCTCCAGAGGCCGGCCAGGCCGTCCCCACGCCGCGACAGGGCGAAAGGGTGGTGTTCATCCCCCACTTCCCCCGAGGTTTGGGATTTCCCCTTCACCCCTTCGTCAGGGGTCTCATGTTGTTTTACGGGCTTGACTTCCACGATCTCGAGCCGAATTCCTTTCTCCATATCTCGGCCTTCATCATCATTTGTGAAGCCTTTCTCCGGATCCGGCCACACTTCGGCCTGTGGCTGAAGGTCTTCAATATCAAGCCGAAGATCGTCGATGGCCAACAGGCGGATTGTGGGGGTGCTATGGTCAGCAAACCCCCCCGAGTGGAATGGCCAGACGGTACCTTCATCGAGACCGTCAAGATGGCAAAAAGAGTGGTTCTATATCACAGAGCCGAGGCGCGCAAATTGGGAGGCGATTCCGGCCTTCCGCTCCGGGCCCCCTACAAGGCTGGTCTCATGGACCAAGAAGGGCCTTGACTGGGGGCCGAATAAGGAGGTGGTGCTGCTGCAGAGCCGGATCGCCAAAATGATAGAGAAGGGCGTCGCGCTGGTCAACGTGATCCAGATCATGCTCGGCCGCCGAATTCTCCCTTTCCAGGACAGGGCTTCCCCCATGTGGGCCTATAAGCCCGGAGACCCGGCCACCGTGCGCAGCTTCTTCCGCACCTCCCACGCCCAACTATGGAGGGCGCTATTTAAGCCGCAGAAGGACTGGCCTGCCGAGGAGGAAGATGTCGGACTTGACACCGCAAATCCCCCACGAGAGGTATGAGCAATTTTGTATGTTTTATCCGAACCGTTCCCTTTTGACAAGGTACTCAGCTTTGCTACTTTTCATCCACAGAATTGGCTGAAGAAGGCCCAGCGGATCGACAGTCCGGCGCCGCTGCCAGAGGGACCCAGGACGCCCCTCCTGACGGCCATGTTGGCCGTGGAGCCGTACGAGGTGCCGAAAAGGAAGGAGAAGAAGAACCAACAGGAGGAGGCCAGAGAGGGCCTCCGCTCCCGAAGACCCCCGGGTGATAGATCCGGGGACACCAATGCTCCCTCCGCGCAAGAGGAGGAGAAGGAGCAGGGAGAGGACGGGGAGGAGGACGATTCCCCCCGAACAGGGAAGAGGGCGGCGTCCGAGGATGCCGAGGAGGAGCCTCCTCAACCCGCTCCCAGAAGACCGTGCAAGGCCAAGGTAGCCTTGTCCGGCGATAGCTCGGCTTCTGCCGAGGACTCTGAGGCCTCCGAAGAGGTTCCTCAGAAAATTCCCAGGGCCAAGCCGCAGGCTCAAAGGTACGCGCTCTAGCGACCGCCTGACCGTCTTTAGCCGAACTGGGTTTGATACTAATCAAGTTTCTGTTTGCAATTTTGCAGTCCGCTGCGCGATCTCCCCACCGACCGAGCTTTGGAGGGGGATTCTCCACCGGCGGCGCTAGCGGAGAGCGGCTCTGGATCCCACGCCTCGCCTTCCCCAATCGTCAAGGATGCCGAGGAGGTCCTGTCGAGGAGGACTCCTCCCGTGCCACATACAGGGGGAGGAGGCGACACTATCATGGCCGAGGTGAACGCTTCGGTCACCGAAGACCAAGAGGGGAGGGCCCCTCTGGTGAACAAAGAGGAGCTCGGACGAGCCGAGCTGTCTTCGAGGACGACTCCGGAGACGTCAAGGCATCCGGAGTCCGGCGCCCCGGACTTCGAGAGGGAAGGAACCGGAGCGCCACCACCACCCCCGCCCGCCCTAGAGCGGGCGTCGATCGGGTGGCCGGACGAGATGGAGGATGCTCTAACCAGCTCCTCTATCGCCGAAGAGCACCGTGTCCTCATGGGCGCGGTGTTGCAAAGTCTTCGGTCCGTAGATAACGGACTGAAAGAGGCCTTTAGTGGCCTTCTTACCGGCTTCAAGGTGAGCGAAGTAATGCTTTTTCCTTAGAAAAATTCATTTGTGTAAATGTATAGCCTCATACATAATAGCCCCCGAGACTCTGACCAGTTGAGCAAAGCTGGTCGGAGGATCAATAATCGATATCTCGGATACTAACATGCGTAGAATAATGCACAGGCATCATCGTCGGCCGCAGCCGCAAACGCCGAAGAGTTGGCCGAGCTGAATCGGAAGCTAAAGAGCTCCGAGGATGATCTGGGCCTGGTGAACAAGAGGTTCGACGAGGCGCAAGGTAAGTCCGAGCTGTGATAGTGAATACAGCCGTAGGTTTGTAAGTAGTGTTCGAAGTATTCTAATGGAGATAACCGATTGTACTGCAGCTGCCGCCGCGGAGGTCGAAAGCCTCAAGGCCGCACTGAGGACAGCTCAGGTGGATGCGGCGGCGCAAAAGTCGGCAGCCGAACAGGCGGCTGCCGAGCTGGCGGCGGTGAGAACAGCAAGTGAAAAGCATGAGGCCAGGGTGCTGGAAGTGCAGCAGGAGCTCGGGGATGCCGTCACAAGGTGTGAGGCCCTAGAGCAGAAGAATAAGGAGCAGGCCGCCGAGCTAACCTCGTTGGCAGCGGTGGCTAAGGAAGCGTGGACAGAGGCACGCGGCTATCAAAAAGAGCTCCACCAAGTCAGGCTGATCGCGGACGGTAAGCCGTACTTGCTACAATGTGTCTTCGGAGGTAACAGGTTCGCGTTGCTCACGCGGGTATGGCGTTCCGCAGGCGCCTTTACGGACCTCCCGAAGAGTGCGGCGGATGCGGCGAGGTTCTTCGCCGGCCAGGAGGGTTGGGCCGAGCAGAGGCTTTTCTGGGCGCAATTTCAAGCGCCCGAACACCCTCCCCTCCTCAACAACCAGATGAAACAGCTGATGGAGCTGCATCGGATGGCGGAGCCGGTGATGAAGGACCTCTGCGTCAAACTATGGCCGTTGGAGCCGCTGCCGGGCAGCTACTTCGGTCTGGTGCAGAGGCTGTACGGCGCCCCTTCTCGGGTCGACGCCTGGAAGAGCTCCGCGTGCATCGAGGGCGCTCGGATGGCCTTCGGCAAGACAATGGTACAATGGCCGAAGCTAAAGCCCGCCGAGATGGCCACCGGACCTCCGCCGCCAGGGAAAGAGCATAGGCGTCCCGAGCAGTACTTTCCCGCCGTGATGGACGGTGCTCGGGCAGTAGATGCCCAATGCCCAAAAGATGTAATTTATGAGTAGATGTAGTTTCCTTGTAACCAAGGAGTTGAAACTTTTATGCGAATGCAGATTGTTCGGCTATGAACAAAGATGCCTGATTATGTTAATTTTGACTCCTGTGCGGCCGTTTGTAATCTGAAAGTTACCAGTCGTCCGCTTCAGCCCCCTTGAAAATATTGCATGGGGTGTTTTCTCGTAATACGTAAACCCTTAGCCGACGTCTCGGTGCCCGGAGGCGGTTGTATGTACGGAAAACCAGGCAATCAGACTATGCGGTTTTAGTGCTTTCACTTAGCCAGAGGAGCTTGATGGTGGGGGCCGGTAATGAGCCCCCGGTATTTGTGATATTCGGATGAGCCGCGGTTGACACCATCATCACCTGGTTTCTGTAACAGAGAACCCTTCGTATAACACGGACTAACCTCCAACGATTTTAGGCTAACGCCAGTCATCGGATCACCGACCCGTTCTCGCTTATTGGGACAGTCAATTTTCGGCTTTCTCCACTGAGGTACTTAACCAGGCGAGCTAGAAGTACAATCGCAGTGGTTCTCATTTTACCCTCTTAGTCGAACAGTGCGGAACGTAAGAGGGTAAACACAGGAGCCGGCAACCCAACTATTGACCAAAGACTCAATTCGGAACTGATTCATATAATGCAATATCCGTGACGCCAAGCACATAAAATAAAAAGAAGTGCCGGGATAAAGTTTAAGGCGAGATCTATGTTCAAGCCCCCGGTCTATTAGCCGGATTAAAATGCATGTATCGTGATACTTTACTTCGGCTAAAAAAGGTGGAAAGGAATAAGCAACGTGAATGACTGCACGAGTATTCCATAATAAAGTGGTCTTTATTTCCTTTGAATGTGTGACGTCCAACCGTACAATCCAGATTGCCGAAGTAACTTTAATAGATACTTTTAAAGAAATGTATATATTGAGAGTAAAGGTTTACACAGGGCCTTCATGTGTGGTTTGACATCCCTACTACGCCCTGCTGCACGTCTGCGCCTTTGCTCATCAAGAAGCTTCCGTGGAAGCGAAGCTGTCCGCCGTGTATTCGGTGGAGGCAGTAATCTTTGGCGGGCGAGCCCTTGAAAAAGGGTTTTGAGAAATCGCCGTGGTATATCAGCTTGACACTGATCAGGCCCTAGATGGTGCCCGTTGTTGATGTTGATTCGAAGACATCTGTTGGCCATTTGTTGGTCGAACCGAGCTCTTGGCCTTTGTTTTATGTGTCCCCACCACTACCCATGGAATTTTGAGCGCGAAATTGTGCACTCGAGGTACGTATTTCGCGACTAGGTGGGCCGTGCTGTGGGGCACGTATCCCTATTTGGGGTGAGCATGGGAGTGCGCCGGGAGTGAAGCTGCAGCTCGGGAGCGCTTGCGTGCGTCCAGTGTCTTGGCAGTGGACTGGGCTTGCGACGCCTCTTCGGCAGCTTGGACTTCAGCGGCGAGAGCCACAGTGTGCTCCTCTGTTCAGAGCGAGCGCTCGGTATTACCGTTAATGGCAATAACGCCCCTTGGTCCTGGCATCTTGAGCTTCAGGTACGCATAGTGCGGGACGGCGTTAAAACGAACGAAGGCAGTCCGTCCGAGGAGTGCGTGATAACCACTGCGGAAAGGGACAATATCGAAGATCAAGTCCTCGGCGCGGAAGTTGTCGGGCGAGCCGAAGACTACTTCCAAAGTCACGGATCCCGAGCAGCGTGCCTCGACGCCAGGTATTACACCTTTAAAGGTGGTGTTGCTGGGTTTGATCCTTGACGGGTCGATCCCCATCTTCCTCACTGTATCTGCGTAAAGCAGGTTAAGACTGCTACCTCCGTCCATCAGGACCCTAGTGAGGTGAAATCCGTCCACGATGGGGTCGAGTACCAGAGCCGCCGTTCCTCCATGGTGTATACTGGTCGGATGGTCTCGACGGTCGAAAGTGATCGGGCAAGCCGACCACGGGTTGAATTTCGGGGCTACCGGCTCTAAGGCGTAGACATCCCGAAGCGCGCATTTCCGCTCCTTCTTTGGTATATGCGTGACATTGATCATATTCACGGTTTTGACCTCTCGAGGGAACTGTTTCTGGCCCCCATTATTCGGCCCGCGGGGTTCGTCGTTGTCCTCGCTCCGGGGGCCCTTGCCCTGTTCTTCGGCTGTGGCTTTGCCGGCCTGCTAAATTACCCAACAGTTACGGTTGGTGTGGTTAGCTGGCTTGTCAGGGGTGCCGTGAATCTGGCAGGGCCTATCCAATATTCTGTCCAGCGCAGACGGGGCATCCCGGTTCCCTTTAGAGGGTTTTTTCCGTTGTCCCGATTTCGAGCCGCTGAATCTGGCGTTTACTGCTGTGTCATCGGCTTCACCGCCGTTGTTTGAGTGTCGGCGCTTATTGTTCCTATTGCGCCGGGGTTTTCCATTCCCGTCCCGGGTCTCTGAAGTACCGGGGTCTTCGGGGTGGTTGCTTCGACGAGCTAACCAGCTATCCTCACCCGCGCAAAAGCGGGTCATTAGAGAGGTAAGGGCCGACATTGTTCTCGGCTTGTCCTGGCCGAGATGGCGAGTGAGCCACTCATCCCTAATACTGTGTTTGAATGCCGCAATTGCTTCGGCGTCCGGACAGTCGACGATCTGGTTCTTCTTGGTCAAGAACCGGTTCCAGAATTGCCGGGTTGACTCTCCGGGCTGTTGGATGACATGGCTCAGGTCATCGGCATCCGGTGGCCGAACATAGGTGCCTTGAAAGTTAGCTCAGAATGCATCTTCGAGCTCTTCCCAGCTCCCGATGGAGTTTTCAGGTAGGCTGTTCAGCCAATGCCTGGCCGGTCCCTTGAGTTTCAGCGGTATGTACTTGATAGCCTGGAGATCATCTCCTCGAGCCATATGAATGTGGAGAAGAAAATCATCAATCCACACAGCTGGGTCAGTTGTCCCATCATAGGATTCTATATTAACGGGTTTAAACCCCTCGGGGAACTGATGCTGCATCACCTCGTCAGTGAAACACATTGGGTGTGTGGCGCCCCTGGCCCGGGCCACATCGCGCCGAAGATCAGTTGTCATCCGGGCACGGTGCTGCTCCCGAGCTCTGTCGTTTCTGTCGCGCCAGGCTTGGTATCCGTCCCGCCTGGCGGGTGCGTATCCTGTGGATCCGTAAATGGACCTCGACTGGAGCCCGCGTGCATTCAGGTCGTGGCGCAGATCGTATTGGTTATCCGGTTGAACCGGGTCTTTGCCAGCTCGGCGAGAGGGCACAAGTGGGTATTCGGTTTCCCTGGCCGCCCTATCCCGTCCTCGAGGGGGCACGGGTGGAAGTCCGGCTTCTCCGGCCGCTCTATCTCGTCCTCGAGGGGGCGTGGGTGGGTATTCAGCTTCTCCAGCCACTCTATCTCGTCCTCGAGGGGGCGCGGGTGGGAGCTCGGTTTCCACAGCCGGCCTATCTCGTCCTCGAGGGGGCCGGTCGGGCTGGTCTGCGTAAGTTCGTCTAGGAGGTACGGGCTCGAAGGCTTCATCCTCGAATTCTGGAAGGAGGCGCCGCCGTGGGTAACTCTTATATTGGCCCTGACGTTGATCGTTGAGGCCTTCTTCGGCGGCTAGGACCATCGTCCATATGTCGTTGAGTGTATCCTGTTCGGCCCTTAGTTGTTGTTGTTTCATCTTCAAGCTTCGGGCAGTGGCGATGAGTTGCCGCTTAAATTTTTCTTGTTCCAGGGGATCCTCTGGGACGATAAAGTCTTCGGGTCCAAGGCTATCTTCCTCCTCGGATGGAGGGAGGTAATTACTGTCCTCGGAATCATCGAGGTCCTCGGGGTCACCCTGGTCCTCGCGCCCTTCAGGGGCGTCGGGGCGTTGCTCGGGCGTGTTATCGCCGAGCTCCCCCAAATTATCCGGAGTCTCGTTATCTCCGGTGTCGTTTGTGTCTGTGTGATTTTCCTTGCCCTTCCCCTGCCCTCTGGCTCGCCGTCGTCGGCGTCTGGGCGGGTCTTCGGTGGTGTCATTGCCACCCTTCTTGGTTGTGTCACCGTCCTTCGTGGGGGTGTCAACCATGTAAACGTCATAGGTGGAGGTGGCGGTCCACTTTCCGGTATTTGCAGTGGCAAGGAAGGTATCCGTGTAGGGCGGGATGTCAATGTCCTCGTCCATGTCGTCAGCCTCCTCGGAGGCGTGGTCCAGCATGTTGGTTAAATCTTCGACAGTGGCTAACAAGTGGGTGGTGGGTGGGACGCAAAATTCCCCACGGCCGGCATCCTGTCCGACCTGCTCCTGGTCCGAGGACGGTCCGTCCGCGATATTTATCCTCTGGATCCAGTCCAGCATCTCGCTCAAAATCGAGGGGTCAACCGGATCTATGTTCGGGCGGCCATCGGAGCTGGGTTCCGGCGCGCTGATAACGGGAGTGTGTTCGGCCAAGGGCGACCCTTGGTTTTCCGGCTCCGGGGTCGGATCCAATCTCAAGTCAGATCCGAACTGAGGCCCGCCCCGAGGACGGGGGCGTGGAAGGAATCCGAAGTCAAGGCCTCGGGGTTGGTGGGTTCCTCGGGTAAGGCCGAGAACCCAGTGAAGACCAGATCGCCTCGAGCATCGGCGACGTACTCAACGTCGCCGAACCTGATTTCCTGCTCGGGGGTGAAGCTGCCGACCTGGTTGAGGTGACCGGTCGGATCGACTTGCAACACGATGCTGCCGAACGCGAAGAGCTGGCCGGGGACGAAGATGTCCCCGCTGCGAACTCCGTTGCTGAAGAGTAGAGCTGTCCGAGGACGATGATATCCCCGCTGCAGGTTCCATTGCTGAAGAACTATCCGGGGACGGCGAGCCATCGATCCTTGGCGACCCACGACAGGTCTCTCAATGAAAGCACCAATGTCGGTACCAAAACCGGCAGATCTCGGGTAGGGGATCCGAACTATGGGTCAAGGAGTCGATGGTAACAGGGAACGTAGAGACAGCGATTTACCCAGGTTCGGGCCCTCTCAAGGAGGTAATACCCTACGTCCTGCTTGATTGTATTGATGTGATTGTATGAAGGTTACAGAGTTGATCTACCTCGAGATCGACTGGGCTAAACCCTAGGTAATGATATCTCCCCTTCTACGGACTAGGCCTTCTGGTTTATATAGACACCAGGAGGTCCTAGGGTTACACATGGTCGGTTACCATCAGGGGACAAACATGCCGATTATGCCAACTGTTTCTTGGAGGAGACGCCAAGTCTTCGGAGGTTTCCTTCTGATGCACGGGGTCGTCCACAATCCGGCCTTCCATCGACGTGTAGAGGGCGGCCCACCAGCCCGGCCTACGAAAGATAGGCCGGCAGCCCAAGTACCCCCTAGTCCGGGACACCCTCGGTAGCCCCCGAACTAGTCTTCGAAGCCGAGGTAACCGCCGAACACCATTGGCTTCGTGGACCAGTTCACTTTCCTCTGCGACACCGGTAACAAACCTGTATTACTCCGAGTTGTATTCTCAAGCATTGTCCGGTCGTACATACGCCGAACTGCACCTCGGTAACGAAGTATAATAATAACTTAGCCCCGAAGGCTAGCCGCTTCGGCGTGAACAGTGTTCTCATCTGACAACTTTTACCGAAGGGTCACACCTTGCCACGACTGCAAGTTGGTTTATGACAAACTCGATTCGCGGTTCGAGGCGGTTTTCATTGGCACGTTCCATCGATATGGAGATCGTGTCCTGTTTTCAAGGGATATGGTCAATAATCCGCCTCACCCCACGCGCGCATAATGGCACGGTTACACGGGGAAATGGCGAGGACTGCGGCGCAGTAAAAGGACCATGAGTTTTACAGCCCATAAAAGGGGCGCAGCCTTTATTCCTTTCGCACGCTCTCGTTTCCCCCTTTCGCCATTGCCTTCCCCATCTCTTGAGCTCCAATGCCCAGATCCACTCTCCCTCCTAAGAACTTTTCCATCCACCCGCCTAATTCAGCAATGGCGGGTTCCGGGTCCAAGGGCAAGTGGGAGGCGTCTGTTGTCACCGAAAGTGCCATCATGGAGTTGAAGGGCGCGGGATATCTCCCCGCCGACGTAGCCCACCGTGCTCCAGAGGCCGGCCAGGCCGTCCCCACGCCGCGACAGGGCGACAGGGTGGTGTTCATCCCCCACTTCCCCCGAGGTTTGGGATTTCCCCTTCACCCCATCGTCAGGGGTCTCATGTTCTTTTACGGGCTTGACTTCCATGATCTCGAGCCGAATTCCTTTCTCCATATCTCGGCCTTCATCATCATTTGTGAAGCCTTTCTCCGGATCCGGCCACAATTCGGCCTGTGGCTGAAGGTCTTCAATATCAAGCCGAAGATCGTCGACGGCCAACAAGCGGATTGTGGGGGTGCTATGGTCAGCAAACCCCCCCGAGTGGAATGGCCAGACGGTACCTTCATCGAGACCGTCAAGGTATGGCAAAAGGAGTGGTTCTATATCACAGAGCCGAGGCACGCAAATTGGGAGGCGATTCCGGCCTTCCGCTCCAGGTCCCTCCCTTGCAATGCACAAATCAATCGAACACCAACTCAATCAAGAAAACTGCGCCTTGCTCGATCAGCCGAACGGACGAGATGTATTCGAACCTCGTACACCGGAGGCTTCAAGGGGCGGAGGCAGAAGGGGCAGTGGAGCATGGTGAGGTCCATAAAGACGTCCATCGTCGGGTCCTGCTCCGTCGGCATGATCTCGCCCTCCTCGTGCACCACCATCTCTCGCTTTAGAGCATGGTTAGTAGTATATGGAACTGACATGTCACCTATAGTCATCTAGTATACTCACTCATATAGTAAGGCAGGCTATAAGGTTGGCTATAAGATTAGTACTTTTTCTAAGCATCTCTCTTTCTCTTTCTTTGCATTTATTGCATTTGCCTAGAAGTTAGCATATAGCTAGTCTCTTGCATGAGAGCCCACTCTTCTCATTTTTCCATGTCTCTCTCCTCCACATAGGCAAAAATGCCATGTAAGCAGGCTATAAGCCCATTATTGTACTTGCTCTTAGGTCCAGGACATTAGAAAGTTTTACCATCACATGTTCATACTTCAAGGTGCATTAAATCAACACATGAAAGGATCAAAAGGAAACTCATGGCATGCATGCGTGCATTGTAATTTATGCATTGGTAAAAACAACTTTTTGAGAAAATCGAGTGTACTCCTTTGATATGTCGCGTCAACTCGTACAATAAGGAGAAGCTTGATTACTACACCCTCTCCCTCCCCCATGCGCGCGGTGGCTCGCAAGACGAGGAGAAGCTTTTTCTTACAACACACTCTCCCTTCCCCACGCGGTGGACATGCATCAGTTCATTCGGTGTCAGATTGCCAGAAGCATATATTGTAGTACTCCATAGTACGACTTCCTGAAGAGGCGAAGAGCCAAGCGCAACCCGAAGAGCATGGTTAATAGAGCAGCCGGCTACTGGCTCTATAGCGGTGCCATGTAACCTATAGCTTCATAGAAGAAGTCTCATACACTAATGCCGGCTGTAGACGAGCTGCTCCACTAGCTTTAGTAATCAATGTTTGCATGCATGAGGAGGGAGGAAAATGTATTTGATTGGAGTAGAGGCAGAGGCGCTAGCTTTTACAGCTTGCATGCCATTCTTTTCTCTCGGGTACTGAGCTATAGCCGGGCGATAACTCAAGCGCCAGCTCCCTTCTCTCTCTTCCACCTAAGATTTTGCTGGCTTGGAACTGCTTGTAGCATGCTAACTGTGCTCTATTGTACTTGCTCGAATATGGCAGTTGTGAACGCACGCGTGGTAGTCTCATGTGTAGGGGAGGGGCGTGGTGTGGCAGTTTTGTAAAAGGCCATGGCATTTGTTTTTTTATTGCTGTTTGCGTCCAATAGGTGCCACCGTTAGATGCAGATCTTACGGCTATTGTCGCAATCGCTAGTTATAGGCTCGTGGTGATATGTTGACTAGTCTCTTTGTGACATGAATTTACAACATTGATACGGCTTGAATGCCAACGAGGGAGAGGGTAGCGGTTCCCGAAACATTGAACGGTCAATGATGCATCCTCATTCAATTAGCATGCAGAGGGAATTAATTGGAGAAGCAGAATGGAGCCAACACGATATGAATGCAACATAGTTTACACTCTCACATGAAAGCACCCCTCCAATCCAATCCATCTACCGAATCGTACGCACCTACTAGTACTACGCACCTAGTCTGCGTAACACTGCTCACTCCAATCCAAAACCAAGTGACCAGAAGCCACAACCACCCATGGAGGCGATGGACGCGAGCGGAAGACGGCTATGCCAGATGATCCACGACGCTGGCCTGCGGCCCGGCACCGAGCAGCATCTCCAGACGGTGCTGGCGACCGCCAGTGTCATAGCCCTCGGCAACGACGGCTTCGCCTCTCACATGGGTGAGATGATGGTCCGCTCCATCCGCAAGTTCACCGCTGTCAAGAAGCGCGTGGACGACCTTGCCGTACTCCTCCAGCCCATGCGCCCAGGCTCCTCGTTACCTGCCACCCTCATCGGCCTCCATGGTGAGGACCTCTTTCACGCACTGGTGGCCCTGCAGCTACCCGACGTCACAATGAAGAATGTCCACCTCGAGGCCGCGCTCGCCGTGCAGCACCTCGCCGAGCAAGAAACCGTCGATCTACACATCCATGTCTACGAGGAAATCGTCTACATAGGCCACTACAGGGCCAGGGACGACGCTAAGACATTGGCCTTCTCTGGCCAGCTGGAAGCCTTGGACGCCATTGTTCAGAAGCACGTTGACCTTGCCACGAAAGCCGCTACTCCTCAGCCGCCGTTCGGTGGGCCGGCGCCTTGAGTCGAGGAGGAGGAGGTCGTCGATGGATGCATCTTTCTTCTTGCCTCCTGTAACCGGCACTGCATCGCGTCGTGGCCTTAATGTGTTACTGTATCGCATTATCATTCCAGTCATAAATGACATGTGTGATCCCTTGCTCTCATTTGGCGTTAATTATATGTATCACTATCTTCGCCCTGGTTTGTTGGTCACCTTTCGTGTTTTGTGCCAAATATTGACTTCAGATTTAACTAACAATAAGTTAATGCATGTCACAAAAAACAATATAGTTGGAAACTATGTTCAAATACGAATCCAATGATATATTTTTTGGTGACATGGATTAATATTTTGTTAGTTAAATCTATGGTCAAAATTTGACACAAAGGGGACCAACAAACCAGGACGGAGGTAGTACTTACCTATTGCATCAACTTCGTAATTTACGTACGATGCATGAACCAACCTACCAAACTATAGTAGTATATATATGGGTGCGACATCCAAACTTATAAATTCAAAACTAAGTGTTACACGTCACAAGTTCAAAACGAGAAAGTGGAACAAGTACAGCACGCCTGTCCCGTTCGCGTCGCAACCCACACTGTCGTTCCGGCCCGCCGCTCAGCGCGCATTGGCTTGGCATATTATCACTGACATGTGGGCCCGATGTGAGAAAACCGACGATACGCCAAACTGGCAAACTCCCCGGCTTATTGCGTGGGAAAATCCCCGCCCTAGCGTTTTTAATCGTTGTTTGTATCTGTCTACCGTGCCAAGGAGCAGAAGCATAACCAAATGTTACATTTTCTACAAGTTCAAAAGGAAAAGCCTGCCGCGTCGCGTGGCACCCCCACACGGTCGGGAGTACTAGGGTCGGTCCGGCACACCGCTCAAGCTAGGGACCGCGTGTTTATGTCTAGCATTTGCACTGTCATGTGGGACCGCAGTTGAGCAAACCGACTATCGGCAAATCCCCACCCCGCCCGCTGCACGTCGGCTGAGCTGGAATTAGAAGAGAAAAATGAGGAGGGAGAAGAGCTAGCTGTAGCACGGACGCCATTGTCCGATGGGACTCGTGTTGATAGAGTAGGAGTACTCCGTACTCATATGTACTTGTACGTACTACGACCACACGTTGGGTGCGTGCGACCTATACCTGTCATCACTTTGCAGCTACGCTTCATAGTACATATTTTTCACGCATTTTTCCTACTTGCTGAGATGTACTGCTCGGCTCCGCGGTCGTCGGAAATATTTCTACATGCTTCCTTTCGCCGACATGTGGGACATAGAGCATCTGGGTCCACCTGCAAGCACTCAGGGCATCTCCAACGCTGAGCGCCGACCGGTAGGGATGAGTCCTCGGACAGAATGCGGTAGCGGGCCATCCAACCATGCCGGCATACGAGTACATTTCAAACCGGACGAATTATATGCAGACCCCCCGCAAAAGAATAAATAAATGAATTACTACATGTAAACCGGATGATTTTCATAGAAACCGGAGCACATTCATTACATTTTGGAGATATTTCATTGAAAAAAAAGACCGGCCGTAAACCAGTCTAAGGGCCTCTTTGATTGCCATGATACTGAAAATACAGGGATGGGGAAAGTATGGGACTTGAGTGCTAAATCCAATAGGATTAGCAAAGAGTGTTCAACGCCACAGGAAAAAACAAAGGAATTGGAAAAAAAAGGTTGGAGAGGAGTACTAGCTAAGCTGCGACGATGCTCTTGCTCCGCTGATGGTGGTAAACCAAGAGGAGGAGGAGGAGGAAGCGGTGGCGTGTTTTTACATGCTCAGGCTGGACTGTAGTACATTGTTTTTTATCACCATATCGCCTGCTGGTTCACTAGGCTGCCGTGTTTCGCACTCCTCCGACGTATACTAGTACTCTAGTGCTAAACTAGAGTATACCGCATGGTTCTTTGCTGCTTATTACGTCGTCGGCAACAATTATTCTTCCTTTCCCCGACATGTGGGACAGCCAACATCCGGGCCGACGTGTCATGCACCAGATTAGAGTGGGGAACGTAAGGGGAGCCTCACCCGGTCGTAGCGCCGTAGTAATAATGACTATAAATGAGCAGTCATATCACAAGGCCCCGCCTTTCCTGCAGTAACGAGCCGTCAAATCACACAGTACCACCCTTCCAGCAGTAAGTTGAATCTGCTACTCCCTCATCCTCCTCGACTCTCCAAACCGACTAGGCGAAACTGCCGCGCGTACCGCATGGGAAAAGCCCCGCCCTCGACTTTTAAATATAATTTTGTATCGATGGATTGCGCCATGGAGCAAAACCAAAAGAAAAAAGGTGGTACATGTAGATAGCATGCCCGTCGCATTCGCGTCGCACCGCCACGGTCGGTCCGGCACGCCGCTCACCGAATGCAACCCGCGTCGCGTTACTACTACTACAGTACTAGAAAAGAGAGACGAGAGATGGTAACATACACCTGAGTTACTTTTTTTAGGCAAATTGAGTTACTACTACTACAGTAGAAAAGAGAGACGGGCGATGGTAACATACGGGCTGTAGATATGTTGAGAAATATAAAAAATTCATGACACCGGCGTAAAATTCGAATCTATTTCGCTTTGAATACAAATCTACTCCCCCCACCCTAGGCAGCTAGAGCAACCTCCCCGCTCCACGCTTCACCGGTGATCCCGTGGATTCGCCCCTCCCCTCTTCCTGCCGCTCTGGCCACTGGTGGCGGGGAGGGGAATCCCGGTGCCTCCGCTCCAGTTAGTAGTTTACATTAGGGTTTTTTAGTCCACGCACACGCAGCCCTCACTCAGATGGGGGGCACTTCTCCTTTGAGTTTGTCTTTCAGGCTCTGATCCTCCTCGAGTTCGTCCATCTAGACATAGTGGATGGAACATGAGCATATTGTCATGTGGCGAGATTAGGTGTCAAGTGCTTCGGATAATTACAAGGGTTCAATGACGACAAGGGTGTGTTTGGTAAGGTGTATGAAAGGTGCATGAGAGCAAAAGTTCCGTTCTCGACCCACTTTTGGGTGTTTGGTAGGGTGTATGAAGGGACGCATGAGAGCAAAAGTTCCGTTCTCGACCCACTTTTGGGTGTTTGGTAGAGTGTATGAAGGGTGCATGAGTCCACACTAGCTTAACACAAATACACTAGGAGCATGCATGAAGTGGGATGCTGAGATGAGCATGCACGAAGACGGAACTACTATGCTGAGATGAGAATGCAACCAAACACAAAATACGGCTCTACGGCTCTGGTCCTTATGGGCATCTGCATGAAGACTTCCCGTTTATCGTCAAAAAGGTCAAGACGACTCCGGTAGGACAGCGGTGATATCGATCGACACATCTTCTATGCGTTAGCCTTTCGAGCTCTGATCCTCGTCGGGGCATAGTCGATGGAGCTCCAACGTAGATTCATGTCATCTCCTAGCGGCGGTGAGGCTAGGGTTTCTTGTCATGTGGCGAAATATTGCGTTATATGAATTAGGTGCTTCAGATCAATTATGACTACTATGGCTTCGGGTCGCTGCTCCTTAGGGGCAAGGGCATGAACACTTCCCGGCTGTCAACGACGAGGTCAAGCCGACTCAGGTAGGATGGCGGCAACAGTGGTGCGTCGGCGGCTCGTTCTGACGGTAGTAGGTCGTTCGGTGGTCTCGGAATCTCGATGTAATTTTTATTATGTTTGAGATGCTTTTGTAGTACTCATGGTGAACTTTTTATAATAGATCTGGTCATTTTCACAAAAGGGTTGCATATGTTGTAGTATGTTCAAAAGCAGAAGAAAGATCGATGGCCCTTTACATTTTCTCTGCAAATGCTAAGATCATGAATTTAAAATTTTGATTCCACTTTATGTTGAGAACAAATACAGTTCAAGTTCTAGCTAGCAATTCGGAATGTAAACCGTGCATGTGTTTATATGTATAGGGAATTATCAAAGAAAATGTATGGTATTCCCCCATTCAGATGGGAACTACAAAAGCCACATTACGGCAACTTCAAAGTAGTGAGTCCATTGATGCAGTGTGGTCAAACGGTATCATCGATATCTCAACGCCAAGAGTTCCAGCTTGTTTGTTCTCTCTCTATATATATTCACCCATGTGGTTGTTTAATGAATGGAGGGCCGGGGTCCACAAGCGAACAATACTACTAGTACTCCTCGACGCCGTGGAGTTTTGTTCACTGTAGCACGTTAAATAGAGAGTTTCTTTTCTTTAATGTCACGTACACAAATTGAAACGATTGTTGTGGAGAGAAAAAGAAAATCACTCCACTATATATATGGGCAGTAGCCTCAGCGCTTGCTTTACTAGGGTTGCTCTGTTCACTCTCTTACCCTCTCTAGATCTAAACAAGACAGCGGTGGCCACACTCTCTCTCTGTTCATCGCTGGTCACAGATCCGGTCGGATCCCCTCGGCCAGGGTAGGGAGTAGGTGCATCGTTCACGCGGTCGTCACCGGCTAGGGAGGAGACCCACAGCTACCGGTGCGTCCCGATCGGCTGCCCGTGCCGTTCTCTCCGACACAGCGCCGGCTCGGGAGGGCCTCCGACCCCTTCTTCCTCCATGCCGTATTGTGGCCAGATCCGGCTTCCTGCCACCCTCCTAGCCACATCATGACGACCATCAGGTATAGCTTCCTTCGAAAACGGCCTTGCTCTACTGCCCCAGCTCCCACGTGGCTGCATGTGGATCTTTTTCTACTTCCATCAGCTGTTCCAAGGCCACCTTAATTTTTACTATTATTAGAGGTAAAGCTACTTCATGCAGTCGAATCTAGGACTTGGTTCAAACAGGGAATAAAGGGGGGAAAGGTGTATCATGAATCTAGGACTTGATTCAAAGAGGAAATAGAAGGGGGGAAAGTTGTAGAGACTGGCTACCCAACCGGTCTCTTGGTTCAAAAGGGAAATAAAGGGAAAACACAGTACAAACTGGATAAAGAACAGATCTATTATTGGTGGAAGAAGGAAAGAAAGTGGCAGCTGGGGGACAAGTCAACAGAGTATGTCCAGGATTAGATTTGATGTCCTCACGTAGTAAAAGGTGCCTAAAGAGAACTAAATTTGGGACCATCCCAGATCTTGGTTGGATGTTTGTTGCTCGGGGCAAAAAACTCGGCCTCACCACATTATGCCTCCTTGTAGGTACATGGTGTTGATGCGTCCACTGTCTACATGCCCTTGTACCAACTTTTTGCTGTTGTTAATGTAATGGCGCTTGTAAAATGAAGCAATCGCACTGTTAAAGTAAGGACATGTCTAACCAATGTTGTTGTTAATCTAATGACTCCAGTAATATGATGCAATTAAACTGTTTTACAAATGCTACTCTCCTGCTAGATTTCCCATTATGATAAGTAAGTTGCTTCTTTACGCTGGTGAATGTCCTGGTGTCCCCACTGTCCCATGCACTTATACCAACTATTTAGCTGCTGTTAATCAAATGTAGCTGGTAAAACGAAGCAATGCCATTGTTGATCATAATGCTTCGAGTAATATGAAGTAATGTTGCCGTTTTAAAATTTCTACTGTCCTTGCATGATTGCCATGAAGATAGATGCTTCTTTTCATTTCGTGTATGTTTCATATTTTGTTATTGACCAGTAGCTGTTTTCTTTCTATCTTTTTGTGCAGATAGGGATATCCATTTCACCTCGTTGCTATTATGACCTTTTGGTGAACTGCACAAAACGCTTTTTTTTGAAAGAGTGTCTTGTGCAGTTCTACTAAAATGCGACATGGGCAATGTCTCTCGATTTTACTGGAACTGCACAAAGGGTGATTGGAGTTCCTAACCTCTTCGTCTAACTTTGCCGGTAATCTCGTGCAACAGTTTATAAACCTTTGCAAGATTAGCCGTCACCGTCACCACAATGGCACTTGATTTTAGTGGAACTACACAAAAGGATAAGCAAATTATAGTTCCACCTTCCATGAGCATGACATCCAACCTTGACGTTGCTCAAATTTTAGTGCAACTAATGAAGGAGAAGCTGCCAGCTCATGGGACCAAGTACATCTTGCTAGCTGCATGATGCAAACATTGCTTAATTTTAGGTGAACTGCACAAAAAGGTCGCATGAATTGAATCATCCATGTTGGTGACTGGTGTCAACCCGTCTACAATGGCGTTGACTGAAGTTATGGTTCCCATGACCGGGTATGTTCCTTTTTGGTTGATTTTGACTCTGCATTTAGCTAGTGATCTTGTGCTACTATTTTTGTACTGCTATGAGAAAGCAATAATGATATTGTTTTTGCATCTTAATGTAATGCCACTAATAATTTGAGGCAATGTTTTGGCACCGCTAGTGCCACTGATAAAATGAAGTAATAATACAGTTATAATAGAGCTACTGTCTTAGCTATCATCTCATTTCCAATGTAGATAACTTGCTGAAGGCGTATCCGGGAGAATTGAGTCCATTTGCACTGCATCAACCACATAGCATGTGCACTGAACTAGTTGAGTCCATGAGTCATACCATCGAGGTGGCACGGGCCCCCTCTCTCCCTCGCAGCATGGCAAGCGCCATAATTTTAGTTGAACTGCACAAAAAAAGAGATTGGAATGACTCAAGGCCCCTCCTTCTACTGCCACACTGAAGTTGTTGATAGATGTCAACGAATCGCCATCATGGCAAGATACGGGGACCTGAAGAACAACTTGATCTCACAAAGTCATCTCACCATGGTCAGTACTGTCCTTCATCCACATGATTGTGCTTTGTCATAATGTGCTAGCGTTGTATTTTTTTATATAAAGCTATTTTATCACAATTTTTTCCCATTAAAAAAATAAAGTTGATACAACTAGTGCCACTATTATAGTAATCATGCTTTTTCAATATCTGTGCAAACAGGAATACTCGGCTACAGATGTTGGGATGGTCAAAGCATTCGCCAAGTTCTTGGTGCTGGACAGTGTTCTTTCCCTTGAACTTGTGGAAATTCTTCTGCACCACATTGGCGCTAGAAGAACCCTCTGCCCCTTTTGTGTGTGAGTCCTTTGCTCTCGAGTTCTGCTCAACACTTAGATAACCGATGACATCCTCAACAGAGAATTCACGCCTCAAGTGCTTGAGAGAAGTAGCAAAGTTTCCCCATGAAGGAGGGAGTTTTGCAATAATGCAACCCGCCACAAACTTGTCCGGCAACTCACACTTCAGGAGCTCCAGGTCCTTAGCGATGCACTGTATCTCATGAGCCTGGTCCAACACAGGACGACCCGCTTACGCAGATATTGGAAGTGCTAGTGCCACCAGTTATCCAGAAAATGTTCATCTGCCAATGTTTGACATGCTTGGCCGTAAATGGGACTGGTTTCAATGTTTCAGCAAATCCTTGAATCAAATTGCTTACATGAAGCATCGATCGATTTTATTTATTTGTTAACATTCTCACAATGTTTTAGTTAAACAGTAACTATTGGCTCTGATCTGTGAATCATTGAGATGCGTAGGCATCTTTCTTGTACTTATTATTTGAACCTTATGAGTTGGTTGTGAATCTTGAAAGATGTGAAACATGGCATGATGATGCAGAGGACAGCAACCCTAACAATCTGTTCAAACTTGGTAGTATTGTTCGTCTGAAAGCGCGGCAAATGAGCTGTTTGCGTGCGTCCTGAGAATAATAATTCTAATTGTTTTGCATGTTGATTTTATGGCACTGATAGAACGAGCCAATGCTTTGCTTGTTTTAAGAATAAAATTTAAGTAAAGCGACCACACTAACACTCGCTATTACAGTGCCAATGCCGACCCTCTTGTGAACGGACGTGTGGACTGAATAGGTTTCTCGGCTTCCACGTCGGTTTAATAGAGGCGTTTGAATGGGTCGAGGGGGCGTGCAGCGGGCGAGGGAGGAGGGGGTAGTAACTGCTGCCGCCTGTACCCATTACGTTCACCGGCGATTGCAGTTCCCCAAGAGTGGAAAAACGAACTGCTGCCGCCTCCTACCCCCTACGTTCACTGGCGACAGTTCCCCAAGATTGAAAAAACGAATTGTTGCTTCCGCCCCCTAGTACCCCACTACACACCGATCCCCAGTGTAAATAAGGACCCCTCCGCTGTCCATATCTCCCCATCGTCTTCATCTTCCCCCTGCCGCAATTCCACAAAACGAGAACCGCCACAACAACTCTGCGTGAGAAGAGACTCCAATGGCGATCCAAGGGGTGAGCCTGCTGGATATGGACTCCAGCAAGGAGTTCACCTTTGAGTTTGCCGTTCAGACCCATGGCAGCACCAAGTTGAATGTGATGTACACCAACGATCTGGACTCGGTGAAGCTCTGCGTCGCCAAGTTAAAGCAGTACCTACAGGACGAGAAGCACAAGGTCACGGGACTAGACCTTGTGCCCATCCATCTGTCTCCTGACAGGGACCAGCGGATCGCCGTCGCCCAGGTATGCGTGCGGGACAAGGTTCTAGTCGACCACTACTGTAGGGCCATCAGGTGTTCTGGAGCATTCGCTTATTTCATCGGCACCGCCGACTGCACCTTCGCTATGGTGGAGAGCAGGAAGAATGGCATTGTGCTTTACGATTTGGCCATCTGGTGCAAGAAGCTCGTCGACATCCAGAAGCAATACAAGATCATCGGCAATGGGCAAGAGGAGGACTCCATGGTTGACCTCGCCACGGCCATCATCGACCCCTGCTACGCCAACATGAAAGAAGACGTGGATACGAAGGACCTGAACACGTGGGAGGTACCTCTGAATCTAGCCTACATCACCTACGCGGCCAAGGACGCATACGCATGCTACAACATGTACAGGCGGATCTTGGACATGAGGGCGTGTCTACTTCCCGTGACCGAGGAGTACACGGACAGCCGCAGCGTCATGATCAAGCGTGCCAGGAAGATCTAGAAGGTGTAGTTTGTCTGTTTAAGCACCTTTATCATCTGAGTGTTTCATGCATTAGCCTATGTGTCGTAATTATCTGTTTTATCCATAATATTTCGTCTAAGAACCCATGAACCTGTTTGCTTTTTTCCGAGTGGCTATGAACCTGTTTGCTTATGTATGTAATAAGAGTACTAGGTCACAGGGCTGCCGTGTTTCCTTTTTTTTAGGTCGAGTAGGTATCAACTGGGCTGTGGCTGCCCAGCCCAGGTTTCTTTTCTTAGGACATCTGTGGCCCACGACATGCTTATGGGAATCCAGCAGTTGTATCATTTTTTTGTGCGTTTTTTTAAGTCTGAGTGCGGTTTTCTATAGGTTGCACAGTCATTCGTTTTGCCAAGATTATCAGATAACTTCACTCAGGGTGGTCATCTTTGATCACAAACGACGAGAATGAGTTAAGTTTGATACCTCTTCCGTCAGTCCTTCTGGCAGCCATTAGATTGAAATTCAATGGTTGGCATGCTTTGAATCTCCTTCCTCCCAACATATTCCCCTTCTCAGGTGGACCCAGCAGGTCTCGTACACAGACATCTGGGACCTACCACCTATCCATTTGTATTTCTTTATTTTGTTCAATCTTTCGTCCTCTCCCTACAGCAGCTGGTGGCGCTGCCGCACACGCCTCGACGACCCATCCTAGCCTATGCATGGTGTTGGCCAGGCCATCCCTCTACTCCCCCACATCTCCTTTTATTCTCCGGCAGCGGCAGCTCCACTGGCCCACCCTGCACCCAAACTAGTCAACCATCGTACTCCCCTCCGCCTGCGTCTTCCCCGGCTCCGGTTCGTTCCGGTCCGTGGTCTCGACGTCGTCCTCCGCCTTGGTGCTCTCGCCGCGGCACCGCCGTCTATCGTTCTCAACATGGTCAACAAACGAGAGGAATCGGGAGATAATTGTACGTGGAGAGGCTCACAGTTCGGGCCCACCAGGTTCATGGCCATACGCAAACAAGTGCCTCCTTATATATTTCAAAAAGATGCTTCCTCCTTATGGTATGTTGACGTGTGGGGCCCACGAGATTGTCAACGTAGTCAAGGTGGCTGTCATCTGGGACCTAGCAAGTAATCATTTTTTTCAGAGGTCGAACAAGTAACAACTGGGCTGTGGCCTGCCTAGCCTAGGTTTTGTTGTTTAACATGCGCAACCCACGACATGCTGACACTATTGATCCAGCAGGTTTCAACTTTTTTTTGAGGTCCAGCAGGTATCAATCGGCCTCTAGGCCTCCCAGCCTAGTTTGTTTTATAACATTAGCAGCCCAACTTATGTTTGTTTCTTGAAGACAACTCACAGCGCAGTTCTATTTTTCTATACTGCTCAAAAAAAGAAGTTCTATTTTTCTATAAGAATGCCAAACTCAAATTATGTTTTCCCTTCTATAATAGTATATATATATTTATATTTTATTTTATTACATATACTCCATACACATATTAGAAGAGCATAAGGTTCCCGTTTGACCTGTCCTTCGTCCAACCTTTGTATAGACCTTCCCACTTCCTTTATTTTTGTTTTTTACTAATCCTATCTCTGATTTTTCTCCCACAGGTTTTACCTAAAACCAACTCGATTGTCCCACGTCTAGCCTAAAAAATAATAATACCCCACATCTTATTAACTCTTCAAAATAAATAATATTTTATTTGGTAAATCGATAAGTTCTTACCAAATAATTTTTATTATTTAACAATAAGTTGGCAAGTTAATTCCTGGTGATTGCGTACATAAGCTTGCTAAGATTTTACGGACCAATGTAGTAATAGACGTGCAATCACGTGTTTATGCTCCGCAAATTATGTAGTTTTATAATAAAATGCCCAGCACCGGTTTATGTTTTTTATAACATTTCTCTGACCTGCCCAAAATGATATTTTCACCCAGCCCAGCAAAACCATGTATTTTGAAAAATAATAAAAATAGGCTGTAAATGCTAACAAAATATATAAATGGGTTGCATAGATGCTACATTATTGTTTCACCCAGCCCACCAAATGGACTGGCTGACATGTGGACCAATAGATCGAAGCCTACGCAAGGCGTTGTCAACTTAGTAAAAAAAAGTTTATGACAGCCTTATCCGTTGGATGTACATCCAACGGCCGGCATTCTTCTTCAATCTCTCGTCTTCTTCCTCGAGCGCTGGCGGGACCGCCTGCTCCAGCCTCCGGCGTCCAGCAGCGCTGCTTCATGCGCCTCGCTGTGAAACGCTACCCCACCGACGGCCAGGACATCCCTCCACTCCTCCGCACCTCCTGTTATTCTCCGCCGAGTGTAGCCCAGCCCGCACCCGAACCAGTCAAGTCTCGCACTCATCTCCGTTTGGGACTCAACTGCCATGTCTTCCCCATCTCCGGGTCATTCCCGTCTGGGGCGGTGGGGCCTCGCCGTTGTCCACCGCCTTGGTGCGCTTGGAGTGGCGTGTTCAACATGGTCAACAAACAAGAGTCATCGGAAGACGACTCTATGTGGAGAGGCTAACAGCTGTGACCCACGAGGTCCATAGTCGCACGCAAGGAAAGTGCCTCCTTATTACGCGAAAAAAAAAGTTTCTTCCCTTGACAGCTGGGACTCACCAGCTACATCTTCGCACGCAAGGAAGTGCCTCGTTGTTACGCGCAAAAAAAACGACTCCTCCCCCTAACATCTGGGACCCACCAGCTACATCTTCGCATGCAAGGAAGTACCTCCTTATTACGCAAAAAATAAATGATTTCTCCCCCTGACAGCTGGGACCCACCAGCTATATCTTCGCACAGAAGGAAGTTCCTCCTTATTACACGAAAAAAATGATTCGTCCCGATGACCACTGGGACCCACCAGATTTGGAGGCTGACTTGTGGGCCTACTAAGTTAATGCGTACGCAGGGCTTTGTCAACTTAGTCAACAAATGATTTTTTTAGGAAGTCAACAAACGATTCTAGCAGCAGTGACCGTTGGATGTTCATCCAACGGCCGTGCAGCTTCTTCAATCTCTGATCTTCTTGCTCCAGCCGCCCAAACCAGCGCTGGCGGTACCGCCTCCTCCTGCCTCCCGTGGCCGGCTGTGCTGCCGTGCAGGCCTCACCGCCCCACCCTACTCCCACCGCTGGCCAGGCCTTCCCTCTACGCACCCACATCCCCTGTTATTCTACGGCGACGGCGGCCTCATACCGCAGCCGAACCAGTCAACCCTCGTACTCCCATCCGCATGGGCATCCACTGCTGCGTCTTCCCCGGCTCCGCATCGTTCCCTTCCTAGGCCTCGCCATCGTCCACCGCCTTGGTACTCTCGGTGCGGCGTAGTCAACGTGGTCAATGAACGACAGCCATCGGAAGAGGACTGTACGCGGTGAGGCTGACAGTTGGACCCACCAGTTACATCTTCGCACGCAAGGAAGTGCCTCCTTATTACGCGGGAAAAAAATTATCCATCCCCCTGACAGGTGGGACCAACCATTTGCACGCAAGGAAGTGCCTCCTTATCCTCCCTTACAGCTGGGACCCACCTGGTCGAAGCGTACGTAGCGTTGTCTGTATGGTCGCGAACGTGTACGTACATACTGGTCGATCGGTCTTTCTACAACGATGAACAATGGGCGTGTAAGGAGCGGCACATGTCGTAGTAGAGCCCCCGACGTAGCAGTTTAGGCAGCCCTGTCTAAATCATGTACAGGTACGTACAGCCACACAGCAAAATATATGGCCACGTACGTGCATATATGGGCGGGGTCTCGAACGCGTACTCGCGCATACGTACGGCCAAGGCTCGTGTACATGGAGAGAGGCAACGGACGGCAGCAACGGCCTCCTGTTCATTGACAGCCAACCGGCTGGGTCAGAACAGAGGAAACAGTGCCGTGTTCATCGGGAGCCAAGCGACTGGGTTGGAACGCGTCCTGTTCATCGGGAGCCAACCGGCTTGGACGGAACAGCCCAAACGGGGTCCTTTTCATCGACTCGGGGTCTGGCGTACCGCAAAACGGAGGAAACGGCCTTCTGTTCGAGCGCCTATGGTCGAAACGGGGTCCTCTTCATCGGCTGGGGGTTTGGCATACTGCAAAACGGAGGAAACGGACTTCTGTTCGAGCGCCTACGGTCAAAATGGGGTCCTGTTGATCGGGAGGGCTCTGGCGTACCGCAAAACGGACGAAACGGACTTCTCCCCAACTGCCTACGGTCGAAACGCGGGTCCTGTTCATCGGGAGGGGTGTGGCGTACCGCAAAACGGGACTCCACGGGCTACTGTTCATCCACGATCGACCTCCCTCCAGCCTCCACCAACTACTGTTCATCCACCGTCGACTTCCTCCAGCCTCCACCGGCTAGTGTTCATCCAGCCTCCACGGGGTCCTGTTCATCCACCCCCAACCGGCTGGGGTGTGGCGGCCTCCTCCGGGTCCTGTTCATCCAGCACCAACCACCTTCACACGGCGAGGGTATGGTTCATCCACAGCCAACCCACCGGCTGGGGTGGGGCGTACGAGCGGGCGGCAGCAACGGGAACTGTTCATCCACAGCCAACCAACCGGCTAGGTCAACTCACCACGTCTTGCGCAAGGGGCTCGATCGATGCGTCTCGACTTGTTCTCACGTATCGCACGCGCGGCAGCAATGGGCACTGTTCATCGAGAGGCAACCCAACACCGGCTACGTCTCGCATTTACGGGGGCTCGACCGGCTTTAGTTAGCAGTTAAGGAATTGCTCGGGTTCAGTTAGCAGCGAAGGAATCGCTCGGGTTCAGTTAGCAGCGAAGGAATCGCTCGGGTTCAGTACGTAGTTAGTGCAATCGCTCGGGTTCAGTAAGCGAACGCCTCGCTCGGGTTCAGTAAGCGAACGCCTCGCTCCGGTTCAATTAGCGAACGCCTCACACACACGCGTGTACGAGAGAAACGCGCAAACCACACTGCATCGCTCGGCCCCGACCACCCACCGTAACCAGGAACTCCCCGAAAATTTCCTCGCCCTCACTTCTACCACGATTTTTTACGTCATGGACGGCCCAAAGAATGTCATGCGGGTGCGTCTCCGGCGCGCCCAGGACAAAAAGCCCATTTTCTGTCATAATTTTTTGTCATAGAAGTAGGAGCCCACCACATCTATGATGATATGTGTTTTTGTCACAATTATTGTCGTAGAAGTGTCACAACCATGACAGAAAAAGTTTTCATTCGGGCCATAATGTCACGGATGTGTCTTTTTTTTGTAGTGCACGTAGGTGGGGTACGTGCACGAAGAGAAGAGGTGCACGCACGACGCACGTACTCATGTCTCGTTCCCAACCACACCCGCGGGTACACGCTGGAGCTCATTTCTGTACGAAAAGGTAGCCCACGTGATAATTTCACGCGTGTAGCAGTTGTTCACTTGATGGAGGGTCGTGTACCACGCCTGAACGAAACAAAGTGCGACTTGACGCGTTTGTGCATTCATTTTAAATAAAGTTTATTCCTCAATGGCACGTACAGAATATAAAATGATTGTTATCGAGAGAAAAAAGAACACCGCTCTACTATACTAGTATAAAATATAGGCAGGAGCCTCAATGCTTGCTTGCTGGGGTTCATCTCTTCACACTTTCTCACGCAAGACGGCAGTGTCCAATCTCTCTCTCTCACTGCTGGTCACTGATCCGGCCGGATCCTGTCCGCCATCGGAAAGGGAGGATGTGCAGCGTCGCCCCGGTCACCGGCGTCGAGGCAGGAAACTCACTGCCGATGCGTCCCGATCTGCGGTACCCGCCATTCTCTCCGACCTAGCTCCGGCGTGGTAGGGCCTTCGCCCCTTGCTCACTACCGCAGCAGATCCCGGCCGCCGCCGCCCTCCTAGTTACATCCCGACGACCCTCGGGTACAGCTTCCTCTGGAACCAGCCTTGCTCCACGGCCCAACTTCCCAGGTCGCTGCATGTGGAAAATCATGCATGTGGATCTTCTCTAGTTCTTTGCCTAAAACGTAGCTCGGCCGGCGTACTTCCCATTTTGCAATCTCGTCCTCACACCGTTTGAGAGAAACCAATGTGCTGCTATCTCCCCCTGAAGACAATGAATATGCTTCTTTTTGTCGGCGTATGTGTCATCAACTGTTATTGGCCAGTAATTGTTTCCTTTCTACCTCTTTTTGCAAACAGGGCTATCCATTTCACCTCGTTGCTATTGCGACCTTTTGGTGAACTGCACAAATCACTTTTTTCTTAAGAGTGTTTTGTGCAGTTCCACTAAAATGTCACATGGGCAACGTTTCTACATTTCAGTGGGACTACACAACGGGAGATTGGTTGTGCTATCCTCCTCATCCAACTTCGAGCCTAATCTTCTCCAACAAGTAGTTAGTTTTACGACAGATTGCAAAGGTGATCGGCTTCTATTTGTGTGTGTATGTTCCATCACCTAGTGCCACTATTATTGTAAAAACACTTATTCATATCTTTGCAAACAGGGATGCTCAGCTCGATTTTAGTGGAACTGCACAAAATGATCGGATGCTCCATGTCCTCCATAGACTTCTTTCTTGGCTAACATGTCTTCTTTAGTTCGACAGAGCTGCATGAAACTAGCTGCCGACCAATGAACACCGTGGCCAGGAAATGGAACCATGCCTATGGACAACATCGATCAATTTTTAATTTTTCTTTATTTGTAGACCTTCTCACAACTTTTTCTTCAGTTGTGATGTAAATATTGGGGCTAATCTGCGAATCATTATGATGCATTAGCATCCATGTTAGCTTTTGTATTTGATGGAATGTTGTAACGAGACAACCTTGTATTTGATGGAATGTTGTAACGAGACAACCTTGGAGGCAAGTGGACACAAGAAACCAAAGTTGAAAGCTTCATAGCATTGCAGTATAATTTATTATGCTAGAAAATTATGTGACATATAAACAAATCATGAAAGCTTGATAGCAATGCCAGAAACCATTGAACTTCCTTTCGCCGACATGTGGGACATCCAGCATCCGTGTCCACATGCCATGCACCAATATTGAGTGCACAACCACAGGGGGGTTCGCTCCGGTCGTTGCGCCGCAGTAATAATGACTATTGAGCAATCAAATCACAGGGCCCCACCTTTGCCACAGTAAGTTGCTTGGACGAAGCAACCATCATTTCACTATTCATTGAATCCGCTCGTACTCCAATATTCCCACAGTAAGTTGCTCGGACGAAGCAACCATCATTTCACCTTTCCCACAGTAAGTACCTCCTTTTTATTCTAGAAACCACCACACGTGAATATTGGACGGTAGCAGCACAACATCAATATGGGTTTATGGGCCTCAATTCAAAAATCGAAACCAACCAATGAACTACTAGATGGTGAGCGTTTGGAGTAGTATGTATCAACGCATGCATGCATGAGGAGTACAATCACCAATAACATTTACATGCATTGGTTAGTTTTCTGTTAATCCTTGCACGCAACAACTTAATGCGCTTTGAAATCTAAACATGTGAATGTGACCAGTAAAATTTAGACTGACAAAATGGTATAGTAATACAAAAATTTGGAGATTAAGCTCTATAAACCAGATGTGAGTGATATACTGTAGCAGGACGGTTGACGGGATTAGTAGAAAGCGAAGCGCCTTTTTAGCGGGGATTTGCATCAATCTATGAAGGTGCAAAACCAAGTGTTACTACTACACCAAACAAGTTCAAAACGAGAAACTGGACTCACTCACGGCACGCCTGTCACGTTTGGTCCGTCGGTCAAAGTGGTTCCTCTTGGCATATCATTTTTTTAGAATGCTCTTGGCATATCACTAACATGTGGAGGGAGTGGGAGCAAACCGACCTCTATTGACGGCAAAATTGCCAACCCGCCGCACTTTGAGAGAGAAGAGGAGCTAGAAGATACGGGCTGGTGGAGCTAGGTGTCGCACGGAGGCCGAGAATATGGTGATAGCATGAGGTGGGCCATGTATGATGTAACTACACTGGGCTGCCATGTTTCGGACTCCTCCGGTTTAGTACTCCACCACGCGGTTCCTGGCTCCTTCTCGATCGTCATAAATCGTTCTTCTTCCTTTTGCCGACACGTGGGACATCTAGCATCTAGGTCCACGTGTCATGCAAGAATATGGAGATAAGTAGTGTAAGTGAGACTCACCAACGGTCACCAACATAGCTGGAGTACGTGCATGAATCACCCGCAAAAAAAGGAGTACATGCACAAAGAGAAGAGGTGCACGCACCGACGCACGTACTCTTTGCCTCTTTCCCTAACACACACGCGCGGGTACACGGTGGAGCTCATTTCTGTACGAAGAGGCAGCTCACGTGATAATTTGATGCGTGTAGTAGTTGTTCACTTAAGTGGAGGGTCCGGAACCACGCGTGAACAAATCAAAGTTCGACCATGACGCGGTGGCGCGTTATTTATAAATAAAGTTTTTTTCTTCAATGGCACGTACGCAAATTTTGTTCTTCAATGGCACGTGAATCGTGCACGTACAATGACGGAGCACAGGATGGTAGCCATGGACATGGTCGGCCCTTTTTGGAGACTACTAGTACTACTTTCATGTGTCCCGTCAACTCGCAGAACGAGGAGAAGCTTGCTTACTACGCCCTCTCCCTCGCCCACGCGCACTTGGTGGCTCGCAGGACGAGGAGAAGCTTTTTCTTACTACGCGGTGGACGTGCAGAAGTTCATTCGGTGTCAGATTGCCAGAACTATATACTCCTACTACTCGTACTACAATAGTACTAGTAGTAGTACCATCATCATTGTTCGACTTCCGAAAGAGGCGAAGAGCCAAGCGCAAGGTCAGTTATAGCCAAAGTTGCGCCACCTTTTAGTAATCTCACAAAGCGTGTCGAAGCCCATGCAACAGCCACACAAGTAGCACGTACACATTTACCAGTAAGTTCTAGGGACATATGCCAACATGCCACACAAGTTCATACCCCATTCCTGTATTAAAATTTGTGCACTACTCTACATAGATTAACAGCGCTCCCATAATTTTGTGCACGACTACTCCACTTAAATGTTATCGATGGACTCCATGTACACCACCTGGTTCCAGTCCAAGCGTTCTTCATAGAAGGCACGATCCATAGCGGCGGGCAACGGGAACCATGGTCGCAACTTTCTAGTGTGGTTCCACACGATGGAGATTCATCCTAGCTGAAGCGGCATAAATCAGGAGTCCGGACCGATCCCAAGCCCGCTTCTGAGGTTCTGACCGCCCTGGCCCACCAAAAACCCCTCCCCCTCCCACGCACGCTTCCCACCCTGCACTAGTAGCCCGCATTCACGCCGCTGTAGAGCGCGCCGCTCCACATTGAAGGCGGCTCAAGGCGAACGCAGTGAGAGTGAGAGGTCGCGTCCGCCATTGAAGCGGCGCGCCGGCCGAGGGCGCCGCCCGCTGCACGCGCGGCTGAACGCGCCTCCTCGCCACATTCAAACGCCTCCATTAAACCCGCGTGGAAGCCAAGAAACCTAGTACATCCACATGTTCGTTCAGGAGCGGGCCGGCATTAAACGCAACGCCGGCAAAGCTCCTCCTTCCACCATTTTCTCCACTCTTTCGATGACATCCGACGAGCAGGAAGAGCAGTTCTCCGGCATAAAAGCCAGCTGGGTGGCCCGCCTAGCCTGGCGGTTACGAGCGAGGTAGCTCGCTGCTCCACCTCCCTCACCTAGCCAGACTGAGCCAGTTGCCACCCCCAGCCAGCGCGTGGTTCAGCAACTCGACGCTCCATGCCAGCTCGAGGAGGACTGGCGAGTTGCTCCATGCCTACACGGCGCCTCCAGTGCCTGCGACCGTGCCATCCACCGTCGATGCGCGTGTAGCTGTGCCATGCAGGCAGAGAAAGAAGTCGGCTGTGCGGATGTCGATGAGGTGGCGGCCAACACGTCCGCGCCCGCCACCATCATCAAGGAGAAGTAGAACACGAGAGGCTGCCGCCGCTTGTATCCCATGAAGGCCACCGCCGAGGCAACGCCGGCGTACACAGCCGGTGTCTTGCACGGTTCTTCTTCAGCGCAGACCATCGTCGACCCCGCATGGGCTCCACGGAAGCGGAGGCGCTCCCTTCCCCTCCAGCTGAAGCATTAGCCGGGGATTCCACTTTGATGAGCGGTGGGGAAGCGAGCCGCCCTTTGCGCTGAAGCATAAAGCTCCGGGGCTCCCAGCTGTCCGGTGATTGGGCTGTCGGACATGAGGAAGACAAAAGGAGCCGCCGGCGACCATTTAGATTAGGTATTAATTATACCTCTAGAGCCGGAATAGCACCGCTTAGTTGATGCAAATGTAATGAAATCCGTCATGTTTATATGAAAATCCGTCATGTTTATATGAAATCCGGCCATGTTTGCACGAATTTTGTCTTGTTGGTTCGAACTATTGTCAAAATGTATGCGGCTACGGTTGGATGGCGTCCTCCCGCATCCGTGTCCACTCTCACGCACATGCGCGCGCACACACACACGCGCTCGTGACTTTTTGTACACACCATCTCTGTCTAGGTCAGTGTCTCATTATCTCTGAGAGAGAGACACACACACACGCGCGCGCACAAACGAAGAGAAGAGGTGCATGCACGCACTCGATCATTCCCTCATGCACACGCGCGGGTACACGGTGGAGCGCATTTGCACACGAAGAGGCAGCTATGATAATTTGACCCATCTAGTTGTCCACTTAATGTAGGGTCTGGGACCACATATGATGGCGCGGTTATTGATCGAGTTTTTTTTACTGGTACATTAAATGAAAAGATGGCTCCGCGCGTATTCAATTTAAAACGATTGCTACGGAGAGGAAAAAAATTACTCCACTATATATGTAGGCTGGAGCTTCGGGACTTGCTTGCTAGGGTTGCCCTCTTCTTCTCACTCTCTCACCCTCTCCAGATCTAAACAAGACGGTGGTGTCCACTCTCTCTGTCTCTCTCTCTTCTCACCGGTGCTCACAAATCCGGCCGGATCCCTTCTGCTGGGTAGGGTACAAGGTGCAACGTTGACGCGGTCGCCGTTGGCGAGGGAGGAAGCCGACGCGCGTCGTCTTCTCTGACCTGGCGCCGGCGTGGGTGGTCCTCTGCACCCTTGCTCGCTGGCGTCGTGTTGGCAGATCCCGCCGCCTGCCTCGCCACATCCCGCCGACCAGAGGTATAACTTCTTTTAGAAACGGCCTTCTTCTAATGGGCCAACTTCCCACGTCGTTGCATCCATTTTTTCCCATCAAGTTTGGTTTGCTCCCCACGTCGCTGCATCCTGCATGTGGATATTCTTCAGTCCAAAGCTCCCCAGGTATCTAGATAGCCCCGTCGGCTTGTCGAACACTTGAACACCACCTAAATTTTTACTATTAGAGGAAAAAAGGTAATGCATGAAGATAAATAGATGGCCTGGTTGAATGTGGAATTTTTTTGGGGGTGGGCGGGGTAGCAAAGACTGGTTAATGAACCGATCTCTTTGTTGAAAAGAGCAATAAAGTGGGGTGGGGGCGAAGGGTGGGGGGAAGTACTAGTAGTAAGATTCTGGCCTGACCGGTCTCTTGGTCGAAAAAGGAAAGAAAGTGAGGGGGTGTTGGGTGGACAACGGAACTGAGAATGAGCACGGATAGATTTCCTGTGGTCACACAGGAAAAGGTCACTGATGAGATCACGAGAACAAAAATGGCACAAATCCATACATTCTGCTTGCATGTTTGCCGCTTTCGGCAACCACCTCTGCCTCACCACTTTATGCCTCGGTGGAGGTAAAACATGCTTGTGCCTCACCTGTCCCTATGCCCTTACTGCAGCTGTTAATCTAATATCTGGTAAAATGAAACAATGCCACTGTTAATGTGATGTCACTCTTAAGTAATGCTGCTGTCAATCTATTGCCATTGATAAACTGAAGCAATGCCACCACCGTTTTATGAAATGCTTCTGTCTTGCTTTATTTCCCATGAAGAGTGCTTTGGGGTGTTACACTTAAATCTCACGCCGGTAACATAGCTTCATCTCAGTGGAACTGCAGAAATTTAATTGCACATTTGGTTGACACGACGATGTATTTCTCCTTTCCGTATCACCGTTTGTTAGAACGATCGTTCCTGTTAACCGTGCACGTAGCTACTGATCATGTGCTACTGTCATCACAGAGTTATGATGCAATTGTTGTGCATGTTAATCTAAGCCCCAGTTAATCTAGTGCCCGTGTTGATCTGATGTGATGGCACTTCTTAGTTAATGGCACTTTTTCATACTGTCAATGTAATGCCATTGATAACATATGAGATGTTGTTGTTAATCATATGCCAGAGCAAAAAATGACACTGCTTAAACAAACCTATCACATATTTCTGCAAACAGGGTTGTCTATCTCCATGTGGTTTCTATTTGTGCAAACAGAAGCACAAACCACAATTTTAGTAGAACCGCACAAAATTAGATGGTTGCATCTACCTGCTGTTAGCTAACCTCACGGTGCTCGAGGTATTCCTACATTCGTAACTAGGTAGAATGACCAACGCAAGATGAAATAAACTTATTCGTACGTTGACTTGCTGATCGCAGTGTAGAACGGGCATGTCATGTGTGGTGGTGTGAACAAGCACTGTAGCCGCCCCGTCAATGCAAGATAAAAAACACCGAGTCATAGATGGCCTGGCCGGCGAGTAGGGGTCGTGCAAACAGCGGTGCATAATTTTAGTGGAATTGCACAATAAAGATATTGGGGTGAGTTGGACAAATTTTCTACAGCCAAATGGAAGGAATTGCACTGATCGATTGGATCGAATTTCCTCCATGGCATGAGATGAGACCCCAAGGTGGAAATCAACTAACCACTTACAAAATTATGGATAATCTTCCTCATGCAGGTCAGTACCCCTTCGTCCAGATGATCATGTTTTGTCATGCTGAGCTATTGATATGTGCTACTGTTTTGCAACACCGTTTAAGTACAGCTATTGTTTTCCTATCTTTTCACATTCAGGACAATGAAGATGATTTCAGTGGAACTGCACAAACTGGTCTGATGTTGAGTGATCTCTATTACCTCCTCTGTTTGCTGCAATGTGTCAGCGTCAATTGCAAGATGAGCCAGTGAGCTAGCTGTGGTGTTGCCAACATGCTCAAAGTGCACTCAACATTGAGAAGAAAGAAGCATGCCCAGGAAATTAATGCATAGGGAGGACCTTTGCTCAGAGAAGCATCGATCATTTTTTCTTGATTTCTACACCTTCTCACAACTCTGTCTTTGTTATAGTCTGGTGAATCATTGAGATGCATAAACATGCTGAACTTATATATGTGCTTGTGAATGTTAGCTAGTATGCATACTGTATCTTGTGAAGCTTAGTTTAATGTGAATGTTGACTAGCGTGTGAACATTTAGAATCTATATTGCGGGCCTGTTATTTAACGCCTCATGTGTGCCATTTTTCGACTGGTGTGAGTGTCTGCATGCATTACCGCACCCTCTAATTTGGTGGATGCCAAGCGGGCCTGAGGAGGAGCCATAAGTTTTTTTCAAGTTCAAAAAGGTTACCGAGCAGGACTGCAGGAGCCATAAGCTCGAGTGCGTCTTTTTTTTGCGAATGGACCATAAGCTGGAGAGCTGGAGAGTGTCTCTAATGGGCTGTCTCTAGTGTTAAGACCAACCACTACAAGAGCCCATATTTTTGTAGGAAATCCCATATTACTTGAAGAGGGGTGCTCCCAAAAAACCCCTTTCTTCCACCTCGCTCCCACTTCACTATTCACTGCAGCTCGCTCCTACAGAAAACCCCCGCTCCCCTTCTTCCTCACCTCACTCCTACAGAAAATCCCCGCTCCCCTTCTTCCTCTCTCCTAAAGAAAACCCCTGCTCACCTTCTTCCTCACTCCTACAGAAAACCCCAGCCCCACTTAATGCTACTTGTAGTCTGCGTTGGTATTTCCCCGAAGAGGAGAGGATGATGCAGTACAGTAGAGATAAGTATTTCCCTCAGTTAAGAACCAAGGTTATCAATCCAGTAGGAGAACCAAGCAAAATTCTGTTAAGCGCACCTGCACACACAAGAGAAAACACTTGCACCCAACGCAAATAAGAGGGTTGTCAATCCTCTTAGCGGTTATTTGCATGGATTAAATATTATAGAGATAAATAGATAAACTAAAATACTAATTACAATAAAAGTAAATAAATTGCAGCCAGGTATTTTTAGGTTTTATATATATGATAAAGTAGACCCGGTGGCCATAGTTTTCACTAGAGGCTTCTCTCTCGAACACATAGCATACGGTGGGTAAACAAATTACTGTTGGGCAATTGATAGAAAAGCAAATAATTATGATGGATTCATGGCAATGATCATGTATATAGGCATCATGTCCGAGACAAGTAGACCGACTCCTGCCTGCATCTACTACTATTACTCCACCCATCGACCGCTATCCAGCATGCATCTAGGGTATTAAGTATGAAACAGAGTAACGCCTTAAGCAAGATGACATGATGTAGACAAAGTAAACTAAAGCAATATGATTAAACCCCATCTTTTTATCCTTAATGGCAACAATACAAATATGTGTCATGTCCCTTCTGTCACTGGGATTGAGCACCGCAAGATTGAACCCATCACAAAGCACCTCTCCCATTGCAAGATAAATCAATCTAGTAGGCCATACCAAATCGATAGATCGGAGAGAAATACAAAGCTATAATAATCATGCATAAAAGAGTTCAGAGAAGACTCAAATATTTCTCATGAATAATCTGATCATTAACTCACAATTCATCGGATCCCAACAAACACACCGCAAAAGAAGATTACATCGGATAGAACTCCAAGAACATCGAGGAGACATGGTATTGAAGATCAAAGAGAGAGAAGAAGCCATCTAGATACTAGCTATGGACCCATAGGTCTGTGGTAAACTACTCACACATCATCGGAAGGGCAGCAAGGAAGAAGCCCTCCGTGACCGATTCCCCCTCCGGCAGAGTACCGGAAAAGGCCTCCAGATGGGATCACGGAAGAACAGAGGCTTACGGTGGCGAAAAGGTTTTCTCTTCTGTCTCTCTATTGGTTTTGGAATATTTGGGAATTTATATCGCTGGAATTAGGTCAAGAGGTGCCACGAGGGGCCCACAAGCCTGGGGGGCGCGCCCTACCCCCCTAGGCGCGCCCTCCAGGCTTGTCGCCTCCTCGTGGCTCTTCTGGTCTTCTCCTGAAGCTTCGTGGGTCTCTTCTGGTCCTGAAAAAATTAATCCAAAGTTTTTTCCTTGTTTGGACACTTTTTGATAATGATTTTCTGAAAAGGCAAAAACAAGCAGAAAACAGCAACTGGCACTGGGCACTGGGTTAATAGGTTAGTCCCAAAAAATGATATATAATGGCATATAATTGCATATAAAACATCCAAGATTGATACTATAATAGCATGGAACAATAAAAAATTATAGATACGTTGGAGACGTATCAAGCATCCCCAAGCTTAATTCCTGCTCATCCTCGAGTAGGTAAATGATAAAAACAGAATTTTTGATGTGGAATGCTACCTATCATGTTTCATCATGTAATCTCTCTCTTACGGTATGAATAATAAGATCTGAATGATTCAAAGCAATAGTCTATAATTTGATATAAAGACATCAATACTCAGGCATACTAATAAACAATCATGTATTTCAAAATAAAAATGCTAAATAACATTATCCCTACAAAATCATATAATCCTGTCATGCTCCATCTTCTTAACAAAAAGTATTTATCATGCACTACCCCAATGACAAGCCGAGCAATTGGTTCATACTTTTTAACGCGCTTCAGCTTTTTCAACCCCCATGCAATACATGAGCGCAAGCCATGGATATAGCAATATGGGTGGAATAGAGTGTGGTGGTAGAGATAAATAAGACAAGTCAAAAATAAGAAGATAGTCTCACATCGACAAGGCTAATCAACGGGCTATGGAGATGCCCATCAATTGATGTCAATGCGAGGAGTAGGGATTGCCATGCAACGGATGCACTAAGAGCTATAAGTGTATGAAAGCTCAACATGAAAACTAAGTGGGTGTGCATCCAACTTGCTTGCTCATGAAGACCTCGGGCATTTGAGGAAGCCCGTCATCAGAATATACAAGCCAAGTTCTATAATGAAAAATTCCCACTAGTATATGAAAGTGACGAAATAGGAGACTCTCTATATGAAAAACATGGTGCTACTCTGAAGCACAAGTGTGGAAAAAGGATAGTAACATTGCCCATTCTCTCTTTTTCTCTCATTTATATATTTTTCTCTCTTTTTTCATGGCTCTTTTTGGCCTCTCTTTTTTCTTTTTTTTATTTTCGTCCGGAGTCTCATCCCGACTTGTGGGTGAATCATGGTCTCCATCATCCTTTCCTCACTAGGACAATGCTCTAAAAATGATGATCATCACACTTTTATTTACTTACAACTCAATATTACAACTCGATACTAGAACAAAAATATGACTCTATATGAATGCCTCTGGCAGTGTACCAGGATGTGCAATGATGCTAGCGTAACATGTATAAAAATGATGAACGGTGGCTGAGCCACAAATACTATGTCTGCTATATGATCATGCAAAGCAATATGAAAATGACGATGTGTGTCATAAAAACGGAATGGCGGAAGTTGCATGGCAATATATCTCGGAATGGCTATGGAAATGCCATGATAGGTAGGTATGGTGGCTGTTTTGAAGAAGATATAAAGAGGCTTATGTGTGATAGAGCGTATCATATCACGGGGTTTGGATGCACCGGCGAAGTTAGCACCAACTCTCGATGTGAGAAAGGGCAATGCACGGTACCGAAGAGGCTAGCAATTTGCGGAAGGGTGAGAGTGCGTATAATCCATGGACTCACATTAGTCGTAAAGAACTCACATACTTATTGCGAAATTTTATTAGCCCTCGAAGCAAAGTACTACTACGCATGCCCCTAGAGGGATAGATTGGTAGGACAAGTGCATCGCTTGTCCCCGACCGCCACTCATAAGGTAGACAATCAACAATAAATCATGCTCCAACTTCTTAGCATAACGACAGATCATACGTGCATGCTTCGGGAATCACAAACCTTAACACCAATATTATTACTAAACCACAATTATCTACTAATACCTCCCACATATTACCATCTTAATATCGCAAAACTATTGCAAGGAATCAAACTTATCATATTCAGTGATCTACATGAAAGTTTTTATTATATCCCTCTTGAATACATATCATATCAGGACCAAACTCATAACCCGTGCATATTACCATTGCTATTCATTAGACTCTCAAAAAGATATAAGTGAAGCGTGAGAGTGCAACTATTTCTTTAAAATATAACCACCGCCGTGCTCTAAAAGATATAAGTGAAGCACTAGAGCAACTGCCTAGCTCAAAAGATATAAGTGAAGCACATAGAGTATTCTAAAAAATCACGAATAATGTGTGTCCCTCTCAAAAAGGTGTGTTCAGCAAAGATGATTGTGACAAACTAAAAAGAAACAAAATCAAACAAACTATATCACAAGACACTCCAAGTAAAACACATATCATGTGATGAATAAAAATATAGCACCAAGTGAGTTACCTATAGATTGTAGACGAAAGAGGGGATGCCTTCCGGGGCATCCCCAAGCTTAGACGCTTGAGTCTTCCTTGAATATTACCTTGGGGTGCCTTGGGCATCCCCAAGCTTAGGCTCTTGCCGCTCCTTATTCCTTTATCCAACGTAGTCTCACCCAAAACTTGAAAACTTCAGCACACAAAACTCAACAGAAACCTCGTGAGATCCGTTAGTATAACAAACAAATCTTAAACTTTAGGTACTGTTGTAAATTGATTTATATTTAATATTGGCATAATTATACTGTACTCCAACTTCTCCATGACGCATACCCCCCGATACGATCCATAGATTTATCAAAACAAGCAAACTAATCAACAAAAACAGAATCTGTCTAAAACAGAACAGTCTGTAAAGATCTGAATTAAATTCATACTTATGTAACTCCAAAAATTATGACACATTAGGAAAACGTGGGAAATTCATATATAAATATTGTGTAAAAAATTCAGAAGGTTCTAACACTACAGAGAAAAACCAAAATTCCAGCACTGGACGCAAAAGTTTCTGTTTTCAAACAGCATCAATCATATTATCTTCCAAATCATCACAAAGGCATTACTTGGCACAAACACTAATTAAAACATAAAAATACAATCATAACAGAATCTATAATTGTGTAAACACTCAAGAACAGAAATAAAAAGTTTATTGGGTTGTCTCCCAACAAGCTCTTTCTTTATAGCCATTATGATAGGCTTCGAGATTTTAATGATGCTCACATAAAAGATAAGAATTGAAGCACAAAGAGAGCATCATATAGCATGTAAGAAACATATTTAAGTCTAACATAATTCCTATGCATAGGTATTTTATAAGCAAACAAATTATCAAGACAAGAAGTATCTAACATATGCAAGGAAGAAGAACGAAGCATTAACAATTTGAACTTCAAGAGAGGTAATTGAGTAAGATGGAAATTTCTACAACCATATTTTCCTCTCTCTCATAATAATTACATGTAGGATCATAGTCAAATTCAATAATATAGCTATCATATAAAATATCCTCTTCATGATCCACATGCATAAAATTTTATAATCTTCCAAGATAGTAACCCCATCAACTAAAGTCATGACCTCTCCAAACCCACTCTTATCCAAAAATTCATAAGATTGATAATTCTCCAAAGTAGTGGGATCATTATTACCTAAAGTTGATGCTCTTGCAAACCCACTTTTAATAGTATTACAAACATTATTATCAATAACATATTCATCATGAGGCTTAAATAAATTTTCAAGATCATAAGAAGCATTATCACCCCAATCGTGATCATTGCAATAAGTAGTGGACATGGCAAAATTATCATCCCCAAGCTTGTAGCTTTGCATATTATTAGCACAACTCACATTAATAGAATTTATAGTAACATCATTGCAATCATGCTTTTCAATCAAGGAGCTATCATGAACCACTTTATAAATTTCTTCTTCTAACACTTCATCATAATTTTCAGATTCATGACTTTCAAGCAAAACTTCATAGAGAAAATCAAGAGCACTCAAATCACTAGCAATTGGTTCATTATAATTGGATCTTTTGAAAAGATTAGCAAGTGGATGAGGACCCATAGTGATCTTAAATTTTTGTTTTACTTTCTGTTCTTGTGTGTTGACATGGCAATAAAAGCAAGCAAGCAAAATAAAAAATATTTTTGTGTTTTTGTAAAATATTTTAGAAGTGGGGGAGATGAAAACTAGGGACGAATGCAAATAAAAAGGCACATAAAATAAATGCAAGTGGATGATAGTTTGTGCGAAGGTACTTGGTAATTTTGATGATGTCTCCCCGGCAACGGCGCCAAAAATTCTTCTTGCTACTTGTAGTCTGCGTTGGTATTTCCCCGAAGAGGAGAGGATGATGCAGTATAGTAGAGATAAGTATTTCCCTCAGTTAAGAACCAAGGTTATCAATCCAGTAGAAGAACCCAGCAAAATTCCGTTAAGCGCACCTGCACACACAAGAGCAAACACTTGCACCCAACGCAAATAAGAGGGATGTCAATCCTCTTAGCGGTTATTTGCAAGGATTAAATTTTATAGAGATAAATAGATAAACTAAAATACTAATTAAAAGAAAAGTAAATAAAATGCAGCAAGGTATTTTTAGGTTTTTTATATATGATAAAGTAGACCCGGGGGCCATAGTTTTCACTAGAGGCTTCTCTCTCGAACACATAGCATACAGTGGGTAAACAAATTACTGTTGGGAAATTGATAGAAAAGCAAATAATTATGACAGATTCATGGCAATGATCATGTATATAGGCATCACATCCAAGACAAGTAGACCGACTCCTGCCTGCATCTACTACTATTACTCCACCCATCGACCGCTATCCAGCATGCATCTAGGGTATTAAGTATGAAACAGAGTAACGCCTTAAGCAAGATGACATGATGTAGACAAAGTAAACTAAAGCAATATGATTAAACCCCATCTTTTTATCCTTAATGGCAACAATACAAATATGTGTCATGTCCCTTCTGTCACTGGGATTGAGCACCGCAAGATTGAACCCATCACAAAGCACCTCTCCCATTGCAAGATAAATCAATCTAGTAGGCCATACCAAATCGATAGATCGGAGAGAAATACAAAGCTATAATAATCATGCATAAAAGAGTTCAGAGAAGACTCAAATATTTCTCATGAATAATCTGATCATAAACTCACAATTCATCAGATCCCAACAAACACACCGCAAAAGAAGGTTACATCGGATAGAACTCCAAGAACATCGAGGAGACATGGTATTGAAGATCAAAGAGAGAGAAGAAGCCATCTAGCTACTAGCTATGGACCCGTAGGTCTGTGGTAAACTACTCACACATCATCGGAAGGGAAGCAAGGTTGATGAAGAAGCCCTCCGTGATCGATTCCCCCTCCGGCAGAGTACCGGAAAAGGCCTCCAGATGGGATCGCGGAAGAACAGAGGCTTACGGCGGTGGAAAGGTTTTCTCTTCTGTCTCTCTGTTGGTTTTGGAATATTTGGGAATTTATAGCACTGGAATTAGGTCAAGAGGTGCCACAAGGGGCCGACAAGCCTGGGGGCGCGCCCTACCCCCTAGGCGCGCCCTCCAGGCTTGCCGCCTCCTCGTGGCTCTTCTGGTCTTCTCCCGAAGCTTCATGCGTCTCTTCTGGTCCTGAAAAAATTAATCCAAAGTTTTTCCTCGTTTGGACACTTTTTGATAATGATTTTCTGAAAAGGCAAAAACAAGCAGAAAACAGCAACTGGCACTGGGCACTGGGTTAATAGGTTAGTCCCAAAAATGATATATAATGGCATATAATTGCATATAAAACATCCAAGATTGATACTATAATAGCATGGAACAATAAAAAATTATAGATACGTTGGAGACGTATCACTTAACTAGGCTCATCTTTTGCTACTCTGCTCAAACCCGTGAGCTCGATGCAGTGCCCGCAAGGAAAATGGAGTCGGCTAGCCCCATCGTTAAGAAGATGAGGCTCCCGCCAACGGCGACGCCAGTTGTAGTTCCCGCAACCGACAGCACGGGGAGAAGCAGCGAGCCTCCCCCCTGGATCTGAGGAACCCAAAGAATCTCGGGCGGACCACATCAGCGATCTCCCGGACGCCATCCTTGGGGAGATCATCTCGCTTCTCCCCACCAAGGATTGTTGCCGCACCCAAGTCCTCACATCTCGATGGCGCCCTCTATGGTGCGCCGCGCCTCTTAATCTCAACTGTCGTGGCCTATCTCTATTCAATGATTTTGAACTCCCCGGAGCCATCATCTCCTCCCACCAGGGCTCCGTTCAACGCCTCTGCATCCCGACATGCTACATGTGCATGCCTTGCACGGTGGACGCCTGGCTGAAATCCCCTGAATTCGAAAAACTCCAGCTACTTGAGTTGTACTATTCCCACATAAATCACATACCACATTCCGAACTCCATGTACTTGTGCCCTCAGCAACGATGTCCTTCTTGTGGTTTTCCTCCTCTCTCCACACTGCCACCTTCGCCCTATGCAAACTACCAGACAATCTGGTACCAAAGCTTCGACTCCCACTTCTCAGAAAACTTCCACTTGTGGTGGTTCGTATATCGGAGGCCCCACTGCACAGCATCATCCAATCCAGTTGCCTTGCCCTGGAGTGCATAGTGCTTCTTGTAGGAATGAAGTATGTCTACCAGAGGGGGGTGAATGGGAGTTTTAAATTTTCTTCGAAAATATCAAAACTCTCGGAACCCGGCAGCGGAGCGAATGAAAACAGTGTAAAGTGAGCGAATACAAACTACCGAATGGAAACTAAGAGCCTGCATCGAGACAAATCACATGATTGAAATGTGTCATACAGCACAGTTCGAATGTAAAGGGGAGTAGCAGAGGTGACCAATGATGCTCAATGGCGACAAGGAATTTGGTAGACAAGTTCGCCCTTCTGCAAAAGGACTACGTCTGGTTGGACGGGTTGTGATTTAACACAGAAGATAAACTCTCTTCGCCCTATTCTCCTCGACAATTGGTTCATCAACCAATGTCGATCACTCGTGGTAGATGCTTGAGGCGATCTCCAAATCTTTACAGACTTCTTCTTCAAGAACCACAATTACTCTTGGTCTCTGAAGAAATTGACACCTAACCGTCTAGAGAGTTCGCAGCTCTCAAGAGTAATAGGCGGAGCGTACTGAACTTAGATTCGAGTGATGCTGAACCACTATCTAATTTTTCGGCTCTAGGGTTTTCTCTTGGTGGATTTTAAACTCAAATCACTCAGGAGAGGGGGTTGCTCAACAATCTTCTCACAATCACATGGAGCAGCCACCGGACAACGCCGGTGCGGGGTGGCTATTTATAGCCGCAGCCTTCCCTGATGGGAAATGACCATTTTGGACACGCGGTCCAGCCAATGACCAACCGACACGTTCACAACGGTCGGATTTCAAGAGCAACGGTAACATTACTTGAGGAACAAGTAATGCTAACTCCTCGGTCAGAGACAAATCTCTCGCAGCGAAGAAGATCGCAGTCTCTTGCTGGCAAGTATTTGCTCGGAACACAAAGAGATTTCTCGCGCAACTTTCATAGGATTTAGGTTTAGCATCAGAGAATCAAAGCTTCGAACGCTACACCCCTCTTAGTAGTACGGTGGTCCTATGACTGAATAAAGAGAAGAGAAACAATGAAATGAATGCTACGTCTTCACTTCGTCTTCAATCTTCTCGGCCGTAGTCACTTTCTTCGGACGAGCAGGGAATCAATTGCTTTGCATCAGCAATTTTGAGGGGTCACTCTTGTCATCATAATCTTTGGTGATAACCTTCACTGCCACGCAGGGGATTTTCTTCAAAGTTTGAACCAAACTCCTCTTGACTCCAGAGACCTGTTACTCTATGTGCACTAGCAAACACATCAGCCCTCACTGTTTATGTCAACAATCTCCAAAACATAAGGAGGCAAATAATTGCACAAACAATCTCCCCCTTTTTGGATGATTGTTGACAAAACAGATAATCATCGAAGTGAAGATAGATAAGTGTAAAGCAATTCCAACAAGAGTGAGTAAGTGTTACTTTGCTCGATGATGAAATAGACTCCCCCTAAATGTATGCAGGGAAGAAAGATATGAGGTAAATTCTCCTGCAAGTATTTAAGTGTACGGAGGAAATTTCAATCATTCGAGACGTTGATTCGCACTGATGAGATATAATCCATCTAGATCATAGTGCAATCATTCATAACTTCTGAAAATAACAACACCTGCAAAACAAGTGCTTCGAGAGAAATAGTGCAGCAGGAGGGGTTATTAACATTACAGCACAGAAGTTATAGAGTTTTACAACTGAACACAGATAAGCTTAAACCAGAAGTTGCAGACTCGCACGAAACCAAAACAAACGAAACACAGAAAGCAAATCTATCGAGACTCGATGTAATTCTCCCCCTTTTTGTCAACAAGTGTCAAAAAGGTGACAAATAACATGAGTGCGGAACTTGGTTCAATCGGTGGCATCACCAGAAGAACTGTCCGAGGTGATTTCTTCTTCAGAGGTGACGGGATTGTCTTCGTCTTCAGCAGCATCAGATTTTCCTTCAGGAATAATAACTTGGGGCTGAGCAGACGAGGGTATAATTGGAGTAGCCACAGGAGGAACACGGGATTGCACATTGTCGTTGGTAGGTTTTCTGTCGGTGAGGTGGCTTCAGACTCGTTAAGCAGTTTGCAAGCTTGAGATGAAGAAGATCAGTGGTTGGCTCACGAACAGGTAGAGGAGGGGTACTCCGATCTTGAAAATCTTCAACAGTGAAGCCTTTGTCAATATAATCATAGAGCTCTTGGAAATTGACATTCAGGAGTTGTTTCTCGGTGAAGAACTTGCGAAGCAATTTCCAGAGTCTCTTCTTGTTTTCATCAGCAATGAGATGCATGATCCTTGTGCGATTGTTGAGAGCATTTAGCTCGGAGGCGAGATGTTCTTTTTCGCGTCGATCCTCAGCAATATGCTGCAACAGCAGTTGTTGAGTACGCAAACTAACTTCGAGTTGCGATGGAGGTTGAGGCGAAATCTTTCGGTCGCGCTGAGGAAGATGTGGCCCGTTGAATTGCTTGTGATAGTCTTGGGGGCTTGATGCGGGCGATTTGCCCGAAGTGATATCTTCCATGACTTGCAAGGTATTGCGAACAGGAGGAATGAAGCTTTTGTGGTTTTCCTTCGCAAGATACACGGTGCGCATAGCATGATCAATAACTTTCTGGATCCACGGTGCGAAAACTTTGATGCAGAAGGGATATTGTGTAGAATCCTTCAGAATGCGCAGAAACATGTCTTCCACGTCGAAGATGTATTGCTTAGAGATTGCATATATAGCATTTCGAAGAACATCTGAGATGGATTTGTCCGGATTCATACCCGCCAGAGGGCAAATTGTGTAGGAGAGCATATGAAATAGCGTCTGATTCTCGAAGGTTAAATGCTCAGGACGAGGAGGACCAGTGTAGTCATGAATCTTGTCTAGATACATTGTGCATCAAAAAGTTTCATCTGATATGACATCAATGTTGTGAACCCGAATTTCAGTGTCACCATGCTCAAAGCGAGGGAAATGGAAGTGCGAGACAAAATCTGTTGAAGTGCATTTGATGCGTTTTCCTTCGGTCATCCACTCCATAATCCATTTTGAACTATCAGATTCATCGCCAGAGATATACAGTGTAGCATAGAACTGAAGAATAAGCTCTCTGTTCCAAGGGTGCTCGAATTCAAATACTTTGGTGAGGTAGAAATCATCCAGATCCTGAAGCAATTGATTGAAACAGCCAATATTGCGCATTGCAGGGATGTTCAGATATTCGTGAGGAAATATCTTTCTGCTCTCATAGAGGACCCGAGAGTAATATATGGCATGTTCCTTAGTCCAGAAGAGAGACGATTCCGAAGTGCGCGGCCCATCATACGGACTTTCTTGAAAGAATTTGGGATGCACATTCCGATTGAAAAGAGGACCTTTCGCACCTGCTCCTGACGAGAACAAACGCAGTTCTTCACGAGGGTATGGGTATTTGAGTTCTTCTTCAGGAGAGAGAAATTCATGGCCATATACAACTGAGTCAGTCCGGCGAGCAGAGACAGATTTCCGATCGGAAGGACCAACATCTGGGATTCGTGTTGCTGTGTTGATACTTAACTTGAGTGGAGATGGAGCAAGTGATACAACAGTGGGTGCTCCAGAGGCAGTAGGCAGCAGGGCAGGTTCATCCACTTAAGGCACTGAGGCCGAATCAGGCACTGGAGGTGGTTGAGGTTGTTCCACTGGAATCTGTTGTTGCTCGATAGTAGGAGAAGCCGAATCAGGCCTTGGCGAGGGAGGAGCATCCGAGGCTTTTACTGGGGGGTTTGAAGGAATAGCTGGCTCAGGAGATTTTTCTTTCTGAGACTGAGCAACTGGGCGTGCAGGCGATTTTTCTTTCGGAATAGGAGGTACATTTTTCTTCGCAATTCTCTTTCATTGCTTTTTCTTTTGTTGAGCAACTTGATCAATGTGCCCTTTAACCAGATCATTGTAGCCAGTGACTTTTGCTTGATGTTCGTCACAGATCTTGCGAACAATTTCGTCTAGATCCATGTGAAAGCGTAACCTTCTATGACGGAGGAGAGTCATGGCACGGTTGACATCCTTGTAAGAATCTTTGAGTGCTTTAATGACAAATCTTGAAGAAGCAGTTTTCATTCGACCATCAAGGTCAATTAGTTCGGCAGAGAGAGAGTTGATCTCAACTGCATCTTCTCTCAGTTCTTGAACTACGGAAGTGGCCTGTGTAATAACTTCAGCAGGAATAGGCAGAGAAGCCACTTCACCATCGAAAGGATTGTCCACAAATTTATCAAGCTGTTCCATGATGAATATGTGATCATAGTAGTGAGGAGCATCAGACTTGGCAATAGGAGCAGTCTGCACAGGAACTTGCTCGGAAGGATGTCTAGAAGCCAATGGCTGAGTCAACGTAGGCACAAACTTAGCAGCCATCTCCGTCGGAGCAGTAGCTTGTGGAGCATCTTTGTCGGTAGGCGCGTTGATTTTCTTCAAGTCAGACTTGGGAATAATTTCGCCTGGCTATGCAGAACTCACAGGAGTGTCAACTACCAAATCTTGCAAATTGATAGCATCTGGATGAGGAGCTGTGTTCACATGCTGTTTCATCATGACAGTGGTAGCAGGAGTTTTTCGAGCAGTGATCTTCTTTGGTGGTGCTTCTGGAACCATAGGAGCCCGAAGATCAGGTAACACAGTTGAAGTGGTAATATTCACTTCCTCGCTGAGAGTAGCAGCAACTTCTTCCTTGGTGTGCGGAGGGTCATCATTCGAAGAATCGTTCATTTGAAATTCATCTGCTGGTTCAGCCTTTTTCTTCTTTGGTGCACTCTTTCTCTTTGACGCAGCAACGCTGGGATCATGCTTGCGTTTAGAGCGTCCTTCAGATTTTCCTTCGGCCTTTTTCTTCTCGACATCATCTTTGAGAAGGCGAAGGTTTTCCTCTTCATGAGCCTTTTGCTTTTCAGCCCTCTGAGCTCGCTTGATGGCATTTCGCTGATGCTTAGCAAGCTCATCAGGATAAGATTCGGTTGTGCGAAGGGAGGACTCATGAGCATTTGGTGGAGGAGGTGGTCTCTCTTTGGGACCATTTGGTTTGATGAGAGAAATTTCCCGACAGTCACCCCATGGTGGATGAAATGCAAAGTTTTGAGCAAACCGAGGATGAACAAATTCATAGTTGAACCATTTGCGCACCCAATGACGTCGAATCCATTGTTGACGGTTATCTCTCTGCAGTTTGGTTTCTCCTGGAACGGTATCATAACGATCATGAGAGATATACTCAGCAGTGTTTGTGTATGCCTGTCTGCCACCCCTCTTCTTCTTCGGAGCATTCTCTTCTTGCTCATTAGCAATTTGCTCGGTTCTTTTTCGCTTGCTGGTTGATGGGCCTACCGTTGGGCCCTTGGCATTCGGAGCTTTTGATTCGTCAGCTGTACCCAGAACAACATCATACATGTCAGCCCGGCTCATTGGTTGAGCCGAATCCTCAACTGACTGCATTTTCCTGTGAATAAAGATAGATGCGAGGGAAAATGGGGACAGGGTTACGAATGCACACAGCGAAGATTTTGAAAAAGAAATCGTTTTGATGAAGAAGTAGATGCAGACTTTGAGTAATGTTTCGGATGAAAGAAATGTGTAGAACGAACTAGTAGGTTCGAAGAATATACTAGTTAACGTGCTAAACATTTCATTCGTACGAGACACAACACAAAGCCTAGATCTAAATTTTTTTGGATGCGAGGGACAACTACAAACCACATCCGCACAAGTTACCTATCAGTAAAGATCTGGGAAATGCGGTAAAAATAGGCAATTTCTACCGCGGTCGAACTCGAGCAGGATGAATGGAAGAACGAGTTCGCACTGCACATACCCTAACTTGGTGATGAGCAGCGACTACGGCGGCGCGGGGATGGAGATGATCCGCGGGGGCGAAGAATGACTCCGGCGACCTCTTTCCGGTAGCAAAGCGACGAAGATGATCGGCGTTGTCAAGCTCGAGGTGGAGCAGTGTGGTAGGGCTTCGGAAGGCGATGGTGGCGGAGATGCGAAGTGAATTGAGGGAGGGTGGCGGCATAGTATATATATGCGAGGAGGAAATAACCGCACCCGGTGAATCTGATCGGACGGCCACAGTCAGTGGACTATTGCGATTCAACGGACCAGATAAACTGGCAGTTGATGAAGAGCACGTGGCAATCGTCACCAAAGAATGTGGTCCTGACTTGGGCGGGAAACCCCAAATTTTGGACGGCTTTCGCCAAAACAGATTAAGTTCGGACCGAACCTTTAACGTGGTCAAGGACACCAGATAAAGTTTCGTTTCCAGATGAATTTTGTGCATTCATAACAGAACAGCATATTCTTGTTGCGCCGGGGTTTCCCGTTCCCGTCCCGGGCCTCTGAAGTGTTGGGGTCTTCGGGGTGGTTGCTTCGACGAGCTAACCAACTATCCTCACCCGCGCAAAAGCGGGTCATTAGGGTGGTGAGGGCCGACATTGTTCTCGGCTTATCCTGGCCGAGCTGGTGAGCAAGCCACTCGTCCCGAATACTGTACTTGAATGTGGCGATTGCTTCGGCATCCGGACAGTCGACGATCTGGTTCTTCTTAGTCAAGAACCGGTTCCAGAATTGCCGAGCTGACACCCCGGGCTACTGAACGACGTGGCTCAGGTCGTCGGCATCCGGCGGCCGAACATAGGTGCCTTGAAAGTTGGCTCGGAATGCATCCTCGAGCTCTTCCCAGCTCCCGATGGAGTTTTCGGGTAGGCTGTTCAACCAGTGCCTTGCCGGTCCTTTGAGTTTTAATGGTAGATATTTAATGGCGTGGAGGTCATCTCCTCGGGCCATATGAATGTGGAGAAGAAAATCTTCGATCCACAAGGCTGGGTCAGTTGTCCCATCGTATTGTTCTATATTCACGGGTTTAAACCCTTTGGGGAACTGATGCTGCATCACCTCGTCTGTAAAACACATGGGGTGAGCGGCGCCCCTGACCCGGGCCACATCATGCCGGAGATCGGTTGTCATCCGGGCATGGTGCTGCTCCCGAGCTCTGTCGTTTCTATCGCGCCAGGCTTGGTATCCGTCCCATCCAGCGGGCGTGTGTCCGTAGATGGATCTTGACTGTATCCCTCTGGCGTTTAGGTCGTGCCACAGATCATATAGGTCATCCGGTTGAACCGGGTCTTTGCCCGCCCGGCGAGGGGGCGTGGGTGGGTATTCGGTTTCTCCAGCCATCCTATCCCGTCCTCGAGCGGGGCGGTCGGGCTGGCTTGTCTGAGTTCATCTAGGAGGCATGGGCTCAAGCGCCTCATCCTCAAATGATGGTAGCAAACGCCGTCATGGGTAGCTTTTGTGTTGATCCTGGCACTGATTGTCGAAGCCCTCTTCGGCTGCTAAGACCATCGTCCACCTATCGTTAAGGGTGTCTTGTTCGGCCTTTAGCTGCTGCTGCTTCTTCTTCAGGCTTCGGGCGGTGGCTATGAGCTGCTGCCTGAATCTTTTGTGGTCCGAGGGGTCTGAGGGGACGACAAAATCCTCGGGTCCAAGGCTATCCTCCTCGTCGGAAGGAGGGAGGTAGTTGCTGTCCTCGGAGTCCTCGGGGTCCTCAGGGTCACCCTGGTCCTCGTGCCCTTCAGAGGCATCGTGGTGCTGTTCGGGGGTGGTATTGTCGCCGAGCTCCCCCATGTTATCCGGAGTGTCATTATCTCTGGTGCCGTTCGTGTATGTGTTATTTTCCTTGCCCTTTCCTCGCCCCCTGGCTCGCCTTCGTCGGCGTTTGGGCGGTTCCTCAGTGGGGCCGTCGCCGTCCTTCTTGGTCGTGTCGCCATCCTTCTTGGGGGTGTCGACCATGTAAACATCGTAGGTGGAGGTGGCGGTCCACTTTCTGGTGTTGGAGGTGGCAAGGGAGGGAGCCATATGAGGCAGGACGTCGATATCCTCGTCCATGTCGTCAGCCTCCTCGGAGGCGTAGTCCAACATGTCGGTTAAATCTTCGACAGTGGCTACTAAGTGGGTGGTGGGTGGGACGTAAAATTCCCCGCGGTTGGGCCCCAGTCCGATCTGCTCATGGACCGAGGACGGGCCATCCACGATACTCATCTTCTGGATCCGATCTAACATCTCGCTCAAAAACGAGAGGTCCACCGGATTCATCCTCGGGCAACCCTCGGAGTTGAACTCCGGTGTGCCTGTGCTAGGAGTGTGTTCGGCCAAGGGCGGCCCCTGGCTCTCTGGCGCCGGGACCGGATCCGGACTCGAGGCCAGATCCGAACTGAGGACCGGCCCGGAGGCGGGGCCGAGGAGAGAATCCGAAGTTAAGGCCTCGGGATTATTAGGCTCCTCGGGTAAAGCTGAGAACCCAGTAAGGACCAGATCGCCCCGAGAGTCGGCGACGTACTCTAGGTTGCCGAACCTGATTTCCTGCTCAGGGGCGAAGCTGTCGACCTGGTCAAGGTGACCGGTCGGGTCGGCATGCAGCACGACGCTGCCGAACGTGAAAAGCTGACCGGGGACGAAGATGTCCCCGCTGCGAATGCCATCGCTAATGATAGGGCGAGCCATTGATCCTTGGTGACCCAACGGCGGAACTCTCAATGAAAGCACCAATGTCGGTACCAAAACCGGCAGATCTCGGGTAGGGGGTCCAAGCTGTGGATCGTGGAGTCAATGGGTAACAAGGAACGTAGAGACAACGATTACCCAGGTTCGGGCCCTCTCGAGGAGGTAAAACCCTACGTCCTGCTTGATTGTATTGATGCGATAATACGATGATTACAGAGTTGATCTACCTCGAGATCGGATGAGCTAAACCCTAGGTGGGTGTAATGATGATGGTTCTGCCGCCCTACGGACTAAACCCTCTGGTTTATATAGACACCAGAGGGACCTAGGGTTACATATGGCCGGTTGCCATCAGGGGATAAACATGCCGCTAAATATTTCTTGGAGGAGACGCCAAGTCTTCAAAGGTTTCCTTCTGGTGCACGGGGTCGCCCGCAATCCGGCCTTCCTCTGATGAGTAAAGAGCGGCCCACTAGTCCGCCCTACGAGAGATAGGCCGGCAGCCCGAGTACCCCCTAGTCCGGGACAACCTCAATGATCGTTATGAACGAAGATCCTCTCGAAGAAGCAAGGTTTCGGAAAGGAAGGACAGGTCATCCAAGAGCTACACTAGAAGAAGACATCAAGATCATGTTGGTGAATGGATTTCCGGCTCCGACTCCGACAACCACTCCGAGAGAAGCTATCACTCCGACTCCGACTATAGCTAAGATGAAGGTGTTGCCGGCCTTGCTCTCGTATCCTCCAACTCCTATGATCTATTTGATTCACCAAATGAAGGAATTGGAAGATGCTTCATGGCAAAAGGCCCCAAGGTATCACACCCCAAATACTTTGACTTTAATAGTGATGAGGATGATTTGCTTGGTGATGATGATTTACTTGTTGATAAGGCTAGTAATGTGAGATCTAATGAAAATGCTAGTAATCATAGTCAAGAGGAAACGAATGAGAATGCTATGAAGGAGATTGAGCGTCTAACTAAAGAATTAAACACTCTTTAGTTAGCTCATGAAACAACTCAAGAGGATCATAGATAGCTTCTAAGATCTCATGAGAAGCTACGCTTCGAGAAGCTAAATTTAGAGCAAGAGCATGAGTTTCTTAAAGCTATCAATGATGATCTTCGAAAGAAGAGTTCTTCATATCTTGCCAAACGTTTACTCTTGTCTACCTTTATGCCCCAAGTTAAATCTAAGCAAACTAGTAATAAGGGTAAAAAGAGTTCTACCTCTAGTAGTAACAATAACAATGCTAAATCCAATGTTGTTGCTTCTAGTAGTTCTATTGATTCCACTAATGATTCTCTTAGCCAAGTTACACTTGAGCAAGAAAACGACTTATTGAAAGGAATCATAGAAAAGGGTGTCTACAAGAGCCTTGCTAGAAGTAAGCAATTTGAGGAAATTGTGCACAAGCAAGGAAGGCACTGGAAGAACCAAGGTATTGGTCTTGAACAAAAGTTCAATGCCAATGGAGTTGAGTGGGATGAAGATCAATACCCCAAGATGAAGTTTGTTCCTCAACAAGAGAAGTATGATCCTACTTCTTTCAAGGGGACACAAGCTCAAGATGATCTTCCACCTCAAGACCATAAGCTAAAAGGCAAGGACAAGCTTCAAGAAGAGATTGACTCATTTGAAGGACCACCTCAAGCTTTGGTCAAGTGGGTTCCAAATGCCTCATCAAGTTCTACTTCATCAAGTGCTACTACAACTCCAAGGATTCCCATCAAGTTGATGTGGGTCCCAAAGAAGAAGAACTAGAGAGTTCTCGAGGGTGACTCCGCAAACAAACTTCACTCACATTCATTTATGGCAAGAACTTGTGCAACCAACTTCAACATCTTGCACTAGTTCATGGAGTCACAAACCCTCTTGTTGGTAAGGCAAGGGAAAAGGTATTCAATGCATTCATGGACATCATAATGTGTGCATTTCACTCTAAGTCTATGGATATCTATGTATGTTCCTTGTGTGGGACTAACCCATGTAGGTATTGAAAGTGCAAAACTTCAAGGATTGCTCCCAACTCTTGATGGTCTACATCAACATTGAGCATCCACATCTACAACATCTACATGAAGTCATCATCGACAAAACCCAAGGTTAGTTCATCCCTCCTTGGGGGGATATCACATCTAGGGGGAGCTTTACCCTAAGTCTTGAGTCAAAGCAACTCTAATGGTGTGAACACATTAATGCTTTATGTAAAAGTGGTAACCCAACTTGTGCTTAAACGATGAGTATGACCTATGATCAAATGTTCTCATTTGGCTCCTAAGTCAATATACTCATATATAGATGACTATGTCATCGCCCATGGCTTCATAGTTGCTAGAATTGGTTGTGCATGTTTGACACAAATTTCATTTGCTATCTTATTGTGTGAACATGTTGCTATGCATATTTCTCATTCGAGGACATCCATTTGTAGTTTGATTGATATGGTTTTATTTGGCCAAGTGGATGTACCAGAATGCCTAAGCACCCTCTCTAGCTATCTATCTCAACTTGTCTAAATTCTTTCTTGCTGTAGCGACCCAACCCAATACGGTCAAGTCTCTGTGCTTTCTGTGCCATCCCTGGATCAGAATGCTGGCACACACAGTACTTCGATGAAATACCATAACATCACATGTAAAATAAATATTGTAGATCCAGAGTATACCTAAATTATCACAGCGGAAACAAGGTATAAGGGTGTGGAGTCCCATCAATGCCAACGACAAGTTGAGTGTAGACCGTAACCCTATATCGTAACTATTACTCGTCGCAGAAATACCTGCAACATGATACGTTGCAGCCGTGTAGGTCAGTACATTGAATGTACCGGCAAGATCACAATATGAAGTAGATGATAAAGACTATTCTATATGCAATATGGCTTTGAGGCTCTGTGTCTGAGTTTTTTCATAAAAGCTGGTTTTATTTTCCCTACAACAAAGGAATATCAGGAGTCTTCACTACAGAGTTATCTACTATGACATGGTTCCGCCAACCGATGTCTCATAGCCCATAAGTATCATAAGTTGCCCATAATTAATTATCAGTCCGGTGTTGAGAGTTCAGAGATAGATCCAAGTCTAGAGGCTCAAGTTGTCTGTAACCGGGGACACGCCTAATCAATTAGGTTTTAACTCTGCAGAGTGTTGTGCACTTTACCCACAAGAATCGTTCCCTCCTTTTAAGTCCTCGCACTGCCGGGTGTTTGAGAACAGGACGAATGAAACATGATCTTCCAAAGAGTTTCCCTGACCACCGTCCGGTACCCATCCAATCCTACCGTTGACTACATCTGCTAGCACCGTCCCAGCCAGAGTCACAACTAAGGTCAACCAAGCCAGAGAACATATTGACTTGTGGCTGCACAGGTAAGCTTCCGGGCATGAAGTATTCTTCCGTCTCTTTGAGCCTGGGTGAAGCTTTCCGCAAGATGTCATGGCGCTTCCCCATGAATCCCGGGGTCAACCACTGGATTCCCCAGGGAGCCCGTCAGACCATCCTCCACCCAGAGGTATATTGAATTCTTGTCTCGAGTCTTGAAGTCTTGAGGTCTTGTAGATGCATGCCTTCAAGTTGCCATCTTGAAGTTGTCGTCATTGACGTAGAGTCCTCCTCCTCACACCACTCATGAGCACTCATACCAATCCCCATCTACGATAGAGTAGCATAACATAAACAATGTTCCCAGGGCTTAGTAACAATGGTGTGGGTTCCTACCTCATGCTTCTACCCAACTACAAGATCTATACTACTGGAGGAAATGTTGAAAAGGTGACACTAAATGCAAATAAAAGCATAGGTATGAACATATGATCAAAGTGAACTTGCCTGGTAAGTTGATGAAGATAATATCGCTCTCAGAAAACTGGATAGAACTATTCGTCACTCTCCGATGAAAATCTATATAGTCAACATTGTATTCACATAAGCAATCCTTCTAGCAAGCAACTCTAACAATCATAATAACACTCAATCCAAATAAAAGCAACAAATAAATCAATAATAAATACCAAATGGAAATCCAAACAAAACTTCAAAAGAAAACTATAAAGAAAACTATTAAAGAAAACTCTATGACCTAGTTATACAACAACAAAAATAATTTTGTCCTAATAAAACTTAATAGCAAGAAAATACTAAACTCATAAATTAACAAAAAAGAAAATATAAAACTAAATAATAAACAGAAAGTATTTTTATAATATTTTTCCCTAGCAAAAGAATCAATCTAACAAGCTTTTATAAAACTCATAATATGACCTAGACAAACTTTAATACAAAACAAAAGAAAAAAATATAAGAATATTTGTCTACTGTAGACTAACATAATCCTAACAAATTTTTCTCAAAAGTGACAAAAGAAAATAATTGAAAACAATTAAAAACTAAAGGAAAAAAGAAATAAAACAAAACTATTCAAAACAGTACTGTTTAGCTAATAAACAATTTTGAAATAAAACAAAAAAAATAAAAATTGAAGTGCTACTGGATGCACAACTATTTTTGTGACAAAGTGCAAAAAGATTCAACTAAAAACCTATTTTCAAACAAAAGATATTAGCAATCTAGTGTTTGAATCAAATTCACGCAAATTCAAATTAAAAAATTTCAAATATGGTCAAACTTTTCTTCTACAGAAACTTCATAAAATTTTAAACCTAATGCAAAAAGAATCACTCAAATATAATTAAAAACATAAAGGATATAAAGAAACTAAAACAGAAACTATTCTGAAAATAAAACAGAAACTAAAAAAAAGAAAAACGCTACTGATCGGGCGATGGGCCACGTGGCGTACTGTGGTTGGCTGAGGGGTGTGTGCGCGCGGTTGAAAGAAACAGCCGACCGAGCATTAAAGAAAACGGTTCGGCGTTTATAAAAATTCTAATCTAACGCATCCGTTATGGATCCGACGGTGGAGATTGGATTGGAGGCTCACCGCGGCGGGGAAGAACTCCGGTGATGGCTCCGGCAAGGTGGGCGTCGGGCAGCGATGCGGGCGGCACTTCCCGTGGGTCTCTGGCGTTGGGGACGGCTCCGTTCGACGCGGGCGAGGACATCGATGAGGTATATGGCGACGGCGAGGCTCCGGGTGCATGGGAGTGACGGCGGTGATCGTGACAGCGGCGACGGCGTACAGTGGTTGGCGGCGAGGGCGTTCTGTGGGCGCTGCAGCTCGGGCAAGTCCACAGGGAGATGCGCGTGAGGACGGCGGTGACAATGGTGGTGGTGGCGTGGCTGAGGGAGGCCGGGGTGGACGGGGAGGGCGGCAATGGTGCGGTGGCAGAGGTGGAGCTCCGGCAAGGTCGCATGGCGAGAGGAGAGCGTCGGGGGAGGGGGCCAGTGGTGGAATCGGGCGAGGAGAGGGGGCTCTTTATAGGGGGCATCTCTTGGAGGAGGGGGAAGCAACAGAACGACAAGGGATCACGAGATTGCGGCAGCGATCTCCGGCGTGGGAAGGGGATCGGCGCGAGGAGGAAGGTGACCGCGCGGGAGGATCGGGCGGTCGACGGGGCCCATTGTCAGTGAGAGAGAGGGAGGAGGAAAGAGATCGGGCGGCCGGATCCGAATTGATTCTGTGCGGGTGCGCGCTGGCTGGGCTGCCTGTGCTGCTGGGCCGCGGAGAGAGAGAGGGGTGAGGTGAGTGGGCCTCGCGGGGATTTTCTAATAAAAAGAATTTTCAAATTTTTGAAAATTGCATAGAAGAAAAAAATTTAGAAAATAAAATGAAATATAAATACAATATATACATATTATATATCAAAATGATCAGGAGAAAATATCCTAAAAGATGAACTATTTTTCAGAGACGGAATAAAATATTTTATAAAATTCTTTTTTTTTTTGAAAATTCAAATAAATCCAAATTTGACTTTCAAATGTTTTGGCATTATATCTTGTGACTTTTTGGAGGGTCATGTTACCTCCTCTCACACTTTTTGATCAAAGTATTTTGTCAGGGATTTTTGAAATAGAATTCAAATGCCATGTTTGAAATGAAGTCAAATGAAATCTTTTAAATTCAAATGCCATTTTGAAAATGGCCTTCTACTTCCCACTCTATTTCAAATAAATGAAGAAGTCATATTATCTTCCCTCATGAAAATCCTTTAGTGGCATGAAGTCACTGGTTGGAAAATATTTCAAATGAAATTCAAATCATTTTCAAATCCCTTTTCATTTCTTTAAATGGAAGAAGTCATATCATCTTCACTCTAGGGTTTTGTGATGAAATGAATTTGAATTCCCAGGGATCAAAATGCAAAGTGAATGTTTTGGGAAAGTCCTTTTATTCCCTCTCATTTAACTTTCAAAAAGTTTCAAATTTCACTCACTTTCAATCAATCAATCAAACAATCATAATTACTTAATTAATATAACATTCCAAAATTTAGAATTTTGGGATGTTACAAACCTACCACACTTAAAATGAATCTCGTCCTCGAGATTCGGAGAGGCTAGCAAGAAAAGGTTAGGGTTTGGGGGTTTTCTGGCAAATCCATTCATCGGAAATGTCTGGGGTGCTACCACACTTAAAATCAAAGTCATGGGTCCATCGAAACTCAGGTACTTCTTTCTTGACAGCATTGGTCTTCTCGCATAACTTGAGTCCTTTTATAAGTTCTTCCGAGGCTTGACAGGTCTGACGCCAATACTAAACAACTGTCGTAAATCTCAGGGTGGTCAACAATTTCTGGTTCCTGCAGGAAAATGTCTGGGTTGAATCTCACCATTTAACCTACGTTTGGCAACAACTGCCTTGCAAAAGGGATTCTTATCAAACCATTCTAAGGCTTAAGCAAGGTTTTCAACGATCGTCGTCTCTTTACTATAGGTAAGTCTCTCTAGATTTACCATTCCAAATAGCAAGAGCGAATGATAAGAGTAAGTCGGGATGGTGATCAATCCATTCCGCACCCAAATCATTACCCTGTATAAGGTCTAGTGAATCTCGTATTTCTAACACTCGGGCATTCTCACAAGCATTGCAGAATTTCTCTTGTCCACGAACTAAGTTCGGATAAATCCTTGATTCTGCAAGCTGAACAAAACATCTATCGTTTCTTCACAACTCTCGGGTTTTCGTATCCTCCTAAGAAACGTCTGCTGATCAAATCACAGCTTCTGCCAGATTTCTTCCTTCAACAAGGTAGTGCTTGCTCCTTATTAACTCCTGGGCCTGTGGGTTACGGGCCCACTTCAACACTTGTACTCATCCTTGGAGTTACTATTGTTCCATATTCCAACATTAAACCTCCTTTAAATCCAATAATACTTCATTCCTTCATACTCTTGGGGTATCCAACATATCATAAACAAAACTCCAACTTATTTTGTCCAAACTCCACTCTGTGGAATACATTTTGCTTCCCATTGGTTAAGTGTTCACACAGAGAAGTATCGCCATTAAAATAACATGCACTCGATCATCCATGAATCATATTCTTTTCATATCAAATCCTTTGTACCATCCTTAATCACTCCAAATTCAAAAGAACTTTATTACAACTGCTGCCATCCACATAGTTTGATATGGTCCAGCAATACTTTCATCTTTATTTATTTGTCCAAACTCCTTGGTACATTCTTCTCCTTTGTTCATGTGGTTTTACCGATTACTACCACACTTAAAATGAAATGTACTAGTTCATCCATAGGTCTTATTCTTCATATCTCCGAACATGATCACAGTAACATACGATGCAGTAATTAAGATGACACATTTGTCTTTATTAATTCATGAACCATTACAATCTATGGGATTTCCATTACATAATTTAACTCAACATCCTCATGAAAATAAGGGTGCTTCCTACTATATTTATTACATTCCTTATTCCAGAACCAAAATCTGAAGTACTTCGCTCAAGCTTTCTTCTGATCTGAACACTCCCTAGCACCATGTCCTACTTCCTTGCAAAGTAAACAGATGACCTCTGACAAGTCTCGGGGCTTTTTGGTGACTGTATCTGCTCCTCGGGTTCTTGGCTCCTTTCCTGGGCACATATTGGCGTAGTGACCTAAGGTCTTGCACCTAAAACATGTGATATAACTCAGGTCCTTCCGTGCAGGGATTTGGCTCTTCCTGGTATACTTTCTCTTCTTCTTCCTGGATTTCTTCGTACTGATCAGAGATTCTATTTCCCGTGGATCAAACTCCACTTCTTCCGTCGGGAAGTTTACCATATACTCCTTTCTTTCCTTCGTACAATTTTGTGAAAAATGTCCTTCTTCTCCATATGAATGGCAGGCATTGGTGTAAAATCTGGTTAGGCCTTCTCCATCAGGGTCTTCAACAACTTCCTTCATCATAGGGTCTTCTAAACCTTCCTTGAGGGCTTCCTTCATGGCTTCCTTCTATTGCTTGATGACTTCTTGTACCTTGGGGTACATTTGGCATTGAGCCGGGTAATGAGTAGTTCCTTCACACAAGAAACATGTCACTAGCCTAGTTGGGCATTCTCCATCCAGGTGATTGTCTTCACAATGAGGGCATCCATCCTTGTGTTCTTCCTGGGTGTGTCCTATTTCTCCGCATATCTTGCAAGCACAAGGTTTCTTCATCGGTTTATCACCGTTCTTCCGGATAAGATGGGATCTTAACAGAGTCTCCTTGAATTCCTCCCAAGTTTTTGCTCTATTACATCCTTGTATGGCTTGGTGCATTTCCCACCAGGTTGCAGCACTTTTTGTAAAGTACTGAAGAGCGTATTGAACCTCATACTTCCTTGCAATCAAATTTTTCCCGAAGTAGTTTTCCATGTTCTGAATCCATAGCTCTGCCTCCGGCTGAGTCATCGGTCCAAAGAATACAAGTCCACCTTCATTCTTCATCTATTGGGTCCAAGGGTTTTGGGATGAGATATGAGAGAGAGGTAGAGAGAGATACACACAATACAAACAATTGTTTTGAAAATAGGTTTTATTTGTGGCTGTTGGAAAACACACACAAATGACAGCTCACAAATCATCATATCTAACGTGAGTATACAACAGGGGTTTGGTCTTCTAAAGGGTCATATAAATCTTGGAATTCTTCAGGGCATTTAATTCCTTCGATTCTTCGGAGTCTTCAACCATTGTGGCTTCAATTCTTCTAATGTAGGGTGAAATTTTCTTTCACTCTGAAGTGGTCCTCAGTTGATTCTTCGAGGGTCAATAGGAAAGGGGTATTTTCTAACTATTTGAGGTAAGAGGGACTATTTGATAAAATCAGAGAAGACGAGAAGTAAAGGATCTTTTTGGAAATAAAGTTTTAGAGAGATCCTTTCCTAAGGGCTTTCCAGTTTCTAGGGTCACGTCCTACAGTCAACATATGCTCTGATACCATCTCTGTAGCGACCCAACCCAATACGGTCAAGTCTCTGTGCTTTCTGTGCCATCCCTGGATCAGTATGCTGGCACACACAGTACTTCGATGAAATACCATAACATCACATGTAAAATAAATACCGCAGATCCAGAGTATACCTAAATTATCATAGCAGAAACAAGGTATAAGGGTATGGAGTCTCATCAATGCCAACGGCAAGTTGAGTGTAGACCGTAACCCTATATCGTAACTCTTACTCGTCGTAGAAATACCTACAACAAGATACGTTGCAGCCATGTAGGTCGGTACATTGAATGTACCGGCAAGATCACAATATGAAGCAGATGATAAAGACTATTCTATATGCAATATCGCTTTGAGGCTCTGTGTCTGAGTTTTTGCATAAAAGCTGGTTTTATTTTCCCTGCAACAAAGGAATATCAGGAGTCTTCACTACAGAGTTATCTACTATGACATGGTTCCACCAACCGATGTCTCATAGCCCATAAGTATCATACGTTCCCCATAATTAATTATCAGTCCGGTGTTGAGAGTTCTGAGATAGATCCAAGTCCAGAGGTTCAAGTTGTCCGTAACCGGGGACACGGCTAATCGATTAGGTTTTAACTCTGCAGAGTGTTGTGCACTTTACCCACAAGAATCGTTCCCTCCTTTTAAGTCCTCGCACTGCCGGGTGTTTGAGAACAGGACGAACGAAACATGATCTTCCAAAGAGTTTCCCTGACCACCGTCCGGTGCCCATCCAATCCTACCGTCGACTACATCTGCTAGCACCGTCCCAGCCAGAGTCACAACTAAGGTCTACCAAGCCAAAGCCCATATTGACTTGTGGCTGCACAGGTAAGCTTCCGGGCATGAAGTATTCTTCCGTCTCTTTGAGCCTGGGTGAAGCTTTCTGCAAGATGTCATGGCGCTTCCCCATGAATCCCGAGGTCAACCACTGGATTCCCCAGGGTGCCCGTCAGACCATCCTCCACCCAGAGGTATATTGAATTCTTGTCACGAGTCTTGAAGTCTTGAGGTCTTGTAGATGCATGCCTTGAAGTGGCCATCTTGTAGTTGTCGTCATTGACGTAGAGTCATCCTCCTCACACCACTCACGAGCACTCATACCAATCCCCATCTACGATAGCGTAGCATAACATAAACAACGTTCCCGGGGCTTAGTAACAATGGTGTGGGTTCCTACCTCATGCTTCTACCCAACTACAAGATTCAATATACTACTGGAGGAAATGTTGAAAAGGTGACACTAAATGCAAATAAAAGCATAGGTATGAACATATGATCAAAGTGAACTAGCCTGGTAAGTTGATGAAGATAATATCGCTCTCGGAAAACTGCATAGAACTATTCGTCACTCTCCGATGAAAATCTATATAGCCAACATTGTATTCACATAAGCAATCCTTCTAGCAAGCAACTCGAACAATCATAATAACACTCAATCCAAATAAAAGCAACAAATAAATCAATAATAAATACCAAATGGAAATCCAAACAAAACTTCAAAAGAAAACTATAAAGAAAACTATTAAAGAAAACTCTATGACCTAGTTATACAACAACAAAAATAATTTTGTCCTAATAAAACTTAATAGTAAGAAAATACTAAACTCATAAATTAACAGAAAACAAAATATAAAACTAAATAATAAATACAAAGTATTATAATATTTTTCCCTAGCAAAAGAATCAATCTAACAAGCTTTTATAAAACTCATAATATGACCTAGACAAACTTTAATACAAAACAAAAGAAAACAATATAAGAATATTTGTCTACTGTAGACTAACATAATCCTAACAAATTTTTCTCAAAAGTGACAAAAGAAAATAATTGAAAAGAATTAAAAACTAAAGGAAAAAGAAATAAAACAAAACTATTCAAAACAGTACTGTTTTGCTAATAAACAATTTTAAAATAAAACAAAAAAAATAAAAATTGAACTGCTACTGGATGCACAACTATTTTTGTGACAAAGTGCAAAAAGATTCAACTAAAAACCTATTTTCAAACAAAAGATATTAGCAATCTAGTGTTTGAATCAAATTCACGCAAATTCAAATTTAAAATTTTCAAATATGGTCAAACTTGGCTTCTACAGAAACTTCATAAAATTCTAAACCTAATGCAAAAAAGTATCACTTAAAAATAATTAAAAACATAAAAGATATAAAGAAACTAAAACAGAAACTATTCTGAAAATAAAACAGAAACTAAAAAAAGAAAAACGCTACTGATCGGGCGATGGGCCACGTGGAGTACTGTGGTTGGCTGAGGGGTGTGTGCGCGCGGTTGAAAGAAACAGCCGACCGAGCATTAAAGAAAATGGTTCGGCATTTATAAAAATTCTAATCTAACGCGTTTGTTATGGATCCGACGGTGGAGATTGGATTGGAGGCTCACCGCGGCGGGGAAGAACTCCGGTGATGGCTCCGGCGAGGTGGGCGTCGGGCGGCGATGCGGGCGGCACTTCCCGTGGGTCTCTGGTGTTGGGGACGGCTCCGTTCGACGCGGGCGAGGACATCGATGAGTTATATGGCGACGACGAGGCTCGGGGTGCATGGGAGTGACGGCGGTGATCGTGACAGCGGCGACGGCGTACAGTGGTTGGCGGCGAGGGTGTTCTGCGGGCGCTGCAGCTCGGGCGAGTGCACGGGGAGATGCGCGTGACGACGGCGGTGACAATGGTGGTGGTGGCGTGGCTCAGGGAGGCCGGGGTGGACGGGGAGGGCGGCAATGGTGCGGTGGCAGAGGCGGAGCTCCGGCAAGGTCGCACGGCGAGAGGAGAGCGTCGTGGGAGGAGACCAGTGGTGGAATCGGGCGAGGAGAGGGGGCTCTTTATACGGGGCATCTCTTGGAGGAGGGGGAAGCAACAGAATGACAAGGAATCGCGAGATCGTGGCGGCGATCTCCGGCGTGGGAAGGGGATCGGCGCGAGGAGGAAGGTGACCGCGCGGGAGGATCGGGCGGTCGACGGGGCCCAGTGTCAGTGAGAGAGAGAGGGCAGGAAAGAGATCGGGCGGCCGGATCCGAATTGATTCGGTGCAGGCGCGCGCTGGCCGGGCCGCGTGTGCTGCTGGGCCGCGGAGAGAGAGAGGGGTGAGGTGAGTGGGCCTCGCGGGGATTTTCTAATAAAAAGAATTTTCAAATTTTTGAAAATTGCAGAGAAGAAAAAAAGTTAGAAAATAAAATGAAATATATATAATATATACATATTATATATAAAAATGATCAGGAGAAAATATCCTAAAAGATGAACTATTTTTCAGAGACAGAATAAAATATTTTATAAAATTCATTTTTTTTTTGAAAATTCAAATAAATCCAAATTTGACTTTCAAATGTTTTGGCATTATATCTTCTGACTTTTTGGAGGGTCATGTTACCTCCTCTCAAACTTTTTGATCAAAGTATTTTGTCAGGGATTTTTGAAATAAAATTCAGATGCCATGTTTGAAATGAAGTCAAATGAAATCTTTTAAATTCAAATGCCATTTTGAAAATGGCCTTCTACTTCCCACTCTATTTCAAATAAATGAAGTAGTCATATTATCTTCCCTCATGAAAATCCTTGAGTGGCATGAAGTCTCTGGTTGGAAAATATTTCAAATGAAATTCAAATCATTTTCAAATCCCTTTTCATTCCTTTAAATGGAAGAAGTCATATCATCTTCACTCTAGGGTTTTGTGATGAAATGAATTTGAATTCCCAGGGATCAAAATGCAAAGTGAAAGTTTTGGGAAAGTCCTTTTATTCCCTCTCATTTAACTTTCAAAAAGTTTCAAATTTCACTCACTTTCAATCAATCAATCAATTAAACAATGATAATTACTTAATTAATATAACATTCCAAAATTTAGAATTTTGGGATGTTACACTTGCAATATCACAAAATTTGAACATGCTCATTTTCGGACCCTCCGGGTGAGGAGCACTCGGAGCCACCGATCTGATCAGGGCAGACCTCCAAAACCTTCTAAGTGTTTTTCGGACAGACCAATTCACAAGCATCCGGTCTCACCGAAATCACTTGGACTGATCTGATTTTCAATCCGGCGCGCCCTCGTCACCGGATTCCATCGCCGTCAACGGCATTCTCCTCCGCCGTTGCCGCCGTAGAGGATCTCCACCAAGTAAGGGTGAGATTCGACCCCCTCCGCGTTCTAAATTCCGATTCAATGCACGGATGGATTGCCTAGATCATGCCACGGATTAAAATTCATTATCCACTGCAATTCCTAGAGCTAGATTGATTTTGAACTTTAGGGTTAGGGTTTCTCAGATTTTATCTCAGATTGACCGGATTGAAAGGATCGGGTTCATCGATTTGGCCTCTGGCCATTGCACTAAGTACCCCTCGGTGCCACCGAGATGTACTGGTCGGTGAAACCGAAACCGAGGTTTTAGTAGAACCCTAGCGCTTCGGAGAGACCGGGCACACATCGGTCTGACCGAAACAGTGTGACCAAGTCTCTGTTGCTGCTTTCGGTACTACCGAGACTATCAAATCGGTGACTCCGAAATATTTTTTGTGAAATCCTAAAACTAAAGTTTGGACTCAAATTGTTTTCAAAAATAGTTGCATTTTGTGATACTCATCCACTCTGCCTCATCTAAACCTATTCACAGGGTCAGTGTCAGCATGTCAGAGGCAAGTGACAGCCAGAACAGGTCAGAACAAGATGTTGAGCTGAGTGCAAGTTCTAGTCCAGCAGGAAGTTTCTATGTGGGAGAGAGAAGCTCTCCAGATCTGCCAAAGGAAGCCACCCGGGCTAGAAGGAAGAGAAATTCAGATGATGAAGATGAAGATTTTGTTGAAGGAGCAACATCAAAGAAGAAGAAACCAGCTGTTGTTGCCAAGGAGTATGGCACTAAGAAAGAGAGAGGTGTCACAAGAAAAGTTTCTGCCTCCACAGCTGCCAAGAGAAGCATCACTTCAGAGAATCCAGAAGGATCTCAACAAGCCCCCATTCAGTCAAAGCCCAAGGCAGCAGGCAAGAAGAGAGAAAGGAAGCAAACAGCTCATGTGATCTTTAGGCCAACATCCATGAGAAGAGATGATGCAACAGATGAGGAAGAGCAAGCAGCAAACCCACCTCCTCCCAAGCAGCAGAAGCTTATGGGAGATGCTATCAAGACAGCTGCCACTTCCAAGGCTAAGCCTACACTAGCAAAACCTAAGAGGACCACCAGAGATGTTTCTACCAGTGAAAAGAACAAGGCCCTAGTGCCTGAGAGAGAAGCTGAAGATGATGATGAAGCCCCAGTGCTCATGAAGCTAAGGCCCAGATTGCCTGAACATAATGATGCTCATCCTATTGCAGAAAATATGAAGAAGAGGAAGGACAAGGGTCTCAGGACTTGGAGGGAATCTGACCCCTATTCCATCAGAAGGAGGACTTCTTGGACTACAGATTTCACACCAAAGAACAACAGGATTTTTATGAGACAGTGTTGCTTGACAAGAAGCCTACTGTGAGTGATATGAAGTGGGTGGACTGGAAATACATTGATGCCAATGAGAATCACTTCCCCCACGTTCATGAGGACTTCAGATCCATTGATCTTGATGAGTTCATTGGGAAGAAGCTGACAAATTGGAATGATGAGATGATTATGCAGTTTTATTCTACAGTCAAAGCCTAAGACAGCAGGCAAAAAGAGAGAAAGGAAGCAAACTGCTCATGTGATCTTCAGGCCAACATCCATGAGAAGAGATGATGCCACAGATGAGGAAGAGCAAGCAGCAAAATCACCTCCTCCTAAATAGCAGAAGCTCATGGGAGATGCAATCAGAACAGCTGCCCCTTCCAAGGCTAAGCCTGCAGCAGCAAAACCCAAGAGAACCACTAGAGATGTTCCTGCCAGTGAAAAGAACAAGGCCCCAGTGCCTGAGAGAGAAGCAAAGGAAGATGAAGAAGCCCCAGTGCTCATGAAGTTAAGGCCCAGACTGCCTGAACATAATGATGCTCATCCTATTGCAGAGAATATGAAGAAGAGGAAAGACAGGGGTCTCAGGACTTGGAGGGAATCAGACCCCTACTCCATCAGAAGGAGGACTGCAGTTGACTATAGGTTCCACACCAAAGAGCAGCAAGATTTTTATGAGACGGTGTTGCTTGACAAGAAGCCAATTGTAAGTGACATGAAATGGGTGGACTGGAAGTACATTGATGCAAATGAGGATTACTTCCCCCATGTTCATGAGGACTTTAGATCCATTGATCTTGATGAGTTCATTGGGAAGAAGCTGACTAACTGGAATGATGAGATGATCATGCAATTCTATTCTATAGCTCACTTCTACCCCAATGGCAGAACTGTATGGATGACTGAGGGTGTCAAATACCAGTCAAGTGTGCTTGAGTGGGCCACATTGCTTGGTGTGCCCGAGGCTGATGAAAATGACATAGATGTGTATGCAAAGCCCAAGATGGATCACAACACTATGGCAAACTTGTATACTAAAATTCCAGAGAAGGACAAGGAGTCACACAAGCTTGGCTCAGTGTATTACTTGTTGGCAGGACTTGCTACCTCCAACACCATCATGAGGCATACTTTGATGCCCAAGTCAGGAGATGACAGGATGATACGTGGTCATTCAATCAACATGTTACATCACATTGACCAACATGAGAAGTTCAAAGTCATGGATCTCATTGTAGAAACTATCAAGAGGACAACTGCAGATCAGAAGAGGTCTTGTGGATTTGCCCCTCAAATTCAGTTGCTTATCAATTCAAAGGGTGCAAACAAGTCTTTTCAGCTTGATCGTGAGCATTTGCCGCTTAGACCTTAGTTCGAGGATAACACTGTGACGATGGATGCATCTCATCCTACCTCAGCCGAAGCACAGGCTAGTGCAGAAGCTGCAAGAACTTCAGGGCCTAGTGCTCCATCTGCCCCAGTGCTGAAAACCAAGGACCAGATACTACATCTTCTTCAAGCCACTCAGAGAATTGAGAAGAGTTTGGCTGACATGGCTACAAATCAGAAGAGCCTTGAGAGGATTGTTGAGACAAAATTTCATGATCTAGATATCAAGGTCACTGAGATACAGACGGTTGTTGAGACATTGAAATCTTAGGTGGATGAAGTCAGGAAGGGTACAAGCAGTGATGATGAGGAACATCAGGGCACAGGTCTTCCATCATCAACTCAGTTTCAGAGGATGCACAGATCAGCTGCTATACCAGTCACCTCCAGAGCCACAGTCTCTGCCCCTGCTGCTACTGCCACAGTCCCACCTTTAGTGCCCCCAGTGTCTACACCTCCAGCTCCACAGACTTCAGCAGAGATCTTTGCAGATGCACTTCTCTCCACTCCAACAACTTCGACGCACACTAGCGCTGCAAGTCAGAGGACTTCATCACCAGGAGCTCCCGGAGATCGAGCCGAGAGAGACGATTAGCTCTATACATATTTGAAATTTTTGGTACTTGTTGCCAAAGGGGGAGAATTTGTATAGATCATTAGGCTTCGAGAGAGAGTGCTTTGCTTTTGTTTCATTTGGTTTTTCTTGAGATACTTGCTCTTTGACTTCTTTTGCTTGATGCTTGTATGAGATACTACGTTATTGTGTGCTTGATCATACCGTACTGTTATGCTATGCTTGATTGGATATCCTCATATATGCTCTTGTATGATCATTCACTTGATTGTTTGGTGATGAGTGCTAATTGTTATGCAATCTTATCATTTTGAGCGCTCCACCAAGTTGTATGTGACATGGAAGAGTAACCCATAATCCTAATCGATTGTGCATTTGCATTCAAACGCAAATTTTAAATAATGCAGAAATTTAGGGGGAGCTCTTACTTATCACATACTTCTCAAAGCGACAATGTATTTCATTGATTATAGCTCTTGTCGAAGCTTTGATCTATATGTTGTCATCAATTACCAAAAAGGGGGAGATTGAAAGTGCAACTAATCCCAGGGTGGTTTTGGTAATCAATAACAACATATACATCATTGGTCTAATTCTTATTGCTAGTATATTTCAGAAAAGATCAATGATTGGCATGGCAAGGACTAATGGATGTGGACCCCTCAAAATACTAAGGACAAGATTGGCATCCACAAGACTCTTCATTTTCATTTTAGTGATCCAAGATCACATTGAGTCCATAGGAAAAGCCAATACTATTAAAAGGGGATGAGGTATTGTTGATGAGGATGTTGCTCAAAGTGCTCAGTGGTATTGCTCCAAAACCCTCACTCACTTTCCCAAAACACATCTATCCAAAACCCTACTTCATCATTTTGGTCCAATAGATAACATCTGACTCACCGAGATGATCATTTCACTGCCACAGCCAAAACCCTAACACTTCGGTGTAACCGAAATGGTTCTTGGTCCCACCGAGACGGCTTGACCAAGTTGTTGTAATGTTCCAATTTCACTTCGGTATTTTCGAGATGAAATTTTCGGTCTCACCAAAACTTGGTCTTGCCCTAGCCATTGCACTTCGGTCTCATCGAGATGTTTTGATCGGTCCCACTGAAAAGCCTAACGTTCATGTCTTTTACACTAGTCGGACTCACCGAGATTTTCATGTCGGTGTCACCGAGTTGGGCCAAAGACTTGTAATGGTTGGATTTTAGGTGAAGGCTATATATACCCCTCCACCACCCTCTTACCAAGTAAGAGAGCCATCAGAACGTGCCTACACTTCCACCATACATTTTCTGAGAGAGAACCACCTACTCATGTGTTGAGATCAAGATATTCCAATCCAACCATTTGAACCTTGATTGCTAGTCTTTCCCAAGTTGCTTTCCACTCAAATCTTTCTTCCACCAAATCCAAATCTATGAGGAACTGTTTGAGTGCTGGGGAGACTACCATTTGAAGCACAAGAGCAACGAGTTCATCATCAACACACCATTTGTTACCTTTTGAAGAGTGGTGTCTCCTAGATTGGTTAGGTGTCACTTGGGAGCCTCCAAGATCATGTGGAGTTAAACCAGTAAGTTGATCATACAGATCGTTGATCCGAGGAAGCGGATATTTGTTTTGAATTGTTGCTTGGTTAATGGGCCGGTAATCTTGGACCAATTGATTCGTACCATCTTTCTTCTTAACAAAGAGAGAAGGGATTCACCAAGCAGAGGAATTTGGACGAATGAAACCCTTGCGAAGTGACTTGTCAATTTCCTCCTTAAGTTCAAGGAGTTCATGCGGCGGCATCTTATAGGGTCGCTTGGCAATAGGAGTGGTGCCTGGTTTCAAGTCGATAACAAATTCGACAGCTCTAACAGGGGGAACTCCTGGAAGTTCTTCTGGAAAGACATCTTGGAAGTCGCGAACGACTGGAATGTTTTTGATTCCCTCAAGAGGAGAAGTGTTCAACGCATTCAAAGCATAAATCTGGGCTTCGGCATTTCGAATAATTCGGGCAGAGTAGTTCACTATCTCGTCCGAAGGATGTAGGAGTTGGACGATTTTAGTGGCACAATCGATTGAAGCAATATGCGCTTTCAACCAATCCATTCCGAGTATGACATCGATGTTGGAAGACTTGAGGGTGATGAGTGAGGCAAGAAATTCTAGACCTCCGATCTCAATGGGAACATTATGGCTTATCATGGAGACATGACAATGGGATCCCGGGGTACTAACAATTAATGGGGAGTGCATTCTTCACGTGATATACCATGCATGAATGCAAACTCTTCAGAAATGAATGAATGTGATGCTCCTGAATCAAATAAAACAGTAGCTGGTACTGAATTAACGAGAAGAGTACCCATCACAGTAGCAGGCTGGTCTTGAGCTTCATTCAAATCAACATGATAAGCTTGACCACGACCATAAGAAGGCCTGGCATTGTTGTTGCGGGGCTGGTTGTTACCACGGCCATTTCCACGGCCAGCTGACGGAAGCGCAAGCTGATTCTGATCCTGAGAGCAGTCTCTGGAACGATGACCTGGACGGCCACACTTGAAGCAGAGCCTGTCATTGGGACGGGGAGCAGGAGATCGAAGTAGTGGAGCTTGAGGTCTTGGCTGCCTCGGAGGTGGAGGAGGCAAATGAGGTGCAGCATAGGACGGCCTTGGAGTAGGTGCAGTTGGACGGTACATGCTGTGAGGAATCCAAATACGGCGCTTCTGCGAAGACGAGCCTGAAGATGAGCCCGCGTCATGGGTGCGCTTGAGAGCGTCCTTATGTTCCTTCAGTCTAGTCTCGACCTGAATGGCCTTATTCACCAAGGTGGCGAAGTCAGCGAAGTCTTGGACAAGGAGTGCTAGCTTGATATCAGGGTTGAGCCCTTCACAGAACTTCTCCTGTCTGCGAGCATCAGTAGCGATGTCTTCCTCAGCATAGCGAGACAATTCAAGGAACTCCTGCTGGTAGACTTCCACAGTCTTGCTGCCCTAAGTGAGGTTGCGGAACTCATGTTTCTTCCGGTCCATTACTCCTTGAGGAATGTAGCGGGCACAGAAAGCAGCCTGGAACTCCAGCCAGGTGATGATTGTTCCAACAGGCAGTGTGCGTCTGTGGCTGTCACACCATTGAGCAGCGGGACCCTTCAGAAAGTAGGACGCAAAGGTGACATAGCTGGTAGGGGCAACATTGGTTGACTCCATCTCATATGTAATGTCACGGAACCAGTCATCAGCATCAAGCGGCTGAACTGAGTTGCGAAAGACGGTCGGGTTGAGGCGCACAAAGTCTTGCAAGGTTATTGGGGCTGGCTGCTGGTTCATGTTCGGACGTGGAAACTGATCCATTATCCCTTTCATGAATTGACGGTTCAGCTCAAACTGTTGCATCATTCTAGCCATATAGTCGGGCGGTGGTGGATTGTTGGCACCACGGCCACGACCTGCGGGTCTAACCATCCTGCTAAAAATTAACAGGGGGTAGTTTAGCATTGAGCAATTGCAGATGTATAGAATCAACCATGAAGTAACACGCACAACAGAGGAAGTGCAATAGATACAACACAGTAGTCAACATGACATACAGATCCATACATAGAGTCGGTTACAAGCCAGCGTTACAAGAACAGAAAGGAAAGCTAGACTCACTAGGCGGCACGCAGGCACGCGGTGGAGGGATACAACAACGGGACATAGCGATAGCTACATCAACGTCGGAGAAAACCACTGAAGTGACGACGCAGGGTACCCTCTACACGAGGATCCTGCGCTCCGTGAACACTCTGGTGCAGAACCTGGTCCCGGACTGGAAGACGAGGACCACGTGGAGGAGTATGACCTCCAACAGTAGGCCACTCAAGACCTGGTGGCATCTCTGTCCTGCGCGGGTAAAGGATGTACTCAGGATGCATCCCTGCACTGACTACTGGCAGCAACTGTGTCAGAGCGTCGTAAAGACGAGCACGAGTGGCATACAACTCGACAGCAAGAGCTCGGGCAGTGCGATCCAGAGCCTCAGTGTACTGGACCAAAACCTGCGGGTCATAACGACGTCGCACGTAAGGAGTATAGACAGCAGTGTAGTATCCACTCTCATCCCCAGCGGGGGCATACGGAATGTAGCGGAATCCAGACTCATCCAAGCGAGGGTGCTCTCGACGGAGATGGGCAATAGCAGCATAGGCAGCATCATGAACTGCCATGTCAACAGTCACTCCAATACCATGAAAGGTGTGCAACTCAGTGATGGAGTTATGCTGCCGATCAAAGATTCGAACAACAATGCGGTACTGCTCCTGGTTGAACTCGCGGTAGTCCTCGTAAACAGTGTACTCGGGGTACCAGCGATATCCCAGCCTGGTCATGAGGTCGACCAGAATGGCAGGGAATCTAGTCGCATCAACAGCCATAGTCTGGCATAAGAGCTGCATTGCGGGACGCATCTGAAACAAAGGAGCTCAAGATGTCAAATGACAGTGTGTGAATCATACATCATACATTCAAAGGAATAGTTGCAGATAATCCAGCTCTCCGGGTTGATGTGATCACGAGAACCTAATGTTAGAGTTAGTAAAATCTTTAACCCGAATAGAAGAGAGACCAGAATCCCAGAGTAAAGGAGAGGAATAAAAGATCCTAATCCCATCCATTTACGACGTGGGCCCGTAAGCCACACAACAATGTTAGTAAAATAGTTTTTAAAGACTAGACTCAACTTCGGCCAAAGAGTTGGAAAGGGGCTTCCTATAGGTAGTCGGCTCTGATACCAACTTGTGACGCCCCCGACTCAATCGTGCACTAATAATACACGCAAATGCGCACGATCAAGATCAGAGACTTAAGGGAAGATATCACAACACAACTCTAGACACAAATTAAAGTCATACAAGCTTTATATTACAAGCCAGGGGCCTCGAGGGCTCAAATACATAAGCTCGAATACAAGAGTCAACGGAAGTAACAATATCTGAGTACAGACATAGCTAAACAAGTTTGCCTTAAGAAGGCTGAGCAAAACAACGACATCTAGATCAAAAAGGCGCAGACCTCCTGCCTGGGAGCCTCCGAACTACTCCTGGTCGGCGGTCTCCATGTAGTAGTAGGCACCGTCATGGTAGTAGTAGTCGTCGACGGGGTCAGCTGGCTCCTGGGATCCGTCATCTGATCGCAGCAATTAGGTATGGGGAAAAAGAGGTAGCAATGCAACCGTGAGTACTCATCCAAAGTACTCGCAAGACTTACATCAGATCTATGCTAAGTATGCATCGGTATCAAAGGGAAAGGGTTGTATCTATGGACTATACTGCAGAAATGCCAGAATAGAGGGGAAGGACCTAGCCTATCAAAGACTAGCATCTTGCAGCGTCTTGCAGCATTAGAAGAGTGCAGATTAGCATATTATAAAGTAATAAGTAAGTAGTAACAACGCCCAGAGATCCTTCTTCGACTCCCTGCGAGAAAGCGATCCCGGAGCCAACATATTATTAAGCATCACAAGTATCTAGTTCTAGTTGTAGTAGATCGGGATACTCTCCGAGCGACCGTTACCGTGGACACGGCTATTCGAATAGATATACTTCCCTGCAGGGGTGCACCAACTTACCCAACACGCTCGATTAACTCTAGCCGGACACACTTTTATCGGGTCATGCCTGGCCACGACTGATCGACACGTCGTAGTCCTGCCTAGGCTCAACAGAGAGGTCAGCACGCCGGTCTACATCCTAAGTGCTCAAGGGTCTTGGGCCCATCGCCCTTTGCACTCCTGCGCGTTGCGCGACTGGCCGGGGACCAGACCCACCCCCTTAATACAAGCGCATGCGGTTACCGTCCACCCCAACAATCAGCCCGCATCTCTGAACTGTGACATCTGGAGAGCTTTCGGAAGAATCGTACGACGCCGAGTGCCCATACTTATTCCCGCGTGGTGGTTAGTGCGAAAAGGCCAGAGGCCTACTCAGATCACATATCCAAACCCGTTAGTGTGTTGGGAGCTCGCGGTGACGATCAGTGATCCTGTCGCCCCGTCTCGCGGACTTACGGCAATGGTCAGGTCCATCCCTCTCCTGGGGCGGTCTGCCTGCCCGGCCGTGCCGCGTAATTATCTCGCGGGTACCCTCATGGTCATCCCGACTTCAGTAACTCTCGCAGGTACCCCTCGGGGTCGACCCGACTTCAACAAGGGATTGATATAAAGTCATGGTATCCGTGTGTCCGTAACATCAACGGGGAAATCCGAGGAATCACCCTCGATGGATTCCCACTCGATGTATCCGTCAAGGTGAACTTAGAGGAATCACCCTCGATGGGTTCACGCTTGAGGGGTTGCACGACAGAGGCATCATTGGAGGTGGTGAAAGAGGAATCACCCTCGGTAACCCACAACCGACTAGCTACACTACAGAGATATCATCAGGAGTGAGGTAGGAGGTATCACCCTCGACACTCGATAGTAGCTCTGCAGAGTCGTACAACTAAGGGGGGGTGTGCGGTGATGTGTCGGTCTCTGCACATCGATCACGTTGATCGAAACATCCAGAAGCAAAGCATGGCAACACGGACAAGGGTGCAGGGCCACTGATGGATCACTAATCAGCCTATACTAAGCATTTAGGATAGCAGGTAAGGTATCAACAATAGTTACAAAATCAAGCTATGCATCAGAATAGGAGACATCGGGCAACAGTAGCAAATTCTAATGCAAGCAGGGGAGTGAAAGAATTGGGCGATATTGAAATGATCAAGGGGGTTTGCTTGCCTAGAAGCTCTGCTGAAAGGGGCTGGACGTCAGGGGCGTAGTCGTACTCGGGAGCAGCGTCCGTCTCGGAGTCTACCGGAGAGAAGAGGGGAAAGAAACAGTAAATATAAAGCAAACAATTGCATCACAATGCATGTCATGGCAATATGCTGTGCTAGGGAAGACCTAACGCAGTGCTACACGTTTCAGACGGAGCGGGAAAATATCTGGGAATATTTTCCCAGCTTTAGGTAATTATCGGACAGACGATCTGGAGGGGAAGGTTCCATGTTTGCAGTTTTAGAGGCATGTGACAGGTATGTGGATGGCATATTCGTATTCGTCTTATTTTTCTGATCATTTTTCATATATAAATTATTTTCATCCGAGTTACGGATTATTTTATATGATTTTTCAAAGTTTTAATCATTTTCTGGATTTTCTGGATTTATTTTAATTTCGAAATAAATGAATAAAATGCTATGGGTACACAGAGAGTGTACCCAGAGAGGTGCATGTGTGGCTGACATTGTGCCCAGTTGACTGGGTCAACTGCCTAGTCAGCCGAGGCTAATTGGTGGGCCCGGCTGCTGACTCAGCAGCTGACTGGGCCGGCCTTATCCACTGGAACAGTGGAGTGGCCCCACCTGTCATAGACAGTAACTAATCCAGTGTTTAATTTAATCCAGGGTTAATTAGACAGGGTGGGCTCCACATGTCAGTGACTATTAACTTAACTAATTTTAGTTATTAGTTAATTAAACTAATTAACGACGGGGGGCCACGTGTCAGTGACAAGACCCAGTCCAGTCAGCACGTTGACTGGGTCAACGGGGCCCCTGGGACCCACTGGCAGTGACCCAGGGTGGGCCCCAGGCCGTGCCACGTCGGCACCGGCGCCGGAGTTGGCTCCGGCGACCAAAAACACGGCGGCGCGGCTCGGACTTCGTCGGAATTTCGCTACGGGCGTCCGTTTTGCGCGCGGCCGGTCGCGTTCGAACGTGCATTCAACGCCGCGTCGAACGGTGGCGGTGGCGGAGGCTGGGGTGGCCGGAGTTGACCAGAGCAGCAACGGCAGGCGGCGGCCGGAATCGGGCGATGTTGGTTCCGATGATGCAGGGCACGGCAAGCGACGGGACTAGGCGCGTTGGGTTCCTGGAGAGCCCAGGAACTCGACTGCGAGCTCGGACGCGAGCGGTGGCTGCTATGGCTACGGCGGCGAGCTCAACCGCGGCGGCGGGTACGGCCATGGCAGCGAGGGGGGCTACGGGCGCTGAAAGGAGGGGAGAGGAGAGGGGTTTTGGGCAGGAGCTCACCGTGGAGGCGCACGAAGGCCCGGTGAGTGAACGGGGGCGCAAACGGAGCCGGAATCGACGGAGCTCGCCGGCGACCGAAGACGAAGAAGACGACACGATCCAGCGAGGTGGTGGCTCCCGGGTTGCGTTCGTTGTCGTAGAGGAAGTAGCGGTCGGCGGCGCGTCTTTTGGACACGGTCTCGAGGCGTGGGGAGGACGGTGGCCGCGGCTACGCCGGAGCCATGGCGACGACGGCGCTCGGCGAGGTGGAGAGCGGGTGAGGAAGCGACGGAGAGAGGGGGAGAAGTGGCTGGGGTCGATGACGAGGCCGAGGGGCTCGTTCTTATCCCCTCGGCGGCCCTGTAGCGTCGCCGTGTCGGCCAGTCGCCGGCGTCGCGCGCACGCGGCCACGGGCGCGGCTACAAGCACAAGAGAGAGAGGCGGGAGGTGAAGGGAGAGAGAGAGGTGGGCTGGGCCGGTGCACTGTGCACTTAGGCCCAGTACACAGAGGGTTTTCTTCTTTTTCTTTTTTCTGTTTTCTGTTTTTCTTTTTCAGAAACTATTTTGCATTTATTTGAGCTGCCAAAAGAGTTTTGTAAAATATGGAACTTGGCCATATAATTACATTGCATTATTTGGTACTACCACAAAAAGTTTGGGAGGCAATTGAATTTGTTTGAATTTTTCATAAATGGAAAGGCATTTAAAACCCCCCTCTAGACATACTTTCGATCCTACGGTCGTGCCCTTCCTAGGCCTCGCCGTCGTCCACCGCCTTGGTGCTCTTGGCGCGGCATAGTCAACGTGGTGAATGAATGACAGGCATCGGAAGAGGACTGTAAGCGGTGAGACTGACAGCTGGACCCACCAGTTACATCTTCGTACGGAAGGAAGTGTCTCCTTATTACGCGCAAAAAAAATGATTCCTCCCCCTAACAGCTGGGACCCACCTGCTATATCTTCGCACGCAAGGAAGTGCCTCCGTATCCTCCCTGACAGCTGGGACCCACCCGGTCGAAGCGTACGTAGCGTTGTCTGTCTGGTCGCGAACGTGTACGTACATACTGGTCGATCGGTCTCTCTGCAACGATGAACCGTGGGCGTGTAAGGAGCGGCACGTGTCGTAGTAGAGCCCCCGATGTAGTAGTTCAGGCAGCCCCGTCTAAATCGTGTACACATACGTACAGCCATGCTGCAAAAAATACGGGCACGTACGTACAAACGGGCGGGGTCTCGAAAGCGTACTCACGCATACGTATGGCCAGGACTCGTGTACATGGAGAGGTGATGGTGGGGGTACGCAGCAACGGCCTCCTGTTCATCGGCAGCCAACCGACTGGGTCAGAACGGAGGAAACAGCGTCGTGTTCATCGGGAGGCAACCGACTCGGTCGGAATGAGTCCTGTTCATCGGGAGCCAACCGGCTTGGACGGAACAGCCGAAACGGGGTCCTGTTCATCGACTCGGGGTCTGGCGTACCGCAAAACAGAGGAAACGGCCTTCTGTTCGACCGCCTACGGTCGAAACGGGGTCCTGTTCATCGACTGGGGGTCTGGCGTACCGCAAAACAGATGAAACGGACATCTGTTCAACCGCCTACAGTCGAAATGGGGTCCTGTTGATCGGGAGGGGTCTGGCGTACCGCAAAACGGAGGAAACGGACTTCTCTTTGAGCGCCTACGGTCGAAACGGGGTCCTGTTCATCGGTAGGGGTGTGGCGTACCGCAAAACGGGACTCCACGGGCTATTGTTCATCCACCGTCGACTTCCTCCAGCCTCCACCGGCTACTATTCATCCAGCCTCCACGGGGGTCCTGGTCATCCAGCCACCACCGGCTACTGTTCATCCAGCCTCCACGGGATCCTGTTCATCCACCCCCAACCGGTTGGGGTATGGCGTACCGCGGCACGGCCTCCTCGGGGTCCTGTTCATCCAGCGCCAACCGCCTACACGGCCGGGGTCCTGTTCATCCAACCCCCACCGGCTGGGGTGGGGCGTACGAGCGGGCGGCAGCAACGGGAACTGTTCATCCACAGCCAACCAACCGACTCGATCGATGCGTCTCGACTCGTGTCTACGTGTATCGCGCGCGCGGCAGCAACGGGCACTGTTCATCGAGAGGCAACCCAACCGGCTAGCTACGTCTCGCATGGGGGCTCGATCGGCTTCAGTAAGCAGCGACAAGAGATCGATCGGGTTCAGTTAGCAGCGAAGGAATCGCTCGGGTTCAGTTAGCAGCGAAGGGGTCGATCGGCTTCAGTTAGCAGCGAAGGGATCGATCGGGTTCAGTACTAGTGCGAGGGATCGATCGCTCGTGTTCAGTACGTAGTGCGAGGGCGGTCGATCGCTCGGGTTCAGTAAACGAACGCCTCGCATCGGGTTCAGTTAGCGAGCGCCTCGCACACACGCGCGCGTACGAGAGAAACGCGCAAACTACACTGCATCGTTCGGCCCCGACCACCCACCGTTACCGGGAACTCCCCGAAAATTTCCTCGCCCTCAGTTCTACCACGATTTTTTACGTCATGGACGGCCGAAAGAATATCATGCGAGTGCATCTCCAGCCCACCCAGGACGAAAAGCCCATTTTCTGTCATATTTTTTTTGTCATAGAAGTAGGAGCCCACCACATCTATGATGATACGTGTTTTTGTCACAATTATTGTCATAGAAGTGTCACAACCATGACAGAAAAAGTTTTCGTTCGGGCCATAATGGATGTGTCTTTTTTTGTAGTGTTGTAGGGAGACGGGGGGGAGGATCCATAGTGGTGTATTGATGTGGTGACTAGTGGACTCGTGTGCGCCGTCTCACCTCAAAGAAATTACTGGTAGTCATAGTACAGGATAGCCACTGAGTCAAAGCTGGCTTGCTGCAGTAAACTCCACAAACCCCCTTCATTGATAACTGATGCATATGTAGTTACTTCTGATATAAGTCTTGCTGAGTACCTTTGTACTCACAGTTGCTTAATTTATGTTTTTTGTAGAGGAGACATTAGTCTCACTAGTGGTTTCAACGACGAGTTCGATGTTGACCGAGTAGATTGGGAATTCCAGACAGATGTCTGGTTCCTATGGAGGGTCTTGTAGATAGTCAGGCTTCTCAGCCTTTTTCTTTTGTAGTTGTCTGTACTCAGACATGTTTATGATTCCATTGCTTGTATGACTTTGTATGTTGGGTCATGAGACCCATGTTTGTAATATCATGTTATGTATGGCTTTTTCAAGCCTTATCTATACTTTAGTTGTAGAGTTATGTTGTGATGCCATGTTATACAACACATACTTGCATGTTATGCGTACGTGTGACATGTATTGCTATGTGTGGGGTTCGACACCTAGTTATGTGTCTTTGGTAGCCTTTCTTACAGGGAAATGCCTCCTAGTGCTTCCACTGTGCCTTGGTAGTTCGCTACTGCTCCGGAACACATAGATTGACCGACGTGTATCCTTCTTTGCTCCTGTGTCTGTCCCTACGGGAAAATATCACGCGGTGTTTACTATAGTTCTTGTAGCTTTGTTACGACTTGGTTACACTCGCTGCTGGCCGACGCGTGCATTGCTGGGTTACCTATGTCTGTTCCTGTACTTTTGTGCCACCTTGGTCTATAACTAATCATGTCGGCCCGGATTCTCTGTCATATGGATGCTAGCGATATAATCATATACGTGAGCCAAAAGACGCAAACGGTCCCGGCCAAGGTAAGGTGGCAGCCGTGGGATACCGTGCGTGAGACCGCAAAATGATATGATATGATATGATATGTTACATGCTAGATCTGTGTGACCTAAGATCGGGGTCCCGACATTTTTCTATCCCACTGGATGCTATAATGTGATCTGCATGTATAGTGTTATAGGAAAAATACCTTCTTACCTTCTCAAGGCTTTCATGGCCATCACTTTCCTTGTACAGATTTCCATGAATAAAGCAAAAACGGTAAGTGCATGAAGTTTTTCAACTTTCAGATCTGCGTTGAAGTTGAGTTGTTCAGTTATGTACATAATGAAAGGGTCCGTACATAGACTCACAATGCCATGATTAGGACACGCTACATCACTGTCCGATTAGGTGTCTCGTCTCGATCGATATGATTATGCTTAACTAAGTAAACATTTCTTGCATTCCCTCAAAATGAAAGAAGTAAACCTTCCTGTATTATTCGCATGTATTATACTTTCTGTCTGATGTGTCTCCAAAAACCTACTCTTTTCTTTTAGGGAATGCAGTTGCCGTTTCGGTTACTTTGTGGTTAGGTTTCAACCCTAATCATCAGCTCTAAAACAAAGGTGTTAACCCTAATCATGGCACTGTCGGTCATGTTATAGATTCCGAGTCCACAAGCAACCGTCATTGTCATCGCATTGGGGCTCCTTTGACAGTTCATGGCGGTTTAATAGCAACGTACGGCTTTGTACAATGCAAGATGCTTAAGGAGATGTTTAGTAAAATGAATCAATTTTAAAAAGAAACATCAGTGTTTATCTATCTTCATAGAAGGGATGTCTAATTAGACATCTACCCTTTACAAATAAGCATTGGTACTTATAAAAATTATTTTATTTCTATAAGCACCTTACATTGTACAAGACCTAACCCTCACAGAGCATGAGGAATGAGTTTTCAGTTCAAAATCACATGTTCCCAGCTCTTCTTAAAATGTGACGCGTCATAAACTGTGCAAACTTCAGAACTGATTAATTAAGGTTTCAGTTGTCCAACCCCAGTTACATCTCCATGTTTCTGGATCCAACACCACATGTGGTTGGCGCACAAGCATATGAATGATTTGATCATAGGGCCCCATGGGGAGGCGATGCCTTGGACAATAGGATCCTAGGGAGGAACCAGACAAAGATACACATTGCAGGGAGTACAGATAATTTGATTGTTGTTGTGATCACTCTCGTGGCTTCTCTTCATTGGAAAATCAGTTTACTGCACCAAGAAACCCTACTTTCTTAGAAAAAAAGCTATATTTTTTTCGAAAAGGAGGATGACACCCGGCTTCGGCGATGCATGCAGTCATTTTATTAATTATTCATCAAGACCCTACAAACTAATACATCAATAAGCCTGAAGCTACCATCTTCGCAACATCTGTCATTATTCCTATCCCGTTGATGAAGGGGTGCAGATTGTCGGGGCCGCATACCCAGACCTCACACCAAAGCCCAACATCTAAAGCCGGAGGGCCCAACCAAGCCTAATTGCCGGGTCTGGGTCACACACCGGTCCGACTCACTCTCAGCGCACACCGCATGTGCACGCTCTAGAATCTGCCGATGCCATCTTCCATTGTCCCATCTTCAGGAGGGATCAATGCATCGACCTTGCCAGGCCTCTCGCCGTCGACGCCACCACGATGCCCGACAGCGCCATCCTCCTGCGCGAGTCCATCAACACGCATCCGACGTCGAGACTCCACTATGCCACGCCGCCGAGATCCGCCGTCGTCGATGCGGAAGATGTAACACTACACCTCAGAGCCCCTCCAGTCACCATCTGCTCCAAAACGATGCCCCGGGAGGGAGAACGGCACAATGTGCCATCATCGTCCGAGCAGCCCGAGCGAGATGACACAGCCTGCAACGATGCCCCGGGAGGGAGACCCAGATCTAGGTTTTCCCTCGGGGCAGCCCGAGCGAGATGACACAGCCTGCAACGACGATATCTCAACAAGGAAACGACGTCAACGATGCCGCCATCGTTCGTCAAGACCGAAGTCGACGCGATTTTCACCGACAGTCGCGCCATCTCGACCATGTAGCTGACTGGAACCGCGTGGTGCCTCGCCGTGGAGACATATGCAACCACTGGAACGCCAAGGACCGTCACCGCAGCCCCGGTCCACCATCGCCACCGGCCACCATTGCCTAGAAGACAACGCCAGCCGCCAGCCGTCGTCGTCCACAACCCACGCCGCCTGGTGCCTTGGGGCCACGGATCTGGGCCAGATCGCCGTTGCCGCCAAAACCCGGCACGCCTCACCACCGGAGGCCAGCCGCATCACCCGCCTCCAGACAAAGCCGCCATGAAGCAGATCACATCGCGCCGCCGCAACCCTCCGCATCGCGACGCTCTGACCCGTCGATCCCGGCCCGCACCGATCCATGCGCGAGGAGGCGGAGAGCCCTGCCGGCGCCGCCGCCGGCCGCGCTTCGACCGGTCACGCCCTCTGGCAGCGGCAGGGGAGGAGCGGCAGGAGGGGCGCCCGGCGGCGGCTAGGGTTCCCTCCCGTCGCCTGCGGGGGCGACTCGGGAGGAGCGGGAGGAAAAAACTATATGGTGGAAGAAAAAGGACGTCGATATCTCCCGACCGTTCGGTCTGGGACACTCCCAGGCCGAACGAATCGTTCGGTAAGGAGTGATCGAGCCATCGAACAAAAGCGTTCGGGGGAAACACGCTCCAGCCCGAACACCTGCACGATCGCTAAGAAAAGGAGCCCCCCCACCCCTCCGCAGGTAAAACAAGTGGGCCAAAGGGAAAAAAAGGCCCAACTATCTCACGCAAAAGCAGCAGGCTAACTATTTAATTGAACATACAGAGAAAGTTGCCATCCTTTCTGAAATAAAACAACAGCCTAACTATGGATTCGAAAAATACATATATGCATATAAGTTGATGTCCATAAAAAAGCCACAAACTATTACAAACAAAAATAGTTTACATTCTTCTAAGTGCTAAAACTACCACTTATTCAATGTGAGTATTTGCGTTTTCAATTGACAAGCTTCAAAAACTGTGTTAGGCCAACTACCATCCAATGAAGCTGCTTAAAAACAACATCCACGCCCCCCAAAAAAAGAGAAAAAGAAGAGTGCACTCTTACTCATAATATATTCCTGATCATTTGCAAGTAATACACTCTTACTTCTAAAACTACCATATATTTATAAGAAAAGGTTAAAAAATCATGAGTTGCGATGATGTTCAAACACTTCATGACATTTGAGGGTGAAAATAATTACCTTGATGTTATGAGTTATCTACTGTTTCACTAAAACAAGACCAAAAACAAGAAACAATAAGGAAAAAGAAAAGAAAAGGAGGAAACCTTGCAAAAGCAGAATAAATGATTTGCCATGATACATAAAAAATCAATTTTCCACGGCAGATGGAAAGTAAATTTGACATTGGTAATAAAAGTGAATTTGCCATGTGTGTGAAACTAAGTTTGCCATGGCAATTAAGTTAAATTTGCCATGGAAAAAATTAAAAGTAATTTGCTGGAGAGAACGAAAATCTGTACAAACTGCCATGTGAGTAGTCCATTCATTTTCACAAAACATTGCCATATTATGTATATGAAATTTCATGAAATCGCCATGGCAAAATAAAAAGTAAATTTGCCATGGCCCGCAATGTAAATTTGCCATGGTAAATGAAAAGTAAAATTGCCATTAGTAATCAAAGTGAATTTGCCATGTATGTAAAACTAAGTTTGCCATGGCAAATAAAATTTGCCATGGCAAGTTTGCAAATGTTTTTCACATCTTAAATTGCTATGGCAATTTGCCATGTTTTCAAACATCTACAACGTTGCCATGTTTCTGAACATCTTTAGTTGCCATGGCAAGTTTGCATGTTTGTGAACATGTTAATTAAAAGAAGTTTGCCATGTTCTTGAACAAACTTAATTAAAAGAAGTTACCATGTTTTTGCACATATTAAAGTTTGCCATGGCAAGTTTGCCATGTTTTTGAAATAAATTTGCCACAATCCGGAAAAAATAAATTTGCCATGGTGCAACAAGAAGAATTGCCATGGCCCATAAAGTAAACTTGCCATGGTTCATGAAATAAATTTGCCATGACCAAAAATAAAGAAACTCGGCATGCTCCAAAATAAGAAAATTGCCATATTCTAAAAAAATCATGGCAAATTACCTTCTTAGATCATGGCAAATTTGGGGTAGAAAAAGTTTTGGAATTTGCAATGGCCACATTGGTAAGTTGTAAAGAAAATTTGTTCTAAAAAACACATGCCAACTTTTCGAGGAAATTGTAAGGGGCAAATGGTAAAAAGATAAGGAATTTGCCATCCAGCACATGGCAAGTTTTGGGAATTTAGTTCTCTAAAAAAGACATGACAAGTTTTTCAAAAAATTGTAAATGGTTTTTCATGGCAAATTTAGCATCTTTTTTCTTTAAAAAAATAGATGGCAAGTTGAGAATATTGCCATGGGCCATGGCAAAGTTAGGATATTGTTCTCTAAAAAACACATGGCTACTTTACATTTTTTTTAGTAATGAAACATGGCAAATTTAGATATTTGTAATTAAAAAAGAGGATGGCAAATTTATCTCTCGAGTTTGCCATGTACCAAAAGCAAAAACTGAAAAATAAGCTGACCATGGCGAAGGTTTCGCTAATAAAAATCATGTTGAGAACATATGCATCGCAAATGAAAAGTTGCCATGGCAAAAAATAGTTTTGGATACCTATGCGCAGTAATGAAAGTTGCCATGGCAAAAAAAATAGATGGCAAGTTGAGAATATTGACATGGGCCATGGCAAATTTAGGATATTGTTCTCTAAAAAACACGTGGCACCTTTACAATTTTTTAGTAAAATGAAACATGGCAAATTTAGGGATTTGTAATTTTTTAAATGGCAAATTTATCTCTCGAGTTTGCCATGTACCAAAAGCAAAAACAGAAAAAGAGCTGACCATGGCGAAGGTTTAGGTAATAAAATTCATGTTGAGAACATATGCATAGCAATGAAAAGTTGCCATGGCAAAAAATAGCTTCGGATACCTATGCGTAGTAATGAAAGTTGCCATGGCAAAAAACAGATGGCAAGTTGAGAATATTGACATGGGCCATGGCAAATTTAGGATGTTGTTCTCTAAAAAAAAACACATGGCAACTTATATATTTTTTAGTAAAACGAAACATGGCAAATTTAGGGATTTCTACTTAAAAAAAAAGGATGGCAAATTTATCTCTCGAGTTTGCTATGTACCAAAAGCAAAATAGAAAATAAGTTGACCATGGCGAAGGTTTCACTAAATAAAATTCATGTTGAGAACATATGCATGGCGAAAGAAAGGTTTCCATGGCAAAAAATACTTTTGGATACCTATGCGTAGTAATGAAAGTTGCCATGGCAAAAATCTATTTGAAAAAATACTTGTGCATTGTACTAAAACATTTGCCACAGTTAAAAAGTGTTTTGATTTTTCTTAACATTCAGAAATGTTGTTATATGACGCACATGGTGACTTTGGAAAAGGAAAAAGGGTGAGTGGTAAATTCAGAAGCAAAAGAACACATGGTACATAGTCAATATTTTGAAGAAAACATATTATCTAGTCCATCAGTGTGTCAAAACACATCCAAGCACATGGAAGTGTGACACTGAAATGGAGAGCACATAGTATGAGCACATAACCATTGCCCTTGCTAAATAAGCGAGCAATGATTGCTATGTTTCGATTCCCTCCTCTCTGCTCAGACCAAGCGAGGGCCCTACTGTCACAATCAACACAAAATAGGGGGATTTGCCATGGCAAAAATGTGAATACATGTAAAAAAGGGAATATTGGCACGTGTTGAGACATGGCAAATAATATCAAAACTATACAAGTTGTTTTAAACCTAAGAACATGGCAATTCTAGCATGGTAACCAATTAGGAAGCATGGCAAAAAATTGGAACACATTGCAACATTTTCATGGAAACCATGGCAATTTTCGCTCAATAATTGCTGGAAGGTAAAGCACACAGAGGGCACATAGTTCACTGTATCGAACAAAATTTGAAAGAAAATAGAGGTGAAGGCGGAGGATGTGGACACATAGACCTCGAAGAGGAGCTCGCCGGGTCGTTGTATATACCAGCATGAAGAGAGCGCTGCCAGGCACCACGCCTCCAGCTGCACAGTCACTTCTCGCCGTCGAACTCCACGACGCATCGCATCAGAATCCACTTGCTCTCATCCATCTACAAACGCACCAGAAACTCGCCGTACCAGCGCACGTCGTCGGCGTCGGCCACGTCGTCTACCAGGTTGCGGGCGTGGCGGTGGAGCAACCCAAGTCCGGCTGCGGGTGTGGCGGTGGAGCAGCCCAAGTCCGGCATCGGTCGGCGGCCAACATGGCCCATCCCGGACTGCAGCGCTCACGTAGCCGCGGCAGCACCCGGGGCAGTAGCAGGGGTGCCCCCCGTCGTCGACCGCATCGCGCCCCATCGCCTCGGCCTCCCCGCTGCTCCTCTCCGCTAGAGCCGCCTCCGCGCGCTCCCCGCTCGCGCATCTCCTCGCCGTGGCCTCCTCGTGTGTCGCCGGAGCCGCGCCAACACCGGGCAGTAGCAGGGGCGACCCCCGTCATCGAACGCATCGCCCCCCATCTTTTCCCGCCGCTCCTCTCCACCAGCGCGCGCATCGCCGGAGCCGCCCGAGCACGAGAGCTTGTGAGCGCCGCGCTCGAGCTCCAGGAGCAGCTCCTCCAGCAGTTCGCCGCGGTTTCTGAGTACGCCGCCGGCGCAACCACCCGCACGAGCTCCTCCGCCATGGTCTCCCCCACACACGAGCTCGAGATGTAAGGGGAGAAAAGTGAGCGGCAGAGTGGAGGAGGGAGTGGATAAGCTGAGAGACTCGTTCCACAGTGGGGAAAAGGGGAAGAGGATAAGAGAGGCCAAGGCGTTCGCAACGACGGGTGTTTTTTCCGAACGAGAAAAAAAGGTGACGTGGCAGGAGGCTTGTTCCGTGATTCGTGTCAGAAAATCATACGATAGAAACAGCGTTCGGGCTGGGCGTCTAAAAACCTGACGTTCGGGCGTTATTGATTCCGAAGAAAAATGATCTTTTGTAAGAGTTCCTTTCAAAGAAATCCAAGTCTTGTAGGTGAAACATCAGTGCTTTCATGCATTATTGCGCCCGTTTGAGAGGAAAAGTAATCACCCTCTTGCCATTAGCAGAAACAGTAGATCTACATGCTCCTCGAAGTGTTCGGCTGCACAATAGGAAAAGATCACTAAATCAAGTGGAGCCTCCAACAGGACGCAACAACAATGATGCCATGGGCTCTGATTGTTCCTTTTAATTAGGAAAAGTGATCTATTAACAGGAATATAGGAGCAACTGAGCATACAAGAATCTACCATGTACAGACAGCCCCAGCCTTTACCTACTCAACAGAAAAATTGTAGACTATCGGCAGAAATTGTGCTAAACTGTACCAAGACCTCACTAGAAAACTTCAAATTCCAGCTCCTCGGCGCTCCTGAAGTCCAGACATTTGCCTTCTTTCTTCTTCCGCACCGTCGCAAGAGTCACGACATCGCAAGGCCGTGTCTCTGGTGGGGCAGCAGATCGTATCAAGGCCCAGTTCAACCCTTCAAAGAAAGGGTGTTGCTTGATTTCAGCTGCTCCTCTCACCGTTCCCAGCCTGTTCTCCGGCTCCTTGACTAGCAATCCTCTGATGAGATCCTTCGCATTGCTGCTCACAACCGGGTTATCCGGGAACCGGAGATTCTGGGAAACAACATTCGCCAATGTTTCATCATTCCCAGGACCTCTGAAGGGTGTCCTACCATACAAAAGTTCATAAAGAAAGACACCAAACGTCCACCAGTCAACAGCACTCCCGTGACCATCCCCTTTGATGATTTCTGGTGCAAGATACTCATGTGTGCCAACAAAGGAATTGGAGCGTGCTTCTGTAGGCTCTACAACAAGTTGAGGCAGCCTCTTCAGGGAAGATTTATGCTTCCTAGGCTTCGGTACCCAGGGGCGTGACCTGAAACAAGACGTTTGGGCACAAGAGGGCTGGAGGCACGACGAGTTGATGCAGTAGCTCTCTGCACAAGGGCTTGTAAGTTTCTTTGGTTGGTGATTTGCTGCTACCGACGATGACCGGAGGAGCACGGCGCTAACAGAGCACCTTAGCGAGAGATCAAAGTCTGATAGCATGATGTGACCATCATCACGGACTAGGATATTCTCTGGCTTAAGATCACGGTATATGACTCCCAGCATGTGAAGATATTCCAGCGCAAGGAGAACTTCTGCAACATAAAACCTGCAAATCAATAATTTTATTAGTACAAACAGATGGCGGCTACACAAGTGCAAATAGAGTTATTAGAACATAGAAGAAATGTACAAACAAATGGCGGCTACACAAGTGCAAATAGAGTTATTAGAACATAGAAGAAATGTACAAACAGATGGCGGCTGCACAAGTGCAAATAGAGTTATTAGAACATAGAAGAAATGTACAATGATGTTACTAAATGTCTCTCTAAAGTGGGTTGAAAAGTACACTCATAGATTATGTAGAATGGCATGATGTGTTTAGGCTGTAACTTCGAAGAGAGCAAAATGATTACGTTTGCAGATTTTAGAACGCATAATAAGCAGGAAATTTGGAACATCAAGAACTACTGTCATAAACCTAGCCAACATACAGTAGTGCAATGGCAGCTCGGTCAGAGATTGTAATCACTAGGTGAGTTTAGATTAGCAAACTGATTAATTCGAGTAAAGAAAATAAATGCACAATCATGCAGGCTTCTGTAGTACTGAATGTTCATGTCTGAAGTTCTAAGTACTCAATGAAATGTACCTCGCAGATGGCTCTGGGAAGCTTCTACTGGGTTGTCTTTGACGAAGAACATGCAAATCACCACCCGGACAGTACTCCATGACTAAGCATGAGAGATTGTCTGTCGTAAAATGGGCATAAAGAGTAGGAAGAAAAGGATGATCCAGCATTTCTAGTATCTCTCTCTCAGCCTGTGCTCGTAGCATCTTCTTCCTACTAATCAGGTACTCAATATCCATAACCTTCAAAGCAAACAAGCAATCCGAATCAACCAATTCTGCAAGATACACAGTCCCTATATCCCCACATCCAAGCCTCTTCAGAAGCCTAAAGTTGTCGAGTCCTAAGGGTCCCTGTTGCAACGCCAACTGGCGAATGGTTATCCAACAGAGATCTTTCACCATATGGGGCCTGTTGTTATAGCCACATAAGCCAAATTGGCTCTCATCGCTGATACTAGTGCTACATCCATACTCGCTAATGCTGCTCTTCGAATTCTGGGAACACTCACCTTTTTCCAATGTTAACCATTCAGACGACCTCTCATCAGATTTTTCTGGGCCTGGATTTATCTCCCCTTCTGCACAGCTGGAGGGATTAGTAATGCTGGACGCCGAAGAGGAGCTGGTTGATACATGGGAAATGGATTCCTTTGAAGAGCAGAATTTAGTACTATTGGAGGAATTACCAAGTGAAGGTTGTTCTTCTTTCATTTTACTCTTACTGCTGGTTTTGCATCGAAAAACTGGCTTCACGAGCCGCGATGTTGTGATGGGTTTGATCAATATGGGGATTCTGGATGAACTATCATCAGTAGCCGCAGAAACTTGTTTATGCGTTTTTCCATTTTGCACAATGGAGCTCTCACTTTCTACAGGGTCACCACTGATGACATCTTGGATCCTGACCTTTTGTGTATCAGTTGAGGTAGAAGATGCAGAATGCATGGAGGTGACTGCACTTCCATCAGCTGTCTCAAAATCACAGTCTTCACTAAAGCCACTTGTTCCTCTGGATAAATTCTTACTAATCTTTTCTGGAGTGATTGATATTTCAATCAAGTTCTTTTTATCACCAAGCACAAGGCTTTCATCACTGCTCTGAACCATCAAGGAGGCATAAAGCCTGTGGATAGTCCCTGCTTCAGATGAACTTGATGACCCAGGCGACATCGACAACCTCTTCATTGCAGCCATTTCTGACGCCTGGGAAATGCAATGCCTTCTCAGTGCCTGCTTCATATTAACAGGTTTGGAGCATATCCCAGTGACTGCAATTTGAGATGACCCTGACCTAGGTGTCTTTTGAGCATGCTTCAACAAAGAATCTGCCCCGGCCTGGCCAGGGCTAAGTGCTCGACGGTAAGTCCTGCTATCAATCGCCTTAAGAAGTTGGTCGAGCTCATCTTCCACAGGATGACCACGACGTCTTCCATCTTTCTCCTCAGTTTTCACATTAATAAGCAGCAAGTTGGAACCACTAACGGGCGCACTATCCAAGTCTTCGTTGGACTCAACAATCTCAGAGCTGCAACCGGACGACCCCATCAGCCTCCTAGTTAAGAAATTCAACAGACACGGACAGTATGCCAACTTATCTAGCCCACCGCCGGCAAAGGCATCGAAGGCAGGCAGGTCAAACTATTGCAATTGTGCCTTTTAGGGAGACGTCATCCAACATGGAAGCCTCCGGAGCTCAGAGACTCGGCCAAAAAACAACCTTTTCTCGCCACTGACCACCCTGCAAAGATCCAGGGTTAGTGATCGAGACATGGCAATAGCAACATTTCTCGAAACTGCTAATAAATTATTAAAGAAAAGGAGAAACCTAAAGGCAACTGATAAGCAAGAGTCCACGAAGTACAAATGCAATCAGAAGTGTTCCTGTCACAACTTGGAAGCATAGGTAGCTCAAATCAAGAGCTCTGCGCTAAAATCTTGGGAGAAGAGGGCAAGATTCCCATCCCAACAAGAGGCTATTTTACTCTCTCACACATTTCAGCTCAATTCTCCCGGCAGATGCAACGCAAGCGACAACCGAGAATCAAAATTTGCGAGAACGGGGGCACATAAATCAGCGAAATTGCGGGAGGGAGAGGGGAAATAAGAACTTTTTGCGTTCCAGGCAGGAGCACGCGAAGCTGGCTTCCAGATCCAGCGCTGGTGGAACTCCTGCGAGGCCACATTCCGCAGGAGCCTCCACGAGCTCCACAGCAACAGCAAATTTCGCGATTAATTCGTCCGCAGCCGCGGATAGCTCGAGAGGAGCCGGATTTGGGATCAGAGAAGTAGCTCCAGAGCACAGACGACGACGCTTACCAGGAAAAATGCCAGTCCGGATCTCCAAGCTGCGACTGGGATCTGAGCGGAGTGGAGTGCCTCGCCAGCTGGCGATCGACCGGCTCCAGGGAGCCGAGCTATGGCGTGAACGGCGGCCTCGGGAAGGTAGGGAGAAAGAGGAGAGGAGAGCAGAAAGGTGAGAGGGGTTGCGTCCCACGAAGACGAATCGGCCTAAAAGGGACCAAGTAAGGGGTCTCCTGATCGTCCCTGCAGCGAACACGGAGTGACACGTCCGTGTGTCCGCCATGGTTTGCGCTGCCGCTGACGGTTAAAGAAAGATACCTGCCGCCGAAAGGTTTCAACCGAGTGGTTGGAGATTCATTCTGACCGTGTGATTGGAAGCGCCGTATTTCTTCTTTTTTTTAGGGATGAAGCGCCGTATTTCGTTGGATCTGTTGCCACGGAGCGAGTACAAATCAACACTAGAAAGACAAATTGAGACTTTAGGGAAAGGCCCGCTAGGCACCGGCCGACCTGTCAAAATTTGGGCAGCACCGTAGCGTTGGATACAAGTGCATGTAACCGCCAGATCGAGAGAAAAAAAAAACTTCCTGCCCGCATTGTGCACGACTCCATGACCTCCCACCACCGCTCGCCGGTTGCTAAACCGGTGCACACTGGTCCGCCCGACGCAGCAATTGTGGTGCCGGTTCCAGCAAAATTGAACATCGGTTGCAACACTGGTGCTCACTGGTCCGGCACTACGCAGCAAACTGCGGCATCGTTTCCAGAAAAATCGGCCGTCGGGTGCAGCTTTTCGCTGAAAGTCGTCGTTGTAGCCAGTTGCAGACGGTCGCCGTGGTAGCACCCCGTGTCGTCGATGGATGCAGCATCCGAGAGTCGTCGTGGTAGAATCCCGTGACCATGGTTCCAACAGGTGGTGGTCGTGGACGTAGCATCTGGGAGTTTCACCGTTGCAGCATCTAGGAGTCCACCCCGCCACATCTAGCAAAAAACAACCTCGCCACTTCCGGCACCTTTGGCGACGTCGTCCCCCGGCGCGGGTCACAACATCGCTGTGAACGGTTGTAGCATTTGTTGTCACCGGTCGCAGCCATCAACATCCACGGTTGTAGCAGCCAACCAGCAGTGGGCGTCGCCGCCGCGCGCTGATCCTAGCACGGTCGCGTGCCGGTTGTAGCACCTCCGTGCGCCGGTCCCAGCTTCGTGTTATGCGGTTGCAGCCCCCCTGGTACCTCGTGTCTCCCCACACCTCGCCGTTGGTCGCCTCGCACCTCGCCGCTCGTAGCAGCGGCTCGACGTCGGCTCGCATCAGCCCTCAGCTCGGCGGTGAGAAAAAAAGGCGGTGCTCCCGCTGGCAAACCAGCTCGGTAGCCTTGCGCGAGGGCGGGCTGAATAGCACAAAAAGGCAGGAAAAAGGGAGGAGGAAGAAGAAGTAGGGATTCATGGAGCTGGAGGCCGCGGGGGTGTATGGAGAAAAGCCGAGAGGATTCTGTTTCGATGGGAGAAGAAAAAGGGATGAGGACCGTGCGGTGTGTGGTGTAAATTGAGGACACGTGGGCTAGGAGGCACGTGCATTGTGTGCGTGTCATTCGACCGGCCCAATCTTTAGCCGGTTGAACGGTAGCGATCATTAGCCTTACGGAAAAGGGCAACATTATTTATTTCCTATCATACGTCTGATGTAAGGAAAGCATCGGACCAATCGTGTGTCATTGATTCGTATTCCATCCTACGGTCGTGATCTTGCATCCACCTCCCCCGTATCTGTTGTCCCGTTCCTCCCCCACCCAAATCTTTCTGTGCTTCGAACCCTCACTAGTGCAGGACCCGCTTACTAGTCGTGTGCAGGTGGCACGCCGCTGGTAAGGTATGCAACGTGTGGCCGCAAGAGGCTAGTATGTTACTAACCGGTGGCATGTGCGGTCTGCATGCTGCCAGTACGTCTGACACCGGTGATGTGTGCTAGACACGAACGCGGCTGGTGGTAGAGTGAACCTGCAGCGTGTGCGTAACTTGCATGATGCTAGCTTGTTAGAGTGTTGGTAGTGTATGCGTTGTACAACACACGCTGCTAGTTCGTTTGCAGGGCAAACAAAAAACTTGCATGACAACATTTTTTGCTGCCTTGGCAGTGCTTGCACATTTGATACGTATATGAATATAAGAAGTAATATGCATTAAATAATGAATGTTATTATGTACACATTTTACATGAATCAAAATTGCAACATATGCATATACACGTTAAATTCACATAACACACCGATATCGTTGAATTACAAGCATATACATTTCACATGCCGAATTTGTAAAAGACATTGTGCATTTCATGGGGAAATAATGTTGAAGATCTGGTCGAAATGTAAATAGAACTTGTCCTCGGGGAAATCATCGACAAAGCTAAGACCCTTAGTCACCTTCACCATGTATACCGGAAGATTTTCATACGAACTGCAAAAATCGGCCTTAGATGCTTGCTCTCTTTTCAATGTCTACATGAAGAAGTTTCGTGTCAGGGACCATGGTCTCATACATGTAATCCGGTAGCATGGGTTCACTAGGGAAATGGGCCCCTCAAAGCGGTGAGCGATGACCCGCGGTCTGGTTATCAGCCTGTTTTTGGCTGTAATCGACCTTGCCTTGGTAATCCTCCTTTTTCTTCCACGGCTTCCTCTTCTTTGGTACAACATCTGCTGGGACACCTGGCAGAGCATCCCGTACTGCCCCATTCAAGGTCCTTAGAGTCGCCTTGGCATTGGAGGGATTTTGAGATTGGTCATTTTGAGTGTCGTCGGTTGGCGGCATATTGAAAAGACTCTTGGCAACGCTAGGGTTGGCTGCAGCAGGAGGTAACGCCCAATATGTGATTATAGTCTCAACAAAGGCTTTGCAATCCTCGTTAAGGCTAGAAGCCAATATTGGTCGCCCCAACATATGACTTCATAACATACACACATTGTCATATGCCGATGAACAAAGGTGGAAACGTATCTACTTTTCCGAACACTTTTGCTACTATTTTGGCACCTAATTTGCATGATTTTGAATGAAACTAACATGGACTGGCGTTGTTTTCAGCAGAACTGCTTGGTGTTATTTTTGTGCAGAAATAAAAGTGTTCAAAATTGGATGAGGATTTTTTGGAGAATTGTTTCAGAATAAATGATGAATAATGGAACGAAGATGGACCATAGGGGGCCACTAGGCATCCACACAGCCTGGTACGCGCGACCACCCCCTCAGCGCACCCCCTGGCCGTGTGGGCCCCCTAGCCCCCGCCTTATGGCGATTCCACGGCCCAAAAATCCTATATATGCCCAAAAAATCATCGACATGTTTTACGATACAGAGCCGCCGGCACCTCCTGTTCTTCCTTTGAATATCCGATCTGGAGTCTGTTTCTGGCACCGGAGAGAGGAATTCGTCGACGTCGTCATCACCAACCCTTCTCCAACAACGGTTGCATGATGCTCACATCCATGTGTGAGTAATTTCTCTATAGGCTCATGGAGATAGATGGGAATTGGATGAGATTTCTTATGTAATACATGTCAGATTGTTAGGGCTTGATGCCTAGTATCCACAATGTTCTGAGATTGATGTTGCTATGACTTTGCTATGCTTAATGCTTGTCACTAGGGCCTGAGTGCCATGATTTCAGATCTGAACCCTCTGTATTTTCATGAATATATTGTGTTCTTGATCTTATCTGCAAGTTGTATGCACTTGTTATTGTTCTGAACCCTAGACCCCAAAGTGAAAATAATTGGGATATCGACGGGGATGACTTTACCTTGAGTATTACATGTATTCACCGTATGTTAACGCTTTGATCTGGTTCTCTATTAAAAGTAGCGCCTTAATTACCCTTAATTTCAATTAGGATCCCGCTGCCACGGGAGGGTAGGACAAAAGATGCTGTGCAAGTTCTTATCGCAAGCACATACAACTATTTATGAAATGCATGCCTACATATGATTGATAAATTGGAGCTAGTTTGCTATCGCTCTATATTATGATTGTTACATAATGAATCTCATCTGAACAAAACCCACTATCTACTTCCAAGCCTACGCTTTCATCACTGTTGCTCTCTCTGAAAGTTACTACAGCTGCACTCTGCTACTACTCTCCAATATTGTTCTTGCTATTGTTACTGTTACTATATCACTACTGCTATCATATTGTTCTAGTAATAAATTGTTGCAAGCAAGTTATCTATCCAGTTGTGGTTAAATTGACAACTCAACTGCTGAAGCTTATAAATATTCTTTGGCTCCCTTTGTGTCGAATCAATAAATTTGGGTTGAAATACTTCCCTCGGAGACAGTTGTGATCCCTACACTTGTGGGTCATCAAGACTATTTTCTAGCGTTGTTGCCAGGGTGCATAGCTCTATTTATTAAGTTCACTTGGGAGTTATTTGTCTGCTGCAATTTATCCTTCACTATGGTAAAATTCAAGGATACTAAGACCAAGATTATGCCTTCCAAGACAACGCAAGGTACAGATTTATCTACTACCTCTACTCTTGATTCACCTACTATTTTGAGTCAATTTGTGACACCACCACCACCATCACATGCTTCACACTCTGCTATCTCACATATAGTAGGTACTGCTTCTGCTTTCGATGATACTTTTTATGATGCTTCTACTGTGCTTAATGAATCTGTTCCACTTGGAGAATTATTGGATGCTTATATTGCTATAGCTAAAGAAATTGAAACTATTGGAAATCTTAATGAATCACCTATTACACCTAGTTCTCTTGTTAAAAGAATACCTCTTAATCTACCAAGTACACCTGTGTTTGATGAAGAGTTTACTAAGGAGTTTATGGCTTATGATGATAGGGGTGGAATTGAAGGTTTAATTGAAATACTTAAGAAAAAGGCTATGGATAAACTAATTAAACCTGATCCCAAATTTGGCACCTCTCCTATATATGTTGATGACAAGGATTATGAATTCTGTGTTGATCCTTCACTTATTACTATGGTGGAATCAGATCCTTTCCATGGCTATGAAACTGAAAAGGTTATTGATCATTTGTATAAATCACATTCTATAGCCTCTTTATTTGTTCAGGAAGAAAAGATGTAATACTACTTTATGCTCATACTGTTTCCTTTCTCACGAAAAGGTGATGCTAAATCCTGGTTTAATAATCTTACACCTGGTAGCATAAATAGCCCTCGAGACATGGTTAAAGTTTTTAATGAGAAATATTTTCTTGCACATATGAAACAAGTTGCTTTGCATGACATTTATAACTTCACTCAACTTGAGGAATAGTATCTCCCTCAAGCATGGGGGAGGTTTTGTGCATTACTTGGGGCTTGCCCAGATCATCCAATTAAAAAGAATGAATTACTTGATATCTTTTGTAATGGACTAACCACTTAATCTTGGACATACCTAGATAGTTGTGCTGGTTATGTTTTTAGGGAAAAAACAGTTGAACAAGCTAAAGAATTATTGACTAACATACTGAAGAATCAGAATGATTGGACTATTCCTGAACCTCCACCTAAAACCAACTCCGAAGAAGAGAGGTATTATATTCCTCAGTCTAGAAGATATGCAAGAAGCTAATAAATCTATGAAAGAAAAATGTATTAAAGCTGAAGATGTGAAGAAATTACCTCCTATTTAAGAATTATTTGAATCAACCACTACAAATCAGGTAGTTGAGGTACATTCTCTCCATAAATTTGATGAAGTTGATATCCCTTATAATAAGTCTCCAAGTTGATGCTTAGAAGAGTTTGATAATTTTGTTGTTAAGCAACATCACTTTGATATGCAATTACATGATCATATATAGCAAAATACTATTATTATTGAATGTTTGAATGGTGTGTTAGAAAGAATTTCCAATGATGCAAAAGGTTTATGTAAGCATTTTTTCATGGTTCAAACTCAACTTGAATAAGTTTTTAGATATCAACAAGATTTGTTTAGGGATATGACTAAACATGAAAATAAACATGCTTATGGAGTAGAAACTACAGGAGGAAAATTTACACAGGAGCTCTTGTATTCTGAAGGTCATCCTAAAAGAATTGAACATGATACTCAGATAGTTAATGATAGTGCTCCTAGTTCACCTAAAAAGAAGAAAAAGAAGAGTAAAACTAAAACTTTGCATGTTGCTAGTGAACCTGTTTGAAAAAGAACCTGTTAAGGATCCTAATAATATATCGATCTCCGATGCTGAAACTCAGGATGATGAAGAGCATGAACCTAGTCAGGATAATGATAATGGTAATGATGATAACAATGATGATAATGATGCTCCACCTAAAAATGATAATGAACCTGAAAATGAGGTAGAGGTAGAACCTGAAGTTGAACTTAATGACCCACCTCCTAGGACTAATAGATTGATAAAAGATATTATGTTGCTAGGAAACATGGTAGAGAAAGAGAGCCTTGGGTGCACAAGTCTATGCCTTTTCCTAGTAAGACACATAATTCTAAAGATGAAGAGCAGTTCAATCCATTTGTTGAATATCTTAGGCCTCCTTTTCTTTTATTCCTTTTACTGATATACTCCCTCCATTCCAGAATATAAGGTGTATTGATTTTTGTGCAAGTCAGCCATTTGAATGTTTGACCAAGATTATAGATTAAAATAACAACATCTGCAATTCCTAATAGATAAAATATGAAACTACTTTTCATAATGGATCAAATGATATAAATTTTGTATTGTGGGTATTTATATATTTTTCTAAAAAACTCGGTCAAACATGCACTCGTTTGACTTTTGAAAAAACAAATACACCTTATATAAAGGAACAGAGGGAGTATTTAAGACTCATCCTTATTCCAAGTATATGAAGGATATTGTTACTAATAAAAAGAAAATTCCTAAAGATGAAATATCCGCTATGCTTGCTAACTATTCTTTTAAAGGAAAAAATACCTGATAAGCTAGAAGGTCCAGGGATACCTACTATACCTTGCTCTACTAAAAACAATTATGCTGGAACTGCTTTATATGATTCAGGAGCAGACGTTAGTGTTATGCCCTTCTCTCTTTACAAAAGACTTGATTTGAATAAGATGACACCTACTGAAATATGTTTTGCATGACTGATAAAACTACTACAGTCCCTATTGGCATATGTGAGGATGTTCCTATTTGTGGTTGCTAATGTTATGATCTTAATTGATATTATACTTGAGATGCCCGAGGATGATAACATGTCTATTATTCTCGGTAGACCTTTTCTTAATACTGTAGGGGCCGTTATTGATTGTAATAAAAGCAAGGATGCTTTCCATGTTAATGCCAATGAGCATATGATTTATTTCCCGAGAAAGACAAACAAAGGATATGCTCTCAATTTTATTGAAAAAATTATGACTATCACTATTGGAGATTTTGAATTTCCTATTCCGGTTCCTGAAAAGAAATATCAAATTATTATGATTGGAACCATGCCTGTCCAAGTTGAGGTAACATAAGTGTTTTATCAAGTTCTTCGGTTTTATATTGATCGAAAACAATTCATTAATAAGACCTGATCAACCTTGTTAATGAGTTCTTTTTGAAAAATATATAATCAAGGAATTTCGTAAGCACGAACTTCTATCATATTATTTTGTTCTCTGTTTGAATAAGTTCTATTAAAGTTTAGATGTTTTAGAATAGCTAGTTTCACCTAGAATATGAGTTCTACATGCAATAAAAAGTGCAAAAATAAAAGTTCCCAAGAATTCCTGAAATTTTACAAGAATTTTTATGCAATATTTAAAAAAAATTGGCACCTGAAACAACTCAGGGGGCCCACCAGGCCTCCACATGGCCTGGTGGTGCACCCACCCCCCTTGGCCACGCCATGGGGTTGTGTGGGGCCCACACGCACCCCCTCAAGTGGTGCTCGTGCCCCTACCTTCTTCTTCCTCCAGAAAAATTTCACAAAAATTTCCAATTCGTGTTCTTTCTGTCTTGCGAACAATTTTCGATCTCCTTGCTCGGAGCTTCATTTCTGATTTTTTCTAGGGATTGCTCCTTGGTATGTGACTCCTCCAATGGTCCAATTAGTTTTTGCTCAAGTGCTTTTTTACTTTGCTTATTATGATGTTGTAGGTGACCTTGAATATGAGCTTGCATGTCAAATTTATTAAGTTCTAAGTAGTTTTGATGCATGGTTTAGGCACTAGAAGCTTGTGGGAGTAGTTGCTATAAATTATTTTGAGTTTTGTTCACTTTTTATGAGTTGTTGAAAAAATTCAAAAAATGAGGAGGTTAAGGAATTATTTTGCGCCATCGAGGGATACTATGAATTCTTCAAGTCAAAGTACCAGGAGAACCGCCTATCATGAACCAAACTATGTTCTTCCCCGTCAAGTCGAGGCAAGAGCGTGCCAGTGGCCATGCGAGGATTTCATGGTGGGAGCAGGTATGACCACTTTCCTCACTTATAAATGCTCTCGGTATGAACTTCTCATTAATACTTTCGTGCAAAATTTTACTTTTACAGTTGGACGCAATGAGTCTCAAGTTTCATTTCACTTATATGATCAGGCTCATAATATAACTTTGGCAGAATTCTATGATATTTGTAAAATTACTTACCATGGTAGCGTTAGTGTGCCTCAACATGAGGACTTTGATGAATTTCTGAAAGGTTCGTGCGTAGGAGAAACTAGGGGAGTTTCACATGGTAAAATAATGATACGTCCATTTTGCATCATGTTTTCCTATTGTTATTTATAATGTTTTAGATCAATATTTCACTTTATGATGCAATTCTAATGCCTTTTCTCTCTTATTATGCAAGATCTATATGAAGAGGGAAACTGTCGGCAGCTGGAATTCTGGACCTGAAAAGAGCTACAACAAAGATAGCTATTCTCCGGAGCTCCAAATGACCTAAAAATTTACGGAGAATTATTTTGGAATTAATAAAAACACTAGAAGAAGAATCACCAGGAGGGGCCCCACCAGTGAGCCACAGGCTTAGGTGGCGCGCCCCCCTGGAGCGCTCCACCCAAGCTTGTGGGCCCACCAGCAGGCCTCCGTGGCCCTCCAGCTATATGAAGCCATTTTCCCTAGAAAAAAATCAAGAGAAGACTTTCGGGATGAAGCACCGCCGTCTCGAGGCGGAACCTGGGCAGGAGCACTTTTGCTCTTCGGCGGAACGATTCCGCCGGGGATACTTCCCTTCGGGAGGGTGAAATTGAAGCCATCGTCATGACAAACGTTCCTCTCATTGTGGGAGGACTAATCTCCATCAACATCTTAACCAACACCATCTCATCTCAAACCCTAGTTCATCTCTTGTATTCAATCTTTGTCTCAAAACCTCAAATTGGTACCTGTGGGTTGCTAGTAGTGTTGATTACATCTTGTAGTTGATCCTAGTTGGTTTATTTTGTGGAAGATCATATGTGCAAATTGTTAATCACATATTATTCTCCTCTGATCATGAACATGAATATTATTTGTGAGTAGTTCCATTTGTTCTTGAGGACATGGGAGAAGTCTTGTTACAAGTAATCATGTGAAGTTGATATTCGTTCAATATTTTGATGATATGTATGTTGTTCTTCCTCTAGTGGTGTCGTGTGAACGTCGACTACATGACACTTCACCATGTTCGGGCCTAGGGGAAGGCATTGGGGGGTAGTAAGTAGACGATGGGTTGTGAGAGTGACAGAAGCTTAAACCCTAGTTTATGCGCTATTCCGTAAGGGGCTGATTTGGATCCATATGTTTCAGGCTATGGTTAGATTTATCTTAACTCTTCTTTCGTAGTTACGGATGCTTGCGAGAGGGGGAAATCATAACTGAGTTGCTTGTTCAAGTAAGAACAACACCCTAGCACCGGGCCACCCACATATTAAATTATCAAAGTAGTGAACGCGAATCAACTAAACATGATGAACCTTGATGTCTACTACGCAACTTTATTCTTGTAGACTCTGTTGGGCCTCCAAGCGCAGAGTTGTGTAGGACAACAGCAAATTTCCCTCAAGTGGATGACCTAAGGTTTATCAATCCATGTGAGGTGTAGGATGAAGATGGTCTCTCTCAAACAACCATGCAATCAAATACAAGAAATCTCTTTTGTCCCCAACACACCCAATACAATGGTAAATTGTATAGGAGTACTAGTTCGGCGAAGAGATGGTGATACAAGTGTAATACAGATAGTAGATATAGGTTTTTATAATCTGAATAAATAAAAACAACAAGGTAGCAAGTAACAAAAGTGAGTAATTAAAAACGGTGTCTTAATGCTTAGAAACAAGGCTTAGGGTTCATACTTTCACTAGTGCAATCTCTCAATAGTGCTAACATAATTGAATCATATAACCATCCCTCAACGTGCAACAAAAAATCACTCCAAAGTTCCTATCAATAGGAGAGAACATAATATGAAATTTTTGTAGGTAGCAAAACCACCTCAAAGTTATCTTTTTCGATCAATCTATTGAGCCATCCCTATAAGTGTCACCGACAGCCCTAGAGTTCGTACTAAAATAACACCATATGATACGCATCAATCAACTCTAATGTCACCTAGATACTCCAATGTCACCACAAGTATCCGTGAGTTAATTATTCGATATGCATCAAACAATTTCAGATTCATAATATTCAATCCAAGACAAAGAACTTCAAAGATTACCCCAAAGTTTCTATCGGAGAAAGTAGGATGAAAACGTGTATCAACCTATGTGTCTAGATTACCCCAATGTCACCTCGGGAATCTGCAAGTTGATTACCAAAACATATATCAAGTGACTCATTAGAATACCCAATTGTCACCACGGGTATCCATATGCAAGACTGTCGAGGTACGACCAAGACAATCTATGGGATCAACAAGATCCCTTTGCGGTTCGGCTGTGGGGATCAACAAGCACAAAGAGCAGAATCAGTAGCACACACAAGTTTACCCAGGTTCGGGCCACCGCAAGGCGTAAAACCCTACTCCTGCTTTGGTTGTATTGGTTGTGTTGAGCTCAAGTTACAAGGAGCGCAGCTTGCCGGCTAGCTGTGCGGGAAGTGCAGCTACTACGTGCAAATGAGCAAAGTGTCGACCCTTTTTGGGGTTGGGAGTCCAGATTTTGGACCCCCCTTCTACGTTGCCCTGGTCCTCCTTTTATAGCTCAAGGGGATACCATAGTGGCAATCTTGTAAAATACTTATTTGACATGTGCTGCTGACATGCACAAGGACGGGTGTCAATAAAGGTGTTCTTCAGCGGTGGGCTGCCACGTGCCCCGACAAGCTCTACCAAACCAGCTGCGCGCCCGCCATCTGTCAGCAAGACTCTGACATGTCGCTGAGGTGGAGCGATGGATAAAGCTTGCCGGATATTGGCTTGCTGGCTCGTCCTTGCCGGGTCTTGGCTTGCTAGCTCCTCCTTGCCGGGTCTTGAGTGTTTCTTGGTAGATTCCTTCTCGGCCATGCTTTTCCCGGTACGGAGGCTGCTACTTGCCGGTGCGTAGTCAGGAGTATGAATACCCCTGGTTTTCACTACACTGATAGGAGCCCCCGGGCCTAGGCCAAACACGCGTGCGGCGCGTTTGTCTGGGCTAGGCCCATTAGTATGCACCGGCAAATGCTTGGGCAAAAGATAATCATTATTCACTCCTCTTAAATATGTGTTGACGACAACGCATTTTTGCACTGAATGCGAAGTCATGTATAAAAGTTACAGCAGGGGTGCATGCTTGAAGGAACACACCAAACTGTTCCGTGAAGAGCCAGCCCCCGTGCTCTTCTTATATAAGAATAGCAACAAGTGTGATGCTCAATTCATTGGTGAAGAGCCAGCCCCCGTGCTCTTCTGATAAAAGAATAGCAACGCGTGCGATGCTCGATTCATTGGTGAAGAGCCAGCCCCCGTGCTCTTCAAATAAAATAATAGCAATGAGTGCGATGCTCGATTCATTTTACTTATTTTGTCATCGTCTTCATCTTCTTAGACTGCCGACAAGTTGAAAGTGATCCGTCAAGCTGTTATCCCAATCGCCGGCAAGACCACCGCTGAGCGTCACCAGGAAAAAGGACAACCACTGTGACAGAAATTCTTCTTGCATGTTTATAGCTATGAACACAAATGTAAAGAAAATAATTTTTCTTTAATTAGTTCAGCTTTAACAGACGCTCAACATATTCCCCTATATTAGAGAAATGTATGCTTCTTTCTTGAATAAACATGTCCTTGTACATTTCTAGCACCCTACGCTTGCTGGAAAGCTTCCAGGTGCGCATGTTCCAGTCAGCAGCGCTTGAGGAAATAGGCCCTTAGCAGCTTGCCGGGAACATCGCCTCCCAGGAAGGTTTACCTTGCCGGTATTAATGCAACTGCCCAAATTATTGAGCGGACTCGAAACAACTTGGAGCGCAATTTAACCCCGAGAAAGCTCCTTCTCGTGCAGGTTTATGTACAAAGATGAAACCACTCAAGGAATAATACGAGATTAGTAAGAAAAGTTTTAGAATTTCGAAACTTAGCTTTCTCTGTCGCCAAATATTCCCTTGAATGTCGTTGGAGCAATCTCACTCCTCTACTCTCCTGGGAAACTTGCATGCGAAGGAGCTTCTGCGATAGCTTGCTTCTGTTTGCCAAGAAGTTCGCCTTATGAGAGGTGTCTGATATATGATTGTAGCCCGTGCCAGAGCTTATGACTCAACGACAACATTTAAGCATGCCTATGCCCTTGCTAGAGCGTGTAGCTCAATAGCAAGACAAAACGTTCCTGTCGGAGCCTGTAACTCGACGACAAGAACTGGCGACTGCTCTGCCTCTGCTAGAGCACATAGCTCGATAACAGAAGCAAGTGACCCTGCCAGAACCTATGGCTTGATGGTAAGGATTTCTAATATTGTCGAAATCTATTGCTCGTCGGCAAGATCCGGCTTGTCGCTAAAATTGACCTTCCCGGTATCTTAAGCGAAAGGCGCTGCTAGCCCCCGAGCCTGAGTTCCAGGAGAAGTCTTCCGGCAGAGAACTCTAAAGATCTCAATGCTGGATGGAATTTTGTTTGTTGGTGAAGAAGTTTGGCCACATTTGTCTCCGCCTCCGCCCCCATCCATCGTGGGCATCTGAAACGGTAATCTGGAGGAAAATGGAGCCGCAGCGGCTGCACTCCTGGCTTGTGTTGCTCCGGTCCTCACCTCTCAAGTGGCTAAGATCACCAGAATGATGAGGGAATTGGCTGCCTCCGCCACCACCGTCCGCGCCGGTTCCACCAGCGCCGCCGGCTCCGCCAGTTCCAACCCCCGCCTCCTGTATTCGCAGGGGTCGGCACCTTGGACGTGAACGATGCTGTCGATGTTGCGCCCTTCTTGTTGGGCACCATCGGTGATGAAGAAAATTATGTAGCTAGCACGTAGACAGCTGAATCAGGTTCGTGCACGCAATCCCCCTACCTGGCGCGCCAAAGATGTCGAGGTACGACCAAGACAATCTATGGGATCAGCAAGATCCCTTTGCGGTTCGGCTGTGGGGATCAACGAGCACAAAGAGCATAATCAGCAGCACACACAAGTTTACCCAGGTTTGGGCCGCCGCGAGGCGTAAAACCCTACTCCTGCTTTGGTTGTATTGGTTGTGTTGAGCTCAAGTTACAAGGAGCGCAGCTTGCCAGCAAGTTGTGCGGGCAGTGCAGCTACTACGTGCAAATGAGCAAAGTGTCGACCCTTTTTGGGGTTGGGAGTCCAAATTTCGGACCCCCCCTTCTACGTTGCCCTGGTCCTCCTTTTATAGCTCAAGGGGATACCACAGTGGCAATCTTGTAAAATACTTATTTGACATGTGATGCTGACACGCACAAGGACGGGTGTCAATAAAGGTGTTCTTCAGCGGCGGGCTGCCACGTGCCCCGACAAGCTCTGCCAAACCAGCTGCGCGCCTGCCATCTGTCGGCAAGACTCTGACATGTCGCTGAGGTGGAGCGGTGGATAAAGCTTGCTGGATCTTGGCTTACTGGCTCGTCCTTGCCAGGTCTTGGCTTGCCAGCTCCTCCTTGCCGGGTCTTGAGTGTTTCTTGGTAGATTCCTTCTCGGCCATGCTTTTCCCGGTAAGGAAGCTGCTACTTGCCGGTGCATAGTCAAGAGTATGAATACCCGTAGTTTTCACTACACCGACAAAGACATACATCAAGTGATCTCAAATCCAAATATTCAATCCGATAATAATGAAACCTCAAAGGGCAAGACTCAATTCATCACAACAAAGATAGAGAGGGAAGAACTTCATATGATCCAACTATATTAACAAAGCTCATGGATACATCAAGATCGTGCCAAATCAAGAACACGAGAGAGAGAGAGATAAAGAGAGAGAGAGGGAGAGAGAGAGAGATCGAACACATAGCTACTAGTACATACCCTCAGCCTGGAGGATGAACTACTCACACATCACCATGAGAACGGAGGAGAAGTTGGTGGTGATGGTGATGGAGGACATGTCCCTGGCGGCGTCCCAGTGCCATCGGAGAAGAGGGGGAAGGGGTTGTTGTCTTCTTTTTCTTGCGACTGTTTTCGGAGCCCTTCACCGTTTCTTATATTCCCGGAGATCCGTAACTCTGATTGGGCTGAAAATTTGAGGGGATTTTTATCCGGAAATTATCTTTCTTGTGGAGAAAGAAGGGCTCCAACCGTCCTACGAGGTGCCCACAAGACATCTGGCACGCCTAGGGGGGTAGGGCGCGCCCTGTTGCCTTGTGGGGCCCTCGGGCACCGTCTTGCGTTGATTCTTTCTCCCAAAAATCACATATATTCCATAAAAAATCTCCGTAAATTTTCATCGTGTTTGGACTTCGTTTGGTATAGTTTTTCTGTGAAACAAAAAACATGCAAAAAATAGGAACTGGCACTGGGCACTAAATTAATAATTTACTCCATAAAAATAATATAAAAGGGCACCAAAACCATATAAAATTATTGTAAACATGGCATGAATACTTCATAAATTTTAGATACGTTAGAGACGTATCAGCATCCCCAAGCTTAATTCCTGCTCGTCCTCGAGTAGGTAAATGATAAAAGAAATAATTTATGAAGTGTGAATGCTAGTGTAGTGCATAAGTTTGATATTTCAATCACTTTTCCTAGCATCATAAACAGAAACTCTTTCTCATAAACTCATCATGATAAAGTAGCAATCAATTCACATGTTATGGCTCAAACAATGTATTCTCTTGAAACTTAACAACCCATGTTCTTAGTCACCAAACAATTACAAATCATATTATTTTCAGAAAAGTCTAAGTAAGAGCTCCACATACTCAATTATCATATAGTCTTCTATGATTGCTAGTACTCAAAGCATATTTTTAGAACAAATAGCATCCATTTAACATAGAGGAAGATAGGGGCTTAATATTTCGCCTCCCAACTTACTTATCATAGAAATGATTGTCAACAATAATAACTCATGATCAAATATATTTGACTGGATATATGTGCCTGGATCTTTCCCCACCACATGATGCTTGCCAGGTGGAGAATAATTGAGGTTGGAATAAGAAGTTGACTCAACATGAAAAGTAAATAGATAGGCCCTTCGTAGAGGGAAGCATGGATTTGCTAATGTGCCAGAGCTCATTGCTTAAAATAGAGATAATTTCATTTGAGAGGTGTACTTTTCGTGTCAACGGTTTAACGACAAAGTTTTCAATATCTTCCATGCTAAACACATTAATGGTAGTTCCCATGCTTTTACACTCCCCTCCACCATACTAACACAAACTATGGCTAGCCGAATCCACGGGTGCCTGCCAACTTTCAACTTTTCCGAGGGAGTGTCATTTATAAATTTTATTTTTTTGTTCGGGACTAGGCATCCCTATTACCAGCCTTCCTCAAATTTGACGAGTGAATAAACTCTCGTCGAAGTTGTTTACCAGCGGGTATCAACCGACGATGATTGTGGGGATTAGTACGCGTGGAGATTATTGAGGTGGGTTAGCACACGAGACAAGATTTAGACAGCTTCGGGCCCCGGGAAACATCATCCGGTAATAGCCCTACGTGATGTTTGTGTCTAGGTTTTATTCCGTATGCTCATGAGGGAGTCACTGTTGTTGAGCCGGCTCTCCTCTAGTTGTGTCTAGCCATAGAGATTCTCTAAGTTCTGCCCTCTTGGGGCGCCTTGCCCCTCCTTATATAAGTTCAAGTGGCCGGATTACATGTAGAGTCCTAGTAGAATAGAAACTAGTCTCATCTTCTATTACAAGCCGGATATTAGTCCAGGTCTTATTCAAGCGGTCCAAAGCTGGCCTGCTGGGCCACCCCCATGTTGGGACACGTTCTACCTCCGTGTGGTCACTCGTATTCTCTTCCGCATTAATCAACCCAGGCCAGATTTGTCCTCCACTGGGTCATGGTTCCTCCGCCGGGTCTTCCTCCCCTTGCCGGGTTCCGTGTAGCCTCCCAGCTCATAGTGAGCCGGCCCAAGTTGTTTCCTCGATAACCCGGGCTTGGGCCTTCTGGTCTAGCCAGGTCATGTCTTAGACTGTCGGGTCTAGTCGCGGGTAATTCCCCCGACATTAGCCCCCAGGTTAGCTTCAATTTATTCATGCTAAGCTCCTAAAATAAGAATAATCAATGTGTTTAAGGGACCGGCTCGCTCAACTAGCCGGCTTACTCAATGAACCGGCTCCTAAAAAATCCGGGTCTCTTTGTCATATCAACAGGCCGGCTTTAGAATCAACTTGCTGACACTGGTTCCATGCAGAAAAATATTAGAAAAATAACCCGTCTGACGTTTGAGTCAGTCTTCCAGTGCCTCAGCTTGATAAAAATATTGGGAATAAGAAATTCATATGATGTTGACCCGGCTTTCAATGCTTCCTATGAATAGCTTGGAGTAGATAAACTTTTGCAAAATTTTCCACTAAGAACATGAAACCTAGCTCGATCAAAACTGAGAGCTTTGAAGATGTTCCTCCTTTATCTCCATATTATCTGTAGCCCCGAAGCTCAGAGTGTATCACTTCGTGATGACTTGGTGCTTTGCATAGAAAAATATTTTGACTGAGTAGCCCCCAAGTGCCGGGTTGCCTGGCCTGCGGCAAGCTGGGACTTTATAATTGTCTTGTGCTCACAAAGCTTCAGCTAGTGTAGCCCCCAAGTCTTAAGAGTAGAACGTAGTGCTAGCTTAAGACTTTCTTAAATATAAATGTTTGCAACTTTGGAGAAATCCGGGTTGTTCATCTGAGTCGCCAGTCATAAACTGAATGTTTTGCATTACACATGTGGAGCCCCCAAGGGCCGGCTCATCATGAAATGATGGGCCGGGTCTTTTAATTGACTCTGATGACTCGATTTAAACAGCTGAATCGTGTAGCCCCCAAGTGCCGGGTTGTCTTGCCTGCATCAACTCGGGGCTTGTATTGAGAATGAGCCTTTATTGTAATGTAGAAGAAAAACAACTCCGTTGTAGCCCCCAAGTGCCGGGTCGCCAGCCTGCGGCGACTTGGGACTTTTTGAATGATCATTAATCACTTATTTTGATGTAGAAAATGTTGGATCAAGCCAACTCGGAGATTTCCGGGTTGAAGAAGAATAAGCTGGTGTCAACCCGGAAAATCCAACTACCGGCTCTCAGCCCTTAACGTCCGTTCTGCCGGCTTGACTGTTGAAACAATATTGATAAGGACCGCCCAGACGGGGCTTGTAATAACTGTTCATCTGAAACTCCGTAGAACTGCCAGCGCCATCGGGCACTTAGTGTTTTACTTTAAAACCGATGGTGCTTCGTGATGAAAGAAATCCTTGGGCGTGGTTGCAGTGCAACCCGAAATTGTTATTTTTGTAACTGACTCCTCAAGTTTGCATTTGCTTGAAGAAGAACCATAAGCTGTGGTTGCCATGCAACCCGGCAATTCATGTTGCCGTTGTATTAGAATCATAATTGATGAGACCTGATACGTCTCCAACGTATCTATAATTTATGAAGTATTCATGCCATGTTTACAACAATTTTATATGGTTTTGGTATGATTTGATTAGAACTAACCCGGACTGACGCTGTTTTCAGCAGAACTACCGTGGTGTTTTTTTTGTGCAGAAATAAAAGTTCTCGGAATTGGCTGAAACATTCTGGTGATTTTTTTTTGGAACATAAGAGACCCCTGAAGCTTCGTGGAAGGACCAAAAGAGTCACGAGGAAGCGACAAGCCTGCTAGGCATGCCCTGGGGGGTAGGGAGGGCCTAGCAAGCTTGTCGCTCCCTCGTGGGGCCCCTTGACGTGAAACCAACGCCAAAAATTCCTATAAATACCAAAAACCCCAGAAAGAAACCTAGAACTTCCACGCCGCCGCCGCAAGCCTCTGTACCGAAGCGATCTCATTCGGAGCCCTATTCCGGCACTCTGCCGGAGGGGGGGAATCGTCACCGGAGGCCATCTTCATCATCCCAGCGGTCTCCATGATGAGGAGGGAGTAGTTCACCCTCGGGGCTGAGGGTATGTACCAGTAGCTATGTGTTTGATCTCTCTCTCTCTCTCTCTCTCTCTCTCTCTCTCTCTCTCTCTCTCTCTCGGGTTCTTGATTTGGCAAGATCTTGATGTATCGTGAGCTTTGTTAATATAGTTGGGATCATACGGTGTTTCTTCCCTCTCTATCTTCTTGTGATGAATTGAGTCTTTCCCTTTGAGGTTTCGTTATTGTTGGATTGAATATTTCAGATTTGAGAACACTTGATGTATGTCTTTCATGTGGTTACCCTGGTGACAATGGGGTATTTTATTGATTCACTTGATGTATGTTTTGGTAATCAACTTGCAGATTCCCGTGACCTTGGGGTGATCTAGGCATAGGGGTTGGTTGCACGTTTTCATTATCTTTTCTCCGATAAGAAACTTTGGGGTACTCTTTGAAGTTCTTTGTGTGGATTGAATATTATGAATTTGAAGTTGTTTGATGCATATCGAATAATCAACTCACGGATACTTGTGGTGACATTGGAGTATCTAGGTGACATTAGAGTTGGTTGATGCATATCATATGGTGTTATTTTAGTACGAACTCTAGGGCTATTTGTGACACTTATAGGGATAGCTCAATAGATTGATCGGAAAGGATAACTTTGAGGTGGTTTCGTACCCTACAACAATTTCTATATTATGTTCTCCGCTAATAGGAACTTCGGAGTGATTCTTTGTCGCACGTTGAGGGATTGTTATATGATTCAATTATGTTAGCATTGTTGAGAGATTGCACTAGTGAAAGTATGAACCCTAGGCCTTGTTTTCAAGCATTGCAATACCGTTTGTGCTCCGTTATATCACTTGCTACCTTGCTGTTTTTATATTTTCAGATTACAAAAACCTATATCTACTATCCATACTACACTTGTATCACCATCTCTTCGCCGAACTAGTGCACGTATACAATTTACCATTGTATTGGGTGTGTTGGGGACACAAGAGATTTCTTGTATTTGATTGCAGGGTTGTTTGAGAGAGACCATCTTCATCCTACGCCTCCCACGGATTGATAAACCTTAGGTGATCCACTTGAGGGAAATTTGCTACTGTCCTACAAAACTTTGCACTTGGAGGCCCAACAATGTCTACAGGAATAAAAGTTGCGCAGTAGACATCAAGCTCTTTTCTGGCGCCGTTGCCGGGGAGGTGAGTCCTTGAAGATATATCTTTAGATCTTGCAATCGAATCTTTTAGTTTCTTGTTTTATCACTAGTTTGGTTTTATAAAAGAGAACTACAAAAAAACATGGAATTGAGGTTGCCTCAAATGCTTCATCTCTATAATATCTTCATTGAAAATGATGGATCGGAAAATTGTGCCAAAGTGTTAGAAGAAGAATTGAATAAAATGTTTGGCATAAAATCTTTGAATGATGAGCATGATTGCAATGTTGTTAGTATGCTTTCTATGAATATCCATGATGCTAATGATATGCAAAGCCATAAGCTTGGGGATGCTATGTTTGATGAAGATGATATTTTTAGTCCCCCAGGTTTTGATGAGCAAATTTATTATGATGATTGCATGCCTCCTATTTATGATGATTATATTGATGAAAGTGGGTTTGGAAGAGTGTCAACTCTAGGTACTAATGATGCCAATATTTTGGAGGGTGTCATGACTTTATTTAATGATGATTCCACTATTTTGGAAGAGGTTTCAATTGATTATGACAACAAAGTTGCTATCTATGATGATTATTGTGATGACATGTATGCTATAAAGAATAATGATAACTATGAAACTTGTCATCATGATTTTAATTTTCAAATGGATCATGCCAATCAAGTGTCTCATGATAGTTATTTTGTTGAGTTTGCTCCCACTATTATGAATGTGAAGAAAAATTGCTTATGTGGAGAGTAATAAAAATTCTATGCTTGTGAATCATGAAAAGAATGATTTATGTGATAGTTATATTGTTGAATTCCTTCATGATGCTACTGAAAATTATTAGGAGAGAGGAACATATGCTTTTACATATCTCAATAATACCAAATTTCCTCTCTATTTGTTGAAAGTTTTGAAGTTATGCTTGTTTTGCCTTCCTATGCTAGTTGATTCTTGCTCCCATAAATTGTTTGTTCAGAAAATCCCTATGCATAGGAAGTGGGTTAGGCTTAAATGTGCTTGTCATATGATTCATGATGCTCTCTTTGTGTTTCAATTCTTATCTTTTATGCGAGCATCATTGAAATCATCATGCCTAGCTAAAAGGCATTAAAGAAAAGCGCTTGTTGGGAGACAACCCAATATTTATACCTACTGTTTTTGTGTGTTCACATGATTAAGCTACTATAGTAATCATGTTTTATAGCTTTTGTTTCAATAATGTGCCAAGTAAATCCTTTGGGATAGTGTGGATGATAGTTGACTTGATTCTGTGCAAAAACAGAAACTTTTGCGTCCAGTGCAGAAATTTCTATAATTTACTGGAGCATAAAAACCTTCTGAAATTTTTAAAAATGATTGAAATACAAATTTCCTACGTTATCCTAATATTTCAGAATATTTGGAGTTGCATAAGTATGGTGTTTATTCAGATCATTACAGACTGTTCTTTTTTTGACAGATTCTGTTTTCAATGCATAGTTTGCTTGTTTTAGTGCTTCCATATCTTATATTGAGTAATATAAATTGTGGAAATGATAGAATAAAGTAGGCATTATGTGATAACAATTATGAATCTTGTCTTGACAGTACCTAAGTGGATGATTTATTTTTATCATACTAACCTATCTCACGAAGTTCCGTTAAGTTTTGTGTGATTGAAGTTTTCAAGTTTTGGGTGAGATAACGATATGAGGAGAATAAGGAGTGGCAAGACCCTAAGCTTGGGGATGCCCAAGGTACCCCAAGGTAATATTCAAGGAATACCCAAGCAACTAAGCTTGGGGATGCCCCGGAAGGCATCCCCTTTTTCGTCTTCAACATTATCGGTAACCTCACTTGGAGCTATATTTTTATTCGTCACATAATATGAGTTTTGCTTGGAGCATCATTTTCTTTTGTTCATATTTTCTTGCTGTTATCAATAATCATGTTTTGTATCTTTTAGTTCAATAAAATGCCAATTATAGCCTTTACCATGCTCAGTTTGCAAGTTCATGTGTTGCTGTTTGAAAACAGAATTTTTTTTGTTATGTCCAGAATATTCCTGAATAGTCAGAACATGATAAAAATCTGAAATTTTTACACAGTAAGCATGCATGAGTTCTCTGTCACGTGGTAATTTTTCAGAATTTTTGGAGTTAGGGAATTATGAATTCTTATTCACCCTTTACAGACTATTCTGTTTTGGAAGATTGCTGTTATAGTTGCATTGTTTGCATATGTTTGCTTGTTTAATGTTTCTATTTGTGGATAGGAGTATTAAATATGCAGAGACATTTATCATGCAATGTTTAATTATAATTTTAGTGATTTATTACAGTAGAGAATGTTAAGGTTTTGAGTTGATTTATACTAACTTATCTCACGAGTTCTTGTTGAGTTTTGTGTGGATGAAGTTTTTAAGATTTAGGAGAAGCCTTGATATGAGAGGAATTAAGGAGACACAAGAGCTCAAGCTTGGGGATGACCAAGGCACCCCAATATAACATTCCAAGAAGTCTCAAGAAACTAAGCTTGGGGATGCCCCGGTAGGCATCCCACCTTTCTTCATCAACACCTATCGGTTAGCCTAAGTTTTTACTTGTTCACATGATATGTGCTATTCTTGGAGTGTCCTTTTATTTTCATTTTGTTTGCTGTTTGAATAAAATTATCAAGATCTGAAATCTTTATTGAGAGAGAGTCTTCGCATAGCTACTTAATTGTTTAACTACTTATTAATCTTCACTTATATCTTTTGGAGTAGTTTCTCGTTTACTCTCGTGCTTCACTTATATCCCAAGAGTAAATTATTGAATGAATTGAATATCATAAAGTTGAAATTATATGTGTTTCATATGCTTGTCCCATGAGGAGTAGTGACTTCACATAAAAGAAGTATAAGTAGTAAAATTTATTGAAAGTTAGCAAACACAACATTGGTCACTTGAACAATTCATGAAAGAATATTGAAGGAAGAGAGATTTCACATATAAATATACTATCTTGGACATCTTCTATGATTGTGAGCCCCCAATAACTATTTTCAACCTTGATCAAGTAGTTGATGTTGGACAAGACAACGTAGTGGGTTATGTTTGTTTATATTCACATAGAAGTTATATGTTCTTCGATCCTCTAACATGTGGTGCTTGCCCCCCATCCTTTGCTAGCCAAAAAACTGCACTAAGTAGAGATACTACTTGTGCATCCAAAACCCTTGAACCCAGTTTCATGTCATGAGATTCCACTATACCTACCTATGGATTGAATAAGATCCCTTAAGTAAGTTGTCATCGGTGCAAAAGCAATAAAAATTGCTCCTAAATATGTATGATCTTTTATTGTAAGGGAAAATAAGCTTTGTACGAACTTGTGATGGTGAAGAAATAAAAGTGACGGACTGCATAATAAAGGTTGCTATCACAAGGGGTAATATAAAGTGACGTTCCTTTACATTAAGAGCTTGCACATCCAAAAATAAAAAGCGCATGACAACCTCTGCTTCCCTCTGCGAAGAGCCTATCTTTTACTTTATGTATTTACTATGCAAGAGTTAATAGTGTTCTTCTCTATTTCGTTTTTATTTTCTCTCTTGGCAAGCATCATGTGGTGGGGAAAGATCCAGGCACATATATCAATTTGAATATAGGTTATCATGAGTTATTATTGTTGACATTATCCCTGAGATAATTAAGTTGGGAGGCAAAACATTAAGCGCCTATCTTCCTATGTGTTTGACTGAAACGGTTTGTTCTAAAAATATGCTTTGAGTGTCAGCAGTCATGGATGACTAAATGATAGTTGAGTATGTGGAATTTGCTAAAACAAAGCTCTTACATAGACCCTTCCTGAAAATAAGATGAATTGTAATTGTTTGATGACTGAAAACATAGTTTGTTAGTTTACAAGAAAGTTTATGATCTATACTTTAACATGTGAATAGCTTGCTTCTTGATCATGAGAAATTTTATGAGATGAGCTACTATTTATGATATATAATTATGCTAGAAAAAGTGCTTAAAATTATCATTGATCAAACTTATTGCACTATGCTAGCATTCACACTTCATAAATTATTTCTTTTATCATTTACCTACTCGAGGACGAGCAGGAATTAAGCTTGGGGATGCTGATACATCTCCAACGTATCTATAATTTATGAAGTATTCATGCCATGTTTACAACAATTTTATATGGTTTTGGTATGATTTGATTAGAACTAACCCGGACTGACGCTGTTTTCAGCAGAACTACCGTGGTGTTGTTTTTTGTGCAGAAATAAAAGTTCTCGGAATTGGCTGAAACTTTTTGGTGATTTTTTTGAAACATAAGAGACCCCCGAAGCTTTGTGGAAGGACCAGAAGAGTCACGAGGAAGCGACAAGCCTGCTAGGCGCGCCCTGGGGGGTAGGAAGGGCCTAGCGAGTTTGCTGCTCCCTCGTGGGCCCCCTTGACGTGAAACCAACACCAAAAATTCCTATAAATACCAAAAACCCCAGAAAGAAACCTAGAACTTCCATGCCACCGCCGCAAGCCTCTGTACCAAAGCGATCTCATCCGGAGCCCTATTCCGGCACTCTGCCGGAGGGGGGAATCATCACCGGAGGCCATCTTCATCATCCCGGCGGTCTCCATGACGAGGAGGGAGTAGTTCACCCTCGGGGCTGAGGGTATGTACCAGTAGCTATGTGTTTGATCTCTCTCTCTCTCTCTCGTGTTCTTGATTTGGCACGATCTTGATGTATCGTGAGCTTTGTTAATATAGTTGGATCATATGGTGTTTCTTCCCTCTCTATCTTCTTGTGATGAATTGAGTCTTTCCCTTTGAGGTTTCGTTATTGTCGGATTGAATATTTCAGATTTGAGAACACTTGATGTATGTCTTGCTTGTGGATACCCCTGGTTACAATGGGGTATTTTATTGATTCACTTGATGTATGTTTTGGTAATCAACTCGCGGATTCCCGTGACCTTGGGGTGATCTAGGCATAGGGGTTGGTTGCACATTTTCATTATCTTTTCTCCGATAAGAAACTTTGGGGTACTCTTTGAAGTTCTTTGTGTGGATTGAATATTATGAATTTGAAGTTGTTTGATGCATATCGAATAATCAACTCACGGATACTTGTGGTGACATTGGATTATCTAGGTGACATTAGAGTTGGTTGATGCATATCATATGGTGTTATTTCAGTACGAACTCTAGGGCTTTTTGTGACACTTATAGGGATGGCTCAATAGATTGATCGGAAAGGATAACTTTGAGGTGGTTTCGTACCCTACAATAATTTCTATCTTATGTTCTCTGCTAATAGAAACTTTGGAGTGATTCTTTGTCGCACGTTGAGGGATTGTTATATGATTCAATTATGTTAGCATTGTTGAGAGATTGCACTAGTGAAAGTATGAACCCTAGGCCTTGTTTTCAAGCATTGCAATACCGTTTGTGCTCCGTTTTATCACTTGCTACCTTGCTGTTTTTATATTTTCAGATTACAAAAACCTATATCTACTATCCATATTACACTTGTATCACCATCTCTTCACCGAACTAGTGCACCTATACAATTTACCATTGTATTGGGTGTGTTGGGGACACAAGAGATTTCTTGTATTTGATTGCAGGGTTGTTTGAGAGAGAGACCATCTTCATCCTACGCCTCCCACGGATTGATAAACCTTAGGTCATCCACTTGAGAGAAATTTGCTACTGTCCTACAAAACTCTGCACTTGGAGGCCCAACAACGTCTACAGGAATAAAAGTTGCGTTGTAGACATCAAGACCCGGCCTTTCTGAAAAGAAGGCCAATTTCTGCAAAAAAGATGCAATATGTACAAATAATTGTAATATAAATGCAAAGTACTATATAATAAGATAATTATAGCAATGCAAACTGTAAAATAAAAGCCGGCTTTCGAGGCACGACATAAAGACCGACTTTCGAGGCTCTGATGACCCAGAAGTGTCGGGGATGAATCATAGTCCTTTCGATAAGTAAGAGTGTCGAACCCACTGAGGAGCAGAAGGAAATGACAAGCGGTTTTCAGCAAGGTATTTTCTGCAAGCACTGAAATTGTAGGTAACAGATAGTTTGGTAGCAAGATAATTCATAACAAGTAACAAGTAGTAACGGTAACAAAAGTGCAGCAAGGTGGCCCAATCCTTTTTATTGCAAAGGACAAGTGGGAACGAACTCGTATAATAAGCAAAACGTTCTTGAGGACACATGGGAATTTCATCTAGTCACTTTCATCATGTTTGTTTGATTCACGTTCGCTACTTTGATAATTTGATATGTGGGTGGACCGGTGCTTGGGTGCTGTTCTTACTTGAACAAGCCTCCCACTTATGATTATCCCCTCTCGCAAGCATCCGCAACTACGAAAGAAGAATTAAGATAACTCTAACCATGGCATGAAACATATGGATCCAAATCAGCCCCTTACGGAATAGCGCATAAAGTAGGGTTTAAGCTTCTGTCACTCTAGCAACCCATCATCTAATTACTACTCCACAATGCCTTCCCTTAGGCCCAAGGATGGTGAAGTGTCATGTAGTCGACGTTCACACAACACCACTAAAGGAAGCAACAACATACATATCATCAAAATATCGAACGAATACCAAATTCACATGATTACTTATGACAAGACTTCTCCCATGTCCTCAAGAACAAAAGTAACTACTCACAAATCATATTCATGTTCAAGATCAGAGGAGTATTGAATAGCATTAAGGATCTGAACATATAATCTTCCACCAAATAAACCAACTAGCATCAACTACAAGATGTAATCAACACTACTAGCAACCCACATGTACCAATCTGAGGTTTTGAGTCAAAGATTGAATACAAGAGATGAAGTAGGGTTTGATATGAGATGGTGCTGGTGAAGATGTTGATGAAGATTGATCCTCCCACGATGAGAGGATCGTTGGTGATGTCGATGGCTTTGATTTCCCCCTCCCGGAGGGAAGTTTCCCTGGTGGAATCGCTCCGCTGGAGAGCAAAATAGCTCCTGCCCAGGTTCCGCATCGAGACGGCGGCGCTTCGTCCCGAAAGTCTTCTCTATAATTTTTTTAGGGCAAAAGACCTTATATAGCAGAAGGAGGGGGCAGAGGCCAGCCAGGGGCCCCATAAGGCATCAGGGCGCGCCCAGGGGGGCGCCCTGTTGCCTTGTGGGCAACTGGTGGGTCCCCTCCATTATTTCTTCTTTCCAGTATTTTTTATATATTCAATAAAAAATCTCCGTAAAATTTCAAGTCAATTGGAGCTCTGTAGGATAGGTATCTCTGAAGTGGCTATTTCAGGTCCAGAATTTCAGCTGCCGGTATTCTCCCTCTTCATATAAATCTTGCAAATTAAGAGAGAAAGGCATATGAATTGCATCATAAAGTGAAATAATGATCAAATACATTATAAATAATAGTAGGAAATCATGATGCAAATTGGACGTATCAACTCCCCCAAGCTTAGACCTCGCTTGTCCTCAAGCGAAAACCGAAATCGATAATCATGACCACATGTTTAGAGAGAGAGGTGTCGAAAAAATAAAATACGGACATGAAGCATCATGATATTTATTATAACAGCAATATATCATCATAAAACTTCTGATGCAAAAGTAACAATTCAATCACAAGTTAAAGTATAAACCATAAACCAAATTGAAAACTGACAAACTATGATGTCAGTCACTGAAGCAATTGCAATTCATCATATTATCAAAAAGAGTCTATTTAAGAGCTTTGTTTAGCAAGTTCACATACTCAACTATCATTTAGTCTTCTATGATTGCTGACACTCACGGCATACTTATGGAGCAAAATTTTCAGTTAGACACATAGAAAGATAGGGGCTTATAGTTTCGCCTCCCAACGTATTTACCTCAAGGGTAATGTCAACAATAATAACTCATGATCACCTACATCCAACTGGATATATATGCCTGGATCAATCCCCACCACATGATGCTTGCCAAGAGAGAAAAATAAAAATGGAATAGAGGAGAATACTATTGACTCTTGCATGAAAGTAAATACATAAAGTAAAAGATAGGCCCTTCGCAGAGGGAAGCAGAGGTTGTGATGCGCTTTTTGTTTTTGGATGTGCAAACTCTTAATGTAAAGGAACGTCACTTTATATTACCCCTTGTGATAGCGACCTTTATTATGCAGTCTGTCGCTTTTATTCCTTCACCATCACAAGATCGTACAAATCTTATTTTCCCTTACAATAAAAGATCATACATACTTAGGAGCAATTTTTATTGCCTTGCACCGATGACAACTTACTTGAAGGATCTTATTCAATCCATAGGTAGATATAGTGGACTCTCATGGCATGAAACTAGGTTTAAGGGTTTTTGGATGCACAAGTAGTATCTCTACTTAGTACAGAATTTTGGCTAGCAAAAGATAGGAGGCAAGCACCACATGTTAGAGGATCCAAAACGATATAACTTCTATATGAATATAAGCAAACATAACTCATTACGTTGTCTTCCTTGTCCAACGTCGACTAATTGACATAGAATATTTAATGGGGGCTCACAATCATAAAAGATGTCCAAGATAGTGTATTTATATGTGAGACCTCTCTTTCTTTATTACTTTTTCATGAATTGCAACAATGACCAATACTATGCTTGTCAACTTCCAACAAGTTTTATTAATTATACTTCTTTTATGTGAAGTCATCACTCCCCATGTGATTAGCATATGATCTTACTTTTTATTCTCTTTATTTATTTACAAGATTGGATCAACAAAAGCAAAACACTCAACTCAAACTACTCTTTATTATATAACTTCCACAAACGATTACATAGATAGACGGACCACAAAGCAAGCACTCGAAACTAGATCATACTAAAACTTTATTCTTCTAAATCATGAAATATCTAAGGATCGAACTAAGATAGATAATGATGATAAAAAGTGATGGTGATACGATACCGGGGCACCTCCCCCAAGCTTGGCACAAGCCAAGGGTGGTGCCCATACCCATGTACTCAAGTCTCCTTCTTTGGTGATGGTGGTGATGAAGTGATAGGCTTGTCCTCCGTTTTCCAAGGCATAGGTTCTCCATCATAAAAGGACGAGCGCGTTTCCGGAGTCCTGAAATTTGCAGCTAAACTCATACCTTTGAACTTGGCCTCATACTCAAAATTTTGGATTTGTAGATCATATATTTGGGCCTGAAGATAGTCAATCCAGTCATTGAGCTTGAAGATGACATCCCCAATATTCTTGCCGTCCACCTTGTGCTCACGGATGAACTCCGTGATCATGGAGTGGTTAGCATTAAGTCCGTGCTCCACCATCCCTTGACACTTGAAGATCTCCTGTTCCACCGCTTCCAGCCTGACCTTCTCGCTCCCGGTCTTCTTAGGTGCTTGCACATCCCGGATGTGGAGCACCCGCTCACGCATCTCGATGGCCTAAGGGTGCTTCATCACCTCCGGTAGGTACGGGTTGATGACCTTCTCGTAAAACTTGTCCTTGGACGAGCTTGGAGACGCCATGATGATCAAGATCTGTCAGAAAAATAGCCTGAAACAAGAACAGAGGGAAAACTTGCGATGCGGTGGTCAAAACACCCGTGAGTATATATAAAGACTTTTTATCTTGCAAAACAAGCATACAAGAGGAAAACGGAGTCGGGAGGGCACACGAGGGGCCCACAAGGCATCACGGCGCGCCCCAGGGGGGGTCGCGCCCTGTTGCCTTGTGGGCGACTCGTGGGTCCCCTCGGCTATTTCTTATTTTTGTAATTTTTCTAATATTCCAAAACGGACAGAAATAATTTTTATGGAATTTTTGGAGTCGGTTTACTTACTGTATCACGTACCTACCCCTTTTCAGGGTTCAGGAGCGTTCCGGAAGGACTCTTTGATGTGTTCCTCTGGTGTCATTGTGTGAATAATATTAGTTTCAACATTGATAGGAGTACCTGAGATATAGTGCTTAATTCTTTGTCCATTCACCACTCTCGGATTATTGCCTTCGGAGTTGTTTATTTTGATGGCTCCGGAGTAGTAAACTTCTTCGATGATATATGGTCCTTCCCATTTAGAGAGAAGTTTTCCTGCAAAAAATCTTAAGCGAGAATTTTACAATAGAACATGATCACCTACTTTGAATTCCCGTTTTTGGATTCTTTTATCATGCCATCTTTTAACTTTTTCTTTAAATAACTTAGCATTTTCATAGGCTTGGGTTCTCTATTCATCTAGAGAGCTAATATCAAATAACCTCTTTTCACCAGCAAGTTTGAAATCATAGTTAAGTTCTTTAATTGCCCAATATGCCTTATGTTCTAACTCAAGAGGTAAATGACATGCTTTTCCATATAACATTTTATAAGGAGACATACCCATAGGATTTTTATAAGAAATTCTGTAAGCCCATAATGCATCATCAAGTTTCTTAGACCAATTTTTTCTAGATCTATTAACGGTCTTTTGCAAAATTAATTTTATTTCTCTATTAGTTAATTCAACTTGACCACTAGACTGAGGATGATAAGGAGATGCAATCCTATGATTAACATCATATTTGGCAAGCAATTTATGGAAAGCACCATGAATAAAATGTGAACCACCATCAGTCATTAAATATCTAGGGACTCCAAACCTTGGAAATATAACTTCTTTAAGCATTTTAATAGAAGTGCTATGATCAGCACTACTAGTTGGAATAGCTTCTACCCACTTAGTAACGTAATCAACAGCAACTAAAATATGAGTATACCCATTGGATTTAGGAAAAGGTCCCATATAATCAAAACCCCAAACATCAAATGATTCAATAACAAGTGAATAATTCATAGGCATTTCCTGACGTCTACCAACATTACTGTCGTGGTTTTGTCACGGCAGATGTCCTCATGAAAGGACTTAGTGGTGAGGCCATCGCAACTAGGTGGTAGCTTGAACGGGGTTGGTCGGAATAGAGAGACACGAGTTTTACCCAGGTTCGGCCCCTCACGGTGGAGGTAAAAGCCTACGTCCTGCTTGATTATATTGCTGTGGATCTCGATTACAAGGGTGCTGTTTCGCTACCTCTATCTCGAGAGCATCTACTTTGATCTTGTCTAAGACTTGTATGTCTATCTTGACTTGTCTAATTGACTCCTCCCCTTCTTGGGGTACCTTGCCCCTCCTTATATAAGTTGAAGGGACGGCTTACATGTAGAGTCCTAGTAGGATTAGGACTGGTCTATTTTCTATTACAAGCTGGATACTAGTCCGGGTCTTGCTTTCCTTGTCAGGTCTTGCTTTCCTCTTCTTGGTCCTTCTCTGCGAGCCGGCCTACTGGGCTCCCCTCAAGCCGGCCTCCTGCCGGGTCTCGCCCTGGGCCCTTGGTCTCTCCTTAAGTCGGCCTGTTAGTTTCTTCTGTGAGCCGGCCTTCAGCCGGGTCTTCCTGGCGTCACCTTGCCTTCGTCCTGACCCGGTCTGGTCTCTGGCCCATGGAGTCTTTCTCCTGGCCGGGTCAAGATACCTGCCGGGTCACCATGTCAGGGAAATATCCCCAACATTAGCCCCCAGTTTAGCTTGGATTTATCCATGGTAAACTCCATGCTGAAAATAAGAATAGGGAAAATATGTGAAGGGTGATTCTCCGGGTCTGGATTTTTCCTAAGCCGGCACCTGTTTCTATCTTTCTGGTCCCTGTCATTTTTCTTCTGCCAAATCACCTGACCGGGTCAAGATGTTTGCCGGGTCTTATGGTTCTTCCATACTTTAGCGATTTTGTTGCTTCATAACATGACATCTCAACTGCTTTCACACGTGTATATGACCTCATAACAAATCTTTCCAGTGTATATATCAAATGGCCGGCTTATCCAATGAACCGGCTCCTGAAAAATCCAGGTTTTTCTTTGTCATATTAACAAGCCTGCTACAGAATCAACTTGCTGACGCGGGTTCCTTGAAGAAAAATATTAGGAAATAGAACACCCATCTGCCATTGAATCGGCCTCCAATGCTTTGGCTTCATGAAAAAAAATTGGGAATAAGAAAACCATATGACGGTGAGCCGGCTTTCCGGGCCTTTCTAGGAATAGCTTAGAGGAGATAAACTTTGCAAATTTCTCCACCAACAATATGAGACCCGGTTTACTCAAAACTGAGAACTTGAAGGTGTTCCTCCCTTATATCCATATTACCTGTAGCCCCCAAGTCTTAAGAGTAGAAACGTAGTGATAGCTTAAGACTTGCGAATGTTGCAATTTTGGAGAAAATCCAGGTTGTTCATCTGAGTCACCAGTCATAAACCGAATGTTTTGCATTTCACATGTGTAGCCCCCAAGGGCCGGCTCATCAGTATATATGTGATGGGCCGGGTCTTCAATTTGGACCTTATGATCTGTTTAAACAACTGAACGCTGTAGCCCCCAAGTGCCGGGTTGTCTTGCCTACAGCAAACTGGGACATGAACTTAGCTTTTGATGTTTGTAGATGTATAGCTGCAAATAATGTAGCCCCCAAGGGCCGGTTTAGCTGTTCTCATCAATTTGGAACTTGAACTATCTGTAGTCCATGACTGTAGCCCCCAAGGGCCGGGTCACAATTAATAGTGAGCCGGGTCTTCGATGAAAATAGTTTAAAATGACAATGCATTAGCCCCCAAGTGCCGTGGTGCATGGTTGCAGCGACATGAGACTTTCATACTGAATGTAATGTGTTGATTTGAATAATGTAGCCCCCAAGTGCCGGGTCGTATTGCCTGCGGCGACTCGGGACTATTCCTTCCACTATAGAATAAATTCAGATCCACTGTAGCCTCCAAGAACCGGGTTGCCTGGCCGCATAGTATACTCTTTTGTATTATCAACTCACCAAATAAATCCTGGTGACCCGGCAAGTGACAACCCGGCGGCAATTGACGTAGAAGGAGAACAAACCAATGTTAATCCGGCAGATCCAGCTGCCGGGTCTCAACCATCAATCACTCTGCAAGCTTGAATTTGCTCTGAAAAACTTGATAGAAAAATAGCCCAATCGTGGCTTATGATAGTTGTTTGAGCGTGAAACTGTATAGTCCGCCAATGCCATCAAGCACTTTTAATATTTTACCCGTGAACTGATGATGCTTTTGCGATGAAAGAAATCCTTGGCCGTTGTTGCAGTGCAACCCGACAAATATGTGTGAAAAAATCCATAAGTTCTTGCTTTCCTCTTCTTGGTCCTTCTCTGCGAGCCGGCCTACTGGGCTCCCCTCAAGCCGGCCTCTTGCCGGGTCTCGCCCTGGGCCCTTGGTCTCTCCTTAAGTCGGCATGTTAGTTTCTTCTGTGAGCCGGCCTTCAGCCGGGTCTTCCTGGCGTCACCTTGCCTTCGTCCTGACCCGGTCTGGTCTCTGGCCCATGGAGTCTTTCTCCTGGCTGGGTCAAGATACCTGCCGGGTCACCATGTCAGGGAAATATCCCCAACAATTACCAATTCTTTGACATTCATCACAAGAAAGGACAAACTTACGGGCATCTTTGAAGAGAGTAGGCCAACAAAAACCAGATTGAAATACCTTGTGTGCAGTTCTATCTCCCGCATGGTGTCCTCCATATGCCTTGGAGTGACACTTTCGTAGGATTTGTTCCTGTTCTTGCTCAGGTACACAACGTCTAATAATACCATCTACTCCTTCCTTATATAAATGTGGGTCATCCCAAAATTAATGCCTTAAATCAAAGAAGAACTTTTTCTTTTGTTGGTATGTGAAGCTAGGTGGTATATATTTAGCAACAATGTAATTAGCATAGTCTGCATACCAAGGAGTATTACGAGAAGCATTTATCACAGCTAATTGTTCATCAGGGAAATCATCATTAATAGGAAGTGGGTCATCAAGAACATTTTCCATTCTAGACAAATTATCAGCTACGGGATTCTCAGCTCCCTTTCTATCAATAATATGCAAATCAAATTCTTGTAGCAAAAGAACCCACCTAATCAGTCTAGGTTTAGCATCTTTCTTTTCGATAAGATATTTAATAGCAGCATGATCAGTGTGAATAGTAACTTTGGAATCAACAATGTAAGATCTGAATTTATCACATGCAAATACACTGCTAAAAATTCCTTCTCAGTAGTAGCATAATTCCTTTGAGCGCTGTCTAGAGTTTTACTAGCATAATGGATAACATTCAATTTCTTATCAACTCTTTGTCCTAGAACAGCACCAACAGTATAATCACTAGCATCACACATAATTTCAAAGGGTAAGTTCCAATCAGGTGGTTGAACAATAGGTGCAGAAATTAAGGCTTTCTTAAGTATTTCAAAGGCTTCTACACAATCATCCTCAAAAACAAAAGGAACATCTTTTTGCAAGAGATTAGTAAGAGGCCAAGAGATTTTAGAGAAGTCTTTTATAAACCTTCTATAGAAACCAGCATGACCGAGGAAACTTCTCATACCTTTGATATCTTTAGGACATGGCATTTTCTCAATAGCATCAACTTTAGCTTTATCAACTTCAATACCTCTTTCAGAAATTTTATGCCCAAGGACTATACCTTCATTCACCATAAAATGGCACTTCTCCCAGTTCAAGACAAGATTAGTTTCTTCACATCTCTGCAAAACTCGATCAAGGTTGCTCAAACAATCATCAAAAGAAGTTCCGTAAACAGAGAAATCATCCATGAAAATCTCAACAATCTTTTCACAAAAGTCAGAGAATATAGCAGTCATATGTGACGCCCCCGACTTAATCATGCACTAATCATACACGCAAATGCACACGATCAGGCCTAGGGACTCACTTGAAGAATATCACAACACAACTCTAAACTCAAATAAAAGAATACAAGCTTTATATTACAAGCCAGGGGCCTCGAGGGCTCGAATACATAAGCTTGAGCATACAAGCGTCAGCGGAAACAACAGTATGTGAGTACAGACACAAAGTTAAACAAGGGTGCCTTAAGAAGGCGAAAACAAACAACGACAACTGATCGAAAGAGGCAAGGCCTCCTGCCTGGGAGCCTCCTAAACTACTCCTGGTCGTCGGTCTCCACGTAGTAGTAGGCTCTACCAGAAGTGTAGTAGCAGTCGTCGACGGTAGCAGCTGGCTCCTGGGATCCGTCATCTGGTCGCAGCAATCGGGTATGGGGGAAAAGAATAGCAAAGCAACCGTGAGTACTCATCCAAAGTACTCGCAAGACTGACATCAGAACTATACTAAGTATGCATCGGTATCAAAGGAATGGGCTATATCTTTGGACTAAACTGTAGAAATGCTGGAACAGAGGGGGAAAGCCTAGCCTATCGAAGACTAGCATCTTCAGCGTCTTGCAGCATTAGAAGAGTGTAGATTAGTAGCATATTAAAAGTAACAAGCATGTCGAATCAAAGCCCAGAGATCCTTTCTCGACTCCCTGCGAGAAAGCAATCCCGAAACTTACAATAAATTAACATGTATCCAGTTCAAGTAGTAATAGATTGGGATACAACACTGAGCATCCTGTTACCGTGGACACGGCTATTCGAATAGATCACTTCCCTGCAGGGGTGCACTACTGTTACCCAACACGCTCGATTAACTCTGGCCGGACACACTTTTATCAGGTCATGCCCGGTCTCGGCTGATCGACACGACGTAGTCCTACCTAGAGCTCAGCAGAGAGGTCCCCGCCGGTCTACATCCTAAGTGCTCAGGGGTCTTGGGCCCATCGCCCTTTGCACTCCGGGTCGTTGCGTGCAGGATCAGCCTCACCAGGATGTGCCTGTGGATATCTGTTGTCGCCTGGCCGCAATGCTGAACTGGACGTCTGACAGAGCTTTCGGCTGATACATACGGCGTAGAGGGCCCCATTAAACCATTATCCCACGTGGTGGTAGTGCGTATAGGCCAGTGGCCAACTCAGATCAATAACCAAATCCGTTATCACATTATTAGGAGCTCGCGGTGACGATCAGTACTCCTGTCGTCCCGTTTCGAGGAAGTGCAACAAGGGCCAGGCCCATCCCTCTCTAGGGCGGTCTCTGCCTGCCCGGCTGCGCCTCGTAATTATCTCGCGGGTACCCTCCAGGTCAACCCAACTTCCCAGGGGGCTGTCGGGAACTCAGGTCCACCTCTACCGGGGTGGTACCGCCAGTCCCTTCAGTCCCGCAGTAACAGTAAAGGTAACCGTGTGTTTTGTCATCAAGGGGGAAGTCCGAGGAATCACCCTCGATGGATTCCCACTTGAGGGGTTATACGACGGAGTCGTCCTCGGAAGTGGTGAAAGAGGAATCACCCTCGATAACCACAACCGATTAGCTATGCTACAGGGCCATCATGAGAAGTGAAGTACGAGGTATCACCCTCGTCACCCGATAGTGGCTCTGCAGAGTCGTACAACTAATGGGGGTGTGCGGTGCTATGGTCAGTCTCGACACATCGATCACATGGATCGAGTCATCGGTAGTAAAGCAAGGCAACACTAACAAGGGTGTAGGGCCACTGATGGATCGTTAATCAACCTATACTAAGCAGTTTAGGATGACAGGTAAAGTAACAACAGCAGGATACAAAAGCAGGCTATGCATCAGAATAGGAGCAAACAATTACAGTAGCAAAATCTAATGCAAGCATGGGGGAGAAAGAATGGGCGATATAGGAATGATCAAGGGGGTTTTGCTTGCCTGGAAGCTCTACTGAAGGGGGAAGAAGGATCGTCGGTGAAGTAGTTGATCACAGGGACAACATCGGTCTCGGAGTCTACCGGAGAGAAGAGGGGGAAGAAACAGTAAATAAATAGCAGACAAATGCAACACAGATGCATGGCATGGCAGCACGTTATTCGAGGGGTGACCTATTGCAGTACTACGCAAGTTAATCGGAGCAGGAAACATCTGGAGGTGTTTTGCCAGCTCCGGGCAATTATCGGACAGATGAATCGGAGGGGAAAATTCCATGTTCATCATGTTAGAGAGGTGTGGCACGTATGTGGGTAGGATATTCGGATTCGTCATATTTTTCTGATCGTTTTCATATATAATTTATTTTAATCCGAGTTACGGTTTAAAAGATATGATTTTTCAAAGTTTTAATCATTTTCTGGAATTTCTAAAATTATTTAATTAGAATTATCCGAAAGAATAAATGATGATGTCAGCATGACATCATTGTGACATCAGCAGTCAACTCTGACTGGTCAAAGTCAACCCTGACATGTGGGTCTCGCCTGTCAGTGTCTAATTAGGTTAATTAGGATTTAATTAAGCTAATTACAGATTAATTAGGTTAATTAAATAATTAGTTTAATTAAAAAGAGTTAATTAAGTTAATTAATTATTATTTATTTTAATTCTTTTTATTTCTTTTTCGTTTTAAAACAGGGGCGGGCCCCAACGGTCAGTGTCTCGGGCCGGACATGTCCGCGCCGTGCCCGTGTAAGGGCCGGACATGTCCGCGGCCACGCGCGTGCGTGCGCGCGAAGAACGGCCGGACGTGTCCGGCAGCGCGTATGCGCACGCGGGCGGGCGACGATTGCGGGCGCGGCCGAGCGGACGGAGGCGGGCGCGCGAGGCAGAGAGCGGCAGCGGTGGCGCGGGCAAGCGCGGGCGAGGCCAACGAGGTGAGGCGGGGTGCGCGCGTGGGCAAGCGACGACGGGCGCGGCCAGGCCGCGGCGGACGGCGGCGACAGAGGGGGGAAGAGGGGGAAATGGGCACGGCTCACCCCGTTTGCAGGGGTTCGGGGTCGGCGAGGCTCGATGGAGCGCGTCGGGGAGGAGGCCGGGGACGAGCACCGGCGAGGACGAGGCGGCGACGGCGACGGGCGTGGCGGCGGGGTCGGGCGCGCGAGGCGGCGCCGAGGGAGAGAGGGGGAGTGGGAGAGGGTTAGGGTTCGGTGGGGTGGGGAGGAGGCAGGCCATATAGGCCAGGGGCGGCCGGCTGGGCCGGCCCTGTTGGGCCGGGGGTTTTATTTTTCTTTTTGCTTTGCCCTTTTCTGTTTTTCTTTTTCTGTTTCTTATTTTAACTACTATTTTCTATTTTTTTACTCTAAATGAATTTAGTTAAATGTGCAATTTATCACATAAATACTAGACAATGTGTTGACCTAGCACAGCAACTTTCAATTTATTTTGAATAGTATAACTATTTGTTTATAATTAAATGGTTAATTTATTTGCTGCTGGCTCTGTTTCAATTAGGTTAGGGCCATCTAAATAATTCAATTTAATGTTGATTTTATTTTTATAATTGCTTTTGAATCATTTGCAATATTTTGAACATTTTAGTTTTCAAATTTGAACAACTTTTATTTTCACTTGCAATTTGAATTTTGAATTTGAGGTTGGATTATTTTCTAAATGCAATTTATTTAGGATGATAACGATGACAAGGCAACTTAATTAACTTAATGACAGGGTTGAGATCTGGGGATGTTACATCATACATCTCTGAAAGGTAGCAGGTGCATTACATAAACCAAAAGGCATGCGATGATAAGCATAAGTTCCAAAAGGACAAGTAAAGGTGGTTTTCTCTTGATCTTCAAGTGAAACAGGTATTTGAGAAAAACCAGAATAACCATCTAGGAAGCAAAAGTGTGTGTGCTTAGATAATCTTTCTAACATTTGATCAATAAAAGGCAAGGGGTAATGATCTTTCCTAGTAGCTTTGTTTAATTTTTTGAAATCAATTACCATCCTATAACCAGTTACAATTCTTTGTGGAATAAGTTCATTTTTATCATTAGGAACAACGATAATACCTCCTTTCCTAGGAATACAATGAACGGGACTTACCCATCTACTATCAGCTATGAGATAAATTATACCTGCCTCAAGAAGCTTTAATATTTCAGTTCTTACCACATCCTTCATTTTAGGATTCAACCTTCTTTGATGATCAACAACGGGTTTAGCATCTGGCTCCATATGAATTTTATGCTGACATAAGGTGCTTCTTCAGAGTATATCCAATAGCGGCATGGTGCTTCTTTAGAGTTTTAAGTAATCTCTTTTCTTCATGCTCTGAAAGGTTAGCACTAATAATAACAGGGTATATCTTCTTTTCATCAAGGTAAGCATACTTAAGTATTTCAGGTAATTGCTTTAATTCAAACACAGGATCACTCTTCGGTGGAAGAGGATCTCCCAAAGTTTCCACAGGAAAATTATGTTTAAGGATAGGTGCTTGCTTAAAGAACAACTCATGTATTTCATTTCTTTCATTCATATGCATATCATTCTCATGGTCTAGCAAATATTGTTCTAAAGGATCAGTAGGAGGCACAGCAATAGAAGCAAGACCTATAATTTCATCTTTATTGGGTAATTCTTTATCATGAAGTTGTCTACTAAACTTGGAGAAATTAAATTCATGAGATATATCACCAAACTTAACTCTAACCTTCTCTTTAACACAATCAATTTCAGCATTAACGGTATTCAAGAAAGGTCTACCAAATATAATGAGACAAAAATTATCTTGTTGTGAACCAAGCACAAGGAAATCAGTAGGGTATTTGATTTTACCACACAAGACTTCAGCATCTCTAACAATCCCAAGTGGTGTAATAGTATCTCTATTTGCAAGCTTAATAGTAACATCAATATCTTCAATCTCAACAGGTGCAATATCATGCATTACTTCTTGATATAAGGAAAACGGAATAGCACTCACACTAGCACCCTTATCACACAAACCATGATAGCAATGATCTCCAATCTTAACAGAAACAACAGGCATGCCAACTACGGGCTTGTTCTAATCTAACATATCTCGCTCATTTCTAACAGGTTTAGCAATTCTAGCAGCCTCATCGCAAAAGTAAATAACATGCCCATCAATATCATCAACCAAAAGATCTTTAACCATTGAAATATTAGGTTCAACTTTAATTTGTTCAAAAAGTCTAGGTGTTCTTATATTATTTTTGTTAACCACAGTTGAAGCTTTAGCATGTTCCTTAATCCTAACAGGGAAAGGAGGTTTCTCAATATAAGCAGTAGGCACAACTGGATCAACATTATAAACAATTGTTTCTTCTTTAACACTAATAGGTTCTTCATTTAGCTCAATAGGTGGGTGATATTTAAAACATTTCTCTTTAGGGAGATCAACATGAGCAGCAAAAGATTCACAAAAAGTAGCTACTATCTCAGAGTCAAGTCCATATTTAGTACTAAAATTATGAAAAGCATCAGTTTCCATAATAGATTTAACACAATCAAACTCAAGATTTATACCTGACAGTTTACCTTTGTCGATTTCCCAATCTTCAGAGTTACATTTAATTCTTTCCAGAAGATCCCATATGATCAATAGTTCTCTTCATAAAAGAACCAGCAGAAGAAGTATCGAGCATGGATTGATCATTATGAGAAAGCCGAGCATAAAAGTTTTGAATAATTATTTCTCTTGAGAGCTCATGATTGGGGCATGTATGCAACATATACTTAAGCCTCCCCCAAGCTTGAGCGATACTTTCTCCTTCACGAGGCCAAAAATTATATATATAATTCCGATCACGATGAACCAAATGCATAGGATAAAATTTCTGGTGGAATTCCAGCTTCAACCGGTTCCAATCCCATGTTTCGGTATCATCACATAGCCTATACCATGTCAATGCCTTTCCCTCCAAAGATAAAGGGAATACTTTCTTCTTAACTCCATCTCCGGATAGACCTGCAAGCTTAAACAATCCACAAATTTCATCCATATAGATCAAGTGCATATCAGGATGCACCGTTCCATCTCCTGCATAAGGATTAGCTAGCAATTTCTCTACCATACCCGAAGGAATTTCATAATAAATATTTTCAGTAGGTTGAGGAGCAAATCTTAATGCTTCCGGCCGATGTGAAGATACCCCGAAGAAATCCCTCAAAGGATTACTTTCCATAGCGACAAGTAACAGTAAATTTCAGCACGTAATATAAATGTTTCCTTACCAAATTCCACTCACCAAAGGCGCTTCACTCCCCAACAACGGCGCCAGAAAAGAGTCTTGATGACCCACAAGTATAGGGGATCAATCGTAGTCCTTTCGATAAGTAAGAGTGTCAAACCCAACGAGGAGCAGAAGGAAATGACAAGCGGTTTTCAGCAAGGTATTTTCTGCAAGCACTGAAATTGTAGGTAACAGATAGTTTGGTAGCAAGATAATTCGTAACAAGTAACAAGTAGTAACGGTAACAAAAGTGCAGAAAGGTGTCCCAATCCTTTTATTGCAAAGGACAAGCCGGAACGAACTCGTATAATAAGCAAAGCGTTCTCGAGGACACATGGGGATTTTGTCTAGTCACTTTCATCATGTTTGTTCGATTTGCGTTTGCTACTTTGATAATTTCATATGTGGGTGGACCGGTGCCTGGGTGCTGTTCTTACTTGAACAAGCCTCCCACTTATGATTACCCCCTCTCGCAAGCATCCGCAACTACGAAAGAAGAATTAAGATAACTCTAACCATAGCATGAAACATATGGATCCAAATCAGCCCCTTACGGAATAACGCATAAACTAGGGTTTAAGATTCTGTCACTCTAGCAACCCGTCATCTAATTACTACTCCACAATGCCTTCCCTTAGGCCCAAGGATGGTGAAGTGTCATGTAGTCGACGTTCACACGACACCACTAAAGGAAGCAACAACATACATATCATCAAAATATCGAACGAATACCAAATTCACATGATTACTTATGACAAGACTTATCCCATGTCCTCAAGAACAAAAGTAACTACTCACAAATCATATTCATGTTCAAGATCAGAGGAGTATTGAATAGCATTAAGGATCTGAACATATAATCTTCCACCAAATAAACCAACTAGCATCAACTACAGGATGTAATCAACACTACTAGCAACCCACAGGTACCAATCTAAGGTTTTGAGTCAAAGATTGAATACAAGAGATGAACTAGGGTTTGAGATGAGATGGTGCTGGTGAAGATGTTGATGAAGATTGGTCCTCCCATGATGAGAGGATCGTTGGTGATGTCGATGGCTTCGATTTGCCCTCCCGGAGGGAAGTATCCCCGGCGGAATCGCTCCGCCGGAGAGCAAAATAGCTCCTGCCCAGGTTCCGCCTCGAGACGGTGGTGCTTCGTCCCGAAAGTCTTCTCTATAATTTTTTAGGGCAAAAGACCTTATATAGCAGAAGGAGGGGGCCAGAGGCCAGCCAGGGGCCCCACAAGGCATCAGGGCGCGCCCAGGGGGGGCGCGTCCTGTTGCCTTGTGGGCAACTGGTGGGCCCCCTCCATTATTTCTTATTTCTAGTATTTTTTATATATTCAATAAAAATCTCCGTGAAATTTAAAGTCAATTGGAGCTCTGTAGGATAGGTATCTCTGATGTGGCTATTTCAGGTCCAGAATTTCAGCTGGCGGTATTCTCCCTCTTCATATAAATCTTGCAAATTAAGAAAGAAAAGGCATAAGAATTGCATCATAAAGTGAAATAATGATCAAATACATTATAAATAACAGTAGGAAATCATGATGCAAATTGGACGCATCAGGCTCGAGTCTGATTTTGCTTTCCAGTGGAAGCAGGCCTTGTAGCCTCTTTTGGTTTGTCCTAGCTCTCTGAAAGCCGGCTGTCATGTGACTTAAACCAGTGTTTTAACTTTGATGAGTTCAGGGTCATCAATGTAACTGACTCATCAAGCGTTCAACCGGGTCACCTTTTGTGAGTAGCATCGAGCTAACAGGCAGGTATAACCAAATATATAATGGCATATGTCGGGTTAAGAGGGATGTTAATAGCTAAACTCGATGAGTTGGAATCCCCCAAGTAACCGACGATCAAAGAATAAAGACTCAACACACAGCTTTGGAGGCAAAACGACAAAACTTTGGGGTCCATAGGTGCCGGTTGTATTCCATTGATCATTATCTAGCAGGATACCCATGTTTAGACTATGCATCATGGCAACTAGTCTTCTTTGGTAACCTTTCTTTTCGCCAATACAGCAGGGTACCCATGTTTGAACTGTGCATCGTAGCAGCTAGTCCTCTTTGGCAACCTTTAATTTTTCACCCGTAAGGCGGTATGGATGGGTGCCACCCCGGTGTGTTGATGTAGACCGGACCGCAGGGCGGTGGCCTGTGCGACTGTTCGTCAGGTAGTGCAGCATGCGCAGACGCCGGTGTCGATGATGCTGGCACGCGCTTCGTATCCGCGGTATGGCGTCACTTTTATAGTGAACACTTGTCCTGCATATTTAAAATATATAGGCCAGAATAATTGTTCTTTTTAGAATTTAATATGTGCTAATAAAATAGACTGAACGGATATCACCTGATGTATTTGGACGATAGATGATCCGTGTGCCACGTCCGCTGGGATGTCCGATTGATGAGACTTGCCCTAGTATTTCACACTTTTTTTTTCTAAAATAAACCAAAGCGCCAGGGCGGCGGTCTGTGTGTGCATCCATCGAGAAGCGTCGTGCGGACAGACGCTGGCATGGCGTCCGGTGTGTTGATTTAGACCGAACCATTGTGACAACGGCTGTGCGTGCGTCCACCGAGTAGCCCGGCGCCGACGAACGCTGGTGCGGCTTCCGGTGTGTTGATGTAGACCGGTGCGGTGAGGACGGCTGGTTGCGTGCGTGTTCGTCATATAGCTGGGGCGCGGCGGATACTGGCGTGAACTCCGCATTGGTCCTAATAATGTTTTGGATGTACGCAGATGTAGCACTGATGGTTCTACTATGAGATATGCTAGTAACAATTACACTTTGGATTTGCTTCTCCTCACAAATTAGTAGCACATCATTGTGCTTTGGTTGATCTGGTTTGTCCTAGGGAGTTGTGCTGCTAGATTTCTTTGTGTGGTTGGCCTCCGCAGATGTTTCATTGATCTATTACTGTATTTGCTTTATACACGGTGTGATGGCAGCAGCAAGAGGAGTGCCCGGCTCACACGGAGCGACGTTGCATCCCGGCCTGTATTGTTTGACCAGCATGCTGCTGCCCCACGTGGCCTGCAGTGATTTTTTTTATAGTTGTTGGCTTCGGCAGATTGCTCCTGTACGTGTGTCCGCTAAACCGGGCCAGCCGACATAGGTCTCAGCGCTGCAAAGACCACGTCTCCACTGCCACGAGCATGTCTCCGTCTCAGTACACAATTTGACGCATACGGACATAAATTCTATCAGAGTCGGCTTCTTGCGGTGGTGTGGTAGAAATTAATCCGGCTTCGACGAATTGCCTGGTCGCGTGCGGCGGTTTGTTGATTTCTGCACCGCTAGAGCTGATCACCTGGGCGTGACATAATGGACAAGCCACCTGCCCCTTGCTTCCTTTTGGATGTGGGAGGCCACGCGTAACAGCACACCTCGGCATCCTTTCTGCTTGCCGCTGAGATTTCTCTCTCTTTATTTTTTTACGTGATGTCCATGCAACGATTGTAGCAAGCCAACTAGTAATTGCCTTTTGTTCCTTTCCCTGGTAGCCTCGGGTGTGGTCGTAGCAATTAGATGATCTACTAGCACTCAATAGTACTAGCCTTCATCACGTACTACTAGTGGAAGTGCTGGAGGATTCTTTGGACTTGACACGCCAGAAAAAGTAGCAGCAGCAGTGACGGTCGCTTCCCTCGGTACTTGAAGCCTGGGACTTAAGTACATGAAGCAGCAGCGGAAAACTTTGACTGATGCATCGAGAAAAGTCAAAGTGATTTAATCGGTCCCAGCAGAGTTTTGTTCTCGGAGGAACTTGCGATTGGACAGATCGTGCGGCACACGGCACGCCGCCTAAACAAAGAAAGTCTTCTGAACTCCTGTCAGACTCACGACTTGCGGCGGCGCAGCAGTGAAAATTGATCTTCTATCGGATTTGACGGATCGCCAAAGATGGCTGTAGTGGACAGACTGCAACCCTAACTCTCGTCTCAATCTAATTTCGTACAAGCCGTTCGAAGTGTTTGCCGATGGAGACAATGCTCTTTTTTTTGAACAATGCGCACGGTGCAGTGTTGATGTCGAGCCACTTGTCGCCCGGGTTGACGAAGTAATCTAGACATACGAGTCGTCTGGTGCAGCGATGGAGTCGCCGTCATCTGTTGATGAGGATTGGACCCATCGAAATCTGAATCCACACGCACGAAGCCCCACGGTGGGCGCCAATGTCGCAGTTGTTTACCAGCGGGTATCAACCGATGATGATTGTGGGGATTAGTACGCGTGGAGATTATCGAGGTGGGTTAGCACATGAGACAAGATTTAGACAACTTCGGGCCTCGGGAAACATCATCCGGTAATAGCCCTACGTGTTGTTTGTGGCTAGGTCTTATTTTGTATGCTCATGAGGGAGTCACTGTTGGTGAGCCGGCTCTCCTCTAGTTGAGTCTAGCCGTAGAGATTCTCTAAGTTCTGCCCTCTTGGGGTGCCTTGCCCCTCCTTATATAAGTTCAAGGGGTCGGCTTACATGTAGAGTCCTAGTAGGATACAAACTAGTCTTATCTTCTATTACAAACCGGATATTAGTCCGGGTCTTATTCAAGCGGTCCAAAGCTGGCCTGCTGGGCCACCCCCATGTTGGGCCACGTTCTACCTCCGTGTGGTCACTCGTATTCTCTTCCACATTAATCAACCCAGGCCAGGTATGTCCTCCGCCGGGTCTTGCTCCCTTTGCCGGGTTCCGTGCAGGCTCCCAGCTCATAGTGAGCCGGCCCAAGTTGTTTCCTCGAAAACCCGGGCCTGGGCCTTCTAGTCTAGCCAGGTCATGTCTTGGACTGTCGGGTCTAGCCGCGGGTAATTCCCCCGACACTTAGCATGGAAGATATTGACTACCCCATCGCACCATGAGCGGTACGGGCACACAAAACAGATGTTCATTTGAAGGTTTTAGAGATGGCACATGCAAATTTACACTGAACGGCAGGGTAATACCGTATATAGGTAGATATGGTGGACACTTTATGGCATGAAACTGGGTTTAAGGATTTTGGATGCACAAGCAGTATTCCCACTTAGTATAGAATTTTTTGGCTAGCAAAGATTATAAACAAGCACCACATGTTGGAGGATCCATAACAATATAACTTCTATGCAAATATACCCAAACATAACTCATTACGTTGTCTTCCTTGTCCAACTTCAACTTATTTGATCAAGTTTGAAAATAATTAATGGGTATTCACAATCATAAAAGATGTCCAAGATTATATATTTGTATGTGAAATTTCTCTTCCTTATACTAATCTTTCATGAATTGCTTGAATGACCAATATTGTGATTGTCAAATTTCAATAGATTTTACTTTCTAAACCCAATGTGAAACTATCACTAAGCATATGGGACATATATAATTTCAGATTTATGATATTTAATTCATTCAACTCTTAGGATATAAATGAAGCACAAGAGTGAATGACAAACTACTCCAAAAGATATAAGTGACACTGCTAGGGAAAACCCTAGTAGTAGCGCTGGAAAAAGTGGTATCAGTAGCGCGGGTGGACGCACTACTGCTAAGGCGCTACAACTAAGTCTTAGCAGTAGCGTGTGTTTCCCAGCGCTACTGCTAATGCCATTAGTAGCAACGCGCTTTCTGGCCCACGCTACTGCTAAATAGCAGTAGCGCCCTGCTTCAACCCACGCTACTGGTACTATTGCATATTTCATTTCTTTTCTTTATATTTATGTTGTATTTATACACCATTATATTATTTTTTATACATTAGCAATGTAGAGGTTGTGGAAGAAACACAGATTAGATTAAAGCGGATGGATCCAAGTGAGCAAGTTGAATTAGTAGGACGATAGAACATATCGTCCTACTAATTCAACTTGCTCACTTGGATCCGTCCACTTTAATCTAATCCGCGTTTCTTCCACCCCAATAATATAACAACTCATCATCCATAGTCATATATATAATAACTCACCATCATGTAGTAGATAAAAAGTCGTAATTAAGGCCTCCTCCTCCTCATCATAGTAGTCATTTAACACTATAGCACACATGATCATAAGTTAACCAACACTAACAATAACTCATTGCTACTTGTAGACTGCGTTGGTATTTCCCCGAAGAGGAGAGGATGATGCAGTATAGTAGAGATAAGTATTTACCTCAGTTAAGAACCAAGGTTATCAATCCAGTAGGAGAACCAAGCAAAATCCCGTTAAGCGCACCCGCACACACAAAAGCAAACACTTGCACCCAACGCAAATAAGAGGGTTGTCAATCCTCTTAGCGGTTATTTGCAAGGATTAATTCTGATAGTGGTAGATAGATAAACTAAAATACTAAATAAAATAAAAGTAAATAAATTGCAGCAAGGTATTTTTTATTTTAATATATGATAAAAGTAGACCCGGGGGCCATAGTTTTCACTAGAGGCTTCTCTCTCGAACACATAGCATACGGTGGGTAAACAAATTACTGTTGGGCAATTGATAGAAAAGCAAATAATTATGACAGATTCATGGTAATGATCATGTATATAGGCATCACATCCGAGACAAGTAGACCGACTCCTGCCTGCATCTACTACTATTACTCCACCCATCGACCGCTATCCAGCATGCATCTAGGGTATTAAGTATGAAACAGAGTAACGCCTTAAGCAAGATGACATGATGTAGACAAAGTAAACTCAAGCAATATGATTAAACCCCATCTTTTTATCCTTAATGGCAACAATACAAATACGTGTCGTGTCCCTTTCTGTCACTGGGATTGAGCACCGCAAGATTGAACCCATCACAAAGCACCTCTCCCATTGCAAGATAAACTAATCTAGTTGGCCAAACCAAATCGATAGATCGGAGAGAAATACAAAGCTATAATAATCATGCATAAAATAGTTCAGAGAAGACTCAAATATTTATCATGAATAATCTGATCATAAACTCACAATTCATCGGATCCCAACAAACACACCGCAAAAGAAGATTACATCGGATAGAACTCCAAGAACATCGACGAGAACATGGTATTGAAGATCAAAGAGAGAGAAGAAGCCATCTAGCTACTAGCTATGGACCCGTAGGTCTGCGGTAAACTACTCACACATCATCGGAAGGGCAGCAAGGTTGATGTAGAAGCCCTCCGTGATCGATTCCCCCTCCGGCAGAGTACCGAAAAAGGCCTCCAAATGGGATCGCGGAAGAATAGAGGCTTGCGGCGGCGTAAAATTTATTCGGTGTGGCTCTCTATTTTCCCAATATTTGAGAATTTATAGAAGTGGAATTAGATCAAACGGAGCCACGAGGGCCCCACAAGGCATCAGGGCGCGCCCCCCTGGGGCCGCGCCTTGTTGCCTTGTGGAGGCTTCATGAACCTTCTGGCCTCCTCTCCAAGTCTCTAGGGTCACTTTTGTCCAGAAAAAAATCTCCAAAAAGTTTCGTGGCATTTGGACTTCGTTTGGTACTGATTTCCTGAAAAATCAAAAACAAGCAGAAAACAACAACTGGCACTGGGCACTAGGTTAATAGGTTAGTCCCAAAAAATGATATATAATTGCATATAAAAGCATCCAAGATTGATACTATAATAGCATGGAACAATCAAAAATTATAGATACGTTGGAAACGTATCAAGCATCCCCAAGCTTAATTCCTGCTCGTCCTCGAGTAGGTAAATGATAAAAATAGAATTTTTGATGTGGAATGCTACCTAACATGTTTCATCATGTAATCTTTCTCTTACGGTATGAATAATAAGATTCGAATGATTCAAGGCAATAGTCTATAGTTTGACATAAAGACATCAATACCCACGCATACTAATAAACAATCTTGTCTTTCAAAATAAAAATGCTAAAGAAAGTTATCCCAACAAAATCGTATAATCATGTCATGTTCCATCTTCTTAACACAAAATATTTATCATGCACTACCCCGATGACAAGCCGAGCAATTGGTTCATACTTTTTAACGCGCTTTAGCTTTTTCAACCCCCATGCAATACATGAGCGCAAGCCATGGATATAGCACTATGGGTGGAATAGAGTGTGGTGGTAGAGATCAATAACGGGAAGTCAAAAATAAGAAGATAGTCTCACATCGACGAGGCTAATCAACGGGCTATGAAGATGCCCATCAATTGATGTCAATGCGAGGAGTAGGGATTGCCATGCAACAGATGCACTAAGAGCTATAAGTGTATGAAAGCTCAACATGAAAACTAAGTGGGTGTGCATCCAACTTGCTTGCTCATGAAGACCTCGGGCATTTGAGGAAGCCCATCATCGGAATATAGAAGCCAAGTTCTATAATGAAAAATTCCCACTAGTATATGAAAGTGACTAAACATGAGACTCTCTATGAAAAACATGGTGCTACTTTGAAGCACAAGTATGGAAAAAGGATAGTAACATTGCCCCTTCTCTCTTTTTCTCTCATTTTTTTTGTGGGCTCTTTTTGACCTCTTTTTTCGTGGGCTCTTTTTTGGCCTCTTTGTTTTTTCCTCACAGGGATAATGCTCTAATAATGATGATCATCATACTTCTATTTACTTACAACTCAAAATAAAATTACAACTCGAAACTAGAACAAAATATGACTCTATATGAATGCCTCTGGCAGTGTACCAGGATGTGCAATGATACTAGCGTAACATGTATAAAAATGATGAATGATGGCTGAGCCACAAATACTATGTCAGCTATACGATCATGCAAAGCAGTATGACAATGACGATGCGTGTCATAAAAACGGAATGGTGGAAGTTGCATGGCAATATATCTTGGAATGGCTATGGAAATGCCATGATCGGTAGGTATGGTGGCAGTTTTGAGGAAGATATAAAGAGGCTTATGTATGATAGAGCGTATCATATCACAGGGTTTGGATGCACCGGCGAAGTTTGCACCAACTCTCGATGTGAGAAAGGGCAATGCACGGTACCGAAGAGGCTAGCAAATTGCAAAAAGGTGAGAGTGCATATAATCCATGGACTCACATTAGTCATAAAGAACTCACATACTTATTGCGAAAGTTTATTAGCCCTCGAAGCAAAGTAATACTATGCATGCCCCTAGGGGGATAGATTGGTAGGAAAAGACCATCGCTCGTCCCCGACCGCCACTCATAAGGTAGACAATCAAGAATAAATCATGCTCCAACTTCTTAGCATAACGACAGATCATACGTGCATGCTTCGGGAATCACAAACCTTAACACCAATATTCTTACTAAACCACAATTATCTACTAGCACCTCCCACATATTACCATCTTAATATCGCAAAACTATAGCAAGGAATCAAACTTATCATATTCAGTGATCTACATGAAAGTTTTTATTATATCCCTCTTGAATACCTATCATATTAGGACCAAATTCATAACCCGTGCATATTACCATTGCTATTCGTTAGACTCTCAAAAAGATATCAGTGAAGCATGAGAGTGCAACTATTTCTTTAAAATATAACCACCGCCGTGCTCTAAAAGTTATAAGTGAAGCACTAGAGCAACTGCCTAGATCAAAAGATATAAGTGAAGCACTAGAGCAACTGCCTAGATCAAAAGATATAAGTGAAGCACATAGAGTATTCTAACAAATCACGAATAATGTGTGTCCCTCTCAAAAAGGTGTGTTCAGCAAAGATGATTGTGACAAAATAAAAAAGCAAACAAACTATATCACAAGACGCTCCAAGTAAAACACATATCCTGTGATGAATAAAAATATAGCTCCAAGTGAGTTACCGATAGATTGTAGACGAAAGAGGGGATGCCTTCCGGGGCATCCCCAAGCTTAAACGCTTGAGTCCTCCTTGAATATTACCTTGGGGTGCCTTGGGCATCCCCAAGCTTAGGCTCTTGCTGCTCCTTATTCCTTTATCCATCGTAGTCTCACCCAAAACTTGAAAACTTCAGCACACAAAACTCAACAGAAACCTCGTGAGATCCGTTAGTATAACAAACAAACCTTAAACTTTAGGTACTGTTGTAAATTGATTCATATTTAATATTGGAATAATGCTACTGTACTCCAACTTCTCCATGACTCATACCCCCCGATACGATCCATAGATTCATCAAAATAAGCAAACTACGCAACAAAAACAGAATCTGTCTAAAACAGAACAGTCTGTAAAGATCTGAATTAACGTCATACTTTTGTAACTCCAAAAATTCTGAAAAATAAGGACAACATGGGCAATTCATATATCAATATTTTCTAGAACATTCAGAAGGTTCTGACGTTCCAGCAAAAAATAAATATTCCAGCACTGGACGCAAAAGTTTCTGTTTTCAAACAACATCAATTATACTATCATCCAAATCATCCCAAAGGCATTACTTGGCACAAACACTAATTAAAAGATAAAAACACAATAATAACAGAGGCTATAATTGTGTAAACACACAAAAACAGAAGGTAAAACTAAAAAATTATTTTATTCATTGGGTTGCCTCCCAACAAGCGCTATTGTTTTATGCCCCTAGCTAGGCATAATGCATAGTTTCAAGTGTTGTAATCCTTCAAGTTGATTCCATAGGTGGCCCTCATAATAGATTCATAAGGTGCCTTAATTCTCTTTCTAGGGAAGTGTTCCATCCCTTTCTTTAATGGAAATGGAAATCTTATATTACCTTCTTTCATATCAATAATAGCACCTATTGTTCGTAGGAAAGGCCTACCAAGTATTATAGGGAAAGAAGGATTGCATTCAATATCAAGAACAATAAAATCCATGGGCACATAATTTATATTTGCAAGAATAAGCACATCATTTATTCTACCCAATGGCTTTTTAATAGTGGAATCCGCAAGATGCAAATTAAGGGAACAAGGATCCATATCGGTGAGACCTAGCACATCACACAAAGATTTTGGTATAGTGGAAGCGCTAGCACCAAGATCACAAAGAGAATTACATTCATAATTTTTAATTTTGACTTTAATAGTAGGTTCCCATTCATCTTGTAATTTTCTAGGAATTGAAACTTCCAACTCAAGTTTTTCTTCATGCGCTTTCATCATGGCTTCTACAATATGTTTAGTGAAAGCTTTATTTTGTTCATATGTATTTGGTGAATTAATCATGGATTGCAACAAGGACATACACTCAATTAAAGAACAACTATCATAATTAAAGTCCTTGTAATCCAAAGTAGTGGGTGCATTACTATTTAAAGTTTTGACCTGTCCAAACCCACCTTTTTCATTTTTATCATTAAGATTATCACCCTCCAAGCAATTGGGACTCCTTCTATCTAAAGTTGACTCTTCTTCAGTCCCTTTTTCATCAAGTTTTATATTACTAAATAATGATTCAATAGGAGTGACACCAATCATTTTAATATCTTCATCATTACTACGATAGAAACCGGGTGGAATAGCTTTTTCTAGAAATTCTCACTTAGCTCTCAACCTAGCGGTCCTTTCTTTAATTTCATTAATGGAGACATAGATAGCTTTAATAGACTCATTCATATCATGCTTGGGTGGCAAAATTTTAATTTTGAGATTTTCAACATCATGAGCAATTCTATCCATGTTCCTAGCCAATTCATCAACTCTATTCAATTTTTCTTCTATCATAACATTAAAATTCTTTTGCGAATTAATAAATTCTTTAATATTACTTTCAAGATCAGAGGGTATCCTATTATTGTTATATGGATTGCCATAGGAATTACCATAATTATTAGAGGAATTTCCAGGAAATGGTCTAGGATTGAAATTACCCCTATAAGCATTGTTGTTGAAATTATTTCTAGAGACAAAATTCACATCAATAGCATCATTATTTTGATCAATCAAGGTAGACAATGGCACATCATTAGGATCAATAGGAGCACTTTTACTAGTAACCAATTTCATAAGAGCATCCATCTTATCACTCAAAGTATTAATTTCTTCAACAGAATTTACCTTCTTACCAGTTGGAGTTCGTTCAGGGTGCCATTGAGAATAATTTGTCATAATATTATCAAGAAGTTTTGTAGCTTCTCCCAATGTAATTTCCATAAAAGTATCAGCTGCGGCAGAGTCTAGCAAATTTCTAGAAACAAAGTTTAGTCCCGCATAATTTTTTTGTATGATCATCCATAAATTTAAGCCATGTGTTGGGCAATTTCTTATCATTAATTTCATTCTCTCCCAAGATTGTGCAACATGTTCATGCCCAAGTTGCTTAAAATTCATAATTTGATTTCTTAAAGAAATAATCTTAGCGGGAGGAAAATACTTGGTAATAAAAGCATCCTAACACTTATCCCAAGAATCAATCCACAGCAGTAGAAGGGCCCCAACCCCTTAAGGGGTAGCCACAAGCCTCCTGGGTGTGCCCTGGGTAGGGGGGGCATGCCCCTCGAGCTTGTGGGCCCCTCGGGCATTGTCTCGCGTTGATTCTTTTTCCCAAAAATCACATATATTCCAAAATAAATCGTCGTACATTTTTATCGCGTTTGGACTTCGTTTGATATGGATTTTCTGCAAAACAAAAAACATGCAACAAACATGAACTGGCACTGGGCACTGGATCAATATGTTAGTCCAAGAAAATCATATAAAATGTTGCCAAAAGTATATAAAAGTTGTAAAATATTGGCATGAAACAATCAAAAATTATAGATATGACAGAGATGTATCACCTCGATATGTGCCCCACAAGCAATTTAAAACTCAGGTTTGAACATTAATTTGGACCTGACTTGGAGTCTAAGAGGTGAACAGGATGATAAAGTAGCAGGTAATATTAAGCAATGCATAACGTAAGCAGACACAAAAGAGTGCGACTTCTCTTGCGGACCCGTGTACACCTCAAGTTCATTTGTTGAGTCGATGATGGTGATGTAGTTGCGATGGCTGCCGATGGCGGGGAAGGAGATCTGAGGCGGCGAAAGACGGTCAAGAGTCGTGATGTCTGGTGTGGTGGACGCTTCCGTCGATGGAGCAGCTCAGGTGAGGTGGACGACGGCGGGGCAGGAGCAGGACAAACCACACAAAGTTTTCTTCGACACCTGTTTGTAACTGAGGTAGTTCGATAAGGGCTCCTTTGGCTTGCAGGATTGTAAAAACGCAGGGATAGGAAAAACACAGGAATAGGATAGGAATGCACGTGGAAAACAGAGCATTTGTAAACACAGGATTTCTGTCAACTTGGGTGTTTGGTTCACAGGAATCGGAAGAACACAGGAATGCAAAGAAACATTGTCAAATTAAAGTCAAACCGCATGAAAATGTGTACAGTTAGAATGTTATTATGCCACTAATGCACTTAGTCTTGTTTTCATGCATAGGATTTTGAAAATAAGGTCCAGGTGGATGTTAAAATTTCTATGTTTTTCCTTTGAAACAGACACGAAAGGAAAAAAATCCTTCAGTTTTGTTTTGCTCCATTCCTTTGGACCAAATGCATGAATAATTGAATAGTAGTAGTATCATAGGAAAATTTCCGATTGCTATGTTTTTCCTTCACTTTTTCCTTTGAACCAAAATAACCCTAAGGGATCGACATGAATGTAGAGTAAAAAGTGATGTGACAAGTGTACAACCTCTTTGGCGTAGCCGTGTCGACCTTAGCATCATTGGGTTGGTCGCTGAAGATCTTGCGGCGGTGGTGGCAAAGAAGATCTGAGGGGTCTATAGACGGCGTCGAGGGTACTGCTCTGTTGTGATGGATGGTTCCGTCGTTGGAGCAGCTCGGGCGAGGTGTACGACGGCAAAGCTAAAGCAGTACAAGACATACATCATTAATCTGAAGTGGGATTCTAATAGCATCTCCAATAGATGATGTAAAATACATAACCAAAAAGTGCCAGATGTAAAATTTACATCAACAAAAACACACAGCTCCAACATATGATGTAAAATATATCAGCCACGCGGCCACCACTCTAGCAGGTGATGTAAAAACTATTGACTCTGAACTTAACTGTCGACTCTGAATTGTACTGTCGAAACTGGATTTTACTGTCAAAACTGAATGCACTAGTAGCACAGAAGCACTTCACTGTTAGTTTAGGCCGCTCGAGCACTAGTAGCAGAGAAGCAGTGATCTAAATTAGCAGCCACTCGACAGGGAACGCACTAGCAGATAGCAGCCGCAGCAGCAGCGCCTGGAGCAGCAGTGCGAACGAGAGCCAGAGCAGCAATTCGTGTAGCTGCAGCAGCCCGTGTACCAGCATCAGTAGCACGAGCAAGAGCAAGAGCAAAGCAGCAGCACGAGCGAGAGCAAGAGCAGAGCAGCAGCACGAGCGAGAGCCTGCTACTGCTCCAGCTAGTATGGACGCCGCCACCGAGGGAGCCTCGCAATGGGGGGATGCCACCGCGGAGGATGTCGCAGGCGGCGCCGACGTCGAGGGAGCCTCACCATTGCGGAGCGGGATCAAGCACCGGCAGCACCGTGAGGTCGAGTGAAGGAGAAGATGCGATGAGTGTACAATCTCTTTGGTGGCGGCGAGTAGGCCTCGGCTTCATCCGAGGAGTGGTGAGGATGCCGCAGTTTTGGTGGGGCAGGTTAAGGCGGCGCTGTGGGAATGGAGCAGCCGCGATAGACGAGGCGATCGTCGGAGCAGCTCCTTGGAGGTGGAGGACGGGACGGCTGAACCGGCGGGACGACAAGATCGATGACGGATCCTCATCTGGTGCGGTGGTTGAGGGACGTTGAGCTGTTGCGGTGGATGACGTCGTCGGGGAAGAGGCTCCGGTTGGGCGGCGGTGGGGGGCGGAGGAGGGTGGGGTTTTGCGGCTGGTGGAGAGAGTTATTGGCGACCTCGGTTTTCGTATGGTGAAAAGCAAGGGATGGGAGGGGGAACCATGACTTAGGGACGCGCTTGTCCGAAATGTAGGGTAAGTTACAAAAGTACCGCCACCAATTTGAACTAGCGGCTCTATCCGCTCAGGGGTAGAACGGGGATTTCGCGTGTCAGGATTTCGCAGGAGGAGGGAATTTTCGCGCGTGTTGTAATTTCGGGATAGCATGGCACGGGTTGAGAAGGAGGGAGTTTTAGCAGCACAAAGAGGCAAAGAGATATCTTCTACTTGTGAGCTGCGTTAGGATTTTCCCCGAAGAGGAGGGGAGATGCAGTACAGTAGAGATAAGTATTTGCTTCAATGAGAACAAAGGTTTATCGAACCAATAGGAGAATCACGCAAACCCACATTAGCAGCACCTGCACACACAAAACCAAATACATGCACCCAACGCGGGCAAGAGGGTTGTCAATCCCCTTGAACTCGTTAATAGCAAGGATTACATCTTGTATAGGCAAAAGTATAAATTGCAAAAGAAAAGAAAAGTAAATAAATTGTCGCAAAGGTTTTTATTTTTAGGTTTTCTTTTTATGTTTAAGATAGACCCGGGGGCCATAGTTTTCACTAGAGGCTTCTCTCTCGAACACATAGCATACGATGGGTAAACAAATTACTGTTGGGCAATTGATAGAAAAGCGCATAGTTATGATGTTATTCACGGCAATGATCATGTATACAGGCATCACGTCCGAGACAAGTAGACGAAACGATTCTGCATCTACTACTATTACTCCACCAATCGACCGCTATCCAGCATGCATCTATGGTATTAAGTTCATAACAAACAGAGTAACACCTTAAGCAATATGACATGATGTAGACAAAGTAAACTCAATCAATATGAATAAACCCCATCGTTTTATCCTTAATGGCAACAATACAAATACATGTCTTGTCCCCTACTTTTTCACTAGGATATAGAGCACTACAAGATTGAACCCATTACAAAGCACCTCTCCCGCTGAAGATAAATTAATCTAGTTGGTCAAACCAAACGGATAGATCAGAGACAAATACAAAGCTATAACAATCATGCATAATAAAGTTCAGAAAAAACTCAATTACTTTCAATGAATAATCTGATCATAAACCCATAATTCATCGGATCCCAACAAACACACCGCAAAAGAAGATTACATCGGATAGAACTCCAAGAAGATCGAGGAGAACATGGTATTGAAGATCAAAGAGAGAAAATAAGCCATCTAGCTACTAGCTATGGACCCGTATGTCTGTGGTGAACTACTCACACATCATCGGAAGGGCAGCAAGGTTGATGTAGAAGCCCTCCGTGATCGATTCCCCCTCTGGCAGATTACCGGAAAAGGCCTCCAAATGGGATCGCGGAAGAACAGAGGCTTGAGGCGGCGGAAAAGTTATATCGTCTTGCGTTCTGTAGGTTTGGGAATATATGGGAATTTATAGGCCTGGAATTAGGTCAAATGGAGCTGCGTGGGGACCACAAGCTCAGGGGACGCGCCCCTCGAGCTTGTGGCTCTCTCGTATCTCTTCTGGCCACCTTCCGAAGCTTCTAGGGTCCCTTCTGGTCTAGAAAAAAATTATTCTAAATATTTTTTTCCGTTTGCACTTTATTTGAAATTGATTTACTGAAAAGTCAAAAACAAGCAAAAAACAGGAACTGGCACTGGGCACTGGGTTAATAGGTTAGTCCCAAAAATGATATAAAATAGCATATAATTGCATATAAAGCATCCAAGATTGATAATATAATAGCCTAAAACAATCAAAAATTATAGATACGTTGTAGACGTATCAGCATCCCCAAGCTTAATTCATGCTCGTCCTTGAGTAGGTAAATGATAAAAACAGAATTTTTGATGTTGAATGCTACCTAACATGTGTAACATGTAATCTCTTTACGGTATAAATATTGAGAAATGATGAATTAACAATATCAACATAATAAAATCCATGAATATAAGAAGCATAATCACTAAACTTTCGAAATATACGATCCTTAACGAATGTTATCCCCACTCATTTTTATCATGTTAGCATGGCATGACTCTGCCTTCACCGCATAAATATAAATCATGAGCACCCCGGTGTTAAACCAGGCAATTGGATCGTACTTCTAACGCGGTTCAGCATTTTCAACTTCATGCAATACATGAGCGTGAGCCATGGATATAACACTATAGGTGGAATAGAATGTGGTGGTAGGGATCAATAGGAGAAGTCAAAAAGGAAGAAAGTCTCGCATCGAGTCGGTGGATCAACGGACTATGGAGATGTCCATCAATCGATATCAATGTGAGGAGTAGGGATTGCCATGCAACGGATGCACTAAGAGCTATAAGTGTATGAAAGCTCAAATGAAACTAAGTGGGTGTGCATCCAACTTGCTTGCTCATGAAGACCTCGGGCATTTGAGGAAGCCCGTTATCGGAATATACAAGCCAAGTTCTATAACAAAAAATTCCCACTAGTATATGAAAGTGACAAAATAAGAGACTCTCTACAGGAAGAACATGGTGCTACTCTAAAGCTCAAGTGTGGAAAAGGATAGTAACATTGCCCCTTCTCTCTTTATCTCTCATTTTTATTTTTATTTTTTTCTCCTTTTTTTGCTGGGTTCTTTTTGGCCTCTTATTATTATTATTCTTTTATTATTTTTCATCCCGAGTCTCATCCCGACTTGTGGGGGAATCATAGTCTCCATCATCCTTTCCTCACTGGGACAATGCTCTAATAATGATGATCATCACACTTTTATTTACTTACAACTCGATATTACAACTCGATAAAAACTATACATAATGACTCTATATGAATGCCTCTGGCAGTGTACCAGGATGTGCAATGATCTAGCGTAACATGTATGAAAATGATGAGCGGTGGCTATGCCACAAATATCATGTCAGCTCTATATGATCATGCAAAGCAATATGACAATGAACACAAGTCATATGACGGAATGGTGGAAGTTGCATGTCAATATATCTCGGAATGGCTATGCAAATGCCACAATAGGTAGGTATGGTGGCTGTTTTGAGGAAGATATAAGAAGGCTTATGTGTGAGAGAGCGTATCATATCACGGGGTTTGGATGCACCGGAAGTTTGCACCAACTCTGGAGGTGAGAAAGGGCAATGCACGGTACCGAAGAGGCTAGCAAATTGCGGAAGGGTTATAGTGCGCATAATCCATGGACTCACATTAGTCATAAAGAACTCACATACTTATTGCAAAGCCTATTAGCCCTCGAAGCAAAGTACTACTCGCATGCCCCTAGGGAGGAGGTTGGTAGGAGTTAACCATCGCGCACCCCCGATTATAACAGCACTCAAGGATTTCATTTCAGACATAAAAATGCTCAAACCTCCCCACCATGCCATGACCAACACTTAGATGAGAAGTTAATAACAAGCTTTAATACCGATATTTCTACTAACCAATGATCATGAACCAATATCCTTTCATATTACGACATCAATATCATTAAACCATACGTTTCATATTTAGATCTACATGAAAGTTTTTATTATATCCACCTTGAATACCTATCTTTTCTGGATTAGTCTTATAACACATGCAAATTTCCATTACTATTTATTAGACTCTCAAAAATATTTAAGTGAAGCATGAGAGTGCAGTTATTTCTACAAAATATATCCACCGCCGTGCTCTAAAAGATATAAGTGAAGCACTAGAGCAGCTGCCTAGCTCAAAAGATACAAGTGAAGCACATAGAGTATTCTAACAAATCACGATAAATGTGGGTCCCTCTAAAATAGGTGTGTCTAGCAAATAATGATTGTGGCAAACTACAAAGCAAACAAAGAAAAGAAACCTATGGCACAAGACGCTCCAAGTAAAACTCATATCATGTGATGAATAAAAATATAGCTCCAAGTAATTTACCGATAGAGATTGTAGACGAAAGAAGGAATGCCATCCGGGGAATCCCCAAGCTTAGACGCTTGGGTCTTCCTTGAATATTACCTTGGGGGTGCCTTTGGCATCCCCAAGCTTAGGGTCTTGCCGCTCCTTATTCCTTCATCCATCGTAATCTCACCCAAAACTTGAAAACTTCAGCACACAAAACTCAACAGAAACTTTGAGAGATTCGTTAGTATAATAAATCAATCATCCACTTTATGTACTGTTATAAACTAATTCATAATTGTTCTTGCATAATACCTAATGTATTCTAACTCTTCCATGACTTATACCCCCCGATATAATCCATAGTTTCATTAAAACAAGCACACTATGCAAAAAAAAAATAGAATCTGTCTAAAACAGAACAGTATGAAATTACAGAATATTATCTATACTTATGTATGTCCAAATATTCTGACAAATTAGGACAACGTAAACAATTTGTATCCCAATTCTGTGTAAAAATTTCAGATTTTTCGGACGTTCCAGCCATAAATTAAAAATCAACTACTGGGCGCAAAACTTTCTGTTTTTCAAACAGCTTCAATTATACTATCATCCAAATCATCCCAAAGGAATTACTTGGCACAAACACTAATTAAAAGATAGAAACACAATCATAACAGTAGCTATAATTGGGCAAACACACAAAACAGAAAATAAAAGCAAAAAATTTAAGATACATATTGGGTTGCCTCCCAACAAGCGCTATTGTTTTTTGCCCCTAGCTAGGCATAATGCATAGTTTCAAGTATTATCATCCTTAGTTTCCAAATCCTTTTTAATTAAATCCTCCAAAAAAATTATCATTAATTCCCTACTCTCATGTTCTTCTTTTCTAGTAGGGGAACTTAAGTAATTGAAGGGACTTTGTTCGGTGATTTTAACATTCATAACTTCAAACTCCGAATCATCACCATAAAGATCCTCATATTAAACATGTATTTCATCATCAGTAGGATCTCTAGCCGTACATTCAAACCATTCTTCACTAAATCCCTCATCGATTCCCTTAGTGATCCACTCAAATTTATCACAAATATTGTGGTACAAAGTTTTAATTATTTCAGCATAAGGAACTCTCCTCCTAATGTTTTCACCGTAAGCAAAATAATCCTTGGATTCCAATCTACATATAGTGTCCTTATCATGGAGGATTTCTTCTATTGGAGGGTGCTCAAAATCTATTTTATAAAAGGAAAAGATGTCCCTAGCTTCTATGATTATATAGTCAAATTCATGCATAAGGATAATGGTAGCAATCTTTTTAGTCCTAGGATTATGGATATTGGGAAGTTCATAGAATATCTTTTGTAAAGCAGGATGAATATGCAAAAATTTCCTTTCTAACTTAACAACAAGCATAGCAATAGCATCCACATAGCATTTTTTTATAAAGAATAGATCCTTTAACTATAGGTATAACTCCCGTGCAATTAAAGAATTCTTGGATAATGTTTTTCCCAATAATGTTCCCGCTACCCACATGATAGACTTTAGTTTTGAAATTCATGGGAGCTTTGTTCTCATGAGGATCATGGTTAAAATCAAATAATTTAAGTTTTTCCTCAAGAGATTCGCTAGTACTATCTTCACTACCACTTTCAACAGTAACTTTCTCGAACTCAGACATGATAGCAAGCAAACGAGCAAACAAAAGTATTTTTGTATTTTTCAATTTTTAGAGAAGTGGGGGAGATGAACAAGAGATGAAAATAAAAAGGCAAATAAAAAGTAGATCAAGTAGATGATAGTTTGAGTGAAGGTACTTGATAGGATTTGATGATGTCTCCCCGGCAACGGCGCCAGAAATTCTTCCTGCTACTTGTGAGCTGCGTTGGGATTTTCCCCGAAGAGGAGGGGAGATGCAGTACAATAGAGATAAGTATTTCCCACAGTGAGAACCAAGGTTTATCGAACCAATAGGAGAATCACGCAAACCCTCATTAGCAGCACCAGCACACACAAAAGCAAATACTTGCACCCAACGCGGGCAAGAGGGTTGTCAATCCCCTTTAACTCGCTAATTGCAAGGATTAAATCTTGTATAGGCAAAAGTATAAATTACAAAAGAAAAGAAAAGTAAATAAATTGTAGCAAATATTTTTAGGTTTTCTTTTTATGTTTAAGATAGACCCGGGGGCCATAGTTTTCACTAGAGGCTTGTCTCTCGAACACATTGCATACGGTGGGTAAACAAATTACTGTTGGACAATTGATAGAAAAGCGCATAGTTATGACATTATTCACGGCAATGATCATGTATATAGGCATCACGTCCGAGACAAGTAGACTGAAATGATTCTACATCTACTACTATTACTCCACCAATCGACCACTATCCAGCATGCATCTATGGTATTAAGTTCATAACAAACAGAGCACCGCCTTAAGCAAGATGACATGATGTAGACAAAGTAAACTCAATCAATATGGATAAACCCGATCATTTTATCCTTAATGGAAACAATACAAATACGTGTCTTGTCCCGTACTTTGTCATTGGGATATAGAGCACCGCAAGATTGAACCCATTACAAAGCACCTCTCCCGCTGAAGATAAATCAATCTTGTTGGCCAAACCAAATGGATAGATCGGAGAGAAATACAAAGCTATAAACAAGCATGCATAATAAAGTTCAGAAAAGACTCAGTTACTTTCAATGAATAATCTGATCATAAACCCACAATTCATCAGATCCCAACAAACACACCGCAAACGAATATAACATCGGATAGAACTCCATGAAGATCAAGGAGAACATGGTATTGAAGATCAAAGAGAGAAAAGAAGCCATCTAGCTACTAGCTATGGACCCGTATGTCTGTGGTGAACTACTCACACATCATCGGAAGGTCAGCAAGGTTGATGTAGAAGCCCTCCGTGATCGATTCACCCTCCGGTAGATTACCGGAAAAGGTCTCCAGATGGGATCGCGGAAGAACAGAGGCTTGCGGCGGTGGAAAAGTTATATCGTCTTGCGTTCTGTTGGTTTGGGAATATATGGAAATTTATAGGCCTGGAATTAGGTCAAACAGAGCTGCGTGGGCCCCACAAGCTCAGGGGGCACGCCTACCCCCTGGGGCGCACCCCTCGAGCTTGTGGCTCTCTCGTATCTCTTTTGGCCACCTCTCGAAGCTTCTAGGATCCCTTCTGGTCTAGAAAAAAATTAATCTAAATATTTTTTTTCCGTTTGGACTTTATTTGATATTGATTTTCTGAAAAGCCAAAAACAAGCAAAAAACAGGAACTGGCACTGGGCACTGGGTTAATAGGTTAGTCCCAAAAAATGCAATAAAATAGCATATAATTGCATATAAAGCATCCAAGATTGATAATATAATAGCATGAAACAATCAAAAATTATAGATACATTGGAGACATATCAGCATCCCCAAGCTTAATTCCTGCTCGTCCTCGAGTAGGTAAATGATAAAAACATAATTTTTGATGTTGAATGCTACCTAACATGTGTATCATGTAATCTCTTTACGATATAAATATTGAGAAATGATGAATTAAGAATCTGAACATAATAATATCCATGAATATAAGAAGCATAATCATTAAACTTTCAACATATAAGATCTTTAACGAATGTTATCCCCACTCATTTTTATCATGTTAGCATGGCATGACTCTGCCTTCACCGCATAAATATAAATCATGAGCACCCCGGTGTTAAACCAGGCAATTTGATCGTACTTCTAACGCGCTTCAGCATTTTCAACATCACGCAATACATGAGCGTGAGCCATGGATATGGCACTATAGGTGGAATAGAATGTGGTGGTAGGGATCAGTAGGAGAAGTCAGCAAGGAAGAAAGTCTCATATCGACTCGACGGATCAACGGACTATGGAGATGTCCATCAATCGATATCAATGTGAGGAGTAGGTATTTCCATGCAACGGATGCACTAAGAGCTATAAGTGTATGAAAGCTCAAATGAAACTAAGTGGGTGTGCATCCAACTTGCTTGCTCATGAAGACCTCGGGCATTTGAGGAAGCCTGTCATCGGAATATACAAGCCAAGTTCTATAACGAAAAATTCTCACTAACATATGAAAGTGACAAAATAAGAGACTTTATATATGAAGAACATGGTGCTAATCTAAAGCACAAGTGTGGAAAAGGATAGTAACATTGCCCCTTCTCTCTTTATCTCTCATTTTTATTTTTATTTTTTTCCTTTTTTTGTTGGGCTCTTTTTGGCCTCTTTGTTTATTATTATTTTTTATTTTTCGTCTGGAGTCTCATCCCGACTTGTGGGGGAATCATAGTATCCATCATCCTTTCCTCTCTGGGACAATGCTCTAATAATGATGATCATCACACTTTTATTTACTTACAACTCGATTAAAACTATACATAATGACTCTATATGAATGCCTCTGGCAGTGTACCAGGATTTCATTTCAGACATAAAAATGCCCCTAGGGAGGAGGTTGGTAGGAGTTAACCATCGCTCACCCCCGATTATAACAATACTCAAGGATTTCATTTCAGACATAAAAATGCTCAAACCTCCCCACCATGCCATCAACAACACTTAGATGAGAAGTTAATAACAAGCTTTAATACCGATATTTCTACTAAACAATGATCATGAACCAATATCCTTTCATATTACGACATCAATATCATTAAACCATACGTTTCATATTTAGTGATCTACATGAAAGTTTTTATTATATCCCCCTTGAATACCTATCCTTTCTGGACAAGTCTTATAACACGTGCAAATTGCCATTACTATTTATTAGACTCTCAAAAAGATTTAAGTGAAGAATGAGAGTGCAATTATTTCTACAAAATATAACCACCGCCGTGCACTAAAAGATATAAGTGAAGCACTAGAGCAACTGCCTAGCTCAAAAGATATAAGTGAAGCACATAGAGTATTCTAACAAATCACGATAAATGTGTGTCCCTCTCAAATAGGTGTGTTCAGCAAATAATTATTGTGGCAAACTAAAAAGCAAACAAAGAAAAGAAAACTATGCCACAAGACGCTCCAAGTAAAACTCATATCATGTGATGAATAAAAAGATAGCTCCAAGTAATTTACTGATAGATTGTAGACGAAAGAGGGAATGCCATCCGGGGCATCCTGTGACACCCTTATTTTTTGGCCCTTTCTTTTTCTTTTGGTTTTCTTTGGATTTTTGATTTGGATTTCTGTTGTCTGGCTCTGTGGTCTTGAAACCTGGGAAGATCATCTCTTCTTCCTCTCCCTAGTGGCTTGTCACTCTCAAATCCATCCCAAGATCATGTCATTTCCATCCTAGACCAACCCCAACATTTATTTCTTGGGAATATTCCTTTTTCTATAAAAGGAATAACCCTGGTTGCCCTAGGTTGTGAAGCAACCTATATTTCTGTCATTCCCAAAATTCCCACAAAATTCACATAATTCCTTTGGACCATATGGACCTTGGATATGTAAAAATATTCAAGATTCCATGCTCATGGTGAGCACAACATCCAATCTTTGTTCTGGTCATATTTTCAGATTGGGAAGCAACTATATTTTATATTGGTCTATAATTCCTGAAATTTTACCAGAATCTTCTTTCACCTATATAACATCCCTCCACCAAATTTGGGCTCATTTTATCTATGAAATAATTCTCAGGAATTTCCCCAAGTTTCTGCCCAGAGAGAAGCACTGTGAAGCAAGTACCATTTTTATTTATCCAAATGGTATGAAATTTTTACAGTGCCTTCCTATGCCCAAATAATCACTCTCCACCAAATTTTAGCTCAATCCCTTCATCCATGTGAGCACAGCTTCAACTTTCTCATTTCTGCCCAGTGTGGTACTTTGCAAAGCAAGTGCCACCTAGACCCCTCCACTTGAGGTGATATTTTGCCAAGATGATTACCTTAGTGAGTGATCAACCCCAGCCAAAGATCAACAGCTATGCCCAAGTGTGCCTCCCCCAGTTCACCGCAAACACTTTGCTGCCAGGAGCTACAGTTGATGCTACCCATCAGCACAAAGTCGCTTTAATCAAACCAAGCCCATAGTGGTGCTCCAGCAAGTAGGGTCCACGCGGTAGACATCTTTCTCCAGGTCAGAGCGCACCGCGTGTGCCTGTTCACGCGATGACCACGCGTCCGGCATGCCCTTACGCGTGCTCTGGACATTGGGCCCCTCGGCCACCGTCCATTCGTCGAGCTCGCGCCACCGGAGCATGTCCAGCAGCTCTGCAGAGGCCCCGCGCTCGCACGCCAGCCCTTGCCCCCTCCTCTTTCTTCCTCCTCACGCCACGGCGGGCCTGCCCGCGCTCTATCCGCCGCCCCCACCACCATGGACGGTCAGCCACGCCATCCCCGAGCCTTCCCGAGCACGCCCGAGCCCTCTCCTCTCCCCGTGAACCCTCTGGATAACTCTCCCCTCCTCCTCCACATGTCCTCCGAGCTCCTGCGCGTGGCACACGGTCGCTACGGCCACGAGCTCGCCCGCCTTTAAATAGGCCATCCCGAGCCCTCTCGCCGTCACCAGCAGCCTCCCTACCCTCCTAGTACCCCTCCCGACCACTCAATTGAGCTCGAGGATCTCTCCTTGCCTCCCACGGTCGCCATGGCCGCCGCCCTCCCCTGCTCAAATTCGAGCAATGTCGAGCTCTCCTCCTCCTCTTTTCTTAACCAGGAGAACCACCAAGACCCGGAGAACCTCCCCACATCCTCACTTCGTCCCGGGATGCCCGTAGGCTCGACTTCAAGCTCGGCCGACGGCCTTGTCCGCGGCCATCCAAGCCACCATCGCTCCGGTCCTCCTCGGTGTTCGTGCATCACCTGGGCGGATGCGCGGCGTCCTCCTGAGCTCGCCGGTGGCCGGACCTCCGCCGGAGGTGGCCCGAGCCGCCGGGGCGAGCGCCGACCGCGCTCGGCCTTCTCTGCCTCTGCCCCGATCGGGAGGAAGAAGTAGGAGCGAGAGGAGAGAGAGAGATCCGGTGGACCCCGCCTGTCATCAACCCAGCCGGCCCGCTGACGTGGATAAGTGGAGGCGTACTTCGGTGTTTACGCTTTCTGTAGTTGAAAGCGTATTCAGCTGCGGCTTCGAGCCAGAATACGTTTTCTCTACAGGAAAGCTTATTTCAGTGCGCTTTCCCTTTTCAGCCCGGCACTGAAACCCTTACATTGCGGACGTTCGTCTGTTAACAGCAGAAAAGCACAGTTTTTATTTGTTTTTCTGTCTAACGAATGAACGACCGTAATTTTGCAACCGTAACTCCGAATCAGGGGATTCAAAAGCCCACGTTCTCTATTCGTCGAGCCCGTTCTGTTGGTACAATTTCACGATGTTGTCACATTCTGAAAATGACCATTTTTCCCCTGCCCTTATTCAGCCCCCTTCGAGAGAGAATCGATTCCGGCAAATATTTTCCGCGAGCTCCTCGCACTTCTCCCCGATGAATCCATCAACCCCAGGCAAGCCACAACAGCCACTTGCATGATGGCCTTGCAATAGCCATGGATTCCACTTGAATGTTTGATTAATTGTTTGTTCATTTAATTATTTTGTAAATGCTATGTAAATGCTTGTAAGTCCATGCTCATTCTTATGCCATGCTCGTTTGCATCTAGTTAGTTAAATGATTATTTGTTAATGTTATTATTATCATGTTTAATTCTTGTAATAATTTCCGATGCTAGTGGTCCTGGTATGCTCATATGAATTGTTATGGTTTTTTATGGAAATAATTGTAAGATGCATGATCATCACTATGCCATGCCCATTTGCATCTCGCGGACTAAATGATTTATTCATATGCTAAATGGTAATGTTTCCCATCCATGTTTATGTTGATATCATGTTCATATGTATTATCATGTTATATTTTGCTATGGCTCAGCTCATCACCATTCAAGTTAAAACTGACATTAATTGTACTTGAACAAATTTGTTGGCTGAGTCATAGTGCCACCGAATCGAGCTCACCAGTGCAGCCACACTTTCCTGGATGGGGAGGCCCCAATTCGCTCTATTGTCATGCCTCTCGCCGGTACCTCCAACTAGGGAAGGTTATGTGTGCGCGCTACCCTGATCAGGTAGGCGGCCATACCCTTGTCTGCCCAAGTTGTGTAGTACCCGGGGGTCCCCGTTTGGGACAGTTTTGTTTGGCCACGACGGTGGCAGCCACAAAGGTGGCGGATGTCACGCGGTGACATCATCATACCCTGCTTTTTTGGCCCTTTCTTTTTCTTTTGGTTTTCTTTGGATTTTTTGATTTGGATTTCTGTTGTCTGGCTCTGTGGTCTTGAAACCTGGGAAGATCATCTCTTCTTCCTCTCCCTAGTGGCTTGTCACTCTCAAATCCATCCCAAGATCATGTCATTTCCATCCTAGACCAACCCCAACATTTATTTCTTGGGAATATTCCTTTTTCTATAAAAGGAATAACCTTGTTTGCCCTAGGTTGTGAAGCAACCTATATTTCTGTCATTCCCAAAATTTTCATAACTCCTTTGGACCATATGGACCTTGGATATGTAAAAATATTCAAGATTCCATGATCATGGTGAGCACACCATCCAATCTTTGCTTCTGGTCATATTTTCAGATTGTGAAGCAACTATATTTTATATTGCTCCATAGTTGCTGAAATTTTCCCAGAATCTTCTTTCACCTATATAACTTCCCTCCACCAAATTTGGGCTCATTTTATCTATGAAATAATTCTCAGGAATTTGCCCAAGTTTCTGTCCAAAGAGAAGCACTATGAAGCAAGTACCATTTTTATTTATCCAAATGGTATGAAATTTTTATAGTGCCTTCCTATACCCAAATAATCACTCTCCACCAAATTTTAGTTCAATCCCTTCATCCATGTGAGCACAACTTCAACTTTCTTATTTCTGCCCAGTGTGGTACTTTGCAAAGCAAGTGCCACCTAGACCCCTCCACTTGAGGTGATATTTTGCCAAGATGATTACCTTAGTGAGTGATCAACCCCAACCAAAGATCAACAGCTATGCCCAAGTGTGCCTCCCCCAGTACACCACAAACACTTTGCTGCCAGGAGCTACAGTTGAAGCTACCCATCTGCACAAAGTCGCTTTACCCAAAAGAAGGATTCTCTGGAAAAGTATATAGAAGACTTCACGGAGCAGATGTACACCAAGCTTGCAGGTAACTTGTACCGTCTGAGCGAGTTTTGACTTTTTTCCGAGTGAACTTCATGCATGCCGATACTCGTCTCTCCCCTTTCTTTGTTCACAGAGTATTGCCGGGACTTCGAGCTGGAGACTGATAAAATTGAGAGGGACCTGAATCCCACCAGGTCACTCGTCGGTGACAAGGCCACCCTAGGCATCCTGCGGCTCGAATCTCGCCTTGACGATGCCCTGGGGTACATCATCTGTCTTCGGGGCGCACTCGGAAGGATCGACAAGGAATTGTGGCCAGAAGACATGCTCGAGACTGATCTAGAAGCGATGATGACTCGTCTCAATCAGATCCCTAGCCGAGTGCAAGCATGGAAGAAGTCAGTTGCCCGCTGCGGGGCCGATTTGGCCCTCTGTCTTGTCCATGTACATTGCAAGGACGCAAAGGAAGAGAAGTTGAAGTCTCTCCAGGTCGCCAACACGAAGAAGCTCAAGTTTGAAGACATCATGGAGACGTTCATAGAGGCAGCCACTCGGATTGCAGATGGCATCGACCTGGACGCCTTCGTCGAGCCGGCCAGCCCCTCTGGAGCATGAGAAAAACTTTAAGCTTTATCCATTTGCCTCGGTATGCCGAGTGGATTTGTATCCGTTAAACTCTTTTGGGTTTCGGGCCCGAGTACTCGCATTTACTTTTGAACTTCTGAAGTTATTCGTATGCTTTCTTTTGAGTCTTTGGATATGTGCAACTTAGGCGAAAGCTGGTTCGCGGCTAAGCCTTCGAGTGAGAAGGACGCTCGTCACTCGGAGTCGTTTTTAACTTAGGCAAAAGCTGGTTCGCAGCTAAGCTCCCTGAGTGAGAGGGATGCTCGACACTCGGAGTCATTTTTAACTTAGGCAAAATCTGGTTCGCAGCTAAGCCCCCGAGTGAGAGGAATGCTCGTCACTTGGAGTCGTTTTAACTTAGGCAAAAGCTGGTTCGCAGTGAAGCCTTTGAGTGGGAGTGACGCTCGTCACTCGGAGTCGTTTTTAACTTAGGCGAAAGCTGGTTCGCAGCTAAGCCCCCGAGTGAGAGGAACGCTCGTCACTCGGAGTCATTTTTAACTTAGGCAAAAGCTGGTTCGCAGCTAAGCCCCCCGAGTGAGAGGGACGCTCGACACTCGGAGTCGTTTTTAACTTAGGCGAAAGCTGGTTCGCAGCTAAGCCCCGGAGTGAGAGGAACGCTCGTCACTCAGAGTCATTTTTAACTTAGGCGAAAGTTGGTTCGCAGCTAAGCCCCCGAGTGAGCGGAACGCTCATCACTTGGAGTCATTTTTAACTTAGGCGAAAGCTGGTTCACAGCTAAGCCCCCGAGTGAGAGGGACGCTCGACACTCGGAGTCGTTTTTAACTTAGGTGATAGCTGGTTCACAGCTAAGCCCCCGAGTGAGAGGAACGCTCGTCACTCGGAGTCATTTTTAACTTAGGCGAAAGCTGGTTCGCAGCTAAGCCCCCGAGTGAGAGGAACGCTCGTCACTCGGAGTCGTTTTTAACTTAGGCGAAAGCTGGTTCGCAGGTAAGCCCCCGAGTGAGAGGAACGCTCATCACTCAAAGTCGTTTTTAACTTAGGCGAAAGCTAGTTCACGGCTAAGCCCTCAAGTAAGAGGAACGCTAGTCACTCGGGGTCGTTTTTAACTTAGGCGAAAGCTGGTTCGCCGCTAAGCCTCCGAGTGAGAGGGACGCTCGTCACTCGGAGTCATTTTTAACTTAGGCGAAAGCTGGTTCGTAGCTAAGCCCTCGAGTGAGAGGAACGCTCGTCACTCAGAGTCGTTTTTAACTTAGGCGAAAGCTGGTTCGCAGCTAAGCCCCCGAGTGAGAGGAACGCTCGTCACTCGGAGTCGTTTTTAACTTAGGCGAAAGCTGGTTCGCAGCTAAGTTGAAGGGCGTACACCCACTGGGGGTCGTAAGCCAAAGAATGCGTACGAGTGAACTCAATGTAGTACTAAAAAAGTCATGCTTTTATTCATTGAACATCACTCGAGTGCTTTTATTACATCTCAATATCAAGTATAAAATCGTCGAAGCAAGTCGGCATTCCAAGCACGTGGCTCGTCTACATGCTTCAGAAGGTTGTATAGGCTGTATGCCCGATTATGCAAAACCTTTGACACGATAAAAGGACCTTCCCACGTAGGAGCAAGCTTGTGAGGTCGCTGCTGATCCACTCAGAGCACAAGATCTCCTTCCTGAAAGGCCCGACCCCTGAAGTGTCTGTCGTGAAAACGTCGTAGGTCCTGCTGATAGGTGGCTGAATGAATAAGAGCCATCTCCCTCTCCTCTTCCAAGAGATCAACGGCGTCCTGCCGCGCTTGCTCTGCTTCAGCTTCGGAGTATAGTTCCACTCGGGGTGAATTGTGGAGCAGGTCAGTCGGCAGGACAGCTTCACCTCCGTACACCATGAAGAAGGGAGTGCGATTGGTAGACCGATTAGGGGTTGTCCTCAGGCCCCACAGAACTGACAACAATTCAGTGACCCAGGCTCCGGCTGCATGCTCCAAATCACGCATGAGTCGTGGCTTTAACCCTTGAAGAATCAGTCCATCCGCTCTCTCAGCTTGTCCATTCGACTGTGGGTGAGCCACGGATGCATAGTCGACCCGGGTGCCTTGGGTGGCACAGAACGCTCTAAACTCTTCTGAGTCAAAGTTTGAGCCATTGTCGGTAATGATGCTGTGGGGCACGCCATATCTGAAGACTATCTCTTTCATAAACTTGATCGCCGTACGAGAGTCTAGCTTCTTGATGGGTTTGGCTTCAATCCACTTAGTGAACTTGTCAACTGCAACCAGCAAGTGGGTGAATCCACTCGCCCCTGTCGAAGGGGCCCCACCATGTCGAGTTCCCAAACTGCAAACGGCCAGACGAGTGGGATCGTCTTCAGAGCAGACGCGGGTTTGTGTGATAAGTTTGCATAGAACTGACAACCGGTGTAGTGTTGGACTATCTCCTAGGCGGCTTCATTGGCGTGTGGCCAGAAGAAGCCGGTTCGGTAAGCTTTAGCCACGATCGTCCGAGAGGACGCGTGGTGTCCACAAGTTCCCGAGTGAATCTCCTCCAAGATCAATCGACCTTCCTTCAGAGAGATGCATCGCTGAGTCACACCGGTGACGCTCTTTCTGTACAACTGGTCGCCCATCATAGTAAAGGCCTTGGACCTGCGAACAATCTGGCGGGCCTTGACTTCATCCTCCGGAAGCTCCTGTCTGAGCAGGTACGCAATGTACGGCACCGTCCAGTCGGGCGTGATTGCCAGGACCTCCATGACCAAGTTAATAACTGCTGGGACCTCGATTTCAGTTGAATCGGAGGGACCGACCACTTGCGGGGGCTCTTCAGTTAAGGGATATTCTTTCACCGTCGGGGAACATAAATGCTCAAGGAACACATTGCTGGGTATAGGTTTCCGAGTGGACCCAATCTTTGCCAGATCGTCTGCCGCTTGATTCTTGGCTCGGGGGATGTGATGGAGCTCCAGTCCCTCGAATTTCTTCTCCAGCTTTCTCACCGCGTTGCAATATCCTGTCATAGCAGGGCTCCTGATGTCCCACTCCTTCATTACTTGATTCACAACGAGATCCGAGTCTCCGTAGACCATCAGGCGTCGGACGCCGAGTGAGATGGCCATACGTAGCCCATAAAGGAGTGCTTCATACGCGGCCTCATTGTTGGAGGAATCGAAGTGGATCTGTAGAACATAACTGAGTCAATCGCCCTTTGGAGACACCAACACTACTCCGGCTCCTGAACCATTCAGCATCTTGGAACCGTCGAAGAACATGGTCCAGTGTTCCGGGTGACTCTGAGTCGGCTACTTCTGTTCTGTCCATTCGGCTAAGAAATCAGCTAATGCTTGGGACTTGATCGCTTTTTTTGCCTCGAACTTGATGTCCAGGGGCAGGAGCTCGATAGCCCACTTTGCCACTCGACCAGTCGCATCCCGATTGTTCATGATCTCAGACAGCGGGGCATCGCTGACGACTGACACGGTGTGCTCTTGGAAGTAATGGGCTAATTTCTTCGTAGTCACGTAGATGCCATAGACAAGCTTCTGATAATGAGGATACCTCTGCTTGGACGGAGTCAGAACTTCAGAAATGTAATAGACTGGGCGCTGAACTTTGTAAGCTTTGCCCTCTTCTTCTCGCTCGACGGTGAGGACGGTGCTGACAACTTGACCAGTGGCCGCAATGTACAAGAGCAACGACTCATTGCTGTTCGGAGTAGCGAGCACCGGCTGGGTGGAAAGCAGGGCTTTGAGCTCAACAAACGCTGCTTGTGCTTCAGTAGTCCACTTGAACGAATCAGACTTCTTCATCAATCGGTATAGGGGAAGTGCCTTCTCACCGAGGCGGGAGATGAATCGGCTCAGAGCTGCGAGGCAACCCTTGAGCTTATGTACATCATGAAGCCGTTCTGGACATTTCATTTGTACTATTGCACCGATCTTCTCAGGATTGGCATCTATCCCTCGTTCAGAAATGAGGAATCCAAGTAACTTGCCTCTTGGCACTCCAAAAGTGCATTTTACTGGATTCAGCTTAATATCATACCTCCGCAGATTTGCGAAAGTCTCAGCTAGGTCAGCGAGCAGGTCGAAACCTTTTCTGGACTTGACCACTATGTCATCCATGTATGCCTCGATGTTCCAACTGATCTGCGTATGTAAACACTTTTGGACCATGCGCATGAAAGTGGCACCGGCATTCTTGAGACCGAATGGCATGGTGATATAGCAGAAGCACCCGAATGGGGTGATAAAAGCTGTTTTTATTTCGTCTGGCCCATACAGTCGGATCTGGTGGTACCCGGAGTACGCATCCAGGAAAGATAGTCGCTCACACCCCGTGGTGGAATCTACGATCTGATCTATATGGGGGAGCGGGAAATGATCCTTGGGACAGACCCGATTGATGTGCTTGAAATCGATGCACATCCGGAGAGACTTATCTTTCTTAGTAACCATGACGACGTTGGCGAGCCACTCAGAGTGGTACACCTCATGGATGAACTCGGCTTCCAGGAGCCGAGCAACTTCTTCACCAATGGCTTTCCTCTTCTATGTAGCGGAATGACGAAGATGTTCCTTCACAGGTTTTGCTTTCGGGTCAACTCGCAAACGGTGCTCAGCCAGTCCCATGGGTACACCCGGCATGTCGGATGGCTTCCATGCGAAGATGTCCCGGTTCTCACGGAGGAATTGGATGAGCACGGCTTCCTATTTGCTATCGAGTGTCGTCGAGATGTTGGTGGGTGCGGCATTGGGATCCTCTGGGTGAACGTGCACATGCTTCGTCTCACCGGCTGACTGGAACGCAGACTCCGCAGCTGGTTTCTTGGAGCGTAGCAGATCACTCGGATCGGCGTTTTTCTTGTATTCTTCCAACTCCACCATAGCCACTTGTTCATCAGCAATCTTGGACCCTTGCTGCAAACACTCTTCCGCGTGCTGCCTTTTGCCAGTGACCGTGATCACGCCTTTGGGGTCGGGCATCTTCAGTTTAAGATACACATAACATGGGTGGGCCATGAAGCGTGCGTAGGCCGGCCGACCAAGGATGGCATGGTAGGCGCCGCGGAAGTCAACCACTTCGAAGGTTAGCCTTTCCTTCCTGAAGTTCTTTTCGTCTCCAAAGACCACATCCAGGGCGATCTGCCCGAGTGACTTTGCTTTCTTGCCGGGGATCACTCTGTGGAAGTGCATACTGCTCTCGCTGAGACGGGACAACGGGATGCCCATCCCCTTCAGGGTCTCAACGTAGAGTATGTTCAGGCCGCTTCCACCGTCCATGAGGACCTTACGCAACCGAACGCCTCCCACAACAGTATCGACCACCAGCGCCTGCCGCCCAGGGGTGGCAATGCAGGCCGGGTGGTCCCACTGATCAAAGGTGATCGGAGTCTTCGACCAGTTCAGAAATTTTGTCGTCGTCGGCATGGCCATGTTTACTTCCTGGTTGATGACCTTCAGTCGACTCTTTCTCTCAACATCCGCAAAGATCACCAGAGTCGCGTTGACACTAGGGTAAGCTTCATTTTTGTCTTCATCATCGACATCATCTGGACTTTTATCACTCGACTGGCTCTCCCGGAACTGCTGTATCAGCAATCTGCATTGCCGAGTGGTATGCTTGGGCAATATTAGATTGCCCTCTTCATCTTTTTTGGTATGAATGTGGCACGGCAAATCGAGGACATCCTGGCCCGACTGGTCTTTCTTTTTCCTCTGGATCCACTTTTCTTTAGCCTTCCCTTTGTTTTTGGCTTGTCCAGCCAGAGCAGCGGTCTCAGCCTGAGCCAACCCGTCAGCTTTGCGCTTCAGCTTCTGACTGGGGTTGTTGTTTCCAGGGCTGGGCTCACTAGACTTTCCCTTACCGTTACGGAGATGGGTCTCCTCTTCTCCGTTTGCATATCGAGTGGCGATCTCCATCATTCGGCTCATCGTCAAAGATCCTGACCGACCGAATTTCAGGATGAGCTCTCGATATCTGACTCCTGCCTTGAAGGCGCAGACGGCTTGGTGTTCAGTGACGTTCTCAACCACATGATGCAAGGTTGTCCAACGCTGAATGTACTCCCTCAGGGTTTCATTCGGCTTCTGCACACAATGTTGCAACTCAGTCAATCCGGCAGGGCATTTGCACGTGTCTTCGAATGTTTTGATGAACACTCGAGCCAGATCTTCCCAGTAGTAGATGCTAGCCGGAGTGAGTTGGTTGAGCCAGGCCCGGGCTGACCCTTCCAGCATCAAGGGCAAATGTTTCATAGCCACATAATCGTTGCCCCCTCCAATCTGAACAGCCACTCGGTAATCTTCTAGCCACGTCTCTGGCTTGGACTCACCGGTTAAATTACTCCAATCGCCAATCTGAAGTTAGGTGGAATCTCTGTGGCTCTAATCGCTCTGCTGAAACACTCGGGGCCCAATACGAAGGCTCCACTTCCACTCGGACGATCTCTGTCCAAGCTCTCTCTGTGAGCTCTGCCTCTATCGACCAGGTTCTGAGCGAGTACGGATCTCGCGTTGAACTGTGGGTCGTGGAGGTCGACTGGTTCTCTCTGGTGATAACCATCACCATGGCGAGGAGGGCTGACCCTCCGATCATTGACGTAAGGACGTCTGACATCGTACGGCCGGGGCGCGTACGAGCCATACCGCGGAGGGGGCGTCGGCATATGGCGACGATGATCCTGACAGCGCGGAGGCGTGAACCGACCGCGACCCTGCTCTGAGTACTGATCTCGGTGGTGGCCTTGGTCATCTCACCGCTGAGGCAAGTGTCTATTTCTTCTCGGGGTCACCGGGCTATGGACCGACTGGACGGTGCCAGCCCTGACGGATCTGCTGTGAATCCTGTTGCGTGACTGGGACACCGCTGAATTCTGCTCTTCAGCCGCCTTGAGTAAGGCCCGGATCTGCCGTAGGCCCTCTCCTGCCTCGGATCGAGACGGCTGGATGGAATCTGCTATCCGAGTGACCGCCGCCAAATTCTGAACGGGAGTGCAAAATACCTGGTAATTCTGCTGTGGGTCACTCGAGAACAACTGCCGCTGCCGACGACTAGAACTGGGCTGATGCTGTCGGTGGGCACGATCGTCGAGTGACTTCTGGAGTGCCTCCAGATGATTGCGCTCAGCCAAATTGGCCTGGCACACGGCCTCCAAAGCCTGAGCCTCGGGAGTCATCCCGATGATGGGCGTCCGGAGGGCCTGCTCGTTTCTGCGCTGCAGTTCCTCCCTCTGCTGCTGAGTGAGAGGTTGGGGGTAGTACTCGTCGGCGTGATGGTCATCGCCATTGTCGAGGCCAACATGCGACAGGCCGCCGACTCCCGCACCGCTGCGGGCGTACCCAGGTGGACTATGCGAGGAATCGGGCATCAGCACCTCCGCAGCGGGATCGCAGCTCTCTCACTCGGATAAGCTTTCCGAGTCCTCATGCAAGGAGGCGAACAAATCGAGGATGGGCTCATCGGGCTCGATTGCCGCGATTTGTGGGGCTGCAACCTGAAGGACCACCGCGTGCTTGATCCATCACTGAAGCCGTGAACGTCCGGAACGCTTGCGACGGCGGCTGGTGAAGCGAGCAGGCGCCGACTGGTACGGTGTTGAAGGTTGTTGAAGAAGAACGCCGAAGGTACTCACGTGGAAGTGCGCTGCGCCGCGGATGGGCAACGCCTCGACATCCAGTGGGGCTTCCTGAAGCCATGCTGAATCGTCAGTGACAAAACTGAGGACGCCGAAATGGATCTCACCGCCAAGAGTCAGTCCGCCGCCGGAAACCATGATGATGGTGGGAGAATCGCAACTACGCCGAAAGTCGCTAGACGCCTGCCCCACGGTGGGCGCCAACTATCGTGGGTATAAGTCTGACAGTAGTGTATAGGGTTATGGATTAGAGGGAAGAGCCTAGCTACGGCGCAGTTGTTACACTTGGATTTACGAGTTCAGGCCCCTCGTGGTGGAGGTAATAGCCCTACGTCTCGGTGCTCTGGAGCTGTTGATTGAGTGTATGGATTACAGAATATGCGAACCCTTGTTATGGAGCTGGGGGACGGCTTATATAGAGTCTGCCAGACCCCATATGAATGCCGCCATAACCAAGGGTTAAAGAGAGGTTTTAAGGACGCCAATTACTGGTAACGGCTATACTAATTACACTTAATGAGGGTGGACGCGCATCCTGACCGTTGCGGTCCCGAGGAGCCTCCTAGGCTTCTCTGTCCGGGTGAAATCAGGTACTCCAAGTGAAATGAGTTCGTCGAGTGGAGTGCTATGCTCCAAGTGGTTGTTGCCGTCCGAGTGACTTTCAAGTTGCAGTACATCTGAACAGTGATCTGGCCCAGGGGCCCAGTACAAAGTGCACGGTCTCCATGGGTAGGGTCTGTAGGTCAGGCCTGTTACCCTATCCCCAATACATGTCCTCGTCAGCCGGACCTCCGCCGGAAGTGGCCCGAGCCGCCGGGGCGAGCGCCGGCCGCGCTCGGCCTCCTCTGCCTCTTCCTCGATCGGGAGGAAGAAGGAGCGGGAGGAGAGAGAGAGATCCGGTGGACCCTGCCTATCATCAACCCAGCCGGCCCGCTGACGTGGATAAGTGGAGGCGTACTTCGGTGTTTACGCTTTCTGTAGTTGAAAGCGTATTCAGCTGCGACTTCGAGCCAGAATACATTTTCTCTACAGGAAAGCGTATTTCCAGAAGTGCGCTTTCCCTTTTCAGCCCGACGTCGAAACCCTTACATTGCGGACGTTCGTCCGTTAACAGCAGAAAAGCACAGTTTTTATTTTTTTTCTGCCTAACGAATGAACGACCGTAATTTTGCAACCGTAACTCCGAATCAGGTGATTCAAAACCCCATGTTCTCTATTCGTCGAGCCCGTTCTGTTGGTACCATTTTCACAATGTTTTCACATTTTGAAAATGACCATTTTACCCCAGCCCTTATTCAGCCCCCTTCGAGAGAGAATCGATTCCGGCAAATCTTTTCCGAGAGCTCCTCGCACTTCTCCCCGATGAATACATCAACCCCAGGCAAGCCACAACAACAACTTGCATGATGGCCTTGCAATAGCCATGGATTCCACTTGAATGTTTGAATAATTGTTTGTTCATTTAATTATTTTGTAAATGCTTGTAAGTCCATGCTCATTCTTATGCCATGCTCATTTGCATCTAGTTAGTTAAATGATTATTTGTTAATGTTATTATTATCATGTTTAATTCTTGTAATTATTCCCGATGCTAGTGATCCGGATATGCCCATACGAATTGTTATCGTTAGTTATGGAAATCATTGTAAGATGCATGATCATCACTATGCCATGCCCATTTGCATCCCGCGGACTAAATTATTTATTCATATGCTAAATGGTTATGTTTCCCATCCATGTTTATGTTGATATCATGCTCATATGTATTGTCATGTTATATTTTGCTACGGCTCAGCTCATCACCATTCAAGTTAAAACTGACATTAATTGAACTTGAACAAATCTGTTGGCTGAGTCATAGTGCCCCCGAATCGAGCTCACCAGTGCAACCACACTTTCCTGGATTGGGAGGCCCCAATTCGCTCTATTGTCATGCCTCTCGCCGGTACCTCCAACTAGGGAAGGTTATGTGTGCGCGCTACCCTGATCAGGTAGGCGGCCATACCCTTGTGTGCCCGAGTGTAGTACCCAGGGGTCCCCGTTTGGGACAGTTTTGTTTGGCCACGACGGTGGTAGCCACAAAGGTGGCGGATGTCACGCGGTGACATCGGGACCACCCATGACATAGCCCAAAGGGTAGTTTGTCGGAGTGGCCAGGAGAGTGTCATGCAATAGATTGGTTTTGTTGGAACGTCGTTGCTCCACCCGAATGGGAGCACGAGGCCATGAGTTCCGTAGTGTGGGTACAGTGTACTAACCTCTGCGGAGTGTATAATCTATCGATAGCCGCGTCCCCGGTTATGGACACAGTTCGTAGTAGGTCACACTATGGGTCAACACTAATAATAATCTGGATAATAAAACAATCCCGGGTCCATGAGGAAATAAGTTGGTTGATCTTTATGTGGGCGTGCGATGATCACAAGTAAAGATCAAGCCCCTTGTGGTCATGTGATGATCACGATGGTATTATTGATACCGAGGTTGGTTGATCCTGAGGTGATCGTGTGATGTTCACGACGGTAAGCTTGATACATATGGTGATTATGAGATAACCTCCGAGAAGAGTAAGTTGGTCCTAGAGACCTTAAACATCGACCCCCCTCTCATGCTAGTGCTAGTATCATCATGTTCATATCATGAGTAACATGTACATGCCATGCTCACTCTCATGTTGTTCTAGTAGTATCATGTTCATCAATGATAATTAACCTGCAATTGCCATGCTGTTGTTAGTCTTGATTGCTTTGGTTGCTGTGAGCTTGCGAGTACATTCAAAGTACTCACCTGGCATGTCATGCCAAATTTCAGGTGATGCCGTGATTGATTGCTTGTCGAGGATCCCGAGTTTGTGAGCTAGGTCATGTCCCAGCCAGAGTCCCTGCGGAGTGGAGTCCATCACCGTCGTCACTCTTCCGCTGCTAGAAGCTATCCCGCTGCTACAAGTTGTTCCGCTGCTAGCATAGAGCTACCTTAGCAGGCGTAGTGTCACTGTGCCGATGTAATCCTGTGTAATACCTGAACCCTTGTACCCAATTATTTGTAACAAAGAGCTGATTTGTTCTATGCCAAGCAGTGCCGTATTCTAGAAGACTTGATCTCTGGGCTGGAATACGGGGTGTTCTGGTCTCTTTTTGCCGGGGTGCCACAGGCTTTGGTATCGGAGCAGGTCTGGCTGTAGGATGCCCTAGTCTGTGCGAGTGTTAGAAACCGGTAGTTTAGAGTCTAGCTTGCTCGTTGCATTTGTTTGCTGCATAGCATGCATGTAGACTTATTATCTTGTCGCTAACGGTTGATCTTGTGAGTGTAGGTGGCATCGGTTTCGATCCACTACCTGCACCCTTCAGCTTTGTATACCTGCTTTTCGGTGTTTGGTGTCATCTCTGTACCAGCAGAGTGATGCCATGGTACCCAATGTTCCAGACACCACTTGTAGGATTGATGCTCAGGTATCACGCCAATATCTTTCCGTCAAAAACACATATCGTTTCGGTGATAGACATGTTTCTATCCCGGATCTTGCCATCCGACTCACTGCTTTGGCAACCCTTACTGATCTTTGTTACCAGGAAAGGGCAATGCCAGCAGAGCCTGCTTTCCACTGCTATCCTACCCTGTTACTCATTCCTTGGACGAGTACGGTTCCCTTCCGTCCGCTTGATGATGATGTGGACATGACATTCGTGCTCCGCTACATGATCACCAAGTACGTCCTCACTTCCTAGTTTCTGGTTGGGCTGGCTCAATGGCTTTATATGAATTAGCAGTTTTTGATCCCTCTGATCCTATTCTGGATCCAATGCCCGTCTAGATGCAACCCGTGTTAATCCAGCGCTTGGTGTAGCTCTGTTTACACTAACCCCTCCACACGTTGATCCACCTTCATGCACACCGCCACAACATATTAGATCGTAGTACCGGAGTCCCCGCGAGATTCGTGTGCTTAAGTAGGTTTGCATATCGTTGTGAATAGCAGTGCAATGTGATGTTGCTTGTATGTAATCTTGATGCCGTGTGTGCTTTTGTTTGAGTCATTTCTTTTGCATATTTCTTTGGGCCTTCGGTGTTACCTTATTTTCCCTTATGAAAGTTGCTCATCAACCACCACCGGACTCCAAGAATCAGAGATGATTTCAAATATTTTGAAGCTCAGCTAAATGGTATGGAATTCTCAGGACTACAATGTATTGGGAACATCTAGTTTGAATACAAATGATATAATGGATTGACTATCAGCATCAAGTCTACCTCAGTGTGCAACCATTACATCCGTAATGAACCAGCAGGAAGATAATTTGTGTGCAAGACCAACCGTGTATTTCGAGTCAAAGGAATGGATCATATACGAAGTTTGGTTCCGCCTGAGTAAAATTTGAAACATGCTATACCCCGGAAGCAAGCTAGAATGTGCCAAGTATCCAGTACTCAACAAGAAGGATAGTCCGACAATTTTTTTCATACAAGTAACCAACAGCAGGGATATCAAGGGTATATATATATGGCATTCAATCCGCATATCACAGAGAGAAGCTTCTAGTGTAAGCAACCCAGTCTTCCTCCGCACGCTACCAGAGAAGCTTACGATGCAAGGTTCCTCAGTCTTCCTCGGTACGACATATGGATCGCTACCACTGTAAGATACTCAATCTTCTTCGGTAAGCTACCGTAGAAAGCTTCCGGCATAAGTCACCAAATCTTCCCCAGTAAGCAATCAGGGGAAAAGCTTCTGAAGTACGGTACCTAGTCTTCTTCAGCACACTATCTGGGAAAAGCTTCGAGAGTAAGATATCCAGCCTTCCTCAGCACGATGCTCTCGATAGCTTCCAACACAAGCTATCGAATCTACGTCAGTACAACACTACAAAAAGTTGACAACATTGGTACAATTAATTACACAATGAGTTGGTAGTGTATCTCAAGAGTCAAGCCCACACCCGTTTGGTTAGAAACACGAGCTAGTCAGGACACAAGTGTCTGCCACGGGAATCAAATGCTCAGCTACACATACTTCCATATATATTGGGAGCATACTGCCAAGGTCATGCAAGTCACTTATACTATGATGCAAGCACGGTGAGAATTCGACAACCACATGAGTTATGTAAGAGGAAGAAAGCCAGCTATACACCTCAGTGTGATGCAAGGACCAACAAGCTATGAAGCAAGACAACATTGGGATAACAATCTTGGCAGTAGTTATCAAGGCCAGTTTCCTCACAACCGACAAAGTGATATCATTGACCCTTTGCACTATCTTGCATGATTGACGACAACCATGAGCTTCATACGTGAACATGTGAACCTGGTATATATCCTATGGCACGAGACATGAACAAGGATAAGGTATGATTACCGGAATATTGCACCTGACAGCACCAGTTGTCACACGAAGAATTTATATGGCCAAGCTCTTTCAGCAAAAGATTCAGAAAAAGAGAACAATAATGAAGGATCAAGACCAACAATGCTGGTATGATAATTGTTGCAGGAACAACATGGTACGGATACCCAAGACGGTCTGATTCCGTATCGATCACCATGAATATACACCCAAGAGGTCTACTCTATTCCGTAAGGACCTCACGTCAATCCAACCCGCTTGACCAAATGTATATGCTCAGAACTGTCAGTATGGGATATCCAAGTCCGCTGTGTCAAATCAAAGATTCCTTATCCAGTTCAGCAGTTTGACTTCAGCGACCGTGTTAAAGCATCGCACGGCCTATGGATATACCGACAGAATGAGTACTCGAAATGCTGAGCAACAAGCTCGGAACATGTGTCCTCACATATGGTACCCAGCAAGATTCTTCCACCAGAATCACCGTCAGTCAAGTCCCTGGATGCTATTGATATAAGGTTGTACTCCTTTATACTGGTCACGATAGGCGATAGTCGAATCTTTCGAGTTTGATACTCAAGGCAGTGGAGCCAGTTCAAAATGATTCGGAACTCCCAACAAGTAGTCAGATTCCGACAAGGGAACGGTCATGATTCTCAGCACTGTCTTGAACTTGGAGGACATGCATCTACTTGAGTAACCTGATGCAAGGATTAAAAGGTTTTCATGTCCATCGTGGAAATTTGTTCACAACTCCCTTGAACACTATCGGTGCTGGATAGAAGAATGTCATGTCAAGTGGAAATCACCCCCGGACTTGTGGAAAGAGCACATATTCCAGTCATGATAACATATCAGATGAGCCAGCAGATATGACAGAATTGGAGTCAGCGTAAGGATGAACATATGAGGGAAGATCTGTCAGAATTTTGGGTACGGTGAAGCAAACCACCCCTGAGCAATGTAATCAGATCGTATGAAATTCAGTGGGAACAATTTATAAAGGAAAATGATACCCGAGTTGGAAACGGTTTCCTTAAGTCAGAATATTCATACTTGTTCCCTGAGCAACCAAATCTCGAGGATGAGATTTTTGTAAGGGGGTTAGGTTTGTGACACCCGGATTTTTGGCCCTTTCTTTTTCTTTTGGTTTTCTTTGGATTTTTTGATTTGGATTTCTGTTGTCTGTCTCTGTGGTCATGAAACCTGGGAAAATCATCTCTTCTTCCTCTCCCTAGTGGCTTGTCACTCTCAAATCCATCCCAAGATCATGTCATTTCCATCCTAGACCAACCCCAACATTTATTTCTTGGGAATATTCCTTGTTCTATAAAAGGAATAACCATGTTTGCCCTAGGTTGTGAAGCAACCTATATTTCTGTCATTCCCAAAATTCCCACAAAATTCTCGTAATTCCTTTAGACCATATGGACCTTGGATATGTAAAAATATTCAAGATTCCATGCTCATGGTGAGCACACCATCCAATCTTTGCTTCTGGTCATATTTTCAGATTGTGAAGCAACTATATTTTATATTGCTCCATAATTGCTGAAATTTTACCAGAATCTTCTTTCACCTATATAAATTCCCTCCACCAAATTTGGGCTCATTTTATCTATGAAATAATTCTCAGGAATTTGCCCAAGTTCCTGTCCAGAGAGAAGCACTGTGAAGCAAGTACCATTTTTGTTTATCCAAATGGTATGAAATTTTTATAGTGCCTTCCTATACCCAAATAATCACTCTCCACCAAATTTCAATTCAATCCCTTCATCCATGTGAGCACAGCTTCAACTTTCTTATTTCTGCCTGGTGTGGTACTTTGCAAAGCAAGTGCAACTTAGACCCCTCCACTTGAGGTGATATTTTGCCAAGATGATTACCTTAGTGAGTGATCAACCCCAGCCAAAGATCAACAGCTATGACCAAGTGTGCCTCCCCCAGTACACCATAAACACTTTGCTGCCAGGAGCTACAGTTGATGCTACCCATCTGCACAAAGTCGCTTTAATCGAACTAAGCCCATAGTGGTGCTCCAGCAAATAGGGTCCACGCGGTAGACATCTTTCTCCAGGTCAGAGCGCACCGCGTGCGCCTGTTCACGCGGTGACCACGCGTCCGGCATGCCCTTACGCGTGCTCTGGACATTAGGGCCCTCGGCCACCATCCATTCGTCGAGCTCGCGCCACGGGAGCATGTCCAGCAGCTCCGCAGAGGCCACGCGCTCGCTCCCCAGCCCTTTCCCCCTCCTCTTTCTTCCACCTCACGCCACGGCGGCCATGCCCGAGCTCTATACGCCGCCCCCACCACCATGGCCGGTCGGCCACACCATCCCCGAGCACGCCCGAGCCCTCTCCTCTCCCCGTGAACACTCTGGACAACTCTCCCCTCCTCCGCGTGTCCTCCGAGCTCCGGTGCGCGGCACACGCATTGCCACGGCCATGAGCTCGCCCGCCTTTAAATAGGCCGTCCCGAGCCCTCTCGCCGTCACCAGCAGCCTCCCCACCCTCCTAGTACCCCTCCCGACCACTCAATTGAGCTCGAGGAGCTCTCCTTGCCTCCCACGGTCGCCATGGCCGCCGCCCTCCCCTGCTCAAATTCGAGTAATGCCGATCTCTCCTCCTCCTCATTTCTTCACTAGGAGAACCACCAAGACTCGGAGAACCTCCCCACATCCTCACCTCGTCCCCGGGATGCCCGTAGGATCGACTTCAAGCTCAGCCGACGGCCTCATCCGCGGCCATCCAACCGCCGTCGCTCCGGTCCTCCTCGGTGTTCATGCGTCTCCTGGGCGGATGTGCGTCGTCCTCCTGAGCTCGCCAGTGGCCGGACCTCCGCCGGAGGCGGCCCGACCCGCCGGGGCGAGCGCCGGCCACGCTCGGCCTCCTCTGCCTCTGCCTCGATCGGGAGGAAGAAGAAGGAGCGGGAGGAGAGAGAGAGAGAGATCCGGTGGACCCCGCCTGTCATCAACCCAGCCGGCCCGCTGACGTGGATAAGTGGAGGCGTACTTCGGTGTTTACGCTTTTTGTAGTTGAAAGCGTATTCAGCTGCGGCTTCGAGCCAGAATACATTTTCTCTACAGGAGTGCGCTTTCCCTTTTTAGCCCGGCGCCGAAACCCTTACATTGCGGACGTTCGTCCGTTAACAGCAGAAAAGAACAGTTTTTATTTGTTTTTCTGCCTAACGAATGAACGACCGTAATTTTGCAACTGTAATCTGAATCAGGTGATTCAAAAGCCCACGTTCTCTATTCGTCGAGCCCGTTCTATTGGTACCATTTTCACGATGTTATCACATTCTGAAAATGACCATTTTACCCCTGCCCTTATTCAACCCCCTTCGAGAGAGAATCGATTCCGGCAAATCTTTTCCGCGAGCTCCTCGCACTTCTCCCCAATGAATCCATCAACCCCAGGCAAGCCACAACAGCAACTTGCATGATGGCCTTGCAATAGCCATGGATTCCACTTGAATGTTTGAATAATTGTTTGGTCATTTAATTATTTTGTAAATGCTATGTAAATGCTTGTAAGTCCATGCTCATTCTTATGCCGTGCTGATTTGCATCTAGTTAGTAAAATGATTATTTGTTAATGTTATTATTATCATGTTTAATTCTTGTAATTATTTCCGATGCTAGTGATCCTGATATGCTCATATGAATTATTTATTCATATGCTAAATGGTTATGTTTCCCATCCATGTTTATGTTGATATCATGCTCATATGTATTGTCATGTTATATTTTGCTATGGCTCAGCTCATCACCATTCAAGTTAAAACTGACATTAATTTAACTTGAACAAATCTGTTGGCTGAGTCATAGTGCCACCGAATCGAGCTCACCAGTGCAGCCACACTTGCCTTGATGGGGAGGCCCTAATTCAGTCTATTGTCATGCCTCTCGCTGGTACCTCCAACTAGGGAAGGTTATGTGTGCGCGCTACCCTGATCAGGTAGGCGGCCATACCCTTGTGTGCCCGAGTTGTGTAGTACCCAGGGGTCCCCGTTTGGGACAGTTTTGTTTGGCCATGACGGTGGCAGCCACAAAGGTGGCGGATGTCTTGCGGTGACATCGGGGCCACCCATGACATAGCCCAAAGGGGAGTTTGTCGGAGTGGCTGGGAGAGTGTCATGCAATAGATTGGTTTTGTTGGAACATCGTTGGTCCACCCGAATGGGAACACGAGGCCATGAGCTCCATAGTGTGGGTACAGTGTACTAACCTCTGCGGACTGTATAATCTATCGATAGCCGCGTCCTCGGTTATGGACACAGTTCGTAGTAGGTCACACTATGGGTCAACACTAATAATAATCCGGATAATAAAACAACCCCGGGTCCATGAGGAAATAAGTTGGTTGATCTTTATGTGGGCATGCGATGTTCACAAGTAAAGATCAAGCCCATTGTGGTCATGTGATGATCATGATGGTATTGTTGATACCGAGCTTGGTTGATCCTGAGGTGATCGTGTGATGTTCACGACGGTAAGCTTGATACATATGGTGATTACGAGATAACCTCCGAGAAGAGTAAGTTGGTCCAAGAGACCTTAAACATCGACCCCCCCCCCTCTCGTGCTAGTGCTAGTAACATCATGTTCATATCATGAGTAACATGTACATGCCATGCTCACTCTCATGTTGTTCTAGTAGTATCAGTTTCATCAATGATAATTAACCTGCAATTGCCATGCTGTTGTTAGTCTTGATTGCTTTGGTTGCTGTGACCTTGCGAGTACATTCAAAGTACTCACCTGGCATGTCATGCCAGATTTCAGGTGATGCCGTGATTGATTGCTTGTCGAGGATCCCGAGTTTGCGAGCTAGGCCGTGTCCCAGCCAGAGTCCCTGCAGAGTAGAGTCAATCACCGTCGTCGCTGTTCCACTGCTAGAAGCTATCCCGCTGCTACAAGTTGTTCCGCTGCTAGCATAGAGCTACCTTAGCAGGCGTAGTGTCGCCGTGCCGATGTAATCATGTGTAATACCCGAACCCTTCTAACCAATTATTTGTAATAAAGAGTTGATTGGTTCTATGCCAAGCAGTGCCGTATTCTAGAAGACTTGATCTCTGGGCTGGAATACGGCGTGTACCGGTCTCTCTGAGCCGGGGTGCCACACATCCCCAAGCTTAGACGCTTGGGTCTTCCTTAAATATTACCTTGGAGTGCCTTGGGCATCCCCAAGCTTAGGGTCTTGCCGCTCCTTATTCCTTCATCCATCGCAATCTCACCCAAAACTTGAAAACTTCAGCACACAAAACTCAACAGAAACTTCGTGAGATCCGTTAGTATAATAAATCAATTATCCACTTTAGGTACTGTGATAAAATCATTCATAATTGTTCTTGCATAAAACCTACTATATTCTAACTCTTCCATGACTTATACCCCCGATATAATCCATAGTTTCATTAAAACAAGCACACTATGCAATAAAACATAATCTGTCTAAAACAGAGCAGAACGAAATGACAGAATATTATCTATAATTCTGTAGATCCAAAAATTCTGAGAAATTAGGACAACGTAAACAATTTACATCCCAATATTGTGTAAAAATTTCAGATTTTTCTGATGTTCCAGCAATAAAATAATAATCAACTACTGGGCGCAAAACTTTCTATTTTTCAAACAGCATCAATTATACTATCATCCAAATCATTCCAAAGGCATTACTTGGCACAAACACTAAGTAAAAGATAAAAACACAATCATAACAGTAGCTATAATTGTGCAAATACACAAAACGAAAAATAAAAGCAAAAAAATTAAGATACATATTGGGTTGCCTCCCAACAAGCGCTATTGTTTTATGCCCCTAGCTAGGCATAATGCATAGTTTCAAGTATTATCATCCTTAGTTTCCAAATCCTTTTTAATTAAATCCTCCAAAACTTTTCTCATTAATTCCCTACTCACATGTTCTTCCTTTCTATTAGGGGAACTTAAATAATTGAAGGGACTTTGTTCGGTGATTTTAACATTCATAACTTCAAACTCTGAATCATCACCATAAAGATCCTCTTATAAAACTTGTATTTCATCATCAATAGGATCTCTAGCCGTACTTTCAAACCATTCTTCACTAAATCCCTCATCAATTCCCTTAGTGATCCACTCAAATTTATCACAAGTATTGTGGTACAAAGTTTTAATTTTTTCAGCATAAGGAACTCTCCTCCTAATGTTTTCACCGTAAGCAAAATAATTCTAGGATTCCAATCTACGTATAGTATCCTTATCATGGACGATTTCTTCTATTGGAGGGTGCTCAAAATCTATTTTATAAAAGGAAAAGATGTCCCTAGCTTCTCTGATTATATAGTCAAATTCATGCATAAGGATAATGGTAGCAGTCTTTTTAGTCCTAGGATTATGGATATTGGGAAGTTCATAGAATATCTTTTGTAAAGCTGGATGAATATGCAAAAATTTCCTTTCTAACTTAACAACAAGCATAGCAATAGCATCCACATAGCAATTTGTTTTATAAAGAATAGATTCTTTAACTATGGGTATAACTCCCGTGCAGTTAAAGAATTCTTGGATAATGTTTTTCCCATTAATGTTCCCGCTACCCACATGATAGACTTTAGTTTTGAAAATCATGGGGGCTTTTTTCTCAGGAGGATCGTGGTTAAAATCAAATAATTTAAGTTTTTCCTCAAGAGATTCGCTAGTACTATCTTCACTAGCACTTTCAACAGTAACTTTCTCGAACTCAGACATGATAGCAAGCAAACTAGCAAAAAAAAGTATTTTTGTATTTTTTGATTTTTAGAGAAGTGGGGGAGATGAAAAAGAGAGGCAAATAAAAAGGCAAATAAAAAGTAGAGAAAGTAGTAGATAGTTTGAGTGAAGGTACTTGATAGGATTTGATGATGTCTCCCTAGCAACGACGCCAGAAATTCTTCCTGCTACTTGTGAGCTGCGTTGGGATTTTCCCCGAAGAGGAGGGGAGATGCAGTACAATAGAGATAAGTATTTCCCTCAGTGAGAACCAAGGTTTATCGAACCAATAGGAGAATCACGCAAACCCTCATTAGCAGCACCTGCACACACAAAAGCAAATACTTGCACCCAACGCGGGCAAGAGGGTTGTCAATCCCCTTGAACTCGTTAAATAAATTGCAAAAGAAAAGAAAATTAAATAAATTACAGCAAATGTTTTTAGGTTTTCCTTTTATGTTTAAGATAGACCCGGGGGCCATAGTTTTCACTAGAGGCTTCTCTCTCGAACACATAGCATACGGTGGGTAAACAAATTACCGTTGGGCAATTGATAGAAAAGCGCATAGTTATGACGTTATTCAAGGCAATGATCATGTATATAGGCATCACGTCCAAGACAAGTAGACCAAAACGATTCTGCATCTACTACTATTACTCCACCAATCGACCGCTATCCAGCATGCATCTATGGTATTAAGTTCATAACAAACAGAGTAACGCCTTAAGCAAAATGACATGATGTAGACAATGTAAACTCAATCAATATGAATAAACCCCATTGTTTTATCCTTAATGGCAACAATACAAATACGTATCTTGTCCCCTACTTTGTCACTGGGATATAGAGCACTGCAAGATTGACCCCATTACAAAACACCTCTCCCGCTGAAGATAAATCAATCTAGTTGGCCAAACCAAACGGACAGATCGGAGAGAAATACAAAACTATAACAATCATGCATAATAAATTTCAGAAACGAATCAATTACTTTCAATGAATAATCTGATCATAAACCCACAATTCATCGGATCCCAACAAACACACCGCAAAAGAAGATTACATCGGATAGAACTCCAAGAAGATCGAGGAGAACATGGTATTGAAGATCAAAGAGAGAAAAGAAGCCATCTAGCTACTAGTTGTGGACCCGTATGTCTGTGGTGAACTACTCACACATCATCGGAAGGGCTGCAAGGTTGATGTAGAAGCCCTCCATGATCGATTCCTCCTCCGGCAGATTAACGGAAAAGGCCTCCAGATGGGATCGCGGAAGAACAGAGGATTGCGGCGGCAGAAAAGTTATATCGTCTTGCGTTCTGTTGGTTTGGGAATATATGGAAATTTATAGGCCTGAAATTAGGTCAAACGGAGCTGCGTGGGGCCCACAAGCTCAGGGGGCGCGCCCCTCGAGCTTGTGGCTCTCTCGTATCTCTTCTGGCCACCTCCCGAAGCTTCTAGGGTCCCTTCTGGTCTAGGAAAAAATTAATCTAAAGATTTTTTTCGATTTGGACTTTATTTGATATTGATTTTCTGAAAAGCCAAAAACAAGCAAAAAACAGGAACTGGCACTGGGCACTTGGTTAATAGGTTAGTCCCAAAAAATGATATAAAATAGCATATAAAGTATCCAAGATTGATAATATAATAGCATGAAACAACCAAAAATTATAGATTCGCTAGAGACGTATCAGCATCCCCAAGCTTAATTCCTGCTCGTCCTCGAGTAGGTAAAAGATAAAAATATAATTTTTGATGTTGAATTCTACCTAACATGTGTATCATGTAATCTCTTTACAGTATAAATATTGAGAAATGATGAATTAAACAGATCAACATAATAATATCCATGAATATAAGAAGCATAATAATTAAACTTTCAAAATACATGACCTTAACGAATGTTATCCCCACTCATTTTTATCATGTTAGCATGGCATGACTCCGCCTTCACCGCATAAATATAAATCATGAGCACCCCGGTGTTAAACCAGGCAATTGGATCGTACTTCTAACGCACTTCAGCATTTTCAACTTCACGCAATACATGAGCGTGAGCTATGGATGTAGCACTATGGGTGGAATAGAATGTGATGGTAGGGATCAATAGGAAAAGTCAATAAGGAAGAAAGTCTCGCATTGACTCGGCAGATCAACGGACTATGGAGATGTCCATCAATCGATATCAATGTGAGGAGTAGGGATTGCCATGCAACGGATGCACTAAGAGCTATAAGTGTATGAAAACTCAAATGAAACTAAGTGCGTGTGCATCCAACTTGCTTGCTCATGAAGACCTCGGGCATTTGAGGAAGCCCGTCATCAGAATATACAAGCCATGTTCTATAACGAAAATTTCCCACTAGTATATGAAATTGACAAAATAAGAGACTCTCTATATGAAGAACATGGTGCTACTCTAAAGCACAAGTGTGGAAAAAGGATAGTAATGTTGCCCCTTCTCTCTTTATCTCTCATTTTTATTTTTATTTTTTTCTCCTTTTTTTTGCTGCGCTCTTTTTGGCATTTTTTTCGTCCAGAGTCTCATCCCGACTTGTGGGGGAATCATAGTCTCCATCATCCTTTCCTCACTGGGACAATGCTCTAATAATGATGATCATCCCACTTTTATTTACTTACAACTCGATATTAGAACTCGTTAAAAACTATACAGAATGACTCTATATGAATGCCTCTGGCAGTGTACCAGGATGTGCAATGATCTAGCGTAACATGTATGAAAATGATGAACGGTGGCTGTCTCACAAATATCATGTCAGCTCTATATGATCATGCAAACCAATATGACAATGAACACAAGTCATATGACGGAACGGTGGAAGTTGCATGGCAATATATCTCGGAATGGCTATGGAAATGCAACAATAGATAGGTATGGTGGCTGTTTTGAGGAAGATATAAGAAGGCTTATGTGTGATAGAGCATATCATATCATGGGGTTTGGATTCACCGACGAAATTTGCACCAACTCTCGAGATGAGAAAGGGCAATGCACGGTACCGAAGAGGCTAGCAAATTGCGGAAGGGTGAGAGTGCATATAATCCATGGACTCACATTAGTCATAAAGAACTCACATACTTATTGCAAAGCCTATTAGCCCTCGAAGCAAAGTACTACTCGCATGCCCCGAGGGAGGAGGTTGGTAGGAGTTAACCATCGCGCACCCCCGATTATAATAGCACTCAAGGATTTCATTTCACACATAAAAATGCTCAAACCTCCCCACCATGCCATGACCAATACTTAAATGAGAAGTTAATAACAAGCTTTAATACCGATATTTCTACTAACCAATGATCATGAACCAATATCTTTTCATATTACGACATCAATATCATTAAACCCTACGTTTCATATTTAGTGATCTACATGAAAGTTTTTATTATATCCCCCTTGAATACCTATCCTTTCTGGACTAGTCTTATAACACGTGCAAATTGCCATTACTATTTATTAGACTCTCAAAAAGATTTAAGAGAAGCATGAGAGTGCAATTATTTCTACAAAATATAACCACCACCGTGCTCTAAAAGATATAAGTGAATCACTAGAGCAACTGCCTAGCTCAAAAGATATAAGTGAAGCACATAGAGTATTCTAACAAATCACGATAAATATGTGTCCCTCTCAAATAGGTGTGTCCAGCAAATAATGATTCTGGCAAACTAAAAAGCAAACAAAGAAAAGAAAACTATGGCACAAGACGCTCCAAGTAAAACTCATATCATGTGATGAATAAAAATATAGCTCCAAGTAATTTATCGATAGATTGTAGACGAAAGAGGGAATGCCATCCGGGGCATCCCCAAGCTTAGACGCTTGGGTCTTCCTTGAATATTACCTTGGGGTGCCTTGGGCATCCCCAATCTTAGGGTCTTGTCGCTCCTTATTCCTTCATCCATCGTAATCTCACCCAAAACTTGAAAACTTCAGCACACAAAACTCAACAGAAACTTCGTGAGAGGCGTTAGTATAATAAATCAATCATCCACTTTAGGTACTGTTATAAACTAATTCATAATTTTTCTAGCATAATACCTACTGTATTCTAACTCTTCCATGACTTATACCCCCCCGATATAATCCATAGTTTCATTAAAACAAGCAGACTATGCAATAAAAAACAGAATCTGTCTAAAACAGAACAGTACGAAATGACAGAATATTATCTATACTTCTGTAGCTCCAAAAATTCTGAAAAATTAGGACAATGTAAAAAATTTGTATCCCAATACTGTGTCAAATTTTGAGATTTTTCTGAAGTTCCAAGAATAAAGTAAAATTCAACTACTGGGTGCAAAACTTTCTGTTTTTCAAACATCATCAATTATACTATCATCCAAATCATCTCAAAGGCATTACTTGGCACAAACACTAACTAAAAGATAAAAACACAATCATAATAGTAGCTATAATTGTGAAAACACACAAAACAAAAAATAAAAGCAAAAAATTTAAGATACATATTGGGTTGCCTCCCAACAAGCGTTATTGTTTTACGCCCCTAGCTAGGCATAATGCATAGTTTCTAGTATTATCATCCTTAGTTTCCAAATTATTTTTAATTAAATCCTCCAAAACTTTGTTCGGTGATTTTAACATTCATAACTTCAAACTCCGAATCATCACCATAAAGATCCTCATAAAAAACATGTATTTCATCATCTATAGGATCTCTAGCTGTACTTTCAAACCATTCTTCACTAAATCCCTCACCAATTCCCTTAGTGATTCACTAAAATTTATCACAAGTATTGTGGTTCAAAGTTTTAATATTTTAGCATAAGGAACTCTCCTCCTAATGTTTTCACCGTAAGCAAAATAATCCTTGGATTCCAATCTAGGTATAGTGTCCTTATCATGGAGGATTTCTTCTATTGGAGGGTGCTCAAAATCTATTTTATAAAAGGAAAAGATGTCCCTAGCTTCTATGATTATATAGTCAAATTCATACATAAGGATAATGGTAGCAATCTTTTTAGTCCTAGGAATATGGATATTGGGAAGTTCATCGAATATCTTTTGTAAAGCAGGATGAATATGCAAAAATTTCCTTTCTAACTTAACAACAAGCATAGCAATAGCATCCACATAGCAATTTGTTTTATCAAGAATAGATCCTTTAACTATGGGTATAACTCCCGTGCAGTTAAAGAATTCTTGGATAATGTTTTTCCCAATAATGTTCCTGCTACCCACATGATAGACTTTAGTTTTGAAATTCATGGGAGCTTTGTTCTCAGGAGGATCATTGTTAAAATCAAATAATTTAAGTTTTTCCTCAAGAGATTTGCTAGTACTATCTTCACTAGCACTTTCAACAGTAAAGCAAGTAGATGATAGTTTGAGTGAATGTACTAGATAGGATTTGATGATGTCTCCTCGGCAACGGTGCCAGAAATTCTTCCTGCTACTAGTGAGCTGCGTTGAGATTTTCCCCGAAGACGAGGGGAGATGCAGTACAGTAGAGCTAACTATTTTCCTCAGTGAGAACCAAGGTTTATCGAACCAATAGGAGAATCACGCAGACCCTCGTTAGCAGCACCTGCACACACAAAAGCAAATACTTGCACCCAACGCGGGCAAGAGGGTTGTCAATCCCCTTGAACTCATTAATTGCAACGATTAAATCTTGTATAGGCAAAAGTATAAATTGCAAGAAAAGAAAAGTAAATAAATTGTAGCAAAGGTTTTTAGGTTTTCTATTTATGTTTAAGATAGACTCGGGGGCCATAGTTTTCACTAGAGGCTTCTCTCTCGAACACATAGCATACGGTGGGTAAACAAATCATTGTTGTGCAATTGATAGAAAAGCGCATAGTTATGACGTTATTCACGGCAATGATCATGTATATAGGCATCATGTCCAAGACAAGTAGACCGAAACGATTCTGCATCTACTACTATTACTCCACCAATCGACCGCTATCCAGCATGCATCTATGGTATTAAGTTCGTAACAAACAGAGTAACGCCTTAAGGAAGATGACATGATGTAGACAAAGTAAACTCAATCAATATGAATAAACCCCATCGTTTTATCCTTAATGGCAACAATACAAATACGTGTCTTGTACCCTACTTTGTCACTGGGATATAGAGCACCGCAAGATTGAACCCATTACAAAGCACCTCTCTCGCTGAAAATAAATCAATCTAGTTGGCCAAACCAAACAGATAGATCGGAGAGAAATACAAAGCTATAACAATCATGCATAATAAAGTTCAAAAAAGACTCAATTACTTTCAATGAATAATCTAATCATAAACCCACAATTCATCGGATCCCAACAAACACACCACAAAAGAAGATTACATCGGATAGAACTCCAAGAAGATCGAGGAGAACATGGTATTGAAGATCAAAGAGAGAAAAGAAGCCATCTAGCTACTAGCTATGGACCCGTAGGTCTGTGATGAACTACTCACACATCATCGGAAGGGCAGCAAGGTTGATGTAGAAGCCTCTGTGATTGATTCCCCCTTCGGCAGATTACCGAAAAAGGCCTCCAGAGGGGATCGCGGAAGAACAGAGGATTGCGGCAGCGGAAAAGTTATATCGTCTTGCGTTCTGTTGGTTTGGGAATATATGGGAATTTATAGGCCTGGAATTAGGTCAAATGGAGCTGCGTGGGGCCCACAAGCTCAGAGGGCGCTCCTACCCCCCCTGGGGCGCGCCCCTCGAGCTTGTGGCTCTCTGGTATCTCTTTCGGCCACCTCCCGAAGCTTCTAGGGTCCCTTCTGGTCCAGAAAAAATTAATCTAAAGTTTTTTTTTCCATTTGGACTTTATTTGATATTGATTTTCTGAAAAGCCAAAAACAAGCAAAAAACAGGAACTGGCACTGGGCACTGGGTTAATTGGTTAGTCCCAAAAAATCATATAAAATAGCATAGAATTGCATATAAAGCATCCAAGATTGATAATATAATAGTATGAAATAATAAAAAATTATAGATACGTTTGAGACATATCAATATCTTGAAATTTCGGCATAACAAGGCGGGGGTTGAAATTTTGGGGCAAGGCTAACGTGTATGGTACCATATCAATTCGCACTTCCCTCAACCAAAAAAAAATCAATTCGCACCACACAAGAGAGAGTCTTGTCCCGTTTTACTGTATGAATTACTACAAATGCCGGTCAAAACTTTGAATCCATGTTATGTTCAATTAAAATATTTCGCTAGGTGTATAATGCATGTAACCTACTCAAATGAACATTTTAGTGCATTCCAAATGTATATACAACCGTCTGTAATATGAACTAAATTTGAATTCATTTCTCTATTTGAATAAGAATCTACAGTCATGATGGTTGTTAAGTTAAACCATCATCTGTATATTATCTTCACAACACATTACATGATTACTGTCAAGTTAGATATGAACTATGTGTACTATATGAACTCGAGTTCAAATTTTTGAATTCACTTTATGCTGCTTTCAAATAATAGTACATTTCAAGCTCTAGTTAGATCTTCCGAATCTAAACCATGTTTCATATGTATAATGTGTTTATCACATAGTGTACCCAGATCACACACACATATATATGAATGAGATTCTCCATCCGAACGTACCCAGATCACAACTATCAGAACCACACGTAGGTGCATTAAGATCTGAACCTTTCCTTCCCACCGGTTCCTTTTTCTCTCTCTTTGCTTCATTTTCCTCACTCATTCTGACTGACCATGGCCTGCCATGCTCAGATAAAATTCTGGACCAAACCTGCCAATTACTAGACCCAATGCATGTCCCCACACGGCTGTCACATGCGAGCTCATCAAAAGGTTCTAGATTGTTTTTTTCTCTCGATAGACCCCGTTTTATGTTTCGCTGTTTCTGTTTTACCGCTTTGAAATCGTGGTCTGTACACTAGGCAATGTTGTTCCCGTATATGCTCCATAGCCCATCATAGCCAACCCTACGGTCCAGAAAAAATTCACATTTGTAGAAAGTCTATTCAATATACAGCCCAAGGAAGTTCTTCATATTTTCACCTATGGTTCTCAGTGATATACAACAAGTTCTTCAGAATAAATCTAAATTACATTCAGGTTTCCATCCTATCAAAGTTCTTCAAACTATGTTCATTGATCCATGATAGGAAGTTCGAGACAAGTAAACACAAACTCTTAACTGTAAATTCGTACAAAACTATGAAACAAAACTTAGCGCTAACACATGCACAAACTTGCACCAAAAAAACAACTAATTAGTACATAAAATTGGTGACCACCGTATCAAAGCACCAAACCAGCCTCTCACATCCTCAACATGCAATAAAAATTCCAGAGCATCAGCCCACTAGGAGAGGGGCGCCTGCAGCCCTCATCTCATGGCGGTCCTCTGCTCGTTGGAGGCAAACATGCCCACGAGGCACTCGCAGAAGAGGATAATGTTGCCGTGGTGGCCAAATCCAGCAGAAGCCATCCACCGTGGCGGTGGTGGTCGCCATCGCTCGACGTACTGGCCACCCACCTGCTCGCCGTTGTGCCTCTGCTCCGCGTACTGTGGCTCCACCATGGATCTTGACGCGGGAGTGCGCTCGCCGGCTAGGCTCGTGATTTGGTGAGGGACGGTGGTGGTGAGGCTTGATAGGGACGAAACACTGGTGGAGAGAGAGAGAGAGAGAGGAGAAATAGAGCTCAATCCAGCGCTGGTGGCGGTGCTAAAATCCATGTGTGAACAGAGTCGGGCCCGGCTGCATCTAGCAGGAGAGATGGCATGGAGCTTCTTCACCTCACATAGAAGAATTTGGGGAGAGTTGAGGCAGTAGTACTGCACACGGTTGGATGCCCATCTCGTTCTGTGCGTGGGGAAGTGTATTTTCGTCGGTGGAGGCTCGCGTGTGGCAAGGATGCGGGTGCCACGACTGGCCATGCGTCTCTATGCGATCTACAATTATTTCCATACCAAGAAGTTATGTGGTCTCCTATATGCCCCTCTGCCAAACATCATTTTGGCATCCTGCTGCTCGCAGAAGATCCTCCTCTGACGGTGGATATCTCTTTGACTTGTGCTTCACCCACGAGCCAACCCATGTGCTTCTCACAGAGTCTCGAAGCAATCGGTGACGAGGTTTAGCAATAATCAGTATGATCTGTATGTATAAAACAATGAAGAAATCCAGATATTTATACAATCAAATAAGGGGTGTAATTTGAACACAAGCATCAATCGAAGGCTCCAACTGCAAGGCCGCACGGCCCACATGAGCGGCATCGACATCAAGGCAACGAAGGGTATGTTAAGGCCTTGTACAATGCAAGGTGCTTAGGGGAGGTGCTTGAAGAAATAAACCAGGCTTTCCTCGAGCACCGGTGCTTATTTTTACAGGGTAGACGCTTAATTAGGCGTCTCTTCTGTACAAATAGGCACTGGTGCTTCAGATAAACCAGGTTTATTTTTCTAAGCACCTAACATTGTACAAGGCCTAAAAGTCTAAACTACAAAAAAATAAACATTAAGAAGATATGATAGACTAGCCTACTTTAGTTTTGAACAAATTATTGGGACCTTTCATGTTTTTAGAATCATAGTTCCTACTTTAATTTTAAATTATAAAATTGCAATTCTTCTATTGTATCACAATAGAGTTGTATCGGACAATAAACACTAAGCGTATTTAATATACTATAAGTATGCAATGTATATACATTCTTTTATTAGACTTTTATTATTGTCGTCTTCGCCCCGTCTTTGTTTAAATCTTGGCTCGCTCCCTGCTAACGGGTCTTTCTCATCTAATTAAATACGGTACAATTCGGCATCACTTTAGTTTCTAACAGTTCTTCGAGAATATAGATCTGAAGCATGGAAAACGAGAAGTAGGGTCGGAGGGGAGAGAGTTGATGAATGTATACAATTTATTCAGTTGATGCCGGTTCTAATGGGCTTCCTCAAATTTCCGAGGTCTTCATGAGAAAGCAAGTTGGATGCACACCCACTTAGTTTTTATTTTGAGCTTTCATACACTTATAGCTCTTAGTGCATCCGTTGCATGGCAATCCCTACTTCTCGCATTGACATCAATTGATGGGCATCTTCATAGCCCATTGATTAGCCGCGTCGATGTGAGACTATCTTCTTCTTTTTGACTTTCCCTTATTAATCTCTACCATCATATTCTATTTCACCCATAGTGCTATATCCATGGCTTGCGCTCATGTATTGCGTGGGGTTGAAAAAGCTGAAGCGCGTTAAAAAGTATGAACCAATTGCTCGGCTTGTCATCGGGGTAGTGCATGATAAATGCTTTATGTTAAGAAGATGAAGCATGACAAGATTATATGATTTTGTAGGGATAATTTTCTTTAGCATTTTTATTTTGAAAGACATGATTGTTTGTTAGTATGCCTGAGTATTGACGTCTTTATATCAAATTATAGACTATTGCTTTGAATCATTCGGATCTTAATATTCATACGGTAAAAGAGAATTACATGATGAACATGTTAGGTAGCATTCCACATCAAAAATTCTGTTTTTATCATTTACCTACTCGAGGACGAGCAGGAATTAAGCTTGGGGATGCTTGATACGTCTCCAACGTATCTATAATTTTTGATTGTTCCATGCTATTATAGTATCAATCTTGGATGTTTTATATCCAATTATATGCAATTATATATCATTTTTTGGGGCTAACCTATTAACCTAGTGCCTAGTGCCATTTGTTGTTTTTTGCTTGTTTTTGGCTTTTCAGAAAATCAATATCAAACGGAGTCCAAACAAAGAAAAAACTTTGGATTATTTTTTCTGGACCAAAAGAGACACTAGAAGGTTCGGGAAAAGACCAGACGAGTCAAGAGGGAGCGACAAGCTCGGGAGACGCGCCCAGGGGGTAGGCGCGCCCCCCAGGCTTGTGGGCCCCTCGTGGCACGTCTTGACCTAATTCCGCCGCTATAAATTCTCAAATATTCCCCATATACCAGAGAGCCACCTCGAATAACTTTTCCGCCGCCGCAAGCTTCTGTTCTTCCTCGATCCCATCTGGAGGCCTTTTCCGGTGATCTGCCGGAGGGGGAATCGATCACGGAGGGCTTCTACATCAACCTTGCTTCCCTTCCGATGATGTGTGAGTAGTTTACCATAGACCTACGGGTCCATAGCTAGTAGCTAGATGGCTTCTTCTCTCTCTTTGATATTCAATACCATGTTCTCCTCGATGTTCTTGGAGTTCTATCCGATGTAATCTTCTTTTGCGGTGTGTTTGTTGGGATCCGATGAATTGTGGGTTTATGATTAGATTATTCATGAGAAATATTTGAGTCTTTTCTAAAATTATTTATGCATGATTGTTATAGTTTTGTATTTCTCTCCGATCTATCTGTTTGGTTTGGCCAACTAGATTGATTTATCTTGCAATGGGAAAGGTGCTTTGTGATGGGTTCAATCTTGCGGTGCTCTATCCCAGTGACAAAAAGGGACAAGACACGTATTTGTATTGTTGCCATTAAGGATAAAACGACGGGGTTTATTCATATTGATTGAGTTTACTTTGTCTACATCATGTCATCTTGCTTAAGGCGTTGCTCTGTTTTTATTAACTTAATACCCTAGTTGCAAGCTGGATAGCGGTCGATGGGTGGAGTAATAGTAGTAGATGCAGGCAGGAGTCGGTCTACTTGTCTCGGACGTGATGCCCATATACATGATCATTGCCTTGAATATCGTCATAACTATGCGCCTTTCTATCAATTGCCCAACAGTAATTTGTTTACCCACCGTATGCTTTGTGTTCGAGAGAGAAGCCTCTAGTGAAAACTATGGCCCCCGGGTCATTTATCTGTCATATATAAAATCCAAAAATACCTTGCTGCAAATTTATTTCTTTTATTTTACTTTGCAATTTACTTATCTATCTATCACTATCAGAATTAATCCTTGCAAGTAACCGCCAAGGGGATTGACAACCCTCTTGTTCGCGTTGGGTGGAAGTATTTGCTTTTGTGTGTGTAGGTGCTGCTAACGAGGTTCTGCTTGGTTCTCCTACTGGATTGATAACCTTGGTTCTTAACTGAGCGAAATATTTATCTCTACTGTACTGCATCATCCTCTCCTCTTCGAGGAAATCCCAACGCAGCTCACAAGTAGCAGTCACCCTTGTGGGCGAAACAACAATTGGTGCCTCTTCTCGCCTTGTATTTTTTTCTACATGCAACATAGACCAACAGGAGATTCGTGCTGAAATATGGAATTATTCAGGGTTTGTTTGGCCCTTTTTATACATTAATTGAGTTTTCTAGGCATTTAATGTCCATAATTCAAATTTGAACTACAAGCACATGCTCGAGTGCACCAAAATGGCTTCAAAAAACCATACATGTGTCCTTGGGTGCATGTTTGGGTCCCATGCAAGAAATGGGGATGAATTACAAACATCTCGGCGTATTACTGGCTCGGCCTCAAACATTGTGAATCTCGGTTTTTAAATCCCCGTAAATCCAAAACTCACCCGGAATTCATGAAACATGGCATCGTGTCATAACATGGCACATATATGCCATGATAAAAAAATTGTCCAATTTGGGGCAAGTTTTGGTACAAGCCTCTTACAAACCGGAGCTTCTAGCAAGAAGCCTCATGGTTCCGATTGGGAACGTGTCACCCTTGTGGGCGAAACGACAATCGTCGTTGCCTCTTCTCGCCTTGTATTTTTTCTACAGGCAACATAGACCAACAGGAGATTCGTGCTGAAATATGGAATTATTCAGGGTTCCTTTGGCCTTTTTATACATTAATTGAGTTTTCAAGGCATTTAATGTCCATAATTCAAAATTGAACTACAAGAACATGCTCCAGTGCACCAAAATGGCTTCAAAAACCATACATGTGTCCTTGGGTGCATGTTTAGGTCCCATGCAAGAAATGGGAATGAATTACAAACATCTCGGCGTCCTGGCTCGGCTTCAAACATTGAGAATCTTGTTTTTAAAATCCCCGTAAATCCAAAACTCTCCTGAAATTCATGAAACTTGGCATCGTGTCATTATATGGCACATATATGCCGTGGTAATTTTTTTGTCCAATTTGAGACAAGGCACACACATTAATAGCCAACGTAGGCATTTTGGAACAAATAGATGACACGTTACTATCGCAAACAGTTGTTGTCGGGCCCGTGGAACCCAGGGTACCTCGGCCCGTCTACCCGCGGCCCAGAGCGCAACACTTGGCGATGGCCCAGCAGGTGGCCCACCAGCGGGCGCCTCAAGCAAGACCTCTCATGAGGCCCTAGCCTCCTGAGGACCCCTCCTCAGGGAGCGGGCGAGCAAGACAGCCACTTCACCGAAGGCCTCGCGAGAGGCGAATCCCGTTCGGCTCAGTCGCGCGGTCTCATGCCCATCACGTGGGTGACGCGCGCGGCGACGAACGGTGACAGAGGCCGCGCCAGCAGGCGTGGATAGAGAGGATTTCCCCTTTTGTGCTAAGGGAGCAAGGCCAGCAGTCCGTTTCCCAAAGCAACCCCCAAAGGTTGCCCGATCGGTGAAAGAAGACCAAGACGGTGGACGCGCAGGGCGGAGGTCATCACCGAGCTGACCGGCGCGTCATGGATAAGCGCTTTGCAGGCGAACACCATCTTTTGTCAGGATAGCCTGCGCCGCTGTCCCCCTTCAAAATTGTCGTTGTGTGGCAACCCTTCCCGCCAATGTTTTCTGGGGAAGAGGACCAAGGCAGATATAAAAGGAGGGCAGGGTGCCGCTGTAGAGAGGATCCGAGACCGACTCTACCTTCCTCACCTTGTACGCTTGTACTCACCAGAGCAATCCCAACCAAGCAGGAGTAGGGTTTTACACCGCAAGGTGGCCCGAACCTGCGTAAACCACCGTCTCTCCGGCCTACCCTCGCCAGCATGCTCCCGTCGTAGCTTCGCCGTAGTTTAGCTGTAGTGGAGGGACGAGGCGGTAGTGTCGGGCCCATGGAACCCGGGGTATCCAGGCCCATCTGCCTTTGGCCCAGGGCACAACGCCTGGCGTGGGCCCAGTAGGCCATAATCACCAAGCACCTCACCAGGGATCCTCATGAGGCCTTGGCCTCCCGAGCCCCCCACCTCAGGGAGCGGGCGAGCGAGGCTCAGCACCTCCACCAGCGGCCTCGCGAGGTCCTCTCGCAAGGCGACCTCCTGAGGTGGCCTCCTGAGGCCCCCTCCCGAGGGCGCACGAGACGAAGGCCGTTCAACGGAGCCGTGCGGTCTGGGGCCCATCACGTGGGTGACGCGCGCGGCGACGAGCGGCGACAGAGGCCGCGCCAGCAGGCGCGGATAAAGATGATTTCCTCTTTTGTGTTAAGGGAGCAGGGCTAGATATCTACTCCCCAAAGCAACCCCAAAGGTTGCCCGATCGGCGAAGGAAGACCAAGACGGCGGGCGCGCAGGGCGGAGGTCATCACCGAGCCCACCGGCGCGTCATGGATCACGCTTTGGCAGGCGAAGACCGCCTTTAGTCAGGATAGCCTGAGCGCCTGTCCCCTTTCAAAACCCGCCAAGTGTGGCAACCCTTCCTGCCTAAGTTTCAAGGGGGAAGAGGACCGATGCGGGTATAAGGGGGGCAGAGATGCCGTTGTAGAGGAGAGAGACTCCGGTTCCCATCACCCTCGACCTTGTACTCTATCTCTCGCGCCCGAGCAATACCAACCACGCAGGAGTAGGGTCTTACACCGCAAGGTGGCCTGAACCTGGGTAAACTGCTGAGTCCACGATCTGTCCATCGCTAGCGCGCTCTCGCCGTAGCCTCGCCGTCGCTTAGCCGTGGTAGGAGACGAAGTGGTAGAACGAGCTCACCCCAGTGTTCGAACCTTTGGGTCCCCGGAGCCCGACTTCCGACATTTGGCGCGCCAGGTTGGGGTGCGCTACTGTTCTTCCGCTCCGCCCTCTGCTCCACCAACCCCATGGCCGACGCACGTCGCGAGCGCGCCGAGCGCAAGGCTGGCCGCGTGGCTCAGACGGAGCCAGTGGCCCGCGGCAATCGCCGCCGCCCCGAAGCCGAGGCTGCTGCCGCCACCAACCCCGCTGCCCGTGAGCAGCAGGACTCCTCCCTGCACCCCTCCGTGCAGGCGACCGGCCACACCGCCACTGCCTCCTCCCTCGCCCACCGCGGGGCGCAGAACCCGCAGGCCACGCTTCTCATGGCGCGCGAGCTGCTCCGTTACCGTCCAGCTGACGCTGGCTACGACGCCAGGCTAGGTCGCATCGCCGAGCTCGTCAACGCCGCCGGGGACGCTCCGGCGCCTTCCCACTCGCTTTGCCCTCCGCCGTCTCGCGCTGGGGACCTGGCGCATGGCGCTCCCCCGCCGCCTCTTCTGCACGACGAGCACGGCGGGCCTCAGCGTGGCGCGTCCTCGCCAGACCGAGACGAGGCCAGCTGCCAGATCATTCGCCGCGCACCCCCTGATGCGCGTGTGCTCCTCGAGCGACAGCGCCGGTGCCAGGACCAGGCCGTTCAAGACGTTGCGGCGGCTGGGCGTCAAAACCGCGCCGCCCTCACTGGCGGCGTCCCCTCAAGCGGCGTGGGCTGCCGTGCCTTCACTCGCGAGCTGCGTCGCGTGGTCTGGCCCACGAAGTTCAAGCCTGAGCTGCCTCCACGCTACGACGGCACCCCCAACCCCGCGGAGTTCCTTCAGCTCTACGCGCTGAGTGTCGAGGCGGCGAACAGCGACGACAAGGTCATGGCAAACTGGTTCCCCATGGCCCTCAAGGATGGCCCGCGCTCCTGGCTCATGAACCTCCCCGAGGCGTCCATCTCCTCATGGGCCGAGCTCTGCAGCCAGTTTGTCGCCAACTTCAAGGGCACACAGGACCGCTCCCTCACCATCAACGACCTGCGGCGCGTGCGGCAGCGCCCGGACGAGACCCTTCGCAAGTACATCCAGCGCTTCAGCCAGGTGCGCAACAAGATCCCGCGCGCCTCTGACGCGGCCGTCATCTCTGCATTCTCCACCGGCGTCATGGACGTCAAGATGCGCGAGAAGCTCGCCATCAACAGTGAGCTCGACTCCGTGGTAGAGCTGCTCGATCTCGCCGACAAGTGTGCCAAGACTGAGGAAGGCCGCCTCTTCATCCACAACGACCCCGACGCGGCGCTCGACGTCGCCAAGGCCAAGAGCAAGGACGTCAAGCGCAAGGGCCTGGTTGTGCTCGCGGCGGAGCCCGAGCAGAAGCGCGGCCGTGACCGCAACGAGCCCAGGAAGGACGGTCGGCCGCTCTGCGCCTTCCACAACGTGCGCTCCCACAGCACCGAAGACTGTCAGGAGCTCAAGCTGCTCCGCGACGAGCGCCAAAGCCGCCGAGACGACCGCAATGGCCGCGGCGCCGGCCGTGGAGGTGGCTGCGGCAGCAACCGTTGGGACAGCCGCAACGGTGACGGCAGCTTCCGCCAGGGTTGGCGCGACCAGCCTCGTGAGGCCGTCTGGCGCGACCAGCCTCGTGAGGCAGAACCTCAGGGCAATGCCGCTCTTCCGCCGCTGCCGCCGCCACCCCGGAGGAACGACGTCAACCGGCCTGATGAGGGCGCTGGGGGCTACCAGGAGCCTCGCGCGGTCGCCTACATCCTTGGCGGGTCCCAAGCCCCCGCGTCCATCCGCCACTTCAAGCAGCTCTGTCGCGAGGTGTATGCCACCCTCCCAAGGCCCGAGGCCGCGCGACCCCTCAAGTGGTCGCAGTACGCCATCACCTTCGACTCCAAGGACCACCCCAAATCCACGGCCTCTGCAGGCGCGCTCCCCATGCTGTGCACCCCCACCATCAGCAACGTTGCGGTCACCAAGACCCTCATCAACGGGGGCGCCGGCCTCAACGTGATCTCCATCGAGACCTTCGAGACGCTCCAGGTGCCCTACGACCAGCTGATGCCGACCAGGCCCTTCTCCAGAGTGACCGATGGCTCCACCATCCCTCTGGGGCAAGTGCACCTCCCCGTCACCTTCGGCACCCGCAAGAACTACCACACCGAGCTCATCGACTTCGACGTCGCGCACATCGGCCTGCCTTACAATGTCATCTTGGGCTACCCAGCTCTCACCAAGTTCATGGCGGCCACCCATCATGCCTACAACGTCCTCAAGATGCCCGGCTGCAGCGGCATCATCACCGTCACCTGTGACGAGAAGGACGCGGCCAGCACCCTCGAGCGTGCCTACAAGGCCGCCGCGGTCGCGCACCCGGCCGACGAGGACGCGGCCGAGCCTCATGAGGCCGCGCCTGCGAAGAAGAAGCAGCTGTTCTCTCAGGACCGCGCCGAGACGAAGAAGGTGTCGGTGGATGGCAGCGGCTCCGGCCCTGCCTTCACCATCGGCACAGGCCTCCCTCCTGCATAGGAAAGCGCGCTCGTCACCTTCCTTCGGGCAAACTCGGTTGTTTTCGCCTGGAAAGCATCTGACTTGTCCGGTGTGCCCCAATGCATACCCCGTCAAGCAGAAAGCACGGCGCCAGGCGCCAGAGAAGCAAGATTTCATCGTCAAGGAAGTTCAGAAGCTCCAAGAAGCTGGGGTCGTTCGCGAGGTGCGCCATCCCGAATGGCTCGCCAACCCAGTCGTCGTTCCCAAGAAGGGCGGCAAGGAGCGCATGTGCGTTGACTTCACCAGCCTCAACAAGTTCTGCCCTCAGGATCCCTTCCGGCTGCCTCGGATTGGCCAGGGCATTGGCCCCACCGTCGGCGGCATGCGCATGCCTTTCGGGCTGAGGAATGCCGGCGCCTCTTTCCAGAGGCTGGCGCCCTTCGTGCCAGAGCCTCGTGAGCCTCCTGCTCCTCGCGAGCCCCCAGGGCCTCGTGAGCCCCTTGGCCCCGAAGGAGCGGACCCCTGGACGCGCCTCGCCAAGCAGTCTGACGTCGCCCCAGCGCGGTCCTGTCAGGTGCGCTCGATGCGTCGCCCTGCGCGGCCCACACTCCTCCTTGCCGCGCCTCCCACGCCTCGCTCCCGGAACCCTTCTGCCAAGATGATTTTGTTTAAATGCGGCTGAGGGCGCCCCATGGGCTGCACCAACCTCGAGCTGATCCGTGCCGGACGAGGCAGCCTAGCCCCTATCCTTTTGGTTGTGTAACGAATTTTGCTGATTTTACCTTGATGAGTTATGTTACATGCTTAATTGCCTGTTAAGTTCGATGCCGACCGGAGAGCGCCACACGCTCGCGACCCCCGCTGGCCGATTCCGTGAGCGGGGGATAGGCACGGTACATGTGCTCGGGTCCGTCCCTGTAGTACCGCCAAATCCAAGCGACTGGGCTCTGGCTCGCGGGCCTGCTCCCGTGCACGCCACCTCATCAAGGTCCTTGGTGCCTTATCTCCTCACGCAACGGCCACGGGCGAGTTAGCGAGCCCCTCAGGAGGCGAGCTGCGCGAGGACCTCGCAGGCGGCTGATGTCTACTACACAACTTATTCTTGTAGACTCGTGTTGGGCCTCCAAGCGCAAAGTTTTGTAGGACAGTAGCAAATTTCCCTCAAGTGGATGACCTAAGGTTTATCAATCCATGGGAGGCGTAGGTTGAAGATGGTATCTCTCAAACAACCCTGCAACCAAATACAAGAAATCTCTTGTGTCCCCAACACACCCAATACAATGGTAAATTGTATAGGTGCACTAGTTCGGCGAAGAGATGGTGATAAAAGCGTAGTATGGATAGTAGATATAAGTTTTTGTAATCTGAAAATATAAAAACTGCAAGGTAGCAAGAAGTAAACAGGCATAAAAACGGTATTGCAATGCTTAGAAACAACGCCTAGGGTTCATACTTTCACTAGTGCAATCTCTCAACATTGTTGACATAGTTGAATCATATGTAAATCCCTCACGTGCGACAAAGAGTTCACTCCAAAGTCACAAATAGCGGAGAACAAATGAAGAAATTGTTGTAGGGTACGAAACCACCTCAAAGTTATCCTTCCCGATCAATCTTATGAGCCATCCCCATTAATTGTCACGAACAGCCCTAGAGTTCGTACTAGAATAACACCTTAAGATACACATCAACCAAAACCCTAATGTCACCTAGGCACTCCAATGTCACCACGAGTACCCACGGGTTTGATTATACGATATGCATCACACAATCTCAGATTCATCTATTCAAACCAACACAAAGAACTTCAAAGAGTGCCCCAAAGTTTCTACCGGAAAGTCTAGACGAAAACGTGTGCCAACCCTTATGCATAGATCCCCAAGGTCACGGAACCCGCAAGTTGATCACCAAAACATACATCAAGTGTCTCAAGTGAATATCCCATTGTCACCATAGATATCCATATGCAAGACATACATCAAGTGTTCTCAAATCCTTAAAGACTCAATCCGATAAGAAAACTTCAAAGGGAAAACTCAATTCATCACAAGAAGATAGAGAGGGGAAAACTCCATATGATTCATCTATATCAACAAAGCTCGCGATACATCAAGATCGTGCCATCTCAAGAACACGAGAGAGAGAGATCAAACACATAGCTACTGGTACAAACCCTCAGCCCCAAGGGTGAACTACTCCCTCCTTGTCATGGAGACCGCCGGGATGATGAAGATGGCCTCCGGTGATGCCTTCCCCCCTCCGGCAGGGTGCCGGAAAAGGGCTGTAGATGAGATCGTGGAGGTACAGAGGCTTGCGGCGGCGTAAAAACTCATCTAGGTTAACTTTCGGGGGTTTCTGAATATATATGATTTTTCAGCGTTGGAATCACGCGAAACGGAGCCACGTGGGCCCCACGAGGTACCAGGGCGCGCCTGGGGGGGGTGGCGCCCCCTGGTGCCTCGTGGGCACTGGGTGGCCCCCCTCCAGTGGGTCTTGGTGCCAATATTTTTTATTTGTCCAATAAAAAATCTCCAAAAAGTTTCAGCTCATTTGGAAAACTTTCATTTCTGCACAAAAAACAACACCACGGTAGTTCTGCTGAAAACAGCGTCAGTCCGGGTTAGTTCTAATCAAATGATACCAAAACCATATAGAATTGTTATAAATATGGCATGAATACTTCATAAATTATAGATACGTTGGAGACGTATCAGCATCCCCAAGCTTAATTCCTACTCGTCCTCGAGTAGGTAAATGATAAAAGAAATAATTTATGAAGTGTGAATGCTAGCATAGTGCATAAGTTTGATCAATGATAATTTCAATCACTTTTCCTAGCATCATAACAGCAACTTTCTCTCATAAAAGTCATCATGATAAAGTAGCAATTAAAAACAGAAATTTTGATGTGGAATGCTATCTATCATAATCATCATATAATCTTTTCTTTTATAGCATGGACATTGGACTTGAATGATTCAAAGCAAGATCATTATTATAACAGCAATATTTATTATCATAAGACTTCTCATGATCAAGTAACAATTCATCACAACAATGAAGTATAAGGCACAAACTTTCTTGGAAACTAACAAACTATTCTAGTCAACAATGCAATTGCAATTCATCATATTTTCAGGAAGGGTCTCATGTAGGAGCTTTTTAGCAAGTCCACATACTCAATCATCATTTAGTCTTCTATGATTGCTAACACTCACGACATATATATTGAGCAAAAGTTTCAGCCAGACACATAGAAAGATAGTTGCTTGTGATTTCGCCTCCCAACTTATTCACCTCAAGGGTGATGTCAACAATAATAACTCATGATCACTCATATCCAACTGGATATATGTGCCTAGATCTTTCCCCACCACATGATGCTTGCAAAAGAGAAAAATAAAAAGGAAGTAGAGGAGAACACTATTGACTCTTGCATAAAAAGTAAATTCATAAAAGTAAATGCATAAAAGTAAAAGATTGGCCCTTCGCAGAGGGAAGCAGAGGTTGTCATGCACTTTTTATTTTTGGATTCACAAGCCCTTAATGCAAAGGAACGTCACGTTATATTGCCCCTTGTGATAGCAACCTTTATTATGCAGTCCGTCGCTTTTATTTCTTTACTATCACAAGTTCGTACAACGCTTATTTCCCTTACAATATAAGATCATACATATTTAGAGGCAATTTTTATTGCTTTTTGCACCGATGACAACTTACTTGAAGGATCTTATTCAATCCATAGGTAGATATGGTGGACACTCATGGGAAGAAACTGGGTTTAAGGGTTTTGGATGCACAAGTAGTATTTCTACTTGGTGCGGATTTTTGGCTAGCAAAGATATTGGGCAAGCACCACATGTTGGAGGATCTATAACAATAACTTCTATGTGAATATGAACAAACATAATTCATTACGTTGTCTTCCTTGTCCAACGTCAACAATTTGACATAAAATACTTAATGGGGGCTCACAATCATAAAAGATGTCCAAGATAGTATATTTGCATGTGAATCTTCTCTTCCCTTATTAACTTTTTCATGAATTGCATCATTGACTAATGCTATGCTTGTTAACCTCCAATAAATTTTACCACTTATACTTTTCTTTATGTAATGTCATTACTCCCCATGGGACAAGCATATGAAGCATATAAATTTCAAATTTATGATATTCAATTATTTTCAACAATTTACTCAATAGGATATAAGTGAAGAACAAAAGTAAATGACAAACTACTCCAAAAAGATATGAGTGAAGACCAAATGAGTAGTTAAGTAAATAGGTAGCTATGTGAGGACTCTCTCTCATTTAAAAATTTCAGATCTTAAGTATTTTATTCAAACAGCAAAGAAAACAAAATAAAATGACATTCCAAGGATAGCACATATCATGTGAAGAAGCAAAAACTTAGGCTCAACCAAAACTGACCGATAGTTGTTGAAGAAGAAAGGTGGGATGCCTACCGGGGCATCCCCAAGCTTAGATGCTTGAGACTTCTTGAAATATTATATTGGGATTCCTTGGGCATCCCCAAGCTTGAGCTTTTGTGTCTCCTTAATTCCTCTCATGTCACGGTTTCTATAAATCTTAAAAACTTCATCCACACAAAACTTAACAAGAACTCGTGAGATAAGTTAGTATAAATCAACTCAAAACCTTAACATTCTCTACTGTAGCAAATCACAAAAATTATAATTAAACATTTCATACTAAATTCCTCTTCATATTTAATACTCCTATCCTCAAATAGAAACATTAAACACGCAAACATATGCAAACAATGCAACTATAACAGCAATCTGCCAAAACAGAACAGTCTATAAAAGGTGAATAAGAATCCATACTTCCCTAACTCCAAAAATTCTGAAACATTAACACGTGACAGAGAAATCATTCATGCTTACTGTGTAAAAATTTCAGATTTTTATCATGTTCTGACTATTCAGGAATATTCTGGGCATAACAGAAAACTTTCTGTTTTCAAACAGCAACACATGAACTTGCAAACTGAGCATAGTAAAGGCTATAAATGGCATTTTATTGAACTAAAAGGTACAAAACATGATTATTGATAACATCAAGCAAATATCAACAGAATAAAATGATGCTCCAAGCAAAACTCATATTATGTGACGAATAAAAATATAGCTCCGAGTGAGGTTACCGATAGTGTTGAAGACGAAAGAGGGGATGCCTTCCGGGGCATACCCATGCTTAGTTGCTTGGGTCTTCCTTGAATATTACCTTGGGTGCCTTGGGCATCCCCAATATTAGGGTCTTGCCGCTCCTTATTCTCCTCATATCGATATCTCACCCAAAACTTGAAAACTTCAATCACACAAAACTTAACGGAACTTGTGAGATAGGTTAGTATGATAAAAATAAATCATCCACTTAGGTACTGTCAAGACAAGATTCATAATTGTTCTCACATAATGCCTACTGTATTCTATCATTTCCACAATTTATATCTCATAATATAAGCTATGGAAACATTAAAACAAGCAAACTATGCATTGAAAACAGAATCTGTCAAAAACAGAACAGTCTGTAATGATCTGAGCAACTACCAAACTTCTGGAACTCTAAAAATTCTGAACAATTAGGACAACGTAAACAATTTGTAAACCAATTCCCTGTAAAGATTTCAGAATTTTTTGACGCGCCAGTAAAATCTGGGAAATTAAACACTGGAGGAAAAAGTTTCTGTTTTTGCACAGAATTGAATCAACAAGTATCCACACTATCCCAAAGGTTTTACTTGGCACTTTATTGAAAGAAAACATATAAAACATGATTACTACAGTAGCTTAATCATGTGAACACACTAAAACAGAAAGGATATATATTGGGTTGTCTCCCAACAAGCGCTTTTCTTTAAGGCCTTTTTAGCTAGGCATGATGATTTCAATGATGCTCACATAGAAGTAAAGAATTGAAACACAATGGGAGCATCATGAAGCATATGACTAGCACATTTAAGCCTAACCCACTTCCTATGCATAGGGATTTTGTGAGCAAATAACTTATGTGAGCAAGAATCAACTAGCATAGGAAGGCAAAACAGGCAAGACTTCAAAACTTTCAACATAAAGAGAGGAAACTTGATATTATTGAGATATGTAAAACCATATGATCCTCTCTCATAATAATTTTCAGTAGCATCATGAAGAAATTCAACAATATAGCTATCACATAAAGCATTCTTTTCATGATCCACAAGCATAGAAATTTTACTACTCTCCACATAAGCAATTTTCTTTTCATTCATAATAGTGGGAGCAAACTCAACAAAATAACTATCATGAGATACTTGATTGGCATAATCCATTTGAGCATTAAAATTATGATGACAAATTTCAGGGTTATAATTATTCTTTATAGCATACATGTCATCACAATAATCATCATAGATAGCAACTTTTTTTATCACAGTCAATTGAAACCTCTTCCAAAATAGTGGAATCATCATTAAATAAATTCATGGCCTCTCCAAATCCACTTTCATCAATATAATCATCATAAATAGGAGGCATGCTATCATCATAATAAATTTTCTCATCAAAATTTGGGGTGCTAAAAATATCATCTTCATCAAACATAGCATCCTCAAGCTTGTGGCTTTGCATATCATTAGCATCATGGATATTCAAAGAATTCATACTAGCAACATTGCAATCATGCTCCTCATTCAAATATTTTATGCCAAACATTTTATTGAATTCTTCTTCTATCAATTGAGCACAATTATCGAAATCCTTATTTTCAAGAACGACATGATAAAGACGAATAATATGAGGCAACCTCAATTCCATTTTTTGTAGTTTTCTTTAATAAACCAAACTAGTGATAAAACAAGAAACTAAAATATTCGATTGCAAGATCTAAAGATATACCTTCAAGCACTCACCTCCCCGGCAACGGCGTCAGAAAAGAGCTTAATGTCTACTACACAACTTATTCTTGTAGACTCGTGTTGGGCCTCCAAGCGCAGAGTTTTGTAGGACAGTAGCAATTTTCCCTCAAGTGGATGACCTAAGGTTTATCAATCCGTGGGAGGCGTAGGTTGAAGATGGTATCTCTCAAACAACCCTGCAACCAAATACGATAAATCTCTTGTGTCCCCAACACACCCAATACAATGGTAAATTGTATAGGTGCACTAGTTCGGCGAAGAGATGGTGATAAAAGTGTAGTATGGATAGTAGATATAAGTTTTTGTAATCTGAAAATATAAAAACAGCAAGGTAGCAAGAAGTAAACGGGCATAAAAACGGTATTGCAATGCTTAGAAACAAGGCCTAGGGTTCATACTTTCACTAGTGCAATCTCTCAACATTGTTGACATAGTTGAATCATATGTAAATCCCTCACGTGCGACAAAGAGTTCACTCCAAAGTCACAAATAGCGAAGAACAGACGAAGAAATTGTTGTAGGGTACGAAACCACCTCAAAGTTATCCTTCCCGATCAATCTTATGAGCCATCCCCATTAATTGTCACGAACAGCCCTAGAGTTCGTACTAGATTAACACCTTAAGATACACATCAACCAAAACCCTAATGTCACCTTGGCACTCCAATGTCACCACGAGTACCCATGGGTTTGATTATACGATATGCATCACACAATCTCAGATTCATCTATTCAAACCAACACAAAGAACTTCAAAGAGTGCCCCAAAGTTTCTACCGGAAAGTCAAGACGAAAACGTGTGCCAACCCTTATGCATAGATCCCCAAGGTCACGGAACCCGCAAGTTGATCACCAAAACATACATCAAGTGTCTCAAGTGAATATCCCATTGTCACCACAGATATCCATATGCAAGACATACATCAAGTGTTCTCAAATCCTTAAAGACTCAATCCGATAAGAAAATTTCAAAGGGAAAACTCAATTCATCACAAGAAGATAGAGAGGGGAAAACTCCATATGATTCATCTATATCAACAAAGCTCGCGATACATCAAGATCGTGCCATCTCAAGAACACGAGAGAGAGAGATCAAACACATAGCTACTGGTACAAACCCTCAGCCCCAAGGGTGGACTACTCCCTCCTTGTCATGGAGACCGCCGGGATGATGAAGATGGCCTCCGGTGATTCCTTCCCCCCTCCGGCAGGGTGCCGGAAAAGGGCTGTAGATGAGATCGTGGAGGTACAGAGGCTTGCGGCGGCATAAAAACTCATCTAGGTTAACTTTCGGGTTTTTTTGAATATATATGATTTTTCAGCGTTGGAATCACGCGAAACGGAACCACGTGGGCCCCACGAGGTACCAGGGCGCGCCTGGGGGGGGGGGTGGCGCGCCCTGGTGCCTCGTGGGCACTGGGAGGCCCCCCTCCAGTGGGTCTTGGTGCCAATATTTTTTATTTGTCCAATAAAAAATCTCCAAAAAGTTTCGGCTCATTTGGAAAACTTTCATTTCTGCACAAAAAATAACACCACGGTAGTTCTGCTGGAAACAGCGTCAGTCCGGGTTAGTTCTAATCAAATCATACCAAAACCATATAGAATTGTTATAAATATGGCATGAATACTTCATAAATTATAGATACATTGGAGACATATCAGCGGCCTCTCGCGAGCCGGCCTCGCGAGACGAAGACACTTCGAACGCCGATCCTCGTGAGCACGGCTCGCGAGCGGCAGGGGCTGGCTCGACGAGCTGCAGTCTGTGCTGTGGTCCACCCGCACGACGGCAAGCAAGCTTACCGGCGAGACTCTTCTTCCTCGTCCACGGTGCCGAGGCGGTCCTCCCACTGGAACTGAAGCTCGGCTCCCCGTGAGCCCTTGCCTTTGACAAGGTGCGTCAGGAAGGCTCGCGGGAGATCGATCTGCTGTGCCTCGAGGCGGACCGCCGCCAGGCTGCCGTTCGCGCCACGAGGTACCAGCTGGCCTCGCGTCGCTGCCACAGTCGCGGCCTCTGTCGCCCTCACACTCTCGAAGTCCGCGACCTCGTCCTGCGCAGAATCCTCTCCAGAGAGGGGGGGCCCCACAAACTATCACCAATGTGGGAAGGCCTTTTCAGGGTTGCTCATGTCTCCAGGCCCGGCTCAGCCCAACTGGAGATGGAGGACGGAGTTCCTGTGCCTAACACCTGGAACATCCAACACCTCCGGAAGTTCTACAAAGACTCTCACGCATACGAACGAAATGGGGCTGTACATGCCCCAGAGCCTCTCATTGCGTTCGCCTGATGGGCCCGCGAGAGCTCCCGCCCACGCCCAAGTGGAAGCCCCATGCTCCGCGCTGGCGGAACGATCGACCCGCGATCATACCCACACCCCTGTGGAAGCCCCATGCTCCGCGCTGGCGGAACGATCAATTGAGGGCGCCCCACGGGCTGCACCAACCTCAAGCTGACCCGTGCCGGACAAGGCAGCCGCATCTTGTTTTAGTTATGTAACGGGCTGCTATTTTACTTCAGTAAAATTCCGTTCCTCACATGGCATTTCGTTTTTGCCTCGCGAGCCTCGCACCCTCACGACCTCTCTCATGAGCCTCATGCGAGTGGGGGCTGGACACGGTGTCTGCGCTCGGGTCAGTCCCAGCAGCGCTGAAAAACCCGAGCAACCGGGCTCTGGCTCGCGGGCCTGCTCCCGTGCACGCCACCCCACCAAGGTTCTTGGTGTCTTGTCTCCTCGCGTAATGCCCATGAGCGAATCGATGAGTGCGTATTGCTCCCCTGTCGTCAAGCACTCTGCATGCAGTCATCTCAGGGGCAGATTCCCCGGAAGGCCTTGCGAGGATGCCTCGCGAGATGGCCCCCTCAGGGCCTCAAGAAGCCAGCGGGCCCCGCCTCGGGAGCGAGCCCTCGGCGGCTGTCTCGGCAGGGGATCTCGCGAACGGAACCCTCACAAGGCGTACCCTACAAGAGATGGCCCCCCGGACACTACCCTGTACAGAGCTAAGTCTCCCGCCTCGCGAGCCGCCCTCGCCGTCTCTTAAGCCTTCCCCTCCGGCAGCCTCACGAGCGTCAGTGTTTCTCTTGGTGCAAGCCGCTTGCGCGTTAAAAGGGGGCCCCTGAGCATCGCGCCTCAGGAACCCTATCTAGCTCCCGCTGCCCCTCACCTCCTGGCCTTGTCCGGGCACCGCGACCGGACATACCAGCGGCGGCTGAGGCCCGCTCGGGGGCTGGGTCCTGACGACGCAGAGCATCATGGCGGGCAAAAGGAGCAAAACAGGCCTCAAGAGAGAGCGTTACAAGGGCACATGCATTCAATACAACCAGAAACAAAGTACTTGAAATATAAAAGCATTGTCCTCACGCCCCCACAGGGTCACGATCAACTATACGCAGGATATGGGGAAAGGCCTAAGACGGCGCGTCGCCTTCACCGCTGCTGCCACCATCATCTTCACTTCCGTCGACTCCACTTGAGCTCTCGCTACTGCCAGGGGCGAAGTGCTCGTGCAAGGCGTCCACATGATCCTCCACTGCCTTCCCAAGGGTGTCGCGGACCTCCTCCGGGACGGGGGCTATCACCTTGCCGAAGTCAAAATTGGGGTCGGCATCGAGAAGATGGCTAACAATGCGCGTGGCGGCCTGGGTGAGGAGATCGCGGCTCTCCTCCTCTATGATTTCGCCCACCTTCTTGGCGCCCACCTCGAGCCGCTCCACGAGCTTGGTGAAGAAGTCGAGGTAGCTGCCATCGTGGGTCTCGAGGGGGCTACTGACGTCCTCCTTGCAAATGGAGCCCAAGGCGTGGTGGGCCCGGACCTCGAGGGCACGGAACATCTTAGAGCGCTGGAGTTGCCATCCCCACGCTCGGGCCGCCTCGTCCCACGCCTACTCCACGACCGCGGCGACACCCCCCACCTGCTGCCGGAGCGAGGCCAGCTCGGCCTCGGTGTCGGCCCGGGCCTTCAGCGCGGTCTCCCGCCGCCTTTCGGCTTCGACCAGCATCTCCTTGAGGCCTGCGATCTCGTGCTGGAACTCCTCGCGCTTGGCCTTGAAGCGGTCCTCCTGTCGCTTCAGCTTCTTGCTGTTCTCGTTGGCAAGCGCCTCGCGGCTCAGCGCGACCTTGCTGTCGGCGTCCACCTGGATCTTCTCCGCCTTGGCCGCCAGATTAGCGTTGGCCTTGTCTAGGCGCTCGGCGTAGGAGCCTTGGGCAGCGTACACCTCTCGCTCCAACGTCTCCAGCCGCTCGCGCTCCAAGTCTTGCGCAGATGCCGACCGTGCGAGCTCCCGCTCGCGGATGCCAAGGTCCGCCTCGCGGGCCGCCAGCCCCTCTTCGAGGGAGGAGATGGCGCCTCTTCGTGCCTGGAGTTGTTGCTCTAGTAAGGTGTTCTGGTCCTGGAGCTCCTTCCTGCGGGTCTCCGCCGCCTCGCGCTGCCTGTCGGCCTCATCGGCCTCCCTGACAGCGTTCTCGAAGATTTCCTTCGCATCCTGGGCGGCCTTCTCGCGCTTCTCCCGCGCGGCGTCGTCTCGACGGCGGCCCAGTTTAATGGCCACATCAAGCTGGCGCCACCTCTCCGCGAGGCGCTGGCGCTCCTCGATGATGCGTGCCTCCTCCGCCCGAAGGTCCGCTTCCAGCTGGTCAAGGGCAGCCCTGGCGCCTTGCAGGGCCCCGCGCTTGAGCACGGCGCTGCTACTCACAAGCTGCAGGGCCCAGCCGGTGTACGCCCTAGCGCCGCCCTCTCGCGGGGGCCCGGCGCCGCCGGTCAGGAGCGGGGAGCTCGCGGGGGCCCCCTCTTCGTCCCGCCGTGGCGACGCACCCCGCGGGCTCGGTGGCCCCCCGGAAGAGGCCCCACGTGCTGGCTAGTCCTGCCGGCCCCCCGCGACGCCACCACCTCCGGTGGTGCCGGGTGGGAGAACCGGCGTCTCAGCCTCTGTCGCCGCCACGTCCGCCCTGGCAGTTGGCGCCCCGGGAACCGCGGAGCCGCCTCCTGACGATGCCTCCTGAGGCTCGCCTTCTTGGGACCCCCGCGCCGCGTTCGTCTGTGACTCAGGAGGGGCCTCCTGCCCCTTTGCCCTCGCAAGGCCTGCCTCGATGTCGAGGCTGTTGGCGCCCTCTTCACGCCCCCCGACCCTGGCAACCGGCGGTGAAGCCCCCGCCAGGACGGGGGACCTCTCCTCCTTCTTCCTCTTCTTGCTCGAGGAGGTCCTGAAAAAGAGGAGAGAAACAAGGGCTCAGGCATGCGCAACGCGCCGGGCACGGGAGAAGGGAGGCCGAGCACTTACTGGTCCCTGGCAAACCATCTCCTCTTCCTTAGCGGCCATGGAGGAATGTCGCCGCTGCCTTCTTGGGGCCCCTTCTCGTGACCGGCCCCCCTCACGGGAGGGCCGCGGGGTCCGCCCTCGCCACCGCTTCCAGAGCTCTGCAGCTTCGCAGCTGCCGCACGGGGGCTTCCCGCGCCCTCCGCCTGGCCGGGCACAGCGGCCGAGGCCTCAGGCAGGGTGACGTCATCATCATCTTCAAGCCCGCGGACGAGTCAGCAGCGGGTCCGCCGAACCGGGCCGCCTCCACCTTTCGCAGCGCCCGTCGAGGCCTCGGCGTCGCCGCGGCCGTCTGAACCCGGGACCACGAAAAAGGGGTTGTCCCGGGGTCCTTCGAGGCCCTCTGGAAGCGGTCCCCACCGGTCGAAGCGCGGCATCGAGCCGGCCAGCTGTGACACCCTGGCTTTTGGCAACTTTTTCTTTTCGAAATCTTTCTGGCTTTATTTGCAATTTGGTTGGATTTTGAATCTTTTCAGTAGACTTTGGACTTATGAATTCCTCTCAGTGATCCAAAGCCCTCAGCATCTTGCCATAACCTTGTCACACACCTTCTGGATCAAATTCTAATTCTTTATCTCTCCCAATTATCCATTTTCTTCCTTTGGGAAAATCTGTCATCACTATGGGTTACAAAGCAACCTATAGTTCTGGTGATCAGAAAAATCTCAAATTAATCCCACACCTTCTTGTCATCATCTACTCCCACAATCTTCAAAAACATTTCACGGTCCAGTACAAAATTTTGTCCAGAAAACTCCATTTGCTCTCTGGACAGTACTGGTCATTTGTGAAGCAACTCATATTTTCCCAACTCAGTAAATTCCCAAAAAATTCCCTGAGATATTAGGGAACCTATCTTTCCACAATATCCAAAAATATCATCTTGCCCAGTACAAATTTTCACCAGCAATATTCTGCCAAGTTTCTGTTCAATTGGAACCTCTGTGAAGGAAGTGCCAGCTAGAGGTGTCCAATTGAGCTGAAATTTTTATGACATCTTCTCCTCACCAAATAACCCTGCCACACAAAAATTCAGCTCCAGAAGATCACCCAGATGAGTGCTACAAGCTCATCTAGGTTTCTGGTTAAGTACAGCACTTGTACATGAACCATATCCAAATCTTGATGAAATTTCCTCAAACTTGGCCAGCTTGGAGTCCTTCCAAAGCAGAACACCCCAGACATCTCCATTGGCTCCATCTCCAGCTCACCTCTCCTCTAGATCCCTCTCAAGTTTCCTGTCAGAGACTGTAGCTGAAGCTACACTTCGAACCTGTCTGTATCTAGTCGAACCAGAGGCATGGAGAGACTAAGGGGTCAAGGGTCGACGTGCCAGACAAGATATGCCAGGCTCGCGAGGCCTCTAGACATCCATACCCGTGGTGAGCATGGTACTGGCATGCCAGTACGCGTGCTCTGCATCTCGCCGGCGTCGGTCGAGGTCGTTCCAGTGACCTCGCGCTGCCATTTCGTGTCTGGAGGTGCCGACATCGCCGCTGCCGTCCACGTACCCCCTTCCCGAAGTCTCCCCTCGCCGGAATCGCTCCCGACGGTCACCACGGCATTCGGGCACTGTGCCGCCCGTGCCCGCACTGTGGCCTGCCGCTCGTCGCCTTGCTCCACTAACTTCCACCAGCGCCATAACTCTCCTCTGCCCTCTCCCATCGCGTCGCCCGCGTCGAGCCAGCCAGCGCAACGTCCCGACGCCGGCGACATGACCCGAGCTCCGCCGTTCCAGAGAGCTCCTTCCCCTGCTATATAAAGCCCTCCCCGGCCTCTCGCCACTCCTCACCCCCACTCCTCCTACTCCTAATCGAGCTCCCGAGCCCCGAGCCACGGCCGAGAGGCCCTCTGGCCTCGCTTCTCGCCGGAGATCCGCCGCCACCCGAGCCCAGCCACCTCGCCGTTCCACTCCTCCCCGAGCTCCACCAACTGCACACGCGAGCTCACCGCACTCCACTGACCACGCCTGAGCCCTTACCCATTCGAATCTCCGCCGGAATCGCCGTCTCCGGCGACACCCGAGAGCTGCCGCCGCCGGAGAAGAAGGGGACGATGCCGTCCGGCCACCTCTCGTCACCCTACCGAGGGAAATACTTTTGGATTTGAAGCCCAGGAGTTTGTGGACAACCCAACAGAGCAAGGCAAGCCATGACATCCATTGCATAAAGCATTTCAATAGTGTTGGTTATTTAATTGAATTATATGCATTATTTTAATATGCGACAATTTAGAGTAATATTATTCGAATGCCTAGCTCCTGCCATGTTAGATTGTTCCTGATAAATACCCATACTGGTTAAATGCTTGTCAACACTAAATCTAATTGGTTGATCTAGTGTCACCTGTCCGGACTTATCCGTGCAGCCACATTTGCCGGTATGGGACGGCCTTGACTTGGTCTGGCTTTGTGCTCTTTTATCGGTACCACCAAACTAGGGAGGGTTATGCGTGCGTGCTGCCCTGATCAGGTAGACGACGATAATCCTGTGAGCCCAGTTGAGTTATTTTGCCGGCGTCCCCGTTTGGGACAGTTAGTGGCCACGACGGTGGCAGGTGTCACGGGGTGACACAGGGGCCACCCAGGACATGACCCTGGGAGGGTATGATTGTCGGTGGTACGATAGAGGAGTCACGGGTCAGGCAGGTTTCCTTGGAGCACCACCGGTCCACCCGAATGGGATCACGAGGCCAGGTACTCCATAGTGTGGGTAAAGTGCACAACCTCTGCAGAGTGTAAGAATCTATTCGAATAGCCGCGTCCACGGTATTGGACAGTCCGTACTAGGCCACTGTATGGTCAACCACCCTAAAGATGATAATGATGGAAGAACTTGTCTTATGTTCGGAAGTGCTCTGTGGATGGTGAGCATTCCGAGGGTTGTGGGACAACCCAGATGAGAGTAAGTTGGTACTGGATACCAGTAAGTGAGCAATCTAAGCACTTAATTTGTTATTGCCATGCTATTGTTTGCTGCATTGTTTTGGTTGCCATGAGCTTGCGAGTACATTCCAAGTACTCACCTGGCGTATCATGCCAGATGCAGGAGAAGCCGAGGACGGATGCCCCGAAGGTTCGTGCTACGCTAACTAGGCCGTGTCCACAGCAGTGTCCCTGTGGATGGAGTTTCCGCGCTATGTTCCGCTACGCCGTAGTCTACCCAGTAGTATCGAGGCCCTGTTATGTCCCATAAATAATGTAGATATTGTGATAGCACGTGCAGTGCTTCTGGCCTCACTATCATGTAAATTATGAGCTTGTACTCGAGATCTATCAATAAAGTTCAGTTCTGTTCTGTTCCAAGTTGTTGTGTGTTTCCAGAAGACATGATCTCTGGGTTGGAAACACTGGTAAACCGGTTCTCTGAGCCGGGGTGCCACACCAGCGCCTCCTTGTTCTTGTAGCGATACAAGGGAAGCCCGTCCATGGGCGGCTCGCTTGCCTCTTCGCCGGTCAGGGCATGGAGCATCCCGTTCAGCACCTCCGGCAGCAAGCCGTCCGCGCTCAATCGCATCGGGTCCTCCGGGCCAGTGAAAGCCCACATCGGACGTGAGTGTCGCTGGAGGAGGGCTATGCGGCACCGGAGGAACTCCCTCACGACCGTGACCACCGTCACTTTCGCGGCCCTCAACTCGGCCAACCTCTACCATACCCGTGCCAGCCTCGGGTCTGTGAGCCTTTCCTGCCCCCACCCGGAGCTTCTCGCCGCCGGGGACATGGGCAGCTGCAGCAGGGGGCTGTATTGGGCAGCGTCCACGTACACCCATTGCTGCCTGAAGCCCTCAACCTCCTTGGTAAGCCTCATGTCGATACCGTTGCCCGCCGCTTCGTCGGTGATGCGGAATGAGATGCACCCGGAACATTGGTTCGCCGCGGTCAGCCGCAGGCTGAAGAAGTGGCGGAAGAGCACCACTGAGGGCGTCACGCCCAGGAAGGCCTCGCATAAAAAGGCAAAGGCGGAAAGGAGAAGGACGGAGTTCGGCTCGAGATGCAGCGCATGGACTTGGTAGTGGGAGAGGACGGCATTGAAGAAATCGGAGAATGGAGGAAGCAGGCCTGCGAAGAGCGTGGGAAGGAAGAGGATGGCAGAGGTGGCACCGAGGTCGGCGGTCGGGCGCGAAGCCGGCCAGATGCGAGTAGACCCCCACTCGTTGGAAGCAGCTGCGGTCATTGGGAGCACCTTGCTGAGCCCCTCGGCGTTGACAATTGTGGGCCTACCCAGAGCAGGCTCCGGCGCCACCTCCGCAACCTCCATGTCCGCCGCCTCTTCCTCCCTGCCCGGGGGCGACATGGTGGCGCAGCAAGGGTTTAGGGTGGCGGAGTTTTGGGAGAGGAAGAAGGAGCCGTGCGCGGGAAGGAAGTCGCAAGGGGATGGAACGTGAGAAGGATGGCAATGATAGTCTCGCGTCGCCCGCGGCGGACTTTACGTTAGCGCGGGCGGTTACCGAGGCATCGTGGGAGAAGTGGAGGCGTCCCCAGTTGCATCGTGCGCCACGCGTCGCGCCTGGCCGCAGGCGGTTAGGGCCCGCGCCATTTCGCCCCCCTGTAGGCGGGAACGTGCTCGCCGCAGGCCCGGGGCTACTGTCGGGCCCATGGAACCCGGGGTATCCAGGCCCGTCTGCCTTTGGCCTAGGGCACAACGCCTGGCGTGGGCCCAGCAGGCCATCATCACCAAGCACCTCACCAGGGCTCCTCATGAGGCCTTGGCCTCCCGAGGCCCCCTCCTCAGGGAGCGGGTGAGCGAGGCTCAACACCTCCACCAGCGGCCTCGCGAGGTCCTCTCGCGAGGTGACCTCCTGAGGTGGCCTCCCGAGGCCCCCTCCTGAGGTGGCCTCCCGAGGCCCCCTCCCGAGGGCGCACGAGACGAAGGCCGTTCAGCGGAGCCGCGCGGTCTGGGGCCCATCACGTGGGTGATGCGCGCGGCGACAGAGGCCGCGCCAGCAGGCGCGGATGAAGATGATTTCCTCTTTTGTGTTAAGGGAGCAGGGCCAGATATCTACTCCCCAAAGCAACCCCAAAGGTTGCCCGATCGGCGAAGGAAGACCAAGACGGCGGGCGCGCAGGGCGGAGGTCATCACCGTGCCCACCGGCGCGTCATGGATCACGCTTTGGCAGGCGAAGACCGCCTTTAGTCAGGATAGCCTGAGCGCCTGTCCCCTTTCAAAACCCGCCAAGTGTGGCAGCCCTTCCCGCCTAAGTTTCAAGGGGGAAGAGGACCGATGCGGGTATAAGGGGGGCAGAGCTGCCGTTGTAGAGGAGAGAGACTCCGATTCCCATCACCCTCGACCTTGTACTCTCTCTCTCTCGCACCTGAGCAATACCAACCAAGCAGGAGTAGGGTCTTACACCGCAAGGTGGCCTGAACCTGGGTAAACCGCTGAGTCCACGGTCTATCCCTCGCTAGCGCGCTCTCGCCGTAGCCTCGCCGTCGCTTAGCCGTGGTAGGAGACGAAGTGGTAGAACGAGCTCACCCCAGTGTTCGAACCTTTGGGTCCCCGGAGCCCGACTTCCGACAGGTAGGAACGAGCTCACGCCAGTGTTCGAACCTTTGGGTCCCCGGAGCCTGACTTCCGACATTTGGCGCGCCAGGTAGGGGGGTGCACTGCTGTTCTTCCGTTCCGCTCTCCACTCCGCCAGCTTCATGGCCGACGCTCGCCGTGAGCGTGCTGAGCGCAGGGCGGGCCGCGTCACCCAGAAGGAGCCAGTGGGCTGCGGCAACCGCCACCGCGTCGAGGCTGCTGCTGCCACCGACCCTGCCGCCCACGAGCAGCAAGACTCCTCCCTACACCCCTCCGTGCAGGCAGACTGCCGCACCGCCATGACCTCCTCTTCCCTCGCCCGCCGTGGGCTGCCGAACGCGCAGGCCGCGCTGCTCATGGCATGTGAGCTGCTGCGCTACCGTCCAGCTGACACCGGCTACGACGCCTGGCTTGGTCGCATCACTGAGCTCGTCAACGCCGCCGGGGACGCTCCTGCGCCTTCCCACTCGCTCCGTCCTCCACCGTCTCGCGCTGGGGACGTAGCGCATGGCGCTCCCCCGCCACCTCCTCTGCGCGATGAACCCGCCGGGCACCAGCGCAACGCGAGGGCGTGCGAGCCGTCCCGCGGTGCGTCCTCTCTGGTCCGAGACGAGGCCAGCTGCCAGATCATCTGCCGCGCGCCGCCTGACGCTCATGTGCTCCCCGAGCAGCTGCACCGGCGCCAAGACCGGGCCGTCCAGGAGGTGGCGGCGGCTGGGCGCCAGAACCGCGCCGCCCTCGCCGGCGGTGTCCCCTCGAGCGACGTGGGCTGCCGTGCCTTCACTCGCGAGCTGCGCCAGGTGGTGTGGCCCGTAAAGTTCAAGCTGGACCTGCCTCCACGCTACGACGGCACCCCCAACCCCGCGGAGTTCCTTCAGCTCTACGCACTGAGCATCGAGACGGCGAACGGTGACGACAAGGTCATGGCGAACTGGCTCCCCATGGCCCTCAAGGACGGCCCGCGCTCTTGGCTCATGAACCTCCCTAAGGCGTCCATCTCATCGTGGGGCGAGCTCTGCGACCAGTTCGTCGCCAACTTCAAGGGCACGCACGACCGCTCCCTCACCATGAACGACCTGCGCCATGTGCGGCAACGCCCGGACGAGACCCTCCGCAAGTACATCCAGCGCTTCAGCCAGGCGCGCAACAAGATTCCGTGTGCCTCAGACGCGGCCGTCATATCCGCGTTCTCCACGGGCGTCGCGGACGTCAAGATGCGTGAGAAGCTTGCCATCAACAACGAACTCGACTCGGTGCTTGAGCTGTTCGACCTCGCGGACAAGTGCGCCAAGGCTGAAGAAGGTCGCCTCTTCGTCCACAACGACCCCGATGCGGCGCTCGACGCCGCTAAGGCCAAGAGCAAGGACGTCAAGCGCAAGGGCCCTGCCGTGCTTGCGGCGGAGCCCGAGCAGAAGCGCGGCCGTGACCGTGACGAGCCCAAAAGTGATGACCGCCCTCTCTGCGCCTACCACAACTCACGCTCCCACAACACCGAAGACTGCCAGGAGCTCAAGCTGCTCCGCGACGAGCGCCTGGGCCACCGAAGCGACCGCAACGACCGCGGCGCCGGTCACGGAGGTGGCCGCAGCGGCAACCGCTGGGACGGCCGCAGCGGCAACGGCAACTTCCGCCAAGGCTGGCGCGACCAGCCTCGTGAGGCCTCCTGGCGCGATCAGCCTCGGGAGGCAAACCCTCAGGCCAACGCGCTCTTCCACCGCTGCCGCCGCCACCTCGGAGGAACGATGTCAGCCAGCCCGACGAGGGCGCCGGGGGCTACCAGGAGCCTCGCGTAGTGGCCTGCATCCTCAACGGAGCTCAGGCTCCTGTGTCCAACCGCCACTTCAAGCAGTTCTCTCACGAGGTGAACGTCGCCCTCCCGAGGCCAGTGGCCGCGCGGCCCCTCAAGTGGTCGCAGTACGCCATCACCTTCGACTCCAAGGACCACCCCAAGTCCGCGACCGCTGCAGGCGCGCTCCTCATGCTATGCACTCCCACCATCAGCAACGTCGCGGTCACCAAGACCCTCATCGACGGAGGCGCCGGCCTTAGCGTGATCTCCATCTTGACCTTCGAGCAGCTCCAGGTGCCTTACGAGCAGCTCATGCCGACGAGGCCCTTCTCAGGCGTAACCAATGGCTCCACGGTGCCTCTGGGGCAGGTGCGCCTCCCCGTCACCTTCGGCACCCACAAGAACTACCACACCGAGCTCATCGGCTTCGACGTCGCCCACATCGGCCTGCCCTACAACTCCATCCTGGGCTACCCCGCGCTCGCCAAGTTCATGGCAGTGTCTCATCACGCCTACAACGTCCTCAAGATGCCTGGCTGCAGCGGCATCATCACCGTCTCCTGTGACGAGAAGGACGCGATCTGCTCCCTTGAGCATGCCTACAAGGCTGCCGCGACTGCCCATCCGGCTGACGAGGATGCGGTCGAGCCTCCTGAGGCCGTGCCCGCGAAGAAGAAGCATCTGTTCTCTCAGGACCGCGCCGAGACGAAGAAGGTGTCGGTTGATGGCAGCGGCTCAGGCCCCGCCTTCACCATCGGCGCCGGCCTTCCTCCTGCATAGGAAAGCGCGCTCGTCACCTTCCTTCGGGCAAATTCGGATGTTTTTGCCTGGAAAGTATCTGATTTGTCCGGTGTGCCGAGGGAGGTGATCGAGCACCACTTAGCGGTGTGCCCCGATGCACACCCTGTCAAGCAAAAAGCACGGCGCCAGGCGCCCGAGAAGCAAGAGTTCATAGTCCAAGAAGTGCACAAGCTGCAACAAGCTGGAGTCGTCCGTGAGGTGCACCATCCCGAATGGCTCGCCAACCCGGTCGTCGTCCCCAAGAAGGGCAGCAAGGAACGTATGTGAGTCGACTTCACGAGACTGAACAAGTTCTACCCTCAGGACCCCATTCCGCTGCCACGCATTGACCAGATTGTGGACTCCACTGCCGGATGCGAGCTGCTCTACTTCCTAGATGCCTTTTCAGGCTACCACCAGATCAAGATGGCGGCAGAAGACGTGGAGAGGACGGCCTTCATCAGCCCTAGCGGCATATACTATTACGTCTGCATGCCCTTCGGCCTGAGGAGTGCCGGAGCCACTTTCCAGCGGCTGATGCGCATCACGCTGGGGCCTCGGATGGGGAGGAATGCGGAGGCCTACGTCGATGACATCGTGGTCAAGTCTCGCGAGGCCGGGTCCCTCATCAAGGATCTCGAGGAGACGTTCACCAACCTGCGCAAGGTCAACCTCAAGCTCAACCCCGACAAGTGCATCTTTGGAGTCCCCTCCGGCAAGCTCCTCAGCTTCCTGGTCTCCCACCGTGGCATCGAAGCCAATCCAGAAAAGATCAAGGCCATCGGGAGAATGCGTCCTCCCCGGACTCTCAAGGAAATGCAGCGCTTGGCGGGATGCATGGCCTCCCTAGGGCGCTTCATCTCCAAGTTCGGCAAGCGGGCCTTGCCGTCCTTCAAGCTCATGAAGAGGTCCGGCCCCTTCAAATGGACTCCTGAGGCAGACACTGCCTTTGAAGACCTCAAGAGGTACCTCACGAGCCCGCCCATCATGGTTGCGCCGCGCTCCCGCGAGCCCTTGCTCCTGTACTTGGCGGCTACCCCCCAGATGGCCAGCGCGGCGCTCGTAGCGCTGCGAGAGGAGCGCGTCTGCGCTAAGGAAAAGCCTTCCGAGCCTCATGAGCCTCTCGAGCCATCCGAGCCTCGCGGACCTCCGGAGCCTTGTGAGCCTCACGAGCCCTCCGAGCCTCCCGAGCCCTATGAGCCTTGTGAGCCTCCCGCGCCTGCCGAGCCTCGCGAGCCACCTGAAGGGCAAGCTGCGTCCACGACTACGCGCCTCATCGAGCACCCCGTGTACTTCGTCAGCACGGTGCTAAGTGACGCGCGTGAGCGCTACCCCATGCAGCAGAAGCTCCTCCTCGTGCTCCTCGTCGCCTCCAAGAAGCTGCGCCATTACTTTCAAGGACATCCCATCAAGGTCATCTCTTCTTACCCCTTGGAGCAGGTCCTGCACAGCCCCAACGCTGCTGGCCGCGTTGCCGAATGGAACATCGAGCTGCAAGCCTTCCAGTTGGAGTTCTGCACCACCAGAGTCATCAAAGGCGCAGCTCTAGCCGACTTTGTAGCGGAGTGGACAGACCCGTACGAGGGGGAGTCTTGCGAGGACAAATCGCTCCTGCCTGGGGACGAGGCGCCTGGCGGCTGGACCCTGCACTTCGATGGCACCTTCTCCTGGCAGGGCGCGGGGGCTGGGGTCATCCTCACTTCACCAACAGGAGACAAGCTCTACTACGCTGCGCAACTCTGCTTCAGGCACACCGACAAAGTTTCCAACAACATCGCGGAGTATGAGGGCCTCATCGCCGGCCTCAAGGCCGCTATCACTCTGGGCATCAAACGTCTCACCATCAAGGGTGACTCGCAGCTTCTCGTCAACTTCTCCAACAAAAGCTACAAGCCCAAGGACGAGCACATGGCCGCCTACCTAGAGGAGGTACGTAAACTCGAGAAGCGTTTCCTTGGCTTGGAGCTGCAGCACGTTCCCTGCGGCAGCAACAAGGAGGCCGATGACATCGCCAAGCGAGCATCTCGCCGCGATCCCCAGGGCCCTGGCATCTTTGAGGAAAGGCTCCTCAAGCCATCAACTGCTCCGCCAGCCGTGAGCACCACGCTGCTCCACGTGGAACTCCCGCCCGCACCACCCATGGGCGCACCAGACTATGGCCCAGCCTCAGGAGCCTGCCTGCTGCTAACGCTCGAGCCCCAAGTGGACAGTTGGGCCACGAAATTCAAGGCCTATCTGCTCAGCGGCACACTCCCTGAGGAGGACTCGGAAGCAGAGCGCGTGGTCCGCCAGGCCACTGCTTACTGCTTACAGGATGGCAAGTTATACCGAAGGCGCCCGAATGGTGTCTCCTTGCGGTGTATCTCTGAGGAGCAGGGGCGCGAGCTTCTCGCCGACATACATGGTGGAGACTGCGGCCACCACTCCTCATCACGCACCCTCGTCGGCAAGGTGTTCCGCAGCGACTTCTACTGGCCCACTGCGCTGCATGACGCAACAGCGCTGGTCCAAGCCTGCGAGGCTTGTCAGTTCCATGCCAAGCAAATCCACCAGCCGGCGCAAGGCCTCCAGACGATTCCCCTCTCATGTCCTTTTGCGGTCTGGGGGCTGGATACCCTGGGGCCCTTCCCTCGCGTGGCTAGCGGCTACCGCTACCTCTACGTCGCCATCGATAAGTTCACCAAGTGGGCAGAGGTCGAGCCCGTGCGCACCATCCCGGCGGGCTCTGCCGTCAAGTTCATCAAGGGCCTCATGAGCCGCTTTGGCGTCCCCAACAGCATCATCACCGACAATGGCTCCCACTTTACAAGCGGCCTCTTCAAGTCCTACTGCGCCAGCCTTGGCACGCAGATCTGCTACGCCTCGGTGGCGCGCCCGCGAAGCAACGGCCAGGCCGAGCGTGCCAACGCTGAGGTCCTCAAGGGCCTCAAGACAAGAAGCTTCAAGAAAAAGCTCGAAGCATGCAGCAAGGGCTGGCTTGACGAGCTGCAGTCTGTGCTATGGTCCATCCGCACAACGGCAACCAAGCCTACCGGCGAGACCCCCTTCTTCCTCGTCTACGGAGCTGAGGCGGTCCTTCTGTCGGAGCTTAAGCATGGCTCTCTGTGAGTCCTTGCCTTCGACGAGGCGCGTCAGGACGACTCGTGGGAGACCGACCTGCTGCTCCTTGAGGATGGCCGCCGTCAGGCCGCCCTTCGCGCCGCAAGGTACCAGCAGGCCCTGCGTCACTATCACAGCCGCAACATCCGCCCTCGCACTCTCGAGGTTGGCGACCTCGTCCTCCGCAGGATCCTCTCCAGAGAGGGACTCCACAAGCTCTCACCCATGTGGGAAGGCCCTTTCAGGGTTGCTCATGTCTTTAGGCCGGCGCCGCCTGGCTGGAGACGGAGGACGGAGTTCCTGTGCCTAATGCCTGGAACATCCAACACCTCCGCAAGTTCTACCCGTGACCCTCACTCGTACGAACAAAATGGGGCTGTACACGCCCCGGAGACTCTCACTGCGTTCACCTGACGGGCACGCGAGAGCTCCCGCCCACGCCCAAGTGGAAGCCCCATGCTCCGCGCTGACCGAACGATCGAGCCGCGATCATGCCCACGCCCAGTGGAAGCCCCATGCTCCACGCTGGCGGAACGATCGACCCACGATCATACCCATGCATAGTGGAAGCCCCATGCTCCACGCTGGCGGAACAATCACTTGAGGGCGCCCCACGGGTTGCACCAACCTCACGCTGATCCCGTGCCGAACATGGTAGACAATCTCTTTTTGGTTGTGTAATGAACTTATTACTATGTTTCAGTAAAGCTCTATTTTCTAAGATATCTCATGTATTGATAAGTTGCTTGCCTCAGGAGCTGTGCACGCTCGCGACCTTCCTCCCGCGCATCCCGCGAGCGGGGGCTGGACACGGTGCCTGTGCTCGGGTCAGTCCCAGCAGTGCTGCAAAACCCAAGTGATCGAGCTCTGGCTCGCGGTGCTGCTCCCGTGCATGCCACCTCACCAAGGTCCTTGGTATCTTGTCTCCTCGTGGGATACCCACGAGAAAGCTAGCGAGCGCACCGCTTCCCCCGTTTTATGAAACCAATGCAAGTTATCACAGGAACAAGGCACTCGAAGGCCTCGCGAGCGCTGCCCCGCGAGGCGGCTCATGACAAGACGTCTTCGTAAACCCCCAGGAAACCTCGCGAGCCAGCCTATGGCGACCATCTCCGCCGAGTGTGGGCGGGAGGCCTCACGAGCAGGAGCCTCGCGAGGCGCGCCCCGCAGGCACGACGCGGCAATCGACACTCACAAGAGCTAAGTACAAATGTACCTCGCGAGCCGCTCGCGGCGCCTCTCAAGTTTCCTCTCCCTGCAACCTCGCTGAGTGCTGATGTTCTCTCCTTCACGTAAGCCGCTTGCACGCCAAAGGGGGGCTTCCTGAGCATCGCGCCTCAGGAGCCCTCACTAGCTCCCGGTGCCCCTCACCTCCTGGCCTTGTCCAGGCATCGCGACCTGACATACCAGCGACGGCTATAGGCCTGCTCGGGGGCTGGGTCCTGACGACGTAGAGCAGTAAGGCAAACAAGGAAAGAGAAATAGGCCTCACGAGAGAGCCTCGCGAGGAAACATGCATCACGAGAAATTACACAGTACTTAAAACAAAAGTCATTGTCTTCACACCCCCACGGGGTCACGATTAACTATGCACAGGACAGTAAGGAAAGGCCCTAAGAGGACGCGTCACCATCGCCGCTACTGCTGCCATCGTCGTTTTTGCTTTCCTCGGCTCTGCCTGAGCTCTCGCTACTGCCGCGGGTGAACAGCGCATGCAGCGCGTCCACGTGATCCTCCACCGCCTTCCCGAGGCCACCACGGAGCTCCTCCGGGATAGGAGCTATAACCTTGTCAAAGTCAAAGTTGGGGTCGGCATGGAGAAGGTGGCTGAAGATGCGCGTCGCAGCCTGGGTGAGGAGATCGCGGCACTCCTCCTCGATGATTCCGCCCACCTTCTTGGCGCCTACCTCGAGCCGCTCCACGAGCTTGGTGAAGAAGTCGAGGTAGCTGGCGTCGTGGGCCTCGAGGGGGCTGCTGACGTCCTCCTTGCAAATGGAGCCCAAGGCGCGGCGGGCCCGAAGCTCGAGGGTGCGGAACATCTTGGAGCGCTCAAGCTGCCGCCCTCATGCTTGGGCCGCTTCATCCCGCGCCTACTCCACGGCGGCGGTAACACCTCCCACCTGCTGCTGGAGGGAGGCCAGCTCAGCTTCAGTGTTGGCCTGGGCCTTCAACGCGGTCTCTCGCGGGGTCTCTGCTTCGGTCAACACCTCCTTAAGGCCCGCGATCTCGTGCTGGAGCTCCTCGCGCCTTGCCTTGAAGCGGTCCTCCTGCAGCTTCAGTCTCTTGCTGTGCTCCTCGGCAAGCTACTTGCGGGCCTGTGCGACCCTCCTGTCGGTGTCCTCGTGGATCTTCTTCTCCTTGGCCGCCAGATTGGCGTTGGCCTTGTCCAGGCGCTAGGCGTAGGTGCCCTGAGCGGCGGCTACGTCACGTTCCAGCACCTCCAGCCGTTCGCGCTCCAGATCCTGCGCAGACGTCGTCCGCGTGAGCTCCCGCTCACGGATCGCAAGGTCCGCCTCGCGGGCCGCCAGTCCCACTTCGAGGGCAGGGATGGCGTCTTTCCGTGCCTGGAGCTGCCGTTCCAGCGTGGCGTTCTGATCCTGAAGCTCCTTCCCGCGGGCCTCCGCCGCCTCGTGTTGCCTGTCCGCCGCCTTGGCCTCCTGGAAAGCGCGCTCGTTGGCCTCCTTCGCCTCGGTGGCGGCCTTCTCGCCTCTTACCCGAGTGGCCTCGTTCTGGCGTTGGCCCAGCTTGACGGCGACTTCAAGTTGGTGCCACCCTCGGGCCTGGCGGAGACGCTCCTCGGCAAGGCGTGCCTCTACAGCCTGAAGCTCCGCCCCGAGCTGGCCTAACGCGGCTGTGGCAGTCTGCAAGGCCCCGCGCCTGATCGTGGTGCGGCTACTCACGAGCGCCAGGGCCCAGTCCAGGTCCGGCCCTTCGTCGCGCTCTGCCATCGCGGCTCGCGAGAGCCCGGCGCCGCTCGCCAAGAGTGGAGGGCACGCAGGGGCCTCCTCCTCGTCTCTTCGCGGCGACGCGCCCTGCGAGCTCGGCGCGCCCCCGGCGGAAGCTCTATGCCCCGGCAGGTCACGCAGGTCTTCCGCGTCTCCTCCGTCACTCGCGGTGAATGGCGGGAGGGCTAGCGTCTCCGCCTCTACCATCACGACGTTCGCCCCTGCAGCGGGCGCCTTAGGAACCATGGAGCCGCCTCCTGTGGGCGCCTCCTAAGGCTCGCCTGTTTGGACCTCCAGAGCCGCGACCTCCTGCGGCTCAGGAGAGGCCACCTGCCCTTCTGCCTCCGCGAGCCCGGCCTCGGTGTCGAGACGGCGCACGTCTTCCTCACGCCCCTCGGCCCCGGCGACCGACGGTGCGGCCTCCAAGCCGGGGGCCGCCTTCTTCTTCTTCTTCTTGGTCGAGGAGGTCCTGCATAGAGCAAGGATTCAGGCACACGTGGCACGCTAGATGCGAGGGAAGGGGAGGCGGAAGCTTACTCATCATTGGCGACCCATTTCCTCTTCTTCAGCGGCCGCGGCAGGGCGCTGCCGCCGCCGCCCTCGCGGGGCCCATCCTCGCGACCGGTTCCCGGGGCAGGGCCCGCAGGTGTAGTGGCCCGGGCTTCAGCACCGACCTCCTCCGTGAGGGGACCGCGGGATTCGCCCTCAGCGCCTCCCCTGGAGGTTCGCGGCTCCGCGGGCTCCACACGGGGGCTCCTCACGCGCCCCGTCTTGCCGAGCGCAGCGGGCGCGGCCCCAAGCGGGGTAATGTCATCATTGTCCCCGAGCCCGTGGGTGAACTAGCTGCGAGGCCGCCCGGATGTGCCGCTGCCGTCCCGTGTGATGCCCGCTGTGGCCTCGGTATCGCCACGGTCCCCCGAATCAGGGACCACCAGCAAAGGGTTGACCCGAGGCCCCTCGAGGCCCCTCAATGACAAACTCAACAGGCCGGTGAGGAGGCATCCCGCTAACCCTTGTTCTTGTAGCGGTACAGGGGCAGCCCATCCCTGGGTGGCTCATTGTAACGCCCAATATGAAGCTCTATCGCAATCTCGTGATGAACTCAAGATCGTGACAGAACCTCATTTTGGAACGCATAGCAAGGTGATTCTCAAATACATACAACCGAATGAACATGTGAGAATACTAGATAAAGGCTTACACTCGCCACAAGCTACAGCATAAATATATCATAAACATCATACAATCATCCAAATGAAAGACAGGATCCGACTACAGATGAAATCAAACAAGAAGACACCACCCTGCTATTATCCCCGGATAAACCGACTAGGGCCCACTACTGATCGTCTGGCATCGTGACGTACATACGTCCACGCTCATCATCATACTCCCAATGGAGCATCTTGGGCTCACCTATGTCTATCTCAAGCGTACCTGTACCTGGAGTTTATAGTAATCTGTGAGCCACAAGGACTCAGCAATCTCATCACGCAAGGTAACAAAACTATTTAAGCTTATAGGAATGGAAGGGGTAAATGTGTTGAGGTTGCAGCAGGGACTAAGCATGTTTAAGTGGCTAACTTATGAGTACAAGAATAAAGATGAGCATACTATGCATAACGGTTGCAAGTTTAATATGATCAAGAAGTGATCCTGAATACCTACTTACGGTTCAAACATAACCCCACTGTGTTCTCTTCCCGAACTTACTCGCGAAGAGACCATCACGGTTACGCACACAGTTAGTGTATTTTATAAGAATTAGTGTCAAGTTCTCTATAACCGGAGGTTAAAAATATCCAAGTCGCCACATAACCGCGGGCACGGCTTCGCGTAAGATTTAACCCTACAGGGGTGTTCCATCCTTGTCCATCATAGACCAACACAAGCTGCGGTGGAAATACCTCAACCTCGAGATAGCCCGAAGTATCCTCGGAATCCTGGTGCACAAGACATTTCGACAATGGTAACACAAGTCCAGCAAGACCTCCCGACGTGCCGACACCCCGATTGTAGCCGCGCGTATCTCGAAATCAGGCCACGATCGGATGGGACATCCTGCAGGTACCAAAACCCCGAGTTTCCCCGTGGTGGCCCCGCAGTCTACTCGGTTTGGACCAACACTCATGAGGAGCACTGGCCCGGGGTTGTTGATTAAAATATCCTCGGGTTAGCTTGACCCTATGCAAGTTTTAGTTGTTATTAGGCAAATGTTAAAACCAATGTTGGGCCTTGCTGGAAGCGGTTATTCAAAGCGAACTATCAAGAGGGTCCCATTCCCCTGAGCATGTTAGGAACGCTACTCAAGGATCATAACACCGGCATTACGGAAACTAAGGCAGCATGAGTGGAACAAAACACTAGGCAAAAGGCCGAGCCTTCCACACACAACCAAGTATATAGATGCATTAATTAAATAAGAGATATTGTGATATCCCAACATATCCATGTCCCAACATGGAACAACCTGCACTGCACCTGCAACTAGCAACGCTATAAAAGGGGCTGAGCAAAGCGGTAACATAGCCAAACAACGGGTTGCTGGGTAGGGTGGTTAGAGGCTGTATCATGGCATATGAGAGGCTGAAATGTACATGGTAGGAAGCGTGACATAGCGATAGCAATGAGACAACTAGCAAGCAAAGAAAATAGTGTTATCAAGGGTAATGATCATTTTGCCTGAAGTCTCTTCGGTAGGATAGTAAGACTGCTCCTCGATCACGTTCTCAACCGGTTCCTCGAACTCGGACTCGTCTCCCGGAACTACCCAAAGAAAGATCAAGCACCGAAATAAACAAACAATCATGGCATATGATGCACAAACAAAATGATGCATGAAATGGTATGGTGGAATAACGAGCATGTCATGAATGAAGCAACGGTGCTACCGGGACGATAGAAATGATAAAGAGATGTGAACGATGAAGCAAAATATGGATATGGTAAAAATCTTGGCAATCTAAGTATGCCACTGGAAAGAATGGAGGATTTCAATTGAAATCGATATAAAGATCATGAAGAACGGAAGCACGAAACTCAAATGGTGAGCAAAACAATATGCAATGCAAAACTGGAGATAACAGCAACATGGCATCTTATGCACATCAAAACAGCAAGCTACAGTACTCTAAAATGCAAGAAATTGGCATGCACCTACAGTATACATGGCATAGATCATTTCATTACATTGGCACAAATTTATATGAAGCATGGATTCATCAGAAATGAGCTCACAACATTGCAACTCAATGTTGACAGAAAACTGCTACATTGACTAGGCATATTTAGAGCAACATTTATATATGCTACATGAGTTTAACATGGCATCAATGGGCATGGCATGGATGTACTGACAACAAGGATCAAATCATGCTTACTGGCCAAGTTCAAAAGAGGCATAGATTAGTGGCTAACATCAAGGAAACATAGCAAGATTCAGCAGAAAATTAACAAGTGCAAAATAGTAACAATGACTAAGCATGTTTACAAGCTTGTAGCACTCATATCATGGCATATGATGACATGAAATAAATACTGGCAGTAAGATGGCATGAAAATGCTCCAAACTCATGTTGACAAGATGCTCATGTGACATTTGCATTAAAACACACAAAAATGACAAAATGACATATTATGTGAAAATGGCATGCATGCAAACTTGCTCAAATGATAAAACTAATGCTACAAATGGATTAGTTGGATTTTTCTACCCCAAAATCATATATTACACTCATATGTTCCTACATGAAAAATGCTCAAAATGCCACAAAAACATATAGGATAGAAGTTTAAATAAGTTATATGCCAGATTTGGCATATGCCCGATTTGGAAAGCGCCAGATCGGGAAACCTGCCAAAAACGGAAGGCACATAAACGGAAATAAGCCAGAAATGGGATATGCCAAAAACGGAATATGCCGAAAACGGCTAAGGACAGAGGGGGAGTGGCTGACACGTGGGACCCGGACATGTGTGTGTATGACAGTGGGGCAGCGCGCTTGTGTGGCTGACCTGTGGGTCCTGCTGGGCCCACGTGGCTGGTGCGCGTGTGTGAGAAAAAAACAGAGGAAGCAGGGGAGCGCGCCGGCGACGATAGGAGCACGGCGGAGGCTCGCCGGAGTTGACTCCGGTGACCTTTTGGCACGGCGGCTGGGTGCATCCGAACCACGGGAGAAATCCGCACACCCGCATGTGACTCACGTAGCCGGACGTCGACGAGGTACAGAGGCGGCGGCGACGAGCTCGTGCCACTGGCTACGGGGCATGGCGGCTACTGTGAAGCGGCAGAACGGAACCTACGCACTACGGCGAGCACGGAGGACATGCGCTCGAAGCCTAAGGTGGTCGGGGCACTCGCCGGATACGAGGCCCGACGGCGACGACGGCGGCGCACATGGCGATCAGCGACAGAGCGTGCGAAAGAGGGGGAAAAGGCATGGGGTGACGCGTCTGCTCGCCACGAACACGACGGTGAGCTCAGCCGAAAGGATCGCGGACGGGGTCGCCGGAGTTTGGCCGGAGACGATCGGCTCCCGAAGCGGAAGAAGACGAAGAAGACGGCGGACTTGGGGGCTCCCGGCTTGCGGTAGTCGACGTCGTGGACGTAGCCGGACTTGGCGAATCTCCTGGACACGAAGACAGCGACAGGGACGGGCTCGGGTCACGGCGGCGCCATGGCCGTGCACCCAGATGCGCTCGGGATCGGCTTCGGGCGGCGAATCTGGTGGCTCCTCTTGCCAAACGGCGGCGACGAGTGGAAGAGAGGAACCCTAGAGGGGGCTGGGACACGGAGAGGGCTTTATCGAGGGGCTAGGGCAAGCGGGGCGAGCTCGCACGCTCTCGGGCGCGCGGTCCCCATGGCGACGACGAGAGGAGGACGAAAAGGTGGCACGCGGGTGACCTGTAGCCAGAGGCTGCCAGGCGGGGCCGGCTCGGCCACGTGGACGCGCGCTAGCGGGGGAGAGTGGGTGCGCGGGTGAGAAAAGGCAGAGGCGGGCGCGCGGCAGGTGAGCTGGGTTGCGCATGGGTGAGCTAGCTGGGCTGCGCTGGGCTCTGCTGCCGCTCTGCTGGGCTGAGTGCTGCTGCTGCTTTTCTTTCTTTTTCCCTTCTATTTTCTCAAACAGAAGTAAAAGAAGAAAAGTACAGGGGGTTAGGAGTGAGGTGTGAGAGATATAAAAATATCCCTGGAATCTACAAATTGTGTAGTATTTGAATAAATTGGTTTGGCAATTTTTAGAGGAAGAAAAATATATCAAGTTTGAATTAAATTCAAACTTGAGGCATTTTTTATCCCAACCAAATCAATTCCAAAAATGGTGAAATTTGGCAGGGATGTTTAGGGCATGGACTAGAGAATTTAGAAATATGGAGAACATTAATTTGGGACAGAAATATTGCATCAAGAATTAAATTGGGAGAAAGAGGGGATTTGGGAGAGAGATCAAGAGATGGCTTGCATAGGTGGAACCCAAGAGTTGGGTGAGGCAGGGAGAAGATGCTCACACACAGCCACAATGCATACATGATGAGCACAACAATAATTAACATGATGGATGCAATGCTCATGAACAACATAAATGAATATTGTGGTGCAAGCACATGACAATTAATATGAAAATGAAATGCAAAGAGAAAAGAAAAGCAAAACACAACATGAGAATCAGACCATCCATCAAGATCATCATGACAACTCTATATATGGCAATGTTGGGAAGTACAAATATGGAAGGAGCACTCTGGGGTTGTTACACTCGTCTGCCTCCTCGCCGGTCAGGGTGTGGAGCACCTCGTTCAGCACCTCCGGTAGCAGGCTGTCCTTGCTCAACCGCATCGGATCCTCCGGGCCGGTGAAGGCCCACATTGGGCGGGAGTGTCGCTGGAGGGGAGCAATGCACCGGCGAAGGAACTCCCTCACAACGGTGACCACTGTCACCTTCGTAGCCCTCAGCTCGGCTAACCTCCTCCACACCGGTGCCAGCCTCGGGTCGGCGAGCCTCTCATGCCCCCACCCGAAGCTTCTCGCCGCCGGAGCTCGCGGCAGCTGCAGCAGGGGGCTGAATTGGGCCGCATCCACATACACCCATTGCCGCCTAAAGCCCTCTACCTCCTTGGTGAGCCGCATGTCGATGCCATCACCGGCCGTCTCTTCCATGATTCGGAACGAGGCGCACCCGGAGCATTGGTCCGCTGCCGACAGCCTCAGGCAGAAGAAGTGACGAAAGAGCGCCACCGAGGGCGCCACACCCAGGAAGGCCTCGCATAAAAAGGCGAATGCAGAGAGGAGGAGAACATAGTTCGGCTTGAGGTGCAGCGCGTGGACCTGGTAGTGCGAAAGAACGGCATTGAAGAAATCAGAGAATGGCGGCAGCAGGCCGACGAAGATTGCGTGAAGGTAGAGGACGGTGGAGGTAGCGTCGAGGTTGGCAGACGGACGCGAAGCCGGCCAGATCCGAGTGGGCCCCCACTCATTGAAAGCGGCGGCGGTCATCGGGAGCACCTTGCTAAGCCCCTCGGCATTGACTATCGTGGGCCTACCGAGAGCAGGCCCCGGCACCACCTCCACGACCGCCGCCTCCGTCGCCTTTCCCTTCCTGCCTGGGGGCACCATGGTGGAACAACCAAGCTCTGGGGCGGCGAAGCTTTGGGAGTGGAAGGGGGAGCTATGCGCAAGTAGGAAGATGCAGGGAGGCGGCAGCGCGCGAAGGAAGGCAATGATGGCCTCGCGCCGTGCGCGGGTACGCTTTATGTCAGCGCGGGCAGTTTCCCAAGGCGTCATGGGAGAAGTGGGGGCGTAACCCGTCACATCATGCGCCACACATCGCGCCTGGCCCACAGGCAGTTAGGGCCCGCGTCATTTCACCCCCGAAGGCAGAAACATGCGCGCCGCGGGCCTGGGGGCTCTTGTCGGGCCCGTGGAACCCAGGGTACCTCGGCCCGTCTGCCCGCGGCCCAGAGCGCAACACTTGGCGATGGCCCAGCAGGTGGCCCACCAGTGGGTGCCTCAAGCAAGACCCCTCATGAGGCCCTGGCCTCCTGAGGACCCCTCCTCAGGGAGCGGGCGAGCAAGACACCCACTTCACCGAAGGCCTCGCGAGGCCATCTTGCGAGGCGGCCTCCCGAGGTTGCCTCCCGAGGCACCCTCCCGAAGACATGCGAGATGAGTCCCGTTCGGCTCAGTCACGCGGTCTCGTGGCCATCATGTGGGTGACGCGAGCGGTGGCAAACGGCGACAGAGGCCGCGCCAGCAGGCGCAGATAGAGAGGATTTCCCCTTTTGTGCTAATGGAGCAAGGCCAGTAGTCCGTTTCCCAAACCAACCCCAAAGGTTGCCCGATCGGTGAAAGAAGACCAAGACAGTGGACACGCAAGGCGGAGGTCATCACCGAGCCCACCGGCACGTCATGGATAAGCGCTTTGCAGGCGAAGTCCCTCTTTTGTCAGGATAGCCTATGCCCCTGTCCCCCTTCAAAATTGCCGTTGTGTGGCAACCCTTCCCGCCAATGTTTTCGGGGGAAGAGGACCAAGGCAGATATAAAAGGAGGGCAGGGTGCCGCTGTAGAGAGGATCCGAGACCGACTCTACCTTCCTCACCTTGTATGCTTGTACTCACCAGAGCAATCCCAATCAAGCAGGAGTAGGGTTTTACACCGCAAGGTGGCCCGAACCTGGGTAAACCACCGTGTCTCCGGCCTACCCTCGCCAGCGCACTCCCGCCATAGCTTCGCCGTAGTTTAGCTGTAGTGGAGGGACGAGGCGGTAGGAATGAGCTCACCCCAGTGTTCGAACCTTTGGGTCCTCGGAGCCCGACTTCCGACAGTTGTATTGTTTGAACCGTGGGCGTTCCACTAACCATTTACGTGCGGCCACACGTCCCTCTTCTTATTTGAGAGTACTACCTCGGTCCTGGTTTATTGGTCCTTTTTGTATTTTGTGCCAAAAGTTGACCATACTAGGTGGCATGCATGCAGCTGTTTGATTAGACGGGACGAGTGCGAGAAGTCCGCCGCACAGGCTTGACGGGACGCGTGCGAGTAGTCCGCCACGCAGGCTCGATGGGACACGTGCGACCAGTCCGCCGCGCAGGCTCGACGGGACGCGTGCGAGCAGTCTGTTGCGCAGGCTCACCGGGAAGCAAGCTCTTTGACCTCCACCCGCTGCCTCGCACCCAACTTCTCCATTAATGGCGGCTGAGCCACTGTTTAACATGCGGTTAATGCACCTAGACGTACGGTGTTAGCTTGTGATCCCATGGCCCCACTCAACGCTAGCATTGTTTTGTTCGTGCATCATTGAGAACATGACTTTTAGCCTGTTTTCGATTCGTATACATGTACCTATGAGGTTACGAACGAAATAATACGATGACAAATTTACAATGGCAACGGATAATAATTGTCTTACATATTCCGGATAATTTAAAATGCCACATGTGGCAATGCCCGAAAGACACAGGGGCAAGAGAAGAAGGAAGTCACTGACAACGATCTGGGTCGCTGCTCTCTACTTCTCGATGGATCACTGGGCGAGGAGTTCAGCCAGCTCCTTCTTCACATCCTCATGACTTTGCTTGACAGCAGCCACGGATTCCTCCACCTGCAACTCGCGCTCGATGCGGAGCTTCTTCAAGTCATCCCTAAGTTCATGGAAAACGGCTGTCAGCGTCATCTGCGAGGCACTGCTCTTCTCATGCAGCTTCTTCCAGCCGGTGACCTCCTCCTTCTGCTTGTCGAGCTCCTTGTGGAGCTTTGCATTGTCACCCATGAGTTGCACGATGAGGCCGGTCGCCTTCTCAACCGAGGCATCGCTAATCTCGAGCAGCTTCACCAAGCCGGCGACCAGCTCCTGCTGGTTAATTAGGCCAGCAAGAATGTAATCGTCGCTGGCTAAGGACTTCAGCCCCACCAGCTCGTCGAGTTCACCGATGTGGCGAGTGTGCTTGTGAGAGCCCTCGCCTGCCCGTGAGAGCTCGTTCGAGGGCTCCGCGGCACGGCAGGACATCTCTGGTGCTTCCGTGACCTTGGTCTTTGCTCCCTGGTTATATCTCGACCTAGAACTCCTCCTACAGGCCATGGCAGATGCAAGGAACAACTCAACAGGAAAGACCTATTTTTTGGTGATGAGGAGAGGAATATGTAGTAATTTTCGAGTGGGTAGTTTTTATAGCCTTGTGCTAAGTGGGAACACATTTAGGTTTGATCGGTGTGAACAGATTTGCAATCACTTATTGCGTGGTAATTTGGAATGTGACGGGAAACAAGCTCAAAATTTATTGATGATTTTGGCTTCGAAGCCCGAAACGGTTCCCGGATGGCGTACGTGGGCCCGCGTACTAGAATGTGTACGTGTCTGTCCAGTATCACAAACAGTCCAGATATCATCAGCGTGTCCGATGGATGGGCCGTCTCGCCTCCCACGGGTGCCAGATGATTGACCAGAACTGCTATACGCAGGTGGTTGCTCGTCATTGAGGCGGTCGCGGCACGCTCTGCTCGCGTCCCTTCGCGCGCTCTGCTCAACGTTGAGGCGGCCGTGGCATGCTCTGCTCACGTCCCTCCGCGCACGCTCTGCTCGCGTCCTGCTACTTTTAAACTGCGTTGGGATTTTCCCCGAAGAACTACTATTACTCCACCCATTGACCACTATCCAGCATGCATCTAGGGTATTAAGTTAATAAAAACAGAGTAACACCTTAAGCAAGATGACATGATGTAGACAAAGTAAACCCAATCAATATGAATAAACCCATTCATTTTACCTTAATGGCAACAATACAAATACGTATCTTGTCCCTTTCTGTCACTGGGATATAGAACACTACAAGATTGAACCCATTACAAAGCACCTCTCCCGCTGAAGATAAAATCAATCTAGTTGGCCAAATCAAACGGATAGATCGGAGACACATACAAAGCTATAATAATCATGCATAAAAGAATTCAGAAAAGACTCAAATATTTCTCATCAATAATCTGATCATAAACCCACAATTCATCGGATCCCAACAAACACACCGCAAAAGAAGATTACATCAGATAGAACTCCAAGAAGATAGAGGAGAACATTGTATTGAAGATCAAAGAGAGAAAAGAAGCCATCTAGCTACTAGCTATGGACCCGTAGGTCTGTGGTAAACTACTCACACATCATTGGAGGGGCAGCAAGGTTGATGTAGAAGCCTTCCGTGATCGATTCCCCCTCTGGCAGAGTACCAGAAAAGGCCTCCAGATGGGATCACAGAAGAACAAAAGCTTGCGGCGGCGGAAAAGTTATTTTGTGGGGCTCTCTGTTGGTTTCCCAATATTTGAGAATTTATAGAAGTGGAATTGGGTCAAAAGGAGCCATGAGGTGCCCACAAGGCATCTTGGCGCCCCCTGGGGGCGCGTGGGGTTGCCTTGTGGCTTCCTTGTGAGGCTTCTGGCCTCCTCCCGAAGCTTCTTGGTGTAAGTGCATCAAGTGCCCCCTTAGTGGTTTTGGAGTATTGAAGACAAATAAGTTAAGGGACTAATAAGTTTGTGAGTGTACACAGGAGAAAATAGTCCCTGAAGACTTGGTTTAACCACGGAAGTCGACCCCTAAAAATGTATTTCTTCAAGAGAAGAATTCGGTGCGGCCTTTGAGGAAATTGATGTGAAGACTTGGAAGCTTGAAGACTTTGTTTTCATAGTTTCTTTTCTTCTTCTTTGAGTCATAGGAAAATCCGTACTGTCAAAGGGGGTCTAGGAGAAACATATTTTATGCTTCAAAGCGATGCTCAAACCTATACACTTTACAGCCGCTTCGAGTGAAGCCTTTGGAAATCTTCGGAACAGCTGACGAATTTGTCAGTGACAGTGACGAAGTTCATCTGGTCTCTGACGAATTTGGTCAGGCTGAGGAGTTAGGATTTCACCAATGCGATCTGCCTATCGTGAGGAAATAGAGTGCCCCGACGAAATTGAGAGCTTAATTTCCGACCATTGTTGCGCCGCGTGCCAGCTGTCGAGTGGATTCTTATCCTGACAACTGTCATGTCTGAGAAGGGCATTTATGACAATTCATGTCGGGTTGCCCCTGGCTATAAATAGCCGCCCCCACAACCACTAGTTGGTTGGCTACTCTAGAGAGAACTTGACACTTGTCATTTGAGAGCAACCCTTCCTCTGACGACTTTGTGAGAACCCAAGTGAGGAAAAACCCAACCATAGCCTAAGTGACTAAGCATCACTGAAGAAGTTGATCTGTGTGATCCAATGCTTATTACCTTTGGAGACTGTCATTCTTCCAGACAGTTAGTCATGTTCTGAGCACCCAAGAGTAATTGTGGCATGCCGGTGAACAAGTCAGTGAAGGTTTTGGAAGTCTACCTTGAAGACTTACCATGAGTGATTGGGCGAGGTCTAAGTGACCTTAGCTCAAGAGGAATACGGTGAGGACTAAGTGTCCTCCGAGGTAAGACTCAGACGCCTTAACCAGACGTACAATTTATACATCAACTGGAACTGGTCTACCAAATCGCTGTGTCTTCATCGAGCTCAACCGGTTTCAAATTCCTCACCCTTCTACCTTTACGCAGTTCCGCTACTGAAGAAATTGTGATCTACTTTTCTGAAGAACTTGAACTGAGGACTTTCATCATGTTGTATTTCATTTCTTTAGATCATGCATGTCTACTTGTATGACTACTTGTTCTTCACTTGTATGTATTTCTTTTGCATGCTAGTTACCTCTGTGTCGATCTAGTTTCTCTCCTGTTTCTATTTCATCACTCTGATTTTAGTCAAAATCTTCGGAGTTTGATGAATTTCTAAAAATCTCCCATTGACCCCCCCTTTGGGTGTTAACATGCGCTTTCAATTGGTATCAGAGCAAGGTACTCCCTTGTTCTGTGTGATTTTGGTTTAACCACCTGGAGTTTTAGTTATGTCGATCGCAGGTATGATCAAGGTATCCGCTGCGTGCCCCATCTTCGATGGCACAGACTATCCCTACTGGAAAAACAAGATGCGAATGCATCTTGAGGCAATTGACAATGATCTCTGGTTCGTCGTTGAGAATGGAGTGCCTACCGTGGCTCCAAGCATCAACGCCACTGACATGAAGCGATTCAAGCAACTGGACTCTCAAGCGAAGAATATCATATGTGGTCATCTGAACAAATGCCAGTATGGCAGAGTGAGTGCTTTGGAAACTTCGAAGCTGATCTGGGACCGGCTCTCCAAAGTCAATGAGGGAGTATCCACTCAACGTGACTCCCGAGTTGATGTTATGCACAATCTCTTCAATCGATTCAAGAGGCTCGACAATGAAAATGTGCAGCATACCTTGGACCGCCTCACTGATATCTCCAATGAGCTTCAGGCTCTTGGTGCTGTTGACATCACCGATCATGAGGTGGTGAAGAAATTGTTGAGGTCTCTGGACAGTTCCTTCGACACTTTGGCACTGATGATACAAGAGCGCCCTGACTACAAGTCACTAGATCCTGCTGACATTCTTGAAAGGCTCAACACACATGAATTTCAGCAAGCAGAGAAGAGAGATATGTATGGACCCAACTATGGTCATCCTCGCGCTCTGAAGGGAAAAGCAAAAGCCAAGGCTATTTCTTCATCTGAAGAAGAAGAGGAATATGAGTGCAGTTCTGATGGTGCTGAGGAAATTGGCAGAGAACTGGCTATGCTGGTGAAGAAGTTCCAGAAGTTTTCCAAGAAGAACCGCTTTGGAAAATCTTCAAAGTATGACTCGAAGAACACTGGAGAAGCATCTGCTCGAGACTACAACAAGAGAACCTGTCACAAATGCAAGAAGCCAGGCCACTACATCGCCGACTGCCCTCTTTAGCTAAAGAAGAAGAAGAAGAAGAAGAAGAAGAAGAAGAGTAGGGATGATAAGGAATTTGATGGCAAAAAGAAGAAGTTCTCAAAGTCTTCATCAAAGTCCTCATCTCACAAGAAAACCAGTTCTAGCAGAGCTCGTGCATTCATTGGGAAGGAAATGGATTCTGAAGAAGAATCTGATGATCAGCAAGCTGAGGAATCTGAGGAGGAGTCATACACTGGTGTGGCGAGCCTTGCCCTCGCTACTGAGTATGTCAGCAAGTCCATCTTCAACCCTGAGGATAATGGTATCTCCACCAACAATGATGACTGTGCTGATGACTACTCTCCCAACTATTGCTTCATGGCAAGAGGTGCAAAGGTAACCTCACGAGAAGCTTACTTTGAAACTTCCAGTGATGACGACTCTGAGTGTGAATCTAAACAAAGCTATAAAAAACTTGCTAAAATTGCAACTGAGCAACAGCATGCCATGGAAAAGATTCAAAAACTATTAGACAAAAGTGATGACCTGTTGGACGAGGAAATGGATCGTAGTCAAGCTTTGTCTGAGGATCTCGGAAGGCTTAAGTCTCAATATGACGAACTTGAAAGTCGTCATGTGTCCCTCTCAGCCGAACATGAGAAGCTGTCCTATGAATTTCTTCAAAGGAAGCAAGATCTCGAGAAGCTGAGAGCGTCTCATGATGATCTTCAAAAAGAAAACGATTCACTCCTCGCTCAACAGATCAGTACCGCCCAGGAAGAATTTGTTGCACCATGCCTAAAATGCTTTGAATGTGATAACGCAAATTCTTCAACTGAATGTTCAAATGCTTCTGTACTTTCAATTGCTTCAACTGCTACGGTGGCCACTAACCCCTCATCTAAGGAAGCCACCAGTGATACTGATGAAAATGCAGGGCTGAAGGAATTGTATGTCACTGGCATGTACAAAAGCCTCAAAGGGCATCAAACCCTGTGTGACGTGCTCAAAAAACAAATTCTTCACAGGAACCCTAGGAAAGAGGGTATTGCTTTTGAGAGAAAGCTCAACGCTGATGGTTCGTATTGGAAGCCTGAGTAGTATCCCAAAACCACATGGGTTGCTGCAAAGGGACCTCCAATAGATCCATCCACTTTATCTGGCTATACTTGTGACACTTCATATTCTTCAGATGAGTCATTTGACTCCAACTATAAACTATTCAAGAATCAGAATGGTGAAGTCTTTGCCAGATTTGTTGGTACTAACTGCAGGAACGGTCCACCTGTGAAGAAAATCTGGGTTCCCAAAAGCCTTCTGGAAAATCTCCAGGTGAATGTCATCATGACACCACCAATGAAGAAGAAACCTCCCAGGGAAAATTCTTCACATGGATCAAAGTCATCAAATAGATGCAGATCCACTTATGATCGTGCTAATGCCTCTGTTTCGCAGGGAAACAAACATCAATTTGATGAATATGAGCATTATTCTTCGAACCACTATGTTCACAAATCATCGAAGAATTTCTCTGCTATTCATTCAATTACTATAACCCTCCTGTGAAGAGAAATGCATATTCTTCAATGCCTTAGTTCTTCATTAATGCACTTCGCTACATTGCTTCTCAACCACCCATACAGATGTGGGTGGTTAAGAAGAAGAACTAATCTCTTCTGCAGGGTCAGGTCTTCAGACAACTAAAATGTCTGATGAATTTGCTGAAGACCTTACAAAGTGCCTGTTGGGATACAGGCTAATCATGATGAAATGAATAACTCATTTCACACATCCCTTATGCTGCTAAATACTATTCCTTGATGAAATTGTCTGACGAAATTGATCATCATCATATTCTTCACTTTGAAGTATATGAATTTGTAAGTCAGACTAATGCTTCTATAGGATGATACACCCTCAGCCACTGAATGGGTCTTGGATAGTGGCTGCACGAATCACATGACTGGAGATAGGAATCTCCTCACTGATGCTCCCCTTACTCCGTCTCATCCGAAGCATATCACATACGCCGACAAAGGAAAAAAGCAAGGTATTGGGTCTAGGTAACGTTGCTATCTCAAAGGATCGACACAAGGAATAGGTGATGCTTGTCGAGTCCCTAGGATACAACCTCATGTCTGTCTAAATGCTTTGTGATCTTGATATGATTGTCATCTTGGGCAAATATAGATGCATTGTGCTATTGGAATCTGACAAATCCAAAGTCTTCGAAGGCTTTAGGAAAGGTGATTTGTACATTGTAGATTTCTCTCTAGGTCCTCAGCCTGCCACGTGTCTACTGGCAAAAGCTTTAGAGTGCTGGCTATGGCATCGTCGTCTTGGACACGCTGGCATGAGGAATTTGAGCACACTCGTCAAGAAGAAGCACATCATTGGCGTCGAAGGCGTCAAATTCGTCAAAGACTATCTGTGTGGTGCTTGTGAATCTGGAAAGATGACCATATCCAAGCATACGGCTAAGACAATCATGACCACCACTCGTCCCTTTGAATTACTTCATATGGATTTGTTTGGTCCCACACATTATGCCACACTAACCAATGCAGCATCTCTCTATGGATTCGTCATAGTTGATGACTACTCTCGTTACACCTGGGTGCACATCATTTCCTACAAGACTGAAGTTCAGGATGTCTTCAGATGATTCTCCAATCGGGCCATGACGAATTATGGTCTCAAGATCAAGCACATCAGGAGCGACAATGGCACTGAGTTAAAGAACACAGGCCTTGACGATTATCTTGATGAACTTGGTATTACTCATGAGATCTCTGCTCCCTACACGCCTCAGCAGAATGGAGTCATGGAGCGCAAGAACATGACACTCATCGAGATGGCACGTACTATGCTTGATGAATACAAGACACCTCATCATTTCTGTCCTGAAGCAATTGACACTACATGTCACATCATCAACCGGGTATATCTTCACAAATTCCTCAAGAAGACCTCATATGAGCTCCTCACTGACAAGAAACCCAATGTGAGTTATTTCAAAGTCTTCGGTGCTAAATGCTGGATTAGAGATCCTCATCACAGTTCTAAATTTGCACCAAAAGCACATGAGGGTTTTATGCTTGTTTACGGAAAGGACTCGCACACCTATAGAGTCTTCAACACCTTCCACCACAAGGTTGTTGAAACTGTAGATGTGCGGTTCGATGAAACTAACAGCTCGCAAAGAGAGCACATGCCTCCTGTGCTAGATGAAATGCTTCCTGAGGAATCGATCAAGTTAATGGGCACTGGTGAAATTGTGCCCAGTGAAGAAATAGCTGATGAAGAAGTGCTAATCCCTCGTCATGAAGAAACTGCTAATCCTGAGGAAAATGATGATGAAGATTCTGCACGGCAACAACAACAGCAGAGCCCTCGTCCAGCACACTCACGAGTGGCGAATGAAGTGCAGATTGAAAAGATCCTCGACAACATCAATGCACCTGGTCCCCTCACTCGCTCAAGAGCTTCACATTTAGCTAACTTTTGTGGGCATTATGCGTTTGTCTCTATTTCAGAGCCCACCAAAGTTGTTGAAGCATTTCTTGAACCGGAATGGATTCAAGCGATGCAAGAGGAATTGCATCAATTTCTGCTCAACAACGTGTGGGAGCTAGTCAAGCGTCCCGATCCATGCAAGAACAATATCATCGGCACCAAATGGATCTACCGTAACAAAAAAGATGAAAATGGCCAAGTGGTGAGGAATAAGGCCCGTCTTGTAGCTCAAGGCTACACACAGGTTGAGGTTATTGATTTCAATGAAACATTTGCACCTGTTGCTAGGCTTGAAGCCATTCGTATACAGCTTGCATATGCTAACCATCATGATATCCTCTTATATCAAATGGATGTGAAAAGTGCATTCCTCAAAGGTAAGCTTGAGGAAGAAGTATATGTTGCTCAACCACCAGGTTTTGAGGACCCAAAGGATCCAGACAAAGTCTTCAGACTCAACAAGGCTCTCTATGGCCTCAAGCAAGCCCTAAGGGCTTGGTATGATACACTGAAGGAGTTCCTGAAGAAAAAGGGTTTCAAACCCGGTTCACTTGACCCTACTCTTTTCACAAAATCTTATGATGGTGAACTATTCATATGCCAAATATATGTTGATGATATTATCTTTGGTTGCACTAACTAGAAATATAGTGATGAATTTGCATATATGATGCAAGAAGAATATCAGATGTCTATGATGGGGGAGTTGAAATTCTTCCTCGGACTTCAAATTCGTCAACAACGAAATGGCATCTTCATATCTCAGGAGAAATATCTCAAGGATTGCCTGAAGAAATTCGACATGCAAGATTGCAAAGGCCTCAAGATTCCAATGCTAACAAATGGTCAACTCTGCACTGACGAAAATGGTAAAGATTTCGATCAGAAGGTATATCGCTCCATCATTGGTTCGCTGCTTTACCTATGTGCATCTAGGCTAGATATTATGCTTAGCGTTTGCATGTGTGCCTGCTTTCAAGCGTCACCGAAGGAGTCACATCATCAGGCTGTGAAATGGATTCTTCGACATTTAGCTCACACACCAACGCTTGGATTATGGTATCCCAAGGGCTCATCATTTGATCTTGCTGGATTTTCTGATTCTGATTATGCTGGAGATCGTGTGGATCGTAAGTTAACATCAGGCACATGTCATTTCCTCGGACGATCTCTTGTTTGTTGGTCCTCGAAGAAGCAGAACAGCGTCTCACTTTCCACAGCTGAGGCTGAATACATTGCCGCTGGTGCTTGTTGCTCACAACTTCTATGGATGAAGCAAACCCTCAAGGACTATGGCGTCAACGTAAAGAAAGTGCCACTCTACTGCGACAATGAGAGTGCCATCAAGATCGCTCACAACCCAGTGCAACACTCTAGCACGAAGCACATCCAGATTCGTCACCATTTTCTTCGTGATCATGTGATGAAGGGAGACATCGTCATCAACCACGTGAAGACTGAAGACCAGCCTGCAGATATCTTCACTAAGCCCTTGGATGAGAGAAGGTTTTGCATGTTGCGGTGTGAGCTAAACATCCCAGAATCCTCGAATCTCCTTTGAAAAGGACACACATCCTAATGCTTATGCATTCTTGATGACTTTGATGCACAACACACGAAGTAACATTTTTCTTCAATCAATGAAGACGAACCCTCTAAGTGTGAAGAAATTAACGAACAACTTGATTCTCAGAACCCTACGACAATTGTACGCGGTGTCTGAAATTATCATAGTTCTTATACGGTGGGTAAGGCCACCACCCATTTTTGATTTGCTTCAATTTGAGTTTTCTTCGTCATTTGCAATTTCGTCAAAACTTTTTAAATTCGTCATTTGTGGTTGTTCTTCATTGCTTGAGACAATACTTTCAATTTATATATACCTAAGTTTTTCATGTCCTCAACAGCATTCACATATTGCTATGTCTTCAAGTTGTTTTTCCGTCTATGTGAATGTGATCGAACCCGCTCCCCTCTATGCTAAACTCAAACCATTCTGTTCACAATCTCTTCATGTGTGTTCTATTTGACACCGTTCAAAGTCTTCACTGTGTCCTAGACAGCTGAAGAAATGGCGAACACACTTTAAAATCTTCTATTCAAATTGTTGGCGGTTGCCACAGTAACTTAATCCCGCGCACCCTACGCGTGGATAAGCGCACTCAAAATGCATGTGTGACGCATGTCGCAGAAATGTGAAGAGCCAGGGGCCTATCCATCCAAAAAAAATTGACCACTCAGTTTTCACCGCGCCTATATAATGGCTTGACCGCGTCAAACCTAGTTCATTCACTCTCGCGCCCCTGTCGCTCTCAAAACCCTAGCGCCGCCACTGGAATTCATCATCGCCGGAGAGGAAGAGCTTCACTGCCTCGACTTCTTCGCCATCGTACTCGCACCGACCGCAGATTTCTTCACCTCCGCCGCCGCCGTAGCTGTCTTTCGTCACCAAGTTAGGGCACAAAAGATCTGAGATGACGATTTCCTTCAACTCGTCGTCCAGTTCATCGAGTTCATCCTTGGGGTAATTAAATTTTTTTTACTGCCCAAGTTTGATCTTTTTACTTTCTCAAATTCTTCAAGTGCTGTTTTTACCACTTCTTTCCAAATCTTCAGCACTTCGTTTTGGCCAGTCTTGGTAATTTCATCTAAGTTGCACTTTATGATTAGATTCCTCAGTTCTGCAATTGAATCAATCTATACAGCTCTGAAATCTAAGTCAAGAACACTTAGTAAATTTCTTCAAGACGATAAGGGTCAATTTCCTCAACTGGGCTTTATTTTGAAAATCTCTGAGAATGCATGCGACTCTTCCCAATTTCCTCGCAACTATATTTTGTTCACGGGTACCCATGTCTGCAGACGAATCTCTTGGTTCTCATCAACTTAATTCATTTGCAGCATTGCTTGAGGGAAATCTACAAACTTCTTCAGAAACATCAAAAGTTCAAAACCCTCAGTTGAAGAAAATGGCAGATGGCAAAAAGCCTCAGAAGGGAGGCAAGAGGAAAGAGGAACACACAACTTTCGAGATCCCTGATGAACCATATGCAGGATATTGCACACCCAGTGAAGAAATTCACGGGAAAGAAACTGAAAAGCAGCGCAAGACGCGTATGCAAAGGATCAAGAGGCGTTGGGCCTATGAATGGAGAAGTTACAGATACGTCACACCAAAATACATGAAGGACTTTTCTATCAAACCTCCATGCAAGAGGCCCCCTCTAGCTCCTAGGCAGACTGCTGATGCAACCAGCATCAGAAGGGGTGAAGAATTTCCCAAAGAATGGGAAAAATATCAAGCTAAACTAAGGAAGCAGGCTCAAAAGGCTGTTGAAGAGTTCTACAGGGCCTCAAAGACTTCACAAGATGCGGGTGCAAGCTCTAGTGGCAGTGCGCCCAAGAAAGCCATGAAAAAGAAGCCGGCTCAAAAGCCTAAACCTTCGACTGAAGAGCCCTCATGGCCCAAATCTTCTTCAAAGCCCTCAGAGCTCAAGCCATCTTCCTCAAAGGCTTCAGCGCCTAAGGCACAAGCTGCTCATACTTCATCCGCACCTCCACCATCCACAAGTTCTTCAAGGGCTGCAGCAAGAGCGTCAATGCTAGTTGTGCTAGCTTCATTCCAGTGAACTGAAGGCTTTCCAACAGCCACCATTGCTGCATCAAGTGCCTCAGCATCAGGGCATATTTCCTCAAACATGCCAATGCTGAAGAAGAAGGTCACTGCAGGCCGAGGAACAAGGCCCAGCCCCAAGAGCAAGGCTGTGTTGCCTCAAGATGATGAACATGGAATGGCTGATGAAGATGAACTAGCAGAATTTGTACAGAGAAGAATGGAAGAGGCCGCTCGTGCCAAGAACTCCTCAGTCCCAACATTTTTGAGTCCGAAAAAGATTCTTGACTTCATTGACATTTGGTGTCAGAAACCAAATACACCACTTGACGACTTGGATTTGCCACCTGGACCAAGTCATGTTCTTTCTGCCTTTGTCCTCAACGAGAAGCACAAGATAGAGAAGGCAAAGCTTGTAAGAAAAGAGATGAAGAAGAAGCAGAAGGAGCTCAAGGATAAAATGCTCACTATATCCCCTCAGCAACTTGTTGCTATGCAAACTGAGATTCAACGCTTATCTGATGAATATGAACGCCAGGCTGAGCACTGCTGCGGAGTGAAGGACAGGTTCATCAGCGCTTCAAACAAAGTTGTTGATGACTATAATCAAAGGGAGGCTGCGAAGTGTGGTCAAGCACCTCCAACAAGTTCTTCTACTCCCCCGCAAGAACCTGCCAGGGCAACTGAGACTGTTGCGTCTGAAGAGAATGCCAGAGCAACTGCATCAGTTGCATCTGAAGAAATTATACCACCAAGCTCCTCAGCGGTAGCACCAGTCCAGTCTTCAACTATGAAGCTAATCACCCTTCCTTCTGCATCTTAAGCGAAGAAGACAGCTGTCAAAAGAAAAGCTTCAGTACCCTCTGCCGCAGAATCTGTGAAGAAATTGAAGATGGCTCAAATGTCTTCAAATGTACCTATTGATGCCATACCAATTTCTTCAGCCCCTCCAACCAGATCCACCCAAGAGCTTCAGATTATCCCCTTCGGTGTGGACTATGTCATCCCACCTGAAGATGATGAAGAGAATTCCCACTCTGCTGCTTCCACAGAGCAAGTGGATGAAGATATTGATGTTGAAGCAGAAGCTTCATTCCACCAGGTATCATCGCCTCCAGTCCATGTGACTGATGAAGAAACCGATGAGGACGTGGATGTGGGTTCTTCAACTCCTGTTATCCACGATGATTTCTGGGATGTCGCACATCCGAACTCACCCCTCACCACGCCGCTCACGCAAGCACCTTAGTCTCCTGCTGTCACTGAGGAAATACAAACTGGCTCTGAAGGTCATCAACCATCCCTTCAAACCATCAATGAGGAAATTCCAGCTGCATCAGTTGAAAAAATTGTGCAACAAATGAATGATGAAGAAGTTGGACCCCCTCCACCACTACAAGAAGAACCAACTCCCTCAGCAGATCCAGACATAGTTCTGTTCGCAACTACTGAGGAAGTTGCCAAATCTTTGGCCATCACGGATCCCAATGATTCAACGGGCTCTTCGAGAACCATCTTTGATGTGAGGCCAAAGAAGATAAACCTTCAGCCAGTGCCCTCAATGCCCAAGGTTGGCAAAAGCGTTAGAAGGCCAAAATTTGACAATGCTGCCTTCTTTGAAGAGAAGAATTTCTTCATAGGCGAGTCACCTTATGACTCTGCCAAAATCAGGCATCAGAGATTTTGGACAAATGCTCAAACGAACTATTATTCCTCACTGCTGTTTGACAAGAACAAAGTGTTCCCGTATCGCCATATTCCTCATGTGGATATGGAATCCTTACCGTGCTTTTGGCCAGTTCTGGCTGTTCTTCACGATGCCGGGCCACTCAGTTTCGTCACAGATGTGTGTGATTGGAATGAAGAACTCATTCTTCAATTTTATGCCACCTTGCATCTATCTGGTGATGTTGATGACATTCACTCATGGGCTCTCGACTGGATGAGTGAGAACACGCATTACAAGGCTCCTGCTGATGAATTGCTTCGAGCTCTTCCTGTTGATTTGCCCTCCACTGAAGCCAGAAAGATCTATGAAGAACCTGAGCTGCTCAATCATATGATGCAAGTGCTGATGAAGCCATTGGCTAAAGGAGAAGCTCAGAGAACCACCTTCCTAGTGAAGGAACTTCTATTTGTGCCAAGGACTGTTTATCGAATTTTTGCCAAAACCCTTAGTCCCATCAAAGGTAACAATTCTGAGACTGAAGAAGTTGTGGGAATCATGAAGAACTTGCTATTCAATATCATCCATGGTATTCCTATCAACATACATGATTTCTTCATGAGGACTTTGGCCACTGTCGCACAATCTCCATTTGACTTGAAGCCTTATGCACCTTGGCTCATGAGATTCATCCGAACAAGATCTTTAATCAATTACAAAGCTGACAATCAAAATCATCTCAGCTTTCTACCAGATGTGGAAATTCTTCAAAGCCCAATTGTTTCAATTCCTGGCAAAGGGAAAGCTGTTATTGATGAAGGTGTTCGTCCCCTTGATGGCCAATTTCGTCAGCCTGTCTCACAATCCACAGGATAAGATTCTTCAAGCCATGACACTGACGCAAATGCCACTCAGCAAACCCCTCAAGGTGAAGCTCCTCGAGTGATGACTGATCGTGAGCTCCTCATAAGTCTTCATCAAAAAGTTGACAAGAACCACAACTGGGTTAAGCGTCAACTCCACGCAATTCTAGGCAATATGACTGTGACGCAAAATTTAGTCCAGAAAAATCATTATTATCTACATGAGATCTTCGACGGGAGTTGGGCCATTCTTTCACATCTGAAGACTCCCGACGAACTTGAAGAAATGGAGTTCCAAATGAACTTTGATTGGGCCAATCCGCCCAAGAAGAAGTTCAAGAAGGTTCAAGTTCCTCTGATGGTCCCGAGCTCTGTGTCTTCTTCACGAGCCACTGATGAAAATGAAGATGTTGAAGACACTGCAGCAGGCCCTTCTTCAACTCGCGACCCCAACAACGACGCTGGCGCTCCCTCGACTGCTTCATGATGTTTTTCTTCAGGGGCTTTAGTTCTTAGTTTTGTCACCTTTTGGTCATCCGATGACAAAGGGGGAGAAATTTGAGAGTTAGTCTTCAAGAGGGTCTTATATCAGGCTGTTTCTTTTGCTAAGTTGCAACTCTTGGTTCTTCATTTGACTCGCTCCTTTGATGAGTTGTAACTTAAATACTGTTGGTGGTCTGACATTCTTCTGTGACGTTTTATTTGCATGCGTGATTATGCTCTGATCCTCAAAATATATATATCTGTGCATGCATGTTATAATTCGTCAGACACCAATTGTCATCATGCATTCAAATTCTTCAATATCTTATGATCATGCATGATTGGATTCCAAGATATAGGGGGAGATCTCCACAATTTCAACCTGCCATGTGCATTTGCAATCCAGAGCAAATTCTTCATATGCACATCTTCAGGGGGAGTTCCTCAATATCTTGTAACCAATGTCTTCACATTCTGTACTTACACTTCCACTATTTTGATTCCCTTTGAAAACTTAACTGATTTGTCATCAATCACCAAAAAGGGGGAGATTGTAAGTGCATCAAGTGCCCCCTTAGTGGTTTTGGAGTATTGAAGACAAATAAGTGAAGGGACTAATAAGTTTGTGAGTGTACACAGGAGAAAATAGTCCCTAAAGACTTGGTTTAACCATGGAAGTCGACCCCTAAAAATGTATTTCTTCAAGTGAAGAATTCGGTGCGGCCTTTGAGGAAACTGATGTGAAGACTTGGAAGCTTGAAGACTTTGTTTTCATAGTTTCTTTTCTTCTTCTTTGAGTCATAGGAAAATCCGTACTGTTAAAGGGGGTCTAGGTGAAACATATTTCATACTTCAAAGCGAATCTCAAACCTATACACTTTACAGCCGCTTCGAGTGAAGCCTTTGGAAATCTCCAGAACAGCTAACGAATTTGTCAGTGACAGTGACGAAGTTCATCTGGTCTCTGACGAATTTGGTCAGGCTGAGGAGTTAGGATTTCGCCAGTGCGATCTGCCTATCGTGAGGAAATAGAGTGCCCCGATGAAATTGAGAGCTTAATTTCCGACCGTTGCTGCGCCGCGTGCCAGCTGTCAAGTGTCCTAACAACGGTCATGTCTGAGAAGGGCATTTATGACAATTCATGTCGGGTTGCCCCCTGGCTATAAATAGCCGCCCCCCAGAACCACTAGTTGGTTGGCTGCTCTAGAGAGAACTTGACACTTGTCATTTGAGAGCAAGCCCTCCTCTGACGACTTTGTGAGAACCCGAGTGAGGAAAAACCCAACCAGAGCCTAAGTGACTGAGCATGTTCTGAGCACCCAAGAGTAATTGTGGCATGACGGTGAACAAGTCTGTGAAGGTTTTGGAAGTCTACCTTGAAGACTTACCACAAGTGATTGGGTGAGATCTAAGTGACCTTAGCTCAAGAGGAATACGGTGAGGACTAAGTGTCCTCTGAGGTAAGACTCAGCCGCCTCAACCAGACGTACAGTTGATACAACAACTGGAACTGGTCTACCAAATCGCTGTGTCTTCATCAAGCTCAACAGGTTTCAAACTCCTCACCCTTCTACCTTTACGCATTTCCGCCGCTGAAGAACTTGTGATCTACTTTTCTGAAGAACTTGAACTGAGGACTTTCATCATGTTGTATTTCATTTCTTCAGTTCATGCATGTCTGCTTGTACGACTACTTGTTCTTCACTTGTATGTATTTCTTTTGCATGCTAGTTACATCTGTGTCGATCAAGTTTCTCTCCTGTTTCTATTTCGTCACTCTGATTTTCGTCAAAATCTTCGGAGTTTGATGAATTTCTAAAAATCTCCGATTCACCCCCCCTCTGGGAGTTAACCTGCGCTTTCACTAGGGTCTCTTTTGTCCAGAAAAAAATCATGAAAAGGTTTCGTAGCGTTTGGACTTCGTTTGGTACTGATTTCTTGAAAAACCAAAAACAAGTAGAAAACAACAACTGGCACTGGGCACTACGTTAATAGGTTAGTCCCCAAAAATGATATAAATAGCATATAATTGCGTATAAAACATCCAAGATTGATACTATAATAGCATGGGACAATCAAAAATTATAGATACGTTGGAGACGTATCAGCATCCCCAAGCTTAATTCCTTCTTGTCCTCGAGTAGGTAAATGATAAAAACAGAATTTTTGATGTGGAATGCTACCTAACATTTTATCGTGTAATCTATTTTATGGTATGAATATTAAGAAATGAGTGATTCAAAGCAATAGTCTATCATTTGATATAAAGACATCAATACTCAGGCATACCAACAAACAATCATGCATTTCTAAATAAAAATGCTAAAGTATAACTCATGAACTACCCCGATGACAAGCCGAGCAATTGGTTCATACTTTTTAACGTGCTTCATCTTTTTCAACTCTCACGCAATACATGAGCGTGAGCCATGGACATAGCACTATGGATGGAATAGAATGTGGTGAAAGAGATTAATAAGGGGAAGTCAAAAAGGAAGATAGTCTCGCATCGACGCGGCTAATGAACGGGCTATGGAGATGCCCATCAATTGATATCAATGCGAGGAGTAGGGATTGCCATGCAATGGATGCACTAGGAGCTATAAGTGTATGAAAGCTCAAACTGAAACTAAGTGGGTGTGCATCCAACTTGCTTGCTCATGAAGACCTTGGGCATTTGAGGAAGCCCATCATCAAAATATACAAGCCAAGTTCTATAATGAAAAATTCCCACTCGTATATGAAACTGATAACTCAGGAGACTCTCTATATGAAAAACATGGTGCTACTCTGAAGCACAAGTGTGGAAAAAGATAGTAACATTGCCCCTTCTCTCTTTTCTCTCATTTTTTTGCTGGGCTCTTTTTGGCCTCTTATATATATATATATATATATATATATATATATATATATATATATATATATATATATATATATATATATATATATATATATATATATATATATATATACAGCCCGCCTATTCTGCCAATATTGGTAGAATAGTTATTCTGCCCACACTTCCGAACTGCACGCTCAACACGAGGGCACTGCACTTTCTGAAGCAAACACACTGCGGTACTGAGACTAGTGAACTTCTTGTCGAAGAAACTGTACGCAGTGTTTTTCAGTACTGTTTTCGCTCCAGTTTTTAAACCGTTTGTCGGAATGAGGCGTGTAATATACCGTTGGAAAGCTATGGATTAGGCGCAACTTCTCCATGTTGAATGTTTTTCGAGATTCCTCGCGGTTTAAGAGCAGTTTCGAAAACGGTGGGCGCCCGACGAGTGACAGCGAGCGTATTTTCGCGTTTTATCGCAAACCGCTTGTCAGAATGAAGCAAATGATAAGCCGTTGGAAAGATATCGTCGAGGCACAACTTTTTCATATATATTATTTTCTCTAATCCTTACGATTTAAGAGCAATTTCAAATTTACTAAATCACGGATTTTGTTTTTTCAAATTTTTGCAATTTTTCGGTACTGTTTTCGCTCCCGTTTTTTAACCGTTTGTCGAAACGAGGCGTGTGATACGCCGTTGGAAAGCTACGGACGAGGCGCAACTTTTATATGTAGAATTTTTTTTGAGATTCCATACGGTTTTAAATTAATTTTGAAATTGGTGCGTCGGACGACGAGTGGCAGCGGCCATTTTTTCGTGAATTTTTACAAACCGCTGGTCGGAATGATGCGAACGATATGCCGTTGGAAATATATCGACATGGCGCAACTTTTTCATGTAGAACACTCTCTCTAATTCCTTATGGTTTAAGAGCAGTTTTGATTTTACTGAAATGCGGACACTCTGTTTTTTGCGACACCAAAATCAACGAGGGAACTGCATCGGACAGAAAACCGCACTTCTCCAAACTGACAACTGCACTGCATCAGACGATCAAGCGAACTGCATGATTTCTGTTATTCAATCTTAATTTTTCTCAGGCGAGGAAGTGGACCGCGCCTCACATCGGACATAAGCGAACCGCAACACTATCGAGAAGTGAACCGCATTTTGTTTTGTCCGTAACAATTTTTCTACACTTCACATTTGGCGTAAGTGAACCGCGACAGTATCGGAAGTGAACCGCAACACTACCAAAAGTGAACCGCGTGAGTTTTTATTGTCTTTTTTCACTGCATGCGCAAAGATAGTGAACTGCTCAAAGAGGGATGTTTACGGGCGAAGAAAACAAACCGTATGGTCGAGAAAAATGAACCGCAACACAATGCTGGATGCACTGCTTTTTAAATACAATCATATACATGTGCGTGAAAAACAACACAATTCATCCCTGAAAAACAAATACACTTTTGAAATACATTTTTTTTCAAAATGGAGTGTACTGTAGAGTCCTTCGAAGTGGACTTCTTTTTTAGGCCAGAGTGCACTGCATTTTCTTTTATAGTTTCTTAGTGCAGATGGCAACCGAGTGAACTGCATCAAAAAATAATGCATCCAACCGAGTGAACTGCATCACATTGCTCGTTGGGCTCTCAGCGCCGGTGGAAAACACTTTTCTTGCTCTTTTTCCTCTCCTGCAGAAAGACAGCATACTGAACCGTGAGACAGGGAATAGAAAACTGCAGTGGCTATATTTTTTCCTCCCAAAATCCAATGAGCAAACTGCAAACAACAAACCTCAGCTCTCCCATGTTTTCCTGTTCATCAGTGGGGAGCAAAGGAAGAGGCTGTGAGTCGACAACGCCACCCTTCTCCAGCGAGATGCATAGGAGGGGGAACAACGACGACGGCTCTGGCATGAACAAGTGAACCACAATGTGCCAGCGAACTGCAGCGATTGCGCGGGCGAATCACAAATGACACACGAATCTCCTGGGCTCCTGGCTCTCCGCCGGACGCCGGGAGAGCTGCACATGAGGAGCCGGAGAACTGCACACGATGGCTCCCTACCAACCCCTGATGTGGCCGAACCAACGGAATAGGGGGAGTCACACGAACCGGCAGTGGCTGCGACCACCTCGAAGGACAAAAAAACGAAAAATGAACTGCACGCCCGTGCTGCTCCACCCGCTAGCGGCTCGCCGGCAAACTACATGTCCACAACGAAGTAGGATTTTTGTTGGTGCCGAACTGCAGTGGACGCTGGCGGTGGCTCGCCATCAGCCTCTGGTGGTGCTTGGGGGGTGGTGGAAGGAGACGACGACCTCTCCCCGGACCCACATGTCGCGGTGGGCCGCCACGGCCTAGCTCCAGGGCGAAGGAGGTGGGGATGCGCCATGGGGATCCTTGGATTTGGGGCGAATAAGGTTGGGAGGTGGGGCGGTGCTGTGACGGCGGGAGGGGTCTCGCCGTCGGGCCTCGTCCCACGCATCATGGAGGAGCTTGGCGGGGGATTTGGGGCTCGGAGCCGACTGCGAGGGGCCTTGCCCGAGGTCGCGGCTCTCGCATCCGGCGCCCCGGCGGGGAGGGGACATTGCCTCGTCAGGATCTGGCGTAGGGGAGGGTGGGGCGCCGTGGGAGGGGCTGTGGTCGCGTCGAATCCGGCGAAGGGGAGGGTGGGACGGCGCGGGAGGGGCGGGGACGGAGCGGGAGGGGCGGGGACGGCGCGAGGCGGGCTGGGGCGCGATGGCCGGCGGCAGGGTGGCTCCGGGCGCGAAGGAAGGTGGTAGGATGGAGCGGTGGCTGGGTCAGGGGCACGCAGGTCATGGGGAGGAAGAAGGTTGGAGGTGGGGGTGGGCACGGGGAGCGGGAGTGGTGGCCTGGTGGCCGTGGTGGGTTGGTAGGGAGACGGGGTGGGTAGTTTGAAGTGTTGGCAGAATAAGCCTAATGTGGGTCTATTCTATATATATATATATATAGGGTGGGTCTATTCTACCAACCCCCTTAAGACCTTATTCTACCCACAAAAACGCTTATTCTGCCAACACCCCAACCCGTGTCCATCCTACTAACAACAACCACCCAAACAAAGCAACCACAGTGCCCACCCACAACCCCACACAATCCACGATCCATCTCCTCCTCCTACCAGCCAGCGCCGGCACGCCTCCTCTTCCTCCCGGCCGGCGCCTCCAAGCCTCCTCTTCCTACTGGCCGGGGCAGCCGCGCCTCCTCTTCCTCCCGGCCGGGGCCGCCGCACCTCCTCTTCCTCCCGGAATCGCCACCGCCCCTGGATCCCCTTCCTTCTTCCCCGCCCACGGCCGGCCCACCGCGCCTCTCCTAGTCGCCGCATCCCTCACCGATCCTCGTCGGCGTCGCCTCAGCTCGCGTGCTGCCCAGATCCGGCGGAGCACGCGCCCGATCCGCCGTCGGGGAGGGCAACCCCGGCGCATCCGCCACCTACTGGTAGCACCAACGGACGGCGCTGCCCACCAGCTGGGATCCAGAGGGAGGAGGCTGCGATGCCATGCCCCGAGCTGTGGAGCTCCAGTGCGGTTCGGTTGGTGGCATACGCGCAGTTCTTTTTTCGAATTTTTGTGTGTGGATGCACCTATGCAGTTCAGAGGGAGCTGTCACTCTCTCCCATCTCCAATTCCCCCTTCTCCTCTCTGCATCACCTCCCCCACTGTCACAAATCTCTCAAAAATGAGTCTCCGTCCTGCAGTTCTTCAGTTCGATTTTGCAGTTCAACAGTTGATGGGTGGCCGCCCGGTCGTCGGACGTCTTACGAGTACGACGAGTACGTCCGGCGAGTATGACGAATACTTGTTTATGATTCTGGGTGCAGGGATGTCCCAACCGAGATGGATCATGAGGATGTCCCTGTCGAGAGGTATGAGTGTTGATTTGAGTAGCAGTAGCAGTACGAACAACAGTCGTGTGTACTTCAGATGAGTAGTAGTATGTACTTCAGAGTTCATACCGGTAGTAGTATGTACTTCAGACCTGTAGTAGTATGTACTTCAGACTAGTAGTAGTACATACTTCAGACCTGTAGTAGTATATACGTAAGTCATGTATTATGGTTGTAAATTAATTCTATAGAGTAGCTTATACTTCATTTTGGGTGTCCTTTTTTTTTGCTTAACAGTAGTATAGAGTAGTATATACTTCATTTTGGGTGTCCGGCTACCACGGCCGTGCAGTTCGCAAGCCGCGGCCGTGCAGTTGGGAGCGAGTATGCATGTAGTGCGGAGCGCGCGGCGGGCTCGTATGGCAGGGAGGGATTGCGCGGTTTAGTCCACTGTTTCATGCTACAGATTTTGTTGTGCAGTGTCCGTGGAATTGCAGCTAACAAAGCTCTTCTTTGGTTTTTTTTCAGGTTTAGGGTATGTGCGGTTTCAATACAACACAGTTCCGGGAGCTGCAGCACTGTAGGAGGCATTTCAGTCCACAGCATGCAGTTTTCATATGCAGTTTGCCTCTGGGTCGCCGTTCACTTTGTTCACTTTGTTCCAGGACGTTCAGAAAAAAGGTGATGCAGTTCGCACGACCAAAGCATAGTAAAAGGCTGTGTGGTTCGTTCTATAAAAAAACGATGAGCAGTTCACTTCGTCCACACGACAAACGGAAAAAATGATTGTTAAAAATCAGTGCAGTACACTCTACTCGTCTCTGCAGTACAGACGCATTTTTTTCCGAAAAAGAAAGAAGTCATGCAGTTCTCTTCTATTTGTCCCGTGATTCGCTTACCACCGCTCATGCAATTCTCTATCCTCGATCATGCAGTGCACCTTGTCATACGCATTGTTAAAAAAAGTAAAAGAAATATTTTGGTCAAAAAAACTAATGCAGTTCTCTTGCCTCATCCACGCAATTCAAAACGCGAAAAAAAATTCTTTTTTAGAAGTTCACTTTCTTGTTCGTTGAAGAAGTTTGAATAAGGACACAAGTTCACTTCCCTTGCCTCTGCGGTTCACTCGTTCATAACAACGGTCTACTCTCGTTCATAAAAAAAGTTAGAAAAATGGACAAAAAAATTCTTGCAGTTCACTTGCCCATCGGACGCAGTGCGGTTTTTCATCAGAAGCAGTGCGGTCTCCCGTATGTTGCAGTTCCCATCGTCTATTTTGGGGTCGCGAAAAACAGAGTCCGCATTTCGGTAATTTCAAAACTGCTCTTAAACCGTAAGGAATTAGAGAGAGTGTTATACATGAAAAAGTTGCGCCTCGTCGATATCTTTCCAACGGCGTATCATTTGAATCATTCCTACCAGCAGTTTATAAAAAATCGCGAAAAAACGGCCGCTGCCACTCGTCGTCTGCCGCACCATTTTCAAAATTAATTTAAAACCGTGAGGAATCTCAAAAACATTTCTACATATGAAAGTTGCGCCTCATCCGTAGCTTTCCAACGGCGTATCACATGCCTCGTTTCGACAAACGGTTAAAAAACTGGAGCGAAAACAGTACCGAAAAACTGCAAAAAAATTGAAAAACAGAATTCCGCGATTTAGTAAATTTGAAACTGCTCTTAAAGCGTGAAGAATTAGAGAAAGTAATATATATGAAAAAGTTGCGCCTCGACGATATCTTTTCAACGGCGTATCATTTGCTTCATTCCGACAAGCGGTTTGCGAAAAAACGCGAAAATAAGCTCGCTGCCACTTGTCGGGCACCCGCCATTTTTGAAACTGCTCTTAAACCGCGAGGAATCTCAAAAAAAATTCAACATGGCGAAGATGCACCTAATTCATAGCTTTCCAACGGTATATTACACGCCACGTTCCGACAAACGGTTTAAAAACTGGCTCGAAAACAGTACCGAAAAACACCGCGTGCAGTTTTTTCGACGAGAAGTTCACTCGTCTCAGTACTGCAGTGCGCTTGCTTCAGAAAGTGCAGTGCCCTCTCGTTGAGCGTGCAGTTCGGAAGTGTGGGTAGAATAACTATTCTGCCAATATTGGCAGAATAGACAGGCTGTATATATATATATATATATATATATATATATATATATATATATATATATATATATATATATATATATATATATATATATATATATATATATATATATATATATATATATATATTTCCAGAGCCTCATGCCGACTTGTGGGGGAATCACAGTCTCCATCATCCTTTCCTGACTGGGACAATGCTCTAATAATGATGATCATCACACTTTTATTTACTTACAACTCAATATTACAACTCGATACTAGAACAATATGACTATATGAATGCCTCTGGCAGTGTACCAGGATGTGCAATGATCTAGTGTAACATGTATAAAAATGATGAACAGTGGCTGAGCCACAAATACTATGTCAGCTATATGATCATGCAAAGCAATATGACAATGAACATGTGTGTCATATAAACGGAACGGTGGAAGTTACATGGCAATATATTTCGGAATGGCTATGAAAATGATATAATAGGTAGGTATGGTGGTTGTTTTGAGAAAGATATAAAGAGGCTTATGTGTGATAGAGCATATCATATCACGGGGTTTGGATGCACCGGCGAAGTTTGCACCGACTCTCAAGGTGAGAAAGGGCAATGCACGGTACCGAAGAGGCTAGCAAATTGCGGAAAGGTAAGAGTGCGTATAATCCATGGACTCACATTAGTCATAAAGGACTCATATGTTGTGGGGTCGAGGAGATATGTCTAAAGGGGGGGTGAATAGACCCTTAACCAACCAAAGGTGTAGATTTTTAGTTCACTTGAAATTTAGGCAAATTTTGGCACGAGTTAAGATAACACCAAGACTTCCTACACATGCATATCTAGAGAATGAGCATCGGAAATAGTAAAGCATGCAAGTGTACGGAAAGTAAAGGGGTAGAGTATGGAAGATCAAACGCAATGAAGACACGGTGGTTTTTGGCGTGGTTCCGATAGGTGGTGCTATCGTAAGTCCACGTTGATGTAGACTTCAACCCACAAAGGGTAATGGCTGCGTGAGTCCATGGAGGGATCCACCCACAAAGGGTCCACGAAGAAGCAACCTTGTCTATTCCACCATGGCTTACGTCCACGAAGGACTAGCCTCACTCGGGGTAGATCTTAACGATGTAGGCAATCTCCTTGCCCTTACAAACTCCTTGGTTCAACTCCACATGATATTGGAGGCTCCCAAGTGACACCTAACCAATCTAGGAGACACCACTCTCCAAAAGGTAATAGATGGTGTGTTGATGATGAACTCCTTGCTTGTGCTTCAAGTGATAGTCTCCCCAACACTCAGACAACTCCTCACAGATTTGGATTTGGTAGAAGAAGGATTTGAGTGGAAAGCAACTTGGGAAGGCTAGAAATCAAGGTTCAAATGGTAGGATTGGAATAACTTGATCTCAACACATGAGTAGGTGGTTCTCTCTCAGAAAATGTATGGTGGAAATGTAGGCACATTCTGATGGCTCTCTTACTTGGTAAGAGGGTGGTGGAGGGGTATATATAGCCTCCACACGAAATCCAACCGTTACACACTTTTGACCAAACTCGGTGGCACCGACTGGAAATCTCGGTGAGACCGACTTGTGCAAAAGATGTGAACTTTTGAAGTTTCGGTGGGACCGAATGGAAACAACTTGGAGAGACCGATGTGCAATGGTAGGGTAAACCTCATTTCGGTGGCACCGATTGCAACATCTCGGGGAGAACGAAATAATTGCAACAAGGCAACAGAAAGTTGGTCAAGCCATCTCGGTGGCACCGATTGCAAACTCGGTTAGACTGAAATAAGTGCAACAGGTGACAGAGAGTTGGCCAGGCCATCTCGGTGGGACCGAGATCCATATCGGTGGATCCGATTTGTTAGGGTTTGGCTTGCGGCACTGTCTTGATGAACTCGGTGGGTCCGGATGAATAGGATTCGGTGGAGCCGAGTTAGACTTTGGAAATTTGGAGAAGTTTGGATGGAGAAGGTGGCTAAGGGTTTTGGAGCAACATCACTAAGCACTTGAGCAAATAGATCATTATCAAAACCTCACCCCCTTTTAATAGTATTGGCTTTCCTATGGACTCAATGTTATCTGGGATCACTAAACCAAAAATGAAGAGTCTTGAGCTTTTGCCAATGTATGTCCTTAGCATTTTGAAGGGTCCACATTCCTAGTCCTTCCCATGCCATTGTTGAACTTGTCTGAAATTCACTAGATAGAAGCATTAGTCCAACAATATGTATGTTGGCATGAATTACCAAAACCACCAAGGGAGCAAATGTGCTTTCAATCTCCCCCTTTTTGGTAATTGATGACAACATACATCAAAGCTTCAAATAAAGATGTAATTGAAGATTATATGAAAGCTTTGAAGAGAACATGTAACATGTATGAGCTCCCCCTAAATATGTGCATATAGCAGATGGTATAACATGGAGAGCAGAGGCACAAATTTAAGGAAATACACATGCAATATGTATCTTGGCTAAATGCATCAGAGCAATAAACATGACATTGAGATATCCACATGTTCATGATTATCTTCTTGAAAACAATGTATATACTAGCAAGAGGTCATCATGTAGATGGGTGTGATGCATATACTTACCTCGAAGTTCTTGATCAAGTACCTAAAGAAGTACACTTGAGAAAACAAGGTTAGATAACACAAGATAATTTCTTCAAGGAAAGACACAAGATCAACAAGAAACCAAGATTGGGATGACATGTAGAAGAGACTATCACTAGGTGAATAATTCTTTGAAGCAGACATGTCCCAAAAGAAACTAGTTGTCTCCCCTTAAATGAACTTCCTCTCCCCTTGAATCTGACATTGGATATTGGGAGTAGGTAGGGCGAGAAAACTAAATCAACCAAAAGCACTAAAACACTGAGATCATGTTTCTCCCCTCTAAGAAACATGTAACATTCTCTCCTCTTATAAAGTGCATCTCTCTCTTGCTTGTAAAGAAGAGCTTGTGAAGATAAGCTTTGATGTAGATCTCTCTCCCCCTTTGACATCAATTTCCAAGAAGGGCTACTTCAAGGTTATTGGTCAGGTGGGTTTGGTCCTTGAGAAATACATCTAGTCATAGTGTAGTTCCAGATGCAAGTAGAGGGTAAGAATCATTGAGTGGAGTTGGAGCAGAAAAACTCAGAAAATATTTGACAGAAAATCCCTTAGAGCAGCAAAGTCGGTGACTATGAGATGAAGCAATTCGGTGTGACCGAGTCTGGTGCGAAAAGAAAGATTATGTCAACTCAGCTCACTAGACAAAGAAATCCTCACAAAGATTTGCAATGAATTAACCACTAAACTAGCCAAGAGAAAAGAGAACACTAAAAGAAAAGAAACAAAGAAACATCGAGATGAAGTTTTTGAAATAGAAACACTCTAGCAAGAAGAGAAACACAATAGAAACACTAGAGAACTTCATCTAGTGGGGTCGGCGACTAGGTCACCTATGTTAGAGTATATTGACTTAGGAGTCAAGTGAGATCACTTGATCATAGGTCATACTCATCGTTAAGCTCAAAATGGGTTTACCATTTTTCCTTTAAGCATTTCAATGTATTCACATCTTGTTGAGTTGCTTTAGTTCATGTCTTTGAGTAAAGCTTCTCTAAGATATGAGAACTTACATTGCGATTTGGTGGTGATGTCCATCATGTAGTTGAACATGAAGTGGATGCTCATGAGTTGAAGTTGGGAGCAAACCTATCATTTGTAGTTCATCTTCCTACATGGGTTAGATTTGCAAGGAACAACATGTATATCCAAAATGACAAGAATGAAGCATAAACTTAAGTATTGTCAAAGGATATGTTTAGGTTGTCTTGTTCCTTGTTCCACCAAGGATTGTTGATACTTGGGTTATACAAGATTGCTCAAGATAAGAGTGAGATGCAATCTTGTGACATGAAGCTTGTCCAAGTACCTACAAAAGGTTAGATACAATACAAGGGAGCAAAATGTCCAAGATATAATATGATCATGGAAATATCATGGATTAGTCAAGAATGCTCATGCACTTGTATGCATCCAAGTGAACCTCTAGTCACATTTGAAGCATCAATGATGTTCAACTCACTTATCAAGTGACAAAATACCTTCTCATCAAGAGGTTTGGTAAAGATATCCGCCAATTGCTTGTCGGTACGAACATGTTTAAGATCAATGTCACCTTTCTCAACATGATCTCAAATGAAATGGTGACGAACCTCAATATGCTTAGTTAGAGAATGTTGCACGGGATTGTGTGCAATCTTAATAGCACTCTCATTGTCACATAGTAATGTCACATGTCTCTTATGCACTCCATAGTCTTTGAGAGTTTGTGTCATCCATAGTAATTGAGCACAACACGACCCCGCGGCAATGTATTCCGCTTCGGCAGTAGATAGAGATACCGAGTTTTGTTTCTTGGAGGACCAAGACACAAGAGATCTACCAAGAAATTGACATGTACCTGAAGTGGATTTTCTATCAACCTTGTCTCCGGCATAGTCCGAATCGGAATAGCCAACAAGATCAAATGTAGATCCTTTGGGATACCATATGCCAAAGTTTGGTGTATGTAACAAGTATCTCACAATTCTTTTCACAGCCTTAAGATGACACTCTTTTGGTGCCGCTTGGTATCGTGCACACATGCACACACTTAGCATAATGTCGGGACGGGAGGCACATGGATATAGCAATGATCCAATCATAGATTGATAAACTTTTTGATCAACCGGCTTGCCATCCTTAGTCAAGTCAAGATGTCCACTCATGGGCATTGGAGTTTTCATACCTTTACTTTCTTGCATGTTGAACTTCTTGAATAAGTCCTTGGTATACTTTGTTTGAGAAACAAAGGTGCCCTCCTTAGTTTGATTAATTTGCAAACCAAGAAAGAATTTGAGTTCACACATCATAGACATCTCATACTTTTCCGACATCAATCTTCCAAAGTTTTCACTAAAAGAGGGGTTAGTAGATCCAAAGATAATGGCATCAACATAAATTTGGCATACAAATAATTCTCCATTAACCCTCTTCGTGAACAAAGTTGAATAAATTTTCCCAATTTCAAAACCTTTTTCAAGAAGGAACTTGGTCAAGCATTTGTACCATGCTCTAGGGGCTTGTTTAAGACCATAAAGAGCTTTACGAAGTTTGTAAACATGATTAGGTTTCTTGGGATTAACAAAGCCGGGAGGTTGTTTAACATACACTTCCTCCTCAATTTCACCATTTAAGAAAGCACTTTTAATATCCATTTGGTAAAGAGTGATATCATGGTGATTGGCATAAGCAAGTAAAATGCGAATGGACTCAAGTCTAGCAACGGGAGCATAGGTCTCACCATAGTCCATACCTTCGACTTGTGTGTAACCTTGTGCTACGAGGCAAGCTTTGTTGCGTACAACTTGTCCATCTTCATCTTGCTTATTCCGAAACACCCATTTGGTTCCAATAATGTTTTGCTCATCTTTAGGCTTTTCAACCAATGTCCATACTTGATTCCTCTCGAAGTTGTGTAGCTCCTCATGCATTGCATTAACCCAATCGGGGTCCTTGAGGGCTTCTTCTACCTTCAAGGGTTCAACACTAGAGATGAATGAGTAATGCTCACAAAACTTAGCTAAAGGAGATTTAGAGCGAGTGATTCTCTCGGATTGGATATCTCCAAGTATTTGTTTGACGGGATGATTCTTGTCAATTCTTGCTCTAACTCGGGGTAGCTTTTGCTTGGGTTGTGGTGAGGCTTCCTCATCATCATCTCCTTCTTCGTTGTTGTTGTCGTTGTTCGCTTGTGGAGGTGGAGAAGGAGGTTGAGGTGGATCATCTTGTTGCACTTCCTCATTCCTTTCGTCTTGACGTGTTCCACTTGTGGATGCCTCCATGTCAACTTGTTGTTCACCTTGACGTGAAGTTGGAGCTTCCACTTGAATTGACGAAGTACTCTCCTTCACTTCCATGGGTCGAATCTTGCCAATGGACAAGTCTTGGATTGCTTCCGATGGTTCTTGATCTCCTACATCAATTGGCAATTGCTCGACTTGTGAGCCGTTAGTCTCATCAAACTTCACATCTACCGTCTCTTCAACTTTTCGAGTGAAGTTGTTGTAGACACGGTAAGTGTGAGAGTTTGATCCGTAACCAAGTAGAAAACCTTCATGAGATTTAGGAGCAAACTTTGAACAATGATGCTTATCAAGAATGTAACATTTTGAGCCAAATACTCGAAAGTATCCAACTTGTGGTTTGTTACCGGTGAGTAGTTCATACGTCGTTTTACCAAGAAGATTGTGAAGATAGAGTCAATTTGTAGCATGACAAGTTGTCTCAACCACTTTCGCCCAAAAGTGTTTTGGTGTCTTGGATTCATCAAGCTTTGTCCTTGCTATCTCAATAAGAGTCCGGTTCTTCCTCTCATCAACTCCATTTTGTTGAGGTGTGTACGTAGCCGAGAACTCATGTGAAATGCCTTCCTCATCAAGAAAGATATCCACATTGGTGTTCTTGAATTCCGTTCTGTTGTCACTCCGAACCTTCTTGATCTTCACTTCAAATTGATTTTGGGCCTTTCTTGCGAAGTTCTTGAAGATCTCTTGTACCTGCGATTTGTCATCGAGAAAGAACACCCACGTAAATCTGGAATAATCATCAACCGAAAGAGTTACCATCAAGACTCTTATAAGAGTTGGGACCAAAAAGATCCATATGAAGTAGCTCGAGTGGTCTCCTCGTGGTTATAATGTTCTTCACGGGATGGCTTCCTCCAATTTATTTTCCTGGTTGGCAAGCACTACAAAGTCGATCCTTGTCAAATATAACATCTTTCACACCAAGAATATGATCTCCTTTAACAAGTTTATCAAGGTTACGCATGCCAACATGTCCAAGTCTCCTATGCCATAACCAGCCTTTAGAAGATTTAGCAATTAAACATGTATGAGGTTGGGCTCTTTTAGTGAAATCAACAATGTATAGATCACCTCTACGAATGCCGGTAAAGACCATATTATGATTATCTCAACGAAACACTTGGCAATCTACTTCGGTAAATAGAACATTGAAACCAAAGTCGGCTAGTCTAGGTACGGAAAGAAGATTGTGACCAAGGGATTCAACAAGCATAGCATTTTGTATGGAGCTATCATTGGATATGGCCACCTTACCAAGGCCAAGTACCTTACCCTTGGAGTTGTCTCCAAAAGTCACATACTTGCGTGGACCATCATTTTTTGTAAGCTCACGAAACATGTCTCTATCTCCGGTCATGTGATCGGTACATCCACTATCAAGAATCCACTCTTTTCCTCCGGCCATGTAATCTCGAAGATTTGCCAGAAGACTAAGATTCCTCATGGTCTTCTCAAATTCAGTATCAAATTCTTTGTCCTCATCATAATAGCCATGCTCAACATCATCATCATCAACATGTATATGATCATCACCTAGGACAATGAATTCATTAGTTTCATGATCATGACAATGTTCAAGTTTATGAATTCTAATGGCTTCCGAGATAATGTTACTAATAGTTCTAACATCTCCTTTAGCACGCATAAGATCACGAAGCTCAAACAAGCAATCATCAAAGTTAGGATCACTAGGACTCATCTTGTGAAAAGCAATAGTTTTATGAAGAATCTCATCAACATTCTTTAAAGAGTAGTCGGGATATCGCTTTTCCAAGTCTCTCCATAGAGTATAGGCACACACAAAGTTTTGCATACAACCGAGCACAATTTTAGGTAATCCTCTAATGATAAGATTGATGGTTCTAAGATTACAAAGCATGTCAATTTCCTCTTCATGTGTAGGATGCAAGGGATCAACGGGAGGCACATAAGGATTATGAATATACTAGCTCAAGTTAAATTCATCAAAGATATCAAGCATCTCATCCTTCCAAAAGTTGTAATACTCCCCATTGAGAATAGGCACTCTACGTCTAAGACTCCCCAAAGTAGACACATCCATCTCCCTCCAACGGTGATTAAACCAAAGCAATGGAGACCAAAGCTCTGATACCAATTGTGGGGTCGAGGAGATAGGTCTAAAGGGGTGGGGTGAATATACCCTTAACCAACCAAAGGTGCAGATTTTTAGTTCACTTGAAATTTAGGAAAATTTTGCCACGAGTTAAGATAACACCAAGACTTCCTACACATGCATATCTAGAGATTGAGCAGCGGAAATAGTAAAGCATGCAAGTGTATGGAAAGTAAAGGGCTAGAGTATGGACGATCAAATGCAATAAAGACACGGTGGTTTTTGGTGTGGTTCCGATAGGTGGTGCGATCGTACGTCCACGTTGATGGAGACTTCAACCCACGGAGGGTAACGGCTGCGCAAGTCCACGGAGGGCTCCACCCACAAAAGGTCCATGAAGAAGAAACCTTGTCTATTCCACCATGGCTTACGTCCACGAAGGACTAGCCTCACTCGGGGTAGATCTTCACGAAGTAGGCGATCTCCTTGCCCTTACAAACTCCTTGGTTCAACTCCACATGATCTTGGAGGCTCCCAAGTGACACCTAACCAATCTAGGAGACACCACTCTCCAAAAGGTAATAGATGGTGTGTTGATGATGAACTCCTTGCTCTTGTGCTTCAAGTGATAGTCTCCCCAACACTCAAACAACTCCTCATAGATTTGGATTTGGTGGAAGAAGGATTTGAGTGGAAAGCAACTTGGGAAGGCTAGAAATCAAGGTTCAAATGGTAGGATTGGAATAACTTGATCTCAACACATGAGTAGGTGGTTCTCTCACAGAAAATGTATGGTGGAAATGTAGGCACGTTCTGATGGCTCTCGTACTTGGTAAGAGGGTGGTGGAGGGGTATATATAGCCTCCACACGAAATCCAACCATTACACACTTTTGACCAAACTCGGTGGCACCGACTGGAAATCTTGGTGAGACCGACCTATGCAAAAGCTGTGAACTTTTGAAGTTTCGGTGGGACCGAATGGAAACAACTCGGAGCGACCGATGTGCAATGGTAGGGAAAACCTCGTTTTGGTGGCACCGATTGCAACATCTCGGTGAGACCGAAATAATTGCAACAAGGCAACAGAAAGTTGGTCAAGCCATCTTGGTGGCACCGATTGCAAACTCGGCTAGATCGAAATAAGTGCAACAGGTGACAGAGAGTTGCCCAGGCCATCTCGGTGGGACCGAGATCCATATCGGTGGATCCGACTTGTTAGGGTTTGGCTTGTGGCACTATCTTAATGAACTCGGTGGGTCCGGATGAATAGGATTTTGTGGAACTGAGTTAGACTTTGGAAATTTGAAGAAGTTTGGATGGAGAAGGTGGCTGAGGGTTTTGGAGCAACATCACTAAGCACTTGAGCAAATAGATCATTATCAAAACCTCATCCCCTTATAATAGTATTGGCTTTCCGATGGACTCAATGTGATCTTGGATCACTAAACCAAAAATGAAGAGTCTTGAGCTTTTGCCAATGTATGTCCTTAGCATTTTGAAGGGTCCACATTAGTAGTTCTTGCCATGCCATTGTTGAACTTGTCTGAAATTCACTAGATAGAAGCATTAGTCCAACAATATGTATGTTGGCATGAATTACCAAAACCACCAAGGGAGCAAATGTGCTTTCACATACTTATTGCAAAAGTCTATTAGCCTTCGAAGCAAAGTACTACTACGCATGCCCCTAGGGGGATAGATTGGTAGGAAAAGACCATCGCTCGTCCCCGACCGCCACTCATAAGGTAGACACTCAATAGTAAATCATGCTCGAAGTTCATCACACAACTAAGGACTATACGTGCATGCTTCGGGAATCACAAACCTTAACACCAATATTCTTACTAAGAACGAAAACTTTTTCTGTCATGGTTGTGACACTTCTATGACAATAATTGTGAAAAAAACACGTATCATCATAGATGTGGTGGGCTCCTACTTCTATGACAAAAAATTATGACAGAAAATGGGCTTTTCGTCCTGGGCGGGCCGGAGACGCACCCGCATGACATTCTTTGGGCCATCCATGACGTAAAAAATCTTGGTAGAAGTGAGGGCGAGGAAATTTTCGGGGAGTTCCCGGTTACGGTGGGTGGTCGGGGCTGAGCGATGCAGTGAGGTTTGCGCGTTTCTCTCGTACGGGCGCGCGTGTGTGAGGTGTTCACTAACTGAACCTGAGCGAGGCGTTCACTTACTAAACCCGAGCGATCGATCGATCCCTCGCACTACTACACGTATTGAACCCGAGTGATCGATCCCACTGCATACTGAAGCCGAGCGATCCCTTCGCAGCTAACTGAACCCGAGCGATCACTTCGCTGCTAACTGAACCCGAGTGATCCCTTTGCTACTAACTGAACCCGATCGATCCTTCTCGCTGCTTACTGAAGCCGATCGAGCCCCCGTGCGAGACGTTGCCAGCCAATGTTGGGTTGCCTCTCAATGAGCAGTGCCCATTGCTGCCGCGCGTGCGATACATGTAGACAGGAGTCGAGACGCATCGATCGAGCCGGTTGGTTGGCTGTGGATGAATAGTTCCTGTTGCTGCCGCCCGCTCGTACGCCCCACCCCAGCCGGTGGGTTGGCTCTGGATGAACAGTTCCCTGGCCGTGTGAAGGTGGTTGGTGCTAGATGAACAGGAGGCCGTGTCGCGGTATGCCATACCCCAGCCGGTTGGGGGTGGATGAACAGGACCCTGTGGAGGCTGGATGAACAATAGCCGGTGGAGGCTGGAGGAAGTCGACGGTGGATGAACAGTAGCTGGTGGAGGCTGGAGGAGGTCGACCGTGGATGAACAGTAGCCCGTGGAGTCCAATTTTGCGGTACGCCACACCCCTCCCGATGAACAGGACCCCCGTTTCAACCGTAGGCAGTTGGGGAGAAGTCCGTTTCCTCTGTTTTGCGGTACGTCGGAGCCCTCCCGATCAACAGGACCCCGTTTCAAACGCAGGCGCTCGAACAGAAGTTCGTTTCCTCTGCTTTGCGGTATGCCACACCCCTCCCGATGGACAGGACCCCGTTTCGACCGTAGGCAGTCGAACAGAAGGCCGTTTCCTCCGTTTTGCGATACGCCAGACCCCGAGTCGATGAATAGGACCCCGTTTCGGCTGTTCCGTCCAAGCCGGTTGGCTCCCGATGAATAGGATGAGTTCCTACCCAGTCGCTTGGCTCCCTATGAACACGATGTTGTTTCCTCCAATCCGACCCAGCCGGTTGGCTTCCGATGAACACGAGGCCGTTGCTGCCGTCTGTTGCCTCTCCATGTACACGAGCCCTGGCTGTACGTATGCGCGAGTACGCGTTCCAGACCTCGCCCGTATGTACGTACGTGGCCGAATTCTTTGCCGTGTGACTGTACGTACGTGTACACGATTTAGACGGGACTGTCTGAACTGCTACGTCGGGGGCTCAACTACAGCACGTGCCGCTACTTACTTGGCCACGGTGCATCCTTGCAGAGAGACCGATCAACCAGTATGTGCGTACACATTCGTGACCAGACAGACAACGCTACGTACGCTTCGACTGGGTGGGTCCCTGCTGTCTGGGAGGATAAGGAGGCACTTCCTTGCGTGCGAAGATATAGCAGGTGTGTCCCAGCTGTCTTGGGGAGGAATCATTCTTTTTGCACGTAATAAGGAGGCACTTCCTTGTGTGCAAAGATGTAGCTGGTGGGTCCAGCTGTCAGCCTCACCGCGTACAGTCCTCTTCCGATGGCTGTTGTTCATTGACCATGTTGACTACGCCATGCCGAGAGCACCAAAGCGGTGGACGATGGCGAGGCCTAGGAAGGGAACGACGCGGAGCCGGGGAAGACGCAGCAGTGGATGCCCACGTGGAGGGGAGTACAAGGGTTGACTGGTTCAGCTGCGGTGTGAGGCTGTCGTCGTCGGAGAATAACAGGGGATGTGGGTGAGTAGAGGGAAGGCCTGGACAGTGGTGGGAGTAGGGTGGGGCGGTGAGGCTTGCACAGCAGCACAGCCGGCCACGGGAGGCAGGAGCAGGCGGTCCCGCCGGCGCTGGTTTGGGCGGCTGGAGCAAAAAGATCAGAGATTGAAGAAGCAGCACGACCGTTGGATGAACATCCAACGATCAGTGTTGCTAGAATCGTTTGTTGACTAAGTTGACAAAGCCCTGCATATGGGTCAACTTAGTAGGCCCAGAAGTCAGCCTCCAAATAAGGTGGGTCCCAGTAAGCAAGGGGAGGAATCATGTTTCTTGCGCGTAATAAGGAGGCACTTCCTTGCGTGCGACCATGGACCTCGTGGGTCCTAGCTCTCAGCCTCTCCATGTACGGTCCTCTTCTAATGGCTGTCGTTCATGGACCGCATTGACGATGTCATGCCGAGAGCACCAAGGTGGTGGACGACGGCGAGGCCTAGGAAGGGAACGACCCAGAGCCGGGGAAGACGCGGATGTGGTTACCCACGCGGAGGGGGTTACGATGGTTTACTAGTTCGGCTGCGGTGTGAGGCTGCCGTCGCCAGAGAATAATAGGAGGTGTGGGTGAGTAGGTGGATGGCCTAGCCAGCTATGGGAGTAGGGTGGGGCGATGAGGCCTGCGCGGCAGCACAGCCGGCCATGGGAAGCGGGAGCAGGCGGTCCCGCTGGCGCTGGTTTGGGCAGTTGGAGCAAGAAGATCAAAGATTGAAGAAGCAGCATGGCCGTTGGATTAGCATCCAATGGTCACTACTGCTAGAATTGTTTGTTGACTAAAAGTTGACAAAGCCCTGCGTACGCATCAACTTAGTAGGCCCACAAGTCAGCATAACATCTATGGCGGACAGCTTATAGCCCATTTGCTATTTTTCCTAAATTTCCAGACCAATTGCTAATTATTATCTAATTTATTGCAGCCCACATTATATTTTTAGAATACCTGACCATTTTCTCCAAGGACAGGATTAAAAATTTCAACAATATTTCATTGAAATTGCCGAACTATTTTTAATCCCGAAATTTCGAGCCCGATAATAACTAAATTTAAAATATATTTAAATTATGTTAAAATGCAATGAAATTTGAAATATCAAAAAATAAAAGAAAATTCGCAATTTGAAACTAATTGCCCATTTTCTTTGTTTTTATATATATACAGCCCATTTCATATTACTTATATGATTTACAGCCCTTTTTGTCCGGGCAGGCCGAATGTATCCCTCGTCGTTTAGAAAGATTTGCAGCCCAGCAGGACGGAGAAAAAGAAATCTGCTTGTGTAGGCTATTCTATGAAAAAAAAAGGTGGGCTGGTCATTTTCACCGAGAAAAAAAAACAGCTGGGCTCGCATGTTGTAAACAAAAAATAAAAGCCTGGGCTAGACGGGCCACAGACACCGCACAACCCAGTTGATAACCTACCCCGTCTCAACAACAACAACAACAAAACTGCTTGAGCAACTGTCCCACATGTCAGCCACTCCATGTGCAATTCTCTCGTACGTTGACAATGTCGTAGGTCCCAGATGTCAGCAAACCAATAGGAGGAAGCATTTTTTTCATGTAATAAGGAGGAGCTTCCTTGCGTGCGAAGAAGTAGCTGGTGGGTCCCAGCTGTCAGGGAGTGGAATCATTTTCTTCCGCGTAATAAGGAGGTACTTCCTTGCGAGCGACCATGGACCTCGTGGGTCCCAGCTGTCAGCCTGTCCACGTACATTCCTCTTCCGATGGTTGTCGTTCGTTGACCACGTTTACGACGCCGTGCCGAGAGCACCAAGGCGGTGGACGACGGCGAGGCCTAGGGAGGGAATGACCCAGAGCCGGGGAAGACTCAGCAGTGGATGCGCGCGTGGAGGGGAATACGAGGGCTTACTGGCTTGGCTGCGGTGTGAGGCTGCCTTCTCCGGAGAATAACAGGACGTGTGGGTCAGTAGAGGGATGGCCTGGCAAGCGTTGGGAGTAGGGTGGGGCGGTGAGGCCTACGTGGCAGAACAGCCGGCCACGGAAGGCGGGAGCAGGCGATACCGGCGCTGGTTTGGGCGGCTAGAGCAGGAAGATCAGAGATTGAAGAAGCACGCCAGCAGTTGGATTGACATCTAACGGTCTCACGCTGGTAGAGTCGATTTGTTGACTCAGTTGACATAGCCTTGCGTACGCATCAACTTAGTAGGCCCACAACTTAATATATAAACTAATAAAACTATATATATATATATAAAGTAGAGATGATAAAAATAGAACTAGGCTGTGTGTTTTCTTCAGTAAAAAACAGCTGGGCTGCTGATGTTCTAAGAAAAAATAAAACCAAGGCTGGGCGGCCCAGAGGCCAGTTGATACCTGCTAGATCCTTGTGGCCGCATGTCGTCATGGGCTGCGCCTGTTAATAAACAAAACATAACCTGGGCAGTCTACAGCCCAGTCAATATTTGCTCGACCTCAAAAAATATATATACTACCTGCTGGATCCCAGTTTTCAGTCTCTCCTTGTAGAATTCTCTCGTTTATTGACTACGTTGAAAATTTCATGGGTCTCAGACATCAGCATATTTTTTCCATCATGATAATAAGTGTGCTTGTGTACGGCCATGGACCTGCTGGGTCCGTACTGTTAGCCTCTGTATGGACAGCCCTCTTCTGGTTCCACGGACGAATTTCATGCAAATCGGATGATTTTCATTGAAACCGAAGAAAATTCATTACAGTGTATATGTTTCTTTTTCTTATGGAACATTTTACATATTTCAACTAAACGATAGCTGACTAGGCCTTTTTTAGTCTAAAAATGATCGCTGGAAGCGGCGGCTCCCGTTTCTCACGCCTGTTAAAATTTTTGGTTAACTGAGAACTCGAACGAGAGAACATGTCGTATGTGTTTTTTTTAGTGATACTGTATGTGGTATGTGGGTTAGAGGGATGGCATGGGAGGCACTTCCCGCGATCGAGGTCCCGACACTTAATTGTTCTTGAAGGCCCAAATCCATCGCTCCTCTGTTTAACAATTTGCAGCTGGGCTTGGTGTGCCACAGCCCAGTCCCGACGTGTTGCGTCCAACTGTCAGCCTGTGAAACCTGATGGATCCCCTGCGTGCTGGAAGATGTTAGTAAAATTTTGGAGAACTCGAAATTCGAATGGCAGGTGCTTTTGCTACTTATATCAGGTGCCTGAAAATTCGCTTCGCAACAATTGATTCAGCGTTATATCCACGTCGACCCTCGACATGATGGTTGGAAGGAAATGCCAAGTTCAGACTGAAAGATCCTTAACAACAACACCAACTTGCAGATGACCAGGTAGAACTAGTACTACCAAACTAACTTATAATCTTTTTAGTCCTGGCCCTCATTTTCATCTCGTAGAAGATCTTGCAGACGACCAGCTCCCGCTCCTTCTCTTGCTTGAGGTCCCCAAGGTGGTACTGGTGCATCACCCATTTGGTCCTCTACTGGTCGAAGTTCTTGTTGGTGTAAAGGACCAGAACCATTTTGCTGCCCCTCTGCCGGCCGTTGACCATCACCGGCATGGTATTGCCGGTCTTGTGCCACATCGCGTGCATGCCGCACTCCGATTGTATCTTGCGACGCGTCCACGTACCCCTTTTGAACGCCCTGGAGTTGCGCTGGAAGAAATGCTTGCTTAGGCTACTCAGTGTGATACCTGCAGTATTGGAGAAATACAATCCCAGGCCGGGCAGCATACATCAGAAATTTGTAAAAAGAAAGGAATATATTTTGTGCAAGTAGACGGTCGATCGGTGTCTCACCTGGAAGTTTCTCGGGATGGGTGGAGCATATGCCGTGCTCGCTGTCGATGGTCGGTATGAACAAATTGATGAGAGGGTGAGATCTTGCGCTGTCAGCACTCACTTTAGCCTCAAGGTGCTCGATCATCTCCTGATTTGTGGGATCGAACTTGACGCCAGCCGGCAGCATCGGCCAATCCTTCTTGGACTTGAAGCGGTTAATTCTAGTTAAATGATACTCAATGTATGATCAATCAACTGTTTAAGTAAATGATGAAAGATTTCGACAGATAAGTGCTACTCCAAATCTAAAATCCATGACACCCGAACAAGCTGGGGTCTTGGCTTCATTATTACATGCATACTCTAAAGACTTGAAAAACCCCATAAAGATCGAAATCGTCATACAGGGCGACGGGACGCATACTCATAGGAGCGGCCTCGCTGGTTCCACCCTTCATGCGGCTAGCTTGAAGAGCTTCCTCGTTGAGATCAAATTTCTCAGCGTCTTCCTTTTGACTACCTGCAATGAAGTGTAGCATCTCCACTAGCTCATCGCCCATCGTACCAACTGGATCAGAACAAGGCGGTGGCTGGGAGGTGGGGAGACCGGGAGAGAATGGGAGAGTGCAGCTAGACTACCAGAGGGGTGAGGCTCACTTTGGTGAACCGAACACACGGCCGGGACTCTTGTGTCACCTCATGCGCGGCGTGTTGTCACGTCAATTCAATGTGAGGACATGATGAATAATTTGACCGACTTGTACTAGTACTACTAGTCGTACAAGTGCTACTTACCTAGTACGAGTAGCGCAATATATGGTATATATAGAGGACTACTAGTAGTACAAATTTTAGAAATGGTGTACATTCATCCAATCTCCAGGTTGCTTCCATATTGCTTTAAATAATATTAGAGGGGCGTTGCTAAAGCCTTAGTTTTAAGGGCATTATGCAAGAGTGTTTAGAAGGAGCTTACAAACAGGTGCCTACAAAGTTATAAGGCTGTGCGACAGACTTGTAGGCTACATGAGTAATACAAAATATAATTCCCATTGGACAACACTTTCACGAACAAGTACGCAGGTGAAGCTTAATTGCTATATATGGCTTCTGCACAACATCTCCATCATCATTATCAAAATACATGCTATGCAGGTGATGTAGGATGCACTTGATCCCAGAAAGGTATTTAACCTTCAAACTAACTACAGTACAAAATAACCAACAGAACAGGATCATGCGACAACTAGCAGGATACATGGTCAGTCTAGATATCACTACGAATCAAGTTGTGCATATTAGCTGTTGGCATGAACCACATCGCCGCATGTCGGGTTTGCAAAAGCCATTCATCGCTTGGAAGCTTGATGCCTTTCACACACTGAAGTTCATCTGGCAACAAGCTGTGTCGATGAATCTCTGGATATGGTGCTTTATGAAATCCATGGTACGATGTGTAAACATAGTTTCCCCTGGCGAATGGAACTTGCATAGCATGATAATCATCGCCGGTGATATGTTCGATGATTGGTTGGATGGTCGGATAATTGAGCCCGAGGAACAAGGAGTGGTTGCTGAGGCTGTAAACCCACCTCCAATTGAATACGCCTGGCCCAACGGAGCTCGGATCTTTCTCGAAGACGAAGCAGCCATAGCCATCAAAGTCGTGAATGCCCACGCATTGTACTGCATGTGGTTTGATGAAATGGTTTGGTCACTTTGGTACATGCGAATGAGCATCAAATGCCCACCGTCAGCTGAACGAGCGATAAACCACCACCCATTGACATGTATATTTCCAGGTCCTGGAATTATAAAGGCAGGCGCATTTGCATCTGCTACAACAAATCAAATTGGAGACCAAAAGGACAAAAATATACAATCATGTTTAGAGTATGTGTGAAATTAAGATTATTATAACAGTGACACAGATCATAGCCAGAGAATTACAATGCCGTGGTCATAATCATACCCTAATTTTTTTTAAATGCCGATGGCTTTCATATTCTAGCAATATGTCATGGTTCAAAGATGATGTAAAAATGAGAGGAAAACAGTTATGCCAGGGCCTACTCATATTCTACCATAACAGTTAGATGCCAACTGTTCTCGTATCAACTCTAACAATAACATGCATGGTTATAAAAATCTTGGAAATGAGAGTAACATATAGCAATCATGTGGTTATACTCATAATATCTATTCTAACAATCGTTAGATGCCAATTGTTCTCATATCAACTCTAACAATAACATGTGTGGTCATAAAAATCTAGGAAATGAGAGGAACATATAGCAATGATGTGGTTATACTCATAATATCTATTCTAACAATCATTAGATGCCAATTGTCTCATATCAACTCTAACAATAACATGTGTGGTCATAAAAATCTAGGAAATGAGAGGAACATATAGCAATGATGTGGTTATAATCATACTATCTATTCTAAATTTCTAACAATCAACAGGCATTCGTATTCATATGGTAAAGATGAGATGAGATAGAACAATTACACGATGATATATTCCACCAGTATATGGAGCCAATCTGTCCGTCCACCACATAAACGATGCCATCGTGCACTATAGCATCAGACAGAAATGGAGGGTAAACAGGATTGATGATGAGCCATAGCCATGTATGGCGACCGGATTCCAGATAGGCTAATCCCCTATCGAACAAGGCAATGAGCTTGTAATCTATGTAGTCTTCTGATGGTGTGGGTACTTTGCAGATTACAACCTTCAGCAAACGGAGGTCCAACCAAGTGCCCGACGCCTCTCATGCGTAGTACGCAGGAGTGTCCGGCGGGCCGTGAGGCTCGATGTCGGCAGTATCCAACGATGGAAGGGTGATCTCTCCCTGGGTGTAGATATCCACGAGACACCACGGACTACCCGATTGGTGGATGAGGACGATCCAGTTGTCCTTCATGCCCTCCTAGTAGTGGCGGCGCATGAGGGGCAGGTCGGCGAGGAGTGGTAGCATGTCGAGGGGCACGACGGCAACCTCCGTAAGATCGTCACGTCGGTGTCTGGGCCAGTTGTGAGGATCGGGCATCAGCAAGCAGGGTGTCTTGAAAAGGGCCGGCCGGCTGCCGATTAGTAGACGGTGCATAGACACCGACCATGCGGCCAGACGCACGGTGCTGAGCAGGTCCATACGATTACAGATCTGCTCCAAGAGAACATCGGGGAGGGAATTCCAATCGCGGCTCTACGTGTCAGTCGGTTCTGCCATTGGGTTTTTAGGGTGCTGAGTGATTGGGGTTTTCGGTGTGTGCGAGCGAGCGGGGAAGTGGATGCGGGCGGGCGAGAGAAGAAGATGGCGTGTGTGGGTGAGCATTGAGAGGGGGAGATGGTGCGCGCGAGCGACCGAGGAAGATGGCGCGGGCGGGCGAGCAGTGAGCACTGGAAAATGGTGTGCGGACGAAGATGAGGAAGGGACGTCCATGAGGAAGAGAGGAAGAAGAAGAGGGAGAGACGGGGAAGAAGGTGCATTAAATCTCAATTCAAATAGTGCTACTAGTATACATGAGTGTAAATAGTTAAGCGAATGACATGTGGGTGTACTCAAGCGGGCCCATATGTCAGTCAACGGAAGAGTGAGGTGCGTATGCGTAATTGCGGAAGCATGCTCCACTGGCAGACATGATGGCACTACAGGGTAAGGCTGATTTAGTAACACCAGCACGCTGGCTCAGCTTATTAATCAAGTGTCCCATCTGATGCAGCGTGTATTGTCACTTCACTGTGAAGACTAGTAGTTGAATAGACCGATGGGGAATAATGGATCGCCAAGACTTCCTATCTATGCCTCTACTATCATCCTATCCAACATTAAGAACTATTGGCCAAGGCTCCCGGCGCCAATTACGTAGTAGTACCTACTCCCTCATTCCGGTTTATATACAACTCAATAAAAAAGATTCATCAACCAAGGTAATAGTAGATGATGAGTGCCAGAAGAATTTTTTGTAGTACTACTATAGTACTTCACAAAACTACTCAATTAATGGGCTCGTTTTCCTCAAGAAAATTGTATTTACCAACGTATTAATTGCAATGCATGCTTGCATGCGTGAACAACAAATGACCAGGACTTTTACATGTATTGGAGTAATTCTTGCATGCAATGTTTTAATGAAGCTTGAAATATGAACATGTGAATGGGAGGGACTAGAACCCTCACGCATGCATGCAACACTCACACATACACATGCATGCACGCAACACTCACGCAGCCATGCATGCAGCACACAACACACGATGCAACACACATGCTCAACCTACACGTGCATGCACACACATACACAGCTAGGGTGGTTCGCGCGCAAGGGTTGGACTCCTGTCGTGGCTGCGTAAAGTTTTGCTTAACTTATTTCTTTGCTCTGCCAACTGACAGGTGGCACCCAGAAACCACGTGCCAATTTAACCAGTCAAGAAAGTGCCACGTAGACTATTTCGCCGGTCAGCAGAGTGCAATACGGTGCTCTACGGTGAGCTAGTGACCGTATAATCACCGCAAAACGTATATAGTGACCGTAATGAGCGTATTATGAAGTCTAGTGACCGTATTGTTACAAATACAGTGACCACCACTCTATTTATCACGTTTCAAATTAAGCCATATTAAACGGAAAGGAGGCAGTATGGACTACTAGTACTACTGTGTCCCGTCAACTCGCAGAACGAGGAGAAGCTTCCTTACTATGACCTCTCCCTCGCCCGCGCGCGCGGTGGCTCGCAGGATGAGGAGAAGTTTGCTTAGTATGCCTACACCCTCTCCCTCGCCCACGCATGCCATGGCTCGCAGGACGAGGAGAAGCTTTTGACTACAGCGCGCTCTCCCTCGCCCTCGCTCATGCGATGGACGCGCGGCAGTTCATTCGGTGTCAGATTGCCAGAAGCATATAGTACTGTAGTACCATCATTGTTGAACTTGGACCTCCCGAAGAGGCGAAGAGCCAAGCGCAAGGTTTATAGGAGTACGAGTAGTCGTACAACTATAGCGAACAGCCGCTACTGTATGATGCTGCCACGTCACCAATAGCCAAAGTTGTGCCACCTTTTTTCTCACAAAGCGTGTTGGAGCCCATGGAACAGCCACACAAGTTGCACGTACACATAACACATCTACTAGTAAATTCTAAAGGACAAATGCCAACATGCGACACAAGTTCATCTCCACTTCATGTGATAAATTTGTGCACGACTACTCTACATATATTTACAACGCTACCATTCACAATTTACCATACTCCACTTACACGTTATAGATGGTCACCATGTCGTCCTCCAGGTTCCAGTCCCAGGTGTTCTTCATGGATGGCACGATCCATAGCGGCGGGCAATGGGAATCATTGCCGCAGCTTTCTAGTCCGGTTCCACACGATTGAGACTCATCCAAGCTGAAGCGGCATAAATCAGGGATTGTGTGTCCCAACATGTTCAACCGGCGGTGCGCACTGAAGACACAACCATGCTTCATGAACGACAGGCCTTCGATGTCGTGCACGGAAGGTGGCATCTGTTTGACAATGGGGTAGCTGTCCCCAATGAAAAGTGAGTACTCTCCAAGAGTGTTCCTCGGCTCCCACATAGCATCACGGGGGTCGAACTCGGAGCCGTCCATCTGGTACACGTGGCATCTCAGATCTGGACACATCGTGACGTACATGGTCAAGGTCCATGTAGGATAATGTTGTGCTCAAATATGGCGCACAGTAATATTGTGCAGCGAGTAGTACTACTATAGAGGAAGTTCAATAACTGACTGATTATATATAGCCATTTTTGGCTACACGGAGGAGATAAGACATGGAAAAACCAAAATGGTGGGAGTGGATTCAAGAGCCAGCTATACGCGTACTCCTAGGTAAAAAATACTACTCCCGCCGAAACCTGTGACACACTACTAGTACAATGAAAGAGAAGGCAATGAGAGAATGGAATACCTATGTACATGGTGAGGGTCCGATCATGGTAGATCGTGGCACCTTGTTGCACATCAATGGTACCATGGGTAACCACTTCTAAGATAGTTGATCCCAATTTGCTAAAGTCAACTACAAGGTTCCTGGTTAGACCGAATGGCGGATGCACATGCACATCCAGGATTGGCGATCTAATTTTGATCGGGGGATGCATGGTCTCTGCAAAATAATGAAGTACCGTTAGGGATGCAAATGATGGTTAGTGCATTCTGTTTGTTATCTCCCGTACCGTAGGATGGCACCCAGATGAAACAAGTCCCCAGGCTATGAATAAACCCCATCATTTTACCCTTAATGGCAACAATACAAATACGTGTCTTGTCCCTTTCTGTCACTGGGATATAGAACACCGCAAGATTGAACCCATTACAAAGCACCTCTCCCGCTGAAGATAAATCAATCTAGTTGGCCAAACCAAATGGATAGATCGGAGAGAAATACAAAGCTATAATAATCACGCATAAAATAATTCAGAAAAGACTCAAATATTTCTCATCAATAATTTCATCATAAACCCACAATTCATCAGATCCCAACAAACACACCGCAAAAGAAGATTACATCGGATAGAACTCCAAGAAGATCGAGGTGAACATTGTATTGAAGATCAAAGAGAGAAAAGAAGCCATCTAGCTACTAGCTATGGACCCGTAGATCTGTGGTAAACTACTCACACATTATCGGAGGGGCAGCAAGGCTGATGTAGAAGCCCTCCGTGATCGATTTCCCCTCCGGCAGAGTACCGAAAAAGGCCTCCAGATGGGATCGCAGAAGAACAGAATCTTGAGGCGGTGGAAAAGTTATTTCGTGGGGTTCTCTGTTGGTTTTCCAATATTTGAGAATTTATAGAAGTGGAATTAGATCAAAAGGAGCCACGAGGGGCCCACAAGGCATCTTGGCGCCCCCTGGGGGCGCGTGGGATTGCCTTGTGGCTTCCTCATGAGGCTTCTAGCCTCCTCCCAAAGCTTCTAGGGTCTCTTTTGTCCAGAAAAAAATCGTGAAAATGTTTCGTAGCGTTTGGACTTCGTTTGGTACTGATTTCCTAAAAAACCAAAAACAAGTAGAAAACAGCAACTGGCACTGGCACTAGGTTAATAGGTTAGTCCCAAAAAATGATATAAAATAGCATATAATTGCATATAAAACATCCAAGATTCATACTATAATAGCATGGAAGAATCAAAAATTATAGATACATTGGAGACATATCACGTCCCTCCGCGCGCGCTCTTTCAGTGATTGGGGCCAGCGCACGATCACGTTTTGGGCGCCATATGCATGCGGTTGCGTCCGCGCGCGTCGCCACGATGCAGTTAATATGCGCGGCACGATGCAGTTACGCGCAGCAACAACTGCCATCCGTGCGCGCCGATACTCCAGGCCGTTCAGCCTCCCCATTTATTCCCACGGCCATTATAACCTTAGTCTCTTCAAACTTTCGATCGCGCCCCATAACACAATAAGCACACCCACGATGACACATAGAGAGAGGATATCCAGCAGCGCTCCAATGGAGTTTGGCATGCATCGTGTGGACACCCACGTGAGGGGAAGGACCTCTCGGTGGTGTACACCATCGACCCGACCGTGGTTGAGGACTCCATCAACACCATGGAGCAGGTGCTTGCTGAGGATGACAAGTACAAAGTGGTCGGCTTCGACCTCCAGTACACCGCCGGTCATCCCAGGGTTGATCAAAAGGTTGTCGTCACCTAGTTGTGCATGGGCCATCACGTCCTCGTCTACCACTACTGCCTGGCCACAAGGCCTTGCGAGAATTTCGCCAGGTTTGTCAACAGCACCAACTACAAGTTCGCTACGGTGGACACCACCGATGATGTAAAAGCGCTCGAGCTTTCGGGCTTGGCCTGCCAGAAGCTTGTCAACATCCGTGGCCACTACAGGGTCTGGGGCAGCACGACGAAGGACTCCCTGGTTGAACTCGCCGCGGCCATCATCGACCCCTACTACCAAAACATGAAGGGTGGTGCCAAGAAAAATCCTACAGCCTGGCACGGTGCCTGGGTGCGGAGACTGGATGAAGCTCACCTCAAGTTTGTGGCCAAGAACATGTACACATGCTACAAGATGCACAGGCGGATCATTGACATGAGGGAGTTCCTCCTTCCTGGAATCGGCGAAGGATCGAGCCACCAGCAGAGCAGCGACGGCAAGCGTCACAAGAAGAAGTAGATGATGATTAGATATGATCGTTGATCCTAGTTTATTATGCATGTAATTGTTTATTTTGGTGTGTGCAAATGTTATGTGTGTAGTCAGTTATGTAATTGGATGTTTAATTTGGTTATGCAATCATGTCCTTATAAGTATATATGTTGTTGTTCTGTAGATAGAGCAAAGATGTTGTGCCGACAGAGCAAATCACATCGCCCATGGGTTAAACTAGGGAACCCGTCGGTGATGATTTCATCAATCACTGACAATTGTATACCAGCAAGCGTTTTCCCACAATACACACGGCTTATTAGCAGGAATCGTGTGTGTTGTTATCGGTCTTCCCACATATTTCATATTACTGACCTGTTTGCCACGTATCACACACATCTTGTTAAGTTGAACCATTTCTGTTGTGTTGGGTAATCGCAAACAGTTCATCCGAGTGAACTGTATGCCGTTTATCGCACACACCTTGATTTGGCTGACCATTTCTGTTGTGTTGGGTAATCGCAAACAGTTCATCCAAGTGAACTGTATGCCGTATATTGCACACACCTCGATCTGGCTGACCGTTTTTGTTGTTCTGGCTCATCGCAAACAATTCGTATGGATCAACTGTATGCCACGTATCGCACATGCAACTCTAATCTGAATCGTGCTTGATGTCTCCGCCATCGCACATAGTTCGTCTTATTGGTGACGGTTTTATTATGATACCATTTGCAATTCATGCATCGCACACAGTTTGGTCGACGGGTCTCTGATTCATGTGACGTGTTAGTAGCCGCCTGCAGTAGTGGTTAGGCCATGACAATTTTATAAATCAGACCATGGTTGTTTTGTTGTATGTAGCATGACAATTTTGTTTTTTTTAGATCATGGCAAGTTTAGTATGTAGACCATGGCAACTTCATTTATCAGACCATGGTAGCATGATTATAGGCAGCATGGCACTTATATTAATTCGAATGTGGCATTTTTATTATTTTACAACATGGCAATTTTATTAACTAGACCTTGGTAGTTCATTCGTAGGTACCATGACATTTTTACTTTTTAGATCATGGGTAGTTTATTTGTAGGCAGAATGCCACTTTTTTAGTAATTAGAACACAACATGTGTTTGTTAATTGCCATTGTTTTTAGGAAGTCAAATTTCTTCTTAGTCTCACATGTCAATCACCCCTATTTTTTATATCTTTTGCTTGATGTAGATAAACATTTATTTCTATTAAAGTTGCCATCAGATTATTCTCTTTGTTCTAGAAAAATCATGGCATTTTTTTGATTTTTTTAGATAACATGACGATCTTTTACTATATAATTGTAAATTTAGTGGTTGGCAGTTTTTTATGTATAGCATGGCAACTTTTAAATTTTAGATCATGGCAATTTTGTAAATTTATGTTTCTCTGCCTTTTTCTATATAAGAAAATATATATTTTTGGTGCATGGCATTTAAAGAAAAAATAGTTAACCGGGCCTCTGGCCCCACTGGGGTTCGCTGGGAACCCACTGGAGCGAACGGCCGAGGGAGGCCGAATCGGTCACTATTCTCTCCTCTAATCGTTTGCTACAGGGGAACCTCTCAGCCGACATTTCGAGCTATTCGCGTCCTCTTCTAAAAAAATTATTTGTGTCCTACAAAAGAAAGGTAAATGATTGTTGTCGGGTGACCGGCTGAGTTTTCGGCCGGTCACATGCGCCGCGCACATGTTCCGGGGCCCACGCGCTGCTTTTCCACTACCGATTCCTTACCTCTTCACATACATCGCCCCTCGTCCACTCGTTTCCGTCCTGCTCCCACACAATCCACTTTCTTTCTCTCCTTTTCTCCTTCATCCATGCATCACATGCCATGGTTCCTGCCACCGTTGCGGGGCAAGGCCGCTACGAGAAAAAGAGAGGGGCAATGTCACTGCGGTGGGAGCAGGCGACTGGTGCAGGCACACACCACACCAGGGCCACCAATGCTGCAATCGGCAAAGCAAGAAGCTTCTACCGGCGGAGCTGGAAGCTACAACCGGCGGAATCAAAAGCTGCAACCGGCAGGCATGTGACCACATCGGGGCCACCGATGCTGCAATGGGCGAAGAAGGAATCTTCCACTGGCGTCTTTGAAAGCTACAACCCCGGTAGAGATAGAAATATACCATCGGCGGGCACGCAAGACCATGTCATGCCATCGATGCTGCAACCAGCGTAGCAGGAAGCTTCTACTAGTGAGTGAAAATTTGTGACATGCGAATCAAAAGCTACAATCGGTGGGCACACAGGACCAGGTCGTGCCATTGATGCAACAACCGGCGGAGCAGGAAGCTTCTAATGGTGAAGCGGAAAGCTGCATCCCGTGAATCAAAAGCTATAATCGGCAGCCACATAAACCATGCAAGGGCTCCAATGCTACACTGGGAGATGTGGAAAGCTACTACCATCAATGTCGTGGTGTTCTCACGGCAGATGTCATGGGATGGCTTATCGTGGGTGGAGCCTGAGGATGCCGGTGGGTTTCCGAGGTGAGATCAGGGACAAGCGATGCGAGACACGTGAAGTACCCAGGTTCAGGGCCCTCCGATAGAGGTAACACCCCTAGTCTTGCCGAATGAACTAGAGAGAGCACAAGGGCTACAATGGTGCTCCTGGAGCTGTTTGGGTGGAGGAGGAAGAAAGAGCTACCTCTCCCTCTGCCTCGTATGGGTATGTGTGTGTGAATGAGCCGACCCCCGCTCTGGGGGCTCCTGGGAGGTCTTATAGGCTGGCCTCCCAGGTTACAATGGTAAAATAAGAGGGGCAGGGCCCTGCTGTCATCGTCTCTGGCTGGCAGTGGGCCCGCCGGCTGCGGGGCCTGCCGACTGCACGGCACTGTAGCCCGTCACCTCCTACGTCATGGAGTGGTTGGCATCGTCTGTATAGTGCCGGGCCGCGCTAACATCGGTCGCCCAGGTCAGTGGGGACGGTGGCACTGTAGCCACGCCCTCTCGTCGTGGGGGAGAGGTCTTGTCGTACAGTGGGATGGGACGGGCGCTGACCCCGTCGGATGCCGGCTGCATCCAGCCGGCCGGGCGTGGCGCTGATACGTCTCCAACGTATCTATAATTTTTGATTGTTCCATGCTATTATAGTATCAATCTTGGATGTTTTTATATGCAATTATATATCATTTTTTTGGGACTAACCTATTAACCTAGTGCCCAGTGCCAGTTGTTGTTTTCTGCTTGTTTTTGGTTTTTCAGGAAATCAGTACCAAACGAAGTCCAAATGCCACGAAACTTTTTCACGATTTTTTTTCTGGACAAAAGGGACCCTGGAAGCTTCGGGAGGAAGCCAAAAGCCTCACGAGGAGGCCACAAGGCAACAGGGCGCGGCCCAAGGGGGCGTGCCCTCATGCCTTGTGGGCCCCTCGTGGCTCCTTTTGACCTAATTCCACTTCTATAAATTCTCAAATATTCGGAAACCATCAGAGAGCCAGACGAGAAAACCCTACAGCCGCCGCAAGCCTCTGTTCTTCCGCGATCCCATCTGGAGGCCTTTTCCGGTACTCTGCCGGAGGGGGAATCGATCACGGAGGGCTTCTACTTCAACCTTGCTGCCCTTTCGATGATGTATGAGTAGTTTACCACAGACCTACGGGCCCATAGCTAGTAGCTAGATGGCTTATTCTCTCTCTTTGATCTTCAATACCATGTTCTCCTTGATGTTCTTGGAGTTCTATCCGATGTAATCTTCTTTTGCGGTGTGTTTGTTGGGATCTGATGAATTGTGAGTTTATGATCAGATTATTCATGAGAAATATTTGAGTCTTCTCTGAACTCTTTTATGCATGATTGTTATAGCTTTGTATTTCTCTCCGATCTATCCGTTTGGTTTGGCCGACTAGATTGATTTATCTTGCAATCGGAGAGGTACTTTGTGATGGGTTCAATCTTGCGGTGCTCAATCCCAGTGACAGAAAGGGACATGGCACATATTTGTATGTTGCCATTAAGGATAAAAAGATGGTGTTTAATCATATTGCTTGAGTTTACTTTGTCTACATCATGTCATCTTGCCTAAGGCGTTACTCTGTTTTATACTTAATACCCTAGATGCATGCTGGATAGCGGTCGATGGGTGGAGTAATAGTAGTAGATGCCGGCAGGAATCGGTCTACTTGTCTCAGACATGATGCCTATATACATGATCATTGCCATGAATCCATCATAATTATTTGCTTTTGTATCAATTGCCCAAGAGTAATTTGTTCACCCACCGTATGTTCTGTGCTCGAGAGAGAAGCCTCTAGTGAAAACTATGGCCCCCGGCTCTACCTTTATCATATATTAAAATCCAAAAATACCTTGCTGCAATTTATTTACTTTTATTTTATTTAGTATTTTACTTTATCTATCTATCACTATCAGAATTAATCCTTGCAAATAACCGCTAAGAGGATTGACAACTCTCTTATTTGTGTTGGGTGCAAGTGTTTGCTTTTGTGTGTGTAGGTGCTGCTAAAGGGATTTTGTGTGGTTCTCCTACTGGATTGATAACCTTGGTTCTTAACTGAGGGAAATACTTATCTCTACTATACTGCATCATCCTCTCCTCTTCGGGGAAATACCAACGCAGTCTACAAGTAGCAGGAAGAATTTCTGGCGCCGTTGCCGGGGAGACATCACCAAAATTTATCAAGTACCTTTGCATAAACTATCATCCACTTGCATTTATTTTATTTGCCTTTTATTTGCATTTGCCTCTCGTTTTCATCTCCCCCACTTCTAATTTTTTTTTACAAAAACATAAAAATATTTTTGTTTGTTTGTTTGCTTCGTCGTGATGTCTCAAGAAAACACAAAATTGTGTGAGTTTTCCAATACTAATAATAATGATTTTATTAGTACTCCTATTGCTCCTCCTGCCACTAGTGTGGAGTCATGTGACATTAATGCTGCTTTGCTTATTCTTGTTATGAAAGAACAATTTTCTGGTAGTCCTAATGAAGATGTTGCATCCCATCTAAATACTTCCGTTGAACTTTGTGATATGCAAAAGAAGAAAGATGTGGATAATGATATTGTCAAATTGAAATTATTTCCGTTCTCACTACGAGATCGTGGTAAAACTTGGTTTTCATCCTTGCCTAGAAATAGTATTGACTCTTGGGATAAGTGTAAGGATGCTTTTATTGCCAAGTATTTTCCTCCCGCTAAGATTATTTCTTTAAGAAATCAAATTATGAATTTTAAGCAACTTGAGCATGAACATGTTGCACAATCTTGGGAGAGAATGAAATTAATGATAAGAAATTGCACAACACATGGTTTAAGCTTATGGATGATCATACAAAAAAATTATGCGGGACTAAACTTTGTTTCTAGAAATTTGCTAGACTTTGCCGCAGGTGGTACTTTTATGGAAATTACATTGGGAGAAGCTACAAAACTTCTTGATAATATTATGACAAATTATTCTCAATGGCACACTGAACGAACTCCAATTGATAAGAAGGTAAATTATGTTGAAGAAATTAATACTTTGAGTGATAAGATGGATGCTCTTATGAAATTGGTTGCTAGTAAAAGTGCTCATATTGATCCTAATGATGTGCCATTGTCTACTTTTATTGAGCAAAATAATGATGCTATTGATGTGAATTTTGTCTCTAGAAATAATTTGAACAACAATGCTTATAGGGGTAATTTCAATCCTAGACCGTTCCCCAGAAATTCCTCTAATAATTATGGTAATTCCTATGGCAATCCATATAATAATAATAATAGGATACCCTCTGATCTTGAAAGTAATATTAAAGAATTTATTAATTCGCAAAAGATTTTCAATGCTATGGTAGAATAAAAATTGAATCGAGTTGATGAAATGTCTAGGAACATGGATAGAATTGCTCATGATGTGGAAAATCTCAAAATTAAAATTTTGCCACCCAAGCATGATATAAATGAGTCTATTAAAGCTATCAATGTCTCCATTAATGAAAGTAAAGAAAGGACCGCTAGGTTGAGAGCTAAGCGAGAATTCTTAGAAAAAGCTAATCCACCCGGTTTCTATCATAGTAATGATGAAGATATTAAAATGATTGGTGTCTCACCTATTTAATCTTTATTTAGTAATATAAAACTTGATGAAAAAGGGACTGAAGATGAGTCAACTTTAGCTAGAAGGCGTCCCAATTATTTGGAGGGTGATGATCTTAATGATAAAAATGAAAAAAGTGATGTGCCCACTACTTTGGATTACAAGGACTTTAATTATGACAATTGTTCTTTAGTTGAATGTATTTACTTGTTGCAATCCATGATTAATTCACCTAATGCCTATGAACAAAATAAAGCTTTTACTAAACATATTGTAGAAGCTATGGTAAAAGCTCATGAAGAAAAACTTGAGTTGGAAGTTTAAATTCCTAGAAAATTGCATGATGAATGGGAACCTACTATTAAAGTTAAAATCAAAGATTATGAGTGCAATGCTTTATGTGATCTAGGTGCTAGCATTTCTACTATACCAAAATCTTTGTGTGATGTGCTAGGTCTCACCGATATAGATCCTTGCTCCCTTCATTTACATCTAGCGAATTCCACTATTAAAAAACCATTGGGTAGAATAAATGATGTGCTTATTCTTGGTAATAGGAATTATGTGCCCGTGGATTTTATTGTTCTTTATATTGAATGCAATCCGTCTTGTCCTATAATACTTGGTAGGCCTTTCCTATGAACCATAGGTGCTATTATTGATATGAAAGAAGGTAATATAAGATTTGAATTTCTATTAAAGAAAGGGATGGAACACTTCCCTAGAAATAGAATTAAGCCACCACATGAATCCATAATGAGGGCCACCTATGGAATTAATTTGAAGGATGACAACACTTGAAACTATGCATTATGCCTAGCTAGGGCATAAAACAATAGCACTTGTTGGGAGGCAACCTAGCGAATAAAATATATTTTTTGTTTTAACTTATGTTTTTGTGTGTTTACAAAATTATATCCTCTTTTATGATTTTTTTTATTATCTTTTAATTAGTGTCTGTGCCAAGTAATGCCTTTGGGATGATTTGGAAGATAGTATAATTGATGTTGTTTGAAAACAGAAACTTTTGCGTCCAGTGCTGGAATTTTCATTTTTTGCTGGAGCATCAGAACCTTTTGAAATTTTTAAAAAATATTGATATATGAATTGCCCACGCTGTGCTCATTTTTCATAATTTTTGGAGTTACATAAGTATGACTTTAATTCAGATCTTTACAGACTGTTCTGTTTTAGACAGATTCTGTTTTTGTTGCATAGTTTGCATATTTTGATGAATCTATGGATCGTATCGGGGGATGAGTCATGGAGAAGTTGGATTACAGTAGAATTATGCCAATATTAAATATGAATCAATTTACAACAGCACCTAAAGTTTAAGATTGATTTGTTATACTAACGGATCTCACGAGGTTTCTGTTGAGTTTTGTGTGCTGAAGTTTTCAAGTTTTGGGTGAGACTACGATGGATAAAGGAATAAGGAGCGGCAAGAGCCTAAGCTTGGGGATGCCCAAGGCACCCCAAGGTAATATTCAAGGAACACTCAAGCGTATAAGCTTGGGTATGCCCCGGAAGGCATCCCCTCTTTCGTCTACAATCTATCGGTAACTTACTTGGAGCTATATTTTTATTCATCACATGATATGTGTTTTACTTGGAGCGTCTTGTGCTATAGTTTGTTTGCTTTTGTTTGCTTTTTAGTTTGTCACAATCATCTTTGTTTAACACACCTTTTTGAGAGGGACACACATTATTCGTGATTTGTTAGAATATGTGCTTCACTTATATCTTTTGAGCTAGGCAGTTGCTCTAGTGCTCCACTTATATCTTTTAGAGCACGGCGGTGGTTATATTTTAAAGAAATAGTTGCACTCTCGTGCTTCACTTATATCTTTTTGAGAGTCTAATGAATAGCAATGGTAATATGCACGGGTTATGAAATTGGTCCTAATATGATAGGTATTCAAGAGGGATATAATAAAAACTTTCATGTAGATCACTAAATATGATAAGTTTGATTCCTTGCAATAGTTTTGCGATATTAAGATGGTAATATGTGGGAGGTGCTAGTAGATAATTGTGGTTTAGTAAGAATATTGGTGTTAAGGTTTGTGATTCCTGAAGCATGCACGTATGATCTGTCGTTATGCAAAGAAGTTGGAGCGTGATTTATTATTGATTGTCTACCTTATGAGTGGCGGTCGAGGATGAGCGATGGTCTTTTCCTACCAATCTATCCCCCCAGGGGCATGCATAGTAGTACTTTGCTTCGAGGGCTAATAAACTTTCACAATAAGTATGTGAGTTCTTTATGACTAATGTGAGTCCATGGATTATACGCACTCTCACCTTTCCGCAATTTGCTAGCCTCTTCGGTACCGTGCATTGCCCTTTCTCACATCGAGAGTCGGTGCAAACTTCGCCGGTGCATCCAAACCCCATGATATGTATGCTCTATCACACATAAGCCACCTTATATCTTCCTCAAAACAGCCACCATACCTACCTATCATGGCATTTCCATAGCCATTCCGAGATATATTGCCATGCAACTTCCACCGTTCCGTTTTTATGACACACATCATCATTGTCATATTGCTTTGCATGATCATATAGCTGACATAGTATTTGTGGCTCAGCCACCGTTCATCATTTTTTATATATGTTACGCCAGTATCATTGCACATCCTGGTACACCGCCAGAGGTATTCATATAGAGTCATATTTTTGTTCTAGTTTCGAGTTGTAATTTTCTTTTGAGTTGTAAGTAAATAGAAGTATAATGATCATCATTATTAGAGCATTGTCCCAGTGAGGAAAAATAATAATAAAGAGAAAAAAGAGAGGCCAAAAAGAGCCCACGAAAAAAAGGGAAAGAAAAAAAATGAGAGAAAAAGAGAGAAGGGGCAGTGTTACTATCCTTTTCCATACTTGTGCTTCAAAGTAGCACCATGTTTTTCATATAGAGAGTCTCCTATTTTGTCACTTTCATATACTAGTGGGAATTTTTCATTATAGAACTTGGCTTGTATATTTCGATGATGGGCTTCCTCAAATGCCCGAGGTCTTCATGAGCAAACAAGTTGGATGCACACCCACTTAGTTTTCATGTTGAGCTTTCATACACTTATACCTCTTAGTGCATCTGTTGCATGGTAATCCCTACTCCTCGCATTGACATCAATTGATGGGCATCTCCATAGCCCGTTGATTAGCCACGTCGATGTGAGACTATCTTCTTCTTTTTGACTTTCCCTTATTAATCTTTACCACCACATTCTATTCCACCCATAGTGCTATATCCATGGCTTGCGCTCATGTATTGCGTGGGGGTTGAAAAAGCTGAAGCGCATTAAAAAGTATGAACCAATTGCTTGGCTTGTCATCGGGGTAGTGCATGATAAATACTTTGTGTTAAGAAGATGGAGCATGACAGGATTACATGATTTTGTAGGGATAACTTTCTTTAGCATTTTTATTTTGAAAGGCATGATTGTTTATTAGTATGCCTGAGTATTGATGTCTTTATATCAAATTATAGACTATTGCTTTGAATCATTCGGATCTTCTTATTCATACCGTAAGAGAGATTACATGATGAAACATGTTAGGTAGCATTCCACATCAAAAAATCTGTTTTTATCATTTACCTACTCGAGGACGAGCAGGAATTAAGCTTGGGGATGATTGATACGTCTCCAACGTATCTATAATTTTTGATTGTTCCATGATATTATAGTATCAATCTTGGATGTTTTTATATGCAATTATATATCATTTTTTGGGACTAACCTATTAACCTAGTGCCCAGTGTCAATTGCTGTTTTCTGCTTGTTTTTGGTTTTTCAGGAAATCAGTACCAAACGAAGTCCAAATGCCACGAAACTTTTTGACGATTTTTTTCTGGACAAAAGAGACCCTGGAAGCTTCGGGAGGAGGCCAGAAGCCTCACGAGGAGGCCACAAGGCAACAGGGCACGGCCCTAGGGGGCGCGCCATGATGCCTTGTGGGCCCCTCGTGGCTCCTTTTGACCTAATTCCACTTCTATAAATTCTCAAATATTTGGAAACCATCAGAGAGCCAGACGAGAAAACCCTACCGCTACCGCAAGCCTCTGTTCTTCCACGATCCCATCTGGAGGCCTTTTTCGGTACTCTGCCGGAGGGGGAATCGATCACAGAGGGCTTCTACATCAACCTTGCTGCCCTTCCGATGATGTGTGAATAGTTTACCACAGACCTACGGGTCCATAGCTAGTAGCTAGATGGCTTCTTCTCTCTCTTTGATCTTCAATACCATGTTCTCCTTGATGTTCTTGGAGTTCTATCCGATGTAATCTTATTTTGCGGTGTGTTTGTTGGGATCCAATGAATTGTGAGTTTATGATCAGATTATTCATGAGAAATATTTGAGTCTTCTCTGAACTCTTTTATGCATGATTGTTATAGCTTTGTATTTCTCTCTGATCTATCCGTTTGGTTTGGCCAACTAGATTGATTAATCTTGCAATGGGAGAGGTGCTTTGTGATGGGTTCAATCTTGCGGTGCTCAATCCCAGTGACAGAAAGGGACATGACACGTATTTGTATTGTTGCCATTAAAGATAAAAAGATGGGGTTTAATCATATTGCTTGAGTTTACTTTGTGTACATCATGTCATCTTGCCTAAGGCGTTACTCTGTTTTATACTTAATACCCTAGATGCATGCTGTATAGCGGTCGATGGGTGGAGTAATAGTAGTAGATGCAGTGTCGGTGTACTAAAGCATGGGTGCCCTCGTACCCTGGCTTATGCACTGGCGGTTGTAGCCTTCCTGACGGCAAGGGCATGCCGGATGGTTGCTGTGACCCAAGACACAGAATAAACAAGACCGTGAAGAAGACCTCAAGGCAGGTCATCGAGAAGTACTATTCTCGTACTGAAGGTCGAGATTGCCCTTGTCGGCAAGCTTCGTACCGGCAAGGTGAAGACCAAGACTCTGGTTGCCGGCAAGCTCCTTGCCGGCAAGCAATGGCCCGGCAAGCTCCGCGCCGGCTGGCTCGTTCTGTCCCGTTACCGCTCCACCTCATCATCGGCTAGATAAGCACGCATGATAGGTGTCGAGCGGGCAGGCAGTCAATGCAGCTGGCCAAGGCACGTGTCAGCATGCCACGCCAGGATGAACTTTAATGACACACGTCCCTGGGACGTGTCAAGGTGACAGGAGGGCGCCAGGACCGGTGGTACAGATCTTTTTACCCAAAGCCTCGCCTCCCCGACGTAGCACCTAACGGTGCATTAAATGCGCTTGTCTTACCCCATTAGGAGATAGACGTGGTGATAGTGCAAGTCACTATTCAACTCTATAAATGACCATGTTAGCCACTGTGGTAACCCCTTGGCCTATAAAAGGAGGCCCACGACTACACTTAGAACGGTCGACTCCTAGCTCAATTACACGCTGTAGCTGCACTTCCCGCGCACTTGGCCGGCAAGCTGCGCTCCTTGTAACCTTTGAGCTCACATACAATCAAACCACCAGAACAAGAGTAGGGTTTTATGCTCACAGCGGCCCGAACCTGGATAAATCCTTGCTTATACTCACATCTACTAGCCCTGCTCTTTGTAGTATATTGATCCCACAGCCGAACCGCAAAGGGATCCTATCGATCCCATAGATCGTCGATTTCCCACGACATCTTTGGCGCGCCAGGAAGGGGCTCTTGTATTACGAATCAGTGTTCGTAGTGTGATCTTCCGCCCCATCACCTTCGTCGATGGCGCCGAAGAAGAAGACCGGAGCCACGACGGCTCCCACCACCTCCAAGCGGCCTTCCCAGGTGTCCGGAGACGGCGCAGGCGGCTCGGTCAGAGCGGACGTTGCGGTTGGGACGGTCGGGGCAAGAGGCGCCGACGGTGCGGATGTCCAGCCTCCCCACCATGCCGGCGATTGCAGTCAGCACACCGGAGATGGCGCATACGGCCAACTCCAACAACCCGCTGGTGAGCACGATCATCCTAGTATTACAATTCGGACCGATGTGAACCAGGACCCTACTGCCGCGACGTCCAACAACGCTGCGGCGGGACGTGTGCAGCGACCATCACAAGATGGGCACGCCATGCTTCCCCGCGGTGCTGGTGGTCCTGGACGGCGTCAAGCCGGCCCCGAGCATTGTCCTCGCGATGCTCAGGTTCCACCACCACCACGCCAACCGTTGGTGAACATGCGCAGCGGCAGCAGGTACGCGACGAGCTCCCTCCTGGCCCTGCCAGGAGTCGAACGTCGTCCCGTTCCGTGTTTCCTGCCACGCCAACCACAGCGGCAGAGGCTATGGCGCGAGTTCAAATGCTTTTGAACTTCCCACCAGCCCCAGACAAAATGGAAGAATGGAGGGCCACTATCCAGAGTCTCATCAGTTTTGCCGATCCCGGCAAAATACAGGATGTGGGCCCCTCCAGACAACCACCCACAGTGCCGGCAGGACCATCTGGCTGCCGTGCCGAAGATGGTGCACCAACGGTGCAGTCACCTCCACGTCAACAGCAACCGCGACGGCAAGCTCGTTGATCGGATGACCAGGACACTATGTCCATGGCTTCGTCGGATCCGCGGGGCCGCCGAGACCAACACCAAGTGCTCCACGAACGGCGCGACGAAGATGCCCGTATGAAGATTGAGCGGCGCCGGGAAGCACGCCGTCTATCAGACGACCGTGCCGGGCCGGTAGCATACGTGCCAGCGCCAGGGTACCCTGGGTGCTTACCTTACGAGGTGGGCTGCCCAGCGTTTACTCGTGAGTTGCGGCAAGTTTGCTGGACGTCCGCCCGCCCCTTCAAGCCAGAGCTGCCTGACAAGTACGACGGCATGCTCAGTCCAGCAGAGTTCCTTGGCATCTACACCATCGCGGTACAGGCTACCGGGGGGCGCGATGACAAGTTGCTGGCCAACTACTTCCCGTTGGCGCTCAGGCCCAACGTCAGATCATGGTTGATGAACTTGCTGGATGGCTCCATTTCCTCTTGGTCAGATCTATGCCATCAATTCGTGGGTTCCTACCAGGGCGGCCACAAGCTCCCTGGTCAGGAGAGCGATTTGCATGTGATCCCCCAAAGAGATGGCAAGACCCTCCGCAAATATATACAGAGGTTCAGCCGTGTGCACCACAACATCCTCGATGTTCATCCCGCAGCTGTTTGCACCGCATTCCACATGAATGTGCGCAACCGCAGAATGTGGTCTGAGATGAATATCGTGAAGGTCAGAACCATCAATGAGTTGTACGCCTTGGCGGACAAGTGTACACGTGCTGAGGAAGGGAGGCGACTCCCTGGGGAAGATGCTGGCGTCGAAGTCGACTCCGAAGACGATGACACAGATGACGCATCAACCATGCAGAAGAAGAGCCGGAAGCGCAATTGGAAGAGCAAAGGCAAGTAAGTGATGGCAGTTGAGAGCCCCAGTGACACCAACGCCGCCAAGAAGTACAAGGCAGAAAGCCCCGGCAAGGAGGTTGTCGGATGCGCTGACTGCCGGGAGGCTGCGGCAGGCGACAAGAGCGGCAAGACCGGTGGGCCGTGCTGCAAGATCCACCATACCAAGGGCCATGATCTCCAGGAGTGCTAGGAAGTGGAGCAGCTTAACGAGAAGCAGAAGCAAGAGTACGAGAAGTGTGACAAGGAGAAGGGCCAGGATGGTGCCGGTGGATCCGGCAAGCAGAACCGTGGTCGCCGAGGCGGCCACCGCGGCAAGGCCGAGCAGCCAAAAGAGAAGGCTGCACAAGGCCAAGATGATGGTGATGAGGACGAAGATGGGTCCGAGAAGGAGTTCCAGAACGCGATGGAGGCCATGTGTGTTGACGGAGGCGCATCTTTGCACTCCTCACACCGACAACTGAAGCAGTGGATCCGCGAGGTGAATGTCGCGGAGCCCGTGATGGGAGCGCAAAAGCCACTCAAGTGGTCACACACGCCCATCGTCTTTGACACCGAGGATCACCCTGATCGCACCACTGCGGTCGGGTGTTTGCCATTGTTGGTTTCGCCAACAATCTGCAACCTCAGGGTGATGAAGATGTTGGTTGACGGTGGGGCCGGTTTGAACTTGATCTCTCCCGACGTGATCAAGAGGCTGCAGATCCCCGACAAGGATCTTGAGGAGACCGGCACGTTCCAAGGGATCAGTCCAGGAAGGAACAAGCCGAAGGGCCAGATCACGCTGCCGGTTACATTCGGCAGCGACCTCAACTACCGGACGGAGAAGATCGTCTTCAACGTTGTCAAGATACCCCTGCCATACAATGGCAATTTGGGCCGTCCGGCGCTGGCCAAGTTCATGGCCGCGTCGCACTTCACCTACAATATCATCAAGATGCCAGGGCCGATGGGGGTCCTCACCATTAAGTCGAACCACAAGGACGCAATCATTTGCGACGACAAGCTCTACCGGGAGGCAGTGGCAGCACCTGCCGACAAGGCACCTGCTCCTGCCAGCAAAGCTCCCAGGGGAGGAAAGAAGAAGAAGAAGTCCGACAAGACATCTGATACGGACTCCGGGAAGCGCACTTTAGAGTGCAGCACGCCCATGGAGGACATACCAGAGAGCTCTGCTGGCAAGAGCAAGAAAGCCAAGGCCTCTTCGCCGGCGACCAAGCAAGTTTCCGCAAGGGAAGATGGGACGAGTGGCACTTTTTTTGTAAGTGCCACTCTCAGTGACAAATAGGAAACCAAGCTCGTTGCCTTCCTACGGGCGAATGTCGATGTGTTTGCTTGGCAAGCATCTGACATCCCCGGTGTTCCTAGGGAGGTAATTGAGCACCACCTTGCTGTCTGCCCTCATGCAAGACCCGTCAAGCAGAAGGTCAGGAAGCAAGCCTTGGAGTGGCAAGAGTTCATTGCCGAGGAAATCAAGAAGTTGGAAGCGGCAGGTCTAGTCAGAGACTTCACTGATATAAATAAAGCATGTCCAAAGGACCCTTTCCCTTTTTCGCGCATCGACCAGATTGTAGACTCCACTGCCGGCTGTGAGTTACTCTCTTTCCTTGACACCTATTCTGGTTATCATCAGATCTTTATGGCTAAGGAAGATGAGGAGAAAACTGCATTCATCACTCCATGTGGCACATACTGCTTTTTGCGTATGCCTTTCGGATTGAAGAGTGCCGGGGCAACCTTTGCCAGAGCAGTCCAGATTGGTTTTGAGCCATAGTTGCATAGAAATGTGGAAGCCTACATGGATGACATTGTGGTCAAGACCAGAGACAAGTCAACCATGATCCAGGATTTGATAGAGACATTTGCGAACTTGCGCAAGCTCAACCCCGAGAAGTGTGTGTTTGATGTTCCGCCCGGCAAGCTTCTTGGGTTCTTTGTGTCTCAGAGAGGGATTGAAGCCAACCCCGACAAGATCAAAGCAATTGAGCAGATTGAAGCACCAAGACGCATCAAGGATGCCAGGCGTCTTGCCGGCTGCGTTGCCGCCCTCAGGAGGTTCATCTCCAAATTGGCAGAGTGCGCCTTGCCATTTTTCAAGATATTGAAAAAGGCAGGTCCAGTGAACTGGACTCCGGAAGTGGAGGCCGCGCTCCAAGATTTGAAGGAGTACTTGTCCTCTCTGCCAGTCCTAGTTGCACCTAGGCCGCAAGAGACGTTGCTGCTATACTTAGCGGAAACGAATCAAATGGTTAGTGCTGCACTTGTGGCTGAAAGTGAGGTAGATGGGGAGGAGGTAGCAGCCGCAGAGCCATGACCCAACGATCCGGAATCTTCTCCGGCAAGGTCAGGTGCCGACAAGCCAGAGATTGGGCAAGCCAGCCAGCCAGATCAGCAAGTTGTGAAGAAGAAGATGGTGCAGCGCCCAGTTTACTTTGTTAGCTCCCTCCTGCAAGGGGCTAGATCAAGGTACTCTGGTGTGCAGAAGTTGCTCTTTGGCCTTCTCATGGGCTCAAGGAAGTTGCGCCATTATTTTCAAGCACACCTAGTCACTGTCGTCACTCGCTTTCCGTTGCAACGCATCTTGAGAAATCCAGAAGAAACCGACAGGATTGTGGAGTGGGCATTGGAGTTGTCAAGCTTTGATTTGAACTTTGAGAGTACCTCAACGATTCAGAGCAGAGCCTTGGCAGAATTCATTGCAGAATGGACCCCAATGCCAGACGAAGAAATTCTAGAGATCTCTCTCCCTGGCAAGGAAACTATTGACGATTGGATCATGTACTTTGACGGTGCTTTCACGCTGAAAGGCACCGGTGCCAGCGTGCTGCTTATAGCACCCACCGGAGAGCACCTCAATTACGTGCTTCAGATGCACTTTCCTAGGGAGCAGGCCACCAACAACACTGCTGAGTACGAAGGATTGCTTGCCGGTTTGTGCATTGCAATCGACCTTGGTATTCGGAAGCTGATTCTCAGAGGCGACTCGCGGCTAGTGGTGAGGCAGGTCAACAAGGATTACCAGAGCCCTTTGATGGAGGCGTACGTTAATGAAGTGAGGAAGTTGGAGGAGCACTTTGACGATCTGCAAGCAGAGCACGTTCCACGTGCCCAAAATTGGATTGCCGATGACCTGTCAAAGCTTGCCGCCCAAAAGATGCCTATGGAACCAGGAACTTTTGTGCTCCATCTGACTCAGCCATCCGTTACACCATCAAGGCTGGCAAAGAAGAGAAAGCAAGATGTTGGTGGTTACTTTCCGGCAGAGCTTTCGGTAGCCGCCAAGAAAGTGGATACCACCGACAAGATACCCTTGGCCAATGAGCCGCAGCTTCCGGCAAGCCAGATCCTTGCCGTCGAAGCAAGCGCTCCCACAGAGGGAGAAGTACCTATAGTCCTTGTCGTCGAGCCACAAGCTTCGGCATGGGCGCAGCCAATTGTCCAGTTCCTTCAGACAGGAGATCTTCTCGATGAGCAAGAGGACGAAGAAAGAGTAGCCCGTCAATCAAGGATGTACAAGTTTGTTGACAACATTTTGTACAGAAAGAGACCAAATGGGGTGAAATTGAAGTGTATCTGCCGGGAAGACGGACAGAGGCTGTTGGAAGAGATGCATGAAGGGATGTGTGGCTCTCATATTGGGTCACGCGCGCTTGTCAGCAAGGCGTTCCGTCAAGGATTCTACTGGTCGACAGCCCTTCAAGATGCCTTGGCGGTGGTCATCAGATGCGAAGCATGCCAGTTCCACTCCAAGGACATACACTAGCCAGCTCAAGCCCTCCAAACCATCACTCTCTCCTGGCCCTTCTCGGTCTGGGAGCTCGACATCATCGGCCCCTTCCCCCGTGCTGCCGGGGGCTTTGAATTCTTGTACGTTGCAATCGACAAGTTTACAAAGTGGCCTGAGGTGGAGCCAGTGAGGAAGGTGACGGCCCAGTCAGCCATCAAGTTCCTCAAAGGATTGGTTGCCCGTTTTGGTGTCCCCAACAGGATCATCACCGACAATGGCACCCAATTCACGAGTCGCACCTTCACAGCATATTGCCAAGAGCTTGGAAATAAGATCTGCTATGCGTCTGTTGCTCACCCAAGGAGCAATGGACAAGTAGAGAGGGCAAATGCAGAAGTGTTGCATGGTCTCAAGACCAAAACTTTCAACGGGCTGCACAAGTGTGGAAGGCGCTGGGTGGAAGAGTTGCCGGCGGTTCTTTTGGTCGATCAGAACGACGCCAAGTCGAGCCACTAGCCAGACATCCTTCTCCCTTGTTTATGGTGCAGAAGTGGTGCTCCCCACAGAACTCAGATACGGGTCACCTCGAGTCTTCGCCTTCGATGAGGAGGATCAAGATGAGCTGCGGCAAGATGATGCCACGCTCCTTGAGGAAGATCATTTCCGGGCTGCTGTCCGTGCTGCACGGTACCAGCAAGCTTTGCGCCGCTACCATAGCCGCAAAGTGAACACCAGGAACCTTGAGGAAGGCGACCTTGTTCTTCGTCGGATTCAGTCCACGAAGGGTCAAAACAAGTTGACGCCAAAGTGGGAGGGCCCTTACTGGGTGGTACGAGTAACTAGGCCCAGCGCAGTCCGCCTAGAGACCGAAGATGGCACTCCGGTGCTCAACTCATGGAATATTGAGCATCTTCGCAAGTTTTACCCGTAAGACGCGGTTGCTGGGCTGCCTGGCAACCTCTTTTGTACAAGTTTGCCGGAAAGGCATGTAAACCTTTGTACAGAGCCGGGCGTAGATCCCATGCACATAAATAAAGCTAAGTGTTTCACAACTCTTTGTCAAAGTACATATTTGTTTATGTGTTGCAGGCAGCCTTGTGTTACATTTTCCCTTGCATAGGATGATTAACGAACCATCAAGGTTCCAGTCTCCTCTTTTCTCTTCTTTCTTTTTCTCAAAGGACAGAAGGGTTCCTCGCATACAAGTTTCCCGGGGGGAGTGATGGTATGGATACCGAATGACGTTCAAGATATCGTCCTATGGTAAGAAGCACAGCAAAGAAAAAGCTAAGTTGCAGAACTTTGAAGTAAATTCTTTGTTGTAGTTGCAACTTCTCCTTGATCGATTTTGGCCTTTGTATGAGAAACCTGCCCGCTAAGGAACATTGTCGTGATCAGCTACGCCCTTACTTTGTTTCGAGTCCGCTCAACAATTTAAGTGGCTATGTTGTGATCGTCAAGCGTATCCTTGCCGGCAGCGGCACTTCCGGCAAGCTGCTAAGGACCCATTCCTCAAGCGCTCGCGGCAAGAGTGCGCGCACCGGCAAGTTTCCGGCAAGCGTAGGGTACAAGAATCATGCAAAAGATAGAACAAGACAAGAGAGATAGCATGCATACATCCATCCAAAACACAAGTTATATTACATCAAAGCCAAGTGCAGTTCTAACTTAAGATAATCTGTCTTTTACATGAACTACACTTGCAACAAGAAACAACGAAGGGAGCTAATCCTTGCGACCACCCTCAGTCCTCGGGACCTGATGAATCTTGCTAATGAGGGGAGCGACGACTTCTTCGCCAGCTGTGGTGTCCGTCCCCGGCGGTAAGCTTTTGAAGGCCTTGGAGACGTCAACTCCAGGGTTCCGGCAGATAATCTTGATGAGCATCTTGGAGACGACGTTGCTACAGAATTTGCGAGACTCACTGGCAAAGTTGGCAGACCTCTTTTCATGATGTTTCTTCAATACTTCGAGGAGTCCTGCAAAGAAGAGGGTGAGACTGGCACTTGTGGAATCATGCTCGCCGATGGTGAAGCTGTGGCTCTCCTTGTCCATGATGGTCACTTGAGCGGCGAGGCACTCGACAACATCGACAAGGCAACCAGTCCACGGATCCAAGGCTTTCCTATGCTCGTTAAAAGAATTTGCGGCATCAGCATGTGCAGCTTTCTCATTTTCCCAATTTACCAGCAGCTCCCTCTCCTTTTCCCTGCCAACCTCTAGATCCTTCTCCAGAGTCGCGAGCCTTGACTTGAGGTCAGCAACGAAGTTGTTGGCGGTCAAGAGTTCTTGGGCTTTGGTGGCAAGGTCCTCTTCAAGTTTCGGTACCTTGGACTCTAGCTCTACCTTAGCGGCCTCAGCGCCCTCTACGGCCTTGACGGCTTCCAAGAGCTTGGCGGCGTGAGCCTCAGCTTGAGTCTCGATGGCCTGTTTATGGCCCTCCTCTAGCTCTTGGGTCCGCTGCACGAGCAGAGTCTGGATCTCCTCGTCCTTGCCGCATAGCTTGGCGGCAAGTGCTTCCTCTCAGGCAGCAAGTTCTTTTTCCTTGACGATGAGCTATGCTTCACGCTCTGTCAACTTGCCGTCCAGGGTCGCTGCCTCCTCCTTGGCAGCGTCAAGCTTCTCTTCCTGCCTCTTGAGGATATGGAATTTGCCATCGTACCATTGGCGGATATCTTCTGCCTTCTCCTTCAGCTTCCGTTCAGCCAGCTCCATGGTTTGCTGCTGTGCGTGCAGTCTGTCCCAGCGCTTGCCGTAGCAGTCTTGCACATCCTTGAAGCCGTTGGCCATTGTCGTCAAGAATGCAAGGTCCGTGGCACCATCATTGGAGCCATCTGGGACTGCGACATTGCTGGAGAAGGGTGCCAAGATCTCCGCAATGGCGTCATCAAAAGTAGGCTCCCCAGCACCAGATGAGCTGGGGGCTTCGGATTCCTGCTGCTGACGAACAGGCTCCAAAGGGCTGATCAGGGCCTGCGCCTCGGATGCACTGGGATGGAGCTCAGTGTTTGGCCTGTCAGTGCCAGCCTCTCCCATCTCAGTGTCTCTGATGGCAGGCCCAGACGTGCTACCGGAGAGCCGGGCAGGTTCGTTGGGAACTTTCCTGGCCTCCTCAGCGGCGTACGCGGCGGCTTCCATGGCGGAAATCCTGGCGGCCTCATCAACGGCGCTCTTCGCGTTTCCTCCACAGATACTTCCCTCTCTTCCGGAGGGTTTGGTTCTGCAGGATGGAGAAAAAGTGGAGAAAGGAGAAGTTCAAGATTTAGGTCAAGTTCAAGAAAACAAAAAAAGAAAGATTGGCAAGGGATCCAGTGCGTTCAGAAAGAAGGTTACCTTGATGAACACGTGGAGGGGATGCCATTCTTCCTCTGGCAACTTCAGTTGCCGACGCTTGGTCTCCGGCAACATCGGTTGCCAGAGGGGCTTCCGCACGGATGAGCCCTTCTTGGGGCTCCTCTAGAGGAGGGCTGCTCCTTGCCGGTGAAGGTCTTGGCGATGGCCTGGGAGTCAAGGGCTCAGTCAAGGGGTCTACCCCTTGGCGCTCTCCTTCCGGCTGGCTACTTTCCAACCCCTTGTCAGTCTCCATTGTGGAAGACTCGACGGTAGTGCTCGCCAGCGGAAACTGCACGTGAACCTCACGCGGGGGGCTCGAACCGGCAACCTCAGATGAACACGCGCCTTGATCAGTGCCGGTTGCCATCTCGCCCTCTTCAGTGGTCCTGGGCTTCTTCTTGTGCCTCTCCGCCAGTGGCATTTCGTCCCTGCAAGACCAGAACAAGTAAAAAGATCAGTTCAACAACAGAGTTTGGACGATTACAAGAAAAATGTATGAAGATGGAGGTGCTTACTCTTCGTCCTTGTCGGGGTCACTAAGGACTGACAGATCGTAGAGAACTGTGTCCCCGATCCCCGCAGTCGTAGGCGATGGCGGTGAACTCCTGGGGCGCTTCGTCCCTAGGGGAGCTGGGGGCTGCGGAACGCCCGCCTCCTCCATGGTTGGCAGAATGGGTCGGCGAGGGGCAGCAACACGGGAAGGCTGTGCCCGGGAAGCTGCAGCTGATACCTTGACGGCGGCAAGCTCTTGGCTTGTCGGCTCTGTATGCGCTGCCTTCTTTTGAGCGGGCTTCTTGGCGACGGTCATCTTCACCTTGGCGGGAGGAGGGTGAGGTGGCTCTTCTTCCTCTTCCTCTTCCTCTTCGTCCGAAGACCCCTCGTGCTGCTCCTCCTCTTCTTCCCCCACCTCAGACTCCTTAGCCTGCTCTTCCTCACCAGCATGCTCTTCAGCATGCTCTTGGGGGCGGCATCCTTCGCTAGTTCCCGGAACGGTGGCCTGCTCTTCAACCTGGCTTCCGGTGCCTCCTCCGCTATCGGTGCCTTTGGCCGCCCGGGAACGAGTTGCCTTCACTCTTTTGAGCTCCTTAGCTCTCAAGGCCAGGAACTCCTTCTAGTCGTCCTTCGTCGGATGAGCCATGTCATCCTCGACTCTGATGGCCTTCTCCACTAGGTCGGCACACCAGCTTCCCACATCTTCCTTGCTGGGTTCCTCCCATGTGCTCAGAACCGTCCTGGCATCGCAGTCCGGCATCATTGCCAAAATAGAAGCCTTGGCGGTATTGTTGCATAATGGGATCACCGTTGCCGGCAGATCGAAGATGCAACCCCTGTTGAAGAGCTGGCAAATGAGCAAGTCATGCTCCATCATCGTCAAGTTTTTGTCGGGGCCTGGATGCAGATGCATTGGGTCAGCAGGGCCCTGGTAGTCCCACGCTTACCGGCCTCCTCTGTGCTGCAGCGGGGCGATCCGGCGGTGGGTGAAATCTGCCCCCACCTTCTCGATCGTCAAGCCGGCATCCTTCAGAGCGAGGATTCGACGCAGCGCCACTCCCAGCTTGGCGTCGTTACGATCGACATTGCCCCAGCTGGTGGCTTTCTCGATCCTTTTGGTCCTGAGGTGGCAGAAGGCAGGAAAATCCGCTACTTGATCCAGCACCAGTCGCCCCGCCACTCGCTCCACTTGATGTGAAGTTTGCCTTCCAGGTAATACTTCTTCGAGTTCCCCCTTTGAATCCAGGTCACACTACCGGAGAGGGCGTCATCCTGGACCCGGGGAATGAAGAAATGCCAGAACAGAGCAACACTTGGGGCTATTCCCACAAAGTTCCCGCATAGGTGTGCAAAGACTGACAGGCAGGTGACCGCATTGGGTGTGAAATCAAGCAATCTAAATCCGAAGGTATTCATCACTTCAGCAAAGAAATTAGAAAAGGGCGGGCATAGCCCGAGGTAAAAGTACCCGACGAAGAAATGGAATTGATCGTCGGCAGGAGGGAGGGATCCTGGATGCACCACTGTGGCTTCGTGATCTTGCGTCTTGCTCGCATACACGTACGCGTAGTCCTTCGTCAGATCATCTTCTGTAAGCGCCGGCGGGAAAATGGCGTGAGCCCGCCGCTGTGCAGCCTTGGCGGCTTTCCTCTCATCCGCCGCCGAACTCAGGGCCTTCCCGGTTCTCTTTGGCGCCATGGCGAGATTTGTGGTGGGGGGGGGGGGGAGCTGCGCTGCGCGGCGGCGAAGGCGGATGGCGTGCTCTGCTCTTGTGGAAGGAGGAAGACGGAGGTGGTGGATGGCTAGATTGGGAGAAGGGGGTAAATGAGCAGCGCCCTTCGCGGATTCCTTTTTATGGGGAAGGCGCGGGGGCAGGCTCTTTACCGTCCTACGTGGCTGCGCTTTTTCAAGCGCACTACCTCCCCGCGCCCGTTCTATTCCACCTCTCCCATGCCCGCATTTAATGCGCATCGTGGGGGCGTGGTAAAAGAGAAGATTACGACAGTTATCCTCTGCCACGCGTGCCTGTGCACTATTCGGCCTAGCCCAACGACACCTCGCATGCGCGTGTGGCCCAGGCCCAGGGGCTCCTGTTGGTGTACTAAATCATGGGTGCCCTCGTACCCTGACTTGTGCACAGGCGGTTGTAACCTTGCTGACGGCAACGGCATGCCGGAGGGTTGCTGTGACCCAAGACACAAAATAAACAAGACCGTGAAGAAGACCTCAAGGTAGGTCATCGAGAAGTACTATTCTCGTACTGAAGGTCAAGATTGCCCTTGCCGGCAAGCTTCGTACCGGCAAGGTGAAGACCAAGACTCTGGTTGCCGGCAAGCAACAGCCCCGCAAGCTCCGCGCCGGCTGGCTCATTCTGTCCCGTTACCGCTCCACCTCATCATCGGCTAGATAAACACGCATGATAGGTGTTGAGCGGGCAGGCAGTCAACGCAGCTGGCCAAGGCATGTGTCAGCATGCCACGCCAGGATTAACTTTAATGATACCCGTCCCTGGGACGTGTCAAGGTGACAGGAGGGTGCCAGGACCGGTGGTACAGATCTTTTTACCCAAAGCCTCGCCTCCCCGACGTAGCACCTAACGGTGCATTAAATGCGCTTGTCTTACCCCGTTAGGAGATAGACGTGGTGACGGTGCAAGTCACTATTCATACTCTATAAATGACCATGTTAGCCACTGTGGTAACCCCTTGGCCTATAAAAGGAGGCCCACAGCTACACTTAGAACGGTCGACTCCTAGCTCAATTACATGATGTAGCTGCACTTCCCGCGCACCTGGCTGGCAAGCTGCGCTCTTTGTAACCTTTGAGCTCACATACAACCAAACCACCAGAACAGGAGTAGGTTTTTACGCTCACAGAGGCCCGAACCTGGATAAATCCTTGCTTGTACTCACATCTACTAGCCCTGCTCTTTGTAGTATATTGATCCCACAGCCGAACCGCAAAAGGATCCTCTCGATCCCATAGATCGTCGTTTTCCCACGACATGCAGGCAGGAGTCGGTCTTTTTGTCTCGGACGTAATGCCTATATACATGATCATTGCCATGAATCCGTCATAATTATTTGCTTTTCTATCAGTTGCCCAACAGTAATTTGTTCACCCACCGTATGTTCTGTGCTCGAGAGAGAAGCCTCTAGTGAAAACTATGGCCCCCGGGTCCACCTTTATCATATATTAAAATCCAAAAATACCTTGCTGCAATTTATTTACTTATATTTTATTTAGTATTTTACTTTATCTATCTATCACTATCAGAATTAATCCTTGCAAATAACCGCTAAGAGGATTGACAACCCTCTTATTTGCGTTGGGTGCAAGTGTTTGCTTTTGTGTGTGTAGGTGCTGCTAAAGGAATTTTGTGTGGTTCTCCTACTGGATTGATCACCTTGGTTCTTAACTGAGGGAAATACTTATCTCTATTATACTGCATCATCCTCTCCTCTTCGGGGAAATACCAACGCAGTCTACAAGTAGCATGCGCCGTGCCCAGCCGGCCCAGAGCTGGGGGTCGGCTGGAGGGCCAGCCGGACTGAGGGGCGTTGGCCGCCCCGATGTTTTGAAAATTGCCTTGTACTCCCGAGCCTACCCGTGGGTCATCCCCCCGACCGTAGTCCCCGAAGCTGTTGAGGCTCGCCGGCTCCAGGCAGGGGGCCTCTGCAGCTTACCCCCCGGAGAAGGCGGTTGATCTCGAAGGATGCGGGCCCGGCTGGGGAGCGCTCCCTAGCCGGAGGCTGGTTCAACGCCACAGACGCCGGATGCTGGGAGCCGGCCCGCGACGCCCGGCCGGAGTAGAAACCGAACGGTCCGGCCGGCTTGCGCCCGGCCAGCGTGGCAGTTTTCGCTCGCCACGGGCCAGGGGCTTGCCACATGCAGCCTAGCGGTCGGGCGAGGCTCTATCAGGCCACGCGCGCGACGGGACGTCACCGTAGACTGGGCCCACTAAGCCGTGGCCTCAGCCCGCGCGCGGGATCCGCTGCGGCTGGGCCCGGAAGTTGGCCTTCCCGACACAATTAGTGCGCCCGTGTATCGCGGGGGAGAGTGGGGATCGTGGGTGCAGACGATCCCACTCCCCCACGACCCCTGCGGGGGTTTTAAATAGAGGGGAAGGGGAGGTGCCGGAGCACACTCACCACAACGCCCCCGCCCCTCATTCTTCTTCTTCCTCTCTGCTTCTTCTCTACGCACGCGCACACCAAGCACCGCCGCCGCGCCGCTCGTTCGGGCCGCCGTCGCACCGCGCCAGCGACCCACTGGGGCAGTTCTTTAGCGCCTTCCATGCCGACGCTGCAGCTGCGCCGCCGCCGAGCCCGGAGATGGCGGGACCCAAAGGCTCTTGGGAGGGCTCCGAAGTAGCAGACGAGGACATTACCCACCTCCGCCGGACGCGGCGGTTGCCCACGGCGGAGGAGGTCGAGGTGCGCGCGCCCGGCGACCAGGTTGCACCGGCGCCATGGGAGGATGAGCACATGGTCTTCTTCATGCACTTCTCTCGCGGGTTCGGCCTCCCCATGAGCGACTTCTTCCGCCACTTTCTCACATTCTATGGCCTGCAGCCGCACCATCTCGGCCCCAACTCCATCTTACAACTGGCCGCCTTTGTCGCGTTCTGCGAGGGGTACCTCGGCCTTCTGCCAACGATCAACCTCTGTTGCCGGTTCTGTTACCTCCGGCAGCAGACGGTGACGCCCCACATCATGACCGCCTGTAGGGTGGCCTCCGTGTACATCCGGCCGGCTAGCAGCTTCCCGAAGCTCTCGCTCCATGAGTCGGCCAAGAAGTGATAGAAATCGTTCTTCTATGTCAAGAACGCCGAGCCGGCCATCGTCCGCATCAACATGCCGGCCTTCGATGACGTTCCGCCGGCTGCGAGGCAGAACTGGAACTACTACCCAAAGAAGCCACCTGCAGAGATCGTCAACATCTATGGTCGGCTGGCAGAGATGCTGGGGCGGGAGGGCCTTGTCGCCACGGACTTCATCGCAGCCTTCATCGACCGCCGAGTGCATCTGCTCCAGCACCGGCCGCACTGGATTTGCGACATGAGCGGCCGGCTCGACCCTTGCTAGTTGTTCACTAAAGAACTAACGCCGGCTTAGGTCGCGCGCCGGGTCAACAAATCACCACGGGCAAGCTCAGTGAGAGGACTTGGTGCTTCAGCAAGGAGCCCTACAGCCAGACTGCTCCCGTGCTAGTGGTAAGCTTCCATCCGGCGACTTCTCACTTTCCTTCTTGTTTCTTTTGTATTTGACGCGAGCCGGCCCCGACTGCAGAAGTTTCCGAGCCAGCAGACTCATGACGGGCCGCACCCACAAGACCTCCAGCCAGACCGGCCGGCCTTCGAGGCAGAACAAGACCCAGAGGGTGCCGGAGCCGGGAGGCTCGACGCAGTCGAGGACCCAGAGGACGCCGGGGTCGGAGCGCAGCACGCGCCGTTCGTCCAGGACTAGTCGCACGACGACCTGGAGGACAGCGCCGACGCGGGCCAGACTGAGCCGTCCAGGCCTGTCCCGCGCCCCGGAGGCGGCTGTGGAGGACGGCGGAGACCGCTCCATCTGGTGAGCGAGCGGCCGAGGCGCGGCCGCATGGGAAGGGACCCACTGGAAGCCAGCCGGCGGGGAAGCGATTGGCAGAGGCTCCACCGGCTGGGGAGCGGCGAGTCGTGAAGAAAGTCCGGACCGCCGCCCCGTAGCTCGACGGCCCCAAGGCAGCCGACCGCGCGGACCAAACGGCCGGTCCCCATGAGCTCGGGGTGAGTTCCTCATTCAAGTTTGGTTCTTTTATTCCGTCTTGCCCTCTGTTTTGTTCTTATTTAGCTTCTGCCACCCAGGGTCCCGGCGAAGATCACCAAGACCGCTGCGTCGCCGGTGCTGGGAGGCGAGGCTGGCACGGAGAAGAGCCGGCCGGCCGACCTGGCCGCCCAGGCCTGCCAGGAGGAGGTGGCGGCCGCCGCCAAGGTGCGGGAAGAAGCTGCCACCAAGGCGGCGGAGAACGTCGCGACCAAGGCAAAGGAGAACGCAGTGGTGTGGGACGAGGCGGCCCGCCGGGTGTAGGCCGACGCACACGCGGCCAGCGAAGCGGCCGGCCAGGACGCGACGGGCGCCCACGAGCTGGCGGCCGGCCAGACGGCCGCACCGGGTGCGCCACCAACCGCCAACCGGGCCGACGGGTCTGGATGCGGCGGCGGAGAAAACCGTGGGCCCGCGACCGCCACAGCCGGAGGAGGGACGCCGCCGCCGAGCACAGGAGCCGTGCCCGGGAGTTTCGGCGCCATAGTGCTCAAGGAGGCCCGGGTCCCTGGGCGCAGCCCCGAGCCGAGGCCGGCGGGCAGCGGGACCAGCGCCGGGTCCGCGGCCCAGATGCAGCGGGACTGGGCGAGCACCAACAAAGTCACCAGCGGAGCGGTCCCGAGCAATATGACCATCGTGGAGAACGCGTTGCGCGCGCAGTTCGCTGACAACAGCGGCCGGCTGCAGGAATTCGCCCAGGGCGCCCTGAGTCGGCTGCTCCAGCTGGAGCAGTCTGTCGCGGTTAGTGTTTTGCCTTTGTTTTTTCTATAATTCTTTAGCTTTTCTTCTTGACCGGCTTGGTCGCTTTCCAGTGGGGACGCGCCAGCGCACTCAATGGGTGTAGCCCCCGAGGCTCGGGCCGGCTGCACAGTAGGCGAGTCGAGCCTTCTCGAGCGCTTTTCTAATTTCTGATTTTCTTCTTAACTTTTTTCCTGCAGGACCTCAATGATCAGCGGGTGGTGGCGTACAACCGCCTTCTGGGCGCGTACCGGGAGGGCAAGGCCCAACTCGCCGCCAAGGAGACGGAGTTGCAATAGGCCAAAGGTAGGCAACTTGCTCTTTTCCAGTGGGGGCGTACCAGCGCACCCACTAGGTGTAGCCCCTGAGGTTTGGGCTGACTGCGTAGCAGCCGGGCCAAACCTTCTCAAGCTTCAATCTTCTTTCGAACCGGTTGGTAACGGCCGTCTTGGGTCTTCATGTGCTGCCACCGCCACCGACTCGACTAAAGTCGCGAGCCTGCGTAGCCGGCTGGAGGAGGCCGAGCGGTAACTCGGCGAGTGCAAGCTCCAACACTACCAAGCCGCCGAGGAATGCGACCGGCTGGCCACGGAGAAAAGGACCAGCTGGCCGTAGAAGGACCGGCTGGTGGCCGATCACCAGGCCGAACGCGATCGGCTGGCGGAGGAGCGCCGCAAGGCGCTGGAGAAGGTGGACCAGCTGAAAGCCGACCGCGACCGGCTGGCCACCGAGTGGGCAACGAAGGAGCAGCGGGCGCTGCATGAGGCGTGGCAAATGGAGGAGTCCTTCCAGGGTATGTTTGTTTCTTTTTCTTTGGCCCGCAGCCGGCTGCGACGGTCGAGCCGGTGCCCTGACTCTGTTTTCTTCTGTTTCTTTCAGAGCACTTTGACGGCCTTCAGGACGTGGCCAAGGCGGCCATGGTGGAGCATCGGCGGTACCGAAGGGGCCAGGGCGTCCCCATCGACGAGCACGACGCCTGGTCGATGGAGGAGATTGCCCTCGTCGCCGAGGTCCAGATCCCGCTGATCGGCCAGCTCCTCCACCGGTTCCGGGATGCGGGGATGAAGCTGGTGGAGACCCTTTGGCCTGGCGTGGTCATGCCCGCGACCACCACCCGGCTGGCTAGGTGGCTGGAGGTGGCACCAGAGCGCCTGGACGCGTGGCGGGCTTCGGCGACCCGAGCCGGCGCCCAGATGGCGCTGAGCTTCGTGCTGTCATGGTACCCGGATGTGGAGCTAGGCAAGCTGGCCACCCGACGTGCCGAGGCGGACCTGGAGCTGCTTGCGGACGCTATCGGCCTTCGCGCCAGCGAGCTGGCCTCCTATGTCGACCCCAACGTATTCGTCAAGGACAGTGCGGAGGATGGGATGGATCTGCCGGAGGACACCTTCGGCCTCGCCCTTAATGGCGAGGAGGACGCCGATAGCGAGGAGCCATCTCCAGCAGCGAAGGAAACGGCTCGGCCCCGCCAGAAGCTGAGGTGGACGCCGCCACCTCAACGACTCCCGAAGCGGCCGCCCCCGAGACCGAACAGCCGGAGGCCTAGGCGACTGTAGTATATGTTCTTTTCGTTTTGCTCGAACAAGTAGGTTAGTTTGTCTGCAGTTCCACCCACTGGGGGTGTAGTGATTGTAATGAAACTTGGACGTGGGCCTTTTATCTATGTAAATATGCATGTGTTTCTGCACATCTGTGTTGTGTGCCGGTTGCCGGCTCGCTTTCTACCTTTGTCTTTTGATCCAATTTTCTTGTCCACCTCCCCCCCTCTCAACTTTTGCCCCGCTAGCTGGACAGCCGGGAGCCGGTCTGTAGCTGGGACGGGGAGTGGGCTTCAAGGATTGGTGTATAGGACTTAGGTTTGGGCGAACACTCACTCGGCCGGCTGGCTGCAGGCGGCCAAGCCGGCTGGAGCGCAGCCGGTGAGTGCGGAGGCGGATGCAAGGTGTAGCCGGATTACCCAAGCCGGACACTCCTCCTTAGCCGTTTTTCATGTGAGGGCGCTTCCGGCCTTGAGCTCTTGCCATCCGGATAGCCGGGAGCCGGTCTGTAGCTAGAGACGAAGAGAGGGCTTTGGCGACACGCACAGTACTAAGCTGGCTACAGAAAAGCGAGGCGCGGGCTAGCCGGTGCTACTTGTGAGCTGTGTTGGTAATTCCCTGAAGAGGAAGGGAGATGCAGTACAGTAGAGATAAGTATTTCCCTCAGTTATGAAACCAAGGTTATCAATCCAGTAGGAGAATCACGTAACACCTCATTAGCAGCACCTGCACACAAAACAACAAATCCTTGCACCCAACGCAAACAAAGGGTTGTCAATCCCTCGGCGGTTAATTGCAAGATTAAATTGTATGTGATAGATAGATAGATTAAACTAAAATATAAAATAAAATAAAGAAAGAAAAAGTGCAGCAAGGTATTTTTAGGGTTTTTAATATATGATTTAGATAGACCCGGGGGCCATAGTTTTCACTAGAGGCTTCTCTCGAGAAAATAGCATACGGTGGGTAAACAAATTACTATTGGGCAATTGATAGAAAAGCAAATAATCATGACGATATCCAAGGCAATGATCATATATATAGGCATCACGTCCGAGACAAGTAGACCGACTCCTGCATGCATCTACTACTATTACTCCACACATCGACCGCTATCCAGCATGCATCTAGTGTTAAGTCCATAAAGAACGGAGTAACGCCTTAAGCAAGATGACATGATGTAGACAAAGTAAACTCACGCATGAATAAACCCCATCTTTTTACCCTTAATAGCAATGATACATACGTGTCATGTCCCTTTCTGTCACTGGGATTGAGCACCGCAAGATCGAACCCATTACAAAGCACCTCTTCCCATGGCAAGATAAATCAATCTAGTTGGCCAAAACAAATCACTAGATCGGAAAAGAAATACGAAGCTATAATAATCATGCATAAAAGAGTTCAGAGAAGACTCAAATAATATTCATGGATAATCTGATCATAAACTCACAATTCATCGGATCCCAACAAACACACCGCAAAAAGTGATTACATCGGATAGAACTCCAAGAACATCGAGGAGAACATTGTATTGAAGATCAAAAAGAGAGAAGAATCCATCTAGCTACTAACTATGGACCCAAAGGTCTGTGGTAAACTACTCACGCATCATCGGAAGGGCAGCAAGGTTGATGGAGAGCCCCTCCGTGATCGATTCCCCCTCCGGTGGAGTACCGGAAAAGGCCTCCAGATGGGATCTCTCGAGAACAGAAGCTTGCGGCGGCGGAAAAAGTATTTCGTGGACTCCTTTGTTGGTTTCCCAATTTTAGAGAATTTATAGTGGTGGAATTAGGTCAAATGAAGCTGTGTGGGCCCCATAAGCCACCAGGGCGCGCCACCCCCCTGGGGCGGGCCCTGGTGCCTCGTGGGCCACTGCTCCATCTTCTGGCCCTCTCCCGAAGCTTCCATCACTTGTTATGTCCAGAAAAAAATCTCCAAAAAGTTTCGTGGCATTTGGACTTCGTTTGGTACTGATATTCTGGAAAACCAAAAACAGGCAAAAAACAGCAACTGGCACTAGGCACTAAGTTAATAGGTTAGTCCCAAAAAATGATATATAATTGTTGTAAATGTATATAAAAACATCCAAGATTGATAATATAATAGCATGGAACAATCAAAAATTATAGATACATTGGAGACGTATCAGCATCCCCAAGCTTAATTCCTGCTCGTCCTCGAGTAGGTAAATGATAAAAACAGAATTTTTGATGTGGAATGCTACCTATCATATTCATCACATATTCTTTTCTTTTATAGCATGGACATTTGGACTTGAATGATTCAAAGCAATAGTCTATAGTTTGACATGAAGATATAAATACTCAAGCATGTTAACAAGCAACCATGTCTTTCAAAATATCAATGCTAAAGAAAGTTATCCCTAGCCCATTATGCTCAATCATTGATCCATTCATGAAGCACACTCAATATTTGCTACACACAATGCACAAGTATGACAATAGTGCTCTCTAGTTGGTGCTTTATAAGAGAAGATGGAGACTCAAAATAAAAATAAAAATTGCATAAAAGTAAATAGATAGGCCCTTCGCAGAGGGAAGCAGAGATTTGCAAATGTGCCAGAGCTCAAAGCTTAAATTAGAGAGATAAAAATATTTTGAGAGGCATGCTTTTCCTGTCAACAAAAACGACCGAGAATTTCCAATATCTTCCATGCTAGACACATCATAGGCGGTTCCCAAACAGAAAGTAAAGTTTATTTCCTTTCCACCATTCTTTCACAATCCATGGCTAGATGTATCCACGGGTGCCCTCCATACCAACACTTTCCAAGGAATTTTGTTGTTATTAATTTTGATTTCATTGTGGGACTGGGCATCCCTATTACCAGCCACTCTCTTGTGCATTGACAAGTGAATAAACACTCATCGTGAGAATAACACACCTAGCATGGAAAATATTGGCCACCCCCTGCCGCTTCATGAGCGGTACGGGCACACAAAACGGAAAAATTATTTTGAAAATTAGAGTTGGCACACGCAAATTTACTTGGAACGGCATGGAAACACCGCATATAGGTAGGTATGGTGGACTCATTTGGCACAACTTGGGTTTAAGGAGTTTGGATGCACAAGCAGTATTTCCGCTTAGTACAAATGAAGGCTAGCAAATAGATTGAGAAGCAACCAACCAAAAAGTGAAAACGGTCATAAACATGCATTGAACATAACTAACACCGAATAATGCACCATAAGTAGGATATAATTTCTTTGAATAACTATTGACTTAATGTGCATGCATAGGGAATTACAAACCTTAACACTAATATTCTTACTAAATCACAATTACTCAATAAAATGACTCACATATCATCATCTCCATATCGCAAAACTATTGCAAGGAATCACACTTATCATATCCAATTATCTATATGAAAGTTTTTATTATATCCCTCTTGAATATTCATCACTTTGGGACCAAATTCATATCTTGTGCAAATTACCATTACTATTATCCACTCTCAAAAAGATATAAGGGAAGCATGAGAGTGCAAATATTTCTTCAAAATTTTAATCTTATCAACTCTCAAAATAATATAAGTGAAGCATGAGAGTTCAAGTATTTCTTCAAAATTTTATCTTATAAACTCTCAAATAATATAAGTGAAGCATGAGAGTTCAAATATTTCTTCAAAATATAGCCACCGCCGTGCTCAAAAAGATTTAAGTGAAGCACTAGAGCAACTGCCTAGCTCAAAAAAATTAAGTGAAGCACATAGAGTATTCTAACAAATCATGATGAAGGTGTGGCTCTCTCAAATAGGTGTGTCCAGCAAAGATGATTGTGACAAACTAAAAAGCAAACAAAGCAAAGACTCATATAATACACGACGCTCCAAGCAAAACACATATCATGTGACGAATAAAAATATAGCTCCAAGTAAAATTACCGATGGTTGGTAGAAGAGAGAGGGGATGCCTTCCGGGGCATCCCCAAGCTTAGACGCTTGAGTCTTCCTTGAATATTACCTTGGGGTGCCTCGGGCATCCCCAAGCTTAGGCTCTTGCCACTCCTTATTCCTTCATCCATCGTGATCTCACCCAAAACTTGAAAACTTCAATCACATAAAACTCAACAAAACCTTCGTGAGATCCGTTAGTATAACAAAACAAATCAGTACTTTAAGTACTGTTGCAAACCCATTCATATTTTATTTTTGCATTATACCTATTATATTCTAACTTCTCCATGGCTTATACCCCCCGATACAATCCATAGTTTCATCAAAACAAGCAAGCAACGCATCAAAAACAGAATCTCTCAAAAACAGAACAGTCTATAGAAATCTATTTAAAAGCCTTACTTCTGTAATTCCAAAAATTCTGAAAAATTAGGACAACGTGGGTAATTCATATACCAATACTGTGTAAAAAATTCAGATTTTTCTAACGCTACAGTACAGAACCAAAATTCCAGCACTGGACGCAAAACTTTCTATTTTCCAAACAGCATCAATTATACTATCTTCCAAATCATCCCAAAGGTTTTACTTGGCACAAACACTAATTAAAACATAAAAACTCAATCATAACAGTAGCATAAATGTGAAAACACACAATAACAGAAACAAAAAGTAAAACTTTATTTTATTCATTGGGTTGCCTCCCAACAAGCGCTATTATTTTATGCCCCTGGCTAGGCATAATGCATAGTTTCAAGTATTGTCATCCTTCTTTTTCTTACCCAAAGATGTACTTTCATCAAAGGGTTTTTCAAAGGTAATATGAAACACATCATCCATAGAGATTTTAGCATTAGCAAGTTGTCCATCTGTAAATCCTTCTTGATTACCGGCTACAATCCAAGAGTATTGTCTATTAACACTATTGAAAACTTGTTGGGTTATATTCAAAGGAGGAACTTCTTTCTTAATATTCTTATCAAAGATGTGGTCATTGCAGAACAAATATCTCAACAAGTAATCATTATTATAAAGGATCTCATCTATTACCAGTTTTTCACGGTTCATACCATAAAAATCAAAGATCTCCCTAGCTTCTCGCACTATGTGATCAAATTCATCCATGAGAACAAGAGTGGCTATTTTCTTAGCTCTAGGATCTTTTATAACCGGTAGCTCATAAAACAATCTTTGCAAAGTAGGATGGGTGCAAATAAATCTTCTTTCAAGTTTAAGAATAAGTGCGGAAATAGCATCGGCATAATTCTTAGTTTCTTTAAGTATAGGAGCATCATCAAAAGCCAAGGTCCCAACGCAATTAAAGAATTCTTGGATGACACTTTTTCCTATAACATTACCATGTCCCAACACAAAAGTTTTAGCATCAAGATTGGTAGAACTTCCCATTTTAGGAGTTTTACCATCATCAGTTTCCGCCATGCCAAAATCACTCATGATAACAATCTTCAAGCAAGCGAACAAGCAAACAAGGAAAATACAAACGGAAAATATTTTTGTATTTTTGTAAAAACTTTTTTAGAAGTGGGGGAGATGAAAACGAGAGGCAAATAAAATAAATGCAAGGAGATGTAAGTTTTATGCATAGGTACTTGATAGATGTTGATGATGTCTCCCCGGCAACGGTGCCAGAAATTCTTCCTGCTACTTATGAGCTGCGTTGGTACTTCCCTAAAGAGGAAGGGAGGATGGCCGTGCGGGGCTCATAGAGGATCGTGTGGGCCGCTAGCTCGATGGCCCACTTGGCAACCCGGCCGGTGACGTCCCGGCAGCCAATGATCTCCCCGAGGGGAGCGGTGCTCACCACGGTGATGGAGTGCTCCTGGAAGTACTGCTTTAGCTTCTTGGCGGCCAGGTACACGCCGTAGCACATCTTCTGGTAGTGGGGGTAGTTTTGCTTGGAGAGGGAGAGCACCTCGCTCAGGTAGTACACAAGCCGCTGGACCGGCTGCGCCTTTCCCACCTCAGGGCACTCCACAACCAGCACCACGCTGACCACGCGAGTGGTGGCCGTGATGTACATCAACATGGGCTCCTTCTCAGGTGGTGCGGCCAGGACGGGTGCGGTGGAGACATGCGCTTGAGGTCGCGGAAGGCCTCGTCCGCCTGTGGAGTCTAGTCAAACTCCGTCGTCTTCTTCATCAGCTGGTACAGGGGCAAGGCCCTCTCGCTGAGCCGGTTAACAAACCGGCTCAGAGAGGCCAGGTAGCCGGTGAACTTTTGGACATCGCACAACTGGGCCGGCTTGCGCATCCGCCCGATCACCTTGATTTTCTCCGGGTTGGCCTCGATGTCGCGCTCCGAGGCGAGGAAGCCGAGGAGCTGGCCAGCCAGCACGCCAAACATGCACTTCTCCGGGTTGAGCTTGATCTGGAACCGGCGCGAGTTGGCGAACGTCTCCTTGAGGTCGTCCAGGAGGGTGAGGTGCTGCTTGGTCTTCACCACAATGTCGTCAATGTAAACATGCACGTTCCTGCCGATCTGTGGCAGGAGGCACTTCTGCATGCAGTGCTGAAAGGTCGCGCATGTGTTCTTCAGGCCGAACGACATGGTGTTGTAGCAGTACGCACCAAACGGCGCGATGAAGGACGTTTTGAGGGCGTCGGCCGGGTCCAGCTTGATCTGGTGGTTGCCGGAGTAGGCATCCAGAAAGGACAGGAGCTCACAGCCGGCTGTGGAGTCGATCACCTGATCGATCCGGGGCAGAGCAAAAGGGTCCTTGGGGCATGCCTTGTTTAGGCTGGAGTAGTCGATACACATGCGCCAAGTTCCGTTCTTCTTCAGCACGAGGACTGGGTTGGCCAGCCACTCGGGGTGGAAAACCTCCATAATGAAGTCGGCTGCGAGCAGCCGGGCGATCTCTTCACCGATGGTTCTTCGCTTCTCCTCGGAGAAGCAGCGTAGCAGTTGCCGGACCGGCTTGGCATCCGGTCGGACATGGAGTTTGTGCACGGTGAACTTCCTCGGAACACCCGGCATGTCTTTGGGGGACCATGCGAAGATGTCCCGATTCTCACGGAGGAAGTCGGCGAGCATGTCTTTGGGGGACCATGCGAAGACTATGACAATGCACTGGTTGGGGTTGGCCGGGTCGAGCGAGACCCGCTTGGTGTCTTTGGACGGCTGGAATGCCGCTGCGTTGGCCGGCTGCTTCGTTGGGGTCGGCATGGCCGGCAGCTCGCTTGCCAGCGCCATGAGCCAGTCGAGCTGGCGCTTCTCTTCGGTGATGACCAGGGACTCGGCCAGCCGGTAGCCGGCTGCGGTGCATTCCAAGGACTTCTTGTAGCCTCCGGCTACGGTGATGATGCCCTTCGGACCCGGCATCTTCATCTTCAGGTAGGCGTAGTGGGGCACTGCCATGAACTTGGCGAGCGCGGGACGGCCTAGGAACGCGTGGTAGGGGCTGCTGATACGTCTCCATCGTATCCATAATTTTTGATTGTTTCATGCCAATATTTTACAACTTTCACATACTTTTGGCAACAATTTATATGATTTTCTTGGACTAACATATTGATCCAGTGCCCGGTGCCAGTTCCTGTTTGTTGCATGTTTTTTGTTTCGCAGAAAATCCATATCAAATGAAGTCTAAACGCGATAAAAATTTACGGAGATTTATTTTGGAATATATGTAATTTTTGGGAAAAATAATCAACGCGAGACGATGCTGGAGGGGCCCACAAGCTCAAGGGGCGCGCCCCCTACCCAGGGCGCGCCTGGCAGGCTTGTGGCGCCCCTGTAAGGCGGTTGGGGCCCTTCTTCCGCCGCAAGAAAGATAATATCCCAAAGAAAATCCCCTCAAAATTTCAGCCCAATCGGAGTTACGGATCTCCGGGAATATAAGAAACGGTTTTCGGCCAGAAAAGAAAAACACGAAACAGAAGAGAACAGAGAGAGAGAGATCCAATCTCGGAGGGGCTCCTACCCTCTGGGAGCCATGGCGGCCAAGGACCAAAGGGGAAACCCTACTCTCATCTAAGGGGATGCCAAGGAAGAAGAAGAAGGAGGGGGGCTCTCTCCCCCTCTCTCTCCCGGTGGCGCTGGAACGCCGCCGGGGCAAACATCGTGTGGCGGCGATCTACTCCAACAACTCCACCATCTTCCTCAACACCTCCATCACCTTCCCTCATCTATTTACAGTGGTCCACTCTCCCTCAACCCGCTGTACCCCCTACTTGAACATGGTGCTTTATGCTTCATATTATTTTCCAATGATGTGTTGCCATCCTATGATGTTTGAGTAGATTTTTGTTGTCCTATGGGTGATTGGTGAATTGCTATGATTGGTTTAAATTGCTTGTGGGTATGTTGTTGTCCTTTGGTGCCCATCATATGAGAGCGCGCGTGGATCACACCATAGGGTTAGTTATATGTTGATAGGACTATGCATTGGAGGGCAAGAGTGACGGAAACTTCTTCCTACCATAGAAATTGATTCATACGGGATTGAAGGGGGACCAATATATCTTAATGCTATGGTTGGGTTTTACCTTAATGAACGTTAGTAGTTGCGGATGCTTGCTAATAGTTTCAATCATAAGTGCATAGAATTCCAAGTAAGGGATGACATGTTAGCAGTGGCCTCTCCCACATAAAAACTTGCTATCGGTCTAGTAACTTAGCCAATTGCTTAGGGACAATTCCGCAAATCCTACCACCACTTTTCCACACCCGCTATACTAACTTAATTGTAATTTATTTAGAACAACACTTAATTTTTATTTTCATGTTCTTTATTATCTTGCAAACTTATCTTACTACACCTACAAAGTACTTCTAGTTTTATTACTTGTTTCTAGGTAAAGCAAACGTTGGTGTGCGTAGAGTTGTATCGGTGGTCGATAGAACTTGAAGGGAATATTAATTCTACCTTTAGCTCCTCGTTGGGTTCGACACTCCTATTTATCGAGAAAGGCTGCAAACGATCCCCTATACTTGTGGGTTATCAAGACCTTTTTCTGGCGCCGTTGCCGGGGAGCAATAGCGTGGGGTGAATATTCTCGTGTGTGCTTGTTTGCTTTATCACTAAGTATTTTTTATTTTGTGCTCTTGTTTTCTATCTTTAGTTATGGGTAGGAAACGTAAAATACCAAAAAAAATAGTTGTACTTGCTAACCCAATGGTTGAAGAACCACCCAAAATCTTTCATACCGCTGAAGCTTTCTACTTGGATCATTTTCAATCCCTTTGTGCTCGTGCTAAAAACCCAACTAGCTTAGTTGAGGGAAAATCATTAGATGAGCATGCTTATTTTGTGCGACACCGCTTGTCTCAAAAAGAGAAACTCTTAAGGTCTCAAATTAATTGTTTGCAATGCTATGCTTGGAATTTATGCGAAATATATGATTTTACTTGTTGTTTTGAAGACCCTAAAAAACACCTTCCCTACCAATGTGAGTTTAAGGATAATGGAATCTTATCTTCTTATGCCAAAGGTGTTTATAGTTACTATGATATTGAACAAATTTAAGAATTTGTTTCTTTTAAGGGTGCCTATGAAATTGCTTCTTTGATTGAAAAGTGTGATGCTACTCTTTACAAATCTGAAAATTTTGCCATACTTAAATGTAATGCTTATGTTAAAGAATATATTGAGGAAGTCCCCACTGTCCAAGAGGAGACTAACAATTTGCAGGAGTCTATGGAAGAAGAAATTGCTGAAATTGTGAGCTCATTAGATGAAAAAGATGAGAAGGAGAGCGAAGAACAAAAGGAGGAAGGGTGGATTAGCTACCCGTGCCCAGCTCCTAATGAGAGTAACTCTTCAACTCATACATTGTTTAATTTCCCTTCGTGCTTACCGAAGGATGAATGCTATGATAATTGCTATGATCCCTTTGATTCTTTTGAAATATCCCTTTTTGATGAAATTGATGCTTGCTATGCTTGTGGCCATGATGCCAATATGAATGATGCTTATGGAGATGAACTTGCTATAGTTCCTTATGTTAAACATGAAATTGTTACTATTACACCTACGCATGATAGTCCTATTATCTTTTTGAATTCTCCAAACTACACTATATCGGAGAAGTTTGTGCTTATTAAGGATTATATTGATGGGTTGCGTTTTACTATTACACATGATGATTTTGATGAATATAATATGCATGTGCTTGCTGCTCCTAATTGCAATTACTATGAGAAAGGAACTACATCTCCACCTCTCTATGTTTCCAATACGATAAAATTGCAAGAAACTGTTTATACTATGCATTGGCCTTTACTTGATGTGCATGAATTGTTCTTTTATGACATGCCGATGCATAGGAAGAGAGTTAGATTCTGTTGTTCCATGATATATGTTGCTTTGTGCTCACTACTAAATCACAAATCATTGTTAATTAAAATTGGCTTTGATATACCTTGGGATCCGGGTGGATCAATTACTTGAGCACTTTATGTCTAGCTTAATGACTTTAAAGAAAGCGCTGCCTGGGAGACAACCAGGAAGTTTTAGAGAGTCATTTTATTCTGTTGTGTGCTTTTAAAAAGTTTAAAAACAAAAAAATATAGAGGGGAACCTAAAACTTTTTCAAAAAGAAAAGTGAAAGTGAGACAGATGAGCAATGTGGAAGTGGGGGCTAGCCTTGAACTTTGTTCATGCCCAAGGAGACTTTGTGAACCTTGATTACATAAAATTTTCAACAAAAATAATCATCCCCTCGTACAAATCCATTGTATTATAAAAATAATGTGCCAAGATTTACCTTTAGGATGTTTAAATTGCTTGTCTGGTGTGTGAGTGCAAAAACAGAAACTTTTGTTGTAGTGTTTGAATTTCTATATTTTACTGGAACATGAAAAAATTCTGAAATTTTTACACAGTACTGCTATGCAAGTTTTTTATTTTTTCCTAATTTTTCAGAATTTTTTGAGTTACAGAAGTATATGTTTCATCTGCATCTTTACAGACTATCCTATTTTCACAGATTGCTGTTATAGTCTTTTTATTTGCGTATGTTTGAAATCTTGTTGAGCCCCATTGACTTGGGAGCCATAGAATTGTGATAGCATACAGTGGGTAATGTTTGATTATAATTATACAATAATGTTACAGCATGACATGATGGGATTTGATGTTATATGTACTAACCCCTCTAATAAAAAGTTCGGTTAAGTTTTGTGTGGATGAAATGTTCGAAGAACGAGGAGGTATCGATATGAGGAGAATAAGGAGAGGCAAGAGTTCAAGCTTGGGGATGCCCAAGGCACCCCAAGTAAATATTCAAGGAGACTCAAGCGTCTAAGCTTGGGGATGCCCCGAAAGGCATCCCATCTTTCTTCTTCAACAATTATCGGTATGTCTCGGTTTTTGTTTCGTTCACATGATATGCGTAAATTCTTGGAGCGTCGTGTGTTTTTTATTTTTCTTTTAATAATGCACCATGTTGGTATGAGATAGTCCTTGGTTGATTTATAGAATGCTCTTTGCACTTCACTTATATCTTTTGAGTATGGCATTATAGAATGCTTCATGTGCTTCACTTATATCATTTGAAGTTTGGATGCCTGTTTCTCTACATATAGAAAACCGTTATTTGTAGAATGCTATTTTTCTTCACTTATATTTATTAGAGCGTGGTCAAGTCTTTTGTAGAAAGAATTAAACTCTCATGCTTCACTTATATCTATTTAGAGAGTCAACAGGAATTGGTCATTCACATGGTTAGTCATAAAATCCTACATAAAACTTGTAGATCACTGAATATGATAAGTTTGATTCCTTGCAATAGTTTTGCAACATTGAGATGGTAATATGTGGGAGGTACTAGTGAATAATTGTGGTTTAGTAAGAATATTGGTGTTAAGGTTTGTGATTCCCGAAGCATGCACATATAGTCTTTAGTTATGCTAAGAAGTTGGAGCATGATTTATTATTGAGTGTCTTCCCTTGCGTGGAGGTTGGGGGTGCGCGATGGTTAAGTCCTACCAACCTCCCCCCTAGGGGCATGCATAGTAGTACTTTGCTTCGAGGGCTAATAGACTTTCGCAATAAGTATGTGAGTTCTTTAGGACTAATGTGAGTCCATGGATTATACACACTCTCACCCATCCGCAATTTGCTAGCCTCTTCGGTACCGTGCATTGCCCTTTCTCACCTTGAGAGTTGATGCAAACTTCGCCGGTGCATCCAAACCCCGTGATATGATACGTTTTATCACACATAAGCCTCCTTATATCTTCCTCAAAACAGCCACCATACCTACCTATTATGGCATTTCCATAGCCATTCCGAGATATATTGCCATGCAACTTCCATCATCATCATACACATGACTTGAGAATTCATTGTCATATTGGTTTGCATGATCGCAAGATAGCTAGCATGATATTTTCATGGCTTGTCCATTTTTTTATATCTTTGCTACGCTAGATCATTGCACATCCTGGTACACTGCCAGAGGCATTCATATAGAGTCATATTGTTCTAGTACCGAGTTGTAATATTGAGTTGTAAGTAAATACAAGTGTGATGATCATCATTATTAGAGTATTGTCCCAGTGAGGAAATTAAAAAAGAGGCCAAAAAGAGCCCAACAAAAAAAGAAAAAAAAGGGGCCAAAAAAAGCCCACCAAAAAAATGAAGAAAAAAAGAAAAAAGAAAAAAATGAAAACAAAAAAAATGAGAGAAAAAGAGAGAAGGGGCAATGCTACTATCCTTTACCACACTTGTGCTTCAGAGTAGCACCATGTTTTTCATATAGAGAGTCGCCTATGTTGTCACTTTCATATACTAGTGGGAATTTTTTTATTATAGAACTTGGCTTGTATATTCCGATGATGGGCTTCCTCAAATGCCCGAGGTCTTCATGAGCAAGCAAGTTGGATGCACACCCACTTAGTTTTCAGTTTGAGCTTTCATACACTTATAGCTCTTAGTGCATCCGTTGCATGGCAATCCCTACTCCTCGCATTGATATTGATTGATGGGCATCTCCATAGCCCGTTGATCCGCCTAGTTGATGCGAGACTTTCTCCCTTTTTGACTTCTCCTTATTGATCACTACCACCGCATTCTATTCCACCTATAGCTATGTCCATGGCTCACGCTCATATATTGCGTGGGGGTTGAAAAAGCTGAAGCGTGTTAAAAAGTATGAACCAATTGCTCGGCTGACATCGGGGTTGTACATGATTTATATTTTGTGTTAAGAAGATGGAGCATGACAAGGCTATATGATTTTGTAGGGATAGCGTTCTTTAGCATTTTTATTATGAAAGGCATGATTGTTTGTTGGTATGCCTGAGTATTGATGTCTTTATATCAAATTATAGACTATTGCTTTGAATCACTCCTGTCTTAATATTCATGCCATGATTAGATTATATGATCAAGATTATGCTAGGTAGCATTCCACATCAAAAATTATCTTTTTATCATTTACCTACTCGAGGACGAGCAGGAATTAAGCATGGGGATGCTGATACGTCTCCGTCGTATCTATAATTTTTGATTGTTTCATGCCAATATTTTACAACTTTTACATACTTTTGGCAACAATTTATATGATTTTCTTGGACTAACATATTGATCCAGTGCCCAGTGCCAGTTCCTGTTTGTTGCATGTTTTTTGTTTCACAGAAAATCCATATCAAAGGAAGTCCAAACACGATAAAAATTTATGGAGATTTATTTTGGAATATATATGATTTTTGGGAAAAAGAATCAACGCGAGACGATGCCCGAGGGGGCCACAAGCTCAAGGGGCGCGCCCCCCTACCCAGGGCACACCTGGCAGGCTTGTGGAGCCCCTGTAAGGCGGTTGGGGCCCTTCTTCCACCGCAAGAAAGATAATATCCGGAAGAAAATCCCCTCAAAATTTCAGCCTAATCGGAGTTACGGATCTCTGGGAATATAAGAAACGGTTTTTAGCTAGAAAAGAAAAACGCGAAACAAAAGAGAACAGAGAGAGATCCAATCTCGGAGGGGATCCTGCCCTCTGGGAGCCATGGCGGCCAAGGACTAGAGGGGAAACCCTTCTCCCATCTAGGGGGAGGCCAAGGAAGAAGAAGAAGGAGGGGGGCTCTCTCCCCCTCTCTCTCCCGGTGGCGCCGAAACACCGCCGGGGCAAACATCGTGTGGCAGCGATCTACTCCAACAACTCCGCCATCTTCCTCAACACCTCCATCACCTTCCCTCATCTATTTACAGCGGTCCACTCTCCCGCAACCCACTGTACCCCCTACTTGAACATGGTGCTTTATGCTTCATATTATTTTCCAATGATGTGTTGCCATCCTATGATGTTTGAGTAGATTTTTGTTGTCCTATGGGTGATTGGTGAATTGCTATGATTGGTTTAAATTGCTTGTGGTTATGTTGTTGTCCTTTGGTGCCCATCATATGAGAGCACGCATGGATCACACCATAGGGTTAGTTATATGTTGATAGGACTATGCATTGGAGGGCAAGAGTGACGAAAACTTCTTCCTACCATAGAAATTGATTCATACGGGATTGAAGGGGGACCAATATATCTTAATGCCATGGTTGGGTTTTACCTTAATGAACGGTAGTAGTTGTGTATGCTTGCTAATAGTTCCAATCATAAGTGCATAGAATTCCAAGTAAGGGATGACATGCTAGCAGTGGCCTCTCCCACATAAAAACTTGCTATCGGTCTAGTAACTTAGCCAATTGCTTAGGGACAATTCCACAAATCCTACCACCACTTTTCCACACTCGCGATACTAACTTAATTGTAATTTATTTAGAACAACACTTAAATTTTATTTTGACATTCTTTATTATCTTGCAAACTTATCTTACTACACCTACAAAGTACTTCTAGTTTTATTACTTGTTTCTAGGTAAAACAAACGTTGGTGTGCGTAGAGTTGTATCGGTGGTCGATAGAACTTGAAGGGAATATTAATTCTACCTTTAGCTCCTCGTTGGGTTCAACACTCTTATTTATCGAGAAAGGCTACAAACGATCCCCTATACTTGTGGGTTATCAGATGCTTAGGTCCACCACCTCGAACCAGATCGGCTCGCAGCGGAAGTATTCGTGGGCGCCAAACAGAACGTCTAGCCGGATCTTGCCGATGGGGGAGCAGGAGTGGCCCGGCACGATGTTGTGAAACCCGTCCGGCTGGGCTGCAAGTGCTTCTCCTTGATGCCCAGCTTGATCATGGTGTCGCGGTAGAGGATGTAGATGCTGCTACCGCCATCGATCAGCGCCCGCGAGAAGCGGGAGGTGCGTCTCTCAGAGACGAAGGTGGGTTCGAGGATGAGGGCATAGCCACCCAGCGTGGGCATCACAGTCGGGTGGTCCTCCCAGCTCCAGGTGATGGGTTTCTCGGACAAATGCATGTACTGGGGGACCGGAGGGACGACGGTGTTCAGCTCGTGCTGGTACTTGCGCTTGCTGTGCTTGTCGTCACCCACGCTGGTGATGACGATGTAGGCCACGTCCTGGCGGGGGAAGTCATCGCGGAGGCCGTCGGCTGCCGGAGCCGGCGGGGGAGGCGGAGGCGGAAGGCCGTCACCCCGCATCGGGCACTGAGTCCAGCTGCACTGCCGGGTCATGTGCATAGACGGCTTCGCGCCGCTGTGATGCTTGTAGGGCGCGTCGAGAATCTGCTCGAAGGTGAGCTTGGGCTGCCACGCGGCCTTGACGGTTCGCTGTCACTGGTTGGGGCCCTGATCGGCCGGCTGCTCCTCCTCAACAACGGCGACTTGCCGGCTGCCATACCGAGCGTTCGGCTGCTCGCCCTTCCGCTTATTGTTGTTGTCATTCTGCTAGTGCTTGCCGCTGTCGCCAGCCGGCCGAGGGTTAGCCGGCTGGGTCTGGACCGCCTTGCCGGCCGCGTTCAGCCGGACCGGCATGCGCATCACGGAGTCGGCCGTGGCGTACTTGTCTACCTTGGCCATGAGCTCCGCCATGGTCGCTGGCTCGGAGCGCATGAGCTTGTGTTTGAGTAGGGTGCCGTCTCGGATCCCCTCGGTGAAGTACTGGATCGCCTGCACCTCGTGGACCCCCTTGCAGGAGTTGCGCAGCTCTGTCCACCGCGTGAGGTAGTCGCAGAGGGACTCGTCCTGCCCTTGTACGCACATGGAGAGGTGGCGAGGCTGGCCCGGGCGCTTGTACGTGCCGGTGAAGTTGCGCACAAATGCCTCCTCGAAGTCCAGCCAGGTATTGATGCTGTTAGCCGGCAGGCTGTTCAGCCACGTCCGGGCCGAGCCAAGCAGCATGAGGGGCACGTAGCACACCGCTACGCGCTTGTTGCCGATGGCTATGCCGACGGCCGTGGTGTAGTCAGTTAGCCGGTCTTCCGGCTTGGTGACACCGTTGTACTTGGGGGTGTCGCGGGCCAGCGTGAATGTCAGGACCCCGATCCTAAGTCACACCGGTCTAGCATGTAACACATCATATCACTTTGCGGCCTGATGACCCACAAGTATAGGAGATCAATCGTAGTCCTTTCGATAAGTAAGAGTGTCGAACCCAACGAGGAGCAGAAGGAAATGACAAGCGGTTTTCAGCAAGGTGTTTTCTGCAAGCACTGAAATTATCGGTAACAGGTAGTTTGATAGCAAGATAATTTGTAACAAGTGACTAGTAACAATAGTAACAAAGAGTGCAGCAATATAGCCAAATCCTTTTTGTAGCAAAGGACAGGCCGGAACGATCTCTTATAATAAGTAAAGCGTTCTCGAGGACACATGGGAATTTCATCTAGTCACTTTCACCATGTTAGTTTGATTCGAGTTCGCTACTTTGATAATTTGATATGTGGGTGGACCGGTGCTTGGGTGCTGCCCTTACTTGGACAAACCTCCCACTTATGATTACCCCCTCTCGCAAGCATCCGCAACTACGAAAGAAGAATTAAGACTACTCTAACCATAGCATTAAACATGTGGATCCAAATCAGCCCCTTACGGAATAGCGCATAAACTAGGGTTCAAGCTTCTGTCACTCTAGCAACCCATCATCTAATTACTACTCCACAATGCATTCCCTTAGGCCCAAAGATGGTGAAGTGTCATGTAGTCGACGTTCACATGACACCACTAAGAGAATCACAACATACACATCATCAAAATATCGAACGAATACCAAATTCACATGATTACTTATGACAAGACTTCTCCCATGTCCTCAAGAACAAAAGTAACTACTCACACATCATCAACATGTTCATGTCCAGTAGGGTATTGAATTGCATAATAGATCTGAATATATAATCTTCCACCAAGTAAACCAACAAGCATCAACTACAAGATGTAATCAACACTACTAGCAACCCACAGGTACCAATCTGAGGTTTTGAGACAAAGATTGAATACAAGAGATGAACTAGGGTTTGAGATGAGATGGTGCTGGTGAAGATGTTGATGAAGATTAGCCCTCCCACGATGAGAGGGTCGCTGGTGGTGTCGATGGCGATGATTTCCCCCTCCCGGAGGGAAGTATCCCCGGCAGAATCTCTCCGCCGGAGAGCAAAAGTGCTCCTGCCCAAGTTCCGCCTCGAGACGGTGCGCACCGTCCCAAAAGTCTTCTCTATATTTTTTAGGTCAAATTCCCTTATATACCAGAAAATGGGGGCCAGAAGTGGGCCAGGGCCCCACGAGGTACCAGGGCGCGCCTGGGGGGGGGGGGTGGCGCGCCCTGGTGCCTCGTGGGCACCTGGGTGACCCCCTCTGGTACTTTTTGCTTCCAATATTTTTTATATATTCCAAAATAATTCTCCAGAAAATTTCAGATCATTTGGAGTTGTGCAGAATAGGTATCTTGACAGAGCTTTTTCAGGTCCAGAATTCCAGCTGCCGGTATTCTCCCTCCTTGTGTGAATCTTGCATATTTAGAGAGAAAAGGCATTAGAATAGCTCCACAAAGTGTTATATTGACTAAAAACACAATAAATAACAGTAGTAAAACATGATGCAAAATGGACGTATCACGGCCTCACGCACGGTAACCCACGGCTGCCGCCTTCACCTGGGCCGGGACCGTTTGCGCCTTTTGGCCCACGTATATGATTGTGTCGCTAGCATCCATGTGACAGAGAACCCGGGCCGACATGACTAGTCGTAAACCAAGGTGGCACAGACTTACAGGGACAGGCATACATGACCCAGCAATGCACGTGTCGGTCAGCAGCGAGTGTAACGGAGTCGTAGCAAGCTACAAGGACTCCAGTAAAACACCGTGTGACATTTCCCCGTAGGGACAGACACAGGAGCAAAGAAGGACACATGCCGGTCAATCCAGGTGTTCCGGATGGAAGCACTAGGAGGCATTTCCCCATAAGGAAGGCTACCAAGAATAAACAACTAGGTGTCGGATCCCACACATACCAGTGCATTTCAAACATACACACAATATGCACGATATGTGTAAATACAACATGGCATCACAACATAACTCTATGACTCAAAGTATTTAATTAAAAGGGCTCCAAGGAGCCTTACATAGCATGATATTACAAACATGGGTCTCATGACCCAACATTCAAGTCATACAAGCAACAAGCGGAAGCATAAACCTGTCTGAGTACAGACAGCTGAAAAGAAAGTAGGCTAGAAAGCCTGTCTATCTACAAGACCCTCCAAAGGAACCAGACCTCTGTCTGGGATTCCCAAGCTAATCGTCGAAGCCCACGTAGCACTACTAGTGAGACCGAAGTCTCCTCTGCAAAAACATATATTAAGCAAACGTGAGTACAAATGTACTCAGCAAGACTTACATCAGAACTAACTACATATGCATCGGTATCAACAAGGGGTTGTGGAGTTTAACTGCAGCAAGCCAGCTTTGACTCAGTGGCTATCCTGTACTACGACTACCAGTATTTTCTTTGAGGTGAGAGATCGCACACGAGTCCACATATTCACCATATCAAAACACCACTATGGATCCGCACCGTCTCCCTACGAGAAGGCCATCCATAGCACTCACACTTATCTTGCGCATTTTACAGTATCCATTTCAACTTGTCTATGAACAATGTAAGCTTCCAAGTAGTCCATATCCGCGGACACGGCTATTCGAATAGATCATTAACCCTGCAGGGGTGTACTTCTTCACACACGCTCTCACCACTTACCACCATATACACGTCATGTATCTCGGCAACTTCAAGCGGAAGCCTGGTGAGGGTGTCGGACATGACCTGACTAACCACACAAGACTCTAGTCCAGTTTTATCGCCTATTTGAGTCCACTCTGCAAGGAAGTCCGGCCGAAGTTTCCAGTACGGCCCCAAACGATGAGTGCATGGTTCCCAAGAGCACCATTCGGGTGTCACTTGGTACACCGTGCCTCGGTGTCTCTACCGCATCATAGCCCACCCCTAGGGTCAGCGCTACGCACGGCCGCCAACACATATCCTACAAACACCAGAAACTAGTTGCGACTCCTGGACAGAGATCAAGGCGGTTAATAAGTCGAGAGGGTCCATGGGTTTCAGGCCCAATGCGTGGTAGTAACTGGTCTTGGATCACAAACACGGAACTCAGTTCCTGAGGATGGTCTCAATGAGACAACCCACCATGTACTCCTACATGGCCTCTCATCGCTACCTTTACCAAATCGTGTTCACACACTTAGCTCTCAGCAGTAGGACATGTTCACCACCATCCCGATCCATCCCAGATTAATCAGACCCGACACAACTCTAAGCATAGCAGGCATAACAAGCAACCATGAATGAGTAGGCACATCATGGCTCAAACAACTCCTACTCATGCTAGCGGGTTTTACTATTTACTGTGGCAAGGACAGGTCATGCAGAGGAAGGGGTTCAACTACCGCAACAAGTTACAGTTGAATCGTTGTTGTCCTAATGCAGTAAAAGAGAGCAAGAGCGAGAGAGTGGGATTGTATCGGAATGCTCAATGGGGGTTTGCTTGCCTGGCACTTCTGAAGATAGCACCGCTCTCCATCAGTGACAACGATCACAACGTCGGAAACATCGGCTACCGAGAAGGAACAACACTGACTAGCAAAGAAGGAACACAATCAATGCAATGCACAATCACATGAATGACATGACATATTAAGGTACTAAATTCACCTAATGCAATATTTAGCCAAATTAATTGAAGTGGAATCCAAACAGGATCAAATTCCAACTCCAAATGTTATTTCAAAAGTTGCCCTAATCATCATTTGTCCTATTCAGCGAGGTTAACTTGTTCAAACATGCATGAAAGTGCCATAAACAGATTCTTCATATTTTTCTGATCATTTTTCATATATAAATGATTTCCATCTGAGCTACGGTTGATTTACTATGATTTTTCAAAGTTTGGAGTATTTTTTGAAATTCATAAATCATTTTCTGATTTATTTTAAATTCCAGAAAAGCTTTATGACGTCAGTACTGCATCAGCATGGTGTCAGCAGTCAACTGGGTCAAACCTAACCAAAGGGTCCCGCGTGTCAGTGGCACAGTGTTAAATTAGTGTTAATACTAATCCTAACTAAAGTCATTAGGTCAGGGTTAACCGGCGATTAGGCCGGAGTTAGGCCACCGGCGAGGTGCCAAGACGGTGGCGGTGCTCGGAAACGCAGCACAGGGTGCCGTTTGACGCGCGGTTGGGCTCCCTGTGAAGCTGATGCTCGTGCGCGTCGGATGGTGCGAGTGGTGGGTCGCGGGGCAGCCTGAGCTCGCCGAAAACAAGCTCGCGGCGGCGGCCGGAGTTCTGGCTCGAGCGGGCGCAGCGCTGCATTGCGCTAGGGAGGGATCTGGCGGTGGCGTTAGCTTGCTGCGGAGCTGCGGAGCACATAGCCGTGCTCGGGCGCGAGCTATGCTAGCTCTAGCTACGGCGGTGACACGAACGGCGGCGACTAGCTCTCGGCTCCGGTGGAACTACGGCCTAAAGGGAGAAATCGACGATGCGGCTAGGTGGGAGGTGATCAAGAGCTCACGGCGGGGTTAGCAGAGGCGAAAACGAGGCTGGGGGCGCGTTGGAGTCAACGGGGCGGAGGTGGCGATCTCCGGCGGCCGGGGTTGAAGACGAGCTCGGGGTCATCGCTGTGATGCTCCTGGCGTCGTGCGGCTCGGTGAGGAGGATGAGGGCGTTGCTGCGCTCCTTCTTGACACGGCGGCGACCGTGCGGTGGCCGGTGGCTGCGCGAGCGGTGGACAGCGGCGGCAGCAGCGTTCGGGCACTCGCGGGAGAGAGGGACAGAGGAGGGGAGCGAGGGCGAGAGTGAGAGGAGGTTGAGGGGGTCGCGTGGCGACGTCCAGGGCGTCGGGGGCGCAGACAGGCAGGCAGGAGGTGGCGCGCATGTGTGAACACGCGGCAGGCACACGCCCTCCTGCCCACTGGCAGGAGGTTGAAGACGGCGCGCGGCTGGGCTGGGCCAGCTACAGTGCTGGGCCGGCTGGGTACACTCTCTCTCTCCTTCTGTTTTTTCTATTTTAGGTTCTGTTTTCTATTTCTGCTACTGTTTTGGCTTTAGTAAAAATAATAGAGCATTTCTAAAAATCCTGAAATTAATTGTGGGCACAATTTGAATTATTTCCAACAGCCCTCAACTGTTTCCAAAATTATTAGAGCATTTAATTTATTTATAGCATTTAAATGCCCTAACTCAAATACAATATGATTTAATTCAAAAATCTAGGATGACCTAGAAAAATGTGCACCATTTTTGGCAGAGGTTTCCAACCAATTCAAAAATGATGAACTTTTCTGAAGGGCATTTTGGGTTCATTGAAAAATATTTTAAGTTGAACCTATTTGAAATTCATTTGGTGCTAGGGTTTAATCATCCTCATTTCAAATTCATTTGAATTTAACATGATGCATTGATGCTCTGATGCAACTAATTACAACCATTATTCTAGGGCTGTGACAACTCACCCCCACTAAACAAGAATCTCGTCCCGAGATTTAAGACGTGAGGTGAGAGGAAGGGTGGTCACGGAACTGACACGGTCTTCATGATCCACTCGCCCTCCTCGAAGATGCGGATTCATTGCATCATGTTGATCTTGACATCTTTGCCTTCGAGATCTCCATACAAACACGACGACGAAAGAAAGAAACTCTACAGGAGTCGATCTTCTCAAAGATCAATCAACTCATGATCAACTCATGGAATGAGATGTAAGAACATCTCTTGAGCTGAGACACCAAACACACTTCGAGAGTGATGGAAAGAAGTAGATGACGAAGTTTCAATTTGGTAGGCAACAGTTCCACGCTTAGATAAGATGGTGCACGGTTTCAACATAGCGAGGAGTTAATTGCCATGATTCCATGACGGGGCACCCTAGGGAAGGTGACTCGTAGAATTATTCCCTTAAGTGGCAAAAAGAATTATTTTTGATACATAGATCATTGAAACTCTCTATACCAGCCTAAGGCAAATCACAAACGATCGTTTGAAGGAGTTCAAAAGAATGGCATACTCAGACTAGAATGGATGATGTGGACTACCTTGTTGAAGACAACGCAATGGATGGTTTTTGCTTATCATCGGAAATGGATGGGACCCATGGTGGGACCACTTTTGAAGATGATCCTGAACAACAATTACTGAGAAGGGCAGCCCATGGGAAAATGGCACAATGGCGGGTGCAAGCTGGGAACAAAATGCAAATGCTGGGAATGATTCTAGTAACTGGGGAGAAGGCTCAACAGTAGAGAGTGATTCCACTGTTTGAATGGCTATAGAATAATCAGAAAAAAAACTGAGGGCACATTCCAATTAATGCCGACGATAAAACCTAGTGCCTGAGCGTGCTCTCAAGAACTTGAGCATTTCCATATTCGTTAGGGTTTTACCAGCAACTATGCCAAGGATGCTGGTAACACCTCATACTACCACGATGGATATAGATGGAGGATGCGGATGCAAAGGAAGACAACAGTTTCTCAGATTTCACCTTAGCGAAGCCAAGGGAACAAAATTTGGATGATCGAGCGAGAGAAATTTAGCACTCTGCTTCTAATGTTCTCCTTGATGTACTAGCGTAACCCAACTATAGATACTGTTTGGTACCTAGAACATCTAGTAAAGGTTGGACTTCGGGAACACAAAGAATCCATAAGGAACAACTTCTAGAATAAGTCGCAAGGAAATCCTCATGGAGAAGATGGTCAAATTGCTCAATCAAGACACTACAATAATAGATCTTTCGGCTAGGTGTGTCGGCCAAAACATCAACCTCGCCAGAACCTACATCATAGATCTTGGGAAAATTCCAACCATCATATCTGCCTAAGATTCAGATCTGGTTGGTGTCAGGGTATTCCAGGCTCAGCATGTCTGGAAAATAAGGTTCACAACACAAGTCGAAGAGATGACGTTGCGAGATTCTCGGGAAATGAACTATGGTAGCAAGCTCCAAAATATGAGCTGGTTCGCAAGACACACGTGAACACACTGTCCAAGACAAGCATGACCACATAGAAGTCTTACAATAAAACACTACCGAGTTCTGGTTGGGAACCATCATCGAGGATATCGAAGTCTTGTGCACTTAAAACAGACTTCTTTTCCTTGAACAAATCAATCAGTGGCTTGGTGTGCTAGGGAAAACATATGGAATGGAGGTAGCGAGCCTATCACACCATAGAATACTCCGCACATGCATGACTGACTTGGGACGATTCCAAATGAAGCAAAACAACTTTCTCAATTTCACAGCGGCAACTTGCATCAAATGCACATGAACTTAGCGAAAGTTACTTCTTTCACCAAACATATACCCATGGGCTAGCACGAAGCACATGCTTTCAAAAGTTTCCAACACTAGCTTAATTGTCCCACATGAATCATGGAGGGGATAAAATACTGCTGATGGGCTCAACAATAACTCGTCGAGATTTCCATCAACATGGAATTCCACGACTATGTGAACACGGTGATAGCATTGGTCAGACCAAGAGAATATAATGATGCGTGCTCGAGGAAACAACCACGAGTAAGACAACACTACGAGCATCGTTGGTTCTGATTTGATTTGACGATATCCCACACTCAAATCAAAAAATTGGATAAGACAATAGATCCAACAACTGAACACGAAGGTCAATCAATGAAGATATCATCCTTCTTCAACACACACACAACACAAAGATATCCCTTTGGAATGAACTAAGTTAGGCAAATCTTTTATCTTCCAACTCTCCAAGTTGTTGTTTAGCTTAACCAAATAGCTCAGGGGTATCCAACACAGATTCTTGGAGAAGGGGTGGTTTAAAGGAAAACCAACTTGATCACGAACTCAACATAACAGTCAGGGGACAACCTGGTAATACTTCCGAGAAGATAATCGAAAAATCACGAACCACCGATATGTTATTAAGCTCGAGAACAATCTTGCTTTTCAGGGCAAGATGATATGATCAAAAGAGCGAGGGATTGACACAATCCTAACTTATTGATCGAAGGGTGCACCAGGAATAATGGACTAGGTAGCACGATCAATCTTGGAATGGTGATTCGGTAGCCAACATGCTAAGAATGAAATTATCGTCCATCAACTACCAAGCAACGGGGTTGCTAGGAGTATTGATTTCACATCACGATTCACTTGTCGGCATTCCGGTTGCAGCGGCACGGGGACCGAGGAATGAATGATGATGGTGAGAAGTATCACTGTATCAAGAGCTCATAAGATGTGGTGCAATTCTCATAACATTCTTGACATAAAGATGGTAACACTCCAAGGTAGAACAGACTAGGAGCTGGATTGGCTTCCTTGATCTGCGGATTACAAGTACTTTGACCCAATCCAAGAAATGGATTAGTACTGGAGTTTGTTTCTCCTAGTCATTCCGAAATAAAATGGCTTGACGGAACACAAGAATAATAGGCACCGATGAACACGGATACATGACTACTCCTGACTATCAACTGATAGACGAAGGTCAGAATATAACCGAGGGGGGAGACAACTCAAAGAACATATGATTATCTGAGTTGGGGATGCATAGATCAGCATATCGAACAATGCTCAACATATTTCTTCCGGATAACCCATGCAGAAAAGTAGGACTGGCAGAGTCACAATGTAGAATGGAGAACTCATCAAGAGCACTCTTGTTGTGACCTTTTAGTTCAAAAGAACTTCTACCATAGGATGGTTCATGGCATTGGAAGAATGATATACCACGGACCTCGAGGACTATCACAAAGGTACTAATATCCTAAAGGAACGAGCAAACACCATCAACACAAAGTAAGTAGAATGAATCTTGGGTTCAAGAACCCAGAAATGGAATACCTTCTAACTAAATAACATCACGAGATGCTTTCGAGAATGGTGGCTAGAATCATCACACTGAGAACAAAACACAAGGTTAGATCACTAGGTGGTTCTCTAAGATACCCTAGTGTCCTGATAACTTCAACATATATGTCGAGGCAACGGAGTACCTCAACTCGGTGATTAGTGTGGTTAATCTGGCCCAAAAGAACATCGGGAACAGGGAGGAAATATTTGCAAATGCATCAGATTGTTTAAAAACCTGGGACAACTCGGACAGCATAACGGCTGTACGGGCATGAAAAATGAAACAACCTACAAGACAATGACGACATAGCAACTGAATTCTTATGGAAACACCGATCCGAGAAGACAACAACTTTCCTACAAGTCTCTAGCATAGTAACTCGTCATCCTGATAGATAGATGAGAAAGCCTAGTTTCTTAACCCCGTAGAAAAGAGGAGCGTGACTCAGAATAGAATGACACGAGAAGAGAAGTAAAAAGAGCCTTACGTTCCCATCCACAATCAATTCCCCTATATAACTAAAGCATCTCTAGACTCGACTTTGACCAGTTTGGCTTGGTAATCCTATAGGCAGTCAGGCTCTGATACCAACGCTGTCAGGACCCCGATCCTAAGTCACACCGGTCTAGCATGTAACACATCATATCACTTTGCGGCCTCACGCACGGTAACCCACGGCTGCCGCCTTTACCTAGGCCAGGACCGTTTACGCCTTTTGGCCCACGTATATGATTATGTCGCTAGCATCCATGTGACAGAGAACCCGGGCTGACATGACTAGTCGTAAACCAAGGTGGCACAAACTTACAAGGACAGGCATACATGACCCAGCAATGCACGTGTCGGTCAGCAGCGAGTGTAACCGAGTCGTAGCAAGCTACAAGAACTCCAGTAAAACACTGCATGACATTTCCCCGTAGGGACAGACACAGGAGCAAAGAAGGACACATGCCGGTCAATCCATGTGTTTCGGATGGAAGCACTAGGAGGCATTTCCCCATAAGGAAGGCTACCAAGAATAAACAACTAGGTGTCGGATCCCACACATACCAGTGCATTTCAAACATACACACAATATGGACGATATGTGTAAATACAACATGGCATCACAACATAACTCTATGACTCAAAGTATTTAATTAAAAGGGCTCCGAGGAGCCTTACATAGCATGATATTACAAACATGGGTCTCATGACCCAACATTCAAGTCATACAAGCAACAAGCGGAAGCATAAACCTGTCTGAGTACAGACAGCTGAAAAGAAAGTAGGCTAGAAAGCCTGTCTATCTACAAGACCCTCCAAAGGAACCAGACCTCTGTCTGGGATTCCCAAGCTAATCGTCGAAGCCCACGTAGCACTACTAGTGAGACCGAAGTCTCCTCTGCAAAAACATATATTAAGCAAACGTGAGTACAAATGTACTCAGCAAGACTTACATCAGAGCTAACTACATATGCATCGGTATCAACAAGGGGTTGTGGAGTTTAACTGCAGCAAGCCAGCTTTGACTCAGTGGCTATCCTGTACTACGACTACTAGTATTTTCTTTGAGGTGAGAGATCGCACACGAGTCCACATATTCACCATATCAAAACACCACTATGGATCCGCTCCCGTCTCCCTACGAGAAGGCCATCCATAGCACTCACACTTATCTTGCGCATTTTACAGTATCCATTTCAACTTGTCTATGAACAATGTAAGCTTCCAAGTAGTCCATATCCGCGGACGCGGCTATTCGAATAGATCATTAACCCTGAAGGGGTATACTTCTTCACACACGCTCTCACCACTTACCACCATATACACGTCATGTATCTCGGCAACCTTCAAGCGGAAGCCTGGCGAGGGTGTCGGCCACGACCTGACTAACCACACAAGACTCTAGTCCAGGTTTATCGCCTATTTGAGTCCACTCTGCAAGGAAGTCCGGCCGAAGTTTCCAGTACGGCCCCAAATGATGAGTGCAGGGTTCCCAAGAGCACCATTCAGGTGTCACTTGGTACACCGTGCCTCGGTGTCTCTACCGCATCATAGCCCACCCCTAGGGTCAGCGCTACGCACGGCCGCCAAAATATATCCTACAAACACCAGAAACTAGTTGCGACTCCTGGACAGAGATCAAGGCGGTTAATAAGTCGAGAGGGTCCATGGGTTTCGGGCCCAATGCGTGGTAGTAACTGGTCTTGGATCACAAACACGGAACTCAGTTCCTGAGGATGGTCTCAATGAGACAATCCACCATGTACTCCTACATGGCCTCTCATCGCTACCTTTACCAAATCGTGTTCACACACTTAGCTCTCAGCAGTAGGACATGTTCACCATCCCGATCCATCCCAGATGAATCAGACCCGACACAACTCTAAGCATAGCAGGCATAACAAGCAAGCATGAATGAGTAGGCACATCATGGCTCAAACAACTCCTACTCATGCTAGTGGGTTTTACTATTTACTATGGCAAGGACAGGTCATGCAGAGGAAGGGGTTCAACTACCGCAACAAGTAACAGTTGAATCGTTGTTGTCCTAATGCAGTAAAAGAGAGCAAGAGCGAGAGAGTGGGATTGTATCGGAATGCTCAATGGGGGTTTGCTTGCCTGGCACTTCTGAAGATAGCACTGCTCTCCATCAGTGACAACAATCACAACGTCGGAAACATCGGCTACCAAGAAGGAACAACACTGACTAGCAAAGAAGGAACACAATCAATGCAATGTACAATCACATGAATGACATGTCATACTAAGGTACTGAATTCACCTAATGCAATATTTAGCAAAATTAATTGAAGTGGAATCCAAACAGGATCAAATTCCAACTCCAAATGTTATTTCAAAAGTTGCTCTAATCATCATTTGTCCTATTCAGTGAGGTTAACTTGTTCAAACATGCATGAAAGTGCCATAAACAGATTCTTCATATTTTTCTGATCATTTTTCATATATAAATTATTTTCATCTGAGCTACGGTTGATTTACTATGATTTTTCATATATAACAATTCTATATGGTTTTGGTATGATTTGATTAGAACTAACCCGGACTGACGCTGTTTTCAGCAGAACTACCGTGGTGTTGTTTTTTGTGCAGAAATGAAAGTTTTCCAAATGAGCTGAAACTTTTTGGAGATTTTTTACTGGACAAATAAAAAATATTGGCACCAAGACCCACTGGAGGGGGGCCACCCAGTGCCCACGAGGCACCAGGGCATGCCAGCCCCCCCCCCCCCCAGGCGCACCCTGGTACCTCGTGGGGCCCACGTGGCTCCGTTTTGCGTGATTCCAACGCTGAAAAATCATATTTATTCAGAAACCCCCGAAAGTTAACCTAGATGAGTTTTTACGCCGCCGCAAGCCTCTGTACCAGAGAGATCCCACCTACAGCCCTTTTCCGGCACCCTGCTGGAGGGGGGAAGGCATCACCGGAGGCCATCTTCATCATCCCGGCGGTCTCCATGACGAGAAGGGAGTAGTTCACCCTCGGGGCAGAGGGTTTGTACCAGTAGCTATGTGTTTGATCTCTCTCTCTCTCGTGTTCTTGAGATGGCACGATCTTGATGTATCGCGAGCTTTGTTGATATAGATGAATCATATGGAGTTTTCCCCTCTCTATCTTCTTGTGATGAATTGAGTTTTCCCTTTGAAGTTTTCTTATCAGATTGAGTCTTTAAGGATTTGAGAACACTTGATGTATGTCTTGCATATGAATATCTGTGGTGACAATGGGATATTCACTTGAGTCACTTGATGTATGTTTTGGTGATCAACTTGCGGGTTCCGTGACCTCGGGGATTTATGCATAAGGGTTGGCACACGTTTTCGTCTTGACTTTCCGGTAGAAACTTTGGGGCACTCTTTGAAGTTCTTTGTGTTGGTTTGAATAGATGAATCTGAGATTGTGTGATGCATATCATATAATCAAACCCACGGGTACTCGTGGTGACATTGGAGTGCCTAGGTGACATTAGGGTTTTGGTTGATGTGTATCTTAAGGTGTTATTCTAGTACGAACTCTAGGGCTGTTCATGACAATTAATGGGGATGGCTCATAAGATTGTTCGGGAAGGATAACTTTGAGGTGGTTTCGTACCCTACAACAATTTCTTCGTTTGTTCTCCGCTATTTGTGACTTTGGAGTGAACTCTTTGTCGCACGTGAGGGATTTACATATGATTCAACTATGTCAACAATGTTGGGAGATCACACTAGTGAAAGTATGAACTCTAGGCCTTGTTTCTAAGCATTGCAATACCGTTTTTATGCCCGTTTACTATTTGCTACCTTGCTGTTTTTCTATTTTCAGATTACAAAAACCTATATCTACTATCCATAATACACTTTTATCACCATCTCTTCGCCGAACTAGTGCACCTATACAATTTACCATTGTATTGGGTGTGTTGGGGACACAAGAGATTTCTTGTATTTGGTTGCAGGGTTGTTTGAGAGATACCATCTTCAACCTACGCCTCCCACGGATTGATAAACCTTAGGTCATCCACTTGAGGAAAAATTGCTACTGTCCTACAAAACTCTGCGCTTGGAGGCCCAACACGAGTCTACAAGAATAAGTTGTGTAGTAGACATCAAGCTCTTTTCTGGCGCCGTTGCCGGGGAGGTGAGTGCTTGAAGGTATATCTTTAGATCTTGCAATCCAATCTTTTAGTTTCTTGTTTTATCACTAGTTTGGTTTATTAAAGAAAACTACAAAAAATGGAATTGAGGTTGCCTCATATTATTCATCTTTATCTTGTCTTTCCTGAAAATAAGGATTCCGATAATTGTGCTCAATTGATAGAAGAAGAATTCAATAAAATGTTTGGCATAAAATCTTTGAATGATGAGCATGATTGCAATGTTGTTAATATGAATTCTTTGAATACCCATGATGCTAATGATATGCAAAGCTACAAGCTTGGGGATGCTATGTGTGATGAAGATGATATTTTTAGTCCACCAAGTTTTGATGAGAAGATTTATTATGATGATAACATGCCTCCTATTTATGATGATTATATTGATAAAAATGGATTCGGAGAGGTCACAACTTTATTTAATGATGATTCCACTACTTTGAAAGAGGTTTCAATTGACTATGATAACAAAGTTGCTATCTATGATGATTATTGTGATGACATGTATGCTATAAGGAATAATAATAACCATTAAACTTGTCATCATGATTTTAATGCTCAAATTGATTATGACAATCAAGTATCTCATGATAGTTATTCTGTTAAGCTTGCTCCCACTATTATGAATGAAAAGAAAATTGCTTATGTGGAGAGTAGTAAAATTTCTATGCTTGTGGATCATGAAAAGAATGCTTTATGTGATAGCTATATTGTTGAATTTCTTCATGATGCTACTGAAAATTATTTTGAGAGAGGAATATATGATTCTACATATTTTAATAATATCAAGTTTCCTCTCTATGTGTTGAAAGTTTTGAAGTCATGCTTGTTTTGCCTTCCTATGCTAGTTGATTCTTGCTCCCATAAACTATTTACTCACAAAATCTCTATGCATAGGAAGTGGGTTAGGCTTAAATGTATTTGATATATTTCTCATGATGCTCCCTTTACGTTTCAATTCTTTACTTCTATGTGAGCATCATTCAAAATTATCATGCCTAGCTAAAAGGCTTTAAAGAAAAGCGCTTGTTGGGAGACAACCCAATATTTATACCTACTGTTTTTGCATGTTCACATGATTAAGCTACTGTAGTAATCATGTTTTATATGTTTTCTTTCAATAAAGTGCCAAGTAAAACCTTTAGGATAGTGTGGATACTTGTTGATTCAATTCTGTGCAAAAACAGAAACTTTTGCCTCCAGTGTTTAATTTCCCAGATTTTACTGGAGCGTCAAAAAATTCTGAAATTTTTACAGGGAATTGGTTTACAAATTGTTTACGTTGTCCTAATTGTTTCAGAATTTTTAGAGTTCCAGAAGTATGGTAGTTTCTCAGATCATTACAGACTGTTCTGTTTTTGAAAAATTCTGTTTTCAATGCATAGTTTGCTTGTTTTAATGTTTCCATAGCTTATATTATGAGATATAAATTGTGGAAATGATAGAATACAGTAGGAATTATATGGGTGTGTTGGGGACACAAGAGATTTCTTGTATTTGGTTGCAGGGTTGTTTGAGAGATACCATCTTCAACCTACGCCTCCCACGGATTGATAAACCTTAGGTCATCCACTTGAGGAAAAATTGCTACTGTCCTACAAAACTCTGCACTTGGAGGCCCAACACGAGTCTACAAGAATAAGTTGTGTGGTAGACATCAGGAGTCAACGGGGCGGAGGTGGCGATCTCCGGCGGCCGGGGTTGAAGACGAGCTCGGGGTCGTCGCTGTGATGCTCCCGGCGTCGTGCGGCTCGGTGAGGAGGATGAGGGCGTTGCTGCGCTCCTTCTTGACACGGCGGCGACCGTGCGATGGCCGGTGGCTGCGCGAGCGGTGGACGACGGCGACAACAGTGTTCGGGCACTCGCGGGAGAGAGGGACAGAGGAGGGGAGCGAGGGCGAGAGTGAGAGGAGGTCGAGGGGGTCGCGTGGCGACGTCCAGGGCATCGGGGGCGCAGACAGACAGGCAGGAGGTGGCGCGCGTGTGTGCGCGCGCGGCGGGCACACGCCCTCCTGCCCACTGGCAGGAGGTTGAAGACGGCGCGCGGCTGTGACGCCCCCGACTTAATCGTGTACTAATCATACACGCAAATGCACACGATCAAGCCTAGGGACTCACTTGAAGATATCACAACACAACTCTAAACACAAAATAAAATAATACAAGCTTTATATTACAAGCCAGGGGCCTCGAGGGCTCGAATACATAAGCTTGCGCATACAAGCGTCAGCGGAAGCAAAAGTATCTGAGTACAGACACAAGGTTAAACAAGATGCCTTAAGAAGGCGAAAACAAACAACAGGTCTGATCGAAAGAGGCAAGGCCTCCTGCCTGGGAGCCTCCTAAACTACTCCTGGTCGTCGGGGATCTCCACGTCGTAGTAGACTCCTCCGGGGATCTCCTGCTCCTGGGCTTCGACGTCTGATGTATCATCAAAAGGGGTATGGGGAAAAGAATAGCAGAGCAACCGTGAGTACTCATCCAAAGTACTCACAAGACTGACATCAGATCTATGCTAATTATGCATTGGTATCAAGTGGAGAGGCTGTATCTGTGGACTAAATAGCAGCAAAGCCAGAATAGAGAGAAAGGCCTAGCCTATCGAAGACTAGCATCTTCAGGGTCTTGCAGCATAAGAAGAGTACAGGTTATCATATTATTAATTAACAAGCATGTGGAAGCAAAGCCTAGAGATCCTTCCTCGACTCCCTGCGAGAAAGCGATCCCGAAGCTTATAATTATTTAACATGTATCCAGTTCAAGTAATAATAGATCGGGATACAACACTGAGCGTCCTGTTACCATGGACACGGCTATTCGAATAGATAACTTCCCTGCAGGGGTGCACTACTGTTACCCAACACGCTCGATTAACTCCGGCCGGACACACTTTCCTGGGTCATGCCCGGCCTCGGCTGATCGACACACCGCAGCCCGACCTAGAGCTAAGCAGAGAGGTCCCCGCCGGTCTACATCCTAAGTGCTCAGGGGTCCTGGGCCCGTCGCCCTTTGCACTCCGGGTCGTTGTGCGCAGGGTTAGATCCAGGCACCACCTCTGTCATGGATGGCGCCGATCCTGCCGTGCCACAAGGCTGAACTGGACGTCTGACAGAGCTTCGGCTGATACATACGGCGTAGAGGGCCCCATTAAACCATTATCCCACGTGGTGGTAGTGCGTATAGGGCAAGACGACCCACTCAGATCAATACCCAAATCCGTTAGCGCATTATTAGGAGCTCGCGATGACGATCAGTACTCCTGTCGTCCCGTCTCGAGGAAGTGCAACAAGGGCCAGGCCCATCCCTCTCTAGGGCGGTCTCTGCCTGCCCGGTTGCGCCTCGTAATTATCTCGCGGGTACCCTCACGGTCAACCCAGCTTCACATCTCTCGCGGGTACCCCTCGGGGTCGACCCGTCTTTACCCGGGGACTGTAGTAAAAGTAGGGTATCCGTGTGTTCATCACATCAAGGGGAACCCGAGGAATCACCCTCAATGGATTCCTACTCGATGTATTCCGTCAAGGAGAACCAGGAGGAATCACCCTCGATGGTTCACACTTGAGGGGTTGCACGACAGAAGCTTCTCCGGAGGTGGAGGGAGAAGAATCACCCTCGGTAATCCACGTCCGACTAGCTATACTACAGAGGCATCATCGGGAGTGAGTTAAGAGGTATCACCCTCGTCACTCGATGTTAATTCTGCAGAGTCGAGCAACTAAGGCGGTGTGTGTAGTGCGGTGCTGGTCTCAGCCCGTTTGATCACATCGATCGGGGCACAGATACTAAAGCGGGGCAACTACATCAAGGAAGAGGGGCCACAGATGGTTTACCATCCAACCTATACTAAGCATTTTGGATAACAGGCAGGTATCAATAACAGTTACAAGGACAGGCTATGCATCAGAATAGGATAAAGCAAAGTAGCAGCAATTTTCTAATGCAAGCAGGAGGAAGAAAGAGTAGGTGATATAGGCCTGCTCAAGGGGGTTTGCTTGCCTGGTTGCTTTGCAGACAGAAACGGATCTTCAGCGTAGCAGACGATCACCGGATCATCAGCACTCTCGGAGTCTATCGGAGAGAAGAGGAGGAGGAAACAAATAAATACACAGCACACAGATGCAATCACAAAGCATGACACGGCAAAAAGCTACGCTAGGGGTGATCTAACGCAGTGCTACACGTTACAGACGGAGCGGGAAAATATCTGTGATATTTTCCCGGCTTGGGCAATTATCGGATAGGCGATCCGGAGGGGGAAGGTTACAGGTTTGCAGTGTTAGAGGCATGTGACAGCTGCACAGAGGGCACCATCGGATTCGTCTCGTTTTTCTGATCAACTTTGATGTATAAAGTTTTTCCATCCGAGTTACGGATTATTTTCTACGAATTTCTGAAGTTTTAAACAATATTCTGGAATTTCCTGAAAATTGGCTAAGTCTGAGAATTGCTCAGTTTTTTAAACATCACTTAGCTGTTTTCCAAAGGCTATAACTATCGTCCTGTCCATCCTATGGATTAGTGCCTTATATCAATATTGATCACTTTCCTATGATCTACAAGATGGTATCAATTGCATCTCGGTTAGATCCCTGTAACTTGCTTATTTTCTGCTCTAAAGTAGCTACCACAATAACTCTGTTTTCAGTCTTTTCTGTTAACAGAATATAGACTTTTATCATTTTCATTGCATTTAATCCTTACATCTTTTGAACTTGGTCCAATGGAATGTTTTGAACCTTGTCAAGTGTACTACCTGCCCATATGAATTTTACTCATATTAACTTTTGTTTAGTTGCTGTTCAGGGGCTGTCCAGAGGGTTAAACAACATAGCAGCAGCAAAGCTAGCTACTGCTACAGTAACTGAACGTTACTGTAGCAGAGCAGCAGACAGAGGAGCAGCGGTGTGGGCGCAGTAGGCAGAGGCCGCGGGCGGCTACGGTCGTGGGCACGGCGGCGTGGGGCAGTAGCTGCGGAGCAGCGCAGAAGCGGCAGCAGCAGTACAGCAGCCGCAGTGCAACAGCAGCTAGCAGGAGCAGCCACGGCAGCGAAGCAGCAGCAGCTAGGCAAGCAGTAGCAGGCAGCAGGGGGCGGCGAGGGCGAGCAGCGGCAGTAGCGAGCGGCGCGAGCGGGGGCAAGGCCAGGGCGCAGCCAGAGGCGGCCGAGCGCGCACGCGTGGGCGTGGCAGGGGAGCCCAGGGCGCGGGCCGGGCGCGCGAGCGCGCACGGGAGCTGCAGGGCACGGCGCGGGCGCGGTACAGCAGCGGTAGCAGCATGGGAGCGCGGCGGGCGAGCAGCAGACGAGGTCACGCGCGAGGGAGCGCTCGCGGGGAGGAGGGGCGGTTAGGAGCGAGCATAGGCGCGCGGGAGCGGACGGAGAGGTCCGGGCGCGTCGGTGGTGGCGTCCTACGGCGACAGAGACGGCAACGGCGAGCGGCGCGGACGAAGGGAGAAACGGGGTCCTCACCCTCCGGTGCAGGGGTACGGCGGCGAGGCTCGTGGAAGCCGGTCGGGGAAGAGCTCGAGGAGGCGAGGCGGCGTCGACGACGTCGGCGACAGGCGACGGCGGCGCGCGGGAGAGAGAGGAGGCGAGGGGGGAGTGGGGGATCGGCTAGGGTTTTCCAGGGGAGGGGGGAGGCTAAGTAGTGGGGGGCGGCTGGGCCGGTTGGCCCAGTTGGGCCAGGGGACTTTCCTTTTTATTTTTATTTCCTATTTTCTGTTTCCACTAATTTCCATTTTATTGTTTTATTCTAGTTTCCAAATTATTTTAGTTTTACAAAATATATAATTAGCACCTAAATTAGCGTTGCTAAATATACCACTGCCACAATAACTTTGGCATCTATATAATTTAGTTTAATATTTTATAATTTATAAAAGGCATTTAATTAATTGTTTTAGCTACTGTTTTTTTGGTTGCTAGAGTCACTTAAATATTTCCATAAATGTTGATCTTATTTTTATAATTGCTTATGGATTATTTGCAAAATTATGAACTATTTAGTTCTACTATTTGGATAACTTTTAGTTTTGACTTTGTTTTAAATTTGAATTGAATTTGGATTATTCTCTAATTGCTTTTATAAGGCTTAATGACGATGACTTGGCATGATTAATTGGCATAACTACTGTTAGTAATCTGGGGATGTCACAAATCTCCCCCACTACAAGAAATCTCGTCCCGAGATTTAAGAAGTGGAGCAAGGGGTATCTTCGGGATCCAGGATGTATAGGAGAGTCAGGTTTCGATCCTGTGGAACTGTGGTGGGTGTCGTTTAAGAGTGGGAAGGCAGTGACATTTTGCAAGGTCACGACTGCAAGGTGAATCAGAGGACAATCTGTCAGCTATGTTGGCAACAACGTCGGTACCAAGGGCGAGGGACGAAGAGAACAATTTTCCTGCGCGTTAAAACGAGGCGGACCAATAGGCAATGTTCTCGTCCATCGGTGGTTACCGGAATGTCATCATCAATAGTGACAAGGTTTTTTTTGGAGGGGTTGACTTAAGCAGGGAATCATCACTGCTCAGATAAAGCCAGATTACAAGAAAGGTTAAACAGACCAATGGAAAGGAAAATGTGATGATCAGATTAAACAGACCAATGGAAAAGGAATAATTGCGGACAATCCAGCTCTCCGGGTGGATGTGATTACGAGAACCTAATGTTAGAGTTAGCAAAATCATTTAACCCGAATAGAAGAGAATTCAGAGTCCCAGAGTAAAGAAGAGGAGTAAAAGATCCTAATATCACCCATTGGCGACGTGAGCCCGTAAGCCACACATCCATGTTAGTAAAATAGTTTTCAAAGTCTAGACTCAACTTCGGCCAAGGAGTTGGAAAGGGGCTTCCTACAGGCAGTCGGCTCTGATACCAACCTGTGACGCCCCCGACTTAATCGTGTACTAATCATACACGCAAATGCACACGATCAAGCCTATGGACTCATTTGAAGATATCACAACACAACTCTAAACACAAAATAAAATAATACAAGTTTTATATTACAAGCCAGGGGCCTCGAGGGCTCGAATACATAAGCTTGCGCATACAAGCGTCAGCGGAAGCAAAAGTACCTGAGTACAGACACAAGGTTAAACAAGATGCCTTAAGAAGGCGAAAACAAACAACAGCTCTGATCGAAAGAGGCAAGGCCTCCTACCTGGGAGCCTCCTAAACTACTCCTGGTCGTCGGGGATCTCCACGTCGTAGTAGACTCCTCCGGGGATCTCCTGCTCCTGGGCTTCGACGTCTGATGTATCATCAAAAGGGGTATGGGGAAAAGAATAGCAGAGCAACCGTGAGTACTCATCCAAAGTACTCGCAAGACTGACATCAGATCTATGCTAATTATGCATTGGTATCAAGTGGAGAGGCTGTATCTGTGGACTAAATAGCAGCAAAGACAGAATAGAGAGAAAGGCCTAGCCTATCGAAGACTAGCATCTTCAGGGTCTTGCAGCATAAGAAGAGTACAGGTTATCATATTATTAATTAACAAGCATGTGGAAGCAAAGCCTAGAGATCCTTCCTCGACTCCCTGCGAGAAAGCGATCCCAAAGCTTATAATTATTTAACATGTATCCAGTTCAAGTAATAATAGATCGGGATACAACACTGAGCGTCCTGTTACCGTGGACACGGCTATTCGAATAGATAACTTCCCTGCAGGGGTGCACTACTGTTACCCAACACGCTCGATTAACTCCGGCCGGACACACTTTCCTGGGTCATGCCCGGCCTCGGCTGATCGACACACCGCAGCCCGACCTAGAGCTAAGCAGAGAGGTCCCCGCCGGTCTACATCCTAAGTGCTCAGGGGTCCTGGGCCCCGTCGCCCTTTGCACTCCGGGTCGTTGTGCGCAGGGTTAGATCTAGGCACCACCTCTGTCATGGATGGCGCCGATCCTGCCGTGCCACAAGGCTGAACTGGACGTCTGACAGAGCTTTCGGCTGATACATACGGCGTAGAGGGCCCCATTAAACCATTATCCCACGTGGTGGTAGTGCGTATAGGGCACGACGACCCACTCAGATCAATACCCAAATCCGTTAGCACATTATTAGGAGCTCGCGGTGACGATCAGTACTCCTGTCGTCCCGTCTCGAGGAAGTGCAACAAGGGCCAGGCCCATCCCTCTCTAGGGCGGTCTCTGCCTGCCCGGTTGCGCCTCGTAATTATCTCGCGGGTACCCTCACGGTCAACCCGGCTTCACATCTCTCGCGGGTACCCCTCGGGGTCGACCCGTCTTTACCCGGGGACTGTAGTAAAAGTAGGGTATCCGTGTGTTCATCACATCAAGGGGAACCCGAGGAATCACCCTCAATGGATTCCTACTCGATGTATTCCGTCAAGGAGAACCAGGAGGAATCACCCTCGATGGTTCACACTTGAGGGGTTGCACGACAGAAGCTTCTCCGGAGGTGGAGGGAGAAGAATCACCCTCGGTAATCCACGTCCGACTAGCTATACTACAGAGGCATCATCGGGACTGAGTTAAGAGGTATCACCCTCGTCACTCGATGTTAATTCTGCAGAGTCGAGCAACTAAGGCGGTGTGTGTAGTGCGGTGCTGGTCTCAGCCCGTTTGATCACATCGATCGGGGCACAGATACTAAAGCGGGGCAACTACATCAAGGAAGAGGGGCCACAGATGGTTTACCATCCAACCTATACTAAGCATTTTGGATAACAGGCAGGTATCAATAACAGTTACAAGGACAGGCTATGCATCAGAATAGGATAAAGCAAAGTAGCAGCAATTTTCTAATGCAAGCAGGAGGAAGAAAGAGTAGGTGATATAGGCCTGCTCAAGGGGGTTTGCTTGCCTGGTTGCTTTGCAGACAGAAACGGATCTTCAGCATAGCAGACGATCACCGGATCATCAGCGCTCTCGGAGTCTATCGGAGAGAAGAGGAGGAGGAAACAAATAAATACACAGCACACAGATGCAATCACAAAGCATGACACGGCAAAAAGCTACGCTAGGGGTGATCTAACGCAGTGCTACACGTTACAGACGGAGCGGGAAAATATCTGTGATATTTTCCCGGCTTGGGCAATTATCGGATAGGCGATCCGGAGGGGGAAGGTTACAGGTTTGCAGTGTTAGAGGCATGTGACAACTTTGGAAGGCTGGAAGTGAGGGAGGAGAGGAGGAGCAAAGGGAAGGAGGAGCAAATGAAGATATACCTAGAGCTCCAAACGAAGAAGCTTGACATGGAGGAGGCCGCAAAGAGGAGGAAGCTTGACATTGAGGAGGCCGCTCGATTGAAGAAGCTCGCGATCGAGGCCACCAATGACGACACCAAAGCAAAAGAGGTGGCGCTCGCGATCATGAGCGTCGACAAGACCAACATGTCACTGGAGAGGAAGGCTTGGTTCGCGAACCGGCAGAAGGAGATGTTCGCCCAAGACGGCCTTAACTAGGCGAGACCTCGGTCGTGGACTATGGACGTTCATTTTGAAGGCTGGTTAGTGTGCCCGTCGCTGGCTTTGTTGTCGGCATAAAAAACTTTTTCATTTTGAAGGCTGGCTAGTGTGCCGGCCGCTGGATTTGTTGCCGGCGTGAAACTAGGGGGTGACCATTCTGTAGGCCGCTCGCTTTGTTGCCGGCCGGCATGAACCACGGCCGCTGGCGTGAAGTTTGGCCGCTTGCTTTGAAAATTTTGCATGCAGCCGGACAAGATGCGGCCGCGCGTTGGGCGCATGGCCGGCGCATCCAGAAATCCGGACGGACACCGCCCCATTGCAATCCCCAAATGGACGAAATCCGGACAAAACGGACGTCCGTTTGGAGTCGTGCGTTGGAGTTGGCCTTAGAGAGAGCACAAGGGCTACAATGGTGCTCCTGGAGCTGTTTGGGTGGAGGAGGAAGAAAGAGCTAGCTCTTCCTCTGCCTCGTATGGGTATGTGTGTGTGAATGAGCCGACCCCCGCTCTGGGGGGCTCCTGGGAGGTCTTATAGGCTGGCCTCCCAGGTTACAATGGTAAAATAAGAGGGGCGGGGCCCTGCTGTCATCGTCTCTGGCCGGCAGTGGGCCCGCCGGCTGCATGGCACTATAGCCCGTCGCCTCCAGCGTCACGGAGTGGTTGGCGTCGTGCGTCCACAGCGCCGGGCCGCGCTGACGTCGATCGCCCGGGTCGACGGGGACGGCGGCACTGTAGCCACGCCCTCTCGTCGTGGGGGAGAGGTCTTGTCGTACGGTGGGATGGGACGGGCGCTGACCCCGTCGGATGCCGGCTGCGTCCAACCGGCCCGGGCGTGGCGCCGTGCCCAGAGCTGGGGGGCGGCTGGAGGGCCAGCCGGACTGAGGGGCGTTGGCCGCCCCGATGTTTTGAAAATTGCCTTGTACTCCCGAGCCTACACGGGGGTCATCCCCCGACAGGCGACGCAATATGCTACAAGCCAAGGGTCGCGAGGTGAGCGGGGGAATCTCGCCGGCCATTGCTGTAGACATGGGCAGCTGCTGCTACGAGCGGGACCGGCGACGGAGACGTGTGTGTCGCTGACGCATGCGACGATGACCATCGATCGAGGGGTTGCAAGTTGCAAGCGGCGTACTATGTGGGTGACCGGCGAGCCATGGAGATGCGAGCCGATCAAAGACGGGGACAACACGAGAGACCCCACACAAAGGCAGTATGTAGTTCTTCGAGCGGTGACCCATGATCGACGACGACACTCGGGCCGGAGCCTAAGGATTTAGCAATAGCGGGATGCGAGGTGGTGGTGTGCACGAGATGGAAGACGAGGAGAGAGAAGGCGACGACTTTTCATGAAGGAAGAAGACGACCCACGCGCTCGATCGTACGACTCAAAAAAGTAAATCGTGCGGCGGGAACAGGACCGGCCGACGCCTAGGGCTGGCCCAATAAAAGAAAAAGAAAAATAATAGCTGCCCCTCTGACAAACGTCGTTTTCGCCACGTGCACCCCGAGGCACAATGATTTAGCTAGGTCCACCGCGTGGCGCACCACGCCTCCTCTTTTTATTCGCGCACACAGTGACGTGGACCAACAGCGACCGGGTGCGCCTAGCAATTGCACTAGCAACCATTCCCCCTTCCTCATCGCATTCCCAAACCCCTCCGAGCTTTCTTTTCCACCGCCGCTTTCTGCTCGTCGCCGGATTACGATTAGCCCGAACCCTCGTCGTGTACGCGTGCGCTGCTGCCGCTGCTTGCGTGATGGCGTCGGCAGCGGAGGAGAAGCATAAGAAGCAGGAGGCGGAGGCGGGGTCGGCGATTGGGGGCAGAGGTCTGAACGTGAGGAAGGACGGGGTGGCGAGGGAGGTGGTGCGGATGGAGAGGGAGGCAGTGATCCCCATCATCAAGCCCAAGCTAGTAATGAAGCTCGCCGACCTCATCGGTAAGTATCCCCCCGCTAATACATCGTCACGCTCTAAGCGATTGCGAATTAATTGGGTCACCACCTCCCTCGCCTTCCGTCTCCAGCAGGCCCGTCTCTGTATCTCGCTTGTCTGCTTTGTTAGTTGCACTTCTCTTCTTTGCCGTAAAATGCAGTAAGATAAGAAGTTTACCAAAAGTAGTTTGGTGCCGCAATCAACAAGCTGTAGCTCCTAAAATATATGTTCTTCAGTACCATACCTGACTGGACATACAGTACAAAATTACAAATGATGAGCTCGCTCATAGAGGTTTCTAGTTACTACTATCTACTCCGTATTAGAGGCGCACCTTGATCTGAAGGACAAGCAGTCACGCAAGCACAATAAACAACACCGATATTTGTTAACGAGGCTTACCGATATGGCTACATCCCGGGGCATGACTACGGACGTACCTGCCCATATACTAAATCAACATTTTTTTTTGGAAAAGGAGGATATACCCCCAGCCTCTGCATCTGGACGATGCATGCAGCCATTTTATTAATTATTCACAAAGACCATACAAAGAAATACATCAGTAAGCCTGAAGCCACCATCTAGGCAACACCTGTTGCTATTCCTATCCCTTCGATGGAGGTGTGCCGAATATCCGGGCCAAATACCAAACAGACATCGCACCAAACCCTAACATCTAAAGCCGGATGCCCCAGCCCAGCCACACACCGGTCTGGTGCACTCTCAGAGGTCACCGCAGCCGTCTTCCACCGATCCCTCTCCAGAGCAAGAACTGACGCATCACCATTGCCAGGCCTGCCGTCGACGCCACCACGACGCCACACAGCGCCACCACCCTGCACGTATCCATCCACACGCGCCCGTCGCCGAAACTCCGCGGCGCCATGCCACCGAGATCCGCCGCTGGCCATGCGGTAGATGTAACACCGCTCGTCCTCTTGTCCCTCCCAGCCTGCGGTTACTCCAAAACGATGCTCCCAGGAGGGAGAACGACACCACAGGCGTCGTCATCGTCCGATCCGGTAGACCCAGATCTAGGGTTCCCCCCGGAACATCCCGAATGAGACTGCCACTGAACGCCACCCAACCAAGACGGGCCCACCACCTTCCCATGCTCACCGAAGGCGACACCTCCATGAAGATGACGACGCCGCGAGCATCGCTGCCGCCCAATCCGGAGGGATTTGGGTTTTCACCCCGGTACACGAGCAAAGGAGGTAGGCAGGGGCGGAATGGAGGACCTTGACGGCGCCTATATGTAGGGAACGACGCCCGCAGGCGTCGCCTTCGTCGTGGCCGGAAGATCCGGCCTTGGATTTCTCCGGGCTCCACACTTCCCCATCCCTTTCCTCAGACGCGGCACCGGCGACCAAGGGCGGCCGGAGACCAGATCGTGAGGCTTGGATTGGGACGGCGTCAGATCCGGGACGGGTGCCCCCGAGGCCACCACGCCCCGCAGGCACCACCCGCCGCCATCTTGCCGCCCGTGCGGCCAAGGGGGGCGGCCAGCACCTGCAACAGCCGCCGGCCAAGGGCCACCTCATGAGGCCGCCGCCTCGGTTCCAAGTTCCCCGCGCGCGGCAGGGCGGACAGATCCTCGCCGCCATCTTCCCCGACGGCCGCGTGGCGTTCCGGCGACCCCCTCCGATGGCGGCGAGGGAGAGGAGAGAAGGAGGGGCGGCCGGAGGCGGACTAGGTTTAGCGCCGCCCGAGTCACCCCTGCGGGAGCGACGCGGGGGCTTCGGTCCGTAGATTCACCTCCGGTATATACTAAATCAACATAGTACAGTCGACGGCAAGCACGCCTCCGACCACCCACCACGGTCGGTGCCTTTATATAATAGATCCGGGTTATGCGTGTCCGATTAAAACCCTCTGCTACTTACAAATCCAATTGTATCTAACTAGTACACATAATATTTCACACATATTTTAACACTCCACCTTGGCGAAGGTGTCCTCGCCATCTTGATGCCACCATGCGCGAATCTCCATGTACCTTGGACTTGAACATTTAAGCATGAACTCCGCTGCTACTTCCTTGATTTCACATAACTTCACTTGCAACTGTAGTCCCTGTTTTTTCTCCAACACAGTTAATGCTCCCGCAACAAATAAGTCATGGCTGCACTCCTATTTTTGTGTTCCCTATTTCCTAGACTTTTGTCCGACATCATCACTCATCGACCATAAAGTCACCATATCCGATAATACCATTGTATCGTCGTCACCCTGATAGCTTTTTCCCTGATTTGTGTGAAAGTAAACAACTCACATATTAGATGCCATTTATAAGAATTGTTGAACCACCATCCTCGCTTTTGTTGACTGCATGTATGAACTTGAAGGAATTTTCTGTTGGCCTTTAGTCATCTTGAGTCAAACTCGCAGTTGTCTCGTCCCTTTTTCCAGATAGTCTTTTATATGTCCCGCAACTATAACACTCCGCCTGCCCTTGCATTCTTCATTCACACTTTGACATGTGCACTGAACACCACAAAATATACACCATGTACTTTCAAGCTTTTGACAATTTTAAACTTTCCATCACTTTCTCAGATTCTACATGGTCAACTCCGGTCCATCTCCCCCGTACTGATAGACCTAGTCACAACTTGAATTTGGGACTCGCCAACACTTCTTCATCTCCCTCCACACACTTTGTCTGACCACATGCCTGACCATCAGTGCCTTGGTCTGTCACCATGTCCCGTGCTTACTGCACACCTCGTCTCTATCACCGTGTCGAGCCTCTGCTTTCTCGATCGAGTATACTAGGTTGTGCACCCACACCACCTCAACCCCCACTGCAGAGAACCACTGATCATCGCCATCAATGCCGAGTTTCATGTATCCCTCGGACAACTGGATCCCAGCCCGAACAATATGTCCCTCGCTTTTCCTGCTAAAATAGTCTTTCGACTCTCTGGATCCTTACGCTGTAGCCCCTTCATTAGCCGAGTGAAGTCTTTCATTAGACTCAGCTCTACTTTCAACATGACTCCATGGTGGTTGTACGAGCCATCCTGCGCCCTGTCGACTACAAGCTCTTATGTGTACACTATTGAATCAATCCCGCACCATCGCTATGTCGAGCGCACAAGCCCTATGTTGTCGTGCCGATATCACCATCATCTTCTATTTTGACTGACATCCTGTCGATCCTCCAAACTGTCCAGGCCATACGCCTTATATGTTTGACCACAACTGAACTTGTTCAACTGCACGGCACACTCCAGACTCCACGAGCCTTGTGTGCACGCCGTCTCTCGTCGCACGTGTTCCATCTTGATCAACTTGGCATCCCGCTACACCATCAAACATACCCATCGCATAAGCATATTGTGGGTACCTCAGCCTAGCTGACTGAAGCCTCCCCGTGCATCCTACAACGATCCCATGATCATTGTGTCGCTGCGCATAGTCGAACTGCTATCAAGAGAACGTCCATACATACCGAGCTTTTACTTACATAGTTGTGACCATTTGGTCGCGGTGTTGAACACCACTTCAAAATTTTAGCAGAAACTTCAAACGCATCAAGTAGACCCATCGGTACGCCACAAGCGGCTCACTGAAATTGCGTTCTAGTTTCGCATTTGTCATCGTAATCTTGTCTTCTTCTCAAGTCTGGCCAAATCAACAAGCTAGGTGAGTACATTAAATGCGGCCGCAAGGAACCACAAGGAGGTGTAACATATATGTATATACACACGGTAGCGCTATAGCGAGCGAGAGCGCAAAACACTAATTCTACGCTCCGCCCGCTGTGCGCGTGCGGCTGGGGATGCCATGGACAACTCTCCGCCTTGCAAATGCATGCATCCTGTTAAACAATGGTAAAATTGCTGGAAAACATAGTAATGCTATTAAATGGGTTACCATAAGTCACCCATCACTTCTCCGTCCTGCAATAAAGCCAAGCGGGTTTTCTTTCTTATTCATGCTCGTAAAATAATTTATGCACATAGTAATGCTCTAGTGAAAAATATTGTTCTTCTAGTTAATGCTTCGAAAATACTCGAATTAGTAAAAGAATTTAGTTTTAGTAATAAGTGTTGCCTAAGAAGTCATGGCATATCAGAATGGGAAACAATTATGTACAGATGCATCCTAGTAATTGTTCTCATATCTTATTAGCCATTACAATTAATTCAAGTAAAATTCAAAGCAAATAAACAATTGGTATTTGATCTCGCAAAAGAGTAAAGCCTATACTAAAGTGCAAAAATCAAAGTTCAAGAAGGCGTTACTAGGCGCTCGCCTAGGCACGCTTAAGCTCTGGGCGTTGGCATAGCGCCTCGCTTTGGCCCTAGGCGCTCAGAAAAGTGCCCGGCGAGGTCTTCCGGCAAGAAATCGCGTTTCTCAGGCAGGGAATCAATCTCCCCAGCCAGGATTTGACCTCCCCAGCGAGGTTCCATCCTCCCCGACGAGGATTCAACCAATCCAGCGACAAATCGACTGATTCCGGCGAGGGATCGAGCATCTCTGGTGAGAAATCGACTGATTCTGGCGAGGGATCGAGCATCTCCGGCGAGAAATCGAGCTTCACTGGCTGACTGGTTCCCATGTGCAGCAAGGGAGAGAGGAAGGAGAGAGGCGGCGTGAGGAGGATCCCTAACTTTCTGTCGACTGTGCACGTATGGGAGGCTTTAGTAGGAGAATGGGATAGATGGGCCAGTGGTTTAATGGGCCAGGTCAGCCCATCTACCTCATTTCTTCATGCTACAGTGGAAACGCCTAGGCGCGCCTAGGCAACGCATAAGCGGGCTGTGCGCAAGTAGGTCCCAAAACGCATAAGTAACGCCCAGCGCCTTCTTGAACTTTGGCAAAAATAAGTGTACGACAGAGTATTTTATTTTTGAAATTCATCTCATAAAACAATTAATATAATGTTCGCACATTAGTCAAGTAATTGATCTCGTAAAGCAATTACTATAATGTAGCATAGTAACAATTACTGGGAAACATGGTAATGAAAAGAATGGGTCGTCAGCCTGCTAATACCAACAAAATAGTTGGCAAATATGGTAATGAAATGAAATGGGTTACCGGCTCCTTGTACACAAGTTGTACTACTAGCTAGTTTGGATTACTATTGTCCTGCTTCGGTTACCATGGATAGATGGCTAATTACGACCAATTTGCCAGCCACGCGTGCGTTCCCAACCGTCTCATTTTTGGGGTGCTTTTTTGGACTAGTTGCGCTAATTAAAAGGAGCGCTGGTACCCGGAGTGAGTCGGAGCGTAGGCTAATTACAGTACACTTCCGCTCACTTTAGCGTAAGCTAAGTTTAACTTCTGAAATACCATAGTATTTTGCAAAGCATTTGAAAACATCAGTTTAGAAACAACATGTAACTAAATCGTGATATAATCCGAGTGTGAAGATACAACAACAAACAACAAACAAAGCCTTTAGTCCCAAACAAGTTGGGGTAGGCTAGAGGTGAAACCCATAAGATCTCGCGACCAACTCATGGTTCTGGCACATGGATAGCAAGCTTCCACGCACCCCTGTCCATGGCTAGTTCTTTGGTGATGCTCCAATCCTTCAGGTCTCTCTTTACGGACTCTTCCCATGTCAAGTTCGGTCTACCCCGGCCTCTTTTGACAATATCAGCACGCTTTAGCCGTCCGCTATGTACTGGGGCTTCTGGAGGCCTGCGTTGAATATGTCCAAACCATCTCAGACGATGTTGGACAAGCTTCTCTTCAATTGGCGCTACCCCAACTCTATCTCGTATATCATCATTCCGGATTCGGTCCTTCCTTGTGTGGCCACACATCCATCTCAACATGCGCATCTCCGCCACACCTAACTGTTGCACATGTCGCCTTTTAGTCGGCCAACACTCAGCGCCATACAACATTGCGGGTCGAACCGCCGTCCTATAGAACTTGCCTTTTAGCTTTTGTGGCACCCTCTTGTCACAGAGAATGCTAGAAGCTTGGCGCCACTTCATCCATTCGGCTTTAATTCGATGGTTCACATCTTCATCGATATCCCCATCCTTCTGCAACATTGACCCCAAATATCGAAAGGTGTCCTTCTGCGGCACCACCTGCCCATCAAGGCTAACATCCTCCTCCTCCTCGTGCCTAGTAGTACCGAAAGCGCACCTCATGTACTCAGTTTTAGTCCTACTAAGTCTAAAACCTTTCGATTCCAAAGTTTGCCTCCATAACTCCAACTTCCTGTTGACCCCCGTCCGACTCTCATCGACTAGCACCACATTGTCCGCAAAGAGCATACACCATGGGATATCTCCTTGTATATCCCTTGTGACCTCATCCATCACCAAGGCAAAAAGATAAGGGCTCAAAGCTGACCCTTGATGCAGTCCTATCTTAATCGGGAAGTCATCAGTGTCGCCATCACTTGTTCGAACACTTGTCACAACATTATCGTACATGTCCTTGATGAGGGTAATGTACTTTGCTGGGACTTTGTGTTTCTCCAAGGCCCACCACATAACATTCCGCGGTATCTTATCATAGGCCTTCTCCAAGTCAATGAACACCATATGCAGGTCCTTCTTTTGCTCCCTATATCTCTCCATAAGTTGTCGTACCAAGAAAATGGCTTCCATGGTCGACCTCCCAGGCATGAAACCAAACTGATTTTTGGTCACGCTTGTCATTCTTCTTAAGCGGTGCTCAATGACTCTCTCCCATAGCTTCATTGTATGGCTCATCAGTTTAATTCCACGGTAATTAGTACAACTCTGAACATCCCCCTTGTTCTTGAAGATTGGTACTAATATACTCCGTCTCCATTCTTCTGGCATCTTGTTTGCGCGAAAAATGAGGTTGAAAAGTTTGGTTAGCCATACTATTGCTATGTCCCCGAGGCCTCTCCACACCTCAATGGGGATACAATCAGGGCCCATCGCCTTGCCTCCTTTCATCCTCTTCAAAGCCTCCTTGACCTCCGACTCCTGGATTCGCCGCACAAAAAGCCTGCTAGTATCAGCAAAGGAGTCGTCCAGATCAATGGTAGAGCTCTCACTCTCCCCATTGAACAGCTTGTCAAAGTACTCTCGCCATCTATGCTTAATCTCCTCGTTCTTCACCAGGAGTTGATCTGCTCCGTCCTTGATGCACTTGATTTGGTCAACATCCCTCGTCTTCCTCTCTCGGATCTTGGCCATCTTATAGATGTCCCTTTCGCCTTCCTTCGTGTCTAACCGTTGGTAGAGGTCCTCATACGCCCGGCCCCTTGCTTCACTCACAGCTCGCTTTGCGGCCTTCTTTGCCATCTTGTACTTCTCTATGTTGTCTGCACTCCTATCCAGATATAGACGTCTGAAACACTCTTTCTTCTCCTTAATTGCCTTCTGGACATCATCGTTCCACCACCAGGTATCTTTAGCTTCTCTTCTACTTCCCCTGGACACTCCAAACTCCTCTGAGGCCACCTTACGAATGCAAGTCGCCATCTTCATCCACATGTTGTCTACATCACTTCCTTCCTCCCAAGGGCCCTCCTTAATGACCCTCTCCTTGAACGCCTGAGCTACCTCCCCCTTGAGCTTCCACCACTTCGTTCTAGCGACTTTGGCACGCTTGTCCCGCTGGACACGAATCCGAAAGCGGAGGTCAGCAACCACAAGCTTATGCTGAGGGGCAACACTCTCTCCAGGTATCACCTTACAGTCTAGGCATGCATGCCAGTCTTCTCTTCTAGAGAGGATGAAATCAATCTGGCTAGAGTGTTGCCCACTACTGTAAGTCACTAGATGTGATTCTCTCTTCTTAAAGAGGGTGTTAGCTATGATCATGTTGTAGGCTAGCGCAAAGCTTAAGACATCTTCTCCTTCTTGGTTCCTGATGCCATAGCCAAAACCCCCATGCACCCCTTCAAAACCTGTGTTAGATGTGCCCACGTGGCCATTGAGGTCTCCTCCTATGAAGAGCCTCTCGCCAATCGGTACACTCCTAACCATGTCCTCTAGGCCTACTCCCTCTTGGTGTTCTCATTGTGGCCTACTTGCGGGGCATACGCGCTGATAACGTTGAGAACTAAGTCCCCAACTACCAGCTTGACCAGGATAATCCGGTCCCCACGTCTCTTGACGTCTACCACTCCATCCTTGAGGCTCTTGCTGATCAAGATGCCTACTCCATTTCTGTTTGCAACCGTCCCCGTGTACCACAGCTTGAAGCCGGTACCCTCCACCTCCTTCGCCTTTTGTCCCCTCCATTTGGTCTCTTGGACGCAAAGGATATCAACGCCTCTCCTCACCGCGGTATCAATTACCTCCCGAAGCTTACCTGTCAGAGACCCTACGTTCCAGCTACCTAAGCGAATCCTCCTAGGCTTGGCTAGCTTCCTTACCCTTCGCACTCGTCGAGTCAAATGCGAAGACCCTTGCTCAATTTCCACTACACCCGGGCGCCGATGTAGCGCGCCACTAAGGATGCGACGACCCGATCCTCGCTCACTTGCCACCGTATCCAGATCAAGATACGGCGCGCCACCTGGGGGGTGACGGCCCGGCCCTTGCCCATTTTCCACCACACCCGGGTTCCGATGTGGCGCGTCGCTGAGAGGGTTACGCCCCAACGAAAATCTTTTGGGTTTCATCTCCATAAGAGTGGCTGAGTTTTGACGTTGGCTCGCCAAGCCTATCACAACCCTCCTCCTTTATCCGGGCTTGGGACCGGCTATGTTGAGACAACATAGGCGGAGTTCCGAGTGTGAAGATACGGTTGATCTTTTTTCACCAAACCATATCAACATTTATAATACAAGTCCAATATCATCATAATCCAAATCCAATACCATCATAATCCAAATCCAATATCATCATTGTTGACGTTCAAAAATCAACTTTCAACTAGGGGTATCCTTAGTCACGTGATTGGAGGTGAGTAGGCATGGGTGCGTATGGCGGCCTTATAAAGAAGGTCGCCGTACACTCGACAGAGTGACACAACGATGTTTTTAAATAGGTTCAGTCGCCTCGTGGGAGCACGACATACGTCCTATGGAAGGACTGTCAAGAGTGTTGCCGCTTCCGGAGTCCCAAGACTCCCGACTAATCCGGGCCTTTGAAGGTCCCTCGGACTCCGAATCTTGATCTCCCTAACTCTCCTAAGAGAGCTAGTAGGGGAGAGTGGCCCTCCTCTCGAGTTTATTCAAGTGGGAGTGAGTGATTTACATGCCCATGGGGGCCTTACATAGCCTAGGGGTCCTTGACAAATGACCAAGGCTATACTTGAAATAAGGAGGTGGAAGGGTAGAACTAGGTAATTTTTCGTCCTTTGACGCATATGCCTATAATTGGGCTAGGAGGTGGTTGTGGCACATGAGAATCCCTACACTATTTGGGGGGCTTCCTGGCTTGGGCTTGGGCCTCTTTGCTCCCTTGCCTTCATCTTTAACTTATTCTTTTATGTGGTCTTTTTCCTTTTGACTTTTTGACCATGAAGCCTTGCTTGGACTTTTGTTCACCAGGATGGTCATTTTGGACCATGGTTGGCCTTCTTGACTTGTGTTGACTGGCCTTGACTGCCTATGTGGTGTGCCATGTAGGATAGGGTTTGGGACCTTGAGTAGGGCCGAAGCCATTACTACAAGAGTCCCCTTGAGCCGAAGACATCAAAGTCTTCCATCATCTGTACAATCCCCCGATCCATGCAACGGTTGAATTTACGTAGCCATTAGATCAATATATATATGCATTAACCCAACATACCAACTTCCATCGATCTGTACTGGACCCGCGACTCCTGGGTCTTGATTTCCATCTGTCCGCAACCGAACAATACCTACACGCTGCCATATCCAAGCAAAGAGAGACAATATAAAATTCCTTGTAACCAAGCCTTTGTGCAGAAAAGGAGATCAAACAACTCCACGTACACAATACTTGGCCATCATAGACTTTATTTCTTTATATTCTCTGGTCCTGGTCAATGCAATGTATTGGCTCGTGACGCTTCCTTTTTTTTCACAGCAAATCCCGTGCCTCCTGCCTCGTCCGGCTTGTCGTATACATCCGCGTCTTGCACGCCCTTCGCACCAGCCTTGCCCTCTAGACGGGCTCACATGCGCCCCGAGTCCCCACGCTAGACTGGGCTACCTCATGCATGCTCTAGCCCCGAAATCACTAGTTAAGGGGTACCCCTTGCAAAGATTACCCCATCTCCTCTGGTGGGGACAAGTGGCGCACCGCATGAGCGCCACTTGTTGCAACTAAAGTTTTGGTGGGGCTTTGTCACGCGTGACGAGGGGAGGTTGACTGTTTGTGCTTTTCTTCGTAGATTCGTTTTTTCAAAATGATTTATCTCTCGAAGCGTGCGTCCAAATCACGAATCGTTTTCACCGTTGCATTTCTCGCATCGAGATCTTCGAAACTAGATCCCATGTTGATAGGTTTCGTCGAACTTCTTTTCGGGAAAATCTGTGATTCTAGCTAGTAGCAACTTGTGATTCCAGTGTGAACTAAATTGTGCTCCCAATGCAAACTAACTCCCCGCGGGGGTGAAGCACTACTGTGCTTTACATGGAAGCACATGTCAAACGGACCCCGCCGTTTGCCTCGCCGGCGAGGCAAACGGCGGGCTTCGTCTGACATTTGGTGTCAGAGCCTTGTCGCTCGACCGCCTGTGAAGATGATGGGACCTAGCAGCCCGAAGAAGAGTGGGACCGAGACGGACAACATCGGTGGCGGCACCATGGTGGTTCACCAGCGTGTCAAGCGTGACACCGGCGGCGCGTGACCGGTGCTCACGCGCACCAACTACGCCGACTGGGCCCTCCTGATGCAAGTCATGCTGGAGGTGCGCCAGCTCTGGGCCGCCGTCAACGACGGGACCACGGAGCGCGAGACGGATCGCACGGTAATGGAGTGCCTGCTGCGATCAGTGCCGTCGGGGATGGTGTCCACTCTCGCCGTGAAGGCCACGACCAAGGACGCCTGGGGCACAATCAAGATGATGCGGCTCGGGGTCAGCCGCGTGCACGAGGCCAAGGCGACGTCACTCCGTCGTCAGTACGAGGCGATCAAGTTCACGACGGCGAAAGCATTGATGATTTTGGTATGCGCCTCTCCTCCCTTGTTACTCACCTTGAACTGCTCGGTGACAAGATCGGCGAGCCAGCCGTCGTTCGAAGATTTTGCTTAGTTGTTCCCAAGGCCTACTCCCAGATGGCGTGCACGTTGACGCTGGTCGACCTCAACACCCTGGCGCTCGAGGAGCTCATCGGGAGGCTGAAGGTTGCCGAGGAGTGGTACGAGCTGGACTCAACACCAGCCGCCGGCGATAGCAGCGGCAAGCTGCTCCTCACAGAGGAGTGGTTCGCGCGCATGAAACTGTGGAACGGCGACGGCTCGTCTTGGCAGCAGTAGCCGTGGTCGTGGCCGCGGTGGGCGCACTCCCGGCGGTGGTGGCCATGGCGGCAGCAGCGGCGACAAGTCCAAGGACACGTGTCGCTACTGCAACAAGGTAGGACACTGGGCGCGGGAGTGCATGAAGCGGATTTGTGAGGAGGCGCACCTCGCACAAGCCGGCGGCGACGATGAGGAGCAGCGCCTGCTCATGGCCCAGGTGTGCAGCCTCACCGAACCTGCCGCCGATAGGACGCCTGCCGCCCCTATCCACCTCGTCGAAGAAACTGCCCAGGTGCATCCTGGGCACGAGGGTGGCGACGGTGTCGCGTACCTGGACACGGGCGCGTCGAACAAGTCGAACCACATGACTGGCGACCGCACCGTATTCGTCGAGCTCAACACCGCCGTGGGCAGGACGGTCAAGTTCGGCGACGGCTCTGTCGTCAACATCTACGGCCGTGGCACTGTCCTTCTCACCTGCAAGACCGCGAGCACCGCGCAATCACGGGGGTATACTACATTCCCGACCTTCGCTCACACATCATCAGCCTGGGCCAGCTCGACGAGAGTGGCTGTCAGGTCCTGATTGAGGATGGCATGCTGCGCGTTCATGATCGCCAACTTCGTTTCCTTGCCAAGGTAAATCGTGCGCCAAATCGGCTGTGCACAATCTCTCTTCAAATAGCACAGCCAGTGTGTCTTGCAGCATACAGTGGCGTGGACGTGGCACGCGTGCTAGTAGGGATGGCAGTTTTGCCCATGGGTATGGGTACCCGCGGGTACCCTACCCGAAAACAATGGGTATGGGCAAGACTTGGAGAGGTTTTGTACCCATGGGCAATGGGTATCCATACCCGCAAAATATATGTGTAGGATATGGGTATGAAATTGCGCCCATGGGTAACCCAATGGATACCCAGAAAAAATTAAGAAATGAAAATAACTCCTATGACATGTGGGATCATCATCTAACTCCTATGGCCCACCCTAAGTCTCGATTCCTTAAATCGGCCATAGCTCACAGGCCCATAATCACCTGCTCGCCACTCCTCATACGTTCTATGTGACTCGTTGAAAAGATGAAATCTCGACTCTTCGCTACCAGACTCCTGTCCAACTCTCGGTCCAGCGATCCCCCATTCCCATCACCACCTCCCACTGTACCGGGCTTCCACCAACCGCCGCTCATACTCCCTTGATGCCTCCAAGAGGCCACCCACCGTAGCAGCCTGTGTCAGTGCTATACTACTCGCCCATGATCACTTGAATTTTAAACTCATTTCTCTACCTTTTTTAAAATTTTAAATGCTATATATTATACCCACTGGATACCCATTGGGTATAGGATACCCGATGGGTATGGGCATGGGTGCCAATTTATGCCCATGGGTATTGAAGTGGGTGGGTATAGAAGGTTTCTGTGGGTATGGGTTTGGGCAGAAGGAGGTTATACCCACCCATACCCTACCCATTGCCATCCCTACGTGCTACGGGCACCTGAATTTCGACGCTCTACGCAAGCTGGCATGGCAGGAGATGGTGCACGGGCTGCCGCTGGTCGAGCAGGCAGACCAGCTCTGCAACGCGTGCTTGGCTGGCAAGCAGCGGCTGTCGTCGTTCGCGCAGCAGGCGAAGTACCGTGCGCAGGATCGCCTCGTGCTGATGCACGGTGACCTGTGCGGTCCCATCATGCCGGCAACACCGAGCGGGAAGTACTTCCTCCTGCTGGTGGACGACACGACGCGGTTTATGTGGGTCGTGCTCCTTATGTCAAAGGATGAAGTGGCAGCGGCGATCAAGTGTGTGCAGGCCGGCGCAGAGTTTGAATCCGGCCGCAAACTGAAAGTGCCGCGGACGGACCGCGGCGGCGAATTAACGCTAGCTCTTTCACGGCGTACTGCTCCGAGCTGGGCGATGGCAAGCATCTCACCGTGCCGTACTCGCCGCAACAAAACGGTGTGGTCGAGCGGCGCAATGGCACGGTGGTGGGCATGGCCCGGAGCTTGCTGAAGGCAAAGCACGTTCCTGGCGAGTTTTGGGGCGAGGCGGTCACAACGGCGGTGTTTTTGCTGAACCGCTCCCCGACGAAAAGCGTGGACGGCAAGACGTCGTTCGAGGCCTGGCACGGGCGCAAGCCAAACGTGCATTTCCTGCGCACTTTCGGCTGCATCGTGCACGTCATGGACACGCGCCCTGGACTGAAGAAGTTGGACGACCGCAGCCGGCCGATGATCTTCGTCGGCTACAAGTAGGGGACCAAGGGCCACATGGCCTATTATGATCCGGCACACGAAATGTCCCCGTCCCGCGCGACGCCGTCTTCGACGAGGAGAACGCCGTGAACACCTTCGGGAGCAGTGACACGTTCATGGTCGAACACCTGGTGAGCAGCTCATCTGGATCGCCCAACGGTGAAGATGCATCATTGCTGGCCACGACCCGACCGCCAACACCGCCGGCCACGACTCCAGCACCGCCCACGCCGCCGTCCACGGGCCCAACCCACTAGCGGTGAAATTCACCTCGCCACCCTTGAGCTTCTATGAATTGCCTGACGTCACGGACGACGCAGGGCGTGAGCACCGTTTCCGCACGGTACAGAACGTGCTGGATCCGATGTGCACGCACGGGGCACGACGACATCGCGTATCGTTGTCGATGTGTACGTCGACAACACTGGATCCGATGCCGACGAGATTGCCAAGTTCAAGCGCGAGATGCAGAATCTGTTCAAGATGTCAGACTTGGGCCTGCTGAGCTTCTATCTTGGAATCGAGATTCAACAGAGCTCAAGCGGCATTGTCATCGCGTGCATATGCCCGCAAGCTGCTCGAGAAGAGTGGCATGGCTGGGTGCAAGCCGTGCCACACACCGATGGAGCCGCGCTTCAAGCTGTCCAGAGAATGCATGGCGCTGGCGGTCGACACAACGCAGTACCGCAGCATCGTTGGCAGCCTGCGGTACCTGGTCCACGCGCGGCCAGACCTGACTTTCTCCGTCGGCTATGTCTCTTGGTTCATGGAGGCGTCAACGGAAGAACATCTCACCGCCGTCAAACACATTCTACGGTACGTCGCCGGCACAATTCACCTTGGCTGCAAATACACCAAGGGAAACAACACGCCTCAGCTCGTTGGATACAGCGACAATGATTTGGGAGGCGACGTGGACAACGCGGAAGAGCACCTCCGGCACCCTGTTCTTCCTCGGCGGCGGCGCAGTGACATGGCAATCACAGGAGGAGATTGTGGCCCTGTCGAGCTGCGAGTCTGAATATGTGGCAGCAACCACGGCGGCCTGTTAGAGAATTTGGCTCTCACCCCTGCTCGGTGAATTCAGGGATTCAGAAGCAGAGACGGTGAAGCTCAAAGTGGACAACAAATCAGCAATCTCTCTCGCCAAAAACCCTGTGCTGCATGACAGATCCAAGCACATCGAGGTCAGGTATCACTTCATCAGAGATTGCGTGGAGACCAAGAAGATTGAGCTCGAGTTCGTCGCCACTGAACTTCAGCTCGCGGACATGCTGACTAAACCTCTCGGCCGAGTTCGTCTACAGCAACTGCGATCGAGCGTAGGAGCTGGACCCAGTTTAGGTGGTGAATGTTGCAGTTAAACTAAGGTTCAGTTTGGCTGCCATGGCAGCGATTTCATTCTGCTGCCATGGCAGCGTTTTCGTAGCTAGGCGTTGTGGCAGTTGATTTCCGCTGCCATGGCAGCATTTCCTTCAGTTCAATAGTCGTGCCATGGCAGCGTTTTTGCATACTCACTGCCGTGGCCTGCAGCTAGTTGATTAGGTCACTTCACCGATCGATTCAAGCTTGCCTGGTCGTGGGATGGCGCGACATTGTAGGGCGGCTGGTTTAGGGGGTGATGGTGTAGCCCATGCGCACACGATCTGACTCGTGGGATGGCACGAGTCCCAAGAATCGCCGTGTGAATTTCTCATCGGCTTTTGGAGCTGTTTCTCTGTAACTGAAGACTAAAAGGGAAGAGACAGAAAAACTGCATAGTTGTATGCAGCGCAAAAAATAAACTCTCTCTCTCTCTCTCTCTCTCTCGTGTATTCCCTCTTCTCTCCCACCTCTCTGGTGATCGCCGGCGAGGCAAACGGCGGGTTCCGTCTGACAGCACACATGTGCTTCATGCGGATGCACACCTGTGCTCCATGCTCCTGACAGACAAAAACCGAAAAACCTGAGAAACAGGAAAAAAAAAGAAAAACCAAAAAAAACAAGAAAGAAAAACCTAAACCCCGAAAAAACCGCCCGATGGGGGAAGAAAAACGCGCGACACGTGGCGGCGCTGGGGCGCACCACGTGGAGCCACTGGAGCGCTTCCATGCATCGGCAATGACCCCCGCAAGGGGTGCCCTCCAATTAGTTGCTCCCTTCTAGCCCTGCCTTGGGCAGCACCTGCACAGGAAGCGCTTTGGGCCCCCTTCGGCCTTGCACCTGCAGCCGCATAGGCCACGGGCCTTACGCTACTCCATGTTGCGTCCTGCCCTGCCGATGGGCCTTGCCTGGCGGGTGCTGCCTCGCATGAGCCGCTTGCATGTGGCATCTGATATGAGTATCCATGTGGTTTTTGCATGCTCCGCCACCGATTGCTGGCCTGTATCCGATCTCATGGATTTCCTCTCCAACACGACGATTCATGCACTGTTGCTTCAAACTGCTTCTGTCACAACAATTCAAACCCACAGTGCTCCCAATCATCGATCCCTACACACGGCTCGATCCGCGACCAGCGATAGCTTGGAATGAACGGTTGTCTCCTCTAGATCAAACTGAATAACCGCCTCGTAACCTAGCTCATGATACCACTTGTTAGAATAATTTGAGGCGCATGTCGATCCGTCGAGGTCAAGCAGTGATACATGCACAATGAAACGACACCGAGATTTGTTAACGTGGTTCACTGACATGGGTACATCCCCAGGGCATGACTACGGGCGCTCCTCCCCATGTACTAAAACAACATAGTACAGTGGACGACAAGCACACCGAGACTAACAGACAGGTCTTCGACCATCCACCACGGCTGGTCCGTCCACCCCTGCCATGGGCGTCCGGACCTTCCCTCTTGTGATCTCTGTCTAGCCTAACAACTTGTGTCTAGTCTATTTGGCTACCCTGTGGTGCCTTTATATAATAGACCCGGGTTACACGTGTCCGACTCAAACACCTAACCCTCCGCTAATTACAAATCCAGCTGTAACTAACTCGTACACATAATATTCGGCACATATTTTACCAATCTGAAGATCTTATTGTATTGATTGTGCTGCAAGCGTTCGTTTCTAGTCTTCAGTGGATTAGATGAAAAGATATCGACACCGGAGGTTTCCCCTTAATTCATTCCATTTCTTCTAATATATACTCAGAGCATGAGGTGGATCGCAATGAGTTCCTAAAGCTGTGCAAGAAGGTGGAGTACACCATTAGGGCTTGGTATCTCCTCCAGTTCGATGATTTAATGGTGGGCTCTTTTTGATTGTTCCATTTGTTAGGATTCATATATAACATGCCCAGATTCTTGTGTCTCAGTGTGCACTTCTCGATGCAGCAACTGTACTCGCTATTTGACCCTGTTAATGGTGAGAAGAGGCTGGAACAGCAGAATCTGACACCCGACGAGATCGATACTCTTGAATTCAATTTCATGACATATCTTTTCCAGGTTGGATGCAGTAGGTTACATATATATCCTGTCCTGACATATGAAGACCTCCCTTGGTTTTGTATGTGTTGTTTTATTCAATCATCACAACAAACAAAAAAACTGAGTGAATATTATTTTTGAAATGCCTATTTAAGAATAACATGTGAATGCAAGCAAACACTGAGGTGACATTATATTATGCAGACAAAACCATTCATGAGATGTGAAGTCTGAATACCAGGCATTCGTGGCCTCGCTACTGTTTTTCCATAAAAAACTACCTAGGCAATCCCATAATAGTTTACAAAATAATCTTGGGGTGTCCTGTTGCTAGAGCTTCTTACTTTTCGTTGGTACTTCTTCCCTGGCTTGTTTGTTTAATTTTGCATCGAAATGTATGGTTTTATCAATTGTCTCCAGCTTCTGTTATTGGAAAAAGTGTTCATATCATTTTTGTGTTGTTTTGGGCTTGAAATTAGTTTGACTTTCTGGGTTTCCTCAGTAAAGCTTGAAAAGGAAATTGCGTTGATAGTAGGCTGACATATGAACTTTCATTATTTGAACTAGAAAAGAGAACCATACGGTAGTCTGATGATGTGACACGCCTAATTGACATCATAGTAACAATGATTTTGCAACATTTACTATTTAGGTTGTGCGATAGCTTAAAGTTGTAACCATTTGGATCTACTGTATCGAGCAGATAATGGAAAAGAGCAACTTCAAGTTGTTATCTGATGAAGAGTATGATGTTGCACAGTCTGGAAAATATCTTTTGAACCTCCCAATCAAAGTTGATGAATCTAAGGTTCAAAAAATTATAAACTTTTCAGTTAGCATTAGAAAAGTACATGTCCACTGCACTGAATTTTTTCTCTTCAAATGTAGCTGGACAAGAAGTTGTTGACAACATACTTTAAAGAACACCCACATGATAATCTGCCTACATTTGCTGATAAGGTAATCTTCATGTCTTTCTAACTGACTTACCACTTTCCCTTGATGCCATGTATTACGGTTTTAATTTAAGGAAGTTATGATTATTAGTGTGTGATAAGGGTGTGTTCTCATTTCACGATTATGTATCTTCTTTCCTTTTGCATATCTAATGAGAGTATTAAGTTACTCCTTTTTGCTAATGTTGGGGTCTCATATTTTTTTTCGAGAGGTTGAAACCCCCGGCCTCTGCACCCAAGGATGCACACAACCATTTTTATTAACTTATTCAACAAAGTCTGACAAAACAAATACATGGATCCACCCAAAGCCACCTATTTGACGACCTCTGTCGGCTATACCGACCAGCTTGATGGAGTGCCTGACCTCGTGCCAAAGCACCATCTAATCCGGTGGCCTCCCCAGACCGCCCGCCGGCGAATCAAGAGTACCAACCGGTTGTAACAGACGCTCAGCGCGCACCGCATGCGCACGCTCTAGGCTCTGCCGCCGCCATCTTCCACTGTCCCATCTTCAGGAGGGATCAATGCACCGACCTTGCCAGGCCTCTCTGCCGTCGACGCCACCACGACGCCATACAACGCCATCCTCCTGCGCGAGTCCATGCACACACATCCGACGCCGAGACTCCACTGCGCCACGCCGCCGAGATCCGTCGTCTTCGATGCGGTAAATGAAACACCGCTCCAAAATCGATGCCCCCATGAGGGAGAGCGACACCGCAATGCCGCCATCGTCCGATCTGGAAGACCAGATCCTAGGGTTTCCCCGGAGCAGCACGAGTGAGTCGACAGATGCCTTCATCAAGGTAACAGCGCAGAACGCCGCCATCGCCCGCCGTCGGCTCGGTTTTCACCGGCAACTATGTCTCCCCGACTCGCAGCCGGGACTAGATGACAGATCTCGAGATCCGACCACCCAGCCTCAGGCCGACCACCTCCGACGGAGGAGATGACCACCACCGCCAAGCCCAGGGTCGCCGCCCCGGGCGTCTGCGTGATGCAGATCAAGCCCAGGAGCGCCACCGCGATCCGACGCCGAACCGGAGGTTGAGCGGCTGCATGGCCACCGCCACCTGTCGCTGCGGCTGCAGACCCGCCGCCACACTCCAGCCGTCGTTGTCCGCCATCACCGCCGAGGAGATCAAGATCGGAACTGCCGCAACGTTCTTGAACAGCTGACGCGCGAGAAGAAGGCCGCCGCCGCCGAGCCGCTCGGGCTTTGCCCTAGCGTCGTCGCCGGCGGCGGCGGAGAGGATAGTGGTGGCGGGGGGGACCAGAGGGGGGAGGCGGGGACGCCCCGGTGCGGCGCGGCAGCGCCGCACGGTAGCGGGGGTCTTGGGGTCTCATAATGTAATAGGAATATTTTAAGGATTTGCTACTCCATATCTGACTGACATGTGGGTAGAGGTGCTACATGCCAGTGATGCATGGAGTGGAAAATGCTTGAATACCAATCTTTTGGGGTGCCAAACTCTTAATTTTTCTTCTCATTATTGAACTGCATGCACCAATGTCAGGCCCATTTCTGGGATAAATCACAGAAGAGCCTCAAGTCATACCAGCCTCAAGAACAACTGGTAGACTTCCTTGATATAGATAACCTGTACAAATATAATATTACACAGGGTCGAGTCAGAGTGCTCAACAATTATTACAAGCTTGCCAATATACTACGGTGGTGGAATAATACAGTGGTGTGGTGGTAGACAACACTGATACAATAAAATAGAGTCAAGCGTCAGTGTGTGGCTTGACTATTTTATTGGTGTAGCGGAAACACAGCGGATGATACATGTGGCAGACTCCAAGATCACAGGTTGACTGACTGGGACTTCTCTAAGCGTCGGGCTCGCTAGCGCAATCTCCTTCCACAAGCTCGTCCTCCTCCAGGTCTGGCCAATGAAATAGCCAGGGACAAGCCAGTGAGTACGTTGGAATGTACTCGCAAACATTATGAACAAAAGATATACCGAATGCATATGCTCATGATGGTTTAAATGATATGCTCATGCTGACTGAAATATAAAACACGGCATGACAAATATTAGCATGTGCAGATAAATTAAATTGTTAGTGACAAACCAAGAAAGTTAAAAGTGGGTAATCGGGCGAGACTGAACCGCCCGAGAATCCAAAAGAAATGCCAAACGGGTGTCTAAAAGAGAATCGGGCGAGACAGACCGCCCGAGAACTCAAGCGACGCCACGAGAGGTCTTGAAAAGAAATGCCAAACGGGTGTCTAAAAGAGAACCGGGCGAGACAGACCGCCCAAATACTCAAGCGACGCCACGAGAGGTCTTGAAAAGAAATGCCAAATGGGTGTCTAAAAGAGAACCGGGCGAGACAGACCGCCCAAATACTCAAGCGACACCACGAGAGGTCTTGAAAATAAAACTGGGTGCCCGGGGTAGTCTAGCCAGCCCCTGAGACACTCAGGAAAAATAAAATAAGAGAAACGGGTTAGTCCACAATAATATGCATAGTAACAATAATATTCACAACCATAGTATTCTTGATAACAAAATATCCATGACAGCGTTAGTGATGCAATAATAATATTCTGCAAAATATTTGATGCTCAAATTAATTATTTCCTCCGAAGACCGACACCGGACCGACACTTGACCCTTCCCAGCTAACGTCCTTGACCGCGGACACGGCTATTCGAATAGGTATAACTCTGCAGAGGGTGTACTCTTTACCCACGTGCATGGGATTTCTTTAGTCAACACCGTGGCACTGACTAATTCCCACTACGGTCTTTGGGTTGAAAACACACCTGACCAGCACACACCAGATTAACTTTCCGGATGCCAGGAATCACCCAAAGCACCGTTCAAGAAAAACTCTAAGTCGGGGAGACTACAATCTCGATTAGCATGGGATCACTATTCATACGCGCGGATTACAAGGGGTGCCCCCCTCTCGGCCCAGCCGGAAACACCCATGCCCCCTGACCTGATGACGGGCATTAGTCCATGGCCGTGGAAACCCTCATCATGGCCCTCTATGTGGTGTGTACACAGACAGGGGTTAGCAACTTACTAAACCATACTTCCCTCGCGAGAAGACCCGTGGCAGCACGGTGTTTAGCTAGGTGTGACGGAACAAGACTCGATCTAGGTCGACACAGGAGGTGTTGTTATTATGACAGGCATGTCTCACATGCCACGGTGACACCGTCGTGTCACAACGGGACCGTGCTCACCAGCACGTCCAAGTCAGGAGCTGCACTCCTAGTGCTCACAGCCTTTCCCCATGTCAGATGCTTGAGTGAAGTGCAAGTCATGCACAAGAAATAATATGACCATGCATGCATGCACTTGCGATAAACTACACATACGGTGCAATTCCAACCGATGCAATCATGTAATGCAAATGCAATCACCATATCCCAAGTTCAAAATGCTTGCCTTGTCCAAAGTAGTCAGAAGAAGAACACTCAAAATTCCCGGCAAAGTTCCCCTCTTCTTTTTCTGAAAAATTCAAATTCAAACTCCAATTAAAAATTTGTCAACAGTACCAAAACTTGTCTCAAAATATTTTTAAATAAATACTAAAAAAAACTAGAGAGAAAAATAAGAATTTCAAAAAAAGATTCAACTCAATCAGAGTTGTAGTTTAAAAGTTATTCAACTTTCAATTCCAGGGGTTTTTCTGTAAAAATTCCAGTCCCTGTGCGTTTATAAAGAAAACGCTTCGGGAGGGAATACGCCAGAGTACGCTTTTGGTTTAAAACCAGAAAAAAGGAAAACGCTTCGGGCGATATACGCCTTTCAGCAGAGAAGGCGTAAACAGCAGAATACGCCTTTAGTTAAAACGCAGAAAAAAGAAAACGCTGACGGGTGGGGTCCACCCGTCAGGTTTAAATTCGAAAGCGCTCGCGCGCGTGCACAGAGGGCGGCGGTGATCACCGGCGGCGATCGCCGGGGTTTTGGGAGGCGGCGATGATCGGAGAGTGTTCGGGGTGGAGTTCCGCGTCGGTGGGTGGCGGTGGTGGTCGCCGGCGAGCACTTGAACGGCGGCGAGGTCGACGGCGGCGGACGGTGATTCGGGTGTGGTCGGGTCTCGCCGGAGAGAGCTCGGGAGGTGAAATTGGAGCGCGGGATCGACGAGTTGGTGCGAGAGAGAGCTACTAGCAAAGTTTCAGCGGCGGAGGTGGAGTATAGGCGTTGTGGTGATCGGGGAGGTTGGCGGCGGCTCGGTGACCGGAGACGGGGAAGGTGAGCTCCTCGAGGTCGAGCGAGTGCATGGGAGCTCGATTGGGATGTGGTGTGGGTGGTACGAGGAGAGAACGGAGCTCGGGGGCCTCTTTTTATAGACGCCGGAGTAACTCCGCCGGCGAGGTAGGTTGTGGACGGTGGGCAGGTTCAACGCATGATCGTGGAGATGAATGAAGCTCTCCAGAAGCTTCTGTGTGGACGAGCTTGGCTCTATCCGTTCCCTCCACCGAAGAGCTGGATACGGCCATGGCGGACGCCGTCCTACTCCGGCGACTGACAGTGGGCTCCAGATGGTTTGGACGGTGCGGTCAATGCGCGGAGACACGGAGAGGATCGACACGTGGAGGAAGATTAGGTGGAGGGAGCAGCAGGAGGAGTGAAGATGGCGGGCGGGGTCGAGCCGATCCGCTCGGCCACCGCGGGTGAGCTCGGAGGTAGCTGCACCGGCCAGTCACTGTTTCGTCGGTGGAGTTACTGACCAGGGGGCTACGGCGGCTCATTGATGACTGAGAGAGGCGTGGATGAGAAGGAGAGGTGGTGGAGTCAGGGGCACGGCGTCGATCGCCTCTGTCACTGAACCAGGTTCAGTTAACTGAATTTTATTCAGCGATGAACAGTGCGCACACCACCTGTATGATGAAATGCCAGAGGGAGCTAGGGATTTTAGGATTTTTAGGGAATTTTTGTGGTGAGGTGTTGATGCATAAAAGAGGGCTTGGCAAAGTTTCAGAATTTTTGGAGCAATTAAAAATAGGCTTGTATCAGAAAGATTGTTTCTGGTCCAAATTTGAATTGAATGGCATTTGAAATTTTTGAACTGTGGAACCCAATGTTTTTGGTGAAATGGGTTTTGGGTACTGTCTAGTTGTTGGGGAAATTTTGGTGGAGGCAGAAGAATTACAGAAGATATGGTTCCTTTGTAATTCCAAGAAACTATGAATAATATAAATTCCAACTTTGTAATTTAATAAATATTGCAGAAATATTTTTGTAAGGTGGGAAGGAGTTGGATAATGTCCTAGAAGGTGTGAGTGACTTGAGGGATAATTTGGTTGTGATAGAAAAATTATTGGAGGATTTTAGAGGTGCTAGGAAGAAGTGAAAAGGCTATTTTCATGGAATAGTTTTAGTATTCCAGAAATTTTTCTAAAGAGAAAAATATTTTTGATCTCTCAAAAATAATTACCAAATCATTAAACCTTCAAAACAGAAACATGCAAAAATTTTGAAACCTCAATTAAAATTAAAAAATGAATTTCAGAACAGAAGAAAGAGAAAAAGAAAAATAGGGCCAAAATAATTCAAAGCATTTTATTTCAATAAAAAGATTTGAAAATCCAGAGAGAAAATTTTGGGGTGTTACAACCAATCAGTTCACCCAAAAGATTGAGCTATTAGGGAAACGTGGGCCATATATTCAACACACCCCCACTCAGGTCACCATACCTTAGACGTGAGATCGATGTAGACCCCAACTATTTTCTATTCATATACCATTGGCTGGGACATGAACTTGAGACATTTTGGCTGGCTCTGGTACCCAAAAGCTTGGTTAGGTTGGAAAAGATGGGCTATATATTTGAACAATTATATTCCGTATTGGCTTCTTTGTAGTATATTATCTTCCGTCGTGGCGTTGGGATCGACCGTACAACTGATTACTTTGTCATGGAGAAAGTGGATGTACTCATATCCCGAGTTTGGAGGTCATTTCAAAGGGTTACCAGGTATTGAGTTTGTTTGAACATCTTTGAACTCTTTAACCCAGGCTAATCCTGATTGCAAAGTTATTGTAATTCCATAGGATTGATAGGTTGTTCTCTAAGAAACCACAGTCGAAGTCAAGAAACGACATCAAGAAGACCGATGAAATTATTGAAGACACAGAAGAACAAGAGCTATTTGTCGAACGCATTCGGCTAGAAAAAATTGAGCTAAGGTTGCTCATAGTTTTATCATTAAAGTTTTATAAGACTACAATCAAATGTAATCTTAAGAAGCGGTATGTTCTTGTTGACAGCATAAAAAACCTGATGAGTAAGATGACAATTCAAGAACCTACATTTGATAGGATGATTGTAGTGTACAGGTAGCTTTTCACCCAACCTGCATATTCATGAAAGATTCTTATGCTTCCAGTGGTGATTTAGTGATATATTATATGTACAGGCAGGCTGGCACGAAGGCTAAGCCTAGTCGTGGAATATTTGTAAAGCATTTCAAAAATATTCCAATGGCTGATATGGAAATTGTTCTGGTAAGATCCATATGTGTTCAACATCTGTTTAATTGCTTCACTGTCTTGGTGGTTGTTATTGAGGACCTGAAATTGGACCATATTTTGTAGCCAGAGAAGAAGAACCCTACTTTAACACCAATGGATTGGGTCAAGTTTCTTATTTCTGCTGTTATAGGTTTGGTATGTTTCTACTATCTGGTTCTCTCTGGATGCATTTATTTCAATACTTTACTATATCAACTGCTTGTTACTTGCAGGTCACTCTTGTTGGTTCTCTTGAAATGCCGAAGGCTGACGTATGGGTTGTCATTGCAATCATGTCTGGGGTGATTGGCTATTGTGCTAAGATCTACTTCACGTACGTGTTGAATAATTGAGCAATTTTCCATTAAGTTTAATCCTGAAAAACGGTAGATAAAACATGATAATCATAGTAGAGATGATAATGGAATCAAATAACAGATTGATGTAACTAGTCATGCAACCGGGTACATAACGGACAAACATCATATCCATATCGATTGCTACTAGTAGTGACCAAACACAATCCCTAACAGAAGGGAGAAGAACACATACGCTGCGGCGGAAGAAGAGTTCCACACTCCCCTTGTCATGCATGAATGAGCCATATTTTTTCCGGAAAGGAGGATTACCCCCGGCCTCTGCATCAAGTGATGCACACAGCCATTTTATTAAACAAGGTAGCAACAAAGTACTTAGTTTAACACATGTTCGCAAGCATGAATGAGCCATATAGGCCTCTGAGATTTTTCAGCAATTATTGGAAATAATAAATGGGCTAAAAGCCCAACAATTCCAACAGTAAGTTCTTGATTGATGTTCTTTGTTTCGGTTTTAGGCAACTTCCTTACATAGCACAACTTACATTGCTATGTAACCAGTTTCCAATTCGAGCTAAATAAGCTTAGCTCGCTAACGTTTGTTTGTAGATTTTTTTTTGATATACTAGATTAAATATGATCTTATTATATTTATCATTGGTTGTATGTGATGGATTTGTATTTTGTGATACAGGTTTCAACAAAATATGACACTATATCAGAATTTGATTACAAAATCAATGTATGACAAACAACTTGATAGTGGGAAGGGGACACTTCTTCACTTATGTGATGATGTGATACAGCAAGAAGTATGGAACAAATAAAAACTTGTCTTGCAATACAAGTTTTACCTATATCTACGTGCTGTGTACTGATATCCCGTCGTCTTTCCACATAGGTTAAGGAGGTCATAATTTCTTACTATATTTTAATGGAGCAAGGGAAGGCAACTATACAAGTAAGCAGGACGAAGTAGTGTTATGCGATATCACTTCCTCTATTTTGGGTATCTCTTGTAGTATTTATCTCCATTTTGTTGTTTTTGGTAATTATTATGTCAAAATTTTCCATTATTCAACTCTTGTTTTCCCTCTTGCATTTGAACTTCAGCTTGTGTAGCCCTTATTTTCCTGTAGAGTATCTGGCCAGTGCTTTCTCGTAATATATGAGACATTGACATTGAAATATGTGCTTATGTAAAATTTCGTTCATATGCTTTTTTTTTCTTGGGGAGGGACCACTAACGAGGACTTATGAACCTTATACAGTATTTTATTCTTGTGCTGTTCTTTCCAGGATCTTGATTTGCACTGTGAAGAGCTAATTAAAGAGGAGTTTGGCGCCGAGTGCAATTTTGATGTTCACGATGCTGTAAAGAAGTTAGAGAAGCTTGGCATCGTTCATCGGGTAAATCTTTTGAACAATTTCATTCTGATCCAAAATCTACAGTAATAACCTCTATACTTATGTCCAAAGTTGGAAGTTTGGATCAGCTCCAGCAGTCCAGCTGGTGGGTCTGTGTGGCGGGTAAAAGCTAGTCAGGTTTGCCGTAAAAGTGGTTGCATGTTTGTTTGAAAATAGAACTTGTAGGTTGCATGTGAGAACCACTCTCTTAGAATGTGGTCTCTAGTTGATTACCAGCAGTTATGCAAGGATTTTGTTGAAAAAGAAGGTTATTATGAGCTTATCTGGTTGAAGAAAATGGTGATGTGGTTTGACCCCTTTGCCGTTATTGCCCGTTAGATGTTTTTTTTTGGTGATTCAAACATGAGAAGTAAAAAATTAGAGCTGCATCTATTTTTGGAGTTTGGACTCTGTTAAGTTAATTTCACCATTGTTTTTCTTTTTCTTTTTTGCAATTTCACCATCGTCTTGTCCTAACATAGCTTGCAAAAACGTCTTATATTGTGGGACGGAGGGAGTAGCTTCCGATATTTAGTATGGCATAAAAGAATAAATATTTGCACACTAGTATGTTCAAAACATGTTGTAAGATCCACCATCCATCAGAATTTGCATAAACGGTGCATGTCCCATGGTTGTCTCTGCTTCCTGTTTAGCTCCTGCTAGCTTGTTACATAACAGAGCTTTTCACCATTCTGGTTAACGGCCATTCGCTGAGTAAATGTCGTCTAAACTAGTCAGTTCCAAGGTAGTATGCTTACAAGGAATTTGTGTTCCTCAGGATTCGATAGGAAGGATCTTATGTGCTCCGTTGAAGCGTGCCAACGAAATCATAGGCACCACGACTGAAGAAATGGTGATGCGAGCACAACAGAACCCTGCTTCTTAACTGCCTCAAAGGAAATGTATTTCCAGAACTCAGAAGGCATCTGCCCATCCTCAAGGAACACGTCAGCTTTCAATGTACCATCTGTACTCAATATCTTAGATTCTATTTTCCGACATTGGCGAGTTCTACCGAGTGTAACTAAGGGTGCCTTGTTTAGGTTCAAAATCTGTACATGTTACTTGTAAATAATAATCATCTATGTAATGAAACAATAGTTAAAAACTTTTTCTGCATTGCTGCTTTTTTTTTTCTGTTCACATTTACTTGTTCAGAGTAGTGTATTCTTAATAACAGTTAAAATATCCTTGATGTCGTCTGTGTATTTTTGGAAAATGAATTCCATTACCAAAGATCCAGGCCAAATCGACGTTCAGTCGTTCACCATGTGTGGCACGAAATCAGGATGCACGCAGCCAACCCAACAAAAGTTCCAAATATTTCAACACTCCAAACCAAATTGTATGGTCTAGGTGTGTCCACATATACAGGAGAAACTGGAGTGTAGATTGCTGGTTGCACCTTGCGTGGTGCTAACGGTTTATGTAACATCCCAAATGTAATAACCCTATACATTGTTTTTTTTTTAACGATAAATGTTATATTCATTGTGAAGAAGAAGATGGTACAAGGACCCAAACTGCTTGGTTTATTAACAGGAAAACCAGGCAAAAACCTGCACAACGCCTAGCTAGACTAGGCATAAAGCACACAAAACATACAACAAGCCAGAAGGTCACACTCCACAACACACCTGGCCGGGCACTTGAGCGCCTACGAGTACACACCAAAAACCGTTGTATCAATCCGAGCTGCCATCAGAATATCCGCGAATCTCAATGACATCGAAGAGGAACGCTATGTACCTCAATGACATCGAAGAGGAACGCTATGTCCGATAGAGCAAACATATGCCACTTCAATCTCATGAGATTAGCGGACATAACTCGCCTGGCGCACCTTGCATGTGACGGGTGCTTCTGTTGCTCACACGGAGATTTCACGCAAAGCCGTCGTCAACCACCTCCACGAGCCCTGAGTCACTCTGACCGAGTCCGACTCCAAGACGATGCCCCAAGAGGAAATACGACGCCGAGCCAAGGTAGAACTGACTTCATCGTCCGATCCGGAAGTCCAGATCTAGGGTTTCCCCCGGAGCAAGATGGGAAAGGAGGGTGAGTGTTGCAACATCAATGCCTCCGACAAGGAAACGGTGCCCGTAGGCGCCGCCATCGACAACTCCGAGCACTGCCGGAGTTCGGCTTTCGCCGGCAACATCACCCGCCAAAACCCATTACCCGGTCAACCCATCTGGCCTACCACCTCGACAACGCGCCAGCACAGCGCCACACCTCGCCCCTTCGCAGCACCGACACGCAACAGGGGCCCTTCACTACAGACCGCAGAAACCCAGCTCGGCCCTGCCTCTGCAGATCTCGCACACCCGGCAAGCCAGAGCACCCTCACACGTCGAACAGCATCCAAACTCATCCGAGAAAGAGCAGATCCTGCCGGCCCGCGACTCCCGCGAGCTCCCGCCATGGCAGCCGCGCCCGAAGGCCGCCGGGCATCCGCCCCAGCAGATCGGCCTTGGGGAAACACCCCCGCGTGCCACGACGCCGCTTGCAGCCGCCTCGCGCCCGCGCCCACACCGCGCGCACGCCCCTGCACAGCCGCGTCGCGCCGAAACCCCAGATCAGGTCTGGCCCACGCGCCGCCGCGACGGCTCAGGCCACCTCGTGCCTCACCGCGCCTCCTCCCGTTGCTGCCTCGGAGCAGATCTCCTCGCCGAGACCAGGAACTGGAGCCCCGCCGCCACCTTCCTTGGGGCTGGCCCGAGCTTCGCCGGGGGGCGTCCTCTGGCGGCGGCGAGACGGCTGGGAGGAGGGGAAGAGGGTGGCGGCGCTAGGGTTTTTTACCCCCGAGTCGCAAGACGAGGCAACGCAAGGGTCGGGAGCGTTCCCTGTAGTGCTTGCGTGGGATTTGGAAATCGGAGTTTAACCCTATATATTGTTATTGTCATTTTATTTAGCTCAGCACAAGGAAAAGCTTGCTTTCTTCAAGAAAAGTCTATGATGAAGATCGCACTTCTGCTTCTCCTCGGTTTTGGACTTCAGAACAAGCCATTTATTACTTGAAGGTGTTGTGCTACAAGGACCGAATTTTTGAGCATGAATCTCTTGACAATCCAATGATGCAGAAGCTGGATTGCTTCAAGGAAGTGATCAATACTCTCGAGAATCTTCAGCTTACAAATATCCTCTGTTTCAGTCATGGATGGAACCGGGAGTTAATATATCAGTTCTACGTCACCCTATATGTTTCTGGAAAAAAAATGGATGTTAATACTTCGGTTATGGAATGTATGACTGAAGACCGGAAGATCAAATGCACTGCCGCAAAGTTCTTGGAATGTTTCAATTTCCCTCGATTCAAGAGTAATGACATAGAAATGTGCATGCATGTTGCTCAAGCCATTACCGATGAACAACTACATCTGCTAATGGACACTGTTAAGGTTGGTGACGCTGTGTTGAGAGATCCAGAAGCTGGTGATCTGCAATTTAACTGCAAAACGTTCTATTACATCCTCTGCAAATCTCTCTGTCCAACCATCGGAGCAAATAGTAATGGCAAAGTTCTCGGTGTCCTCAGGAATACTCTCCATGCTCTGGCATGCGGCACTACCTTCGATGTTGAAGATCTCTGTTTATGTGAATATTGGTGGATTCGGCTGAAGTACCGCTAACTCCAAAGCCTTATCCTTCATGGATACAGTTAGCTCTCGACATTGATCTCGACCGGGAATATATTGCTCGTCTCACTCCGATGAAATTCCTACCGCTATTTTGAGATACTATTAAAGTTCTGAAAGAATATGGAAAGGGCAAAGCCATCGCTGGATGCCTTTCTCCTCGTGTTCAAGAAAAGGAGAAGAATGGTGTATCAAAGAAGTCTGCAACTCCATTGCATCTTGTGATTAGTCTTCGGACTCAGCAATTGCTTGTGAAACATCTCAAGCAAGATCGAAAAGAGAAACAATAGCTTTCCACCGAGATAAATTATGTTGCCAACATATCAAGGCTTGTGCGTCTATTTGTAAAAGTGGATAAGCGTCGCTCTTGGAAGTTGCTTAGAAAATTCTACTCCAAGAAACAGCTCAAGAAGCGGGAATTCTTGATACATATGAATTCATGGATGTGTCTTCTGACAATGATGAATATAAGAGAAGAAGAACTCCTCCACTTTCAGATAAATCAAGCACAACTAATTTAGTGATTCTTGGAGATGAAATTATTCTCGATGAATTTGAAGCTATGATAATCCCCAAGTGCAAGGAATTGTCGTAGCACTTTCCAATAATGAAGGTGGTAAGTATGGAGTGTCGAACCCATAAGGAGCTAAAGGTAAGACTCGTATTCTCTCATGTCCTATCTGCCATAGATACAAGCCTACGTACACCAAGTATTTGCTTTACCTAGGAAGTAAAACCAGAAGTACTTTGCGGGTATGAAAGGATAGCTTTGCAAGATAATAAAGAACCTGGAAATAAAAGTTAGTTGTTGTTTTGTAAAAGAAGAATAAAGTAAAGGATAGCGAGTGTGGAAAGATGGTTGTATGTGGTACGGAATTTTTCCTAGGCAATTGGCTAAGTTACTAGACCGATCATCATCATTGCAGTTTTATATGTGGGAGAGTGATACATCCATTTTGCATCATTATTTCCTACTGTTATTTATCTCATTTTAATGTTATATTTTATTTTATGATGCAATTTTCTCTTAAAATGCAAGATACATCAAGAGAGAGGGATTACCGGCAGCTGAAATTCTGACCTGAAAAAGCTACAGTAGAGATAGCAATTCTTCGGAGCTCAAATTGCAACGAATTTTTTTTTGGAGAATTATTCTGGAATATATTAAAAATACTGGAGCAAGAATGGACCAGAGGGGGCCCACCAGCCGCCCAGAAGGGCAGGTGGTGCGGCCACCCCCCAGGCCTCGCCACCTGGGCTTGCGGGGGCCCTGAGCCTCCTCTCCCGACGTCCTTTGGTCATATACTCCCATTTGCCCTAGAAAAAAAAATTCAATAGAACACTTTCAGGACTTCGTCGATGTCTCGAGGCGGAACCAGGGCAGGAGCACTTTTGCTCTCCGGTGGAGCGATTTCGTCGGGGACACTTCTCTCTGGGAGGGGGAAATCGAAGCCTTCATCATCACCAACGCTCCTCTCATTGTGAGAGTCATCATCTTCATCAACATCTTCATCAGCATCATCTCATCTCAAAACCCTAGTTCATCTCTTGTATTCAATCCTTGTATCAAACCTTAGATTGGTACCTGGGGGTGCTAGTAGTGATTACATCTTGTAGTTGATACTAGATTGGTTTATTTGGTGGAAGATCATTATGTTCAGATTGTTTATCATATATTTATACCCACTGATCATGAACAATATTGACGGTGTTCTGGACTAGGGGGTGCTAACCTAGTCGGTCCATAGTCCTCGGCTGGGCCCGCGGGCCCTCATCGCTCATTCGGACGGACTCCCGAAGCCACACGCCTGGGCGTGATCAAGATCGCACCTGCCGAAGACTTGGCGTATACTCCAAGACATCTCCTACCACCTCCATAACGCATCCCTAGATACCGACTATGTAACCCTAGATGCCCTACCTGGTGTGTATATAAGCCAAAGGGTTTAGCCCGTAGAAGGGACCGAATCACAATTACCATTCACCTAGCCTTAGGGTTAGATCTCTCCTTACGATCTCGAGGTAGATCAAGCATGTACTCAATACATCATCATCAATATAATCAAAGCAGGACCTAGGGTATTACCTCTTCGATAGGGCCCGAACCTGGGTAAATACTGTCTCCTTCGTTCCTGTTACCACCGATCCGAGATCCACAGCTCGGGACCCCCTACCCCGAGGTCTGCCGGTTTTACCACCGACACTGGTGCTTTCATTGAGAGTTCCGCTGTGAGATCAACAAAGGATCGATGGGATCGCCGGTCAACGACTCCAACCCTCAGGGCACCGCTTCCATGCTCGAAACCCCTATCGCCGGATCGCATCCTCTCTTTCACGAGCAAGGAGCAATCCATAACCTTTTTTCCACCCCGGCCGAGCCTCCCATAAAGGGCGAAGGGCTGAGGTACTTTCTGGAGAGCGACCCTGACAGCGACCAGCCAGAAACATTTGACAAGTCTGGTCCTAAAATCAGCTTGGCCGATTTGGCAGCTACGTGTCCCTCACGGGATAAAAACGTTGGGGCTTCAAGCCCACGGTCCATGGAGACCAAAATTCCTCTCCCACCCACCTCCCACATCGAGTATTGCCCCGATAATTCGGGCCCTTCTAATGTCTGGGATCTGGCCTACGTGCAACAGCTACCTGACGAATCGATCAGGCACTTCTGGGCCAGATTCTTGTCCGTCAAAAACGACATACCAGATTACCAGGACTCAGAAATAATAGCAGCCTTTCAGCGTGGCTGTAAAGATAGAGGCATTTCGAACGCTCTAGCCCGCCGTTGTGTTCAAACACTCCCGAAACTGTCCGACCTAGTGTCAAAATTCTGTACCATCGAAGACGCCTGGCTGGCCCAGGAGGAGCAAACAAATTTGATCCGTGACAACAAATTGAAGCGTGACAGGTTCACGCCTCGTCGCGAACCCCATGCGCAACGCACACCAGTCCAGTGATCTCAGAAGAAGAAGAAAACCGCTGGACGATCTAGGACCGCCCTCGATGGCCTCCTGGATAAGCCATGCCCAATCCACTCCGTTTTGCTAAACACCTGCCCAACCCACAACCTTCGCGACTGCTGGGTGATGAGGCAGGTAGCTATGACAGGCCTAACCCTCCTCACCGGCACGCCTAGGCATTCAGAGGAGTCCTCGGGCGATGACGAGGTCCTAATGATCTATGAAACCTTTATGTCCAATAATCAGAGGAAGCGGGCTCTCCGGGAAGTCAATTCAATCCGGCAAGTAACAGCTCGGGGCGCGTGGATAGACACGCCAATTACCTTGATCATAAAGATCAACCGAAATCTACCCCGAGTAGATGCCCCGCCGCTCTGGTTCTTGACCCAATCGTGGGTAGCTGCCCTCTTCGGAAAGTGCTCATGGACGGGGGTAGCAGCTTAAATCTAATATATACAGATACTCTGGACAAGATGCAAATCGATAAATCGCGCATTGAACAGAGCCGTACCACCTTTAAAGGTATATTACCGGGATGAGAAGCACGTTGCAGTGGAAAAATCACCTTGGATGTGGTCTTCAGAACGCCTGATAACTACCGATCCGAAGAAGTGACGTTCCATATTGTCCCTTTAAAAAGCGGTTATCATGCCCTCCTGGGACGGGACGCCTTCTCAAGGTTTCAAGCAATTCCACACTATGGCTATATGAAGCTCAAAATGCCGGGCCCAAACGGGATCATCACAATCACAAGTAACCCCGACAGAGCACTCAAGGCCGAGAACAAGACGGCGGCACTCGCCCTAGAGTCCCTATCCGAAGCCCTCGCGGCCGAAGAATTAACATCACTACGAGCCGAAGTCGACCAGGATGATATCATCCCCGACAAGTAGCCGAAGTCGACCTCATTCAAGCCGGCCGACGACATAGTCAAATTCCAAGTGCACCCTACGGACCCAGCTAAAACGGCGTCAATTGGGGCAAATCTCGAGCCAGAAATCGATGAGGCCCTACGCAACTTCCTTAGAGAAAACTGGGATATATTTTCCTGGCATCCCTCGGATATGCCAGGGATACCCCGTAGACTTGCCGAACACAGCTTGAATATTCTAAAGGGCTACAAGCCTGTCAAACAAGCACTTCGGCATTTCTCTGAGACCAAGCGTCAAGCAATGGGCGAAGAACTGGCCAAACTCCTTGAGGCCGGATTCATAAGAGACATAAAACACCCCGATTGGCTCGCCAATCTGGTCATGGTACCCAAGAAGGATAGGTCCTGGCGCCTGTGTGTCGATTTTAAAGACCTTAATAAGGCTTGCCCCAAGGACCCCTTCCCACTACCACACATTGATCAGATCGTGGATGCCACAGCTGGGCACGATTCGCTGTGCTTTTTAGACGCTTACTCAGGATATCATCAGATAAAGATGAAAGAATCTGACCAGGCTGCGACCGCCTTCATTACGCCCTATGGGCCGTTTTGCTTCAACACAATGCCTTTTGGCCTGAAAAACGCCAGTGCGACGTACCAGCGCATGATTCAAACATGCTTGGAAAAACACATCGGAAAAACCGTTGAGGCCTTCGTCGACGACGTGGTGATCAAAACCAAACACGTCGGGCAGCTGGTCGACAACCTCCGTGACACATTTGCTAGCCTGCGGGAGTATCAGATTAAGCTCAACCCGGAGAAATGTGTCCTCGAAGTACCCGCGGGCAAACTCCTCGGCTTTATCATGTCCAGCCAAGGAATCGAAGCCAATCCGGCAAAAATACGAGCCTTGGCCCGATTAGAGGTGCCAACCGAGCTCAAACATGTCCAAAAGCTAGTAGGCTGCATGGCCGCTCTAAGTCGTTTTATCTCAAGACTCGGGGAAAAAGCTTTACCCCTTTACAGGCTACTGAAGCAAACAAAGAATTTCAAATGGACTGATGAGGTAGCAGCTGCCCTGGAAGATATTAAAACCCTCCTCGCCACAAACCCCATCTTACCGGCACCAGGCATATGCGAGCCGATGATATTATACATCTCGGCCACCAACCAGGTGGTCAGCATAGTGCTCGTAGTCGAACGAGACATGGAGGGCCACAAGTTCCAAGTTCAAAAACCAGTCTATTATGTCTCCGAGGTCTTAACCCCGTGTAAGACACGCTACCCGCACTATCAGAAGATAGCCTACGCTGTCTTTATGGCGTCACGAAAACTTCGACACTACTTTCAAGAGTGCTCGGTAACCGTGGCATCCGAAGTCCCTTTAAGTGACATAATTAATAATAGGGATGCTACGGGGTGCATAGCCAAATGGGCCATAGAGCTCTTACCCTTCGAAATAACATATCGGCCGCGCCGAGCTATTAAATCCCAGGTGCTGGCAGACTTCGTAGCCGAATGGACAAAGGCCGAGCTCCCTAGAGAGTACAACACATTCGCATTGGACCATGTATTTTGACGGTTCAAAAATTCTCGCCAGGCTAGGGGCTGGAGTAGTGCTCACATCGCCAACAGGCGATAACATCCGCTACGTGTTACAAATCATGTACACCGACTCCAATAATGCGGTCGAATATGAAGCCCTTCTGCACGGGCTCCGGATAGCAGTCTCGATGGGCGTTAAACGCCTCGAGGTCCGAGGAGATTCCAACCTCGCCATCTCCCAAGTAAATGGCGAGTTCGATGCAAAGGACCCAAATATGACAGCTTACCAGAATGCAGTCCTAAAGATCTCGGCCAGGTTCGAGGGGCTTGAATTTCATCATATCCCCCGTGAAAGCAACCAGGCCACCGATATTCTCGCCCGAATGGGCGCTAAACGGGATAAGGTCCCTGAAAACACCTTCCTCGAACGGCTCTTCAAGCCATCCGTAGTCTGGCAGGACGACAAAGAAGCGTCGGAGTCAAACGACGCAGGACAATCCGCCCCACCCGAGGACGAAATGGAACAGGATATAATTGGGGGATCGGCCATCCAGGAAACGACTTCGACACACGAGGTTATGGCAGTCATTGCACCCTGGACCGAGCCCCTCCTTGCATACCTACTCCGCAAGGAGCTCCCCGAAGACCAAACCGATGCACGTCGGATCATAAGGCAGTCTAAAGGCTACAAGGTCCACGAGGGTGAGCTCTATAAGCAAAGCACCACGGGCGTCCTCCAGCGATGTATGTCCGAAGAGGAAGGGAGATCGCTGCTTAGCGAAATACACGCCGGCATGAGCGGACATCACGCCGCTGCTCGGACCTTGGTCAGCAAGGTGTTCCGAGCTGGTTTGTACTGGCCGACAGCAGGGGCCGATGCTACAACGCTAGTACAACGTTGCCCCAGCTGTCAGGTGTTCGCCAAACAAAGCCACATGCCCCCTACAGCCCTCCGGACTTGTGACACCTCGATTTTTGGCCCTTTCTTTTTCTTTTGGATTTCTTTGGATTTTATTTGGAGTTCCTTTTTCTGTGGCTCTGTGGTCTTGAAACCTAGGAAGATCATCTCTTCTTCCTCTCCCAAGTGGCTTGTCACTCTCAAATCCTTCCCAAGGCCATGTCATTTCCACCCTAGCTCAACTCCAGTATTTATTTCTTGGGAATATTCCTTTTTCTATTAAAGGAATAACCCTGTTTGCTCTAGGTTGTGAAGCAACCTATATTTCTGTCTTTCCTAAAATTCCCACAAAATTCTCAAAATTCCTTTGGACCATATGGACCTTGGATATGTAAAAATATTCAAGATTCCATGCTCATGGTGAGTACACCATCCAATCTTTGTTTTTGGTCATAATTTTAGTTTGTGAAGCAACTATATTTTATATGGCTTCATAAATTCTGAAATTTTACCAGGACATTCTCCTACCTATATAACTTCTCTCCACCAAATTTGGGCTTATTTCATTCATCCAATATTTCTCAATAATTCCCCCAAGTTTCTGTCCAGAGGAAGGCATTGTGAAGGAAGTACCATTTTTATTTATCCAAATGGTATGAAATTTTTACAGTGCCTTCCTATGACCAAATCATCAGCCTCCACCAAATTTTAGCTCAATCCAACAGACCATGTGAGTGCAGCTTCAAGATCTAGTTTCTGGACCAGATATGCAGTTGTGAAGCAACTATGATAAATATTGGTCCAAATCTTTTCATATTTCACAGGACTGTAGTCCTTCTTACCCTAAACATCTGTGACAACTTGTTTCTCCATTTACCCATCCCATTTTACCACAGCTTCTAGTCCAAGTTTGCTACAACAAACTTTGGCTGATACATCCCATCAGCACAAAATTTCTTTGGTGGATCCATCACTTCAGAGAGGCCCCATGTTGAAAAGACTACTTGCTAGACATCTTTTGGCAGGCCATCCTGCCCTCGGTGCACCATGCCACGCGGTGACCATGCTGTTGGCAAGCGTTGGGCGCGCTCTGCTCGTCGTTTTGCTTCGGGTCTTTTCTTCCCAGCCGCTCCCGCGCGTCCAAACATGTCAAATGGCTTCGTGGCAGCTATGTGCCTCTTCCCCAGCCCCTTCCCCTCCTCCTTCTCCTTCCTCGCGCCACGGCAGCCCCTGCCCTCACCGCACGCGCGCGCACAGTGCCCTTGGTGGCCGACCGGACTTCTTCCATCCCGCGTCTGCGCCCCACTAGCTCTCACTCGTCACCGTCAGCCCCTCCGCGCGTGCGCACGCGTACGCGGTCGCGTCAGAGCGGCTCCAACCCGTCCGCGGCGGCATCCGGGCACGGCATCTTCACCGCGGCTATATAAGCCACCCCTGGACCTCTCCGAGCACGGCAACCTCTTCTCCTCCCTCCTAGCAACCTAGCCGACCTCTCATTTGAGCCCCGAAGCCCCTCCTCCTCGCCCACGGTCGCCATGGCCGCTGCTCTGCTCTGCTCAAATTCGAGCAATGCCGGTCCTCCCTCTCCCTCTAACCACCACCAGAGGCCTCCACGACCACCAGGAAGCTCTCCCCGCAACCCCTCCTTCCTCCCGTGCCCCAGGCCGAGCCCCTCGGTGGTGGCCGTAGACACCTTTCGCCGCGGCCGGGGCTCTGCTTGTTCCAGAGCTCGCCGGCGTGCGTTTGGCGTCCAGGCGGATGCGCCTCCTTGCGCTGGTCACTCCGGTGGCCGGGGCGTCGCCTAAGTCAACCTGAGCCGCCGGGACGAGCGCCGGCACGCGAGCAGCTCCTCTGTCCCGCGAGAGATCGACGGGAGGAAGAAGACGGAGGAGATGGACCTGCCCGTGGGCCCCACGGCCCCACCTGTCAGCCTCAGGCGTTGACCTGGCTGGCCGCTGACGTGGATAAGTGAAGACGGCTTCCCGAGAATACGCTTTCGCTTAGCGAAAGCGTACTCTGCTGCCTCTTCAGATCAAAATACGTCTTCCCCGTTCAAAAGCGTATTTCCCAAAAGGCGCTTTCTGTTTTCAGCAGCCGGCGCCGAAATCCTTATATTGTGGATGTTCACTCGTTAGCAGCAGAAAAGTACAGATTTTATTCATTTTTCTGCCTAACGAACGAACGGTCGTATTTTCGCAACCGTAACTCCGAATCAGGTGATTCCAAAGCCCATGTTCTCTATTCGTCGAGCCCGTTCTGTAGGTACCATTTTCATGATGTTTTCACATTCTAAAAATGACCATTTTGCCTTTGCCCTCTAGTCAGCCCCGCCGAGAGAGCAACTTTTTCGGCAAAATATTTCTGCGAGCTCCTCGCACTTCTTCCTGGTGATTCCATCAACACCAGGCAAGCCACAACAGCCACTTGCTTGATGGCCTTGCAATAGCCATGGTTTTCACTTGAATGTTTAAATAATTACTTTGAAAGTATTTTGTTAATGCTATGTATATGCTTGTGGATTCATGCTCATCCCTATGCCATGTTCATGTGCATCCAGATATTTACTTGTTAGTAGTATTATCCTCATGTTCCATTCTTGTATTCAGTTCATATGCTAGCGATCATGATATTCTCACATGAATAGTTATGGTTTGCAAACACTTATGATATTCACGATCATCGTTATGCCAGGCTCATTTGCATCCCGTAGACTAAATGATTTATCATTGTTGATGTTATGATGTTAAATGGTTATGTTGCCCATCCATGGTTACACTGATATCATGCTCATATGCATTGTTATTTAATTATGTTATTTTATTATGACTCAGCTCATCACCATTCAAGTTGAACCTGACATTAATCGAACTTGAACAAATCTGTTGGCTGAGTCATAGTGCCACCGAATCGAGCTCACCAGTGCAGCCACACTTGCCTGGATGGGGAGGCCCTAATTCGGTCTATTGTCATGCCTCTCGTCGGTGCCTCCAACTAGGGAAGGTTATGTGCGCGCGCTACCCTGATCAGGTAGGCGGCCATAAGCCTTGTGTGCCCGAGTTGTTTGCGCGCGTTTGTCCCCGTTTGGGACCGTTTGTTTTGTTTTGCCACGACGGTGGCCGGCCACGAGGTGGCAGGACGTCAAGAGTTGGCATCGGGGCCACCCATGACAAAGCCCAAAGGGGAGTTTGTCGGAGTGGCCGGGAGAGTGTCATGCAATAGATTGGTTTTGTCGGAATGTCGTTGGTCCACCCGAATGGGAGCACGAGGCCATGAGTTCCGTGGTGTGGGTACAGTGCACTAGCCTTGGCAGAGTGTATAAACTATCGATAACCGCGTCCTCGGTCATGGACACAGTTCGTAGTAGGTCACACTATGGGTCAACAGTAATATTAACCTGAATAATAAACAACCCCGATTCCATGAGAAAAGAAGTTGGTTGATCTTTATGTGGTCATGCGATGATCACAGGTAGAGATCAAGCTTCGTGTGGTCATGTGATGATCACGATGGTATAGTTGATACCGAGCTTGGTTGATCCTGAGGTGATCGTGTGATGTTCACGACGGTAAGTTTGTTACATATGGTGGTTACGAGATAACCTCCGAGAAGAGTAAGTTGGTTCAAGGGACCTTAAACATCGACCCCCCCTCTCATGCTAGTGCTAGTATCATCATGTTCATATCCTGATTAACATGTACATTCCATGCTTATCTCATACTGTTCAAGTTGTATCATGCTCATCAATTAACCTGTAAATGCCATGCTGTTGGTTGTCTTGATTGCTGTGAGCTTGCGAGTACATTCAAAGTACTCACCTGGCGTGTCATGCCAGATTGCAGGTGATGCCATGATTGATTGCTTGTCGAGGATCCCGAGTTTGCGCTCTAGGAGGTGTCCCAGCCTGAGTCCCTGCGGAGTGGAGTCCATCACCGTCGTCGCTGTTCCGCTGCTAGAAGCTATCCCGCTGCTACAAGTTGTTCCGCTGCTAGCATAGAGCTATCTGAGCAGGCGTAGTATCGCCGTGCCCCTGTAACCTTTGTAATATCGGACCCTTGTACCCGATTATTTGTAATAAAGAGCTGATTTGTTCTATGCCAAGCAGTGCCATATTCCAGAAGACTTGATCTCTGGGCTGGAATACGGGGTGTTCTGGTTTCTCTGAGCCGGGGTGCCACAATGCTTGGTATCAGAGCAGGTCTGGCTGTAGGACACCCTAGTCAGCGCGAGCGTTAGAAACTAGTAGTATAGAGTCTAGTCGGTTTGCTGCATTTGATTGCTGCATTTGTTTGTCGCATAGCATGCATATAGACTCACTATCTTGTCGCTAACGGTTGATCTTGTGAGTGTAGGTGGCATCGGTTTCGATCCACTACCTGCACCCTCCCGCTTTGCATACCCGCTTTTCGGTGTTTGGCGTCATCTCTGTCCCAGCGGAGTGATGCCGAGGTACCAAGTGTTCCAGACACCACTTGCAGGTATCGCGCAAATATCTTTCCGCCAGCCACACCTATCGTTTCGATGATAGACATGTTTCTATCCCGGATCTTGCCATCCGACTCGCCGCTTTGGCAACCCTTATTGGTCTTTGTTACCAGGAAAGGGCAATGCCAGCAGACCCTTCTTTCCACCACTATCCTACCCTATCACCCATTCCCTGGACGAGTACGGTTCCCTTCCGTCCACTTGATGATGATGTGGCCATGACATCCTTGTTCCGCTACATGATCACCGAGTCTGTCCTCTAAGCCCGTCCAGATGCAACTGGTGTTAAGCCAGCGTTTGGTGTAGCTCTGTTTACACCAACCTCTCCACACGTTGATTCACTTTCGTGCACACCGCCACAGCATGTTAGATCGTAGTACCGGAGTTTCCGTGAGATTTGAGTGCTTAAGTAGGCATGTATATTGTTGTGAATAGCAGTATAATGTGATGCTGCTTGTGTGTGATCTTGATGCCTTGGTGCTTTTGTTTGAGTCGTTTCTTTTGCTTCTTTCTTTGGGCCTTCGGTGTCACCTTATTTTCCCTTATGAAAGTTGCTCATCAACCGACACCGGACTCGAAGAACCAATGAGGATTTCAAATACCCGGACGCGCAGCTAAACATTATGAATTCTCAGCTGACTGCATTATATTGGGAATATCTGGTTTGAATACAAATGATATTCTAGATTGACTACCAGCATCAAGTCTATATCAGCGCGCAATCTTCACAGCAGTAATGATTAAACCAGTAGGAAGACCGGTTGTGTGCAAGACCAACAGTACACTTGCAGTTAAAGGTATGACTAATATACAAGGTTGGTTCGGTCTGGAGTAAAAATTTGAAGCATGTTATACCTGGAAGAAAGCCAGAATGTGCCATGAATCCAGTACCCAGCAAGATATATAATCGGATAACTCTTTTCGTACAAGTAACCAACAGCAGGAGTCTTAAGGTTGTATGTATGGCATTCAGTCCGCACACTATAGTGAGAAGCTTCTGGAGTAAGCAACCCAGTCTTCCTCTGCAGGCTACCAGGGAAGCTTACAACGCAAGGTTCCACAGTCTTCCTCGGTACGATATGTGGATGACTTCCAGTGTAAGATACTCAGTCTTCTTCGGTAAGCCACCGCATAAAGCTTCTGGCATAAGTCACCAAATCTTCCTTAGTAAGCAACCAAGGGAAAAGCTTCTGAAGCACGGTACCCAGTCTTTTTCAGCAAGCTATCCCGGCAAAAGCTTCGAACGTAAGCTATTCAGTCTTCTTCAACATGATACTCTCGATGGCTTCCAACACAAGCTATCCAATCTTCATCAGTATGACACTACAAACAGTTGACAAAATTACACAATGGGTTGGCAGTGCAACCCAAGGGTCAAGCCCACAAAAGTTCGGTCAGAAACACGAGCTAGTCAGGACACAAGTCTACCTCGGGAATAAAATGTTCAACTACACATACTTCCATATATATTGTGAGCATGCTGCCAAGGTCATGCAAGTTACTCGTACGATGATGCAAGCACGATGAGAATCCGACAACCATATGAGTTATGCAAGAAAGTCAGTTATATATCTCAGTGTGATGCAAGCACAGACTGACAAACTATGAAGTAAGACAATCGTGGGACAACAATCTTGGCAGTGGTTATCAAGGCCAGCTTCCTCACGCCCGACACATTGATATCATTAACCCTTTACATTATCTTGTATGATTGCCGACAACAATGAGCTCTATACAAGTACATGTGAACCTGGTATATTTCCTATGACCCGAGTAAGGAACAAGGATAAGGTATGATTACCAGAATATGGCACCTAACAGCACCTATGGTCACACGAAGAATTGAGGATATCAATGGCCAAGCTCTTTTCAGCAAAAGATTCAGAAAAAGAGAACAATAATGAAGGAGCAAGACCGGCAATACAGGTATGATAATTGCTGCATGAACAACATGGTACGGATACCCAAGACAGTCTGATTCCGTATTGATCACCATGAGCACACACCCAAGGGGTCTACTTTGTTTGTAAGGACCTCATATCAAGGTAACCCACTTGTCCAACTATATATGCTCAAAATTGTCTGAAGCGCATATCCAAGTCTGTCATGTCAGGCCAAAGGACAGCTCAGCAGTTTGACTCCAGCAACCATGTTGAAGCATCACACGGCCTACTATCCACATATGGATATACCGACAGAATGAGTAATCAGAATGCTGAACAACAAGCTTGGATCATGTGTTCTCACATATGGTACCTAGTGAAATGATAGCCGATCATGAACAAGATTCTTCCGCCAGAACCACCGTCAGTCAAGTCTCTAGAAGCTATTGCTATAAGGGATTACTCCTTTATACTGGTCATGACAGGTGACTGTCGAATCGTCGGTATGGATTTGAGACACAGAAGTCAGCCAAGATGATTCAGACTCCCTACAGGTAGTCAGATTCCGCCAAGAGAAACGTTGTGATTCTCAGCATTGTTTCGAACTCGGAGGACATGCATCTAGTAACCCGATGCAATGATTAAATGTTTCATGTCCACCAAGGGAATTTGTTCATAACTTTATTGAATACTATCGGTGCTGGATAGAAGAATGTCACATCAATTGGAAATCACTCACGGACTTATGGAAATTCCAGTCATGATAATATCAGATAAGCTAGCAGACATGAAAGAATTGGAGTCAGAGTAAGGATGAACATATGAAGGAAGACCCGTCAGAATGTGCGATATGGTGAAGCAAACCACCCCAGAGCAAGGTAATCAAATCATATGAAATTCAGTGGGAACATCATATAAAGGAAAAGGATACCCGAGTTGGAAACGATTTCCTTAAGTCAGAATAATCATACTTGTTCCCCGAGCAACCAAATCTCGAGGACGAGATTTTTGTAAGCGGGGTAGGTTTGTGACACCCCGATTTTTGGCCCTTTCTTTTTCTTTTGGATTTCTTTGGATTTTATTTGGAGTTCCTTTTTCTGTGGCTCTGTGGTCTTGAAACCTGGGAAGATCATCTCTTCTTCCTCTCCCAAGTGGCTTGTCACTCTCAAATCCTTCCCAAGGCCATGTCATTTCCACCCTAGCTCAACCCCAGTATTTATTTCTTGGGAATATTCCTTTTTCTATTAAAGGAATAACCCTGTTTGCTCTAGGTTGTGAAGCAACCTATATTTCTGTCTTTCCTAAAATTCCCACAAAATTCTCAAAATTCCTTTGGACCATATGGACCTTGGATATGTAAAAATATTCAAGATTCCATGCTCATGGTGAGTACACCATCCAATCTTTGTTTTTGGTCATAATTTTAGTTTGTGAAGCAACTATATTTTATATGGTTTCATAAATTCTGAAATTTTACGAGGACATTCTCCTACCTATATAAATTCTCTCCACCAAATTTGGGCTTATTTCATTCATCCAATATTTCTCAATAATTCCCCCAAGTTTCTGTCCAAAGGAAGGCATTGTGAAAGAAGTACCATTTTTATTTATCCAAATGGTATGAAATTTTTACAGTGCCTTCCTATGACCAAATCATCAGCCTCCACCAAATTTCAGCTCAATCCAATAGACCATGTGAGTGCAGCTTCAAGATCTAGTTTCTGGACCAGATATGCAGTTGTGAAGCAACTATGATAAATATTGGTCCAAATCTTTTCATATTTCATAGGACTGTAGTCCTTCTTACCCTAAACATCTGTGACAACTTGTTTCTCCATTTACCCATCCCATTTTACCACAGCTTCTAGTCCAAGTTTGCTACAACAAACTTTGGCTGATACATCCCATCAGCACAAAGTTTCTTTTGTGGATCCATCACTTTAGAGAGGCCCCATGTTGAAAATACTACACGCTAGACATCTTTTGGCAGGCCATCGTGCCCTCGGTGCACCATGCCACGCGGTGACCATGCTGTTGGCAAGCGTTGGACGCGCTCTACTTGTCGTTTTGCTTCGGGTCTTTTCTTCGCAGTCGCTCCCGCGCATCCAAACATGTCAAATGGCTTCGTGGCAGCTACGTGCCTCTTCCCCAGCCTCTTCCCCCTCCTCCTTCTCCCTCCTCGCGCCACGGCAGCCCCTGCCCTCGCCGCACGCGCGCGCACAGTGCCCTTGGTGGCCGACCGGACTTCTTCCATCCTGCGTCTGCGCCCCACTAGCTCTCACTCATCACCGTCAGCCCCTCCGCGCGTGTGCACGCGTACGCGGTCGTGTCAGAGCGGCTCCCACCCGTCCGCGGCGGCATCCGGGCACGGCATCTTCACCGCGGCTATATAAGCCATCCCCGGACCTCTCCGAGCATGGCAACCTCTTCTCCTCCCTCCTGGCAACCTCCCCGACCTCTCATTTGAGCCCCGGAGCCCCTCCTCCTCGCCCACGGTCGCCATGGCCGCCGCTATGCTCCACTCAAATTCGAGCAATGCCGGTCCTCCCTCTCCCTCTAACCACCACCAGAGGCCTCCATGACCACCAGGAAGCTCTCCCCGCAACCCCTCCTTCCTCCCGTGCCCCAGGCCGAGCCCCTCGGTGGTGGCCGTAGACACCTTCTGCCGCGGCCGGGGCTCTGCTCGTTCCAGAGCTCGCCGGCGTGCGTGTGGCATCCAGGCGATGCGCCTCCTCGCGTTGGTCACTCTTGTGGCCGGGGCGTCGCCTGAGTCAGCCCGAGCAGCCGGGACGAGCGCCAGCACGCGAGCAGCTCCTCTGTCCCGCGAGAGATCGACGGGAGGAAGAAGACGGAGGAGATGGACCTGCCCATGGGCCCCACGGCCCCACCCGTCAGCCTCTGGCGTTGACCTGGCTGGCCGCTGACGTGGATAAGTGAAGACGGCTTCCCGAGAATACGCTTTCGCTTAGCGAAAGCGTACTCTGCTGCCTCTTCAGATCAAAATACGTCTTCCCCATTCAAAAGCGTATTCCCCAAAAGGCGCTTTCTGTTTTCAGCAGCCGGCGCCGAAATTCTTATATTGTGGACATTCACTCGTTAGCAGCAGAAAAGCACAGATTTTATTCATTTTTCTGCCTAACGAACGAACGGCCGTATTTTCGCAACCGTAACTCCGAATCAGGTGATTCCAAAGCCCATGTTCTCTATTCGTCGAGCCCGTTCTGTTGGTACCATTTTCATGATATTTTCACATTCTGAAAATGACCATTTTTCCCTTGCCCTCTAATCAGCTCTGCCGAGAGAGCAACTTTTCCGGCAAAATATTTCCGCGAGCTCCTCGCACTTCTTCCTGGTGATTCCATCAACACCAGGCAAGCCACAACAGCCACTTGCATGATGGCCTTGCAATAGCCATGGTTTTCACTTGAATGTTTAAATAATTTCTTTGAAAGTATTTTGTTAATGCTATGTATATGCTTGTTGATTCATGCTCATCCCTATGCCATGTTCATGTGCATCCAGATATTTACTTGTTAGTAGTATTATCCTCATGTTCCATTCTTGTATTCAGTTCATATGCTAGCGATCATGATATGCTCACATGAATAGTTATGGTTTGCAAACACTTATGATATTCATGATCATCGTTATGCCAGGCTCATTTGCATCCCGTAGACTAAATGATTTATCCTTGTTGATGTTATGATGTTAAATGGTTATGTTGCCCATCCATGGTTACACTGATATCATGCTCATATGCATTGTTATTTCATTATGTTATTTTATTATGACTCGGCTCATCACCATTCAAGTTGAACCTAACATTAATCGAACTTGAACAAATCTATTGGCTGAGTCATAGTGCCACCGAATCGAGCTCACCAGTCCAGCCACACTTGCCTGCATGGGGAGGCCCTAATTCAGTCTATTGTCATGCCTCTCGCCGGTGCCTCCAACTAGGGAAGGTTATGTGCGCGCGCTACCCTGATCAGGTAGGCGGCCATAAGCCTTGTGTGCCCGAGTTGTTTGCACGCGTTTGTCCCCGTTTGGGACCGTTTGTTTTGTTTTGCCACGACGGTGGCCGGCCACGAGGTGGCAGGATGTCAAGAGTTGGCATCGGGGCCACCCATGACAAGGCCCAAAGGGGAGTTTGTCGAAGTGGCCGGGAGAGTGTCATGCAATAGATTGGTTTTGTCGGAATGTCGTTGGTCCCCCCGAATGGGAGCACGAGGCCATGAGTTCCGTGGTGTGGGTACAGTGCACTAACCTCTGCAGAGTGTATAAACTATCAATAGCCGTGTCCTCGGTCATGGACACAGTTCGTAGTAGGTCACACTATGGGTCAACAGTAATATTAACCTAAATAATAAACAACCCCGGTTCCATGAGAAAAGAAGTTGGTTGATCTTTATGTGGTCATGCGATGATCACAGGTAGAGATCAAGCTCCGTGTGGTCATGTGATGATCATGATGGTATAGTTGATACCGAGCTTGGTTGATCCTGAGGTGATCGTGTGATGTTCACGATGGTAAGTTTGTTACATATGGTGGTTACGAGATAACCTCCGAGAAGAGTAAGTTGGTCCAAGGGACCTTAAACATCGACCCCCCCTCTCATACTAGTGCTAGTATCATCATGTTCATATCCTGATTAACATGTACATGCCATCCTTATCTCATACCGTTCAAGTTGTATCATGCTCATCAATTAACCTGTAAATGCCATACCGTTGGTTGTCTTGATTGCTTTGGTTGTTGTAAGCTTGCGAGTACATTCAAAGTACTCACCTGGCGTTTCATGCCAGATTGCAGGTGATGCCGTGATTGATTGCTTGTCGAGGATCCCGAGTTTGCGCTCTAGGACGTGTCCCAGCCAGAGTCCCTGCGGAGTGGAGTCCATCACCGTCGTCTTTGTTCCGCTGCTAGAAGCTATCCTGCTGCTACGAGTTGTTCCGCTGCTAGCATAGAGCTATCTGAGCAGGCGTAGTATCACCGTGCCCCTGTAACCTTTGTAATATCGGACCCTTGTACCTGATTATTTGTAATAAAGAGCTGATTTGTTCTATGCCAAGTAGTGCCGTATTCCAGAAGACTTGATCTCTGGGCTGGAATACGGGGTGTTCCAGTTTCTCTGAGCTGGGGTGCCACAGGACTATTCTGATCACTTGGCCTCTGATACGTCTCCAACGTATCTATAATTTTTGATTGTTCCATGCTATTATAGTATCAATCTTGGATGTTTTACATGCAATTATATGCCATTCTATATCATTTTTTGGGACTAACCTATTAGCCTAGTGCCCAGTGCCAGATGCTATTTTTTTTGCCTGTTTTTACCTTTTCGGAAAATCATTATCAAACAGAGTCCAAACGAAGAAAAAACTTTGGATTAATTTTTTCTGGACCAGAAGGGTCCCTAGAAGCTCTGAGAGAAGACCAGACGAGTCACGAGGGAGCGACAAGCCCGGAGGGCGCGCCTCCCAGGCTTGTGGGCCCCTCGTGGCACATCTTGACCTAATTCCAGCGCTATAAATTCCCAAATATTCCCAATATACCAGAGAGACAGACAAGAAAACTTTTTCGCCGCCGCAAGCCTATGTTCTTCCGCAATCCCATCTGGAGGCCTTTTTCGGTAATCTGCCAAAGGAGGAATCTATCACGGAGGGCTTCTACATCAACCTTGCTGCCCTTCCGATGATGTGTGAGTAGTTTACCACCGACCTACGGGTCCATAGCTAGTAGCTAGTGTCGGAGCCGGGACTCCGGAGGAATCTAGAGGTTCGACCACTGGGGGCTAGCTAGTTCTTCCCGACCAAGGGTGACCACGGCGGGACTACGGCGAGAGCGCTACGCGGGAGCACGACAGGGGACATGACGGTTTATGCAGGTTCGGGCCACCTTGCGGTGTAAAACCCTACTCATGCTTGTGGTTGGGATTGCTCTTGGCACGAAGGTGTTCTCGCGTACAAGGTAAGAGGCAGAGGAATCGATCCCTTCTACAATGGCAGCTCTGTCCCTTTTAGAGCCGCCATGGTCCTCTTCCCCGAAAACTTAGGCGGGAAGGGTTGCCACACTTGGCGGGTTTTGAAAGGGGACAGGCGCCCAGGCTATCCTGACTAAATTCGGTCTTCGCCTGCAAAAGCATGATCCATGACGCGTCGGTGGGCTCGGTGATGACCTCCACCCTGGGCGCCTTGCTGTCTCGGTCTTCTTTCACCAAACGGGCAGTCCTTGGGACTTGCTTTGGGGGTGGGCAGCTGGGGCTGCCCCTTTAGCACCAAAGAGGAAAGTCTCTCTGTCCGCGCCCGCTGGCGTGGCCTCTGCTGCCGCTCGTCGCCACGCGCATCACCCACATGATGGGCGCAGGACCGCGCAACTGACGTCAGGCCCTATGGCCTCGGGCGCCCGCCTCGGGAGGGCGCCTCGGGAGGCAGCCTCACGAGAGGGCCTCGTGAGGCTTCCGCCGCTGCTACGGCTAAGTGCTGGCGGCTTGTGCCTTGAGGAGGGGTCCTCGCGGGGCTGGCGCCTTACGAGGTGTCTTCACTTCGCGACGTCCTTAGATGGGCCGCGTCTTGGGCCTTCGCCAAGCGTCAGATCCTGGGCCGCAGGCAGACGGGCCGAGGTACCTTGGTTCCCAATGGCCTGACAGTAGCCCCCGAGCCCATGGCGCGCACGTTCCCGCCCATTGAGAGCGAAACGGCGCGGGCCCTGATAGACTGCGGGGCCCAGGCTCGACGCATGGCGCACGATGGGACGTGGGACGCACCCACTTCCCCACTACGCCTCGGAAACCGCCTGCGCCTGCCATAAAGCCTGCCCGCGCGGGGCGTGGCCATCATTGCTTCCTTTCTATTGCTGCCTCTATTCCCGACGTCGAAGAAGGCGGAGCGAGAGGGAGAGCGCTCCCATCGGGTATAAAGGGGGACGAAAAGTAGAGATCCTTCACCCATCTCCTTCCTCCGCCCCTTCCCTTCTTCCACTTCTCGTCCTTCCGGAACCACCGTTGCGATGGTGAGGGACAGAGGGCGAGTTCGTGCGTCCGCCACCGCCACCGCCACGAGGGTCCCGCCACGGGGCCGTGGGCGCCCCTCGGCAGCCACCGAAGCCGGCCCAAGCACCCGTGGGAGGGCTTGCACCCGTGGCCATGGAGGGCGCGGCGCCCGCGGCCGAGGCGGGCGCGGCAGGGCGGCCGCCCGTCCTCCCCAGGCGGGATTTCACATGGCAGAGGCGGCTCGCGAGTTCATCGTGGGGCTGCATCGCCGGCCTTGCAGCTGGCTCCGGCTCCCCGACTCCTTCACGAGAGCGATAGAGGGCAACGAGCCCTTGGGGCTATGGCTGCAAGTGGACGGTTGCTGCAACGGGCCCTCCTGGGTGGCGACGGAGTTCTCCCCCACTGGCTTCATGTTCCTGAAGCGGGGGTGGAAGTCCTTTGCCCTCGCCCACGGCTTGAAGCGGGGGCATCTCCTTCAATTCAAGTATGACGGAGCCGCCACCCTCTTCGTGAAGTTCTTCGGGGCCTCCGGTGCCCGCCTGGAGTGCTGCGTGGAGAGCGAGGACGATAGCGGCTCTGACTCCTCCAGCAGGAGCGACAGCGGCAGCAGCGGCGACTCCAGCAGCGGGGGCGAAAGCGGTGAAGGCTCCCCGCGCATCAAGAGCGAAGACGAAGATTCCGATTAGGCGCAGGCGGCGCCCGTGTCGGATCTTGATGGCGCGCCGTGCTCCCCCTTGCCCCCTCTCTCTTTTGTTCCTGTAATAGGCCGATGTAGCCCCCGATGGCGTGAAAAACCAATGTCTTTTGTTTAAGTACTTTATGATTTGTCGTGATGCATGTTTCCTTGCGAGGCTCTCTCGTGAGGCCTATTTCCCTTTCCTTGTTCGCCTTAGTGCTCTACGTCGTCAGGTCCCAGCCCCCGAGCGGGCTACAGCCATCGCTGGTATGTCAGGTCGCGTTGCCTGGACAAGGCCAGGAGGTGCAGGGCAGTGAGGGGCGGTAAGGACTCCTGAGGCGCGATGCTCAGGAAGTCCCCCTTTGATGTGCAAGCGGCTTGCGCGGAGGAGGGAGCGTCAGCGCTCATCGATGTTTTGGGGAGAGGAAATTTGAGAGGCGCCGAGAGCGACTCATGAGGTGTTTTTGTAGTTAGCTTTTTTGCGAGTGTCGATTGCCGTGTCGTGGCTGCGGGGCATGCCTCGCGAGACTCCTGCTCGAGAGGCCTCCCGCTAGCACCTGGCGGAGATGGTCGCCGCAGGTTGGCTCGCGAGGTAGCGCTCGCGAGGCTCCCTGGGGGTTTACGAAGGCGTCTTGTGGTGAGTCGCCTCGCGGGGCAACACTTGCGAGGCCCTTGAGTGCCTTGTTCCTGTGATAACTTCACATCGATTTCACAAAACAGGGGGAGCGGTGCGCGCTTGCTAGCTTGCTCGTGGGTATCACGCGAGGAGACGAGACACCAAGGACCTTGGTGAGGTGGCGTGCATGGGAGCAGGCCCGCGAGCCAGAGCTCGATCACTTGGGTTTTGCAGCGCTGCTGGGACTGACCCGAGCACAGGCACCGTGTCCAGCCCCCGCACGCGAGATGCGCAGGAGAAAGGTCGCGAGCGTGCACAACTCCTGAGGCAAGCAACTTAGCAACACATAAGATATCTTAGGGAATAGAACTTTGCTGAAACATAGTAATAAGTTCATTACACAACCAAAAAGAGATGTGGCTGCCGTGTCCGGCACGGGTCAGCTTGAGGTTGGTGCAGCCCGTGGGGCGCCCTCAGTTTTCACATCCAAAAAGAGTAGGGGCTGCCGTGTCCGGCACGGATCAGCGTGAGGTTGGTGCAGCCCGTGGGGCGCCCTCAAGAGATTGTTCCGCCAGCGCGGAGCATGGGGCTTCCACTAGGCGTGGGCATGATCACGGTTCGATCGGTCCGCCAGCGCGGAGCATGGGGCTTCCACTGAGACGTGGGCGGGAGCTCTCGTGGGCCCATCAGGCGAACACAATGAGAGGCTCCGGGGCATGTACAACCCTACTTTGTTCGTACGCATGAGAGTCACGGGTAGAACTTGCGGAGGTGTTGGATGTTCCAGGCGTTAGGCACAGGAACTCCGTCCTCCGTCTCCAGTCGGGCGGCGCCGGGCCTGGAGACATGAGCAACCCTGAAAGGGCCTTCCCACATGGGTGAGAGCTTGTGGAGTCCCTCTCTGGAGAGGATCCTTCCCAGGACGAGATCGCCGACTTCGAGGGTGCATGGGTGTATGTTGCGGCTATGATAGCGACGCAAAGCCTGCTGGTCTCTGGCCGCGCGCAAGGCGGCCTGGCGGCGGGCTTCCTCGAGGAGCAGCAGGTCGGCCTCTCGTGAGCCGTCCTGACGAGCCTCGTCAAAGGCAAGGACTCGTGGAGAGCCATGCTTGAGCTCAGAAGGGAGGACTGCTTTGGCTCCGTAGACGAGGAAGAAGGGAGTCTCGCCTGCAGGCTTGGTTGCCGTTGTGCGGATGGACCACAACACAGACTCCAGCTCATCAAGCCAGCCCTTGCCGCAGGCTTCGAGCTTTTTCTTGAAGCTTCTTGTCTTGAGGCCCTTGAGGACCTCAGCGTTGGCACGCTCGGCCTGGCCGTTGCTTCGTGGGTGCGCCACAGAGGCGTAGCAGATCTGCGTGCCGAGGCTGGCACCGTAAGACTTGAAGAGGCCACTTGTGAATTGGGAGCCGTTGTCAGTGATGATGCGGTTGGGGACGCCAAAGCGGCTCACGAGGCCCTTAATGAACTTGACGGCAGAGCTTGCTGGGATGGTACGCATGGGCTCGACCTCCGCCCACTTGATGAACTTGTTGATGGCGACGTAGAGGTAGCGGTAGCCGCCAGCTGCGCGAGGGAAGGGTCCCAATATGTCCAGCCCCCAGACCGTGAAGGGCCACGAGAGGGGGATCGTCAGGAGGTCTTGCGCCGGCTGGTGTATTTGCTTGGCGTGGAACTGACAAGCTTCACAGGATTTGACCAGCTCGGTGGCGCCGTGGAGCGCGGTGGGCCAGTAGAAGCCGCTGCGAAAGACCTTGCCGGCAAGTGTGTGCGATGATGAGTGGTGGCCGTAGTCTCCTCCATGGATGTCGGCGAGCAGCTCACGACCCTGTTCTTCAGATATGCACCGCAGCGAGACGCCATTGGGGCGTCTGCGGTACAGCTCGCCGTCTTGCAAGCAGTAAGCGGTGGCCTGGCGGGCCATGCGCTCTACTTCTGAGTCCTTCTCTGGAAGGGTGTCGTGAAGCAAGTAGGCCTTGAACTCCGCGGCCCAGCTGTCCGCTTGAGGTTCGAGCGCCAGCAGCAGGCGGGCTCCTGAAGCTGGGCCGCAATCTGGTGTGCCCGTGGGTGGTGCGGTCGGGAGTTCCTCGTGAAGCAGCGTGGCGCCTGCGGTAGGTGGTGCAGCTGATGGCTTGAGGAGCCTGTCCTCAAAGATGCCAGGGCTCTGAGGCTCGCGGCGAGATACTCGTTTGGCGATGTCGTCGGCCTCCTTGTTGCGACCGCGAGGAATGTGCTGCAGCTCCAGGCCAAGGAAACGCTTCTCGAGTTTACGTACCTCTTCTAAGTAGGCAGCCATATTCTCGTCCTTGGGCTTGTAGCTTTTGTTGGAGAAGTTGACGAGGAGCTGTGAATCACCCTTGATGGTGAGGCTCTTGATGCCCAGGGCAGAGGCGGCCTTGAGGCCGGCGACGAGGCCCTCATACTCTGCGATGTTGTTGGAGACCTTGTCGTTGCGCTTGAAGCAGAGCTGGACGGCATAGTGGAGCTTGTCTCCCGTTGGCGAGGTGAGCATGGCACCAGCCCTTGCGCCCTGCCAGGAGAAGGTGCCATCGAAGTGCATAGACCATCCGCCAGGCGCCTCGTCCCCAGGCAAGAGAGATTCGGCCTCGCGAGGCTCCTCCTGGGGCGGGTCCGTCCATTCCGCTACGAAGTCAGCCAGCGCTGCCCCTTGATCACCCTTGTGGTGTAGAATTCCAGCTCGAAGGCCTGCAGCTCGATGTTCCACTCGGCGACGCGGCCGGCGGCGTTGGGGCTGCGCTGGACCTGCTCCAGGGGGTAAGACGAGATCACCTTGATGGGATGGCCTTGGAAGTAGTGGCGCAGCTTCTTGGAGGCAACGAGGAGCGCGAGGAGGAGCTTCTGCTGCATGGGGTAGCGCTCGCGCGCATCTCGCAGCACCGTGCTGATGAAGTATACGGGGTGCTCGACGAGGAGGGTAGTTGTTGCAGCAGCTTGGTCTTCAGGGGGCCCAAGGGGCTGCTCGAAGGTCTCGATGGAGATCACGTTGAGGCCGGCACCTCCGTCGATGAGAGTCTTGGTGACGGCGACGTTGCTAATGGTGGGGGTACACAGCATGGGGACCGTGCCCGCAACGCTTGAGGACTTGGGGTGATTGTTGGAGTCGAAGGTGATCGTGTACTGTGACCACTTGAAGGGACGAGAAGCTTCAGACCTCGGGAGGGCGGCATTCACCTCGCAAGAGAACAACTTGAAGTGGCGGTTGGATGCGGGAGCCTGGGCTCCACCAAGGATGCAGGCCACGCCGCGAGGCTCCTGGTAGCCCCCAGCGCCCTCGTCAGGCTGGTTGCTGTCGTTCCTTTGGGGTGGCGGCGGCAGCGGTGGAAGAGCAGCGTTGGCTTGAGGGTTGGCCTCACGAGGCTGGTCGTGCCAGGCGGCCTCGCGAGGCTGGTCGCGCCAGCCCTGGCGAAAGTTGCCGTTGCTGTTGTGGTCTCCCCAGCGGTTGCCGTTGCGGCCGCCTCCACGCCCTGTGCCGCGGTCGTTGCGGTCGCTGCAGCGGCCAATGCGCTCGTCGCGAAGCAACTTGAGCTCGTGGCAGTCCTCAGTGCTCTGGGAGTGCGAGTTGTGGTAGGCGCAGAGAGGGCGGCTGTCCCTCTTGGGCTTGTCGCGCTCGCAGCCGCGCTTCTGCTCGGGCTCCGCCGCGAGCACGACAGGGCCCTTGCACTTGGCGTCCTTGCTCTTGACTTGATCAGGGTCGTTGTGGACGAAAAGGCGGCCTTCCTCGTCCTTGGCGTACTTGTCAGCGAGGTCGAATAGCTCGAGCACGGAATCGAGCTCGTCGTTGATGGCGAGATTCTCACACATCCGGACGTCCGTGACGCCGTTGGAGAACGCGGAGACGATGGCGGCCTCGGAGGCACGCGGGATCTTGTTGCGCACTTGGCTGAAGCGCTGGATATACTTGTGGAGGGTCTCATCAGGGCGCTGGCGCATACGCGCAGGTCGTTGAGCAAGAGGCAGCGCTCGTGCGTGCCCTTGAAGTTGGCAACGAAATGTTGGCAGAGCTCGCCCCACGAAGAGATGGACGCCTCGGGGAGGTTCATGAGCCAGGAGCGCGGGCCATCCTTGAGGGCCATGGGGAACCAGTTCGCCATGACCTTGTCGTCGCCGTTCGCTGCCTCGATGCTCAGGGCATAGAGTTGCAGGAACTCTGCGGGGTTGGGGGTGCCATCGTAGTGCGGAGGCAGGTCCGGCTTGAACTTGGTGGGCCACACCACACGGCGCAGGTCGCGGGTGAAGGCGCGGCAGCCCACACAGCTGGAGGGAACGCCGCCGGTGAGGGCGGCGCGGTTCTGGCGGCCGGCCGCCGCGACTTCTTGGATGGTCCTGTCTTGGCACTGGCGCTGCTTCTCGAGGAGCACGCGCGCGTCAGGAGGCGCGCGCCGGACGATCTGGCAGCTGGGCTCGCCATGGTCCGGAGAGGACGCGCTGCGGGATGGCTCGCGCGCCCGCGCGCCACGATGGCGCCGGGCGTCTTCGCCGTGCAGAGGAGGCGGAGAGGGCGCATCGTGCGCCACATCCCCGGTGCGAAACGGCGGAGGACAGAGCGAGTGAGAGGGCACCGGGGCGTCGCCTGCGGCGTTGATGAGCTTGGTGATGCGGCCGAGCCAGGCGTCGTAGCCGGCATCGGTGGAGCGGTAGCACAGGAGCTCGCGCGCCATGAGCAGCGTGGCCTGCGGGGCCGGCGTGTCGAGGCGAGGGAGCGACGAGGCCGTGGCGGTGTGGCCGTCCACCTGCACAGATGGGTGGAGGGAAGAGGCCAACGGCTCCCTCGCAGCAGGGTCAGTGGCAGCGCCGGCGGCGCGGCGTTGACGGTCGTCGTGGGCGACGGGCTCCGTATGGGCCACCCTGGCAGCTCGGCACGGGTAGCGCTCGCGGCGAGCATCGGCCATGGCGGCGAGGAGGTGGGAAGAACCGGTGTAGGCCCCCTACTTGGCACGCCAAATGTTGGAGCCGGGACTCCGGAGGAATCTAGAGGTTCGAACACTGGGGGCTAGCTAGTTCTTCCCAACCAAGGGTGACCACGGTGGGACTACGGCGAGAGCGCTACGCGGGAGCATGACAAGGGACACGGCGGTTTACCCAGGTTTGGGCCACCTTGCGGTGTAAAGCCCTACTCCTACTTGTGGTTGGGATTGCTCTTAGCACGAATGTGTTCTCGCGTACAAGGTAAGAGGCAGAGGAATCGATCCCTTCTACAATGGCAGCTCTGTCCCTTTTAGAGCCGCCTTGGTCCTCTTCCCCGAAAACTTAGGCGGGAAGGGTTGCCACACTTGGCGGGTTTTGAAAGGGGACAGGTGCCCAGGCTATCGTGACTAAAGTCGGTCTTCGCCTGCAAAAGCATGACCCATGACACGCCGGTGGGCTCGGTGATGACCGCCGCCCTGGGCGCCTTGCTGTCTCGGTCTTCTTTCACCAAACGAGTAGTCCTTGGGACTTGCTTTGGGGGTGGGCAGCGGGGGCTGCCCCTTTAGCACCAAAGAGGAAAGTCTCTCTGTCCGCGCCCGCTGGCGCGGCCTCTGTTACCCCTCGTCGCCACGAGCGTCACCCACGTGATGGGCGCAGGACCGCGCAACTGACGTCAGGCCTTATGGCCTCGGGCGCCCGCCTCGAGAGGGTGCCTTGGGAGGTAGCCTCGCGAGAGGGCCTCGTGAGGCTTCCGCCGCTGCTACGGCTAAGTGCTGGTGGCTTGTGCCTTGAGGAGGGGTCCTCGTGGGGCTGGCGCCTCGCGAGGTGTCTTCGCTTCGCGACATCCTTAGATGGGCCGTGTCTTGGGCCTTCGCCAAGCGTCGGATCCTCGGCCGCAGGCAGACGGGCCGTGGTACCCTGGTTCCCAATGGCTCGATAGCTAGATGGCTTCTTCTCTCTCTTTGATCTTCAATACAATGTTCTCCTCGATGTTCTTGGAGTTCTATTCGATGTAATCTTCTTTTGCGGTGTGTTTGTTGGGATCCGATAAATTATGGGTTTATGATCAGAATATTCATGAGAAATATTTGAGTCTTTTCTGAACTTATTTATGCATGATTGTTATAGCTTTGTATTTCTCTCCGATCTATCTGTTTGGTTTGGACAACTAGATTGATTTATCTTGCAATGGGAGAGATGCTTTGTGATGGGTTCAATCTTGCGGTGTTCTATATCCTAGTGATAGAAAGGGACAAGACACGTATTTGTATTGTTGCCATTAAGGATAAAAAGATGGGGTTTAATCATATTGCTTGAGTTTACTTTGTCTACATCATGTCATCTTGCTTAAGGCGTTACTCTATTTTCATTAACTTAATACCGTAGATGCATGCTGGATAGCGGTCGATGGGTGGAGTAATAGTAGTAGATGCAGGCAGGAGTCGGTCTACTTGTCTCGGGCATGATGCCTATATACATGATCATTGCCTTGAATATCATCATAACTATGCGCTTTTCTATCAATTGCCCAACAGTAATTTGTCTACCCACCGTATGCTATGCGTTCAAGAGAGAAGCCTCTAGTGAAAACTATGGCCCCCGTGTCATTTATCCATCATATATAAAATCAAAAATACCTTGCTGCAATTTTATTTCCTTTCTTTTGTTTTGCAATTTACTTTTCTATCTATCACTATCAGACTTAACCATTGCAAGTAACCGCCAAAGGGATTGACAACCCTCTTTTTTGTGTTGGGTGCAAGTATTTGCTTTTGTGTGTGTAGGTGCTGCTAACGAGGTTCTGTGTGGTTCTCCTACTGGATTGATAACCTTGGTTCTTAACTGAGGGAAATACTTATCTCTATTGTACTGCATCATACTCTCCTCTTTAGGGAAATCCCAACGCAGTTCACAAGTAGCAGGAAGAATTTCTGGCGCCGTTGCCGGGGAGACATCACCAAAACCTATCAAGTACCTTCGCATAAACTATCATCTACTTGCTCTTATATTCATTTGCCTTTTTATTTGCATTTTCCTCTCGTTTTCATCTCCCCACTTCTCATAAAAAATACAAAAACACAAAAATATTTTTGTTTGCTTGTTTGTTTGCTAGCTATAATTGTGTGACTCAATGAAAATAAAAATATAGACTTATGGATCCTCATCCACTTGCTAATCTTTTCAAACAATCCAATTATGATGAACCAATTGCTAGTGAGTTGAGTGCACTTGATTATCTTTATGAAGTTTTGCTTGAAAATCGTGAATCTGAAAATTGTGATGAAGTGCTAAAAGAAGAAGTTTATAAACTGATTCATGATAGCTCCTTGAATAAATAGCATGATTGCAATGATGTTATTATAAATTCTATTAATGTCAATTGTGCTAATGATATGCAAAACTACAAGCTTGGGGATGATAATTTTGTCATGTCCACTACTTATTGCAATGATCATGATTGGGGTGATAATGCTTCTTTTGAACTTGAAAATTTATTTAAGCCTCATAATGGATCTACCATTAATAATGACATTTGCAATAGGATTGAAAGTGGGTTTGGAAGAGTGTCAACTTTTGGTAAAAAGAATCCCACATATTTGGAGAGTGTTCAGTCTTATGAATTTTTTGATAAAAGTGGGTTTGGAGAGGTTAAAACTTTAAATAGTGATGTGCCCACTACTTTGGATTACAAGGAATTTAATTATGACAATTGCTCTTTAGTTGAATGTATTTCCTTGTTACAATCCATGATTAATTCACCTAATGCCTATGAACAAAATAAAGCTTTTACTAAACATATTGTAGAAGCTATGATAAAAGCTCATGAAGAAAAGCTTGAGTTAGAAGTTTCAATACCTAGAAAATTACATGATGAATGGGAACCTACTATTAAAGTTAAAATTAAAGATTATGAATGTAATGCTTTGTGTGATCTAGGTGCTAGCGTCTCTACTATACCAAAGTCTTTGTGTGACATGCTAGGTTTCACCGATATGGATGCTTGTTCCCTTAATTTACATCTAGCGGATTCCAGTATTAAATAAACATTGGGTAGAATAAATGATGTGCTTATTCTTGCAAATAGGAATTATGTACCCATGGATTTTATTGTGCTTGATATTGAATGCAATCCGTCTTGTCCTATAATACTTGGTAGGCCTTTCCTACGAACCATAGGTGCTATTATTGATATGAAAGAAGGTAATATAAGATTTCAATTCCCATTAAAAAGGGATGGAACACTTCCCTAGAAAGATAATTAAGCCACCATATAAATCTAATATGAGGGCCACCTATGGAATTAATTTGAAGGATGACAACACTTGAAACTATGCATTATGCCTAGGTAGGGGCATAAAACAATAGCGCTTGTTGGGAGGCAACCCAATATTTATCTTTATTGCAATTTTTATTTTCTTGAGTTTACACAATTTTAGCCTCGGTTATGATTGTGTTTTTATCTTTTAATTAGTGTTTGTTCCAAGTAATACCATTGGGATGATTTGGATGATAGTATGATTGATGATGTTTGAAAACAGAAAGTTTTGAGTCTAGTGCTGGATTTTTGGTTCTATACTGGTGCGTGATAAAATTCTGAATTGTTTACACAGTATTGGTATATGAATTTTTGACGTTTTCCTAATTTTTCAGAATTTTTGGAGTTACAGAAGTATGGCTTTTAAATAGATCTTTATAGACAGTTCTGTTTTAGACAGATTCTGTTTTTGTTGCATAGTTTGCTTATTTTCATGAATCTATCGATCGTATCGGGGTATGAGCCATTGGGAAGTTGGAGTACAGTAGCATTATGCCAATATTAAATATGAATCAATTTATAATAGTACCTAAAGTTTAAGATTGGTTTGTTATACTAACGGATCTCACGAGGTTTCTGTTGAGTTTTGTGTGCTGAAGTTTTCAAGTTTTGGGTGAGACCACGATGGATGAAGGAATAAGAAGTGGCAAGAGCCTAAGCTTGGGGATGACCAAGGCACCCCAAGGTAATATTCAAGGAAGACTCAAGCGTCTATGCTTGGGGATGCCCCGGAGGCATCCCCTCTTTCGTCTACAATCTATCGGTATATCACTTGGAGCTATATTTTTATTCATCACATGATATGTGTTTTACTTGGAGCGTCTTGTGTAATAGTTTGCTTGCTTTTGTTTGCTTCTTAGTTTTCCACAATCATCTTTGCTGAATACACCTTTTTGAGAGGGGCACACATTATTCGTGATTTGTTAGAATACTCTATGTGCTTCACTTATATCTTTTGAGCTAGGCAGTTGCTCTAGTGCTTCACTTATATCTTTTAGAGCACGACGGTGGTTATATTTTAAAGAAATAGTTGCACTCTCATGATTCACTTATATCTTTTTGAGAGTCTAATAAATAGCAATGATAATCTGCACGGGTTATGAATTTGGTCCTAATATGATAGGTATTCAAGAGGGATATAAGAAAAACTTTCATGTAGATCACTGAATATGATAAGTTTGATTCCTTGCAATAGTTTTGCGATATTAAGATGGTAATATGTGGGAGGTGCTATTAGATAATTGTGGTTTAGTAAGAATATTGGTGTTAAGGTTTGTGATTCCCGACGCATGCACGTATGGTCTGTCGTTATGCTAAGAAGTTGGAGCATGATTTATTATTGATTGTCTACCTTATGAGTGGCGGTCAGGGACGAGCGATCATCTTTTCCTACCAATCTATCCCCCTAGGGGCATGCATAGTAGTACTTTGCTTCGAGGGCTAATAAACATTCGCAATAAGTATGTGAGTTCTTTATGACTAATGTGAGTCCATGGATTATACGCACTCTCACCTTTCCGCAATTTGCTAGCCTCTTCGGTACCGTGCATTGCCCTTTCTCACCTCGAGAGTCGGTGCAAACTTCGCCGGTGCATCCAAACCCCGTGATATGATACACTCTATCACACATAGGCCTCCTTATATCTTCCTCAAAACAGCCACCCTACCTACCTTATGGCATTTCCATAGCCATTCCGAGATATATTGCCATGCAACTTCGACCGTTCTTTTTATATGACACACATCATCATTGTCATATTGCTTTGCATGATCATATAGCTGACATAGTATTTGTGGCTCAGCCACCGTTCATCATTTTCATACATGTTACGCTAGCATCATTGCACATCCTGGTACACTGCCAGAGGCATTCATATAGAGTCATATTTGTTCTAGTATTGAGTTGTAATGTTTGAGTTGTAAGTAAATAGAAGTGTGATCATCATCATTATTAGAGCATTATCCCAGTGAGGTTAAAAAAAAAAGAGGCCAAAAAGAGCCCAGCGAAAAAAATGAGAGAAAAAGAGAGAAGGGGCAGTGTTACTATCTTTTTCCATACTTGTGCTTCAAAGTAGCACCATGTTTTTCATATAGAGAGTCTCCTATGCTGTCACTTTCATATACTAGTGGGAATTTTTCATTATAGAACTTGGCTTGTATATTCCGATGATGGGCTTCCTCAAATGCCCAAGGTCTTCATGAGCAAGCAAGTTGGATGCACACCCACTTAGTTTTTATTTTGAGCTTTCATACACTTATTGCTCTTAGTGCATCCGTTGCATGGCAATCCCTACTCCTCGCATTGAAATCAATTGATGGGCATCTCCATAGCCCGTTGATTAGCCGCGTCGATGTGAGACTATCTTCATCTTTTTGACTTCCCCTTATTAATCTCTACCACTATATTCTATTCCACCCATAGTGCTATATCCATGGCTTGCGCTCATGTATTGCGTGGGGGTTGAAAAAGCTGAAGCGCGTTAAAAAGTATGAACCAATCGCTCGACTTGTCATTGGGGTAGTGCATGATAAATACTTTGTGTTAAGAAGATGGAGCATGACAGGATTATATGATTTTGTAGGGATAACTTTCTTTAGCATTTTTATTTTGAAAGACATGATTGTTTGTTAGTATGCCTGAGTATTGATGTCTTTATATTAAATTATAGACTATTGCTTTGAATCATTCGGATCTTAATATTCATACCGTAAAAAAGAGTTACATGATGAAACATGTTAGGTAGCATTCCACATCAAAAATTCTGTTTTTATCATTTAGCTACTTGAGGACGAGCAGGAATTAAGCTTGGGGATGCTTGATACGCCTCCAACGTATCTATAATTTTTTTATTGTTCCATGCTATTATAGTATCAATCTCGGATGTTTTATATGCAATTATATGCCATTATATATCATTTTTTGGGACTAACCTATTAACCTAGTGCCCAGTGCCAGTTGCTGTTTTTTGCCTGTTTTTGCCTTTTCAGAAAATCATAATCAAACGGAGTCCAAATGAAGAAAAAACTTTGGATTAATTTTTTCTGGACCAGAAGGGACCCTAGAAGCTTCGGGAAAAGATCCGACGAGTCACGAGGGAGCGACAAGCCCGGAGGGCGCGCCCAGGGGGGTAGGCGCACCCCCCAGGCTTGTGGGCCCCTCGTGGCACATCTTGACCTAATTCCAGCGCTATAAATTCCCAAATATTCCCAATATACCAGAGAGACATACGAGAAAACTTTTCCGCCACCGCAACCCTCTGTTCTTCCGCGATCCCATCTGGAGGCCTTTTCCGATAATCTGCCGGAGGGGGAATCGATCACGGAGGGCTTCTACATCAACCTTGCTGCCCTTCCGATGATGTGTGAGTAGTTTACCACCGATCTACGAGTCCATAGCTAGTAGCTAGATGGCTTCTTCTCTCTCTTTGATCTTCAATACAATGGCCTCCTCGATGTTCTTGGAGTTCTATTCGATGTAATCGTCTTTTGCGGTGTGTTTGTTGGGATCCAATGAATTGTGGGTTTATGATCAGATTATTCATGAGAAATATTTGAGTCTTTTCTGAACTTATTTATGCATGATTGTTATAGCTTTGTATTTCTCTCCGATCTATCCGTTTGGTTTGGCCAACTAGATTGATTTATCTTGTAATGGGAGAGGTGCTTTGTGATGGGTTCAATCTTGTGGTGTTCTATATCCCAGTGACAGAAAGGGAGAAGACACGTATTTGTATTGTTGCCATTAAGGATAAAAAGATGGGGTTTAATCATATTGCTTGAGTTTACTTTGTCTACATCATGTCATCTTGCTTAAGGCGTTACTCTGTTTTCATTAACTTAATACCCTAGATGCATGCCGGATAGCGGTCGATGGGTGGAGTAATAGTAGTAGATGTTGGCTGGAGTCGGTCTACTTGTCTCGGATGTGATGCCTATATACATGATCATTTCCTTGAATATCGTCATAACTATGCGCTTTTCTATCAATTGCCCAACAGTAATTTGTCTACCCAGCGTATGCTATGCGTTCAAGAGAGAAGCCTCTAGTGAAAACTATGCCCCCCGGGTCATTTATCCATCATATATAAAATCAAAAATACCTTGCTGCAATTTTATTTCCTTTCTTTTATTTTGCAATTTACTTTTCTATCTATCACTATCAGACTTAATCCTTGCAAGTAACCGCCAAGGGGATTGACAACCCTCTTGTTTGCATTGGGTGCAAATATTTGCTTTTGTGTGTGTAGGTGCTGCTAACGAGGTTCTGTGTGGTTCTCCTACTGGATTGATAACCTTGGTTCTTAACTGAGGGAAATACTTATCTCTACTGTAGTGCATCATCCTCTCCTCTTCGGGGAAATCCCAACGCAGTTCACAAGTAGCAGCCTTTTGTGGTCTGGGGGCTCGATATGGTTGGCCCTCTTAAGGGAGAGTCACAAAAAAATAAGTATCTACTTGTCATGGTAGACAAGTTTACCAAATGAACCGAAGCAAAACCAGTCACCTCGGCTGGAGCAGTCCCAGTAATTGAGTTCATCTCTGGGGTAGTACACCGTTACGGTATCCCCCACAGCCTTATAACAGACAACGGGACAAACTTCACGGCCAAGGAGGTCAAAGCATGGTGCGCAAAAATGGGCATCAAGCTCGACTACGCGTCAGTCTATCACCCGCAGTCAAACGGGCAGGTAGAACATGCCAACGGACTAATCCTCAGTGGCATTAAGCCAAGGCTAGTACGCTCCCTTAAAGAAGCAGATTGCAAGTGGGTAGAGGAACTCGATTCCGTGCTATGGGGTCTGCGCACCACGCCAAATCGATCTACGGGGTACACCCCATTCTTCATGGTATATGGCGCCGAGGCAGTACTCCCTTGCGACATAATCCATGACGCACCTCGGGTACGCATGTACGAGGAACGGGAGGCTGAGCTAGACCGGCAAGACGCCTTGGACGCCTTGGAGGAGGAATGCAATGTAGCCCGGGCACGTTCTGCGATTTACCAGCACAAAGTAAGGCGATATCACAGCAGGGAAGTTCCTGCAAAGGAATTCAATATAGGAGATCTGGTCATGAGGCTCCACCCGGAAAAGCAGAAGCATAAGCTCTCACCTAAATAGGATGGGCCATTTATCATCGACTAGGTCCTAATTGGAGGCGCCTATTGAATCCGAGATCCGACGGACGGGCGCCTAGAGCCCAATACCTGGAATGCTGCACTGCTCCGGTGTCTCTACGGCTAAAACCTTAAGTATCTTCTTCCCATGTACATACCTCTCCTCTTACATATAGCATTACTTTGCTTTATGTTTACCTCGGGGGCATCTTTATATGTCCTTCCTCGAGGGCCACGCCAACATACAACATGTTCCTTTAAAAATGTGCGTCCTTTTTATTCTTTCTATCCTATCGTCGTTAAAGCCAAAATATGCACCAATTTTACTTAAGATTTCGCCAAGCTGGGTTGCCCAGCTCCTGTGCTTGCCCCTTACATTCCCGATTATTCGGCTAAGGGGCAAAGGGAGCACCACTGCGATTGTTACTCCCGGGTCACCCGGAGCAGTACCTCAGACGGACAAAGCCAAAAGCTAGCGTTCTTAAACGTACAAATTGGTCGGCCACGACATAGGAGTAGAGTGGTGGGGGTCTTTCATGTCAGGGAACGTTGCATGGAAAACAAAAAAAATTCTACGCACATGCAAGATCTATCCATGGAGATGCATAGCTACGAGAGGGGGAGTGTGTCTACGTACCCTTGTAGACCGTAAGCGGAAGCGTTAGAACAACGTGGTTGATCGTCGAACAACTTCACGATCCAACCGACCGAGTACCGAACGTACGGCACCTCCGCGTTCAGCACACGTTCAGCTCGGTGACGTCCTCGACTTCTTGATCCAGCAAGACGGCGAGGTAGTGGATGAGTTCCGGCAGCACGACGGCGTGGTGACGGTGATGGTGATGCTATCTCCGCAGGGCTTCGCCCAAGCACTGCGAAAATATGACCGAGGGACGGAACTGTGGAGGGGGGCGCCGCACACGGCTAAGACAATGTTGTGTCCCCTTTGGGGCACCCCCTCTCCTCTATTTATATATGTGTAGGGGTTTGGAGTAGAAGGAATAGTGCCACGTGAATAGTAACTGTGAATAGTACACACGTGGACTTGGACTCAAAGTCCAATCCTATTCCTACTAGGACTCTACCTTTTTCCTTCCCTAGCTGCGTGGGCTTTTGAGGACTTGGTGCGCCTGGCCCAATAAGGCCAGGGCGCCTCCCCTTAGCCCATGCCAGCCCTTGGGACGTGGTGGACCCACTTGTGGACTTCCGGACCCCTCCGGAATCCTCCGGAACCTTCTGGAAGCTTCCCGGTACAATACCGAAAAAAAACTGCATTTTTTCCGGAACCCAAAATATGACTTCCCATATATAAATCTTTACATTCGGTTACCAATTCACATAACTCATATAACACTATATCGTCAACGAACGTTAAGCGTGCGGACCCTACGGGTTCGGGAATGAGTAGACATGACTGAGACGCCTCTCCGGTCAATAACCAATAGCAGAACCTGGATGCCCATATTGGTTCCTACATATTCCACGAAGATCTTATCGGTAGAACCGCAATGACAACATACGTAATTCCCTTTGTCCGTCGGTATGTTACTTGCCCGAGATTCGATCGTCGGTATCTCCATACCTAGTTCAATCTCGTTACCGGCAAGTCTCTTTACTCGTTCCGTAATACATCATCTCGTAACTAAGTCCTTAGTCACTTTGCTTGCAAGCTTCTTATGATGTGCATTACAGAGAGGGCCCAGAGATACCTCTCCGAAAGTCGGAGTGACAAATCCCAGTCTCGATCCATGCCAACTCAACGGACACCTTCGGAGATACCTGTAGAGCATCTTTATGATCACCCAGTTACGTTGTGACGTTTGATAGCACACAAGGTATTCCTCCGGTATCCGGGAGTTGCACGATCTCATGGTCTGAGGAACATGTATTTGACATTCAAGAAAGCAGTAGCAATAAACAGAACGATCATATGCTAAGCTAACGGATGGGTCTTGTCCATCACATCATTCTCCTAATGATGTGATCCCGTTATCAAATGACAACTCATGTCTATGGTTAGGACACCTTAACCATCTTTGATCAACGAGCTAGTCTAGTAGAGGCTCACTAGGGACACGGTATTTGTTTATGTATTGACACATGTATTTAAGTTTCCGGTCAATACAATTCTAGCATGAATAATAAACCTTTATCATGAACAAGGAAATATAAAATAATAACAACTTTATTATTGCCTCTAGGGCATATTTCCATCAGTCTCCCACTTGCACTAGAGTCAATAATCTAGATTACATAGTAATGAATCTAATAACCATGGAGTCTTGGTGCTGATCATGTTTTGCTCGTGGAAGAGGCTTAGTCAACGGGCCTGCCACATTCAGATCCGCGTGTACTTTGCAAATTTCTATGTCTCCATCCTTGACATATTCACGAATGGAGTTGAAGCGTCTCTTGATGTGTTTGGTCTTCTTGTGAAACCTGGGCTCCTTGGCTATGGCAATTGCTCCAGTGTTGTCACAAAAGATTGTCATTGGACCCGATGCACTAGGTATTACACCTAGATCGGATATGAACTCCTTCATCCAGACTCCTTCATGTGCTGCTTCCGAAGCAGCTATGTATTCCGCTTCACACGTAGATCCCGCCACGACGCTCTGCTTAGAACTACACCAACCGACAGCTCCACCATTTAATATAAATACGTATCCGGTTTGTGACTTAGAGTCATCCGGATCAGTGTCGAAGCTTGCATCGACGTAACCCTTTACGACGAGCTCTTCGTCACCTCCATAAACGAGAAACATGTCCTTGGTCCTTTTCAGGTACTTCAGGATATTCTTGACCGCTGTCCAGTGATCCACTCCTGGATTACTCTGGTACCTCCCTGCCAAACTTATGGCAAGGCACACATCAGGTCTGGTACACAGCATGTCATACATAATAGAACCTATGGCTGAGGCATAGGGAATGACTTTCATTTTCTCTATATCTTCTGCCGTGGTCGGGCATTGAGTCTGACTCAACTTCACACCTTGCAAGACAGGCAAGAACCCTTTCTTTGACTGATCCATTTTGAACTTCTTCAAAACTTTGTCAAGGTATGTGCTTTGTGAAAGTTCTATCAAGCGTCTTGATCTATCCCTATAGATCTTGATGCCCAATATATAAGCAGCTTCACCGAGGTCTTTCATTGAAAAATTCTTATTCAAGTATCCCTTTATGCCATCCAGAAATTCTATATCATTTCCAATCAACAATATGTCATCCACATATAATATTAGAAATGCTACAGAGCTCCCACTCACTTTCTTGTAAATACAGGCTTCACCGTAAGTCTGTACAAAACCATATGCTTTGATCACCTCATCAAAGCGTATATTCCAACTCCGAGATGCTTGCACCAGTCCATAGATGGATCGCTGGAGCTTGCACACTTTGTTAGCACCCTTAGGATCGACAAAACCTTCTGGTTGCATCATATACAACTCTTCTTTGAGAAAACCATTAAGGAATGCAGTTTTGACATCCATTTGCCAGATTTCATAATCATAAAATGCGGCAATTGCTAACATGATTCGGACAGACTTAAGCATCGCTACGGGTGAGAAAGTCTCATCGTAGTTAACCCCTTGAACTTGTCGAAAACCTTTCGCGACAAGTCGAGCTTTGTAGAAAGTGATATTACCATCAGCATCCGTCTTCCTCTTAAAAATCCATTTATTCTCAATGGCTTGCCGATCATCGGGCAAGTCCACCAAAGTCCACACTTTGTTCTCATACATGGATCCTATCTCAGATTTCATGGCCTCAAGCCATTTGTCGGAATCCGGGCTTATCATAGCTTCTTCATAGTTCGTAGGTTCGCCGTTGTCTAACAACATAACTTCCAGAACAGGATTACCGTACCACTCTGGTGCGGAACGTACTCTGGTCGACCTACGAAGTTCAGTAGTAACTTGATCTGAAGTTTCATGATCTTTATCATTATCTTCCTCTCTTATTGGTGTAGGCATCACGGGAACGGTTTTCTCTGATGAGCTACTTTCCAATTCGAGAGAAGGTACAATTACCTCATCAAGTTCTACTTTCCTCCCACTCACTTCTTTCGAGAGAAACTCCTTCTCTAGAAAGGACCCATTCTTGGCAACAAAGACCTTGCCTTCGGATCTGTGGTAGAAGGTGTACCCAATTGTTTCTTTAGGGTATCCTATGAAGACGCACTTCTCCGCTTTGGGTTTGAGCTTATCAGGTTGAAGCTTTTTCACATAAGCATCGCATCCCCAAACTTTAAGAAACGACAGCTTAGGTTTCTTGCCAAACCATAGTTCATACGGTGTCGTCTCAACGGATTTAGACGGTGCCCTATTTAACGTGAATGTAGCTGTCTCTAATGCATAACCCCAAAACGATAGTGGCAAATCGGTAAGAGACATCATAGAACGCACCATATCCAATAAAGTACGGTTACGACGTTCGGACACACCACTACGCTGTGGTGTTCCGGATGGCGTGAGTTGTGAAACAATTCCACATTTTCTTAAATGAAGGCCAAACTCGTAACTCAAAAATTCGCCTCCGCGATCAGATCATAGAAACTTTATTTTCTTGTTACGATGATTCTCTACTTCACTCTGAAATTCTTTGAACTTTTCAAATGTTTCAGACTTGTGTTTCATCAAGTAGATATACCCATATCTACTCAAATCATCTGTGAAGTTAGAAAATAACGATACCTGCCGCGTGCTTCAACATTCATCGGACCGCATACATCGGTATGTATTATTTCCAACAAATCAGTAGCTCGCTCCATTGTTCCGGAGAACGGAGTTTTAGTCATCTTGCCCATGAGGCATGGTTCGCAAGTATCAAATGATTCATAATCAAGAGATTCCAAAAGTCCATCCGCATGGAGTTTCTTCATGCGCTTTACACCAATATGACCTAAACGGCAGTGCCACAAGTATGTTGCACTATCATTATCAACTTTGCATCTTTTGGCATCAATATTATGAATATGTGTATCACTACGATCGAGATTCAACAAGAATAGACCATTCACAAAAGGTGCGTGACCATAAAAGATGTTACTCATATAAATAGAACAACCATTATTCTCTGACTTAAATGAATAACCGTCTCGCAATAAACAAGATCCAGATATAATGTTCATGCTCAACGCTGGCACCAAATAACAATTATTGAGGTCTAAAACTAATCCCGAAGGTAGATGTAGAGGTAGCGTGCCGACGGCGATCACATCAACCTTGGAACCATTCCCGACGCGCATCGTCACCTCGTCCTTAGCCAATCTTCGCTTATTCCGTAGCTCCTGTTTTGAGATACAAATATGAGCAACTGAACCAGTATCAAATACCCAGGCGCTACTGCGAGCATTAGTGAGGACCACATCAATAACATGTATATCAAATATACCTTTGCTCACTTTGCCATCCTTCTTATCCGCCAAATACTTGGGGCAGTTCCGCTTCCAGTGACCAGTCCCTTTGCAGTAGAAGCACTCTGTTTCAGGCCTGGGTCCAGCTTTGGGTTTCTTCGTGGGAGCGGCAACTTGCTTGCCGTTCTTCTTGAAGTTCCCCTTCTTTCCCTTGCCTTTTTTCTTGAAACTAGTGGTCTTGTTAACCATCAACACTTGATGCTCCTTCTTAATTTCTACCTCCGCTGATTTCAGCATCGCGAAGAGCTCGGGAATTGTCTTCTCCATCCCTTGCATATTATAGTTCATCACGAAGCCTTTATAGCTTGGTGGCAGTGACTGAAGAACTCTATCAATAACACTCTCAACCGGAAGATCAATTCCCAGCTGAGTCAAGTGGTTGTGGTACCCAGACATTCTGAGTATGTGTTCACTGACAGAACCGTTCTCCTTCATCTTACAACTAAAGAACTTGTTGGAGACTTCATATCTCTCAACCCGGGCATTAGCTTGAAATATCAATTTCAGCTCTTGGAACATCTCATATGCTCCGTGGCGTTCAAAACGCTTTTGCAGTCCCGGTTCTAAGTCATAGAGCATGGCACATTGAACTATCGAGTAGTCATCAGATCGAGCCTGCCAGGCGTTCACAACGTCTGCAGCAGCTCCTGCAGCAGGTCCATCACCTAGCGGTGCATCAAGGACATAATTCTTCTGTGCAGCAATGAGGATAATCCTCAAGTTACGGACCCAGTCCGTGTAGTTGCTACCATCATCTTTCAACTTAGCTTTCTCTAGGAACGCATTAAAATTCAACGGAACAGTAGCACGGGCCATTAATCTACAACATAGATATGCAAAGAAACCATCAAGACTAAGTTCATGATAAATTAAGTTCAATTAATCAAATTACTAATGAACTCCCACTTAAATTAACATCCCTCAAGTTAACTAAGTGATACATGATCCAAATCAACTAGCCCATGTCCGATCCTCACGTGAGATGGGATAGTCATCAATGGTGAACATCTCCATGTTGATCATATCTACTATATGACTCATGTTCGACCTTTCGGTCTCCAGTGTTCCGAGACCATGTCTGTACATGCTAGGATCGTCAAGTTTAACCCAAGTATTCTGCTTGTGTAAAGCTGGCTTACACCCATTGTATGTGAACGTAGAATCTATCACACCCGATCATCACGAGGTGCTTCGAAACGACGAACTTTAGCAACGGTGCATACTCGGGGAGAACACTTTTATCTTGAAATTTAGTGAAGGGATCATCTTATAATGCAACCGTCGTTCTAAGCAAAATAAGATGCATAAAGGATAAACATCACATGCAATCAAAATATGTGACATGATATGGCCATCATCTTGTGCTTTTGATCTCCATCTCCAAAGCATCATCATGATCTCCATCATCACCGGCTCGACACCTTGATCTCCATCGTTGCGTCGTGGTCGTCTCGCCAACTATTGCTTCTACAACTATTGCTAACGCATAGCGATAAAGTAACGCAATTACATGGCGCTTGTATTTCATACAATAAAGAGACAACCATAAGGCTCCTGCCGGTTGCCGATAAATTACAAAACATGATCATCTCATACAATAACATATATCACATCATGTCTTGACCATATCACATCACAGCATACCCTGCAAAAACAAGTTAGACGTCCTCTACTTTGTTGTTGCAAGTTTTACGTGGCTGCTACGGGCTTCTAGCAAGAACCGTTCTTACCTATGGCACAAAACCACAACGGTGATTTATCAAGTTTGGTATTTTAACCTTCAACAAGGACCGGCCGCAGTCAAATTCGATTCAACTAAAGTAGGAGAAACAGACACCCGCCAGCCACCTTTATGCAAAACAAGTTGCATGTCTGTCGGTGGAACCGGTCTCATGTACGTGGACATGTAAGGTTGGTCCGGGCCACTTCATCTTACAATACCGCCGAATCAAAATAAGACGTTGGTGGTAAGCAGTATGACGATCACCGCCCACAACTCTTTGTGTTCTACTCGTGCATATCATCTACGCATAGACCTGGCTCATGATGCCACTGTTGGGGAACGTTGCATGGAAAACAAAAAAAATTCTACGCACACGCAAGATCTATCCATGGAGATGCATAGCTACGAGAGGGGGAGTGTGTCTACGTACCCTCGTAGACCGTAAGCGGAAGCATTAGAACAACGCGGTTGATGTCGTCGAACAACTTCACGATCCAACCGACCGAGTACCGAACGTACGGCACCTCCGCGTTCAGCACACGTTCAGCTCGGTGACGTCCTCAACTTCTTGATCCAGCAAGACGGCGAGGTAGTGGATGAGTTCCGGCAGCACGACGGCGTGGTGACGGTGATGGTGATGCTATCTCCGCAGGGCTTCGCCCAAGCACTGCGAAAATATGACCGAGGGACGGAACTGTGGAGGGGGGCGCCGCACATGGCTAAGACAATGTTGTGTCCCCTTTGGGGCGCCCCCTCTCCTCTATCTATATATGTGTAGGGGTTTGGAGTAGAAGGAATAGTGTCACGTGAACAGTAACCGTGAATAGTACACACGTGGACTTGGACTCCAAAGTCCAATCCTATTCCTACTAGGACTCTCCCTTTTTCCTTCCCTAGCTACGTGGGCTTTTGAGGACTTGGTGCGTCTGGCCCAATAAGGCCAGGGCGCCTCCCCTTAGCCCATGCCAGCCCTTGGGACGTGGTGGACCCACTTGTGGACTTCCGGACCCCTCCGGAATCCTCCGGAACCTTCTGGAAGCTTCCCGGTACAATACCGAAAAAAAACTGCATTTTTTCCGGAACCCAAAATATGACTTCCCATATATAAATCTTTACCTCTCGACCATTCCGAGACTCCTCGTGACATCCGGGATCTCATCCGGGACTCCGAACAACATTCGGTTACCAATTCACATAACTCATATAACACTATATCGTCAATGAACGTTAAGCGTGCGGACCCTACGGGTTCGGGAATGATGTAGACATGACCGAGACGCCTCTCCGGTCAATAACCAATAGCGCAACCTGGATGCCCATATTGGTTCCTACATATTCCATGAAGATCTTATCGGTCGAACCGCAATGACAACATACGTAATTCCCTTTGTCCGTCGGAATGTTACTTGCCCGAGATTCGATCGTTGGTATCTCCATACCTAGTTCAATCTCGTTACCGGCAAGTCTCTTTACTCGTTCCGTAATACATTATCCCGTAACTAACTCCTTAGTCACTTTGCTTGCAAGCTTCTTATGATGTGCATTACCGAGAGGGCCCAGAGATACCTCTCCGAAACACGGAGTGACAAATCCCAGTCTCGATCCATGCCAACTCAACGGACACCTTCGGAGATACCTGTAGAGCATCTTTATGATCACCCAGTTACGTTGTGATGTTTGATAGCACACAAGGTATTCCTCCGGTATCCGGGAGTTGCATGATCTCATGGTCTGAGGAACATGTATTTGACATTCAAGAAAGCAGTAGAAATAAACAGAACGATCATATGCTAAGCTAACGGATGGGTCTTGTCCATCACATCATTCTCCTAATGATGTGATCCCGTTATCAAATGACAACTCATGTCTATGGTTAGGAAACCTTAACCATCTTTGATCAACGAGCTAGTCTAGTAGAGGCTCACTAGGGACACGATATTTGTTTATGTATTCACACATGTATTTAAGTTTCCGGTCAATACAATTCTAGCATGAATAATAAACCTTTATTATGAACAAGGAAATATAAAATAATAACAACTTTATTATTGCCTCTAGGGCATATTTCCATCATTTCAAACCCCGGCCAGGGGCTTTACCCCCGAGGTCACTCGTTTTCGGACACAGGTGCTTGACACAATCACCCGAGAAAAGGAACTGTTGGAAGAACTATTTTTCTCGGAAGATGTTTCTTACGTTAAAAAGTAATATAGCATAACTCTCTACCCCACTCTTGTCTTTCGAACCATGTAACTGGATTGCCTTGTCGCCTGAAGTATCTGGTCTGACTAGTTCGGCTAGTAGTAAGGGACACTCCTCGGCCAGTGGGCGGGGAGGTAGAAGCTGATGGCTGGTTGACAGAGTTTTTTTTATGCGCAGATTGATTCATTAATGATGTAAAGTACTTTGATACATAGAGTCATACAAAAATATTCAACTACGCTCAGTCCAGGCCATCTATTAAGGTATCTAAGGCACAGTCTTTCTGAGAAAAGCGAGATGCAGGCATGGCATTTTCATATACCAGGCTGGTGGGTATTTCTTCCCCGTCAGGCCCTATGGTCCCTACCTCGGCCAGACGTGCTATCTCTACGCCAGTATACCGCATCTTGACCATGGCCCAGGCCTCCCTCGCTCCCTCCCGACATGCCGATATCTTCCAAGCCTGAATCCGGTGCCGAGCTCTCTTAAGATGCTCGGCAAGGACTGACATGTCTTCAGGCACATGTTCCTCCTCGGGCCATAAAGCCTTAAACACTCTCTTCATCGACTCCCGTGCGCTTTCATGCACCACGGACATATGAGTCACGGTGTCTTCGGGCAACTGGCCAGAGGCTTCTAGGGGCTGACCGGTTAGGGAAACTGCAAGGAATGACATATTAGCCTACCGATCACATCTAGCAATCCTATAACCAGAAAACCATCTTAAAATGGAAACGAAAGGTTTCCAAATATTGATTCACTTGTCTATCGGTTCTTCGCTTCGTCAGTGGCTAGTTGAGCTTTCAAGTTCTCGATCTCCTGAGCCTGTCGGGCATTTTCCGCCTTGAGCGCGCTCGCATCCTCCCTCCTCTGGGTTAACACATGCTGGCCAGCCTGCCGCTGCGACTCCGTATAGAGCAAATCTTCGCGGGCCTATTTAAGATCCCTTTCCAGGTGACCAAGGGCTTCCTCTGCTACAAAAAAATCATGTTGTTACATGACTCAAGGATCTTCACCACAAGAATACCATGCGAAACGGAAGCACTTACCTTGTGCTTCTCTGGTGAAAGTTTTCACCTGCTCTACTTCGGCTAGAGCAGTTTTCAACCTCCCTTCTGTCCGGGAAAGCACCTCGGCATGATGATCACTTTTCTGCCAAGCACCCTATCAAAGGAGTCATTTTTATTATCATCACAAGCCTCGATACAGTCGCTAGCGCCCATATCAAGACTTAGGGGCTACTGCCGTATTCGGAAGTTTAGTTTCCCTTTAAGCAAACAAATTACGACAAGCACAAGAAATCATATCCAACTACCCGAAGGGACGATATCAGGAAAAGCAAAAGGTGCATGGGCGGCTCTCCGAAAACAATGTGGATTGGGGCGGGGCCTTACCTGTAAGCCCTGTGATAGAACACCCACTGCCTTCTCAAAGACAGAACGGGCCGCGCCGAGGTATGCATCCACCGAACTAAGGGCGTCAAACTCCTAACTCGTGAAGGCAGAACTCCTTAGGGAGGCCTGCCATCGTCGGTGGTTCATGGCGCTTTCGACCTCGGACGGGGTGGCTGAACAGGTCCCCGAATCCCCTGATTGGGGAACTTCGGGAATAGCTCCCGAGGTGGGGTGGGGTCCCACACCGCTGCTCGGAGCGGATGTCCCCTCGGCTCTTGTGTCCTCCGCTGTCGGAGGGGGAGCAGGCTGTCTGCAAATGGATTAAAAGAATTGAAATCCGTGACATCGTTCTCGGGGGGGGGGGGGCAATAACAAGGGTATTACCTGTGTGCCGAGGAAGCATTTCGGTCTGGCTCCACGGTCGCCACGTGTGCTCGAGCTCCGCGTGTCTCCAGCGGAGGGCTCCTTTGAGGGGCCGGTTCTCCGTGTGGACGTTTTGGGCGTCGTCCCTTTGGAGGAGAAATCAGAGGACTAGGGGATTCAGGATGATAAGCTCTCTTTCGAGTAGAGGTAGGGGGCTTTTTCGATGAGGCTGGCCGCGTTCCCGGTACATCGGGAGTAACGGCCACCCTTGAGCCGTCAAGGCTCTCCAGATAAACTTCCCCCCTTCATATATGAGGGACAGTTCCTCATCCTCATGGAAGACGGGGTCTTCGCCCGACGATGTGCCTCTGGTTCAGGCGCGGGGCTGCTCAAAGTCTTGACCCAGCGTCTCCATCTCTGTTCGGATTCAGTAAAAGGTCGGTCAAAAGAATTAACCACGAAACAACTCGGATAGACGAGGAAATCCAGGAAAACTTACTATATCGGTAGGGTTGTAGTAAGACAGCCCATCTCGGAACTGCTGCGTTGTGAAATCCTCTGCTGTGCCCTGGTAAATGCCGGCTAGTACGGTCCCAAAGGCCATCTGGTCATTGAAACTCTTCTGAATCGATCGGGAGGCATCTTCGGTTCCGTTATACATTAACAACGGGTGTTGCCGTTGCCGAAGTGGTTGGACTCTTCGGTTGATCACCATGGCCATTACGTCGATGATGGTGAGGCCGGTGCCGGATAGCAGCTTCACCTGAGCCGCTAGGCTAACTACATCGGCGTCGTCCTCCTGAGCGACGCTCCGCGGTCTCCAGCTGTAGCGCTTCTTCGGGGGTTCCGAGGAGAATGCTGGGAGCCCGGGCCGAACTGGGTCATACAGTGGAATGTCGTCTATATAGAACCACTCGGACGGCCAGATGTCGGCATTCTCTCGAGGGGTACCCGATGGGTAGTCGGTCCTGTCAATTCGGCAGACCTCGGCTGCTCCCACTTCGTATAGCTTCCCGGTTGGGGAGCAGGGCAATATGCAAAAGTACCTCCGCCACAGCCCGAAGTGTGCATCGCATCCGAGGTGCATTTCACAAAGGGCAACAAACCCCGCGATATGTAAAATTGAATTGGGGGTGAGGTGGTGGAGTTGCAGCCCATAGAACTCAAGCAAGCCCCGAAGAAAGGGATGAATGGGAAATCCCAGGCCGCAGAGAAGGAAAGGAACGAAGCATACCCACTCGTCCCCGCGCGGGGTAGGGTGGCTCTCAGCGTGCGCTTGCCCGTTCATGGAGGTTAATCCCGGGTGAGTGGAAGCCAGATCTGAATCTGGCAAATAGCCCTGGGTGGCTAAGCGCTTCAGTTGGAGACGCGTGACAGAGCAGCTCCCCCAGTCACCCCTAATGGGGCCATGGGGTCGCCTCGAGGATCCCGCGTCGCTTGCCATTGTTTAGAGCTCTCGGGGTTGGACCTGGGAAGCGAACGGAAGGCTTGTGGGGATTGTCGAAACGGGGTCAAGATGCACTTTGTCGTAACCCTGTGCTATGTATTTATAAATAAAAGGGCCCGACGCTTCGATGTCTCGCCATAAAACCACTCGGTTCCCCAGAAGGCGCCATGATCGAGGTCAGAGACCGGAAGCCACGTGTAGTGGGGCCGGACCCTGAGTAAAACTGTCAGTCAGACTGAAGACTTCAAGGCCGAGCTAAAAGATAGTAAGCTGGAACTTGCCTGTCGAGCCAAAGACTCCAGAGCCGAAGTTCAAAGATGTTGTCCTCAGCGTCGAAGACCAATTCAGGGGCTACTGATGGTGTCCTGGACTAGGGGTGCTAACCTAGTCGGCCCCATAGTCCTCGGCTGGGCCTGCGGGCCCCCATCGCTCATTCGGACGGACTCCGAAAGCCACACCCCTGGGCGTGATCAAGATCGCACCTGCCGAAGACTTGGCGTATACTCCAAGAAATCTCCTACCACCTCCATGATGCATCCCTGGATACCGACTATGTAACCCTAGATGCCCTACCTGGTGTGTATATAAGCCAAAGGATTTAGCCCGTAGAAGGGACCGAATCACAATTACCATTCACCTAGCCTTCGGGTCAGATCTCTCCTTACGATCTTGAGGTAGATCAAGCCTGTACTCAATACATCATCATCAATATAATCAAAGCATGACTTAGGGTATTACCTCTTCGAGAGGGCCCGAACCTGGGTAAATACTATCTCCTTCATTCCTGTTACCACCGATCCGAGATCCACAGCTCGGGACCCCCTACCCTGATGTCTGCCGGTTTTACCACTGACAAATATGATGAGTTGTGAGTAGTTGCACTTGTTCTTGAGGACATGGGAGAAGTCTTGTTACTAGTAATCATGTGAAGTTGATCACCGTTCAATGTTTTGATATTATGTTGTGTTGTTCTTCCTCTAGTGGTGTTATTTGAATGTCGATTACATGACACTTCACCATCTTTGGGCCTAGGGGAGGAAATCGTGGAATTAGTTTGTAGATGATGGGTTGCGGGAGTGATAGAAACCTAAACCCCAGTTTATGAATTGTTCCGCGAGGGGCTATTTTGGATCCACATATTGAATGCTATGGTTATATTTATCTTAATTACTCCTCTTGTAGTTGCGGATGCTTGCATGGAGGGTATAATCATAAGTAGGTGTTTGTTCAAGTAAGAACAGTACCTTAGCTCTGGTCCACCCACATAACACTTATCAAGGCAATGAACGTAAGTCGATGAATCATGGTGAAAGTAACTTGGAGATATTCCTGTGTGTCCTCAAGAGCGTTTTAATCACTATAAGAGTTACCATCGACTTGTCCTTAGTACAATTAAGGATTGGGACACTTGTTGCACCTTGCTACTTTGTTACTTGTTACATTGCTACAAATTATCTTGCTATCAAAATTATCTTATAGCACTTGCAGTGAAATCCTTGTTATAAACCGCCTATCAATTCCTTCTTCTCCTTGTTTAGTTATCGAAAGGACTACGATTGATCCCCCTATACTTGTGGGTCATCAGAGAGGCCTCATCTAACATATTATTCGTACTTCGAATCATACGTACTTATTATTGGAACTATTAGAAAGCATCCGCAAAATACTAACATGTTCATTAAGGTAAATCCAACCATAGCATTAATATATATTGGTCCCCTTCATCCATATGCATCAATTTCTATGGTGTGGTGAGGTAATTCTGTCAATCCAGCCGCCGTATGCATAATCCTATCAACATACTACTAACCCTAAGGTGTGAACCGCGCACGTGCTCATATTATGGGCACCAAAGGACAACAACAACATGCAACTCAAACAAGCCATAACACTTCACCAATTAACACATAGGACAAAAAGAATCTACTCAAACATATGGAAGATGTAAGAAATCATCATATAATAATTAATAGCATCCAACACCATGTTCGAGTAGGGGATTACATGGGTTGTTGGAGATCGGACCGCTGAATAGAGAGGGAGGAAGGTGATGAAGATGTCGATGCAGACGGAGGAGTTGATGTAGATGATGGCGGTGATGATGGTCCCCCGGCAGCGCTCCAACGCTACCAGAAGAGAGGGGGAGAGGCACCCCTCCTCCTTCTTCTTCTTCACTGCCCCCCTTAGATGGGGAGGTTTCCCCATCTTATCCTTGGTGTCCATGGCCTCTGAGGGGCGAGAGCCCCCCAGATTGGATCTTGGTTTGGTGGAGCAGTTTTCTGGGCACTAGAATTCTAAGTCCCGTCGCAATCGTAATTGATTCTTATAGTTATATTATAAGGGAAAATTCTGTAAATACTAGGAGAGGTTCACAAACTTCTCTTCCAAGCCACCCAAATTAAATCGTGATTTGATAGGTTCCGCAAGGTTGGTTAAATATTCTATATTTTCCATCCTGAAAAATTCCTGAAAAGCCCAAAAGCACTAGAAAACAGAAACTGGCCTTTGACACTGGATTAATATGTTAGTCCAATAAAAATAATACAAAAGTGCACCAAAACCATATGATGTAAATATAGCATGAATACTTCAAAAATTATAGATACGTTGGAGACGTATCAAGCTACATCTCCTAAATTCAAGCTAGGGGAAGATATTCCTCGTAAAGATCATCTTGTAGGCCCAATTGAACCAATCATTCCCAAAGAATAACTCGATGATCACGTAGATGATATAGGCTCCGAAGAAGAAACTTCATCACCAACGTCTTCATCTGGCAACGAAGCAGATTCTTCATTGAGCGGTTCAGAATCTTCATCGTCTTCAAGCAATTCTTCCAAGAAGACTGGTTCTCCATCTTTGGGTGGTTCTGGCTTGCGCGAGCAGAATCCCTCGTGTGCTTTAACACTTTTTTTGACTACATGTTGACAAAAGGGGGATAAGACCGAGAGTTAATAGCCATGGGTTATGTGCAGGGTGTTTACTCCTCGAGTATTGCGACACTTGGACTTCATTTGCCTCTTATCATGTTGTAATAACTCTCGCTTTTTTGATACTCTGGTATTTGTGTTGTAATGGTTAATTATCCCTCCTACTACATTATTCTCTATGTAATTTGCAGGTGGAAATTATCTCAGAGATCACAATTCTGGATGCATTGTGTTATTCCTCGTACTTTATCTACTATAATGCATTCCATTTCCCTCTAATATATAGAAAAGCATCTCCACAAAATTATTATTTCATATGCATTTGCAATTCAAAGCAATTTTTTCAATTATGCATCTCTTAGGGGGAGCTTGTTTTATATCTTATAGATTTGCATTCCACATGCTATGATTCAATTAGTCCTCTAATGAAGCTTTAACTGGCTTTATCAACAATCGTCCAAAAAGGGGGAGATTGTAGGTGCATCTTGTGACCCATGTAGTGTTTCGGAAATTATTGGACAAAACAGTTGAGGGACTACAATTTTTGGAAAAATAGTCCCTAGAGTTATTGAGAAGTTTGCTAAAACTTCTGAGAAGAATGCCAACGTTGTAGAGAAGTTTGCTACATCTTCAGAGAAGATTGGTGGGCTATTAAGGAGTATGCTATTGTGAAAATCCCGTGTTAAAGACAACCCCTAAAACTTATTGTTGAGAGCAATTGGTTTGGTATGTTGTTCGAGGAACAATTGACTGCAGTGCCGAGAAAAACAAGGTACATTATCCCAAAATATCCCATCTTCCTAGAAAAGTGGATTCATTCTAGGAAATTTCCAGAAGATGTTAATGGTAAGAGAAGCATGAAGACGATGAGAAGACATAGTTCTTTCTATTAGTTTTATTTCTTTCATTTGAGTCATAGGGCAAACCATACTATTAAGGGGGGTCCAAGTTAGTTGAGATTTAGGTCTTTGTTAAATGCTCAATCATAAACCTATCTCCAAGTGAAGTCGAGAGAAATTGCTTCGTGCGCGCATTTTTCCTCTAAGTCAGAGACGAGATTGTTCTGGACTGCGAGAGAAAATCACGGGAAGTTGAGTCATCTTAACTTGTTCCTCAAGTAAAGTTGTCGCGTGAGTTTGAAATCCAACCATTGGACATGTGTCGGTTGGCTCATGAGTGGCGTAGCCCCCTATTGGTCATTTCACACCTCGGGATTGCTCCGGCTATAAATAGCCACCCACCCCAACCTTCATTGGCTGTCTGCTCCGTTGATTTGATAAGAGTTTGTCTGAGCAACCCCTCTGTTAAGAGATTTAACCAAGAGAAAACCCAGACCCCAAATTTAGTTAAGTTGAGCAACACAAAGAACGAATTTGAGACAAAATGTGTGACCTATTGATGGCCTGCAAGTGCACAGGGCTATGTAGCAATTTCATGATAAGTAAGGTTTGTCGATCCCACAGGGAGCGAATAGGATGGCACCACAATCCCCTAAGCTGCGTTGTCATTAACACAACCACGCTCACACCCAAACCGGAGTTTGGAAATAGCTCACTTAAGTAAGTTGCTAGTAATAGTAAAAACAAGGAATTAAACTAAGTACTAAAGAGAACGAAAAATAAATACTAAACTAAATGAGAAAATAAACTAAGAGAAGTATGTGTTGTTTTAGATGAGATTGTTGGCTTCTAGGTACGGTCTCGTTCGGCTTCGGCACGGAATGGAGTTCAGCTTTACGACTATGCCATTGTGGCTAAGTCGGTACCTGCATTATAGGATATGGTGGTCTACTTCTGGTGGGCGGTCCCTCACATAACATTGTCTCTCAAGACGCGCTATGTTGAGATAACTCATTCATCCTACTTCTTGTCCCATACTTGCGGCGGCACAAAGATATTAAGGTCCTCGTGGTCATGATGACCGGACGAAGGCATTAAGTTCGATGGACAACCGTGCTCCTAGAATAATCGTGTTCCCCTAAAGATATCTGCGCCTGTCACATCGGAGGTCTCTCGGTTTCCACAACCATATATATACTTCATGCGTGGCCTGGGGAGTTGGATTTCTCCAACTATGCCAATGGATAGGACATCTCCCATCACTAAGTTACCGAAGGTAAATAAGCAACACAAAGCAACATGCATAATTAGACAACACATATCAAATAACCACTTACTAATCGACTGACCCATAGCCAACAATTACTCAAATAACATCACATATAAGGGGGTTCAAGAGTTATTACAACCCATCACGGAGACCGTGATGGGGGGGGGGGAGGGGTGATGATGGTGGTGATGGCGGCGCGGCTGTGGATGACGGTGGTGAAGGCGCGGTGGCGGTGGCCCATGGCCACGCCCCGCCGGTGGCGGCTCCCTTCCCGTCTCCCTCTTGGTTGCCCCAATGGTGTCTTGATGTGGACGGCGGCTGGACGTGGAGATGAAGCTTGATGAATTTCTGAGAAGAGAATGGAGGCAACGGCTAGGGTTGAAGGTGAATATATAAGAGCTCTCCCATAGCCTCTTCCATTGATGTAGCATCTCCCCTTTGATCCAAGGGCTCTAGGTGAGTCTTATCCTCTCCCAAATCATCGCTTGAAGGCCAAGGAAGTTGTAGGTATAAATGGGGACGAAATCCATGAAGAATCACGTCATGAGAGGCAACGCTCGGTGCTGTCTGGGCTCCATACGGGCGCCCATACGAGGAGGCACGCTCGCATGAAACGTCGTCTTTCATACTGCTGCCTCCCTTCGGTAAATCGGCCACCATTTCTTCATACGAACTCAGAATTTGACATTCTTGGGCTCGTTGGATTCATATGAATGATACCGATCCATTTATGGTTTTAGATCTTCATTTGGAGCACTTTGGAAAAATGACCTTTTCCCTCTTCGAAATGGCTAAGTCTGGGGTCCTGGATGTCCACCGTTTGAACTCCTTTCATCGTGTTAAGTGCATGGGAAGTCCATATCACCTAAAAGACACACAAAGACAAAGAAAACTAATAAAAACTAACAAATAATAATGATTATGCAATGCTCGCGGTGAAAAGGATAAAAACTAGAAATCATGCATATGGACATGTAATTGGCATAATGGAACACGATATAACTTGATGTACGGAGATAATGTGCAACAAATGAGCTCAAAAGATGCATAAAATATGGAGCCATTAACCTCCCCAAACTTAATCCATGCTCGTCCTCGAGTAAGAAGGTTGACTATCTAAGCTCATTGTTGCTAACTCTGAAGCACACATTGAAAACCAAAGTCCAAAAGTGATATCCATATGTTTATCGTGCAAGATTGCAAGAGTTAGCTAGCATGGGAGTAATACCTGCAATCCTCTTAGTTCCATTGCCATGGAGGTCAAGAAAGAGGAAATATTTTTGTGGAGTCCAAATCCCCATTGCCAAAGGTTTAGAAAGAAGGTCAAAATTATGTTAGGAACATAGCAATGACTATCAAAGACAAAAGAAATCATGCATCAGCGATCGCTTCAAAAACACCAACATGAGGCATACCAGGTACAATGGCAAGATCGTCTATCTGTGTTATTAAACCACTCAACTACCTATGCAGAGCTGAGCGCAAGCCAATGCCTCACACTTAAAGGGAAAATAGAATAATGATTGGGGTTTGAGAAGACAAAAACAAAGAAAGTCTTGCATCAATGCAACTGACCATTAGGCAAGTGAGAAGGCCTTATGATCAATGTCAACCCAAGGAGTAGTGATCGCCATGCAACTAGTATGCACATAGAGCTATGAATATGTGAAAGCTCTCCTATGGACTAAGTGGGGGTGCATCCAACTTGCTTGCTCATGAAGACCTCGAGCATTTGAGGATGCTCGTCATTGGAATATACAAGCCAAGTTCTATAGTGTAATTTCCCCACTAGTATAAAACATGAAGCTCATGAAACTTTCTACTTTACAATGCATGAAGTGGTGCTACTTTGAAGCACAAGTGTATACTAAAAAAGGATAATGGTGTTGCTCCTTCCCTCTTCCTCACCTTTTTCTTCTTTTTTTCTCTTTTTTTTGTGGCACCTCCGTGGTGCATCTTTTATTTGATCTCTCTTTTTTTGGGGGTAGAAGCAACACCTTTCAATGATGAATGATACACTTTCTATTGACACACTTCAACTGAAGTAATCATAACTCAAAAATGAATACATGAGAGAAACTCTATATGATGAATGCCTCTGGCATGATCATGCAAGGCAAATGAAAACATGTCTCTAATCATGTAATGTAATAATGATGGTAGTGCAAGGCGATATACTCGGAATGGCTATGAAAATGCCATGGTAGGTAGGTATGGTGGTTGTTGAGGAGATAGCGGGTTTATGTGTAGGAGGAAAAAAGGAAGTCCTCCCACGGGTTTGGATGTACCTGCGAAGTATGCGCCAAGTCTCATTGTGAGAGTGGGCAATGCACGGTACCGTAGAGGCTAGCAAAATAAGATGAAAAGGAAGTGCAAAGGCTTCAAACTCGCATTAGTCATAGAGAACTCAAACACTACACAAGAGCATCACGGTGTCATATTGCATAAGACTCAAAAGCTAAGTACCCCAAGGGGATAGTTTGGCGGGGATAACCCCATTGCGCATCCCGGATCAACCAAAGATGATGGGTTCATTAGCAAAAAGCCTCTACAATCATTCAATCATTAATCAAGCCACCATTAGAGTCCCGGTGAAAGAAAGGCAATAGTTCAAAGGACTCCTTTATTAGTTTTTGATAAAAAAACATGGCAATGTATTTCAGAGGGTCACAAGATTTCATCATGCTAGGTGAAACTAAAGCAAAGCAAGCATGTCAAAACAGGGGGATACACGATTGCACGAAAACCTTATGATAATGAATATTGCATAAGACCCTACACATGCAAACATAACCTCCCCAAGCTTAGAACTTTGCAATACTAAACTCGAGAAACTTACGAAAGAAAAGAGAAAATGCAGTTTTTAAAGGAGAGTGCGAGAAGTGGTTACCTCCCTAAGCTTAAGATAAAGCAAGGGTTAGACACTTTTACCGTTGAGGTGCAAATGACCTCTCCTTTAATGGACATGGACCTTGCTTCTTCGATTTCCTTGTTGCTATCCGATGGTTGCCCTCCAATAGAACCTGCTGAAAACAAACTAAAAGGGAAACGAAATATTTTTATTCTTTTGAAGTTTTTCATTTTTTTTGTAGCACCAAGGATTAGCAATACAAGTGATAAAAACATTTACCTCATAAAGATCGGTTCATCTACCTAAGCATCACGCTCAAGTTGATAAACTAAGTCTAGAAGCCAGCTGTGCTCCTAGATTATAAGTGAAGTGCATGAGAGACAAATATGAAACACGAGTGTGCAGCTCCTAAGTGCCTAATTTAAAATAGGGTTCTCACTTAAGGTGAGAAACTTACTACTAAACAACTTTTATTTGAGCAAGGTTCAAATTGGAAAACATTACCGGGCACTTGTAGTTGAAACTTATCGAATGGAAGCAACCAAGTGGTTTGTGGGAATCTTCACACGGTTGGCACCATACCGTACACATCACCACATAAGGTTCAAGTCCCTCCGAAAGTAACACACAAAATAAAAGCATCTATTATGTATGCGAACGGAGTTCGTATACCCAACCGGAAAGGAAAATAAAAGAAGACATAGGTTGATAAAGATTTATTGGTCAAGGAGTTTCGAATGTAATTAAATGAAAGTACAAAGCAAATAATCGGTTAGAAAATACCCCGTCGACCTCATACGTCGAGAATGAATCAAATGGAAGTATTATTGCGGTCGTACGATATGCCGTCTTTCGCAGGAAATGGTTGCCACGTGCCCACGATCTTCACGATCATGATCGTGTCCGTCGAATGCGGAACTTCCATTTACCGAGGACCGTCAATTTCAGAGACGTGGTTTGGCACTCCGGCTATAAATACTCCTCCCTCATCTTCTTCCTCAGTTCATCCGTTACATTTCCCTCAAGCCTTTCTTCCACTTCAGTCTGAGCCCGCGCTCGAAGCTTCTCCGACGAGAAGCCCCGCCGTGAAACTCCGGTGGGATCTCGTCGTCGTTGTCCACGCCGGTGCGGCAATCTTCCTATCCACATTGCCGTAGTTGATCAATACTGCCAAGTTAGGGCGTATAGATCTAGAGCAACCCTCTCCAGCTCGCTATTCATATGGTTGTTCATACCGATGCAATTTCCATGCTATTTTTTTTTTTCTGCGGTAGATCTTTAGGTTTCACTAGATTTTACCTAGTACGGTTTGTAGATCTTCCTCATACTAGGGTCTTCGATCCAGGGTTCACCTGTAGTTCAGCGAAGATTAGATAGATCTCAGTTTAGCTAGATTTTCTCTGTGGCTAAATCTTAAATCAATGGAGGATATCTTTACTAGCTGCAGTGAATCTTATTCGCTTCTACAAGTGTTTTGATTCAAAATCTTTTGTGCATGCTTGTGACACTACCTTGTTATTTCCCTCGGCTTCCAAAGCAAGAAAATCAAAGAAGTTCATCTCTCCTCCTACATCTCGCAAGAAAATGATTACCAAGAGAAACAAGAAGGTTGTTTCTGACTCGTCTGATGAGTCATCCAGCGAAGATGTTGCTGATGAAATTCCCATGTATGATCGACCAGCCATTCTTGATAGACCTGCTCAGAGTCCCTCTCCTGTGAAGGTTTTTGCCCTCGCCCAGGCACTCACCCAGACATGTTCCGCCTCCTGTTTCTGACAAACCTTCGGGTTTTGCTGCTCTGAGGACTTTGACCAAGACCGCAGCGAAGAGAAAGCTACCAGCTGAAGAAAAGTTGATGCATCCACCAAGAAGGTCAAGCCCAGTGTTCCTGCTCCCACAGAGGAACAAAAGTATGACTTCAAGCTATTCATTGATATCACTGACAGCGCAGCATATGATGCACAATCTGATGAGTTGAGCACTTTGGGACTGCCCGATGATGTTACCGAAATGGTAATGAAGCATTTCGCCGAGCTGAAGAAGATCTCGAAGAAGCTCAAAAAGGCAGTCGACGACAAGAAAGTGCTTGAGAATATGAAGAAAGAAGCCAAGACTGAGTACGAGCAAAAAGGGCTGACTAAATAAATTGTTGAAGTCACGAAAGCATTGAGCCTCATCCATAATGAGAAAGTTAATTGGCACTCACGAATGCACTTGGATATTGCTCAGCTATGTGACATGAGGAACAAGGAGATTGACCGCAAGGAAGATCTCGCTCAAAGAAGGATTAAAGAGGAAAAACGTCAAAAGGCAGTACCAAAGAAGGAAGCTCAAGATGACCAAACTAATGAGGAGATTGAAGTTGAGAAGGCAGTACCATCGCCTCCGTAAACTTTGCAGGCTGAGCCCTCCGGTTCTAACAAGGAGGAGATTGACAAGATTAAGGGGGAGGCAAGTGCCTCCCAAGAGAAAACACCCCTGATCACATCTTCTGGTGCCCCCACCCAGATGGATGTTGATCCCACTCCTCGTTCCATTGCTTCACAAATGGAAGAGGAAGAAAAGAAACCAGATGAGCCGATGGCTCAAGAAGTGATTGCACCACCACTTGTATCGCAAGGTTCTGAGAAAAAGGCCATAGTGCTTCCATCCGAGTAGAAAGAGAAGGCCCCAGTGACCGAAAGTCAGAAAGCCATTGAAGGAGTTTCAACGAGCAAAAATGATAGTTCTTCAAGTTCTTTGAAGCCACCAGTCCAAGGAAAATCGAGGAAGCCACGCGCTCCTCTCAAGCCCATTGAAGAAGGTGTGCCGACACTTGATGGCATTCGGACCCGGTGCATGATTGTTGAAGAATCTCTGAGGAATCCATTGGAAACCTTTCCCTCGTTTCTAGTTGAAGATGGCCCGAATGGTCCGGCTTTTAACGAGCAGCTTCATCGTTCGAAGCTTGCATTCTTTGGGACCAGTCTGTATGAAGGAGAGCGAACATCTTTGTCGCCAAGGTTCTGGACAAAGGAACAAGTAGTATACTATGCATGAATTCTGTACAGCAAAAATCGCATATTCAAGCATATATAAAGTGCTGGATTTCGCAGAGCTCGAAGGATTACCCTGTTTCCACCGAACTTTCAAGAAAATTGAGCAAGCTTTCCTGAAAGGATTTCTGCGTTTCAACCATGGCTGGAATTGAGAGGTTATACTTCAGTTCTATGCCACCATGTATATCTTAGGAGACATGGCTGACACCAGAACTTGGGTGCTCGAAAGGATGACTGAAGAAGATAAGCTTATGTGCTCTGCTGAACAATTCTTAGCTTTGCTGAATCTTCCTCGCTTTGAATTTGATGAGACTCGCGAACACAGATTGCACCACTGGGAGGTCTCTGAAGCACAAATTCATATGCTTATGGATCCAGAGTTAGTAGGAGATGCCTGCACTGAGTCAAATCCGAAGAATTTGGCCTATGAGAACAAAGTATTATTCTACATTCTGTGCAATTCTATCACTCCAACAAACCGACCAGAATCAATTGGAGGAATTGTGGCAAATACTCTCCATGCACTATCTCTTGGCATTCGGTTTGACCTGCTAGACCTATTCATTTTGAATTTCGCATTTGCTGCAGATAATGCTCAGGCTCTGAAACCTTATGCACCTTGGATCACCCATGCCATTGAGAAGCTCACTAAAAAGAAATTCCTTTGCCCTCATGAGCCGAAAGTCTTCACTCCACCAGTCCGAGACACTCTCCGAGTTGTCAAAGATAACGACAGAGGAAATACACACATTGATGCATCTGCCACTGCATCTACACCTGCTCCGAAAGTAAAAAAGGTCATAGTTGAAATCCCTCATGATGAAAACCCCTCGCTGTATGAAATTTGTCTTCGCACTTAGCAGGCTCTTGAGAGCCATATCAAACTTGACCGCAAAATAAAGGTGGAAATAATGGCTGAGTTCAATTTGCTTCACAACTATGCTCGCCAAAATCTTCTGCATGAGAAGAAACAAAAAAAGCGCTCCTGGACTCTTCTTCGAATGCATCACACTCGTAAGAAGATCTCTTCCAAGGGCATCGAGAAGAACTACGATTATCTGGAGCTATTTGAAATTCCTCGCATTCGAAGGCAAACTCTTGTTCTAGCCCAGAGATCTGATTCCATTGATCTGCTGTTCATTGAGCCTGATGATGATGTTGAAGACACTGCATGCACCATGATCTACAAACCAGACGCTCCTTGCTCAGAGGATCCCGAAGCTACTCTGGAAGCCAAAGATGGAAGTGCTGCTCCAACCTCGCCATCCACCATCGCTCGCTCTCATTCTGGTTCATCGAACAGTTCGAGCTCAGAGGGTTCTTCGGACGAGTAGTTTCTCGCCTTCTTCCTCTTCCCTTTTTGACACTTGTTGACAAAAAGGGGGAGAAGAACATCGAGTAGTTAGATGTGCGGGTTATTTGCAGGGTTTTCCATTTGCCATTTGCTTTTGAGTTGAACATTTTGGTTTCTGCAGTTGAACTCTTTGCTTCGTGAAACCTTAAAGCACCGCCTGTGGTGTTGGCAAACCTCGTCGTCATGTACCATTAATAACCTCTGCAATGCTATCTGCTTTCGTATTTCTGTCTGTAGGGTTATAAGGCACTCTCTTGCAATGTCTATCTATGCACTTAACTAACTTGCAGGAGAAGAAGATTTGCTTCCGAATAAATCTCTTCGGTTCTTGAAAGAGAATGAGTTCTATCTATATCTGGAGTTGTTTTTCCTTGCATTATTCTATCTCACTATCTGTGTTGCAGGAAAACTTTCTCTGAAGCTTCTCGTTTCAAACAAAATTATCGTTCATCCCCTGCTATGATATTCCTCATATATCTAATCTGCAGGGAACACTTGTCTTGTGTGGATTCTAACCTTTGTTCTGAGCAAATCTTCATGGCTTATTCCTGCGACAAATCATTTCATAGTATTCATACACTTTAACAGATCTTCGTCAAAGACATTGTCTCGTAGGAAATATCTCAAACGTCATCGAGTGCATTGACTGACGCTTCAAATATCAACTGATATCAATGCTACTCAAGAGAAGATTCACGTCGCCCCCATCTACTAACATACATATGCATGACTTCAGTCACATCTTCAGTAAGATGCATATATTCAGGGGGAGCGTGTTTCATCTTCGTGATTATCTCTCGCTACCTATCGTTTACATTCGCTTTTCGCTATCCTTTCATCTACCTTTTGATGTGTTCTATTTTGTCAATAATCGTCCAAAAAGGGGGAGATTGTTGGTGCAATATTTTCCCCTTTGTGTTTTGGAGATTGTTGACAGAAATAGGGATGGACTGATTTGTTTGCTACTGCACACAGAGAGAAATAGTCCATGCAGACCCAAAGAGAAAGCAGTATTCAGTGTCAAGTTCGAGGAACTACCGAAGAACTTCTAAGTTGCAAAAAAGGATGAGCTACATTTCGTGAAGACATGTAGGCGAGAAGATTGAGGTGAAGGAGCTAACCCCTGTAAAATAATTGCTGATATGAAGCAATACATGTTCGGTGCTGTCCAAAGAAAAAGGACTGCAGTTGAGAATATTGAAGACGAAGCGAAGACGTAACATTTGTTTCGTCATTCTTCTTTCACTTATTTGAGTCATAGGACCTCCATACTACTAAGAGGGGCATAGGTTCTCGAAGCTTAGGTCCGCTGTGATGCTTAGCCGAAACCTATGCGAGATTGAGAGAAATCTATTTATGCTTCGAATGATTACCTGCCAGCAGAAGACATTGTTCTTCGGTGCTGCAGGAGATATATTTCGGACTGAGGAGTTAGCATTTCTTGCTCCGCGAGGAATGTTACCGTTGTGCTCAATATCCGACCGTTGGAATCATGTCGTTCAGCCATTGGCTGTCCCGCTTGTCCAATTTGGTCTTATCCCTTCAGGGAAGGCTGCGGCTATAAATAGCGACCCCACTCCAACGTTGTCCGTTGGCTGCTCCGCTTAAGATTTCTGAGAAGATTGATTGAGTATCCCCTTTCCGAGAGATTTGAGTTTAAAATTCACCGAGAGAAAATCAAGAGCCAAAACTTAGACAGTGGTTGACCATCCCAGTAGATCTGAGTTAGAGTTCTTATACCTGTTACTCTTGAGAGCCGCACACTCTCTAGATGGATAGGTGTCAGCTCGAGTGATTGAAGAGTTTTTGTCTTCACCGAGCAAGATCTTCAGCAACCAAGAGTCGTTGTGGTTCGTGGAGAAGTCTGTCGAAGGTTTGGAGATTGCCGATAAGCATCTACCACGAGTGAAATCAACTGGAGTCTGATCAGCTCCGAGTTGAAGGAGAATAGGACGGAGAGAGGTTTGCTCCTGTGTTCAATCACAAGTCCCTCCAACCGGACGTAGTCCTTTGGCAGAAGGGCGAACTGGTCTACCAAATCCATCTGTCGCCATCGAGCACCACTGGTTCACTTTACTCTTCTGCAATACATTCGGCAGTTACATTTCGTGCTCTGTGACGATAGTTTACGTGATCTTTTATCTTTCGCCCTCGCTTTGTTTGTTACCATCTGTTCTATCTACTATTTATCTCATGTCGCTATTGTCGTTAAACTGTTAGTATTTCCGTCGTAGTTTTTCTGTTGTTTTCCTTCGTGCTTCTGTATCTGTTCGTTTATTCCATCACCATCATCATAATTAAACCCGTGATATACTATGCTCGAGCAATTATCGCTTCCTACCTCCAAAGATTTGTTCCTCAGTAGAGTGTTGCTGGTCTACTTTATTCTTTTCCGCTGCTGGGTTTGGGTTCGGTTCAAAACTTTCGGAAGAATTTTTGAATCTCCCATTCACCCCCACTCTGGTCGATATACTCTCGGTCCTAACAATTGGTATCAGAGTGGGTTCTCCCTGTCTCTGTTAATTAAAGGTCTAACAACCTTAGAGTTTTGAGTATGTCCTTTGCAGGTAGATCATCGCGCTCTGATAGGTTTCCCATCTTCGATGGAAATGACTATGCGTACTGGCAAGGAAGAATGAGAATCAGGCTTCAAGCAATCAGCACAGAGCTATGGGAGATTGTGGAGAATGGTTACACTATCCTACACCCAGAGACTCCCACTCCTAAAGATGAAGCAAACATTCAGCTTAATGCACAAGCAAAAGATATCATCTGTGACAGCATCTCCAGAGACATTTTCGTTCGCTTCAGACACCTTGATGCAACCAAGCAAATCTGGGATGCGATCGAAAACGTTCATGAGATCCAGATGGTAAGAACTGACGCTCACATAGATATGTTATGGGCCATGTTCGCCCACTTCCGAAGTCTTTAAAAGGAAATTCTCATGGAACTCACCGATCACTTAATCAACATCGTCGAAAGACTGTATCAACGGGAAGCGAAAGATATCACCGAAAAAGATGTGGTCAACAAACTGCTCAGTTCTCTTGATGCAACATTTGACTCAGTCGTAGAAGAAATCAAGCAAAGATCTGATTTTGAAGAACTTCACTATGTTGAAATCATGATGCTATTGACCATTCACGAAGAAAAGATGGAACTAGAGAATGGGGAACCAGAATCTTCCTCGGAGAGTGAAGGAGAAATTCTCTCGCATTATGGCAGTTCTCAAGAAGAAGAAGATGTCGAAAATCAACACTCTGTAACAAGGAACTCAAAATGCTCACTGAACGTCTCAACAACCTCAGAAGGCAGAATCTGTATCTCACAAATGATGAAGAAGGTGAACCATCAGCGTTTTCAAGAAGATTACCTCCGAAAGAAATGAAGTGTTAAAAGTGCAAACAATTTGGTCATTTCATTGCGGACTGTCCAAACTAGGAGTTGAACGCTAGACCAAGCAGAAGATGGCGTGCTCTGCATTTCTCAGGATTCGAACACATGAACCGTCATACTAAGCTCACGAAGAGGAATGAACCGTCTAGTTCCTGTTCAAAGAGACTAGTCACTGATGCGAAAGTAAAAGGCACTATCGAATCAAACATGAAGAGAATATCTCAGCTGTCTGGTGTACGTTCTGGCATGACAATGCATTCGTACGAAGAATCATCTCAATCAGATTCCGATGATGAAGAAGAATTCTACAATGGCCTAGGCAGTGGAAATGCTTTCATTGCATATGAATCATCCAAACATTCCTTCGAGTCAGATACCGATGATGATGCGTCAAGTGATGATGAACCTACCCCACTCTGCCTCATGGCAAAAACCTCAAAGGATCAGGTATCTTCCAAGCATCAAAAGTCTGGAAATATTCTCTTCAGACAACATTGCCTATGCTAAACTTGTCAAGATTGCTAAATCTCAGCAAGATGAACTTGAAAAACTTGAGAAAATTCTAAGGAAATCCGAAGGATTACTGGTCGAAGAGATGGAGAAAAATCAAGAGTTGACCGAGGAGCATGATGCTCTTTCCTCAACTGTTGATGATCTTTCCAACCGATATAATTCTCTTGCAGTGGACTTCGAGAGTTTATCAGATGAACTCCTTAACATGAATCAAGAACTCGAGTCACTAAAAGAGTCTTATGACGTGCTTGCGATAGAAAAGGCTTCTCTCTTCACTGAGGAATCTGAAAAAATTCCTAATGATTTTGTGCTTCCATGTCTAAAATGCTTAGAGCATAGCAATGCCGATTCCACTGCTGAAACCTCTAATGCTACCATCGAGACTATTGCAACTATTACGAATGATATCCCTAACCCCTCCACCAAGGAATATGTTGCAATCTCTGATGAAAATTCCAGGTTAAAAGGCTTACTTGAGACGGGCATGCTAAAAAGTCCCAAAGTACATCAGACCTTGTGTGATGTGCTCAAGAAGTCAATACTGCACAAAAAACCCAGAAAGGAAGGATTGGGTTTCGAAAGGAAACTCAATGTTGATGGAACCTACTGGACACCCGAGCAATATCCTCGAACGAGTTGGGTTCTTGCCAAAAGCAAAACGCTCGAACCTGCACTTCTGTCAGGATATGAGTACCCCATTCCTGTTGATGATGACGAGTCAAATAACTCAAGCTATAAAGTTTTCAAACAACAGAATGGTAAGGTTTTTGCTCGGTATGTTGGGACTAACTGTAGGATAGGCTCACTCAAGAAGCAAATTTGGGTGAAGAAGAGCATGATTGAAAATCTATCTGTCACAGCTAACCTGACCATGCAGGGTAATTCATTTCAAAGGAATGAAAACCGCTTGTTGTACGGTACCACAACTTCCTCGAACGGAAACAGGTTAAACTCTCATAAGAAGGAGTACATGCGCATTTCATCAAATCATTATGCTCATGTCTCTGGAAACAATTTCAATGCCTACTCATATGATTACACTCGTGATACACAGGAGAGCTGTAAAGAATAGCGAAAGAAAAAGGTACCTGCTCAGTCGAGACAATTGAGGTCATCGCCTCCCACACAAGTGTGGGTTGTGAAAAAGAACTAACCCTTCCTGCAGGAATCGTCTCAGGGTTTCTCTTCGTAGATCCTAAGCCCTGAGATTCTTTGTTGTTGGAGGTATTTATTCTCGGTTTATTTGTTTTCAATTTGTGTTTCGTGTTTTGTCCGATGAACAACTCAATCAGAGCTATCGCTTTATGTTTCTTTCAGTTGGTTGAGTGTTTTGTTTCGGACCCTGTTTTCCCTCTGTTCTCTCTCATCTAAATCTGTGTTGTCCGTCATAAGCATGCAATTTGATCTGAAGGAAATTTCTTTTCAACATCCTTGGTTGTGAAAGGAATGGACTTCGAAAGTTAATCTATTTTCGGCGCAAGCCCTTTCCAAACCATTCGATCGTCCGCTCCTCTTCTCGTGTTTTTCACAGGAAACGGTTGCCATATGCCCACGATCTCCACAATCGTGATCGTATCCATCGAATGCGGAACATCCATTTACTGAGGACTGTCGATTTTGGAGAGGTGGTTCAACACTCCGGCTATAAATACTTCTCCCTCATCTTCTTCCTTAGTTCATCCGTCACATTTCCCTCAAGCCTTTCTTCCACTTCAGTCCGAGCCCGCGCTCAAAGCTTCTCTAGCGAGAAGATTGTGGGGTCGAGGAGATAGGTCTAGAGGGGGGTGAATAGACTCTTAACCAACCAAAGGTGCAATTTTTAGTTCTCTTGGAATTTAGGCAGATTTTGGACTAGTTAAGATATCACCAAGACTTTCTACACATGCATATCTAGAGATTGAGCAGCGGAAATAGTAAAGCATGCAAATGTGTGGAAAGTAAAGGGGTAGAGATAAGAAGATCAAATGCAATGAAGACACGGTGTTTTTGCGTGGTTCCGATAGGTGGTGCTATCGTACGTCCACGTTGATGGAGGCTTCAACCCACGGAGGGTAACGGTTGCGCGAGTCTACGGCGGGCTCCACCCACGAAGGGTCCACGAAGAAGCAACCTTGCCTATTCCACCATGGCTTCCATCCACGAAGGACTAGCCTCACTCGGGGTAGATCTTCACGAAGTAGGCGATCTCCTTGCCCTTACAAACTCCTTGGTTCAACTCCACATGATCTTGGAGGCTCCCAAGTGACACCTAACCAATCTAGGAGACACCACTCTCCAAAAGGTAATAAATGGTGTGTTGATGATGAACTCCTTGATCTTGTGCTTCAAATGATAGTCTTCCCAACACTCAAACACTTCCTCATAGATTTGGATTTGGTGGAAGAAAGATTTGAGTGGAAATCAACTTGGGAAAGGCTAGGGATCAAGGTTCAAATGGTAGGATTGGAATATCTTGATCTCAACACATGAGTAGGTGGTTCTCTCTCAGAAAATGTATTGTGGAAGTATAGGCATGTTCTGATGGCTCTCATATAGAGTAGGTGGTGGTGGAGGGGTATATATAGGCAGCACCAAAAATCCAACCGTTACAAGTACTTTACCCAACTCGGTGACACCGACATGAAAATCTCAGTGAGACCGACTAGTGTAAAAGACTTGACCGTTAGGCTTTTCGGTGAGACCGAACAAAACATCTTGGTGAGACCGAAGCGCAATGGCTAGGGCAAGACCACATTTCGGTAGTTCCGAAAATTTCATCTCGGAAATTCCGAAGTGAAGTGACATCGTTACAGCAACTTGGTCAGGCCGTCTCGGTGAGACCGAGAACTATTTCGGTTACACCGAAGTGTTAGGGTTTGGTATGTGGCATTGTATATAGCAATCTCGGTGGGTCCGGATGGGAGTATTTCAGTGGGACCGAGATCAACTTTAGGGTTTTGGATAGGAATGAAGTGGAGAAGTCTTTGAGGGTTTTGGAGCAATATCACTAAGCACTTGAGCAATTGAGTCATGACCAAAACCTCATCCCCTTTTAATAGTATTGGCTTTTCCTATGGACTCAATGTGATCTTGGATCACTTAACCAAAAATGTAGAGTCTTGAAGCTTTGCCAATCTTTGTCCTTAGCATTTTGAAGGGTTCCACATCTTCTTGTCCATGCCATGCCATTGTTGCCCTTGTATGTAATACTCTAGATAAAAGCATTAGTCCAACAATATGTATGTTGGCATAGATTACCAAAACCACCAAGGGAGCAAATGTGCTTTCAAAGACCCGCCATGAAACTCCGGTGGGATCTCGTTGTCATTGTCCACGCCGGTGCGGTAATCTTCATCTTAGCATTGCCGTAGTTGATCAATACTGCCAAGTTAGGGCGTATAGATCTAGAGCAGCCCTCTCCCACTCCCTATTCATAGGGTTGTTCATACCGATGCAATTTCCATGCTATTATTTTTTCTGTGGTAGATCTTTAGGTTTCACTAGATTTTACCTAGTACAGTTTGTAGATCTTCCTCGTACTAGGGTCTTCGATCTAGGGTTCACCTGTAGTTCAGCAAAGATTAGATAGATCTCAGTTTAGCTAGATTTTCTCTGTGGCTAAATCTTAAATCTATGGAGGATATCTTTACTAGTTGTAGTGAATCTTATTCCCTTCTACAAGTGTTTTGATTCAAAATCTTCTATGCATGCTTGTGACCCAGCCTTGTTATTTCCCTCGCATCTATTCTATTCACAGGAAATTCATGGCATCCAGTTCTCGAGAGCACTCTGAGTCAGAGGAAGAATTGCCTCTGATTTCGCCAAAGTCTGGGCGAAAAAATGAGAGAAGGAGGAAATCCTTCGAAACGACCCAAGGCTCCGAAGAAGAAGAAGACTACTGAGCCTAAAGAAATTGCATAAGAGATTCCAACAGCTGTAAGTCAGCCCAAGGATGAATTGGTCACAGACGCCCACGCCTTATTTTCTGATGGAAATCCTAAGAAGGGTGGTCGTGGCAGAGAGAAGAATACCACTGCCGAAATGTCAGATCCAAATGGTTACAGATCTCCACTTGGACATGAATCAACCAATGATCGCAACAACAGGCTGCAAAGGATTCGTCGCCATTGGGCAAAGAAATGGTACAGATATGAAAATATTCGTGAGAAGTTCCAGATCCTATTCGCTTTCACTCCACCTTGGAATGACTACATAGCTAAAGGATGCATTGATGAAGGGTATGAAAGAGTAAGGCCTCAACCACCTCCAAATGCTCATCCTGATTCGCTCAAAACCATCGAAGAATTCCCGAAGGAAGTTGAGAAGTGAGCAAAAGCCAAGGCCGAGCGTGAAGCAAAAGAGGCCAAGGCAAAACAAGTTGAATTTGTGAATGTGGCTCTTACAAAGCAAGATGTGCAGAAGAAAAAGGAATTTGCCTCGGCTTCCAAAGCAAGCAAATCCAAGAAGTCCATCTCTCCTCCTGCATCTCGCAAGAAAATGATTACCAAGAGAACCAAGAATGTTGTTTCTGACTCGTCTGATGAGTCATCCGGCGAAGATGTTGCTGATGAAATCCCCATGTATGATCGGCCAGCTATTGTTGATAGACCTGCTCAGAGTGCCTCTCCTGTGAAGGTTTTTCCTTTGCCCAGGCACTTACCCAGACATGTTCCGCCTCTTGTTTCTGACAAACCTTCGGGTTCTGCTGCTCCGAGGACTTTGACCAAGACCGCAGCAAAGAGAAAGCTGCCAGCAGAAGAAAAAGTTGATGCATCCACCAAGAAGGCCAAGCCCAGTGTTCCTGCTCCCACAGAGAAACAAAAGTATGACTTCAAGCTATTCATTGATATCATTGACAGTGCAACATATGATGCACAATCTGATGAGTTGAGCACTTTGGGACAGCCCGATGATGTTACCAAAATGGTAACTAAGCTTTTCACTGAGCTGAAGAAGATCTCGAAGAAGCTCAAAAAGGCAGTCGACGATAAGAAAGTGCTTGAGAACATGAAGAAAGAAGCCAAGACAGAGTACGAGCAAAAAGGGCTGAATAAAGAAATTGTTGAAGTCACAAAAGCTTTGAGCCTCATCCGTAATGAGAAAGTTGATTGGCACTCATGAATGCACTTGGATATTGCTCAACTATGTGACAGGAGGAACGAGGAGATTGACCGCAAAGCAGATCTTGCTCAAAGAAGGATTAAAGAGGAAAAACATCAAAAGGCATGAGCAAGAATAAGTAAACCGAAGGAAAACAAAGATCGCCGCATTCAGAATGTTGTTGTTCATGCTGTTCCACTCAACACCAGTGCACCCATGCAGCAGGTACCACCATCTCCACCTCATGAGGAAGAACCAATGCAACAAGTTGACACCGAGGAAGTCATCATTCCTGTGCCTACAGCCCAAGTAGAGCAACCTGCTGTTGTTGACATTTTTCTTGAGAAGTCAAATGAAGAGAATGTGTCTCCAAAGCAGGAAGCTCAAGATGATCAAACTGATGAGGAGATTGAAGTTGAGAAGGCAGTACCATCACCTCCGAAAACTTTGCAGGTTGAGCTCTCCGGTTCCAACAAGGAGGAGATTGACAAGATTAAGGGGGAGACAAGTCCCTCCCGAGAGAAAACACCCCCGGTCACATCTTCTGGTGCCCCCACCCAGATGGATGTTTATCCCGCTCCTCGTTCCATTGCTTCACGAATGGAAGAGGAAGAAAAGAAACCAGATGAGCCGATGCCTCAAGAAGTGATTGCACCACCACTTGTATCGCAAGGTTCCAAGAAAAAGGCCATAGTGCCTACATCCGACCAGAACGAGAAGGCCCCAGTGCCCGAAAGTTAGAAAGCAGTTGAAGGACTTTTAGCGAGCAAAAATGATGGTTCCTCAAGTTCTTCAAAGCCATCAGTCCAAGAAAAATCGAGGAAGCCACACGCTCCTCTCAAGCCCATTGAAGAAGGTGTGCCTGCACCTGATGACATTTGGACCCGGCGCATGATTGATGAAGAATCTCTAAGGAATCCATTGGAAACCTTTCCCTTGTTTCCAGTTGAAGAATGACCGAATGGTCCGGCTTTCAATGAGCAACTCATTGTTCGAAGCTTGCATTCTTTGGGACTAGTTCGTATGAAGGAGAGCGAACATCTTTGTCGCCAAGGTTCTGGACAAAGGAACAAGCAGTATACTATGCGCGAATTCTGTACAGCAAAAATTGCATATTCAAGCATGAGGTGCTGGATTTCGCAGAGCTCGAAGGGTTACCCTATTTCCACTGAACTGAGCAAGCTTTCCGGAAAGGATTTCTGTGTTTCAACCATGGATGGAATTGAGAGGTTATACTTCAGTTCTATGCCACCTTGTATATCTCAGGAGACTTGGCTGACAGCAGAACTTGGGTGCTCGAATGGATGACTAAAGAACATAAGCTTATGTGCTCTGTTGAACAATTCTTAACTTTGCCGAATCTTCCTCGCTTTGAATTTGATGAGACTCCAAACACAGATTGTATCACTGGGAGGTCTTTGAAGCACAAATTCATATGCTTATGGATCCAGAGTTGGTAGGAGATGCCTGCACTGAGTCAAATCCGAAAATTTGGCCTATGAGAACAAAGTCTTATTCTACATTCTGTGCAATTCTCTCACTCCAACAAACCGACCAGAATCCATTGGAGGAATTGTGGCAAATACTATCCATGAACTATCTCTTGGCATTCGGTTTGACCTGCCGGACTTATTCATTTTGAATTTGGCATTTGCTGCAGATAATGCTCAGGCTCTGAATCCTTATGTACCATGGATCATGCATGCCATTGAGCAGACACTGAAAAGAACTTCCTTTGCCCTCATGAGCCGAAAGTCTTCACTCCACAAGTCCGAGACACTCACCGAGTTATTAAAGATATCGGCAAAGGAAAGACGCCCATTGATGCATCTGCCACTGCCTCTGCACCTGCTCCGAAAGTTAAAAAAGGCCATAGTTGAAATCCCTCGTGATAAAAACCCCTCGCTGTATGAAATTTGTCTTCGCACTTAGCAGGCTCTTGAAAGCCATATCAAACTTGACCGCAAAATAAAGGTGGAAATGATGGCTGAGATCAATTTGCTTCACAACTATGCTCACCAAAATCTTCTGCATGAGAAGGAACAGAAAAAGTGCTCCTGGACTCTTCTTCAAAAGCATTACACTCATAAGCAGCTCTGTGCCAAGGGCATCGAGAAGAACTATGATTATATGGACCTGTTTGAAATTCCTCACATTCGAAGGCAAACTCATGTTCTGTCCCAGAGATCTGATTCCATTGATCTGCTGTTCGTTGAGCCTGATGATGATATCGAAGACACTACATGCACCGTGGTCTACAAACCAGGTGCTCCTTGCTCAGAGGATCCCAAAGCTGCTCCGGAAGCCAAAGTTGGAAGTGCTGCTCCAACCTCGCCATCCACCATCGCTCGCTCTCATTCTGGTTCGCCGAACAGTTCGAGCTCAGAGGGTTCGTCGGAGAGTTTTTGCTCGCCTTCTTCCTCTTTCTTTTTTGACACTTGTTGACAAAAGGGGGGAGAAGAACATTGAGTAGTTAGATGTGCGGGTTATTTGCAGGGTTCTCCATTCGCCATTTGCTTTTTAGTCGAATATTTTGGTTTCTGCAGTTGAACTCTTTGCTTTGTAAAACCTTAAAGTACCACCTATGGTGTTGGCAAACCTCATCGTCATGTACCGTTAATAACCTCTACAATGCTATCTGCTTTCATATTTCTGTCTGCAGGATTATAAGACACTCTCTTGTAATGTCTATCTATGCACTTAACTAACTTGCAGGAGAAGAAGATTTGCTTCAGACTAAATCTCTTTGGTTCTCGAAAGATAACGAGTTCTATCTATATCTTGAGTTGTTTTTCCTCGCATTATTCTATCTCACTATCTGTGTTGCAGGAAAACTTTCTCTAAAGCTTATCGTTTCAAGCAAAATTATCGTTCATCCCCTGCTATGATATTCCTCATATATCTATTCTACAGGGAATACTTGTCTTGTGTGGATTCTAACCTTTGTTCTGAGAAAATCTTCATGGCTTATTCCTGCAACAAATCATTTCAAAGTATTCATACACTTTAACAGATCTTCATCCAATACTTTGTGTCACAGGAAACATCTCAGACGTCATCGAGTGCATTGACTAATGCTTCGAATATCAACTGATATCAATGCTACTCAAGAGAAGATTCTCATGGGCTCCCCTCTACTAACATACATATGCATGACTTCAGTCACATCTTTAGTAAGATGAATATATTTAGGGGGAGCGTGTTTCATCTTCATGATTATCTCTCGCTACCTATCATTTACATTCGCTTTTCGCTATCCTTTCATCTACCTTTAGATGTGTTCTATTTTGTCAACAATCATCCAAATAGGGGGAGATTGTTGGTGCAATATTTGCCCCTTTGTGTTTTGGAGATTGTTGACAGAAACAGGGATGGACTGATTTGTTTGCTAGTGCACACAAAGAGAAATAGTCCATGGAGACCCGAAGAGAAAGCTGTATTCGGTGTCAAGTTCGAGGAACTTCACCGAAGAACTTCTGAGTTGCAGAAAAGGATGAGCTACATTTCGTGAAGACATGTAGGCGAGAAGATTGAAGTGAAGGAGTTGACCCCTTTAAAACGTATTCGGTGATGTCCGAAGAAAAATGACTGCAGTTGAGGATGTTGAAGACGATGCGAAGACGTAACATTTGTTTCGTCATTCTTCTTTCTCTTATTTGAGTGATAGGACCTCCATACTATTAAGAGGGGTATAGGTTCTCAAAGCTTAGGTCCGCTGTGATGCTTAGCCGAAACCTATGCGAGATTGAGAGAAATCTCTTTATGCTTCGAATGATTACCTGCCAGCAGAAGATGTTGTTCTTCGGTGCTGCATGAGATATCTTTTGGACTGAAGAGTTAGCATTTCTTGCTCCGCAAGGAATGTTACCATTGTGCTCAATATCCGACCGTTGGAATAGTGTCGTTCGGCCATTGGCTGTCCCGCATGTCCAATTTGGTCTTTTCCCTTCAGGGAAGGCTACGGCTATAAATAGCCACCCCGCTCCGACGTTGTCCGTTGGCTGCTCCGCTTAACATTTCTGAGAAGATTGATTGAGCATCCCCTCTCCAAGAGATATGAGTTTAAAATCCACCGAGAGAAAATCAAGAGCCAAAACTTAGACAGTGGTTGAGCATCACAGTAGATCTGAGTTAGAGTTCTTGTACCTGTTACTCTTGAGAGCTGCACACTCTCTAGACGGATAGGTGTCAGCTCGACTGATTGAAGAGTTGTTGTCTTCACCGAGCAAGATCTTCAGCAACCAAGAGTCATTGTGGTTCGCGGAGAAGTCTGTCGAAGGTTTGGAGATCGCCGATAAGCATCTACCACGAGTGAAATCAATTAGAGTCTGATCAGCTCCGAGTTGAAGTAGAATAGGACGGAGAGAGGTTTGCTCCTGTGTTCAATCACAAGTCCCTCCAACCAGGCGTAGTCCTTTGGCAGAAGGGTGAACTGGTCTACCAAATCCATCTGTCGCCATCGAGCACCACTGGTTCACTTTACTCTTCTGCAATACATTCGGCAGTTACATTTCGTGCTCTGTGACGATAGTTTATGTGATCTTTTATCTTTCGCCCTCGCTCTATGTGTTACCATCTGTTCTGTCTACTATTTATCTCTTGTCGCTATTGTCGTTAAACTGTTAGTATTTCCTTTGTAGTTTTTCTGTTGTTTTCCTTCATGCTTCTGTATCTGTTTGTGTATTCCATCACCATCGTCATAATTAAACCTGTGATATACTATGCTTGAGCAATTATAGCTTCCTACCTCCAAAGATTTGTTCTTCAGTAGAGTGTTGCTGGTCTACTTTATTCTTTTCCATTGCTGGGTTTGGGTTCGGTTCAAAACTTTTGGAAGAATTTTTGAATCTCCCATTCACCCCCGCCCCTCTGGTCGATATATTCTCGGTCCTAACAGAATGCATCCAGTCAAGAATTTCATCTTTCCTACGAGCTTCAACAGCTTCGATCTCTGCAGATAATTTACATGTACTTGTGCTTAACACATACCGCATGATTCCCTCGGCGGCATTCTTACTACTGTTGTAGTGTCCTACCACCTCATCATAGGTTTTTGTGCGCTGGAAGCCAAGATGTTTTGGAGACCGGCAACATCTACAAGAAATTGCATACAAAGAACATAGCATATACGCACATGTATTTAAAAATTCTAGCAGTTCTAATGTATTAATAGGGTTTATGCTCTTCTTGTGAGTTGCATCATTGAAGAACTCACTGAGTGTGTGCAAAAGTTTACTCCTGGGAGTGGGAGGTGGGCTTTCATCCACTTCTTCTCCCATGAGGTTTTCTTCTTCCAGGCACACTTTTTCATCCATGATAATTTGTTCTCCGTGATCGCTTTTTGTTTGTTGTAGGTTAGGTTGATATATATATATATATAGGGTGGGTCTATTCTACCAACCCCCTTAAGACCTTATTCTACCATATTTTTCTTATTCTGCCAACACCTAACCCCGCCTCGAACCGAACCAGACAAACTACCCGAGAGAAAAGAGAAAAAATCCGCAGCCCACACACGCACACACCTCACCTCTCTGCCCACCCACGATCCCCCCACCTTCCTACGCGGGCGGACGCCATCCCCACCACCGTGCTCCCCACCCGCCGGCCAGACTACCCTGCACCGCCGTCCACCCCCTCCCCCACCACCTTCTCCCACCGCTAGCCCCCGACATTGCCGCACCAACTCCGTCTTCCAATCCCCCACCCCCCACGCGCCGCCCCACCACCGTGCTCTCCATCCACGCCGGCCAGAGCAACCACCATCCACCACCCAGATCCGCGCGGGGCCAACAACCACATCCCAGCGTGCCGCCCGAACGTCACCTCCCACCGCGTCGCCCACCGCCAGGCCATCACTTCCCATCGCGCCGCACGGCCACCACCACCCAGCGCGTCGGACGCCGATCTGGCTCGCCACCGTGCCGGACGGCCACTATAGCACCGGATCCGAGCCGCCCTCTGCTCTCTCCTTTCCTTCTTCCTCCTCACCTTACCCTCTCATCTTGCTCGTGCCACAGGTGCTGCCATGGCCATCTCAGATCTGGCCGTTGCCGCTCTGGATCTGGTCCTTGCCGTTCTGGATCTGGCCGTTGCTCCTCCCCGTTGCCGCTCTGGATCTGGCCGTTACCGTTCTTCTCGCGTCGGATCCAGCCTTCGACCGCCAGATCCGCCGTCCGGCACGCTGCATGGTCGACAATAGTGCAGCTCGGTTTCCGCCCCCATGCAGCTCGGTTGCTGCCCATATGCAGTTCGTCTGCCATTGGTGCGCTCCTTTCGGTGCCGGCTCCATGCCCAATGCGGCTCAGGTGACGCTCCCGTGCAGTTCGGGTGGTACGTCCCGACGAAGGCTCACCATCCCACTCCTCCCCTGCTCACACACGACGAGGGCCCCTTCTCCCGGTTGAGCCCCAAGTCGCCGAGCACCATCGCTCCTCGTGGAACAAAAAAATGTGCAGCTCGGCGACCATGATAGTGCAGCTCAGAGGCGCGCATGAAGCGGTTCAGTACTCACGCACTTGCAGCCTTGGGCGTTTTTGCGTGCGGGTGCAATTTCGTCATCGCGGCGTGCAACTGCAGTTCAGGCAGCGTGTGCATGCATGATGTTGTGCAGTTTGGTGGGGCGCGACAATTAGTTGGCCGGGAACAACGGTGCAGTTCACTTCCTTTTTTCTCTTTTCAAAAACAAAGTGTTCAGGCTCGTCGTGTATGTGCAGTTCATCTCATGTCATGTATGTGCTCGTAGATTTTGTTGTGTACTGCTTCAAAAAAAATCCAGCGCACTGCAGTTTGCTATTCTTGCTCTTGCGTTCGGTTTTCTAATTTTTTTGCAGGAGAGGTAAGAACGTTGAAAAAGGGAAAAAGAGAAGTGAAGTATCTACATTTATATCCAGTTTGCTATTCAGTTGTTATGTTGTCCACCGGCGACAAGAGCCTGATGGCCGCTGTGATGCAGTTCTGTGAACCTGCGCATGCAATGCAAAAATGTGTTTGTAAAAAACAAAGTTAGAAAAAAAAGATATAAACGTTCTTGTATGCAGCAGAAGAACCACAACAAAAAATGAAGTTGATTTTTTTGAAGCAGTTCGTTTTATCTTGTATGGAGAAACACAAAACTCACAAGAGTAAAATAGAAAATAAGAAATTGCAGTGCACTTTGGTCTTAAAAAAAAGCCCACTCCCGACAGAGTCCAAAAATACGTGTTACATGATTTTTTTTGGAAAAACAACAAAAAAAGTAATATGGTTCACTTCGATAGCGTTTGCGGTTCACTTTCGATAGCGGTGCGGTTCACTTTTGATAGCGGTGCGGTTTACTTATGCCCAATGTAAATCGCAAAAAGGTAATGTGGTTCATTTCGATAGTGTTTGCCGTTCATTTTTGGATAATGTCGGGGTTTACTTACCCTCGGCTCTGCGGTCCACTCTCGTTCATAGAAAAGTTAGAACAAAAACAAAAGAAATCATGCAGTTCGCTTACCCGTCGGATGCAGTGCGATTTTCCGTCTGAAGCAGTGCGGTCGTCCATCGGGTGCAGTTCACTTCGTCGATTTTGGTGTCGCGAAAAACAGAGTGTCCGCGTTTCGGTAAAATCAAAACTGTTCCTAAACCGTAAGGAATTAGAGAGAGTGTTCTACATGAAAAAGTTGCGCCTCGTCGATATCTTTCCAATGGTGTATCATTTGCATCAATCTGACCAGCGGTTTGGAAGAAATCACGAAAAAACGCCCGCTGTGACCCCTCGGCCGCCGCACCATTTTCAAAATTAGTTTAAAACCGTAAGGAATCTCAAAATAATTTCTACATATGAAAGTTGTGCCTCATCCGTAGCTTTCCAACAACGTATCACACGCCTCATTTCGACAAACGGTTAAAAAATTGGAGCGAAAACAGTACCGAAAAATTGCAAAATTTTGAAAAAACAGAATTCCACGATTTAGTAAATTTAAGACTTCTCTTAAATCGTAAGTAATTAGAGAAAGTAATATATATGAAAAAGTTGCGCCTCGACGATATCTTTCCAACGGCGTATCATTTGCTTTATTCGGATAAGCGGTTTGCGAAAAAACGCGGAAATACGCTCCCTGCCACTTGTCGGGTGCCCACCGTTTTCGAAACTGCTCTTAAACCGCGAGGAATCTCCAAAAAATTTCAACATGGCGAAGTTGCGCCTAATCCATAGCTTTCCAACGGTATATTACATGCCTTGTGCCGACAAACGGTTTAAAAATTGGCTCGAAAACAGTACCAAAAAACACCGCGTATAGTTTTTTCGACGAGAAGTTCACTTGTCTCAGTACTGCAGTGCGCTTGCTTCAGAAAGTGCAGTGCCCTCGCGTTGAGCGTGCAGTTCGGAACTGTGGGCAGAATAACTATTCTGCCAATATTTGCAGAATAGACGGGTTGTATATCCTACTACCGGGTGTAGTTACATCCACGTCTCATATACTACCATGTGATAGTATATATACTACTTTATCAATTTTAGTATGTTCGTATACTATAACAAATATACTCCAAGGTGAGTTATATGAAAAAATTGCAAGTGGGCCCATAGTTTTTATTATATTTATGAAATACGTACATATTTGTACTTAAAAAAGAGTATGCTCAAAATATGATACATACTACCTAAAAGTAGTATATATACTACCTAAACATTCTTATATACTACATACTACGCGTACATATACTCTGATATGATAGATACTACGTAGAACATACGAAACAAAAGTAGGAGTAACTACACCCGGTCGTAGGAAACAGTTGTCCTATAGGGTGGGTCTATTCTACCAACCCCCTTAAGACCTTATTCTACCCACAAAAACGCTTATTCTGCCAACACCTCTTCCTCTCGCACACAGCTACCGAACCGCGTCAAAACTCAAAACACGGAGAAAAGAACCCACCCCACCCCCACCACCTTCTTCCTCCCGCACCGCATCCCACCCCCTGAGGGTGTCCCGGACTAGGGGGTACTCGGGCTGCCGCCCTATCTCTCATAGGCCGGGCTGGTGGGCCGCCCTCTACTCGTTGATGGAAGACCGGATTGTGGGCGACCCCGTGTATCAGAAGGAAACCTCCGAAGACTTGGCGTCTCCTCCAAGGAACAATTGGCATAACCGGCATGCTTGTCCCCTGATGGTAACCGACCTTATGTAACCCTAGGACCTCCTGATGTCTATATAAACCAGAAGGCCTAGTCCGTAGAGGAGGGAGATATATCATTACCTAGGGTTTAGCCCAGTCGATCTCGAGGTAGATCAACTCTGTAACCTTCATACAATCACATCAATACAATCAAGCAGGACGTAGGGTATTACCTCCTTGAGAGGGCCCGAACCTGGGTAAATCGCTGTCTCTACGTTCCCTGTTATCATCGACTCCTTGACCCATAGTTCGGATCCCCTACCCGAGATCTGCCGGTTTTGGTACCGACATTGGTGCTTTCATTGAGAGTTCCGTCGTGGGTCATCAAGGATCAATGGCTCGCCTAATCATCAGCAACAGCGCTAGCCGCAGGGACACTTTTGTTCCCGGCCAGCTCTTCGCGTTCGGAAGCATCGTGCTACACGCCTATCCAGCCGGTCACCTTGGCCGGGTCGACAACTTCACCCCCGACCAGGAGATCAGGTTTGGAAACTTAGAATTCGTCGCTGACTCCCGGGGAGATCTTATCCTCATAGGGTCCTCAGCTTCGCCTGACGGACCCATGAATCCTGAAGCGCCGACTTCGAGTACGGCCAACCCCACTGCCGAGACGGCAGCCGCTGTAGATCCAACCTTGAGCCCGGATCTGACCTCCGCGCTCGGTGGCCGAACTCTAGCCTCGGCTGAACATAACTTTGGGGCAAATTCTGACACCCCCGTCATGGCTATACTGCGGGTTGACCCCGCAAATTACCCGAACCTGGAATCAACCGATCTCTCGTCATTAAACGGGATACTAGATCGAATCCAAGCTCTGGGAATCGCCGATAGCCAGTCCTCGGTATACGATCAGATCGGGCTTAAAACCGACGACAGGGAAATTTATGCCCCCGCCACTACTCACTTGGTTGCCACTATCGAAGGCCCCTCAGAGGCCTCACCCGTTACCTCCGAACCAAAAACGCATGAGGTGCAAGTTTCCGACCAGCAGGCTTCGCCTTCCAGCTCGGCAGCCGAATTCCGCTCCGGAGAGGGTTTAGAGCCAGAGTCCGGCTCAACATGCAAGTCCGGATCCGCTCACCCGCGCCCGGTCAATTATCCAGAGCTCGGCGCACCGGATTCCATGACAATCCAGGACGCGGCCCCCAAAACTCCAGACTCACACTCCACTGGGATCAACTTTTTTATCCCGCACACCCCCCACATTGTGTATTGTCCGGATAACACAGGACGTCCCGGCATATGGGACCTGATGTACGTTAAGCAGCAGCCCGGAGAGACAGTCCGGCACTTCTGGCCCAGATTCCTTATCGTCAAAAATAAGATGACGGACAGCTGCGACAAGGACATTCTATAGATCTTCCGACAGAACTGCAGAGACGAGGGCGTCTTAAACGCCCTCGCCCGCCGCCACATCCAAAAATTCTCTGATTTATCGGATCTGGTGTCCAAATATTGCGCCATGGAGTACGCTTGGCAGGCCCAGCTCGAGAAAACGGAGTCAACCTGCACAGAGGAACTAAACCGAGCCTGGGCGAAACGCGCGGTCCCTCACCGGACACGCCAATACGAGCCGTCCGAGAAAAAGATGAAACCCCTGACGAGATCCAGAACGGTCCTTGACGGAATACTGGATAAACCATGCCCCATACACTCCACAAATCCAACCCACAGCCTTCGAGCTTGCTGGGTGGTCAGGCAAGTCGCCAAGAGCGGCGAGGTCATTCTCGGAGGCCCGTACTCCACTAAAAGTCCAGTAATGCCCCTTGATAACGACGCCGAAATCTTAACAATCTACGAGACTTACTCTTCGAAGAATCAGAGGAAGAGAGCCCTTCGAGAGCTCGCTCAAATTCACCACGTGGCAGAGACAGACTCCTGGACAGACACACCCATCACTTTTAGTGAACAAGACCAGCCGAGGTCCTGCCCTACCCGAGCCGCTGCCGCCCTTGTCCTTGATCCCATAGTGGATGGATTCCGACTCCAAAAGGTGTTGATGGACAGCGGTAGCGGGCTAAACCTCATTTACGAGGACACCTTGAATAAAATGCAGTTTGACAGATCCCACATAGAGCAAAGTCACACTACCTTTCCAGGGATCATCCCCGGAAAGGAGGCGCGTGCCAGTGGCCGCGTGACTCTTGATGTGGTCTTCGGAACTCCTGATAACTACCAATCCGAAGAACTGCTTTTCCACATCGTGCCCTTCCGCAGCGGCTATCATGCCTTACTAGGGCGCGATGCCTTTGCACGATTCCATGATGTACCACATTACGGGTACATGAAGCTTAAAATGCCAGGGCCAAATGGTATAATCACTGTAATAAGTGATCCGGACAGAGCCCTGCGAGCCGAGAATAAAACGGCATCGCTCGCCCTCGAAGCGTTGTCCGAAGACCTCGCGGCCGGAGAATTAACCGCGCTCCGCTCAACGGTAGACAAGGACGACGTCATCCTTGATAAAAGGCAAAAATTCACGTCCTTTAAACCAGCAGATGAAATCATCAAATTCCAAGTACACCCAAAAGATCCCAACAAGACGGCGTCCATCGGAGCTCAGTTGGACCCCGCGGTCGATGAAGAATTGCGCCAATTTCTGCGTGCAAACTGGGATATCTTCGCTTGGCACCCTTCAGACATGCCAGGGATCCCGCGTAGATTAGCCGATCACAGCCTGAACATAATCAAAGGTTTCAAGCCTGTTAAACAGACTCTCCGTCGGTTTTCCGAACCCAAGCGTCAAGCCATGGGTGAGGAACTGGCCAAGTTGCTCGAAGCCGGATTCATCCGGGACATCAAACATCCTGAGTGGTTGGCCAACCTGGTCATGGTGCCGAAGAAGGATAAGTCCTGGCGTTTGTGCGTCGATTTCAAGGATTTGAACAAGGCCTGTCCTAAGGATCCTTTCCCCTTGCCCCGCATCGACCAGATCATCGACGCCACCGCCGGACACGACTCGCTGTGTTTCCTCGACGCTTACTCCGGATACCATCAAATCAAAATGAAGGAGTCCGACCAAGCGGCCACAGCATTCATCACCCCCTATGGACCATTCTGTTTCAACACAATGCCCTTCGGATTAAAGAACGCAGGGGCTACATACCAACGCATGATTCAAACATGTTTGGAAAAACAAATTGGCAAAAGGGTCGAAGCATACGTGGATGACGTGGTCGTTAAGACCAAACACGTCAGTCAGCTGGTGGACGATCTCCGGTAAACCTTCGATAATCTTCGGATCTTCGATATACGGCTCAATCCGGAAAAGTGCGTTTTCGGAGTGCCGGCCAGTAAGCTGCTCGGGTTCATCGTTTCCCATAGAGGAATAGAGGCCAACCCAGCGAAAATACGGGCACTGTCCGAGCTGGCGATCCCCACTGAGCTAAAGCACATCCAGAAACTGGCCGGCTGCGTCGCAGCCTTGAGCCGCTTCATCTCACGCCTCGGAGAAAAAGCCTTACCGATCTACAAATTGCTCAAACGGACGAAGAACTTTGACTGGACCAACGAGGCGGCGGAAGCACTTGAGGAAATAAAAACTCTGCTGGCCAGCAACCCGATCTTAACAGCACCCAGCCCGGGCGGGCCAATGCTGCTATATATCTCGGCCACGAATCAGGTGGTCAGCGCGGTTCTCGTCGTCGAACGAGAGACAGAGGGTCACAAGCTCCAGGTGCAGAAACCTGTGTATTACGTATCCGAAGTGCTCACCCCGTGTAAAATGAGGTACCCGCACTATCAGAAGATCGCCTACGCAGTTTTCATGGCATCCCGCAAGCTCCGCCACTATTTTCAAGAGTGCTCGGTCACGGTTGCATCCGAAGTACCGCTTAACGACATAATTAACAATCGAGATGCTACCGGCCGCATAGCCAAATGGGCTATAGAACTCCTTCCCTTCGAAATCATATATCGACCGCGCCGAGCTATTAAATCTCAGGTTTTGGCTGATTTCGTCGCGGAATGGACGGAAGCCGAACTCCCAAGGGAGTACAGTACATACACACATTGGACGATGTACTTTGATGGCTCCAAAATGCTCGCCGGGCTGGGGGCTGGCGTGGTCCTCACATCACCCACTGGCGATAATATTCGGTACATACTCCAGATCATGTACACCGATTCCAACAACACAACCGAATACGAAGCTCTGCTGCATGGACTTCGGATTGCGGTGTCAATGGGCATACAGCGGCTCGAGGTACGGGGAGATTCTAATCTCGCCATCTCTCAAGTCAATGGCGAATTCGACGCAAAAGACCCAAAAATGACAGCATACCGCAACGCCGTCCTGAAAATCTCCGCCCGCTTTGAAGGACTGGAGTTTCACCATATACCTCGTGACAGCAATCAAGCTGCGGATATCCTTGCTCGAATGGGCGCTAAGCGCGACCGCGTCCCCGAGAACACCTTTTTGGAACGACTTTTCAAGCCGTCTGTGGTGTGGCAGGAGGAAGCCCAGGGCTCGGAAACCAATACCTCAAGAGAGCTCGTCCCTCCGCCTATTGAACCAGATAACGGAATTATCGGGGGCTCGGCAATCGAAATGACATCTTCGGCTCACGAAGTCATGGCGGTAATCGCGCCATGGGTCGAGCCCTTCCTCGCCTACCTCCTCCGCCAAGAATTGCCGGCTGACCAGACTGAGGCCAGGCGTATCATTCGACGATCTAAAGCCTATAAAGTCCACGAAAGAGAGCTATATAAGGAAAGCACTACTGGCATCCTCCAGAGATGTATATCCGAAGAGGAGGGAAGGCAGCTTCTGGCCGAGATTCACGCTGGCATGGGCGGTCACCGCGCGGCAGCTCGGGCCCTGGTTAGCAAGGCTTTCCGAGCAGGGTTCTTTTGGCCCACTGCCCGAACAAACGCCCAGACATTGGTCCAACATTGCGTTGGATGCCAGCTCTTTGCAAATCAGAGTCATATGCCCCCCACGGCCCTTCGGACGATCCCAATTACTTGGCCTTTCGCGGTCTGGGGATGGACATGGTTGGACCACTTAAAGGGGGGACCAGGAACAAGAAATATCTACTCATCATGGTAGATAAATTCACTAAATGGATTGAGGCAAAGCCGGTAACTTCGGCCAAGTCTAAGCCGGTCATCGATTTTATATCCGGCGTCGTACACCGTTATGGTGTCCCCCATAGCATAATAACGGATAATGGATCCAATTTTACTGCCCAGGAGGTCAAAGACTGGTGCGCTAATTTAGGCATTAAGCTCGATTATGCCTCGGTATATCACCCACAGTCCAATGGACAGGTCGAGCGAGCTAATGGACTGATCTTGAGTGGCATCAAGCCCCGTTTGGTCCGATCCTTAAAAGATTCCGACTGCCATTGGGTTGAGGAGCTCGACTCCGTATTGTGGGGATTGCGCACCACTCCTAATCGCTCCACGGGCTATACACCGTTCTTCATGGTGTATGGGGCAGAGGCCGTCCTCCCCAGCGATCTTATTCATGACGCACCTCGCGTGCGCATGTATGAAGAAAGGGAGGCCGAGTTGGATCGGCAGGATGACCTGGACGCCCTAGAGGGCGAGCGCGACATAGCTCGGGCTCGTTCTGCTTTTTATCAGCAGCAGGCCAGACGTTATCAAAGCAGGGAAGTATGGGACAAGGCCTACAACGTCGGCGACTTAGTCCTGCGCCTCCCGAAGAAGCAGAAGCACAAGCTGTTGCCCAAGTGGGAAGGGCCCTTCATAATCGACCAAGTACTCACGGGCGGGGCGTACCGCCTCCGCGACCCAACGGACGATCGCCTCGAACCAAACCCATGGAATGCAGCTCGACTGCGACGTTTCTACGGCTAGTCCCACAAACTTACCTTGTTCGATTTATCCTTTTAGGATCTTTATCTTTCTAGTCAATAGTCTCTCCCGGGTTGTGTTCGGAATTGCCGAATTACGTTAAGTTCTTCTTCGGCAAACATCTTTGAATGTACCACACTTTGTTACCTGGGGTCTTCTTTTACGAAGCTCGTCAAATTTCATTTATGCAATCATCCGTTTTTTACGTGTTTGCAACCTTCCTGTGTTGTTCTAAAGCCACTATATGCATCAATTTGACTTAAGATTTGGCCAAGCTGGGTTGCCTCGCTCCTGTGTTTACCCCCTACGTTCCCGATTGTTCGGCTAGGGAGTAAAGGGAGCACCTCTGTGATTGATACGTCTGGATTACCCGGGTGCGTACCTCAGACAGGTGAAGCCGAAAGCTAGTGTTCTTAAGAATACAATTGGTCGGCCGCGGGGAAAGTGAAAATAATTGGTAATTACCACCAAAATTTCCGGGGGTATTTTCCCGAAGTAACCATCCGCGCTTACCTTGGGTATTCGGTTATACATCAACGGTTCGACGTGGTAACCTGATGAAAGGGACCCATCGAGGACCTATTTTCGTCGGAAGATGTTTCTTATGTTATACAGTAATATAACATAACTCCCTGAGCACGTTTTTGTCTGTTTGCACCAAATGGCCGGATTGCCTGGTTCTCCGAATTATTTTTCCGATATCCTCGGATCACATAGTAGGAAACACTCCTCGGCCTCTGGTCGAGGAGGTGGAAGCCGATGGCCGGTTAAGACAACGTTTTAGCACGGTTTGGAGACTATTTGATGTAAAGTACATAGATACATAGAATCAGACTGTTACATCTTGATCAAGACCATCTATTATGGTCTCCAGAGCACAATCTGCTTGGGACAGCCGAGCTGCGGGCATAACCTGGTCATACACCAGATGCACGGGCACTTCCTGCCCATCTGGCCCTACTGGCCCAACTCTCGCTAGATGCTCTGGTTCCAGCTTGGTGAAGCGGGTCTTGATCATCGCCCACGCTTCCCGTGCTCCCTCACGACAAGATGACATCTTCCATAACTCAAAGCGGCGCCGAGCTCCTTTGAAGCGATTCGCGAGTTTGGCCATCCCTTCCGGAGCCACTTCGCCAGGCCATAGTGCTTTGAACATGCTCTTCATGGCTCTCCGGGCCCGCTCATGTACAGCGGATAGCTCCTTCAGTAGGTCCCGCCCGAAGGAACCGGCTTCCTCTTCGGGACGCCCGGTCAGCAGAACTACAATGAGACGTGGCATTGTTCATATTGCTGCCTAATACGTTTAGTTAATTGAACGGACAAATCAGATTGCACTTACCGAACATGCCCGCTTTCAGTCTCTGGTTCTCCTCTTGGGTTACAGTCAGTTGAGCTTTCAAGCTTTTGATTTCTTGGACCTGTTGTTTGCCTTCCGCCTTAAGCTTATCCCTCTCCTCATGACTTCGGGACAGCACCCGGTAGCCAGCCTTGTTGGGGAACGGAGCATGAATTTCAAAAAATTTCCTACGCTCACGCAAGATCTATCCATGGAGATTCATTGCTACGAGAGGGGAGAGTGTGTCTACGTACCCTCGTAGACCGTTAGCGGAAGCGTCTCACAACGCGGTTGATGTAGTCGAACAATCCTTCGAGCTCCACCGATCGAGTACCGAACGTACGGCACCTCCGAGTTCTACACACGTGCAGCTCGGTGACATTCCTCGCCTTCTTGATCCAGCAAGACGTCGAGGTAGTAGATGAGTTCCGTCAGCACGACGGCGTGGCGACGGTGACGGTGAAGTGATTCCGGCAGGGCTTCGCCTAAGCTCTCCGAAAATAAGACCGAGGTGGAAAACAGAGATCGGGGCACCGCACACGGCTATGGGACAATTGTTGTACTTTGGGGTGCCCCCTTGCCCCCGTATATAAAGGATGAGAGGGAGGAGGCTGGCCCCCTAGGAGTGCGCCAAGTGTGGGGAGTCCTACTAGGACTCCTTAGTCCTAGTAGGATTCCACCTCCCATACGGAGTAGGAAAGGGGGAAGGGAGAGGGAAAGGAAAGAGGGGGCTGCGCCCCTTCCCCTAGTCCAATTCGGTTTGGGCAAGTGGGGGCGCGCGCCTCCTCACGTGGCCTGCCTCTCCTTTTCCCGTATGGCCCAATAAGGCCCATTACTTCTCCCGGTGAATTCCCGTAACTCCCCGGTACTCCGAAAAATACCCGAATCACTCGGAACCTTTCCGACGTCCGAATATAGCCTTCCAATATATGAATCTTTACCTCTAGACCATTTCGAGACTCCTCGTCATGTCCGTGATCTCATCCGGGACTCCGAACAAACTTCGGCCACCAATCACATAACTCATATAATACTAAATCGTCATCGAACCTTAAGTGTGCGGACCCTACGGGTTCGGGAATGATGTAGACATGATCGAGACGACTCTCCGGTCAATAACCAACAGCGGAACCTGGATGCTCATATTGGTTCCTACATATTCCACGAAGATCTTTATCGGTGAACCTCATATGTCAACATACGTTGTTCCCTTTGTCTGGCGGTATGTTACTTGCCCGAGATTCGATCGTCGGTATCCAATACCTAGTTCAATCTCGTTACCGGCAAGTCTCTTTACTCGTTCCGTAATACATCATCTTGCAACTAACTCTTTAGTCACGGTGCTTGCAAGGCTTCTGTGATGCTGTATTACCGAGAGGGCCCAGAGATACCTCTCCGATAGTCGGAGTGACAAATCCCAATCTCGATCCATGCCAACTCAACAAACACTTTCGGAGATACCTGTAGTGCACCTTTATAATCACCCAGTAACGTTGTGACGTTTGATACACCCAAAGTATTCCTACGGTATCCGGGAGTTGCATGATCTCATGGTCAGAGGAACGTGTATTTGACATATTGAAAGCAATAGCAATAAACTGAACGATCATTTGCTATGCTAATGGTTGGGTCATGTCCATCACATCATTCTCCTAATGATGTGATCCCGTTATCAAATGACAACTCATGTCCATGGTCAGGAAACCTTGACCATCTTTTGATCAACGAGCTAGTCTAGTAGAGGCATACTAGGGACATAGTATTTGTTTATCTATTCACACATGTATTTAGTTTCCGGTCAATACAATTCTAGCATGAATAATAAACTATTATCATGAACGGGGAAATATGATAATAACTAATTTATTATTGGCTCTAGGGCATATTTCCAACAGTCTCCCACTTGCACTAGAGTCAATAATCTAGATTACATCTCCATGTAATTAACACTTAATCAATTCTAAAGCTGATCATGTTTTGCTTGTGAGAGAGGTTTTAGTCAACGGGTCTGCAATATTCAGATCCGTGTGTTCTTGGCAAATCTCTATGTTATATGTAGATGCTGCTACCACACTCTGTTTGGAGCTACTCCAAAGAATTTCCCCACTATACTTATCCTGGTCTGAGACTCATAGTCTTTCGGATCAGTGTTTAAAGCTTGCATCGACATAACCCCTTACGACGAACTCTTTATCATCTCTATTCCCGAGAAATTCTTCCTTAGTCATCTTAAGGATAATTTGACCGCTGTCCAGTGATCTACTCCTGGATCACTTTGGTACCTCTTTTGCCAGACACATGGCAAGGCACACAGCTTGGCATACTTTATAGAACCTATGGCCGAGGCATAGGGGATAACATTCATCCATTCTATTTATTTTGCCGTGGTCGAGATTTGAGTCTTACTCAATTTCACACCTTTCACCACAGTCAAGAACTCCTTCTTTGACTGATCCAATTTGAACTTCTTCAAAATCTTGTCAAGGTATATGTTTTGTGAAAGTCATATGAGGCGTCTCAATCTATCTCTATAGATTTTGATGCCTAACATGTAAACAACCTTTACCTAGATCTTCAAGTCTTACTCCACTTCACACCAGCCAAGAACTTATTTCTTTTGACTTGATCCATTTTGAACTTCTTCAAAATCTCATCAAGGTGTGTGAAAATCTTTTATCAGGTGTCTTGATCTATCTTTATAGATCTCGATGCCCAAACCGTGGATAACTCAAAAACAGGTTTTTATTGAAAAACTCCTTTCAATTAATTCTTTATGCTTTCCAGAAATTCTACATCATTTCCAATCACATATACTTATTAGAAATGTTATAGAGCTCCCACTCACTTTGTTGTAAATACAAGTTTCTCCATAAACTTGCATAAACCCAAACGCTTTGATCACTTCATCAAAGCGAGTATTCCAGCTCCGAGATGCTTGCACCAGTCCATAGATGGATCGCTGGAGCTTGCATACTTTGTTAGCACCTTTAGGATCGACAAAACCTTCCGGTTGCATCATATACAATTCTTCCTTAAGGAATCCATTAAGGAATGCCGTTTTGACATCCATTTGCCAGATTTCATAATCATAAAATGCGGCAATTGCTAACATAATTCTGACAGACTTTAGCATCGCTACGGGTGAGAAAGTCTCATCGTAGTCAACTCCTTGAACTTGTCGATAACCTTTAGCAACAAGTCGTGCTTTATAGACGGTGACATTACCATCAGCGTCCGTCTTCTTCTTAAAGATCCATTTATTTTTTAATAGCTCGCCGTTCATCGGGCAAGTCTACCAAAGTCCACACTTTGTTCTCATACATGGATCCAATCTCGGATTTCATGGCCTCAAGCCATTTGTCGGAATCCGGGCTCGCCATCGCTTCTTCATAGTTCGTAGGTTCACCGTTGTCTAACAACATGACCTCCAAGACAGGATTGCCGTACCAATCTGGTGCGGAGCGTGTCCTGGTTGACCTACGAGGTTCTGTAGCAACTTGATCCGAAGCTTCATGATCATCATCATCTACTTCCTCTCTGGTCTGTGTCGGTGTCACAGAAATTTCTTTCTGTGGCGTACTACTATCCAGAGGAGGTACAATTACCTCATCAAGTTCTACTTTCCTCCCACTCACTTCTTTCGAGAGAAACTCCTTCTCTAGAAAGGATCCATTCTTTAGCAACGAAAACTTTGCCTTCGGATCTGTGGTAGAAGGTGTACCCAACGGTCTCTTTTGGGTATCCTATGAAGACGCACTTATCCGCTTTGGGTTCGAGCTTATCTGGCTGAAGCCTTTTGACATAAGCATCGCATCCCCAAACTTTCAGAAATGACATCTTAGGTTTCTTGCAAACCACAGTTCATACGGTGTCATCTCAACGGATTTAGACGGTGCCCTTGTTTAAAGTGAATGCAGCTGTCTCTAATGCATAACCCCAAAATGATAGTGGCAAATCGGTAAGAGACATCATAGAACGCACCATATCCAATAGAGTACGATTACGATGTTCGGACACACCATAACGCTGTGGTGTTCCATGTGGCGTGAGCTGTGAAACAATTCCACATTGTCTTAAGTGATTGCCAAACTCGTAACTCAAATATTCTCCTCCATGATCAGATCGTAAGAACTTTATTTTCTTGTTACGATGGTTCTCTACTTCACTCTGAAATTCTTTGAACTTTTCAAATGTTTCAGATTTATGCTTCATCAAGTAGACATAACTATATCTACTCAAATCATCAGTGAACGTGAGAACATAACGATATCCACCGCGCGCCTCAACACTCATCGGACCGCATACATCGGTATGTATTATTTCCAATAAGTTGGTTGCTCGTTCCATTGTTCCGGAGAACGGAGTTTTAGTCATCTTGCCAATAAGGCACGGTTCACATGTCTCAAATGATTCATAATCAAGAGATTCCAAAAACCCATCTGCATGGAGTTTCTTCATGTGTTTAACACTGATATGACCTAAGCGGCAGTGCCACAAATATGTGGTACTATCATTATCTTTTGGCATTCGTGTTATGAACATATGTATTACTACGATCAAGATTCTATAAACCTTTCATTTTAAGTGCATGATCATCAATGATATTATCCAAATAAATAGAATAACAATTATTCTCTGAAATTGAATAACCGTCTTGCAATAAACACTATCAGATATAATGTTCATGCTTAACGCAAGCACCAAATAACAATTATTTAGGTTCATCACTAATCCTGAAGGTAGAGAGAGCATGGCGATGGTGATCACATCAACCTTGGAGACACTTCCAATGCACATCGTCACCTCGTTCTTAGCTAGCCCTCGTTTATTCCGAAGCTCCATGTTTCAAGTTGTAAGCAACTGAACAAGTATCAAATACCCAGGTGCTCCTATGAGTACTAGTAAGGTACATATCAATAACATGTATATCAAATATCTTTGTTGACATTGCCAGTCTTATTATCTGCCAGTTACTTTAGGGAAGTTCCGCTCCCTGTGACATTTCCCTTTGCAATGGGAGCACTAAGTCTCGGGTTTGGTTCATCCTTGGGTTTCTTCGCGTGAGCGGCAACTGTTTTACCGTTCTTCTTGAAGTTCCCTTTTCTTTCCCTTGCCCTTCTTGAAACTAGTGGTCTTATTAACCATCAACACTTGATGCTCCCCTTTTTGATTTCTACATCCGCAGATTGTAGCATCGCGAATAGCTTAAGGATCTTCTATCCCTTGCATGTTTATAGTTCATCACGAAGATCCAGTAGCTTAGTGATAGTGACTAGAGAACTCTATCAATCACCACTTTATTCAGAAGTCTAACTCCCACTTGATTCAAGTGTTTGAAGTACTCAGACATTCTGAGTACATGCTCACTAACGGAGCTGTTCTCCTCCATCTTGTAGCTATAGAACTTGTCGAAGGTGTCATACCTCTCGACCCGGGTGTGAGCTTGAAAAACAGATTTTCAGCTCTTGGAACATCTCATATGCTCCGTGTTGCTCAAAACAAATTTGGAGCTCCGGTTCTAAGCCGTAAAGTATGGCGCACTGAACTATCGAGTAGTCATCTTTTCTTGTCTGTCAGACGTTCATAACGTCCTCAGACGAAGCCGTGGGGTATTTCACTGAGCGGTGCATTAAGGACATAAGCCTTCTGTGCAGCAGTGAGGACAATCCTCAGATCACGGACCTAGTCCGCATAGTTGCTTCCATCAACTTTCAACTTCGTTTTCTCTAGGAACATAATAAAACAGGGGAACTACAGCGTGGTCTATTGATCTACAACATAAATTTGCTAAGACAAGTAAGACTATGTTCATGACAATTGAAGTTCAATTAATCAAATTACTTAAGAACTCCCACTTAGATTAACATCCCTCAAGTTGTCTAAGTGTAACATGATCCACATCAACTAAACCACGTCCGATCATCACGTGAGGTGGATTAGTTATCAATGGTGAACATCTTTCATGTTGATCATATCTACTATATGACTCATGTTCGACCTTTCGGTCTCTTGTGTTCCGAGGCCATGTCTGTACATGCTAGGCTCGTCAAGTTTAACCCAAGTATTCTGCGTGTGTAAAACTGGCTTACACCCGTTGTATGCGAACGAAAAAATCCATCACACCCGATCATCACGTGGTGCTTAGAAGCGTCGAACCTTCGCAACGGTGCATACTAGGGGAGAACACTTATCTTGAAATTTAGTGAAGGGATCATCTTATAATGCTATCATCGTCCTAAGCAAAATAAGATGCATAAAAGGATTAACGTCACATGCAATTCAATATATGTGACATGATATGGCCATCATCGTCTTGTGCTTTTGATCTCCATCAGCAAAGCACCGTCATGATCTCCATCGTCACCGGGTTGACACCTTGATCTCCATCGTAGCGTCGTGACACCTTGATCTCCATCGTAGCGTCGTGGTCGTCTCGCCGGCTATTGCTACTACTACTACTGCTAACTTATAGCGGTAAAGTAAAGCAATTACATAGCGTTGGCATTGCATGCAATAAAGAGACAACCATAAGGCTCCTGCCGGTTGCCTGATAACTTACAAAACATGATCATCTCATACAACAACTTATATCACATCATGTCTTGGCCATATCACATCACCGGCATACCCTGCAAAAACAAGTTAGACGTCCTCTACTTTGTTGTTGCAAGTTTTACGTGGCTGCTACGGGTTTGCAAGAACCGTTCTTACCTACGCAAAACCACAACGTGGTGTAGTGATTGCTTTTTGATCTTCTAAAAGAACCCTCTTCATTGAAACCGATTCAACTAAAGTGAGAGAGACAGACACCCGCCAGTCACCTTTATGCAACGAGTGCACGTAGCGGTGAAACCTGTCTCGCGTAAGCGTACGCGTAATGTCGGTCCGGGCCGCTTCATCTCACAATACCGCCAAATCAAGTAACAACTAGTAACGACAAGCAATATGTGTACACCCACGCCCACAACTCACTTGTGTTCTACTCGTGCAAATCACATCTACGCATAGACCTGGCTCGGATGCCACTGTTGGGGAACGGAGCATGAATTTCAAAAAAATTCCTACGCTCACGCAAGATCTATCCATGGAGATGCATTACTACGAGAGGGGAGAGTGTGTCTACGTACCCTCGTAGACCGTTAGCGGAAGCGTCTCACAACGCGGTTGATGTAGTCGAACAATCCTTCGAGCTCCACCGATCGAGTACTGAACGTACGGCCCCTCCGAGTTCTACACACGTGCAGCTCGGTGACGTTCCTCGCCTTCTTGATCCAGCAAGACGTCGAGGTAGTAGATGAGTTCCGTCAGCACGACGGCGTGGCGACGGTGACGGTGAAGTGATTCCGGCAGGGCTTCGCCTAATCTCTCCGAAAATATGACCGAGGTGGAAAACAGAGATCGGGGCACCGCACACGGCTATGGGACAATTGTTGTACTTTGGGGTGCCCCCTTGCCCCCGTATATAAAGGATGAGAGGGAGGAGGCTGGCCCCCTAGGAGTGCGCCAAGTGTGGGGAGTCCTACCAGGACTCCTTAGTCCTAGTAGGATTCCACCTCCCATACGGAGTAGCAAAGGGGGAAGGGAGAGGGAAAGGAAAGAGGGGGCTGCGCCCCCTCCCCTAGTCCAATTCGGTTTGGGCAAGTGGGGGTGCGCGCCTCCTCACGTGGCCTGCCTCTCCTTTTCCCGTATGGCCCAATAAGGCCCATTACTTCTCCCGGTGAATTCCCGTAACTCCCCGGTACTCCGAAAAATACCCGAATCACTCGGAACCTTTCCGACGTCCGAATATAGCCTTCCAATATATGAATCTTTACCTCTGGACCATTTCGAGACTCCTCGTCATGTCCGTGATCTCATCCGGGACTCCGAACAAACTTCGGCCACCAATCACACTACTCATATAATACTAAATCGTCATCGAACCTTAAGTGTGCGGACCCTACGGGTTCGGGAATGATGTAGACATGATCGAGACGACTCTCCGGTCAATAACCAACAGCGGAACCTGGATGCTCATATTGGTTCCTACATATTCCACGAAGATCTTTATCGGTGAACCTCATATGTCAACATACGTTGTTCCCTTTGTCTGGCGGTATGTTACTTGCCCGAGATTCGATCGTCGGTATCCAATACCTAGTTCAATCTCGTTACCGGCAAGTCTCTTTACTCGTTCCGTAATACATCATCTTGCAACTAACTCTTTAGTCACGGTGCTTGCAAGGCTTCTGTGATGCTGTATTACCGAGAGGGCCCAGAGATACCTCTCCGATAGTCAGAGTGACAAATCCCAATCTCGATCCATGCCAACTCAACAAACACTTTCGGAGATACCTGTAGTGCACCTTTATAATCACCCAGTAACGTTGTGACGTTTGATACACCCAAAGTATTCCTACGGTATCCGGGAGTTGCATGATCTCATGGTCAGAGGAACGTGTATTTGACATATTGAAAGCAATAGCAATAAACTGAACGATCATTTGCTATGCTAATGGTTGGGTCATGTCCATCACATCATTCTCCTAATGATGTGATCCCGTTATCAAATGACAACTCATGTCCATGGTCAGGAAACCTTGACCATCTTTTGATCAATGAGCTAGTCTAGTAGAGGCATACTAGGGACATAGTATTTGTTTATCTATTCACACATGTATTTAGTTTCCGGTCATTACAATTCTAGCATGAATAATAAACTATTATCATGAACGGGGAAATATGATAATAACTAATTTCCAACAAGCCTCTTGCTGTGACTCCGCATATCTTTGAGCTTTCCTGGCCATATCCAGGTCCTTCTGCAGTTGATTTATCGACTAGGCTGCTATGGAATCATTTTTCATTAGTGGAGGTGTTCCACCACATTTTCTCTTTAATGAACTTTCGGTTCGGCACTTACCATGTGCCTCTCTGGTGAATTTCTTCACCCCCTCTAGCTCGGCTTTCACAGACTCTAACTCTGTTTGCGCCAGCTTCAGGTCCTCGGACAGCTTTTTGTTTTGCTCCTGAACAGTTCGCACAATAGCAGGGCAGCATGGATATCAGACCCTTAACTCGGCCGTCCCGCCCAAATTAAGGCTCGGGGGCTACTGGGTTAGATACTAGTTGTCAAAACTATTACTATACCTGCACATTCCTAGACATGAGCCTCACTGCGCCTTCAAGTCCCGTTCGGGCAGCGCCGAGGTACGCATCTACCGAGCTAAGAGCATTGAACTCCTGATTAGACAACGCGGAGTGCCGAAGTGACGCCTTGCGCCGCTGATGATTCATCACACTTTCAACTTCGGAATTAGTGACCGAGACGCCTCCCAAGTCCTCGGGATTTTGGTCCTCGGCAGGGGCTCCCGGAGTAACTCCGGTTACAGCTGGCGACCTCGGGTTTGAGTCACCCCTTGGCACCTCTTCAACATCCTCAACCGCGGGTGGTTCCACACATCGTCTACACAACACCATGGAGCAAATTATTGGCATATGCGGTGGATGTTGAAGATAGAGGCCATAACAGTACGGTGAATGCATTACCTCTTCGGGTGGGGCGCGGATGATGTAGCTCCCGTTGGGGCCGCGCGTGGGGTCACCCCACGACTACTTGTCGTCGGGGCCGCTGGTGCCGCTCTTGCGGCTGTTCGGCGCGTCGTGCGGCGGCCCTTGGGAGTAGGTGTTAGTGTGTTCGGGCCTGCAGCGGCTGAGCGTTTCTTTCGAGAGGAAGCCCGTTGGCCACTTACCGCGGAGGAGGGAAGCGCCCCGGGATGATCGGCCAACAGGGCCACCTTGGAGCCATTGAGGCTCTCCTGGTAGAAGACCCCGTCCTCAAAATTAATCGATGTTTCAGGGTCGTCATGGAATCCAGGATCGTCATCGCGAGAGTAATTCTCCGGTTGAGGAGCCGGGCAACTCACCGTCTCGATCCATCGCCTCCAACTCTGTTCGGACAAGGTGAAGATCCGATTATGAAAAATCTGGAGTGATATCCGAACTATAAAGAGTGGTCGAACTCACCATTTCGATGGGCTCATACATCGAGAAGCCTTTCTTGAGCTTTAGCCGAGCGAACTCTTGCTCTTCCCCCTTGAACAAATCGGCTAGTATGGCGGCTATTGCCGCCTGGTTGGCGGGCCCCTTCTTGGTGTACCGGGCTGCGTCGTCCTCCCCGTTGTAGTTCCATAGCGGATGAATTATCTGTTGGAGAGGCTAGACACATCGAGCGATGGCTATTGCCATCACGTCAACAATGGTTAGTCCGTTATGGGCTAACCACCTCACTTGAGCAGCCAAACGAGCTACTTCAGCACTTTCCTCTTGGGAAGGACTCTTCGGGCGCCAGTTGAACCGCTTCGTTGGAGAAGCCAACTAAAATTCCGGCAGACCCCTTCGAACTGGATCGAATAAAGGGACGTCTTTGATATAAAACCATTCCGAAGTCCACTCTTCGGCATCCTTCTTCGGAGTCCCAACGGGGTATCCGGTCCCGGCGATGTGCCATACTTCGGCTCCGCCGACCTCGTAGATAACCCCTTCCCGGGTGCGGGGGACTAGGCAGAAGAATTTCCTCCACAACTCGAAGTGCGCCTCGCAGCCCAGGAACATCTCGCATAAAGCGACGAAGCCCGAAATATGGAGGATCGATCCGGGGGTAAGGTGGTGGAGCTGAATCCCGTAGAACTCTAGTAAACCCCTCAAGAAGGGATGGATGGGAAAACCCAGGCCTCGCAGAATGAAGGGCACGAAGCAAACCCTCTCCTCCCCGTGAGGGAAAGGAAAATTCTCCGCAAGGGCCTTTCCGTCTGCGGAAGTTAATCCGGGGCGGGTGGATGTGAGATCTGAAGCGGGCAGATACCCCTGCGCCTCAAGCCTACGTAGTCGCATGCAAGATACGGAGCAACTCGCCCAATCACCTTGACGGGGGCCATGAGGACGTGAGGAAGAGCCTGGGACGCTCGCCATTGTTTGTTGACTATGGCTTTGCGGGGATGTGGAGAAGAATGGCAGGGGGTGGAAAGCGTTAACCTCCACGCCCTTGGCTTATTAAAGGGGCATTATCTCCCCCCAGGGAGGGACATTTTCGTAAAAACCCATCGGGCCACTCGCATTCCGTGGGTGCGCAGAGATCGAGGGTCGTCATTTAATTCTAAGCAAAGAAAAGCGGTATGGCGGGTCCCACAGGGCCTCTCTGAGGATACCTCGGTAACCGATCTATTGGTGGCCGAATTATTGTTAATTCGAATACAGGTAACGGGAGGAACTCGCCACCCAAGCCGAAGACCTTTGAAGCGTGAAGCTGCCGAAGACCGTAGACCTCGGCATTGGAGGCTAGTTCTGGGGCTATTGAGGGTGTCCCGGACTAGGGGGTACTCGGGCTGCCGGCCTATCTCTCATAGGCCGGGCTAGTGGGCCGCCCTCTACTCGTTGATGGAAGACCGGATTGTGGGCGACCCCGTGTATCAGAAGGAAACCTCCGAAGACTTGGCGTCTCCTCCAAGGAACAATTGGCATAACCGGCATGCTTGTCCCCTGATGGTAACCGACCTTGTGTAACCCTAGGACCTCCTGGTGTCTATATAAACCAGAAGGCCTAGTCCGTAGAGGAGGAAGATATATCATTACCTAGGGTTTAGCCCAGTCGATCTCGAGGTAGATCAACTCTGTAACCTTCATACAATCACATCAATACAATCAAGCAGGACGTAGGGTATTACCTCCTTGAGAGGGCCCGAACCTGGGTAAATCGCTGTCTCTACGTTCCCTATTACCATCGACTCCTTGACCCATAGTTCGGATCCCCTACCCGAGATCTGCCGGTTTTGGTACCGACACCCCCTCCACCTTCTTCCCCGTTGACCCACTCCCCCCGCGGTGCCCAATTTCTCCCCCTCCCCCGCGCAGAACCACCTCCGACCTCCATCCACTCCCCACCTCCCCCGACGCCCTACCTTCCTCCTACCCAGCCGTGCGCTGCCGTGCCTACCGCCTTCTTCCCCTACCTACCTCCCACGACCGGCGCGCCCCCAACTGCCTCCAACCGTCGGCGCGCCCCCACCTACCTCCCACAGCCGGTGCACCCCGCGGCCATGGCAGCATCTGGCCGCCACCGGTCCCCGGTGACGCCTCCACCACCGGATCTGCCTACCTCCACGCGCCGCCCAACACCTTCTTCCCCCGAGTCCCCACTCCATCGCGTGCCGGCGCCCCAACCAGCCGCACCCCTCCACCGCGCGCCTCCGCACCGCCCAGGCTACGGATCGGGCCCCGCCGCACAGCCCAGGCGACGGATCCGGCCGCCGCCGGTTCACAGCGCCATCCCGGTGACTGCCTCGACCGCTCTGCCCTCGATCTCGTCAGCTCCCCTTGGCGGTCATCTTCCTCGTCACCAAGCCATGACATCCACCTCCCTCCCTCCTCTTCGACCGCGATGGCGACCTGCGGTGGGCCTCGACGGCTGCCTACATTGGGGCCCTCGCATGCAGTTCGCCTGCGGGCAGCAGCCCCCGCGTGCAGTTTGCCGGCGGGTAGAGGCCACCGCGCGTAGTTCTCCTGCGGGAAGTGCGGCAGCGCCGCCCATGCAGTTCAGTAGCCCCACACTGTAGTTGGCCATGCCGCCATTTGCCGTTCACTGGAGGGATAGAGGAGCTGCTCTCATCAGGGGGAGTTGACGCCGCGACCTTGCAGTCCACAGCGCGCTGCACTGCAATCCCATCATCTGATGACCACCGCAACGAGGTTGCGGTGCACGCCTCCATGCAATCCTCGCCTCCCCGTCTTCTGTACTACACGGCGATGGCCAGATGGGGTCACCGGATCAAGGTGAGGTCGCCACCCCCGCGTCCCTCCTCTGTTGGCGTCAGGGCAAGCATGCTGCAGAATCGGCGGCGATGGCTGGATGCAGTTCACCCCACCTGGAGCGCCCCACCTGGAGCTCTCCCCTCCACTCTACGCAGTTCGCTGACGGCGAGGGACGAGTGGACTGCACCCGATCCAAAAATGCACTGCAACACCCAGACGACTGCACCGCATGAAGATCCTGGGCGAACTGCTCTCCTGGGTGTCCTCTGGAAGCAGCTGGTAGCCATGTCCCTTTGAATGAGGAGCAGCTGTTGCCATCACCGCCATGCATCGTGTGCTGAGGTAGCTGCCGAGAAATACATGGTGTGGCAAAACTCTCTGACGCACCTGCCAGGCCAGCGAGGTGTGCTACTGTTCCGCTCATCTGGCAGTGGTAGCTGCTGACGGCGACCTCCTTTTACACAGGAGCGATCACGCCGTGCAGTTTGCTACTTACTGTATATTGTTGAGAAAAAAAGGGCATGATTGCATTATATTTTCACTATCACTGTAAGCATATGATTATGATTTTTGTTGTAAGCAAAATATTATTGTACTGCACTGCAGTTCGCGTGGGTCCTCGGTGCGGTGCGGTTGAGTGTTCACCCTTGTAGTACAAAAACGCCACAAACAGAAACGAAATTAGTGAAAAAAAGTGCAGTTCACTTTGCTGTCTTGGCCTTCCAAGACTTACTACGTTAAAGTGTTAGGAAAAAGGAAAAAAAAGTAGTGCGGTTCATTTTCAAAAATAATGTGGTTCACTTTTTGATATAACTGCGGTTCCCTTACGCCCAAATGTGAAGTGCAAAAAATGTTTGAAAAAACGACAAAAAAGTAACGCGGTTCACTTTTGGAGAGTGATGTTGTTCACTTGCACCCAGCGTGAAGTGTGAAAAATTGTTAGAGAAATAAGAAAAAGAATAACGCGGTTCACTTTTCTATAGTGTTGTAGTTCACTTGCCCTCGTCTCTGCGGTCCACTATCGTTTATAAAAAAAAGTTAGAAAAAGACAAAATAAACCATGAAGTTCGCTTGTCCGTCTGATGCAGTGCGGTTTTTAGTCTGAAGCAGTGCAGTTTTCTATCTGATGCAGTTCACTCGTCGATTTTGGTGTCGCGAAAAACAGAGTGTCAGCATTTCGGTAAAATCAAAATTGCTCTTAAACCGTAAAGAATTAGAGAGAGTGTTCTACATGAAAAAGTTGCGCCTCGTCTATATCATTCCAACGGGGTATCATTTAAATCATTCCAACCGGCGGTTTGTAAAAATTCACGAAAAAACGGCCGCTGCCACTCGTCGTTCACCGCACCATTTTCAAAATTAGTTTAAAACCGTAAGGAATCTCAAAATAATTTCTACATATAAAAGTTGCGCCTCGTCCGTAGCTTTCCAACGGCGTATCATACGCCTCATTTCGACAAATGGTTAAAAAACTGGAGCGAAAACAGTACCGAAAAATTGCAAAAATTTAAAAAAACAGAATTCCGCGATTTACTAAATTTAAAACTGCTCTTAAACCGTAAGGAGTTAGAGAAAGTAATATATATGAAAAAGTTGCGCCTCGACGATATCTTTCCAATGGCGTATCATTTGCTTCATTCCGACAAGCTGTTTGTGAAAAAACGCGAAAATACGTTCGCTGCCACTCGTCGGGCGTCCACCGTTTTCGAAACTGCTCTTAAACCGCGAGGAATCTCGGAAAAATTTCAACATGGCGAAGTTGCGCCTATTCCATAGCTTTGCAACGGTATATTACACGCCTCGTTCCGACAAACGGTTTAAAAACTGGCTCGAAAACAGTACCGAAAAACATCGCGTACAGTTTTTTCGACGAGAAGTTCACTAGTCTCAATACTGCAGTGCGCTTGCTTCAGAAAGTGCAATGCCCTCGCGTTGAGCGTGTAGTTCGAAAGTGCGGGCAGAATATATATATAGGGTAGGACTATTCTGCAACCCTCTAGAGTTCCTAAATAACCTTATTTAGGAACCCCACCCCCTCCTACCTGTAGCTACCGGCGTAGCGAGGAGCAGCGAGCGGAGCCAGTGGTACAAACGCAACCCACCACGCCTTCTTCCTCCAAAATCCTCCCCCAAATCCTACTTCACCTCCTTCTCCCCACAAATCCTTCCCCCAATCCGCCCTACCTTCTTCCTCACAACACCGCGAGCAACCAACCTCCGCCATGGCGCACATCCAGTGCACCTTCTTCCTCGCGCCGCCAACCTCCTCGCTGTCGCGCGCCCCTCCACACCCCCTACCACGGCCAAGGACCCACCACCGCCGCTCGACGCCCACACACCATGGCCAGGGCGCCGCCATACCCCATCCTTCCTCCCGTCCCCAGCCATCTACAGAGGAGGTGCTGTGGTCGGCGTCGCAAAACGGCAAGAACCGCCAGCGGCTCCGACGATATTTGGGCGCGAGCTCCACCCCTGACTATGCAACGCATCGGATCCGGGATGTCGTGTCCATGGCCGCAAGCGCGCGGGGATCCCTTTCGGTTTGCCCCCTGCTGGGAACCTCCACCTAAACTGCTGTTCGCCGAGGTCACGATGGCTAGCTCTCAGCCTCCGGCGAGCCGCTGTGCTTCTGGCCTACCGCTGCCTCGTCGTTGCCCCGGGTACTTCCCACACCTCGCACATCCCTCTGGCAGTTTAGTAGTTAGCACCCATTCCCCCGCTTCTCCCTGTTACTTCGTTTCCATGGGGCATGTGGCGAGATGCCGCCAAGATCCGTCCGTGAGAGCTCGACGGCGGGGGGCACCAGCCAGCATGGCCTCCCCTCAGCAACCTCCCTTCCCTGTTCTCTTGCGTGGCGGAGTCTTTACATCCGCATCGGGGATAGGCACGGCCGGCACCGCCCCATCTTTCAAGCTCACAGCGCAGTTACCTTCTGTACCTTGGTCTCCACCGCCAACCACTTCTCTCGCTGTAGTTAACTTCTGTACTCCCCCAAGATAACCGCAGGATATTGCAAACGGAACAAGGAGGAGACTCCGGTGCTGTAGCAGCAGTTCATTGAGGCAGACCGGATGCAGTTAGCTAGTTATTTCTGCGCCATGTCGTCTTGTCTGTTGCCTAGACGCCGCCGAACCGGCAACCATGTTGGTGTTAACTGCAGCATAGCTGCAGCGTGAGCCACATGGGTCAGTTGTGTGTGGATGTATTTTGGATTTTGGAGTTGTACACTTGCATTTGGTTCTTGTCTTATTTCTTACTTTCCCATGTGATTTTCCATCTGATTTGGTTGGAAAATTGATGGATTTTTTGATTTTTTTTCTGTCGTTCATATGAGGAGACCTGAAGGTGAGAGAACTATTCCAGTAGCACTTAGGAACGAGGAGTAGAGGACGTGCTCCTCTGCTATTCGGCGCGACACCACTTTGTCCCAATCCACCACTACTGATATTTTACTACTAATAAGTAATAACTGCTAGTTTTAGGTTGCTACTTGTTGATGCTTGTGTTAACTGTTTGGCTACTAAACTTGTCTCGTGTATTTGCAGCTTTGTAGTTCAGTTAGCTTAACTAAAAAAAGAAGTTGACTTAGCAGCTTATGCACTTGTTTCTTTTTTTGAGAGAGCCGGTCTATGCAGCAACGCGGCCGATGTGGCGTGGTTCGCCGGTGCTGCCACTCCCTCCAACTGATCCAGGGGCCTGGCGCCGCCGCTGGCCATGGGCCTTAAGTCGCCTGCTATCCAGCAAGTAGTTGGTGTTGTAGCAGTTAAATTCCGTCAGCGTATACAGTTTAGCAGGGAGCATCAATTGTTAACTCGGCTCAACCAACCATTAATAATAAAAAAAAATCAAAATATAATACTTTAATTATAAAAAATGTCAGTTGACAAACAACCATAGTAGTTAACTTTACAAGTTATAGGAGTTAACTCCGACAACCGTAGTAGTTCAGAATAATAAAAAAATCATCAAATGTGGCAGTTAACATCGACCGGTGTGGTAGTTAACATCGATATTCATGGCACTTAGTGTGACCCCCGACAAAAAATGAACGAAGCAAAAAAATAGTATCGCCTCGGCAGTTAGCTTGCTCATCGCGAGACAGTTAGCTATTTCATCCTCCGATAGGTAGCGTGAACAGTGCAAAAAAGGAAATTAAAGAAAAAAATTATATCTTTAATCTTGGCAGTTAACTCGGTGTTAACTGCCGCAATCCCCGACAGTTAGCTATTTTACCCCCAGCCGTTAGCTTCAACCCGGCAAAAAAGAATGGAAAAAAGTATTTTCAATCCTGGCAGTTATCTTGGTGTTAGCAGCCGCAATCCCTGACAGTTAGCTATTTTAGTATCGGCAGTTAGCTTGACCCAGGAAAAAGCAGAAAAAACAAAAAAAAAGTCTTAAGTCCTGGCACTTAGCTTGCTCATCATATGTCAGTTAGCTATTCCGGTCCGGCAGTTAGCATCTAATGTAGCAGTTCGGGTAAAAAATGACGAAAACGGTGTTAGTTTTTTGAAAACTGCTCTTAAACCGCAGCGAATCTGAAAATAAGTTATATACACAAAATTTCGGGCTAATACATAGCTTTCCAACGATGTATCATACGCATCATTCCGACAAACGGTTTGAAAATTTCTTTCACAAAAACATTGAAAACTCGTTTGATGGATTTTGAGTTTTTTGAATTTTGTTTAAAAACCAAATCGATTTTGGGAAAATGATCAACATGATTTTTTTGATCCTTTTCAATAGCTATCCAACAGTATATCGTTTGCATCATTTCGATTAACGGTTCAATAATTATGACCAAAAAACAGTGCGGAAAAATAGTGCCAGAAAAAGTCCGCCTAACAGTTAACTAGTATAGGTCGCACAGTTAGCTGTCTGTTCTCGGGCAATTAGGAAGGGTTCTTGAATAGCTTATTCAGGAATCAGTTGCAGAATAGCTGGGATGTATATATATATATATATATATATATATATATATATATATATATATATATATATATATATATATAATACATGTTCTCTTACCATTTCTTGCAACCATATATCTAAAGGTGCTATTGGCTCTTCTTTTGCATCCTTTTCTTCACCCTTCCACAGATCCTGCAAAAGGCTCATTTCTTTCGAGGTGGCTAACCTCTCCGAAATAGTCATAACCAAAGCATTATCGTGGAAATTATCTCTGCAAGCATGGTGAATAGGATGCAATTTCCTATAAGCACTACCAAGCACCATATCATTTACCCATGCATCTCGCATGTAATGTAAAACTTCATTGACACCATAATAAAGTACTAACTGAAGAACTTCAATACTAGCATTGCATTTATCACTCCTATTATAATTTGCTAGTAAAGGATCAACATTGTACTTACATAGATATGTGTAGTGCCCTTCGGTTTTACAATCTTTGCACGTTACAAAGTACTCATCGCATGTAATTGGTGCCCATTCATTCAGTAGTGCTATCCATTCTTTTATCTTCTCATTGTTGATAGCCATAGGTGGAATCTTGTCACTCTTCTCCTCCATTGTAGGTTTCAGATTTTTCTAAGTAGACATCTCAAAAGACTTGATTAGCAGATTTTTGCAACAAACAAAAGTAAACTAAATGTGAATGGGAAACTAATAGCCAAGCACTATGCTCCCCGGCAACGGCGCCAGAAAAAGCTTGATGTCCTGCAAGTGCACAACACTATGTAGCAATTTCGTGATAAGTAAGGTTTGTCGATCCCACAGGGAGCGAATAGGATAGCACCACAATCCCTACAGCTGCGTTGTCACCGGAGTTTGGAAATAGCTCACTTAAGTAAGTTGATAGGGAACGGTAAAACGAGGAATTAAACTAAGTACTAAAGAGAACGAAAAATAAATAATAAACTAAACTGAGAAAATAAACTAACAGAAGTATGTGATGTTTTAGATGAAATTGTTGGCATCTAGGTACGGCCTCGTTCGGCTCCTGCACGGAATGGAGTTTAGCTTTACGACTATGCCATTGTGGCTAAGTCAGTACCTGCATCATAGGATACGGTGGTCTACTTTTGGTGGGCGGTCCCTCACATAACATTATCTCTCAAGACACGCTATGTTGAGATAACTCATTCATCCTACTTCTTGTCCCATACATGCGACGGCTAACGCAAAGATATTTAGGTCCTCGGGGTCATGAGGACCGGACGAAGACATTAAGTTCTATGGACAACCGTGCTCCTAGAATAATCATGTTCCCCTAAAGATATCTGTGCCTGTCACATCGCGGGTCTCTCGGTTTCCACAACCATCTATATACTTCATGTGTGGCCTGGAGAGTTGGATGTCTCCAACTACGCCAATGGATAGGACATCTCCCATCACTAAGTTGCCGAAGGTAAATAAGCAACACAAAGCAACACGCATAATAAGATAACACATATCAAATAACCACTTACTAATCGACCGACCCATAGCCAACAATTACTCAAATAACATCACATATAAGGGGGTTCAAGAGTTATTACAACCCATCATGGAGACCGTGATGGGATAGGAAGAAGGGGGGGTGATGGTGGTGATGGCGGCGCGGCGGCGGATGACGGTGGTGAAGGCACGGCGGTGCGGCTCCCTTCCGGTCTCCCTCTTGGTTGCCCCAATGGTGTCTTGATGTGGACGGCGGCTGGACGTGGAGATGAAGCTTGATGAATTTCTGAGATGAGAATGGAGGCGGCGGCTAGGGTTGAAGGTGAATATATAAGAGCTCTCCCATAGCCTCCTCAGTTGATGTAGCATCTCCCCTTTGATCCAAGGGCTCTAGGTGAGCCTTATCCTCTCCCAAATCATCCCTTGAAGGCCAGGGAAGTCGTAGGTGTAAACGGGGACAAAATCCATGAAGAATCCCGTCATGAGAGGCAACTTTCGGTGCTATCTGGGTTCCATACGGGCGCGCATACGACCAGCCAAGGTCGCATGAAACGCCGTCATTCATACCGACGCCCCCCTTGGGTAAATCGGTCGCCATTTCTTCGTACAAACTCGGAATTTGACGTTCTTAGGCTCGTTGGATTCGTATGAACGACGCCAATCCATTTGTGGTTTTAGATCTTCATTTGGAGCACTTTGGCAAAATGAACTTTTCCCTCTTCGAAATGGCTAAGTCTGGGGTCCTGGATGTCCACCGTTTGAAATCCTTTCATCGTGTTAAGTGCATGGGAAGTCCATCTCACCTACAAGACACACAAAGACAAAGAAAACTAATAAAAACTAACAAAGAATAATGATTATGCAATGCTCGTGGTAAAAGGATAAAAACTGGAAATCATGCATATGGACATGTAATTGGCTCAATGGAACATGATATAACTTGATGCACGAAGATAATGTGCAACAGATGAGCTCAAAAGATGCATAAAATATGGAGCCATCACCTATTACTCTTGTCAATTGCACACTCACTAGACGGTTAGGTGTCTGTCCGAGCAACCAAGAGTGGTCGTGGTTTGCCAAGGACAAAGTCTGTGAAGGCTTGGAGATTGCCTTTAAGAATCTACCAAGAGTAAATCAACTAGAGTTAGGGGAACTCCACATTGAGAAGAATAGGATGGAGAGAGATTTTCTCTTGTGTTCAATCAAAAGTCCCTCTAACCAAACGTAGCACTTCTGTAGAAGTGTGAACTGGTCAAACAAATCACGTGTCGCCGTTGAGCAACATTGGTTCTTTCTCTTCTTGAATTACTTTATGTATTTCATTATGTTGAGTTATTCCTATGTTGAGATTGTTCTCTGTGTTCAGTTCTTTGCACCTGAACAACATTTCCCTCTGCGTATGTTATCATGTTTGTGTTTGTTTTTCATCTCGTTGTACGCTTGTACGTTCACATGTTTTTTTATCTACACCTACTTATTTATCCTTCTCGCATCACTCCTGATATGTATCTTGCAGTATCTCATATTAGTTTTTCCTCTAAGTCAACTCCATCCTTGGTTTTATCTCTGCTTAGAATTGCCTTAGTTTGTTTATTTCGCTGTGATGTGTTGAGATATTTACTTTCATTCGAAGAAAAGTTAAAATCACCTATTCACCCCTAGTAGTCGATTTCTGATCCTACAATAGCAGAAGATGGTGTTGATTTATGAGAACCAACACTCGTGCCCCTTTTCATTCTCGATGACATCACCATAAGAGAGAGTTATTCTGTAAGACTAGGCTTTGCAACTCTATTCATACTATTTTAGAGATTGAGATCGGATCTATCATTCATACTATTATGGATCTTCTGCGATATTATTGTTATGATTCCTCTTCGTTTCTGTGTTTATTTGTTATTCCCCTCTCATGAGAAAGTAATTATCCATAGGCATGGGAGATGTAGGTGATTGGTGACATTAATTTTGCCATTCTATATGCTGTTATTTGTGAAACTACTCCTATGACTGATTATTAAGTTGATTATCTGTGGTGAGCGCAATGCGTGTTGTCCAGTTTAAGGGATCAGACAATAGAATCTATAGACCTACACAAAACACATATTGTTCGGCGAAACCGTGACCTCCAGGTGACATGTGTTGGTTTCTACTGTTGGAAATATGCCCTAGAGGCAATAATATTGTATTATTATATTTCCATGTTTATAATTAAGAGTTTATATTCTATGTTATAACTGCTATGATCCTGGAATATGCGATTCAGTGCAAAACTCATATGCACGTGTAGAATGATAGACGGTAAAAACCTAATTCCTAGTCACGCCTCTAAAACTAGCTCAAGTGTTGTTAGTGATCATGTTTTCCAGATCTTACGATATCGTTAAGTGTAATGATAGTCCTAAAACAACTTTGAGAATATGACGTTGGAAGAACGATCATATTGAATCGACCCAAACTTGTTTGTTATACTTTGAGATACAATCGTCACAAGTAAATTGTTATAACACGAGAGTTAACATGTGATTTAGTTCCTTAGACCATGAGAGTATCGTAGTCACTTCTTAACATACGATGGACTGTGAGGTTGCTCAAACATCATCTGTAACACGGTGATCATAACGACAACTTACAGGTTCGTCAGAAAGTTTGACAAGGGGCTAGATAGCTCAAGAGTGGGATTTGCTCCTCCGATGATGGAGAGACATTCTTAGGGCCCTCTTGGTGTGATGGCATCCATCATCGTCTGGCCAGACACAGGTGACTAGGTCACGGGGATGCCGGAACATGTCAACAAAAAAGAAGAAGAAAACTGGTAACATGAAAACTTAATGGAAAATAAAAGGTAAATAATTGCAGCAAGGTAATTTAGGTTTTTAGTAAATATAAAGTGAATGGACCCGGGAGCCATAGCTTTCACTAGAGGCATCTCTCTCATGAACATAGCAATAGTGGATAAAATTACTGTCGGGCAATTGATAGAAAAGCGCATAGTTATGACGATATTCATGGCATGATCAATATATAGGCATTACGTCCGTGACAAGTAGACCGAAACGATTCTGCATCTACTACTATTACTCCACCCCTCGACTGCTATCCAGCATGCATCTTAAGGAATTAAGTTCACTAGATGACGCCCCGCGCGTTGCCGCGGGAACCTTGAAAAACCAAATGTATGAATAGGTACTAAAAACTAAAACTATTGCAGAAACAAATTAAAGATTGCTCCCAGTTTATATTTTGAAGACAATAAAGCATATGAAGCAAGTGATAAAATTTTGTATAAAAAGAGAAATATTGGATTGAAGTAAATGGGGTGCCTACATAACAAAAAATGTGTAACATGACCAATATCTATTTGCTCCAAATATACCGTCTATGCCCACACAAAAATTAGTGAAAGAAATTGACATGCATGATTGTTGAGGTGGCATAGTTGCATGGATAGATTAGTGCACAAATTGTAACTTATGACCACATGCATGACTTGATGATGTGGCATAGTTGCATGAAGAGGAAAAATAGATAGTGGGTTGCAACTATTTAAGAATAGAGGATAACAAACAGAGTAATGCTTGGAGCATGATGACATAATGTAGACAAAGTAAGACCAAATAATATGTTCGAACCTCGTCGTTTTACCCTTAGTAGCAACAATACAAATACGTGCCTCGCTACTCCTCCTGTCATAGAGTGAGGACACCGCAAGATGGAACCTACTACTATGCACCACTTCCTCTAAAGATCTAATCATCAACTTGGCCAAAGAAAACTCATAGATCGGAAAGCACACATAGCTATAAAATCACACATAATAAAGTTTAGCAAAGACTGAATTACTTTCAATGAATAATCTGATCATAAACCCACAATTCATCGGATCCCAACAAACGCACCGCAAAAAGATTACATCGAATCGATCTCCGAAGAGAACATTGTATTGAAGATCAAAAAGAGAGAGAGCCATCTAGCTACTACTATGGACCCGTAGGTCCTGTGGGGAACTACTCACACATCATTGGGGAGGCAGCAAGGTTGATCAAGATAGCCTCCGTGATGGATCTCCTCCGGCAGAGTACCAAAAAAGGCCTCCAGATGGGATCGCGGAAGAACAAAGGCTTGCAGCGGTGGAAGAATTGTTTCGTGACCTCTCTTGGGGGTTTCTGAATATTTGGGAATTTATAGGCTTCGAATTAGGGTAAACGGAGCAGCAGGGGCCCACAAGGGGCAGGGCGCGCCCCTGCCTTGTCGCCTCCTTGTCTGTTGTCTGGACTCCCCCGGAAGCTTCTAGGGTCTCTTCTGGTCCGGAAAAAATCATCAAAAAGTTTCAGCGTGTTTGGACTTCGTTTGGTATGGATTTTCTGTAAAACCAAAAAACAAGCAGAAAACATCAACTGGCACTGGGCACTAAGTTAATATGTTAGTTCCCAAAAATGATATAAAATGGTGTATAAAGCATACAAGATTGATAATATAATAGCATGAAACAATCAAAAATTATAGATACGTTGGAGGCGTATCAACATCCCCAAGCACAATTCCTGCTCGTCCTCGAGTAGGTAAATGATAAAAATAGAATTTTTGATGTTGAATGCTACCTAACTTGTCTTAATCATGTAATTTTTTGGGTATGAATATTGGGAAACGATGGCTTAATAGATATCAAAATGATAATATAAAAGAATACTAGAAAATAATCATTACTTTTCAAAATAACAATGCTAAAGAACATTGTTCCTACTCATTTAATCATGTAAGCATCAAAATGATAATATAAAAGAATACTAGAAAATAATCATTACTTTTCAAAATAACAATGCTAAAGAACATTGTTCCTACTCATTTAATCATGTAAGCATGGCATAACTCGGTCTTCCTTGCAAAAAGTATAAATCATGAACACCCCGGTGCCAAACCAAGCAATTGTATCATACTTTTTCTCGCTTCAGCATTTTGAACTCCACTCAATACTTGAGCGTGAGCCATGGACTTAGCACTTTGGATGGCGAAGAGAACGATGGCTGGGGTTTATAAGGGAAGACAAAAAGTTGAGAAAGTCTCACATCAACACGGCTGATCATTAGGCAATGGAGAGGCCTTACGATCGATATTAATGCGAGGAGTAGGGATTGCCATGCAATGGATGCACTAGAGCTATAAATGTATGAAAGCTCTTTGCTGAAACTAAGTGGGTGTGCATCCAACTTACTTGCTCATGAAAACCTCGGGCATTTGAGGAAGCCCGTCATCGGAATATGCAAGTCCAGTTCTTATAATGTAAAAATTCCCACTAGTATATGAAAGTGACAAATCATGGAGATTCTCTATATGAAGAACATGGTGCTACTTCAAAGCACAAGTGTGGTAATGGATAGTAACATTGCCCCTTCTCTCTTTTTTTCCTTTTTTATTTTTTCTCTCTCTCTTTTTTTAGACAATATCATGAACCTCATCGCGAGGACTCATCAGTCTCCATCATTCTTTTTCTCACTGGGGCAATGCTCTAATAATGATGATCATCACACTTCTATTTACTTACAACTCGATAAGACTGAATGACTACATATGATGCCTCTGGCAGTGTACTAGGATGTGCAATGATCTAGCTAACATGTATAACAATGATGAACGGTGGCTGCGCCGCAAATACTATGTCAGCTCTATGACTATGCAAAGCAAAATGACAATGAATGCTCAAGTCATGTGAATAGTAATGGTGGAAGTTGCATGGCAATATATCTCGGAATGGCTATGGAAATGCCATGATAGGTAGGTATGGTGGCTGTTTTTAGGAAGGATATAATAAGGCTTATGTGTGATAGAGCTTGTCATATCACGGGATTTGGATGAACCGGCGAAGTTTGCACCAAGTCTCGAGGTGAGAACGGGCAATGCACGGTACCGAAGAGGCTAGCAAAATATGGATAGGTGGAAGTGCTTTCGTCGATAAACTCACATTAGTAATAAAGAACTCAAATACTTATTGTGAAGCCTATTAGCCCTCGAAGCAAAGTACTACCCGCATTCCCCTAGGGAGGAGGTTGGGAGGAGTTAACCATCGCGAGCCCCGGCCCGGACAACACAAAGGATATCAATCAGGGATATAGTGCACTCAAACTTCCTCGCTATGCCAATACTGACACTTTAATGAAATAGTGAATCACAAACCTTAACACCGATATTCTTACTAACTAATGTTTATTAACTGGTAAGCTTCCATATTATAACTTCAATACCGTTGATCATAGGCTTCGAGTTTTTATTATATCACTCTTGTATACCTATCATTTTTAGACTAAACATATAGCTCGTGCAAATTACCACTTCCTATTTAAACTCTCAAAAAGATATAAGTGAAGCATGAGTGTGCAAATGATTTCTATAAAATATAAATACCGCCGTGCTCTAAAGATATAAGCAAAGCACATGAGCAAAACTTCCTTAACTCAAAAGATATAAGTGAAGCATAAAGAGCATTCTAACAAATCATGATGAATGTGTATCTCTCTCAATAGGTGTATCCAGCAAACAATGATTGTGGAAAACAAGCAAACAAAATAAAAGTAGCACACGACGCTCCAAGCAAAACACATATCATGCGATGAATAAAAATATAGCTCCGAGTAATATTACCGATAGATTGGAGACGAAAGAGGGGATGCCTTCCGGGGCATCCCCAAGCTTAGACGCTTGGGTCTTCCTTGAATATTACCTTGGGGTGCCTTGGGAATCCCCAAGCTTAGGGTCTTGCTGCTCCTTATTCCTTCATCCATCATGATCCCACCCAAAACTTGAAAACTTCAGCACACAAAACTCAACAGAAACTTCGTGAGATCCGTTAGTATAATGAATCAATCATCAACTTTAGGTACTGTTATAAATACATTCATAATTGCCCTTGCATAATACCTACTGTATTCCAACTTCTCCATGACTTATACCCCCCCCCCCCCGATATAATCCATAGCATCATTAAAATAAGCACACTATGCAATAAAACCAGAATATGTCTAAAACAGAACAATGCGTAATGACAGAATATTTATCCATACTTCTGTAACTCCAAAAATTCTGAAAAATTAGGACAACGTAAACAATTTGTAACCCAATACTTTGTAATATTTCATAATTTTACCACGCTTCAGTACAGAATGTAAATTCCAGCACTGGGCACGAAACTTTCTGTTTCTGCACAGGATCAATTTTACTATCATCTAAATCATCCCAAAGGCTTTACTTGGTGCAAAACTTAATGGAAAAGATACAAACACAATCATTGCAGTAGCAATAACTATGTTGACACAAGAAAATAAAAAAAAGCAAAAAGGATAACTATTGGGTTGCCTCCCAACAAGCGCTATTGTTTAATGCCCCTAGCTAGGCATAATGCATAGTTTCAAGTGTTATCATCCTTGTCCATCATCCCCTTGTAAATAATATTATCATAAGCCATCCTTAAGAGTTCCCTTTTATCAACAATAGACTTCCTATTAGGGGAGCATAAATAGTGGAAGGGACTATCCTCGGTAATTTTAACATCAATAGAATCTATCTCTTGAGGAATATGGTCATCGAGGGACCTTTCATATGCAATCAAGAATTCATCATCTATGAGGATTCCAGCATTTTTAAAGCAATTCTCATTAAATCCTTGTTGATTCCCTTTAACAATCCAAGCATATTGATTATTGGTGCTATAAAATAGATGTTGGATTAAAGCCAAATTTGGGACTTTCTTTTTAGCATTCTCTTCAAAAGCATAATGATCTTGAGATGCATATCTACACACAAAATCTTGATCATGGAGAATTTCGTCTATGAAAGAACACTCATAATTCATGTCATAATAATCAAAGATCTATCTAGCTTCTCGAATTATGTAATCAAATTCATTCATGAGGATAATTGTAGCAATCTTTTTAGCTGTAGGATCAATTATGATAGGTAGCTCAAAGAACAGTCGTTGCAAAGTGGGATGAGTACGAAGAAACTTCCTTTCAAGTTTAACCACAAGGGCAGAGATAGCATTGGCATAACTATTTGTTCTTTTAAGAATGGATACTTCATTAGAGGCAATAGCCCCCGTGCACGTAAAGAATTCTTGAATAACACTTTTTCCAATAATATTCCCACTCCCAACACGAAATTTTTTAGTGTTCCAATTAAAGGGAAGTTCATTATCCTCCCTCATAAGTCTCGCTAGGACTATCTTCACTAGCGCTTTCACCAATAACCTTTTCAAACCCAGACATGATAGCAACTCAAGCAACAAAAGCACACAAGGTATTTTTGGATTTTTTTAACAAAAACAAATAAACGCAAATGAATAGGCTAATAAAAAGGCAAATAAAAAGTACAACAAGTAAATGTTGTGTGTGTGAAGGGACCGGTGTTTGTTTGATGAAGTCCCCCCGGCAATGGCGCCAGAAATTCTTCTGCTACTTGTGATAGGCGTTGGGATTCCCCCGAAGAGGAAGGGTGATGCAGTATAGTAGCAGATAGTATTTCCCTCAGTTAGGAACCAAGGTTTATCGAACCAGTAGGAGACTCACGCAAACAAAGGTAATCAGTACCTGCACAGACACAAAACAAATACTTGCACCCAACGCGGGCAAGAGGGTTGTCAATCCCCTTGTAAGCGTCAATTGCAAGGATTAATTCTAATAATGGTAGATAGATAAATTGCAAAGGAAAATAAAAGGTAAATAATTGCAGCAAGGTAATTTAGGGTTTTAGTAAATATAAAGTGAATGGACCCGGGGGCCTTAGCTTTCACTAGAGGCATCTCTCTCATGAACATAGCAACGGTGGATACAATTACTATTGGGCAATTGATAGATAGCGCATAGTTACGACGATATTCATGGCATGATCAATATATAGGCATTACATCTATGACAAGTAGACCAAAACGATTCTGCATCTACTACTATTACTCCACCCCTCGACCGCTATCCAGCATACATCTTAAGGTATTAAGTTCATAGCAAACTGAGTAATGCTTGGAGCATGATGACATAATGTAGACAAAGTAAGACCAAATAATATGTTCGAACCCATCGTTTTACCCTTTGTAGTAACAATACAAATATGTTCCTCGCTAATCCTCCTGTCACAGAGTGAGGACACCGCAAGATTGAACCTACTACTATGCACCACTTCCTCTGAAGATCTAATCATCAACTTGGCCAAAGAAAACTCATATATCGGAAAGCATACATAGCTATAAAATCACACATAATAAAGTTCAGCAAAGACTCAATTACTTTAAATGAATAATCTGATCATAAACAATTCATAGGATCCCAACAAACGCACCGCAAAAAGATTACATCGAATCGATCTCCAAAGAGAACATTGTATTGAAGATCACAAACAAAGAGTGTGACACCCCCGTTTATAATCGTGCACTAACCATACACGCATCATGCACGATCACGAATGGTGACTCACGTCAATATCACAACACAACTCTACGACACAAATGTACACATAAATCTTTATATTACAAGCCGGGGCCACGAGGACCCATAATACATCAGTCATGAAAGCAAATATTATCTGAGTACAGACATAGTTAGACAAGTTTTGCCTTAAGAAGGCTGAGCAAAACAATGACACTAGATCGAAAGGCAAGGCCTCTTGCTTGGGAAGTCCGCACTACTCCTGGTCGTCGGTCTCCATGTAGTAAGCACCGTCGGGGTAAGCTGCATCCGCGGGGCTACCAGCTGTTGCAGCAACCAAGTCGAATGAAAAGAGTAGCAAAGCAACGGTGAGTACTCATCCAAAGTACTCGCAAGACTTACATCAGATCTATACAAGATATGCATTGGTATCAAAGGAATGGGGTAATATCTGTGGGCTAAACTGCAGAAATGCCAGAATAAGGGGGGAGAAGTAAATCCTATCAAAGACTACATCTTTCAGTAGTAGAAGAGAGGAGCGTATATGGTATCACCTTATATCAACATATAGCAATAAACCTCCCCGAAGATCCTCTCCTCGTCTCCCTAAGAGAAAGCGATCACCGGGGTATCTGTCTCTTATCTGGGTGTGTTTTAACAAGTATCTGGTTTTAGTTGTAAGAGGTTGGGATACAACTCCGAGTCATCCTGTTATCGTGGACACGGCTATTCGAATAGATTACTTCCCTACAGGGGTGCACCACATAACCCGATACGCTCAATTACCTCTAGCCGGACACACTTTTTTGGGTAATGCCCGGCCTCGGGCAATCAACACGCCGTAGTCCTACCTAGGCTCTCCAAAGAGGTCAACACGCCGGTCTAAATCCTAAGCGCGAAGGGGTCATGGACCCATCACCCTAAGCGCTCCTGCACATTGCGAGACTGGCCAGGGACCAAAGCCCACCTCTATATACACAACCAGGCGGTTACTGCTCACCCCAACAAATCAGCCCGCCTCTCTAAAGTGTGACATCTAGGAAGCTTTCGGGAGAATCGTACGACGCCGAGGGTCCCATATACCATTATCCCGCACGACGGCGTATATGCCAATGGCAGTCTCAGATCAAATACACCAAACTCGTTAAGCGTGTTATTGTTAAGTAACCACGGACAACGACCAGGGTCCAGGCCCACCTCTCTCCTAGGTGGTCTCTACCTGCCCTGTCGTTCTGCCACAAAGAATCACTCAGGGCTGTCGAGAACCCAGGCCCATCACTACCTGGATGGAACCACCTGTCCCTTCAACCCCCGGTCCAAACAGTACCATAAGTATTTTAGTATTATATAATATATCCGTGATCATCACCTGAAGGGATCACGGCCCGATTATATAGCATGACACACAGACAAGGGTGTAGGGCCACTGATGGAATACTAGCATACCTATACTAAGCATATAGGATATCAGGTAAAGTATCAACAGTAATAGCAAGGACAGGCTATGCAACAGTATAGGATCTACCAATAAAGTGACAACTGCATCTCTACACTAATGCAAGAATTAGAGGGAAAGAATGGGTAATATCGGAATGATCAAGGGGGTTTGCTTGCCTGGAGCTCTGCTGAGAAGGACGGGTCATCGTCGACGTAGTTGTACTCGGGGTCAACGACAACCTCGGGGTCTACCGAAAGAATAGAGGAGAGGGAGAAACAGATAAATAACGGGTATACAAATGCAACACAGATGCATGTCATGGCAATGTGTGTTGATGATATGCTCTAATGCATTACTAAGTAATTTAAATGAAGTGGGAAAATATTCGGGAACCACCTCCAAGTATTATTGTCTATATTGAGCTGGATGCAAAAGTTCAATGTTTGTTATGTTAGAGGGGTGTGGTAGGTATGTGGACGGCATATTCAGATTCGTTATGTTTTTCTGATCAACTTTCATATATAAATTATTTTCATCCGAGTTATGGTTTATTTTAGGGATAATGAATTTTATGCCCTTGGTTGGGTCCCACTCGGCAGCTTTACCCCTAGTTTCCAAAAACCCTCGGTTCTGCCCAAGCCACTTCGCTCCTCTTATGCTTTTGCCCTTTGACCATTTGACCGTCACTTTGAAAACTTCATTAAAAATCATAGTAACTTATAAAAATGCAGATAAGATATCAAAATGTCCAGAAAAACATCACCTATATGTGCATGTCATTTGCATTCATGACAAATGTTTGGAAAGTCCTCATCTCAGTTTGAGCTCATATGATCTCAGCATGATCAGTAAAATCCAAAAAAACTGAAAAGAAATTCAAAAAATTCAAAAAAAAAATCTGGCAAACATTGACGATTGTTTTGAGTACTTGCCAAGTTTCATTAGGAAATGACATTCATGGAAATCGTGGCAAAAAAAAATCAGCACTCCAAAATGCTTTTGTTTTGGAGCACCGATATTGTGTTTTTTGGCACGACTTCCACGAATGTCATTCCCCAATGAAACTTGGCAATCACTCTAACCATTGGTTAGTGTTTTCCACCAATTTTGTTTTAGAATTTTTCGATTTGTTTTCATTTTTTTAGATTTTATTGTTCATGCTGAGATCATATGAGCTCTAGCTGAGATGGGGACTTTCCAACACTTTTTTCATGAATGGAAATGGCATGCACATATAGGTGATGTTTTTCTGAACATTTTGATGTCTTATTTGTATTTTTCTGAGTTAGCATGAATTTTTTATGAAGTTTTCAAAGTGACGGTCAAGCGGTCAAAGGGCAAAAGCATAAGAGGAGTGAAGTGGCTTGGGCAGAACCGACGGTTTTTGGAAACTAGGGGTAAAACTGCCGAGTGGGACCCAACTAGGGGCATCAATTAATTATCCCTTTATTTTATATGATTTTCCAAAGTTTTAATGATTTTCTGGATTCTTCTAATTTATTTTAATTTCGAAATTACATTTAATTGCGAATTGCTATGGGTACCCAAAAGTGTACCCAATAGAGTGTACTGTGAGGCTGACGGTGGGTCCCAGCTGCTGGGTCAGCAGCTGACCAGTCAATCTTATCCACTGGAACAGTGGAGTGGTTCCCACCTGTCATAGGCTGGGGTTTAATAGTGTGTTAATTTAAACTGGGGGTTAACTAGTGGGGGTGGACCCACATGTCAGTGGCACATTAGGTTAGCTATTTAGGCTTTTAATTAAACCCGAGGTTAATTAGGGTGCGGGACCCGCGTGTCAGGCTCTCTGGGCGGGGTTAGCTTAGCGCTAATGACACCAGGTCAGTGGCATGGGCATTTAGCCGTCGGTGACCTAAAGCGTGGCGGAGGTGCATGGGAGGTCATCGGAAAACGCGTATAGGGCATCATTTGACGTGCGGCTTGCAGTGTTCGAACGCGGGCATTGAACTGTGTCGAATGGCACCGGTGGGACGCGCTGGGGTGGCCTGAGCTGAGCGCAGCGTCGATGGCAGCGGCGGTTGGAGTCGGACGAGCTCGGGAACGACGGCACGGCTCGAAATCGAGCTAACTAATAGGCCAGGCCGCACCACAGAAGTGCCCTAAGCATGGTGACACACTCAGATGGTCATGAAATGGGCGGCAGCGATAGCAACGAGCGCGGTGACGGAGGCGAGCTTCGGTAGCCATCGCAACAGTAGCTAGAGCAGCTAGCGAAGGGGGAAAGAGGGGGAAATGGTGCGGCTGCTCACGGTGAGTGCAGGGGCGAGCTCGAGGAGGCTGGGGCTGGTCGGGGAGGCGCGGATCGACGGCGACGAGCTTCGGGCGTAGAGGAGGAAGACAAAGACGATGGCGATGATGTAGTGCTTGTCGGATCCAACGTCTTGGCGCAGACGAAGAAGAGGTCGACGGCGGAGCTGCTGGACACGGTTTTAGCCCGCGGGAATTACAGGGAGCGCACAGACGACGAAGGCTATGGCGACAGCGGCTTGGGTGTGTGCTGCGGGGAGGAGACTGGCACAAGGAGAGGGGGAAAGTGAGCTAGGGTTTGTCCCACAGGCACGGGGTGTTGCACTTAACCGATCCAGGGCTACAGCGGCATCGCGGTGGCAGCATCCGCGTGGCGCAGCGTGATGGACGGCCATGGTGTCCCTTGCCTCGCGCGCCGATGAGAGGAGGACGAAAGGACGGGGCAGGTGGGCTGGTCCGCACTATTGCCGCGGCTGGGCAAAGTGAACAGGGGGTTTTCTCCTTCTTCTTTTATCTTTTTCTGTTTCTTTTATTTCGTTACTGTTTTGTATTTCTTTTCTATATTAATGAATTTAGATGAACTCTATATTTATCTCATAAATACTAGACAATGTGTTGAGCTAGCACAGCAAGTTTCAATTTATTTTGAATAGTTTAAATATTTGTTTATTTTGAAATGGTTAATTTAAATGTTGCTGGCTCTGTTTTAATTTGGTTGAGGTCATTTTAATAATTCAAATGATGTTGGGTTATTCATGACAGTTAGTTAGTGAATATTTTCATCGCAACAAACATTTTTGAGTTATTGTTTTAAGAATTAATAATTTGACTTGTAATTTGAATTCAAATTTGACTTTGGTTTTTATCAAGTGGCAATTTGGCTCGGTAAAGCATGATGACATGGCATCATTAGTATGGGATTACTGTAGCTTAACTATTGGGGTGTTACAAATCTCCTCCACTAAAAAAATCTCGTCCCGAGATTTAAGAAGTCGAGTTAGGGGGAAAAGGTTTGGTTACGAAATTCTAACGAATCTTCTCGGTCTTGGTTGCTCTTCTCGAAGAGGTCAATCCATGGCATTGAAGTCATTTTCTCTGCATCAATGCGTCATGTCGAAGCTGTCATCCTTCCTTCAGGATCTTCATCGTACTTATGAAAAGGATAAGGGGTAACTCAAAAATGATAGAATTCTATAAGGGGTAATCATCTGGGGTTATCTCATGAATGAAACACATACGTATCTCTCGAGTTTTGGAACACAGGATTCATAACGGGATTGACTTAAAAAGATATTAATAGCTTCATCATAGTAGGCAAACATGTAATGCCTAAGCATGATGGAAGAAAGGTTCAGAGTGTTGAGGAATGAATCTTGCGTCTGATAACGGAATGGTTCGTCTCAAGGAAGGTGGCTTGCGAAAATGCATACGAAGCCAAGTGCAAGGGTAAATTTGGATATAAGGATCACATAGTCATTTACATGAAACTCCATAATTAATGAGAGAGTTTCCGTAAGGAATTCTAAAGAATGACAGGCTCAAGGTAGAAATAAAATTGAGTACATGGGTAACTGGAAGATACAGTCGCAAGTGCTATAGAAAGATAAAGCACACTACACCAGTATGTTTTTGAGGACTCGAGCATTTCTGAATCATTAGGATGATCAAAATCAAAGTGTTCAACATTCATACCACCATGATGAATAAGAAGGGCGGTGGCATCTTGTGTGATCACGATACAAGGTTTGTCAAAGAACAGTTTGTCAGCTATGTTGGCAACAGCGTCGGTACCAAGGGCGGGGGACGAAGAGAACCAGTTTCCTGCTCGTTGAAACGATGAGGACCAATAGGCAAAGTTCTCGTCCACCGGTGGTTACCAGAATGTTAACAACAATAGTAATAGGGTCTTACTGACAGAGTTGTACACCAAGGTGTTTACATAAGCAGGGAATTATTGCTGCTTAGATCATATAAATTACAAGAAAGATTAAACAGAGCAATGGAAAGGAAAATATGATTATTAGATTAATCAGACCAATGGAAAGGAAAATGTGGTTATACTCAAGTATTAGGAGTATATCTTTCCCAAGGACAATAAGAGCATGATATACATAACAGAACAACAAGTACATTATCCATTTGGATAATGGGGCAAGCAATTCCATGATGTTTACCCATAAAACAGTGTTTGGATAATTGATCAAGAAACATTTAGCATTGCGCTTCCAATGTTCTTGTTAAAGTTCGGAGTACCACCGTCATGCTTCGGGGTAGCAATAATATGGTGTTTAAAGATTGAATTTGAAGATCACAAGAAATACTCAAGGAACAATTCCAGGAATAGCAAGGAACTCAAGGTATAACCAAAACATGACCATGTCTGTGTTGGAAGGAAGGCAAGGATGTTGTCGATGATAACACAAATCATAGAGGGGCGAGGATGGTATTTCTCATCATGAATTCAATTGACATCTCGGAAGAAGTCAAAATGTTGTCGATGATCACGACACATTTTATCGAGAGGTTTCATGAAGATGTAATCGATCAGTAAGATGATCAAAGCAGATGGAATGGTGAAGCTAAAGGTCAACGGAACCACGGATATGACGCAAGCTCAGAGTCCGTCATGTTGTGTAAGCAAAACGATATGATGATCAAAGTTTGACACATGCTTAGCTCATTGTCAGAAATGTGCACCGGGAACAACCAGGTAGCACAGTTAAAATTAGCACGATAATGATGTGGCTGATCAGGCTAGGAATGACATGATTGAATTTAAATTTTCCAGCAACAAAATCATTTGGGGAATTGAATTGTAGTATGAATTTGATTCACTTATCTGTGTTCTCGAGTAACTAACAACTTAGAACCCAGGGAAAAATTGAAATCGGTGAGAAGTAATAGTTTATGAAGAACTCATAAGAAGTAATGCAATTCCACGATATTCTCGAGATACCAGAGGGTGATACTCAAAGGTAGATCAGAATAAAGGTTGGACTGGTGTATTGATCTATAGAAGACAAGTGCTTTAACTTGTCTGAGAAATGGAATCGAAGGAGAACAATATGGTCGGAATCACGATTGCAAATGACCAAATCACAGATACAAGATGAACCCATATCAAGGGGATAATTATTTTTATGAGAAGCTTCCATGATAAGATCTACATCGTGCCCGTGGGCATGAACACAAAGGTTCAACGTTGACTCCCACTTCTCCAATGCACAACTTCTCATTCACTGCTTTGAAAATTTAACTGGTGGAATACCAAAAGAGTATGACCCGTAAAAAACCTTCGGGTTCACGCAGATGGCAAAAGCTTAGATACAACCCATCGGGACATTTTAGGAACCTATAATATATTCTTATAGAAGCAACGGATACCATCTCGAAGCAGAGTAGAGATGGTAAGAAGTAGAGGATACACCATTGCTAAAGGCATTGGTAGCAGGGGAAGAACTCACAAGGTTTTTGCATTTTGAAGGACACTGTCGGATGATAATCCAACAAAGGATCTGGCGGTCCACAAAGGAGCTGATGTGAGTATCGGTACTCAACCATAGGAAGAAAGAATGTAAACGCACCAGGTTATGGAATCTTCTAAATATAAAATACAAAGGGATTATGATTTCTGAATCAGGGGAGCAAAAGCAGATGCTCTGATCAAAAGATAAGTAAGTTGAATAGAATTAGATGGACAACAAGGAAAGGTTTGATTGACTGAAAACCAGCTCATGTCTGAATGACGTCTGAGCCGGAAGGATGAATTCTAGTTTTGACTGATGATTGCGAGTATTCGCAAACATGATGAGTCAATAGGATCAGGATGACAACCGTAGAGGATTTCAATGATGATTGCCAAACACCTGGAGTTAACCACAAGTGTAAGTAGATGACAAGGAATTTCAACAGCAGTAGGACATATAGATCTTGGAAAATTGGAGAGTATTTCGGGGTATCTTGTAATAACAAGAGCAACTGGGGATGAATGTATGAACGACAAGTGTATGTAGTTATCCATAAGGATTTGTCGATGCTAGGGAATTTCAACGGCGATGGGCACAAGGTTCTCGGGAAAATATCAGAGAGTGTCTCGGAATGACTTGAGATATCAAGGGATGATCTGGTTTGAGTGGCTCTCCGGGATGAAGTCATTACGAGAACCTAGAGTTAGAGTTAGCAAAATTTATAACCCGAAGAGAAGAGAAATCAGAACCCAGAGTAAAGATGCGGAATAAAATATCCTAATCCCATCCATAGGTGATGTGGGCCCGTAAGCCACACAACACGGTTAGTAGTTTAGTAAATAGTTTTTCAAGACTAGACTCAACCTCGACCAAGGAGTTTGGAAGGGGTTCCTACAGGCAGTCGGCTCTGATACCAACTTTTGACGCCCCTGTTTATAATCGTGCACTCCATACACGCATCATGCACGATCACGAAAGGTGACTCACGTCAATATCACAACACAACTCTACGACACAAATGTAAACATAAATCTTTATATTACAAGCCAGGGCCACAAGGACCCATAATACATCAGTCATGAAAGCAAATATTATCTGAGTACAGACATAGTTAGACAAGTTTTGCCTTAAGAAGGCTGAGCAAAACAACGACACTAGATCGAAAGGCGAGGCCTCCTGCCTGGGAACTCTGTACTACTCCTGGTCGTCGGTCTCCACGTAGTAAGCACCATCGGGGTAACCTGCATCCGCGGGGCTACCAGCTGTTGCAGCAACCGGGTCGAATGAAAAGAGTACCAAAGCAACGGTGAGTACTCATCCAAAGTACTCCCAAGACTTACATCAGATCTATACTAGATATGCATTGGTATCAAGATTCTTCTAATTTATTTTAATTTTGAAATTACATTTAATTGCGAATTGCTATGGGTACCCAAAAGTGTACCGAGCAGAGTGTACTATGAGGCTGACAGTGGGTCCCAGCTGCTGAGTCAGTAGCTGACCAGTCAATCTTATCCGCTGGAACAGTGGAGTGGGTCCGACATGTCATAGGCTGGGGTTTAATAGTGTGTTAATTTAAACCGGGGGTTAATTAGTGGGGGTGGACCCACATGTCAGTGGCGCATTAGGTTAGCTACTTAGGCTTGTAATTAAAACCAAGGTTAATTAGGGTGCGGGACCCGCGTGTCAGCGTCTCTGGGCGGGGTTAGCTTAGCGCTAATGATGCCAGGTCGGCGGCACAGGAGTTTAGCCACCGGCGACCTAAAGCGCGGCGGAGGTGCATGGGAGGTCACCGGAAAACGCGTATAGGGCATCATTTGACGCGCGGCTTGCGGCGTTCGAACGTGGGCATCGACTCGCGTCGAATGGCACCGGCGGGATGCGCTGGGGTGGCCTGAGTTGAGCGCAGCGTCGACGACAGCGGCGGTCGGAGTCGGACGAGCTCGGGAACGATGGCACGACTCGAAATTGAGCTAACTAAGAGGCCAGGCCGCACCACAGAAGTGCCCTGAGCACGGTGACGCGCTCAGATGGTCATGAAACAGGCGACAGCAACTGCAGCGAGCGCGACGGCAGAGGCGAGCTTCGGTAGCCTTAGCAGCAACAGCTAGAGCAGCTAGCGAGGGGGGAAAGAGGGGGAAAAGTTTCGACTTCTCACGGTGAGTGCAGTGGCGAGCTCGAGGAGGCTGGGGCTGGTCGGGGAGGCGCGGATCGACGGCGACGAGATGCGGGCACAGAGGAGGAAGACAAAGACGATGGCAATGATGCAGTACTTCTCGGATCCATCGGTTTGGCGCACACAAAGAAGAGGTTGACGGCGGAGCTGCTGGACACGGTTTTAGCCCGCGGGAACAACGGGGAGCACGCGGACGACGAAGGCCATGGCCGCAGCGGCTCGGGTGTGTGCTGCGGGGAGGAGAACGGCGCGAGGAGAGGTGGAAACTGAGCTAGGGTTTGTCCCACGGGCGCGGGGTGTTGCACTTAACCGATCCAGGGCTACAGCGGCAACGCGGTGGCAGCATCCGCATGGCACAGCGTGATGGACGGCCATGCTGTCCCCAGCCTCGCGCGCCAGTGAGAGGAGGACGAAAGGCCGGGGCAGGTGGGTTGGGCCGCACTGTTGCCGCGGCTGGGCCAAGTGCACAGAGGGTTTGATGAATCCGGGTTCTTTTATTTCTTTACTATTTTGTATTTCTTTTCTATATTATTGAATTTAGTTGAACTTGATACTTATCTCATAAATACTAGACAATGTGTTGAGCTAGCACAGCAAGTTTCAATTTATTTTGAATAGTTTAAATATTTGTGTCGGAGTCTAGGATCTGCGTCCAAGAAACTTCTCCAAGAACTTAGGATTCGAACTCTGGGGGACTTTGCTTGGCAGCCTACGACAGGACTACGGCGGGGACGCATCAGACTCGCCGGCTCTCACCGGACACGAAGGGGACGCGTGAGCTACCCAGGTTCGGGCCACCGTGCAGTGTAATACCCTACTCCTGCTTGTGTTGGATTGCTCTGTGGTGGAGAGCTTGTGCTCGAGGTACAATAGGTGTGGGGAGAATGGGTCGATCCCCTTACATGAAAGCAGCCCTGCCCCTTTTGTATTGCCTTGGTCCTCTTCCCCGAAAATATGAGCGGGAAAGGGTACCCACATGGTGGCAATTCAAAGGGGGACAGGGGCGCAAGCTTATCCTGACTAAAGGTGGTCTCCGCCTCTTAAAGCAGCTCCTCGTTACGCGCTGGTGGGCTTGGCGATGACCTCCGTCCTGGCGCGCTGATCCGTCCTGATCTTCTATCACCAAAGAGGAAAACCTTTGGGACTTGCTTTGGGGGAGGCAGATGGCACTACACCCTTATCACTAAAATGGAAACATGTCTGAGTTGTACCCTGCTGTCCTTGCCCTAGAATTGGGACATCACCCATGTGAGAGGCCAACCGGCGCCGCATGTCACACCCCGTGAAGCGGCCTCGCGAGGGGTTGCCTCGCGAGGCGATTTGGGGCCTGCCGGCCTCACCAGGGCTAGGCCCGGCGGGGAGGGGCTCACGAGGCTAGCTCTCCGCGAGGCGACTCCCTCCTTTGCAATGGCGCCAGGGCCAGCCCAAGCGTCGCCTCCTGGTAAAGAGGCAGACGGGCCATGGTACCCTGGTTCCCACTGGGCCGACAGTAGCCCCCGGGCCCGCGGCGCGCACGTCCCGCCCGTTGGGGGCGAAGCGCTGGGGGGCCCATCGAGCCGCCGGGCCCAGGCGCGACGCGTGGCGGCCTTTGCGGGCGCGGTGCCTCCACTACCTGCGACGCCTCGATAACCACCGCCTCGGCAATAAAACCTGCCCGCATGGGGCGTGGGCACTTCATTGCTCCTTCACTCCGTCCCCAGCCTGCCTTGCGGCCAGCTCCTCGGCTCCCCTTATTCCCCCCAACTTCCAATCTCTCCGCCCATCACCGCCGCGGCCATGGCTCCCCCAAGGAAGCTTTCTACGGCCGAGAAAGGGAAGAGGACGGCAGAGGAGGTGGAGCCACCGAAGCCGTCGGCGGTGAGGGGTAGAGGCCGGGCCCGTGGCTTGGCCGCGGCGACGAGGGTTCCTCCTCGGGGTCGAACGTACCCCATGGCCGCCGGTGCGGAGGCCGGCCCCAGCACCCATGGAAGGGGCATGACTCGCGGTCGCGAGAGAGGCACTGCTCGCGGGCACGGAGGCCGCGGCGGCCATGGCCGGTGCGTGCCGCGGCGGTTCTGCCGCTCTTCCATCCCAGGCGGGGAGGCACTCGGCGGAGGCAGCCCACGAGTTCATCGTGGACATGCACCACTCGCCCTGCACCTGGCTCCGGCTCCCGGACTCCTTTGCGAGGGCGATGGAGGAGCGTGCGCCCCTGGGCCTGTGGTTGCAGGCGGACGGCTGCTGCAACGGCCCCTCCTGGGTGGCGGTGGAGTTCACCCCCTCCGGCATCATGTTCTTGAAGTAGGGGTGGAAGTCCTTTGCCCTCGCCAGGGGCCTGAAGCGGGGGCACCTTCTCCACTTCAAGTATGACGGAGCTGCCACCCTCTTCGTGAAGATCTTTGGGGTTTCCGGCAGCCGCCTGGAGTGCTGCGCGGAGAGCGAGGACGGCAGCTACAGCGGCTCCTCCAGCGAGGGCGGCAGCGACGACAGTGCCGCCTCCCTTGATGGAAGCGGGAGCAACGACAGCTCCCCCCGCGTCAAGGACGAAGATGAAGACTCCGATTAGGCACGGGCGGGGCTCGATGCAGACTCTTGGGGATGACGGCGCTGCTGCTGCCCCTCCCTCTTCTTTTTATTTTTCCTGCATTGGATCAATGTAGCCCCGTGGGGGAGTAAAAACATCTTGTATGGCACCGTATGTCTAAGTACTTTGTTTCCTATGTTTTTTGCTTTCTTCCCGAGGCTCTTCTTTCCTTCTTACACTGCCCTTGTGCCCTGCGTCGCTGGGACCCAGCCCCCGAGCTAGCTACGACCGTCGTTGGTGTGCTTGGAGCGTGCGCTCAGCAAGGCCAGAGAGTGTAGGGCTCGAGGACGGTAGGAGCCCCTGAGGCGCGATGCCCAAGGTCCCCCCCTTGACGCGCAGGCGGCTCGTGCCAAGGAAATCAGGTGCCTCAAGGGGAAAACGAGAGGAGGGAAACCCGAGAGGCGCTTAGACTTAGCTCTTTTGGAGATGCGTGGCTCGGAGCGAGCCCTTCGCGGGGCACCGCACATAAGGCACGGTCCCTCACGAAGCCTTCTACCCACGGGGCGCCGATCGCGGGTCCTCCCGAGGGGTGCTCCTGAGGCCCTGCACCAGGGAAATTGCCAAATTTTTGCAAAAAATGTAGTGGGGCGCGCTCGCGAGGCCGCCTGTGGGTGTTACGCGAGGAGGCAAGAGCACCAAGGAACTGGTGAGGTGACGTGCGCGGGAGCGGGCCCGCGAGCCAGAGCTCAGTCACTTGGGTTTTGCAGTGCTGCTGGGACTGACCCGAGCACAGGCACCGTGCCCAGCCCCCACTCGCGTGAGACACACGGGGGGAGATCGCGAGCGCGCCTCCCGAGGCAAACTCAGCTGCAAGGACACCGGTTATTAGGAAGTAGGCTTTACTGATGCATTAAATAGACTCATTACACAACAGGAAAGGTACGTGCTGCCGTGTTCGACACGGGTCAGCTTGAGGATGTGACGGCCGTAGGCCCCTCAAGTATGTAGGCCGCTAGCGCGGAGCATGGGGTATCTGCCAGCGCGGAGCATGGGGCTTTCTGTCAGCGCGAAGTATGGGGTGTCCACCAGCGCGGAGCATGGGGCTTCCACGAGAGTGGGAGGGAGCTCCCGCGTGCCAACGGCAGCGCCGGTAGAGGGAGCTCCGGAGCGTGTACAGCTCCATTTCGTTCGTATCCGTGGGGTCACGGATAGAACTTATGGAGATGTTGGATGTTCCATGTGCTTTGTACCGGAATACCCTCCTCCGTTTCGAGCCGTGCCGCGACGGGCCGGGAGATGTGCGTGACCCTGAAAGGGCCCTCCCACATGGGTGAGAGTTTGTGGAGTCCCTCTCTGGAGAGGATCCGGCGCAGGACGAGGTCGCCCGCCTCGAGGGTGCGGGGGCGTACGTTGCGGTTGTGATAGCGGTGCAACGCCTGCTGGTACTTTGCCACGCGGAGGGCGGCCTGGCGGCGCGCCCCTTCGAGGAAAAGCAGGTCATCCTCCCGCAGGCCGTCTTGACGAGACTCGTCGAAAGCCAAGACCCGCGGGGACCGGTGCTTGACCTCGGCTGGGAGAACCGCCTCTGCCCCGTAGATGAGGAAGAAAGGTGTCTCGCCGGTGGGCTTGGTCGCCGTGGTGCAGATGGACCATAGCACTGAAGGGAGCTCCTCCAACCAGCCCTTGCCGCATGCCGCGAGCTGCTTCTTGAAGCTCCTAGTCTTGAGGCCCTTGAGGACCTCGGCGTTGGCGCGCTCGGCCTGGCCGTTGCTTCGAGGGTGTGCCACGGAGGCGAAGCAGATCTGCGTGCCGATGCTGGCGCAGTAGGTCTTGAACTGGCCGCTGGTGAACTGTGTGCCGTTGTCCGTGATGATGCGGTTGGGGACGCCAAAGCGGCACACCAGGCCCTTGATGAACTTGACCGCTGATCTTGCCGGAATGGTCCGGACAGGCTCCACTTCCACCCACTTGGTGAACTTCGCGAGGCACCGGGATGCTGGCGATCGGGGGCGCCGCTGAAGGCTTCAGGAGCCTCTCCTCGAAGACACCAGGGCTCTGGGGCTCGCGGCGAGAAGCGCGCTTGGCGATTTCGTCTGCCTTGCTGTTGTCGCTGCGAGGGACGTGCTGTAGCTCCATGCCCATGAAGCGCTTCTCGAGCTTACGCAACTCCTCCAGGTAGGCCGCCATGTGCTCATCCTTCGGCTTGTACTTTTTGTTGGAGAAGTTGACGAGGAGCTGCGAGTCACCCTTGATGATGATGCGCCTGACTCCAAGCACGAGGGCAGCCTTGAGCCCGGTGATGAGTCCCTCATACCCGGCGATGTTGTTGGAGACCTTGTCGGTGCGCCCGAAGTAGAGCTGCACTGCGTAGTAAAGCTTGTCGCATGTGGGTGTAGTGAGCACCACCCCAGCCCCCACGCCCTGGCGCGCGAAGGCCCCGTCGAAGTGCATGCTCCAGCCTCCGGAGGTAGCCTCCTCGGGCAGGGACTCCTCCTCCTACGGCTCTCCCTGACGCATGTCCATCCACTCCGCCACGAAGTCTGCCAAGGCCGCACCCTTGATGGTCCTTGTGGTGAGGAACTCCAGCTCAAAAGGTTGCAGCTCGATGTTCCACTCGGCGACGCGGCCGGTGGCATTCGGGCTCCGTAGGACTTGCTCCAGCGGGTAGGAGGACATCACTCTGACTGGGTGACCCTGGAAGTAGTGGTGAAGCTTCCTGGAGGCCATGAGGAGCACCAGGAGGAGCTTCTGCTGCATGGGGTACCGTTCACGCGCGTCTCGTAGCACCGTACTGACGAAGTAGACGGGGTGCTCGACGAGGCGCGTGACTGTGGTATCCGGGGCTCATGCTCGCCAAGGGGCTCAGGCTGCTGCGCCGCGGGGGCCTCCGGGGGCGGCTCCACTGGGGCCTCCGGAGGCTGAGCTCCAGAGGCCTCCTGAGGGGGCGCGGGGGCCTCCGGAGGGGGGCCCTCGGCAGGCGCCGGCAGGGCCTTGAGGGGCTCCAGCGATGTCTCCGCGGCATCCGTAGGCACAGGCTCGGCAGGCTTGTTCTTGACGCAGACTCGCTCCTCCCACTCTACCACAAGGGCCGCGCTGGCCATTTGGGGAGTGGCCGCCAAGTATAATAGCAGGCGCTCGCGTGGGCGCGGGGCGACCATGACGGGAGGGCTGGTGAGGTATCTTTTGAGATCCTCGAAGGCAGCGTCGGCCTCAGGGGTCCACTTGAAGGGGCTAGACCTCTTCACGAGCTCGAAGAAAGGCAGAGCCTGCTCGCCGAACTTGGATATGAAACGACCGAGCGAGGCCATGCATCCCGCCAGGCGCTGCATCTCCTTGAGGTTGCGGGGCGGCCGCATCTCCTCGATAGCCTTAATCTTCTCAGGGTTGTCCTCGATGCCGCGATGGGAGACCAGAAAACCCAAGAGCATGCCAGAAGGGACACCGAAGACACACTTGGCGGGGTTGAGCTTGAGGTTGACCTTGCGCAGGTTGGCGAAGGTTTCCTTCAGGTCCTCGATGAGGGTGTGTGCCTCGCGCATTTTGATGATGATGTCGTCGACGTATGCCTCCGCGTTTCTCCCCATTTGGCACCCTAGGCAGATGCACATCAGCCTCTGGAAGGTAGCCCCCGCGCTCTTCAGGCCAAAGGGCATGCACACATAGCAGAACACTCCGCAGGGGGTGATGAAGGCGGTTTTCTCCACATCCTCCTTTGCCATCTTGATCTGATGATAGCCCGAGAAGGCGTGCAGGAAGCAGAGCAGATCGCACCCGGCGGTGGAGTCTACTATTTGGTCAATCCTGGGCAGCGGGAAGTGGTCCTTGGGGCAGGCCTTGTTGAGGTTGGTGAAGTCGATGCACATGCGCTTGCCGCCGTGCGGCTTGGCGACGACAACGGGGTTGGCGACCCACTCCGGGTGGAGCACCTCATGGATGATTCCTGCATCTTGGAGCTTCTCGACCTCCCCAATGACGAAGTCCTACTTCTCGGGCGCCTGGCGCCGTACTTTCTGCTTGACGGGGCGTGCGTTGGGGCACACCACCAAGTGGTGCTCGATCACCTCCCTCGGCACGCCGGGCATGTCCGAGGCTGTCCAAGCAAACATATCAGCATTCGCCCGAAGGAAGTCAACGAGGGCGCCTTCTTGCTCGGGGGAAAGGCCGCTGCCGATGGTGAGGAAGAGGCCCGCGCCGTTCCCATCCAATGACCCTTTCTTGGTCTCGGCCCGCTCCTGGGAGAACATCAGTTTCTTCTTCGCGGGCGCCGGATCGGCAAGCTCAGGGGCGTCCTCCTCGGCCTGGGATGCGGCGGCGGCCGCCTTGTGGGCACGTGCGAGGGCGTACACCGCGTCCTTTACATCACAACGGATTGTGAGGGTGCCACTGCTGCCGGGCATCTTGACGAGGCCATAAGCGTGGTGTGTTGCGGCCATGAACTTGGAGAGCGCCGAGTAGCCCAAGACGGCGTTGTAGGGCAGGCCGATGCGAGCCACATCGAAGACGACGAGCTCCGTACGGTAGTTCTCGCGGGTGCCGAAGGTGACGGGAAGGCGCACCTGCCACAGGGGGGCAGTGGCGCCGCCGGTAATGCCCGGGGAGCGTCTCGAAAGTCTCCACAAAGAGCACGTTGAGGCCAGCGCCGCCGTCGATGAGCGTCTTGGTGACGGCCACACCACTGATGGTCGGAGTGCATAGAAAAGGGACAGCCCCCGCAGCCCTGGCGGACCTGGGATGGTCGCTGGCGTCGAAGGAGACGGGGAACTCGGACCACTTGAGGCGGCCGGCGGGCTCGGGTGCCTGAAGGGCCGCGCTCACCTCGCGCATGAAGCGCTTGAGGTGGCGGCTGGACGGAGGGGCCTAGGCCCCTCCCAGGATGCAGGCCACCCCTCGGGGCCCCTGGGAACCACCGCTGGTGGCGACGGCCTTGGCTGGGCGGTGGCCGTCGGCGCCGCTCAGCACGGACGGGCCGCGGCCCGGAGGAGGAAGAAGACAGGGAGCGGTGCGCCCAGGCCGCTCAGCGCGCCGTGGTGAAGTGGACACGGGGCGAGGGGGCGCCTGGCCTCCGCTGGCGGCAAAGACGATCTCGGTGATGCGCTTGAGCCAGGCATCGCAGCCGTCCTTGGAGGGGGGACAGCGCAGCAGCCTCTGAGCCATGAGTAGCGCGGCGCGCGGAGCAAGGGGGCCGCTCCCTGTGGGCGAAGACGCGGTGGAGGAGAGGCTGCGGTCCCGCCCACTCGCCGACGGTTGGATGGAGGAGGACGCCCGCTCCCCAATGGGCCCGGCGGCGGCGGCCCAACGTGCAGCGCGCTCGCGACGCGCGGCGGCGTCGTCCATGTCGGTGCCGATGTCGAGGTCGAAGGCGCGAAGACGGCAAGTCCCCCTACCTGGCGCGCCAAATGTCGGAGTCTAGGATCTGCGTCCAAGAAACTTCTCCAAGAACTTAGGATTCAAACTCTGGGGGACTTTGCTTGGCAGCCTACGACAGGACTACGGCGGGGACGCGTCGGACTCGCCGGCTCTCACCGGACACGAAGGGGACGCGCGAGCTACCCAGGTTTGGGCCACCGTGCGGTGTAATACCCTACTCCTGCTTGTGTTGGATTGCTCTGTGGTGGAGAGCTTATGCTCGAGGTACAAGAGGTGTGGGGGAGAATGGGTCGATCCCCTTACATGGAAGCAGCCCTGCCCCTTTTGTAGTGCCTTGGTCCTCTTCCCCGAAAATATGAGCAGGAACGGGAAGCCATAGGGCGGCAATTCAAAGGGGGACAGGGGCGCAGGCTTATCCTGACTAAAGGTGGTCTCCGCCTGTTAAAGCAGCTCCTCGTGATGCGCTAGTGGGCTTGGCGATGACCTCCGTCCTAGCGCGCTGATCCGTCTTGATCTTCTATCACCAAGGAGGAAAACCTTTGGGACTTGCTTTGGGGGAGGCAGATGCCACTGCTCCCTTATCACTAAAATGGAAACCTGTCTGAGTTGTACCCTGCTGTCCTTGCCCTGGCATCGGGACGTCACCCACGTGAGAGGCCAACCGGTGCCGCATGTCACGCCCCATGAAGCGGCCTCACGAGGGGTTGCCTCGCGAGGCGATCTGGGGCCTGGCGGGGAGGGGCCTCGCGAGGCTAGCTCTCCGCGAGGCGACTCCCTCCTGAGCAACGGCGCCAGGGCCACCTTGCCGGGGCCAGCCCAAGCGTCGCCTCCTGGGCCAGAGGCAGACGGGCCGTGGTACCCTGGTTCCCACTGGGCCGACAATTTGTTTATTTTGAAATGGTTAATTTAAATGCTGCTGGCTCTGTTTTAATTAGGTTGAGGCCATTTTAATAATTCAAATGATGTTGGATTATTCATGACAATTAGTTAGTGAATATTTGCATCCCAACAAACTTTTTTGAATTACTGTTTGAAGAATTAATAATTTGACTTGTAATTTGAATTCAAATTTGACTTTGGTTTTTATCAAGTGGCAATTTGGCTCGGTAAAGCATGATGATATGGCATCATTAGTATGGGATTACTGTAGCTTAACTATTGGGGTGTTACAAAGAGAGAGAGAGAGAGAGAAAGAGAGAGAGACATCTAGCTACTGCTATGGACCCGTAGGTCCTATGGGGAACTACTCACACATCATTGGGGAGGCAGCAAGGTTGATGAAGATAGCCTCCGTGATGGATTCCCCCTCCGGTAGAATACCGGAAAAGGCATCCAGATGAGATCGCGGAAGAACAGAGGCTTGCGTCGGTGGAAGAATTGTTTCGTGACCTCTCTTGGGGTTTATGAATATTTGGGAATTTATAAGCTTCGAATTAGGGTAAATGGAGAAGCAGGGGGGCCACAAGGGGGCAGGGCACGCCCCTTGCCTTGTCGCCTCCCCGTCTGTCGTATGGACTCCCCCCAAAGCTTCTAGGGTCTCTTCTGGTCCAGAAAAAATAATTAAAAATTTCATCGTGCTTGGACTTCGTCTGATATGGATTTTCTGTAAAACCAAAAACAAGCAGAAAACATCAACTGGCATTGGGCACTGAGTTAATAGGTTAGTTCCCAAAAATGATATAAAATGGTGTATAAAGCATACAAGATTCATAATATAATAGCATGAAACAATCAAAAATTATAGATACGTTGGAGACATATCAGAGGGTTTGATGATCTTGTTTTGCTTCCCTCAAGTGTTGCTTCGGTTCAGTTCATTGGCGGGATGATGTAGCTTTCTACAAAGTTCTGACAATTGATCGGCTCTGGCTATCGACGATCTGCTAACAGTTCTTTGGGCTTCATCATAGTCAAGAATAGTGAACTATCGCAAACACGAAAGGGCAATGAAGATGTTCGATCTTCTAGGGGGTCATGCGTAATGACGAAGTTTAGTGTGGGGCTAGAGATTTTTAATTAAGTCTCTTCCATCACACACCCCGACATTTAATCTAGCAACAAGAATTATCGCCTTAATGGTGGACGTAGGTAGCTAGAGTTCTCCGAAAACCCGAGAAGCCACGTAATTAAAATTTGCTAAACTGATTAGAGGACGTCTAACTTGGTTTTGCAGGATGCATGTGATGTGGTATAGCCCTTCGTCATAATAATGAGTTTATGGATTAGATGGTTATATGATGTAGCGTTAAGTGACCTACGCGTCGCAGTACGGCATGATCTGGAGCCAAAGGATTGTCACTTTAATGACCTGCGTGTCAACCCCATTATTTTATCGACGGACGTGGCGGACTTGTTACGAAGGACCCCGGCGCAAGGAATCTTCACCAGGTGTAGAGAAGTATGGGCCAAAAAATTTTGTGCCACGACAGCATTTTTTGAAACGGCAGCAATTTCTGAAATTGGTGCCACAGCAGCGTTTTTGAAACGGCAGCAATTTCTGAAATTGGTGCCACGGCAGCATTTTTGAAATGATTGCCACGGCAGCGATTTCTAAAATAGCTACCACGGCAGCGTTTTTGAAACGCCTGCCACGGCAACAATTTTTCTACCGCCACGACAACGTTTCAGTTGAAGATTCATAAAGACCGTGAAGACTTCCCAGCGCCAAGGGCCATACGCCTATACCATATCATGCTATTATGAATTTCCTGAGATGTTTATCCCTTTTTGATTGCACCCTTTTGATTGCGCAGTAGTCAATTATTAGGATGATCTCCCACTGAAAATATCGAGTTGTTAGTGCTCTTCCCAGTGTAGCAACCGTCTATACACGTAGCTTTTCGGGGTACGTCATGTCCACATGAGTACGAACGGATCGTGAGGTGTAAGGTGGGTGAAGGTCAGACCTCACGCCGAAAACACTCGGTTGTCTTGAAGTTCAATAGAATTGTTCTGAGCTCGGAGCACAAAGCATCAAAAGATGAACAAGAGTCAAATGGAGATGTGATCGGCAAGTTGGCCTACCGATTGAAGTTCACGTCATCAGTGATGTCCACATCAAAGGCGGTGAATTAGATATAGGTCTTGAATCACTTAAAATCAATTATGAGAGATATTGCTTTGAGTGGGAGCACATTATGAATTAATTAAGTTTAATCACTAGTGCAATTAATTATGAACATTGTATATGTATAGTTTGCATTATAGTTATAGAATAATGGCTCGCGGATCCACCATTCCTATTGAAATTGATTAGCTGTTATTATCTGGTTGAATCTTTACGATTGGTAAATGTAATGAGAGGATCATCCTCTAGAGTGCCGAGAAGGATTTTTTCCTATTGCATGCTTACAATACTCTCCCGCAGATGTCATGGATGATGAGACTCACGTCCATCTATCCAAAAGGCTAGAATCTTATTACGGTCTGCTTGCTTCCAAGAAACCCGTACTTCAAATGTTTGGGATAGTCATGTGATATTGTTGGAACTGAAAATTGTTTTTAGAAACGAACAAAGGCTAAAAGATATGTGATATCTAAAGAAGTGTTTGTTTGCAAATTCTAGTGAAGCGTTCAACTATGTTTAAGACTAAAATGCATAGGATCCGGAAGAACACCAGTCATGAGTTGATGGTGAGAACTTAAGAGAAAGAACAAATTCGAAGGATGTAGTGAGACTTACATGCCTAGGAAAGTTCGGGGCTCACGCTACTCTTAAAGTTGGATGCTTCTTCTATGAGTGGGAAAAAATTGCAAGTAAAACTATAAGAAGTAAAAGGCAGAAAGAAAGAAGACTGGAATGTCCGGTTCTGGTATGAATGTCATACAAGAAGACTGGAATGTCCAGCTCAGGTATGAGTGTCATACAAGTTAAAGGATGTAGAAAAAGTTGGTCAAGTAAGTGTAATTCTTGAGAATTTTGATTAAATTGTTGATCACTAATTTTTGGGATTGTGGTTAAAAGTTGATCACAAGGATATCGATTCGATTGCATGTTGGTGCGAATCGATGCAAGAACTACTACGGCCTAAATGACCAACAAATAACGAGGTTAAAATATGTGATGGAAACTTTATAAAATTTACAGTAATTCCCATTAGTATATTACCTCTTTGTTTATTTTCATAATTTATTTTAGAGTTTTATCCTCTAGCCTATTGAATAATACTTATTGCAAGGACATTGTTCATGAGAGAACAATAGTTGTTCGATGTTATGAACAAAAGGCCATACTCCTATTATGAATAGGATGTATGGTATGAATATTGATAGTAAAATTGAACATCCATAACACTGACGCTAAATGTCGTAAGACTAAAAGAATACCACATATGTGTGGCACTGCATTTAGTCACATTGGAGAAACCCGCATGGAGAAATTCCATAGTGATGGATTTTGAAGTCATCTGATTATGAATCATCTAACACTTGCAATTTTCGTCCAAATGGTGAAGTAAACTAAAATACCGTTCACAAGCCATAAATGAACGGGCAACAAAATAATTGGAAACATACATGTTGATGTGTGTAGTCCAATGAGTGTTGTTGCAAGCAGTGGATTTATCTATCTTCAAGGATGACTCAAGTAAGATATTTATATTTACTTATTGAGACATAAATCTGGATCCTTTGAAATGTTTCAAAAGTTTTTCGGAATGAAGTAGAAATTATTGTAACAAGAAAATTATGTTTCTACAATTAGAGTGCAGAAAGAAATATTTGAGTTACAAGTTTAGCAATTGTCAGATGAGTTGTGAAAAGAGTTTCTTAACTTGTTTCTCCCGAAACATCACTGTGAGTGGTGTGTCTGAGTAGATGTAATCGAATCATGTATGACATGGTGAGATAAAAAATGACATTAAATCAATTTGCCAATATACTTTTTAATGTGATGCTTTAGAGACTATGGCTTTTACACTGAAAAGAGCACCATCAAATCTGTTGAATTGACGCCATATAAGATATGGTATGGTAGGAAAAACCATTTGGTCTTTTCTTAACATTTGGGAATATAAGACATAAGTAAAAGTGTTTATGAGTTTATGTCCCAAGACAGATAAGTGCTACTTTGTTGGTTATCCCAAATAGTTGGGTATTCCTCTATCACTACACCGAGGCAAAAGTGTTTTGCTACAGAGTGCGGTAAATTTTGAAGAAAATGTTTTCTGCAAAATAGTGAGGGGGAGGACAATGCAACTCGACGAGATTATAGATCTTCATCATCAGATCAAAGGAAAGAAACACTGGAAGTAGTTCCAGGATTTCCTACCGCGACTGATACGGAAGCATCTACATGAGATATAGAGACTTCGGTCGAACTTGCAGCTGAACTATACAGGTTGGGCAAACTCATGCAAACCTTCATGGTGTGCAGATGAGATATCGTTGAACAAACAATAAACCTATAATACACAAAGAAGCATTGATGGGCCCTGACTCCGGAATTGGCTATAAGCCAAAATAAACCGAGATAGTATCCATATACATAATTCCAGTTTAGAACTTGATGAACCCTCCGGAAGACTTTGAGTCCAAAGTATAGTAATGGATCTATAAACTGACAAAGCTAAAAATGTTTTATAATGCTTGACTTGTTACAAATAGTTTATGACAAGATCAAGGAGTTGACTATGACGAGATTGTCTCATCATAGCAATACTTAAAGTCAGTTCGGATTAAACTAGCAATTGCTAAATATTTCAATTATGAGATATAATAGATGGGTGTCAAAATGATTCCCATGAGATGGAAATAGAACCAAGGTTGTGTATTTGATATGGTCCAAGGTAATTTTGTTGATCCAGAGGATGATAGTAAGTGTGGAAACTTCAAGAGATACTATAATGGACTGAAGCAAGCATAGTGGAGTTGGAATGTAACATCCCAAAATTTTAAATGTTGGAATGTTATACTAATTAAGTAATAATGTTTGCTTGTGTGATTGTTGTGTGAAATTGAGAGGAATTTGAAACTTCTAAAAAATTTAATGAGAGGGAATAATAGGACTTTCCCAAAATATTTCATATTGCACTTCTGTGTGAATTGCCATTTGAATCCCCTTTGAATTTTGAACCAGAGAAAAACGACCTTCATGCCATTCAATGATTTTCATGAGAGAAGATAACATGACCATTTCAAAATATATGAAAGAGAGTGGGAAGTGATGAGGAGCACTTTTGAATTCCATTTGATTCACTTTTGAAAAGTTTTCCATTTCGAGTTTCAAGATCATTTCCATTTATTCAAATAAAATAAGAGAGAGAGAGGATAAAATGACTTCCTCAAATATAAGAGAGTTGGAAAAAAAATATTAGAATATTATTTGGAGTTTCTCAAGTTTATTTGGTATTTATTTTATTGGCCAAAAGTGCATTTAATGCATTAGAAAAGTTATTTTCAAAATTGTCTGTGCTGGAATTAATGTTCACTGTGCTCTATATTATCATTAGTGATTTTAGAAATTTATGTGATATTTTTAGAAATTAGTTTGGAGTTGTTTTGGCCTCAAAAGGTTTTCTGTTAAAACACACACACACACACACACACACACACACACACACACACACACACACACACACACACACAGCGCCAGGCACTACTGGAATCAGCAAATTTGCCGTCTGCCAGTTCTTTGCCGTCAGCTGGCGGACGGCAAAGAAGCTCTTTGCCATCCGTTTCCAGAAAACACACGGCAAAGAAGGTGTTTACCGTCAGCCTTCGCTTTGCCGTCAGCTAGCTGACGGCATCGAAGCTTTGCCGTCTGCTAGCAGACGGCAAAGAGGGTGGGTGGCCCACTAACGAGAACGACCTAACGGCCACTTTCTTTGCCGTCTGCTGGCGGACGACAAAGCTTCTTTGCCGTCCGCCAGCAGACGGCAAAGAAAGTGGCCCTTTTAACGGCCGTTTCCCCCCGGCCCCACCCCACTAGCTAGGCTCTTTGCCGTCTGCTAGCAGACGGCAAAGAGCTGTGACCTAACTGAAAAGGGGCCGGCGCCCGCGCCCCACCCCTCTCTCTCTCCTCTAGATCTCTCTCTCTCCCGGCCCTCACCTCACCCGCGCCGCCGCCCCTCTCTCTCTCTCCCGGCCCTCACCTCACCCGCGCCCCACCCCTCTCTCTCTCCCCTCTCTCTCTCTCCCGGCCCTCACCTCACCCGCGCCGCCGCCCCCGGGCCCGAGCTGCCCCCGCCCCGACCCCCGGTGACGCCCCGCCCCGCTGCCCCGGCGACGCCCCGCCCCCGGCGCCTAGGCGCCCCGCCGCCCCGGCGCCCCGCCGCCTCCTCCACCACCGCCGGAGCCAAGGTGACCTTTTTTTTGTTTTTTTCTACTGTTATTTGCTGTTTAGGTTTAGGTGTTGTTAATAGGTTTAGGTTAGTGGTAGGATTTGGTTAGTGCTAGGTTTAGGTTTAGATAATTAGAAGAAGAAGAAAGTTGAAAAAAAGTTGAAAAAAAGCCAAGTGTTGAAACTTGGAACACCCAAACTGACTCAAGTCGGTTTGGTTGTTTGAAGTTTCAAAACTTGGCTTTAATCCTCGTCACAGAGGCTGCCAGACAAATTTGCCAAGGTGTTCGACCGTCATCGGCCCCCAGAACTATTGCTGCGCGCGGGACACCGGGCGCCGGCGTTACTTGTGGGATGTGGATCTAGTGTTCAACGCCGAGTGCCACATGTATCTTGGACCGATGATACTTGCTATTTAGGGTTTCATCGACGTCGAGGAACCCCCTAACCCGCTCGTCTTGTTATAAATATTTAGTTAGGTTGACGGAAAAAACAATATTCCTATGTTACTCATCTTTCGATTAAAATGTGCAGTTTTTTCGTCGGTGCGAGGGTCTAGTGTTCGACGAGCTCCGCCCCTGCGTTCGTGGGTGAGCACAAATGACATCTCCTCCTCCCCCCTTCATTTGCTCTGTTCCGGTCTTCGTGCCGATGAAACTTGCTAGCTATAGGTGTCTTCAATCATTAGTATGCGTGGCCACTATGCGTCTCCCGTTCGAAAGGGTTACATCTATAAATATGCATGCATTAGCATATTTATAACCGTGATTCTTTCGAATTGTCCAACGTTATCCATGGACAGCCCGAGTATGTGTAGATTGGGTTCGTTTTCCCATATGCTCTGCTCCGGATCCGATGCAGAATTTTGTCAGTGCCTCCCTGTTGTTCTCCGGGTACACATCCTCTCTGCTTATTGCCGAGACGTGTATCAGGAGAACAACGGGGAGGTGCTGCCGAAATTTTGCGTCGGATCCGGAGCAGAGCATGGGAAAACGAACCCAATCTACACATACTCGGGTGGGATGACCTATCTTTACCTACTAGCGTCTAGGTTGCATGGACGTAATAAAACTGACAAACTCTATTAACTGATGAACATGGTTTGCTGAATTATGTATATATTTCTTGTGTGTCCAGTAGCTAGGCAAGATGAGTGATCGTGCGTGGATGTACACCGGTCACACTAGTCAGAAATACATGACCCATGAATGGATAACAAAAACCAAGGGGTTTGTGACAGCCGCATTTGCAAATGGACAGAAAATAACCTGGTGCCCCTGTGCCGATTGCGACAACTATCATAAGAGGTCAGAGTTTGAAATGATCAAACACCTGCAGAAGTGGGGATTTACGCCTAATTATATGGTCTGGACATTTCATGGTGAGTCTGCCCAACGTGCCAGAGCTGAGGTGGTTCGTCGTCGCACCGACGAGCATGGTACCGGGATCGAAGACATGGTGCAAGACTTTGATGATGCTCGGGATTCGGACGATGAGATGGAGGAATCTGCAAAGGCCTTCAATGATATGTTGGAGCCTTCAAAACGTCCTCTCCACGAGCACACTGAGCTTTGTCAGCTGGATGCCATCGCACAAGTAATGGCTCTGAAGGCTCAATTCAACCTGGGCAGAGAATGCTACGACGCGATGATGACGATATTTGGACGCTTTCTACCCAAAGGCGCATCAGCCGGCCCAACTAGCCATTTGGCCCAAGGCCTGCCCCGCGCCCGAACACCTTTGGCGCCGGCCGCTCGCCCCTCTCTCTTCCCTGCCGCTGCCACTGACTGGTGGGGCCCGGCCCCAGCCATCCTCAACCTCCCGCACCTTTCGCTCGGATGAGCTTATCCGCCACGACCCCGCAGCCCCGACCTAGCCTATATAAACCCCAGGACCCCTCTCTCTCACCTCGTCGTCTCACTTCTCCCCACGCCGCTTGTAGCCGATGCTTTGTCCGTTTGAATCTCGCCCGAGCCGAGCTGCTCCGCCGTTGTTTCCATCGCCAGTGAGCCACTCCGACCTCCATTCTTCTGTCAATCACCTCCACATGCCCAGGCGCATCATTTTGACACTTTTTTGTGCCCTAGGACCCGTCTAAGCAGGCACCCGTTCGATGCCCGAGCCACCAGAGTTCGCGCAGTACACCGGAGCGCCACCGCCTTCGTCTCGCTTGACCCCGACGCCCAGAGGACCCCCCCTCCCCCGCCACCACCATTCGAACCCCCTAGATGCGCCGCACCTCCCCATCCCCTTCCCCGATGCCGAGGACCGCCGGAGCCGCTGCCCCGATCGACGCCGAGCCGCCCATGCCGTCGTTCTTCGTCGCTGGCCGCCGTTGACCCACTGTAAGCCGCCGCCGCCCCTCCCATCCGTTAGATCGATCGTAGACGGTGTAGATTAGACTAGGTTTTATTAGATCGAATCAGTACGCGGTTAACTGCGGTTTTATTTAAACTGAGCCGGTCGGTTTTCTTTTAATTAGCCACCGCGAGCCGTTTTTCTTAAGTCACGGCCACCCGCCCGCAGCAGAGGCTCACAGCCACTCGTAGCACGCCACGTGGCACTTTTGCCATGATTGGCCGAAACTTAACCATTTCAGATTCAGAATTCTTCAAATTTTGTTTATAGCATATCATTAGTTCTACAACTCCAAAGTCAGTGATTCTGTTTCCTACTGGTTCATATTGATCCCCTCTATCCAGTGATATCATCTTTGAAAACTTTTGCTAATTTCAAATTTGAATTTATTCAGATTTGAATTCAAACCCTATTTGGCCATATCTCCTAAATCGTAGACCCGTTTGAATTAATTTCTTTTGCATTTTGTCACCGTAGCCAAATCCTATGACTTGAACTTTATCATGGTATTTTCACACAATTAGGATCTGTCCATAATAATTTTACTCCTACGCCATGTATACACTTTAGTTCACATCACAAATTTTGAACCCTAGTTCACACGTTGCATTTGCACTTAGGAATTTTGTGAAAGTTAGGTGTGTTGGATTTTTATTTGGGTTTTCCGAGTCTTTTGTTATGCATGTTATTCTGGTTCTCTAAAATGATTGCTCATGTGTGTTTATTTACTTTGGCGATAGATTGTCCGAAGTGCTAAGCAAATTATTATCATTCTGTAGAGTTGAACCACCGGTACCAAGGCAAGTTCACATTTGACCATACTTTCATTACCTATTTTTTTATGCACTTAGTCCTTTGTGGTAGGATTGCATGGTAGGAATTTATGCCGGATGGCTATGCTTAAACCTAGTAGTTCATTTGAGGTAGGTCTGAACTATACAATCTTTATCGCTACCATGTAAGATTATATTGCCTCGCTAAAGTAGATGTGGATTGGGAATGTGTTCATGGTGAGACATGAGTGACAAAGTAGTAATCAGGACCACGACTTTCAAATGAACTACCTGGGCGGAATTTGTTTGAATGGTGGTGAAGTACAGTGGGAGCATGTATGGGAAGTCCATGGTGGTGCAGCACTAGTGGTCCGTCCGCTCAGGCTCAAAGGGATCAAATGTGTTTTCATGTCTAGATGCTTACGTGTGCAGCCACAAGCCAATATGGGCTCCGGCTTAGTTGAGTAGTTAGTGTGACCTCTTTCCAGGATGGGCTAGCGGATGTAGAATGTGTAGGTGTACCGGCCTATCCGTGGGTTAAGAGGGAATACTTTCGAAATACTATGTCTCGATCTTCCGATCAAGGAGGTGGTCGAATCTTGTGCGGAAAAGTGCGCAAACCTCTGCAGAGTGTTAAATCTAATCGATTAGCCGTGTCCCCAGTTACGGACAATTTGAGCTTTTAGTAGTGGAAATGTCGGGAGCTCTGATCACCCTTAATTTAATCAGTTGGGTTTAAATGAAACTTTGGGAATAGACTGAGTTGGGGTACCACCTCAATCATATGCTATTTGTAGTGATAGAATAATTTCTTTTACAATAGGGAAAAATCAGCTTTATGCAAAGTTAAACTTAGAGCCTTCCACCAGCCAAATTACATGTACAAGTAGGTTCATTATACTCTTATGATGTGACTTGCCAGTACATTCCATGTACTGACCTACACGGCTGCAACTTATCATGTTGCGGGAATTTCTACGACGAGTAAGAGTTACGTTGTAGGGTTACGGTCTACACTCAACTTGCCGTTGGCATTGATGGGACTCCACACCCTTATGATTGTTTTCCGCTATGTTATATGAGGTATAATCTGGATCTACGTTATCTTTTTAACATGTGATGTTATGGTATTTCATCGATGTACTGTGTGTGCTAGCATACTGATTCAGGGATAGCACAGAAAGCACAGAGGCACCGATCCTTTTGGGTCGGGTCGCTACAGAGATGGTATCAGAACACATGTTGACTGTAGGACGTGACCCTAGAAACTGGAAAGCCCTTAGGAAAGGATCTCTCTAAAACTTTATTTTCAAAAAGATCCTTTACCTCTCATCTTTTCTGAGTTTTATCAAATATTCTGTCTTATCCCTAAATAGTTAGACTATACACATTTCCATTTTGACCACATGAAGGATCAACTGATACCACTTCGGGAAGGACAAGATATCAGATAACGCATGACCAATTCTGAGTAAAGAGGATTTCCCCAGACATTTTAAGAATGGAAGCTACAAGTATTGAAGGCTCCGAGGACTCGAAGAATTTGAAGACCCTGAAGAATTTCAAGATTTATATGACCCTTTAGAAGGCCAAAACCCCTGATGTATACTCCCGTTAGATGCGATGATTTGTGAGCTGTCCTTTGTGTGTGTTTTCTGACAGCAACAAATAAAACTGATTTTCAAAACTATGTTGTTTGTATGGGCATCTTTCTCCCTCTCTTATCTCATCCCCAAAACCCTTGGACCCAATAGACGATGAATGAAGATGGACTCGTATTTTCCGGATCGATGACTCAGTTGGAGGCAGAACAATGGATTCAGAACATGGAGGATCACATGCGGAATAACATTGTTGACAGAAAAGATATGGTTCAATATGCTCTTCAATACTTTGCAAAAAGTGCTGCAACATGGTGTAGGATGCACCAAGCTATACAAGGATGGAATGGAGCAAAAACTTGGGAGGAATTCAAGATGACTCTACTGAGGTCTCATCTTATCCAGAAGCCCTATGGCAATAAAATGAAGAAACCTTGTGCGTGCAAGATTTGCGGAGAGATAGGACACACCCATGAAGAACACAAGGATGGATGCCCACATTGTGAAGAAAATCACCGAGCTGAAGAATGCCAAACTAGGCAGGTTACTTGTTTCTTGTGTGAAGGAACTACGCACTACCCTGCTCAGTGCCACATTTACCCCAAGGTGCAGCAAATCATCCAGCAACAGAAAGAAGGAGTGACAGAAGCCCTCAGGGAAAGTTTAGAAGAACTTGTGATGAAGGAAGATGTTAAAGACACAGATGAAGAAGGCCTAATCAGATTTTACTCCAATGCCTACTATTCCTGTGGAGAAGAAGGACATTTTTCACAGAATTGCACGAAGGAAAGAAAGGAGTATCTGGGAAACTTCTCGACAGTAGAAGTGGAGTTTGATCCACAGGAAATAGAAGGTTTGATCGGAACAGAGAAGTCTAGGAAGAGAAAGAGAATGTGCCCCCAGAACAACCCAATCTCTGCGAAGAAGGACAAGAGTCATATTACCTGTTTTGAGTGTAAGAACACAGGACATTATGCCAATGATTGTCCAGAAAAGAAGCAAAGAACCCAAGGAACCTATGGAGGCACAAGGAAGCCCAGGGAATTGTCAGAAGTTAATTGCTTTCATTGCAATGCTGCAGGACATTATGCCATTGACGGTCCAGACCCGAAGAAAGCTGGAGCTGAGTAGTTGAGATTTTAATATTGGTAAAAAGTGTAGTATGAAGCACTCTTATTTTCATGAGGATATGGAGTTGAATTTTGTAATGAAAGTCTTGGGGATTGTAATTAATTCATGAATCAATAAAATGTGTCATGATTTCATATGTTGAATTGTATGAGTTGTTACTCTATAAACAAAGATTTTGACCAATTTCGAGGATATGAAAAATATGGACTATGGATGGATTTTGTGCATTACATTTTAAGGGTGGTAATACCCTGTGTGAACACTAGACCAATGGAAAGGAAAATGTTGTTCCATAGGGTGGAGTTTGGACAAAATAAGTTGGAGTTTTGTTTTCATTATGATGGTTACCCCAAGAGTATGAAGGAATGAAGTACTATTGGGTTTAAAGGAGATGTAATGTTGGAATATGGAACAATAGTAACTCCAAGGATGAGTTAAAGCTGTACAAGTATTGAAGTGGGCCCGTAACCCACAGAACCAGGAGTTAATAAGGAGCAAGCACTACCTTATTGAAGGAAGAAACTGGAAGAAGTTGTGATTTCAACAGCAAATGCTTCATAGGAGGTTACGCAAAAACCCGAGAGTTGTGAAGGAACGATAGATGTTATGTTTGGCTTGCAGAACCAATGGATTTTACCTGAACCCAGTTCGAGGACAAGAGAAATTCTGCAATGCTTGTGAGAATGCCCGAGTGTTAGAAATGCGAGATTCGCTAAACCTTATACAAGGTAATGATTTGGGTGCGAAATGGATTGATCACCATACCGACTTACTCTTATCATTTGCTCTTGCTATTTGGAATGGTAAATCTAGAGTGACTTACCCATAGTAGAGAGATGACGATGTCAAAACTTTGTTTAAACCTTAGAATGGTAGGACGATTGATCCATGTACAAGGCAACCGTTGCCAATCGTAGGTTATACGGTGAGATTTAGCCAAGATCCATTTTCCTGCAGGAACCAGTATTTGCCGACCACCATGAGATTGACGACAGTTGTTTAGCATTGGTGCCAGACCTTTCAAGCCTCGGAAGAACTTATGAAAGGACTCAAGATTTTGCGGGAAACGATATGCCTATACCGAAAGAGCAACAATGAAGGAATTATCCCGAACATGTGCGAAGACAGATGTTGTCAAGAAGGAAGTACATGAGTTTTGATGAAACCGTGACTTTGATTTTAAGGGTGGTAGCACCCCAGACCTTTGTGATGATCAATGGATTTTCGAAAGGACCCCAAACCCTAACCTTTTATTTCTAGCCTCTTCGAATCTCGAGGGCGAGATTCATTTTAAGGGTGGTAGTTTGTAACATCCCAAAATTTTAAATTTTGTAATGTTATTCTAATTAAGTAATAATGTTTGCTTGTGTGGTTGTTGTGTGAAATTGAGTGGAATTTGAAACTTTTGAAAAATTTAATGAGAGGGAATAATAGGACTTTCCCAAAATATTTCATATTGCACATCTGTGTGAATTGCCATTTGAATCCCCTTTGAATTTTGAACCAGAGAAAAACAAACTTCATGCCACTCAATGATTTTCATGAGAGAAGATAACATGACATTTTCAAAATATATGAAAGAGAGTGGGAAGTGATGAGGAGCACTTTTGAATTCCATTTGATTCACTTTTGAAAAGTTTTCCATTTTGAGTTTCAAGATCATTTCCATTTATTCAAATAAAATAAGAGAGAGAGAGGATAAAATGACTTCCTCAAATATAAGAGAGTTGGAAAAAAATTAGAATATTATTTGGAGTTTCTCAAGTTTATTTGGTATTTATTTTATTGGCCAAAAGTGCATTTATTGCATTAGAAAAATTATTTTCAAAATTGTTTGTGCTGGAATTAATGTTCACTGTGCTCTATATTATAATTAGTGATTTTAGAAATTTATGTGGTATTTTTAGAAATTAGTTTGGAGTTGTTTTGGCCTCAAAAGGTTTTCTGTTAAAAAAATAACACACACACACAGCGCCAGACCAGGCGCATCAGCCGGCCCAACTGGCCATTTGGCCCAAGGCCTGCCCCGTGCCCGAACTCCTTTGTCGCCGGCCGCCCGCCCCTCTCTCTTCTCTGCCGCTGCCACTGACTGGTGGGGCCCGGCCCCAGCCGTCCTCAACCTCCCGCACCTTCCGCTCGGATGAGCTTATCCGCCGCGACCCCGCAGCCCCGACATCGCCTATATAAACCCCAGGACCCCTCTCTCTCACCACGCTGTCTTACTTCTCGCCACGCCACTCGTAGGCACCGCTTCGTCCATTTGAATCTTGCCGGAGCCGAGTCGCTCCGCCGTTGTTTCCGTCGCCAGTGAGCCACCCCGACCTCCATTCTTCTGTCAATCACCTCCACGTGCCCAGGCGCATCATTTTGACACATTTTTTTGTGCCCTAGGACCCACCGGAGCAGGAACCCGTTCGACGCCCGAGCCGCCGGAGTTCGCGCAGTACACCGGAGCGCCACTGCCTTTGTCTCGCTCGACCCCGACGCCCCGAGGACCCCCCCGCCACCACCATTCGGACCCCCTAGATGCGTGGCACCTCCCCGTCCCCTTCCCCGACGCCGAGGACCACCAGAGTCGCCGCCCCGTTCGACGCCGAGCCGCCCGAGCCGTCGTTCTTCGTCGCCGGCCGCTGTTAACCCACTGTAAGCCACCGCCGCCCCTCCTATCCGTTAGATCGATCGTAGACGGTGTAGATTAGACTAGGTTTTATTAGATCGAATCGGTACACGGTTAACAGAGGTTTTATTTAAACCGAGCCGGTCGGTTTTCTTTTAATTAGCCACCGCGGGCCGTTTTTCTTAAGTCTCGGCCACCCGCCCGCGGCAGACGCTCACAGCCACTCGTAGCGCGCCACGTGGCACTTTTGCCACGGTTGGCCGAAACTTAACCAATTCAGATTCAAAATTCTTCAAATTTTGTTTTTAGCATATCTTTAGTTCTACCACTCCAAATTCAGTGATTCTTTTTCCTACTGGTTCATATTGATCCCCTCTATCCAGTGATATCATCTTTGAAAACAATTGCTAATTTCAAATTTGAATTTATTCAGATTTGAATTCAAACCCTATTTGGCCATATCTCCTAAACCGTAGACCCGTTTGAATTAATTTCTTTTGCATTTTGTCACTGTAGCCAAATCCTATGACTTGAACTTTATCATGGTATTTTTCACACAATTAGGATCTGTCCATAATAATTTTACTCCTATGGCATGTATACACTTTAGTTCACATCTTAAATTTTGAACCCTAGTTCACACGTTGCCTTTGCACTTAGGAATTTTGTGAAAGTTAGGTGTGTTGGATTTTTATTTGGGTTTTCCGAGTCTTTTGTTATGCATGTTATTCTGGTTCTCTGAAATGATTGCTTATGTGCGTTTATTTACTTTGGCGATAGATTGTCCGAAGTGCGAAGCAAATTATTATCATTCTCTAGAGTTGAACCACCGGTACCAAGGCAAGTTCACATTTGACCATACTTTCATTACCTATGTTTTTTTATGCACTTAGTCCTTTGTGGTAGGATTGCATGGTAGGAATTTATGTCGGATGGCTATGCTGAAACCTAGTACTTCATTTGAGGTAGGTCTGAACTATACGAACTTTGTCGCCACCGTGTAAGATTATATTGCCTCGCTAAAGTAGACGTGGACTGGGAATGTGTTCATGGTGAGACATGAGTGACAAAGTAGTAATCAGGACCAAGACTTTCAAATGAACTACCTGGGCGGAATTGGTTTGAATGGTGGCGAAGTACAGTGGGAGCATGCATGGGAAATCCATGGTGGTGCAGCACTAGTGGTCCGTTTGCTCAGGCTCAAAGGGATCAAACGTGTTTTCATGTCTAGAAGCTTACGTGTGCAGCCACAAGCCAATATGGGCTCCGGCTTAGTTGAGTAGTTAGTGTGACCTCTTTCCGGGATGGGTTAGCAGATGTAGAATGTGTAGGTGTACTGGCCTATCCGTGGGTTAAGAGGGAATACTTTCGAAAGACTATGTCTCGATCTTCCGATCAAGGAGGTGGTCGAGTCTTGTGGGGAAAAGTGCACAAACCTCTACAGAGTGTTAAATCTAATCGATTAGCCGTGTGCGGTTACGGACAATTTGAGCTTTTAGTAGTGGAAATGCCGAGAGATCTCATCACCCTTAATTTAATCAGTTGGGTTTAAATGAATTTTTGGGAATAGATTGAGTTGGGGTACCACCTCAATCATATGCTATTTGTAGTGATAGAATAATTTCTTTTACAATAGGGAAAAATCAGCTTTATGCAAAGTTAAACTTAGAGCTTTCCACCAGCCAAATTGCATGTACAAGTAGGTTCATTATACTCTTATGATGTGACTTTCCAGTACATTCCATGTACTGACCTACACGGTTGCAACTTATCATGTTGCAGGAATTTCTACGATGAGTAAGAGTTACATTGTAGGGTTACAGTCTACACTCAACCTGCCGTTGGCATTGATGGGACTCCATACCCTTATGATTGTTTTCCGCTGTGTTATATGAGGTATAATCTGGATCTATGTTATCTTTTTAACATGTGATATTATGGTATTTCATCAATGTACTGTGTGTGCTAGCATACTGATCCAGGGATAGCACAGAAAGCACAAAGGCACCGATCCTTTTGGGTCGGGTCGCTACATGGAATCCTTGTTTTGATGAAATGGTCAAATAATATTGATTTCATCGAGGAAAGCAAAGATACTTGTATTTACAAGAAAGTAAGTGGGAGCATGATAATATTTCTAAACACTATGTGTGCATGACACATTGTTGATTGGAAATTATATAAATTTCTTGACACAAATTAGGACTTTATTGAACTAGTTTTTCAGTGAAGTACTTAGGCAGGATAGCCTTTGTATTAGGCATAATAATCTAAATAATCTATGGAGATAGTAGTGCCTAATCAGGGTTAGCCAAATACATACTGACAAGATACTAAAGTAGTTTAGTATAATAACGTCAAGAAGAGTTTCTTGCCGAGGTCACATGGAAACAGTTTTAAGCAAAAATCAGTATTTGGCATACTGATGAGCAAAGTACATGATTGAGATTTCACTCACAGTTGTGTTGTGAATTAATCATGTATTCCATGGTATGTAAAATCAGATATGTCTAGTACTCCAAGTAAGTTGTGAGTAAAGTTACCAGATTGATGAAAGTATTAATCATAGGACAACAGTGAAAATGTCATTGAGTACCAGAGTAAGAAAGACGACATGTATCTCACATACGGAGAAAATGAAGAGATTGATGTAAGGAGTTACGTCAATACAAGACTCGTTGTAAGTAGTTACATCGATGAAGTCTTCATCGGTGCTCCAAGTGATTTTCGAGTTCAATTAAAGGATATATGAAATACATTAAATGGTGGCGCGGTAAGTTGGAATTTGTCCAAGAAGGTTACCGTGGTGAATTCTATGACAAGAGCTAAAGTATGTTGTCGCTTTAGAAGCAACTATGGAGGGTGATGGATCAAGTAGTTCATTTATCATTTATGAACTTGGAATGATTCCATAGCTCAGTCTAAGGGATCAAAGGTTCTACCAGTGATTCAAGACATACAAAGCTAGTTCCACATAAATTATGAATTTTGTGGAAGAGTGAAAGATGCAAGGGAATGCAAAGATACACTTAGATCTGAAGTTGTCAGATTTGAGAAGATGAAGGCTATACCACAAGCAAAGCATGAACGAACACCGGATTGCCATTGGTGTAAAAAGAAAATGTGCTAACTAGATTATTGACTCTAGTGCAAGTGGGAGTCTGTTGGAAATATGCCCTAGAGGCAATAATATTGTATTATTAATTTCCATGTTCATAATTAAGAGTTTATATTCAATGCTATAATTGCTATGTTCCTAGAATATGTGATTCAGTGGAAAAGTCATATGCACATGTAGAATGATAAACGGTAAAAACCTGATTCCTAGTCACGCCTCTCAAACTAGCTCAAGTGTTGTTAGTGATCATGTTTTCCGGATCTTAGGATATCGTTAAGTGTAATGATAGTTCTAAAACAACTTTGAGAATATGACGTTGGAAGAACGATCATATTGAATCGACCCAAACTTGTTTGTTATACTTTGAGATATAATCGTCACAAGTCAATTGTTATAACACGGAGAGTTAACATGTGATTTAGTTCCTTAGACCATGAGAGTATCATAGTCACTTCTTACCATACGATGGACTTTGGGGTTGCTCAAACGTCATCTGTAACACGGTGATCATAACGACAGTTTCATCGGAAAGTTTGACAAGGGGCTAGATAGCTCAAGAGTGGGATTTGCTCCTCCGACAATGGAGAGATATTCTTAGGGCCCTCTCGGTGTGACGACATCCATCATCATCTAGCCAGACACAGGTTACTAGGTCATGGGGATGCCGGAACATGTCAACGAGAAAGAAGAACAAAACCGGTAACAAGGAGACCGGTATAGTGAGCATGAGAATGACTCAAGAGGATACCGTTATATCTCTCCTCGGGTTTTGTAAAGTATCGTGAAGCAAAGGGAATAGCACATGATAACCAAAGGTTCACTCAAATGTCATTCCTGTACTCATAGGGATTGATATGGATGTCCATGGTTCCGCTATCGATCATTGAACGGAAGGGGTTTTGTTCATGTCTATGTTTTACCGAACCTACAGGGTCACAAGCTTAAGGTAATCACGATTTGTTGAGTGTTAGTGGAGCAAGAGTTATGAGGAAATATTTATGAAATAGTTTCATTAATATTCAAAATAGTTTCAAGAGCAACCGAAAGCGTTTCGGGGTTACCGGAAGGGTTTCGAGGTTTACCAGGTAATACCGGTAATTGATATATAGGTGGAAAATGTTTCGGAAGATGTTAAATTAATAATAAAAGGCTCTAATACTGATTAGGAGGCTTTTATATTAAATTAAATATCAACGGGCCAATAACACTTGGTGGCGCCCCCTAGCGTGCATGGCAAGCTAGAGGGGGCCAAATTGGAGAGGGAGGAGGACTCCTCCTCCCCTAGGCCGGCGCACCAAGGAGGGGAGTCCTCCTCCCTTGTGTGGCGCCCCCTCCCCTTTCCCCTGCACCTATAGGTACTAGAGGATTTTGCCCATTGAGATATACAAGTTTTGGAGCCTCCTCTAGTTTTCTAGTTTTAGTTCTAGTTGTTGCAATTAGACCTAGATCTAATCCTCTCTAGCCTCATAATTAGATGCCCAGTGTGGTTCTAATCTTCTCCCTCTAATTCTCCAGCAGTGATTAACTCTGGACGGCGAAGCGCTGCCAGATCGTGAAGACCATACGCTTGCAAACTGTGGAGAGGGATCGTTCATGAACGGTTCGAGGGACTTCAAGTACGATCTACACCGACTTGTCTTCTTCCGCTGCAACTCGGAGTTGGTAACGGTCCAATCTAAACTGTTATTGCATCTTCGTAGTGTTCCCGGTTGATCGTAGGTCAAATTTTTTGTTTGTTTTCTACTACGTTTCGCAACATCTACGAGGAGCGAAGACGATATGAGGATAACTAGAATCCATGACACTTAAAGCATAGGTCTGGTCTCACAACCTTAATTGTTGAAATGATCATTCATATGGAAATGTATGTGACATCCTGGCTTAATAGGAATGATAGACTACTCGTATCAACAAGGTGCACCTTCTTTTTCAGGAGCCCATATGAAAGAAACCTCAAAGTTAATCATGCTTGGCTTGGAGCAATTTGAGGATGGGTGACCGACTGGGAAGTTGATCACAGGTGCGCACGAGTGAGGACAAAGTGCGCAGAAAAGACTAGTGTTGGTATGTGGGGCCAGTCTTTGTCCTGGGCGTTACAAATGTTCATACAAGACAATAGAGGAGAACGGTCCCTGCATGGAGGAGTTCGACTACTCAAGGGTGAATCACCTGTACTGAACACATATTGATGAAGTAGAATCACATGAGAAGGTAACTGATATTACCACTGCACTCGCACATTTGATGTACACCATGATTCAAAGTTTTTCCGCCCCTAGCCTATCTACTACAATCAAACAAATTGTTTATTTCCACTCCTTTACTTTTATGTTCTTTACTTTAGTGTTCTTTACTTTCTTTCACTTGCAACCAATTCTGATACCCCTCTGGTATATTTGTGTTTCCGGAACAACAGTAATCCGTGAAGGTTTTCAGACAGTTAATTCACACAAGACCTATGACAACTTGTGTGTGATAGAAACGATAAGATTAATACACTTCGCTTCTCGTTGGGAACGATAAAAAATTGGATACTTACACGAATTTTACTAAACGATCATGTGTGTCTTGCAAGACATCACCCCTAAAAAAGGAAAAAAATAGACATTCCTACTCATAATCTAATATATCTAATCAATAGCAGGTCAAACTGCCACATGTCCATGATTTTCAACAAAAAAGCAAAAAAAATAGGCCTACAAACAAGTTGCTATAATATGTAGAATAAAATTGCCATCAAACTAGAACATTCATGAATGTACAATGTAGAAAAAAAATTCCCATCCAAAGCACGCTAGAACCCAACAAAATATTTACGAGTATCCACGACAACTAGAACATATGGTCATTACATGATGATTATTTTAGAATTAAGAAAATGTATACCAGAAAGTGGTTGTACAAAAATAAATATGAAATAATTAAGGCAAAACATTTAAAAAAGTTCCAACATGGCGAAAATCATTTTGAAAGTACCATGTCAATTGATATTTAATTTCCATCGCACAAAACGGTGTTTCAGTTGCATGTTTTACAATGAATATTGTACAAAAAAAGTAGCTGTGGCAAATTAAAATTGCCATGGACCAAATAATAAAAATTTCATGGTATAAATAATAAAAATGCCATGCTACCTACATTAGAACTACCATGGTCCAACAAATATAAATTGTCTTGGTCTAAATAATAAATTACCATGCTAACTACAATAAACTACCATGGTCTATAATTAACAAAATCGCCAAGTCTATTAATGAATTTTCCATGGTCTAAATAATGAAATTGCCATGCTACTTACAAAAAATTACCATGGTCTGATTAATAAAATCACAATGGTCTAAATAATAAATATCCATGGTCTGAATAATAAAAGTACCATAGTCTAATTAAATAAAACTCCTATTGTCTAAAGAATAATGGCAACAAACATCTCTAAAAAAAATCTCTATAAAAACATGGCAACTTTTTTAAAATTTCAAAATGGACACATGGCAATTTTTTTCTTCATAAGGCATCTATGATACGAAGAAAAACAAAATTGTCATGTCTAATCAAAAAATTAACATAGTCGGAATAATGAAATTGTCATGCTACCTACAAGAAATCACCATGGTCTAATTAATAAAATTTCATTGTCTAAATAATAAATAGCCATGATCTAAATAATAAATAGCCTTGGTCTAAATAATAAAAGTACCATGGTATAATTAAATAAAATTTCCATGGTCTAAAGAATAAAAATTGCCATGCTACCAATAATAAAATTAACATGGGCTAATTTAATTTTTTTGCCATGGTCTAATTAATAAAATTGTCATGCTACATAAAATGAAATTTCCATGGTCTAAATAATAAAATTGCCATGGTACCTACAAAAACTATCATGCTTTAAATAGTAAAAGTGTCAGTAAAATTGCTATGGTACCTATAATAAAATTGCACATGGCAAACTTAGAAAAATATATTCTGTAAAACATTCCTATTTTTGAAAATGTATAATGGGGGCATGGCAAATGTATGAATTACATGGCAAATGTAGTATAAAACTTAAAGTGCCGGTGGCAAAAACATGAGAAAGTTTGCCCTAGTTAGTTTAAAGCTAAAAGCAAGCAAATATACCATGTAATGAACATATATCTAACACAAATTAAAATCTCATGGCAAAAAATATATTTCAAAAGTTTGTCATGGCATGTCTATACATATAATACAAAACTTAAGGTGCCATGGCAAAATAACATCTTTAAATTTTTTGCTTTGTAAGAAACATGGCTAGTTTTTTTTTAAAAGTAAAATGAACACATGGCAAATTTAGGAGATTTATTCTTTAACATAATTGGTGAATGTAAGAAATTGCCAAGGGCACGTGGCAAATTTAGGAGATTTGTTTTTTGAAAAAGATGGAAAAATTTGGAGTTTGCCATGGGCACATGACAAAATTAGGAGAATTGTTCTTTAAAAGAGATGGAAAATTTAGGAATTTTCCCAAGGGAACATTGCAAATTTAGAAAATTTTTATTTAAAAACATGGGAAATTAAGGATTTGTACCATGATATATAATAGAAAATTGCCATGCTACAAATGCAATGCAACAAGAACTCTAATTTAAGTGTATTTAGTCACCAAGGTAAGACAATGGCAATTACAATGGTTCGACAAATAAGACAAGCTACCATATGGTTTACATTGAGTTAGCAATTTTTCCCGTAGCCCACTAGGAGTTATCATCTAAAAATGCTACATGAAACTTTGTAAAACCCTAGTTTGCCATCCTTATAATTAACCACTGCAGTACAAATATAAGTTGACAACTAATGAACAATGGATAGAAGCCAACTCTAATGGTGCCTGCAATTGAGCTAACAATGGATTGTTTTTTCTTGTTCTTGTTCGTAGAATCGATCAAATCGTGTACTACAAACAAGAACAAGAGAAAAATACAAAGGCAACATGCCTCAAGCACGAAGAACGGAACTAGAACTTGACCTAATTACTGCGATAGACATTGGGTGCTAGTGCTATTTACTGATCTTTTGATGTAGGGGGAAACCCTAGTGTGTGATCTTTCATGAATTGGAGGGGGGATTCGAGGGAGAACACAAAGAACACGGGGAAGAACGTGGAGAAATCAAAGGGGGGGACACTCTATTGGACAGGATCCACACCAAGTACTCCTCAAATCACAAGCAATACAAGAGGTGCATCAAGATCCAAAAACAACAAGGGAAAGAAAGACACAAGGGTAGTTCTTGAGAGGTATTTGTCGGTACCGTGACTGTTGGGTTGACGGATCCAACTACGCATGGGCCATAGTAGCCTCCTTGATGGAGAAGCCAAATGTGGGAGCCTCCGACAACCAAGCTGCTACCATGCATCCGTGGTGGTATGCTGATCTTCATGAAGACTCTTACTGACTACAACATCCAGAAGGAGTCCACTCTTCACTTGGTATTAAAGCTCCATGGAGGCATGTAGATCTTTGTCAAGATCTAGTACACTATACTACATCAACAACGAGGTGTACTGGAAAGGGACCCCCAAGGCAGCCCGGCAAGGCTCAAGGCCAAAGACATCCAGGAATGGCTACGATGTCCGGCAACGCCCACTCCACTTGGCCCGCATCTGGCAAGCAGAAACAACAAGCCACCGCATCCAACACGTGGTGCACTGATTCTGTTCAGACAGGCCTTTTGCGGCACGTGGCAAGGATGCATGTGTGCCAGTGTAGTTACAACAACTAAAAAGCTGATTCACCCCACCACTTACCGTACTGTGGACACATGTGTTAGTACATGCCGCACTAACACCAGGTAAATACCTTAAGCGGCGGTGACAAGACGGACATTCATTCCCGAAGGCCAGAAGATAGCGACACATCATCAGGCATTTAATGCATCTACCTAATTATCAGAGTTAGGTATGGACTACCGTAGCTACTGCGGTACCCCTTGGAATATAAAAGGAGGACTGAGCTACTGTAATAAGGGTTGGTGATACGTCTCCGTCGTATCGACTTTTCCAAACACTTTTGCTCTTGTTTTGGACTCTAATTTGCATAATTTGAATGAAACTAACCCGGACTGACGCTGTTTCCAGCAGAACTACCATGGTGTTGTTTTTGTGCAGAAATAAAAGTTCCTGGAATCGGACGAAACTTTGCAGAAGATCCACCGGAGGGGGGCCACCAGTTGCTCACAAGGCAATAGGGCGCGCCCTGATGCCTTGTGGGTCCCACAGGCGGCCATCTGACCTAATTCTAGGCCTATAAATTTCGTTTCCCCGAGAAAAAAATAAGAGAAGAAGTTTCATCGTGTTTTACGATACGGAGCCGCCGCCACCTCCTGTTCTTCATCGGGAGGGCTGCTCTGGAGTCTGTTCGGGGCTCCAGAGAGGGGGATTCGTCGCCATCATCATCATCAACCATCCTTCATCAATAATTCCATGATGCTCACCACCGGGAGTGAGTAATCCCTTCGTAGGCTTGCTGGACGGTGATGGACTTGGATGAGATTTATCATGTAATCGAGTCAATTTGTTAGGGCTTGATCCCTAGTATCCACTATGTTCTGAGATTGATTTTGCTATGACTTTGCTATGCTTAATGCTTGTCACTAGGGCCCGAGTGCCATGATTTTAGATCTGAACCCTTTATGTTTTAATGAATATATTTGAGTTCTTGATCCTATCTGCTAGTTATATGCACTTGTTATTGTTCTGAACCGTAGACCCCAAGGTGACAATAATTGGGATAATCTCCGAGGATGACTGTAATAAGAGGAGTTCATGTATTCACTATGTGTTAATGCTTTGTTTCGATTCTCTATTAAAAGGAGGCCTTAATATCCCTTAGATTTCCTTATGGACCCCGCTGCCACGGGAGGGTAGGACAAAAGATGTCATGCAAGTTCTTATTATAAGCACGTATGACTATATACGGAATACATGCCTACATTGAATTGATGAATTGGAGCTATTGTGTATCGCTCTAGGTTGTGACTGTTACATGATGAATAGTCATCCACACAAATATCCATCGCTGATCCAATGCCTATGCTTTGCTCATATTGATCTTTGCTAAGTTACTACTGTTGTTGCTGCTGTTACAATCACTACAAAACTGCTACTGTTACTGTCACCGTTACTATTGCTACTGTTACTGCTACTATCAAACCATCATACTATTGTTCTACTAAACACTTTGTTGCAGAGATATTATTTTCCAAGTGTGGTTGAATTGACAACTCAACTGCTAAGGCTCATAAATATTCTTTGGCTCCCCTTGGGTCGAATCAATAAATTTGGGTGAAACTACCCTCAAAGACTGTCATGATCCCCTATACTTGTGGGTTATCAGTTGGACACTTGGTAGATTACACGTAGGAGCTCAAAGACAACATTTTTCCTTCCCAGGAAAGGTTTGTAGCTCTCAGTCCACCAAATCAACAAAACACAAGGCAGGAGTAGGGTGTTACGCAACCATGCGGCCCGAACCTGGGTAGATCTTTCGTGCTTTACGTTTTCTAGTTAGTTTTGATCCACACTTTGCGCCCATACTATGAATCGGCAAAGGGACACCTTTAGTCCTTGGTGTCTTGCGTGTGTTCTGCACACGTGCGATGACATTTGGGGCACCAGGTAGGGGGCGCTTGTGCTGATCTACATCAACAAGCCCGTTGACGCCATCTGCGGCGTCGCCTTCGTCGACATCTTCATCGACATCATCATCACCTTCAAGTCAAGATGGCACCGAGCAAGGAGACTAAGGTTTGATGAAAGTGATATTCCATATAATAAGTCTCCTATCCAGTGTTTGGATGAATTTGATAATTTCATTGTTAAGCAAGAAAACTTCAATATGCAAACTAGTGATCAATTGAAACGTAATGCTATCATGATTGAACGTTTGGGTGATATGATGGTTAGAATTGCTAATGATGTTAAAGGCTTATGTAAACATGCATCTATGGTTCAAACTCAGTTAGAACAAGTTTCTAAATCACAAAATGATTTGCTCAATGAAATGAATAATAAAATGAATGATCATGTTATTAGAGTAGTTACTAGAGTGGTAAAATGACTCAGGATCCTCTATATCTTGAAGGTTATCCTAAAAGAATTGAGCAAGATTCTCAGAGAATTAATAATGATGTACCTAGTTCACATAGGAAGAAGAAAAGGAAAAAGAATAAGGATAGGACTTTGCATGCTTCTAGTGAAGCTATTGCAGAAAAACCCTCTGAGAATCCTAATGAGGTTTCTATTTCTGATGCTGAGACACAATCTGGTAATGAGCATACACCTAGTGATAATAATAATGATGTTGCTAATGATGATCATATTGATGCTCCACCAGACAATAATAAAGAATCTGATAATGATGAAGAAATAGAACCTGAACCTGAGCCTGATGACCCACCTTCTAAGAATAAGAGATATGATAAAAGAGACTTTGTTGCTAGGAAACATGGTAAAGAAAGAGAACCATGGGTTCAAAAACCTATGCCATTTCCTAGTAAGGCTGTGAAATATAGAGATGAAGAGGCTTTTAACCGTTTTGTTGAAATGCTTAGACCTTTGTATCTGAGAACACCCTTGACTGAAATTATGAAAATGCCTTCATATGCTAAATACATGAACGATATTATCACTAATAAAAGAAAAATACCTGAGGCTGAAATTTCCACTATGCCTGTAAATTATTCATTGGAAGGAAAAGTACCTCAGAAGTTAGGAGATCAAGGAATACCTACTATACCATGCTCTATCAAAAACAATCTGCTTTGTGTGATTTAGGAGCTGGTGTTAGTGTTATGCCTTTTTCTCTTTATAGAAGACTTGACTTGAATAAGTTGACACCTACTGAACTCTCTTTGCAAATGGCTGATAAATCAACTGCTTTACCCATCGGTATTTGTGAGGATGTTCCCGTTGTTGTTGCTAATGTTACTATCTTAATAGACTTTGTTATTCTTGATATGCCCGAGGATGACAACATGTCGATTATCCTTGGTAGACCCTTTTTGAATACTGCAGGGGCTCTTATTGATTGCAACAAAAGCAAGGTTACTTTTCATGTCAACAATAATGAGCATACGGTGTATTTTCCGAAGAAACAAAACAAAGTGAATAGTATCAATTCTATTGAAAAGATTATGACAATCACTATTGGAGGTTTTGAATTCCCTCTTCCGGTACGTGAAAAGAAATATCAAACTCTTATTGTTGGGACAATGCATATCCCGGTTGAGGTAACTTAGTGTTATACGAAAGTTCTTCGGTTTCATGTTACTCAGAAATAGTTTGATAATAAGACTTGATCAACCTTATTAATGGATTATTTTTTAGGGGCATGTGGTCGATGAATTCTGTAAGCACAACTTTCTGTAATCCTATTTTACCCTCTGTTATTTATAGTTTAATAAAGTAAAATGCCATGATTATCCTGTTTTCTGAATTATTCGTCCAATAAAAATGACCCCAAAATAAAAGTGCTCAGAATGTCATAAATTTTTTAAATGATTTTTTTGGAATATTTTAAAAAAATTGGCACTGGACACACCCCAGGGGGGTGCACCTGTTGCTCACAAGGCAACAAGGCGCGCAAACCCCCCTAGGGCGTGCCATGATGCCTTGTGGGTCCCATAGGGACCCACTCACTTAGTCCACCTGCTCACTGCTTCTTCCTCATTCAGAAAAAATCATGGTAGCTCTTGTTCTCGTGTTCTTGCTTCTAAAACTGAGATTTTTGATCTCTTTGCTCGGAGCTCCGTTTCCGAAGCTGTTTTGGGGGATTGCTCCTTGGTATGTGACTCCTCCATTGGTCCAATTAGTTTTTGTTTTAGTGGATTATATTTTTCTTATTTTGCTACTATTGGTGCCACTGAAAATGAGCTTTCATGTTGGATTCATTTGGTTCTAGGTAGATTGAATGCTTGATATAGCCTCTAGACACTTATATGAGTAGTTGCTATTAATCTTGTTAAGTTTCGTTAACATCTTTTTGTGGTCCAAAAGTTTCAGAAATTTTCTCAGGAAATGAACTTCTTTAGGAGGGGTTCTTCGAGCCGTAGTCCTAAAGGGGTTGCCGGTGGTGCTGCGGACCTCCATCTCCCTCGCCAGGTGGAGGTGAGGCCGTGTGAATGGCCACACAACGCCTTCATGAACGAAGCCGGTTTCCAACATGAGTTTGCACAATTTGTGGCAAATGCCGGTTTGACCAACTTCCTCGTAGATGAGTGTGACCAATACCAACTCCTCACAAATTCCTTTGTGCATTTTTTTACTTCATGCATAGACTTGATACCCCTATGGTGCGCTTTGATTTATATGCTCAACACTCGGAGATCACATTTGCTGAATTTTGTGAGATATGCTTGATTCCCTCTGAGGGGGAGTTGAGGGAACCTCGACCTGAGGAGTTTGAGGATTTCCTTCTCACATTAACTGTGGGAGAAACTACGGGTGTGTCTAAGGCTGGAGTTACTTCCTTGCATTTTCCTGCCGTGCATTACTTTGGTTTATACATAGGAAAATGTTTGACTGCTAGGAAGGAGGGTGGTACGCTCAGTACCCCTGACCTCGCCATTTTACATTGTGCGCTTTATGGTGATAGAACTTATAGCCTGGGAGGTATTGTTGCACGCCACCTGCACACTAACAGAACCAGAGGTATTATTCACGGTGGTATTTATGCTACTCGCCTCGCTGCACGGTTTAACATTGCTATCCGCCCTGATGATCACTTGCTAACAAAGATTTATTTAGACCATCAGCCCATGATAGATCACCACTTTATGGATAATCCTGAGCCTCCTCACTATATTCGTTACAACTTGGTATTTAGTGAGACTACTCGTGAGATTATTTCTTTGCCTGCGCCTTCTTTGTTTGATTCTCATGCCAGGCACGGATAAGCCATCATGCCCAATGATATCATTACTTACAAGAACAAGCTAGCTGCGGCGGAAAAAGAGGCCCAACCTTGGGATGCCCGAGTTCGGCCACCAACCTAGTTCCTGCTTGGGCCCCATGGATTCTACGGGTGGCAATAGACCAAGTTAGGCCAAAAGACTATGCTTGGGGGAGTACGTATTCTCACCGACATTACATTCATGCATCACACATTTATTCCACTTGTCGGTGTTCATCGTTTTCATTGTATATCCATGTTTTGTTTGATTTTGCTTTTCTTTTGAGTGGTTGAAAAACTTTGAAAAATCCAAAAATATTTCCCCCTTATTTTCGATTTTTCTTTCTTTCTAAGTTAGCTCGCATTAGTATTAAAAGAAAACCCAAAAAGATTTCCCGTTTCATCTTTTGCTTGTTGGGAGCTCTCCCATGTAAATAGTTTTTCTTGCTTTTCGTTTTTCTTCTTTAAGTTTGCTTTCTTCAGAAAAACTAAAAACTCCAAAAATATTTCAGTGTGTTTCTCCGAATTTATTTTATTTTCTTTGAGTCGTCGTATGGAGAAGACTATGCTATATTTGTCGAGTGGCTCTCATATGCTTTATTGTTGATCTAACGAAGGGCCATTATTTCCTTGTCTTCTCCTTTGAGTTAATTGTTTGCAGATTTCAGCTTAGTCCGCGGCACACTTGCACTATTATTATTTTCACATCATTCGGTCGTGCACGTGAAAGGCAATAATGCGATAATTGGATGAAGTGATTGTGGCAAAGAAAGGCTAGTATGAAGTCTTCTTGTTTTTGTCTTTGTAAATATGTTGAACTCAATATCCTTGATTCAGCATATTATGAGTAAACATGTTTGTGATGACAATTAGAGATTATAGTTGCTCATGCCATGCTTAAGTAGCTAGGAGTGAATAATGATTTATCTTGAGTGTCAACATGCATTAAAATGATTATGATGTAGTATGTTAGGATGGTATCTTCCTCTGAAGAATTCGAGTGGCTTGACTTGGCACATGTTCACACATGAAGTTGATTCAAAACCAATGCAGCATGTATGATATTTATATTCAGGGTGTTTATATCCTACTCGTGCTCATAGTCAATGTTAAATATTCGCAATGCATGATTATGACCGTTGTCGCTCTCTAGTTGGTCGCTTCTCAATCTATTTGCTATCTGTTGGTGGTAAAACCGGCAGACCTCGGGGTAGGGGGTCCCGAGCTGTGGATCTCGGATCGGTGGTAACAGGAATGAAGAAGACAATATTTACCCAGGTCCAGGCCCTCTCGAAGAGGTAATACCCTACGTCCTACTTTGATTATATTGATGATGAAGTATCGAGTACAAGCTTGATATACCTCGAGATCGTAAAGAGAGATCTAACCTAAGGCTAGGTGAGTGGTAATTGTGATTCGGTCCCTTCTACTGGCTAAACCTTCTGGCTTATATACACTCCAGGTAGGGCATCTAAGGTTACAAGGTCGGTATTGTATGGAGGCGGTAGGAGATGTCTTGGAGTATACGCCAAGTCTTCGGTAGGCGCAGTCTTGATCACGTCCAGGCGTGTAGCTTCCGAAGTCCATCCGAATGAGAGTGAGGGCATCCAGGCCCAGCACGAGGACTATGGGCCGACTAGGTTTGCACCCCCTAGTCCAGGACACCGTCAGTAGTCCCTGAACTAGTCTTCGACGCCGAGGACGACATCTTTGAACCTCGGCTCCGGAGTCTTTGGCTCGACAGGCGAGTTCCAGCTCATTACCCTTTAGCTCAGCCTTGAAGTCTTCAGTCTGACTGACAGCTTTACTTGGGGCCCGTCCCCACCACATGTGGCTTTCGGTCTCTGACCTCGATCACCGTGCCTTCTAGGGAACCGAGTCACTTTATGGCGAGACGTCGAAGTGTCGGCTTCTTTTATTTATAAACGCATAACACAGGGTTACGACAAAGCACATCTTAACCCCCCTTTTAGAAATCGCCGCAAGCCTTCCCCCCCCCCCCTCTCCCCAGGTCCAACCCCGAGAGCTCCAGGCAATGGCAAGCGACGCGGGATCCTCGAGGCGACCCCACGGCCCTATTAGGGGCAACTGGGGGAGCTGCTCCGTCACGCGTCTCCAACTAGAGCGCCTAGCCACCCAGGGCTATCTACCAGATTCAGATCTGGCTTCCACTCGCCCGGGATTAACCTCCATGAACGGGCAAGCGCACGCCGAGAGCCATCCTTCCCCGCGCGGGGACGAGCGGGTATGCTTCGTTCCTTTCCTCCTCCGCGGCCTGGGATTTCCCATTCATCCTTTTCTTCGGGGCTTGCTTGAGTTTTATGGGCTACAACTCCACCACCTCACCCCGAATTCAATCTTACATATCGCGGGGTTTGTCGCCCTATGTGAAATGCACCTCGGATGCGAGGCACACTTCGGGCTGTGGTGGAGGTACTTTTGCATAGTGCCCTGCTCCCCAACTGGGAAGCTATACGAGGTGGGAGCAGCCGAGGTCTGCCGAGTCGATGGGACCGACTACCCATCAGGTACCCCTCGAGAGGATGCCGACACCTGGACGTCCGAGTGGTTTTACATAGACGACGTACCGCTATACGACCCAGTTCAGCCTGGGCTCCCAACATTTTCCCCGGATCACCCGAAGAAGCGCTATAGCTGGAGACCGCTGAGCGTCGCCCAGGAGGACGATGCCAATGTGATTAGCCTAACGGCTCAAGTGAAGCTGCTATCCGGCACCGGCCTCACCATCATAGATGTAATGGCCATGGCGATCACCTGAAGAGTCCAACCACTTCGGCAATGCCAGCACCCGTTGTTCATGTATAACGGAACCGAAGATGCCTCCCGATCGATTCGGAGGAGCTTCAATGACCAGATGGCCTTCGGGACCGTACTAGCCAGCATTTACCAGGGCTCAGCGGAGGATTTCGCAACACGGCAGTTTCGAGACGGGCTGTCTTACTACAACCCTACCGACATAGTAAGTTTTCTCCGATTTCCTCGTCTATCCGAGTTGTTTCATGATTAACTCTTCTGACCGATCCTTTATTGAATCCGGATAGAGTTGGAGACGCTGGGTTGAGACTTTGAGCAGCCCCGCACCTGAACCAGAGGCGCATCGTCGGGCGGAAGACCCCGTCTTCCATGAGGATGAGAAACTGTCCCTCATATACGAAGGGGGGAAGTTCTATCTGGAGAGCCTCGACGGCTCAAGGGTGGCCGTTACTCCCGATGTACCAGGAATGTGGCTGGCCTCATCGGTAAAGCCCCCTACCTCTACTCGAAATAGAGCTTCTCGCCCTGAAGCCCCTGGCCCTCTGACTTCTCCTCCAAAGGGTCGACGCCCGAAATGTCCACGCGGAGAACCAGCCCCTCAAAGGAGCCCTCCGCGGGAGATGCGTGGAGCTCGGGTGCACGCGGCGGCCGCGGAGGTAGACCGAAATGCTTCCTCCGTTCACAGGTAATTTTCTTGTTGTTGTACCCCTGAGAATGATGTCACGGACTTCAATCCTTTTACTCCATTTGTAGACAGCCTGCTCCCCCTCCGACGGCGGAGGACACAAGAGCCTAGGGGACCTCGGCTCCGAACAGTGGTGTGGGACCCCACCCCACCTCGGGAGTTACTCCCGAAGTTCCCCAGTCCGAGGATTCGGGGACCTATTTAGCCACCCCATCTGAGGTTGAAAGCACCATGAGCCACCAACGACGGAAGGCCTCCCTAAGGAGTTCTGCCTTCACGAGTCAGGAGTTTAACGCCCTTAGTTCGGTGGATGCATACCTCGGCGCGACACGTTGTGTCTTTGAGAAGGCAGTCCGTGTTCTATCACAGGGCTTATAGGTAAGGCCCTGCACTGTTTTTGGAGATTTCTTGTGCTTGTCGTAATTTGTTTGCTTAAAGGCAAACTAACTGCCGAACACAGCAGTAGCCCCTAAGTGTCGATATGGGTGCGGGCGACCTTATCGAGGGTTGTTTATGGTAATAAAAATGACTCCTTTGATAGGGTGCTCGGGAGAAGAGTGATCATCTCGCCGAGGTGCTCGGCCGGACAGAAGGGAGGTTGAACACTGCTCTAGCCGAAGTAGAGCAGGTGAAAACTTTCACCAGAGAAGCACACGGTAAGTGTGACCGTTTCACATGGTATTCTAGTGGTGAACATCCTTGAGTTATGTAACAACATGTTATTTTGTAGCAGCGGAAGCCCTTGGTCACCTGGAAAGGGATCTTAAACAGGCCCGTGAAGATCTGCTCTATACAGAGTCGCAGCGGCAGGCTGGCCAGCATGTGTTAACCCAGAGGAGGGAGGATGTGAGCGTGCTCAAGGCGGCAAATGCCCGACAGGCTCAGGAGATTGAGAGCTTGAAAGCTCGACTAGCCGTCGCCGAAGCGAAGAACCGACAAACAAATGAAGCGATATTTGGTAACCTTTTGTTTCCATTTAAGATGGTTTCCTGGTCGTAGGATTGCTATAGTTGATCGGCCGGCTAATATTTTGGTTCCTAGCAGCTTCCTTAACCGGTCAGCCCCTGGAGGCCCCTAGCCCGTTGCCCGAAGACACAGCAATTCGTATATCCGTGGTGCATGAAAGCACACAGAAGTCGATGAAGGCAGTTTTTAAGGCTTTATGGCCCGAGGAGGAACACGTGCCCGAAGACATGGCAGTCCTTGTCGAGCGTCTTAAGAGAGCTCGGCACCAGATCCAGGCCTGGAAGGTATTGGCGTGTCATCAAGGAGTGACGGAGGCCTGGGCCATGGTCAAGATGCGGTACACCGGCGTAGAGACAGCACATCTGGCCGAGGTGGGGCCCATGGGGCCTGATGGGGAAGAAATACCCACCAGCCTGGTGTATGAAGATGTCATGCTTGCGGCACATTCTTCGCAGAAAGACTGCGCCCTAGATACCTTGATAGATGGGCTGGACCGAGTGTAGGTGAATAATTTTGTATGACTCTATGTATCAAAGTACTTTTACGTCATTAATGAATCAATCTGCGCATCGAAAACTCTGTCAACCAGCCATCGGCTTCTGCCTCCCCGCCCAGTGGCCGAGGAGTGTCCCTTACTGCTGGTCGAACTAGTCGGACCAGATACTTCGGGCGACAAGGCAATCCGGCTACATGGTTCGAAAGACGAGAGTGGAAGCAGAGAGTTATGATATATTACTTTTTAACGTAAGAAACATCTTCCGAGAAAATTAGTTCTTCCAACAGTTCCTTTTCTCGGGTGACCGTGTCAAGCACTTGTGTCCGAAGATGAATGACCTCGGGGGTAAAGCCCCTGGCCGAGGTTTGAAAGACCCCACCGCTATACTTCTATGTCGTGGCCGACCAATTTGTACGTTTAAGAATGCTAGCTTTCGGCTTTGTCCGTCTAAGGTACTACTCCGGGTGACCCAGGAGTAACAATCACAGCGGTGCTCCCTTTGCCCCTTAGCCGAATAATCAGGAACGTAAGGAGCAAGCACAGGAGCCGGGCAACCCAGCTTGGCAAAATCTTAAGTCAAATTGGTGTATATTTTGGCTTTAATGACGAGGGGATAGAGGGAATAGAGAAGACGCACGTTAAAAGATCATGCTGTATGTCGGCGTGGCCCTCGAGGGAAGACATGTAAGGATGCCCCCGAGGTAGACAGAAAGAAAAGTAGTGTCATATGCAAGAGGAGAGGTATATACATGGGAAGAAGATGCCAAGTAGTGCAGACGCCACGTACGCATCCGAGAACGCTTGCCCACGTTACGCCATCCGGGAATTGTGCCGCACTTCGAAACCAGAACCGTTAGTAAAATTTGAGCTTGTTTCCCGTCACATTCCAAATTACCATGCTATATTTAATTGCAAACCTGTTCACACCGATCAAAACCTAAACGTTTTCCCACTTAGTAGCTTATTACTAGGTTATAAATACTACCTACTAGAAAATGACTGCACATTCCTCCTCAATTCCTCATCAACAAACAAACAAGTATTTCTTCATCGTTCCTTGCGTCTGCCATGGCCCGTAGGAGTTCTTGGTCGAGAATTGACCAGGGAGCGGCGAGCTTGGAAGCAGAAGCAGCAGAGATGTCCCGCCTCGCCGCGATAGCAACCGCGAGGTCCTGTCGCGCCGCCGAAGCAGCACAGAGGTCCCGCCGTGCTCCGAAGCAGCACAGAGGTCCCGCCACACCGTCGAAGCAGCAGAGTGGTCCGGCCACATCATGGAAGCAGCACGGATGACCCGCCGCGCCGCGGAAGCAGCAGAGAGGTCCTGCCGCGCCGCGGCATCCTGGGAAGATCTCTTGCGGGAAGGCGAGGGCTCTCACAGGTGCATGCGCGCTGAGCTCAACAAGCTGAAGGATGAGATCGCCGGCTGGGCGAAGCTGCACAAGGAGATTAATGCCTCATTTGATAAGGCGACCGGCGTCATCCGGGGACTAAGGGATGACAAGGCGAAGCTCCGCATCCAGAGCGACCTGCTGAGGGTGAAGATCGCCGGCAGTGCAAAGTAGCACGAGGAGAGCACTGCCTTGTTGAAGAAGATGGCCGCCATGGTCAAGAAAATTATGGACGAGAATGCGAACCTCCGCATCGATAGCGAAAGGCTGGTGGAGGAATCCGTGGCTGCTATCAAGCGAAGTATTGAGGGCATGAAAGAGATCATTGCCGCTCGCCATGAGAACTCCATCGCCATGGATGCAATGACGAAGATGGCGGAGGAGAGGTGAAAGGAGGTGAAGGTCGTGGAGGCGGTGGAGGAACTCCGCGCCCTGCAGCAACCCATCAAGAAGGAGTAGAGAGCAGCGACCCATATTGTTGTCTGCATCTTCTTCCTTCTTCTTTTGCCCCTGTGTCTTCCGGGCGTTGCCGCGTGTGGCATTTTAAATTATCTTCCTGAATATGTAAGACAATTACTATCCATTGCCATCGTCATCATATATATCAGTCTTGCTAAGTCTTTGTTAAGTTTCAGTCGAGGCTATGTCCGTGAGTTATCCGTACAAAATTTTGTTTTCAAATTTCCTTTTTTCTCCCTTAAATCTCAGTCGACTAAGACCTGGCCACACCATTAAGCGCCTATAAAACAGGGGCTTGGGCATCATTAATGGAGAAGTTGGGAGCGAGGTAGGTGGCGGATGGAGGTCAAAGGGCTCGCCTCCCAGTGAGCTTGCGCAGCGGTCTACTCGCACGCCTCCCGTCTACTCAAATAGCTACCCCGCACGGCGCCTCCTAGCCAATAAAAATGGGGACGTGTGGCGGCACATAAATGGTTAGTATAACGTTCGCGGTTTGAATAGTAATTGTGTTTCCGATTGTAACGTGGCAGCTCTTTGTTCCAAAATGATTTTGTTGGTTGTTAATGTGTGCGCCTTCACAAAATCGGACAATTTTTTTACCACGGCATGTTGGTGCCATGTTAAGGCAACATGCCAAGTTTCATGATTTTCACACAAGTTTTGGATTTATAGGAATTTAAAAACCAAGTTTGTCAATGTTTTCGGCCGAGCCACGACGCCCGGATGTTTGAAATTCATTCCCATTTCTTGCATGGGACCTAAACATTCACCCAAGGACACATATATGATTTTTTAACCCATTTTGGTGCACTGAAGCATGTGCATGTAGTTCAAATTTGAATTATGCACATTAAATGCCTAGAAAACTCAATTAATGTATAAAAAGGCCAAACGAACACGGAATAATTCCAAATTTTAGCACGACACTCCTATTGGACTATGTTGCCTCTATAAAAAAATCAAGGCAGGAAGAGGCAGCGTATGTCGTTTCGCCCACAAAGGTGACACATTCCTGATACGTCTCCAACGTATCTATAATTTTTCATTATTCCATGCTATTATAGTATCAATCTTGGATGTTTTATATGCTATTTTATATCATTTTTGGGACTAACCTATTAACCTAGTGCCCAGTGCCAGTTGCTATTTTCTGCTTGTTTTTGGTTTTTCAGGAAATCAGTACCAAACGGAGTCCAAACGCTACGAAACTTTTTGACGATTTTTTTCTGGACAAAAGAGACCCCAAAAGCTTCGGGAGGAGACCAGAAGCCTCACGAGGAGATGACAAGGCAACCCCACGCGCCCCGAGGGGGGCGCGCCAAGATGCCTTGTGGGCCCCTCGTGGCTCCTTTTGACCTAATTCCACTTCTATAAATTCTCAAATATTGGGAAACCAACAGAGAACCACCTCGAATTACTTTTCCGCTGCCACAAGCTTCTGTTCTTCCTCGATTCCATCTAGAGGCCTTTTCCGGCACCCTGCCGGAGGGGGAATCGATCACGGAGGGCATCTACATCAACCTTGCTACCCCTCCGATGATGTGTGAGTAGTTTACCACAGACCTACGGGTCCATAGCTAGTAGCTAGATGGCTTCTTCTCTCTCTTTGATCTTCAATACAGTGTTCTCCTCGATCTTCTTGGAGTTCTATTCGCTGTAATCTTCTTTTGTGGTGTGTTTGTTGGGATCCGATGAATTGTGGGTTTATGATCAGATTATTCATGAGAAGTAATTGAGTCTTTTCTGAACTTTATTATGCATGATTTTGATAGCTTTGTATTTCTCTTCGATCTATCTGTTTGGTTTGGCCAACTAGATTGATTTATCTTTAGCGGGAAAGGTGCTTTGTAATGGGTTCAATCTTGCGGTGTTCTATATCCCAGTGACAGAAAGGGACAAGACACGTATTTGTATTGTTGCCATTAAGGGTAAAACAATGGGGTTTATTCATATTGATTGGGTTTACTTTGTCTACATCATGTCATCTTGCTTACGGCGTTACTCCGTTTTCATTAACTTAATACCCTAGATGCATGCTGGATAGCGGTCGATGGGTGGAGTAATAGTAGTAGATACAGGCAGGAGTCGGTGTACTTGTCTCGGACGTGATGCCTATATACATGATCATTGCCTTGAATATCATCATAACTATGCGCTTTTCTATCAATTGCCTAACAGTAATTTGTCTACCCACCGTATGCTATCTGTTCGAGAGAGAAGCCTCTAGTGAAAACTATGCCCCCCGGGTCTACTTTAATCATTAAAAGAAAACCTAAATATATTTGCTGCAATTTCTTTTCTTTTATTTTCTTTTGCAATTTATCTATCTACCACTATGAGATTTAATCCTTGCAAGTAACGAGTTCAAGGGGATTGACGACCCTCTTGCCCGCGTTGGGTGCAAATATTTGGTTTTGTGTGTGCAGGTGCTGTTCACGAGGCTTTGCGTGATTCGCCTACTAGATTGATACCTTGGTTCTCACTGAGGGAAATACTTATCTCTACTGTGTTGCATCTCCCCTCCTCTTCGGGGAAAATCCCAACTCAGCTCACAAGTAGCAGGAATAATTTTTGGCGCCGTTGCCGGGGAGACATCATCAAAACCTATCAAGTACCTTCGCAAAAACTATCATCTACTTGCTCTACTTTTTATTTGCCTTTTTATTTGCATTTGCCTCTCGTTTTCATCTCCCCCACTTCTCATAAAAAAAATACAAAAGCACAAAAATATTTTTATTTGCTTCTTTGCTCGTTTGCTTGCTTTGTCACTATGACTAGTGTTACTTTTCCTCCTCTCTCTCCAGATTTTGAAGTTCTTTACTTCAAACAAAAACAAGGGGAGAATTTTAAAGATGCTTGGTATAGGATGATAGAATCTTATCGTGTTTGCACCATAAAAGGTGATACAAAAAATTTGCTTAGAAATTTTTACATAGGACTCACTATGCCTAATAGACAACTCTTGGATTTTGCCACTAAAGGGAATTTTATTGAAAGTGATGCTAATACTGCCTATGAGATAATAGAGGGGATAGTGGGAACTCCACCCCCACAAAAGGGTTTCAGTTTCACTCAAGAGGGAATCCAAATGCTAGAAAAATTAGCAGATTTGCAGAAAAACTTAGTTGATTTACAAAAATCTAATGAACCCCTCAAAGCCCTTAGTGGAAACCTTAACCGTATGAATTCCCTTCTTACTGTTTACAACAAGAGGCTTGATAACTTAGATCATAAAATTGCTTCTTTTTCTGAGAATAATGGGAAACGTAAGGAACCTCCGGGATTTGAGAATAACCCATCTAAATTGGCAAAAACAAAGGATGGTAATACTTGAAACAATGCATTATGCCTAGCTAGGGGCATAAAACAATACCGCTTGTTGGGAGGCAACCCAATATTTATCTTTATTGCAATTTTTATTTTTCTTGTGTCACACAATTTTAGCTTCTGTTATGATTGTGTTTTTATCTTTTAATTAGTGTTTGTGCCAAGTAATGCCTTTAGGATGATTTGGATGATAGTATAATTGATGTTGTTTGAAAAACAGAAAGTTTTGCACCCAGTTCTGGAATTTCTATTATGTACTGCAATGTGATAAAATCCTGAAGTTTTACACAGTATTGGTATATGAATTGTTTACGTTTTCCTAATATTTCAGAATTTTTGGAGTTATAGAAGTATGACTTTTATTTAGATCTTTACAGACTATTCTATTTTAGACAGATTCTGTTTTCTATTGCATAGTTCGTTTATTTTAATGATGCTATGGATTATATTGGGGGGTATAAGTCATGGAGAAGTTAGAGTACAGTAGCATTATGCAAGAATTAAATATGAATCAATTTATAACAGGACCTAAAGTTTAAGATTTGTTTGTTATACTAACGGATCTCACGAGGTTTCTGTTGAGTTTTGTGTGCTGAAGTTTTCAAGTTTTGGGTGAGATCACGATGGATGAAGGAATAAGGAGCGGCAAGACCCTATGTTTGGGGATGCCCAACGCACCCCAAGGTAATATTCAAGGAAGACCCAAGCGTCTAAGCTTGGGGATGCCCCGGATGGCATCCCCTCTTTCATTTACAATCTATCGGTATATCACTTGGAGCTATTTTTTTATTCATCACATGATATGTGTTTTACTTGGAGCGTCTTGTGCCATAGTTTTCTTTTCTTTGTTTGTTTTTTAGTTTGCCACAATCATCTTTCCTGAACACACCTTTTTGAGAGGGACACACATTTATCGTGATTTGTTAGAATACTCTTTGTGCTTCACTTATATCTTTTGAGCTAGGCAGTTGCTCTAGTGCTTCACTTATCTTTTAGAGCACGACGGTGGTTATATTTTAAAGAAATAGTTGCACTCTCATGCTTCAATTAAATCTTTTTGAGAGTTTAATAAATAGTAATGGCAATTTGCACTGGTTATAAGATTGGTCCATAAAGGATAGGTATTCAAGAAGGATATAACAAAAACTTTCATGTAGATCACTGAATATGATAAGTTTGATTTCTTGCAATAGTTTTGCGATATTAAGATGGTAATATGTGGATGTACTAGTGAATGATTGTGGTTTAGTAAGAATATTGGTGTTAAGGTTTGTGATTCCTGAAGCATGCACGTATAGTACCTAGTTATGTGATGAAGTTGGAGCATGATTTATTATTGTGTGTCTACCTTATGAGTGGCGGTCGGGGACGAGCGATGGTTTTTTCCTACCAATCTATCCCCCTAGGGGCATGCGAGTAGTACTTTGCTTCGAGGGCTAATAGACTTTTGCAATAAGTATGTGAGTTCTTTATGACTAATGTGAGTCCATAGATTATACGCACTCTTACCTTTTCCGCAATTTGCTAGCCTCTTCGGTACCGTCCATTGCCCTTTCTCACCTCGAGAGTCGGTGCATACTTTGCCGGTGCATCCAAACCCCGAGATATGATACGCTCTATCACACATAAGCCTCCTTATATCTTCCTCAAAATAACCACCATACCTACCTATTATGGCATTTCCATAGCCATTCCGAGATATATTGCCATGCAACTTCCACCGGTCCGTTTATATGACACACATCTTCATTGTCATATTGCTTTGCATGATCATATAGCTGACATAGTATTTGTGGCTCAGCCACCGTTCATCATTTTTTTATACATGTTACGCTAGATCATTGCACATCCTGGTACACTGACAGAGGCATTCATATAGAGTCATATTGTTCTAGTATCGAGTTGTAATATCGAGTTGTAAGTAAATAAAAGTGTGATGATCATCATTATTAGAGCATTGTCCCAGTGAGGAAAGGATGATGGAGACTGTGATTCCCCCACAAGTCGGGATGAGGCTCCGGATGAAAAAAAGGCCAAAAAGAACCCAGCAAAAAAATGAGAGAAAAAGAGAGAAGGGGGAATGTTACTATCCTTTACCACACTTGTGCTTCAGAGTAGCACCATGTTTTTCATATAGAGAGTCTCCTGAGTTGTCACTTTCATATACTAATGGGAATTTTTCATTATAGAACTTGGCTTGTATATTCCGATGATGGGCTTCCTCAAATGCCCGAGGTCTTCATGAGCAAGAAAGTTGGATGCACACCCACTTAGTTTCAGTTTGAGCTTTCATACACTTATAGCTCTTAGTGCATCTGTTACATGGAAATCCCTACTCTTTGCATTGATATCAATTGATGGGCATCTCCATAGCCTGTTGATTAGCCGCGTCGATGTTCTTCCCCTTATTGATCCCTATCATCACATTCTATTCCACCCATAGTGCTATGTCCATGGCTCGCGCTCATGTATTGCGTGGGAGTTGAAAAAGTTGAAGCGCGTTAAGAAGTATGATCCAATTGCTCGGCTTGTCATCGGGGTAGTGCATGATTAATACTTTGTGTTAGGAAGACTAAGCACGATGGGCTATATGATTTTGTAGGGATACCATTCTTTAGCATTTTTATTTTGAAAGGCATGATTGTTTGTTGGTATGCCTGAGTATTGATGTCTTTATATCAAATTATAGACTATTGCTTTGAATCACTCATTTCTTAATATTCATACCATAAAAGAGATTACAAGATAAACATGTTAGGTAGCATTCCACATCAAAAATTCTGTTTTTATCATTTACCTACTCGAGGACGAGCAGGAATTTAGCTTGGGGATGCTGATACGTCTCCAACGTATCTATATTTTTTTTTATTGTTTCATGCTATTATAGTATCAATATTGGATGTTTTATATGCAATTATATGCTATTTTATATCATTTTTTGGGACTAACCTATTAACCTAGTGCCCAGTGCCAGTTGTTGTTTTCTGCTTGTTTTTGGTTTTTCAGGAAATCAGTACCAAACGGAGTCCAAACGCTACGAAACTTTTTGACGATTTTTTCTGGACAAAAGAGACCCTAGAAGCTTCGGGAGGAGACCAGAAGCCTCACGAGTAGGTAACAAGGCAACCCCACGCGCCCCCAGGGGGCGCGCCAAGATGCCTTGTGGGCCCCTCGTGGCTCCTTTTGACCTAATTCCACTTCTATAAATTCTCAAATATTGGGAAACCAACAGAGAACCACCTCGAATAACTTTTCCGCCACCGCAAGCTTCTGTTCTTCCACGATCCCATCTGGAGGCCTTTTCCGGCACCCTGCCGGAGGGGAAATCGATCACGGAGGGCATCTACATCAACCTTGCTGCCCCTCCGATGATGTGTGAGTAGTTTGCCACAGACCTACGGGTCCATCGCTAGTAGCTAGATGGCTTCTTCTCTCTCTTTGATCTTCAATACAATGTTCTCCTCGATCTTCTTGGAGTTCTATTCGATGTAATCTTCTTTTGCGGTGTGTTTGTAGGGATCCGATGAATTGTGGGTTTATGATCAGATAATTCATGAGAACTAATTGAGTCTTTTCTGAACTTTATTATGCATGATTTTGATAGCTTTGTATTTCTCTCCGATCTATCTGTTTGGTTTGGCCAACTAGATTGATTTATCTTCAGCGGGAGAGGTGCTTTGTAATGGGTTCAATCTTGCGGTGTTCTATATCCCAGTGACAGAAAGGGACAAGACACGTATTTGTATTGTTGCATTAAGGGTAAAACAACGAGGTTTATTCATATTGATTGGGTTTACTTTGTCTACATCATGTCATCTTTCTTAAGGCGTTACTCCGTTTTCATTAACTTAATACCCTAGATACATGCTGGACAGCGGTCGATGGGTGGAGTAATAGTAGTAGATGCAGGCAGGAGTTGGTCTATTTGTCTCAGACATGATGCCTATATACATGATCATTGCCTTGAATATCGTCATAACTATGCGCTTTTCTATCAATTGCCTAACGGTAATTTGTCTACCCACTGTATGCTATGTGTTCGAGAGAGAAGCCTCTAGTGAAAACTATGGCCCCCGGGTCTAGTTTAATCATAAAAAGAAAACCTAAATATATTTGCTGCAATTTCCTCTCTTTTATTTTCTTTCGCAATTTATCTATCTACCACTACGAGATTTAATCCTTGCAAGTAACGAGTTCAAGGGGATTGACGACCCTCTTGTCTGCGTTGGGTGCAAGTATTTGGTTTTGTGTGTGTAGGTGATGTTCACGAGGTTTTGTGTGATTCTCCTACTGGATTGATACCTTGGTTCTCACTGAGGGAAATACTTATCTCTACCGTGTTGCATCTCCCCTCCTCTTCGGGGAAAATCCCAACGTAGCTCACAAGTAGCAATTCCCTATCGGAACCATAAGCCTTCTTGAGAGAAGCTCCAGTTTGTAAGAAGCTTATACCAAAACTTGTCCCAAATCGAACAAATTTTTTACCATAGCATGTTGGTGCCATGTCAAGATACCATGCCAAGTTCCGTGATTTTTAGGCATTTTTTGGATTTACAGGAATTTAAAAACCAAGTTTCTCAATATTTTCGGTCGAGCCGCGACGCCCAGATGTTTGAAATTCATTCCCATTTCTTATATGGGACCTAAAAATTCACCCAAGGACACATATACGATTTTTCAACCCATTTTGGTGCATTGGAGCATGTGCCTGTAGTTGAAATTTCAATTATGCACATTAAATGCCTAGAAAATTCAATTAATGTATAAAAAAGGCCAAACGAACCCAGAATAATTCCAAATTTTAGCACGGCACTCCTATTGGTCTATGTTGCCTATGTAAAAAAATCATGGCAGGAAGAGGTAGTGTATGTCATTTTCGCCCACAAAGGTGACACGTTCCCTATCGGAACCATGAGCCTTCTTGAGAGAAGCTCCGGTTTGTAAGAAGCTTATACCAAAACTTGTCCCAAATCGAACAAAATTTTTACCACAACATGTTGGTGCCATGTCAAGACACCATACCAAGTTCCGTGATTTTCAGGCAATTTTTGGATTTACAGGAATTTAAAAACCAAGTTTCTCAATGTTTTCAGCCGAGCCACGATGCCCAGATGTTTGAAATTTATTCCCATTTCTTGTATGGGGCCTAAACATTCACCCAAGGACACATATACGATTTTTCAACCCATTTTGGTGCACTGGAGCATGTGCCTGTAGTTCAATTTTGAATTATGCACATTAAATGCCTAGAAAACTCAATTAATGTATAAAAAGGCCAAACGAACCCGGAATAATCCCAAATTTTTGCACAACACTCCTATAGTTGCATGTTCACTGCAGATAAATGTTCTGGCAATTCAAACACCGACCTTTCCTACCGTAACCCCATTTTGTCTTTCAAATCAAAATGAAAAAAAATCAAGTACACCACAAACAGTTTATTAGCAAGAATCGTGTGCGATGCGGTACAAAAAATCTTGGGGGTCCCTCATGTATGGCTTATGCCGAAAGCTTCGTCGGGTACAGTCCACCGGACGCGTGCCAACCACACTTGCGCGCCAGTTTTTCACTGCACCGTTCGTAAATTTTCGGCAACCGCGGAAATATCTTGGTCCCCGCCCCTCCTCCACCAAAAGCCACATTTCCACTGTTTTCTCCTTCCTTTCCAAGTTCAAACCTTCATTGCTTGCTTTGCAGCGCCGCCTCCTCGCCAGCGACACTCCTTCCCGCTGCGCGGCCTCATCGATATAGTCAGGTAATCCACACCCCACCCCCATCCTCCTCCTCCTTCTCCATCCCACATGCCACGACCGCCGGCGCGACACCTTCCACCGAAATCACTGCCCCATCCTCCAAATAAGCGCCGCCCATAGCCATGGTGCACGCATTAAGATCGACGAGGCCGAGCAGCAGGAAGGAGCGTCGTCGGCGAGGAGGCGGCGCTGCAAGCAAGCAGTGAAGGTTTGAACTTGGAAAGGAAGGCGAAAACAAGGAAAATGTGGCTTTTGTTTAGGAGGAGGGGTGGGAGGTAGATATTTCCGCGGATGCCAAAAAATTTCGCTCGGTGCAGCGAAAAACTAGCACGCAAAGTGTCATCAGACACGGTCCCTTATTCAGCACTGTGTACGATATCTGAACATCACAAACGATTCCTATGGCTTACCCCGTGTGTGATGAGTTTGAACGTGCAAATTTTGGTTCGAATTTCCCTGGTTACAGTGGTCATCGACGTCATTGGATAATTTGGGTACACAAAAGAGCCTACAGCACACCCACACTTCTTAATCGAGCAAGTTCAGCAATTAAACAGAGCTAGCTGACCTAAATATTACTCTAACAAAAGACCGGTGCTCTAAACAAAGACTACTACTCCGCCTGGCGCTAGTCGATCTCTGCAGCCTCCTCCATGTCCAGCTCGCGCTCGATGATCTCCCGGGGAAGGGGCTCCATGGCATCCATCGCAACATACTCGGCAAGCATCTCGCCGTCCGCATCCACCATCTCTTTGGAAAAGGCGGCCACGAGCTGGGCGTGGGCGGCCGTGGTCCGGGCTAGGACAACCTCCATCTCGGCAAGGGATGTCGCGGACGAACGGATGGCTGCTCGAACGCTCTCGGTGAGTGCCAACTCTTCGGACGTGGGTTGGTCGGAGAAGCTTCATCTGATTTGTGCGGTGACCGCCACGAGTTGGGTGTGGGCGGCCTCGACATGGGCGTGGGCGGCCTCCATCAGGGCTAACGCGGCCGCCACTGAACTGACAGCTGTTGTGCCGCTCTCGCCATTTGCTATCCCCGTGGCAGATGTTGCTACTGCCATCTGAGCTGCAGCAGCTGCCTTCTTGGCTACCGCAGCCGCCCGGTTGCAGATTGCGGCCGCGCTCATGCAGGTTGTGAGCGCGCTCATGGCGGCTGCGGCCGCGCTCTGGCCAGAGTGGGCCGCCGAATTTGCCCTCACGACGCGGGTCCACGTCCCCCTCTTTGACTGGCGATGATTGAACAGTAAAATGATATTGGAGATCTACTTTGCTTGACACGCCGGTGGTGGACTTTAGCCGACGAACCTTCTCGCGTAAGCCATATATGAGGGTGCTCGAAGATATTTTGTACTGCATCTCACACGGTTCGAGATAAAAAAATTGTGTGTGATGTACTAGATTTTTCATTTTGATTTGAAATACAGAATGGGGTCACAGCGGGAAAGGACGGTGTTTGAATTGATAGAACATTTATCTGCAGTGAACAAGAAACTATAGGAGTGTCGTGTTAAAATTTGGAATTACTCAGGGTTCGTTTGGACATTTTTATACATTAACTGAGTTTTCCAGGCATTTAATGTGCATAATTCAAATTTGAACTACAAGCTCATGCTCCAGTGCACCAAAATGGGTTGAAAAATCATATATGTGTCCTTGGGTGCATGTTTAGGTCCCATGCAAGAAATGGGAATGAATTTCAAACACCTCGGCGTCATGGATCGGCCGCAAACATTGAGAAACTTGGTTTTTAAATTCCTATAAATCCAAAAGTCATCTGAAATTCATGAAACTTGGCATGGTGTCATGAAATGGCACCAACATGCTGTGGTAAATTTTTTGTCCAATTTGGAACAAGTTTCGGTAAAAGCTTCTTACAAACCAAAGCTTCTCACACTAGAGGCCTCGTGGTTCCGATGGGGACCGTGTCACCTTTGTGGACGAAACGACATTCGTTGCCTCTTCTCGCCTTGAATATTTTTCTAGAGGCAACATGGATTAATAGGAGTGTGTGTTAAAATTTGGAATTATTCAGGGTTCGTTTGGACATTTTTATACATTAACTGGGCTTTCTAGGCATGTAATGTGCATAATTCAAATTTGAACTACATGCACATGCTCCAGTGAACCAAAATGGGTTGAAAAAACATATATGTGTCCTTGGGTGCATGTTTAAGTCACATGCAAGAAATGGGAATGAATTTCAAACACCTCGGCGTCATGGATCGGCCGCAAACATTGAGAAACTTGGTTTTTAAATTCCTGTAAATCCAAAACTCGTCTGAAATTCATGAAACTTGGCATGGTGTCATGAAATGGCACCAACATGTTGTGGTAAAAAAATTGTCCAATTTGGAACAAGTTTCGGTATAAGCTTCTTAGAAACCAGAGCTTCTCACTAGAAGCCTCGTGGTTCCAATGGGGAACGTGTCACCTTTGTGGATGAAACGACATTCATTGCCTCTTCTCGCCATGAATATTTTTCCAGAGGCAACATGGATTAATAGGAGTGTCATGTTAAAATTTGGAATTATTCAGGGTTCGTTTGGACATTTTTCTACATTAGCTGAGTTTTCTAGTCATTTAATGTGCATAATTCAAATTTGAACTATAGGCACATGCTCCAGTGCATCAAAATGGGTTGAAAAATCATATATTTGTCCTTGGGTGCATGTTTAGGTCCCATGCAAGAAATGGGAATGAATTTCAAACACCTCGGCGTCGTGGATCGGCCGCAAACATTGAGAAACTTGGTTTTTAAATTCCTGTAAATCCAAAAGTCATCTGAAATTCATGAAACTTGGCATGGTGTCATGAAATGGCACCAACATGCTATGGTAATTTTTTTCCAATTTGGAACAAGTTTCGGTATAAGCTTCTTACAAACCAGAGCTTCTCACTAGAAGCCTCGTGGTTCCGATGGGGAACGTGTCACCTTTGTCGACGAAACGACATTCGTTGCCTCTTCTCGCCTTGAATATTTTTCCAGAGGCAACATGGATTAATAGGAGTGTTGTGTTAAAATTTGGAATTATTCAGGGTTCGTTTGGACATTTTTATACATTAGCTGAGTTTTCTAGTCATTTAATGTGCATAATTCAAATTTGAACTACAGGCACATGCTTCGGTGCACCAAAATGGGTTGAAAAATCTTATATGTGTCCTTGGGTGCATGTTTAGGTCCCATGCAAGAAATGGGAATGAATTTCAAACACCTCGGCGTTGTGGATCGGCCGCAAACATTGAGAAACCTGGTTTTTAAATTCCTGTAAATCCAAAACTCGTCTGAAATTCATGAAACTTGGCATGGTGTCATGAAATGGCACCAACATGCTGTGGTAAAGTTTTTGTCCAATTTGGAACAAGTTTCGGTATAAGCTTCTTAGAAACCAGAGCTTCTCACTAGAAGCCTCGTGGTTTCCGATGGAGAACGTGTCACTTTTGTGGACGAAACGACATTCGTTGCCTCTTCTCGCCTTGAATATTTTTTCAGGGGCAACAAAGATTAATAGGAGTCTCTTGTTAAAATTTGGAATTATTCAGGGTTCGTTTGGACATTTTTGTACATTAACTGAGTTTTCTTGGCATTTAATGTGCATAATTCAAATTTGAACTACAGGCACATGCTTCAGTGCACCAAAATGGGTTGAAAAATCATATATGTGTCCTTGGGTGCATGTTTAGATCCTATGCAAGAAATGGGAATGAATTTCAAACACCTCGACGTCGTGGATCGGCCGCAAACATTGAGAAACTTGGTTTTTAAATTCCTGTAAATCCAAAACTCGTCTGAAATTAGGGATGGCAATGGGTAGGGTATGGGTGGGTATAACCTCCTTCTGCCCAAACCCATACCCACAGAAACCTTCTATACCCACCCACTTCAATACCCATGGGCATAAATTGGCACCCATGCCCATACCCATCGGGTATCCTATACCCAATGGGTATCCAGTGGGTATAATATATAGCATTTAAATTTTTTAAAAAGGTAGAGAAATGAGTTTAAAATTCAAGTGATCATGGGCGAGTAGTATAGCACTGACACAGGCTGCTATGGTGGGTGGCCACTTGGAGGCATCAAGGGAGTATGAGCGGCGGTTGGTGGAAGCCCGGTACAGTGGGAGGTGGTGGTGGGAATGGGGGGTCGCTAGACCGAGAGTTGGACAGGAGTCTGGTAGCGAAGAGTCGAGATTTCATCTTTTCAACGAGTCACATAGAACGTATGAGGAGTGGCGAGCAGGTGATTATGGGCCTGTGAGCTATGGCCAATTTAAGGAATCGATACTTAGGGTGGGCCATAGGAGTTAGATGATGATCCCACATGTCATAGGAGTTATTTTCATTTCTTAATTTTTCTGGGTATCCATTGGGTTACCCATGGGCGCAATTTCATACCCATATCCTACACATATATTTTGCGGGTATGGATACCCATTGCCCATGGGTAATTGTTTTTGGGTAGGGTACCCGCGGGTACCCATACCCATGGGCAAAACTGCCATCCCTATCTGAAATTCATGAAACTTGGCATGGTGTCAGGAAATGGCACCAACATGTTGTGGTAAAAAAATTGTCCAATATGAGTGAAGGCGCACACATTAACAGCCATCATAGCCATTTCGAAACAAATAGCTATCACGTTATCATCAAAAACAGTTGTACAATATTATTTAAATCGTGGGCGTTCTACTGACCATTTACGTGCCACCACGCATCCTACTTTTTATTGGCTAGGAGGTGCCGTGCGGGCAGCTGTTTGAGTAGACGGGAGGCGTGCGAGCGAAGCCCGCTGCGCAAGCTGATCGGGAGGCTTGCGACCAGTCCTCCGCTGCGCAGGCTCACCGGGAGGCGTGCGAGCAGTACGCTGCGCATGCTCACCGAGAAGCGAACCCTTTGACCTCCATCGCCGCCCGCCTCACTCCCAACTTCTCCATTAATGACGCCCGAGCCGCTGTTTAATAGGTGGCCTTACTGATCTCTCTTCGCCTCCCATTCCCCTCTCGCCCGAATCCTATCTTCCAGAGCTCCACCTACGCCATGGCGCACAAGGATCATCTTCCACTAGTCTTCCGGTTTGGTGAAGTCGACTCTGAGCCAGAGGAGATAGAAAATAAGGAGGAATGGGACATCATGGACATTGCCCTGAACGAGCTGGCCGCGACGGATGCTGCCCCCGCGCCCATCCCAGCTCCCATCCCTGCGCCCGCGCCAACGACCATCCCCATGGTCTTGATGGGTTGGTCACCGAGCACCATCGCAGCGCTGGAAGCCGCGGGCATCAGCGAGGTCCCCGCGGACCCTCGCGAGCTCGTGTACATGCCAGCGCCAGCGCCCCCGCTTGTGCTCGTGCACGTCGCTGCACCCACCGCGGCGCCGTTCCCCGTGAGCGTGCCTGCACCCACCGCGCCCGTGCCCGTGCGCGCGCTTGCACCCGCCGCGCCCCCCTCAGCATCATGCGACGCCGCCGTCGACTGCTACCTCGCAGCGTCGCGAGTCGCCGTCCCCCTGCCCCCCGCCCGTCGATCGCACGACGACCGGCTCTTTGATTTGCATGTCCAGAATATTCTTGGATGTCTTGAAGACTTGAACAACGACGTCTCGGAGGATGACAACGCCGGCGCAGCACGCCGCCGCCGCAATTAGTTTTTTTTTGTTTAATATAGTATCTCGATCGTATGAATGTAAAGTCACAATGTGACTGAATGAAATATATGGTTTGATCAACTTAGTGTTTTTCTCTGAATGTACAGACTTATCAAAGTAAAAAAATGAAAAACATCATTTTTTTTCTCTGAATAAAACACTCATCACAAACGTTTCAGATTGAACACCTGTATGCAAAGCCAGACCTAGGGTTCCTTTGCCTCTAAGCCAAGGGAAAAGTTGGCGCGAAGGATTTGTGCATAGCCTTATCGCAACCGATTTTGTATGATGAGCCATGTGCTTACTACAGACAATTTGGTAAGATTTGCATCTATCAAATTGGGTATATTACCATTTGTCAAATTGGAAACATTGGCATTTGTCAATCTAGTAACATTGCCATTTGTTAACCTTGTAACACTAACATTTGTCAAATTTCGCAGCTAAAATCGCTAGTACTGTCTAATTTTGCAACTGAAGTTCACTAACCATAGATTTCATTCATAGATTAAGCAGTCGTTCTTTATACAAACAGTTCAACTCGACAGCTGAACCGAACAAACTGTCCCCCAATTGTTGCCAACGACGTACTGAAATAGCTAGTTCAACTATATATACTAGCTAATTTTAAGTACGTAGTACAGTTCAATCATATCTATAGTCAGATGAACTGAACAAAATAGCCCCTAAATACTACTACGGAGGGGCTTTGTACTACTTCCAGTAGCCTCTCTTCTGCCGAGCGTGCTCAGTAAGATGCAGAGGAGGAGGAGTCTACCGACGAGCTGGAGCAATGGAATCCGGCGCGTGCCGCTGCTACAGCTTTAGTGACGCCCAGCTTGTAAGCCCTCTGCCACTCCTGCTCGAAGCGGCGGGACTCCGCGTAGAGCTCCGCATTCAGCGCCACTGCGGCGGCTTCCGCACTGGCCACGGCGGCGGTAAGCCTCTTTGCGTGCTCGACCAGGCGCTCCTCCTCCTCCCGCAGAAACTCGATGTAGCGCGCAAGGTCACTAACGCAAATGAGGGCCTCCACCTCCCCCCTTCTGGCCGTGGTGGCGGAGCGGGTGATGGCCACGGCGGCCGACGGTGGGGTGGCGGCCACGACGGCCACCTTCCGCCTTCGGGCCGCGGTGGTGGAGCGGGCGATGGCCACGGTGACCGACGGTGGGGTGGCGGCCACGACGACCACCTTCCGCCTTCGGGCCGCGGTGGCGGAGCGGGTGATGGCCACGGCGGCCGACGGTGGGGTGGCGGCCACGACGGCCACCTTCTGCCTTTGGGCCATGGTGGCGGAGTGGGTGATGGCCACAGCGGCCGATGGTGGGGTGGCGGTAATGGCGGCCGGCAACAGCTGTCGTCGGGCAGCGGCGGCAGAGCGTGTGGTGGGTGTTGTGGGAACACTCAACAGGGACGCCACGCGCACTACACGAGGCCGGGGACTGCGCCGCCGCCGCGGTGTAGTCTCCCAGCTGGAGCTGTCCACTAACGGTGGAGTGGCTGAGCGACGACGACGGACCGGTGCCATTGGCGACCGTGGGAGAAGCAGACGAGATAAGCTACGGGGAGGGAGGGGAAAATACGATGCGGACTCGCTGGCCATGAGGGTTTATATAGCAGGGCGGTAACCATTGGGGTTTGGGGGATTTCGCCGAGTCGGGCGGGAAGCTTGTGCGGTTGCGCACGGGAACCTGCGCGGTTGCGCGGGAACGGGCTCGCCGACGATTCATTGGCGCCTCTTCGAGCCAACATGTGGCCAAAAGAAATGCCCGTGCGGTGCTCAAGCTTGCACTCAAAGCCTTGAGCGGCAACGCGGTGACAAGACCTATGAGAGGAGGACGAAATGACAAGTACACATACAGTTAATAAAAAAACGTTTGCGATTTAATTACCTAGCAAACGGCTATTCTCTAAGCAACGTCGCTAACGATTGTTCCCACACTGTGTGATGTGAAATGCGACGTCGTTTCACATCACGCCGCCGGCCGGCTTGTAAACGGCCATTCCCTGTGTGTTCAACTGCTCTATGCGTGTGGTTGCTTGCGGTTGAGGCGACCGCGGCGCGCTCTGCTCGTGTTCGTCAGCGCGCGCTCTCCTCGCCTCCCTCTACGCGCGCTCTGCTTGTGTCCCTCCGCGCGCGCTCTACCCGCGTCCCTCCGCGCGCGCTGCCAGCGGTTGGGGCCGGCGCACGATCATGTACGTTCGGGGTGCCATATGCATGGGGTTGCACCGGGCGCGGCGCTACGATGCAGTTACGTGAGCCACAATGCAGTTACCGGCTGCAAAAACTGCCATGCGGACGTGCCGAGAATCCAGGCCGTCCGGCCCCCTTTTATTCCCGCGGCCATTTACCTTAATCTCTCGCGCCCCACAACACAATAAGCACACCCACGACGACACATACAGAGAGGATATCTAGCGGCTCCAATGGCGCTCCCAGTGGCTGACGACTACGACAGGCGGCAGTTCACCATGCCTCACGTAGTGAACACCCACGTGAGGGGGAAGGACCTCTCGGTGGTGTACACCAACGAGCCGGTCTCGGTGGAGAGCTCCATCCACACTATGGAGCAATTGCTTGCTGAGGACAAGTACCAAGTGGTCGGCTTCGACCTCGAGTTCATCGGCGGTCGTGCCGGGTATGATCAGAAGGTTGTCGTCACCCAGTTGTGTCTGCGCCATCACGTCCTCGTCTACCACCACTCCCTGGCCATAAGGCCTTGTGAGTGTTTCAACAGGTTTATCAACAACCCTGACTACAGGTTCCCTACGGTGGACACCTTCAACGGTCTAAAGGTGCTCGAGACTACGGGCTTGGCTTGCCAGAAGCTTGTCGACATCCAAGGCCAGTACAGGGTCTGGGGCAGAAAGAAGCAGAAGGACTCCCTGGTTGACCTCGCCGTGGCCATCATCGACCCCTACTACAGAGACATGAAGGATGAGTGCAACAAGAAGAAGGATGCCTGGCACGAGGCCTGGGTGCGGAGACTGGATGAAGAACACGTCAAGTACATGGCCAAGGACGCGTACACAAGCTACGAGATGTACAGGCGGATCATTGACATGAGGAAGTGCCTCCTTCCTGTAGACGACGAGGGTTTAGATGATTAGGATGATCATTTCTCCTAGTTTAGTATGCTTGTAATTGTTTATTGAGGTGTGTGTGCAAATGTTATGTATAGTCACTTATGTAATTGGATGTTTAATTTGGTTATGCAATCATCTTCTTATAAGTATATATGTTGTTGTTCTGTAGACGGAGCATAGATGTTGTGCAGACAGAGCAAATCACATCACACACGGACTAAACTACGGAACCCGTCGGTGATGATTTCATCAATCGCTGACAATTGTATACCAGCAAGAGTTTGCCCACAACACACACATCTTATTAGTAGGAATCGTCTGTGTTATTATCGGTCTTCCCACACAATTCTGATTACGGACCTATTTGCCGGGTATCACACACATCTTGTCAAGCTGAATCGTTTGTGTTCTTATGGATCATCACAAACAATTCATCCGATGACCTGTATGCCGTATATCACACACACCTTGATCTGGCTGACCATTTCTATTGTTTTGGCTCATCGCAAACAGTTCATCCAAGTGAACTGTATGCCGTCTATCGCACACACCTTGATTTGGCTGACCGTTTTTGTTGTTTGGCTCATCGCAAACAGTTCGTATGGATCAACTATATGCCACGATTCGCACACGCAAATCTGTTCTAAATCATGCTTGATGGATCCGCCATCGCACACAGTTTGTTTCATTGGTGACCGTTTTATTACGATACCGTTTACGATTAATGCATCGCACATAGTTTGGTCAACTGGTCTCATATACATGTGACCAGGATGGTCCTAACGCGACACATGTATACGAGATCTGCCATCGCACACACCTTGATCTAGGGTGATGTTGAAATCCTGGTCCATGAGAATGAAACTGATCCACTCTTCCTCATATGCATTTGGCATGAGACCAACATTGTGCGAGAGAGCACTAAGAAACTCAAGCGTCATGCGTTCACATGTATCACATCTCTGATAAACAAAATGATGCAACCCAGCATTATCACAAAGCAAATTGAAATCGTTACCGATGCCTTGTTTGGCTAGTGTGGACTCGCAAGCCCATTGGGTGGTCTTCATCTTCCTTGCATGAAGCTTCTTGTATTTCCTCATTGCTTCACGGTCGGTGAAGACGATCCCCTACGTGAAAACTTGTTGTTGTCATGCGGCTTTCGTGGATGAACCCAGTGCATCACGGCGAACGACAGGTGTGGACCTCCTCATGAACATCTACAGAATAATTTTTCAGTCCAATACAATGAAACAATATTGATCTCGCGGTAATCACAACATCACACTCCTCTAAAAACATCAATGAATCCAAGCCAAACTCAAAATTAAGATAAGAAATACTCATACCCTAGACATGGCAATGCTAGGCACATAGAACATGGATTCGCGAAAAATAAGTTGGGGATCGGAGGAGAAACATACCATAGATTGATCCCACGGAAGGATTTGAACTGAAATCGAACGAGTAGGGAGATCGGGCAAAGTTGTGGTAGGGTTTGGAGAGGTTTGGAGGAAGAAGAAGAAGAAGAAGAAAGACGAGATATGGGGGCGAAATACCTCCTTCCACGGGCTGTTTATGGCCGCCAGAGATCCATACGACCGCCCATACGAGCGGGACCGCTCATATGGAACACCGTCGTTCACTCTGTTGGCGTTGTTCTATATGTGCTTACCTCATACGACCGCTTATGCGACCGAGAGGGCCGGCATGGAACACCGTCGAACGCTCTGTTGTTCTTTGTCTTCTGGTCAATGCTGTCATACAACCGCTGCGCGGGTGCTCGCATGGAACGCAGTCAAACGCTCTGGACCTCCTCTCTGTTTCTGTCAAGAGTTCATGTGACGCACATACGAGCGGCTGCGCTTGCATGATACGTCATAGATCACTCTGTTGCCTCTTGCTGTTTTCTGCTAGAACCGCCAAGGTGCCATACGACCGGCCATACGACCTCCTTGGTCGCATGTTAGGCCGTCCTTTCTTCCGTTTCTTTTGAAACTTCTCTTTTTCTTAAATTCCTGCGGGGTTAGTTCCAACATAATACATAGGCATATATACATGCATTCAAACGTCAGTACACACACAATAATTTGGCACAAATCAAAGCCCTCATTAGAACAACTCTTCCAAACTTAACTTCCTTAACTAAAACTTCAAAACTCTTTTTATTGAAACAAAACTTACTTTTCTACCTTATTTGTGTGGGTTGCCTCCCACGAAGCGCTTGTTTCGGTCGGATAGCTCGACCGTAGTGAAGATCACATAGGTGCAATTACACCGAGACCATAGCTTCTAGCATTGATGAAAATGTTGTCTCTGGTGTATGTCTTCATTTTCTTTTTCCTGGAGAAATGTCTCACAAAAGGATCTTTTGCAGGTAAGTCAAATCTTACATTTCCCTCATACACATTTATCATAGCTTTTATGGCCTACCGAGAATTATAGGAGCAATTGGATCTTCGGGCATATCAACTATCACAGGATCAATCATGACAGGGCAATCATTTATTTGAACAATAACACCATGCTTAATTCCTACTGCTTGAGTCAAAGTGAAATTAGCCATATTCAATTTAATCTCAGTAGTAGCATAAGGACCAAGATTGAGACTATCATAAACAGACTTAGGGATAGTGGAAACACAAGCACTTAGATCACATAAAGCACTAAATTTATTCAAACCAATCTCAATCCCTATAGTAGGTTCAAAAGAATCTTCTTGCTTAGCTGGTAGCTTACTGTATAAATTTTTTCTTTCATCATCTAACTCACGTACCTTGGCTACAACGTGATCAACAAAGACATTATATGCCTCATCATTCAATACCTCAGGTAGTGGGTGTTTCATTGCTATCATCTTCACGAAGTCTGCAACTGTGAATGTATACTCTGGCACATGGCTTTTATCAAGCTCATTTTCTTCGTTACTTCTCATCATCTTGACATCTTGAATCGGGTTAGGTTCCGGTTTACCTGCAAACTTGGCTAGGATTAAGGTTTGGCTCTCTACAATTTTAGCCACTTGTTCTTCCATGCTCTTGGTTCTTCCATCATGAATCTGCACATCATTAGTTAGTCCAACAATCTTACCGATCAACTGACCAAGTAAGTTATCATGATTCTTCAAGATATTTTTGAAAGTGTCATTCTGCTCACTTTGACTAGCAATAAAAAATTTAAGAGTCTCTTCAGGAGTATTTCTATTGCTATTAGTAACTCCATTAAAATTGTTAGGTGCTCCACTATTATTAGGATAAGGTAATTGAGGAGCATATCCATTATTTTTCCAGTTTGGATTATAGCTATTGCGATCAATGAAATTCACATCATTAACTTCTTCATCAGTAATATCATTCACATTTACCTCTTCTTTACCTTTCATGATGGAGATGAGTTCATCAAGCTTAGCGGTCAACTCCATATTCTTTTCTTCAACTGCATTGACTCTCTTGGTGGTAGTTCTCTCAACATGCCATTGGGCATGATTCTCTTGCATCCCATCAAGCAACTTTTTAACATCATCTATGGGCTTACCCATAATAGTTCCTCCTGCAGTAGTATCTAACATAGTTTTTGACATAGGATTTAAAGCATTATAAAACATATGAAGGATTAACCATTCTTCCATTCCATGGTTAGGACAATTTCTTATAGCTTCCTTCATGCGATCCCACGCAAGCGCTAGTGTGGCTCATGATCTTCCTGCTTAAAACTTGTTATCTGCAAATGAAGTTGCATAGTTTTTGCAGGTGGGCAAAACTTAGATAAAAACTTGCTGCAAGAATCAGCCCAAGAAGTTGTATTGCCTCTAGGTAAAGCTAGAAGCCACTCTTTTGCTTTTCCTCTCAAGGAGAAAGGAAATAGACGCAACTTCAAAGCGCCAGGGTCATAATCTTTAATGCATGTCATGTTGTACAATTCAGTAAAATTATGCAAGTGCACACTGGCATCTTCAGAAGCAGAGCCTCCAAATTGGTCCTATAGAACCATAGAGACTAGGTTCAATTTTATCTCATACTCAACGGCAGCAACATCAGGTTGTGCTATTGGTTCACACATAAAGTTATTGCTAGGAGTAGCAAAACTTCCAAGATTACGAGCCATGGTAATCTTTTTGGGGTTTCTACTGACAAGACTTGCAACAAAGGAAAAACAAAAACTAAAATTAAAAACAGAAACAAAACTTTAATAAAAACTCTAAACTCAAAGACTAGGCACACAAAGCCTCCCTGGCAACAGCGCCGGAAAAAGGTCTTGATTACTACCTTTGGTGATCCGGAAATGGAGCAGAAAGGATTCTCGCCTTTTTCCCCAGAGGTGACCCTGAGTTATCAAGCCCACGGGAGGACGGTGTCCTTTAAGCTAGGGTCTCAAACAAGCTTTTGTTAAAGAAATAATTCCAGCTTTTAACCGGATCGTAAATCAAACTTGACACTGCAAACACTTAGAATAAAAATAGGCATGGGTGTGAGGTCTTAATGCTTACAACTATATATTTGTGTACGGACCAAATATGATCTTAATTTGTGCACTAGAAGTCACCCATTGAGATGTGCTTGTTACGAACTGAAGTGGGGGATGTCTCCAAATTACATCTTGACCGGCACGCGTCCTGCATCAAGAGTCAGTTGTCCAACCGAGGGCCCTATCTGTCTCGCGGGGTTGCCTCGGTAATTAAGATTGCAACAATCAGACAAAAGCATTGGGCGTTTAATGACTACACCTCTTGAATCCCTAGAGATAGGATCCGTGTTACCGATTCGTGTTACCGTACTAAACTTTTCTGTCACTAGTGTTCAGAATAACACTTCGCGGTCTCCTTGCCCTTAGCCTCTTCGTGGCTTGTTCTCCAAGATCCTGGGTACCTGCAGGGATGATGAACGCGAACGCGAACGAGACAAGACACAACTACGGAACAATTTTATTTCACACATATGGGACGTTAATTCAAAGCACTTCCATTGATCCCCCAAACAGATATATCGGGTTGCAAGGCTCTTGCCTCAATCCATACCTTACCGGACTACTCACACATGGAGATCAGATCACACGAAGAACACATCATGAAGGTAGATTAATTTATAATATGTCTTACAATGGATGTCATGTGTGATACACGATTACAAGTATGACTAGATGGAAGAGTACTATGGTGGAGATGAAGGTGGTGGCTATGGAGATGGGAAATGGCGATGGCTAGGGTTTGTGGTGACGAGGATAATGATGACTCTCTATTTTGTGATTCTGCAGCTCTCTTGTTAACATTTCGGCCTCGACCCCTTTATAAAGTGTGTTCAGGTGGACGAGGAGCCTCGGCTTCCAGGCCATACGACCGCTCATGCGAGCGGTCGCAATTGCATGGAAAGTCGTCTTTTGCTCTGGGGCTTCTGCTGCGCCTCCCACTTGATTTCCTCTATCTCCTCTTTACTCCTTTCTTTGTTCTAACTTGATTTCGTCCATAGATAGCCCATTTCCTGTGGAAAGAAAATAAAGATAGGATATTTGGAATCCTATGCATTCATTAGTCATTAGTGGCAATATAGTAGCAAATATCTCGGTTTTAATGAAATATATCGGTTTAAACTCGGGTTAGAGGAGTGTCGGTGTACTAAAGCATGGGTGCCCTCATACCCTGACTTGTGCACATGCAGTTGTAGCCTTCCTGACGGCAAGGGCTTGCCGGAGGGTTGATGTGACTCAAGACTCAGATTAAACAAGACCGTGAAGGAGACCTCAAGGCAGGTCATCGAGAAGTACTATTCTAGTACTGAAGATCAACATTGCCCTTGCCAGCAAGCTTCGTTCCGGCAAGGTAGATACCAAGACTCTGGTTGCCGGCAAGCTCCTTACCGGCAAGCAAAGGCCCGGCAAGCTCCACGCCAGCAGGCTTGTTCTGTCCCGTTACCGCTCCACCTCATCATCGGCTAGATAAGCACGCATGATAGGTGTCGAGCGGGCAGGCAGTCAACATAGCTGGCCAGGGCATGTGTCGGCATGCCACGCAGAGATTAACTTTAATGACACCCGTCCCTGGGACGTGTCAAGATTACAGGAGGGCGCCAGCACCGGTGGTACAGATCTTTTGCCCTAAACCTCGCCTCCCCGACGTAGCACCTTACGGTGCATTTAATGCGCTTGTCCTACCCCGTCTGGAGATAGACGTGGTGACGGTGCAAGTCACTATTCATACCCTGTAAATGACCGTATTAGCCACTGTGGTTACCCCTTGGCCTATAAAAGGAGGCCCACGGCTACACTTAAAACGGTCGATTCCTAGTTCAATTACACGCTGTAGCTGCACTTCCCGCGTACCTTGCCGGCAAGCTGCACTCTTTGTAACCTTTGAGCTCATACACAATCAAACCACCAGAACAGGAGTAGGGTTTTACGCTCACAGCGGCCCGAACCTGGATAAATTGTTGCTTGTGCTCATATCTACTAGCCCTGCTCTTTGTAGTATATTGATCCCACTTCCGAACCGCAAAGGGGTCCTTTCGATCCCATAGATCGTCATTTTCCCACGACAAGGAGTGTAAAAAAACACTCATCAGCGGCCCAACGCGCGGACACATACGGACACACACCCGTTTTTCATCTGCCCGCGACCCATTTTCGGCCCAAATTTGGGCCGGTTTTGCTTCGGCGCAGACACACGCGACGCCTGCCCTTGTCACCCCCTTGGCTCGCCCGTCAGTGGCACATCCATCCTATTTCCCCATCTCTCCCAAAACCCTCCCGCCCTCTCGCCTTCCTGCCCACTCGCAATGGACGACGCGCCAAACCCCGCCGCTGCCGCTGTCCCCACCGCCATGGTCGACGGCGCGGCCCTCCGGCCCGTGCGCAAGAAGCAGCCCAAGAAGGAGCTGACGCCGGAGCAGAAGGCCATCCAGTCGGTGAAGAGGGTTGACCGAAGGAAGGTCGAGGCCGAGAAAAGGGAGAAGGCCACCACGACCGCTCTTGCCGCTGCCGCTCAACAGGAGGCCACCATTAAGGAGAATGCCGTCCTCATCGCCAAGGCCACGTTGCGGGCCCTCGCCATGCTAGGGTTCCCTCACGGCGAGCCGGCCATTCTTGCCGCCGCCGTCATGGCTGTGGCTGCCCGTTCGCCAAGGCCAGAGTCGCCATGCACCTCCATCACGCCACAGACACACGACTTCCCTCTCCATCTCTACCAGGCCACGTCCCGCTTCTCCACTTCGCCCGGAGACATCTCGCCGGAAGGGAGTGTGATCGCGTCGGCCACCCCCGCGCACGCGGTCATCGACCTGAACGCCACACCTGTGGCCGGCGGGTCGTCCACCGGGACACAAAGGAAGTGACCTCGGGAGATCCTTGCAGGTAACCTTCCCGACGTCCGCCACCTGTTCGACGATACGCCGGCCCCGACGGCGACGCATGATGACCCGGCCAATGATTTCATCATGGAGAACATCATTTTCGAGGGTGGCCAAAACTACGATGTTGACAAGACCCAAAGCCAAGACGGCCGCGGCCACTTCACGCAAGACCAAGAGGGCATGGCCGACCACTTCAACCTTGAAGACACCGACGGCCAATGGTAAGACGACTACGACCAAGAGGAAGAAGACGATTTGAACATCGAGGAGGAGCCTTTGTTTGACGATGAGCTCACTCAACAAGCCAACGCACGAAAGAAGAGGCGACAAAGCATTCGGACCAAGGTATACACAAAGGATGAGGACAAGTTTATTGCGAAGGTTGGAAGGAAATTGGACAAGATCCTAAGGACGCGCCGAGCAAAAAGGATCAACATTTTGGGCGAGAGTTCATACATACTTCCATGAACGTAGGATGTTCCTGTCCTACAAGTTTGAGAGCAAGCGTGGTTGGGTGTCCATCTCAAAGAGGTGGGGTTTCATGCAACAAGAATGCAACAAGTTTTATGCCACCCTTGAGAGCATCGAAGGCCGTCTCGTGAGTGGCCTAGGCATCAAAGACATGGTATACGATTCCTTCTCCTTCATTTTTGTTTCCATTGATTGCTGCTTGCATTACATGTCCATTGCATATGAATGTGCATTGTTGCCTTCATTTTCATTTGTAGGCATACCAAGCTTTGAAAGCATTCAAGACCCAACATGAGGCGAAGCCATTCATCATCACCCATTGTTGAACGATCATTCATGATTGCCCCAAGTTCAAGGACCAATATGCCGCCGTAAAGAAGAATGGGGGGCTGGAGGCCGTCGTTGAGTACGGTGAAGAAGAGACCGGGGAATTCTACCGTACTCCGTGTAGCTATGGCTACTTGATTGAGTGCCAGCCCATAGCTGTGCTAATGTGCACTGTGGAGAAGAGAATATGAATGCATGTCGTGGATGAAACTATGTCCGTCTTTTTGTGTGCTGGCAAGTGTGCCAGCTTGAACTGTGGCGTTTTTTAGGCTGGCATGTATGCCGGCCGCTGGCACGTACGCCGGTATGAACTATGGCCGCTAGCCCATATAGATTAAATTTGCTTGCCAAAAAATTCGGATGCGCGGATGAAAATGCGTCGGCTGGTTGGGCACACCGATCAGATTTGCATGAACAAAAACTGCGTTCGTTTGCGTCGACGCGTTGGAGTTGCGTCCACCCACTAGCTGCTAGCTATAGAGGAGCATTTGCGCGGAAAGCACATTTGAGCGTTTGCAAAACCTGACTCATCCAGTCGCTCACGCGGAGATTCGTGCGGTTCGATCAAATGGCAATAAGAGCGTTAGGTTGGAAAGTCAATAAAATCTGACATCAGATTTATATATTTTCCGACTAAGTAAGGCCAACTCCAACCCGCGCCCCCATCCGGTCCGGGTGTGTCTGTTTTGGCCCAAAGGAACAAACGGCACGGCCCAACGCGTGACCCCATCCCCATTTTTTGTCCTTTGGCGTCCGGCCTGCCCCATTTCTAGTTTGCGTTTGGTTTGCGTCCAGATGAACGGCGAATGGACGCCCACGCGCCCGTTCCGCATCCGCCTCAGGCCCGCATGGCAGCCGCCCACCCAACTCCCACCGCCCGCATTTACGGCGCACGCGCGGTGGGCCCCGGCTGTCAGCTACCCAACAGCCCGGTCGTCATCCTTATTAATGTGGAAGCCGTGGACCGGCCAGTCCACAGCTTCCACTTCCGAGCCCGGTTGCCTCCTCGAGCCCCAACACGAGAGAGCAAACCCTAGCCGCTCTTCCACTTCCTCTCATCCACCTCCTCGCCGGCGGCCATGGGGTGGCATTGGATCAGCAAGGGCAAGCACGACCATGAGGCCAGGTCGTCCTCCGGTCGCCGCCGCTCCACCAGCTCCGCGCCGCCCGCGCTTGCCATCTCGCCGCCGGCGGCGGCCCCGCAGCGCAGACGACCCTACGTCGGCGCAGACATCTGCCGACGCTATTGGGAGAGGGCGACGCCACTCCCGTGGAGCGATGCCCATCTCCCCAACAATTGGCATCTCTCCAGATCGGGTGCCCATCCAACCGGTCCCGGTGAGCGGCCGCGCCCGCCGTGAGGAGATCGACCGGCGCCACGCCCGCCTACCACCAGATCTTCTCTACGCCCGCAGGTACGCCATAGATTCGCTGCTGTGGGATACTTGGCTCCGCGACGAGCATGACCTGCGGCGGCAATCATTTTTTGCCGGTCGTCCTCCGAGCCCGCGACGGCCGGGTCCTGCGCGTGCTCTGAGCCCACCCCAAACGCGCGACCGTAGGCGGATGCGCGACCTCACATCGACGCCATTTCCGCCCCCGTCCCCGCCACCACCACCACCACCTCCCATGACCGAGGAGGAGGAAGCGGAGCTCATGAGGCGGGTCATGGAGGACTCCATGAACACCCACGACGAACGCCAATGGGAGGGCCTCGAAACCCAGTTGGCCCTCTCTGCGGCCGGCGACGTCGCCATCCCAGAGTTGGACATGGCCGTCAAGGAGGAGGTCCGGGAGGAGGTGGTGGAGGAGCCCCCCATCCCCCATCGTCGCGTGGAACCCGCGCTTGGTGGGCCAGAGATGGAGGTGGTCGTCCACGGCGGCGGAGATGGCCGACGCGATGGGTGTCGGGCCATGGTCACCCACGCCGCCACGGTCACCAGAGCAGGAGCCGTCCCCGCCACGGGAGGAGGTGGTGCAGGCGCCTCTGGCCTGGAAGCCACCGCAGGGGCCACCGGCCCACCTCTGGCAGCCACCACCGTACGTCGACCTCATCATGGACGACGACGAGGACGGCGGCGCGTGAAGACGACGACGTCATGGCGGCGTTTAAGTTAGGTTTAAATGTGCGCCCAGGGCTAGTTTGAACAGTTTTAAATTTATGTTAATGTTTAATTATGTTTTATGTGTGTTTTTAAAAATGTGCGGCCGTTTTTTTTTCAAAGTGTTCGGATGCGATGCGGACAAGTGCCAAACGGACGATTGGGGTCACGGTTGGAGTTGGCCTAATGAATGGATAGGCGTTGGATCTCCGCTGTGAAGCAGTAACCAGCAGCAACCACTTCAAACAGGCGTAAACGTCATCACTCGTCACATCGACCCTTGACTCGAGTAGACGCAACAGCAGCACCGACTTGACCAAAGCAACTTCCTCCTCGGCATGAGTGGTTCAGCCATTGCCCTTCCAATCCGCCCAACCTCGCATCTCCCTTCTCCCGAGGAGTGGCAGAGCTCGCCTCCCTCCCGTCGTCGTCCTCGTCGGCATGAGCGGTTTCCTCGTACGCACTAGATGCACCAACTTCATTCACTTCTCCAAATCTTCAACAAAAAGTTCCTGTTGATTTGTTTGTTGTTCGTCGGAGCTATTTGAGCTTCGATTTTTCGTTTTTGTTTTGATTCGTTGATCTTGACTGTTGCCGTTACGATTCGCTTGGAGTTTGCAGGCTGTGGCTGGCAAGATTGTCACGTTCCTGCTGTGGGTGCTCTTCCTGGTCCTGCAGACAGCCACCAAGGTTGTCGGGGGCCTCCTGCAGGTTGCACCGCCAGCCGAGCCACAAGAAGAGCCGCAACCAGAAGCAGCACCACGACCCAGATCGCCGCCGGCTGCGAGGAACCGCGCCGGCGGCGGCCCCACGGACCCATACGAGCCGCGGTCACAGCTGTGGGACCCACCACCGTCCCCCCACACCGCTCCGGTGACGGATGAGTATCACTCGTCCTCGATCTACCGGCGGCGGGTGAGCGCCCCTCAGGCCGCTGAGGATTTAGTGGTTTCCTCCAGCGGTTACTCTCGTTCGGCCGTGACAGCAGCGCCAGCCCCTCCGGCTCATGCTGTCTCAGCGCCACCAGTGTTGCAGACAATTAAGACACCGGCAGTTGCCAGTAAGCGGCCCAAACTGGAGAGGAAGTACTCCAAGATTGTGGACCAGTACCGCTCCTTGGACGAGGTATGTAGTATTAATGTATGTATTGGATCTGGTGATGCTCAAATGTTCAATACTGCTTCCAAAATTGGGCTCGAAGCCATATCAGCGATGGAATTAGCCATTGTAGATGGCTTGGACATCGGTGGTATCTGGGCTAATGTAGCGCTGTGGAGCTTGCATGGTGATTGTGGTAGAAGGTGCGAAACTGATTGTGCAAAATTTCACCCGGATGATAACAAGGTGGGGAACAATTTGCACGAGCCGCACAACCAACTGATGCATCTGCTCTTTTGAAATTGAAAATTGCGAACCAAGCCCGCCGAATAAACACTGTTTACTGATGCATCTGCTCTTTTGAAATTGAAAATTGCAAACCGAGCCCGCCGAATAAACACTGTTTGTAGACTAACACCAAACCACCGAGTCCGGCACTTCAGAGGACTGCACATAAAATTAATGTGCGTACAAAATCGTCTAACACTTTGAACATAATATCTTCTCTTGCATTTTTCCATGCCCACATGTAGTCGTGATCTGTTAGCCTCAAGGAGGATAGCCATGAAATACTAATATACTTAACAAATTGTGACACTTGGCTCAATACTAAAGTTCTATATGCAGGTTATTGAAGCATTAGCGCAAGCTGGCCTTGAGTCTTCCAATTTAATCATTGGAATTGATTTCACGAAAAGTAATGAATGGACAGGTAGTTGAATAGAATATTTGCGTTGGAGAAAACATTCATTCTTGATGCTTGACTATGTCTGCAATTCGGCATGCAGGAAAGAGTTCATTCAATGGTGTGAGCCTGCATCATATTGGTGATGCCCCCAATCCTTACGAGCAGGCAATCTCCATCATTGGACAAACACTGTCAGCTTTTGATGAGGATAACTTAATTCCATGCTATGGTTTTGGAGATGGTAAAGCTCACACTTCTCTTTTGTTAACATACCAATATATAATGAAATTGCAAAAGACTAATAGGTCAGTTATATTATTTGGAAAATGCAGCATCTACACATGACCAAGATGTATTTGCCTTCTATCCCGACGAAAGACCATGCTATGGTTTTCAGGAGGCTTTGGCTCGATATAGAGAAATTGTTCCTCATCTTCGTCTTTCTGGTAGGGAAGCTTAATTTTGATTGTTGTTTTTTGAACCGTACAATCATGGTCAATTTATGCATAAAATTTGTTATATGTTTGAAGGTCCTACATCATTTTCTCCAATAATTGAAATGGCCACAACCATTGTTGAGCAAAGTGGTGGCCAATACCATGTTTTAGTAATAATCGCCGATGGACAAGTAAGCCTTTTTTCTATCACCCTCCATATTTTTATTTTTAGTTCAATTATTATATCATTGGCTTCCTGTGCACGATGATGTTTTTCCTATGTTAATATTATTTGGCCTGTATCTGAAAGTATCACTATACAGGTCACACGAAGTGTTAACACTGAATTTGGTCAATTAAGTACCCAAGAGCAGATGACTGTAGATGCTATTGTGCAAGCCAGGTAATGTGGGGTTATTTTAGGTGGAGTATGTAAAATGGTGTACCATAGAAGTTTTTTAGTTGAAATAAATAACAGGATCAAGATGCTATTGTGTTGTATGCTTAATCTTTACATGTTTCCTGTTAACACTAGATGTGTACAGTTAAGGGTGTGTTTCATTATTCTACTACCCCAATTTTCTATTGCTTACCTGATGGCATAATGCGTATATGTGCTTACAAAGTTCTGTTTTAGTATGTCAATAATACACCTATTTGTTTGTATTTCTTGTTCCTGCAATATTTTTTCGAGAACATCTTGTTCCTGCAATATCCAAGTCCAGCTTGCAACGAATTATTTACATTTGATTAGTAAGTACAGAGTAAGCGTAAGACGTTGAAAAGCTCTTGCTACTTGTCTTGATTTTCAAACAGATGCAGTAATTGCTATCAGCGTTTAATTGTTTTTATGTTACCAACAGCCTTGGAGAAACACAAAGTCCCAACAAAGTACATTACCCTCATCAAGGACATGTACGCTAATGTTGTGACAAGTGTTCAAACAAGTGATGGCGACACTGATGACTTCCCAATTAAAATAGGATTGCACCAAGGGTCAGCTTTGAGGCCTTATCTTTTTGCTTTGGTGATGGATGAGGTCACAAGGGATATACAAGGAGATATCCCATGGTGTATGCTCTTTGCAGATGATGTGGTGCTAGTCAACAATAGTCAGACATGGGTTAATAGGAAGTTAGAGCTGTGGAGACAAACTTTAGAATCAAAAGGTTTTAGGCGTAGTAGAACTAAAACTGAGTACATGAGGTGCGGTTTCAGTACTACTAGGCGCGAGGAGGAGGAAGTTAGCCTTGATAGGTAGGTGGTGCCTCAGAAGGACACCTTTCGATATTTGGGGTCAATGCCGCAGAAGGATGGTGATATCGATGAAGATGTGAGCCATCGAATAAAAGTTGGATGGATGAAGTGACGCCAAGCTTATGGCGTTTGCTGTGATAAGAGTGTCACAAAAGCTAAAAGGCAGGTTCTATAGGATGGCCATTCGACCTGCGATGTTGTATGGTGTTGAATGTTGGCTAACTAAAAGGCGACATGTCCAACAGCCAGGTGTAGAAGAGATGCGCATGTTGAGATGGATATGTGGCCACACAAGAAAGGATTGGGTCCGGAATGATGATATATGTCATAGAGTTGGGCTGACGCTGATTGAAGAGAAGCTTGTCCAACATCGCTTGAGATGGTTTGGGCATATGCAGTGCAGTCCTCTAGAAGCGCCAGCGCCAGTGCATAGCGGACGGTTAGGGCGTGCTGATAATGTCAGGAGAGGTCGGGGTAGACCACACTTGACATGGGAGGAGTTCGTAAAGAGAGATATGAAGGACTGGAATATCACCAAAGATTTAGCCATGGACAAGGGTGCGTGGAAGTTAGCTATCCATGTGCCAGAACCATGACTTGGTTTCGATATCTTATGGTTTTCAACCCTAGCCTACCCCAACTTGTTTGGGACTGAAAGGCTTTGTTGTTGTTGTTAATGATGATGATGTTATTGAACTTTAAATAAAGTGGTGAATTCTAAAAAAAATGTCCTAAGCACTGCACCACCACACATCACCGCAATCCTTGCCTGTTGCACGCACGTATGTTTGCAACCGTCAACTGCTACCCATCGAGTGTCCCCATGCGACTAAGACACGAGATACTCTATCATCTACTACCCATTCCACCCAAGGTATCTGCACTGGCAGGTTGCCGGTGCACCTTGGATTTGCATGCTAGAGCCAAGGCATTTGCCACCGGCTCGCGCTCTAACCTAGGGCCAGACCTCAACAAACAATGCCTTCGGGGATGGAGCGATGTTGTTGGCACCGTGTCTGATCTGGTAAGCCAAATCTTTGTTTCCAAGCGGAGGACTAGCCCACGAGGGGTGGAGGTGATTTTTGTTGAAGTGTATATTTGGATTTCCTAGCCCTTTCCATCAGTTCGGACTTTTGGTTGCGATGGCTAGTGCATGAAGTTCAAATCTTGGCTTTCACAATTTATCCAAAAAGTTGCTGCTGCCCCCCCCCCCCCCCCCTTTTGTGTCAACGTATAGGCCTCTTGAGCCATACCTCTGAGCCTATTCACGTGTTGACTTCCCGCGTCACATGTGAGGGGGTGTTGAAGTGTATATGTGGATTGCCTAGCCCTTTCCATCAGTTCGGACTTTTGGTTGCGTTGGCTAGTGCAGGAACTTAACAATTTTGAGCTCTTTGACAACCCCATCAACGATGAGACAATGGCCAGAGAGGGTCTGACACGGAAAAAGGTTGCTAGGGCCTTCTCTTGTAGAGCCACGACCACAATTCATGCCACCTTCCATAGAGCCACGCCCACAATTCATGCACTGACCACATCCCTCGAAGACATATTGGCAAAATCGTAGCACCACCCACAAGTGCACCAACTTGAGAATAGAGGCCACCACATGTGTCGTTTGGCCAACAAAAGCAATACACAACACATATCAAGATCAGCATGGGTGATACGGGGCAAAGCCATTAGGGTGGCCTGATCTTCACGATTGGAGGTGGATTCACGGATGAACACGAAGAACAAAGGGGAAATTAGAGGAAACACACACAAGGCTTAAGGTTCACCACCTATACTCACTCATATCACAAGTCAATACAAGAGATGCCTTTTAGATCCAACAAACAAGCAAAGGAAAAAAGTCACCCAAAGGATAGCTCATCCCCATATCCCGAAGAGAGATGGTGGATGTAGGCCTGGAGGTCTTGAGAGAGAGTTCTCCTTCAAATCCCAAGGAAGAGGAGGTCTTGAATTCCCTTAGGAATCTTCTAGAATGGAGGTCTTGATCACTCTAATGGAGTCTTCTCCAAGTGGAGGCCTTGATCCCCTTGGGGAAGGTAGATTGAGCAAAGCTCTCTCAAATTCTTACTGTATACTTTGCTAACCCTAGAAATTGAAAGAGGTTCGACTTATATAGGTCCTGGAAGAGGAGATGGGGCAAGTGAGGGTACATGGGTCATTCCCAATCATATGCACGCAGGCAAGTCTGGAGGCCCGTGGTTAAGTGACCCAGAGCTCCGGGGGGTCCAGAGAGCGCACCACCAAGGGTCCGGAGGCCCGGTCTCCAGGGTATCGAGAGGCGTGACCACCTGATGCTCGAAGCTTCAGGGTCCCTGGGCCTGGGTCTCTGGGGTGTCCAGAATCACTTCCCTTGGCCTGGGACTTGGTGCTCCGTCTTCTTCCTCGTCTCCTCACGCCTGGTCATGGACTTGGTATTCCTTCCTCATCCTTACATGATCGTTGTCAACACACCTAATTACACATAGGGTTCCACTTTGAGGTAGCAGCCAAGTCTCATTCAAATATATTCAAATGTATAGGGAGCTCAAAGAGGAGTGAAGTCGCCTCGGTGTGGGTGGCTCATGCATATGCTCATGTGGTCCACCTGGACCTATCGGCGAGTCCATGGTGTTGTTGATAAGCTGGCCCGTGGCTGAAGCAACTCAAGGTTGTGGAGGAACAACTCCTTTCTGCTACAAAGTGTACATCACTAGTGTTGAAGGAATTATACTTCAACGTGCTACGCTAGATATTGCTCAAGTGGTGAATATTAGCTGATGTGGCAAAAGGAGTTCAATCCAAAACTCCTAGAACACAAGATCTTCTCCAAGATCTTAGATAAGAACACCAAGTATTATTATAGGTAAATAGGCTGAGTTACAAACTAGAGGTGAGAACCTCTATTTATAGGCTTTGTGAAGCCTTCACATCTCATCTTCTACTTATAGCTAAAAGACCCTAGAAAGCAGTACTTACGATTCAACTTCTACTTGTAGCTGGAACACTCTAGATAACATTATTTAAAGGTTAAAAAAATAAACAAATGCAACTACATATGATTTGAGGACCAACTTATCTAGAATGGAGTAGAAGTATCTGTCAGAAGTAGGATGGATATGACTTCTGACTTTTTTATTACTTCTCTCTGTTGTTCCCCATCAGTGGCCCCAAGGGCTTGTGCGCCAGCCAACCTAGACATGCAACAAGGATGCCAAATCTGCAACACCCATGGCCTCATGAAGTCGTGATCCACCTTGACAACAAGGTAAGGGAGAATGCCAACCCCGTGAAGCCGGCCCTGCCAGACATGGGCCAAAGGTGCGCATCGGTGAACACACGTGGCACACCATCAATCACCGTGTAGGCCGCCAACCGACGGTTGCCTCTTGCTGGGCGCCGGGTCAATCGTACGTTAGCTACCCAAGCCAACCACCACGCCAAGAACACCTCCAACGTCGCGTGACAGTAGGACCCAGTTCTCGTCGGTCGCCGAACAAGCCAATGTAACCGAAGCCGACACTTCCCATCCACAAGGAAGGGTGGATGCCATGCTGTTAGGATCGAGGTCTCAAGACTAGAGGGGAGGGGGGGGGGGGGTTGTGGGTGAATGGTCTTATGAAGATTAGACAATTGGCAATTTTAAGCAACACACTAGATTGGTTGGTCCTTAGGAACACATTTTTTTTGTGTGTGGATAAACTACTCCACCTTGATGGAGGCTTGGAACCAAATGGTTCTAAGATTGCAAGGAGCTCAATGAACCTATTCCACCATGGTTTGCTTCAAGAAGCCTCACTAAGGGGTAGATCTTCACAAAATAAACGATCTCCTTGCCCTCACAAACCCTTGAGTCCTTCACAAAGTAGTGGATGAAGGCTCTCAAGTGACTCCTTCCCGTCTACGAGGCGCATAGCCTCCAAGAGTAACAAGCAAAGCAAACTCACTTGGTAGACTTCCTCGAAAGATCTTCAATCAAAGCTCTTCTCAAGAGCCCATATGATCTCTCTCTGGCAGTGGCGATGGTTGCGTTCGGCGGCGGCGGCCAGATTTGCGGCGGCGGGCCATCTGACCTCGGATCGGCGGCGGCGGCATGGAGGGCCTGGTGGACGGGTCGGCGGCATGCGTGATCTGGCCTCCGGTCAGATCTGATCTTGCCGGTGCGGCCTGCTCGCGGCGCAGCGGCAGAGATCGGTGGCGGCCCGTGCACACGATGCTAGATGGAGGTTCATCGAGCAGATCCGGGTGAAAACCTTGCTCTCGGCTAGTTGCCAAGGTCGGCGATGGCGGCGCTCTTCTGTGTCGCTCCCTTCTTGAAGGCATCGTCGTGAAGAAGCTCCAGACCTCTATCTGCTACCTTCGGGGGAAACCCTAGATCAGTCGATCGGATGACGGCGGCGCTCTTGTGTCGTTCCCCCCTTGGGGGCGTCATTCTTGGAAGTGTGCATAGGCTCGAGGGACCAGTGGACGGCTTCTGCGGTGGAGCGGCAGTTCCTGTGACACATCGACGACGTGGAGTCTCAGCGGCGTGGCGCTGCGGGGTCTCGGCGACGGATGCGTGATGATGGACACGCGTAGGGAGGTGGCGTTGTTTGGTGCCGTGTTGGAGTACCTGCTCTGAAGATGGATCGGTGGAAGACGGTGGCGACGGCCTCTGCAGCGTGCGCATGTGGTGCCCGCTGAGAGTGCGTCGGACCGGTGTGTGACCCAGACCCGACAATTCGGCTTGGTTGGGGCCTCCGGCTTTAGATGTTGGGGTTTAGTGTGAGGTTTGGGTATGCGGTCCCGACAATCTGTACCCCTTCATCAAGTGGATAGGAGTAGCGACAGATGTCGCCAAGACGGTGGCTTCAGACTTATTGATGTATTACTTTGTAAGGTCTTGATGAATAATTAATAAAATGGCTGCATGCATCACCCTGATGCAGAGGCCGGGGGTCATCCTCCTTTTCGAAAAAAAAGAGTGGTGTAAGAAGAGAGGAACACTAGGTGTAGGTGTTCAAGAAGAAGGAAAGAGTTCTTGTTGAGTTCGGGGGGGAGCAGAGGGGGAGAGAGAGAGCGTACGTGTGTGTGCGTGTGTCTGGCGGCTCCCAGTGGGAACGGGAGGGCAGAAGCCCCCCTTCTAGGTCAGCCCCACATGGGCCCTAGATGGGCCAAGCCCATACCGGTTCAACACTCCCCCTCAAGATGGGTGATAGATATCTATCATCCCCATCTTGTCACATGCCAAGTTACAGTCCTTCGTTCCCAGTCCCTTTGTCAAGCAATCTGCAAACTGCTGCCCAGAGCTGACGTGAGTGAGACTGATGATCCCAGCATCAAGTTTCTCCTTAATGAAGAAGCGATCAATTTCCACATGTTTTGTCCTATCATGCTGAACTGGGTTATTAGCAATGGCTATAGCTGACTGATTGTCACACCACACCTTCAAGGGTCCCTTCCTCAGAAGTTTCAACTCGCTCAGTAGGTACTTCACCCAGAGCATCTCACATAACCCTTGAGATAAAGCTCTATACTCGGCTTCTGCTGTTGATCTAGACACAACAGCCTGTTTCTTGCTTCTCCACGACACCAAATTTCCTCCCACAAACACACAGTAGCCAGAAGTTGATCTTCTATCATCTTGACAACTGGCCCAATCAGAGTCACTATAGCCATCCACCTCAAGATGTCCACTCTTCGCAAACCACAACCCTTTACCCGGAGTCCCCTTCAAGTATCTCAGAATTCTGTGCACAATATCAAGATGCCCACTCCTTGGTTCATGCATGTATCTGCTCACCACACCCACGGCATACGTAATGTCAGGCCTGGTATGACACAAGTACAATAACCTCCCAACCAGTTTCTGATAATCTTCCTTATTCACCAGCTCGCCTGACTGAGCTGTCACTTGATGATTTAGTTCAATCGGCGTAGGGGCTGCACGACATCCCATCATGCCCATGTCACTCAAGAGATCCAAGGTGTATTTCCTTTGGCACAAAGATATTCCCTTCTCTGTCCGGGCCACTTCAATCCCAAGGAAGTATTTTAGGTTGCCCAAATCCTTCACCTCAAACTCATTGCTCAGACACCCCTTCAATCTCTTTATTTCCTCCTCATCATCTCCGGTGATGATAATGTCATCCACATAAACTGCAAGAATGGTGATCTTTCGATTAGAGAGTGAGTGTCTGTAGAACATCGTGTGGTCACCATTACATTGACCATACCCCATAGCACGGACAGCACGTCTGAACCTATCGAACCAAGCCCTCGGTGATTGCTTCAGTCCATACAAAGATTTCTTCAGCCTGCATACCTTCCCCGTGGTCTGTGAAGTACCAAAACCTGGTGGTATCTCCATGTACACTTCTTCCTGCAATTCACCATGCAAGAAGGCATTCTTGACATCTAATTGATGCAATTTCCATCCAAAGTTTGCAGCACAGGAAACCAATATCCTTACTGTGTTCATCTTTGCCACTGGTGCAAACGTCTCGTCATAGTCAATTCCATAAGTTTGACTATATCCTCTGGCGACCAATCTGGCCTTATACCGTTCCACCTTCCCCGCAGGATTCTGCTTCACTGTATAGATCCACTTACAACTCACTGCTTTCTTTCCTGCCGGCAATGTGGTTAGCACCCACGTCTTGTTTTTCCTCAGTGCTTCCAACTCTTCTATCATCGCTTCACGCCACTTCGGATCTTGCTTTGCAGCCTTCCAATCCTTTGGGATTGACACAGTTTGCAGAGAGGCAACAAACACTCTATAGGAAGGAGACAAAGCCTCATAAGACACAAAATTTCCAATGTCATGATCATCAAAAACCTCCGGTGGTAAAGCCTTCTGTGCCGCTTTACGTGTCCCCTTTCGCAACGCAATAGGCAGTTCCACTGTGTCAGATGAGCTTGCACCACTGCCTTGCTGCTCCCCCTGCACTGACTGCTCCCCCTGCACTTGTTGCTCCCCCTCCTGCACAAGTGGCTGCCGCCGAGAATATACCAACCGAGTGTCAGATGAGTCATGCACCTGTGGCACTTGTGGCTCTCGTCGAGAGTACACTAGGGGGGTCTTCTGCCACCGATCTCGAATAGGGAGCTGAAGATTACCAATCTGAATGGAACCCACTGTTGGCTGGACCTGAACCTGCACATCACCATCAGTGAGAGTACCAACCGGAATTGTACCCACAATTGGCTGGACTTGAACCTGCACATCATCATCAATGTTAGTGCCCACAGAATCCTCCTGAGTGTGAGATACAGCCTTCTCCCCCTCTTGACCATCCTGCACAGAGTGTAAATGGTCAAGCTCTTGAAACAGCACACTTAGATCTGTGGGCTCACCATAGAATGGCTCAGACTCCCTGAAGGTTACATCCATACTGACAAACCTACGTTTCTCTGAGGGACACCAACATTTATACCCCTGCTGACTAGAAGAATAGCCCAGAAAAATACACTTCACCGCTCGCGGATCAAGTTTTCCAACAGAAGGACGGTGATCTCGAACAAAACAAGTACTGCCAAACAACTTTGGGGGAACAACAAACTTAGTTTCTCCATATACGAGCTCACACGGAGATTTCATGCTTAGTATTCTTGATGGTGTCCGGTTGATCAAGTATGTGGCTGTCATAACTGCTTCACTCCACAAGAATTTTGGCACATTCATCGTAAACATCAATGACCGAGCAACCTCAAGAATATGCCGATTTTTCCTTTCTGCCACTCCATTCTGAGGAGGGGTGTCCGGGCATGAAGTTTGATGAAGAATACCTTGATCAGACAAGTAGGCCCCAAATGTGTTGTTCACATACTCTGTCCCATTGTCAGTCCTGATCACCTGCACCTGCACCTGAAACTGATTCTTCACCAAGGCATGGAAATTCTGAAAACAGCTAAAGACCTCATCTTTGTGACGCAGCATATAAATCCAAGTCATACGCGAATAGCAATCGATGAATGTAACAAAGTATTTCATTCCATTCATTGATACAACTGGGCTTTTCCATACATCCGAGTGAATAAGCATAAAAGGAGAGATGCTCCTAAGCCCCTTGCTCACATATGAGGCTCGTGTGTGTTTGGCATATTCGCAAGCATCACATGTCAACTTGCCCTTGCCTATCCCACACATAACATCCGGAAAGATTCTACTCATCTTATCAAAAGATACATGTCCCATCCTACAGTGATGGATCATCGCCTGCTTCTCCTTGTCCTCCATGGTCGCAGCACACACCAAGTCCGGCTGCACCTCCTGGTCCATGTACCAGAGCCCCCTACGCCTGGTGCCAGTCCCAACCGTCTGGCTCGTCTGTCGCTCCTGAATCACGCAACCGAATTTGTCAAGGATCACACGACAGTCAATTTGATCGATTAGAGCACTGAAAGAGACCAAATTGACAGGAAAAGCTGGCACATGTAACACTGAGGATAGGGAGATGGTCGGAGTGCACTTGACTGTGCCAACCCCTATGACAGGCTGGTTTGTGCCATCAGCAGTTTGCATTGTGCCCGTGTGAGACGGAGGGTGCTTATGGTAAGACTCAAACACGCAGGAATTACTAGCAACATGCTTAGATGCTCCAGAGTCAAGAACCCACTCTGGAGCACTCTCATTAGAAGCAAGAGATGCCTTATCCGGATTACCTTCATCAGTGGAGGCCCAGAGAGCAAAGTCTCCATAGTCAGCATCATCGGCATCTTGGCCTTGTGACGTCCCAGTGTCTCCTGCCACTGTCATGTGAGCCCTCTGATCCCCTGAGTGTCCTGAGTAGCCACCTCTGCCCATAGAAGCCTGACCCCTTGAGGTCCCTGAGTATCCACCTCTGCCGCTACCACGCCTGCCTCTGACAGTTCCCCCTCTGTTGTATCCCCTGCCTCTGCCACGAGTTGGACACGCCCACTTCCAGTGACCTACCTCCCCACACATATGACATTTGTTGGGATCGCTCCACTGTCTGCGCTCAGTGACAGCAAATGTCGAAGCCGGCAAAGCCTTCATGTCTGCATGCTCAAGAGATAGCCGCACCTCCTCTTGAGACATTGCAGCAATAGTCTCCTCAATAGAGGGCAGGAGAGGTTGGTGCAACAGGGATGCCCTCCGGCCATGAAAGCAACCTCTAAGCCCCTCCAACAGTTTCAGCACACGCCTGCGTGCAATCCACTTGCGCCCTGACTCGATGCAAGCCGCATCATAGAGTTCCAGAGGGTCGCAGTTTTCCTGCTCGGCCCACAAAGCCTGCAGCTCTGCCACATATGTCATCACTGACATGTCATCACCTTGATGCAGCCGACTGATCTTCCCCTCAATCTGAGCAATTAGCAGGACATTGCCCTTACCGGAGTACAAGGTGGACAGAGTCGTCCATATAGCAGCGGCTGTGGATAGCCCCTCCACAGAGCGTCCAATGGGGGGCACCACCGAGTTCAACAACCAGCCAATGAGCACAGAGTTTATGACCTTCCATCTCTTTCCCTCCACAGTAGTCTTGTCTCCTGGTTCAGCAACAGCACCCAACAAGTGCCCATCAAGCTCCTTCTGTTCCACAGCCAGCAACGCCCTTCGGGACCAGCCCAGATAATTGGTGGCCCCCTCTAACTTCATGTCCATGGGCGACAGTTCGATCTTCTGAGGCACTTCCTGTCGAGGAACGATGGCCCCAGATGTCGACTCCTCGAGGATCTTGGCGAGCTTCTCGAAAGCCGCAGCAAGGCCTGTTGGCTCTCCCATCCCTCAATCAGCAACAGCTCAGTTCTCTGCCACACACAGTAGCACGCGCAGTACCAGCAGCACAGCAAGTCCACAGGAAAAAAAAACCGCACTTCTCCAGCAGCAAGGACCAGCTCCACGCAGCTGTCACCAACAGCAGCAGCTTCTCCTCCTCAAACAGCAGCAGCACCAGCTCCTCTGCTCTTTCTCCCCCTCACACACAGCCACAAAACAGCAGCCCACTGCTCGACTTCTCTTTTCTCTCACGAAGCAACAGCAGCAGACCAAGACGAACCCAGCAGCAGCACTTCTCCACTCACTTTCTCCCCTGCCACTCGCCGCACGTGCAGCAGCAACAATCAGCACGCCTCTCCTGCTCTGCCCGCTCCTCCGGCTCGCCCTTCTCCTCTTCTTTCTCCCCCTCACCAGCTGCAGCAGCAGCAGGACAGCAGCAGCAGCGTCTCCCGCAGCTCCTTCTCCTCCGCAGCCGCCCGAGGCCGCCTCCCTGCCGCGCGTCGCGCGCGCGCGCCCACAGCACAGCCGCAGCAGCTCCCGCGTGCGCTCACCGCGGTCACTGCGCCCGCGCGCAGCTCCTCAGCAGCTCGCGCCCAGCCGCCGTCGATGTCCCGCTGGCCCGCGCGCAGCCGCCATGACGCCCAGCCGCACGCGCGCAGCAGCCGCAGCTCGCCACGCGGCCCCCGCGCAGCCCCGCCGCTTCCTCCACGCCGGACCCGTGGACCCCGCCGGACTACACCGCCGCCGCCGCCGCCGCCGTCGCCTCCTGGCTCGATACCATGTTGAGTTCGGGGGGGAGCAGAGGGGTAGAGAGAGAGCGTACGTGTGTGTGCGTGTGTCTGGCGGCTCCCAGTGGGAACGGGAGGGCAGAAGCCCCCCTTCTAGGTCAGCCCCACATGGGCCCTAGATGGGCCAAGCCCATACCGGTTCAACAGTTCTTGACCTTCAAACCTTCCAAGAATCAAAGGAGTGTTCATGTAATCACCCATCACTTCTCTTCTCTTCTTTCCTGGGAGCTAGCTCTCTCTCTCTCTCAAGACTTGAACTTTTGGTAGTTGGAAATGAATGATACGAGTTGAATGGCTTGCCACAACGAAGGGGTATCCAAATCTATATATAGAGCTCGACGGAAACTAGACTGTTACTGGAAAAAGTTACAGTCCAGAAGTACTGGAAGAAATTCTTTGGAACTTCCAAACGTGTTGTTGGGAACCTTGAGAAAACACATCACTCGGAAGTACCGGGATAAAAAATAATCGGTGGTTGTGGAAGACAAAAAGGTGGCTCCTTTCTGCGTGCATAGAACTATCTTGGAAGTACCGGGTAAAACCAAATTCTCAGTAGTACTAGAGTAGATAGAGCAGTTCTCATAATGAGGATCATGCAGGAATGCCAAAGTCACAGCTCGGAAGTATGGGTGGATTTGCTCGGAGGTATCGGACTTATACTGTGACCAGGTAGCAAACTGAAAGCTGTTTGGAAGTTCCGTGTGAAAAGTTAGGCTTCGAAGTGCCGGAGGTAACATAAAGGAGTTTGGCTTGGCACCACCGGAATGAAAATGAGCGGCGATCCGAACTGTGGAAAACTTGGTTTGGCTCTCTAGGATTAGCACACTCAGATAGGCTCAGTAGTACCGGTTAGCAAAAACACGGTGGTACCGGGGCTTTGGAAAATCTTAGAAGTAGGGTGGCTAAAGTGAATTATTTCGAGAACTTTGGCTTGGGATCTTTTGTGGGGTTCAAACCAAAGTACCTTTGCTTGTGCCCCTCTTGATAGTACGACTTTCCTACACTCAATGGACAGCCGTCGCCTCGTGAGTCGCCTCAGGCAACTTGCAAGGTGCGATAGGGTTCCCTCTGGGTTCTGCTAGTCATGAAGCGAGTTCAACAAACTGGTGCAGTTGATACATGAAGCTAAGCTAAAAGTTCACACCTTGCTTTTGCATGACCATTGCCAAAAAAAATAACATCATAAATTCATATGGATTGACATAACACTGACTTCTCCTTGGTCATATGTACCCATTTTGTTGCAGTGAATTTCCTTTGTCTATAATTCTGGTCGGAGTTGGAGATGGTCCTTGGGATATGATGAAAGAATTTGATGACAACATTCCTGCTAGATCTTTTGACAATTTCCAGGTAAATACCAAAATTATATAAATACTGATATCTGCTTCCCAAGCAAAATAATATCGATATTCGCTATCCTAGTTTGTCAACTTCACTGGAATCATGTCAAAAAAGATCAGTCAAAGAAACAAGGAGACAGAGTTTGCCCTTTCAGCACTCATGGAAATACCTTTGCAGTACAAGGCAACATTACAGCTTGGAATACTGGGGTAAGGAGAAGCTAGAGCAAGTGTAGTTACACATATTTCTTATTTACCATTCCTAATTGGCTTGATTGTCTCATTTGTTATTTGTATTTTTACTAACTAGGCGTCGACTTGCAAAGTCTCCTGAGCGAGTTCCACTTCCTCCTCCTTTTGCAAGTTATAATACCATCTCAAGAGCAGCACAATCTCGGGCAAATAACTTCCAAAGTGTGCCTTCTAATCTTAGGGAGGAGGCAACTTTAGATTCAACAATCACACCATCAGTTACATCCCCACCTGCTGCAGATGCTAGAGCATCAGAACTCCAAGTAAGACAAACACTGTCCTGCTATACGGATCTTTATAAATTGATTCATCAGACTAGAAAAAAAGCGAGAATCTCATGGGTATGCGCACACAATATAATAAAATAGTGTGTGTAGTAATTTTTGGAACAATGTTACAGAATAGTGACTTGGATAGTAAAAAGTTGTTCCAAAATTGCTACTTTTTGTGCACCATTTTACTATATTACGTATAGTTTTGCTAGTGGTGTAGAATAACTATTCTACGCTCAAGCTTAGCGTAGCACTATTGTGTGTGCATTCCTAGCAATTAGCCAACTACCAAAAATAAGGGATCTGAGATTCGAAGGAGACATGATAGTTTGTTTTTTCATGTGATTTGTTTGGCACCGTCAAATAAAATACTACTACCATATTTTTCATGGTGGACAGTAGTGGTATACTGATAAGAGTACATGAGTATGAAAAGAAAGTATATATGCTGAAAGTAGTTTCCTTACTTCTTTAGGATGATTAAACAAGTAATGATATTGCTAGCGACTATCCAAACAAGTATATACTTGTTGGCAATTGAAAGGTATATACTATTACCTCTGTCCCAAATTACTTGTCTTAGATTTGTCTAGATACGGATGTACCTAACATCCGTATCTAGACAAATCTAAGACAAGTAATTCGGGACGGAGGGAGTACTTGGCAGTATGCTGCTTGATTACAACCCAAAAGAGTATATATTGCTTGCCAATAAAATAGGTATATACTACTGCATGCTAAATTAAGGGGTATATACTGTTTATATCCAAAACAATATATACTGCTTGGCAATTAAAGGAGGGTATACTCTTTTCTTTCAAAGGAGTATATCGCTTATCTTCACAAAGGAGTAAATACCTTCTTTTCTACCCAATGGGATATGTCAAGCTAAAGTAGGCATATATGTCCATAAAAAACAGGGAGTATATACGTTTAGTTGATGGAGATGACTCGTGATCTAGGCTACCGGCCGAGAGGATCGATTAGCCAAGGATCTAGGCTACCCTTGAGATGTTATCAGCCTTGCAAAGGCAAGCTGACCTGACGACCACTAAGGTCTATTCCTGCAAGAAATGGAAAAATCCAGCAAAAACAAGGTAACAAGCAATCTTAAAAAAGATAAGTCCACCTTACGACCCTCAACTTACCAAAGAGTTAACTTACAACCCTTGACTCCAAAACCGGGTAGAACACACCCCTAACTTCCAATGCTGTTTACGTTACTCCCCTGAGACGATTGGGACATGGTTTTGCGTGCTGTGGGGCATTCAAATTGACTTGTCAAAGTTGAGGTGGCATCCTACTCAGCAAAAATTGTAAAACAAAATTGCTTGTCCCACTTGTCATACCACATTTTCTTCCTCATCTCTCGTTCTTTTCTGTTCTATAACCCGAGCAAGAGCGAGCAGCTGCGGCATGCGCCGGGCCGTACCCACCCACCAGCGCCAACCCGTCTCAGTGACCAGTGTGTTCCCGTGCTCGAGCGAGAGAAGCACGTTTTAGACGCTGGTGAGCAGCAAACGTGGCGGTGATGCACTGGAACACGCGAGAGCGACGAAGGGGATCAGCGAGCCGGCTCGCAGGATTGCAGGAGCTGCATCACGTTTAGTAGGGGAGTGAAAGGCTGTGGGGTGGCTAAAAGGCACAACGGAGGGCGGGGGAGCAAGGCTCGGGGAGGACATCGAACGTGAGGGAGCTCGGGAATACGTGGCCGGGGAGGCTGGAGGGGCACTGCAACTGCATCGTTGCAACGACCGAAGTAGTGGTTCACAGAGAAGCATGCTCGAGGACGCACGGCTTTGATCTCACGACACCGGCAGCTTCAGGGGGCGCACCGCGGAGCTCTGGGAGGAGATGAGGGAGGCAGGGGTTCAATCGAGGCAGAGATCGACGACGTGGTGAACTCCCAGCAGTGGCGAAGAAGACACGCACGACACGGGCTGCCGAGGGCTCCCCGGGACAATTCCTTTGGTGGAGGAGTTCATCCTAGCGAGACGGAGCCTAATGGCAAGGTGGCTTGGCTTGGGGTGCTATTGGATGCGATTATGAGGGAAGGCGATGACAGACACACTTGGAAGACGCCGACCTGTCCGTTGCCAACTGAGCCACGCTAGAAGATGTCAACCCGGCCGCACCAAAGCAGAGCGTGCCCGCACGACACCACACCTGTTGCAGTCACCAAGATGTTGTTTCTGCCAGCACGGTGTTGTCATCTGCCACCGCATGGCTCAACCGCATGGCACCAAGTGAGTGGGAGCAGAGGCGTGGAGGCGACCTGGTTGTGGTGAACGGCGGCCCTATACGGGAGCGACATCAAATGTTTAATTGTTCGAGAAAGAGTGGTGTCATTAGCATAATCCGAGGTGCATGTCGATCTATTGAAGACGAAACAATCACACGAGGTGTAGCACCCCGCGATCGGTACTATGAAGGTGTAGCACATCTGCTAGTATCCGCATAATAATGACCCTAGGTTGCCACCTTCACACAACGTACATGTCGCAACGAGCACTCCATGTGGGTGGAACGCTTGGTATCACAACATAATTCCATACAAATCCGTAGCTATGCGTAGGCAAGGAAAAAAGAAAAAAGTTCCATAGCGATTTGATCTGTGATCGGTAAAATGCAGCAATGACCATATCCACACCAACCATCTCATGACACCACACGGACGACGAGGTTTTTCAACAACAACGCCTTCAGGAAGGGAGCGACGCTCAAGCGTCGCCGTCACCAGATCCAACCACCAAGGCCAGAGTCTAGGTTTTCACCCTGAATAACCAAACCGTGCATATCCGAGCAATGCCTTCAACAAGATATCGACGTAGAAAAAACATCGCCATTGCCAGGTGTAACTAACTCGGGTTAGACCTAGGCTTTCACCCGAAGCTTGAGACCTGGTGCTCGAGTAGCACAACCATCAAAGTCACTCATGTGTTGTCACCACCACTTGTCCGCGATCCCAACAGCTACATGCGATGTGCGACCGCCGCTGCTGCACAACCATCCCTCTGTGTCAAGGCATCGTCTATAGTTTGCATCTTACCGCCGAAGTCAACCACCAGATATGGAGAGATGTACTGTAACGCCCCGGACATACCCGCCGGTGGTCGTTACTCCTGGCGGGATCTAGACTGGCCCCACAGATCAATACTTGTCTTTCCTGCGCATTTTGTCCTCACTCGTGCACACCCGGGACCAACTTCCCGGTCGGTCACCCATCCTGAAATTACTCCAAGCTGAGCACGCTTAACTTGGGAGTTCTTTCCGAATGGGCTCCCGGAAAAGAAGGAGTTCCTTATTGATATGAGTAGTCTAGCATCCCTATTAAGCCAGGCCATCACATGTACCCTCCTGAAGACCTTTCGGTGACCACTGTCGTCGTGGAGCGGAGCCCCATGAGGTCGCTGCACCACAGTCTGCATCCACCACCACCTGGCCAACCTGATATGGATCACCACCATCAAGACATCCAGATCTGAATCAGGGCAACCACGTCGGTTTGACCAAGGACAACACCAAGCTGTGGACACCTGACATCAGATCCGACGGCCCTGCCATCTGCCATGGCCGTGGACACCACAACTGGAGCCCCAGAGACACCACGAACGTCAAAGCCTCACAGCCGCCGCGAGCCAGGCTGTGGCTCACCCAGATTGGGCCTGTCACCACCATTGCGCTCCGCGCTGCCACACCCATTGCGTGCCTCAGCTGTAAGCAGGAGCACACGACCACCCGTCGCAGGCCCCAACGACCATCTCCATGGACAGTGAGCAGCTCGCGCCCGAGCTGGGACCCTGTGCCCATGGTTGGGCAATCGCTGCCGCCTCCGCGCGCATCCCAGGCCGCCAGCCACACTGCATGTGCCGCCGCAAGAGACGACGCGCAGCCCAGCAACTACCTGCCGCAGGATCCCCAACTGTAAGAAGGCCGGCCCCCCAAGGCGAGACGAGCAGGTCCCGCTTCTGCCAGGCAGACTGGCGGAGACGGCGTGGGGAAGGTCGGAGTGGAGGGGTGAGAGGTTGGAGGATTCGCCGCCGACGCCCGTGTCACCCAGGGGAGGGAGCGGCGCGGGGGCCGGGGGTTCTGTTCTAAAACCCTCACATTATATAGGAGACCTGTGATACAAGTGTCGTACTAGGACCCAACTCCATACCATGTCTACACACGGTATGACTCCAAGTTCAACAGTAACCTACCTTGTACACAACATTCAAAACAACTCCAACAGGCGCTTTGTACTCTATTCAAGTCAAGCCGGCTTTCCTATGCAAGCGAGTTTTCCTATGCAAGCGAGTTTTCCCTGGCCCATTGTGGTTAGGTAGTGTAGAAAAGCAAGCAATATTTCTTAGTTTTGAATGGCCAACATAGCACGATAGACTTTCTGTTTTAAATTTTTTGCCCAATGTCCAAGCACACCATTTTTCATTAGTGAAGATTCTACTCCAACATCTGTATATTCTATTTTTCAGTAAAATGTTTTCATTGAAATTTACATCTACTTTTCCATATCTGCAGTTTTGCCCAGTTTGCCTTTCCAAACCCCGGGACATGGCATTTGGCTGTGGTCATCAGGTGAGACTTTATAGCACTGGTAGGCCTAGACTGTTTTGCTAGACTGCATTTTCCCAATACTATGTTTGTTCTCTACATGCAGACTTGTTCAGGTTGTGGACCGCAGGTCGTGGATTGCCCCATCTGTCGAAGGCCAATTGATACAAGAGTAAAACTATACTAACAGCCTCACATGCCTAACTAGGTTTGACTGAAGTACGCTGGAGTGTTGGAAGTAGAATCCATGGAAAAGAAAAGAACTCTGGAGTGTTGGAAGTAGAATCCATGGAAACGAAAAGAACTCTGTTGTACTGTAGCTTGTACCGTAAAGAAAATGAATAACAGTTGTGTACTGCTCTATTTTACTGTTTGATGCCTAGAGCGGGGCACTACTGCAAAACTAGCTAGCAGTGGCAGGCGAAAAATTGCTACCAGTGACGGGCACTAGTCATAGGCTTGCCACTGGTAACTTAAATACCAGTGGCAGACGCACATTTCTTCCCGCCACTGGTAACTTAACCAGGCCCACTAAAAAATGTTGCCATGACAGTGTTTTGCAGTTCATACAACACATTGTTGATACAAACATGCATACATGTCGTCGTCCATAAAATATGCATTCTATTAGTGATCAACTTTAACATCTTTTCTACAAGCCTACCAAGTCCCGTGCACATACAACAATAAAAAGAATCATGAACTCAAATATTTTGGCACCTCATATGCACAATTTGATTCAACAATATCAAATATGCATGGCTCGAGGCCAGGATCACCCATTTTGAGAGGTGGCTGCGGTAGGAGCGGTACAAGGTCGTGGGCTTGACCTTCAGTACACCATAGCTCACCGATGGGATCGGCGCATCGCCGTTGCATAGCTATCCGTGCACCACCACGTCCTGCTCTACCACTTCTACAAGGCCAACAAGCATTACGCCAAGCTATCTGAGTTACTCAAGACCCGTCACTACACCTTCGCTATGGTAGACACCTCAGATGACTCGGAGGTACTCATGAACTTCGGCTTGTATGTGCCGATCCTCGTCGACATACAGACGCATTGCACGATTGTCGGCAACAACAAGAAACTATGGGAGAAGGACACCCTTTAAGACCTCTCTGCGACCATCATTTGTCCCTCCTACAAGGGCCTACACAAAAGCACGAACTGACAATGCCTTAATAGGACATGAGAACGCCTCTCAACCCAAAGCACATCGCATACACGACCAGGAACACTTACACGGGCTATAAGCATGTACAGGCGTATCTGTGCCATGAGGGAGTGTCTTCTTCCACCGAGAGAAGAGGAGCCTGCGCAGTCGTCCGGCACCACCCGCACAGCAGCCGTTGCACCGGGAAGCATGGGAGGGAGTGCCGAAATTGCAAAAAAAAAAAGAATGTTCCCACTTTTAGCTTTCATTGTTTCCCATTGGCAAGTTCAAATTTCAATTGCAAAAAAGTTTGGCTGCTTTTTAGTTTCATTGTGAACCTCAACCTCCCCAAGGACCTCCTAACTGGCCACCGGCAACACATGAAGAGGGGCTAAACCATACGTGACTTCAAGTGTTACATCTGTCATTTCAAACAATTTCGACTAGATCCCGTAGCATCCAAAACACGGGTAGATATTCTAAAGCACGTCAGCGAGCCAGATCTAGCGGCATCCAATAGCAAGCTAGGGATTCAAGAACATGCCAGCCGACCAGGGCTAGCGACGGCAAGAGGCCGAGCAAGCAAATCCCCTCTACATCCAAACGAGACCAGCCGGCGAACGTGCACCACAGCACCATGCTTACTCCTGCAGGAGTTGTTGGGATTACCCGAAGAGAAGGGTGAAGCAGCAAGTAGCAAATATTTCCCTAAGTTAGAGGATCAAGGTTATCAATGCAGTAGGAGCTTCCAAGCTAAACAAGTCAACGGCACCTACACACACGGCACAAACAAACTTGTCCCCAACAAGGCAAGAGGGTTGTCCAGCCCTTTGACTTGCTAGTTACAAGGTAAAACACAAGTGATAGAGAAAAATAGTATCATGGTGAAAACGACAAATAGACAGTAGCAATTGTGTAGAAGAATTCAGTAATGGAGAATAGACCCAGGGGGCATAGGTTCACTAGTGACATCTTTCTCAAAAACAACAAATGGCATGGTAAGCAAATTATAGTCGGGCAATCGACCAAATTGCAATATTTAAGACTATGATCATTCATGGTATATTCTCATATAGGCATTACGTCCGTGATAAGTAGACTGTTAATCCAACTGCATCTACTACTAATACTCCACCCCAAAACCGCTATCCAACATGCATCTCAAGGTATTAAGTTTGCAAGAAATGGAGTATCGCAATAAGCAAGATGACATAATGTAGACAGGAAGAAGTCAATCTATATGACAAAACCCCGTTGTTTTACCCTTAGTGGCAACAATACAATACGTGTCTTGGCCCTTTTTGTCACTGGGTTAGAGCACCCCAAGATTGAACCCACTACAAAGCACCACTCCCTCTAAAGAAAAACCCATCGAACTTGGCCAAAGAAGATAAATAGATCGGAGAGCATGCAAAGCTATTTAATTATATAGCAAATAAAATCTCAAAAGATTCAATTGATTTCAATGAACAATCTGATCATAAAGTGACAATTCATCATATCCCAACAAACACACCACCGATTACATCGAATTGATCCCGATCATGTGAGAAGCTCACAGGAACATGGTATTGAGGATCCAAAAGGAGAGAGAGTCATCTAGCTACTACTATGGACCCTAAGGTCCTGATGGAACTACTGACACGTCATCATGGACGCAAGGTTGATGAAGAAGACTCCGACAATGGCTTTCCCCTCTACCAGAGCTCCAGAACAGGCCTCCAGATGGTATCTTCGCGAAACAGGAGCTTGCGGCGGTGATAAAATTCTTCTAAAGATATGGCGGAGGGTTTCGGTATTTATAGGAATTTATGGCGGTGGAATCGACGTAAGGCGGTGCAGGTGGGCCCCACATGACCAGGTGGTGAGCCCTACCCCCAGGGCGCGGGGGGTGGCCGTGTGGGCCCCTTGCTGACTGTCTCGATCTCTCCCGAAGCTTCCAAAGTTCCTTGTTGCCCAAAAAAATCGTATTAAATTGGCAAGTGAGTTTGACCTCCGTAGATATTGATTTCCTACGAAACCAAAAACAAGTAGAAAACAGGAACTGGCACTGGGCACTAAATTAATAGGTTAGTCCAGAAAATTAATATAAATTGCTATAAAAAGTATATAAAGGTGATAATATAATAGCATGAACCAATCAAAGATTATAGATATGTTTGAGACGTATCAACATCCCCAAGCTTAATTCCTGCTCGTCCTCGAGTAGGTAAATGTTAAACAAAGATAATTTTTGATGTTGAATATTACCCAGCATAATCTTGATCAAATGATGTAATTAGGTGTGAACTTAAGACATAAGTGATTAAAGGCAATAGTCTATCAATTTGACATCGAAATAATGATACGTAAGCATGCAAGTAAACAATCATTGCCTTTCAAGAATATAAATGTTAAATATCATGATTCCGTACCAACTATTAATCAAGCGTATCATAAGAACATAGCACACTAAATCTTCATCGTAGGGACAGAAATAAAGCAAAACATATTCATGCTTGGGCCAGGCATAGAAGTTGCACCCGCCTTGAGACAACTACTAATCCCTACGCTATACTTGAGCGTGAGCTTGACTTTGGCACTTAAATGGAATAGAATAATGATGGAGGTTTTATGAGAAGTGAAAAATTAAGAAAGTCTCACACCAATGTAGCTGACTCTTAGGCAATGAAGAGGCCTTAGAATCGATATTGGTGCGAGGAGTAGTGATTGCCATGCGACGGATGCACTAGAGCTATGAATGTATGAAAGCTCTCCAAATGAACTAAAGTGGGGTGTGCATCCAACTTGCTTGCTCATGAAGACCTCGAGCATTTGAGGAAGCTCGTCATCGGAATATACAAGCCAAGTTTTATAATGTAAAGATCCCACTAGTATGATCATGATAAATATGAAAACTCTCTATATGAAGAACATGGTGCTACTTTGAAGCACAAGTGTTTACTCAATGGATAGTAGTGTGCCCCCTCTCTCTTTCTCTCTTTTTTTGTTGGGCTCTGTCTGGCCTCTTTTGATGGGCACTTTTGGCCTCTTTTTTTTATCCTCACAGGTAGGGGCACATTCTAATTACATTACACTTTTTACTCATAAATCAAAAGATGTAAATGACTACATATGAATGCCTTTGGCAGTGTACCAGGATGCGCAATGATCTAGCGTGACATGTAAACAACGATGAACGGTGGCTTTGCCAGAAATATCATGCTAGCTCTATATGATCATGCAAACCAAAATGGAAATGAAACTCAAGTCATGTGACGAATGGTAACAATGGAAGTTGCATGGCAATATATCTCGGAATGGCTATGGAAATGCCATGATAGATAGGTATGATGGCTATTTGGAGGAAGATATATGATAGCTTATGTGTAGGAGAGCGAATCATCTCACAGGGTTTGGATGCACCGGCGAAGTATGCACCATGTCTCGAGGTGAGAGAGGGCAATGCACGGTACCCAAGAGGCTAGCAAAAATATGGATAGGTTGAAGTGCGCAAAAGCCAAAATCTCACATTAATCACAAGGAACTCAACTACTTTGCAAAGACTTAGCAACGGACCCAAAGCAAATGCAACTCCCACACCCCTAGGGAAAGAGGTTGTGAGGAGTCAACCATCGCGCGCTCTCTGACCTTCCACACAAGAAAATTGTACTTCAAGTTGCCAACTACTTAGACCTCACTGCAATACTAGCGGTTCTCATATTTATGTAAATTAATGCAGGTATGGCCCCATGATCCTTAACACAAATATTTAATACTAGGCGTTGACAATTCACTCACACAACTATACATCACTACCTCAATATCACAAAACTATTGCAAATAATCAAACTTATCATGTTTAATGATCTATAAGTTTTTATTATACCACCGTTATATACCTATCATTTTTAGGACCAACATACAATTCATGCAAATTACCAATTACCATTCAACTCTGTAAAAGGATATAAGTGAAGCAAGAGAGTCTAAATCTTTTCTATAAAAAAGTAGTATATCGCCGTGCTCTAACATGTATAAGTGAAGTGCAAGAGCAAATTTTATAAGATCCTCTACTCAAAAGATATAAGTGAAGCATAAAGAGCAATTCCAAAAATTATATGATCAATGTGTGTCTCTCTTGAGAAGTGTGATCAGAACATAATGATTGTGTAAACCAGCAAACAAAACCAAAACAAAAGCAAAAGACACTCCAAGAAAAACACATATCATGTGAACGAATAAAAACTTATGTCCAATCGAGACATACCGATAATTGTTGAAGACGAAAGAGGGGATGCTTCCCAGGGTATCCCCAAGCTTAGATGCTTGACTCTCCTTGGACATTACCTTGGGGTGCCTTGGGGTCACTCCTTGTTCCTCTCATATCGATGTCTCCCCTTGATCTTAAAAACTTCATCCACACAAAACTCAGCAGAACTCGTGAGATAGGTTAGTACATATAAAACAAATCTTTCAATCATGTACTGCCAAGACAAGATGCATATTTATTTTCAGGTATTAGCTATTGTATCTATTATTTCCATAATTTATATCCCCCAATATAAGCCATTAAAACTCTAAGACAAGCAGACAATGAAAACATAACAATAATCTGTAAAAAATAGAACAGTACATAATGATCTAATTAAATATCATACTTCTGTAGCTCAAACACTTCTGAAAATTAGGACGTAACATACAATTTGTAATTCAGTATTGTGTAAAAATTTCAGGAATTTATCACGTTCCAGTAAAGAATGAAAATTCGAACACTAGAGAAAAAGTTTCTGTTTCTGCACAGAACCTAACAAACATGCATTTGCAACATCCCAAAGGCTCAACTTGGCACAAAAATTAATAAAAGATACAAACTCAATTACTACAGTAGCAGTAATCATTTTGACTCAACAAAATAGAAAGCAAAAATAAAGATAACTATTGGGTTGTTTCCCAACAAGCGCTATTGTTTAATGCCCTTTAGCTACGCATAATGCAAGCATGAAGTTTTATCATATTTCAAAGATAAATCATGCGTGGCTCTCATAATTAATTCATAAGGAGGCTTAACTCTCTTTCTTGGAAATGTTTCATACCTTTCTTCAATGGAAATTGAAACCTTATGTTGCCTTCCTTCATATCAATGATAGCACCCACAGTTCTTAAAAAGGGTCTTCCAAGTATAATAGGACATGTAGGATTACATTCAATATCCAAAACAATAAAAATTACGGGAACATAATTTCTATTTGCAATAATGAAGATATCATTTATTCTTCCCATAGGCTTTTTAATAGTTGAATTCGCAAGGTGCAAATTTAGTGAACATTTGGACATAGCATCAAAACCAAGAACATCATATAAAGCTTTAGGCATAGTAGATACACTTGCACCTAAATCACATAAAGCATTGCATTCATAGTTATTGATCTTAATTTTAATAGTAGGTTCCCATCCATCATCTAATTTCCTAGGAATAGAAACCTCAAGTTCAAGCTTTTTTTTTCATTAGCTTTAATAAGCGCTTCTATGATATGTCTAGTAAAATCTTTGTTATGATCGTTGATGAGTGTTATTTTTACACTCATCAAACCTAAGTTTAAACTGAGTTATTTCATAAAAATCGAGATATCCGCTCCGATATTGCTACTAATGACTCATGAATGCAAAGGATTCTAAATATCCTATCATTATTTGTTTCCACGGGAAATGGGCTAAATATGGACGAAATCAAGCCAATACATGGAAAGGAGTAAAGAGGAGATAGAGGAGATCAAGTGGGAGGCACACCAGAAGGAACAGAGCGCAAGACAGCGTTCCATACGACCACGCACGCTCATATGAGCGATCGTATGGACTGCCAACGGCGTCCCCTGATCCAACCAAACAACCTTTATAAAGGTCCCCATGCCAGAAGAGCTATAGAACATCGCCAAGACCTCCATCTTTGTCATCCACAGCAACCCTAGCCGCAGCCATTTTCTATCTCCATCTCCATATCCACCACCATAACCATCACCGTAGCACTCATCCAACTAGCCATACGTTGTAATCGTGTATCACATCCAACAACTATTGTAAGACATATTATTAATCAATCAATCTTCATGATGTGTTCTTCAATGGTTTCTCCTTGTGATCTCATCGCCATGTGTGAGTAGTTCCGTAAGGTCATGGGTTGAGGCGTAGTCCTAAAACCCTATGTATTTGTTGGAGGGACCGATGGAAGTGCTTTGTATTAACGTCCCGTATGTGTAACATAAAATTGCTTCGTAGTTGTCACTTGTCTTGTGCGCGTTCTTTGTCCATGCCGGTACTGATACGTCTCCAACGTATCTATAATTTTTTATTGTTCCATGCTATTATAGTATCAATGTTGGATGTTTTATATGTAATTATATGCAATTATATATCATTTTTTGGGACTAACCTATTAACCTAGTGCCCAGTGCCAGTTGCTGTTTTTTGCTTGTTTTTGGCTTTTCAGAAAATCAATATCAAAGAGAATCCAAACGGAGCAAAAACTTTGGATTAATTTTTTCTGGACCAGAAGGGACCCTAGAAGGTTCGGGAGAAGACCAGAAGAGTCACGAGGGAGCGACAAGCTCGGGAGGGGAGCTCCCAGGCTTGTGGGCCCCTCGTGGCACCTCTTGACCTAATTCCGCAGCTATAAATTCTCAAATATTCCCCATATACCAGAGAGCCACCTCGAATAACTTTTCCGCCGCCGCAAGCTTCTGTTCTTCCGCGCTCCCATCCGGAGGCCTTTTCCGGCGATCTGTCGAAGGGGGAATCGATCACGGAGGGCTTCTACATCAACCTTGCTGCCCTTCCGATGATGTGTGAGTATTTTACCACAGACCTACGGGTCCATAGCTAGTAGCTAGATGGCTTCTTCTCTCTCTTTGATCTTCAATACCATATTCTCCTCGATGTTCTTGGAGTTCTATCCGATGTAATCTTCTTTTGCGGTGTGTTTGTTGGGATCCGATGAATTGTGGGTTTATGATCAGATTATTCATGAGAAATATTTGAGTCTTTTTTGAACTTATTTATGCATGATTGTTATAGCTTTGTATTTCTCTCCGATCTATCCGTTTGGTTTGGCTGACTAGATTGATTTATCTTGCAATGGGAGAGGTGCTTTGTGATGGGTTCAATCTTGCGGTGCTCTATCCCAGTGACAGAAAGGGACAAGACACGTATTTGTATTGTTTCCATTAAGGATAAAATGATGGGGTTTATTCATATTGATTGAGTTTACTTTGTCTACATCATGTCATCTTGCTTAAGGCGTTACTCTGTTTTTATTAACTTAATACCCTAGATGCATGCTGGATAGCGGTCGATGGGTGGAGTAATAGTAGTAGATGAAGGCAGGAGTCGGTCTACTTGTCTCAGACGTGATGCCTATATACATGATCATTGCCTTGAATATCGTCATAACTATGCTCTTTTCTATCAATTGCCCAACAGTAATTTGTTTACCCACCGTATGCTATGTGTTCGAGAGACAAGCCTCTAGTGAAAACTATGGCCCCCGGATCATTTATCTATCATATATAAAATCCAAAAATACCTTGCTGCAATTTTATTTCTTTTATTTTACTTTGTAATTTACTTATCTATCTATCACTATCAGAATTAATCCTTGCAAGTAACCGCCAAGGGGATTGACAACCCTCTTGTTCACGTTGGGTGCAAGTATTTGCTTTTGTGTGTGTAGGTGCTGCTAACGAGGTTCTGGTTGGTTCTCCTACTGGATTGATAACCTTGGTTCTTAACTGAGGGAAATACTTATCTCTACTGTACTGCATCATCCTCTCCTCTTCGAGGAAATCCCAACGCAGCTCACAAGTAGCAGGTACTCAGGATCATGGAGAGCGATCCACGGAGAGGCTATGGGCAGGGAGACCGCGAAGTGTTATTCTGAACACCAGTGATAGAAAGGCTTAGTAGGGTAACACGGATCCTATCCTTGGGGATACAAGAGGTGTAATCATTAAACGGCCAATGCTTTTGTCTAATTTTATCTTAATTACCGAGGCAACCCCGCGCGACGGATATGACCTTTCGGTTGGACAACTGACTCTTGATACATGATGCGCTCCAGTCAAGACGTAATTTGGACATATACCCCACTTTGATATGTCGCAAGCACATCTCGATGGATGACTTCCAGGGCACAAATTAATATCATAATGATCCCGTTCACAGATATATGGTTTTAAGAACAAGTCCTCATACCCATGCCTGTTTTTATTATAAGTGTTTTCAGTTTCAACTTGATTTCGATCCGAACAAAAGATGGAATTAATGCTCTTGCAAAAGCTTGGTAGAAACCCTTGTGTTTAAAGGTGCCTTCCTCTCGTGGTTTTGATAACTCAGGCCCACCTCTGGGGGGAAAAGGCGAGAATCCTTTCTGCTCCTTTACCAGATCACTCAAGGGACTATCAATCGTAGGCATTGGGTGAATTAATCATGGATTGCAACAAGGAAATACAATCAGTAGTGGAATAATTATCATAATTAAATTCCTTGAAATCCAAAATAGTGGGTGTAATGCTACCTAAAGTCTTGACCTCTCCAAACCCACTTTTATTAATTTTAGCACCAAGATTTTCACCGTCCGAACAATTGGGACTCCTTCTAAATAAAGTTGACTCTTCTCGAGTCCCTTTATCATCATCTTCAACACTTTTAATATTTCTAAATAATGATTCAATGGGTGACACACCTATAGTTTTAACATCCTCATCATTAATAACAAGATAGTGTAATTCAGCGTCTCTTTCTTCCTGCTCTCTTCTAGCTCTCAACATAGCAATCATTCTAGCATTATAATCAATAAAAACTTGAATAGCTTTGAAAGATTCTGGCATTTCATCTTTATTAGGTGGCAAAATTTTAATCTTGAGAAAATCCACCTCATGAACAAGTGCATCCATAGTTCTAGTCATAGCATCAAAGTTACTAATTTTTTCCTCCATCGTAGCATTGAAAGCCTTTTGAGAATTAATAAAATATTTAATTGTACTCTCAAGTTTAGTCGGTATTATATTATTATTATAAGAATTTCCATGAGACCATAAGCATTTGAAGAATTACCGGGATACAGTCTAGGATTATTACCAAAGTTTCCCCTATAAGCATTATTGTTGAAATTACTTCTAGGAATAAAATTCACATCATCAACACATCTTTATTTTGCTCAATCAAAGTAGACAATGGCATATCATTGTGATCCATGGTAGTTTGTTTAGTAGCAAGCAAGGACATAATCATATCAACTTTTTCATTTAGAGAGGAAATTTCCTCGACAAAATTTGCCTTCTTACCAGTTGGAGCTCACTCAGTGTGCCATTGTGAATAGTTTGCGGTCATGTTGTCGAGAAGCTTAGTGGCCACCCCAAGAGTTATCCTCATGAATGTGCCACCTGCAGCAGAATCTAGAAGGTTCCTAGAAACAAAGTTTAGCCCTGCATAGTAAATTCTTACTACCATCCAAAGACTTAATCCATGAGTAGGACAATTTTTTAGTATAAGTTTCATTCTTTCCCAAGATTGGGAAACATGCTCTTGATCAAGTTGTTTAAAATTCATAATTTGATTCCTCAAAGATATAATTTTTGCATGAGGCAAGTACTTGCCAATAAAAGCATCTTTACATTTAGACCAAGAATCAATGCTATTTTAGGAAAAGACACTAGCCATTCTTTAGCTCTATCTCTCGAGGAAAACATGAATAATTTCAGTTTTATAATATCATTGTACACATCCTTAGTTTTTTGCATATCACAAAGTTCAACAAAGGTAATTAAGATGGGCAGCGGCATCTTCATTGTAATTTCCAGAAAATTGATCTTTCATAACAAGAATCAACAAAGTAGCTTTAATCTCATTAGACTCCGCACTAGTGGCGGGATGAGCAATAGGAGTACTAGTAAAATCATTATTATTGGTGCTAGTAAAATCACACAACTTAGTATTCTCAGGAGTAGACATGATTGCAGCAAAAGCAGAAATAGCAACAAGAGGTATTATTGGTATTTTTTTTAGCAAGCGAAGATGCAAGCAAACAAGAGTAAATATACAAGATAGATAACAAGTAAGTAATGTGACGGTATGTAGGTACCTCTTTGCGTAGTAGAAGACTCCCCGGCAACAGCACCAGAAAATCTTTGCTTACTCCTACATGAGTTGTTGGGATTCCCCCAAGAGAAGGATGAAGCAGCAAGCAGCAAATATTTCCCTCAGTTAGAGAACCAAGGTTACCAATCCAGTAGGAGCTTCCAAGCCAAACAAGTCAACGGCAGCTACACACACACAACACAAACAAATTTGTCCCCAACATGGCAAGAGGGTTGTCAAGCCCCTTGTCTTGCTAGTTACAAGGTAAAACACAAGTGATAGAGAAAAATAGTAGCAAGGTGAAAACGGCAAATAGAAAGTAGCAATTGTGTAGAAGAATTCAGTAATGGAGAATAGACCCAGGAGGCATAGGTTCACTAGTAATATCTCTCTCAAAAACTGCAAATGGCATGGTACACAAATTATAGTTGGGCAATCGACCAAATTGCAATATTTATGACTATGATCATTCATGGTATAATCTCATATAGGAATTACGTCCACGATAAGTAGACCATTAATACAACTGCATCTACTACTAATACACCACCCCAAAACCGCTATCCAGCATGCAACTCAAGGTATTAAGTTTGCAAGAAACAGAGTATCGCAATAAGCAAGATGACATAATGTAGATAGGAAGAAGTCAATCAATATGACAAAACCCCGTCGTTTTACCCTTAGTGGCAACAATACAATACGTGTCTTGGCCCTTTTTGTCACTGGGTTAGAGCACCGCAAGATTGAACCCACTACAAGGTACCACTCCCTCTGAAGAAAAACCCATTGAACTTGGCCAAAGAAGATAGATATATCGGAGAATTATACAGCAAATAAAACCTCAAAAGATTTGATTTATTTCAATGAACAATCTGATCATAAAGTGACAATTCATCATGACACACCATCGATTACATCGAATTGACCCCGATCATGTGAGAAACTCAGGAGAACATGGTATTGAAGATCCAAAAGGAGAGAGAGTCTTCTAGATACTACTATGGACCCTAAGGTCCTAATGGAACTACTCACATATCATCATGGAGGCAGCAAAGTTGATGAAGAAGACTCCGGCAATGTCTTCCCCCTCCGGCAGAGCTTCGAAACATGCCTCCAGATGGGATCTTCATGAAATAGGAGCTTGCGGCACTGATAAAATTCTACTGAAGATATGGCAGAGGGTTTCGGTATTTATAGGAATTTAAGGTGGTGGAATCAATGTATGGCAGTGCAGGTGGGCCCCACACGGCCAGGTGGCACGCCCTACCCCCAGGGCACGGGGGGTGGCCATGTGGGCCCCCTGCTGATCATCTTGATCTCCCTCGAAGCTTCGAGGGTTCCTTGTTGCCCAAAAACCAAAAAACAAGCAGAAAACAGGAACTGACACTAGGCACTAAATTAATAGGTTAGTCTAGAAAAATTATATATAAAAAGTATATAAATTTGATAATATAATCGCATGAAACAATCAAAAATTATAGATACGTTTGAGACGTATCATACCCCCATCAAACCCCACTATCCAAAGAAAGAATCACATAGGAACTCACCCGATGTGCATCTGGCTAACGCCAGTTTTATGAATTTGTTGATGGGTTTGCTTTACGTGATATTCACTTTATTTACCAGTTTAATTATTTGTGATTGTGACTTTGTTGTGATATGATATGTTTTTCCCTGCTTTGTTTCATAGTTACGTAACAATGTAATACTCCCTCCGTCCCAAAATTCTTGTCTTAGGTTTATCTAGATATGAATGTATCTAGTCACATTTTAGTATTTAGATACATCCATCTCTAGACAAACCTAAGACAAGAATTTTGGGACGGAGGGAGTACATGAGAACAACCGATATGCAAACATCACAATATTTCAAGTTATATTGCTCAGACAAACCCGTTATAGACCAACAACAATGGGTGGTTATTATACACGATAAAAACGTTGCCCTCAACCAGTGTGTGTTGCAGCTGACTAGTTGCCTCGGGCGCTGGTGGGAGTATAAGGTGTCGTCCTTCCTGGTTTATTTGTGTCTCTTCGATCCCTTGGTTGTTTGGCGCTGCCGGGTCTACCAAGGCACCTGTGCACATTGTGTACCCGGTCGGTGTTGTTCGCCACCATATGCCGCTGGTCCTTGCTACTTGTGAGCTGCGTTGGGATTTTCCCCAAAGAGGAAGGGTGAAGCAATATAGTAGCGGATAGTGTTTCCCTCAGTGAGACCCAAGGTTATCGAACCAATACAAGAACCACACAAATTCCTAGTAAGCAGTACCTACACACACAAGAGCAAATACTTGCACCCAACGCGGGCAAGAGGGTTGTCAATCCCCTTGAACTCGTTACTTGCAAGGATCAAATCTGGTAGTGATAGATATATAAACTGAAAAATAAAATAAAAAGAGTAAAATTGCAGCAAGGTAATTTAGGTTTTAGTAATATGATAAAAGTAGACCCGGGGGCCATAGTTTTCACTAGAGGCTTCTCTCTCGAAACATAGCATATGGTGGGTAGACAAATTACTGTTGGCCAATTGATAGAAAAGCGCATAGTTATGATGTTATTCATGGCAATGATCATGTATATAGGCATTACGTCCGTGACAAGTAGACCGACTACTGCCTGAACTACTATTACTCCACCAATCGTCCGACTCCTGCCTGCATCTATGGTATTAAGTTCATGACAAACAGAGTAACGCTTTAAGCAAGATGACATAATGTAGATAGAATAAAACCAATCAATATGATTAAACCCCGTCGTTTTACCCTTAGTAGCAACAATACAAATACGTGCCTCTCTACCCTTTCTGTCACTAGGTGAGGACACCACAAGATTGAACCTACTACTATGCACCACTTCCACTGTAGATTGATAGATCAACTTGGCCAAAGAAAACCCAGGGACCGGGAAGCATTACATAGCTATAATAATCATGCATAATAAAGTTTAGAAAAAAACTCAATTACTTTCAATGAATAATCTGATCATAAACCCACAATTCATCGGATCCCAAGAAACACACCGCAAAAGAAGATTACATCGGATAGAACTCCATGGAGATCATGGAGAACATTGTATTGAAGATCAAAGAGAGAGAAGAAGCCATCTAGTTACTAGCTATGGACCCATAGATCTGTGGTGAACTACTCACACATCATCGGAAGGGCAACAAGGTTGATGTAGAAGCCCTCCGTGATCGATTCCCCCTTCGGCAGAGTACCGGAAAAGGCCTCCAGATGGGATCACAGAAGAGCAGAGGCTTGCGGCGGCGGAAAAATTGTTTCATCTAGCTCTCTGTGGTTTTTGGAATATTTGTGAATTTATAGAAGTGGAATTAGGTCAGACGGAGCCACGTGGGGCCCACAAGACATCAGGGCGCGCCTACCGCCAACCCCAGGGCATGCCCTGTTGCCTTGTCATCTCCTCGTAGGTCTTCTGGTCCTTCCCCGAAGCTTCCAGGGTCTCTTATGTCCAGAAAAAAATCTTCAAAAAGTTCCGTAGCGTTTGGACTCCGTTTGGTATAGATTTTCTGTAAAACCAAAAACAAGCAAAAAACAACAACTCGCACTAGTCACTGAGTTAATAGGTTAGTTCCCAAAAATGATATAAAATTGTATAAAAAGTATCTAAGAATGATAATATAATAGCATGAAACAATCAAAAATTATAGATACGTCGGAGACGTATCAGTCCTACATGTTGTTTCGGGTCGGTGCATCGTTGGGCCGGGGTCAATTTATTTTATTTACCAGTTTAGTTATCTCTGATTGTGCATTTATTGTAATATGATATGGTTTCCCTTCTTTATTTCATAGTTACATAACGAAGAACGAACCAACAAACCCATTATACATCAACAACAATGGATAGTTATTATACACGATAAAAGCGATGCCCTCAACCAACGTGTGATGCACCCAATTAACTGCTTCGGGCGTTGGTGGGTGAGTGACGCGTTGTCCTTTCCGGTCTATCTGGTTCTCTTTGATCCCTTGGATGCTCAGGGTTGTTGGGTCTACCGTGGCACTTGCGCACGTTGTGTACCTGGTATGTGTTCTTCGCCGCCATATGCCGCTGGTCCTACACGTCTGTTTCAGGCCACTACATCATCGGACCAGGGCCAAGCAGGGTAGCTGCACCAGGCATCTGCAGCTTGATATTTAGCCGCTGAGCTCACAAGGCACGAGGCTACAACAAGGGCAGGTCATAGGCAAAAAGAAACATATGAAGAGCATAAAAGAAAAATGAACCTGCCATGAGAAAGAAAAGAGCAAACCAAAAGAGCCAATGCCCAATCCACGACACTAAGAAACAACAAAAATAACCAATTCAATTTTAGGAGAAGAGGTTGGTGTGGCTTCACTTCATCAAGCAAGTCATCTTCATCACTATTGAAATCAACAAACCCGGGATGTGTTACCCTGGGGCTATTATCCATGAAACATCTCGAGGATCCACCAATCCCTTTGTTTGGAAATTAAATAAGCCTAAGGACTTGGAGGAGACAAGAGCAATAATGGCAGCACCTTCATCTTCACTATAGTCGGAGTTGGAATGATAGCGTCTTTTAGGGTTGTTGTCGGATTCGGGGCCGGACACCCATGCACCAATGTTTGCATGAGATCTTCTCTTGGAGTGTATCTTGGGACACTTGTCATTCTTCTCTGTCTCTGCTGCTCTCTGTAGAGTTGTTGGGCTTCCCTCAAGAGGAAGGGTGAAGTAGTATAGTAGAAGGTAGTATTTCCCTTAGTTAAGAACCAAGGTTTATTGAACCAGAAGGAGACGGCACACAAACAACGTGAACGGTACCTACACACACAGAAAGCAAATGCTTGCACCCTACGAAGGCAAGAGGGTTGTCAATCCCCTTGTTCTCGCCAATTGCAAGGATTAAATCTGATAGTGATAGGTATGCAAATAAAATAAAATAAAATAAAATAAAAACAGCGAGCGATTTAAGGTTTTTAGTAATAATGGAGAATGGACCCGGAGGCCATAGGTTCACTAGAGGCATCTCTCTCATAAGCATAGCATCGGTGGGTAAACAAATTACTGTTGGGCAATTGACAGATAGCGCATAGTTATGATTATGATTCTTCATGACATGATTCATATATAGGCATTACGTCTGTGACAAGTAGACCATTAATCCAACTGCATCTACTACTATTGCTCCACCCCAAGAATGCTATCCAGCATGCATCTCAAGTATTAAGTTCACGACAAACAGAGTAACGCTTTTAACCCAGTTGACATAATGTAGACAAATTAAGACCAAGCAATAAGTTTGAACCCCGTCATTTTATCCTTAGTAGCAAAAATACAATATGTGCCTTGCAACTCCTCCTGCCACAGAGTAAGGACACCGCAAGATTGAACCCACTACTATGCACCACTCCCTCTGAAGATCTACTCATCTAATTGGCCAAAGAAGACTTATAGATCAGAAAGCATACATAGCTATAAAATCACACATAGATTAAATCTCAAAAGACTCAAATAGTTTCAATGAATATCTGATCATAAACCCACAATTCATCGGATCCCAACAAATACACCGCGAGAATTACATCGAATAGATCTCCGAAGAGATCATTGTATTGAAGATCAAAGAGAGAGAGAGAGAGAGAGAGAGAGATAGAGAGAAAGCCATCTAGCTACTGTTATGGACCCATAGGTCCTGAAGGAACTACTCACACATCATCATGGAGGCAACAAGGTCGATGAAGATTGCCTTCCCAATGGTTTCCCCCTCCGGTAGAGTACCGAAAAAGGCCTCCAGAAGGGATTGCGGAAGAACAGAGGCTTGCGGCAGTGATAAATTGTTTCGGGTCTCGCCTGGGGGGTTTTGGAATATTTGGGAATTTATAGGCTTGGAATTAGGCAAACGGAACCACGGTGGGCCTACAAGCTCACATGGCGCCCCCTGGGGGCACGCCACCTGAGCTTGTGCCCCCCTCGATTATCGTCTGGTGCCTCCCCGAAGATTCTAGGGTCTCTCCTGGTCCAGAAAAAATCACAGTAAAATTTCATCATGTTTGGACTTCATTTGGTATGGTTTTTCTGCGAAACAAAGAAATAGGCAAAAAAACAGGAACTGGCAATGGGCACTAAGTTAATATGTTAGTTCACAAAAATAATATAAAATAGCATATAAAGCATACAAGAATGATAATATAATAGCATGAAATAATAAAAAATTATAGATACGTTGAAGACGTATCAGCATCCCCAAGCTTAATTCCTACTCGTCCTCGAGTAGGTAAATGATAAAAACAAAAATTTTGATGTTGAATGCTACCTAGCATGTTGTTGATCATGTAATTCATTTGCGGTATGAATATTGTGATACGAACGACTCAGGGCAATAGTCTATCAATTTGAAATCAAAACAATAATATATAAGAATGTTAGTAAATGATTTGTGCCTCTCAAAATATGAATGCTAAAGAATGCTATCCCTACAAAATCATATAGCATGGCATGCTTAGTCTTCCTAGCATAAAGATATTAATCATGAACTACCCCGTTGAGCCGAGTATTCAAATCATACTTTTTCTCGCTTCGCATTTTATACTCTTACGCAATACTTGAGCATGAGTCAAGGACTTGGCACTTTGGACGGCAAAGAGAATGATGACGGGGGTTCAAGAGAAGACAAAAGGTATAAGAAAGTCTCACACCAACGAGGTTGGATTGTTAGGCAATGGAGAGGCCTTACAATCGATGTTGATGAGAGGAGTAGGGATTGCCATGCAACGGATGCACCAGAGCTATAAGTGTATGAAATCTCTCTATATGAAACTAAGTGGGTGTGCATCCAAGTTACTTGCTCATGAAGACCTCGAGCATTTGAGGAAACTCGTCATCAAAATATGCAGGTCAAGTTCTATAATGTAAAAATCCCACTAGTACATGAAAGTGAAAATCATGTAGACTCTCTATATGAAGTACATGGTGCTACTCTAAAGCACAAGTGTGGTATAAGGATAGTAGCATTGCCCCTTCTCTCTTTTTCTCTCATTTTTTTCTTTTTTTCTTTTCTCTTTTTTCAGAATAGTCTCATGAACCTCATCCCCACTTTTTCGAGGACTCATTAGTCTCCACCATTCTTTTCCTCATTGGGACAATGCTCTAATAATGATGATCATCACACTTTAATTTACTTACAGTATGATCAAGTACACTGAAAAATATGACTACATATGAATGCCTCTGGCAGCGTACCAGGATGTGCAATGATCTTGCGTAACATGTATAACAATGATGAACGGTGACTTTGCCACAAGTATCATGTCAGCTCTATATGATCATGCAAAGCAATATGACAATGAATGCTCAAGTCATGTATATGACGATGGTGGAAGTTGCATGGCAATATATATCGGAATGGCTATGGAAATGCCATGATAGGTAGGTATATATGGTGGCTATTTTGAGGTAGGATATTATGAGGCTTATGTGTGACAGAGCATATCGTATCACAGGGTTTGGATGCACCGGCGAAGTTTGCACCAAGTCTCGAGGTGAGAGTGGGCAATGCATGGTACCGAAGAGGCTAGAAAATATGGATAGGTGGAAGTGCTCAAGTCTGAGACATCACATTAAACATAAAGAACTCAAATACTTATTGCAAAAGCTTTATTAGCCTCGAAGCAAAGCATGACCTTTCATACCCCTAGGGGGTATATTGGGAGGAAAAGACCATCGCTCCTCACCGACCGCCACTCATAAGGTAGTCATTAAATAATAAATCATGCTCCAACTTCATCGCAAACTAGAGGCTATACGTGCATGCTTCGGGAATCATGAACTTTAACACTAATATTATTTACTAACCATAATTATCCACAAATAAGCTCATATAATATCATCTCAATTTTGCAAAACTATTGCAAGGAATCAAACTCATCATATTCAGTGATCTACATGCAAGTTTTTATTATACCACCATTGTATACCTATTATTTTTGGACTAAACATATAACTCATGCAAATGACCACTACCTATTTAACTCTCAAAAAGATATAAGTGAAGCAAGAGAGTGCAATTGATTTTTATATAATATATATACCGTGCTCAAAAGATATAAGTGAAGAACGTGAGCAAATGCCTTAACTCAAAAGATATAAATGGAGCATAATGAGCATTCTATAAATTGTGATGAATATGTGTCTCTCATAATTAGTGTGATCAGAAAACAAAGATTGTGGCAACAAGCAAACAAATAAAACAAAAACACACAGCGCTCCAAGCCAAACACATATCATGTGATGAATAAAAATATAGCTCCAAGTGATATTACCGATAGATTGAAAACGAAAGAGGGGATGCCTTCTGGGGCATCCCCAAGCTTAGATGCTTGGATCTTCCTTGAATATTGCCTTGGGGTGCCTTGGGAATTCCCAAGCTTAGGCTATTGTCGCACCTTATTCTCTCATCTATCATCATCTCACCCAAAACTTGAAAACTTCAGCCACACAAAACTTAACAAAACTTCGTGAGATCCGTTAGTATAATAAAATAAATCATCAACTTGGGTACTGTCATAGCAAGATTCATAATTGTTCTAACATGATACCTACTGTATTCTATCATCTCCATGACTTATACCCTCCCGATACAATCCATAGAAACTTTAAAATAAGCACACTATGCAATAAAAACAGAATCTATCTGAAATAGAACAGCACATAATGATCTAATTAATCATCATACTTATGTAACTCCAAAAATTCTGAAAAATTAGTACAACGTAAAAAAATTGCATAGAAGTATTGTGTAAAACTTTCAGAATTTACCACGTTCCAGTCATAATGTAAATTCATATACTGGAGGCTAAACTTTCTATTTTTGCACAGGACCAAATAAAAATCATCCACATCAACCTAAAGGCTTAACTTGGAACAAAAATCAAAAGCAAAGATACAAACATAATCATTAGAGTGGCAATAATCATGTTGACACACAAAAACAAATAGAAATAAAGTATAACTATTGGGTTGCCTCCCAACAAGCGCTATTGTTTAATGCCCCTAGCTAGGCATAATGCATAGTATCACGTATTGTCATCTTTCAAAGAAATTCGATAGGTGACTCTCATTATAGATTCATAAGGAGGTTTAATCTTCTTTCTAGGGAAATGTTCCATGCCTTTATTTAAAGGAAATTGGAACCTTATATTACCTTCCTTCATGTCAATTATCGCACCTATAGTTCTTAAAAATGGTCTACCAAGTATAATGGGACAAGACAGATTACATTCAATATCAAGCACAATAAAGTCCACGGGCACATAATTTCTATTAGAAAGTATAAGCACATCATTCACTCTACCCATAGGCTTTTTAATTGTAGCATGCGCTAAGTGCAAGTTTAGAGAACATTCTGTAGGATCGAAAGTATGTCTAGAGGGCGGGTGATTAAACTACTTGACCAAATAAAAATCTATCATTTTCCCAATTTTAGTTGTGGGCAGATTTTAGCAAGTACACCAAGAAGTAACACCCTACACATGCAATTCTAAGAGTGTAGCAGCGGAAAGTAAAACATTGCACATGTAACTAAAGGAGGGGTTTGGAGATTTCAAACGCAATGAAGACACGATGATTTTTGGAGTGGTTCCGATAGGTAGTGCTATCGTACGTCCACGTTGATGGAGGCTTCAACCCACGGAGGGTAACGGTTGCGCGAGTCCACGGAGGGCTCCACCCACGAAGGGTCCACGAAGAAGCAACCTTGCCTATTCCACCATGGCTTCCGTCCACGAAGGACTAGCCTCACTCGGGGTAGATCTTCACGAAGTAGGCGATATCCTTGCCCTTACAAACTCCTTGGTTCAACTGCACATGATCTTGGAGGCTCCCAAGTGACACCTAACCAATCTAGGAGACACCACTCTCCAAAAGGTAACAAATGGTGTGTTGATGATGAACTCCTTGCTCTTGTGCTTCAAATGATAGTCTCCCCAACACTCAAACACTTCCTCATAGATTTGGATTTGGTGGAAGAAAGATTTGAGTGGAAAGCAACTTGGGAAAGGCTAGAAATCAAGGTTCAAATGGTAGGATTGGAATATCTTGATCTCAACACATGAGTAGGTGGTTCTCTCTCAGAAAGTGTATGGTGGAAGTGTAGCCATGTTCTGATGGCTCTCTTACTTGGTAAGAGGGTGGTGGAGGGGTATAAATAGCCTTCACCTAAAATCCAACCGTTACAAGCCTTTGACCCAACTCGGTGACACCGACATGAAAATCTCGGTGAGACCGACTAGTGTAAAAGACATGAACGTTAGGCTTTTTGGTGGGATCGATCAAAACATCTTGGTGAGACCGAAGTGCAATGGCTAGGGCAAGACCACGTTTCGGTGAGACCAAAAATTTCATCTCGGAAATTCCGAAGTGAAGTGACAACATTACAGCAACTTGGTCAAGCCGTCTCGGTGGGACCGAGAACCATTTCAGTTACACCGAAGTGTTAGGGTTTTGGCTGTGGTAGTGGAGTGATCATCTCGGTGAGTCCGGAGTAGATGTTATCGGTGGGACCGAAATGATGAATTAGGGTTTTGGACAGATGTGTTTTGGTTAAGTGATTGAGGGTTTTTGGAGCAATATCACTGAGCACTTTGAGCAACAACCTCATCAACAATACCTCATCCCCTTTTAATAGTATTGGCTTTCCTAAGGGACTCAATGTGATCTTGGATCACTAAAATGAAAATGAAGAGTCTTGTGGATGCCAAACTTGTCCTTGACATTTTGAGGGGTCCACATACATTAGTCCTTGCCATGCCAATCATTTATCCTTTCTGAAATTTACTAGCAATAAGAATTAGATCAATGATGTATATGTTGTTATTGATTACCAAAACCACCCGGGGATTAGTTGCACTTTCAATCTCCCCCTTTTTGGTAATTGATGACAACATGTAGATCAAAGCTTCAACAAATGATATAATCAATGAAATACATCGTCGCTTTGAGAAGTATGTGATAAGTAAGAGCTCCCCCTATATTTGTGCAATATTTAAAATTTGCGTTTGAATGCAAATGCACAATCGATTAGGATCATGGGTTACTCTTCCATGTCACATACATCTTGGTGGAGCGCTCAAAATGATATGATTGCATAGCAATTAGCACTCATCACCAAACAAACAGGTGAATGATCATACAAGAGCATATGAATGAATATCCAAGCAAGCATAGCATTAAGGTACAGTATGAGCAAGCACACAATAAAGTAGTATCTCATACATGCATCAAGCAAAGCGGTAATCCAAAGCGCAAGTATCTCAAGAAATCAAATGAACAAAAGGCAAAGCACTCTCTCTCGAAGCCTAATGATCTATACAAATTCTCTCCCCCTTTGGCAACAAGTACCAAAAAGATTGAAGAAGTATAGAGCTAAGCGTCTCTCTAGGCTTGATCTCCGGTAGCTCCTGGTGATGAAGTCCTCTGACTTGCAGCGCCGGTGTGCGTAGATGTCGTCGGAGTGGAGAGAAGTGCATCTGCAAAGATCTCAGCTGAAGTCTGTGGAGCTGGAGGTGTAGATACTGGAGGCACTGAAGGTGTGACTGTGGGAGCAGCTGCAGGGGCAGAGACTGTGGCTCTGGAAGTGACTGGCATAGCTGTGGATCTGGGCATCCTCTGGAACTGGGCAGTCATGGGAAGACCTGTGCCCTGATGCTCCTCATCATCACTGTTGGTGTCCTTCCTAACTTCATCCACCTGTGACTTCAACGTTTCAACAACAGTCTGTATCTCAGTGACCTTAATGTCTAGATCATGAAATTTAGTCTCAACAATCCTCTCAAGGCTCTTCTGGTTCGCAGCTAAGTCGGCCAAACTCTTCTCAATCCTCTGAGTGGCTCGAAGAAGATGGTTCATCTGGTCGGTCTTGGTTTTGAGCACTGGAGCAGATGGAGCACTTGGCCCTGAAGTTCTAGCAGCTTTTGCGCTTGCCTGTGTTGCGGCTGAGGTAGGATGAGATGCATTGATAACCCACAAGTATAGGGGATCAATTGTAGCTTTTTCGATAAATAAGAGTGTCAAACCCAACGAGGTGCTAAAGGTAGAATTAATATTCCCTTCAAGTTCTATCGACCACCGATACAACTCTACGCATGCTTAACGTTCGCTTTACCTAGAACAAGTATGAAACTATTTTGTAGGTGATAGGATATGTTTGCAAGAATAAAACTAGAAGTACTTAGAGGAAATAAAACTACGAGTAATTTGTAAGATAATAAAATTTAGTTGTTTAGTAGAAAGCTTTTGTAACACAAGAGAATGATTTCTCCCTAGGCAATCGATAACTAGACTGGTAATCATTATTGCAATTTTATATGAGGGAGAGGCATGAGCTAACATACTTTCCGTACTTGGATCATATGCACTTATGATTGGAACTCTAGCAAGCATCCGCAACTACCAAAGATCATTAAGGTAAAACCCAACCATAGCATTAAGTATCAACCCCCTTTACTCCCATACGCAACAACCCCCTTACTCGGGTGTAAGCTTCTGTCACTCTAGCCGCCCACTATAAGAGAATTATGAACGTATTGCAAACCCTACATCGGGAATCCCTCACGCTTGCGCGACACGGAGGGCATCATAGGACAACACCAAAATAAAACATACAACTCAAACCAATCATGATCATCAATCAACCCATAGGACAAAACAAATCTACTCAAACATCATAGGATGGCCACAAATCATTGGATAATAATATGTAGCATTAAGCACCATGTTTAAGTAGAGAATACAGCGGGGAGAAGAGGTGTTACACCGCTGCATAGAGGGGGAGAGAGTTGGTGTTGACGGCGGCGAAGTTGCTGGTGTAGATCGCCGTCACGATGGTTCCCCCAGCGGCGCTCCGGCGCCACCGGAAGAGAGGGGAAGAGAGCCCCCTCCTTCTTCTTCTTGCTTGGCCTCCCCCCTAGATGGGAGGAGGCTTTCCCCTCTGGTCCTTGGCCTCCATGGCACCCGGAGGGGCGGGAGCCCCTCCGAGATTGGATCTCTCTCTCTGTTCTCTTCTGTTTTGCGTTTTTGTTTTCTGGCCCTTCACCATTTCTTAAATTCCCGGAGATCCGTAACTCCGATTGTGCTGAAATTTTAACACGATTTTTTTCCGGATATAAGCTTCCTTGCGCCCAAAGAAGAGCCCCAACCGACTTACGGTGTGCCCACGAGGCACCACCGCGCGCCAGGGGGGCCGCGCCCATGTGGCTTGTGGAGGCTGTGGGCCTCCGTTTGCGTTGATTCCACCTTCCAAAAATCACATATATTCCAAAATAATTCTCCATAAAATTTTATTGCATTTGGACTTCGTTTGATATGGATTTTCTGTGAAACAAAAAACAAGCAGAAAACAGGAACTGGCACTAGGCACTGGATCAATATGTTAGTCCCAAAAATAATATAAAATGTTGCCAAAAATATGTGAAAGTTGTAGAATATTGGCATGAAACAATCAAAAATTATAGATACGATGAAGACGTATCATGCATCCATACTCACTGTGTTGTCCTCAAGCTCAGGCCGAAGTGGAAAATGCTCACGATCCAGCAGAAAAGACTTATTTGCACCCTTCGAGTTGATAAGCATCTGAATATGAGGGGCAAATCCACAAGACCTCTTCTGATCAGCAGCTGTCCTCTTGATGGTTTCCACTATGAGATCCATGACTTTGAATTTTTCATGTTGGTCAATATGATGCAGCATGTTAATGGAGTGACCTCAAATCATCCTATCATCTCCTGATTTGGGCATCAAGGTATGCCTCATGATAGTGTTGGAGATGGCAAGTCCTGCCAACAGATAATACAATGATCCAAGCTTGTGATTCTCCTTCTCCTTCTCTAGAATTTATGTATACAAGTTTGCCATGGTATTGTGATCCATCTTTGGCTTTGCATACACATCGATGTCATTTTCATCAGCTTCGGGCACACCAAGAAATGTGGCCCACTCAAGCACACTAGACTGGTACTTGACTCCCTCAGTCATCCATACAATCCTTCCATTGGGGTAGAAGTGAGCTATCGAGTAAAACTGCATAATCATCTCATCATTCCAATTTGTCAGCTTCTTCCCAATGAACTTATCAAGATCTATGGATCTGAAATCCTCATGAACGTGGGGGAAGTGATTCTCATTGGCATCAATGTACTTCCAGTCCACCCACTTCATATCACTTACAATTGGCTTCTTATCAAGCAAGACTGTCTCATAGAAATCCTGTTGTTCTCTCGTGTGAAATCTGTACTCCACAACAGTCCTCCTTCTGATGGAATAGGGGTCAGATTCCCTCCATGTCCTGATACCTTTGTCCTTCCTCTTCTTCATGTTTTCAACAATGGGATGAGCATCATTATGTTCAGGCAATCTGGGCCTTAGCTTCATGAGCACTTGGGCTTCATCATCATCTTCAACTTCTCTTTCAGGCACTGGGGCCTTGTTCTTCTCACTAGCAGATACATCTCTGGTAGTCCTCTTGGGCTTGACAGTTGTAGGCTTGGCCTTGGAAGTGTTAGCTGTCTTGATAGCATCTCCCATGAGCTTCTGTTATTTAGGAGGAGGTGGATTTGCTGCTTGCTCTTCCTCATCTGTTGCATCATCTCTTCTCATGGATGTTGGCCTGAAGGTCACATGAGATGTTTCCTTTCTGACTCTCTTCTTGCCTGCTGCCTTGGGCTTTGACTGAATGGGGGCCTGTTGAGATCCTTCTGGATTCTCTAAAGAGATGCCTCTCTTTGCAGCTGTAGAGGCAGAAACTTTCCTTGTGACTCCTCTCTCTCTTTGAGTGCCATACTCCTTGGCAACAATAGTTGGTTTCTTCTTCTTTGAAGTTACTCCTTCAGTAGCAAAGTCTTCATCCTCATCATCAGAATTTTTCTTCTTCCTGGTCCTGGTGGCTGCCTTTGGCAAATCTGGAGAACTTCTTTCTCCCTCATAGAAACTCCCTTCAGGTTTAGAACCTGCACTCAACTCAACATCTTGTTCTGACCTGTTCTGGCTGTCACTTGCCTCTGACATTTTGACACATGCACCTGTGAAGTAGATGGGGTAGAGTGGAATGGATGAGCATCACAAAAACACAGCATTTTGACAAATTTTTGAGTACAAACTTCAGTTTTAGGTTTTCACAGAGATGATTTCGGAAATTTTGAGTAGATAATCTCGGTAGTACCAAAGCTGTAACAGAGACTTGGCCACACAGACTCGGTCTGACCGAGGTGCGTTTTGGTCTCTCCGACAAGCTAGGGTTCTACAAAAATGTTAGTCTCGGATCCACCGATCTGTACCACTCGGTGACACCGAGATGTACAAAGTGCAATGGCCTGAGGCCAAATTGGTGAGTCCGGTTCTCCCTATTCGGTATGTCCGAAATGATTTCTGCGCAAACCTAACCCTAAATTTTTTCTCTCAAATCTATTTCTACGGAATTTGATGGAATAGAAATCTCAATCCGTGTGAATATTGCGGGCGCAACAACTCTAGTGCATAGAATCAGAATTTTGAAGCACTAGAGGATCGAATCTCACCCTAACTTGGTGGAGATCCTCTACGGCGGCAACGGTGGTGAAGAATGCCGTTGACGGCGATGGAATCCTGCAGCGAGGGCGCGCTGGAGACGAAGGCGAAAATCCGGAGACCACGAGCGATGGCAGCAACGGGGTGCGGGAGTCGTAACTGTTGAGAAATTTCAATGTACGGTTCGCGCGATATATATACCCGTAAGCTGTCGGTGAGACCGAGCGAAACACATCGGTGGCACCAAAATGAGTAGCTGCTATGAGCACATCTTTTCAGTGATGCCGAGAATTTGAAATCGGTATCTCCGAGATAGAAAACCAGATCAGTCCAAGTGATTTCGGTGTGACCGGATGCTTGTGAATTGGTCTATCCAAAAATCACTTAGAAGGTTTTGGAGGTCAGCCCTAGTCGGATCGGTGGCTCCGAGTGTTCCTCACTCGGAGGGTCCGAAAGAGACTTGTTCAAGTTTTTGTGATATAGCAAGAAAGAATTTAGACAGGTTGAGATAGATAGCTAGAGAGGGTGCTTAGGCATTCTTGTACATCCATTTGGCCAAATAAAACCAAATCAATCAAACTACAAATGGATGTCCTCGAATAAGAAATATGCATAGCAACATGCTCACACAAGAAGATAGCAAATGAAATATGTGTCAAACATGCACAACCAATTCTAGCAACTATCAAGCAATGGGCGATGACATAGTCATCTATATACGAGTATATTGACTTAGGAGCCAAATGAGAACATTTGATCATAGGTCATACTCATCGTTTAAGCATAAGTGGGGTTACCACTTTTACATAAAGCATTAATGTGTTCACACCATTAGAGTTGCTTTGACTCAAGACTTAGAGTAAAGCTCCCCCTAGATGTGATATCCCCCCAAAGAGGGATGAACTAACCTTGGGTTTTGTCGATGATGACTTCATGTAGATGTTGTAGATGTGGGTACTCAATGTTGATGTAGACCATCAAGAGTTGGGAGCAATCCTTGGAGTTTTGCACTTTCAATACCTACATGGGTTAGTCCCACACGGAACATACAAAGATATCCATAGACATAGAGTGAAATGCACACATTATGATGTCCATGAATGCATTGAATACCTTGTCCCTTGTCTTACCAACAAGAGGGTTTGTGACTCCATGAACTAGTGGAAGATGTTGAAGTTGGTTGCACAAGTTCTTGCCATAAATGAATGTGAGTGAAGTTTGTTGGCGAAGTCACCCTCAAGAACTCTCTAGTTCTTCTTCTTTGGGACCCACATCAACTTGATGGGAATCCTTGGAGTTGTAGTAGCGCTTGATGAAGTAGAACTTGATGAGGCCTTTGGAACCCACTTGAGCAAAGCTTGAGGTGGTCCTTCAAATGAGTCAATCTCTTCTTGAAGCTTGTCCTTGCCATTTAGCTTGTGGTCTTGAGATGGAAGATTATCTTGAGCTTGTGTCCCCTTGAAAGAAGTAGGATCATACTTCTCTTGTTGAGGAACAAACTTCGTCTTGGGGTATTGATCTTCCTCCCACTCGACTCCATTGGCATTGAACTTTCGTTCAAAACCAAGACCTTGGTTTTTCCGGTGCCTTCCTTGCTTGCGCACAGTTTCCTCAAATTGCTTACTCCCGGCAAGGCTCTTGTAGACACCTTTTTCTATAATTCCTTTCAATAAATCGTTTTCTTGCTCAAGTGTAACTTGGCTAAGAGAATCATTAGTGGAATCAATAGAACTACTAGAAGCAACAACATTGGATTTAGCATTGTTATTGTTACTACTAGAGGTAGAACCCTTGTTACTAGTTTGCTTAGATTTGACTTGTGGCATAAAGGTAGACAAGAGTAAACGCTTGGCAAGATATGAAGAACTCTTCTTTTGAAGATCTTCATTGATAGCTTTTAGAAACTCATGCTCTTGCTCTAAAGTTTGCTTCTCGAAGCGTAGCTTCTCATGAGATCTTAGAAGCTCTCTATGATCCTCTTGAGTTGTTTCATGAGCTAACAGAGTGTTTAGTTCTTTAGTTAGATGCTCAATCTCCTTCATAGCATTGTCATTCATTTCCTCTTGACTATCATGATTACTAGCATTTTCATTATAGCTCACATCACTAGTCTTATCAACAAGTAAATCATCATCACCAAGCAAATCATCCTCATCACTATTAAAGTCAAAGTATTCGGGGTGTGATACCTTAGGGCCTTTTGCCATGAAGCATCTTCCAATTCCTTCATTTGGTGAATCAAATAGGTCATAGGAGTTGGAGGATACGAGAGCAAGTCCGGCAACACCTTCATCTTGACTATAGTTGGAGTCGGAGTGATAACTTCTCTCGGAGTGGTTGTCGGAGTCGGAGCCGGAAATCCATTCACCAACATGAGCATGATGTCTTCTTCTAGTGTAGCTCTTGGATGACTTGTCCTTCCTTTCCGAATCCTTGCTTCTTCGAGAAGATCTTCGTTCATAATGATCATCCCTACTCCTTCTCTCCTTGTGAGGTGATTCATCTCTTCTATGTCTTCCTCTTGGTGATTCGTCTCTTTTCTTGTGAGGTGTTGTACACTCATTGGAATAGTGTCCGGGTCTTCCACAATTGTAGCAATTTCGGTCACGACTTGATGATCTTTTCTCATAATGTCTTGAGCTTGAGCTTCTCTCTTTTCCTTTGTTCTTGTAAAACTTGTTGAACCTTTTCACCATTAGGCTTATCTCTTCATTGGATACTAGCTTGTCACTTGAAGTTGTGGGAGCATCGGTTGAGGCTTTGTAAGCACCACTTGATTTGTTGTGTAGCTCCTCTTTGTCCTGGAGTGACATCTCATGAGCAACAATTCTTCCAATGACTTCCGTGGGCTTGAGATCTTTGTAATTGGGCATCATTTGGATCAATGTGCACACGGTATCATATTTTCCATCCAACGCTCTTAGAATCTTCTTGATGATGAATTTGTCGGTCATCTCTTCACTTCCTAAGCCGGCAATCTCATTTGTGATGAGAGCAAGCCTAGATTACATTTCGGCGACTCCTTCGCCATCCTTCATCTTGAACTTGTCAAGTTGACTTTGAAGCACATCCAACTTGGATTCCTTGACGGACTCAGTACCCTTGTGCATATCCACCAAAGTATCCCAAATTTCCTTTGCATTCTCGAGGCGGCTGATCTTGTTGAACTCCTCAGGTCACAAGCTTGAGCATTGTATTGCAACATCTTCAATTCTTCTGCGGTTGCTTCACGATCCGGTTCCTTACCATCCTCAAAGAATTCACCTTGCAAGCCAACATGAACAACATCCCAAACGGCGGGGTTATGACCAAGAATATGCATTTTCATCTTATGCTTCCAACTTGCAAAGTTTGTACCATCAAAATATAGACCTCTACGGCGATAGTTACCCTCACTAGACGCCATACTCTCCTAGGTTGTGAAACCAATGCAATGGAGACCAAAGCTCAGATACCACTTGTAGGATCAAAAGTATGTCTAGAGGGGGGTGATTAGACTACTTGACCAAATAAAAATCTATCCTTTTCCCAATTTTAGTTGTGGGCAGATTTTAGCAAGTACACCAAGTCAAGTAACACCCTACACATGCAATTCTAAGAGCGTAGCAGCGGAAAGTAAAACATTGCACATGTAACTAAAGGAGGGGTTTGGAGATTTCAAACGCAGTGAAGACACGATGATTTTTGGCGTGGTTTCGATAGGTGGTGCTATCATACGTCCACGTTGATGGAGGCTTCAACCCACGGAGGGTAACGAATGCGCGAGTCCACAGAGGGCTCCACCCACGAAGGGTCCACGAAGAAGCAACCTTGCCTATTCCACCATGGCTTCCATCCACGAAGTACTAGCCTCACTCGGGGTAGATCTTCACGAAGTAGGTGATCTCCTTGGCCTTACAAACTCCTTGGTTCAACTCCACATGATCTTGGAGGCTCCCAAGTGACACCTAACCAATCTAGGAGACACCACTCTCCAAAAGGTAACAAATGGTGTGTTGATGATGAACTCCTTGCTCTTGTGCTTCAAATGATAGTCTCCCCAACACTCAAACACTTCCTCATAGATTTGGATTTGGTGGAAGAAAGATTTGAGTGGAAAGCAACTTGGGAAAGTCTAGAAATCAAGGTTCAAATGGTAGGATTGGAATATCTTGATCTCAACACATGAGTAGGTGGTTCTCTCTCAGAAAGTGTATGGTGGAAGTGTAGGCACGTTCTGATGGCTCTCTTACTTGGTAAGAGGGTGGTGGAGGGGTATAAATAGCCTTCACCTAAAATCCAACCGTTACAAGCCTTTGACCCAACTCGGTGACACCGACATGAAAATCTCGGTGAGACCGACTAGTGTAAAAGACATGAACGTTAGGCTTTTTGGTGGGACCGATCAAAACATCTCGGTGAGACCAAAGTGCAATGGCTAGGGAAAGACCACGTTTCAGTGAGACTGAAAATTTCATCTCGGAAATTCCGAAGTGAAGTGACAACATTACAGCAACTTGGTCAAGCCATCTCGGTGGGACCGAGAACCATTTCAGTTACACCGAAGTGTTAGGGTTTTCGCTATGGCAGTGGAGTGATCATCTCGGTGAGTCCGGAGTAGATGTTATCGGTGGGACCAAAATGATGAATTAGGGTTTTGGATAGATGTGTTTTGGTTAAGTGATTGAGGGTTTTTGGAGCAATATCACTGAGCACTTTGAGCAATAATCTCATCAACAATACCTCATCCCCTTTTAATAGTATTGGCTTTCCTAAGGGACTCAATGTGATCTTGGATCACTAAAATGAAAATGAAGAGTCTTGTGGATGCCAAACTTGTCCTTGACATTTTGAGGGGTCCACATCTGACGGTGTCCTGGACTAGGGGGCACCAACCTAGTCGGCCCATGTTCCTTGGGTTGGGCCAGTGGGCCCTCGTTCTGATCAAGATGGACTCCGGAAGATGCATGTGAGAAGAAAGAACAAGATTACATCTGCCGAAGACTTGACGTATACTCCAAGACTTCTCCTGCCGCCTCCTCGCCTAGATACCGACCTTGTAACCCTAGATACCCAACCCGGCGTGTATATAAGCCGAAGGGTTTAGCCCTTAGAGGGGATCTCAACACAATCTCGTTCACCTAGCCTTAGGACTAGATCATAGGATCTCGAGGTAGATCAACTCTGTACTTGATACTTCTCCATCAATATAAACAAGAGCAGGACGTAGGGTTTTACCTCCATCAAGAGGGCCCGAACCTGGGTAAACATCATCTCCCTGTTCCTGTTACCATCTGTCTGAGATCCACAGCTCGGGACCCCCTTGTGACACCCTGGTTTTTGGCCACTTTTTCTTTTCAAAATTTTCTTGGTTTTATTTGCAAATTGGTTGGTTTTTTAATCTTTTCAGTTGACTTTGGACTTGGGAAACCTTTAAATTTCTCTCTAAGTGATCCAAAGCCCTCAATATCTTGCCAAAATCTTGTCACACACCTTCTGGATCAAATTCCAATTTTCATTTCTTTCAAAATAATCCCTTTTCTTCTTTGGGAAAATCTGTCCTCGCTATGGGTTGTGATGCAACCTATAGTTCTGATGATCAGAAAAATCCCAAATTAATACCACACCTTCTTGTCATCATCTACTCCCACAATCTTCAAAAACATTTCATAGTCCAGTATAAAATTTTGTCCAGAATATTCCATTTACCTTCTGGACAGCACTGGCCCTTTGTGAAGCAACTCATATTTCCTCAACTCAGAAAAGTCCCAAATAATTCTCAGAGATACTAGGGAACATATCTTCCCACAATATCCAAAAAAAATCTCCTTGTCCAGTATAAATTTTCAGCAGAAATATTCTGCCAAGTTTCTGCTCATTTCAAACCTCTGTGAAGGAAGTACCAGCTAGAGGCATCCATTTGAGCTGAAATTTTTATGACATCTTGGCATTACCAAATAACCCCCACACACCAAATTTCAGCTCCAATAGATCACCCATGTGAGTGCAACAACCTCACCAAGTTTCTGGACCAGTATGGTATTTGTACATGAACTATGTTCAAATATTGGCCAAAGTTTCTCAAATTTTGCCAGCTTGTAGTCCTTCCAACATAGATCACTCTAGACATCTCCATTGGTTTCATCTCCAGCTCATCTTCTCTCCAGATCTCTCCTAAGTTACAGACAGCAAACTGTTGTTGATGCTACACTTTGGCTCAGTGAGTTCCTGGGCGAACTAGTGGCACGAGAGGGCTCTAGTATGCAGAGTCGGCACACCAGGGTCGGCCTGGCAGGCCAGCTCGCGCCGCGTGTGCCTGTGCATGCGGTGACCGCATGGCCAGCCTTGCCAAAACCGCACTCTGGGCGCCGGCAGGCACGGGTCACGTCGGAGCGCGACAACCGCATAGCCGTACGTTGTCTCCGCGCGCCGACGAGCTCCCCTCCGTCCACCTGGCCGCCCTAGACCCTTCCTCCTCGCCGGAATCACTCCCGCCGGCCGCCACCGCACGCGGCCTCGCTATGGCGCCCGTGTTGTCACTGTGGCCTCGCTGGCGCCCGTGTTGTTACTGTGGCCTCTTACTGTGGCTCCCTCTTATTGTGGCGCCCGTGTTGTCACTGTGGCCTCGCTGGCCGTCTTCTTCTCCGCGTGCCGCCACTGCGCGCATTAACTCTCCCTGCCCTCCTCCATCATGTCGCCCGCACCGTGCCAGCCAGTTAGCCGTCCTCGCTCCGGCGACGTGGCCGCGGTGCCGCCCGACTCCAGAAGCTCCGCCCCTCCCTATAAATAGGCCTCCCCGGCCTCTCCCAGCTCCTCACCCCACTCCCTCTGCCTCCTATCGATCACCAGGGCACCGAGGCATGGCCGAGAGGCCCTCTGGCCTCGTAGTTTGCCGGCGTTCTGCCGCCAAACCCACTCCACCACCCGCTCGATTCACTCCACCCCAGCCTCGCCCAACCCCGTCCCCGAGCTCAGTAAGCTCTCCTGGTTCTTCTCCACCTCTTGCCCAGCCGAACCGCTGCCGGAGACGCCATCGCCGACGACCCCCGAAACAAGCCACCGCCGGAGAAGAAGGGGGCAACGCCGTCAGGCCGTCCCCGGAGACGCTGCTGGTACAGGGAGGACCGCCGTCGTGTGGCCGATCCATCTCCGCCCTCTCCCGACCTCGCCGCCGTCGCTATCTCCGACTATCGCCGTCGGTGAGCCGCCCTCTTACTGTTCCCCTCTTTTTCCTTTTAAATATGACAGCTGGGCCCCGCACGTCAGTGACCCAGCCGCGCCTGAAACGGTACCTAAGTGGAAGCGTATTTGGGAAATACGCTTTCGACGTGGCCCTCCCAGAGATTTTCAAATTTCTGTTAAATTTCAACTTTGACCAGTAACTTTGACTATCCATTACTTTTTATCCACAAGTCCAAATCAATTGATTCTTTTTGCATTGTCTTTGTCTTAAGCTCTTCTATTTTCTGGTAAATTTTGGTATTTTTCTCACATGTACAGAATTTCTGGTTAACAGAAATGTATTATGTGACATTTTTCTTTTGCTATTTTAAAATATTTCCAGAGGGAAATCATTTTGGTTTTGAGGACCAGGAGTTTGTGGACAACCCAACTGAGCAAGGCAAGCCACATCATCCATTACATGAAGCATTTCAATAGTATTGGTTTATTAATTGAATTATTTGCATTATTTTAATATGTGATAATTCATAGTAAATTATATTGTTGCATAACTACTGCCATAGTAATTTATTCATGATAAACAACCTTGCTTGACATGTAATTACTAAAACTAAGCTTAATGGTTGATCAAGTGCCACCGACCCGGACTTACCCGTGCAGCCACATCTGCCGGAATGGGACGGCCTTGACTTGGTCTGACCGCGTGCTCTTTTATCGGTACCACCAAAGAGGGAGGGTTATGCGTGTGCGCTACCCTGATCAGGTAGGCAACGATAACCTTGTGAGCCAGTTGAGTTATTTGCCGGCGTCCCCGTTTGGGACAGTTTAGTTGGCCATGACGTTGGCAGGTGTCAAGAGTGACACAGAGGCCACCCAGGGCATGACTCCGGGGGAGGATGATTGTCGGTGGTACGATGGAGGGGTCACGGGTTAGGCAAGTTTCGTTGGAGCAGCACCGGTCCACCCGGAAGGGAAGTGTACCGAGGTACGGGACCAGGAGCTCCATGGTGTGGGAAAAGTGCGCAACCTCTGCAGAGTGTATGAATCTATTCGAATAGCCACGTCCACGGTATTGGACACAGTCCGCACTAGGTCACACTGAGTGGTCAACTGTAATAATGATGGAAGAACTCGTCTCATGCTCGGAAGTGACCGATGGGTCACGAATGTTCCGGGGGTCGCGTGTGAACCCGGAAGAGAGTAAGTTGATATTCGGTAACATTAAGTAAGCAACTTAAGCATTTAACATGTTCATTGCCATGTTGTTGTTTGCTGCATTGTTGTGGTTGCTGTGAGCTTGCGAGTACATTCCAAGTACTCACCTGGCGTATCATGCCAGATGCAGGAGAAGCCGTTGACGGAGATCCCGAAGGTTCGTGCTACGCTAACTAGGCCGTGTCCCAACAGTGTCCCTATGGGATGGAGTTTCCCGCACGATATTCCGCTACGCTGTAGAGTTTCCTTAGTACTGAGGCCCTTGATGTTCCATAAATAATGTAGATATTGTCATAGCACGTGTAGTGCTTCTGGCCTCGCTACCCGATGTAATTTCCCGAGCTTGTACTTGTACAATATTAATAAAGACCAGTTCTGTTCTGTTCCAAGTTGTTGTGTGTTTCCAGAAGACATGATCTCTGGGTTGGAAACACTTGGTAAACCGGTCCTCTGAGCCGGGGTGCCACACCCCTACCCCGAGGTCTGCCGATTTTTACACCGACACTGGTGCTTTCATTGAGAATTCCGCTGTGTGATCACAAAGGATCGATGGCTCATCTGCAGATCAACTGCACCAATGGCTGTGGGGACGCCTATGTCCCCGGCCAGCTTTTTGTGTTCGGTAGCATGATCTTCTGCGCCGACTCGATAGGCCACCTGGCCACCGCCGAGAACTACGCTCCCGATCAGATCATTACCTTCGGAGGCCTGGAGTACACCGCGGACTCCCGCAGCGAGCTTGTCTTATCAGGCTGGACCCCCGGCCGGATTCCGGGTCTGGCAAACACCAGAGGTTCGACCTCGGAACGGATCTCCTCTGAAGACCATGAATCGTGCCCCCCAACATCGCCGGGGCTACGGAGGAACTTCCCTCCCCCTCCTCGGATAACCCTGTCACAGTGCCTGACTCCGACGTGGATCAGAGTTCGGCCTGGGATACCAAATCGGGCTTAGAACCGATCCCGGCGGCATATCTTGAATCCACCCCGCTTCCTTGTACGGCAGAAAACGCATCAGGTGTGCCACTGCGAGTCGATCCGGCTTATGGTCAGACCATGAACCCGGAGGAGCTATCTCACCTTAATGAGATGCTTGACCGGATCCAAAGTTTGTCAATCCCGAACTCCTCAGTTTATGACAAGATCGGACTTAAAGCCGACGATCGGGAAATTTACATCCCACCCACCACCCATCTAGTCGCCACTGTCCACGATTTAACTGATGTGCTAGACTATGACGAGGCAACCGACATGGATGAAGATGTCGGCAGCCCTACGGACAACACCTTGCCGCCTACTAACACCGGCAGGTGGAAAGCAACATCTATGTACGATGTGTACATGGTCAACACTCCCAACTCCCCTCCAAGGCGTAGACGAAGACGCAGAAGGGGTACTAATGCGGAGCCCAGCGGGAACAACCCTACCGCCGATACGGCGGCCAATGACGCAGAAGACCAAGTGGAGAACCTTCAAGCCTCCCCAGAACGCCACGTCGACCCAGAAGGCATCCCCAGGGACTCGGATCCCGATGACCTTTTTGAAGGGGCTGATGACAATTACATGCCGGAATCCGAGGAGGACATAAGCCTCGGCATCGAGGACTTCATAGTCCTCGAAGACCCTGTTGAGCAGGAACGCTTTCGGCAGCGCCTAGTCGCCACCGCCTGAAGCATGAAGCGCAAGCAGCAGCAGCTGCAGGCTAACGAGGACGCGCTCAACGACAAGTGGGTCGAAATACTTTCGGCCGAGCAAGACCTCAAAGAACGGCACCGCAGTGCGCCCAAATCTTATCCACGCAGGCGTTTACTACCTGAATTCGATGATGAATTAACAGCCGAGGTACCTAATCGCCCCCCTCGAGGACGCGACAGGCCCGCACGGGAGGATTTCCACACCCAACCAGCTCCACGCCGTCATGGCAAGGACCCTGTGGACTATCTTGACCCTCAGGACATTCGACGTCGGATAGAGGCAAACCGGGCGCCACCCCGGTCCATTTATGGATCAAGAGGACGCGCTCCGGCCGGGCACGACGGCTATGACGCCTGGTTGGACAGGAACGGCCGCACCCGAGATCAAACTCATACCCGGTTCTCTCCCGAAGCCCGGTATGACACCGCTCGGTTCCGAGGACCAGCCCACCCGATCTGTTTTACAGATAGGGTAATGGAACACCAGTTCCCCGATGGGTTTAAACCCATCAACATAGAATCTTACGATGGCACCACGGACCCAGCCGTATGGATTGAAGACTTTCTTCTCCATATACACATGGCCAATGGAGATGACCTCCATGCCATCAAGTACTTGCCGCTCAAGCTAAAGGGGCCGATGAGGCACTCGCTGAATAGACTACCGCCCCACTCCATTGGAAGCTGGGAGGCTCTTGAGGACGCCTTCAGGGCAAATTTCCAAGGAACCTACGTCCGACCTCCGGACGCCGATGACCTCAGCTGTGTCACTCAGCAGCCCGGCAAATGAGCTCAGAAATTCTGGAACCGATTTCTTACTAAAAAGAACCAGATCATAGACTGCTCAGATGCCGAGGCCATCGCCGCATTCAAAAACAACATCCGAGATGAGTGGCTTGCCCGCCAGCTCAGCCAGGACAAACCGAGGACCATGGCAGCCCTAACCTCACTCATGACCCGCTTTTGCGCGGGAGAGGACAGTTGGTTGGCCCGCAGCACACACGACGGTGATGCGGGGACCTCGGAGACTCGCGACGCCAACGGCATGCCTAAGCGCAACAAAATAAGCGCAGGCATAGAAACGGCGGAAGCGACACAGAAGACGCAGCAGTCAATGCAGGCTTCACCGGACCTCGATCCGGACAGAAAAGAAAGCCCTTTAAAGGGAACAAGGATGGACCGAGCCAGCTCGACAAGATCCTGGATCGACCGTGCCATATTCATTGCACTCAAGAAAAACCAGCAACCCACACCAACAGAAATTGCTGGTCTTTAAGCAGGCTGGCAAGATAGCGACAGAGGGTCAAAATAAAACCCAAAATCACAGCGAAGACGAGGATGAACCTCGGCGGCCAAACAATGGAGGCCAGAAGAAGTTTCCTAATGAGGTGACAGAGGTAAACATGATCCACGTTACCCACATCCCTAAAAGGGAGAGGAAACGGGTACTTCGGGACATCTACGCGTTAAAGCCTGTGGCCCCGAAGTACAATCTGTGGTCGGCTTACCTGATCACCTTCGACAAACACGACCATCCGACAAGCATCAGGCATGGTGGATCGGCCGCCCTCGTCCTGGAACCGATCGTCAACGGTTTTCATTTGACGCGCGTCCTTATGGACGGAGGAAGCAACCTCAACTTGATCTACGAGGACACAGTACGGAAGATGGGGATTGACTCATCTCGGATTAAGCCTAGCAGCACCACCTTTAAAGGTGTAATACCAGGGGTCGAGGCTCGCTGCACCGGAACCGTGTCCCTGGAAGTAGTATTCGGATCACCCGAGAACTTCAGGAGCGAGGAGTTAATCTTCGACATCATGCCTTTTCGCAGCGGATACCATGCGCTCCTAGGGCACACCGCATTCGCCCGCTTCAATGCAGTCCCGCATTACGCTTATCTCAAGCAAAAAATGCTGGGACCCAACGGTGTTATTACAGTCAATGGTAACACCGAACGCTCTCTCCGCACGGAGGAGCAGACCGCGGCTTTCGCAGCCAAGGTGCAGGCATCCGTGGAGGCAGCCCGTGGCGGTAAACGCATCCCCAGCTCTTTGAAGCGTACGCGGGCTATGCCAGTGGACCTCGGACATGTACCTCCCCTCCCTAAATAGGGGTACGGGCTCCTCGCGCTCTTCCCTTGGAAGGGGCACTATGTCCCCAGGGTGCACAACTTCGCACTAAAAATTCCCTGGGTCACCGAGGAGCCACGACAACGGAGACGTCGGGTCGGCTAGACCGAGCAATGACAAAGCCCCTGGCTCACACGTTGGCAGGCTTCTGTCAAAGAAGCCAGCCACTAGCATACCTATGTGGCTCTAAACCACACAACTAACGGCTACAGACCTCTTCGAAGGACTCGGCCAACGAACGCATCAAGCGGGTGCCTGGCCAAAGCTGCAGGCCACTAATATCAACCCCCGCTGTCAACGAGGATGAGCTTATCAACAACACGAAGATGCAGACGTGCGGCAGGAAGCGGCACGGGCTCATAGACCCGATGACAAGATCCGCCCTGTTTTCCTTTTAGTTTCTCCCTCATTATCTTCACTTGCATTGCATCTTGCTTAGTTCCTTTCATCAAAAAGTTCGGCATGTAAAGCTTGGCTACTTGAAATAAAGAAATCGTACCCATAAAGGTCTTCAAACGCATTTTCTTACAAGCACTACCCAAGAACTACGAGAACACCTTTAAGGTACAATTGCTAAAAGGGCCTCGATTTTACACCCTGAAGCACAAGTCCGAAGTACTCGGCGTCTCAGATGTTGCATTATATGCATCAATTTCGAACCTAGATTTTGGTCAATAGTTGGGTTGCCCGGGTCCTATGTGTACCCCTTACGTTCCCGACAAATTCGGCTAAGGGCGTAACGGGAGAACCACTGCGATAGTGCCGCTGGTTTAACTGGCAGAGCACCTCAGTGGAGAAAGCCGAAAACTGACTATCTAGGTAAGCGTAAACTGGTCGGCCATCCGAAGACCGCATTAAGCGACGTGTCGTTAGAGATCACCCGTGTTAAATGAAGGGATTCTTCCTCGAATTAGCCGAAGTGGGCAGGGCATAGACCTCGGCAGACTAAGCCGGCCACTTCACACATCGGGGGCTCGTCATCAGTCCCCACCGTCAAACTCCTATGGCTAAGTGAAAGTTATAAAGCCACCATAGTCCGATTGCCTAGCCCCTATGTGCACAGACTTCCTTCAGGAACCCTTTGTATATTGTGCGAAGGGGTCAAAGCCGACGACTGGCCACTTTCAGTTTAACACGGTCAAACAGGGGGAATGTTAAAAACAAAACATAAACATATGAGAGGAACTTAAGCCGTACTCATTAAATAACTTATAATCTTTATACATCACACGCACCTCGGCACTCCGAAGTGCTACCTAGAAATACAACTTGTCCTTAGGACACATGGCCTCGGTAAGACGGGCGCCCTCCTCCACTTCGGCAAAAAACTGCTCCGCGGTGCGCGCCTTCCCTTCGGGGTGCCCCGCAGCAACAACCTTCGCCTCAACCTTCCGAAAGTGTGTTTTCATGCAGGCATACACCCGCCGCGCTCCTTCCAGACACGCGGATCGCTTCCAGCGGTTGACTTGCGTAACGGCTTCTTGCAGTCGCACCAGGAGCCTGAAGAAGCTGGCTTGCAACACCTCCGTGGGCCACAGATTGACGCAGAGGTCTTGGAGCGCCGGCCTCGCCATCCGAAGAAGTTCTGCCAGTTGCTTCATCCGATGATTGAGCAACTGCGGCTGCGACGACTCCTGGAACTGACTCCAGAAGGCCTTCTCCGCCTCATGGCCCTCTAGTTGGCCGAAATGAAGGCCGGGGTCCGCCGCACTCTTTGGGAGATCGGCGAAGACCTCTGCGGATCGCCACAGCTGGGTGAGCTCAACGAACCCTTTGCTGCCAAATACACATTGAAGTAAATATGGCTTACCCGCGGCTATCCGCTCCACTTGCTGGAGCACCTGGTGGTCGGCCCGGCCCCGGGTCTGGAGCTCGGCATGAGACAGACGTAGCTTTCGTAGCTGCTCGCCCGTCTCTTTTTCCTTCTTCTCAAGGGAATCGCGTTCGAGATACATGCCCTTGAGAGTCTCCTCGACCTCCAGGACCCGCACCTGGTCTTTTTCCCTAGCCACCTTTTCGGTGGCTAGGTCTTTTTCTGCTTTGGCCATAGCAGCTTTCTGCTGCTCGACCTCTTCCTGAGCCGTCAAGAGCTCGGCCTTGAGCCTCTCAAGCTCAGCCAAAACTGTTGTCATTAAACCAGTTCGGCATCAGTTTTTCAAACAACAAGTTATCCTTGTTCAAAATTAACTTCAAAAAAACACGACGCATCAGTTGCTCACCTTGAGACTGCTCGACCTGCTTGTTCATCAGGTCGAGGTCCTTTTCGGACCTCTCGAGCTTCCGGCTCATCTCCGCAATCTCCTCGGAGGCGGAGCCTAGAGTCGAGGTTGAAACCTGCATAAACAATTTCTAATGAGCCCCATGATCAATTTATTGACACTTCGGACACACATCCTGTCTTATCAGTCCTGGGGACTACTCTTTCCTCTGCTCCTATATTTTGACCCCAACACCGGTTTTTCAAACTGGCCCTGGGCTCGGGGGCTACTCACTGGGTAGGCCGTCTAAACGATGGGTAACATATGCCTTCGGATAGTTACAAAGATTGATAAATCTAAGTAGAGAAGGTCCCTTTTCTCAAAAGACAGATGATTACCTCGAAGCTCGTGATGAGACCCTTGAAGACCTCATGAATTCCGGCCTCTGCGGACTGGAATCCCTGCAGCGCCGTGCCAATCAACGCGCGGTGCTCTTCCTTGAGGGAGGAGCCCGTCAAGGCTGCCTCCATCTCTTCGGTCCACCCCGTGCTAACCCGCCCTGGAGCGGGAGGTGAGGGTGGAAAGACCTCGGGCCCCAGCACCTGGGTGCTGGGTTCGTGGGTCTCCGGCTGCGGCGGTGGAGCCGGAGTAGACTCTGGCTGGGCCACTGATTGGCCCAGCCCTTCCTGGACGACCTCGGGGACCTCGTCCCTTTGGCCTTGTGGGGCCGAGGTGTCAACCTCGGCCATGACCACCTCTTCGGCCCCCGCTGTGTCAACCTGAGGGGTCGGAGCCGACGTTACCTCGCCCTGCCCTTCTGGAGCCGGGGCAACATGGTCCGGCGTCCCGCTGGTGGGCTGCAACCCGCTGGAGGAGTCGCTAAGGCGTGCCTAGGCGGGCTGTGGAAAATATTCACGTAGCATTAGTCATGCCAAAAAAACTTAATGTAAAGATAAATACAAAGGACAGCGGCGTACCTTCAAGGCGACGGCTTCTTCCTCCCCAACGCGAGGGCGTCGTCTTCGGACTCGTCGGAGAGCATGTTCTTCTCCGACGGCTGGGGCTTGCCGGCCGCCCCGGCCGAGGTTTATTTCAACCTCTTTTGGCCTGTAGGCCGGGCCCCGGCCTCAGCGTCTTCCGACGCCGCCCTCTTCCCCTTTGGGGGAAGGTTATCCTCATCCTCCCCCATCGCTTTCGTGGGTGGAGGAGGCGTGGGTCTCCTCGGACCGGGTGACCGAAGTCTCCCGCCTCCGAAGACCCGTCCTGCCCTTCTGGGGCTTTGGCGCCCTGGGGATCACCACGTGCGGCTCCTCGGTGAGGAGCACAGTAAGCAGAGGGGACCTCTCCCCCTCCGGAAGTGGTGCCGGGCACAACATCTGCTGCACCTTGTTCACCCAGTTCTGCAAACGCGGAATGGGTTGATTCATCCAAGCCTGTCCCACTTAGCAGGTGAAGAATATGAACGTGTATATTGAACACTTACCGGTGTGGCGGTGTAGCCGACCTCGAAGCCGAGGTCCCTCCCCTCCTCGGGGATCTTGTCCTTGGGCAGCTTGAAGAGCCGCGTCCACATCCCGGCCAGGGAGGAGCAGAAGAAGTTGAGGACGGGTCCTGCATCCCCGGATTTGTGCTCCCACATCGGGGTGGCCCGGAGTTGGAGCGGGAGGATGCGGCGATGGAGCATGACGTTGACCACGTCGGGCAGTTGGAGTTTTTCTTGAGGGACCACCACTGGATCTTCTTGATCAGTGTCTCCACCTCCTCTGGGTTTCCCCAGATGACGCCCTTCTCCTTCCAGGACTTGAGCTTCCTTGGAGGCCCAGCCGAAAAGGCTGGGACCTCGGTCTGGCCAGCGGCAAGCGGCTCGGTGATATAGAACCACTCACGCTGCCATTCTTTGACGGTCTCAATGAAGGTGCCCTGGAACCAGTCGGCGCCTTGGTTCTTGCTAACCATGGCGCCTCCACACTCTGCCAGATCAGAGCCACTGGACTTCGGCTTAACGCCAAAGATCTTTAGCCATAGGCCGAAGTGCGGCTCAATGTGGAGGAAGGCCTCACACACCATGATGAAGGAGGCGAGGTGGAGAATGGAGTTCGGGGCCATGTGGTGGAAGTCGAGCCCATAGTAGAACATCACCCCGCGCACGAATGGGTGCAGTGGGAACCCTAAACCTCTGATGAGGTGAGAGATGAAGACTACCCGCTCCCCTGGGTTGGGAGCGGGCACCTGCTACTCGGCATCTGGAGCGCGGGCGGCGACGTTGGCGGGGATATTGTGATAGCCTGGCTTAATAGGGATCATAGACTACTCATATCAATAAGGAATTCCTTCTTTTTCGGGAGCCCATTCGGAAAGAACTCCAAAGTTAAGCATGCTCAGCTTGGAGTAATTTCAGGATGGGTGACCGACCGGGAAGTGGCTCCTGGGTGCGCACGAGTGAGGACAAAGTGCGCAGGAAAGACTAGTATTGATCTGTGAGGCCAGTCTAGATCTCGCCAGGAGTAACGACCACCGGCGGGTGTGTCCGGGGCATTACAAGTTGGTATCAGAGCCGACCCTCGCGGTTACACGGATGTTTGCGGGCCAGGTGTGCGGTCATGTTGTGCATGACGTTTGTGACCCGTCGTGGCACACGGCATGGCACATGTGCCGGACTGGATGCACAGACGTATGTGCCAAGAGGGAACGTTCCTGTGGCCCGACGAGGACGTCAGTTCCTCTGAGTGGGGGTGTATGTGATAGCCTGGCTTAATAGGGATGATAGACTACTCATATCAATAAGGAATTCCTTCTTTTCCGGGAGCCCATTCGGAAAGAACTCCAAAGTTAAGCGTGCTCAGCTTGGAGTAATTTCAGGATGGGTGACCGACCGGGAAGTTGCTCCCGGGTGCGCACGAGTGAGGACAAAGTGCGCAGGAAAGACTAGTATTGATCTGTGAGGCTAGTCTAGATCTCGCCAGGAGTAACGACCACCGGCGGGTGTGTCCGGGGCGTTACAGATATACCCCGCGTTACGCAGCTCCTAGATGTTGCCCTCCGTCACGATGGAGCCCCCCAGTGCCCTTTGAGGGTGTCGGCCATGGCTGGGTGGGAAAGCTCGGATGAGCAGAGGTGGGAAGAGGCGAGATTGGATCTGGGCGCTGGAGCTCGAGGAGGCAGAAGGCAAGGGAAATGGGAACGTAGCTACTGGCTTCGATAGCTTTTTACTCTTATAGGCTGTTGAAAGGCCAAGGGTCCCCCTTGCCGTGTCGATAAAAACGCCACTCTCCCCCACAAAAAATGCCGTTATACGCATGGGGGGAAACAAAATCTTGATGATATCCCTAAAAATACGGGCACGGCCCCCACCTCGATGAGACGTGCCAGTAAAAGGGCAGCCTCGAACCGCGATTTGAGATAGGCAGTAACTGCCCAACCCATCGTGGGTAGCGCCGCTTCAATAAAGTTGTCAGACTATGGGGTACTGTTCACACCTAGGTGGCTAGCCTTCAAGGTTAAGTAAACTCACGACCCTGGATGGGGATAGAACTTGACTAAACCTCGTTACAAGGCACCACTCCTTGGAAGGGCGGTTAAAGAGATCTGGAATCGCGAAGGGGAACTCATCTGTCAAGCCAAGGACTTCGGATTCGAAGTTACCTCCGTTGAAGAGATCGTCCTCGGCGTAGAAGACCAGTTCGGGGGCTACTGACGGTGTCCTGGACTAAGGGGTACCAACCTAGTCGGCCCATGTTCCTCGGGCTGGGCCAGTGGGCCCTCGTTCTTATCAAGATGGACTCCGGAAGATGCATGTGAGAAGAAAGAACAAGATTACATCTGCCGAAGACTTGACGTATACTCCAAGACTTCTCCTGCCGCCTCCTCGCCTAGATACCGACCTTGTAACCCCAGATACCCAACCCGGCGTGTATATAAGACGAAGGGTTTAGCCCTTAGAGGGGATCTCAACACAATCTCATGCACCTAGCCTTAGGACTAGATCATACGATCTCGAGGTAGATCAACTCTATACTTGATACTTCTGCATCAATTTAAACAAGAGCAGGACGTAGGGTTTTACCTCCATCAAGAGGGCTCGAACCTGGGTAAACATCGTCTCCATGTTCCTGTTACCATCTGTCCGAGATCCACAGCTCGGGACCCCCTACCCCGAGGTCTGCCGGTTTTTACACCGACAACATCCATTAGTCCTTGCCATGCCAATCATTTATCCTTTCTGAAATTTACTAGCAATAAGAATTATATTAATGATGTATATGTTGTTATTGATTACCAAAACCACCCGGGGATTAGTTGCACTTTCACATTCATCCATATTAGTGAAACCTAGGACATCATATAAAGCTTGAGGCATGGTTGAAACACTAGCTCCTAGATCACACAACGCATTGCACTCATAATCTTTAATTTTAATTTTAATTGTGGGTTCCCATTCATCATGCAACTTTCTTGGTATAGAAACTTCTAGTTCAAATTTCTCTTCATGAGCCTTTAAGAATGCTTCTACAATGTGTTTAGTAAAAGTTTTATTTTGTTCATAGGCATTAGGTGAATTAATCATGTATTGAAGCAAGGAAATACATTCAATTAAAGAGCAACTATCAAAATTAAAGTCCTTGTAATCCAAAATAGTGGGCACATCACAATCTAAAGTTTTAACCTCTTCAAACCCACTTTTATCATTAATAGCATTATGATCATCACCCTCCAAATTATTGGGATGCCTTCTACTTAAAGTTGACTCATATTCAGTCCCCTCATTATCAACTTTTATATTTCTAAACCAGGATTCAATAGGAGATACACTAATATTTTTAACATCTTCATCATTACTAGCTAGAAAACATAATTAGGCCTCTCTTTCATCTCGTTCTCTTCTAGCTCTAAGCATATCAATCATTTTCCTATTGTAATCAATGGAGACTTGGATGTCTTTTGAATATTCAGGCATTTCATCCTTATTGGGTGGCAAAATTTTAATTTTAAGAATATCCACATCATGCACAAGCCTATCCATGTTTCTAGACATATCATTAACTTTACTCAATTTTTCTTCAACCATAGTATTGAAAGCCTTTTGAGAACTAATCAATTCTTTAATACTGTTCTCTAGTTCAGAAGGTATCCTATTATTATTATTATATGAGTTTCCATAGGAATTACCATAATTATTAGAGGGATTACCGGGATACGGTCTAGGATTGAAATTCCCCCTATATGCATTATTATTGAAATTATTCCTCGAGATAAAATTCACATCAATAGCATCATTATTTTGCTCAATCAAAGTAGACAAAGGAACATCATTTGGATCAATTGGAGAATTTTTAGTGGCAAGCATAGTCATGACAGCATCAATTTTCTCACTCAAGGAGGATACTTTCTCAACAGAATTTACCTTCTTACCAGTTGCAGCGCGCTCGGTGTGCCATTGGGAGTAATTTGCCGTCATGTTGTCGAGAAGCTTCGTGGCTTCTCCAAGTGTTATCCCCATAAACGTTCAACTTGCAGCTCAATCTAGAAGGTTTCTTGAAACAAAGTTTAGTCCCGCATAAAAGTTTTGCACTATCATCCATAAACTCAATCCATGTGTGGGACAATTTTTAATCATTAATTTCATTCTCTCCCATGATTGCGCAACATCTTCTTGCTCATGTTGTTTAAAATTCATAATTTGATTTCTAAGAGATATTATCTTAGCGGGAGGAAAATATTTAGCAATGAAAGCATCTTTACACTTTGACCATGAATCAATACTATTATTTGGTAAAGATGAAAACCATGCTTTAGCTCGATCTCTAATAGAGAAAGGAAATAATTTCAACTTCACAATATCATTATCCACATCTTTCATTTTTTGCATATCACATAATTCAACGAAAGTATTAAGATGGGATGCAACATCTTCATTAGGATTTCCAGCAAATTGTTCTTTCACAACAAGATTTAACAAAGCAGCTTTTATTTCATAAGACTCCGCACTAGTGGTGAGAGGAGCAATTGGTGTAGTAATAAAATCATTGTTATTAGTATTTGAGAAATCGCACAACTTAGTATTTTCTGGAGTAACATGATACCGATTCAACCAAAGATAGCAACACAATTTTTTTGTATTTTTAGTTTTTATAGAAAAGGAGGGGGATGAAAAAGAGAAGGCAAATAAAAGGAAAATGGCAAGGAAAGTAAAAAACAAGCAAATTGATAAATGTGAGCGAAGGCTCCTGGTTTGTTTGGTGAAGCCTCCACGACAACGGCGCCAGAAATTCTTCTGCTACTCTCTGTAGAGTTGTTGGGCTTCCCTGAAGATGAAGGGTGAAGTAGTATAGTAGCAGATAGTATTTCCCTCAGTTAAGAACCAAGGTTTATCGAACCAGAAGGAGACGGCACACGAACAACGTGAACGGTGCCTGCACACACAAAAAGCAAATGCTTGCACCCAACGAAGGCAAGAGGGTTGTCAATCCCCTTGTTCTCGCCAATTGCAAGGATTAAATCTGATAGTGATAAGTATGCGAATAAAATAAAATAAAAGCAAATAAAAACAGCGAGCAATTTTAGGTTTTTAGTAATAATGGAGAATGGACCCAGGGGCCATAGGTTCACTAGAGGCATCTCTCTCATAAGCATAACATCGGTGGGTAAACAAATTACTGTTGGGCAATTGACAGAATAGCGCATAGTTATGATTGTGATTCTTCATGACATGATTCATATATAGGCATTACATCTGTGACAAGTAGACCGTTAATCCAACTGCATCTACTACTATTACTCCACCCCAAGACCACGATCCAGCATGCATCTCAAAGTATTAAGTTCATAGCAAACAGAGTAACGCTTTAAGCAAGATGACATAATGTAGACAAATTAAGACCGAGCAATATGTTCGAACCCCGTCGTCTTATCCTTAGTTGCAAGAATACAATATGTGCCTTGCAACTCCTCCTGTCACAGAGTAAGGACACCGCAAGATTGAACCCACTACTATGCACCACTCCCTCTGATGATCTACTCATCTAATTGGCCAAAGAATACTTATAGATCGGAAAGCATACATAGCTATAAAATAACACATAGATTAAATATCAAAAGACTCAAATAGTTTCAATGAATAATTTGATCATAAACCCACAATTCATTGGATCCCAACAAACACACCACGAGAATTGCATCAAATAGATCTCGGAAGAGATCATTGTTTTGAAGATCAAAAGGAGAGAGAGAAAGCCATCTAGCTACTGCTATGGACCCGTAGGTCCTGAAAGAACTACTCACACATCATCATGGAGGCAGCAAGGTCGATGAAGATTTCCTCCCCAATGATTTCCCCCTCCGGCAGAGTACCCGAAAAGGCCTCCAGAAGGGATCGTGGAAGAACAGAGGCTTGCGGCGGCGATAAAATTGTTTCAGGTCTCGCCTCGGGGGTTTTGGAATATTTGGGAATTTATAGGCTTGGAATTAGGGAAAGCGGAACCACGATGGGCCCACAAGCTCACATGACGCCCCCCTGGGGTCGCGCCACCTGAACTTGTGGCCCCTTCGATCATCGTCTGGTGCAAAAGTTTTTGTTTTTTCACAGTACACACCAAACAAGCAATTTAAACATCCTAAAGGTAAATCTTGGCACATTATTTTTATGGTATAGTGGTACATACAAGGGGATAATTATTTTTATGAGAAACTTCCATGAAAAATTCTACATTGTTTCCATGAGCATGAACACAAGTGTTCAAGGTCGACCCTCACTTCTTCAATGCATAACCTTCCAATCGCTTCTCTTTTTGAAAAAGTTTTTTAAGTTCCCCTCTATATTTTTTTGTTTTTAAACTTTTTAAAAGCACACAACAGAATAAAATGACTCTCTAAAACTTCCGGGTTGTCTCCCAGGCAGCGCTTTCTTTAAAGCCATTAAGCTAGGCATAAAGTGCTCAAGTAATTGATCCACCCGGATCCCAAGATATATCCAAGCCAATTTTAATTAACAATGATTTGTAATTTAGTAGTGAGCACAAAAAAACATATATCATGCAATGGCGAAGTCTAACCCTCTTCCTATGCATCGGCATGTCATAAAAGAACAATTCATGCATACCAAGAAAAGGCCAATGCATAGTATAAACAGTTTCTTGCAATTTTATTGTGTTAGAAACATAGAGAGGCGGAGATGTAGTTCCTCTCTCATAATAATTGCAAGTAGGATCAGCAAACACATGCATATTATATCCATCAAAATCATCATGTGCAACGGTAAAACACAACCCATCAATATAATCCTTAATAAGCACAAACTTCTCCGATATAGTGTAGTTTGGAGAATTCAAAAAGATAATAGGACTATCATGTGTGGGTGCAATAGTAACAATTTCATGTTTAACATAAGGAATTATAGCAAGTTCATATCCATAAGCATCATTCATAATGGCATCATGGCCACAAGCATAGCAAGCATCAATTTCATCAAAAGGGGATATTTCAAACGAAACAAAGGGATCATAGCAATCATCATAGCATTCATCCTTCGGTAAGCACGAAGGGAAATTAAACGATGTATGAGTTGAAGAGTTACTCTCATTAGAAGGTGGGCACGGGTAGCTAATCTGCTCTTCCTCCTTTTGTTCTTCGCTCTCCTTCTCATCTTTTTCATCTAATGAGCTCATAGTGTCATCAATTTCGTCTTCCATAGGAGCCTACAATGGGCAGCGGAGACTTTTTCAATAAATTCATCAATATAGCATTGTATTCATAATTCTCAGAGCAATATTTATGTATAGCATAATTTTCAGATCTGTAAATAGCATCATCACAATCTTCACACTTTTCAAACAAAGATTCAATTTCATAAGCACCCATAAAAGCAACAAATTCTTCTATTTGTTCCACATCATAGTAATCATATATACCATTAGCATAAGAATCCAAGGTTTCATTATCATTAAATTCACATTGAAAGGAAAGGTGTGGAGCCTCCATCTTAGAGCAACAAGTATAATCACACCTTAAGCACAAATTCCAAGCATACCAACGCAACATTTTAATTTGATCCCATAAGTGTTTCCCTTTTTGAGACAAGCAATAATTCTTAAAGTATTCCCGTTGATCCAAAGTATCTCCCATTATCAAGTTGAATGGAGATTTATCAGGATTATCAAAGTAGTATTTAATATTTTCCACATAACCAGCATCGAGGGTTTTAGGAGGTTCCCCATATCCATGAGTAGCAAGTACAACTAATTTTTTTTGGTGTTTCGTGTTCCATATCCATAACTAAAGATATAAAACAACTTAGAACAGAAAATAAAAACTACTTAGTGATAAAGCAAACAAGCGCACGCGAGAATATTCACCCCACGCTATTGCTCCCCGGCAACGGCGCCAGAAAAAGGTCTTGATAACCCACAAGTATAGGGGATCAATTGTAGCCTTTCTCGATAAGTAAGAGTGTCGAACCCAGCGAGGAGCTAAAGGTAGAATTAATATTCTCTCAAGTTCTATCGACCACTGATACAACTCTAGGCACACTTAACGTTCGCTTTACCTAGAACAAGAATAAAACTAGAAGTACTTTGTAGATGTAGTAGGATAAATTTGCACGGATAAAACTAGAAGTACTTAGCGAGAATAAAACTATGAGTAATTTGCAAGATAATAAAAGTTAGTTGTTTAGAAGAAAGCTTTTGTAACACAAGAGAAGGATTTGTCCCTAGGCAATCGATAACTAGACCGGTAATCATTATTGCAATTTTATATGAGGGAGAGGCATGAGCTAACATACTTTCCGTACTTGGATCATATGCACTTATGATTGGAACTATAGCAAGCATCCGCAACTACTAAAGATCATTAAGGTAAAACCCAACCATAGCATTAAGTAACAAGTCCTCTTTACTCCCATACGCAACAACCCCCTTACTCGGGTTTGTGTTTCAGTCACTCACGCAACCCACTATAAGCGAATTATGAACGTATTGCAACACCCTACAGTGGGTATCCCTCACGCTTGCGCGACACGGAGGGCACCATAGGACAGCACCAAAATAAAACATACAACTCAAACCAATCATGATCATCAATCAACCCATAGGACAAAACGAATCTACTCAAACATCATAGGATGGCCATACATCATTGGATAATAATATATAGCATTAAGCACCATGTTTAAGTAGAGATTATAGCAGGGAGAAGAGGTGTTACACCGCTACATAGAGGGGAGAGAGTTGGTGTTGACGGCGGCGAAGTTGTTGATGTAGATCGCCATCACGATGATTGCCCCGGCGGCGTTCCGGCGCCACCGGGAGAGAGGGGGAGAGAGCCCCCCTCCTTCTTCTTCTTCCTTGGCCTTCCCCCTAGATGGGAGAAGGTTTCCCCCTCTGGTCCTTGGCCGCCATGGCTCCCGGAGGGCGGGAGCCCCTCCGAGATTGGATCTCTCTCTCTGTTCTCTTCTGTTTCTGCGTTCCTGTTTCTGGCCGAAAACCGTTTCTTATATTCCCGGAGATCCGTAACTCCGATTGGGTAGAAATTTTGAGGGGATTTTTATCTTGAAATTATCTTTCTTGCGGTGAAAGAAGGGCGTCAACCGACCTACGAGGTGCCCACAAGGCAACAGGGCGCGACCCCAGGGGGGCGCTCTGTGTTGCCTTGTGGAGCCCTCGGGCACCGTCTTGCTTGATTTTTCTTCCCAAAAATCACATATATTCCAAAATAAATCTCCGTAAAGTTTTATCGCGTTTGGACTTCGTTTGGTATGGTTTTTCTGCGAAACAAAAAACAAGCAAAAAACAGGAATTGGCACTGGGCACTAGGTCAATATGTTAGTCCATGAAAATCATATAAATGTGCACCAAAACCATATAAAATTATTGCTAATATGGCATGAATACTTCATAAATTATAGATACGTTGGAGACGTATCAGACCCCTAAAGCAACAACCTGATGCTCAGAGGAGACGAAGGGAATCAGCGAAGGAGCGAAACAAAAAGAAAGAAGGGAAGAAGGAAAACCCACCCGATCATGAGCAAACATGGCTGATAAAAAAATGCAAAGAAACGGCCTTGATGGTGTGAGACGAAAACCTGATGGCTTGCAATGCAACCTTCTCATAAGCATGGAGGCCAACTCGAAAGGCAACGCTCCAACAAAAATCACTGCACCGACGGAGCGACGCTTACCCAGGCAACTCAATCACAACCCCGGCGATCAAAGTTCCATCACCAATAACCTCACAGGCATAAGAAAGCGCACTATCAAAGCCTGCAAAACATGTAGCACAAAAGAGGCAATGGAACACATTGTATACACACGAACCAACAAGAAAATGCAACAATTTGTAGCAGTAAATCACACACGAACACAACACACAGATGAACAGACATAAAGAAAAACAATTTGATTAGCCATGCAAAGGGCATCAACACCTCCCTAAACAAAGCAAGCTACGCACCTTCACCTCACGAAGTGGGCGGTCAGCAAGCAAGAGGAAAACCTGCAGAACACGGAAGTTACAAGCTAGGCATCCCAAGAAACACACAGCGCGTAAATACAAGCGAGCTCAAATCCATGTCATTCCTGGACTCAAATACAAGCGATCTCAAAAATAGATGCGGCCACAAGAAGGTGCAACGCAATGCCGTCTCTGACGAACAAACGAGGGAAAGCACGGCCAGCAAATACAAGATATCAAGCACACAAAAAAGAGGAATGAGACCCGAACCTCAGCTGGAAGAGGAGACAAACGGCATAGCATATGGAGAATAACCCAGCGCACAACCGTGTAGAAGAAGGGGCAAATAAGCTTAAAGAAACCTTACCGGTCGAAGCAATCGTAAATAAAAGCGTTGAACAAAGCTCCTCACTTTCCAAGTTTTGGTAACTTGCTCCATCTATGATCACCTTCACGGATCTTCCTTGGATGTCCGCCTTTGTATGGAAGATGTGGCATCTTCGGTCTTGTTGTTGTTGGAGTGTCAAGATCTTGGAAACAACGAGAGTGGGGTTAGAATCATTATCACAAAATACTTGAGCATCTACGGCTTAATTAACTTGATGATGCATGGCCACGTGCTCTAAGGCTTCCATTTCTTCATCACTCGTGGAGTCATACTCGCTATCCGCATTCATGATCATAGTCCATCTTGTAGGACACTCAAATGTCTTGTGGCCACGCCCTTTGCAAGTGAAGCATTGTATTTGACTCGTCTTGATGCTTGAGTCCGTTAGAGGGTTTGTTGTAGTCAAAGCTCTTGGCTTGTAGTTGCTTGTAGTAGGAGGAGGGCGGTTTGAAGTAATCGGTGGCGGCTTGGAGCTTGAAGGACCACCACTAGTGGGTGTAGCTCGAGTGTATGCCACCGCACTTGGAGTAGCTTGAGTGTTGGAGCCAAATGTTCTTGAAGGGTAAGCACAGTACTTGGCATACTTGATTTCATCTTGTACTTGGCGTTCCGCCTTCATGGCTTGATGTACGAGCTCGAGAAGGTTGAAGTATGGTTGAAAGTCGGCAATTTTCTTGATTGGGTGATTGAGGCCATTCAAGAATCTTGCCATAGTTTGCTCCTCGGTTTCCTTGACATTTGCTCCTATCATGGCTATCTCCATCTCCTTGTAGTATTCTTCAATGGATTTTGTGCCTTGCTTGAGGATTTGGAGCTTCTTGAAGAGATCCTGAGTATAGTGGGTAGGCACAAATCTTGCTCTCATGACTTCCTTCATGTCATTCCAAGTGGTGATAGGAGGTTCGCCATGTTATCTTCTCCGCTCAATTACTTGATCCCACCAAATGAGAACATATTCATCGAACCCAAGAGAGGCCATTGTGATCTTCTTCGCTTCATCATAGTTGTGTAAGCGGAATATCTTGTCGACTTTGAGTGCCCATGGTAATAAGTCTTCTAGGTCGATTCCTCAGGGGAACTTTGGCATGGTGAACTTGAGCTTGCCAAAGCGTTGTTCATCTTCATGATTGTTGTGCGGTTGGCGTTGCTTTTGACGTGGAGGAAGGCCAAAGTTTTGTCGCTCCACATGATGATCTTGGCAGGGCATGCGAGGTGCATCGCCATACGCCTCAATTCATAGCGTTCCTCATTGCGATCTTCTTCATCTTGGCGCTCATCGCGTGCCCTTCGGTTGTGTTCTTGGAAGTTGTAGTTAGCATCACGTAAGGATCGTTGCGCCTCAAGTGCTTGCACCGCACGGTGTTCTTCGTCTTGCCAGAGAGCGTCTTGCTCATCAAATTGTCGACGATGATCTTCTTGTATTCAATGTCGTTCATCATCTTGACGCATTTGTCTCGCTAGGGCGTCTTGTTCTTCACGACAGCGTCGTTCGCGCTCGAGGATGCGGTCTTGCAATCCATTTCCATGGATAGGAATTGAAGCTTGATGGTCTTGACGGTCGTCTCGAAGATGAGAACGTTGTTGTATTGAACTTGCATCGGATGGTGGCTCTGGAGAGTGGTTACTTGAGTGTCTTCTCCTTATGATGACGATCATGTTAAAGTTATATTTATGTTGCCCTTTGGTCTTCTATATATTGGCCTTTGGCCTCCCCTGTACCTGTATATATGTTGGCTTTGGCCTCTAGATAATATCAAGTTGCTATTCATAACATGGTATTAGGGCCTTAGGGTTTTTTCTGGCACGCGCAACTCGTGCTCTTTCGATCCAATTTCTCCAACCTCCGGTCGGTTGCTATTTCCTGCATTGGCTGTCGCTGCTCCTCTCTCTCTCTCTCTGGCTGATTGTTGCTGCTAATCTACTATACGCACGTCCACAGCTACAGGTCTGGCGGTCAGTTATGTGTTCGTCTGCGCCAGGACGCGATCGCTTGGATCCAATTCGTCGGAACGAGCCGTCACTCGCCGGATCCCGCCGCTAGCTGGGCCGCTGGATCCACGATGGCTGACCACCACGCCGTACTCATCTGCCTTCGTCCTGGTTCGGCTACTTATCGATCCAGATCAAGCCGCCCGTCCCGATCAAGTCGAGGCTGGACCCATCCCTCATGATCGAGTCGCCTGGTCCACTCCATCTCCGGGTGGATCGCGTCGCCCTGGTCTACTTCCTCTGGTTCCAACAACGTCGTTCGTCTGCCCGCAGGCTCGCGTGATCCTCCTGCGAGTGTGCGTGCCTCTTCACGCCCGTGAATCAATCTACTGATTGGGAGCCCTAAAAACAATCCTAAGAGCATCTCTAGCAGACCCCTTATCCCGCGGACCTTTAAAGTGAGTATAAGGGCCGCAGAAAACGTGTTTTGAGGGCTAGCGCGAGCTGCGGCCGAAGGTCTGCAAGGCCGAATGGTAAAATGGAATATTCGCAGATACGTAGGTGACGCCGCGAAGTAGTCTTACATCAGCATCATGTTCCCGAGATGGAGGTTGCGAGGGATGCAAAGACGGCCGACGGTCGATCCTCGCCGTCTCTTTCTGTTCCTATCCTCAAGCTCCTTCACGGCGAGGACCACCACCACCATCTACTGCCGATTGTTCTCGAGCAGCGTCTCTATGTCCAGAGTCGTCGGACGAGGACGAATCCTCGAGAAAAGTTCCTCGCAAGGGCTCAAATCCATCTACAAATCGCAACGGAGCTCGCATGAACGGAAATCGTTCTCTAAATCTAACTTGAAGAGGCAGAAAAGGACTCACCGGCGGATCCGGGGCGGGCGGCGACTCGGCGGTGGTCGATCCGAGGCTGCGGCGACCCGGGGGTGGCTGGGCGCGGCGGATCCGGGGCGCCGGCGAAGCGGCGCGATGGACCCGAGTCTGCAGCGGCCCGGCAGTGTGTTTCCGCCGGCTGATATGGCCGGAATCGAAGGCGGCGGGTGGGCGGCGACGACGGCGGGTGGCTGCGGAATGGGGGAGGGGAATGCGCGCGGGCTGAAATGTCCCTCCCGCCAACTGCTTCTCCACGATACAGGGTACCGACGGGACGGGGGGAAACCTGTGTTTTCGCGGGTCGGGTGGGGCAATTTACCGCGCCCCTCAAAAAAATTTAAGGGTCGGGAGCGTTTAAGGTGTCTGTTCGGGCCGCTTTTTTCACACAAATTGTAAACTGGCGGTTATTTTACACTTCGGCGCCATATAAGGGTCTGCTAGAGATGCTTAAAACTTAAATGTGCACGCGCACCTTCTGGAGAGAACCCTGGCCGCTCGATCTCGCTCCTGTCCTCGTGAGTTCACCTGCATGTGCTACTTGGTCGGGAAGACTCGCTACGCGGCACGCTCGTTTTTCTAGACCAATCCTCCACCGCGGCGCTGCCCTGCTTCTCCCCTGCGCTGCCCCGCCCCTCTCCTTCCTTCCTTCCCATGGCGCCTCCCTACTCTTCCCCTCCCTCCCCATGGCGCTGCCTCTCTCCTTCCCTTCCTCCCCATGGTGCGCCCTACTCCTCCCCTTCCCACCCATAGCTGATGTTGGTTCTACAGATGGCGGGGTGAAGGACGACGTAGCGGCTGCTGTGGAGGGCGGCCTGTGCGGCGCAGGCTTGAGTGGCCATGGCTGGGAGGCTGTGGAGGGACAATGCGAGAGGGCCACAATCCTCGTCGCCGTCCGGCAGCGGCGGGTCTCCCTGTCCCGTCATAGTCGGCCGTGGCTTCCTCTGGCCCTCCTCGCCGGTGACGCCCACGATCAGACCCCCCCTTTCTGTGGCGGCCATATCCACGCCGGACTGCATAATCACCGTCAGCGACCTGAGGAGCCCTGCCGCTTCGAGCCTCGACTTGCTCCACGACTACTCCGTCCGTGACCTCGAGGCCTCCCACTCCCTAATCTCCAAGTGCATCGAGGCGACCTCTCGCTGATCTCGTTCCAGTTCGGCCCTTTAGGCAGTAGCTCGGTGTACCACTGTACCAGGACATGGCGTCGGTGTGAGGAGGACACGGTGCTTGGGTGTGCTACTGCTCGGTGTTGGGATGCCGATCGAGAGGTGCAGCCTCTTCACCTGCTGGCCATCACGTCCAGGGCCTCCTCTTTGCATTGATTTTTTGTGAGAGTACTAGTGTTGTTGCTCTCCTGCAAATCGAAGAGCAAGAACAAGATACAGAGAAAGACTTTCAGTTAAGTGTTGAACTGAAAACATATAAATCAACATGAATCATCTGTCCGACACGCAAGTCGCCACTAGACACATCAAACAGGAATTAAAATCATCACACATGCATGTAGCCATGTACCACAATACCTGGTAACTAAACAACCATGAAGAATAGGGAACTGAGCAACCACAATGCTCTAGCTTGCTCTGTTTTCAGTTGATCGCTCAATGAACCCAGGCCTCTCTCTGAAAGCAAAAAAGCAGTAGTACACGAGACAAATTCACTCAGGAAGAACTAAGAAATCAATTCTAATGATTTTCTGAAAGTCATAAGAAGAGTTGCACAACCGTACTTTCATAGTTGCACACGAACAGATAGTTGGCTGGGGTAGCTGCAGATTGAATCGTCGATTTGCGGCAACAGCGAGACACCGTCGGGGGATGAGATGTTGTATACACAGTTGCACAAGGATGTATGACAAGTTTCATAATATGCAGGTCATAGTCGTACAATTAAGCATAGATAGTTGCACAAGGAGGTGTTATAAATTTCACAAGTTACGTGACGATACTAAGTTAGCCAGATGATGTTTTTCTTTAAGTTGATCTATATATTTTTGCTAGTCATTTTTTTGTTGTTGGCACTCACAGTAGTTACAGTTGCACACATAATAGTTCTGAGTTGGATATGATCATTGGAAAGTTGCACAAGGTGACTATGCCACGAAGGTATAACACTCTAATCGACATAGTAGCTCACGCACGACTGCGGGAGTTGCACATGCGCTGCGGCATAATTGCACACATAGGATAACGGAGCTTCACACTCTCGTCGGCGTAATAGCTCACGCCCGCCCGCGGAGTTACACACTCTCGTCGGCATAGTCGCACACGCCCGGCCACAGAGTTGCACACTCCCGTCCGCATAGTTGCACACGCACGACTGCGGAAAGTTGCACATGCGCGACGGCATAGTCGCACACACAGGATAACGGAGCTTCACGCTCTCGTCGGCCTAGTAGCTCACGCATGGCCCCAAAGTTGCACAATCTCGTTCGCATAGTCGCACACGCGCAGTCGCAGAGTTGCACATTATCGTCCGCATAGTAGCTCACGCACGACTACGGGAGTTGCACACGCGCGGCGGCATAGTCGCACACGTAGGACCACAGAGTTGCACACTCTCGTCGGGGTAGTAGCTCACGCACGACCACACAGTTGCACACTCTCATCGGTATAGCCGCACACACGCGGTCGTAGAGTTGCACACTCTCGTCTACATAGTCGCACACGCACAATCATGGGGGTGCACAAACATGTCCATACAGGTGCACGCTCTCGTCGGCACAGTAGCTCATGCACGGCTGTGGAAGTTGCACATGCGCGGTGGCATAGTCGTGCAATCATGGTTGTGGGAGTTGCACACGCGCAGCATCATAGTCGCACACGCACAGTCGGAGAGTTGCACGCTATCGTTGGCATAGTTGGCCGGGGCAACAAACAAAGTTGCACATTGACTGCTAGTCAGTTTGGTCGGGACAACACACATAGTTGCACATCGATTGTTAGGTAGTTGGCATGGACAGCAAACGAAGTTGCACATCTCACAAGCAGGGTAGTTGGGACAGGGACGCCAACAATGAAAAATGCATATCCACGGGGTAGGGAAAATCTGCACATCCACTGCTAGGCAGTTGTCCGAGGCAGCAAACAAAGTTGCACATTCCACTGATATGGTACCTCAGGCAGGGCGCACATAGTGAAAACTACACATCCATGGGGTAAGGGAAAGTTGCATATCACTGTTAGTCTTTTGGCCGGGGGTAGGAGGCGAAGTTGCACATCTCGTCTCGCTGGTAGGGTAATTGGGGTGGGGTGCCAACATTGAAAACAACACATCCACGGGAGGGGATAAAGTTGCATATCGACTACTAGGCAGTTGGTCGGGGTAGCAGACGAAGTTGCACATCTCACTGTTAGGGGGTAGTTGGGGGCAGAGGTGCCATCAGTGAAATCTGCACGTCCACGGGTAGGGGGAAAGTTGCACATCGACGGTCAGGTAGTTGCACATCGACTGCTAGACAGTTGCACAAAACGGGGACTAAATTGCATACAAAAAAGTTTGTCCAAACATACCCATGCGGGATCTAGTTTTGAAGAGCACATCGCGAGGATTCCTACGGTGAAGCGGATCTTAATTTCGATGTTCGGTTCAAAAGTAATGAATTTTCTTTGAAAAATAAAAATCTTAATTAAATGCGTTCACACATTTTCGCATTAGTGAAAACTGCACGTCCATGAGTAGGAAGAAACTTGCACATTAACTGTCAGTTAGTTGCACGTCGACTACTACATAGTTGCACAAAACGGGGAGTAAGTTGCACATAAAAAAATTCCTCGAAACATACTCATGCGGGATCTAGTTTCGAAGAGCACATCGCGAGGCTTTCGACGGTGAAAACGGATCTTAATTTCGATACTTGGTTCAAAAGTTATGGATTTTTAAAATTTTCAAAACCCAAATTAAATGCATTCACACTTGTTTACATGGTACCTTTTTACTATTCACATGGTACTTTTTGTAATATTGATTGGTCTTTTCCTAATATGGATTAAGGAGACAAAAGCTTTCCATATATGGCCGGCCACTCCGGATGTCTAACGAGCAACCGGCCACTCGCTAGACGCATCCAAAAAAATTCTACTTATTTGGCCTGGTGGTAGGCCGCGGTGCTACTCGGCCGATTGGCCTGCCTCGTTCGGCTTCCTAGCTTGAGGCTTGACTTGGTCCGCTGTTGACCCGAAGCTTGATTGTTCCGCTGTTGCCTTAAAAAAACTCTGATGCCATTGTCATCCGGTGTTCCCTATATATGTTGATCCCGTCTCGCACACACGCCGTCTTTCGGTGCTTGGTGCTCATCCACATGTGACGTTGTCCCCTCCGGCCTCTTCGGCAGGATGCGGTGGTCGCTCTACCATGACTCCTCTCGCGGCTTCCGCCCGCGGTTGTGGCCGCTCTACGTTGACTCCTCTGGCGGCTTCTGTGGGCGGTTATGGCCGCTCTATGTCGACTCGTTTGATGGCTTCCACATGTGATGATGGCCGCTCTACATCGACTCCTCTGGCGGCGGTCGTACGTGGTGGTGAACGCTCTACGTCGCCTCCCCCGGTGGCTTTCACATGTCGCTCTATGTCGACTTGCTGCTCTTCATCGACTCTACATACGGCTTCCACGGGTGGTGGTGCCCGCTCTTCGTCGGCGAGTGTTTCTACCTCGACGTCTTTCGATAAGTCACTGTCTACACATGAGATTGCACAACTCCGCTGCCTGCTTAAAGCTTGGGATTCTGCACCGATAGGATCTGCATGTTCTATGACTGACTTTTCTGGCACTGAGAGACCACCTTCTCATTCAGGTACATGGATTTTTGATACTGGAGTATCTTTTCATATGACTTATGATTCTTCCACTTTGACCTCCGTTCGACCTGTCGAGTATCCTATTCATGTTCTTACTACTGATGGTACTCCCCTCCCTGTCGCTAGTCGAGGCACTCTTAGCACATCTTCCTTTCATGTTCCCTCTGTTGCTCATGTTCCTCGACTTAGCATGCAGCTCTTTTCAGGTAGTCAGATTGTTGACTCTAGTCTGATGATTTTTTTTGTTCAGGATCGTCGCACAGGCGCTCTGCTTGGTGCTGGCCCCCGGCGCTACAATGGTCTCTGGGAACTTGACTGGCTTCGTCTTCCCTCCGATGCCACCACCCGCAATCTTGCGGCCCCTGTTGCCGCATCTGCTAGCTCTTTTCAGTAGTGGCATCACCGTCTTGGCCATTTATGTGGTTCTCGTCTCTCGTCTTTAGTTCATCGTGGTGTTCTGGGGTCTGTCTCCGGTAACACTTCGTTGGATTGTCTTGGTTGTAGGCCTGGTAAGCAGATTCAACTACCCTATCCTCACAGTGAGTCAATGTCCGAGCGTCCTTTTGATCTCGTTCACTCAAATGTTTGGGGTCCGGCTCCCTTCACTTCGAAAGGGGGTCATCGCTACTGTATTCTCTTTATAGATGATTTTACTCACTACACTTGGATCTATTTCATGTCTTCTCGTAGTGAGGTCTTATCTATATACAAAAAAATTGCTGCCATGGTTCATACCCAATTCTCCACTCCTATTCATGTTTTTCGCGCAGATTCTGCTGGTGAGTATATCTCTCATGCATTGCAAGGATTTCTTGCTGAACAGGGTACTCTTCCCCAGTTCTCTTGTCTTGGTGTTGATGCTCAGAATGGTGTGGCTGAACGCAAGCACCGTCACCTTCTTGAGGTGGCGCGTGCGATGATGATCGCTGCCTCTCTTCTGCCTCACTTTTGGGCTGAGGCCATTTCCACTTCCACCTATCTCATCAACATTCGGCCATCTGCTGCTCTGCGGGGTGGTATTCCTTTCGAGTGTCTTTCTGATCGTTCTCCTGATTATTCGGCGCTTCGTTCGTTTGGTTGTGTTTGTTATGTTCTTCTTGCCCCACTGAACGCACCAAACTGACCGCTCAGTCTGTTTGAGTGTGTTTTTCTAGGATACAGTGATGAGCATAAGGGTTATCGGTGTTGGGATCCTGTCGGTCGTCGGATGTGTATTTCCCGGGATGTGACCTTTGATGAGTCTCATCATTTCTACCCACGTCCATCCTCCTCTACCTTTTTTGTGGAGGACATATCTTTTCTCACATTTCCCGATACACCTCCCTTTGTGCCCCATATTTCTACTCCTCCTTTCGTTGTTGCTGATTCGACACCGTCCTCTCCCACACTTTCTTCTTCCCCCTTGCAGCATGAGTCTCCACCTTCATCACCGATGCCTTCCTTGTCTTCACCTTTATCACCGATGTCTTCCCCATCTCCATCTCCATCACCTTCGGTGATTCCCCTTCTTCCCTCTTTTCCTTTCCATTACACTTGTCGTCCACGTACGTGTTGTGGATAAGTCCACTAATGTGCCATCTACCTCTGGTGTGTCCTCTTCCTTGTCCCGGCCTACTTATGGTCTTCGGGCTCGGCCTTGCCCTCCTGATGCCATGGTGAGTTGTGTGAGGAGGTTTATATGCAACCACCACCTGGGTATTCTGTTCCTGATGCCATGGTCTGTCGTCTTCGTCGCTTTCTCTATGGCCTTAAGCAAGCCCCCCCCCCCCCCCCCGTGCTTGGTTTGAGCGTTTTGCCTCTGTGGTGACTGTAGCTGGGTTTTCGCCCAATGCTCATGATCCAGCGCTCTTTGTCCATCTTTCTGCTCGTGGTCGCACTCTTCTTCTTCTATACGTTAATGACATGATCATCACTGGCGACGATTCTGAGTACATTGCCTTTGTCAAGGCTCGTCTTAATGAGCAGTTTCTTATGTCTGATCTTGGTCCTCTTCGTTATTTTATTGGGATTGAGGTTTCCTCTACCTCTGATGGATTTTTTATTTCCCAAGAAAAGTACATCCAGGATCTTCTTTTTCGTGCAGCTCTTAGTGATGAGCGTACTATTGAGACTCCTATGGAGCTCAATGTTCATCTCCGTGCTTCTGATGGTGAGCCCTTGTCTGATCCAACGCGTTATCGCCATCTTGTTGGGAGTGTTGTCTATCTCGCTGTCACTCATCCAGATATCTCCTATCCTGTCCATATTCTGAGTCAGTTTGTTTCTGCTCCCACTTCGGTTCACTATAGTCACCTTCTTCGTGTTCTACGATATCTTCGTGGCACGATCTCTCACCGTCTCTTCTTTCCCTGTTATAGCTTGTTACAGCTTCAGGCCTATTCGGATGCTACGTGGGCTAGTGATCCTTCAGATTGTCGTTCTCTTTCTACGGATTGTATTTTTCTTGGTGGTTCTCTCATTGCCTAGAAGACAAAGAAACATACTGCAGTTTCCCGTTCGAGTGCAGAGGCTGAGTTGCGAGCTATGGCTCTTTTGATGGTAGAGGTGACTTGGTTACGATGGTTACTAGAGGACTTTGGTGTTTCTGTTACTATACCTACTACCCTCTTGTTAGACAGTACATGTGCTATCAGTATTGCGCGGGACCCCATGAAGCATGAGCTTACCAAGCATATTGGTGTTGATGCTTTCTTTGTGCGCGCTGGTGTGCAGGATCATGTTATTGCTCTTCAGTATGTGCCTTCCGAGTTACAGTTGGCGGACTTCTTCACGAAGGCCCAGACTAGAGCGCAGCATGGATTTTATCTCTACAAACTCAATGTTGTGGATCCACCATGAGTTTGAGGGGGGGCTGTTAGAGTTATATTTATGTTGGCCTTTGGTCTTCTATATATTGGCCTTTGGCCTCCCCCTATACATGTATATATGTTGGCTTTGGCCTCCAGATAATATCAAGTTGCTATTCATAACACATCCAACTTGTCGTCGAGTTAGTCCCTTATTCTTGCCTTGGAGTGACGAATGTCGGTGGCGAGGTTCTCGATGCGCTCATTCAAAGCGACATTTGCTTCATGCATGGCTCGTTGTAGTCCATAATGGTTTAGCTTGGAGACGTACTCAGTCACACCATCTTGTCCATCAAAGACTGGAGATGTGGTACCTTGCCTATCCATCACAGGACTCGAGCAAGTGTATGTGGAAAATGAGAAGACACTACCAAGTTGCCTTTTCCCGAAGTTGAGAATGTATCAAGTATCACTCAATGTGAATTGTGAAAATAGTGAAATTGGTACCGGATCTCGTCACTCACACGTACACAATAAAGCTTATAGAGTGGCTCGTTGAGGATTAGTGGCACAAAATCATGCAATAGCTAGTCAAGATATCAAAAATGTTGAGACTCACAAATTTGAAATGCAATGCGCAAAGATCAATAGCTTGGTGTTGAACACAAAAACACACACATGGATAGATAAATGGGGTTTGTGCAACCAAGGAATGAGCAAAAGAGTTTCATGACCAAGCTTGAGTTGCACAAACGCAAGAGATATGCTACCTTGATTTCTCAATGGGGCATGATTCGCACTCATGTGCCTTTCCATACAAAACAAGTGTGTTGTCTTTTTATCCCAACTATGCTATCAAGATGATGTATGAAGCAAGATTATATATGTGAGATGCTCAACCCTATTGCTTATAAGCTTTTATATCTTTTTCTTTCTCTCTTGTTTTGATATTGTTCTTCCTTTACCACTATGCTTGATGTACGAACCAATATGCAAGACAAGTAAAAAAGATATGCATGGGAGCAACTTATGACACACAAGATGATATACCAAGTGATGTAGCATGTGATGATATCATATCTATGGTGCACAAGTAGCGAGGCCCAGCAATTCTCAACTACTAGCCTCAATGGAAAAGGTACGTGAAAGGCTCAGGGCTATCAATTGCAATGGCAAGGAGATACGAGCGGTGACAGAATGGATACCTTCGTCAACACTGTACCTTCGTTTCGGTCGGTGGTGAATCAGCCTTGCTTCCGGTGTGGTGTCAAAGGGATGTACCGGTCGTTGTCGATGACGAATGTATTGGTAGCGTGTGTAGTCGTACACGGAATCTCTAGTACATGGGCAAAGATGTCGCTGCACCAAGGGAGAAGATGCCCAAGTTCCCAAGCTCCTAGCGCAAGTCGTACACTAGATCGGAATGTTCGACCGGGTCGGATGTTCTAACCTAGCGTCGATGTTACGACTTGCCCAGATGAGGCACATGAACTCGTGTTGGATCTCGAATTTTGGAAGGGAAAAAGGAAATTTTGGAGGGAAAGGGTAGATTTCATGGGGGGAAAGCTAAGTCCACTTGCAAAACACCAAATCCATGGACCAAATCCAACAAATTCTCATCAAAACCAACGAATTGTAAGAAATTGGTATGGTTATTTTTGTGGGGAATTTTTGAAATTGGTAAGAACAAAGCAAAATTAGGCTAGAGGGGTGGATGGGGAGGGCTCCAAAGTGTGAGAAACTATGCTCATGATACCAAGATGATGTAGGTCCAAGTCCTAGGGTTCCCAATCTTTCACCTTGCAGATGGAGGAGGATGAACACAAGAATAATAGGAAGAACACTCAAGACAAGATCCAAATCACACACCCACTAGATAAGCAAACACATGAGATCCACAAGAACAACTAGGGGAAATAGTAGCAAGGGTAGAATCTTCCCAAATCCTAAGGAGATGGGGGCTTGATGATCTCAAGAGATCCTTCTCCCATGGGAGGTCTTGGTGATCCTATGATGGGGATCCTTCTCCTTTAGAAGGGCTTGATAATCTTGAGAGATTCTTCTCCCTTAGGAGGGCTTGATCATCTAGGAGGAGGTACAAGGAGCAAAGCTCTCTCAATTTAGTTCAATATGCTCTGCTAATGCTAACAAATGGATGAGGTATGAAATATATAGGTGGCTGGAGGTTGGGAACGAGCTAGGGGTACAAGGGACATTTCCCAAACGGTATGCGCGCAGGAAAAGTCGGATGTTTGACTTAAGGTTGGATGTTCTGACCCAAGTCGGAGGTCGGGTATCACGTCGGATATTCCGACATGGCAACAGAGAAGAATCTATGGGTCGAAGGTTGGGTCGGAGGCTGGGTCGGAATGTCCGACATGGTCGAATGTTCCGACTTGGCAGATTCAGCCGGCCTTCCTTCCATGTGTTGCTTCTTGAGCTCCTTATTCTTGGTCCCTCTTTCTTCGTGATAGCTTGGCCTTCACTCCTTGCTGCTCCACACTCGAATCCATCACACCTAATCACATTGAGCATTCTGGCTTGAGGTAGCAACCATGTCTCACTGGAATGTAAAGGGATTTCAAAGAGGAGCGAATTCACCTCAGATTCAATAGCACGTGTGCGAGCTCATGTCATTGGTCCACTTGGGGCGTGAGGGTATCCCGGACTAGGGGGTACTTGGGCCGCCGGCCTATCTTACATGGGCCGGACTGATGGGCCGCTCTCTACTCGTCGATGGAAGGCCGGATTATGGGCGACCACGTGTGTCAGAAGGAAACCTTCGAAGACTTGGCGTCGCCTCCAAGGAATAGTTGGCGTGGCTGGCCTGTTTATCCCCTGATGTAACCGACTATGTGTAACCCTAGGACCCTCTGGTGTCTATATAAACCGGAGGGTTTACTCCGTAGAAGATGATATCCATTACCTAGGGTTTAGCCCAGTCGATCTCGAGGTAGATCAACTCTGTAACCTTCATACAATCACATCAATACAATCAAGCAGGACGTAGGGTATTACCTCCTCGTGAGGGCCCGAACCTGGGTAAATCGCTGTCTCTACATTCCCTGTTACCATCGACTCCTTGACCCATAGTTCGGATCCCCTACCCGAGATCTGCCGGTTTTGGTACCGACATTGGTGCTTTCATTGAGAGTTCCACCGTGGGTCGTCAAGGATCAATGACTCGCCTAATCATCAGCAACAGCGCAAGCCGCAGGGACACTTTCGTCCCCGGCCAGCTCTTCGCGTTCGGAAGCATCATGCTACACGCCGATCCGGCCGGTCACCTTGGCCGGGTCGACAGCTTCACCCCCGACCAGGAGATCAGGTTCGGAAACTTAGAATTCATCGCCGACTCCCGGGGAGATCTTATCCTCACGGGGTCCTCAGCTTCGCCTGACGGACCCACGAATCCTAAAGCACCGACTTCGAGTACGGCCAACCCCACTGCCGAGACGGCCGCCGCAGCGGATCCAACCTTGAGCCCGGATCTAATCTCCGCGCTCGGTTACCGAATATCAGCCTCGGTCGAACATAACTTCGGGGCGAATTCTGACACCCACGTCATGGCCATACTGCGGGTTGACCCCGCAAATTACCCGAACCTGGAACCAACAGATGTCTCGTCATTAAACGGGATACTAGATCAGATCCAGGCTCTGGGAATCGCCGATGGCCAGTCCTCGGTGTACGATCAGATCGGGCTTAAAACCGACGACAGGGAAATTTACGCCCCCGCCACTACTCACTTGGTCGCCACTATCGAAGGCCCCTCAGAGGGCTCACCCGTTACCTCAGAACCAAAAACGCATGAGGTGCAAGTTTCCGACCAGCAGGCTTTGCCTTCCAGCTCGGCAGCCGAATTCCGCTCCGGAGAGGGTTTAGAGCCGAAGTCTGGTTCAACATGCAAGTCCGGATCCACGCACCCGCGCCCGGTCAATCATCCAGAGCTCGGCGCACCGGATTCCATGACAATCCAGGACGCGGCCCCCAAAACTCCGGACTCACACTCCGCTGGGATCAAGTTTCTTATCCCACCCACCCCCCACATTGAGTATTATCCAGATAACTCAGGACAGCCCGACATATGGGACCTGATGTACGTTAAGCAGCAGCCCGGAGAGACAGTCCGGCACTTCTGGGCCAGATTCCTTATCGTCAAAAATAAAATGACGGACGGTTGCGACAAGGACATTTTAGAGATCTTCCGACAAAACTGCAGAGACGAGGGCGTCTTAAACACCCTCGCCCGCCGCCACATCCAAAATTTCTCTGATTTATCGGATCTGGTGTCCAAATATTGCGCCATGGAGTACGCTTGGCAGGCTCAGCTCGAGCAAACGGAGTCAATCCGCACAGAGGAACTAAACCGAGCTTGGGCGAAACGCGCACTCCCTCGCCGGACATGCCAATACGAGCCATCCGAGAAAAAGATGAAACCCCTGACAAGATCCAGAACGGTCCTTGATAGAATACTGGATAAACCATGCCCCATACACTCCACAAACCCAACCCACAGCCTTCGAGCTTGTTGGGTGGTCAGGCAAGTCGCCAAGAGCGGCGAGGTCATCCTCGGACGCCCGTACTCAAATAAAAGTCCAGTAATGCCCCTTAATGACGACGCTGAAATCTTAACAATCTACGAGACTTACTCTTCGAAGAATCAGAGGAAGAGAGCCCTTCGAGAGCTCGCTCAAATTCACCACGTGGCAGAGACAGACTCATGGACAGACACACCCATCACTTTTAGTGAACAAGACCAGCCGAGGTCCTGCCCTACTCGAGCCGCTGCCGCCCTTGTCCTTGATCCCATAGTGGATGGATTCCGACTCCAAAAGGTGTTAATGGACGGCGGTAGCGGGCTAAACCTCATTTACGAGGACACCTTGGACAAAATGCAGTTTGACAGATCCCGAATCGAGCAAAGTCACACTACCTTTCGAGGGATCATCCCCGGAAAGGAGGCACGTTCTAGTGGCCGCGTGACTCTTGATGTGGTCTTCGGAACTCCCGAGAACTACCGATCCGAAGAACTGCTTTTCCACATCGTGCCCTTCCGCAACGGCTATCATGCCTTACTAGGGCGCGATGCCTTCATACGATTCCATGTTGTACCACATTACGGGTACATGAAGCTTAAAATGCCAGGGCCAAACGGCGTGATCACAATAACAAGTGATCCGGACAGAGCTCTTCGGGCCGAGAACAAAACTGCATCCCTTGCCCTCGAAGCGTTGTCCGAAGCCCTCGCAGCTGAAGAACTGACCGTGCTCCGCTCAACGGTGGATAAAGACGACGTAATCCTCGACAAAAGGCCCAAGTCCACGTCCTTCAAACCAGCGGATGAAATCGTCAAATTCCAAGTGCACCCAACAGATCCCAATAAAACGGCGTCCATTGGAGCTCAGCTGGACCCCGCAGTCGATGAAGAGCTGCGCAACTTTTTGCGTGAAAACTGGGATATCTTCGCCTGGCACCCGTCAGACATGCCAGGGATCCCGCGTAGATTAGCCGAGCACAGCTTGAACATCATTAAGGGGTTCAAACCAGTCAAACAGACTCTGCGTCGGTTTTCCGAACCCAAGCGTCAGGCTATGGGCGAGGAATTGGTAAAATTGCTCGAAGCCGGATTCATCCGGGACATCAAACATCCTGAGTGGTTGGCCAACCTGGTCATGGTGCCGAAGAAGGATAAGTCCTGGCATCTGTGTGTCGATTTCAAGGATTTGAACAAGGCCTGCCCCAAGGATCCTTTCCCCTTGCCCCGCATAGACCAGATCATAGACGCCACTGCCGGGCATGACTCACTGTGTTTCCTCGACGCTTACTCCGGATACCATCAATCAAAATGAAGGAGTCCGACCAGGCGCCCACGGCATTCATCACTCCTTATGGACCATTCTGATTCAACACAATGCCCTTCGGATTAAAAAACGCAGGGGCTACATACCAGCGCATGATTCAAACGTGTCTGGAAAAGCAAATCGGCAAGACAGTCGAAGCTTATGTGGACGATGTGGTTATCAAAACCAAACACGTCAGCCAGCTGGTGGACGATCTCCGGCAAACCTTTGACAGTCTTCGGACTTTCGATATATGGCTTAATCCGGCAAAGTGCGTCTTCGGAGTGCCGGCCGGTAAGCTGCTCGGCTTCATTGTTTCCCATAGAGGAATAGAGGCCAACCCAGCGAAAATCCGGGCACTGTCCGAGCTGGCTATCCCCACTGAGCTCAAACACGTCCAGAAACTTGCCGGCACTGTTGCAGCCCTAAGCCGCTTCATCTCACGCCTCGGCGAAAAGGCCTTGCCGCTATATAAATTGCTCAAACGGACGAAGAACTTCGAATGGACCAGCGAAGCGGCGGCGGCACTCGAAGAAATAAAAACTCTACTAGCCAGCAACCCGATCTTGACAGCACCCAGTCCGTGCGAGCCAATGCTGCTATATATCTCGGCGATGAATCAGGTGGTGAGTGTGGTTCTCGTCGTCGAACGAGAGGCAGAGGGTCACAAGCTCCAGGTGCAGAAACCTGTGTACTACGTATCCGAAGTGCTAACCCCGTGTAAAACGAGGTACCCGCATTACCAGAAGATCGCCTACGCAGTTTTTATGGCATCCCGAAAACTCCGCCATTACTTCCAGGAGTGCTCGGTTACGGTGGCATCCGAAGTACCATTGAATGACATAATCAATAATCGAGATGATACCGGCCGCATAGCCAAGTGGGCTATAGAACTCCTCCCCTTTGAAATCATATATCGACCCCGTCGAGCTATTAAATCTCAGGTTTTGGCTGATTTCGTTGCGGAATGGACGGAAGCCGAACTCCCTAGGGAGTACAGCGCATACTCACATTGGACGATGTACTTCGATGGCTCCAAAATGCTCGCAGGACTGGGGGCTGGAGTGGTCCTCACATCCCCCACCGGCGACAATATTCGGTACATACTCCAGATCATGTACACCGACTCCAACAACGCAGCCGAATACGAGGCTCTGTTACATGGACTTCGGATTGCGGTGTCAATGGGCATACAACGGCTCGAGGTACGGGGAGATTCTAATCTTGCCATCTCTCAAGTCAACGGCGAATTCGACGCAAAAGACCCAAAAATGACAGCATACCGCAATGCCGTCCTGAAAATCTTCGCCCGTTTTGAAGGACTGGAGTTTCACCATATACCTAGAGACAACAATCAAGCTGTCGATATTCTCGCTCGAATGGGCGCCAAGCGCGACCGTGTCCCTGAGAACACCTTTTTAGAACGACTCTTCAAGCCGTCTGTGGTGTGGCAGGAGGAGGCCCAGGGCTCGGCATCCAATACATCGGGAGAGCTCGCCCCTCTGCCTATCGAACCAGACGAAGGAATCATCGGGGGCTCGGCAATCGAAATGACATCTTCGGCTCATGTGGTCATGGCAGTAATCGCGCAGTGGACCGAGCCCTTTCTCGCCTACCTCCTCCGCCAAGAACTACCGGCCGACCAGACCGAGGCAAGGCGTATCTTTCGACGCTCCAAAGCCTATAAGGTCCACGAGGGAGAGCTGTATAAGAAAAGCACTACTGGCGTCCTCCAAAGATGTATATCCGAAGAGGAGGGAAGGCAGCTCCTGGCCGAGATTCACGCTGGCATGGGCGGTCACCACGCGGCAGCTCGGGCCTTGGTCAGCAAGGCTTTTCGAGCAGGGTTCTTCTGGCCCACTGCCCGAACAGACGCCCAAACATTGGTCCAACATTGCGTTGGATGCCAGCTCTTCGCAAATCAGAGCCATATGCCCCCCACGGCCCTTCGGACGATACCGATCACTTGGCCTTTCGCGGTCTGGGGGCTGGACATGGTCGGCCCTCTTAAAGGGGGGACTAAGAAGAAGAAGTATCTACTCGTCATGGTAGACAAATTTACTAAATGGATTGAGGCAAAGCCAGTCACTTTAGCCAAGTCTAAGCCGGTCATCGACTTTATATCCGGTGTCGTATACCGTTACGGCGTTCCTCATAGCATAATAACGGACAACGGATCCAATTTTACCGCCCAGGAAGTCAAAGATTGGTGCGCTAATTTAGGCATTAAGCTCGACTATGCCTCGGTGTATCACCCACAGTCTAATGGACAAGTCGAGAGAGCTAATGGACTAATCTTGAGCGGCATCAAGCCCCGTTTGGTCTGATCTTTAAAAGAATCCGACTGCCATTGGGTCGAGGAGCTCGACTCCGTACTGTGGGGCCTCCGCACCACCCCTAATCGATCCACGGGCTACACACCGTTCTTCATGGTGTATGGGGCAGAAGCCGTCCTCCCCTGCGACCTTATTCACGACGCCCCTCGGGTGCGTATATATGAAGAAAGGGAGGCCGAGCTGGATCGTCAAGATGACCTGGACGCCCTGGAGGGCGAGCGCGACATAGCTCGGGCTCGTTCTGCTTTTTATCAGCAGCAGGCCAGACGTTATCAGAGCAGGGAAGTATGGGCGAAGGCCTACAACGTCAGCGATCTAGTCCTGCGCCTCCCGGAGAAGCAGAAGCATAAGCTGGCGCCCAAATGGGAGGGGCCCTTCATAATCGACCAATTGCTCGCGGGCGGAGCGTACCGCCTCCGCGACCCAACGGGCGACCGCCTCGAACCAAACCCATGGAACGCAGCTCGGCTGCGACGCTTCTACGGCTAGCTCCGCGAACTTACTTTGTTCGGTTTATCCTTTTAGGATTTCTATTTTTTCTAGTCAATAGTCTCTCCCGGGTTGTGTTCGGAAATGCTGAATTACGTTAAGTTCTTCTTCGGCAAACATCTTTGAATGTACCACACTCTGTTACCTGGGGGCTTCTTTTACGGAGCCCGTCATATTTTATTTATGCAATCATCCGTCTTTTTCGAGTTTGCAAACCTTCCCGCATCATTTTGAAGCCACTATATGCATCAATTTGACTCAAGATTTTGCCAAGCTGGGTTGCCTCGCTCCTGTGTTTACCCCCTACATTCCCGATCGTTCGGCTAGGGAGTAAAGGGAGCACCTCTGTGATTGTTACGTCCGGATTTCCCGGGTACGTACCTCAGACGGGTGAAGCCAAAGGCTAGTGTTCTTAAGAACATAATTGGTCAGCCACGAGGGAAGTGAAAATAATTGGTAATTGTCACCAAGTTTCCGGGGTATTTTCCCGAAGTAACCATCCCCACTTACCTTGGGTATTCGGTTATCCATCCACGGTTAAACGTGGTAACCCGATGAAAGGGACCCATCAAGGACCTATTTTCGTCGGAAGATGTTTCTTACGTTATACAGTAATATAACATAACTCCCCGAGCACGTTTTTGTCTGTTTGCACCAAATGGCCGGATTGCCTGGTTCTCCGAAGTATTTTTCCGATGTCCTCGGATCACATAGTAGGAAACACTCCTCGGCCCCTGCTCGAGGAGGCGGAAGCCGATGGCCGGTTAAGACAAACGTTTTATGCACGGTTCGGAGATTATTCGATGTCAAGTACATAGATACATAGAATCGAACAATTAATATTGCTCAAGACCATCTATTATGGTATCGAGAGCACAATCTGCTTGGGACAACCGAGCTGCGGGCATGACCTGGTCATATACCAGATGCACGGGCACTTCCTGCCCATCTGGTCCTACCGGCCCAACCCTCGCTAAGTGCCCCGGCTCCAGCTTGGTGAAACGGGTCTTGATCATCGCCCACGCCTCCCGTGCTCCCTCACGACAAGAGGATATCTTCCATAGCTCCAGGCGGCGCTGAGCTCCTTTGAATCAACTGGCGAGTTCGGCCATCCCTTCCGGAGCCGCTTCGCCGGGCCACAGAGCTTTGCACATGCTCTTCATGGCCTTTCGGGTCCGCTCGTGCACGGCGGATAGCTCCTTCAGCAGATCCTGCCCCAAAGAGCCGGCCTCCTCGTCGGGGCGCCCGGTCAGTAGAACTGCAATGAGACACGTCGTTGTTCATATTGTTGTCTACCCGAACAGTTTATGAACTAAAACAACTGGGTCGCACTCACCGAACATGCCCGCTTTCAGTCTCTGGTTTTCCTCTTGGGATTGGGCCAGTTGAGCCTTTAGGCTTTTGATTTCGTGGGCCTGTTGTTCGCCTTCCGCCTTCAGCTTATCCCTCTCCTCATGACTTCGGGAAAGCACCCGGTAGCCAGCTTCTTGCTGCGACTCCGCATACCTTTGAGCTTCCCTGGTGATTTCTAGATCCCTTTGCAGCTGATTTATCGACTCGGCTGCTATGGATGAATCTTTCATTAACAGAGGTGTTCCCTCAAAATTTTCTTAAATAACTTGGAGCTCGGCACTTACCATGTGCCTCTCTGGTGAATTTCTTCACACCCCCTAGCTCGGCCTTCACAGACTCTAACTCTGTTCGTGCCTGTTTAAGGTCCTCGGACAGCTTTTTGTTTTGCTCCCGAACAGTCTGCACAATAGCAGGGCATTCTAAATATCAGACCCTTACTTCGGCCGTCCCGCCCAAATTAAGGCTCGGGGGCTACTGGGTTTGATACTAGTTGTCAAAACTAATACCATACCTGCATATTGGTAGACATGAGCTTCACGGCCCCTTCAAGTCCCGTTCGGGCAGCGCCGAGGTACGCGTCTACCGAGCTAAGAGCATTGAACTCCTGATCAGAAAGCACGGAGTGCCGAAGTGACGCCTTACGGCGCCGATGATTCATCACACTTTCAACCTCGGAGTTAGTGACCGAGACGCCACCTGAGTCCTCGGGATGTTGGTCCTCGGCATGGACCCCCGGAGTAACTCCGGCTACAGCTGGCGACCTCGGGTTTGAGTCACCCCTCGGTGCTTCTTCAACATCCCCAACTGAGGGCTGTTCCACACATCGTCTACAGAACACCATGGAGAAAATTATTGGCATATTCGGTGGATGTTGAAGATAGAGGCTATGACGGTGCGACGAATGCGTTACCTCTTCGGGCGGGGCGCCGATGATGTAGCTCCCGTTGGGGCCGCGCGTCTGGTCACCCCACGACTACTCATCGTCGGGGCTGCTGGTGCCGCTCTTGCGGCTGTTCGGCGCGTCATGCGGCGGCCCTTGGGAGTAGGTGTCAGTGTATTCGGGCCTGCAGCGGCTGAGTGTTTCTTTCGAGAGGAAGCCCGTTGGCCACTTACCGCAGAGGAGGGAAGCGCCCCGGGATGATCGGCCAACAGGGCCACCTTGGAGCCATCGAGGCTCTCCTGGTAGAAGACCCCCTCCTCGAAATCAATCGATGTCTCAGGGTCATCATGGAACCCGGGATCATCGTCACGAGAGTAATTCTCCGGTTGAGGAGCAGGGCAACTCACCGTTTCGATCCAGCGCCTCCAGTTCTGTTCGGACAGGATGAGAATCTGGTTAGGAAAAAATTTGAAGTACCTTCCGAACTATAATGCATGGTCGGACTCACCATTTCAATGGGTTTTTGGCTCGAGAAGCCTTCCTTGGTCCTTAACCGAGCAAATTCCTGCTCTTCCCCCTTGAAGAGATCAGCCAGTATGGCTGCCATTGCTGCCTGGTCGGCGGGTCCCATCTGTTTGTACCTGGTTGCGTCATCTACCCCGTTGTAGCACCAAAGTGGGTGCATTCTCTATTGGAGAGGTTGGACGCACCGAGCAATGGTTGCGGCCATTACGTCAATGATAGTTAGCCCGTTGTGAGCTAGCCACCTCACTTGAGCGGCCAGCCGAGTTACTTCGGCGCTTTCTGTTGGCGAACGTTGCATGGGAAACAAAAAATTTCCTACGCACACACAAGATCTATCCATGGTGATGAGCATCTACGAGAGGGAGAGTAAATCTACATACCCTTGTAGATCGCTAAGCGGAAGCGTTTAAGAAACGCGGTTGATGTAGTCGAACGTCTCCGCGATCCAAATCGCAAGTCGTCCCTCGATCCGATCACGAACTAGCGCCGAACGGACGGCACCTCCGCGTTCAACACACGTACGGCTTGATGACGCCTTCACCTCCTCGATCCAGCGAGCGATGGTGAAGTAGTGGTTGAGTTCCAGCAGCACGACGGCGTGGTGATGGTGGTGAGGAACAATCTCTGCAGGGCTTCGCCAAGCGCTACGGAGATTATGACGGAGGAACTAGAGGGTTAGGGTTGCCGCACACGGCTTGGGGAAATCTTGATGTGTCCCGTGTGCTAGCCCTGCCCCTCTATTTATATGTTGAGCCTTGGGGTCTAAACTTGGAGTAAAAGCCTCCTCCAGGTCGGTTTTGCCCGCACAAGGTCGGTTTGGCCCGCAGTGAAAGAGTCCAACTCGGATCCCTGCAGTACCGCGCACAAGCGGTAGTACCGCTTAACACAAGCGGTAGTACCGCTTGGGCGGTAGTACCGCTTCACACAAGCGGTAGTACCGCTTGGGCGGTAGTACCGCTTCAAAAAACGGTAGTACCGCTTACGCGGCAGCAAAACTACTTTTTGCACTTTCCAATACCTCGTGGGCTTTATCCCTTTGGCCCATATAAAGTGTTGCTGCACCCGAACACTTCGGTAAACATCCGGAACCCATTCCGGTGAACTCCGGAACTCTTCCGGAGATCAAAACACTATTATCACATATATCAATCTTTACCTCCGGACTATTCCGGAGATCCTCGTCATGTCCGGGATCTTATCCGGGACTCCGAACAACTTTCGGTCACCAACAAAATAACTCAACTATACTAATCGTCACCAAACGTTTAAGTGTGTAGACCCTGCGGGTTCGAGAACTATGTAGACATGACCGAGACACCTCTACGGCCAATAACCAATAGCGGGACCTGGATGCCCATATTGGCTCCTACATATTCTACGAAGATCTTTTATCGGTCGAACCTCTATGTCAAGGATTCAGTTAATCCCGTATGCTATTCCCTTTGTTCTTCGGTATGTTACTTGCCCGAGATTCGATAGTCGGTATCTCTATACCTAGTTCAATCTCGTTACCGGCAAGTCTCTTTACTCGTTCCGTAATACAAGATCTCGTGGCTAACACTTTAGTCACATTGCTTGCAAGGCTCATTGTGATGTTGTATTACCGAGTGGGCCCTGAGATACCTCTCCGTCACACAGAGTAACAAATCCCAGTCTTGATCCATGCCAACCCAACAGACACCCTCGGAGATACCTGTAGAGCACCTTTATAGTCACCCAGTTACGTTGCGACGTTTGATACACACAAGGTACTCCTCCGATGTCAGGGAGTTGCACGATCTCATGGTCATAGGAACAGATACTTGACATGCAGAAAACAATAGCAATAAACTGACACGATCAAATGCTACGTTCTTAGTTTGGGTCTTGTCCATCACATCATTCTCCTAATGATGTGATCCCGTTATCAAATGACATCTCATGTCAATGGCTAGGAAACCTTAACCATCTTTGATCAACGAGCTAGTCAACTAGAGGCTTACTAGGGACACAGTGTTGTCTATGTACCCACACATGTATTTGAGTTTCCAATCAATACAATTATAGCATGGATAATAAACGATTATCATGAACAAGGAAATATAATAATAACCAATTTATTATTGCCTCTAGGGCATATTTCCAACACTTTCCTCTTGAGAAGGACTCTTCGGGCGCCAGTTGAACTGCTTCTTCGGCGGGACCAATGAGAACTCGGGTAGCCCCCTCCGGACTGGATCAAATAAGGGGACGTCTTCGATATAAAACCACTCCGAAGTCCACTCTTCGGCATTTTTCTTCGGAGTCCCTACGGGATATCCGGTTCCGGCGACCCGCCATACTTCGGCCCTGCCGACTTCGTAGATTGTCCCTCCTCGGGTACGGGGGACGAGGCAGAAGAACTTCCTCCACAATTCGAAGTGGGCCTCGCAGCCCAGGAACATCTCGCAGAGAGCGACGAAGCCCGATATATGGAGAATCGATCCTGGGGTAAGGTGGTGGAGCTGAATCCCATAAAACTCTAATAGACCCCTCAAGAAAGGATGAATGGGGAAACCCATCCCTCGCAAGAGGAAGGGCACGAAGCACACCCTTTCCTCCCCGTGAGGGGAAGGAAAGTTCTCCGCGAGGGCCTCCTCGCCTGCAGAAGTTAATCCAGGACGGGTGGATGCGAGATCTGAAGCAGGGAGATATCCCTGCGTCTCGAGCCTGCGTAAATGCATGAGGGATACGGAACAGCTCGCCCAATCACCTTGACGGGGGCCGTGAGGGCGTGAGGAAGAGCCTGGGACGCTCGCCATTGTTTGTTGGTCGCGACCTTGCGAGGACGTGAGGAATAATGGCAGGGGGTGGGGTGCGTCAACCTCCGCGCCCTTGGCCTATTAAAAGGGAATTGACTCCCCCCGAAAGAGGGGCATTTTTGTAAAAACCCATCGGGCCACTCGCATTCCGTGGGTGCGCAGACATCGAGGGTCGTCATTTGATTCAGGGCGAAGAAAAGCAGTATGGCGGGCCCCACGATGCCTCGCCAATTGGAGGATTCTTTGGCGACCGAACTATTGGTGGCCGAATTATTGTTAGATCAAATACAGGTCAAGGGAGGAACTCGCCACCCAAGCCGAAGACCTTTGAAGCATGAAGTTGCCGAAGATTGTCAACCTCGGCGTTGGAGGCTAGTTCGGGGGCTACTGAGGGTATCCCGGACTAGGGGGTACTCGGGCCGCCGGCCTATCTTACATGGGCCGGACTGATGGGCCGCTCTCTACTCGTCGATGGAAGGCCGGATTATGGGCGACCCCGTGTGTCAGAAGGAAACCTTCGAAGACTTGGCGTCTCCTCCAAGGAATAGTTGGCGTGGCTGGCCTGTTTATCCCCTGATGTAACCGACTATGTGTAACCCTAGGACCCTCTGGTGTCTATATAAACCAGAGAGTTTAGTCCGTAGAAGATGATATCCATTACCTAGGGTTTAGCCCAGTCGATCTCGAGGTAGATCTCTCTGTAACCTTCATACAATCACATCAATACAATCAAGCAGGACGTAGGGTATTACCTCCTCGTGAGGGCCCGAACCTGGGTAAATCGCTGTCTCTACGTTCCCTGTTACCATCGACTCCTTGACCCATAGTTCGGATCCCCTACCCGAGATCTACCGGTTTTGGTACCGACAGGGCGTAGGTGTTGGTGTAGGGATCATGGTGATGTCCATGGGGTGCTTCGCACCACCTTCCCTCACTTCTCTCTCTCCCCTCTCCACTCTCCCCACTCTCACACTGGCGGCGGCGAGCAGTGGAGCAAAGAACTATATGGCGAGCACCGGCGTCGATCACCGGCTTCACCACCTCACTGGCAAGCTTTCGGCAATGGTGGTAAGCTCTTGATTTCCGCATTCGATTTGCGTATTCGATTTGATTTCCGCATTTGATTCACGCATTAGGGATCCGATTGAATGTGGGGGTTCGGAAGGGGATTGACCAGATTTAGGAAGTACCGATGGATTTTAGGGGTTCGAACGAGGATTGAATATAAGGGGGTTGGGGTAAATCAAGCTTACAAGCACCGCTACATCCTAGCGACGGTGACCCTGGAGGCGCTTGGAGCGACGGGGGCCCTGAGCCTTGTAGTCATCCACCTCCGGCTCGACCGCATCATCCACCATCTCCTCATCCTCGTCGTCCTCCAGAATGATGGCCATTGTATGATCGCCTGACTCCGGCGCCCAGACCACCAGTTCCACCGCTATGTCGGTGTCCTCCGGCTCAAGAACAATGATGGTCGGCGCCACCGCGGCGACCGATTGGGCATGAGGAGACCTGACAAGCCTTGGCCTATCTGGCTCTCTGACGAGGATCAGCCAACTCGGCCTGATCCATCGCCCAGCGTAGTATGTCCATTAACATAATTAAGACTGTTTAATTATGTGGCAGTATGATTGAAGTGGTTGTTTAAGATTGGTATGCTATCTATGCCCTGCTTGCGAGAGTGCTGGCAACCTCACCACCTCCACAAGGAGATTACAAGACAACATGTGTTGCATCTAACCAAACAGCACACATTCTGCATTTGCCTAAACAAGCCTGCAACCAAACAGCGTGACTTGCATTTCTTCGCAGCCGGCCTGGGGAGGATGCAGGCAACCAAACGATGTGCAGAACATGGTTTTTAGTCTACATATGCTCAACCGGGTCCAATTGGGACAACTATGCAAAAGGGCAAAAAACGATGCAGGCAACCAAACACGCCCATAACCTGACAACTATGCAAAAGGGCAAAGAATGATGCCGCAACCAAACACGCCCATAACCTGCTTGGCTTTGGATCCTCTGCGATAAGAAATGCACGCATTTCTGTCTCGCGTTGCGACAGCGCAGGGGATTGGCACTCTGGTCCCTTGAGATCATGGGGGGTGTTTTCAATTTGATGCACACGAACAATTTGATGCCCGATTGTTCTTAAAGTACACGGTTGTAGCTGACCACAAATCAAAAAAGAAGGGGGGGGGGGGGGGGGGGGCAATCTTACCTACCACCTGCAGGGTGATTGTGCATGAGCCAGCTAGATATTGTTTATTTTTATAAGAACTCGCTTATTTGGACCGACAAACCCCCGGATTGTCTGGTCAATAAGCTGGTGGATGATGTAACTTTAAATTGTTGATCCTAACAAAGCTAGATATGAAGGCCTTCCCTCAAATAAAAAAAGTTGAACGTGGGAAATGTGGAAAATCTAACCGTCAAGGCAATATAGCAGTAGTATTTATTTATTTATTTTGAAACGGTGACAAAAGAGTTGCCCCATCCATTAATATATTAGTAATAGAGTTGGGAGTTGAGCAGCAGTAAATGAATCAGCCAGAAGAGTGAAACTAGGATACGCAGTTGGAGATCCTTGTGCCAAGGTTTTTAAAGCATTTGGCCTTGGGAAATTCTCAGTGTTTTCAAACCTTTATTGCATGAATTGCTACCACTACACAAAATTGCACCCACCATTGTAGCACTAGATTCATTGCTAGAAAATCAGTGCTACCATAAATACAGCCTTTTGAAAATTTGAAACACAGATTGAACATTGGATGAGATTTTGACTGAGAAGAATGGAAAGCTCGGAACAAAAACATGTGCAATTCTGAGGCTTATCAGATCCAATCAAGTCTTAAATATACCGCAAGTGAAGAATTGGGCTACTGGAATTAGAAGCTTTGCTACAGTGCATAGAATCAAAACATCAGATGCTGCTAGCAGGAGATTCCTCAAAAAAAAAAAAAAGTTCCCCCAGTAGAGATCCACAAACAAATCTCCGTTGCGATCAGTTGATGTTCCAAAAACATCTGGGTACAAACATGAAGACCTGGATGTCTCATCAACAGTCCACGGAGCAGCTACATCTCCAGTCACACGTGCCTATGTTCGTACCGAGAATTCTACCAAGTGTAGGTTCTACATCAACTGGCCCATCAACCTTCGGGTCGAGGCGTTTTATGTTCATGTCTACGAACAAGCTGAGCATCATGGTGGCTCACGCTATGCTTTGGTGCATCACTAGGGTGCTGCGGCTTGTGCTCGAAACCATCATTTCTCTTGGTTGGAGACCGCCCATCTTTAATGTCCACCAGAACCTCAGCCTCTTTCGCAGTCTCTGGAACCTTCTGCTCGCCTTTGTTGTCCCCATTTTCTGCAACGCCATCAGCATTACGGTGATCCTCTTGATGCATACTACAATGGTTCCTCTCCTGCCTGATTTTCTCATCCTCAACAGCCAACTCTACACCATGTTCTAATTCCCTCTCAAGTAGGTCGTCATCATCCATCACATCTACCTTCCTAGCAACATCACCTTTCGATTTTCTTCGCTTCTCCAAAGCTGCCTTTACCTTGTCCTTGTCAATTTTATTCATGGCATCCATCATGGAGGATGAGACACTGGGATCACCACTGTTACTGAGATTACCATCTCTCGATTCACTGGAACTAGCACGTGATGGAAGAGGTTTCTCTTCTGTTGGAATACCAGGTTTGTCGCTGGGCCTGGAACTTCTCGGCAAGGACTTTGTGCCATCATGCAAACCATCCTTTGTACTAGTATCAACTCTACCTCCACTCTGACTGCTTGTTTTGTCGGTTTCATGGTCATCATTGTCATTTTGAAGATTTTTCTGGCTACCAATCTGCTTGTGTGGCTTCGAGTGCTCAGCACCATTGTGAATTGGAACACCTGTTGATGTAGAAGGATTGGAATCTGACTGTTTTGATGCTGGATGATGCACTACAGGAGGTTCCTCGGAGTTGGCTTCTGCTTTTACGGAGATCCTTTGATTAGGCACACCAGCTGAGCTCCCTTCAGCTTCATTCCCATTTGTTGGTTGTGACTGTACAACATGGTTTTGCTCATACAGCTCTAACATTTGATTGCTAACCTCTGCAATCAAGAGATAAAAGAAATGCATTAGTATTAGACGTGAATTTTATCACACCATTTTACAAAAGCTCAACTACAAATTAACTGCTACTCCTCTGTTCACAAATATAAGATGTTTTGGATATTTTAATATGGACTACATACGGACTGAAATGAGTGAACAAACACACTAAAACGTGTCTATATACATTCGATCCACAAAAAAGTTAGAACATCTTATATTTATGAACGGAGGGAGTAGAAGAAGAATCAAAGCCTAATGAACAAGGACTACTATGGAGCACCATTGGAACAGACCAGATTCTACAAGACCAAAGGATTTTCTGGAACCATCAAATCTTCAGGTAACTGACTGAAAATCATGCACTTAATGGTTTCCTGTTTGTAAGCAGTCGGGGTGCTCTTAGGGCATGCACAGTGGTTGAGAAAGCGGCCTTTTTTTAGCTATCTAGAGATGATTACAAGAACATGTTATACAGTGTATTATCTTGTAATGTTGTCTCTAGTGATTAATTTTTGCATGCATATAAAACAATGTAGTGACAAAAAAAAATTAGAAAACGTGTGTACGAGATGGCATCCACTACAATGGAGAAAAATATCTTATCTCAACCGCTAAGAGATCATCTCTTAGTTTTTTTTCTTTTTTTGAGAATGAAATCATCTCTTAGTTGAGAGAAGGCAAAGCCCTTTTTCCATATTTCTTTCTTCCATGTCAGCAATTATCCTCCATGACATCTTTTAGATAAAGCCCGAAACTAACCACCCCATTGTACATGCCCTTATAACCTTTATTACGGATATTATATTTGGCAGGTACAGAGGAGATTAAGAGTGTCTTGCCAGATCTGTGAACCACTGACCTGGCTTAACTAGCCCATATGAAGCAATAGTCACTAGAAAAAGTCTGAGCTGGAACGCGTGATAGTATAGTAAATAATTCATAAAACTGTGTACAGCAACTACACCATATATAATTAGACTTCGGCTTTATACCCAACACTAGCATAATTGCCGCTACGGAACCAAAAACTGATTGCAGTTGTATTTGATTAGTAGCATACAACAACCAATGCACTTGTTACTTGACATCATAAAAAGTAATACACCATAATCATAAAAGGGTAACACCACCATAGTAGTTCAACCAATAGTACATGTCATGGCTGGATTTGGAAGTTAGGATGATGGGGATTATGGAGGAGGGGTGGCCAGAGGACGGGGATTGCGTGTGTGTGTGTAAACATGCCCTTATAATCATTGGCGGATTGACTGGCTGGTTCGTGTCGCAGTAAAAGAAATTGTGTACTGCCATGTACTACTAATCAAATACTTTCCCATTCAAAACATGAGTGAGGTGGTGACTAGCTAGTTTGATTGAGCTGTGTATAGCGGCAAGTGAGGGGTTTGAGACTCCACAATTGCATTACTTGTTACTGTTTTGTTTATGATCATTTTTCGCAAACCATAAGAGGGTCCGGTGGGGGTTGAGACTCGGCGCATTACCTGTAATTGTTCTGTTGATGTATTTTTTTACAAACCAAAGAGGGTCAAGTGGGGTTCGAGACTCAACAATTGCATTACTTGTGACTGTTTTTTTCCATAAACCATAGGAGGGTCCGGTGGGGGTCAAGACTCAAAGCATTACTTGTAACTGTTTTATTGATGTATTTTTTTCAAACCAAAGACGATCTTGTGACTGTTTGTTTATGATTTTTTTTTACAAACCAAAGAGGATCCGATGGATCCTGCGTGGATGAGGAGGATTTGGATAGAGTGGGGGGTGAACCGAGCACCACCACCACCAACTCAAATTTGTAAGTATATATACAATAATATATATATATAGGACTGATTTTATGTGCTCCTGGGAGTATGTACTCCCACATTAAATATACTTCTCTATCATTCTCAAGATACCTTACTAATTATCTAAGATACCTCAATACAAGTTTCATAAAAAAACATCATTGGAACTCTTAGTTTATAAAATCTAACAATTTTACATACGAAAAAGCAGTCTACGAGCAAATGATCTGAAATACATTGACTCAAATGGAATTTATTATTGAACTCACTTTGCGCTATCTAGTAATTATTAATCAAGCATATTAAAATGATAAAGGGGTATAATGGACTGATCTATGTGTACATGAGACGCGGGAGTACGCACGCCCAGGAGTACAGAATCATTTTCCTTAGCTAGAATGAAGCAAGACACATCCAAATGGTTGTTTAACAGGAAAGTTTTGTACATGTCCTTATTTTTAGCTACTCAACAAGAATAGTACCTACAAAAAGATCAGTTTCATAGTTTGAAATATTTTCACAAATGTCCAAGTCATTGTACACTTTAATTCTTTCTTTGTACCCCTAAAACCCAGATGTCACGGGAACACATAAAAAGGTGAGTCCCCGGTGGTCAAATATCCTAAACCACAGCAGTATTCACTGTACAGCAAGGGAGCTAGAAATACAGAAGGCACAAACCAAACAAAGCAGAAGGAAATTTCGAATTACTGACTTTGCATCCAGGAACCAACCTTCCAGCTGTCTTGGTGTCACATCAAACTCCTGATACCAAGCCTTCTCACCGTCATCTGGAAGAAATTTCACTTTGAGAAACTTACCAGCCAAAAAGAGAGCACCTGCTGCAATATGATGGGGCTTGAATTGCAGACAGAGTGAAGTGCGCAGCCTGTACAGTATACACCCTTTTAAAGGTCTAGTAGAGATATTAACTGAATAGTGAATACTGGTATGGCTAAAGAGAACAAGGGTAGCATTAGCATACCCATCATTGACAAAATTCCAGGCAACCTGAGGAAGCGCATTATGAGTAATCTTGAATTTCTTTATTGTTTCAACCAAGGGCTTGTAAGGATGCTGCACATTAAGGTCAAAACCAAGTGTTGCAAGTACAACTCGCTCCCCAAGTAAAATAAGTTCTTTTTGCCGATCATATACTTCCTGAATAAGATATAGTAGACAGTTTGTTCAAGCATTATTCCCAGAGGAAATCACTTTGAAATAACTATGAACTGGTGCAGAGAAGATCTACATCGACAGAATATAAAGTGTACCGATACAATGGAACCTTCACAAATATGTGGCAGATACAGTGGTAAATACAATAGAAAAAGATCTGCATCGACAGGCGAAGTGTACCGATACAGTGGAACGGAACCTACGCAAGCATGCACGAGACCACAGAATGAACTACCAAAAGAATTATTATTATCATTATTTCAGTGCATTGACTCACCCAAGTTAACACAGCAGATGTAAAATTTTCGAACAATTACAAACTGAAAATGGAAGCATGCAATGGCAACTATTTATGGCCATCCTCATTTTTTTATTAACTTTTTCGCAAGAAAAATCATCATCATCATCAGAATAATTAGGAATCAACATTTGTAGCATGTAGACCTCAAAAGTCACAAAAACCAACGCAAAAATGGATCTCAGAGGCATGCATTACAAAACTGAGAAGTACACATACATCAATGACTATGATTAAATCGTAATAGGCAAAAAAAAATCATTCTACAGCATCTTCCAGAAAATACTTTGTTTGCACATCACAGAGCAAAATTACTTTATACTCGATTTGCACCCAACCCATCATAGAGCGAAATTACTTGCTTACGGGAAAGATCATCTGTTATTTTTACTTGTATCAGCTAAATTAGAGAATGGCGAGATCATACGAGGATATAAATCCTATGATTCAGCACCTCCGAAAACAAGAGAAGAACCAAACATTAGCCGGGTGCTGATTGTAAAATATATAACTGGTAAACTTCAGCAGATGATGATGCAATCAAAACAGTTCCAAAATAAATGATATACTGATGAGAAAAGGTTAGGATTCTGATAAATGATAGGTACAGCCAGCCTTCTACTGGCTATGTTTCTGAAGTTATTTTCTGTTATTGTATCAGAACAACAAGATTTATAGGGTGAAATCAGGTCAGGCTACAACTTTTGTAAAGGGAAAAAGGTTCAGCAAAGAGCAATCCATAGCAAAAGAAGCATCCAATTGGATCCATTACATTACCCTCTGCTTGATTTTCTGACCAGCAGCAGGATCCTTTTTATGAATAAGCTCGTAAGAAACCATGATGACATCCTTCAAAGGCCTAGGTGTTTCTTCGACTTTTCCAGCCAAGAACATGCAAACAGTAGCGATTGTCTGTATAGATGTTAGATTCAGACTTCATTTGCCCATTCGCCATGAAAAAATAAGAATAACTGCATAACAAATAGTATAGAATACTAATATTCTGTCAAGACATATAGAGGAAAATCACACCATTACCACTTCTGCTGCAGATAAGAACACAAGAAATCACATGCACTCCTATTTCAGTAAACACGCTTGGTACTACTTCATGGATGCAATCAAGTTTCATATTTTAGTTGCTCTGAACTGTATTAAGCAAATATAACGAAACACTGAATAGGGTGATTTCAAATGCTTTCACGTGCAATAATTTAAGAGTACCTGGGCCTAAATCAACTGTGCTGGGTGTTTGAGAGCTGTACCAGCCAAAACATTCATGATAAACCCTCAACCCCGCATAATTGATCAAATGGTGTGTACACCTGTGAACTGCTATTTAGTAACAAGGTCTCAGGCTCTTCTAAACTAAAAATCCCCACATCGCACCAAGAGGATGTACATCTGTGCATCTTATCCTCATAGAAAATACCTACTTTTTATAACCACCCCTTACAGTTCACAAAAGTACAAGTTGTTTTGACATCTACAGAGTCTGCTGCTAGCTTCAGCGCCAACTTCTATTGGACTGGAGAAGTACGAAGTGTATTATTAGCTATTAATGCCTCTATGGAGAGAACAATCACCAAACTGGAAAACCATGGAGATAGAAATTATTTGTTATTTTTATTCAAACTGAACTATGAGGCAAAAAACAGAATATCATAAACTCAAATAAAATATCTACATGTTATAAAGTTAGAAGCTGCACTTCATCAAATATTTAAAAATTGGACTATAGTTAGTCATTGACTAACACTTACTCGTCTATCATTTTTTGCATGAGATTGACGAAGGTAAAAACGGTGACAGAACACAATAGATGTAGCAATTGTCACTTGTGGCCTACATACAAAGAAAAAATTCAGCATAAGTTGACAGTATAATTCCAGCAAGCGTTGTGGCATTATCTCCACGTGTCATAAAAACTAAAGATACGAGCACAGCAATTTTTATCATGATTGCAAACTATTAAAGATGTGATGCGTAGCACGGAAGCCTTCAAGGGTAAAAAGGAAAAATGCATACACACATGCATCGCCCAAAACAATTCTAAAATGCCAGACCACCATCATACAGGGCATATTTTCAGTATATATCTTAACATTTCATATGATATGATAGCTTATCGTATTTCTGAAGAAAAAAAACAGCCAGCAGTTCATTCATAAAAAATGTGCTTGCCATAAGAGTGCTCCATAAAGAAGTCAAATATTATCTTATCAGACAAACAATTGAATATCTATGGACCAAACATATGCTGGTATATAAAACAAAAAAACAACAGGAGAAACAATTACGATACAATGACAATATAAACACACAATTTTGAAATATTTAACATCTTGTTGGGTAGGTAGCAGCACTTAATTTTTTTGGAGAAGGGACAGTCAGCGAACAGCTACAGCATCAATAAATGCATAAAAAGACATATAAAATATCTTACACTTTGAGCCGCATCCCCAAATCTTGTAGATAAGTGCAATACGATTTCCGAAGGTAAGTCTCTTTCTTTAAATCAATGCCATCCCTCTTGGACGGAGAATTCTCTTCTATTTCCTTTCTACTGAAATACCATGAAGCACTAAGTTTGCCAGCTTCCTTATTCCCACTCTTTGTAATTCTGTAGGGGCTATTTTCTACAATTCCGTGATGTAACGAATCACTTGGCAGCATAGCCATGTAAGCTTCCAACTACATTCAGCACACAATGACGAAGGTAGTCATGAGTTTTATGACAGTTACTGAGAAAAATATACATGATAACATGATATAAATACTGATAAGCATAGTCCTCTTGCCAAGCTAAATAGTAAAGATCAAACATAGCTGGCAGATAACAGGGCCTGCTTGCAACAAATAAGTCAGCACGCCCAATAACTGAAATGTTGGCAAGAATTCATCTAGTAGAACATGCCGTTACAAATGTATGCAGGGAACAGATGTACTGGATCGTAATTCGATGGGCTAGGGCAACTGACATTTAGAAAATAAGCAGTTTAGAAGTTTCTGCAAGTCAAAATTACATAGGTATAAATAATCCACCCTGTTAATTTCCCGGATGCAAATGGCATTAAAAGCAGAAATTGCTAAAAACAATTACTATATGAACAATATAGGTGTGATCAATCCCAATGTCTAGGATAACAATCATGCTGATATCTACCAGCTAAGGGTATTCACTGGTTAATAAGGACAGCCCGGAATTAATTATTGACCTATAGTAAGTCTGTGAGCTGGTGAATCCGTGAATGACCAATTTACACACAAATAACCATTACCCCTTGATTTTCTTGCTTCCTTTATTCCAACCTGCCACTGGCTATCTGTGTGACTCCATTCTTTCTGGTCAAACACATTTGCAGAAACTGACATTCAAAGATCTTTCCAAACCCTGACCCTGTTTCGAGCTTAGAATCCTACTGGACACCAGAATCACTGGCCAAGTGTTCGTGGACAGGTAGGCAATATTTGCAGAATTTACACCCCTGCCAATAACCATTGGACATCTGCTATTGTGGTATCAAAAGCCCCAAAGCCCAGCAAGTTGTTATTTTAGCCAAACCGAAGCATGCAGTAAGTGAAACAAATCTACAGCCCTCCAAACCGTAATCTGAATCTATCATATCCAACAAAACATTGACCCAGACCTAAGAGATCTCGCAAAACCGAAGTCGAGACCATTAGACGCGCAAGATCGCAATTTGAACCCATACATCACACCTAAAATCGAAGTATTCCGTCTCATCGCGGTATCAACCAACAGCATCAAACGAGCATGCCCTAGGGTTCCGAAATTCCAACCTCCCACTGATCGATCTTTCACCTCCTCAGTTGGCAAATCAGAACAATACTTCGGGCAATGCAAGACCCAAGAAATGAAGGACTGATCTAGGGAGAAGAAACATGGATTGGCACTAAATGAATGGACTGACCTCGTATGCCTTCACGCAGCTGCGGACTAGGACGAAGCCAGCGAAGCGGGAGCGGCTCACAGGGTGGATGGTGCCTGGTCGCCGGTGCGCCGGGGCCTCCGGGAGCTACCGCCAGGCTCGACGGGATGCTCGCCCTCGCTGGGCCTAGAAAGCAAGGGAGGGGAGAGGAGGTGTCGGGGAGATAAAACCAGAATAACAGAACCCTATACCAGTGCGGTTTTCTTTCTCAATAATTTTATCTCCTTCTCTCTTTTGTACGGATCGCCTCTACAAATTTAAGCAAACTATATACGGAAAATGTTATTTAGCGTTCCTCAGATTTTTGAGATTTCCCAACAAACGCATTCGTCATCATCAGATTAGATGTAACGCATTCGTCACCATCAAATTAGATGTACACATCTTTACCGAAAAAGGGTTGCCCCTCACTTTATATTATAAAGCAAACATCATCACAACATCCGGACAGACCGATACAACGCACACCACCACCGCACACAACACTCACGCCCAAGACATGATACAAAGGTGTCGAGCACCGCCCCCAATGCCACCGCCTACCAAGCTAACTAAAGATGACGAAGGATAACCGCTTGGAGAGGACGGAGACCTCCACGAAGGAACGAGGAGGAGGGAGACGGTCATGACAGAGCAGGGACTCCAAGACAGTGCCTCCTAGAAGGGGACGCCCACGGATAGCCGCCACCGTCCGATCCGTAGATCAAGTTTTCACCCGGAGTCACATGCGAGGGGCGGGAGCACCGCCACGGCGCCTTCATGAAGGATACGACGACCACGGCCGCCGCCGCCGTCGGCCAGTACAAGAACTGGGCAAGTGATGAACTCCGGCGCTCGCACCCCGCAGACATACCCTCGCTCTGCCAACCCCCGAGGAAGCTCACCGGGGAGTCCGACCGCGCTGCCGTCGCCGTCCAGCCGGCGGGACGCCTGGAAACCGAGCAGCCCGCCCACCTGCCACCGCCCCCACCAGCCATGGCCCCGGCAGAGGCGGACGCCCGCAGCTCGCGCCGCTCCCGGCCCGCGCCGCCTGGGCCCAGATCTGGTCGCACGCCAACAGGGTCAGCGCCGCCGGCGCCCACCGCGCCCCACCACGCCTCAGCCCCTTCACGCCGCCACCCGCAGCCCGCGTCTCCGCCGCCTAAGCAAAGGGGAGAAACACGTCAGCAAAAAGAATTGTTCGGAGGTCGTCGCAGATGACCAGCAGACCGCATTTCTTTCCCCTATCTGCTTTCTCTCTCACTAGCGCCTCATTCCCTAACTCATTTAATTGAGTTCGATTTCGCGATGAGGCGGGCGACGACGGAGACGAGGTGGGCGGCGCCACCGACGATGTAGAGGCGGGCGGCGGAGATAAGGTAGAGGCATGTTGTGGGGCGGCAGGGCGGCGCACCGACAAGGCGGGCTACGCGGGCGATGCCATAGTCGAGGTGCGGAAGGAGGTGTGCGACGTCGCCACTGCCTCCATCGAGGTCCTCGACGAGCGGCCCTCGTTGAATCCGTCGGGAAGAGACGGCGGAGGGGGGCGGCGGCTACCCCTGCTGCGATCAGCAGCAGGCGAAGGAGGAGGCGGGGGGCGGCGACGGGCCCGTACGACGTGAAGGCGATGCTGGAGGAGCCGTACATGATGATATCGGAGACAACCGAGTGTGGTTGCGTCGCCAGCGGGACGTGGTCGTGCGTGTGCAGCGCTGCCTCCGCGCCGCGCAACGAGGACACGACTAGGTCTGCAAGACGCCAACGCGGAGGAGCATCACGTCGGGGACGTGCTTCTTGGCGAGGCTGTGGAGGCAGACGTGTAGAAAGGCGCCGACATTTGTGCATGTGCCCGATGATGGGCAGCGCTTGCAACGAAGGCGGGTGGCGCTGCCCTGTTGATCTAGTCTTTCTGGTGAACCAGTGATGCAGAAACAAGATGAGAGTGGGAGTAGGAACAGAGACCATGCCCGCCCAGGCGTCTCTAGCATGAGCTTCTGCACGAGGTCTGCCATGTCGAGCTCAGTTGCTCTATCAAGTTAGCATCACAAGCTCGGTTGCTTATAAGTAGTCAGACAGGGTAGAAGGCGATAAAAGTATTGCATACATATATGAGGTGCACTAGACTTGAAGCAATATTGGTGCTTGTGTGTCCAAAGCCAAGTCTAGCCTTTCAGATGGATAAGCTGTTGGTAGTTAGTTAGTATGCACAATCTAGCACTAGTAGTGTCATCCTAGTAGACTACGATTCCGATGCGTGCAAAGTAATCTAGCACTAGTAGTGTCATCCTAGTAGACTACGATTCCGATGCGTGCAAAGTTTTGATTTATGTTTCTGTGACATTTGCTACAGATTTTAAACCAATTGGCAACCGAAGGGATGGTAGTGTGTTCAGCTAGATAATTACACATGAAGCTGCCATGGCAAAATTTGTTGAAAATATTACGTTTTTATCTTATATAGCATGGCAATTTTATATTATGTAGCATGGCAGAATTAAGTGAAAATGTTTTAAAACCATGGCAAATTTATGAATGTGAATCTGCTATGTCATGATTTAGAAATCTAGTTGCGTGGCATTTCTCATCTAATTATTTTGATAATCTGTGGAAAAACCTATGAATGTGAATCTGCTATTTTTTGCACTTTTTGCCATGTCAAAGACTAGTTGCCATGGTTTCTCTAAATTTGACATGGCAATTTATAGCTAGCTAAAAGAAAAGCACACGGCAACTTTGAAACATGTTTACCTAGATGTCTGGTTTCACCAATCCATAAGCATGATAATTTGTGAAAAAACTTATGAACGTGAATCTGTCATGTTATGATTTAGAAAAACTACATCCTCTATAAGCAAATGTAAGATGTTTTAGGTCCCTAAAACGTCTTACATTTGCTTACAGAGAGGTAGTGGTTGCATGACATTTTTTATCTAATTATTTTTGAAAATCTTTAGAGAACACATGAATGTGAATCTGCCATGTCATGACAATTATATTCGCACTTTTTGCCATCTCTAAATTTGCCATCCTTTTTGAAAATAACCAAAATTCCTAAATTCTGACATGTTTTATATTACTAAGCTAGCATGGCACTTCTGTTTTGTCAGACGATGGTAATTTTATTAATTAGACTATGATAGTTTTAATGTAGGTAGCATGGCTTTTTATTATTTTTTAAACTATGTTATTTTAATTATTTAAACGATGGCATATTTCTTATTTTAGACCATGGCATTTTTCTCATTTAGACCATGGCAAATTTTTGGCCATAGGTGTGTACATGGAATGAAATATATTTTTATTTACATGCACTCCATGAAAATAATTTTATATATTTTTTGCCATCTTTTGTATAATACTCTCATGGCAAAACTTAGATTTTTCAAAAAAAAATCCCTAATTGCCATGTCAAACAAGTTGGTATAGTTTCTCTAAAATTTGCCATCTCATTCCAAAAGAACAAAATTCCCAAAAATCGCCATGTTTATATGGCTAAGCTAGCATGACACTTTTATTTTGTTAGACCATAACATTTTAAATGATTAGATCATGGTAGTTTTAGTATAGGTAGCATGGCATTTTATTATTTAGTCTATGCCATTTTTATTATTTAAACGATGGCAATTTTCTTTTTTAGAACGTGGCGTTTTTTAAGAGCGTGGCATTTTTTATTATTATTAAGAGCATGTCAGTTTGTTATTTTGAGCATGGCAATTTTAATAAATATACTATGGCATTTTTATTAAGTAGACCATGGCAGTTTCAATTTAGGTAGCATGACATTGTTATTCTTTTGAGTATGACAATTTTATTAATTAGACCATGGCATTTTTATTAAGTACACCATGGCGGTTTAATTTAGGTAGCGTGTCATTTTTATTCTTTAGAGCGTGACATTTTATTAATTAGATCGTGGCCAATTTTCTTTGTCTTATAACTATTTTTTCATTTTGACATATATGGTGATTCTAGATTTGTGTTAGTTTGCCGTTTTTAGTACTGTCACATGGCATTTTGTATTGGTCCATGGCAAAAATAAAGAAAAAGTGTATATGGCAAATGTTCCATATGGTTCATGGCAACTTTTGAGATTTTTTGTGTTTGTACACATGGTAATGTTTTCGAAAATAGTTTCTCATGGCAAATTGTAAAATAATTATTCCTATGGCAATTTGTAGGAATGTTTTGAAATGTCCCCATGGCAAATTGTAGATAACTTTTATCCAATAAGATTATTACAATTTTTTTTACCCTTGTGATAAATTAAACTTTTCCAACAGGTTGTCATATGATCATTTACATAATTTTTCAACAATTTGTCATGTCATGGCATTTCTATTTCTCTGATTTTTCTTTTTACATCCATGCATTTCCTTTTCTCATGTCTAAATTATGCACTTTTTTGGGCAACCTAAATACATTTGTCTTTTTGTATGCCGTTAATTGTATTGTGGCAAATTCGTATGCTTTTTCTACATTTCACATGCAAATTTGCCTGCTGTGATTTTTTTTTAACATGGCAAACTTTCCTGTTGTTTTTTAAGATGACAAAAGTTTGGATTTTTTTTAAAAAGGTTAACAGGCTGGGAGGCGTAGTAAATGGCTGACTAGGGCCAGGTTTGCCCTAGAGGGGGTTCTCTATCAAACAAAATCGTACGCTCGATCGACCCTGCCCCCCCCCCCCCCCCCCCCCGCGCGCCGAACGGCAACCAGTTATTGGAGTCCAACTATATTGAATTAAGAAGTGGTCACATGAATTGGTTATCCTGGGTATTTGTAATTTCCACGAGACAGCGGGAATATGTTCCTGGTATCTTTGGTGAGAAAGGAGAAAGCTCGTGCACAAGGATCTGGTTCAAGGCGCAAATAGTGTTGCACTGTCTTATTGGGCACTCGCATCGAACTTCAATATTAAATGTGATCCAAATGCACCAATGGAGAGAGGAGGGTGATGCAACCCATCGAATGGCTACGTCAAATTGAATGTTGATGCAACTTTTGGCTGGGACATGCTTCATGGTGCTATGGGGGCAATAATCATATATGATAGGAGCCAGATGATTGCCACGACAACTCTTCTTATGATGTCGTCACATCAGGGGCGATGACACTCAAGTTTGGGCTTAATGTTGCGGTCACTGTGGGACACAAAAGAATTGTCATCAACTATGACAACCAATGATTACGAAGAACGGTGGAAATTTAGTTGGTGATGTTGCTGCTATTATTGATGATTGTTACCACCTGGCATGAGTTCATCTCTGTGTCCTTTGAATTTTGTCCCGAAGAAGCTAATGATGTGGCGCACGAATTAGCCGAAATAGCTAGATCATCTTTTGTAATGAGTGGTTCGAAGATGCTCTCAATGAGCTACTTCCTCTGTCGATTAAGGATGTAAATTGTGTCGGTGCAATATTTTGCCTCCTTGTGTTTTGGAGATTGTTGTCATAAACAGTGTGGGACTGACGTGTTTGCTAGTGCACACAGAGTGACAAGTCCCTGAAGTCATGTGGAGTTTGGAACAAACTCCTTCCAAACTCCGAAGATAATCTCCTGCGAGGCAGCGAAGATTATCACCGAAGATTATGTCTGTCGAAAGTGACCCCCCAAAATTGTTGACGTGAAGCAATTGGTTCGGTGACTGTCCGAAGAAAATGACTACAACCGAGGAGTTGAGACATAGCATTTGTTTCGTTGTTCTTCTTTCTCTTTCTTGAGTCATAGGACCACCGTACTATTAAGAGGGGTATAGTGTTTGAAGCTCATGGTTCTCTGATGCTAAACCCAAATCCTATGTGAGATGAGAGAGAGATCTTTGTGTTCCAAATAAATACTTGTCAGCAAGAGACGAAGTTCTTCTTCGTTGCGAGAGAATTGATTCGGACCTCGCCAGTAATGTTACCGTTGTGCTAAAAAATCTGACCATTAGATACGTGTCGGTTGGACATTGGTTGAGTGGTCATGTCCAAAATAGTCTTTTCCCATCGGGAAGACCGCGGCTATAAATAGCCCATCCCATCCAACATGCACCGTTGGCTGCTCCGTGTGATTCTGAGAAGATTGAGTGAGAACCCTCTCTCCCAGGTGATTTGAGTTTAAAATCCACCGAGAGAAAAAACCCAGAGCTAAAAAATTAGATAGTGGTTTAGCATCACTAGAATCTAAGCCCAGTATGCTCTGCCTATTACTCTTGGGAGCTGCGAACTCTCTAGACAGTTAGGTGTCAAGTTCTTCAGTGACCAAGAGTAATTGTGGTTCACGAAGAAGAAGTCTGTAAAGGTTCGGAGATCACCTCAAGCATCTACCATGAGTGATCGACACTGATTGGCGAATCAGTTGTCGAGGATAATAGGGTGAAGAGAGTTTTTCTTCGGTGTTCAATCACAACCCCTCCAACTAGACGTAGTCCTTTTGTAGAAGGGTGAACTGGTCTACCAAATCCTCTGTCGCCATCGAGCATCACTGGTTACCTCTGTACTCAATTTACATTCAGCTACATTATGCATGTTAAGTTTTGGTCAAGTGTTTACATTCGATGCATGCTTCAGTTCTCACTTGATAGTTGATATTCGTACTTTGTTCACTGTTTACCTTCATTCCGCTGCTGGGTTCCGAGAGATTTGAAGTTTTTGAAAGAAATTTAAATCTCGCATTCACCCCTCTGGTAGACATACTTCGTTCCCACAATTGGTATCAGAGCGAGGTACTCCTTGTCTCTGCTTATTAAGGTATAACCACCTTGGAGTTTAAGTATGTCTTCAGTGAGCTACAAGTCGCATCTCAAGATCCCCATCTTCTATGGGACGGACTATATATATCCCTTCTGGAAGAGAAAACGAAGATCCGTCTCCGAGCTATTGATGATGATATGTGGCATGTTGTGCAGTATGGCTATGTCATCGAAGTTCCCCAATATCCCACTGCATGGGAAAAGAAACTCATTCAGATGGACGCTCAAGCTAAAGATGAAATCGGTGGTCATCTCTCTTGGGCATAATTTCTTCACTGTTGACAGTGTGAAACTGCCAAGGAACTGTGGAACATTCTCGAAAAAATCAATGAGGGTGTGTCCACTCAGAAGGAAGCCCCCATTGATACCCTTCGTGCCAAATTCAACCGTTTCAAGAGAATTGGAAATGAAAGTTGTCAGCAAACTTTTGATCGACTTAGTGACATTGCAAATGAGCTGCATGGCCTAGTGAAAGCACATTTGCTCCCTTGGTGGTTTTGGTAATCAATGTCAACATACATGTTGTTGGACTAATACTTTTATCTAGTGCATTTCAGATAAGTTCAACAATGGCATGGCAAGGACAAGAAGATGTGGATCCCTTCAAAATGTCAAGGACAAGATTGGCAACTACAAGACTCTACATTTTCACTTTAGTGATCCAAGATCACATTGAGTCCCTTAGGAAAGCCAATACTATTAAAAGGGGATGAGGTGTTAATGATGAGGTTGTTGCTCAAGTGCTTAGTGGTATTGCTCCAAAAACCCTCAGTCATTTTCTCACAATCACATCTGTCCAAAACCCTAATTCACTATCTCAGTCCCACCGAAACTACTAAATCCGGACCCACTGAGATTACCAGTTCATATTGCCACTGCCAAACCCTAGCAATTCAGTTTGACCGAAAAGGATCTCGGTCCCACCGAGATGGCCTTGCCAAGTTTCTGGGATGACATTATTTCACTTCGGAATCACCGAGTTGAAATAATCGGAATTTCCGAAACTGGGTTTTGCCCTAGCCATTGCACTTCGGTCCCACCGAGTTGTTCCATTTCGGTCCCACCGAAAAGCCTAAAGTTCACATCTTTTACACTAGTCGGTCTCACCGAGTTTACAATCGGTCTCACCGATTTGGGTCAAAAGTGTGTAACGGTTGGATTTTTGGTGAAGGTTATTTATACCCCTCCACCCCCACTTACTCTCTAAGAGAGAGCCATCAGAACGTGCCTACACTTTCACCATACATTTTCTGAGAGAGAACCACCTACTCATGTGTTGAGATCAAGAGATTCCAATCCAACCATTTAAACCTTGATTTCTAGCCTCTTCAAGTTGCTTTCCACTCCAATCCTTCTCCTACCCAAGCCAAATTTGTGTGAGAGAGATTGAGTGCTGAGGAGACTATCATTTGAAGCACAAGAGCAAGGAGTTCATCATTAACACACAATTTATTACCTTTTGGAGAGTGGTGTCTCCTAGATTGGTTAAGTGTCACTTGGGAGCCTCCAAGATCTTGTGGAGTTGAACCAAGGAGTTTGTAAGGGCAAGGAGGTCGCCTACTTCGTGAAGATCTACCCCGAGTGAGGCTAGTCCTACGTGGACGGAAGCCATGGTGGAATAGGCAAGGTTGCTTCTTCGTGGACCCTTCGTGGGTGGAGCCCTCCATGGACTCGCGCAACCGTTACCCTTCGTGGGTTGAAGTCTCCATCAACGTGGACGTATGATAGCACCACCTATCGGAACCACGCCAAAAACCACAGTGTCTTCATTGCGTTTGATCTTCTTTTCTCTACCCCATTATTTTCCGCACATTTGCATCCTTTACTATTTCCGCTGCTCTATCTCTAGATATGCATGTGTAGGAAGTCTTGGTGATATCCTAACTAGTGCTAAAATCTGCCTAAATTCCAAGAGAATTAAAAACTGCACCTTTGGTTCGGTGATTCCGAAGTGAAATAATGTCATCACAGAAACTTGGCAAGGCCATCTCGGTGGGACCGAGATCCTTTTCGGTCAAACTGAATTGCTAGGGTTTGGCAGTGGCAATATGAACTGGTAATCTCAGTGGGTCCGGATTTAGTAGTTTCGGTGGGACTGAGATAGTGAATTAGGGTTTTGGACAGATGTGATTGTGAGAAAATGACTGAGGGTTTTTGGAGCAATACCACTAAGCACTTGAGCAACAACCTCATCATTAACACCTCATCCCCTTTTAATAGTATTGGCTTTCCTAAGGGACTCAATGTGATCTTGGATCACTAAAGTGAAAATGTAGAGTCTTGTAGTTGCCAATCTTGTCCTTGACATTTTGAAGGGATCCACATCTTCTTGTCCTTGCCATGCCATTGTTGAACTTATCTGAAATGCACTAGATAAAAGTATTAGTCCAACAACATGTATGTTGACATTGATTACCAAAACCACCAAGGGAGCAAATGTGCTTTCACTAGGCCATGCAGCTCATTTGCAATGTCACTAAGTCGATCAAAAGTTTGCTGACAACTTTCATTTCCAATTCTCTTGAAACGGTTGAATTTGGCACGAAGGGTATCAATGGGGGCTTCCTTCTGAGTGGACACACCCTCATTGATTTTTTCGAGAATGTTCCACAGTTCCTTGGCAGTTTCACACTGTCAACAGTGAAGAAATTATGCCCAAGAGAGATGACCACCGATTTCATCTTTAGCTTGAGCGTCCATCTGAATGAGTTTCTTTTCCCATGCAGTGGGATATTGGGGAACTTCGATGACATAGCCATACTGCACAACATGCCACATATCATCATCAATAGCTCGGAGACGGATCTTCGTCTTCTCTTCCAGAAGGGATATATATAGTCCGTCCCATCGAAGATGGGGATCTTGAGATGCGACTTGTAGCTCACTGAAGACATACTTAAACTCCAAGGTGGTTATACCTTAATAATCAGAGACAAGGAGTACCTCGCTCTGATACCAATTGTGGGAACGAAGTATGTCTACCAGAGGGGTGAATGCGAGATTTAAATTTCTTTCAAAAACTTCAAATCTCTCGGAACGCAGCAGCGGAATGAAGGTAAACAGTGAACAGAGTACAAATATCAACTATCGAGTGAGAACTGAAGCATGCATCGAATGTAAACACTTGACCGAAACTTAACATACATAATGTAGCTGAATGTAAATTGAGTACAGAGGTAACCAGTGATGCTCGATGGCGACAGAGGATTTGGTAGACTAGTTCGCCCTTCTACAAAAGGACTACGTCTAGTTGGAGGGGTTGTGATTGAACACCGAAGAAAAACTCTCTTCACCCTATTCTCCTCGACAACTGATTCGCCAATCAGTGTCGATCACTCATGGTAGATGCTTGAGGTGATCTCCGAACCTTTACAGACTTCTTCTTCGCGAACCACAATTACTCTTGGTCACTGAAGAACTTGACACCTAACTGTCTAGAGAGTTCGCAGCTCCCAAGAGTAATAGGCAGAGCATACTGGGCTTAGATTCTAGTGATGCTAAACCACTATCTAATTTTTCAGCTCTGGGTTTTTTCTCTCGGTGGATTTTAAACTCAAATCACCCGGGAGAGAGGGTTCTCACTCAATCTTCTCAGAATCACACGGAGCAGCCAACGGTGCATGTTGGATGGGATGGGCTATTTATAGCCGCGGTCTTCCCGATGGGAAAAGACTATTTTGGACATGACCACTCAACCAATGTCCAACCGACACGTATCTAATGGTCAGATTTTTTAGCACAACGGTAACATTACTTGCGAGGTCCGAATCAATTCTCTCGCAACGAAGAAGAACTTCGTCTCTTGCTGACAAGTATTTATTTGGAACACAAAGATCTCTCTCTCATCTCACATAGGATTTGGGTTTAGCATCAGAGAACCATGAGCTTCAAACACTATACCCCTCTTAATAATACGGTCGTCCTATGACTCAAGAAAGAGAAAGAAGAACAACGAAACAAATGCTATGTCTCAACTCCTCGGTTGTAGTCATTTTCTTCGGACAGTCACCGAACCAATTGCTTCACGTCAACAATTTTGGGGGGTCACTTTCGACAGACATAATCTTCGGTGATAATCTTCGCTGCCTCGCAGGAGATTATCTTCGGAGTTTGGAAGGAGTTTGTTCCAAACTCCACATGACTTCAGGGACTTGTCACTCTGTGTGCACTAGCAAACACATCAGTCCCACACTGTTTATGACAACAATCTCCAAAACACAAGGAGGCAAAATATTGCACCGACACAATTTACATCCTTAATCGTCAGAGGAAGTAGCTCATTGAGAGCATCTTCGAACCACTCATTACAAAAGATGATCTAGCTATTTCGGCTAATTCGTGTGCCAAATCATTTGCTTCTTCGGGACAAAATTCAAAGGACACAGAGATGAACTCATGCCAGGTGGTAACAATCATCAATAATAGCAGCAACATTACCAACTAAATTTCCATCATTCTTCATAATCATTGGTTGTCATAGTTGATGACAATTCTTTTGTGTCCCACAGTGACCGCAACATTAAGTCCAAACTTGAGTGTCATCGCCCCTGATGTGATGACATCATAACAAGGGTTGTCGTGGCAATCATCTGGCTCCTATCATATATGATTATTGCCCCCATAGCACCATGAAGCATGTCCCAGCCAAAAGTTGCATCAACATTCAATTTGACGTAGCCATTCGATGGGTTGCATCACCCTCCTATCTCCATTGGTGCATTTGGATCACATTTAATATTGAAGTTCGATGCGAGTGCTCAATAAGACCGTGCAACACTATTTGCGCCTTGAACCAGATCTTTGTGCAGGAGCTTTCTCCTTTCTCACCAAAGATACCAGGAACATATTCCCGCTGTCTCGTGGAAATTACAAATACCCAGGATAACCAATTCATGTGACCACTTCTTAATTCAATATAGTTGGACTCCAATAACTGGTTGCCTGCTACTTGTAGCTTTCGTTGGTATTATCCGTGAAGAGGAAGGGATGATGCAGCACAGTAGAGATAAGTATTTCCCTCAGTTATGAAACCAAGGTTATCGAACCAGTAGGAGAATCACACAACACCTCGTTAGCAGCACCTGCACACAAACAACAAATCCTTGCACCCAACGCAAACTAGGGGTTGTCAATCCCTCGGCGGTCAATTGCAAGATTAAATTGTATGTGATAGATAGATTGATTGAAACAAAAATACAAAATAAAATAAATAAAAGAAAATGTCAGAAATATTTTTAGGGTTTTAGTAATATGATTTGGATAGACCCGGGGGCCATAGTTTTCACTAGAGGCTTCTCTCAAGAAAATAGCATACGGTGGGTAGACAAATTACTGTTGGGCAATTGATAGAAAAGCAAATAATCATGACGATATCCAAGGCAATGATCATGTATATAGGCATCACGTCCGAGACAAGTAGACCGACTCCTGCCTGCATCTACTACTATTACTCCACACATCGACCGCTATCCAGCATGCATCTAGTGTATTAAGTCCATAAAGAACGGAGTAACGCCTTAAGAACGATGACATGATGTAGACAAGATAACTCACGTATGAATAAACCCCATCTTTTTACCCTTAATAGCAACGATACATACGTGTCATGTCCCTTTCTGTCACTGGGATTGAGCACCGCAAGATCGAACCCATTACAAAGCACCTCTTCCCATGGCAAGATAAATCAATCTAGTTGGCCAAACCAAATCAATAGATCGGAGAAGAAATATGAAGCTATAATAATCATGCATAAAAGAGATCAGAGAAGACTCAAATAATATTCATGGATAATCTGATCATAAACTCACAATTCATCGGATCCCAACAAACACACCGCAAAAAGTGATTACATCGGACAGAACTCCAAGAACATCGAGGAGAACATTGTATTGAAGATCAAAAAGAGAGAAGAAGCCATCTAGCTACTAACTATGGACTCGAAGGTCTGTGGTAAACCACTCACGCATTATCGGAAGGGCACCAAGGTTGATGTAGAGCCCCTCCGTGATCGATTCCCCCTCCGGCAGAGTACCGGAGAAGGCCTTCAGATGGGATCTCTCGAGAACAGAAACTTGCGGCGGCGGAAAAAGTATTTCGTGGACTCCCCTGAGGGTTTCTGATTTTTCCTGAATTTATAGTGGTGGAATTAGGTCAAACGGAGCTGGGGTGGGCCCACGAGGCACCAGGGCGCGCCCTGGTGGCTCGTGGCCACCCCTTTTGGCGTCTGGTCCTCTCCCAAAGCTTCTATTGTTTATCTTGTCCAATAAAAAATCTCCAAAAAGTTTCGTGGCATTTGGACTTCGTTTGGTATTGATTTTCTGTAAAACAAAAACAGGGCAGAAAACAGCAACTGGCACTGGGCACTAAGTTAATAGGTTAGTCTCCAAAAATGATATATAATTGTTGTAAATGCATATAAAAACATCCAAGATTGATAATATAATAGCATGGAACAATAAAAAATTATAGATACGTTGGAGACGTATCAGCATCCCCAAGCTTAATTCCTGCTCGTCCTCGAGTAGGTAAATGATAAAAACAGAATTTTTGATGTGGAATGCTGCCTATCATATTCATCACATGTTCTTTTCTTTTATAGCATAGACATTGGACTTGAATGATTCAAAGCAATAGTCTATAATTTGACATGAAGATATAAATACTCAAGCATGCTAACAAGCAACCATGTCTTTCAAAATATCAACGCTAAAGAAAGTTATCCCTAGCCCATTATGCTCAATCATTGATCCATTCATGAAACACACTCAAATATTAGCTACATCCAATGCACAAGTATGACAATAGTGCTCTCTAGTTGGTGCTTTTGTAAGAGAAGATGGAGACTAAAATAAAAATTAAAATTGCATAAAAGTAAATAGATAGGCCCTTCGCAGAGGGAAGCAGAGATTTGTCAAATGTGCCAGAGCTCAAAGCTTAAATTAGAGAGATAAAAATATTTTGAGAGGCATGCTTTTCCTATCAACGAAAACGACCGAGAATTCCCAATATTTTCCATACTAGACACATCATAGGCGGTTCCCAAACAGAAAGTAAAGTTTATTTCCTTTCCAACATTCTTTCACAATCCATGGCTAGCTGTATCCATGGGTGCCCTCCATACCAACACTTTCCAAGGAATTTTGTTGTTATTAATTTTTGATTTCATTGTGGGACTAGGCATCCATATTACCAACCATCCTCTCGTGCAATTTCAAGTGAATAAACACTCATCGTGAAAATAACACACCTAGCATGGAAAATAATGGCCACCCCCTACCACTTCATGAGCGGTACGGGCACACAAAACGGAAAAATTATCTTGAAAATTAGAGTTGGCACACGCAAATTTACTTGGAACGGCATTGAAATACCGCATATAGGTAGATATAGTGGACTCGTTTGGCACAACTTGGGTTTAAGGATTTTGGATGCACAAGCAGTATCCCCGCTTAGTACAAATGAGGGCTAGCAAATAGATTGAGAAGCAACCAACCAAAAAATGAAAACGGTCATAAACATGCATTGAACATAACTAACACCGAATAATGCACCATAAGTAGGATATAATTTCTTTGCATAACTATTGACTTGATGTGCATGCATAGGGAATCACAAACCTTAACACTAATATTCTTACTAAATCACAATTACTCACTAACATGACTCACATATTATCATTTCCATATCGCAAAACTATTGCAAGGAATCACACTTATCATATCCAATGATCTATATGAAAGTTTTTATTATATCCCTCTTGAATATTCATCACTTTGGGACCAAATTCATATCTTGTGCAAATTACCGTTACTACTATCAACTCTCAAAAAGATTTAAGTGAAACATGAGAGTGCAAATATTTCTTCAAAATTTCAATCTTATCAATTCTCAAAATAATATAAGCGAAGCATGAGAATTCATTTCTTCAAAATTTTAATCAACTCTCAAAATAATATAAGTGAAGCATGAGAATTCATTTCTTCAAAATTTTAATCAACTCTCAAAATAATATAAGTGAAGCATGAGAGTTCACTTCTTCAAAATATAGCCACCACCGTGGTCAAAAAGATTTAAGTGAAGCACTAGAGCAACTGCCTAGCTCAAAAAAAATTAAGTGAAGCACATAGAGTATTCTAACAAATGATGATAAACGTGTGGCTCTCTCAAGATAGGTGTGTTCAGAAAAGATGATTGTGACAAACTAAAAAGCAAACAAAGCAAAGACTCATATAATACAAGACGCTCCAAGCAAAACACATATCATGTGACGAATAAAAATATAGCTCCAAGTAAAATTACCGATGGTTGGTAGAAGAAAGAGGGGATGCCTTCCGGGGCATCCCCAAGCTTAGATGCTTGAGTCTTCCTTGAATATTACCTTGGGGTGCCTTTGGCATCCCCAAGCTTAGGCTTTTGCTACTCCTTATTCCTTCATCCATCGTGATCTCACCCAAAACTTGAAAACTTCAATCACACAAAACTCAACAAAACCTTCGTGAGATACGTTAGCATAACAAAATAAATCACTACTTTAAGTACTGTTGCAAACCCATTCATATTTTATTTTTGCATTATACCTACTGTACTCTAACTTCACCATGGCTTATACCCCCCGATACAATCGATAGATTCATCAAAACAAGCAAGTAGTGCATCAAAAACAGAATCTGTCAAAAACAGAACAGTCTGTAGCAATCTGTTTAAAAGCCATACTTATGTAACTCAAAAAATTCTGAAAAATTAGGACAACGTGGAAAATTCATATACCAATACTATGTAAAAATTTCAGATTTTTCTGACGCTCCAGTACAGACAAAAAATTCGGGCACTGGACACAAAACTTTCTGTTTTCCAAACAGTATCAATTATATTATCTTCCAAATCATTCTAAAGGTATTACTTGGCACAAACACTAATTAAAAACACAAAAACACAATCATACCAGTAGCATGAAAGTAAAAACACACAATAACAGAAAAAAATTATTTTATTCCTTGGGTTGCCTCCCAACAAGCGCTATTGTTTTATGCCCCTAGCTAGGCATAATGCATAGTTTCAAGTATTGTCATCTTTCAAGTTGATTCCATAAGTGGCCCTCATAATGGATTCATATGGTGCTTTAATTTTCTTCCTAGGGAAATGTTCCATACCCTTTTTAATGGAAATTTAAATTTTATATTCCCTTCTTTCATATCAATAACGGCACCTATGGTTCGTAGGAACAGTCTACCAAGTATTATTGGGCAAGAAGAATTGCATTCAATGTCAAGTACAATAAAATCAACGGGCACATAGTTCCTATTTGCAAGAATAAGAACATCATTAATTCTACCCAAAGGCTTTTTAATAGTAGAATCCGCAAGATGCAAATTAAGAGAACATTCATCTATATTGGTAAAACCTAGCACATCACATAAAGATTTTGGAATTGTGGAAACGCTAGCACCCAAATCACATAAAGCATTGCACTCATAATTTTTAATTTTAACTTTAATGGTGGGTTCCCATTCATCATATAATTTTCTAGGAATTGAAATTTCTAGTTCTAACTTTTCTTCTAACGCTTTCATCATTGCTTCTACGATGTGTTTAGTAAAAGCCTTGTTTTGCTCATAAGCGTTGGGTGAATTTAACATGGATTGTAACAAAGAAATGCACTCAATCAAAGAACAACTATCATAATTAAAATCTTTGTAATCCAAGAGAGTGGGCACATCGCTATTTAAAGTTTTTACCTCTCCAAACCCACTTTTAGCAATTTTTTCATTAAGATTTTCACCCTCCGAATTATGGGAACGCCTACTAGCTAAAGTTGACTCTTCTTCAGTCCCCTTTTCATCAAGTTTTATATTGCTAAACAAAGAATCAATAGATGAAACACCAATCATTTTAACATCCTCATCATTACTACGATAAAAACCGGGAGGAATCGCTTTTTCTAAAAATTCCCGTTTAGCTTTTAGCATGGCGGTTCTTTTCTTACTCTCATCCATGGAGACATATAAAGCTTTAATTGATTCACTAATATCAATTTTGGGTGGAAAAATTTTATTCTTAAGATTTTCCACATCATGAATAATTCTATCAATGCTCCTAGACATATCATCAAGTTTACTCAATTTTTCTTCTATCGTAGTGTTGAAAACTTTTTGAGCATTAATAAATTCTTTAATATTACTTTCAAGATCAGAGGGCATCCTATTATTATTATTATTATTATTATTATTATAGGAATTACCATAAGGATTGCCATAATTATTAGAGGAATTTCCAGGAAACGGTCTAGCATTGAAATTACCTCTATAAGCATTATTATTAAAATTGTTTCGTGAGACAAAATTCACATCTACGGGATCATTATTTTGCTCAATCAAAGTGTACAATGGCACATCATTAGGATCAATATGATTATTTTTATTAGCAACCAATTTCATAAGCGCATCGACTTTATCACTCAAAGTACTAATTTCTTCAATAGAATTCACCTTTTTACTAGTAGGAGTTCTTTCAGTATGCCATTGTGAATAATTTGCCATAATATTTTCAAGAAATTTAGTCGCTTCCCTCAAAGTAGTTTCCATAAAAGTACCACCCGCGGCGGAATCCAAAAGATTTCTAAAAACAAAATTCAATCCCGCATAATTTTTTTGTATGATCGTCCATAAATTTAAACCATGAGTAGGGCAATTTCTTATCATTAATTTCATCCTCTCCCAAGATTGGGCAACATGTTCATGATCAAGTTGCTTGAAATTCATAATTTGATTTCTAAGAAAAATAATTTTCGCGGGAGGAAAATACTTGGTAATAAAAGTATCTTTACACCTATCCCAAGAATCGATACTATTTCGTGGTAAAGATGAAAACCAAATTTTTGGACGATCCTGTAACGAGAATGGGAATAATTTTAATTTCACAATATCATTATCCACATCTTTTTTCTTTTGCATGTCACACAATTCTACGAAAGTGTTAAGATGGGATGCAGCATCTTCATTAGGACTACCAGAAAATTGTTCTTTCATAACAAGATTTGGCAAAGCGGCATTAATATCACAAGTCTCCGCACTAGCGGCGGGAGGAGCAATCGGAGTACTAATAAAACCATTATTATTAGTATTGGAAAAATCACACAATTTTGTATTTTCTTGAGACATCGTGACTACGCAAACAAGATAACAAGCAAGCAAACAAGCAAACAAAAAAAGGCAAAAGGAAAATATTTTTGTATTTTTGTAAAAACGTTTTAGAAGTGGGGGAGATGAAAACGAGAGGCAAATGGCAAATAAAGTAAATGCAAGGAGATGAGAGTTTATGCAAAGGTACTTGATAGATGTTGATGATGTCTCCCCGGCAACGGCGCCAGAAATTCTTCCTGCTACTTGTAGCTTGCGTTGGTATTATCCCCGAAGAGGAAGGGATGATGCAGCATAGTAGGGATAAGTATTTCCCTCAGTTATGAAACCAAGGTTATCGAACCAGTAGGAGAATCACACAACACCTCGTTAGCAGCACCTGCACACAAACAACAAATCCTTGCACCCAACGCAAACGAGGGGTTGTCAATCCCTCGACGGTCAACTGCAAGATTAAATTGTATGTGATAGATAGATAGATAGATTGAAACAAAAATACAAAATAAAATAAATAAAAGAAAATGGCAGCAATATATTTAGGGTTTTAATAATATGATTTAGATAGACCCGGGGGCCATAGTTTTCACTAGAGGCTTCTCTCAAGAAAATAGCATACGGTGGGTAGACAAATTACTATTGGGCAATTGATAGAAAAGCAAATAATCATGACGATATCCAAGGCAATGATCATGTATATAGGCATCACGTCCGAGACAAGTAGGCCGACTCCTGCCTGCATCTACTACTATTACTCCACACATCGACCGCTATCCAGCATGCATCTAGTGTATTAAGTCCATAAAGAACGGAGTAACGCCTTAAGAACGATGACATGATGTAGACAAGATAAACTCATGTATGAATAAACCCCATCATTTTACCCTTAACAGCAACGATACATACATGTCATGTCCCTTTATGTCACTGGGATTGGGCACCGCAAGATCGAACCCATTACAAAGCACCTCTTCCCATGGCAAGATAAATCAATCTAGTTGGCCAAACCAAATCAATAGATCGGAGAAGAAATACGAAGCTATAATAATCATGCATAAAAGAGATCAGAGAAGACTCAAATAATATTCATGGATAATCTGATCATAAACTCACAATTCACCGGATCCTAACAAACACACCGCAAAAAGTGATTACATCGGATAGAACTCCAAGAACATCGAGGAGAACATTGTATTCAAGATCAAAAAGAGAGAAGAAGCCATCTAGCTACTAACTATGGACCCGAAGGTCTGTGGTAAACTACTCACGCATCATCGGAAGGGCAGCAAGGTTGATGTAGAGCCCCTCCGTGATCGATTCCCCCTCCGGCGAAGTACCGGAGAAGGCCTCCAGATGGGATCTCTCGAGAACAGAAACTTGCGGCGGCGGAAAAAGTATTTCGTGGACTCCCCTGAGGGTTTCTGATTTTTCCTGAATTTATAGTGGTGGAATTAGGTCAAACGGAGCTAGGGTGGGCCCACGAAGCACCACGGCGCGCCTGCCCCCCAGGCGCGCCCTGGTGGCTCGTGGCCACCCCTTCTGGCGCCTGGTCCTCTCCCGAAGCTTCTAGTGTTTATCTTGTCCAATAAAAAATCTCCAAAAAGTTTCGTGGCATTTGGACTTCGTTTGGTATTGATTTTCTGTAAAACAAAAACAGGGCAGAAAACAACAACTGGCACTAGGCACTAAGTTAATAGGTTAGTCTCCAAAAATGATATATAATTGTTGTAAATGCATATAAAAACATCCAAGATTGATAATATAACAACATGGAACAATAAAAAAATATAGATACGTTGAAGACGTATCATTGCCGTTCGGCGCGCGGGGGGGGGGGGGGGGGGCAGGGTCGATCGAGCGTAGGATTTTGTTTGATAGAGAACCCCCTCTAGGTCAAACTAGGCCCTAGTCAGCCATTTACTACGCCTCCCAGTCTGTTAACCTTTTTTGAAAAAAAATCCAAACTTTTGCCATCTTAAAAAACAACAGGAAAGTTTGCGATGTTAAAAAAAATCACAGCATGTAAATTTGCATGTGAAATGTAGAAAAAGCACACGAGTTTGCCACAATACAATTAACGGCATACAAAAAGACAAATGTATTTAGGTTGCCCAAAAAAGTGCATAATTTAGACATGAGAAAAAGAAATGCAAAAAAAATGCATGGATGTAAAAAGAAAAATCAGAGAAATAGAAATGCCATGGCATGACAAATTGTTGATTTTTTTTGTAAATGATCATATGACAACTTGTTGGAAAAGTTTAATTTATCACAAGGGTAAAAAAATTGTAATAATCATATTGGATAAAAGTTATCTACAATTTGCCATGGGGACATTTCAAAACATTCCTACAAATTGCCATAGGAATAATTATTTTACAATTTGCCATGAGAAACTATTTTCGAAAACATTACCATGTGTACAAACACAAAAAATCTCAAAAGTTGCCATGAACCATATGGAACATTTGCCATAGACACTTTTTCTTTATTTTTGCCATGGACCAATACAAAATGCCATGTGACAGTACTAAAAACGACAAACTAACACAAGTCTAGAATCACCATATATGTCAAAATGAAAAAAATAGTTATAAGACAAAGAAAATTGGCCACGATCTAATTAATAAAATGTCACGCTCTAAAGAATAAAAATGACATGCTACCTAAATTAAACCGCCATGGTATACTTAATAAAAATGCCATGGTCTAATTAATAAAATTGTCATACTCAAAAAAATAACAATGTCATGCTACCTAAATTGAAACTGCCATGGTCTACTTAATAAAAATGCCATAGTATATTTATTAAAATTGCCTTGCTCAAAATAATAAACTGACATGCTCTTAATAATAATAATAAATGCCACGCTCTTAAAAAATGCCACGTTCTAAAAAAGAAAATTGCCATCGTTTAAATAATAAAAATGGCATAGACTAAATAATAAAATGCCATGCTACCTATACTAAAACTACCATGATCTAATCATTTAAAATGTTATGGTCTAACAAAATAAAAGTGTCATGCTAGCTTAGCCATATAAACAAGGTGATTTTTGGGAATTTTGTTCTTTTGGAATGAGATGGCAAATTTTAGAGAAACTATACCAACTTGTTTGACATGGCAATTAGGGATTTTTTTTTGAAAAATCTAAGTTTTGCCATGAGAGTATTATACAAAAGATGGCAAAAAATATATAAAATTATTTTCATGGAGTGCATGTAAATAAAAATATATCTCATTCCATGTACACACCTATGGCCAAAAATTTGCCATGGTCTAAATGAGAAAATGCCATGGTCTAAAATAAGAAATATGCCATCGTTTAAATAATTAAAATAACATAGCTTAAAAAATAATAAAAAGCCATGCTACCTACATTAAAACTATCATGGTCTAATTAATAAAATTACCATCGTCTGACAAAACAGAAGTGCCATGCTAGCTTAGTAATATAAAACATGTCAGAATTTAGGAATTTTGGTTATTTTCAAAAAGGATGGAAAATTTAGAGATGGCAAAAAGTGCGAATATAATTGTCATGACATGACAGATTCACATTCATGTGTTCTCTAAAGATTTTAAAAAATAATTAGATAAAAAATGTCATGCAACCACTACCTCTCTGTAAGCAAATGTAAGACGTTTTAGGGACAGATGTAGTTTTTCTAAATCATAACATGACAGATTCACATTTGCTTATAGAGGATGTAGTTTTTCTAAATCATAACATGTTTTTCTAAAGATTTACATTTGCTTATAGAGGATGTAGTTTTTCTAAATCATAACATGGCAGATTCACATTCATAAGTTTTTTCACAAATTATCATGCTTATGGATTGGTGAAACCAGACATCTAGGTAAACATGGTTCAAAGTTGCCGTGTGCTTTTCTTTGAGCTAGCTATAAATTGCCATGTCAAATTTAGAGAAACCATGGCAACTAGTCTTTGACATGGCAAAAGTGCAAAAAATAGCAGATTCACATTCATAGGTTTTTCCACAGATTATCAAAATAATTAGATGAGAAATGCCACACAACTAGTTTTCTAAATCATGACATAGCAGATTCACATTCATAAATTTGCCATGGTTTTAAAACATTTTCACTTAATTCTGCCATGCTACATAATATAAAATTGCCATGCTATATAAGATAAAAACGTAATATTTTCAACAAATTTTGCCATGGCAGCTTCATGTGTAATTATCTAGCTGAACACACTACAATCCCTTCGGTTGTCAATTGGTTTAAAATTTGTTAGCAAATGTCACAGAAACATAAATCAAAACTTTGCACGCATCGGAATCGTAGTCCACTAGGATGACACTACTAGTGCTAGATTGTGCATAGTAACTAACTACCAACAGCTTATCCATCTGAAAGGCTAGACTTGGCTTTGGACACACAAGCACTAATATTGCTTCAAGTCCAGTGCACCTCATATATGTATGCAATACTTTTATCGCCTTCTACCTTGTCTAATTACTTATAAGCAATCGAGCTTGTGAAGCTAACTTGATAGAGCAACTGAGCTAGACATGGCAGACCTCGTGCAGAAGCTCATGCTCGAGACGCCTGGGCGGGCATGGTCTCTGTTCCTACTCCCACTCTCATCTTGTTTCTGCATCACTGGTTCACCAGAAAGACTAGATCAACAGGGCATCAACACCCGCCTTCGTTGCAAGCGCTGCCCATCATCGGGCACATGCACAAATGTCGGCGCCTTTCTACATGTCTCCCTCCACAGCCTCGGTTTTCTTCTCGGTTACGGATCAAACTCTCACACTTACCGTGTCTACAACAACTTCACTCGAAAAGTTGAAGAGACGGTAGATGTGAAGTTTGATGAGACTAACGGCTCGCAAGTCGAGCAATTGCCAATTGATGTAGGAGATCAAGAACCATTGGAAGCAATCCAAGACTTGTCTATTGGCAAGATTCGTCCCATGGAGGTGAAGGAGAGTACTTTTTCCATTCAAGTGGAAGCCCCAACTTCACATCAAGGTGAACCACAAGTTGAAATGGAGGCATCCACAAGTGGAGCACGTCAAGACGAAGGGAATGAGGAAGTGCAACAAGATGATCCACTTCAACCTCCTTCTCCACCTCCACAAGCGAACAACAAAAACAACAACGATGAGGAAGACCATGTGATGATGAGGAGGAAGCCTCATCACCACCCAAGCAAAAGCTACCTCGAGTTAGAGCAAGAATTGACCAGAATCATCCCGTCAAACAAATTCTTGGCGACATCAAATCCGGGAGAATCACTCGCTCTAAATCTCGTTTAGCTAACTTTTGTGAGCATTACTCATTCATCTCTAGTGTTGAACCTTTGAAGGTAGAAGAAGCCCTCGAAGACCCAGATTGGGTAAATGCTATGCATGAGGAGCTACACAACTTCGAGAGGAATCAAGTTTGGACGTTGGTTGAGAAGCCTAAGGATGAGCAAAACATCATTGGAACCAAATGGGTGTTTCGTAATAAGCAAGATGAAGATGGACAAGTTATTCGCAACAAGGCTCGTCTTGTAGCACAAGGTTACACACAAGTCGAAGGTATGGACTATGGTGAGACCTATGCCCCCGTTGCTAGACTTGAGTCCATTCGCATTTTACTTGCTTATGCCAATCACCATGATATCACTCTTTACCAAATGGATATTAAAAGTGCTTTCTTAAATGGTGAAATTGAGGAGGAAGTCTATGTTAAACAACCTCCCAGCTTTGTTAATCCCAAGAAACCTAACCATGTTTATAAACTTCGTAAAGCTCTTTATGGTCTTAAACAAGCACCTAGAGCTTGGTACAAATGCTTGACAAAGTTTCTTCTTGAAAAGGGTTTCAAAATTGGGAAAATTGATTCAACCTTGTTCACTAAGAGGGTTAATGGAGAACTATTTGTATGCCAAATATATGTTGATGATATTATCTTTGGATCTACTAATCCCTCTTTTAGTGAAAAGTTTGGAAGGTTGATGTCGGAGAAGTATGAGATGTCTATGATGTGTGAACTCAAATTTTTTCTTGGTTTGCAAATCAAGCAAACTAAGGAGGGTACCTTTGTTTCTCAAACAAAGTATACCAAGGACTTATTCAAGAAGTTCAACATGCAAGAAACCAAAGGTATGAAAACTCCAATGCCCACGAGTGGACATCTTGACTTGACTAAGGATGACAAACCGGTTGATCAAAAGGTTTATCGATCTATGATTGGTTCATTGTTATATCTATGTGCCTCCCGTCCCGACATTATGCTAAGTGTGTGCATGTGTGCACGATACCAAGCGGCACCAAAAGAGTGTCATCTTAAGGCCGTGAAAAGAATTGTGAGATACTTGTTACATACACCAAATTTTGGCATTTGGTATCCCAAAGGATCCTCTTTCGATCTTGTTGGCTACTCCGATTCGGACTATGCCGGAGACAAGGTTGATAGAAAATCCACTTCGGGTACATGTCAATTTCTTGGTAGATCTCTTGTGTCTTGGTCCTCCAAGAAACAAAACTCGGTATCTCTATCCACCGCCGAAGCGGAATACATTGCCGCCGGATCTTGTTGTGCTCAATTGCTATGGATGAAACAAACTCTCAAAGACTATGGTGTGCATGTGAGACAAGTTCCATTACTATGTGACAATGAGAGTGCTATTAAGATTGCACACAATCCAGTGCAACATTCTCGAACTAAGCATATTGAGGTTCGTCACCATTTCATTCGCGATCATGCTGCTAAAGATGACATTGACCTTAAGCATGTTCGTACCGACAAGCAATTGGCAGATATCTTTACCAAACCTCTTGATGAGAAGGTATTTTGTCACTTGAGGAGTGAGTTGAATATCATTGATGCTTCAAATGTGAACTAGAAACTCACTTGGATGCATGCAAGGGCATGAGCTTTCTTGACTAATCCTTGATACTTCCATGATCATATCATATCTTGGACACTTTGCTCCCTTGTATTGTATCTAATCTTTTAGGTACTTGGATGAACATCATTCCATAAGGTTGCTCACAAACTCCCATCTTGAGCAAGAAAATTGGCCCAAGTATCTAAAATCTTTGGTGTGCCATGGAACAAGACAACTCAAACATTGATGGGGAACGAAGCATGAAAATCAAAAAAATTCCTACGAAAACCCAAGATCTATCTGGGAGAAGCCTAGCAAAGAGAGGGGAGAGTGTGTCTACGTACCCTCGTAGACCGAAAAACGGAAGCGTATATAACGCGGTTGATGTAGTCGTACTCTTCGCGATCCGATCACAATCCAACCGATCTAGTGCCGAACGGACGGCACCTCCGAGTTTAGCACACGTGAGGCTCGATGACGTCTCCTCCTCCTTGATCCTGCAAGAGAAGGCAGAGAAGTAGATGGGATCACAACCAGCACAACGGCGTGGTGGTGATGGTGGTGGTGGAGCACCGACAGCGCTTCGCTAAGCGTCGTCGGGACGAGGCGGTGGTGTAACGGGAGAGAGAGGGGCGCCCAGGGGCTGGTGTGTCCTCTTGGGGTGCCCCCTCCTCTATATATATAGGTGGAGGGGCGTGGGGAACAGCCCCTCCAAGCCCTAGGGCGCAGCCAAGGGGGAGAGGACTTGGACTCCAAGTCCAATCCTATTCCTACTAGGACTCCCCTTTTTTTCCCTTCCCTAGCCACATGGGCTTTTGAGGACTTGGTGCGCCTAGCCCAATAAGGCCAGGGAACCTACCCTTAGCCCATGCCAGCCCTTGGGACGTGGTGGACCCACTTGTGTACTTCCAGACCCCTCCGGAATCCTCCGGAACCTTCTGGAAGCTTCCCGGTACAATACCGAAAAAACTGCACCTTTTTTCGGAACCCAAAATATGACTTCCCATATATAAATCTTTACCTCTCGACCATTCCTAGACTCCTCGTGACGTCCGGGATCTCATCCGGGACTCCGAACAACATTCAGTTACAATTCATCAAATATCCCAATACTACTCTAGCGTCAACGAGCGTTAAGCGTGCGACCCTGCGGGTTCGAGAATCATATGGTCATGACCGAGACACCTCTTCGGTCAATAACCAATAGCGGGACCTGGATGCCCATATTGATTCCTACATATTCCACGAAGATCTTTATCAGTTAAACCACGATGTCAAGGATTCGGTTAATCCCGTATGCAATTCCCTTTGTCCGGCGATATGTTACTTGCCCGAGATTCGATCATCGGTATCTCCATACCTAGTTCAATCTCATTACCGGCAAGTCTCTTTACTCATTCTGTAATACAAGATCCCGTGACTAACCCATTAGCCACATTGCTTGCAAGCTCTTTACGATGTTGTATTACCGAGAGGGCCCAGAGATATCTCTCCGTCATACGGAGTGACAAATCCCAGTCTCGATTCGTGCCAACCCAACAAACACCTTTGGAGATACCTGTAGAGCACCTTTATGATCACCCAGTTACGAAGTGACGTTTGGATACACACTAAGTATTCCTCCTGTGTCAGGGAGTTGCACGATCTCATGGTCTAAGGAACAGATACTTGACATGAAGAAAGCTGTAGCAAATAAACTAAACGATCTGGTGCTAAGCTTACGGTTGGGTCTTGTCCATCACATCATTCTCCTAATGATGTGATACCATTATCAAATGACAACTCATGTCTATGGTTAGGAAACCTTAACCATCTTTGATCAACGAGCTAGTCTAGTAGAGGCTCACTAGGGACACAGTATTTGTTTATGTATCCACACATGTATTTAAGTTTCCGGTCAATACAATTCTAGCATGAATAATAAATCTTTATCATGAACAAGGAAATATGATAATAACCATTTTATTATTTCCTCTAGGGCATATTTCCAATAGTCTCCCACTTGCACTAGAGTCAATAATCTAGTTTACATTGTAATGAATCTAACACCCATGGAGTCCTGGTGCTGATCATGTTTTGCCCGTGGAAGAGGTTTAGTCAACGGGTCTGCTACATTCAGATCCGTATGTACTTTGCAAAGTTCTATGTCTCCATCCTTAACGTAATTATGAACGGAGTTGAAACGGCGCTTGATGTGCTTGGTTCTCTTGTGAAACCTGGGCTCCTTGACAATGGCAATAGCTCCAGTGTTGTCACAAAAGATAGTCATTGGATCCGATGCACTAGGTATTACACCTAGATCGGATATGAACTCCTTCATCCAGACTCCTTCTTGCGCTGCTTCCGAAGCAGCTATATACTCCGCTTCACATGTAGATCTCGCCACGACGCTCTGCTTGGAACTGCACCAACTGATCGCTCCACCATTTAATATAAATACGTATCCGGTTTGAGACTTAGAGTCATCCGGATCTGTGTCGAAGCTAGCATCGACGTAACCCTTTACGACGAGCTCTTCGTCACCTCCATAAATGAGAAACATGTCCTTAGTCCTTTTAAGGTACTTCAGGATATTCTTGACCGCTGTCCAGTGATCTACTCCTGGATCACTTTGGTACCTCCCTGCCAGACTAATGGCAAGGCACACATCAGGTCTGGTACACAGCATGGCATACATTATAGAGCCTATGGCTGAAGCATAGGGAATGACTTTTATCCTTTCTCTTTCTTCTGCCGTGGTCGGGCTTTGAGTCTTACTCAACTTCACACCTTGCAATACAGGCAAGAACCCTTTCTTTGACTGATCCATTTTGAACTTCTTCAAAACTTTGTCAAGGTATGTGCTTTGTGAAAGTCCTATTAGTCGTCTTGATCTATCTCTATAGATTTTGATGCCCAATATATAAGCAGCTTCACCGAGGTCTTTCATTGAAAAACTCTTATTCAAATATCCTTTTATGCTTTCCAGAAATTCTATATCATTTCCAATCAACAATATGTCATCCACATATAATATTAGAAATGCTACAGAGCTCCCACTCACTTTCTTGTAAACACAAGCTTCTCCATAAGTTTGTATAAAACCAAAGCTTTGATCACCTCATCAAAGCGTATATTCCAACTCCGAGATGCTTGCACCAGTCCATAGATGGATCGCTGGAGCTTGCATACTTTGTTAGCATCCTTAGGATCGACAAAACCTTCTGGTTGCATCATATACAATTCTTCCTTAAGAAACCCGTTAAGGAATGCCGTCTTGACGTCCATTTGCCAGTTCTCATAATCATAAAATGTGGCAATAGCTAACATAATTCTAACAGACTTAAGCATCGCTACGGGTGAGAAAGTCTCATCGTAGTCAACCCCTTGAACTTGTCGGAAACCCTTTGCGACAAGTCGAGCTTTATAGACGGTGACATTACCATCAGCGTCTGTCTTCTTCTTAAAGATCCATTTATTCTCAATGGCTTGCCGATCATTGGGCAAGTCCACCAAAGTCCATACTTTGTTCTCATACATGGATCCTATCTCGGATTTCATGGCCTGAAGCCATTTGTCAGAATCTGGGCTCATCATAGCTTCTTCATAGTTCGTAGGTTCGCCGTTGTCTAACAACATGACTTCCAGGACAGGATTATCGTACCATTCTGGTGCGGAACGTACCCTAGTCGACCTACAAAGTGCAGTAGTAACTTGATCCGAAGTTTCATGATCATCATCATTAGCTTCCTCTTCGGTTGGTGTAGACATCACGGGAACTATTTTCTGTGACGTGCTACCTTCCAATTCGAGAGAAGGTACAATTACCTCATCAAGTTCTACTTTCCTCCCACTCACTTCTTTTGAGAGAAACTCCTTCTCTAGAAAGGACCCATTCTTGGCAACAAAGATCTTGCCCTCGGATATGTGGTAGAAGGTATACCCAATGGTGTTTTTAGGGTATCCTATGAAGACGCACTTCTCCGCTTTGGGTTCGAGCTTATCAGGCTGAAGCCTCTTGACATAAGCGTCGCATCCCCAAACTTTAAGAAACGACAGCTTAGGTTTCTTGCCAAACCACAACTCATACGGTGTCGTCTCAACGGATTTAGACGGTGCCCTATTTAAAGTGAATGCGGCTGTCTCTAATGCATAACCCCAAAACGATAGTGGCAAATTGATAAGAGACATCATAGAACGCACCATATCCAATAGAGTACGATTACGATGTTCGGACACACCATTACGCTGTGGTGTTCCAGGTGGCGTGAGCTGTGAAACAATTCCACATTGTCTTAAATGCATTCCAAACTCGTAACTCAAATATTCACCTCCACGATCAGATCGTAGAAACTTTATTTTCTTGTTACAATGATTTTCCACTTCACTCTGAAATTCCTTGAACTTTTCAAATGTTTCAGACTTGTGTTTCATTAAGTAAATATACCCATATCTACTCAAATCATCTATGAAGGTAAGAAAAAAACGATATCCACCGTGTGCTTCAACACTCATTGGACCGCATACATCAGTATGTATTATTTCCAATAAGTCACTAGCTCGCTCCATTGTTCCGGAGAACGGAATTTTAGTCATCTTGCCCATGAGGCATGGTTCACATGTCTCAAATGATTCATAATCAAGAGATTCCAAAAGTCCATCGGCATGGAGTTTCTTCATGCGTTTTACACCAATATGACCTAAGCGGCAGTGCCACAAATATGTGGTACCATCATTATTAACTTTGCATCTTTTGGCATCAATATTATGAATATGTGTATCACTATGATCGAGATTCAACAAGAATAAACCATTCACAAGGGGTGCATGACCATAAAAGATATTACTCATATAAATAGAACAACCATTATTCTCTGACTTAAATGAATAACTGTCTCGCAATAAACAAGATCCAGATATAATGTTCATGCTCAACGCAGGCACCAAATAACAATTATTTAGGTTTAAAACTAATCCCGAAGGTAGATGTAGAGGTAGCATGCCGACGGCGATCACATCAACCTTGGAACCATTTCCGACGCGCATCGTCACCTTGTCCTTAGCCAGTCTTCGTTTATTCCGCAGCTCCTGTTTCGAGTTACAAATATTAGCAACCGAACCAGTATCAAATACCCAGGCGCTACTACAAGCACTAGTAAGGTACACATCAATAACATGTATATCAAATATACCTTTGTTGACGTTGCCAGCCTTCTTATCTGCCAAGTACTTGGGGCAGTTCCGCTTCCAGTGACCATTCCCCTTGCAGTAGAAGCACTCAGTCTCGGGTTTGGGTCCAGCCTTGGGTTTCTTCACGGGAGCGGCAACTGCTTTACCGTTCTTCCTGAAGTTCCCTTTCTTTCCCTTACCTTTCTTGAAACTAGTGGTCTTTTTAACCATCAACACTTGATGCTCCTTCTTGATTTCTACCTCCGCGGCCTTAAGCATCGCGAAGAGCTCGGGAAGTGTTTTCTCCATCCCTTGCATATTATAGTTCATCACAAAGCCCTTATAGCTTGGTGGCAGTGATTGGAGAATTCTGTCAATAACCGAGTCATCTGGAAGATTAACTCCCAACTGAGTCAAGCGGTTGTGCAACCCAGACATTCTGAGTATATGCTCACTAACAGAACTGTTCTCCTCCATTTTACAGCTAAAGAACTTGTCGGAGATGTCATACCTCTCGACCTGGGCATGGGCTTGAAATACCAATTTCAGCTCCTAGAACATCTCATATGCTCCGTGGTGCTCAAAACGTCTTTGGAGCCCCGGTTCTAAGCCGTAAAGCATGGCGCACTGAACTATCGAGTAGTCATCAGAACGTGCCTGCCAGATGTTCACAACATCCACAGACGACGCTGGAGGGGGTGCGTCACCTAGCGGTGCATCAAGGACATAAGCCTTCTGTGCAGCAATGAGGATAATCCTCAAGTTACGGACCCAGTCCACATAGTTGCTTCCAGCATCTTTCAACTTAGCTTTCTCTAGGAACGCATTAAAATTCAGGGGAACTACAGCGCGAGCCATTGATCTACAACACAATTTTTTTGCAAAGACAATTAAGACTAAGTTCATGATAATTTTAGTTCAGTTAATCAAATTACTAATGAACTCCCACTTAAATCAACATCCCTCAAGTTGTCAAAGTGACACATGATCCAAATCAACTAACCCATGTCCGATCATCACGTGAGATGGGGTAGTCATCAATGGTGAACATCTCCATGTTGATCATATCTACTATATGACTCATGTTCGACCTTTCGGTCTCCTGTGTTCCGAGGCCATGTCTGTACATGCTAGGCTCGTCAAGTTTAACCCAAGTATTCTGCATGTGTAAAACTGGCTTACACCCGTTGTATGCGAACGTAGAGTCTATCACACCCGATCATCACGAGGTGCTTCGAAACGACGAACTTTTGCAACGGTGCATACTTAGGGAGAACACAATTTCTTGAAATTAAGTGAAGGGATCATCTTATAATGCTACCGTCATTCTAAGCAAAATAAGATGCATAAAAAGGATAAACATCACATGCAATCAATATGTGACATGATATGGCCATTATCATCTCGTGCCTTTGATCTCCATCTCTAAAGCACCGGCATGATCTCCATCGTCACTGGCATGACACCATGATCTCCATCATCATGTCGTCATGTGGTCGTCTCCGCCAACTATTGCTTCTACAACTATTGCTAGCGCATAGCGATAAAGTAAAGCAATTACATGGCGATTAAGAAATTAAAGACAACCCTATGGCTCCTGCCGGTTGCCGTACTCATCGACATGCAAGTCGTGAACCTATTACAAAATATGATCATCTCATACATCAACATATATCACATCACGTTTTGGCCATACCACATCACAACATGCCCTGTAAAAACAAGTTAGACGTCCTCTACTTTGTTGTTGCAAATTTTACGTGGCTGCTATGGGCAACTAGCAAGAACCGTTCTTACCTACGCAAAGCCACAACGGTGATAATCAAGTTGCCTTTTAACCTTCTATAAGGACAGCCTTTGTCAAATTAGATTCAACTAAAGTAGGAGAGACAGACACCCGCTAGCCACCTTATGCAAAACAAGTTGCATGTTAGTCGGTGGAACCGGTCTCATGTGCGAGGACATGTAAGGTTGGTCCGAGCCGCTTCTTCCCACAATACCGCCAAATCCAAATAAGACAAGAGAGGTAAGCAATTTGAGCATCAACGCCCACAACTTTTGTGTTCTACTCGTGCATATACATCCACGCATAGACCTAGCTCTGATACCACTGATGGGGAACGAAGCATGAAAATCAAAAAAATTCCTACGAACACCCAAGATCTATCTAGGAGAAGCATAGCAACGAGAGGGGAGAGTGTGTCTACGTACCCTCGTAGACCAAAAAATGGAAGCGTATATAACGCGGTTGATGTAGTCGTACTCTTCGCGATCCGATCACGATCCAACCGATCTAGTGCCGAACGGACGACACCTCCGAGTTTAGCACACGTGTGGCTCGATGACGTCTCCTCCTCCTTGATCCAGCAAGAGAAGGCAGAGAAGTAGATGGGATCACAACCAGCACAATGGCGTGGTGGTGATGGTGGTGGTGGAGCACCGACAGCGCTTCGCTAAGCGTCGTCGGGACGAGGCGGTGGTGTAACGGGAGAGAGAGGGGTGCCCAGGGGCTGGTGTGTCCTCTTGGGGCGCCCCCTCCTCTATATATATAGGTGGAGGGGCGTGGGGAACAGCCCCTCCAAGCCCTAGGGCGCAGTCAAGGGGGAGAGGACTTGGACTCCAAGTCCAGTCCTATTCCTACTAGGACTCCCCTTTTTTTTTCCTTCCCTAGCCACATGGGCTTTTGAGGACTTGGTGCGCCTAGCCTAATAAGGCCAGGGCGCCTCCCCTTAGCCCATTCCAGCCCTTGGGACGTGGTGGACCCACTTGTGGACTTCCGGACCCCTCCGGAATCCTCCGAAACCTTCTGGAAGCTTCCCGGTACAATACCGAAAAAACTGCACCTTTTTCCGGAACCCAAAATATGACTTCCCATATATAAATCTTTACCTCTCGACCATTCCGAGACTCCTCGTGACGTCCGGGATCTCATCTGGGACTCCAAACAACATTCGGTTACCAATCATCAAATATCCCAATACTACTCTAGCGTCAACGAACGTTAAGCGTGCGAGCCTGCGGGTTCGGGAATCATGTAGTCATGACCGAGACACCTCTCCGGTCAATAACCAATAGCAAGACCTGGATGCCCATATTGATTCCTACATATTCCACGAAGATCTTTTATCGGTTGAACCACGATGTCAATGATTCGGTTAATCCCGTATGCAATTCCCTTTGTCCGGCGATATGTTACTTGCCCGAGATTCGATCGTCGGTATCTCCATACCTAGTTCAATCTCGTTACCGGCAAGTCACTTCACTTGTTCCGTAATACAAGATCCCATGACTAACCCATTAGCCACATTGCTTGCAAGATCTTTACGATGTTGTATTACCGAGAGGGCCCAGAGATATCTCTCCGTCATACGGAGTGACAAATCCCAGTCTCAATTCGTGCCAACCCAACAAACGCCTTTGGAGATACCTGTAGAGCACCTTTATGATCACCCAGTTACGAAGTGACGTTTGGATACACACTAAGTATTCCTCCGGTGTTAGGGAGTTGCACGATCTCATGGTCTAAGGAACAGATACTTGACATGAAGAAAGCTGTAGCAAATAAACTAAACGATCTGGTGCTAAGCTTACGGTTGGGTCTTGTCAATCACATCATTCTCCTAATGATGTGATCCCGTTATCAAATGACAACTCATGTCTATGGTTAGGAAACCTTAACCATCTTTGATCAACGAGCTAGTCTAGTAGAGGCTCACTAGGGACACGGTATTTGTTTATGTATCCACACATGTATTTAAGTTTCCGGTCAATACAATTCTAGCACGAATAATAAACCTTTATCATGATGAAAGCACATTTGCTCCCTTGGTGGTTTTGGTAATTCATAACAACATATATATCATTGAACTAATATCCATTCAAGATTAAGATTTCAGGATGTTCAATGATTGGCATGGCATGGACTAGAGATGTGGACCCCTCAAAATGCTAAGGACAAGAATTGGCAAGGATCAAGACTCTACATTTTTGGTTTACTGATCCAAGATCACATTGAGTCCATAGGAAAGCCAATTCTATTAAAAGGGGATGAGGTGTTGCTTAATGGTCTTTTTTCTCAAAGTGCTTAGTGACAGCATTCCTAAACCCTCAACCACTCACTCTACCCAAATATGTCCAAAACCCAAAGTCCAACTCGGCCCCACCGAAATTTCCAATCCGGCCTCACCGAGTTCATCCAAGACTTAGCCACTACCAAACCCTAACAAATCGGATCCACCGAAATGGATCTCGGTCTCACCAAGATGGCCTTGCCAAATCTCTGTAATCGTTTGCATTTACTTCGGTCTCATCGAGTTTGCAAATCGGTCTCACCGAGATGGCTTGCCAACTCTCTGTTGCCTTATTGCTTCACTTCGGTCCTACCGAGTTGATGCAATCGGTGCCACCGAGATGAGGATTGCCCTAAGCCATTGCACTTCGGTCCATCCGAGTTGTTCGTATCAGTCCCACCGAGACTCCTAAAGTTCATATCTTTTACACAGTTCGGTGCTACCGAGATTATCGTTTCGGTGCCACCGAGTTGGGTCAAAAGTGTGTAACGGTTGGATTTTGTGTGGAGGCTATATATACCCCTCCACCCCATCCTTCTCAGAAAGGAGAGCCATCAGAACGTGCCTACACTTCCACCATACATTTTCTGAGAGAGAACCACCTACTCATGTGTTGAGATCAAGATATTCCACTCCTACCATTTGAACCTTGATCTCTAGCCTTTCCCAAGTTGCTTTCCACTCAAATCCTTCTTCCACCATAGCCAAATCTGTGAGGAGTGATTGAGTGCTGGGAAGACTATCATTTGAAGCACAAGAGCAAGGAGTTCATCAACAACACACCGTCTATTACCTTTTGGAGAGTGGTATCTCCTAGATTGGTTAGGTGTCGCTTGGGAGCCTCCAACCAGATGTGGAGTTGAACCAAGAAGTTTGTAAGGGCAAGGAGATCGCCTACTTCGTGAAGATCTACCCCGAGTGAAGCTAGTCCTTCGTGGACGTAAGCCATGGTGGAATAGGCAAGGTTGCTTCTTCGTGGACCCTTCGTGGACTCGCGCAGCCGTTACCCTTCGTGGGTTGAAGCCTCCATCAACGTGGACGTACGATAGCACCACCTATCGGAACCACGCCAAAAACCGTCGTGTCTTCATTGCGTTTGAAATCTCCTACCCCCTCTCTACATACATATGCAATTGCTTACATTCCGCTGCTATACTCTTAGAATTGCATGTGTAGGGTGATGCTTGACATGTACTATTGCTAAAATCTGCCTACAACTAAAATCTGGGAAAAGGTTAAGTTTTATTTGGTCAAGTAGTCTAATCACCCCCCCTCTAGACATACTTTTGATCCTACAAGTGGTATCAGAGCTTTGGTCTCCGTAAGCCTTGATTTCCATAGCTTTGGTGATTCTACATCAACATTAAGCATCCACATCTTCAACATCTACATGAAGTCATCATCGACAAAACCCAAGGTTAGTTCAACCCTCTTAGGGGGGATATCACATCTAGGGGGAGCTTTGCTCTAAACAATTGAGCTAAAGCAACTCTTATGGTGTGAACACATTAATGCTTTATGTAAAAGTGGTATCCCCACTTGTGCTTAAACGATGAGTATGACCTATGATCAAATGTTCTCATTTGGCTCCTAAGTCAATATACTCATATATAGATGACCTAGTCATCGCCATTGCTTGATAGATGCTAGAATTGGTTATGCATGTTTGACACATATTTCATTTGCTATCTTATTGTGTGAGCATGTTGATTTGCATGTTTTCATCATTCGAGGACATCCATTTGTTGTTTTGATTGTCTTGGTTTTTCTGGCCAAGTGGATGTACAAGAATGCCTAAGAACCTTCTCTAGCTATCTATGCTTTCTTGTCTCAAATTCTATTCTTGCCGCATCACAAAAATTGAACAAGTCATCTTCGGACCCTCCGGGTGAGGAGCACTCGGAGCCACCGATCTGAAAGGGCTGAACCTCCAAAACCTTCTAATTGATTTCGGTCGGACCAACCTACTCAAACTCGGTCGAACCGAAAGCATTTAGACTGATCTAGGTTTTCATCTCGGTGCTACCGATTAGACCAACTCGGTCGGACCGAGTTGCTGTAACTGCAAGCAGTTGCACGTCTCGGTGCTACCGATTTGTTCCACTTGGTGCCACCGACAGCACATGGGTATATATATCCAGCGGCTCGTGCGGTTGAAAATTTCTTCAAACGTTATGCGCCCGCGCCCCATTGCTGCCGCCCCTTTGGTCTCCGGATCGTCGCCGTCGTCGCCTGTGCGCCCTCGCCGCAGGACTTCGTCGCCGTCAACGGTAATCTCCACCGCCGTTGCCGCCGTAGAGGAACTCCACCGAGTTAGGGTGAGTTTCGATCCCTTTCGTGCTTCCCTTTTCCGATTCAATGCACGATTGGATAGCCTGTAATCTTGCCACGAATGCAATTCACTTTCCACCAGATTAGTTCATTTGAACGAGATTCGAGCAAAATATTTAGGGTTAGGTTTCCGCCGAATGCATCTCGGACCGACCGAATAGGAATTTTCGGTCCCACCGATTTGGCCCTGGCCATAGCACAAGTACATCTCGGTGCCACCGAGTTGTGCGAATCGGTAAGACCGAAAGTAACGTCTCAGTGAAACCCTAGCATCTCGGAGCCACCGAAACCCATCTCGGTCAGACCGAAATGGCGTGCCATGTCTCTGTAGTGTGCTTCGGTGTCACCGAGATTACCAACTCGGTCCATCCGAACTGCATTCTGTGAAAACCTAGAACTAAAGTTTGAACTCATTTTTATGAAAAACCATCTGCTTTTTGTGATGACTCATCTACTCTACCCATACCTATCTATTCACAGGGTCAGCTCAGCACAATGTCTGATGTTAGTGACAGTCAAAACAGGTCAGAGCAGCATGAAGAGCAAAGTGAAGGATCAAGCCATAATGAAAGTTACTATGAGGGAGAGAGAAGCTCTCCAGATCTTCCTAAAGCTGCAACCAGAACACAGAAGAAGAAAACCTCAGATAGTGAGGATGAGGACTTTGTTGCAAGTGAAACTGCACAAAAGAAGAAGAGAGTAGTGCTAGCTAAGGAGTAGAGCACAAAGCCTACTTCTGTCAAGGAAAGAACTGCTATGAGGAAAGTGCCTCAGAAGACTATGCAAGAGCCTAGTGAGGCAGCTGCAGGTGCCAAGAAGAAAAGAGTAAGGAAATCTTTTGCCCGAGTGATTGGCAGACCTACTATGATGATTGATGAGGAAGAAGAAGAGGAGGAAGAGCCAGCTGCTGCACCCCCTGCAAAAGCACAGAAGCTCATATCTGATGCTATCAAGACTGCTGCACCTCCCAAGTCAAAGCCTAAGGCACCAGCACCCAAGAGATCAACCAGAAACATATCTGCTGCAGAGAAGAACAAGGCCCCAGTGTCTGAATCAACGGTTGATGAAGAGCCTCTAGTGCTCAGAAAATTGAAGCCCAAGATACCAGAACATGACAACGCACACCCAGTAGCTGAGAACATGATGTTGAGAAAGGATAAAGGACTGCGTCAATGGAGATTGTCAGATCCTTATGCTATCAAAAGGAGGACAACTTGTGATTATCGTTTTCACACCCGTGAGCAACAGGATTTCTATGAGATAATATTGCTTGACAAGAAGCCCATAGTCAGTGACATGAGATGGGTGGACTGGGAATACATTGATGAGAACGAGGATTATTTCCCCCATGTGCATGAAAGCTTCAGAATTGCAGGTGTTGATGAATTTGTTGGGAAGAAATTGACTAAGTGGAATGACGAGATGGTCATGCAATTCTACTCCACAACACATTTCTATCCAGATGGTCGCATAGTGTGGATGACTGAGGGCATTAGATATCAATCAACTATTTCCGAGTGGGCAAATCTTCTTGGTGCACCCAAGGAAGAAGATGATGATTATGATGTTTATGCCAAGCTCAAGTTTGATCACAATTATATGAAGAACATGTACACTGCTATTCCCCAGGAGGATCTTGAGACTCACAAGCTTGGATCAGTGAAGCATTTGCTACCAGGTCTGGCCACCTCAAACACTATACTGCGGTACACTCTGCTACCCAAGTCAGGAGATGATAAGATGATTCGTGGCCACTCCATCAACTTGCTGTATTTATTCGATACACCTCAGAAATTCAAGGTGATGAGCCTGATAGTCGAGACTATCAAGAGGACAGCAGCAGATCAGAAGAGATCGTGTGGTTATGCTCCACATATTCAGTTGTTGATCAATTCCAAGGTTGGAACCAGCACGTATCTTCTTGATCGAGAGCATTTGCCACTCCGTCCAGATTTTGAGGACAACGTTATAGTGATGGATCCTTCGCATCCCACTTCTGCCCAAACTCAAGAGGAAATCCGCAAAGCACAAGAAGCTAAAGCAGCTCAGGAAGCAGTAGCTCCAAATGCTCCAATTGCGAATCTCAAGACACCAAAAGACCAAATGCAATATCTGCTTGAAGCCACTCTGAGGATTGAGCGAAGTCTGGCCAACCTCACCCAGACCCAGGCTAGTTTTGAGCGGATTATTGAGACAAAGTTTCATGACTTGGATGTCAAAGTGACTGAGATTCAGACTTCAGTGGAACAGCTGCAAGGAGATGTCGATGTTGTCAAGCTTGCCAGATCAGATGACAGTGAAGATGAGAGACCGACTACAGAGCAGTTTCAGTCAGTGCCTAGGGCTGCCAGGTCAGCTGCGATACCAGTTGTGGATCCACGGACCACAGTATCTGCACCAGCCGCCACAGCCACAGTGCCACAGCAGGTCTCCACTCCTCCAGTCCAGCAGTCGTCAGCAGAAGCATTCGCGGAAGCTCTCATCTCAACGCCGTCTACGCACATCGGAGCCGCCAGCAGGAGATCGCCTTCGGAGGATCGTGCCTAGAGAGCCGACTAGTGCTATACGATTCGAACTTTTTGGTACTTGTTGCCAAAGGGGGAGGATTTGTATAGATCATAGGCTTCGAGAGAGAGAGTTTCTTGTTTTTGATTTGCTTCGAGAGTTTCTTTTCTACTTGTTTGCTACTTGTTTGATCGTTTGTTGATACTCTTTGTTATGTGTGTGCCTGCTACAATATTTTGTCGTTTATACTTGTGAGATACGATGGTGATTGATCATATTATGCCTATTGTGATATTCCATGTTTATCTCTACTATTATCTTGTATGATCAATTACTTATGTTGGTGATGCGTGCTTACCTTTCCAATCATATCATTTTGCGCGCTCCACCAAGATGTATGTGACATGGAAGAGTGACCCATGATCCTAATCGATTGTGCATTTGCATTCAAACGCAAATTTTTAATAATGCACAAATTTAGGGGGAGCTCTCGCTTATCACATACTTCTCAAAGCGAAGATGCATTTCATTTACTTAATCATCTGTCGAAGCTTTGATCTATATGTTGTCATCAATTACCAAAAAGGTGGAGATTGAAAGCACATTTGCTCCCTTGGTGGTTTTGGTAATTCATAACAACATATATCTCATTGAACTAATATCCATTCAAGATTAAGATTTCAGGATGTTCAATGATTGGCATGGCATGGACTAGAGATGTGGACCCCTCAAAATGCTAAGGACAAGAATTGGCAAGGATCAAGACTCTACATTTTTGGTTTAGTGATCCAAGATCACATTGAGTCCATAGGAAAGCCAATACTATTAAAAGGGGATGAGGTGTTGCTTAATGGTCTTTTTGCTCAAAGTGCTTAGTGACAGCATTCCTAAACCCTCAACCACTCACTCTACCCAAATATGTCCAAAACCCAAAGTCCAACTCGGCCCCACCGAAATTTCCAATCCGGCCTCACCGAGTTCATCCAAGACTAAGCCACTGCCAAACCCTAACAAATCGGATCCACCGAAATGGATCTCGGTCTCACCGAGATGGCCTTGCCAACTCTCTGTAATCGTTTGCATTTACTTCGGTCTCACCGAGTTTGCAAATCGGTCTCACCGAGATGGCTTGCCAACTCTCTGTTGCCTTATTGCTTCACTTCAGTCCTACCGAGTTGATGCAATCGGTGCCACCGAGATGAGGATTGCCCTAAGCCATTGCACTTCAGTCCATCCGAGTTGTTCGTATCGGTCCCACCGAGACTCCTAAAGTTCATATCTTTTACACAGTTCGGTGCTACCGAGATTATCGTTTCGGTGCCACCGAGTTGGGTCAAAAGTGTGTAACGGTTGGATTTTGTGTGGAGGCTATATATACCCCTCCACCCCATCCTTCTCAGAAAGGAGAGCCATCAGAACGTGCCTACACTTCCACCATTCATTTTCTGAGAGAGAACCACCTACTCATGTGTTGAGATCAAGATATTCCACTCCTACCATTTGAACCTTGATCTCTAGCCTTTCCCAAGTTGCTTTCCACTCAAATCCTTCTTCCACCATAGCCAAATCTGTGAGGAGTGATTGAGTGCTGGGAAGACTATCATTTGAAGCACAAGAGCAAGGAGTTCATCAACAACACACCGTCTATTACCTTTTGGAGAGTGGTGTCTCCTAGATTGGTTAGGTGTCGCTTGGGAGCCTCCAACCAGATGTGGAGTTGAACCAAGAAGTTTGTAAGGGCAAGGAGATCGCTTACTTCGTGAAGATCTACCCCGAGTGAGGCTAGTCCTTCGTGGACGTAAGCCATGGTGGAATAGGCAAGGTTGCTTCTTCGTGGACCCTTCGTGGGTGGAGCCCTCCGTGGACTCGCGCAGCCGTTACCCTTCGTGGGTTGAAGCCTCCATCAACGTGGACGTACGATAGCACCACCTATCGGAACGACGCCAAAAACCGCCGTGTCTTCATTGCGTTTGAAATCTCCTACCCCCTCTCTACATACAATGCAATTGCTTACATTCCGCTGCTATACTCTTAGAATTGCTTGTGTAGGGTGATGCTTGACATGTACTATTGCTAAAATCTGCCTACAACTAAAATCTGGGAAAAGGTTAAGTTTTATTTGGTCAAGTAGTCTAATCACCCCCCCTCTAGACATACTTTCGATCCTACACATGAACAAGGAAATATTATAATAACCATTTTATTATTGCCTCTAGGGCATATTTCCAACAAACATATCCTTTGACAACATTTGATTCTATGCTTCATTCATGTCATTTTGGATACACATGTTGTTCCTTGCAAATCTAACCCATGTAGGAAGATGAACTACAAATGATAGGATTGCTCCCAACTTCACTCCATGAGCATCCACCTCAAGTTCAACTACATGATGGACACCAACACCAAAAAAACCCAATGTAAGTTCTCACATCTTAGAGAAGCTTTACTCAAAGTTATGAGCTAAAGCAACTCAACAACATGTGAATACATTGAAATGCTTAAAGGACAAATGGCAACCCCATTTTGAGCATAACGATGAGTATGACCTATGATCAAGTGTTCTCACTTGACTCCTAAGTCAATATATTCTAACATAGGTGACCTATTCGCCGATCCTTCTAGATGAAGTTCTCTAGTGTCTATCTTGTGTCTTTTTCTTGCTAGAGCGTTTCTTTTTTTCAAAAAAAACTTCATCTAGATGTTTCTTTCCTTTCTGTGTTCTTTTTCTTTAGCTAGCTTCTAGTAAATTCATTGCAAATCTTTGTGAGAGCTTCTTGCCTAGTGAGCTGAGTTGACAAAATTTTCCATTTGCACTAAACTCGGTCACACCGAATTGTTCCAACTCGGAGTCACCGACTTAATTGCTCAAAGGAGTTTTCTTTCAAGTATTTTCTGTGTTTTCTGCTCCAGCTCCACTCAATGATTATTTCCCTCTACTTGCATCTGGAACTATATCATGGCTAGTTGTGTTTCTCAAGGACCACACCCACTTGACCAATAACCTTGAAGCTATCCCTTCTTGGAAATTGATGTCAAAGGGGGAGAGAGATGCACATCAATGCTTATCACCATAACCTCTTCGATATCAAAAGGTATATCCTAAGGGAGAGTGATGCATTTTACAAGAGGAGAGAATGCTACATGTTTCTAAGAGGGGAGAAACATGATCTGTCTTCTGTTTTCTCTAGTTTTCTCACCCTACCTACTCCCAATATCGAATGCTAGATTCAGGGGGAGAGGAAATTCTTTTAGGGGGGAGACAACTAATTCTATTTGATCTTTCTTTTGGGGACATGTCTGCTTCTGACAGAAGTATTCACTAAGTGATACTCTCTTCTACATGTCATCCCAATCTTGGTTTCTTGTTGATCTTGTGTCTTTTCTTGGAGAAATTGTCTTGTGTTATCTAACCCTGTTTTCTCAAGTGTATTTCTTCAGGTATATGATCAAGAACTCTGAGGTAAGTATGTGCATCATACTCATGTGCATGATGACTTCTTGCTTTTGCACATATTGTTTGCAAGAAAATAGTCATGGACATGAGGGTACTTCAACTTCATTTTGCTGCTCTGATGCATATAGCCAAGATACATGTTACATGTGCATTTCCTTTGTGCTTCTACTTTCCATAAGCTTTCATCATTTACTAGTTGCACATCTATAGGGGGATCTCATACATGTTACATGTTTCCTTCAAAGCTTTCATACAATCTTCTTCTACATCTTTATTTGAAGCTTTGATGTATGTTGTCATCAACTACCAAAAATGGGGAGATTGAAAGCACATTTGCTCCCTTGGTGGTTTTGGTAATCAATGTCAACATACATGTTGTTGGACTAATACTTTTATCTAGTGTATTTCAGCTAAGTTCAACAATGGCATGGCAAGGACAAGAAGATGAGGATCCCTTCAAAATGTCAAGGACAAGATTGGCAACTACATGACTCTACATTTTCAGTTTAGTGATCCAAGATCACATTGAGTCCCTTAGGAAAGCCAATACTATTAAAAGGGGATGAGGTGTTAATGATAAGGTTGTTGCTCAAGTGCTTAGTGGCATTGCTCCAAAAACCCTTAGTTATTTTCTCACAATCACATCTGTCCAAAACCCTAATTCACTATCTCGGTCCCACCAAAACTACTACATCCGGACCCACCAAGATTACCAATTCATATTGCCACTGCCAAACCCTAGCAATTCGGTTTGACTGAAAAGGATCTCGGTCCCACCAAGATGGCCTTGCCAAGTTTCTGTGATGACATTATTTCACTTCAGAATCACCGAGTTGAAATAATCAGAATTTCCGAAACTGGGTTTTGCCCTAGCCATTGCACTTCAGTCCCACCGAGTTGTTCCATTTCAGTCCCACCGAAAAACCTAAAGTTCACATCTTTTACACTAGTCGATCTCACCGAGTTTACAATCGGTCTCACCGATTTGGGTCAAAAGTGTGTAACGGTTGGATTTTTGGTGAAGGCTATTTATGCCCCTCCACCCCCACTTACTCTCTAAGAGAGAGCCATCAGAACGTGCCTACACTTCCACCATATATTTTCTGAGAGAGAACCACCTACTCATGTGTTGAGATCAAGAGATTCCAATCCAACCATTTGAACCTTGATTTCTAGACTCTTCAAGTAGTTTTCCACTCCAATCATTCTCCTACCCAAGCCAAATCTGTGAGAGAGAGATTGAGTGTTGAGGAGACTATCATTTGAAGCACAAGAGTAAGGAGTTCATCATCAACACACCATTTATTACCTTTTGGAGAGTGGTGTCTCCTAGATTGGTTAGGTGTCACTTGGGAGCCTCCAAGATCTTGTGGAGTTGAACCAAGGAGTTTGTAAGGGCAAGGAGATCGCCTACTTCGTGAAGATCTACCCCGAGTGAGGCTAGTCCTTCGTGGACGGAAGCCATGGTGGAATAGGCAAGGTTGCTTCTTCATGGACCCTTCATGGGTGGAGCCCTCCATGGACTTGTGCAACCGTTACCCTTCGTGGGTTGAAGTCTCCATCAACGTGGATGTACGATAGCACCACCTATCGAAACCATGCCAAAAACCACCGTGTCTTCATTGCGTTTGATCTTCTTTTCTCTACCCCATTACTTTCCGCACATTTGCATGCTTTACTATTTCCGCTGCTCTATCTCTAGATATGCATGTGTAGGAAGTCTTGGTGATATCTTAACTAGTGCTAAAATTTGCCTAAATTCCAAGAGAATTAAAAACTGTACCTTTGGTTGGTTAAGAGTCTATTCACCTCCCCTCTAGACCTATCTTCTCGACCCTACACCTAGGGGCCAAAGACATCACTATCACTGATCATGAAGTTGTGAAAAAGTTGCTCAGATCTCTGGACAGTTCCTTTGACACTCTTGTATTGATGATACGGGAGAGAGCTGATTTCAAGGTACTCGATTCAGCTAACATCATGGAAAGGCTGAACACTCATGAGGAACAGAAAGAAGAAAAGAGAGATCGCTATGGCTCAAGTTACCGAAAGAGTCACGCACTCAAAGCAGTAGCTGAATCTTCCTCAGAAGACAATGCCGAAGAAGATTCCGATGATCCTGACAGTATCAGCAAGGACCTCGTGCTGATAACGAAACGCTTCCAATATTTGTGAAAGAAAAATCAGTTTTAGAAGAGAGGCTCAAACAGCTTAGGAAGTTCCAAGTCCTCATCATAACCTTCGAGAGACGACACCTGCTTCAAGTGCAAAAATCCAGGGCATTTCATCTCAGACCGCCCTCTATGGGAAGCTGAGATTCGAGCCAGCGAAAGATTTGATTCGAGCAACAACAAGCATGGAAAAGGCCAGAGCAAGAACTATGACTCAGATGATGAGAAGAAAACCAAGAAGTTCTTCAAGAAGAAGGATAGTTCCTCCTCCAAGTCATCATCAAGATCTTCTTCACGGAATCCCTCCAAGTCCACCTCCAACCGCAAGAACACTTCTTGCAAGGCCAATGCGTACATCGGCAAGGAGATGGATTCTGAAGAAGAAGAATCCTCAGGCTCCGAAGAAGCTGTTGATTCCAAAGATGAATTAGACTCTGGCATGGCCGGCATCGCGTGCGCCTCCACCCCAGCATCAAACTTCTTTGAGAACCACTCGAGCGATGATGAGGCTCCTGCTTACTGCTTCATGGCAAAGGCACCTAAGGAAAAGGTACCTCCCAAACATCACATGGTTTACACCAATGATCAATTTTCTTCAGATGATGATGATCATGCAAAACTAATTAAAATTGCCAAGAAGCAACAATACTCTCTCGAGAAAATTGAGAAAACTCTTAGGAAGTCCGAAGGGTTGTTAGTTGAGGAGATGGATAAAAACCAAACACTGACAGAAGAGCATTCTGCTCTCGAGTCACGAATGGAGGAACTAACGACTCGTCTCTCTCGGCCGACCACGAGAGGCTGGCTTATGATTACCTGAAAAGGAAACAAGAACTCGAGTCACTGAGAGAGGCTCATGATGACTTGATTAGGGAAAATTCTCTTCTAACCCAATTACTTAAGGAATGACCTAAAGTGTTTGTACAACCTTGCTTAAAATGCCTTGAATGCAGCAATGTGAATCTAATGTTGAATCTTCCATGACTACTGAAAGAAATGTTCCTTCCAATGATATCAATGCTAACCCCTCGTTTGAGGAAACTGGTGCTATATCTGATGAAAATGCTAGGTTGAAAGATCTTCTTCAGACAGGGATGTTCAAAAGTCTCAAGGGACATCAAACCTGTGATGTCCTGAAGAAATCCATCATGCACAAGAATCCTAGAAATGAAGGATTGGGTTTTGAAAGGAAACTGAATGAAAATGGCTCCTACTAGAAACCTAAGCAATATCCTCGCACTGTGTGGGTGCCTGCAAAGAGCAAAACGCTCGATCCTGCTTTACTCTTGGGATATGATTGGCCCATTCCTGAATATGCTTATGACGACTCTCTGGACAACTACAAGTTGTTGAAGAACCAGCGTGGTGAGGCTGTGGCTCGCTACATTGGGCCAAATAGCAGGAATGGACCCCCGAAGAAAACCAGCTAGGTTCCTAAGAAAACTATCGAGGCATTACCTGTTACGGTTCTACTGACCATGCAGGCTGAAAATGCTTGATATATCCTCAAGAAGGCTCGACAGAATGAGTATATGCATACTTCTTCTAACCACTATACTCATATGTGTGGGAAGAATTACAATGCATATTCCTTTGATTATGCTCGCTCCTCTTCGAGAAACAACTCTTATGGTTACCGAAAGAAATCATATCCTGCTCGCTCATATGTTTCTCAGCCACCTGCCAAGATGTGGGTGGTTAAGAAAGCATAATTCTCCTGCAGGACTATGTCTCCAGGTGCACTGAATGGATCATGGATAGTGGATGCACTAGTCATATGACCAGAGAAAAGTCATTGTTTGTCGACCCCAACTTAACTACTTCTTCTCAAAAGTTCATTACTTTCGGCGACAACAACAAAGGAAAGGTAATTGGGCTAGGTAAAATTGTTATATCCAAAGATAAGAACATTGAGGATGTTCTGATGTAGGGTGGAACCCTAGTTCATGATTTCACACTTGGAGGTGGGGAAAGGAGCAAATCAAGAGAAGAACACAAGATGAACACTCAATTGACAAAGATCCAATCACACATGTGCTAAATCAACATACATAAGAGGGATACAAAGGTCCAAATCCAACACAAGATGGCAAAAGAGGAACTAGTTCATCCAAATCCTTAGAGGAATTGAGGGCTTGATATCCAAGAGGATCTTCCCTAGAAGGGGTCTTGAATCCACTAGAGGATCTTCTCACATGGAGGCCTTGATCTCCATGGGAGAGGGTAGTGGATGAGCAAAGCTCTATCTCAAATCTGAGACAATCCTTTTCTAACCCTAGTTCATCCAAGTGAAGGGGTATATATAGTCTAGGGGAATACATGGGTCAAAACCTGAGTGGCTGCGCACAGGCAGGTTCCGGATGTCCGAAAGTTACCAGTCGTTCGGTGTCTCGTGAGGGGCCGGACGTTCGGTGTGGGTCGGACTTCCGACATTTTGGCTCGGTTGAGGCGGAGCCAGATTTTCGGAGGACGCCGATCATCCAGAGGCTCAGACGTCCGAAGGGCTCCGTCCTTCTGTTAATTTGGCACTGGACCTGGTGCGTCGGATTTCCGGAGGTGTTCGGACATCCGTGTCCTATAGTGTGTCGGACGTCCGGTACTTGGCGGTCGTCCGGCGGCTGTAGCGTACGTCGGTTGGCCCTTCTGGCTGGCTGATCTGCGGCGCGTCGGACGTCCGGTAACCAGTGGTCGTCCGGTGCCTGTAGCTTGCCGGCAGCTGATACGTCTCCAACGTATCTATAATTTTTTATTGTTTCTTGCTATTATATTATCAATCTTGGATATTATCAATCTTGGATAGTTTTTTTGCCTGTTTTTGTTTTTTTAGGAAATCAGTACCAAGCGAAGTCCAAACGGAAATAAAACTTTAAAATGATTTTTTCTGGACCAGAAGGGACCCTAGAAGCTTCGGGAGGAGGCCAGAAGCCCTACGGGAGAGCCACGAGCTCACCTGGCGCGCCCCTAGGGGGGGCGCCACCTGAGCTTGTGGGTCCCACGCAACCCCGTTTGACCTAATTCCACTTCTATAAATTCCCAAATATTCCAAAACCAACAGAGAGCCACCCGAAATAACTTTTCTGCCGCCACAAGCTTCTGTTCTTCCGCGATCCCATCTAGAGGCCTTTTCCGGCGATCTGCCGGAGGGGGAATCGATCACGGAGGGCTTCTACATCAACCTTGCTGCCCTTCCGATGATGTGTGAGTAGTTTACCACAGACCTACGGGTCCATAGCTAGTAGCTAGATGGCTTCTTCTCTCTCTTTGATCTTCAATACAAAGTTCTCCATGATCTCCATGGTGTTATATCCGATGTAATCTTCTTTTGCGGTGTGTTTGTTGGGATTCGATGAATTGTGGGTTTATGATCAGATTATTCATTGAAAGTAATCGAGTCTTTTCTGAACTTTATTATGCATGATTGTTATAGCTTTGTATTTCTCTCTGATCTATCCGTTTGGTTTGGCCAACTAGATTAATTTATCTTCGGTGGGAGAGGTGCTTTGTAATGGGTTCAATCTTGCGGTGTCCTCACCCAGTAATAGTAGGGGTAGCGAGGCACGTATTTGTATTGTTGCCATTAAGGATAAAACGACGAGGTTTATTCATATTGCTTGAGTTTATTCTGTCTACATCATGTCATCTTGCTTAAAGCGTTACTCTGTTTGTTATGAACTTAATACCATAGATGCATGCTGGATAGCGGTTGATTGGTGGAGTAATAGTAGTAGATGCAGGCAGGAGTCGGTCTACTTGTCACGGACGTGATGCCTACTAGATCATCGATGGCGCGCGTTGCCGCGCCCATCTATTTTTACTGTTTAATGTTAGGGTTTGATACAAATAGTCATTTTACTTAAAGTTAAAGTAGCAATGGTATGATAGAATTTTGAGTACTCCCTCCGAAAGAAATATAAGAGCGTTTAGATTACTAAAGTAGTGATCTAAACGCTCTTATATTTGTTTACAGAGGGAGTATTTTTTAGTGCATGTGTAGTGCAAGTTGTGAATTATAATTAACCAATACTTATCTGCTTTCTGCTGTGCTGGGTTGGTTATGGCCCTCTTTTCGTGCTAGTCTATTGTTATACGAAAGAGTGATAAGAAGTTTTCATATATATGAAGACACAAAACATAGAAATTAAATTCGCATGATTTGTACAAATCCTGACAAAATATACATAGTTCAAATTATAGTGCCACATATAGATGAATTCTATAGTTAAAGATCAGATGATTCGAAGTGAAGGCTGAAAGAGTATATGGAAAGGTCAATTTACCCATCCATAACACTTCTACGAGTGGGCAGTGGACCCGAGAGTTCACGCACACTTTGGTTGTTAACGTTTACTCAATTGTTGCCTCATATAGCCTAACATATATATGGACCCCCACCGAGAGCACACAATGAACAAACACTGAGATTGGTCAATCATATAACTGTGGAAAACCGAAGAAGAATTAATTCTTCTCAATTACATTTTAGAAACTGGATAATTAGCAGGACATACACCATGACACAATGTACGCACTATCAGATCCTCAATTTTCACTGTGGCTAGAAAACACATGGCATGCATGAATAAAAATTTAATGTTGCATCACTTGAGGATGGATCCATATGTATGGTACGATAATGACTGGGCCAGGAACATCATGTTTTTTTTCAAATCGCATGAGTCTTAATTTGTCCAGTTATTGCCACACATCTTCTTGTGTTCCTTGTTTCGATCATGTGCAGAGCTATACCAAGTTTGAGTTGTTGCCACCAGTGCAGTAAAAGCACCCTATTCAACAACCTAAAATAATGTCCCAAATTTAAGCCTAGCTAGAGCTATTGGGAATCTTTTATCTCTAGAAATCAGATAATGAGGGCTAGACGTTGTAATGAAATAATCATCTGCGCCCTGAAATGCAGGACTCCATAGCAAATATTAATCTATGCTTACATTTTTTGTATACCTTAAGAATATCAAAGGAAACAAACCTTTGTGTTCTTGAGGACATATTATAAGGTTCAATTGTGCTCGCCCCAAGGTTGCCATGGCATCAGATGGTAAAAACAAAGATGCTAAGGTACTCTAATTTTCATGTAGCAATACTGCTACTCATACCTGAAACTGGATTACAAAGTGAGTTTTTGATGTTGACATATATTGCAACAAAGTTGAAGATGCTTAGACTCTAGTATATTTGTTTACTTGATAATTGGCTAACTCAAGCATATATAGAAATCTGTTTGCTTTCAAGCACCTAATATTCAATGCATGAAAAGAGAAAATGGTAGGTACAGAAAGAACATGAGGAATACAACCATAGCAATTAGCATGGATAGAAATTTGATATGGGTCCGAGGGATTTCGAATGTCATATTTGTGAGGACGAGTGAAATGTTCAAAGGGACAATCCCCCATGAAAATAATTTCGTGCAATCCTGCAGTAATAACCAGTACTGGCAGTGTACTATTTTCAAGTGCTTGGAGAAGGTGCAAGTCCGCTACATAAATCAAAACTTAGGGAGTCAACTTCTTGTATGCAGCACCGACACATGATCATTAAGACACTCTTCTAGACGTTTGCTAGTAAAGTTCCTTCAACACAATAAAAACAGAAATAGCACTACCAAACAGAAGCGTAAAACACAACTATATGTGAGGATGATGACATGATGTTACTAAAACCGAAGAGAGCATACAGTCATCATCTTCTCTAAACATCCAACTATTTGGCCATTGCCGAATTCTGAGAAAGATCTGTCATACCTGCACATCTGTTTTCTCCACGAATATCTCCTTTGCCTTATCATACAATTTTTTAACTGGCATCTGGATCACTCAAAGTAATGGATTCCATGAACTATTATAAGAGGTAAGTTACAGTCTTACAGATGGGAAGAAACAAAGTTTTATGAAGGTGAAACCTAGTTGTCTGATTAGCATGGAGGATGGGATTTGACATCAATTTGCAGTGGAGGAGTGGACAACACCAGCGGCCATGACCTGCAGACGAGCGCCCAAACCAATTCCGATGCTTCCCGTGATGGCACCTTCCTGCCAATTGTGCAGGTACGAAGGGCTTCAGCCATAAGGCCGGTGGCGGCAACATTGGTCTTCCCAGTGGGCGGGATGGCAGCAGCAGCGGCATTCGTTCCACCTTGAAGGACTGGCTCCGAGCACTCCATGAAGACAAGGAAAGGAGGTTAGGGGAGATGGGAGGGGCACCACCGTGCGAACTAAATAAAGGAGAAGATGAGTAGGCCGGTGAGTGGCAAGGGCAGCATTAACGGATTTTAGCAACGGCCGCATTACTCCTCGTTTTAATGCTAGCGGATCTGCAACAGTCGCCCATGATGCTCAAACGCTGGCGCTGTCCCTTCAATGTCGCTATCGCTTCGCAACGCCAGGCAGAAGGCTAGCGCGTTGTGTTATGTGGGCTGAGGCCGCTGGGAACCGAATCTGCTGGAGCAATGCGGCTAAATGGGCTTCTTCCATGAGAAAAGGCTCGATTAACCAGAAATGGGCGATTTTGTCACGGGAGTAGCAGCCCATAGAAATGTTTGGTCAAATTTAGCGTGAGTTAACTGCATCTGACGGCCAAAAACATTCTCAGGACGCGATCTAACAATCAAAAACGTTGATGGCCTGAGAGGGCTCCTAGAGTGCTTAGTTGTAATGTCTCTAAATATACATGATCATTGCCATGAATAACATCATAACTATGCGCTTTTCTATCAATTGCTCAACAGTAATTTGTTTATCCACCGTATGCTATTTTCCGAGAGAGAGAAGCCTCTAGTGAAAACTATGGCCCCCGGGTCTACCTTTCATTATATTAGAAAACCCTAATTTCCTTTGCTGCAATTTATTTACTTTTTATTTACTTTTCAATTTATATATCTATCACTATCAGATTTAATCCTTGCAAGTAACGAGTTCAAGGGGATTGACAACCCTCTTGCCCGCGTTGGGTGCAAGTATTTGCTCTCGTGTGTGTAGGTGCTGTTTACTAGGATTTGCTTGGTTCTCCTATTGGTTCGATAACCTTGGTTCGCATTGAGGGAAATACTATCCGCTACTATATTGCTCCACCCTTCCTCTTCGGGGAAAATCCCAACGCAACTCACAAGTAGCAGAAAGAATTTCTGGCGCCGTTGCCGGGGAGACATCATCAAATACCTACAGGTCCCTACACACAATTTATCAATTAGTTGTTCTACCTTTTATTTGCTTTTATTTGTCTTTATTAGTCTCGTTAAAAAAATCAAAATACATTTTTTTTACTTTGCTTGTTTGCTTGCTTGCTTGAATTATCACTATGTCTCAAGAAAACACTAAGTTGTGTGACTTCTCGAATACTAATAATAATGATTTTATTAGTACTCCAATTGCTCCTCCAACCACTAGTGTGGAGTCATATGATATTAATGCTGCATTACTAAATCTTATTATGAAAGATCAATTTGCTGGAAACCTTAATGAAGATGCTGCATCCCATCTTAATACCTTCGTTGAGTTATGTGATATGCAAAAGAAAAAAGATGTGGATAACGATATTATTAAGTTGAAATTATTTCGTTTCTCACTAAGAGATCATGCTAAAACTTGGTTTTCATCCTTACCTCGCAATAGTATTGATTCATGGGATAAATGTAAGGATGCTTTTATTGCCAAGTATTTTCCTCCCGCTAAGCTTATCTCTCTTAGAAATCAAATAATGAACTTTAAGCAACTTGAGCAAGAACATGTTGCACAATCTTGGGAGAGAATGAAATTGATGATTAAAAATCGTCCCACTCATGGATTAAGCTTATGGATGATAATACAAAAAAATTATGCAGGACTAAACTTTGTGTCAAGAAATCTTCTAGACTCTGCTGCAGTGGCACCTTTATGAGAATTACATTAGGAGAGGCAACAAAGCTTCTTGATAATATGATGACAAATTATTCTCAATAGCACACCGAACGAGCTCCAACTGGTAAGAAGGTAAACTCCGTTGAAGAAGTTTCTACTTTGAGTGATAAAATGGATGCTCTTATGAATATGCTTACTAGTAAGAATGCTCATGTTGATCCTAATGATGTACCACCATCTACCTTGATTGAGCAAAATAATGATGCTATTGATGTGAATTTTGTCGCTAGAAATAATTTCAACAACAATGCTTATAGAGGGAATTTCAATCCTAGACCGTATCCCGGTAATTCCTCTAATAATTATGGTATTTTCTATGGTAATTCATATAATAATAATAGGATACCTACTGAACTTGAGAATAACATTAAAGAAGTTATTAGTTCTCAAAAGATTTTCAATGACATGGTAGAAGAAAAACTACATAAAGCCGATGATATGGCTAGAAACATGTATGTAATTGCTCATGATGTGGAAACTCTTAAAATTAAAATTATGCCACATAAAATGGATGCTACTGAAACCTTAAAGTCTATCCAAGTCACCATGAATGAAAGTAAAGAAAGAATCGCAAGGATTAGAGCCAAGCGTGAATTCTTAGAAAAAGCGATTCCACCCGGTTTTTATCATAATCATGATGAAGATATTAAAATGATTGGTGTGACTCCTATTGAATCCTTGTTTAGTAATATAAAACTTGATGAAAAAGGGACTAAAGATGAGTCAAATTTAGTTAGAAGGCGTCCCAATTGTTCGGAGGGTGATAATCTTAATGATAAAAACAATAAAAGTGGGTTTGAAGAGGTCAAGACTTTAAATAGCAATGTGCCCACTACTTTGGATTACAAGGACTTTAATTATGATAATTGCTCTTTGATTGAATGTATTTCCTTGTTGCAATCCATGATGAATTCACCTAATGCTTACGAACAAAATAAAGCTTTTACTAAACATATTGTAGAAGCAATGATTAAAGCTCATGAAGAAAAGCTAGAATTGGAAGTATCCATACCAAGAAAATTACATGATGAATGAGAACCAACTATCAAAGTAAATATTAAAGATTATGAATGTAATGCTTTGTGTGATCTAGGTGCTAGCGTCTCTACCATACCAAAATCTTTATGTGACGTGCTAGGTCTCATCGATATGGATGAATGTTCCCTTAACTTGCATTTAGCGGACTCAACTATTAAGAAATCATTGGGTAGAATTAATGATGTTCTTATAATGGCAAATAGAAATTATGTGCCCGTGGATTTCATTGTGCTTGATATTGAATGCAATCCGTCTTGTCCTGTAATACTTGGTAGGCCTTTCCTACGGACCATAGGTGCTATTATTAACATGAAACAAGGAAATATAAGGTTCCAATTTCCACTAAAGAAAGGGATGGAACGCTTTCCAAGGAATAGGTTTAAACCACCATATGAATCCATTATGAGAGCTACCTATGAAATTAATTTGAAGGATGACAATACTTGAAAGAATGCATTAGGCCTAGCTAGGGGCATAAAACAATATCGCTTGTTGGGAGGCAACCCAATATTTATCTCGAAACAGGCTTTCGCCCCGCTTTATAGATAAAGCATCAACCGAAGAAGTACATAGCCGAACGATACAAGATGGTGAGGTAGCCCTCTTACAAAGCCAATCCTGAGATATCCGGCACACGCAGAACGCACACGACTACGCTACCAGCAACTAACACCGAAAGAACTAAACACCCTCACACTACAACCTAGCACGCCTAAGCTCCATGACAACGCTCTCAAGAGGGAAAACGGCGTAGAGCGTCGCCGCTGCCGAGTCCACACCGGACACAGGTCTTCACCCAGAGCCCTGAGATGGAGAGAAGAACCACAACAACATCTTCAAGAAGATCGTGGCACCCTCGGGTGTCGCCGTCGTCGGCGCCAAGGCACGGAGCTTTCGCTGGGCAACTCGCCCGTGTCACTACGAGGCCGCCAGGAGGAGCGCGACGATGACAGAACTCCAGATCCAGATCGTGATGCTGCCCTTCCAGGGGAGGGGGCACATCCGAGCTACCCGACGCAGCACCTTCTGTTGCCCACACAACCCGGGAGTGGAGCCACCACCACCGCAATGGTGCCCGCTGGAGAGCAACCATGCGGACCGCCATCCGGGGCCGCCGCCCCGGCATCCCTGTCGATAGATACCGTGTGCCGCACACATCACCACGCACTAAACCACGGTAGGAGGAGTGATGGCAGTCCATCTACTCGTAGCCCGGCATCAGTCCCCGAGTCTGGGTAGGCGCCTCCACCGTAGGAGGCACCCACACCTGCGTCCCCAGCCAGTACCAGGTGGACTGGGGGGGACCCGACTCCGAGACTGCCGACGGCCACCGGCGAGCCCGCCCCGAGCCCATGGCCAGGCGAGCTCACACGGCGCCATGTCCGTGGTCACCGACGCCGATTCGCGCACCGACATAACGATAACACGACCACCACCAGCGAGCACCACACCCGCGAGGAGAGCACGAGCACCACCCGCGGGCACCTCCCGGGCCAAGCCCAACCTCTCCTACCTGAAGCACAAGCCACGATCCACCCCGGGCCCCGACCTGGCCCGCCCGAGCACTAACCCTAGATCTGCACCTGCCGCCGGCACACATCCAGGAGAAGGAGGTCGCCACCGCCACCCCTCGCCACCTGCAGACCTGCAGCAGCCACAATGTTGTAGCACCTCCAGGCGTGCACCCCCGCTCTGCCCCAACCGAACCCCAACGCCAATCAGGGCCGAGCCCGCCATCACCAGCCACCACACCCGAGACTGAGCCGTGGCAGCCAGCCACTGCCATCTAAGCCCGCGTCGCCTGCCGACCAAGCTGGCCGCCGTGGCCAGGCGCGCACCGCCAGCAGTGCCGTCCTCGGCCCTCACCACGAGCAGCGGCCGCCACGTAAATCTGGCATGCCATCCCCGCCGCCACTGCCGCCACCATGCGCCCCGCCGCCACCACCGCCGTTCGAAGCCCGGCCATAGCACCAGAGACCACCAGGGGCCCCGCACGCCACCGCGCCGCGGGGCCCGACGACCGCACCGCGCCCAGGATTGGGAGATCGCGCCGCGCCAACCTCCGAAGTCGCGGGAACGAGGAGGCCCCGCCGCCGCCGGCTCCGGTCAAGCTTTGCCCGACCGAGCCCCAGGGTGGCGGCGGGGCAGGCGGAGAGGGGTGGGGTGTCACGCCCAATATGTGGTCCTATCCTCAAGGGACTCGAAAATCCCACTAAGGATAGAAGCGCATATCGGAGATGCTTCGCAAGGTGGATATCGTTACATCATACCATGTACTGAATAGATGAGAATACCAGATAAAGGCTTACACTCGCCACAAGCTACAGCATGAATACATCAATACAACAATACATAGCAATCATGATACAGAAGAGCAGGATCCGACTACGGATGAAATCAAATGAAAAAGAAGAACGACATCCACCCTGCTAATCCCAGGCTGCCAACCGGGAACCATCCTATGATCGATGAAGAAGAAGAAGCAGAAGAACTCCAAAAGCAAACATGCATCGTTCTCACGCCAAAGCATCGCTTTACCTGTACCTGCAGCTATTGTTGTAGTAATCTGTGAGCCACGAGGACTCAGCAATCCCATTACCATGGGTATCAAGACTAGCAAAGCTTAATGGGTATGGAATGGATAAGTGGTGAGGTTGCAGCAAACACTAAGCATTTATATGGTGGCTAACTTACGAGTACAAGAATAAGAAGAGTAACTACGCATAACGGTCGAAAATTAATAATGATCAAGAAGTGATCCTGAACACCTACTTACGAGTCAAACATAACCCCACCGTGTTCTCTTCTCAAACTTACTCGAAAAGAGACGATCACGGTTATGCACGCTGTTGGTGTATTTTAATTAAGTTTAGTGTCAAGTTCTCTACAACCGGAGGTTATAAATTTCCAAGTCGCCACATAACCGCGGGCACGGCTTCATGAAAGATTTAACCCTGCAGCGGTGCTCCAAGTAGTCCATTATAAATTACCACACGCATCCGATGGAACATCCTCACATCATGATAACACGATGCTTACGATAAGGAATCTCGGTGGACAAGTCACTCATAACAGGTAAAACTAAACCAACAAGACCACCCGGTGTGTCGATCCCGCTTCGGAGCCGCGCGCACTCGTCCCCGGACTCCACCGTCTATGCAAAGGCTACGGTTAGCTGAGACCCAAGTTTCCAAGGGTGCGCCGCAGGCTGCTAGGTAGGGGGGCCAACGCTCATGACAAGCACTGGCCCGGTTTATTGATTAAATTATCCATGGGGGCCGGCAGGTCCCTATGCAAGTTTTAGTTGTTATTAGGCAAATGGTAAAACCAATGTTGGGCCTTGCTGGAGAAGTTTATCCTAAAACGAATGATCAGGGGGGTTCCCATATGCCCCACATGTGTTAGAAGTGCTCATCAAGGAACATAACACCGGTATTACGAAAACTAGGGCGGCATGAGTGGAACAAAACACCAGGCAAAAGGCCGAGCCTTCCACACACAACCAAGTATATAGATGCATTAATTAAATAAGAGATATGTGATATCCCATGATATCCATGTCCCAACATGAAACAACCTGCAACTGCACCTGCAACTAGCAATGCTATAAGAGGGGCTGAGCAAAGCGGTAACATAGCCAAACAACGGTTTGCTGGGATGGTGGAAGGTTAGAGGCTGTATCATGGCAATTTGGGAGGCTGACAAACAAGTGGTAGGTAGCGAGACATAGCGATAGCATCGAGACAACTAGCAAGCAAAGATAGTAGTGATATCCAAGGTAATGGTCATCTTGCCTGAAATCCCGCTAGGAAGAAGATCGAATCCATGAAGTAGTCGAACAAGCGTAGTCGAACGAATCCTCACAACTCCGGAACAAAACCGGACTATCGAGAAGAAGCACAACCGGAAAGAAGCAAACAACATGGTAAACAAACAAGCATAAACATGGCATGATGCACAACCAAGTATGATGCATGTCAAGTTTAAGGATGCATGACATGGCAAGATGCACAACCAAATACTACACATTAAGTGAAGCTCAATATGCAACGAGTTGCATATTGACAAAACTCCACATTCCAATGTTTAGTTCACTCTTGTTTATGCTACTCAACAATATTAAATGTTGTTAAACATGGCAAGAGGTGAAGCATAATTAAACTACCTATCTAGGCAATTTAAATGAGGCCGGAAACAACCAAGAACAATTCCGAAAAATCCCCATATGTAATTTTCGAATTTGGTACTGTTCTACCTAAAACACAATTTTAAATTTGTTAAACAGAAAAAGTAAGTGCACCATGTTAATCTACACATTTTTCTAGTCAAGTTACATGTATAATTCATTTAATTCGGAGCTACGGTTATTTAGCTATGAAATAAACCATTTTAGCATGTGGTTAGGCAAGTTTTAATGCAAACAACAATTTAAATATATTTAGCATGTGAGAGAGTAGCATATAATGAATCTACATGAAATTCTAAACATCTGACATATATGAATCATATTAATCCGATGCACGATTAATTAGTTATTAGATGCATGAGGATGACATTTTAAGTTAGATGCAATTTATGAAAAAAATGTTGGCATAATGAGCATTTGTCACCACGGCGGAAAGAATTGGGTGCCACGACGGCGAAAATAGAAATGGTGCCATGGCAACATTCCGGTGATCCGGTGACTCAAAAAGAGCAAGTGTGTGGATGTGTGGAACATGCAGGAGATGGTGGGGTGATCCCGTTTACCGGGTTCCCACGTGTCGGTGGCATGGCAAAAGAGGGCATCGCACAATGACCAATCGCATATGGTGCAAACATGAGCATCTCATTCAAAACGTGCGTTCATCCACGGGGGTCGTCTCGGCGTTATACCTCCAAAGCGTGCATTCTGGACGGATCGAGTTCGTAGGTAGTGGAAGTAGTGGTTCACATTTCGAAGGGGAACTTGACAAATCCGATGTCTTCGAGGGTCGATGGTAGTCGTACACGTTTCTTGGTTGGCATGGATGTAGTGGTACTTGAGGTCTTCGGCGATGGTAGTTGAACACGACGATGGTTGTGGTACTTGGCAACATCCTAGGATCGTCGGGTACTTGGCGTTCCGATGCGGTAGTCGTTCGAGCGTCCGTCTGGTCTTGCCGGTGGGGTACTTGGCGAATCCAAGGTTTTCGTTGTCGTGGTACTTGACGGTCTCGGGCCTTGGCGATCCGGCGGTCTGTAGTTGTACACGAAGACGGTAGTGGGAAGTAGAGGTATATGTTTCGTAGCCGACGTCGTGGAACTTGGCGCATCCAAATGGTACTTGACGGGTCCGGTCCGGTGGTGAGGCATCTTTGAACTTGGCGGCCTTGGCGTTCCCTGGTTTGGATGGTCTTGACAACGACAAAAGGGCCAGCGGTGGTGCACGGAGGCAGCGAGGTTGCTGGGCCTCGCGGCAACGTGCGGTCAATGCACGGGGCTCCAGCTGTTCGATTCGAAGCTTGGGCGCGCCGGAGGTGGACTTGCAGGCGACGACAGTGCAGGGAGCAGCGAGGCAGGGGAAGGCGATGGCCATGAGCGGCAGAAGACGGGAGTGAGGCGAGGCTGCAGAACTTAGGGAACGAACGACGGCACCTTGACGATTCCGGCGAGGCAAAGAGGCAGGGGACGCCTGGATCCGTGCGACGGCAGCGGTTCCTTGGGCGGCGGCGTCCTGCGGTTGGGCGCAGGCAGAGAAGGCAGGCGAAGGGCAGGAGGGGCGGCGCTGGTCCTCTGGTCCAGTGAGGCAAGGACGATGGGCGAGTGATGCAGGAGGCGGGCGGTGGCTTGAGGGCTCCTACGGCCGGCGGGGACTTGGCGGGGCCGCTGACTTGGGGCTCCGGCAGCGCCGGGAACGGCGAAGACTGGTGGATCCGGTCGGCCGGCGCCGGATCTGGGCAACGACAGCGCGGACGGAGCTCAGGGGCGGAGGAGCTGCATCGATGGGGATCGGCGCTGGCCATGTGCGTGCGTGTGTGTCTCTGTGACGGCGCACAGGAGGGGAAGGAGGAGATCGAGGAGAGGGATGAGGGGATCAAGCGCTGGGCTAGGGTTTGGGGTTCCAGGGGGATAAGGAGGCCCGGCTGGGCCTACTTGGGCCGGCGGCGGCTGCGGACTGCAAGTGGCCGGCTGGGCTGCCCCAACTCTTTCTCTCTTCCTTCTTTTTCATCAACAGAAAAAAATAGAAAGAAAGAAAAGGGGGAAAAGAAAAGATTTAGAGGAAGAATTTTGGGCAGGAGGCCAATTTTTCTGGACTCACAAAAATGAGCTTGATCCAAGAAAAATAGAAATGAGCATGCACGTGAAGTTGAATTCGAACTCATTTGAATTTAATTCAAATGGGTTTGAATAGGAAGTGGATGTTTGGAAGGTCCAAAAATGTTGAGATTTTTGGTGGAGCTTGGGAAAGAATAAAAGAATTAAGGGCCAAGTTCGTGGATCAAACTTGAAGTAGAAAAAGGCATGAGAATGAAATTGCAAGTGTGTTTTGGGTGATTCCAAATAATGGAATATTCTATAATAGCTCCCTAAATCATATTGGGAGGATATGTTATAAAGAGAAATCACCATGTGAATTTCCCTCGATTTAAATGGATCGAAGATCCATACAATTTATTTATTAAGTTGCAAAATTTTAATGACATGATGGCATGATGAAATGATGCAATGCAAAAGAAATAACACCGGGCAAACAATATAATAATAATAATGGAAGGAATCGGTCTCGGGGTGTCACAACAGTCCCCCACTTACAAGGGATCTCTCCCCGAGATCTCAGGGATGAGAAGAGGAAGAGGAGGTAGAAGAGGTAAAACAAAGTTGCTTCTATGACAAATGAGCGAAACCAAAGAACCTTTGAAGTTGCAAAGACATGAAAAGAACACAAGGGACAAGAAAGAATTTTAAACCACTCCGGTTGAAATAAGATAGCCATGGAACGAGAAAGAAAGAATTTGGGCAGCACTTCGGTTGAAAGGAGAAGAAAGGAACAGAACATGAATTTGGCAAAACGAGATGATGGTTGAAGAGAGCAACATCACCATGCCTCCGAAACGAAAGAATAGAAGCTAGATCATGGAGGAAAAAAAGGAAGGGGGAAGCAAATGACAACTTCTACCACAATTGAATTTGAAAAGGATCCTTACAAAGAAGGATTGAATGGAGTTGTTGGAAAATCAACAACGAAAAGAATAATCTTGTTGTGGGCTTATGGAAAACATCTCCACATTTGAGGTGAAAACCTGCCACTAACGCAAAGAATTGATTGGTTGAGGTCAACAAAGAGATGAAAACTTCTTTCACCGAGAGGATAAAAGGGTACTTGGATCATTCATAAGCACCATAATAGCAGCAATCCTTAGGCAAAGCTTTAGGTGAAAATATAACCCAGATAACTCCAACAAGGAAAATGATCTGTTGAAAAGACCTTAACGGAGAGAAAAATGATGGGTTCAAATATCTCATTCCTGACAACTTGTGAATCATGAAACACGAAGGGAAATTGTCAAGAATAACATAACACCACCTCAAAAGACAAGGTAGAAAGGATTTGCACTTTGAAATGCAAGATGAAGAATACTTGAGCTCCTACAACAAGAATCTTTCACGAACTTTGAGAATGAATTAAATCCTTAACGAACCACCATGAAGAAATTCTCGAAGAACTCCGGATAGAAAGGATGCTAGAAAAGAAGTGAAGACTGAAGAACATGATGGAGCCTTGCAAAGATTTAGATGGAGCTTCGTGACGAGATAAAGAGAAAACTTGGATCTCCGGAAAAGAAAGATGAACAGATAGCACCGAGAATTTGATATCATCAACAAACTCCAGAAGAAGGAATTAAATCACCTCGATGGAATAAGAATAAGAATTATGTCATGCTTACCCTTCATCAACTTAAATTGATGAGAAGCAATGGATTTGGCATGCCACTTATTCTTCTTGAAAAGATTGAAGAGAGATATAGCGCAAACTTGGGAAGGTCTTCAACGAACCACCGGTAGGATTTTTAAAGAATGAATGAATTGATACGATAACAAAGAAAGCGGAATTTTGAACGAACCACCGTAAGAAATGAAAAAGAACGAATAAAAAGAGAACGAATCACCGGGAAGAATTAGAAAACGAACGAAGATACTTAAAGGAATTTAGATACAAGAGAACAAGGAGATCATGAGCTTATTTAGAGAATACTTGAATGATGCACCAGAAGAATTTGAGAACGGGAGATGAATGGTGAGAATGAATAAATCTTCTGAAATGATGGCCTTCGGAGAATCGAAAATGGAAAGAACTCATGAAATGCTTCGGATAGGTATGAAAAGAATTTCTCACCATTAGAAATGATTTAACAGGATAACATCAAGCTTGAACCATGAATATTCAAGAGAACGGATATGATTTAAGAGAAACTCTTCTTCGGTCTTCAAATGCTGAGAATGACGACGAGAACCACCATGAAGAATTTGTGAGATACTCCAGAATAATGCAGAATAGAAAGGTTGAGCCAAAGTTGAAAAGAATTTGAAAGCGATCTTGGAGAAGGCAATTGACTGATGGAATCTATTGTTACGTCAAACTTTGAAAGAATTTGAGAATAACTCCGGGAAATTAGAAGAGTCAGGTAAGATCCTGGGAAAAGACCTGTGGGTTACGTCCCACTCAAAGAGAAACACCATTGGAAATGATTGCTTGAAAGAGAGATTTGCATCGGTTGGATTTAAATGGCTTGAATGAAATAAAAACCTCGAAATAGAACGAACGGGTCTTGAATGGAAACACGAATCTTCTGAGATATCTTCAGCACTCTAGAGAAGAAATAGAGAGAGGTGAATATCCACTAGATTCTTGGATAAGAACTTCCAACATGGGAAAATATTTGAATCAATGAAAGGGAAATGATCACCACCGAAAGCTTGAATTAAATCCACCGGAGAAGAAAACGAGAACGAAGGATGATGAACTTGTAGCTCCTGAGCATCTTCATGAGAATCACCAGTTAAGAACATTGAAGGAAAAGAATGGAAATACTTCTCACGAATAAAATGGATACTTGATTTGGGATTTTTTTACTCCGCGAAGAAAAAGGGTGGGAGGGTGGGAAAATAACGACAACTTAGGACGGATGAAACGAACGCCGTTGAGAAAACTGGGAGTGATCTTGCAAATGGTGAAGAATATTGAATTAACTCAAAGAGAAGCACACCGGTTGGGAAGAATTACCATGACCATCTCAATGATCAAGAAGGATTAGCACTCCCATAGAAATATGAGAACACCGCTTAGGAAAGGTATGGAATCCACACTTGACATCGAAGCAACTCGAATACCAAACTCCAACAAAACAAAGGATTTGGCTTGTAGAATAAGCCAGAACAAACATATGATAGAGATTTCGTTCGAAATTTTCATGGTGGGGCCCACACGGGCTCGATCTTACAGCGACCATCAAGTGCATTGCTGCCCTTGACATACGAAGCATCCCCGAGCCGTAGCAAAGCTACAAGGGCTCTTTAAGACACCATGAGACCACTGTAAAAACGATCATGAGCAGGCGGACCACTAGACGTCGAACCCCAATCTCATATGATGCATCTGTCAGAAAGATATCCTAGGTAACTACTTGAATTCCCACCTAAGAACTCCCGAAACTTATTGGTTATGCAATCTGGTTGCAGGTCCAGGAACCTACTCATAGCAAACAACAACCTAATCAGCTGCAACTGCATCCGCAACCCTTAACACACAACTGAGAAAATTCGCAAATTCGTCTACCTCAGACCTTCGAAAACACAGCGATACTAGTCATGGTGGATCATCCGAGCTATCTCCTCCAGTACTGGGGAAAAGTCACGACACTATTTGCCACCACAAAAAGTATAGAAGCGTTTCGATGTCGGCGTCCTCTGGTATTCAGGAACTGGAACGATAGCGAATGTGACAAGAACCCCTTGGAGCTCAACTCCCCGAGTCCAATCCATACGGCCAGGAGGCACCAAGAACAGAATTCTGTCACACCGATATCGCAACGATTCCAAAATACCCGCGTGATCCTAAATTTTTTTTGAGTGAGAAGAGTAGTAGAATCAAAACACCTACGTCACAATTCCTCACCAGAGCGACGAAAGGGATAAGGAATAAAAAGAAGTCCTACTCTCCGATATATAACTAGACTAAAAATAGTTTTTTTTTCTAGACTCGCCAACGGTTCGATCAACCAAGGGGGCTCCTGCGGTCGGTAGAGGCTCTGATACCAACTTGTCACGCCCAATATGCGGTCCTATACTCAAGGGACTCAAAAATCCCACTAAGGATAGAAGCGCATATCGGAGACGCTTCGCAAGGTGGATATCGTTACATCATACCATGTACTGAATAGATGAGAATACCAGATAAAGGCTTACACTCGCCACAAGCTACAGCATGAATACATCAATACAAAAATACATAGCAATCATCATACAGAAGAGCAGGATCCGACTACGGATGAAATCAAACAAAAAAGAAGAACGACATCCACCCTGCTAATCCCAGGCTGCCAACCGGGAACCCATCCTATGATCGATGAAGAAGAAGAAGCAGAAGAACTCCAAAAGCAAACATGCATCGTTATCACGCCAAAGCATCGCTTTACCTGTACCTGCAGCTGTTGTTGTAGTAATCTGTGAGCCACGAGGACTCAGCAATCCCATTACCATGGGTATCAAGACTAGCAAAGCTTAATGGGTATGGAATGGATAAGTGGTGAGGTTGCAGCAAGCACTAAGCATTTATATGGTGGCTAACTTACGAGTACAAGAATAAGAAGAGTAACTACGCATAACGGTCGAAAACTAATAATGATCAAGAAGTGATCCTGAACACCTACTTACGAGTCAAACATAACCACACCGTGTTCTCTTCTCGAACTTACTCAAAAAGAGACGATCACGGTTACGCACGCGGTTGGTGTATTTTAATTAAGTTTAGTGTCAAGTTCTCTACAACCGGAGGTTATAAATTTCGAAGTCGCCACATAACCGCGGGCACGGCTTCACGAAAGATTTAACCCTGCAGGGGTGCTCCAAGTAGTCCATTATAAATTACCACACGCATCCGATGGAACATCCTCACATCATGATAACACGATGCTTACGATAAGGAATCCCGGGAGACAAGTCACTCGTAACAGGTAAAACTAAACCAGCAAGACCACCCGGTGTGTCGATCCCACTTCGGAGCCGCGCGCACTCATCCCCGAACTCCACCGTCTATGTAAAGGCTACGGTTAGCTGAGACCCAAGTTTCCAAGGGGGCGCCGCAAGCTGCTGGGTAGGGGGGCCAACGCTCATGATGAGCACTGGCCCGGTTTATTGATTAAATTATCCACGGGGGCCGGCAGGTCCCTATGCAAGTTTTAGTTGTTATTAGGCAAATGGTAAAACCAATGTTGGGCCTTGCTGGAGAAGTTTATCCTAAAACGAATGATCAGGGGGGTTCCCATATGCCCCACATGTGTTAGAAGCGCTCATCAAGGAACATAACATCGGTATTACGAAAACTAGGGCGGCATGAGTGGAACAAAACACCAGGCAAAAGGCCGAGCCTTCCACACACAACCAAGTATATAGATGCATTAAATAAATAAGAGATATTGTGATATCCCATGATATCCATGTCCCAACATGAAACAACCTGCAACTGCACCTGCAACTAGCAATGCTATAAGAGGGGCTGAGCAAAGCGGTAACATAGCCAAACAACGGTTTGCTGGGATGGTGGAAGGTTAGAGGCTGTATCATGGCAATTTGGGAGGCTGACAAACAAGTGGTAGGTAGCGAGACATAGCGATAGCATCGAGACAACTAGCAAGCAAAGATAGTAGTGATATCCAAGGTAATGGTCATCTTGCCTGAAATCCCGCTAGGAAGAAGATCGAATCCATGAAGTAGTCGAACAAGCGTAGTCGAACGAATCCTCACAACTCCGGAACAAAACCGGACTATCGAGAAGAAGCACAACCGGAAAGAAGCAAACAACATGGTAAACAAACAAGCATAAACATGGCATGATGCACAACCAAGTATGATGCATGTCAAGTTTAAGGATGCATGACATGGCAAGATGCACAACCAAATACTACACATTAAGTGAAGCTCAATATGCAACGAGTTGCATATTGACAAAACTCCACATTCCAATGTTTAGTTCACTCTTGTTTATGCTACTCAACAATATTAAATGTTGTTAAACATGGCAAGAGGTGAAGCATAATTAAACTACCTATCTAGGCAATTTAAATGACGCCGGAAACAACCAAGAACAATTCCGGAAAATCCCCATATGTAATTTTCGAATTTGGTACTGTTTTGCCTAAAACACAATTTTAAATTTGTTAAACAGAAAAAGTAAGTGCACCATGTTAATCTACACATTTTTCTAGTCAAGTTACATGTATAATTCATTTAATTCAGAGCTACGGTTATTTAGCTATGAAATAAACCATTTTAGCATGTGGTTAGGCAAGTTTTAATGCAAACAACAATTTAAATATATTTAGCATGTGAGAGAGTAGCATATAATGAATCTACATGAAATTCTAAACATCTTACATATATGAATCATATTAATCCGATGCACGATTAATTAGTTATTAGATGCATGAGGATGACATTTTAAGTTAGATGCAATTTATGAAAAAAAATGTTGGCATAATGAGCATTTGTCGCCACGGCGGAAATAATTGGGTGCCACGGCGGCGAAAATGGAAATGGTGCCATGGCAACATTCCGGTGATCCGGTGACTCAAAAAGAGCAAGTGTGTGGATGTGTTGAACATGCAGGAGATGGTGGGGTGATCCCGGTTACCGGGTTCCCACGTGTCGGTGGCATGGCAAAATAGGGCATCGCACAACGACCAATCGCATATGGTGCAAACATGAGCATCTCATTCAAAACATGCGTTCGTCCACGGGGGTCGTCTCGGCGTTATACCTTCAAAGCGTGCATTCGGGACGGATCGAGTTCGTAGGTAGTGGAAGTAGTGGTTCACGTTTCGAAGGGGAACTTGACAAATCCGATGTCTTCGAGGGTTGACGGTAGTCGTACACGTTTCTTGGTTGGCATGGATGTAGTGGTACTTGAGGTCTTCGGCGATGGTAGTTGAGCACGGTGACGGTTGTGGCACTTGGCAACATCCTAGGATCGTCGGGTACTTGGCGTTCCGGTGCGGTAGTCGTTCGGGCATCCGTCTGATCTTGCCGGTGGGGTACTTGGCGAATCCAAGGTTTTCGTTGTCGTGGTACTTGACGGTCTCGGGCCTTGGCGATCCGGTGGTGTGTATTTGTACACGAAGACGGTAGTGGGAAGTAGAGGTATACATTTCATAGCCGACGTCGTGGAACTTGGCGCATCCAAAGGGTACTTGACGGGTCCGGTCCGGTGGTGAGGCATCTTTGAACTTGGCGGCCTTGGCGTTCCCTGGTTTGGATGGTATTGACAACGACAAAAGGGCCAACAGTGGTGCACGGAGGCAGCGAGGTTGCTGGGCCTCGCGGCAACGTGCGGTCAACGCACGGGGCAGCAGCTGTTCGATTCGAAGCTCGGGCGCGCCGGAGGTGGACTTGCAGGCGACGGCAGTGCAGGGAGCGGCGAGGCAGGGGAAGGCGATGGCCGGGAGCGGCAGAAGACGGGAGTGAGGCGAGGCAGCAGGACTTAGGGAACGAACGACGGCGCCTTGACGATTCCGGCGAGGCAGAGAGGCAGGGGACGCCTGGATCCGTGCGACGACAGCGGTTCCTTGGGCGGCGGCGTCCTGCGGTTGGGCGCAGGTAGAGAAGGCAGGCAAAGGGCAGGAGGGGCGGCGCTGGTCCTCTGCTCCAGCGAGGCAAGGACGATGGGCGAGTGACGCTGGAGGCGGGCGGCGGCTTGAGGGCTCCTACGGTCGGCGGGGACTTGGCGGGGCGGCTGACTTGGGGCTCTGGCAGCGCCGGGAACGGCGAAGACTGGTGGATCTTGTCGGCCGGCGCCGGATCTGGGCAACGACAGCGCGGACGGAGCTCAGGGGCGGAGGAGCTGCAGCGATGGGGATCGGCACTGGCCATGTGCGTGCGTGTGTGTCTCTGTGGCGGCGCACAGGAGGGGAAGAAGGAGATCGAGGAGAGGGATGAGGGGATAAGGAGGCCCGGCTGGGCCTACTTGGGCCGGCGGCGGCTGCGGGCTGCAAGTGGCCGGCTGGGCTGCCCCAACTCTTTCTCTCTTCCTTTTTTTTCATCAACAGAAAAAAATAGAAAGAAAGAAAAGGGGGAAAAGAAAAGATTTAGAGGAAGAATTTTGGGCAGGAGGCCAATTTTCCTGGACTCACAAAAATGAGCTTGATCCAAGAAAAATAGAAATGAGCATGCACGTGAAGTTGAATTCGAACTCATTTGAATTTAATTCAAATGGGTTTGAATAGGAAGTGGGTGTTTGGAAGGTCCAAAAATGTTGAGATTTTTGGTGGAGCTTGGGAAAGATTAAAAGAATTAAGGGCCAAGTTCGTGGACCAAACTTGAAGTAGAAAAAGGCATGATAATTAAATTGTAAGTGTGTTCTGGGTGATTCCAAATAATGGAATATTCTATAATAGCTCCCTAAATCATATTGGGAGGATATGTTATAAAGAGAAATCACCATGTGAATTTCCCTCGATTTAAATGGATCGAAGATCCATACAATTTATTTATTAAGTTGCAAAATTTTAATGACATGATGGCATGATGAAATGATGCAATGCAAAAGAAATAACACCGGGCAAACAATATAATAATAATAATGGAAGGAATCGGTCTCGGGGTGTCACATGGGGGAGGGCTGGTGGCGGCGGGCTTAGGATCCCCCCGATCGCCGCACGGGGGCGACCCGGGAGGGAGAAAGGTGAAGATTTCTTCCTCCTCAACCCAATATTTATCTTTATTGCAATTTCTATTTTCTCGAGTCACACAATTGTAGCTACTGTAATGATTGTGTTTTTATCTTTTAATTAGTGTTTGTGCCAAGTAATGCCTTTGGGATGATTTGAATGATAGTATAATTGATGCTGTTTGAAAACAGAAAGTTTTGTGCCCAGTAGTTGATTTGTAATTTATTACTGGTACGTCAGAAAAATCTGGAAAAAAATTACACAGTATTGGGATACAAATTTTTTACATTGTACTAATTTTTCAGAATTTTTGGGGTTACATAAGTATGGATAAATATTCTGTCATTGTGTACTATTCTGTTTTAGACAGATTCTGTTTTTATTGCATAGTGTGCTTGTTTTAATGAAACTATGGATTATATCGGGGGTATAAGTCATGGAGAAGTTAGAATACAATAGGTATTATGCAAGAAAAATTATGAATGAGTTGACAACAGTACTTATAGTAGATGATTGATTTATTATACTAACGGATCTCACGAAGTTTCTATTGAGTTTTGTGTGCTGAAGTTTTCAAGTTTTGGGTGAGATCACGATGGATGAAGGAATAAGGAGCGGCAAGACCCTAAGCTTGGGGATTCCAAGGCACCCCAAGGTAATATTCAAGTAAGACCCAAGCGTCTAAGCTTGGGGATGCCCCGAATGGCATTCCCTCTTTCGTCTACAATCTATCGGTATCTTACTTGGAGCTATATTTTTATTCATCACATGATATGAGTTTTACTTGGAGCGTCTTGTGCTATAGTTTTGTTTTGCTTGGCTTAGCTTAAGCTGCTAACATTCGGTTCGAATAAGTAAAGTCCCTTCGGTCGGTTCGCTCAGGTGGTCTTCCCTTATTTTCCTTAACGTTCAGAGTTGTTCTGGTTTGAGAAAGGAGCACCGCCAAGTCCACTAGGGGCGCCCTGAATGAATAAGAAATGGACAGCTGAGGTCAGGCTTGCATGAAAAAAGAAGATAATAAGTTAGATGTACACACCTGAGGTTGGTAAGAACTGAGGGACAATGCCCCCCTCACTGGGCCCATCAGTGAAAGCAACTCCTACTTAATCGTAGATTTGCTTTCGTGAAAGGTCCCCGCTGCTGGAACAGGCAGTTGTCATTTTCAAGTAAACGCCCCGCCCCCTTTATTTGCCGGCCGGCCGCCTAGCTCATTATTCTTTGAGATCTGGATAGAGTCTCGCTTCGGGGCGGGGGAAGCATGGATTCGATAGATTAGTTTGCCACAATCATTGTTTGCTGGACACACCTTTTTGAGAGGGACACACATTTATCGTGATTTACTAGAATACTCTATATGCTTCACTTATATCTTTTGAGCTAGGCATTTGCTCTTGTGCTTCAATTATACTTGTTAGAGCACGACGGTGGTTATATTTTATAGAAATTATTGTACTCTCATACTTCACTTAAATCTTTTTGAGAGTCCTAAATAGGAAGTGGTAATGTGCCCGAGTTATGAGATTAGACCAAAAAGGATAGGTATTCAAGAGTGGTATAATAAAAACTTTCATGTAGATCGCTAAATATGAAACGTATGTTTTTATATTGATGTTGTAATATGAAAGGGTATTAGTTCATGATCATTGGTTAGTAAAAATATCGAGATTTAAGTGTCCGTTATGGCATGGCGGGGATGTTTGAGCATTTTTATGTCTGATTGAAATCCTTGTGTGCTGTCATAATCGGGTGTGCGTGATGGTTAACTCCTACCAAGCTCCTCCCTAGGGGCATGCGAGTAGTACTTTGCTTCGAGGGCTAATAAAACTTTCACGATAAGTATATGGGTTCTTTATGACTAATGTGAGTTCATTGACAATTACGCACTCCTACCTTTCCACAATTTGCTAGCCTCTTCGGTACCGTGCATTGCCCTTTCTCACCTCGAGAGTCGGTGCAAACTTCGCCGGTGCATCCAAACCCCATGATATGATACGCTCTATCACACATAAGCCTCCTTATATCTTCCTCAAAACAGCCACCATACTGAAAGCACATTCGCTGTTGGGTTCTACAGTTGGGTGCGTCGACTGCAAATTAAAATTTTCCTACCCGCAGAACAACCAAGAACATGCTAACAGAGATGGATCATAGATCATTACCACTAGACGCGCAGTGCCGTGCAGCGGAAGTAGAGTCGTGGCAGCGCGTCACCGGAGTCGTCTCCTCCTCGTCGATCTCCCACGTACAGCTGATCACCAAGTCCCACGAAACAGGTTCACCGGAGTGGCACAATTGCACCACCTCTAATGGTATCCGCGCGTGCGGGAGGAACGCTATGTGGCGGACTGCTAGGTCCGATCGCACAGCCTGCGGCACGTGGAGGTGGCTAGTTGCAACACATGCAAAACCCTAATGACGATGCCAAAGCTATCAACATTGATAAGCGTGCTGTACCTCCACTATATATAGGCATCCGTCGTGGGCTCAACACTTGGGCCTCACACAGATCCTAAAGCCCAAAGTCTACACGGTCACGATCCAAGTCCAGCTCGGATCACATCCGAAGTGTCCTCGGATCCGACCTCGTAGGTTCCTTCCCTTAAGCGTGTGACCCCTTAGGTTCAAGTCGGCTTGGTCGCAGTTCGGATCACCTTCGAACTTCTCGGCAGGTAGCGGCCTCTAGCAAGGCGTGCCGACCACCAAGTAGACTATGAAGCCGGTTGGTGAACCTGTACGTCACACTTCCGTTCCCTTTGCCACACGATATATGTTGTCGGGCTCAAGGCGATATGGCCATCCCTGTTACAGCCCGAACTCTCTCTCGTTTCAGTGAATCTGACCAACACTTCAGATTATCTCATAATCCTCGTCGCATGGCCATGCTTATACAAGTCGGATCACACGAGGGGCCCAGAGTATATCTCTCCTCATTTGGAGGGGCAAATCACATCTTGCATAACCATGTCTCGCAGCATGGGTCTGGACAAGCCCGAAACCTACCTTTATAACTACCCAGTTACGGAGTACCATTTGGTCGGCCCAAAGCAGGTCGGTCACCATCCCGAGCACATGCGTTAGCTCAGGTCCGAGGACACAGAACGTATGTGTACTAGAGACTCACAAATGACCTATCGCCGTGTCTCATAGTTGGGTCTGTCCAATCCGAATTCCATCCGAGCTCGGATCTGGTCACCCGTATCCTATCTCGGATCCGATCAGATCCATGCAGTTCGGCAGCATCACATGCTTCATGGCTAGTGAGACAAAACCATCCACCGTATTGCATGCTAGTCTAGTCCGACGTGTGCCCACACGTCACTTACGACTAGGGACCATTTTAGGACGTATCATACAACACAAGATCTCACAGACAAGTCACGTACTTGTCAACAAGTATCATTGATAACATCCGAGGACTACATCGGTTCATAAACACATCGGAAATATCATCATACATGATTGCCTCTAGGGCATACTTCCAACATTCGCTCCCTTGGTGGTTTTGGTAATTTATTACAACATATATCTCATTGAACTAATGTCCATTCAAGATAAATATTTCAGGATGTTCAATGATTGGCATGGCATGGACTAGAGATGTGGACCCCTCAAAATGCCAAGGACATGGATTGGCAAAAGCTCAAGACTCTACATTTTTGGTTGAGTGATCCAAGATCACATTGAGTCCATAGGAAAGCCAATACTATTAAAAGGGGATGAGGTGTTGCTTAATGGTCTTTTTGCTCAAGTGCTTAGTGACAGTGCTCCAAAACCCTCAACCACTTTCTCCATCCAAATATGTCCAAATACTATATTCCAACTTGGCCCCACCAAAAATTCCTATCCGGAGCCACCGAGTTCATCTGGACTTAGCCACTGCCAAAACCCTACAAATTGGATCCACCGATATGGATCTCGGTCCCACCGAGATGGCCTTGCCAACTCTCTGTAATCGTTTGCACTTACTTCGGTCCCACCGAGTTTTGCAAATCGGTCTCACCGAGATGACTTGGCAACTCTCTGTTGCCTTATTGCTTCACTTCGGTCCCACCAAGTTGATGCAATCGGTGCCACCGAGACGAGGTTTGCCCTAACCATTGCACATCGGTCCATCTGAGTTGTTCTGATCGGTCCCACCGATATTCCTAACGTTCATATCTTTTACACAGTTCGGTGCTACCGAGATTTCAAATCGGTGCCACCGAGTTGGGTCAAAAGTGTGTAACAGTTGGATTTTGTGTGAAGGCTATATATACCCCTCCACCCTTCCTTCCTTAGTAAGGAGAGCCATCAGAACGTGCCTACACTTCCACCATACATTTTTTGAGAGAGAACCACCTACTCATGTGTTGAGGTCAAGACATTCCATTCCAACCATTTGAACCTTGATTTCTAGCCTTTCCCAAGTTGCTTTCCACTCAAATCCTTCTTCCACCATAGCCAAATCTGTGAGGAGTTGTTTGAGTGTTGGGGAGACTATCATTTGAAGCACAAGAGCAAGGAGTTCATCAACAACACACCGTCTATTACCTTTTGGAGAGTGGTGTCTCCTAGATTGGTTAGGTGTCACTTGGGAGCCTCCGACATGATGTGGAGTTGAACCAAGGAGTTTGTAAGGGCAAGGAGATCGCCTACTTCGTGAAGATCTACCCGAGTGAGGCTAGTCCTTCGTGGACGTAAGCCATGATGGAATAGACAAGGTTGCTTCTTCGTGGACCCTTCGTGGGTGGAGCCCTCCGTGGACTCGCGCAGCCGTTACCCTCCGTGGGTTGAAGTCTCCATCAACGTGGACGTACGATAGCACCACCTATCGGAACCACGCCAAAAATCACCATGTCTTCATTGCGTTTGAAATATCCAATCCCTCCCTTTACTTACATGTGCAATTGTTTACTTTCCGCTGCTATACTCTTAGAATTGCATGTGTAGGGTGATGCTTGACTTGTATACTTGCTAAAATCTGCCTACAACTAAAATTGGGAAAAGGTTAGGTTTTTATTTGGTCAAGTAGTCTAATCACCCCCCCTCTAGACATACTTTAGATCCTACAAGTGGTATCAGAGCTTTGGTCTCCGTAAGCCTTGATTTCCATTGCTTTGGTGATCATAGCCTTGGTTTCACAACCTAGGAGAGTATGGCGTCTAGTGAGGGTAATTATCATCGTATAGGTCCATATTTTGATGGTACAAACTTTGCTAGTTGGAAACATAAGATGAAAATGCATATTCTTGGTCATAACCCCGCCGTTTGGGCTGTTGTTCGTGTTGGCTTGCAAGGTGAATTCTTTGAGGATGGCAAGGAACCGGATCGTGAAGCAACCGCGGAAGAATTGAAGATGTTGCAATACAATGCTCAAGCTTGTGACATTCTCTTCAACGGTTTTTGTCCCGAGGAATTCAACAAGATCAGCCGCCTCGAGAATGCAAAGGAAATTTGGGATACTTTGGTTGATATGCATGAGGGTACCGAGTCCGTCAAGGAATCTAAGTTGGATGTGCTTCAAAGTCAACTTGACAAGTTCAAGATGAAGGATGGTGAAGGAGTCGCTGAAATGTACTCTAGGCTTGCTCTCATCACAAATGAGATTGCCGGCTTAGGAAGTGAAGAGATGACCGACAAGTTCATCATCAAGAAGATCCTTAGAGCTTTGGATGGAAAATATGATACCGTTTGCACATTGATCCAAATGATGCCCAATTACAAAGATCTCAAGCCCACGGAAGTCATTGGAAGGATTGTTGCTCATGAAATGTCTTTCAAGGACAAAGAGGATCTACATAACAAATCAATTGGTGCTTACAAAGCCTCAACCGATGCTCCCACAACTTCAAGTGACAAGCTAGTATCCAATGAAGAGATAAGCCTAATGGTGAAAAGATTCAACAAGTTCTACAAGAACAAAGGGAAAGAAAGAAGCTCTAGCTCAAGACACTATGAAAGAAGATCATCAAGTCGTGACCGAAATTGCTACAATTGTGGAAAACCTGGACACTACTCTAATGAGTGTACGGCTCCCTACAAGAAAAGAGACGAATCACCAAGAGGAAGACATAGAAAAGATGAATCACCTCATAAGGAGAGAAGGAGTAGAGATGATCGTTATGAACGAAGACCCTCTCGAAGAAGCAAGGATTTGAAAAGGAAGGACAAGTCATCAAAGAGCTACACAAGAAGAAGACATCAAGCTCATGTTGGTGAATGGGTTTCCGGCTCCGACTCCGACAACCACTCCGAGAGAAGCTATCACTCCAACTCCGACTATAGTCAAGATGAAGGTGTTGCCGGACTTGCTCTTGTGTCATCCAACTCCTATGATCTCTTTGACTCACCAAATGAAGGAATTGGAAGATGCTTCATGGCAAAAGGCCCCAAGGTATCACACCCCGAGTATCTTGATTTCAATAGTGATGAGGATGATTTGCTTGGTGATGATGATTTACTTATTGATAAGGCTAGTGATGTGAGCTATAATGAAAATGCTAGTAATCATGATAGTCAAGAGGAAACGAGTGACAATGCTATGAAGGAGATTGAGCGTCTAACTAAAGAACTAAATGCTCTTAAGTTAGCTCATGAAACAACTCCAGAAGATCATAGAGAACTTCTAAGAACTCATGAGAAGCTACACTTCGAGAAGCTAAATTTAGAGCAAGAGCATGAGTTTCTTAAAGCTATCAATGATGATCTTCGAAAGAAGGGTTCTTCATATCTTGCCAAACATTTACTCTTGTCTACCTTTATGACACAAGTTAAACCTAAGCAAACTAATAACAAGGGTAAAAAGGGTTCTTCTTCTAGTAGTAACAATAACAATGCTACATCCAATGTTGTTGCTTCTAGTAGTTCTATTGATTCCACTAATGATTCTCTTAGCCAAGCTACACTTGATCAAGAAAACATTCTATTGAAAGGAATTATAGAAAAAGGTGTCTACAAGAGCCTTGCCGGGAGTAAGCAATTTGAGGAAATTGTACGCAAGCAAGGAAGGCATCGGAAGAACCAAGGTGTTGGTTTTGAACGAAAGTTCAATGCCAATGGAGTTGAGTGGGAAGAAGATCAATACCCCAAGACTAAGTTTGTTCCTCAACAAGAGAAGTATGATCCTACTTCCTTCAAGGGAACACAAGCTCAAGAAGATCTTCCACCACAAGACCACAAGCTAAAAGGCAAGGACAAGCTTCAAGAAGAGATTGACTCATTTGAAGAAGCGCCTCAAGCCTTGGTCAAGTGGGTTCCCAAGACTTCATCAAGTTCAACTTCATCAAGTGCTACTACAACTCCAAGGATTCCCATCAAGTTGATGTGGGTCTAAAAGAAGAAGAACTAGAGAGTTCTTGTGGGTGACTCCGCCAACAAACTTCACTCATATTCATTTTGGCAAGAACTTGTGCAATCAACTTCCACATCTTGCACTAGTTCATGGAGTCACAAACCCTCTTGTTGGTAAGGCAAGGGACAATGTATTCAATGCATTCATGGACATCATCACATGTGTATTTCACTCTATGTCTATGGATATCCTTGTATGTTCCTTGTGTGGGACTAACCCATGTAGTTATTGAAAGCACAAAACTCCAAAGGATTGCTCCCAACTCTTGAGGGTCTACATCAACATTGAGCATCCACATCTTCAACATCTACATGAAGTCATCATCGACAAAACCCAAGGTTAGTTCATCCCTCTTTGGGGGGATATCACATCTAGGGGGAGCTTTGCTCTAAGACTTGAGCTAAAGCAACTCTAATGGTGTGAACACATCAATGCTTTATGTAAAAGTGGCAACCCCACTTGTGCTTAAACGATGAGTATGACCTATGATCAAATGTTCTCATTTGACTCCTAAGTCAATATACTCATATATAGATGACCTAGTCATCACCATTGCTTGATAGATGCTAGAATTGGTTTTGCATGTTTGGCACATATTTCATTTGCTATGTTATTGTGTGAGCATGTTGATTTGCATGTTTTCTTCATTCGAGGACATCCATTTGTTGTTTTGATTGTCTTGGTTTTTCTGGCCAAGTGGATGTACAAGAATGCCTAAGTACCTTCTCTAGCTATTTATGCTTTCTTGTCTCAAATTCTATTCTTGCTACATCACAAAAATTGAACAAGTCATTTTCGGATCCTCCGGGTGAGGCGCACTCGGAGTCACCGATCTGAAAGGGCTGAACCTCCAAAACCTTCTTTATGCATTTCGGTTGGACCAATTTACTCAAACTCGGTCAAACCGAAATCATTTAGATTGATCTAGGTTTCAATCTCGGTGTCACCGAGTTGAACCATTTCGACGCCACCGATGTGCTATACTGCTTGCAGTTACACATATCGGTGCCACCGAGTTGTTCAACTCGGAGCCACCGACAGCTCGTGGGTATATATATCTGGCGAGACTGTATGGTTGAGATTTCTCGACCCCCTACGATCTCGCGCCCCACAGTTGCCGTCGCCCTTGTCTCCGGACTTCAACGTTGCGTCCAGCGAGCTCTCGCCGCCGGAATCCGTCGTCGTCAACGGGAATCTACCCCGCCGTTGCCGCCGTAGAGGATCTCCACCAAGTTAGGGTGAGATTCGACCCCCTCCATGTTCCTCTTTCTGATTCAATGCATGGATGGATTTCCATTATTCTTGCCACGGATTGAGACCTTCCTTTACACTGCAAATTCCGTAGACTAGAGTCGAGCAAAAAAATTAGGTTTAAGTTTCCGCCGAACGCATCTCGGACCGACCGATTAGAGATTTTCAGAGTCACCGATTTGGCCCCAGGCCATTGCACTAGTACGTCTCGGTGCCACCGAGTTGTACGAATCGGTGAGACCGAAAGTAAAGTCTCTGTGAAACCCTAGCATCTCGGAGACACCGAACCACATCTCGGTCTGACCGAGATGGTGTGTTTAGTTTCTGTTGAGTGCTTCGGTATCACCGAGATGATCAATTCGGTCCATCCAAAATGCCTTCTGTGAAAACTTGAAACTAAGATTTGAACTCAATTTTTATGAAAAATGTCTGCTTTTTGTGATGACTCATCTACTCTGCCCATACCCATCTATTCATAGGGTCAGCTTTGCAAGATGTCAGATGCCAGTGACAGCCAGAATATGTCAGAGCAACGTGCAGATCTCAGTGAAGGATCAAGCCCTGAGGGCAGCTACTATGAGGGAGAGAGGAGTTCTCCAGAATTGCCCAAAGCAGCTACTAGGGCAAGAAAGAAGAGAACCTCAGATGATGAGGATGAGGACTTTGTTGCTAGTGAAGCAACATCAAAGAAGAAGAGAGTTGTGCTTGCAAAGGAGTATACCACCAAACCATCTGCTAGAACCAAAGAGAAGACAACAGTGAAGAAAGTTACTAAGGAAACCATGACATTCACACTTGAGGAACCAAGTGATGAAGAGGCAGCTACTACAGGAAAGAAGAAGAGGCCTAGGAAAACTGTTGCTCGTGTTATAGGCAAACCCTCCATGGCTGATGAGGAGGAAGAGGAGGAACCAACAACTGATGCACCTCCTCCAAAGACTCAGAAGCTTATGTCTGATGCTATAAGGACTGCTGCTCCCACCAAGTCCAAGCCCAAAGCTCCAGCACCCAAGAGATCTACAAGAAATATCCCTGCTACTGAGAAGAATAAGGCCCCAGTGCCTGAAGCTGATGTTGAGGAGGAGCCACTAGTGCTCAGAAAATTGAAGCCAAAGATTCCAGATCATGACAATGCACACCAGAGCTGCCAGCCAGAGCTCACCTTCAGGAGCTGCCGAGGATCGTGCCTAGAGAGACGTATAGTCCTATACCTATTCGAACTTTTTGGTACTTGTTGCCAAAGGGGGAGAATTTGTATAGATCATTAGGCTTCGAGAGAGAGTATCTTGCTCGTTTTTGGTTTTCTCGAGTTCTTGCTACTATTTGGTTTATGCTACTTCTGTTTGATGTGCTTGTGAGATACTATGTGCCTGTGAGATACTACGTGTGTGGTTGATCATACTATGCTTCATGTGATGCTTAATGCTTATCCTTATCATTATCTTTGTATGATCATTCACTTGTGTTTTTGGTGATGCGTGCCTACTATTCCATTCATATCATTTTGTGCGCTCCACCAAGTCGTATGTGACATGGAAGAGTGACCCATGATCCTAATCGATTGTGCATTTGCATTCAAACGCAAATTTTTAATAATGCACAAATTTAGGGGGAGCTCTTGCTTATCAGATACTTCTCAAAGCGACGATGTATTCCATTCAGTTAATCATTTGTCGAAGCTTTGATCTATATGTTGTCATCAATTACCAAAAAGGGGGAGATTGAAAGCACATTCGCTCCCTTGGTGGTTTTGGTAATTTATAACAACATATATCTCATTGAACTAATGTCCATTCAAGATAAATATTTCAGGATGTTCAATGATTGGCATGGCATGGACTAGAGATGTGGACCCCTCAAAATGCTAAGGACATGGATTGGCAAAAGCTCAAGACTCTACATTTTTGGTTGAGTGATCCAAGATCACATTGAGTCCATAGGAAAGCCAATACTATTAAAAGGGGATGAGGTGTTGCTTAATGGTCTTTTTGCTCAAGTGCTTAGTGACAGTGCTCCAAAACCCTCAACCAGTTTCTCCATCCAAATATGTCCAAATACTACATTCCAACTCGGCCCCATCGAAAATTCCTATCCAGGGCCACCGAGTTCATCTGGACTTAGCCACTGCCAAAACCCTAACAAATCGGATCCACCGATATGGATCTCGGTCCCACCGAGATGGCCTTGCCAACTCTCTGTAATCGTTTGCACTTACTTCGGTCCCACCGAGTTTTGCAAATCGGTCTCACCGAGATGGCTTGCCAACTCTCTGTTGCCTTATTGCTTCACTTCGGTCCCACCGAGTTGATGCAATCGGTGCCACCGAGACGAGGTTTGCCCTAACCATTGCACATCGGTCCATCCGAGTTGTTCTGATCGGTCCCACCGAGATTCCTAACGTTCATATCTTTTACACAGTTCGGTGCTACCGAGATTTCAAATCGGTGCCACCGAGTTGGGTCAAAAGTGTGTAACGGTTGGATTTTGTGTGGAGGCTATATATACCCCTCCACCCTTCCTTCCTTAGTAAGGAGAGCCATCAGAACGTGCCTACACTTCCACCATACATTTTCTAAGAGAGAACCACCTACTCATGTGTTGAGATCAAGACATTCCATTCCAACCATTTGAACCTTGATTTCTAGCCTTTCCCAAGTTGCTTTCCACTCAAATCCTTCTTCCACCATAGCCAAATCTGTGAGGAGTTGTTTGAGTGTTGGGGAGACTATCATTTGAAGCACAAGAGCAAGGAGTTCATCAACAACATGCCGTCTATTACCTTTTGGAGAGTGGTGTCTCCTAGATTGGTTAGGTGTCACTTGGGAGCCTCCGACATGATGTGGAGTTGAACCAAGGAGTTTGTAAGGGCAAGGAGATCGCCTACTTCGTGAAGATCTACCCAAGTGAGGCTAGTCCTTCATGGACGCAAGCCATGATGGAATAGACAAGGTTGCTTCTTTGTGGACCCTTCATGGGTGGAGCCCTCCGTGGACTCACGCAGCCGTTACCCTCCATGGGTTGAAGTCTCCATCAACGTGGACGTACGATAGCACCACCTATCGGAACCACGCCAAAAATCACCGTGTCTTCATTGCGTTTGAAATCTCCAATTACTTCCTTTACTTACATGTGCAATTGTTTACTTTCCGCTGCTATACTCTTAGAATTGCATGTGTAGGGTGATGCTTGACTTGTATACTTGCTAAAATCTGCCTACAACTAAAATTGGGAAAAGGTTAGGTTTTATTTGGTCAAGTAGTGTAATCACCCCCCTCTAGACATACTTTCGATCCTACACATACCTACCTATCATGGCATTTCCATAGCCATTCCAAGATATATTGCCATGCAACATCCACCGTTCCGTCTTATGACATGTGTGTTCATCATCATATTGCTTTGCATGATCATATAGAGCTGACATGATATTTGTGGCAAAGCCACTGTTCATCATTATTATACATGTTACGCTAGATCATTGCACATCCTGGTACACTGCCAGAGGCATTCATATAGAGTCATCGTTGATCAGTTATCGAGTTGTAATATCGAGGTGTAAGTAAATAAAAGTGTGATGATCATCATTATTAGAGCATTGTCCCAGTGAGGAAAGAATGATGGAGACTGATGAGTCCTCCAAAATGAGGGGATGAGGTCCATGAGATTGTTCTAAAAAATGAATGATAGAAAAAGAGTGAAGGGACAATGCTACTATCCTCTTACCACACTTGTGCTTCAGAGTAGCACCATGTTCTTCATATAGAGAGTCTCCTGAGATATCATTTTCATATACTAGTGAGAATTTTTCATTATAGAACTTGGCTTGTATATTCCGATGATGGGCTTCCTGAAATGCCCGAGGTCTTCATGAGCAAGCAAGTTGGATGCACACCCACTTAGTTTCCATTGAGCTTTCATACACTTATAGCTCTTAGTGCATCCGTTGCATGGCAATCCCTACTCCTCGCATTGATATCGATTGATGGGCTTCTCCATTGCCTATTAATCCGCCGGGTTCATACGAGCCTTTCTTCCTTTTTAACTTCTCCTATATACCTTTACCACCGCATTGTATTCCACCTATAGTGCTAATGTCCATGTCTCACGCTCATGTATTGAGTGGAGTTGAGAATGCTGAAGCACGTTAAAAGTATGATACAATTGCCTGGTTTGACACAGGGGTGCTCATGATTTATATTTATGCGGTGAAGGCGGAGTCATGCCATGCTTACATAATTCAATTAGTAGGGATAACATTCGTTGAGCATAGTATATTTTGAAAATTTAATGATTATGTTCTTGTATTCATGGATATTATTATGTTGATATCAATCACTTCATCGTTTCTCAATATTTACACCATAAGAGAGATTACATGATAAACATGCTAGGTAGCATTCAACATCAAAAAATCTGTTTTTATCATTTACCCACTCAACGACGAGCAGGAATTAAGCTTGGGGATGCTGATACGTCTCCAACGTATCTATATTTTTTTACTGTTTCATGCTTTATATTATCAATCTTGGATACTTTATATGCTTTATATGCAATTTTATATCATTTTTGGGAACTAACCTATTAACTCAGTGCCCAGTGCTAGTTGCTGTTTTTTTGCCTGTTTTTGGTTTTTTAGGAAATCAGTACCAAACAAAGTCCAAACTTTAAAATGATTTTTTCTGGACCAGAAGGGGCCCTAGAAGCTTTGGGAGGAGGCCAGAAGCCCTACGGGAGAGCCACGAGCTCACCTGGCGCGCCCCTGGGGGGCGCCACCTGAGCTCGTGGGTCCCACGCAGCTCCGTTTGACCTAATTCCACTTCTATAAATTCCCAAATAGTCCAAAACCAACAGAGAGCCATCCGAAATAACTTTTCCGGCGCCGCAAGCTTCTGTTCTTCTGCGATCCCATCTAGAGGCCTTTTCCGGCTTCTACATCAACCTTGTTGCCCTTCCAATGATTTGTGAGTAGTTTACCACAGACCTACGGGTCCATAGCTAGTAGCTAGATGGCTTCTTCTCTCTCTTTGATCTTCAATACAAAGTTCTCCATGATCTCCATGGAGTTCTATCCGATGTAATCTTCTTTTGCGGTGTGTTTGTTGGGATCCGATGAATTGTAGGTTTATGAACAAATTATTCATTGAAAGTAATCTAGTCTTTTCTGAACTTTATTATGCATGATTGTTATAGCTTTGTATTTTCCTCTGATCTATCCGTTTGGTTTGGCCAACTAGATTGATTTATCTTCAGCGAGAAAGGTGCCTTGTAATGGGTTCAATCTTGCGGTGTCCTCACCCAGTGACAGTAGGGGTAGCGAGGCACGTATTTGTATTGTTTCCATTAAGGATAAAACGACGGGGTTTATTCATATTGCTTGAGTTTATTCTATCTACATCATGTCATCTTGCTTAAAGCGTTACTCTGTTTGTTATGAACTTAATACCATAGATGCATGCTGGATAGCGGTCGATTGGTGGAGTAATAGTAGTAGATGCAGGCAGGAGTCGGTCTACTTGTCATGGACGTGATGCCTATATACATGATCATTGCCATGAATAACATCATAACTATGCGCTTTCCTATCAATTGCCCAACAGTAAATTTTTTACCCACCGTATGCTATTTTCCGAGAGAGAAGCCTCTAGTGAAAACTATGCCCCCCGGGTCTACCTTTCATTATATTAGAAAACCCTAATTTCCTTTGCTGCAATTTATGTACTTTTTATTTACTTTTCAATTTATATATCTATCACTATCAGATTTAATCCTTGCAAGTAACGGGTTCAAGGGGATTGACAACCCTCTTGCCCGCGTTGGGTGCAAGTATTTGCTCTCTTGTTTGTAGGTGCCATTTACTAGGATTTGCTTGGTTCTCCTATTGGTTCGATAACCTTGGTTCTCACTGAGGGAAATACTATCCGCTACTATATTGCTTCACCCTTCCTCTTTGGGGAAAATCCTAACGCAGCTCACAAGTAGTAGCAGGTCCTTCTCTTGCTTCTTGCGCTTGGTTTCCTCGTCGTCTTGTCCATTGTTCATAGTTGCTCCATGGCCTTCCTCCAGGTACCTGATCACACATAGTGTCTCCACTTGAGGTAGTAGCCATGTCTCGTATGTGGAATGTTTAAGTTCGGAGAGGAATGAGTTCACCTCGGTTTCGGTAGTCCTTGCACGAGCTCTTGTCATGGGTTCGTTTGGCGCTTGGGGTGACGAAGGTAGGTCCATGGGGATGATCTTAGGATGCTCCGCATCATCTCCCCCCCTTGGGAAAGATCCACTCTCGAATCGATAACCTCGTCACCATGGAAGGGAGATAGGTCCTTGACATTGAAGATGTCACTCATGTTGTACTTGTCGCATGAGATGTCTATCTTTTAGGCATTGTCGATGTAGCGTGCTAGCACCTTGAATGGTCCATCGGCGTGAGGTAGAAGCTTAGACTTGCGCTCGGTGGGGAAGCATTCTTTGCGTAGGTGTAGCCACACAAGATCTCCGGGGTTGAACACCATGGGGTGCTTGTTGGTGTTGAGATTGTTGGTGAGTCATTGTATTTGGCGCTCGATCGTGTGCCTTGTATCTTCATGCATCTTCTTGAGGTAAGTTGCTCTTGCGCTCGCGTCCAAGTTTGTTCGCTCTTGTAGTCGTTGCGGGAGGATGTCCAAAGGCGACAATGGGTTGAAGTCGTAGACAACCTCGAAGGGGGACTTGCTGGTTGTAGAGTGTCGTGCTCGATTGTAGGTGTACTCGACTATTGGCAAGCATTCTTCCCACTCCTTGATGTTCTTCTTGATCAATATGCGGAGGAGTGTAGAGAGTGTCCGGTTGGTGACCGCCGTTTGGCCATCGATTTGCGGGTGGTAGGCCGAAGAGAAGAGTAGTTTGATTCCGAGCTTGGCGCATAGTGTCTTCCAAAAGTAGCTTAGGAACTTGACGTCGCAGTCCGACACAATCGTCTTGGGCACTCCATGCAATCACAAGATTTCCCTACAAAAGAGATTTGCAACATGTGAAGCATCATCTATCTTGTTGCATGGTATAAAATGTGCCATCTTAGAGAAACGGTCCACAACGACAAATACCGAATCTTTGCCGTTTTGTGTTCTAGGCAAACCAAGCACAAAGTCTATACTTATATCTTCCCATGGGTGATACGGAATAGGAAGTGGCATATGTAGACCATGAGATTGAGCTCGAGACTTAGCTTTGCGGCATGTGGAGCACCGGCTGGTGTAGCGTGCGACATCGCGAAACATCTTCGGCCAATAGTACTTGTTGGAGAGCGTGGCGAAAGTCTTGTCGCGGCCGAAGTGTCCCATAAGTCCCCCACCGTGAGCCTCTTGCAAAATCAACAAACGAAGAGAGGACTCGGGTACACAAGGTTTGTTAACCCGCATAAGATAGCCATCCTTGAGATAATATCTCTCCCAATAAGTGTTAGCTTGACATTTGGCATAAGGAATCGCAAAAGAAGCATCATGCGCATACAAGTCTTTAATGTGCTCAAAGCCGACAACATTCAATTCAAGTTGAGTAACCAACATGGATTTGCGGGAAAGAGCATCCGCTACGACATCCTCTTTACCCTTGATGTACTTAATGACATAATGAAAAGACTCAATGAATTCACTCCATTTGGCATGATGTTTATTCAACTTGGTTTGACATTTAAGGTACTTGAGCGTCTCATGATTGGTATGTATGACAAACCCACACGGTCGAAGGTAATGCTCCCAAACATGCAAGACTCTAACCAAAGCATATAACTCTTTGTCATAGATGGGACAATTAAGTTGCGCTTCGGAAAGTTTCTCACTAAAGTATGCAATGGGTCGCTTTTCTTGCATCAACACGCCACCTATGCCATTACCACTAGCATCACAATGCACTTCAAAAGTTTTGTCAAAATTGGGTAAGGCAAGTAATGGAGCATGTGTAAGCAAGGTTTTAAGCTCATTAAATGCGGCATCTTGGAAAGGTCCCCAAACAAATGGTGCATTATTCTTACTCAAGGCATGCAAAGGTGATGCAATGGTGCTAAAGTCGTTAACGAAGCGACGATAGAAACCGGCTAGGCCAAGGAAGCTACACACTTGTTGCAAGTTAGTTGGTTATGGCCAAGTTTTAATAGCATCAATCTTAGACTCATCAACTTGAACACCCTTAGAGGAGACTACAAAACTCAAGAAAACAAGCTTATCTACACCTAAAGTGCACTTTTCAATGTTCGCATAGAGTCGCTCGTCCTTAAGAACTTGTAAGACATCTCTAAGGTGTTTCACATGGTCGTCAAGAGATTGGCTAAAAACAAGGGTATCATCAAAGTATACCACAACACAAATGCGAATATATTTTCGAAGGACATAATGCATGACGCACATAAATGTGCTAGGCGCTTGAGATAATCCCATAGGCATGACTAATCATTCATAGAGACCAAATTTGGTTTTAAAAGCCGTTTTGCATCCGTCAGCCTCTTGCATGCGAATCTGATAATAGCCACTTTTAAGATCAATTTTTGAGAAAATAGTGGCTCCACTAAGTTCATCTAGCATGTCATCTAGGCGTGGAATGGGGTGACGATACCGAATGGTGGTAGCATTAATGGGACGACAATCGGAGCACATACAGTAACTACCATCTTTCTTAGGCACGAGAATAACCGGAACGACACATGGGCTTAGGCTCTCACATACATACCCATTCTCGAGAAGGTGTTGCACTTGCCTTTGAATCTCTTTCGTCTCGTCGGGGTTGACGCGGTAAGGTGCCTTGTTCGGTAAAGGTGTGCCAGGAATGAGGTCGACGTGGTGCTCGATTCCGTGAAGTGGAGGGAGTCCCGGAGGTATCTCATCGGGGAAGACATCCGTGAATTCCTGCAATAAATGAGACAAAACCAAAGGTAGATGTTGTGAAGTATTAGTCCTCACCGCTTCATCTTTGCACACAAGTACAAAGTGAAGAACACTCGATGGGCTCTCACTCACATCCCTCAAATCTCTTTTGGTGGCTAGGAGAACTAAGTTTTTCTTCTCGCTCATCATGGAGCCACTCAATTTTGGCTTGTGGCGCTCACTCTGTTTTGGATGGTTCACTCTCTCACCAGTCTCTCCACGATGGCTTGATGCTTGCTTGTTGGCGATCACTTGACTTGGCGACATGGGTCGAAGCACGTACTCCTTGCCCTTCATCTTGAAGCTATAGTGATTGGTCCGTCCGTTGTGGATGACGTTGCGGTCGAATTACCAAGGTCTACCTAAAAGGAGATGGCACACAGGCATTGGTACCACATCACACTCCAAGGTGTCATCGTATGCTCCAATCTTGAAGGACACTTGAACAGTGTGCTCCACTTGAATGGTGCCGGAGTCACTTAACCATTGGACTTTTTAAGGGCGAGGGTGCTTCTTCTTGAGCAATTGTAGCTTGGAACAAAGTTCTTCACCTGCCAAGTTGTGACAACTTCCGCCGTCGATGATCACCTTGACGGATCATCCTTGGATGCCCGCTTTGGTATGGAAGATGTGGCAATGTTGGTCCTCGTCTTGTTGTTGTTGAAGTGTCAAGATCTTAGAGACAACAAGAGCAGGGCTCGAATCATTTTCACAAAAGATGTGCGCATCTTCATCTTCATTCACTTGTCGGTGCATGGCCACGTGTTCCAAGGCTTCCATTTCTTCATTGCTCATGGAGTCATTGGTGCCATCATCATTGACAATCATGGTGTGCCGTGTGGGGCACTCAAATGTCATGTGGCCTCGGCCCTTGCAAGTGTAACATTGGATGGAACCTGGAGGTAGCATCCGTGCTAGGAGTGGATGACGAAGCTCTTGGCTTGTAGTTGCTTGTAGGAGGACGACTCGAATATGTCATAGGTTGCTTGGAGCTTGACTTGTCACCGGTAGTGGGTGTAGCTCGAGTAGTAGGTGTAGGAGTCGTAGTTGTGGAAGCTTGATTATAGGAGCCGTAGGACTTGGAAGAGTACTTGGAGTACTTGTAGTCATCTTGCACTTGGCGTTCCGCTTTGGTTGCTTGGTGCACTAGCTCGAGGAGGTTGGAGTACGGTTGGAAGTCCGCAATCTTCTTGATTTGGTGGTTGAGACCGTTCAAGAAGTGCACCATGGTTTGCTCCTCGTCTTCCTTGATGTTGGCTCGTATCATTGCAATCTCCATTTCTTGGTAGTAGTCCTCAACCGACTTTGTGCCTTGCTTGAGGAGTTGCAATTTCTTGAAGAGATCACGGTGGTAGTGGGTAGGCACGAAGCGATCTCTCATGATATCCTTCATTTGGTTCCAAGTCGTGACCGGTGGCTTGCCTTTTTCTCTTCGTCGCTCGATCACTTGTTCCCACCAAATGAGAACATAATCTTGGAACTCAAGGGAGGCCATTGTGATCTTCTTTTCCTCTTCATAATTGTGAAGACATAATATCTTGTCGACCTTCAATGCCCATGAGAGGTAGTCTTCGGGATCGTTGCTACCGGAGAACTTCGGCATGTTGAACTTGAGCTTGCCGTAGCGTTGCTCCTCATTGTGTTGGTGGTGATTGCGATGTCGCTCTTGTCTTGGAGGGGGGTCTTCAACCTCTTGCTCCTCACAATTGACTTGACATTGAGGGTGTGGGATTCTTGCCGGGTTCCTCCTTTCTTGGTGCTCCTCAAGACGCGCGGCTTCCTCTTGTCGCTCTTGTCGGGGTGCTTCTTCGTCCTCGCGTACGTGGCGATTGCGCTCTTAGACGGCGCGAGTGGCTTCACGGAGGGCTCGTTGTGCTTCAAGCGCTTGTTCCTCACGACGTTGCTGTTCTTGCCGTAGTGTGTCACTGTCTTGCTCTTCTTGGCATTGGCGTTGTCGAGATTGCTCTTTGTCCATGGCATCTTGTTCTTGGTGACGATGTCGTTCGTGCTCTTGAAGGCGGTCTTGTAAACCATTGCCATGGAATGGGTTTTGCGAAGCTTGATGATCTTGATGGTCGTCTCGAAGATGAGAACGAGGGTGTCGGAGACTTGCGTCAGAAGATGTGTCCGAAGAGTACCGGCTTGAGTGGCACCATCTTGATCTTGATGAAGACAATGTGTAAGAAGCGCGGTTGACCATCATGGCATGAAATTCTTCCATTTGTGTGGATAGCTTGGCGTCAAGGTAGTCTCTTGTTCTTGCTTCGGATTGTCGCAAGTCGGTGGCGAGTTGTTCGATGCAGTCGCCCAACGCTTCATTTTCTTGATGCAAAGCTCGTTGAACGCCAAAGAGTTGAACCTTGGTGACATAGTCGGTCGGTGCGTCTTGCTCATCGAAGAATGGGTTGGAAGAAGTGCTTGGACTATCCATCATGCTCAAGCAAATGTGAGTGGAAGAAAGAGAAGAACTAGACCAAATTTACCTTTTCCAATGTTGAAGATGGATCAATGATCACCCAATATGGTATTATGGAAGTAGCACAATTGGTACCGGATCTTGTCAATCTCACACCTACACAATAAAGCTTTTGGAGGAGCTTGGTGAGGATAAGTGGCACAAAATTGATGCAATTGTTAGCAAGATATCAATAATGTTAAGAATGATTCACAAATTCACAAGTGAAGCAAATAGATCAATAGCAAGTAATGGTACACGGAAACACACACACACACACACACACACACACACACACACACACACACACACATGGATAGATAAGTGGGGTTGTGCAACCAAGGAATGAGTACAAAATGTGGAATCCACAGAAAACGCTCGTGTTGCACAACACTAGAAAGACGTAGCACGATTGCTCAAAGGTCGGATACAAAACTTGTGCACAACCTATGAGAGACAAAACATATCGACTTTCTATCCCAAGTATGCTATGTATGTATGGTTCCTGGTGAACTCGCACACGATGATCCAAGATGATCAATGATGTCAATATGCTATGCAATGTGGCGATGCTATTGCTATTGCTTACAAGCTCTTTGTTTTCTTTTTCTCCTTGCTTAAAAGCTTTTCTCTTTTTTTTTTATTTTCTTTGGCCACTTATGCGAAATGCTCGAACCAAGATAGCCATTATGATACGCGGGAGCAATTGATGACACAAGAGATGATACGATGATATATGCATGGAATGAAAGCTATGCGGAATATGTATCACTAAAGTGCACAAGTAGCTTTGCCCGGCAATACTCAAACGGCTAGTCACGGTAGGCAAGTGACGCAAAGATGGGCTCGGGGTTAACAATGCAATGGCAAGGGAGAAATGTACAATGATGTCATCGAGGTTACCGTCGTTGCTTACGGTCGTGGTGTCAAATGATCACTACAAAAAAAAGACACATCCATGACATTATGGCCCGAATGAAAACTTTTTCTGTCATGGTTGTGACACTTCTATGACAATAATTGTGACAAAAACACGTATCATCATAGATGTGGTGGGCTCCTACTTCTATGACAAAAAATTATGACAAAAAATGGGCTTTTCATCCTGGGTGGGCCGGAGACACACCCGCATGACATTCTTTGGGCCGTCCATGACGTAAAAAATCATCGTAGAAGTGAGGGCGAGGAAATTTTCAAGGAGTTCCCGGTTACGGTGGGTGCTCGGGGCCGAGCGATGCAGTGTGGTTTGCGTGTTTCTCTCGTACGCGCGCGCGTGTGCGGGGCGTTCGCTAACTGAACCCGAGCGAGGCGTTCGCTTACTGAACCCGAGCGATCGATCCCACTGCGTACTGAAGCCGAGCGATCCCTTCGCTGCTAACTAAACCCGAGCGATCCCTTCGCTGTTAACTGAACCCGAGCGATCCCTTCGCTACTAACTAAACCCGATCAATCCTTCTCGCTGCTTACTGAAGCCGATCGAGCCCCTGTGCGAGACGTAGCCAGCCGGTGTTGGGTTGCCTCTTGATGAACAATGCCCGTTGCTGCCGCGCACACGTTACACGTAGACATGAGTCAAGACGCATCGATCGAGCCGATTGGTTGGCTGTGGATGAACAGTTCCCGTTGCTGCCGCCCGCTTGTACGCCCCACCCCAGCCGGTGGGTTGGCTATGGATGAATAGTCCCCTGGCCATGTGAAGGTGGTTGGCGCTGGATGAACAAGACCCTGAGGAGGCCAGCCGGTTGGGGTTGGATGAACAGGACCCCGTGGAGGCTGGATGAACAGTAGCCGGTGGAGGCTGGAGGAAGTTGACGGTGGATGAACAGTAGCTGGTGGAGGCTGTGGAGGGAGGTCGACCGTGGATGAACAGTAGCCCGTGGAGTATCGTTTTGCGGTACGCCACACACCTCCCGATGAACAGGACCCTCGTTTCGACCGTAGGCAGTTGGGGAGAAGTCCGTTTCATCCGTTTTGCGGTATGCCAGAGCCCTCCCGATCAACAGGACCCCGTTTTGACCGTAGGCGCTCGAACAGAAGTCCATTTCCTCCATTTTGCCGTATGCCAGACCCCCAGCCGATGAACAGGACCCTGTTTCGGCCGTAGGCGATTGAACAGAAGGCCGTTTCCTCTGTTTTACGGTACGCCAGACCCCGAGTTGATGAACAGGACCCCGTTTCGGCTGTTCCGTCCAAGCCGGTTGGCTCCCGATGAACAGAACGCGTTCCGACCCAGTCGCTTGGCTCTTGATGAACACGACGCTATTTCCTCTGTTCCAACCCAACCGGTTGGCTGCCGATGAACAGGAGGCCGTTGCTGCCGTCCGTTGCCTCTCTCCATGTACACGAGCCCTGGCCGTACGTATGTGCTAGTACGCGTTTGAGACCCCGCCCATATATGTACGTACGTGGCCATATTTTTTACTGCGTGGCTGTACGTACATGTACACGATTTAGACGGGTCTGCCTGAGCTGCTACGTCGGGGGCTCTACTACGACATGTGCCGCTCCTTACATGCCCACGATTCATCGTTGCAGAAAGACCGATCGACCAATATGTACATACACGTTCACGACCAGACAGACAATGCTACATACGCTTCGACCGGGCGGGTCCCTGCTGTCAGGGAGGATAAGGAGGCACTTCCTTGCGTGCGAAGATATAGCAGGTGGGTCCCGGCTGTCAGGGGGAGGAATCATTTTTTTTGCGCGTAATAAGGAGGCTCTTCCTTGCGTGCGAAGATGTAGCTGGTGGGTCTAGCTGTCAGCCTCACCGCGTACAGTCCTCTTCCGATGGTTGTCGTTCATTGACCATGTTGACTACGCCGCACCGAGAGCACCAAGGCGGTGGACGACGGCGAGGCCTAGGAAGGGAACGACGCGGAGCCGGGGAAGACGCGACAGTGGATGCCCACATGGATGGGAGTACGAGGGTTGACTGGTTCGGCTGTGGTGTGAGGTTGCCATCGACGGAGAATAACATGGGATGTGAGTGAGTAGAGGGAAGGCCTGGCCAGCGGTGGGAGTAGGGTGGGCGGTGAGGCCTGCGCGGCAGCACGGCCGACCATGGGAGGCAGGAGCAGGCGGTCCCGCCGGCGCTGGTTTGGGCGGCTGGAGCAGGAAGATCAGAGATTGAAGAAGCAGCACGGCCGTTGGATTAGCATCCAACGGTCACTTCTGCTAGAATCGTTTGTTGACTAAGTTGACGAAGCCCTGCGTACGCGTCAACCTAGTAGGCCCACAAGTCAGCCTCCCAATCTGATGGGTCCCACTTGTCATTGGTAGGAATCATTTTTTTTCGCGTAATAAGGAGGCACTTCCTTCTGTGCGAAGATATAGCTGGTGGGTCCCAGCTGTCAGGGGGAGTAATCATTTTTTCGTGTAATAAGGAGAAACTTGCTTGCGTGCGGCCATGGACCATGTGGGTCCCTACTGTCAGCCTCTCCACGTACATCCCTCTTCCGATGGCTATCGTTTGTTGACCACGTTGACCACGCCGTGCCGAGAGAACCAACGCGGTGGACGACGGTGAGGCCCAGGAAGGGAACGACCCGGAGCTGGCAAAGCCACAGCAGTGGATGCCCACGCTGAGGGGAGTACGAGGGTTGACTGGTTCGGCTGTGGTGTGAGGCATGTGTCACCGGAGAATAACAGGAGGTGTGGGTGAGTAGAGGAATGGCCTGGCCAGCGGTGCGAGTAGGAGGGGCCGGTGAGGTCTGCGCGGCAACACAACCTGCCACGGGAGGCGGGAGCAGGCGGTCCCGCCGGCACTGGATGGGCAGTTAGAGCAAGAAGATCAGAGATTGAAGAAGCACGACGGCCGTTGGATTGACATCCAACAGTCACTTCTGCTAGAATCGTTTGTTGACTAATATATAATAAGTAAAGAATTCTTGCATACGCGTCAACTTAATAGGCCCACAAGTCAGCGTCCCAATCTGTGGAGGACAACATACAACCCATTTGCTATTTTTTTTTAAATAATTTATAGCTCATTTGCGAATTCTTATGCAATTTATTGCAGTCCATTTTCTTTTTGTTGGCCAGGACCAGGGCTAAAAATTTAAACGAAATTTTGTATATTTCGGTGGGGTCCAAACTACATTTAATCCCAAAATGTCGAGCCATATTTAAAGTAATTTCAAAATATATTTAAATTAGGTTAAAAACCAATGAAATTTGAAATCTGAAAATGTGAAAAAAAAATAGAAATTTGAAAGTAATTGCCAATTTGTTGTGTGTTTTTTATATTTACAGCCCATTTCATATTACTTTTAAGATTTGCAGCCGTCTTGAAAGATTTGCAGCCTAGCAGGGTGGAGAAAAACAAGTTGGCCTGGGTTGGGTTGGCCTCGATTGGGTATTCATCGGAAAAAAACAACTAGGCTAGCCATTTTCACAAAGAAAAAAATAGCTGGGCTGGTCATGTGGTAAACGTAAAATAGAAGCCTGGGCTAGACGGGCCACAACCCAGTTGATACCCTGCTCCGTCTCAACAATAACAAAAAAAAGATATAGCTGCTAGGTCCCAGGTGTTAGCCGCTTGTGTGCAGTTCTCTTGTCTATTGACTATACACTGACAATGTCGTGGGTCCCAGATGTCAGGAGACCACTACGAGGAAGCATTTTCTTTTTTGCTTGTAACAATGAGGCACTTGCTTGCGTATGGCCATGGACATGGTGGGTCCCTACTGTCATCCTCTCCACGTACAGTCCTCTCCCGATTCCTCTCATTTGTTGACCATGTTGACAACGCTAGACGGCGGCGACGCGGCGACCGCACCAAGGCGCGCAGTGGACGACGGCGAGTCCTCACACGGGAATGAACAGGAGTCGGGGAAGATGCGGCAGTGAAATCACGGGCAAAGGGGAGTATGAGGGTTGACTGGTTCGGGTGCTGGGTGGGGCTGACGTCGCCGTTAACGATTTACGAGATGGTAGGGTGGCGATGCGTGCGCGGAGGCGCAGCCAGCCGTGGGAGGCGGGAGCAGGCGGCCCCGCCGGCGCTGGTTTGGTTTTGGCGGCTGGAGGAAGAAGAGACTGAAGAAACACGACAGAGTGTACAAGCAGTAGGAGTACTTCACAACGTTAACTGAAAGCAGCAGGAGCACTTAACAACCAGAGCTGAAAGCAGTATGAGTACTTATACAAGTTCAACCGTACAAGGCACGCCTCGAACAGTGCTACTTTGCCTACTGTTAACAAAGGGTGAGGCCACCAAGCCCCAGGACAAGGCCCAGGTGCCACCCCTATGCATCCACAACTTTTTGAAAGCGGCTTCATCTCGCAATGTGGTCAATAAACAGGATATTCGCTTTAGAGCCATGGAAAAGCATGAACATAACCTTCTGTCCTATTCTCCAAGATCGTCGGGCCTTCATGATTTGAGACCACCCATGAATAATTATCTTTTCACCTCTAAGGGAAATGGAGTAGGTCGACATACACATCATGTTGTGACCAAGCGCAAGTCTTAGTCGACCATGGGCAGGCATCTGTATAGGAACAATAAAACTGGGCAGTTTCTGTTTCAAGAAGAAGAACACAACTATAAAACTGTGTATAAGCAAGAGTTTATGAACAACATATATAACAGAAAACAGCTCGTACCATCAGTTTCTTGACACAGTTGGACCTGTTCAACGTGTGCACCAGTGGCACACATATCCCACGTGGCCTTCCACCATTGAATGCCCCACAAGGTCCTCAAGACGATCAATAAAGTGTAGGAATTGGTGGATGTCGTCCCAGTCGACTTCGGTGCCATCAGTAACCGTCGAGTTCTTATCAAATAACAGAGGAGTAGTGTCCTGCACTTTGTAATAACCTACGCGTGTCACCAATTATAAGAAATATTAGTTAGAAGTAGCATCATTGTGAGAGAAGGGAATCACAAATTGTTGCTACTTCTAAAGTCAAATTGTGATCAGTTAGACAGAATAGGTGGATTACAAAGTAAAAGAGGCCACATGCAAGAACCAGATACAAAACTAACATGGATGAACCACTAGAACGACGTCGGGGTGGAAGGTCACAGGGAAGATAAGACCAGGTTCTGCTATTTCCATGAACATTGGTGTGCCAACTTTCAGTCCGTAACACTTGACAAAGTTTATCCAAGTTTGGCCATAAAAAAGGAGCGATCTTCTTGGTTAATGAACCCAACTGTGAACTTATATCCATGACATGTCTCCAATGTGACCATTATACTGGTGTATTCAGTTATGGCAAGGCCGACCTTCTTGAGTACACATGTTCTGGCAGAGCAAGGGATGCACTGCAGGAAAAATAATATGAGAACACAATTTATTCGCTACCCAAATCTAGAAATAATTTCCTCTTTCATGTCAGTGTTCAGCATGGTACTAGTACCTTTTATCCAAATATAGCAATCCATATTTCCAAATTAGTCGACAACATGTTAAAAAACCCCAACCCTATCGGATAGAAAAGAGGATTCTAGGAACATACAGTGCGCTTTTTGAAATCCCGTGTTAGGATGAGAAGGAACAAGTCTGGCGTCTCGACAAGGGCGCAAAAACCTGTAGGGTCCTCGCACTTTGGGCACTGCAAATGAAACACACTAGATTCAGTACAAAGAAAAATGCATCAACGGCGGCGGATGCCATCCTAGGATTACCGCCGACAAAGGGACAAGGATTTATCAGGGATGGATGAAGATTTTGTACCTGGTTCTCCATGAGAAAACCCTAAGCAATCGCCGAGAGGTGGTTTTCTCTGAACAAGCAGACGAGGGAGAAGGGGATTCAGGTCGAGTGAAATAATGCTACTTCATCCGTCGAGCTTACTGCTAATGCTGGAAAGGTGGGGTTTTGTGATTTGACGGCTCATTGAGCATTACTGCGGTGCTACGACCAGGGTGAGTCTACCGTGCAGTTGTGCACTCTAATTTGGTGTATCGCACACGGACCTGGTTGCTGGATGTCCTGCATATCAGCGAAATGAAGTAGAAAGGGGACATGAGTAACTAGTTACGCATAATTTTTTTTTTGATAAGAGAGATACTCCCTCTGTAAAGAAATATAATTTTTTTATATCACCACTTTATAAATAAGAAAAATCAAGGGGAATATATATACATAAAGATGGGGTTCGGATATATATATATATATATATATATATATATATATATATATATATATATATATATATATATATATATATATATATATATGGTGGGTCTATTCTCATAACACCCTTAAGACCTTATTGTCCTAACACCTAGCCTTATTCTCATAACACCTCGAAACGAACCTCACACCGACTACAAACCGAACAACAGAAAAACCAGCCCCCACCCCATCTTCTTTCTCTCTCTCTCCCCACGCCCCGCAGAACCCACCCACCCCTACCCACCTTCTTCCCCGGCCGCGCCCAACTACTCGCCTCCACCTTCTCTACTTCCGGCCGGCGTGCAAGCCACCAGCGCCGCCCCCGCGGGCTTCCTCCCCCACCGCCTCGAGCTTCCCCTCCCCTTCCCCCACTTCCGCCCGTTCGAGCTCCCCCAACCTCTCCCCGCCCCGGCCACCTTCTACCTATGCCGCCGCCCACAACCCAGCGCCGCCCCACCCCACCACATGCCACCGGGATCCCGCGCCGCCGCCAGGAAAACACCGGATCCGGCCTCCCGCAGGTGCAGCCGCCCTCCCACCTCCCACCTTTCTTTCCCGTGATCCATCCCGGCACCCTCCCGATCCCCGCCCCTCCCACCACCAACCTTCGGCCTGCCTCTGCCCCATTCTGTGCCGCCTCACCATCCTCCTCGTGCGCCGCACAGGAGCGCCACCTCACCCGCGCCGCCCCCTCCAACCTCTCTACTAGCTCGATCCAGATCGGGATCGAGCGCATCGGTAGCCGCCGGCTGAGCTCCTTCTCCCTCGCCGGCAAGCTCACTCCTCCTCGTAGGCTCCTGTGCGGCAGCATCTAGAGGAGCACGAGGGCCGAGCGATTCGGTTCCTCCTCCCCGTGCAGTTCACCTTCACCACCGGTCACCGGACTGCCACTCCTCCTCCAATCTCCCTTCGCCAGCGACCACCCCAAGCTGTTGCTGTCTCCTCCCTTCCTCTCTTATCTCCATAGCCGGTGAGCCCCCCGTCCCTTCTTTCCACTCCCTCCTGCTCCCTCCAGCTCTGGCGCAGAGCTCCTAACGGCGTGTGGTTCGAAAAAGCGCGAGATGCAACTTGCCGACGTGTGCTCAATGCTACCCGTTCCTGGCAGTGTCCACAAAGCGGTTCAGTTTGCACGAGAAAGCGGTTCTGCAACTCGTCCCCTGCAGTTCCTGGCTCGTGGATGCATTTTCTTAACCTTTTTTAATGTGGTGTATAGGTATATTTTGCATCAAAGTTTCCTGCTCGGGGTGCACTGCAGTCCGATGGAGGGGCGCATGTAGCTCTGTTATCATTTTTTTGACCTGCAGTGCTCTGTTTGTTTTCGTGTAAAAAGAAGTCGCGCTCGTGCCGCACTGCAGTCCGATGGCGGGGCGCGTGCAGTGCTTGGTTGCTTTTGGTGTAAAAAAGAATAGAACAATTATAATACAAATGAAAAAAATGCAGTTTGCTTGTTTGCAATTTATTCAAACATTATGTAGTTCGTTCATAAAAATGTTTTATTGTTCACTTGTACAAAAGCTGACAAAAAAAGCTTCTTCTAACGTGCAGTGCTCTATTCAATTCTTCGACCACCTCTCTTGGGGTTCACTTGTCGGCACAGAGAAAGACAGCGACATCAACCACTTCGGTGAGAGAAAAGGGAGTCCTGGTGTCGCCTCTACCTCTCTTGGTGATGCAGTTCTGTCCACCTGCACGCACAGCCCAGAAAAAATTCAGGGGCCTGATTGTGTGTTTTTTTTAGAAAAGAGTCAAGTGGACTGCACAGTTGGCTGTTCCTGAATTCAGTTCACTAATGTGAGTGTGCCTGTGTAAAAATAATGAATGGATATGTATGTTTTGAAGCTCACTTTGTTCTCTCACGCAGTTCACTCTAAAACTCCTCCGCGGTGCACTTGGTAAACCAGAAAACAAAAACATCTCAAATGAGGCTCGCTTCTCATTATATGTAGTTCACTCGCTCAATCTCTGCGGTCCACTTGTCTGGTCTACATGAGAAAAATAGGCGATGCAGTTTGCTCGGAACACATGAGAAAAAAAAGTAAAAAAACAAAACTTAAAAAAATAGCTAAGAAATTTTTGTGTGATTTACTACTCTTGACCCTGCAGTGCAGAACAAATTAGAAAAAATATATATATAAACTTGCAGTTCAGTACGGTGAACACATACATGATTTTGTTTAAAAGAATGTTGTTCATATCGCGTGGTGTTGTGGTTCATTCTTTTGGACCATGCAGTGCACCTCGATCTAAAAAAAAGTCCACTTCGAAGGACTCTGCAGTACACTTCATATGGAAAAAATGTATTTAAAAAAGTTTATGCTTTTCACGGAAACAACAACAAAAAAATAATGCGGTTCACTTCTCGATAGTGTTGCGGTTCACTTACGCCCGACGTGAAGCGCAGTTCACTTCCTCGTCTTGGAAAATTTACGTCCGACAAAAAAAAACCATGGAGCTCAGTTGCCCGTCTGCCGCAGTACGGTTTTCAGTCTGAAGCAGTGCGCTCTTCTGTCTGATGCAGTTCCCTCGTCGATTTTGGTGTCGCGAAAAACAGAGTGTCCGCATTTCGGTAATTTTAAAACTGCTCTTAAACCGTAAGGAATTAGAGAGAGTGTTCTACATGAAAAAGTTGCGTATCGTCGATATCTTTCCAACGGTCTATCATTTGAATCATTCCGACCAGCGGTTTGTAAAAATTTCGCGAAAAAACGGCCGCTAGCACTTGACATCCGACGCACCATTCTCAAAATTAATTTAAAACCGTAAGGAATCTCAAAACAAATTCTACATATGAAAGTTGCGCCTGGTTCGTAGCTTTCCAATGGCATATCACACGTCTCGTTTTGACAAATGGTTAAAAAACTGGAGCGAAAACAGTACCGAAAATTGCAATTTTTTTGAAAAACGGAATTCCGCGATTTAGTAAATTTAAATTCTCTTAAACGGTAACAAATTAGAAAAAGTAATATATATGAAAAAGTTGCGCCTCGACGATATCTTTCCAACGCCGTATCATTTGCTTAATTCCGATGAGCGGTTTAGAAGAAATCGTGAAAATACGCTCGCTGCCACTCGTCGTGCGCTGCACCGTTTTTGAAACTGCTCTTAAACCGTGACGAATCTCGAAAAAATTTCTACATGGTGAAGTTGCTGCTAATCCATAGCTTTCCAACGGTATATTACACGCCTCGTTCCGACAAACGGTTTAAAAAATGGAGCAAAAACAGTACCAAAAAAACTGCGTGCAGTTTTTTGCCACGGGAAGTTCACTCGCATCAGTACTGCAGTGCTCTTGCTGCAACAATGACGTGCACTTGTGTTGAGCATGCAGTTCGGAAGTGTTAGCAGAATAACTATTCTCCTAATATTAGGAGAATAGACCGGCTGTGTATATATATATATATATATATATATATATATATATATATATATATATATATATAATGCTCAGATTTTTTTTGAGACATATAAAATGCTCAGATAGGCTGATGACTCTTGACTTTGGGCCACAGGCCGGTGGGCATGCATGTTTGGGGGCCCATGTGTTCTAAGGCAGCACATTTCAACCCATAAATATTGCATCCGATAGGGACGGTGCTGGTTTTAGATGATGTCGCAAGGAGAAGACAGAAAATTGAATAAAGCACGACAGCTGTTAGACTGAAATCGAACGATAGTTCCTAACCAGCAATCAGAGTTGCAATTCTTTCAGGATGTCCAACGTGATATACGCTAGTACTACTTATACACACATGACACTTGTTTTACCATTGCATATATTACATCAAAAGCTCTCGGAGGATAGATCAGTTCGGCAGTTGCGTGCTGCTACTGAAGAATTTCAAAGTTCATTAGGACTAGATCTCCTTGTAGAGAAACTTCAATTTTGACATCATCCCCAACCGCAAGATTTGATTGAATTTTGAACCTTGACCATCCTTTAGCATCAATCATCATGCGACCATCCTTTCTACTTATGGTATATTGCACAGGTTCATTCACACCAAGGCTGCGCATGGTAAGAGAAACTTGGCCACGGTCGCCCGGATTATTGAACGACTCCCTCATTGCTCTAGGAATTTCTGTTTGCAAACAAGAGGACATACACAAATAGTTAGATCAACACGGTGAATCATGTTAAACAACATGGAAAGACAAAAGAACGAAGCACTTGGGCTGCCAGTGCTTACCAAAGAGGTGGAGATGTCGGTTTTTGTAAGGACTTTGGAATATGCAGTGCGAACTGCAGCCCAGTCTATTGCCGGTGCAAGTGCAAGTTCAAGTGTTGGTGCAGGTGCCGGAGCCATTGTTGGTGCCTGTGGCGGTGCGACTGGTAGTGCTGCTACTGCTGCCGGAGACGGTGCTCCTTCTGGAGCTGGTGCCTGTGTCGGTGCTAGATCCTCTGGTACATCAACCTGATCCGCTGACGCGGTTGGTGCCCAATCCTCCGCTGGATCAGACTGAGATGCTGCTGTTGTCAGTGCTAGAGCCAGTGCCGGTGCCGGTGCTCGATCCGCTGTGGCTGCCGATGCTGGAGGTGGTACCGATGTGCGAGACAGCAGCGCTCGTCTCTGGTCTGCTTTTAGACTGCAGCTTTGTAACTTTGCTATGCATCCTTCTTAAGTGAGAGTGCACATGAGCAATTTGAACTTCCTCCGGCTCCGTGACCCGGATCCATTCCTTTTATTTCCTTCTTTTAAAGGCGACAAGGACTAATTCTGGCGTGTTTGTTAAAGTAAACTGCAGTTGATCAGAGGGCTTCAGATTGTACTCAGACAACAGACGGATCCAATTGTGTCCACTAATATAAGTGATGGACAGTGCCTTCGTTATTGACACATCATAAGAAGTGAAACCTGCTAAAATAACCATCATAGAGCAAACCAAACGGTTTATTCTGTAACGAATGTGACATGGCAAAACCAGCATCGTAAACTTGCAGCAAAAGTAAGAAAACATGACAGTTAATCAATGAGATTTACTTTATGTGACACGACTTAATCCTTACCAGGAAATCACTATCTTCAAGTTCTAAATTGAAGGTTGTTCGTCCAATTACGGGTGGCATGTAGGGCCCCTCCTTACTCGCACAAGCAGGACAATCCAAAGGTCATGACAATTCGTATCGAGCGAACATCCGCGGGAATGGAAATCCTGGTGGGTGCGATAAACCCTGCAATGCATACATATATTGGAGTGTAAGCATAACTGATGTATATTCCCGCCATCCACAAAGATAAGATGATCTGGATATTTCAAAATATACGGACTGAATTGAGTGGACAAACACACCAAAACGTGTGTAACTCTATATACATCTGATTTAGAAAAAATGTAAACATCTTATGTCTTTGAACAGAGGGAGTACTGTATTGGCATGAAAAAACACAGATATCAAACAACCGAAATTGGTATTATAGGTTCACAATTTCTAAAACATTAACATAGAGTGTTCTCAGGATTCACCACAAAACAAAAGCGGCAGTACTAACCCATACAGGGTTCACACACACAAATCAAGTACTGAACAATATTACTTACTACACACAAGCCTAGTTGCACTAATTAAACTCTACAGACTATTTCTTGCCACCGACCTACAGGATGTGCCCCACATCACTGATCAGGCCATGGACATTGTGAGAGATGTCTATCGGCATCTTCGCCATCCCGTCAACCTTGGAGAACCTAACATTGTGGTCTTTCCACTCATAAACATGTCGATGAAGACAGGCCGCGTCAGATTTGTTGGGAAGCTTTACAAGAACCATACCATTCGTAATCGCAGGCACAACTACAAAATTGTTGTGGTGAAGTACACCCTCGAGAACACGCCTGACAACAATGCTACAGGAAAACACTTGTTCATGACATGTGGCTACAAGGACACGGTGGCTGGATAGTTTAGTAGTGCACATCCTCAAGTCTTCCAGTTCACACGGCATGACTTTGAGAACTTCATCTCCACAACGGACCTGGTTCTAATTCAAATAGAAACCAATATTTTATTACTGCCTCCGTTCACAAATATAAGATGATTTTCTATATTTTACTCCATATAAGACTACATATAAGCACAGAAATGAGTGAACAAAGACACTAAAACATGTCTACATCAGATACACAAAAAAGTTAGAACATCCATAACACAAGTTACTGAGGGTACTATAGTCTCTTCCTACAGCTAGCGTTGATGTTCATAAAGTAGTTGAAAGTAATCTATAAGAAATCTGTGTTATGTGCAAAAATCATATGCATGTCAACCTCTCGCATGTTTTGGTCAAAAGAGACATTTAGAACAGTCATTTGGCACACAAAAACCGCATGAAATATCGCCCAGAAAGTTATACTACTAGTACTACGTGTACATTACACAAACATCGCCCAGAAAGTTATACTACTAATATTACGTGTACATTACAAAAACCACATGAAAGATCACCCAGAAAGTTAGATCAGAAAACACGATCAAGATCGCCAAAAAGATTGTCAACAAGAGATATTTCCTCGACCGGCTCAACGAGGGATCCCCGAGAGGTGGCCTTGGCCAAGGCGATGGCCTTGAGCTTGTCTGTGGTCGTCTCGGCGGGGTGCTTGTGCTTCTTCAGACTCTGAGCCTCGACGGTTTTGGCCAGAGCCATAGACATCACTTTGGCCGGTGCTCCAGGGTCCATCAAGAAACTGTCAAATAGAAATAAAAGGAAAGAAAACGATAATCAGAAACCCAAAAGAAGAATAGAGAGGGAGTTAGGATCGGTCGCGGGGTTGCAAAAGATGACTAGAACGGAAGTGTAGCAACACCATTGATGCGCTCACCTTTCCTTCTTTGGGAGAGAAGAACAATGGCAGAAGCGAGTTGGGGTTTTCTTGAAGAAATGAGGAACAAGATGAGGGAGAAGCGAGTGGGGTTTTCTTGAAGAGAGGAAGATGAGGAAGAAGAGTGAAATGATGGTTGCTTCGGCCATCAAACTTACTGCTGGAAAGATGGGGTTTTGTGATTTGACGCCTCATGGGGCATTACTGCGGCGCTATGACCGCGGTAAGTCCACCGTGCAGTTGTGCACTCTAGTGCGGAGTAATTTGGTGCATGGCAAGTGGACCCCGAACACGTCGGTGAAAGTGAGTAGCAAGGTTCCCGACGACCGTGGAGGAGCATCCGCGTGGTAGAGCGTCTCCACTATTTCTTAAAAAAATATTGTTTTGATTACAGCAAGCGTTTCCACTCTTACGACGGAGGAGTGTGAAACACGGCAGCCACTTGAACTTACACTACTAGTACTCCTACTACTAGGCATGTGCAGTGGTTCATACAGCAGTCTTATCTTGTTGCCAGTGTAGTAAGATATGACGATAAAAAATGATGTATAGTAAACTGATTATACCACCCGAAGAAAAGTAACTGATTATAAATAAATATGTTGTGAGGGATATTGTTTCGAGTGTTTCAGCATATTTTTGGTTTACATCACGGCTAGTATTCATGAATACGGTCCTGGGTGGGTCCCCTGTGTGTACGTGCCTTCTATCCCGTGCTACCTCGGCGTACAGTCGACCTGTGGTGGAGTACTATTATTTTTAGTAGACAAGGCAACCGGAGAAGTAGAATCAAGGGATGGAGGCGGCAGCCGCTCCGGAAGGGTGTCTCGGGAGGATTGACATCCAGTGGCATGCTGTGCGCATGTCACCTATGAACAGTAGTGTAACATGCCCATTTTTTTAACGTCCGATCGAGAATGAATGGTGAGATCAATGTCAATAGTACTCAGGGTACAGTGCACAGAGAGTATGCTACTACAGTGCTCGACCGAACATGAACCATACGAGGCACACCTCTATAGTGCTCTGTGCTACAGTGACTGTTCTGGACCGTCTGAGTTTGATCCAACGGTCATGTTACGCCGTGACATGCCCATGCAGAGGACGCCTAAACAACACCGAAGTCCCTCTGCTTCTCCAGGCGCACGACGATGGTGATGCAGGGTGCCACCGCCCACAAAGCCCACTCCCGATCGACGGGAGCCAGCTCGTCAAAGACGGCGTCCAATGGCACAAATGGATTCCGGTGACGTAGCCCAAAGAGGATTTGCCCGGCAACGGCGACGGCTGCCCGCACCCCCTCCTTGTCCAGCGCCGCCCCCACCATCGCGCGAAGGCGGTTCAGCTCCTCAAAGATATAGGTGAAGAAGGAGACCAGGTCAGGAAGCCGCAGCTCATTGAAGTCTATGGGCTGGTCGAACGGGTTTAGCCCGACGGCCGGCATGGTCGCGCTGGCACGACGGTAGGCATCATGCAGCTGCAACACTTGCGTGGCAACATGGTCCAGCAAGTGGTTGAGGCGATCCTAGACCTCGTCATGATCGGCACGCTCGCGCTCTAGCCGGCTCGCCATCAGGGCAACCTAGCCACCTAGGGTATCTCCCGCTTTCTGCAACAACGCCGCCGACGCTTCAAGCATCTTTGTGGTGGATTCCTGCCGCTTTTGAAGCTCCGTGAACTCCCACTCATAATGGAGGAGCATGGCACTCTTCTCCTCCCTGAGCTCAAGGATCTCCACGTCCTTGGCCCTAAGCTCCGCATCCTTGGCCTGGAGCTCCTCTGTCAGGCGCCTCACCTCAGACTCTGTGATCTGGTGCGCTGCCATGGAACACGGTACAAGCAATGGGGAAAGGAAGCAAAGGGGGTGAAACGGCTGGAAGGCAATGCAATCTATGGGAAGGCGGAGGGATCGGGGTAAATCTTTTGGTTTTCACCATGGGAAACCCCAGTCGATGCCTTTTCACATCAAGGAGCAGTGGGTTTTACTGGCGGAGTCATCATGACTAATTCCTGCCGCGCCTGCTCCCGTCAAACAAAAAAAGAATCCCGCCGTGCCCAAGGACCAAAGCAACGCAGCGGTGGATAGTATTTTAATTTACCTAGCCGCAAGGAGGGAAAAAATGCTTGAAAAAACAAATGTGGCAGCGGCCTAGCTGATCGGTCGCACTAGCCCAACTAGCTAGCCACCGTGCTTGTACTCGACGGGAAAGGTGGGGTTTTTTGATTTGACAACTCATTACTTCAGTGCTACGATCGAGGAGGACCCAAAAACCGCGCGGTAGGGCGTCCCACACTCCCATCGTCCCACGTCTCAGTAAGGAAGAAAACATGCGTGCACCACCGGGGAGGACCCAGAAACCGCGCGGTAGGGTGTGCCACGTCTCAACACGGAGGAAAATGTGCGTGTAAAAATATATGAGACGTAGCTATGGTAAGAACTCGGGACCCAGCCAGTGGGTCGAAAACACCCCACTAGCCACACAGCTTCATCATGCTAACGTGGCATGAAGGATAGGTGTGGTTAGCTCCGTCTCGACCAACCATGAGGTCTCTTGTTCCTAGGCGATTCATCTATTTTCCAATATTTTTTTAGTTATAATAACACCATGGCCAGCTCGTGCCGCTCTTCGTGTTTGCCCGTGCGTCTAAAGATTGTAGATGGAGAGGAGAGAGAGATCGCAGACATGGGACCAGGCAGTAAGTGAGTCAACGTTCATGAACGTGTCGACGAGCCACTCCCTCTACTCTACTCAACATGATACAGTATAGTATAAAATCAAGTTATGCGACAAAGCCAACAACCATTGCTATTTCTGGCTATCGACGTATGCTTTGTAGTCCAGGTTGCCGACTCGAATCTCGTCCTTCTGATTTTTTATTTTTAGGTCCAAATTTGTTCCATGATGAGTGGAACCCCCGTGCGTTGTTCCGATATTTCTGTGTACGAGGGATTTTTTGCACAAACACTTTGCGTGGCTAGACAAGTTACGGCACCAGTTACACGTATTTTACAAGTTTAGGAACAAAAGTGACAGCGGCGGAGAATATCACGTGCTTCCCGCGGCTTAGATGCTACGGTGATACGAGATTCTACGTCGTTGGATCTGATATCCAATGGCATGTGAGTAGTCTTTGTACTTTTGCACAATTCCCAAACTCTTTGAGGGATTTTTTGCAAAAAAAAACATACAGACCTTTGTGAGCCACTGGATCTTGGATCCAACGACTCCCATGAGCTCATATCACGATAGCATCTAAGGTGTGGGAGAACCCAATATTCTCACGTACGAGAGAATATAAGGTGCTCCCCGCAGCTTAGCCGCTACGGCGATATGAGCTGCTAGCAGCCGTTAGATCTGAGATCCAATGCCATGTGCGTAGTATTTGTACTTCTGCGCAATTCCCAAACTCTTTGAGACCTATATTGCAAAAACATTAAGACCTCCTAATGGGAGCCGTTAGATCTCCTGGGAGCTCATATCACCGTAGTATCTATGGTATGGGAGCACCTCATATTCTCCCGCGCGAGAGAACATCAGGTGCTCTCGCTGCTTGGATGCTATGGTGATACGAGCTTCGAGGCGGTTCGATCTGAGATCCAATGGCATCTGAGTATAGTCTTTGTACTTGTGAGCAATTCCCAAACTCTTTGAGGTTTTTTTTTTGCAAAAACCATTCGGACCTACTAGGAGCCGTTGGATCTCAGATCCAACAGCTCTGAGGAGCTCGTATCACCACATCATCTAAGGTGTGGTAGCACATGATATTCTTATAGACGAGAGAATATTAGGTACTCCTGCATCTTAGATGCTATGGTGATACGAGCTTCGAGGCCGTTGGATCTGGGATCCAATGGCATCTGAGTAGTTTTTGTACTAATTGTGTGCAATTCCCAAACTCATTAACGTTTTTTTGCAAAAATATTCAGACCTCGTGTGAGCCGTTGGATCTCAGATCTAACGGCACACAAGAACTCGTATCACCATATAGCATCAAAGGTGGGAGCACCTGATATTCTCCCGGGGGGTGGGGGCACAACCCATCGGTGTTTGGGAGGGTGGAGCCAAATGTTTAGAAAATATAATCTAAACCCTCCTAAAAAAAGACCTTCACAATTTTATCTATGGTTGGGGGTAACTCGGGGGTTACCCCCCCTCCTGACAATCTACATGGCTCCGCCTATGCAAGAGGCGTAGAGCGAGCGTCTATGTGTGCGAGGTCAATCGAGTCATATATAGAGGGAGAGATTGAGTTAGTGTGGGCTAGCGTACACTCGAATGAGAAAGATGATACAGAGAGATATCGTTCGACGAAGCTGTAGTGAGGGCTGGAGGGAGATAGTTACCGAGAGAGTGGCCTAGATAGACTTTGTGTTTGTGCGCGCGGCGTGCATGGAGTTTTTTTTACAGAGGCAACATATGTGTCTAGAGGGAGAGAGGGAGGGCGATATAGAGGGAGAGAGAGAGAGCTCGTCATGGAGGGCCCGACGAGTTTGTGTGTGAGAAATACATTTGTTGAGAGTGTGAGGGCGGGTGTGAGATAAATGGAGATCAAAACATGAAGAGAAATAATGAGCGTGTGTCGGATACCAATAGCTCTATTAACAAAGAGATTAAAATCAATCGATACATGAACTATGTGTGGTGAGGGGGGGGGGGGGGCGATGGACAAACCTAATACAACATTTGAGTGTACATAGTAGTAGACTTAATATTCACGTTTCAATTTAATGTACATTGTAAACATTGAATTGAGGACCATGTATGGCTTACATTTTATTTTTGAATTCGTGCCATACATGCATGGATTGGAAAAGTAGATGCACTATACTGACTCATTTGTTGTTGTATTTGTGTTTGTGTGGTCATATGCTTGAATACATACAAAGTTTTCTCACCACCATACCGTTCATCTTTTAAATTTGAATTTGCATTAAAAAACCTAGTGTGGATACCATGAAATGTGAAATCCACGTTGAGATCACTATATCACCCGTCATAAATCAATTACCGTCCCTTTAGGAACGACCAATTATTTGCAAGGACAATACGGGCATTGTAATACATATAGATTCGTTCGCCAATTTTAAAAAAGATTCCTTTCCTGATAAAAAAAGATTCCTTTCGCATTCTCGAATGGTAGCACCCGACGGCGTACCAGCCAGACCGGGCTCGTGTCGTGGTGGTGGCGTGCGTGGTACACTAACCAACCCCAACCAAAAGAACAATGATAAAACTTTGCGCCTCCACTCGAGCCTCCGCGATTCGAATCAAAATATCTGGCGGCCAGAATTCCAGCCCTGCAAAATTCCCCTTATGTCCCCGGTCCATAATGACTACTCCTACTACTACCAATGAACAATGGAGGGATGCTTTAGTAACTAGCCCACGTTACCTACCATGCCGAGCACGTTCAAGTCCCTCGGTCGCCGCTACCCAAGGTCACCTGTCAACTCCATTGCCTACTACACTAGGATGAGTATAGAATGGAGCTTCGTTTGTTCGTGCCTACTACCTTCGTCCTGGTTTATTGGTCCTCTTCGCATTTTGTGCAAAATTTTGACCTTACATTTAACTAACAAAATGTTAATTCATGTAACAAAAAATGATATCACTGGAAACTATGTTCAAATACGAGTCAAACGACATAATTTTTGGTGACATGCATTATTATTAGAGTATGACGCAATGCATTGTTTGAAGTCTAACTAAGCACTATTTGACCAAATTCTATCTTAAAAAATATGAACATCTTCTACAACAATAAAGATGTATCGCCTGAAAGTTTATTTCATGATGCATGTAATGATATTGTTTCGAATCCTGGTTTTTAAATTCTAGAAAATCCAAAACTCACCTGAAATTCATGAAACTGCGCATGGTCTCGTGATACAGCACAAATAGGTTGTGGTAATTTTTTTGATCAATTTGAGACAAGCTGCTTATGAAAAGTTGCACACATGAACATCCAAGGTATTTTGGAACAAAGAGCTGTCATGTTAACGCGAACGGTTCACTAATATATTCAAACCGTGGGCGTTAGAGCAGCGTGCCGCCACGCGTACCGCTTCTCATAGGTAGGTGCTGTCCAAGCAAGCGTGTGAGTCGACGCGAGGCGTGCGAGTAGGCCGCTGCGCAGGCTCACCGGGAGGCGAGCCCTTTGACCAGCCTCCGCCACCCACCTTCATCCCAACCACACCCACTTTTAATGGCGCCCGCGCCGCAGTTTAAATCACCGCCGCACTCCCCGCTCTCGCTACAATCTTCTCTTTGCCTCTCGGATTCTCCTGTTGTCTGCCTCCAATCGGCCTGACCAAGCCGTACGCCATGGCGCATCATGATGGGCTGCCCCTAGTCTTCCAGTTTCCCGAGGAAGACCCTAATGAGGTTTCAGACGAGATTGACCTGGCCGTGCAGGAAGTCGCCACATCTATCCCCGCGCCCGTTCCAGCTCCCGTCGCCGCGCCAGCGCCAGCGCCCATCTCCATGGCATTGATGGGCCGGGAGCCGCACACTGTCGCCCAGCTTGAAGCCGCGGGGATCCACGAGGTCCCCGCTGACTTGCACGCGTCCGTGCACCTACAAGAGCATGCGCCTGCGCGTGCACTGACGCACGCGCCCGTGCTAGTGCATGGGCACACGAATGTCTCCGCTGCGCCGTTGCCAGCGCCTGTCCCCGCGCCGGTGCCAGTGCCCCCTCAGCGGCATGGGTAGCCGCCGTCGACCACTACCTTGCAGCGACGCCAGTCGCCACCTCCCGCCGGTTGACTAGCTCCTGGAGACCGAAGTCCAGAACATACTGGCCTTCCTTGAAGCTTGGGCCAACGTCCAGGAGTATGCCAACGCCGGCGCAAGACGCTGCCGTCGCCGCTGGCCAGTGGCCCAACGGCACACAGGGCACGGCAAAGGGGCCACTTCCCGCCGCAAGACGCACCCGCCGCCGCTGCAATTAGTTTTATTCATTAATTTTTTTAGTTCTATCGTGGTATGAATGTAAATTCACAGTTAGACTGAATGAAATCTATGGTTTGATCAATTGAGTGTTCTGCTAGAGCCTTATCAAATTAAATAAAAAAAGTCATCAGGCGACATGTATTCCTTCTCATCGCAAACATTTCATATAAATACCTGCGTCAATTCCAAATACTTGTAGGGCGCGAGCAGGTCCCTTCGAGCACTAGGCGATACATACATTTATCCACACATTTAATTATTACTACTAGTTAAATACACCACGGGTGCGTGAACTTGTCCGTCACGGTCACTTTTTTTCCTGTACTTGTAAAATACTACCTCCGTCTTGGTTTATTGGTCCTCTTCGTATTTTCTGTCAAATTTTGACCATAAATTTAACTAACAAAATATTAATGCATGTCATAAAAAATAATATCATCAAAAACTATGTTCAAATACGAATCCAATGATATGATTTTTGCTGACATGCATTAACATTTTATTAGTTAAATGTTTGGTCAAAATTTGGCACAAAATACAATGAGGACCAATAAACCAGGACGGAGGTAGTTCGTACTAGTAGTAGGGGAAACTGGTGCCGTAACTTGTGAACGCGTCCAGATACGGTCGACGGCATTGGGCATCTGCCCCGGGTGGCGCGCCATGTTTATTAGCTCGCACGTTCTTCGTGTTTGCCTGTGCGTCTGCACCCATGGGAGTAGAAGGGGAGGAGGGAGAGAGAGCAGACATGGGACCCACCAGTAAGTGGCTCAACGTAGGGGAGTTGTACGTGCTGATGAGCCGGTCCCACTGATGTACTGAAAGTAATATAAAAACATGTTATCCATTAAAGATACAACAAACGCGACAATCCATTTCTGAGTCCAGGCTCATCTGCACCCATGCTGAAGAACAAAATGAAAACAAATACTAGAAAAATTCAAAAAAATTCCATTTTTTTGCATGGTAGACAATTTGGTGCGTGATGTCCGCTCCAATTTTCATATCATTTGGACATCTTAGTAGCTCTCGGCAAAAAAGACAGATTTGGGGTCTGTAAAAGAGTGTACTGTTCATGTACTGTTCTGACCCAATTTCTCTTTTTTGCTGAGAGCTACTAAGATGTTCAAATGCTCTTAAAATTGGAGCGGACCTCACACAACGAATTATCTAGCACGCACAAAAAATTGGATTTTTTTGACTTTTTTTGAATTTTTTGTCAATTTTTTGAATTTTTTTGAACTTTTTGTGAATTTTTTCTTGACCGGGTGCAGATGAGAGTAGGCACCAAATCGCCGACGTGCGCCTGGAAGGACCTGGTCGCCTGTTCGATCCACATCCTTTTCATTTTTAATTTATATGGGTCCAAAATTGTTCCATGACAGGTGGGCCCCCCGATGTGTAGTTTGTAGCATTTTAATTTATGGGCCGAAATTTGTTCCATTACAGGTGGACCCCGGTGTGTAGTTTGTAACTTGTTTGTAATAATTAAAGAAAACACGAGTTTTTTGCAAAAATACCATGGTGCGACGGGAAAGGTGAGAAAGCGCGTGCGAGAGAGTGGTCACGGAGCTAGAGGGAAATAATTGGGGGAGGCCCAAACAAGGAGATATATCATTTGTGTGTGGGAGAAAGCGAGGTCAATCGAGACATACATAAAGAGAGAGGGAGAGATTGAGCGAGTGTGGGCCGCCAAATGGTTGAAAGAGTGAGACGTTTTGGTGAGAGTGACCTAGATAGATAATCCGCGTGACAGAGTATGTAGTGTGTCGATCAAGGCCCAAACAGGGAAATATAATGTTTGTGTGAGAGAGAAAGCGAGGTTAATCAAGACTTAGATAAAGAGAGAGAGAGAAAGATTGAGCGAGTGTGGGCTGCCGTGCGGCCGAAAGAGTGCGACGGTGTGGAGAGGGTGACCTAGATAGACAACGTGCGTGCATGTGCGTGAGAGGGGGGGTCTAGAGAGCCAATGTATGTATCTAGCGAGAGAGGGTGGGAGGGAGAGAGAGAGGGCTCGGCATGGAGTGCAATGGCGGGTGTGTGAGAGAAATACGTTTGTTGAGAGAGTGGGGGAAAGGGCGTTCGTATATTTGAGAGAATTAGAGATCGAAACATGGAGAGAAAGAATGAGCGATGATACGTCTCTGTCGTATCTATAATTTTTGATTGTTTCATGTCAATATTCTACAACTTTCACATATTTTTGGCAACATTTTATATTATTTTTGGGACTAACATATTGATCCAGTGCCCAGTGCCAGTTCCTGTTTTCTGCTTGTTTTTGGTTTCACAGAAAATCCATATCAAACGAAGTCCAAATGCAATAAAATTTTACGGAGAATTATTTTGGAATATATGTGATTTTTGGGAGGTGGAATCAACGCAAACGGAGGCTCACAGCCTCCACAAGCCACCTTGGCGCGGCCCCCCTGGCCGCGTGGTTGTGACTCGTGGGCACACCGTAAGTCGGGTGGGGCTCTTCTTAGGCCGCAAGGAAGCTTATATCGAGAAAAAAATCATGTTAAAATTTTAGCGCAATCGGAGTTACGGATCTCCGGATATTTAAGAAACGGTGAAAGGCCAGAAAAGGGGACGCGAAACAGAAGAGAACAGAGAGAGAGATCCAATCTCGGAGAGGCTCCTCCCCTCCGGAAGCCATGGCAGCCATGGACCAGAGGGGAAACTCTCCTCCCACCTAGGGGGGAGACTAAGCAAGAAGAAGAAGGAGGGGGGCTCTCTCCCCCTCTCACCCGGTGGCGCCGGAACGCCGCCGGGGCAACCATCGTGACGGCGATCTACACCAGCAACTTCGCCGCCGTCAACACCAACTCTCTCCCCCTGTATGCAGCGGTGTAACCTCTCTTTTCCCACTGTAATTCTCTACTTAAACATGGTGCTTAACTCCATATATTATTATCCAATGATGTGTGGCAATCCTATGATGTTTGAGTAGATTTCTTTTGTCCTATGGGTTGATTGATGATCGTGATTGGTTTGAGTTGTATGTTTTATTTTGGTGCTGTCCTATGGTGCCCTCCGTGTCGTGCAAGCGTGAGGGATTCCCGCTGTAGGGTTTGCAATACGTTCATAATTCTCTTATAGTGGGCGGCTAGAGTGACAGAAGCTTACACCCGAGTAAGGGGGTTGTTGCGTATGGGAGTAAAGGGGACTTGTTACTTAATGCAATGGTTGGGTTTTACCTTAATGATCTTTGGTAGTTGCGGATGCTTGCTAGAGTTCAAATCATAAGTGCATATGATCCAAGTACGAAAAGTATGTTAGCTCATGCCTCTCCCTCATATAAAATTGCAATAATGATTTCCGGTCTAGTTATCGATTGCCTAGGGACAAGTCATTCTCTTGTGTTACAAAAGCTCTCTACTAAATAACTAACTTTTATTATCTTGCAAATTACTCATAGTTTTATTCTCGCAAAGTACTTCTAGTTTTATTCTTGTTCTAGGTAAAGTGAACGTTAAGTGTGCATAGAGTTGTATCGGTGGTCGATAGAACTTGAAGGGAATATTAAATCTACCTTTAGCTCCTCGTTGGGTTCGACACTCTTATTTATCAAAAAAGCTACAATTGATCCCCTATACTTGTGGGTTATCAAGACCTTTTTCTGGCGCCATTTTCGGGGAGCAATAGCGTGGGGTTGATATTCTCATGTGTGCTTGTTTTGCTTTATCACTAAGTAGTTTTTATTTTGTGCTCTTGTTTCCTATCTTTAGTTATGGGTAGGAAACGTAAAATACCAAAAAAATTAGTTGTACTTGCTAAACCAATGGTTGAAGAACCACCCAAAATCTATCATACTATTGAAGCTTTGTACTTGGATCATCTTTGATCAGTTTGTGCTCGTGCTGAAAACCCAACTAGCTTAGTTGAGGGAAAATCATTAGATGAGCATGCTTATTTTGTGCGACACCGCTTGTCTCAAAAAGGGAAACTCTTATGGCATCATATTAATACTTTGAATTGCTATGCTTGGAATTTATGTGAAATACATGATTTTACTTGTTGTTCTGAAGACCCTAAAAAACACCTTCGGTACCAATGTGAGTTTAAGTATAATGGAATCTTATATTCCTATGCCAGAGGTGTTTATAGTTACTATGATATTGAACAAATAGAAGAATTTGTTGCTTTTAAGGGTGCATATGAAATTGCTTCTTTGATTGAAAAGTGTGATGCTACACTTTACAAATCTGAAAATTTTGCCATACTTAAATATTGCTATGAAAACTATGCTTCTAATGCTTATGTTAAAGAATATATTGAGGACACTTCCGTTGTCCAAGAAGAGACTAATGTTTTGCAGGAGTCTATGGAAGAAGAAATTCATGAAACTATGAGCTCATTAGATGAAAAAGATGACGAGGAGAGCGAAGAACAAAAGGAGGAAGAGCGGATTAGCTACCCGTGCCCACCTTCTAATGAGAGTAACTCTTCAACTCATACATTTTTTAATTTCCCTTCGTGCTTACCGAAGGATGATTGCTATGATCCCTTGGATTCGTTTGAAATATCCCTTTTCGATGAAATTGATGCTTGCTATGCTTGTGGCCATGATGCCAATTTGAATGATGCTTGTGGAGATGAACTTGCTATAGTTCCTTATGTTAAACATGAAATTGTTGCTATTGCACCCACACATGATAGTCCTATTATCTTTTTGAATTCTCCCAACTACACTATATCGGAGAAGTTTGCGCTTATTAAGGATTATATTGATGGGTTGCGTTTTACTATTACACATGATGATTTTGATGAATATAATATGCATGTGCTTGCTGCTCCTACTTGCAATTATTATGAGATAGGAACTACTTATTCACCTCTCTATGTTTCCAATACGATAAAATTGCAAGAAATTGCTTATGCTATGTATCGGCCTTTATTATGTGTGCATGAATTGTTCTTTTATGATATGCCGATGCATAGGAAGAGAGTTAGACTTCATCATTGCATGATATATGTTGCTTTGTGCTCAATACTAAATTACAAATCATTGTTAATTAAAATTGGCTTTGATATACCTTGGGATCCGGGTGGATCAATTACTTGAGCACTTTATGCCTAGCTTAATGGCTTTAAAGAAAGCGCTGCTAGTGAGACAATCCGGAAGTTTTATAGAGTCATTTTATTCTGTTGAGTGCTTTTAAAAAGTTTAAAAACAAAAAAATATATAGAGGGGAACTTAAAACTTTACAAAAAGAAAAGTGAAAGTGAGAAAGAGAAGCACCGTGGAAGCAGGAGCATGCCTTGAACTTTGTTCATGCCCATGGAAACTTTGTGAATCTTGAATTATAGAAACTTTTCAACAAAAATAATTATCCCCTTGTACAAATCCATTGTGTTATAAAAATAATGTGCCAAGATTTACCTTTAAGATGTTTAAATTGCTTGTTTGGTGTCTGCGGTGCAAAAACATAAACTTTTGCTGTAGTGCGTGAATTTACATTTTTTAATGGAACATGCAAAAATTCTCAAATTTTACAAAGTACTGCTATGCAAATTGTTTATTTTTTCCTAATTTTTCATAATTTTTTGAGTTACATAAGTATATCTACCATCTGCATCTTTACAGACTGTCCTGTTTTCACAGATTGCTGTTATAGTTTCGTTATTTGCGTATGTTTGAAATCTTGTTGAGCCCCGTTAACTTGGGAGCCATAGAATTGTGATAGCATATAGTGGGTAATGTTTTATTATAATTATACAATAATTTTATGGCAGGACATGATGGGATTTGATGTTATATGTACTAACCCTGCTAATAAAAAGTTCGGTTAAGTTTTGTGTGGATGAAGTGTTCAAAGATCGAGGTGGTATCGATATGAGGAGAATAAGGAGAGGAAAGAGTTCAAGCTTTGGGATGTCCAAGGAAACCCAAGTAAATATTCAAGGAGACTCAAGCATCTAAGCTTGGGGATGCCCCGGAAGGCATCCCATCTTTCTTCAACAAGTATCGGTATGTTTCGGTTTTTGTTTTGTTCACATGATATGCGTAAATTCTTGGAGCGTCCTGTGCTTTTTATTTTTATTTTAATAATGCACCATGATGGTATGAGATAGTCCTTGGTTGATTTATGGAATTCTTCATGCACTTCACTTATATCTTTTGAGTATGGCTTTATAGAATGCTTCATGTGCTTCACTTATATCATTTGAAGTTTGGATGCCTGTTTCTCTACATATAGAAAACCGTTATTTGTAGAATGCTCTTTTGCTTCACTTATATTTATTAGAGCATGGTATTTTGTAGAAAGAATTAAACTCTATTGCTTCACTTATATCTATTTAGAGAGTCAATAGGAATTGGTCATTCACATGGTTAGTCATAAAATCCTACATAAAACTTGTAGATCACTGAATATGATATGTTTGATTCCTTGCAATAGTTTTGCGATATTAAGATGGTGATATGTGGGAGGTACTAGTGAATAATTGTGGTTTATTAAGAATATTGGTGTTAAGGTTTGTGATTCCCGAAGCATGCACGTATGGTCTGTCATTATGCTAAGAAGTTGGAGCATGATTTATTCTTGATTGTCCTCCTTTGTGTGGCGGTCGGGGGCACGCGATGGTTAACTCCTACCAACCTCCCCCCTAGGGGAATGCGTAGTAGTACTTTGCTTCGAGGGATAATAGACTTTTGCAATAATTATGTGAGTTCTTTATGACTAATGTGAATCCATGGATTATACGCACTCTCACCCTTCCGCAATTTGCTAGCCTCTTCGGTACCGTGCATTACCCTTTCTCACCTCGAGAGTTGGTGCAAACTTCGCCGGTGCATCCAAACCCCGTGATATGATACGCTCTATCACACATAAGCCTCCTTATATCTTCCTCAAAACAACCACCATACCTACCTATTATGGCATTTCCATAGCCATTCCGAGATATATTGCCATGCAACTTTCATCATCATCATATACATGACTTGAGCATTCATTGTCATATTGCTTTGCATGATCGTAAGATAGCTAGCATGATATTTTCATGGCTTGTCTGTTTTTTGATATCTTTGCTACGCTAGATCATTGCACATCCTGGTACACCGCCAGAGGCATTCATATAGAGTCATACTTTGTTCTAGTATCGAGTTGTAATTTTTTGAGTTGTAAGTAAATAGAAGTGTGATGATCATCATTATTAGAGCATTGTCCCAGTGAGGAAAGGATGATGGAGACTATGATTCCCCCACAAGTCGGGATGAGACTCCGGACAAAATAAAAAAAAGAAAAAAAGAGAGGCCAAAAAGAGCCCAAGAAAAAAAAAATGAAAAAACGGAAAAAAAGAAAAAAAACAAAAAAAATGAAAATGAGAGAAAAAGAGAGAAGGGGCAATGTTACTATGCTTTCCACACTTGTGCTTCAAAGTAGCACCATGTTTTTCATGTAGAGAGTCTCTTATGTTGTCACTTTCATATACTAGTGGGAATTTTTCATTATAGAACTTGGCTTGTATATTCCGATGATGGGCTTCCTCAAATGCCCGAGGTCTTCGAGCAAGCAAGTTGGATGCACACCCACTTAGTTTCATGCTGAGATTTCATACACTTATAGCTCTTAGTGCATCCGTTGCATGGCAATCCCTACTCCTTGCATTGATATCAATTGATGGGCATCTCCATAGCCCGTTGATTAGCCGCGTCGATGTGAGACTTTCTTCCTTTTTGTCTTCTCCATATTAATCTCTACCACCGTATTCTATTCCACCCATAGTGCTATATCCATGGCTTGCGCTCATGTATTGCGTGGGGGTTGAAAAAGCTGAAGCGCGTTAAAAAGTATGAACCAATTGCTTGGCTAAAACCGGGGTTGTTCATGATAAATATTTTGTGTTAAGAAGATGGAGCATGACAGGATCATATGATTTTGTAGGGATAACTTTCTTTAGCATTTTTATTCTGAAAGGCATGATTGTTTGTTGGTATGCCTGAGTATTGATGTCTTTATATCAAATTATAGACTATTGCTTTGAATCACTCGTCTTAATATTCATGCCATGATTAGATTATATGAACAAGATTATGCTAGGTAGCATTCCACATCAAAAATTATCTTTTTTATCATTTACCTACTCGAGGACGAGCAGGAATTAAGCTTGGGGATGCTGATACGTCTCCATCGTATCTATAATTTTTGATTGTTTCATGCCAATATTCTACAACTTTCACATATTGTTGGCAACATTTTATATTATTTTTGGGACTAACATATTGATCCAGTGCCCAGTGCCAGTTCCTGTTTTCTGCTTGTTTTTTGTTTCACAGAAAATCCATATCAAACGAAGTCCAAATGCAATAAAATTTTACGGAGAATTATTTTGGAATATATGTGATTTTTGGGAGGTGGAATCAACGCAAACGGAGGCCCACAGCCTCCACAAGCCACCTTGGCGCGGCCCCCTGGCCACGTGGTGCTGCCTCGTGGGCACACCATAAGTCGGTTGGGGCTCTTCTTCGGCCGCAAGGAAGCTTATATCGAGAAAAAAATCGTGTTAAAATTTTAGCGCAATCAGAGTTACGGATCTCCAAATATTTAAGAAACGATGAAAGGCCAGAAAAAGGGGAGCGAAACAGAAGAGAACAGAGAGATAGATCCAATCTCGGAGGGGCTCCTCCCCTCTGGGAGCCATGGCGGCCATGGACCAGAGGGGAAACTCTCCTTCCATCTAGGGGGGAGACCAAGCAAGAAGAAGAAGGAGGGGGCTCTCTCCCCCTCTCACCCGGTGGCGCCGGAACGCCGCCGGGGCAACCATCGTGACGGCGATCTACACCAGCAACTTCGCCGCCGTCAACACCAACTCTCTCCCCCTCTATGCAGCGGTGTAACCTCTCTTTTCTATGATCGTGATTGGTTTGAGTTGTATGTTTTATTTTGGTGCTGTCCTATGGTGCCCTCCGTGTCGCGCAAGCGTGAGGGATTCCCGCTGTAGGGTTTGCAATACATTCATAATTCTCTTATAGTGGGCGGCTAGAGTGACAGAAGCTTACACCCGAGTAAGGGGGTTGTTGCGTATGGGAGTAAAGGGGACTTGTTACTTAATGCTATGGTTGGGTTTTACCTTAATGATCTTTGGTAGTTGCGGATGCTTGCTAGAGTTCCAATCATAAGTGCATATGTTCCAAGTACGGAAAGTATGTTAGCTCATGCCTCTCCCTCATATAAAATTGCAATAATGATTTCCGGTCTAGTTATCGATTGCCTAGGGACAAATCATTCTCTTGTGTTACAAAAGCTCTCTACTAAATAACTAACTTTTATTATCTTGCAAATTACTCGTAGTTTTATTCTCGCAAAGTACTTCTAGTTTTATTCTTGTTCTAGGTAAAGCGAACGTTAAGTGTGCGTAGAGTTGTATTGGTGGTCGATAGAACTTGAAGGGAATATTAATTCTACCTTTAGCTCCTCGTTGGGTTCGACACTCTTATTTATCGAAAAAGCTACAATTGATCCCCTATACTTGTGGGTTATCAGGCGGGTGTCGAAAACCAATAGCTCTATAAGGTGGTTAAGAGCGGAAGATAGATCGATAGAGGAAGTATGTAGTGTGTGTGTCGGGGGGGGGGGACTAAACACAACATTTGAATGTAGATAGTAATAGACTTAATATTGACGTTTCAATTTAGTGCACATTGTAAAATTTGAATTGAGGACCATGCATATGGCTTCTGTAATTATTTCGAATTTGTGGCATACATGCACGGTTTGGAAAAGTTGATGCACTAATATTGACTCGATTGTTGTGGTATTTTGTATGTGTGTGGTCATATGCTTGAATTCATCCAAAGTTTTCTCACCACCATAGTGTTAATCTTATACATATGAATTTGCATTCAAAAACTGTCACGCCCGGATAGTTAAGCTACAGTAATCCCATGCTAATGATGCCATATCACCATTATTACTGTTGCTAATCTCACTTTGGTTCAAATCCAGTTCGAATTCAAATTTAAAATAAAGGCAAACAGTAAAAGTTTTCAAATGTCAAAACTAAAATGTTCTAAATGTGACTAATAATTCATAGAAAATGTTGGTGAAGAAACCACATTTTTATAAAGTATTTAATTGCACTAAAATAAATAAAACAGTGGCTTAGACAATTAATTAAATGTCTTTTATAATTTATAAAATATCAAACTATTTTATTTGGGAGTGAAACTTTTTGTGGCAGTGGGTTAGGTTATAACACTAACTTAGGAGTGGGATTTATAATTATAAAACTGAAAATAAAAAGAAACTAAAAATAAAGCAGTAAAAGAAAATAAACAAAAAAATAAAAATAAAACAAAAGGCTCCCCCCCCCAACTGGACCTCGGCCCAGCTGGCCACCAGGCCGACCAGGCCGGCCCGGCCGCGGCCTATATGGCCTACCCCCCAGCCCCCCCGAAACCCTAACCACCCCATTCCCCCCGATCCCCTCTCTCCCTCGCCTCCCCCTCCTGGGTCGGGCCGCCGCCTCGCCGTCCTCGTCGCCGGAACCGCACCGCCACGGCCTCCCCGAGCCTCGCCGACCCCTTCTCTGCAACTGGGGTGAGACCCCGCGGCCGTTCCCCCGCTCCCCCTCCGTCCCGACGCCGCAGCCCGCGTCGCCCGTGGCCTCCTCCCGCTCGCCTCGCCTCCCGCATCGCCGCGCCCGAGCCGCGCCTCGCCCGCGCGCGGCCTCGCTGCTGCCGGTCGCGCTCGCCCGCCTCTGCCCGCTTGCGCGTGCTGCTGCTGCTCCGCCTGCTGCCGCCGCCGTCCGCCTGCTGCCGCCGCCGTCCGCCTGCTGCCGCCGCCGTCCGCCCGCTGCCGCCGCCGTCCGCCCGCTGACCCGCTCTGCCGCTCGCCTGCGCTCGCCTCCCGCGCCACCGCGCCCCGCTCCCCTGCTGCTGCTCGCTCCGGCCACCACCGCTGCCGCCCCTCGTCGGCCGCGCCCTCCCGCGCCGCTGCCGCCGCTCGCCCCGAGCCGCTCCCCGCGCCGTGCGCCCTGGTGGCCGTCGTCCCCCCCACTGCCCAGTGGGGCCGGCCCATATGTAAAAAAAAGAGATAAGAAAACGAAAGTAGAAGAAAAAAAAAGAATTAAAATAAATAAATAAATAATAACTAATTAATTAATTAATTAACTTAATTAATTTTGTTTAATTAAACTAATTACTTAGTTAGCCTAATTAATTAACTAATTGGCTAATGAGTCTATTACATGTGGGACCCCCATGGGCCCCTTTGACCAGTCAACGGCCCAGTCAGCTGCTGACTGTGCAGTTGACCTGGTCAACTCGGACCCACTGGTCAGTTTGACCAGTCAAAGTCCACCGTTGACCGCTGACGTCACTCTGACGTCATGCTGACATCACCAATTACTGTTTCGGATAATTCTAATTTAATAATTAAAATAAATCCAGAAAATGTTTAAAACTTTGAAAAATCATATAAAATAAACCGTAACTCGGATGAAAATAATTTATATATGAAAAATGATCAGAAAAATATGACGAATCCGAATATCCTACCCACATACCTGCCACACCCCTCTAACATACAAAACATGGAACCGCCCCCTCCGGTTCAGTGTACCGATAATCACCCGGAGCTGGGAGAACACTCCCGGATAATTTCCTGCTCCGACTAACTTGCGTAGTACTGCATTAGGGCACCCCTCGAATAACGTGCTGCCATGCCATACACCTATGTTGCAATTGTCTGCCTTTTATTTATTGTTTCTCCCCCCTCTTCTCTCCAGTAGACCCCGAGACTGACGCTGCTGCCGAGTACGACTACGCCCCTGAAGACCAGCCCCTTTCGGCAGAGCTTCCAGGCAAGCAAAACCCCCTTGATCATCCAGATATCGCCCACTCTTTCTCTCTTATGCTTGCATTAGAATTGCTTCTGTTGTTTTTCCAATAGCTCCTATTCTGATGCATAGCCTGATTTCGTCGTCTGCTGTTGATACCTATGTGCTGTCTCATGATGCTTAGTTAGCTATGCTATTTGATCCATCTGTGGCCCTTCACCTTGTCCGTTTGCCATGCTTATTATCGGGCCGTGATCTCTCTGGGTGATGATCACGGAAATGTTTACATATTGCAATACTTTAAACTGTAAAGTCGGGCCGGCTCCAAGAGTGCCCGCGAGAGAATGATATTAAAGACGGGTCGGCTCCAAGAGCACCCAGGAGCCGTGTATTACCAAGTCGGAGCGACAGGAATCCTGTTCGTCTTCGCGAGTTACTAAACACGCCTAATGGATTTGGGTATTTGATCTGAGTTGGCCACTAGCCTATACGCACTACCACCACGTGGGATAATGGTTATGGGATCCTCGGCCCCGTATGTATCAGCCGAAAGCTCTGTCAGACGTCCAGTTCAACATTGTGGCCGGGTCGGATTGTCACCCCAGAGGTGGTGCCTGGATCCACCTTGCGCACAATGACCCGGAGTGCACAGGGCGATGGCCCAAGACCCCTGAGCACTTAGGATGTAGACCGGTGGGGACCTCTCTGCTGAGCCTAGGTAGGGCCGCGGTGTGTCGATCAGCCGAGGCCGGGCATGACCCAGGAAAGTGTGGCCGGCCAGAGTTAATCGAGCGTGTTGGGTAACAGTAGTGCACCCCTACAGGGAAGTGATCTATTCGAATAGCTGTGTCCACGGTAACAGGACGCTTGGAGTTGCATCCGGATCTGCTACAACTATGAATGGATACCGTTACAATGATAAACTGATACTACTGCTCTCGGGATCACTTTCTCACAGGGCAGTCGAGGAAGGATCTCAGGGCATTACTAAAATATAATTGCTATTATGTGTTACTATACTCTACTCTCTTCTGATGCTGCAAGATTGCTTCAAGATGCTAGTCTTCGATAGGCTAGGCCTCTCCCCCTTTGTTCCGGCATTTCTGCAGTTTAGTCCAAAGATATAGCCCCATTCCTTTGATACCGATGCATAATTAGTATAGTTCTGATGTCAGTCTTGCGAGTACTTTGGATGAGTACTCACAGTTGCTTTGCTATCTCTTTTCCCCATACCCGATTGCTACGATCAGACGATGGAGCCCAGGAGCAGGAGATCCCCGGAGGCACCTACTACTACGTTGAGCCCGCCGACCAGGAGTAGTTCGGAGGCCCTAGGCAGGAGGCCTTCGCCTTTTCGATCAGTGTCGCTGTTATGCTAGCCTTCTTAAGGCATCTTGTTTAACTTTATGTCTGTACTCAGATACTGTTGTTGCTTCCGCTGATGTTTGTGTAACTCGAGCTGATGTATTCGAGCCCTCGAGGCCCCTGGCTTGTAATATAAAGCTTGTATTATTTTATTTTGTGTCTAGAGTTGTGTTGTGATATCTTCCCGTGAGTCCCTGACCTCGATCGTGTGCATTTGCGTGTATGATTAGTGCACGGTCGGGCCGGGGGCGTCACAAGTTGGTATCAGAGCCGACTGCCTGTAGGAAGCCCCCTTTCCAACTCCTTGGCCGAAGTTGAGTCTATTCTTTGAGAAATTGTTTTACTAACATGGCTGTGTGGCTTACGAGCCCACGTCGCCAATGGGTGGTATTAGGATCTTTTATTCCTCGTCTTTACTCTGGGATTCTGATCTCTCTTCCTTTCGGGTTAATTTTTTTTTACTAAACATTAATATTAGGTTCTCGTGATCACATCCACCCGGAGATTTCAATCAACCTTCTTTGAATTGTGGACCAGGATCTGCTTCACAGTATTCACGGCCCACAGGATCCTTTTATCGAGGGCACCCTGTGTTGTCATTTGCAGATTCCTCGCTCCAGTGGTTTTCTCCGGTGTGATGTAGCCTTTGCTATGTCCCGTTGTTGTATTCCTCACCACGTGCCTGCGCGCCGCCTAGTTTGTCTAGCTGCGTGCATTTCCGAACTCCTACTGCCGTTGGTATCCAACTCCGTGCATAGATTTGTATGTCTTTAACGACTACTAATATGTGCCTAATGCCCTTCTTGTTCATTACTCATGTTACATCATGAATGACCTCTTACCCATGCAGTTGTTCTTGCTAAACTGCCCCTGTTGATTTGGCAGGATGGCTGACGATCCTCCACCTTCACCCTATATTGCCGCAATGATGCAGCAGTTTGAGCTGAATCGTCAGTTTATGACTGGAGTGATGGCTCATTTTCCAACTCAGAATGCTCAGCAACAGTCTGCCCCAATAACTCTGCCAGAATTCGTGCGCCTCAACCCGTCCACCTTTCGCAACTCGACTGATCCAATGGATGCTGATGATTGGCTCTGTGACATCGCCTTTCAGATGGAGTCGGCTAATGTTGCCCCTGACAGTTACGTCACCTATGCGACGTATCACCTGAGGGGTTCAGTTGCTCAATGGTGGGAAAGCCACATGCATATGCTGCCGGTAGGAACGGTAACCACTTGGCAAGAATTTCAGTCAGCCTTCCGAGCATGACACATTCCTCAAGGTCTGATGGACCAGAAGAAGAAGGAATTCCGCAAACTCACCCAGGGCAAAATGACTATTGATGAATATCAGAGGAAATTCCTTGATTTATCCCGCTATGCCGAGGATGACGTCTGCACTGACGCTCGCAAGCAGGAGAAATTCCGTGAAGGACTGCGTCCTGATATAAAGCTCGCACTTGTTATCCATGATTGAGCGGACTTTGCGACGCTTGTCAGCCAAGCTTTCCGAACTGAAACTAGTCTGAATGAGTACCAGGAATCGCTTAAGCGTACTCATGATGTTGGCTCATCCTCGTGGCAGACTGCTCAGAAGTGCAGAGTGTGGATTCCGCATAATGTCCATCATCTACCTGCCCCTGCACCGAGGCCTTCTTATGTTGCACCTCGTCTGCCTCCACCACCAAGACAACTGAATATCTCAAGTGGACAGCCCAATACTATGGCTCCTCGCCCCAACGATAAGAATTGCTTCAAGTGTGGACAGCCACGGCACCTTGCTCTCAATTGTCGTCATGGTCAGCTGCAGAATGCATCACGTTCTCCTGTTGGCCGTAAAAGGGGCTGTCGAAACCGTCGATCCAGAAACTGTAATACCAAACCCTCTGCTGTTGTACTTGGCCATGTCAATCATGTCGATGTTGAAAAGGCTCAGAAGGAACCGACTGTCGTGATGGGAACCCTCCCTGTTAACTCAGTATCAGCTTCTGTTCTTTTTGATTCAGGAGCGTCACATTCCTTCATATCTGAGGCGTTTGCACGTAAGCAAGGCTTATCATTCGAAAATATGTACCCTCCACTGGTGGTTAGCTCTCCAGGATCCAGGTGGGATACCTCGATGATAGCCCATAACAACCACATTGCAATTGGAGGATTAGTGTTTACTGCTTCACTCATGGCCCTTAAGGTTACTACCATAGATTTCATTCTCGGTATGGATTGGCTGAAAGCCCATAATGCTTTCATTGACTGTGCCACTAAGAAAGTCCAACTTACACATCCTTCTGGCCAGACAATACGTTACTCTGCCCGAACAGCTCAGAATGCCGAGAGCCAGATATATGCTCTGAATGCATTGAATGCTTCACCTCTTGAGGGGATAGAGAACGTTCCAGTCGTTCAGGATTTTCAAGATGTCTTTCCAGAGGAACTCCCAGGAGTACCACCTGCCAAAGCTGTCGAATTCGTCATCGACTTGAAACCAGGCACTACTCCTATTGCCAAGCGCCCATACAAGATGCCGCCGCATGAACTCCTTGAACTTAAGGAGGAAATCGACAAGTCACTTCAAAAGGGTTTCATCCGCCCCAGTTCTTATTCTTGGGGAGCACCTTCGCTCTTTGTTAAGAAGAAGGATGGAACAAATCGGTTGGTTCAAGATTACCGACCTATCAACCAAGCAACAATTCAGAACAAGTATCCGTTTCCCAGAATCAACGATCTGTATGATCAGCTAGCTGGTTCCTCGGTATTCTCTAAACTTGATTTGAGATTGGGATACCACCAGATCCGGGTTCGTAAAGAGGATATCCCGAAGACCGCTTTCGTTACCCGTTATGGATCATACGAGTACACTGTCATGTACTTCGGCTTAACCAATGCTCCAGCCACATTCTCTCGACTGATGAACTACATCTTCATGGATTACCTCGACAAGTTCGTCGTGGTTTACCTGGATGATATCCTTATATATTCGAAGAATGAAGAAGAACATGCTGAACATCTTCGACTTGTACTGGAGAAGCTGCGTGAACATTAACTGTATGCCAAGTATTCCAAGTGTGAGTTCTGGTTATCCGAGGTGACCTATCTAGGTCATGTGATTTCCAAAAATGGCATTGCTGTTAACCCAGAGTGAGTTCAGGCTATTCTTGAATGGACTCCTCCGAAGAATGTCAAGCAAGTCAGGAGTTTCCTCGGACTCGCCAGCTATTGTCGCCGTTTTGTCGAGAACTTCTCCAAGATTGCCAAGCCTCTGATTGATCTTCTTCACAAAGGCGTTAAGTTTGAGTGGACAGACAAATGTCAGGAAAGTTTTCAAACACTCAAGGACAAGCTGACATCTGCACCAGTGCTTGCTCCTCCAAATTCTCACAAGGACTTTGTGATCTACTGTGACGCGTCTCGTCAAGGATTAGGCTGTGTCCTAATGCAAGAGCGCAAGGTAATTGCTTATGGCTCTCGACAGTTGCGTCCTCATGAAGAGAACTATCCAACGCATGATCTCAAACTGGCAGCAGTTATTTATGCATTGAAGTTATGGCGACATTACCTACTTGGTAATCGTTGCGAGATCTACACGGATCATAAAAGTTTGAAATACTTGTTCACTCAACCCTCTCTGAACCTCCGTCAGCAAAGATGGATGGAGGCCATTACCGACTATGATTTGGGTATTTCTTATACCCCTGGCAAGGCTAATGTGATGGCTGATGCTTTGAGCCGTAAATCCTACTGTTGTGAACTCGAGGTTCAGCTGCAGCAGCCACTCCTGTATGAAGAGCTTCGAAAGCTGAACATCGAGATAGTTCCTCAAGGATATCTAAATACCTTGGTTGTTGAACCGGATCTCGAGCGCAACATCAAGACACGGCAGAAATATGACTCTGAAGTCGAGAAGATTAAGAACTATCTCTCCAGGGGAAATTCTTCGTTCTACCATGTTGATGATGATGGTGCCTTGCTCTTCAAAGGCCGCCTAGTGGTCCCCAGAAAGCACAATCTGGACTCGCGTTCGGATGTCATGAAAGAAGCACATGACACACCTTTGTCTATTCATCCGGGTAGTACCAATATGTACCAAGACATTCGTCAACGGTACTGGTGGCCTGATATGAAGCGAGACATTGCTCGTTATGTTGCTGAGTGTGACGTTTGCCGTCGCATCAAAGCAGAACATCAAAGGCCTGCTGGAACTTTGCAACCACTTACTATTCCTGAATGGAAATGGGACAAAGTCGAAATGGACTTCATCACTGGTTTTCCTAGATCGCGGAAGAGTCATGATGCTATCTTTGTCGTCATTGACCGATTCTCAAAGGTTGCTCACTTTCTGCCAGTCAAGGAGACAATCACTGCTAGTCAGTTGGCAGACTTGTATGTTTCCAGAATTGTGTCACTCCACGGTGTTCCGTTGGAGATCAGTTCAGACCGTGGCAGCCTCTTTACCTCAAGATTTTGGAACAGTTTCCAAGAAGCTATGGGGACTCATCTGTCCTTCAGCACCGCCTTTCACCCCCAGTCCCATGGTCAAGTTGAACGAGTCAATCAAGTGCTTGAAGATATGCTTCGATCTTGTGTCATCTCATTTGGCAAGAAATGGGAGGAATCTCTCCCGTATGCTGAATTCTCTTACAACAATAGCTATCAAGCTAGTTTGAAGATGGCACCATTTGAAGTTCTTTATGGACATAAGTGCCGAACTCCTCTGAATTGGTCAGAAACTGGGGAACGGCCACTCTTCGGTCCAGACATTATTCAACACGCTAAAGAGCAAGTCCGTATCATTCGTGAGCATCTGAAGACTGCTCAGTCTCGTCAGAAGAGCAACTATGACCGTAAACACCAGGTAATGGTTTATCAACCTGGCGAACAGGCTTACCTTCGTGTTACTCCGATGAAGGGCACTCACCGTTTCGGAATCAAGGGCAAGTTAGCTCCTCGCTACATTGGCCCGTTCCGTATTCTCGCAAGACGAGGAGAAGTGGCATATCAATTGGAATTGCCGCCAAACCTTTCTCAAGTTCATGATGTCTTCCATGTGTCGCAACTCCGTCGCTGCTTCAAGGATCCTATCCGAGCAGTGGATCATGAAATGCTTGAATTGCAAGAGGATCTTTCTTACCAAGAGTATCCGATCTGCATTCTTGATCAAGCTGAACGTCGAACTCGTCAGAAGGCAATCAAGTTCCTTAAAGTTCAGTTGTCGAATCATTCTGAAGATGAAGCCACTTGGGAACGCAAAGATCGTCTTCGTGAAGAGTATCCCGGTCTCTTTCAGCCTGCCTCTTAATTCTCGGGACGAGAATTGCTTTTAGAGGAGGAGAATTGTAATGCCCGGATAATTAAGCTACAGTAATCCCATGCTAATGATGCCATGTCACCATTATTACTGTTGCTAATCTCACTTTAGTTCAAATCCAGTTCAAATTCAAATTTAAAATAAAGGAAAACAGTAAAAGTTTTCAAATGTCAAAACTAAAATGTTCTAAATGTGACAAATAATTCATAGAAAATGTTGGTGCAGAAAGCACATTTTTATAAAGTATTTAATTGCACTAAAATAAATAAAACAGTGGCTTAGACAATTAATTAAATGTCTTTTATAATTTATAAAATATCAAACTATTTTATTTGGGAGTGAAACTTTTTGTGGCAGTGGGTTAGGTTATAACACTAACTTAGGAGTGGGATTTATAATTATAAAACTGAAAATAAAAAGAAACTAAAAATAAAGCAGTAAAAGAAAATAAACAAAAAAATAAAAATAAAACAAAAGGCTCCCCCCAACTGGGCCTCGGCCCAGCTGGCCACCAGGCCGACCAGGCCGGCCCAGCCGCGGCCTATATGGCCTACCCCCCAGCCCCCCCGAAACCCTAACCACCCCATTCCCCCCGATCCCCTCTCTCCCTCGCCTCCCCCTCCTGGGTCGGGCCGCCGCCTCGCCGTCCTCGTCGCCGGAACCGCACCGCCACGGCCTCCCCGAGCCTCACCGCCCCCTTCCCTGCAACCGGGGTGAGACCCCGCGGCCGTTCCCCCTCTCCCCCTTCATCCCGACGCCGCAGCCCGCGCCGCCCGTGGCCTCCTCCCGCTCGCCTCGCCTCCCGCGTCGCGCGCCCGAGCCGCGCCTCGCCCGCGCGCGGCCTCGCTGCTGTCGGTCGCGCTCGCCCGCCTCTGCCCGCTTGCGCGTGCTGCTGCTGCTCCGCCTGCTGCCGCCGCCGTCCGCCCGCTGACCCGCTCCGCCGCTCGCCTGCGCTCGCCTCCCGCGCCGCCGCGCCCTGCTCCCCTGCTGCTGCACACTCCGGCCACCACCGTGGCCGCCGTTCTCCCCCCCCACTGCCTAGTGGGGCCGGCCCATATGTAAAAAAAAGAGATAAGAAAACGAAAATAGAAGAAAAAAAGAATTAAAATAAATAAATAAATAATAACTAACTAATTAATTAATTAATTAACTTAATTAATTTTGTTTAATTAAACTAATTACTTAGTTAGCCTAATTAATTAACTAATTGGCTAATGAGTCTATGACATGTGGGACCCACTGGTCAGTTGACCTGGTCAACTGGGACCCACTGGTCAGTTTGACCAGTCAAAGTCCACCATTGATTGCTGACATCACTCTGACGTCATACTGACGTCACCAATTACTGTTTCGGATAATTCTAATTTAATAATTAAAATAAATCCAGAAATTGTTTAAAACTTTGAAAAATCATATAAAATAAACCGTAACTCGGATGAAAATAATTTATATATGAAAAATGATCAGAAAAATATGACGAATCGAAATATCCTACCCATATACCTACCACACCCTCTAACATACGGAACATGGAACCGCCCCCTCCGGTTCAGTGTACCGATAATCACCCGGAGCTGGGAGAACACTCCCGGATAATTTCCCGCTCCGACTAACTTGCGTAGTACTGCATTAGGGCACCCCTCGAATAACGTGCTGCCATGCCATGCACCTGTGTTGCAATTGTCTGCCTTTTATTTATTGTTTCTCCCGCCTCTTCTCTCCGGTAGACACCGAGACTGACGCTGCTGCCGAGTACGACTATGCCCCTGTAGACCAACCCCTTCCAGCAGAGCTTCCAGGCAAGCAAAACCCCCTTGATCATCCAGATATTGCCCACTCTTTCTCTCTTATGCTTGCATTAGAATTGCTTCTGTTGTTATTCCAATAGCTCCTATTCTGATGCATAGCCTGATTTCGTCGTCTGCTGTTGATACATACGTGCTGTCCCATGATGCTTAGTTAGCTATGCTAGTTGATCCATCCGTGGCCCTTCGCCTTGTCCGTTTGCCATGCTTATTATCGGGCCGTGATCACTCTGGGTGATGATCACGGAAATGTTTACATATTGCAATACTTTAAACTGTAAAGTCGGGCCGGCTCCAAGAGTGCCCGCGAGTGAATGATATTAAAGACGGGTCGGCTCCAAGAGCACCCGCGAGCCGTGTATTACCAAGTCGGAGCGACAGGAATCTTGTTCGTCTTCGCGAGTTACTAAACACACCTAATGGATTTGGGTATTTGATCTGAGTTGGCCACTGGCCTATACACACTACCACCACGTGGGATAATGGTTATGGGACCCTCGGCGCCGTATGTATCAGCCGAAAGCTCTGTCAGACGTCCAGTTCAGCATTGTGGCCGGGTCGGATCGGCACCCCAGAGGTGGTGCCTGGATCCACCTTGCGCACAACGACCCGGAGTGCACAGGGTGACGGCCCAAGACCCCTGAGCACTTAGGATGTAGACCGGCGGGGACCTCTCTGCTGAGCCTAGGTAGGGCTGCTGTGTGTCGAACAGCCGAGGCCGGGCATGACCCAGGAAAGTGTGTCCGGCCAGAGTTAATCGAGCGTGTTGGGTAACAGTAGTGCACCCCTGCAGGGAAGTGATCTATTCGAATAGCCGTGTCCACAGTAACAGGACGCTCGGAGTTGTATCCTGATCTGCTACAACTATGAATGGATACCGTTACAATGATAAACTGATACTACTGCTCTCGGGATCACTTTCTCGCTGGGTAGTCGAGGAAGGATCTCAGGGCATTACCAAAATATAATTGCTATTATGTGTTACTATACTCTACTCTCTTTTGATGCTGCAAGATTGCTTCAAGATGCTAGTCTTCGATAGGTTAGGCCTCTCCCCCTTTGTTCCGGCATTTCTGCAGTTTAGTCCAAAGATATAGCCCCATTCCTTTGATACCGATGCATAATTAGTATAGTTCTGATGTCAGTCTTGCGAGTACTTTGGATGAGTACTCACGGTTGCTTTGCTATCTCTTTTCCCCATACCCGATTGCTGCGTTCAGACGACGGAGCCCAGGAGCAGGAGATCCCCGGAGGCACCTACTACTACGTTGAGCCCGCCGACCAGGAGTAGTTCGGAGGCCCTAGGCAGGAGGCCTTCGCCTTTTCGATCAGTGTCGCTGTTATGCTAGCCTTCTTAAGGCATCTTGTTTAACTTTGTGTCTGTACTCAGATACTGTTGTTGCTTTCGCTGATGTTTGTGTAACTCGAGCTGATGTATTCGAGCCCTCGAGGCCCCTGGCTTGTAATATAAAGCTTGTGTTATTTTATTTTGTGTCTAGAGTTGTGTTGTGATATCTTCCCGTGAGTCCCTGACCTCGATCGTGTGCATTTGCGTGTATGATTAGTGCATGGTCGGGCCGGGGGCGCGTGGATACCATGAAATGCGAAATCCACGTTAGAATTAGAGATCGCTATGTCACAAACACACTCTAATTCAAAGAACTCATCATTAATTAATTACTAGTATGTCGTTTCAAAGGACTAATTATTTGCAAGGAAAACACAGGCATGGTAATACATACAGATTCGTTTGCCAATGAAAAAAAAAAGATTCGTTTGCATTCTCAAATGTAGGCGCACCAGGTAGACCACGGTCGTGTCGTGGTGGTGGCATGTGTCGTATGGACGATATAAACTGCGCGCCTCCACGTTTCGGATTGAAATATCTGGTGGCCCGAATTCCAGCCCTGCAAAATCCCCCTTCTCCCCCGCCCCTTCCGCGCCCAGAGCGCTCAAATCCCTAATTCGCCGCCACCCAAGCAAAATTCGAATCGCCCCTCGTCTCGTCTCGTTCCCCACCTCCGTACCGGACAACGACGACGAAGACGACGGTCGCGCTGCACCACCGCACCGGAGCTGCCTCATCTACGCCCTCGTCCACCGCACTGGGTGGTCCACCGACAACGTCGGCCGCCGCAGCCAACATGCTTCACAGACACCGACTTCCACCGCATCAGGTCTGTTTCACCGACGCCGTCATCCACCTTACCGGGGCTACTTCACCGAGCACATCGTCGCACCTCCACCCCCCGCTGGTGCTTCACCAACGGCTTCGTCCACCGCATCGTAGCGCTCCGCCGCCGCTCAAGATCTGCTTCCGTAGGCGGCCAGCCAACGCAAGCACATCATCCTCAACGGCTCTGAAGTGACCCGCACTCTAGGCGAGTATGCCTAAATGCCGGCCCGAACTAGGTATCCACATATCACTGCGTTGTGCACCGTTCCGATGATGCTTGGATATCCTTTTACTGCTCTCTTAGCTTATATGCCTATGCAACTCTGACTTCAATTCTTATTTCTTCTGGAGCTATCATCTGAAAAAAGCAAAACCATTTTTCAGCGAAGCATGACGGCGCTACGGGGTCTGGTACACATCCTGCACGCTCATATAACCTTGTAAGTACATGTCCTCCGGTACAACAGCAATGTCGATTCCTCTCATTAGATCAACAATTCGCCGTGCCAAAAATGCAGAGGGGGAAGGAAGGAGTACACGGTCTGCACATCCAAGCAAGTGGTAACATGGACTTCTTCATGGAACATCCCAAGCGCAAGCAGAGCTGCAGTGAGCCTATATAATGAGCTAGCGTAAGTCCCTGCATTTCATTTAATTCGTACTGGCTTGCGTGTATGATTGGGGCAGTGAAATGTATTCCAGTGGCGCTTTTGATTTATCCACATAATGGTTGAATTGCTTGTTTCTATGAACTGAGTTGGTCAATAATGAGAAGGATGTCAGTCTTTTCATCATATTGGAGATTGCTTAGATCTCGATAGGCCAAATATAATCGCATGAATTATACAGTAAAAGCCAGTGTGGTGTGTATTGCTACAACTAGTCTAACAACCTGTCCTCATCTTCTATATCTAAATAGGAGCTCCCCACTAAATGATTTCTCTTAACATGCAGCCTACCCACATCAGCAACAACATGCAACCAACCACCTCGGCCAATCTGCCACCTCAGCCAAAAAAACTCTACAAAACAAATTATGTGATTTAATTTTTTTTAGTACGCATCGGTTCCTCTTCGTATTCTAAAACCGATCAGATAGTATATCTACTCTTTTTTTTTGAACACAGTACAGACGCAAGCGCTCATATACACGCGCATACACTCACCCCTATGAACGCACACACGCACACCCTACCCCTATGAGCACCTCGGAGAGACTGAGCCGGCATATCATCTTGAAATTTACGAAGTCACCGTAGGCACCTCGTCGTCGACGGGAACGTCTCCTCCCACTGAATGCGCATCGCCGAAAATCCTAAAATAATTCCAGGAATAAATGCGAGCACCAGGATTTAAACTCTGGTGGGCTGGGGATACCACAGTCCCTCTAACCATGCAACCACAGGTTGGTTCGCGTCTATCTACTCTTCCGTTTCGTCTGATGTCCCATCTTCTCTCCGGTTGGAAATCTGCCTCCATGGAAGATGAGTGGCAGCTAGGAGCTTGCGCTACCCACTCGATGGCAGACGAGAGACGACCTAGCCCCAACCCCCTTTCCTAGGTCTGGCAGCCATGGCATCTAGCTTCTCTGGCGGCCCGACTTTTTGCTGCGGAAGCGACAGCCGAGCGCCACCACGTCCATGTCGAGCGGAATACAGAGGTTGCGGCTCCAGCGGTGCCACCGTACTGCCGGTTTGAACGAAGCGTCCAGATCCTACTCTTAGCCGCTAAAGCTGTCGGTCTGGTCGACGGCTGATGATGGGTACCTCCTGCCTTCCGCCGCTCGGCTCCTTCCGCCTGCAGCCGCTCGACCGATCTGAGAGGGAGAGACGAGAAGGATAAGACATCTTGCAGCTATGTGAGAGAGAAGGTAGGCCAGCATGGCCGAGTGTGGCGGCGGCTATGTCGACGGGAGAGACAGGAGAGCATGAGTAGAGACGACATCACACATCAAGAACCCGGAGGCAATGAGGTACAGACGTCTTCAGAAGTCCCCTAAAAGAAGATTGATTTGGAATTAGAAAAACAGGACTGCATCCTGGTTGGGGAATTAATTTACTTTCTTCCTTTTTTTATTTGATATTAGGAAAGGGAATCGTATGATATATATGACTTGCGCAAATTACTTCCACAATCTGATTTCGGCATGCTTTGGCATGTAATTAATTAGGAAAATCTCGATTTTTCTCTTATGTAAGTTTGTCCCTGCAGATGGCAGTAGATTCACATGTTATCATACAACTTGGAATCTTGGAGCCAATTTTTAGGTCGCCGCAAAAAAAGGAGGCAATTTTCAGGGTTGTGGGAAAGTTCAGATTGCAGGAATCCGTTCTGGTATGATACGGTTCCTAACTAACTTTTTTTGTGGGATGCTACTGGAATAAATCTTAATCTCTGATCATTTCGTGCAGCAACACGTCGGAGTTATGACAGAGCATCATACATTCATAAATAAGCTGCCTCAAAGTTTCAAGTGAGAACTATATATGAACAAGATTGTTTTTACGAAGAAAATAAGCCATGTCCTGACTATAGTTTAATACTTAATTGTTGTATATCATTCCTTCCGCTTGAGTTGTGGTCTCTTCTTATTATTCCACTGTTCAAACGGACATGTGTGTTGCTTTTCAGTACATGCGCAAACGTACCCATTTAAATCTTTCATATCCATTTATATATTTGTCACTATTCACTAATGTCATTCACCTGTTATTTTCTTCATATCCATGGTCAATTTCACAATATATGCTAATGACTGCCAAATTTTACCATCATCCACGGTGTTGTAAAACAAGAAAAGAAATATTTATACAGCCATATGAATAACCAACCGCCCCCTCCTCAACTCATGTTCTATTAGTTGACTACACAAATTTACATTCCACTATTTTTTGGAAATAAAAAAATTTCAGATTAATTTTATATAGACATATTTTAGAGTGTAAATTCACTGAAAGTATGTGTGTTGACTTTTTTTTGGTATTGTCATCGACAGCATGTGTTGAATGCTGAGAGAATACCTATGTAGTTAATGTTTCTTTTTTGCAAGAAAATAGCATTTATATATAGTACTATAATTTAGAAGTTTTGCACTTTTTTATATTATTTTGTTACATGCTTCATGTTTTAAATGTTTTAAATAAATGTTTGTGTTGCTTTAGTTTTAGTTCATTTTGTAGCACCTATTATTCAAATTTTTAACAAGGTTCCGCAGCAACGCGTGGGGTATCACCTAGTATAATATAACAAGGTCGCACCGTCTTGTAAGATTAACCATTCGACTTACCAAAATGCAGTGTGGGAAGGAAGGAGTATTGGGACTACGTATCCAAGCAAGTGATGTCATGGACTCCTTCGTAGAACCTCGTAAGCAAAAAAGAAGTTGCAGTGTGCCTGTACAAAGAGCTAGCGTAAGTTTAGTTATCTGCTTCTCCGAATTTTAGTTAGCCACTGATTAAAAAATTGTTCAATTACCTTGCTTGCCTTAATTTAGTTTGCTACTGATTACATAATGCCATAGCCTATTAATCCTATTATAGACTGCACCTATCTATGTGTTTGTTACTTACTATTATAGAACTACCTGTGCCTGAACTTCAATAGCTACTTAAGCACGTAGATAGCTGGTCATATCTACTTCTAGGGTGCAACAAAATTCATGTGTAATTTACCTTCTGATACCCTGTTTGTTTATCTTGTTTGCTGTTATGACTTCTAGCACTAGTAATGTTTGCATGTTCATGGAGAGATAACTGTCAGGTTTATATGAGGGACATCATCTTTTTAACTTATATATATGTGTCAGAATCATTTTGCTTACATGAATGAAATTTAGAGATGTATGTGTTGCTGGTAAACTCTACCGACTTGTTGCTTTAATACGTTGCCAAAAACTTGTTAGTTTTACTAGTTCATGTGTAATTAAATGCGTTGCCAAAACTGGTTAGTTTTACTAGTTTGATGTTAGTTTCTTATGGCTCTTGCAACACTTTATTTATGCCTGCTAACTAACAAGTTTTCAGGATCCAATTGAAACTCCGATGGCACAACAGGTATGTTCTAAAAAACTTCCTTGTTTAACTGGTTTGCTACTATAACTTGTTGCCCTAATCATGTTACCAACTTCAACTTCTCAGGATCCAATTGGAACTCCAATTGCACAGCAGGTACATTTTGGAAAACTTATTTGTGTAACAGGTTTGCTACTGTAACTTGTTGCTCTAATCAAGTTACTGACTACTCAACTTTTTAGGATCCAAGAGAAACTCCAATGGCACAACATGTTGTTTGTTTAACTGCTTTGCTGCTGCAACCGGTTGCTCTAATGATGTTAATAACCTATACTTTTCAGTATCCAATCGCAACTCTTTAAATCCTTGTTTGTTTAACTGGGTTGCTGTTCTAACTCCCAGTTGAGATGTTCTGCTAACTTCAACTTTTCCGAATCCAATCAGAATTGTAATGGCAAAACAGGTTAGCCCAAGATCAAAGAGCTAGGTCTCCATGGACGTTGGATCATCCCAGAACAGTGGCACCGGCCCAATCGTGCATCGTGAATTGCCAACTGCTGATGCTCTAGAGGCTAAACTATTGGTAGAAAGAGAGTCTACTTCTGCACTTAGAGATGAAGTTGACATGTTGAGGAAGCAAACAACACAATCATAAGCAGTACTCACGAAAACCATTAAATATTTGGTGGATTTCACAACGAAGCAAGCTGAGACTGCCGCATTGTTAAGGTCCTGGAGGAAAAAAGGAAATTAAAATCCACTTGGTAAATCATAGGTGAAATGTTTTTTCCATCGTTGAATTACCTTTCTGTTGTTTGTTCATGTAATAGATTGGAACCATTTGTTTTAGAGATCATGTAATAATTGTTTTTTGGTCTGTATTTTTTTTAACACGAGTCTGTAATAATTGATAAGAACATGAGACATTTCATTTTTTTTTGTTGAGGCAAAGACATTTCATTTTGTTTGCTATGCCAGGCCTACCAAATATGCTAATTGGTCTGATTGTGCATTCAACAAAAATAGTAGTATAGATGGGCCTTAAGTGGCACGCATCTGAAAGGGCCAAGATGTTGTACTACAAAAAAAGATGCTCTTCTAGCCAAAAACAGTACAGCGGCCGGGCTTATGTATGTTAGTTCATATTATTGATCCATATACTCTATATGTGGTCATATGTCTGTTAGTTTTCTATATTATTGGTTGGTTGGCTCAATATTTTGAATTTTGAGACATCGCTTGGCTTCTGAAATTCATATCTAAATGGGAGTACACTATATGTTGCTTGTGTCATACTTGTTACAATTGAGTTGAACATAAAGTTGTTTCAAATATTCGTATTCACCTTAAACTGGATTCAACCTTCTGAATTTGAGTATCATGGCATTTGTAAATCATATTCATATATAAAGGTCGAAAACATCTTTGTTGTGCTTTTGAAGACATTAAAAAAACATAGAATGATTTATAAAGATTCGTAATCGAATACAAAATGGGTTCGAATTTAGTTGCCAGGGTAAACGTGAATGCTTATTCTCCCAAGATTCGAAAGAAGCGGCAAAACACCCACTCCCACGTCGGTTGCCCGAAACCAGTGTTTGGGAGATGGAAATTACTGTCTACCCGTGACACGCACAACCTATCGGCCCAATTTCCACTGCTCTAAATAGGGGTAGGTTTGTAACTTCACTCAGACGTGACACGACCGCCTCTCACCCCATTCAGACACGGTGGGCGCCAAACGTGGGCGGCAAAACACATTTGATTCAAGCTCGTCCCAAAGACCTCTCTCTCCCCCTCCATTTCCCCATTCATGCACGGTGGGCGGCAAAACAAACTCTCCTCGGCCGAAATCGATCTAGGCTAATATTTTAAGTAGGGGCAGGTTTTTAACTGCACTCATACGTGACACAACCACCCTACCTGTCAGCCCCCTTCATACACCGTGGGCGCCAAAACACCCTCTCCTCGCCCGAAATCGCTCTCGGCAAATATTGGGGAGATGCGAGATTATCGTCCTATCCCCAACCGACGAGACATCCGAAATTTTAAACGGGGGCTAAGTTGGTAACTTCCCCACATTTCAGATAAGCGCCGCGTCCCAAAGACATGGTTCCCCCGACCCCTCTCCCTCCATTTTCCCATTCATACACCGTCGGCGCTAGAACACCATCTCCACACTAGCCTCCTCCGTCCGCCACCCCATCCATCGCCGCCCTCCCCCACCATGCCGGAGCGCCTACCCAGATCGCGTCGTCCACTGCAAGAGATCGACGTTCCTCATCCACGGCGCCAGACCAGGAGCCTTGCATCGCGTCCTCTCGCTTCATCCGCGCCGTCATCCACCTTGCCGGGGCCGCTCCGACGACCTTCTCGTCCACCGCAATGGGACTTATCCCCCGATGCCTCCATCTACCATCGCAGATCTGCTTCCATGCCGCCGATAGCCATCGCACCCCCGAAGCCTACACGGCGCCGCAAGAGAGGTGGTACTCTTTCATATCTTCTCAACTTTTTGATCTCAACCAGAAAATAGATCGTCACTTGTTTACTATACTTTCTTTTCAGCTCTTAGAATCTTAGTTGTTAGTTCAACGCAAACATTGGTTGCTAAGTAGCCTTTGTGCGGTTTGCAGCTTCAGATCTGCCATGGCACAGTCATAATAGGGTTTAATTGATCATGCTTAGGGTTTGCCCCCTTTTATGATCACTATACGATCAGCCTACATGCTTCATGTCATAATAGCACTGCTCCACCCATCAAGCTAAACAAGCTTAGTTGTTCAAATACGAATCTGATATGATGCTGATATTAGTAAAATAGAGTCGTTTAATTGGTCAGTTGAGTGTTCCTAATTTAATTTCGAAATGCATGTGTGCTGCTGGGGCGGATCTACAGGGTGGCCAGCGTGGGCCGCGGCCCACCTTGGGATTTTGGGTCGGCCTGTATACCATAAGAGATTAGAATATGGTCAGCCAGCCAATGCCTTTGCTAAAAAAACAAAAAAGCCAATGCCTCCAGACCCCGATTCCCCTCTGTTCTGCTCCGCTTCCGATCTCTACTCACCGCCAGCTGCCTGCCTCGCCGGCGACTTGCCGTCGCCGGACGCCATGACTTTAGGAGGAGACACCGGACTAACAAGAGGTCAGGAGCCGCTTGCCCAACAGCGTCACCGCTGCCCGGCCGCACTGGCGTGCCCAGCTTCCCAGTCCGCTCAGGGCTTAGGCGTGCAGCACCCACTCAGCCAACCCAATTTATCATGAGATACGCCGTCCTCAACACTCAGCAGCCACTTCCCATCACCCATTTTCTAATTGATTCATCACTCATTAGGCAGGACTCTCATTAGGGTTTGTTGTGTACTGAGTGCTACCTACATTTAATGGTTCAGATGTTTCAGTAATCTTTAGCACCTGTAGAGTTGACAGGGTTTCAAAATTCCTCACCTAGGAACAAACACTAGTCATGTTGATTGTTGGTCATAGTGACATTGACCCAGATTACTACCACAGGCCAGGTTTGTTGACAATTTTACTAGTCTTTGTTACTCATTTGATATGATATCCAATTATTCACTTCGATTAATTGCAAACAATAAGTGCTAGCCCAACTTCTTGATTCAGATTTTGGACGGTCTTTTACTGCAGTTACGATTCTGCATACTTGTCCTAGTAAGCTCACAAGTAATGATTGATTCACTAGCTTTATGCTTGCCTTGTCATATGTGTTCTCAATATTTTTTTTAGGGTGGACCACCCTGTTTGAAAATCCTAGAACCGCAGACAGAGTGAATAGTATTTCTCTGTGTGATCTCTTCCATCATGTGTGGGCAACAAACACTGCATTGGATAGAAAGAAAAGTGTTATATCCACCTTTTACATAGACTACGATCTTTTACATGGAATACAATCTGCGTACATGCTTTGTGTCGCACTACCAGTACTCCACCCTTGAAGCTAAACATTATGCCACTCATAATTCTGAAGTTTATTTGTTCAAATATGAATTTGATATGATGCTAATGTTCCTACTTCAGTTTTGAAATGTGTGTCCGCCCCTTATAGAGACATAAGAGGTTTGTATTTCTATGTATGGTCTGGTCAGCACGGTTGGGGGATGAACTTTGTATACACAGGGGTTTGTAGGGAGACACTATTGGAGTAGAATCTGCAATGCATTCCAAAGATAATCTGACTACCTTTTATGTTTTCATGAATCTCAGATACTGAACATCATCATAATGATTATGAGCTTGGGCGCATGAGAAGAATAAAGCAGAACAATGACATGGCTATCAAACTTGGCCTTAAGGGACTGAGATCCAGTCTGGATGCAATGGAATGCGCACGCTCTCCACCTACAGATTCGTGTTCAGAATATGATCCTAACAATGATTCTGAGCTAGAGGGAGACCTAAGTCAATGTAGCTCCCTAGTGGAAGAGTCAGAGGCAGATGCCCTATCTTATTCACCCATCAAGGTGCTTGCTCTAACTTGGCAAGGTTATATTGGTCGCACATATCTTGCAAATGATGCTTTGCATTGCTTCTACTTTGTTACACCGCCATTTGCTTAGTTTACACATCATATATGTGAATATGCCATGCCTATCCATTTTCAGTACATATTCCATCTGTCATCATACCATATTTCTCCATTGAAATGATGTTCTTGTGTATCAGACGTTCAAAAGGAAGAGGACGATTGCTGATCACGATGGAGCACGAACAAAGTATTTGGAAAAGGTAGTGACACCTGATAAATCAAAGAGCCCATTAGGTGTAGTGGCAATATCACCAGACCCACAAAACATAGCCCCAACTCTAGCAAACTCTACCCCTACCCCATTGGCCATCTCAGATGCCCCAACTCAGCAGACCCCATATGCAGCAAAAAGTATGATGATTCCAGTTGACATAGCACCAGCTCCACGACTCAAAACCCCCATTCCAGCAAAGAGTACACCAACTCCAGTTGCCAAATCCCTTTTCGAACTGGAGAGAGCCCCAATTGCAGCAAATAGGACCCCTATTCCACTTCTTCCCAGTTTAGAAGACGAAGCTTTTATTGTTGTCAGGAACTTTGTGCGCATCTTTCCTTCATGGAAAGATTATACTACAGACAAACAACAATTTCCAATCTTCCTCCGCAACTTACGTGTAAGTAATGTACTAATGTTATTCAAGGTAATTAGTGCCTATGTTTTTGCTGACAGAACTCAAGAGATTTCATTCATTTAAAAAGGCGAGGACCAAACTAGATAGTCAAGACGAGCAAAGCTTGATTGCGCTTTTCAAGCACGCTTTGAGGAAGTATCGTTGCTACCTGAGGCAAGCACACTTCGATGGCAAGCCTCTAAATGAAATTTCTGTAAAGTATCTGGTGCTTCATTTACTAGACAGTGACTGGAATAAGCTTGTTACACACTGGTCTCGTCTGCAGCGTAAGGTACTGTCTATGATATCACATCACAATTTGAACTACATTTCTGCATGTGCTTTACCGTCTCACTTGTATGAAAACTGTTTGCAGGAGAATATCCATCCTCAAGGGACAACAGGATCTCGCAACTATACTACACACTGCATTGCCCTTGTGAGTACCTCTTGCCCTGTATCACCATACTTACTTTCATAGCTGGTTGATTATGTAGCATCACTGCACATGTTAGCCTCCTTATCCTCCATTTGGTGTACATTATAAGATCTGTATTGACTCTTACATAAATTTAGAATCAACCCAATGCTTCTGAAGAAGTTTAGCTCTGAAGTCCTCTTGTAAGGACCGAACGTCTTGTATCACTGTACTTACATTAACAGCTACTCCATCCGTCCCATAATATAAGAGCGTTTTGTACACTACACTAGTGTACAAAACACTTATATTATGGGACAGAGTGAGTAGTTCATTGTGTTGCATTACTCTTCATCTTGTCTCCCTCACCCACCATTTCCTAAAAATTATCAGATCTATACTTAATCTTACCAAAAAGTTGAATACACAGACAATGCCAGTGCAGAAATGTAACCCATTGCTCTTGTCAATACATTTTGTCCTGTAACGCTGTACTTACATGGATAGGTAGTTGATTATGTAGCATCACTGTGCATCTAATCTTCATTATCCTCTATCCCTTCCAGTATTATCATATCAATAATTACTCTCTACAAATGTAGAGTACAAGCAATGCTTATGAAGAAGTTTCTGTGCTGAAATTCTTGAGTTATCCCTCCCTTGACATGGAGAAGGGCATTATAGAGCCGGTGTTAACTGTTAATGTAAGTCCATCATTCTAAAGCCTTTCTCCTCAACTACTGTTTAATTTGCTCATACTACCTATCGTCAACTGCTGTTTAGTTTGCTGTTTCTATCAAAATGCATGTTCGCAACAACTGCACGTTTCAAGTTTTAGTCGTGAAACCAAATTCCTTATTCATACCATGCACATTATTCAATACAGATCCATTGATTTTCTTTAGCCCTGCATGTATGCTTATGTTGTTGATCTGTAATCCAGTGTGTGGTGAAGCTGTGCACATTTGCACCTTGTCATTTCCTGCTTTGTCTTAACTGATCTGGCTGATGATGTGAACATGTCATGCACGTTAACAAAAAGAGATACAATGATTTTCTTTTGCCCTGCATCTATGCTTGTGTTGTTGATCTGTAATCCAGTAGTGTGGTGTAGCTCACCGCATTATGAACAATGCCAAATTATGCTCTTGACATTTTGAATCGTCTCTTTATTTTGTAATATGAAACTGGATGGAATTGACAGCGCAATTACCATCTTTGTTTATATACGTGCAAAACCTGTCATCTGTCTTGTTGTTTCAGGGTGATATGCCTGATGGCACGCACAAGTCTACTGAAGACTCTGAGACAAACCCAACGTATATTGCAGCAAAGAAGGCAAAACATCTTGAAGATAGTGAGACAACCCCAAAGTCATGTCTTGATGCAGTGTTCAAGTTACTTGAGACTAGCAGTCACACAAGCTCACAGAAGTCGCTGCCTGAATCAGTTCGACTTCTTCAGTCTTAGCTGCAAGCAGAAAGGCATAGTGCAACTCAACTTCGCCTTGAAGTCCAATCTCTAAGGAAGATCGCAGAGAACTCCAATGAGAACCTCATTGCTAAACAACTAGAGCTGGAAGATATGACCGACATGCTAGGCCGTTCTCACTGCCTTGCTCAGCTGCTTGCGCAGCAGCTCCCGCACAAGGCTAATGTTTCTTGAACTGTGTTCAAGTGGTCTTGGTTCGGTAGTATTTTGTTGCGCTACAATGGCAGGGCCTTGGACACCCAGGTTTTGTAATCTGCTTCTTGGTTTCGCTTTATGATCACTGGTGGCGAACTTTGATGCCCAGTGGATGTAATATGCCCTAATTCCTTTATTGTATAGTGTAGGTTTATTCTAAGTTACTATGCCGTTATTTCTTTATTGTATAGTGTAGGTTTGTTCTTAATTCATATTTACCGTATATGTCATCTTTCACTATCAGAAAAAGGGTGAAAATCTGATTCAGGCGAACGGGCCGAAACATGCGCCTCTAACGGCCCGCAATTTAGTGGGCCATTAATGGGTTCCACATAACATGCTTTACTCCGGCCTGCGCGGACCTGCCGTAATGGCCCTTCATGGACACGGCATGCCCAGGCCCATAACTCACATGGGCCTCTAATGGGCCCAAACTTTAGTTGGGCCCATGTAGCTTCGGGCCATTAACAGGCTGAATATTCTGCTGGCCTGTTATGGCCCAGAAGACAGCATGGGCCTTTAGCAGGCCGAAAAGCTTGTTGGGCCTCAATTTTCATTTGTCGACCACGGGCCTTTAGCGGGCTAAAATATACCTCGGACCATTATTGGCCCAGTTACATGACGGGCCGCTACCAGGCCGAAACCTATCTCGGGCCTTGGTTGGCCCAATCATATCATGGGCCTTTAGTAGGCCGAAAGCTTAGTAGAGGACCAACAGGACGAATTGTACGACAGGCCTTTAATAGGCCCAAACTCAGGTTGGGCTGAAATTTTGCCATCGAGATCATGGGCCGTTAAGGGGCCGAATGTCGCGTCGGACCATATATGGCCCATGTGTAGCACGTGCCATTAACAGGCCGAAAGGCACACCGGGCTGAAATGGGCCCATTTCTACATCAGGCCTTTAACAGGCCGAAAACTCACTTGGCCGTAATGGGGCCCAAAGACTGAGCGAACAATTTACGGGCCCGATCTGGCGGTGGGCCGTAAATGGGCCATGTTTAAGCAGGCCGCTAGTGGGCCGGCCCACTAGTACCTGAGTAAATCTTATGGGACTTTGACTGGGCCGGCCTTTTAAACCTAGATGGGCCACTGTTAGGCCGTGCCACGTGTAACATTTCCATAGGCCCGTCTCGTCCATTGGAGGAATGACATCTGTCGCGGCGCCCAGCTGACACATGGTTCCTTCGGCCAATGAGAATTTTACATGTGGAAAATCCTCATTGGTCAGGGCTGTTAACGGGTTATCAGATCCAAAACCGGACTCGATAGCTTAATGGCGACCCGTTACGGTGGAAGCCACGTATCGGTCACCCTTGATGAAAACACTTCCATGACGCGACATTTTTCGTCATGGAAGTGGACACTTCCGTGATGATAATTTCAGTATTGTCATGGAACACTTCTACGACAGCACATGTATGACTATCTTGATTCTATCATAAAATTGTCACAGATGTACATGCATGATAGAAAACTTGACCTACTGTGACAAAGACGTATCATCACGGAAGTGTTTTATTGTAGTGGATGGAGTGGTCGTTGTCAATGTTGAGTCCATGGCGAAGTTGAGCGGCGGTGATGTCGATGTTGAACCGCTCCTAAGTAGCCGAAACACCATAGGAAACGGAAAACCACAACTCAAAATCTCAAATGTTAAATGGGTCAAATGGTGGTAGCGGAAGTTGTGGTGGGGTTGCGGAAGCACAATGGTGGTTCTCGGAGTTGGCAATGCGGAAGTGTGGGCGGTACGCAATTTTTTTTTTGAAAATTTCAGTTTCGTTAGGCTTTGTCGGACGTCCGGAGGATGTCGGACGACCGGAGGCTAAAAGTGGCCGGACGTCCGGTAAAGGCTGGTCGTCTGGTGCCTGGCTCTTTCGGGGGCGCGGGGATGAAGATGAACTCATGAATTTTGGAGAAGAAAAAGAAATTTTGGGGCGGATTTGATGGTGGAAAATGGAGGCGAAGGTGGGGAAAGCTAGAACCACCTGCAACACTTCGAATCCATGGATCAAAATCAACAAAACCAACAAATCACAAAAAAATTGGTGGGGCTCTTTTTGTGGGGATTTTCAAAATTGGGTAAAAACAAACAAAATTGGGGCTAGAAAGTGGAGAGGGAGAACTCCAAGGTGTGAATCAAAATTGCTCCGATCCAAGATGATGTAGGGTGGAACCCTAGTTCATGATATTTTCACACTTGGAGGTGGGGAAAGGAGCAAATCAAGAGAAGAACACAGGATGAACACTCAATTGACAAAGATCCAATCACACATGTGCTAAATCCACATACACAAGAGGGATACAAAGGTCCAAATCCAACACAAGATGGCAAAAGAGGAACTAGTTCATCCCAATCCTTAGAGGAATTGAGGGCTTGATATCCAAGAGGATCTTCCCTAGAAGGGATCTTGAATCCACTAGGGGATCTTCTCACATGGAGGCCTTGATCTCCATGGGAGAGGGTAGTGGATGAGCAAAGCTCTATCTCAAATCTGAGCTAATCCTTTTCTAACCCTAGTTCGTCCAAGTGAAGGGGTATATATAGTCTAGGGGAAGAGAGGGGAATACATGGGTCAAAACCCGAGTGGCTACGCACAGGCAGGTTCCGGACGTTCGGTCGTCCGGTGACTCGCGAGGGACTGGATGTCCGATGCGGGTCGGAATTCCGACATTTTGGCTCGGTTGAGGCGGAGCCGGATTTCGAGAGGATGCTGGTCGTCTGGAGGCTCAGACGTCCGAAGGGTTTCATTCTTCCGTTAATTTGGCACTAGACCTGGTGCGCCGGATTTCCGGAGGTGTCCGGATGTCCGTGTCATGTAGTGTGTCGGACGTCCGGTATTTGGCGGTCGTCCGGCGGCTGTAGCATCCGTCGGTTGGCCCTTCTGGCTGGCTGATCTACGGCGCACCAGATGTCCGGTAACCAGCGGTCATCTGGTGCCTGTAGCTTGCCGGCAGCTCCTTCTCTTGCTTCTTGCGCTTGGTTTCCTCGCCGTCTTGTCCATTGTTCGTAGTTGCTTCATGGACTTCCTCCAGGTACTTGATCACACATAGTGTCTCCGCTTGAGGCAATACAGCCATATCTCGCATGTGGAATGTGTAAGTTCGGAGAGGAGCGAGTTCACCTTGGTTTCAATAGCCCTTGCATAAGCTCTTGTCATGGGTCCGCTTGGCGCTTGGGGTGACAAAGGTAGGTCCATGGGGATGACCGTAGGATGCTCCGCATCATGTTCTACTTGTTCAGTCTCTTGGATTCAATCTCATGTCAGTAGGCAAGCTTTGTGATCTAGGCATGCTGGTTTAATTTTCGATCACCAAATGCATTGTCTTTGTGGCCACTGACAATTCCTTCGTCTTTGAGGGAAATAGAAAAGGTGATTTGTATATTGTGTATTTTTCTAAGGGTCCCTCAGTCCAAACCTGTTTGCTTGCGAAAGCAACTGATGGATGGCTATGGCACTGAAGACTTGGTCATGCAGGTATGAGGAATCTGCAGACTCTCATGAAGAAAAATCATCTTCGTGGCATTCCTGATGTGAAATTCGACAAAGATCGTCTCTGTGGTGCCTGTAAGGCCGAAAAATTGGCGAAGAAGCATTATTCTTCAAAAACGGTCATGACTACGACAAGACCTCTGGAAATTCTTCATATGGACTTATTCGGACCCCAGAACTATGCAAGTTTCGGTGGCAGTCATTATGATCTGGTTATTGTTGATGATTTCTCTCGTTACACTTGGGTATTCTTTCTCGAAGACAAGACCTTCACGCAAGACACTTTCAAGAGATTCACCAAGAAAGCTCAGAATGAATATGCATTGAGAATCAAGCATGTCAGAAGTGACAATGGCACTGAGTTAAAAAATACTCATATTGAGGATTTTCTTGATGAAAATGGTATTACGCATGAGTTCTCCGCTGCATACACTCCTTGGAAAAATGGAGTTGTTGAGCAAAAGAATAGAACTCTCATCAAAATGGCGAGAACAATGCTCAGTGAGTACAAAACTCCCATTTGCTTCTGGGCCGATGCTATTAATACTGCTTGTCATATTGTGAATCGTGTTTATCTTAACAAGTTCCTTAAGAAAACTTCATATGAGCTTATCACTGGAAAGAAACCAAATGTTTCATATTTACGTGTTTTCGGTGTACTGATGAGTCCAATTTTTGTGATAATTTTGCTAGGTATTATTTGCCTACATGGTAGGCTTTGTGGAATTTTACCGTGTTCGCACACCTCTTTTGTTGATAGTCTCTCAAGTAACGCTTTTTGGACCATTTAGCATAATATGGAAGAAATCCCCAGAAATGGTAGTGGAATCACCTATTTAAAGTGATAATCACCTACCATAAAAGAATCAAGCAAGGAGGCCAAAGAAGGAATCGTCACCGTGCTTCTAGTGCAAAATACAGCGTTCCATGTGACCGCGCCCGCTCGCATGGGCGGTCGTATGGGGTGCCATCGCCGCCACCGGATCGACTACTTCCACCCCGTGAAATCGGATCGGGGATTAGACGCCCAGACAGACAAGAAACTCGTCCAGAAGGCAGAACCCTGGACTCCGGAGATCATCCAGATGAGGGATTAGCAAGGAGAAGAGGGCCATCTTCCTCACCACGCACGAGGGGGCTATAACATCATCACCACTGTCGTCATCATCATCATCGTCATCACCGCCGTCATCATCATCATCCACATCCTTATCATTGTAACATCAGGAACCCTAGTGGATCATCTTGTGTGTTATTTGTATCATCCACCCATGTTTGCCACCATCCTTGTCATGATGTTTGTTGTCTCCATGTGTGAGTAGACCCCTAGTTCTTGGGGATATGGATGAACCTTGGTATGTGTAGTATCTGAAACATTATTTTGGATATGAGATCCTCTGTTGAATGCTTAGTTTAATAACTTCGTGAATGCTGTGAAGGGGCCCCACTCAGCATTTGTGCCTTAAGGCCATGAAGTATATCACTGTCGTTGCAAAGGGCTAGGGTGTGAAGGTAATTCGAGGTGACAATAAAAGCATCCACGGGGAGTTACGGAGAACCCTTGGAGAGGCCGCGTCCACAGGGTAAACCCTTAATTATCATGAGTTGTAACCCTATGGGGGAGACTATGATGGTGGCGTGAGTGGAACGAAGTCTACTTTGAGTAGAATGTGTTCTATACCCGGCTCCGCCCAGCATAATCATCAAGAGTATCTCAAGTATCCATACTATACTATGCCCTTGCATAGGTGCGCTAGAAACATACCAATGGGGATTCCGGACTCTCAGAGAATGCATTACTCCTCTGCTGTTCCATCAGTCACTTTAGCTACTGATCTCTATTTACTTTTATGTTATTTACTTCAAAAATACATAATTCGCTACAAGAGGCAAAAGTCTGATTCTTGTGCTCCCTGTGGGATTGATACTCTTACTTCGAAAAGGCTACAACTAAACCCTGTGCACTTGCAGGCCATCAAGCTTTTTCTGGCACCGTTGCCGAGGAGCTGTGCGTTTTTGGGCTTTGTCTTGAGTTTTGATTTATTTTGTGTTCTGACGATTTTTGTAGGTTGCGAGCAACCATGGTCCTTCAAGAACAAATTTATCAGGTAGGTGTGCAACTAGTAGCAGGACCAGCTCGAAGAGAGAATTTTATATCTAAAGGTCCTGACCTATCTGGTAAAGTATTTGAGATTAACCCTTGGTTACTTGAAATGTTGAAGAAGAATACATTCCGAGGTGATGGAATTGAAAGTCCTTATAAACATATTAAATAATTTAACATTACATGTGGTACTTTTCAGTTGCACGACTTAACTAATGAGGAGATATATATAAGCTAAAATATTTCCTTATTCACTTGAAAAAGAAGCCGCTGAATGGCTATTACATCAACCCGTAAGTACCTTGAGTAATTGGAAAGAGATATCATCTACATTCTATGCTCATTTTTATCCTCAAGGAAAATTGTATAAGATAAGAAGGAAGATTAGCAGCTTCGGACAACGACCAGACGAGAAACTGGTAGATGCTTATATAAGGTATCGAGGTAAACTCTCCGAATGCCCTGAACACCATTATCCTGATTATTTAATTGTGAACTTCTTTTATGGTGGGCTTGACTCACAGAGTAAACATGCATTAGATATTGCTTCTAAAGGTTCTTTTATGGGAACCGAGATTTCGCAAGCCTGGAATCTACTTGATAGAATTCGGCATAATGCTCAGAGTTGGTACTTGTGTTCAAAGGAAAAGGCGAAGATTGATCCTGTTTATGATAGTATTAAGTCTTTCCTTAGAACAAAGGAGATGAAAAATCTTCATCATGAGCTTAATATTGGGACTGATCCCGCCTTACGTATTTTGAAAGATTTTTCTGAGTATTTGCAGTTACCAGATAAAAGGTTTTTAAAGCATACTAGGGAATCTAAAGCAATTCGCCTAGTAGAAGCAATAGTGAATAAAACTACTCCACCCCAGGACTGAAGAGAAGCTTAATTTAAACAGAAGGGCAAAGAGAAGGGAGAATCACTTTTAGCTAAGCATAAGAAGATCATTAAGGTAGAACAATATGGGACTCTACCACATGTTGATATCGTGAAAAAACTTGCTACACCTATGGCAGTGGTTAATAAAGAAGTTTATTTAGACTGAGACACCAACTCCTATCTCAAAGGGTGTACGGAAGGTAAGGATACAGGTAAACAAATTTTATCATGTTCCTTCGGCAGCAAATCTCACTTTGGATTATGTGACCCTGGATATTATCCCTACACTCTCTATGCAAAAATCTATGATGAAATTTCTCCATGTACCCTCGAGCCAACTGACGTGGTTATTAAGCTTGCAGATAAGATTGATAGAGTGCCTTGTGGCATCATTAGAGATGTCAATATTATAATAGGTTCACTCATTTATCCTATTGATATTTATGTACTGATGATTTCAGAGGATAAAGATTGTCCTATTGTATTTGGAACCTCTTTTTTGAATGTTGCAGGGGCATATATCAAAAAGAAAACTATCTCTTTGAAATGGGGGGACGAGATGATTAAACTCCCATTTTCTTCTGTCATAGCAAACCGTATCAAGTAGAAGCTCAAGATGAGGAAGAGCTAAAACTAAATCAACTAGCTGAGATTCATCTTCAAACTCCAGAAGATGAAGTTGAAAGGGTGCTGGTAAGGCCTGAGTCTTTATTTGAAGAAGAAGAAAAAGGAAGAAATTGAAATGATAATGGATGCTACCCCGATAGTGAGCCCACATCTGAATAAAGTGTACGAGGTACTTGAAAGAAAAGGAGATGGAGAACTGCCTCTTCCTATTCTGCAACCATTACCCAAAGGGCTAAGGTATGAGTTCATGGATGACACCGAAAGGTTTCCCGTTATTGTTAATGCTGACCTTTTAGAAAAAGAGAAAGAGAAGTTATTGATGGTGCTAAGTAAACACCGAAAGGCATTGGGGTATTCAATGAAAGATTTGAAAGGAATAGACCCATCTATTTATTCCCATGCTATCCCTACTGAAGAAGGGTCCAAACCAGTGATCGAAAGTCAACGAAGGTTGCATCCTTGTTCCAAGAATGTGGTAAGAACAGAAGTAATGCGTCTTTTTGACGCTGGAGTAATTTACCCTATCTCTGACAGTAAGTGGGTAAGTCCAGTTCATTGCATCCCAAAGAAAGGAGGAGTCTCTTTAGTAACTAATGAAAATAATGACCTAGTCCCTACTAGGGCTATTGTTGGATATGGAATGTGTGTTGATTTTAGGAAATTAAATAAATGGACTCGGAAGAATCACTACCCACTACCATTCATAAATGGGATATTGGAAAGGTTGGCCAGCAACTCCTATTTTTGCTATCTCGATGGATATTCCGGATTTTCGCAGATACCTATCCGACCTGAAGACCAAGAGAAGACCACCTTCACTTGTCCTTACGGTGCATATGCATATCGTAGAATGCCATTTGGCTTATGTAATGGGCCACCCTCTTTTCAGAAGTGCATTTCTAAAATTTTCCCTAACTTTGTGGAGAAAATTGTCGAAGTGTTTATGGACAGTTTTTTTGTCCAAGGCACTTCTTTTGACAACTGTCTCTATAATCTCACGAAGGTTTTTCAGAGATGTGAAGAAACAGGTTTCATGCTGAATTGGGAAAAGAGCCACTTCAAGGTTACCGAAGGAGTAGTGCTGGGGCACAGAGTTTCAGGAAAGAGCATCGAGATAGATCAAGAAAGAATAGAGGTAATAGAAAACTTACCTTACCCTCAAGATGTAAAAGGTATGCAAACTTTCATGGGTCATGCTAGTTTCTATAGAAGGTTCATTAAGGATTTCTCTAAATTATCAAAACCTTTGACTGACCTTTTGCAAAAAGATGTGCCTTATTCTTTTGACAAGAGTTGTGTACAGGCCTACGAAAAACTAAGAGATGCTTTGATCACAACCCCTATCATCCAATATCCGAAGTGGGATGAACCCTTCGAGATCATGTGCGATGCTAGCAACTATGCTACTGGAGCTGTCTTGGGACAACAGGACGATAAAAAACTTAACGTTGTCTTTTATGCTAGCAGGAGTTTGTATGAGGATCAAAAGCACCAAGCTACCATAGAAAAAGAATTACTTGCAATTGTTTTTGCCCGTGATAAATTTAGGCCCTATATTATTAATTCAAAAGTAATAGTCCATATGGACCATCGTGCCTTACGTTATCTTCTTGCTAAGAAGGACGCTAAACCTCGATTGATTCGATGGCTATTACTACTTCAAGAGTTTGACTTGCAGATAGTAGAGACCACAAAGGAGAGGACAATCCAGTAGTAGACCACCTATCACGCATGGAAAGAATACCATACAACCCAGTTCCAATAAATGAATCCTTTCCAGGTGAGAGTTTGGCTATGATTAAAAAGATAAACCCTGGTTTGCAGATTATGCTAACTTTCTTGTAGGAAAGTACATGCCGCGGATATGAATTATCATCAGAGGAAAAAGTTTTTCAGTCAGCTGAAGTATTATTTCTGGGATGACCCTTTTCTTTATCGGCATGGACCGGATGACATGATTAGGCATTGTGTCCCGGAGCATGAGATGAATGCTATACTTGATAAGTGTCATAGCAGCCCTTATGCAAGACATCATGTAGGGGACCGAACTGCTACCAAGGTGCTTCAATCGGGATTCTACTGGCCCACACTCTTTAGAGATGCACACGGGTTTGTTACAAATTGCGATGCTTGTCAACGCACAGGTAATATAGGCAGGAGACAAGAAATGCCTATGAACTATAGTCTAGTTTGTGAACCTTTTAATGTTTGGACATTGGACTATTTTGGACCATTCCCTGTTTCAGATGGGCATACTCACATTCTTGTGGCCGTATATTATGTTACCAAGTGGGTTGAATCCATCCCTACTCATCATGTAGACGCGACTACCTCGCTGAAGATCATAAAGGACATCATCCTTCCCAGGTTTGGAGTCCCTAAAGTTATTATTACCGACGGTGGATCTCATTTTATACAGGGGATTTTCGAGAGGATACTTCATAAGTACGGAGTAACCCATCGAATAGCTTCACCGTACCATCCTCAAACCAGTGGTCAAGTGGAACTCTCCAACCGAGAAATAAAGACAATACTACAGAAGATGGTGCAAAAATTCAGAAAAGACTGGGCAGGAAAGCTAAACGGGACATTATGGGCCTACCCACCGCTTACAAGAACCCCATGGGTATGTCACCATACATGATGGTTTATGGTAAGGCATGTCATTTACCCTTGGAATTAGAACATAAAGCTTTTTGGGCAATCAAAAATATCAATTTTAATCTTAAGGAAGCAGGAGAGATGATAACCCACAAGTATAGGGGATCGCGACAGTCTTCGAGGGTAGTATTTCACCCAAATTTATTGATTCAACACAAGGGGAGCCAAAGAATATTTATGAGCCTTAGCAGTTGAGTTGTCAATTCAACCACACCTGGAAAATAATATTTCTGCAGCAAAGTATTTAGTAGCACAGTAGTATGATAGTTTGATAGTAGCTGTAACAGTAGCAATAGTAACACTGACAGTAACATTAGCAGTTTTGTAGTGATTGTAACAGCAGCAACAACAGTAGTAACTTAGCAAAGATCAATATGAGCAAAGCGTAGGCATTGGATTAGCGATGGATATTTGTGTGGATGGCATTCATCATGTAACAGTCACAACCTAGAGCGATACACAATAACTCCAATTCATCAATTCAATGTAGGCATGTATTCCGTATATAGTCATACATGCTTATAATAAGAAATTGCATGACATCTTTTGTCCTACCCTCCCATGGCAGCGGGGTCCATAAGGAAATCTAAGGTATATTAAGTCCTACTTTTAATAGAGAACCATAACAAAGCATTAACACATGGTGAATACATGAACTCCTCAAATTACAGTCATCCCCGGAGAGTATCCCAATTATTGTCACCTTGGGGTGTACGGATCAGAACAATAACAAGTGCATACAACTAGCAGATAGGAACAAGAACTCATATATGTTCATGAAAACATAGAGGGTTTAGATCTGAAATCATGGCACTCGGGCCCTAGTGACAAACATTAAGCATAGAAAAGTCATAGCAACATCAATCTCAGAACATAGTGGATACTAGGGATCAAACCCTAACAAATTGACTCGATTACATGATAAATCTCATCCAACTCCCATCACCATCCAGCAAGCTAATGAGTGATATTTTTTCACTCATGTCAACCTTGTTTAAACCAAGTTATTTCATTAAAAGAGAGATATTTGCTCTGATATTGTCACTAATGACTAATAAGTGTGAGGGATTCCACAAATCCTCTCTTTGATATTTTTCCACAGGAAATGGGTTAAAAAGGGAAGAAATCACATGGGAGAAAGGAAAGGAAGGAAATTAGAGAAGAGATAAGTCACCAGGAGGCACCAGAAGGCCGCCAGAGTAAAAGACGGTGTTCCATGCGACCGCGAGCGCTCGCATGAGCGGTCATTACCAGGGCAGGTCGTCCACCTGAACAACTTTTATAAAGGGGACCCAGTCGAAATGTGAACAGAGAGCGCGTCGGGAGAACGTCCAGCACAGCCACAACCCTTTCATCATCATCATCATCTTCATCCACAAATCCTAGCCACCGCCACTTGCATCTCCATAGCCAACTCCACCACCGTAGTTCTCTTCCATCTAGTTCATAATTGTAATCGTGCATCGCACAAGGCATCCATTGTAAGACATATTGCAATCAATCAGTCTCAAGATGTGTTCTTCAATGTTTTCTTCTCGCGATCTGATCTTGATGTGTGAGTAGATCGGTAAGGTATGGGGTGAGGCATGAGCCTTGCAACGCTAGGTATTCGGTGAAGGGATCATTGGGAGTCTTTGACATAACGTCTTGTATGTGTGAAATAAAATTGTTTCGTGAAGTTTCTCTTGTCTTGTCCACGATCTTCATCACTGCAGGTACCCAGGATCATGGAGATTGAGCACCGGTGAGGCTAGGAGCAAGGAGACCGTGAAGTGTTACACCGAACACCGGTGACAGTAAGGATTAGTAGGGTAACATGGATCATAACCTTGGGGATTCATGAGGTGTAGTCATTGAACGCGCAAAGCTTTTGTCTGATATTATTATCTTAATTATCGAGGCAACCCCGTGAGATGGATAGGACCTACGGTAGGACAACTGATTCTTGATGCAGGACTCGTGCTGGCCAAGATGTTATTTGGACACATCCCCCATTCCGATACGAAGCAAGAACCTCTTGACGGGTGACTTCCCGTGCACAAACTCATATCATTTTTGATCCCAACACCAATACATGGTTGTAAGCATTAAGACCTCATCCCCATACCTTCTTTTTATTATAAGTGTTTGAATCACAATTTGCTTGCTGATCCGGTCAAAAGCTGGATTTGACACTTTAGCAAAAGCTTGCTAGAGACCATTGCTTCAAGGGGATCTTCCTCTTGTGGGTTCGATACCCAGGGTCACCTCTGGGGAAATAGGTGCGGGATACCCTTTCTTGTTCCAATACCGGATCAATGAAAAGGAGATATCAAGCCCTTTTTCTGGCGCAGTTGCCGGGGAGGAGTTTAGTATTCCTAGTCTTTGTGTTTAGAGTTTTTCTTAAAGTTAATTTTCAGTTTTTGTTTTTACTTTCAGTTTTGAGTTTAAGTTTTATTTTGTTGCAAGTCTTTTAGTGGAAAATACCAAAAAGTTACTATGGCTCATAATCTTGGGAGTTTTGCTACTCCTAGCAACAATTTCATGCGTGAACCAATTGCACAACCTGATGTTGCAGCTGCAGAATATGAGATTAAACCGAACTTAGTTTCCATGGTTCAACAGGACCAGTTTGAAGGCTCTGCTTCAGAAGATGCATGTATGCATTTACATAATTTTACTGAATTATGCAACGTGACACACATAAAAGATTATGACCCAGATGCTCTTAAACTTCGCTTGTTTCCTTTCTCTTTGAGAGGAAAGCCTAAGGAATGGCTTTTAGATTTACCGAAAGGAAGTATAACTTCTTGGGCTGCTTGTTGCAGCAAATTTTTATCTAAGTTTTGTCCACCTGCAAAAACTATGCAATTACGTTCTCAGATTATAGGTTTCAAGCAAGAAGAACATGAGACACTAGCACTTGCGTGGGATAGAATGAAAGAAGCTATAAGAAATTGCCCCTATCATGGAATGGAGGAGTGGTTAATCCTTCATATGTTTTATAATGGCTTGAATCACATGTCAAAAACTATGCTTGATACAGTTGCAGGAGGAACAATCATGGGAAAGCCCATATATGATGTCAAGAAGATACTAGATGATATGCAACAGAACCATGCCCAATGGCATGTTGAGAGAACCACCACCAAGAAGGTGAATGTCATAGAAGAAAATAGCTCAGAGTTGACAACCAAGCTAGAAGAACTTATCCTTTTGATGAAAGGTAAAGAAGAGGTAAATGTCAATGCCATCACTAATGAAGATACTAGTGATGTTAATTTCATTGCTCGTAATAGCTATAATCCCAATTGGAAAAATAATGGATATGCTCCTAAACTTCCTTATCCAAATAATGGAGGAGTGTCCAATAATTTTAATGAAGCTAATGGCAGCAATAGAAATACCCTTGAAGAAACTCTTAAAAGTTTTATTGCTAGCCAGACTGAGCGGAATGAAAATTTCAAGAATATCCTGATGTCGGTGTACTAAGACATGGGTGCCCTTGTACCTAGACTTGTGCACAGGTGGTTGTAGCCTCCCATCCGGCAAGGGCTTGACAGAGGATAACTACAACTCAAGACTCAACACCAAGACTGTGAAGAAGACCTCAAGGCAGGTCATCGAGAAATACTATTCTCGTACAGGAGATCGACGCTGCCCATGCCGGCAAGCTCCGTCCCGGCAAGGTGGAGACCAAGGTTATGGTTGCCGGCAAGCAAGGCCCGGCAAGCTCCGTGCCAACAGGCTTGTTCTGTCCCGTTACCGTTCCACCTCACCATCGACCAGATAGGTTCGTATGCTAGGTGTCGAGCGGGCAGGCAGTCAACATAGCCAGCCAAGGCACGTGTCAGCACGCCACGCCAAGATTAACTTTAATGACACCCATCCCTGGGACGTGTCGAAACTACAGAAGGGCGCCAGGACCGGTGGTACAGATCTTTTACCCAAGGCCTCGCCTCCCCAACGTAGCACCTAACGGTGCATTAAATGCGTTTGTCTTACCCCGTAGGAAGATAGACGTGATGATGGTGCAAGTCACTGTTCATACTCTGTAATGACCGTATTAGCCATTGTGGTAACCCCTTGGCCTATAAAAGGAGGCCCACGGCTACAGGTAGAACAGTCGACGCCCAGCTCAATTACACGCCGTAGCCGCATTTTCCCGAGCACCTTGCCGGAAAACTGCGCTCCCTGTAACCAAAGTTCATATACGATCAACCATAGAGTAGGAGTAGGGTTTTACGCTCATAGCGGCCCGAACCTGGATAAATCCCCCGCGTGTTCTTGGACTTACTAAAAATCTGCTCTTTGTCCCATACATATCCCCTGAGCCGAATCGCAAAGGGACCCGTTTGGTCCCATAGATAGTCATTTCCCATGACATCTTTGGCACACCAGGCAGGGGGATTGTGTGTCATAAATCAGTTTTTTGGTAGTGTGAGTACCAACTTGATCATCTTCGTCGATGGTGCCGAAGAAGAAGAGTGGAGCCACGAAGGCTCCTACCGCGTCCAAGCCACCTTCCCAGGCGGCCGCAGGCGGCGCAGCCGGTGCGGGCGCCACGGTTGGGACGGGCGGCGCAGGAGGCGCAAGTGGTGCGGGTGCCCAGCACCCCCGCCACGTTGCTGAGCTTAGCCACAGGACCAGCGACGTCGCGGCCGGTCAACTTCCAAGACATTCTGGTGAGCGCAGTCATCGTAGTAATATAGTTTATACTGCTGCGACCCAGAACCCAGCCGCCGCAACATCCCAGAACGTAGCGGCGACGTCCAACAATGGCGCGGGGAGGCGTACGCTGCGACCATCGCAAGATGGGCACGACACGCTCCCCCACGTTGCTGGCGGTTCCAGACGACTGCAAGGCGAGATCCCCGTGCAGCAACTTCCGATTGCTCATGGAGCGCTGATAACCCATAAGTATAGGGGATCAATTGTAGCTTTTTTGATAAATAAGAGTGTCGAACCCAACGAGGAGCTAAAGGTAGAATTAATATTCCCTTCAATTCTATCGACCACCGATACAACTCTACGCACACTTAATGTTTGCTTTACCTAGAACAAGTATGAAACTAGAAGTACTTTGTAGGTGTAATGCTAGAACTACTTTGCAAGAATAAAACTAGGAGTAATTTACGATAATAAAGCTATGAGTAATTTGCAAGAATATAAAAGCTAGTTGTTTAGTAGAAAGCTTTTTGTAACACAAGAGAAGGATTTGTCCCTAGGCAATCGATAACTAGACCGGTAATCATTATTGCAATTTTATATGAGGGAGAGGCATGAGCTAACATACTTTCCGTACTTGGATCATATGCACTTATGATTGGAACTCTAGCAAGCATCCGCAACTACCAAAGATCATTAAGGTAAAACCCAACCATAGCATTAAGTAACAAGTCCTCTTTACTCCCATACGCAACAACCCCCTTACTCGGGTGTAAGATTTTGTCACTCTAGCCACCCACTATAAGAGAATTATGAACGTATTGCAAACCCTACAGCGGGAATCCCTCACGCTTGCGCGACATGGAGGGCACCATAGGACATCACCAAAATAAAACATACAACTCAAACCAATCACGATCATCAATCAACCCATAGGACAAAAAGAATCTATTCAAACATCATAGGATGGTAACAAATCATTGGATAATAATAGGTAGCATTAAGCACCATGTTTAAGTAGAGATTACATCGGGGAGAAGAGGTGTTACATCGCTGCATAGAGGGGGAGAGAGTTGGTGTTGACGGCAGCGAAGTTGTTGGTGTAGATCGCCGTCACGATGATTGCCCCGGCGGCGTTCCGGTGCCACTGGGTGAGAGGGGGAGAGAGCCCCCCTCCTTCTTCTTCTTCCTTGGTCTCCCCCTAGATGGGAGGAGAGTTTCCCCTCTGTTTCTTGGCCTCCATGGCACTCAGAGGGGCGAGAGCCCCTTCGAGATTGGATCTCTCTCTCTCTGTTCTCTTCTGTTTCGCGTCCCCCTTTTCTGGCCTTTCACCATTTCTTAAATATCCAGAGATCCGTAACTCCGATTGCGCTGAAATTTTAACATGATTTTTTTCTCGATATAAGCTTCCTTGCTGCCGAAGAAGAGCCCCAACCAACCTACGAGGTGCCCACAAGGCACCATCGCACGCCAGGCGGGGGCTCGCGCCTAGGTGGCTTGTGGAGGCTGTGGGCCTCCGTTTGCGTTGATTCCACCTCCCAAAATCACATATATTCCAAAATAATTCTCCGTAAAATTTTATTGCATTTGGACTTCGTTTGATATGGATTTTCTGTGAAACAAAAAACAAGCAGAAAACAGGAACTGGCACTGGGCACTGGATCAATATGTTAGTCCCAAAAATAATATAAAATGTTGCCAAAAATATGTGAAAGTTGTAGAATATTGGCATGAAACAATCAAAAATTATAGATACGACGGAGACGTATCAGCATCCCCAAGCTTAATTCCTGCTCGTCCTCGAGTAGATAAATGATAAAGAAGATAATTTTTGATGTGGAATGCTACCTAGCATAATCTTGATCATATAATCTAATCAGCATGAATATTAAGACACGAGTGATTCAAAGCAATAGTCTATAATTTGATATAAAGACATCAATACTCAGGCATCCCAACAAACAATCCTGTCTTTCAAAATATCAATGCTAAAGAACGTTATCCCTAGCCCATTATGCTCAATCATTGATCCATTCATGAAACACACTCAATATTAGCTACACCCAATGCACAAGTATGACAATAGTGCTCTCCAGTTGGTGCTTTATAAGAGAAGATGGAGACTCAAAACAAAAATAAAAATTGCATAAAAGTAAAATAGATAGGCCCTTCGCAGAGGGAAGCAGAGATTTGCAGAGGTGCCAGAGCTCAGAGCTTAAATTAGAGAGATAAAATCATTTTGAGAGCCATGCTTTTCCTGTCAACGCTATGACCGAAAGTTCCCAATATCTTCCATGCTAGACACATTATAGGTGGTTCCCAAACAGAAAATAAAATTCATTTCCTTTCCACCATTCTTTCACAATCCATGGCTAGCCGTATCCACGGGTGCCTTCCAACTTTTCACTTTCCAAGGAATTTTGTTGTTATTATTTTTGATTCATTGTTGGACTGGGCATCCCTATTACCTGCCACTTTCTCGTGCAATGACAAGTGAATAAACACTCATCGTGAGAATAACCCACCTAGCATGAAAGATATTGGCCACCCCCTGCCGCCACATGAGCGGTACGAGCACACAAAACAGAAATTTACTTTGAATAATTAGAGTTGGCAGATGCAAATTTACTTGGAACGGCATGGAAATACCGCATATAGGTAGGTATGGTGGACTCATTTGGCACAACTTTAGGTTTAAGGAGTTGGATGCACAAGCAGCATTCCCGCTTAGTACAAGTGCAGGCTAGCAAATAGATTGAGAAGCGACCAACCAAAAAACGAAAATGGTCATAAACATGCATTGAACATAACTAACACTGAATAATGCACCATAAGTAGGATGTAACTTCGTGGCATAACTATTGACTTTACGTGCATGCATAGGGAATCACAAACCTTAACACCAATATTCTTACTAAACCACAATCATTCACTAGTACCTCCCACATATTACCATCTCTATATCGCAAAACTATTGCAAGGAATCAAACATATCATATTCAGCGATCTACCAGTTTTATGTAGGATTTTATGACTAACCATGTGAATGACCAATTCCTGTTGACTCTCTAAATAGATATAAGTGAAGCAAGAGAGTTTAATTATTTCTACAAAAGACCATACTCTAATAAATATAAGTGAAGCAAAAGAGCATTCTACAAATAACGGTTTTCCTAGTGTAGAGAAACAGGCATCCAAACTTCAAATGATATAAGTGAAGCACATGAAGCATTCTATAAAGCCATACTCAAAAGATATAAGTGAAGTGCATGAAGCATTCTATAAATCAACCAAGGACTATCTCATACCAGCATGGTGCATTTATTAAAAGAAAAATAAAAGCACACGACGCTCCAAGAATTTACGCATATCATGTGAACAAATAAACCCGAAACATACTGATACTTGTTGAAGAAAGATGGGATGCCTTCCGAGGCATCCCCAAGCTTAGACGCTTGAATCTCCTTGAATATTTACTTGGGGTGCCTTGGGAATCCCCAAGCTTGAACTCTTGCATCTCCTTATTCTCCTCATATCGATACCACCTCGATCTTCGAACACTTCATCCACACAAAACTTAACCGAACTTTTTATTAGCGGGGTTAGTACATATAACATCAAATCCCATCATGTCCTGCCGTAAAATTATTGTATAATTATACTCAAACATTACCCACTGTATGCTATCACAATTCTATGGCTCCCAAGTCAACGGGGCTCAACAAGATTTGCATAGCAGTACTGTGTAAAAATTTCAGAATTTTTGCATGTTCCATTAAAAAATGTAAATTCACGCACTACAGCAAAAGTTTGTGTTTTTGCACCGCACACACCAAACAAGCAATTTAAACATCCTAAAGGTAAATATTGGCACATTATTTTTATAATACAATGGATTTGTACAAGGGGATAATTATTTTTGTTGAAAAGTTTCTGTAATTCAAGATTCACAAAGTTTCCATGGGCATGAACAAAGTTCAAGGCATGCTCCCGCTTCCACGGTGCTTGTCTTTCTCACTTTCACTTTTCTTTTTGTAAAGTTTTAAATTCCCCTCTATTTTTTTTTAAACTTTTTAAAAGCACACAACAAAAATAAAATGACTCTCTAAAACTTCCGGGTTGTCTCCCTGGCAGCGCTTTCTTTAAATCCATTAAACTAGGCATAAAGTGCTCAAGTAATTGATCCACCCGGATCCCAAGGTATATCAAAGCCAATTTTAATTAACAATGATTTGTAATTTAGTAGTGAGCACAAAGCAATATATGTCATGCAATGACGAAGTCTAACTCTCTTCCTATGCATCGGCATGTCATAAAAGAACAATCCATGCACACATAATAAAGGCCGATACATAGCATAAACAATTTCTTGCAATTTTATCGTACTGGAAACATAGAGAGGTGGAGGTGTAGTTCCTCTCTCATAATAATTGCAAGTAGGAGCAGCAAGCACATGCATATTATATTCATCAAAATCATCATGTGTAATAGTAAAACGCAACCCATCAATATAATCCTTAATAAGTGCAAACTTCTCCGATATAGTGTAGTTGGGAGAATTCAAAAAGATAATAGGACTATCATGTGTGGTGCAATAGCAACAATTTCGTGTTTAACATAAGGAACTATAGCAATTTCATCTCCATAAGCATCATTCAAATTGGCATCATGGCCACAAGCATATCAAGCATCAATTTCATCAAAAAGGGATATTTCAAACGAATCCAAGGGATCATAGCAATTATCATAGCATTCATCCTTCGGTAAGCACGAAGGGAAATTAAACAATGTATGAGTTGAAGAGTTACTCTCATTAGAAGGTGGGCACGGGTAGCTAATCCGCTCTTCCTCCTTTTGTTCTTCGCTCTCCTCATCATCTTTTTCATCTAATGATCTCACAGTGTCATCATTTTCTTCTTCCATAGGTTCCTGCAAAACATTAGTCTCTTCTTGGACAGCGGAGGTGTCCTCAATATATTCTTTAACATAAGCATTAGAAGAATAGTTTTCATAGCAATATTTAAGTATGGCAAAAATTTTAGATTTGTAAAGAGTAGCATCACACTTTTCAATCAAAGAAGCAATTTCATATGCACCCTTAAAAGCAACAAATTCTTCTATTTGTTCAATATCATAGTAACTATAAACACCTCTGGCATAAGAAGATAATATTCTATTATCCTTAAACTCACATTGGTACTAAAGGTGTTTTTTAGGGTTTTCAGAACAACAAGTAAAATCATGTATTTCACATAAATTCCAAGCATAGCAATTCAAAGTAATATGATGCCATAAGAGTTTCCCTTTTTGAGACAAGCGGTGTCGCACAAAATAAGCATGCTCATCCAATGATTTTCCCTCAACTAAGCTAGTTGGGTTTTCAGCACGAGCACAAAGGGATCGAAGATGATCCAAGTAGAAAGCTTTAGCAGTATGATAGATTTTGGGTGGTTCTTCAACCATTGGTTTAGCAAGTACAACTATTTTTTTTTGGTATTTTACGTTTCCTAGCCATAAATAAAGATAGAAAACAAGAGCACATAATAAAAAGTACTTAATGATAAAGCAAACAAGCACACATGAGAATATCAACCCCACGCTATTGCTCCCCAGCAACGGCGCCAGAAAAAGGTCGAACCCAACGAGGAGCTAAAGGTAGAATTAATATTCCCTTCAAGTTCTATCGACCACCGATACAACTCTACGCACACTTAACGTTTGCTTTACCTAGAACAAGTATGAAACTAGAAGTACTTTGTAGGTGTAATGCTAGAACTACTTTGCAAGAATAAAACTAGGAGTACTTTACGAGAATAAAACTATGAGTAATTTGCAAGAATATAAAAGCTAGTTGTTTAGTAGAAAGCTTTTTGTAACACAAGAGAAGGATTTGTCCCTAGGCAATCGATAACTAGACCAGTAATCATTATTGCAATTTTATATGAGGGAGAGGCATGAGCTAACATACTTTCGTACTTGGATCATATGCACTTATGATTGGAACTCTAGCAAGCATCCGCAACTACCAAAGATCATTAAGGTAAAACCCAACCATAGCATTAAGTAACAAGTCCTCTTTACTCCCATAAGCAACAACCCCCTTACTCGGGTGTAAGCTTCTGTCACTCTAGCCGCCCACTATAAGAGAATTATGAACGTATTGCAAACCCTACAGCGGGAATCCCTCACGCTTGCACGACACAGAGGGCACCATAGGACAACACCAAAATAAAACATACAACTCAAACCAATCACGATCATCAATCAACCCATAGGACAAAAAGAATCTACTCAAACATCATAGGATGGCCACAAATTATTGGATAATAATATGTAGCATTAAGCACCATGTTTAAGTAGAGATTACAGCGGGGTGAAGAGGTGTTACACTGCTGCATAGAGGGGGAGAGAGTTGGTGTTGACGGCGGCGAAGTTGTTGGTGTAGATCGCCGTCACGATGATTGCCCCGGCGGCGTTCCGGCGCCACCGGGTGAGAGGGGGATAGAGCCCCCCTCCTTCTTATTCTTCCTTGGTCTCCCCCTAGATGGGAGGAGAGTTTCCCCTCTGGTTCTTGGCCTCCATGGCACCCGGAGGGGCGAGAGCCCCTCCGAGATTGGATCTCTCTCTCTCTCTCTCTGTTCTCTTCTGTTTCGCGTCCCCCTTTTCTAGCCTTTCACCGTTTATTAAATATCCAGAGATCCGTAATTCTGATTGCGCTGAAATTTGAACATGATTTTTTTCTCAATATAAGCTTCCTTGCGGCTGAAGAAGATCCCCAACCGACCTACGAGGTGCCCACGAGGCACCACCGCGCGCCGGGGGGGGGGGGGGGGGGCGCCTAGGCGGCTTGTGGAGGCTGTGGGCCTCCTTTTGTGTTGATTCCACCTCCCAAAAATCACATATATTCCAAAATAATTCTCCGTAAAATTTTATTGCATTTGGACTTCGTTTGATATGGATTTTCTATGAAACAAAAAACAAGCAGAAAACAGGAACTGGCACTGGGCACTGGATCAATATGTTAGTCCAAAAAATAATATAAAATGTTGCCAAAAATATGTGAAAGTTGTAGAATATTGGCACAAAATAATCAAAAATTATAGATACGACGGAGACGTATCAAGCGCCGCCGCCACCCCCGCATCCGCCTGTTGGCGAGCATGAGCCGCAGTGGCACAGACGTAACGAAGCTCCTTCTGGCTCCGCCAGGAGTCGAGCGACGCCCCGTTCTATGCTACCAACCATGCCAACCACGGCGGCAGAGGCCATGGCGCGGGTTCAAATACTGTTGAACTTCCCGCCAGGCCCAGACAAGATGGACAAATGGAGAGCCACCATTCAGAGTCTCATTAGTTTTGCCGATCCCAGCAAAACACAAGACGTGGGGCCCTCAAGGTGATCACCCACCGTGCTGGCAGGACCCTCCGGCTACCATGCCGAAGATGCCACACCAACAATGCAGTCGCCTCAGCACCCCACCATCTCAGCGGCCAGCCCGCCGATCAGACGACCATGACGTGCTATCTATGGCCTCGTCAGATCCGCGGTGCCGCCAAGATCACCGCCAAGTGCTCCGCGAGCGGTGCGATGAAGACGCCCGCACGAAGATCGAGCGGCGCCAGGAAGCACGCCGTCAATCTGACGACCGTGCTAGACCGGCAGTGAACATGCTCACTCTAGTAGCCACTGGGTACTTGCCCTACGATGTGGGGTGCCCAGCATTTACTCGTGAGCTGCGACAAGTTCGCTGGCCGTCCACCCGTGCCTTCAAGCCGGAGCTGCCCGACAAGTATGACGACACGCTCAACCCAGCCGAGTTCCTTGGCATCTACACCATCGCGGTGGAGGTTGCTGGGGGACGGGATGAGAAAGTGCTCACCAACTACTTCCCATTGGCGCTTCGGCCTAACGTCAGGTCATGGTTGATGAACCTGCCTGAGGGCTCCATCTCTTCTTGGGCGGATCTGTGCCATCATTTCTTTGGCGCTTACCAGGGTGGCCACAAGCTCCTAGGCCAGCCCAGCAATTTGCTGGTGATCCCCCAAAGAGATGGAGAGAACCTCCGCTAGTACATACAACGGTTCAGCCGTGTGCACCACAACATCCCCGACATCCATCCCGCAGCTATTGTTGCCGCATTCCACACGAATGTGCGCAACCACAAGATGTGGTCAGAGATGAATGTCGAGCAGGTCAAGACCATCAACGATCTGTACGCCTTGGCGGATAGGTGTGCACGTGCTGAGGAAGGGAGGCGACTCCCCGGGGAAGATGCGGGTGCAGACGTCGATTCCGAGGACGGCGATGCATCAACCCCGTAGAAGAAGAATAGGAAGCGCAACAGAAAGCGCAAGAATAAGACTGTACTGGCCGTCGAGAGCTCCGGCGACACCAACGCCACCAAGAAGCCGAAGGCAGACGTCCCCGGCAAGGAGGTTGCCGGGTGCGATGCTTGCCGGGAAGCTGCGGCAGGCGAGAAGCCCGGCAAACCCGGCTGGCCGTACTGCAAGATCCACCGCACCAAGGGCCACGATCTCCAACAATGCCGGCAAGTAGAGCAACTTGCCGAAAAGCAGAAGCAAGAGTACGAGAAGCGTGACAAGGAGAAGGCCCAAGATGGTCCTGGTGGGTCCGGCAAGCAAGACCATGGTAGCCGCGGAGGGCACCGTGGCAAGGCCAAGCAGCCAAAAGAGAAGGCTGCTCAGGGCCAGCAAAAAGAGGATGATAGTGATGAGGACGGAAGCGGGTCCAGCAAGGAGTTCCAAAATGCGGTGGATGCCATGTGTGTTTATGGAGGAGCATCTTTGCACTCCTCGCACCGGCAACTAAAGCAGTGGATCCGCGAAGTCAATGCAGCGGAGCCGGTGATGGAGGCACAGAAGCCACTCAAGTGGTCACACTCGCCCATCGTGTTTGACGCCGAGGACCACCCTGATCGCACCACTGCGGTCGGGTGTTTGCCGTTGTTGGTTTCACCAACAATTCGCAACCTCAAGGTGATGAAGATGCTGGTTGACGGTGGGGCAGGCTTGAACTTGATCTCCCCAGATGTGATCAAGAGGCTGCAGATCCCCGACAAGGCTCTCGAGGAGACAGGCAGTTTCCAAGGGATCAGTCCGGGGAGGAACAAGCCGAAGGGCCAAGTCACGTTGCCGGTCACGTTCGGCGGTGAGCTCAACTATCGGACGGAGAAGATTACCTTCGACGTCGTCAAGATGCCGCTGCCGTACAATGGGATTCTGGGCCGTCCAGCCCTAGCAAAGTTTATGGCCGCGTCGCACTATGCGTACAATGTCATCAAGATGCCGGGGCCGATGGGGGTCCTCACAATCAAGTCAAACCACAAGGACGCAATCATCTGCACCGACAAGCTCTACCGGGAGGCGGCGGCAGTGGCTGCCATCGAGGCACTCGCCCCTGCTGTCAAAACTCCTGGGGAAGGAAAGAAGAAGAAGACCGGCAAGACCTCTGTGAAGGACTCCGGGAAGCGCACTTCAGAGTGCAGCATGCCTGTCGAGGACACACCAGAGAGCTCTACTGGCAAGAGCAAGAGAGCCAAGGCTTCTGCGTCCATGACCAAACAAGTTACTGCGAAGGGGGATGGGACGAGTGGCACTTTTTCTGAAAGTGCCACTCTCGGTGACAAATAGGGAGTTGAACTCGTTGCCTTCCTACAGGTGAATGCCAGTGTGCTTGCCCGGCAAGCACCTGACATCCCCGAAGTTCTTAGGAGGGCAACTGAGCACCACCTGGCTGTCTGCCGTCATGCAAGACCCGTCAAGCAGAAGGTCAGGAAGCAAGCCTTGGTGTAGAAGTAATACTCCCCACGGAACTTAGATACGGGTCACCTCGAGTCTTGGCCTTCAATGAGGAGGACCAACATGAGCTGCGGCATGACGATGCCACGCTCCTTGAGGAAGATCGTTCCCAGGCTACTACCCGTGCCTGCACGGCGCCAGCAAGCTTTGCGCCGCTACTTTAGCCGCAAAGTGAAAGCCAGGGACCTTGAGAAAGGCGATCTTGTTCCTCGTCGGATTCGATCCACGAAGGGTAAAAAAAAACAAGTTGACGCCGAAGTGGGAAGGCCCTTACCGGGTAATACTAGTCACTAGGCCCGGCACAGTCCACCTAGAGACCGAAGATGACACTCCGGTGTTAAACTCATGAAATATTGAGCATCTTCGTAAGTTTTACCCGTAAGGCGCGGTTGCCGGGCTACCCGACAACCTCTTTTGTACAAGTTTGCCGCCAAGGCATGTAATCCTTTGTACAAAGCCGGGCGCAGATCCCGTGCATAATAAATAAAAGTTAGATGTTTCACAATTCTTTGTCAAGTACATATATATTTATGTGTTGCAGGCAGTCTTGTGCTACATTTTCCCTTGCATAAGGTGATTAACGAACCGCCGAGGTCCCAGCCTCCTCTTTTCTTTTCTTTCTTTTTTCATAAAGGAAGGAAGAGTTCCTCGTGTACAAGTTTCTCGGGGGAAGTGACGGTATGGATACCAAAGGACACGTTCAAGATATCACCCTACGGCAAGGAGTACAACAAGGAATGAGCTAAGTTGCAAAACTTTGAAATAAGTTTTTTGTTGTAGTTGCGACTCTCCTTGAACGATTTTGGCCTTTGTATGAGAAACCTGCATGCTAAGGAACCTTGTCGTGATCGACTGCGCTCTTACTTTGCTTTGAGTCCGCTCATCAACCTAAGCAGCTGTGTGGTGACCATCAAGCGTGACCTTGCCAATAGCGGCACTTCCGGCAAGCTGCTGAGGACCTGTTCCTCCAGCGCTCGCGGCAAGAGTGTGCGCACCGGCAAGTTTCCGGCAAGTATAGGGTACAGAAATCATGCAAAGACAGAATGGAATAAGGAGAACAGCGCACATACATCCATCTAAAACATAAATTATAATACATTAAGGCCAAGTACGGTCTGACTTAAGATGAACATCTCTTTTGCATAACCTTACACGCGGCAAACTAAGGAGGCGAAGCCTAGCTAGTGACCCCGCCCTCTTTCCTAGGGATTTGGCTGACCCTATCGGCGATGGGCATGACGAGCTCATCGATAGCCCTGGTGTCGGCTCCCTTGGGCAGGCTTATGAAGACTTTGGAAAGGTCGATGCTTGGGTTTCGGTACATCACTTTTCTGAGCATCTTGAAGAGGACATCCTGGCAAAGCCTGCGGGACTCATTGGCAAGGTATGCAGCTCGAGCCCCGTGGTGTTTCTTCAGCGCCTCACCCAAGCTTTCGAAGAAGAAGGCAAGCCTGGCACTGGTGGTGTCCCCTTCGGCGGTGGAGTAGTGGTATTCCGACAAGCCCAAGGCGCGTAGATTCATGGAAATACTCTCCGCGGCAACCACAAGCCGGTCGGCCCAAAGCCTGTAGGCGTCCTTGAGCTTGTTGAAGGAAGTCGCGGCACTTGCAAGCTTTGACTTCTCATCTTGAAGTTCCTTCACCAAGGTCTTCTCACAATTTTTGGCCTCGTCAAGAGACTGCCCTAAGGTGTTTAGCTTCAACTTGTGGTCTTCAATCGTATATTTAGCCTTGGCGAGCTCTTGGTTCTTGGTGGATACCAAAGTTTGCAGCCCCACCAAGGTGTGGACTGCCTTCTCCGCATTTACTTTGAGCGCTGAGATCTCTTGGCCGTTGGCAGCAAGGTTTGCTTCGAGTGCCCGCACATTGTTTTCCAGTTCGATCTTGGCGACCTCTGCAGCTCCGGCAGCATCGATGGCCTCCTTGATCTTGCCGGCATGCTCTGCGGCTTGAGCCTCGATAGCCTCTTTGTGCTGCTGCCTTAGTTCCTGGGTTTGTTTGGCAATGAGAGCTTGGATCTCGTTGTCCTTGCCACAAAGCATAGCAACAAGCCCGGCTTCACGACCGGCAAGCTCGTCCTCATGAGCGTCAAGGCCGACCCTGCGCTCATTCAACCTTGCCTCCTCCACTGCTATCCTCCGTGTAGCCTCCTCCTGTGCCTTCTCGGCATCAGCTTTCTCCAGAATGAACTTCTCCTGGGCCTTGGCGAGCTGAGTTTGATGTTCATAAAGGTCTTGGAGGCATTCCACATACCAAATCTGCGTTTCTTCCACGCGTCTCTTGAAATCATCCTCCGCCTTGTCAAGGACGGCCGCCCTGGAGTCCAAGTTATCCGTTCTTACCCCGATGCTTGACGTCCCAGGAAGGTTGACGAATAGGTTGTCGCCAATCTTCAAGTATCTGCTTGAGAAGGGTTCTTCAGATGTCGAGGGGCGGTCGTCGGCAACTGCCTTGCCGGCCAAGATCGTCCTCCTAGCCAAGTTAGCGCTTGGTGCTCCTGAGACAGGAATATCTTCAGTGGCCTCTGATACGTCTCCAATGTATCTATAATTTTTGATTGTTCCATGCTGTTATAATATCAATCTTGGATGTTTTTATAATCATTTACAGCAATTTTTTATCATTTTTGGAGACTAACCTATTAACCTAGTGCCCAGTGCCAGTTGCTGTTTTCTGCCCTGTTTTTGTTTCACAGAAAATCAATATCAAACGAAGTCCAAATACAGTGAAACTTTTTGGAGATTTTTTCTTGGGCAAGAAGAATACGGGAAGCTTCAGGAGAGGGCCATAAGAAGAAGAGGTGGGCCACGAGGCACCAGGGCGCGCCCCAGGGGGGGTGGCGCGCCCTGGTACCTCGTGGGCCCACCCCTGCTCTGTTTGACCTAATTCCAGCACTATAAATTAAGGAAAAATCAGAAACCCTTAGGGGAGTCCATGAAATACTTTTTACGCCGCCACAAGCGTCTGTTCCAGAGAGATCCCATCTGGGGTCCTTCACCGGTAATCTGCCGGAGGGGGAATCGATCACGGAGGGGCTCTACATCAACCTTGCTGCTTCTCCGATGATGCGTGAGTAGTTTACCACAGACCTTCGGGTCCATAGGCAGTAGCTAGATGGCTTCTTCTCTCTTTTTGATGTTCAATACAATGTTCTCCTTGATGTTCTTGGAGATCTATCCGATGTAATCTTTCTTTGCGGTGTGTTTGTTGGGATCCGATGAATTGTGAGTTTATGATCAGATTATCCATAAATATTATTTGAGTCTTCTCTGATCTCTTTTATGCATGATTATTATAGCCTCGTATTTCTTCTCCGATCTATTGATTTGGTTTGGCCAACTAAGTTGATTTATCTTGCCATGGGAAGAGGTGCTTTGTAGTGGGTTCGATCTTGCGGTGCTCAATCCCAGTGACAGAAAGGGACATGACACGTATGTATCGTTGCTACTAAGGGTAAAAGGATGGGATCTATTCATTGGGTTTATTAATTCGTGAGTTTGTCTTGTCTACATCATGTCATCGTTCTTAAGGCATTACTCCGTTCTTATGGACTTAATTCACTAGATGCATGCTGGATAGCCCATCGATGTGTGGAGTAATAGTACTACATGCAGGCAGGAGTCGGTCTACTAATCTTGGACGTGATGCCTATATACATGATCATTGCCTTGGATATCGTCATGATTATTTGCTTTTCTATCAATTGCCTAACAGTAATTTGTCTACCCACCATATGCTATTTTCTCGAGAGAAGCCTCTAGTGAAATCTATGGCCCCCGGGTCTACCAAAATCATATTACTAAAACCCTAAAAATATTGCTGCCATTTTCTTTTATTTATTTTATTTAGTATTTTTGCTGCAATCTATCAATCTATCAAATACAATTTAATCTTGCAATCTTACCGCCAAGGGATTGACAACCCCTTGTTTGCGTTGGGTGCAAGGATTTGTTGTTTGTGTGCAGGTACTGCTTACTAGGTGTTGTGTGATTCTCCTACTGGTTTGATAACCTTGGTTTCATAATTGAGGGAAATACTTATCTCTACTGTGCTGCATCATCCCTTCCTCTTCGGGGAAATACCAACGCAAGCTACAAGTAGCAGGAAGAATTTCTGGCGCCGTTGCCGGGGAGACATCATCAACATTTAGCAAGTACCTTTGCACAAACTCTCATCTCCTTGCATTTACTTTATTTGCCAATCGCCTCTCGTTTTCATCTCCCCCACTTCTAAAACGTTTTTACAAAAATACAAAAATATTTTCCTTTGCCTTTTTGCCTTTTTTCTAGTTTGCTTGATTGCTTGTTTGCTATTTTATTTGCGTAGCCACGATGTCTCAAGAAAATACCAAATTGTGTGATTTTTCCAATACTAATAATAATGATTTTATTAGTACTCCGATTGCTCCTCTCGCTGCTAGTGCGGAGACTTGTGATATTAATGCCGCTTTGCTAAATCTCGTTATGAAAGATCAATTTTCCGGTAATCCTAATGAAGATGCCGCATCCCATCTTAATACTTTCGTAGAATTGTGTGACATGCAAAAGAAAAAAGATGTGGACAATGATATTGTGAAATTAAAATTATTCCCGTTCTCATTGCGGGATCGTGCTAAAATTTGGTTCTCATCTTTACCATGAAATAGTATCGATTCTTGGGATAGGTGTAAAGATGCTTTTATTACTAAGTATTTTCGTCCCGTGAAAATTATTTCTCTAAGAAATCAAATTATGAATTTTAAACAACTTGATCATGAACATGTTGCCCAATCTTGGGAGAGGATGAAATTAATGATAAGAAATTGCCCTACTCATGGTTTAAATTTATGGATGATCATACAAAAAATTTATGCGGGAATGAATTTTGTCTCTAGAAATCTTTTAGATTCCGCCGCGGGTGGTACGTTTATGGAAATTACTTTGGGTGAAGCTACTAAATTGCTTGATAATATTATGGCAAATTATTCACAATGGCATACTGAAAGAACTCCTACTAGTAAAAAGGTGAACTCCGTTGAAGAAATTAATACTTTGAGTGATAAAGTTGATGCTCTTATGAAATTGGTTGCTAGTAAAAATGCTTCTATTGATCCTAATGATGTGCCTTTGTCCACTTTGATTGAGCAAAATAATGATCCCGTAGATGTGAATTTTGTCTCACGAAACAATTTTAATAGTAATGCTTATAGAGGTAATTTCAACGCTAGACCGTTTCTTGGAAATTCCTCTAATAATTATGGCAATCCTTATGGTAATTCCTACAATAATAATAGGATACCTTCTGATCTTGAAAGTAATATTAAAGAATTTATTAATGCTCAAAAAGTTTTCAACACTACGATAGAAGAAAAATTGAGTAAAATTGATGATATGTCTAGGAGCATCGATAGAATTATTCATGATGTGGAAAATCTTAAGACTAGAATTTTGCCACCTAAAGTTGATATTAGTGAATCAATCAAAGCTTTATATGTCTCCATGGATGAAAGTAAGAAACGAACCGCCATGCTAAGAGCTAAACAAGAATTTTTAGAAAAAGCGATTCCTCCCGGTTTCTATCGTAATAATGATGAGGATATTAAAATGATTGGTGTTTCATCTATTGACTCTTTATTTAGCAATATTAAGCTTGATGAAAAAGGGACTGAAGAAGATTCAACTTTAGATAAAGAGCGTCCCTATAATTCAGAGCGTGAAAATCTTGATAAGAAAATTACTAAAAGTGGGTTTGGAGAGGTAAAAACTTTAAATAGTGATGTGCCCACTGTTTTGGATTACAAAGATTTTAATTATGATAATTGCTCTTTGATTGAGTGTATTTCTTTGTTGCAATCCATGTTAAATTCACCCAACGCTTATGAGCAAAACAATGCTTTTACTAAACATATAGTAGAAGCCATGATGAAAGCGTTAAAAGAGAAGCTTGAACTAGAAATTTCAATTCCTAGAAAATTATATGATGAATGGGAACCCACCATTAAAGTTAAGATTAAAAATTATGAGTGCAATGCTTTATGTGATTTGGGTGCTAGCGTTTCCACAATTCCAAAATCTCTATGTGATGTGCTAGGTTTTACCAATATAGATGAATGCTCTCTTAATTTGCATCTTGCGGATTCTACTATTAAAAAGCCCTTGGGAAGAATTAATGATGTGCTTATTCTTGCAAATATAAATTATGTGCCCATTGATTTTATTATTCTTGATATTGAATGCAATTCTTCTTGCCCTATAATACTTGGTAGACCGTTCCTACGAACTATAGGTGCCGTTATTGATATGAAAGAAGGGAATATAAAATTTCAGTTTCCATTAAAGAAGGGTATGGAACACTTCCCTAGAAATAAAATTAAAGCACCATATGAATCAATTATGAGGGCCACTTATGGAATCAACTCCAAAGATGACAATACTTGAAATTATGCATTATGCCTAGCTAGGGGCATAAAACAATAGCGCTTGTTGGGAGGCAACCCAATGAATAAAATAAATTTTTGTTATAAGTTTCTGTTATGGTGTGTTTTTACTGTCATGCTACTGGTATTATAGTATTTTTATGTTTTTAATTAGTGTTTGTGCCAAGTAAAGCCTTTGGGATGATTTGGAAGATAGTATAATTGATGCTGTTTGGAAAACAGAAAGTTTTGCGTCCAGTGCCCGAATTTTGTTTCTGTACTGGAGCATCAGAAAAATCTGAAATTTTTACACAGTATTGGTATATGAATTTTCCACGTTGTCCTAGTTTTTCAGAATTTTTGGAGTTACAGAAGTATGGATTTTAAATAGATTGCTACAGACTGTTCTGTTTTTGACAGATTCTGTTTTTGATGCACTACTTGCTTGTTTTGATGAATCGGGGGGTATAAGCCATGGTGAAGTTAGAGTACAGTAGGTATAATGCAAAAATAAAATACGAATGGGTTTGCAACAGTACTTATAGTAGTGATTTGTTTTGTTATACTAACGGATCTCACGAAAGTTTTGTTGAGTTTTGTGTGATTGAAGTTTTCAAGTTTTGGGTGAGATCACGATGGATGAAGGAATACGGAGTAGCAAAAGCCTAAGCTTGGGGATGCCCAAGGCACCCCAAGGTAATATTCAAGGAAGACTCAAGCGTCTAAGCTTGGGGACGCCCCGGAAGGCATCCTCTCTTTATTCTACCGACCATCGGTAATTTTACTTGGAGCTATATTTTTATTCGTCACATAATATGTGTTTCGCTTGGAGCGTCTTGTATGATATGAGTCTTTGCTTTGTTTACTTTTTAGTTTGTCACAATCATCTTTGCTGCACACACCTATTTTGAGAGAGCCACACATTATCATCATAATTTGTAGAATACTCTATGTGCTTCACTTAAATTTTTTGAGCTAGGCAGTTGCTCTAGTGCTTCACTTAAATCCTTTTGAGCACGGTGGTGGCTGAAATTTTGTAGAAATAAACTCTCATGCTTCACTTATATTATTTTGAGAGTTGATTGAAATTTTGTAGAAATAAACTCTCATGCTTCACTTATATTATTTTGAGAGTTGATTGAAATTTTGTAGAAATAAATTCTCATGCTTCACTTATATCATTTTGAGAATTGACTTGATTAAAATTTTGAAGAAATGAATTCTCATGCTTCACTTATATTATTTTGAGAATTGTTAAGACTGAAATTTTGAAGAAATATTTGCACTCTCATGCTTCACTTAAATCTTTTTGAGAGATGATGATAGTAACGGTAATTTGCACATGTTATGCAATTGGTCCCAAAGTGATGAATATTCAAGAGGGATATAGATAAAAACTTTCATATAGATCATTGGATATGACAAGTGTGATTCCTTGCAATAGTTTTGCGATATGGAAATGATGATATGTGATGCCATGTTAGTGAGTAATTGTGCTTAAGTAAGAATATTAGTGTTAAGGTTTGTGATTCCCTATGCAAGCACGTTAAGTCAATAGTTATGCAATGAAGTTATATCCTACTATGGTGCATTATTCGGTGTTAGTTATGTTCAATGCATGTTTATGACCGTTTTCGTTTTTTGGTTGGTTGCTTCTCAATCTTTTGCTAGCCTTCATTTGTACTAAGCGGAAATACTGCTTGTGCATCCAAAATCCTTAAAACCAGTTTTGCCTTATGAGTCCACTATATCTACCTATATGCGGTATTCCAATGCCGTTCCAAGTAAATTTGCGTGTGCCAACAATTTCAAAATAGTGTTTCTGTTTTGTGTGCCCGTACCGCTCATGAAGCGGAAGGGGGTAGCCAATATCTTCCATGCTAGGTGTGTTATTCTCAAGATGAGTGTTTATTCACTTGTCATTGCACGAGAGTGTGGCGGTAATAGGGATGCCCAGTCCCGAAATGTGAAATGAAATGAAATGAATAATCTTATGTGATCACAATACTAAATTCCTTGGAAAGTGATGGTATGGAGGGCACCCGTGGATACGGCTAGCCATGGATTGTGAAAGAATTGGTGGAAAGGAATAAACTTTATTTTCTGTTTGGGAACCGCCTATGATGTATGTAGCATGGAAGATATTGGGAATTCTCATTCGTTTTCGTTGACAGGAAAAGCATGCCTCCCAATTTTTTTTTTCTCTTTAATTTCAGCTTTGAGCTCTGGCACATTTGACAAATCTCTGCTTCCCTCTGCGAAGGGCCTATCTATTTACTTTTATGCAATTTTTATTTTTCTTGAGTCTCCATCTTCTCTTACAAAAGCACCAACTAGAGAACACTATTGTTATACTTGTGCATTGGGTGTAGCTAATATTTGAGTGTGTTTCATAAATGGATCAATGATTGAGCATAATGGGCTAGGGATAACTTTCTTTAGCGTTGATATTTTGAAAGACATGGTTGCTTGTTAGTATGCTTGAGTATCTATGTTTTCATGTCAAATTATAGACTATTGCTTTGAATCATATAAGTCCAAATGTCCATGCTACAAAAAGAAAAAGAATATGTGATAAATATGTTAGGCAGCATTCCACATCAAAAATTCTGTTTTTATCATTTACCTACTCGAGGACGAGCATGAATTAAGCTTGGGGATGTTGATACGTCTCCAACGTATCTATAATTTTTGATTGTTCCATGCTGTTATAATATCAATCTTGGATGTTTTTATAATCATTTACAGCAATTTTATATCATTTTTGGAGACTAACCTATTAACCTAGTGCCCAGTGCCAGTTGCTGTTTTCTGCCCTATTTTTGTTTCACAGAAAATCAATATCAAACGAAGTCCAAATACAGTGAAACTTTTTGGAGATTTTTTCTTGGGCAAGAAGAATACTGGAAGCTTCGGGAGAGGGCCAGAAGAAGAAGAGGTGGGCCACGAGGCACCAGGGCGCGCCCCAGGGGGGGTGGCGCGCCCTGGTACCTCGTGGGCCCACCCCAGCTCCGTTTGACCTAATTCCAGCACTATAAATTCAGGAAAAATCAGAAACCCTCAGGGGAGTCCATGAAATACTTTTTACGCCGCCGCAAGCCTCTGTTCCAGAGAGATCCCATCTGGGGTCCTTCTCCGGTAATCTGCCGGAGGGGGAATCGATCACGGAGGGGCTCTACATCAACCTTGCTGCTTCTCCGATGATGCGTGAGTAGTTTACCATAGACCTTCGGGTCCATAGGCAGTAGCTAGATGGCTTCTTCTCTCTTTTTGATGTTCAATACAATGTTCTCCTTGATGTTCTTGGAGATCTATCCGATGTAATCTTTCTTTGCGGTGTGTTTGTTGGGATCCGATGAATTGTGAGTTTATGATCAGATTATCCATGAATATTATTTGAGTCTTCTCTGATCTCTTTTATGCATGATTATTATAGCCTCGTATTTCTTCTCCAATCTATTGATTTGGTTTGGCCAACTAAGTTGATTTATCTTGCCATGGGAAGAGGTGCTTTGTAGTGGGTTCGATCTTGCGGTGCTCAATCCCAGTGACAGAAAGGGACATGACACGTATGTATCGTTACTACTAAGGGTAAAAGGATGGGATCTATTCATTGGGTTTATTAATTCGTGAGTTTGTCTTGTCTACATCATGTCATCGTTCTTAAGGCACTACTCCGTTCTTATGGACTTAATTCACTAGATGCATGCTGGATAGCCCATCGATGTGTGGAGTAATAGTAGTACATGCAGGCAGGAGTCGGTCTACTAATCTTAGACGTGATGCCTATATACATGATCATTGCCTTGGATATCGTCATGATTATTTGCTTTTCTATCAATTGCCTAATAGTAATTTGTCTACCCACCGTATGCTATTTTCTCGAGAGAAGCCTCTAGTGAAATCTATGGCCCCCGGGTCTACCAAAATCATATTACTAAAACCCTAAAAATATTGCTGCCATTTTCTTTTATTTATTTTATTTAGTATTTTTGCTGCAATCTATCAATCTATCAAATACAATTTAATCTTGCAATCTTACCGCCAAGGGATTGACAACCCCTTGTTTGCGTTGGGTGCAAGGATTTGTTGTTTGTGTGCAGGTACTGCTTACTAGGTGTTGTGTGATTCTCCTACTGGTTTGATAACCTTGGTTTCATAATTGAGGGAAATACTTATCTCTACTGTGCTGCATCATCCCTTCCTCTTCGGGGAAATACCAACGCAAGCTACAAGTAGCAGCCTCGATGTTCTGATTACTGCCTTCCTCGGCGGCACCCGCAGTGGCCTCTTCATGAGCAACCTTGGCGGTCTCCTCATCAGTCATCCTGATGGACTCATTAGCGGCAATGTTGCTGGCTTCGTTGGCGGCATCCTTCGCGATCTCCTCAATGGTGGAATCGACGTCCATATCGTCAGATAAAGGGAAATCTGAAAGGATGGGGAGGAGAGGAAATCAAGACTTGGATCGAGTTCAAGAAAAAGAAAAGAAACAGAAGGTCAAAAGAAAAAGCTACTCGACGGTAGAAGACGTACCAGATTGAGGCTGTTGAGGGGGGATAATCTCCTCCCCGGCAACTTCGGTTGTCGTCGACTGGTTGCTGGCGGCCACGGTTGCCGGCACATCATCAGTACGAATGGCCTCGTCTGTGGAGATCCTTGCCGGAGAACCGCTTGCCGGGGGAGCGGTTTATGGAGACGTCCCAGTTGGATCGGATTCCGGGCGTTCTTTCTCGAGACGCTCTTCTCCTGCTCCTATGCTAATATTAGCAGTGAACATCTCAACACCCATGCTCGCCAAAGGAAAGTGAATAGTGGCCTCATGCTGAGGGCTGCGCTGGGGGCTGGCTTCCGAGACGTCGTCGTCTGGCGCCATGCTTGTTGCCGGCTCCTCTTCTACTCTAGTCCACGGCCTCTTGGCCATCCTTCGCGCCAGAGTATCCCTGTCACTGTCAACCAAGGCAAGGCGAAGCAAGCCAGATTAACGTAGGCAAGAAATCAAGAATTGAATGAAGGAAATTGGCGATATATACTCCTCTTCCTCCTCTTCATCGCTAAGGATGGAGAGATCATACAAGCCTTCGGGCGTGCTGCTGGAGGAAGGCGGCGGGGAAGAAGTCATGGCCTGTTTAGTTGCCACAGGCGCAGCAGGACGAGACGACCCGGCCGCTCCGGCTGGCGGCGCGGCTGTACTCTTTGAAGAAGTACGCCGCGTTCGCTGCTGTACTCTTTGAAGAAGTACGCCGCGTTCGCTGCTGTTGAGGGGTTTGGCATTGAGTCCCTCGTCGCCCGGCAACCTCAGCGGTCACCTCCTCACCGACAACTTCCTCACCCCAGGGCGAAGAGCGAACCGGCTCCCCAGAAGCGGCTCTCCGGAGGACACGAGTCCTCCTTGCCGGAGCAAGGGGCTCCTTGAGCGCCTGCTCCTCAGCATCCTCTTTACTCTGACCTCCGGCAAATTGCTCTTGCCTCCTGGCAGACTCTTCCAGCGACTCGCTTGCCAGCCTTTCGTCATTCCTCTCCTTAGCATTGGATGCCACTGAGCCGGAGCCGCCGGCATCCCTAGCCAACTTTGCCTCCACCGCTCTCCTGGCAATATACTCCAGCTCCACCTGAGAGGTGTTACGATAGAAGTCCTTCTCCTCTCGGATAGGCTTCTCCACCAGCGTATCAAACTATTTTCTTACCGCGTCTTCGGGTGGTGCTTGCCAACTCCCCTCGACACCTTGGGCGTTGCAAGATGGCATCATGGCGATGATGGCGTCCTTGGCGGAGTTGTTGCACAATGGCACCACGTCTGCTGGCCAGTTAAACTTACCGCCAACACGGAAGAGCATGCCGTAGAGAGCCACGTGCTGCATCACTGTCAGGTTGGTATGAAGCCCTGTTTTCACCCGCATGATGTCGGCCGCATTCTGGTAATCCCAAGCAGGCCTTCCTCTATTCTGAAGAGGAGCAATACGGCGACGAAGGAAGTCGGCCCCCACCATCTCGATGGTGAGGCCGGCGGCCCTAAGGCAGAGAATGCGGGTCGTGGCGATTTCGAGCTAGGCATCCTTGTCGTCAAAGTGGTCCCAGCTCTCGACGCATCTCACCTTCTTCGTTCTGAGCTTGCAGAAGTCAGGGAACCTATCATCCTTGATCCAGCACCACTCTCCGCGCCATTCGCTCCAGTCCCGATCAAATAGCCCAGGGGGATAAGCGTCCCCGCCCCTAAGAATCCAAGCAATACAGCCGGAGAGGGTGTCTGCTTCAATGCGGGGGATGAAATAGTGGCAAAATAGAGCTGCGCTGGGCATTACTCCAACAAAGTTTTCGCAGAAATGCGCGAAAACGGCCTGACAGGTCATGGCATTTGGTGTGAAATCTAAGAGGTGGAACCCGTATGTGTACATGATTTCATAGAAAAACTCAGAGAAAGGAGGGACAAGCCCGCAATAGAAGTAAGCGGCGAAGAAGGGGTACTTGTCATCACTGGGCTGAACGGAGCCGGGAAGAACCTCAGGCGCGGAGTGGGCTTTAGTATCCTTCCCCCACATGATCGCATACCGCTCCACCAGGTCATGCTCCTCCAACACCGGCTTGAGGACGATGTTGCCCCTCCGCAGCGCCGCCCACTCCGTTTCCCCCGCCTCCACATCCGGGTCAGTCGCCTTCCCCGGTCTATTCCGACTCCTCTTAGGCGCCATGGCTATGCAAGGTGGACGGATTCAGAAGCCGGCGGGGGATGCGATGCGGTGGTGGAAGAAAAAGGCGCTTTGATGCGAGGTTGAAGACGGCGGCGAACTGGCTAGATTGGGAAGAAGGGGGGTAAATGAGCAGCGCCCCTCGTGGTTTCCTTTTTTATGGGGTAGGCGCGGGGGCTGGCTCTTTTTTGTCCTACGTGGCTATGCTTTTCAGGCGACCACCTCCCGCCGCCGTTTTGCTCCACCTCTCCCATGCCCGCATTTAATGCGCATCGTGGGCGGGTGCGGTAAAAGAGAAGATTACAATAGTTATCCTCTGCCACGCACCGCCTGTGCACTGTTTGGGCCTAGCCCAACGACGCCTCGCATGCGCATGTGGCCCAGGCCCAGGAGCTCCTGTCGGTGTACTAAGACATGGGTGCCCTCGTACCCAGACTTGTGCACAGGCGGCTGTAGCCTCCCGTCCGGCAAGGGCTTGACAGAGGATAACTACAACTCAAGACTCAACACCAAGACCGTGAAGAAGACCTCAAGGCAGGTCATCGAAAAGTACTATTCTCGTACAGGAGATCGACGCTGCCCTTGCCGGCAAGCTCCGTCCCGGCAAGGTGGAGACCAAGGTTATGGTTGCCGGCAAGCTCCCTTGCCGGCAAGCAAGGCCCGGCAAGCTCCGTGCTAGCAGGCTTGTTCTGTCCCGTTACCGTTCCACCTCACCATAGACCAGATAGGTTCGTATGCTAGGTGTCGAGTGGGCAGGCAGTCAACATAGCCAGCCAAGGCACGTGTCAGCACGCCACGCCAAGATTAACTTTAATGACACCCGTCCCTGGGACGTGTCGAAACTACAGAAGGGCGCCAGGACCAGTGGTACAGATATTTTACCCAAGGCCTCGCCTCCCCAACGTAGCACCTAATGGTGCATTAAATGCGTTTGTCTTACCCCGTAGGAAAACAGACGTGATGACGGTGCAAGTCACTGTTCATACTCTGTAATGACCGTATTAGCCATTGTGGTAACCCCTTGGCCTATAAAAGGAGGCCCACGGCTACAGGTAGAACGGTCGACACCCAGCTCAATTACACACCGTAGCTGCATTTTCCCGAGCACCTTGCCTGAAAACTACGGTCCCTGTAACCAGAGTTCATATACGATCAACCATAGAGCAGGAGTAGGGTTTTACGCTCATAGTGGCCCGAACCTAGATAAATCCCCCGCGTGTTCTTGCACTTACTAAATATTTGCTCTTTGTCCCATGCATGTCCCCTGAGCCGAATCGCAAAGGGACCCGTTCGGTCCCATAGATAGTCATTTCCCACGACACCTGAAGAATCATGATAACTTACTCGGTCAATTGACCAGTAAGGTTGTTGGACTAACAAATGATGTGCAGATACTTGAAGCCAGATCCAAGAATATGGAGGCACAAGTGGCAAAAATAGCAGAGAGCCAAACCTTGATTTTGGCCAAGTTTGCGGGTAAACCGGAGCCTAACCCGGTTGAAGAAGTTAAAATGGTGAGAAGCAACGAAGCAAAAGATGAGGTACTTGACACAAGCCATGTGCCAGAATACAATTACACCGTTGCAGATTTTGTCAAGATGATATCCATGAAGTATCCACTACCGGAGGTAACTAACGATGAGGCATATAATTTCTTTGTTGAGCAAGTTGCAGCCAAGGTACGTGAACTTGATGAGGAAAGAAAAAGTTATTCGGTAAGTTACCAGCTAAGCAAGAAGATACTTTTGAACCTACTATAGAGATTGAGATAGGACTTAATAAGTTCAGTGCTTTATGTGATCAAGGGGCAAATGTTTCCACTATCCCCAAATCTGTTTATGATAGTCTCAACCTTGGTCCTTATGATAATACTGAGATTATATTGAATATGGCTAATTCTACTTTTACTCAGGCAGTAGGCATTAAGCATGGAGTTATAGTTCAAATAAATGATTGCCCTGTCATAATTGATCTTGTTATAGTAGATATGCCCGAAGATCCTATTGCCCCTATAATTCTCGGTAGACCTTTTCTAAGGACTATCAAAGCTGTGATAAATGTGTTTGAAGGAAATGTTCGTTTTGATTTACCATCTAAAGATCCTTTTATAAGGCATTTCCCCAGGAAAAAGAAATTAAAGACCTATGCAGGAGGTGGCATCATTTTGAATGCCAGAAGTTATGGTCTCAGTGTTCTAGCACCACCCTGATTACCATTACGGTCGAGCTATCTGACCGAAAACAAGCACTTCGTGGGAGGCAACCCACGCGAATAAAGTAGACAAGTAAGTTTTTATTTTTGTTTTAATAAAAGAGTGATTGAAGTTCCGTGTGAAGAAGTGAGTTTGGGAGAGTCGTTCTAATGAAGACCTAGTCTTGTGCAAGATGATTGATATACCTGGAAATATGTCTATGTATTGTCTTGGAACTAACCCCGCAGAAAAGCAAAGGAAAAGAAAAGTCTCGCAAGAGACAGATCAGAAGACGGTGTTCAAAACAACCACGTGCGATCATATGAACGGTCGCATGACCTGCCGGAGGTTCCAGCGCAAAACATCAGAGACCGCAGGAGCAAAGACGGTGTTTCAAACGGACACGTGCGTCCATTTGAGTGGTCGTTTAACTCTTTTGCAGAAAACAAAGAAAATTCCAGATTCAAAGACGGCGCTCCAAACGGGCGCATGCGCCCGTCCGAGTGGTCGTTTCACACCATCGACAAGAAGAAGAAAAAGACAGAATGAACGATGGCGTTTTAAACGAGCGCTGCCGGTCGTATAAGCGGTCGTATGAGGAGAGCACAGACGCTGGTAAGTCAGCAGGAAGAACGACGACGTTCCATGCGGGCGCTTGCGCTCGTATGGGCAGTCGTTTGGTATCCTGGCGGCCCCAATAAGCCCGAGAAAGGAGGTATTTTCCCCCCATCTCTCTCTTTTCTTCTTCTTCTTCCTCCAAACCTCTCCAAACCCTAGCAAAACTTCGCCCGATCTCTCTACTCGTTCGTTTTCAGTTCGAATCCTTCCGTGTGATTGATCTACGGTACGTTTCTCCTCCGATCCCCAATTTATTTTTCGCAAATCCATGTTCTACATGCCTAGCATTGCCATGTTTAGGATATGCACATTTTTGATTCAAACTTGAGTTTGGCATGGATTTGTTGATGTTTTTAGAGGAGTAAGATGATGTGAGCACCGTAGGATCACTATTGTCTCATTATATTGGACTGAAAAATTGTTTTATAGATGTTTACACTTAGGTCTTCTTGCGTACGCGGTGGTTTGAGTTCATCCACCGCACAACCGCAACAAGTCTTCACTCAGGGGATCGTCTTCACCGACCGCGGAGCAAGGAAGAAGTTCCGGAAGCTCACAACAAGGAAGATCAAAGCAACCAAATGGGCTTGTGCGAATACTCTCGCCAAGCTAGGTATCACCCATGATTTTAATTTGCTTTGTCATAATGCCGGGTTGCATCATTTTGTCTATCAGGGACGTGAGACTTATGAACGATTGACGCTTGAGTTTCTTAGTACTCTCTAACACAATGTTGGTTTAATGCCAAATGCATATGAGGAGGAGAGAATCACTTTCCGTCTCCTTGACCAAGATTTTAACATCACTCTTGCAGAGTGGTGTAACTACTTTGGCTTCCCCAGCAATGATGATGATGTTTGATATGTTTATGATTTCACTAACCCGCACCCGAGGCAATCCTTTCTTCAGATGAGTCATCATGGCTCTAGGCATAGAGCCAGTTGCATTGAAAGTCACGCTATATGTTATTTCTATTATGTTATCACTAACTCATTGCAGGCACGAGGAGAAGTTTCCAAAGTGAATGAGGAGAACATGCTAGTTCTCGGGAAAGCAGCAAACCTGGACGTCGGTTATTCACCCAACCTAGGTGATCACCATGTTGGCCAACTCCCTTGGCCTCAACTACAATCACCTCCGCCCCATTGTCGGTAACACCCTTGTTAACATTCGTTTTCTTACTAGCGATGGTATGGTAGTAGTTCGTAATGGCCGTCATTGTATCAATATTCCTGGAGTGGCGTACTTGTTACCCACACCTATGCCTAACCGTTTCTCCATCGGGAATGGACAATTGCATATGTTGCACAGGAAGGAGATGCAGCTTTTGACCAAGAAGGGCCAGAACCCGAACAAGTAGATGAAGAAGAACTCGCCACTGACAAAGAGGAAGAGCAGCCCCAACAAGACTACACCACCTACACGGACCTCAACAACCTTTAGGGCTCTATTCAAGATATGAGCAACCTCGCATCATCCCTGAGAGGCACGGCCGCCTACATGAACATGAACTTCTCCAACTGGAGGCAGGGCTGGGCTCCTGACCAACCGCCACAATGATCTCGCTGGTTTGGGCTTGCAAGAGCCTAAGCTTGGGGGAGGTTATCACCACTTCTACATCAAGATGTGGCGGTATTTTAATAAATTGTAATGAGGTTGTACTTAAGCTCGAGGAGCTTTGAAACACTCGTGTTGGTTTGTTCCAACACTTTGCTTTTTATTTGCTTTTTTTATTTGCCTTTGCGATTCTTTTCGATTGCAAGTTAGTTTTCAAAAACCCAAACCCCCCCACCCCCCCAAAAAAATATAATAAGCTTTGCTTTGCTCTTATTTAGCCCCATGGAGTTCGTTTGCATTTTGTTTTTAGAGGAGTTGATCTATACCAGGACAACTAGGAATGCAAGAGTAAGGAAGAGAAGTGTGTAAATTCGCAACCGTGAAGGTATGTCCTACGACCCCCGTCTTTTGCACTTGAATACTTAAAGTAGATGTAGTAGTTGTATGTGTGATATGTGCAAATGGGAGTAAGTCTTGATAGTTGATACAAGGGTTTTGCTCTAGTAGCTGAAATAATTTTGTAGCCTTTGTTTTCTTTAGTTTAGACAACTAAGACTTGCCGTGGGACAGTTTTCGAATGAAATGTTATTAACCAAATATAAATGTGCACAAGAGAAAGTCTCTCAAGACTTGGGAGTTGAGGAATTGTAGTGGAAGTAATGTTTAATCATGCTCAACCCCATATCGTTAATTTTAATAGACTTGATAGCACTTGTGGATTGAATTGTCTAGAGGAACTTAGTTGAAAGGTGGGTGAGATTATGCCAAAAATCTGTGTTGTATATCTCAACATGGTGTTATAGCCTTCGGCTGGTGCCATGGCCTTTGCTACTATATACGCTTTTACGTGTGTAAATGTGGCTTCGTCACCCTTCTTGATGTTATGCTGAGGACTCCGCTGGCCAATGAACGATCCACCAAGAGCAACAGCTCGGATTTCAGTTATGAGTTTGTTACCGTACGTAGTGGCAACACTACAAACGAATATTATTCGGCTTTCCCTTGTGTGGGTGTGTATGTGGTAAATAAAGGGGACTGATCAAAAGAGCTCGAAAGAGACATTATTGCTAATGGTCCATAGTTCCCAAACATTAAGCCACAGCAAAAACCTATGCATGATCAGTTATTTGGCACAATCTCGTTCACATGACAACCAAAGTTCCAACAAACAATGATTGAAACATAGTGTTTAAGAGCCTAGAGGAGGAAATAATTGTGGGTGCACTCATGAGCACTTGAACATTATATTTTACTACCTGCTTTCTACTCCCTAACTGATGTTTTCAAGGTTCTATCTAAAGAAACTCTTCCGTGCATTCCCGGCAAGCAAGTGTTGTCTTGATTAAATGAAATGAAGTGTTGCAAAGTTGTTTTATCTAGTAGATCAGAAACTTTGTGTTAATTATCTTTGCTTCACTAACACTTGCTATATAACCATGCCACCGCTATATCTCTGATAAGTTTTTAGGTCAAGAAGCGGAGGGCTATCTGGGCATACCGATCGTAAGTGAACCAAAACCTTCTCGTTATTTTGTTTTAAACAACTGAGTTCCTTATGCTTCGGATTTCTCTCTATGTTGCTCGAAGACGATCAAGTTTAAGCTTGGGGGAGTTGTTGAGTGATATTTTTACACTCATTTCAACCTCGTTTAAACCGAATTATTTCATTAAAAGAGAGATATTCGCTCCGATATTGTCACTAATGACTAAAAAGTGTGAGGGATTCCACAAATCCTCTCTTTGATATTTTTCCACAGGAAATGGGCTAAAAAGGGAAGAAATAACGTGGGAGAAAGGAAAGGAAGGAAATTGGAGAAGAGATAAGTCACCAGGAGGCGCCAGAAGGCCGCCAGAGTAAAAGACAGCGTTCCATGCGACCGCGAGCACTCGCATGAGCGGTCGTTTGGCATGGAAACCAAGGCAGGTCATCCACCTGAACAACTTTTATAAAGGGGACCCAGTCGAAATGTGAACAGAGAGCGCGTCGGGAGAACGTCCAGCACAGCCACAACCCTTTCACCATCATCTTCATCCACAAACCCTAGCCGCTGCCACTTGCATCTCCATAGCCATCTCCACCACCGTAGTTCTCTTCCATCTAGTTCATACTTGTAATCGTGCATCGCACAAGGCATCCATTGTAAGACATATTGCAATCAATCAATCTCAAGATGTGCTCTTCAATGTTTTCTTCTCGCGATCTGATCTCGATGTGTGAGTAGATCGGTAAGGTATGGGGTGAGGCATGAGCCTTGCAACCCCAGGTATTCGGTGAAGGGATCATTGGAAGTCTTTGACATAACATCTTGTATCTGTGAAATAAAATTGTTTCGTGAAGTTTCTCTTGTCTTGTCCGCGATCTTCATTCCTGCAGGTACCCAGGATCATGGAGATTGAGCACCGGTGAGGCTAGGAGCAAGGAGATCGTGAAGTGTTACACCGAACACCGGTGACAGTAAGGATTAGTAGGGTAACATGGATCATAACCTTGGGGATTCATGAGGTGTAGTCATTGAACGCCCAAAGCTTTTGTTTGATATTATTATCTTAATTATCGAGGCAACCCCGTGATACGGATAGGGCCTGCAGTAGGACAACTGATTCTTGATGCAGGACTCGCGCCGGTCAAAATGTTATTTGGACACATCCCCCATTCCGATACGAAGCAAGCACCTCTTGACAGGTGACTTCCCGCGCACAAACTCATATCATTTTTGATCCCACCAATACATGGTTGTAAGCATTAAGACCTCATCCCCGTACCTTCTTTTTATTATAAGTGTTTGAATCACAATTTGCTTGCTGATCTGGTCAAAAGCTGGATTTGACACTTTAGCAAAAGCTTGCAAGAGACCATTGCTTCAAGGGGATCTTCCTCTCGTGGGTTCGATACCCAGGGTCACCTCTGGAGGAATAGGTGCGGGATTGATACGTCTCCAACGTATCTATAATTTTTGATTGTTCCATGCTATCATATTATCAATCTTGGATGTTTTTATATACATTTACTACAATTATATATCATTTTTGGAGACTAACCTATTAACTTAGTGCCCAGTGCCAGTTCCTGTTTTCTGCCTTGTTTTTTTTACAGAATATCAATACCAAACGAAGTCCAAATGCCACGAAACTTTTTGGAGATTTTTTCTGGACATATACAACACTAGATGCTTCGGGAGGAGGCCAGAAGCCCCAGGGGGTGCCCACGAGGCACCAGGGCGCGCCTGGGGGGGGGAGGCAGGCGCGCCCTGGTACCTCGTGGGGCCCACAGAGCTCCATTTGACCTAATTCCTCCACTATAAATTCCCAAACAATCAGAAACCCTAAGGGGAGTCCACGAAATACTTTTTCCGCCGCCGCAAGCTTCTGTTCTCGAGAGATCCCATCTGTGGTCCTTCTTCGGTAATCTGCTGGAGGGGGAATCGATCACGGAGGGGCTCTACATCAACCTTGCTGCCCTTCCGATGATGCGTGAGTAGTTTACCACAGACATTCGGGTCCATAGTTAGTAGCTAGATGGCCTCTTCTCTCTTTTTGATATTCAATACAATGTTCTCCTCGATGTTCTTGGAGTTCTATCCAATGTAAGCACTTTTTGCGGTGTGTTTGTTGGGATCCAATGAATTGTGAGTTTATGATCAGATTATCCATGAATATTATTTGAGTCTTCTCTGATCTCTTTTATGCATGATTATTATAGCTTCATATTTCTTCTCCGATCTATTGATTTGGTTTGGCCAACTAGATTGATTTATCTTGCCATGGGAAGAGGTGCTTTGTAATGGGTTCGATCTTGCGGTGCTCAATCCCAGTGACAGAAAGGGACATGACACGTATGTATCATTGCTATTAAGGGTAAAAAGATGGGGTTTATTCATACGTGAGTTTATCTTGTCTACATCATGTCATCATTCTTAAGACGTTACTCCGTTCTTTATGGACTTAATACACTAGATGCATGCTCGATAGTGGTCGATGTGTGGAGTAATAGTAGTAGATGCAGGCAGGAGTCGGTCTACTTGTCTCAGACGTGATGCCTATATACATGATCATTGCCTTGGATATCGTCATGATTATTTGCTTTTCTATCAATTGCCCAACAGTAATTTGTCTACCCACCGTATGCTATTTTCTTGATAGAAGCCTCTAGTGAAAACTATGCCCCCCGGGTCTATCTAAATTATTTACTAAAACCATAAAAATACTTGCTGCAATTTTATCTTATTTATTTTATTTTGTATTTTTGTTTCAATCTATCTATCTATCACATACAATTTAATCTTGCAACTTACCGCCAAGGGATTGACAACCCCTTGATTGCGTTGGGTGCAAGGATTTGTTGTTTGTGTGCAGGTGCTGCTAACGAGGTGTTGCGTGATTCTCCTACTGGATTAACCTTGGTTTCATAACTGAGGGAAATACTTACTCTACTGTGCTGCATCATCCCTTCCTCTTTGGGGAAATACCAACGCAAGCTACAAGTAGCGGGAAGAATTTCTGGCGCCGTTGCCCGGGAGACATCATCAACATCTATCCAGTACCTTCACATAAACTCTCATCTCCTTGCATTTATTTTATTTGCCTCTCGTTTTCATCTCCCCCACTTCTAAAAAGTTTTTTACAAAAAAACAAAAATATTTTCCGTTTGACTTTTTTCTTGTTTGCTTCTTTACTTGCTCGCTCACTTTTATTGCCTTCATGACGAACACACAAGGACAGAAACTAAAAGTAAAATTATAAGATACTATGGATCCACTTAAAGTTTACTACTTGGATCATCTTCTATCCATTCGTGCTCGTGCTGAAACCCCAACTAGTTTAGTTGAGGGAAAATCTTTAGATGAGCATGCTCGCTTTGTGCGTCACCGTTTGTCTGAAAAAGGGAGACTCTTATGGCGTCAAATAAATTGTTTGCTATGCTATGCTTGGAATATATGTGAAATTTATGATTTTACTTGTTGCTCTAAGAACCCTAAAAAACACCTTCCCTACCTATGTGAGTTTAATGATAATGAAATCTTGTCTTCTTATGCCAAGGGTGTTTATAATTACTATGATATCGAACAAATTGAAGAATTTGTTGCTTTTAAGGGTGCTTATGAAGTTGCTTCTTTTATTGAAAAGTATGATGTTACTCTCTACAAATCTGAAAATTTTGGCATACTTAAATATTGCTATGAAAACTATGCTCCTAATGCCTATGTTAAAGAATTTATTGAGAGAATGTCTACTGCTTTGGAGGAGAATAATGATATGCATAAATCCATAGATGATTGTGATTCCGTCGATTCAATTGAAATATCCCCTCTTGATGAATGTGATGTTTGCTATCCTTATGGCCATGATGCCAATATTAATGATGCTTGTAGAGATGAACTTGCTATAGTTCCTTATGTTAAAAATGAAATTATTGCTATAGCACCCATACTTGATAGCTCCTTGAATGAAAAGCATGATTGCAATGATGTTATTATAAATTCTATTAATGTCAATCGTGCTAATGATATGCAAAACTACAAGCTTGGGGATGAAATTTTTGTTATGTGCACTACTTATTGCAATGATCATGATTGGGGTGATAATGTTTCTTATGATATTGAAAATTTATTTAAGCCTCATGATGAATATGCTATTGATAATAATGTTTGCAATAACATTGAAAGTGGGTTTGGAAGAGTGTCAACTCTAGGTAAAAATAATCCCACATATTTGGAGAGTGTTCAATCTTATGAAATTTTTGATAAAACTTTGATTGGAGAGGTCATGACTTTAGTTGATGTTAATCCCACTATTTTGGAAGACTATAAGAATTTTATGCATGTGGATCATGGAGAGAAAATTTTATACGATAGCTATATTGTTGAATTAGATTATGATCCTACATGTAATTATTATGAGAGAGGAAAATATGGTTGTAGAAATTTTCGTATTACTAAATTACCTCTCGTTATGTTGAAATCATCAATGTTTTATTCTTCTCCTTTGCATATGCTAGAAATTACTTGCCTTGATAATTTGTTTGCTTATAAAATGCCTATTCATAGGAAGTATGTTAGACTTAAATATGTTTTTCACATGCTACATGATGCTCTCTTTGTGTTTCAATTATTATCTTTCATGTGAGCATCATTGAAATCTCAAGCCTATCTTAATGGCTATAAAGAAAGAGCTTGTTGGGAGACAACCCAATGAATAAAATAAATTATGGTGTGTTTTCACAATTATGCTACTGTTATGATTGTGTTTTTGTGTTTTTAATTAGTGTTTGTGCGAAGTAAAGCCTTTAGGATGATTTGGATGATAGTATAATTGATTCTGTTTGGAAAACAGAAAGTTTTGCGTCCAGTGCTGGAATTTTGGTTCTGTACTGGAGCGTCAAAAAAATCTGAAATTTTTACACAGTATTGGTATATGAATTTCCCACGTTTTCCTAAGTTTTCAGAATTTTTGGAGTTACAGAAGTATGGCTTTTAAATAGATTGCTACAGACTATTCTGTTTTTGACAGATTCTATTTTTGATGTGTTGCTTGCTTGTTTTGATGAAACTATGGATTGTATCGGGGGGTATAAGCCATGGACAAGTTAGAATACAGTAGGTATAATGCAAAAATAAAATATGAATGGGTTTGCAACAGTACTTAAAGTAGTGATTTATTTGTTATACTAACGGATCTCACGAAGGTTTTGTTGAGTTTTGTGTGATTGAAGTTTCAAGTTTTGGGTGAGATCACGATGGATGAAGGAATAAGGAGTGGCAAGATCCTAAGCTTGGGGATGCCCAAGGCACCCCAAGGTAATATTCAAGGAAAACTCAAGCGTCTAAGCTTGGGGATGCCCCGGAAGGCATCCCCTCTTTCTTCTACCAACCATCGGTAATTTTACTTGGAGCTATATTTTTATTCGTCACATGATATGAGTTTTGCTTGGAGCGAATTGTATTATATGAGTCTTTGCTTTGTTTGCTTTTTAGTTTGTCACAATCATATTTGCTGGACACACCTATTTTGAGAGAGCCAAACGTTCATCATCATTTGTTAGAATACTCTATGTGCTTCACTTAAATCTTTTGAGCTAGGCAATTGCTCTAGTGCTTCACTTAAATCTTTTTGAGCACGACGGTGGCTATATTTTGAAGAAATAAACTCTCATGCTTCACTTATATTATTTTGAGAGTTTACAAGATTAAAATTTTGAAGAAATAAACTCTCATGCTTCACTTATATTATTTTCAGAGTTGATAAGATTGAAATTTTGAAGAAATATTTGCACTCTCATGCTTCACTTATATCTTTTTGAGAGTTGATAAAAGTAACGGTAATTTGCACAAGATATGAATTTGGTCCCAAAGTGATGAATATTCAAGAGGGATATAATAAAAACTTTCATATAGATCATTGGATATGATAAGTGTGATTCCTTGCAATAGTTTTGCGATATGGAAATGATGATATGTGAGTCATGTTAGTGAGTAATTGTGATTTAGTAAGAATATCAGTGTTAAGGTTTGTGATTCCCTATGCATGCACATTAAGTCAATAGTTATGCAAAGAAATTATATCCTACTTATGGTGCATTATTCGGTGTTAGTTATGTTCAATGCATGTTTATGACCGTTTTCGTTTTTTGGTTGGTTGCTTCTCAATCTATTTGCTAGCCTTCATTTGTACTAAGCGGAAATACTGCTTGTGCATCCAAACTCCTTAAACCCAAGTTGTGCCAAATGAGTCCACTATATCTACCTATATGCGGTATTTCAATACCGTCGCTTCATCGAAGGCTTCTCAAAAATATCCAAGCCACTGACAGAATTGCTGAAGAAGAACCACAAATTTGCCTGGACGGAAGAATGTGACAGTAGTTTCATGGAGCTAAAGACGAGGCTAACTACAGCCCCTGTCTTAGTTCTTCCAGACATTCACAAGAGCTTTGACATATATTGCGATGCTTCCAGACGTGGAATCGGCTGCGTTCTAATGCATGAAGGAAAGATTGTAGCATTTGCATCCCGGCAGCTACGACCTCATGAAGAGAACTACCCTACTCATGATTTGGAATTGGCAGCCGTGGTTCATGCACTAAAGATTTGGAGGCATTACCTCATTGGGCAGCGATGTGAGATATACACGGACCATAAGAGTCTCAAGTATATTTTCACCCAACCTGATCTGAATCTCAGGCAGAGAAGATGGCTTGAATTGGTCAAAGACTATGACATTGGAATTAATTATCATCCGGGAAAAGCCAATGTGGTCGCCGATGCCCTCAGCAAAAAGCAAGGTACCCTAAATGCACTAATGGAGGGAATGCATCCGAGGCTGCAGGAAGAGTTTGCCAAGCTGAATATGGTGTTATGCGGCCCAATCAGCCCGGATACAATGGAAATTACTCCAACACTTATGGAAGAAATTAAGGCAGCTCAGAAATCAGATCAAGGCATACAGGAAATCAAGGAGCGCATTCCGCTAGGGAAGGCCAAGTCCTTCCGAATTGACGATTAATTAGGGCACCTTATGGTTTGAGAACCGAATATGTGTGCCTGATCAAGACAACTTGAGACAGCAAATACTCAGAGAGGCACATGAATCTGCATATTCTATCCATCCGGGAGGAACAAAAATGTACCAGGACTTGCGAGAAACCTTTTGGTGGCCAGGAATGCGAAGGACATAGCATACTATGTCGCATGTTGTGACATCTGCAACAGAGTCAAGGCTGAACACCAGAAACCCGCTGGGCTACTGCAACCTTTACCAGTTCCCCAGTGGAAATGGGATGACATATGCATGGACTTCATTGTTGGACTACCCAAGTCAACAAGAGGCCATGATGCTATCTGGGTCATCGTGGACATACTCACGAAAGTGGCTCACTTCCTTCCGGTAAAGACCACTTTCAACGCTTACCAACTGGCACAGCTCTACATGTCCCGGATAGTCAGCCTTCATGGAGTACCCAAGTCTATCACGTCAGATAGAGGCTCCTTGTTCACTTCAGCATTCTGGCTGCGACTGCATCAAGCCCTGGGAACTGTGCTAAAGCATAGTACAGCATATCATCCACAGACAGATGGGCAGACAGAACGTGTGAATCAGACATTGGAAGATATGCTTCGGTCCTGTGCTCTCGCCCATGAACCCAAATGGGAGGATAGCCTACCCTATGCAGAATTCTCCTACAATAACAGTTATCAGTCAAGTCTCAAGATGTCACCCTTTGAAGCCCTGTATGGACGGAAATGCCGCACTCCTTTAAATTGGTCTCAGACAGGAGACAGCCGTATCTTCGGCACGGATTTGATGCTCGAGGCTGAGAAACAAGTAAAGGATATCCAGGAGCCTCTTCGAGCAGCCAAGTCCCGTCAAAAGAGCTACTATGACCCGAAGCATCGGGAAGTAACTTTTGAGCCCGGAGAATATGCTTATCTCCGAGTTACCCCCATGAAAGGGATAAAGAGGTTTCACACCCGAGGAAAGCTTGCACTGAGATATATCGGTCCCTTTCCGGTAATGGCTAGAAGAGGCAGAGTGGCATATCAGTTAGAGTTACCACCAGAGTTGTCAGACGTTCATGATGTCTTTCACATATCACAGTTGAGAAAGTGCATTCACCCCCGATCAAACAGGCAGATATGAGTGAGCTGGAATTGACCAAAGACTTGACCTACGAGGAAAAACCTGTCAGAATTTTGGATGAGATGGAAAGAACTACCAGGAGTAAGACAATTAAGTTTTACAAGGTATTGTGGGGTCACCATACTGAGGAAGAGGCTACTTGGGAAAGAGAGGATTTTCTAAGAACAGCCTATCCACACTTGTTCCCTGAGCAACCGAATCTCGCGGACGAGATTCATTCTAAGGGGTGTAGGTTTGTGACACCCTGGGTTTTGGCAACTTTTTCTTTTCGAAATCTTTCTGGCTTTATTTGCAATTTGGATGGATTTTGAACCTTTTTAGTTGACTTTGGACTTATGAATTCCTCTCAGTGATCCAAAGCCCTCAGCATCTTGCCATAACCTTGTCACACACCTTCTGGATCAAATTCTAATTCTTTATCTTTCCCCATTTATCAATTTTCTTCCTTTGGGAAAATCTGTCATCACTATGGGTTACAAAGCAACCTATAGTTCTGGTGATCAAAAAAATCCCAAATTAATCCCACACCTTCTTGTCATCATCTACTCCCACAATCTTCAAAAACATTTCATGGTCCAGTATAAAATTTTGTCCAGAAAACTTCATTTGCTCTCTGGACAGCACTGGTCATTTGTGAAGCAACTCATATTTTCCCAACTCAGTAAATTCCCAGAAAATTCCCTAAGCTTCTAGAGAACCTATCTTTCCACAATATCCAAAAATATCATCTTGTCCAGTACAAATTTTCACCAGCAATATTCTGCCAAGTTTCTGTTTAGTTGGAACCTCTGTGAAGGAAGTACCAGCTAGAGGTATCCAATTGAGCTGAAATTTTATGACATCTTATACCCACCAAATAACCCTGCCACACCAAAATTCAGCTCCAGCAGATCAGCCAGATGAGTGCTACAAGCTCATCTCTCTTCTGGTCCAGTAACCACACTTGTACATGAACCATATCCAAATCTTGATGAAATCTTCTCAAACTTGGCCAGCTTGGAGTCCTTCCAAGATAGATCCCCCCAGACATCTCCATTGGCTCCATCTCCAGCTCACCTCTTCTCTAGATCACTCTCAAGTTTCCTGTCAGAAATTGTAGCTGAAGCTACACTTCGGTTCAGAGTGAACCTAGCCAAACCAAGAGTGCAGAGGGGCTAAATGATCAAAGGAGAACACCCTAGACATGGTGCGCTGGACTTGGTCGGCCTCTAGATGCCGGACACCGTGGTGAGCACGGTACTGGCATGACAGTATGCGTGCTCTGCATCTCGCCGGCGACGGCCGAGGTCATTCCAGTGACCTCTCGCTGCCATTTCGTGTCTGGAGGTGCCGACTTCGCTGCTGCCGTCCACGTACCCCGTTCCCGCAGCTTCTCCTCGCCGGAATCGCCCTCGACGGCCGCCACGGCACCCGGGCACTGTGCCGCCCGTGGCTGCACTGTGGCCTACGGCTCGTCTTCTTCCTCCGCTAGCCGCCACCCGCGCCTTAACTCCTCCCTGCCCTCTCCCGTATCGTCGCCCGCTCCCGGCCAGCCAGCGTGGCGTACTGGCGCCGGCGACGTGGCCCGAGACCCGCCTCTTCCAGAGAGCTCGGCTCCGGCTATAAAAGGCCATGCCCAGCCCTCCCGAGCTCCTCACCCCACTTCTCCACCTCCAAATCGCCCTCCCGAGCAGCGAGCCAAGGCCGAGGGGCCCTCTGGCCTCAAACCTCGCCGGAGATCCGCCGCCACCCGAGCTCTGTCGCCTCGCCACTCCACTCCTCCCCGGCCTCCTCTGACTCCACCATTGAGCTCAGCTCATTCCACTGATCACGCCCGACCGCTTGCCCGAGCAAATCGCCACCGGAACCGCCGTCTCCGACGACACCCGAGCGCTGCCACCGCCGGAGAGGAAGGGGACGACGCCGTCCGTCCATCTCTCGCGACTCTACTGGTACGTGCGTGCTCGTCTCCGTGCGCTCTATCCATCCCCGTAGTCATCGGACCTCCCCGCCGTCCATATCGCCGGCGACGATCGCCGGAGAGCCGCTCCTCTCTGTTCCCTCTCTCTCTCTCTCGTTTAAATCCAACCGCGGGGCTCACTCGTCAGCAGCTCAGCCGCGCGCGCCGAAGCGGTAAGTGGAGGCGCCTCTCCACTTTACGCCTTCGACGTGGCCCCCTGTCAGTTTTTCTCATTTCCGTTTTAATTCCAGAGTTGAGCAGAACTTTGACCAGCCATAACTTTTAAACCATAAGTCCAAATCAATTGATTCTTTTTGCATCTAGTTTGCCTTGAGATCCTTTATTTTCTGGCAAATTTTGGTATTTTTCTCTTGTTCACAGAATTTCTGGTGAACAGAACAGTAATATGTGACATTTTCAATTGCATTTTGGAAATATTTTCAGAGGGAAATACTTTTGGATTTGAAGCCCAGGAGTTTGTGGACAACCCAACAGAGCAAGACAAGCCATGTCATCCATTGCATGAAGCATTTCAATAGTGTTGGTTATTTAATTGAATTATATGCATTATTTTTAATATGTGATAATTCATAGTAAATTATTTTGATACCTAGCTACTGCCATGTTATATTACTCCTAATAAATACCCATACTGGTTAAATGCTTGTCAACTCTAAACCAAATTGGTTGATCTAGTGTCACCTGTCTGGACTTATCCGTGCAGCCACATTTGCCGGTATGGGACGGCCTTGACTTGGTCTGGCTTTGTGCTCTTTTATCGGTACCACCAAACTAGGGAGGGTTATGCGTGTGTGCTGCCCTGATCAGGTAGACGACGATAATCCTGTGAGCCTAGTTGAGTTATTTTGTCAGCGTCCCCGTTTGGGACAGTTAGTGGCCACGATGGTGGCGGGTGTCACGGGGTGACACAGGGGCCACCCAGGACATGACCCTGGGAGGGTATGATTGTCGGTGGTACGATATAGGAGTCACGGGTCAGGCAGGTTTCGTTGGAGCACCACCGGTCCACCCGAATGGGATCACGAGGCCAGGTACTCCATAGTGTGGGTAAAGTGAGCAACCTCTGCAGAGTGTAAGAATCTATTCGAATAGCCGCGTCCACGGTATTGGACAGTCCGTACTAGGCCACTGTATGGTCAACCACCCTAAAGATGATAATGATGGAAGAACTTGTCTTATGTTCGGAAGTGCTTAGTGGTTTATGAGCGTTCCGAGGTTTGTGGGACAACCCAGATAAGAGTAAGTTGGTACTGGGTACCAGTAAGTGAGCAACCTAATCACTTAACTTGTTATTTGCCATGCTATTGTTTGTTGCATTGCTTTGGTTGTCATGAGCTTGCGAGTACATTCCAAGTACTCACCTGGCGTATCATGCCAGATGCAGGAGAAGCCGAGGACGGAGGTCCCGAAGGTTCGTGCTACGCTAACTAGGCCGTGTCCACAGCAGTGTCCCTGTGGATGGAGTTTCCCGCGCTATGTTCCGCTACGTCGTAGTTCTATCTAGTAGTATCGAGGCCCTGCTATGTTCCATAAATAATGTAGATACTGTCTTAGCACATGCAGTGCTTCTGGCCTCGCTATCATGTAAATTATGAGCTTGTACTCGAGATCTATCAATAAAGTTCAGTTCTATTCTATTCCAAGTTGTTGTGTGTTTCCAGAAGACATGATCTCTGGGTTGGAAACATTGGTAAACCGATTCTCTGAGCCAGGGTGCCACAACCAACTAGAGAGCACTATTGTCATACTTGTGCATTGGATGTAGCTAATATTTGAGTGTGTTTCATGAATGGATCAATGATTGAGCATAATGGGCTAGGGATAACTTTCTTTAGCATTGATATTTTGAAAAACATGGTTGCTTGTTAGCATGCTTGAGTATTTATGTCTTCATGTCAAACTATAGACTATTGCTTTGAATCATTCAAGTCCAATGTCCATGCTATAAAATAAAAGAATATATGATGAATATGATAGGCAGCATTCCACATCAAAAATTCTGTTTTTATCATTTACCTACTCGAGGACGAGCAGGAATTAAGCTTAGGGATGCTGATATGTCTCCAACGTATCTATAATTTTTGATTGTTCCATGCTGTTATAATATCAATCTTGGATGTTTTTATATACATTTACAACAATTATATATCATTTTTGGAGACTAACCTATTAACTTAGTGCCCAGTGCCAGTTCCTGTTTTCTGCCCTATTTTTGTTTTACAGAATATCAATACCAAACGAAGTCCAAATGCCACGAAACTTTTTGGAGATTTTTTTCTGGACATATACAACACTAGAAGCTTTGGGAGGAGGCCAAAAGCCCTAGGGGTGCCCACGAGGCACTAGGGCACGCCTGGGGGGGTAGGCGTGCTCGGGTACCTCGTGGGGCCCACAGAGCTCCGTTTGACCTAATTCCTTCACTATAAATTCCCAAAAAATCAGAAACCCTAAGGGTAGTCCACGAAATACTTTTTCCGCCACCGCAAGCTTCTGTTCTCGAGAGATCCCATCTGGGGTCCTTCTTCGGTAATCTGCCGGAGGGGGAATCGATCACAGAGGGGTTCTACATCAACCTTGCTACCCTTCCGATGATGCGTGAGTAGTTTACCACAGACCTTCGGGTCCATAGTTAGTAGCTAGATGGCTTCTTCTCTCTTTTTGATCTTCAATACAATGTTCTCCTCGATGTTCAAGGAGTTCTATCCGATGTAATCACTTTTTGCGGTGTGTTTGTTGGGATCCGATGAATTGTGAGTTTATGATCAGATTATCCATGAATATTATTTTAGTCTTCTCTAATCTCTTTTATGCATGATTATTATAGCTTCGCATTTATTCTCCGATCTATTGATTTGGTTTGGCCAACTAGATTGATTTATCTTGCCATGGGAAGAGGTGCTTTGTAATGGGTTCGATCTTGCGGTGCTCAATCCCAGTGACAGAAAGGGACATGACACGTATGTATCGTTGCTATTAAGGGTAAAAAGATGGGGTTTATTCATACGTGAGTTTATCTTGTCTACATCATGTCATCGTTCTTAAGGCGTTAATCCGTTCTTTATGGACTTAATACACTAGATGCATGCTGAATAGCAGTCGATGTGTGGAGTAATAGTAGTAGATGCAGGCAAGAGTCGGTCTACTTGTCTCGGACGTGATGCCTATATACATGATCATTGCCTTGGATATCGTCATGATTATTTGCTTTTCTATCAATTGCCCAACTGTAATTTGTCTACCCACCGTATGATATTTTCTTGAGAGAAGCCTCTAGTGAAAACTATGGCCCCCGGGTCTATCTAAATCATATACTAAAACCCTAAAAATACTTGCTGCAATTTTATCTTATTTATCTTATTTATTTTATTTTGTATTTTTGTTTCTATCTATCTATCTATCACATACAATTTAATCTTGCAACTTACCGCCGAGGGATTGACAACCCCTTGATTACGTTGGGTGCAAGGATTTGTTGTTTGTGTGCAGGTGCTGCTAACGAGGTGTTGTGTGATTCTCTTACTGGATTGATAACCTTGGTTTCATAACTGAGGGAAATACTTACTCTACTATGCTGCATCAACCCTTCCTCTTCGGGGAAATACCGACGCAAGCTACAAGTAGCAGGGATACCCTTTCTTGTTCCAATACCGGATCAATGAAAAGGAGATATCCCAAGCCTACAAAGGAATTACTCACTCCCCGCGGTGAGCATCATGAAATTGTTGATGAAGGATGGTTGATGATGACGACAGCGATGATTCCCCCTCTCCGGAGCCCCGAACGGACTCTAGAACAGCCCTCCCGATGAAGAACAGGAGGTGGCGGCGGCTTCGTATCGTAAAACGCGATGAAACTTCTTCTCTTATTTTTTTATCTCGGGGAAACAGAATTTATAGGCTTGGAATAAGGTCAGACGGCGGCCTGTGGGACCCACAAGGCATCAGGGCGCGCCCTAGGGGGTAGGTGTGCCCTGTTGCCTTGTGAGCAACTGGTGGCCCCCCTCCTGTGGATCTTCGTTCTAGTATTTTTTATTTATTCAATAAAAAATCTCCGCAAAGTTTCGTTCGATTCCGAGAAGTTTAATTTCTGCACAAAAAACAACACCATGGTAGTTCTGCTGAAAACAGCTGTAGGATCGAAAGTATGTCTAGAGGGGGGTGATTAGACTACTTAACCAAATAAAAATCTATCCTTTTCCCAATTTTAGTTGTGGGCAGATTTTAGCAAGTATATCAAGTCAAGTAACACCCTACACATGCAATTCTAAGAGTGTAGCAGCGGAAAGTAAACAATTGCACATGTAAGTAAAGGAGGGGGTGGGAGATTTCAAACGCAATGAAGACACGATGATTTTTGGCATGGTTCCGATAGATGGTGCTATCGTACGTCCACATTGATGGAGACTTCAACCCACGAAGGGTAACGGCTGCGCGAGTCCACGGAGGGCTCCACCCACAAAGGGTCCACGAAGAAGCAACCTTGTCTATTCCACCATGGCTTACGTCCACAAAGGACTAGCCTCACTTGGGGTAGATCTTCACGAAGTAGGCAATCTCCTTTCCCTTACAAACTCCTTGGTTCAACTCCACATGATCTTGGAGCCTCCCAAGTGACACCTAACCAATCTAGGAGACATCACTCTCCAAAAGGTAATAGACGGTGTGTTGATGATGAACTCCTTACTCTTGTGCTTCAAATGATAGTCTCCCCAACACTCAAACAACTCCTCACAGATTTGGATTTGGTAGAAGAAGGGATTTGAGTGGAAAGCAACTTGGGAAGGCTAGAAATCAAGGTTCAAATGGTAGGATTGGAGTATCTTGATCTCAACACATGAGTAGGTGGTTCTCTCTCAGAAAATGTATGGTGGAAGTGTAGGCACGTTCTGATGGCTCTCTTACTTGGTAAGAGGGTGGTGGAGGGGTATATATAGCCTCCACACAAAATCCAACCGTTACACACTTTTGACCAAACTCGGTGGCACCGATTTAAAATCTCGGTGAGACCGACCTATGCAAAAGATATGAACGTTGGGGTTTTCGGTGGGACCGAATGGGAACATCTCGGAGCAACCAAAGTGCAATGGTAAGGGCTAGAGCCAGTCTCGGTGGCACCGATTGCATAATCTTGGTGGGACCGAAATGATGCAGAAACTTGGTCACTCCATCTCGGTGGCGCCGGGTGCAATTTCGGTGGGACCGAAAGAATTGCAACAAGGCAACAGAGAGATGGTCACCCATCTCGGTGGGACCGAGATCCATATCGGTGGATCCGATTTGTTAGGGTTTAGGCTGTGGCTCTGTCTAAATGAACTCGGTGGGTCCGGGAAGGATGTATTCGGTGGGACTGAGTTGGCTTTTAGGGTTTTGGACAGATATGGATAGAGAAAGTGGCTGAGGGTTTTGGAGCAATATCACTAAGCACTTGAGCAACCAGATCATTATCAAAACCTCATCCCCTTTTAATAGTATTGGCTTTCCTATGGACTCAATGTGATCTTGGATCACTAAACCAAAAATATAGAGTCTTAAGCTTTTGCCAATCCATGTCCTTAGCATTTTGAGGGGTCCACATTCCCTAGTCCTTGCCATGCCAATCATTGAATTTCCTGAAATCTTTCATTTGAATGTTTATTAGTTCAATGAGATATATGTTGTAATGAATTATCAAAACCACCAAGGGAGCAAATGCACTTTCAATCTCCCCCTTTTTGGTAATTGATGACAACATATAGATCAAAGCTTCGATAGAGAATATAATCAATGAATAGTATCATCGCTTTGAGAGGTATGTGATAAGGAAGAGCTCCCCCTAAATTTGTGCATTATTTAGAATTTGGTTTTGAATGCAAATGCACAATCGATTAGGATCATGGGTTACTCTTCCATGTCACATACAACTTGGTGGAGCGCACAAAATGATATGAGTGGAATAATAAGCATGCATCACCAAAACACATGTGAATGATCATACATAGATAGAGATAAAGATGACCAATGTGCATAACATGTAGCATAGTATGATCAAACACACAAATAACCAACATAGTCTCAAGCATAAGGAACAAAGTAGCAAGCACGCAATCAAACACTCTCAAGAGAAATCAAACGAAGCAAAAGACAATACGCTCTCTCTCGAAGCCTAATGATCTATACATATTCTCCCCATTTGGCAACAAGTACCAAAAAGCTCGAATAGGTATAGAGCTAGTCGTCACTCTAGGCACGATCTCTGGCAGCTCCTGGAGGTGAAGATCTCTGGCTGGCAGCTCTGGTGTGCGTAGACGGTGTTGAGATCACTGCGTCTGCAAAAGCTTCGGCTGAAGTCTGCTGTGCTGGTGGACTGGACACTGGAGGTGGAACTAATGGAGCAGCAGCTGGTGCAGAAACTGTAGTCCTCACATCTGCAGTGGGTACAACAGCAGACCTTGGTGCCCTAGGCACTGTCTGAAACCTGTTGGTGGTAGGAATCTCATCACCACTGTCAGACTCTCTGACTCTTTCCACATCTCTCTGAAGTGTCTCTACTATGGTCTGGATCTCTGTGACTTTGACATCAAGATCATAAAACTTTGTTTCCACTATCCGCTCTAAGCTTGCCTGATTATTGACAAGGTTGGCTAGACTTTGTTCAATCCTCTGGGTGGCTTCTAGTAGATAAGTCATTTGATCGATCTTGGTCTTGAGATGAGCAGTAGAAGAACTTGGTCCAGATCCCTTCTTAGCTTTGGCTGTAGCAGCTGTGGCTATCCTCTCCTGGGCTTCAACAGAAGTAGGGTGTGAAGAGTCCATCACCACAACATTGTCCTTGAACTCTGGCCTCAAAGGAAGGTGCTCATGATCAAGCAGATAAGTCCCCGTGCCAAACTTGGCATTGGTCAACATCTGAATGTGGGGGCAAATCCACAAGATCTTTTCTGGTCAGCAGCAGCACGCTTAATTGTCTCCACAATTAAGTCCATCACTTTGAATCTCTGAGGGTTATCAATCAAGTGCAGCAAGTTGATGGAGTGTTCGCGAATCATCCTCTCATCACCAGACTTGGGCATCAAGGTATGCCTGAGAATGGTAATGGATGTTACTAGTCCAGGAAGAAGGTGCTTGATAGATCCAAGCTTATGAGTCTCTTGATCTGCTTCTGGAATGGGGTTGTACATGTTCTTCATTGAGTTGTGATCATCCTTGGGCTTGGCATAGACATCTATGTCTCCTCTTTCCTCCTTTGGAACCTTCAGCAAAGCAGTCCACTCATCTATAGTGGAAGAATATCTCACTCCCTCTGTCATCCAGACAATCTTGCCATCCGGATAGAAATGGGCAGTGGAGTAGAACTGCATAATCATCTCATCGTTCCATGTGGTCAACTTCTGCCCAATGAACTCATCAACTCCACATAGTCTGAAGCCTTCATGCACATGTGCAAACTTGTCTTCATACTTGTCAATGAATTTCCATTCTATCCACTTCATGTCACAGACAATGGGTTTCTTGTCCAATAGCACAGTCTCATAAAAATCTTGTTGTTCTCTGGTGTGGAATCTGCTATCAACTGCTGTCTTTCTCCTCTGAGCATAGGGATAAGCTTCTCTCCATTTTCGGAGACCTTGGTCTTTCCTTTCCTTCATATTTTCTACAATAGGATGATCATCATTATGATCAGGAAGTCTGGGTCTTAGCTTCTTCAACACTTGCACATCATCATCATCATTAGCTTCAGGCACTGGGGCCTTGTTCTTCTCTTTGGCTGAGACATCTCTTGTGGTCCTCTTAGGTCTTGTGGTTGTAGCTTTCTTTGTCTTGGAGGAGGTGCTGGATTGCATTGCACTTGCCATAAGCTTTTGCTGCTTTGATGGAGGTGGATTTGCTGGTTCTTCCTCTTCATCAGTAGCATCATCTCTCCTCATGGAGGTTGGTTTGAAGATCACATGAGCAGTCTGTTTCCTTTCTCTCTTCTTCCCTGCAGCTTTTGCTTTTGAGCCACTTGGCTCCTCAAGAGTGAGTTTCATTCCTTTCTTTGCTGCAGATGATTCTGACATCTTTCTAGTAACTCCTCTTTCTTTTCTTGTGCCATATTTCTTGGCAACAACTGTTGGCTTCTTCTTTTTAGAGGTGGCTCCCTCAGTTGCAAAGTCTTCATTATCATCATCAGAATTCCTCTTCTTTCTGGATCTGGTAGCAACTTTGGGCAGTTCAGGAGAACTCCTTTCTCCTTCATAAAAACTCTCCTCAGGACTTGACCCTGCACTCAGCTTTGCTGATATTTCTGACATGTTCTGGCTATCACTTGCTTATGACATCTTGCAAACAGACCTGTGAAGAGAATAGGTATAGGCAGAGAGGAAGAGTCATCAAAAAATGCAGTTGATTTTTGAAAAATTTGAGTTCAAACTTCAGTTTCAAGTTTTCACAGAATGAATATCGAATCAACCGAGTTAAACATTTTGGTGAAGCCGAAGCATGAGACAGAGACTTGGCACACCACTTCGGTCAGACCAAGATGGGGTTCGGTCTTGCCGAGATGTTAGGGTTTCACAGAAACTGCTTTTCGGTCTCACCAATTAGTACAACTCAGTGGCACCGAGACGTACTAGTGCAATGGCCTAAACCAAATCGGTGACGCCGAAAATTTCAAATTGGAGGGAACGAGATTCGTTCTACGGAAACTTAACCCTAAATTTGTTTTGCTCGATTCTATTCTATGGAATTAATCTTGTGGACAGGAAGCTTTCATACGTAGCAAGAAACATGGCGAATCCCTAGTGCATAGAATCAGAAAGTAGAAGCACGAGGAGGCGGAATTTTACCCTAACTTGGCGCAAATCCCCTATGGCGGCAACGGAGGGAAGGAAATCCGTTGACGGCGGCGGAATCCAACGGCGAGGGCGCGCTAGACGCAACAGCGAAGTCCAGAGACAGGGGCGACGGCAGCAGAGGGGGTGCGGGAACGAACCATTTGAGAAAATTTCAACCGTATGGGCCCGCGGGATTATATACCCAGCTGCTGTCGGTGGCACCGAGTGGAGCAAATCGGTGGCACCGAGACATGTAACTGCGAGCGGTTACAGCAAATCGGTGACGCCGAGCTGGTCCGAATCAGTTACGCCGAGATCAAAAACTCAGATCAATCAAATAATTTCGGTGAGTCCGAATACATATGGATTGGTCACACCGAAACATATTTGAAGGTTTTGGAGTTCAGCCCTTTCAGATCGGTGACTCCGAGTGCGCCTCACCCGGAGGGTCCAAAAATGACTTGTTCAAATTTTGTGATATAGCAAGAATAGAATTTGAGACAAGAAAGAATAGATAGCTAGAGAAGGTGCTTAGGCATTCTTGTACATCCACTTGGCTAGAAAAACCAAGACAAGCAAAACAACAAATGGATGTCCTCGAATGAGAAAAATATGCATTGCAACATGCTCACACAATAAGATAGCAAAAGAAATATGTGTCAAATATGCACAACCAATTCTAGCATCTATCAAGCAATGGGCGATGACATAGTCATCTATATATGAGTATATTGACTTAGAAGTCAAATGAGAACATTTGATCATAGGTCATACTCATCGTTTAAGCACAAGTGGGGTTACCACTTTTACATAAAGCATTAATGTGTTCACACCATTAGAGTTGCTTTAGCTCAAGTCTTAGAGTAAAGCTCCCCCTAGATGTGATATCCCCCCAAAAGAGGAATGAACTAACCTTGGGTTTTGACGAAATGACTTCATGTAGATGTTGAAGATGTGGATGCTCAATGTTGATGTAGACCATCAAGAGTTGGGAGCAATCCTTGGAGTTTTGCACTTTCAATACCTACATGGGTTAGTCCCACACAAGGAACACACATAGATATCCATAGACATAGAGTGAAATGCACATATGATGATGTCCATGAATGCATTGAATACCTCTTCCCTTGTCTTACCAACAAGAGGGTTTGTGACTCCATGAACTAGTGCAAGATGTTGAAGTTGGTTGCACAAGTTCTTGCCAAAAATGAATGTGAGTGAAGTTTGTTGGCAGACTCACCCTCAAGAACTCTCTAGTTCTTCTTCTTTGGGACCCACATCAACTTGATGGGAATCCTTGGAGTTGTAGTAGCACTTGATGAAGTAGAACTTGATCAAGTCTTGGGAACCCACTTGACCAAGGCTTGAGGTGGTTCTTCAAATGAGTCAATCTCCTCTTGAAGCTTGTCCTTGCCTTTTAGCTTGTGGTCTTGTGGTGGAAGATCATCTTGAGCTTGTGTTCCCTTGAAGGAAGTAGGATCATACTTCTCTTGTTGAGGAACAAACTTCGTCTTGGGGCATTGATCTTCTTCCCACTCAACTACATTGGCATTGAACTTTCCTTAAAAAAACACCTTGGTTCTTTCGGTGCCTTCCTTGCTTGCGTACAATTTCCTCAAATTGCTTACTCCCGGCAAGGCTCTTGTAGACACCTTTTTCTATAATTCCTTTCAATAGATTGTTTTCTTGCTCAAGTGTAACTTGGCAAAGAGAATCATTAGTGGAATCAATAGAACTACTAGAATAGCATTAGATTTAACATTGTTATTGTTACTACTAGAGGTAGAACCATTTTTAGCCTTGTTACTAGTTTGCTTAGGTTTAACTTGTGGCATAAAGGTAGACAAGAGTAAACGTTTGGCAAGATATGAAGAACTCTTCTTTCAAAGATCATCATTGATAGCTTTAAGAAACTCATGCTCTTGCTCTAAATTTAGCTTCTCGAAGTGTATCTTCTCATGAGTTCTTAGAAGTTCTCTATGATCCTCTTGAGTTGTTTCATGAGCTAACTTAAGAGCATTTAGTTCTTTAGTTAGATGCTCAATCTCCTTCATAGCATTGTCATTCGTTTCCTCTTGACTATCATGCTTACTAGCATTTTCATTGTAGCTCACATCACTAGCCTTATCAATAAGTAAATCATCATCACCAAGCAAAGCATCCTCATCACTATTGAAGTCAAAGTATTCGGGGTGTGATACCTTGGGGCCATTTGCCATGAAGCATCTTCCAATTCCTTCATTTGGTGAATCAAATAGATCATAGGAGTTGGATGACACAAGAACAAGTCCGCCAACACCTTCATCTTGACTATAGTCGGAGTTGGAGTGATAGCTTCTCTCAGAGTGGTTGTCGGAGTTGGAGCCGGAAATCCATTCACCAACATGAGCTTGATGTCTTCTTCTTGTGTAGCTCTTGGATGACTTGTCCTTCCTTTCCGAATCCTTGCTTCTTCGAGAGGATCTTCGTTCATAACGATCATCCCTACTCCTTCTCTCCTTGTGAGGTGATTCATCCCTTCTATGTCTTCCTCTTGGTGTTTCGTCTCTTTTCTTGTGAGGTGCCGTACACTCATTGGAATAGTGTCCGGGTCTTCCACAATTGTAGCAATTTCGGTCACGACTTGATGATCTTCTCTCATAGTGTCTTGAGCTAGAGCTTCTTTCTTTTCCTTTGTTCTTGTAAAACTTGTTGAACCTTTTCACCATTAGGCTTATCTCTTCATTGGATACTAGCTTGTCGCTTGAAGTTGTGGGAGCATCGGTTGAGGCTTTGTAAGCACCACTTGATTTTTTGTGTAGCTCCTCTTTGTCCTTGAGTGACATCTCATGAGCAACAATCCTTCCAATGATTTCCGTGGGCTTGAGATCTTTGTAATTTGGCATCATTTGGATTAATGTGCACACGGTATCATATTTTCCATCCAAAGCTCTAAGGATCTTCTTGATGATGAACTTGTTGGTCATCTCTTCACTTCCTAAGCCGGCAATCTCATTTGTGATGAGAGCAAGCCTAGAGTACATTTCAGCAACTCCTTCACCATCCTTCATCTTGAACTTGTCAAGTTGACTTTGGAGCACATCCAACTTACATTCCTTGACGGACTCGGTACCCTCGTGCATATCAACCAAAGTATCCCAAATTTCCTTTGCATTCTCGAGGCGGCTGATCTTGTGACATCCTCGGGGCACAAACCGTTGAAGAGAATGTCACAAGCTTGAGCATTGTATTGCAACATCTTCAATTCTTCCGCGGTTGCTTCACGATCCGGTTCCTTACCATCCTCAAAGAATTCACCTTGCAAGCCAACACGAACAACAGCCCAAATGGCGGGGTTATGACCAAGAACATGCATTTTCATCTTATGTTTCCAACTAGCAAAGTTTGTACCATCAAAATATGGACCTCTACGGTGATAATTACCCTCACTAGACGCCATACTCTCCTAGGTTGTGAAACCAATGCAATGGAGATCAATGCTCTGATACCACTTGTAGGATCGAAAGTATGTCTAGAAGGGGGGGTGATTAGACTACTTGACCAAATAAAAATCTATCCTTTTCCCAATTTTAGTTATGGGCAGATTTTAGCAAGTATATCAAGTCAAGTAACACCCTACACATGCAATTCTAAGAGTGTAGCAGTGGAAAGTAAACAATTGCAAATGTAAGTAAAGGAGGGGTTCGGAGATTTCAAATGCAATGAAGACACGATGATTTTTGGCGTGGTTCTGATAGGTGGTGCTATCGTACGTCCACGTTGATGGAGACTTCAACCCACAAAGGGTAACGACTGCGCGAGTCCACGGAGGGCTCCACCCACAAAGGGTCCACGAAGAAGCAACCTTGTCTATTCCACCATGGCTTACGTCCATGAAGGACTAGCCTCAATCGGGCTATATCTTCATGAAGTAGGCAATCTCCTTGCCCTTACAAACTCCTTGGTTCAACTCCACATGATCTTGGAGGCTCCCAAGTGACACCTAACCAATCTAGGAGACACCACTCTCCAAAAGGTAATAGACGGTGTGTTGATGATGAACTCCTTGCTCTTGTGCTTCAAATGATAGTCTCCCCAACACTCAAACAACTCCTCATAGATTTGGATTTGGTGGAAGAAGGGATTTGAGTGGAAAGCAACTTGGGAAGGCTAGAAATCAAGGTTCAAATGGTAGGATTGGAGTATCTTGATCTCAACACATGAGTAGGTGGTTCTCTCTCAGAAAATGTATGGTGGAAGTGTAGGCACGTTCTGATGGCTCTCTTACTTGGTAAGAGGGTGGTGGAGGGGTATATATAGCCTCCACACAAAATCCAACTGTTACACACTTTTGACCAAACTCGGTGGCACCGATTTGAAATCTCGGTGAGACCGACCTGTGCAAAAGATATGAACGTTGGGGTTTTCGATGGGACCGAATGGGAACATCTCGGAGCAACCGAAGTGCAATGGTAAGGGCTAGACCTAGTCTCGGTGGCACCGATTGCATAATCTCGGTGGGACCGAAATGATGCAACTTGGCAACAGAAACTTGGTCACTCCATCTCGGTGGCGCCAAGTGCAATTTCGGTGGGACCGAAAGAATTGCAACAAGGCAACAGAGAGATGGTCACCCATCTCGGTGGGACCGAGATCCATATCGGTGGATCCGATTTGTTAGGGTTTAGGCTATGGCTCTGTCTGAATGAACTCGGTGGGTCCGGGAAGGATGTATTCGGTGGGACCGAGTTGGCTTTTAGGGTTTTGGACATATATGGATAGAGAAAGTGGCTGAGGGTTTTGGAGCAATATCACTAAGCACTTGAGCAACCAGATCATTATCAAAACCTCATCCCCTTTTAATAGTATTGGCTTTCCTATGGACTCAATGTGATCTTGGATCACTAAACCAAAAATGTAGAGTCTTGAGCTTTTGCCAATCCATGTCCTTAGCATTTTGAGGGGTCCACATTCCCTAGTCCTTGCCATGCCAATCATTGAACTTCCTGAAATCTTTCACTTGAATGTTTATTAGTTCAAGGAGATATATGTTGTAATGAATTACCAAAACCACCAAGGGAGCAAATGCACTTTCAACAGCATCAGTCCGGGTTAGTTTCATTCAAATCATGCAAATTAGAGTCCAAAACAAGAGCAAAAGTGTTTGAAAAAGTAGATACGATGGAGATGTATCAACTCCCCCAAGCTTAACTCATTGCTTGTCCTCAAGCAATTCAGTTGATAAACTGAAAGTGATAAAGAAAAACTTTTACAAACTCTTTTGTTTTTGTATCCGTATATAAGTTTAAGTAGTAACCAAGTTTTCAGTAAAGGTCATGAACTAACCATGTGAATGGTAACACTTAGAACTCACATTTACTCATACCAATGGCATAATGAACTAGCGAGCAATAATAACATATCTCAGATACCAACAATTTTTCAAAATAATCATGATATAATATGATAACATGGTATCTCGCTAACCCTTTCTGAGACCACAAAACATAAATGCAGAGCACCTCTAAAGTTCAAGCATCGACTAAACATTGTAATTCAGGGTAGAAGAGATCCAGTCATGCTCATTTCCAACATTAACTAGACTCAAAATATGTTAAACTAAGAATGACAATAGTGCTTTCTATGTTGGTGCTTGAATGAGAAGATGATGACTCAACAATAAAAAGTAAATAACATGAAAGTAAATAGAAGGGCCCTTCGCAGAGGGAAGCAGAGATTTGCAGCAGTGCCAGAGCTCAGAGCTTAAAACAGAGATGAATACAATTTTGAGTGGTGTGCTTTTCCTGTCAACGTCACGACAAAGGATTTCAACATCTTCCATGCTAAACACATTATTAACGGTTCCCATGCAGAAATGAAAAGATTTACTCCCCCACAACCATACAAACACAAGCCATGGCTAGCCGAATCCTTGGGCGCCCTCCAAACAATCAACTTTCCTGGGGGAGTTTGTTTATTATATTTTTCTTTGTTTTTGTTTAACTGGACCGGGCATCCCAATTACCGGCCTCTCTCGTGCAAGGACAAGTGAATAAACACCCATCATGAGAATAACCCACTTAGCATGGAAGATATCGATCGCCCCGTCGCTCCATGAGCGGTACAGGCACACAAAACAGATGTTTATTTGAATGATTAGAGATGGCACATGCAAATTTACTTGGAATGTCAGGGTAATACCGTATATAGGTAGATATGGTGGGCTCTTTTTGGAACAACATTGGGTTTAAGGATTTTGGATGCACAAGCAGTTTTCCCGCTTAGTACAGGCGAAGGCTAGCAAATAGATTGAGAAGCGACCAATTAGAGAGCGACAACAGTCATAATCATGCATTGCGAATATTTAACATTGACTATGAGCATGAGTAGGATATAAACACCCTGAATATAAATATCATACATGCTGCATTTGTTTTGAATCAACTACATGTGTGAACATGTTCCAAGTCAAGCCACTTGAATTCTTCAGAGGAGGATACCATCCTAACATACTACATCATAATCATTTTAATGCATGTTGATACTCAAGATAAATCACTATTCACTCCTAGCTACTTAAGCATAGCATGAGCAACTATAATATCTAATTGTTATCACAAACATGTTTACTCATAATATGCTGACTCAAGGATACTGAGTTAAACATATTTACAAAAACAAAAACAAGAAGAGTTCATACCCGCCTTTCTTTGCCACAGTCACTTCATCGAACTATCGTCATTATTGCCTTTCCCTTGCATGACCGAATGATGTGAAAATAATAATAGTGCGAGTGTGCAGTGGACTAAGCTAAAATCTGCAAACAATTTACTCAAAGGAGAAGACAAGGAAATATTGGCCCTTTGTTAGATCAACAACAAAGCATATGAGAGCCACTCGACAACTCTAATATAGTCTTCTCCATACGACGACTCAAAGAAAAGAAATTCAGAGAAACACACTGAAATATTTTTGAAGTTTTTAGTTTTTCTGAAGAAAGCGAATTTAAAGAAGAAAAACAAAAAGTGAGAAAAACTATTTACACCGAAGAACTCCCAACAAACAACAAAAGAAGAAACGAGAATTTTTTGGGTTTTCTTTTACTACTATGAACTAACTAAACAAGAAAGAAAAACCGAAAAGAAGCCAGAAATATTTTTGGATTTTTCAAAGTTTTTCAAACACACAAAAGAAAAGAAAAGAAATAATTGCAAAGCATGGATATACAGTGAAAACGATGAACACCGACAAGTGGAATGAATGTGTGATACATGAATGTAATGTTGGTGAGAATACGTACTCCCCCAAGCTTAGGCTTGTGGCCTAACTTGGTCTATGGCCACTCGTAGAATCCCTCACACCCATGGAGGAACTGGGTCGGTGCCCGCACCCAAGCGTCCCAAGGTTGGGCCTCGTTCTCCGCCGCAGCTAGCTCGTTCTTGTAAGCAATGATGTCGTTGGTCATGATAGCATATCCGTGCCCTGCATGAGAATCAAACAAAGAAGGGGTAGGCAGCGAAATAATCTCACGAGTATCCACACAAAATACCAAGTTATAATGAATGTAGTGAGGAGGCTCGGGGTTATCAATAAAGTGGTGATCTATCATAGATTGATGGTCTAAATAATTCTTAGGTAGCAAGTGATCATCAGGGCGGATAGCAATATTAAAGCGTGCAGCAAGGCAGTAGCATAAATATCACCGTGAATACTACCCCTAGTTCTATTAGTGTGCAAGCGGCATGCAATAATGCCTCCCATGCTATAAGTTCTATCACCATAAAGTGCATAATGTGAAATGGCGAAGTCAGGGGCACTGAGCGTAGCACCCTCCTGCCTAGCAGTCAAACATTTCCCTATGAATAAACCAAAGTAGTGCACAACAGGAAAAATGCAAACTAGTGACTCTCGCCTTGGACACACCTCTAAACTCTCCCACAATTAAAGTGAGGAGGAAGTCCTCGAACTCCTCAGGTCCCTCAATTCACCCTCGGAAGGAATCATGCATATCTCATGGAATTCAGCAAAATGGCATTTCAAAATGTTGAGCATATAAGTCAAAGCGAACCATGGGGATATCCAGTCTATGCATGAAATAGAAATTTTGCACAAAGGAATTTGTGAGGAGTTGGTATTGGTCACACTCATCTGCAAGGAAGTCAGTCAACCCGGCATTTGCCATGAATTGTGCGAACTCCTGTGGGAAACCGGCTTCGCTCATGAAGGCGTTGTGTGGCCACTCACATGGCCGTACCTCCACTCTGTGAGGTAGATGAAGGTCCGGTGCTCCACCAGCAACTCCCTTAGAGCTCCGGCCTGAAGAACCTCTCCTGAACAAGTTCATCTTCCTAAGAAAATTTCAGAAATTTTTGTACCATCAAAAGAGGTTAACAAAACTTGACAAGATTGATAGCAACTACTCATATAAGTGTCTAGAGGCCATGTCAAGCATTCAAACTACTTAGAACCAAACAATTTTAGCATGCAAGCTCATTTTCAGTGGCACAAATAGTAGCAAAATAAGCAAAATATAATCCACTAAAACAAAAACTAACTGGACCAATGGAGGAGTCACATACCAAGGAGCAATTCCCCAAAACAATTTCGAAAACGGAGCTCCAAGCAAAGAGATTGAAAATCTCAGTTTTGGAAGCAAGAACACGAGAACAAGAGCTACCACAATTTTTTTCTGGAGGAAGAAGAAGCAATGGGCAGGTGGACTAAGTTTTTTTTGACCAAGTAAACAGTAGGAGAGGCTCCTACTGTGTTTTCATATATGTGGTGGGGTTACACAGTTACATTTTTTTGTTCAAGGGTCCACACTGCCACAGCTACTGTGAGACAGTGGTGGGGGGGTGGACTAACACAACTAGTCCTAGTTTAAGGAGGAGATAAAAGATACTATCAGGGCTCTATGAGCCTCCTTAACTCTATGTTGCAAAAGACCAAAATCTTCCTTAAACCTACGGAGCCAGGAGTCTAGGCTTGGCTGGTTACCTCTGAAGTGTTTATTATTCCTTTCTTTCCATAGGCTCCATGCAGCAGTCAGGAAGATCTCCAAGAAGAGCGGGTTTCTCCAAGTTTGCTTGACCATTTGGATGTGGTGTAGTCGACAGGTGGACGTGGGCCAGTCAATACCAAGTGTCCTCCAGCAGGCCCGACTGAAGGGACAGGTAAAAATCATGTGGTCAATCGTTTCCTCCACGTGCTACCCGCAAAGAAGGCAGTCATGATCATCTCCAATATTGTAGTGTCGTCGCTTCAACATGTTGCACATGTTAAGTCTATCATGAAATAACAGCCACCAAAATACTTTGATCTTCATGACACATTGGGAGCGCCACAGCCAGCAAAAAGCAGGGTGAGCTTGGATGTCCTTGAAACAGAACTTGTAGTAGTCAGCCGATCTGAATTCCGTCTTCCCCCAGACGTAATGCCAAATATCAGTATTCGTGGAGGAGGGGTTCATGTGCGTAGAAAGAGTTTGGAGATCCTACACTTCTTCTAGGGCTTGGGGACATGGGGAGGTGAAAGGTTTCAGCCAGAGCCGTGCTCTCCAAGAAAGTTTTGATAGATACATCTCCATGCGTGACGTAAGAGAAGGCGCGTGGGTGGGTTACTTCTAGCACCTCATTCAACCAGATATCTTTCCAAAAGAGGGTAGTCGTACCAGAGACCACTTGCAACCTCGAAACCCCTCGGAAGGCTGGGGTGAGCTTTAGAATGTCGCGCCACCAGAAGGAGCCAACCGGGTCCGAGGCATGAGGGATCTTGTCATTGTAATAGCTGTCCCAGATCAAGTTTACCCACGGGACATCCAATCTGTTGTAGAATTTGTGTAAGAACTTCATAAGCAGTGCTTCATTCTGGATCTTGAGATCAATGACTCCCAGCCCCCCATGTTTCTTGGGTTTGCAAACCATTTCCCAGGCAGCCAATGAGTTGCATTTTCCCCCCTGTTCAGTTTTTTTGGGTCCAAAGACATCTTCTTCTTATCTTGTCAAGCATTTCAATAAGTTTGGGAGGGAATTTCAAAGTGCACATGGCATAGATCATGATGGAGGTGACTGTGGCGTTTAGCAAAGAAAGCTTGCCTCCATAAGACATCATGGCAATCGTGGAGGTGAGACGACGTTCCGTGCTACAGACCAGTGGCATGAGGTCCTGGACAGTGGGTTTGGAAGTGCCTAGTGGCAGCCCAAGGTACGTGAAAGGCATCTTGCCCACAAAGCAGCTGATGACTTGCGCCAAATTGTTAGCAGAGGTCGCGTCTAGGTTGTTGGGGATCAAGAACTTGTGAAAATTGATTTTGAGACCGATAGAGGATGCGTAGTCCGTGAGTATACCTTTGATGAGCGCGGCTTGGTGTGGGCATGTGGGCATGACCAGGATCGTGTCATCCGCATATTGGATGACCGGATAATCAGTCTGGCCCGTGCATGGAAAAGGAAGTTGATTTTTGCCTTGCCGAAATGCATCATTAATGGCTGCCTGCAGGAGGTCCGCTGCGAGGACGAAAATGAGGGGGGGATAGTGGATCCCCTTGTCGTACACTGCTGCGACAGTGAAATTGACGGCCCGGTACACCATTCAAAATAACCGAGGAACGCCCTGAGGAGAAGATACATGTGATCCATGATAGCCATTTGTCATTAAATCCCATGTGCTTCATGATGTTAAGCATGGGGACATGTTCGATCGTGTCGAAGACTTTGGCAAAGTCCAACTTAAGCAGAATAATCTCTCTTTTCGACACCTGACATTGGTGGATATATTGGAATGCCCAAGCCAGGCAGTCTTGAATTGTTCTCCCTCTGATAAAACCATATTGATTACGGTGGATTAGTTGCAGTATAACGCGTTGCAGTCGATTAGCCAGGAGTTTAGTGATTAACTTGAGGCAGCAGTTTAGTAGAGTGATCGGTCGGTAATCATTGACCGTCTCGGGAGAATTGACCTTGGGAATGAGCATGATTAGGCCGTCATTGATGCTTGTTAGGTCTAGGGTCCCCTCATCGAACTGGGCGCATAGAGTGTAGAAATCTTCCTTGATTATGGGCCAGCAAGCTTTGAGGAAAGCCCCGCTAAAGCAATCAGGGCCTGGGACGCGGTCAGCCGGCATTTCCTTGACTATGGCATCTATCTCAGCATGGGTGAAAGGATCAGTAAGCTGATTCAGATCGGGAGCATGTTTAATGATAGCTTGGAGATTGAATTTCATCTCAGTAGGAACGGTGGTGCCCAAGCGATCCTTGTATGTCTAGAATAACAGGGCCTCTTTACCAGGGTGATCCTCAACAGAGCATCCGTCCTCATTGTGGAAGCTAGCAATATTGTTTCTGCGATATTGTTCGGTGGCGACTGCTTGAAAGAATTTGGTATTTTCATCCCTGAATTTGATCCAACGGATTGTGCAACGTTTCTTCCAGTATTGCTTTTGACAAGCAAGTAGGCGGATGAGGTGTTTCTTGAGGATGTCGCGAAAGTTTGACTCTGGGAATGATAAGTTTCTCTTGTTTTCAAGTTCATCTAGGTCAGCCAACACCTTGTTACAATTGTCAATGGCGATCATGAGGCGTGAAATATGCTTGCTCCAGATTTTCAAGGCGTGTCTTAGTGAGTGGGGTCCTATGGGACCCACAAGACATCATGGCGCGCCCTGTTGTCTTGTGGACAGCAGGTGCACCCCCTCCTGGGGTGTGTCCAGTGCCAAAAATTCTTAAATATTCAATAAAAAATCATGTTAAAATTTCACGCACTTCTGAGCACTTTTATTTTTGGGTCATTTTTTATTGCACGGAAAATTCAGAAAATAGGATAATCATGGCATTTTACTTTATTAAACTATAAATAACAGAGAGTAAACTATGGGAACAGTAAGTTGTTCTTATTGAATTCATCGACACATGTTCCTCCAAAAGAATCCATTAATAAGGTTGATCAAGTCTTATTAACAAACTATTTTCGAGTGACATGAAACCGAAGAATTTTTGTATAGCACTAGGTTACCTTGACCGGGATATGCATTGTCCCAACAATAAGAGTCTGATATTTCTTTCAATAGCCCGGAGAGGAAATTCGAAATCTCCAATAGTAATTGTCATGACCTTTTCAATAGAATTGGTACTATTCACTTTGTTTTGTTTCTTCGGAAAATATACCGTATGCTCATTATTCTTAACATGAAAAGTGACCTTGCTTTTGTTGAAATCAATAACAGCCCCTGCAGTATTTAGAAAAGGTCTACCAAGGATAACCAACATGTTGTCGTCCTCAACCATATCAAGAATAACAAAGTCTGTTAAGATTGTAACATTAGCAACCACAACAGGAACATCCTCACAAATACCGACATGTATAGTAGTTGATTTATCAGCCATTTGCAAAGAAATCTTAGTGGGAGTCAACTTATTCAAGTCAAGTCTTCTATATAGAGAAAAAGGCATAACACTCACACCAGCTCCTAAATCACATAAAGCAGTTCTAACATAATTGTATTTAATAGAGCAACGTATAGTAGGTATTCCTGGATCTCCTAACTTTTGAGGTATTTTTCCTTCAAATGAATAATTTGCAAGCATAGTAGAAATTTCAGCCTCATGTATTTTCCTTTTATTTGTGACAATATCTTTCATATACTTTGCACATGGAGGCATTTTCATATAGTCAAAGGAGTTCGCAGATACAAAGGTCTAAGCATTTCAACAAAGCGATTAAAAGCCTCTTCATCTCTATATCTTACAGCTTTAATAGGGAGTGTCATAGGTTTTTGAACCCATGGTTCTCTTTCTTTCCCGTGTTTCCAAGCGACAAAGTCTCATTTATCATATCTTTTATTCTTAGGAGGTAGGTCATCAAGTTCAACTTCAGTTATATTTCTACATCATTGTCAGGTTCTTTATTATTGTCTAGTTGAGCTTCGATATGATCATTATTAGCATCATCATTATCATTATCATTATCACTAGGTGAATGCTCATAGCCAGACTGTGTCTCAACATCAGAAATAGAAACATCATTAGGATTCTCAGAGGGTTTCTCTATAACAGGTTCACTAGAAGCATGCAAAGTTCTATCTTTATTCTTTTTCTTCTTCTTAGGTGAGCTAGGTACTTCATCATTAATTCTCTGAGAATCTTGCTCAATTCTTTTAGGATGACCTTCAGGATATAGAGGATCCTGAGTCATTTTACCACCTCTAGTCACTACTCTAACAGCATGATCATTCATTTTATTATTCATTTCATTTAGCAAATCATTATGTGATTTAGAAAGTTGTTCTAACTAAGTTTGAACCATAGATGCATGTTTACATAAGCCTTTAATATCATTAGCAATTCTAAACATCATATCACTCAAATGTTCAATCATGATAGCATTACGTTTCAATTGATCACTAGTTTGCATATTGAAGTTTTCTTGCTTAACAATGAAATTATCAAATTCATCCAAACACTGGCTAGGAGACTTATTATATGGAATATCACCTTCCACTGGTGCAGCGACCTGCTATACAAACGGTTTTTACCCCCTTTCCGTGACTGAGTTTTAAACTATCGCCTTGCCTGTGTGTGCGATAGGGGGGTCTTCCCACACGACCCAGAAACCGTCGGCGATAGGGAGCACGCAAGCATACGTTTCGTAGAACTAAGCGTATGCGATGCCCGCATCTTTCCCAAACGCTCCGTCCTTGCTGCTCGTTTGTTCTCGCATTACCATCGCACTCGGTATTCTGTGCTGCAACGTTTGCGATGCTCACCCCATCACAAACAGTTCACAATTGTACACCGTATGCGAAGCTTGAATATCCCACACATTTGTATGTACATAAACGTTTGAGATGTATAAATGTCCCAAACGATTCATCTGTATTACCCGTGTGGGATGAAGGCCTATCGCATGCGTTCTTCTATGAGCAAACGTTTACGATGCACACGACATCATAAACAGTTCATAATTGCCTAGCGTGTGTGATAAGGTGACTTTCACAAACATTTATTAAGAAGGAACTGTGTGCGTTGTTGTTGTTGTTGTTAATCTCACACGGTTTTTCTTGTCTGATCGTGTGTGCAGTAGAGTTTCATCGCACACGTACTGATCTGAGAAACGTGTCTGATCTTGACGTTTATCACAGACGTTTTGCTTTCGCAAACCGTGTGCAGTGTAATGGCCTGCAGATCATAATTTATCCCTAATTTAATCCCTGCATTTAAAATTCATAGAATTTTAAATTGAAACATATTTTCAATATGAAAGTAGGCAATCACTTATTTCATATCGAACCATGTTTATTACAAATACAAGTTCAAGGACGAATGAATAATTCGATGCACAGGTACATATGCTGAAGAACTAGAGAAGCAGCAAGGAAAGAATGATGAACCACAGTTGTACTAAAGACTGTAAAGAGAGAGGTGGAAGACATTCTGGTTGCTAGAGAAGGTGAAGCGGGTTGCCCATATTGTGCCCTCCTCCATGCCTAATGCACGCACGACTCTAGGCCAACCCCTTGTGATGGCCGCTCGCTCATTCTTCACTGTCTTCATTAGGACTTCTCGATGCTCATTGTAGTCTCGATGAAATACTTTAACCTTCATTGCATGTCCACCAATCATGTACTTTGTGAGGTAATCTTGAGTAAACTGCTTTGGGAACCACTGCAAACGAAAAAGATTCAGACATTGTTGTCTAACAACTCATTATGGGCAGTAAAAAGAGAAGGCTACAAAGTTCGTAGTTACCATCCTACAGCTCACTGTTGTGTTGGATAGAGCGTAGACAAATAATTTAATTGCCATTGGTCGTATCTTTTTGCTAATAATTCTTATCAGTTTCCTCACTTGATGCTGGTTCATGAATATCTCATTGCCCCATACGCAAAAAGGGTCAAGGCGTGGATCTTTGCCTAGGACATATGTACCTACAAGCAACAAGTCAATATTAGAAGCTAAAAAGTGTCCAGCCGTGGATTTGTATGCACTACATTATGGAACAGAGGCAGTATAAGCCGAGGGATGAAACTAACCTCGGTGGAAAATGCTGGCCACTCCAGTTGTTGTCCTGCGTAACTACATGGAAAGGCGTGATAAGTACTACAGGCTTAACATCAACCAAATATAGTCATGGTAAACAACAACATCTCAAAATGACCGCTTGAATGTGTTGGTTTCAACATGATGTTAAAGCAGATAAAAAATGAAAGGGAATGTTAAGTACAACAGGCTTAACAGGGACCAAATATATTAATTCAAACTGGTACTGTTGAAAATGAATAGAACATAGCTCATGCTTAAACATCACACTGCATAAATGTGTAAAACTGAAATAAAGGGCATGTGTTAACTTCACCAAGCATAACAGGAACCAAATATAGCCGTTCAAACTGGTTGATGAAATCGAACTGCACAGTTCATACTTGCACATAATGAACATCACATTGTGAATAACTGAAATAAACAAGGCATATATGCTCACTATAACAACCTAATATAGCCATTGAAAACTGGACAGAGGCTCACTGCAACCAACCTAACAAGCAAATACAGATAAACAAGGCACCAGTTTGAAAACTGGACAAAGGATCACTGCAACCAACCTAGCTAACAAGCAAATACAAATAAACAAAGCATCTGCTTGAAAGCTGGACAAAGGCTCACTGCAACCGACCTAACAAGCAAATACAGATAAACAAGGCATCTGCTTGAAAACAGGACAAATGCTTACTACAACCAACCTAACAACCAAATACAGATAAACAGGGCATCTGCTTGAAAACTGGGCAAATGCTCACTGCAACCAACCTAACAACCAAATACAGATAAACAAGGCATCTACTCACTATAAACAACCAAATATAGCCATTCGTGAAACTGAAGTGGACAATTCATACTTAAACATCATATAGCCATATTGAACATTACATTTTTGCATAACTGAAATAATTAAACACGGCACAGTTAAAACATCGCATGGCAAAAGCTACTATAACAATGGGTACGAGTTGGCTAGCTAGAAAAAGTAAGATTTGCTTATAGGATATTGCCTCACTTGTCATGGACGGGATCCTTCCACTTGGAAGAGCACAGACCCAGGGTGCGATCCCTGATGTCACAGATGGGCTATCTCACCTTGGAAGAGCCATAGTGGGTGCCCTTCATGTGGTCGTGGTCGATGAGATCTGACTTGGCAGCTGAGGATCCCAAGCCACCGCCGTAGAACGTGTCCTTCAGAAATGACATAATGGGCTCGATGGCGTACAAGGATCGCAAATCCTTGACCGCGAGGTGGAGGAGATCAGCGGCGGGGCCTTCGAAGAGATCGACGGCGGTTGAACCAGAGGCGTTGGGGATGGACCACTTAACCTGTGACATGGCCCACGTGAAGCCTTCGCTGTCGACGAGCTTGATGTCGTAGCCGGTTGTCCTGAGATTCAGTAATACGTGAGCCCGCTGACGTGAAGCCTTCACCATGGCGACGTAATCAATGTCCTCGCCAGCTTCCACGGTGAGGTGTTCCTCCGGGATCGACAGGTCGGCACGAACAGTGGCCACCCCGACATCTTCTAGCGGAGAGGCCTTGATAGACCTCCTTTTGGCCGTACGTTTCTCGGGTTCCCCGGGATATGTGGTCGGGCTTAGGTTGCGACCCTCTGGAGTAGGGGATGGGGATTTGGGGGGTAGGGACACCGCATGCCTCATCTAAAAACTCAGGGCGGCAAGGGTATGGGAATCGGTGTTTAACCTGAACTTATCTAAGCTAGGAGGCACGGGCAGACCGGCAGGGGTTGGTGGCGGCGGCGGCGAGCTAGGGTTTGAGTGGGGGGGTGTAGACTGTGGAGGGGGGACGGGGTTAGGACGGGTGGTGTTTGAGGATATGCCGCAGCTACTGAAAATTTTAGTAATGGTGGGTGGAGATGGTGGTGGACGAGGGAGGGTGATGGTTCAAATGCCTCGGCTACTGGAATTTTACTATGAGGTCGGTGGTGGAGGAGTGAGGGCGACGGTTGAAATACCGCGACAACTAAAATTTGGGTAAAGGAAATGAAGCGGGGCGGGAGCAACCAGATCGCACACGGTCCAAACATAATAATTGTGTATGATAATAAGGAAAAGCCGCGGAACCACCAATTTTTCATCGCTCAAGGAGGGTAGCTTTTTTTTAGATTTCTAGCTAGCTGGTTTATCGCACACGGTTCGTCCTAATTTTCAGACGCATACGTGGAATTCATCCTAAATATCCTGTACACATTACCCCTTCACCCTTGCTAGCGCTTGTGAAGTCGTGGCGATTTTATAGGAAACAAGCTTCGCACACGGTTAATTCAGTGCACCCGTGTCCGTTGCGCGTACGTTCGCACGTAGTTTTTCATCCGAGGCGTCTGCTATTTTATATAGCACCATTTGGCAACAAAAAAATGTGAGAGAGGGTAAGAACACAACCACAACAGCATGTGGCCCAAATATATATGTATGAAAAGGGTGGTGTGTGATGTTCAAATTCCCAATGCACAACTTTGATGCGCGGGCCCATGAGTGGGCGCGTCATCGAAGATCGGGTGAGAGGGTTCAGAAGACAACAACCACCTGGAACTGGCCAAATATATGTAGGAATAAAGGGTGTGATGTTTAAATACACAATGCACAACTTTGCACTACAAAAAAAGGACACATCCGTGACATTATGGCCCGAACGAAAACTTTTTCTGTCATGGTTGTGACACTTCTATGACAATAATTGTGACAAAAACATGTATCATCATAGATGTGGTGGGCTCCTACTTCTATGACAAAAAATTATGACAGAAAATGGGCTTTTCGTCCTGGGTGGGCTAGAGACGCACCCGCATGACATTCTTTGGGCTGTCCATGACGTAAAAAATCGTGGTAGAAGTGAGGGCGAGGAAATTTTCGGGGAGTTCCCGGTTACGGTGAGTGGTCGGGCCGAGCGATGCAGTGTGGTTTTGCGCATTTCTCTCTTATACGCGCGTGTGTGTGTGAGGCGCTCGCTAACTGAACCCGAGCGAGGCGTACGTTCACTTATTGAACCCGAGCGATCGATCGCCCTCGCACTACGTACTGAACACAAGCGATCGATCCCTCGCACTACGTACTGAACCCGATCGATCCTTTCGCTGCTAACTGAAGCCGATCGATACCTTCGCTGCTAACTGAACCCGAGCGATTCCTTCGCTACTAACTGAACCTGATCGATCCTTCTCGCTGCTTACTGAAGCCGATCGAGCCCCCGTGCGAGACGTAGCTAGACGGTTGGGTTGCCTCTCGATGAACAGTGCCCGTTGTTGCCGCGCGCGCGATACACGTTGACACGAGTCGAGATTTGCATCAATCGAGCTGGTTGGTTGGCTGTGGATGAACAGTGCCCGTTGCTGCCGCCCGCTCATACGCCCCACCGCACCCGGTGGGTTGGCTGTGGATGAACAGTACCCTGGCCGTGTGAAGGTGGTTGACGCTGGATGAACAGGACCTCGAGGAGGCCGTGCCGTGGTATGCCATACACCAGCCGATTGGGGGTGGATGAACAGGACCCCGTGGAGGCTGGATGAACAGTAGCCGGTGGAGGCTGAGGAAGTCGACGGTGGATGAACAGTAGCCCGTGGAGTCCCATTTTGCGGTACGCCACGCCCCTCCCGATGAACAGGACTCCGTTTCGACCGTAGGCAGTTGGGTAGAAGTCCGTTTCCTCCGTTTTGCGGTACGTCAGACCCCTCCCGATCAACAGGACCCCGTTTCGACCGTAGGCGGTTGAACAGAAGTCTGTTTCCTCCGTTTTGTGGTACGCCAGACCCCCAGCCGATGAACAGGTCCCCGTTTCAACCGTAGGCGGTCGAACATAAGGCCGTTTCCTCTGTTTTGCGGTACGCCAGACCCCGAGTCGATGAACAGGACCCCGTTTCGGCTGTTCTGTCCAGGCAGGTTGGCTCCCGATGAACAAGACGCGTTCCGACCCAGTCGCTTGGCTCCCGACGCTGTTTCCTACGTTCCGACCCAGCCGGTTGGCTGCCGATGAACAGGAGGCCGTTGCTGCCGTCCGTTGCCTCTCTCTATGTACACGAGCCCTGGCCATACGTCTGCGCGAGTACACGTTCGAGACCCCGCTCGTATATGTATGTACGTCGCCATATTTTTTGCCGTGTGGCTGTACGTACGTGTATACGATTTAGACAGGGCTACCTAAACTGCTATGTCGGGGGCTCTACTACGACACGTGTCGCTCCCTACACGGCCACAGTTCATCGTGGCAGAGAGACCGATCAGCCAGTATGTACGTACACACATGCGACCAGACAGATAACGATACGTACGCTTCGACCTCGTGAGTCCCATCTGTCTGGGGGATAAGGAGGCACTTCCTTGAGTGCGAAGATATAGCTGGTGGGTCCCAACTGTCATGGGGAGGAATCATTTTTTTTCGCGCAATAAGGAGGCACTTCCTTGCGTGCGAAGATGTAGCTCGTGGTTCCCAACTCTCAGGGGGAGGAAACTTTTTTTCTAGCGTAATAAGGAGGCACTTTCCTTGCGTGCGACCATGGACCTCATGGGTCCTAGCTGTCAGCCTCTCCACATACAGTCCTCTTCCGATGACTCTCGTTTGTTGACCACGCTGTGCCGAGCGCACGAAGGCGGTGGACGACGGCGAGGCCCCGGACGGGAACGACCAGGAGATGGGGAAGATGCGGCAGTGGAGTCACAGACGAAGAGGAGTACGACATACGAGGGTTGACTGGTTCGGTGTGACCTGGGGCTGCAGTTGGCGGAGAATAACAGGAGGGGTGGAGGGGTGGAGGGATGGCCTGGCTGGTGGTGGTGTAGCGCTTCGCAGCGAGGCGTGCGAAGTAGCGTCGCTAGCCGCCGGAGGCGGGAGCAGGAGGTCCCGCCGGTGCTGGAGGAAGAAGACGAGAGATTGAAGATGCATGCCGGCCGTTGGATGTACATCCAACGACTACAGATGTCAGAATCATTTGTTGACTAAGTTGACAACGCCTTCCGTAGGCTTCGACCTATTGGCCCACAATGTCAGCCTCCTTACGTGCGAAGATATAACTGGTGGGTCCTAGCTGTCAGGAGGAGGAATAATTTTTTTTGCCCGTAATAAGGAGGCACTTCCTTGCGTGCGAAGATGTAGCTATTGGGTCCCAGCTGTCAGGGGGATGAAACATTTTTTCCGCATAATAAAGAGGTACTTCCTTGCGTGAGAAGATGCAGCTGGTGGGTCCAAGCTGTCAGGGGGAAGAATAATTGTTTTCGCGTAATAAGGAGGCAGTTGCATGCGTGTGTCCATGGACCTGGTGCGTCCCCACTGTCAGCCTCTTCACGTACAGTCCTCTTCCGATGACTCTTGTTTGTTGACCACATTCACCACACTGCGCCGAGCGCACCAAGGCGATGGACAACGGTGAGGCCCCGGACGGGAATGACCAGGAGATGGGGAAGATGTGGCAGTGGAGTCGCAGACGGAGAGCACTACGAGGGTTAACTGGTTCTGGTGCGGCGTGGGGCTGCAGTCGGTGGAGAATAACAGGAGGTGTGGAGGGTTTGAGGGATGGCCTGGCCGGCGGTGGGGTAGCACTTCGCAGCGAGGCGTGCTAAGCAGAGCCGCTAGCCGCCGGAGGCGGGAGCGGGCGTTCCCAGCGGCGCTGGAGGAAGAAGACGACAGATTGAAGATGCATGCCGGCCGTTGGATGTAAATCCAATGGCTATGGATGTCAGAATCATTTGTTGACCAAGTTGACAACGCCTTGCATGGGCTTCGACCTATTGGCCCACATGTCAGCCTGCAAAAATGTGGCACATATTCAACCCTTGTTTTTTAGAATTTACAGTCCATTTGCTGGGATGGGTGAACAAATAATGTAGCATCTATGCGGTCCATTTAATTTTCTTCTTAGAAATCACAGCCCATTTGCACTTTCTCGAAATACACGAATTTGCTGGGCTCGTTGTAAATATAATGTTGGGTTGGACGGAGCAATGTTATCAAAAAATAAACCGGGGATGGGCATTTTATTATATATAAAATTAGATAATTAGCGCATTATTGCTCAAAAAAATGAGCGCGTTATTATTACATTGGTCCTTAAATCCGAGCAAGCTTTTGTACGCAATCACCAGGATTTTCGTTGTAAAAAAAACCAGGATTTTCCTCGCGAAATTCTGTTAAACATTTTTTTTATAAGTTAATAAGACGTGGGATATTTTTATATATATGTATCTATTAAATATATGATAATAATATATAATAACATAAAATAATTTAAATATATATATAATATAGTTAGAAGGGAAAACATAAGTTGGACCTGGCATTCTTATTCTTATATATAGAAAAATAGAAAAGAGTTCTGCGTTTTCTTCAAAAAAACATAAGTTGGGCTGCGGATGTTTAAGACAAAATAAAACCTAGGCTGGGAGGCCCATGGGCCAGTAGATACATGCTGGAGCTCAAAACAATAAGTTTAAAACGGGCATGTCGTGGGCTGCGCCCTGCGCATGTTAAAAAACAAAACCTAGGCTGGGCAGGCCATAACCCACCTGATACTTGTTCGCCCTCTGAAAAAATTATACCCGCTAGCTCCCCGATGACAGTTTTTGTTGTAAATTTATCTCGTTTATTGACTACGTTGACAGACCCATGGGCCCCACGTCAGTATAACATTAGGAGAAACGAATATCCATTTCCGAGAGAAAGCTTTTTTTCCAATGAGGCACTTGGTTGCATAGGGCCATGGACCTTGTGGGTCCCGACTGTCTGCCTCTCCACGTACAGGACGGGAACGAACCGGAGCCGGGGAAGATGGGGCAGTGTAGTAGTAGTTTGCACGCCTTCTTTGTGTTGAGTACGCCGCAGTAGCCCAGTAGCTATACCCCCTTACTCGCACCTGCTCGGCGCGGGATCGATTACCCCTATATTCCCAATTTTTTTGCCTCTGCTATTACTGACATGTGAGTCTCCCCTTGTCATCCACACACAACACCTCCAACACTAGCCAGAATTTTGTCCCTAGTTTTCTCTGTTTTTCGCACTCTCAACATTGTCTGGGCATTTGAAAATAGCATATCTTTTTGACTGTGCATCATATGAAGATGTGCTAAACATGAATGTTGATCAGCATGATGTTAGCTTGCTGTTAGTTCCATTTTCGACCATGAATAAAATTTGGAACATGCTATTATCCCTGTTTGAAAAGGGCGTGTTGATATAAATGCTATGCCTCTGAAACTTGCAGTTTCTTATCTAAAACTGAAACTTGCAGTTTCTTCTCTGAAAATCACATGGTCTGTACTTTTATATGAAACTACATTTTTGAAAGTACTAAAAATAGATCTTCGGAATTCAGAAAATACTTCATATGCTCAATACTGCAAAGATCTGAAATTCAAAAGACATTCATATCTGAAAGTACCCAAAATACACAACACAAAACACAATTCACAACCTGCAAACACTGATAACCCTAAGCTCCTCCTATGATTATTCATCGGGGCACTCCCCTCCTATTCCTCGGTGGCAGACCGCCGCCTCATGAGACGAGGTGAACGGCGAGGGAGCCTTGGAGAACGGCGGGGAAGCGTCATCGCGCCAATTGCTTTTCTCCTCTTGTGGTTGGGTCCGGTCGACGAAGACTCCACCGGCTCGCTCTGACACGTCACCCTCACAAATGGTACCGTGTGGATGCTCGATCCTTGATCCTCTGGATGCTCAATCTTGGATCGATACTCCCACCACCTCCGCCTCACAACCGGATTCGGCGAATCTGTCTGCTCCATGGCCCGGAGCAGCAGCTCTATGGACTCCCGCGCGACTCCATTCGGGTGGATCGCCGCCTTTTAGCTCTTTTTAAGATATTTGGCCATCGCCATCACCGTCGCCGCTAATTGCCGCTGGTTGTCAAACCAAGACTGTATCTCCATCATCCTGGCTAGCTTCACAGGGTCACCGTCTGCGATCGTCACGTATCGGTTGTACTCCTCCATCGATCTACTTCTCCACAGCACCTTCACTCGCCGGCGGTGGTTTTGGAATGGAAGAGGAGCGGCGGCAGTTTTGGAATGGAAGAGGAGAGGAGTGGCGGTTGTCGGTGTAATGAGAACCAGGGTCTCATCAACCTTCTTAGCATGGGTCATTCCCGTCCAGGATTGTTGCCTGGCAACCCTGGCAAGGCCAAGCTTCCCGGCGAATACCATATCTGGCAAGCATTATATTAACAAGCAAAAACAAGAGCTCGTTGGGGAGAAGCTTCTTCCCAGCGGCATGATCTCCTAGCAAGACAAGACCCGGCAAGGCTTGTCGGGGGATAGCTGGGAACAAACACAAGATTATCAAGAAGGCGTTCAAGCCAATGATCAGAAGACAGAAGACCGAAGGCTGGGTTCCCGGTAAGATCTTGCCGGGAAGGCTCACGAAGACCCGGCAAGGCCTCGCACCCGGCAAGGTCCCACCGCCCTGCCACCGCTCCAGCGCAGCAGACAGCCTGTCGTTTAGGGCTTGTCCTCCTGGATGCGTGTCTTGGCACTAACGGCGGGTGAGGTTAAGTGGTGCTGATGGGACGGGCTCTTTTTCCGTCCCCAAGAAAGTAAGGGACACCTAAGTGGAGCATTAAATGCGTTTGTCCTAAGTCGTCAGTGATAAACATGTAAACCCTGTAGCAACTTTACAACTCTTGTACTTGCTGTTCGCCACTGTTGGTGACCCCTTTGTTGTATAAAAGGAGGCCCAAGGCGAAGCTACAGAGGGGGAGGACCTTCTAGCCCATTCTGCATGCGTAGCCGCTTCTTGAACGTACTGTTCATTGCAAGCGCTCCGTGTACTCGAGCTTAAGAACACCCATAATAAACCAAAGCAGGAGTAGGGTTTTACGCTTCTCAGCGGCCCGAACCTGGGTAAAGATCCCCGCGTTGATCGTTGGATCCGCTCTTTGTGCAAATCTTTTCCCTAGCCGAACCGTAAAAGGGATCCAAGCGATCCCATAGGTGTCGTACGCCGACAGCGGTGGTCTTGGAATGCAAGAGGAGCGGCGGGCGGCGTTTTTGGAATGGACGAGAGCGGCGGCGCGCTGTCAGTGGATCCATCCTAATAACTAATTTACCCCTCACTTACAAAGCGACCCCACATAAACTTGAGTACTGACCCCACGTTACCTAGTACTGACCAACGGAAGGCTTACAAAAATGCCTACCACCCTAAAACTTTCTTTTTAGTTTGCATATATAATTTGGTCAAAGTCAAACTTTGTAATGTTGGACTAACTTGATAGGAAAAAATACCAACATTCACAATATGAAATCAATATTATTAGATGCATCACGAAATTAACTTTCATATACCATATATCTTTAATATTGTAGATGTTGATCTTTTTTTATATAAATTTGGTCAAAGTCAAAAGAAACAGAGGGAGTATTGAAGAGCTTGATAGGGTTGTTGTTGCCTGCATCATCATGGCTTGTTTCACAGCTTCCAAGATTCACAACCAACTCATAAGATTCCCATAAAAAGTACAACAAAGATGCCTATGCATCTCATTGATTCACAGATCAGAGCCAATATTAACTTTAAAACTAAAACAAAGTTGTGAGAATGTGTACATGTAAAGAAAAATCGATTGATGCTTCTCTGAGAAAAGAGCAATCCCTGGAGAAGTGCCAATATATCCAGCAAACCATAAACCTAATTCATGTAAGCTATTTGATTCAAGGATTTGCTGCAATACTGAAACCAGTCCAGTTTATGGGCACGCATGTCAAACACGGCAGATTAACATGTCTCTGCATAAGCTGGTCGCCAAGAACTTGTGGAACCATCCGAACATCTGTGCCCGTTGGAAGCCACGTAATTTTAGATGGTGGCACTCACACTCTGCATATGCGGGTTCCATCCAAACATTTGTGCAGTTCCACTAAAATGTAGCTGAATAACCCTATTTGCACAGATAATGAAAAAGCATGATTAATATAATAGTGGCACTAGTTGATGAAACATACACAAATAAATAGAGGCAACTTCATTTTCTTAATGGGAAAAGATTGCGATACAATAAGTTTATTAAAAGAAAATACAACAGTAGCACAGTATGACAAAGCACGATGATGTGGATGAAGGACAGGACTGACCTGTGTGAGATGACTTAGTGAGATCAAGTTATTCTTTAGGTCATTGTATCTTTCCATGAAGGCAATTCGTTGAAAACTATGAACAAATTTAGTGCGGTAGTAGGAGGGGACTTGAGTCATTCCAATCTCTTTTTTTGTGCAATTCAACTAAAACTATGGCGCCCGCCGTGCTGCGAGGGAGAGAGGGGCCCTGCGCCGCCTCGATGGTAGGCGTCATAGGGACCGATGAGTGGACTCAACGGTAGGCCTGATAGGGCACATCGACCCAATTCTCCCGGATACACCTTCTACAAGTGATGAACCAGGAAGGGCCTTGTGTCATTCCAATCACTTTTTTTGTGCAGTTCAACTAAAATTAAGCATCCCTGTTTGCAGAGATACTTAAATGTGTCATTACTTTAAGAATGGGACTATTTGATGAAATGTATACTAACAAAGAGAAGCACTTTCATTATCTACATTGGAAATGAAATGATAGCAAGGACAGTAGCTCTATTTTAACTGTATTATTACTTCATTTTATCAGTGGCACTAGCGATGCCAAAACATTGCCTCAAATTATTAGTGGCATTAGATTAAGGTGCGAAATAATACATAACATTATTGCTTTCTCATGGCACTGCCAAAACATTAGGACAAGATCACTAGCTGCATGCAGAGTCAACATGCAGGATCGTTCTGGCAAAGGTTAGTACCAAAAAGGAACATACCTCGTCATGGGAACCATATCTGCAGTCAACGCCATAGTAGATGGGTTGACACCAGTCACCAACATGGATGATTATATTCATGTGACCTTTTTGTGTAGCTCACCTAAAATGAAGCAATGTTTGCATCATGCAGTTAGCAAGAAGTACTTGGTCCCATGAGCTGGCAGCTTCTTCATTAGTTGCACTAAAACTGAGCAACATCAAGGTTGGTCGTTAAGCTCGTGGAATGTGCAACTATAATTTGGATATGCTTTTGTGCAGTTCAACTAAAATCAAGCGTCCATGTTCATTACACAAATATGTGCAAAGTGCCATTGTGGTGACAGTGACGGCTAATCTTGCAAAGGCTAATTAACTGTTGGAGGAGATTAACCATAGAGTTCAACGAGAAGGTTAGGAACTCCAATCACCCTTTGTGCGGTTCCACTAAAATCAAGAGATGTTGCCGGTGTGACATTTTAGTAGAACTGCACAAGACACTCTTTCCAAAAAAGAAGTGTTTTGTGTAGTTCACCAAAAGGTCGCAATAGCAATGAGGTGAAATGTATATCTCTATTTGCACAAATAGGTAGAAAGGCGGGTGAATAACAAGTGATGAAACATACGTCAAATGAAAAGAAGCATCGTCCTTATCTTAATGGCAATCATAGAAGGACAGTACCAATTTCTAAAGCTGCAGCATTGCTTCATACTACCGGGGGCATTAAGATTAACAATGACAACTGTTAAATTTGACATTACTTTAATGGTGCCATTGCTTGATTTTACCAGCTACATTAGATTAGCAGGTGCTAAAGAGTTAGTGTAAGGGCATGTTACAGTAGGCAGACCAGGACAGTTGCATTTCTAACGAAAAGAAGCAACTTACTTATCTTAACGGGAAATATAGCAGGACATTAAAACATGGCCATTGCTTCATATTATTGGGGGCATTACATTAAAAAACAACATTGGTTAAACATGTCCTTACTTTAACAGCGAGATTGCTGCATTTTACCAGCGGCATTAGATTAACAACTGCTAAAAATTGCCATAAGGGCATCGGACAGTGAGTGCACCAGCACCATGTACCTCCAACGATGCATAAAGTGGTGATGCAAACAAACATCCAAACAAGATATCCGGGTTGGTCCCATTTTTGTACACTATAACCACCTTTTACAATGTGAGGGCAGCAAATCTAGTGCTGGAAATACTCTGTTGACTTGTCCCCCAGTCCCCACTTTCTTTCCTTTTCCAACCAGTAGATCGGTTCTATATCCAGTTTGTACTTTGTTTTCCCTTTATTTCCCTTTTCAACCAAGAGACCGGTTGGGTAGCCAGTCTCTACTACCCCCACCCCACAATCTTTCCTCTTTGAACCAAGTCCTAGAGTCATGCTAGAACTTTTCCCCCGTTCTTCCCGCTTTGAACCAAGTCGTAGATTCGACTGCATGAACTAGCTTTACCTCTAATAGTAATAATTTAGGTGGCTTTGAAATAGCCGATCGAGCCAATCTACGAGGGGGGCTGAGAAGTAGAAAAAGATTCACATGCATCGATGTGGGGACCTGGGGCAGTAGAGCTAGGCCGGTTTCGAAGGAAGTTATACCTGAGGTTCGTCGGGATTTCGCTAGGTGGGCGGCCGGAGGCCGGATCTGCCCACACCACGGCAGCGAGGAAGACTGGGTCGAAGGCCCTCCCTAGCCGGCACTGTGTGGGTGAGAATGGCAAGGCACGTGTATCGAGATGCGCCGGCAGTGGGTTTGCTCCGTCGCCGACGAGGACCGCATGAACGTTGCACCTTCACCCCTTCCCCGGCAAAGGGGATCCGGCCGGATCTGTGACCAGCGGTGAACAGAGAGAGAGTGTGGCCACCCCTGTCGTGTTTAGATCTGGAGAGGATGAGTGTGTGAAGAGAGCAACCCTAGCAAGCAAGAGCGGAGGCTCCTGCTTATATACATATAGTGGAGTAGTTTTCTTTTTTTCTCTCCATAAAAACAATCGTTTAAAATTGCGTACAAGCCAGGTCGCACTTTGTATTGTTTACTTCTGGTCCCCGGCCCTCCATTAATTGAACAACCGCATGGGTCAAATTATCACGGCTGAAAATATAGAACAAACAAGCTCGAACTCTTTTGAATTTGAGATGTCGATGGCACCATTTGAACACATTGCATCCATGGACTAAGTAGTTTGAGTTTGAGGTAATGTGTGGCTTTTGCAGTTCACATCTAAATGGGGGCACACCATACATTTTGTTTGCTTACCACGCTATACTTATAAAACATGCACAATTTACATTTCGAATAGCTAGCTAGAGCTAGAAACGTATTGTTTCCAACATAAAGGGAAATCAAATTTCTGAAAATTCGTGATCTTAGCTTTTGCAAAAAAAATGTAAGAGCCATCAATCTTTGTTCTGATTTTGAACATAAACTATATGCAACCGTTTTTGAGGGAGACCAGGTCTATTGTAAAGGTTTGCAAGTACATAGCATCTCTGATAAAAAATGCATCAAAATTCTGAGACCAGCGAACAACCAATTGCAGTCAGAAAGAGCCGTCGACGCATCGTTGTCACTGCTATCCTACCGAAGCTGGCTTGACCCTGTCAATGACTGTCGAGGAGTCTTCGTGCCCGTGCCCCTAAGGAGCAGCGCCCCAAAGGCGTAGTTGTCATCATTGATCTAAGGCACCTAATTAATATAACACCAAATTCTCCCATATGACAAGAAACGCTAACCTCACTGCCCCAAGGAGACAACATGAATCTACGTCGGAGCTCCATCGACTGCGTCCCGACAAACAAACTCGATGAGGATCAAAGCTCAAAGAGCAAACTAGTAGAAAAGGCGTCAATCGATGTCGCCGATGTCCGAACGTAGCCGGCTTCACCTTCTTGCTGGCAACCGAGTAGTCTTTGTGCATGTGCCCCTAATAACCAGCGCCCTATAGGAACACAGTTGTCATTGTTTAACCCTCACATTGATCCGAAGCACATGACACCAAATCTCGCCGGATGACAAGAAACCTTAACCTCACCACCCCAAAGGAGATGACAAGAATCTATGCTGGAGTTCCATCGACTATGTCGAGACGAATGAACTCAAGGAGGATCGGAGCTCGAAAGACAGACTCGGAATAAGAAGCGTCGACATCGTCCGCCTGAGCGTTGCGCGTGCGAGGACTAAAACCCCTAACATAAACTAATAACCGGAGCATAGGCACCGGGATTCACCTCCCCGCCATCGGTCGATGGAGCGGTGGGAAGAGGGGAGGGGTGAATCCACTGGCTCATCGGTGAAGCAGGGAGGGGAGAAGTTGCCCTAGCCGCCTAGGGTGAGTGGACTAGATTTGTATTCATACCGAGAATGGATTCAAATTTTATTGGTATTGCAATATACTTAGTGCTGATCCTACTTTTTTTTTTAGATTTATCAACAGAACTATAGCCGTATGTTAGTACGACATGGCCTGCATGATATGCACATGATAGCCAATCCAGCCGTCTGCTGGACTCTGGTCACATGGATGGACGAACTGATCTCCCCTGTCTTGCAGGGATCATCCAGGCAACGACGTGTGTACAACACTACTCTAGTACTACTATCGCTGGTGTCTCTCTTCTAGTACAACTCAGCCGACGCGTCAGGCCTGAGGGATGGGGGAGAGTGTGCCTATGGTCGGCTGCTCAATTGCGGTCCCACATGTGAGTGCAAACGCAAGATGACTCGCGTTCCATTCCGTGAGTAGCGTGCCGGACCGACCGACCATGTGGGGTGCGACGTGCGTGCTGTATACATGTAGTACCACCATTTTGTTTTTGTTTTGCTCCATGGCGCAATCCATCGATACAAAATTATACTTTTTAAAAGTGGAGGGCGGGGCTTTTCCCGCGCGTTAGGCGGGGCAGTTTCACCTAGTCGGTTCGACAGAGAGGCGAGGAGGCCGAGGGAGTAGCGGATTCAACTTACTGCTGGAAAGGTGGGGCTGTGTGATTTGACGGCTCATTACTGATGGAAAGGTGGGGCCTTGTGATTTGACTGCTCATTTATAGTCATTATTACTGCGGCACTACGACCGGGGTGAGTCTCCCCCTCCATGGTGTACATGTGCTAAGCATGCCACATATGCAAAAAAATTGATGTCACAAGGTAGGAGTAAAGAGAAGAGAGAGGAGTTTGGTGACCCCAGGAAGAACGAATGCGAAGCGCGCGGACCTATGCAAAACACTTAAATGAGAGAAGTTTACACAACGCATGAAGGAGTTTAGTTGTCAAAGAAAGACTTAGCACCCCATCTAAGCACGTAGTACTATGCATAATTTGGTGCATGAAACGTCGATCCAGATGCTGGCTGTCCCTCATCCAGCATCATATACTAGTATAGTAGTACTACGTACATGCTGTACTAGTATCGATGTTCTCTCTTTTCTACTTTAGTAGTAACTCAGCCGACGCGCATTCCATTCCGTGAGCGGCGTGCCGGACCGACCATGTAGGTGCGACGTGAATGCGAGGAGCGTGCTGTATATGTCCCACTTTTTTCTTTAATTTGAGCTTGTTAGTTTTGCTCCATGGCGCAATCCATCGATACTTACAAAACTATAGGCAAGGGTGGGGCAACTTTCGCCTGGTCGGTTTGACAGAGAGGCGAGGAGGACAAGGGAGTAGCGGATTCAACTTACTGCGGGAAAGGTGGGGCTTTGTGATTTGATGGCTCATTACTGCTGGAGTGTGGCCTTGTGATTTGACTGCTCGTTATAGTCATTATTACTGCGAGGGGTAAGTCTCCCCTTCCGTTCCCCACTCTAATCTGGTGCATGACATGTCAACCCGGATGCTAGTTGTCCCACATGTCGGCGAAAGGAGGTATAATTATTGCCGATGACCTAAGGAGGAGCAAAGAACCGTGCGGTATACTCTAGTTTTCCACTGGAGTACTAGCCCGACGCGGAGGAGTGCGAAACACGGCAGCCCAGTGCGATATGGCGATAAAAAATGATCTAGTTTGCTTGTGATCCCACGGCACCGCTCATCGTTAGCACTGTTTTAGTCATGTCTGGCAGCCTAGTATACACGAAATAATATGATGAGAATGGCAACGGATAATAATTGTCTTACCTATTCAGGATAATTTAGAAGGACACATGCGGAAACGCCCGAAAGACACAGTGGCAAAAGAAGAAGACATAGGGGCAAATGAAGAAGGAAGATTACCTGCAAGAAAAAAGAAAAAAGGAAGACGTAGACAACGGTCTGGGTGCTGCTCTCTACATCATGAAGGGTTGCTAGGCGTGGAGTTCTAATTGCTTCTTCATCGCCTCCACGACCTTCATCTCCTCTCGCCTCTCGTCCGCCATCTTCTTCATTGCTTCCATGGCGCGGGATTTCTCGAGGCAAGCGTGGATGATCTCTTTCACGTCCGCATGATGTTGCTTGACAACAGCCACATTCTCGGTGTGGAGCTTTGCCATGTCATCCCTAAGTTCCCTGATGACGGCGGTCAGCATCTTCAACGAGGCACTGCTCTTCTCTCGCAGCTTCTCCCAGCCGGCGATCTCCTCCTTCAGCAGGTCGAGCTCATGGCAAAGCTTCGCTTTGTCCTCCCGAAGTTCCACGATTTTGCCGGTCGCCTTATCAACCGAGGCATTGCTCTCCTTCACCAGCTTCAGCAAGCCGGCGATCAACTCCTTCTGCTTGTTGAGCTGAGCGGGCATGTCATCGCGGGCTAACGACTTCGGCATTGCCCGATCGACATGTTCGCCTCCACGGCGAATTCGCTTCTGAGAGCCCTCTCCTGCCCATGAGAGATCTTGCGAGGCCTCCGCGGCGTGGCGGGCCCTCTCTTTTTTTTCCGCGGCCAAGGTCGTCGCTCCCTTGTTCTTTCTCGGCCTAGAGCTCTTCCTACCGGCCATGGTAGACGCAAGGAACGACGAACAAGAAAGGCTTATGAGGAGGAATGTGCAGTAATATTCGAGTAGTTAGTTTCCTTTTTTATAACCTAGTACTAATATGCTGCAAAGTGGAAACACGTTTAGGTTAGATCGGTGTGAATAGGTTTGCAATTAATTATAGCATGGTACTTTGGAATGTGACGGGAAACTAGCTCAAAATTTATTGATGGTTTTGGAACGGCTCCCGATGAGTTCTCGCGACCAAGCATTCAAAAACTCGTGATAAATCAATGACCATCTTTTTCCAAACAACCAACTATTTTCATAGAAATACAACACATATAGATGGAGTATTTTCATAGAAATACAATACATAGATGGAGTGATTGTCGCAGTTGCAAACAGCCATGGCGCCGCGTGTTCACTGTAGCAGCAACTGAGCAGGTCAGTCCATCGCTGGCGGGGAAGGAGGGCAGGTCACCTCGCCTACGATGCATCCCCAGTGCCACCGCCACCGCTGGTTGAGCGATTTGGCTTCTCCTACCGCCCATTTGAACAGTTGCACCGGCTTCTCATGCCATTCCGCAGGCATGCGCGTTCTCTCCTCCGCAGTCGACTCCGTGAATATGATCTCTGCCATTAGCCCCAGCTCGAAATCAACGCGACACTGCCATCAGCATCTTACCCCTGAGATCGACATGTGCCTCCGCCTTGTGCTTCGCCAGGTGCAGCTCCCTCGAACTTGTCTCCAATCGATGCGACGCTTCCTCGATCCGATTTGCCCTTGCTGCCCACCACCTGAAACGCAGCTCCGGCATGTCCTCCGGCGCCACCGATCTATGATTCCAGAGCAATGGATCCCCTCTGAAACAAATGTGGGTTTCGCTCAAAGGCGGTAATGCTACAGGCCGCAGGGAGAGGGCAGCCCGCGGGATGCTGGGATCTAAGGGATTATCCATGGCGGAATCAGATGGTCGGGGCGGGGAGGCGAGCGTAGGCGGTGGGAGAGCTCTAGCAGGCGAGCGTAGTACTCCACTCCGTCCATTTTAAAATACAAAGGCCACCAACAGTAACATAGGCAAAAATTGATGACGTTGCCTCGTAGTACTAGCAACCCATGATTTAACTACTCGCATGATGCAATGGATGATAGTAATGTCATTCTCAACAAGTACTTGCTCCCTCACGCGGTCACGCCACTCAATTTGCATGCGCTATATTAATTGACCATCCATTAAGTGAACGACTCTACACGTGTCAAATTATCACGTGGGGTGGCTCTTCATACAAAAATGCATTCCACCGTGTACCCGCGTGTGTGTGCGAGGGAATGAGTGCATGCGTGCACATCTTCTCTTCGTGCACGTACTCCACCAGTGTGTGTGGGGGAGGGAGAGAGCGTATTATACATAGACGTAGAGAGAGATGGTGTGTCCCCGCAAAAAAGAGAGAGATGTGTGTGTCGGAAAGAGTACCCACGCGTGTGTGTGACAGTGTGAGAAAGGATGAGTGCATGCGTGCACCCCTCCTCTTTGTGTACATACTAAACCTAGAGTACAAGTGTATGTGTGTGACATCGACCTATAGAGAGATGGTGTGTGCCAGAAGTCCCGAGAGAGTCGTCAGTGTAGGTGTGTGCATGGGTAGGAGGGAGAGAGATGATACTTATGTGTCAACGCAGTGCGTGTGAAAAAGAGGCTAGTCAATAGTTTGCCACGAGACTATTCCTGGCGAATGCCCCAATAACCGTAAGATCTGCATCCGACGGTGGAAGTTACTGGACGAAAACAACACTAAAAAATGAAATGCCATGGCATTTCTTTTTACTAACACACCACGCCCCTCCCCTGCACAGAAAACTGCCACGCGATCGTTCGCAACTGCCGGTTTGCTAGAAATCCCGATAGGCCGGGCTTTTGGTGGTAGGCGGGGAACTTGGACTGTCGGTTTGCTCACATGCGGTCGCACATGTGAGTGATGTACCAAGTCGATGCGTGTCCCTTCGGTGAGTGGCAGGCCGGACAGACCGTGTGTTGGTGCGACGTGAAGTCGACAGGCTGCAAGTTTACCGCCTACTCCTTGATGAGATTGGTCGATACAAATCCCGATTAAGAAAGGGTAGGGCGGCGTTTTTACCACACGGGAGGTGTGGTAGTTTTTTTTACAATGGGATGGACCCGACACTGCAAAAGTCAAAGCGGTGGACAGTACTACTACGCTTGTCGAAGGCGTACATGGGCCCGCGTTCTCGGATGCGTACGTGGCGAAGCCGGATGCCCGTCAATGATGCAATTTGTGTGAAAGAGAGGCCTATATTATACATATATGTATGTGCATGCGGGTGATATACGAGAAGGGAGGGGAGGGGTTGTCTGCGCGATATATCGATAGAGACAGATGGAGGGAAGAACTCTACGAGCCTACAAGCACTGGGAGAGGGGGTGTTGGGAGATGGTGCGAGAGGCCAACTGGACGGAGACTTGGAAGGAGTGTACAAGTGCGAGATCGATATTTTAAGAGAGGGGGCAAGAACATGTGCGGTTGCGCGCGTCTGAGAGATGAAGCAGAAGGCATGGATGATGAGAGGTGAGCCAATGGATAGACAAATGTGTATGTGGTAGCTAGGCAATCCTATCTAGAGAGGTAGATTGATCGATGTGTACGTGGGAAAACGGGCGAGACCTGACTAGATATAGATCGATCGCTTTCTGTGGAAAACAGGGAAAGACCTAGCTATATATATATAGAGAGGAATATCGATCGGTGTGCATGCATGTGAGAGATAATTAAAGAAGGCCCGAAGTGACGAAGAGGGGGAGGTGTGTGTGTGTGGGTGGGTGAGAGAGTCCTACTAGTTAACTAGAGGTAATGTATGAGTGCGAGATCGATAATAAGAGATGAGGGGGCGAGAGCGCGCTCGCGCGCCTCGTAGCTGGGGCGTGAGGGATGGATGGTGAGAGGGGGAAGGGACCGTGTGTACATGTGTGTGTGGTAGGCAGACCTGCCAGCTAAAAGGGGTATATCGATCGGTGTGTGTGTGTGTGGGAAAGAGAGGGCGATGGAGAGATCTACCTAGCTTGAGAGATCGTGGTAGACAGACCTGAAGAAAGATATTGTGTGTGTGTGCGATGGATAATGCCGAGTGGGAGTGTGTGTGCATTCATGCACGAGAGAAAGTTAGTGGTACAACGATAAAGAGAAGACGACTGTGTGGGTGCAAAAGACTTGGTGAGATCATAATCAATATAAAAGTGAATTCAAATATTTGAATAAGAGATCATGATGTTTGAAACCCATGCATGCATGATATAATGGAGATATGTGGTGTGGTTTTGAATCGAGCATGCTATACTATATACACATCGAACAAGGCCAAATTGATTTGAATTTGATATACCGTTGGTAGGCATCCTTTGACCACATTTCATCCATGCATGGACAAAACTACTCAAATTGGAGATAATGGGTGGCTTTGGTAGCTAACATCTAAATGTTGTGTGTGTGTTGTGTATTAAACACATTATACATATCAAACATCGTTTAGATTCCAAACATCTAGCTAGAGCATACATGTACTACGATTTGAATTCAACATAAAATGGATACACATATTTGAATTCGAGATCATATGGTACATGTAGTTCATATTTAAATGGGAATTTAGTACTATATTCATGTCGTGTGTTGTGAAGATAATATTTAGATGATGTTATAACTAACCTGACAACAATCCCATTCAAATACGGAAAATGGCCTCAATTTTAGTCCATACGGTAGACGGTACAAATTGTTTTTTATTGTTGTTGAGGGAAGTACGAATTGATATGGTACCGTACACGGTAAGCTTGTTCTCCTGAATTTTTAAGTTGTTCATTGTTGTTTTTGAATGGCATTTGTAGTAATTCATATAGTAAAACGGGACATGACTCTCTCTTGTGTGGTGTGAATTGTTTTTTTTACACGTTAAGCTTGTTCTCCCAAAATTTCAAGCCGCGCCTTGTTATCCCGAAATTTCAAGCTATCTCTTTGTCTCTTGTGCTGCGAAACTCCCGCCCCTTCAACCCGTGCCTTGTTATCCCGAAATTTCAACGCGCGCGAAAACTCGCCCCTCCTTCGAAATTGGTCGCGCCGCCCGAACACGCGAAATCCCCCTTCAATCCCTCAGCCGAAAATCCCGCCTCGACGTCCCATGGTCCAAACGGGTAGGGGTACTTTCATAACTTACCCCACATTTCAGACAAGCGTGTCCCTTAGCCATGGTTCCCCCCTCCCACCCCCTCTGCCCCCCATTCATACACCGAGGCCACCAAAACCCGCGAAACCCCACGCTCCTCCATCCGCCACCCGACCGCGTCCCAGCCGGAGCCTCTTCCCCGACGACATCGTCCGCCGCAACAGCTCTACGTCCCTCATCCACCGCACCGGATGAGGATCCGTCGTCGATCTCGTCGTCCCACCGGTTCAGCCGCCCCGTCCTCCACCTCCAAGGAGCTGCCCCGACGTTCGCCTTGTCTATCGCGCCACCTCCATTCCCACAGGGCCGTCTTCACCTGCACCACCGGCATCGCAGCACCATCACCGATTCCTCGGATGAAGTTGAGGCCTAGTCGGTGCCACCAAAGAGGTTCTACCCTAATCGCCGCATTATCTCCTTTATTTGATCTCACGGTGCTGCCGCTGCTCGATCCCGAGCCGCCATGGCGCGACTCCATCGATGGCGGCATCACTGGCCACTTTTTCCACGGTGTCTCTCTGCCATGGCATTGCTCCCTCGGCGGCGACGCCCACATCAGCAGGAGCTGCTGCTGCTGTGGCTCCGGCTGTCGCTGGCCGTGCTGCTGCTGCTCTGGCTCTCGCTCGCGCTGCTGCTGTACTCTTGCTCTTGCTCGCACTGCTGCTCTACTCTTGCTCGCACTGCTGCTGCACGAGCAGCAGCTCCAGCACTCGCTCGCGCTCCTGATGCTGCTACGGCTCTCGCACACGCTGATGCTCTGGGCGCTGCTACTGCTGCACGACCAGCTGCGCCAGCTGCTCTCTGGTAGTACGTTCCCTGCTGGAGCGGCTGCCGATTTAGATCACTGCTTCTCTGCCACTAATGCTCGAGCGGCCAAAATGACAAGTGCATTGCTTCTCTGCTACTACTGCGTTCAGTTCCGATAGTAAAATTCAGTTTCGACAGCAAAATTCAGTTTCGAGAGTACATTTCAGTTTCGACAGTAAAATTCAGTTTCAACAGTTAAATTCAGTTTCGACAGTTAAATTCAGTTTCGACAGTTAAGTTCAGAGACGAGCGGCTGATGTCTTTTAAATCTAGCACTTTTTGGTGATGTATTTTACATCATCTATTGGAGATGCTATTAGAATCCCACTTTAGGTTAACGTTGTCTCTCTTGTCCTGCTTCAGCCTCGCCGTCGTACACCTCACCGACAAAACCGTCCATCACAGTGAATCAGTACCCTCAGCTCCATCTGCAGACGCCTAAGATCTTCTTCCCCGCCTCCGACAGCCACATCAGCAGCAGCATCCTCAGCGACCAACCCAATGATGCTGAGATCGACATGGCTTCGCCAAAGAGGTTGTACACTTGTCGCATCGCTTTTTTACTCTATATGTAATTTATATTGTCCACTGAGCACACATAGTAATGAGAAATATGAATAGTTTCTCCTATATGACAAGCAGTGAGGTACTAGGCAAGTAAGCTATCCATGATGGACTCTCTTGAAAGCCATCATTATTTATTTCTGCGTGTTGGAGTTGTGCATGTGTAGATGGGCCTGGGAGTTGAGCTAGTAGGGCATTGGGCTGGGTCCAAAGTAGTAGAAGTAGTACAAAAAAAAATTGGATTGTAGGATTTTGCCTGTTCAAGCCTGCCTACTAGAATGTCCACTGGTTGAAAGGAAAAGTGCAGGAAAGACATAGGAATTGGAAAGTTTCCTATGGTACTACTATTCATGCATTTGGTTCAAAGGAATGGAGCAAGGGAAAACTGTGGGATTTTTTCCTTTAGTGTCTCTTTCAAAGAAAAATCGTAGGAATTTTAATATCCACTCGGCCCTCCTTTTCAAATCCCTATTCATGAAGAACAAGACTAAGTGATAGTAGCATAATCGCATTATAACTGTACATTTTCATGTGGTTTGACTTTAATATGACCATGCTTCTTTGCATTTCTGTGATCTTCCAATTCCTGTGAACCAAACACCAGATTGACAGAAATCATGTGTTAGCAAATGCTCTATTTTGCACATGCATTCCTATCCTATTCCTGTGTATTTCCTATCCCTGTGTTGTTAGAATCATCCAATTCAAATGAGCCTTTACATAATTATACTTCTGATACAGATAGGTGTCAAAGAAAACTTTGTGCGGTTTGTCCCGCTCCTGCCGCGCCATCATCCGCCCCAGCTGAGCTGCTCCAACGTCGGAAGCGTCCACCGCAGCAGAGATCCCCCCTCCAGACCGCCTTTCACCACCTCAGATCTTCTTCCCCGTTGCCGGCAGCCACCACCACTGCATTACCATCATCAACTGAGGAGATGACATTGAGGACTACACGGGTCCACAAGAGAGGTTGCACTCTTTCGGGTCTGCTTACGTTATGCATCACTTAATATTACCTGCTACTTTATAGTCTTGTTCACCTCTTAGACTCCGAGTCAGGTCCAAACTAATAATCAAACGTGAGTTTTTAAATGGTTGTGGAGTACAAATTGGGGCAGCAATGAATAGTATCTATGTCTACTATCTGCTTAATCTCGGGTGTCTACTATGTGTTTCATGTTGGGTGGGAAACAAACTGTAAAGGAGCCATTACCTGTATTTTTTAACTGAAGCTATTATCTGCCTGCTATCATTGGTTTGGGTCTATCTACTGGTTGCTACCATCACTCTGGATTTCTGCATGCATTCCTTACATAATCTCACTATGTTTTATTCCTATGCATGTCAGTTATTGTACACAATGGTACTAAACATGTAGAGCAAAAGAGAAGAGCCTCGCGTGGAAATATAATGTCATGCAGACGTCGCTCCATGGTGGCCGCAATGGCAGCCCCTCTTCCCCCATTCCAGATTGTAGTCAAGAGGAAGATAACTGTTAAGAGGGGGATTCAGAGGGAGCAGACCACTCCTATTAACCCCCCGAGGTCTTTGCTCTCACTTGGCATGCTGATGTTGGTCATATCATGCATATGGAGCCTTGCATTGCTTACTTTACACATCATATATGTCATTTGCTTAGTTTAGACATGGTTTGTGTGAATGCCATCTGTTTAGTTTCTATATCATATATGTGAATTATGCAATGCCATCTTGTTTAGCCAGGCATCATATATGGGAATTTTGCAATTCCATCCTGTTTAGCGAGTCATCATATATGTGAATTATATCATGCCATACTTTTTGTTCATTACGTATTGCATTTGCAACAATGTTAGTACATTCAACTACTCTTCCTGTGCATCAGCCATTTGACACGATAATGGAAAAATCTGGAGTGAAAACAAGGTCTTCTGAGCAGACAGTGCTATCTGACAAAGCGCATATCTTGCCGGTTATAGATAGCTCCTCAGAGGAGGATTCAGAGATAGATGACTAGTCGTATTCCCCCCCCCCCAAGGTGTATGCTCTAACTTGGCAGGGTTATATTGCTTATATCATGCATATGGTGTCTTGCATTGCTATGTCATTTGCTTAGTTTAGACATGCTTTGTGTGAATGCCACTTGTTTAGTGTCTAATTACCATAAATGTGAATTATGCAATGCCATCTTGTTGCAAGGCATTATATATGTGAATTATACAATGCCATGTTGTTTAGCCAGGCATCATATGTGTGAATTATATCATGCCATCCTTTTTTTGTATTACGTATTCCATTTATCGACAATGTTTGTTTATTCAACTACTCTTCCTGTGCATCAGCCATTTGAATCGGTGATGGAAAAATCTGGAGTGAAAACAAGGTCTTCTGAGCAGACAATGCTACCTGCTGAAGCAGATATCTTGCTGGTTATAGATAGCTCCTCAGAGGAGGATTCAGAGACAGATGACCAGTCCTATTTTCCCCCTGAGGTGTATGCTCAAACTTGGCAGGGTTATATTACTCATATCATGCATATGTTGTTTTGCATTGCTTAGTTTAGTCATCATATTCACAATATTGAATGCCATCTGCTTAGTTTAAACATCATATATGCGATTGCCATCTGCTTACTTGCTTAGTATATAAATCATATATGTGAATTATATCATGCCATCATGTTTACATAGACAGCATGTATGTGAATTATGGCATGCCAATCTATTTAATAAAGACATCATGTAGTTATATCATCTCATCTTGTTTACATAGTCATCATATTTTGAATTATGTCATTCTATCCATGAATCATATCATGCCATCATGTTTCCATAGACATCATATCTGAATTATGTCATTCTATCCTGTTTAGTTAGCCATCATATATGTGATATTGTGTCATACTATCCTGTTTAGTTAGCCATCATATATGTGAAATTGTGTCATGCTATCCTGTTTGGTTAGACAACATATATGTGAATTATTTCATGCCCTCTTTTATTCCCCACTATCCATTGCACCTGTCTATCATACAATGTCTGTACATTCAATTACTTTTCTTGTTTATCAGCCATTTGAATTGGAGGGGGTGATGGCAGTATCTAAGGGAGTAAAAACACGGTCTTAAGAAAAGACAGTGCTACCTGTCGATGCAGATAGAACCACGGTTGTACTTGCCCAAGAACCAGCCCCACCACACATAACCCAGACTCTCACAGACTGTACCCCTACCCAGTTGGACAGAGAACCAGCTACACCCCATCTAACCCCAACCCCAGCAGATAGTAACCCAGTTCCACTTGACACAGCACCATCTCTACCACAGAGCTCCCAAACACGAGCAGTTAGTAAGGCAACTGCAGTGCCCAAAGCACGAGGACCAGCACTGCGAACCCCAACTCAATGCTTCAAGTAGAAGAACAACTGTTCTCAGGTCAGATTCCATAGCTATCGTGCATACTCCTTTGCTCTTGCATCACTGTATTTACTCATACCAACTATTTCAAATTTGAAGGATCCAATTGAAACTCTAATGGCACAATAGGTATGTTTTAAACCTGTTTCTTTAATTGGTTTGCATTTGTAATTTCTTGCTCTATGTTGATTTTAGTTTCAATTGTATAAACAGTTATGTTCTCATGTCATGCACATTACAAGTGTTGTTAGTGCTATTAGTTTCCCACACTTATATTCAGTCTATGCCGCTTTGTCTTAAACATATATGATTTGAACTACATCTTTATCTTGATTTGGCAACATAAACTAGGATGATATAGACAATACAATGACCATAGTACATAAATATATGTTTGTTTCATGCTATTATCCTGTCAACATTACTAATGAACTGGTTTACCAAAATGAGTTTCATATACTACATGCTAAACTTGTGATGTGTCGGCTTGTTCCTCTTTTAGAATGCCGGCGGAATATTGGAGAAGAGTACCCTATTATGCAACGGTAAAGGAAGTAATGCAGACAAGGTTCAAGATAGTGAGACAACCCTGTTTGTCTCCAAGAAAGCTGATAAAAACTATCTTCAAGACAGTGAGACAACCCCAAAGTCCTGCCTTGATGTATTGTTCGAGTTACTGGCCACTACCGCTGGCACAACCTCTTCGAACTCGCTGCCTGAATCAGTTCGGCTTCTTGAGTCTCAACTGCAAGTTGAAAGACAATGATCAGCTGTGCTGCGACAAGAAGCCGAAGGACTGAGGAAGTCCCTGCAGAATTCAGATGCATACTTTCTGGAGAAACAACAAGAGTTGGAGGATTTTAGCACCAAACAAGAGAAAACTAATAAGCTTGCTAAGCTTCTTGCCAGCATGGTGGGTGCCCAGGGTATCGTTTCTTGAGCTCTTCTGAAGTGGTTTTAGTTCTGGACTTGTTTTGCTGCCGCGTTTATTTGCACTGGTGGCCAATTTAGACGCCCGGTGTATGTAATATGCTGCTTTGTTGTTCCCTAATATTTGCACTGGTAGCGAACTTTGATGCCCAGTGGATGTAATCTGTGTAATCTCCGTAATAGCCTAGCATTAGTTGCTTTCTTATTTATTTACTTATAGTCTTATTTATTTGTTTGCTTGTAGTCACTGCAGTTCTTTTTCCTCGGTTTGCTAGTGGCCGCAATAACCATGGGCCACATATGGGCCATGGTAACGATGGGCCTCCTACGGGCCGTAGGACCCATGGGCCTCCTAAGGGACGTAGGATCCTTGGGCCTCATACGCGCCGTAGGATCCATGGGCCGTACTGTTCATGGGCCAAAACAGGACCGCCATATGGACCGTTAACGGGCCTAAATCGTAACCTTCCTTTTATGGGCCCAGACCATAACGGCCCGTTAACAGGCCGGAAGACAGCACAGGCTTAATTCTATTAAGATGCATGACGGGTCGTTAATGGGTCGGATTACAGGACAGGATGAAAACGGACCGATTGTTACCACGGGCTAAATTTGGCCCATTAGCATAACAGGCCAGTAACGGACCGTAAGTAAACAAGGGCCGGAAATGAGCCCAAGAATTTATGGGCCCTTAGAAGGCCGAAAGAGAGCACGGGCTGGAAACAGCCCAACTGAATCATGGGCCGTTAATGGGCTCAAAGATATTTACTGTTCATGATGGACCTGATTCACAACAGGCCATCAATGGGCCCAGAGATGCGAAATGCCTCATATGGGCTGAAAGACTTCACGGGCCATAGATGGGCCGAAAGTGACAACGGGCTGGAATCATATGGGACGGCCCACATGACGCTACTGGGCCGAAATTGAAACGCCATAACGGGCCGTGAGTACCTGGGCCGTACATGGGCTGTATGCGAACATGTCATTAACGGGCTTTCCATGGGCCGGCCCGTTAAGTTTTGACCAAGTCAAACGGGTTGGCCTTTATAACCTAAATGGGCCACTGTTGGGCCGTGCCACGTGTCACTGTTCCATAGGCGCATCTCATCCAGTGAATGGACGCCATCTGTCGTAACGCCGACCAGACACGTGGATCAGCTGGCCAATGAGAATTTTACACGTGGAAAATCCCCATTGGTCAGGGCTGTTAACGGGTTATTGGATCCAAACCGGAACCCGATAGCTTAACGGCGACCCATTACGGTGGATGCCACGTGTCGGTTACGCTTGACGGAAACACTTCCATGACGCGGCATTTATCGTCATGGAAGTGGACACTTCTGTGATGATAATTTCAGTATTGTCATGGAACACTTCTACGACAACACAGGTATGACTATCTTGATTCTGTCATAAAATTGTCATGGATGTACATGCATGACAGAAAATGTGACCTACTGTGACAAAGACGTATCATCACGGAAGTGTTTTTTTGTAGTGTTGATGTGGCACCTCCCTCGCAAACCGAAAAGCCCCCTTGGATATCTATAATGACGGGTTAAGGTCGTAGCTAGGTGCCTGCCCCACCCCCACATCGTGTTGGCGGGACGCATGCACGTACTCATACTTTGGTCGGACATGCATGCATGTCACCATGACCTACCATAAGACGGACCAAGTGAATCTATCTTGGCCAAACAACCACTGTTGTTGTCGGTCAAAAAGGGATATAATAGACCGCTCGGGCCCATAGATTGGACCATCACCGTAAACCGCATGAGAGGGGCCACAAAACCAGCACCACCTGCATGGGGCCCAAATTGATGTACGTTGGAACGATGATGTGTTTTAAATACCCAATAATGTACAATTTTGATGTGGCACCTACCTCACGAAATGGACAACCCCCATGAAAGGTAGGTAGTAATTAAGGACGACGTCGATGTACGTAGGATGTCGATCCAACCCACCATTTCAAGCGCATGGGAGGGAGTCCTGACAATGCATGAGCTCAAACTTTGCTCGGACATGTCACCATGACCCGCGGTAACACGAACCAGGAGGAATCCATTCATGGCCAAACCCCCTCGTTGTCAGCCAAAGGGATGATATATATAAACCAGGCCCACAGATAGGCGTGTCGTTGAAAACCGCACATGGGAGACGGGGTCGATCAGAAGACCCTATACCCTGCATGCGGCCCAAATATATGTATATATGGGTGGTGTGTGATGTGATCAAATCCCCAATGCACAACTTCGATGGGGCACCAGCTGCATTACAAACCGAACACCGTACACCGAGGAAGCCACGTTAAGTATGATGTCGGTTCCCCAACTTTGAGCCGGCGGGAGGGAATCGAACAAATGTTCCCCAAGTAAATTTGGTCTCACATGTCGTGACCTATACCAAGAGGAACCCGTCATGGTGAAACCCTTCTTGTGCGTTGTGGGTCAAAGGATAGAACGTGCGGGCCCACAAATCTCGAACGTTGTGGGTCAAAGGATAGAACGTGGCAGGCCCACAGATCAATCTCAATCATTCTCTGATTTTTCAAAACAACAAATAACAAAAAACATCATTCTCCAAATTAGAACGTGGCGGGCCCACAGATCAATCTCGATCATTCTCCGATTTTTCAAATAAACAAACATCATTCTCCAAATTTTCAAAACAAGGATCTCAAGGTTTATTTAATCGACATGACAGGTCACTACAGACACATTTAGATGTTAAATGTCTATAATGACCGTATCATGGCACTTAAATGAAGCTTGAGATATAGCAACTTCCCACCCGGTCACCCATCCTTAGACTGCTCTAGCCCCAAGCTCGCTTAACTTGTGCATTCCATTCGACTAGGCTAGCGGATGGGAAGCTGCCCCTTGCTGATAAGAGTTGCCTCCTCGCGTTTAAGGTGTTTACCGATGGTCACCGTGTGGGACCTACTCCTTACCATCACACACGTTTGTGCTTTTAGAAACTGTGTGCAATCTTTACATACCGGACCACTTCCATTCATACTTCCATTATTTTTTTACTACTTAAAACTAGCAGGAAGAAGCAAAAGCTTTGCCTTTTCATTAATTAAGAACAAGATAGTTGCCCAGTTAATTGCGGAAAACCGGGCGAAAACCAATACAAATAGGGCCTAATCCTACGGGAACTCTTGGCTGAGCATGAATTGGTATAGGCCTTCATCCACGCGTCTGATACGCTCGTGGAACTGCTGTACCGCAATATCGATCTCCGCCCAGGATATTTCATCGGCGACAGTCAATTCCAAGCCGCGACGAGTATTTTTCTCTGCTTCATCGTTGGTGGCACCTGGGGGGCCGAGGAGGTTGAAGAGCCAATCGACAAGCCCGTTGGCGTCGTGGCGGCGGATTCTGGCAGTGCGAACTTCGTCCGGCGCAATTATGGCGCTGACGGCGTCTGCCCATTCCTGGCGGTGATTCAGGATGCTTATCGGCCCTGGAAACGGCCTCTCGGGTGGTTGAGTCAACAGGATGCTGACACGGCTCCGCTCAGATAGTGCGGCACACCGCACCTGATGCGCGGCGGCGTTCTCCCGCTCTTGCACGGCAGCGCTTTGCCACTATTGCTCCGCTCCGCTCCATGGGCGGCGACGAACACATGTGTAGACATTGACCCGCTAAAGCACTGGGGCGTGATGATACTGCTCACGCTCGGCGGCGCGCTGCCTCTCTTGCTCGGCAGCGCACGGCCGTTCTGGCTCTCCGGCCTGCTCCGGCTCATTCTCCTCATCGAGGAGGTTGATGACGGCGGCGGCGCTTCGCCGGATTGGCATGATTGGAATGGTATACTGCGGTATGGCCGGTGTGTCGCCGCCTAGCCTCCTATGCCCACTGACACTGGCAGTGGGAAACCGATGGGGGGGAGTGGCGGGAAATCTATTGGGGGGAGTGGCGGGAAACCGATTGGGGGAGTGGTGGGAAATAGTAGCGTGTTTGGATATATAACACCATTAATATGGAAAACTTGGGAAAGAAGGAAGCGCGAGCTAGCACGACGCGTGCACACAGTGCTTACCCACGGGTGCCAGACGGTTGAACAGAACTGCTTTAAATTATTCATTGTTCGTTTGGCATTTTTTATACATCATAATAGAGTTTTCTAGGCATTTAATGTGTAAAATTCAAATTTGAACTACAAATACATGCTCCAGTGCACCAAAATGGGTTGAAAATCATATATGTGTCCTTGGGTGCATGTTTAGGTCCCATGCAAGGAATGAGGATGAATTACAAACATCTCGGCGTCCTGGCTCGGCCTCAAACATTGAGAATCTTGGTTTTTAAATCCCCATAAATCCAAAAATCACCTGAAATTCATGAAACTTTACATGGTGTCATGACATGGCACATACATGCCATGGTAAAAAAACTGACCAATTTGGGACAAGTTTTGGTACAAGCCTCTTAAAAACCGGAGCTTCTCGCAAGAAGCCTCCGATAGGGAACGTGTCACCCTTGTGGGCGAAACGACAATCGCTGCCTCTTCTCGCCTTGTATTTTTTTTCTATGGGCAACATAGACCAATAGGATATTTGTGCTAAAATATGGAATTATTCAGGGTTCGTTTGGCCTTTTTTATACATTAATTGAGTTTTCTAGGCATTTAATGTCCATAATTCAAATTTGAACTACAAGCACATGATCCAGTGCACCAAAATGGCTTCAAAAACCATACATGTGTCCTTGGGTTCATGTTTGGGTCCCATGCAAGAAATGGGGATGAATTACAAACATCTCGGTGTACTGGCTCGGCCTCAAACATTGAGAATATCGGTTTTTAAATCCCCGTAAATCCAAAACTCACCCTAAATTCATGAAACTTGGCATCGTGTCATGACATGGTAGAAAATTTGTCCAATTTGGGGCAAGTTTTGGTACACGCCTCTTACAAACCAGAGCTTCTAGCAAGAAGCCTCGTGGTTCCGATAGGGAACGTGTCACCCCTGTGGGCGAAACGACAATCGCTGCCTCTTCTCGCCTTGTATTTTTCTTCTACAGGCAACATAGACCAACAGAAGATTCGCGCTGAAATATTGAATTATTCAGGGTTCGTCTGACCTTTTTATACATATATTAATTGAGTTTTCTAGGCACATAATTCAAAGTTGAACTACAAGCACATGCTCCAGTGCACCAAAATGGCTTCAAAAACCATACATATGTCCTTGGGTGTATGTTTAGGTCTCATGCAAGAAATGGGGATGAATTACAAACATCTCGGCGTACTGGCTCGGCTTCAAACATTGAGAATCTCGGTTTTTAAATCCCCGTAAATCAAAAACTCACCTGAAAATCGTGAAACTTGGCATCGTGTCATGACATGTCACATATATGCCGTGGTAAAAAATTTGTCCAATTTGGGGCAAGTTTTGGTACAAGCCTCTTACAAACTGGAGCTTCTAGCAAGAAGCCTCGTGGTTCCGATAGGGAACGTGTCACCTTTGTGGGCGAAACGACAATCGTCGCTACCTCTTCTCGCCTTGTATTTTTTTCTACAGGCAACGTAGACCAACAGGAGATTCGCGCTGAAATATGGAATTATTCAGGGTTCGTTTGGCCTTTTTATACATTAAGTGAGTTTTCTAGGCATTTAATCTCCATAATTCAAATTTGAATTACAAGCACATGCTCTAGTGCACCAAAATGGCTTCAAATACCATACATGTGTCCTTGGGTGCATGTTTAGGTCCCATGCAAGAAATGGGAATGAATTACAAACATCTCGGCGTCCTGGCTCGGCTTCAAACATTGAGAATCTCGGTTTTTAAATCCCCGTAAATCCAAAACTCACCCGAAATTCATGAAACTTGGCATAGTGTCATTATATGGCACATATATGCCATGGTAAAAAAATTGTCCAACTTGAGACAAGGCGCACACATTAATAGCCAATGTAGGCATTTTGGAACAAATAGATGAAACGTTAATATCGCAAACGGTTGTATTGTTTGAACCGTGGGTGTTCCACTAACCATTTACGTGTGGCCATGCATCCCTCTTTTTATTGGAGAGTACTACCTCGGTCCTAGTTTATTGGTCCTCTTTGTATTTTGTGCAAAAATTTGACCATACTAGGTGGCGTGCGTGCAGCTGTTTGATTAGATGGGTCGAGTGCGAGAAGTCCGCCGCGCGGCTCGACGGGACGCGTGCGAACAGTCCGCCGCGCAGGTTCGACGGGACCCGTGTGAGCTGTCTACCGCGCAGGCTCACCCGGAAGCGAGCTCTTTGACCTCCACCCGCCGCCTCGCTCCCAACTTCTCCATTAATGGCGGCCGAGCAGGCTCACCGGGAAGCGAGCTCTTTGACCTCCACCCACCGCCTCGCTCCCAACTTCTCCATTAATGGAGGCCGAGCTGCTGTTTAACATGCGGTTAATGCACCTGGACGGAAGGCGTTAGCTTGTATTCCCATGGCCCCGCTCAACGCTAGCTAGCATTGTTTTCTTCGTGCCTCGCTGAGAATGTGACTTTTAGCCTGTTTTCGACTCGTATACATGTACCTACGAGGTTACGAACGAAATAATACGATGACAAATTGACAATGGCAACAGATAATAATTGTCTTACATATCCCAGATAATTTAAAATGCCACATGCGGCAACGCCCAAAAGACACAGGGGAAAAAGAGAAGAAGATAAAAATGGAAGAAGGAAGTCACTGCTCTCTACTTCTCGATGGATCGCTGGGCGAGGAGTTCTTCCAGCTCCTTCTTCACATCCTCATGACTTTGCTTGACAGCAGCCACGGATTCCTCCACCTGCAGCTCGTGCTCAATGCGGAGCTTCTTCAAGTCATCCCCAAGTTCATGGACGACGGCTGTCAGCGTCATCCGCGAGGCAACGCTCTTCTCATACAGCTCCCTCCAGCTGGCGGCCTCCTCCTTCTACTTGTCGAGCTGCTTGTGGAGCTTCGCATTGTCACCCATGAGTTTCACGATGAGGCCGGTCGCCTTATCAACCAAGACATCGCTAATCTCGAGCAGCTTTTCCAAGCCGGCGAGCAGCTCCTGCTGGTTAATTAGGCCAGCGAGAATGTAGTCGTCGCTGGCTAAGGACTTCAGCCCCGCTAGCTCGTCGAGTTCGCCGATGCGGCGAGAGCACTTGTGAGAGCCCTCGCCTGCCCGTGAGAGCTCGTTCGAGGGCCCCGCGGCGCGGCAGGACATCTCTGCTACGGCTGCCACATTGCGGCGGGACCTCTCTAGTGCTTCCGCGGCCTTGGTCTTTGCTCCCTGGTTATATGTCGACCTAGAACTCCACCTACCGGCCATGGCAGACGCAAGGAATGACTTAAGAGGAAATACCTGTTTTTTTGGTGATGGGGAGAGGAATGTGCAGTAATTTTCGAGTGGGTAGTTTTTATAGCCCAGTGCTAAGTGGGAACACGTTTAAGTTTGATCGGTGTGAACAAATTTGCAATTACTCATTGCGTGGTAATTTGATCGGTGTGAACACGTTTAGGTTTGATCGGTGTGTTAGCGTGCCCGATGGATGGGCCGTCTCGCCTCCCACGCATGCCAGACGGTTGACCAGAATTGCTATACGCAGGTGGTTGCTCGCCGTTTAGGCGGCCACGGCGCTCTATGCTCGCTCTGCTCGACGTTGAGGCGGCCGCGGCGCGCTCTGCTCGCGTCCCTCCACACGCGCTCTTTCAGCGGTTGGGGCCGGCGCAATATCACGTTTTGGGCGCCATATGCATGCGGTTGCGTCCGCGCGCGTCGCGACGATGCAGTTAATACGTGCGGCACGATGCAGTTACGCACTGCAACAACTGCCATCAATGTGCGCCGATACTCCAGGCCGTTCGGCCTCGCCATTTATTCCCATGGCCATTATAACCTTAGTCTCTTCAACCTTTCGATCGCGCCCCACAACACAACAAGCACACCCACGACGACACATTGAGAGAGGATATCCAGCGGTGCTCCAATGGAGTTCGGCAAGCATCGTGTGGACACCCACGTGAGGGGGACGGACCTCTCGGTGATGTACACCATCGACCTGGCCGTGGTGGAGGACTCCATCAACACCATGGAGCAGTTGCTTGCTAAGGACGACAAGTACAAAGTGGTCGGCTTCGTCCTCCAGTACACCGCCGGTCGTCCCGGCGTTGATCAGGCGGTTGCTGTCGCCCAGTTGTGCGTGGGCCATCACGTCCTCGTCTACCACTACTGCCTGGCCACAAGGCCTTGCGAGCATTTCGCCAGGTTTGTCAAGAGCTCCTACTACAAGTTTGCTACGGTGGACACCGTCGACGATGTAAAAGCGCTCCAGATTTTGGGCTTGGCCTGCCCAAAGCTTGTAGACATCCGTGGCCACTACAGGGTCTGGGGCAGCACGAAGAAGGACTCCCTGGTTGAACTCGCCGCGGCCATCATCGACCCCTACTACGAAAACATGAAGGAAGGTTCCAAGAGAAATCTTGGATCCTGGCACGGTGCCTGTGTGCGGAGACTGGATGAACCTCACCTCAAGTTTGTAGCCAAGAACGTGTACACATGCTACGAGATGCACAGGCGGATCGTCGACATGAGGGAGTGCCTCCTTCCTGTAGATGACGAGGGATCGAGCCACCAGCAGAGCAGCAGCGGCAAGCATCACAAGAAGAAGTAGATGATGATTAGATATGATCGTTTATCCTAGTTTTATGCATGTAATTGTTTACTTTGGTGTGTGCAAATGTTATGTGTGTAGTCAGTTATGTAATTGGATGTTTAATTTGGTTATGCAATCATATCCTTATAAGTATATATGCTGTTGTTCTGTAGACAGAGAGTGTAGATGTTGTGCAAACTGAGCAAATCACATCGCACACGGATTAAACTACGAAACCCGTCAGTGATGATTTCATCAATCACTGACAATTGTTTACCAGCAAGCATTTGCCCACAACACACACGGGTTATTAGCAGGAATCGTCTGTGTTGTTATCGGTCTTCCCACTCATTTCAGATTACTGACCTGTTTGCCGCGTATCACACACATCTTGTTAAGTTGAACCATTTCTGTTGTGTTGGGTAATCGCAAACAGTTCATCCGAGTGAACCGCATGCCATATATCACACACACCTTGATCTGCCTGACCGTTTCTGTTGTGTTCGGTAATCACAAACAGTTCATCTGAGTGAACTGTATGCCGTATATCACACACACCTTGATCTGCCTGACCGTTTCTGTTGTGTTGGGTAATCACAAACAGTTCATCCGAGTGAACTGTATGCCGTGTATCACACACACCTCGAACTGGCTGCCCATTTTTGTTGTGTTGGGTAATCACAAACGGTTCATCCGAGTGAACTATATGCTGTGTATCGCACACACCTTGAACTGGCTGCCCATTTCTGTTGTTCTGGCTTATCACAAACAGTTCGCATGGATCAACTGTATGCCACGTATCGCACACGGGTCTCTAATCTGAATCGTGCTTGATGTCCCCGCCATCACACACAGTTTGTGTTATTGGCGACGGTTTTATTACGACACCGTTTGTGATGCATGCATCGCACACAGTTTGGTCGCGGGGTCTCTGATTCATGTGTCGCGTTAGCGGTCGCCTGCAGTAGTGTTCATCAAATCTACGGAGAGAATTTACCTCCACTACCTGTGTCGGGATGTCAAGTCCATGTATTTCTTCAATAGGCGGCAAATTCTTAATATCTTCAGATTTAATACCTTTTTCTTTCATAGATTTCTTTGCTTCTTGCATATGTTCTAGACCGAGGAATAGAATACCTCTGTTCTTTGGAGTTGGTTTAGGTGGTGGTTCAGGGAGTGTCCAATCATCGGCATTCCTCAATATATTATCCAGTAATTCCTGAGCTTGTTCAAAGTTCATTTCCTGAAAACACAGCCAGCACAACTATCTAGGTAGTCCCTAGAAGCATCGGTTAGCCCGTTATAAAAGATATCAAGTATTTCATTTTTCTTGAGAGGATGACCAGGCAAAGCATTTAATAATTGGAGAAGCCTCCCCCAAGCTTGAGGGAGATGCTCTTCCTCAGATTGCACAAAGTTGTATATTTCCTGTAAGGCAGCTTGTTTCTTATGGGCAGGAAAATATTTTTCAGTGAAGTAATATATCACATCCTGGGGACTATGCACACAGCCAGGAGCAAGAGTATTAAACCATTCTTTAGCATCACCCTTTAATGAGAAAGGAAACAACTTAAGAATATAGTAGTAGCGAATCTTTTCCTCTTGAGCAAATAGGGTGGCAATATTATTTAATTTAGTAAGATGTGCCACAACAGTTTCAGTTTCATAACCATGAAAAGGATCTGATTCTACCAAAGTAATAAGTTCAGGATCAACAGAGAATTCATAATCCTTATCAGTAACAAAGATAGGAGAGGTTGCAAACTTAGGATCATATTTCATTTTCTCTATCATAGCCTTTTCTTTTAGCTTACTTAGTAATTTCTTAAGATCCTCTCTATCATTACAAGCAAGAAATTCTCTAGCAATCTCCCCATCCATAACATATCCCTCAGGTACATTAGGCATTCCAAATCTAGTAGGAGAGCTAGGCATAATAGGTGAATCATAATTTTCACCAGTTTCAGCATTCTCAAGTTCTTTAGATTTAGCAATTTGTTCATCAAGAAATTCACCTACTGGCACAGTTTCATCAAGAAAAGTACTAGCATCATCACAAGTATCATTTATAACAGAAGCAATATCATCAATTATTTGTGACGTATCAGATTGAATAACAGGTGGTGGTGCCGCAAGTCGACTTAAAATAGAAGATGAATCAAGTGCAGAGCTAGATGGCAGTTCCTTACCTCCCCTCGTCTTAGAGGGTACGATCTTGGTCTTAGAGTCTTTCAGATTCTTCATAGTGATCAGCAGATATATAATTCCCATGTGACCTCAATAAATAAAGCTATGCTCCCCGACAACGGTGCCAGAAAAAGGTCTTGATAACCCACAAGTATAGGGGACCACGGCAGTCTTCGAGGGTAGTATTTCACCTAAATTTATTGATTCGACACAAGGGGAGCCAAAGAATATTTATGAGCCTTAGCAGTTGAGTTGTCAATTCAATCACACCTGAAAAATAATATTTCTGCAGCAAAGTATTTAGTAGCATAGTAGTATGATAGTTTGATAGTAGCGGTAACAGTAGCAATAGTACCACTGACAGTAACAGTAGCAATTTTGTAGTTATTGTAACAGCAGCAGCAACAGTAGAAACTTAACAAAGATCAATATGAGCAAAGCGTAGGCATTGGAACAACGTTGGATATTTGTGTGGATGACATTCATCATGTAACAGTCACAACCTAGAGCGATACACAATAGCTCCAATTCATCAATTCAATGTAGGCATGTATTCCGTATATAGTCATACGTGCTTATAATAAGAACTTGCATGACATCTTTTGTCCTACCCTCCCATGGCAGCGGGGTCCATAAGGAAATCTAAGGGATATCAAGGCCTCCTTTTAATAGAGAACTGGAACAAAGCATTAACACATGGTGAATACATGAACTCCTTGAATTACAGTCATCCCCGGAGAGTATCCCAATTATCGTCACCTTGGGGTCTACAGATCAGAAAAATAACAAGTGCATACAACTAGCGGATAGGGTCAAGAACTCATATATATTCATGAAAACATAGAGGGTTCAGATCTGAAATCATGGCACTCGGGCCCTAGTCACAAGCATTAAGCATAGCAAAGTCATAGCAACATCAATCTCAGAACATAGTGGATACTAGGGATCAAGCTCTAACAAATTGACTCGATTACATGATAAATCTCATCCAACTCCATCACCGTCCAGCAAGCCTATGAAGTAATTACTCACTCCCAGTGGTGAGCATCATGGAATTGTTGATGAAGAAGGGTTTATGATGATGACGGTGATGAATCCCCCTCTCCGGAGCTCCGAACGGACTCCAGAACAGCTCTCCCGATGAAGAACAGGAGGATGCGGCGGCTCCGTATCGTAAAACAAGAGGTCCTGCATAGGGATGGCAATGGGTAGGGTATGGGTGGGTATAACCTCCTTCTGCCCAAACCCATACCCACAGAAACCTTCTATACCCACCCACTTCAATACCCATGGGCATAAATTGGCACCCATGCCCATACCCATCGGGTATCCTATACCCAATGGGTATCCAGTGGGTATAATATATAGCATTTAAAATTTTAAAAAAGGTAGAGAAATGAGTTTAAAATTCAAGTGATCATGGGCGAGTAGTATAGCACTGACACAGGCTGCTACGGTGGGTGGCCTCTTGGAGCCGACGAAGATCATCGGCCGGCTGCGGTCGTCCAACTTCTTCAGTCCAGGGCGCGTGTCCATGACGTGCACGATGCAGCCGAAAGTGCGCAGGAAATGCACGTTTGGCTTGCGCCCGTGCCAGGCCTCGAACGACGTCTTGCCGTCCACGCTTTTCGTCGGGGAGCGGTTCAGCAAAAACACCGCCGTTGTGACCGCCTCGCCCCAAAACTCGCCAGGAACGTGCTTTGCCTTCAGCAAGCTCCGGGCCATGCCCACCACCGTGCCATTGCGCCGCTCGACCACACCGTTTTGTTGCGGCGAGTACGGCACGGTGAGATGCTTGCCATCGCCCAGCTCGGAGCAGTACGCCGTGAAAGAGCTAGCGTTAATTCGCCGCCGCGGTCCGTCCGCGGCACTTTCAGTTTGCGGCCGGATTCAAACTCTGCGCCGGCCTGCACACACTTGATCGCCGCTGCCACTTCATCCTTTGACATAAGGAGCACGACCCACATAAACCGCGTCGTGTCGTCCACCAGCAGGAGGAAGTACTTCCCGCTCGGTGTTGCCGGCATGATGGGACCGCACAGGTCACCGTGCATCAGCACGAGGCGATCCTGCGCATGGTACTTCGCCTGCTGCGCGAACGACGACAGCCGCTGCTTGCCAGCCAAGCACGCGTTGCAGAGCTGGTCTGCCTGCTCGACCAGCAGCAGCCCGTGCACCATCTCCTGCCATGCCAGCTTGCGTAGAGCGTCGAAATTCAGGTGCCCGTAGCACGTAGGGATGGCAATGGGTAGGGTATGGGTGGGTATAACCTCCTTCTGCCCAAACCCATACCCACAGAAACCTTCTATACCCACCCACTTCAATACCCATGGGCATAAATTGGCACCCATGCCCATACCCATCGGGTATCCTATACCCAATGGGTATCCAGTGGGTATAATATATAGCATTTAAAATTTTAAAAAAGGTAGAGAAATGAGTTTAAAATTCAAGTGATCATGGGCGAGTAGTATAGCACTGACACAGGCTGCTACGGTGGGTGGCCTCTTGGAGGCATCAAGGGAGTATGAGCGGCGGTTGGTGGAAGCCCGGTACAGTGGGAGGTGGTGATGGGAATGGGGGATCGCTGGACCGAGAGTTGGACAGGAGTCTGGTAGCGAAGAGTCGAGATTTCATCTTTTCAACGAGTCACATAGAACGTATGAGGAGTGGCGAGCAGGTGATTATGGGCCTGTGAGCTATGGCCGATTTAAGGAATCGAGACTTAGGGTGGGCCATAGGAGTTAGATGATGATCCCACATGTCATAGGAGTTATTTTCATTTCTTAATTTTTTCTGGGTATCCATTGGGTTACCCATGGGCGCAATTTCATACCCATATCCTACACATATATTTTGCGGGTATGGATACCCATTGCCCATGGGTACAAAACCTCTCCAAGTCTTGCCCATACCCATTGTTTTCGGGTAGGGTACCCGCGGGTACCCATACCCATGGGCAAAACTGCCATCCCTAGTCCTGCAAGGGAAAAAATCATTATATATATATATGTTTTGATGTTTTGACTTCCGTATCGCAAGTTTCTCCTCTGTTCTTGTTGCACAAAAGCTCTTACATAGAATCTTCCTGGAAACATGATGAATTGTGATTGTTTCAATGCCTAAGAACATAGTGTGCTAGTTTCAAGAAAGTTTATGCTTTATACTCCGTCATGTGAATGAATTGTTACTTGATCATGAGAAGTTTTATAATAATTAGCTACTGCTATAATAAGGATCATGATGCTTCTATGCCCGTATTTTGTTTTACCGACACCTCTCTCTCTAAACATGTGGTCTTGATTATTGAGTTCGGCATTCGCTTGAGGACAAGCGGGGTCTAAGCTTGGGGGAGTTGATACCTCCATTTTGCATCATGTTTTCCTACTATTATTTATAGTGTTTTTGATTAATATTTCACTTTAAGATGCAATTCTAATGCCTTTTGTCTCTTATTATGCAAGATCTACATGAAGAGGGAGATTGCCGGCAGCTGGAATTCTAGACCTGAAAAGACCTACAGGAGAGATAGCTATTCTCCAGAGCTCCAAATGACCTACAAATTTACGGAGATTTATTTTGGAATTAATAAAAAATACTGGAAGAAGAATCACCAGGAGGGGCCCCACCAAGGAGCCACAAGCTCAGGGGGCGCGCCCCCCTAGGGCGTGCCATGTGAGCTTGTGGGCCCCCCTGCAGTCCTCTGTGGCCCATCTTCTCCTATATGAAACCATTTTCCCTAGAAAAAAAACAGAAGAAGACTTTCGGGACGAAGCGCCACCATCTCGAGGCGGAACCTGGGCAGGAGTACTTTTGCTCTCCGGCGGAGCGATTCTGCCGGGGATACTTCCCTCCGGGAGGGGGAAATCGATGCCACCGACATCACTAACGATCCTCTCATCATGGGAGGACCAATCTTCATCAACGTCTTCACCAGCACCATCTCATCTCAAACCCTAGTTCATCTCTTGTATTCAATCTTTGTCTCAAAACCTTAGATTGGTATCTATGGGTTGCTAGTAGTGTTGATTACATCTTGTAGTTGACGCTAGTTGGTTTACTCGGTGGAAGATTATATGTTCAGGTCCTTGATCACACTACTCCTCTGATCTTGAACATGAATATGATTTGTGAGTAGTTCCATTTGTTCTTGAGGACATGGGAGAAGTCTTTTTATAAGTAATTATGTGAAGTTGGTATTCGTTCAATATTTTGATGATATGTATGTTGTTCTTCCTCTAGTGGTGTCGTGTGAACGTCGACTACATGACACTTCACCATGTTTGGGCCTAGGGGAAGGCAATGGGGAGTAGTAAGTAGATGATGGGTTGCGAGAGTGACAGAAGCTTAAACCCTAGTGACGGTGTCCTGGACTAGGGGGTCCTGACCTAGCCAGTCTAGTCCATGGGCCGGACTGACAGCCCTTGATGAGGAAGGACTCCGGAGGCTTCTGACCTGTGGCGTAAGCATATTGGGCTTCGCTGAGGACTTGGCGTGTACTCCAAGTATATCTATTAGGTTCGGCATGTAACCCCTAGATGGCAACCGACCATGTGTAACCCTAGATACCCCTGGTGCCTATATAAGCCGGAGGTTTAGTCCGTAGGGACAGAGATTCATCATCATCACCATTACCCCTAGGGTTCAGTCCACAACTTACGATCTCGAGGTAGATCAACTCTGTACTTCGATACACCCATAATCTAAGCAAGAGCAGGACGTAGGGTTTTACCTCCTCAAAGAGGGCCCGGACCTGGGTAAAAACATCATGTCCCTCGTCTCCTGTTACCCATCGATCCGATCTCATAGCTCGGGTCCCCCTACCCGAGATCTGCCGGTTTTGACACCGACATTGGTGCTTTCATTGATAGCTCGATGTTTGATCGCCAGGGATTGATGGCTCGTTTACAGATCGATAACAATATTGGTTGTGGTGACATCTTCGTCCCCTGCCAGCTTTTCACCTTCGGCAGCATTGTGCTGCACACCGATCCGACCGGCTGCCTGGGCCGTGTCGAGAACTTCCCCCCAAGTCAAGTCATCATGTTCGGATGCCTGGAGTACATCGCAGACACCTGAGGTAACCTGGTCATTTCAGGGTGGACCTCAGATCAGCTGAAAGATCCCTCCGGTGCCGCAATCCCGGAGCAGGCTCCCGATTTGATCCTCGGGTCCGGCCTCTCACCAGAACCGATCCCGGAGATAGATCTGGTGGTCGCCATGCGCGACCTAATCACTGCGTCCTTGGACGCCGGCCTTGAGCCAAGCTCGTCGATGGGCCTGGCAGTAGCAGTCTCATTGCCAATGGCTGACATAATTGTTTTCCCTTCAACCAAGGGTCAGCCCTGGACGAACATGATGACGGTGCCGCATCAAGCAGCCCGAACAGACTATTTCAGATCGGCTCGGCCCACAGCCAGGTTCTGAACATGGAGGAGCTTTCGCAAATAAACGAGGTGCTGGACTGGATCCAAAACCTGGCAATCTCGTCCACCATCTACGATCATATCGGATGTAAAGCCGATGATCGGGAAATTTTCATCCACCCACTTAGTCGCCACGATCGAAGATTTGACCGATGCACTTGACTACGGCTCCGACGAAGCCACTGACATGGACGAAGATGTCTGTGGCGATACCGGAGCAAATCCACCCGCGGCCAAACCCCATACAGGGGATTGGGCAGCAACGTCTACCTACGACGTCTACATGGTCGACACTCCTAAAAGCAGTCCTCAGGAGAAACCCAAGGAAAACCCTAAGCGTCGTCGCCCCAAAAGGCGGACGAAGGGAAATAATGGAAGCAGAAGTACGACCAATACCACGGGCGCTGCCGATAACGGTGACGCCCCCGACACCGCCGAGAACCTAGGCGAGGAAAATCAAGCCTCACCCACTCAACAGGACGGGCCCGTAGGGACGCCGATGGAGGATGATCCCGAAGTCAAAGACGCCTAAGATGACGGGTCGGACTGGGATTACCTCCCCGAATCTGAGGATGACCTTAGCCTCGGACCAGAGGACTTTGTGGTACCCATAAACCCGTCCGAGCAGGCACGGTTCCAGCGGCAGTTAATCGCAACTGCGTGTAGCATGAAGAGAAAGCAGAAGGAGCTGCATACTCACGAAAACACGCTCAACGACAAGTGGATACAAGTCCTTGCGGCTGAAGCGGACCTCGAGACGTGGCGTACGGGCGCCAAATCGTTCCCGAAACGGCGGCTGCTGCCCAACTTCAATGATGAGGCAACGGATGACAAGCTACTCACGCACGGCCATGCAGGTCAGGCTGACCGCCCCCCTAGAGGGCGAGACCGGCCAGCATGGGCAAACAAAGAGCCCCCTGCAAAAACCCACCCTCACGGCAAGAGTGCGGTCGAACATCCTGAGCCATTCGATTTGCGCGACAAGATACAGGCCAATAAAGCCCCTTCTCGATCCATTTATGGGTCACGGGATCACACACCCGCCGGTTTGAAGGGCTATGATGCCTGGTTAGACAGGCACGAAAGAGCTCGGGAGCTGACATGGGCTAGGATGATAGCCAACGCCCGACAAGACGCGACTCGATATCGAGGGCCCGCACATCCAATATGTTTAACAGACGAGGTCATGGAGCATCAGTTCCCAGTGGGATTTAAACCCATCAATATCGATCAATACGACGGAACGACTGACCCGGCTGTCTGGATCGAGGATTTTCTTCTCCATATCCACATGGCTCGAGGTGATGACCTCCATGCCATAAAATACCTGCCGCTCAAGCTCAAAGGACCGGCGAGGCACTGGCTCCACAGCCTCCCTAGAAATTCTATTGGAAGCTTGGAGGAGCTCGAGGAGGCCTTTAGGGAAAACTTCCAGGGCACCTACGTTTGGCCCCCGGATGCCGACGACCTCCGCCACATCGTCCAACAGGAGGGTGAATCAGCTCGGAAATTCTGGAACCAGTTCTTAACTAAAAAGAACCAGATTGTCAATTGTCCCGATGCTGAGGCCATTACTGCATTCAAGCACAGTATTCGAGAAGAATGGCTCGCCCGACAGCTCGGGCAGGATAAGCCGAGAACCATGGCGGCTCTTACCTCCCTAATGACCCGCTTTTGTGCGGGCGAGGATAGCTGGCTTGCTCGTAGTTCTCATAGGAGCGACTCCGGCACCTTAGAGGCATGCGACGGGAACGACAAATCCAGGTGCAACAGAAATAAGTGCCGAAACAAGAATAGCGGCAGCGATGCCGAGGACCCAGCAGTTAACGCAGGGTTCGGCAGCTCACGGGCCGGAACAAAAAAGAGGCCCTTTAAAGCGAACAAGAACAGCTCAAGCGCCCTCGATAAAATACTTGACAGGTCTTGCCAAATTCATGGCACCTCGGATAAGCCCGCCAACCACACCAATCGAAACTGTTGGGTGTTCAAGCAGGCCGGCAAAGCAGTAGCTATGGAGCCGAGCAAGGGCCAGTCTCAGAGCGACGATGAGGATGAACCTCGCAGGCCAAATAGCGGTGGCCAAAAGCAGTTTCTTTCCGACGTCATGGACGTGAACATGATCTATGTCACGCACATTCCTAAGAAGGAGCGGAAACGTGCACTTCGGGACATCTACGCCTTAGAGCCTGTAGCCCCGAAGTACAACCCATGGTCGACTTGCCTGATCACTTTTGATAAAAAGGACCACCCGACCAATATCCGTCATGGCGGGTCGGCGGCCTTGGTCTTAGATCCCATTGTCAATGGATTCCACTTAACCCGCGTCCTTATGGACGGTGGAAGCAGTCTGAACCTGATCTACGCCGACACGGTCAGAAAAATGGGCATTGATTCATCACGAATCAAACCCAGTAACACCACATTCAAGGGTGTCATACCAGGCGTGGAGGCACAATGCACCGGCACCATAACACTGGAGGTTGTTCTTGGCTCGCCCCAGAACTTCCGAAGCAAGGACTTGATCTTTGATATAGTCCCCTTCTGCAGTGGTTACCACGCGTTGCTCGGTCGTACTGTGTTTGCCCGCTTCAATGCGGTGCCGCACTATGCTTACCTAAAGCTTAAGATGCCGGGGCCCCACAACGTCATTACCATTAACGGCAGCACAGAGCGCTCCCTCCGGACAGAGGAGCAGACAGCGGCCTTCGTAGCTGATTTCCAGGCAGCCGAAGAAGCGGCCCGACGTACAGCTCGGCATGACCTACCAGGCTCCTCAAAGCGCGTACATACTGTCACTTCGGCCCCTTGCCAAACCCGCATGAATCCTAAATAGGGACGCACGCTCCCCAGTTCCCCTCGTCTGGTAGCAGACTACGTGCCTCGAGTACATAATTTTGCACTTAAAATTCCATGGGAGACTGGGGAGCATATATTAATAAAAAGGGTGTGTTATCTCGGCATATCCGTGCACCCGGAACCTGGTGATCTCTTCGGCACCATAAAGGCCCACCAGGAAGTACATCTCGGCAGCGTCAAGCTGTCACACTATGGCGCGAGCCTCGTCAGGGGCCCCTCTTCTCGAATGCGTCCATCATAGTTTAGGCAGAGTAGCCGGCAGTATTCACCAACCTTGGATTAGACAAGGAATAGCTGTTCAACAGCACGGAGGCACAGAAGTGAGGTAGGGAAGACACAGGAAACAACTCCTGCTTTTTAAAAGCCTTGTATCAAACGCCTCTTCTCCTTTCTCACATACTCTCTGTATCTTTTAAGGTTCATTTTTATAATAGCTCGACATCTATGGTTAAACCTTATGAATGAAAAAACCAGACCTCTTTTCGGTCCCTGCACAAAATTACGTGTCGTTTTTTCTGTCTTTGCCTTGTAGCAATGTAGAAACCATTTTAAACACATAGATGAGTCTGGCTTTCAACCGGGGGCTCGGATATAAAATCGAACCTATGTTTAAGTCCGATATCTGTTCGGCGTCTTGGATATTGCATTATATGCATCAGTTTCGAATTGTGATTTTGGTTAATGATTGGGTAGCCCAGCTCCTGTGCTTGCCTCCTACATTCTGCTTTGTTCATTTAGGAGTGTAAAGGAAGAACAACTGCGATTGCGCTTCCAGCTCGAATGGTCAAGCGCCTCAGTGGAGAAAGCCAAAAATTGACTGTCACGATAGGCGTAAACTGGTTGGCGATCAAAGACAGTGTCAAACTAGAAACCGTTAGTGGTTACGCCGTGTTAAACGAAGGGTTCTTGTCATAAGAACCGAGGTGTTAAAATGGGTGCACCTTGGCTAGTCCGGTCACCACTACACCGGGGGCTAGGTCAACTACCCCACAAGTCAAACTCCTATGACTAAGTGAAAGTTATAAAGCCACTATAGTCTGATTGCCTCGTTCCTATAAATACGGAACCGCCTAAGGGCACCGAGACGTTAGCTAAGGGTTCACAAGTTTTTTGGAACACCCCGCGTAGTATCTACAAGGGGGCGGAAGCCGATGACTGGCCACTTTCAGGATTCAAAACGATCACACAGGAGTCACAATATAACACATCGGATAAATAACACAATGAATAGCACAAAATTACTTGTCTCATACAGATTTCTTCTTGACATACCGAGGAAATTTCAGAACCTGAGTTCGGACTTCTTGCACTGCGCCTCGGTCACCCGAGCACCTTCATGAACCTCGGCCAGAAACTTTTTCGGCATCTGATTCTTCCCTGCTGGAGGCCCGGACACGATCTCGAGCGGCTTGATCTTCGGAAAATGCACCATGGTGGACACATACGCCCGCTCCGCGCCCTCCAAGCAGGCCGAACGCTTCTAGTTCTCGACCTGGGGGCTTGCATATCGCAGCCTATGCACCAAGCCGAAGAAGCTGGTCGGCATCGGCTCTTGCGGCCAGAGGTTGATGCAGAGATCTTCCATCACCGGCCGTGCCGTACGGAACAGCTCGACCATCTGCTTCATCTGATTATTTAGAAGAGGTGGATGCTCTGGCGCCTGGAATTGGGCCCAGAAGGTCTTCTCCACGGAACCATGGGACGGGCGGCGTAGTAGGAGCTGGCATCCGAAGCACTCCGCGGCAGGTCCTTAAAGGACTGTGAAGAACGCCAGATTTGCGTAAGATGGGTAAATCTACTGTCACCAAAAACGTAGCAAAGCAGGTATGGCTTACCAGCGGTGATCTACTTCACTTGTTGAAGCACTTCGTGATCCGCCCGAGCCTGGGTCGTGGCCTCCTTACAGGCTGAGCTTGCTGTTGCAAGCTCGGAGGCTAGCTTGTTCTTTTTTTCCCGAAGGGCGTCATGCTGCTTGTACAGCCCCTTCGGGTTTCCTTCGACCTTAACGACCCGGGCCGCATGCTTCGAATCGGCCTCTCTCTTCTTGGCCAGCTCTTCGCTGGCCTGCCTTGCCGCAACCCTCTATTGTTCGGCTTCCTGCTGAGCTCTTTGCAACTCGGACCGGAGCATCTCAAGCTCCGAGGAGGAAGCTGCAAAAACATTAACATGTGATTTAGAGCTCAAACCAGCTACATCGTAATTCAAGCACAGTCTTAAGGTACTTAAGCTTTTGGTATTTACCTTGAGTTTGCTCCATCTGCTTCTTGAGCAGATCCATGTCCTTCTCGGACCGACCAAGCTTATGGTTCAGTTCTTCCAACTCTTTCGAGTTGGATACTGAAACTGAGGCCGAAACCTGAAAAGGACACAGTTAGCTTCCTCGGATGATATCGATCCCCTGGTCGGCTTTGTATATCTGATCAGGGTCTCAGGGGCTACTGTGTATTCACTCTTGTATATTTCGTTTCTCACTAAGATCCCCGAGTAAGATCTTTATATCTAACTCAGGGCTCGGAGGCTACTATGGTTATACACTCATGGTACGCATCCGCAGTAGTATAAGTCTTCGGACAATCTAGTTTTTATTTATCCGCAAAGGGCTACTGGATATATCTAGTGCTAATAGCTCTATGTGTTGACGTAATCTCAAAATATGATTAAAGGTTACCTCAAAGCCTTCATAGAGGCCCTTGAAGGCCTCCCTTATTCCGGCCTCTACGGACCAGTAATTCTGTAGCACCGCGCCTAGAAGGACGCGGTGCTCAGCAATGATGGAGGAGTCCGTCAAGGACGCCTCCATCTCTTTGGTCCACACCATGGACACCTGCCCTCTAGCAGGTAGGGATGGACGGGCCACCTCGATTCTCTCCATTGAAGGAGGAACTACTGCCATGGTCGGCTGCCGAGGTGGCTCTGGACCGACAGGGCTCGAGGTTGTCAGCTGCCCTAGCTTTTCCCCTTCCTTGGAGGAAGGGTTCTTCCCCACCGGATCTTGGGAGGCCGAGGCTTCCATGGAGACATCGGCGCCATCCCCCGTGGTAGGCATGGGCGGGGCTTGCTGAGAGGTCGCCTCCCCTAGCCCGTCATGGGCAAGAGGGGACGGGAGACACTCCTCTGATGCGCTGGGTGGAGGGAGCCCGCTCGACAACTCTTTTTCACTGATTCGGGAGCGATGTGGGTTGTGAAGGACAAATGATCAATTAGATTTGTGGGAGAGAGGAGCTAGGGCGCATACAACGCGTATGGAAATAAAGTATAAATGACATACCTCCTCGGAGATGGTCTCTCTCAGCGCGGCTCGATGAGGTCATCCTCTAATTCGGAGGAGACGACCTTGGCTGTAGCAGGGACCTTGCGGGACGCGACATCGACGGCCTTCATAAGGTGCCTTCGGGTTCGGGGGGCATCGGCCCCTACGACGTCTTCGGACGCCGCCCTCTTTCTCTTCGGGGAAGAAGTGCCTTCCTCCCCTTCCTCTCCTTCTCCCTTTCTTTCCTCCTCGTCAGAGGAAAGAGCTCGGATGTCCTCGGACTTTGCATTCGAGGGGTCTTGGATCCAAAGACCTCCCCTTTTCTTCTCCGGCTCTTTCTTTGCCTTGGCCGGGGCCATTGGGGGCACCACAACCAAGAGGGCCTATAGCTCGGGGGTCCGGTTGTCTTCGGGCAGCGGCGCCGAGCATTTGATGAGTGCCGCCTTGGATGCCCATTTTTTAAAACAATGGAGGAAGGTTCAGACAAATACAAAATGAAGAATCATTACTGAACATGCGAGACGATTGATACCTCCGATGGGCCGCGTACGGCGGTATAGCCGCTGTCCGGCCCGTCCTCGGGGATTCGTTCTGGGATGGCTTGAAGAGAGCCGTCCACATCCCATCTATGTTGGTGCGGAAGAAATTCCGCAATGTTGGAATGTCTTCGAGCTTGTACAACCACATGGGGTTGGCCCAAAGCTGAAGAGGTAGGATGCGGCGATGCAGCATCACATCCACCACATTCACCAGCTTGATTTTCGTTTGGAGAATCCGGATCCTCTCCTGGTGAAAGCACATTTGCTCCCTTGGTGGTTTTGGTAATCAATGTCAACATACATGTTATTGGACTAATTCTTTTATCTAGTATATGTCAGATAAGTTCAACAGTAGCATGGCAAGGACAAGAAGTGTGGATCCCTTCAAAATGTCAAAGACAAGATTGGCAACTCCAAGACTCTTCATTTTCATTTTAGTGATCCAAGATCACATTGAGTCCCTTAGGAAAGCCAATACTATTAAAAGGGGATGGGGTATTGGTGATGAGGTTGTTGCTCAGTGGTATTGCTCCAAAAACCCTCAATCACTCCCACAATCACATCTGTCCAAACCCTAATTCTCAATCTTGGTCCCAACGAAAACATCTCATCCGGACTCATCGAGATAGCCACTTACATTACCACTACCAAACCCTAGCAATTCGGTTTCACCAAAAAGGATCTCGGTCCCACCGAGATGGCATGACCAAGTTTCTGTGATGACATTATTTCACTTCGGAATCACCGAGTTGAAATAATCAGAATTTCCAAAACTGTGTCAGCCCTAGCCATTGCACTTTCGGTCCCACCGAGTTGTTCCACTTCGGTCCCACCGAAAAGCCTAAAGTTCACATCTTTTACACTAGTCGGTCTCACCGAGTTTATATTCGGTCTCAATGATTTGGGTCAAAAGTGTGTAACGGTTGGATTTTTGGTGAAGGCTATTTATACCCCTCCTCCCCCACTTACTCTCTAAGAGAGCCATCAGAATGTGCATACACTTCCACCATACATTTTGTGAGAGAGAACCACCTACCCATGTGTTGAGATCAAGAGATTCCAATCCAACCATTTGAACCTTGATTTCTAGCCTCTTCAAGTTGCTTTCCACTCCAATCCTTCTCCTACCTAAGCCAAATCTGTGAGAGAGAGATTGAGTGTTGAGGTGACTATCATTTGAAGCACAAGAGCAAGGAGTTCATCATCAACACACCATTTATTACCTTTTGGAGAGTGGTGTCTCCTAGATTGATTAGGTGTCACTTGGGAGCCTCCAAGATCATGTGGAGTTGAACCAAGGAGTTTGTAAGGGCAAGGAGATCGCCTACTTCGTGAAGATCTACCCCGAGTGAGGCTAGTCCTTCGTGGACGTAAGCCATGGTGGAATAGGCAAGGTTGCTCCTTCGTGGACCCTTCGTGGGTGGAGCCCTCCGTGGACTCGCGTAACTGTTACCCTTCATGGGTTGAAGCCTCCATCAACATGGACGTACGATAGCACCACCTATCGGAACCATGCCAAAAACCACTGTGTCTTCATTGCGTTTGATCTTCTTTTCTCTACCCCATTACTTTCCGCACAATTGCATGCTTTACTTTTTCCGCTGCTCTATCTCTAGATATGCTTGTGTAGGAAGTCTTGGTGATATCTTAACTTGTGATAAAATCTGCCTAAATTCCAAGAAAACTAAAAACTGCATCTTTGGTCAGTTAAGTGTCTATTCACCCCCCTCTAGCCCTATCTTCTCGATCTTTCAATTGGTATCAGAGCTTTGGTCTCCATTGCTTTGGTTTAATCATCATTGGAGGAAGATGGATGTGTCTACTTTGGGAAGTCTTAGACGTAGAGTGCCTATTCTCAATGGGGAGTATTATCAATTTTGGAAGGATGAGATGCTTGATATCTTTGATGAGTTTAACTTGAGTAAGTACATTCGTAGTCCTTATGTGCCTCCCATTGATCCCTTGCATCCCACTCATGAAGAGGAAATTGACATGCTTCGTAATCTTAGAACCATCAATCTTATGATTAGAGGATTACCTAAAATTATGCTTGGTTGTATGCAAAACTTTGAGTGTGCCTATACTCTATGGAAGGACTTGGAAAAGCGATACCCCAACTACTCTTTAAAGAATCTTGATGAGATTCTTCATAAGACTATTGCTTTTCGCAAGATGAAGCCTAGTGATCCTAACTTTGATGATTGCTTGTTTGAGCTTCGTGATCTTATGCGTGCTAAAGGAGATGTTAGTACTATTAGTAATATTATCACGGAAGCTATTAGAATTCATAAACTTGAACATTGTCATGATCATGAAACTAATGAATCCATTGCTCTAGGTGATGATCACATACATATTGATGATGATGTTGAGCATGGCTATTATGATGAGGACGAAGAATTTGATATCGAATATTATAAGACTATGAGGAATCTTAGTCTCATGGCAAATCTTCGAGATTACATGGCTAGAGGAAAAGAGTGGATTCTTGACAGTGGATGTACCGATCACATTACCAGAGACATGTTTCGTGAGCTTGCAAAAAATGATGGTCCACGCAAGTATGTGACTTATGGAGATAACTCCAAGGGTAAGGTACTTGGCCTTGGTAAGGTGGCCATATCCAATGATAGCTCCATTCAAAATGTTATGCTTGGTTTCAATGTTCTATTTACCAAAGTAGATTGCCAAGTGTTTCGTCAAGATAATCATAATATGGTCTTTACCGGCATTCGTAGAGGTGATCTATACATTGTTGATTTCACTAAGAGAGCCCAACCTCATACATGTTTAATCTCTAAATCTTCTAAAGGTTGGTTATGGCATAGAAGTCTTGGACATGTTGGCATGCGTAATCTTGATAAACTCGTTAAGGGAGGTCATATTCTTGGTGTGAAAGATGTTATGTTTGACAAGGATAGACTTTGTAGTGCTTGCCAGGCAGGAAAACAAGTTGGAGGAAGCCATCCCGTGAAGAACATGATGACCACAAGGAGACCACTCGAGCTGCTTCATATGGATCTTTTCGGTCCCAATGCCTATAAAAGTCTTGGTGGTAACTCTTTTGGTTTGGTCATTGTTGATGATTTTTTCAGATTTACGTGGGTGTTCCTTCTCGATGACAAATCGCAGGTACAAAAGATCTTCAAGAACTTTGCTAGGAAGGCCCAAAATGAATTTGAAGTGAAGATCAAGAAGGTTCGGAGCGACAACGTAACGGAGTTCAAGAACGCCAATGTGGATACCTTTCTTGAGGAAGAAGGCATCTCACATGAGTTCTTGGCTACATACACACCTCAACAAAATGGAGTTGTTGAGAGGAAGAACTGGACTCTGAAATGGCAAGGACAATGCTAGATGAATACAAGACGCCAAAACACTTTTGGGCGGAAGCGGTTGAGACGGCTTGTCATGCTACAAATCGACTTTACCTTCACAAACTTCTTGGTAAAACGGCATATGAGCTACTCACCGATAACAAACCACAAGTTGGATACTTTTGAGTATTTGGCTCAAAATGTTACATTCTTGATAAGCATCGTCATTCAAAATTTGCTCCTAAATATCATGAAGGATTCCTACTTGGTTACGGATCGAACTCTCACACTTACCGTGTCTACAACAACTTCACTCGAAAAGTTGAAGAGACGGTAGATGTGAAGTTTGATGAGACTAACAGCTCAATTTCCAATTGATGTAGGAGATCAAGAACCATCGGAAGCCATCCAAGACTTGTCTATTGGCAAGATTCGTCCTTTGGAGGTGAAGGAGAGTACTTCGTCCATTCAAGTGGAAGCCCCAATTTCACATCAAGGTGAACCGCAAGTTGATATGTGTCGGTGTACAAAGACATGGGTGCCCTCGTACCCAGACTTGTGCACAGGAAGTTGTAGCCTCCCTTCTGGCAAGGGCTTGATGGAGGATAACTACAACCCAAGACTCAACACCAAGACCGTGAAGAAGACCTCACGGCAGGTCATCGAGAAGTACTATTCTAAGTACTGAAGATCGATGTTGTTCTTGCCGGCAAGCTTCGCCCCGGCAAGGTAAAGAGTAAGGCTACGGTTGCCAGCAAGCTCCCTTCCCGGCAAGCAAGGCCCGACAAGCTCCATGCCAGCAGGTTTGTTTCTGTCCCGTTACTGCTCCACCTCACCATCGACTAGATAGGCTCGTGGGCTAGGTGTCGAGCGGGCAGGCAGTTAACATGGCCAACCAAGGCACGTGTCAGCACGCCACACCAAGATTAACTTTAATGACACCCATCCCTGGGATGTGTCGAGATTACAGGAGGGTGCCAAGACCGGTGGTACAGATCTTTTGCCCAAGGCCTCGCCTCCCCGACGTAGCACCTTACGGTGCATTAAATGCGTTTTTCTTACCCCGTTGGAAGATAAACATGATGATGGTGCAAGTCACTGTTCACACTCTGTAATGACTATATTAGCCATTGTGGTAACCCCTTGGCCTATAAAAGGAGGCCCACGGCTATGCTACTTGTAGCTTGCGTTGGTATTTCCCCGAAGAGGAAGGGATGATGCAGCACAGTAGAGATAAGTATTTCCCTCAGTTATGAAACCAAGGTTATCGAACCAGTAGGAGAATCATGCAACACCTCGTTAGCAGCACCTGCACACAAACAACAAATCCTTGCACCCAACGCAAACGAGGGGTTGGCAATCCCTCGGCGGTCAATTGCAAGATTAAATTGTATGTGATAGATAGATATATTGAAACAAAAATACAAAATTAAATAAATAAAAGAAAATGGCAGCAATATTTTTAGGGTTTTAGTAATATGATTTAGATAGACCCGGGGGCCATAGTTTTCACTAGAGGCTTCTCTCGAGAAAATAGCATACGATGGGTAGACAAATTACTGTTGGGCAATTGATAGAAAAGCAAATAATCATGACGATATCCAAGGCAATGATCATGTATATAGGCATCACGTCCAATACAAGTAGACCGACTCCTGCCTGCATCTACTACTATTACTCCACGCATCGACCGCTATCCAGCATGCATCTAGTGTATTAATTCCATAAAGAACGGAGTAATGCCTTAAGAACGATGACATGATGTAGAGAAGATAAACTCACGCATGAATAAACCCCATCTTTTTACCCTTAATAGCAATGATACATACGTGTCATGTCCCTTTCTGTCACTGGGATTGAGCACCACAAGATCGAACCCTTTACAAAGCACCTCTTCCCATGGAAAGATAAATTGTCGGCGTACGACACCTATGGGATCGAGAGGATCCCTTTGTGGTTCGGCGAGGGAAAAGATTTACACAAAGAGCGGATCCAACGATCAACGCAAGGATCTTTTTACCCAGGTTCGGGCCGCTGAGAAGCGTAAAACCCTACTCCTGCTATTGTTTATTGTGGATGTTCTTAAGCTCAAGTACACGGAGCGCTTGTGATGAACAGTACGTTCAAGAAGCAGCTACGCATGCAGAATGGGCCAGAAGGTCCTCCCCCCTGCAGCTCCGCCTTGGGCCTCCTTTTATACGTCTAAGGGGTCACCAACAGTGGCAGACAGCAGTACAAGAGGTGTAAAGTTACTACAGTGTTTACATGCTTATCACTGACGGATTAGGACAAACGCATTAAATGCCTCACTTAGGTGTCCCTAACTTTCTTGGGGATGGAAAAAGAGCCCGTCCCATCAGCACCGCTTAACCCCATCCGCGGTCAGGGCCATGACACGCAACCAGGAGGACAAGCCCTAAACGACGGACTGGTCGCTGCGCTGGAGCGGTGGCAGTACGGTGGGATCTTGCCGGGTGTGAGATCTTGCCGGGCCTTCGTGAGCCTTCCCGGCAAGATCTTGCCGGGAAGCTAGCCTTCGGTCTTCTATCTTCTGATCATCAGCTTGAGTGTCTTCTTAATAATCTTGGTATATGTTTCCAGCTGTCCTCCGGTAGGCCTTGCCGCTGGTATGGCTACAACCGTCCGTGCACAAGTATGGGGTACTAAAAGACCCAAACTTTAGTACACCGACAGGAGCCCCCGGGCCTAGGCCATACACGAGTGCGAGGCGTTGTTGGGATAGGCCCAAACAGTGCACGGGCACGCGTGGCAGGAATTAACTGTCATAATCATCTTATTTACCGCGCCTCCCCCCACGACGTGCATCAAATGCGGGACGTGGGATACGTGCGCGGAACGGCCGCAGCAGTAGTGCGCTTGTGAAAAATGCTTTCACATCGGTCAGTAAAGAGCCAGCCCCGCGCCTTCCCCATAAAAAGGAATCCACAGAGGCGCTGCTCATTTACCTCTCGTGTCTTCCAATCTGGAAACCGCCGTCGCCTTCTTCCTCGAGCTTGAAGCAGAGCCTCTCTCATCCATCTACTATCCCCACGCCCCCATCAGCCCCGGCCTCCGCTTCCACAGTCGCCATGCCGCCCAAAGCCAACAAGGGCAAAGCGGCGAAAGTCGTCGACTCGGATGCAGAGGCGAAGAAGATCGATCTGGTGGAGATGCGGAAGGAACACGCCATCTTTGCCCGGACGCTCGACATGCGCGCCCTGACTGAGCGGTACATGTGTATGTGGGGGAAGGAGACGAAGGCTCACCCTAGAACTCGCATGCTTCCAGCTTCCGTCAAGGGCGGCCCAGATAAATGCCCTTTCTTCACCGCTTATATTTATTGCGGGCTCTGCCCTCCGTTTTCCGATTTCTTCATCGACATCATGTACACATACAGTTTCCGTCTCTTGGATTTCACGCCGAATACCGTGACATGCATGTCAGTCTTTGCTCATCTTTGTGAAAATTTCGCCGGAGTAGCACCCAACACAGCCCTCTTCCGCCATTACTTCATTCCCCGCATCGAGACGGGAGACGCCCTTTCTGGTTTTATCACTTGGATTCCAAGGGCATGGAATAAGGATATATACCCAGATGGTCTCTACCGCAAGAAGTGGGATGAATGGCGGGACCAGTGGTGCTGGATTAAGGAGAAAGATCCTCAGCCGTTCTGCTTGCCCCGGCAGACGAAGGTGGTTCGCGGCAAGAACTGGAGCAGCCTCGATCCTCAAGATGAGAGGCTCGCAATCGCAGTTACCAGGATCCACCGTCTTAGGGTTGCTGGGCTCACAATAGAAATGGTTGGCGCTGATTTCCTCCGCCGCCGCATCGCCCCTTTACAGAACAAAGGGAGACCGGCCTGGGAGTTCAAGAATGTAGCAGATATCATGAGGCTGTGTCCTGGTTTGAACAACAACTTGACAGTCATGCAGCACACAGCTCTCTGCCACAAACTGTTCAGGCCTGACGGGAAATTTAAGTAGCCGGGTGGCGTAGTTCCGCTGTGCAACAACTCTGCTTTGAGCTCGATCATCGCCATGATGCCGGTGTGCAATGCTCACGGTCTTGACGGAAATTGGGAAGAACCATCCTCAGAGCAGGCACAGGAGTTCTTTGATAACTTGTCGGAGAAAGCCATCCAGGAAGAACCAACCCTTATCCGCCCCACCACTGACGACAAAGTGGCTTATATTGCCAGCAGGGCGGAAGAGGTGAATCTTGCCACGGAGGCCGGCAGCTTTCGCTTCGCGGAAGAGGAAGCCAATGAAGAAGAAATAGCATTAGAGGAGGCCCTTGCCGAGCAAGGTGAAGTTGCCGGGGAACAGAGTGGCATGGTTGCCGGGGGCTCTCCTGTCGAAGACACAGCCGAGGAGCAGCCGCACGAGGAGCCCCCAGCTCCGGAGAAGAAGAAACGGGTTCTTCGAAGAGCCGCCTCTGGAGTCCCAACACATCAGCCTCCCTCGAGCAATGAGGGTTCCGGCAAGGGGGTGGCCGGCAAGGCTGCGCAGCGGCAAGAAGCCCAACAGCAACCCGTGCGACGTACGACACGCTCGACCGCGGCAACAACTGGTGCGGCGGGGGCATCCCATACGACGGCACCGACGGCTGGAGCAGCTGGATCACGCCAACCTACTGCTTCTGCTGCAGCCAAGCGTCCCAGGACCCCTTCTCCTCCCCCTCGCACGGACATTGTAGAGGAGGTTGATTTTGACATCTCCTCTTTTAGTCCGGATAGAGAAGAGTAAGGGTCCTTGCCGCATCTTTCAATTTCTGAATTCCTGGTCTTGATTAACTTATTTGTTTTACTTTGACCTGTCCCCACAGAGATACGGAGACGTTGGCGCAAAGGATGGCGAACAAGGCGAAGACTTCAACGGGTGACGAGCCTCCGGCAAGCACCGTAGGTGCACCAGAGCCCATCGTCATCAGCCCGGAGCCCAGCCCTCAACGCAGCCTCCATCCCAGCCCCCAGCGTGAGCCCACTACCCATTTTCCATTGGTGAGCGTTGGGGAAAGTATCTTTGCTACTAACATCACCGGGCTTGTAGGAGAAGAACGGCAACAAGGAGAGCCACTGGAGGCCGCCCCTGACGTGCCGCCTCCGTCAACCACGCCGCCCAGAGATGAACCTTCGGCAAGGGCTTCCACTGGTGAGCCCATCCGCGTTGAAGAGGAGCCGGCAAGCACGGGCACTGGCAATCCTACGTCGGCAACCAATGTTGTCGGGAAAGGAGAAGCCACCTCTCAACAGCTCGACACAGGTAAACCGTTCGCCTTGGTGCACTTGTTATTCTTTCTTTATTTTTGTCTTCTTGAACTTCAACCTTGATCTCATCTTGTTTCCTTTCCTGGTCTTCAGATCTCCCTTCGGTGGAACAAATGGATGTTGACGTTGCCATAGAAGAGACCGCCAAGGACGCTGCCGCCGAAGCCGACAGGATCGCAGCTGCCGAGGCCGCCAAGGCCGCACAGGAAGAAACCGCCAAGGGATCTGCTGAGGGGGCCGGCAAGGAGTCCGGTGACCATACTGACGGCATTCCTGCCGCAGGAGCGCCTGGCGCTACACCGGTCACGGAGCCCCCAGCTACTGGCGAGGCGGTTGTCGAGGATCAACCGTCAACATCCGACGCCCCCCGTCAAGCAGTTACCTTAAGGTTGGTTATAATCTGTTCGTCAGCACACCAGGGACGGCAAGCACTGGGGTGCCGACCGAAGGAGAAATCTTTGACGAAGACGTCATCGCCGCCGCTGGACTCAAGATTGCTGATGAGCCACACGCTGGCAGCAGTGGGTCCAAGGAAGAGCAGGTCCTCCAAGCCATGGGCGACAACTACCAAAGACTTCAGGCGCTTCACCGTGCCTGAAAGGAGAAGTTGGACTCCAGGGCGGCAGTTGTTGAAGCAGCGGAGGCAGATTTCCAGAAGCGCGTTGAGGAGATGCAAGTCTGGTTCGCCGAGGCCTTCCAAGAGCTGACGGCTGGTCGGGAGCAGCTGAACCAAAGTTGGAACGAGCTCCTCTTAAAGCAATCCGACGTCGAGAGGACGTAGGAGGAGGCCGCGCAGCAGGCTGCTGCAGAGGAAGCTCGCCTGACGGGACGCCGCGTCGAGCTTGATGCTTATGAAGAAGACCTTGTCGCTCGCGAGGAGGCACTTGCCGCCAAGCTCCGCAGCAAGGATGAAGAGATTGAGAAGCTTGTCGCGCAGCGAACCCAGGAGCTGGAGCAGAGACACAAGGAAACGCTCGAAGCTTTGGCCGTGGATCACGCCGGCAAGTTAAAGGAAGCCATCGATGCTGCCGAAACCGCAGAGTCCGCCAAGAACAAGCTGAGCGATCAAGTGAAGAGGCTGGAAGCAGATCTTGAGGTCCACGGCAAGGAGATCTCAACGCTCAAAGCCGACAGAGAGAAGACTCTCTTCAGCCTAGCGGAGATGCAAGCCACCATGTCCGACAAGACCAAGGAGCTCTCCTCAGCCAATGAATCCATTGCTGATCTGAAACTGAAGCTGGTGACGCTGGAGGAATCCCTTGAGAACGGCAAGGCTCGCGAGAGGGCTTTGATGAAAGACCTCCAGAGCGAGAAGAGCCTGCTCAACAGCGCTGCCGCCACTTATAATGACTTCGTGAAAGGCGTGAAGATCTGGACTGAGCGCCTCGTCGATGTCACGGAAAGGCTCGCCACAGAATTGTCCACCATGGGCCTGCAAGACTTCAGCTATTCTTCTGATGACAGGGTGTCTTCGAGCGCCAGGCTGACCATGTTCTTCGAGGGCGTCATTGATGCCCTCAAGCTGCTCCAGTCTAATCAAGAGAGCCAGCTTGCCAATGAATCCCGCAAGCTCTGCCGGGCCGTCCTCTGCAAGGTGCTCGTCAAGGTGGTGCACAAGAATCCTGGCATCAACCTCACCAATGTTCTTGCTAGCTTGCCGAAGGATGCAGACCTCAAGGCAATTGAAGAGCTTGTCGCGCCCATCGTCGACCGAGTGAGCCAAGTCAAGAGGGTCGAAGGCCAGCGCAGGGACTAGCTGCTTGCTCCATTCTCTCGCCACCATTCCATGCCAAAGACAGTTTTATCTTAAGTTAGAATTGTGGCGACCATCAATGTAATATAACTTGCTATGTTTTGGATGAATGTATGATATTTCCCTTGTCTGATTCCTTTCTGTATGGTCGTTACCCTATGCTTATTGGTAACTTGCCGGTGCGCGTACCCTTGCCACGAGCGCTTTGAGGAACGGATCCTTAGCAGCCTGCTGGAGGTGTCGCTGCCGGCAAGATACCTTGACGTTTTTAGTGCAGCCACTTAGTCTGTTGAGTGGACTCGAAACAAAATAAGGGCGCAACCAATCACGACAAGGTTCCTTCGCGTGCAGGTTTTCCATACAAAAGCCGAAATCGTTCAAGGAAAATAAGCCTACAACAACAAAAATTTGCTTAAAAGTTTTGCAACTTAGCTTTTCGTTGCTGTACTCCTTATTGCAAGATGTCAACTTGAACGTCGCCTGTCGGTATCCATACCATCATTCCTCCCCCGGCAAACTTGCATGCGAGGGAACCTTCTGTCCTTTGAGAAACAGAAAGAAGAGAAAATAGAGATACGGAACCTTGGCGGTTCATTAGTGCTTACCAAAAGCAGGCATAATACAATATCTCAGACAAGCATGCATATAAAATGACATGAAAATCGACAAGAATTGTAAAACGCTTAAATTTATTCGACTATGCACAGGGTCTGTGCCTGGCTTTGTACAAAGGATCATATGCCTTGCCGGCAAGACTTGTACAAAAGGGGGTTGCCAGGGGACCCGGCAACTGCGCCTTATGGGTAGAACTTACGAAGATGTTCGATATTCCAGGAATTGCTCACTGGAATGCCATCTTCGGTCTCCAGGCAGACTGCGCTAGGCCTGGTGACTCGTACTACCCGATAAGGGCCTTCCCACTTCGGCGTCAACTTGTTGGAATTCTTGGCGGACTGAACGCGCCGAAGAACAAGGTCGCCTTCCTCAAGGCTTCGGGCATGAACCTTGCGGCTATGGTAGCGGCGCAAGGCTTGCTGGTAGCGTGCAGCTCGCACAGCAGCCCGAAGGCGATCTTCCTCAAGGAGCGTGGCATCATCTTTGCGCAGCTGCTCTTGCTCGAGCTCATCATAAGCGAGCACTCGAGGTGACCCGTATATGAGTTCCGTGGGGAGAACTGCTTCCGCCCCGTAGACCAGGGAGAAGGGTGTTTGGCCAGTAGCTCGATTTGGTGTCGTTCTGATTGACCAAAGAACTGCCGGCAGCTCATCAATCCAGCGTCTTCCGCACTTGCGCAGCTTGTCGAAAGTTCTTGTTCTGAGACCTCGCAGCACTTCAGCATTTGCCCTCTCCGCTTGGCCGTTGCTTCTCGGGTGAGCAACAGAGGAAAAACAGATTCTGTCGCCAAGGTCTTGGACATACTGCATGAAGGTGCGGCTCGTGAACTGCGTGCCATTGTCGGTGATGATCCTGTTTGGCACACCAAAACGGCACACTATTCCCTTGAAGAACTTGACCGCTGACTGTGCTGTCACCTTTCTCACTGCTTCCACTTCCGGCCACTTCGTGAACTTGTCGATAGCAACGTACAAGTACTCGAAGCCCCCGGCAGCGTGGGGAAAGGGGCCCAATATGTCGAGCCCCCAGACCGAAAATGGCCAGGAAAGAGGGATTGTCTGAAGAGCTTGAGTTGGCTGATGCAATTGCTTTGAATGGAACTGGCACGCTTCACACTTGGTTACTAGTGCAGTTGCATCCTCGAGAGCAGTGGGCCAGAAGAAACCTTGCCGGCATGCCTTGCCGACAAGAGCTCTTGAGCCTATGTGGGAGCCACATATGCCTCCATGTATCTCTGCCAACAGCTCCAGTCCATCCTCCCGAGGAATACACTTCAATTTCACACCGTTCGGTCTCTTTCTGTACAGGACGTCGTCGACGAACTGGTACATACTAGACTGACGGGCTACTTTCTCCGCTTCTTCTTGTTCTTCAGGGAGTTCTCCTGTTTGAAGGAACTGGACGATGCGTTGTGCCCATGTCGGAGCCTGTGGCTCGACAACAAGGATTAAAGGCATATCTTCGGCTACGGGAGCGCTTGCTTCTGCGGCGAGAACCTAAGGTTCTGCGCGAAGCCGCTGCTCACCGGCAACCGTGTCGTTCCCGGCAACTTCCTTGCCGGCGGCTTCTGGGAGCTCTGCAGGAAAGTACTGGCCGGAACTCAACTTCCTTCTCTTGTCTTGCCTCGTTGATGGTGTTACGGATGGCTGAGTTAAGCGGAGCACAAAAGTTCCTGGTTCCACAGGTAACTTGAGCGCAGCACGTTTTGACAGGTCGTCAGCAATGCTGTTCTCTGCTCGAGGAACATGCTCTGTTTGCAAACTGTCAAAACGCTCCTCCAACTTTCTCACTTCATCTACATATACTTCCATCAACGGGCTCTGATAGTCTTTGTTAACTTGCCTGACGACAAGCTGTGAGTCACCTCTGACAATGAGCTTCTTGATCCCAAGGTCTGCCGCGATCCTGAGACCGGCAAGCAGCCATTCATATTCTGCAGTGTTGTTTGTTGATCTCTCCCGGGGAAAGTGCATCTGAATTACGTACTTGAGGTGCTCTCCGGTGGGTGCGACAAGCAGCACGCCAGCACCGGCGCCTTGCAGCGAAAAATCCCCGTCAAAGTACATAATCCATTCTCGATCTGTTTCCTTGCCGGGGATAGTTGTCTCTTGAATCTCTTCGTCTGGCATTGGTGTCCATTCCGCAATGAACTCTGCCAAAGCTCTGCTCTGAATAGTCGAAGTGCTTTCAAATTTGAGACCAAAGCTTGACAGCTCCAATGCCCATTCCACAATCCTTCCGGTCGCATCTGGATTTCGTAAAATCCACTGCAACGGGAAGCGAGCGACGACGGTGATTTCATGCGCCTGGAAATAATGGCGCAGGTTCCTCGAGGCCATAAGGAGACCGAAGAGCAACTTCTGCACGCCAGAATATCTTGACCTAGCCCCCTGCAATAGGGAGCTGACAAAATAGACTGGGCGCTGCACCATCTTCTTCTTCTGTGTTGCTTCATTTGACTGCGCGGATCCTGCCTTGTCGGCACCAAACTCTGCCGGGGATAGTCCTAGCTTGTCGCTTGACGGGCTTGCCGCTGCCGCTGCTTCTTCGTCGACTTCTCTCTGCGCCACTAATGCAGCACTAACCACTTGATTCGTTGCCGCTAGATATAACAGCAACGGCTCTTGTGGTTTAGGCGCAACTAGTGTTGGCGGAGAGGAGAGGTACCTCTTCAAATCCTGCAGCGCTGCCTCCGCTTCCGGACTCCATTTCATTGGTCCGGCCTTCTTCAAGATTTTGAAGAAAGGCAGGGCGCGCTCAGTGGATTTGGAGATGAACCTGCTCAGAGCAGCTACGCAGCCGGCAAGTCGACGCACATCTTTGACACGTCTTGGCGCTTCAATCTGCTCAATTGCCTTAATCTTGTCGGGATTGGCTTCAATTCCACGTTGAGATACAAAGAACCTGAGAAGCTTGCCGGATGGAACACCAAACATACACTTCTCAGGATTGAGCTTCAGATTGATCCTGCGCGGATTTGCAAACGTCTCTTCTAAATCTTGTATGAGTGTGGCCTTGTCCTTGGTTTTGACCACTATGTCATCCATATAAGCTTCCATATTTCTATGTAGCTGGGGCTCAAAACCAATTTGGACCGCTCTTGCAAACGTTGAACCAGAGCTTTTCAACCCGAAAGGCATGCGTATGAAGCAATACGTGCCACATGGGGTGATAAATGCGGTTTTCTCTTCGTCTTCCTTTGACATGAAAATCTGATGATACCCTGAATAAGCGTCAAGAAACGACAGCAAATCGCAGCCAGCAGTGGAGTCCACAATCTGGTCGATGCGCGGCAAGGGAAAAGGATCTTTTGGACAGGCTTTATTGATATCTGTATAGTCAATACATAGCCTCCATTTTCCATTCGCCTTGCGCACTACAACTGGATTGGCCAACCATGTTGGATGGAGCACTCCTCTGACTAAACCTGCCGCTTCCAGTTTCCTAATTTCTTCAGCAATAAATTCTTGCCGCTCCAAAGCTTGCTTCCTAACTTTCTGCTTGACGGGCCGCGCATGAGGACAGACAGCAAGGTGGTGCTCGATTACCTCCCTGGGAACACCGGGGATATCAGATGGTTGCCATGCGAACACATCGATATTCGCCCGCAGGAAGGCAATGAGCGCGCTTTCCTATTTGTCATCGAGGGTGGAACTTATGGTGAAAGTTCCTCCCGTACCATCCTCCTTGGCGGGCACCTTCTTGGTCGCTGGTGGAGCTGCCATGGATTTCTTGCTCTTGCCGGTGGAGCTCTCCGGCACATCCTCAACGGGAGCGCAGCACTCCGAGGAGGTGCGCTTGCCGGAGTGTACGCTAGAGGCTTTGCCGGTCTTGTTCTTCCCCCCGGGAGCTTCGGTGGCAGGAGCAAGTGCCTTGGCGGCAGGTGCTGCAACTGCCTCCCGGTAAAGTTGGTCGGTGCAGATAAGCGCATCCTTCTTGTCGGAGTTGATAGTGATGACGCTCATCGGCCCGGGCATCTTCAAAGTGTTATAGGCGTAGTGTGATGCCGCCATAAACTTGGCCAGCGTCGGGCGACCAAGAATCCCATTATATGGTAATGGAATCTTGGCGACGTCGAAGACGATCTTCTCTGTCCTGTAGTTCAGCTCGCTACCAAATGTTACTGGCAGCGTGATCTTGCCCTTCGGCTGGCTCCTTCCTGGATTGATCCCTTGGAACGTGCCCGTTTCTTCGAGATCTTCGTCAGGAATTTGCAATCTCTTGATCACATCAGGCGAGATCAAGTTCAAACCGGCCCCACCGTCAACTAACATTTTTGTCACCTTGAGGTTGCGGATTGTTGGTGAAACCAACAATGGCAAACACCCGACCGCAGTTGTGCGATCAGGGTGATCCTCGGCGTCAAAGATGATAGGCGTGTGGGACCATTTCAGTGGTTTCCGGGCATCAATCGATGGCTCTGCCGCATTAATCTCGCGCGCCCACTGTTTGAGTCGGCGGTGAGAGGAATGCACCGAGGCGCCCCCGTCAACGCACATGGCTTCTGTAGCTTTCTGGAACTCGTGCTCGCTGGACTCGTCAGCGTCTTCATCATCATCGTCACCCCCCTGTTCCTTATCACAGCCTCGAGCAGGCCTCTCTTTCTGTTGCTTGGCCTTGCCGCGGCAACCTCCTCGACCACCGCGTTTCTTGCCAGATCCTTCAGCGCCATCCTGGGCCTTCTTCCTGTCTCGCCTCTCATACTCGGCTCTCTGCTTCTCGACAAGCTGCTCAACTTGCCGGCAATCCTGGAGATCGTGACTCTTGGTGCGATGGATCTTGCAGTACTGCTTGCCGGAGCCCTCCGGCTTGTCGACAGCCGCCAAGGCCTGACATGCGGCGCACGCGGCAACCTCCTTGCCGGGGCCATCAGTCTTGACCTTCTTGGCGGTGCCGGTGTTGCCGGATCCCTCGACGGCAAGCACGGCCTTGCCCTTGCACTTCCTGTTACGCCGTCGGCCTTTCTTCGCCGAGGTGGTGGCGCCTCCGTCTTCAGAGTCGACTTCCGCGCCAGCATCCTCGCCGGGGAGTCTCCTTCCCTCTTCGGCCCGAGCACATCTGTCAGCCAGAGCATAGAGCTCGGCGACATCCCTGGCTTTGTTCATCGCCAGCTCTTCCCGCATCTTGCGGGCGCACACATTCTGGTGAAAGGCGATGATAACTGCGGCAGGATGAACGTCTGGGATGTTGTGTTGTATACGGCTAAACCTCTGTATATACTTGCGCAAGGTTTCACCTTCTTTCTAGGGGATGAGGTGTAGATCGCTCTCCTGGCCAGGAGCCTGGTGGCCTCCAGTAAAGGCGCCAACAAACTCATGACACAAATCTGCCCAGGAGGAAATGGAATTCTCCGGCAGATGCATCAACCACGACCTGACGTTGGGCTTAAGCACCAACGAGAAGTAGTTGGCGAAAATCTTGTTGTCTCGAGCCTCGGCAGCTTGCACCGCAATGGTGTAGACGCTCAAGAACTATGACGGGTGGGTCTTGCCGTCGTATTTCTCTGGCACCTCCGGCTTGAAAGTTCGGGAGGTGGGCCACTGGACTCGCCGCAGCTCACGAGTAAAAGCTGGACAACCCACCTCGTAAGGCAAGTTACCAGAATACCCCGGCGCAGGCTCGTCGACAGTGGGTCCCGCGCGCCTGTCGGATTGACGGCGCGCTTCCCGCCGCCGCTCGATGGTAGTTCGAGCGTCCTCCTGGTGCCGTTCCCGAAGAACTAGACGTTGATCGCGGCGAACCGGTGGATCAGACGACGCCGTGGAGTCATCATCACGGGCGTCGATCCGCCGAGTTAGCGACCGCTCTTGCCGTAGCGGAGGGGAACGCATCGTAGTCATACCGCCTCCGGTCTTCTCGCCACCAGCACGCACCGGCTCAGTGGACTGCCGCCGTGAAGGCTGCGCCTGCTGCGGCCTGTCGTCGTTAGCCAAGCCGATAAGGCTTTGGATAGTAGATCTCCACTCGTCTAGCTTCTCCGCAGCGGGAGGGAAGTCTAGGAGCAGCTGAGCCCGCGCCAACGCTTCTGCCGGTGTAGGCGGTGGCGAAAGGTGCGAAGATCGTGAGGTGCTCTAACTCCTAACTGAGTTAGAAGGAGCTCCATCACGGCCTTGCGACCGCGCCCAGCTTCTGCCGGCATGTTGGCGTGGATCTTGGCCCCGCGCATCTTGGGAGTGATGTGCAGGGGTTTTTCCATGGGAGCGCCTGGAACCACCAACGTCGCGGCGCTGTCCGTCGCGCGCAACCTGAGAAGGTCGCGGCGCGTGCGCCGACGTGGGTGTCTTGGAAGGCGCCGTCCCGTCCTTGGAGTTCACTGCGCCACCCGTAGGTAGCACGGCTCCGTCCTTAGACCCGGCAGCGCCGTTGCGAACGACGCCACTCGCCTGGCTCTGGTCGCCGGAACGTCGTGGACGCTCAAGACCTCCGCCTCCTCCACCAGCGCCCGTGCCGTCACCCGTCTGTGCAGGTACGGGTAGGCCGGACGCGGATGGATCCACCGCTATCGCACCCTTCTTCTTGGGAGCCATGGCGATGAAAGGTGATCAAGAACTGGCGCGCTGACTGCTAGATCGGGTTCGCGCAACCTTTCCCCTACCTGACACGCCAAAGATGTCGGCGTACGACACCTATGGGATCGAGAGGATCCCTTTGTGATTCGGCGAGGGAAAAGATTTACACAAAGAGCGGATCCAACGATCAACGCAAGGATCTTTTTACCCAGGCTCGGGCCGCTGAGAAGCGTAAAACCCTACTCCTGCTATTGTTTATTGTGGATGTTCTTAAGCTCAAGTACACAGAGCGCTTGTGATGAACAGTACGTTCAAGAAGCAGCTACGCATGCAGAATGGGCCAGAAGGTCCTCCCCCCTGCAGCTCCGCCTTGGGCCTCCTTTTATATGTCTAAGGGGTCACCAACAGTGGCAGACAGCAGTACAAGAGGTGTAAAGTTACTACAGTGTTTACATGCTTATCACTGACGGATTAGGACAAACGCATTAAATGCCTCACTTAGGTGTCCCTAACTTTCTTGGGGATGGAAAAAGAGCCCGTCCCATCAGCACCGCTTAACCCCATCCGCGGTCAGGGCCATGACATGCAACCAAGAGGACAAGCCCTAAACGACGGACTGGTCGCTGCGCTGGAGCGGTGGCAGTACGATGGGATCTTGCCGGGTGTGAGATCTTGCCGGGCCTTCGCGAGCCTTCCCGGCAAGATCTTGCTGGGAAGCTAGCCTTCGGTCTTCTATCTTCTGATCATCAGCTTGAGTGTCTTCTTAATAATCTTGGTATATGTTTCCAGCTATCCTCCGGTAGGCCTTGCCGCTGGTATGGCTACAACCGTCCGTGCACAAGTATGGGGTACTAAAAGACCCAAACTTTAGTACACCGACATAAATCAACTCAGTTGGCCAAACCAAATCAATAGATCGGAGAAGAAATACGAAGCTATAATAATCATGCATAAAAGAGTGCAGCAAAGACTCAAATAATATTCATGGATAATCTGATCATAAACTCACAATTCATCGGATCCCAACAAACACACCGCAAAAAGTGATTACATCGGATAGAACTCCAAGAACATCGAGGAGAACATTGTATTGAAAATCAAAAAGAGAGAAGAAGCCATCTAGCTACTGCCTATGGACCCGAAGGTCTATGGTAAACTACTCACGCATCATCGGAAGGGCAGCAAGGTTGATGAAGAGCCCCTCCGTGATCGATCCCCCCTCCGGCGGAGTACCGGAGAAGGCCTCCAGATGGGATCTCTCAGGAACATAAACTTGCGGCGGCAGAAAAAGTATTTCGTGGACTCCCCTGAGGGTTTCTGATTTTTCCTGAATTTATAGTGGTGGAATTAGGTCAAACGGAGCTGGGGTGGGCCCACGAGGCACCAGGGCACGCCTGCCCCCCCTCCCAGGCACGCCCTGGTGGCTCGTGGCCACCTCCTCTGGCGTCTGGTTTTCTCCCGAAGCTTCTAGTGTTTATCTTGTCCAACAAAAAATCTCCAAAAAGTTTCATGGCATTTGGACTTTGTTTGGTATTGATTTTCTGTAAAACAAAAACAGGGCATAAAACAGCAACTGGCACTGGGCACTAAGTTAATAGGTTAGTCTCCAAAAATGATATATAATTGCTGTAAATGCATATAAAAACATCCAAGATTGATAATATAACAGCATGGAACAATCAAAAATTATAGATACGTTGGAGACGTATCAGCATCCGCAAGCTTAATTCCTGCTCGTCCTTGAGTAGGTAAATGATAAAAACAGAATTTTTGATGTGGAATGTTGCCTACCATATTTCATCACATATTCTTTCCTTTTATAGCATGGACATTGGACTTGAATGATTCAAAGCAATAGTCTATAATTTGACATGAAGATATAAATACTCAAGCATGCTAACAAGCAACCATGTCTTTCAAAATATCAACGCTAAAGAAAATTATCCCTAGCCCATTATGCTCAATCATTGATCCATTCATGAAACACACTCAAATATTAGCTACATCGAATGCACAAGTATGACAATAGTGATCTCTAGTTGGTGCTTTATAAGAGAAGATGGAGACTCAAGAAAAATAAAAATTGCATAAAAGTAAATAGATAGGCCCTTCGCAGAGGGAAGCAGAGATTTGTCAAATGTGCCAGAGCTCAAAGCTGAAATTAAAGAGATAAAATATTTTGAGAGGCATGCTTTTCTTGTCAATGAAAACGACCGAGAATTCCCAATATTTTCCATGCTAGACACATCATAGGTGGTTCCCAAACAGAAAGTAAAGTTTATTTCCTTTCCACCATTCTTTCACAATCCAAGCCGTATCCACGGGTGCCCTCCAAACCAACACTTTCCAAGGAATTTTGTTGTTACTAATTTTTGATTTCATTGTGGGACTGGGCATCCCTATTACCAACCATTCTCTCGTGCAATGACAAGTGAATAAACACTCATCGTGAGAATAACACACCTAGCATGGAAAATAATGGCCACCCCCTGCCGCTTCATGAGCGGTACGGGTATACAAAACGGAAAAATTATTTTGAAAATTAGAGTTGGCACACGCAAATTTACTTGGAACGGCATTGAAATACCGCATATAGGTAGATATAGTGGACTCATTTGGCTCTCTCAAGATAGGTGTGTTCAGCAAAGATGATTGTGACAAACTAAAAAGCAAACAAAGCAAAGACTCATATAATACCAGACGCTCCAAGCAAAACACATATCATGTGACGAATAAAAATATAGCTCCAAGTAAAATTACCGAAGGTTGGTAGAAGAAAGAGGGGATGCCTTCCGGGGCATCCCCAAGCTTAGACACTTGAGTCTTCCTTGAATATTACCTTGGGGTGCCTCGGGCATCCCCAAGCTTAGGCTTTTGCTACTCCGTATTCCTTCATCCATCGTGATCTCACCCAAAACTTGAAAACTTCAATCACACAAAACTCAACAAAACTTTCGTGAGATCCGTTAGTATAACAAAACAAATCACTACTATAAGTACTGTTGCAAACCCATTCGTATTTTATTTTTGCATTATACCTACTGTACTCTAACTTCACCATGGCTTATACCCCCCCGATACAATCCATTGATTCATCAAAACAAGCAAGTAGTGCATCAAAAACAGAATCTGTCAAAAACAGAACAGTCTGTAGCAATCTATTTAAAAGCCATACTTCTGTAACTCCAAAAATCCTGAAAAATTAGGACAACGTGGGAAATTCATATAGCAATATTGTGTAAACATTTCAGATTTTTCTGACGCTCCAGTACAGAAAATAAATTCGGGCACTGGACGCAAAACTTTCTGTTTTCCAAACAGCATCAATTATACTATCTTCCAAATCATCCTAAAGGTTTTACTTGGCACAAACACTAATTAAAAACACAAAAACTCAATCATACCAGTAGCATGAAAGTGAAAACACACAATAACAGAAAAAATTTATTTTATTCATTGGGTTGCCTCCCAACAAGCGCTATTGTTTTATGGCCCTAGCTAGGCATAATGCATAGTTTCAAGTATTGTCATCTTTCAAGTTGATTCCATAAGTGGCCCTCATGATGGATTCATATGGTGCTTTAATTTTCTTCCTAGGGAAATGTTCCATAACCTTTTTTAATGGAAATTGAAATTTTATATTCCCTTCTTTCATATCAATAACGGCACCTATGGTTCGTAAAAACGGTCTACCAAGTATTATTCGGCAAGAAGAATTGCAGTCAATGTCAAGTACAATAAAATCAACGGGCACATAATTTCTATTTGCAAGAATAGGAACATCATTAATTCTACCCATTGGTTTTTAATAGTAGAATCCGCCAAGTGCAAATTAAGAGAACATTCATCTATATTGGTGAAACCTAGCACATCACATAAAGATTTTGGAATTGTGGAAACGCTAGCACCCAAATCACATAAAGCATTGCACTCATAATTTTTAATTTTAACTTTAGGGAAAATTTTGTTTTTGCCACTCTAGATTTTGCCAATTTTCCTTATGCCACTCTAGATTTTGACATTTCACTTTTGCCACTCTTAGCTTTTGACAATTATCACAATTGCCATTCCGTGGCAAAAGCAAAATAATTTTATTTCATTTTTGCCACTCTTGACTTTTGACAATTATCACAATTGCCACTCTGAAAATTTTGCTTTTGCCACGGGAATGGCAGTTATGATAATTGTCAAAAACTAAGAGTGGCAAAAATGAAATGTCAAAATCTAGAGTGGCATAACGAAAATTGGCAAAATCTAGAGTGGCAAAAACAAAATTTTCCCTTAACTTTAATGGTGGGTTCCCATTCATCATATAATTTTCTAGGAATTGAAATTTCTAGTTCTAACTTTTCTTCTAACGCTTTCATCATTGCTTCTACGATGTGTTTAGTAAAAGCCTTGTTTTGCTCATAAGCGTTGGGTGAATTTAACATGGATTGTAACAAAGAAATGCACTCAATCAAAGAACAATTATCATAATTAAAATCTTTGTAATCCAAGAGAGTGGGCACATCGCTATTTAAAGTTTTTACCTCTCCAAACCCACTTTTAGCAATTTTTTCGTTAAGATTTTCACCCTCCGAATTGTGGGAACGCCTACTAGCTAAAGTTGACTCTTCTTCAGTCCCCTTTTCATCAAGTTTTATATTTCTAAATAAAGAATCAATAGATGAAACACCAATCATTTTAATATCCTCATCATTACTACGATAAAAACCGGGAGGAATCGCTTTTTCTAAAAATTCTCGTTTAGCTTTTAGCATGGCAGTTCTTTTCTTACTCTCATCCATGGAGACATATAAAGCTTTAATTGATTCACTAATATCAATTTTGGGTGGCAAAATTTTAGTCTTAAGATTTTCCACATCATGAATAATTCTATCAATGCTCCTAGACATATCATCAAGTTTACTCAATTTTTCTTCTATCGTAGTGTTGAAAACTTTTTGAGCATTAATAAATTATTTAATATTACTTTCAAGATCAGAGGGCATCCTATTATTATTATAAGAATTACCATAAGGATTGCCATAATTATTAGAGGAATTTCCAGGAAACGGTCTAGCATTGAAATTACCTCTATAAGCATTATTATTAAAATTGTTTCGCGAGACAAAATTCACATCTACGGGATCATTATTTTGCTCAATCAAAGTGGACAATGGCACATCATTAGGATCAATATGAGTATTTTTACTAGCAACCAATTTCATAAGCGCATCAACTTTATCACTCAAAGTACTAGTAGGTGTATTTTCAGTATGCCATTGTGAATAATTTGCCATAATATTATCAAGCAATTTAGTCGCTTCCCCCAAAGTAATTTCCATAAAAGTACCACCCGCGGTGGAATCTAAAAGATTTCTAGAAACAAAATTCAATCCCGCATAAATTTTTTGTATGATCATCCATAAATTTAAACCATGAGTAGGGCAATTTCTTATCATTAATTTCATCCTCTCCCAAGATTGGGCAACATGTTCATAATCAAGTTGCTTGAAATTCATAATTTGATTTCTAAGAGAAATAATTTTCGCGGGAGGAAAATACTTAGTAATAAAAGCATCTTTACACCTATCCCAAGAATCGATACTATTTCGTGGTAAAGATGAAAACCAAAATTTTGCACTATCCCGTAATGAGAATGGGAATAATTTTAATTTCACAATATCATTATCCACATCTTTTTTCTTTTGCATGTCACACAATTCTACGAAAGTGTTAAGATGGGATGCAGCATCTTCATTAGGACTACCAGAAAATTGATTTTCATGACAAGATTTAGCAAAGCGGCATTAATATCACAAGTCTCCGCACTAGCGGCGGGAGGAGCAATCGGAGTACTAATAAAATCATTATTATTAGTATTGGAAAAATCACACAATTTTGTATTTTCTTGAGACATCGTGACTACGCAAACAAGATAACAAACAAGCAAACAAGAAAAAGGCAAATGGAAAATATTTTTGTATTTTTGTAAAAACGTTTTAGAAGTGGGGGAGATGAAAACGAGAGGCAAATGGCAAATAAAATAAATGCAAGGAGATGAGAGTTTATGCAAAGGTACTTGATAGATGTTCATGATGTCTCCCCGGCAACGGCACCAGTAATTCTTCCTGCTACTTGTAGCTTGCGTTGGTATTTCCCCGAAGAGGAAGGGATGATGCAGCACAGTAGAGATAAGTATTTCCCTCAATTATGAAACCAAGGTTATCGAACCAGTAGGAGAATCACGCAACACCTCGTTAGCAGCACCTGCACACAAACAATAAATCCTTGCACCCAACGCAAACGAGGGGTTGTCAATCCCTCGGCGGTCAATTGCAAGATTAAATTGTATGTGATAGATAGATAGATTGAAACAAAAATACAAAATAAAATAAATAAAAGAAAATGGCAGCAATATTTTTAGGGTTTTAGTAATATGATTTAGATAGACCAGGGGGCCATAGTTTTCACTAGAGGCTTCTCTCGAGAAAATAGCATACGGTGGGTAGACAAATTACTGTTGGGCAATTGATAGAAAAGCAAATAATCATGACGATATCCAAGGCAATGACCATGTATATAGGCATCACGTCCAATACAAGTAGACCGACTCCTGCCTGCATCTACTACTATTACTCCACACATCGATCGCTATCCAGCATGCATCTAGTGTATTAAGTCCATAAAGAACGGAGTAACGCCTTAAGAACGATGACATGATGTAGACAAGATAAACTCACGCATGAATAAACCCCATATTTTTACCCTTAATAGCAATGATACATACATGTCATGTCCCTTTCTGTCACTGGGATTGAGCACCGCAAGATCAAACCCATTACAAAGCACCTCTTCCCATGGCAAGATAAATCAACTCAGTTGGCCAAACCAAATCAATAGATCGGAGAACAAATACGAAGCTATAATAATCATGCATAAAAGAGTGCAGCAAAGACTCAAATAATATTCATGGATAATCTGATCATAAACTCACAATTCATCGGATCCCAACAAACACACCGCAAAAAGTGATTACATCGGATAGAACTCCAAGAACATTGAGGAGAACATTGTATTGAAGATCAAAAAGAGAGAAGAAGCCATCTAGCTACTGCCTATGGACCCGAAGGTCTGTGGTAAACTACTCACGCATCATCGGAAGGGCAGCAAGGTTGATGAAGAGCCCCTCCGTGATCGATTCCCCCTCTGGCGGAGTACCGGAGAAGGCCTCCAGATGGGATCTCTCTGAAACAGAAACTTGCGGCAGCGGAAAAAGTATTTAGTGGACTCCCCTGAGGGTTTCTGATTTTTCCTGAATTTATACTGGTGGAATTAGGTCAAACGGAGCTGGGGTGGGCCCACGAGGCACCAGGGCGCGCCTGCCCCCCCCCCCCAGGCGTGCCCTGGTGGCTCGTGGCCACCTCCTCTGGCGTCTGGTCTTCTCCCGAAGCTTCTAGTGTTTATCTTGTCCAATAAAAAATCTCCAAAAAGTTTCGTGGCATTTGGACTTCGTTTGGTATTGATTTTCTGTAAAACAAAAACAGGGCAGAAAACATCAACTGGCACTGGGCACTAAGTTAATAGGTTAGTCTCCAAAAATGATATATAATTGTTGTAAATGCATATAAAAACATCCAAGATTGATAATATAACAGCATGGAACAATAAAAATTATAGATACGTTGGAGACGTATCAGGCTACAGGTAGAACGGTCAACACCCAGTTCAATTACATGTCGTAGCTGCATTTTCCCGAGCACCTTGCCGGAAAACTGCGCTCCCTGTAACCAGAGTTCATATTCGATCAACCACAGAGCAGGAGTAGGGTTTTACGCTCATAGTGGCCGGAACCTGGATAAATCCCTTGTGTGTTCTTGCACTTATTAAAGACCTGCTCTTTGTACCATGCATGTCCCCTGAGCCGAATCGCAAAGGGACCCGTTCGGTCCCATAGATAGTCGTTTCCCACGACATCTTTGCGCGCCAGGCAGGGGCTGTGTGTGTCACAAATCAGTTCTTTGGTAGTGTGAGTACTAACTTCATCATCTTCGTCGATGGCGCTGAAGAAAAGGAGTGGAGCCACGAAGGCACCTACCCCGTCCAAGCCACCTTCCCAGGCGGCGCAGCCAGCGCGGGCGCTATGGTGGGGATGGGCGGCGCAGAAGACGCAAGTGGTGCGGGTGCCTAGCACCCCCGCCACGATGCTGAGCCTAGCCATAGGACCGGCGGTGTCACAGCTGGTCAACTTCGAAGACATTCTAGTGAGCGCAGTCATCATAGTAATATAATTCATACTGCTGCCACCCGGAACCCAGTCGCCGCAACGTCTCAGAATGTAGTTGCGATGTCCAACAACGGCGTGGGGAGGCGTACGCCGCGACCATCGCAAGATGGGCACGACACGCTCCCCCACGTTGCTGGCGGTTCCAGACGACCGCAAGGCGGGATCCCCGTGCAGCAACTTCCGATTGCTCACGGAGCGCCGCCACCACCACCACGTCCACCTGTTGGCGAGCATGAGCCGCGGCGGCACGGACATAATGAAGCTCCTTCTGGCTCCGCCAGGAGTCAAGCGATGCCTCGTTCTGTGCTCCCACCCATGCCAACCACGGCGGCCGAGGCCATGGCGCGGGTCCAAATACTTTTGAACTTCCCGCCAAGCCCTGACAAGATGGACAAATGGAGAGCTACCATTCATAGTCTCATCAGTTTTGCCGATCCCGGCAAAACACAAGACGTGGGGACATCATGGCGACCACCCACCATGCCGGCTAAACCCTCCGGCTACCTTGCCGGAGACGCCACGCAGACGGTGCAGTCGCCTCGCCACCCCCTACGGTCATAGCGGCCAGCCCGCTGGTCAGACGAACATGACATGCTGTCCATGGCTTCGTCAGATCCACGGTGCCGCCAAGATCAGCGCCAAGTGCTTCGTGAGCGGTGCGACGTAGACGCCCGCATGAAGATCGAGCGGCGCCGGGAAGCACGTCATCAATCTGACGACCGTGCTAGGCCGGCAGTGAATGTGCTCACTCCAATAGCCGCTGGGTACTTGCCCTACAATGTGGGGTGCCCAGCATTTACTCATGAGCTGCGGCAAGTTCGCTGGCCGTCCACCCAAGCCTTCAAGCCAGAGCTGCCCGGCAAGTATGATGGCACGCTCAACCCAGCCGAGTTCCTTGGCATCTACACCATCGCGGTGGAGGCTGCGGGGGGACGGGACGAGAAAGTGCTCGCCAATTACTTCCCGTTGGCGCTTCGGCCCAACGTCAGGTCATGGTTGATAAACCTGCCTGAGGGCTCCATCTCTTCTTGGGCGGATCTGTGCCATCATTTTGTTGGCGCTTACCAGGGTGGCCACAAGCTCCCGGGTCAGCCCAGCGATTTGCAGGTGATCCCCCAAAGTGATGGAGAGAACCTCCGCAAGTACATACAATGGTTCAGCCATGTGCACCACAACATCCCCGACATCCATCCCGCAGCTGTTGTTGCCGCGTTCCACCTGAATGTGCGCAACCACAGGATGCGGTCAGAGATGAATGTCGAGCAGGTCAAGACCATCAATGATCTGTATGCCTTGGCGGATAGGTGTGCACGTGGTGAGGACGGGAGGCGACTCCCCGGGGAAGATGCGGGTGCAGACGTCGATTTCGAGGACAACGACGCATCAACCCCACAGAAGAAAAACAGGAAGCGCAACAAAAAGCGCAAGAACAAGGCTGTACTGGCCGTCGAGAGCTCCGGCGACACCAATGCCACCAAGAAGCCAAAGGCAGACATCCCCGGCAAGGAGGTTGCCGGGTGCGATGCTTGCCGGGAAGCTGCGGCAGGCAAGAAGGCTGGCAAGACCGGCGGGCCGTACTGCAAGATCCACCGCACCAAGGGCCACGATCTCCAACAATGCCGGCAAGTAGAGCAACTTGCCGAAAAGCAGAAGCAAGAGTACGAGAAGCGAGATAAGGAGAAGGCCCAAGATGGTACTGGTGGGTCCGGCAAGCAAGACCATGGTGGCCGCGGAGGCCGCCGCGGCAAGGCCAAGCAGCCAAAAGAGAAGGCTACTCTGGGCCATCAAGAAGAGGATGATAGTGATGAGGACGGAAGCGGGTCCGACAAGGAGTTCCAAAATGCGGTGGATGCCATGTGTGTTGATGGAGGCGCATCTTTGCACTCCTCGCACTGGCAACTAAAGCAGTGGATCCGCGAAATCAACGCTGCGGAACCGGTGATGGAGGCACAGTAGCCACTCAAGTGGTCGCACTCGCCCATCGTCTTTGACGCCGAGGACCACCCTGATCGCACCACTGCAGTCGGGTGTTTGCCGTTGTTGGTCTCACCAACAATTCGCAACCTCAAGGTGATGAAGATGCTGGTTGACGGTGGGGCAGGCTTGAACTTGATCTCCCCAGATGTGATCAAGAGGCTGCAGATCCCCGACAAGGATCTCGAGGAGATGGGCAATTTCCAAGGAATCAATCCGGGGAGGAACAAGCCGAAGGGACAAGTCACATTGCCAGTCACGTTCGGCGGCGAGCTCAACTATCGGACGCAGAAGATTACCTTCGACGTTGTCAAGATGCCGCTGCCGTACAATGGGATTCTGGGCCGCCCAGCCCTGGCAAATTTTATGGCTGCGTCGCACTATGCGTACAATGTCATCAAGATGTCGGGGCCGATGGGGGTCCTCGCCATCAAGTCAAACCACAAAGATGCAATCATCTGTACCAACAAGCTCTACCGGGAGGCGGTGGCAGCAGCTGCCATCGAGGCGCTTGCCCCTGCCGTCAAAGCTCCCGGGGAAGGAAAGAAGAAGAAGACCGGAAAGACCTCTGGGAAGGACTCCGGGAAGCGCACTTCAGAGTGCAGCATGCCTGTCAAGGACGTACCAGAGAGCTCTACCGGCAAGAGCAAGAGAGCCAAGGCTTCCACATCCACGACCAAACAAGTTTCTACAAAAGGGGGTGGGACGAGTGGCACTTTTTCTGAAAGTGCCACTCTTGGCAACAAATAGGGACTCGAGCTCGTTGCCTTCCTACGGGTGAATGCCAGTGTGCTTGCCCAGCAAGCACCTAACGTCCCTGAAGTTCTTAGGAGGGCAACTGAGCACCACCTTGATGTCTGCCCTCATGCGAGACCCCTCAAGCAGAAGGTCAGGAAGCAAGCCTTGGTGCAGAAGCAATACTCCCCACGGAACTCAAACACGGGTCACCTCGAGTCTTGGCCATCAATGAGGAGGACCAAGATGAGCTGCGGCATGACGATGCCGCGCTCCTTGAGGAAGATCATTTCCAGGCTACTGCCCGTGCTGCACGGTGCCAGCAAGCTTTGCGCCGCTGCCTTAGCCTCAAAGTGAAAGCCAGGGACCTTGAGAAAGGCGACCTTGTTCCTCGTCGGATTCGATCCACAAAAGATAAAAAAAAAGTTGACGCCAAAGTGGGAAGGCCGTTACCAGGTAATATGAGTCACTAGGCCTGGCACAGTCCACCTAGAGACCGAAGATGGCACTCCGGTGCTAAACTCATGAAATGTTGAGCATCTTCGTAAGTTTTACCCGTAAGGCACGGTTGCCGAGCTGCCCGGCAACCTCTTTTGTACAAGTTTGCTGTTAAGGCATGTAATCCTTTGTACAAAGCCGGGTGCAGATCCCGTGCAAAATAAATAAAAGTTAGATGTTTCACAATTCTTTTGTCAAGTACATATATATTTATGTGTTGCAGGCCGTCTTGTGTTACATTTTCCCTTGCATAAGGTGATTAACGAACCGCCAAGGTTCCAACCTCCTCTTTTCTTTTCTTTCTTAAAGGAAGGAAGGATTCCTAGCGTACAAGTTTCCCGGGGGAGTGACGGTATGGATACCATAGGACGCGTTCAAGACGTCACCCTACGGCAAGAAGTACAACAAGGAATGAGCTAAGTTGCAAAACTTTGAAATAAATTCTTTGTTATAGTTGCGATTCTCCATGAACGACTTTAGCCTTTGTATGAGAAACCTGCACGCTAAGGAACCTTGTCGTGATCGACTGTGGTCTTACTTTGCTTCGAGTCCGCTCAGCAACCTAAGTAGCCGCATTGTAACCATCAAGCGTGACCTTGCCGGCAGCGACACTTCCGGCAAGCTGCTGTCGGAGTCTAGGATCTGTGTCCAAGAAACTTCTCCAAGAACTTAGGATTCGAACTCTGGGGGACTTTACTTGGCAACCTACGACACGACGACGACTATGGCGGGGACACGGCGGACTCGCTAGCTCTCACCGGACACGAAGGGGACGCGTGAGCTACCCAGGTTCGGGCCACCGTGCGGTGTAATACCCTACTCCTGCTTGTGTTGGATTGCTTTGTGGCGGAGAGCTTGTGCTCGAGGTACAAGAGGTGTGGGGGAGAATGGGTCGATCCCCTTACATGGAAGTAGCCCTATCCCTTTTGTAGTTCCTTGGTCTTCTTCCCCAAAAATATGAGCGGGAAAGGGTAACCACAGGGCGGCATTTCAAAGGGGGACGGGGGCGCAGGCTTATCCTGACTAAAGGCGGTCTCCGCCTGTTAAAGCAGTTCCTCTTGACGCGCCGGTGGGCTTGGCGATGACCTCCATTCTGGCGCGCTGATCCGTCCTGATCTTCTATCACCAAAGAGGAAAACCTTTGGGACTTGCTTTTGGGGGGAGGCAGATGCCACTACTCCTTTATCACTAAAATGGAAACCTGTCTGGGCTGTACCCTGCTGTCCATCCCCTGGCATCGGGACGTCACCCATGAGAGAGGCCAGCTGGCGCCGTGCGTCACGCCCCGCGAAGCGGCCTCATGAGGGGTTGCCTCACGAGGTGACCTGGGGCCTGCCGGCCTCACCAGGGCTTGGCCTGGTGGAGAGGGGCCTCGCGAGGCTAGCTCCTCACGAGGCGACTCCTTCCTGGGCAACGGCGCCAGGGCCACCTTGCCGGGGCCAGCCCAAGCGTCGCCTCCTGGGCCAGTGGCAGACGGGCCGTGGTACCCCGGTTCCGACTGGGCTGACAGTAGCCCCCGGGCCCGCGATGCGCACGTCCCGCCCGTTGGGGGCGAAGCGCTGCGGGGCCCATCGAGCCGCCGGGCCCAGGCGCGACGTGTGGCGGCCTTTGCGGGCGCGGCGCCTCCACTACCTGCGATGCCTCGATAACCACCGCCTCGGCGATAAAACCCGCCCGCGCGGGGCGTGGGCATTTCATTACTCCTTTACTCCGTCCCCAGCCTGCCTTGCGTCCAACTTATTGGCTCTCTTTTTCCCCCAACCTCCAATCTCTCCGCCAACGTCTCCGCCCGTCACCGCCGCGGCCGTGGCTCCCCCAAGGAAGCTTTCCATGGCCGAGAAAGGGAAGAGGACGGCAGATGAGGTGGAGCCGCCAAAGCCGTCGGCAGTGAGGGGTAGAGGCCAGGCCCGTGGCTTGGCCGTGGCGACGAGGGTTCCTCCTTGGGGTCGAGCGCGCCCCACGGCCGCTGGCGCGGAGGCCGGCCCCAGCACCCGTGGAACGGGCGCGACTCGTGGTCACGGGAGAGGCGCTGCTCGCGGGCGCGGAGGCCGCGGCCGCCGTGGCCGGGGCGGCCGCGGCGGTTCCGCCGCTCTTCCTCCCCAGGCAGGGAGGCACTCGGCGGAGGCAGCTCACGAGTTCATCGTGGACATGCACCGCTCGCCCTGCACCTGGCTTCGGCTCCCGGACTCCTTTGCGAGGGCGATGGAGGAGTGCACGGCCCTGGGCCTGTGGCTGCAGGCAGACGGCTGCTGCAACGGCCCCTCCTGGGTGGCGGCGGAGTTCACCCCCTCCGGCTTCATGTTCCTGGAGCAGGGGTGGAAGTCCTTTGCCCTCGCTAGGGGCCTGAAGCGGGGGCACCTTCTCCACTTCAAGTATGACAGAGCCGCCACCCTCTTCATGAAGATCTTCGGGGTCTCCGGCAGCCGCCTGGAGTGCTGCGCGGAGAGCGAGGATGGCAGCTACAGCGGCTCCTCCAGCGAAGACGACGGCGACGATAGCGCCGCCTCCTCCGGCGGGGGCGGAAGCGACGACGGCTCTCCCCGCGTCAAGAGCGAGGATGAAGACTCCGACTAGGCGCGTGCGACGCCCGTGGGAGCCTAGGGGATAGCGGCGCCCAGCTTAAGCTTCTTTCTTTTTTGTTTTCTGCACTAGATTGATGTAGCCCCCTGGGGGTGTGAAACATTTGCGCAACACTTTTGTTGTTAAGTACTCGATGCTTAATGTGCTTTCGTTTTCCTTCCGAGGCCCTTAACTCCCCTTTACATTACCTTCGTGCCCTGTGTCGCTGGGACCCAGCCCCTGAGGCGGGCTAAACCGTCGCTGGTATGCCTGGGGCGTGCGCTCGGCAAGGCCAGAGGGTGTAGGGCTCTTAGGGCCGGTAGGAGTCCCTGAGACGCGATGCTCAGGGTCCCCCCCTTGACGTGTAGGCGGCTCGTGCCAAGGAAATCAGGACGCCACGAGAGAGAAACGGGAGGGAAAAACCCGAGGGGTGCTCAGACTTAGCTCTTTTGGAGACACGCGGCTTGGAGCGAGCCCTTCGCAGGACGCAACGCGCGAGGCACGGTCCCTCACGAAGCCTTCTGCCCGCGAGACACCAACCGCGAGGCCTCTCAAGGAGGGGATCCTGAGGCCCTTGAGACCCTGCACCAGGGAAATTGCCGAGTTTTTGCAAGTAATGTAACGGGGCGTGCTCGCGAGGCCGCCTGTGGGTGTTACGCGAGGAGGCAAGAGCACCAAGGACCTGGTGAGGTGACATGCATGGGAGCCGGCCCGCGAGCCAGAGCTCAGTCACTTGGGTTTTGCAGCGCTGCTGGGACTGACCCGAGCACAGGCACCGTGCCCAGCCCCCGCTCGCATGAGACACATGGGGGGAGATCGCGAGCGCGCCTCCCGAGGCCAACTCAGCTGCAAGGGCACCGGTTATTAGGAAGTAGACTTTACTGATGCATGAAATAGACTCATTACACAACAGGAAAGGTACGTGCTGCCGTGTTCGACACGGGTCAGCTTGAGGATGTGACGGCCGTAGGCCCCTCAAGTATGTAGGCCGCCAGCACGGAGCATGGGGCTTTCCGCCAGCGCGGAGTATGGGGTGTCCGCCAGTGCAGAGCATGGGGCTTCCACGAGAGTGGGAGGGAGCTCCCGCGTGCCAACGGCAGCGCCGGTAGAGGGAGCTCCGGAGCGTGTACAGCTCCATTTCGTTCGTATCCGTGGGGTCACGGATAGAACTTGCAGAGATGTTGGATGTTCCATGTGTTTGGTACCGGAACACCCTCCTCCGTTTCGAGCCATGCCGCGCCGGGCCGGGAGATGTGCATGACCCTGAAAGGGCCCTCCCACATGGGTGAGAGTTTGTGGAGTCCCTCTCTGGAGAGGATCCAGCGCAGGACAAGGTCGCCCGCCTCGAGGGTGCGGGGGCGTACATTGCGGCTGTGATAGCAACGCAACGCCTGCTGGTACCTTGCCGCACGAAGGGCGGCCTGGCGGCGCGCCCCTTCGAGGAAAAGCAGGTCATCCTCCCGCAGGCCGTCTTGACGAGACTCGTCGAAGGCCAAGACCCTCGGGGACCGGTGCTTAACCTTGGCTGGGAGAACCGCCTCTGCCCCGTAGACGAGGAAGAAAGGCGTCTCGCCGGTGGGCTTGGTGGCCGTGGTGCGGATGGACCATAGCACTGAAGGGAGCTCCTCCAGCCAGCCCTTGCCGCATGCCGCGAGCTGCTTCTTGAAGCTCCTACTCTTGAGGCCCTTGAGGACCTCAGCGTTGGCGCGCTCGGCCTGGCCGTTGCTTCGAGGGTGTGCCACGGAGGCGAAGCAGATCTGCATGCCGATGCTGGCGCAGTAGGTCTTGAACTGGCCGCTGGTGAACTACGTGCCATTGTCCGTGATGATGCGGTTGGGGACGCCAAAGCGGCACACTAGGCCCTTAATGAACTTGACCACTGATCCTGCCGGAATGGTCCGGATAGGCTCCACCTCCGCCCACTTGGTGAACTTGTCGATGGCGACGTAGAGGTAGCGGTAGCCGCCAGCCGCGTGAGGGAAGGGCCCGAGGATATCCAGCCCCCAGACCGTGAAGGGCCACGAGAGGGGGATGGTCTGGAGCCCTTGTGCCGGCTGGTGGATCTGCTTGGCATGGAACTAGCAGGCCTCGCATGCCTGGACCAGCTCCACGGCATCTTCGAGCGCTGTCGGCCAGTAGAAACCGCTGCGGAATGCCTTACCTGCGAGGGTACGTGAAGACGAATGGTGGCCGCAGTCGCCTCCATGGATGTCGGCAAGCAGCTCGCGCCCTTGCTCCTTGGAGATGCACCGCAGCACGACTCCGTTCAGGCGGTGGCGGTACATGTCACCCTCCCTCAAGTGGTAGAGTGCCGGCGGGAAAACAGCATGGTCCTGCCATTGCGCAGCGTTGGCAGCTTTCTTCTCAGTCACCGCCGAACTCAGGGCCTTCCTGCCTCTCTTTGACGCCATGACAAGGTGTGAAGGGGGGTGGGGGCGAAGCTGCATTGCACACCGGCGGAAGCAAAGGGCGTGCTCTGCTCTTGTGCGGCGGCGAAAGCAGGGGGCGCACTCTGCTTCTGCGCGAGGTTGAAGACGACGGTGAATTGGCTAGATTGGGAAGAGGGGATGAATGAGCAGTGCCCTTTGCGGTTTCCTTTTTTATGGGGAAGGCGCGGGGGTTGGCTCTTTTCCGTCCTACGTGGCTGCGCTTTTCAGGCGCACCACCTCCCACCGCCGTTCCGCTCCACCTCTCCCACGCCCGCGTTTAATGCGCATCGTGGGCGGGTGCGGTAAAAGAGACGATTATGACAGTTATCATCTGCCACGCGCCGCCTGTGTACTGTATGGGCCTAGCCCAACGACGCCTCCATGCGCGTATGGCCTAGGCCCAGGGGCTCCTGTCGGTGTACAAAGACATGGGTGCCCTCGTACCCAGACTTGTGCACAGGCAGTTGTAGCCTCCCTTCCGGCAAGGGCTTGACGGAGGATAACTACAACCTAAGACTCAGCACCAAGACCGTGAAGAAGACCTCAAGGCAGGTCATCAAGAAGTACTATTCTAAGTACTGAAGATCGACGCTGTTCTTGCCGGCAAGCTTCGCCCCAGCAAGGTAAAGACTAAGGCTACGGTTGCCGCGAGCTCCCTTCCCGACAAGCAAGGCCCGGCAAGCTCCGTGCCAGCAGGTTTGTTTCTGTCCCGTTACCGCTCCACCTCACCATCGACCAGATAGGCTCGTGGGCTAGGTGTCGAGCGGGCAGGCAGTTAACATGGCCAGCCAAGGCACGTGTCAGCATGCCACGCCAAGATTAACTTTAATGACACCCATCCCTGGAACGTGTCGAGATTACAGGAGGGCGCCAGGACCGGTGGTACAGATATTTTGCTCAAGGCCTCGCCTCCCCGACGTAGCACCTTATGGTGCATTAAATGCATTTGTCTTACCCCGTTGGAAGATAAACGCGATGACGGTGCAAGTCACTGTTCACACTCTGTAATGACCATATTAGCCATTGTGGTAACCCCTTGGCCTATAAAAGGAGGCCCACGGCTACAGGTAGAACGGTCGACACCCAGTTCAATTACACGCCGTAGCTGCATTTTCCCGAGCACCTTGCCAGAAAACTGCGCTCCCTGTAACCAGATTTCATATTCGATCAACCATAGAGCAGGAGTAGGGTTTTACGCTCATAGCGGCCCGAACCTGGACCTGCTCTTTGTCTCATGCATGTCCCCTGAGCCGAATCGCAAAGGGACCCGTTCGGTCCCATAGATAGTCGTTTCCCACGACAATATGGTCCCATAGATGGGGTTGGCGGCACTGTAGCCATGCTCTCCCGTCGTGTGAAAGCGGTCTTGTCGTACGGTCTGATGGGATGGCCGATGACCCGTCGCCAGCCGGCTTGCGGCCAGCCGGCCTGGACGTGGCACCGTGCCCAGCCGGCCCGCACCGGGGAACCAGCTGGAGGGCCAGCTGGATTGAGGGGCATAGGCCGCCCCAATGCTTTGTACTCCTGGGCGTACCCGGGGGTCATCCCCTCGATAGTAGTCCCCGAAGCTGTTGAGGCTCGCCGGCTCCGAGCGGGGGGGGGGGGGGGAGGCTCTGCAGCTTACCCCCCCTGGAGAAGGCGGTTGACGACGATGTGCACGAACCCGGCCGGAAGGCGTCTCCTGGCCAGGTGCTGGCTCGACGCCGTAGGCGCCGGCTGCCGGGAGCCGGGCCGCAACGCCTAGCCAGAGTGAAAACTGAACGGTCTGGCCGGTTAGAGCCTGGCCGGCATGACGATTCATGCCCGCCGTAGACCAAGGACCCGCCACATGCAACCCAGCAGCGGGCGAGGCCCTGCCAGGCCACGCGCGTGATGGGACATCGCAGCGGGCTGGGACCCACCAGGCCACGGCCTCGGCCCGCGCGCAGGATCCACTGCGGCCATGCCCGTCGATTGGGCTTCTCAATGTAGTTATGGCGCCCGTGTATTGTGGCCGCGTATTGCGGGGGAGTGGGGATCGTGGGCGCAAATGATCCCACTCCCTCACGTTCCGTTGCGGGTTTAAATGGAGGGGGGGAAGCGGCTGAGGCGCCACCCGCACTTTGCCCCCGCCCCCTGTCTTCATCTTCTTCCTCTGCCTCCTTCTTTCGCACGTGTGCACAGAGCTCCACCGTGGCGGCACTCGCCCAAGCCACCGCCGCACCGCGCCGGCGACCCACAAGGGAGGGGCCCTCTCCGATCTTCACCGCATCACCGCCGCACCCGTGCTCCCGTCGAGCCCAACAATGGCGCGGCCCAAGGGTTCTTGGGAGGGCTCCGACGTGAGCGACGAGGACATCACGTACCTCCGCCGCACGCGGAGGCTGCCGCCGGCGGACGAAGTGGAGGTGCGCGCGCCCAGCGCGGAGGTCGTGCCGGCGCCGCGGGACGGCGAGGTGGTCTTCTTCCTCACACACTTCGCCCACGGGTTCGGCCTCTCCGCGAGCATCTTCTTTCGCAGGTTCCTCACCTTCTTCGGCCTGCAACCGCACCACCTCGGTGCAAATTCCATCTTGCAGCTCCCCTCGTTCATGGCCTTCTACGAGGGCTATGTCGGCATCCTGCCGTACACCGAGCTCTGGTGCTGGCTGTTCTACCTCAAGCAGCAGGGGGTGGCGCCCAAGGTCATGTCGGCCTGCGGAGCGGCGGTGGTGTACGGCCGGCCGGCTGGCGGCTTACCCAAGCTTCCCCTTTAGGAGTCGGCCAAGAAGTGGCAGAAATCCTTCTTCTACGTGAATAACGCCGACCTGGCCGTCGACCGCATCAACCTGCCTCCCTTCACCAACATCATGTCGGTTGAGAGGCTGAACTGGGGCCACAACCCCAAGTAGCCGTCTGGGGAGATCATGAACATCTGCAGCCGGCTACAAGAGATGATCGACAACGAGGGGCTCGTTGCCACAGACTTCATTGCGGCCTTCATCGGCTGCCGGGTGCTGCCGCTGCAGCGCCGGCCACACCGCATCTGCGACATGAGCGGCCGGTTCGACCCCTGCCGGATGTCGACGAAGGAGTTGACGCCGGCTGAGGTCGCTCGCCGCGTCAACAACATCTCCACCGCCGGGCTCAATGCGGGGCGGTGGCACTTCGGCAAGGAGCCCTACAGCCGGTAGGCTCCCGCGCCGGCAGTGAGTCCTTGGACCCTATTTTTTGTGACTTCTTCCCTTTTCGTTCGGTCTAACTCGTCGGGCCGGCTGCAGCGTTACCCGAGCCGGCAGACCCATGATGGGTCGAACCCCCAGGTCTTGCAGCCGGACCGAACCATCTCGGATGGAGAAAAGGGCGGAGACGACGAGGAGGAGGGACAGGGCGACGAGCGCCCCGAGGACGCCAAAGCCGGCGGGTCCGGCCAAGCCGGTGAGTCCCTGACCCCCGACCCCTTGCGCGAGTGGACCGATGACGACGGAGATGACGTTAGCAGTGCGCGTGGTGTAGCGTAACCGACCACGGAGGCGGACACCAGCGTCGCCCCCAGGAGGCGACTGCGGAAGGCGGCTGGAGCCGGGCCGTTCGGGGAGCAGGCGGCCTCGGGGCGGCCGCACGGAAAGCAGCCGGTCGAGCCATGGCCGGCTTGGAAGCTGTGACACCCCGAGACCGATTCCTTCCGTAATTATTATCATTTTATTGTTTGCGCTATTTTATTTTATTTTCCATTGCATCATGTCATCATGCCATCATGTCATTAAAATTTTGCAACTCATCTAAATAAATTGCATAGATCCTTTGATCTATTTAAATCGAGGGAACCTCACCCTGCCTCCCTATGCAGCAGCCACCATGGACGCCTCCTGTTGCTGTGCTCGCATCGCCCTGCTGCCGCTTCGGCAGGAACAATCACCAGGACCACAGCCTCGCCCCTGCCCGCTTATGCCTCTGCTCGACCGTGGAGCCTCACCACCGCCGCAGGCCTCTGTTGCCTCCTTCCCTGATCGGCGTCTCGGCCTTGCTGCTGCTGCAAGACCACCACAGCGCTATCATGGAGCCACTGTACCATCGCCAAGACCGAGACCCCAAGTACCCCGACGACCATCACTTGCTGCTGCCCCTTTTGTCGTTGCCAAGACCCTTCCGTGGATGGACGACAAGTACCCCTACCGCCTTCTCCGGAGTCGCCAAGTACCTCGACGCCCGATGCCTAGTACGACTACCGCCGATGCCGCAAGGACACCGAGTACGACTACATCGGCGATGCGCCAAATTCCATCACCGATGACCCTGGACGTCTGTCTATGTGTATGTGTACCACTACCGTTGTCGTGGATCCGAGAAGATCGCGAGTACCACTACTTCGTCTACCATCGCCGTGAACCGCTTCCGGAACATGTACCACTACCGTTGCCGTGTACCCCTACTTCCCTCAACGAGCTCGCTCCGCCCCGAATCGCACGGTTGGAAGGTATAACCCCGAGACGACCGCACGTGGATGAATGCATGTCTTGCATGAGATGCTCGCGTTTGCATCATATGTGATTGTTGCGTGGACGTTCTTGTTTTCATGCCACCGATGTGTGGGACACCCGGTTACGGGATCACTAACCGTTGCTCTTGCACATTCCGCACATCTCACAATTGTTCTTTTGCGTCGGTATCTCGACGAGCTACCGGAACTGGTATGTTGCTGTGGCATCATTTCTGTTATCGCCGCCGTGGCACCCATTTCTTTCCGCCATGGCGACAAATGCTCCGTATCATTTAATGCCACCATTTTCATAAAATTGCATACAACTTGAATATGTCATTCTCATGCGTGTTAACAACATTTAAATTATTGTTTGCATTAAAATTGCTAAATGACTTGCTAATGGTTTATTTCATAACTAAGCAACCATAGCTCCGAATTAAATGAACTTTATATGTAAGTGGTCTAGAAAAATGTGTAGATTAACATGGTGCTATTAATTTGCATGTTCAACAACTTTAAAATTGTGTTTTAGGTAGAACAGTACCAAATTCGAAAATTGCATATGGGGATTTTCCGGAATTGTTATTTGTTGTTTCCGGCCTCATTTAAATTGCCTAGATAGGTAGTTTAATTTTGCTTCACCTCTTGCCATGATTAACAACATTTAATATTGTTGAGTAGCATAAACAAGAGTGAACTAAACATTGGAATGTGGAGTTTCGTCAATATGCAACTCGTTGCATATTGAGCTTCACTTAATGTGTACTATTTGGTTGTGCATCTTGCCATGTCATGCATCCTTAAACTTGACATGCATCATACTTGGTTGTGCATTATGCCATGTTTATGTGATGTTTGTTTACCATATTGTTTGCTTCTTTCCGGTTGTGCTTCTTCTCGATAGTTCCCGGTTACGTTGCGAAGTGTGAGGATTCGTTCAACTACGATTGTTCGTCTTCTTCATGGATTCGGTCTTCTTCCTAGCGGGATTTTAGGCAAGATGATCATTACCCTGGATATCATTACTATCTTTGCTTGCTAGTTGTCTCGATGCTATCGCTATGTCCAGCTACCTACCACTTGTTTGTCAGCCTCCCAAATTGCCATGATATAGCCTCTAACCTTCCACCATCCTAGCAAACCGTTGTTTGGCTATGTTACCGCTTTGCTCAGCCCCTCTTATAGCGTTGCTAGTTGCAGGTGCAGTTGCAGTTTGTTCCATGTTGGGACATGGATATCATGGGATATCACAATATCTCTTATTTAATTAATGCATCTATATACTTGTTGTGGGTGGAAGGCTCAGCCTTTTGCCTGGTGTTTTGTTCCACTCATGCCACCCTAGTTTCCGTAATACCGGTGTTATGTTCCTTGATGAGCGCTTCTTACACATGTGGGGCATATGGGAACCCCCCTGATCATTCGTTTTAGGATAAACTTCTCCAGCAAGGCCCAACATTGGTTTTACCATTTGCCTAATAACAACTAAAACTTGCATAGGGACTTACCGGTACCCGAGGATAATTAAACAACAACCATGGGCCAGTGCTCCTCATGAGTGTTGGTCCAAACTAGAGCAGCTTGTGGCGCCGCCAGGGGCAACTCGTGGACTTCGTCGTTGTAACCATAGCTCATCCGCCGTGTCCTGAGAACGAGATACACGGCTCCTATCAGGATCGTCGACACGTCGGGAGGTCTTGTTGGTTTAGTTTTACCTTTTACGAATGGCTTGTCCACCGGGATTCCTTATCGTAAGCATCGTGTTATCATGGTGTGAGGATGTTTCATCGGATGCGTGTGGTAATTTATAATGGACTACTTGGAGCACCCCTGCAGGGTTAAATCTTTCGCGAAGCCGTGCCCGCGGTTATGTGGCGACTTGGAAATTTATAACCTCCGGTTGTAGAGAACTTGACACTAAATCTAATTAAAATACACTAACCGCGTGCGTAACCGTGATCGTCCCTTTTCGAGGGAGTTCGGGAAGAGAACACGGTGGGGTTATGTTTGCACTCGTAAGTAGGTGTTCAGGATCACTTCTTGATCATTATTAGTTTGCGACCGTTATGCGTAGTTTGCTCTTCTTATTCTTGTACTCGTAAGTTAGCCACCATATAAATGCTTAGTGCTTGCTGCAACCTCACCACTTATCCATTCCATACCCATTAAGCTTTGCTAGTCTTGATACCCGTGGTAATGGGATTGCTGAGTCCTCGTGGCTCACAGGTTACTACAACAACAGGTGCAGGTATAGGTAAAGCGATGATTTGGCGCGAGAGCGATGCATGTTTGCTTTTGGAGTTCTTCTTCTGCTTCTTCTTCTTCGTCGGTCATAGGATGGGTTCCCGGTTGGCAGCCTGGGATTAGCAAGGTGGATGTCATTATTCTTTGTCGTTTGATTTCATCCGTAGTCGGATCCTGCTCTTCTGTATAATGATTGCTATGTATTGATGTATTGATGTATTCATGATGTAGCTTGTGGCGAGTGTAAGCCTTTATCTGGTATTCTCATCTATTCAGTACATGGTATGTTGTAATGATATCCACCTTGCGAAGCGTCTTCGATATGCGCTTCTATCCTTGGTGGAACTTCCGAGTTCCTTGAGGATAAACCCGCATATTGGGCGTGACAAGTTGGTATCAGAGCCTCTACCGACCGCAGGAGCCCCCTTGATTGATCGAACCGTTGGCGAATCTAGAAGAAAAAACTATTTTGAGTCTAGCTATATATTGGAGAGTAGGAATTCTTTTTACTCCTCATCCCCATCGTCGCTCTGGTGAGGAATTGTGACGTAGGTGTTTTGATTCTACTACTCTTCTCGGTCAAATTTTCTTTTTAGGATCACGCGGGTATTTTTGGAATTGTTGTGATATTGGTGTGACAGTATTCTGTTCTTGGTGCCTCCTGACCGTATGGATTGGACCCGGGGAGTTGAGCTCCAAGGGGTTCTTGCCACATTCGCTATCGTTCCAGTTCCTGAATACCAGAGGACGCCGACATCGAAACGCTTCTATACTTTTTGTGGTGGCAAATAGTGCCATGACTTTTCCCCAGTACTGGAGGAGATAGCTCAGATGATCCACCGTGACTAGTATCGCTGTGTTTTCGAAGGTCTGAGGTAGACGAATTTGTGAAGTTTCTCGGTTGTGTGTTAAGGGTTGCGGATGCAGTTGCAGCTGATTAGGTTGTTGATTGCTGAGTAGGTTCCTGGACCCGCAACCTGATCGCATAACCAAGAAGTTTCGGGAGTTCTTAGGTGGGAATTCAAGCAGTTACCCAGGATATCTTTCCGACAGATGCATGATATGAGATTGGGGTTCGACGTCTAGTGGTCCGCCTGCTCACGGTCGTTTTTACAGTGGTCTAGTGGTGTCTTAAAGAGCCATTGTAGCTTTGCTATGGCTCGGGGATGCTTCGTATGTCAAGGGCAGCAATGTACTTGATGGTTGCTGTACGATCGAGCCCGTGTGGGCCCCACCACGAAAATTTCGGACGAAATCTCTATCTTATGTTTGTTCCGGCTTATTCTGCAAGCCAAATCCTTTGTTTTTTTTTCAGTTGCGTTATTTGAGTTGCTTCGGAGTCAAGTGAGATCCATATTTTTCCTAAGCGGTGTTCTCATATTTCTATGTGAATACTAATCCTTCTTGATCATCGAGATTATCATGACAATTCTTTTCAACCGGTGTGCTTTTTCTTCAAGCTAATTCGATCCTTTCAATATTTGCAAGATCAATTCTCAGTTTTCTCAACGGTGTTCATTTCATCCTTCTGAAGTTGTCTTTATTTTTTCCCACCCTCCCACCCTTTTTCTTCACGGAGCCCGAGACCTCAATCAAGTATCCATTTTATTCGTGAGAAGTCTCCATTCTTTTCCTTCAATGTTTTTAGCCGATGATTTCTCGTGAAGATGCTCAGGAGCTACAAGTTCATCATTCTTTCGTTCTCGTTGTTTTCTTCTCATGTGTTCTAAATTCAAGCTCTCGGTGTTCATCATATCCTTTTCTTCGATTCTAATATTTTTCCCATGTTGGAAATTCTTACCCAAGCCTCTCTTGTTTATTCGCTTCTCTCTATTCTTTTCCGGTGCGAAGAAATTATCTCAGAAGATTCATGTTTTCATTCAAGATCTGTTCGAGATATTTCGAGGTTGTTACCTCATTCAAGCCATTTAAATCCAACCGGTGCAATCTCTATTTCAAGCAATCATTTCCAACGGTGTTTCTTTTGAGTGGACCCATAACCCACGGGTCTTTTCCCAGGATCTTACCTGACTCTTCTAATTTTTTCGGTTATTCTCAAATTCTTTCAAAGTCTGACGTAAGAATGAATTCTCATCGGTCAATTGCCTCTCCAAGATCGCTTTCAAATTCTTTTCATTTTTGGCTCAACCTTTCTATTATTCATTGTTCCGGAGTGTCTCAACAATTTTGGTGGTGTTCCTCGTCGACATTCTCAGCTTTGAAGACCGAAGAAGAGTTTTTACTCTATATCTTGCTCCGTTCTCTTGAAGATTTGTGGTTCTAGCTTCATGTTATCCTCTCAAATTGTTCCGATCGTAAGAAATTCGTTTCATACCCATCCAAAGCATTTCATGAGTTCTTTCCATTTTTGATCCTCCGAAGGCCATCATTTCAGAATTCTTCATTCTCAACGTTCTTCTCGCATTCTCAAATTCTTCCGGTGCTTCGTTCAAGTATTCTATAATAAGCTCGTGATCTCTTCGTTCTCTTGTATCTAAATTCCCTCAAGTATCTTCATTCATTTTATAATTCTTCCCGGCGATTCGTTCTCTTTTCTTCGTTTGTTTTCTATTCTTACAGTGGTTGGATCAACAATCCTCTTCATTTGTTATCGATCATTTCAGTCATTCTTTCTAATCCTACCGGTGGTTGATACGTCTCCAACGTATCTTTAATTTTTTATTGTTCCATGCTGTTATAATATCAATCTTGGATGTTTTTATAATCATTTACAGTAATTTTATATCATTTTTGGAGACTAACCTATTAACCTAGTGCCCAGTGCCAGTTGCTGTTTTCTGTCCTGTTTTTGTTTCACAGAAAATCAATATCAAACGAAGTCCAAATACAGTGAAACTTTTTGGAGATTTTTTCTTGGGCAAGAAGAATACTGGAAGCTTTGGGAGAGGGCCAGAAGAGGAAGAGGTAGGCCACGAGGCACCAGGGCGCGTCCCAGGGGGGGTGGCGCGCCCTGGTATCTCGTGGGCCCACCCCAGCTCCGTTTGACCTAATTCCAGCACTATAAATTCAGGAAAAATCAGAAACCCACAGGGAGTCCACGAAATACTTTTTACGCCGCCGCAAGACTCTGTTCCAGAGAGATCCCATCTGGGGTCCTTCTCCGGTAATCTGCCGGAGGGGGAATCGATCACGGAGGGGCTCTACATCAACCTTGCTGCTTCTCCGATGATGCGTGAGTAGTTTACCACAGACCTTCGGGTCCATAGGCAGTAGCTAGATGGCTTCTTCTCTCTTTTTGATGTTCAATACAATGTTCTCCTTGATGTTCTTGGAGATCTATCCGATGTAATCTTTCTTTGCGGTGTGTTTGTTGGGATCCGATGAATTGTGAGTTTATGATCAGATTATCCATGAATATTATTTGAGTCTTCTCTGATCTCTTTTATGCATGATTATTATAGACTCGTATTTCTTCTCCGATCTATTGATTTGGTTTGGCCAACTAAGTTGATTTATCTTGCCATGGGAAGAGGTGCTTTGCAGTGGGTTCGATCTTGCGGTGCTCAATCCCAGTGACAGAAAGGGACATGACACGTATGTATCGTTGCTACTAAGGGTAAAAAGATGGGATCTATTCATTGGGTTTATTAATTCGTGAGTTTGTCTTGTCTACATCATGTCATCGTTCTTAAGGCATTACTCCGTTCTTATGAACTTAATTCACTAGATGCATGCTGGATAGCCCATCGATGTGTGGAGTAATAGTAGTAGATGCAGGCAGGAGTCGGTCTACTAATCTTGGACGTGATGCCTATATACATGATCATTGCCTTGGATATCGTCATGATTATTTGCTTTTCTATCAATTGCCCAACAGTAATTTGTCTACCCACCGTATACTATTTTCTCGAGAGAAGCCTCTAGTGAAATCTATGGCCCCTGGGTCTATCAAAATCATATTACTAAAACCCTAAAAATATTGCTGCCATTTTCTTGTATTTATTTTATTTAGTATTTTTGCTGCAATCTATCAATCTATCAAATACAATTTAATCTTGCAATCTTACCGCCAAGGGATTGACAACCCCTTGTTTGCGTTGGGTGCAAGGATTTGTTGTTTGTGTGCAGGTACTGCTTACTAGGTGTTGTGTGATTCTCCGACTGGTTCGATAACCTTGGTTTCATAATTGTGGGAAATACTTATCTCTACTGTGCTGCATCATCCCTTCCTCTTCAGGGAAATACCAACGCAAGCTACAAGTAGCAGTGGTTCGTTCAAGACTTTCTCCAAGATTGCTATATCTCTCTTCAATATTTTCAAGAAGAATAAGTGGCATGCCAAATCCGTTGCTTGTCATCACTTTAAGTTGATGAAGGATAAGCATACCATAATTCTTATTCTTGTTTCATCCAAGTGATTAATTCCTTCTTCCGGAGTTTTGTTCATGATGAATGAAGTCTCGGTTCCCTTTGCTCCATCTTTTTCTTCCGGAGTGCCAAGTTTTATCATTAATCTCATCAAGAAGCCCCATCTAAATCATTGCAAGGCTTCAATCTTATTCTTTCAACCTTCATTTCTTTTCTAGGATCCTTTCATTTCCGGAGTTCGTCAAAGAGGCTCTTCATGGTGGGTCGTTAAGGATTTAATTCATTCTCGAAGCGTTCTTCAAGATTCTTGTTGGAGCTCAAGTATTCCTCGTCTTGCATTTCAAAGTGCAAATACTTTATACCTTGTCTTTGAGGTGGTGTTATGTCTTTCTTGACAATTCCATTCGTGTTTCATGATTCACAAGTTGTCAGGAATGAGATATTTAAACCCATCATTTTTCTCTTTGTTCAAATCTTTTCAACCGACCATTTTCCTTGTTGGAGTTATCTTGGTATAGATTTCACCTAAAGCCTATCCTAAGGATTGTTGCTATTGTGGTGATTATCAATGATCCAAGTTCTCTCTTAAATCCTTTCGGTGAAAGAAGTTTTTCATCTCTATGTTGCTCTCAAGCAATCAATTCTTTCCGTTAGTGGCAGAATTTCACCTCAAGTTTTGAGATGTTTTCCATAAGGCCACAACAAGCTTATTCTTTTCGTTGTTGATTTTCCAACAACTCCATTCATTCTTTCGTTGTAAGGATGCTTTTCAAATTCAATTGTGGGAGAAGTTGTCATTTTCTTCTCCGTTCGTTTCTTTCCAACGATCTAGCTTCTATTCTTTCGTTCCGGAGGCATTGTCGTGTTTCTCTCTTCGGCCCATTATCTCGTTTCGCCAAGATCATGTTCTTTCCTTGCTTATCCATTTTACCGGAGTATTGTGCCCTCTTTTTAAGTCCTTTTCTTCTTATCAAGCTTTGCTTCTCTTTTCTATCGGAGTGCTGCCCAAATTCTTTTTTTTGTTCTCATTCCTTATCTATCTCGTTTCAACTAGAGTGGTTTCTAATTCTTGCTTGTTCCTCGAGCCATTCTTCAACTCTTTGCAACCTTCGAGGTTTGTTGGTTTCACTCGTTTGTCCAAGAAGCAACTTTGTTTTACCTCTTCCTTTTTCCTCTTCCTCTTCTCATGCTTAGATCTCGGGGCGAGATCTCTTGTAAGTGGGGGAGTGTTGTGACACCCCGAGACCGATTCCTTCCGTAATTATTATCATTTTATTGTTTGAGCTATTTTATTTTATTTTGCATTGCATCATGTCATCATGCCATCATGTCATTAAAATTTTGCAACTCATCTAAATAAATTGCATAGATCCTTTGATCTATTTAAATTGAGGGAATTCACATGGTGATTTCTCTTTATAACATATCCTTCCAATATTTTAGGGAGCTATAATAAATATTCCATTAATTTGGGATCACCATAACACACTTGCAAAATAAATCTCATGCCTTCTCTGCTTCAAGTTTGTTCTCCAAGCTTCTCCAAAAATTCATTTTCCATTTGCCGAGACTCCTCCAAAAGTCTCAACATTTTTGGGCCTTCCAAACACCCACTTTCTATTCAAACCCATTTGAATTAAATTCAAATGAGTTCGAATTCAACTTCACGGGCATACTCATTTCTGTTTTTCTTGGATCAAGCTCATTTTGTGAGTCCAGGAAAATTGGCCTCCTGCCCAAAAATTCTTCCTCTAAATCTTTTCTTTTCTCCCTTTTCTTTCTTTCTATTTTTTTGTTAATGAAAAAAAGGAAGAGAGAAAGAGGGAGAGGAAGCCCAGCCAACAGTCAGCCCCTAGGCCTAGCCGACTTCTTCTTCTAACCCTAGCTAGCCCAAAGTCCACCTGGAGCTCTCCTTATCCCCTCGCTCCCGCAGCAATCGATCCCCTCCACTCTCTCCCTCGTCTCTCTCCCCCGTGCGCCGCCACTCGCGCATAGAGAGGGCTCACGCCCGGCCTCCCGCTCGCCGCCGCCCGGAGCGCCTAACCGCCGCCGCGCCACGCCAGGCCACGCCGCCTCCCATCGCGACACGCCGACTTCGCGCCGCCGCCGGCAACCCGCCTCACCTTGCCGGGTCCCGCTGCCGCCGCAGCGAGCTCCCGTGCGAGCTCAGCCCGCAGCTCTGCTCGCCGGATGGACATGGCGCCACCGCTCCTGCCTGCCACCGTGTTTGCCTACTCCGGCCTCCCCTACACGCGTCCTCCCCCGGACTCTTCCTGCCTCGTCCAGCAGCGCAGCTGCGTCGCGCCCGATCCCCATCGCACACCCACATCGCCGCCGTCCTTGGCCCCGCAGGTCGCTGTGCTGCACCTTGTCGCGCCCCTCCTCTGCTCGCGGGCCCTGCCACCATGCGCCGCGCGCCGCCCGTCTCCCTCCATCGCGAGCGCCTTTGCTCTGCCCTACACCTCACCCTGCCTCCCTATGCAGCAGCCACCATGGACGCCGCCTGCTGTTGTGCTCACATCGCCCTACTGCCGCTTCAGCCAGGAACAATCACCAGGACCACAGGCTCGTCCCTGCCCGCTTATGCCTTTGCTCGACCGTGGAGCCTCACCACCGCTGCAGGCCTCTGTTGCCTCCTTCCCTGATCGGCGTCTCGGCCTTGCTGCTGCTGCATGACCACCACGGCGCTATCATGGAGCCACTGTACCATGGCCAAGACCGAGACCCCAAGTACCCCGACGACCATCACTTGCTGCTGCCCCTTTTGTCGTTGCCAAGACGCCCGAACCAAGAACGCCAAGATCCTTCCGTGGATGGACGACAAGTACCTCTACCGCCTTCTCCGGAATCGCCAAGTACCTCGACGCCCGACGCCTAGTATGACTACCGCCGATGCCGCAAGGACACCGAGAACGACTACACCGGCGATGCGCCAAATTCCATCACCGATGACCCCGGACGTCTGTCTATGTGTATGTGTACCACTACCGTTGTCGTGGATCCGACAAGATCGCGAGTACCACTACTTCCTCTACCATCGCCGTGAACCACTTCCGGAACATGTACCACTACCATTGCCTTGTACCCCTACTTCCCTCAACGAGCTCGCTCCGCCCTGAATCGCACGGTTGGAAGGTATAGCCCCGAGACGACCACACGTGGATGAATGCATGTCTTGCATGAGATACTCGCGTTTGCATCATATGTGATTGTTGTGTGCACGTTCCCTGTTTTCATGCCACCGACGTGTGGGATACCCGGCTACGGGATCAATCCCTGTTGCTCTTGCACATTCCGCACATCTCACAATTGATCTTTTACACCGGTATCTCGACGAGCTACCGGAACTGGTATGTTGCCGTGGCATCATTTCTGTTATCGCCGCCGTGGCACCCATTTCTTTCCGCCATGGGGACAAATGCTCCGTATCATTTAATGCCACCATTTTCATAAAATTGCATACAACTTGAATATGTCATTCTCATGCGTGTTAACAACATTTAAATTATTGTTTGCATTAAAATTGCTAAATGACTTGCTAATGGTTTATTTCATAACTAAGCAACCATAGCTCCAAATTAAATGAACTTTATATGTAAGTGGTCTAGAAAAATGTGTAGATTAACTTGGTGCTATTAATTTGCATTTTTAACAACTTTAAAATTGTGTTTTAGGTAGAACAGTACCAAATTCGAAAATTGCATATGGGGATTTTCCGGAATTGTTATTTGTTGTTTCCGGCCTCATTTAAATTGCCTAGATAGGCAGTTTAATTTTGCTTCACCTCTTGCCATGATTAACAACATTTAATATTGTTGAGTAGCATAAACAAGAATGAACTAAACATTGGAATGTGGAGTTTCGTCAATATGCAACTCGTTGCATATTGAGCTTCACTTAATGTGTAGTATTTGGTTGTACATCTTGCCATGTCATGCATCCTTAAACTTGACATGCATCATACTTGGTTGTGCATTATGCCATGTTTATGTGATGTTTGTTTACCATATTGTTTGCTTCTTTCCGGTTGTGCTTCTTCTCGATAGTTCCCGGTTACGTTGCGAAGTGTGAGGATTCGTTCAACCATGATTGTTCGTCTTCTTCATGGATTCGGTCTTCTTCCTAGCGGGATTTCAGGCAAGATGATCATTACCCTGGATATCACTACTATCTTTGCTTGCTAGTTGTCTCGATGCTATCGGTATGTCTCGCTACCTACCACATGTTTGTCAGCCTCCCAAATTGCCATGATACAGCCTCTAACCTTCCACCATCCGAGCAAACCGTTGTTTGGCTATGTTACAGATTTGCTCAGCCCCTCTTATAGCGTTGCTAGTTGCAGGTGCAGTTGCAGTTTGTTCCGTGTTGGGACATGGATATCATGGGATATCACAATATCTCTTATTTAATTAATGCATCTATATACTTGGTTGTGGGTGGAAGGCTCGGCCTTTTCCCTGGTGTTTTGCTCCACTCATGCCACCCTAGTTTCCGTAATACCGGTGTTATGTTCCTTGATGAGCGCTTCTAACACATGTGGGGCATATGGGAACCCCCCTGATCATTCGTTTTAGGATAAACTTCTCCAGCAAGACCCACCATTGGTTTTACCATTTGCCTAATAACAACTAAAACTTGCATAGGGACTTACCGGTACCCGAGGATAATTAATCAACAACCCCGGGCCAGTGCTCCTCATGAGTGTTGGTCCAAACTAGAGCAGCTTGCGGCACCGCCCGGGGAAACTCGTGGACTTGGTCGTTGTAACCATAGCTCATCCTCCGTGTCCTGTGAACGAGATACGCGGCTCCTTTCGGGATCGTCGACACGTCGGGAGGTCTTGCTGGTTTAGTTTTACCTTTTACGAATGGCTTGTCCACCGGGATTCCTTATCGTAAGCATCATGTTATCATGGTGTGAGGATGTTCCATCGGATGTGTGTGGTAATTTATAATGGACTACTTGGAGCACCCCTGCAGGGTTAAATCTTTCGCGAAGCCGTGCCCGCGGTTATGTGGCGACTTGGAAATTTATAACCTCCGGTTGTAGAGAACTTGACACTAAATCTAATTAAAATACACCAACCGCGTGCGTAACCGTGATCGTCCCTTTTCGAGGGAGTTCGGGAAGAGAACACGGTGGGGTTATGTTTGCACTCGTAAGTAGGTGTTCAGGATCACTTCTTGATCATTATTAGTTTGCGACCGTTATGCGTAGTTTGCTCTTCTTATTCTTGTACTCGTAAGTTAGCCACCATATAAATGCTTAGTGCTTGCTACAACCTCACCACTTATCCATTCCATACCCATTAAGCTTTGCTAGTCTTGATACCCGTGGTAATGGGATTGCTGAGTCGTCGTGGCTCACAGTTTACTACAACAACAGGTGCAGGTACAGGTAAAGCGATGATTTGGCGCAAGAGTGATGCATGTTTGCTTTTGGAGTTCTTCTTCTGCTTCTTCTTCATCGTCGGTCATAGGATGGGTTCCCGGTTGGCAGCCTGGGATTAGCAGGGTGGATGTCGTTCTTCTTTGTCATTTGATTTCATCCATAGTCGGATCCTGCTCTTCTGTATGATGATTGCTATGTATTGATGTATTCATGCTATAGCTTGTGGCGAGTGTAAGCCTTTATCTGGTATTCTCATCTATTCAGTACATGGTATGTTGTAATGATATCCACCTTGCGAAGGGTCTTCGATATGCGCTTCTATCCTTGGTGGAACTTCCAAGTTCCTTGAGGATAGACCCGCATATTGGGCATCACAGAAGCGCCTGGCTGTCGCGCAGCTGGGAGACGCGAGGAGGACCGTCAAGAAGACGCGCTGGTTCCCCCATCGTTGGGCCCGAAGCGGGCAGTTCCCATGGTTTTTGGGTTAGTACCTTGTCAGGCCTTGTTTTGTGCTTCATTGTTTTTCTGTGTTTGTGTTGCTTTTCTCCACCCTCACACCCTTCACGCGCCACCCAAGACCCCCACGAGCTGCCGGGGGTAGCCGCGTCGGCCATGCCTGAAGACGCGGCCGGCCAGCGAGGAGCCCAGAGCGGCACAGATGAGCGCGAGCCGGCCGAGACCACAGAGGAGGAGCTCGCGGCCCGGCAGGCTGGCGTCGCGCTGGAGGAGGAAGAGCGCCCCGCATGGAGGGCGCGGGCAGTGGCGATGAGGGAGGAGGAAGAGGCCTTGACAAAGGCGTGGCCGAACGCCGCGAGGCCGCGGGAGGACACGGCGACGGACCCCGAGTGGCCGGCATGGGAGGCAAATTCGCCACCGCCGACGCCGCCATCGGAGCACCACTCGAAGCGGGTGCACGACCCGGCCTGCCGGGCAGAAGCCGACGCGCGCGTGGCCGCCGAAGCCGCCTGTCGGAGCGCGGGTGGCGGCCATGAGCCAGCCGCCACCGAGACGGAGGCGCCCAAGGCAGCGCTGGACGCGAGCCAGGACGGAGGAGAGAGCGGAGGCCGTGACGGGGGCCCTGAGGTCGCGGTCGTCGCAACCGGAGGAGGGGCGCCGCAGACGAGCACGGGTGCCGCGCCTGAGGGGCCCGGGGCCATCATCTCCGTGTCACGGCCGGCAGGAAGCGGGACCAGCACCGGCTCCGCGGCCCAGCTGCAGGGGAACTGGGCGAGCGCGAGCGAGGCCACCAGCGGGACGGCCCCGAGCAGCCTGTCGATCACAGTGAACGCGGTGCGGGCTCGGTTCGCCGACTACAGCGGCCAGCAGCGGGAGTATGTCCAGGGGGCGCAGGGCCAGCTGCTCCATCTCGAGCAGGCCGTCGCGGTAAGTGTCTTCTTCCTCTAGATTCGGCTTGGTTTCTTCCCTTGACTTCTTTCCGCCGAGTGGCAAGGCCGTTTTCCAGTGGGGGCACGTCAGCGCACCCACAGGGTGTAGCCCCCGAGGCTCGGGCCGGCTGCGAGGCAGGCGGGCCGAGCCTTCTTGCGTGAATTTCTCCTAACCTTTCTTTTGTAGGCTGTCTATGACCAGCAGGTGACAGCTTTCAACAAGCTGTTGCACCTGCACAAGGAGACAAAGGCCAAGCTCGTGGTCACGGTGGCAGAGCTACAAAGCGTGGAAGGTATGCGACTTGCATTTTTCTAGTGGGGGCGTGCCAGCGCACCCACTGGGTGTAGCCCCTGAGATTCGGGCCGGCCGCGCAGCTGGCGGGTCGAATCTTCTTGCATTTCTTCTATCTTCTTTTGCTTCTGCTTCTCGTCCGGCTGCTGACCGACATCTCCGTTCGGCTGCATAGCGGCGACCGTCGACCCGGCTGAATTGCAGGGGCTCCGGAGCCAGCTGGCTGATGCCGGCTGGCAGCGTGACGCGGCGGCCACAGAGCACGACTGGCTGCATGAGCAGGCGGACTGGCAGGCCCGGGAGAAGGACGAGGTGGCGACCGCCCACCGGGCCGATCTGGACCGGCTGGCGGAGGAGCACCGCAAGGTGGCGTCCCAGAATGATGAGCAGCTGGCCAAGGCCGCTGAGGAGGTCGCCGTGCTCAAGGTGGATGATGACCACCGCGCCAGCAAGTGGTCGGTGAAGGAGCAGGGGATGCTGGTGGAGGTGCAGCACATCGACGAGCTCCTCGCCCGTAAGTCCTTCAATTATTTTTCTAGTCTTCATGTGCCCGGCTGGCAGTTGCAGCCGGCTAGGCCTTTGGCTCTTTTCTTACTTCTTTTCTTTCTTCTTCCAGAGGCCTTCCCCGAGATGCAAGCGGCGGCTGAAGGAGCCGTGGATGCCCACCGGAATGACCAGAGGGCAGCGGGGATTCACATCGGGATGCTTGCCGCCTGGACGGTGGCGGAGACTGGCATTGCCACCGAGGCCCGGCTACGGACGGTGGAGCGCGTCATGAACCGGCTCCACGATGCCGGCCTATCGGTGGCGGGCGCCCTTTGGCCGAACGCGGTGCAGCCCCAGACCGTCAGTCGGCTGGCGTGACTCGACACGTGGAGGGCCTCCGCGGCCTGGGCCGGCGTGGAGATGGCGCTGAGCTTCGCGTTGTCCTAGTATCCGGGCATCGATCTGGACCGGCTAACCACCCGGTGGGCTGGGGCAGAGGCGGACCTGGTGCAGCAGGCCGGCCCGATCGCTGTGCGGGCCAGCGACATCGCGTCGTTCACCCCCCACGACGAGTTCGTCTTGGAGCGGGAGGCAGACGGCGCGGTGATCCCCGTGGACACCTTCGGCCTGGCCTTCGAGCACCCGGACGACAGCGAAGGTGAGACGGGGAATGAAGGAACCGGCTGCAGCACCGGGGCTTATGCCAACGCCGTCGCCGAGGAGGACACCAGCGCCACGGAGGAACCGGCTCAGCCCAGAGTCGATGCGCCCATAGCGTAGGACCTTGATTTTTTTTGTTTTTTTTTGTTATCATGCTCCAACTACTGTTAGCTAGCAAGTCCACCCATTGGGGGTATAGTTTCTGTAATGAACTACTGGCCATGGGCCTTTTGCTGTGTATACGCGTATGCTTTTGTCTACGTATGCTTTCTGCCTTCGTCCCTAGGCCCTTTTTCATTTCCGCCTCCTTTCTCAGCTTTCGCCCCGCCAGCCGGACAGCCGGGAGCCAGTCTGTAGCTGGGACGGGGAGTAGGCTTTAAAGGGAGGACGTTCAATACTTTAGGCTTTAGGGACTTAGGTTTGAGCAAAACACCCACTGGGTCGGCTGGCTGGAGGCGGCGAAGCCGGCTATAGCGCAGCCGGTCTGTGCAGAGGCGGATGCGAGGTGCAGCCGGCTTTGATCGAGCTGGACGCTCCTCCTTACTTGTTTTTCACGTGAGGACGCTTCCAGCCTTTAGCTCTTGCCGGCCAGACAGCCGGGAGCCGGTCTGTGGCTGAGGCGAAGAGAGGGCCTTGGCGACGCGCACACTACTAAGCTGGCTGCGGGAGGGCGAGGGCGGGCTAGCTGGCGAGCCCCTGAGCCAAACTTTCCGACCCGTAGGAGAGAAACAAATGCGGTAAAGTGCGCAAAGGAAAGCTCGATAGAGACGAAAAGGTAGCCCACGAGTGTCGTTCGGGGGACCTACTACTTTCATTAAATCCAAAAGGTAGCGATACATATACATACTGGTTCAACTATAAAATGCATGGAGGAGCTCCGCGTTCCAGGAGCACTCCGTCTCCTCGCCGGAGGCGTCTCTCTTGCACTTGTTTGCCTTCTGCGCATCGATGAGGTAGTACGCGTTGTTGCGCAAGGCCTTGCTGATGATGAAGGGGCCCTCCCATGGGGAGGATAGCTTGTGCTGGCCGGCTGTCTGCTGGATGAGCCGGAGCACAAGGCCGCCCTCGCGGAACGCGAGGGGTCGGATCTTCTTGATGTGGTAGTGGTGCAGGCCCTGCTGGTATATGGCCGACCGGCTCAAGGCCTGTAGACGCGCTTCCTTGAGCAGGTCGACGCCGTCTTCACGCGCCCCCTTTGCGTCCGCCTCCATGTACAGGGTGACCCGAGGCGAGTCGAACTCAAGGTCCGTGGGGATGACCGCCTCGGCCCTGTAGACAAGGAATAAAGGGGTGAAGTCGGTTGACCGGTTGGGCGTGGTCCTGAGGCTCCAGAGTACAGCCGGCAGCTCGTCGATCCAGGAGCCGGGTGAGCGCACGAGTGGCTCAACGAGCCGGGGCTTGATGCCGGCCAAGATCAGGCCGTTTGCCCGCTCCGCTTGACCATTCGACTGGGGATGTGCAACGGATGCCAGGTCGAGCCAGATGCCGGAGACGGAGCAGAAGTGAGCCAACGCGCCCTTCGGTGATGATGTTGTGGGGGGGCGCCATAGTGGACTGTGATGTCTTTGATGAACTTGACGGCTGTGGGACCGTCGAGCTTCTTGATCGGCCTCGCCTCGATCCACTTGGTGAACTTGTCGACGGCCACCAACAGGTGCGTCATGCCGCCTCGACCGGTCTTGAATGGTCCCACTATGTTGAGGACCCGGACGGCAAAGGGCCATGTGATGGGGATGGTCTAGAGAGCTGCAGCCGGCTGGTGACTCCGCGTGCTGAAGTGTTGGCAGCCCTTGCACTTGAGGACCAGCTGCTCGGCGTCCTTCAGAGCCGTTGGCCAGTAGAAGCCATGGCGGAAAGCTTTGGCCACGAGGGACCTCGAGGCGGTGTGGTGCCCGCACTCGCCCTGGTGGATGTCTCGCAGAATCTCGAGCCCCTTGGCCGGCTCGACGCAGCGCTGGAACATCTCGGTTGTGCTACGCTTGACGAGCTCGCGGTTGATGATGCCGTAGGCGGAGGCCCGGCACTGCACCTGCCGGGACCCGACCTCGTCATCGGGGAGTTCGCCGCTCACCAGGAAGGTGAGGATCGCCTGTGCCCAAGATGGTGCTTCCACCACCGTCAGGGCAGCAGCTGGCACGGGACCGGCTGGGTCGGGAGGCGGCGGACCAGAGCCGGCAGCCCCCGAGACTGAGCCGGTTGACGCTGAGCTAGAGGCGGCAGCCCCCGGGACCGGGCCGGAGCCGGCAGCCCCTGGGACCGAGCCGGCAGTTCCCGAGCCGGAAGCGGCAGCCCCCGGGATCGAACCGGAGCCGGCAGCCCCCGGGACTGAGCCGGCGGTCCCCAAGCCGGAAGCGGCAGCCATCGGGTCGGCTGGGAGGAAGATGGACTCCGAGTTAGGGGAGGGCTTGATGGAGGGCTTGTGCAGATGCTCGAGGGAGACACTCGCTAGAGACCTCATTGTTTGGGATGGCCTGCCGAGTGGACCGATCTTGGCTAGGGTGTCCGCCGCCTCATTGTCGGCTTGGGGGACGTGGTGGAACTCGCAGCCCTCGAAGCTGCCGGTCAACTGTTGGACCAGGAAGCAGTAGCTGGCCATGTTAGCGTCCCTGGCGTCCCAGTCGCTAGAGACCTTCTGCACCACCAGGTCGGAGTCGCTGTAGCAGAGGATGCGCCGGATGCCGATGTCCTTGGCCAGCCATAGGCCGTGGACAAGGGCCTCGTATTCGGCCACGTTGTTGGAGGCGGCAAAGTGGATCTGGAGCGCGTACCGCAGCCGGTCGGTCGTTCTTGGGAGAGGAGAGCACGATGCCGGCTCCCCAGCCGGTGCACATCTTCGAGCCGTCGAAGTGCATGCGCCAGTGCGTCGAGTCAGGAGCCGGCGACAAGTACTGGGTCTCCGCCCAGTCGACGAGGAAGTCAGCCAGGGCCTGGGACTTGATCGCCGTGCGGGGCTCGTAGAGGATCGTGTGGGCAGCCAGCTTGATGGCCCACTTGGCGACCCGACCGGAGGCATCCCGGCAGCCGATGATCTCTCCGAGGGGAGCTGTGCTCACCACGATGATGGTGTGCTCCTGAAAGTACTGCTTCAGCTTCTTGGCGGCCTGGTACACGCCGTAGCACATCTTCTGGTAGTGGGGGTAGTTCTGCTTGGAGAGGGAGAGCACTTCGCTCAGGTAGTACACAGGGTGCTAGACCGGCTGCACCTTGCCCTCCTCAGGGCGCTCCACCACCAACACCACGCTAACCATGCGGGAGGTGGCCGCGATGTACATCAGCAAAGGTTCCTTCTCAGCCGGCGCGGCCATGACGGGTGCGGTGGAGAGCATGCGCTTGAGGTCGTGGAAGGCCTCGTCCGCCTGGTCGGTCCAATCGAACGCCGTCATCTTCTTCATCAGCTAATACAGGGGCAGGGCACTCTCCCCTAGCCGGCTGACGAACCGGCTGAGAGAGGCCAAGCAGCCGGTGAACTTCTGGACATCGCGCAGACGAGCCGGCTTGCGCATGCACTCGATCACCTTGATCTTCTCTGGGTTGGCCTCAATGCCGCGCTCCGAGACGAGGAACCTAAGGAGCTGGCTAGCCGGCACGCCAAAGACGCACTTCTCCGGGTTGAGCTTGATCTGGAACCGGCGCAGGTTGGCAAATGTCTCCTTGAGGTCGTCCAGGTGGGTGAGGTGCTGCTTGGTCTTCACCACGATGTCGTCGATGTAGACGTGCATGTTCCTGCCAATATATGGCAGGAGGCACTTCTGCATGCAGCACTGGAAGGTCGCGCTGGCGTTCTTCAAGCCGAATGACATGGTGATGTAGCAATACGCCCCGAAGGGGGTGATGAAGGATGTCTTGAGGGCGTCAGCCGGGTCCAGCTTGATCTGGTGGTAGCAGGAGTAGGCGTCCAGGAAGGACAGGAGCTCGCAGCCGGCGGTGGAGTCGATAACTTGATCGATCTGGGGCAGAGCAAACGGGTCCTTGGGGCATGCCTTGTTCAGGCTTGTGCAGTCGATACACATGCGCCAAGTACCGTTCTTCTTCAGGACGAGGACTGGGTTGGCCAGCCACTCGGGGTGGAAAACTTCCATGATGAGGCCGGCTGCGAGCAGCCGGGCGATCCCTTCACCAATGCTTCTTCGCTTCTCCTCAGAGAAGCAGCGTAGAGGCTGCCGGACCGGCTTGGCAGCCGGCCAGACATGGAGTTTGTGCTCGGCGAACTTCCTCGGAACACCCGACATGTCTTTGGGGGACCATGCGAAGATGTCCCGATTCTCACGGAGGAAGTCGACAAGCTCGCCTTCCTATTTGCTGTCGAGGTGGGTGCCCATGACAACGTACTGGTCGGAGTTGGGGTTGGCCGGGTCGAGCGAAACCTTCTTGGTGTCCTTGGATGGCTGGAAGGCCGCCTCATTGGCCGGCTGCTTGAGCGGAGTCGGCATGGCCGGCTACTCGCTAGCCAGCGCCACGAGACGGTCGAGCTGGCGCCTCTCCTCGGCAATGACCAGTGACTCGGCCAGCTTGGAGCCGGCTTGGGCGCACTCCAGGGACTTCTTGTAGTCGCCGGCTATGGTGATGATGCCCTTGGGACCCGGCATCTTCGTCTTCAGATAGGCATAGTGGGGGACCGCCATGAACTTGGCCATGGCAGGCCGGCCCAAGAGCACGTGGTAGGGGCTGGCCAGGTCAACCACCTTGAACCAAATTGGATTGCGGCGGAAGTGGTCACTGGAGCCGAACAGGACGTCCAGCCGGACTTTGCCGATTGGGGAGCAGGAGTGGCCCGTAGAGGATGTTGATGCTGCTACCGCCGTCGATCGGCACCCGCGAAAAGTGGCATGTGCGTCTCTCAGAGACGAAGGTGGGGTCGAGGACGAGGGCGTAGCCGCCCGGCGTGGGCATCACAGCCGGGTGGTCCTCCCGGGTCCAACTAATGGGACAGTCGGACCAGTGCATGTACTGGGGAACCGGGGGGACGACGGCGTTCACCTCGTGCTGGTGCTTGTTCTTGCTGTGCTTGTCGTCACCCTCGCTGGTGAAGACGATGTAGGCCGCATCCTGGCGAGGGAAGGCGTTGTTGCGAAGGGCGCCGGCTGCCGGAGCCGGCGGGGGAGGCGGAGGCGGCGGCGGCGGAGGTGAGAACTCACCCCGCATCAGGCGCTGGGTGATGCTGCACTGCCGGAGAGTGTGCGTAGACGACTTCGTGCCGTTGTGGTGCTTGCAGGGGGCGTTGAGCATCTGCTCGAATGTGAGCTTGGGCTGCCAGGCGGCCTTGCCGGTTCGCTGCCGCTGGCTGCCGCCCTGATCGGCCGCCGGCTGCTCCTCTTCGACAGCCGTGACTTGCCGGCTGCCGTACCGAGCATCCGGCTGCTCGCCCTTGCGCTTGCTATTGTTGTTGTTGTTGTTGTTGTTGTTGTTGTTGTTGTTGTTGTTGTTGTTGTTGTTGTTGTTGTTGTCCTGCTGACACCGTCTGTTGTCGCCAACCAGCCCAGGGTTGGCTGGCTGGACCTGGATAGCCTTGTCGGCTGTGTCGAGCTGGACCCGCACGCGCATCACGGAATCGTCCGTGGCGTACTTGTCCGCCGTGGCTATGAGCGCCGCCATGGTGGCCGGCTCAGAACACATTAGCTTGTGCTTGAGGAGGGTCCCGTCTCGGCACCCCTCGGTGAAGTACTGGATAGCCTGGACCTTGTGGACCCCCTCGCAGGAGTTGCACAGCTCCGTTCACCGTGTGAGGTACTCGCGGAGGGACTCGTCCGGGCCCTGGACGCACATGGAGAGCTGGCAAGGCCGGCCCGGACGCTTGTACGTGCCGGTGAACTTGCGCACAAACGCATCCTCGAAGTCCAGCCAGGTGTTGATGCTGCCGGCTTGCAGGCTATTCAGCCATGTCCGGGCCGAGCCGAGCAGCATGAGGGGCACGTAGCGCACCGCTACGCGCTTGTTGCCGCCGGCGATGCCGACGGCTATGGTGTAGTCGACCAGCCAGTCCTCCGGCTTGGTGACGCCGCTGTACTTGGGGTGTTGCAGGCCAGTGTGAAGCCCTTGGGGAAAGGCTCCTCGCGGATGTGTGGCCCGAAACAGGCTGGGCCGACTGAGCTCTCCTCCTCGAGGGCCGTAGACCGTGCCAGCCGGTCGATGCAATGGCGAGCGTCGTTGTCGTCGTAGGGCTCGCGAGGCCCCAGCCGGTCGGCGACGGGGGCACGTGGCGCTGCGCCGGCAGAGGCCGGCTGGACCCGCCGGGTTGGCGGCGGGGGGCGTTCCGGCTGCTGGCGCCGGCCGTCTCCGGCCGGCTCTATCGGAAGTAGGGCTCCGGGGACCCAAAGGTTCGAACACTGGGGTGAGCTTGTTCCTACCTCTTCGTCCCCTACCACGGCTAAGCTACGGCTAAGCTACGGCGAAGCTACGGCGGGAGCGTGCTAGCGAGGAGCGGACCGTGGACTCAGCGGCTTTCCCAGGTTCGGGCCACCTTGCGGTGTAAAACCCTACTCCTGCTTGGTTTCGATTGTAGTGAGTAAGGGAGTGTTCTCGCGTACAAGGGAGGAGAAGAAGGAGTCGACCGAATCGGATCCCCTACCACGATGGCAGCATTGTCCCTTTATACCTACCTTGGTCCTCTTCCCCCTTAAAACTTAGGCGGGAAGGGTTGCCACACTTGGCGGGTTTTGAAGGGGGACAGGCGCTCAGGCTATCCTGACTAAAGGCGATCTTCGCCTGCAAAAGCATGATCCATGATGCGCCGGTGGGCTCGGTGATGACCTCCGCCCCGCGCGCCCGCCGTCTTGGTCTTCTTTCGCCGATCGGGCAACCTTTGGGGTTGCTTTGGGAAGTGGACTGCTGGCCTTGCTCTCTTAACACAAAAGGGGAAACCCTCTTCATCCGCGCATGCTGGCGCGGCCTCTGTCGCCGCTCGTCGCCGCGCGCGTCACCCACATGATGGGCACGGGACCGCGCGGCCGAGCCGAACAGCCCTTCTCTGGAGCGCCTCCGGGAGGGAGCCTTGGGAGGCCACCTCGGGAGGCCGCCTCGCGAGGCTACTGGCGAAGATGCTGGATCTTGTTCGCCGCTCCCTGAGGAGGGGTCCTCAGGAGGCCAAGGCCTCATGAGGGGTCTTGGTGAGATGCTTGATGATGACGGCCTGCTGGGCCCACGCCAGGCGTTGTGCCCTAGGCCAAAGGCAGACGGGCCTGGATACCCTGGGTTCCATGGGCCCGACAGTAGGCCCCGGGCCTGCGGCGCACACGTTCCCGCCTACAAGGGGGCAAAACGGCACAGGCCCTAACCGCCTATGGGCCAGGCATGACGCGTGATGCACGATGTGATGGGGGACGCCCCCACTTCTCCCACGACGCCTCGGTAACCGCCCGCGCTGACATAAAGCGTGCCGCGGGCGACGCGAAAGCATCATTGCCTTCCTTCGTGCACTCCGTCTCCCTGAGCCTTCCTTCCCACACACAGCTCCTTCTTCCTCCCCCGAAACTCCGCCGCTCTAGACGTTTGCTGCGCCGCCATGTCGCCCCCCGGTAGGAAGGAAGAGACGGTGGTCGCAGAGGTGGTGCCGGAACCCACTCTGGGTAGGCCCACAATCATCAACGCCGAGGGGCTTAGCAAGGTGCTTCCGATGACCGCAGCTGCTTCTAACAAGTGGGGGGCCACTCGGATCTGGCCAGCTTCGCGCCCGACCGCCGACCTCGACGCCACCTCCGTCGTCCTCTTCCTTCCCACACTCTTCACCGGCCTGCTGCCTCCATTGTCTAATTTCTTCAATGCCGCCCTTTCCCACTACCAGGTCCATGCGCTGCATCTCGAGCCGAACTCTGTTCTTCTTCTTTCCGCCTTTGCCTTTTTATGTGAGGCCTTTCTGGGCATGACGCCCTCAGTGGCGCTCTTCCACCACTTCTTCAGCCTGCGGCTGACCGCGGTGAACCAATGCTCCGGGTGTGCCTCGTTCTTCATCGTAGACGAGACGGCGGGCGACGGCATCGACATGAGGCTCACCAAGGAGGCTGAGGGCTTCAGACGACAATGGGTGTACGTGGACGCGGCCTAGTTCAGCCCCCTGCTGCAGCTGCCGACATGCCCGGCGGCGAGAAGCTCCCGATGGGGGCATGAGAGGCTCGCTGACCCGAGGCTGACGCGGGTGTGGAAGAGGTTGGCCGAGCTGAGGGCCAAGAAAGTAACAGTGGTCACGGTCGTGAGGGAGTTCCTTCGACGCCGCATAGCTCCCCTCCAGCGACAATCCCACCCGATGTGGGCCTTCATCGGCCCGGAGGACCCGATGCGGTTGACCGCGGATAGCTTGTTGCCGGAGGTGCTGAACGGGGTGCTCCACACCCTGACCGGCGAAGAGGCGGACGAGCCACCCAAGGACGGGCTCCCCGAACAAGGAGGCGCTGGCCGGCTCAATGCCGCGCTTCGACCAGTGGGGGCTGCTTCCAGAGGGCCTCGAAGGGCCCCGGGACAACCCCCTCCTGGCGGTTCCCGGCTCGGGTGATCGTCGCGACGCCGGGGCCTTGGCCGGCGCTGCAGAGGACGGTGGCGGCCCGGGCCGGCGGACCCGCCGCCGACTCATCCGCGGGCTCGGGGACGATGATGACATTGCCCCGCCTGGGGCTGCGCCTGCCGTGCCTGACCGGGCGGAGGGCACGGGGAGCCCCTGCGTGGCAGCCGTGAAGCCACGGGACTCCGGAAGCGGCGGCGAGGGCGAATCCCGTGGTTCACCCGCCAGGGGGGCCGGTCGAGAGAAGGGGCCTCGCGAGGGTGGCGGCGGCGGCATTCCGCCGTGGCCGCTGAAGAAGAGGAGATGGATTGCCAAGGATGAGTAAGCATCCTCCTTCCCTTCTCTTGCACCCAGCGTGTCGCGTGTGCCTGAGTCTTTGCTTTTTACAGGACCTCCTCGAGCAAGAAGAAGAAGAAGGAGGAGAGGTCCCCCGGCCTGGCGGGGGCCACACCGCCGGTTGCTAGGGCCGAGGGGCGTGAGGAGAACGCCGCGGTCTCAACTCCGAGGCTGGCCTCACAAAGGCAGAGGGGCAGGCGACCCCTCCTGAGCCGTAGAAGGACGTGGCTCGGGAGGCCCAAGCGGGTGAGCCTCAGGAGGCGCCATCAGGAGGCGGCCCCGCGGTTCCTGGGGCGCCCACTGCCAGGGCGGATATCATGGCGGCAGAGGCGGAGACGCCGGCTCTCCCATCCCGCACCGCGGGTGGCGGCGGCGCTGCGGGAGGCCTGCAGGACTCACCGAGCCCGCGGGGCGCGCCGCCACGGTGTGACACCTTGGTTTTTCCCAGCTTTTCTTTTCAATATTTGTTTGAAAATTTTATTTGGAATTTGGCTTGGATTGGTTTCTGAATGGCTCTATGGACTTAAAACTTGGGAATTTCTTTTGATTTTCTTTCCCAAGTGACTCAGGCTCTCAAAAACTTCTCTCAAGTCATGTCACTTCCATTCTTGCTCAATCTCAATTTTATTCCGATTTAATATTCCTTTTTCCATTAAAGGAATAACCCTATGAGCTCTAGGTTATAAAACAACCCATATTTATGTTCTTCCAAAAATCCCAAGAAAATTCTCAGAAATCCTTTGCACCATGTGAACCTTGGATATGTGAAAATATTCAAGATTTACTCCTCATGGTGAGCACAGCATCCAATCTTTGATTCTGGTCATAATTTCAGTTTGTGAGGCAACTATATTTTATATTGCTTCAAAAATTCTGAAATTAATCCAGGACATTCTCCTACCCATATTATCATTCTCCACAAATTTTGGGCTCATTTCATTCAGCCAATTTCTCCACAAAATTCCTCCAAGTTTCTATCCAGTGGGAAGTGTTGTGAAGGAAGTACCCTGTACACTAACCCAATTGGACTGAAATTTTTATGGCATGTTGGCATCCCCAAATCACCCACAAATACCAAGTTTCAACTCCAGGAACCCATCCAAGTGAGTGGAACATCCTCTGCAAGATTTCTGAACCAGAGAGGCAGTTGTGAAGCAACTATGCTCTACACTGATCCATTTGGCCTGGATTTTTACCCGCATGTGCACCTTCCTACTACACTCCAGCATGGCAAACTTTCACTCCCAAAGCCCTAGCCATTTCTCCCCAACTTGCTGCACAAGTTTCTGTCCAGAAACTTTCATGGAAGCTATCCAGCTGTCCTAGTCAGCTCTTGTCAAACCAAAGGCACAGGAAGGACTCAGGTTGAGAGGACTACCGCGTAGACATGATCGTTCGGGACAGAGCGCGCCGCGTGCGCCAGTGCACGCAGTGACCACGCGTCTGGCCGAGCCAAAACCGTGCTCTGCACGTCGACCGCATCGGACGCGACTGCTTCGGCCACTTCGCGATGCCTCTCCTTGTCCAAACGTGCCGACTGCGTCGCCACCGTCCACCTGGCCCGCCTGGAACCCTCTCCCCCTCCGGCGAAGCTCGCCGACAGACATGGCCAAGCTCCGCTGCTGTGCACCGTACGGGCACTGTGGCCTAGCTGGCTGGCGTCTTCTGCCTCAAGCCGTCGCCGTTGCATTGACTTCTCCCACCCCTCTCGTAACCTCATCCCACGCCGTGACGGCCAGCTCGCCGTCCTCACCCGGCCAGCTTAACTGTGGCAGGATCCAGCTCGGCCACCCCTCGTCCGCCTATAAAAGGCCCCGCCCGGCCTCTCCATCCCTCACCACTCCACTCCTCTCCCTCTCAATTGCCACCAGCAGCGCCCGGACAGGCCGGAGAGCCCTCCTTCCCAGACTCCGGCGAAGAGCTCCGCCACTCTGCCCCAGCTCCATCCGCTCGCCTCCTTCCACCCCAGGCCCAGCTGAGACCACCAGTGAGCTCGTGAAGCTCCACTGACCATCCCCAGCCCTTCCTCTGCTCGAGTGCTTGCCGAAGTCGCTGGATCCGTCGACCCCCGAAGCACGCCGCCGCCTAAGACGAAGGGGGCGACGCCGTCCGGCCATCTCCCGACGAGATACGGGTACAGGAGTGCTCGTCAGCGTCTGCCCGATCCATCCCCGCTGTCCCCGAAGCTCGCCGTCGTCGCTATCGCTGGCAACCCTCGTCGGTGAGCCGCCCTGCTTCTGTTCCTCTCTCTCCTCTTCAAATATGACAGGCGGACCCCACCTGTCGGCGACTCCACGCACGCCCGAACCGGTATGTAAGTGGAGGCGCCCGACTGGTTTACGCCTTCGACGTGGCCTCCCCTGGTTTTTTTTTCTGTTTTTCAGTTAAATTCAAATAATTCCAGAAACTTTGACTAAACTTTGACCATCAATATCTTTTAAACCATAAGTCCAAATGAGTTCATTCTTTTTGCATTGTTTTTCTTATGAGCTCCTCTTTCTGCTGTAAAAAATTGGTATTTTTCTCTGCTTCCTAGAATTTCTGGTCAAAAGAAAATGCTTTATGTGGTATTTGAAAATGTTTTCAAAAATGCTTTTCAGATTGTTTTGCCTAATTGGTGAAGGCCAGGAGTACTTCCACACTCTATTGGTGCAAGGCAAGCCACAACTCTCATTTGCATAATTTCATTACAATATCATAGTTTAAATAATTATTTTAATGTCAAATATGAATTTATTTTTGAACGAACTAGTTCATGCATTACTTTGAAGATCTTGGATAAGTTACTGTCATGATGATGATGGGATTATAGGATAGTAGTAGATTTCTAGATTTATGTTGAAATGCTGTCGGACTATGAGATTACCGTCTATGATTATTTTGTGATTCCACCGGTACTGCATATATGGGATCAGTAGTATAAGTTGATCATGATGCTCATTGGATTTCTAGTTGGTTATTGTGATAACCTGGATTACTTGTATATCAGAGTGTCAGTGATGACTATGATTACTCGGGGATAAAATCCTTCATCGTTAATCAAGTGCCACTGACCCGGACATACCCGTGCAGCCACATTTGCCAGAATGGGACGGCCTTGGCTTGGTCTAACAGCGTGCTCTTTTATCGGTACCACCAAAGAGGGAAGGTTATGAGTGCGTGTTGCCCTGATCAGGTAGACGACGATAACCTTGTGAGCCCGGTTTGGTTATTGAGCTCAGGTCCCCGTTTGGGACAATTTGTTGGCCACGACGGTGGCAGGTGTCAAGAGTGACACAGGGGTCACCCAGGGCATGACTCCGGGGGAGGATGATTGTCGGTGGTACGATGGAGAGTCACGGGTTAGGCAAGTTTCGTTGGAGCAACACCGGTCCACCCGGAAGGGAAGTGTACCGAGGTACGGGACCAGGAGCTTCATAGTGTGGGTAAAGTGCGCAACCTCTGCAGAGTGTAAGAATCTATTCGAATAGCCGAGTCCACGGTATTGGACACAGTTCGTATTAAGTCACACTGTCTGATCAACACCAATGAAGGAATGATGTGTTAATGATGGAAGAACTCATCTCAGCATGGTTAGGTGACCGATTTGTTGGAAACCGCTGGTAACTATTGAGGATGATTCTCAGGAATGATTGTCAGAAGTTCTCAAGGTGACCATGAGTTGGTCACGAGAGCAAGTGGTTCAATTATGTGGCTCAGGACAAAGTGATTTCATAGTAGTAGCAAGGTTTATATTTGTAGCAACAGCATGTTATTATTTTCTTCCACCCTTTTAGTAACATCAACATCTGATTTAATCATGATTGCTATGACATTGTTATGCCTTGATGCTCTTGATTGTTGCAAGCTTGCGAGTACATTCAAAGTACTCACCTGGCGTGTCATGCCAGTTTGCAGGTGCTGCCATGTTTGCATAGTGGAGATGTTCGAGTTGCGAGCTAGGACGTGTCCCAGCAAGAGTCCCTAAGGAGTGGAGTCCATTTTGACGCTGTAATTCTGCTGCTAGGATTCGAGCCGCTGCTAGCATAGAACTATTATAGCAAGCATAGCTTTGCCGAGGCAACCCTTTGTAATATCTCAGACCCTTGTACCCCAACTATTTGTAATAAAGAGCTGATTTGTTCTATGCCAAGCAGTGCCGTATTCCAGAAGACTTGATCTCTGGGCTGGAATACGGGGTGCTTCGGTGACTCTGAGCCGGGGTGCCACAAGGTTTGGTATCAGAGCAGGTCTGGCTATAGGACACCCTAGCTAACCCGGACGTTAGAAACCGTTAGTTTAGAGTCTAGCCCGCTTGTGTGTTGCATTTGAATTGCTGTTGGTTGTTGCATTTGTTTGTTGCATGGCATGCATATAGATTTGGCTCACTAATCAGTTGATTTTGTGGATGGCATCCGTTCCAGTTGACTACAACTCAGCCCCTGCACCACTCAGCTTCGCATCCCTGCTTTGGGATGTCTGGCATCTTCTCTATCCCACTGGAGAGATGCCAAGGTACCAAGTGTTCCAGACCTCGCTTGCGGGACTGGTGCTTGAGTATCATGCCAATGTCATTCTGTCAGTCGACCTACCTTTGGGGAAACGCACCTATAGTCTCCATGGTGGTTATGCCTCTACCCCGGATCGCGCTATCCAACTTGCCGCTCTGGCAGGCCTCACTATTCTTCGCCATCAGGAAAACGCGATGCAAGAGAATCGTGCATTCCAGTACTATCCCACCATGTCCACCACTCCTAGACGGATTAGATTTCCTCCTGTCCGCTCAGATGACGATGTCGCTGTGGCATACATGTCTCGTTACATGGTCGCCGAGTACGTCCTCATCGCTGAGCTAGTCCGAGATGCAACTTGTGCCCGGAGAGCCCTTGGTATGGCTTTAGCTCCGTCAACCTCTCCGCCAGCTCCTTCGCTCTCCAGCAACCCGCCATCCAACCCTAGTAACTAAGTATCTGCGAAGTTCATGTTGCATGAGTTGTGGTAGTGCCAAGTGCTGTAAATTACCCTGAGTAGCAATAAAGTGTGGTTTTGCCAGTTTGGTGCTTTTCCTTGAATAGTCCTATTTGCTCTTCTTTGGTTCTTCGGTGTCATACTACCTTCTCTATGGAAGTTGCTCATCAACTATCGGACACGAAGAAATAATAAGGATTGCATGTGCTTGGAGGTTAATTTGAGTAGTATGAAATTCTCAGGATCACATTCCTCGAGGAAGCATTTGGTTGAAAGTAAACAGCATTCTGAATTGACTATCAGTGTCAAGTTTACGTCAGCGATGCAATTGTCATAGCAGTAATGGTTATGCAAGCAGGAAGACCAGTAGTGTGCAAGGCCAGTCATATGTTTACAGTTGAAATTCAAGAAGGATAGTCGGCCAACTTTTCCACAGGTAACCAACAAGCGGAGTTGTGAGGATGTATATATGTAGCAGCATGGCACAGCAAGAAACTTCTGGCGTAAGTAACCCAGTTTTTCACTGCACGCCACTGGAGAGAAACTTACGAGGCAAGGCTCTTCGAGTCTTCCTCGGTATGATATATGGATGGCTTCCAGCCCAAGATTCCCTGTCTTCCTCGATAAGCCACCATGGGAAAACTTCCTACACAAGATACCCTGTCTTCTTCGATAAGCTACCGTGGGAAAGCTTCCAGCATAAGGTACAGAATCTTCCTCGACAAGTAACCAGGAGGGCAAACTTCTAGGGAACGCTACCCAGCCTTCTTCCACACGCTATTCCGGCAGAAGCTTTGAGCACAAGGTACCCAGTCTTCCTCAGCACGATACCCGATGGCTTCCAACACAAGCTATCCAATCTTCTTCAGCACGGTACCACAAACAGTTGGCAGCATTGGTATAAGTTAGCACACGGTGTATTGGCAGTACATTTTGAGAAGCTAAGCCATAATCGTTCGGTCAGAAATATGAGCTGGTCAGGACACAAAAGTCGGCCTTGGGAAATCAGATGATCAGCTACACATGCTTCTATATACATGGTGGAGTATTGCCCGAATCATGACAGTCACTCGTACCGAAGCAACTATGCTGAAGCCGGGCTACCAAAGGGAGGTAAGGAATCCAACACCTGCATAAGTTATGCAAGTGAGAGAAGGCCAGTATAACCATCAGCATGTTAGGAGGACTCAGAAGCTTGGAACTACAATTTGGGCAGCGGACACCAAGGTACTTATGAACTTGGTATATGGTCCCGATGAACCCTTGCCTGCTTTTCTTGGAAACGGCACCACGCCCGTGTACTGAGCTGTTTTTCGGCCGTTCGGGGTGGATGCCGACATTATATTTCTCTTTTCAACAACTGTCCTGTGTTCTGAGCTGTTTTTCGGCCGTCTCAGGTAGCTGTTGAGTTTCTTTTGGTAGCGGTGACTCTACGTTCTGAGCTGTTCTTCGGCCGTCTTAGGGAGCCGCTACATTCTTTCTGTCAACATGGTCTCATGCTCTGAGCTGCTTTCCAGCCGTCTTGAGCCATGATTGAATTACTCCAGTAAAAGTCCCAGATCTGAGTTGTAAAGACCGTTCTGGTGGCCACTGGTTTATTTGCCGATTTCATGCAAGGGGTTCGGAGGACCATTGCCTTACCACTACATCTTGTGAGATGAACAGCTTGTCAGATAAGTGTGACTGCACTAGGTTGAGGACCAGGCATGCTTGCCGAAATTTTGCACCTGATAACATCTATGGTCATATGAAGAGTTGAGGATACGTGACCAATTTCCTGTGGCAAAGAAAACAGGAAAGAGAGCAATAAAGAATAGCAAGATCGAAGATGTAGGTATGATGATCATTACAGAAACAACATGATACGAATACCTAAGACTGGCTGATTTCGTATCAATCATCATGAATACACCACCAAGTGGTCCGCTTTGCTCCGTATTGAAGGATTTCATATCAGGCCTCGCAAGACTTATGGATATCTTGACAGAATGGGCGCTTGCAATGCTACACAACAACTTCGGCTCAAATGCCTATGCATGCACTCCCCTGTCATGAGCAAGGTTAGTCTACCAGGACCACCATCAGTCAAGGTATTGCTATAAGGTATTACTTCTTTGGATATGATGAATAGCAGCTAAATCATCAATACAGAATGGAGACAAAACAGTCAGCTCAGAAGATTCAGCCACCCTGCAAGTAGTCAGACCCCACCCGGAAAAACATTGTGATTTTCAGCGTTGTAACTTGATACCATAACTAGTTGGGTTGTGTCCACTAAGGAAAGTTGTTCATAATCCTTATTGATACCAGATGGGAGCAGGACATGCTCATCAAACATCGCTTCCGGACTTATGGGAAGGTGACTTACTCCAGTCAGGAAAATATGCCAGATGAACCAGCAGACATGGTAATAATGGAATCAACATAATGTTGGATATGTGAGGAAAGATCTGTCAGAATGTGGGTACCGTAAAGCAAACCACCCCAGGGTAAGGAAGTCAGATTCGTGGGAAAGCATTATATCAAGAAAAGAATACCCAAGTTGGAACCGGTTCTCCTTAAAGGTAGAATGTTCATACTGGTTACATGAGCAACCAAATCTCGAGGACGAGATTTATCCTAAGGGGGGTAGGTTTGTGACACCCTGGTTTTTCCTAGCTTTTCTTTTCAAAATTTGTTTAAAATTTTATTTGGAATTTGACTTGGATTGGTTTCTGAATGGCTCTATGGACTTAAAACTTGGGAATTTCTTTTGATTTTCTTTCCCAAGTGACTCGGGCTCTCAAAAACTTCTCTCAAGTCATGTCACTTCCATTCTTGCTCAATCTCAATTTTATTCCAATTTAATATTCCTATCTCCATTAAAGGAATAACCCTTTGAGCTCTAGGTTGTAAAGCAACCCATATTTCTATTCTTCCAAAAATCCCAAGAAAATTCTCAGAAATCCTTTGCACCATGTGAACCTTGGATATGTGAAAATATTCAAGATTTACTCCTCATGGTGAGCACAGCATCCAATCTTTGATTCTGGTCATAATTTCAGTTTGTGAGGCAACTATATTTTATATTGCTTCAAAAATTCTGAAATTAATCTAGGACATTCTCGTACCCATATTATCATTCTCCAAAAAATTTGGGCTCATTTCATTGAGCCAATTTCTCCACAAAATTCCTCCAAGTTTCTATCCAGTGGGAAGTGTTGTGAAGGAAGTACCCTGTACACTAACCCAATTGGACTGAAATTTTTATGGCATGTTGGCATCCCCAAATCACCCACAAATACCAAGTTTCAACTCCAGGAACCCATCCAAGTGAGTGCAACATCCTCAGCAAGATTTCTAGACCAGAGAGGCAGTTGTGAAGCAACTATGCTCTACACTGATCCATTTGGCCTGAATTTTTACCACCATGTGCACCTTCCTACTACACTCCAGCATGGCAAACTTTCCCTCCCAAAGCCCTAGCCATTTCTCCCCAACTTGCTACACAAGTTTCTGTCCAGAAACTTTCATGGAAGCTATCCAGCTGTCCAAGTCAGCTCTTGTCAAACCAAAGGCACACGAAGGACTCAGGTTGAGAGGACTACCGCGTAGACATGATCGTTCGGGATAGAGCGCGCCGCGTGCGCCAGTGCACGCGGTGACCACACGTCTGGCCGAGCCAAAACCGTGCTCTGCACGTCGACCGCGTCGGACGCGACTACTCCGGCCACTTCGCGATGCCTCTCCTTGCCAAACGTGCCGACTGCGTCGCCGCCGTCCACCTGGCCCGCCTGGAACCCTCTCCCCCTCCGGCGAAGCTCGCCGGCAGACACGGCCAAGCTCCGCCGCTGTGCACCGTACGGGCATTGTGGCCTAGCTGGCTGGCGTCTTCTGCCTCAAGTCATCGCCGTCGCATTGACTTCTCCCACCCCTCTCGTCACCTCAGCCCACGCCGCGACGGCCAGCTCACCGTCCTCGCCCGGCCAGCTCAACCGTGGCAGGATCCGGCTCGGCCACCCCTTGGCCGCCTATAAAAGGCCCCGCCCGGCCTCTCCATCCCTCACCACTCCACTCCTCTCCCTCTCAATTGCCACTAGCAGCGCCAGGGCAAGCCGGAGAGCCCTCCTTCTCCGTCTCCGGCGAAGAGCTCCACCACTCTGCCCCAGCTCCGTCCGCTCGCCTCCGTCCACCCCAGGCCCGAAGCTCGCCGCCGTCGCTATCGCCGGCAACCCTCGCCGGTGAGCCGCCCTGCTTCTGTTCCTCTCTCTCCTCTTCAGATATGACAGGCGGACCCCACCTGTCGGCGACTCCACGCGCGCCCGAACCGGTATGTAAGTGGAGGCGCCCGGCTGGTTTACGCCTTCGACGTGGCCTCCCCTGTGTTTTTTCTGTTTTTCTGTTATATTCAAATAATTCCAGAAACTTTGACTGAACTTTGGCCATCAATATCTTTTAAACCATAAGTCCAAATGAGTTCATTCTTTTTACATTATTTTTCTCACGAGCTCCTATTTTTGCTGTAAAACTTTGGTATTTTTCTCTGCTGTCTAGAATTTCTGGTCAAAAAAAATGCTTTATGTGGTATTTGAAAATGTTTTCAAAAATGCTTTTCAGATTGTTTTGTCTAGTTGGTGAAGGCCAGGAGTACTTCCACACTCTATTGGTGCAAGGCAGGCCACAACTCTCATTTGTATAATTGCATTACAATATCATAGTTTAAATAATTATTTTAATGTAAAATATGAATTTATTTTTGAACGAACTAGTTCATGCAATACCTTGAAGATCTTGGATAAGTTACTGTCATGATGATGATGGGATTATAGGATAGTAGTAGATTTCCAGATTTATGTTGAAATGCTGTTGGACTGTGAGATTACCGTCTATGATTATTTTGTGATTCCACCGGTACTGCATATATGGGATCAGTAGTATAAGTTGATCATGATGCTCGTTGGATTTCTAGTTGGTTATTGTGATAACCTGGATTACTTGTATATCGGAGTGTCAGTGATGACTATGATTACTCGGGGATAAAATCCTTCATCGTTGATCAAGTGCCACTGACCCGGACTTACCCGTCCAGCCACATTTGCCGGAATGGGACGGCCTTGGCTTGGTCTAACAGCGTGCTCTTTTATCGGTACCACCAAAGAGGGAAGGTTATGCGTGCGTGCTGCCCTGATCAGGTAGACGACGATAACCTTGTGAGCCCGGTTTGGTTATTGAGCTCAGGTCCCCGTTTGGGACAATTTGTTGGCCACGACGGTGGCAGGTGTCAAGAGTGACACAGGGGTCACCCAGGGCATGACTCCGGGGGAGGATGATTGTCGGTGGTACGATGGAGAGTCATGGGTTAGGCAAGTTTCGTTGGAGCAACACCGGTCCACCCGGAAGGGAAGTGTACCGAGGTACGGGACCAGGAGCTTCATAGTGTGGGTAAAGTGCGCAACCTCTGCAGAGTGTAAGAATATATTCGAATAGCCGAGTCCACGGTATTGGACACGGTTCGTATTAAGTCACACTGTCTGATCAACACCAATGAAGGAATGATGTGTTAATGATGGAAGAACTCATCTCAGCATGGTTAGGTGACCGATTTGTTGGAAACCGCTGGTAACTGTTGAGGATGATTCTCAGGAATGATTGTCAGAAGTTCTCAAGGTGACCATGAGTTGGTCACGAGAGCAAGTGGTTCAATTATGTGGCTCAGGACAAAGTGGTTTCATAGTAGTAGCAAGGTTTATATTTGTAGCAACAACATGTTATTATTTTCTTCCACCCTTTTAGTAACATCTAAATCTGATTAATCATGATTGCTATGACATTGTTATGCCTTGATGCTCTTGATTGTTGCGAGCTTGCGAGTACATTCAAAGTACTCACCTGGCGTGTCATGCCAGTTTGCAGGTGCTGCCATGTTTTCATAGTGGAGATGTTCGAGTTGCGAGCTAGGACGTGTCCCAGCCAGAGTCCCTGCAGAGTGGAGTCCATTTTGACGCTGTAATTCTGCTGCTAGGATTCGAGCCGCTGCTAGCATAGAACTATTATAGCAAGCGTAGCTGTGCCGAGGCAACCCTTTGTAATATCTCAAACCCTTGTACCCCAACTATTTGTAATAAAGAGCTGATTTGTTCTATGCCAAGCAGTGCCGTATTCCAGAAGACTTGATCTCTGGGCTGGAATACGGGATGCTCCGGTGACTCTGAGCCTGGTTGCCACACACGGCAGGACGAGGAGGGGGTCCCTGCGAGCCCTCCGCTCCTGGCGGGTGGCGTCGGGCCTTTGCGAGAGGGCGGCGTTGAGACGCATGCCGGCTGGGCCCTGCAGCTTGTGAGCAGCAGCACCGTGCTCAAGCGCGAGGCCCTGCAAGGCGCTAGGGCCGCCCTTTAGCAGCTAGACGCAGACCTCCAGGCGGAGGAGGCGCGCATCATCGAGGAGCGCCAGCGCCTCGCGGAGGGGTGGCGCCAGCTCAATGTGGCCATCAAGCTGGGCCGCTGTCAAGACGATGCTGCGCGGTAGAAGCACGAGAAGGCCGCCCAGGACACGAAGGAAATCTTCGAGAACACCGTCAGGGAGGCCGACGAGGCTGACAGGCGGCGCGAGGCGGCAGAGGCCCGCGGGAAGGAGCTCCAGGACCAGAAGACCGCGTTGGAACGGCAGCTCCAGGTAAGGAGAGATGCCATCTCCGCCCTCGAAGAGGGGCTGACGGCCCGTGAGGCGGACCTTGGTATCCGCTAGCGGGAGCTCGCGTTGTCGGCATCCACGCAGGACCTGGAACGCGAATGGCTGCAGACGCTGGAGCGAGAGGTATCCGCTGCCAAAGGCTCCTATGCCGAGCGCCTAGACAGGGCCAACGCCAATCTGGCGGCCAAGGAGAAGAAGATTCAGGAGGACGCCGACAGGAGGGTTGAGCAGAACCGCGAAGCGCTTGCCGATGAGAACAGCAAGAAGCTGAAGCGGCAGGAGGACCGCTTGAAGGCAAGGTGCGAGGAGTTCCAGCACGAGATCGCAGGCCTCAAGGAGATGCTGATCGAAGCGGAAAAACGGCGGGAGACCGCACTGAAGGCCCGGGCCGACGCCGAGACCGAGCTGGCCTCCCTCCAGTAGTAGGTGGGGGTGTCGCCGCCGTCATGGAGCAGGCGAGGGACGAGGCGGCCCGAGCGCGGGGGCGGTAGCTCCAGCGCTCCAAGATGTTCCATGCCCTTGAGCTCCGAGCCCGCCGCGCCTTGGGCTCCATTTGCAAGGAGGACGTCAGCAGCCCCCTCGAGACCCACGATGGCAGCTACCTCGACTTCTTCACCAAGCTCGTGGAGCGGCTCGCGATAGGTGCCAAGAAGGTGGGCGGAATCGTCGAGGAGGAGTGTCGCGATCTCCTCACCCAGGCCGCCACGCGCATCTTTAGCCATCTTCTCCGCGCCGATCCCCACTTTGACTTCGGCAAGGTGATAGTTCCCATCCCGGTGGAGGTCCGCGACAACCTTGGGAAGGCGGTGGAAGATCACGTGGATGCGTTGCACGCGCAATTTGCCCATGGCAGCAGTGAGGGCTCAGGCGGAGCCGAGGAAGGTGAAGACGATGATGGCAGTGGCGGTGACGGCGACACGTCCTCTTAGGCTCTTCCCCATGTCATGTGCATAGTTAATCGTGGCCCCGTGGGCGTGTGAGGACTATGCCTTTATATTTCAAGTACTTTGTGTCTAGTTGTACCGAACGCCTGTGCCCTCGTGAAGCTTTCTCTTGAGACCTGTTGTACCGAACGCATGTGCCCCTACCTGGCGCACCAAATGTTGGAAGTAGGGCTCCGGGGACCCAAAGGTTCGAACACTGGGGTGAGCTTGTTCCTACCTCTTCGTCCCCTACCACGGCTAAGCTACGGCGGGAGCGCGCTAGCGAGGAGCGGACCGTGGACTCAGCGGTTTACCCAGAATCGGGCCACCTTGCGGTGTAAAACCCTACTCCTGCTTGGTTTCGATTGTAGTGAGCAAGGGAGTGTTCTCGCGTACAAGGTAGGAGAAGAAGGAGTCGACCGAATTGGATCCCCTACCACGATGGCAGCACTGTCCCTTTATACCTGCCTTGGTCCTCTTCCCCCTCAAAACTTAAGCGGGAAGGGTTGCCACACTTGGCGGGTTTTGAAGGGGGGCAGGCGCTCAGGCTATCCTGACTAAAGGCGGTCTTCGCCTGCAAAAGCATGATCTATGACGCGCCGGTGGGCTCGGTGATGACCTCCGCCCCACGCGCCCGCCGTCTTGGTCTTCTTTTGCCAATCGGGCAACCTTTGGGGTTGCTTTGGGAAGTGGACTGTTGGCCTTGCTCGCTTAACACCAAAGGGGAAACCCTCTTCATCCGCACCTACTAGCGCGGCCTCTGTCGCCGCTCGTCGCCGCGCGCGCACCCACGTGATGGGCATGGGACCGCGCGGCCGAGCCGAACAGCCCTTGTCCGGAGCGCCTCCGGGAGGGAGCCTCGGGAGGCCACCTCGGGAGGCCGCCTCACGAGAATGCCTCCCGAGGCTGCTGGCGAAGATGCTGGGTTTTGTTCGCCGCTCCCTAAGGAGGGGTCCTCAGGAGGCCAAGGCCTCATGAGGGGTCTTGGTGAGATGTTTGATGATGACGGCCTGCTGGGCCCACGCCAGGCGTTGCGCCCTGGGCCAATGGTAGACGGGCCTGGATACCCTGGGTTCCATGGGCCCGACAGTAGCCCCCGGGCCCGCAGCACGCACGTTCTCGCCTACTAGGGGGCGCAACAGTGCGGGCCCTAACCACCTGCGGGCCAGGCGCGACGCGTGGCGCACGATGTGACGGGGGACGCCCCCACTTCTCCCACAACGCCTCGGTAACCGGCCGTGCTGACATAAAGCCTGCCGCGGGCGACGCGAGACCATCATTGCCTTCCTTCGCGCACTCCGTCTCCCTGAGCCTTCCTTCCCACGCACAGCTCCTTCTTCCTCCCCCGAAACTCTGCCGCTCTAGACCTTTGCTACGCCGCCATGTCGCCCCCCGGTAGGAAGGAAGAGGCAGAAGAGACGGTGGTCGCGGAGGTGGTGCCGGAACCCGCTCTGGGTAGGCCCACAATCATCAACGCCGAGGGGCTTAGCAAGGTGCTTCCGATGACCGCAGCTACTTCTAACGAGTGGGGGGCCACTCGGATCTGGCCAGCTTCGCGCCCGACTGCCGACCTCGACGCCATCTCCGCCGTCCTCTTCCTTCCCGCACTCTTCGCCGGCCTGCTGCCTCCATTCTCTGATTTCTTCAACGCCAACCTTTCCCACTACCAGGTCCATGCGCTACATCTCGAGCCAAACTCTGTTCTTCTTCTTTCCGCCTTTGCCTTTTTATGCGAGGCCTTTCTGGGCGTGACGCCCTCAGTGGCGCTCTTCCGCCACTTCTTCAGCCTGCGGCTGCCGCGGCAAACCAATGCTCCGGGTGCGCCTTGTTCTGCATCGTAGACGAGACGGCGGGCGACGGCATTGACATGAGGCTCACCAAGGAGGCTGAGTGCTTCAGACGGCAATGGGTGTATGTGGACGCGGCCCAGTTCAGCCCCCTGCTACAGTTTCCGACATCCCCGGCGGCGAGAAGCTCTAGATGGGGGCATGAGAGGCTCACCGATCCGAGGCTGATGCGGGTGTGGAAGAGGTTGTCCGAGCCGAGGGCCACGAAAGTAACAGTGGTCACGGTCGTGAGGGAGTTCCTTCGGTGCTGCATAGCTCCCCTCCAGCGACACTCCCGCCCGATGTTGGCCTTCACCGGCCCGGAGGACCCGATGCGGTTGAGCACGGACAGCTTATTGCCGGAGGTGCTGAACGGGGTGCTCCACACCCTGACCGGCGAAGAGGCGGACGAGCCACCCAAGGACGGGCTCCCCTTGCACCGCTACAGGAACAAGGAGGCGTTGGCCGGCTCAATGCCGCGCTTCGACCAGTGGGGGCCGCTTCCAGAGGGCCTCGAAGGGTCCCGGGACAACCCCTTCCTCGCGGTTCCTGGCTCGGGTGATCGTGGCGAAGCCGGGGCCTCGGCGGGCGCTGCAGAGGACGCTGGCGGCCCGGGCCGGCGGACCCGCTGCCGACTCGTCCGCAGGCTCGGGGACGATGATGACATTGCCCCGCCTGGGGCCGCGCCTGCCGTGCTTGACCGGGCGGAGGGCGCGGAGAGCCCCTGCGCGGCAGCCGTGAAGCCGCGGGACTCCGGAAGCGGCGGCGAGGGCGGATCCCGTGGTTCTCCCGCAAGAGGGGCCGGTCGCGAGAAGGGGCCTCGGAAGGATGGCGGCGGCGGCATTCCGCCGTGGCCGCTGAAGAAGAGGAGATGGATTGCCAAGGATGAGTAAGCATTCGCCTTCTCTTCTCTTGCACCCGGCGCGTCGCGTGTGCCTGAGTCTTTGCTTTTTACAGGACCTCCTCGAGCAAGAAGAAGAAGGAGGAGGAGAGGTCCCCCGGCCTAGTGGGGGCCACACCGCTGGTTGCTAGGGCCGAGGGGTGTGAGGAGAACGCCAGCGGTCTCAACACCGAGGCTGGCCTCGCGAAGGCAGAGGGGCAGGCGGCCTCTCCTGATCCGCAGAATGACGTGGCTCGGGAGGCCCAAGCGGGTGAGCCTCAGGAGGCGTCGTCAGGAGGCGGCTCTGCGGTTCCTGGGGCACCCACTGCTAGGGCGGACGTCGTGGCGGCAGAGGCGGAGACGCCGGATCTCCCATCCCGCACCGCGGGTGGCGGCGGTGCTGCGAGAGGCCCGCAGGACTCGCCGGTGCACGGGGCCCCCACCGGGGGGCGCCGAGCCCGCGGGGCATGCCGCCACGGCAAGACGAGGAGGGGGTCCCTGCGAGCCCTCCGCTCCTGGCGGGTGGCGCCGGGCCTTCGCGAGAGGGCGGCATTGAGACACATGCTGGCTGGGCCCTGCAGCTCGTGAGCAGTAGCGCCGTGCTCAAGCACGGGGCCCTACAAGGAGCTAGGGTCGCCCTTGATCAGCTAGAGGCAGATCTCCAGGCGGAGGAGGCACGCATCATCGAGGAGCGCCAGCGCCTCGCGGAAGGGTGGCGCCAGCTCGACGTGGCCATCAAGCTGGGCCGCCGTCAAGACGACGCCGCGCGGGAGAAGCACGAGAAGGCCACCCAGGACGCGAAGGAAATCTTCGAGAACGCCGTTAGGGAGGCCGACAAGCGGCGCGAGACGGCAGAGGCCCACGGGAAGGAGCTCCAGGACCAGAACACCGCGGTAGAACGGCAGCTCCAGGCGCGGAGAGATGCCATCTCGGCCCTCGAAGAGGGGCTGGCGGCCCGTGAGGCAGACCTTGGTATCCGCGAGCGGGAGCTCACGTGTTAGGCATCCGCGCAGGACCTGGAACGCGAACGGCTGGGAACGCTGGAGCGAGAGGTATCCGCTGCCCAAGGCTCCTATGCCGAGCGCCTAGACAGGGCCAACGCCAATCTGGCGGCCAAGGAGAAGAAGATTCAGGAGGACGCCGATAGGAGGGTTGCGCAGAACCGCGAAGCGCTTGCCGATGAGAACAGCAAGAAGCTGAAGCGGCAGGAGGACCGCATCAAGGCAAGGCGCGAGGAGTTCCGGCACGAGATCGTGGGCCTCAAGGAGATGCTGATCGAAGCAAAAAAACGGCGGGAGACCGCACTGAAGGCCCGGGCCGACGCCGAGGCCGAGCTGGCCTCCCTCCAGCAGCAGGTGGGGGGCGTCGCTGCCGTCGTGGAGCAGGCAAGGGATGAGGCAGCCCGAGCGCGGGGGCGGCAGCTCCAACGCTCCAAGATGTTCCGCGCCCTCGAGCTCCGAGCCCACCGCGCCTTGGGCTCCATTTGCAAGGAGGACGTCAGCAGCCCCCTCAAGACCCACGACGGCAGCTACCTCGACTTCTTCACCAAGCTCGTGGAGCGGCTCGAGATTGGTGCCAAGAAGGTGGGCGGAATCGTGGAGGAGGAGTGCCGCGATCTCCTCACCCAGGTCGCCACGCGCATCTTCAGCCATCTTCTCCATGCCGAGCCCCACTTTGACTTCGGCAAGGTGATAGTTCCCGTCCCGGAGGAGGTCCGCGACAACCTTGGGAAGGCGGTGGAAGATCACGTGGACGCGTTGCACGCGCAATTTGCGCATGGCAGCAACGAGGGCTCAGGCGGAGCCGAGGAAGGTGAAGACGACGATGGCAGCAGCGGTGGCGGCGACACGTCCTCTTAGGCCATTCCCCATGTCTGAGCATAGTTAATCGTGGCCCCGTGGGGGTGTGAGGACAATGGCTTTATATTTCAAGTACTTCGTGTCTGGTTGTACCAAACGCCTGTGCCCTCGTGAAGCTTTCTCTTGAGGCCTGTTTTGCTCTTTTTGCTTGCCTTGATGCTCTACGTCATCAGGACCGAGCCCCCGAGCGGGCCACAGCCATCGCTGGTATGGCAGGTCGCGATGCCTGGACAAGGCCAGGAGGTGAGGGGCACCGGGAGCTAGTGAGGGCTCCTGAGGTGCGATGCTCAGGGAGCCCCCCTTTAAAGCGCAAGCGGCTTGCACCAAGAGAAACGCTGCCGCTCATGAGGTTGCTATAGGGGAAAGCTTAAGAGACGGCGAGGGCGGCTCGTGAGGCAGGAGACTTAGCTCTGTGCAGGATTGTGTCTGGTGGGCCATCACTTGTAGGGTACGCCTCGTGAGGGTTTCGCTCGCGAGATTTCTTGCTGAGACGGCCGTCGTGAGTTAGCTCCTGAGGCAGGGCCTGTGGGGCTTCCTGAGGCCCTGAGGGGGCCACCTCGCGAGGCATCCTCGCGAGGCCTTTCAAGGGACCTGCTCCTGAGATAACTGCATGCAGAATACTTAACAACAGGGGAGCAACGCACGCTCGCCGATTCACTCATGGGCGTTACGCGAGGAGACAAGACACCAAGAACCTTGGTGGGGTGGCATGCACAGGAGCAGGCCGTGAGCCAGAGCCCAGTTGCTTGGGTTTTTCAGCGCTGCTGGGACTGACCCAAGCACAGACACCGTGTCCAGCCCCCACTCGCGTGAGGCTCATGAGGGACGTCGTGAGCGCGCGAGGCTCGTGAGGCAAAGACAAAACGAAACACCATGTAAAGAAACCGAAGCTTTACTGAAGTAAGATAGCAACCCATTACATAACCAAAATAAGATGCGGCTGCCGTGTCTGGCACGAGTCAGCTTGAGGTTGGTGCAACCCATGGGGCGCCCTCAGTTACACATCAAAACGAGAAAAAGGATGCTGCCGTGTCCGGCACGGGTCAGCTTGAGGTTGGTGCAGCCCGTGGGGCGCCCTGAGTTGATTGTTCCGCCAGCGCGGAGCATGGGGCTTCCACAGGGGTGTGGGTATGATCGCGGGTCGATCGTTCCGCCAGTGCGGAGCATGGGGCTTCCACTTGGGCGTGGGCGGTAGCTCTCGCGGGCCCATCAGGCGAACGCAATGAGAGGCTCCGGGGCATGTACAGCCCCATTTCGTTCATACGCATGAGGGTCACGGGTAGAACTTGTGGAGGTGTTGGATGTTCTAGGCGTTAGGCACAGGAACTCCGTCCTCCGTCTCCAGCCGGGCCTGGAGACATGAGTAACCCTGAAAGGGCCTTCCCACATAGGTGAGAGTTTGTGAAGTCCCTCTCTGGAGAGGATCCTGCACAGGACGAGGTCACCGACCTCGAGAGTGTGAGGGCGGATGTTGCGGCTGTGGTAGCGACGCAAGGCCTGCTGGTACCTTGCGGCGCGAAGAGCGGCCTGATGGCGGCCCTCCTTGAGGAGCAGCAGATCGGTCTCCCGCGAGCCATCCTGACGCGCCTCGTCGAACGCAAGGACTCGCGGGGAGCCATGCTGAAGCTCCAATGGAAGGACCGCCTCAGCTCCGTAGATGAGGAAGAAGGGGGTCTCGCCGGTAGGCTTGCTTGTCGTTGTGCGGATGGACCACAGCACGGACTGTAGCTCATCGAGCCAGCCCTTGCCGCAGGCCTCGAGCTTCTTCTTGAAGCTCCTTGTTTTGAGGCCCTTGAGGACCTCGGCGTTGGCACGCTCGGCATGGCCATTGCTTCGCGGGTGCGCCACCGAGGCATAGCAGATCTGCGTGCCGAGGCTGGCGCAGTAGGACCTGAAGAGGCCGCTTGTGAACTGGGAGCCATTGTCGGTGATGATGCGGTTGGGAACTCTAAAGCGGCTCACGAGGCCCATAATGAACTTGACGGCGGAGCCTGCCAGGATGGTGCGTACGGGCTCGACCTCTGCCCACTTGGTGAACTTGTCGATGGCGACGTAGAGGTAGCGGTAACCACCAGCCATGCGAGGGAAGGGCCCCAGGATATCCAGCCCCCAGACCGCGAAGGGCCATGAGAGGGGAATCGTCTGGAGGCCCTGCACCGGCTGGTGGATCTGCTTGGCATGGAACTGGCAGGCCTCGCAGGCTTGGACCAGCGTGGTAGCATCACGCAACGTAGTGGGCCAGTAGAAGCCGCTGCAGAACACCTTGCCGACGAGGGTGCGTGATGAGGAGTGGTGGCCGCAGTCTCCCCCATGGATATCAGCGAGCAACTCTCGCCCTTGTTCTTCAGAGATGCACCACAGCGAGACGCCATTGGGGCGCCTGCGGTACAGCTCGCCATCTTGTAAGAAGTAAGCGGTGGCCTGCCGGGCCACGTGCTCTGCTTCTGAGTCCTCCTCTGGGAGGGTGCCGTGAAGCAAGTAAGCCTTGAACTCCGCAGCCCAGCTATCCGCTTGAGGCTCTAGCGCCAGCAGCAGGCGGGCTCCTGAGGCTGGGCCGCAGTCTGGTGCGCCCGTGGGCTTCTGAGTCCTCCTCTTTGTTGCCGATGTGGGGGACGTGCTGCAGCTCCAGGCCAAGAAAACGCTTCTCAAGTTTACATACCTCGTCTAGGTAGGCGGCCATGTGCTCATCCTTGGGCTTGTAGCTTTTGTTGGAGAAGTTGACGAGAAGTTGCGAATCGCCCTTGATGGTCAGATGATTGATGCCCAGAGCGGACGCGGCCTTGAGGCCGGCGATGAGGCCCTCATACTCTGCGATGTTGTTGGAAACCTTGTCGGTGTGCCTGAAGCAGAGTTGCATGGCGTAGTAGAGCCCGTCTCCTGTCGGCGAGGTGAGCATGACTCCAGCCCCCGCGCCCTGTCGGGAGAAGGTGCCGTCGAAGTGCATGGTCCAGCCACCAGGCACCTCGTCCCCTGGCAGAAGGGATTTGGCCTCATGAGGCTCCTCCTCATACATGTCCGTCCACTCTGCCATGAAGTCGGCCAGAGCCTCGCCTTTGATGGCTCTGGTGGTGGAGAATTCTAGCTGGAAGGCTTGCAGCTCGATGTTCCATTCAGCGACACGGCCGGCAGCGTTGGGGCTGCGCAGAACTTGCTCCAAGGGGTAGGAAGAAACGACCTTGATGGGATGACCCTGAAAGTAGTGGCGCAGCTTCCTTGAGGCAACGAGGAGCGCGAGGAGGAGCTTCTGTTGCATGGGGTAGAGATCACGTGCATCCCTTAGCACGGTGCTGACGAAATACACGGGGTGTTCGACAAGGCGCGTAGTTGTGGTGGCAGCATACTCTCCAGGCGCCTCGCGAGGCTCGATGGGCCCGGGGAGCTCACGAGGCTCAGGAGGCTCGCGAGGCTCGGGAGGCTCGGGAGGCTCGGGGGGCTCACGAGGCTCAGGAGACTCGCGAGGCTCGGGAGGCTCACGAGGCTCAGGAGGCTCGCGAGGCTCGGGGGGCTCACGAGGCTCGGGGGGCTCACGAGGCTCGGGAGGTACGGAGGGCTTCTCCTTAGCACAGACGCGCTCCTCTCGCACCGCCACAAGCGCCGCGCTGGCCGTCTGAGGGGTGGCCGCCAAGTACAGGAGCAAGGGCTCGCGAGAACGCGGTGCGACCATGATGGGCGGGCTCGTGAGGTACCTCTTGAGGTCTTCAAAGGCGGCGTCTGCCTCAGGAGTCCACTTGAAAGAGCCAGACCTCTTCAGGAGCTTGAAGAAAGGCAGGGCTCGCTCGCCAAACTTGGAGATGAAGCGTCCCAGGGAGGCCATACATCTTGCCTAGCGCTGCATTTCCTTGAGGGTCCGGAGAGGACGCATTTTCTCGATGGCCTTGATCTTCTCAGGGTTGGCCTCGATGCCACGGTGCGAGACCAGGAAGCCGAGGAGTTTGCCGGAGGGAACTCCGAAGACACACTTCTCGGGGTTGAGCTTGAGGTTGACCTTGCGCAGGTTGGCAAATGTTTCCTCGAGGTCTGCGATGAGGGATCCAGCCTCGCGAGACTTGACCACGATGTCATCGACGTAGGCCTCCGCGTTCCTCCCCATCTGAGGCCCCAGCATGATGCGCATTAGCCGTTGGAAGGTGGCGCCCGCGCTCCTCAAGCCGAAGGGCATGCAGACGTAGCAGTATATGCCGCAGGGGGTGATGAAGGCCGTCCTCTCCACGTCTTTGGCCGCCATCTTGATCTGGTGATAGCCTGAGAAGGCATCTAGGAAGCATAGCAAATCGCACCCGGCGGTGGAGTCCACGATCTGGTTGGCGTCGGGCAATGGAAATGGATCTTGAGGACAGAACTTGTTGAGGCTGGTGAAGTCAACGCACATACGCTCCTTGCCGCCTTTCTTGGGGACGACGACTGGGTTGGCGAGCCATTCGGGGTGGCGCACCTCTCGGATGACCCCATCTTCTTGGAGCTTCTGAACTTCCTTGACAATGAAATCTTTCTTCTCTAGTGCCTGGCGCCGTGCTTTTTGCTTGACGGGGCGTGCATTGGGGCACACCGCTAAGTGGTGCTCGATCACCACCCTCGGCACACCAGACAAGTCAGATGCTTTCAGGTGAAAACATCCGAGTTTGCCCGAAGGAAGGTGACGAGCGCGCTTTCTTATGCAGGAGGAAGGCCAGAGCCAATGGTGAAGGCAGGGCCGGAGCCGCTGCCATCCACCGACACCTTCTTCGTCTCGGCGCGGTCTTGAGAGAACAGCTGCTTCTTCTTCACGGGCGCGGCCTCGGGAGGCTTGGCCGCGTCCTCGTCATCTGGATGCGCGACAGCGGTGGCTTTGTAGGCGCGCTCGAGGGAGCAGACTGCGTCCTTCTCGTCACAGGTGACAGTGATGATGCCGCTGTAGCCAGGCATCTTGAGGACGTTGTAGGCGTGATGGGTCGCCGCCATGAACTTGGCGAGAGTTGGGTAGCCCAAGATGGCGTTGTATGGTAGGACGATGTGCGCCACGTCGAAGTCGATGAGCTCAGTACGGTAGTTCTTGTGGGTGCCGAAGGTGACGGGAAGGCACACTTGCCCCAGAGGGATGGTGGAGCCATCGGTCACTCCGGACAAGGGCCTGGTTGGCATCAGCTGGTCCTAGGGCACCTGGAGCATCTCGAAAGTTTCGATGGAGATCACGCTGAGGCTGGCGCCTCCGTCGATGAGGGTCTTGGTGACCGCGACGTTGCTGATGGTGGGAGTGCACAACATGGGGAGTGCGCCTGCGGAGGCCGTGGACTTGGGGTGGTTTGTGGGGTCGAAGGTGATGGCATACTGCGACCACTTGAGGGGCCGCGTGACCTCAGGCCTCAGGAGGGCGGCATTCACTTCGCGAGAGAGCAGCTTGAAGTGGCGGTTTGACTCAGGGGCATGAGCCCTGCCAAGGATGCAGGCGACCGAGTGAGGCTCCTGGTAGCCCCCAGCGCCCTCATCAGGCTGGTTGATGTCGTTCCTCCGGGGTGGCGGCGGCACCAGCAGGAGAGCGGCATTGGCCTGAGGGTTCGCCTCGTGAGGCTGGTCGCGCCAGGCGGCCTCACGAGGCTGGTCACGCAAGGCGGCCTCACGAGGCTGGTCGCGCCAGCCCTGGCGGAAGTTGTCACTGCCGTTGCGGCCGTCCCAGTGGTTGCCGCTGTGGCCACTCCGCGACCGGCTCTGCGGCCATTGCGATCGTCTCGGCGGCCCTGGCGCTCGTCGCGGAGCAGCTTGAGCTCCTGGCAGTCTTCAGTGCTGTGGGAGCGCATGTTGTGGTAGGCGCAGAGTGGTCGGCCATCTTTCCTGGGCTCGTCATGGTCACGGCCACGCTTCTGCTCGGGCTCCGCCGCAAGCATGGCAGGGCCCTTATGCTTGACGTCCTTGTTCTTGGTCTTGGCGGCCTCGAGCACCGCGTCGGGGTCATTGTGGACGAAGGGGCGGCCTTCTTCAGCCTTGGCGCACTTGTCGGCGAGGTCGAACAGTTCAAGCACCGAGTCTAGCTCGTCGTTGATGGCGAGCTTCTCGCGCATCTTGATGTCTGTGACACCGGTGGAGAACGCAGAGATGACGGTCGCGTTGGAGGCGCGCGTTATCTTGTTGCGCACTTGGCTGTAGCATTGGATGTACTTGCGGAGGGTCTCGTCTGGGCGCTGCCGCATGTGTCGCAGGTCATTGATGGTGAGGGAGCGGTCTTGTGTGCCCTTGAAGTTGGCGACGAACTGGCTACAGAGCTTGGCCCACGATGAGATGGATGCCTCGGGGAGGTTCATGAGCCAGGAGCGCGGGCCGTCCTTGAGGGCCATGGGGAACCAGTTCGCCATGACCTTGTCGTTGCCGTTCGCCGCCTCGACGCTCAACGCGTAGAGCTGAAGGAACTCCGTAGGGTTGGGGGTGCCGTCATAGCGCGGAAGCAGCTCAGGCTTGAACTTCGTGGGCCACACCACCCGACGTAGCTCACGGGTGAAGGCGCGGCAGCCCACACCGCTCGAGGGGACGCCACCGGCGAGGGCGGCGCGGTTCTGGCGCCCTGCCACCTCAACCACCTGGACGGCCTGGTCCTGGCACTGACGCTGCCACTCGAGGAGCACTCGCGCATCGGGGGGCACGCGTCGGATGATCTGGCAGCTGGCCTCGTCACGGTCTGGCGGGGATGCGCCACAGGACGGCTCGCGCGCCCGCGCGTTGCGCTGGGGCCCGCCGAGTTCGTCGCGCAGAGGAGGCGGCTGGGGAGCGCCGTGCACCAGGTCCCCAACGCGGGACAGCGGAGGGTGGAGCGAGTGGGAAGGCGCCGGGGTGTCCCCGGCGGCGTTGACGAGCTCGGTGATGCGACCAAGCCAGGCGTCGTAGCCGGCGTCAGCTGGACGGTAGCGGAGCAGCTCGCGCGCCATGAGTAGCACGGCCTGCGCGTTCGGCGGCCCACGGTGGGCGAGGGAGGAAGAGGCCGTGGCGGCATGGCCGTTCGCCTACACGGAGGGGTGCAGGGAGGAATCCTGCTGCTCGCGGGCAGCGGGGTCGGTGGCGGCAGCAGCCTCGACAGGGCGGCGGCGGTTGCCGTGGGCCAGCGGCTCCGTCTGAGCCACGCGGCCAGCCCTGCGCTCGGCGCGCTCGCGGCGTGCGTCGGCCATGAAGCTGGTGGAACAGAGGGCAGAGTGGAAGAACAGCAGCGCACCCCTACCTGGCGCGCCAAATGTCGGAAGTAGGGCTCCGGGGACCCAAAGGTTCGAACACAGGGGTGAGCTTGTTCCTACCTCTTCGTCCCCTACCACGGCTAAGCTACGGTGAAGCTACGGCGGGAGCGCTCTAGCGTGGAGCGGACCGTGGACTCAGCGGTTTACCCAGGTTCGGGCCACCTTGCGATGTAAAACCCTACTCCTGCTTGGTTTCGATTGTAGTGAGCAAGGGAGTGTTCTCGCGTACAAGGTAGGAGAAGAAGGAGTCGACCGAATCGGATCCCCTACCACGATGGCAGCACTGTCCCTTTATACCTGCCTTGGTCCTCTTCCCCCTCAAAACTTAGGCGGGAAGGGTTGCCACACTTGGCGGGTATTGAAGGGGGACAGGCACTCAGGCTATCCTGACTAAAGGTGGTCTTAGCCTACAAAAGCATGATCCATGACGCGCCGGTGGGCTCGGTGATGACCTCCGCCCCGCGCGCCTGCCGTCTTGGTCTTCTTTCACTGATTGGGCAACCTTTGGGGTTGCTTTGGGAAGTGGACTGATGGCCTTGCTCCCTTAACACAAAAGGGGAAACCCTCTTCATCCGCGCCTGCTGGCGCGGCCTCTGTCGCCGCTCGTCGCCGCGCGCGTCACCCACGTGATGGGCACGGGACCGCGCGGCCGAGCCGAACAGCCCTTGTCTGGAGCGCCTCCGGGAGGGAGCCACGGGAGGCCACCTCGGGAGGCCGCCTCGCGAGGCTGCTGGCGAAGATGCTGGGTCTTGTTCGCCGCTCCCTGAGGAGGGGTCCTCAGGAGGCCAAGGCCTCATGAGGGGTCTTGGTGAGATGCTTGATGATGACGGCCTGCTGGGCCCACGCCAGGTGTTGCGCCCTGGGCGAAAGGCAGACGGGCCTGGATACCCTTGGTTCCATGGGCCCGACAGGCTCGTCAGTGTTGCCATCTCCGGCCGTCAGGGCGCGGTTGCGCCGGTCCGGCCCCCCCGGTGCCGGCCCGAGCGGCTTGCGCTAGGGTGCGGGGAAGATGCCTGCTATGTGTTCCGAAGGGCCCCGTCCGGCTCTTGGCCATTCTCCAAAGCGGAGCCGTCTGGGATGGATCCAACTGCCTCTGCTGCAGGTTCGCAGCAGTGATGAGGTCACCGACGCGCTGCTGTTGCTGCACCAGCTCTTCGCCCTCCAAGAACTCGAGCTCCGCCATGGCCTCCTACGCGGCGCGCATGTTCTTGACGGGGGTGTTGTAGGTGGGCCGATCTGCGCCCAGCGCTAGACCAATGGCGCCGCCATGACGCCACACCTCAGCGATCCGGCTGGGCTCACCACCAGCCGGCGTGAGGCCGTGGGCAGTGTCGTACTCCCGTTGGGCGGACTTCAACCGGCGCCGCATCACAGTGAGCGCCGTGGCCTCGTCCAGCAGGTGTTGGCGGTCTTCGTTGAGCTGGGCCGCAGCGGCGTCCGGGTCGGCGGCGGGCATGATGGGGCACGCAGGCTCTATAGCACCGCGCGCAGCTGGTCAACCCGGCTGGTGTCGGCCGCAGCCGCAGCGGCCTTGTCCTTGCCACACCCGTTGCCAAGGCTGGAGCCGGTGGTCATCACCTCCACGCAGGTGCAGAGGTCCGAGACATCGCTGGCGATGTCGCAACCAGCGGGGGGAGAGTCAGTGAAGCTGAGCACCTCGCTAGGGTACCCACTGGCTGCACGGCACTATAGCCCGTCACCTCCCTCGTCACGGAGTGGTTGGCATCGTGGGGCTACAGTGCCATGCCGTGCTGACGTCGGTCGTCCGGGTCAGCAGGGTTGGCGGCACTGTAGCCACGCTCTCCCGTCATGGGAAAGCGGTCTTGTCGTACGGTCTGATGGGATGGACGCTGACCCATCGCCGGCCAGCTTGCGGCCAGCCGGCCCGGACGTGGCACCGTGCCCAGCCGGCCTGCACCGGGGAACCGGCTGGAGGGCCAGCCGGATTGAGGGGCGTAGGCCGCCCCGATGCTTTGAAAAATGCTTTGTACTCCTGGGCCTACCCGGGTGTCATCCCCCCGACAGCATGATAAAACAATCCTGAAACGAGAATTTAACGTAGGTGATAAGGTTTTATTGTACAATTCTCATTTTAGATTTTTTGCAGGTAAACTTCTCTCCAAATGGGAAGGTCCATATGTCATCGAAGAAGTTTATCGTTGTGGCACCCCGATAGAGGGCCGACGCACGCCAGTCCCAGGATAAGACCTGGCGCACGTCTGAGACATGATACAGCAATTGCAGGCACAAAAATGGCTTTATTATATGAAATGGAGTATTACAACACTGTTGCTTACAACAATATTACACGGCTCCAAGGCTAACTAAATGGCGGCGGAGGTCTTGGTTCAGCGGCAACGACGTCTCTAGCTGGGCTCCACAACTCACAGGACTGGCTGGGTTACGATCTAGCATGACGGATCTTCTTTTGCAACTGGCCACGTGCAAGGCCAGGTGAGTACTTTGAATGTACTCGCAAGACAACTAAATACATAGCATCCAAACAAGCAGATGACAAAGCAAGCCCTATACTTATATAAGAATTTATGCTAAACATGGCATGGAATTAACAGGAAATCATGGATCAAACATGGCATGACATGGATCAGGCATATCAACTACATATCATAACATGGCTTGGCTACTTCTATGAAGCATGGTACCCAGAATTAAACTGGAATCTATACTACACTTACCTCCCGTGAAGCATTAAAGTAATATGTGGTGACATCACTTAGCTTTACTGCCCCTCTAGGCTAACTCATGACTCACCGAGATCTCATCTCGTGATCATGTCAGAACAACATGGTGACTACTCACAATTATCCCATAGTCCAAGTTACCGCATTTACTTAGTAGCACATGTTTATAATAACAGGTTTGTCCTCCAGATCGACCAAGACCAAATAGTGTGACCTAGTACGAACTGTGTCCAATACCGTGGACTCGGCTATTCGAATAGATTCATACACTCTGCAGAGGTTGCACACTTTACCCACACTATGAAGCTCCTGGTCCCGTACCTCGGTACACTTCCCTTCCGGGTGGACCGGTGCTGCTCCAACGAAACTTGCCTAGCCCGTGACTCCTCTACCGTACCACCGACAATCATTCTCCCCCGGAGTCATGCCCTGGGTGGCCCCTGTGTCACTCTTGACACCTGCCACCGTCGTGGCCAAACTAAACTGTCCCAAACGGGGACTCCCGGGTTAAACAATCAACTGGGCTCACAAGGTTATCGCCGCCTACCGGGCCAGGGTAGCGCGCACGCATAACCTTCCCTCTTTGGTGGTACCGATAAGAGAGCACAAAGCTTAGACCAAGTCAAGGCCGCCCCATAACGGCAAATGTGGCTGCACGGGTAAGCTCGGTTCGGTGGCACTATGACTCGATCCCATCGATGACGGAGGAGGTTTAGTTTATAGGTTCAATTTAACATGTCCATCATCGTACCATAACATCAACACTTATGAGGAAGAATAATCACTCAATTTTACAGTATGGCAAAATCATAACAGTATTGACAATCATGACATGAGATCAAATCATAGCACTAACATGATAATGGTATTACAAGTATTGTTACTAGCATGGGAAAATATGACATGAAAGCAATTCATGATATCACATGGTAAATAACACTAGTATCTGGCACAGATGAACTAACAGGACTATGCCGTTGCAGATGATTTGAAACCTACTGCAAAAAAAACACAGGGTGCAAGCAAAGTCATCACGCAAGTCCAGAGCTCATGATAAGAGATTGGCTTGCCTTGGGGTTGATGGAGTCACCGGGAAGAAGTGCGATGAGCTCGCGGAAATATTTGCCGGAAAAGTTTCCCTCTTGAAGGGGCTGATTGAAGGGCAAGGGCAGAATGGTCATTTTCACAATGTAAACACATTATGAAAATGATACCATCGGAATGGGCTTGACAAGCTGAAAACGTGGGCATTGGATTTACCTCAATCGGAGTTACGGTCGCGGAGAAACGGTTGTTTGTTCGTTAAGCGATAAAACAGACAGAAAATTGTCCGTTTTGGGCCTTAACGGGTGAACGTCCGTCAAATAACCCTTTCGGCCGCGGCTGAGAAAATGAAGGCGCATTTTACAGATTACGCTTTCGATGACAGAAAGCGCATTCTCTGTAAATAACACGGTGAAGTACGCTTTGACCAATGAAAGGCGTATTTTCACCAGTGCACTTCCACTTAACAGCGAGCGGGCCCGGGTTGACTTTTCTCCCTCCGACTGACGAGTGGGGCCCGGCTTATCTCCTTCTCTCTCTCCTCCCTTCTCTTCTTCGTCCCGACAGAACAGAGGAGGGTGCCGTGGCGGCTCGGGCCTCGCCGGCTGCCGGTGCTCCCCTACACGGCCGTGCCTTCCAACGAGCTAGGCGAGCACGTGGTACTGCCCTGCGCCCGCGGGTAGTCGCCAGGGCTCGGGAGCCGGCCGGTAGCGCTGCTGCCGCTAACCGGGAGGCGGCGGCGGACGGCCACCAGAGGAGCTGCTCCGGCAGTACCTCCCCGGAAGAATGGACGGCGGCGGCGTCTCCGCAGGCCACAAAGGAGGTCGCGGGCGTGAATGGAAGGGAGAGGAGTGGCCGGGGAGCTGGAATTGCTCGCGGGCGCCGGCGGCAGAGCCTCAGCCATTAGGAAGAGAAGGGAGCTCCGGGCTCGGGTGGGGAGGACTGGAAGGGGGCTAGGGCTGCTGGTGGTCGGGAGGAGCTCGGGGCTTGCTTAAATAGCCGTGGAAGGAGCTAGCCGATGGTGGACGGGGCTTCTGGACGCGCGGCGAGGTGGCGGCACTCCGGCGGTCGGCAGAAGCGTCCACGGCTAGGGGACGAGGGGGAGAAGACTCCAGGCGGTCCACGCGTGCGGTGGGCAGCTTGCCGGCGCTCGCGGACAAGCTGGAACCCGCTGGAGGCGCCCTCCCGAAGACACCAATGCACAGAGCTCCGGTTTGGCACGCTCTGTACGTGGTCACCGCGTGGCCACGGCGCTGCCACGCCACACTCCATGCCAAACCGTGTCTACCGTGTTCTCCACTCTTCACTGAGTTGACCTATGCAGCTGGATAGCACGGGAGAGCTCTGGTGTGACTGCACCAAGGTCAAACAGTTTCCAGCAGCAAACTGTTGACATGTGGTGTGGTCAACACAGTGCTCCTCTTGGCCTGATCTCTGGCATGGGTGAGTCATCTACTAAGGTAGCCATGCTGACAAAATTCCAGCACAAATGGGCAACTCTAGATGGTACTCCCTTTGAAACCTTGAAATCTGGCCAGAAATGCAAATGATGATGTTGGGATCAACTGGCTAGTTAGATTTGGCTGATTTTTGGTATAGGGTGATGATATAGTCATGAGAGGTATCTGGAAAAATTTCAGCTCAATTTGATCATCTATGAAGGTACTTCCTTCACAGAGATGCAATCTGGACAGAAACTTGGATAATTTACTGGGGAAGTTTGGCTAGATGAAATGGGCTGGTTTTTGGTATCCAGAGGTGATTTATCATTTTTAATCACCCTGAAAAATTTCAGCCCAAAAAAATGAAGGGTTCAAGCACTTCCTTTGCAAACTGGAAATCTGGACAGAATTTGCAAATAGATGTTGTGCTCAAAATTTGAATTGTGGAACTTGAGATTTTGATGGAAATGGTGAATATATGGATAGGATAAGCTCCACAAATTATTTGGTATTTTTCCTGGCTACCAAAATGGTAGTTCCTTTGGAAAGGCCCCAAATTGCAATATTGGCTTTAAATAGGAAAATGCAATTTCCCTTATTTAATTATGGCCAATATTTTTGTGAGAGCTCAATATAATCACAATGAATATCTCCACAAGTTTTCATGAACTTTGGAGATGGATAGATATTTTCCTGGATTTAATTCCTCAGAAAGGCAGAAAAAAGAAATAATTCTAGATGAAAAATATTGCATATGACTTGGCAATATTTTTGCACATCTAGGGTTTATGAGTGAGGGAGGATCTCTGGAAATTTTGGGAGGATTAACAGAGCAAGGAAAATGATAGCTCCTTTTTAAACACAAAGGCAGGATTTCCAGTTCCAACATTTTGGAACTAGGGTTTGGATGAGCTTCGGGATTTACTGACGGTAGCTTGGCTGGCACCAGAGCATGGGAAAGGTACTGAGAGGCTGAGGATTGCCTGGATTCACCTGGTCACTTACCAGATTCCAGAGGAAAAATTTGGGAGAGGAAAGCTAGGAAGGAATAACAGCACAAAAATCGATAACCCGATTTTTGGGGTGTTACAATCGTTCTGGGGCTATCAAGATCAACAATGCCAAAGGAACTAATCCGAAGGTGGTTAATGGGCAAAGAATTAAACACTATATTGTAGGCACCCCCATTAATGTTGAAACCAATATTATTCAAACAATTACACCAGAGGAGCACCTTCAAGAAACCTTCCGGAATACTCCAAAATCCTGAAAAAGGAATAGGTATGTGATACGGTAAGCAAACCGACTCTAAAAATTCCGTAAAAATACTTTTTGTTCGTTTTGGAATATATAAAAAGGGGATGATTAATTTTATGCCCCTAGTTGGGTCACACTCGGCAGGTTTACCCCTAGTTTTCGAAAACACTCGTTCCCGCCCAAACCACTTTGCTCGTCTTATGCTTTTTCCCTTTGACCGTCATTTTGAAAAATTCATACTAAGTCAGAAAAATGCGAATAAGATGTCAAAATGTTAAGAAAGCATCACCTATATGTACATGTGATTTGCATTCATGAAAAAAGTGTTGGAAAGTCCCCATCTCAATTTGAGCTCATATGATCTCAACACGAACAGTAAAATCTGAAAAAATTGAAAAAAAAATCAAAAAATTATTAAAAATTTTGGTGGCAAACATTGTTTTGTTTTCTTGCCAAGTTTCATCAGGGAATGACATTCGTGGAAGTTGTGGCCAAAAAGCGAAACTAGCACTCCAAAATGCTTTTGTTTTGGAGCATCGGTTTTTTTTGCCGCGACTTCTAGGAATGTCATTCCCTTATGAAGCTTGGCAAGAACTCAAAACATTGGTCAATGTTTGCCAGCCAAAAAAATTGAATTTTTGTCAATTGTTTTTGGATTTTACTGTCCATGCTGAGATCATATGAGCTCAAACTAAGATGGGGACCTTCTAACACCTTTGGCGTGAATGCAAATGACATGCACATATAGGTGATGTTTTTCTGAACATTTTGATATCTTATTCACATTTTTTGAGTTAGTATGAATTTGTTATGATTTTTTCAAAGTGACAGACAAAGGGCAAAAGCATAAGATGAGCAAAGTGGTTTGAGCAGGAACGAGTGTTTTCGGAAACTAGGGGTAAACCTGCCGAGGGGGGCACAACTAAGGGCACAAAATTAATTATCCCAATAAAAAATTAGGAAAATAAGAAACAACCAGGAAAGTGCATGAGGGGGCCACAAGCTCAAGTGGCGCGCCCCCCCTGGGGTGCTCCATGTGAGCTTGTGGGGCCCTTGTGGACCTTCTCGACTCCGTTTTCTTCCTGAAGGCTTGTCCTGCAAGGGAAAAATTCATTATATATATGTTTCGATGTTTTGACACCTGTATCGCAAGTTTCTCCTCTGTTCTTGTTTTGGGCTGTTTTTCTGTCAGGCATCTTAGATCGTCAAGTTCTCCATGGCTCCCTGAAGACTTCGCACCAAGCACCGTATTGTCCAACCTTCTCCAGGCAAACTCCCCTTCAGCGAGGTCTATTATGAGTGGTCGTCCGGGGAGGAAAACATTGTCGGCCAAAAGGAGACTAAGGAGGCCACCGGTGACAAGGTCAACGGAGAAGAAGAGAACAAACCCGTGTCTCCCTTCAAGACTATGGAAGAGGGAGATTCCTTTTATTCTCCTTATCCTGATCTTTCTTTGTCCGATATTAATGCATTAAAGGCAGTTGACGCAATCTGTGCTCAAAACACGGCACTCACCCAAGAAGTTATTGCTTTAGAAGAAGAGAATCGTGTGCTCTTCGATATTGTCAAGAAGATGAGCGAACTAGAAGCTTGGAAGGTGGAAAATAAGGCCGCTAAATCATCACCACCATCACCAAAGAAGGAAGCTTGAGTACACGGGTATGGGCATCACCCTTGGCTTGTTCAAAGCTTGGGGGAGGCGCCCCGGTATCGTATCGCCATCACTTTCATCATTATCTATCTTAGTTTGATCCTTAGTTATTTCGTGATTTAGAAGAATAAAATTATTAGTATGAAGTAGTGTTTGAGTGCTTGTTTCGTGATCTATCTATCTATGTAATCGTGTGCAAGAAATATATAATAAAGAGTAGTTCAAGTTGTGTTCCTTTACTTTCTTGTTCCAATCTAAGAAATAATAAAAGTTTATAAGTTGTCCCATGGGGAGTGATGACTTCACATAAAGAAAGTATATTGATAGAATTTATTGGAAGATAGCAAACATAGCATTAGTCATTGATGCAATTCATGCCAGAATAATAAAGGAAGAGACACTACAAAAGAAAACACTTCCGTGATAATATGTGTTTGTCACAGTAGGTCACGTTTTCTGTCATGCATGTACATCCATGACGATTTTATGACAGAATCAAGATAGTCATACCTGTGCTGTCGTAGAAGTGTTCCATGACAATACTCAAATTATCATCACGGAAGTGTCGACTTCCATGACGATAAATGGCGTGTCACAGAAGTGTTTTCGTCAAGGGTGACCGACTCGTGGCATCCACCGTAACGGGTCGCCATTAAGCTATCGGGTCTGGTTTTGGATCCGATAACCCGCTAACAGCCCCGACCAATGGCGATTTTCCACGTGTAAAATTCTCATTCGCCAACGGTGCCACGTGTCAGCTCGGCGTGGCGACAGATGTCAACCGTCCAATGGACAGGGGTCGCCAATGAAACTTCGACACATGGAACGGCCCAGTAGTGGCCCATTTAGGGTAAAAGGGCCGGCCCAACAAAAGGCCCACAAGATTTTGACAGATACTAATGGGCCGGCCCGTTAACAGCCTGCCATGTTTTGGGCTGAATTATGGCCCATATCAAATCCGGCCTGTTAACAGCCTGCCATCTTTTGGGGCAAATTACCAGCCCGTTAACAGCCTGCCATGTTTTGGGCCAAATTACGGACCATAAAAGATCTGGCCCTTTAACAGCCTGCCATGTTTTGGGCCAAATTACGGCCCATATCAGATCCGGCCCGTTAACAGGCAATGTGCTTTCAGGCCCATTGAGGGCCAGATTTGGACTTCGGCCTCTTAAAGTCCCGTTTAACAGGTCGGCCCGATATTAGTTTCGGCCTGTTAGCAGTCCTTTGTACATATGGGCCGTTGTCGGCCTGGTTTCACTTTCGGCCATTTAACGGCCCGTGCTGCATCTGGGCCTATTTCTGGTCTGAAGTGACATTCGGCCTCTTAACGGCCCGTAGTCTTCGTGGATACATTTTAGCCCAACTTGGCTATCGGCCTGTTAAAGGCCTGTGATATAGTTGGGCCAAATTATGGCCCGCTTTGCATCCGGCCAGCTTACAGCCCATAATGTGATTGGGCCAACCAAGGCCCGACAAAATTTTTGGCCTGTTAACGGCCCTCCATGTCATTGGGCCAATCATGGGCCGAGGTATATTTTGGCCTACTATCGGCCCGTGAATTGTTCGGCACAATTCAGGCCCAATCTACTTTTCAGCCTATTAAAAGCCCATTGTATTTTCTAGCCCAACTAATGCAAGCGGTTTCATCGGCCTGTTAAAGGCCCGAAACTAATAATGGGTCAGTTTACGTCTAGGCCTGCTAAGGGCCCAGATGATTGTGGGCCCATGTTTCGGCCCATTTATAGCGATTGGCGGGCCGGCCAGTTTTAGTACCATAATTTTTTTAATATAAACCTAACATTTGGGCCCATTGTGCTCCGTCGAAGCTTACGGCCTTTTCAGAGAGTGACGACAGCATATACAGTAAATAAATTACAGCATCGAGACGAAGAATTAACCTAGACTATACAACAAAGAAATTACAGCATATTACATCCACTGGGCATCAAAGTTCGCCGCCAGTGATAATGAAGCGCAACCAGACAGCAGATTACATATACTGGGCATCAAAGGCCGCCACCAGTGCAAATAAACACAACGAAAAAATAATATACAAAACCGACAACACTTCAACACAGTTCAAGAAAGGTTAGCCCTGCCCGGGAGCTACAGCGCAAGCAGCTGAGCAAGCTAATGAGACTGCGCTTGTTTGAGGCTTATATCCTCCAACTCTAGCTGCATAGCATCAATAGACGTCCTGTACTTTTGGTTAATCATCCATAGAGATTGGAGTTCCAGTAGGAGTTGAGCTGAAGCATGTCTTTCTTCTTGAATTTGAGATTGAACAAGTCGAACAGATTCAGGTGGCGACTTCATCGAGCTTGTGTCACTGCTATTAGCGAGTAACTTCGACACTACATCAAGACATGACTTTGGGGTTGTATCACTATCCCCAAGATGTGTTGCCTTCTTCCCTGCAATATATGTTAGAGGGACAAGCAATGGGTTCGTCTCACATCATTGTGGCAGTTCTTCCTGGCATCAGAGATATCACTCTGAAATACAAACAAGAAAACAAATAATAGGTTTTGCACGTATAAGCATCAGTGCTGTCAATTCATCCCATTTGTTATTGGCAAATAAAGAGACACAGTTTAAAATAGCATTAACATCATATGGCATTGTTCATAGTTAAGACATGGCAGGAAATGGCATTGTGCAGGAGTGGCCAGCTTCACCACACCATTGGATTACAGATCAAGAACACAAGCATACATGCAGTGCAAAAGAATGTATAAGCATCAATGACCAGTGTGCTGCAATTAATCCCATTTCAGATTGGCAAATAAAGAGACACGATTTAAATAACATTAACATAATATGCCATAGTTCATAGTTAAGACATAGCAGGATATGACATTGTGCTGGAGTGGGTAGTTTCACCACACCACTGGATTACAGATCAAGAACACAAGCATGCATGCACTCTGAAGAAGATCACTTGCTCTGTTTAGTTTAATTTACATGGTATGAATAAGGAACTTGGTTGTACAACTAAAAACTGAAATTGATAAGGACAAACTTATGTTTATTAACTTCTTCATAATAAACTTTAAACATGCAATTTGATGCAAACGTGAAAAATAAACAGCAGTTGCGGTCATGTCTATCCAAATATACATGACAAAGTTTGAAGGCTCGAGAAGGTCAAACTTACGTTAGTAGTGAAGACCGGCTCTATAAAGCTCTTGTCCATGCTGATTGGGGGGGGGGGCAATTCAAGTAGTTTACCAAAGAATCTTCTTCATAAGCATTGCCTTTATTCTACATTTTGTTAAGCGTAAATATAGATGTGACAATATAGGAACAAATGGAGAATATTTAAGCTAAGATGCAGAGTGATGCTACATAATCAACTAGCTATAAATGTAAGTACAGCGGTACAGGAAAAAAGGTACTGACAAGAGCAATGCAGAGCTAAACTTCTTCAGTAGCATTTGTTTTATTCAATATTTTGGAAAGAGCAAACATAGATCTGATAAGGTTTAGAAAATGGAGGGCAAGGGGAAATAAGCTGCAGAGTGATGGTACATGAACAACTAGCTGTCAATATAAGTACAATGATGAAGGACAACATGTACTTACAAGAACATGCAGAGCTAAACTTCTTCATAAGCATTGGGTTTATTCTACATTAATGTAAGCATTAATATTGATCTGATGATTTGGAGCGAACAGTGGATAAGCAAGCTATCATGCACACAGATGTCACATAATCAACCAGGTATGAATGTAAGTACAGTGATACAGGGCAACATGCACTAACAAGAGCTAAGCAGCGAGCAGCATAGTTGCGATATCCTGTCGTCCATTTCAAACCATTATTCTTCTTCGAGCAGGATTCCTGCAAAAGAGATCGGTAAGGCACATGCAGAAATGTAGGAGTTCAAATTGTGATGTGATCTAATAGACAGTACCTCTTCCTGGGGACGAGACCAGTGCATAACAAGGTTTTTCCATTCAATACCTTGTAAATTTAGCACAGGAGACTTCACCAAAATTTCGTTTATAGACTTGCCATCAAAGTGTGTTTTCCTCAGGTAACACCGATACTGCTGCAACGCGTCCTTGAAAAGCGCAAGCAAGCTTTGCTTGTCATGACTATCCAGATTGACCCTCGCCTATTTAGAAGAATGTAATGTAAATCATTGATGTGTTCAATCAACAGAAAACAAGACAATAATCACCATGAATAATAGCACTTACACGTAAGTGGGACAGGAAGATGTGAAAATGGTGTTTGTCTTCACTATAATCTTCCCATGATGGGAAGATACGCACGTGGTTCCTAAAAACATTGAAAGCATTGTCTTTTAAACTGGGAATAACTGGAATGGGGTTCCAATCTGCGGGAATTGGGGCACTCTGCAGTTGGAATAGGTCTTTGGCCTGTGGATTTGGTGTACTTTTTGCTGGACTGGGATTTTTCGGTGGTACGGCCGGTGCTATGGCAACTGAAATCGGCATACCTTTTGTTGGAGTGCGGTTCTTGTGTGGTGGGGCTAGTGGTATGGATAATGGAGTATGGGTACAGTCTGCTAGAGTCGGGCCTAGGTTTTGTGGCGCTGGTTCTATCACCAATATAAGTGGGGTGCTATCTGATTTCTCCTGTAGCACCACCTTTTACAAAGACTTTGTTTGTACTCCTTCAGGTTCTGTAATCACCCTCTTCCTTTTGGATGTCTGATACACAAGAACATCATTTGAATGGAAAAACATGGTATGATGACAGATGGAATAGGTATTGATAATGGATGGGCATGGCATCTTCACATATATGATGAGTAAACTAAGCAGATGGCGGTGCAACGAAGTAGAAGAAATGCAAGACACCTTATGCAAGATACGTGCAACCAATAAAACCTTGCCAAATTAGAATAGGCACCTTGATGGGTGAAAACGATAGGCGATCTGCCTTTGACTGCATGAGCTCAGAATAGTCATTAGGATCATATTTTGAACACGAATCTGTAGGTGGGGAGCGTGTGGGTTTCATTCCATCCAGAATGGAACTCAATCCCTTGATGCCAAGTTTGTTAGCCGTTGCACTTTTCTGCAGTATTCTTCTGATGCGCGCATTCTCATATTCATTGTGATCATGTTCAATAACTGATATGCATGAAAACATAAATAGTAGTGAGATTGTCTTTCAAATGCATAGGATATCCTAATATAATAGGGGCTCCCTGTAAACCCTTGTGTGCTACCTCTGGAATTCTGAGGAGAGAGCCCATGTGTGCTGTAATTTGGTGCATACATTAATATAATCTGGCACTACTGCTCAAAAAAATAGGCTCCCTGTTGGGAGCTCCAGAAGTAATGATAGTTGGCAGATGCTAGGTTCAAAATATACTGTATACAAAGTTTATTGCCGACGAGAGCGCACAGAGAAATAGTATTCCCTCATGTCTCTATATGTGGCGCACGTGCATTTAAAAACTTGCGTAGTAACATTAGCTGAACAATTAAATCTGTCTCTATTTTATTAGTATATGTATCATATCAGATTCGAGTTTGATAACTAAGCATTGGAATTATGAGTGGCATGTAGTTTAGCTTGAAGGATGGAGTGCTACTAGTACGACACGAAGCATCTAGGCAGATCGTAGTGTAGATAAAAGGGAGAAACCATAACATCATAAATAAATCGGGAAAGTGGAACTGGCTGGAAAATATGGGGTTGTATTGCAGCTACTAATTGAAAGCATTTCGATCCCCTACAGGCCAGCTCTATTCAACTGAAGGCGCACTACTGTTACTATCAGTCTGGTCTCTCAAAGGCCACATAGCTCCTAGCATTTCCTGGATATTATGGCAGACCAACTCGAAGTGTTGAAAGCATCTAGCAGAAACAGCCAATAGACCTGTTTACTGCAGATCTCCCTGCTCCCCTTCCTGACAAGGAAGATACTGTACTTATTAAAGAAGAACAGAAGAGGAACATGTTAAAGAATAGAAGAGGAAGCATATTATGGAGATTCCACTTCTTTCTATACATTTGGAAACTAAGCTCATGATAAACCAGGCCACGTGCATTTGGAAACTCAAGTAGCAACATTAGCTGACCAATTAAATGTGTCTGTTAACTAATATCATTATCATATCACATTCATATATGAACAACTAAGCTTTGGAAATATGAGTGGTGTGTTGTTTAGCTTGAAGGGTGGACTGCTGCTAGTACGACACAAAGCACCTACGTAGATGATAATGTAGATAAAATGGGAAGACCCTAAGCATCACGAGTAAAATCGGGAAAGTGGAACTAGCTGGAAAAGATGGGCTTGTATTGCCAGTACGGCTAGAAAGGCTTTGGATACCCTACAGGGGCAGCTCTCTTCAACTTAAGGCACACTACTGTTACTATCAGTCTAGACTCTCAAAGGCAGCACAGCTCTCAGCATTTCCTGGTTAGTATGGCACACCAACTCGAAGAGTTGAAAGCATCGATCAGAAACGACCCAATAGACCTTTGGACTGCAAGTGTCCCTGCTCCTCTTCCCGACAAGGAACATATTGTACTACTATACTTATTAAAGAAGAACAGAAGAGGAACATGTTAAAGAAGAGCAAGCAGATTTTAGATAATACAATGTTCGTTGCCCACCCATGATGAACTAGAGCACACAAGGAAATGCAGTTCCCTGCTGTCTCTCTATATGTGGCCACGTGCATTTGGGAACTCAAGTGGAAACATTAGCTGACCAATTAAATGTGTGTCTGTTAACTAATATTATTATCATATCACATTCGTATATGAACAACTAAGCTTTGGAATTATGAGTGGTGTGTTGTTTAGCTTGAAGGGTGGAATGCTGCTAGTACGACACAAAGCACATACAAATCATAGTGTAGATAAAATGGGAAAACCCTAAGCATCACGAGTAAAATCGGGAAAGTGGAACTAGCTGGAAAATATGGGCTTGTATTGCCGGTACGGCTAGAAAGGCTTTGGATCCCCTACAGGGGCAGCTCTCTTCAACTGAAGGCGCACTACTGTTACTATCAGTCTAGACTCTCAAAGGCGACATAGCTCCCAGCGTTTCCTTGATATTATGGCAGACCAACTCGAAGAGTTGAAAGCATCCATCAGAAGCGACCGAATAGACCTGCGGACTGCAAATGTCCCTGCTCCTCTTCCAAGCAAGGAACATATTGTACTACTTATTAAAGAAGAACATGTTAAAGAAGAGCAAGCAGATTTTGGATAATACAATGTTCGTTGCCCACCCATGATGAACTAGAGCACACAAGGAAATGCAGTTCCCTGTTGTCTCTCTATATGTGGCCACGTGCATTTGGGAACTCAAGTGGAAACATTAGCTGACCAATTAAATGTGTGTCTGTTAACTAATATTATTATCATATCACATTCGTATATGAACGACTAAGCTTTGGAATTATGAGTGGTGTGTTGTTTAGCTTGAAGGGTGGAATGCTGCTAGTATGACACAAAGCACATACAAATCATAGTGTAGATAAAATGGGAAAACCCTAAGCATCACGAGTAAAATCGGGAAAGTGGAACTAGCTGGAAAATATGGGCTTGTATTGCCGGTACGGCTAGAAAGGCTTTGGATCCCCTACAGGGGCAGCTCTCTTCAACTGAAGGCGCACTACTGTTACTATCAGTCTAGACTCCCAAAGGTGACATAGCTCCCAGCATTTCCTGGATATTATGGAAGACCAACTCGAAGAGTTGAAAGCATCCATCAGAAGCGAATCAATACACCTCCCGACTGCAAATGTCCCTGCTCCTCTTCCACGCAAGGAACATACTGTACTACTACACTTATTAAAGAAGAACAAAAGAGGAACAGGTTAAAGAAGAGCAAGCAGATTTTGGATACTACAATGTTCGTTGCCCACCCATGATGAACCAGAGCGCAGAAAGAAATGCAATTCCCTGATGTCTCTCTATATGTGGCGCACATGCTTTTTCGAAACTAAAGTAGGAACATTAGCTGACCAATTAAACATTCCCTGTTTTAGTAATATCAGCATCATATCAGATTCGTATTTGAGCAACTAAGCTTTCAAAATATGAGTGGCATGTTGCTTTGCTTGATGGGTTGAGGAGAAGTGCTGGCACGACAGGAAGCACCTAGGATGATGGTAGTGAATATAAAAGGAGAAAACCATAAGCATTGCGAGTATAGTGTTGAGCGTGCCATGGCGGATCTGAAGGTGCAAAGGGGACAAAGGATACTTCGCAAACAATGTTTGCTTTCAACTAAGAAGTAAGATTCTAAGTGATGGACAAGAAATAATAGTAAAGCAGTGGCGATCTATTTTCTGGCTGAGATAAATAACTTGCGCAGATATGAAAGAGTACCGCCTCTGTTGCGGCGCCGTGTAGGCATCTGCTGAGAAGTTGAGGGTGTTGCGGTTGCGATGGCTGTCGGCGGCGTGGAAGCAGATCTAGCAGGGCAGACGGTGGCGGCGGGGGATATGTCCCGGCACGGTGGACGAGACGGTCGTAGGAGAGGCCCCGGCAAGGTGGACGACGACGCGGATGAAGCGAGAGGACGTGATGCAAGGATCCTGGTCCGTAGCCATGGATGAGAGACGTCGATCTCTTGTAATGGATGACGGCATCGGGGTATCAGCTCCGGCATGGTGGAGGAGGACGGCGGTGGATGGGGTGGCGGACGGAGGAGGCTTGGGTGGACAGGGTGTTTTGGCACCCACGGAGTACGAATGGGGAAATGGAGGGAGAGTGGTAGGGGGGACCATGTTTTTGGGACGCGCTTGTCTCAGATGCGGGGAAAGTTACAAACTTAGCCCCCATTTAAAATTTCAGACATCAGAGCGATATTGGTCGGTTGGGGGTAGGACGGTAATCTAGCATACCTCGAATATTTGCCGAGAGCGATTTCGGCCGAGGAGAGTTTGTTTTGGTGCCCACTGTTGGCGCCCACCGTGTATGAATCGGAGTGAGAGCCGATTTTTCCCGAGGAGAGACTGTGTTTTGGCACCCACCGTGTATGAATCGGGGTGAGAGGCAGTTATGTCACGTTTGAGTGAAATTACAAACCTACCCCTATCGAGACCTATAGAAATCGAGACTGCGGGTTTTGCGTGTCGGGGCATAGGTAGTAATTTCCATCTCCCAAAATTTGGTTTCGGGCAGTTACGGCCGAGGAGGGACAGGGTGTTTCGCCGCTTCATTCAAATTTTAGGAGAATAAGCTTGCACGTTTACCGTGCCATCTCAATTCGAATCCATTTTGTATTCTTTTTTTTCGGGCAGGATCCATTTTGTATTCGAATACAAATCTATATACATCATTTTTTTACATATACTTTCAAAATCACAACACCCTTTATATATAAATATGGTTTACAAATGCCATAATCTCAAATTCATAAGGTTGAATTCAAATATTTGAAACCACTTTATGTTCAACTCAAGTGCATGGATCACTAATATCAAGAAATTAAATAACATACATGTGCCCAAATTCAATTGAATATGCATGTTTGATAGATCAATTTTGGTTCAAGTATGAATTACATGTATCATCATCTCTAAATCAAATATTTGAATCCCTTTTATGTTGACATCTTTTATACACGCAACTAAATATTTGAATCTCCTTTCATGCCCATCTCTCTCTAGGTCTCTCTCGCATGCTCCTTCATATAGCTATCACTCTCTTTTCTCTATCTCACCCGCACACTCAGTACATGTTTCTCTTTTTTCACAAACACAGTCTCTCGAGAGGTATCACACTCTCTCTATCTCTATAGACCACTTGGCTTTCATTATCTCTTACGTCTCTATCGTGCTTTGGTATCTCTCCAGCTACCAAGCATTATTTTTCCCCGCCACACACACTCTCTCACTCGGCTTTCATTTTCTCTCTCTCTCTAGGGATTTCTCACGCACCTCATCTCTTTCTAGATATCCTACCACTAAAATTTCTCTCTCTCTCTCTCTCTCTCTCTCGCACACACACCGTTTGTCGGGGTCTCCTTTCCCTCTTCACCTCCATTCCAAAACTAAAACTATTCCTTTCTTTACTAGTCAGACAAACTCACACACTCTCTCTCTCTCTCTCTCTAACTCTCTGACAAACACACACACACACACACACCTCTTTGCTTTTGCCCGCCCCCTCCTTACTCCCGTCTCCCTCACACACACACAACTCTCCCTTTCGCACCCCATACTCATGTCTCTCCCACACACACTTATCGACCAGCCTATCTCTAGGTTTATCCATCTATTACACACTCTCGCTTCCCCTCTCTCGTATATGTTGTCTCTCTCGCGCTCCTTGTATCTATGTGGATATCTCGCCCCTTGTTGAAACACGCCCTCTCTGTGTAGTGTCTCCCGCGCTCCTTATTTGTTTGTAGTAAGAACTCTCTTTCTCCGTAGCACACATACACACGCACTCGGCATTCTTTCTCCTGCGCTCTCTCTAGGTCTCTCTCGCATAATGTTTGTAGGCCCCTTCGTTCCACGCACCCCGTCTCTCTAGGCCTCCCTTGCACACAATGTATCTCGCTCCCTAACCATTCATGTGTACTCCATGTGACTTCTCCCATTCTCTCTCCGTCGCACACACACGCACTCCATCGATCACCGAGCCTTCTTTCTCTACCTCTCTCACACCCGCATACTCCGAAGTCTCTCTCTGATCCTCGATCTTTTGTCTACCTCTATTTCTCTCGATCATGCACACACACTAGCTACCGTCTCTCTTTATGTCGATACCTCTCGCACACACACTCTTCATGTCTTTTCACACATGCACTCCCTCCTCTCTCTCTCTCTCTCCCCCCTCTCTCTTCCAGACACACGATCTATCTCGAGGTCGATCTCTCTCGTATGCACGCTTTCCCCCCTCTCTCTCTCTCTAGGTTACTCTCTTTCTCTATGACAGCTCTCACGCACACACACCATTTGTTTGTAGGACGATCCCTTGTAGGAAAAAATCTGGTGCTCCAAGGCCTCCCATGCTCCCATGATACGAGAGTTCTCGGGCCGTTGGATCGTGGATACAACCTCTGGACCTGAGTGAAATTTTGAGACTTTTTGAGGGTTTTTCTGCAATTTTTTACGACCTCTACATGTGTCCGTCCGACGATCCAACGGTCCCCACAGGAACGCTGGAGTATTATTATTATTTTTGGACATCACACAAACACTGGAGTACATATACGAAGAGAAGAGGCGCACGCAGTCGGTCTCTTGCTGTCTCGCACACATGAGAGTTACGTAACGCACCATAAACAAAAAAAACCGTAGGTGCACGATTTTTGCATGCACAGGTACTGGGTAGGTGGTGGAGTGCACTTTTGTATGAAAGAGTCAGCTCGCATGATAATTTGATCCGCAGGTGTTGATGGTCCGGGACCAGTGAACGACCTGGAGGCGGTGGCTTGCTACTGATCGAGTTGCCACGTTTATAAAATACATTTTTTTAGCAAGACACGAGTTCTGCTTTTCAATGGCGCATTATACAATTTATTAAAACGATTGGAATGGAGCGAAAAATGAAAATCGTCACTATACACGTAGGTTGGAGTTTCAGCGCTTGCTGCTAGCCAGGGTTGCTCCCTTCACACTCTCACCCTCTCCTGATCTAAACAAGACGGGCGGTAGTCATTGTCTCTCTCCTCACTGGCGGTGAAAGATCCGACCGGATCCTGTCCGCCGTGGAAAGGCGGCGATGCAGCGTTGATGCGGTCGCCGTTGGTAGGTAGGAGACACACTGCCGACGCGTCCCGATCTGCGGACCTTGCCTTCCTCTCTCACCCGGTGCCAGAGCGACGCGACCTCTCACTGGCGCAGGCATTGAACCGGCACGCCAGCCGAGAGAGCGGCACCCGCTACACACCAGGTTGAACACGCCTCCTCGCCGCATTATATCTTTGCTTAGTTGGAGGAGAGAGAAGAGGAGAGAGAAGGAAAGTGGGCTATAGAATAAGAGCCGGCTATAGCACGAGACCCAAGACACTTTGTGAGAATGTATGGTGGGCTAGCTATTAACAAAGTACTACATATTTAAATCTTACTATTGTACAAGCCAGCTATTAGGTGGCAACTTCTTATAGCCAATTGTTGGTTGTATATTATTAACCATCCTCTCAACCGGCTTCAGACTGCCCCGCCTACCTACATTGAATCCTCGCGTGTACCGAGAAACCAACTCCGGCCACACGTCCGTCCGCGAGCCTACCGGCATTCAACACAACACCGCTTGGCTCCTCGTGTTCGCCCGCTAGTTAAACGAGGCCAGACGCCTGGCAAGAACCGCACCACACCTCCGCTCCCCATCTCCTCCTTGCACCATTTTCTCCACACTCTCCATAGCATCCGGCGAGCATGAAGATGAGTTCTCCGGCATAAAAGCCGGCTGGGTGCCAAGCCGAGCCTACCGGATACGAGCCAGGAAACTCGCTGCTCCACCTCCCTCCCCGCCCCAGGCCGTCAATACCATGGGCGAGGCTACAGGCGGGCAAGCGGAGGAGCAAGCCGCCGCTTCAAGCTGGCCCCTGGTGCATCAACTCGCCGCAACAAGCCAGCTCGTAGAGGAGTGTCCAGTTGCTCCACGCCGGCATGTGGGGGAGCACGGCATCCAGTGCACCGTGACTGGCCGCACCATCTGCTGCAAACGTTGGCGGAACCGCGGCTTGCCGGCGGAAGCGGCGAGCACCTCCGTGGCCACCGCCGACACCGAGGAAAAGTAGACCATGGGTGCCACCGCCGCTTGGGTCCCACGAAGGCCACCGCCATCGCTTCACCAGCATACACACCTGGTGTGTTGCCCGGTTTAGTGCACAACACCGTGGACCCCCGCCTTGGCTTCACGGAAGCGGAGGAGCCACTCTTCCCCTGGGTCATCCCCTTCGGCTGAAGCCAAGCCGGACATAGGGAAGTTATGGCGGAGGCGGAGGCCACGGAGACAGAAGGCATAGAGGGCCGCCATGGCCGGCATTAGATTATACCTGCCTCCAGAGGCTATTTGCGTTTAGTTAAAAAATGTCCGAAATGTAATTAATTTCGTACGGTCTAGTTTTGTTGTGCTCGCACTGATATGTTTCTTGCTCTCGGCAACCAGCTCTGCCTCGCCAATTTATTGCCTCTATGGAGGTACTCTACATGGTGTTGGCGCGCCCAATATCGCCATGCCCTTATATTCCCATTGTTTTATTACTGTCAATCCAATGCCACTTGTAAAATGATGCAATGTCACAACGGGAATAATATGCTGCTGTCAATCTAGTGCCATCGATAAATCCAATGGCACTTGTAAAATGACGCAATGCCATTGATAACTCTTTTACATATTTTTGCAAACACGGATGTCAATCTCCATCTCAGGCAAGTTTGTGCAAACAGAAGAAGATACCTCAATTTTAGTGGAACTCCACAAAATTATACGGGAGTCGCTCCTCCGCCATTGGTAGAAAATGCACCTTTTTCATCAATGCTCTCCGAAGGAATTTGTGTTTTGGCTGTGAACTAAATGTTGTTTTTGTGACACCCTGGTTTTTCCCAGCTTTTCTTTTCAAAATTTGTTTGAAAATTTTATTTGGAATTTGGCTTGGATTGGTTTCTGAATGGCTCTATGGACTTAAAACTTGGGAATTTCTTTTGATTTTCTTTCCCAAGTGACTCAGGCTCTCAAAAACTTCTCTCAAGTCATGTCACTTCCATTCTTGCTCAATCTCAATTTTATTCCAATTTAATATTCCTTTTTCCATTAAAGGAATAACCCTTTGAGCTCTAGGTTGTAAAGCAACCCATATTTTTGTTCTTCCAAAAATCCCAAGAAAATTCTCATAAATCCTTTGCACCATGTGAACCTTGGATATGTGAAAATATTCAAGATTTACTCCTCATGGTGAGCACAGCATCCAATCTTTGATTCTGGTCATAATTTCAGTTTGTGAGGCAACTATATTTGATATTGCTTCAAAAATTCTGAAATTAATCCAGGACATTCTCCTACCCATATTATCATTCTCCACAAATTTTGGTCTCATTTCATTCAGCCAATTTCTCCACAAAATTCCTCCAAGTTTCTGTCCAGTGGGAAGTGTTGTGAAGGAAGTACCCTGTACACTAACCCAATTGGACTGAAATTTTTATGGCATGTTGGCATCCCCAAATCACCCACAAATACCAAGTTTCAACTCCAGGAACCCATCCAAGTGAGTGCAACATTCTCTGCAAGATTTCTGGACCAGAGAGGCAGTTGTGAAGCAACTATGCTCTACACTGATCCATTTGGCCTGAATTTTTACCAGCATGTGCACCTTCCAACTACACTCCAGCATGGCAAACTTTCACTCCCAAAGCCATAGCCATTTCTCCCCAACTTGCTGCACAAGTTTCTATCCAGAAACTTTCATGGAAGCTATCCAGCTGTCCTAGTCAGCTCTTGTCAAACCAAAGGCACAGGAAGGACTCAGGTTGAGAGGACTACCGCGTAGACATGATCGTTCGGGACAGAGCGCGCCGCGTGCGCCGGTGCACGCGGTAACCACGCGTCTGGCCGAGCCAAAACCGTGCTCTGCACGTCGACCGCGTCGATCGCGACTGCTCCGACCACTTCGCGATGCCTCTCCTTGTCCAAACGTGCCGACTGCGTCGCCGCCGTCCACCTGGCCCGCCTGGAACCCTCTCCCCCTCCGGCGAAGCTCGCCGGCAGACACGGCCTAGCTGGCTGGCGTCTTCTGCCTCGAGCCGTCGCCATCGCATTGACTTCTCCCACCCCTCTCATCACCTCAGCCCACGCCGCGACGGCCAGCTCGCCGTCCTCGCCCGGCCAGCTCAACCGTGGCGGGATCCGGCTCGGCCACCCCTTGTCCGCCTATAAAAGTCCCCGCCCGGCCTCTCCAGCCCTCACCACTCCACTCCTCTCCCTCTCAATTGCCACCAGCAGCGCCAGGGCAGGCCGGAGAGCCCTCCTTCTCCGTCTCCGGCGAAGAGCTCCGCCACTCTGCCCCAGCTCCGTCCGCTCGCCTCCGTCCACCCCAGACCCAGCTGAGACAACCAGTGAGCTCGTGAAGCTCCACCGACCATCCCCATCCCTTCCTCTGCTCGAGTGCTCGCCGGAGTCGCTGGATCCGTCAACCCCCGAAGCACGCCGCCGCATGAGACGAAGGGGGCGACGCCGTCCGGCCATCTCCCGACGAGATACGGGTACAGGAGTGCTCGTCAGCGTCTGACCGATCCATCCCCGCCGTCCCCGAAGCTCGCCGCCGTCGCTATCGCCGGCAACCCTCGCCGGTGAGCCGCCCTGCTTCTGTTCCTCTCTCTCCTCTTCAAATATGACAGGCGGACCCCACCTGTTGGCGACTCCACGCACGCCCGAACCGGTATGTAAGTGGAGGCGCCCGACTGGTTTACACCTTCGACGTGGCCTCCCCTGGGTTTTTTCTGTTTTTCAGTTAAATTCAAATAATTCCAGAAACTTTGAGTGAACTTTGACCATCAATATCTTTTAAACCATAAGTCCAAATGAGTTCATTCTTTTTGCATTATTTTTCTTATGAGCTCCTCTTTCTGCTGTAAAATTTTGGTATTTTTCTCTGCTGTCTAGAATTTCTGGTCAAAAGAAAATGCTTTATGTGGTATTTGAAAATGTTTTCAAAAATGCTTTTCAGATTGTTTTGCCTAGTTGGTGAAGGCCAGGAGTACTTCCACACTCTATTGGTGCAAGGCAAGCCACAACTCTTATTTGCATAATTGCATTACAATATCATAGTTTAAATAATTATTTTAATGTCAAATATGAATTTATTTTTGAACGAACTAGTTCATGCAATACTTTGAAGATCTTGGATAAGTTACTGTCATGATGATGATGGGATTATAGGATAGTAGTAGATTTCCAGATTTATGTTGAAATGCTGTCGGACTGTGAGATTACCGTCTATGATTATTTTGTGATTCCACCGATACTGCATATATGGGATCAGTAGTATAAGTTGATCATGATGCTCATTGGATTTCTAGTTGGTTATTGTGATAACCTGGATTACTTGTATATCGGAGTGTCAGTGATGACTATGATTACTCGAGGATAAAATCCTTCATCGTTGATCAAGTGCCACTGACCCGGACTTACCCGTGCAGCCACATTTGCCGAAATGGGATGGCCTTGGCTTGGTCTAACAGCGTGCTCTTTTATCGGTACCACCAAAGAGGGAAGGTTATGCGTGCGTGCTGCCCTGATCAGGTAGACGACGATAACCTTGTGAGTCTGGTTTGGTTATTGAGCTCAGGTCCCCGTTTGGGACAATTTGTTGGCCACGACGGTGGCAGGTGTCAAGAGTGACACAGGGGTCACCCAGGGCATGACTCCGGGGGAGGATGATTGTCGGTGGTACGATGGAGAGTCACGGGTTAGGCAAGTTTCGTTGGAGCAACACCGGTCCACCCGGAAGGGAAGTGTACCGAGGTACGGGACCAGGAGCTTCATAGTGTGGGTAAAGTGCGCAACCTCTGCAGAGTGTAAGAATCTATTCGAATAGCCGAGTCCACGGTATTGGACATAGTTCGTATTAAGTCACACTGTCTGATCAACACCAATGAAGGAATGACGTGTTAATGATGGAAGAACTCGTCTCAGCATGGTTAGGTGACCGATTTGTTGGAAACCGCTGGTAACTGTTGAGGATGATTCTCGGGGATGATTGTCAGAAGTTCTCAAGGTGACCATGAGTTGGTCACGAGAGCAAGTGGTTCAATTATGTGGCTCAGGACAAAGTGGTTTCATAGTAGTAGCAAGGTTGATATTTGTAGCAACAGCATGTTATTATTTTCTTCCACCCTTTTAGTAACATCTAAATCTGATTTAATCATGATTGCTATGACATTGTTATGCCTTGATGCTCTTGATTGTTGCGAGCTTGCGAGTACATTCAAAGTACTCACCTGGCGTGTCATGCCAGTTTGCAGGTGCTGCCATGTTTGCATAGTGGAGATGTTCGAGTTGCGAGCTAGGACGTGTCCCAGCCAGAGTCCCTGCGGAGTGGAGTCCATTTTGACGTTGTAATTCTGCTGCTAGGATTCGAGCCGCTGCTAGCATAGAACTATTATAGCAAGCGTAGCTTTGCCGAGGCAACCCTTTGTAATATCTCAAACCCTTGTACCCCAACTATTTGTAATAAAGAGCTGATTTGTTCTATGCCAAGCAGTGCCGTATTCCGGAAGACTTGATCTCTGGGCTGGAATACGGGGTGCTCCGGTGACTCTGAGCCGGGGTGCCACAGTTTTGGAGAAGCATTGATGTTGGTAGTAAGAACTATAGATTTTTCTTTATTTCTAATTCTCCTCACATTTTTTTTAGCTTTGAAGTGAATCATTGAGATGCATAAACTATTTCAACTATGGCTATTAGTTGGTTGTGGACATTATCTATGCATGTGAAGATATCTGTGAACATGAGTTTGATGTGAAAGTTGAACTTGGAATGTTGGGCTTGCATGTGAACTATACCATGTCCAATGGTTTGTCTGTTATTGTTCTGGAAATAGTGTAAGTTATTACATGACCCGGAAAAAATATATTATGTGCCACATCTCGGCATCAGACTTACATACATCTCAATCGATGCACGCACATCACAATATGCATGCTGACTGGATCAACATTTGAACCTAGCTATTATGAATGAAAATTCGGATTGACATCGGTTTTAAATAGCAGGAGACGCTTAGCCTGCTCTGCCTCTGCTAGCTTCTTTCTGGCTTCTTCCATCTCTTGTTTGGCTTGGGTGAAGAGAGCATCTGATTGCTCTTTTTGCATCTTCAGGAACTCAGCTACATTCTCAAGGGCTGCTGCACGCTTTCTTTCAGCCTTTACTAGAGTCATGAAGACACGAACACTTGACGACTCCACCTGGCTAGTGTGTAATCCAGCATCATTTAGGAATTGGCACCTTGTGTCTAATATGGCATCATTGGGGAACTAGCACCTTGTGTGTAATCCAACATCATTTGGGAACTGGCACATAGGACTAGGCTTAAAACCTGATCTTGAGGTTGACCATACTTCCCTCCTCGCACGAACTGCATCCTGACATGAAGAAGTTACTTCTTTTTTAGATCAATAGTGAGAGCTCCCCAGATCCATCCAGTAGAAGCCCCATAAACAGGACTAGTAGAAGTGAGTTCAAAAGGAGAAATATAAAAACAGACTCGTAGGGTGAGAACACCCACTTCCTACATCAAGCTAAAAAGGAAAGCATTAGGACGATTAAGAGTGTGCTTATTACATAACGAGCAGAGCTACTTTACAGAAACTACAATATCTACATCAAAGAACACAAGGCTAAGCCAAATAGGAAAAACAGCATACAGGACACCTAACCAGACAACGTATTCTCCAGTTCACTCCTGGTCTTTTATCTACAATCCCTCAACACGACCCTTTTTTCTCTTTGGAATCATGATCCTATCAACTTGCACATTTCTTCATATCATACGCTCCTCACCCAAGGGGTTTGCACACTTTACACACACGCATGTCAATCCATTCTCAAGCGATCTTTGATTTGCAGAATGGTTACAACCAGCACCTGAGAAATATATCATTATTCTCAAGCATTTTGTCTTCTCTTTCATATCCTTAACTAACTATCCGTATATAAGCACTAAATTGCGAACGCGGCTTATAGTAGATCATCGAAAACTCTAAGAAATCTTGAATAGTTCAAACACACATACTTCACTTGACATCTTTTTCATTCGGTTGTCATTCCATAGATTCTACTGAGCCGCTGGCAACCGCAGCGGCAACATATCCAGGTCTCATGCTTTGTAGCACATGTCATTACATAAATATTTAGGGGAAACAAAACAATTCTAGAATTCAATTCCCCTGCAGTGGAAGCATTACGCCAGCAGTAACTTCGCCAGACATTGATCTTCTCCCACCCAAAATGATATATCGACCTTCTTGCGCCTAGGTCTCATCTTCCTCTTCATCTTCGCCCCTCATGAAGTGTGGCAGAATAGCCCTGTTCTCCTGCATCTTCACCAGCTGGTACACAAGTGACTTCGACTACATTGCAACAATGATAACTGAAGAGCACAATGTAGTCGAAGTCAAGGTCTGACGATCTCTCTGCCTCCATTAGTTCCTCCTAGATATACATTTTTTGTCGGCAATCAAATCAGTAGTTTCATGTTTGGTTCCACAAGATAATTACATCATTTATGCGAGAAAAGTTTTGCGCCAACACATAACCCTAGCCTGAAGTCTGGTATCACTCGGAAGCGCTCAGCAAGTCCTCGAAATAGCTTTGCCTCCTCCTTCAACAACCGCCACATCGCTATCATATGATCTACTTCTGGATCACCCTCACGATCAAACACAGCCTCTATCATGGCCCCAGTCAGCTGCACTGTGTACGGATGTGTATGGCAGTACCATTTCCTGAAAAAAATAGGAGACATATCTGAGGATCTTGCCCAGTAGTTAAGGTAAGAAATTTGTTATGGTAAGCTTTTCCATCCCATCACCTTAGCTTGTCCACACCAGAGCACCTTCTCATCTTGTCATCAAATCCCATGACATCTGAACCAATTGGTTCATCAGGGTGAAGCCCCAGTTTTGCAGGATGCTTCTGTCTGAACTCACGTTTAGGCCTAAGTAGAAGAGGAACACGAGGCGGTATTTGGCCCGCAACATATTTTTTTTAAACAGACCACTTGATCAATACCCTATTAACTAAACATAAAACAGTAATTTATTCTATGTTTTTGGCCATTTGACAAACCTCTAGCCTGATCATTTGCCTGATGTTCACCATCTCGTATAACTGGCCCGCCTACACAATTTTTTAGCATGATCAAACCAAAGGGTCCAACATAGTCAGGAACTTTCATAAAAAACAGATTCTTTTTATTTTTTTGCATAATGATTTGATCTAGAAACACATCACACACCTCCATTGATTGCTCTTCACACAGCTTCGATTATTGGGTCCTCGTGCACTACTGGAGTTTTCCCCTTTTCAGCTGCAGGACACACATGTTATTAGTCTGGGTACACACAATATAAAAAACTTCGGTACAAGGAATTTCTGAGACACGCACCAATAGTCAAACGACGCCCTGTCCCGAATCCTGGCGGGAATTGTATTTGGCCTGATTCAGCAGCAACGTCACCATGAACACTTGGCACCACCTGGCTGGCGTTCACATTTTGAACATTGCCAATAGGCGGCAGGACCGGCACTTCCTGAGCTGCCGTCCCATTGTCATTTCCATCAGCTTGCCCCCTTGTCATTATCTCTGACAAGAACCTCACTTTCTTACAAGCACCACCCTTCTTCACATGTACCACCCCTGTTGGGAGCCCTTGCGGCAACTTCTGTCGGTACATCAATAGGGGGAGCTAGCCTGATTAGTTGGACTGTTCTCAGGTCTTCAACAACCAGCACTCCTGAACCTCCTGCAAATTATACAACAAATTACATTTTTTAGTGTCCTGAATATTACTTTACCGTTCACCAAGTTACTTGTCAGCCATAACAATACCAGATGACATGGTCCTTTTGCTGTTTCCTGCGTTGACACGGGCAGCTACACCAAGTGGGTCTTGAACAACATTATCTGGATCGATCTCTGAAACACAACAAATGAAGCAACTTGTCATCTTTTTAGTGAAAAATAATAATTATTTAATAACCAGTTGGTTCTCTTTTTTCACCACCAACCTTTATTCTCAGTACTCTTGCGACTTGCTGAACCCCCAGCCACATTGCTTGCCCCTGCACTAGAGTTTCCCAAGCCCCATCCACCTGCATCAAAATTGTTTCCGCAAACATTAGAATCACAGCTTTCTTTTTAACTTATTAGAATCACAGCTTTCTTTCTGAAAACATAGATTTATTTTCTATTTTGGTAGGGGAAACAAGTAGTTAATGTTCTAATTTTTTCAAGTATTAATCATTGACAGAAATTATACTCTTCAGCCAATGCAGATTGTACAAATTGGAAAGTTTTCACAAAGAAATTTCATACCTCCTTGTCCACCCTGGTGCCTGTGGATCCATTTTGCCTGTCGGATGAGCTGAAGCTGCATCTGCACTCTCTGCTTGCTCTCCAATCACAGAATCAATGGCTTGGTCAATTGCATCAGCGTTATCTCCCTCACTTTCGTCGAAATCAGAAACTGCTCCACCTCCGGCATCCACACTGGTTTGCTCACCGTATACAGCACCATTAACATTTGCGCCTCCCAGGCGAGCACTGAATCTGCCGCCACCGCTAACCCCCGGATCCACTATTCCCCATCTAGATCCGCCGCCAGATCGATCTTCCGCCAGACCTCTGCCTTGCCCCATTTCCATTAAAATGGCAGCGCTGCAAGCCTCATCCGCGAAGATAGGTAACCTACAAGAAGATTACATCCAGTAATCAGAAAATAGAACCCATAGATCGATAGCTAACTCAAGCTTTTCTTAGACTGGGCAGGATTTTGGCTAGATTTTTACCTGTCCACTGGAGATACTGGGAAGTCCGTGGCCATCGCCGAGCCGCCGTTCTTCGATCTATAAACCGACAGCGCCAGAACCGACCCTAGTACGTCGAGGGCTGAGCTCTTCGCCGCCGCCGGCGATGTCGCCCCTGGCTTTATTCACTGCAAAACGACGGCCTCTCGATGTGAAAAATAATTCCTTACATTCGTCAGAAAGAAACGAGGAGGAGAACTACATCCAGCGCCCACCACACCAGCCCGTGAGCTCTGTCAAAGAGCCCCACCGCCTGTGGGCCATGGCAGACGGTGGTCGCCGTCAAGCGGAAACACCTGTACCACACGTCCAGAGTACAGGTGCGTCACGCCAACTCCAACGCACGACCCCAAATGGTCCGGCCACGTCCGTTTGAGGGTAAACGGACAGAGCAGACGGCCAAATGCGCGGGAGCAAACGGACGAATGTCGATCCGCTTTCGACCCATTCCCGGCCCAACTTTGGGACGCGTTTGCGGCCGAACGGACAGCGCGCGGACGAGCAGGACGCGTGCCCTTGTCCTCCCCTGGTCCGCCCGTCGGGGACACGACCGCCCACTTTCTCTCCATTTCGCCCAAAACCCTTCCGCACCCTCTCTCCCCTCCCTCCCTCCACCATGGCCGGCGGCCCGACGAATCCCGGCGAACCGGCCGCGGCCGCGCGCCCCGCGGCGAAGAAGAAGGCTCCCAAGAAGCCGCGGTCGGAGCTCACGTCGGCGGAGCTCGCCAAGCTCGACGCCGAATCGGCCAAGAGGAGGAACCGGCGGACAAAGGCCACGGTGAAGAAGGCCGCTGCCGACTACGCCGCCGAGGCGGCCTCGCGGCGTGCCGCGCAGCACCAGGCCGACGTCGACGACAAGGAGTCCATCATTGCCAAGGCGCACGCCCTCCTCATGTTAGGGTTGTACCGACCCCCGGCGGCCATTCTCTCGGTCGCTGCCATGGCCGCGGTCAGCACAGGCTCGTCGGCCGTTCGTCCTCCGCGGCACCGGTCCCCGAGCTCGTCCGTCACACCCGAGACACCAGGGTATCATGCGCCGCCGTTGCACGGCCATGGGCAGACAAGGTTCTCCACGTCGTCGGACTGCAGCGTGGTCGCTCCGGCCACGCCCGCGGGCGTCATCGACCTCAACGTCACGCCGGGATACAGTGGCGCTGGCCAGCCGTCCGACGGGACGCAAAGGAAGCAGTCCCTGTCGATCCCTTTGGCCAACATGGCCGGCGCCCGCAGGCTATTTGACGAAATGCCAGTGCCGACGCCGACGGTCGACGACCCTGACTACGCGGCGTTCATGGAGAACGTCATCTTCGAGGGCCGTGGTGAGGCCTTCCACGTCGGCGGACAAGGCCAAGCTTTCGATCCCGACGCGACCCAAAGCCAGGACGGCCGCGGCCACTATGATGACACTGAGTTCGCCGGCCATAATGAAGATGAGGACGACCATGGCAACTCATGGCATGAAGATGATGACTTGTATTGTGAAGATGAGGAGGAAGAGGTCGACATTTCGGAGGAGCCATTGGTGTTTATCGATGAGCTCACCCAAAGGGCCGAGGCACAAAAGAGGAGGCAAAGCATTTGTACGGGATCATACACCCAAGAGGAGGACACTTTGATTTGCGAGAGTTGGATGGAGATAGGCCAAGATCCCATGAAAGGTGTCGAGCAAAGAGGATCCGTCTTTTGGACAAGAGTTCACAAGAACTTTCATGAGCGAAGGAAGTTTGCCCCCTGCCAATTTGCGAGCACCCGCGTCATCAATTCAATCCAAAAGAGATGGGGGTGTAGGAGATATGCCCTAGAGGCAATAATAAGTGTTATTATTTATCTCCATGTTTGTAGTTAAGTTTATATTCCGTGCTATAACTGCTATGGTTCTCGAGTCTGCAATAACCACGAGGCTCGGAGGAAGACTCATATGCACGTGTGGAATAATAAACGGTAAAAAGTATTCCTAGTCTGGCCTCTAAGACTAGCTCAAGTGTCGCATGATGGTTCTGTTTTCCTGATCATGGGCATGACTATGCCGGCAACTTTGAGGGCACAATGTTAGGAGAACACTTGTGTTGAATCAACCCGAATTGATGTTATGCTATGAGATTCATTCGTCACAAGTTAATGGTTAATAACACAGAGAAAGTTAATGTTTGCATAATTCCTTAGACCATGAGAGTGTCGAGTTTCTTCATGCTTGCTTCATGAACTTTGGGGTTTGTTAAACGTCATCCGTAACTGGGTGGCTATTACGGCGGCTTACGGGTTCATGGGAAAGTATGTCAAGGGACTTGATAGCTCAAGATTGGGATTTGCTCCTCCGACGATGGAGAGATATCTCTGGGCCCTCTCGGTGTTACGGTATCCACCATCGTCTGGCCAGACACATTGTGATTTGATCACAGGGATGCCGGAACACGGGAACAAGAAAAGAGAACAAAACCGGTAACGAGGTAACTTGCATTGTGGACAAGTGTTGATCCACGGGGATGCCGATGATTCTCACCTCGAGTATTTGTAACATATCGCGAAGCAACAGGAATAGCACACAACAACTGGAGGTTCACTCGAATATTCATTCGTGTGCGTATAGGGGTCAATATGGGTGTCCACAGCTCCGATGTTGATCATTGATCGGAAAGAGTTTCGGTCATGTCTATACTTCACCGAACCTATAGGGTCACACGCTTAAGGGTCATCTATCTGCTGAATACTAGACAGGGAGTCTGAGAGAAAGTCACCGGAAAAGTTTCGGAGACAACGGAAAAGTTCCGGAGAGAGAGCACCGGAATAGTTTCGGTAAAACTGAAAAGTTGTTTCAGGGTATACCATTGAGTCAAATTGGTTTCGGCACACGTCTGGAAATTCTTGGAGGGTGCCAGAATTGTTCTGGAAACTTCTGGGATTTTTCCGGGATAAAAACCGGAAATGTTCCGGAGCTGCCGGAACCGGTTTGGTTGCTTTTCGCAGATGAAAATCACTAATCCGGAATTGTTTCGGAACGCGTCCAAAATCATTTTAGTGGGTACTGGAATTATTTTAAGACCCACAGAAATATTTTCGGATTTAACGGTCGCGGAAAAATGTTTCCGTGAATAGTGAAAGTGCTTTTTGGGTGGCTTCTTGGAGAAGCCACCTTGAGGGCCTTTTGGTGTTTTTCCCCTTGGCTTCTTGGAGAAGCCACCCTTGGGCTTGGCCTATAAATAGGGGTGGAGGGGGCTACCTAAAGACTCACTCTTTCTCAACATACACATGCCATGACATTTCTGGCTTCTCTCTCCCTCCCAGCGAAATAGTTTCGTAGAGCCGAAAGGCTGTCTGGGTTCCTGTGGGAACTAGTTCTGGACGGCGAAGCCCTGCCGGATAGATGACACCGTATGTGTGCAACTCTGTAGAGAGATCGTAGTTTCAGTCTTAGTTCAAGAGTGCCTCCCGAAGGGTTGTCCGAGTGACCGTCCGAGTTTCGAGGGTCCTCCTGAAGGGTTGTCCGAGTGGCCGTCCGAGTTTCGAAGGTCCTCCCGGAGGGCTGTCCGCGACACCGTCCGAGGGACTGTCCGACCGCCTCCCAGAGGGCTGTCCGACGGGCAGACAAGGGAGAACATCCTCGCGGTTGGGAGATTGTAAATCCTAGCTGCGGGGATCTGCACCGCCGATCGTCATCGACTCTACTTCCGCTGCGCTACGAGTCGGTAACGAAAAGATCAAAGCTTGTATGCAGTCTCCATAGTGGTCCTGGGCTGGTGCGTAGGTCGGAAAATTTTTGTTTTCTGCTGCGTTCCCCTACAGGGGGTTCATCCAACAAGAGTGCAACAAATATTGTGCCGCGCTTGAGAGCGTTCAAGCCCGTCCCATGAGTGGCCTAGGCATTGGTGACTTGGTATGAACCTCTCGGTTTTTCATCTTTTGTCATTTCATGTTGGCATGCCATTTATGTTTGATGCATTTTGTGTCCTTCCATGTTACAATTGTGGCCACATCTTTGATTGTGTAGGCATTCCAATCTTTGGAAGCCTTCAAGGCCCGGCACAAGAACAAGCCGTTTACTCTCACGCATTGTTGGTCGCTCATCAAATATTGCCCCAAGTTCAAAGACCAATATGCCGCTCGTAAGAAGAATGGAGGGAAGGCGACTGTGGTTGATGAGGGAGACTTGCTCAAGAGGCCGAGGGGCGAGACAAGCTCGAAGGCCGACGAGAAGTGTAATGCGTCTTCCGTAGCCTTGCAAGGAACTTTGGAGAACATGATGAGCCAAAAGGAAGTGAGGGAGGAGAGGAGGAGCAGAGGGAAGGAGGAGCAAATGAAGATATAACTAGATCTCCAAATGAAAAAGCTTGACATGGAGGAGGCCGTGAAGAGGAGGAAGCTTGACATCAAGGAGGCCGCTACACTCAAGAAGCTCGAGATCGAGGCCACCAATGCCGAGACCAAAGCAAAAGAGGTGGCACTCACGTTCATGAGCGTCGACAAGAACAACATGTCGCCGGAGAGGAAGGCTTGGTTCGCGAACCGGCAGAAGGAGATGTTCGCCCGCGACGGCCTGAACTAGGTGAGACGTCGGCCGCGATGGCCGTTCATTTTGAAGGCTGGCTAGTGTGCCGGCCGCTGGCTTTGTTGCCGGCCCCAAATACTTGTCCATTTTGAAGGCTGGCTCGTGTGCCGGCCGCTGGCTTTGTTGCCGGCGTCAAAAACATGTCCATTTTGAAGGTTGGCTAGTGTGCCGGTCGCTGGCTTTGTTGCCGGCGTGAAACTTGGGTGACCATTCTGTAGGCCGCTGGCTTTGTTGCCGGCCGGCATGAACTGGCGTGAATGCGGCCGCGCGTTGGGCTACTTCCTTTGTTCTTTTCATATTTGCATGCACAGCGGATGAGATGTGGCCAAAGATGTGGCCACGCGTTGGGCGCATGGCCGGCGCATCCACAAATCTGGGTGGACGCGGCCCCATTGCCACCCCCAAACGGACGAAAAGCGGACGAAACGGACGTTTGTTTGGGGTCGTGCATTGGAGTTGGCCTCAGGCCAGTTAACTTTCAGACGTCCGTCCACTCTCCAGTCCCACCCCGCCTGTATGTACACAACGCGAGGACAGGGTATACTTCATTTTAAATTTCTGTATTCTGGTGACAGTGACCAGTGGCGCAGATCTCGATGCATAACTGTGTGGCTCAGATTTCGGGTTCACCTGGACCCGAGAGCCAAAACACCACTCCTGTATAAAAGGAACAAGTTTGAAAACCTTTTGTATCCGTACGCTTGTTACTTTTTGTAAGTAGAGTACATACATATATAGCACGAAGTTGAACACTATATATCGCAGTACACGTCTCTCTCTAGTACACGTCTCTCTCTATATCTAGGCTTATGCACTAGGACAACTAGTATGTGTACACACGTGTGAATGCACGTTTGAACATTACGATTCAATTATGGTAAAAGTAGTAAAATAGTAGACAACCTTGTGAAATGATTCAATGCAAAAGAAATGCAAGAATGAGAAGTGAAAACTCCATTGATTGTTTTCTGATGACCTATAAATGGTGGGACTCATTCTCATTTGATTGTTTACTTCCTTCTCTCTGTAGAAATAGAGGGTGGGCCTAGGGCCCATGTAAAAATTTCAGAAAATCTCTAAGGGCCCATGTGGATATATGGCACTAGGTGTGGTGGGAAGTTTACTCCCATACCACTAGTGGAGAAGGAGTTGGACCTCCTTATAAGGGATTCTCTTCCACATGCTATTGGAGCTTGAGAAGAGAAGTGGTTCCCGCGCGCTCCTCCTCCGCCGCCCGCCTCACCACGCCACACCTCGTCACGACGCGCTGCGGGTTGTGGGATTGAGCCGAGCCGAGCTCACACATATGCGCTTATTTTTGCCGGTCAGGAATGGACAGTCTTTGACAGATGGGGCCATGATCTGAGACGTCAGATCCTGGGTTGTTACCGACTTGGACGTGGGTTCAGCCCACGTCTCTCCACGCGGTTGCGCCTATATATGTGAGGCGCTGCCAACCCTAGCCGTCACGCGAAACAGATCGCATCTCTGCCTCCACACCCACTGTCGTTCCATTGCTGCTGCTGCCGCCGGTGATCCCATCCCGTCCGCCGCGTACACGGTCGACGAGAAAGCAGGCCTCCGAACCCCTGCCTCTCTGGATCTTGTACGGGAGAGGGTCGATTAGGTCTTTGGGGAGCGATTACGCGACTGCTCGCCTCCGATCGTCTGTTTCCTCTACATCGTCCGCGTCTTCTTCATCGTCATCATGTCCACCGACGCCGAGAAGGCTGCCGCCTAGAAACTCGAGGCCGAGAAGAAGGCCGCCGAGGATGCCGCTGCTGCTACGGCCAACTGGCCAACTGGAGGGTATAACTCGTTTATCCCTCTTCAGTTCATTATTGTTTTAGCCGTACTAGTGATCTGCGTAGATGTTTCTACTATCTGTCTAATGCGCGCTAATATGATCATATATCAGTATGTGTTTAGTATTGTTTACGTCATGCTCATGATTTATTCTTGGATTAAATTAATCAGAAAATTGCCTATTTACTCAGCAATCCAAAAACCTAATTTGTGTAGGAATTTTTCAAATCATGGTTTTGCTACTGCACTGAAACCGGATAAGTTTACCGGTACATATTTTAAGCGTTGGCAGACCAAAACCATCTTATGGCTCACGGCAATGAACGTGTTCTAGGTTGCCGGTGCGACTCCCACTGGAACGATTACTCCTGAACAGGAGAAGGCGTTCAGGGAGGCCACCGTCATCTTTATCGGAGCAGTTCTGAGCGTGATCGGAGATAAGTTGGTTGACGCATATTTACATGTGTGGGTTGCCACGGACTTGTGGGAGGCGCTCGAATCTAAATTCGGAGCCACCGATGCTGGGAGCGAGATGTATGTTATAGAGCAGTTCCACGATTACAAAATGGTCGAGAACCGTTCTGTATTGGAATAGGCTCATGAGATAATATGCATCGCTAAGGAGCTTGAGCTTCTGAAGTGCGATTTACTGCGCAAATTTGTCGCGGGTTGTATAATCGCTAAGCTCCCTAATTCCTGGAGGAACTTTGCTACCACTCTGAAACATCAGAGGCGTGAATTCTCAGTAGAGGATGTCATCGGCCATCTGAGTGTTGAGCAGAACTCGAGAGCAAAGGACTCGCATGGAAAAGGGGTCGAAGGAACTTCTGTAGCCAATATGGTGCATCAGAAGAACTTCAATTCCCACAAGCCCAAGGGAAAGAATGGTGTCCAACAAAATACCGACTTTAAGAAGAAAGGTAAGAAGACCTTCAAGAAGAACAAGAAGGGAGATGGCTACTTTACTTGTGGTTCGGAGGAACATTGGGCCAACAAGTGCCCAAACAAGTACAAGAAGCCAGGGCAGGACTCCAAGTCTGCCAACATGATTATGAGCAACAATGAAAGTGGTGCATTTGGGTACGGTAATTTATTTACTGTATTTTCAGTTTGTCAGTCCACCGATTGGTGGGTGGACACAGGTGCAGGTGTTCATGTGTGTGCTGACATTTCATTGTTTTCTTCTTACCAGGCCACAGGTCACGGGTCCGTATTGATGGGGAATGGCGCGAGTGCTTCTGTTCATGGTGTTGGCACGGTCGATCTGAAGTTTACTTCGGGAAGGATCGTGCAGCTGAAGAACGTGCAGCATGTCCCCGCCATCAAGAAAAACCTCGTTAGTGGCTCCCTTCTGTGTAGAGAAGGGTTTAAGTTGGTCTTCGAGTCTAATAAAGTAGTTGTTACGAAATATGGACTATTTGTTGGAAAAGGTCATGAATGCGGAGGATGTTTCGCCTTTCCCTCGCTGATTTTTGTAATAAAGTTGTGAACAATATTCATTCGAGTGTTAATGAATCTGAAGTTTGGCATTCATGTCCTTGTCACATTAGTTTTGGTGTTATGACGCGGCTAGCAAAAGTGAATTTAATCCCAAGTTTCACTTTAGCCAAAGGTTCTAAGTGCCTTTCGTGTGTGCAAGCTAAGCAACCTCGCAAACCTCACAAGGCTGCGGAGGAGAGACACTTGGCACCATTTGAACTCATACATTCTGATCTTTGTGAGATGAATGGTGTGTTGACTAAAGGTGGAAAAAAATACTTCATGACATTGATAGATGATTCCACTAGATATTGCTATGTGTATCTGTTAAATACTAAAGATGAGGCTCTACACTACTTTAAAATCTATAAGGCAGAAGTTGAGAATCAACTTGAAAAGAAAATTAAACGAGTCCGGTCAGATCGTGGTGGAGAGTACTTCTCGAGTGAGTTTGATTCCTTTTGTGCGGAACATGGTATTATTCATGAGAGGACGCCTCCCTATTCACCCCAGTCAAACGGGGTTGCCGAACGGAAAAACCGTACTCTAACTGATTTGGTTAACGCCATGTTAGATACATCGGGTTTATCCAAGGCATGGTGGGGGGAGGCTATATTGACATCATGCCATGTCCTAAATAAAGTTCCGACAAAGGATAATGAGATCACTCCCTATGAGAAATGGGCGAAGAGAAGGACAACACTCTCGTACTTGCGTACTTGGGGCTGTTTGGCGAAAGTCAACGTGCCGATCCCCAAAAAGCGTAAGCCTGGACCAAAGACCGTGGACTGCGTTAATTTGGGCTACGCTAAGAATAGCGTTGGCTATAGATTTCTAGTAGTGAAATCTGAGGTACCTGACCAGAAGGTTGGTACAATTATGGAGTCTAAGGATGCTACATTCTTTGAGGATATTTTTCCTATGAGAGATATGCAAAACACTTCTAGACAGGAATCTGAGGAGACTCTTGAACCTGCCATTCTGATGGAATATTATGAACAAACACATGATGAAAATCCTGAGGAGGATGATGAGGAAACCCTTGGTAGGGGCAAGAGACAAAGAACTGTAAAGACCTTTGGTGATGATTTCCTTGTCTACCTCGTGGATGATACCCCCACTTCTATTTTAGAAGCATATGCGTCTCCAGAAGCTGACTACTGGAAGGATGTGGTCCGTAGCGAGATGGATTCCATCATGTCTAACGGGACTTGGGAGATTACTGAATGCCCCTATGGTTGCAAACCATTGGGATGTAAGTGGGTGTTCAAGAAGAAGCTTAGGCCCGACGGTATGATTGAAAAGTACAAGGCTAGGCTTGTGGCTAAGGGCTATGCCCAGAAAGAAGAAGAAGATTTCTTCGACACTTATTCACCTGTGGCCAGACTGACCACCATTCGAGTATTACTCTTGTTGGCGGCCTCGCATGGTCTTCTCATCCATCAGATGGATGTTAAGACAGCTTTCCTGAATGGAGAGCTAGAGGAGGAAATCTACATGCAATAGCCTGATGGCTTTGTGTTAGATGGTCTGGAAGGAAAGGTGTGTAAGTTGCTGAAATCTTTATATGGCCTGAGACAAGCACCTAAGCAATGGCATGAGAAATTTAATGCAACTTTGACATCTATTGGCTTCTTTGTTAATGAAGCTGACACATGTGTATACTATCGCTATGGTGGGGGCGAAGGAGTTATACTGTGCCTGTATGTTGATGACATACTGATATTTGGAACTAGCCTCGAAGTGATTGAGGAAGTTAAGTCCTTTTTATCTCAGAACTTTGAGATGAAGGATATAGGAGTGGCTGATATTATCTTGAACATCAAGCTATTGAGAGATGATGAGGGTGGGATTACACTTCTGCAATCTCATTATGTTGAGAAGGTGTTGAGTCATTTTGGATATTCGGACTGCAAACCATCTCAAACACCATATGATCCTAGTGTGCTGATCCGAAAGTTTGAAGGCACAGCTAAAGATCAATTGAGATACTCTCAAATTATTGGTTCACTAATGTATCTAGCGAGCGCAACGAGGCCTGACATCGCGTTTGCTGTGAGCAAACTGAGCCGGTTTGTTTCCAAACCGGGTGATGTACATTGGCATGCTATTGAAAGAATTATGCGCTATCTGAAAGGTACTATGAACTATGGACTTCACTATACTGGATACCCATTGGTACTTGAAGGGTATAGTGATGCGAATTGGATCTCTGATGCTGATGAGATGAAAGCCACAACTGGGTATGTGTTTACTCTTGGAGGTGGTGCTGTTTCCTGGAAGTCTTGCAAGCAAACAATCTTAACGAGATCGACAATGGAAGCAAAATTAATAGCATTAGACACATCTGGTGTCGAAGCAGAATGGCTTCGAGATCTTTTGATGGACTTGCCAGTGGTTGAGAAGCCGGTTCCGGCCATCCTTATGAACTGTGACAATCAGACAGTTATTATCAAGGTGAAGAGTTCAAAGGACAACATGAAGTCCAACAAACACATAAGCATGAGATTGAAAGCTGTCAGAAAATTAAGAAACTCTGGAGTGATAGCGTTGGATTATATCCAAACAGCTAAGAATCTGGCAGATCCTTTTACTAAAGGGCTATCACATGTTGTGATAGATAGTGCATTGAGGGAGATGGGTATGAGACCCACATGAGTTGCCATGGTAGTAACCCAACCTATGTGATCGGAGATCCCGTGAAGTAGGACCTGGGAAAACAAGCCAGTGGTGAACTGAGGAGAGTAATTTTACTAACCCACTCCGTTGGAGATGCAAGACTCTCGAAAACTGTATGGTAGGTTGACTACTGTCTTAATGTGTTCCAAGGCTTATATGTATAAGCAAGATGCTGTCCTACCGAGCGATCTTTGGAGGAACACACCTATATGACCCTGATTGCTGGTCACAGTCTAAGAGATTGGGGTGATCTCTAGCAAGCTCATGAATAGGCCAGGAGTGTGACTAATATGCTCCACCCGAGGGGTCAGCCTTTGGCAGTCTAGTACTAGTAAGACATGTGGTGAAACTTCTTACGCCAAACTGACAATTCAAGGCATAATCCATTGTTCAGTTGTGAAGGAGTGTAGCTACTTGCTCTAGGTGGAGTTCAACCTTAACCGGTCTCCACTGAAATACTGGTATATCAAAACAGTGTTTGGAACAGAAGGACAAAATGGGCCCTTGAGATCTGGTGGGGGATTGTTGAAATATAGGGTGGGCCTAGGGCCCATCTAACAATTTCAGAAAATCTCTAAGGGCCCATGTGGGTCTATGGCACTAGGTGTGGTGGGAAGTTTAGTCCCATACCGCTAGTGGAGAAGGAGTTGGACCTCCTTATAAGGGATTCTCTTCCACATGCTATTGGAGCTTGAGAAGAGAAGTGGTTCCCGCGCACTCCTCCTCCGCCGCCCGCCTCGCCACGCCACGCCTCGTCACGACGTGCCGCGGGTTGTGGGATTGAGCCGAGCCGAGCTCACACCTATGCGCTTATTTTTGCCGGTCAGGAACGGAGAGTCTTTGACAGATGGGGCCACGATCTGAGACGTCAAATCGTGGGCTGTTACCGACTTGGACGTGGGTTCAGCCCACGTCTCTCCACGTGGTTGCGCCTATATATGTGAGGCGCTGCCAACCCTAGCCGTCACGCAAAACAGATCACATCTCTGCCTCCATGCCCACTGTCGTTCCATTGCTGCTGCTGCCGCCGGTGATCCCATCCTGTCCGCCACGTACACGGTCGACGGGAGAGCAGGCCTCCGAACGCTCGCCTCTCCGGATCTTGTACAGGAGAGGGGCGATTAGGTTTTTGGGGAGCGATTACGCGACTGCTCGCCTCCGATCGTCTGTTTCCTCTACATCGTATGCGTCTTCTTCATCGTCATCATGTCCACCGACGCCGAGAAGGCTGCCGCCGAGAAACTCGAGGCCGAGAAGAAGGCCGCCGAGGATGCCGCTACTGCTACAGCCAACTGGCCAACTGGAGGGTATAACTCATTTATCCCTCTTCCGTTCATTACTGTTTTAGCCGTACTAGTGATCTGCGTAGATGTTTCTACTATCTGTCTAGTGCGTGCTAATATGATCATATATCAGTATGTGTTTAGTACTGTTTACGTCATGCTCATGATTTATTCTTGGATTAAATTAATTGGAAAATTGCCTATTTACTCAGCACTCTCTATAGATTTTTCTCTATCGTAGTAGTACTATAGTATCTCACTGGTCGGGAGGCATGCAAATTTTTCGGATAAGTGCCCTTGTGATTGTTCCAGAACAGTACGGATGCAGCAGCTAGCTACCGTTGAAGCGAATCCCGCAGATCAGCCATTCGATCTGTGCCCTATGCACCGGGGAGGGAGTAGTGGCCTTTGGCGGCACACCGTACGTACTAGCACGTACTCCTAAGAGTGACTCCTACTACCCTCCGTTCCATAATGTAGTGCATATAGACTTTTTGAAAAGTCAAACTTCACTAAATTTGACCCAATTTTTGGAGAAAAATATTTGCATCTAGAATTCAAAACATATATCATTAGATTCATCGCAACACATAGTTTCATAATTTATATATTCACTATTATAGATATAAGTAGTTTTCTATATAAACTTGGTCAAAATTTGTAAAGTTTGACTTTTCAAAAAATCTATACGCACTAGATTTTTTTTGCAAGTACTACTACTCCCAAACCGCTTCTTACACCCTCGGTCGTATTTTTTCCTACGAAGTTATGTCGTGCAATTGGAATTCCAACTTGAGTACTAGTAGTAGATAGGGATCGAGCGTGCCGCTTTAGGATCAACCGTAAATGTGGAGAGATGAACCGGACTACAGAGAGATGAAATGCAATAAAGATAGGAGTGATATGATGGTTCCTTGTCCGTTCATTTTACCAGGCCACTTATTACTGGGAGTGGTGGGGTTTTGTGATATGACGGCTTTACTGCCGCGCCACGAGCGGGGTGAGACTCCCCTACAGCGCCGCTCTCTACTCTAGTACTACTCCTACTTCCGTCCCGGTTTACTAGCACCTCTCGTATTTCGACTTTTCAACCTATATTTTTTACCGTAAATTTAACTAGTACCAGTAAGGAAATAGTACTCCAGTATAAGTTCGACGTCGGAACCTCGTGACACATGTGGTAAGTAATCCAAACAATCCAAAAAAAATTGGATTTGGGTTAAAAATAGTGTACGTTATATGGCCTGGCAAAAATAATATTATTGGAAAGTGCATTCAAATGCAAATTATGATGCCTGTGAGTCGAGAAACCGGTTCCGATGATCAAAGAGGATCCAGGAAGCGATAGATTTTTTTAGAGAAAAGGCAGATCACCCGCCCAACCAGCCAAATCACAGAGTAGCAACAAGAACAGTATAGTAACAAGGAAGGTTTAATACAGCCAAGTAGGCAAAAGGTACGCGGGCCCAACGAAATGAACGAAGATAAAGCAGCAGAAATCACACTCGAGGGAGCTGGCCCTCACGGGTTGTAGGACGAAGGCTAAGGGCAGACGTACGGATCTTGGTAATGAAACCGGGGAGAGCGTCGGCGTCCACATGCTTAGACAGCTGCTTCCATTGAGCGAATACTAATGATGAACAGTTAACTTGGTAATGCATATGCCTAGGTGAACCTCCTTGGAGTCCCCATGCAGCATGTTGGGGTTGCCATGCGCATGAAGCCAGCCCTGTTCCATGTCCACCTTGCCGGGAACGGAGCAGCTCGCCACAGTCTCATTCAGCCTGAGAGAGCCGCCGAGGTCGCCCTCGTATGCCGGAGGGGCATCAACAGTGAGCACACACCTGTACAACGGCCTCGTGTCGGTGTCGGCGGCGTTGCCCCTAACGCACACGACAGAGATGGGGTGGCAGCCTGCGCAGGCCCTACTGGTGCCCACGGCCAAGAGGAAGACGTTGCCGTCCTCCTTCGCGACAAGCAGGCGGCGGTGATCCTCCAGTGACTCTGGCACGGCGAACGGGTAGCACGTCTCGTACTTGACGTTCGTTGTAGGCCAGTAGTGTTTGCCAGACGGTGCCGTGAGGTGATGCACGTGGCTCGCCGGTGAGCCCTCAAATGGCGGCGTGCACTCATAGCAGTAACAGGGCACGTGCACGCATCTGGACCTATGGTCCGCCACCGAGTGGTAGGCGACGGACCTCTCGCAGCCGAAACTCTTGTAGACGCAGGGCACCTTGTAGGCATCGACCCGGTTGTCCATGAAACGGGAGTGGCTGTAGGGGATGTCGCGCCCGCCGCATGGAGCACAGGAGTAGCACACGAAGCGGTAGATCGTACATAGTACTCCCTCCGTTTCTTTTTAGTTTGCATATAATTCCAAACACCACGTAGACACGCTCGCTGACCAGAAACACGGAGTACGTAGTACCATTTTACAACTATTAGTATCAATGTTAGTGGTCAGCCGGTGCATGTTCTAGCCCCTGGTGTTTTAACCTTTTTCTAGTAATGATATCTGGCAAACGTTCGCCACGAGCCCAATCCTGGCGAATGCCCACATAACCGCCAGATTTCCATCCGACGGTGGCCTTTTTTTAAGCCCATGGTATTTGACAAAACTGCCACCCTTACACATGTAACTGCGACGCGGGCGTTTGCAATTGCCATGTCTCCCAGCGAACATTTGATGGGGATTGGCGTTAGCACCGATGGTGGTTCGTAGTCGTTCCATGCTCGGGCATTGAATTTGTACTATTTGCTATACTACTCCGGTAGAGCAGAGTCCTACTCCACTATAGTAGGTACTGTAGTTTATAGGAGTATATTTTAGTAGTACTGTAATCGGTCAAGTTGTCTGGCATCGATATGACCCTACGCTGCTGGGATGTGTCACGTAAGTCTAGCGGCGTGCTGCTGTTACATTGTCATCATCACCTGTCCACTTCCCGCAGCACATATTCGCTTCTCCATCCTCGCCATCATATAATCGTCCAATCTTCCATCCCCGCTAGGCGCCTCCCCCCTCTTCCTAAACCCAAGCACTAATAATGGCAGAACCGAGTAGCGTCCGCCAAAAGAGTGGCTGGAATTCGCTCCCCACAGAGGTAATGAAACTCATTGTTTCGCGTGTGGACAATCTTAGTACCATGCCTCTCGCCGCGTGCTCGTCGGGGCTGTACCGTTTACTCAAAGCTCTCAGGCCAGAGCTTTTTACGCCAGCTCCATGCTTGCTGATGCTGCCTGATCTTTAGAAATGGCGTGTCACGCAGCATAAGGATCCTAGGGTGGCGAGCATCAACCCCCTCGACTGCGATTCGATCCCCGTCACCCTCAACTACATTAACGGTATGTACTGGGTCGTCATGAACACGTCTTGGATGGTTCTTGTCGACGGACGCGGCAGGTGGATGCTCGTGGAGGTCTACACCCGGCAATTGATACCCCTTCCTTCGATTAAGATTGCACTGCTTTGGCACCGCAGCCCAGAATACTCGGAATCTTACAGTAGCCAACATGATACCAAGTTTGATTTGCTCAAGGTTGTAATCTGCCAAGTGCCCACAAGATCTGCGAATTATAAAGACTTCAGGCTAATTGCGCTCTTCAACCGCGGTCTCGCCTATCTGACAGGTCACTGCGGTAAGTGGATAAATCTCCACGTCCATCGCAGGATCATACATCCTCCATGGCTCTCTGATGCCATTGAACACAAGGGCTTCATTTACGCTGTGGACTCCTTCTATGGCCGGACATATTGCCGGCCTACTCCAGTCATCGCTACAAATGGCTGTTACAGCAGTATGTTACTCCTAATTTCCTATGATATCATGATGGCTTGCTTCCTATTGTCAGAGTATAGTTTGAGAAGAGTTAGAAATATGACATTGTTGTTAGAAATTAACACCACGCTGTCAAATACACCCTCTATTCAGTAACGTAGGACGTTTTGACAGTTTAATTTGAACTGCCAAAACGTCCCACATTGGTGATCAGATGTAGTAGAATTTTGGTGAAATCAAATCATCCTTCCCATGCTTATATTACTGTCAACATTCACTGAACAAATATTCATGCTCTGAACATGTTGTTCTTAGATTTACAGTACCAGCCCATTTTTATTTGACTCCAACTTGATATGATGTTGTAGGCCGCCTAGTGTCCCTACCCTTCCTAATCCCAGAACCTTTCAAAGAAAAGCGGCATGGCAGCTGCAGGTGGTTCCTGGCTCGATCAGACGATGGTGAACGATTGATGATCGTTCGCATGTACCGGACGTGTTGTTTCGCGGAATACAATCACAGTCACTGCATGGTCTTTGAGCAGGATCCCAACTTCTTTGGGCCCTCAGGAATTTTTGACTGGAGGCCGGTAAGTAGCCTCGGCACACGCTCTCTGTTTCTCGGACTGAATTATCCGATTAACCAGGAGATCACCAACGTCAAGGATCCTGATGGCAGCGCGGTTCTGTTCATCAGGAAAAACCGTGTGTACACAGCGTAACATGCGTCTCTCCATGCACCATACCCTGATATGTGCCGCCACGCTCTGCAACCCAAAGTAGGAGAGAGGGTCGCAAGTATCAGACTTTGACCTGCTGGCTGGAATTTCCCTCGTCAGGCACCCATCTGGTTCAAGCCTTCAGCCAATCTCCGCAGCTTAATAAATAGTAACGTCTAACTAAGCCAGATAGTTAGATGCGTACACTTGGTGTAGTAGGATCTTTATTAAGTTTGATGCATACACTTGGTTTTTTTGGTAGCCCTTCTGTAATGTTGGCTGATGTTTGGTTGGAAGAGAGAGTTGCGTCTTTACTCTTCTGACCTGCTTACTGCTTCTGTTGCACCCCCACCCCTGGTGGTATCTTCAATCCCAAGGCTCCTTTGTAGGGCTCTAGTTTGCTGTGAACCTCTAGTGGTTTCTATTAACGGAAAATTCATGGCAAACCCCTTTTACTAAAACAATATAGAGCCATGGATGTTGCTGGTGTTTTCAATGTACAATCAATAATATATTTTGTCTGTCGGTTGAATAAATACTCGTGTTAGAATGATAAAAACAATGTTTTAGAACTCGTTTCACGCTCTGATCCTTTAGTGCCCGTAGGTAGCACATACTATTTGAAGCCGATGCAAATCATAGTCAACGTGGTCAACATCTAACAATTATTAGCGGAAAGTTGTAATAAATATCATATTTTTTCCATTGCATTTGTATGCTCTATGGATTGTGTTGCCCAGGTCTCCTGTTCGAATCCCAAGTACCACAAGTTTTTTGACTAGCCAAGTTTTTTTTATGATAAAAAGTTCCAGCCCAACATTATTTTTCGATAAGAATGCCCAGCCCAGCCCAACACATGTGGCGACACCACTTTATCCCAGGGCTTCTGAATGTGCTCGGCTTCATACCTAAAGAAAAAAAGTGCTCAGCTTCATTTTACAATAAGTTGTAGCCATATAAAATTAATTCTTATAATCCAGCATGCTGGGTTTTTGGGTCTGACCGATCCAGGCGCCAAAACCAAACCAGCGCCGGCGGGACGGCCTATTCCTGCCTTCCATGGCTAGTTGCGGTGCCGTGCCCGGATCGCCGCCCTGTAGTACCATGAAATGCTGGCCAGGCCATCCCTCTACTCCCCCACACATCCTATTCTTCTCCGGTGACGGCAGCCAACCCCGCACCAGAACCAGTCAACCCTCGTACTCCCCGCCGCCTATGACCACACTGCCGCATCTTCCCCGGCTCCTGTTCATTCCCGTCCGAGGCCTCGCCGTCGTCCTCCGCCTTGGTGTGCTTGCCGCGGCACCGCCGTCCGGCCTTGTCAACTTGGTCAACATGGTGAATCGGGGGAGGACTGTACTTGAGAGTATGACAGTAGGAACCCACCAGGTCCACTGCCGAACGCAAGCAAGTGCCTCCTTACTACTCAGATCCACCCCTCAATATATTTTTTTACTCAGATCCACCTTGCTGATATCTGGGACCCACATCATTCTCAACGTATAGTCAATTAACGACAGAATTGCACAAGGAGCTGCTGACACCTGGGATCCAGCAGCTCGAGCAGTGTTTTTTGGTTGTTCAGACGGAGCAGCGTATAAACTGGGTTGTGCGGTGTCTGTGGCCTGTCTAACAACATGACCAGGCCAGCTATTTTTCCTTTGGGAAAATGGGTAGCCCACCTTTTTTTTGAAGAATACCCAACCTAGGCCTATTTGTTTTCTCCGACTTGCTGGGCTGCAAATCTTTCAAGACGAGGAGGGATGCATTTGGCCTGGCCAGAAAATGGGCAGTACATCATAAAAGTAATATGAAATGGGCTGCAAATGTAAAAAAAACACATCAAATGGGCAATTAGTTTCATATTTTGTTTTTTTATTCAATGAGATTTTATATTTCATTGGATTTTAACTTTTTTAAAATTAGTTTTAATCCGGCTCCTAAGTTTGGGATTAAAAATAATTCGGACCCCAGCAAAAATATGCGAAATTTCGAAAATTTCGCATATTTTTTAGTTCAAATATTTAACCCTGGTCCTGACCAGAAAATGGGCAGTAATTCTAAAAATGGCAAATGGGCTGTAATAAATTCCATATGAATTAGCAAATGGGCTGTAAATTGTAAAAATAATAGCAAATGGGCTGTACACACCATAGATTCGAGGCTGACTTGTTGGCCGACTAAGTTGACGCGTACGTAAGGCTTTGTCAACTTATAGTCAACACATGATTTTAGCAGCAGTGACTGTTGGATGTCCATCCAACGGCCGTCGTGCTTCTTCAATCTCTGATCTTCCTGCTCCAGCCGCCCAAACCAGCACCGGCGGGACTGCCTGCTCCCTCCTCCCGTGCCCGGCTGTGATGCCGCGCAGACCTCACCGGCCCACCCTACTCCCACCGCTGGCCAGGCCATCCCTTTACCCACCCGCACCTCCTGTTATTTTCCGGCGACGGCAGCCTCACCCCGCAGCCAAACCAGTCAACACTCATACTCCCCTCTGCGTGGGCATCCACTGTTGTGTCTTCGCCGGCTCCGGGTCGTTCCCTTTCTTGGCCTTGCCGTTGTCCACCGCGTTGGTGCTCTCGGCCCGGCTTGGTCAATGTGGTCAACAAACGACAGTTATCGGAAGAGGGATGTAGGTGGAGAGGCTGAAAGTAGGGCCCCACATGGTCCATGGCTGCACACAAGCAAGTGCCTCCTTATTACACGAAAAAAATGATTCCTCCCCCTGACAGGTTGGACCCACCAGCGACATCTTCGCACGGAAGGAAGTGACTCCTTATTATGCGGAAAAAAAGTTTTGTCCTGCTGACAGCTGGGACCGACCAGCTGCATCTTTTTCAAGGAAGTGCCTCCTTATTACGTGCAAGAAAAATAATTCCTCACCCTGTTAGCTGGGTCCCACCAGATTTCGAGGCTGACTTGTGGGCCTACTAAGTTGACGCGTACGCAGGGCTATGTCAACTTAGTCAACAAATCGACTCTACCAGCGTGAGACCGTTAGATGTCAATCCAACGACCGGCGTGCTTCTTCAATCTCTGATCTTCCTACTCCAGCCGCCCAAACCAGCGCCGGCGGGACCGCCTGCTCCCGCCTTCCATGGCCGGCTGTGCTGCCACGCAGGCCTCACCGCCCCACCCTACTCCCATCGCTTGCTAGGCCATCCCTCTACTGACCCACACCTCCTGTTATTCTCCGGCGACGGCAGCCTCACACCGCAGCCGAGCCAGTAAACCCTCATATTCCCCTCCACGTGGGCATCCAGTATTGAGTCTTCCCCGGCTCCGGGTCGTTCCCTCCCTAGGCCTCGCCGTCGTCCACCGCCTTGGTGCTCTCGGCACGGCGTCGTAAACGTGGTCAATGAACAACAGCCATCGGAAGAGGACTATACGTGGATAGGCTGACAGCTGGGACCCACGAGGTCCATGGTTGCACGCAAGGAAAGTGCCTCCTTATTACGCGGAAGAAAAATAATTCCACTCCCTAACAGCTGGGACCCACCAGCTACATCTTCGCACGCAAGGAAGCTCCTCCTTATTACATGAAAAAATGCTTCCTCCTAATGGTTTGCTGACATCTGGGACCAACGACATTGTCAACGTAGTCAATAAACGAGAGAATTGCACATGGAGCGGTTGACACGTGGGACCCAGTTGCTCGATCAGTTTTGTTGTTGTTGTTGTTGTTGTTTTTTTGTTGTTGTTGAGACGGAGTAGGTTATCAACTCGGCTCTGCAGTGTCTGTGGCCCGTCTAGCCCAGGCTTTTATTTTATGTTTACAACATGACGAGCCCAGCTGTTTTTTTTCTCGGTGAAAATGACTAGCCCACCTTTTTTTCGTAGAATAGCCTACACAGGCCGATTTTTTTTCTCCGTCCTGCTGGGCTGCAAATCTTTCTAGACGACGAGGGATACATTTGGCCTGCCAAGACAAAAAGGGTTGTAAATCTTATAAATAATATGAAATGGACTGTATATATATATATATAAACAAAGAAAATGGGAAATTATTTTCAAATTGAGGATTTTCTTTTATTTTTTGATATTTCAAATTTCATTGGATTTTAACATAATTTAAATATATTTTAAATTTAGTTTTTATCGGGCTCGAAATTTCGTGATTAAAAATAGTTCGGCAATTTCAATGAAATATCGTTGAAATTTGTAATCCTGTCCTTGCGAGAAAATGGTCAGGTATTCTAAAAATATAATATGGGCTGCAATAAATTACGTAATAATTAGCAAATGGTCTGTAAATTTAGGAAAAATGGCAAATGGGCTATATGCTGTCCGCCACAGATGTTATGCTGACTTGTGGGCCTACTAAGTTGACGCGTACGCAGGGCATTGTCAACTTATAGTCAACAAACAATCCTAGCAGCGGTGACCGTTGGATGCTAATCCAACGGCCGTGCTGCTTCTTCAATCTCAGATCTTCTTGCTCCAGCCGCCCAAACCAGCACCGGCGGGACCGCCTGCTCCTGCCTCCCGTGGCCGGCTGTGCTGCCGCGTAGGCCTCACCGCCCCACCCTACTCCCACAGCTGGCCAGACCTTCCCTCTACTCACTCACATCCCCTGTTATTCTCCGGCGATGGCAGCCTCACACCGCAGCCAAACCAGTCAACCCTCGTTCTCCCATCTGCGTGGGCATCCACTGCCGCGTCTTCCCCGGCTCCGCGTCATTCCCTTCCTAGGCCTCGCCGTCGTCCACCGCCTTGGTGCTCTCGGCACGGTTTAGTCAACGTGGTCAATGAATGACAGCCATCGGAAGAGGACTGTACGCGGTGAGGCTGACAGCTGGACCCACCAGCTATATCTTCGCACGCAAGGAAGTGCCTCCTTATTACGTGCAAAAAAAATGATTCCTCCCCCTTACAGCTGGGACCCACCTGCTATATCTTTGCACGCAAGGAAGTGCCTCCTTATCCTCCCTGACAGCTGGGACCCACCCGGTCGAAGCGTACGTAGCGTTGTCTGTCTAGTCGCGAACGTGTACGTACATACTGGTCGATTGGTCTCTCTGCAACAATGAACCATGGGTGTGTAAGGAGCGGCACGTGTCGTAGTAGAGCCCCCAACGTAGTAGTTCAGGCAGCCCCGTCTAAATTGTGTACACGTACGTACAGCCACACAACAAAAAATATGGCCACGTACGTACATATACGGGCGGGGTCTCGAACGCATACTCGCGCATACATACGGCCAGGGCTCTTGTACATGGAGAGAGGCAACGGACGGTAGCAACGGCCTCCTGTTCATCGGCAGCCAACCGACTGGGTCAAAACGAAGGAAACAACGTCGTATTCATTGGGAGCCAAGCGACTGGGTCAGAACGCGTCCTGTGTTGGAAATATTGCACTTTTTCGATTAGATTAATCCATGAGTAAATAGTAAACATGGCAATCACAGTATGCAACTCATACCGATACCTAAGCATGTGAGCACATACAGTACATAGAACCGAAACATCTATGAACAGCATATATACGGCCAGCACATGAATGAGCACATAAACGGGTAAGTGAGGGATGAACAAATCATACCCACCGGTTGGCCAAGCCAACACGGCGGCGGCAGCAGCAGCCTCGGCATCGTCCGTGGCCTTCTTCTTGGTGGCGGCGTCGTCGTTCGCCATGGGGTCGTTGCAGGGGAAGTAGTGGAAGCAGAGGAGGACGAAGACGAGAACGGATCGGGAGCAGTCGCGTCGAGACGCTCCCCAAAAACCTTATTGCCGTTCTCCCGGGCAAGATCTCGAACGATAGGGTTTCGGAGGCACCTGCTCTCCCGACCAACCGTGCACGCGGTCATCGGGATGGGATCGCTGGAAGCAGCACAGAGTGAGAGGAACAATAGATGATGGCTAGGGTTGTGTAGGAGGGAGTGAGTGAACTGAGTTAGGGTTCACTCCACAGGCCAGCACCTCCTTATATAGGTCGTCAGGTAGATGGGCTTGGGCTAAGGCCCACGACGAGTCCACAAACAGCCCACGGTCCAACGTCTCAGACAGTGGCACTTCCGTTAGCGACTCGTTAATTAATCAACAATTAATTAACCATTCCCGACTGGCAAAAAAAAGGCTCGGCTCGGTTCATTCCCGCAACCCACGGTGCGCGCGCGCGCGCGTCTTGACGAGGCGAGGTGAGGCGGGCAGCGGAGGAGGAGGAGCGCACGTGTACAGCTCCTCTTCCCAAGCTCCCAATGGCATGTGGTAGAGCAGCCCTTAGAAAGGGATCTCACTCTTCTTATTGTAGCAGTATGGTACTAAACTTCCCTCCACTTGCCATGCACCTAAATGGGCCTTAGAGATTAACCAGGGATTATTGTCTTATATGGGCCAAAGCCCATCTATAATCCAACAATCCCCCACCAGATCTCGAGGCACATAAGTTTGTCAACTGTTCCAAACAATGTTTGATATACCAGAATTTCAGTGGAGATTGTTAAGTTGAACTTCCACCTAGAGCAACAGGATTAGACCTCTTCACAACTGAACAATGGACTATGCCTTGAATTGTCAATTTGGCATGCAGAGGTTTCGCCAATTGTCGTCTGGTACGTGGCTGCCGAAGGCAAATCCCACGGGTGGAGCATATTAGTCACACTCCTGTCCTATTCATGAGCTTCCTAGAGATTACCCAATCTCATAGACTGTGACCAGCAGTCGGGCTCACATAGGTGTGTTCCTCCAAAGAATGCTCTGTAGGATAGCATCTTGCTTACACAAGCTTTGGAACACAATAAGACAAAAGTCAGCCTACCTTACAGATTACGAGAGTATTGCATCTCCAACGGAGTGGGTTTAGTAATGATACTCTCCTCAGTTGACCGCTGGATTGTTTTCCCAGGTCCTAATTCACGGGATCCCCTATCACATAGGTTGGGTTAACCCCATGGCAACTTACGTGGGTCTCATGCCCATCTCCCTCGATGCATTTTCTATCACAATTCGTGATAGCCCTTTCGTAAAGGGTCTGCCAGATTTTTAACAGTCTGGATATAATCCAACGCTATCACTCCGAAGTTTCTTGATTTTCTGACAGCTTTCAGTCTTCTCCTTATGTGCTTTGTGGATTTCAGGTTGTCCTTTGAACTCTTAGCATTGGCAATCATAGTCTGATTGTCACAGTTCATAAGGATAGCCGGGACTGGCTTATCAACCATTGGCAAATCCATCAAAAGCTCTCGAAGCCATTCTGCTTCGACGCATGATGTGTCTAATGCTGTGAGTTCTGCTTCCATAGTCGATCTTGTTAAGATCGTCTGCTTGCAAGACTTCCAGGAAACAGCACCACCACCAAGTGTGAAGACATACCCACTTGTGGCTTTCATCTCATCAGCATCAGATATCCAATTCGAATCACTATACCCCTCAAGTACCGTTGGGTACCCAGAATAGTGAATTCCATAGTTCACAGTACCTTGCAAATAACGCATGACTCGCTCAATAGCATGCCAGTGCACAACTCCCGGATTGGAAACAAACTGGCTCAGTTTGCACACAGCAAATGATATGTCAGGCCAAGTAGCACAAGCTAGGTACATGAGTGAACCAACCACTTGAGAATATCTCAATTGATCAACAGCAGTGCCTTCGAACTTTCAAATCCGTACGCTAGGATCATATGGTGTTGCAGAAGGTTTGCAGTCCGAATATCCAAAACGGCTCAAAATCTTCTCAACATAGTGGGATTGCAAAAGTGTAATTCCACCCTCAGTATCTCTTAGTAGCTTGATGTCCAAGATAACATCAGCCACGCCCAGGTCTTTCATCTCAAAATTATGAGATAGAAAAGCCTTGACCTCCTCAATTACTTTGAGGTGGGTCCCAAATATCAGTATGTCATCAACATACAGACACAGTATAACTCCTTCGCCTCCACCATAGTAATAGTATACACATTTGTCAGCTTCGTTAACAACAAAGCCAGCAGATGTCAAAGTTGTATTGAACTTCTCATGCCATTGCTTAGGCGCTTCTTTCAGGCCATACAAAGATTTCAATAGCTTGCACACCTTTCTTTCCTGACCATTTACCACAAAGCCATCTGGCTGTTGCATGTAAATTTCCTTGTCTAGCTCTCCGTTAAGGAAAGCCGTCTTAACATCCATCTGATGGACGAGAAGACCATACGAGGCAGTCAACGAGAGTAACACTCGAATGGTTGTCAGTCTAGCCACAGGTGAGTAAGTATCGAAGAAATCTTCTTCTTCTTTCTAGGTATAACCCTTGGCCACAAGCCTAGCCTTGTACTTTTCAACAGTACCATCGAGCCTAAGCTTCCTTTTAAACACCCATTTACATCCCAATGGTTGGAAACCATAAGGACGATCAGTGATCTCCCATGTCCCGTTAGCCAAGACGGAATCCATCTCGCTACGGACCGCATCCTTCCAGTAATCAGCATCAGGTGATGCATAAGCTTCTGAAATGGTACTGGGAGTGTCATCGTCCATGACGTACACGAGGAAATCATCACCAAAGGACTTTATGTAGGAGATATGCCCTAGAGGCAATAATAAATGTTATTATTTATCCCCATGTTCATAATTAAGTTTGTATTCCGTGCTATAATTGCTATGGTTCTCGAGTCTGCAATAACACGAGGCTCGGAGGAAGACTCATATGCACGTGTGGAATAATAAACGGTAAAATGTATTCCTAGTATGGCCTCTAAGATTAGCTCAAGTGTTGCATGATGGTTCTGTTTTCCTGATCATGGGCATGACTATGCCGGCAACTTTGGGGACACAATGTTAGTAGAACACTTGTGGTTGAATCAACCCGATTGATGTTATGCTATGAGATACATTCGTCACAACTTAATGGTTAATAACACAGAGAAAGTTTACGTTTGCATAATTCCTTAGACCATGAGAGTATTGAGTTTCTTCATGCTTGATTCATGAACTTTGGGGTTTGTTAAACGTCATCCGTAACTGGGTGGCTATTACGGCGGCTTACGGGTTCATGGGAAAGTATGTTAAGTAACTTGATAGCTCAAGATTGGGATTTGCTCCTCCAGCGATGGAGAGATATCTCTGGGCCCTCTCGGTGTTACGGTATCCACCATCGTCTGGCCAGACACAATGTGATTTGATCACAGGGATGCCGGAACACGGGAACGAGAAAAGAGAACAAAACCAGTAACGAGGTAACTGGCATAGTGGACAAGTTGTTGATCCATGGGGATGCCGATAAATCTCACCTCGGCTATTTGTAACATATCGCGAAGCAACAGGAATAGCACACGGCAACAGGAGGTTCACTCGAATATTTATTCGTGTGGGTATAGGGGTCAATATGGGTGTCCACGGCTCCGATGTTGATCATTGATCGGAAAGAGTTCCGGTCATGTCTATACTCCACCGAACCTATAGGGTCACACGCTTAAGGGTCATCTATCTGCTGAATACTAGACAGGGAGTCTGAGAGAAAGTCACCGGAAAAGTTTCGGAGACAACGGAAGAGTTCCGGAGAGAGAACACCGGAATAGTTTCGGTAAAACCGAAAGGTTGTTTCGGAGTATACCATTAAGTCAAAATGGTTTCGGCACACGCCTGGAAATTCTTAGAGGGTGCCACAATTGTTCTGGGAACTTCTGGGATTTTTCCGAAGAAAAAACCCGGAAATGTTCCGGAGCTGCCGGAACCACTTTGGTTGCTTTTCGCAGATGAAAATCACTAATCCGGAATTGTTTTGGAACGCGTCCAAAATTATTTTAGTGGGTACTGGAATTATTTTAAGACCTACAGAAATATTTTCAGATTTAACGGTCGCGGAAAAATGTTTCTGTGAATAGTGAAAAGCACTTTTTGGTGGCTTCTTGGAGAAGCCACCTTGAGGGCGTTTTGGTATTTTTCCCCTAGTGGCTTCTTGGAGAAGCCACCCTTGGGCTTGGCCTATAAATAGGGGTGGAAGGGGCTACCCAAATACACTCCAACTCTCTCACACAATGCCATGCAATGATCTGGCTTCTTCTCTCCCTCCCACGAAAAGAGTTTTGTAGAGCCGAAAGGCTGTCTGGGTTCCGGTGGGAACTAGTTCTGGATGGCGAAGCCCTGCCGGATAGATAACACTGTAAGTGTGCAACCCCGTAGAGAGCTCGCAGGTTCGATCTTTTTGCCCGAGGGGATGTTCGAGAGTGCCTCCCGAAGGGCTGTCCGAGTGACCGTCTTAGTTTTGAGGGTCCTCCCGAAGGGCTGTCCGTGACACCGTCCGAGGGACTGTCCGACCGCCTCCCGGATGGCTTACGAGGGGCAGACGAGGGAGTACATCCTCGTGGTTGGGAGGTTGTAAATCCTAGCCGCGGGGATCTGCACCGACGATCTACATCGACTCTACTTCCGCTGGGCTACGAGTCGGTAACGATCGGATCGAAACCTTGTATGCAGTCTTCATAGTGGTCCTGGGCTGGTGCGTTGGTCAGAAATTTTTGTTTTCTGCTGCGTTCCCCTACAGTGGCATCATGAGCCGTGCTATGCGTAGATGCAGGTTATGATCTAGAATACATAGAGATGTATGGGTGTTGCACAATATAACTTGTAGTAGATGAGTTCTATTACTGAAAATTATTTGTGCGGGTAGCAGATGAAATCTGTTACCCGATGTTCCTATTTCTTCCCTTGAATTTGCGTATTTCTGATCTTGATAACGGCATGGTGGAGTTTCAAAGTTCTGGCAATCCGTGATCCTGATTGATCAACGAAGTGCTAACAGTTCATTGAATTCCACCATAGTTAAAAGAAAGATGAAATTTCGCAGACGAAAGGGCAATGCAGATATGATCTGCACGGGGGTGATGCATATGACGAAGTTTAGTATGGGGCTCAAGATTTTATTATCTCGTGTTTCATACACCCCGCAAAGTTAATCTAGCGACTTGGATAATCATGCCTGATGATGGACATTGGTAGCTTTGGTTTGTTTCGAAACCTTAGAAGCCACGTAAAATAACATTTTGCATAAACCGATTAGAGGCGTCTAACTTGGTTTTGCAGGATGTGCATGTGATGTGGTATAGCAGTTCTCATATTAATTCGATTATGTATGAGATGACTATATAATGTAAATTAACATGACCTGTGTGTCATGATTCGGCATGATGGATGGAGCCATATGATTGTCACTTTAATTACCTGCGTGTCAACCTTAAGTAATGCACTTATTTTATTAGCTATAGAGATAGCAATATTATCTGGTGCATCGACAAGGTGGTGGCAATCTTCGCAAAGGTGAACACCGACACGAATGCCGAAGACGAAGAAATTAAAGACTTCTCCGTCAAAAAGGGCTATACCATATCATGCTATTATGAATTGCCTGAGATGTTTATCCCTTGTGGTGCACCCTTTTGATTGCGCGGTAGTCGCTTTTTATTAGGGTGATCTCTCACTTAAAATATCAAGTAGTTAGTGTTCTCCCAAGTGTAGCACCGTCACAGCATCTTTCCTTTCGGGGTGCGCCATGTCCACATGGGTACGAACGATTGTACGGGTGTAAGGCGGGTGAGGTCAGACCTCGCAGCGAGATCACTTAGTTGTCTTGACGTTCATGGCAGGATCGTCCTGAGCTCGGAACACATGCATCGAAAGATGAACAAGAGTCATATAGACATGTGATCGGCAAGTTTGCCTACCGATTGAAATTCTCGTCATCAGTGATGTCCACATCAATGGCGTTGAATTGAAATGCGGGTTTTGTATCACTCACAATCAATTATGAGAGATATTGATTTGAGTGGGAGCGCACTGTAGAATTAACTTGTTTAATTCTCTATGCAATTAATTATGAACTTTGTCTAAGTGAAATTTGCATAATAGTTGTAGAATAATGGCTCGTGTTTCCACCTTCCCTATTAAAATTGAATAGCTGTTTAGTATCTGGTTAAAACTTTATGGTTGGTAACGTAATGTGAGGATTATCCTCAAAAGTGTCGAGAAGGACTTGTCCTATCGCATGCTTTTGGTATTCTCCCGCTAATGCTATGGATAATGTGACTCTCATCCTTCGATCCAAAAGCTAGATTTCCGTTACGGTCAAGTGAAATATGTTTGCTTCCATGAGACCCGAACTTCAAAAGTTTGGGATAGCTATGTGATATTCACGGAACTGAAAATTAGTTTCAGATACAAACAAAGGCTAGTAGATATGGGATATCCAAAGCAATGTTTGTTTTGCAAATTATTAGTAAAGTGTTTACTATGCATTAGACTGATAAGAGAGGGATCCAGAAGAATGCCTGTCATGTGATGAAGGTGAATAAAACAACAACTTAAAGAGAAAGAAAATGTCCAAAGGGTGTTAGTGTGACTTACACACCTAGGAAGTCCGGGGCTAACGCCACTCTTAAGTTGGGTGCTTCTTCTGAGAGTAGGAAAAATACTAAAAGTTAAAACTGTTAGAAGTATAAAGGCAAAAAGAGAGAAGACTAGAATATCCAGCTCATGTATGAATGTCATACAAGTTATTGATGTATAAAAGGCTGGTCAAAGATATAATTCTTGGGAATTGTGATTAAACTGTTAATCACTAATTCTTGGGTATTGTGAATTGATCACAAAGATACCCGCTCAATTGCATTCTGTTGCGACTCGATGCAAGAACTACTACGGCCTAAAAGACTTGCCGGGAATGAGGTTTAGATACGCGCTGGGAACATAGTAAATGTTACTATACCTTCCATCGGTGTATTACCATCTGTATTTATTTTCATAATTCATTTAGAGTTTTATACACTCTAGCCCATTGCATAAAGTATGTTGCAAGAAGGTTATTCATAAGAGAACTTTTGATGTTCTGTATTATGAATGACATATGGGCCATACTTTCATTATGAATGAGATGTATGTTATGAATATTGATAATAATATATTACCTCTGGGTTTACTTTCATAATTCATTTTAGAGTTTTTTACACTCTAGCCCATTGCACAATGTTTGTTGCAAGAGAGTTGTTCATAAAAGAACAATTGTTGTTCGGTATTATGAATAACATAAAGGGCCATGCTTCCATCAAGGATGAAATGTATGTTATGAATATTGATGGTAATATGATACATCCATAACACTGACGCTAAATGTCGCAAGACCAAAAGAATACCACATATATGTGGCACTGCATTTGGTCACATTGGAGAAACCCGCATGGAGAAATTCCATTATGATGGATTTTGAAGTCGTCTGATTATAAATCATCTGACACTTGCAACTTTCATCTGAAAAGTGAAGTGACTGAAATACCGTTCACAGGCCATAAGGAACGAGCAATGAATTTATTGGTGATCATACATTATGATGTGTGTAGTCCAATATAGGTTATTGCTAGCAGTGGATTTGTCTATCTTCAGAAATGACTCAAGTAGATATATGGATATTTGCTTGATGAGACGTAAGTTTGGATCTTTTGAAATCATTCGAAAGGTTTTCAAAATGAAGTAGAAATTATTGTAACAAGAAAATTATGTTTCTGTAATTTGATTGCGGAAAGGAATATTTGAGTTACAAGTTTAGCGAATGTCTGATGAATTGTGAAAAGAGTTTCATAACTTACACCTCCCAGAACACCACTGTGAGTGGAATGTCTGTGAAGATGTAATCAAACCATTTATGACATGGTAAGATCAAAGATGACATAAATCAATTTGCCATTATCCCTTTTAAAAGTAATGCTTTAGAGACTGCGGCTTTTACACTGAAAAGAGCGCCATCAGATCTGTTGAAATGGCGCCATGGTATGGTACACCCAACCATGTTATATCTTTTCTTAACATTTGGAATATGGGGCTTGTGTAAAATAGTTACAAACCTATTCCAAATCAGACAAGTGCTACTTTGTAGGTTATCCCAAGTTATTGGGTATTCCTCCCTCACTGTACCGAGGCAAAATGTTTGCCACAAAGAACGGTGTGATTTTGAAGAAAATGTTTCTTGCAAAAAGGTGAGTGGGAGGACAGTGCAACTTGACGAGATAACAGTATCTTCGTCATCAGGTCAAAGGAAAGAAACCTTGGAAGTAATTCCAGAGTTTCCTACTGCGACTGATACGGAAGTCTCTACAATAAAATGTATGGACTTCGGTCGAACTTGCAGCTGAACCACGTAGGCAAGACTCGTGCAAACCTCTCAGGTGCGCTAATGAGATATTGTTGTTGGACAACAGTATACCTATGATACACAAGGAAGCGTTGATGGGCCCTGACTCCGGAATTGGCTAAAAGCCAATATAATCCGAGATAGTTTCCATATAAATGATTCAAGATTATATCTTGATAAACCCTTCGGAAGACTTAGAGTCTAACGAACATTAATGGAACTATAAACTGATGTGGATAAAATGTTTTATCCATAAAGCTCGACTTGTTGAAAATAACAAGTTCAAGGAGTTGACTACGATGAGGTTGTCTCACCGTAGCGATGCTTAAAGTCAGTTCGGGTTAAACTAGCAATTAATACATATTTCAAACATGAGATATGAAACATGGATGCCAAAAGGATTTCCATGTGATGGAAATGCAACCTAGGACTTGCATGTGATACAGTCCAAAGTATTTTGTCGATCCAGAGGATGCTAGTGAGTATGCAAACTTCAGAGTTCCAGCAATGGACAGAAGAGAGCAAAATGGAGTTGGAATCTTCGTTTTTGATGAAATAGTCAAAAGAGTTTGATTTCATCAATGGATAACGAAGATGCTTGTGATTACAAGAAAGTAAGTGGGAGCATAATAATATTTCTAAAAACTTTGTGTGCTTGACACATTGTTGATTGGAAATAATATAAATTTCTTGACACGAATTAGGACTTCATTGAAAATAGTTTTTCGATGAAGTGCTTGGGCTAAGTAGCCTTGATATTGGGCATAACTATCTACGGAGATAGTATTGCCTGATAGGGCTAAGCCAAAATACATATTGACGAGATGCTAAAAACAGTTTAGCATTAAAAACACCAAGGAGTGATTCTTGCCGAAGTCACATGGAAAGTGTTTTTGCAAGACTCGATGTCCCAAAACACTGATGAGCAAAATACATGATGGATTTTCCACACACCTTTGTGTTTGGATTAATCATGTATTCCATGGTATGTAAAACAACCATATATGTCCAATACTCCCAAGTTGTTGCGAGTATAGATACCAAAGTGATCAAAGTACTGATCATGGGACAACAGTGAAAAATGTCGTTGAGTACTAAAGTAGCACTGATGACATGTTTTATCGCAAGCAGAGATTATGAAGTGCTTGTTGTAAGTAATTACATCGATACAGTCTTCATCAATGCTCCATGCGATTTTCAATTTAAGTTAAGGGTTTTGTGTAATACACGATATGGTGGCACGGTAGTTGGAAATTGTTCCAAACAGGATACCGTGGCGAATTCTATAACATAGGCTAAGTATGTTGACGCTTTGGAAGCGACAAAGAAGATGTTGAATCATATAGTTCATTAATGAACTTAGTATGGTTCCAAGATGGCTTTGGTAAATGGGACACTATTGTAGATAGTTGCTCCATAGCTCAGTCTGAGGAATCAAGGTTCGACCAGTGATTCACATATATACAAAGCCAAGTCCACACAAAATATGAATTTTGTGAAAGCGTGAAAACGCGAGGATATGCAAAGATACACACGGACCTGAAGTTGTCAGCTCCGTTGGACATCAGGCTATACCACAAGTGAAGCATATTTTACACCGGTATGCCATAGGTGTAAAGTGCTTTAGCATTGACTAGATTATTGACTCTAGTGCAAGTGGGAGTCTGTAGGAGATATGCCCTAGAGGCAATAATAAATGCTATTATTTATCCCAATATTCGTAATTAAGTTTGTATTCTGTGCTATAACTGCTATGGTTCTCGAGTCTGCAATAACACGAGGCTCGGAGGAAGACTCATATGCACGTGTGGAATAATAAACGGTAAAATGTATTCCTAGTCTGGCCTCTAAGACTAGCTCAAGTGTTGCATGATGGTTCTGTTTTCCTGATCATGGGCATGACTATGCCGGCAACTTTGGGGACACAATGTTAGTAGAACACTTGTGGTTGAATCAACCCGATTGATGTTATGCTATGAGATACATTCATCACAAGTTAATGGTTAATAACACAGAGAAAGTTTATGTTTGCATAATTCCTTAGACCATGAGAGTATTGAGTTTCTTCATGCTTGATTCATGAACTTTGGGGTTTGTTAAACGTCATCTGTAACTGGGTGGCTATTACGGCGGCTTACGGGTTTATGGGAAAGTATGTCAAGTAACTTGATATCTCAAGATTGGGATTTGCTCCTCCGGCGATGGAGAGATATCTCTGGGCCCTCTCGGTGTTACGGTATCCACCATCGTCTGGCCAGACACAATGTGATTTGATCACATGGATGCCGGAACACGGGAACGAGAAAAGAGAACAAAACTAGTAAAGAGGTAACTGGCATAGTGGACAAGTTGTTGATCCATGGGGATGCCGATAAATCTTACCTCGGGTATTTGTAACATATCACGAAGCAATAGGAATAGCACACGACAGCAGGAGGTTCACTTGAATATTTATTCGTGTGGGTATAGGGGTCAATATGGGTGTCCACGGCTCCGATGTTGATCATAGATCAGAAAGAGTTCCGGTCATGTCTATACTTCACCGAACCTATAGGGTCGCACGCTTAAGGGTCATCTATCTGCTGAATACTAGACAGGGAGTCTGAGAGAAAGTCACCGACAAAGTTTCAGAGACAACGGAAGAGTTCCGGAGAGAGAACACCGGAATAGTTTCGGTAAAACCGAAAGGTTGTTTCAGAGTATACCATTAAGTCAAAATGGTTTCGGCACACGCCTGGAAATTCTTAGAGGGTGCCAGAATTGTTCTGGGAACTTCTGGGATTTTTCCGGAGAAAAAACCCGGAAATGTTCCGGAGCTGCCGGAACCACTTTGGTTGCTTTTCGCAGATGAAAATCACTAATCCGGAATTGTTTCGGAACGCGTCCAAAATTATTTTAGTGGGTACTGGAATTATTCTAAGGCCTACAGAAATATTTTCGGATTTAACGGTCGCGGAAAAATGTTTCCGTGAATAGTGAAAAGCACTTTTTGGTGGCTTCTTGGAGAAGCCACCTTGAGGGCCTTTTGGTATTTTCCCCCTAGTGGCTTCTTGGAGAAGCCACCCTTGGGCTTGGCCTATAAATAGGGGTGGAGGGGGCTGCCCAAATACACTCCAACTCTCTCACACAATGCCATGCAATGATCTGGCTTCTTCTCTCCCTCCCACGAAAAGAGTTTCGTAGAGCCGAAAGGCTGTCTGGGTTCCGGTGGGAACTAGTTCTGGACGGCGAAGCCCTGCCGAATAGCTGACATCGCATGTGTGCAACCCCGTAGAGAGGTCGTAGGTTCGATCTTTTTGCCCGAGATGTTGTTCGAGAGTGCCTCCCGAAGTGCTGTCCGAGTGACCATCCGAGCTTTGAGGGTCCTCCCGAAGGGCTGTTCGTGACACCGTCCGAGGGACTGTCCGACCGCCTCTCGGAGGGCTGTCCAAGGGGCAGACGAGGGAGTACATCCTCGCGGTTGGGAGGTTGTAAATCCTTGCTGCGGGGATCTGCACCGACGATCTACATCGACTCTACTTCCGCTGTGCTACGAGTCAGTAACGATCGGATCGAAACCTTGTATGCAGTCTTCATAGTGGTCCTGGGCTGGTGCGTAGGTCGGAAATTTTTGTTTTCTGCTGCGTTCCCCTACACTTTACAGTCATCTGTCTCTTGCTAGCTTCCTCGTCATCCTCGGTGGAACTTTCATCACTTTTGTGTTCATAATATTCCATCGGAATGGCAGGTTCAGGAGTCTCATCAGATTCCAGTCTAGAAGTGCTTTGCATATCTCTCATGGGTAAAATATCCTCAAAGAATGTAGCATCTTTAGACTCCATGATCGTACCGACCTTCACGTCGTGTACATCAGATTTCACCACTAGAAATCTATAGCCAACACTATGCTTGGCATTGCCCAGAAAAACGCAGTCCACAGTCTTTGGTCCCAATTTGCGCTTTTTGGTTATCGGCACATTGACTTTCGCCAAACAGCCCCAAATTCGCAAGTAAGAGAGTGTGGTTCTTTTCTTTTCCCATTGCTCATAGGGAGTAGCCTCATTATCCTTCGTGGGAACTTTATTTAGGACATGACATGATGTCAATACCGCCTCCCCCCACCATGCCTTGATAAACCTGACGTATCTAACATGGCGTTAACCAAATCTGTTAGAGTACGGTTTTTCCGTTCGGCAACCCCGTTTGACTGGGGTGAATAGGGAGGCGACCTCTCATGAATAATACCATGTTCCGCACAGAATAAATCGAACTCATTAGAAAAGTACTCTCCACCACGATCGGAACGAACTCATTTTATGTTCTTTTCAAGTTGGTTCTCAACTTCTGCCTTATAGATTTTAAAGTAGTGTAGAGCCTCATCCTTAGTATTTAACAAATACACATAGCAGAATCTAGTGGAATCATCAATCAACGTCATGAAGTATTTCTTTCCACCTTTAGTCAACACACCATTCATCTCACACAGATCTGACTGTATGAGCTCTAGTGGTGCCAGGTGTCTCTCCTTCGTAGGTTTGTGAGGCTTACGAGGTTGCTTAGCTTGCACACGCGCATGGCACTTAGAGCCTTTGGCTAAAGTGAAACTCGGGATTAAATTCATCTTAGCTAGCCGCGTCATACAACCGAAATTAATGTGACAAAGACGTGAATGCCAAATCTCAGATGCATTCACACTAGAATATATTTGGTTCACGACTTTATTACAGAAATCCTGCAGGGAAAGGCGGAACAAACCACCGCAATCATATCCTTTTCCAACAAACAGTCCATATCGAGATACGACTACTTTATTGGACTCAAATACTAACTTAAACCCTTCTTTACAAACAAGGGAGCCACTAACGAGATTCTTCTTGATGGCGGGGACATGCTGCATGTTCTTCAGTTGCACATCTTTCCCGAAGTAAACTTCAGATCTACCATGCCAACACCATAAACAGAAGCATGCGAGCCATTCCCCACCAGGATGGAGGAATCTCATGCGACCTGGTAGGAAGAGAACAAAGACATATCAGCACACACATGAATATTTGCACCTGTGTCAACCCACCAATCAGTGGATTGACAAACTGAAAGTACGGTAAACAGATTACCATACCCAGATGCACCCTCATTGTTGCTCATAGTCACATTGACAAACTTGGAGTCCTGCCCTGGCTTCGTGTACTTGTTTGGGCACTTGTTTGCCCAATGCTCCTTTGAATCACAAGTAAAGCAGCCATCTCTCTCTTTGTCTTTCTTCTTACCCTTCTTCTTGAAGGTAGTATTCTGCTGGACAGTGTTCTTTCCCTTGAACTTGTGGAAATTATTTTGCACCACATTGGCGCTAGAAGAACCCTCTGCCCCTTTAGCATGTGAGTCCTTTGCTCTCAAGTTCTGCTCAACACATAGATGACTGATTTCATCCTCAATAGAGAATTCACGTCTCAAGTGCTTGAGAGAAGTAGCAAAGTTCCTCCATCCAGGAGGGAGTTTTGCAATAATGCAACCCGCGACAAACTTGTCCGGTAACTCACACTTCAGGAGCTCCAGCTCCTTAGCGATGCACTGTATCTCATGAGCCTGGTCCAATACAGGGTGGTTATCAACCATCATGTAATCATGGAACTGCTCCATAGCATATAGTTCGCTTCCAGCATCGGTTGCGCCGAATTTAACTTCGAGCGCATCCCACAAATTCTTGGTAACCCGCATATGAATATATGCGTCAACCAACTTGTCTCCGATCACACTCAGAACTACTCCGACAAAGATGGTGGTTGCCTCCATAAACGCCTTCTCCTGTTCAGGAGCAATCGTTTCCGTGGGAGACACACTACCAACCCAGAACATGTTCATCGCTGTGAGCCACAAGGTGGTCCTAGTCTGCCAACGCTTAAAATGCGCCCAGGTAAACTTTTCCAGTTTCAGAGTAGCGGCAAAGCCTTGAATCGAAAAGTGCGTAAAATAAGGTTTTTGGATTGTTGGAAATATTAGCACTTTTTCGATCAGATTAATCCATGAGTAAACAGTAAACATGGCAATCACAGTATGCAACTCATACCGATACCTAAGCATGTGAGCACATACAGTACATAGAACTGAAACATCTATGAACAACATATATATGGCCAGCACATGAATAAGCACATAAATGGGTAAGTGAGGGATGAACAAATCATACCCTCCGGTTGGCCAAGCCAACGCGGCGGCAACATCAGCAGCCTCGGCGTCGTCCGTGGCCTTCTTCTTGGCGGCGGCGTCGTCGTTCGCCATGGGTTCGATGCAAGGGAAGTAGTGGAAGCAGAGGAGGACGAAGACGAGAACAGATCGGGAGCAGTCATGTCAAGACACTCCCCAAAAACCTTATTGCCGTTCTCCCGAGCAGGATCTCGAAGACAGGGTTCTGGAGGCACCTGCTCTCCCGACCAACTGTGCACGCGGTCGTCGAGATGGGATCGTCGGAAGCAGCACAGAGTGAGAGGAATAGTAGATGACGGCTAGGGTTGTGCAGGAGGGAGTGAGTGAACTGAGTTAGGGTTCACTCCATAGGCCAGCGCCTCCTTATATAGGCCGTCAGGTAGATGGCCCTGGGCTAAGGCCCACGACCGAGTCCGCGAACAGCCCACGGTCCAACGTCTCGGACAGTGGCACTTCTGTTAGCGACTCGTTAATTAATCAACAATTAATTAACTATTCCTGACCGACAAAAATAAGGCTTGGCTCGGCTCATTCCCGCAACCCGCGGCACGCGCGCGTGTCGTGACGAGGCGAGGCGGGCGGCGGAGGAGGAGGAGCGTGCATGTACAACTCCTCTTCCCAAGCTCCCAATGGCATGTGGTAGAGCAGCCCTTATAAAGGGGTCTCACTTTCTTACTGTAGCAGCATGGTACTAAACTTCCCACCACTTGCCATGCACCTAAATGGGCCTTAGAGATTAACCAGGGATTATTGTCTTATATGGGCCAAAGCCCATCTATAATCCAACATCTTGTTCATCGGGAGCCAAGCGGCTTGGACGGAACAGCCGAAACGGGGTCCTGTTCATTGACTCGGGGTCTGGCGTACCACAAAACGGAGGAAACGGCCTTCTGTTCGACCGCCTACGGTCGAATTGGGGTCTGTTCATCAGGAGGGGTGAGGCGTACCGCAAAACGGAGGAAACAGACTTCTGTTCAACCGCCTACGGTCGAAACGGGGTCCTGTTGATCGGGAGGACTCTGACGTACCGCAAAACTGAGGAAACGGACTTCTCCCCAACTGCCTACGATCGAAACGGGGTACTGTTCATCAGGAGGGGTGTGGCGTATCGCAAAACGGGACTCCATGGGCTACTGTTCATCCACGGTCGACTTCCTCCAGCCTCCACCAGCTACTGTTCATCCAGCCTCCACGGGGTTCTATTCATCCACCCCCAACCGGCTGGGGTGTGGCAGCCTCTTCGGGGTCCTGTTCATCCAACGGCAACCGCCTACTACCACAGGGTCCTGTTCATCCAACCCCCACCGGCCGGGGTGGGGCGTACGAGCATGCGACAGCAACGGGAACTGTTCATCCACAGCCAACCAACCAGCTAGGTCAAGTCACCACGTCTCACGCAAGGGGCTCGATCGATTGATGCAACAATAGTCTTGACTCGTTCTACGTATCGCGCGCGCGGCAGCAACGGGCACTGTTCATCGAGAGGCAACCCAACACCGGCTGGCTACGTCTCGCACGGGGGCTCGATCGGCTTTAGTAAGCAGCGAGAAGGATCGATCGGGTTTAGTTAGTAGCGAAGGGATCGATCGGCTTCTGTACGTAGCTAGTGCAATCGCTCGGGTTCAGAAAGCGAATGCCTCGCTTGGGTTCATTTAGAGAACGCCTCGCACACACGCGCGCGTGCGAGAGAAACGCGCAAACCACACTGCATCGCTTGGCCCCGACCACCCACCGTAACCGGGAACTCCCCGAAAATTTCCTCGGCCTCACTTCTACCACGATTTTTTACGTCATGGTTGGCCCAAAGAATGTCATGCGGGTGCGTCTCTGGCCCGTCCAGGACGAAAAGCCCATTTTCTGTCATAATTTTTTTGTCATAGAAGTAGGAGCCCACCACATCTATGATGATACGTGTTTTTGTCACAATTAACGTCATAGAAGTGTCACAACCATGACAAAAAAGTTAGTGAGAGGCCTCACATATAAATACACTATCTTGGACACCTTTAATGATTGTGAGCCCCCATTAAATATTTTTAGCTTGATCAAATAGTTGATGTTTGACAAGGAAGACAACGTAATGAGTTATGTTTGTCTATATTCACATAGAAGTTATATTGTCATGAATCCTCTAACATATGGTGCTTGCTAATAATCTTTTGCTAGCCAAAAATTCGTACTAAGTAGAGATACTACCTGTGCATCCAAAAACCCTTTAAACCCAGTTTCTTGTCATAAGAGTCCACCATATCTACCCATGGATTGAATAATATCCTTCAAGTAAGTTGTCATCGGTGCAAAGCAATAAAAATTGCTCCTAAATATGTATGATCTTTTACTGTAAGGGAAAGTAAACTTTGTACGATCTTGTGATGGCAAATAAATAAAAGCGACGTACTGCATAATGAAGGTTGCTATCACAAGGTGCAATATAAAGTGAGGTTCCTTTGCATTAAGAGCTTGCACATCCAAATAAGAAAAAGCGCATGACAACCTCTACTTCCCTCTGCGAAGGGCCTATCTTGTACTTATCATTTGTTACTATTATTATGCAAGGTTCAAATATTCATCCTTATTCCACTCTTAATCATTCTCCACCTGGCAAGCATCATGTGGTAGGTAAATATTCAGGTACATATATCCAGTTGAATGTAGGTAATCATGAGTTATTATTGTTGACATTATCCTTGAGATAAGTAAGCTGGGAGGTGAAACAATAAACACCTATCTTCCTATGTGTCTGACTGAAACGTTTGCTCCAAAAATATGCCCTGAGTGTTAGCAATCATGAAAGATTATATGATAGTTGAGTGTGTGAAACTTGCTACACAAAAGCTCTTACATAGACTCTTCCTGGAAATATGGTGAATTGTGATTGTTTCAATGACTAAGAACACAGTGTGCTAGTTTCAAGAAAGTTTATGCTTTATACTCCGTCATGTGAATGAATTGTTACATGATCATGAGAAGTTTTATAATAATTAGCTGCTACTATAATAAGGATCATATGCTTCTATGCCCGAATTTTGTTTTATCGACACCTCTCTCTCTCTCTCTCTCTCTAAACATGTGGTCTTGATTATCGAATTCGGCATTCGCTTGAGGACAAGCGAGGTCTAAGCTTGGGGGAGTTGATACGTCCATTTTGCATCATGTTTTCTTACTATTATGTATAGTGTTTTTGATTAATATTTCTCTTTAAGATGCAATTCTAATGCCTTTTGTCTCTTATTATGCAAGATCCACATGAAGAGGAAGATTGCCGGCAGCTGGAATTCTGGACCTGAAAAGACCTACAACAGAGATGGCTATTCTCCAGAGCTCCAAATGACCTGAAAATTGACGGAGATTTATTTTGGAATTAATAAAAAATACTTGAAGAAGAATCACCAGGAGGGGCCCCACCAAGGAGGCACAAGCTCAGGTGGCGCCCCCCTGGGGTGCGCCATGTGAGCTTGTGGGCCCCCCAGCAGTCCTCCGTGGCCCATCTTCTCCTATATGAAGCCATTTGCCCTAGAAAAAAAATCAGAAGAAGACTTTCGGGATGAAGTGCCGCCGTCTCGAGGCAGAACCTGGGCAGGAGCACTTTTGCTCTCCGGCGGAGCGATTTCGCCGGGGAGGAAATCGAAGCCATCGGCATCACCAATGATCCTCTCATCGTGGGAGGACCAATCTTCATCAACATCTTCACCAGCACCATCTCATCTCAAACCCTAGTTCATGTCTTCTATTCAATCTTTGTCTCAAAACCTCAGATTGGTACATGTGGGTTGCTAGTAGTGTTGATTACATCTTGTAGTTGATGCTAGTTGGTTTACTCGGTGGAAGATTATATGTTCAGATCCTTGATCACACCTTATACTCCTCTAATCTTGAACATGAATATGATTTGTGAGTAGTTCCGTTTGTTCTTGAGGACATGGGAGAAGTCTTGTTATAAGTAATTATGTGAAGTTGGTATTCGTTCAATATTTTGATGATACGTATATTGTTCTTCTTTAGTGGTGTCGTGTGAATGTCGACTACATGCACTTCACCATGTTTGGGCCTAGGGGAAGGCATTGAGGAGTAGTAAGTAGATGATGGGTTGCGAGAGTGACAGAAGCTTAAACCCTAGTTTATGAGCTATTCCGTAAGGGGCTGATTTGGATCCATATGTTTCATGCTATGGTTAGATTTATCTTAATTCTTCTTTCGTAGTTGCGGATGCTTGCGAGAGGGGGTAATCATAAGTGGGTTGCTTGTTCAAGTAAGAATAGCACCCTAGCACGGGTCCACCCACATATCAAATTATTAAAATAGTGAACGCGAATCAACTAAAGATGATGAACGTAACTAGACGAGAATTCCCATGTGTCCTCGAGAACGCTTTTGCTCACTATAAGAAGTACTTTCGGCTTGTCCTTTGCTACAAAAAGGATTGGGCCATCTTGCTGCACCTTTGTTACTATTGCCACTTGTGACGAATTATCTTGCTATCAAACTATCTGTTGCTACTACTTACAGCACTTGCAGACAATACCTTGTTGAAAACCGCTTATCATTTCCTTCTGCACCTTGTTGGGTTCGACACTCTTACTTATCTAAAGGACAACGATTGATCCCCTATACTTGTGGGTCATCACATAGCTGTTCGACTAAAAGGGGGGAAAGATGGACCTTGGATCGTGAATGGACAGTGCTTGAAGATATACGTCGCTAATGAACAAAAAGAAGAACGGGAAGTGAAAGAGGTGAGTTTTATCATGATCGAGGAAGCTGAATCCCTCCGAAGGAAACGAAAGGTATGAAAAAGTACTACTGTAACATAGATGTGAATATTGGTGTAGGAGTTATTTTCGTTGAGTTACACCTGTTTAATCTTATGCCTGAGTCATTAAAGTTTCCGCCCATAGTTGGAGGTTTTCGTCACTAACCTTTCAGGAAGATAAAAATTTCTAAGGAAGAAATTGACGAAGAGGCCAACAAAGCAAAAGACGGCGTGTCATATGACCACTACTGGTCGTATGGGCGGTCGCATGGATGAATGACAGAAATGGCGATGATCAGAGAGAAAATGATGACATTCTTGGCGGGCCCTTATGGTCGTCTTGGTGGTCGCATGATTATTCGTCGATGAAGAGTTTCATGACAGAATGGACGACGACGTATCACGCGATCACCTGGGATCGCATAACCGGTCGCATGAACACATCGCAGTAACAAGTGCGTAAAAAAGAGACCTCGGTCGTGCGAGCACTCCCGCTCATATGGAAGGCCGTCAATTGGTCTGTTACCGCGATTCTTTCCTGAGTTTGTTTTGATCTCTTTCTAACTAACTCTTATGCCCAATCTCGATTATCAGGGGACAACCTTTCTAAAGGGGGAAAGGGCACGTCCTTAAGCCCTAAACCCATCTAATCTCACATCTTCTTTGCTTGCCATCTCCCCCAAGAGCTTCTTGTTGTAGATACAAGTTTCGCCATGAACACCAAGTCCTCATCCATCTGAGCTCGCATCATCCCCTTCCCCAACTTGGATGATGTTGTGCCCTCTGGATGGGAAGACTTGAGGAAGCTGAGCCTCAAGGATGAACCATGCCTGGAGAAGGAAGAGCTGGACGACAAGGTCGAGGTGGTGGAGATCAAGGAGGAGGAACCAAAGAAACAAGGGAATGGCGACACCACTCCAGATGAGTATCCTCCTGATCCCTACCAATTCAATATCTGAGGATCTATTCCATTATTTCCTCTGGGGCCTCCTCGGAACGAGTGGGGAAAGGAGCCACCTACCCCAGAAGAGATGAAGGAAAAGATCAAGGAATTGGAGAAGGTTTCGAAGGCTTGCGTGAACGTAATTGGAGAGGGTATTGACTCTTACTGGTTAATGAGCAAAGACCTGGAAGCCAGGGTCGATGGTCTCTTCCACAAGATCGGACTCCTGATCGATACCCTTAATCAAAACACTGGACAACTTGAGTTTTTAACCCAGGTTGTAGATGATCAGCAGGTCGTGATTGAGGAGATGAAGGGGTGGTTCCAGAACATCTTCGCCGCCTGGAAGGACACCCAGGAGTGAGCATGAAATGCTAAGTGCCTGGATCTCCCCGGCTTGATTGTAAGCTTGGGGGAGATTCACGTGCACTTTGTATCTTTACTTTCCTGCATTTCCTTACCGCAAGTTGAGATTAGGTTATAAATTTTATTTTTGTTAAGATTGAACTCTCATTTTCTCTTTTGAATAAGGGATGATCCTTTCTGATGAGTATTTGGATGTCTTGATGTTTGGGATCATTATTGCTTTCTTGAGAACGTACCGGATGATAGTTGTGATCTAAATAGTAGCACATATATACTTGTATGATGATTATAAGTACTCCACATTGCAGTTGTGAAGTTTTTGAAAGGATATGAAATAACTATATATGCTAGTTCATTAAAGGTTCAACTGATAAAAGGGCAAGCAGAAAAATAAATGAATCCTCTTAAATTGAAAAGTGCTTTTAGAAAAAGAGTTCTCCTGAGATTCATGTCTAGCTTGCATATGACATAAAAAGTGAGATGAGCTCTTAAAATGTCCCAATGACAGGAGACAAAAATGCTTAAACAATATTGAATCTCTGAAAGAAAAGAGGAGAAAGAATCTTCCTCTGCTTGCCCGGTTGAAACAACGATGAACTAGGGTATGAAGCTGTTACCTGTCCACAATAAAATTGAGTGACAAAGTGTGGATGCCTGCATGATCATTGTCGTAGTAAGGATGAGCTATCATTTATCATTAACCCTTTTATCCCTACTCATACCTATAAACAATGACAGACTCATGTTTCTTTCATATCCGTATCTCATAAACACCAAGTTGACCTTGTTCTTTACAAGCTACGGTACTTGCTCGGGGACGAGCAAGACATAAGCTTGGGGGAGTTGATGAGTCCAATTTTTCTGATAATTTTGCTAGGTATTTTGTAACTACATGGTAGGCTTTGTGGAATTTTACCGCGTTCGCGCACCTCTTTTTGTTGATAATCTCTCAGGTAACGCTTTTTGTACCATTTAGCATAATATGGAAGAATTCCCCAGAAATGGTAGTGGAATCACCTATTTAAAGTGATAATCACCTACCAAAAAAGAATCAAGCAAGGATGCCAAAGAAGGAATCGTCATCGCGCTTCCAGTGCAAAAGACAACATTCCATGCGACCGTGCCTGCTCGCATGGACGGTCGTATGGAGTGCCATCACCGTTGTCGAATCGACTACTTCCACTCCGTGAAATCGGATTGGGGGTCAGACGTCGAGAGAGACCAGAAACTCGTCCAGAAGGCAGAACCATAGCCTATGCTACTTGTGCGCTGCGTTGGGATTTCCCCCGAAGAGGAAGGGTGAAGCAATATAGTAGCGGATAAGTATTTCCCTCGGTAGAGAACCAAGGTTATCGAACCAATAGGAGAACCACACAAACACTTCTTAGCAGTACCTGCACACACAAGAGCAATTACTTGCACCCAATGCCGGCAAGAGGGTTGTCAATCCCCTTGTACTCGTTAATTGCAAGGATCAAATTTGGTAGTGGTAGATAGATAAATTGCAAAGTAAAATATAAGTAAATAAATTGCAGCAAGGTATTTTTGGTTTTTGTAATATAGTTAAAATAGACCCTGGGGCCATAGTTTTCACTAGAGGCATCTCTATCATAAAAATAGCATTACTATTGGGCAATTGATAGAAAAGCGCATAGTTATGACGATATTCATGGCATGATCATGTATATAGGCATTACGTCTGTGACAAGTAGACCGACTCCTGCCTGCATCTACTACTATTACTCCACCAATCGACCGACTCCTGCCTGCATCTATGGTATTAAGTTCATGACAAACAGAGTAACGCTTTAAGCAAGATGACATAATGTAGATAGAATAAACCAAGCAATATGATTAAACCCCGTTCTTTTATCCTTAGTAGCAACAATACAAATACGTGCCTCGCTACCCCAGCTGTCATTGGGTGAGGACACCGCAAGATTGAACCTAATACTATGCACCACTTCCACTGAAGATCAACGAATCAACTTGGCCAAAAAAAAACCATAGATCAGAAAGCATTACATAGCTATAACAATCATACATAATAAAGTTCAGAAAAGACTCAATTACTTTCAATGAATATTCAAATCATAAACCCACAATTCATCGGATCCCAACAAACTCACCGCAAAAGAAGATTACATCGGATCGATATCCGAAGAGAACATTGTAATGAAGATCAAAGAGAGAGAGAGAGAAAGTCATCTAGCTAATCATTATGGACCCATAGGTCTGTGGTGGACTCCTCACACATCATCGGAGGTGCAGCAAGGTTGATGTAGAAGACCTCCATGATCGATTCCCCCTCCGGCAGATTACCGGAAAAGGCCTCCAGATGGGATCGTGGAAGAACAGAGACTTGTGGCGGCGGAAAAATTGTTTCGGGTGGCTCTCTAGGAGTTTTTGAATATTTGCGAATTTATAGCGCTGGAATTAGGTCAAAAGGAGCCACGAGGGGCCCACAAGACATGAGGGCGCGCCTACCCCCCAAGGCACTCCCTGTTGTCTTGTCGTCTCCTCGTAGGTCTTCTGGTCCACCCCCGAAGATTCTAGGGTCTCTTATGTCCAGAAAAAATCGCCAAACAGTTTCATAGCGTTTGGACTCCGTTTGATATAGATTTTCTGTAAAACCAAAAACAAGCAGAAAACAACAATTGGCACTGGGTACTGAGTTAATAGGTTAGTCCCAAAAAATGATATAAAATTGCATAAAAAGTATCTAAGAATGATAATATAATAGCATGAAACTATAAAAAATTATAGATACATTGGAGACGTATCAGCATCCCCGAGATTAATTCCTACTCGTCCTCGAGTAGGTAAATGGTAAAAACAGAATTTTTGATGTTGAATGCTACCTAGCATGTTTATCATGTAATATTTTTATGGTATAAATATAGAGAAACGATGAAGTAATTGATATCAACATAATAATATCCATGAATACAAGAACATAATCATTACTTTTTCAAAATATACGCTGCTCAGTGAATGTTATCCCTACTCATTGAATTATGTAAGCATGGCATGACTCCGCCTTCACCATGTAAATATAAATCATGAGCACCCTGGTGTCAAATCAAGCAATTATATCATACTTTTTCACGCGTGTTGTGGTTTTGTCACGGCAGATGTCCTCATGAAAGGACTTAGTCGTGAGGCCATAGCAGTTGTGTGGAAGCTCGAACGGGGCTGACCGAAAAAGCAATACACGAGTTTACCCAGGTTCGGCCCCTCACGGTGGAGGTAAAAGCCTACTCCTGCTTGATTGATATTGCTCTGGATCTCGATTACAATGGTGCGGATTCGCTAACCTAGCTTTTGAGATATTGCAACCTAGTCTTTTCGTCCCAGGGGCTCCCCTTTATATAATAGGTCGAGTCCCTAGTTTTACAGAAGATTCCGGGTCATCTTGCTAACCCGTATCCTACTCTGATTCTCATCTATCTTGCCTTCCAAGTCACGAATCTTTCCCCATCTAGGCCTTCTTTGAGAGTTGGCCCACAAGGCCTATGAGAGCCGGCCCTTCCGCCGGGTCTTGCCTTTAGGGCAGTCGTCTTGTCTCGAAAGACCTAGTACGATGTGACTCACTGAGCCTTAAAGCCCAGGGCCGGGTCACCGTCCTGCCAGGTCTCAACGCTGGGAAATATCCCCAACATTAGCCCCCAGTTTAGCTTGGATTTATCCATGTTAAACTTCGATCCTGAAAATAATACAAAGGAAAACCATGAAGGTTATGCTCCAACCCAGGTTTTCCTCGAGCCGGCAATTCCTTCATTCCCCGAATTCTTGTCATCTTTTCCGTCTCTCCAGTTCTTTTCTCTGGGTCAATCTTTGCCGGGTCTCGCAACCTGTCCACACTTAGAAACTTCTGCCACTTCATCTCATGACATCACCTTATTTGCTTCCGAAATGCTCACATGACATCACAACGAATCTTTGAAACAGAGATACTAAATCTTGTCAGGCACAAAAATCAAGGCGTCCTTTGAGCCTAAATTTACTGTACACCCCGGGGTTTCGCGCTTGCCGTTTCGGGCTCCTTTCCCTTATAAATAATGCGGCAGACCCCCTGGGTTCACTTTACCTTCTGCCTCCTGACCTTCTTCCTCTTGCCTCTAACGCATAGCGCCACCTCGAGCTCGTCGCCGCCGAAGACATCGCCCGCAACCAGCGCCGCTGCCATCATCGGGCCTCATCAAGAACACCGCGCCCGCATCAACATCAACGGCCTCGTCAAGAACCCTAACACGCGGATCTGTAAGTGCACCATTACTTCTCTGTAGTTCTCTCCTCTCTAGTTCTTCACTAGTTCGTCGGTGTTCATCCATAGTTCTTCCTCAGTAAAATGGCCGTAACTCCTTTGTAAATCTCTTTAGTCCCGTGGGCTACCGCGGTCAAAACTGCCTGAGACACAGATCCCCTTTTTCAGTCAATATAAATCATCTGTGTTGCCAATCCCGCAGTTGTCGCCTCAATTAGGTCTATTTCATTTTACTTTATAGCCATTTTTCAGATCTTAAAACCCAATCAAATCTGAACAGTAGCTGTTGCAATGCCTTGACCAGGACTTTGATTCGCAGTCCTTAATGGGTTATACTTGGTCCAACGTGCCGGCTCTCATACTGTTGGAAATCATAACTATCTGTTGCTAATTAAACTAGTGTCTTTAGTCGGCTTATAATATTGCCGACTCTCAAATCATAATTCATAGATTATTTCCAGTCCTACACATGTTTGACAATCACAACCCGGATGCTCAGGGCCGGCTTGTAATTTGACTTGCAACTACTGTAGCCCGGAATACCTCCATACCTTTGCCGGCTCTTAAATTATAATGATCCATGACTGCATGCTCTGCAAACATCAACTCAATGTTCACAACCCACATGCTAAAGCCGGCTTATAATTTATTCCTTTTATTTCTGTAGTTGATTTTCTTAACTGTGCATCCATGGCTCCCAAAGTGAGCAAAGCCGCCAATTGGGCCAAATCATGCATGTCTGAACTGATGCTCAATGATCTGGTGATGATTGGGTTGCTCCATGCCAAAGACCAGATAGAATGGCGTGCTCCTAAAGAAGAGACCCGGCTAGCTCCAAATCCCAATGAGATCATCATTTTTGGAGATCATTTGGACAGGGGCTTTCGGCCGCCGGGTTCAAAGTTTTTCCGTGACATACTTTACCATTTTGGCTTCAGGCCACAAGACCTCGGCCCCAACTCAGTTCTCAATGTGAGCAACTTCCAAATTTTCTGTGAAGTGTACCTCCAAATTGAACCTACAGTTAGCCTATTCCAAGAATTTTTCTTCTGCAACCGTCAAACAGAGTGCAAGAACGGCTGAAGCCTGGAATGTGGTGGAGTCACCATACAATGGAGAAGAAACTCCTACTTTCCTGAGATGGCATCCTACTTGTGAGCTGCGTTGGTAATTCCCTGAGGAGGAAGGGAGATGCAGTACAGTAGAGATAAGTATTTCCCTCAGTTATGAAACCAAGGTTATCAATACAGTAGGAGAATCACGCAACACCTCGTTAGCAGAACCTGCACACAAAACAACAAATCCTTGCACCCAATGCAAACAAGGGGTTGTCAATCCCTCGGCGGTTAATTGCAAGATTAAATTGTATGTGATAGATAGATAGATTAAACTAAAATATAAAATAAAATAAATAAAGAAAAAGTGCAACAAGGTATTTTTAGGGTTTTTAATATATGATTTAGATAGACCCGGGGGCCATAGTTTTCACTAGAGGCTTCTCTCAAGAAAATAGCATACGGTGGGTAAACAAATTACTGTTGGGCAACTGATAGAAAAGCAAATAATCATGACGATATCCAAGGCAATGATCATATATATAGGCATCATGCCCGAGACAAGTAGACCGACTCCTGCCCGCATCTACTACTATTACTCCACACATCGACCGCTATCCAGCATGCATCTAGTGTATTAAGTCCATAAAGGACGGAGTAACGCCTTAAGCAAGATGACATGATGTAGACAAAGTAAACTCACGCATGAATAAACCCCATCTTTTTACCCTTAATAGCAACGATACATACGTGTCATGTCCCTTTTTGTCACTGGGATTGAGCACCGCAAGATCGAACCCATTACAAAGCACCTCTTCCCATGGCAAGATAAATCAATCTAGTTGGCCAAACCAAATCAATAGACCAGAGAAGAAATATGAAGCTATAATAATCATGCATAAAAGAGTTCAGAGAAGACTCAAATAATATTCATGGATAATCTGATCATAAACTCACAATTCATCGGATCCCAACAAACACACCGCAAAAAGTGATTACATCGGATAGAACTCCAAGAACATCGAGGAGAACATTGTATTGAAGATCAAAAAGAGAGAAGAAGCCATCTAGCTACTGCCTATGGACCCGAAGGTCTGTGGTAAACTACTCACGCATCATCGGAGAAGCAGCAAGGTTGATGTAGAGCCCCTCCGTGATCGATTCCCCCTCCGGCAGATTACCGGAGAAAGACCCCAGATGGGATCTCTCTGGAACAGAGGCTTGCGGTGTTGTAAAAAGTAGATCGACTCCCCCCGGGGCGCGCCCTGGTGCCTCGTGGGCCACTGCTCCATCTTTTGGCCCTCTCCCGAAGCTTCCAGTACTTGTTATGTCCAGAAAAAAATCTCCAAAAAGTTTCGTGGCATTTGGACTTCGTTTGGTACTGATATTCTGGAAAACCAAAAACAGGCAAAAAACAGCAACTCGCACTGGGCACTAAGTTAATAGGTTAGTCCCAAAAAATGATATATAATTGCTGTAAATGTATATAAAAACATCCAAGATTGATAATATAATAGCATGGAACAATCAAAAATTATAGATACGTTGGAGACGTATCATGGCTCTGGCGAGTCACCCCAAGAACTGGCATAGGACTTGGTTTTACTGTAAAGACACCTCCCCAGATCAGGAGCGTCCACTGCCGGGATACAGACAAGATCGTCTGCCAGCTTCCATACACTTTGATACTTATGCCTCGGCTGAGGAGAGAGAAACATTCCAACCTATTTATGCAAGAATCAACGCCTTAATAGCCCATGGCCTATCTGGCGTTGACTTGACCCGGACCTGGATGGAGTGGAGAATCTAGCCACTTAGTTTCAGAACTCGCCTCATGCACACATATACTGGCGAGAAGACGACAACTTGCGCTTCAACAAGCAGAATTTGTCCAAGATAGATTTAATCAAGGCCACCAAGAAACTTCTTGGTGAGACAAAGGAGACAATCGCCATCGTTAGTCTTGCACCCTTCTATGCTGGCAACCCGGCACCAGCTGTGAGTCACCTTTTACCTTCATACTTAATACTTTTTATGCTATTCTTTGTCTTGCTTTATCTGATTTGTCAGCTCATCATCTTAGGAGGGCTCTGAATGGTGGAAAACAGAGCTGGACTCTGCTACTCCTCCTAAGGACCAGAACCAGGAGGACAACGAAGATGAAGATGAAGAGCATGAGGTAGAGCTTGATTCTATTGGCCATCTTTTTATGAAACTTGCTGACGCCGACTTGTCTCAGGATCAAGCCGGAACAAGCAGGACTGGTGTGATGCGGTAATATTGATTTCCTCAGAGTCAGACTCAGAAAAACTTGGTCAAAAGAGGACCCAGCTTGCGGTCCACAAGGTTCCATTTCCCCATCCATCTGCTCACTTGGACCTTAATTTATCTTTGAAGAAAATGCAGCATGCTGAAAATATGAAGAGGAAGACCCGGAGTAGCTCAGGCGAGCTATAAGACGGATTGTCTTACTAAAGATCTCCTTGCCAGGCTCGTCGGGAAATTCCAACAAGTCCCACGCCCAATCTCCCGCAAGTCGGCCTTTTTAAGCAACCGCTGCCACGAGATGACTCGGCTTATCTGACCTCTCCCTCGTCCGATGAGTCCAACGCCACTCAACTGCCGGCTTTCACCATCAACAAAGGGTAAGGGTAGCAAAGAACTTGTCTTATATTTTTTATCATATTTCATTGCCTCTATTGAGCTGATGTTTCTTTCCTGATTATAGTGCCAAAGCCATTACGAAAAAGAGAGCCGGCGAGTCTTCTGCTCCCATGGCGGAGACTGAGGGAAACCCGTCTCTTGATGCTGTAATGGATAATCCTGAGATCCAACACAACCCGGCTGGTCAAGATGAGCCGCCACTCCAAGACAACCCGACAAGTCCTATTCGCACCTCCACTCCTCCAGTTGTGGAGGAAGAAAGGAACTCCAACAGCGAAGCAGTCGACAGAGAGAGCCCAGGATGACATGGTTGTTACCGGTGAGACCCGGAACACCCCTCCTGAAACTTCAACCGCCTTGACTAAAATCATAGCCAAAGGCGAGTCGCCAATGACGAATAAGGGGAAGGCAAGTCTTCAATTTCAATCCTTTGAAGATCAAGACGTCGATTCTCTGCATCAGACTTTCCTGACCCAGCTGTCCGAGAGCCGGGATTATGAAGTAGCTATAATCAATAGCTTAAAAAGGAAATATGAGGTAAGTTTTACTGTTCCCTCATTTACTTGTATATATGTAGCCTCCAAATCTTAAGTAAAGATCCTTTAGTAATTTTTCTTGAGATTTGCTTGAAGTGAACTAAGAACCACTCCAAGTCTTAACAATTTTGGCCCGCCTTGTATTGTAGCCCTGACTGTAGTCATATTGTAGCCCCCAAGAGCCGGGTCACTATGCAATAGTGGGCTGGGTCTTTATTTCCTTGCCAAACTTTGACCTTAAATCAATTGGTAGCCCCCAAGGGCTGGCACATCACTATGTGATGGGCCGGGTCTTTAATAAATGTAGTTCAAAAATGCTCATGCATTAGCCCCCAAGTGCTATGTTGCATGCTTGCAGCGACATGGGACTTCTTTCTCCTTGTTTGTGAAATTTGCATAATGTAGCCCCCAAGTGCCGGGTCAACCGCCTGCGGTGACTTGGGACTTAATATTTTGTCCAGGATGTATTGGAAAAAGAATAGATGCTCTGTAGCCCCCAAGTACCGGGTCAGCCGCTTGCGGTGACTTGGGACTTCATACTTCTATAAATTTGATAGAAGCAAATATCCTGTAGCCCCCAAGTGCCGGGTCAGCCGCCTGCGGTGACTTGGGACTTGCTATAACTGTTGATAACTTGCATATATTTCTGCAGGATATGCTGAAACAGTTCGAGTCGCAAATTGCCGGCTTGAGAGAAGAAGTGGCAGTAGAGAAGAGATTACGAGAAGAGGCTGAAAAGCTATCCTCAGACTTCAAGAAATCTCTGATTACTTGCACCAACAACTTGGAAAAAGCCAAGACTGAATTTGCGAGTGAAAAGGCCGGCTTACTGAAGCGTGCCGAGGAGGTCTAATCAAAACTCGAGCTAGTATCCCAAGAACTACAGACACTTAAGGGTCATATTACTGATATGTGCATCGCCATCTTTGGTAAGCAATATTCTTCTTTGCGTCAACTCGCCCAATATAATCCGGGTTACTGATATGTTCCCTTTGTATTTGTCAGGCAGGAGAGGTCACAATGTTATTGGTCTTCCACTCATCAAACTGAAGGCCGTCTAGGCGATGCCAAGTGTGTTATGGCGGTGAAAAACACCAAGGCTCCTCCAACCCAGATTATGGAGATGATTAGGGAGTTCTCCACCGTGCCAGAGTAGATTGAGGAACTAAAAAGATCGGCTTGCAGGCAAGGAGCAATGTACTCACTGATGCGCGCCATGGCGTATCACCCGGAGATGGAGCCGGCTTCGCTAGCTGATGGGTTCCCAGAATTTAATGTGGACAACACGCCCTTTACGGAAAAGGACTATGTGCGTTGTGCGAAGGAGACCCGGGCAGCAGCAACAAAGATCGCCGAGGAATTAGACTTGACGAAATTTCAAGCCGGCTATTCTGAAGCCGGCAAACGCATGGAGATGCCCAACCCAAATCACGTCGAGTTTATTCCTCCATGTAAGCAATCTTTTGCCTCCGACGTCAGCACTTCAACTTTGATCAAGGAAGACATGGTGTTTGAAGCATTGTCTTCAATTCAGTGGCTGGCCGAAGACGGAACAAACGATGAGCCGACTGCTGAACAGTCAGCACATGTCAACCCGGCGTCCACTGGAGGTCAAGACGAGCAAGGCAACATTAATCCTGAAACTCCAGCTGCCGGCTCACAACCGTCTTCCTCGCCGCAAGTCTGAACTTTCTGGCATAAACTGTGTATGAAATAGCCTGATGATGGCTTGTAGGAACATCCTTTGTATTGCTGGCAGTGCCATCGAGCACTTAATACTTTGAGTGCAAAACTTGTGTATTTCAATGAATGACAAGAAGCCCTTTTTGTGCTGGAAATCCAAGTACAAATCTTGCTTTGAAGTTATAATTAGGCAACCCGAATGTTGTGTCAACCCGGCACCTGTGATTGCAGTACAACCCGCCATCTTGTAATAGCAACGTATATCGTTGCACGAGTCCTGAGACCCAGCAAGTATGGCGACTTGTTTTACTTTTTAAAAAACTGTTGGTACTTGGTGACATAGCATAAGCTGTGGTTGCAGTGCAACCCGGCAAATCATGTTGCCGTTATATTAATATCAAATGTAAGGAGACATGGCCTTTCTGAAAATAAAGCCGGTTTCTGCAACAAGACGTAATGTGTAAAAATGATTGTAATATAAATGCAAAGTATATAACATGTGAAGTATAACAATGCAAACTATAAAGATAAAAGCCGGCTTTCAAGGCACGACATAAAGACCGGCTTTCGAGGCTCGAGTCTGAATTTGCTTTCCAGTGGAAGCAGGCTTTGTAGCCTCTTTTGGTTTATGCTCGCTCTCTGAAAGCTGGCTCTCACATGACTTAACCAGTGTTTTAACTTTGATGAGTTCAGGGTCAACAATGTGATTGACTCATCAAGCGTTCAACCGGGTCACCTTTTGTGAGTAGCATCTTGCTAACAGGCAGGTTTAACCAAGTATATAATGGCATATGCCGGGTTAAGAGGGATGTTAATAGCTAAACTCGATGAGTTGGAAGCCCCCAAGTAACCAATGATCAAAGAAATAAAGACTCAACACACAAATTTTTTAGGCGAAACGACAAACTCTATTATCCAGAGATGCCAGCTTTATTTTCATTGATCATAATATATATACACATGAAGGTATGTACAAAAGATACTCCCAAGTCTGTGACTTAGGTATAATAGGGCCGAAGATGTGCAATATTCCAGGGTCGGCCGCCCTCCTCCTCAGAGGTGCGTGACTTGTTTGCTTCACAGATGTCAACAAGGTAATATGACCCGTTGTTGAGATTCTTGCTGATTACAAAGGGTCCTTCCCAGGGAGGGGGGAGCTTATGCATGCCTATCTGGTCTTGTATCAAATGGAGCACTAAGTCACCTTCTTGATACGTACAGCTTCGAACTCTACGACTATGATAGTGAAGGAGGTCTTGTTGATATATCGCAGATCAGGACGCTGCCAGATCGCGTTCTTCTTCCAAAGCATCAAGAGCATCTTGGCGAGCTTGTTCATTATCAGCCTCCACATAAGCTGTTACTCTGGGGGAATCATGACGGATATCACTTGGAAGCACTGCTTCTGCACCATAGACCGGGAAGAACGGCGTATAGCCTGTTGAACTGTTGGGAGTAGTCCGTATGCTCCAAAGTACTGCATGTAATTCCTCCTCCCAGCATCCCGGGGTTCGCTCAAGAGGCACCATGAGTCTTGGCTTAATCCCACGTAGCAACTCTTGATTAGCGTGCTCTGCTTGTCCATTGGACTGAGGATGTGCAACTGATGCCAAGTCAAGCCGGATATGTTCTCGCTGACAAAACTGCTTCATGGCCCCTTTGGACAGATTGGTGCCATTATCAGTGATGATGCTGTGTGGACAGCCATAACGATAGATCAACTTCTTTAAGAACTTGACAGCTGTAGCAGCATCACAATGACTAATTGGCTCGGCTTCAACCCACTTGGTAAACTTGTCAACTGCAACCAACAAGTGAGTATGTTTATTCTTGGATCTTTTGAAAGACCCAACCATATCAAGCACCCAGACTGCAAAGGGCCAAGTGATTGGAATCATCCGCAATTCTTGAGCCGGCACATGGGCTTGACAAGCAAACTTCTGGCATCCATTACACTTGCGAATGATCTCCTTTGCATCTGCATGAGCTGTAAGCCAGTAAAAACCATGTCGAAAAGCCTTTGCAACTAAGGACCTTGAGCCGGCATGATGTCTACAATCACCAGAGTGGTTCTCATTAAGGATCTCGCGGCCCTCAGGAGAAACACAACATTGAAAAATGCCTATAACACTTCATCGGTGCAACTCGCCATTGACTATGGTCATGGACTTGGACCTCCGGATAATCTGCCGAGCGATGAATTCCTCTGCTGGGTGCTCGCCACGGGTAAGATACGCCAGGTAAGGAACTATCTAGTCTGGTGTGGCATGAATAGCGGCCACCAATGCTACTTCTGGGTCAGGAATAGCAATATCTTCCTCCGTCAGTAACTTGACTGATGGGTTATGCAGAACATCCAGGAAAACATTAGGTGGAACGGGCTTGCACTGAGACCCCAAGCGAGACAATGCATTTGCTGCCTCGTTAAGCCGGCGATCAATGTGATCGACCTGTTATCCCTTGAAGTGGCCAGCAATATTTGTAACAACGTGCCTGTAAGCTGCCATGAGGGGGTCCATGGAATCCCAAGTCCCCGAGACCTGTTGAGCCACCAAATCTGAGTCGCCCAAACACCTGCATATTCTTAGCCATATGAAGTCCATGAAGCAGAGCCTCATATTCCGCTGCATTGTTAGTACAGGAAAACATAAGCCTCAAAACATAACAAAACTTATCACCTCGCGGGGAATTTATCACAACTCTAGTCCCCGAGCCCTCCAATTGCCTGGACCCATCAAAGTGGATCGTCCAGTATGTGGTATCCGGCTTGTCCTCCGGAGCTTGCAACTCAGTCCAGTCATTGATGAAATCCACCAGAGCTTTAGATTTAATAGCGGTCCGCGACACGTACTTGAGATGATGCGGGCTAAGCTCAATGGCCCACTTCGCAACCCGGCCTATCGCTTCCTTGTTCTGGATGATATTCCCAAGAGATGCAGAACTGACGATAGTAATGGGGTGTTCCTGAAAGTAGTGCTTCAGTTTGCGACTCGCCATGAACACGTGCTACTTGTAAACTGCGTTGGGATTTTCCCCGAAGAGGAGGGGTGATGCAGCATAGTAGAGATAAGTATTTCCCTTAGTGAGAACCAAGGTATCAATCCAGAAGGAGAACCACGCAAAACCTCATGAGCAGCACCTGCACACACAAAAGCAAATACTTGCACCCAACGCGGGCAAGAGGGTTGTCAATCCCCTTGAACTCGTTATTTGCAAGGATTAAATCTTGTAGTGGTAGATAGATAAATTGAAAAAGAAAATAAAAGTAAATAAATTACAGAAAAGATTTACAGGTTTTCTTTTTATATGATTAAAGGAGACCCAGGGACCATAGTTTTCACTAGAGGCTTCTCTCTCAAACGAGTAGCATACGGTGGGTAAACAAATTACTGTTGGGCAATTGATAGAAAAGCGCATAGTTATGACGGATTCATGGCAATGATCTTGTATATAGGTATCATGTCCGAGACAAGTAGACCGACTCCTGCCTGCATCTACTACTATTACTCCACCCATCGACCGCTATCCAGCATGCATCTAGGGTATTAAGTTAATGAAAACGGAGTAACGCCTTAAGCAAGATGACATGATGTAGACAAAGTAAACCCAATCAATATGAATAAACCCCATCGTTTTACCCTTAATGGCAACAATACAAATACGTGTCTTGTCCCTTTCTGTCACTGGGATATAGAACACCGCAAGATTGAACCCATTACAAAGCACCTCTCCCACTGAAGATAAATCAATCTAGTTGGCCAAACCAAACAGATAGATCAGAGAGAAATACAAAGCTATAATAATCATGCATAAAAGAATTCAGAAAAGACTCAAATATTTCTCATGAATAATCTGATCATAAACCAACAATTCATCAGATCCCAACAAACACACCGTAAAAGAAGATTACATCGAATAGAACTCCAAGGAGATCGAGGAGAACATTGTATTGAAGATCAAAGCGAGAGAAGAAGCCATCTCACTACTAGCTATGGACCCGTAGGTCTGTGGTAAACTACTCACCTATCATCGGAGGGGCAGCAAGGTTGATGTAGAAGTCCTCCGTGATCGATTCCCCCTCCGGCAGAGTGCCGGAAAAGGCATCGCGGAAGAACAGAAGCTTGCGGCGGTGGAAAAGTTATTTCGTGGGGATCTCTATTGGTTTCCTAATATTTGAGAATTTATAGAAGTGGAATTAGGTCAAAAGGAGCCACGAGGGGCCCACAAGGCATCTTGGCGCCCCTTGGGGGCGCGTGGGGTTGCCTTGTCACCTCCTCGTGAGGCTTCTGGTCTCCTCCCGAAGCTTCTAGGGTCTCTCTTGTCCAGAAAAAAATCATCAAAAAGTTTTGTAGCGTTTGGACTTCATTTGGTACTGATTTCCTGAAAAACCAAAAACAAGTAGAAAATAGTAACTAGCACTAGGCACTAGGTTAATAGGTTAGTCCCAAAAATGATATAAAATAGCATATAATTGCATATAAAACATCCAAGATTGATACTATAATAGCATGGAACAATAAAAAATTATAGATACGTTGGAAACGTATCAACATGCCATAGACCAACTTCTGCCAATGCGGGTATCATTGCTTAGACTCTGTTAAAACTTCACTGACATAATACACTGGTCGCTGGACTGGGTATTCCTTGCCTTCTTCCTTGCATTCCACAACAACTGCAACACTGACAGCCTTGTTGTTGGCGGCAATGTATAATAACATCGGCTCCTTGTCCTGAGGAGCAGCAAGGATTGGCGGCTCAAATAACTGCTTTTTGAGGGACCCGAAAGCCTTGTCAACAGCATCATTCCAGACAAAGTTATCTGTTTTCTTCAAAAGTTGATACAGAGAGATTGCCTTCTCGCCGAGCCGGCTAATGAACCGACTCAAAGCTGCAACACAGCCTACCAACTTCTGGACAACATTGATGCTGGCCGGCTTTTTTGGAGGTGTAATAGCCTTGATTTTTTATGGGTTAGCTTCAATGCCACGCTCGGAGAAGAAAACCAAGCAGCTTTCCAGCTGGAACACCGAACACACACTTGGCCGGTGTCGGTGTAAAAACCGGCAGCCTTGGGGTAGGGGGTCCCGAGCTGCGGATCTAGGATCGATGGTAACAGAGACAATGGAGACGGTGTTTACCCAGGTTCGGGCCCTCTTTTTTTTGCGGGGAAAGGTGAATTCATTAATTAAGCAGCAGCCATGTCTGCATTACATAGGTCCGGAACATCGTCCGGACCGGATCGAAGCCACACCGCAGTGCGCTTCTTTATTCGACCAAAGTTTGCTAAAAAGTGCCTACCAGCGTTTTGTTCTCGCCTCACAAGCTTAACTATGAATTCACCACGTTCCTGAAGACGCGAATTAATCTCGCGGATCAACATCATATGCTCCGACCGGTCGCCATAACCTCCCTCGATCAGTTTTGCCACTTCCGCGCAGTCCGTCTGGATCACAAAAGGCAGCTCAGACCACTGGGTAGCGAGGGAGACGCCTTCTGAACATGCAGCAAGTTCAGACTCGAGCGGTGATGCACACTGCCTTAGCTCACGGCAAGACAAAAAAATAATATCTCCATGCTCATCTCGGAGGACCATGCCAGCTCCTGCAGTTCCGTCCTTAGCAGAGAAGGACTCGTCTATGTTGAGTGCTGCCCATCCGGCCGGCGGTGCCTCCCATTTTAGTGCTGGTGGCTTTTCCTGCTGTACATGTGATAACAATTTCCTGCTGGGCAGTGGCGCAGCCACCATTTTTCCTTTGATATGATCTCCATGAGGGTATGCCTGGATGGCCAGCAATGAGTTGATGTAGCTACTCAGGAATCTGGTCGAGGCTTCGACCGGCGGTGGTCAATGAAAGCACCAGTGTCGGTGTAAAAACCGGCAGACCTCAGCGTAGGGTGTCCCGAGCTGCGGATCTAGGATCGATGGTAACAGAGACAATGGAGACGGTGTTTACCCAGTTCGGGCCCTCTTGATGGAGGTAAAACCCTACGTCCTGCTTCTGTTATATTGATGAAGGTGTATCGAATACAGAGTTGATCTACCTCGAGATCGTAATGTGATTCTAACTTCTAAGGCTAGGTAAGCAATGTTGCATTGTTCTCCCCCTACGGGCTAAACCCTATGGCTTATATACACGCCAGGGAGGGCATCTAGGGTTACAATGTCGGTATCTAGGAATAAGGCGGCTGGACAAATCTTGAAGTGTACTACAAGTCTTTGGCAGAGACAGCATTGATCACGCCTCCCTCGTACAGCCTCCGGAGTCCATCTTGGTCACGTACGGGGGTACACCGGCCCATCCGAGGAGACGGGTCGGCCCGGTTAGCACCCCCTAATCCAGGACACCGTCAGTAGCCCCCGAACTGGTCTTCTATGCCGAGGACGATGGTCGACAGATGTTACTTCGGATCCGGAGTCTTTGGCTTGACAGACGAGTTCCACTTTACATTTCGGATTCTCTTTAACAGGACATCGATATCTGTGGTCCAACCGAGCTGGTACCCTACCCGAGTGGTGTAAGTATCTTAGCCTCGAAGGCTGATTGTATAGGTATGAACAATCCAATCCTGCCTGACAACTTTAACGGAGAGGCTCGCTCCATGATGAGTTGAGCAGTTACTGCCTCATCCTCAAATCGCGGTTCGAGGCAAGTTGTTTACTGGCACGTCCCTTCAAAACAAAAATCGTGCCCGCTTTCTCAGGGATATCATAAAGATTTTGTTTCCCCCCATATGTTTCAACGGCATTTTTGATAGCGGCCGCGAATTTATCGGCGCAGCAAGGGACTCTTGGCCTTTTATAGGTCTATAAGAACCAAAGGGAGCGCAACGACGCACGCTCCCATTCCTTCCCTACTACGACGCCGTCTAGCTGCAACGCCCAGATCCAGCCAGCATGACCACCCTTTTCGCGAGCTCAGTCTTCTCAACCAGCCATGGCCGACACCCTCAAGGGGCACTGGGGTGGCTCCACGGTCACAGCGGTGACTATCGCCGAGCTGCGCGACGCGGGGTACCTAGCCCCCACCATCGCTGCCCGCGCTCCATCGGCCGACCAACTGGTGCCCGCTCCCAACGCCGGGGAGCGGGTAGTCTTCGTCCCCCACCTCTTCCGAGGCCTGGGGCTCCCGCTGCACCCCATCGTGCGCGGGGTTATGTTCTACTACGGGTTAGACTTCCACCACATGACCCCCAACTCTATTCTCCACCTCGCCGCTTTCATCACAGTTTGTGAGGCTTTCCTCCGCTGCGAGCCACACTTCGGCCTGTGGCTGAAGCTTTTCGGGATCAAACCGAAATCCAGCGGACAGGATCTCGCAGAGTGCGGGGGAGCCATGGTCTGCAAGAACCAGGGGGCCATCTGGTTCAAAGGAACCTTCATCGAAATGGTGAAGGAATGGCAGAGGGAGTGGTTTTATATCACTGAACCTCTTGCCCCTGGTCAAACAGAAGTCCCGGCCTTCTCGGCCGGGCCACCCAAGAAACTCAAGTCCTAGAAGGAGAAGGGCGTTGCTTGGGGGAAGCCAGAAGAGGTGGAGACCCTGATCGACAGGGTCTTGTGGTGGTCCACGACGGGGAAGGTTGAGCTGGCCGACGTAATCAATGTCATGCTCAACCGCCGTATACTTCCCCTCCAATTTTGGGCCAAACCGATGTGGGCACAAAAGCCCAAAGACATGGACACCATCAACACCTTCTTCCGCTCCACCATGGCCACCGTGTGGACAAAGCTCATGAAGCTGGCCAAGGATAAGATCCCCCAGGCGGGAGAGGACCGCGGCCTCGAGCACGGCTATGAGGCCCCCCCGGTAAGTAATTTTGCCCTTCAATCTCTGTGCTTTGTTAATTTTGTCGAGGATGAAAGTTTTTACTCGAATCATTGTGTTTTGACATTTTGCAGAAGTGGTCGGCCTGGGTAAAAGGGGTACGATGCCCAGCCCCACTGCCGGAGCAGCCCCCAACTCCCCTGCTCTCAGCGCTTCTAACCGAGGAGCCACATGTGGTGGCATCCAAAGGGACGAAGCCCCAGACGGGGAGGTCCAGTGCTCGGACCAGGGGGACCTCGGTCACCCGGTCAAAAGAGACCCACACCTCCGCCGCTCAAGACGGCGGCGCCGAGGAGGGCGAGGAGGAGATCCCCCCCCCCCGAAGGGGAAGAGGTTGGCGATAGAAGACGCCGACGTTGTCATGCCGCCGAAGGGCTCAAAGAGGCCGAGGCGAGCCTCATCCGAGGCCGTCAACAAGTCATCGGAGAGGGCCGAACTCTCCGGTGACTCAGAGGAAGACCCCCTCGCAATGGGGAGGAAGAAACCGACACCTCGAGGGTAAGCCCTTGTCTCTATCGTCTTTCCTTAAGTCACTTTTTTCAGTAAGGGGGAATCTTACACAAGTAGTTTTTCATGCGCAGTCCGCCGAGGGTAATCCCCAGCGGCTCTTCAGACGGGCTGCCATCAACCAGCGGGACTCCAGAGCCCGCTGCTTCTCCCCCAAAGCCTGACGGTCTGGGGGAGGCGACGTCCACCATGGTCCCCGAAGTCAACTTGACGGGGGCCGACGAGGTGGTGACCCCAGCCGAGGACAACACCTCGGCCCGACAAGATCCGGGGACGGAGCGCCCCGAGGTCATCAAAGAATTGCTGGGCAAGTCGTTGGCCCGGATGGAGTCTACCTTGGCTCCACAACGGGTGGAGGCCACTCGGGTGGAGACACCCGAGGTCATTCCGTCGCCCCAGCCTACTGCCCAGGGACAGGCTGGCGTGGGGTGGACCGAGGAGGTGGAGGAGACACTGAGGGGTTCTTCCATCAAGGAGGAGCACCGTGCCTTCATGGGCACGGCGCTAGAGAGCTACCGGTCCGCAGGGGCCGTCCTGCACGAGGTTTTTAAGAACCTCGCAGCAGGTTTCGAGGTACGGTTTCTGCGCATTAAGCTTTTTGTTTTTGTGAGTTTTGTCCGAGGACATAAGAGTATAGCCTTCTAAACGGCATAGTGAGTGAGTAGCCCCCGAGCCCGAAGTCGGTTTCCAGAAACCGGCATCGGGGTCGCTTGACGTAGTAGGAGCTGATAAGTGATCTTAATTATTCTCTTGACAATAAGGATCCGTTTTGTTCCAGGTTGCGACCTCGACCCCGGACTCCGTCTCCGAAGAGATGGCGGAGATGAACTGGAAACTTGAGCAATTTCAAGGTAAGCAAGTGGAAACTTGCCGTGCATATTTGCTATATATGGGTAATGTGTGTGAAGGAAAATAACTAAGTCCGAACTGTGTTGACAGCGGAGCTGGAGATGCTCAAGGCCGAGCTTGACAGAGCTCGGAAAGAGGTGCGGCAGCAGGAGAATGCTGCCGCCGCGGCCGAGAAGGCCCGGGCTGCCGAGAAGGCGGCCGGAGAGAAGCACCAGGCACGGGTGCTGGAAGTAGAGGAGACCATGAAGGGCGTGTTTGAAACACGCGACAAACTTCAGGAGGAGGGGCAGTGGACGAAGGAAGAGCTCGAGAAGCTGCAGCGCGCCCACGCCGAGCTCAAGACCTTGGCCCGAGCGGATCGCGAGGTGCTCCAGCAAGTGGAGCAAATCGCCTCGGGTAAGAAATTCTTGCTGCAGTGTGCATTTGGCAGCAAAGGGTGTGTCAAGCTCACCCAATTATGGCATTCCGCGGAGGTCTTTGAGGATCTCCCGCAGAGCGCGGAGGATGCGGTGGCATATTTCGGCCAGCTGGCGGGCCATGAGGCGGAGAAGGCCTTCTGGGGTCAATTCCCGGGGTCGCCGTCTGCACAGCTGCTGAATCATCGAGTGAAGCAGCTAGTCGAGCTGTTCCGCATGACAAGGCCAACACTCCAGGACCTCTGCGTCGCTTTGTGGCCTGCTGAAGCCATGCCGAAGAGTCTCTTTGGCCTGACGGCCCAGCTCCAAAACGCCGTGCCCTGCGTTGAGCGCTGGAAGAGGTCCGCATGCTTCGAAGGGGCGCGGAGGGCATACGCTTCCGTGAAGACTCACTTCCGCAAGGTTGACGCGGAGACGTGTGCCGCTGGCCCTCCTGCCAACAAGCCGCGGACCGCCGAGTAGTTCTTCGCCGAGGTCGTGGCCGAAGCTCGAGCAACCGAGGCCATGTGCCCCAGGACACGCTGTATTTTTAGGGGATGCTTCGGAATGCTGGAGTGTATAATGTAAAGACTCTATTCCGTGTTTGAATGAAGATGGCTTGAGATTCCATACATTTTTATTTTATAATTCAATGATGCCTCCAATATGACTGTTCAAAATGAGAGTGTCCAGTCGTCGGCTTCAGCCCAAGTGTAGGTTATACAGAGGGTGCTCCTTAAGGCATATCTGACCCTTGGCCGACGTCTCGGTACCCGGAGGCGGTCAATGACTTAAAGGAACTAGGCAATCGGACTATAGTGGCTTGACATCTTTCATTTAGTCGTAGGAGTTTGACTGTGGGGGCTGAGGACCAGCCCCCGGCGTAGGGATTGTGCGGCAACGCGGCCGAGGTCTAGGCCATGGCACACTTCGGCTAGAAATAAAATCCCTTCGTTTGACACGGGTGATCTCTATTGTCACATCGCTTGACGCGGTCGCCGGATGGCAGACCAGTTTGCGCTTACCCAGATAGTCAGTTTTCGGCTTTCTCCACTGAGGCTCCATGCCAATTAACCTGGCGGCGCAATCGCAGTGGTTCTCCCATTACACCCTTAGCCGAATACATTAGGAACGTAAGGGGTACACATAGGAGCCGGGCAACCCAACTATTGACCAAAATCTAGGTTCAAAACTGATGCATATAAGGCCAAAAATCCGGGACGCCGAATACATCGGACTTTCATATACAATTGCATCTTTTTTAAATACTTCATCGTCCCGGAGCTATGCTGACAAAGAAATACAATAAAGACCTTGAAAGGGCACGGTTTCTATATATCATAATGTCAATTATGTACAAGCCCGGTTGTGACGAGAGTAATCGAAAGAGTACAACGTGAATAGTAAGGAAGAAAGAGGAAAAATAGGTCGGATAATTACTGACGGATTTTAAAGGATCCGGATCGAAGCCTGCCGCACATCTGCGTTTCCGAACTGTTGAACAGATCGCTCTTAATTGGCGATGGCTGATTTGTGAAGGCTGATGCCTGACCGGCCCTTTATACACTCAAAGTGTTTAATAACCGAGTTTCCCAAAGGGAGGTGTTTGCCAGCATCATTCTGTGGTTAAGGCCACAGAGACGTAGTGACACTCAGCTACTTCTTTTACAGATGCCTGTCTATGCAGGGGCGCTAAGCCTTGTCCTCGTGTGGTTGATCCGCGCATGACGCGTGAGTAGTTGTACTGGCTCCTCGGCATCCCAGGGAATTTTGAGTGCGAAGTTGTGCACCCTGGGGACGTAGTGCCCGCAGCTAGGGCACGCGAGGAGCCCGCATCCCTATTTCGGGTGCGGGGGTAGCTGGCCGAGGTCGACTTGTGCAGCCCGGGCTCACATCAAAGAGCGAGCGGCGCGTTTAGCGCTGCGGGCTGCCTCCTCGGACGCTTGGACCTCGGCTGCAAAAGCAGCGGTCTGTTCCTCTGTCTGGAGTGAACGCTCGGTGTTGCAATTGACTGTGATGACACCGTTGGGTCCCGGCATTTTGAGCTTGAGGTAGGCATAATGGGGGACTGCGTTGAAGCGTGCAAAGGCCGTGCGTCCTAAGAGCGCATGGTATCCACTCCGGAAGGGTACGATGTCGAAGATTAACTCCTCGCTTCTGGAGTTCTCGGGCGAACCGAAGACTACCTCGAGGGTGACTGTCCCGGTACAACGGACTTTGATGCCCGGAATGACACCTTTAAAGGTGGTAGGGCTCGGCTTTATCCGAGATGAGTCAATGCCCATCTTCCGAACCGTGTCCTCGTAGATGAGGTTAAGACTGCTTCCCCCGTCCATCAGGACGCGTGTTAGATGATAACCATCAACAATAGGGTCCAGAATGAGCGCCGTAGATCCGCCATGCCGGATGCTGGTCGGATGATCGTGCTTGTCGAAGGTGATCGGGTAGGCCGACTATGGGTTATACTTCGGGGCAACTGGCTCCAACGCATATATGTCCCGAAGCACACGCTTTCTCTCCCGTTTAGGGATGTGGGTGACATAGATCATATTGACCTCTGTTACCTCATTTGGAAATTTCTTTTCCCCTCCATTATTGGGCTGTCGAGGTTCATCCTCGTCGTCACTGCGGTGTTGGGTTTTATTCTGACCCTCCGCCGCTATCTTGCCAGCTTGTTTGAAGACCCAGCAATTCCTATTAGTGTGTGTTGCTGGTTTTTCCTGAGTACTGTGAATCCCACATGGGCGGTCCAGGAGCCTGTCAAGCTGGCTAGGTCCGTCTTTGTTCCTCTTATAGGGTTTCCTTTTCTTCCCGGATTTAGGTCCGGCGAATCCAGCATTGATCGCGGCGTCTTCAGTGTCGCTTCCGCCATTTTTATACCTGCGCTTATTTTTATTACGCTTCGGTTTTCCATTGGCGTCGCGGGTTTCCGAGGTTCCTGCCTCGCCGTTATGAGTACTTCGGGCGAGCCAACTATCCTCTCCCGCGCAAAAGCGGGTCATCAGAGATGTCAGGGCTGTTGGAAATATGCCCTAGAGGCAATAATAAATTGGTTATTATTATATTTCCTTGTTCATGATAATCGTTTATTATCCATGCTATAATTGTATTGATTGGATACTCAAATACATGTGTGGGTACATAGACAACACTGTGTCCCTAGTAAGCCTCTAGTTGACTAGCTCGTTGATCAAAGATGGTTAAGGTTTCCTAGCCATTGACATGAGATGTCATTTGATAACGGGATCACATCATTAGGAGAATGATGTGATGGACAAGACCCAAACTACTAACGTAGCATATGATCGTGTCAGTTTATTGCTATTGTTTTCTGCATGTCAAGTATCTTTTCCTTTGACCATGAGATCATGCAACTCCCTGACATCGGAGGAATACCTTGTGTGTATCAAACGTCGCAACGTAACTGGGTGACTATAAAGGTGCTCTACAGGTATCTCCGAGGGTGTCTGTTGGGTTGGCATGGATCAAGACTGGGATTTGTTACTCCGTGTGACGGAGAGGTATCTCAGGGCCCACTCGGTAATACAACATCACAATGAGCCTTGCAAGCAATGTGACTAAAGTGTTAGCCACGAGATCTTGTATTACGGAACGAGTAAAGAGACTTGCCGGTAACGAGATTGAACTAGGTATAGAGATACCGACGATCGAATCTCAGGCAAGTAACATACCGAAGAACAAAGGGAACAGTATACGGGATTAACTGAATCCTTGACATAGAGGTTCGGGAGATAAAGATCTTCGTAGAATATGTAGGAGCCAATATGGGCGTCCAGGTCCCGCTATTGGTTATTGATCGTAGAGGTGTCTCGGTCATGTCTACATAGTTCTCGAACCCGCAGGGTCTACACACTTAACGTTTGGTGACGATTAGTATAGTTGAGTTATTTTGTTGGTGACCGAAGGTTGTTCGGAGTCCCGGATAAGATCCCGGATATGACGAGGATCTCCGGAATAGTCCGGAGGTAAAGATTGATATATGTGATAATAGTGTTTTGGTTTCCGGAAGGGTTCCGGAATTCACCGGAAGAGGTTCCGGATGTTTCCCGAAATGTTCGGATACGAGAACACTTTATTTGGGCCAAGGGGTAAAGCCCACGAGGCTTAGGCAAGGTGCGAAAGGAAGTTTTGCTGGCGTCTGGGGCGGTACTACCGCTTATCATAAGCGGTACTACCGCTACGGGAGGTACTACCGCTTATCGTAAGCGGTACTACCGCTACGGGCGGTACTACCGCTTATCGTAAGCGGTACTACCGCTTGTACGCGATACTGCAGGGATCCGAGTTGGACTCTTTCCCTGCGGGCCAAACCGACCTTGTGCGGGCAAAACCGACCTGGAGGAGGCTTTTACTCCAAGTTTAGACCCCAAGGCTCAACATATAAATAGAGGGGCAGGGCTAACACATGGGATACATCAAGATTTCCCAAGCCGTGTGTCGGCAACCGTAACCCTCTAGTTCTCCCGTCATAATCTCCGTAGTGCTTGGCGAAGCCCTGCAGAGATTGTTCCTCACCACCATCACCACGCCGTCGTGCTGCCGGAACTCATCTACTACTTCATCATCGCTCGCTGGATCGAGGAGGTGAAGGCGTCATCAAGCCGTACGTGTGTTGAACGCGGAGGTGCCGTCTGTTCGGCACTAGTTCGTGATCGGATCGAGGGACGACTTGCGATTTGGATCGCGGAGACGTTCGACTACATCAACCGCGTTTCTTAACGCTTCCGCTTAGCGATCTGCAAGGGTATGTAGATTCACTCTCCCTCTCGTAGATGCTCATCACCATGGATAGATCTTGTGTGTGCGTAGGAAATTTTTTGTTTCCCATGCAACGTTCCTCAACAGTGGTATCAGAGCTAGGTCTATGCGTAGATGAGATCTCGAGTAGAACACAAACGAGTTGTGGGCGTGGGTGTATACATATTGCTTGCCGTTACTAGTTGATACTTGATTCGGCGGCATTGTGAGATGAAGCGGCCCGGACCGACATTACGCGTACGCTTACGCGAGACAGGTTCCTTCAACTGACATGTAACTTCGTTGCATAAAGATGGCTAGCGGGTGTCTGTCTCTATCACTTTAGTTGAATCGATTTCAATGAAGAGGGTTCTTTTAGAAGATCAAAAAGCAATCACTACACCACGTTGTGGTTTTGCGTAGGTAAGAACGGTTCTTGCAAACCCGTAGCAGCCACGTAAAATTTGCAACAACAATTAGAGGACGTCTAACTTGTTTTTGCAGGGTATGTTGTGATGTGATATGGCCAATTACATGATGAGATATATGTGATGTATGAGATGATCATGTGTTGTATAGAATATCACGACTTGCATGTCGATGAGTACGGCAACTGGCAGGAGCCATAGAGTTGTCTTTAATTATTTTCGTTGTTTTTGCTTTACTTTATCGCTATGAGTTAGCAATAGTCGTGGAAGCAACAGTCGGGGCGACAACCTCATGGCGACACGTTGATGGATATCAAGATGATGGAGATCATGGTGTCATGCCGGTGACGATGGAGATCATGCCGGTGCTTTGGAGATGGAGATCAAAAGCACAAGTTCATGGCCATATCATGTCACTTATGAATTGCATGTGATGTTAATCCTTTTATGCATCTTATTTTGCTTAGGACGACGGTAGCATTATAAGGTGATCCCTCACTTAAATTTCAAGATAAATTGTGTTCTCCCCGAGTGTGCACCGTTGCGAAAGTTCGTCGTTTCGAGACACGCCGTGATGATCGGGTGTGATAGACTCTACGTTCACATACAACGGGTGTAAGCCATGTTGCACGTGCGGAACACTCGGGTTAAACTTGACGAGCCTAGCATGTACAGACATGGCCTCGGAACACAAGAGACCGAAAGGTCAAACATGAGTCATATAGTAGATATGATCAACATGAAGATGTTCACCATTGAAATCACCTCAACTCACGTGATGATCGGACTTGAGTTGGTGGATTTGGATCATGTTACACTCGAATGATCGGAGGGATGTCAATTTGAGTGGGAGTTTTTAAGTAATATGATTAACTAAACTCATTATCTAGAACAATAGTCTAAGTTGTCTTTGCTATATTTATGTTGTAGATCATGGCTCGCGCAGTAGCACCCCTGAATTTTAATGCGTTCCTAGAGAAAGCTAAGTTGAAAGATGATGGAAGTAACTTTGTGGACTGGGCCCGTAATCTAAGGATTATCCTTACGGCTTCCCAGAAGGCTTATGTCCTTGATGCACCGCTTGGTGATCCACCCGCTCCAGTTGAGTCTCTAGACGTTGTGAACGCCTGGCAGGCTCGTTCTGAAGATTACTCAATAGTTCAATGTGCAATATTGTATGGCTTAGAACCGGGACTTCAAAGACGTTTTGAACGTCATGGAGCATATGAGATGTTCCAGGAGTTGAAGTTTATCTTTCAGAAGAATGCCCGGATCGAGAGATATGAGATCTCCGATAAGTTTTATGCTTGCAAGATGGAGGAGAACGGGTCTATCAGTGATCACGTACTCAGAATGTCTGGGTACTCCACCCGTCTGGCTGAATTGGGGATGCCCCTTCCGCCAGAGGCTATCACTGACAGAGTTCTTCAATCATTGCCACCTAGCTACAAGAGCTTTGTGTTGAACTATAACATGCACGGGATGAACAAGTCAGTCGCCGAGCTGTTTGCGATGCTGAAAGCCGCTGAGTCTGAAATTCAGAAGGAGCATCAAGTGTTGATGGTCAATAAAACCACTAGTTTCAAGAAAAATGGCAAGGGTAAGAAGGGTAACTCCAAGAAGAGTGGCAAAGCAGTTGCTCCTCTCGTGAAGAAACCCAAGGCTGGACCCAAACCAGAAACTGTGTGCTTTCATTGCAAGGGAACTGGACACTGGAAGCGGAACTGCCCCAAGTATTTGGCTGACAAGAAGGCGGCCAACAACAAACAAGGTATATATGATATACATGTTATTGATGTGTACCTTACCAACTCTCGTTGTAGTGCCTGGGTATTTGATACCGGTGCGGTTGCTCATATTTGCAACTCAAAACAGGAACTGCGGAATAGACGGAGGCTGGCAAAGGACGAAGTGACGATGCGCGTGGGAAATGGTTCCAAGGTTGATGTGATCGCCGTCGGCACGCTCGCTCTTCGATTACCATCGGGATTAGTGATGAACCTGAATAATTGTTATTTAGTGCCTGCGTTAAGCATGAACATTATATCTGGATCTTGTTTATTGCGAGACGGTTACTCATTTAAATCAGAGAATAATGGTTGTTCTATTTATATGAGTAATATCTTTTATGGTCATGCACCCAATGTGAGGGGTTTATTCTTATTGAATCTCGATAGTAATGATACACATGTTCATAACATTGATGCCAAAAGATGTAGAATTGATAATGATAATACCACTTTCTTGTGGCACTGCCGTTTAGGTCATATTGGCGTAAAACGCATGAGGAAGCTCCATGCTGATGGACTTTTAGAGTCACTTGATTTTGAATCACTTGACACATGTGAGCCATGCCTCATGGGCAAGATGACTAAAACGCCGTTCTCTGGAACAATGGAACGGGCAAGTGACTTATTGGAAATCATACATACTGATGTGTGCGGTCCGATGAGTATTGAGGCGCACGGTGGTTATCGTTACTTTCTCACCTTCACTAATGACTTAAGTAGATATGGGTATATTTACTTAATGAAACACAAGTCTGAAACATTTGAAAAGTTTAAACAATTTCAGAGTGAAGTTGAGAATCATCGTAACAAGAAGATTAAATTCCTACGATCTGATCGAGGAGGAGAATATCTGAGTTATGAGTTTGGCAGTCACTTAAGACAGTGTGGAATTGTTTCACAATTGACACCGCCTGGAACACCATAGCGTAATGGTGTGTCCGAACGTCGTAATCGAACCTTATTGGATATGGTGCGATCTATGATGTCTCTTGCCGATTTGCCACTATCGTTTTGGGGCTATGCATTAGAGACAGCTGCATTCACTTTAAATAGGGCACCATCGAAATCCGTTGAGACGACGCCATATGAACTTTGGTTTGGCAAGAAGCCAAAGCTGTCGTTTCTTAAAGTTTGGGGATGTGATGCTTATGTCAAAAAGCTTCAGCCTGAAAAGCTGGAACCCAAAGCGGAGAAATGCGTCTTCATAGGATACCCAAAAGAGACAGTTGGGTATACCTTCTACCTCAGATCCGAAGGCAAAGTGTTTGTCGCTAAAAACGGAACGTTTCTTGAGAAAGAATTTCTCTCGAAAGAATTGAGTGGGAGGAAGATAGAACTTGATGAGGTTGTTGAACCTTTACTTCAACCTGAAAGTAGCACAGCGCAGAAAGATGTTTCTGTAGAGCCTACATCAGCTGAAGAGGAAGTTAATGATGATGATCATGAAGCTTTGGATCAAGTTGCTATCGAACCTCGTAGGTCGACAAGGACGCGTACTGCTCCTGAGTGGTACGGCAACCCTGTCTTAGAAGTCATGTTGTTGGACAACGATGAACCTACGAGCTATGGAGAAGCGATGATGGGCCCGGATTCCGAGAAGTGGTTAGAGGCCATGAAATCCGAGATGGGATCCATGTATGAAAACAAAGTGTGGACTTTGGAAGTATTACCTGAAGGGCGTAAGGCCATTCAGAACAAATGGATCTTTAAGAGGAAGACGGACACGGACGGTAATGTCACCGTCTATAAAGCTCGACTTGTGGCAAAGGGTTTTTCACAAGTTCAAGGAGTTGACTACGATGAGACCTTCTCACCCGTAGCGATGCTTAAGTCCGTCAGAATCATGTTAGCAATAGCTGCCTTTTTCGATTATGAAATTTGGCAGATGGATGTCAAAACAGCGTTCCTTAACGGTTTCCTTAAGGAAGAGTTGTATATGATGCAACCAGAAGGTTTTGTCGATCCAGAGAATGCTGACAACGTTTGCAAACTCCAGCGATCCATTTATGGGCTGGTGCAAGCATCTCGGAGTTGGAATCTTCGCTTTGATGAGGTGATCAAAGCGTTCGAGTTTATACAAGTTTACGGAGAAGCTTGTATTTACAAGAAAGTGAGTGGGAGCTCTATAGCGTTTCTAATATTATATGTGGATGACATATTACTAATTGGAAACAATATAGAAATGTTGGAAAGCGTGAAGGAATATTTGAACAAGAGTTTTTCAATGAAGGACCTAGGAGAAGCTGCTTTCATATTAGGCATCAAGATCTATAGAGATAGATCAAGACGCTTAATAGGACTTTCACAAAGCACATACCTTGACAAAGTTTTGAAGAAGTTCAAAATGGATCAGTCCAAGAAGGGGTTCTTGCCTGTTTTGCAAGGTATGAAGTTGAGTAAGACTCAATGCCCAGTGACTGCAGGAGATAGAGAAAAGATGAGTCTCATCCCCTATGCTTCAGCCATAGGGTCTATCATGTATGCAATGTTGTGCACAAGACCCGATGTCAGCCTTGCCATAAGTATGGTCGGAAGGTTTCAAAGTGATCCAGGAATGGAACACTGGACGGCGGTCAAGAATATCCTGAAGTACCTGAAAAGGACTAAGGACATGTTTCTCGTTTATGGAGGTGATCAAGAGCTCGTCGTAAAGGGTTACGTCGATGCAAGCTTTGACACTGATCCGGATGACTCTAAGTCACAAACCGGATACGTATTTATTCTTAATGGGGGTGCGGTTAGCTGGTGCAGTTCCAAGCAGAGCGTGGTAGCTGATTCTACATGCGAAGCGGAGTACATCGCTGCCTGGGTAAAACATCGTCTCCCTTTGTCTCTGTTACCATCGATCCGAGATCCGCAGCTCGGGACCCTCTACCCCGAGGTCTGCCGGTTTTTACACCGACATTGGTGCTTTCATTGAGAGTTCCACTACGTGATCGCTAGAAGGATCGATGGAATCGCCGATTAACGGCCTCAAACCCATAGAGCACATCTCCACGACCGAAGTCTCGGTCACGACGACACCCCCACCTATGGTGGAAGCAAACCTTGACCCCTCTCTGATTCTACCAGAGAGTCCCCTTATGGGCCAGGGGCTGAGGTACTTCCTGGAAAGCAGATCGGACAGCGACTTACCAGCAACCGACTCCCAGATCGAATCGGCTAGACCGATAATGGCGAATCCAGCATCGGACGAGGGTGATGGGGTTCCGCCGTCTTTAGAGATCGGATCTGGCCCGCTCATCCACTGCACAGAATATCGTCCCGATAACCTCGGCCCGTCTGACAAATGGGACTTAGCCTACGTACGGCAGATCCCCGGCGAGCCAATCCGACAATACTGGGCCAGATTCTTATCCGTCAAGAACAAGATTCTGGATTACCAAGATTCTGATATAATTGCCGCCTTCGAGCGTGGATGCAAGGATAAAGGCGTCTCAAATGCCCTTACTCGCCATTGCGTCCAAACGTTCCTTGAATTAACCAACTTAGTAACTCGATTCTGCGCCATCGAAGACGCCTGGCGGACCGAGGAGAATGCAGACTCGATCTGTGACAACTACCCGGGACGCGACCAGCCCGCGCTTCGGCGCGAAAATCGCAAACGGAACATCCCGGCCGATCGACCTCGGAAGAAGAAGAAAACCTCCGATCACTCCGGAACGGCCCTGGACGGCTTCCTGAGTAAACCATGCCCGATCCATGCCGTATTAGTTAACTCCTGCCCAACCCACAGCCTTCGAGACTGTTGGGTGCTAAGGCAGGTGGCCAAAGGGGGGCCCGCCCTTTTGGCGGCTACCTCCAGCCACTCTGGATGGACCTCGGATGAAGACGAGGTCTTAATGATTTATGAGACATTTACGTCTAAAAACCAACGCAAACGGGCCTTACGGGAAGTTAACGCCGTACGGCAGGTATCGCCTCGGGATGCGTGGATAGACACACCGATCTCCTTCACTCAGAATGATCAACCGAAGTCTACCCCGGACAGGTGCCCCGCCACGCTAGTCCTCGATCCTATCGTGGACCGCTGTCGCCTCCATAAGGTCCTAATGGACGGAGGCAGCAGCCTGAATTTGATATATGAAGACACTCTGGATAAAATGCACATTGATAGAACACGCATAGAACCGAGCACTACTACCTTTAAAGGAATAGTGCCCGGGAGAGAGGCACGCTGCAGTGGAAAAATAACTTTAGACGTGGTCTTCGGGACCTCAGACAATTATCCCTCCGAAGAGATAACGTTCCATATAGTGCCTTTCAAAAGCGGATATCACGCCATCCTCGGGCGGGACGCCTTTTCAAGATTTCAAGCGGTACCGCATTATGGCTACATGAAGCTCAAGATGCCGGTCCCAAAAGGGATCAATACCATTTCAAGTGATCCTGATAGGGCACTCAAAGCCAAGAATAAAACGGCGTCCCTCTCCCTCGAGACCCTGGCCGAAGCCTTCGCGGTCGAAGAACTAACCGCACTAGGCGCCGAAGTCGATCGAGACGATGTCATCCTTGACTAAAGATCAAAACCTACCTCTTTCAAGCCGGCCGACGAGATTATCAAATTCCAGGTTCACCCCACGGACCCCGCTAAAACGGCGTCCATAGGGGCTAACCTCGACCCGGAAGTTGCCAAAGGCCTACGTGCTTTCCTTAGGGAAAACTGGGATATATTCGCCTGGCACCCTTCCGACATGCCTGGGATACCCCGTAGGCTCGCAGAGCACAGCCTAAACATACTGACAGGCTATAAACCTGTTAAGCAAACACTTCGGCGTTTTTCCGAGCCCAAGCATCAAGCAATGGGCGAGGAACTGGCAAAGCTGCTGGAGGCAGGATTCATCAAAGACATAAAACACCCCGACTGGCTAGCCAACCTGGTCATGGTACCGAAGAAGGATAGGTCCTGGCGGTTGTGTGTCGATTTTAAAGACCTTAACAAAGCTTGCCCTAAAGACCCCTTTCCTCTATCCCGTATTGACCAAATTGTGGACGCCACCGCGGGCCACGACGCATTGTGCTTCCTAGATGCCTATTCAGGGTATCATCAAATAAGAATGAAGGAATCAGACCAGGCAGCAACATCATTCATTACGCCTTACGGACTGTTTTGCTTCAATACGATGCCCTTCGGACTAAAGAACGCTGGCGCTACGTACCAGCGTATGATTCAAACATGCCTGAAGGACCACCTCGGAAAAACTGTGGAGGCCTATGTAGACGACGTGGTTGTCAAAACCAAATGCGTCGATCAACTGGTGGACAACCTCCGTGACACATTTGCCAGCCTACGGGAATATCAAATAAGACTCAACCCCGAAAATTGCGTCTTCGGGGTCCCGGTTGGCAAACTCCTCGGCTTTATTGTATCTAGCCGAGGAATTGAGGCCAATCCGGCGAAAATTCGAGCCCTAGATCGCTTAGAGATCCCTACAGAGCTCAAAGATGTACAAAAGCTAGCGGGTTGCGTAGCAGCCCTAAGTCGTTTTATATCACGGCTTGGTGAAAAAGCTTTACCATTGTACAGGCTGTTAAAGCAGACTAAAACGTTCAAATGGACCAAGGAGGCTGCGGCGGCCCTGGAAGACATCAAGGCCCTCCTTGCCACCAACCCAATCCTGGCAGCACCTGGGGTTTGCGAACCAATGCTATTATACATCTCGGCTACAAACCAGGTGGTTAGCGCAGTCCTCGTGGTCGAGCGAGACATGGAAGGTCATAAGTTCCAAGTCCAGAAACCCGTATACTACGTGTCCGAAGTCTTAACCCCCTGCAAGACACGCTACCCTCACTACCAAAAGATAGCTTACGCAGTCTTTATGGCATCGCGCAAGCTTCAGCACTACTTTCAAGAGTGCGCGGTGACGGTGGCATCCGACGTCCCGTTGAGAGACATAATGAATAATAGAGATGCAACGGGGCGCATCGCCAAATGGGCTATAGAGCTCTTACCTTTTGAAATTACCTAAAAACCGCGTCGGGCCATTAAATCCCAGGTGTTGGCGGACTTCGTCGCCGAATGGACCGAAGCCGAACTACCCCGTGAGTACAGTACCTACTTGCACTGGACGATGTATTTCGACGGTTCCAAGATGCTTGCCGGTCTAGGGGCTGGCGTGGTGCTCACTTCCCCCACGGGAGATAACATTAAATATGTACCGCAAATCATGTACACAGATTCCAACAACGCGGCTGAGTACGAAGCCCTCTTACATGGGCTTCGGATAGCAGTCTCCATGGGTGTTAAGCGACTCGAGGTCCGAGGAGATTCCAACCTCGCGATCTCGCAAATTAATGGCGAATTCGACGCCAAAGACCCAAAGATGACAGCTTACCGCAATGCCGTCATAAAGATCTTGGCCGGGTTCGAGGGGCTGGAATTTCACCATATACCCCGAGATTGTAACCAGGCCGCAGATGTACTCGCCCGAATGGGCGCAAAACGGGACAAGGTTCCTGAGAACACCTTCCTCGAGCGGCTTTTCAAGCCATCCGTAGTCTGGTTAGACAGCAAGGGGACACCGGATTCCACAGATGTCGGGCAACATGCCCTGCCCGAAGATGACGACGGTATCATAGGCGGATCAACGATCCAGAAGACCGATTCAGTGCACGAGGTCATGGCAGTCATCGCACCATGGACCGAGCCACTCCTCGCATACCTACTCCGAAAAGAGCTCCCTGATAACCAAGCCGATTCCCGTTGGATTGTAAGACAGTCTAAAGCTTACAAGGTTCATGAAGGGGAACTTTATAAAATGAGCACAACGGGCGTCCTCCAGAGATGCATATCCGAAGAAGAAGGGAAACTTGTACTATGCGAGATACACTCCGGCATGAGCGGACATCACGCCGTGGCTCGGACCCTGGTCAGCAAGGCCTTTCGAGCCGGTTTCTATTGGCCAACGGCAAGTGCCGATGCGTCGGCATTAGTACAGCGTTGCCCGGGCTGCCAGGTATTCGCCAAACAAAGCCACATGCCCCCCACGGCTCTACACACCATCCCCATTACGTGGCCCTTTGCGGTATGGGGGCTTGATATGGTCGGGCCACTCAAGGGAGGATTAAACAAAAACAAATACCTACTCGTTATGGTAGATAAATTCACTTATTGGATCGAAGCAAAGCCGGTCATCTCGGCCGAGGCCGTCCAGGTCATCGGATTCATTTCAGGGGTAGTTCACCGTTATGGTGTCCCCCACAGTCTGATCACAGACAATGGAACCAACTTCACGGCCAAAGAGGTCAAGGCATGGTGTAAGAAAATGGGCATAAAGCTCGATTACGCGTCCGTCTACCACCCGCAGTCTAATGGCCAAGTGGAGTGAGCCAATGGACTCATCCTCAGTGGAATTAAGCCACGGCTCGTCCGCTCCCTTAAAAAAGCCGATTGCAAATGGGTTGAGGAACTCGATTCCGTATTATGGGGCTTGCGTACTACACCGAACAGATCCACAGGGTACACACCATTCTTTATGGTATACGGTGCCGAAGCGGTCCTCCCCTCCGATATCATACACGACGCACCTCGGGTGCGCATGTATGAGGAACTGGAGGCCGAACTCGATCGGCAAGATGCCCTAGATGCTCTCGATGAAGAGCGCAATGTCGCACAGGCTAGATCAGCTATTTATCAATAGCAGGCACGGCGCTACCACGCTAGAGAGGTTCGCGCCAAAGAATTTAATGTCGGGGACCTCGTAATGAGATTACACCCCGAAAAGCAAAAACACAAGCTCTCCCCTAGATGGGACGGACCGTTTGTCATTGACCAAGTGCTCGTCGGAGGAGCTTATCGAATCCGAGACCCAGAGGATGGACGACTGGAGCACCATCCGTGGAACGCGGCGCTACTCCGACGTTTCTATGCATGAAACCAAAGCATACGGTTTGTGTAAATACCTTGTGCATTTTTCTTTATCTTTTTTTCTTTTTTTGGTCTTTTACCTCGGAAAGTCATTTAGTGACCCCGAGAACAATCCAGCATGTTCTTTTCAAAACATAAGCTATTCTGCCCCTTATGAACTATTGTCTTTCACGCCAATATATGCATCGATCCACTTTAAGATTTGGCCAAGCTGGGTTGCCCGGCTCCTGTGCTTGCCCTCTACGTTCCCGATGTTTCGGCTAGAGGGCAAAGGGAGCACCGCTGTGACTGTTACTCACGGGTCAACCGATGTAGTACCTCAGATGGACAAAGCCGAAAGCTAGCGTTCTTACAATGTGGGTTGGTCGGCTCTAACATAGGACTACCGTGGCATGCGTCTTTTTAAACCCCGACCAGGGGCTTTACCCCCGAGGTCATCCGTCTCCGGACGGGCGTGTTCGACACAAACACCCGAGAAAAGGAACCGTTGGATGTACTATTTTTCTCGGAAGATGTTTCTTACGTTAAATAGTAATATAACATAACCTTCCGTTACCCTCTTGTCCTTTGAGCCGGATAGCCCGATTGCCTGGTCACCCGAAGCGTTTGGCCCGATGACCTCGGCCCGTAGTACGGGACACTCCCCGGAATTTATTCGGGGAGGGAGAAGCCGACGGCTACCTGACAGAGTTTGGATCAACGGACGGACACAAATTGACATAGTATACTTTGGTACATAAAGTCATATAATCCTTTTCACGCGCGGTCAAGCCCGTCTATCAGGATGTCTAACGAACAATCCTTTTGCGAGAGGCATGCCGCAGGCATTACACTGTCATATGCTTGACTGGTAGGGATCTCTTCCCCGCCAGGCCCCATGGGTCCCACCTCTGCCAATTTCGTCGTCTTTAGACCGGTATAGTGGATCTTCACCATGGCCCAGGCCTCCCTCGCACCTTCTCGACAAGATGACACTTTCCATGCTTGGATCCGGCGCCGTGCTCTCTTTAGCTGTTCGGCCAGCGCGGCCATGTCCTCGGGCACTGGTACCACCTCGGGCCATAAAGCCTGGTGAACGTCCTTCATCACTTTCCGCGCTCCTTCGTGCACCTCGGATAAACGGCTACTCATGTCTTCGGACGACGGGCCCCGAGGCTCCGGAGGAAGACCAGTCAAGCTAGCTGTCATAAATAACATTTTGCATGACCAATTTTTCGGATTAACCGCATAACAAATGTCTGTCGCGACTTATAACTTACCATAAATCATGTCGTCCGTGCGTCGATTCTTGGCTTCCGCAACAGCCAGGCGAGCTTTTAAGCTCTCAATCTCCTAGGCTTGGCAGGCATTCTCAGCCCTAAGTGCATTCACGCTGCCCGCTCTCTGAGTAACCACCTGTTGATTCGCCTGGCGTTGTGCTTCAGCATACGCCAGATCGTCGCGGGCCCATTTCAGGTCTCTTTCGAGATGGCCAAGGGCTTCCGCTGCTACAAGCAATCCTGGCGTCAGCTCTACTCTTCGGACATTACTTACTTCAATAAACAAGCACTTACTGTGCGCCTCTCTGGTGAATTTCTTCACCTGCTCAACCTCGGACAACGTCGCGTCAAGCTGCACCCTTGTTTGATCTAAAGCCGAGGTCAATTGCTCGTTCCTTACGCGAGCCTCCTGTTATAACACAGTTTGCGGGTTAACATTCAAGTCTTGATTCGACCCCAGGGGCTCGTATCAAGCCTTAGGGGCTACTACCACACTCGGTAGTTATACTTGTCTTTTAAAGACCTTACCCGCAGCCCTCGCGACAGGATTTCCAGCGACTCGTCAAAGGCACCTCGGGTCGCCCCGAGGTACGCGTCTACCGCGCTGAGCACATTAAGATCCCTGTCCGAAAACGCCGGATTGTTTAAAGAAGCCTTTCGCCGACGATAATTCGCGGCACATTGGATTTCGGACGGAGTGGCCGACGTCGCCGAGTCTTCTGGCTGGGTTGATCTGGGGTCCGCCCTCGTAGGATTTCGGACCTCTGTTTCCTTGGGAGGAGATGCGCTTTTCTCGGCCTCCACATGTACATCAGTGGATGGAGGCTGTCTGCGAACAATTAGGGATGTTAGAATCCGAAGTGTCTTTTCTAAAAATATCGACCTAGGAAATACCTAGTGACGGATGGAGCACTTTCACCTGTTCCCGTGCCCTCGACCGGAGCTTCTTGCGCTTCTGGCTGGGCCCTTTCTGGTGGAACTGCTGCTCTGCGTAGGCGTTGGGAGCGCCGCCCCTTTGGAGGAGGAGTCAGAAGACTGGAGACGGGGGGACGAGGGACTCTCTTTCGTTTAGAGGAAGGGAGAGTTACCGATGAGGCTGGCCTCGTCCCCGGCATGTCAGGGACGACCGCTACTTTTGAGCCATCAAGGCTCTCCAGGAAGAAACTCCTCCCTTCATAAATCAATCCTAGATCTTCGTCCTCATGATGGAGAGGGTCTTCGGCGCGGCTGTGCAACTCTGGCTCGGGGGCCGGACTGCTTACTCCTTCAAGCCAACGTCTCCACCTCTGTTTAACCGACGTGAAACGGATTAATGTTGAGGATCCCTGAGGTAAAATGAATAAACCCGAAGTAAAACACTTACTATGTCGGCAGGGTTGTAGTATGACAGCCCGTCTTGGAACCGGCGCTTGGCAAACTCCTCGGCCGACCCTTGGTATATGCTGGCTAGTACGGCTCCGAGGGTCATTTGGTCCATAAAAGCCCCTTTGATGGACCGAGAGGCATCTTCGGACCCATTGTAATCGCACAATAAGTGCTGACGCTGCCGGAGAGGCTGGATTCTTCGGTCTAGAGCAACTGCCATCACGTCAATGATGGTCAGGCCAGCGCTTGATAGGGAATTCACTTTGGCTGCTAGCCTAGTCACGGCTTCGCCCTCCTCTTGAGTCGAACTCAGCGGCCTCCAGCTGTAACGCTTCCGCGGTGGGTCTAGTGAGAAGGGCGGAAGGCCTGGACGGACCGGCTCATACAATAGGACGTCGGTGATGTAAAACCACTCGGAAGGCCAGTAATCGGTTTCCTCCCGAGGTGTCCCCGTTGGGTAATTAGTCTTGTCAATTCGGCAGACTTCGGCTCCTCCAACCTCGAATAGCTTGTCTGCTGAAGAGCGGGGTACGACACAGAAATACTTCCGCCACAATCCGAAGTGTGCTTGACAGCCGAGATGTAACTCGCAGAGTGCAACAAACCCCGCAATATGCAGTATCGAATTCGGGGAGAGGTGGTGTAGTTGCAGCCCGTAAAACTCCAGCAGACCACGGAGGAAAGGGTGTATTGGGAACCCTAAGTCGCGGAGGAGGAAAGGCACGAAGCATACCCGCTCATCTCCATATGGTGTGGGGTAATTTTCGGCATGGGCTTGACCATCAATGGAAATCAGTCCAGGACGGGTAGCGGCTAGATCCGCGTCAGGCAGATACCCTTGCGTCGCCAAGCGCTCCAATTGGAGGCACGCGATGGAACAGCTCCCCCAGTCTCCCCTATCAGGGCCATGAGGACGCCTTGACGATCCTTCGCCGCTCGCCATTGTTCGGGCTCTCGAGCCGGAGAGGGGGGGCTTTTTTGCTGTGGTGGCAAATGTGAACTGTCACCGGCAGGGGTTACGCGTCTGGTAAATAAGGGCAGAGGGGGCTGACGTTTCGACGTTTTCTCCATAAAGGAGGCTCAGCCGCCTAGGCCGCACGATTCTCAAAATCTAAAATCAGGCCCCAACAGAATTCTAAGGGTTGACCGAAGTCTTTAAATTTGGTCGGGGAATAAAGCGTGGGAACTTGTCTATCGAGCCAAGACTCCAGGAAGTGAAGGCCGTCGACCTCGGCATCGAAGACCAGTTCAGGGGCTACTGACGGTGTCCTGTATTAGGGGGTGCCCACCTAGCCGGCCCGTCTCTTCGGATGGGCCGATATGCCCCCGTATGTGATCAAGATGGACTCCGGAGGTTGCACATGGAAGATGTGATCAAGACTACCTCTACCGAAGACTTGGGGCACACTTCAAGATTATTCTAGCCGCCTTACTCCAAGATACCGACCTTGTAACCCTAGATACCCTCCCTGGCGTGTATATAAGCCATAGGGTTTAGCCCGTAGGGGACATTAGCGCAACATCGAACACCTAGCTATAGTAGTTTGACACATATTACGATCTCGAGGTAGATCAACTCTGTACTCGATACACCTCCATTAATATAAACAGAAGCAGGACGTAGGGTTTTACCTCCATCAAGAGGGCCCGAACCTGGGTAAAACATCGTCTCCCTTTGTCTCTGTTACCATCGATCCGCAGCTCGGGACCCCCTACCCCGAAGTCTGCCGGTTTTTACACCGACACCTATGGCTTATATACACGCCAGGGAGGGCATCTAGGGTTACAATGTCGGTATCTAGGAATAAGGCGGCTCGACAAATCTTGAAGTGTACTACAAGTCTTTGGCAAAGACATCATTGATCACGCCTCCCTCGTACAGCCTCCGGAGTCCATCTTGGTCACGTACGGGGGTACACCGGCCCATCCGAGGAGACGGGTCGGCCCGGTTAGCACCCCCTAATCCAGGGCACCGTCAGCCGGGTTGAGTTTCATCTGGTAAACTCACAGGTTATCAAATGTCTCCTTCAGATCATCCAACACTATTTCTTTCTTGTGAGACTTGACCACGATGTCATCAACATATGCGTGAACATTGCGCCCGATCTTCTTGTGAAAACAATTCTAGACACAGTGCTGATAAGTCGCCTGTGCACACTTCTGACCAAACGGCATTGATGTATAACAGAAAGCTCCAAAGGGCATGATAAAAGCTGTCTTTTCTTGGTTCTCCTCCTTCATTTTGATCTGATGATAACTGGAGTAAGCATCCAGAAAACACAAACACTCGCAGCCAGTCGTAGCATCAATGATCTTGTCAATACGGGGCAGAGCAAATGGGTCACTAGGACAGTCTTTGTTCAAGTCCGTGTAGTCAACACACATCCGCCAGGTCCCGTTTTTCTTCAGAACAAGTACTGGGTTAACCAACCACTCAGGGTGAAACACTTCAACGATGAACCCGGCAGCTAGGAGCCGGGCCACTTCCTCTCCAATGGCTTTGCGTCTCTCCTTGTTAAAACGACGGAGGTATTGCCGGACAGGCTTAAACTTAGGATCAACATTAAGGGAGTGCTCAGCGAGTTCTCTTAGTACACCAGGCATATCAGAAGGTTTCCATGCAAAGATGTCCCGATTCTCACGGATGAGCTCGATGAGCGTGCTTTCCTATTTAGGATCCATATTCGACCCAATGGTGAACTGCTGAGAAGGATCACCAGGGGTAAAGTCAACCTGCTTGGTGTCTCTGGCCGACTTGAACTTGAGCAAAGGGTCAGATTCAGTTGTCGGTTTCTTCAGAGAGGTCATATCAGCCGGGTCAACATTAGCTTGGTAGAATTTCAACTCCTCCGCCGCACAGGACGTCTCAGCATAAGCCGCATCTCCCTCCTCGCACTCGAGGGCAACTTTTCTGTTACCATTGACGATGATAGTGCCTTCTGGCCCAGGCATCTTCAGCTTCAGGTAAACATAACATGGTCATGCAATGAACCGTGCATAAGTCGGCCTCCCGAAGAGGGCGTGATGCGGACTCTTGAGCTTGACCACCTCAAATGACAAGAACTCCGAGCGATAGTTGACTTCAGTGCCAAAATCGACTTCCAGAGAGATTCTGCCAATAGGGTAAGCCGACTTGTCAGGAACAATGCCATGAAAAACTGTAGAGGATGGGGTTAGTTGTTTCTCGGACAAGTTCATCCGCCTGAAAGTATCGTAATAGAGTATATTGATACTGCTTCCTCTGTCCATGAGCATCTTGGTTAACGTGTAACCGCCGACTTGTGGAGCAACCACCAATGCAAGACCCCCAGGATTATCGATCCAAGGGGGGTGATTTTCCCGACTCCAAGTCACTGGTTGCTCTGACCAGTTTAAGTAATAGGGGACCGCCGGCTCAACTGTATTGACGGCTCGTCACTGAAGCTTCCGGTCATGTTTATAGGTACTTGTGGTGAAAACATGATATTGTCCACTATTCAACTATTTAGGATTGCTCTGAAACCCAGACTGACCTCCCTGATTCTGATTTCCTTGGTTGCTACGCTGATTATTGCCTCCACTGTTGCCAGCCCCCTGGAATCCAGACCCTTGACCATTGTTTCCTTGGAACCCGGCACCAGGATAATGACCGTGAGAGCCGGCTCCCAGAAAGCCGGCCCCGGAGCCGCCGGGTCCGGGATTTCCTGGTTGTCCGCCATTGCCACCACCGTTCTGATGATTCTAAAAAACTCGTTTGGTGTATTCTTGCATTATGAAGCAATTTTCCCATGAGTGGTTGGCCGATTTACCATCAAAGTTGTGCTTGGGACATGGTCCTTTGAGGGCCTCCTCGTAACTACGAGGGCGATTGCCAGAAAAGGGCTTCCTGGAGCCGTTGTTCTGATGCTGGTTCTTGAAACCGGTGTTGGTATTGGCAACAAAATCAGACCTTCCCTCAGGATTCTTCTGCTTATGATTGTTGTTGTTATTCCCATTACCATTGTTCTGCCGGTGACCCTTGCGACCATTTTTCTTGCCCTTACCCGACTTCTCATCATCAGAAGTGGGGTCCTCTGTATTATCAGACTCGGCATACCGAGTTAAAACATCCATGAGATCACTCATATCCTTGATCTTCCTTTTGAGATGCCCGAGCTTCTGGACCAAAGGCTGGAATTTATAGTTTCTTTCCAGGACAAGAACAGCTTGCTGAGCTGTGATGCTATCCGAAGAGTGGATAATCTCTGCAACCTGGTGTGACCAGTGATGTGCAGACTCATCATCACGTTGGACACAATGCTCTAGATAAACAATTGTGGTCGGGCACTTGCAAGTTCCTTGGAAATATTTTATGAAACGCTCCTTCAGCTCCTGCCAGGTGTTAATTGAATTTGCCGGTAGGTTTTTCAGCCATGTATGTGATGGCCCTTCCAGCATCAAAAGCAAGTATCAGGCACACACAGCATCGCTAGCTTCCATCATGTCCATGGCTAACTCATAGCTTTCAATCCACTCGGCTAGCTCCAAATCTACTGTATAATTAGGAACCTTGCGAGGACCTTTGAAATCCAGAGGCATACGCGCATCTCGCAACATTGGGACTAAACATGGAATTCCAATAGTCCACCCTAAGATGCCACTAGGGCGAACAGCTGGTGGGGTTGAGGTGGGTGGGAGGTGCGCTGTAGGTTGGGCGTATGCTGTTCCTGCCTCTATCCCTCGTAAAGCACGAGCTGCATCAACTATTGCCTACGCGTTTGAGATCACTGGTTGCGGTTGATTCGGCAGTGTCTCCTGAGCCCTCCTGTGCCACGCACTGCTGGAGACTGCTAGGGACTCGACATGCCGGCTCCTACTGCGACTTTGATGAGGGGTGGAATGAAGCCGGTGTGGACTATGAGAATAATTTGCCTGCTACATGACTGCTGTTTTCAACATTGCAATGGCATTCATGGCTTCAATCTCTGCCGGACTATTTCCGTCAATTGGAATAGCCGCTAAGTTATGAGTTGCCGCAAGCACGTTGTCAACTGGATTAGAATAATGTCCAACCGACGTCTGGAAACGATGAGGTGGGTGCTGGGCTGGCGACCGCTGCTGTTGCTAAGCCGGCGGTAGTTGTGGTTGCTGAACCGGAGGCTGTTGCTGAACCAGCGGCTGCAACGGTGCTGCACTGGGAGGCACATTCTGAGTCAATTGGAGTATGACAGGGATTACGCTTGGTGACGCAAAGCTAGCCCCCGGGTTCACCGGGTCAATCAGATCACGCGGCGTGCCAAACAACTGAGTTGGTTCAAGGCCAACACGAAGCCAGCTCTAATGTCTCCTACGGTGCACTGCCTCCGACTCATTCTGGCGAAAACTGAGATGAAGAGCTTTCGCTTCTAGACGTTTTGTTTCATTAACGATACGAGCATGTGTCTCCGCTATGCGTGTGTTCTCTGCGTTGATATCCTCCTGGATCTTGGTTAACTCCTCGCGACACTTTGTGATCTCTGTGTTGCATGCTTCAGCATTCTCAGCCGTTACTAGCTCTGCCAAAAGTGCCCCGAGAGTAGTCATCATCTCAGACAGCGCCTGTGTCCCGATCTTCTAAGAGCCGGTGGCCGCTGACACGCCTGGGGCGCGGTTTTGGCATGATGTAGCGTCGGCCGGGTCACGGAGTGGATTCTGGCTCCCAGCCATGTAAACCGCAGCGAACCGAGTCGGCCCGTGAGATTCGGGAAATACCTCATCATCAGAACAGCTTCCCAATTTGCCATCAAACAGTGGAAGGATTGACTTCGTCTCTCCCACCGAGGACTCACCATCTGAGTGAACAAGCGTGTCATCCCCAGACACGGAGTTATCTGCCAGGGCCACTCCTTGTGTGAAGCCCACAAAAATGCTTCCGGCCGGCTCTTGCCGGGCCGGCTCTTGTCCGGCGAGTCGACTCGACGGTGTCGGAGAAGATGTCCGGCTCGGGACCTGACTCACCAATTACGCCGATGAAGACATGGATCTTGTCGAAGGGGACCCGGTATCCATACTTGATTAAGTCGGCCTCGGGACCCCAGCCAGAGTCGTCGATGTAGAGCTTGCACCGGCGACTCTTGGTCATCTAACCGATCGCGTATCCCTCGATCCCTGAAGGAGCTCCCGCCAAGAACTCAACTCCACCGTCCGCTAGCCCCACGGTGGGCGCCAACTATCATGGTTTTGTCACGGTAGATGTCCTCGTGAAAGGACTTAGTCGTGAGGCCATCGCAGTTGTGTGGAAGCTTGAATGGGGTTGAGCGGAAAAGAGAGACATGAGTTTACCCAGGTTCGGCCCCTCACGGTGGAGGTAAAAGCCTACTCCTGCTTGATTGATATTACTCTGGATCTCGATTACAAGGGTGCGGATTCGCTAACCTAGCTTTCGAGAGATTGCAACCTTGTCTTTTCGTCCCAGGGGCTCCCCTTTATATAATAGGTCGAGTCCCTGGTTTTACAGAAGATTCCGGGTCGTCTTGCTAACCCGTATCCTACTCTGATTCTCATCTATCTTGCCTTCCAAGTCATGAATATTTCCCCTTCTGGGCCTTCTTTGAGAGTCGGCCCACAAGGCCTATGAGAGCCGGCCCTTCCGCCGGGTCTTGCCTTTAGGGCAGCCGTCTTGTCTCGAAAGAATTGGTACGATGTGACTCACTGAGCCTTAAAGCCCAGGGCCGGGTCACCATCCTGCCGGGTCTCAACGCTGGGAAATATCCCCAACAACGTGCTTCAGCATTTTCAACTCCACTCAATACATGAGCGTGAGCCATGGACATAGCACTATTGGTGGAATAGAATGCGGTGGTAGAGGTTCATAAGGGAAGTCAAAAAGGAAGAAAGTCTCGCATCAATTCGGTGGATCAATAGGCAATGGAGAGGCCTATCAACCGATATCAATGCGAGGAGTAGGGATTGCCATCCAATGGATGCACTAGAGCTATAAGTGTATGAAAGCTCAATACTGAAACTAAGTGGGTGTGCATCCAACTTGCTTGCTCATGAATACCTCGGGCATTTGAGGAAGCCCATCATCGGAATATACAAAGCAAGTTCTATAATTAAAAATTCCCACTAGTATATGAAAGTGACAACTCAGGAGACTCTCTATATGAAGAACTTGTTGCTACTTTGAAGCACATGTGTGGTAAAAGGATAGTAGCATTGCCCCTTCTCTCTTTTTCTCTCATTTTTTTGTTGGGCTCTTTTGGCCTCTTCTTTTTAGAACACTATCATGAACCTCATCCCCACTTTTTGGAGGACTCATCAGTCTCCATCATTCTTTACCTCACTAAGACAATGCTCTAATAATGATGATCATCGCACTTTTATTTACTTACAACTCGATAAACTGAAACAACATGACTTTATATGAATGCATCTGGCAGTGTACCAGGATGTGCAATGATCTAGCGTAGCATGTATTACGATGATGAACGGTTGCTTTGCCACAAATATCATGTCATCTCTATACGATCATGCAAAGCAATATGATGATGAACACACAAGTCATGTGACTAGTAACGGTGGAAGTTGCATGGCAAGATATCTCGGAATGGCTATGGAAATTTCATGATAGGTAGGTATGGTGGCTGTTTTGAGGAAGATATAAGGAGGCTTATGTGTGATAGAGCGTATCATATCACGGGGTTTGGATGCACCGGCGAAGTTTGCACCGACTCTCGAGGTGAGAAAGGGCAATGCACGGTACCGAAGAGGCTAGCAATATGTGGATAGGTGGGAGTGTTGTATTAGTCCATGAACTCACATTAGTCATAAAGAACTCGTATACTTATTGTGAAAGTTTTATTAGCCCTCGAAGCAAAGTACTACTCGCATGTCCCTAGGGAGGAGGTTGGTAGGAGTTAACCATCGCGCGCCCCCGATTCAAACAACACAAAGGATTTCATTGAGGAATAAGAATGCTCCAACATCCCCGCCATGCCATGTCGGACACTTAAATGAGTAGTTAATAACAAGCTTTAATATCAATATTTTTAGTAACCAATGATAATGAACTAATACCCTTTCATATTACGACATTAATATAACTAAATCATACGTTTCATATTTAGTGATCTACATGAAAGTTTTTATTATACCACTCTTATATACCTATCATTTTCAGACTAGTCTTATAACTCGTGCATATTACCACTTCCTATTTAGGACTCTAAAAAGATTTAAGTGAAGCATGAGAGTGCATTAATTTCTATAAAATATATAACCACCATCGTGCTCTAAGAATATAAGTGAAGCACAAGAGCAACTGTATAGCTCAAAAGATATAAGTGAAGCTCATAGAGTATTCTAACAAATCATGATGAATGTGTGTCTCTTTCAAAAGGTGTGTCCAGCAAACAATGATTGTGGCAAACTAACAAGCAAACAAAATAAAACTATGGTACAAGATGCTCCAAGTAAAACTCATATCATGTGATGAATAAAAATATAGCTCCAAGTAACATACCGATGAATTGTGGGCGAAAGAGGGGATGCCATCTGGGGCATCCCCAAGCTTGGACGCTTGGGTCTTCCTTGAATATTACCTTATGGTGCCTTGGGCATCCCCAAGCTTAGGGTCTTTCTGCTCCTTATTCCATCATCCATCGTGATCTCACCCAAAACTTGAAAACTTTAGCACACAAAACTTAACAGAAACTCCGTGAGATCCGTTAGTATAATAAATCAATCATCCACTTTAGGTACTATTATAAATTTATTCATAATTGTTATTGCATAATACCTACTGTATTATAACTTCTCCATGACTTATCCCCCCCCCCCCCGATATAATCCATAGCATCATTAAAATAAGCACACTATGCAATAAAAACAGAATCTGTTTAAAACAGAACAGTCTGTAATGATCTGAATTAAAGTCATACTTCTGTAACTCCAAAATTTCCTAAAAATTAGGACAACGTAAAAAAATTGTATCCCAATACTGTGTAAAAAATCAGAATTTTATCACGTTCCAGTGCAGAATATAAATTCTAGAACTAGGCGCAAAACTTTCTGTTTTCAGACAGCATCAATTATACTATCATTCAAATTATCCCAAAGCATTATTTGGCACAAACACTAATTAAAAGATAAAAACACAATCATTACAGTAGCAATAATCATGTGATCACACAAAAATAGAAAAGATAACTATTGGGTTGTCTCCCAACAAGCTATTCCTTTATAGCCATTTAAGATAGGCTTTGAGATTTCAGTGATGCTCACGTCAAAGACAAGAATTGAAGTACAAAGAGAGCATCATAAAACATGTGATAGACACATTTAAGTCTAACATACTTCCTATGCATAGGCATTTTATAAGAAAACAAATTATCAAGACAATCAATATCTAGCATATGCAAATAGGAAGAATGAAGCATTAATAATTTCAACACAAAGAGAGGTAATTTAGTAACATGAAGATTTCTATAACCATATTTTTCTCTCTCATAATAATTACATGTAGGATCATAATCAAACTCAACAATATAGCTATCATATAAAATATTTTCTCCATGATCCACATGCAAGCAAATCTTATAATCTTTCAAGATAGTGGGACTAACATCAACTAAAGTCATGAACTCTCCAAACCCACATTTATCAAAAATTTCATAAGACTGAACACTCTCTGAATATTTGGGATTCTTTTTATCTAAAGTTGACACTCTTCCAAACCCACTTTCAATATTATTGCAAACATTATTATCAATAACATATTCATCATGAGGCTTAAATAAATTTTCAAGTTCATAAGAAGCATTATCATCCCAATCATGATCATTGCAATAAGTAGTGGACATAACAAAATTATCATCCCCAAGCTTGTAGCTTTGCATATCATTAGCACAATTGACATTAATAGAATTTATAATAACATCATTGCAATCATGCTTTTCATTCAAGGAGCTATCATGACTCACTTTATAAATTTCTTCTTTTAACACTTCATCACAATTTTCAGATTCACGGTTTTCAAGCAAAACTTCATAAAGATAATCAAGTGCACTCAACTAACTAGCAATTGGTTCATCATAATTGGATTGTTTGAAAAGATTATCAAGTGGATGAGGATCCATATCAATAATGTTTAGCAAGCGAATATGCAAGCAAATAGAAGGCACATGGCAGCACAAGCAAAGATAGCACACAAAATATTTTTGGTATTTCTGATTTTTTTAGAGAAGTGAGGGAGACAAAAAAGAGAAGGCAAATAAAAACAAATAAAAAGTAGATCAAGTAAATGATAATGTGAATGTAGGAACCTGTAAGTGCTTGATGATGTCTCCACGGCAACGGCGCCAGAAATTCTTTCTGCTACTTGTGAGCTGCGTTGGGATTTTCCGCGAAGAGGAAGGGTGAAGCAATATAGTAGCGGATAAGTATTTCCCTCAGTAGAGAACCAAGGTTATCGAACCAATAGGAGAACCAAACAAACACTCCTTAGCAGTACCTGCACACACAAGAGCAAATACTTGCACCCAACGCGAGCAAGAGGGTTGTCAATCCCCTTGTACTCGTTAATTGCAAGGATTAAATCTGGTAGTGGTAGATAGATAAATTGCAAAGTAAAATAAAAGTAAATAAATTGCGGCAAGATATTTTTGGTTTTTGTAATATGATTAAAATAGACCCGGGGGCCATAGTTTTCACTAGAGGCATCTCTCTCATAAAAATAGCATACGGTGGGTAGACAAATTACTGTTGGGTAATTGATAGAAAAGCGCATAGTTATGACGATATTCATGGCATGATCATGTATATAGGCATTACGCCCATGAAAAGTAGACCGACTCCTGCCTGCATCTACTACTGTTACTCCACCAATCGACCGATTCCTGCCTGCATCTATGGTATCAAGTTCATGACAAACAGAGTAACGCTTTAAGCAAGATGACATAATGTAGATAGAATTGGCAAGGAGAAGAGGGCCATCTTCCTCCTCACGCACAAGGGGGCTACAACATCATCACCACTATTATCGTCATCATCATCATCATCCACATCTTCATCATTGTAACATCGAGAACCCTAGTGGATCATCTTGTGTGCTTAACTAACTTCTGTGGAAGTTTCTCATTTGTCTCTATGGCAGAACCAACCAGATATGAAGATTCTATGAACGGTCCCGATTGGATGAATGCTATGTAAGAAGAATTGGTGCATTTCAAAATAAATGATGTCTGGGAACTAGTCGATCGACTGAATCCTAGGAAGCACAATATCATCGGCACCAAATGGATCTTTCGTAGCAAGAAAGATGAAAATGGCATTGTGGTAAGAAACAAAGCTCGTCTTGTTGCTCAAGGCTATACACAGGTAGAGGGTATAGATTTCAGTGAAACATATGCTCCTGTTGCTCGCTTTCTGCTCCTTTACCAGATAATTAAAGGGACTAATCAAACCCTCACGTCGGCCATTTCAGCTTCGCCTCCTACGTCTCCCACAATAGCCCTGGGAGGCACTAGAGGGGGCCTACGTGGTCATCATCCCGATCAGGGACGACCTATTCAATGACCTATGGAACTCATTTGAAGGTAAATTGGTGCTTAGTATCTTGATAAGCACAGTAACAACAATTCGATTATCTGCAGATTGCATAGTTGTTTTGATGCATAAGATCCAACTTTATGAAAAGTAACCTTTGTACTGTTAAGTCTGGGATGGAGCAGCTCAAATTATAGTACATTGAAAACCTTGCTAATCTTGGTAAACTGAATCCTGAGTTTTGGGCGTTTATAATATTTTATAAAATTTTCTTCAAAATCATTGAAGGCATCTTATGTTCTTTCTTATTGTAATAGGAAATCATCTACGCATTATTTCTCATGCGGCTTATGGGTATCATAAAGTTCTCAAGGAAAACCATAAGCTATGGAACCAAATACATGATCTTAGAGGTACCAATGTTTGAGTCTTACAAAACGAGGTCTTCATGATTGCAGACTCTTCTTCATGGTCCAACGCTGCATACTAATACTTCATTTTGTCCTTTGTCATCAGGGAATATTAGAGTCTACTGTCGAGTTAGACCTTTCCTCCCTGGAAAGGTAAGTTCCTCAAGTAGTGTTGCTGGCATAGAAGATAGAACTATCACTCTCATGACTTCATCAAAACAAGGAAAAGACGCATGTAAATCTTTTACTTTCAATATGGTCTTAAGCCACACAAGGTTGTACCTACAAGTTTCTCTAATGTGTTATTTCTTCTATATTTAAGTAGTATCTTTGGCAATCAAAATGACATGCATACTTTCGATTACGGCAGCAGAGGTCTTCATTGACATGCGGCCTTTAATCCATTATGTTCTTGATAACTAGGTCAGGGAAGACCTTCACAATGGCACACAATTTTCCCATCTTTGTGGTAATTTTATTCTGATTGCAAAATCAAAACATTATTTTTGTGATGTTGTAGAGTGGTCCTGAAATATTAAAGAAAGGCTTGGTGTCAATTATAGGGCTTTAAATGAACTGTTCGATATTCAAGCACAGAGGAGAGACACATTTTGTTATAAAATTATGTGAACACATGTGGGCCTCCCGGTTATATTATGTGATAGATGCGGACGTGGATGGGGGTTGGGGTTGGTCTCTTCAGTTATGGTTGTCCGAGCGGAATAATTTTCCTACTTTAAAATATACGGCAATTCGGTTATGGTTGTCTCAACGGAATAATTTTCCTACTTTAGAAAATGTGGCAAATTGCATTTCATTAGGGATGGTTTGCAACAAATTGTATGAGCGAGTGGTCATACCATTTTTTGGTGAGGATAGAAGGGTAAATGCATTGGTTGGTTGCTTCAAGAGTTAATAACAAACACGGTGCCTATTAGTTGCATGACGAACAACAGGCACCATATTTTTGTTCCGTGGTAATGCATGGCATTCAACTGTATGTTACAACATGGCAATGACTTAGGAGACATCGGATTTGCCTTCTTGGCTCGAGGGGTGGGGGCGTCATGGGCGGCACATGCCTCCTCCCCCTTGATGGCGATGGCTGGTCGGCACAAACACATGGGGAGGGGATCGGGGCGGAGAGCGGGGCGGTTGGCGGGGGACTCCTCCTTGCTGGTTCGTGATGTGAAGCAGAGAGGGTGCCATGGCGAAGGTGAGGTAGGTGTCATCCAGTTTTAAAGGAGAGGGCTCCAGCAGGAAATGTCCCACTACAGCGAGAAACCAAGCGAGAAGGGGAGGGTCCCGCAGTAAAAGGGAAGGTTCTTTTGTTTTGGCCCCGCATGTTGGAGATAACTTGATGGATAGTTCGAACAACCACATTCCCCTCCCCCCATATGGTCTGGATTTGGGGGTGCCCAGACTGTCTAGACGGTTGAATTTTGAGGAGCCTATTGGGTGCCCGTTTGATGTCCAAACACACTTGGACGTATGAGGGAGAAATGAGCTTCTACATTGAAGACGGCCTTAATTATTTGTTTGATCCTGTTTGATGTCCAAACACGCATGCATGTATGTAGGATCGCAAGTAGGTCAAGAGGGGGGTGATTAGACTACTTGACCAAATAAAAACTTAACCTTTTCCCAATTTTAGTTCTTGGAAAGTCTTAGCAATTCACACAAGTCAAGCAACACCCTACACATGCAAGTCTAGATAGTAGGCAGCAGAAAGTAAAGACTTTGCATATGAATGTAAAGGAAGGGATCGGAGAAATCAAACACAATGAAGACACGGTGATTTTTGGCGTGGTTCCAATAGGTGGTGTTGTCGTACATCCACATTGATGGAGACTTCAACCCACAGAGGGTAACGGCTGCGCGAGTCCATAGAGGGCTCCACCCACGAAGGGTCCACGAAGAAGCAACCTTGTCTATGCCACCATGGCTTATGTCCACGAAGGACTAGCCTCACTCGGTTAGATCTTCATGAAGTAGGCGATCTCCTTGCCCTTACAAACTCCTTGGTTCAACTCCACAAGCTTTGGAGGCCCACAAGTGACACCTAACCAATCTAGGAGACACCACTCTCCAAAAGGTAATAGATGTTGTTGTTGATGATGAACTCCTTTCTCTTGTGCTTCAAAAGATAGTCTCCTCAACACTCAATCACTCTCTCATAGATTTGGCATGGTAGTAGGAGAAGGGTTGGAGTGGAAAGCAACTTGAGGGGGCTAGAAATCAAGGATCAAATGGTTGGAGTGGAATCTTGCTACTTGTAAACTACGTTGGGATTTTCCCCGAAGAGGAGGGGTGATGCAGCATAGTAGAGATAAGTATTTTCCTCAGTGAGAACCAAGGTATCAATCCAGTAGGAGAACCACGCAAAACCTCATGAGCAGCACCTGCACACACAAAAGCAAATACTTGCACCCAACGCGGGCAAGAGGGTTGTCAATCCCCTTGAACTCGTTATTTGCAAGGATTAAATCTTGTAGTGGTAGATAGATAAAATGCAAAAGAAAATAAAAGTAAATAAATTACAGCAAAGATTTATAGGTTTTATTTTTATATGATTAAAGTAGACCCGGGGGCCATAGTTTTCACTAGAGGCTTCTCTCTCGGACGAATAGCATACGGTGGGTAAACAAATTACTGTTGGGCAATTGATAGAAAAGCGCATAGTTATAACGGATTCATGGCAATGATCATGTATATAGGCATCACGTCTGAGACAAGTAGACCGACTCCTGCCTGCATCTACTACTATTACTCCACCCATCGACCGCTATCCAGCATGCATCTAGGGTATTAAGTTAATGAAAACAGAGTAACGCCTTAAGCAAGATGACATGATGTAGACAAAGTAAACCCAATCAATATGAATAAACCCCGTCGTTTTACCCTTAATGGCAACAATACAAATACGTGTCTTGTCCCTTTCTGTCACTGGGATATAGAACACCGCAAGATTGAACCCATTACAAAGCACCTCTTCCACTGAAGATAAATCAATCTAGTTGGCCAAACCAAACGGATAGATCGAAGAGAAATACAAAGCTATAATAATCATGCATAAAAGAATTCAGAAAAGACTCAAATATTTCTCATGAATAATCTGATCATAAACCCACAATTCATCGGATCCCAACAAACACACCGCAAAAGAAGATTACATCGAATAGAACTCCAAGGAGATCGAGGAGAACATTGTATTGAAGATCAAAGAGAGAGAAGAAGCCATCTAGCTACTAGCTATGGACCCGTAGGTCTATGGTAAACTACTCACACATCATCGGAGGGTCAGCAAGGTTGATGTAGAAGCCCTCCGTGATCGATTCCCCCTCTGGCAGGGTGCCGGAAAAGGCCTCCAGATGGGATCGCGGAAGAATAGAATCTTGCGGCGCCGGAAAAGTTATTTCGTGGGGCTCTCTGTTGGTTTCCCAATATTTGAGAATTTATAGAGGAGGAATTAGGTCAAAAGGAGCCAGGAGGGGCCCACAAGGCATCGCCCTAGGGGCGCGTGGGGTTGCCTTGTGGCTTCCTCGTGAGGCTTATGGCCTCCTCCCGAAGCTTCTAGGGTCTCTCTTGTCCAGAAAAAATTCGTCAAAAAGTTTCGTAGCGTTTGGACTTCGTTTGGTACTAATTTCCTGAAAAACCAAAAACAAGCAGAAAACAGCAACTGGCACTGGGCACTAGGTTAATAGGTTAGTCCCAAAAAATGATATAAAATATCATATAATTGCATATAAAACATCCAAGATTGATACTATAATAGCATGGAACAATCAAAAATTATAGATACGTTGGAGACGTATCAAATCTCTTGATCTCAACACAAGTGTAGGTGGTCCTCTCTCAGAATATGGATATGGGCAGTGGTGGCTTCGTCCTGGTTGCTTTCTCTGAGAGTAGGTGATGTGGGTGGGGTATATATAGCCTTCAGCAAAAATCTAACCGTTACACACCTTTATGCACATCTCGGAGGGACCGGGTGAAAAACTCAGTGAAACCTATTAGTGCAAAAGGTTTGAACTTCAGATATTTCGATGGGACCGGATGAATCCACTCGGTGGGACCGATTGACGATGACTTAAGCACTATCACCATTTCGGTAATTCCGATTGGTTTCACTCGGTAATTCCGAAATGAAGTCGATGGGTTACAGAAAGTTTGCCAGTGCACTTCGGTGGGACCGAATGTCATCTCGGTGAGACCGAGTTTCTAGGGTTTATGCAGTGGTGATGTCTACTACGCAACTTTATTCTTGTAGACGCTGTTGGGCCTCCAAGTGTAGACTTTTGTAGGACAGCAGCAAATTTCCCTTAAGTGGATGACCTAAGGTTTATCAATCCATGAGAGGCGTAGGATGAAGATGGTCTCTCTCAAACAACCTTGCAATCAAATACAATCAATCTCTTGTGTCCCCAACACACCCAATACAATGGTAAATTGTATAGGTGCACTAGTTCGGTGAAGAGATGGTGATTTAAGTGTAGTATGGATAGTAGATATAGGTTTTTGTAATCTGAAATAATAAAAACAATAAGGTAGCAAGTAACAAAAGTGAGCACAAACGGTATTGCAATGCTTGAAAACAAGACCTAGGGTTCATACTTTCACTAGTGCAATCTCTCAACAGTGCTAACATAATTGAATCATATAACAATCCCTCAACGTGCGACAAAGAATCACTCCAAAGTTCTTATCTAGTGGAGAACATAAGATGAAATTGTTGTAGGGTACGAAACCACCTCAATGTTATCTTTTCTGATCAATCTATTGAGCCATACCTATAAGTGTCACAAACAGCCCTAGAGTTCATACTAAAATAACACCATATGATACACATCAATTAACTCTAATGTCACCTAGATACTCCAATGTACCACAAGTATCCGTGAGTTAACTATTCGATATGCATCAAACAACTTCAGATTCATAATATTCAATCCACACAAAGAACTTCAAAGAGTACCCCAAAGTTTCTATCGGAGAAAAGAAGATGAAAACGTGTACCAACCCATATGCCTAGATTACCCCAAGGTCATGGGAATCCGCAAGTTGATTACCAAAACATACATCAAGTCACTCAATAGAATACCCCATTGTCACCATGGGTATTCACATGCAAGACATACATCAAGTGTTCTCAAATCCAAAGTATTCAATCCGACAATAAAGAAACCTCAAAGGGAAAGACTCAATTCATCACAAGAAGATAGAGAGGGAAGAAACACCATATGATCCAACTATATTAACAAAGCTCGCAGTACATCAAGATCATGCCAAATCAAGAACACGAGAGAGAGAGAGAGAGAGAGAGAGAGAGAGAGAGATCAAACCCATAGCTACTGGTACATACCCTCAGCCCCGAGGGTGAACTACTCCCTCCTCGTCATGTAGACCGTCGGGATGATGAAGATGGCCTCCAGTGTTGATTCCCCCCTCCGGCAGAGTGCCGGAACAGGGCTCTGGATGAGATCGCTTCGGTACAGAGACTTGCAGCAGCGGCATGGAAGTTCTAGGTTTCTTTTTGGGGTTTTCTATATTTATAGGATTTTTCAGCGTTGGATTCACGCCAGGGGGGCCCACGAGGGAGTGACAAGCTCGGTAGGCGCGCCCTAGGGGGGCCCCGCGCCCCTTGAGCTTGTCGCTTCATCGTGAGGCTTCTGGTCCTTCCTCGAAGCTTCAGGGGTCTCTTTTGGTCCATAAAAAATCACCGTCAATTTTCAGCCCAATCCGAGAACTTCTATTTCTGCACAAAAAACAACACCACGGTAGTTCTGCTGAAAACAGCGTCAGTCCGGGTTAGTTCCATTCAAATCATACCAAAACCATATAAAATTGTTGTAAACATGGCATGAATACTTCATAAATTATAGATACATTGGAGACGTATCAGCATCCCCAAGCTTAATTCCTGCTCGTCCTCAAGTAGGTAAATGATAAAAGAAATAATTTATGAAGTGTGAATGCTAGCATAGTGCACAAGTTTGATCAATGATAATTTCAATCACTTTTTCTAGCATCATTATATATCATAACCAGTAGCTCATCTCATAAAACTTCTCATGATTAAGTAGCAAGCTATTCACATGCTAAAGTATAGACCATAAACTTTCTTGAAAACTAACAAACTATGTTCTCAATCATCAAACAATTGCAATTCATCTTATTTTCAGGAAGGGTCTATGTAAGAGCTTTGATTTAGCAAATTCCACATACTCAACTATCATATAGAATTCCATGATTGCTAACACTCAAAGCATATTTTTAGAACAAACCGTTTCAGTCAAACACATAGGAAGATAGGGGCTTAATGTTTTGCCTCCCAACTTATTTATCTCAGGGATAATGTCAACAATAATAACTCATGATCACCTATATTTAACTGGATATATGTGCCAGGATCTTTCCCCACCACATGATGCTTGCCAAGAGAGAAAATAAAAACGGAATAGAGAAGAACACTATTGACTCTTGCATAAAAGTAAATACATAAAGTAAAATATAGGCCCTTCGCAGAGGGAAGCAGAGGTTGTCATGCGCTTTTTATTTTTGGATGTGCAAGCTCTTAGTGCAAAGGAACGTCACTTTACATTGCCCCTTGTGATAGCAACCTTTATTATGCAGTCCGTCGCTTTTATTTCTTCACCATCACAAGTTCGTACAAAGCTTATTTTCCCTTACAATAAAAGATCATACATATTTAGGAGCAATTTTTTTTATTGCTTTTGCACCGATGACAACTTACTTGAAGGATCTTATTCAATACATAGGTAGATATAGTGGACTCTCATGGCAAGAACCTGGGTTTAAGGGTTTTTGGATGCACAAGTAGTATCTCTACTTAGTACGAAATTTTGGCTAACAAAAGATTATGAGCAAGCACCACATGTTAGAGGATCCATGACAATATAACATCTATGTGAATATAAACAAACATAACCCATTACGTTGTCTTCCTTGTCCAACATCAACTACTTGATCAAGTTTGAAAATAATAAATGGAGGCTCACAATCATAGAAGATGTCCATGATAGTATATTTATATGTGAGATCTCTCTTCCTTCAATATTCTTTCATGAATTGTTCATGTGACCAATGTTGTGTTTGCTAACTTTCAATAAATTTTACCACTTATACTTCTTATATCTGAAGTCATTACCCCCCATGGGACAAGCATATGAAGAATATATAATTTCAACTTTATGATATTCAATTCATTTAACAATTTACTCTTAGGATATAAGTGAAGCACAAGAGTGAATGGCAAACTGCTCCAAAAGATATAAGTGAAGAACAAAGAGTAGTTAAGTAAATAGGTAGCTATGTGAGGACTCTATCCAAATCAAGATTTCAGATCTAAGTACTTTATTCAAATAGCAATAAAAATGAAAAAGGACACTCCAAGAATAGCACATATCATGTGAACAAACGAAAACTTAGGCTCAACCGAGACTAACCGATAATTGTTGATGAAGAAAGGTGGGATGCCTACCCGGGCATCCCCAAGCTTAGTTGCTTGAGACTTCTTGGAATATTATCTTGGGGACATCCCCAAAAATGAGCTCTTGTGTCTCCTTAATTCCTCTCATATCACGGCTTCTCCTAAGTCTTAAAAACTTCATCCACACAAAACTCAACAAGAACTCATGAGATAAGTTAGTACAAATCAATTCAAAACCTTAACATTCTTTACTGTAGAAAATTACAAAAAATATAATTAAACATTGCGTACTAAATGTCTCTGCATATTTAATACTCCCATCACCAAATAGAAACATTAAACAAGCAAACATATGCAAACAATGCAACTATAACCGCAATCTGTCTAAACAGAACAGTCTGTAAAGGAGGAATAAAAATTCATACTTCCTTAACTCCAAAATTTCTGAAAAATTACCATGTGACATAGAACTCATGAATTCTTGCTGTGTAAAAATTTCAGATTTTTATCATGCTCTGACAATTCACATAAATTCAGGACATAACAAAAAACTTTCTGTTTTCAAACAGCAACATATAAACTTGCAAACTGAGCATGGTAAAGGCTATAATTAGCATTTTATTGAACTAAAAGATAGAAAACATGATTATTGATAACAGCAAGCAAATATCAACAAAATAAAATGACGCTCCAAGAAAAACTCATATTATGTGACGAATAAAAATATAGCTCCAAGTGAGGTTACCGATAATGTTGAAGACGAAAGAGGGGATGCCTTCCGGGGCATCCCCAAGCTTAGACGCTTGAGTCTTCCTTGAATATTACCTTGGGGTGCCTTGGGAATCCCCAAGCTTAGGGCCTTGCCGCTCCTTATTCTCTTCATATCGTTATCTCACCCAAAACTTGAAAACTTCAATCACATAAAACTTAACGGAACTCCGTGAGATAGGTTAGTATGAAAATAAATCATTCACTTAGGTACTTTCAATACAAGATTCATAATTGTTATCACATAATTCCTACTGTAGTCTATCATTTCCACAATTTATATCCCATAATATAAGCTATGGAAACACCAAAACAAGCAAACTATGCAATAAAAACAGAATCTGTCAAAAACAGAACAGCATGTAGTGAGCGAACTAAAAAGCATACTTATGTACCTCCAAAAATTCTGAAAAATTAGGAAAATGTAAAAAATTTGTAACCCAATACTGTGTAAAAATTTCAGAATTTTATCGCACTCCAGTACAGAACAGAAATTCCAGCACTGGACACAAAAGTTTCTGTTTTTGGACAGAATCAAATCAACAAGTATCCACACTATCCCAAAGGCTTTACTTGGCACATTATTGAAATAAAACATATAACACATGATTAATACAGTAGATCAATCATGTGGACACACAAAAACAGTAGGTATAAATGTTGGGTTGTCTCCCAACAAGCGCTTTTCTTTCATGCCTTTTTAGCTAGGCATGATGATTTCAATGATGCTCACATAAAAGTAAAGAGTTGAAACATAAAGGGAGCATCATGAATTATAAAGAAAACACATTTAAGTCTAACCCACTTACTATGCACAGGGATTTTGTGAGCAAAAAATTTATGGGAGCAAGAATCAACTAGCATAGGAAGGCAAAACAAGCATGACTTCAAAACTTTCAACACATAGAGAGAAAACTTGATATTATTGAGATATTTATAAGCATATGTTCCTCTCTCATAATAATTTTTAGTAGCATAATGAATTAATTCAACTATATAACTATCACATAAAGCATTCTTTTCATTATCCACAAGCATAGAAAATTTATTACTCTCCACATAAGCAAATTTCTTCTCATCAATAATAGTGGGAGCAAATTCAATGAAATAACTATCATGTGATACTTGATTGGCAAAATCCAATTGAAAATTAAAATCATGATGACAAGTTTCATAGTTATCATTATTCTTTATAGCATACATGTCATCACAATAATCATCATAGAGAGCAGCTTTGTTGTCATAATCAATTGAAACCTCTTCCAAAATGGTGGAATCATCATTAAATAAAGTCATGACCTCTCCAAATCCACTTTCATAATCATTGCCATAAGATTCAACACCCTCCAAAATAGTGGGATCATTAGTACCTAGAGTTGACACTCTTCCAAACCCACTTTCATCAATATAATCATCATAAATAGGAGGCACACAATCATCATAACAAATTTGCTCATCAAAAGTAGGGGCACTAAAAAGATCATCTTCATCAAACATAGCATCCCAAACTTATGTCTTTGCATATCATTAGCATCACGGATATTCATAGAAAGCATACTAACAACATTGCAAACATGCTCATCATTCAAAGAATTTATGCTAAACATTTTATTAAATTCTTCTTCTAACACTTTAGCACAATTTTCTGATCCATCATTTTCAAGAAAGACATTATAGAGATGAAGTAATTGAGGCAATCTCAATTCGATTTTTTTGTAGTTTTCTTTTATAAACCAAACTAGTGATAAAATAAGAAACAAAAATATTCAATTGCAAGATCTAAAGATATACCTTCAAGCACTCACCTCCCTGGCAACGGCGCAAGAAAAGAGCTTGATGTCTACTACGCAACTTTATTCTTGTAGACGTTGTTGGGCCTCCAAGTGCAGAGTTTTGTAGGACAGCAGCAAATTTCCCTCAAGTGGATGACCTAAGGTTTATCAATCCGTGGGAGGCGTAGGATGAAGATGGTCTCTCTCAAACAACCCTGCAATCAAATACAAGCAATCTCTTGTGTCCCCAACACACCCAATACAATGGTAAATTGTATAGGTGCACTAGTTCGGCGAAGAGATGGTGATACAAGCGTAGTATGGATAGTAGATATAGGTTTTTGTAATCTGAAATAATAAAAACAGCAAGGTATCAAGTAACAAAAGTGAGCACAAACGGTATTGCAATGCTTGAAAACAAGGCCTAGGGTTCATACTTTCACTAGTGCAATCTCTCAACAGTGCTAACATAATTGAATCATATAACAATCCCTCAACGTGCGACAAAGAATCACTCCAAAGTTCTTATCTAGCGGAGAATATAAGATGAAATTGTTGTAGGGTACGAAACCACCTCAATGTTATCTTTTTCGATCAATCTATTGAGCCATCCCTATAAGTGTCACAAACAGCCCTAGAGTTCGTACTAAAATAACACCATATGATACGCATCAATTAACTCTAATGTCACCTAGATACTCCAATGTCACCACAAGTGTCCGTGAGTTAACTATTCGATATGCATCAAGCAACTTCATATTCATAATATTCAATCCACACAAAGAACTTCAAAGAGTACCGTAAAGTTTCTATCGGAGAAAAGAAGATGAAAACGTGTACCAACCCATATGCCTAGATTACCCCAAGGTCACGGGAATCCGCAAGTTGATTACCAAAACATACATCAAGTGACTCAATAGAATACCCCATTGTCACCACGGGTATCCACATGCAAGACATACATCAAGTGTTCTCAAATCCAAAGTATTCAATCCGACAATAACGAAACCTCAAAGGGAAAGACTCAATTCATCACAAGAAGATAGAGAGGGAAGAAACACCATATGATCCAACTATATTAACAAAGTTCGCAGTACATCAAGATCGTGCCAAATCAAGAACACGAGAGAGAGAGAGAGCAAACACATAGCTACTGGTACATACCCTCAGCCCCGAGGGTGAACTACTCCCTCCTCGTCATGGAGACTGCCGGGATGATGAAGATGGCCTGCGGTGATGATTCCCTCCTCCGGCAGAGTGCCGGAACAGGGCTCTGGATGAGATTGCTTCGGTACAGAGGCTTGCAGTGGCGGCGTGGAAGTTCTAGGTTTCTTTTCAGGGTTTTCTATATTTATAGGATTTTTCAGCGTTGGATTCACGCCAGGGGGGCCCACGAGGGAGCGACAGGCTCGGTAGGCGCGCCCTAGGGGGACCCTTGCCCCTTGAGCTTGTCACTTCCTTGTGAGGCTTCTGGTCCTTCCTCAAAGCTTAGGGGATCTCTTTTGGTCCATAAAAAATCACCGTAAATTTTCAGCCCAATCCGAGAATTTCTATTTCTGCACAAAAAACAACACCACGGTAGTTCTGCCGAAAACAGCGTCAGTCCGGGTTAGTTCCATTCAAATCATACCAAAACCATATAAAATTGTTGTAAACATGGCATGAATACTTCATAAATTGTAGATACGTTGGAGACGTATCAAGTGGCTCTATCAAGTGTATCTCGGTGGGTCCGGGTGTATGTGTATCGGTGGGACTGAGATAAACTTTAGGCTTTTGGACAGATTGGAAAGTGAGGGTGTGGCTGAGGGTTTTGGAGCAATATATTCAAGCGCTTGAGCAAATAACTCATGATCAAAACCTCATCCCCTTTCATAGTATTAGCTTTCCTATGGACTCAATGTGATCTTGGGTCACTTAACCAAAAATGTAGAGTCTTGAAGCTTTTGCCAATCCATGTTCTTTGCATTTTGAGGAGTCCACAATCACATCACCTTGCCATACCTATATTGAACTTTCCTGAAATAGTCTTTTAATAGGCATTAGTTCAATGATGTATATGTTGTTATGAATTACCAAAACCACCTGGGGATTAGTTGCACCTTCAATCTCCTCCTTTTTGGTAATTGATGATAACATATAGATCAAAGCTTCGACATTGGATATAATCATTGAATAACATCGTCGCTTTGAGAAGTATGTGATAAGAAAGAGCTCCCCCTAAATTTGTGCATTATTTAAGATTTCCATTTGAATGCAAATGAACAATTGATTAGGATCATGAGTGACTCTTCCATGCCACATACATCTTGGTGGAGCGCACAAAGAAATATGAATGAAATACATTAAGCACTCATCACCAAACAAACAAGTGAAAGATCATAGAAATAATCACATATGATAGATAGATGGCATGCAAAGCAAATAAGTATGGTATGATCTCACACACAAGCATAGCACAACATAGTCTTACAAACCATCACATCAAAGTAACTCAAGTATCTCAAAAGCGAAGCAAATCAAATCAAACGAGCAAAAGCAAAACACACTCTCTCTGGAAGCCCTATTGATCTAGATAATTCTCCCCCTTTGGCAACAAGTTACCAAAAAGTTAGAACGATCTAGAGCTAAACGTTGCTCTGGGCTCGATCCACGGCGCCTGGCGATGAAGTCCTCTGACTGCGGCTCCGGTGTGGGTCGATGGAGTGGAGAGAAGTGCGTCTGCAAATGCTTCTGAAGAAGTCTGCTGGACTGGAGGTGTAGACACTGGTGGTGCAGCAGAAGGAGCAGCAACTGGGGCAGTCTCAATAGCTGGAGCATCTGATGTAACAATGACTGCAGCTAACCTAGGCATGGTCTGGAACTGAGTCATGGTAGGAAGTGGATCATCATCATCACTCCTTAGCTTTGCTTCTATGTCAGTCTTGAGCTTCTCAACATCTGTGGTTATCTCTATGACCTTGACATCTAGATCATGGAACTTGGTTTCCACAATTCTCTCAAGACTCTCCTGATTCTTCACAAGGTTAGCTAAGTCTCGCTTGATCCTCCGAGTGGCTCGGACAATGTATAGAATCTGATCTTTCTTTTTCTTTGGCAACTGTGCCAAAGAAGTGTTGGGGCCTATAGAAGTCATAGCAGCTTTGGCGGTCTCTGCCTGTGCCTGTGTATCAGCAGAGGTGGGGTGTGAAGGATCCATAGTCACTGTGCAGTCCTCCAACTCTGGCTGAAGCGGCAGATGCTAGCAGTCAAGCTGATATACATTGCTACCAACCTTGGAGTTGGTAAGCATCTAGATATGAGGTGCAAACCTGTAAGAGCACTTTTGATCTGATGATGTCCTCTTCACTGTCTCAAAGATAAAATCCATGACCTTGAACCTAGTGAAGCTGTCAATGTGATGCAACATGTTGATGGAGTATCCATGAACCATCTTCTCATCTCCTGACTTGGGCAAAAGAGTGTGCCTCAAGATGGTGTCAAGATGGTGTTGATTGTAGCTAGTCCCGGCAGAAGGTAGTAGACGGATCCCAGCTTATGCTTTGAAACGTACTCGGGAGGGATAGCCGTATACATATCCTTCATGGAGTTGTGATCCATGCGGTACTGGCCATAAACATATGAGAAGTTCTCTCCATCCTTGGGAACACAGATCTGTTCGGCCCATTCTTCAATTGAAGACTCATATCTGACTCCCTCTGTCATCCAACGGATCTTACCATCCGGGTAGAAATGTGCAGTTGAATAGAATTGCATGATGAGCTCGTCATTCCATGCTGTCAACTTAGTACCAATGCACTCATCAAGCTCTAGAGTCTTGAAGTTCTCGTGCACATTCGGAAAGTTGTCAGGATGTGCATCAATGTACTCCCAATCTACCCATCTCATATCACTAACTGTCGGGCTCTTGTCAAGAAGAACAGTCTCGTAAAAGTCTTGTTGCTCCTTGATGTGGAATTGATAGTCCACGGCAGTCCTCCTCCTGGCGGCATATGGATCTGAGGCTCTCCATCTCCTCAATCCCTTGTCCTTCCTCTCCTTCATGTTCTCTGTCTCTGGATGAGTATCATCGTGAGCTGGCAGAAACGGTCTGAGTCTCTTGAGGTGCACTGGGGCTTTGATACGTCTCCAACGTATCTATAATTTTTTATTGTTTCATGCTATTATATTATCAATCTTGTATGCTTTATATGCAATTTTATATCATTTTTGGGAACTAACCTATTAACCTAGTGCCCAGTGCCAGTTTCTGTTTTTGCATATTTTATTGTTTCGCAGAAAAACCATATCAAACAAAGTCCAAACACGATGAAACTTTACGGTGATTTTTCTGGACTAGAAGGGACCCTAGAAGCTTCGGGGGGAGACCAGACGCTAGATGAGAGGGCCACAAGCTCAGGTGGCGCGCCCCCAGGGGGGCGCCACCCAGGCTTGTGGGCCCCTCATAACTCCGTTTGACCTAATTCCAAGCCTATAAATTCCCTAAAATCGTGAAACCACCAGAGCGAGACCCGAAACAATTTTAACGTCGCCACAAGCCTCTGTTCTTCCGTGATCCCATCTGGAGACCTCCACCGGTACTCTGCTGGAGGGGGAATCGATCACGGAGGCCATCTTCATCAACCTTGCTGCCTCCATGATGATGTGTGAGTAGTTCCCAACAGGACCTATGGGTCCATAGCAGTAGCTAGATGGCTCTCTCTCTCTCCCTCCTGCTCTCTCTTTTTGATGTTCAATACAATGTTCTCTTCGGAGATCGATATGATGTAATCTTTTGCGGTGCGTTTGTTGGGATCCAATGAATTGTGGATTTATGATCAGATTATTCATTGAAATTAATTGAGTTATTTCTGAACTTCATTATGTGTGATTGTTATAGCTATGTAATGCTTTCCGATCTATGAGTTTTCTTTGGCAAAGTAGATGAGTAGATCTTCAGTGGAAGTGGTGCATAGTAGTAGGTTCAATCTTGCGGTGTCCTCACCTCGTGACAGAAGGGGTAGCGAGGCACGTATTTGTATTGTTGCTACTAAGGATAAAATGATGGGGTTTGATCATATTGTTTGATCTTATTTTGTCTACATTATGTCATCATACTTAAAGCATTACTCTGTTTGTTATGAACTTAATACCTAGAGAGGCAAGCATAGAAGCGCTCTAGAAGTGGAGTAATAGTAGTAGATGCAGAATCATTTCGGTTTACTTGTCACGGACATAATGCCTATGTACTAATCATGCCATGAATAACATCATAACTATGCGCTTTTCTATTGCCCAACAGTAATTTGTGTACCCACCATTTGCTATGTTCTTGAGAGACATGCCTCTATTGAAAGCTATGGCCCCCGGGTCCATTCTCATCATATTACTAAAACCCTAAATACCTTGCTGCAATTTATTTACTTTTATTTAGTTTTCCAATTTATATATCTACCACTATCAGAATTAATCCTTGCAATTAACGAGTACAAGGGGAATTAATCCTTGCAAAAATAATTATGCTATTGATGTGAATTTTGTTGCATGAAATAATTTCAACAACAATGCTTATAGAGGGAATTTCAATCCTAGGTCGTATCCCGGTAATCCGTCTAATAATTATGGTAATTCCTATGGTAATTCATATGATAATAATAATAGGATACCTACTGAACTTGAGAACAACATTAAAGAATTTATTAGTTCTCAAAAGATTTTTAATACCATGGTAGAGGAAAAACTAAGCAAAGGTTATGAAATGTCTAGAAACATGGATAGAATTGCTCATGATGTGGAGACTCCACATAAAAAGGATGAAATATCTGAATCTTTAAAGTCTATCCAAGTTACCATGGATGAAATTAGAACAAGAATTGAAAGGATAAGAGATAAACGCGAATTTCTAGAAAAGGAGCCCGCACCCGGTTTTTATAATAATAATGATGAAGACGTTAAAATGATTGGTGTGACACCTATTGAATCTTTGTTTAGTAATATAAAACTTGATGATAAAGGGATTGGAGATGAGTCAACTTTAATTAGAAGGCATCCCAATTGTTTGGAGGGTAATGATCTTAATGATAAAAACAATAAAAGTGGGTTCGAAGAGTTCAAAACTTTAGATAGCGATGCACGCACTACTTTGGATTACAAGGACTTTAATTATGATAATTGTTCTTTGATTGAATGCATTTCCGTGTTGCAATCCATGATCAATTCACCTAATGCTTATGAACAAAATAAAGCTTTTACTAAACATATCGTAGAAGCCATTATTAAAGCTCGTGAAGAAAAGCTTGAATTAGAAGTATCTATACAAGGAAAATTACATGATGAATGGGAACCTACAATTTAAGTCAAGGTCAAAGATTATGAATGTAATGCTTTGTTCGATCTAGGAGCTAGCGTCTCTACTATACCGAAATCTTTATGTGATGTCCTAGGTCTCACCGATATGGATGAATGTTCCCTCAACTTGCATTTAGCGGATTCTACAATTAAGAAACCATTGGGTAGAATTAATGATGTCCTCATACTTGCTAATAGAAACTATGTACCCGTGGATTTCATTGTACTTGAAATTGAGAGTAATCCGTCTTTTCCTATAGTACTTGGTAAGCCATTTTTACGAACCATAGGTGCAGTTATTGATATGAAAGAAGGAAATATACAGTTCCAATTCCCACTAAAGAAAGGGATGGAACACTTCCCAAGGAAGAGAATTGAACCACCATATATATGAATCCATTATGAGAGCCACCTATGGAATTACTTTGAAGGATGATAATACTTGAAACTATGCATTATGCCTAGCTAGGGGCATTAAACAATAGCGTTTGTTGGGAGGCAACCTAATATTTATCTTTTTGCTTCATTTTATTTTCTTGAGTCCACATGATTATTTCTACTATAATGATTGTGTTTCTATCTTTTAATTAGTGTTTGTGCCAAGTAAAGCCTTTGGGATAATTTGAATGATAGTAAAGTTGATTCTGTGCAGAAACAGGAAGTTTCGCGCCCAGTGCTGGAATTTACATTCCGTACTGGAACGTCGAAAAAATATGAAATTTTACACAGTATTGGTTACAAATTGTTTACATTTTCCTAATGTTTAAGAATTTTTGGAGTTACAGAAGTATGGATAAATATTTTGTCATTACATACTATCCTGTTTTAGACAGATTCTGTTTTTATTCCATAATGTGCTTATTTTGATGATAATATGGATTATATCGGGGGGTATAAGTCATGGAGAAGTTAGAATATAGTAGGTATTATGCAAGGGCAATTATGAATCTATTTATAACAGTACCTAAAGTTGATGATTGATTTATTATACTAACGGATCTCACGAAGTTTCTGTTGAGTTTTGTGTGCTGAAGTTTTCAAGTTTTGGGTAAGATCACGATGGATGAAGGAATAAGGAGCGGCAAGACCCTAAGCTTGGGGATGCCCAAGGCACCCCCAAGGTAATAATCAAGGAAGACCCAATCATCTAAGCTTGGGGATGCCCCAGATGGCATCCCCTCTTTCGTCTACCATTCATCATTATGTTACTCGGAGCTATATTTTTATTCATCACATGATATGAGTTTTGCTTAGAGCATTATGTGCTATAGTTTTGTTTTGTTTGTTAGTTTGCCACAATCATTGTTTGCTGGACACACCTTTTGAGAGAGACACATATTCATCATAATTTGTTAAAATGCTCTATGCGCTTCACTTATATCTTTTGAGTTAGGCAGTTGCTCATGTGATCCAATTATATATTTAGAGCACAATGGTTGTTATATTTTAAAGAAATCATTTTCACTTATATCCTTTTGAGATTTAAATAGGAAGTGGTAATTCACACAGGTTATAAGACTAGTTCAAAAATGATAGGTATACAAGAATGGTATAATAAAAACTTTCATGTAGATCGTTGAATATGAATCGTGTGATTTAATAATATTGATGTAGTAATATGAAAGAGTATTAGTTCATAATCATTGGTTAGTAAAGATGAAAGCGCGGGTTATCTCCCAGAGGGGGGGTGAATGGGAGATTATTAGAAATTCGTCAAACTCTGATGAATTTGACGAAGATCAGAGTGAAGAAATAGAAACGCAAAGGAAACTAAGTCATCACAGAATCAGAGTACATGCGATCAGTACACATAAGTGAATAACATGCAATCATACAATCATACAAGCATGAGGAATATGAACTGAGGAAATAAAAGATGGCATAAGCAAATACTTCAGTTCAAATTCGTCAGAGGATAGATCACAAATTCTTCAGCAGCGGAATAAAGTAAGGGAGGGTGAGGAATTTGAAACCAGGTTGGCTCGGTGAAGACAATGGAATTTGGTAGACCAGTTCCAGTTGTTGTATCAACTGTACGTCTGGTTGAGGCGGCTAAGTCGCAACTCAGAGGACACTTAGTCCTCACCGTATTCCTCTTGAGCTAAGGTCACTTAGACCTCGCCCAATCACTCGTGGTAAGTCTTCAAGGTAGACTTCCAAAACCTTCACAGACTTGTTCACCGGCATGCCACAATTACTCTTGGGTGCTCAGAACATGATGCCTAACCGTCTGGAGGAATCACAGTCCTCAAAGGTAACAAGCGTCGGATCACACAGATCAATCTCTTCAGTGATGCTCAATCACTTAGGCTCTGGTTGGGTTTTTCCTCACTTGGGTTCTCAAAGTCGTTAGAGGATGGGTTGCTCTCAAATGACAAGTGTCAAGTTCTCTCGGAGCAGCCAACCAACAAGTGGTTGTGGGGGGCGGCTATTTATAGCCAGGGGGCAACCCGACATGAATTGTCATAAATGCCCTTCACTGATTCGACCGTTGTCAAGATAAGGATCCACTCGACAGCTGGCACGCAGTGCAGCAACGGTCGGAAAATTGAACTCTCAATTCGTCAGGGCACTCATTTTCCTCACGATAGGCAGCTTGCACTGGCGAACTCCTAACTCCTCAGCCTGACCAAATTCGTCAGCGACCAGATGAACTTTGTCACTGTCGCTAGCAAATGCGTCAGCTGTACTGGAGATTTCCAAAGGCTTCACTCGAAGCGGCTTGTGTGTGTAGGTTTGAGAAGTTTTGAGCATCATTTTGGAAATGTGAAATATGTTTCACCTAGACCCCCTTTAATAGTACGGTTTTTCCTATGACTCAAATAAGAAGAAAAGAAACTACGAAAACCAAAGTCTTCAAGCTTCAAAGTCTTCACATCAATTTCTTCAAAGGTCGTACCAATTTCATCACCAAATTCTTCACTTGAAGAAATCTATTTTTAGGGGTCGTCTTCCATGTGTTAAACCAAATCTTCAGGGACTCTGTCTCCTGTGTATACTCACAAACACATTAGTTCCTCAACCTATTTGTCTTCAATACTCCAAAACCACTAAGGGGGCACTTGATGCACTTACAATCTCCCCCTTTTTGGTGATTGATGACAAATTGGTTAGGCTTTCAACGGGAGTAAATATAATTGAAGTGTAAGTACAGAGTTTGAAGAAATTGATTACAAGATATTGAGGAACTCCCCCTGAAGATGTGCATATGAGGAATTTGCTTTGGATTGCAAATGCACATGGCAGGTTGAAATTGCGGAGATCTCTCCCTATATCATGGAATCCAATCATGCATGATGAAAATTGGTGTCTGACGAAATTATGCATGTATGAGCAGATATATATAAGATCAGAGCACACAAATAAAACATTGCAAAAGAGTCAGACATCCAACAGTTTTTAAGTTACAACTCATCAAAGAGCAAATCCAACAAAGTCCAAGAGTTGCAACTTAAGCAAAAACAGCCCATATATCGACCCGCTTGAAGATTAACTCACACTTCTCCCCCTTTGTCATCAAATGACCAAAAGGAGACAAGGGTGAGGACTAACGCCCCTGAAGAAAATCATCGCGGTGAAGACGAGGGAGCGCCAGCGTTGATGGGGTCGAGTTAGGCAGATGGACCAGTCGTGGTGTCTTCAACGGCTTCATTTTCATCAGTCCTGCGCGATGAAGACTCTGAACTTGGCATAAGAGGAGGAACTTTGGTGTTCTTGAACTTCTTCCTTGGTGGTTCTGCCCAGTCAAAGTTCATCTGGAAGTCCAAATCAGCAAGTTCTTCATCTGTCTTGAGGTGCGATAGGATGGCCCATGATCTGTCAAATATCTCATGAAGATAATAGCGGTTTTTGCGAACTGAGTTATGCATCACAGTCATGTTGGCTTGCACAGCGGCAAACTGACGCTTAACCCATTTGTGATTCCTGTCCACTTTCTGGTGAAGGCTTATGAGCAGCTCACGGTCCGTCATGACACGTGGTGCTTCAGGTGAAGAAGTGGGCCTTGAAGCTTTTGTGGCGGTGTCCTGGCTAGCAGTTTCATCAGCATTGGAGCTGGAGATTGGTTGACAAAATTGTCCATCCAGAGGACGTATGCCTTCATCTACGGGAGTCTTGCCCTTGCCAAGAACTGAAGAGATGGTGCTCTGAAGAACTTCTACTTCAGGCAAATAGCTCAAATGATTCTGACTGTTAGCCTTGTAGTGAATAGCAGATCGAGATCTGATGAATCTCATGATCCATGGAGCATATGGCTTCAGATCAAACGACGACTGTGCCACAGTGACCAAAGTCCTCAGAAAGAAATCATGAATGTTGATGGGAGTGCCATGAATTATATGGAACAGCAAGTTCTTCATAATTCCCACAACTTCTTCAGTGTTGGAGTTATGTCCTTTGATTGGACTGAGGGTTTTGGCCAGAATGCGGTAGATTGTCTTTGGCACATAGAGCAAATCCTTCACTAGGAAGGTTGTCCTAGGAGCTTCTCCTTCAGCGATTGGCTTCATAAGCACTTGCATCAGGTGGTTTGGCAGTTCAGGTTCTTCATATATTCTCTTTGCTTCTTCATGGGGTGGATCAACTGGGAGAGCACGAAGAAGTTCTTCAATTGGTGCTTTGTAGTGAGTGTCTTCACTCATCCATTCCAGAGCCCATGTAGCAATGTCTTCAGCCTCTCCAGAGAAATGCACGGTGGCGTAGAATTGAAGAATGAGTTCTTCATTCCAATCGCAGACGTCGGAGCAGAGGCTAAGTAATCCAGCATCGTGAGGAACAGCCAGAACTGGCCGAAAGCACGGTAAAGACTCCATATCCACGTGAGGAATATGGCGATGCGGAAATACTTTGTTCTTGTCGAACAGCAATGAAGCATAGAAGTTCATCTGAGTCCTTGTCCAGAATCGTAGGCGCCTAATCTTGGCTGAGTCATATGGGGACTCACCAATGAAGAAATTCTTCTCTTCGAAGAATTTGGCATTATCAAACTGAGGCCGCTTGAGGGTTATGCCAATCTTTGGCATCACAGGAACAGGGTGAAGGTTGTGCATCTTCTTGCGTACATCAAACACTGGTCGTGGGGACCCAGTGGAATCATTTGGATCTGTTACTGCAAGGGACTTAGCAATTTCCTCAGCAGTGGCGGTAGGAACTGTATCGGTGTCTGCTGAAGGAATTGAGTCTGCACGAGGAGGGGATGTATTGACGACATCAACCGTGGGCTCATTTTGAGCAGTTTCATCACCTGCTGCAGCTGGAATCTCTTCATCAATGGTTTGAAGTGGTGATGGTTGTCTTTCCTCAGAGCCCGTGTGAATTTCTTCAGTTACAGCGGGCGACTGTGGCACTTGCGTCAGAGGTGTGGTGAGGGGAGAATTTGGATGGAAAGCTTCCCAAAATTCGTCAATGATTGGAGGGGTTGTAGCACCATCAATATCCACATCCTCTTCAGTTTCTTCACTACTTCTAGATGAAGCAGTGGCATGTTCTTCAGTCACCGGAACCTGTGAAGGCTTCCGAGACATGGCTTGGTGAAGCGAAGCATCTTATTCAACTTCGATTTCTTCATCCACTTGCTCTGTGGTAGCAGCAGAGTGGGTCTCAGTGTCATCTACATCAGCCTGAGGAATTTCATATTCCACCCCACACGGAACAATCTGAAGATTTTCATTGGCAGGAGTAGGGGGCGCTGATGAGATAGGTATGGCATCAATCAGAACATCTGAAGACATTGGAGTCGTCTTCACTTTCTTCACAGTTGCTGTGATGTGGGGCTGAAGCTTTTCTCTTCTTCGCTTCCTTCTCAGCAGCCTTGGTCCGCTTCACTTCTGATGCAGAAGGAAGGGTGATATGCTTCACAGGTGAAGTCACTGGTGGTGCTGCTGTTGAGGAACTGGATGGTTCAATTTCTTCAGAGTCGACTGATGCAGTCGCCCTTGCAATTTATTCAGGCACAACATCGTTAGTTGCCCTGTCTTGTACTTGCGGAGATATAGGCGCAGTCTCACTGGCCTGAGCTATAGGCGATGGAGCTGAAGAACTGGTGGCAGGCACCATGCCAAACTTGGCAGCCTCACGCTGGTTGTGCTCATTGACCACTTTGGTGGTGGCTTCGATGAATCTGTCGCGCACTCCACAGCAGTGACTTGACTGGCGTTCAAATTCTTCAGACAGCTGTTGAATTTCTGATTGCAAAGACACGAGCTGCTGAGGGGAAATAAAGAGCATATTTCTTCCGCAGCTCCTTCTCTTTTTGCAGCTGCTGTTTCCTCACCAGTTTTGCTTGAGCAATTTTATGCTTCTCATTTAAAATGAAGGCAGAAAGCACATGACTCGGACCAGGGGGCTGATTCAATTCGTCAAGAGGCGTATCTGGCTTGGTGCACCAGATGTCAATGAAGTCTAGAAACTTCTTGGGGTCCAGCAGTAGTGGTACTGAAGAATTCTTAGCAATTGCAGCTTGCTCTTGCTTTCTTCTGAGGAACTCTGCGAGCTCATCTTCGTCAGCCAGCCCGTGTTCATTAGCCTGACGCACAACGGCCTTGCTCTTAGGACTTGGCCTGGTGCCACAGCCAGCAGTAACATTTTTCTTTAGCTTGGGCAATGAAGATAATGGTTGCCCACTAGCTGAGGCACTTGATGCTGCAATTGAGGCTGTTGCAAAGCCCCCGGTGCGCTGGGAAGATGCGAGCACGACCGGAGTGGAAGCTTTTGCTACTGCCATTGATGAACTTGAAGTAGGAGGAGGCGCTGAAGATTTTGAAGCCTTGGGTGCTGAAGCCTTTGAAGCTGCAGGCTGGGCCACTGAGGGCTTTGGGACTGAGGGCTTTGGCTTGCTGGCAGGCTTCTTTTGCATGGCTTTCTTCGGAGCACTAGCACTGCCACTAGCACCAGCTTCAGCTGAGGCCTTTGAGGCCCGGTTGAATTCTTCAACTGCTTTCTGGGCTTGCTTCTGCAGTTTTGCTTGACGCTTGGCCCATTCTTTGGGAAATTTTTCACCCCTTCTGATGCTTGTGGGATGAGCAACTTGACCTTCAGCGAGCGGTGGCCTATTGCACGGAGGCATCACAGCAAAATCCTTCATGTATTTGGAGGTGACGAAATTGTAATCTCTCCACTGATATATCTAGTATCTCTTTATCTTTTGCAGGCGCGTTTTGCGCCGCTCCTTGGTTTCCTTGCCATGAGTGTCTTCATCTGGTGTACAGTACCCTGCATATATTTCGTCAGGAATCTCAAAGGCAGTCTGTTCTTCTTTTCTCTTGCCACCCTTATGAGGCCTCTTTCCATCAGCCATTTTCTTCAGCTGAGGTTTTTGAACTCCTGAGGACTCTGAAGATGTTTGAAGGTTTTCCTCAAGCAATGCTGCAAATGAATTAATTTGATGAAAACCTAGTGATTCGTCGGCATACATTGTACCTGTGAATAGAGTATAGTTGCGAGGAAATAGGGAAGAGTCACATGCGTTCTCAGAGATTTTTCAAAATAAACTAGGTGAAGAAATTGACCCTTATCGTCTTGACGCAATTCACTAAGTGTTCTTGACATAGGTTCCAGAGTTGTACAGATTGAAGCAATTGCACAATTGAGGAATCTAGTTGTTAAGTATAACTTAGATGAAAATGCTCAAGACTGGCCAGAAGGAAGTGCTGAAGAATTGGAAGAGTAGTAAAAACAGCACTTGAAGATTTTGTGGCAGAAAAAAGATCAAACTTGGGCGGTAAAAATAAATTTTAATTACCCCAAGGATGAACTCGATGAACTGGACGACGAGGCAAAGGAAATCGTCAGTTCAGATCTTTCGTGCCCTAACTTGGCGACGAAAGACGTCTACGGCGGCGGCGGAGGTGAAGAAATCCACGGCCGGCGCGAGTACGACGGCGAAGAAGTCGAGGCAGTGAAGCTCTTCCTCTCCGGCGACGATGAGATCCAGCGGCAGCGCTAGGGTTTGAGAGCGACAGGGGCGCGAGAGTGAAAGGAGTTGAGGTTGACGGGGTCAAGCCTTTATATAGGCGCGGTAAAAACTGAGTGGCCCGAAAATTTTGGACGGATAAGCCCCTGGCGATTCGCATCTGAGTGACACGCGTCACACATGCATTTTCATCTCAATCCACGCGTACGAAGCGCGGGATGAAGTTACTGTGGCAACCGCCAAAAATTGATTAGAATATTTTCAAAATGTGTTTGCGATTTCTTCAGCTGTCAAGGACACAGTGAAGACTTTGAACAGTGTCAAGTAGAACGCATATGAAGAGATTGTGAACAGAGTAGGTTGAGCTTAGCATAGAGGGGAGCGGGTCCGATCACATCCACATAGATGACAAAAAACTCCAAATGAAGAAATAGCTATATGTGGATGATGTTGAGGACATGAAAAGCTCAAATCAAGATAAGCAGTGAAGAATAACCACAAATGATGAAATTGCAAATGACGAAAAACACAAATTGAAGAAAGTCACAAGGAGGTGGTGGCGTTACCCACCGTATAAGAACTATAATGATTTCAAACACCGCATACAATTGTCGTAGGGTTCTGAGAATCAAGTTCTTCATTAATTTCTTCACACTTAGAGGGTTAGTCTTCATTGATTGAAGAAAAACGTTACTTCGTGTGTTGTGCATCAAAGTCATCAAGAATGCATAAGCGTTAGGATGTGTGTCCTTTTCAAAGGACATTCGAAGATTCTAAGATGTTTAGCTCACACCGCAACATGCAAAACCTTCTCTCATCAAAGGGCTTTGTGAAGATATCTGCAAGCTGGTCTTCAGTCTTCACGTGGTCGATGACGATGTCTCCCTTCAGCACATGATCACGAAGAAAATGGTGACGAATATCAATATGCTTCGTCCTTGAGTGTTGCACTGGGTTGTGGGCGATCTTGATGGCGCTCTCATTGTCGCAGTAGAGTGGCACTTTCTTCACGTTGACGCCATAGTCCTTGAGGGTTTGCTTCATCCATAGTAACTGAGAGCAGTAGGCGCCAGCAGCAATGTACTCAGCCTTGGCAGTAGAAAGTGAAACACAGTTCTGCTTCTTTGAGGACCAACATACAAGAGATCATCCGAGGAAATGGCATGTGCCTGATGTTGACTTGCGGTCCACACGATCACCCGCATAATCAGAATCGGAATATCCAGCAAGATCAAGTGATGAGCCCTTGGGATACCATAATCCAAGCATTGGAGTGTGAGCTAAATATCGAAGAATTCGTTTCATAGCTTGGTGGTGTGATTCCTTCGGTGACGCTTGAAAGTGGGCACACATGCAAACGCTAAGCATAATATTTGGCCTAGATGCACATAGGTAAAGCAGTGAACCAATGATGGAGCGATATACCTTCTGATCGAAATCTTTACCATTTTTGTCAGTGTTGAGTTGGCCATTTGTTGGCATTGGTATCTTGAGGCCTTTGCAATCTTGCATTCCGAATTTCTTCAGGCAGTCTCTGAGGTATTTCTCCTGAGATATGAAGATGCCATTGGGTTGTTGACGAATTTGAAGCCCGAGGAAGAATTTCAACTCCCCCATCATAGACATCTGATATTCTTCTTGCATCATATGAGCAAATTCGTCACTGTATTTCTTGTTAGTGCAACCAAAGATAATATCATCAACATATATTTGGCATATGAATAGTTCACCATCATAAGATTTAGTAAAAAGAGTAGGGTCAAGTGAACCGGGCTTGAACCCCTTTTTTTCAGGAATTCCTTCAGTGTATCATACCAAGCCCTAGGGGCCTGCTTGAGGCCATAGAGAGCCTTGTTGAGTCTGAAGACTTTGTCAGGATGCTTTGGGTCCTCAAAACCTAGTGGTTGAGCAACATATACTTCTTCCTCAAGCTTACCATTGAGGAATGCACTTTTCACATCCATTTGATATAAGAGGATATCATGATGGTTAGCATATGCGAGCAATATACGAATGGCTTTAAGCCTAGCAACAGGTGCAAATGTTTCATCGAAATCAATTCCCTCAACATGTGTGTAGCCTTGAGCTACAAGACGGGCCTTATTCCTCACCACTTCCATTTTCCTCTTGTTTGTTGCGGTAGATCCACTTAGTGCCGATGATATTGTGCTTGCGTGGATCAGGACGCTTAACAAGCTCCCACACATTGTTGAGCTCAAATTGACGCAATTCATCTTGCATCGCTTGAATCCATTCAGGTTCCAGAAAGGCTTCATCAACTTTGGTGGGCTCTGAAATAGAGACAAACGCGTAATGCCCACAAAAGTTAGCTAAATGTGAAGCTCTTGAGCGAGTGAGGGGACCAGGTGCATTGATGTTGACGAGGATCTTCTCAATCTGCACTTCATTCGCCACTCGTGGATGTGCTGGACGAGGGCCTTGTTGTTGTTGTTGCCGTGCAGAATCCTCAGCATCATTTTCGTCAAGATGTTCATTTTCTTCACGACGAGGAACAACCACTTCTTCATCAGGAGCTATTTCTTCACTGGGCACAATTTCACCAGTGCCCATCAGCTTGATAGATTCCTCAGGTGGCATTTCATCTAGCACAGGAGGCAGGTGCTCTCTTTGCGAGCCGTTAGTTTCATCGAACGGCACATCTACAGTTTCAACAACCTTGTGGTGGAAGGAGTTGAAGACTCTGTAGGTATGCGAGTCCTTTCCGTAACCAAGCATAAAACTTTCATGTGCTTTCGGTGCAAATTTAGAATTGTGATGAGGATCTCTAATCCAGCATTTAGCACCGAAGACTTTGAAATAACTCACATTGGGTTTCTTGTCAGTGAGGAGTTCATATGAGGTCTTCTTGAGGAATTTGTGAAGATATACCCGGTTGATGATGTGGTATGCAGTGTCAATTGCCTCAGGCCAGAAGTGACGAGGTGTCTTGTATTCATTAAGCATAGTACGCGCCATCTCGATGAGGGTCCTGTTCTTGTGCTCCACGACTCCATTCTGCTGAGGCGTGTAGGGAGCAGAGAGCTCATGAGAGATACCAAGTTCATCAAGATAGTCGTCTAGGCCTGTGTTCTTGAACTCAGTGCCATTGTCACTCCTGATGTGCTTGATCTTGAGACCATAATTCATCATGGCCCGATTGGAGAATCGTCTGAAGACATTCTGAACTTCAGTCTTGTAGGTAATGATGTGCACCCATATGTAGCGAGAGAAGTCATCAACAATGACGAATCTGTAGAGAGATGCTGCATTGGTTAGTGTGGCATAATATGTGGGACCAAACAAATCCATCTGAAGTAATTCAAAAGGACGAGTAGTGGCCATGATTGTCTTTGCCTGGTGCTTGGCTCTGGTCATCTTTCCAGACTCACAAGCACCACCGATGTGATCCTTGACGAATTTGACACCCTTGACGCCAATGATATGCTTCTTCTCGACGAGAGTGCTCAAATTCCTCATTCCAGCATGTCCAAGTCATCGATGTCATAGCCAGCATTCCGAAGCTTTTGCCATTAGACATGTTGCAAGCTGAGGACTTGTAGAGAAATCTACAATATACAAGTCACCTCTCCTAAAGCCTTCGAAGACTTTGGATTTGTCAGATTCCAACAGCACAATGCATCTATATTTGCCAAAGATGACAATCATATCAAGATCACAAAGCATTGAGACAGACATGAGGTTGAATCCAAGGGACTCGACAAGCATCACCTTTTCCATGTGTCGATCCTTTGAAATGGCAACCTTACCTAGACCCAATTCCTTGCTTTTTCCTTTGTCAGCATATGTGATATGCTTCAGATGAGAAGGAGTAAGGGGAGCATCAATGAGGAGATTCCTATCTCCAGTCATATGATTCGTGCAGCCACTATCCAAGACCCATTCAGTGGCTGAAGGTGTATCATCCTGTAGAAGCATTAGTCTGACTTACAAATTCATATGCTTCAAAGTGAAGAATATGATAATGTTCAATTTCATCAATGAATAATATCTAGTAGCATAAGGGATGTGTGAAATGAAACATTCATTCCAACATGATTAGCCTGCATCCCAACAGGCATTTTGTCAGGTCTTCAGCAAATTCATCAGACATTTATTTGTCTGAAGACCTGACCCTGTAGAAGAGATTAGTTCTTCTTCTTAACCACCCACATCTGAATGGGTGGCTGAGAAGCAATGTGACGAAGTGCATTGATGGAGAACTTAGGCATTGAAGAATATGCATTTCTCTTCACAGGAGGGGTATAGTAATTGAGTGAATAAGCAGAGAAATTCCTCGAAGATTTGTGAACATAATGGTTTGAAGAATAATGCTCATATTCATCAACTCGCTATCTGTTTTCCTGCGAAACAGAGGCATTAGTGCGACCATAAGTGGGTCTGCGTCCATTTGACGACTTTGATCCCTGTGAAGAATTTGCGCTGGGAAGTTTCTGCTTCATCGGTGGTGTCATGATGACATTCACCTGAAGATTTTCCAGAAGGCTTTTAGGAACCCAGATTTTCTTCACAGGTGGACCGTTCCTGCAGTTAGTACCAATGAATCTGGCAAAGACTTCACCATTCTGATTCTTGAACAGTTTATAGTTGGAGTCAAATGACTCATCTGAAGAATATGAAGAATCACAAGTATAGCCAGATAAAGTGGATGGGTCTACTGGAGGTCCCTTTGCAGCAACCCAGGTGGTTTTGGGATACTGCTCAGGCTTCCAATACGAACCATCAGCATTGAGCTTTCTCTCAAAGGCAATACCCTCTTTCCTAGGGTTCCTGTGAAGAATTTGCTTTTTGAGCACGTCACACAGGGTTTGATGCCCTTTGAGGCTTTTGTACATGCCAGTGACATACAATTCCTTCAGCCCTGCATTTTCATCAGTATCACTGGTGGCTTCCTCAGATGAGGGGTTAGTGGCCACCGTAGCAGTTGAAGCAATTGCAAGTACAGAAGCATTGGAACATTTAGCTGAAGAATTAGCATTATCACGTTCAAGGCATTTTAAAGCATGGTGCAACAAATTCTTCCTGAGCGGTACTGATCTGTTGAGCGAGGAGTGAATCGTTTTCTTTTTGAAGATCATCATGAGACGCTCTCAGCTTCTCGAGATCTTGCTTCCTTTGAAGAAATTCATAGGACAGCTTCTCATGTTCAGCTGAGAGGGACACATGACAAATTTCAAGTTTGTCATATTGAGACTTAAGCCTTCTGAGATCCTCAGATAGGGCTTGACTACGATCCATTTCCTCGTCCAACAGGTCATCGCTTTTGTCTAGCAGTTTTTGAATCTTTTCCATGGCATGTTGCTATTCAGTTGCAATTTTAGCAAGTTTCTTATAGCTTGGTTTAGATTCACACTCAGAGTAATCATCACTGGAGGTTTCAAAGTAAGCTTCTCGTGAGGTTACCTTTGCACCTCGAGCCATGAAGCAATAGGTGGGAACGTAGTCATCAACATAGTCATCATTGTTGGTGGAGATACCATTATCCTCAGTGTTGAAGATGGACTTGCTGACGTACTTAGTAGCGAGTGCAAGGCTTGCCACACCAGTGTCTGACTCCTCCTCAGATTCCTCAGCTTGCTGATCATCAGATTCTTCTTCAGAATCCATTTCCTTCCCAAGGAATGCACGAGCTTTGCTAGAACTAAACTTCTTGTGAGATGAGGACTTTGATGAAGACTTTGAGGACTTTGATGAAGACTTCTTCTTTTTGCCGTCAGACTCATCATCATCCCTGCTCTTCTTCTTCTTCTTCTGCCAAAGAGGGCAGTCGGCGATGTAGTGGCCTGGCTTCTTGCATTTGTGACAGGTTCTTTTTTTGCAGTCTCGAGCAGACGCTTCTCCAGTGTTCTTTGAGTCATACTTTGAAGATTTTCTGAATCTGTTCTTCTTGGAAAACTTCTGGAACTTCTTCACCAGCATAGCCAGCTCTCTGCCAATTTCCTCAACACCATCACAACTGCTCTCATATTCCTCTTCTTCTTCAGATGAAGAAATTGCCTTGGCTTTTGCTTTAGCCTTCAGAGCGCGGGGGCGACCATAGCTGGGTCCATACATGTCTCTCTTCTCTGCTTGCTGAAATTCATGTGTGTTGAGCCTCTCAAGAATGTCAGTAGGATCTAGTGACTTGTAATCTGGGCGCTCTTGAATCATCAGTGCCAAAGTGTCGAAGGAACTGTCCAGAGACCTCAGCAATTTCTTCACCACCTCATGATCGGTGATGTCAGCAGCACCAAGAGCTTGAAGCTCATTGGAGATATTAGTGAGGCGGTCGAAGGTTTGCTGCACATTTTCATTGTCGAGTCTTTTGAAGCAATTGAAGAGATTGCGCAGAACATCAACTCGGGAGTCACGTTGAGTGGAAACACCCTCATTCACTTTTGAAAGCCGGTCCCAGATAAGCTTCGAGGTTTCCAGTGCACTCACTCTGCCATACTGTCCTTTGTTGAGATGACCACAAATGATGTTCTTCGCTTGAGAGTCCAGTTGCTTGAATCTCTTCACGTCAGCAGCATTGATACTCAGTGAAATGGTGGGGACGCCGTTCTCGACGACGAACCAGAGATCGTTGTCAATAGCCTCAAGATGCATTTGCATCTTGTTCTTCCAGTAGGGATAGTCTGTGCGATCGAAGATGGGGCACACAGCGGAGACCTTGATCATACATGTGGTCGACATAACTAAAACTCCAGGTGATTAAACCAAAATCACACAGAACAAGGGAGTACCTTGCTCTGATACCAATTGAAAGCGCAGGTTATCTCCCAGAGGGGGGGTGAATGGGAGATTATTAGAAATTCGTCAAACTCTGATGAATTTGACGAAGATCAGAGTGAAGAAATAGAAACGCAAAGGAAACTAAGTCATCACAGAATCAGAGTACATGTGATCAATACATATAAGTGAAGAACATGCAATCATACAATCATACAAGCATGAGGAATATGAACTGAGGAAATAAAAGATGGCATAAGCAAATAATTCAGTTCAAATTCATCAGAGGATAGATCACAAATTCTTCAGCAGCGGAATAAAGTAAGGGAGGGTGAGGAATTTGTAACCAGGTTGGCTCGGTGAAGACAATGGAATTTGGTAGATCAGTTCCAGTTGCTGTATCAATTGTACGTCTGGTTGAGGCGGCTGAGTCGCAACTCAGAGGACACTTAGTCATCACCGTATTCCTCTTGAGCTAAGGTCACTTAGACCTCGCCCAATCACTCGTGGTAAGTCTTCAAGGTAGACTTTCAAAACCTTCACAGACTTGTTCACCGGCACGCGACAATTACTCTTGGGTGCTCAAAACATGACGCCTAACCGTCTGTAGGAATGACAATCCTCAAAGGTAACAAGCGTCGGATCACACAGATCAATCTCTTCAGTGATACTCAATCACTTAGGCTCTGGTTGGGTTTTTCCTCACTTGGGTTCTCAAAGTCGTCAGAGGATGGGTTGCTCTCAAATGACAAGTGTCAAGTTCTCTCGGAGCAGCCAACTGATATGTCTCCAACGTATCTATAATTTATGAAGTATTCATGCCATATTTATAACAATTCTATATGGTTTTGGTATGATTTGATTAGAACTAACCCGGACTGACGCTATTTTTAGCAGAACTACCGTGGTGTTGTTTTTTGTGCAGAAATGAAAGCTTTCCAAATGAGCTGAAACTTTTTGGAGATTTTTTATTGGACAAATAAAAAATATTGGCACCAAGACCCACTGGAGGGGGCCACCCAGTGCGCACGAGGCACCAGGGCACGCCACCCCCCCCCCCAGGCGCGCCCTGGTACCTCGTGGGGCTCACATGGCTCCGTTTCGCGTGATTCCAACGCTGAAAAATCATATATATTCAGAAACCCCCGAAAGTTAACCTTGATGAGTTTTTACGCCACCGCAAGCCTCTGTACCAGAGAGATCCCATCTACAGCCCTTTTCCGGCACCCTGCCGGAGGGGGGAAGGCATCACCGGAGGCCATCTTCATCATCCCGGCGGTCTCCATGACGAGGAGGGAGTAGTTCACCCACGGGGCAGAGGGTTTGTACCAGTAGCTATGTGTTTGATCTCTCTCTCTCTCTCGTGTTCTTGAGATGGCACGATCTTGATGTATCGCGAGCTTTGTTGATATAGATGAATCATATGGAGTTTTCCCCTCTCTATCTTCTTGTGATGAATTGAGTTTTCCCTTTGAAATTTTCTTATCAGATTGAGTCTTTAAGGATTTGAGAACACTTGATGTATGTCTTGCATATGAATATCTGTGGTGACAATGGGATATTCACTTGAGTCACTTGATGTATGTTTTGGTGATCAACTTGCGGGTTCCGTGACCTTGGGGATTTATGCATAAGGGTTGGCACACGTTTTCGTCTTGACTTTCCGGTAGAAACTTTGGGGCACTCTTTGAAGTTCTTTGTGTTCGTTTGAATAGATGAATCTGAGATTGTGTGATGCATATCGTATAATCAAACCCGCGGGTACTCGTGGTGACATTGGAGTGCCTAGGTGACATTAGGGTTTTGGTTGATGTGTATCTTAAGGTGTTATTCTAGTACGAACTCTAGGGCTGTTCGTGACAATTAATGGGGATGGCTCATAAGATTGATCGGGAAGGATAACTTTGAGGTGGTTTCGTACCCTATAACAATTTCTTCGTTTGTTCTCCGCTATTTGTGACTTTGGAGTGAACTCTTTGTCGCACGTGAGGGATTTACATATGATTCAACTATGTCAACAATGTTGGGAGATCACACTAGTGAAAGTATGAACCCTAGGCCTTGTTTCTAAGCATTGCAATACCGTTTTTATGCCCGTTTATTTTTTGCTACCTTGCTGTTTTTATATTTTCAGATTACAAAAACCTATATCTACTGTCCAAACTACACTTTTATCACCATCTCTTCGCCGAACTAGTGCACCTATACAATTTACCATTGTATTGGGTGTGTTGGGGACACAAGAGATTTCTTGTATTTGGTTGCAGGGTTGTTTGAGAGATACCATCTTCAACCTACGCCTTCCACGGATTGATAAACCTTAGGTCATCCACTTGAGGGAAAATTGCTACTGTCCTACAAAACTCTGCGCTTGGAGGCCCAACACGAGTCTACAAGAATAAGTTGTGTAGTAGACATCACCAACCAACAAGTGGTTGTGGGGGCCGGCTATTTATAGCCAGGGGACAACCCGACATGAATTGTCATAAATGCCCTTCACTGATTCGACTGTTGTCAGGATAAGGATCCACTCGATAGCTGGCACGCGGCGCAGCAACGGTCAGAAAATTGAACTCTCAATTCGTCAGGGCACTGAATTTCCTCACGATAGGCAGCTCGCACTAGCGAACTCCTAACTCCTCAACCTGACCAAATTCGTCAGCGACCAGATGAACTTCGTCACTGTCGCTAGCAAATGCGTCAGCTGTACTAGAGATTTCCAAAGGCTTCACTCGAAGCGGCTTGTGTGTGTAGGTTTGAGAAGTTTTGAGCATCACTTTGGAAATGTGAAATATGTTTCACCTAGACCCCCTTTAACAGTACGGTTTTTCCTATGACTCAAATAAGAAGAAAAGAAACTACGAAAACCAAAGTCTTCAAGCTTTAAAGTCTTCACATCAATTTCTTCAAAGGCCGTACCAATTTCATCACCAAATTCTTCACTTGAAGAAATCTATTTTTAGGGGTCGTCTTCCATGTGTTAAACCAAATCTTCAGGGACTCTGTCTCCTGTGTATACTCACAAACACATTAGTTCCTCAAGCTATTTGTCTTCAATACTCCAAAACCACTAAGGGGGCACTTGATGCACTTACAAAAGATATCGATATTAAAGCTTGTTATGCACTACTCATTTAAATGTCGGTCATGGTATGACGGGGATGTTGGAGCATATTTATTCCTCATTGAAATCCTTTATGTTGTCCGAATCGGGGGCACGCGATGATTAACTCCTTCCAACCTCCACGGTTACTATTCACATGACTTGTGTGTTCATCATCATATTGCTTTGCATGATCATATAGAGCTGACATGATATTTGTGGCAAAGCCACCGTTCATCATTGTAATACATGTTATGCTAGATCATTGCACATCCTGGTACACTGCCAGAGGCATTCACATAGAGTCGTATTATTTCAGTTTATCGCGTTGTAAGTAAAAAAGAAGTGTGATGATCATCATTATTAGAGCATTGTCCCAGTGAGGTAAAGAATGATGGAGACTGATGAGTTGTCACGCCCAATATGCGGTCCTATTCTCAAGGGACTCGAAAATCCCAATAAGGATAGAAGCGCATATTGAAGATGCTTGCAAGGTGGATATCATTACATCGTACCATGTACATAAAAGATGGGGATACAGACAAATACATACAATCAGCTCATGAATACATTAATACATCAATACATAGCATTCATCATACAGAAGAACAGGATCCGACTACGGATGAAATCAACCAAAAAAGAAGAACGACATCCACCCTGCTAATCCCAGGCTGCCAACCGGGAACCCATCCTATGATCGACGAAGAAGAAGAAGCAGAAGAAGAACTCCAAAAGCAAACATGCATCGCTCTCACGTCAAAGCATCGCTTTACCTGTACCTGCAACTGTTGTTGTAGTAATCTGTGAGCCACGAGGACTCAACAATCCCATAACCATGGGTAGCAAGACTATCAAAGATTAAATGGGTATGGAAGGGTAAAGTGGTGAGGTTGTAGCAAGCACTAAGCATTGTATGGTGGCTAACTTACGAGTACAAGAATAAGAAGAGTAATCTATGCATAACGGTCGCAAACTAATAATGATCAAGAAGTGATCCTCAACACCTACTTACGAGTCAAACATAACCCCACCGTTTTCTCTTCTCGAACTTACTCGAAAAGAGACGATCACGGTTACGCACGCGGTTGGTGTATTTTAATTAGAATTAGTGTCAAGTTCTCTACAACCGGAGGTTATAAATTTCCAAGTCGCCACATAACCGCGGGCACGGCTTCGCAAAAGATTTAACCCTGCAGGGGTGCTCCAAGTAGTCCATTATAAATTACCAGACGCATCCGATGGAACATCCTCACACCATGAAACACGATGCTTACGATAAGGAATTCCGGTGGACAAGCCACTTGTAACAGGAAAAACTAAACCAGCAAGACCTCCCGGTGAGCCAGATCCGTGTCTAGAGCCGCGCGCACTCTATCTACGGGCATCATCCGTCTATGCTAAGTGGACGGTAGCCAAAAGAACCCGAGTTGCCCCGAGGCGGCTCCGCCGACTGCTAGGTAGGTGGACCAACGGTTGTGTTTTGCCGCTGGCCCGAGTTATGTTGGAATTAAAAGAGTCCCCGAGGTGGCGACCCTCTATGCATTTAATTATTAGGTTCATGTTGGCAAATTGTAAAACCAATGTTGGGCCTTGCTGGAAAAGTCTTAGCCTAAAACGAATGGACAGGGGGGTTCCCATATGCCCCACATGTGTTAGAAGCGCTCATCAAGGAACATAACACTGGTATTACGGAAACTAGGGCGGCATGAGTGAAACAAAACACTAGGCAAAAGGCCGAGCCTTCCACCCACAACCAAGTATATAGATGCATTAATTAAATAATAGATATTGTGATATCCCATGATATCCATGTCCCAACATGGAACAACCTGCAACTGCACCTGCAACTAGCAACGCTATAAGAAAGGGGCTGAGCAAAGCGGTAACATAGCCAAACAACGGTTTGCTGGGTAAGGGTGGTTAGAGGCTGTATCATGGCATATGAGAGGCTGACATGTATGTGGTAGGAAGCGCGACATAGCGATAGCAATGAGACAACTAGCAAGCAAAGATAGTAGAGATATCCAAGGTCATGATCATCTTGCCTGGAATCCCGCTCGGAAGAAGAATGAGTCCATGAAGAAGACGAACACGCGTAGTCGAACGAATCCTCACAATCGCAACATAACCGGAGCTATCAAGAAGAAGCACGACCGGAAAGAAGAAAACAACACGATAAACACACAAGCATAAACATGGCATGATGCACAACCAAATATGATGCATGACAAGATTAAATGTTGTTGAACATGGCAAGAGATGAAGCATAAGCAATCCATACAACTAGGCAAGTTTAAAAGAGGCTGGAAACAACAAACAACAATTCCGGAAAATCCCCATATGTAATTTTCGAAATTGGTACTGTTCTGCCAAAACACAATTTTATACTTGTTAAACAAGAAAATAAAGTGCACCATGATAATCTACACATTTTTCTACCCCATATACATATATAATTTATTTAATTCGGAGCTACGGTTATTTAGTTACGAAATAAACCATTTTAGCTTGTCATTTAGCAAATTAATGCAACCAACAATTTAAATGTTCTTAACATGCATGAGAATGACATATTCAAGTTGTATGCAATTTTATGAAAAACGTAGGCATATATCATGATATGAGGCATTTGTCGCCATGGCGGAAAGAAATGGGTGCCACGGCGGCGATAACGGAAATGATGCCACGACAACATTCCGGTTCCGGTAACTCGTTGAGATACCGGTGCAAAAGACAAGTGTGTGGATGTGCGGAACATGCAAGAGATGGTGGGGTGATCCCGGTTACCGGGTGTCCCACATGTCGGTGGCATGGCAAACGAGGAACGTGCATGAAACAATTCGGACACGGTGGGAACATAGGGTGCATCTCATACAACTCATGCATTCGTCCACGGGCGTCGTCTCGGCGGTTATACCTTCGAAACGTGCGGTTCGAGATGAATCGAGTTCGGTAGAGGGAAGTAGAAGTTCTCGTGACGGCGGTAGTGAAAGTAGGGGTTCTCGCGACGGTAGTGGTACACTTGGTCTTGTTGGGTCCACGGCGACGGTAGTCGGAAGTAGAGGTACACCTTCGTAGCCGTCGTCGTGGAAGTAGTGGTACACACGAAGGTAGTTGAACTTGATGCTTGCGTTACAGGGGTCTTCAGCGGCGGTAGTCATACACGATTTCCGTAGATGTTCTCGGTCATCGATAGAGGTACTTGGCGCATCGTTGTGGCGGTCATGTTCGGGGCAGTCTTGGACTTGGCGGTCTTGACGAACCCAAGTGGTACAAAGCAAGATACACGGCCGCGGTAGTCCTCGGTCTTGAAGCTTTGTGTTCAGAGAAGGTTTTGGCACTTGGCGTTGGTATGGAGTAGGCATCACAGGAGTTCAACGAGGCGAGTAGGAGGTCGCCAGGAAGAAAATCCAGGCAACGGCAGGGCTGCAGCCAGGAGCCTCGTCATGGGGCCTGACGGACGGGCATGGCCATGGCGGTAGGAGCGAGTGAAACGAACACGGGCGTGAGCAACAAGGCAATGAGGGGGAGTCCGGACTGAGCAGAAGACCCGGCGAGGGTGCAGAAGCTCGGGCGGTGGCTCTCCATGGCAGGAAGGCGAGGCAGGGTCGAGCAAGGCTGGAGGAGCACGGCAAGGGTGCGGCGTGCGAGGGCTAGGCTCGCTGGCAGGTGAGGCAAGGGGTGCAGCTCGAGAAGGACCCGCACGAGGGGACGAGGAAGACCAGGCGCGTCACGTGCTCTGGCTCGATGCAAAAGCGGAGGAGGAGGCGGCCGGAGCAGAGCTTGGGCGGCGGCGCGAGGAAGGAGGAGGCTTGGGCACGGTTGTCGGCGGCATTGAGGTGCTGCCCCTCTCTGTTGTGGCGGCGCACACAGGGGAGACGAGGGAGAGAAGTGGGGATCGAGCAGAGGGCGAGCAGCGTGGGATCGGGCTAGGGTTATAGTGGCGCCAACTGGGCCTTGGGGATGGGCTGGGAGAAGCAAGGAGAGGCCGGCCTGGCTGGGAGGCAGTGGCCTGTTCTCTCTCCTATTTCTTCCTTTTCTCAAAGACAGAAAATAGCGAGAAAGAAAATGAGAGAAAAGAATGGATTAGGGAAGGAATTTGGGCATGGGGTAAATTTTCCTGGACTCACAAAATTATTCTTGATCCAGAAAAATTGCAAAGAGGCAAGTTGAAGGGTTTGAAAAACAAACTCATTTGAATTTAGTTCAAATGGGTTTGACTAGGAAGCGGGCGTTTGGAAGGTCCAAAAATGTCGAGACTTTTGGAGGAGCCTCGATAAATGGAGAAACAATTATTGGCAAGGTTTGGAGGTTAAACTTGAAGCAGAAAAGACATGAGAATTTAATTGCAAGTGTGTTTATGGGTGATTCCAAAATAATGGAATATTTTATTATAGCTCCCTACTAAATATTGGGAGGATATGTTATAAAGAGAAATCACCATGTGAGTTCCCTCAATTTAAATGGATCGAAGATCCATGCAATTTATTTATTTGAGTTGCAAAATTCAATGACATGATGGCATGATGACATAATGCAATGCAAAATAAAATAAAATAGCTCAAACAATAAAATGATAATAATTACGGAAGGAATCGGTCTCGGGGCGCCACATGAGTCCTCGAAAAAGTGGGGATGAGGTTCATGATATTGTTCTAAAAAATGAGAAAAGAAAAGAAAAATGAGAGAAAAAGAGAGAAGGGGCAATTCTACTATCCTTTTACCACACTCGTGGTCCAAAGTAGCACCATGTTCTTCATATAGAGAGCCATGATTTGTCACTTTCATATACTAGTGGGAATTTTTACATTATAGAACTTGGCTTGTATATTCCGATGACGGGCTTCCTCAAATGCCTGAGGTCTTGATGTGCAAGCAAGTTGGATGCACACTGATACATCTCCAACGTATCTATAATTTTTGATTGTTTCATGCTATTATATTATCAATCTTGTATGCTTTATATGCAATTTTATATCATTTTTGGGAACTAACCTATTAACCTAGTGGCCGGTGCCAGTTTCTGTTTTTGCCTATATTATTGTTTTGCAGAAAAACCATACCAAACAAAGTCCAAACACGATGAAACTTTATGATGATTTTTCTTGACCAGAAGGGACCCTAGAAGCTTTGGGGGCAGGCCAGAAGATATACGAGAGGGCGGCAAGCTCACACGGCATGCCCCTAGGGGGGCGCGCCACCTGAGCTTGTGGGGCCCTCGTAGCTTCGATTGACCTAATTCCAAGCCTATAAATTCCCATAAATCCAGAAACCACCAGAGCGAGACCCGAAACAATTATTCCACCGCCGCAAGCCTCTGTTCTTTCGTGATACCATCTGGAGGCCTCCGCCGGTACTCTGCTGGAGGGGGAATTAATCACGGAGGGCTTCTACATCAACCTTGCTGCCCTTCCGATGATGTGTAAGTAGTTCCCACAGGACCTACGGGTCCATAGTGATTAGCTAGATGGCTCTCTCTCTCTCTCTCTCTCTGATCTTCAATACAATGTTCTCTACGGAGTTCTACCCGATGTAATCTTCTTTTCCGGTGTGTTTGTTGTGATCTGATAAATTGTGGGTTTATGATCAGATTATTCATTGAAAGTAATTGAGTCTTTTTTGAACTTTATTATGTGTGATTATAATAGCCTTGTATTTCTCTCCGATCTATCCGTTTGGTTTGGCTAACTAGATTGATTTATCTTTAGCGGGAGAGGTGCTCTGTGGTAGGTTCAATCTTGCGGTGTCCTCACTCTGTGACAGGAGCAGTAGCGAGGCACGTATTTGTATTGTTGCTACTAAGGGTAAAACGACGGGGTTTAATCATATTGCTTGGTTTTATTCTGTCTACATTATGTCATCATACTCCAAGCATTACTCTATTTGTTTTAAACTTAATACCTTAAGATGCATGCTGGATAGCGGTCGAGGGGTGGATTAATAGTAGTAGATGCAGGCAGGAGTCGGTCTACTTGTCACGGACATAATGCCTATGTACTGATCATGCCATGAATAACGTCATAACTATGCGCTTGTCTATCAATTGCCCAACAGTAATTAGTTTACCCACCGTATGATATGTTCTTGAGAGAGATGCCTCTAGTGAAAACTATGCCCCCCGGGTCCATTCACCAAATTTACTAAAACCCTAATTTACTTGCTGCAATTTATTTATTTTTATTTTCTTTTGCAATTTATATATCTACCACTATAAGACTTAATCCTTGCAATTAACGAGTACAAGGGGATTGACAGCCCTCTTGCCCTCGTTGGGTGCAAGTATTTTGTTTGTGTGTGTGCACGTACTGTCGACCTTTGTCTGTGTGAATCTCCTATTGGTTCAATAACCTTGGTTCTCTACTGAGGTAAATACTATCCGCTACTATATTGCTTCGCCCTTCCTCTTCGGGGAAAATCCCAACGCAGCTCACAAGTAGCAGAAAGAATTTCTGGTGCAGTTGCCGGGGAGACTTCATCAAACAACGCAAGGTCCCTTCACACACATTATCATTTACTTGTTCTACTTTTTATTTTCCTTTATTAGTCTTGTTAAAAAATCAAAAATACAAAAAAAGTTTATCTTGTTTGCTCTCTTGCTTGAATTGTCACTATGTCTCAAGAAAACACTAAGTTGTGTGACTTCTAGAATACTAATAACAATGATTTTATTAGTACTCCAATTGCTCCTCCCGCCACTAGTGCGGAGTCATATGATAGAAATGCTGCATTACTGAATCTTATCATAAAAGAACAATTTGCTGCAAATCCTAATGAAGATGCTGCATCCCATCTTAATACCTTCGTTGAATTATGTGATATGCAAAAGAAAAAAGATGTGGATAATGATATTGTTAAGTTGAAATTATTTCCTTTCTCATTAAGAGATCGTGCTAAAACTTGGTTTTCATCCTTACCTCGCAATAGTATTGATTCATGGGATAAATGTAAGGATGCTTTTATTGCTAAGTATTTTCCTCCCGCTAAGATAATATCTCTTAGAAATCAAATCATGAACTTTAAACAATATGAGCAATAACATGTTGCACAATCTTGGGAGAGAATGAAATTGATGATTAAAAATTGTCCCACTCATGGATTAAATTTATGGATGATAATACAAAACTTTTATGCGGGACTAAACTTTGTATCGAGAAATCTTTTAGACTCTGCTACAGGTGGCACCTTTGTGGGAATTACATTGGGAGAAGTCACGAAGCTTCTCGATAATATGACAATAAATTATTCTCAATGGCACACCGAACGAGCTCCAACTGGTAAGAAGGTAAACTTTGTCGAAGAGATCACTACTTTGGGTGAGAAAATGGATGCTCTTATGAATATGCTTTCTAGTAAAAATGCTCATGTTGATCCTAATGATATCCCATTGTCTACTTTAATTGAGCAAACCAATGATGCTATTGATGTGAATTTTGTCGCTAGAAATAATTTCAACAACAATGCTTATCAAGGGAATTTCAATCCTAGACCGTATCTCGGTAATCCCTCTAATAATTATGGTAATTCCTATGGTAATTCATACAATAATAATAGGATACCTACTGAACTTGAGAACAACATTAAAGAATTTATTATTTCTCAAAAGGTTTTCAATGCCATGGTAGAAGAAAAACTAAGTAAAGTTGATGACATGTCTAGAAACATGGATAGAATTGCTCATGATGTGGAAATGCTCAAAATTAAAAAAATTCCACCTAAAAGAGATGTAATAGCTGAGTCTCTAAAGTCTATTCAAGTCACCATGGATTAAAGTAGAAAAAGAGTTGAGAGGACAAGAGCTAAATGTGAATTTTTAGAAAGAGCACTCGCACCCGGTTTTTATGATAACAATGATGAAGACATTAAAATGATTGGTGTGACACCTATTGAATCTTTGTTTAGTAATATAAAACTTTATGAGAAGGGGACTGGAGATGGGTCAACTTTAATTAGAAGACGTCCCAATTATTCAGAGGGTGATGATCTTAATGATAAAACAACAAAAGTGGGTTTGAAGAGGTCAAAACTTTAGATAGTGATGTGCCCACTACTTAAGGACTTTAATTATGATAATTGTTCTTTGATTGAATGTATTTCCTTGTTGCAATCCATGATAAATTCACCCAATGCTTACGAACAAAATAAAGCTTTTACTAAACACATCATCGAAGCCATTATTAAAGCTAATGAAGAGAAGCTAGAATTGGAAGTATCAATACCAAGGAAATTACAAGATGAATGGGAACCTACTATTAAAGTTAAGATTAAAGATTATGAGTGTAATGCTTTGTGTGATCTAGGTGCTAGCGTCTCTACTATACCAAAATCTTTATGTGACGTTCTACGTCTCACCGATATGGATGAATGTTCCCTCAATTTGCACTTAGCGGATTCAACAATTAAGAAACCATTGGGTAGGATTAATTATATTCTCATAATTTGTAATAGTAATTATGTACCCATGGATTTCATTGTGCTTGATATTGAATGCAATCTGTCTTGTCCTATAATACTTGGTAGGCCTTTCCTACGAACCATAGGTGTCATTATTCATATGAAAGAAGGAAATATAAGGTTCCAATTTCCATTGGAGAAGGGGATGGAAAACTTCCCAAGGAAGATAATTAAACCACCATATGAATCCATTATGAGAGCCACCTATGGAATTACTGTCGAAGATGATAATACTTGAAACTATGCATTATGCCTAGCTAGGGGCATTAAACAATAGCGCTTGTTGGGAGGCAACCCAATAGTTATCTTTATTGTTGCTTTTTGATTTTTTTGTGATGACATGATTATTGATACTATAATGATTGTGTTTATATCTTTTAATTAGTGTTTGTGCCAAGTAAATCCTTTGGGATGATTTAAATGATAGTAAAGTTGATGCTGTTTGAAAACAGAAAGTTTTGCGCCCAGTGCTGAAATTTCTATTCTATACTAGACAGTCAAAAAAATCTGAAAGTTTTACACAGTATTGGGTTACAAATGTTTTACGTTGTCCTAATATTTCAGAATTTTTTGAGTTACATAAGTATGGATAAATATTTTGTCATTACGTACTGTCTTGTTTTAGACAGATTCTGTTTTTATTGCATAGTGTGCTTATTTTGATGATGCTATGGATTATATCGGGGGGTATAAGTCATGGAGAAGTTAGAATATAGTAGATATTATGCAAGAACAATTATGAATCAATTTATAACAGTACCTAAAGTGGATGATTGATTTATTATACTAACGGATCTCGCGAAGTTTCTGTTGAGTTTTGTGTGCTGAAGTTTTCAAGTTTTGAGTGAGATCACGATGAATGAAGGAATAAGGAGTGGGAAGACCCTAATCTTGGTGATGCCCAAGGCACCCCAAGGTAATATTCAAGGAATACCCAAGATTCTAAGCTTGGGGATGCCCCGGATGGCATCCCCTCTCGCGTCTACAATTCATCGGTATGTTACTTGGAGCTATATTTTTATTCATCACATGATATGAGTTTTACTTGGAGCGTCTTGTGTCATAGTTTTATTTTTCTTGCTTGTTAGTTTGCCACAATCATTGTTTGTTGGAAACCTTTTGAGAGAGACACACATTCATCATAATTTGTTAGAATACTCTATGTGCTTCGCTTATATCTTTTGAGTTATGCAGTTGCTCATGTGCTTCACTTATATCTTTAGAGCACGGTGGTGGTTATATTTTATAGAAATTATTTGAACTCTCATGCTTCACTTAAATCTATTTGAGAGTCTCTAAACAGGAAGTGGTAATATGTACGGGTTATAAGACTAGTTCAAAAATGATAGGTATACAAGAGTGGTATAATAAAAACTTTCATGTAAGATCACTCGATATGAAATGTGTGGTTTAATTATATTGATGTAGTAATATGAAAGGATATTAGTTCATAATCATTGATTAGTAAAAATATCGATATTAAAGCTTGTCATGTATTACTCATTTAAGTGTCCGACATGGCATGACGGGGATGTTGGAGCATATTTATTCCTCTATGAAATCCTTCGTGTTGTTCGAATCGGGGGCGCGCGATGGTTAACTCCTACCAACCTCCTCCCTAGGGGCATGCGAGTAGTACCTTGCTTTGAGGGCTAATAAAACTTTCACAATAAGTGTATGAGTTCTTTATGACTAATGTGAGTTCATGGACTAATATGGCACTCCCACCTATCCACATATTGCTAGCCTCTTCGATATCGTGCATTGCCCTTTCTCACCTCGAGAGTTGGTGCAAACTTCGCCGGTGCTTCCAAATCCCGTGATATGATATGCTCTATCACACATAAGCCTCATATATCCTTCCTCAAAACAGCCACCATACCTACCGGTCATGGCATTTCCATAGCCATTCCGAGATATCTTGCCATGCAACTTCCACGGTTACTAGTCACATGACTTGTATGTTCATCATCATATTGCTTTGCATGATCATATAGAGCTGACATGATATTTGTGGCAAAGCCACTGTTCATCATTGTACTACATGTTACGCTAGATCATTGCACATCCTGGTACACTGCCAGCGGCATTCATATAGAATCATATTATTTTAGTTTATCGAGTTGTAAGTAAATAAAAGTGTGATGACCATTATTAGAGCATTGTTCTAGTGAGGTAAAGAATGATGGAGACTGATGAGTCCTCCAAAAAGTGGGGATGAGGTTCATGATATTGTTCTAAAAAAAGAGAGACAAAAGGAAAAAAGGAAAAATGAGAGAAAAAGAGAGAAGGGGCAATGCTACTATCCTTTTACAACACTTGTGCTTCAAAGTAGCACCATGTTCTTCATATAGAGAGTCTCCATGATTTGTCACTTTCATATACTAGTGGGAATTTTTACATTATAGAACTTGGCTTGTATATTCTGATGACGGGCTTCCTCAAATGCCCGAGGTCTTCATGAGCAAGCAAGTTGGATGCACACCCACTTAGTTTCAATAGCGAGCTTTCATACACTTATAGCTCTAGTGCATCCGTTGCATGGCAATCCCTACTCCTCGCATTGATATCGATTGAAAGGCCTCTCTATTGCCTAACGATCTGCCAAGTTGATGTGAGACTTTCTTCACTTTTGTCTTCCCTTATAAACCCCTATCAACATACTCTATTCCACCCGTAGTGCTATGTCCATGCCTCACGCTCATATATTGAGTGAAGTTGAAAATGCTGAAGTGCGTAAAAAGGTACGATACAATTGCTTGGTTTGACACTGGGGTGCTCATGATTTGTACTTATGTTAGGAAGACGGAGTCATGCCATGCTTACATAATTCAATGAGTAGGGATAACATTCATTAAGCATCGTATAGTAATGATTGTTTTCTAGTATTCATGGATATTATTATGTTGATATCAATTACTTCATCGTTTCTCAATATTCATACCATAAGAGATTACATGATAAAAATGCTAGGTAGCATTCAACATCAAAAATTCTGTTTTTATCATTCACCTACTCGAGGACGAGCAGGAATTAAGCTTGGGGATGCTGATACGTCTCCAACTTATCTATAATTTTTTATTGTTTCATGCTATTATATTATCAATCTTGTATGCTTTATATGCAATTTTATATTATTTTTGCGAACTAACATGTTAACCTAGTGGCCAGTGCTAGTTTCTATTTTTGCCTATTTTATTGTTTCGCAGAAAAACCATACCAAACGAAGTCCAAACACGATGAAACTTTACGGTGATTTTTTCTGGACCAAAAGGGACCCTAGAAGCTTCGGGGGAGGCTAGAAGATATACGAGAGACCATAAGCTCACATGGAGCGCCCCCAGGGGGCGCGCCACCTGAGCTTCTGGGGGCCTCGTAGCTTCGATTGACCTGATTCCAAGCCTATAATTAAATTCCCATAAATCCATAAACCACCAGAGTGAGACCCGAAACAATTATCCTGCCACCGCAAGCCTCTGTACTTTCACGATCCCATCTAGAGGCCTCCGCCGGTACTCTGCCGGAGGGGGAATGGATCAAGGAGGGCTTCAACATCAACCTTGTTGCCCTTCCGATGATGTGTGAGTAGTTCCCACAGGACCTAAGGGTTGTCGGTGTAAAAACCGGCAGACCTCGGGGTAGGGGGTCCCGAGCTGTGGATCTCGGACAGATGGTAATAGGAACGGGGAGACGATGTTTACCAGGTTCGGGCCCTCTTGATGGAGGTAAAACCCTACGTCCTGCTCTTATTTATATTGATGGAGAAGTATCAAGTTCAGAATTGATCTACCTCGAGATCGTATGATCTAGTCCTAAGGCTAGGTGAATGAGATTGTGTTGAGGTTCCTTCTACGGGCTAAACCCTTTGGCTTATATACACGCTGGATAGGGTATCTAGGGTTACAAGGTCGGTATCCAGGTGAGGAGGCAGCAGAGGAAGTCTTGGAGTATACGTCAAGTCTTCGGTAGATGTAATTTGGTTCTTCCTTCTCACATGCATCTTCCGAAGTCCATCTTGATAAGAATGAGGGCCCACTGGCCCAGCTCAAGGAATATGGGCCGACTAGGTTGGTACCCCCTAGTCCAGGACACCGTCAGTAGCCCCCGAACTGGTCTTCTACGCCGAGGACGATCTCTTCGACGGTGGTAACTTCGGATCCGAAATCCTTGGCTTGACAGACGATTTCCCCTCCAAAATTCCGGATCTCTTAGCCGCCCTTCTAAGGAGCGGTGTCTTGTAGACGAGGTTCAGCCGGGTTCTCTCCCCATCCGGGGTCATGAGTTAACTTAGCCTCTAAGGCTAGCTACCCAGGTGTGAACAGTACCCCAGCCTGACAACTTTATCGAAGCGACGCTACCCACGATGGGTCAGGCAGATACTGCCTATCTTAAATTGTGGTTCAAGGCCACCCTTTTATTGGCATGTCCCGTCAACGTGGGGATCGTGCCCGTATTTTCAGAGATATCATCAAGATTTTGTTTCCCCCAATGCGTATAACGGCATCTTTGGAGGAGGAGAGTGGCGTTTTTACCGGCGCGACAAGGGGGACTCTTGGCCTTTCAGCAGACTATAAGAGCAAAAAGTTAACAGAGCCTTTAGCTACGCTCCCATTTCCCCTGCCTTCTACCTCCTCAAGCTCCAGCGCCCAGATCCAATCTCGCCTCTTCCCACCTTTGCACACCCAAACTCTCCCACCCAGTGATGTCTACCACGCAACTTTTATTCTTGTAGACGTTGTTGGGCCTCCAAGTGCAGAGTTTTGTAGGACAGTAGCAAATTTCCCTCAAGTGGATGACCTAAGGTTTATCAATCCGTGGGAGGCATAGGATGAAGATGGTCTCTCTCAATCAACCCTGCAATCAAATACAAGCAATCTCTTGTGTCCCCAACACACCCAATACAATGGCAAATTATATAGGTGCACTAGTTCGGCGAAGAGATGGTGATACAAGTGTAGTATGGATAGTAGATATAGGTTTTTGTAATCTGAAAATATAAAAACAGCAAGGTAGCAAGTGATAAAATGGAGCACAAACGGTATTGCAATGCTTGAAAACAAGGCCTAGGGTTCATACTTTCACTAGTGCAATCTCTCAACAGTGCTAACATAATTGAATCATATAACAATCCCTCAACGCGCGACAAAGAATCACTCCAAAGTTCCTATTAGCGGAGAACATAAGAAGAAATTGTTGTAGGGTATGAAACCACCTCAAAGTTATCCTTTCTGATCAATCTATTGAGCCATCTCTATAAGTGTCACAAATAGCCCTAGAGTTCATACTAAAATAACACCATATGATATGCATCAACCAACTCTAATGTCACCTAGATACTCCAATGTCACCACAAGTATCCGTGAGTTGATTATTCGATATGCATCAAAACAACTTCAAATTCATAATATTTAATCCACACAAAGAACTTCAAAGAGTACCCCAAAGTTTCTATCGGAGAAAAGAAGATGAAAACGTGCAATCAACCCATGTGCCTAGATTACCCCAATGTCACCTCGGGAATCCGCAGGTTGATTACCAAAACATACATCAAGTGAACCAATAGAATACCCCATTGTCACCACGGGTATCCACATGCAAGACATACATCAAGTGTTCTCAAATCTGAAATATTCAATCCGATAATAACGAAACCTCAAAGGGAAAGACTCAATTCATCACAAGAAGATAGAGAGGGAAGAAACACCATATGATCCAACTATATTAACAAAGCTCGCGATACATCAAGATCGTGCCAAATCAAGAACACGAGAGAGAGAGAGAGAGAGATCAAACACATAGCTACTTGTACATACCCTCGGCCCCGAGGGTGAACTACTCCCTACTCGTCATGGAGACCGCCGGGATGATGAAGATGGCCTCCGGTGATGATTCCTACCTCCGGTAGTGTGCCGGAACAGGGCTCCAGATGGTATTTCTTCGGTACAGAGGCTTGCGGCGGCGGCGGCGAAGTTCTAGGTTTATTTCTGGGGGTTTCTCTATTTATAGGATTTTCAGTGTTGGAATCACGCGAAAAGGAGCTACAAGGGCCCCACAAGGCAACATCAGACGACCCCCCAGGGCGCGCCGTGTTGCCTTGTGGGCTCCTCGTGAGGCTTCTGGTCCTTCCACGAAGCTTCGGGGGTCTCTTTTGGTCCAAAAAAATCATCAAAAAGTTTTGTCCAATTCTGAGAACTTTTATTTCTGCACAAAAAACAACACCACGGTAGTTCTGCTGAAAACAGCGTCAGTCCAGGTTAGTTCTAATCAAATCATACCAAAACCATATAAAATTGTTATAAAAATGGCATGAATACTTCATAAATTATAGATACATTGGAGACGTATCAGCATCCCCAAGCTTAATTCCTGCTCGTTCTCGAGTAGGTAAATGATATAAGAAATAATTTATGAAGTGTGAATGCTAGCATAGTGCACAAGTTTGATCAATTGATAATTTCAATCACTTTTCCTAGCATCATAACAGCAACTCTTTCTCATAAAACTCATCATGATAAAGTAGCAATCAATTCACTTGTTATGGTTCAAACAATGCATTCTCTTGACACTTAACAATCTATGTTCTTAGTCACCAAACAATTCCAATTCAACTTATCTTCAACAGAGTCTAACTAAGAGCTCCACATACTCAATTATCATATAGTCTTCTATGATTGCTAGTACTCAAAGCATATTTTTAGAACAAATGGCATCCATCGAACACAGAGAAAGATAGGGGCTTAATGTTTCACCTCCCAACTCATTTATCATAGAGATAATTGTCAACAATAATAAATCATGATCAAATATATATTTGAATGGATATATGTGCCTGGATCTATCCCCGCCACATTATGCGTGCCAACTATAGAATAGGTTGGAATAAGAAGTTGAATCAACAAAAATAAATAACATGAAAGTAAATAGCATAAAAGTAAATAGAATGCCCCTTCGCAGAGGGAAGCAGGGATTTGCAGAGGTGCCAGAGCTCGAAGCTTAAATCAGAGATGAATACATTTTGAGAGGTGTACTTTTCCTGTCAACGTCACGACCGAGGATTCTCAATATCTTCCATGCTAAACACATTATAGGCGGTTCCCAAGCGGAAAGGTAAAGTTTACTCCCCCTCAACCATTAAAACACAAGCCATGGCTAGCCGAATCCTCGGATGCCCTCCATACAATCAACTTTTCGGGGGAGTTTGTTGCATTATATAATTTTGATTTTGACCACAGGACTGGGCATCCCAAATACCAGCCTCTCTCATGCAATGACAAGTGAATAAACACTCATCTGAGAATAACCCGCTTAGCATGGAAGATACTGACCACCCCCTGCCGCTTCATGAGCGGTACGGGCACACAAAACAGATGCTTATTTGAATGATTAGAGGTGGCACATGCAAATTTACTTGGAACGGCAGAGTAATACCATATATAGGTAGGTATGGTGGACACTCATGGAAGAAACTTGGCTCAAGGATTTTGGATGCACAAGCAGTATTCCCACTTAGTACATAAATTTAGGCTAGCAAAAGATTCTAAACAAGCACCACATGTTAGAGGATCCATAACAATATAACTTCGATGCAAATATACCCAAACATAACTCATTACGTTGTCTTCCTTGTCCAACTTCAACTAATTTGATCAAGCTTGAAAATAATTAATGGGTATTCACAATCATAAAAGATGTCTAAGATAATATATTTGTATGTGAAATTTCTCTTCCATATACTAATCATTCATGAATTGCTTGTATGACCAATATTGTGATTGTCAAACTTCAATAGATTTTACTTTATAAACGCAATGTGAAACTACTAATAACAAGCATATGAAGCACATATAATTTCAAATTTATGATATTCAATTCATTCAACAATTTACTCTTAGGATATAAGTGAAGAACGAGAGTAAATGACAAACTACTCCAAAAGATATAAGTGAAGATCAATGAGTAGTCAAACAATTAAGTAGCTATGTGAAGACTTTCTCCAAATAAAGATTTCAGATCTTGATAATTTTATTCAAACAGCAACAAAATGAAAAGAAAAGGACACTCCAAGAATAGCACATATCATGTGAACAAGTAAAAACTTAGGCTAACCGATAGGTGTTGATGAAGAAAGGTGGGATGCCTACCGGGGCATCCCCAAGCTTAGCTGCTTGAGACTTCTTGGAATGTTGTCTTGGGGTGCCTTGGGCATCCCCAAGCTTGAGCTTTTGCGTCTCCTTAATTCCTCTCATATCATGGCTTCTCATAAATCTTAAAAACTTCATCCACACAAAACTCAACAAGAACTCGTGAGATAAGTTAGTATAAATCAATTCAAAACCTTAGCATTCTATACTGTAACAAATCACTAAAATTATAATTAAATATTGCATACTAAATGCCTCTGCATATTTAATACTCCTATCCACAAATAGAAACATTAAATAGGCAAACACATGCAAACAATGCAACTATAACCGAAATCTGTCTAAACAGAACAGTCTGTAAAGGGGGAATAAAATTTCATACTTTCCTAACTCCAAAAATTCTTAAAAATTACCACGTGACAGAGAACTCATGCATTCTTACTGTGTAAAAATTTCAGATTTTTATCATGTTCTGACTATTCAGGAATATTCTGGACATAACAGAAAACTTTCTGTTTTCAAACAGCAACACATGAACTTGCAAACTGAGCATGGTAAAGGCTATAATTGGCATTTTATTGAACTAAAAGATACAAAACATGATTATTGATAACAGCAAGCAAATCCCAACAAAATAAAATGATGCTCCAAGCAAAACTCATATTATGTGACGAATAAAAATATAGCTCCAAGTGAGGTTACCGATAATGTTGAAGACGAAAGAGGGGATGCCTTCCGGGGCATCCCCAAGCTTAGTTGCTTGGGTATTCCTTGAATATTAACTTGGGGTGCCTTGGGCATCCCCAAGAGTAGGGTCTTGCCGCTCCTTATTCTCCTCATATCGTTATCTCACCCAAAACTTGAAAACTTCAATCACACGAAACTTAACGGAACTTGTGAGATAGGTTAGTATGATAAAAATAAATCATCTACTTAGGTACTGTCAAGACAATATTCATAATTGTTCTCACATAATTCCTATTGTATTATATCATTTCCAAAATTTATATTACTCAATATAAGCTATGGAAACACTAAAACAAGCAAACTGTGCATTGAAAACAGAATCTGTCAAAAACAGAACAGTCTGTAATGAGCGATTTAAAAACCATACTTCTGTACCCCCAAAAATTCTTAGAAATTAGGAAAAAATAAAAAAATTGTAACCCAATACTCTTTAAAAATTTCAGAATTTTATCACGCTCTAGTACAGAATAGAAATTCCAGCACTGGACGCAAAAGTTTCTGTTTTTGCACAGAATCAAATCAACAAGTATCCACACTATCCCAAAGGCTTTACTTGGCACATTATTGAAAGAAAACATATAAAACATGATTACTACAGTAGATTAATCATGTGAAGATAAAAAAACAGTAGGGTTAACTATTGGGTTGTCTCCCAACAAGCGCTTTTCTTTAATGCCTTTTAGCTAGGCATGATGATTTCAATTATGCTCGCATAAAAGTAAAGAATTGAAACATAAAGAGAGCATCATGAATCATATGACAAGAAAATTTAAGCCTAACCCACTTCCTATGCATAGGGATTTTGTGAGCAAACAATTTATGGAGCAAGAATCAACTAGCGTAGGAAGGCAAAACAAGTATAACTTTAAAACTTTCAACACATAGAGAGGAAACTTGATATTATTGCAACACCTACAAGCCTATGACTCATAATAATTTTCAGTAGCATCATGAATGAATTAAACAATATAGCTATCACATAAAGCATTCTTTTCATGATCCACAAGCATATTTTTTTTTTATTCTCCACATAAACAAATTTCTTCTCATTCATAATAGTGGGAGTATCGTATGAAACTTGAATACTAAAAATGGTTTCCACATTAAAAGAGTAATGTTCAGTAAAAGGGTATTCATAATTATGACAAGTTTTATTATAATAATCATCACTACTTTTTATAACATAAGTATCATCACAATAATCATCATAAATAGCAACTTTGTTCTCATCATAATCAATTGAAACCTCTTCCAAATTAATGGATTCAACACTAAATAAAGGCATGACCTCTCCAAATCCACTTTTATCATTTTTATAAGATTGAACACCCTCCAAAATAGTGGAATAATTATTACCTAAAGTTGACACTCTTCCAAACCCACTTTCATTATTATTGCAATCATCATAGATAGGAGGCATGTTATCATCATAATTAATTTGTTCATCAAAAGTGGGGGGGGGGGGATAAAAAGATCATCCTCATTAAGAATAGCATTCCCAAGCTTACGATAAACATTATTTGCAGCAAATAAATTCTCAAACATGTCATTCCAATCAAACATAGCACCCCCAAGCTTGTGGGTTTGCATATCATTAGCATAATCACTCTTATCATCAATAGTATGAATAGCACCAATAGTATAACAATTATTATCATCATAATTTCCCAAGTTGGTGCCAAAAAGATTTTCAAGATCATAAGAAGTACCATTATCTTCCCAATCATAATCATCACAACAAGCAATAGGCATAACAAAATCATCATCAAGTGTATCATCTTCCACAATTATTTTTGATTCATTCTCATGAGGCACAATAATAATAGGAGCAACATTATTTGGGAGAGATACCTCTTTACCTCTACATTTCCTTCTTTTCTTTTTCTTCACCACATTATGTGTGGGTTTATTTAATTTTGCTGAGCTTTTTATTGAAGAGATTGGTTGGATAGGAAGCTCCTTCTCATCACCTGTTTCATCACGAGAGACAATAGGAGGGAAAGTGGAAATCTTTACCCTTTCATTAGTATTCCTCTTATATTCTATTGGTTTTCCTGTCTTTCTGTAGTTGGCAAAATAAGCATTCTCATTGCAATTTACCACACAAAACATATAAATTTCTCTTAGATTACATTCAGTATGGTCCATGAATATGAATGCTTTAAACCAACTATTTTTATGTGACAATTCTTCACACCCCAAAAATAGAAAAAGTTCATTATAAAGTTCAAGGGTAGCCAAGTTATTGCAATATTTGGACATGATTCGATCATGAAATAGTATGCATTGGAAATTAAGATGACCAATCTTATTGCAAAGTTCACAAGTAATGGGATGAAGAGAGCATAATTTTGTAGCAAATTCATCTATCACTTTAAGCCACCAATTGGTTTTATCATGTTTATGCTTCTTACAAAATCTATCATCCCTATATGGCATGTCTTCACAAATTTTATTCACTCCACAAAAATTGACTTGCTTATAAGAAACCTTTTTATCATGACTAGTGCAATCATCATTAGCATTATGGATATTGAAAGAATTCATACTAACAGCATTGCAACCATGCTCATCATTCAAGGAACTCACATTGAACATTTTATTAAATTCTTCCTCTAACAATTGAGCACAATTATCGGAATCCTTATTTTCAAGAAAGACATTATAAAGATAAAGCATTTGAGGCAACCTCAATTCCATTTTTTTGTAGTTTTCTTTAATAAACCAAACTAGTGATAAAACAAGAAACTAAAAGATTCAATTGCAAGATCTAAAGTTATACCTTCAAGCACTCACCTCCCCGGCAACGGCGCCAGAAAAGAGCTTGATGTCTACTACGCAACTTTTATTCTTGTAGACATTGTTGGGCCTCCAAGTGCAGAGTTTTGTAAGACAGTAGCAAATTTCCCTCAAGTGGATGACCTAGGGTTTATCAATCCGTGGGAGGCGTAGGATGAAGATGGTCTCTCTCAAACAACCCTGCAATCAAATACAAGCAATCTCTTGTGTCCCCAACACATCCAATACAATAGCAAATTATATAGGTCCACTAGTTCGGTGAAGAGATGGTGATACAAGTGTAGTATGGATAGTAGAGTAATCTGAAAATATAAAAACAGCAAGGAAGCAAGTGATAAAACGGAGCACAAACGGTATTGCAATGCTTGAAAACAAGGCCTAGGGTTCATACTATCACTAGTGCAATCTCTCAACAGTGCTAACATAATTGAATCATATAACAATCCCTCAACGTGCGACAAAGAATCACTCCAAAGTTCCTATTAGCGGAGAACATAAGATAAAATTGTTGTAGGGTACGAAACCACCTCAAAGTTATCCTTTTGATCAATCTATTGAGCCATCTCTATAAGTGTCACAAACAGCTCTAGAGTTCGTACTAAAATAATACCATATGATACGCATCAACCAACTCTAATGTCACCTAGATACTCCAATGTCACCACAAGTATCCGTGAGTTGATTATTCGATATGCATCAAAACAACTTCAGATTCATAATATTCAATCCACACAAAGAACTTCAAAGAGTACCCCAAAGTTTCTATCAGAGAAAAGAAGATGAAAACGTGCAATCAACCCATGTGCCTAGATTACCCCAATGTCACCTCGGGAATCCGCAAGTTGATTACCAAAACATACATCAAGTGAACCAATAGAATACCCCATTGTCACCACGGGTATCCACATGCAAGACATACATCAAGTGTTCTCAAATCTGAAATATTCAATCCTATAATAACGAAACCTCAAAGGGAAAGACTCAATTCATCACAAGAAGATAGAGAGGGAAGAAACACCATATGATCCAACTATATTAACAAAGCTCGCGATACATCAAGATCATGCCAAATCAAGAACACGAGAGAGAGAGAGAGAGAGAGAGAGAGAGATCAAACACATAGCTACTTGTACATACCCTCAGCCCCGAGGGTGAACTACTTCCTCCTCGTCTTGGAGACCACCGGGATGATGAAGATGGCCTCCAGTGATGATTCCCCCCTCCGACAGGGTGCCGGAACAGGGCTCCAGATGGTATTTCTTTGGTACAGAGGCTTGCGGCGGCGGCGGCGAAGTTCTAGGTTTATTTCTAGGAGTTTCTCTATTTATAGGATTTTTCAGTGTTGGAATCACGCGAAAAGGAGCTACAAGGGCCCCCACAAGGCAACAGCACACGACCCCCAGGGCGCGCCGTGTTGCCTTGTGGTCTCCTCGTGAGGCTTCTGGTCCTTCCACGAAGCTTTGGGGGTCTCTTTTGGTCCCAAAAAAATCATCAAAAAGTTTCGTCCAATTCCGAGAACTTTTATTTCTGCACAAAAAACAACACCACGGTAGTTCTGCTGAAAACAGCGTCATTCCGGGTTTGTTCTAATCAAATCATACCAAAACCATATAAAATTGTTATAAACATGGCATGAATACTTCATAAATTATAGATACGTTGGAGACGTATCACCCAGCCATGGCCGACACCCTCAAGGGGCACTGGGGGGCTCCATCGTGACGGAGGGCATGCTTCAGGAGCTGCGGAGCGCGGGGTACATCCCCGCCAACGTCGCCGCCCACGCCCCCGATGCCGACCAGCAGGTGCCCGCTCCCAACCAAGGGGAGCGGGTAGTCTTCATCCCTCACCTCATCCGAGGCTTAGGGTTCCCGCTGCACCCATTCGTGTGCGGGGTCATGTTCTACTACGGGCTCGACCTCCACCACATGGCCCCGAACTCCATCCTCCACCTTCCCTCCTTCATTACGGTGTGCGAGGCCTTCCTCCGCATCGAGCCACACTTCGGCCTATGGCTGAAGACCTTCGGCGTTAAGCCGAAGTCCAGTGGCTTCGATCTGGTGGAGTGCGGAGGTGCCATGGTCAGCAAGGACCAGGGGGGCGCCTGGTTCGATGGTACCTTCATCGAGACGGTCAAGGAGTGGCAGCTGGAGTGGTTCTACACCACTGAGCCATTGGCCGCTGGCCAGACCAAGGTCCCAGCCTTTTCGGCTGGGCCTCCAAGGAAGCTCAAGTCTTGGAAGGAGAAAGGTGTCCTCTGGGGAAACCTAGAGGAGGTGGAGACACTGATCAAGAAGATCCAGTGGTGGTCCATCAAGAAGAAGCTCCAACTGCCCGACATGGTCAACATCATGCTCCACCGCCGCCTCCTCCCGCTCCAACTCTGGGCCACCCTGATGTGGGAGCACAAATCCGGAGATGCGGGACCCGTCCTCAACTTCTTCTCCTCCTCCCTGGCCAGGATGTGGACGCGGCTCTTCAAGTTGGCCAAGGACAAGATCTCAGCGGAGGGGAAGGACCTCGGCTTCGAGGTCGGCTACACCGCCACACCAGTAAGTGTTCAATACACACGTCTACATTTTTCTCTTGCTAAGTGGGGTAGGCCTTAATGAATCGACTCATTCCGTGTTTGCAGAACTGGGTGAACACGGTGCAGCAGATGTTGTGCCCGGCACCACTTCCGGAGGGGGAGAAATCCCCTTTGCTTACTGCGCTCCTGACCGAGGAGCCACACGTGGTGATCCCCAGGGCGGCGAAGTCCCAGAAGGGCAGGACGGGTCTTCGGAAGCGGGAGACCTCGGTCACCCAGTCCGAGGAGACCCACGCCTCCTCTACCCATGAAAGTGGTGGGGAGGAGGACGAGGATAACCTTCCCCCAAAGGGGAAGAGAGCGGTGCCTAAAGACGCCGAGGCCGAGGCCGAGGCCCGGCCCACAGGCCAAAAGAGGTTGAAAGAGACCTCGGCCGGGGCGGCTGACGAGCCCCAACCGTTGGAGAAGAACATGCTCTCCGACGAGTCCGAAGACGACCCCCTCGCGCTGGGGAGGAAGAAGCCGGCGTCTCGAAGGTACGTCGCTGTCCTTTGTATTTGTCTTCGCAGTTAAGTTTTTCCGGCAGGACTAATGCCATGTAAATGCTTTTCCACAGCCCGCCTAGGGCACGCCTTAGCGACTCCTCCAGCGGGTTGCCGCCCACTAGCGAGACGCCGGACCGCGCTGCCCCGGCTCCAGAAGGGCAGGGCGAGGTGACGTCGACCCCGGCCCCTCAGGATGACGCAGCGGGGGTCAAAGAGGTGGTCATGGCCGAGGTTGATACCTCGGCCCCACAAGGCCAAGGGGACGAGGTCCCCGAGGTCGTCCAGGAAGGGCTGGGCCAATCAGCGGCCCAGCCGGAATCTTCTCCGGCTCCACCGCCGTAGCCGGAGACCCACAAACCCAGCACCTAGGTGCTGGGGCCCGAGGTCCTTCCACCCTCACCTCCTGCTCCAGGGCGGGCTAGCGCAGGGTGGACCGAAGAGATGGAGGCAGCCTTGACAGGCTCCTCCCTCAAGGATGAGCACCGCATGTTGATTGGCGCGGCGCTGCAGGGATTCCGGTCCGCAGAGGCCGGAATGCATGAGGTCTTCAAGGGCCTCATGACAAGCTTCGAGGTAACCCTCTGCCTTTTGAGAAAAAGGATCTTCTCTGCTTAGATTTATCGATCTTTGTAACTGTCCGAAGGCATATGTTACCAATCGTTTAGACGGCCTGCCCAGTGAGTAGCCCCCGAGCCCAGGGCCAGTTTGAAAAAACTGGAGTTGGGCTCAAAATATAGGCTCAGAGGAAAGAGTAGCCCCCAGGACCGATGAAACAGGATGTGTGTCCGAAGTGTCCTTAAATTGAATATGGGGCTCATTAGAATTTGTTTATGCAGGTGTCAACCTCGGCTCCGGGCTCCGCCTCTGAAGAGTTTGCGGAGATGAGCCGGAAGCTCGAGAGGTCCGAAAAGGACCTCAACCTGATGAACAAGCAAGTCGAGCAGTCTCAAGGTAAGCGACCGATGCGTCGTTCTGGTTTTTTTATTGAACTTTGATTTTGAGCAAGGATAACTTGTTGTTTGAAAAACTGAGGCCGAACTGATTTAATGACAGCGGCGTTGACCGAGCTTGAGGGGCTCAAGGCCGAGCTCCGGATGGCTCGGCAAGAGGTCGAGCAGCAGAAAGCTGCTATGACCAAAGCAAAGAAAGACCTAGCCACCGAAAAGGTGGCTAGGGAGAAAGACCAGGCGCGGATCCTGGAGGTCGAGGAGACTCTCAAGGGTGTGTATCTCGAATGCAATTCCCTTGAGAAGAAGGAGAAGGAGATGGGCCAGCAGCTGCGAAAGCTACGCCTGTCTCATGCCGAGCTCCAGACCCGGGACCGGGCCGACCACCCCGTGCTCCAGCAAGTGGAGCGAATAGCCGCGGGTAAGCTATATTTACCGCAATGTGTATTTGGCAGCCAGGGGTTCATCGAGCTCACCCAGCTATGGCTATCCGCAGAGATCTTTGCCGATCTCCCAAAGAGTGCGGCGGACGCCAGCCTTCATTTCGGCCAACTGGAGGGCCATGAGGCGCAGAAGGCATTCTGGAATCAATTCCAGGAGCCCTCATGATGGTGTCCTGGACTAGGGGTACTCACCACATCGTCTCCCGACCAGTGGGTCGGGCCGAGGACCCCCATGGCGGTTCACTAATGGGCCACTTCGGGCAGCCCATGACATATACGAGGAAGATTCCACAAGACTTGGTGATCAAGACAAGGACTCCTCTCCACCGGCGTAGCTGACTAGGACTCTTGTTATCCTAGGCCTCTGGTACATTATATAAGCCGAGGCTAGGCTAGTCGATAGATAATTATTATATTCATCATCACCCCTAGGGTTTAGACCACAACTTACGATCTCGAGGTAGATCAAGCTTGTACTCGATACATCTCCATCAATATAAACAAGAGCAGGACGTAGGGTTTTACCTCCATCAAGAGAGCCCGAACCTGGATAAACATCGTCTCCATTGTCTCTGTTACCATCGATCAGAGATCCACAGCTCGGGACCCCCTACCCCGAGATCCGCCGGTTTTTACACCGACACTGGTGCTTTCATTGAGAGTTCCACTGTGTGATCGACGCGGTTCGATGGGAATTCAGATCGGCTCCGACGCGATCTACACGTCGGGACCGAACCTCATTGTCGACGACGGCATCTTTGTTGCCGGCTCGACTAGCAACCTCGGCTGAATCGAGGACAACGCTACATGTCGGATCATCAAGATTGGACTGGTGCCCTCATCAACTTCAAACTCCAATCTCTATCAAGATCATGGGGGAATCGTCCATGGAGCTCGGGGGCTCAAGATCAACATTGCCCTCGGATGACCGTGCAGTTTTTCTGGACAGCGGAGTCGTGTTCGCCGTCCCCGTCTCCTCGATCATCGCTTTGACGATTGCTTCGATGGAATTGTGCGGAATTGAGTCTAGAACAACCCTGTAAAATTTCGTCGCGTTCCGATGGAGGAATCTCCGGCGATCTATGATATATCGGAGGCCTGTCAAATATGGAAGGGAATCTGGACGAGTTTAGGGCGTGGGCTCCAGCGTCTAGCTCGGATGTCCTTTGGCAGATCCAACCGTTGATCGGCTGCGGAATTCCTGTATCTACCACCCCTCAAAATTTGAGCTCGATCCGACCGTTCAAACTTCGGGAAACGTCCGATGATTGCATCAATTTTCGAATCTGTTTTCTGCGCGAAAACGAATCCGACCCGAGTTCATCTTTTTCATGAACGGGTTAGTGGACGTCCTTTTTGAAGGAAATTCTTATCTAGGTATTGTGTTTTGTTCTCAAGCACATGCCTACAAATTTTGAGCCTTTTCCGAGGCGATCTTCACCGTTGCGCCGGTGTCAAACCAGCCCGACAACGTTGCTCCATGGCTGCCGACCTGCGCCAGCATTGACTGCGCCGTCGCTCCATCGAGCCGACGACAACCACCTCGGACCATCACCTCGGCGAGCCGACCAAGAGTTCGGTACTGCTCTCCCTAATGATCATCAAGAGAACATCATTGCCCCACGGATTGCACGGGGTTGGCACATCGGCATCGCCGCGCGATCACTTCATCAAGCTGGCATCGACCGCGTCACAAGTTTCGACCTGCGTCGGCACCGCCGCACCGTTGCTTCTTCAAACCGATGACCTAGAGTCATCAGATCATCACTCCGGCGAGCCGACCTAGAGTCTGGCATCGCGAATGCCAAATAATCGTCACCTTACGGATTATACGGGTCGGGCGCGCCAGCATCGCCGCGCGGTCACTTCTCAAGCTGGCATTGACTGCGTCACAAGTTCCGACCTGCGTCGGCATTGCCGCGCCGTTGCTTCTTCAAGCCGATGTCCACCACGCCAACCTGCTTCGACACCTCGGCTGGCATGGGGCTGCAACGTCACCTTACCGACCTGCTCCGTCACCTCGGCTAGACCGGGGGATTCGCCATATCTTTATCAACCTACTCCGGGGACTTCGGCGTCACCAGCCGACCAGCTTCGTCAGCTCGGCCGGACCGAGGGCTTCGCCTCAACATATCGGCAGTGTTGTACTACCACTTCATCAAGCCGAGCTCTTCGCTCGGACACCTCGGCCGGACCGGGGGCTTCGCCATCGCTTCATCGACCTACTCCGGCGTCACCCTGCCGACCTACTCTGTCTCCTCGGCTGGACCCGGGGCTTCGCCTCGGCACATCGACAGTTTTGTGCTGCCACTTCATTAGCCGAGCTCTTCGCTCGGCCACCCTAGGACCGGCTTGGGGGCTGGGATCTCGACCCGTTGCAAGCCCGGACGACGTCATCAACACCGAGCACATTAACCAGCTAAGTCGCTTTCATGCTTAACTTCTTTCAATTTTTAATTTTTGTTTGGTTGATCCAAGCGTTATGCTTTTGTGTTAAATAGACAAGTTATTAGTTAAACACTTAGTTTGTTAAAACCTCTATTTGTTAAAAACACTCCCTTTACCCATGTTAACTGGGGGCTCTTAAATTTATACGAGCCGTTTTATAATAAGTGTTTTCTTCTAAGTCGTTGCAAAGTCTTTTTCTACCACTCCTTTCTCGACACGAGTGTGTGGTCAATAGCCGGATAGCCTGTTTTCTCTCTAAAGCCGCTAGAGTTTGGTTCGCTAAACTGGCCTGAGAAGCACTCCGCCTTCGGGAATAGGAGGTTGAAGCCGAAGGCTGACCCGCTTGAAGTCTTGAGGTCGGATATGTCGTGTTAAAGCACGAAGGAAGGACAAACTAATTTTAAGACCACTTTTCGGATTGGCACCAAAAACTTGATTTAGTTCGGACGTCAAGTTTTTACATAAGTTTTTTGGCTTTTCGAGCTTATGGCACTTTTAAGGTATTTGTATGTTTTTCTTTCAGGAGGCGGGACATCCTCATGACCTAGGTGCCCTGCGTAATAATTCAGCTCGGGAGATCTTTTCCGACCCGCAGCTCGGCATCTTTTCTGCCGACCTACACCTCGGCGCGGTTACATCAGGACTCCTGGAGAGCCCAACATATCATTAGCGTTTGTATTCAATATACAAAAGCTGTCTTCCGTAATTATCATTATAAAGCCATAAATATGCATCAATTTGACTTAAGATTTTGGCCAAGCTGGGTTGCCTGGCTCCTGTGCTTACCCCCTACGTTCCTGATTGTTCGGCTAGGGGGTAAAGGGAGCACCTCTGTGATTGTTACTACCGGGTCATCTGAGTTAGTACCTTAGACTGGGTGAAGCCGAAAGCTAGGCATCTTAAGAATACAATTGGTCGGCAACGACGGAAGTGAAAATTTAGGTTCATTAAAGACCACAGAGTTCGGGAAGTTTCCCCAAACTAAATCCTCAATATTTTTCTCCCACATTGATCGGAGTTGAGGTTTCACGATCATGGTCAACATGATAGCCTGAGAAAAGGAACTTATAGAGGAACTATTTTTCTTGGAAGATGTTTCTTACGCTTAAAACGTAATATAACATAAGCTCTGTTCCACTTTGTCTGTAGAACCAAATAGCCGGATTGCCTTGTTATCCGAAGAGTCTGGTTCGCCTCGGCGGACCAGGAGTAGGAAACATTCCTCGGCCAATGGTCAAGGAGGGAGAAGCCGAAGGCTGGTTAACAAAGTTTGTAGAACAGAGGCATTTGTAATGATGTAAAGTACTTGGATACATAGAATCATTACACATAAATTGTGATTAAAGTCAATTTACTCTGGATATCGATCCTTAAGTCGGCCACCCGTGCCCAAATTAAGGCTCAGGGGCTACTGGGCTTCGCGCTTCTCAATTAAAAGCCATTAAATGGGTACATCGATCCCCTGCTCTGGTGCTGCCACCCGACCAGTGGCTCGGGGGCTACTACATTGATGATTCAATGCAGAAAATTCAAAGTGCAAAACAGTTTCCGAGGAGATTATGATCCTCGGGTTGGTCAGCCGCACCCAACCTGAGTCTCGAGGACTATGCACACCGTGTTTCTGTTCCCAAGTATGCTGCCGAGCTAGGAGATGATCCTCAGGCCGATTTAGTGAATCGACCTGAGTCTCAGGGGCTACTGGGATCAGCGGTTTTATGTTTTCCTTCAGGTGCATCTCGGATTTTGGGCCGACACACACCTTGAGGGCTACTGGCTATACATCTCGGCAGAGAATAAATTGCACCAATCGAAAATATATCCGCAAAAAATCAGCCCAAGACCGAGGTGGTGCAACACCTCGGAAGCAGTTCGGCATAAAGCTCGGCTGCGAGTGGCTGGCTCCATGGAGAACTTTTTTGGCATTAAGCTCGGCTGAACTCCTTCAACTTTTTCAAGACCGAGGTAATCTATGACACCTCGGATGCCGATCGACGTTAGAGCTCGGCTACAAAAATACACCTCGGATGCAGTCCGGCGTTCGAGCTCGGTTACAAGAGGACACCGCTGCACGGGGAAAAACTTTGAACCCAAGGTGCGGCGTAAAAATAACAAGGCATTGATAAAGGCCAAAAACTTAAAGGGCTCCTCGGATGCCCGACGTATAAACTCTTCGGATTCAGCTCGGCGAAGATTTGTTGAACCAGCTTTCAAGACTGACGGCCGAAGACGAAGAACAGCTCGGAAGAACCGAGGAGCGTCCCCAACTTGAAGACCGGTTCAGGGGGTTAGTGACGGTGTCCTGGACTAGGGGGTACTCACCACGTCGTCTCCCGACCAGTGGGTCGGGCCGAGGACCCCCATGGCGGTTCACTAATGGGCCACTTCGGGCAGCCCATGACATATACGAGGAAGATTCCACAAGATTTGGTGATCAAGACAAGGACTCCTCTCCACCGGCATAGCTGACTAGGACTCTTGTTATCCTAGGCCTCTGGTACATTATATAAGCCGAGGCTAGGCTAGTCGATAGATAATTATGATATTCATCATCAACCCTAGGGTTTAGACCACAACTTACGATCTCGAGGTAGATCAAGCTTGTACTCGATAAATCTCCATCAATATAAACAAGAGGAGGACGTAGGGTTTTACCTCCATCAAGAGGGCCCGAACCTGGGTAAACATCGTCTCCATTGTCTCTCTTACCATCGATCCGAAATCCACAGCTCGGGACCCCCTACCCCGAGATCCGCCGGTTTTTACACCGACACCTCGCAATAGAAGTTGCTCAATCACCGGATGAAGCAGCTAGCGGAGCTTCTTTGGATGGCGAGGCCGGCGCTCCAAGACCTCTGCGTCAATCTGTGGCCCACGGAGGCGTTGCCAGCCAGCTTCTTCGGGCTCCTGGTGCGACTGCAAGAAGCCATCCCGCAAGTCAACCACTGGAAGCGAGTCGCATGTCTGGAAGGAGCGCGGCGGGCATATGCCTGCGTGAAAATGCACTTTCAGAAGGTGGAGGCAGAGGTTGTTCCTGTGGGCCCCCCCGAAGGGAAGGCACGCACCGCGGAGCCGTTTTTTGCCGACGTGGAGGAGGGCGCCCGTCTTACCGAGGCCATGTGTCCTAAGGCCAACTTGTATTTCTAGGCAGCACTTCGGAATGCCGAAGTGTGTGTGATGTATAAAGATTACAAGTTATTTAATGAGTATGGTTGAAGTTCCTCTCATATGTTTATGTTTTGTTTTTAATATTCCTCCTGTTTGACCATGTTAAACTGAAAGTTGCCAGTCGTCGGCTTCGACCCCTTTGTATAATATACGAAGGGTGCCCCTTTTAAGTGTTCATGACCTGTAGCCGACGTCTCGGTTCTCGGAGGAGGTCTGCACACATAGGGACTAGGAAATCGGACTATGGTGGCTTTATAACTTTCACTTAGTCGTAGGAGTTTGACGATGGGGACTGATGACGAGCCCCCGGTGTGTGAAGTGGTCGGCCTAGTGAGCTGAGATTGATACCCTGCCCACCTCGGCTAATTCGAGAAAGAAGCCCTTCGTTTAACATGGGTGATCTCTAACGACATGTCGCTTAACACGGTCTTGATCTCCAAGGGAGAGTCTCTCTCTCTCTCTCTCTCAAGAGGAGTAGTGCTAGGAGCAAGGCTCAACTAGATGAGCCAACACTTTGCTAACCCTAGAATGGAGGAGGGGAAGGTCTATTTATAGTACAAGCCATGAAGGGGTAAGTGGGAGAGAGATACATGGGTCACTGCGCGCAGGCAGGCCGGTTGTACCGGTCATCCAACCGGTTGTACCGCTGGGAGCTCAAGTGCCGGTTCCTGGAGGTGTTCGCGGAAGTAGGGGCCGGTTGTACCGATGGGAGGACCGGTTGTACCGGTTAGGCTGCAGCTGTGGGAACAACCGGGGCGGTACCGGTCTTGCGCCACTTGATTACAGAACATGGATCGGTAGTTGGGCGGTAGTGGACCGGTTGTACCGGTGTTCGGACCGGTTGTACTGGTACTTCTGGGCTGACACAGTCCTCTTCTTCCTTCTCTTCCATGCTTCCCTCGTGGATGGTGTAAATGTACTCCTGTGCTTAGACTCCTCATCATCATCCGTGGAGCTCCAACAATACCTATGTATGCACACGAGAGGAGTGTCAAGTAGTATACCATCCTCGAAGGGGTCAAGTGGGCACGTGTAAAGGAGATGATTCACCTTTATATATGTGAAGTAGATGTCGCACGTGTCACTTGCCAAACGAACTCTTGCCATGGTGATGTCCGTAGGATGCTCCGCATCATCCCCTCCCCCTTGGAAAAGATCCGTCCTCGGATCGAAAACCAAATCACCATGGGAAAGAGATGTCGCCGCCATGTAGAAGTGGACGATCACCAAGCACTCTTCATCTTGAAGCTCGAAATGGGCACTCTCCAATGTCGCACCGTCGTGTGATTCCTTCAAAAGGAGCAAGGACAACAAACACTTGGAAAAACAAATGTGGTGAGCGTTAGTGCAAAACCAAGCATTCAAGTGGTGATTCACCCAACAAGTGTTGTCGTCATGTATGGCATAAGGTGTGACAAAGGAATGAGACATGGCATGTAAGCACATAAATTGAGCACAATGAAGATCATCATGGAAACAAGCATGCAAATGGCAGGTAGATATGCTAATATGTGTGACAAGAGAACAAGCATCTACCTCAAGGTCATAGCAAGTATGCATGAAGCGCTCAACAAATGGTCGATGGTAGGCATATGAATCATTCACAACACCAAAGGAAATGAAGTGTCTAAACACATGGGTCAAGTGCAAGACAATCCAAGCATAACATGCATAGGGTGTAGTGAAAATAGTGTGGCACTCAACACAATAGAAAGAGCAATTGTTCATCGTGTGTGAGGCAATCAAGTCAAGCATGTAGTAATCAATGGGACATGGCATATGTGAAGAAATGACATTGTTGCAATCATACACATGGGAATAGCATGGGATAATCATGTTCGATGCAACACACAAGTCATATATATCATAAGACATGGCAATGTGGCAATGACAAGTCAAAACAAGATCTCTAGCATGTGTGCAATGTGTCATGGTGCAAGCAACACATGAAGTATGATCTACAATATTCATGCTCATGGTTTTGGGGTTCTCGAAAGTGAAGGATATCACCTCGAAAGCATGTCCTTGTGCGTCCTTCACAATGCCGAAGTGGTAGGAAATGCGTTGTACAAGCACATCGGTCGAAAGTGGCTCGCTCTCAAGAGCTTGAATGGTCAACTCTCGTGAAGTGGAAGTTGACACAAAGTCCAAGTATCCTACACATGCACACAACAAAGCAAAGAACGTATGCGCATGGTAGATAAACACATCATCCATCATGATGGTTCTTTTCTCTTGCACATAACCATTAAAAGCACAAATGCATGAATAATATGATGCAACAATGGATATATTCATGGCACTAGGTATATGGTGCAAAGAAGGAAGACAAGCATGCTTCACATGAAATATGTCAAAAGCTCCGAGTATATGGGAGAAAGCTATGGGGGCAATCTCATTAGCAAGACTAAAAGCATTGTTGCACTCAATACATGGCAAATCATCTAGCATGAGAGAGGCAACATATGGAGCAATTAGGCCACATTTAATAGCAATCATGTGCAAAGCATGGAAATGGATGCCATCAACCGCATGAAACGAGCAAGTATGAATCATTGGTGATGCAACAAGGCAAGCAATCATAGTAATCATGTCGTGCAAACTAGTGGAGCGAAGATGCAACAGACTAGAGGAAATCATGGCAATCATGTCATGTGAGCAAATAGTAGATATAGGCAATGCACATGACGTATCGCAAGCACGAAAACGAAACATGATCAAAGTGTCATCATAGGCATGGGGTAGAAAACAAACATGGCAATAGCAAGTGATATCTCCACCAAGCATGCAAACACACATACAAGTAGTAGAATCATGGATCATGTGTAATGCCAAGCATGGGTCACCAAAGCATGGCATCCAAATGGAAATGAGCATATCATGCAAAGGGAACATGGCAATATGGGCAAAGGATATATAATGGACAATAACCCATAACCACGTGAGGGCCATGTAGAAGAAATGCGCAAAATTCTTGCACAAAGAGGGCGGGTGGAGGGTAAACACTCCATGGTGGCACACGTCTTCATTGCTCTCTAGAGCTCGTTTCGTCAACTCGTGCGCTTGCGAAGTTAACAAGTAAGCATGGGTACCTACACAACAAATAGGCAAACGAAACAAGGTGTGTGCGTGGTAAATGTACACATCATCCATCATGATGTGTATGTGCACGTTAGAGTTAGCACAAAACAAGCAATGCTCAAAGAAATTTGAGGCATGGTATATGAACATGTCATCCATCATGAAAGAATAGTTGTTATGTATAACACGATGGGGACATAAATTGAGCATGCAAGTATATGGCACATCAATATCATAGTCATTCATGGGGAGCATATTGTGCACACAAATATTAGGATCATGCAATGGATGTGATGGATCAAAATCTCCTAACATGTATGACGAAACTATGGGGGTCTCCTCAATAGCAATATTGGAAGCATTACATGGAGAAAATTGACAACATGGCAAACAATGCATGTCCGAAGCTAGGTGGTCATGGCATGGTATATGATTGACATGATGTAAAGGGAGCATATCAATATCATCACAAGAAAAACAAATGCCAATAACCGTGGGCTTGTCATCTATGCCATATGTGCAAATTGGGTTCATTTTAATGGCATATGCATAGTTACTACGATGAGATTGCAAATAAGACATATGGTTGATCTCATGCATAGCATATGACAAGTCAAGCGGATTGTCAAACATGATGTGACCGAGAGAATTATCACAAGCAATCCTATGCAACATGGCATCAAAACTAATAGACTCCACATGGCAATCATCAAACTCATCATAAATGGGTAAATCATCGCATGGGGAAATCATACTAGCATGAAGCGTGTCAATAGGAGGATCGACATCATGCAAGCAATCAATGTCCACTAGTGGGACTAGAGCATCACCTTCACCTATGTTACCTTTTTCATTCCACACATGTGTTGTAGGTGAGGTGGCAAAGACCAAGTCGTGGTCATCATCTTCATCTTGATGGAACCATGTGGGGGGGTGCATCACATTCCACCATGGCCATCGTCTTGTCCAAAGGAAGGACGAAGTCGTCAAGGATCGACGCGTCATCATATATGGGACCTAGCACCAAATGAGAAGACACAATATAGGTAGAGGTTAAGTCGTTAGAGTTCAAATTGTCCTCACAAGACCTATCAACTTCTTCTCTCAACTCTTGTGGTGGCTCACTCACTCCCTCAAAGTAGGTGCACTCAAAGTCACATATGGTGGAGTCACTCATCTCACTCAAGTGGTGGGGGTTGTAGCTCTCCTCACATGGGGATTGGGGCAACTCGTCATATATGGGGCTAGTGGTGAACTCGCTCTCACTCTCAATATGGGTGCTCATGTCACTCAAGTCATCTCCAAACGCCGCCTTGGTTGAAGGGAAAATCCCATTCACAACCGTCTCGTCACCGTCGCCGTGGATGAAGGCCGAAGATGGCACATCATCACTTTCCTCCATGGCCGAAGGGAAAATCCCATGCTCGATCATCTCACTCTCGCCTCCAAAGATGGAAGCATCATCCTTGCTCGCCACCTTGTCGCTCGCCTCCAAAATTTGGTCCTTGATTGGCTCCGTAGTCGTAGTCGTCACCGCGCTGTCTTCAAAAAGAGTCATGGTAGACTCGACATCGTCAATGCCACAAAGAGGGATGGCGGTGAAGTCAAACTTGGGAGTGTCGTCTTGGAGCTCGTCGGGCTTGGACATCTTGGTGGTACTATCCTCTTGCTCGCCGTCTTGGAGCTTGGTCGTCGCGAAGTGTGCTTGGGGCGGAGAAGCCTTGGCCTTCGTAAGTTCTTGTTCCGCCTTGAGAGCACCAAAGTAGATGTCGTCGAGGGACTCATAGTTGTCAAGGAAGATTGTCTTGGAGATGTCGTTGTTCAATCCCATCATGAAGTAAAACTTCATCCAAATGGGGTCGTCCACGCCGGCTCGTCGCAAGGCTTTCTTCATCTCCTTGAAGTAATCGTCGAGGGACTTGGATCCTTGTATGGTGTTCTCCAATTGGCGTTAAAGATGTTCCGTGTAGGTGAAAGTCACAAATTCTCGCCGCATCGCTTTCTTCGTCTTGGGCCAACTCATGTTGAAGCTCTTCGAAGGTGTGTGAAGCCACCATGTCGACGCGTAGTCGTGGAAGTTCCTTGTGGCGCACTTCACTTGATCTTCGGAGGGGACTTGATGTAGCTTTAGGTAGTCGTCCATCTTGCGCTCCCACTCGAGATACTCCTCGGGGTCATGAGTCCCATAGAAAGGAATCTCGTGGTCGGTGTCGAGGTCATAGTAGCTCGTGGAAGTCGCGGACTTGAGCTTGGGGAGCTTCTCTTGAGGTGCGTGTTGGCGAAGATGCCGCATGTCCAAAGGTGAAGATGCCTCGAAGTCGCTTGGCAAAGATGCCAAGGTAGATGGTGAAGTCATAGAGCGGTGGTTGGTGTAGAGCTCTTGACCTTCACGTTCTCGTCGGTGATGGTGTCGATGCCGATGTGACCTTGCCGGAGATGGTAGCTAGGAAGCATGTGCACTTGAGCGTATTCTCGAAGATGAGGAAGACCTCTTGCCGGTCTTGATGAGGGCTTTGAGCTCCTCCATTTGAGCATCCATCTTGGCATCCAAGTGTTTCTTCATGGCATCAAACTCGTCGTTGTTGGTGTAGACCGAAGTAGATGTGCTTTGCCTATCCATCACAAGACTCGAGTAGAGGTGAGTAGGAAATGAGATAAACAATACCAAGATACCTTTTCCCAAAGTTGAGGATGTATCCCGTGTCACTCAATGTGAAATGAGAGAATAGTGGAATTGGTACCGGACTTGTTCACTCACACCTACAAAGTAAAGCTTATTGAGTGGCTTGGTTAGGACAAGTGGCACAAAATTCAAGCAAGTGTTAGTCAATGATATCGAAAATGTTGAGGAAGATTCACAAAATTGCAATGTAAAGCAAATAGATCAGTAGCTATAGTGGCACAAGAAACACACACACACAAATAGATAGATGGGATCCGCGCAACCAAGAAATGAGCACAAAATGTGTTACCACGCAAAAAGCTTTTGTTGCACGGATACTAGAGAGACAATAGCTCGATTGCTCAATGGGCTAGATACACTTGTGCACCAACCTAAGCGAGTAAATGTGTCGTCTTCAATCCCAAGTATGCTATGTTTGTATGATCCAATATGATATACTATGCAAAATGGCTCAATGCTATTTCTATTGCTTACAAGCTCTTTTGTATCTCCTCTTTTGCTTAAAAGCTTCTTTTTTGTTTTTTTTAATATGCTTCCTTTAGCACTATGCTTGATGCTCGAGCCAAGATATGAGACAAGTATGTAAGATATGCACGGGAGAGACTTAATGGCACAATGATGATAGCAAGATGATTGCACGCTCAAAGTAGCTTTGCGGAGTAAGCGTATCACTAAGGTGCACAAATAGCGTGGCCCGGCAATTCTCAACTCGCTGGTCTCGATAGGTAAGTGACGCAATAGGCTCGGGGCTATCTATGCAATGGCATGGAAATGTACAATGATGTCGTCGAGGTTACCGTCCTTGCTTACGGTTGCGGTGTCAAAAGGTGAAGGAGTCGTTGTCGATGTCGAATCCGTGGCGATTATGAGTGGCGATGTAGAACCGTTCCTAATTAGCTGAAACACCTTAGGAAACGGAAACCGTGAACTCAAAATCTCAAACGTCAAATGTCAAATGGTGGTAGCGGAACGCGGTGGTGGTTGCAAAGTCGGCAATGTGGAAGTGGAGGTGGTGTTTGATGAAGAGGTAACCGTCCCTAAGTAGCCGAAACACCTTAGGAGACTCGAATCACAACTCAAGCAACCACAAATGCAACGAGGATCAAAATGGGTTAGGTTGCGGAAGGCGATGGTTGTTTTGCGGATGATATGATGGATGGCCTAGGCAAAGATGGCAAAATGACAAAATTTTGATGTTTTCTAATGGTGTTGGTACCTATATATATGGATGGGGGATGTTAATAGCTATCCAACGAGCTAAAGAACGTCAAAATCGGACTCCGGATGTGAAAGTTATGGTCAAAATGGTAATCAGCCGAGGCTGAATCTGGGAGGGGCGGTTGTACCGCTTGAGAGGGCGGTTGTACCGCTCCTGGAGCATCCTGGGGTTCCAGTTTTGTGTTGGCGGAAGTATCAGGGGATGGGGTAGCGGTTGTACTGCCTTGGGGGCCAGTTGTACCGCTCTGCTCGGGAAAATTCCCAAGTTTCAGATCTGGGCGGAAAAACACGAGTTCTAAGTCTAAAATTGGTGGGGAAATGAATTTTTTTTGGGGAATTTCATGGTGGGGAAGGTGGATATGGTGGGGGAAAGCTAAGATCCACTTGCCAAACAACAAAATCGTGGATCAAACACAACAAAACCTCACAAGAACCAACAAAATGCAAAAAAATTAGTGAGGCTATTTTTGGTGGGGATTTTTGAAATTGGGCAAGAACAAACAAAATTAGGCTAGAAAGCGGGGGGTATGACTCCAAATTCATGATCAACGTGGCTAATGATACCAAGATGATGTACGGTGGAACCCTAATTGATGATCTTTCAAGAATTGGAGGGGGGTTCTACGAAGAACACGAAGAACACGGGAAAGAACATGGGGAAATCACAAGAGGAAACGCTCAAAAACAAGTCCAATCACACATCCACTAGACTAACAAACACATGAATCCACAAGGTACATGAACAATCAAAGGGAAAGATACAAGGTAGAGTTCATCCCAAATCCAAGAAGGAGATGAGGTCTTGATGATCTAGATAGATCCTTCTCACATGCTCACATGGAGGTCTTGATCTCCAAGGGAGAGTCTCTCTCTCTCTCAAGAGGAGTAGTGCTAGGAGCAAGGCTCAACAAGATGACCCAACACTTTGCTAACCCAAGAATGGAGGAGGGGAAGGTCTATTTATAGTACAAGCCACGAAGGGGTAAGTGGGAGAGAGATACATGGGTCACTGCGCGCAGGCAGGCCGGTTGTACCGGTCATCCAATCGGTTGTACCGCTAGGAGCTCAAGTGCCAGTTCCTAGAGGTGTTCGCGGAAGTAGGGACCGGTTGTACCAGTGGGAGGACCGGTTGTATTGGTTAGGCTGCAGCTGTGGGAACAACCGGGGCGGTACCGGTCTTGCGCCGCTTGATTACAGAACGTGGACCGGTAGCTGGGCGGTAGTGGACCGGTTGTACCGGTGTTCGGACTGGTTGTACTGGTACTTCTGGGCTGACACAGTCCTCTTCTTCCTTCTCTTCCATGCTTCCCTCGCGGATGGTGTAGATGTACTCTTGTGCTTAGACTCCTCCTCATCATCCGTGGAGCTCCGACAATACCTATGTATGCACACGAGAGGAGTGTCAAATAGTATACCATCCTTGAAGGGGTCAAGTGGGCACGTGTAAAGGAGATGATTCACCTTTATATATGTGAAGTAGATGTCGCACGTGTCACTTGCCAAACGAACTCTTGCCATGGTGATGTCCGTAGGATGCTCCGCATCAAGTTGTATCTTAAAAATGTGGGCAGTGCTTGTAAGAAAATGCGTTTCAAGACCTTTATGGGTACGATTTCTTTATTTCAAGTAAGCAAGCTTTACATGCCGAACTCTTTGATGAAAGGAACTAAACAGGATACAATGCAAGTGAAGATAATGAGGGAGAAACTAAAGGAAAACAGGGCGGATCATGTCATCGGGTTTATGAGCCCGGGCCGCTTCCTGCCGCACGTCTGCGTCTCCGTGCTGCTGACCAGCTCGTCCTCGTTTGATAGCGGGGGTTGATGTGTGGTAACATGCAGCTTTGGCCAAGTATGCGCTTGATGCGTTCGTTGGTCGATCCCTTCGAAGAGGTCTTGAGCTGTTGGTTGTGTGGTTAAAGCCATGTGGGCATGCTAACGTTGGCTAGCTCTTTGACAGATCCCTACCGATATGCGAGCCCGAGGTTTCACCGCTGCTCGGTTTAGCCGAGGTGACGTCTCCGTTGTTGTGGCTCCTCGGCGACCCAAGGGATTTTCAGTGCGAAGTTATGCATCATGGGGACGTAGTGCCCCTTCCAAGGGAGGCGCGCGAGGAGCCTGTACCCCTACTTGGGGTGGAGAGGTGCCTGTCCGAGGTCAACTGGCGCGGCCCGCGTACACTTCGAAGAGCTAGAGATGCGTTTACCGTCACGGGCGGCCTCCTCGGATGCATGTACCTCGGCTGCGAAAGCCGCAGTCTGCTCTTCCGTCCGGAGAGAGCGTTCGGTGTTACCATTTATTGGAATAACGCCGTTGGGTCCTGGCATCTTGAGCTTAAGATAAGCATAACGCGGGATTGCGTTAAAGCGGGCGAATGCGGTGCGTCCTAGGAGCGCATGGTATCCGCTGCGAAAAGGCACGATGTCGAAGATTAACTCTTCGCTCCTGAAGTTCTCGGGTGATCCGAATACTACCTCCAGGGACACGGTTCCTGTGCAACGAGCCTCGACCCCTGGTATTACACCTTTAAAGGTGGTGCTGCTTGGCTTAATCCGAGATGAGTCAATCCCCATCTTCCGTACTGTGTCCTCATAGATCAGGTTAAGGATGCTTCCTTCGTCCAGGATGAGTGCGGCCGATCCGCCATGCCTGATGCTTGTCGGATGGTCATGTTTGTCGAATGTGATCAGGTAAGCCGACCACGGATTGTATTTCGGGGCCACAGGCTCTAATGCGTAGATGTCCTGAAGTACGTGTTTCCTCTCCCTCTTGGGGATGTGGGTAACATAAATCATGTTTACTTCTGTTACCTCATTAGGAAACTTCTTTTGGCCTCCATTGTTTGGCCGCCGAGGTTCATCCTCGTCTTCGCTGCGATTTGGGTTTTATGTTGACCCTCTGTCGCTATCTTGCCGGCCTGCTTAAAGACCCAGCAATTCCTGTTAGTGTGGGTTACTGGTTTTTCCTGAGTGCCGTGAATTTGGCACCGTCAATCCAGGATCTTGTCAAGCTGGCTCAGCCTATCCTTGTTCCCTTTGAAGGGCTTTCTTTTCTGTCCGGATCGAGGTCCGGCGAAGCCTGCATTGACTGCCGCGTCTTTTGTGTCGCTATCGCCATTTCTATGCCTGCACTTGTTTTTGTTGCGCTTAGGCTCGCCGTTGGCGTCACGGGTCTCCGAGGTCCCTGCCTCTCCATCGTGAGTGTTGCGGGCCAGCCAACTGTCCTCTCCCGCGCAAAAGCGGGTCATGAGTGAGGTTAGGGCTGCCATGGTCCTTGGTTTGTCATGGCCGAGCTGGCGGGCGAGCCACTCATCTCGGATGTTGTTTTTGAATGCAGCGATGGCCTCGGCGTCTGAGCAGTCTATGATCTGGTTCTTTTTAGTAAGAAACCAGTTCTAGAATTTCCGAGCTGATTCGCCGGGCTGCTGAGTGACACGGCTGAGGTCATCGGCGTCCGGGGGTCGGACGTAGGTTCCTTGGAAATTTGCCCTGAAGGCGTCTTCAAGAGCTTCCCAGCTTTCGATGGAGTGGGGCGGTAGGCTATTTAGCCAGTGCCTTGCCGGCCCCTTTAGCTTGAGCGGCAAGTACTTGATGGCATGGAGGTCATCTCCATTGGCCATGTGTATATGGAGAAGAAAGTCTTCAATCCATACGACTGGGTCCGTGGTGCCATCGTACGATTCTATGTTGATGGGTTTAAACCCATCGGGGAACTGGTGTTCCATTACCCTGTCTGTAAAATAGATCGGGTGAGCTGGTCCTCGGAACCGAGCGGTGTCGTACCGGGCTTCGAGAGAGAACCTTGTATGAGTTTGATCTCGGGCGCGGCCATTCCTATCCAACCAGGCGTCGTAGCCGTCGTACCCGGCCGGAGCACGTCCTCTTGATCCGTAAATGGACCGGGGTGGTGCCCGGTTTGCCTCTATCCGACGTCGAACGTCCTGAGGGTTAAGATAGTCCACAGGGTCCTTGCCATGATGGCGTGGAGCTGGTTGGGTGTGGAAATCCTCCCGCGCGGGTCTGTCGCGTCCTCGAGGGGGGCGGTCAGATGCCTCGGCGGTTAGTTCATCATCGAATTCAGGCAGCAAACGCCTGCGTGGATAGGATTTGGGCGCACTGCGGTGCCGTTCTTCAAAGTCTTGCTCGGCCGATAATATTTTGACCCACTTGTCGTTGAGCGCGTCCTCGTTAGCCTGCAGCTGCTGCTGCTTGCGTTTCATGCTTCGGGCGGTGGCGACTAGGCGTCGCCGAAAGCGTTCCGGCTCAGCCGGATCTTCGGGGACTATGAAGTCCTCGGTGCCGAGGCTTACATCCTCCTCAGATTCCGGCATGTAATTGTCATCGGCCCCTTCAAAGAGGTCGTCAGGATCCGAGTCCCTGGGGATGCCTTCGGGGTCGACGGGGCGTTCCGGGGAGGCTTGAGGGTTCTTCCCTTGGTCTTCTGCGTCGTTGGCCGCGTATCGGCAATAAGGTTGTTCCCGCTAGGCTCCCCATTAGTACCCCTTCTGCGTCTTCGCCTACGCCTTGGAGGGGAGTTGGGAGTGTTGACCATGTACACATCGTATGTAGATGTTGCTTTCCACCTGCCGGTATTGGTAGGCAGCAAGGTGTTGTCCGTAGGGCTGCCGACATCTTCATCCATGTCGGTTGCCTCATCGTAGTCTAGCACGTCGGTTAAATCGTCGACAGTGGCAACTAGATGGGTGGTGGGTGGGATGTAAATTTCCCGATCATCGGCTTTAAGTCCGATCTTGTCATAAACCGAGGAGTTCGAGATTGACAAACTTTGGATCCGGTCAAGCATCTCATTAAGGTGAGATAGCTCCTCGGGGTTCATGGTCTGGCCATAAGCCGGATCAACACGCAGTGGCATGCCTGATGTGTTTTTTGTCGTACGAGGAAGCGGGGTGGATTCAAGTTCCGCCGCCAGGATCGGTTCTAAGCCCGATTTGGTGCTCCCGGCCGAACACTGATCCACGTCGGAGTCAGGTACCGTGACAGGGTTATCCGAGGAGGGGGAGGGAAGTTCCTCCATAGCCCCCGGCGGTGTTGGGGGGCATGATTCGTTGTCTTCAGCAGAGATCCGTTCCGAGGTCGAACCTCTGGAGTCTGCCAGATTCAGAATCCGGCCGGGGGTCCAGCCTGATAAGATGAGCTCACTGCGGGAGTCCGCGATGTACTCCAGACCTCCGAAGGTGATGATCTGATCGGGAGCGTAGTTCTCGACGGTCGCCAGGTGGCCTGTTGAGTCGGTGCAGAAGATCATGCCGTCGAACACAAAAAGTTGGCCGGGGACATAGGTGTCCCCACAGCCATTACCGCAATTGATGTGCAGATGAGCCATCGATCTTTTGTGATCACACAGCGGAACTCTCAATGAAAGCACCAGTGTCGGTGTAAAAAACGGCAGACCTCGGGGTAGGGGGTCCTGAGCTGTGGATCTCGGACAGATGGTAACAGGAATGGGGAGACAATGTTTACCCAGGTTCGGGCCCTCTTGATGGAGGTAAAACCCTACGTCCTGCTCTTGTTTATATTGATGGAGAAGTATCAAGTACAGAATTGATCTACCTCGAGATCGTATGATCTAGTCCTAAGGCAAGGTGAATGAGATTGTGTTGAGGTTCCTTCTACGGGCTAAACCCTTCAGCTTATATACACGCCGGATAGGGTATCTAGGGTTACAAGGTCGGTATCCAGGCGAGGAGGCAGCAGAGGAAGTCTTGGAGTATACGTCAAGTCTTCGGTAGATGTAATCTGGTTCTTCCTTCTCGCATGCATCTTCCGGAGTCCATCTTGATAAGAATGAGGGCCCACTGGCCCAGCCTGAGGAATATGGGACGACTAGGTTGGTACCTCCTAGTCCAGGACACCGTCACGGGTCCATAGTGATTAGCTAGATGGCTCTCTCTCTCTCTCTCTTTGATCTTCAATACAATGTTCTCTTCGGAGTTCTACCCGATGTAACCTTCTTTTGCGGTGTGTTTGTTGGGATCCGATGAATTGTGGTTTATGATTAAATTATTCATTGAAAGTAATTGAGTCTTTTCTGAACTTTACTATGTGTGATTGTTATAGCTTCGTATTTCTCTCCGATCTATCCGTTTAGTTGGGCCAACTAGATTGATTTATCTTCAGCGGGAGAGGTGCTTTGTGGTAGGCTCAATCTTGCGGGGTCCTCACTCTATGATAGGAGGAGTAGCCAGGCACGTATTTGTATTGTTGCTACTAAGGGTAAAACAACGGGGTTTAATTACATTGCTTGGTTTTATTCTGTCTACATTATGTCATCATGCTCCAAGCATTACTCTGTTTGTTATGAACTTAATACCTTAAGATGCATGCTGGATAACGGTCGAGGGGTGGAGTAATAGTAGTAGATGTAGGCAGGAGTTGGTTTACTTGTCACGGACGTAATGCCTATGTACTGATCATGCCATGAATAACGTCATAACTATGCGCTTTTCTATCAATTGCCCAACAATAATTTGTTTACCCACCGTATGCTATGTTCTTGAGAGAGATGCCTCTAGTGAAAACTATGGCCCCGGGGTCCATTCACCAAATTTACTAAAACCCTAATTTACTTGCTGCAATTTATTTCTTTTTATTTTCTTTTTGCAATTTATATATCCACCACTATCAGAATTAATCCTTGCAATTAACGAGTACAAGGGGATTGACAACCCTCTTGCCCGCGTTGGGTGCAAGTATTTTGTTTGTGTGTGTGCAGGTACTATCGACCTTTGTTTGTGTGAATCTCCTATTGGTTTGATAACCTTGGTTCTCCATTGAGGGAAATACTATCCGCTAATATATTGCTTCACCCTTCCTCTTCGGGGGAAATCCCAACGCAGCTCACAAGTAGCACACACCCACTTAAGTTTTACTAGCGAGCTTTCATACACTTATAGCTCTAGTGCATCCGTTGAGTAGCAATCCCTACTCCTCAAATTAATATCGATTGCAAGGCCTCTCCATTGCCTAACGATCAGCTGCGTTAATGCGAGACTTTCTTCACTTTTGTCTTCCCTCATAAACCTCTAGCAACATACTCTATTTCACCCGTAGTGCTAAGTCCATGTGTCACGCTCATGTATTGAGTGAAGTTGAAAATGCTGAAGTGAGAAAAGGTACGATGCAATTGCTTGGTTTGGCACCGGGGTGCTCATGATTTGTACTTATGTTGGGAAGACGAAGTCATGCCATGTTTACACAATTCAATGAGTAGGGGTAACATTCGTTAAGCATCATATAGTTTGAAAAGTAATGATTATTTTCTAGTATTCATGGATATTATTATGTTGATATCTATTACATCATTGTTTCTCAATATTCATACCGTAAAGAGATTACATGATAAGGCATGTTAGGTAGAATTCAACATCAAAAATTCTGTTTTATCATTACCTACTCGAGGACGAGCATGGATTAAGATTGGGGATGTTGATACGTCTCCAATGTATCTATAATTTTTCAGTGTTTCATGTTATTATATTATCAATCTTGTATGCTTTATATGCAATTTTATATCATTTTTGGGAACTAACCTATTAACCTAGTGCCCATTGCCAGTTTCTGTTTTTGCCTATTTTATTGTTTCACAGAAAAACCATATCAAACGAAGTCCAAGCACGATGAAACTTTACGGTGATTTTTTCTGGACCAGAAGGGACCCTAGAAGCTTCGGGCGGAGACCAGACGCTGCACGAGGGTGCCACAAGCTCAGGTGGCGCGCCCCCAGGGGGGCACCACCTAGGCTTGTGGGCCCCTCGCAACTCTGTTTCACCTAATTCCAAGCCTATAAATTCCCTAAAATCGAGAAACCACCAGAGCGAGACCCGAAACAATTTTATCGCCGCCACAAGCCTCTATTCTTTCGCGATCCCATCTGGAGGCCTCCGCCGGTACTCTGCCGGAGGGGGAATCGATCACGGAGGCCATCTTCATCAACCTTGCTGCCTCCATGATGATGTGTGAGTAGTTCCCCACATGACCTATGGGTCCATAGCAGTAGCTAGATGGTTCTCTCTCTCTTTTTGATGTTCAATGCAATGTTCTCTTCGGAGATCGATATGATGTATCTTTTGCGGTGCGTTTGTTGGGATCCGATGAATTGTGGGTTTATGATCAGATTATTCATTGAAAGTAATTGAGTTATTTCTTAACTTTATTATGTGTGATTGTTATAGCTATGTAATGCTTTCCGATCTATGAGTTTTCTTTGGCCAAGTTGATGAGTAGATCTTCAGTTGAAGTGGCGCATAGTAGTAGGTTCAATCTTAAGGTGTCCTCACCTCGTGACAGAAGGGGTAGCGAGGCACGTATTTGTATTGTTGCTACTAAGGATAAAATGACAGGGTTTGATCATATTGATTGGTTTTATTCTGTCTACATTATGTCATCATACTTAAAGCATTACGTTGTTTGTTATGAACTTAATACCTAGAGAGGCAAGCATAGAAGCGCTCTCAAAGTGGAGTAATAGTAGTAGATGTAGAATCGTTTCGGTCTACTTATCACGGACTTAATGCCTATGTACTGATCATGACATGAATAACATCATAACTTTGTGTTTTTCTATCAATTGCCGAACTGTAATTTGTGTACCCACCGTTTGCTATGTTCTTGAGAGAGATGTCTCTAGTGAAAGCTATGGCCCCCGGGTCCATTCTCATCATATTACTAAAACCCTAAATACCTTACTGCAATTTATTTACTTTCCACTATCAGAATTAATCCTTGCAATTAACGAGTACAAGGGGATTGACAACCCTCTTGCCCGCGTTGGGTGCAAGTATTTGTTTGTGTGTGTGTGCAGGTACTGTTGGTCATCGCTTGCGTGAATCTCCATTGGTTTGATAAACCTTGGTTCTTAACTGAGGGAAATACTTTCTGCTACTATACTACTTCACCCTTCCTCTTCGGGGAAATCCCAACGCATATCACAAGTAGCAGGCTTCTTCTTCATCTTCTGCTCTCTCATGCACTGGGGCCTTGTTCTTCTGTGATGCTGTGATATTTGTTCTGGTCTTGCCTTTGGCCTTTGCAACTTTCATGGCCTTGGCAGCAGCGGGTGCCTTCTTAGGCATAGCATCATCCATAAGCTTCCTTTGCTTGGGAGGTGGTGGATTTGCAGTAGGCTCTTCCTCTTCCTCTTCTTCTGGAGCAGGCTCATCAATTCTCATAGATGATCTCTTGAATACGACATGAGCAGTCTGTTTCCTTTCTCTCTTCTTGGTTGGCTTCTTGGTCATAGATTTGGATTGCTCTACAGCTGAGCTAGTTGCAGCTGTATGTGTCAAGGCAATGCCTCTCTTGGCAGCTGTAGTAGTAGACACCTTCTGTGCAACAGCCCTTTCCTTCTCTGAGGGACCATACTCTTTTCTCACTATCTTCCTCTTGGAAGTGGCATCATCTGTAATGAAATCAGAGTCTTCCTGTGGCACCCCCGTCTGGCACAGACGGGTTGCCTGCACGTGCCGGCCCAGGATAACTCCCGGCATGCGCCAGTATCATGGTACATTGCTCCAAACATGACTTTATTAATAATGCGGGATATATAGCCCGATTACAATGGGGTCTATCCATATAACTCCATAGCAGAGTTATTGGGCAGCGAAATAAATAAATGACAGCGGAAGACTAGGTTGACGGCTTGGCTGGGCTTCACAACTCATAGGACTGGCTGGGGCGACCATCTAGCTTATCCATCTTCTCCAGAATCTGGCCACGTGCAATGCCAGGTAAGTACTTTGAATGTACTTGCAAGACAGCTGATTATATAGCAATCAAATGAACAAGTAACAAAGCAATAACAAAGTTTAAACAATAACAACAACAACAATATTATCTGACAATATCACAATAATATCATTTCCTGACAGGAATACAGATAAACTTACCGCTAGACTAGTAAGTAAATACACATGACCCACTGAGACCATGTCTCGCGTGCAGTCAGAACAGCACTGTGCCTTTCTTAGGCCAACACAAATCATCTTACTGAAATAGTGGTACGACTGTACCGAACAAATACTATCATGCAATTCTTTCCCAAACTTGACCATTACTAAATGAAAGTTGACCTGATCCAAGTGGTCAAAACTATGCACCATATCCTCTTACTCCTTTACACTTGTGGCCTTATATTAAAGTCATCGTAATCTAAAGTGGCCAAACAGTTCGTCTTAAATCATGACTTAAATACTTTACTGAACTACTGAAAGCATGTCTTGCTTAACTATACTCCAGTAAGTGAATGACAGTTTAGTGGCTTACTCCCAAACTTTTGTCCATGACCGTGGACGCGGCTATTCGAATAGGTTTAACACACACTCTGTAGAGGTTGTACACTTTACCCACACCACGGACTCCCAGTCCGACATACCCTGTCTACAGCATGGCACTCTAACCGTATCGACGACCTCCCGCGGGCTAGTATCGGTCGAGGGGTTCTAGGACCTGGCCACCCCATGGCCCTTTTATTCCTCTCAGGGAATCTCTACACTTTTGGACGTCCTAATTGTCCCAGGCCCTCTAGCTCCGGATGCAAATCTCCTGGCCAAAGGAGATACTACACTCCGAGCCTCCATATGTGCCGATACACGAAAGAGACATAACTGACCCAGGCTAAGGCCTTCCCATTTAGGCATATATGGTTGTACACGTTAGTTCAGTTTGAGGCACCGTGATTTGTCATGTGAGCATCGATGGAGAAGGGTGTGTGACACTGCACTATTGTTTCCCTCCGTTGGTAATAGTGGCATCCCACTTTACTACTGAATAGAACACGACTACTATCATTTGACAGCAAAGTAAACTACAACATGTACTAAAGACTGCAAAACAACTATGTAATGCATCTACTAGTAGTAAGACAGTAAAACATCGAGGTAATGCTTTTACTGAAAGCTATGCGGTAATGTAACACTACTACTGAAAGTAATACCGACCAACACAATAGTAAACAGACAAACATAGAAAATAATGTGCAAACAAAATCAAGCAATGTCACTGCTTGTCGGTTGCTCATGATAAGGAGCTAGCTTGCCTCCGGTCGATGAGTCTTCATGAAGAGGTGCGGTGATCCTCCCGGCGAAGCGTGTCGACGAACGGGATCTCGGTAACGGCCTACTTATGTTAAATAAAATAGGCCAAAATAATGAGCACAAACAAGAAAACAAACAGTACCAAAAGAACGGTCTCGCAACGAGAAAACCGTGAGCGTTGGGTTCACCTCAATCGGAGCTACGAGCAAAAAGTTATTAGTGTTTTTCTGCCAGGGACCTATCTACAAAAAGAATATTTCCAACGGGGTCCCTAACAACACGGCGGGTCGTGCCTTCTCTGGAAATATGCTTTTCTGAAGAGAAAGCGTATTCCCCCTATCCGCACTTTCTAAAAACGAAAGCGTACTAGACAAAGTACGCTTTCGAGTAGCTGAAGACGTAAATTTGGGTTACGCCTCCACTTATCCACGCTGGACCAGGCCTCCCTCGCCGACGTGTGGGTCCCATGCCCACGCGTCAGCTTCTCTCTCCTCCTTCTCCTTTCTTCTTCCTCCTCTCCTCCTCTCCCCAACGCCAGCGATAGAGGGCTTCGGCTCCGGCGGCCGGCGACGCTCCGGTGAGCTTCTCGGGCGGGCGAGCGGACGGGCGGGCTCGCCGGCAACCGCCGCATCCAGGAAAGGGTGGCTCGGGCTGGTGGCGCGGCGACGGGCCAAGGCAGAGGGCAGCGGCCTCGGGCCATTGGGCAGCTACGGTGGGTGGGGAGGTCGGGCGAGGGTGTGGTTGAGGTCGCCGGAGACTGGCTCGTCCCGCGGTGGGTTCGGACGGAGCTGAGGGTGGCCGTGTGCACGGCTGCGGGTGGTGGCCATGGGCGGCGAGCTCCGGCCAATGGAGGGATTGGGCGGGGGAATCGGCCGAGGAATGGGGGGCGAGGCCCGCGGTGTGCGGCGCGTCCAGTGGACAGCTCCATGGGGGCGGGGGAGGCCGGAGGCTCGCGAATTTGAGCGCAACCGAGGTGTGGCCATGGCGGCCGTGGAAGAAGGCGGGAGGCGCGATAGCACAAGGGCGTCGGCCAGTAATGGTAGGGGAGAAGAGTGAGGTGCGAGTTGAGAGAGCTGCGGGGTGGCTTATTTATAGGCCGTCGAGCTGCCGGGGGTCCTAGCGTCGCCGGACTTGGCACTGACGGCCAACTAGGGCGGAGCTGGGCGTGGGCTGGCCTTCTAGAAGGTTGGGTGGGGGTTGGGCTTCTCGGGCGACACCTCGGACGCGGCTGGGGGGGAGGGTGGACAACGAGGAAGCTCACGGGCGAACAGTGGTGCATGCAATTGGCGCGCTCTGGGGGTAGTCACCACGGGCATGGCATGAACTAGGGTGCCAAAGGGGGAAAAACATGTCCTGTGTGTGTGTTCATGCTCAAATAGGTGGTGTGTAGGCTTGCATATTACCCATGATGAAACAGTGGAGTGATTCATCCAATTTTCCATTCTGACAGCAAACTTGTGGGCTTGATGTAGTGAGGTGTGTTGTGAGGCATGTTGTAAATTCATGTCTGGTGTCGATCACTTACTAAGGTGCATCTCTCCACCAAATTTCAGCTTCATCTGATGCTCCAAGCTTGCACTTCCTTCACAACCTAAAAACTAGGGTAGAAACTTTGGGGAGGTGATGTGCTCAAATGGTGTGGTGGACAAGGCTAAATTTTGGTGTAGGGTGGTCTTGTATGCTGCCTAAGCTGTATGCAAAATTTGAGGGCAAATGGATGAGTGTAGCTAGTACCTCCTTCACAAACTAGCCAGGTGGATGCAAACTTTAAACTGTCTCTGTGAATTAGTGTGGCTGTGATTGACTAAACTTGTGATGTATTTTGGTCACTAGTGACAACCTGGTACTGCTCAAATTATTTGAGAATTTACAAAGCCACCAAAATGGTAGTTCCTTCACAACAGCAATCTAGGGCATACTGGCTCTGGCAATTAAATTGTGATCTATCATTGTCCTAATTGAGCTAATATTTTTACCAGAGCTTACTATAGCCACATTGGTCATCTCCAATTAATTTCATAATTTTCCATGGTGCCTAAGTATTCTTTGGATTTATTTCCCCAAAGTGGCAGAAACTTGAATTGTTTCTGGAAGAGAAATATTGCATTGGACTTTGCAATATTTTGTCACTCCTTTGATCCAAATGGAGTGGAGAGCCTCTTCAAATATTTGGGGTGATCTAGCTCAACAAAGAAAGTGAGGTTCCTTTGTGACAGTCAGAGCTAGGGTTTCAATTTCTAGTTGACTAGGAATTGAGTTGGTTTGGTCTTGGTTGTGATGTGATCCAGGTTTAACTAGGGTGAGGTGAACTTTAATCACAAAGTTCATAAGAAAAAGTTCGGAAGAGAGTCCAAAGTTAGTAACAACACAAAAATCAAAAAGGTCTGGTTTTTGGGGTGTTACACTTCCTCATCAGAATTATTCTTCTTCCTTGCACGAGTAGCAGTCTTTGGTAATCCATGGGAACTAGGAGTGCCTGGATCTGAATTGCAACTGTTTTCTGGGCTTGTGCCTACACTGAGGTCAACTTCCTCCTCCATCCGGTTCTGACTGTCATCTGATCCTGACATGCTGCTCAACTAACCCTGTGAATAGAATAGATGGGACAGAGTAGACGAGGATCACAAAATGCAGATGTTTTTGAAAAAAATTGAGTTTAAACTTCAAGTTTAGGTTTTCACAGTATGCATTTCGGTCTTACCGATAGACTTCTTTCAGAAATTTTGAGGCAATAACAGAAACTAGGTCACACATTTTCTGTGGCACCAATTGTGTGACTCGGTCTCTCCGAGGTGCACATGGGATTTCAGAAACACAATTCGGTCACACCGAGTGAGTATGTTTCGGTCAGACCGAAGCGTACTTAGTGCAATGGCCTAAGCCAACTCGGTGGTACCGAAGCATATCTACTCGGGTCAGTCCGAAATGAAGACGGCGGAAACCTAACCCTAAAATTTTTGCTCAACCCTAAAATCTAGGAACTTTTAGGTGGATGGAATCGTGCAAACTATAGGAAGATAATGCTAAAGTTCTTGTGCTAAGAATCGGAGTTTGGGAAGCACAAGAAGATCGAATTGTACCCTAGCTTGGTGACGATCCTCTATGGTGGCAACGACGGGTGAGATTGTCGACGACGGCGACGGATTCCGGCGGCGAGAGCGCGCGAGAGACAACGACGATGATCCGGCGATCTTGGTGATGACAGAGGTGAGGTGCGGGAGCGATTCGTTTGAAGTAATTTTCAAGTGAACCGTCCGCGGGATATATATATACTCGCACTCTATCGGTCTGTCTGATCAAAATCACTCAGTGGCTCTAATGACCCACAAGTATAGGGGATCAATCGTAGTCCTTTTGATAAGTAAGAGTGTCGAACCCAACGAGGAGCAGAAGGAAATGATAAGCGGTTTTCAGCAAGGTATTCTCTGCAAGTGCTGTAAGTAACAGTAATAGATAGTTTGATAGCAAGATAATTCGTAACAAGTAACAATAGTAACAAAGGTGCAACAAGGTGGCCCAATCCCTTTTTGTAGCAAAGGACAAGCCGAAAGTCCTTCTTATAGTGAGCAAAGCGTTCTCGAGGACATATGGGAATTCTCATCTAGTCACGTTCATCATGTTTAGTTGATTCGCGTTCACTACTTTGATAATTTGATATGTGGGTGGACCGGTGCTAGGGTGCTGCTCTTACTTGAACAAACAACCCACTTATGATTATCCCCTCTCGCAAGCATCGGCAACTATGAAAGAAGAATTAAGATAAATCTAACCATAGCATTAAACATATGGATCCAAATCAGCCCCTTACGGAATAGCGCATAAACTAGGGTTTAAGCTTCTATCACTCTCGCAACCCATCATCTACTTACTACTCCCCAATGCCTTCCCCTAGGCCCAAGCATGGTAATATGTCATGTAGTCGACATTCACACGACACCACTAGAGGAAGAACAACATACATATCATCAAAATATTGAACGAACACCAACTTCACATGATTACTTATAACAAGACTTCTCCCATGTCCTTGAGAACAAACGGAACTACTCACAAATCATATTCATGTTCAAGATCAGAGGAGTATAATATATGATTAAGGATCTGAACATATAATCTTCCACCAAGTAAACCAACTAGCATCAACTACAAGATGTAATCAACACTACTAGCAACCCACAGGTACCAATCTGAGGTTTTGGGACAAAGATTGAATACAAGATATGAACTAGGGTTTGAGATGGGACAGTGCTGGTGAAGATGTTGATGGAGATGAGTCCACCCATGATGAGAGGAACGTTGGTGGTGTCGATGGCTTCGATTTCCCCCTCCCGGAGGGAAGTATCCCCGGCGGAATCGCTCCGCCGGAGAGCAAAAGTGCTCCTGCCCAGGTTCCGCCTCGAGATGGTGGTGCTTCATCCCGAAAGTCTTCTTCTTATTTTTTTTCTAGGGCAAATGGCTTCATATAGCAGAAGGAGGGCACCGGAGGCCTCTGTGGGCCCCACAAGACATCAAGGCGCGCCCTATTGCCTTGTGGGCAACTGGTGGCCCCCTCTGGTGGATGATCTTCGTTCCAGTATTTTTATTTATTCAATAAAAAATCTCTGTAAAATTTCAGGTCATTTGGAACTCCAGAGAATAGCTATCTCTGCTGTAGCTCTTTTGGGTCTAGAATTCCAGCTGTCGGCAATCTCCCTCTTTGTGTAGATCTTGCATATTAAGAGAGAAAAGGCATTAGAATTGCATAGTAGAGTGAAATATTGATCAAAAACACTGTAAATAACAGTAGGAAAACATGATGCAAAATGGACGTATGAACTCCCCCAAGCTTAGACCTCGCTTGTCCTCAAGCGAATGCCGAACTCGATAATCATGACCACATGTTTAGAGAGAGAGAGAGAGAGATGTGGATAAAACAAAATACAGACATAGAGGCATCATGCTCATTATTATAGCAGCAACTATTCATCATAAAACTTCTCATGATCAAGTAATAATTCATCCACAATGTTAAAGTATAAACAATAAACTTTCTTGAAAACCAGCAAACTATGTTCTTAGTCATTGAAACAATTACAATTCATCATATTTCCAGGAAGAGTCTCTGCAAGAGCTTTTGGTTTAGCAAATTCCACATACTCAACTATCATATAGTCTTCATGATTGCTGACACTCAAAGCATATTTTTAGAACAAAGGTTTCAGTCAAACACATAGGAAGATGGGGGTTTTGTGTTTCATCGCCCAACTTATTTACCTCAGGGATAATGTCAACAATAATAATTCATGCCACATGATGCTTGCCAACTGGATATATGTGCCTGGATCTTTCCCCGCCACATGATGCTTGCCAAGTAGAGAATAATTGAGGTTGAAATAAGGATGAATACTTGACTCTTGCATAGTAATGAAAACTGAAAATTAAAAGATAGGCCCTTCGCAGAGGGAAGCAGAGGTTGTCATGCGCTTTTTCATTTGGATGTGCAAGATCTTAATGCAAAGGAACGTCACTTTATATTGCCCCTTGTGATGGCAACCTTTATTATGTAGTCTGTCGCTTTTATTTCTTTACCATCACAAGTTCATAAATAGCTTATTTTCCCTTGCAATAAAAGATCATACATATTTAGGAGCAATTTTTATTGCCTTTTGCACTAATGACAACTTACTTGAAGGATCTTATTCAATCCATAGGTAGATATGGTGGACTCTCATGACAAGAAACTGGGTTTAGGTGGTTTTTGGATGCACAAGTAGTATCTCTACTTAGTGCGAAGTTTGGCTAGCAAAAGATTATGAGCAAGCACCACATGTTAGAGGATCCATGACAATATAACTTCTATGTGAATATAAACAAACATGACCCATTATGTTGTCTTCCTTGTCCTACATCAACTATTTGATCAAGCTTGAAAATAATGAATGGGGGCTCACAATCATAAAAGATGTCCAAGATAGTATATTTATATGTGAAACTTCTCTTCCTTTACTATTCTTTCATGAATTGGATCAATGACCAATACTATGTTTGCTAACTTCCAATAAATTTTATCAATATACTTCTTATATGTGAAGTCATTACTCCCCATGGGATTAGCATATGAACCTTTATTATTGCTTTGATTGAAGTGAGAAAGTAAAACAAAGACTCAAACTACTCTTTATTATATAACTCTCACACACGATTACATAGATAGATAGATCACGAAACAAGTACTCGAAAACTACTTCAGGCTAACACTTTATTCTTCTAAATCACGAAATAACTAAGGATCAAACTAAAATAGATATTGATAATAAAAGTGATGGTGATACGATACCGGGGCACCTCTCCCAAGCTTGGAACAAGCCAAGGGTGGTGCCCATACCCATGTACTCAAGTTTCCTCCTTTGGTGATGGTGGTGATGAAGTGGTAGGCTTGTCCTCCGTCTTCCAAGGCATGGGCTCACCATCGAAGAAAGACGAACGGGTCTCTGGAATCCTGAAATCTGCAGCTAGGCTCATCCTTTTAAACCTGGATTCATACTCACAGTTTTGGTTTTGCAGGTCAAAGATTTGGGCTTGAAGATTCTCAATTCGATCATGAAGCTTAAAGATGGCCTCTCCAATCTCCTTGCTGTCCCATTTGTGCTCACGAATAAAATCCGTGATCATGGAGTGGTTGGTACTGAGTCTGCGCTCCACCATCCCTTGACACTTGAAAATTTCCTACTCCACCGCCTCAAGCCTGGCCTTCTCGCTCCCCTCCTTCTTCGGCCCTTGAACATCCCGGATGTGAAGCACCCCCTCACGCAACTCCATAGTTTGAGGGTGTTTCATCACCTTCGGAAGGTAGGGGTTGATGACCTTCTCGTAGAACTTGTCCTTGGACGGGCTTGGTGGCGACATGGCGATCTAGACCTGTCAGAAAAACAATCCAAAACAAGAACAGAGGGGAAACTTGCGATACGGTGGTCAAAACATTAGGGAGTATATACAATGATTTTTTTATCTTGCAAAACAAGTATTCGGGAAGAAAACGGAGTCCGAAAAGTGCACGAGGGGCCCATAAGACATCTGGGTGTGCCCTGTTGCCTTGTGGTCTCCTCGTGGACCTTCTCAGTTGTTTCTTATTTTTCTAATTTTTCTAATATTCCAAAACTGATAGAAAATATTTTTACGGAATTTTTGGAGTCGGTTTACTTACCGTATCACATACCTACTCCTTTTCAGGATTCTGGAGCGTTCCGGAAGGTCTCTTTTAGATGTTCCTCTGGTGTAATCATTTGAATAATATTGGTTTCAACGTTAATGGGCGCACCTGCAATATAATATTTAATTCTTTGCCCATTAACCACCTTTGGACTAGTCCCATTGGCGTTATTGATCTTGATGGCTCCAGAACAATAAACCTCCTCGACGATGTATGGCCCTTCCCATTTGGAAAGAAGTCTGCCTGCAAAATGTCTAAAATGAGATTTGTACAATAGAACTTGATCACCGATATTAAATTCTCGTTTTTTAATTCTTTTATCATGCCACCTCTTAACCTTTTCTTTACTTGGCGTCTTCATAAGCTTGTGTTCTCCACTCATCCAGAGAGCTAATATCAAATAACCTCTTTTCACCGGCAAGTTTGGAATCATAATTGAGTTCTTTAATTGCCCAATAAGCTTTATGTTCTAACTCGAGAGGTAAATGCCATTTTTCTATAGACCATTTTATACGGTGACATACCCATGGGTTTTTTTATAAGCAGTTTTGTATGCCCATAGTGCATCATCATGTTTCTTAGACCAGTTCTTTCTGGATCTGTTAACAGTCTTTTGCAAGATTAATTTTATTTCCCTATTACTCAATTCTACTTGCCCACTAGACTGAGGATGGTAAGGTGATGCAATTCTATGGTTTACATCATACTTAGCCAAGATTTTACGGAATGCACCATGAATAAAATGTGAACCACCATAAGTCATCAAATATCTAGGAACTCCAAACCTTGGAAAGATAACCTCTTTAAGCATTTCAATAGATGTGTTATGATCAGAACTACTGGTTGGAATAGCTTCTACCCATTTAGTAACATTATCAACAGCAACTAAAATATGAGTATATCCATTGGAGGAAGGAAAAGGTCCCATATAATCAAAGCTCCAAACATCAAATGGTTCAATAACAAGTAAATAATTCATAGGCATTTATTGACGTCCACCAATATTACCAATTCTCTAACATTCATCACAAGAGAGGACAAACTTACGTGCATCCTTGAAGATAGTAGGCTAGTAAAAACCATATTGCAATACCTTATGTGTAGTTCTATCTCCCGCATGATGCCCTCCGTAGGCCTCGGAGTGACACTTCCGTAAGATTTGTTCATGTTCATGCTCAGGCACACAACATCTAATAACACCGTATACTCCTTTATATAGATGTGGGTCATCCCAGAAGCAATGTCTTAAATCAAAGAAGAACTTTTTTCTTTTGTTGATAGGTGTAACTAGGTGGTATATATTTAGCAACAATGAAATTAGCATAGTCTGCATACAATGGATTATTGCGAGAAGTAGAAGCATTTATAATAGCTAATTGCTCATCAGGAAAACTATCATCAATAGGCAGAGGGTCATCAAGAACATTTTCCAATCTAGACAAGTTATCTGGTATAGGATTTTCAGCTCCTTTTCTATCAACAATATGCAAATCAAATTCTTGTAGTAAAAGAACCCACCTAATCAGTCTAGGATTAGCATCTTTCTTTTCCATAAGATATTTAATAGCAGCATGGTCAGTGTGAATAGTAACTTTAGAATCAACGATATAAGGTCTGAATTTATCACTTGCAAACACAACTGCTAAAAACTCTTTCTCGGTAGTAGCATAATTTGTTTGAGCACTATCCAAGGTCTTACTAGCATAATGAATAACATTTAGTTTCTTATCAACTCTTTGACCTAGAACAACACCAATAGCATAATCACTAGCATCACACATGATTTCAAAGGGTAAGTTCCAATCAGGTGGTTGAACAATAGGTGCAGATATTAGAGCTTTCTTAAGTATTTCAAAGGCTTCCACACGATCGTCATAAAAAATAAATGGGATATCTTTTCGTAGGAGATTGGTAAGAGGGCTAGAAATTTTAGAGAAGTCCTTAATAAATATTATATAGAAACCAACATGACCAAGGAAACTTCTTATACCTTTAATATCTTTAGGACAAGGCATTTTTGATGGAAATATGCCCTAGAGGCAATAATAAAGTTGTTATTATTTTATATTTCCTTGTTCATGATAAAGGTTTATTATTCATGCTAGAATTGTATTGACCGGAAACTTAAATACATGTGTGAATACATAAACAAATACCGTGTCCCTAGTGAGCCTCTACTAGACTAGCTCGTTGATCAAAGATGGTTAAGGTTTCCTAACCATAGACATGAGTTGTCATTTGATAACGGGATCACATCATTAGGAGAATGATGTGATGGACAAGACCCATCCATTAGCTTAGCATATGATCGTTCTGTTTATTGCTACTGCTTTCTTGAATGTCAAATACATGTTCCTCAGACCATGAGATCATGCAACTCCCGGATACCGGAGGAATACCTTGTGTGCTATCAAACGTCACAACGTAACTGGGTGATCATAAAGATGCTCTACAGGTATCTTCGAAGGTGTCCGTTGAGTTGGCATGGATCGAGACTGGGATTTGTCACTCCGTGTTTCGGAGAGGTATCTCTGGGCCCTCTCGGTAATGCACATCATAAGAAGCTTGCAAGCAAAGTGACTAAGGAGTTAGTTACGGGATGATGTATTACAGAACGAGTAAAGAGACTTGCCGGTAACGAGATTGAACTAGGTATGGAGATACCGACGATCGAATCTCGGGCAAGTAACATACCGACGGACAAAGGGAATTACGTATGTTGTCATTGCGGTTCGACCGATAAGATCTTCGTGGAATATGTAGGAACCAATATGGGCATCCAGGTTCCGCTATTGGTTATTGACCGGAGAGGCGTCTCGGTCATGTCTACATCATTCCCGAACCCGTAGGGTCCGCACGCTTAACGTTCGTTGACGATATAGTGTTATATGAGTTATGTGAATTGGTAACCGAATGTTGTTCGGAGTCCCGGATGAGATCCTGTACGTCACGAGGAGTCTCGGAATGGTCGAGAGGTAAATATTTATATATGGGCAGTCATATTTTGGGTTCCGGAAAAAAATGCAGTTTTTTTTCGGTATTGTACCGGGAAGCTTCCAGAAGTTTCCGGAGGATTCCGGAGGGGTCCGGAAGTCCACAAGTGGGTCCACCACGTCCCAAGGGCTGGCATGGGCTAAGGGGAGGCGCCCTGGCCTTATTGGGCCAGGCGCACCAAGTCCTCAAAAGCCCACGCAGCTAGGGAAGGAAAAAGGGAGAGTCCTAGTAGGAATAGGATTGGACTTTGGAGTCCAAGTCCACGTGTATACTATTCACGGTTACTGTTCACGTGGCACTATTCCTTCTACTCCAAACCCCTACACATATATAAATAGAGGAGAGGGGGCGCCCCAAAGGATATACAACATTGTCTTAGCCATGTGCGGCGCCCCCCTCCACAGTTCCGTCCCTCGGTCATATTTTCGCAGTGCTTGGGCGAATCCCTGCGGAGATAGCATCACCGTCACCGTCACCACGCCGTCGTGCTGCCGGAACTCATCCACTACCTCGCTATCTTGCTAGATCAAGAAGTCGAGGACGTCACCGAGCTGAACGTGTGCTGAACGCGGAGGTGCCGTACGTTCAGTACTCGGTCGGTTGGATCGTGAAGTTGTTCGACGACATCAATGCGTTGTCCTAACGCTTCCGCTTACGGTCTACGAGGGTACGTAGACACACTCCCCCTCTCGTAGCTATGCATCTCCATCGATAGATCTTGCGTGTGCGTAGATTTTTTTTTTGTTTTCCATGCAATGTTCCCCAACAATTTTCTCAATTGCATCAACCTTAGATTTATCTACTTCAATACCCCTTTCCGAAATTTTATGCCCAAGGACTATATCTTTATTCACCATAAAGTGGCACTTCTCCCAATTCAAGACAAGATTAGTCTCCTCACATCTCTGCAAAACTTTGTCCGGATTGCTCAAGCATTAATCAAAAGAAGTTCCGTAAACGGAAAAATCATCCAGGAACACCTCAACAATTTTCTCACAGAAATCAGAGAATATAGCGGTCATACATCTATGAAAGGTATCAGGTGCATTACATACACCAAAAGGCATACGTCTATAAGCATAATTTCCATAACGACATGTAAAAGTAGCTTTCTCTTGATCTTCTTGTGATACAGGTATTTGAGAAACACCAGAATATCCATCTAGAAAGCAGAAGTGTGTATGCTTAGACAATCTTTCTAACATTTGATTAATGAAAGGCAACGGGTAATGATCTTTTCTAGTTTATTTATTCAATTTCCTAATATTAATTACCATCCTATAACCGGTTACAATTCTCTGTGGGATAAGTTCATTTTTATCATTAGGAACAACAGTTATGCCTCCTTTCTTAGGGACACAATGAACAAGACTTACCCATCTACTATCAGCTATAGGATAAATTATACCTGCCTCCAGAAGCTTTAATATTTCCGTTCTTACCACATCCTTCATTTTAGGATTCAACCGACGTTGATGATCGATAACTGGTTTAGCGTCAGGTTCCATGTTAATCTTGTGTAGACACAAAGTAGGGCTAATGCCCTTAAGATCATCAAGAGTGTATCCAATGGCAGCACAATGCTTCCTTAAAGTTTTGAGTAATCTCTTTTCTTCATGCACTGAAAGGTTAGCTTTGATAATAACATGATATATTTTCTTTTCATCAAGATAAGCATATTTGAGTGTATCTGGAAGTTTCTTTAATTCAAACACAGGGTCACTCGCTCTTAGGTGGAAGAGGGTCTCCCAAGGTTTCAACAAGCAAATTATGTTTAAGGATAGGTGCTTGCCTGAAAATTATTTCATCTATTTCATTTCTTTCATTCATGTGCATATCATTTTCATGGTCTAGCAGATATTGTTCTACTGGATTTGTAGGAGGCACAACAATAGAAGCAAGACCAATAATTTCATCTTTATTAGGTGATTCTTTATCATGAGGTTGTCTATTAAACTTGGAGAAATTAAATTCATGAGACACATCACCAAACTTAACATTGACCTTTTCCTTAGCACAATCAATTTCAGCATTAACGGTATTTACGAAAGGTCTACCAAATATAATGGGACAAAAACCATCGTGTGGTGATCCCAGTACAAGAAAATCAGTGGGGTATTTGATCTTACCACACAAGACTTCAACATCTCTAACAATCCCAAGCGGTGAAATAGTATCTCTATTAGCAAGCTTAATAGTAACATCAATATCTTCTATTTCAGCAGGTGCAATATCATGCATAACTTCTTGATATAAGGAAAATGGACTAGCACTTATACTAGCACCCATATCACATAAACCATGATAACAGTGATCTCCAATCTTAACAGAAACAACAGGCATGCCAACAACCGGCTTACTCTTATCTAATTTATCTTGCTCAGTATTAACTTGTTTAGTAATTCTAGTAGCTTCCTTACAGAAAAAAATGACATGCCCATCAATATTATCGACCAAGAGATCTTTAACCATTGCAATATTGGGTTCTACTTTAATTTGTTCAGAGGGTTTAGGTGTTTTAACATTGCTTTTATGAACCACAGTTGCTGCCTTAGCATGCTCCTTAATCCTAACAAGGAAAGGTGGTTTTGCAATATAAGTGGCAGGCATGACTGGATTAGCAGTATAAGCAATTGTTTCAGTTTTAATAATAATAGGTTCTTCAGAAATTTATTCAATAGGTGGATGAAATTTAAACCACTTCTCCTTAGGGAGATCAACATGAGCTGCAAATGATTCACAGAATGTAGCTACTATCTCAGAGTCAAGTCCATATTTTGCGCTAAGCTTATGAAAAACATTTGTTTCTATAAAAGACTTAACACAATCAAACTCAAAATTTATACCTGACTCGTTACCTTTGTTGATTTTGCAATCTTCAGAGTTACGTTTAATTCTTTCAATGAGATCCCATTTGAATTCAATAGTTCTGTTCATGAAGGAACCAACTGAAGAAGTATCGAGCATTGATCGATCATTATGAGAAAGCCGGGCATAAAAGTTTTGTATAATCATCTCTCTTGAGAGCTCATGATTGGGGCATGTGTGCATCATATATTTAAGCCTCCCCCAAGCTTGAGCGATACTTTCTCCTTCACGAGGCCAAAAATTATATATATAATTCCGATTACGATGAACCAAGTGCATAGGATAAAATTTCTCATGTAAATCCAGCTTCAATCGGTTCCAATCCCATGTTCCGGTGTCAACCAATAGCCTGTACCAAGATAATGCCTTTCGCCTCAAAGATAAAGGGAATACATTCTTCTTAACTCCATCCTCTGATAGTCCTGCAAGCTTAAACAATCCAAAAATTTCATCTATATAGATTAAGTGCATATCAGGATGTATTGTTCCATCTCCTATATAGGGATTAGCAAGTAGCTTCTCCATAACACCCGAAGGGATTTCATAATAAATATTTTCAGTACGTTCAGTAGGTTGAGGAGCGGCTCTTACCACTTCCGGTTGAGGTGAAGATACCCCGAACAAGCCCCTCAAAGGATTCTCTTCTATAGTGACAAGTGAAGATAAAATTCAGCACGTAATAAAATTGTTTCCTTACCAAAGGCGCTTCACTCCCCGGCAACGGCGCCAAAAAAGAGTCTTGATGACCCACGAGTATAGGGGATCAATCGTAGTCCTTTCAATAAGTAAGAGTGTTGAACCCAACGAGGAGCAGAAGGAAATGATAAGCGGTTTTCAGCAAGATATTCTCTGCAAGTGCTGTAAGTAACAGTAATAGATAGTTTGATAGCAAGATAATTCGTAACAAGTAAAAAGTAACAATAGTAACAAAGGTGCAGCAAGGTGGCCCAATCCCTTTTTGTAGCAAAGGACAAGACGAAAGTATTTTCTTAAAGTGAGCAAAGCGTTCTCCAGTACACATGGGAATTCTTGTTTAGTCACATTCATCATGTTTAGTTGATTCATGTTCACTACTTTGATAATTTGATATGTGGGTGGACCGGTGCTAGGGTGCTATTCATACTTGAACAAACAACCCACTTATGATTATCCACTCTCGCAAGCATCCGCAACTACGAAAGAAGAATTAAGATAAATCTAACCATAGCATTAAACCTATGGATCCAAATCAGCCCCATACGGGATAGCGCATAAACTAGGGTTTAAGCTTCTGTCACTCTCGCAACCCATCATCTACTTACTACTCCCCAATGCCTTCCCCTAGGCCCAAGCATGGTAATGTGTCATGTAGTCGACGTTCACACGACACCACTAGAGGAAGAACAACATACATATAATCAAAATATTGAACGAATACCAACTTCACATGATTACTTATAACAAGACTTCTCCCATGTCCTCAAGAACAAAGGGGACTACTCACAAATCATATTCATGTTCAAGATCAGAGGAGTATAATATATGATTAAGGATCTAAACATATAATCTTTCACCAAGTAAACCAACTAGCATCAACTACAAGATGTAATCAACACTACTAGCAACCCACAGGTACCAATCTGAGGTTTTGGGATAAAGAGTGAATACAAGAGATGAACTAGGGTTTGAGATGAGATGGTGCTGGTGAAGATGTTGATGGAGATGAGTCCTCCCACGGTGAGAGGAATGCTGGTGGTGTCGATGGCTTCGATTTCCCCCTCCCGGAGGGAAGTATCCCCGGCAGAATCGCTCCGCCGGAGAGCAAAAGTGCTCCTGCCCAGGTTCTGCCTCGAGACGGCGGCGCTTCGTCTTGAAAGTCTTCTTCTTATTTTATTTTCTAGGGGAAATGGCTTCATATAGTAGAAGGAGGGCATCGGAGGGCCTTTGCGGGCCCCACAAGACATCAGGGCGTGCCCTGGGGGGTAGGTGCGCCCTGTTGCCTTGTGGGCAACTGGTGCCCCCCCTCTGGTGGATCTTCGTTCCAGTATTTTTTTTATTTATTCAATAAAAAATCTCCGTAAAATTTCAGGTCATTTGGAGCTCCGGAGAATAGCTATCTCTGTTGTAGCTCTTTTGGGTCCAGAGTTCCAGCTGCCGGCAATCTCCCTCTTCGTGTAGATCTTGCATATTAAGAGAGAAAAGGCATTAGAATTGCATAGTAGAGTGAAATATTGATCAAAAACACTATAAATAATAGTAGGAAAACATGATGCAAAATGTATGTATCAGGCTCCGAGACATGTAACTACCGGAGACAGTGTGTTTCGGTGACACCGAATGGTTTCAGTCAGTCAGTCCGAGGGCACAAAAATACATCAGTCCAAGCGCATCGGTGGATGGAAGTGGAATGAGTCGGTCGGACCAAAGTACACTTAGAAGGTTTTAAAGTTCAGCCCTAAACAAATCGGTTTCTCCGAGTGCTCCTCACCCAGAGGGTCCGAATTAGCACTTGTTCAAATTTTGTGATCAGCAGGAATGAATTTGAGACAAGATGAGATAGATGGTGATACGTCTCCAACGTATCTATAATTTATGAAGTATTCATGCCATGTTTACAATAGTTTTATATGGTTTTGGTGCACTTTTATATTATTTTTATGGACTAGCTTATTAATCTAGTGCCCAGTGTCAGTTCTTGTTTTCTGCATGTTTTTTGTTTCGCAGAAAAACCATACCAAACGAAGTCCAAACGCGATAAAATTTTACGGAGATTTATTTTGGAATATATGTGATTTTTGGGAAGAAGAATCAATGCAAGATGGTGCCCGAGGTGGTCACAAGGCAACCCGGCGCCCCCCTGTCAGTGCCCGGTTGCCTTATGACTCCCTCGAATGTCAGTTGGGGCCCTTCTTTCGCCGCAAGAAAGATAATTTCCAGATAAAAATCCCCTCAAAATTTCAGCCCAATCGGAGTTACAGATCTCCGGGAATATAAGAAACGGTTTTCGGCCAGAAATGGAGACGCAGAAACAGAAGGAAACAGAGAGAGAGATCCAATCTCGGAGGGGCTCTCACCCCTCCGGGAACCATGGAGGCCAAGGACCAGAGGGAGAACCTCTCCCCATCTAGGGGGAGGCCATGGAGAAGCAAGCCGGAGGGGGAGCCTCTCTTCCCCTCTCTCGGTGGCGCCGGAGTGCCGCCGGGGGAACCATCGCCGCGGTGATCGTCTTCACCAACATCACCGTCTTCATCACCTCCCTCATCTCTTTTCAGCGGTCCACTCTCCCGCACCCCGCTGTAATCCCCTACTTGAACATGGTGCTTTATGCCACATATTATTATCCAATGATGTGTTGCCATCCTATGATGTTTGAGTAGATTTCTTTTGTCCTTTGGGTTGATTGATGATCTTGATTGGTTTGAGTTGTATGTTTTATTTTGGTGCTGTCCTATGGTGCCTTCCATGCCGCACACATGTGGGGGATTCCCGCTGTAGGGTTTTGCAATACGTTCATGATTCACTTATAGTGGGTGACTAGAGTGACAGAAGCTTACACCCGAGTAAGGGGGTTGTTGCGTATGGGAGTAAAGGGGACTTGATACTTAATGCTATGGTTGGGTTTACCTTAATGATTTCTAGTAGTTGCGGATGCTTGCTAGAAGTCCAATCATAAGTTCATATGATCCAAGTACGGAAAGTATGTTAGCTCATGCCTCTCCCTCATATAAAATTGCAATAATGATTACCGATCTTGTTAATAACTGCCTAGGACAATTCTGCACACCACACCATCATTATTCCACACTCGCTATTTGTAACATATTGTAATATATTCTAACTTTATTTAGGCAGCACCTATTTTTATGTTTTAGTTCTCCGATATCATGCAAAGCTACCCTCTTTATACCCACAACGTAGTTTTATTTCTCATTTCTAGATGAAAGCAAACGCTCGGTGTACGTAGAGTCGTATCAGTGGCAGATAGGACTTGAGAGAATATTTATCTTACCTTTAGCTCCTTGTGGGTTCGACATTCCATACTTACCACTTCCATCTTTGGAAAGTGCTACGATGATTCCTTGCACTTGGGGATTATCAAGCTCTTTTCTGGCGCCGTTGCCGGGGAGCAATAGCGTGGGGTTAATATTTTCATGTATGCTTGTTTGCTTTCATCACTAAGTAGATTTTGTTTTTCCTTTCGTTTTTCCTTTCGTTTTTTCTTTCTTTAGTTGTGGGTGAAACAAACAAAAAAATGCAAAATACAAAAAAATTACTTGCCTCTTATGCCTAGCTTAATGGCTTTAAAGAAAGCGCTGCCTGGGAGACAACCCGGAAGTTTTAGAGAGTATTTTTCTTATTTTGTGTAATATAAACTTTATTATGTGTGCCATTTAAATATTTAAAAACAAAAAAATATAGAGGGGAACCTAAAACTTTTTCAAAAAGAGAAGCGATTGGAAAGCTATGCATTGAAGAAGTGAGGGTCGACGTTGAACACTTGTGTTCATGCTCATGGAAACAATGTAGAATTTTTCATGTAAGTTTCTCACAAAAATAATTATCCCCTTGTACAAATCCATTGTATTATAAAAATAATGTGCCAAGATTTACCTTTAGGGTGTTTAAATTGCTTGTTTGGTGTGTGCAGTGCAAAAACAGAAACTTTTGCTGTAGTATTTGAATTTACATATTTTACTGGAACGTGAAAAAATTCTGAAATTTTTACATAGTACTGCTATGCAAATTTTTTATTACTTACTAATTTTTCAGAATTTTTTGAGTTACAAAAGTATATGTTTCATCTGCATCTTTACAGACTGTCCTATTTTCACAGATTGCTGTTATAATTTCTTTATTTGCTTATGCTTGAAATCTTGTTGAGCCCCATTGACTTGGAAGCCATAGAATTGTGATAGCATACAGTGGGTAATGTTTGATTATAATTATAAAATAATGTTACAGCAAGACATGATGGGATTTGATGTTATATGTACTAACCCCTCTAATAAAAAGTTTGGTTAAGTTTTGTGTGGATGAAGTGTTCGAAGATCAAGGAAGTATTGATATGAGAAGAATAAGGAGAGGCAAGAGTTCAAGCTTGGGGATGCCCAAGGCACCCCAAGTAAATATTCAAGGAGACTCAAGCATCTAAGCTTGGGGATGCCCCGGAAGGCATCCCATCTTTCTTCTTCAACAATTATCGGTATGTCTCGGTTTTTTGTTTTGTTCACATGATGTGCGTAAATTCTTGGAGAGTCTTTTGTGTTTATTTTTCCCTTTTCTTTTATTCACCATGCTTGTTGGGGATGATTTCTTATGGCTCTTAGTTGCTTTATAGAATGCTTCGTGTGCTTCACTTATATGTTTTGAGCTTGGATATTGGTCTCTCTATATTCATTGTAGAATGCTCTATGAACTTCACTTATATCTTTTAGACTATGAATGAAACTATCATCGAAAGTGGGTTTGGAAGAGTGTCAACTCTATATAGAAATGATCCCACTATTTTGGAGGGTGTTGAATCTTATTAGAATAATGATAAAGGTGGATTTGGAGAGGTCATAACTTTATTTGGTGATGATTCCACTATTTTGGAAGAAATTTCAATTGATTACGATGAGATAAAAGTTCCTACTTATGATAATTATTGTGATGATACTTAAAGTAGTGATAATTATTCTTGTAAAATTTGTCATAATTATGAATATCCTATCAATAATACCAAGTTCCCTCTCCATGTGTTGAAATTTTTGAATTTGCACTTGTTATACCTTCCTATGCTAGTTAATTCTCTTATCTTTAAGTGAGTATCATTAAAATATCAATGCCTAGCTAAAAAGTTTTACAGAAAAGTGCTTGTATGGAGGCAACCCACTATTTATCTTTATTGTTTTTGTGTGTCTACATGATTAAGATACTGTAGTAATCATGTCATGTATCTTTTATTTCAATAAAGTGCCAAGTAAGACCTTTGGTATATTGCAAATGCTTGTTGATTTGATTCTGTGCAAAAATAGAAACTTTTGCGCTCAGTATTTGATTTTACATTTTTACTGGAGTGTCAAAAATTCTGAAATTTTTACACAATGTTGGGTTACAAATTTTTTAGGCTTTCCTATTTTTTCAGAATTTTTGGAGTTACAGAAGTATGGTTCTAGTTCAGATCATTACAGGCTGTTCTGTTTTTGACAGAATCTGTTTTGTTTGCATAGTTTGCTTGTTTTAGCATTTCCATAGCTTATATTGAGTGATATAAATTGTGAAAATGATAGAGTACAGTAGGTATTATGTGAGAACAATTTTGGATCTTGTCTTGACAGTACCAAAGTGAATGATTTATTTATTATCATACTAACCTATCTCACGAGTTCTGTTAAGTTTTGTGTGATTGAAGTTTTCAAGTTTTGGGTGAGATATCGATATGAGGAGAATAAGGAGTGGCAAGACCCTAAGCTTGGGGATGCCCAAGGCACCCCAAGTTAATATTCAAGGAAGACTCAAGCGTCTAACCTTGGGGGGCATCCCCTCTTTCGTCTTCAAAACTATCGGTATATCTTACTTGGAGCTATATTTTTATTCGTCACATGATATGTGTTCTGCTTGGAGCATATTTTTTATTTTGTTTGCTGTTTGAATAAAATACTTAGATCAAAAATCTTGATTTGGAGAGAGTCCTCACATAGCTACTTAATTGATTGAATACTCATTGATCTTCACTTACATCTCTCGGAGTAGTTTGTCATTCACTCTCGTCCTTCACTTATATCCTAAGAGTGAATTGTTGAATGAATTGAATGTCATAAATATGAAATTATATATGCTTCATATGCTTGTCCCATGGGGAGTAATAACTTCACATACAAGAAGTATAAGTGGTAAAATTTATTGAAAGTTAGCAAACACAGCATTGGTCACTTGAACAATTCATGAAAGAATTTTAAAGGAAGAGAAATTTCACATATAAATATACTATCTTGGACATCTTTTATGATTGTGAGCCCCCATTAATTATTTTCAAGCTTGATCAAGTAGTTGATGTTGGACAAGGAAGACAACGTAATGGGTTATGCTTGTTTATATTCACATAGAAGTTATACTGTCATGGATCCTCTAACATGTGGTGCTTGCTTAGGATCTTTTGCTAGCCAAAAAATCGTACTAAGTAGAGATAATACTTGTGCATCCAAAAACCCTTAAACCCAGTTTCTTGTCATGAGAGTCTACCATATCTACCTATGGATTGAATAAGATCCTTCAAGTAAGTTGTCATCGGTGCAAAAAGTAATAAAAATTGCTCCTAAATATGTATGATCTTTTATTGGAAGGGAAAATAAGCTTTGTACGAACTTGTGATGGTGAAGAAAATAAAAGGGACGGACTGCACAATAAAGGTTGCTATCACAAGGGGCAATATAAAGTGACGTTCCTTTCCATTAAGAGCTTGCACATCCAAAAATAAAAAGCGCATGACAACTTCTGCTTCCCTCTGCGAAGGGCCTATCTTTTACTATTCTGTATTTACTTTTATGCAAGAGTCAGTAATGTTCATCCCTATTCTGCTCTATTTATTCTCTAGTGGGCAAGCATCATGTGGTAGGGAATGATCCAGGCACATATATCCAGTTGAATATAGGTGATCATGAGTTATTATTGTTGACATTATCTCTGAGATAAATAAGTTGGGAGGCGAAACATCAAGCCCCTATCTTCCTATGTGTTTGACTGAAACGGTTTGTTCTAAAAATATGCTTTGAGTGTCAGCAATCATGGAAGACTAAATGATAGTTGAGTATGTGGAATTTGCTAAACCAAAGCTCTTACATAGACCCTTCCTGAAAATAAGATGAATTGCAATTGTTTGATGACTGAGAACATAGTTTGTTAGTTTTCAAGAAAGTTTATGGTCTATACTTTAACATGTGAATAGCTTGCTACTTGATCATGAGAAGTTTTATGAGTTGAGATGATGTTTATGATATATAATGATGCTAGAAAAAGTGATTGAAATTATCATCGATCAAACTTATGCACTATGCTAGCATTCACACTTCATAAATTATTTCTTTTATCATTTACCTACTCGAGGACGAGCAGGAATTAAGCTTGGGGATGCTGATACGTCTCCAACGTATCTATAATTTATGAAGTATTCATGCCATGTTTACAATAGTTTTATATGGTTTTGGTGCACTTTTATATTATTTTTATGGACTAACTTATTAATCTAGTGCCCAGTGCCAGTTCCTGTTTTCTGCATGTTTTTTGTTTTGCAGAAAAACCATACCAAACAAAGTCCAAATGCAATAAAATTTTACGGAGATTTATTTTGGAATATATGTGATTTTTGGTAAGAAGAATCAACGCAAGATGGTGCCCGAGGTGGTCACAAGGCAACCCGGCGCGCCCCCTTGGTCGCGCCCGGTTGCCTTGTGACTCCCTCGAACGTCAGTTGGGGCCCTTCTTTCACCGCAAGAAAAATAATTTCCAGATAAAAATCCCCTCCAAATTTCAGCCCAATCGGAGTTATGGATCTCCCGGAATATAAGAAACGGTTTTTGGCCAGAAACGGAGACGCAGAAACAGAAGGAAACAGAGAGAGAGATCCAATCTCGGAGGGGCTCTCCACCCTCCGGGCACCATGGAGGCCAAGGACTAGAGGGAGAACCTCTCCCCATCTAGGGGAGGAGGCCATGGAGGAGCAAGCCGGAGGGGGAGCCTCTCTTCCCCTCTCTCTCGGTGGCGCTGGAATGCCGCTGTGATCGTCTTCACCAACATCACCGTCTTCATTACCTCCCTCATCTCTTTTCAGCGGTCCACTCTCCCGCACCTCGCTGTAATCCCCTACTTGAACATGGTGCTTTATGCCACATATTATTATCCAATGATGTGTTGCCATCCTATGATGTGTGAGTAGATTTCTTTTGTCCTTTGGGTTGATTGATGATCTTGATTGGTTTGAGTTGTATGTTTTATTTTGGTGTTGTCCTATGGTGCCTTCCGTGCCGCGCACACGTGGGGGATTCCCGCTGTAGGGTTTTGCAATATGTTCATGATTCACTTATAGTGGCCGGCTAGAGTGACAGAAGCTTACGCCCGAGTAAGGGGGTTGTTGCGTATGGGAGTAAAGGGGACTTGATACTTAATGCTATGGTTGGGTTTACCTTAATGATTTCTAGTAGTTGCGGATGCTTGCTAGAGGTCCAATCATAAGTTCATATGATCCAAGTACGAAAAGTATGTTAGCTCATGCCTCTCCCTCATATAAAATTGCAATAATGATTACCGATCTTGTTAACAATTGCCTAGGACAATTCCGCACACCACACCATCATTATTCCACACTCGTTATTTGTAACATATTGTAATATATTTTAACTTTATTTAGGCAGCACCTATTTTTATGTTTTAGTTCTCCGATATCATGCAAAGCTATCCTCTTTATACCCACAACGTAGTTTTATTTCTCGTTTCTAGATGAAAGCAAACGCTTGGTGTACGTAGAGTCGTATCAGTGGCAGATAGGACTTGAGAGAATATTGATCTTACCTTTAGCTCCTTGTGGGTTCGACATTCCATACTTACCACTTCCATATTTGGAAAGTGCTACGATGATTCCTTGCACCTGGGGATTATCAAATAGCTAGAGAAGGTTCTTAGGCATTCTTGTCCATCCAATTGGCCAAAAGATCCAAATCAAGCAAACAACAATTGGATGTCCTCGAATGGGAAAATATGCATTTCAACATGCTCACACAATAAGATTGCAAATGAAATATGTCAAACATGCACAACCAATTATAGCATCTATCAAGCAATGGTCGACAACAAAGTCATCTATATATGAGTGTCGGTGTAGAAACCGGCAGACCTCGGGGTAGGGGGTCCCGAGCTGTGGATCTCGGATCAATGGTAACAGGGACGAGGGGGACGATGTTTACCCAGGTTCGGGCCCTCTCGAAGAGGTAATACCCTACGTCCTACTTTGATTATATTGATGGTGAAGTATCAAGTACAAGCTTGATCTACCTCGAGATCGTTAGGAGAAGTCTAACCCTAGCGCTAGGTGGATGATAATTGTGATTACGTGTCCTTTACAGGCTAAAAACCCCTGGCTTATATACACGCCAGGTAGGGTACCTAGGGTTACATGGTCGGTATCCAGGGATGCGTATGGAGGCGGCAAGAGATGTCTTGGGGGTACATTCCAAGTCTTCGGCAGATGCAATCTTGATCACGTCATGGCTTCCGAAGTCCATCTGAATGAGAACAGGGGCCTTCAAGCCTAGCCCGAGGACTATGGGCCGACTAGGTTGGTACCCCCTAGTCCAGGACACCGTCAGTAGCCCCCAAACTAGTCTTCTATGCCGAGGATGCCCCCTTCGCCTTTAACGACTTCGGATCCGGAGTCCTTGGCTCGACAGACGAGTTCCCCCCTTTTTGTTGGTACTTTTCTTTATTCAAGGCTGCCACAGACCACTCCTTGAAGGGGTGGTATCCCTTGTTCGGAACCCAACAAAAACACGTTCCGTATCCGAGGTCGCGGGATTACTTAGCCTCAAAGGCCTACTGCATGGGTGTGAACAGTGCTTTCAGCCTGACAACTTTATCGAAGAGGCACCACCCACGACCAGGCGAGCAGTTACTGCTCACTCGAATCGCGGCCCGAGGCAATCCTTTTACTGGCACATCCGATCGAAACGGAGATCGTGCCCACTTTTTAAGGGATATCATTAAGATTTTGTTTCTCCCTATACGCATAACGGCATCTTTTACAGGTAATGGCGATTTCAACAGCGCGGCTAGAGGGACTCTTGGCCTTTTCATCAGCCTATATAAGAGCGAAGGGGTAGCAGTAGAGAGAACACGCTCCCTTCCTTCCTTGCCTACCGCCTCTCAAGCTCCATCGCTCAGATCCAATCCTGAGCTCTGCCCGCTTCCTCAGCGCCTCTCCTCTTAACAATGGTGGAGAGCAACCTCAAGGGGCACTGGGCCAGTTCCTCCATGACGGAGGGCACCATTTTGGAGTTGCGCAGCGCGGGGTACATCCCCACGGAGGTCCGCACTCGCGTGCCGGCTTCGAAGCAGCGCATACCCACTCCCAACACTGGGGAGAGGGTCGTCTTCGTCCCCCACCTTATCAGAGGTCTGGGGTTCCCACTGCACCCTTTCGTGCGCCGGATCATGTTCCACTACGGGCTAGATTTTCACCATCTAGCGCCGAACTCCATCCTCCACCTCGCCTCTTTCATCACCGTCTTCGAGGCCATCCTCCACATCAAGCCGCACTTTGGGTTGTGGCTGAAGATTTTCGTTGTCAAGCCGAGGTCCAGCGACTCCGAGCACTCTGAGTGTGGGGGCGTGATAACCCACAAGTATAGGGGATCAGTTGTAGCCTTTCTCGATAAATAGGAGTGTCAAACCCAACGAAGAGCTAAAGGTAGAATCAATATTCCCTTCAAGTTCTATCGACCACTGATACAACTCTACGCACACTTAACGTTCGCTTTACCTAGAACAAGAATAAAACTAGAAGTACTTTGTAGGTGTAGTAGGATAAATTTGCATGGATAAAACTAGGAATACTTAGCGAGAATAAAACTACGAGTAATTTGCGAGATAATAAAAGTTAGTTGTTTAGTAGAAAGCTTTTGTAACACAAGAGAAGGATTTGTCCCTAGGCAATCGATAACTAGACCGGTAATCATTATTGCAATTTTATATGTGGGAGAGGCATGAGCTAACATACTTTCCGTACTTGGATCATATGCACTTATGATTGGAACTCTAGCAAGCATCTGCAACTACCAAAGATCATTAAGGTAAAACCCAACCATAGCATTACGTAACAAGTCCCCTTTACTCCCATATGCAACAACCCCCTTACTAGGGTGTAAGCTATCACTCTAGTAGCCCACTATAAGAGAATTATGAACGTATTGCAAACCCTACGGCGGGAATCCCTCACGCTTGCGTGACACGGAGGGAACCATAGGACAGCACCAAAATAAAACATACAACTCAAACCAATCACGATCATCAATCAACCCATAGGACAAAACGAATCTACTCAAACATCATAGGATGGCAACAAATCATTGGATAATAATATGTAGCATTAAGCACCATGTTTAAGTAGAGATTACAGCGGGGAGAAGAGGTGTTACACCGCTGCATAGAGGGATAGAGAGTTGGTGTTGACGGCGGTGAAGTTGTTGGTGTAGATCGTCGTCACGATGATTGCCCCGGCGGCGTTCCGGCGCCACCGGGAGAGAGGGGGAGAGAGCCCCCTCCTTCTTCTTCTTCCTTGGCCTCCCCCCTAGATGGGAGGAGAGTTCCCCTCTGGTCCATGGCCGCCATGGCTCCCGGAGGGGAGGAGCCCCTCCGAGATTGGATCTGTCTCTCTGTTTCGTGTCCCTGTTTTCTGGCCTTTCACCATTTCTTAAATATCTGGAGATCCATAACTCCGATCGGGCTGAAATTTTAACATGATTTTTTCTCGATATAAGCTTCCTTGCGGCCGAAGAAGGACCCCAACCGACTTATGGTGTGCCCACAAGGCAACACCACGCGGCTGGGGGGGGGGGGGGAGGTCGCGCCTTGATGCCTTGTGGAGGCTGTGGGCCTCCATTTGCGTTGATTCCACCTCCCAAAAATCACATATATTCCAAAATAATTCTCCGTAAATTTTTATCGCGTTTAGACTTCGTTTGATATGGATTTCCTGTGAAACAAAAAACAAGCAGAAAACAGGAACTGACACTGGGCACTGGATCAATATGTTAGTCCCAAAAATAATATAAAATGTTGCCAAAAGTATATGAAAATTGTAGAATATGGGTATGAAACAATCAAAAATTATAGATACGACGGAGACGTATCAGCATCCCCAAGCTTAATTCTTGCTCGTCCTCGAGTAGGTAAATGATAGAAAGATAATTTTTGATGTGGAATGCTACCTAGCATAATCTTGATCATGTAATCTAATCATGGCATGAATATTAAGACACGAGTGATTCAAAGCAATAGTCTATAATTTGATATAAAGACATCAATACTCAGGCATACCAACAAACAATCATGTCTTTCAAAATAAAAATGCTAAAGAAAGTTATCCCTACAAAATCATATAATCTTGTCATGCTCCATCTTCTTAACATAAAGTATTTATCATGCACTACCCCGATGACAAGCCGAGCAATTGGTTCATACTTTTTAACGCGCTTCAGCTTTTTCAACCCCCACGCAATACATGAGCGCAAGCCATGGATATAGCACTATGGGTGGAATAGAGTATAATGGTAGAGATTAATAAGGAGAAGTCAAAAAGAGAGAAAGTCTCGCATCAACTAGGCGGATCAACGGTCTATGGAGATGCCCATCAATCGATATCAATGCGAGGAGTAGGGATTGCCATGCAACGGATGCACTAAGAGCTATAAGTGTATGAACGCTCAAATTGAAAACTAAGTGGGTGTGCATCCAACTTGCTTGCTCACGAAGACCTCGGGCATTGGAGGAAGCCCATCATCGGAATATACAAGCCAAGTTCTATAATGAAAAATTCCCACTAGTATATGAAAGTAACAACATAGGAGACTCTCAATATGAAAAACATGGTGCTACTCTGAAGCACAAGTGTGGTAAAGGATAGTAACATTACCCCTTCTCTCTTTTTCTCTCATTTCATTTTTTTTGTTTTCTCTCTTTTTTTTCTTTTTTTTGTGGGCTCTTTTTGGTCTCTTTTTTTTAGAACAGTCTCATGGACCTCATCCCCACTTTTTCGAGGACTCATTAGTCTCCACCATTCTTTCCTCACTGGGACAATGCTCTAATAATGATGATCATCACACTTTTATTTACTTACAACTCGATAAAAACTATACAAGATGACTCTATATGAATGCCTCTGGCAGTGTACCAGGATGTGCAATGATCTAGCGTAGCAAAGATATCAAAAAATGGACAAGCCATGAAAATATCATGCTAGCTATCTTACGATCATGCAAAGCAATATGACAATGAATGCTCAAGTCATGTATATGATGATGATGGAAGTTGCATGTCAATATATCTCGGAATGGCTATGAAAATGCCATGATAGGTAGGTATGGTGGCTGTTTTGAGGAAGATATAAGGAGGCTTATGTGTGATAGAGCGTATCATATCACGGGGTTTGGATGCACCGGCGAAGTTTGCACTGACTCTCGAGGTGAGAAAGGGCAATGCACGGTACCAAAGAGGCTAGCAAATTGCGGAAGGGTGAGAGTGCGTATAATCCATGGACTCACATTAGTCATAAAGAACTCACATACTTATTGCGAAAGTTTATTAGCCCTCGAAGCAAAAAACTACTACGCATGCCCCTAGGGGGATAGATTGGAAGGAAAAGACCATCGCTCGTCCCCGTCTGCCACTCATAAGGTAGACAATCAATAATAAATCATGCTCCAACTTCTTAGCATAATGACAAACCATACGTGCATGCTTCGGGAATCACAAACCTTAACACCAATATTCTTACTAAACCACAATTATCTACTAGTACCTCCCACATATTACCATCTTAATATCGCAAAACTATTGCAAGGAATCAAACTTATCATATTCAGTAATCTACAAGTTTTATGTAGGATTTTATGACTAACCATGTGAATGACCAATTCCTGTTGACTCTCTAAATAGATAGAAGTGAAGCATGAGAGTTTAATTCTTTCTACAAAAGACCACACTCTAATAAATATAAGTGAAGCAAAAGAGCATTCTACAAATAACGGTTTTCTATATGTAGAGAAATAGGCATCCAAACTTCAAATGATATAAGTGAAGCACATGCAGCATTCTATAAAGCCATACTCAAAAGATATAAGTGAAGTGCAAAGAGCATTCTATAAATCAACCGAGGACTATCTCATACCAGCATGGTGCATACAAGAAAAAGGAAAAATAAACACAAAAGACGCTCCAAGAATTTACACATATCATGTGAACAAAACAAAAACCGAGACATACCGATAATTGTCGAAGAAAGATGGGATGCCTTCCGGGGCATCCCCAAGCTTAGACGTTTGAGTCTCCTAGAATATTTACTTGGGGTGCCTTGGGAATCCCCAAGCTTGAACTCTTGCCTCTCCTTATTCTCCTCATATCGATACCTACTCGATCTTCAAACACTTCATCCACACAAAACTTAACCGAACTTTTTATTAGAGGGGTTAGTACATATAACATCAAATCCCATCATGTCCTGCTGTAACATTATTTTATAATTATAATCAAAAATTACCCATTGTATGCTATCACTATTCTATGGCTCCCAAGTCAATGGGGCTCAACAAGATTTCAAACATACGCAAATAAAGAAACTATAATAGCAATCTATGAAAACAGGACAGTCTGTAAAGATGCAAATGAAACACATACTTCTGTAACGCCAAAAATTCTGAAAAATTAGGACAAAATAAAAAAATTCATAGCAGTACTGTGTAAAAATTTCAGAATTTTTGCACGCTCCAGTAAAATATTAAAATTCAAACACTACAGCAAAAGTTTCTGTTTTTTCACAGCACACACCAAACAAGCAATTTAAACATCCTAAAGGTAAATCTTGGCACATTATTTTTATAATACAATGGATTTGTACAAGGGGATAATTATTTTTTTTGAAAATTTTCTATAATTCAAGATTCACAAAGTTTCCATGGGCATGAACAAAGTTCAAGGCATGCTCCCACTTCAACGATGCTCGTCTTTCTCACTTTCACTTTTCTTTTTGAAATTTTTTAGGTTCCCCTCTATATATTTTTTGTTTTTAAACTTTTTAAAAGCACACAACAGAATAAAATGACTCTCTAAAACTTCCGGGTTGTCTCCCAGGCAGCGCTTTCTTTAAAGCCATTAAGCTAGGCATAAAGTGCTCAAGCAATCGATCCACCCGGATCCCAAGGTATATCAAAGCCAGTTTTAATTAACAATGATTTGTAATTTATTAGTGAGCACAAAGCAACATATATCATGCAATAACGAAGTCTAACTCTCTTCCTATGCGTCGACATGTCATAAAAGAACAATTCATGCACATCAAGTAAAGGCCAATACATAGCATAAGTAGTTTCTTGCAATTTTATTGTATTGGAAACATAGAGAGGCGGAGATGTAGTTCCTCTCTCATAATAATTGCAAGTAGGAGCAGCAAGCACATGCATATTATATTCATCAAAATCATCATGTGCAATGGTAAAAAGCAACCCATCAATATAATCCTTAATAAGCACAAACTTCTCCGATATAGTGTAGTTTGGAGAATTCGAAAAGATAATAGGACTATCATGTGTGGGTGCAATAGCAACAATTTCATTCTTAACATAAGGAACTATTCATCTCCATAAGCATCATTCAAATTGGCATCATGGCCACAAGCATAGCAAGCATCAATTTCATCAAAAAGGGATATTTCAAACGAATCAAGGGGATCATAGCAATCATCATAGCATTCATCCTTCAGTAAGCACGAAGGGAAATTAAACAATGTATGAGTTGAAGAGTTACTCTCATCAGAAGGTGGGCATGGGTGATCAATCCGCTCTTCCTCCTTTTGTTCTTCGCTCTCCTCCTCATCTTTTTCATCTAATGAGCTCACAGTGTCATCAATTTCTTCTTCCATAGGAACCTGCAAAATATTAGTCTCTTCTTGGACAGCGGAGACTTTCTCAATAAATTCAGCAATATAGGCATTATATTCATAATTCTCATGGCAATATTTAAGTATAGCATAGTTTTCAGATCTATAAATAGCAGCATCACAATCTTCATACTTTTCAAACAAAGATTTAATTTCATAAGCACCCTTAAAAGCAACAAATTCTTCTATTTGTTCCACATCATAGTAATCATATATACCATTAGCATAAGAAGACAAGGTTTCATTATCATTAAATTCACATTGAAAGGGGAGGTGTGGAGCCTCCATCCTAGAGCAACAAGTATAATCACACCTTAAGCACAAATTCCAAGCATACCAACGCAACATTTTAATTTGATCCCATAAGTGTTTCCCTTTTTGAGACAAGCGATAATCCCTAAAGTATTCCCATTGATCCAAAGTAACTCCCATTATCAAGTTGAATGGAGATTTATCAGGATTATCAAAGTAGTATTTAATATTTTCCACATAACCAACATCGAGGGTTTTACGAGGTTCCCCATCTCCATGAGTAGCAAGTACAACTATTTTTTTTTGTATTTCGTGTTCCATATCCATAACTAAAGATATAAAACAACTTAGAAAAGAAAATAAAATCTACTTAGTGATAAAGCAAACAAGCAGACACGAGAATATCAACCTCACGCTATTGCTCCCCGGCAACGGCGCCAGAAAAAGGTCTTGATAACCCACAAGTATAGGTGATCAGTTGTAGCCTTTCTCGATAAATAAGAGTGTCGAACCCAACGAGGAGCTAAAGGTAGTATCAATATTCCCTTCAAGTTCTATCGACCACCGATACAACTCTATGCACACTTAACGTTCGCTTTACCTAGAACAAGAATAAAACTAGAAGTACTTTGTAGGTGTAGTAGGATAAATTTGCACGGATAAAACTAGGAGTACTTAGTGAGAATAAAACTACGAGTAATTTGTGAGATAATAAAAGTTAGTTGTTTAGTAGAAAGCTTTTGTAACACAAGAGAAGGATTTGTCCCTAGGCAATCGATAACTAGACCGGTAATCATTATTGCAATTTTATGTGAGGGCGAGGCATGAGCTAACATACTTTACGTACTTGGATCATATGCACTTATGATTGGAACTCTAGCAAGCATCCGCAACTACCAAAGATCATTAACGTAAAACCCAACCATAGCATTAAGTAACAAGTCCCCTTTACTCCCATACGCAACAACCCCCTTACTCGGGTGTAAGCTTCTGTCACTCTAGCCGCCCACTATAAGAGAATTATGAACGTATTGCAAACCCTACAACGGGAATCCCTCACGCTTGCGCGACACGGAGGGCACCATAGGACAGTACCAAAATAAAACATACAACTCAAACCAATCACGATCATCAATCAACCCATAGGACAAAACGAATCTACTCAAACATCATAGGATGGCAACACATCATTGGATAATATGTAGCATTAAGCACCATGTTTAAGTAGAGATTACAACGGGGAGAAGAGGTGTTACATCGCTGCATAGAGGGGGATAGAGTTGGTGTTGACGGCGGTGAAGTTGTTGGTGTAGATCACCGTCACGATGATTGCCCTGGCGGCGTTCCGGCGCCACCGGGAGAGAGGGGGAGAGAGCCCCCCTCCTTCTTCTTCTTCCTTGGCCTCCCCCCTAGATGGGAGGAGAGTTTACCCTCTGGTCCATGGCCTCCATGGCTCCCGGAGGGGAGGAGCCCCTCTGAGATTGGATCTCTCTCTCTCTGTTTCTCTTCTGTTTCGCGTCCCTGTTTTCTGGCCTTTCACCGTTTCTTAAATATCCGGAGATCCGTAACTCCGATCGGGCTGAAATTTTAACATGATTTTTTTCTCGATATAAGCTTCCTTGCGGCCGAAGAAGGACCCCAACCGACTTACTATGTGCCCACAAGGCAACACCATGCGGCTGGGGGGGAGGTCGTGCCCTGATGCCTTGTGGAGGCTGTGGGCCTCCGTTTGCGTTGATTCCACCTCCCAAAAATCACATATATTCCAAAATAATTCTCCGTAAAATTTTATCGCGTTTGGACTTCGTTTGATATGGTTTTCCTGCGAAACAAAAAACAAGCAGAAAACAGGAACTGGCACTGGGCACTGGATCAATATGTTAGTCCCAAAAATAATATAAAATGTTGCCAGAAGTATATGAAAGTTGTAGAATATTGGCATGAAACAATCAAAAATTATAGATACGACGGAGACGTATCAGGGCGCGATGATCAGCAAGAACCAGAAGGTGGTCTGGTTCAAAGGCACCTTTATAGAGACCGTCAAGGAGTGGCAGCGCGAGTGGTTTTACATCACCGAGCCACTCGCTGCTGGCCAGGCCGAGGTCGAGTTCTCAGCTGGTCCTTCGAAGAAGCTCGTGTCCTGGAAGAGGAAGGGCATGGACTGGGGGAACCCGGCGGAGGTGGAGGTGCTGATCCAGAAGATCGAGTTCTGGATAAACCAGAGGGACATCAAGCTGGCGGACATGGTGAACGTCATGCTCCACCGCCGCGTCATGCCGCTTCAGTCTCGGGTTACCCTGATGTGGGCGTACAAGCCCGAGGACGTGGTGCCTATCCACCACTTCTTCCGCTCCACCCCGGCTGGGATGTGGAAGCTGCTGTTAAAGCCATCCAAGGACGGTTTTCCCGAGGCCGGGAGCAACTTCGGCTTCGAAGCCGCCCATGACACCCCCGAGGTAAATCTAAATACTCAGTTCTACACTCTGTGTTTCCTGGTCCCTCACAAATTTTGGCTAACCAATCAAACATTTGCATAAGTGGATCCCCAAGGCGCAGCAAATGCTGTGCCCGGTGCCGCAGCCTGAGGGGGAGAGGACTCCCCAGCTCGTGGCCCTCTTAACCGAGGAGCCACATGTGGTGATCCCCAAGGAGTCCAAACCTCCGAGGGGCAAAGTGGGTCACCGAGTTCGGGAGACCTCGGTCACGCGGTACGAGGAGACCCACGCCTCCTCCACCCACGAAGACGAGGAGGGAGACGTGGGGGAAGGGAAAAGGGCGGCGTCCGAGGGCGCCGAAGAGGAGGCGAGGCCGAAAGGCCCGAAGAGGCCGCGCAAGGCCTCCGCCGATCCAGTCCTGCCGGAGAAGCCCAGCTTCCCCGACGAGTCGGACGAGGACCTCCTCGCGCTGGGGAGGGAGAAACTGGCCCCCCGAAGGTATGCAATCACCACTCAATTTGGACTTCGAAAGCCTGTTCCTCTCATGAGACTCATGAGAGAATTTTTGCCAGCCCACCCGGGACTCGCCTCAGTGGTGACACTTCGGGCGATCTGCCCCTGTCGGACAGCGGGGAGCCGGAGCCCGCCAAGACTCCCTCGGCCTTCGAGAGGCTAGGGGAGGCGTCATCCGGTCCGGCCCCTCCAGTCAACACATCGGGGGCCGGTGTACTGGTTGTCATGGCCGAGGTTGACACCTCGGTCGTACCAGGCCAAGGGGACCCAATCCCCGAGGCCCCCAAGGAAGGGTTGGGCCAGGCATCGGCCCAGCCCGAACAGCCTCCGGCGCCTGCGCCGCAGCCGGAGATCCTCGTCCCCAGTGCCTCGGTGGTGGGTGCAGAGGTTGCTCCACCCCCGCCTCCCGCCACGGGGTGGGCTAGCGCGGGGTGGCCCGAGGAGATGGAGGCAGCCTTAACGGGCTCCTCCATCGCAGAAGAGCACCGTGCCTTGATCGGCGCGGTGCTACAAGGCTTTCGTTCTACAGAGGCCGGACTGCGCGAGGTCTTCAAGGGCCTCGTCAGGAGCTTCGAGGTATGCTTTTTATGTTGCCATTATGAATAATATCCGAGCTTACGATTGCTTGTTGTAGCAGGCCTTTGTCCAAAGACACGTTGCCTAGCACGTCGTTTGTAAGAGCGTATCCAGTCAGTAGCCCCCGAGCCCAAGGCTGGTTTTGAAAAAACCGGCCTTGGGGTCGATGTTTGAGTATGTTTTGGGTGCTAATCCAATAGCCCCCAAGACTCTCGCCGTTCTTCAAAAAGGGCTGACCAGTGGATTGAAGTCAAAAAAACAGGGACTAAGGCATGGGTGTATGTTTTCAGGTGTCGACCTCGGCTCCGAACTCCACCTCCGAGGAGGTGGTGGAGATGAACAGGAAACTGCAGAGGTCCGAGGAGGACCTCGATCTGATGAAAAAGCAGATCGAGCTGTCTCAAGGTAAACTTCAAGAAGTTGTGAGAGTGCCGATTTTACTTTTTGGAAAATGCTCTTAAAAGATTTAGTTCTGACGCCGAGCTATTTTGCATGATAGCTGCTACGGCGGAGCTTAAGGCACTTAAGGCCGAGCTGGCAAAAGCTAGGCAGGAGGCCAAGCAGCAGAAGACTGAGGCTGCGAAGGCCGAAGAGGATCTGGCTACCAAGAAGGTGGCCAGGGGCAAGGACCAGGCACGGGTCCAGGAGGTGGAGGAGACCCTGAAGGGCGTTTACCAAGAGCGCGACACCCTTCAGGAGAAGGAAAAGGTGGCGAGCACCGAGCTCGAGAAGCTGTGCCAGGCGCACGCCGAGGTCCAAACCCAAGCCCGTGCAGACCGCGAGGTGCTTCAGCAAGTGAAGCAGATTGATGCTGGTAAGCCATTTTTGCTTCAATGTGTTTTCGGCCGCAAGGGGTTCGTCGAGCTCACCCAGCTGTGGCAATCCGCAAAGGCCTTCGCGGATCTTCCGAGGAGTGCGGTGGACGCAGGCCACTATTACGGCGTGCGGGAGGGCCATGCTACGGAGAGGGCGTTCTGGCAACAATTCCAAGCGCCCTCGCATCTAGAACTGCTAAACGATTAGATGAAGCAGTTGATGGAGCTCCTCCGCATGGCGAAGGCAACGCTTCAAGACCTCTGCGCCAATCTTTGGCCCGCGGAGCACCCTCCAGGCACGCAGAACGCTTCTAGCGCACCAATTGGGGGGCACCCTCCAGTGTCGGTGTAAAAACCGGTAGACCTCGGGGTAGGGGGTCCTAAGCTATGGATCTCGGATCAATGGTAACAGGGACGAGGGAGACGATGTTTACCTCGGTTCGGTCCCTCTCGAAAAGGTAATACCCTACGTCCTGCTTTGATTATATTGATGGTGAAGTATCGAGTACAAGCTTGATCTACCTCGAGATCGTAAGGAGAAGTCTAACCCTAGGGCTAGGTGGATGATAATTGTGATTTCGTGTCCTCTACAGGCTAAAACCCCCTGGCTTATATACACGCCAGGTAGGGTACCTAGGGTTACATGGTCGGTATCCAGGGATGCATATGGAGGCGGCAGGAGATGTCTTGGGGTACACTCCAAGTTTTCGGCAGATGCAATCTTGATCACGTCATGGCTTCCGGAGTCCATCTGAATGAGAACAGGGGCCTTCAGGCCCAGCCCGAGGACTATGGGCCGACTAGGTTGGTACCCCCTAGTCCAGGACACCGTCAATGAGTATATTGACTTAGGAGCCAAATGAGAACATTTGATCATAGGTGATACTCATCGTTTAAGCACAAGTGGGGTTGCCACTTTTACATAAAGCATGTGTTCACACCATTAGAGTTGCTTTAGCTCAAGTCATAGAGAAAAGCTTCTCCTAGATGTGAGATCCCCCCAAAGAGGGACGAACTAACCTTGCGTTTTGTCATAGAAGACTTCATGTAGATGTTGTAGCTGTGGATGCTCAATGTTGATGAAGATCATCAAGAGTTGGGAGCTATCCTTGGAATTGTAGCACTTTCAATACCTACATGGATTAGTCCCACAAGGAATAAGGATACCCATAGACATAGAGTGAAGTACACGTATGATTATGTCCATGAATGCATTGAATACCTTGTCCCTTGTCTTACCAACAAGAGGGTTTGTGAAACCATGAACTAGTGCATGATGTTGAAGTTGTTTGCACAAGTTCTTGCCAATGAATATGAGTGAAGTTTGTTGGTGGAGTCACCCTCAAGAACTCTCTAGTTTTTCTTCTTTGGGACCCACATCAACTTGATGGGAATCCTCCGAGTTGTAGTTATACTTGATGAAGTAGAACTTGAGGTAGTCTTGGGATCCCACTTGACCAAAGCTTGAGGTGGTTCTTCATATGAGTCAATCTCCTCTTGAAGCTTGTCCTTGCCTTTTAGATTGTGGTGTAAGATCATCTTGAGCTCATGTTCCCCTGAAAGAAGTAGGATCATACTTCTCCTTTTGGGGAACAAACTACGTCTTGGGGTATTGATCTTCTTCCCACTCAACTCCATTGGTATTAACCTTTCGTTCAAAACCAACACCTTGGTTCTTCCGATGCCATCCTTGCTTGCGCACAATTTCATCAAATTGCTTACACCCGGCAAGGCTCCTGTAGACACCCTTTCTATAATTCCTTTCAATAAATTGTTTTCTTGCTCAAGTGTAACTTGGCTAAGAGAATCATCAGTGGAATCAATAGAACTACTAGAAGCAACATCATGGGATTTAACATTTTTATTGTTGCTGCTAAAAATAGAACCTTTCTTGCTCTTGCTACTAGATTGCTTAGATTTAACTTGTGGCATAAAAGTAGACAAGAGGAGTCATTTGGCAATGTAAGAGGAACACTTCTTTCGAAGATCGTCATTGATAGCTTTTAGAAACTCATGCTCTTGTTCTAAATTTAGCTGCTCGAAGCATACCTTCTCATGAGTTCTTAGGAGCTCTCTATGATCTTCTTGTTGAGTTTCATGAGCTAACTTAAGAGTGCTTAGTTCTTTAGTCAAGCTCTCAATTTCCCTCATTGCATTGATAACCGTCTCATCTTGACTATCATGATTACTGGCAAGTTCGTTGTAGCTAACATCACTAGTTTTATCATTGAGCAAGTCATCATTACCTGGCAAATCATCCTCATCACTATTAAAGTCAATGAATTCGGGGTGTGATACCTTGGGGCCTTTAGCCATGAAGCATCTTCCAATTCCTTCATTTGGTGAATCAAATAGGTCATAGGAATTGCAGGATATGAAAGCTAGTCCGGCAACACCTTCATCTTGACTATAGTCGGAGTTGGAGTGATAGCTTCTCTCGGATTGCTTGTCGGAGTTGGAGCTGGATATCCATTGGCCAACATGAGCTTGGGGTCTTCTTCTTGAGTAGCTCTTGGTTGACTTGTCTTTCCTCTCCGAATACTTGCTTCTTCAGGAAGGTCTTCGTTCATATCGATCTTCCCTAATCCTTCTCTCTCTACGAGCTGATTCATCTCTTCTACTCCTTTTTCTTGGTGACTCATCTCTTTTGTTGAGAGGTGTCGTTCACTCATTTGAGAAGTGTCCGGGGTCTCCCACAATTGTAGCAATTTCGGTCACGACTTGAAGATCTTTTCTCATAATGTCTTGAGTTGGAGCTTCTCTCTTTGCCTCTATTCTTGTATAATTTGTTGAAGTTCTTGACCATTAGACTTATCTCTTCATTGTATACAAGCTTGTCACTTGATGTTGTAGGAGCATCACTTGACGCTTTGTAAGCACCACTAGACTTGTTGTGGAGCTCCTCTTTGTCCTTAAGTGGAATCTCATGAGCGACAATCCTTCCAATGACTTCCGTGGGCTTGAGATCTTTGTAATTTGGCATCATTTGGATCAATGTGCACACGGTATCATACTTTCCATCCAAGGCTCTAAGGATTTTCTTGATGATGAATTTGTCGGTCATCTCTTCACTTCCTAAGCCGGAAATCTCATTTGTGATAAGAGCGAGCCTAGAGTATATTTCCGCGACTCCTTCACCATCCGTCATATTAAACTTGTCAAGTTGACTTTGGAGCACATCCAACTTGGATTCCTTGACGGTCTCGGTACCTTCGTGCATATCAACCAAAGTATCCCAAATTTTCTTTGCATTCTCGAGGCGGCTAATCTTGTTGAACTCCTCAGGACACAAACCGTTGAAGAGAATGTCACATGCTTGAGTGTTGTATTGCAACATCTTCAATTCTTCCGCGGTTGCTTCACGATCTGGTTCTTTTCCATCCTCGAAGAATTCACCTTGCAAGCCAACATGAACAACAACCCAAACGACGGGGTTATGACCAATAATATGCACTTTCATTTTATGCTTCCAACTAGCAAAGTTTGTACCATCAAAATATGGACCTCTACGGTGATAATTTCCCTCACTAGACGCCATACTCTCCTTGGTGGTTAAACCAATGCAATGGAGACCAAAGCTCTGATACCACTTGTAGGATCACAAGTAGGTCTAGAGGGGGGTGATTAGACTACTTGACCAAATAAAAACTCAACCTTTTCCCAATTTTAGTTCTTGGCAAGTCTTAGGCATTCACACAAGTCAAGCAACACCCTACACATGCAAGTCTAGATAGTAGGCAGCAGAAAGTAAAGACTTTGCATATGAACGTAAAGGAAGGGATCGGAGAAATCAAACGCAATGAAGATACAGTGATTTTTGGCGTGGTTCCGATTGGTGGTGCTATCGTACATCCACGTTGATGGAGACTTCAACCCATGGAGGGTAACGGCTGAGCGAGTTCACGGCGGGCTCCACCCACAAAAGGGTCCACGAAGAAGCGACCTTGTCTATGCCATCATGGCTTACGTCCACGAAGGACTAGCCTCACTTGGGTAGATCTTCAAGAAGTAGGCGATCTCCTTGCCCTTACAAACTCCTTGGTTCAACTCCACAAGCTTTGGAGGCTCCCAAGTGACACCTAACAAATCTAGGAGACACCACTCTCCAAAAGATAATATATGTTGTTGTTGATGATGAACTCTTTGTTCTTGTGCTTCAAAAGATAGTCTCCTCAACACTCAATCACTCTCTCAGAGATTTGGCATGGTAGTAGGAGAAGGGTTGGAGTGGAAAGCAACTTGAGGGGGCTAGAAATCAAGGATCAAATGGTTGGAGTGGAATCCCTTGATCTCAACACAAGTGTAAGTGGTTCTCTCTCAGAAAATGGATATGGGAAGTGGTGGCTTCGTCTTGGTTACTCTCTCTGAGAGTAGGTGGTGTGGGTGGGGTATATATAGCCTTCACCAAAAATCTAACTGTTACACACCTTTATGTACATCTCGGAGGGACCGTGTGAAAAACTCGGTGAGACCGCTTAGTGCAAAAGGTTTGAACTTCAGACGTTTCGGTGGGACCGGATGAATCCACTCGGTGGGATCGATTGACGATGACCTAAGCACTATCACCACTTCGGTAATTCCGATCGGTTTCACTCGATAATTCTGAAATGAAGTCGATGGGTTACAGAAAGTTTGCCAGTGCACTTCGGTGGGACCAAATTAAATGTCATCTCGGTGAGACCTAGTTTCTAGGGTTTAGGCAGTGGCTCTGTCAAGTGTATCTCGGTGGGTCCGGGTGTATGTGTATCGGTGGGACCGAGATGAACTTTAGGGTTTTGGACAGATTGGAATGTGAGGGTGTGGCTGAGGGTTTTGGAGCTATATCTTCAAGCACTTGAGCAAATGACTCATGATCAAAACCTTATCCCCTTTTAATATTATTGGCTTTCCTATGGACTCAATGTGATATTGGATCACTTAACCAAAAATGTAGAGTCTTGAAGCTTTTGCCAATCCATGTTCTTTGCATTTTGAGGGGTCCACAATCACATCACCTTACCATACCTATATTGAACTTTCCTGAAATAGTCTTTGAATAGGCATTAGTTCAATGATGTATATGTTGTTATGAATTACCAAAACCACCCGAGGATTAGTTGTACTTTCAACGTATGAGGGAGAAATGAGCTTGTACCTTGGAGACGACCTTAATTATTTGTTTGATCAATTTATATGCATTGTAGCCTGTAGCAACGCACGGGCATTCTACTAGTACAATTGAAAATTCCATCCAAGCATGCTAGTGTTTTTAGGCCATTAAATGGAGAGTGGTGCATATTTAGTTTGTCAAGTCCCTATCGACTCACAGGGCAGGTGTTTTACCAGGCCCATTATTTTTAAAATTTCACTAAACAGAACCCAGAATCCAAAATTAATGGAGGGATGTTCTTCTCGTTAGCATACAAACTACTAATTATCTTTGCTGCCCCACCTCAATGACCACACCTCGAATCCTGCAACCTGAATGGTCGGAACCTCTAACCTACAAAGAGAGGAATGATTGCTATTTCTTATAAAGTAGATAATCAAATTAACCAATACAAAAAAAACTAAGAACAATCAATCTGAACTACTGCATAAAAGATAAAGCAGTCTCTATTCTTTGTTCTTTGTGAGTTGAATGACTCCTTCTAGAGCAAATGGCCAAGCTGGCCATAAAAAGTAGCACACAACAAAATGTCGAGAGAAGTGAATCAGGAAAAACAAAAACCAAAAATTGTATGCGGTTGCAAATGAAGCTAAAATAGAATATTCCATGAGGTGATCAAACCTACTGAAAGAACATGTGCTGCCCCCATGTTTGGTTTTGGTAATTGATGACAATCTCTATGGACTAATGGTTGCCTTGAGTTATATTTGAAGGGTTTGTCCATAGGCATTCCTTGAAGACCATTTGTTGGTTTCAAGGTTATTAGAAGAAGAATGTGTGTTGACCAAGGTGCTATTCAAGGTTTTATCCAAAGATTGGTCATGTGAGTGTTGAGCCTATTGCAAGCATGTCTTGAAGAAGAAGATTGTGTGAACATTCATGTTTACCTTCAAGACATCATCGTAATGAAGAGAGTTGGAAAGATTCAAGGTTGATCAAGAATAAGTACAACGAGTGATTCAAGTTGATCAACACACAAGGCGTAGAAGATGTACCGAGAGGGATCAAGTGATCCCATGGTATGGTAAGCATTGTCCAGTACGCTTTGTGTACTAACCCATTGTCTACGTGAGAGTTCTATGTGGGGTTAGGTATGTTTCCATGGGCTTGCGTCAAGAGGAAGATCTCATTCAACCCATGAAGGATGACATCAAGTGGTGATCGTCATCAAGATTGCGGTGTGCAAGTTCAAGTGGAACATCACGAAGAGATCACATGCTTGAAGCTTGCCGTCCATTGTGGTGACAATGGACTTGTGAAGATGTGCCGAAGAGTGGCTCACCCATAGTGGAGTATGGGGGAGCAATCAACTAGTCTTCATCGAGCCGGCGCAATCAAGAAAGGTGGTCCAACTTGAGGAGGTCAAGATCGTCATCATCTAGCTCAAGTGGACTATGCGCAAGGCAAAGGTTTGCCCTTGATAGGTTTTCTATTTTACCGGTCTCATGGTAGTAGTTGGGAGACCGGGTTATAGGATCGATAGCCGTACTATCAAGGGGGGCTCTCAAGTGAGTAGCTTTATCGTATCTTCGTAGAGAGCTCAAACCATTGCATCCTTGCATCATCTTTCTTGGTTCGTGTTTGGTGTTTCTCTTTGTGAGTCTTTGAGCTTTTGGTCATCTTCATGACAAGCTCGAGGTCATAGAAAACGGAGTTCATCTATGCATCTTCTATGATGTTTTCGATGTTGGAGTTTATGCCGGTTATTCATTCATAGAGGTTTCTCATCTCTATATGTTAGGCATATCTCCCCTGCCACTTCTTATTATAACCAGTCGCTGTTGGATAGTATTTGTCGTCATCTATCCAACAAGCTTGAGTTTGCTCAATTCGGAGCTCATATGTAGAAGTTGTGGCAGTTCTGGTTTTCCTGTATCTGTCTGTTCTGCTTGGGCACTTTTGCAGCACCCAAGCGGTAGTACCGCTCGGTACCACGGTAGTACCGCTTGTGCGGTAGTACCGCTGTGGTCTACCGCTGCGTGTACCGCTTGGGGGTATTTCTTCTGGTATCGTTTTCTGTTAAACGGTAGTAGTGCGGCAGTAGTGCGGTAGTACCGCTCAGGGCGGTAGTACCGCTCTGCTGGGCGGTAGTACCGCTTGGTGCGGTACTTCCGCCCTCCACTACCGCTGCTACTACCGCTTGTTTTTTCGCAGAGTGTGCAAGCTTCTGTTGCTCTTTTCGCTTTAGCGGTAGTACCGCTTGGTTGGAACGGTAGTACCGCTAAGTGCGGCACTACCGCTCCAGTTCCGTGTTCTCGCCTGCTGTTTTTTGAATTACTACCGCCCGAGCGGTAGTACCGCTCTGAGGAGCGGTAGTACCGCTCTGTGCGGGCTGAGTCAGGTAACGGTTGGATTTGGGGGCTCCTTTAAAAGGGGGTCTTCTTCCCCCTTGCCCCCAACGGTTCTTTTATCCCCTTGCAGCTCTCTCTCCTCCATTGTTGACCTTCTAGAGCTTTGCTACCTCTCCATCCCTCCAATGATTCTTGCTCCTTCTTGAGGGAATAGAGAGAGGAGATCTAGATCCATCTTTCCTCCAATCACTTTCTCCTCTATGTGAGGGAAACCTTGTGGATCTAGATCTTGGAGATCTTGGTGTTCTCCTTGTTCTTCCTCTCACTTTCCTCCATAGCTTTTGTTGCTTTGGTGGGATTTGAGAGAGAGGGACTTGAGCACTTCGTGTGTTCTTGCCATTGCATTAGTTGCATCGGTTTGAGTTCTCCACGGTGATACGTGGAAGTTAGTAGTTGAGAAGCTTATTACTCTTGGGTGTTTGAGCACCCTAGAGCTTGTTACTCTTGGGTACTTGGTACCCTTGAGCTTGTTCCTCTTGGGTGCTTGGGCACCCTAGACGGTTGAGGTCACCTCGGAGCCACATTCCATTGTGGTGAAGCTCCGTGGTTGTGTTGGGAGCCTCCAATTAAGTTGTGGAGATTGCCCCAACCTTGTTTGTAAAGGTTCGGTTGCCGCCTTTAAGGGCACCATTAGTGGAATCACGGCACCTTGCATTGTGCGAGGGCGTGAGGAGAATACGGTGGCCCTAGTGGCATTGTTGGGGAGCATTGTGCCTCCACACCGCTCTAACGGAGATTAGCATCCGCAAGGGTGTGAACTTCGGGATACATCGTCGTCTCCGCGTGCCTCGGTTATCTCTTACCCGAGCCCTTTACTTATGCACTTTACTTTGTGATAGCCATATTGTTTCTAGTTATATATCTTGCTATCACTTAGTTGTTTATCTTGCTTAGCATAAGTTGTTGGTGCACATAGGTGAGCCTAGTCGATTTAGGTTTTGTGCTTGACAAATTAAACGCTAGTTTTATTCCGCATTTGTTCAAGCCTAAACCGTAATTATTTTAAAGCGCCTATTCACCCCCCCTCTAGGCGACATCCACGATCTTTCACCTACCTTTGTAGGTGATGCAATCCAAAGCATGGCAGGCCAATGAACAAAATGGCACGCATTTAGTAAACACACATTTGAGCTGAAGGCAATATTTCTTTGGTTCTCAAAAAGGGACAGTAGCAGCAGCGAAGATTGATGCTCGCTACAAAAATAGTAGGACGCATCAGCTGGGAGCAAAAACCACGGTTGCACTTTCATATCATTAGCAACAATGATGAATTGGAAACTCAACAACTTCTTGTATACCTGGAAAGAGAACATGTATTTCAAACTTATCTCCTCACCTCCCTGTACATTGTAGTCCAACATCTACTCCAAAAAAGGCAAGCATGTTAAAATATAATAAATGGGAAAACAACATAGTAAGGCTTTGCCAAGCATCCAAGATCGAACTTCATGCCTACGCATAGTAGCATGCAAATGGATTTCCATTTAAATAAGTATATAATGAACACCCGTCCTTTGATTTAGGAGTAACTAACATAATGATAGGCAAATGTATTTCCATACATAAGTAAATAAAGACTACCCGTCCTCTCATTTAGCAGTAACCCACTCTAAATAATCTGACCCAACACAAATGATTACATATTCGCTTTTTTCATGAGATGTTTTGCATTTAGAAAGCATTTAACTCGACCAAATCGGGCAAGACCTTCAGGTTTTCATTTCTGTCCTTGCTAACTCATTCCAACATGCATAATAGCCTACTAAACCAGGTCCTCCAAAAGAAATGAGATAATATTCTCCAGTATGATTGCTCTACAATAAAGTCATGCCCTAAATATAAATAAGAATTCATGAGGCAAATACAAATACCTAGATTGCAAAAAGCTAGTCGGACTATTCAACTTGTTATTTTTTACTGGAACTAAAAAGGAATCGCATGACTTACATGGATTAATACTGCCCTGTCAACCTTTTTGGATTTTCATCAAACACCTTGTAGGCATAGAGAAACAAAACCTGCATAGACAAAGATGAGAAGCTCTGGGAGCAGTGGATTGGAAGAAAATGAGACAAAAAAATCAGGAAGAAGAGAAGGATGATTGTGTACCTAAAGCTGAGCTGCGACCAGGTGGACGCACAAGGAAGAAGAGGCGGAGGAGGACGAGCAGCCGTGCCGCTGCACAACATCCTTCATGACGAAGCAGGGCCGGACTGCTCCTTCTCTCATCGCCGACCTCCTCCCTCTCCCTCCAAACCACCATGACGGGACCGCTGGCCCCACTACTTCTTGTCCCCGACGTTGGCCTCTCCCTGGCTCACGGCCTGCTGCTCCTCCCCCGTGTTGCCGGCTTCCCCCGCTCCTCCACCAACCCTTGAAGACCCCGCCTCCCCTCCTCACCCATGGGGATGACCAGCGCTGGATCTAGAACCATCGTGAGCGACGATGCTGGATCCAGAACGTGGGCAAAGTGAGCTATGGGGGAGGCGATATGGAAGAGAAGAGGAGAAGAAGAGCGGGAAAAGGGGGTCGGCTGCATGCGCGGCGAAGAGGACAACGAGCGACGGGAGAAGGACCAGGGCACAAAGGACAACGAGCGAGGGGAGAAGGCCCATGGCACAAACAGACGAAGCGGAGAAGCCGTGCACCCACCCTCCACGAAAAGCGAACGACGCTGGCAGGGTCACCCATTCCACACACCCAAGACATTGCCAAGTGGGACCACTCTGGAGCCGGGACCACCAACATAGCTGGGTATAGCACGGGCGAGTAGATGAGCAGGAACACATCACTCACCCACCCCCACGTGACGCACCCCATGTCGTCTTGCGCGGCACCGGGCAGGCAATACAAGCAAGTGCGCCTTTCCACACACCCAACCCACCGCCAAGTGGGACCAACCCGAAGTAGGGGCCACCAATGCAGCTGGGTAAACCTATGACGAGTACAAGAGCAGCAACACACCCCTCACCCACTCACGTCGCCTTGCCCGGGCAGAACGTACACGCACGACGCCCCAATCGTTGCACACGAGGGCGAGCCAATCGCTGCGCGCGAAGCCAATCGGCCAGTCAGCAATTGACGCAGGAAGCGGCAATGTGCGATACAAACGCGCGCTTTGGACGCCCACTACAGACCAGCCCCACACATGCGCGGGCCCAGTGGTCATACACTCAAACAACCAACAAGCGGGTGAGAAAAGTGCGGACGACTGACCAGCCGACAGAGGGGTAAAACCATGAGCAGTAAATTGACCGTGCGGCCGAAAATCAAAGCGCGTAGCTCCATGCTATGGCCAGGTAGCCCCGGACCTTTTACTGGTTAGATTTACAAGATGTTTAAACTGCCAAAATGTCTTGTATATTTAAAAACAGAGGATGCATCTTTTGTATATCACATAAATGAGATCATTGTACTCATCTATATTTTTTCATAATTATCAGATACCTCAAAGTGAGTTTCGTCAAAAAAATTCTATTTGAATCTGTATGTATATTTTTTGCACGTATACTGAATTATTTTTATCATTTTTTTGCGCAAATGAATTTTTTTATATCAAAAATAACTACGCTGCCTGACTGGGCCTGGCCTATTTAGGGGCGCGCCCACACACACATTGGACACTAACGGGCCCAACGAACGACCCATACTCGATACCCCCCAGCCCGCTAGGGTTTTGCTGGCAGGTATAAAATACCCCTTCTCCCCTCCCATTCCTCCCTCCTATCAACTCGACCACAGAGCGGCGGCGGCGGCGGCAGCGGGAGAGAGAGGAGAGAGCTCCAGCCATGGTGCACGTCAACTTCTACCGCAACTGTAAGACCGCGATACGATCCTCCTGTCTCCCCTACCCTCTTGTGCTCCCTGCTCAATTGTATTCAGTCATTTGTGTCTTCGTGCTCGCTGTGATCTGATGTGGCGCAGTGGGGGTGCTCGCATAGGCTTAGCGGCAGCAAGTTGCTATCGGTTAGTCTTCTGCTTCCTGCTACGGCAGCGGCTTGCCGCAACGCAGAGCTCATAGATCTCTTAGCTGTGGCGTCTTACTTCGGGCATGGCTTTTGAGAGGTCAGAGATTCGTAGCCGTGATGTCTTGCGTGCAGAGAGCTGCTGTGAGGGGAGGGGGAGGGGTTGATTTGCGAGTGAATGATTTGCATCGGCGTGATGCCGTTGTGAGATGAGAGGTTTCTTTGCATAAGAGTTTGGTCAATCTTTTGTTCCGAATGCCTGGATTCGAGTTATGCATGGCATGAGGGCTGCGCCCTAGATCTAATTAGAGTTGTCTTACTTGAAGTCTAATTACCTATATATCTGTTTCACGGTGGAAAATTTTCACCTCCAACTGTAACTGGTTCTTCATGTGGGAGCTTTGAATTTGGTATCTAGTATGCCACTAGAATAGTGACAGAAATGATTGCGCTGCTTGATAATGGAGCCAGCTGTTTATCTTGTGCGCTATAGTCTAGATGGAGCTTATTATTTTTTGCTTGAACATGTAATTCATACTAAATACAAGAGTTCTATGTATTTATTTTCACATGCTTTTATATCCTATGTGCTTTTGAATTAAATCAGATCAATTCTTCTGACTTCATTACTACCAGAAACTTGTGAATGCTCTATGCTACAAATTGCCCATATTTGTTCTGTTTTACTGTATCTCGTGCCTTGTTTCCATAAAATTCTTTCCTTGCAGATGGTAAGACATTCAAGAAACCAAGGCGTCCTTATGAGAAGGAGCGACTTGACGCAGAACTAAAACTGGTGGGTGAGTATGGACTGAGGTGCAAGCGTGAGCTCTGGCGGGTTCAGTATGCATTGAGCAGGATCCGTAATGCTGCAAGGCACTTGCTCACACTGGATGAGAAGAATCCCCGCCGTATCTTTGAGGGCGCAGCTCTTCTTCGTCGCATGAACCGCTATGGGCTCCTTGCTGAGGGCCAGGATAAGCTTGATTACGTCCTTGCCCTGACTGCTGAGAACTTCCTTGCAAGGCGCCTTCAGACTCTCGTCTTCAAGGCTGGCATGGCGAAGTCCATCCACCATGCCCGTGTCTTGATCAGGCAACGCCACATCAGGTATGGTTCTGTTATATTTTTCTTGCAATGCATGTTTTGGCATATGCTTCCATAAATTTGCATGGTTCATGCTAGTTGTTTAATATCTTCTGCCTGACAGAAGAACATATCTTCTCACAGTTGTCTGATACTGGTTGCATGCAATTCTGAATTACATGTTGGCCTGATACTGGTACATGAAGGTCTGAATTTTATCATCTTTTCAAGATGAACTCTGTTTAAATTTCTTTCTCTAGAATGCGGATGAAATACTCTTGCAATTAGTTTTGCCCCCATGCACATGACCTCTTATTATGACAGAAGATTAACAGGGGGATAGATAGCACTATTCTGGTTTAGTAGCCGTCTGTGACAAAAGTGTGTGTAAAGTGTACATGCATTCCTGGATTTATCGTCTTTCAGGATGAACTATGTTTACTGTGGCATGTTCTTTATGAAATCTACTGTACTTTCATTCAGCAAACAAAGAGTTTGAACCTGTTTTTCTTTAATTGAGATTATGTCAATATTGTGCTTCTTGCGTTATACTGTTTGTGGTCTTGTTTATGTGGCATTCACATTGAGATTTCATTATGAAGCGATATCTTCCATGAATGTTCCTGCTTGTTCACTTTGTGAGTGAGGTGATAAATATAATTTTCTTGAAACCATATTGCAGGGTTGGCAGGCAGATCGTCAATGTCCCGTCGTTCATGGTGAGGGTTGAATCTGAGAAGCACATTGACTTCTCGCTGACAAGTCCATTCGGTGGAGGCCCTGCAGGCAGGGTGAAGAGAAAGAACCAGAAGAAGGCAAGTGGTGGCGGCGATGCTGGTGGTGATGAGGAAGAGGAATGAGGAACTAGTAGCTATCACCTTATATTTATCAAATGTTGGTGTTATGAGTACTTTAGCTGAGAGGCCTGAGACTTTCATGGGTTATCCTCTTGTCGTTTTGTCGCATTATCTCTGTTGTTAGCATGCATGCACTTTGTTATGTTTGGAGCTATTTGGTCGTGATGCAGTTATCTAAAAATGGTTTTGACTATATATTGACCTGGAATTCTCCATCAATTGCTTCTGTTGGTGAGGTGGTCTGATAGTTAACAAAGGAATCATTTTTTCTTTTTGAGTAAAGGAATCAACTTTGGCTATCTATTTGTTGGTTTGTTTCCACGAGTTGTCCACTCCAACGGGGATCAATAATCTCTCCTAGTTTGTACTTCGACTTCTCTTTAGCCATACAAAAGTTAACATACCAAATCATCCAGAATCAACCACGTGCACTACATCCATACATGTCAAGTTACCATACTTGACAGTCATACAAACATATCGAATTTATTTTTATAGAAGTTATTCTCATATCTACTCACCCAAAGGGTTCAGAAAGTTTCATGAAGGCTCTTGCGATGTTGGGAAAGATGAGCATAGTATCTTCTTCAAATTCTTTCAAATTGGAGACTACATCCCAAAGTTCATCAGGTATATCATCACCATCTCCACTAGACATCACAAGGGCTTCGGCAACAATTTGGAACCCATCTTTGAGAGTGGTAACTAGTGGATCATCAAAAACTTTCACTATCCTAGCCTTCTTTTTTGGTGGTCCTTTGGGGTGAGAAGACGCACCAACATTTGGTGACATGTTCACCTCACCATTCTCCTCGTCATCGACGTCAATAGAAAGTAGATCATTTCTAGACCTTGCATTCATTCCCGTAGCCGCGGTTGTCCCAAAAATGGTCGCCATGGCATGATAGTGCTCAATTGGGCTATTCAAGAAGGGGGCATCAGATTTGTGGGTCTACAAAAAATGTGCAAATCATTAGCATAATGTTGGCAAAAAATGGCATGATATCGTTCATATGATCATATCATTAAGCTTACCATACAATGACCAGCATAATTTTTTTCGTTGAGCCTAATTGTGCAAGTATCTTCATCCCATAGAGCTCCACTTAAATCCTTCAAATCGACCACCCTACCCCAAATCTTCCACCATGAGATGGTTTCTAACTTGATCAGATGACAGCTAGCTTGAATTGCTCGTTGAAAATCGCAGCACATTGTTTATGATGAGTCTCCCTGAATCCACTTGAAATTCTCTTCCCTCTAGCAACAATGTCAGCCAAAAACCTAGCATAGTGTTGGTCATGTAAGTGGTCCATACAATGACCCCACATTTTCCCGGGTTCCCACTTGCAATGGTAACTTCAACATTGTCAATTTCTATCCAACCATCAAAGAATTGCAAATGAATGGACTAAAGCATCTCAAATACATGGTTTCAACATATAAATGGTATTATCTGCCCAGCCATCAAAAGGTTGCAATAAAATGGATGAAAGCATGACAAATACACGGTTCAATATAGTAAATGATAAAATCTGTCCATCCATCTAAAGGTTGCAAAAAACGATGGAAGCATCACAAATACATGGTTCAACATAATAAATGGTACAATCTGTCCAGCCATGAAATAAATGCAAAGGTAGCTGCATAAGAGCATGGTTAATAGTATAGCCAGCTGCTGGCTATATGATCTTGCCACGTCATCTATAGCCAACCTTGTAGCCGGTAAGTACGATAGTTGTATATAAATATGTACTACTTTGTTGATACGTGGCCCACCTCCCTCTCTCACAAAGTGTCTAGGAGCGCGTGCTACAACAGGCTGTTAATCAGTAGCCCACTTCTCTTCTCTCTCCTCTTCTTTCTCCACCAACTTCAAAAATATAATATTTAAAGTCTTACAGCCTGCCTACGTCATCCTATTGTACTTGCTCTAACCACTACAAATACATAGAGTGTGGCACACTCATAAATTTCCATACATGAGTTGCTTATCTCCCCACATTTGGGCGGCAATTTGTAGCCTGCTATGGTCTACCGTGGCCCTACTGTCACTTGCTTGTTGCCTTGATGTTCGAATTGGTTGGGTGGTCCATGTTACTTCCGTTAATAAAATCATCAATCCCTTGTGATAGTGCATAATTATGAAGAACACAACAAGCTATAACAATGTTGACTTGGATCGGGAAAGTAAATAATGGGTTGGCATCATCTAAAATTTTGAATCGCCTCTTGAGAGATCCAAAAGCCCTCTATACCATCACTCATATAGAGATGAGTGCCTAAGGTTGAATAGCTCCTTATCATTTTGGATCGGATTGTTGCCCCACTCATTCAAATGGCACCTCACACCACGAGAAGGTGGTAAGAACCTGGGCTTGGCTCCATAACTCGCATCAACTAGGTAGAATTTTCCTAAAAAATTAAAACAAATATTGGTGACAATGGTTTCTTAAGGCAATAACATATGGACAATTTCTATCTAAGGCAACTTCATGCCCGGTGGTGCTTGTAAGCTCTCTAATGCATTAATGCATCAGCTAAAAACGGTCGCATCGTGTGTCGACCCTTCCCAACCAGCCAACACATATATGAAGCGGAGGTCAAAATCTACTACTGTCATCACATTTTGAGTGGTAAAGGCCTTCCTACCACGAAAAGAATGCTTCACATATTTGGTAACACCTACTCGCACATGCGTACCATCGATAGCTCCAATACAATCTTATATAGTGACAAGTATTAGATGGCATATCATATAGGCTTGATAGGTAAGTAATAGTTTCTGAAATTAACTTAAAATATGGGTCAAATCGATGATTGATAGAGGCGAAGGTATCCTGTCTTTCGATGAGATGGTAACTATCGTTTTCGGTGGAGTAGACTTTGACGATCCGGCTAAGAACGTGCGGAGAGGTTGCGCCTTAGCAATCGCTAAACCAACTCCAAGAGGTTATTGACCACGCCAGAGCACGATCAACCTGACCACGAGGGTCTATTTCCTGCAGGCAAACGAAGAACAAGCAAGAAACTGAGATTGCAATCTGGATATTGCGAATTTAAGAGAAAAGCTTTATTGATCAAAGTGGGGTTCTGAAACGTCTTGGCCTGGTCGTTGGACATAGACGAAGTACGCGTGTTGCACAATGGCGAACTTTAATCTAAACAAAACCCAAGTCTAAAACGACGCCCTAAGGGCAGTATTTATAGGGAGACAGAGGGTAATTTTGTCCACCGTTGGCAAGGTGGGACTAAATTCTATTCTAAGTCGTTTTCCCTATTAATACGGACTCTAAAAACAACCTATTAAGTGTATTTCGAAATTACATGGGCCTGGCCCAAAAATAAGGTGGTGCAACACCTATAATAAGATATGGACGAAATTTATGAAAGGCCATGTTGTATATTTCGTCCTTGTCCTTATATGTCATCATGGTGGCTTCAAAGTGCCGAAAACTCCGTTCTTGTTTCGTTCACGCGGGCCTTCATCTCCACGCTTGATCCTACTCCAATGTTCATCCTTCTTGTCCATGCTTTCATAAGCAAAACAAATGTATCCAATTTAGGCAACACCATATTCTCATGAACATTAGAATCATTACCAAAAAACGAAAGTACCTGGTAATTTAATTGGTGTGCTCGAGCTCTAGTAATTGGTCCAGTATATGTAGCAGCAGGGGCTATGGGTGTAACTGTGGTAGTGATGTCACTAGTGCAGTGACCTGCTATACAAACGGTTTTTACCCCCTTTCAGCGACAGAGTTTTAAACCGCCGCCTTGCCTGTGTGTGCGATAGGGGGGGTCCTTTCCACACGACCCAGAAACCGTCCGCGATAGGGCCTCCGGTCACACACCCGGGGTTAAAAGAGCTCGTGTGCGATCGGGCGTGACGTCATAGACAATTATACTGGCCCAATCGTTTCTGTTCGTATGTACATCCCACACAGTGAATCCAAGACAAACGTTTCCATTCGTATATACATCCCACACAGTGAATCCCAGACAAACGTTTCCGTTCATATATACATCCCACACAGTTTTCCGCATCACATCGTCTGTGATAGCGTTGCCATTGCAGACGATAGTAATAATTTTATCGTTTGTGTTATTGAATGCATCACGCACGATGTCTAGAAGAAACTGTGTGGCATAGGCTGTCCATCACACACACTTTTTATGTGGAAAACGTTTGTGCAAGGTGGCCTAACGCAAACAGTTGTCCAGAGGAAGTCGTGTGTGATTGTTCATTGATCCAACACGTTTACTTCCTAGAAACTGTGTGGGTTGTCTGAGATCATCGCCCACGGTGTTGTCTCAGTAACCGTTTGCACTAGAAAAACCCAATAAGCAGGCTAATTGGCCTATTATTATTAATCCATTTAGTAATCAAATTTACATTTCATATTAAACACACAATATATTTCATTTTCGTATTACGGAACCAGCATTTCATAATTGAAATACATCAGAGTACAACATCATATAGCTTCAGCACTCACTCACACCATATAGGCATATAGCTAGCTACCCCATTACACAACAGCACCAAGTTTCACATGCAACATCTAAAACCTTTGGAAATTAGCATCATAGACGGTAGATAGACAAATGAATCTCATCTGGAAAACTGCTGAAGCGGAAGGCGAATATTGAGCCTTCAATGATGTTGAAGGTCCTTGCAACTTTAGGCCAGTGCCTGTGGATGATTGACCGCCCATCCTTCGTCCTCTTGAGGAAGACTTCAATATTGTACCGTGGGTGTTGTATGAACACCTTCCTCGCCTCTTGACCATACAGGTGGTTTGAGAGGTAATCATCTGTGAACTACTTTGGAAAGGCCTGAAAACAAAGATATGCATAAATATCTTCTCTGAATTTTGAAATGGCGCAAAGGAATAAAAAAACAAGGTACTCCCTCCGGTCCTTTTTACTCCGCGTATTAGATTTGTATCAAGTCAAACTTTGTAAAGTTTCACCAAATTTATTTTAAAAAATATCAACATCCACGATACCAAATATGTATACTATAAAATTGTATTTCATAATGCATCTAAAAATAATGATTTGGCAGTTTGAATGTTTCTACTTTTTTCTATAACTTTGGTCAAAGTAGAGATACTTTGACTTCGGACAAAACTTATATGCAGACTAAAAAGGACCGGAGGGAGTATAAGAGTTAGTACCATCCTGTAGTTCACTGATGTCTTCTTCATTGTGCAGACAAAGATCTTGTTGTTTTTCGTCACTAGTTTCTTTATCCTAACAATCTTTCTGAGTTTCTTGACTTGACTGATATTCATGGACATCTCATTTCCCCATATGCAAAATGGGTCGAACAGTGGGTCAAAACCTCTGACAGCAGGACCTACATGTGCAATACCAAATTATTAAAAACCTAAATACTAGAATGGTTCCTGCAATTGCACAATAATGTGCTATCAGACAAAGGACCATGCATGTGCGAACCTCGATGGTAAACCTCAGTGCCTCCCATTATTTCCCTGAAACACATATAAGGTAGTTATTTATCAGGTTAAGTGAGGGTTGGCATACTATTAGTAAAATATGTTGATGAAAAATAAACACATTGTAGATTCAGCAGATTAATTCGAGCCACATGAAAAAGCCATTTATCCAAACCAAGCATGCTTAAGAACTAGGAAATATAACAATTGTATATGTTTCTCATGTATTTAGTACAACCAAATTTGATTTATTTCTCACATGCGTAACAATACAAAATTGTACCCACGACAATTGAACATCGCATTGTAGAATTGAACCAAACAGTTAACTAAGCACCACAACAAATGAACCAAACAGTTAACTGAGCAATACATTGCACAATAGAACATACTAGAAGACCAGACAGTTAACCAAGCCTAGTATGCTTAACAACTTGGAAATATAGCAATTGTATTTGTTTCTCATGTATTTTGTACAACCAAATTTGATTTATTTCTCACATGCAAGAGAATACAAAATTGCACCCACAAGAATTGAGCATCACATTGCAGAATTGAACCAAACAGTTAACTGAACATGACAACAAATTAACCAAACAGTTAACTGAGCACCACATTGCATAATATATAGAACATATATACTAGAGGATCAGATTGCATAGTAAAAGTACATAGGACAATTCACTAGAATTTGTAAAGGAAAGGCAGGAGCAGCACATGCAACAGGTAAACCGAACATGCTTAACCGGCGTAGCTAGCTAGCTGAACATAGGTCCTTGTAGTGAGCTAAAAAGACAAGTACTCCTCATCGTCGGAGATATCGATGACGATGGGCTCCTTAGACTTGGAAGAGGGCGAGGCCTCCACATCGTGGGTGCCCTCCTCATGGTGGTGAGTCGCCTGAGCCGCTCCGGGCACCAACCTGCTGGCTCTGGAGTTGAGGTAAGCACGGGCACGCTGAGAAAACACCTCGTAGTCTTCGTCGAAGGCACCGACGGTGGCCTCGAGAAAACGCCACGAACTGTCGTTTAAAATAGCCAACCGCGTGGCAGCGTCCGCGCGCGAGGCGTCGACGGTGGCCTCGACGGTGAGGTGCTCCTCCAAGATCTGGGGGTCGGCACGCATGGCAGCCATCGCGACCTCATCCACGCGTGCGGCCGCGATTTGATTCTCCGCTGCCAAATGCTCCTTGAGCTCCTGGCTATACTGCGTGCACCATGGCTTAGGGCGGCGCTTATTTTGAGGATGGGTCGGTGATTTGGGTGGAAGGTGTCGCGCCGGCAGTCGGAACATGTGGGATGTAGAAGGAGGTGGAGGATGGGGGTCGGGTGTGGATTACCTGACTAGATCGACGAGGCCGAGCAGTAGGAAGGAGTGTCGCTGGCGAGGCGGCAGCGCTGCAAGCAAGCAGTGAAGGTTTGAACTTGAAATGGAAGGCAGAAACAGGGGAAATGTGGCTTTTGGTAAGGAGGAGGGAGACATGGGAGGTAGATATTTCCGCGGATGCCGAAATTTTTCGCTCCGTGCAGCGAAAAACTGGCGCGCAAAGTGTCATCAGACACGGTCCCTTATTCAGCACTGTGTACGATATCTGAACATCACAAACGATTCATATGGCTTACTCCGTGTGTGATGAGTTTGAACGTGCAAATTTTGGTTCGAATATCCCTGGTTACAGTGGTCGTCCACGCCATTGCATAATTTGGGTACACAAAAGAGCCTACAGCACACCCACACTTCTTAATCGAGCAAGTTCATCAATTAAACAGAGCTTAGCTGACCTAAACATTACTCTAACAAAAGACCGACGCTCTAAACAAAGACTACTACTCCGCCTGGCGCTCGTCGATCTCCGCCGCTTCCTCAATGTCCAGTTCGCGCCCGACGATCTTCTGGGGAAGGGGCCCCAACCGACGTTCGAGGGAGTCACAAGGCAGCACGGCGCGACCCCCCTGGGGCCGCGCCCTGTTGCCTTGTGGCCACCTCGGGCACCGTCTTGTGTTGATTCTTCTTCCTAAAAATCACATATATTCGAAAACAATTCTCTGTAAAATTTTATCGCGTTTGGACTTCGTTTGATATGGATTTTCTGCGAAACAAAAAAACAAGCAGAAAATAGGAACTGGCACTGGGTAGTGGATCAATATGTTAGTCCCAAAAATAATATAAAATGTTGCCAAAAGTATATGAAAGTTGTAGAATATTGGCATGAAACAATAAAAAATTATAGATACGACGGAGACGTATCAGCATCCCCAAGCTTAATTCCTGCCCGTCCTCGAGTAGGTAAATGATAAAAAGATAATTTTTGATGTGGAATGCTACATAGCATAATCTTGATCATATAATCTAATCATGGCATGAATAGTAAGACACGAGTGATTCAAAGAAATAGTCTATAATTTGATATAAAGACATCAATACTCAGGCATACCAACAAACAATCATGCCTTTCAAAATAAAAATGCTAAAGAACGCTATCCCTAGCCCGTCATGCTCAATCATTGATCCAGTCACGATGTACACAACATTAACTATACTCAATGCATAAAAATGATAATAGTGCTCTCCAACCGGTGCTTGAATGAGAAGGTGATGACTCAATAATAAAAGTAAAATAACATAAAAGTAAATAAAGCTTAAATCAGAGATGAATACATTTTGAGAGGTGTACTTTTCCTGTCAACGTCACGACTGAGGGTTCTCAATATCTTCCATGCTAAACACATTATAGGCGATTCCCAAGCGGAAAGGTAAAGTTTACTCCCCCTCAACCATTCAAACACAAGCCATGGCTAGCCGAATCCTCGGGTGCCCTCCATACAATCAACTTTCCAGGGGAGTTTGTTTCATTATATATTCATTTTGATTACAAGACTGGGCTTCGCAATTACCAGCCTCTCTCATGCAATGACAAGTGAATAAACACCCATCATGAGAATAACCCGCTTAGCATGGAAGATACTGACCACCCCCTGCTGCTCCATGAGCGGTATGGGCACACAAAACAGATGTTTATTTGAATGATTAGAGGTGGCACATGCAAATTTACTTGGAACGGCAGAGTAATACCGCATATAGGTAGATATGGTGGACTCATCTGGAACAACTTTGGTTTAAGGGTTTGGATGCACAAGCAGTATTCCCGCTTAGTACACGCGAAGGCTAGCAAATAGATTGAGAAGCGACCAACTAGAGAGCGACAACGGTCATAATCATGCATTGCGAATAATTAACATTGGATACTAACATGAGTAGGATGTAACTTCGTCGCATAACTATACATGCATGCTTCGGGAATCACAAACCTTAACACCAATATTCTTACTAAACCACAATCATTCACTAGTACACCCACATATTACCATCTTAATATCGCAAAACTATTGCAAGGAATCAAACATATCATATTCAGTGATCTACAAGTTTTATTGAGGATTTTATGACTAACCATGTGAATGACCAATTCCTGTTGACTCTCTAAATAGATATAAATGAAGCATGAGAGTTTAATTCTTTCTACAAAAGACCACACTCTAATAAATATAAGTGAAGCAAAAGATCATTCTACAAATAATGGTTTTCCAATATGTTGAGAAACAAGAATCCAAACTTCAAATAATATAAGTGAAGCACATGAAGTATTCTATAAAGCCATACTCAAAAGATATAAGTGAAGTGCATAGAGCATTCTATAAATCAACCAAGGACCATCTCATACCAGCATGGTGCATAAAATAAAAAGGAAAAATAAACACAAAAGACGCTCCAAGAATTTACGCATATCATGTGAACAAAACAAAAACTGAAACATACCGATAATTGTCGAAGAAAGATGGATGCCTTCCGGGACATCCCAAGCTTAGACGCTTGAGTCTCCTTGAATATTTACTTGGGGTGCCTTGGGCATACCCAAGCTTCAACTCTTGCCTCTCCTTATTCTTCTCATATCGATATCTCCTCGATCTTCGAACACTTCATCCACACAAAACTTAACCGAACATTTTTTGTTAGAGGGGTTAGTACATATAACATCAAATCCCATCATGTCCTGCTGTAACATTATTTTATAATTATAATAAAACATTACCCACTGTATGCTATCACAATTCTATGGCTCCCAAGTCAATGGGGCTCAACAAGATTTCAAACATACGCAAATAAAGAAACTATAGCAGCAATCTGTGAAAACAGGACAGTCTGTAAAGATGCAAATGAAACATATATTTCTGTAACTCCAATAATTCTGAAAAATTAGGAAAAAATAAAAAATTTGCATAGCAGTACTGTGTAAAAATTTCATAATTTTTTCACGTTCCAGTAAATTATCAAAATTCAAGCACTACAGCAAAAGTTTCTGTTTTTTCACAGCACACACCAAACAAGCAATTTAAACATCCTAAAGGTAAACCTTGGCACATTATTTTTATAATACAATGGATTTGTACAAGGGGATACTTATTTTTGTTGAAATTTTTCTGTAATCAAGATTCACAAAGTTTCGATGGGCATGAACAAAATTCAAGGACGTCCCCCACTTCAACGGTGTTCGTCTTTCTCACTTTCACTTTTCTTTTTGAAAAGTTTTAGGTTCCCCTCTTTATTTTTTTTGTTTTTAAGCTTTATAAAAGCACACAACAGAATAAAATGACTCTCTAAAACTTCCGGGTTGTCTCCCAGGCAGCACTTTCTTTAAAGCCATTAAGCTAGGCATAAAGTGCTCAAGTAATTGATCCACCCGGATCCCAAGGTATATCAAAACCAATTTTAAGTAACAATGATTTGTGATTTAGTAGTGAGCACAAAGCAACATATATCATGCAATGACAAAGTCTAACTCTCTTCCTATGCATCGGCATGTCATAAAAGAACAATTCATGAACATCAAGTAAAGGCCAATGCATAGTATAAACAGTTTCTTGCAATTTCATCGTACTAGAAACATAGAGAGGTGGAGATGTAGTTCCTCTCTCATAATAATTGCAATTAAGAGCAGCAAGCACATGCATATTATATCCATCAAAATCATCATGTGTAACGGTAAAACGCAACCCATCAATATAATCCTTAATAAGAGCAAACTTCTCCGATATAGTGTAGTTTGGAGAATTAAAAAAGATAATAGGAATATCATGTGTGGGTGCAATAGCAACAATTTCATTCTTAACATAAGGAACTATAGCAAGTTCATCTCCATAAGCATCATTCATATTGGCATCATGGCCACAAGCATAGCAAGCATCAAGTTCATCAAAAAGGGATATTTCAAATGAATCAAAGGGATCATAGCAATCATCATAGCATTCATCCTTCGGTAAGCACGAAGGGAAATTAAACAATGTATGAGTTGAAGAGTTACTCTCATTAGAAGGTGGGCACAGGCGATCAATCCGCTCTTCCTCCTTTTGTTCTTCGCTCTCCTCCTCATCTTTTTCATCTAATGAGCTCACAGTTTCATCAATTTCTTCTTCCATAGACTCCTGCAAAATATTAGTCTCCTCTTGGACATCGGGGACTTCCTCAATATATTCTTTAACATAAGCATTAGAAGCATAATTTTCATAGCAATATTTAAGTATGGCAAAATTTTCAGATTTGTAAAGAGTAGCATCACACTTTTCAATCAAAGAAGCAATTTCATATGCACCCTTAAAAGCAACAAATTCTTTAATTTGTTCAATATCGTAGTAACTATAAACACCTTTGGCATAAGAAGATAAGATTCCATTATCCTTAAACTCACATTGGTACTGAAGGTGTTTTTTAGGGTCTTCAGAACAACAAGTAAAATCATATATTTCGCATAAATTCCAAGCATAGCAATGCAAACAATTAATTTGATCCCATAAGAGTTTCCCTTTTTGAGACAAGCGGTGTCGCACAAAATAAGCATGCTCATCTAATGATTTTCCCTCAACTAAGCTAGTTGGGTTTTCAGCACGAGCACAAACGGATCGAAGATGATCCAAGTAGAAAGCTTCAGCAGTATGATAGATTTTGGGTGGTTCCTCAACCACTGGGTTAGCATGTACAAATTTGTTTTTGGTATTTTACGTTTCCTACCCATAATTAAAGATAGAAAACAAGAGCACAAAATAAAAACTACCTAGTGGAACAGAAAATAAAAACTACTTAGTGATAAAGCAAACAAGCACACACGAGAATATCAACCCCACGGTATTGCTCCCGGCAACGACGCCAGAAAAAGGTCTTGATAACCCACAAGTATAGGGGATCAGTTGTATCCTTTCTCGATAAATAAGAGTGTCAAACCCAACGAGGAGCTAAAGGTAGAATTAATATTCCCTTCAAGTTCTATCGACCACCGATACAACTCTACACACACTTAACGTTTGCTTTACCTAGAACAAGTATGAAACTAGAAGTACTTTGTAGGTGTAATGCTAGAACTACTTCGCACAAATAAAACTAGGAGTACTTAGCGAGAATAAAACTATGAGTAATTTGCAAGATAATAAAAGTTAGTTTGTTTTAGTAGAGAACTTTTTGTAACACAAAGAGAAAGATTGTCCATAGGCAATTGAATATGACATGTGTGATAATTGTTATATGCAATGAGGGAGAGGCATACGCTAACATACTTTCCTTACTTGGATCATATGCACTTATGATTGGAACTCTAGCAAGCATCCGCAACTACTAAAGATCATTAAGGTAAAACCCAACCATAGCATTAAGTAACAAGTCCCCTTTACTCCCATACACAACAACCCCCTTACTCGGGTGTAAGCTTCTGTCACTCTAGCTGCCCACTATAAGCGAATTATGAACGTATTGCAAACCCTACAGTGGTAATGCCACACGCTTGCGCAACACGGAGGGCACCATAGGACAACACCATATCAACATAAAACTCATATCATGTCACAACCCTAGAATTTGATTGTAAATAGTTGTATTAGCATTCATGCATCATGTGTAAATTTAATTTAATTTTGAAATAGGGATTGATAAACCCTAGCACCAAATGAATTTCTGAACTAGGTTCAAATAAAATCTTTTTCAATGAACCCAAAATGCCTTCAAAAATGTTCATGATTTATGGGAAGTGATGAAAAGCTCCACCATAAATGTTCCACATTTTTCCATGGCATTTATGGCCTTTGAACTAATCCATATTGTATTTGAATTGGAGCTATTTAAATGTTATATATATTTTAGTTGCTCCAATTATTCTGAAATTAATTGTGGGCCCCTGGAATAATTCAGTTAGCATCCACAATAATTCTCAGGATTTAAAAAAATGATTTGGTCAAGTGACCAAATTCCAAACAAACCTGCAAAATAGAAAATCAGAACAAAATTAGAACTAAAGAAAAGAGAGAGAAGGACCTCACCTGCAGCCCAACTAGGCAAAGCCAGCCCAGCCCCCCAAGGGCAGCGATGTCTTCTTCCTCCTGCCAGGAGGAGAAGCAGCTGCGTGCCCGCAGCGCAGCCGAGCCGCGGCCACCTCCTCACTGCCTGCTTCGCCGCCTCCCCGAGCCTATCCAGTGCGCCGTTGGAAGGCCCTAGACCCCCTCTGCCTTTCCCTCTCTCTAGCCTTCGCCCCTCTCCTCTAACGCTCGATCCCGAGCTCGTCCGAGAGCACCCGCCGGCCGCCGTTGCTTACCCGCGTAGCCACTGCCGCTGTATCGCCTCCCCGCTGTGTCCATCCGAACCGCATCGATGTCGCGCTTCTCCAAGAATAAGATCGGGACCGCAGAAGCCCTACACCGTCGGCATCGAGCTTGTCCACGCCGCCTCTATCCACCGCTCGCCAGTGTCGATTTGTGGTCTCCGACGCGTCCTTGGCCACACCGAGATGCTCCCCGTCACCGCCATGAGGCCCTCTTCCTCTCCCCCCTGTCCCCTCGCTCGTGCGCGTGCTCTAGCTTGCGTTTCTGCCATGGACGATTGCCGTAGCCACTGCCGCATAGCTCGCCGCCGCTCCCGTTTAGGCCCGACCAAACCAAACACTGCCTCGAGCTCCTGGAGCTCCCAGGAGACCAACCACATGCTCGGCCTGCTCATCCGTGCACCACAGCGTCTTCCCGATCGAACCCGAGCTGTTGCCGCCGCTAAATCTCGTCGCCGGCATGGATTCCGGCGACCATTTGGTCCATCTCTGCCACCATTAGATAGCGCATCATTCCAGCAACCCGTAGCCGCAAACGACACTCGTTTTGGTGCCCTGTAGCGAGCGCACGGTGGACCTCCGCCGTCATCTATGGTCGTCGTTGGCTAATCTCCGGTCGGCTGACGTGTCCGGTTCATTAGGGTGCTAATTACCCTGTTTAACTACCCCTGTTAGTATGACATGTGGGCCCCGTGGGTTATTTTCTGGTTAAGTTAGTACTAATCCCTGTGGGTCCCAGCCGTCGGGTTTGACCACTGCCACGTCACGTTGACCTGACCCCACTGTCAGTGACACAGGCTAGCCCCGCCCAGAGTAACAAAAGTATTTACTGTAATTTTGAATTTCAGAAGATCATTTTGGAATTACAGAAAATACTCCAAACTTATAAAATTCACAGAAATTAAACCGTAACTCAGATGAAGAAAAGTTATATATGAAAAATGATCAGAAAAATATGAAGAATCTGTTTATGCCATGTTCATTCATATTTGAAGAAGTTAACATCACCAACTAGGACAATTCAAGATTATGGAAAATTTGGTAAATAGATTTGGAGATGGAATTTGCTATAGGTTTGAATCCACTTCAATTAATATGACTAACCATTGTATTAGATCAATTCAGTACCTTAATTTGTCATGTCATTCATTTGGATGCGCATTGCATTGAATGTGTTATTCTCTGGTTGTCGGTGTTTGTTCCTTCTCGGTAGAAGTCGATTCCGACGTTGAGATCATTGACACCGATGAAGAGCAGTACTATCTTCAGAAGTGCCAGGCAAGCAAACCCCCCTTGTTCATCTCGATACAAACCCACTCTCTCGCTCCTGCTCTCTTTTATTGCATTAGGACAACAACGATTCAACTGTTACTTGTTGCGGTAGTTGAACCCATTCCTCTGCATGACCTGTCTTTGCCATAGTAAATAGTTAAAACCCTCTAGCATGAATAGGAATTACTTGAGTCATGTTGTGACTACTCATCCATGCTTGCTTGTTATGCCTGCTATTGCTTAGAGTCGTGTCGGGTCTGATCCATCTGGGTGATGAATTGGAATGGTTGTATTCATGTCCTACTGTGTGAGAGCTAAGTATATGAACACGATTCGGTAAAGGTAGTGATGAGAGGCCATGTAGGAGTACATGGTGGGTTGTCTCATTGAGACCATCCTTAAGAACTGAGCTCTGTGTATGTTATCCAAGACTAGCTACTACCACACATTGGGTTCCGGTAATGCGGCCCCTCTCGCTTATTAATCGCCCTGATCTCTGTCCAGGAGTTGCAACTAGTTTCTGGTGTTTATAGGTGGTGCTATTTGTCTATTAAGTGGCACCCGGTACAGGTGGGCTTGGGACAGACCAGGCACAGTGGCACGGTGTACCAAGTGGCACCCGGATGGTGGGCTTAGGGAACCCTGCTCACATCGTTTGAGGCCGTGATGGAAACTTCGGCCAGACTTCCCTTGTGGGTTCAGCCTCAGATAGGCGATAAACCTGGACTAGAGTCTTACATGGTTAGTCAGGTTGTGTCCGACACCCTTGCCAGGCTTCCGCTTGAAGGTTGCCGAGATACATGACATGTATATGGTGGTAAGTGGTGAGAGCGTGTGTGAAGAAGTACACCCCTGCAGGGTTAATGATCTATTCAAATAGCCGCGTCCTCGGATATGGACTACTTGGAGACTTATATGGTTCATAGACATATTTAAGTGGATACTCTAAAATGCACAAGATAAGCGCGAGTGCTATGGATGGCCTTCTCGTAGGGAGACGGGAGAGGATCCACAGTGGTGTATTGATATGGTGAATATGTGGACTCGTGTGCGCTTTCTCACCTCAAAGAAATTACTGGTAGTCATAGTATAGGATAGCCACTGAGTCAAAGCTGGCTTGCTGCAGTTAAACCCCACAACCCCCTTGTTGATACTGATGCATATGTAGATAGTTTTGATGTAATTCTTGCTGAGTACCTTTGTACTCACGGTTGCTTAATTTACGTTTTTGCAGAGGAGACTTCAGTCTCACTAGTGATTTCTGCGATGAGTTCGACGTTGACCTATTAGCTTGGGAATCCCAGACAGCGGTCTGGTTCCTATGGAGGGTCTTGTAGATAGACAGGCTTTCTAGCCTTCTTTCTTTTCAGCTGTCTGTACTCAGACATGTTTATGCTTCCGTTGCTTGTATGACTTTGTATGCTGGGTCATGAGACCCATGTTTGTAATATCATGCTATGTATGGCTCGTCGGAGCCTCTTAAATGAATACTTTGAGTCGTAGAGTTATGTTGTGATGCCATGTTGTATCTACACATATCATGCATATTATGTGTATGTTTGAAATGCATTGGTATGTGTGGGATTCGACACCTAGTTATCTGCTTTGGTAGCCTTCCGTACAGGGAAATGCCTCCTAGTGCTTCCATTGAGCCCTGGTAGTTCGCTACAGCTCCGGAACACATGGATTGACCGACATGTATCCTTCTTTGCTCCTGTGTCTGTCCCTACGGGGAAATGTCACGCGGTGTTACCGGAGTCCTGATAGCTTGCTACAGCCCGGTTACACACGCTGATGACCGACACGTGCATTGCTGGGTTACCTATGTCTGTCCCTGTACGTTTGTGCCACCTTGGTTTATGACTGGTCATGTCGACCCGGGTTCTCTGTCATATGGATACTAGCATCACAATCATATACGTGAGCCACAAGACGCAAACGGTCCCGGTCAAGGTAAAGGTGGCAGCCGTGGGTTACCGTGCGTGAGGCCGCAAAGTGATATGATGTGTCTTATGCTAGATCGGTGTGACTTAGGATCGGGGTCCCGACATATCAATCACACCATACCACAATTAACCCGTAGGACAACAAGAATCTACTCAAACATCATAGGATGGTCATACATCATTGGCAGGCCCGGCCCTGAGGGGGGGCGAGCGGGGCGGCCGCCCCGGGCCCCCAGATGCCAAGGGGCCCCCAGTTCTGCTCTTTCAAGCGCCATGGGCCCTGGCCGAGATTGCCTAGGTATTACGTATTCTCTCCTCGCCTTCCTTCCTTCTTCGTGCTACAATTGATTGCCCATGCCGCAGTAATTAGGTTGATTAATAGAGCAGTTATTGCATGCCATGGAATAGGCGTAGTTACGGGACAATCCGCTCTTAATTTCCTTCCTTAATCTGCAAGCCAATAATTGTGCGCCCAATTTTGTGCGACTAACAGAACTAGTGGGAAGCGACAATACCACAAGCAGACGAGAATAGATCAAGAAATTCAAGATTGCGACTCTTGATATCCATCTACCATGCCTGTGTGGCGCCGCCTCGAGTTGAAGAAGGGCTAGATGGCCGTAGATAGCCAGTCGCTGCCTCCCACGAGACCACACCGACTCGCCGGAAGGCGAGATCGCACACGATTATAGTTACATGGAAGAGAAGGTATGTTTGTTTCTAATCTCTATTTATATAGGTAGTTTATATATATACGACCTATGAAAGTTTACTATGAAGGTTCATTAAAATTTATAAATGATCATCAACATGACCTCTGATGATCGATCGATTATTTTTATAGATAGATATTGTTGGTGTTATCAATTTTGAGTTACCCCGCAAAAGAAGATTGAGTTTGGCGACTTGCCTGTAATTGCTATGAGGAATAAAGTAGTGTGAATCCATAAGATAGAGGCTTTACATAATACGATGCTGACAACTAAATAGATGACAACGTGAGTGATCATTGGAATTTATATCATCTGTTAGTCTTTACAAGGTACCAGTGATCATTGGAATTTATCTCGAGTATTGCTGATTACCATCACAGAAATTAGGATGATCTGAATAATAAAGCTACCAAACATATTAGTAAAGAAGGGACATATAAGAGAAAAAAATATTGTATTTCCTACAACTAGTTATTCAGCATATTTTTTCAATACTTCTTTATGTTTATATGTTAAGGGCCCCTAGGTTTAGTTTCGCCCCGGGCCCCGGAAATGTCAGGACCGGCCCTGATCATTGGGTAATAATATATAGCATGAAGCACCATGTTCAAGTAGAGAATTACAGCGGGAATAGAGAGGTTACACCGCTGCATAGAGGGGGAGAGAGTTGGTGATGACAGCGGCGAAGTTGTTGGTGTAGATCGCTGTCACGATGGTTCCCCCGGCGGCACTCTGCCGCCACCGGGAGAGAGGGGGAGAGAGCCCCCCTCCTTATTCCTCTTCTTGATTGGCCTCCCCCCTAGATGGGAGGAGAGTTTCCCCTTTGTTCCATGGCCGCCATTGCTCCCGGAGGGCAGGAGCCCCTCCGAGATTGGATCTCTCTCTCTCTCTGTTTCTCTTCTGTTTCGCTTCCGTTTTCTGACCCCTTCATCGTTTTTTATATTCCCGGAGATCCGTAACTCCGATTGGGCTAAAATTTTGAGGGGATTTTTCTCTGGAAATTATCTTTCTTGCGGCGAAAGAAGGGCCCCAACCGACGTTCGAGGAAGTCACAACGCAACACGGCGCGACCCCCCTAGGGCCGCGCCCTGTTGCCTTGTGGCCACCTCGGGCACCGTCTTGCGTTGATTCTTCTTCCTAAAAATCACATATATTCCAAAATAATTCTCTGTAAAATTTTATCGCATTTGGACTTCGTTTGATATGGATTTTCTGCGAAACAAAAAAACAAGCAGAAAACAGGAACTGGCACTGGGCACTGGATCAATATGTTAGTCCCAAAAATAATATAAAATGTTACCAAAAGTATATGAAAGTTGTAGAATATTGGCATGAAACAATAAAAAGTTATAGATATGACGGAGACGTATCAACATCCAATGCCAGTACAGGGTCTGGGGCAGAAAGAAGGGGAAGGACTCCCTGGTTGACCTCGCCGTGGCCATCATCGACCCCTACTACAGAGACATGAAGGATGAGTGCAACAAGAACAAGGATGCCTGGCACGAGGCCTGGGTGCGGAGATTGGATGAAGAACACGTCAAGTACGCGGCCAAGGACGCGTACACAAGCTACGAGATGTACATGCGGATCGTTGACATGAGGAAGTGCCTTCGTCCTGCCCCAGGCGAGGGATCGAGCCACAGAGCAGTGGCGGCAGCGTCATAAGAAGTAGATGATTAGATGATCGTTTCTCCTAGTTTAGAATGCATGTAATTGTTTATTGAGGTGTGTGCGAATGTTTTGTATAGTGACCTATGTAATTGGATGTTTAATTTGGTTATATATGTTGTTCTTCTGTAGACAGAGCAAATTACATCGCAGACGGACTAAACTAGGGAACCCGTTGGTGATGATTTCATCAATCACTGACAATTGTATACCAGCAAGCGTTTGCCCACAACACACACAGCTTATTAGCAGGAATCGTCTGTGTTGTTATCGGTCTTCCCACACATTTCTGATTACTGACCTGTTTGCCGCGTATCACACACATCTTGTTAAGTTGAACCGTTTCTGTTGTTTTGGCTCATCGCAAACAATTCATCCGAGTGAACTGTATGCCGTCTATCGCACACACCTTGATCTGCCTGACCGTTTCTGTTGTGTTGGGTAATCGCAAAGAGTTCATCTGAGTGAACTGTATGCCGTGTATTGCACACACCTCGATTTGGCTGACCGTGTTTGTTGTTCTGGCTTATTGCAAACAGTTCGTATGGATCAACTGTATGCCACGTATCGCACACACGTCTCTAATCTGAATCGTGCTTGATGTCTCTGCCATCGCACACAGTTCGTCTTATTGGCGACAATTTTATTATGACACCGTTTGCGATTCATGCATCACACACAGTTTGGTCGCGGGGTCTCTGATTCTTGTGTCGCGTTAGCGGTCGCTTGCAGTAGTGTGTCCTCATCATCTTCCCCTTCTTGAAATGAAGTCGTCCTCGACGGAAGCTCATCCTCGTCACCCAAATAAGGCTTCAAATCTGCAATGTTAAAAGTGGGACTAACCCCAAAATCTGCAGGCAGCTCAAGTTTATATGCATTATCATTTATTTTCTCTAACACCTTGAATGGACCATCAGCACGTGGCATTAGCTTAGATTTGTGCAAATCAGGAAACCTATCTTTGTGTAAATGTACCCAAACAAGATCTCCTGGTTCAAACACAATATGACTTCTACCCTTATCACCAGCTAGTTTGTATTTAGCATTCATGCGCTCAATGTTTTCCTTAGTTAACTCATGCATTCTTAAGATCAATTCAGCACGTTATTTAGCATCAAAATTAACCTTCTCCGAAGATGGAAGAGGCAACAAATGAATGGGTGCACGAGGTAGGATACCATACACAATTTCAAAAGGGCACATCTTAGTAGTAGAATGCAACGAACGATTATAAGCAAATTCAATATGAGGCAAGCATTCTTCCCACATTTTAAGGTCATTCTTCAAAACAGCCCTAAGCATAGTAGACAATGTTCTATTGACTACTTCAGTTTGTCCATCAGTTTGGGGGTGACATGTAGTACTAAAAAGCAGTTTAGTCCCCAACTTAGCCCATAAACATCTCCAAAAGTGGCTAAGAAACTTAGTATCACGATCTGAAACAATAATATTTGGCACACCATGCAAGCGAATAATTTCACGAAAGAACAAATCAACAACATTAGCGGCATCATCGCTTTTATGACATGTTATAAAGTGTGCCATTTTCAATAGGAGAACCAAGCAAATCCTAGTTAAACAGCACCTGCACACAAACAGACAAATACTTGCACCCAACACTGGCAAGAGGGTTGTCAATCCCCTTATACTCGTTATTTGCAAGGATCAAAACTGGTAGTGGTAGAAGTATAAATTGCAAAGTAAATAAAAAGTAAATAAATTGCAGCAAAGGAAATTAGGGTTTTCTAATATAATAAAAGGTAGACCCGGGGGCCATAGTTTTCACTAGAGGCTTCTCTCTCGGAAAATAGCATACGGTGGGTAACGAATCACTGTTGGGCAATTGATAGAAAAGCGCATAGTTATGATGTTATTCATGGCAATGATAATGTATATAGGCATCACGTCCGTGACAAGTAGACCGACTCCTGCTTGCATCTACTACTATTACTCCACCAATCGACCGCTATCCAGCATGCATCTATGGTATTAAGTTCATAACAAACAGAGTAACGCTTTAAGCAAGATGAAATGATGTAGACAGAATAAACACAAGCAATATGAATAATCCCCGTCGTTTTATCCTTAATGGCAACAATACAAATATGTGCCTCGCTACCCCTACTGTCACTGGGTGAGGACACCGCAAGATTGAACCCATCACAAAGCACCTCTCCCACTGAAGATAAATCAATCTAGTTGGCCAAACCAAACGGATAGGTCGGAGAGAAATACAAAGCTATAACAATCATGCATAATAAAAGTACAGCAAAGACTCAACTACTTTCAATGAATAATCTGATCATAAACCCACAATTCATCGGGTCCCAACGAACACACTGCAAAAGAAGATTACATCGGATAGAACTCCATGGAGATCATGGAGAACTTTGTATTGAAGATCAAAGAGAGAAAAGAAGCCATCTAGGTACTAGCTATGGACCTGTAGGTTTGTGGTAAACTACTCACACATCATCGGAAGGGCAGCAAGGTTGATGTAGAAGCCCTCCGTGATCGATTCCCCCTCTGACAGATCATCGAAAAGGCCTCCAGATGGGATCGTGGAAGAACAAAAGCTTGCGGCGGCGGAAAAGTTATTTCAGGTGGCTCTCTGTTGGTTTTGGAATATTTGGGAATTTATAGAAGTCAAATTAGGTCAAACGGAGTTGCATGGGACCCACGAGCTCGGGTGGCACCCCCCTAGGGGCGCGCCACGTGAGCTCGTGGCTCTCCCGTACGTCTTCTGGCCTCCTCCCGAAGCTTCTAGGGTCTCTTCTGGTCCAGAAAAAATCATTTGAAAGTTTTATTTCCATTTGGACTTCGTTTGGTATTGATTTCCTGAAAACCAAAAAACAGGCAAAAACAGCAACTGGCACTGGGCACTGAGTTAATAGGTTAGTTCCCAAAAATGATATAAAATTGCATATAAATCATATAAAGTATCCAAGATTGATAATATAATAGCATAAAACAATAAAAAATTATAGATACGTTGGAGACGTATCAACATCCCCAAGCTTAATTCCTGCTCATCCTCGAGTAGGTAAATGATAAAAACAGAATTTTTGATGTTGAATGCTAGCTAGCATGTTTATCATGTAATCCCTCTTATGATGTAAATATTGAGAAACGATGAAGTAACTGATATCAACATAATAATATCCATGAATACAAGAACATAATCACTAAATTTTCAAAATATACGATGCTCAAAGAATGTTATCCCTACTCATTGAATTATGTAAGCATGACATGACTCCGCCTTCAGCACATAAATACAAATCATGAGCACCCCGATGTCAAACGAGGCAATTGTATCATACTTTTAACGCGCTTCAGCATTTTCAACTCCACTCAATACATGAGCGTGAGACATGGACATTAGCACTATAGGTGGAATAGAATGCGATGGTAAAGGTATATAGGAGAAGTCAAAAAGGAAGAAAGGCTTGCATCAACTCAACGGATCAATAGGCAATGGAGAAGCCCATCAATCGATATCAATGCGAGGAGTAGGGATTGCCATGTAACGGATGCACTAAGAGCTATAAGTGTATGAAAGCTCAATGGAAACTAAGTGGGTGTGCATCCAACTTGCTTGCTCATGAGGACCTCGGGCATTTGAGGAAGCCCATCATCGGAATATACAAGCCAAGTTCTATAATGAAAAGTTCCCACTACTATATGAAAGTGATATCTTAGGAGACTCTCTATATGAAGAACATGGTGCTACTCTTCAGCACAAGTGTGGTAAAAGGATAGTAGCATTGCCCCTTCTCTCTTTTTCTCTCATTTTCATTTTTTTGTTGGGCTCTTTTGGCCTCTTTCTCCTTTTTTATTTTTCGTTTGGAGTTTCATCCCGACTTGTGGGGGAATCTTCGTCTCCATCATCCTTTCCTCACTGGGACAATGCTCTAATAATGATGATCATCACACTTTTATTTACTTACAACTCAATATTACAACTCGATAACTGATCAACGATGACTCTATATGAATGCCTCTGGCAGTGTACCAGGATGTGCAATGATCTAGCGTAATATGTATAATAATGATGAATGGTGGCTTTGCCAAAAATATCATGTCAGCTCTATATGATCATGCAAAGCAATATGATGATGAACACACATGTCATAAGACGGAACGGTGGAAGTTGCATGGCAATATATCTCGGAATGGCTATGGAAATGCCATGATAGGTCAGTATGGTGGCTGTTTTGAGGAAGATATAAGGAGGCTTATGTGTGATAGAGCGTATCATATCACGTGGTTTGGATGCACCGGCGAAGTTTGCACCGACTCTCGAGGTGAGAGAGGGCAATGCACGGTACCGAAGAGGCTAGCAAATTGCGGAAAGGCAGGAGTGCGTAATTGTCCATGAACTCACATTAGTCATAAAGAACTCATATACTTATCGTGAAAGTTTTATTAGCCCTCGAAGCAAAGTACTACTCGCATGCCCCTAGGGAGGAGGTTGGTAGGAGTTAACCATCGCGCACCCCCGATTATGACAGCACACAAGGATTTCAATCAAACATAAAAATGCTCAAACATCCCCGCCATGCCATAACGGACACTTAAACGAGTATTGCATAACAAGTTTTAATCTTGGTATTTTTACTAACTAATGATCATGAACTAATACCCTTTCATATTACGACATCAATATAATTAAAACATACGTTTCATATTTAGTGATCTAGATGAAAGTTTTTATTATACCACTCTTGAATACCTATCCTTTTTGGTCTAATCTCATAACTCGTGCACATTGCCATTTCCTATTTAAGACTCAAAAAGATTTAAGTGAAGCATGAGAGTACAATCATTTCTATAAAATGTAACCACTGCCGTGCTCTAACAAGTATAAGTGAAGCACAAGAGCAACTGCCTAGCTCAAAAGATATAAGTGAAGCATATAGAGTATTCTAACAAATCACGATAAATGTGTGTCCCTCTCAAAAAGGTTGTCCAGCAAACAATGGTTGTGGCAAACTAAAAGCAAAACAAAACTATAGCACAAGACGCTCCAAGTAAAACTCATATCATGTGATGAATAAAAATATAGCTCCAAGTAAGTTACCGATAGATTGTAGACAAAAGAGGGGATGCCATCCGGGGCATCCCAAAGCTTAGACGCTTGGGTCTTCCTTGAATATTACCTTGGGGTGCCTTGGTGTTGGTACTAAAACCGGCAGACCTCGGGTAGGGGGCCCCGAGCTGTAGATCTTGGATCGATGGGTAACAGGAGACGAAGGGGACAATATTTACCCAGGTTTGGGCCCTCTCGAAGAGGTAAAACCCTATCCTGCTTTGATTGTATTGATGATGATGTATCGAGTACATGCTTGATCTACCTCGAGATCGTATGTTGTGTTCTAACCCTAAGGTGAGTAAGGATGGATCCTAACTTACGAACTAAACCCCTCAGCTTATATAGGCACTGGGGGTATCTAGGGTTACACATGGTCGGTTGCTAGCCGGAGAAACATATGCCAATAGCAGGAGCAATCCTTGGGATACATGCCACGTCTTCGGCAGAGTCCATCTTCACCACGCCTAAGTTCAAGGCTCCCAGAGTCCTTCCTTACGAGATCGGTGGGCCATAAGCTCGGCCCATGGACTGCGGGCCAACTAGGTTGGTACCCCTTAGTCCAGGACACCGTCAATAGCCCCTGAACTTGTCTTCGGAGACGGGGACAGCAATTTCCTCGGACATATGATTTCGGCTTGGGATCTTCGGCTTCGGCAGGCGAGTTCCTTCTTTTTGTGCAAAGCAATTCATCGGGCTTCTCCCTCTAATGGGGCTGCCCACCAACCACATGTTTAAAGAGCCACACCTCGTCAACCGAGTTCTTTTAGATAACTTAGCCTCGAAGGCCTGCCACTTGTGTGTGAACAGTGTTTATAACCTGACAACTTTTCTGAAGCGTCGCCACTTATGCCAAAGCGAGTCAGTTACTGCTACTCGAATCGCGGTCTGAGGCGGTTTTCTCATTGGCACGTCCTATCAATGCGAGGATCGTGCCCCGCATTTTGGGTGATATCATCAAGATTTTGTTTCCCCCAACACACACATAATTGTGCCAATGGTTGAAGCGTGGCGATTAACCCGACGGGGTAGAAGGGACTCTTGGTCTTTCACAGCCCTATAAAAGCAAAGGGTAGCTTGAACACTTTCCCCACGCTCTCATTCCATCGCCATTGTGCACAGCCTCCAAAGCTCTAGCGCCCCGTTCGATTTCCAAAGCCTTCGCAAGCCCTTTCCAGCACTTTGCAAATCCTTCTCTGGCGATGGCCGACGCCACCTTGAAGGGCCAGTGGGCACCCTCCACCATTACGGAGAGCGTCATCCCGGAGCTCCGGGCCGCGGGCTACATCCCTGCGGACGCCGCCTGCCGGCCCCCAGAGCCTAATCAGCGAATCCCTACTCCCAAGCCAGGGGAGAGGGTCAACTTCCTCCCCCACCTCATCCAAGGTCCGGGGTTCCCCCTACACCCCTTCGTGCGCGAGGTGCTCTTCTACTACGGGCTAGATTTCCACCATCTAGCCCCAAATTCCATTCTTCACCTCGCGGCGTTCATCACCGTCTACGAGGCTGAAAGTGCAACTAATCCCCGGGTGGTTTTGGTAATTAATAACAACATATAAGTCATTGATCTAATGCTCATTGATAATAGATTTCAGAGAAGATCAATGATTGGCATGGCAAGGACTAGTGATTGTGGACCCCTCAAAATGCTAAGGACAAGAATTGGCAAAGCTCCAAGACTCTTCATTTTTGGTTAAGTGATCCAAGATCACATTGAGTCCATAGGAAAGCCAATACTATTAAAAGGGGATGAGGTTTTGATCATGACTCAATTGCTCAAGTGCTTAGTGATATTGCTCCAAAAATCCTCAAACACTTCTCCACATCACATCTGTCCAAAACCCTAAAGTGTCATCTCGGTCCCACCAAAATTCTTTATCCTGGACTCACCGAGTTGAGCACACACACTGCCTAAGCCAAACCCTAGCATTTCGGTTCTACCGATATGGTTCTCGGTCTCACCGAGATGGCGTGACCAAGTTTCTATGATGAAGTTGTTTCATTTCGGAATTACCGAGATGAAACGATCGGAACTACCGAAACGAGGTCTTGCCCTAGCCATTGTACTTCGGTCGCTCCGAAATGTTCTGATCGGTCTCACCGAGACTTCCAACGTTCGAATCTTTTACACTAGTCGGTCTCACCGAGATTTTGGTCCGGTGTCACCGAGTTGGGTCAAAAGCTTGTAACGGTTGGATCTTTGGGTGAAGCCTATATATACCCCTCCACCCCCGCTTACTCTAAAAGAGAGCCATCAGAACGAATCTACACTTCCACCATTCATTTTCTGAGAGAGAACCACCTACTCATGTGTTGAGATCAAGAGATTCCAATCCAACCATTTGAACCTTGATTTCTAGCCTTGCCCAAGTTGCTTTCCACTCAAATCCTTCTCCTACCAAAGCCAAATCTATGAGAGAGTGATTGAGTGTTGGGGAGACTATCATTTGAAGCACAAGAGCAAGGAGTTCATCATCAACAACACCGTCTATTACCTTTTGGAGAGTGGTGTCTCCTAGATTGGTTAGGTGTCACTTGGGAGCCTCCAAGATGATGTGGAGTCGAACCAAGGAGTTTGTAAGGGCAAGGAGATCGCCTAATTCGTGAAGATCTACCCGAGTGAGGCTAGTCCTTCATGGACGTAAGCCATGGTGGAATAGACAAGGTTGCTTCTTCGTGGACCCTTCGTGGGTGGAGCCCTCCATGGACTCGCGCAGCCGTTACCCTTCGTGGGTTGAAGTCTCCATCAACGTGGACGTACGATAGCACCACCTATCAGAACCACCCCAAAAATCTCCGTGTCTTCATTGTGTTTGATTTCTGCAATCCCTCCATTACGTTCATATGCAAAGTCCTTATTTTCCGCTGCTCAACTCTTAGACTTGCATGTGTAGGGTGTACTTGACTTGGTAGAATTGCTAAAACTTGCCTACAACTAAAATTTGGAAAATGATAAGTTTTTATTTGGTCAAGTAGTCTAATCACCCCCCTCTAGACATAATTTCAATCCTACAGAGGCCTTCCTCCGCGTCGAGCCACACTTCGGCCTGTGGCTGAAGACGTTCGTTATCAATCCGAAGAGCAGCGGCGCCGATCTGGCAGAATGCAGAGGGGCGATGATTAGCAAGATCCAGAAGGTCACCTGGTTCGAGGGCACCTTTGTAGAGATGATCAAGGAGTGGCAACGGGAGTGGTTCTATATTATCGAACCACTCACCGGCGGCCAGGCCGAAGTCCTAGCATTCTCGGCGGCCCCTCCGAGGAGGCTCACCTCATGGATGAGGAAAGCCCTGGATTGGGGTAACCCAGAAGAGGTGTCTGCACTGCAGAAGAGGATCCAGTCCCTTGCAAACAAGAAGTAGATCAAGCTGGTGGACGTGGTTGACGTCATGCTCCATCGCCGCATCCTCCCACTCCAGCTTAGAGCGAGCCCAATGTGGGCCTACAAGCCTGAGGACGTGCCGCCAGTGCGGCATTTCTTCCGTACCGACCTGGCCGGGATCTGGACGGTGCTCTTCAAGCCGTTCAAAAATAAATTCCCCAGGAAGGGGCGGACTGCGGCCTCGACGCCGAGCACGACGCCCACGAGGTAACCGCAGCCTATAGTTTTAAGTTTGTCTTACCCTTTCCCTGCGGATCCCTCCTTTAGAATGATCGAGTCAATTATTTCCTCCCCAGAAATGGATCCCCAAGGAGGAGCAGATGCAGTACCCGGCGCCGCTACCCGAGGAGGCAAGGTCCCCACAGCTCGAGGCGCTCTTGGCCGAGGAACCGTATGTGGTCCCGGCCAAGGAGCAGAGGCGACCGAAGGGAAGGGGTGGCCTGCGCATCCGAGATCATTCGGAGGCCAGGTCCAAAGATACCCATGCCTCCTCCACTCACGAGGAGGAAGAGGAGAAGAAAGAGGAGGAGGAGGACACGGGGGGAGAAGCACCTTCCCCAAAAAGGAAGAGGGTGGCGTCCGAAGACGCCGAGGAGGAGGGGAAACCTCGGGCCCGCCGAAAGCTGCGCAAGGCCTTGGTCGACCAAGCCGGTCAGCGGGACGCACCCGCCAAGGTCACCCTCTCTGACTCCTCAGAGGATGACCTCCTGCAGCGGAGCAGGACAAAGCCGACGCCCATGAGGTATTTCTAACCGAACACACCCAACCCTCCTTTATGCATGCATCTCTTGATACGTGACGCCGTGTTTTTTTGGTTACAACCCGCAACGCACCTTCATCGATGACCAGGCCTCGGATGATGGGCTCCCTCCGCCTTTTATGGCGGAAAGTGGAACCCCCGAGCACATCGTGCCTTCCCCCGCCCATGATGAGCTAGGGGAAGTGACATCACACCCGGCCCCTTGTGTCGACAACATGGGAGCCGGTATCGGAGTTTCTTCAGCCGAGGTCCAAACCTCGGCCACCAAGGACCAGGGGGAAGGAGTCCCCTTGGTCCTAGAAGGTGGGCTGGGCCGACCAGAGTCCTCAGCTCAGGCGACTCCGGCGCTGTCTTAGCAGCCGGAGGTCCCCATCCCCACTTCTACGGTGGGTGGACCTGAGGTGACTCTGCCCACCCCTCTTACCCCCGAGGATGTCCACAAGGGGTGGCCCGAGGAGATGGAGGTGGACTTAAAAAGCTCCTCCATCGGGGAAGAGCACCGTGCCCTCATAGGCACGGCGCTGAGCAGCTTCCGGTCCGTGGAGATTGGAATATGCGAGGCGTTCAAAGGCCTCCTCATGGGTTTTGAGGTACGTTATGCACTTCCTTGTTTGCCGCTTTATTTTTATGAGCTGTATGTTCTTAGTTCTACACTTGGCCTGCCCAGTAGCCCTTGACGGACATGGCTTAAAAAAGGATTGTCCGAAGACTTTGTAAAAAGGTGAACTGTAAATACACATAGGAGCGTAATAACCAGTAGCCCTCGAGCCCTCAGTTAGTTTAAAAAAAAACTGACTTAGGGGTCACTTTTGCATGTACAAATTAGCGAGCCAATATGCAGTAGCCCCCGAGACTTTGGTTGGCTTGAGAAAGCCGACCAGAGGATGGAATTCATCCTCGGAGCTAACTAACAATATTGTTTGCAGGCCTCGGATTCATCTCCGAGTTCTAACTCCGAGGAGTTGGCGGAGATGAGCCGCAAACTAGCGCGGTCCGAGGAGGACCTCGATCTCATGAAGAAGGAGATCGATCGGGCCCAAGGTGAGCAAAGAATAGCTCGTGTGCTAAAAAACACTAAGTAGTGACAATACTTATGTGCTAATACTGACTTGTTTCATGCCAACTGCTACTATAGAGCTTGAGGCCCTCAAGGCTGAGCTTAAGAAGGCTCAGCAGGAAGCCGAGTAACAAAGAGCTGTGGCGGTGAAGGCCAGCAAAGAGCTGGCCGAGGAGAAGGCGGCTCGGAGCAAGGACCAAGCCCGGGTCATCGAGGTCGAGGAGGACCTGATGGTATTGTACGCAGCACGCGACAACCTTCAGGCGGACCAGAAGAAACAAGCCGCCGAGCTTGAGAAGCTAACCTCGGCGTGTGCCGAGGCCCGGACCCAAGCGTGGGCTGATCGCGAGGAGCTTCAACAAGTGAAGCAAATTGCCGCCGGTAAGCCCTATTTGCTTCAATGCATTTTTGGTCATAACAGGTACGCCCAGCTTAATCAAATCTGGCGTGCCTCAGACGCTTTCGTGGACCTGCCGAAGAGTGCATCGGATTCCGGCCGCTTCCTCTGTGCCTTAGAGGGTCATGCCGAACAGAAGGCCTTCTGGGGGCAGTTCCAAGCGAAATCACACCCGCCGTGGCTCAACGACCAGATGAAGCAGCTGGTGGAGCTTTACCATGCTGCGAAGCCAGTAATGGAAGACCTCTGCATCAGCCTCTGGCCCGCCGAGCCCCTATCAAGCAGCTTCTTTGGCTTGGTTGCTTGGCTCCAAGGCGCCAGCCCCCAGGTGCTTCACTGGAAGTGGTCTTCCTGCATGGAGGGTGCACATCATGCATACATCTGCGTGAAGACGCACTACCCACGCATTAATGCGACGAAAGTGGCTTCGGGACCTCCTGCGGGCAAGGACTGCGCACCTGAGAAGTGTATGGCGGAGGTGACGGAAGGTGCTTGCTACTTGTAGCTTGCGTTGGTATTTCCCCGAAGAGGAAGGGATGATGCAGCACAGTAGAGTAAGTATTTCCCTCAGTTATGAAACCAAGGTTATCAATCCAGTAGGAGAATCACGCAACACCTCGTTAGCAGCACCTGCACACAAACAACAAATCCTTGCACCCAACGCAATCAAGGGGTTGTCAATCCCTCGGCGGTAAGTTGCAAGATTAAATTGTATGTGATAGATAGATAGATAGAAACAAAAATACAAAATAAAATAAATAAGATAAATTTGCAGCAAGTATTTTTAGGGTTTTAGTATATGATTTAGATAGACCCGGGGGCCATAGTTTTCACTAGAGGCTTCTCTCAAGAAAATAGCATACGGTGGGTAAACAAATTACTGTTGGGCAATTGATAGAAAAGAAAATAATCATGACGATATCCAAGGCAATGATCATGTATATAGGCATCACGTCCGAGACAAGTAGACCGACTCCTGCCTGCATCTACTACTATTACTCCACACATCGACCGCTATCCAGCATGCATCTAGTGTATTAAGTCCATAAAGAACGGAGTAACGCCTTAAGAACGATGACATGATGTAGACAAGATAAACTCATGTATGAATAAACCCCATCTTTTTACCCTTAATAGCAACGATATATACGTGGCATGTCCCTTTCTGTCACTGGGATTGAGCACAGCAAGATCGAACCCATTACAAGGCACCTCTTCCAATGGCAAGATAAATCAATCTAGTTGGCCAAACCAAATCAATAGATTGGAGAAGAAATATGAAGCTATAATAATCATGCATAAAAGAGATCAGAGAAGACTCAAATAATATTCATGGATAATCTGATCATAAACTCACAATTCATCGGATCCCAACAAACACACCACAAAAAGTGATTACATCGGATAGAACTCCAAGAACATCGAGGAGAACATTGTATTGAAGATCAAAAAGAGAGAAGAAGCCATCTAGATACTAACTATGGACCCGAAGGTCTGTGGTAAACTACTCACGCATCATCGGAATGGCAGCAAGGTTGATGTAGAGCCACTCCGTGATCGATTCCCCCTCCGGCGGAGTACCGGAGAAGGCCTCCAGATGGGATCTCTCGAGAACAGAAACTTGCGGCGGCGGAAAAAGTATTTTGTGGACTCCCCTGAGGGTTTCTGATTTTTTGGGAATTTATAGTGGAGGAATTAGGTCAAACGGAGCTCTGTGGGCCCCATGAGGTACCAGGGCGCACCTGCCCCCCAGGCGCGCCCTGGTGCCTCGTGGGCACCCCCTGGGGCTTCTGGCCTCCTCCCGAAGCTTCTAGTGTTGTATATGTCTAGAAAAAATCTCCAAAAAGTTCCGTGGCATTTGGACTTCGTTTGGTATTGATATTCTGTAAAACAAAAACAGGGCAGAAAACAGCAACTGGCACTGGGCACTAAGTTAATAGTTTAGTCTCCAAAAATGATATATAATTGCTGTAAATGCATATAAAAACATCCAAGATTGATAATATAACAACATGGAACAATTAAAAATTATAGATACGTTGGAGACGTATCAGCATCCCCAAGCTTAATTCCTGCTCGTCCTCGAGTAGGTAAATGATAAAAACATAATTTTTGATGTGGAATGCTGCCTATCATATTCATCATATATTCTTTTCTTTTGTAGCATGGACATTGGACTTGAATGATTCAAAGCAATAGTCTATAGTTTGACATGAAGATATAAATACTCAAGCATGCTAACAAGCAACCATGTTTTTCAAAATATCAACGCTAAAGAAAGTGATCCCTAGCCCATTATGCTCAATCATTGATCCATTCATGAAACACACTCAAATATTAGCTACATCCAATGCACAAGTATGACAATAGTGCTCTCTAGTTGGTGCTTTATAAGAGAAGATGGAGACTCAAGAAAATAAAAATTGCATAAAAGTAAATAGATAGGCCCTTCGCAGAGGGAAGCAGAGATTTGTCAAATGTGCCAGAGCTCAAAGCTTAAATTAGAGAATAAAAATATTTTGAGAGGCATGCTTTTCCGGTCAACGAAAACGACCGAGAATTCCCAATATCTTCCATGCTAGACACATCATAGGCGGTTCCCAAACAGAAAGTAAAGTTTATTTCCTTTCCACCATTCTTTCACAATCCAGGGCTTGCCGTATCCACGGGTGCCCTCCATACCATCACTTTCCAAGGAATTTTGTTGTTATTAATTTTGATTTCATTGTGGGACTGGGCATCCCTATTACCAGCCACTCTCTCGTGCAATGACAAGTGAATAAACACTCATCGTGAGAATAAAACACCTAGCATGGAAAATATTGGCCACCCCCTGCCGCTTCATGAGCGGTACGGGCACACAAAACAGAAAAGTTATTTTGAAAATTAGAGGTAGCACACGCAAATTTACTTGGAACGGCATTCAAATATCGCATATAGGTAGATATAGTGGACTCATTTGGCACAACTTGGGTTTAAGGAGTTTGGATGCATAAGCAGTATTTCCGCTTAGTACAAATGAAGGCTAGCAAAAGATTGAGAAGCAACCAACCAAAAAACGAAAACGGTCATAAACATGCATTGAACATAACTAACACCGAATAATGCACCATAAGTAGGATATAATTTCTTTGCATAACTATTGACTTAACGTGCATGCATAGGGAATCACAAACCTTAACACTAATATTCTTACTAAATCACAATTACTCAGTAACATGACTCACATATCATAATTTCCGTATCACAAAACTATTGCAAGGAATCACACTTATCATATCCAATGATCTATATGAAAGTTTTTATTATATCCCTCTTGAATATTCATCACTTTGGGACCAAATTCATATCTTGTGCAAATTACCATTACTATCATCAACTCTCAAAAAGATATAAGTGAAGCATGAGAGTGCAAATATTTCTTCAAAATTTCAATCTTATCAACTCTCAAAATAATATAAGTGAAGCATGAGAGTTTATTTCTTCAAAATTTTAATCTTGCCAACTCTCAAAATAATATAAGTGAAGCATGAGAGTTCATTTCTTCAAAATATAGCCACCACCGTGCTCAAAAAGATTTAAGTGAAGCACTAGAGCAACTGCGTAGCTCAAAAAATTTAAGTGAAGCATATAGAGTATTCTAACAAATTATGATGAACGCGTGGCTCTCTCAAATTGGTGTGTCCAGCAAGGATGATTGTGACAAACTAAAAAGCAAACAAAGCAAAGACTCACATAATACAAGACGCTCCAAGCAAAACTCATATCATGTGACGAATAACAATATAGCTCCAAGTAAAATTACCGATGGTTGGTAGAAGAAAGAGGGGATGCCTTCCGAGGCATCCCCAAGCTTAGACGCTTGAGTCTTCCTTGAATATTACCTTGGGGTGCCTCGGGCATCCCCAAGCTTTGGCTCTTGCCACTGCTTATTCCTTCATCCATCGTGATCTCACCCAAAACTTGAAAACTTCAATCACACAAAACTCAACAAAACCTTCGTGAGATCCGTTAGTATAGCAAAACAAATCACTACTTTAAGTACTGTTGCAAACCCATTCATATTTTATTTTTGCATTATACCTACTGTATTATAACTTCTCCATGGATTATACTCCCCGATACAATCCATATTTTCATCAAAACAAGCAAGCAACACATCAAAAACAGAATTTGTCAAAAACAGAACAGTCTCTAGCAATCTATTTAAAATCCATACTGCTGTAACTCCAAAAATTCTGAAAAATTAGGACAACGTGAGAAATTCATATACCAATACTGTGTAAAAATTTCAGATTTTTTTGACGCTCCAGTATAGAAACAAAATTCCAGCACTGGACGCAAAACTTTCTGTTTTCCAAACAGCATCAATTATACTATCTTCCAAATCATCCCAAAGGTTTTACTTGGCACAAAAACTAATTAAGAACACAAAACTCAATCATAACATTTGCATAAATATGAAAACACAAAATAATTTATTTTATTCATTGAGTTGTCTCCCAACAAGCTCTTTCTTTATAGCATTAAGATAGGCTTGAGATTTCAATGATGCTCTCATGAAAGATAGTAATTGAAACAGAAAGAAAGCATCATGCAACATGTGAAAAACACATTTAAGTCTAACATACTTCCTATGCATAGGCATTTTATAGGAAAACGAATTATCAAGGCAAGAAATATTTAGCATATGCATGGAAGAAGAAAGAAATAATAACAATCTCACAAAGAAAAGAGGTAATTTAATGACATGAGAATTTATAAAACCGCATTTCCTCTCTCATAATAATTACATGTAGGATCATAATCAAATTCAACAATATAGCTATCATATAAAATATTCTCTTCACGATCCACATGCATAAATTTTTTATAATCTTTCGAAATAGTGGGATTAGCATTAACTAAAGTTATGACCTCTCCAAACCCACTCTCAATATTATCGCAAGCATATTCATCATGAGGTTTAAATAAAATTTCAAGATCATAAGAATCATTATCACCCCAATCATGATCATTGCAATAAGTTGTAGATATAACAAAATCATCATCCCCAAGCTTGTAGTTTTGCATATTATTAGCACAATTGACATTAATAGAATTTATAATAACATTATTGCAATCATGCTTTTCATTGAAGGAGCTATCATGAATCGCTTTATAAATTTCTTTTTTCAACACTTCATCACAATTTTCCGGTTCATGATTTTCAAGAAAATCTTCATAGAGATAATCAAGTGCACTCAACTCACTAGCAATTGGTTCATCATAATTGGATCTTTTGAAAAGATTAGCAAGTGGATGAGGATCCATATCAACTGCTAGCAAGCGAAGATGCAAGCAAATAGAAGGCACATGGCAACACAAGCAAAGATAGCAAACAAGCAAAAAGGCAAATGGAAAATATTTTTGTATTTTTGTAAAAACTTTTTAGAAGTGGGGGAGATGAAAACGAGAGGCAAAGGCAAATAAAGTAAGTGCAAGGAGATGAAGTTTTATGCGTAGGTACTTGATAGATGTTGATGATGTCTCCCCGGCAACGGCGCCAGAAATTCTTCCTGCTACTTGTAGCTTGTGTTGGTATTTCCCCGAAGAGGAAGGGATGATGCAGCATAGTAGAGTAAGTATTTCCCTCAGTTATGAAACCAAGGTTATCAATCCAGTAGGAGAATCACGCAACACCTCATTAGCAGCACCTGCACACAAACAACAAATCCTTGCACCCAACGCAATCAAGGGGTTGTCAATCCCTCGGCGGTAAGTTACAAGATTAAATTGTATGTGATAGATAGATAGAAACAAAAATACAAAATAAAATAAATAAGATAAAATTGCAGCAAGTATTTTTAGGGTTTTAGTATATGATTTAGATAGACCCGGGGGCCATAGTTTTCACTAGAGGCTTCTCTCAAGAAAATAGCATACGGTGGGTAAACAAATTACTGTTGGGCAATTGATAGAAAAGAAAATAATCATGACGATATCCAAGGCAATGATCATGTATATAGCCATCACGTCCAAGACAAGTAGACCGACTCCTGCCTGCATCTACTACTATTACTCCACACATCGACCGCTATCCAGCATGCATCTAGTGTATTAAGTCCATAAAGAACGGAGTAACGCCTTAAGAACGATGACATGATGTAGACATGATAAACTCACGTATGAATAAACCCCATCTTTTTACCCTTAATAGCAATGATACATACATGTCATGTCCCTTTCTGTCACTGGGATTGAGCACCGCAAGATCGAAACCATTACAAAGCACCTCTTCCCATGGCAAGATAAATCAATCTAGTTGGCCAAACTAAATCAATAGATCGGAGAAGAAATACGAAGCTATAATAATAATGCATAAAAGATATCAGAGAAGACTCAAATAATATTCATGGATAATCTGATCATAAACTCACAATTCATCGGATCCCAACAAACACACCGCAAAAAGTGATTACATCGGATAGAACTCCAAGAACATCGAGGAGAACATTGTATTGAAGATCAAAAAGAGAGAAGAAGCCATCTAGCTACTAACTATGGACCCAAAGGTCTGTGGTAAACTACTCACGCATCATCGGAAGGGCAGCAATGTTGATGTAGGGCCCCTCCGTGATCGATTCCCCCTCCGGCGGAGTACCGGAGAAGGCCTCCAGATGGGATCTCTCGAGAACAGAAACTTGCGGCGGCGAAAAAGTATTTCGTGGACTCCCCTGAGGGTTTCTAATTTTTTGGGAATTTATAGTGGAGGAATTAGGTCAAACGGAGCTCTGTGGGCCCCACGAGGTACCAGGGCGCGCCTGCCCCCCCAGGCGCGCCCTGGTGCCTCGTGGGCACCCCCTGGGGCTTCTGGCCTCCTCCCAAAGCTTCTAGTGTTGTATATGTCCAGAAAAAAATCTCCAAAAAGTTTCATGGCATTTGGACTTCGTTTGGTATTGATATTCTGTAAAAAAAATAGGGCAGAAAACAGCAACTAGTACTGGGCACTAAGTTAATAGGTTAGTCTCCAAAAATGATATATAATTGCTGTAAATGCATATAAAACATCCAAAATTGATAATATAACATCATGGAACAATAAAAAATTATAGATACGTTGGAGACGTATCAGTGGTCGGATCACCGGGGCCCTCTATAGCAAGGAGAACCTGTTTTACTAGGTTTTTACTTCGGAATGCCGAAGTTGTAGTTTTGTAAAAAAGACAAGTGTTTAAAGTTTGCTATGATTGGCTTTTAATGTACCACCTGCTTTCCTTTTATTTTGACTCCTGTGCGACCGTTTAATATTGAAAGTGGCCAGTCATCGACATCCACCCCCTTGTACAGGATACGAGGGGTGTTTCTACAACAATTGATCCCTTAGCCGATGTCTCGGTGCCCCAGAGGCAGAATTGTTGATAAAAACTAGGCAATCGGATAGTTTTGGCTTTAGGACTTTCACTTAGTCATAGGAGCTTAACTGTGGGGGCTGGTGACCAGCCCCCCATTTTTTTGAAGTGTTCGACCCAGCCGAGGTTGATCCAGTTAATCACTTCGGCTCGTTTGACAGGAGCCCATCGTTTTACACGGATGACCTCTATCGATCTTTAGTTTGACACAGTCATCGGATTGCTGACCAGTTTGCGCCTATCATGACGGTCAGTCTTCGGCTTTCTCCACTGAGGCACTTAACCATTCGAGGTGGAAGTGGAATCGCAGTGGTTCTCCCTTTACACCCTTAGCCGAATAATGCAGAAACGTAAGGGGTAAGCACAGGAGCCGGGCAACCCAACTATTGACCAAAGACATGATTTCGAAACCGATGCATATAATGCAATGTTCGAGATGCCGAATACTTTTATAAGAGTATTAGATTAACTTGGCGATGAATAAGTCGAAGCCCCCGGTCCAGGACGGGTGAAGTAAAAATTGAATTGTATCGCTATGGTTATCTTTGGCTCAGAGACAAGAAGGAAAAGAAAAGAACACAAATACATGCGTATGGACCATAAAGGGTCTATTTTCTTTAATTTTATAGGGTCAAACCGTACATGCCGAGCTTTAACAAAGAAACTCTAGAAGATACATGAAATAAAGAGATTTAATACAGGGCGGCTTGCACTTGGATTTGAACATCCGTGATCGTCCCTGTCGCACGTGTGCGCCTCCGTGCTATGTCACCGTTGCTATGCATAATGCTTTCAACTGGCATAGCCTTTGAGGAGGTTGTGCTAAGTAGCGCTGTTCGAACAACTTTATGCTGCAGAACTCAGTCCTGGTGGGCCTGTGATAGTGCCTTGATAATAACCAGGATGGAGATGGGCCACTGTCCGGTTAAGCAGAGCAGTGTGCTTGCTTGTGATGCTCCACAACACCCATGGGATTTTAAGTGCAAAGTTATGAACCCGAGGTACATTGTCCTCGATGAGTAGTGGAGAACTATGGAGCGCGTACCCCTATTTGGAGGCACGACTTGGCTACCGGGGGGTTGAAGAGACACCTCGGATGCGCTTCGATGAGCACTTCTCCTATAACTTGGTGAGGTCCATGGATGCCTCCTCGGCTGCTTGTACCTCGACTGCGAAAGCCGTGGTTTGCTCCTCCGTACGGAGGGATCGTTCGGTGTTACCGTCAACTGTAATAACACCGTTGGGTCCTGACATCTTGAGCTTTAGATATGCGTAGTGTGGGACAGCGTTGAAGCGGGCGAAAGCGGTTCGTCCGAGCAGTGCATGATAATCACTGCGGAAGGGTACTATGTCGAAGATCAAGTCCTCGCTTCGAAAGTTTTCAGGTGAGCCGAAGACTACTACCAATGTTATGGTCCCTATGCACTGCGCTTCCACGCCTGGTATCACACCCTTGAAAGTGGTGTTGCTGGGCTTGATCCTTGATGGGTCGATGCCCATCATACTGATCGTGTCAGTGTAGATAAGGTTTAGGCTGCTGCCGCCGTCCATGAGGACCCGGGTTAAGTGAAACCCGTCGATAATGGGATCGAGGACCAAAGCCGCCAGCCCTCCGTGACGGATACTGGTCGGGTGGTCGCGTTTATCGAAGGTGATCGGGCAAGCCGACCACGGATTATACTTCGGGGCTCCAGGCTCTAGGGTGTAGACGTCCCGAAGTGCTCGTTTCCTTTCCTTCTTTGGGATGTGCACTACAAAAAAAACACTTCCATGATGATACGTCTTTGTCACAGTAGGTCACGTTTTCTGTCATGCATGTACATCCGTGACGATTTTATGACAGAATCAAGATAGTCATACCTGTGCTGTCATAGAAGTGTTCCATGACAATACTGAAATTATCATCATGGAAGTGTCCACTTCCATGACGATAAATGTCGCGTCATGGAAGTGTTTTCGTCAAGGGTGACCGACACGTGGCTTCCACCATAACGGGTCGCCGTTAAGCTATCGGGTTCGGTTTTGGATCCGATAACCCGTTAACAGCCCCGACCAATGGGGATTTTCCACGTGTAAAATTCTCATTGGCCAACGGATCCACGTGTCTGCTCGGCGTCGCGACAGATGTCATCCATCCAATGGACGAGACGCGCCTATGGAACAGTGACACGTGGCACAGCCCAAAACAGGCCCATTTAGCTAAAAGGGATAATTAATTTTATGCCCCTAGTTGGGTCCCACTCGTCTGTTTTACCCCTAACTTCAGAAACTCACCTGTTCTGTACAAGCCACTTTGCAATTCTTATGCTTTTGCCCTTTAACCCTTTGACCGTCACTTTGAAAAAATCATAACAAATTCATACTAACTCAGAAAAATGCAAATAAGATATCAAAATGTTCACAAAAACATCACCTATATGTGCATGTCATTTTCATTCTTAACAAAAGTGTTGGAAAGTCCTCATCTCAGTTTTAGCTCATATGACCTTAGTATGAACAGTACAATCTAAAAAAATTCAAAATTTTTTAATTTTTTTTGGTGGCAAACATTGACCAATGTTTTGAGTGCTTGCCAAGTTTCATAACAGAATGACATTCGTGGAAGTCATGGCAAAAAAAACAAAATTTTGAAGCATTGATTTTTTTTTGCCACGACTTCCACGAATGTCATTCTGTTATGAAACTTGGCAAGCACTCAAAACATTGGTCAATGTTTGCCACCAAAAAAATTTAGAATTTTTAGATTTTTTTAGATTGTACTGTTCATACTAAGGTCATATGAGCTAAAACTGAGATGAGGAGTTTCCAACACTTTTGTTAAGAATGAAAATGACATGCACATATAGGTGATGTTTTTGTGAACATTTTGATATCTTATTTGCATTTTTCTGAGTTAGTATGAATTTGTTATGATTTTTTCAAAGTGACGGTCAAAGGGTAAAAGGGCAAAAGCATAAGAATTGCAAAGTGACTTGTACAGAACAGGTGAGTTTCTAAAGTTAGGGGTAAAACAGATGAGTGGGACCCAACTAGGGGCATAAATCTAATTATCCCTAGCTAAAAAGGCCGGCCCAGTCAAAATAAGTGGGCCGGCCCATTTACGGCCTACTTTCGTCTGGCCCATTTACAAAAACGGCACATACGAGATCTGCCAATTCGACCCGTCAATGGCCCTTTAATGGTCTGACACCATTGCGACCCATCGTCTGTTCCAGCCCATTAACAGCCCGCTATGTCTTTGGGCTCATTTGCCGGCCGAGGTTCTTTCGGCCTGTTAGAGGCCCATTATAGAGATGGGCCAATTTCCAGGCTGTACGTCTTTCGGCCCGTTAGAGGCCCATTATAGGCATGGGCCAAATTCCTGGCAGTACGTATTGTAGCCTTTTAGCGGCCCATTAGGGATTTGGGCCAACTTCCAGCCTGGTGTATCTTTCGGCTTGTTAACGGCCCAGACCGTAGTTGGGCCATTTACATTCCGACCTAACTTTTGGCCTCTTAGCGGCCCATGTTCTCCATGGCCCAATTCCAGCCCGACATGACTTTCAGCCTGTTAAAGGCCCGTTTTGTATATGGGCCCACTTATGGTCCGATTGGCTTTCGGCCTGTTAATGGCCCGACATGGAAATGGGCCAAGCAATAATTTTGATCTATTTCGGCCTGCTAAGGGCCCGTAGGCCCGTTCCCACTGTTGGAGCCCAATCGAGGTTTCGGCCTGCTAACGGCCCGTCAACTAATTGGGCCTACCTTACATTTTGGCCTGCTAAGGGCCCGTCAATTAATTAGGCCTACCTTTCATTTGGGCCTGCTAACGGCCCGTCAACTAATTGGGCCTTCCTTACATTTGGGCCTGCTAAATTTCCTGCATGGCTCCAGGCCCATTGAAGGACAGGGCCAAATACAGTCCATCAAAGGCCCATGTCGATTTAGGCCCAGTTATTACTTTGAGCCCATTACGAGGAACAATTATGGACTGTGGCAGAGCCCATCTAGTAACTGCAGGCCCATTACGGGGCCATTACAGGCCCTGGGCCATTCCCCCTAGAAGAAGGGCCCACGTCGCTTTGTTCAAGTTATTAATTTCACTGCATATTTTGGCTTGTTTGCCGCCAGTTGAGGTTTCGGCCCAGAAAGCTCGGGTGCAACCCCGCGCTAAGCAAATATACGCATAAAAGGAAAAACGTAGCACATCGAAGCATATATTACAAGAAATTACATCCACTGGGCAATCAAAGATTGATGCCAGTGAAAATAAACGAACAGAGCTTAATGATCTACAACCTCACAATCTGCAACCTCGGCGCAGATGACGCCCATAAGCATGTGAGCAAGTTCTTTCTTCTTTGCTATACTGTCACTGAAATCATCGATCAGTTGTTGTTGCGCAAGAATGTGCACCTCTAATTCCTCTACGATTTGCATCATTGCTTCAGCCAGTAATTGGTTCGCAAACGAACATCTTTTCCGTTGGATTCGAGACAGAGGAAACTGAACAGATTCATATGGGGATTTTGGCAGGCTTGTAACAATGATAGTGGAAAGTGTCTCGACCACTGCATCATAACTTAAATTAGAGGGGAAACTGAACAGATTAATCAAGAGTTATTGCCATATTACCTTCACTAGATTTATTGGAGAGAAACAATTGGGTTGCCTTGCTGTCCTAAGACTTTGTCGTATTATCTTTAGCAACCTGCACCAAATCATCGGCCAGGTCAGTTAATACTTAATAGGAAAGCAACATTGACACAATGAACGTTTGGGCAACCAGACCACACCAGCCTACACCGAATTAACACAACATGGCACTGCTATCATCAGCCAGGTAAGTTAATAGGAAAGCAACATTGACAAAATGAACGATTGGGCAACTAGACCACACCACTAGATTTTAGTAATGTGCAATATATGAGATAGTACAATCATGCAGCTCAATATGCAAAACTACCAGGCAGTTTCCCTTACAAAAATCTACATTAGCGCCTTAATTATACATTTTGCTACAAGTAAATTTAGATCAGATAATTGGTGTAGGGTACTGAAGGTTGGATTCACGTCGTTGCTACTTAATAAACTACATATTGATGTAAAAATATAGTGATATACAACAGGTACTTACATCAGCATTGGAGCGCAGAGCATTGCTGGAAGATACTTTCCTCGACCACGATCCCAGTTTAGAACATTTGTTGTCCTTTAAGCATATTTTCTACAACAAAGATGCGTAAGATAGATGTAGAATATATAAGATCAAATGTGATCTGAATGCTATAAAATTTCATGATGCGAGGATACGCACACGCTTCCTAGCAAGGAGTTGACATGTTTTTGTTGAACTGGAGCGGACTGGTTCTTTGGCCATTGGAATCTGGTTATTATCTGGAGACTTGGGTTTCTTTGTGTTGGAGCAGTTCTGATGAACACTGGAGTTGGGTTACTATCTCATGGAGTTTGGATCTTCTGCAAAGAACTTGTTTGTACCCCTTCAGATTCTAACATAGCCCTCTTCCGCTTACATGCCTTGTACAGAAGAATGGTGCTTCTGTTATAAAACATGCTATGTCAGAGAGATGGAATAGGTACTGAGTACTCCCTCCATCCGGAAATAAATGGATGTGTCTAGACGTATCGTAGTTCTAGATACATCCATTTTTATCCATTTCTGCCACAAGTAATACAGAAGGAGGGAGTATGATGTACTCCCCGCGTAAAGAAATATAAGAGTGTTTAGATCACTATTTCTTTACAGAGGGAGTATAAGCTAAGGATACGATAGGACAACAGAGTAAAAGAAACTGTAGTTGAATGTAAAACTGTATGATAGCTGGAATAGGTACAAAAAAATAGCAAGGCAGTATATTCACATGTCTGATGGGCAAACTAAGATCACATTGCAACAGAACAGTAGAACAACACTTCAATGTAAAAAACCATGGTATGGTAGACGAATGGAGTACATACTGACGAACAACAATGCATGAGATATTCAGAAGGATGATGTCCAAACTAAGCAGATGGCATTGCAACAGAGCAGAATGATAGTACTTGAATTTGAAAAGTTGTTATCATGAATGGAATAGGTACAAACAAACTGGAAGGCATGTCATATTCACATGTATGATCAGCGGGCTAAGCACATGGCATTGCAACAGAGTAGATGCATTGCAAGACATTATATGCATGATGTTACCCATATCATGGGTCAAGTTAGAGCAAAGACCTTGTGGGGTGAATAGGAATCATTATCTCTCTGCAACTCTTCTGAAGAACTACATTTAACTGTTCCATCATATTGGATATCATTGACGTCGAGCATGTTGGCCGTTGCATTGCTCCGCGAGTTTCTTTTAGTGGATTTATTCTGATATTCAATATCACTGTGTGCAATAATATCTGACATGCATGGAAGACAACTAGTAGTGAGATTATGTAATGAGTGCCTGTAGGAGATGACATAAATAGTAGGAGTCCACTTAAATAGCAGCAACAGGTTGATACCTCAAAGACTAAAGAGAGAGCACACATGATAGCTACAAAATATATAATGTTTTTACTCGAGATTAACTAAATGGCACACAAAAGTACTACAGAACAACAACATAGGTAATACTAGAAGGGGTATAATCACCAGCCTATGGGATAGCTTTGGCTGAGGGACGATAACTATGGAACACCGTTAACTCCAGCACAAGTCTCTTATCTGAAGTAAGACTAAGAGATCAACATGAATGTACAATGACAAGTGATAATCTATTTTCCATGCTTAGATGAAGAACGAAGCCATAAATGCTGCACACAAGTAAGATGAGGGTACAACCTATCTTGCCGCCTTCCGTAGGAGTGAGCATCATCTGCTGAATCGTCGATGGCGTTGTGGTTGTTGTGGCTGTCCATGTCTGGCTGGCACATTCGAGGCAGAGAACTCTTGAGCGGGGAGTATAGCTCCCATCTGGTGCATGCTTCCCTTGTTGGAGCAGCTCCGGTGAGAAGGAAGACGGTGTGGCTGAAGATGCAGAAAACACACAATGTTAAGAATGACACATATATCTAATCTGAAGAAATACGATCAACACTCAGGTACGAGACTGGTCACATGTCAGTCCACTGAAAACTAAATTGTCGTCACACGCTTTTTTTTTTCACTGTCCGATCTACGCCGGATGGCTGGATGGCCGTCTTGTGCCTCCCGGCTGTCACTATTTAGGATCTTCCTCGAAGAGCCAGCGAGCATCGGCAGAGCAGTCTGCCTCCGCCATCCCTGGCCTCGGCAGCTCCGACCTCAACCCCGACCCCCACCCCACCACACTGCCGTGGTTGCGCCGCCCCCGGCCATACCTCAAAGACTCGCCGTCATCCAGATCTGGCGCCAGCAGTACCTTGACCCCACGCAACCCTAAGATAGGCACCGAAGCGCTGCTTCCGCGGTGAACCTGCGCCCCCTGCCCGCATCCCTACGATAGACACCGAGGCACTCCTTCCCCGGCCAACCGGCAGCCTAGGAGCTCCGCCGCCTCGAGGGGAGCTGCTTCCTTCCATTTGGAACCGACTGACCCAGAATAAAAATCTAGGCGACTAACGCCTAGGTATAGTGAATAAGATGAGTGTACGACCTATCTTGCGGCCCGGTGAAGTAGGTAGCTCCATCTGCCGAGTCGGTGAGGCCGGCGCGGTTGCGGTGGCTGCTGGCGGCGGGAAAGCAGATATGTGGCGGCGGTCGATGGCTACGGGGGAACAACACCGATGCGCTAGACGCTTCTGAAGTACGAGCCGCTCTGGCACCGTGCACGACAGCACGGTTGAATCAGCTCCTGTACGGTTCACGCGGTCGTCGTTGAGGCAGATCTGGTAGCACGGAGTAAGAGGCACACGGCCCAGTGCACGACGACAAATGGACTGTAGCTCCGGCACTGGGGAGGAGGGCGGCAGTGAATCTGGTGTGGTGGGGGGGGCATGGAGGAGGGGCTGAGGTTTTGCGGCAGGGGAGAAGGTGATTTGGCGCCCACGGTGTATGAATGGGGAATTGGGAGGGGGAACCATGTCTTACGGACACAGTTGTCTGAAATGTGGGGGAAGTTACAATTCTACCCCTGTCTTTTGGCTTGTGGGCTTGGGTCTGAGTCTTGAGGGTCGGGGATAGTAGGGTAACTTTGCTTCTCCCAAATAGTGGGCGCCAGCGATTTCGGGCGAGGAGGGCGTGCTTTGAAATAGTGGGCGCGAGCAATTTCGGCCGAGGAGAGGGTGTTTTGCCGCCCATGGTTTATGAATTATTCGGCGCGTGTGATTTCGGCCGAGGAGAGGGTGTTTTGCCGCCTATGGTTTATGAATTACTCGGTGCTTGTCATTTCGGCCGATGAGAGGGCGCGCTTGGATGAAGTTACAAACCTACCCTCGGTATACAACGGGCCAATTGATGCAGGTCCCAGATAGGCTGGTAATTTCACATCTCCCGTTTATTTGCTCGGACGAATTCCACCGAGCAGAGGGTGTTTTAGCAGTTCGTTCAAATTTTGGGAGAACAAGCATCCACGTCTACCGTACCAAGTTGATCCGAATCAAATTTAGAAATATTAGTTCTATAGTGTCACATCTTGCCACTTCTGTTTTAGATGGTGAGATGATGCTCGGGACTAATGTGTTTTTACATGCTCGTTGCTATCGATTAATTTGACAAATAGTTGACCCACTCAAAAACAGGAATCAAACCAGAAATGAAATAGCTCAATTCAATGAAATAGCTCTTTGACCCGGTCAAAATTGTGGACTAAATCCAAAATTGAACACATCAATTGAATAGCATGTTGTATTATAGTACTCCATGAACATGCTCAAAGTCAAATTAATGAACCTGTTTGATACACATATCTTCGTTCATGTGTGAATTGCAAACACCATGTTCTCCAATTCAAACATTTGAATACAATTTTATACTGAATCATGGTTTATATCAGTCTTCGATGCAAAAACGCGACCTCTCCCCTCTCCCGCACTCCCGTTCTCTCTCTAGCCGACATTCTTTGTTTCTATCGCGCGCATACGAACACAATCCTTATCGGTCTCTCTCTCTCTCTCTCTCTCTCTAGGTCTTTCTAGTTCGCATGCACACTCTATGTATAGGTCTTCCTCGCACACAATGTATGACTCTCTGGTCTAAGCTAAATAGCTAGGGTGCACTCATAGTACACACACAAATTCTCTCGCTCATTGTCCATAACTCTCTCACGTACCACTCCGCCGTATCCTGGCTCTTCTCTCACTCTCTCAAACATTCTATCTCCCTAGGTCACACATACACATATATCACTCGCACTAGATAGACCCATCTAACACTCTCTCTTCCTCGTTCTCTCTCTATCTCACGCGCGCGCGCGCACACACACACACACACACACACAATCCCCCCTAGCTAAGTACGAGTATCTCTCACTCCATCGTAGGCACACGCACTCCCCCCTAGGTATGACTATCTCTCACTCTCCATCAGAAACACACGCATTATCTCTTTCGCTCCCTAGGTCTATCTCGATCTCTCTCAGGGCATCTTTCTATCGCACACACACCCTTGTCTCTCGATCTCCCACCCATATAGTCCCCTCACGATCTCGAGGGGATCTCTCTATCACAAACACACCCTCTCTCCCTCCCCATGACTCCATTTTCTCCATACGTCCCTCTCAACATCTGTCCCTTGTTTGCCAGACCACTCTTGGACATGTGCTATAGGGGTCTTTCTCTCCGTTGCAAACAACCACACACTATCTGCGTGTTGTATATCCTCACCTTGCTTTCTCTCTCGAAGATGCATGTGTGATATGTTTGCGTAAGACACACACACTTTCTATCTATTTTATCATGTGTTGTCCCTTTCTCTTTCACACACACACTCTTTTTGCACACTCACTCTTTCTCCTTCACACACACTTGATCTCTCTCTACTTAGGTACTCTCTCCAGTCCATAGCATATAGAATTTTTGAAAAGTCAAACCTCACAAAGTTTGACCAGGTATGTGGAGAAAAACATTTACATCTAGAACGGGAAACATATATGATTAGATTCATCACAAGATGTAGTTTCATATTATATATACATCTTTGGTATTGTAGATATAAATAATTTTCTCTGTAAACTTGGTCAAAGTTTCCAAAGTTTGACTTTTCAAAAATTTATAGGCACTACATTATCAAACGGAGGGAGTATCTCTTTCCCTCTCTCAACTCTCTCACGCACCACTCCGCCGTCTCAGGGCTCTTCTCTCTCTCTTTCAAACTTTCTATCTCCCTAGGTCACACATACACATATCTTGCTCGCACTAGATAGATCCATCTAACACTCTCTCTCCCCCATTCTCTCTCTATCTCACACGCACGCACACGCCCCCCCTAAGTACGATTATCTCTCACTCCATCACACGCACATGCACTTCCCCCTAGGTATGACCATCTCTCACTCTCCATCACAAAAACACACATTGTCTCCTTCCCTCCCTAGCTAGGTCTATCTTGATCTCTTTCGGGGTATCTTTCTATCGCACACACACCTTGTCTCTCGATCTCCCACCCATATAGTCCCCTCACGATCTCGAGGGGATCTCTCTATCACAAACATACACTCTCTCCCTCCCCATGCCTCCATTTTCTCCATACGTCTCTCTCGACCTCTCTCCCTTGTTTGCCAAACCTCTCTTGGCCACGTGCTAGGGGTCTCTCTCTCTCCATTGCAAACAACCACACAATATATCTCTGTGTATCTCCTCAACTCGCTTTCTCTCTCGGAGATGCATGCGTGATATGTTTTCATAAGACACACACACTTTCTCTCTACTTTATCGTGTGTTGTCCCTTTCTCTTTCACACACACACACTCTCTCTTTTTGCACACTCACTCTTTCTCCTTCACACACACTTGATCTCTCTCTAGTTATGTACTCTCTCCGGTCCATAGCATAAATACATTTATTGAAAAGTCAAACCTCACAAAGTTTGACCAGGTATATGTGGAGAAAAACATTTACATTTGGAAGGACAAACATACATCATTAGATTCATCACAAGATGTAGTTTCATATCATATATATTTGGTATTGTAGATATAAGTAATTTTCTCTATAAACTTGGTTAAAGTTTCAAAAGTATGACTTTTAAAAAATTTATAGGCACTACATTATCGAACGGAGGGAGTATCTCTTTCTCTATCTCTACCTCTCACGGGCCTCCCCTCTCACTCGATCTCTCTTTACCGAGGGATTATACGGTCACTGGCTCAGCGTATAGCTCCGTATATTGTCTAGTTGACCGGTCAACCAGTCTACATGGTGCCTTGTCAGCTCGTGTTCTCTCTGGGTGTGTGGGCCCATGTGGCATTGGGTGAAAATAAACAAACTAGAGACCCATCTGCCACGGGGTGAAATAAACAAACTAGAAACCACTTGTGGCAGAACCCCGCACGCTACTAAATTGAGTGCACACTTCTTCCTCCTTAAAACAGTACTATAGTACTCCCTCCGTTTCTTTTTAGTCTGCATATAAAATTTGGTCAATGTCAAACTTCGTAAACTTTGACTAACTTTATAGGAGAATATCAACATTCACAGTATGAAATCAATATATTTAGATGCATCTTGAAATTAATTTTCATAGCATATAGCTTTAGTATTGTAAATGTCGATATCTTTTGACATAAAGTTGGTCAAACTTTGCATAGTTAGACTTTGACCAAATTTTATATGCGGACTAAAAAGAAACGGAGGGAGTACTAGATTAACACCTTCTTAGATGCCACCACGGACACACACTACGACAAAGCACATACACCACTGTGCGGCATGCACACAAGGACGCACTCGCGCACATCCAGCACACAATACACACCAACACACGTGAACACCGGCGTCGCCGTCGGCTGAGATGGAGGACGAGGCGGCCAACAAGCGGAGGCGGCTCGAGCCAAAACCGCATCCGGCAAGCCTGGACTTCATCAGTAGCCTCCCCGACGATATGCTGCTCGTCATCATCGCCCTCCTTCCCACCAAATTTGGCATGCGGACCACCCTGCTCTGCCGGCGGTGGCGCCCCCTCTGGCTCTGTGTCCCCCTCAACCTCACCGTCGACAGCTGCCTCTGCGATGGGGATTGCAAACGCATGGCCGCAGTCTCCAAGATCCTTGCATCGCACCCTAGGCCAGCCAGATGTTGGTACGTCTCCAACGTATCTATAATTTTTGATTGTTCCATGCTATTATAGTATCAATCTTGGATGTTTTATATGCAATTATATATCGCCTTTTGGGACTAACCTATTAACCTAGTGCCCAGTGCCAGTTGCTGTTTCTTGCCTTTTCAGAAAATCATTATCAAACGGAGTCCAAACAAAGAAAAAACTTTGGATTAATTTTTTCTGGACCAGAAGGGACCCTAGAAGCTTCGGGAGAAGACCAGAAGAGTCACGAGGGAGCGACAAGCCCGGAGGGCGTGCCCGGGGGGGTAGGCGCGCACCCCAGGCTTGTGGGCCCCTCATGGCACCTTGACCTAATTCCAGCGCTATAAATTCCCAAATATTCCCAATATACCAGAGTGACAGAAGAGAAAACCTTTCCACCGCCGCAAGCCTCTGTTCTTCTGCGATTCCATCTAGAGGCCTTTTCCGGTACTCTGCCAGAGGGGATATCGATCACGGAGGGCTTCTTCATAAACCTTGCTGCCCTTCCGATGATGTGTGAATAGTTTACCACAGACCTACGGGTTCATAGCTAGTAGCTAGATGGCTAATTCTCTCTCTTTGATCTTCAATACCATGTTCTCCTCGATGTTCTTGGAGTTCTATTCGATGTAATCTTCTTTTGCGGTGTGTTTGTTGGGATCCGATGAATTGTGGGTTTATGATCAGATTATTCATGAGAAATATTTGAGTCTTCTCTGAACTCTTTTATGCATGATTGCTATAGCTTTGTATTTCTTTTTGATCTATCCGTTTGGTTTGGCCAACTAGATTGATTTATCTTGCAATGGGAGAGGTGCTTTGTGATGGGTTCAATCTTGCGGTGTTCTATATCCAGTGACAGAAAGGGACAAGACACGTATTTGTATTATTGCCATTAAGGATAAAAAGATGGGGTTTAATCATATTGCTTGAGTTTACTTTGTCTACATCATGTCATCTTGCTTAAGGCGTTACTCTGTTTTATACTAAATACCCTAGATGCATGCTAGATAGCGGTCGATGGGTGGAATAATAGTAGTAGATGCAGGCAGGAGTCGGTCTACTTGTCTCGGACGTGATGCCTATATACATGATCATTGCCTTGAATATCGTCATAACTATGCGCTTTTCTATCAATTGCCCAACAGTAATTTGTTTACCCACCGTATGCTATGTGTTAGCGAGAGAAGCCTCTAGTGAAAACTATGGCCCCCGGGTCTACTTTTACCACATATTAAAATCCAAAAATACCTTGCTACAATTTATTTACTTTTATTTTCTTTTGCAATTTACTTTTATATCTATCACTATCACAATTAATCCTTGCAAGTGACCGCTAAGGGGATTGACAACCCTCTTATTTGCGTTGGGTGCAAGTGTTTGCTTTTGTGTGTAGGTACTGCTAACGAGGTTCTGTGTGGTTCTCCTATTGGATTGATAACCTTGGTTCTTAACTGAGGGAAATACTTATCTCTACTATACTACATCATCCTCTCCTCTTTGGGGAAATCCTAACGCAGTTCACAAGTAGTAGGAAGAATTTCTGGCGCCGTTGCCGGGGAGACATCACCAAAACCTATCAAGTACCTTCGCACAAACTATCACCTACTTGCTCTTATTTTTATTTGCCTTTTATTTGCATTTGCCTCTCGTTTTCATCTCCCCCACTTCTAAAACAATTTTACAAAACCCAAAAATATTTTTATTTGCTAGTTTGCTTGCTTTGTCGCTATGTCTCAAGAGAACACAAAATTGTGTGACTTTTCCAATACTAATATATTTTTAATTAGTACTCCAATTGCTCCTCCTGCCACTAGTGCGGAGTCGTGTGACATTAATGCTGCTCTGCTTAATCTGGTTATGAAAGAACAATTTTCTAGTAGTCCTAATGAAGATGCTGCATCCCATCTTAATACTTTCGTTGAACTTTGTGATATGCAAAAGAAGAAAGATGTGGATAATGATATTGTTAAATTGAAATTATTTCCGTTATCACTACGAGATCGTGCTAAAACTTGGTTTTCATCCTTGCCTCGAAATAGTATTGATTCTTGGGATAAGTGTAAAGATGCTTTTATTGCCAAGTATTTTCCTCCCGCTAAGATTATTTCTCTAAGAAATCAAATTATAAATTTTAAGCAACTTGAGCATCAACATGTTGCACAATCTTTGGAGAGAATGAAATTAATGATAAGAAATTGCCCTACTCATGGTTTAAGCTTATGGATGATCATACAAATTTTTTATGTGGGACTAAACTTTGTTTCTAGAAATCTTCTAGACTCTACCGTAGGTGGTACTTTTATGGAAATTACATTGGGAGAAGCTACAAAACTCCTTGATAATATTATGACAAATTATTCTCAATGGCACACTGAAAGAACTCCAACTGGTAAGAAGGTAAATTCTGTCGAAGAAATTAATACTTTGAGTGATAAGATAAATGCTCTTATGAAATTGGTTGCTAGTAAAAGTGCTCATATTTATCCTAATGATGTGCCATTGTCTACTTTGATTGAGCAAAATAATGATGCTATTGATGTGAATTTCATTTCTAGAAATAATTCCAACAACAATGCTTATAGGGGTAATTTCAATCCTAGGCCATTTCCCGGAAATTCCTCTAATAATTATGGTAATTCCTATGGTAATTCATATAGCAATAATAATAGGATACCCTCTTATCTTTAAAGTAATATTAAAGTATTTATTAATTCTCAAAAGATTTTCAATGCTATGGTAGAAGAAAAATTGAATAAAGTTGATGACATGGCTAGGAACATGGATAGAATTGCTCATGATGTTGAAAATCTCAAAATTAAAATTTTGCCACCAAAGCATGATATAAATGAGTCTATTAAATCTATCTATGTCTCCATTAATGAAAGTAAAGAAAGAACCGCTAGGTTGAGAGCTATGCGAGAATTCCTAGAAAAAGCCATCCCACCCGGTTTCTATCGTGGTAATGATGAAGATATTAAAATGATTGGTGTCTCACCTATTGAATCCTTGTTTAGTAATATAAAACTTGATGAGAAAGGGACTGGATATGAGTCAACTTTAGCTAGAAGGCGTCCCAATTATTTGGAGGGTGATGATCTTAATGATAAAAATGATAAAAGTGGGTTTGGAGAGGTCAAAACTTTAAATAGTGATATACCCACTTCTTTGGATTAAAAGGGCTTAAATTATGATAATTGCTCTTTAGTTGAATGTATTTCCTTTTTGCAATCCATGATTAATTCACCTAATGCCTATGAACAAAATAAAGCTTTCACTAAACATATTGTAGAAGCTATGATAAAAGCTCATGAAGAAAAGCTTGAGTTGGAAGTTTCAATTCCTAGAAAATTACATGATGAATGGGAACCTACCATCAAAGTTAAAATCAAAGATTATGAATGCAATGCTTTGTGTGATCTAGGTGCTAGCATCTCAACTATACCAAAATCTTTATGTGACATGCTAGGTCTCACTGATATGGATGCTTGTTCCCTTAATTTACATCTAGCGGATTCCACCATTAAAAAACCATTGGGTAGAATAAATGTTGTGCTTATTCTTGCAAATAGGAATTATGTGCCCGTGGATTTTATTGTGCTTGATATTGAATGCAATCCGTCTTGTCCTATAATACTTGGTAGGCCTTTCCTACGAACCATAGGTGCTATTATTGATATGAAAGAAGGTAATATAAGATTTCAATTCCCATTAAAGAAAGGGATGGAATAGTTCCCTAGAAATATAATTAATCCACCATATGAATCTGTTATTAGGGCCACCTATGGAATCAATTTGAAGGATGACAACACTTGAAACAATGCATTATGCCTAGCTAGGGGTATAAAACAATAGCGCTTGTTGGGAGGCAACCCAATATTTATTTTTATTGAAAATTTTATTTTCTTGTGTCACACAATTATAGCTTATGTTATGATTGTATTTTTATCTTTTAATTAGTGTTTGTGCCAAGTAATGCCTTTGGGATGATTTGGATGATAGTATAATTGATGCTATTTGAAAACAGAAACTTTTACGTCTAATTCTAGAATTTTCATTCTGTACTGGAGCGTGGCAAAATTCTGAAATTTTTACACAGTATTGTTATATGAATTTGTTTACGTTTTCCTAATTTTTCAGAATTTTTTGAGTTACAGAAGTATGGCTTTTAAATAGATCTTTACAGACTGTTCTGTTTTAGACAGATTCTGTTTTTGTTGCATAGTTTGCTTATTTTGATGAATCTATGGATCGTATCGGGGGGTATGACCCATGGGAAAGTTGGAGTACAGTATCATTATTCCAATATCAAATATGAATCAATTTACAACAGTACCTAAAGTTTAAGATTTATTTGTTATACTAACGGATCTCACGAGGTTTCTGTTGAGTTTTGTGTGCTGAAGTTTTCAAGTTTTGGGTGAGACTACGATGGATAAAGGAATAAGGAGCGGCAAGAGCCTTAGCTTGGGGATACCCAAGGCACCCCAAGGTAATATTCAAGGAAGACTTAAGCGTCTAAGCATGGGGATGCCCCGGATGGCATCCCCTCTTTCGTCTACAATCTATCGGTATATCACTTGGAGCTATATTTTTATTCATCACATGATATGTGCTTTACTTGGAGCGTCTTGGGCTATAGTTTGCTTGCTTTTGTTTGCTTTTTAGTTTGCCACAATCATCTTTCCTTAACACACCTTTTTGAGAAGGACACACATTAATCGTGATTTGTTAGAATACTCTATGTGCTTCACTTATATCTTTTGAGCTAGGCAGTTGCTCTAGTGCTTCACTTATATCTTTTAGAGCACATCGATGGTTATATTTTAAAGAAATAGTTGCACTCTCATGCTTCACTTATGTCTTTTTTGAGAGTCTAATAAATAGCAATGGTAATATGCACGGGTTATGAATTTGGTCCTAATATGATAGGTATTCAAGAGGGATATAATAAAAACTTTCATGTAGATCACTGAATATGGTAAGTTTGATTCCTTGCAATAGTTTTGCGATATTAAGATGGTAATATGTGGGACGTGCTAGTAGATAATTGTGGTTTAGTAAGAATATTGGTGTTAAGGTTTGTGATTCTCGAAGCATGCACGTATGATCTGTCATTATGCTAAGAAGTTGGAGCATGATTTATTATTGATTGTCTACCTTATGAGTGGCGGTCGGGGATGAGCGATGGTTTTTTCCTACCAATCTATCCCCCTAGGGGCATGCATAGTAGTACTTTGCTTCGAGGGCTAATAAACTTTCGCAATAAGTATGTGAGTTCTTTATGACTAATGTGAGTCCATGGATTATACGCACTCTCACCTTTCCGCAATTTGCTAGCCTCTTCGGTACCGTGCATTGCCCTTTCTCACATCGAGAGTCGGTGCAAACTTCGCGGGTGCATCCAAACCCCGTGATATGATACACTCTATCACACATAAGCCTCCTTATATCTTCCTCAAAATAGCCACCATACCTACCTATTATGGCATTTCCATAGCCATTCCGAGATATATTGCCATGCAATTTCCACCGTTCTTTTATATGACACACATCATCATTGTCATATTGCTTTGCATGATCATATAGCTGACATACTATTTGTGGCTCACCACTGTTCATCATTTTCATACATGTTACGCTAGTGTCATTGCACATCCTGGTACACTGCTAGAGGCATTCATATAGAGTCATATTTGTTCTAGTATCGAGTTGTAATTTTTGAGTTGTAAGTAAATAGAAGTGTGATGATCATCATTATTAGAGCATTGTCCCAGTGAGGAGATAAAAAAAAGAGGCCAAAAAAAGCCCAGCGAAAAAAAGAAAAAAAGAAGAAAAAATGAGAGAAAAAGACAGAAGGGGTAGTGTTACTATCTTTTTCCATTCTTGTGCTTCAAAGTAGCACCATGTTTTCATATAGATAGTCTACTATGTTGTCACTTTCATATACTAGTGGGAATTTTTCGTTATAGAACTTGGCTTGTATATTCTGATGATGGGCTTCCTCAAATGCCCAAGGTCTTCATGAGCAAGCAAGTTGGATGCACACCCACTTAGTTTTTATTTTTGAGCTTTCATACACTTATAGCTCTTAGTGCATCCGTTGCATGGCAATCCCTACTCCTCGCATTGACATCAATTGATGGGCATCTCCATAGCCCATTGATTAGCCGCGTCGATGTGAGACTATCTTCTCTTTTTGACTTCCCCTTATTAATCTCTATCATCATTCTATTCCACCCACAGTGCTATATCCATGGCTTGCGCTCATGTATTGCGTGGGGGTTGAAAAAGCTGAAGCGCGTTAAAAAGTATGAACCAATTGCCCGGCTTGTCATCGGGGTAGTGCATGATAAATATTTTGTGTTAAGAAGATGGAGCATGATAGGATTATATGATTTTGTAGGGATAACTTTCTTTAGCATTTTTATTTTGAAAGATATGATTGTTTGTTAGTATGCCTGAGTATTGATGTCTTTATATCAAATTATAAACTATTGCTTTGAATCATTCGGATCTTAATATTCATACCTCAAAGAGAATTACATGATGAAACATGTTAGGTAGCATTCCACATCAAAAATTCTTTTTTTATCATTTACCTACTCGAGGAAGAGCAGGAATTAAGCTTGGGGATGCTTGATACGTCTCCAACGTATCTATAATTTTTGATTGTTCCATGCTATTATAGTATCAATCTTGGATGTTTTATATGCAATTATATATCATTTTTTGGGACTAACCTATTAACCTAGTGCCTAGTGCCAGTTGCAGTTTTTTGCCTGCTTTTGCCTTTTCAGAAAATCATTATCAAACGGAGTCCAAATGAAGAAAAAACTTTGGATTAATTTTTTATGGACCAGAAGGGACCCTAGAAGCTTTGGGAGAAGACCAGAAGAGTCACGAGGGAGAGACAAGCCCGGAGGGCGCGCCCAGGGGGGTAGGCGTGCCCCCAGGCTTGTGGGCCCCTCGTGGAACCTCTTGACCTAATTCCAGCGCTATAAATTCCCAAATATTCCCAATACACTAGAGTGAAAGAAGAGAAAACCTTTCCACCGCCGCAAGCTTTTGTTCTTCCGCGATCCCATCTGGAGGCCTTTTCCGGTACTCTGCCGGAGGGGGAATCGAGCACGGAGGGCTTCTTCATCAACCTTGCTGCCCTTCCGATGATGTGTGAGTAGTTTACCACAGACCTACGGGTCCATAGCTAGTAGCTAGATGGCTTCTTCTCTCTATTTGATCTTGAATACCATGTTCTCCTCGATGTTCTTGGAGTTCTATTCGATGTAATCTTGTTTTGCGGTGTGTTTGTTCGGATCCGATGAATTGTGGATTTGTGATCAGATTATTCATGAGAAATATTTGAGTCTTCTCTGAACTCTTTTATGCATGATTGTTATAGCTTTGTATTTCTCTCCAATCTATCGGGTTGGTTTGGCCAACTAGATTGATTTATCTTGCAATGGGAGAGGTGCATTGTGATGGGTTCAATCTTGCGGTGTTCTATATCCCAGTGACAGAAAGGGACAAGACACGTATTTGTATTGTTGAAATTAAGGATAAAAAGATGGGGTTTAATCATATTGCTTGAGTTTACTTTGTCTACATCATGTCATCTTGCATAAGGCATTACTCTGTTTTATACTTAATACCCTAGATGCATGCTGGATAGCGGTCGATGGGTGGAGTAATAGTAGTAGATGCAGACAGGAGTCGGTCTACTTGTCTCGGACATGATGCCTATATACATGATCATTGCCTTGAATATCGTCATAACTATGCGCTTTTCTATCATTTACCCAACAGTAATTTGTTTACCCACCGTATGCTATGTGTTCGAGAGAGAAGCCTCTAGTGAAAACTATGGCCCCCGGGTCTACTTTTACCATATATTAAAATCCAAAAATACCTTGCAGCAATTTATTTACTTTTATTTTCTTTTGCAATTTACTTTTCTATCTATCACTATCACAATTAATCCTTGCAAGTGACCGCTAAGGGGATTGACAACCCTCTTATCTGTGTTGGGTGCAAGTATTTGCTTTTGTGTGTGTAGGTGCTGCTAACGATGTTCTGTGTGGTTCTCCTACTGGATTGATAACCTTGGTTCTAAACTGAGGGAAATACTTATCTCTAATGTGCTGCATCATCCTCTCCTCTTCGGGGAAATCCCAACACAGTTCACAAGTAGCAGACGCCTTGACATCTGCATGTTCAGTACCAACTGCAATGTCCAAACCAAGTTCGATGAGTGGTTCTTATCCCCCGCCCTAGATCAGCTCGAGGAACTCAGGTTTGAAGGTGGACGATGTCGCTCTCTGCCGCTGTCCGCGCTCCACCTCGCGCCAACGCTGCACCACGCCAGGTTCAGCTCCTGCTATTTTCCCCAGATTAATGCCGCGCCCGCTCTTCTTCTCCCTCAACTCAAGTAGCTCAGCCTCTTCGACATTGGTACCTCGAAGGAGGCTATGGAGTGGCCGCTCCGCGGCTGTACAACGCTCGAGTACCTTTGTCTTCAACAGATCCACGGGTTCATTAGTCTCCACATCACCTCGATGAATCTCCGATGGATTTATGTGTCTTGCTGGCCCTGCAACAGGACATTACTTGGGAAGAGATCAGTTGAGCTGTTTCATGATATGGTCACTGAGAATGTGCCTTTCCTTGAGAGATTGCTTGTATCTGATCTAGAAGGTCCAACAAAAATCAGGGTCATTGACGCGCCAAAATTGACAGCGTTGGCTTACTCTTCTGCCAAATTCTCTGAACTTGTTATTGGATCCATAACTGTTCAGGTACAACACTCTTCTTCTTCTCCTTCTTCTTCTTCTTGAAATTCACATTTTTTTTCTTGATGTATGTTTGACTGTCATCCAGAAAATGATTCCCACAAGCTTGACCCAGTCTGTGCGCACAGTGAAGATTTTGGCAATAAAATCTATCGGCCCCTATCTGGATCAAGTTGTTGGATTCCTTAGAGGCTTTCCATGCACGGAGAAGCTACTCATCAAGGTGAAACTCCTTTCCTATTAAATGTGAACCACAACGCAACTCAATTTTTTCATAATTTTTCCCAAGTTACAATGACAAATGTAGTGTTCAAAACTGTATCTAGGCACTATACTGAAAGAAATGTTTTTAGTATTTTTTCTCACGTGATCACCTGCATCGTTTTTTGTTGTTGTAGCCAAGGCTAGTCATAGTGGGAAGTAACTTGTTATCCTAAGTGCAAGTACTACCTCTGTGACGCCCTCTACTCGACCGTGCACTAATCATACACGCAAATGTGCACGCTCGAGAACAGAGACACACGGGAAGATATCACAACACAACTCTAAACTCAAATTTAAACATAAATCTTCATATTACAAACCAGGGGTCACGAGGACCCGAATACATAAGTCATACACACAAATAATATCTGGGTACAGACATAGTTAGTCAAGTTTGCCTTAAGAAGGCTAGCACAAACAGCGACACTGATCGAAAAGGCGAAGGCCTCCTGCCTAGGGCCTCCGAACTACTCCTGGTCGGCTGGCTCAACCCACTAGTACGTGCCTCCAGGGCTCTCCTGGTAGTAGTCTCCTGCGGTGGCGTCTGGCTCCGGGACTCCATCGCCTGATCGCAGCAACCGAATATGGGGAAAACGAGATAGCAAAGCAACCGTGAGTACTCATCCAAAGTACTCGCAAGACTGGCATCAGAACTATACTAATTATGCATCGGTATCAAAGGAATGGGGCTATATCTTTGGACTGAACTGCAGAAATGCCGGGACTGAGGGGGAGAGGCCTAGCCTATCGAAGACTAGCATCTTGAAGCAATCTTGCAGCATCAGAAGAGAGTAGAACATAGTAGCATATAATAGTGGTTATATAATAGAACACCCTGAGATCCTTTCTCGACTCCCTATGAGAAAGTGATCCCGAGAGCAGTAGTATCAGTTTAACATTGTATCAGTATCCATTTGTAGTTGTAGCAGACCAGGATACAACTTCGAGCGTCCTGTTACCGTGGACACGGCTATTTGAATAGATAACTTCCCTGCAGGGGTGCACTACTGTTACCCAACACGCTCGATCACATCTGGCCGGACACACTTGCTGGGTAATGCACGGCCTCGGGTGATCGACACGACGCAGTCCTACCTAGGCTCAGTAGAGAGGTCAGCACGCCGGTCTAAATCCTAAGTGCGAAGGGGTCTTGGGCCACCTCCCTTTGCACTCCTACACGTTGCGAGACTGGCCGGGGCCCAGGCGCGACACTGTATACACAGTGATGTAACCAGCCCGCATCTCTGAGCTGTGACGTCTGAAGAGCTTTCGGCTGATACATACGACGTAGAGGGCCCCATTAAACCATTATCCCATGTGGTGGTAGTGCGTATAAGGCCAGCGGCCTACTCAGATCCAATACCCCAATCCGTTAGGCGTATTTAGTAACTCGCAGAGACGAACAGGGTTCCTGTCGCTCCGACTTGGTAACACATGTCGCGCGGGTGCTCTTGGAGCCGACCCGTCTTTAATATTATTCACTCGTGGGCACCCTTGGGGCCAGCCCGACTTTAACAGTTCAAAGTATTGCAATAAGTAAGCAATTCCGTGATCATCACCCAGAGTGATCACGGCCCGATATCAAGCATGGCAAACGGACAAGGGTGAAGGGCCACAGTTGGAACATAGCATAGCTAACTAAGCATCATGGGACAACAGGTAGGTATAACAGCAGGCGACAAAATCAGGCTATGCATCAGAATAGGAGCTATCGGAATAACAACAGAAGCAATTCTAATACAAGCATAAGAGAGAAAGAGTGGGCGATATCTGGATGATCAAGGGGGTTTTGCTTGCCTGGAAGCTCTGCTGAGAGGGGCTGGTCGTCGGAAGGCTGCTCGTCTGGAGCGTAGTCGTACTCAGCTGCGTCGGTGGTGGTCTCGGCGTCTATCGAGAGAGAAGGAGGGGGAAGAAACAATAAATTCACGGCAACAATGCAATCACTATGCATGATGCGCCTAAATGATATGTAGAGGTGATATATTGCCTATCTAATTGTTTTAGACAATTTAGGAATTTATTTAGATTTATTTTATCAAGGTTATGCACTATTCATCTATCGAATACGGGCAAAAAGTTCCATGCTCATCTAGATAGGAGTGATGGTCAAGCATTTTGACCACATATCCGGATTCTTCATATTTTTCTGATCGTTTTTCATATATAAATTATTTTCATTCGAGTTACGGTTTATTTTATATGATTTTTCAAAGTTTTAATCATTTTTTGGAATTAATTTAATTATTAAATTCGAATTATCCGAAACAGTGCCAGGTGACGTCAGCAGAACGTCATGATGATGTCAGCAGTCAACCCAGCCGGTTGACTGGTCAAACCTGACCAGTGGAACCCACTGGTCAGTGGCACAGTAGTTAATTAGGGATTAATTAATCTAATTACAGGTTAATTAGGCGGTGGGACCCATTAGTCAGTGACTAATTAGTAATTAATTTAATTAACAAATTAATTAACATTTTATTTATTTATAAAATCATTTTATTACATGTGGGACCCGCATGTCAGTGGCTGGGCCAGCCCAGTCAGCAGTTGACTAGGTCAACCCAGTCAACTGGGGCCCGCAGGGCCCAGTGGTCAGCGGCATAGGCGCGGCCACGTCGGACGCCGGCCGGAGACGCGCCGGAGCTGGCTCCTGCGAGCCAAACGCGGCGGCGCGGCTCGGGAGGTGGTCAAGATTAGCCCTCCGGCCACCAAATCGAGCGCGGAGGGGCGGGATCGAACGTGCGCGGAGCGGCGCATCTCGTGGTGGTACTGGCCCGGCCGGAGACGGGCTAAAACGACGGCGGCGAGCTCGAACGCGGCGGCCGGAGTTCGGGCATCGGCGGAGCACGGCGAAACGCGGCGCTAGCGAGCAACTAAGCAGCTAGGCGGGCTCTACGTGTGCGCGCGAAGTCGATGGACTGGCGCGCGTGACCAAATGGTCACCGGACGGTTGCCGGCGACGAGCTCGGGCGGCGAGGAGTTCAGGCATGGCGGCAACGACGGCTACGGTGGCGGGATCGCACGGGAGAGAGAGGGGAAAGGAGCGCGGGCTCACCGTGAGCCTGCAGGTGAGCTAGGTGGGCGCGGGGAAGGCTCGACGGTGACGAAATCGACAGCGAGGCGACGGCGGCCGTAGGAGGAAGACGGAGTCGCCAAGCTCGAGGTAGTGGCGTTGAACTCCAACGGGTGGCCTCAGACGACGTTGCGGAGGCAGGCGGAGCGTGCAGGCACGGTGGAACGGCGAGGTGGGCGCGGTGGCCGCGGGATCGACGGCGACGGCGGAGTGAGCTCTCGGGCGCGAGAGAGAGAGGGCGAGCGAGCGAGAGGGAGAGGGGGGTAAATATCTGGGGGCGGCTAGGGTTGTCACGGTGGCCTCCTTATCCTCCCCGTCCTCCTGTAGCGACGCAGAGGCGAGCAGGCGCGGCGGGAACGACGAGCCGGCGACGGGCGCGCGCGCGCGGCGAGAGGTTAGGGAAAAGGCCGAGCGGCGTGGGCTGGGCCGCACTGTAGCCCGTAGGCTTTAGTGCACAGTAGGTTTTAGCCTTTTTGCTTTTTCTTTTTCTATTTTGACTTTTCCTTTTCTGTTTGCATTTTCTTTTAGCTCCAAAAGACTTTTGTAAAATGTGAGACTAGGCTCAATAAATGCAGTGCAATATTAACTACTACCAGAAATTGGTTTGGAGATAATATGATTCCATTTGCAATTTTATTAAACAAATGGCATTAAATATTGCTGTTTGGTACTGTTTTGATGATGTTAGAGTCATCTAGGTAATTTAGGTGATGTTGTTTTTCTTAACATAATTAGTTATGGATTATTTGCTATTTAATGAACATTTTATTTTCCAAATTGGAGCAACTTTTACTTTCACTTCAATTTTGAATTTCAATTTGAATTGGAATTTGAAATGAGATATGATGCAAATGATGATCAAGCACTATTAAACATGCTGACTTGGCATTATCAAAATGTGATCACTGTAGCTTAATTACATGGGGTGTTACAATTCTCCTCCTCTAAAAGAAATTCTCCTCCCGAGAATTAAGAGGTAGGCTGAAAAAGAGCAGGATACTCTTCACGAAGACGATCTTCGCGTTCCCAAGTGGCTTCATCTTCAGAATGATTCGACCACTGAACTTTAAGGAACTTGATTGCCTTCTGATGAGTCCGACGTTCAGCTTGATCAAGAATGCGGATCGGATACTCTTGATAAGAAAGATCCTCTTGCAATTCAAGCATTTCATGATCCACTGCTCGGATAGGATCCTTGAAGCAGCGACGGAGTTGCGATACATGGAAGACATCATGTACTTGGGAGAGGTTTGGCGGCAATTCCAATTGATATGCCACTTCTCCTCGTCGGGCGAGGATACGGAACGGGCTAATGTAGCGAGGAGCTAACTTGCCTTTGATCCCAAAACGGTGAGTGCCCTTCATCGGAGTGACATGAAGGTAAGCTTGTTCGCCAGGTTGATAGACCATTACCTGGTGTTTTCGATCATAGTTGCTCTTCTGTCGAGACTGAGCAGCTTTCAAATGATCACGGACAATGCGGACTTGTTCTTCAGCTTGTTGAATAATGTCCGGTCCAACAAGTGACCGTTCCCCAGTTTCTGACCAATTCAGAGGGCACTTACGTCCATAAAGAACTTCAAATGGGGCCATCTTCAGACTTGCCTGATAGCTATTGTTGTATGAGAATTCAGCATATGGGAGAGATTCCTCCCATTTCTTACCGAATGAGATGACACAAGCTCGAAGCATATCTTCAAGCACTTGCTTGACTCGTTCAACTTGTCCCTGGGACTGGGGGTGAAAAGCGGTGCTGAAGGATAGATGAGTTCCCATAGCTTCTTGGAAACTGTTCCAAAATCTTGAGGTAAAGAGGCTGCCACGGTCCGAACTGATCTCCAACGGAACACCGTGGAGTGACACAATTATGGAAACATACAAGTCTGCTAACTGACTAGCAGTGATTGTCTCCTTGACTGGCAGAAAGTGAGCAACCTTTGAGAATCGGTCAATGACGACAAGAATAGCATCATGACCCTTCTGCGATCTGGGAAAACCAGTAATGAAATCCATTTCAACTTTGTCCCATTTCCATTCAGGAATAGCAAGTGGTTGCAGAGTTCCAGCAGCCTTTGATGTTCTGCCTTGATGCGATGGCAAACGTCACACTCAGCCACATAACGAGCAATGTCATGCTTCATATCAGGCCACCAGTACTGTTGACGAATGTCTTGGTACATCTTGGTGCTACCGGGATGAATTGACAAAGGGGTATCATGTGCTTCTTTCATAACATCCGAATGAGAGTCCAGATTATGCTTTCTGGGGACCACTAGGCGGCCTTTGAAGAACTAGACACCATCAACATCAACATGAAAGAACGAAGAATTTCCCTTGGAGAGGTATTTCTTAATCTTCTCGACTTCAGAGTCATATTTCTGCCTCGTCTTGATGTTGCACTCGAGGTCCGGTTCAACAACCAGGGTATTGAGATAACCCTGTGGAAAAATATGAAGGTTTAACTTGTGAAGCTCTTCGTGGAGAAGTGGTTGCGCTTGTTGAACCATGAGGTTGTTGCAATAAGACTTGTGACTCAAGGCATCGGCCATTACATTAGCCTTGCCAGGGGTATAAGAAATATCCATGTCATAATCAGCTATCGTCTCGAGCCATCTTTGTTGACGGAGGTTCAAATCTGGTTGAGTATACAGATATTTCAGACTTTGGTGGTCCGTGTATATCTCACAACGATTACCGAGAAGGTAATGTCGCCACAGTTTCAGAGCATAGATAACTGCTGCTAACTCAAGATCATGTGTTGGATACTTATCTTCATGAGGACGCAACTGACGAGAGCCATAAGCAATCACTTTACGCTCTTGCATTAGGACACAGCCTAATCCTTCACGGGATGCGTCGCAATATATCACAAAGTCCTTGCGGGAATCAGGGGGAGCTAGCACTGGGGCAGATGTCAACTTATCTTTAAGTGTCTGAAAACTTTCTTGGCACTTTTCCGTCCACTCAAACTTCTTGCCCTTGTGGAGCAAATCAGTTAGTGGCTTAGCAATCTTGGAGAAGTTCTCGACGAAACGGCGGCAATAGTTGGCGAGACCGAGAAAACTCCTGACTTGCTTAACATTCTTCGGGGGAGTCCAGTCAAGAATAGCCTGAACTCGTTATGGGTTAACAGCAATGCCATCTTTGGAAATCACATGACCGAGATAAGTCACCTCAGATAACCAGAATTCACACTTGGAAAACTTGGCATACAGCTGGTGTTCTCGAAGTTTCTCCAATACAAGCCGAATATGTTTGGCGTGTTCTTCTTCATTCTTGGAAAATATAAGGATATCATCCAAATAAACCACGGCGAAATTGTCGAGGTAGTCCATGAAGATATAGTTCATCAATCGAGAGAAGGTTGCTGGAGCATTAGTTAAACCGAAGGACATGACGGTATACTTGTATGATCCATAACGAGTAACGAAAGCGGTCTTCGGAATATCCTCTTTACGAACTCGGATCTGATGATAACCCAACCTTAAGTCGAGTTTAGAGAACACAGAGGATCCAGCAAGCTGATCATAAATATCGTTGATCTGGGGAAGTGGATATTTGTTCTGGATTGTTGCTTGGTTAATAGGCCGATAGTCCTGGACCAATCGGTTTGTTCCATCCTTCTTCTTTACAAAGAGAGAAGGCGCTCCCCAAGCAGAAGAACTGGGGCGTATGAAACACTTTTTAAGTGACTTGTCGATTTCCTCCTTAAGTTCAAGGAGTTCATGCAGCGGCATCTTGTATGGGTGCTTGGCAATAGGAGTGGTGCCTGGTTTCAAGTCGATGACGAATTCAACGGCTCTAACAGGGGGTATTCCTGGAAGTTCTTCTGGAAAGACGTCCGAAAAATCGCGAACGACTGGAACGTTCTCAATTCCCTCAAGAGGTGAAGCGTTCAAAGCATTCAGAGCATGTATCCGAGCTTCGGCATTCCGAGTAATTCGGGCGGTGTAGTTTACTATCTCGTCAGAGGGGTGAAGGAGTTGGACGACTTTAGTGGCGCAATTGATCGAAGCAATGTGAGCTTTCAACCAATCCATTCCCAGAATGAGATCTATGGTGGAAGACTTCAAGATGATGGGTGAAACAAGGAAATTTAATCCTTTGATTTCAGCAGTGACATTGTGTGCCATCATGGTGGTTTGACACTGACCTCCAGGGGTGCGGACAACTATTGGCATGTTCATCTTTTGAAATGCAATGTCATGTGCTAATGCAAATGCTTCTGTCATGAATGAATGCGATGCTCCTGAATCAAATAAAACAGAAGTAGGTACTGAGATAACAAGAAGGGTACCCATCACAGTTTCAGGTTGATCCTGAACTTCTTCAATATCGACATGGTAAGCCTGTCCACGTCCATAAGCAGAAGGCCCGGTATTATAGTTGCGGGTCTGGTTGTTGCCACGGCCATTTCCACGGCCAGCATGAGGAAGTGCCAACTGATTCTGATTCTGGCGGCAGTTGGCAAGGTGACTTGGGCGGCAACACTTGAAGCACAGACCATCTTCAGGACGAAGAGGAGCAGCACGTGGTGGAGCAGCTTGAGCTCTTGGCTGCCTCGGTGGTGGAGGAGGCAGACGGGGTGCAGCATAGGAGGGCCTCAGCGCAGGGGTAGTTGGACGATACATGCTGTTGGGAATCCATATTTTACGCCTTTGCCCTGAGCTCGAAGATGAGCCAAAGTCACGATTGCGCTTGATTGATTCCCTATGTTCCATCTGAGCGGTCTCAACCTGGATAGCCTTGTTCACCAGAGTGGCGAAGTCAGCGAAGTCATGAACAACAAGTGCAAGCTTGAGATCTGGGTGGAGTCTGTCGCGGAATTTCTCCTGTCTGCGAGCATCTGTGGCAACGTTTTCTTCAGCATAGCGGGACAGGTTAAGGAATTCCCGCTGATAAGCTTCGACAGTCTTACTGCCCTGAGTAAGGTTGCGAAACTCCCTTTTCTTCCGGTCCATGATTCCCTGAGGAATGTAGCGGGCGCGGAAAGTAGTCTGAAACTCGATCCAAGTAATGACTGTCCCAGCAGGTAGTGAACTCCTGTGGGTGTGCCACCATTGAGCAGCGGCACCCTTCAAGAAGTAGGACGCGATGGTGACAAGGTTGGCGGGGGCGACATTGGCAGACTCCATCTCGTAGGTGATGTCGCGAAGCCAGTCATCAGCATCCAGTGGCTGTTCAGAGTTGCGGAACATAGTAGGGTTGAGACGCACAAACTCCTGCAGAGTTATTGCGACAGGTTGCTGATTTTGAGCATTCTGATTCTGGTGCGGAAACTGAGCCATGATCCCAACCATGAACTGGCGGTTCAACTCAAATTGCTGCATCATAGCTGCCATATAGTCTGGCGGTGGTGGTTGCTCAGGAGCACGGCCACGACCACGACCACCTGGTTTGACCATCCTGCTAAAGATTTAATAGGGGGTAGTTTAGTAAAAGCAACTGCAAGTGCATGGAGTCATACATGATGTATCGCGAATATTGAACACGAGTGCAATAGATACATAACAGTAGTCAATTAGGACATACAGATCCATACACAGAGTCGGTTACACGCGGACAACACAAGTTCGGGAATTAAACAGCTAGACAAACTAGGCGGCGCGCAGGCACGCGGTGAGGAATACACAACGAGACATAGCAAAGGCTACATCAACGTCGGGGAAAACCACTGAAACCAGGTAACTGCAGGTGCGGACGATGAGTGTCCATGGCAGGAAGGTCCTGCGCTCCGTGAGCACTCTGATGCAGAACCCGATCTCGAACTGGTAGAAGAGGTTCACGTGCGGGTGTGTGACCTCCAATAGCAGGCCAATCAATACCTGCCGGCATCTGAGTCCTGCACGGGTAAAGGATGTACTCAGGATGTATCCCTGCACGAACAGCTGGCAGCAACTGTGTCATAGCATCGTAGATACGTGCTCGAGTGGCAAACAACTCGATGGCAAGAGCCCGGGCAGTGCGATCCAGAGCCTGAGTGCACTGAATCAAAATCTGCGGGTCGTATCGACGTCGCTCGAAAGGGGCACAGACAGCTGTGTAGTATCCGGTAGCATCTCCAGCAGGGGCATACGAGATGTATCGGAACTCGGAGTCATCCAGGTGACTATGCTCTCCACGAAGACGTGCGACAGCAGAATGGGCAGCGTCATGGACTACCATATCAATCGTCATGCCGAGACCATGAAAAGTGTGCAACTCAGTGACGGAGTCGTTCCGCTGATCAAAGATACGAACATCGGCATGGTACTGCCCCTGGTTGAACTCGCGGTAATCCTCGTAAACCATGTACTCGGGGTACCAACGGTAGCCCACTCTGGTCAGGAGGGCGATCAGAATAGCTGGAATACCAGTCGCATCACGAGCCCAAGTGCGAAGTACAAGCTGCGTCGTAGGACGCGGCGGAAACAAGCGGTCCATCTGAAATAGAGGAAATTCAAGATTGTCAAAAGACAGTGAGTGAATTCTTGCATCGTGCATTCAAGAAAGTAATTTGCAGATAATCAAAGCTCCGGGTGGATGTGATCACGAGAACCTAGGGTCAGAGTTAGTAAAATTTTAACCCGAATAGAAGAGAGAGTAGAATCCCAGAGTAAGGAAGAGGAATAAAAGATCCTAATACCACCCATTGGCGACGTGGGCCCGTAAGCCACACAGCCATGTTAGTAAAATATAGTTTTTCAAAGACTAGACTCAACTTCGACCAAGGAATTGGAAGGGGGCTTCCTACAGGCAGTCTGCTCTGATACCAACTTGTGACGCCCTCTGCTTGACCGTGCACTAATCATACACGAAAATGTGCACGCTCGAGAACAGAGACGCACAGGAAGATATCACAACACAACTCTAAACTCAAATTTAAACATAAATCTTCATATTACAAACCAGGGGTCACGAGGACCCGAATACATAAGTCATACACACAAATAATATCTGGGTACAGACATAGTTAGTCAAGTTTTCCTTAAGAAGGCTAGCACAAACAGCGACACTGATCGAAAAGGCAAAGGCCTCCTGCCTAGGGCCTCCGAACTACTCCTGGTCGGCTGACTCAACCCAGTAGTACGTGCCTCCGGGGCTCTCCTGGTAGTAGTCTCCTGCGGTGGCGTCTGGCTCGGGGACTCCATCGCCTGATCGCAGTAACCGGATATGGGGAAAAATAGATAGCAAACCAACCGTGAGTACTCATCCAAAGTACTCGCAAGACTGACATCAGAACTATACTAATTATGCATCGGTATCAAAGGAATGGGGCTATATCTTTGGACTGAACTGCAGAAATGCCGGGACTGAGGGAGAGAGGCCTAGCCTATCGAAGACTAGCATCTTGAAGCAATCTTGCAGCATCAGAAGAGAGTAGAACATAGTAGCATATAATAGTGGTTATATAATAGCAACGCCCTGAGATCCTTTCTCGACTCCCTACGAGAAAGTGATCCCGAGAGCAGTAGTATCAGTTTAACATTGTATCAGTATCCACTTGTAGTTGTAGCAGATCAGGATACAACTCTGAGCGTCCTGTTACCATGGACACGGCTATTCGAATAGATAACTTCCCAGCAGGGGTGCACTACTGTTACCCAACACGCTCGATCACATCTAGCCGGACACACTTGCTGGGTAATGCCTGGCCTCGGGTGATCGACACGACGTATACCTACCTAGGCTCAGCAGAGAAGTCAGCACGCCGGTCTAAATCCTAAGTGCAAAGGGGTCTTGGACCATCGCCCTTTGCACTCCTGCATGTTGCGAGACTGGCCGGGGCCCAGGCGCGACACTGTATACACAGTGACGTAACTAGCCCACCCCAGCAATCAGCCCGCATATCTGAGCTATGACGTCTGAAGAGCTTTCGGCTGATACATACGACGTAGAGGGCCCCATTAAACCATTATCCCACGTGGTGGTAGTGCGTATAAGGCCAGCGGCCTACTCAGATCAAATACCCCAATCCGTTAGGCGTATTTAGTAACTCGCAGAGACGAACAGGGTTCCTGTCGCTCCGACTTGGTAATACATGTCGCGCAGGTGCTCTTGGAGCTGACCCGTCTTTAATATTATTCACTCGCGGGCACCCTTGGGGCCAGCCCGACTTTAACAGTTCAAAGTATTGCAATAAGTAAGCATTTCCGTGATCATCACCCAGAGTGATCACGGCCCGATATCAAGCATGGCAAACGGACAAGGGTGAAGGGCCACAGGTGGAACATAGCATAGCTAACTAAGCATCATGGGACAACAGGTAGGTATAACAGCAGGCGACAAAATCAGGCTATGCATCAAAATAGGAGCTATCGGAATAACAACAGAAGCAATTCTAATGCAAGCATAAGAGAGAAAGAGTGGGCGATATCTGGATGATCAAGGGGGTTTTGCTTGCCTGGAAGCTCTGCTGAGAGGGGCTGGTCGTCGGAAGGCTGCTCGTCTGGAGCTTAGTCGTACTCAGCTGCGTCGGTGGCGGTCTCAGCGTCTATTGAAAGAGAAGGAGGGGGAAGAAACAATAAATTCATGGCAACAATGCAATCACTATGCATGACACGCCTAAATGATATGCAGAGGTGATATATTGCCTATCTAATTGTTTTAGAAAATTTATGAATTTATTTGGATTTATTTTATCAAGGTTATGCACTATTCATATATCGAATACGGGCAAAAAGTTCCATGCTCATCTAGATAGGAGTGATGGTCAAGCATTTTGACCACATATTCAGATTCTTCATATTTTTCTGATCGTTTTTCATATATAAATTATTTTCATCCGAGTTACGGTTTATTTTATATGATTTTTCAAAGTTTTAATCATTTTCTGGAATTAATTTAATTATTAAATTCAAATTATCCGAAACAGTGCCATGTGAGGTCAGCAGAACGTCATGATGACGTCAGCAGTCAACCCAGACCAGTGGGACCCACTGGTCAGTGGCACAGTAGTTAATTATGGATTAATTAAAATAATTACAGGTTAATTAGGCGGTGGGACCCATTAGTCAGTGACTAATTAGTAATTAATTTAATTAACAAATTAATAAACATTTTATTTATTTATAAAATCATTTTATTACATGTGGGACCCGCATGTCAGTGGATGGGCCAGCCCAGTCAGCAGTTGACTGGGTCAACCCAGTCAACTGGGGCCCGCAGGGTCCAGCGGTTAGCGGCACAGGCGCGGCCACGTCGGACGCCAGCCGGAGATGCGCCGGAGCTGGCTCCGGCGAGCCAAACGCCGCGGCGCGGCTCGGGAGGTGGTCGGGATTCGCCCTCCGGCCACCAAATCGAGCGCGGAGGGGCGGGATCGAACATGCGCGGAGCGGCGCATCTCGTGGTGGTACTGGCCCGGCCGGAGACGGGCTAAAACAACGGCGGCGAGCTCGAACGCGGCGGCCGGAGTTTGGGCATCGGCGGAGCACGGCGAAATGCGGCGCTAGCGAGCAACCAAGCAGCTAGGCGGGCTCTACGTGCGCGCGCGAAGTCGATGGACTTGCGCGCGTGACCAAATGGTCACCGGACGGCTGCCGGCGACGAGCTCGGGCGGCGAGGAGTTCGGGCATGGCGGCAACGATGGCTACGGCGGCGGGATCGCACGGGAGAGAGAGGGGAAAGGAGCGCGGGCTCACCGTGAGCTTGCAGGTGAGCTAGGTGGGCACGGGGAAGGCTCGACAGTGACGAAATCGACGGCGAGGCGACAGCGGCCGTAGGAGGAAGACGGAGTCGCCGAGCTCGAGGCAGTGGCGTTGAGCTCCAACGGGTGGCCTCAGACGACGTAGCGGAGGCAAGCGGAGGGTGCAGGCATGGTGGAACGGCGAGGTGGGCGCGGTGGCCGTGGGATCGACGGCGACGGCGGAGTGAGCTCTCGGGCACGAGAGAGAGAGGGCGAGCGAGCGAGTGGGAGAGGGGGGAAAATATTTGGGGGCGGCTACGGTTGTCGCGGTGGCCTCCTTATCCTCCCCGTCCTCCTGTAGCGACGCAGAGGCGAGCAGGTGCGGCGGGAACGGCGAGCCGGCAACGGGCGCGCGCGCGTGGGGAGAGGTTAGGGAAAAGGCCGAGCGGCGTGGGCTGGGCCGCACTGTAGCGGCGTGGCGAGAGGTTTTAGTGCACAGTAGGTTTTAGCCTTTTTGCTTTTTCTTTTTCTGTTTTGACTTTTCCTTTTCTGTTTGCATTTTCTTTTTGCTCCAAAAGACTTTTGTAAAATGTGAGACTAGGCTCAATAAATGCAGTGCAATATTAACTACTACCAGAAATTGGTTTGGAGATAATATGATTCCATTTGCAATTTTATTAAACAAAATGGCATTAAATATTGCTGTTTGGTACTGTTTTGATGATGTTAGAGTCATCTAGGTAATTTAGGTGATGTTGTTTTTCTTAACATAATTAGTTATGGATTATTTGCTATTTAATGAACATTTTAGTTTCCAAATTGGAGCAAGTTTTATATTCACTTCAATTTGGAATTTCAATTTCAATTTGAATTGGAATTTGAAATGAGATATGATGCAAATGATGATCAAGCACTATTAAACATGCTGACTTGGCATTATCAAAATGTGATCATTGTAGCTTAATTACATGGGGTGTTACAACCTCCGTCCTGGTTTACTAGTCCCCTTCGTATTTTGGAGTATCAAATTTTGACCATAGATTTAACTAACAAAATGTTAATGCATGTCACTAAAAATTATAGATTCGTATTTGAACATAATTTCCAATGGTATAATTTTTTGTGACATGCATTGACATTTTGTTAGGTAAATCTATGGTCAAAATTTTACACTAAATATGAAGGGGACCTATAAAACAAGACGGAGGTAGGAGTATTACAATAGTGGGCTATAAGCCCTTTTTAGTTGTTGTAGCCAAGGCTAGTCATAGTGAGAAGTAACTTAGACTACTAGTAACACTATGGTTAGCCTAAGAGCAAGTAAAACAGTGGGCTATAAGCCCGCTTACATGGCATTTTCGCCTATGTGGAGGAGAGAGACAAGCAAAAAAGGAGGGAGTGGGCTGTAACCTGGGACCCACTGACCTGCCATTAAGCTTATATGAAAGCTTCACAATGTGCTGCCTCTAGTGTAGTTTTAAAGTTGGACCCACAACTAAATAAAATGTAGTACTAGTACTAGAGTACTCCTATCCTATGGCTAATTAGAGGCAAGTATAGAGGCAACAAATGCTCACACTATGGCCAACCTCTTCACGTGCTCCTAGGTAAAATGAGTAAATGAGAGGAAAGAGAAAGAGAGAGAGTGAAAATTATCACTAGCCTTAGAGCCAACCCTACTGTATGAGCGAATGATATTGGTAGCTCTTGATGACATGGTAATCTTATATAGCCAGCTGCTCTAATATGTTCTCTTCTTTTGCAGATAAAAAAAGACCCGAAAGTGAAAAATGTGCTGCAATATAACAACCTCATCGAATGCCTTGATTTCCATCTTATAGAAATTGTTTTGATCGACTACCGAGGCACCACATCCGAGATTAAATTGGCCAGGTTCTTGTTTATGAAGGCAAGTGTGCTCAAGGTAATGAGGTTTGGCGTTCTCTGGCGCAACAATGAATGGTGTGCTGATCACCGCAAGCGTCTAAAGCTGAATGACAAAGGCTCTACAAAAGCTGAATTTGTTTTTGAAAGATCAAGTGACGAGAGACGCGCAAGTTTATTTACCGATTAGTGACTTGTTAGGGGCGGTGGATTTTAGTTTGTATGATAATGCTGCATCCACCTAAAGTAATGAAACTTCTTACGTAAACTTCCTAATAATTCCCTCTTCGTAGGTGCATCATTACTCCTAGCATTTGTAATATCAGTTTGAACCTTGTAAAATTACGACTATCTAGCATGTGGTACTATGTTACGATTAATGTTCGCGTGCATAGGTGCGGCAACGATGTAACCAATATACCCATTACAATATTTTATTCTAACTTGTGGCAACGCATGGGAAAATATCTAGAACACGACTAGTTGTAAGCAGGGTAGCTCTACAGCCTTGATGATAGTGACTGCACACGGTGAGGCTGACTTTGGTAACCCGAACACGCCGCCTGCACTCTGGTGTCATCTCCGGCGCAGGGTCTTGTCACTTCACTGTGAGGAGCAGCACGTAATAATTTGACCAACGGGTAGTACATTGGTAGTACTACTACTATACCACTGTCTGGATTTAGTAGTACTACCACCGGCGTTTGGATTTAGTATTTGACTAGCATGTCACAAAAAATATACTACTCCCTCCGTAAATAATACATGGAGTATTGTTTTATTCGTATTTGAGTGTAGTTTCCGATGATATTATACATTCTCCCTTTTGGTTGAGGGCTCAAACATGAAATCTCATCAACCACACTAGTACTTGCACCGCATTCGCCCCGCATTAATTGCGCCAGCTTCCAACATAATTGCACGCAGAATTTACCTCAATCTCCTCATAACTATGCACGCATGCAGCGAGACAGGGAGCAGTGCATGCATGCGGAGCGGGAATTGAGGCAGCAGCAAGCATGCGATACTATGCAAATGCAAGGGCAATTTTGTCCAGAAAAAATAGACTGAGTCTTCCCTTGGTATGTGCGCTCGACCTTAGGCGCAGAGAAAAAAGGACCGGAGGGAGTACTACTACTAGTAAGGACCGAGGAGTAGATAGCCAACGCACACGTGAATGCAAACGCAGTCTGCACTTCTCATATAAAGGCTCCCCACCAGTCCAATCCATCTACGAAATCCTATGCACCTACGCACCCTAACCAAGGGCAAGAGTGATCACTCCAATTGCAAGATCAATTGACCAGAAGCTAGAACCATGGAGGCGATGAGCGCGAGCATGAGCCGGCTGTGCCAGATGGTCCATGATGCCGGCCTACGGCCCGACACCGAGGAACATCTCCAGGTCGTGCTTGAGGCCGCCAGGGCGAGAGTCCTCTTGGACGACAGCTTCATCCCCTTGTTCGACGAGGCCCTCGTTGGCTTCCTGGACAAGTTCACCATCGTCAAGAAGCTCGCGGACGAGCTTGACGTACGCCTCCAGCCCACGCGCCCAGGCTCTGCGATGCCCGCCACCCTCACCGGCCTCTATGGTGACAACCTCTTCGACGCACTGGTAGCCATGCGACTGCCCGCCGTCGCACCGGAGAATGTCCACCTCGAGGTCGCGCTCACCGCACAACGCCTTGCCCAGCAAAGACACCATCAACATAATCACCCATGTCTATGAGGAAATCGTCCAGAAGGACCACTACGTGCCAGAGGAGGACGATAGGATAGTGGCCTTCTTGGACCGCAGAGCAACCCTGGACGACATTGTTCAGAAGCAGGTTGACCTCGCCGCCAACGCCGCAACTCCTCACCCGTCGGTTGGTGTCCCGGCGCACTAGGGTGAGAGGATGTCGTTGATGGATCCGTATGCATATTAATATTGACGTGTAAATTATGGGCTGACATACATACTAGAGAATATATATACCTCGTTGCAATGCTCGGGCAATTATCTATTGCGCTAGAAAATATTTGGCCACGTGGCACCACCCACTCTGAGAAACAACTCAGGAGGGAGGGAGGATTCATCGGTCTTGCGTCCCATTAGTAGTACGTGCAAAAGCCTGGCTCTACGTGCAATAAATACTTGTCCTAGGGGACGGAGGCTACGTCCAATCTAACGTCTTATCACCCAATAAACAAATAAAATGTCCCACTTGTGCACATGCAAGAAAATGGAGAAGGGCAGATGGTTAGATTATAGGAGTAGTACTTAGTTTTTTTTAAAAAAATTAGTGAAGGAGGATCACCCCTGCCCTCTAGAAGCCTCCAAACTTTGGAAGATTTTCCCCAGTACTACTACCGCCGTCTGGATTATTAGTCTCACCTTATTTTGGGTCAACGATTGACAAACATACTACTACTCCAATGACATTACGTATTAGGAGTATTTGACTAGCATGTCACACATTTTTTTTGTTTGATTCGTATTTGAATATGTTTTCCAATGACATTATATTGGCCACACAATTTTATTAGTTAAATTAAGGGCCAAAATATGACACAAAATACAAGGGGGACTAGTAAACAAGTACGGTTCCCGATACGGCTTGAATGCAAATAAAGTAGAGGGTGGCGGTTCCCGATGAACGGCCATTGATGTTTATCCTCCTTCAATTCGCATGCTGAGGGAAGTAGTACTACTGTAGTAAATGGGAGAAGCGGCATGCAGCCAGCAGCGCAGCACCATGGGCGTGTTTGGTTGGGTCGCTCGCAAGTTTCATTTGGCCTCCTGTAACCACCACTGCATCGCGTCGTCGTGGCCTTGATTCTTACTGTATCGCATTCTCATTTCAGCTGATAAAAACGTGTGTCATCTCTTGCTCACCTTTTGCATGATGGCTTATAATAAGTGTTACACTTCACAAGTTCAAAACGAGAAATTGGAACACGTACAGTCCCGTTCGCGTCGCACCCCAGACGGTCGTTCCGGCCCACCGCTCAATGCACAGTGGCTAGCCATATCACTTACATGTGGGACCGCATGTAAGGAAAGAGATGATGGCCGAAATTGGCAAAACTCCCCTGCTTATCGCGCGGGAAAAGCCCAGCGCAAGCATTTTTAATCGTTATTTCTAATTTTTGAGGGAAAATCATTATTTCTATCTATCGGTCGCGCCAAGGAGCAGAACCAAATGTTACAACTTACAAGTTCGAAAGGAAAAGCCTGCCATGTTCGCGTCGCACCCCCACACGGTTGGTCCGACACGCTGCTCAAGGGGGAACGCGTGCTGTCTTGCATTTTCTCTTACAAGTGGGACCGCAGTTGAGCAAACCAACTATCGGCAAACCCCCACCCCGCCCGCCGCGCGATGGCTGAGTTAGAGAAACGAGGAGGGAGAAGAGATAGCTGTAGCATGGACTCCAAGAAATTTTGTGTCAGATGGGACTCGTGGTGGTGGCGTGTGCCGTACTCCTGGACGTGAATGCTTGTTCTGGCCCGTGCCACCCCACTATATCGAGCTGCTGGTGACATAGAGCGAACACATTAGTATCTCTCCAGGATTACGGTACCACTAGTAGTACTAGTTTTATTAACATATGGCCCACCTCACACTGTCGCCAGATTTCCTGGAGTTCGTGCTCGGCCCTCCTCTCTCTCTCCTCAGCCAGCCAGCAGATGCGTAGAGTGTGCCCATCGTCGGTTTGCTGACATTCGGTCCCACATGTCAGTGAAAATGCAAGACAAAGCACATTCACTGGGTGAGCGGCATGCCTGACCGACCATGTGGGGTGCGATGCATACGCGACAGGCGTGTTGTAATTGTACGCGACAGGTTGGAGGTTTAGGAAGATGATCCCGCCATCCATTTTTCATCCAACGGCCCGAGCCAAATCGACTGGCCACAAAAAAATATTCAGGCGACTGTCATCTAGCCATGCCCCTTGTTTCCAAAGGAAAATATCCATGCACTCCATTTTTTGGCGGGTATACTAGAATATATATATAACATGTTGCAATGCACAGACAATTATGTATGGCGGTAAAAAATATTTTGCCGCGTCGCAGCACCCACTCTGAGAAGTGACTCGAAAATCATTCATAAATTAAGTAAGTTTATAACATGCATATGCAAATATACCATTTATTACATACAACAAGTCAGCAATGCACAACGACAACGAGGATACATTCTAAATACTAAAGTTTTTATCGCACAACAAATAACAAGCAATGAAATGAACTTCAGGTCAACCAATCCTCGGCGTTGGAAACACTTGCTTTGAACCAGAAGTGAGCCTCTGGGCAGGGCCAGCTATTGTCAATATCGAGACCAACGCAAGACTCACCATCCAGGCTGAAGCAACCTATATCAGGAGTACGAAAATTGTGATAGCCAGCGTAGGGAGCTATACCAATGTGCGAGGTATAGATACAGTTGCTTCTCATAAATGGTAACGTTGTGCCAATAGCAGCCAGATCGCCTTTCACCATAATTGGATAGTTTAGTCCAAGGAAAAGCGAGTATTCTCCAAGACTATCAATATCGAACCAGGGAGAGGGTTCTGGCGCTAGCACACTAGTATCCATTCCGAATACCCTGCAACGGATATTGGAATAGGTTTGGAGACGACTGCAACCATGGGAGACAACACCTGCTTCCTCTGTAACATCAGCAGTGCCCTGTATACAGACAAGAAGAGGTGATCCATCAGAATAAGTATCTAGGCACCACTGAGTAGGTAGGTACTGCTCGTCTTCATGCTCGTGATCATCACCATCGTCATCTCCCCCTTGGTTATAAAAGTTTCCAAGTATCGGTGGGGGGATGTTGACAGGACCTTGGAAACACAAGAAGGTTAATTAGTATGGGTATAACTGGCATGCATGGTGAATGAAACAATTCTAATTATGGTGGAAGACAAACAATGTACCAAAACAATCAAGATCCCATGCAAAAACAGTGCCAGAAGTGGTGGCAGCAAACACAAGACGATCGTATTGAATTGCATCACAGTACACATGCGTGCCCAGAAACTGGTTTTCAAGCAATATCCATCGAGGCACAGAGGTAAGGACGGCAACAAGCTTGTCGAAGATAGCGACAACATAATAGTTCGCATAACTCCAAGAGCGATTGGGAACTCGACAAATTGCTATCTTCTATAGACGACATTCATCATGATCATATTTGAACGTACGTATAGTATCGGTGTGTTCAACCTTAGGGTAGTCTGATATTTTTGGAAGTGGAATCCGGTGACGAGTGTACACATTCACAAGCTCCCACTCGCAGTTGTACCCAATATAAACAACCCAATCTCCATTTGCGCCTGCCCAGGCCTTATGCTAAAGCGATGGCATCTTAACATCACATGGATCATTATTGTCAAGTGGCATCAACTTGCACAAGGCGAGCATTCCGTCATCCCCGCGCCAGCGAGCAGGGTCATAGCAAAGAAGATAGGGGAGATCAAACCGCTTTTGAACCATTGGGTTGTTTGTAATGATCCTATTTGTTGAGTCGAAAATGTTCTTGAACAAACCTACCATGCTAGCCGCGGTGATGACGTCGCACCGATCAATGATTTCCTTCACCGTGTCATCTTTCAGATCGGGGCAAGAATAACGGGGTTAGGTCCTGCGTCTTCCCTCCATCGAGAAGACGAACAATGGCATAAGGAAGAGTCAAGGCAAATGGAGGGAGGAAGAGCGTGCGACAGCAGTTCCAGCTCCCAAATCGAGAGGGCAAGGGGAAGAGGCGGTGGATGGTTGCCATGGTATAGGAAGAGGCGATTGGGGAGCGGACGGTTGCCACGACATAGGAGGAGTCGACCCGGCCTTCATAGACGTCCATTCGGAAATTATACAAAAGGACTCGTCATCTTCTCACTGACATGTTGGAACGGGACCCTCTCCAGATCTAAAAAAGACGGCGGTGGCCCAATGCTAGCGTTTTTAATCGTTATTTCTAATTTTTGAGGGAAAATCGTTATTTCTATCTATCGGTCGCGTCAAGGAGCAGAACCAAATGTTACAACTTACAAGTTCAGAAGGAGCCCCACATGGTTCGCATCGTACCCCCACACGGTTGGTCTGGCATGCCGCTCAAGGGGGAACGCATGCTGTCTTGATTTTTCACTAACAAGTGGGACAGCAGTTCAGCAAACCGACTATCGGCAAACCAACTTGTCCATGCTCCCATGATACGGGCTTCTAAGATCCCTTGGATCTGAGATCGAACGGTCGCATGCCGAGATTCTAGACCTGTGCGTAAATATCAGACCCTAGAGGGCTTTTTTGCAAACTTGCAGGAGCTCAGCATGCAACCGTTCGATCTCAAATCCAAGGGCTCTCAAAAGCCCGTATCATGGGAGCATGGGTAGCTTCGTATCACCTGAAGCTCCCCCTCGGCTGCCACGCGATGGTTGAGTTAGAGAAACGAGGAGAGAGAAGAGCTAGGTGTATCACGGAATCCAAGAAATTTGGTGTCAGATGGGACTCATGGTGGTGGCATATGTCGTACTCCTAGACGTGAATGCTTGTTTTGGCCCATGCCACCCCACTATATCGAGGTGCTGGTTACGTAGAGCGAACACATTATCTCTCCAACTTGCAAAAAAACACATTATCTCTCCAGGAGTTCGGTACCACTAGTACTAGTACTTTATTAGCGTATAGCCCACCTTACACTATCGGCAAATTTCCTGGAGTCCATGCTCGGCCCTCCTCTCCCTCTCTTGTCAGCTAGCCAGCAGACGCGCGGAGTGTTCCCATCGCCGGTTTGCTCACATTCGGTCCCACATACTATCAGTGAAAAGTATTTTGTTGCCTCGCAGCACACACTCTGAGAAGTGACTCGAAATCCATTCATAAATTAAGTAAGTTTATCACATGCATATGCAAATATACCGTTCACACTACATACAACAAGTCTACAACGCACAACGACAATGAGGATACATTGTAAATACTAAAGTTTTTCTCACACAACACGTACAAGAAATGAAAACGACCTTCATGTCAACCAATCCTCAGCATTGGAAACGCTTGCTTTGAACCAGAAGCGAGTCTCTGACTAGGGCCTGGTGGTATTTGTCAATCTTGAGACCAACGCAAGACTCACCATCCGGGCTGAAGCGGCCTATATCAGGAGCAATACTTGCATTGGAGTAGGGAGGAACAACAATGTCGGTGGTATAGATAGAGTTGCTTCTCATAAATGGCAAGGTTGTGCCAACATGCGCTGGATCGCCTTTCACCATCATTGGATAGTTTAGTCCAAGGAAAAGCGAGTGTTCTCCAAGACTATCAATATTGAACAAGGGAGAAGGTTTTGGCGCTAGCACACTAGTATCCATCCCGAATAGCCTACAACAGAAGTTGGCATAGGTCCGTAGAGTACGACCATGCGAGACAATATTACTACCTGCTTCCTCTATAACATTAGTAATGCCCTGTATACAGACAAGAAGAGGTGATCCATCGAAATAAGTAGCTAGGCACCATCTAGTAGGTAGGTATTACTCGTCTTCATGCTCGTGATCATCACCATCATCATCATCATCATCATCATCATCCCCATCGCCATCTCCCCCTTGGTTATAAAAGTTTCCAGGTATCGGTGGCGGAATGTTGACAGGACCTTGAAAAACTTGAAGGTTAATTAGTAAAGGGATAAATCACATGCATGGTGAATGAAACAATTCTAATTACAGTGGAAGACAAACATACCGAAGGAAAAAGGATCCCATGCAAAAATAGTGCCACAAGTGGTGACAGCAAGCACAAGACGCTTGTATTGAATTGCATCACAGTACTCAGACGTGTACAGAAACTGGGTTTTAAGAAATCTCCATCGAGTCCCTCCAGGAGTAAAGATGGTAACAGGCTTGTCGAAGATAGCGACAACACAATAGTTCCTATAACTCCAAGAGCGTGTGGGAACTCAACAAATTGCTATCTTCTATAGACGACAGTCACCATGATCGTATTTGAACGTACGTAGAGTATCAGTGTGCTCAACCTCAGGGCAGTCTAAGATTTTTGGGAGTGGAATCTAGTGATGAGTGTACACATTCACAAGCTCCCACTCACAGTTGTCCCCAATATAAACAACCCAATCTCCATTTGCGCCTGCCCAGGCCTTATGCTGAAGCGATGGCATCTTAACATCACACGGGTCATTATCAAGTGAAATCAACTTGCACAAGGCGAGCCTTCCGTCGTCCCCGGACCAGAGAGCAGGGTCATAGCGAAGAAGATAGGGGAGATCAAACCACTCTTGAACCCTTGGGTTGTTTGTAATGATCTTATTTGTTGAGTCGAGAATGTTCTTGAACGAACCTGCCATGCTAGCCGCGGTGATGACGTCGCACCGATCAATGATTTCCTCCACTGCGTCATCTGCAAGATTGGGGCAAGAATAACGGGGTCGGGTCCTGCATCTTCCCTCCATCGAGAAGACGAACAATGGTAGAAGGAAGAGTCAAGGCAAATGGAGGGAGGAAGAACGTGCGACAGCAGTTCCAAATCGAGAGGGAAAGGCGAAGAGGCGGTGGACGGTTGCCACGGTACAGGAAGAGGCGAGTGGGGAGCGGACGGTTGCCATGGTATATGAAGAGGCGACCCGGCCTACATAGACATCCGTTTGGAAATTATACAAAAGGACTCGCCGTCTTCTCACTGACACGTCGGAACGGGACAACATGTCAACGAAACATGGTTTGTCATTTCTCATGCAAAATGCGATCGGGCCGCGTTATTTCTTGACTTTATTTTTTAATGGCATGCCATTCAATTTTGCACATTACTACACGTCATCCCGATTTATTAGGCCGGACGTTACATGCACGCTATCCATTGGGTACATGCACATAGGAGAGAGAAAAAGTGCATGCATGGGAGAGAGATCGAAGACCTTAATTTGCCCGATTTATTGGTCCTGTAGCTCCGGCTCGCGGGACTTAGAAAACCTTGATGGAGGTACTCTACCAAGTAATATAGTACTAGTATATAGGCTGGAGCTTCAGTGCTTGCTTGCGAGGGCTGCCCACTTGATTCTCACACTATCACCCTCTCTAGATCTAAAAAAGACGGTGGTGGCCACTCTCTCTCCTTCCTCACCGGTGGCCACCGATCCGGCCTGTCCGCCGGGGAAGAGGAGGACGTGCACTGACAACAAGGCTGTCTTCTCAGACCTAGCGTCGGCGCGGGATGGCCTCTGCCCCCAAGCTCGCTGCCGTAGTGTCGGCGGAGGACGACGATGATGAAATAAGCCGCTTCCCGCCGACCCTCGGGTATGCTACCTCTTTTCGAACCATACCCTTGTGCTATTGCCCCATCTGCCCACGTCACTACATGCGGTTCTTTTTCCACTGCCCCATCTCCCTAAGTTACAAGCCTCTGCTGGTCATGCAGACGAAAACCTTAATTTGCACTATTAAAGGAAACCCTACTTCATGCAGACTAACCCATGTCTGGGTTGAATAAGGAAAGAACGGGGGGAAAGTAGTACTGTAGAAGAGACTTGGTATCGAACCTGAATCTTGGTTGAAGAGGGGAAAAGCAGTAGTAGCTAAGGAACGAGTCTCTTGTCTCTTGGTTGAAAAAGGAAAGAAAGGCATGACAACGCAATAGAGAATGACCAGGTCGATAGGTTTGTTGTCCTCACATAGGAAAAAGGTGGCTAAAGAGAACAAAAATGGGACATAATCTAGATATGCTACTTGGATATTTGTTGCTCTGAGCAACCATCCCTGCCTCACCACTCTATGCGTCCGTGGAGGTACATTGTACTTTTTTGACAAAGGGTGGATTTTATTGGCTCAAAACGAAGCATCAAGAAGATACATAACACGATGAGCACACACCCGGCCTCTACACAGCTAGGATGCACACAACCAACACCATGCTCTTATTGCCACTTTTTTGCTGTTAGTATAACGCAACCGGTAAAATTATGCTACTGCTAAAGTGATGCCACTTTAACTAATGCCGCAGTCAGTCTAATGCCACCGATAAATTGAAAAAGGAAAGAAAGGCAGGAAAACTACTACCTCTCTTTCAAAATACAAGACGTTTTGGTACATTAAATTGAACTGCAAAAACATCTTATATTAAGGAATAGAGGGTGTAGAATTCTTCAAATTATGCCAGCAAAGCTAGTCACACCTTTGTTAAAATTAATGTTCATTATGTTATCGGAGGAGGTCTGCATTTTTGTCTCTATTGCCTGTTGATTACATACCTAACATCATGATGTAATGGTAAGTCAATTTTTTTGTACAGTGTCACCAAAATGTCAAGGCGGTGATGGCATTTTATTTTAGTTGAACTGCACAAAAAATTCTTAAAAGAACAGGAAAGGTCAGGAATGGTTCAATCTTTCACAAAATACTATGTATGCCTTCATGACATCCGTCATTGTTGCCTTCTTTATTCCTTTGAACAGGTGGCTAGAAACTGTCTTGCTACCTTTTCCCATTAAGAAATATGGAATGCTTAAATTTGTGAGTCTATGCTTCAACTAGTGCCACTTTGATAGTAATCACACTTTCAATATCTGTGCAAACAAGGATGCTCGATTTTAGTGAAATTGCACAAAAAGTCCAGATGGTTCAACATTATGACCATTTTTTTTCTGCAAATAGTTAAATCCAATTGGTGGCACTGTGAGCTGTTCATTACCAAGGTACATGGTTTGCTACTATCTTGCTTCTGTTTTTGTACTGTCATTAGATAGTAATATTAGTGGTTTGCATGTAAATTTATTGCCAGGGTGGACCTCCAATGAAGAATGGGTGCCATATTTCTGCTCTGTACCAGCAGATCAATTCAGTATCAAATTGTCCAGTACAAAACATGACAGTATCAAATTGTCCAGTGCAAAACATGGCAGATGCTAGGCGGAAACGACTAGCAGAGACATGGTTAAACCGAAAATACAAGGTGGAGTATATGTTAACTAGCTGCTTGATATTTGTGCAAATAGATGTCTGCTCATTGCTATTTGGCAAACAAACACAGGGACCTCAGTTTTTGTGGAACTGCACAAAAGAATAGGATATTCACTGCATGCAGTGCCATTTGAAAATAGACACAGAAGGATTGGATAGTCACTGCATGGACTGCACAAAAGTAGTACTGTACTATTTATTGGCCAACACTAGGTGCTTCATTGCTCTGGTCTGATTATCCAATGGGCATCATCTTGCCAAACTTAAAGTTGTATTTCGAAAATAGTCTCGCCCTGTGATTGACAGATGACCAACACATATTTCAATGGATGTTCCTGCATCATGTGTGGTTGATTCTCATGGTTCCATCTGTTTGTGAAGCCACTTACGTTTGCAAGAGGAAATGTAGACTTTACAAACAAATTTGTCTTTCACTCTGTACTGAATGTTGGCCCAGATAAGCATCCATGTTAGTAGCAAGAACATATGTATTGTGTATGATCTGTGAATCATTGAGATGCATAAACATGTTGATCTTATGTATGGGAATCGTACTAGTTGGTTGTGAATTCGGGCTATTAATGTGAACATATTACAAAACCAGGCATGTGAGTCTGGTGTGAACATTTAGAACATATTACAAGTTACTGATCGAACACTAGCTAGTCTACTACTCCCTCCTTTCCGGTTTGTAGGGCTCAATTTCAAAATCTCTCCAACCAAGGTAGATGGTGAGTGGTGGAATAAATTTCGTAGTTTCGTAAGTACTTAATTAGTACGCTCGTTTTCCTCAAAAAGTTATGTTTACCGATGCATTAATTACAACGCATGCATGCATGACCACTAAATGTCCATGCATTGGTGAGTTTTCTCTTGATACTTGCATTGGGTGATTTAATGCACCTCGAAATCCAAACATGTGATGGTAAGTATTAAATTTGAGACCTATAAAACGGAAAAACGAAATTTTAGAGATGAGCCCTGTAAATCGGAAAGGAGGGAGTAATACACTCCTGTCAGTTTTAGTTGCGACGCAAGATCCAAGGGTGGCAGTTTTTAGAATAAAAATGCCTTCCTCTGAAGAAACTGACATGCTGTTCTGAAGAAAATGCAATGCGAATCTGAAGAAACTGCCAGCAAAAACGTTCGCAAATGTCTTCTCTTCCAGTGAACGTTCATCAGCTATTGCGATCCTACACGTACACTATCCGACCAACTCGATCCTACACGAATGACTAGCGGATCACACACGTACCTCATCTGCATGAATCTAGTGCACTCGTTTGACCGTCATGCTGATGTGCGAACTAGCACTGACAGGACAGGACGGGAGTACGACACAGTCATAACTTCAGTTTTTCCAGTTTTCCACGGCAAGCTGGCACGCTAAGCCATGCCTATGATGCATTGAATTCCGATGATTGTCGTGTTTCCCACGACACGCCGGTTTACCTACCATCCGCCTATAATTACTAGTTCCCGGCGTGCTCCGGTGGCACCTTCACCCAACGCACCCTATCCTCACAAGACACCACCGGCCCGACGTCGCTCGCCACTTGCCCTCGCTCTCGCCACGTCTGTCATGCCCCCGCGCAGCAGCAATAGGTGACGCCAGAGGCGCTCACCGCCGGAGTTAGTGTTCGGTTTTTCACAGGAAGGCAGACGGAGGGAGGAGGCATTCTGGCGGTCTTTAGATGGCAATGCGGAGTATGAGGATGCGTTGGAGTGCGACCGCATGGTGGAGGAGCGGCGTACTGCCGATTTGCGTCGCCAGCAGAGCATGGAGGAGGAGCAGTGCACCATAACTGGGCCGACTACGTGGAGACCGGCGCCCGGCGAATAGCCCTAGAGGCTGTCGGGCACGCACGCGCGCGCGACGCTGAATTTTACTACCAGCTCGTCAAGTGGGTTTCCCGCTTAGAAGCCGAAGCTTTGGTGGACCACACCAGCATGGAAAGGACCAACGGGCGCGAGCAACGCGCCCTATCGCACCTCTGCCAAGTCCGAGGCGAGGAGGAGGACGTTGGTGCCGGCGTTTAGCGTGTGCCGCAGATGGCGGCCAGCATCGTCTAGTTAGCTAAGAGTATGTTAGTAATTCTAAACTAGAGTATTAGTGGGAGTAGATAGTTAAGTTGGCTATGATGGTTGTCAACGTGGAAGTTCAGTACTCTATCTGTGAATCAGACCTGTTACTTTGCTCTGAATGTTGAACTTTCCGTGTGAACGTTTGGAAGGGGCTGTTATTTTTTTAAATGGGTTGTATTTGTCCGCCACGGATTCAGAGGCTGACTTGTTGGCCTACTAGGTTGACGAGTACACAAGGCTTTGTCAACAAACGATTGTGGCAGCATAAGCCGTTGGATGTCAATCCAACGTCTGTCATGCTTTTTCAATCTCTTGTCTTTTTCCTCCAGGCTCTAGCCACCCAAACCAAACCAGCACTGGCGGGATCGCCTGCTCCCGCCTTCAGCGGCTTGCTGCGCAGCCACGCACGCATGGCTGTCCCATTGTACCCTAACCGGTGCCAGGCCATCCCTCTACACCCCACCCACCCCACCTCCTATTATTCTCCGGTGATGGCATCCCCACCCCGCACCAACCCTCGTACTCCCCTCCGCTTCTGACCACACTGCCGCATCTTCCATGGCTCCTTTTCGTTCCCGTCCGAGGCCTCGCCGTCGTCCTCCGCCTTGGTTCCCTCGCCGCAGCGCCGCCTTCTGGCGTTGTCAACATGGTCAACAACCGAGAGGAATCAGGAGATGATTGTACGTGGAGAGGATGACAGTAGGGACCCACCTGGGTCATGGCAGTACGCAAGCAGTGCCTCCTTATTACAAGCCAAAAAAATGCTTCCTCCTGATGGTTTCTTGACATCTTGGTCCCACCCCATTGTCAACGTAGTCAATAAGCGAGAGAATTGCACAACGAGCGACTGTCAACAAACGACAGGAATCGGTGAGGACTGTACGTGGAGAGGATGACAGTAATGACCCCCAAGTCCATAGCCGTACGCAAGCAAGTTCCTCCTTATTACATGAAAAAAATGCTTTGTCCTAATGGTTTGCTGACATCTAGGACCTACTACATTGTCAAAGTAGTCAATAAACGACAAAATTGCAGAAGGAGCCGCTGACACCTGGGACCCAGTAGCTCGAGCAGTTTTTGTTGTTGTTGTTGAGACGGAGCAGGGTATCAACTGAGTTGTGCGGTGTCTGTGGCCCCTCTAGCCCAGGCTTTATTTTATGTTTACAACATGACAAGCCCAGCTGTTTTTTTTGTCTGTGAAAATGACTAGGGCACCTTTTTTTGTAGAATACCCTACACAGGCCGATTTCTTTTTCCCCGCCCTGCTGGGCTGCAAATCTTTCAAGACGACGAGGGATACATTCGGCCTGGCAATAAAAAAAGGCTGTAAATTTTATAAGTAATATGAAATGGGCTGTAAATATATAAAAGACACATAAAATGGGCAATTAGTTTCAAATTGCGGATTTTCTTTCATTTTTTGATATTTTATATTTAATTGATTTTAACATAATTTATCGGGCTCGAAATTTCGGGATTAAAAATAGTTCAAAAATTTCAATGAACAGTCTTTTATTTTATGTTTACCACATGACCAGGCCAATTTTTTTTTCTTTCTTGAAATGGCTAGCCCAGTTCAATTTTTTTTGCACAATACCAAACCGAGGCCTACTTGCTTTTCTCATCCCTGTTGGGCTTCAAATCTTTCAAGACAAGGAGGGATGCATTCGTCTTGCCCACAAAATGGCTTATAGCCCTAAAATAAAATAAAATGGCCTATAAGTAATAAGAAATGGGTGGTAAACCTCGGCAAAAAATAAATAAAAATAAATGGGCTGTAAATTTTAAAAAACACAGCAAACCGGTAATTAGTTTCAAATTTTGTTTTATCTGGATTTTGAAATTTTAAATTTCATTGGATTTTCTACGGTGAAAATTTCATTGGATTTTAAACTAATATAATTTTATTTTTCAAATTAGTCTGAATCAGACTCGAAACATCGGGATTAAAAACAGTTCGGAGCCACCAAAATATGCAAAATTTCATTGAAATTCTTAACCGTGACTAGAATATGGGTTGTAATGCTAACAAAAAGAATATGTGCTGCAAATTTGTCAAGTAAATGGGCTATAAATTATTAAAAATAATAGCAAATGGGCTCTATGATGTTTGCCATAGATTTGGAGGCTGACTTGGGCCTACTAAGTTGATGCGTACGCAGGGCTTTGTCAACTTAGTCAACAAACGATTCTAGCAGCAGTGATCGTTGGATGTTAATCCAACGGCCGTGCTACTTCTTCAATCTCTGATCTTTATGCTCCAGCCGCCTAAACCAACGCCGGCGGGACCGCCTGTTCCCGTCTCCCGTGGCCGGCTGTGCTGTCGCGCAGGCCTCACCGCCCCACCCTACTCCCATCGCTGTCCAGGCCATCCCTCTACTCACCCACACCTCCTGTTATTCTCCGGCGACAGCAGCCTCACACCGCAGCCGAACCAGTAAACCCTCGTACCCCCTTTGCGTGGGCAACCACTGCCAAGTCTTCCCCGTCTCCTGGTCGTTCCCTTACTAGGCCTCGCCGTTGTCCACCTCCTTGGTGCTCTCGGCACGGCGTCGTCAACGCAGCCAACGAAAGGCAGCCATCGGAAGAGGATTGTACGTGGAGAGGCTGACAGCTGGGACCCATGAGGTCCATGGTCGCACGCAAGGAAGTGCCTCCTTATTACGCGGAAGAAAAATGATTCCTCCCCCTGCTAGCTGGGACCCACCTGATTTGGAGGCTGACTTGTGGGCCTACTAAGTTGACGCATACGCAGGGCTTTGTCAACTTAGTCAACAAACGATTCTAGCAATAGTGACCATTTGATGTTAATCAAACGGCTGTGCTGCTTCTTCAATCTCTGATCATCTTTCTCATGCTGCCCAAACCAGCGCCGGCGGGACCGCCTGCTCCTGCCTCCCGTGGCCAGCTGTGCTGCCGTGCAGGCCTCACCGCCCCACCCTACTCCCGCCGCTGGCCAGGCCATCCCTCTACTAACCCACACCTCCTGTTATTCTCCGGTGAAGGCAGCCTCACACCGCAGCCGAACTAGTAAACCCTTGTACTCCCCTCCGTGTGGGCAACCACTGCCGCGTCTTCCCCGGCTCTGGGTCATTCCCTTCCTAGGCCTCGCCGTCGTCCACCGCCTTGGTGCACTCGGTGCGTCGTCGTCAATGCGGTCAACGAACGACATCCATCGAAAGAGGACTGTACAGAGAGAGGCTGACAGCTGGGACCCACGAGGTCCATGCTGGCATGCAAGGAAGTGCCTCCTTATCCTCCCTGACAGCTAGGACCCACCCGGTCTGCGTACATAGCGTTGTCTGTCTGGTCGTGAACGTGTACGTACATACTGGTCGATCTGTCTTTCTGCAAGGATGAATCGTGGCCGAGTAAGTAGCGGCATGTGTCGTAGTAGAGCCCTCGACATAGCAGTTCACGCAGTCCCGTCTAAATCGTGTACACGTACGTACAGCCACACGACAAAAATATGGCCACGTACATACATATACGGGCAGGGTCTCGAACGCATACTCACGCATACATTCGGCCATGGCTCGTGTACATGGAGAGAGGCAACGAACGGCAGCAATGGCCTCCTGTTCATCGGTAGCCAACCGACTGGGTCGGAATGGAGGAAACAGCGTCGTGTTCATCGGGAGCCAAGTGACTGGGTCGGAATGCGTCCTGTTCATCGGGGGCCAACCAACTGAGACGGAACAGCCGAAACGAGGTGCTGTTCATCGACCCCCACCGGCTGGGTGTCTGGCGTACCGCAAAACGAAGGAAACGGCCTTCTGTTCGACCGCCTACGGTCGAAACAGGGTCCTGTTCATCGGGAGGGGTGTGGCGTACCGCAAAACGGAAGAAACGGACTTCTGTTCAACCGCCTACGGTCGAAACGGGGTCCTGTTGATCAGGAGGGGTGTGGCGTGATGTCTACTACACAACTTATTCTTGTAGACTCGTGTTGGGCCTCTAAGTGCAGAGTTTTGTAGGACAATAGCAATTTTCCCTCAAGTGGATGACCTAAGGTTTATCAATCCGTGGGAGGCGTAGGTTGAAGATGGTATCTCTCAAAGAATCCTGCAACCAAATACAAGAAATCTCTTGTGTCCCCAACACACCCAATACAATGGTAAATTGTATAGGTGCACTAGTTCGGTGAAGAGATGGTGATAAAAGTGTAGTATGGATAGTATATATAGGTTTTTGTAATCTGAAAATATAAAAACAGCAAGGTAGCAAGTAACAAAAGTGAGCACAAACGGTATTGCAATGCTTGAAAACAAGGCCTAGGGTTCATACTTTCACTAGTGCAATCTCTCAACAATGCTAACATAATTGGATCATATAACAATCCCTCAACGTGCGATAAAGAATCACTCCAAAGTTCCTATTAGCGGAGAACATAAGATAGAAATTGTTTGTAGGGTATTAAACCACCTCAAAGTTATCCTTTCCGATTGATCTATTGAGCTATTCCTATAAGTGACACAAACAGCCCTAGAGTTCATACTAAAATAACACCATATGATGCACCTCAACCAACTCTAATGTCACCTAGATACTCCGATGTCACCACAAGTATCCGTGAGTTGATTATACAATATGCATCAAACAACTTCATAATCATAATATTCAATCCACACAAAGAACTTCAAGGAGCACCCCAAAGTTTCTATCGGAGAAAAGATAATGAAAACGTGCATCAACCCCTATGCATAGATTACCCCAATGTCACCGCGGGAATCCGTGAGTTGAATGCCAAAACATATATCAAGTGAATCAATATAATACCCCATTGTCACCACGGGTATTCATATGCAAGACATACATCAAGTGTTCTCAAATCTGAAATATTCAATCCGACAATAACGAACCTCAAAGGGAAAAGATTTGATTCATCACAACAAAGATAGAGAGGGAAGAAACACCATATGATCCAACTATATTAACAAAGCTCGCGATACATCAAGATCGTGCCATATCAAGAACACGAGAGAGAGAGAGAGAGATCAAACACATAGCTACTAGTACATACCCTCAGCCCAGAGGGTGAACTACTCCCTCCTCGTCATGGAGACCGCCGGGATGATGAAGATGGCCTCCGGTGATGATTTTCCCCCTCCGATAGGGTGCCGGAAAAGGGCTGTAGATGGTATTTTGAAGGTACAGAGGCTTGCGGCGGCGGAATCGAAGTTCTAGGGTTATTTCTGGGGGTTTCTCTATTTATAGGATTTTTCAGCGTTGGAATCACGTCAAGATGGGCTAAGATGGGCCCACGAGGCACATGGGCACGCCACCCCCCCTGGCGCACCCCGGTGCCTCGTGGGCACCTCGTGGCTCTTCTGGTCCTTCCACGAAGCTTCTAGTGTCTCTTTTGTTCCAAAAAAAATCGTCAAAAAGTTTCAGCTCATTTGGAGAACTTTTATTTCTGCACAAAAACAACACCACGGTAGTTCTGCTGAAAATAGCGTCAGTCCGGGATAGTTCTAATCAAATCATACCAAAACCATATAGAATTGTTATAAACATGGCATGAATACTTCATAAATTATAGATACGTTGGAGACGTATCAGCATCCCCAAGCTTAATTCCTGCTCATCCTCGAGTAGGTAAATGATAAAATAAATAATTTATGAAGTGTGAATGCTAGCATAGTGCATAAGTTTGATCAATGGTAATTTCAATCACTTTTCCTAGCATCATAACAGCAACTTTTTCTCATAAAACTCATCATGATAAAGTAGCAATTAAGAACAGAAATTTTGATGTGGAATGCTACCTATCACAATCATCATATAATCTTTTCCTTTGTTGCATGGACACTTGGACTTGAATGATTCAAAGCAATAGTCTATAATTTGACATGAAGACATAAATACTCAAGCATACTAACAAGCAACCATGTCTTTCAAAATATCAATGCTAAAGAAAGTTATCCCTAGCCCATTATGCTCAATCATTGATCCATTCATGAAACACACTCAATATTAGCTACATCCAATGCACAAGTATGACAATAGTGCTCTCTAGTTGGTGCTTTATAAGAGAAGATGGAGACTCAAAATAAAAATAAAAATTGCATAAAAGTAAATAGATAGGCCCTTTGCAGAGGGAAGTAGAGATTTGCTAATGTGCCAGAGCTCAAGGCTTAAATTAGAGAGATAAATTTTTTGGGAGGCATGCTTTTCCTGTCAACGAAAACGAACGAGAATTCCCAATATCTTCCATGCTAGATACATTATAGGTGGTTCCCAAATAGAAAATAAAGTTTATTCCTTTTCCACCATTCTTTCACAATCCATGGCTAGCTGTATCCACGGGTGCCCTCCATACCAACACTTTCCAAGGAATTTATTATTATCATCATATAATATTTTTTTCATTTCATTTCATTTCGGGACTAGGCATCCCTATTACCTGCCACACTCTCGTGCAATGACAAGTGAATAAACACTCATCGTGAGAATAACCCACCTAGCATGGAAAATATTGGCCAACCCCTTCCGCCTCATGGGCGGTACGGGCACACAAAACAGAAAAAATATTTTGAAAATTAGAGTTGGCACACGCAAATTTACTTGGAACGGCATGGAAATACCGCATATATGTAGGTATGGTGGACTCATCTGGCACAACTTGGGTTTAAAGAGTTTGGATGCACAAGCAGTATTTCCGCTTAGTACAAATGAAGGCTAGCAAAAAGATTGAGAAGCAACCAACCAAAAAGCGAAAACGGTCATAAACATGCATTGAACATAACTAACACTGAATAATGCACCATAGGTAGGATATAACTTCGTTGCATAACTATTGACTTTATGTGCATCCATAGGGAATCACAAACCTTAACACTAATATTCTTACTAAATCACAATTACTCACTAACATGACTCACATATTATCATCTCCATATCGCAAAACTATTGCAAGGAATCAAACTTATCATATCCAATGATCTTTTATGAAAGTTTTTTATTATTATATCCCTCTTGAATATTCATCACTTTGGGACCAAATTCATATCTTAAGCATATTGCCATTACTATTGTCAACTCTCAAAATAATATAAGTGAAGAATGAGAGTGTATGTATTTCTTCAAAACATAATCACCACCGTGCTCAAAAAGATATAAGTGAAGTACTAGAGCAAATGGCAAACTACTCCAAAAAGATATAAGTGAAGATCAAATGAGTAGTTAAGTAAATAGGTAGCTATGTGAGGACTCTCTCTCATTTGAAAATTTCAGGTCTTAAGTATTTTATTCAAACAGCAAAGAAAACAAAATAAAATGACATTCCAAGGATAGCACATATCATGTGAAGAAGCAAAAACTTAGGCTCAACCAAAACTGACCGATAGTTGTTGATGAAGAATGGTGGGATGCCTACCGGGGCATCCCCAAGCTTAGATGCTTGAGAATCTTGAAATATTAATTTGGGATGCCTTGAGCATCCCCAAGCTTGAGCCTTCGTGTCTCCTTAATTCCTCTCATATCACGGTTTCCCTAAATTTTAAAAACTTCATCCACACAAAACTCAACAAGAACTCGTGAAATAAGTTAGTATAAATCAACTCAAAACCTTAACATTATCTACTGTAGAAAATCACTAAAATTATAATTAAACATTTCATACTAAATGCCTCTGCATATTTAATACTCCTATCCTCAAATAGAAACATTAAACAATCAAACATATGCAAACAATGCAACTATAACAGCAATCTGCCAAAACAGGACAGTCTGTAAAGGGTGAATAAGAATTCATACTTCCCTAACTCCAAAAATTCTGAAAAATTACCACGTGACATAGGACTCATGCATGCTTAATGTGTAAAAATTTCAGATTTTTATCATGTTCTTACTATTCCGGAATATTCTGGACATAACAGAAAACTTTCTGTTTTCAAACAGCAACACATGAACTTGCAAACTGAGCATGGTAAAGGCTATAATTGGCATTTTATTGAACTAAAAGATACAAAACATGATTATTGATAACACCAAGCAAATATCAATAGAAGAAAATGACGCTCCAAGCAAAACTCATATTATGTGACGAATAAAAATATAGCTCCGAGTGAGGTTACCGATAATGTTGAAGACGAAAGAAGGGATGCCTTCCGGGGCATCCCCAAGCTTAGACGCTTGAGTCTTCCTCGAATTTTACCTTGGGGTGACTTGGGCATCCCCAAGCTTAGGGTCTTGCCACTCCTTATTCTCCTCATATCGATATCTCACCCAAAACTCGAAAACTTCAATCACACAAAACTTAACGGAACTTCGTGAGATAGGTTAGTTTGATAAAAATAAATCATCCACTTAGGTACTGTAAAGACAAGATTCATAATTGTTCTAACATAATTCTTACTGTATTCTATCATTTCCACAATTTATATTACTCAATATAAACTATGAATCGAAAACAGAATCTGTCAAAAACAGAACAGCGTGTAGTAAGCGATTTAAAAACCATACTTCTGTACCCCCAAAAATTCTGAAAAATTAGGAAAACGTAAAAAATTTGTAACCCAATTCTCTTTAAAAATTTCAGAAATTTTTCATGCTCCAGTACAGAATAGAAATTCCAGCACTGGACGCAAAATTTTCTGTTTTTGCACAGAATCAAATCAACAAGCATCCACACTATCCCAAAGGCTTTACTTGGCACATTTTTGAAAGAAAACATATAAAACATGATTAGTACAGTAGCTTAATCATGTGAACACAAAAAAACAGTAGGTATAAGTATTGGGTTGTCTCCCAACAAGCGCTTTTCTTTAATGCCTTTTTAGCTAGGCATGATGATTTCAATGATGCTCACATAAAGGTAAAGAATTGAAACACAATGGGGGCATCATGAAACATATGGCAAGAACATTTAAGGCTAACCCACTTCCTATGCTTAGTGATTTTGTGAGCAAATAGTTTATGGGAGCAAGAATCAACTAGCATAGGAAGGCAAAACAAGCATAACTTCAAGATTCTCAACACAGAGAGGAAACTTGATGTTGTTGAAATATGTAGAAGCATATATTCCTCTCTCATAATAATTTTCAGTAGCATCATGAATGAATTCAACAATATAAGTATCACATAAAGCATTATTTTCATGATCCACGAGCATAGAAATTTTATTACTCTCCACATAAGCAATTTTATTCTCATTCATAATAGTGGGAGTATCATATGAAACTCGAATACTATAAATTGTTTCCACATTAAAAGAGTAATGTTCAGTAAAAGGGTATTCATAATGTTGACAAGTTTTATAAATATAATCATCACTACTTTTTATAACATAAGTTTCATCACAATAATCATCATAGATAGGAGGCATGAAATCATCATAACAAATTGATCATTCATAGTAGGGGGACTAAAAAGATCATCTTCATTAAGTATAGCATCTCCAAGCTTGGGACAAACATCAATTGCAGCAAATAAATTCTCAAACATGTCATTCTCATCAAACATAGCATCCCCAAGCTTGTGGTTTTGCATATCATAAGCATAATCACTATTATCATCAATAGTATGAATAGCACCTATAGTATAACAATTATTATCATCACAATTTTCTAAGTTGGTGCCAAAAAGATTTTCAAGATTATAAGAAGTATCATTATTCTCCCAATCATAATCATCATAATGAGTAATACGCATAATAAAATCATCCTCAATAGTTCCTTCGGACATTGTACCATAAGACAAAGAAGCAATATCATCATCAAGTATATCATCTTCCACAATTATTTTTGATTCACTCTCATGAGGCACAACAATAATAGAAGCAACATTATTTGGGAGGGATATTTTTTTACCTATACTCTTTCTTCTTTTCTTCTTCTTCAGCACATCATGTGTGGGTTTAATCAATTTTTCTGAGCTTCTTATTGATGAGATTGGTTGAATAGGAAGCTCCTCCTCGTCACCTATTTCATCATGAGAGACAATAGGAGGGAAAGTGGGAATCTTTACCCTTTCATCAGTGTTCCTATTATATTCTATTGGTTTTCCCATCTTTCTGTAGTTGGCAATATAAGCATTCTCATTGCAATTTACCACACAAAACATATAGATTTCCTCTAGATTAGTTTCAATGTTGTCTGTGAGAATGAATACTTCAAACCAACTATTTTTATGTGTCAATTCCTCACACCCCAAAAATAGATAAAGCTCATTATATAGTTCAAGGGCGGTCAAGTCATTACAATATTTAGCCATGATTCGATCATGAAAAAGTATGCATTGAAAATTAAGGTGACCAACTTTATTGCAAAGTTCACAAGTAATGGGATGAAGAGAGCATAATTTTGTAGCAAATTCATCTATCACTTTGAGCAAAAAATTGGTTCTATCATGTTTATGCTTCTTACAAAATATATCATCCCTATAAGGCATGTCTTCACAAACTTTATGCACTCCACAAAAATTGACATGCTTATAAGAAACATTTTTGTCATGACTAGTGCAATCATCATTTGTATTCTGGATATTCATAGAATTCATACTAACAACATTGCAATCATGCTCATCATTCAAAGATTTTATGCCAAACATTTTATTGAATTCTTCTTCCATCAATTGAGCACAATTTTCCGCTCCAGCATTTTCAAGAAAGACATGATAAAGACGAATAATATGAGGCAACCTCAATTCCATTTTTTTGTAGTTTTCTTTTATAAACCAAACTAGTGATAAAACAAGAAACTAAAAGATTCGATTGCAAGATCTAAAGATATACCTTCAAGCAGTCACCTCCCCGGCAACGGCGCCAGCAAAGAGCTTGATGTCTACTACACAACTTATTCTTGTAGACTCGTGTTGGGCCTCCAAGCGCAGAGTTTTGTAGGACAGTAGCAATTTTCCCTCAAGTGGATGACCTAAGGTTTATCAATCCATGGGAGGCGTAGGTTGAAGATGGTATCTCTCAAACAACCCTGCAACCAAATACAAGAAATCTCTTGTGTCCCCAACACACCCAATACAATGGTAAATTGTATAGGTGCACTAGTTCGGCGAAGAGATGGTGATAAAAGTGTAGTATGGATAGTAGATATAGGTTTTTGTAATCTGAAAATATAAAAACAGCAAGGTAGCAAGTAACAAAAGTGAGCACAAACGGTATTGCAATGCTTGAAAACAAGGCCTAGGGTTCATACTTTCACTAGTGCAATCTCTCAACAATGCTAACATAATTGGATCATATAACAATCCCTCAACGTGCGATAAAGAATCACTCCAAAGTTCCTATTAGCGGAGAACATAAGATAGAAATTGTTTGTAGGGTACGAAACCACCTCAAAGTTATCCTTTCCGATCGATCTATTGAGCTATTCCTATAAGTGTCACAAACAGCCCTAGAGTTCACACTAAAATAACACCATATGATGCACATCAACCAACTCTAATGTCACCTAGATACTCCAATGGCACCACAAGTATCCGTGAGTTGATTATATGATATGCATCAAACAACTTCATAATCATAATATTCAATCCACACAAAGAACTTCAAGGAGCACCCCAAAGTTTCTATCGGAGAAAAGATAATGAAAACGTGCATCAACCCCTATGCATAGATTACCCCAATGTCACCGCGGGAATCCGCGATTTGAATGCCAAAAAATATATCAAGTGAATCAATATAATACCCCATTGTCACCACGGGTATTCATATGCAAGACATACATCAAGTGTTCTCAAATCTGAAATATTCAATCCGACAATAACGAAACCTCAAAGGGAAAAGATTCGATTCATCACAACAAAGATAGAGAGGGAAGAAACACCATATGATCCAACTATATTAACAAAGCTCGCGATACATCAAGATCGTGCCATATCAAGAACACGAGAGAGAGAGATCAAACACATAGCTACTAGTACATACCCTCAGCCCCGAGGGTGAACTACTCCCTCCTCGTCATGGAGACCGCCGGGATGATGAAGATGGCCTCCGATGATGATTTCCCCCCTCCGACAGGGTGCCGGAAAAGGGCTGTAGATGGTATTTTGAAGGTACAGAGGCTTGCGGCGGCGGAGTCGAAGTTCTAGGGTTATTTCTAGGGGTTTCTCTATTTATAGGATTTTTCAACGTTGGAATCACGTCAAGATGGGCTAAGATGGGCCCACAAGGCACATGGGCACGCCACCCCCCTGGCGTGCCACTGTGCCTCGTGGGCACCTCGTGGCTCTTCTGGTCCTTCCACGAAGCTTCTAGTGTCTCTTTTGTTCCAAAAAAAATCGTCAAAAAGTTTCAGCTCATTTGGAGAACTTTTATTTCTGCACAAAAACAACACCACGGTAGTTCTGCTAAAAACAACATCAGTCCGGGTTAGTTGTAATCAAATCATACCAAAACCATATAGAATTGTTATAAACATGGCATGAATACTTCATAAATTATAGATACGTTGGAGACGTATCATGGCGTACCGCAAAATGGAGGAAACGGAGTTCTCTTCGAGCGCCTACGGTCGAAACTGGGTCCTGTTCATCGGGAGGGGTGTGGCGTACCTCAAAATGGGACTCCACGGCCTACTATTCATCCACCGTCGACTTCCTCCAGCCTCCACCAGCTACTGTTCATCCACCGTCGACTTCCTCCAGCATCCACCGGCTACTGTTCATCCAGGCTGCACAGGGTCCTGTTCATCCACCCCCAACCGGCTGGGGTGTGGTGGCCTCCTCAGGGTCCTATTCATCCAGCGCCAACCACCTTCACACGACCAGGGTACTGTTCATCCAAAGCCAACCCACCGGCTAGGGTGGGGCATATGAGCGGGCGGAAGCAACGGGAACTGTTCATCCACAGCCAACCAACCGGCTCGATCGATGCAAGTCTCGACTCGTTCTACATGTATCGCGCGCGCGGCAGCAACGGGCACTGTTCATCAAGAGGCAACCCAACACCGGCTGGCTACGTCTCGCATGGGGGTTCGATCGGCTTCACTAAGCAGCGAGAAGTATCGATCGGGTTCAGTTAGCAGCGAAGGAATCACTCGGGTTCAATTAGCAGCGAAGGGATCGCTCGTGTTCAGTTAGCAGCGAAGGGATCGCTCGGGTTCAGTTAGCAGCGAAGTGATCGATTAGCTTCAGTACGTAGTGGAGTCGATCACTCGTGTTCAGTACGTATCTACTGCGATCGGTCGGGTTCAGTAAGCGAATGCCTCGCTCGGGTTCAGTTAGCGAATGCCTTGCACACACGTGCGTACGAGAGAAACGTGCAAACCACAGTTCATCGCTCGGCCCCGACCACCCACCGAGTGCCCACAGTAACCGGGAAACTCCCGAAAATTTCCTCGCCCTCACTTCTACCATGATTTTTACGTCATGGACGGCCCAAAGAATGTCATGCTGGTGCGTCTCCGACCCGCCCAGGACAAAAAACCCATTTTCTGTCATAATTTTTTGTCATAGAAGTAGGAGCCCACCACATCTATGATGATACGTGTTTTTGTCACAATTATTGTCATAGTTGTGTCACAACCATGACATAACTTTTTTTCGTCCGGGCCATAATGTCATGGATGTGTTTTTTTTGTAGTGGTGGGTGATGTAAATCATATTCACATCTTTAACGTCGGAAGGGAATTACTTCTAGTCTCCATTGTTGGGCTGTCGAGGTTCATCCTCGTCTTCACTGCGGGACTGTCTCTTGCCCTGGCCTTCGATCGCCACCTTTCCGGCCTGCTTGATAACCCAACAGTTCCTGTTAGTGTGGTTGACTGGCTTCTCTGAAGTGCCGTGAATTTGGCATGGCCTGTTGAGAATTTTGTCAAGCGCGCTAGGGCCATCCTTGTTCCCTTTAAAGGGTTTCCTTTTCTGTTTGGCCCTGCCATTGCTGAACCCAGCGTTTACTGCTGCATCCTCGGTGTCACTTCCACTATTCTTATGCCGATGCTTGTTTTTGTTGCGCCTGGGCTTGCCGTTGCCATCGCGGACCTCCGAGGTGCCGGCGTCGCCGCTATGAGAGCTGCGAGCCAGCCAGCTGTCCTCGCCCGCACAAAAGCGGGTCATCAGAGAGGTGAGGGTTGCCATGGTTCTCGGCTTGTCTTGTCCGAGCTGTCGTGCCAGCCATTCATCCCGGATACTATGCCGGAAGGCGGCGATTGCTTCTGCATCAGGACAATCTACTATTTAGTTCTTCTTAAGTTAAGAACCGATTCCAAAACTTCCGGGCTGACTCGCCCGACTGCTGAATGATGTGACTGAGGTCATCGGCGTCCGTAGGTCGGATGTAAGTACCCTGGAAATTAGCTCGAAAGGCATCCTCGAGCTCTTCCCAGCTCCCGATAGAGTTTTCGGGTAAATTGTTCAGCCAGTGCCTTGCTGGGCCTTTAAGCTTCAGCAGTAAGTATTTAATGGTGTGGAGATCATCTCCTCGAGCCATGTGGATATGGAGAAGGAAATCCTCAATCCACACCGCAGGGTTAGTTGTTCCGTCATATTGTTCAATGTTTACGGCTTTAAATCCCTCCAGAAATTGGTGTTGCATCACCTCATCTGTGAAACACATCGGGTGTGTGGCTCCCCTGACGCGTGCCACACTGTGACGAAGATCAGATGACATCCGAGCATGGGTCTGCTCTCTAGTCCTGTCATGCCTATCCAACCAGGCTTGATATCCGTCCTGTCCAGCAGGCGGTTGCCCTCTAGATCCATAGATGGACCTTGTTTTGGCTGCGTTTGTGGTTAATATCCTCCGCACTCCGCAGGTCATATGGGTCATCAGGCTGGACAGGGTCCTTGCCTGCTCGGCGAGGGAGGGTTGTTGTCCCCTCTAGCCGTCCTATCCCGTCCTTGAGGGGGGCGGTCGGGCTGGTTGCCTTGATCCTGCCTTAGTGGTATGCGTTCGGCCGCCTCGTCATCGAATGTCGGAAGCAGGCGTCGTCGCGGGTAGCTCTTGTTCGGCTCCGTGTGCCGTAGCTCGAAGTCCTGTTCAGCAGCTAGAACTGCTACCCACTTGTCGTTAAGAGTGTTCTGGTCCGCTTGAAGCTATTGCTGCTTTTTCTTCATACTCCGGGCAGTGGCGAGGAGCCGTCGCCGGAACTTTTCTTGCTCGGTGGGATCTTCGGGGACGATCCAGTCTTCTGGTCCGAGGCTGACATCGTCCTCGGATTCGGGGAGATAATTACTATTTGCCAGGTCCTCGGAGCCCTCTGGGTCATCGTTGTCGGATGTCCCCATGGGTTTATCCTGCTGCTTGGGTGTGGCATTATCGCCGTCGCCGAGTGACGGTGTCCTGGACTAGGGGGTACCAACCTAGTCGGCCCATAGTCCTCGGGCTGGGCCTGAAGGCCCTCGTTCTCATTCAGATGAACTCCGGAAGCCACGACGTGATCAAGATTGCATCTGCTGAAGACTTGGAGTATACCCCAAGACATCTCCTTCCGCCTCCATACGCATCCCTGGATACCGACCATGTAACCCTAGATGCCTTACCTGGCGTGTATATAAGACAAGGGGTTTAGACTGTAGAGGACACGGAATCACGATTATCATCCACCTAGCCCTAGGGTTAGACTTCTCCTTACGATCTTGAGGTAGATCAAGCTTGTACTCGATACTTCACCATCAATATAATCAAAGCAGGACGTAGGGTATTACCTCTTCGAGAGGGCCCGAACCTGGGTAAACACCGTCTCCTTCGTCCCTGTCACCATTGATCCGAGATCCATAGCTCTGGACCCCCTACCCTGAGGTCAGCCGGTTTTTACACCGACACTGGTGCTTTCATTGAGAGTTCCACTGTGAGATCAGCAAAGGATCGATGACTCACCTGCAGATCAACTGAGGCTCCGGCTATGGGGACATCTTCGTCCCCGGCCAGTTATTCGTTTTCGGTAGCATGGTCTTTTGCGCCAACTCTGCGGGCCGTCTGGCTCCCGTCGAGAATTACGCTCCGGATCAGGTAATAACTTTCGGAAGCTTGGAGTACACCACGGATTCCCACGGAGAGCTCGTCCTCACCGGTCGGACGCTAGGCCGGATCGAGGGCTTATCTGACATCGGGGGCTTGACCCCGGAACCGATCTCCTTCGAGGATGTCGGGCCAAGCCCCCTGGCCCCACAGGGCCCTGCAGAGGAATCGATTACCCCTGCCTCGGACAACCTCATCCCGGCATCAAGCCATGACGATGGTCCGGACCCGGCTTCGGATACTACATCGGATTTAGAACCGACTTGGATGCCAGATCCGGAATCAACCCTGGCCCCTCATGAGGCTGAGGACGCGTCAAGCGACCCGCCTATCATACTTCGGGTCAGCCTGGCTTACAGCCAGGCCATGAACCCCGAAGATTTATCTCACCTAAACGAGGTGCTTGACCTCATCTAAAGCTTATCAATCTTGAACAGTCAGACCTTGATCTATGACAAGATCGGACTTAAAGCCGACGATCAGGAAATTTATATCCCACCCACCACCCATCTAGTCGCCACGGTCGATTGACTTAACCGACGTGTTAGACTAGGATGAAGCCACCGACATGGATGAAGATGTCGACGGCCCTACAGAAACCACCACGCCGCTGGTCAACACCGACAAGTGGACTGCAACCTCCACCTACGACGTATACTTGGTGGGTACTCTGAAAAACCCATCAAGACATCGGCGAAGGCGCGGGAGAGGTGCCAACGGGGACCCCAACGGGCACGACGCCAGTGCCACCAACACCGGCATGGCGGCAGACGACGCCGATGACCCAGGAGAGGATTTTCAAGCCTCCCTAGGGCGGCCGCACAGCCCCGCAAGAATCCCTGAGAACGAGGACCCCGATGACCTCTTTGAAGGGGCTGATGACAATTACTTACCACAGTCCGAGGAAGACGAGAGCCTGGGCACCAAGGACTTTATAGTCCCCGAAGACCCCTTTAAGCAAGAACGGTTCCGACGATGCCTCGTGGCCACCGCCTGAAGCATGAAACGGAAGCAGCAGCAGCTGCAAGCCAATCAAGATGCGCTGAATGACAAGTGGGTCGAGATACTCTCGGCCGAGCAAGACCTCAAAGAACAGCGCCATAGCGCACCTAAATCTTACCCGCGCAGGTGTTTGTTGCCCGAATTCGATGAAAAATTAACCGACGGTGTGCTCTTAACACGCAGACAGGCTGAAGAACCTGACCCCCCCCCCTAGAGGGTGTGACAGGCCAGTGCGGGAAAATTTACAGACCCAAACAACGACACATAGTTACGGCAAGGATCCCGTCGACTACAACGAGCCATATGACGCAAGACGCCAGATAGAGGTGAACCGGGCACCTTCTCGGTCCATCTACAGATCAAGAGGACGTGCACCGGCTGGGCTCGACGGCTACGACGCCTGGATGGACAGGAACGACCGAGCTCGAGAACAAGCTTATACACGGATATCCCCCGATGTCCGACGCGAGTCTGCTCGGTTCCGAGGTCCCGCTCACCCGATCTGTTTCACAGACAGGGTAATGGAACACCAGTTCCCTGATGGGTTTAAGCCCATTAACATCGAGTCATACGATGGCACTACCGACCCAGCGGTGTGGATCAAAGATTTCCTTCTCCACATCCACATGGCGCATGGAGACGATCTCCATGCTATCAAATATCTGCCGCTCAAACTAAGGGGGCCGGCAAGGCATTGGCTAAATAGCCTGCCTCCTCATTCCATTGGAAGCTGGGAAGCACTCGAGGATGCCTTCAGGGCTAACTTCCAGGGCACATATGTCCGACCTCCAGATGCCGACGACCTCAGCCACATCATTCAACAGCCCGGCGAGTCGGCAAGGAAGTTCTGGAACAGGTTCTTAACTAAAAAGAACCAAATTATGGACTGCCCCGACGCCGAGGCCATCGCCGCTTTCCGGCATAGCATCCGAGACGAGTGGCTCGCACGCCAGCTCGGGCAAGACAAGCCGAGGACCATGGTGGCCCTCACCTTGCTCATGACCCGCTTTTGCACGGGAGAGGATAGTTGGCTGGCCCGCAGTACTCATAACGGTGAGGCAGGCACTTCAGAAGCTCGTGACGCCAATGGCAAGCCTAGACGCACCAAAAATAAGCGCAAGCATAAAAATGGCGGGAGCAACACCGAGGACGTTACAGTGAACGCAAGGTTCAACGGACCTAGATCTGGTCAGAAAAAGAGGCCCTTTAAAGGGAGCAAAGACGGACCCAGCCAGCTTGACAAGATCCTTGATAGGCCATGTCAAATACATGGCACCTCGGACAAGCTGGCAAACCACACAAACCAGAACTGCTGGGTCTTCAAGCAGGTTGGAAAGATAGCGACGGAGGGCCAAAATAAAGCTCAACCTCGCAGTGAGGACGAAGATGAACCTTGGCGATCCAACAATGGAAACCAGAAGCAGTTCCCTCCCGAGGTGAAGGACATAAACATGATTTACATAACCCACATCCCTAAAAAGGAGAGGAAACGAGCACTTCAGGACATTTACGCCCTAGAGCCTGTTTCCCCGAAATTCAATCCATGGTCGGCTTAACTGATCACATTCGACAAACATGATCACCCAACCAGCATCTGACATGGCAGATCGGCGGCTTTGGTCCTGGATCCGATCGTTGATGGATTCCATCTGACGCGCGTCCTCATGGACGGAGGCAGCAGCCTCAATTTAATCTATGCTGATACGATAAAAAATAATGGGCATAGACTCATCCAGGATCATGCCCAGCACCACCACCTTCAAAGGTGTCATACCAGGCATCGAGGCTCGCTGCATGGGAGTAGTAACACTGGAGGTAGTCTTCGGATCACCCGAGAACTTTCGGAGCGAAGAGTTAATCTTCGATATCGTCCCTTTTCGGAGCGGATACCACACGCTGCTCGAGCGCACTGCATTCGCCCGCTTTAACGCAATCCCGCATTATGCATACTTAAAGATGAAAATGCCAGGACCAAATGGTGTTATTACAGTCAATGATAACACCGAATGCTCCCTCCGAACAGAGGAACACACCGCGGCTTTCGTAGCCGAGGTACATGCAACTGAGGAGGCAGCTCGTCAGATGCCCAGCTCCTCGAAGCGGACACGGGCTACGTGAGCCGACCTCTGTCAGGCAACCATTCCCCCAAAATAGGGGTACGGGCTCCTCGTTCACCTCCCCATGGAAGGGCATTACGTCCCCAGGGTGCATAACTTTGCACTAAAAATTCCATGGGCGGCCGAGGAGCCGAGGCAAATGATGCGTCGTTCTCATCTCGACTGAACATCAATGCACTTTGGACTTGCATACCAGCAGGGCGCTGTAAAAGGCCCAGACAGAAGTAGCATGTCCACACGGCTTAAACCATCCAAGTGGCAGTCGGACACCTTTTAAAAGGACTCGACCGACAAAAGCATCAAGCAAATGAAGGGCCGTGGTCGCGAACAGCCCATACCTACTTCGCTCTCAACGAAGACAAGCTGGTCAACAACACGGAGACACAGACGTGCGATAGTGATGGGCTCGGGCGAATAAACCCATTAACATGTCCGACCTGTTCTTACTCCTTTACTTTTCATTTTTTCCGTTGTATCTTCCACAAGTTTCTTTTGTCAAAGCTCGGCATGTACGGCTTGACCACATGAAATAAAGAAAGTGCACCCATCGAGGCCATTGCGCATTTCCTTATGTTTAGTGTCTTTGAGCCAAAAGCATACATCCACGATACAACTGTTATTTAAAATCACCATGGGCTTCGCTTTTAATCTCACGCCCCCCCTACAAGTCCGAAGTATCTATTCGGTGTCTCGGATGTTGCATTATATGAATCAGATTTGAACCTTGATTTTGGTCAATAGTTGGGTTGCCTGGATCCTGTGCTTACCCCTTACGTTTCCGATGCATTCGACTAAGGGTGTAAAGAGAGAACCACTGCGATTGCGCTGCCAACTTGAATGGCAAAGCACCTCAGTGGATAAAGCTGAAAACTGACTGTCCTGGTAAGCATAAACTAGTCGGCCATCCGAAGACAGCGTCCAGCAATGTACCTTTGGAGGTTACCCGTGTTAAACAAAGGGCTTCTTATTAAATCAGCCGAAGTGGTTAGCGGCATAGACCTCGACCATACAGCCAAACCACTTCATGGACCGGGGGCTCGTCATCAGCCCCCACAGTCAAGCTCCTACGACTAAGTGAAAGTTATAAAACCACTATAGTCCGATTGCCTTGTTTCCACGAGCATGGACCGCCTTCGGGAACTGAGACATCGGCTAAGGGTCATGATTGCCTCGGAAACACCCGTTGTACATTGTACAAAGGGGTCGAAGCCAACGACTGGTCACTTTCAGTTAAACATAGTCACACAGGAGTCAAAAAATAAAACACACAATCACATGTCCGAAAATAAAGCCGCATTCATTGCAAACAAAAGATAGTTTTTACATCCAACTACACTTCGGCATACCGAAGTACTATCTAAAAGTACAGAGTGTCCTTAGGACACTCGACCTCGGTGATGCGGGCCCCTTCCATTGCCTTGCCCAGATACTGCTCCATGGTCCGAGACTTCCCTTCGGGGGGGGGGGGGGGGCGGTGGCCACGACCGCTGCTTCAACACGCGGGTAGTGCATATTCACGCGGGCATACACCCGCTGAGGACCCTCCAGGCACGCAGATCGCTTCCAGCGCACCAACTGGGGGGCGGCCTCCCGTAGCCGGGCAAAAAACTCGAAGAAGCTGGTCGGCAGGGCCTTCGTGGGATAAAGATTGGCGCATAGGTCTTGAAGCGTTGGCTTCGCCATGTGGAGGAGCTCCATCAACTGCTTCAGCTGATTGTTTAGCAGTTCCGGATGCGAGGGCGCATGGAATTGTTACCAGAACGCCCTATCCGTTGCATGGCCCTCCCGCACGCCGTAATAGCGGCCTGCGTCCGCCGCGCTCCTTGGAAGATCCGCGAAGGCCTCTGCGGATTGCCACAGCTGGGTGAGCTCGACGAACCCCTTGCGGCCAAAAACACATTGAAGCAAAAATGGCTTACCAGCAGCGATCTGCTTCACTTGCTGAAGCACCTCGCGGTCTGCACGGGCCTGGGTTTGGACCTCGGCATGCACCTATCGTAGCTTCTCGAGCTCGGTGGTCGCCACCTTTTCCTTCTGCTGAAGGACATCGCGCTCTTGGTACACACCCTAAACCCTAAACCTCCAGGACCCGTGCCTGCTCCTTCCCCCTGGCCACCTTCTCGGTAGCCAGATCCTCTTCGGCCTTCGCGGCCGTAGTCTTCTACTGCTCGGCCTCCTGCCGAGCTTTTGCCAGCTCGGCCTTAAGTGCCTCAAGCTCCGCCATAGCTGCTGTCATGCAAAACAGCTCGGCGTCAGAATTAAATCTTTCAAGGGCATTTTCCAAAAGTAAAATCGGCACTCTCACAACTTCTTGAAGTTTACCTTGAGACAACTCGATCTGCTTTTTCATCAGATTGAGGTCCTCCTCGGACCTCTACAGTTTCCTGTTCATCTCCGCCACCTCCTCGGAGGCGGAGTTCGGAGCCGAGGTCGACACCTGAAAACATACACCCATGCCTTAGTCCCTTTTTTTTGACTTCAATCCTCCTGTCAGTCCTTTTTGAAGAACGGCCAGAGTCGTGGGGGCTACTGGATGAACACCTAAAACATACTCAAACATCGACCCCAAGGCCGTTTTTTCAAAACCAGCCTTGGGCTCGGGGGCTACTGGCTGGATATGCTCTTACAAACGACATGCAAGGCAACATGTCTTCGGACAAAGGCCCGCTACTACAAGCAATCGTAAACTCGAATATTATTCGTAATGGCAACATAAAAAGCGTACCTTGAAGCTCCTGACGAGGCCCTTGAAGACCTCGCGCATTCCGGCCTCCGCAGACCGGAAGCCTTGTAGCATCGCGCCGATCAAGGCACGGTGCTCTTCTGCGATGGAGGAGCCCGTTAAGGCTGCCTCCATCTCCTCGGGCCAGCCCGCGCTAGCTCGCCCCGCGGCGGGAGGTGGGGGTGGAGCAACCTCTGCACCCACCACCGAGGTGCTGGGGACGAGGATCTCCGGCTGCGGCGCAGGCACCGGAGGCTGTTCGGGCTGGGCCGATGCCTGGCCCAACCCTTCCTTGGGGACCTCAGTCACCAGGTCCCCTTGGCCTGGTGCAGCCGAGGTGTCAACCTTGGCCATAATGTCCGGTACCTCGACCCCCGATGTATTGACCGGAGGGGCCGGACTGGATGACGCCTCCCCTAGCCCCTCATAGGCCGAGGGAGTCTTGGCGAGTTCCGGCTCCCCGCTGTCCGACGGGGGTAGCTCGCCCGAAGTATCGCCACTGAGGTGAGTCCCGGGCGGGCTGGCAAAAGTCCTCTTATAAGCCTCATGTGAGGAACAGGATTTCGAAGTCTAAATTGAGTGGTGATTACATACCTCTAGGGCGCCGGTTTCTTCCTCCCCAGCGTGAGGAGGTCCTCGTCTGACTCGTCGGGGAAGCTGGGCTTCTCCGGCAGGACCGGATCGGCGGAGGCCTTGCGCGACCTCTTCGGCCTCGCCTCCTCTTCGGCGCCCTCGGACGGCGCCCTCTTCCCTTTAGGGGAAGATCTCCCTTCCCCCATGTCTCCCTCCTCATCTTCGTGGGTGGAGGAGGCGTGGGTTTCCTCGGACCGGGTGACCAAGGTCTCCCGAGCTCGGAGACCCGCTCTGCCCCTCGGAGGTTTGGACTCCTTGGGGATCACCACATGTGGCTCCTTGGTTAAGAGGGCCACGAGCAGGGGAGTCCTCTCCCCCTCGGGCTACGGCGTCGGGCACAACATTTGCTACGCCTTGGGGATCCACTTCTGCAAATGTTTGATTAAATGGTTAGCCAAAGTTTGTGAGGTACCAGGAAACACATAGTGTATAACTGAGTATTGAGATTTACCTCGGGGGCATCATGGGCTGCTTCGAAGCCGAAGTCGCTCCCGGCCTCGGGAAAACCGTCCTTGGACGGCTTGAACAGCAGCTTCCACATCCCAGCCGGGGTGGAGCAGAAGAAGTGGTGGATAGGCACCACGTCCTCGGGATTGTACACCCACATCGGGGTAGCCCGAGACTGAAGTGGCAGGACGCGGTGGTGGAGCATGACGTTCATCACGTCCGCCAGCTTGATGTCCCTCTGGTTTATCCAGAACTAGATCTTCTGGATCAACACCTTCACCTCCACCGGGTGCCCCCAGTCCATGCCCTTCTTCTTCCAGGACACGAGCTTCTTCGGAGGGCCCGCCAAGAACTCGACCTTGGCCTGGCCAGCCGCGAGTGGCTCGGTGATGTAAAACCACTCGCACTGCCAGTCCTTGATGGTCTCTATAAAGGTGCCTTTGAACCAGACCGCCCTCTGGTTCTTGCTGATCATCGCGCCCCCGCACTCAGAGAGCTTGGAGTCGCTGGACCTCAGCTTAATGTCGAAGATCTTCAGCCACAGTCCAAAGTGTGGCTCGATGCGGAGGAAGTCCTCGCAGGCGGTGATGAAGGAGGCGAGGTGAAGGATGGAGTTCGGGGCCAAATGGTGGAAATCTAGCCCATAGTAAAACATGATCCCATGCACGAAAGGGTGCAGCGGGAACCCCAGACCTCTGATGAGGTGGGGGACGAAGACGACCCTCTCCCCAGCATCGGGAGTGGGTATGCGCTGCTTCGGAGCTGGCATGCGAGTGCGGACTTGGTGCCCTCCGTCACGGAGGAACTGCCCCAGTGCCCCTTGAGGTTGTTCTCCACCATTGTTGAGGGGAGAGGCACTTAGGAAGTGGGAAGAGCTCGGGATTGGATCTGGGCGACGGAGCTTGAGAGGCGGTAGGCAGGGAAGGAAGGGAGTGTGTTCTCTCTGCTGCTACCCCCTCACTCTTATATAGGCTGATGAAAAGGCCAAGAGTCCCTCCAGCCACGCCGTTGAAATCGCCATTACCTGTAAAAGATGTTGTTATGCGTATGGGGAGAAACAAAATCTTAATGATATCCCTTAAAAAGTGGGCATGATCTCTATCGTGGTGTGCTCACGGCAGATGCCATGGATAGGCTAATCGAACGTGGTTGGGGCCGGAGGATGTCGGAGGGTTTCGGAGGCGAGAATGGGGACAAGCAGTGATGACACACGATTTACCCAGGTGCGGGCCCCCCCGGGGTAGGTAACACCCCTAGTCCTGCAAGCTCAACTAGATGGATCACTAGACGAGCTACAATGGTGCTCCTTGAGCTGTGTGGATGGAGGAGGAACAAGGACTAGATCTCTTCTCCTGGTGAACTGGTGGGATGCTTCGCGTGGGGAGAAAGAACTCAGGGTTTCGACCCTCCTGCATGGAGGGCTCCCTGGGGGTCTTATAGGCCGGCTCCCCAGGGTTACAATGGTAATCTACTAGGGCACGGGGCCCAGCTGTCATCGCCTCATGCCGGACAGTGGGATCCGCCGGCTGCGGGCCCTGCCGGCCGTCCGGGACTGTAGCACGTCTTTGCTTGCGTCATGGAGCGGCGGGCACTGTTCAGCTACAGCGCCTCATCGGGTCGTCGCCGCCGACCCTGGACCGTGGTTTCAGGGCATCCTGTAGCCACGCTCGCCCGGTCTTCGGGGCGGCACGTACTGTAGCCACGCTCTCCCGGTCTTCGGGATGGCGCGCACTGTAGCCACGCTGGCTCCGTCGTGGGGGGCTGTCTTGTCCCCTGGACGGCTAGAGCTGATGCCGGCTTGGGCACCCGCCGCCTTCGGTGTCGCCGGGTCGAGCTTCATCGTCACGCCAGGCGGGTCAAGGACCTCCAGGTCGGCTGGCGAGCGGGCCGGGTCATGGGGTGCTGGACGCCCCGTTGTTTTGAAAATGGTTAAGTGTTGATGAGCCTACTCGGGGGTTATCCCCCCGACAGTAGTCCCCGAAGTTGGCGAGGTCGCCGGCCGCCGGCAGGGGGCCCCGACAGCTTACCCCCTTGATGAGCGACGGGTCCGGCCTAGCCAGCCGCGAAGAGCGTGTTCGGGTCCCCACGCATCCGGCCTGGTTGGCGGAGGCGGAGGGGCCTGTCGGTTCGTCTTCTGGTGCGAAAAGACGCGCCCGCCGCCTGTCGGGAGCCCGCCATGTGGCATCGTGGCCAGGCCTTGGCCTGCCAGGCCACGCGCGACGGGACGTCGCCGCAAGGCGGGCCCACCGGGCCGCGGGCTCGGTGCACGCGCGGGATCTTCTGCGGCGGCCCTGGACGCTTGCGCTTCCCGAGGCGTTTAATGCGCCCACACACCGCGGAAGAGGCGGGGGAACATGGGTGCAAACGATCCCACTTCCCCCACGCCCCCGCGGGGTTTAAATGAGGGGGAGGGGGAGGAGCCGAGGCACAAACGCCCCTCGCCCCGCCCCGCTGCTTCATCCTCTTCCTCTGCTCTTCCTCCACGCGCCCGCGTCCGCACACTCGCCGCCGCCGCCGCTCCACGCGACAGGCCGACCGCAGCGCGCAGCTCCATCGCAGCACCGACGCCGCTTCCGTTCCTTTGCCGTGCCCGGCGATGGCGACCCAGAAGTGCTCGTGGGAGGGCTCTGATGTCTCAGACGAGCTCATCGGGCATCTTCGTTCACGGCGGAGGCTGCCGCCTGCAGAGCGCGTGGTCGCGCGAGCTCCTGGCGACGAGGTTGCGCCCCAGCCGCAAAATGGGGAGGTCGTCGTCTTCGCTGAGCACTTCACTCGTGGGTTTGGCCTCCCCGCCAGCGACTTCTTCCGCCGCTTCCTCGACTATTTCGGCCTCCAGCCCCACCACTTGGGGCCCAACTCGATCCTCCAACTCTCCACATTCGTGGCCTTCTGCGAGGGCTACGCCGGGTTGGAGCCGTCGGTGGACATCTGGAACAGTTGTTTCTTCCGCAAGCCGCAGATGGCACCGGTGCCGGGGGGGGGGGGTGATGACCTCCTGTGGGGCAGCTCTTGTGACCATCCGGCCCATGGGAGGCTTCCCTAAGCTGCCGCTGCTGGAGTCGGTGAAGAAATGGCAACGCTCGTTCTTCTACGTGAAGAACGCGGACCCGGCGTCTGACTATATAAACCTGCCGCCTTTCGCGGACGTCGCTCAGGTGGAGAGGCACAACTAGAGCTTCGAGCCACGCAGGTCGACAGAGGAAGCCGTCGCGGTCTGCGACCGGCTAGAGCAGCTGAAGAATGTGGAGCACCTGCGCGGAACGGACCTCATCGCGGCCTTCGTCGACCGCCGGGTGCTGCCGCTGCAGCGCCGGCCGCACCGCATATGCGACATGAGTGGTCGGTTCGACCCTTGCCGGCTGGCGACTTCCGAGCTGACGCCGGCCCGGGTTGCCAAGCGGGTGAATCGCATCACCTCCGCCAAGGTCAACCCGAGCACCTGGAGCTTTGGGAAGGAGCCGTATAGCCGCGCACGCTTGGCGCCTCAGGTATGTTTTCGACCAGCATTTATCATTTCCTTTGCCCTTTCCTGTGTCGTGCTGACGCCGAGCATGGTGATGGGTGCAGAGGTTCTCCCGCCAGATTGCGCGGGACGGGGCAAACCCGCCGGCCTTCGAGCCAGACCAAGAGGCTTCGGACGGGGAGGCCGAATCGGACGATGATTCAGACGACCCCGACGAGGCATACGAAGCATACGAAGCAATGTCTCTGGCTGCGTCGTCCACCGCCGCCGGCGAGGCTTTCTTGACCGGGAGGTGGCTGCGGAGGGCGGCAGAGCCGGCGCCGGCCGGTCGGTTAGAGGGCCCCGTCCGGCCGCACGGGAAGCAGGAGGTCGGGTCCTTAGCCGGGAAACGCCCGGCGGAGGTGCGGCCGGGGGGAGAGCGCCGAGGCACGAAGAGGGCACGTCGCCTTGTCCCGGCGCCGACCCCGAAGTGGGCGATCCCGACGAGCACCGGGTGAGCGCCGCTTGTCCAGCCTGGGGTTCAACCTCGGGCCATTTGCTGTCTTTCATTTCCTTTAGTTTGCTTATCTCTCCTTCGTGTGGTGTCAGGGCTCCCATCATCCTCACAGTCGCGGGGACGCCGGCCCTGGTCGAGGAGGATAACGCTGGGGCTTCCACGCCCGAGGAGCGGGAGCTCGCCGCTTGGAGGGACCTGGAGCGGGCCATGCGGGAGGAGGCCGAGCTCTCTGCGACGGCGTGGGAGGATGCGGCGGCACGGAGGAGTGCGGCGCGCCCAGACAGGGTCGGGGGTGCCGCGTGGGGATCTTGGGATGCAACCTCGCTGCCGTTCCCAATGCGTTCCCGTGAGCCGGCAATCCCCTCACCGAGGTCGGCTGCCGACGCGCCGTCCACCAGCCGGGGCGAGGGCGGCGCACGGGCCGACGGCGGTGGTCCTGGTAGTGCCGGCCGCCGAGCCGAAGGGGAGACGCCGTCGGGCAACGCGAGGGCCGTGTCCGGGGGCGCCGGCACGGCCGCGGCCTCTCATCAGCCGACACAGAGCGGAGCAAGCGCGAGCTCAGCTGCCCAGCTGCAAAGGGACTGGGCGAGCACCAACGAGACTCCCAGCGGGGAGCGTCCAAGGTCCCGAACGACGGCCTTGGATCGGGTGCGCGCGGAGTTTGCCAACGGCCGTCGCTTCCTGCAGGGGACCGCTGAGGGGGCGCAGGAGCAGCTTACCCGGCTGGAGGAGGCCATTGCCGTGAGTTCCCTCTCTCCTTCCCCCCCTTTTTTTTGTCTTTAGGACACCTTCCGGTGGGGGCGCGCCAGCGCACCCTCTAGGTGTAGCCCCCGAGGCCCAGGCCGACTGTACAGCAGGCGGGCGGAGCCTCCTGGGATTATTTCTTGGCCTTGGTTGCTGATCTTTCTTCTGCAAGGGCTTCATGACCGACGCGTGGCAAGCTACACTCGGCTGCTCGGGGTGTACCAGGCGGCCGGGGCCGAACTCGTGGCAAGGGACGCGAAACTGCAGCACTTCCGTGGTACGTGACTTATCTTCCTTCAGTGGGGGCGCGCCAGCGCACCCACTGGGTGTAGCCCACGAGATTCGGGCCGGCTGCTCTGCTGTCGGGTCGAATCTTTTTGCCCGATCGTTGTTCCTCTCGTCCTTTTCTTTTTCGGTCTTCGCCGCACCACTAATCGTCCGGTCTGCTTGATGCGCAGCCGCCTACGTCGGGTCTCGGGAGCTTCGACGCCAGCTGGCGCGAGCCAGCCAGCAGCGTGACCTTCTACATGAGCGGGTGACCCAGCTTGAGGTGAAGCAGGGCCGGCAAGCGGACGCCCATCAAGCCGAGCTAATCCGGCTGGCGGAGGAGCATCGGCGAGCGCTGGCGGAGAAGGACGAAGTGTGGGCGCTGAAGGAGCGGGGGATGCTTGCCGAGGTGCATCAGATTGATGCGCTTCTAGCCGGTAAGTCTCGGATGCCCCCTTCACTTGCTTCGTTCGACCGGCCTTAGCTGTCGGTCGGTTCCTTACATCTTTTCTTTTTTCATCCTTCTTTTAGGGGCTCTCCTGGAGACACGGGAGGCGGCCGAAGGCGCCGTGAGCTCCCATCGGGACGAGCAGCGGGCGGCCGGGAACCGTGTCGAGCGACATGCCGCCTGGGCAGTGGAAGAGACGGCAATTGCCGTCGAGGCCCGCTTGCAGACGTTCGGGCGCGTCATGAACCGGCTCCGAGACGCCGGCCTGGCGGTGGTGCGCAGCCTCTGGCCGGATGCGGTCCAGCCGGCGACCGTCAACCGGCTGGCCCGGTGGCTGGAGATGGTGCCGGCCCGGATCAGTGCCTGGAGAGCCTTCGCCGCGTGAGCCGGCACAACGATGGCATTGAGGCTCACGCTCTCCTGGTATCCGGGAGTGAGCTTGGCTCAGCTGGCGACTCAGCGGGCAGAGGCGGATCTGTTGGAGCGGGCGAAACCGCTCGCGTGCCGCGCCAGTGCGATCGCCGCCTTCACCCCTCAGGACAAGTTCTTCAGGGAGCGGACTGCCGACAGCGAGGAGATCCCGAAGGACACCTACGAGCTGCTTTTTGGCGACCCAGATGGCAGCCAGGCCGAGACGCTCGACGGGGAGGGTGACTCGAGCGGCGGAGCATACACGGACACCGACGCTGAGGCGGACACCGGCGCTACTAAGGAACTGGAGCGACCCGGCACCGGTGACTCCTCCGCCTAGAGGGTCGTTTTCTGCATTACCTTGTCGGCTCTGAGTAGTTGTAATGAGATACCTTGCAGTTCCACCCACTGGGGGTGTATTTTAAACTTGAAGAGTCTCGGCCGTGGGCCTTTTGTTATGCATGCCTATGTATATGTTCTGTTTATGCATGACCTTTGCCGGTTGGCGGCTCACCCTTGCTTTTTTCCTTTGACCTTCTTCCTGTGCCCCTTCCTTTTCGACCCTCTCCCCATCAGCCGGACAGCCGGGAGCTGGTCTGTAGCTGGGTCGAGGAGTCGGCTTCGAAAGAGGGCGCACAATACTTAGGCTCTTAGGACGTGAGCGCAGGCGAACCACCTACTGTGCCGGCCGGCTACAGGCGGTGGAGCCGGCCAGAGCACGGCTGGCCGGTGCGGTGACAAGTATAAGTGGGGGCTGGTTTGACCAAGCCGACCGTTCTTCCTTAGCCATTTTTTCTGCGTGAGAGCGCTTTCGGCCCTTGACTCTTGTCAGCCGGACAGCCGGGTACCGGTCTGTGGCTTGTGGCGCAGAGAAGGCTTTAGGCGGCGCGCACGCTATGTAGCCGGTTGCGGAGGGCGGGGCGCGAGTTAGCCGGCGAGCCGCCGAGCCAGACGAGCCGACCCGGCGGGAGGGAGGCAAAAATGCAGAAAAGGTGCTCGACAGACAAGAAACTTTGATAAAAGTAAAAAGGGTAGCCCCCGAGTATACCTTGGGGTACCTGTTGCATTCATTATGGGCCAAAAGTGGCGACACACTCATACCAAAAGGAGCGATACACACATACACCGATCTTGTCTTGCTTGCTTGACGCGGAACCTCCTAGGCTGGAAACAGTAGCCCCCAGGACCGGGTGGCTGCTCCCAAGCCGGCGACGACCGCTGTCGACCCAGCCAGGAGAAAGGCGGGGCTTCGACTCTCACCTGTTGAAGACGTAACAGGTGATGCCGTGCTGGGCCTCGCTGCTGCCGGACGCCCCTTCCCCGGGGGGGGGGGGGGGGGGAGGGGAGGTGTAGACCGACCAGCCGGGCTCTGGGCCGAACTGCTGCTGAAGGAGGTGCTGGTACCCGGCCGCGGCGTTGGTCTGGCCAAAGGGCCTGAAAATGCTGGGATATCCTTCGAGGGGGGCGCCTGGCTTCCTGGCCTACTTGTCAGGGATCATTGCGGAGCCCTCGAGATGAGGACCGCCACCTGGGGGAGGGGGCATGGACGGGCCCGCTGGCTCCGACACGTCCCTCCTCGAGCGGGGGAGCCGAAGCTTCGGCTTGGAATGGGCCTTGCCGCTCCCAGCTGCCGGGGCGAGACCACCTCCCCCTCATGCCATCATGCGTGCGAACCGCCTATGGGCGAGCTGGTCCAGCCTGACCCGCAGCTGGCCTTTGCGCGGTGGCTTGGGGCATGCCGGAAGCTATTCGGTAGGTCGGGAGCTGATCCCAAGCATACTCATGCGGTCGCCGAGCCCTGCGATGCCGTTGTCACCATCGTAGGAGTGCACAGAGCTGACAAGGTGGTTGACGTGGGCTTCTTGCTGGCTTGGTCCGTCCGCGACCGGCGCTGCTTGCGGTACGCCTTTGGACGACTGGCTTGGCGTGCCCGGCTGCTCACGGGACAGGGCCAGGAGCCAGTCGAACTGGCGCTTCTGCTCTGCGATGACCAGGGACTCGGCCAGCTTGGAGCCGGCTTCCCCGCATTCGGCAGACTTTCTGAAGTCCCCGGCCACGGTGATGATCCCCCTGGGGCCCGGCATCTTCATCTTCAGGTAAGCATAGTGGGGGACCGCCATGAACTTGGCCAATGCGGGCCGGCCCAGGAGTGCGTGGTAAGGACTGCTCAGGTCCACCACCTCGAATCAGATCGGCTCGCGGCGGAAGTTGCGCGCATCGCCGAACAGCACGTCCAGCTGGACCTTGCTGATCGGGGAGCAAGAGAGGCCGGGTACAATGCCATGGAAAGTAGTCCTACTGGGTTGTAGCTGCTTCTCCTTGAGGCCTAGCGTGAACATGGTGTCGCGGTAGAGGATGTTGATGCTGCTGCCACAGTCGATGAGTACCCGCGTGAAATGGCAGGTGCGCTTCTCGGACACGAAGGTGTGGTCGAGGATGAGGGCGTAGCCATCCGGCGTGGGCATCACGGCCGGATGGTCCTCCCGGCTCCAAGTGACCTGCCTCTCAGACCAGTGCATGAACTGGGGAGCGGCGGGGACGACGGCGTTCACTTCGCGGGCATGCCTACGGAGGCTGTGTCTCATCCGGCTGGCTGGTGAAGATGACGTAGGAGGCGTCCGGGCAAGGGTAGTCGTCACGGAGCCGGCCGGCGGCCGGGGCCGGAGCTGGAGCCGGCTGGGCAGCCGCCGGAGGCAGCGGAGGCGGCGGGGGAGGGGCGGCGCCTTCACCCCACGCCAAGCGCTGTGTCCAACTGCAGTTCTGGGTCGTGTGTCCGGACGGCTTTGCTCCGCTGTGATGCTTGCAAGGGGTGTCGAGCATTTGCTCGAAGGTGAGCTTGGGCTGCCAAGCGCCCTTGCCGGTCTGCCGACGCCGGCTGCCGCCTTACTCAGCAGGCAGCTTCTCCTCGATGGCTGCTACCTGCCGGCTGCCATATCGGGCGTCCGGCTGCTCATTCTTGCGCTTGGTGCTAGCATTGTTGTTCTGCTGCCGGCCACTGTCGCCGGCCGGACGAGGGTTGGCCGACGCTGGCGGTACGGCCTTGCCGGCCGCATCCACTCATACCTGGACCGTCATCGAGGACTCGGCCGTGGCGTACTTCTCCGCCGTGGCCATGAGCGCGGCCAGGGTGGCCGGCTCAGAGCGCATGAGCTTATGCTTGAGCAGAGTGCCATCCCGGCACCCATCGATGAAGAACTGAATGGCCTGCACCTCCTGGACCCCTTCGCAACTGTTGCGCAGCTCCGTCCAGGGCGTCAGGTAGTCGCGCAGCGACTCGTCCGGCTGCTGGACGCACATGGAGAGTTGGTGGGGCCGTCCTGGCCGCTTGTACATGCCGGTGAAGTTGCGCACGAAGGCCTACTCGAAGTCCAGCCAGGCGTTGACGCTGTTGGCCTCCAGGCTGTTCAGCCAAGTCCTGGCAGAACCCTACAACATGAGAGGGACGTAGCGCACTGCCACGTGCCTGTTTCCGCCGGCGATGCTGATGGCTGTAGTGTAGTCGGTGAGCCAGTCTTCCGGCTTGGCGGTTTCGTTGTACTTGGGGGTGTTGCGCGGGAGCGTGAAGCCCCTGGGGAAAGGCTCCTCGCGGATCCACGGGCCGAAGCACGCCGGCCCGACCGAGCCCTCCTCCTCCAGCGCGAGCGAGCGGGCCAGCTGGTCGATGTGACGGCGGGTGTCGTTTTCGTCGGGGATGTCACGGGGACCGAGCCGGTCGGCCACGTGGCCATGGCCGGCCTGACCGACCGACCCCTGGCGCCCCTGCCGCACGGGCGGAGGCTGAGGGGCCTGCCGCTGGCGCGCTGGGTCGGCCGGCTCCATGTTCCAGCTTGTGATGGCCGGGGCGTCCTGCCGGCGCCGGCCCATCCTGCTGCTATGGGATCGCCCCCTGTGGCTAGCCGCTGGCGGGGAGGAGGCTTGCATGGTGTTCTGGGGGCGGTCGATCCGCCGCGGGTCGGCGTCCTGATGCGGGGGGTCCGAGCCGGATTGCGTCGGCTCAAACTGGTCCCACTGCTGGTTGGCGGCAGCAACAAGATCGTGAACGCACTACTGTTGCTCCAACAGAGCTTCGCCCTCCAAGTGCTCGAGCTCGGCGGCAGCTACCTGTGCCGCCCTCATGTTCTGGTCGGGGGTGGCATAGACCGGTCGGTTGGCGCCGAAGAGTTCGCCAATGACGGCGCCGCGTTGCCAGACCTCCCCGCGCCGGCTGGGCTCGACGCCAGGAGGCGTGAGGCCGTAGGCGGTGTTGTGCTCGCGCTGCGCGGACTTGAGCCAGCGCAGCGCGTTGACCAACTCGTTGGACTCGGTGAAAAGGCGCTTGCGGGAAGCCTCGAGCTCGGCCGCAGCTGCCGCCGCGTCGGCGCCCGGTGCGATGGGGGTACGCAGACTCTGCAGTGTGGCGAGTAGCTGGTCGGACTTGCCTGCGCCAGCCGCATTCGTGGTGGCCACCTCGGCAACGCGTCTGACGCGACTGGTAGTGGTGCTGGACCCGGTCGCGAGCACCTCCATGCGGACGCAGAGGTCATCAAGGCCGCTGGTGATGCAGCTGCCGCTGGTCGGCAATGGGTCAGAGAAGGTGAGCACCCCACTGGGGAACTCGTCAGGAACGAGTGCGACGACAATGCGCAACTCGCCGAAGGGGACGATGGAGCCGCCGGCGAGGAGGGTCGTGCCTGGCGCCGCGCCGGAGCTGGCGTGCTCAGCCTTGCCAAGCGAGCTGATCAAGCCGTGCGCGATGCGCTCGCCGGTGGGAGTGAAGGGTCTCGTCAGGAACAAAATTCCGGCCGACGCCACGGACGGCCCCACGGTGGGCGCCAACTGTCGTGGTGTGCTCACGGCAGATGCCATGGGTAGGCTAATCGAACATGGTTGGGGCTGGAGGAAGTCGGAGGGTTCCGGAGGCGAGAATGGGGACAAGCGATGATGACACACGATGTACCCAGGTTCGGGGCCCTCCGGGGGAGGTAACACCCCTAGTCCTACAAGCTCAACTAGACGGATCACTAGACGAGCTACAATGGCGCTCCTTGAGCTGTGTGGATGGAGGAGGAAGAAGGACTAGCTCTCTTCTCCTGGTGAACTGGTGGGATGCTTCGTGTGGGGAGAAAGAACTCAGGGTTCCAGCCCTCCTGCATGGAGGGCTCCCTGGGGGTCTTATAGGCCGGCTCCCCAGGGTTGCTGTAGTCAGATGGTCGCCGCACACACCAGCCCAGGAAGTCACTCTGGCATGCGCTTTTACAACAAGTATCAAGAGCACAGGCATTTCTATTAATGGACATATAAGTCTTACATGATATTTTACAAGGGTGATGGCAGCGGAAAAGCTCTATCTAAGGCAGCATGGTCTTGGTGCAGCTCCAATTCACAGGGATTTGACTGGGTTACTCTCCTAGCCCGTGAACACTCCGGCTCCTCGCTAGTGGACGTTGGATCCTTAGGTGAACCTGGCCACATTGAAGGCCGCTGAGTACTTTTGAATGTACTCGCAAGCAAACCAAACCAACATATACACCAAGCAATGCAATCCATGGCATTCAAGCATGATGTTGTTATTAGAGCAACATTAATTATCATGGCACAACATACATATTAGCAATATTAATTATCATGTCATAACAGGATTATCTAGCATGATAGCTACTAAAGTAAAGTAAAGCATATCAAGTAAAAAATCCATACTCCAAATATTCTAACCCAATCCAATCCAACACCTGCGGTCATCTGACCACTCATCTCATAGCCATTGCACGGCTAAAATTCATATCCCTGACATCATCTGATGTCCATGCATCTGCCCTGCAAGTCCGACAAACCTTACCTTTCTCTGGTTCATTAATAGCAATTATCCGGTTGACTCCTCCAGACTCGACACAGACCAAATAGTGTGACCTAGTGTGAACTGTGTCCCATGACCGAGGACGCGGCTATTCGAATAGATTTACACTCTGCAGAGGTTGCGCACTTTACCCACACCATGGAGCTCCTGGCCTCGTACTTAGTACATGTTCCCATTCGGGTGGACCGGTGCTGCTCCAACAAAACTTGCCTATCGGCTGGCACTCTTACGGCCCCACCGACAATCATACCCTTCCCGGGTCAAGTCCTGGGTGGCCCCTGTGTCACTTCTAACACCTGCCACCATCGTGGCCAAACAAAACTGTCCCAAACGGGGACCCCGGGCTAAATAAACAACTGGGCTCACAAGGTTATCGCCGCCTACCGGGCCAGGGTAGCGCGCATGCATAACCTTCCCTCTTTGGTGGTACCGATAAGAGGCAAGACAACAGACCAAGTCAGGGCCTTCCCATAAAGGCAAATGTGGCTGCACTGATGAGCTCCGTTCAGTGGCACTATGACTCGATCCCGCCGACGGAGGAGGTTGTCATTATTAAGTCACATTCGTTATCATTACAATAACAGTAATAATACCTACTATAACGTTAATGAAAACATAAAAACCTGACACAACGAGTCATTAGTGCAACAACGTTTAAATGGCAAGTTTATCACTTTACAAGTTTAAATGTACGTTATGACCATCAGAACCCTTGCATGAAACCGGCAAATAAACCAGTAGCCACCAGAACGGTCTTTGCAACTCAGATCTGGGACGTTACTGGAATAACTCAACCCGGCTCAAGACGGCTGAAAAGCAGCTCAGAGCATGAGACGGTGTTGACAAAAAGAAAGTAGCAATTCCCTAAGACGGCCGAAGAACAGCTCAGGGCATAGGGTCACTGCTATAGAAAGAAATTCAACAGCTGCCCGAGACGGCCGAAAAGCAGCTCAGAACACGGGCCAGTTGTTAAAAAGAGAAACATAAAGTTGGCATCCACCCCGGACGGCCGAAAGCAGCTCAGAACACAGGCGTGGTGCCGTCACCAAAGAAAGGGCAAGCACGGGTTCATCGGAGTCATACACCGCCTACCACTATGCACTCGAACATATTCATTAATTAAACACACAAGAATAACACAGAGCAATGCTTTAGGGCATATATCAGATGGTCGGCTTGCCTGGGGGTCGATGAATTCACAGGAGAGAAGTGCGATCACCTCGCGGAAAAATTCGCCGGAGAAGATTCCCTCTCGGAAGGGCTAAATATAGGGCAGGGGCAAAATGGGCATTTTCAGAATGTGTCAACATTGTGAAAGTGATGTCATCAGAACGGGCTCGACGAACAATGAACGTGGGCTTTGGAATCACCTGATTTGGAGTCACGAGTGAAAAGTTGTGGCCATTCGTTGTTTAGGCAGAAAACAAATAAAAAAGTATTCATTTCTGCGCTTAATTGGCGGACGACCGTATATAAGGATTTCGGCCGGCGGCTGGAAAGTGAAAGCGCATTTTGGTGAATCCGCTTCCGCTACAGAGAGACGTATTCCGGGCCGAAGCCGTTCCAGAGTACGCCTTCCTGAGAAGAAAGCGTATTTCGCCAAATACGTTTTCACTTAAAAAACGTGCAGGCCCAGAGTCAACGTTGCTCTGGCTGACGAGTGGGACCGAAGGAAAGGCGGGGCCCGCCTGGCCAGCTGGGCGGGGTCAACGTCGTCTTCCTCTCGCTCGCCTGCGGTGCAGAGGAGGGACGCTCGCTCGCCGCCACCTGCCCGGCGACCTGGGCCGTGTCCGGCGACGCTCCACACACTGGTGAGCTCGGGGCGACGAGGCGCTCCTGCCTGGACACCTCATGCTCGCCAGGGTGCACCGGAGTGAGCATAGCGCCGACCGAGGCGGACGGCGGCGTCGGCCGAAGTTGGCCACGGCGTCACGTGTCACGGAAGGAAGAGGTGGTTGCGGGGAGAGCTTTATGGTGGTCGTGAAGGCCTCTGGTGGTGGTAGAACGGAGGGAGAGGGCTCGGTTCGCCGGAATTTAAGTGGATTCCGGCGGCGGTGGCTCGGCCATAGGAGGAGCAGGAGAGCTTCTCGATCTCGGTTTAGAGCTTGGGCGGAGCTAGGAGGGAGAGGGAAGGCTGATGGTGAGGTCGAATAGCTCGGGGGTGGCCTATTTATAGCCGAGGACGAGACCGGATAAGCTCGGCCACGCGGTGAGCTGGCCGGAGTTCTGGAGCTTGCGGGAGGCATGGCTGGCTGGTTCCAGCATCGGGGAGCGGCACGGGCAGTAGTGGAGCCGCGCTGGCGTGCTCGGGAAGCCTTGGCTTGGCTGGATACGGCGGCGACAGTGGACGAATAGTGGCATACGGCGGCGTTCGTCGCGGTGCGGCCGGGAAGAGAATGGAGGGGGAGAAGGGTCCAGAGGGGGTACGTGGACGGTGCGGAGCTAGTCGGCACCAGAGGACATGCTACGGCGGCCTGAGCTGGCCTGCCCGACGACGACAGAGCGCAGAGCGCTGGCTCCGCACGGCCACCGCGTGGTCACCACAAGCAGAGCGTGACCAGCTCAAAGACTTGACCTCTCACTATGTCAAATAGATAGATCAGAGGTCAGTGAGTTGACCTATGAGGATTTGGATAGAGATGGGGGACAAGAGTTGACTGATTTGAGCTCACAATGGTTCTGAACAGAAACTAAGATGGATTCTTGTGGAGAAATGGATGGAGGAGAGGAGTTGGATCTTTGTCACAATGAAATGTGGTGGAAAGGTGTAGGTTCTGGCCAAATTTTAGGTCATTTGCACCAAGTTTGCATGCACTTCCTTCACATAGTGCCCTACTGGACAGAAATGAGAAAATTAGAGCTGTGCTCATATGGTTGAATGAAATAAGCTGAATTTTTGTGTAGGATGATTATTTGGCTATATGGAGGCACTGGTAAATTTCAGCTCATTTGGATAAACCTAAATGGTACTTCCTTCACAGAGCTTTCTGCTGGACAGAAGCTAGATGGAATTTTGGGATAAATGGGATAGATAAAATGATATGAATTTTTACATGGTCACATTATATAGGGAATGTGAGGTCCTGGATTAATTTCAAGAATTTTGAAGCAATATAAAATATAGTTGCTTCACAACCTCAAAATGAGTCCAGAAACAAGAACTAGATGATGCTCTCAAACTTTGAACTGTGGAACTTGGGTTCTTGATGGAAATGGTGAAGATATGGATAGGAGAAGCTCCAAGCTACCAAAATGGTAGTTCCTTTGGAAAGTGCCCAAAGTGCAATATTGGCTTTAAATAGGAAAATGCAATTTCCCTTATTTAATTATGGCCAATATTTTTATGAGAGCTCAATATGGTCACAAAGAATATCTCCACAAGTTTTTATGAACTTTGGAGATGGATAGATATTTTCCTGGATTTAATTCCTTTAACTGGCAGAAAAAGGAATTAATTTTAAATGAAAAATATTGCAAATGACTTGGCAATATTTTTGCATATCCAGGGTTTATAGATATGGGATGATTACTGGGAAAAGTTTGGGAGGCAAGAGATCAAAGAAAATTGGGGTTCCTTTGTAAAGGAAGAAATTAGGGTTCCCCTTCCAATAGCTCGGAAGGTAGGGTTTCGGCGGCAAAACTCTGAGAATATAGTTTGGGTGGCCAAGTTGGGTTGGAGAGAATCTCTGGTTGGATAGGAATGGCAAAGCTAAATGACCATCTTCATATACCCAAGAGCGAGAGAAAATCCGATAACATCGGAAAAAAAGACGGGAGTCAAATCCCGCGAAGGAAGAAATCGGGAACCGAAAACCAGGGTGTCACAATCAAGCTTGTACTCGATACTTCACCATCAATATAATCAAAGCAGGACGTAGGGTATTACCTCTTCGAGAGGGCCCGAACCTGGGTAAACATCGTCTCCTTCGTCCTTGTTACCATTGATCCGAGATCCACAGCTCGGGACCCCCTAGCCCGAGGTCAGCCGGTTTTTACACCGACACCAAGATCGCCAGTGTTAACCGGATTGATGTCATCAGTAGTGGCGTCGGCGTTCGTATTGTTGTTGCTTCCCCTGCCTCTGCCCTTTCCTCTGGCCCACTTTCAGGGACGCCGGCGTTTGGTCGGGTCCTTATCGGGCTCCTCCTCATCACCTCTAGGAGTGTCGACCATGTACACGTCATAGGTAGAGGTAGCGGCCCACTTTCCCGTGTTGGAAGTGGCCAATGGGGAAGCGGTATATGACATGCCGTCGGCGTCCTCGTCCATGTCGTCTTCCTCCTCGGAGGCGTAGTCAAGCACATCGGTTAAATTCTCGACAGTGGCGACTAGGTGGGTGGTGGGTGGGATGAATATTTCCCTGTCATCGGCTTTAAGTACGATCTGATCATAAATTGAGGGCGAGATCGTCAGATTCTGGATTCGGTCTAGCATCTCGTTTATCTGTGAAAGATCCTCTGTGCTCATGGCCTGGCTATAGGTCGGGTTGATGTGAAATATGCTCTGTGGTTCGCTTGACGTGGCTTCAGAGTCCTGGTCGGCCAAGGTTAACTCCTAGTCGGTTGGTAGAGAGATCGGATCCGAATCTGATGCCGGTTCTGAGTTCGGATTCGATTCGAGGTCAAGATCTGGTGAGATCGTGGTCGGGTCCGCGCTTAAGATCGCGTCCGTCGCAACGATGGTTAGATCCATGCTCGAAGTTGGTTTTGGAAGGAGATCCGTTCCGAGGATTGGGTCAGGGATCGGTGCTGAGGTCGAAGCCGCGACGTCCGAGGAGTTCCCAAGCCGATCTGGCATCCAGCCGGAAAGGGCGAGGTCGCCGCGAGAGTCGGTGGTGTACTCCAAGCTTCTGAATATGATTATCTGGTTCGGAGCCAAGCTTTTGACGTGGTCCAGGCGGCCAGATGAGTTGGCGTGCAAGACCATGCTGCCAAAAGCAAAGAGTTGGCCAGGGACAAAGGTGTCACCACAGCCGATGTCGTAGTTGATCTGCAGGCGAGCCATCAATCTTTTTCGATCGAACTGCGGGGCTCTCAATGAAAGTACTATTGTCGGCACTAAAACCGGCAGACCTCGGGTAGGGGGCCCCGAGCTATAGATCTCGGATCGATGGGTAACAGGAGATGAAGGGGACAATATTTACCCAGGTTTGGGCCCTCTCAAAGAGGTAAAACCCTACGTCCTACTTTGATTGTATTGATGATGATGTATCGTGTACAGGCTTGATCTACCTCGAGATCGTATATTGTGTTCTAACCCTAAGGTGAGTAAAGATGGATCCTGCCCTACGAACTAAACCCCTCAGCTTATATAGGCACTGGGGGTATCTAGGGTTACACATGGTCAGTTGCTAGCTGGAGAAACATATGCCAATAGCCGGAGCTATCCTTGGGATACACGCCACGTCTTCAACATAGTCCATCTTCAGCACGCCTAAGTTCGAGGCTCCCGGAGTCCTTCCTTACGAGATCGGTGGGCCATAAGCTCGGCCCATGGACTGCAGGCCAACTAGGTTGGGACCCCTTTGTCCAGGACACCATCACTGGGCATCCCCAAGCTTAGGCTCTTGCCGCTCCTTATTCCTTCATCCATCGTGATCTCACCCAAAACTTGAAAATTTCAGCACACAAAACTCAACAGAAACTTCGTGAGATCCGTTAGTATAATAAATCAAGCATCCACTTAGGTACTATTATAAACTCATTCATAATTGTTCTTGCATAATACCTACTATATTCTAACTTCTCCATGACTTATACCCCCCGATATAATACATAGTTTCATTAAAACAAGCACACTATGCAATAAAAATAGAATCTGTCTAAAACATAACAGTACGCAATGATAGAATATTTATCCATACTTCTGAAACTCCAAAAATTCTGAACAATTAGGAAAACGTAAACAATTTGTATGCCAATGCTGTGTAAAAATTTCAGATTTTTTTGACGTTCCAGTAATAAATTAAAAATCAACTACTGGGCACAAAACTTTTTGTTTTCAAACAGCATCAATTATACTATCATTCAAATCACCCCAAAGGCATTACTTGGCACAAACATTAATTAAAAGATAAAAACACAATCATTACAGTAGCTATAATTGTGTTTGCACATAAAAAGGAAAAAGAAAAAATAAAGATAACTATTGGGTTGTCTCCCAACAAGCTCTTTCTTTATAGCCATATAGATAGGCTTCGAGATTTTATCGATGCTCACATGATAGATAATAATTGAAACACAAAGAGAGCATCATGAAGCATGTGAAAAACACATTTAAGTCTAACATAATTCCTATGCATAGGCATTTTATAAGCAAACAAATTATCAACGCAAGAACTATTTAGTATATGAAAGGAAGAAGAATAAAACATTGACAATTTGAACTTCGAGAGGGGTAATTGAGTAACATGAAATTTTTTACAACCATATTTTCCTCTCTCATAATAATTATATGTAGGATCATAACCAAACTCAACAATATAACTATCATGTAAAACATTCCCTTTATGATCCACATCCATAAAAGTTTTATAATCTTCCAAGATAGTGAGATAATCATCAACTAAAGTCATGACCTCTCCAAACCCACTTTTATCAAAAAAATCACAAGATTGAACACTCTCCAAATATGTGGGATTCTTTTTACCTAAAGTTGACACTCTTCCAAACCCACTTTCAATACTATTGCAAATCTCATTATCAATAGTAGATTCATTATGAGGCTTAAATAAATTTTCAAGATCAAAAGAAACATCATCACCCCAATCATGATCATTAGCACAATTGACATTCATAGAATTTATACTAACACACTTGCAATCATGCTTTTCATTCAATAAACATATCCCAATAGCATTTCCTTTTATCACTTCTTCATTATTAGCTATTGGTTTACAACAAGCAGCAAGTTTGAAAAGGTTAGTAAGTGGATGAGGATCCATATGTCTTTACTTTTCTTTTCTTGAGTCACATAATTATAGCTAGTAAGCAAAATAAAATATATTTTTGTTTTTGATTTTTTTAACGAGACTAATAAAGACAAATAAAAAGGTAAAACAAATAAGTGATAAGTTGTGTGAAGGGACCTATAGGAATTTGATGATGTCTCCCCGGCAACGGTGCCAGAAATTCTTTCTGCTACTTGTGAGCTGCGTTGGGATTTTCCCCGAAGAGGAAGGGTGAAGAAATATAGTAGCGGATAGTATTTCCCTTAGTGAGAACCAAGGTTATCGAACCAAAAGGAGAACCAAGCAAATCCTAGTCAAATAGCACCTGCACACAAACAGACAAATACTTGCACCCAATGCGGGCAAGAGGGTTGTCAATCCCCTTGTACTCGTTATTTGCAAGGATCAAAACTGGTAGTGGTAGAAGTATAAATTGCAAAGTAAATAAATTGGAGCAAAGGAAATTAGGGTTTTCTAATATAATAAAAGGTAGACCCGAGGGCCATAGTTTTCACTAGAGGCTTCTCTCTTGGAAAATAGCATAACGTCGGTAACGAATTACTGTTGGGCAATTGATAGAAAAGCGCATAGTTATGATGTTATTCATGGCAATGATCATGTATATAGGCATCACGTCTGTGACAAGCAGACCGACTCCAGCCTGCATATACTACTATTACTCCACCAATAGACCGCTATCCAGCATGCATCTACGGTATTAAGTTCATAACAAACAAAGTAACGCTTTAAGCAAGATGACATGATGTAGACAGAATAAACTCAAGCAATATGAATAAACCCCGTCGTTTTATCATTAATGGCAGCAATACAAAGACGTGCCTCGCTACCCCTACTATCACTGGGTGAGGACACCGCAAGACTGAGCCCATCACAAAGCACCTCTCCCACTGAAGATAAATCAATCTAGTTGGCCAAACCAAACGGATAAATCAGAGAGAAATACAAAGCTATAGCAATCATGCATAATAAAGTACAACAAAGACTCAATTACTTTTAATGAATAATCAGATCATAAACCCACGATTCATCGGATCCCAACAAACACACCGCAAAAGAAGATTACGTCGGATAGAGCTCCATGGAGATCATGGAGAACTTTGTATTGAAGATCAAAGAGAGAGAAGAAGCCATCTAGGTACTAGCTATGGACCCGTAGGTTTGTGGTAAACTACTCACACATCATCGGAAGGGCAGCAAGGTTGATGTAGAAGCCCTCCGTGATCGATTCCCCCTCTGGCAGATCGCCGGAAAAGGCCTCCAGATGGGATCGCGGAAGAATAGAAGCTTGCGACGGCGGACAAGTTCTTTTAGGTGGCTCTCTGTTGGTTTTGGAACATTTGGGATTTATAGAAGTGGAATTAGGTCAAACAGAGTGGCGTGGGACCCACGAGCTCGGGTGGCACCCCCCTAGGGGCGCGCCACATGAGCTCGTGGCTCTCCCGTACATCTTCTGGCCTCCTCCCGAAGCTTCTAGGGTCCCTTCTGGTCCAAAAAAATCATTTGAAAGTTTTATTTCCATTTGGACTTCGTTTGGTATTGATTTCCCGAAAAACCAAAAAAGGCAAAAAACAGCAACTGGCACTAGGCACTGAGTTAATAGGTTAGTTCCCAAAAATGATATAAAATTGCATATAAAGCGTATAAAGTATCCAAGATTGATAATATAATAGTATGAAACAATCAAAAATTATAGATACGCTGGAGACGTATCAAGGTGCAGCGAAGCGGTGGGGATAACTTGTTGGCTTGAGGCTTGCCTGTCCTGAACTTGCCGGACCCGAGTTTGCCGGCAGCGTAGGAAATACCTTCTCAGTTTCTGGATCCTGAATTTCAGTACTTCTCAATCACCTGCCTAGAGGTCTTCTTCATGGTGTCATCTACCATGTCTTGTGTTCTTTTTGTAGTAGATTCATCTTCCGCCAAACCCTTCCCGGCGGGAAGATTACAACGGTCTGTGCGTAGTCAGGGGTATGAACGCCCATGTTCACTACACCGACAGGAGCCCCCGGGCCTGAGCCGGACACGCGCATGAGGCGTCATTTGGGATAGGCCCATTAAATGCACAGACGCACGCATGACAAAAGATAACTGTCGTCATGATTGCTTTTTACTGCAGACCCACGATGGCTTACCTTCGCATTAAATGCGGAACGTGGGAGTGGTGGAGCGAAACGGGAATGGAGGCGTGCGCCTGGAAAAATGCAACCACGTCGAGCGGTAAAGAGCCAGCCCCCACGCCTTCCCCATAAAAGGGAATCTGCGGGTGCGGTGCTTAATTTACCCCCTTCTTCATCTTCTTCCTCCATTGCCGCTGCTGCATTCATCTTCCTCGCGCCGTCACAATCTTCAGCACCGCTCCACCTCGCTTCTCCACCAACCTCTCTCTTCTCAGCCACCATGCCTCGGAGGCACAAGGCCAGTGCGGAGGTGGAGAAGAAGAAGGAAGCTGTGGTGGTGATGAGGAGGGAAAACATCGTCTTCGCCCCAACGCTGAAGGTTGAAGATCTTATGGCTAGGTACTCGTACATGTGGGGTAAGAAGACCAAGGATCATGAGGTCGTGGAAGTGCTGCCCGTGACCTGCCCTGCCACTGACGATAAGTACCGATTCTTCGCTGCTTATCTGTACTGCGGGCTGATCCCCCCTTTTTCGGATTTCTTCGATGAGGTGATGCGGTCATACGGATTCCGGCTCTTAGACTTTGCTCCAAATGCCATGACATGCATGTCCATTTTCGCCCATCTTTGTGAAAATTTTGTGGGGATAGTGCCCAATGTTCCCCTGTTCTGCCACTTCTACATGCCTCGAGTTGAAGGAGACGCTCTTTCCGGTAGTGTAACCTGGATCTCCAGAACCGGGATGAAGAAAGAGTATCTTGAAGGCACCCTCCATAACAAGTGGTTTGAATGGAGAGGAGAATGGTGCTGGATTAAACAGTAGAACTACCTGGACTATTGCGTTCCCCGGACCGAGAAGATCCAAAGGAACCCCCACTGGTCAGATGTCGGGCCCCACGATGACAAGCTCAAGATTGCTCTGGAACGGATTTTGAGCCTTCGAGCTGCCGGCTTGACCATTGAGATGGTTGGGGCCAACTTTCTCTGGCGCCGGATAGCCCCATTGCAGATGAGGGGCCGGCGAGCTTGGGAGTACAAGAATGCTGCCGACACGATGCGGCTTTACCCTGGACTGCCCAATAACTTGACGGTGTTGGAGCATAATTGGCATATCCACAGGCTCTTTAACAAAGGCTGCAACCACACCTTGCCGGAGATGGTGGTCCCTCTTTGCAACAACACCACCAGGGACTCTATTCTGGCGATGATGCCGGCATGCAATGCCCAAGGCATTGAGGGCATGTGGCAACAACCTGCTGACGCTGTTGTGACCGAATGGTTAAACAACTTAGCAGAAACGCCCAGAAGGAAAGAGGATGACTTAATCCATCCGACCAAGGATTCTGAGGTGAAATTTATTGCCGAGAGACCATAGGCTTCTGGACTTGCCGGAGGCTCTTGTACGACTGACAGCGACACCGAAGAGGAAGGTGATGTAGGAGAGGAACATGCAGAGGAGGAAGAAGCCGAAGAGTAGCCCCCTGCTCCTTCGATTGCCAGAAGAGCTACCGCAGCGCCAAAGGTTTCCAAGAAACCTGCCGACAAGAAGCGAAAGAAGGCTGGAGGTCCTGCCGGTGCGGAAACAAGCTCCACGGTTCCCCGGCAACCGGATTCTCGGCAACAATCTTCTTAGCGTCAACCTTCTCGGCAACAGGTTCCCCGGCAACAAGTTGCACCAGTTGCAGAAGAGGAGGTTGTTGAATTACAAGCTCCGCCGGTCTCGCAACATACCGAGGCGCCTCCTTCTTCTGCACAAATCTCTATCCCAGGAAGCCAGGCTTACTGGGACATCTCTCATCTTGAAGAAGAGGAAGAAGAGGAGTATGCCCCTAGCCTTCCTTCCGTACTTCTCTATCTTTCTCGATTTGTTGCCGTAATTAACTTGATGCCTTATTATCTTGATCTTGCAGGGATGAAACACCTTTAGCGCATCGGTCCCGGAAGAGGACAAGAATCGCCGAGGTGGACCAGCCAACAACGAAGGTTGGGCAAAGTTATCCCTCTCCTGAGGTAGTTGTGATCAGCCCCCAGTGAGAGGAGACTGGCCATACGCCGCCGGCAAGCACCACCACTGAAGCCGACAAGGAGATGGAAGGTGGTCGTCGTGAAGAGGAGCGCCAAGAAGTGGATCCCCTGGCTACACCTTCTACATCAATCCTTCCGGAGAGCAGCTCGCCGGAAAGGATTGCCACAGATGAGCCTGTCCACATCGAGGACACACCGGCAATGGAAATTGCCGGCAGCCAAGCGACGACAACTGACGTTGCTGTAGGGGAAACTGCGCCCCCTCAACAAACACAACCAGGTAATCAACTTCCTCTCAAGTGCTTCTTCATTTTTCATCAACATTGTTTCCTTTCATCTTGATTTCTTGATTCTGAAATTGAATTCCTTCTGGCCCTTCCCCCTTCACAGAATTGGCTTCTCTAGAGGACAGAGAACCCACCGATGATGTGGAGGCGATCGCCAAAAATGCTGTGGAGGAAGCCGCCAAGATTGCCGCGGAGGAAGCCGCGAAGAGCGCTGAAGAGGAGGCCGTTAAGGCTGCCGCTAACGCAACCACGAGGGCCGCTGAGGCTGCAGGCCCTACTTCTCCTCCCGAGATGGCAAGCATAGGCGTGGACATAGGAATGGAGGTCACCGAAGATGCTGCGTCGGCTACCGATGACCACCCTGTTTCTCCTGATGCTCCTCCGGCAGGCGAGTCCTTACGGCTCTCAAGCCCGTGGAGGAGAGAAAATAACCCTAGCACATCTGGTGCCGGAGAACATGCCGCTAAAGAGGTGGATGATGAGCTCGTCATCCCTCCCCGCCTGACCACTGAAGAGGAGCGGGACTGTGATGATGACGCCACCGATTACTATTTCCTTCAATCGATGGAGAGCGGCTTCAAAGAAGTCCAGGAATGCTTCAGTAGGCGATGGGAAAGGCTTGACTGCCGTGCCAAGAAATTAGACTCAGCAGAGCAAGGTTTCTTGTAGTGGGTGGATGAGGCGCATGCCTGGTATGCCGAGAGTGCGCACGACATCAAGAACCGGCAGATCCAGCTTGCCGCGGAGAGGGAGGCCTTCATCTTGGAGAGGGATGCAACCAAGATGGCTCAAGCTGAGTCCGGCAAGAAGGCCGCGGTGACTGCCAGTGAGCTAACTCGGTGCAAAGTCAATCTCGACTCCCATGAAGAAGAGCTTGTCGCCAGGGAAAAGGCTCTTGTTCCTGCTCTCAGTGCCAAAGATGAAGAAATTCGGGTCCTCCTGACCAAACGCACCGAAGAACTAGAGCAGAAACACCAAGAAGCTCTCCAAGCCCAGGCTGCCGAGCACGCCGGAAAGCTCAAAGAGGCCCTTGATGCCATCAACGCTGCAGACACCACCAAGGTGACCTTGGAATCCAGGGTGAAAGAACTTGAAAAAGATCTTGCCACCAAAGATAAGGAGATCACTGCTCTCAAAGATTCAGCGCAGAAGAGTGCTCACACCTTGGTGGAGCTCCAAACTTCACTGTCATCCTAGATCAGTGAGCTCAAAACCGTCAGCGACACCAAAACTGATCTGCAAAGCAAGCTTTCCGGTCTGGAGGACACTCTTGAGGCTGCTAACACCAAGTCCAGGCTCTTGACGGTAGACTTGGAAGAAGCGAAACACCTGCAGAAAGCCGCAGAGCAGACTCTAGCTCAATTGGAGAAGTCTACCACAGACTGGACCACCAAGCTTGTCAACATTGCAGTACGTCTCAGCAAACAATTGGTGGTCATGAATGTATGGACTTGGAGATTCAACCTGGACACCAACCAAGCCGCAAGCACCACTTTGACTCTATTCTTCGAAGGACTCCTTTCAACTCTGGACACCTATCACCAGAGTCGCGCAAAGAAGTGTGCGCAACATGATCTTGAGGATGTTCTCCAAGGTTGTATACCACAACCCCGGTGTCAACCTCTCCAAGGTCTTCACAAAGCTTCCAGAGAGTACTGAGGTCGAGACAGCTCGACAAACTATGACCGCAATCGCCGACAAGGCCGTAGAGAGGTTGGGCCATATAGAAGGCTCCCTTCAGAATTGAGATTCTTTCTGCTCTTCTGCAGTCGAAATGGCATATGTAAAGACAAATTTATCTTTAATTAGGCCCGTCTTGTTGCAAGTATGATATGACGTTTGTTTTTAAATGAATGTATGCTTCCTCCTTGTATGATTCTGCCTTTGTACTTATAGTACCCTATGCTTGTCGAAAAAACTTCCCGGTGCGCACACTCTAGCTAGTTGGTGCTTGAGGAGCAGGTCCTTAGCAGCTTGCCGGAAGTGCCGCTTCTCGGTATGTTACCTTCCCGGTTTTAGTGCAGCTGCCTTCGTTGTTGAGCAGACTCAAAACAACCCGGAGCACAACAAATCCCGAAAAGGCTCCTTCGCGTGCAGGTTTTTTGTACAAAAATGGAAATCATTCAAGGAAAAAGTGGCAATTGTTTCAAAGTTTTTGCAACTTAGCTTTCTTTGCCGTTCTTCTCACACATGGTGATTACTTCAATGTCATTGGTGTACTACACCGTTACTCCTCCCCGGAACTTGTACGCGGAGGAGCCTTTCTGCCCTTAAGAAAAAGAGAAGAAAAAGAAATGGAGTAGAATACTTAATGGCGTGTTAATCATCTCATACAAGGATTGGACATGTAACACAACATTTGCATTTAACATACATAACATAAATGTACATAAACAAAGTTGCGAAACACTTAGCTTTATTTCACTACGCACGGGATCTGCGCCCGGCTTTGTACAAAGGATTACATGCCATTGCTACTTGTAAACTGCATTGGGATTTTCCCCAAAGAGGAGGGGTGATGCAACATAGTAGAGATAAGTATTTCCCTCAGTGAGAACCAAGGTATCAATCTAGTAGGAGAACCACGCAAAACATCGTGAGCAGCACCTGCACACACAAAAGCAAATACTTGCACCCAACGCGGGCAAGAGGGTTGTCAATCCCCTTGAACTCGTTATTTGCAAGAATTAAATCTTGTAGTGGTAGATAGATAAATTGCAAAAGAAAACAAAAGTAAATAAATTGCAACAAGGTATTTTTAGTTTTTTTATATGATTAAAGTAGAGTCGGGGGCCATAGTTTTCACTAGAGGCTTCTCTCTCAAACGAATATCATACGGTGGGTAAACAAATTACTGTTGGGCAATTGACAGAAAAGCACATAGTTATGACGGATTCATGGCAATGATCATGTATATAGGCATCACATTTGAGACAAGTAGACCGACTCCTGCCTGCATCTACTACTATTACTCCACCCATCGACCGCTATCCAGCATGCATCTAGGGTATTAAGTTAATAAAAATGGAGTAATGCCTCAAGGAACATGACATGATGTAGACAAAGTAAACCCAATCAATATGAATAAACCCTGCCATTTTACCCTTAATGGCAACAATACAAATACGTGTCTTGTCCCTTTCTATCATTGGGATATAGAACACAGCAAGAATGAACCCATTACAAAGCACCTCTCCCACTGAAGATAAATCAATCTAGTTGGCCTAACCAAACAGATAGATCAGAGAGATATACAAATCTATAATAATCATGCATAAAAGAATTTAGAAAAGACTCAAATATTTGTCATGTATAATCTGATCATAAACCCGCAATTCATCGGATCCCGACAAACACACCGCAAAAGAAGATTACATCGAATAGAACTCCAAGGAGATCGAGGAGAACATTGTATTGAAGATCAAAGAGAGAGAAGAAGCCATCTAGCTACTAGCTATGGACCCGTAGGTCTGTGGTAAACTACTCACACATCATTAGAGGGGCGGCAAGGTTGATGTAGAAGCCCTCCGTGATCGATTCCTCCTCCGACAGGGTGCCAGAAAAGGCCTCCAGATGGGATCGCGGAAGAACAGAAGCTTGCGGCGGCAGAAAAGTTATTTCGTGGGGCTCTCTGTGTTGGAAATATGCCCTAGAGGCAATAATAAAATGGTTATTATTATATTTCCTTGTTCATGATAATCGTTTATTATCCATGCTATAATTGTATTGGTTGGAAACACAAATACATGTGTGGATACATAGACAACAACATGTCCCTAGTGAGCCTCTACCAGACTAGCTCGTTGATCAAAGATGGCCATGGTTTCCTGGTCATAGACATGAGTTGTCATTTGATAATGGGATCACATCATTAGGAGAATGATGTGATGGACAAGACCCAAACTATGAACGTAGCATATGATCGTGTCAAGTTTATTGCTATCGTTTTTGCATGTCAAGTATCTGTTCCTATGACCATGAGATCATGCAACTCACTGACACCGGAGGAGTACCTTGTGTGTATCAAACGTCGCAACGTAACTGGGTGACTATAAAGATGCTCTACAGGTATCTCCGAGGGTGTCTGTTGAGTTGGCATGGATCAAGACTGGGAATTTGTCTCTCCGTATGACGGAAAGGTATCTCAGGGCCCACTCGGTAATACAGCATCACAATAAGCTTGCGAGCAATGTGACTAAAGAGTTAGCCACGGGATCTTGTATTACGGAACGAGTAAAGAGACTTGCCGGTAACGAGATTGAACTAGGTATGGAGATACCGACGATCGATTTTCGGGCAAGTAACATACCGATGGACAAAGGGAACTGCATACGGGATTGACTGAATCCTTGACATCGAGGTTCGACCGATAAAGATCTTCGTTGTATATGTAGGAACCAATATGGGCATCCAGGTCCCGCTATTGGTTATTGACCGGAGAGGAGTCTCGGTCATGTCTGCATATTCCCGAACCCGTAGGGTCGCACGCTTAACGTTTGGTAGCGCTAGGGTAGTATTGAGATATTAATAGTGTAAAGTCTGAAGGTTGTTCGGAGTCCCGGATGGGATCCAGGACATCACGAGGAGCTCCGGAATATTCCGGAGGTAAAGATTCATATATGGAAAGTTGTTATCGGGGTTCCGAAAAAAGTTCGAGTTTTTTCGGTATTGTACCGGGAAGGTTCTAGAAGGTTGCGGAGTGGGGCCCACCTTTATGGGGGACCCACATGAACGTGGGTAGTGGGGAAAGTCCCCACAACCCTGGTCTAGGCGCACCAAGATCCTCCCTTAAAAGGAATAGTATCATATCCCAAAGGGATAAGATCAGGATCCCTAAAAAGGGGGGATAGCGATCGGTGGGGAAGGAAAGGAGGGATTTCCTTCCTCCCCCTTTGGCCAACGACCCTAGGGCCTTGGAGGGCAAGCCACCAGCCCCCTCCACGCCTATATAAAGGTGGGGAGGCATTGGGGGCAGCCACCCCTTGGACCCTTGCCCGTTACCTCTCCCAACTCCTCCCACGTTTCACCGGTACGCGCTTGGCGAAGCCCTGCCGGAATTCCGCTGCCACCACCACCACCATACCGTCATGTTGGTCCCGATCTCATCTACCCCCTCTCTCTCGCTTGCTGGATCAACAAGGAGAGGACGCCGCCGAGCCGCACGTTTGCTAAACTCGGAGGTGCCGTCCGTTCGGCACTTGATCGGGAGTTCGTGGACGGATCGTGATTGGATCGCGAAGACGTTCGACTACATCAACCGCATTTCTTAACGCTTCCGCTTAGCGATCTACAAGGGTATGTAGATGCAATCTCTCCTCTCGTAGATGTTCATCTCCTAGATTGATCTTGGTGAGCATAGGAAATTTTTTGTTTCCCATGCAACGTTCCCCAACACTCTGCTAGTTTCCCAATATTTGAGAATTTATAGAGGTGGAATTAGGTCAAAAGGAGCCACGAGGGGCCAACAAGGCATCTTGGCGTGCCCCCTAGGGGCGCATGGGGTTGCCTTGTGGCTTCCTCGTGAGGCTTCTGGCCTCCTCCCGAAGCTTCTAGGGTCTCTCTTGTCCAGAAAAAAATTGTCAAAAAGTTTCGTAGCGTTTGGACTTCGTTTGGTACTGATTTCCTGAAAACCAAAAAACAAGCAAAAAACAGCATCTAGCACTGGGCACTAGGTTAATAGGTTAGTCCCAAAAAATGTTATAAAATATCATATAATTGCATATAAAACATCAAATATTGATACTATAATAGCATGGAACAATAAAAAATTATAGATACGTTGGAGACGTATCAGCATCCCCAAGCTTAATTCTTGCTCGTCCTCGAGTAGGTAAATGATAAAAACATAATTTTTGATGTGGAATGCTACCTAACATGTCTATCATGTAATCTCTTTTACGGCATAAATATTCTGAAGTGATGAATTAACAATATCAATATAATAATATCCATGAACATAAGAAGCATAATCATTAAACTTTCAAAATATACGATCCTTAACGAGTGTTATCCCTACTCACTTTCTCATATTGGCAATGTCATGACTCTATCTTCACCGCAAATATATAAATCATGAGCACCCCGATGTTAAACCAGACAATTGGATCATACTTCTAATGCGGTTCAACATTTTCAACTTCCATGCAATAGCACTAGGTGGAATAGAATGCGGTGATAGGGATCAATAATGGTAAAAGGAGAAGAAGAAAGTCTCGCATCAACTTGGCGGATCAACAGGCTGTGGAGATGCCCATCAATCGATATCAATGCGAGGAGTAGAGATTGCCATGCAACGGATGCACTAAGAGCTATAAGTGTATGAAAGCTCAAACTAAAAACTAAGTGGGTGTGCATCCAACTTGCTTGCTCATGAAGACCTCGGGCATTTGAGGAAGCCCATCATCGAAATATACAAGCCAAGTTCTATAATGAAAAATTCCCACTAGTATATGAAAGTGACAACTCAGGAAACTCTCTATATGAAAAACATGGTGCTACTCTGAAGCACAAGTGTGGAAAAGGATAGTAACATTGCCCCAACTCTCTTTTTCTCTCATTTTTTTTGCTGGGCTCTTTTTGGCCTCTTTTTTTTGTCTGGAGTCTCATCCCGACTTGTGGGGGAATCACAGTCTCCATCATCCTTTCCTCACTGGGACAATGCTCTAATAATTATGATCATCACACTTTTATTTACTTACAAATCAATATTACAACTCGATACTAGACCAATATGACTCTATATGAATGCCTCTGGCTGTGTACCAGGATGTACAATGATCTAGCGTAACATGTATAAAAAATGATGAACGATGGCTGAGCCATGAATACTATGTCAGCTATATGATCATTCAAAGCAATATGACAATGATGATGTGTGTCATATAAATGGAATGGTGGAAGTTGCATGGCAATATATCTCAGAATGGCTATGGAAATGCCATAATAGGTAAGTATGGTGGCTGTTTTGAGGAAGGTAAAAGGAGGCTTATGTGTGAAAGAGCGTATCATATCATGGGGTTTGGATGCACCGGCAAAGTTTGCACCAACTCTCGAGGTGAGAAAGGGCAAGGCACGGTATCGAAGAGGCTAGCAAATTGCGGAAAGATAGGAGTGCGTATAATCCATGGACTCACATTAGTTATAAAGAACTCACATACTTATTGTGAAAGCCTATTAGCCCTTGAAGCAAAGTACTAACCGCATGCCCCTAGGAGGGAGGTTGGTAAGAGTTAACCATCGCGCGCCCCCGATCGTAACAACACTCAACGATTTCATTTCAGACCTATAAATGCTCAAACTTCCTCATCATGCCACGACCAATACTTAGATGAGTAGTTATTAACAAACTTTAATACCGATATTTCCACTAACCAATGATCATGAACCTATATCCTTTCATATTACGACATTAATAAAATTAACCATACACTTCATATTTAGTGATCTACATGAAAGTTTTTATTATATCCCCCTTGAATACCTTATCATATCAGGACCATTCTTTTAACATGTGCAAATTGACATAACTATTTATTAGACTCTCAAAAATATTTAAGTGAAGCATGATAGTGCAACTATTTCTTTAAAATATAACCACCACCGTGCTTTAAAAGATATAAGTGAAGCACTAGAGCAACTGCCTAGCTCAAAAGATATAAGTGAAGCACATAGAGTATTCTAACAAATCATGATAAATGTGTGTCCCTCTCAAAAAGGTGTATTTCAAAATATGATTGTGGCAAACTAAAAAGAAAACAAAGAAAAGAAAACTATGGCACACGACGCTCCAAGTAAAACACATATCATGTGATGAATAAAAATATAGCTCCAAGTGATATACCGATAGATTGTAGACGAAAGAGGGGATGCTATCCGGGGCATCCCCAAGCTTAGACGCTTGGGTCTTCCTTGAATATTACCTTGGGGTGCCTTGGGCATCCCCAAGCTTAGGGTCTTGCCGCTCCTTATTCCTTCATCCATCGTGATCTCACCCAAAACTTGAAAACTTCAGCACGCAAAACTCAACAGAAACTCCGTGAGATCCGTTAGTATAACAAACAAATCTTAAACTTTAGGTACTGTTATAAATTAATTCATATTTAATTCTTCCATAATGCGACTGTACTCTAACTTCTCCATGACTTATACCCCCTGATATAATCCATAACATCATTAAAATAAGCGAACTATGCAATAGAAAACAGAATCTGTCTAAAACAGAATAGTCTGTAAAGATCTATTTAAAAGTTATACTTCTGTAACTCAAAAAATTCTGAAAAATTAGGAAAACGTAAAAAATTCACATAACAATACTTTGTAAAAATTTAAGATCTTTCTGATGTTCCAGTACAGAACCAAAAATCCAGAACTGGCCGCAAAACTTTCTGTTTTCCAAACAGCATCAATTATACTATCATCCAAATCATCCTAAAGGTATTACTTGGCACAAACACTAATTAAAAGATAAAAACACAATCATAATAGTAGCTATAATTTTTTAGCACAAGAAAAATAAAAATTGCAATAAAAATAAATATTTGGTTGCCTCCCAACAAGCGCTATTGTTTTATGCCCCTAGCTAGGCATAATGCATAGTTTCAAGTATTATCATCCTTCAAATTAATTCCATAGGTGGCCCTCATAATGGATTCAATGGTGGCTTAATTCTATTTCTAGGAAAGTGTTCCATCCCTTTCTTTAATGGGAATTGAAATCTTATATTACCTTCTTTCATATCAATGATAGCACCTATAGTTCGTAGGAAAGGCCTACCAAGTATTATAGGACAAGACGGATTGCATTCAATATCAAGTACAATAAAATCCACGGGTACATAATTTCTATTAGCAATAATAAGTACATCATTTATTCTACCCAATGGTTTTTTTAATAGTGGAATCCGCTAGATGTAAATTAAGTGAACAAGCATCCATATCGGTGAGACCTAGCATGTCACATAAAGATTTTGGTATAGTAGAGACGCTAGCACCTAGATCACACAAAGCATTACATTCATAATCTTTAATTTTAACTTTAATAGTAGGCTCCCATTCATCATGCAATTTTCTAGGTATTGAAACTTCCAACTCAAGCTTTTCTTCATGGGCTTTTATCATAGCTTCCACAATATGTTTAGTAAAAGCTTTATTTTGTTCATAGGCATTGGGTGAATTAATCATGGATTGCAACAAGGAAATACATTCAACTAAAGAACAATTATCAAAATTAAAGTCCTTGTAATCCAAAGTAGTGGGCACATCACTATTTAAAGTCTTGACCTCTCCAAACCCACTTTTGTCATTTTTATCATTAAGATCATCACACTCCGAACAATTGGGACGCCTTCTAAATAAAGTTGACTCATCTCCAGTCCATTTTTCATCAAGTTTTATATTACTAAATAAAGATTCAATAGGTGAGACACCAATCATTTTAATATCTTCTTCATTACTATGATAGAAACCGGGTGGAATAGGTTTTTCTAAGAATTCCCGCTTAGCTCTCAACCTACTGGTTCTCTGTTTACATTCATTAATGGAAACATGGATAGATTTAATAGACTCATTAATATCATGCTTGGGTGGCAAAGTTTTAATTTTAAGATTTTCTACATCATGAGCAATTCTATCCACGTTCCTAGCCATATCATCAACTTTATTCAATTTTTCTTCTACCATAGCATTAAAAATCTTTTGAGAATTTATAAATTCTTTAATATTGTTTTCAAGATCAGTAGGTATCCTATTATTATTTTTATATGAATTACCATAGGAATTACCATAATTATTAGAGGAATTTCTGGGAAATGGTCTAGGATTGAAATTCCCTCTATAAGCATTGTTGTTTAAATTATTTCGAGAGACAAAATTCACATCAATAGCATCATTATTTTGCTCAATCAAAGTGGGCAATGGCACATCATTAGGATCAACATGAGCATTTTTACTAGCAAGAATTTTCATAATAGCATCCATTTTATCACCCAAAGTACACATTTCCTCGACAGAATTTACCTTCTTACCAGTTGGAGCCCTTTCGGTATGCCATTGAGAATAATTTGTCATAATATTATCAAGGAGTTTTGTAGCTTCTCCCAATGTAATCTCCATAAAAGTACCTCCTGCAGCAGAGTCTAGAAGATTTCTAGAAACAAAGGTTAGTCCCGCATAATTTTTTTGTATGATCATCCATAAGCTTAAACCATGAGTGGGACAATTTCTAATCATTAATTTCATTCTCTCCCATGCTTCTGCAACATGTTCTTGCTCTAGTTGTTTAAAATACATTATTTGATTTCTTAAAGAAATAATCTTAGCGGGAGGAAAATACTTGGCAATAAAAGCATCCTTACACTTATCCCAAGAATCAATACTATTGCGAGGCAAAGATGAAAACCAAGTTTTAGCACGATCTCTTAGTGAGAATGGAAATAATTTCAACTTAATAATATCATTATCCACATCCTTTTTCTTTTGCATATCACATAATTCAACGAAAGTATTAAGATGGGAAGCAGCATCCCCATTAGGAGTTCCAGAAAATTGTTCTTTCATAACAAGATTTAGCAAATCAGCATTAATATCATAAGACTCCACACTAGCTGCGGGAGGAGCAATTGGAGTACTAATAAAATCATTATTATTAGTATTTGAAAAATCACACAACTTGGTGTTTTCTTGTGACATAGCGACAAAGCAATCAAACGAGCAAATAAAATATTTTTGTGTTTTATGAGAAGTGGGGGAGATGAAAACGAGAGGCAAATGCAAATAAAAAGGCAAATAAAAAGAAGAGCAAGTAGATGATAGTTTGTGCGAAGGTACTTGATAGGTTTTGATGATGTCTCCCCGGCAACGGCGTCAGAAATTCTTCCTGCTACTTGTAAACTGCTTTGGGATTTTCCACGAAGAGGAGGGGTGATGCAGCACAGTAGAGATAAGTATTTCCCTCTGTGAGAACAAAGGTATCAATCCAGTAGGAGAACCATGCAAAACCTCGTGAGCAGCACATGCACACTTAAAAGAAAATACTTGCACCCAACGCGGGCAAGAGGGTTGTCAATCCCCTTGAACTCATTATTTGCAAGGATTAAATCTTGTAGTGGTAGATAGATAAATTGCAAAAGAAAATAAAAGTAAATAAATTGCAGCAAGGTATTTTTAGTTTTGTTTTTATATGATTAAATTAGACCCGGGGGTCATAGTTTTCACTAGAGGCTTCTCTCTCGAACGAATAGCATACGGTGGGTAAACAAATTACTGTTGGGCAATTGATAGAAAAGCGCATAGTTATGATGGATTCATGGCAATGATCATGTATATAGGCATCATGTCTGAGACAAGTAGACCGACTCCTGCCTGCATCTACTACTATTACTCCACCCATCGACCGCTATCCAGCATGCATCTAGGGTATTAAGTTAATGAAAACGGAGTAACGCCTTAAGCAAGATGACATGATGTAGACAAAGTAAACCCAATCAATATGAATAAACCCCGTCGTTTTACCCTTAATGGCAACAATACAAATATGTGTCTTGTCCCTTTCTGTCACTGGGATATAGAACACCGCAAGATTGAACCCATTACTAAGCACCTCTCCCACTGAAGATAAATCAATCTAGTTGGCCAAACCAAACAGATAGATCAGAGAGAAATACAAAGCTATAATAATCATGCATAAAAGAATTTAGAAAAGACTCAAATATTTCTCATGAATAATCTGATCATAAACCCACAATTCATCGGATCCGAACAAACACACCGCAAAAGAAGATTACATCGAATCGAACTCCAAGGAGATCGAGGAGAACATTGTATTGAAGATCAAAGAGAGAGAAGAAGCCATCTAGCTACTAGCAATGGACCCGTAGGTCTGTGGTAAACTACTCACACATCATCGGAGGGGCAGCAAGGTTGATGTAGAAGCCCTCCGTGATCGATTCTCCCTCCGACAGGGTGCTGGAAAAGGCCTCCAGATGGGATCGCGGAAGAACAGAAGCGTGCGGTGGAAGAAAAGTTATTTTGTGGGGCTCTCAGTTGGTTTTCCAATATTTGAGAGTTTATAGAGGTGGAATTAGGTCAAAAGGAGCCACGAGGGGCCCACAAGGCATCTTGGCGCGCCCCCTTGGGGGCGCGTGGGGTTGCCTTGTGGCTTCCTCGTGAGGCTTCTGGCCTCCTCCCGAAGCTTCTAGGGTCTCTCTTATCCAGAAAAAAATCGTCAAAAAGTTTCATAGCGTTTGGACTTCGTTTGGTACTGATTTCCTGAAAAACCAAAAACAAGCAGAAAACAACAACTGGCACTGGGCACTAGGTTAATAGGTTAGTCCCAAAAAATGATATAAAATAGCATATAATTGCATATAAAACATCCAAGATTGATACTATAATAGCATGGAACAATAAAAAATTATAGATACGTTGGAGACGTATCAGCCGTGAAGGCCAACTTGTACAAAAGTCGTTGCCAGGAGGCCCGGCAACTGCGCCATATGGGTAGAACTTGCGGAGATGCTCAATGTTCCAAGAATATTGCACTAGAGTACCATCTTCGGTCTCTAGACGGACTGAGCCCAGCCTAGTGACATGAACTACCCGATAAGGGTCTTCCCACTTCGGTGTCAACTTGTTTGATCATTTGCAGATTGAATTTGACGAAGAACAAGGTCGCCTTCCTCAAACTTCCGGGCATGCACTTTGTGGTTATGATAGCGGCGCAAAGCTTGCTGGTATCGTGCAACACGTACAGCAGCCTGGGAACGGTTCTCCTCCAAGAGTGTGACATCATAATGCCTTCTCTGTTCCTGATCTGCTTCATCAAAAGCTTGGACTCGAGGAGATCCGTATGTGAGTTCTGTGGGGAGCACCGCTTCTGCACCGTAAACAAGGGAGAAGGGCGTCTGGCCTGTCGCTTGGCTTGGTGTCGTCCTGAGTGACCAAAGAACGGCAGACAATTCTTCAACCCAGCGTCTTCCACACTTGTGCAGCCTATCAAAGGTTCTGGTCTTGAGACCTCGCAGCACTTCAGTATTTGCACTTTCAACTTGCCCATTGCTTCTCGGATGAGCAACAGATGCAAAGCATATTTTGCTACCAAGTTCTTGATAGTATTGCATGAAGGCGCGACTTGTAAACTGGGTGCCGTTGTCGATGATGATCCTGTTAGGGACACCGAAACGAGCAACCAATCCTTTGAAGAACTTGACGGCTGATTGTGCAGTCACCTTCCTTCCGGCTCTACCTCAGGCCACTTTGTGAACTTGTCGATTGCAACGTACAAGAACTCAAAGCCCCCGGTTGCACGGGGAAAAGGGCCGAGGATGTCCAGCCCCCAGACCGCAAAGGGCTAGGAGAGAGGAATGGTTTGGAGAGCTTGAGCTGGTTGGTGAATGTGTTTTGCATGGAACTGGCATGCTTCACATGTAGTTACCAATGCAGCTGCATCTTGGAGGGCTGTCGGCCAGTAGAATCCTTGCCGGAAAGCTTTGCCGACAAGAGCGCGTGACCCAATGTGTGAGGCACACATTCCTCCATGTATCTGTGCCAGCAGCTCTTGTCCATCTTCCTGGGAAATGCACTTCAATTTCACCCCATTTGGCCTCTTTTTGTACAGGATGCTGTCAACAAACTGGTACATACTTGACTATCGGGCTACTTTTTCAGCTTCTTCTTGATCATCGGGAAGTTCACATGTTTGAAGGTACTGGACAATTTGCTGTACCCATGTCGGAGCCTGTAGCTCGATGACAAGGATCAATGGCTATTCTTCTTGTGCCAAAGTGCTTGTCTCGATGGCAAGGACCTTTGGTCCTACCGGAGCCTGCTGCTCACCGGCAAGAGTTGACTTGTTGCCGGCATCGGACTTCCCCATGACTACTGGTGGTTCTGCTGGAAAGTAGTTGCCGGTATTAGCTTTTCGCCTCTTTGTTGTCTGTGTTGATGGTGTTACTGAAGGTTGAGTGAGTTGTTGCACAAAAGTTCCCGGTTCCACGGGCAATCTTTTGGCGGCACGCTTTGACAGGTCGTCGGCAAGTCATTCTGGGCACGGGGGGTGTGCTCCATTTGCAGATCGTCAAAGTGTTGCTCCAACTTCCTCACTTCATCAACATATGCTTCCATCAATGGGCTCTGATAATTTTTGTTAATCTGCCTAACAACAAGCTGCGAGTCACCACTGATTATCAACTTTCTGATTCCAAGGTCAATTGCTATCCGGTGACTGGCAAGCAACCCTTCGTACTCAGCAGTGTTATTAGTAGCTTCCTCTTTGGGAAAATGCATCTGCATAACATACTTGAGGTGTTCCCTGGTGGATGCGACAAGCAGCACACCAGCACCAGCGCCCTGAAGCAAAAAAACACCGTCAAAGTACATTACCTAGTTGTCGGTATCTTCCTTGCCGGGGAGAGAAGTTTCTTATACTTTTCCGTCTGGCGTCGGTGTCCATTCTGCAATGAATTCTGCCAAACCCTGCTTTGTATTGTGGATGTACTCTCAAATGACAAATCAAAGCTTGACAGCTCCAACGCCCACTCCACTATCCTGCCGGTAGCCTCTAGATTCCTCAAGATACGCTTCAATGGAAAGGAAGTGACGACGGTAACTGGATGTGCTTGAAAATAGTGGCGCAGCTTGCGAGAGGCGATGAGGAGACCAAACAGCAGTTTCTGCACCCCCAGAGTGCCTTGATCTAGCTCCTTGCAACAAGGAACTTACAAAGTAAACTGGGCGCTGCACCATCTTCTTCTTCGGCACAACTTGCTGCTGTTCTTGATCATTTGCTAGCGCTGAATCAGACTTGTCGGCACTCGGTTCTATTGCTACTAACTCTTCTTCTTCTGCCTCCCTTTCAGCAACCAGTGTAGCACTTACCACTTGATTGGTAGCCACCAAGTATAGCAACAACAACTCTTGTGGTTTAGGCGCAACTAGTACTGGCGGAGAAGACAAGTATTTCTTCAAGTCTTGGAGCGCGGCCTCCGCTTCCAGGGTCCATTTCATAGGACCTACCTTTTTCAAAATCTTGAAAAAGGGCAAAACGCACTCAGCTGACTTGGAAATAAACCTGCTTAGAGCAGCAACATAGCCGACAAGATGCCATACATCCTTGACGTGCTTCGGTGCCTGAACTTGCTCAATCGCCTTGATCTTGTCGGGGTTTGCTTCAATCCCCCGCTGAGACACAAAGAAGCTAAGAAGCTTGCCGGACGGAACACCGAAAACACACTTCTCGGGGTTGAGCTTCAAGTTCATTATGTGCAAATTTGCAAGCGTTTCTTCTAAGTCTTGAATGACCGTTGATTGGCACTTGGTTTTAACCACAATATCATCCATATAGGCTTCTATATTTCTGTGCAATTGTGGAGCAAATCCAATCTGTACCGCCCTCTGGAATGTTGCACCAGCACTCTTCAGTACGAAAGGCATACGCATGAAGCAGTATGTGCCACATGGAGTGATGAATGCGGTTTTCTCCTCATCTTCCCGAGCCATAAATATCTGGTGATACCCTGAGTAGGCATCAAGGAAAGAGAGGAGATCGCAGCCGGCAGTGGAGTCAACAATCTGGTCAATTCGTGGTAACGGAAAGGGGTCCTTGGGACAAGCTTTATTGATATCAGTGAAATCAATACAAAGCCTCCACTTTCCATTAGCCTTATGAACCACCAGTGGATTGGCCATCCATGTGGGATGAAGTACCCCTCTGATCAGACCTGCAGCTTCAAGTTTTTGGATTTCTTGGGCTATGAACTCTTGGCGTTCTAATGCTTGCTTCCTGACCTTCTGCTTGACAGGTCTCGCATTGGGGCAGACAGCAAGGTGGTGCTCAATCACTTCCCTGGGAACACCGGGGATGTCAGATGCTTGCCATGCAAATACATTGACATTCGCCCACAGGAAAGTGACGAGTGCGCTTTCCTATTTGCTAGGAAGGGTGGCACTTATGGTGAACGTGCCGGTCCCATCCTCCTTTGCAGGAATCTGCTTGGTTGCAGGTGCAGTAGCTTTGGCGGCCTTCTTGCTCTTGCCGGCAGAAGTTTTAGCTTCCTCAATGGGCGTGTTGCACTCTGAAGTGCGCTTCCCGGAGGTCTTGCTGGTTTCATCAGGTTTCTTCTATGTCTGCCCCCCCCCCCCCCCCCGGGAACTTTGTCGGCAGGAGCAAGTGCCTTGCCGGCAGATGCTGCAACTACTTCCCGGTATAGCTTGTCGACACAGATCACTGCATCCTTTTTGTCAGAATGGACTTTGATCACCTCCATGGGCCCTGACATCTTCAAAGTGTTGTAGGCATAATGAGATGCTGCCATAAACTTTGCCAAGGAATGGCGACCAAGTATACCATTATAGGGCAGTGGTAACTTGACGACGTCAAAGACTATCTTCTCGGTTCTATAGTTCAGTGAATTACCAAAGGTGACCGGCAGGGTAATCTGTCCTTTGGGCTTGGTCCTTCCCGGGTTCACTCCTTGAAACGTTCCCATTTCTTGGAGTTCCTCATCAGGAATCTGCATCTTCTTGATCACCGCAGGGGAGATCAAGTTCAGACCAGCGCCACCATCAACCAACATCTTTGTTACTTTAATGTTGCGGATTGTTGGAGAAACTAACAACGGCAAGCAACCAACACCAGTCGTACGATCTGGGTGGTCCTCAGTATCAAAGTTGATGTGTGTGTCTGACCACTTCAAAGGTTTCCGTGCTTCAGCTGCCGATTCCGCCACATTGATCTCCCGGGCCCATTGCTTGAGCTGCTAGTGAGAGGAGTGCAAACATGCACCTCCGTCAATGCAGATACATCCCACTGCGTTCTGGAACTCATTTTCAGACTCTTCGCCGTCATCGTCTTGCTCTTCTTCACCTTCTTTTTTATCACGGCCATGAGCGGGCCTCTCTTTCTACTTCCCAGCCTTGCCACGGCGGCCCCCACGAGCGCCACGATTTTTCTTGCCGGAACCACCATCACTGTCTTGGCCCTTCTCCTTGTTGCGCTTCTCATATTCTTGGTTCTGCTTCTGAGCCAGATGATCTACTTGCCGACACTCTTGGAGATCATGACCAACACTGTGGTGTATCTTGCAGTATGGGCCATCGGGCTTCTCTCCGGTAGCCACATGACCACAGTTGCAGGCGGCAACCTCCTTGCCGGCATCCTCGGTCTTGGGCTTCTTGCCGGCAGAGCCTTCGACCGCCATCACAACTTTGCCTTTGCGCTTGCGGTTACGCTTTCTGCCCTTCTTCTTCGGAGTGGACACCTCATCATCATCAGAATCGGCAACAGCAGTAGCTGCGTCCTCTCTGGGAAGTTGCCTCCCTTCCTCAGCACGTGCACACTTATCAGGAAGAGCGTACAACTCGGCGATGTCTTTCACCTACTTGATATTCATTTTCTCACGCATCCTGCGGTTGCACACATTATTGTGAAAGGCGTAACAACAGCAGCATGATGTACATCAGGAATGTTATGGTCCACCCAGCTGAACCTCTGGATGTACTTACGAAGGGGCTCATCAAGCCTTTGTGGAAGCACATGCAGATCACTGGGCTTTTCAGGAGGCTTGTGGCCACCCTGGAATGCACCGACAAACTGATGGCACAAATCTGCCCAAGATGAGATTGACCCCTTCGGCAAGTTCATCAACCAAGATGTCACATTAGGCTTAAGTGCTAATGGAAACCAGTTGGTGAGCACTTTGTTGTCTCTACCACCAGCTGCTTGGATAGCTACGGTGTAGGCACTAAGAAACTCTGATGGGTTGACCTTGCCGTCATACTTGCCGGGTATGTCTGGCTTGAAACTGCGAGAGGACGGCCAGCGAACCTGCCGGAGTTCATGGGCAAATGCTGGACAACCCGTGTTGTAAGGAAGGGCTGTAACATACCCAGACGCCGGCAAAGTTGCCTCTGGTCCTGCGCATGCGTCGGATTGCCGGCGAACCTCTCGGCGCCGCTCTATCCTCACGCGAGCATCCTCTCCTTGTCGGCCCAACAAAACTTGGCGTTGGTCTTGCCGACTCCGTGGATCACACGAGGCCATAGACACCTCATCTCGATCATCAGTGCGCCGGTCTTGATGCAGCGTGTGCGGTGGACCTCTGGCCTTCTCTCTGGCTCCCCGCACCGTCTCCGTTTGCGGTGGCCGTGAAGGCCCCCTTGACGGGAACTACCGTTGCCGGCGAACGCGAGAAGACTCTGGATGGTGGCATGCCACTGATACGTCTCCAACGTATCTATAATTTTTTGATTGTTTCATGCTATTATATTATCAATCTTGGATATTTATATGCTTTATATGCAATTTTATAACATTTTTGGGAACTAACCTATTAACTCAGTGCCCAGTGCCAGTTGCTGTTTTTTGCCAGTTTTTTGGTTTTTCAGGAAATCAATACCAAACGAAGTCCAAATGGAAATAAAACTTTAAAATGATTTTTCCTGGACCAGAAGGGACCCTAGAAGTTTCGAGAGGAGGCCAGAAGATGTACGGGAGAGCCACGAGCTTAGGTGGGGGCGCGCCACCTGAGCTCGTGGGTCCCACGCAACTCCGTTTGACCTAATTCCACTTCTATAAATTCCCAAATATTCCAAAACCAACAGAGAGCCACCCGAAATAACTTTTCTGCCACCGCAAGCTTCTGTTCTTCCACGATCCCATCAGGAGGCCTTTTCCAGCGATTTGCCGAAGGGGGAATCGATCATGGAGGGCTTTTACATCAACCTTGCTGCCCTTCCGATGATGTGTGAGTAGTTTACCACAGACCTACGGGTCCATAGCTAGTAGCTAGATGGCTTCTTCTCTCTCTTTGATCTTCAATACAATGTTCTCTATGATCTCCATGGAGTTCTATCCGATGTAATCTTCTTTTACAGTGTGTTTGTTGGGATCCGATGAATTGTAGGTTTTTGATCAGATTATTCATTGAAAGTAACTGAGTCTTTGATGTACTTTATTATGCATGATTGTTATAGCTTTGTATTTCTCTCCGATCTATCCATTTGGTTTGGCCAACTAGATTGATTTATCTTCAGTGGGAGAGGTGCTTTGTGATGGGTTCAATCTTGCGGTGTCCTCACCCAGTGACAGTAGGGGTAGCGAGGCACGTATTTGTATTGTTGCCATTAAGGATAAAACGACGGGGTTTATTCATATTGCTTGAGTATATTCTATCTACATCATGTCATCTTGCTTAAAGCGTTACTCTGTTTGTTATGAACTTAATACCATAGATCCATGCTGGATAGTGGTCGATTGGTGGAGTAATAGTAGTAGATGCAGGCAGGAGTTGGTCTACTTGTCACGGACGTGATGCCTATATACATGATCATTGCCATGAATAACATCATAACTATGCGCTTTTCTATCAGTTGCCCAACAGTAATTCGTTTACCCACCCTATGCTATTTTCCGAGAGAGAAGCCTCTAGTGAAAACTATGGCCCCCGGGTCTACCTTTTATTATATTAGAAAACCCTAATTTCCGTTGCTACAATTTATTTACTTTGCAATTTATACTTCTACCACTACCAGTTTTGATCCTTGCAAATAACGAGTACAAGGGGATTGACAACCCTCTTGCCCGCGTTGGGTGCAAGTATTTGTCTGTTTGTGTGCAGGTGCTGTTTGACTAGGATTTGCTTGGTTCTCCTATTGGTTCGATAACCTTGGTTCTCACTGAGGGAAATACTATCCACTACTATATTGCTTCACCCTTCCTCTTTGGGGAAAATCCCAACGCAGCTCACAAGTAGTAGAAAGAATTTCTGGCGCCGTTGCCGGGGAGACATCATCAAATTCCTATAGGTCCCTTCACACAACTTATCATTTATTTGTTTTACCTTTTTATTTGTCTTTATTAGTCTCATTAAAAAAATTAAAAATACAAAAATATTTTATTTTGCTTACTAGCTATAATTATGCGACTCAAGAAAAGAAAAGTAAAGACATATGGATCCTCATCCACTTGCTAACCTTTTCAAACTTGCTGCTTGTTGCAAACCAATAGGTAATAATGAAGAAGTAATAAAAGAAAATTCTATTGGGATACGTTTATTGAATGAAAAGCATGATTGCAAGTGTGTTAGTATAAATTCTATGAATGTCAATTGTGCTAATGATCATGATTGGGGTGATGATGTTTCTTTTGATCTTGAAAATTTATTTAAGCCTAATAATGAATTTACTATTGATAATGAGATTTGCAATAGTATTGAAAGTGGGTTTGGAAGAGTGTCAAATTTAGGTAAAAAGAATCCCACATATTTGGAGAGTGTTCAATCTTATGATTTTTTTTTGATAAAAGTGGGTTTGGAGAGGTCATGACTTTAGTTGATGTTAATCCCAGTATCTTAGAAGATTATAAAACTTTTATGCATAATGATCATGAAGAGAATATTTTATATGATAGCTATATTGTTAAATTTGATTATGATCCTACATGTAATTATTAAGAGAGAGGAAAATATGGTTGTATAAAATTTCATGTTACTCAATTACCTCTCTTGATGATCAAATTGTCAATGTTTTATTCTTCTCCCTCACATATGCTAAATATTTCTTGTCTTGCGAATTTTTTGCTTATAAAAATCCTACGCATAGTGACAGTGTCCTCGATTAGGGGGTGCTAACCTAGCCAGCCCGTCTCTTCGGTTGGGACGATGGGCCCTCGTGCATGATCAAGGTGGACTCCGGAGGCCGCATACAGGAGGCGTGATCAAGACTGTCTCTACCAAAGACTTGACGTACACTCCAAGATCTCTCCTGCTGCCCTGCTCCTAGATACTGACTTTGTAACATTAGATACTCTCCTTGGCGTGTATATAAGGCATAGGGTTTAGCCCATAGAAGGGGGATCAACGCAATCTTATTCACCTAGCCCTAGAACTAGAACACATCTAAAGATCTCGAGGTAGATCGACTCTGTACTTGTCACATCTCCATTGATATAAACAAGAGCAGGACGTAGGGTTTTACCTCCATGATCAAGAGGGCCCGAACCTAGGTAAAACATCGTCTCCCTGTTCCTGTTACCATTGATCCGAGATCCACAGCTCGGGACCCCCTACCCCAAGGTCTGCCTGTTTTTACACCGACACTGGTGCTTTCATTGAGAGTTCCGCTGTGCGATCACCAGAAGGATCGATGGCTCACCTAAAAAATCAACTGCGCCAACGGCAATGGGAGCGTTTACGCACCCGGCCAGCTTTTTGTTTTCGGCAGGATGGTGTTTTACGCCGACTCAACGGGACATCTGGCCTCTGTCGAGAACTACGCCCCAGGTCGGATCGTGACCTTCGGTGGCCTCGAATTCACCGCGGATTCCCGCGGCGAACTCGTCCTATCGGGATGGACTCCCAGCCGAATTGAGAGCTTGCCCGGCTCCGGGGGCTCGACTCTAGAACAGATCTCCGTCGTGGTGCCTTCAGAGACCCCCGACGCAACCACTCCGGCCAGTCCCCTTCCGATCTCCAGTCCGGACATAAATCCGGCTCTCACCTCCGAAATTACGTCAGTATCCGAACTGACCTCGGCGCAGAACCCAGAATTGTGTTCAGATTCCCTTCGCGCCGAAGACGCGTCAAGTTACACGCCGGACATACTTCGAGTCAGCCCTGCTTATAGCGCAACAATGAATCCCGAAGAGCTATCTCACCTCAATGAGATGCTTGACCGCATCCAGAGTATGTCCATCTCGGACGGCAGACTGCAGTTTATGATCAGATCGGACTTAAAGCCGACGATCGGGAAATTTACATCCCACCCACCACCCACCTAGTCACCACGATCGACGACTTAACCGACGTACTAGACTATGGTGACGCCACAGACATGGATGAAGATGCTGATGGCCCCATCGAGAACACCTCGCCCCGGTAAACACGGGCAGGTGGACCGCCACGTCCACCCATGATGTTTACATGGTGGACACCACCAAATCCCCTCCAAGACGTCAGCGAAGACCCCGAAGAGGCAATAATGGGGAACCCAGTGGTAATAATGCGACAGCCAATAACAGCGACGCAGAGGACGGTGATGCCGATAACCCTGAGGAGGACCTTCAAGCCTCCCTAGTGAGGAACGACACACCTGACCGACATCTCAGGGACTCCGATCCCGACGACCTCTTTGAAGGGGCCGACGATAACTACATGCCGGAATCCGAGGAGGACGAGAGCCTCGGTACCGAGGACTACATCGTCCCCGAAGACCCTTTTGAACAAGAGCGCTTCCGGCGGCGCCTCATTGCGACGGCCCGGAGCATGAAACGCAAGCAGCAGTAGCTGTAGGCCAATACCGACGCGCTGAATGATAAGTGGGTCGAAGTACTCTCCGCCGAGCAAGACATGGAAGACCGGCGCCATAGCGCGCCAAAATCATACCCACGCAGGCGTCTCTTGCCGGAGTTTGATGAGGAGCTCGCTGACGACCACGGCCGACCCCCTAGAGGTCGGGACAGGCCAAGACGAGAAAACCTCAACGACCGGCCACCTCCACGCCGTTATGTCAAGGACCCCGTGGATTACCTAGATCCTCATGACACTAGACGTCGCATTGAGGAAAACAGGGCACCTCCTCGGTCCATCTATGGATCAAGGGGACGCGCGCCCGCCGGCCTTGATGGCTACGATGCCTGGATGGACAGGAACGGCCATGCCCGAGATCAGGCCTACTCACGGCTCTCTCCTGATCTCCGACGAGATGCTCCTTGGTTCCGAGGTCCGGCTCACCCAATCTGCTTTACAGACAGGGTGATGGAACATCAATTCCCGAAAGGATTTGAGCCCATCAATATAGAATCATACGATGGCACTACTGACCCAGCAGTATGGATCGAGGACTTCCTTCTCCACATACACATGGCCAACGGAGATGATCTCCACGCCATTAAATACCTGCCGTTGAAGCTAAAGGGGCTAGCGAGGCATTGGCTTAACAGCCTGCCTCCTCACTCTATTGGTAGCTGGGAGGCCCTAGAGGACACTTTTCGAGCAAACTTCCAGGGCACGTACGTCCGACCACCGGACGCTGATGACCTCAGCCGCGTCACCCAGCAGCCAGGCCAATCAGCCCAGAAATTCTGGAACAGGTTCCTCACCAAGAAGAACCAGATCATAGACTGCTCTGAAGCCGAGGCCATCGCCGCATTCAAGAACAATATACGAGACGAATGGCTGGCCCACCAACTCGGCCAGGATAAGCCGAGGACTATGGCGGCCCTCACCTCACTGATGACTCGCTTTTGCATGGGAGAGGACAGTTGGCTCGCCCGTAGTACTCACAACGGCGAGGCAGGCACCTCGGAAACACGCGACGCCAATGGAAAACCCAAGCGCAAAAAAAATAAGCGCAGGTATAAAAATGGCGAAAGCGATACGGAAGACGCTGCGGTCAACGCGGGGTTCACCGGACCTAAGTCCGGACAGAAAAGAAAACCCTTTAAAGGGAACAAGGACGGACCTAGCTAGCTTGATAGACTCCTGGACCGCCCATGTGGTATCCATGGCACTCAGGACAAACCAGCAACCCACACTAACAGGAATTGCTGGGTCTTCAAACAAGCAGGCAAGGTAGCGACAGAGGGTCAAAATAAAACCCAAAATCACAGCAAAGACGAGGAAGAATGATGCGGAGCATCCTACGGACATCACCATGTCAAGAGCCCATTTGGCAAGTGACACGTGCGACATCTACTCCACATACACAAAGGTGAATCATCTCCTTTACGCGTGTTCACTTGACCCCTTCGAGGATGGTATACTACTTGACACTCCACTCGTGTGCATACATAGGTATTATCGGAGCACCACGAACGAGGAAGAGGAGTGCCAGCGCACGTGTACAACTACATTGTCCGCGAGGGAAGCTTGGAAGAGAAGGAAGAAGAAGCATGGACAAGCTTCTGAAAAAGCCCGGAACCTCCGGCCTCCAGCCCGGAACTTCCTGCCCCCGGACCTTCCGGCCGCTCCGGAACTTCCGGCCTCCGACATCCAGAACAGCCCCAGGCGTGCCAACTCTCTGTTCAGCCAGGAACACGCCCGGAACCTCCGGCTCCCGGAACCTCTGGCCTGCCCGGAACTTCCGGCCCCCGGCATCCAACCCAGCCCCGAGCGCGACAACTCTCTGGTTAGCCCGGAACCTACCCGGAACTTCTGGCCACCGGAACCTCCGGCCGTACCCGGAACTTCCGGCCCTGCCTGCGTGCATTGACTTGGGCTGAGGCCCGTGTACCCCTTCGCCCCTTAGACTATATATACTCTTCTTCCACCTACGTTTTAGGGTTAGAATTATGATAGCTCATTAGTTGAGCTTTGCTCCTTACCTCCTCTTGAGAGAGAGAGAGAGACCACTCCCATGGAGTTCAAGACCTCCATGTGAGCATGTGAGAAGATCCCACGGGATATCAAGACCTCGACTCCTTTCCGGATCAGGATGAACTAGCTACCGTTTGTATCGTCCTTTGTTGACTTTGGATCGTGGATCTCTCCGTGTGTATGTGGATTTAGCACATGTGTGATTGTGTCTTGTCTATTTGAGTGTTTCCTCTCGTTTTCCCCTCTCGTGTTCTTCGTGTTCTTCGCGGGATCCACTCCAATCGTGAAAGATCGACACCACTAGGGTTCCACCCTACATCATCTTGGTATCATGAGCCACGTTGATCACGAATTTGGAGTCTCCCCCACCGTTTTCTAGCCTAATTTTGCTTCGTTTTGTCCCAATTTCGAAAATCCCCACCAAAAATAGCCATACCAATTTTTTTTTGTGATTTGTTGGTTGGATGATGTTTTGTTGATTTTGATCCATGGATTCGTTGTGTTTCAAGTGGATCTGGCCTTCCCCATCTTTTCCCCCATTTCCATCCACGAAATCTTCTCAATTTTGCCCCGGGAAATCGTGTTTTTCCGCCCCCGTTCTCAGATCTGGAATCTAGGGTTTGTCCCGGAAGAAATTCCACGACCCCCGGAACTTTCGGACTTCCCCGGAACTTCCGTCCATGCCCCGAAACTTCCGGGCTAAACCGAAAGTTTACCCCCAAATCCCCCCGTTTCCCCCACACGTCTCCCGCGACCCCCGGAACTTCCGGCAACCCCCCGGAACTTCCGGAGCCTGGAACTTCCGGCCCTAACCCCGGAACTTCCGGCCTAACCAGAAACTTTACACAGAATTTCAGCATCACCCTTCTTCACAATTTTCATCACAACTTTTCACTCCGAACTCCGATTTGAGTGTTCTTTGGCTCGTTTTGAAGCAATTGACGTGCCCGAGGACCTCACCTTGGTTTCACCACCATTTGACTCCATCAAAAATTTTGGAACTTTGGCATCTTTGCCTAGGGCCTCCACCATATCATCCGCTTTTCCACCCTAGACTTCCACAACCTAATTCATTTTGATCCCCATTGCATTTGAGGTTGTTTGCGTTGTGGCTTGTGTCTCCTAAGGTGTTTCGGCTACTTAGGGACCGTGACTTCCACTCCGACAACATGTATAGCCCACCATACTCTTCCGCCACCTTAACCCATTTTGACCGGGTTTCCACCAATACTTCCGCAACCACCACCGCTAATCCACTACCACCATTTGACATTCGCGTTTGAGATTTTGAGTCCACGGTTTTTCTGTTTCCTAAGGTGTTTCGGCTAATTAGGAACGGTTCGACATCGAGAACACCGCACTCATCATCGCCCCCAGGTCGTCATCGACATTGACCACTTCATCATTTTGACACCGCAACCGTACGCAGGAACGGTAACCTCGACGACACCTTTGTATATTTCCTTGCCATTGCATTTATAACCCCTAGCCCATTTTGCGTCACTTGCCTATCGAGACTAGCCATTGAGTATTGCCGGCAACGTTACTTGTGCACTTTAGTGATTATCGATCCGCCCTTCCATTGCATACATACCTCATCTTGGTATCATCATATGATCTCTTGTGTCACAAGATTGTTCCCGCATATACATAATTGCTATCTTGGTTTGTGCATTTCGCATAAGTGGCCAAAGAAAAAAAAGCTTTTAAGAAAAGAGAAAAACAAAGAGCTTGTAAGCAAGAGCCATAGCATCATACCACATTGCATATCAAATTACCATCATTGATCATCTTGGATCATCGTGTGAGAAACACCGGGAACCATACATACATAGCATACTTGGGATAGAAAGTCGATACGTTTTGTCTTCCCTAGGGTGTGCACAAGTGTCGTATCCGCCTATTGAGAAATCGTGCTAGCATCTCTCTTGAGTTGTGCAACACGAGCGTTTTCCGTGGATTCCACATTTTCTGCTCATTCCTTGGTTGCACGACCCCATTTATCTATCCGTGTGTGCGTTTCCGTGTGCCATTCTTTGCTATTGGTCTACTTGTTTCATTTGCGAATTTGTGAATCTCTTTCAACATTATTGACTCTTACTAACAATTGCATCAAATTTTTGTGCCACTATCCTCACCAAGCTACTCCATAAGCTTTACTTGTGTAGGTGTGAGAATAGACAAGATCCGGTACCAATTGTGCTACTTCCATAATACATTATTGAGTGCTCATTGATCCATCTTCAACATTGGATAAGGTACATTTGGTCTAGTTCTTTTCCTTTCTTCCACTCACATTTTTGCTTGAGCATGATGGATAGGCAAAGCACATCTACTTCGGTCTACACCAACAACGACGAGTTCGATGCCACAAAAAACTTCATCGACGCCAAGATGCAAGCTCACAAGGAGGAGCTCATAGCCCTCATCAAGACCGCCAAGAGGTCTCCCTCATCTTCGAGAAGACGCTCAAGTGCACATGCTTCCGAGCTACCATCTCCGGCACGGTCACATCGGCATCGACACCATCACCGACGAGAACGTGAAGGTCAAGAGCTCAACACCAACCACCGCTCCACGACTTCACCATCTACCTTGGCTTCTTCGCCAAGCGACTTCAAGTCATCTTCACCTTTGGACATACGGCATCTTCGCCAACAAGCACCTCAAGATTACGCTCAAGAGAAGCTCCCCAAGCTCAAGTCCGCGACTTCCACGAGCTACTACGACCTCGACACCGACCACGAGCTTCCTTTCTATGGGAATCAAGACCCCGAGGAGTATCTCGAGTGGGAGCGCAAGATGGATGACTACCTCAAGCTACATCAAGTCCCCTCCGAAGATCAAGTGAAGTGCGCCACAAGTAACTTCCACGACTACGCGTCGACATGGTGGCTTCACAAACCTTCGACAAGCTTCGACGTGAGTTGGCCCAAGACGAAGAAAGCGATGCGGCGAGAATTTTTGCCTTCCACCTACACGGAACATCTTCGACGCCAATTGGAGAACACCATCCAAGGATCCAAGTCCATCGACGAGTACTTCAAGGAGATGAAGAAAGCCTTGCGACGAGCCGGCGTGGACGACCCCATTTCGATGAAGTTCCACTTCATGATGGGATTGAACAACGACATCTCCAAGACTATCTTCCTCGAGAACTACAAGTCCCTCAACGAAAACTACATTGGTGCTCTCAAGGCGCAACAAGAACTAATGAAGGCCAAGGCTTCTCTACCCCAAGCACACTTCTCGGTGACCAAGCTCCAAGACGGCGAGCATGAGGATAGTACCACCATGATGTCCAAGCCCAACGAGCTCCAAGACGATGCTCCCAAGTTCGACTTCACCGCCATCCCTCTTTGTGGCATTGACGATGCCGAGTCTACCACGACTCTTTTTGAAGACGGCGCGGCGACGACTACGACTACGGAGCCTCTAAAGGAACAAGATTTGGAGGCGAGAGACAAGGTGGCGAGCAAGGATGATGCTTCCATCTTTGGAGGCGAGAGTGATGATGTGCCATCTTCGGCCTTCATCCACGGCGACGGCGATGATGACTTGAGTGACTTATGCTCTGATACCAAGATGATGTAGGGTGGAACCCTAGTGGTGTTGATCTTTCACGATTGGAGCGGATCCCGCGAAGAACACAAAGAACACGAGAGGGGAAAACGAGAGGAAACACTCAAATAGACAAGACACAATCACACATGTGCTAAATCCACATACACACGGAGAGATCCACGATCCAAAGTCAACAAAGGACGATACAAACGGTAGCTAGTTCATCCCGATCCGGAGAGGAGTCGAGGTCTTGATATCCCGTGGGATCTTCTCACATGCTCACATGGAGGTCTAGAACTCCATGGAGTGGTCTCTCTCTCTCTCTCTCAAGAGGAGGTAAGGAGCAAAGCTCAACTAATGAGCTATCATAATGCTAACCCTAAAACGTAGGTAGGGGAAGAGTATATATAGTCTAGGTGGGTGAAAGGGTACATGGGCCTCGGCCCAGATACACTGCGCGCGGGCAGGCTGGAGGTTCTGGGCAGGTCCGGAAGTTCCGGTGGCCGGAAGTTCCGGGCAGGGTCGGGGGTAACCCGAGAGTTGGCATGGCGGGAGCTGGGTTGGTTTCCGGGGGCCGGATGTTCCGGGTAGGCCGGATGTTCCAGCTGTCCGGGCTGGACAGAGAGTTGGCGCGTCCGGGCGTCACCTGGAGTGTCGAGGGCCAGAGGTTCCGGGCTGGCCGGAAGGTCCGGGGGCCGGAGGTTCCAGCTGTGGCTGGAAGTTCTGGGCTTGGCAGAAACTCTGCACAAGTCTTGACGCTGGCCGTTCCTCCTTCCTTGGGTCGATCGATGTACCTGATCACACACAGTGTCCATGCTTGAGGTAGCGGCCATATCTCATCCGAATGTAAGGGAAGCTCAAGTAGGAGAGATGTCACCTCGGATTGAGTAGCACATGCTCTTGTCATGGGTTCACATGGTACTTGGGGAGTTGGTGTAGCGTACATGGGGATGATCGTAGGATGCTCCGCATCATCTCCCCCCCCCCTTGGGAAAGATCCGACCTCGGATCGTGAACCTCATCACCATGGAAACGGTGGTCGTGGACGGACTTGTATGTCATGATGCAATCAAAGTACTTCAAGATGTCGTCGGAATGGTATACATGCAAAACGAGCAAACACAAGGGACACTTGGAAATACAATGGTTAGCGCACATAAGGTGTACATCAAGTAAGTATGAGTCCGTGCGACAAGATTGTTCATGACAAGGCACATGATGCTTAGGCAAAAGATATAATATGATATGCAAAGCATTCATGGGAGCAAAATCATTTGTTGCGCACACAAAAGTGTGGTAAGTGTCATGGTGCACAGAGCTACAAATTCTACCATTGTGCGAAATGATGTCATAGTGGGACGGTTTATCAAGAGCATGAACATGGCAATGGATTCTCAATATGATTATGTTATCATGCAATTGATGGTGGCCAATGTGATGACTATGTATGAAGAGGCCATCAAGGTATATCACAACAAATTTGCTAATGAAGTGCACAAGCGCATATATCATGGATGTCATGGAAATGCAAGATGCAACAAGGCAATCACAATGTAGGTCAATCCATGCATAAGGTGCAAATGTGTTGTGTATATTGTTGTACCATGGCTCGATTTCGTGGCAGGAGTGATGGTCCGGTGGTGCATCCACTAAGTCCGAGCGCTCCTCAACTTGAAGGTCCATAGGGTCAATCTCCAATGTCGCGCCTCCATCCAATAGATGTATCATTTAGACAAGGAGCAAACAACAATGAAAGTATTTCCCATCAAATATGCCTAATTGAGGATGACTCAAAGGGAAGGAGTTCACCTTATGAATGTTCGCGAAGATGTCAGTGTCGCACATCGTATACACCTTCACATGACCAAGTTGTCTCATGACGGTACCGCCTTGTGAATCCTTCAAAACCAAAGAACATGATAAACACTCGGAAAAACAAATGAGGTTAGTGGAATTGCAAAACATATTCGTGTGGTGAGTTACCCAACAAGTGTCGTCATCATTCTTATCATAGGAAGGAACAAGATAATGTGGCATGGTATGGAAGCATATGATGTGAGTACAACCAAAGACATTAAGCTCATTCAAGCAAGTGAGTGCAAACATGTTTGCACTCACTACAAGTGGATATGAGAGATGCAACTAAGGGAGACAAGGGACAATGATCATTATAAATCATGTGAGAGGCAAGAACAGATATGCCATCAACCCAATGAAACGAGCAAGTATGAATCATGGGTGATGCAACAAAGCAAGTGATCATATGAATCAAGTCATGCAAGCTAGTAGTGCAAAGATGCAACATACTAGAGGTCATCATAGAAATCATGTCATGTGTGCAAATAGTAGACATACATAATGCACATAACATATCACGAGCATGAGAAAATGATATGAGCAAAGTAGTATCATTGTATTGGCAATAGCAACAAGGATCTCCACCAAGCATGCAAGTACATATAGAAATAGTAGAATGGTGAATCATGAGTAAATGCAAGCAAGGGTCACAATTGCATGGCAAAGGCATAGACGGAGGCATATCATGCAAAGTGAACACGGTAAAATGAGCATAAGGTGACAAGTGGTAAATAGCCCATAGCCGTGTGAGAGCCAAGTAAAAGTAATGCGCGTAGTCCTTGCGCGAGGGGAATGGTCGGGTAAGCATTCCAAGCAATCCCAAAGCATCGTTGCTCTCAAGAGCTCGTTTTGTCAACTCATGGGATTGAGAAGTTGACAAGTAGTCGTGAGTACCTACACAAAAGAAGGACAAAGGGAAAATTGTGTGTGCGTGGTATATGAACACATCATCCATTATGATGCGCACGTGCATGTGTTGGTTAGCACAACATATCCAATGCTCAAATATGCATGATATAGAAACATGTCATCCATCATGATTGGTTTGGTGTTATGTAAAGCAGAATGGAGACTCAAGGGGTGTAATGCATCACGTGAAATATCTAAAGCATTGTCATGAATGGTATGCATATGGTGCACACAAAGGATGGAATCATGCGATCTACAATCATTATCATGAGCCACGTTGATCACGATTTTGGAGTCTCCCCCGCCGTTTTCTAGCTTGATTTTGTTGTTTTTGTCCTAATTCAAAAATCCCCACCAAAAATAGCCCTCCCAAATTTTTTGTGATTTGTTGGTTTTGATGATGTTTTGTTGAGATTGATCCATGGATTTCGTGTGTAGCACGTAGATCTAGCTTTTCCACCATCCCTTCCACCCAAATTTTTCTTTTTTCCCTTCCAATTTGGGTTTTTCCTGAAGTTTTTCCGCCCAAATTCCCAATCTGCAATTTTCTGTTCTTGGCGAAATCCCGACCCCCGGAACTTCCGGCCCCGCCCGGACCTTCCAGCCTCTGGACCTTCCGGCCCCCCCGGAACTTCCGGCCACCGGTACTTCTGGCCTCCGTCCAGAACTTCCAGCCTTGACAGAAAGTTGTTCACCGCCTTTTCGTTTCCGCAAGTTGGTCATCTTTGACCACGGGGCAGCGGCATCTCCGCCAACGTACTAGAGACCGTGCATCACGTCATCGACAACACCATCTCCACCATTGAGGCACCCTCACCGTAAGCAAGGACGGTAACATCGACGACAACTTGTGCATATCCTTGCCATTACATTGTGAAACCCCCGAGACCATCTTTTGCGTAGCTTTCCTACGAGACTAGCCATTTGAGTATTGCCGGGCAATGATACTTGTGCACTTTAGTGATACCGTTCCACATAGCTATCATAGCGTGCATATATACTCATATCATCACTTGTGCCAAATTGGGTTCCCGCATATACATCATTGCTACCATCGTGAAAGCATTTCGCATAAGGGGTCAAAAGGAAAAGAGCAAAAGAAAGAGAAGCTTTTAAGCAAAAGAGAAAGAGCAACAAGCTTGTAAGCAATAGCCATAGCTGCCACATTTACATAGCATATTTGATCATCTTGGATCTTTGTGACAACTTCACCGGGAATCATAAGTGAGATAGAAAGCATTACGTTTTGTCTCTTATAGGTTGTGCACAAGTTCGTATCCGCCTATTGAGCAAGCGTGCTAGCGTCTCTCTAGTGTTGTGCAACAAGAGCATTCTCCGTGGATTCCACATTTTGAGCTCGTTCCTTGGTTGCACGACCTCATTTATCTATCCGTGCGTGTGTTTCTGTGTGACACTTTTAGCTATTGGTCTACTTGTTACACTTGCAATCTTGTGAATCTTTGTCAACATTATTGATATCTTACTTGCAAATTGCAGAAATTTTGTGCCATTATCCTAACCAAACTCCTCCAAAAGCTTTACTTGTGTAGGTGTGAGATTTGACTCGATCCGGTACCAATTGCACTATTTCCATAATACCATATTGGGTGGTCATTGATCCATCTTCAACATTGGATAAGGTACATTGGTCTAGTTTGTTTCTGTCTTCCACTAACACTTGTTTTAGAATCATGGATAGGCCGAGCACTTCTATCAACCCCCTCTTCGATGAGCAAGAAGACGCACCGAACGACTACGTCACCAAGGCTCACCTCTTTGGCGTCCAACGGGCATTACATCAAGAGAGCGAAGCATTGGGCGAACACATCGAACAACTCGCCTCTGACTTTCGACAAACCCTTGATGACAAGCTATCATCTCAAATGGATGAGTTCCGGACCATGATGCTCAACCGTGATTCTTCCACTTCGTCGTCATCAAGATCAAGACGACGCCATTCGAGCCGACACTCTTCGGACACTTCTTCCTTCACCACTAGCCCCATATATGATGAGATGACCCAATTCCCATGTGAGGAGAGCCACCACCACCACCACTTGAGTGATTTGAGTGACTCCACCATATGTGACATTGAGTGCACCTATTTTGAGGGAGTGACTGAGCCACCACATAGAGAGAGTGAGGTAGTTGATAGGGCATGTGAGGCCATTTCGATTTCTAATGACTTAACCTCTACCTCTATTGTGTCTTCTCCTTTGGTGCTAGGTCCCATATATGATGACGCGCCTTCCCTCGATGACTTCGTCCTTCCTTTGGACAAGACGATGGCCATGGTGGACTATGATACACCCCCCACATGGTTCCATCATGATGATGATGACCACGAGTTGGTCCTTGCCACCTCACCTACACCACATGAGTGGAATGAGAAAGGTAACATAGGTGAAGGTGATGCTCTTGTCCCGCTAGTGGACATTCTTGACATTGCTTGCTTGCATGATGTAGATCCTCCTATTGACACGCTTCATGCTAGTGTGATTTCCCCATGTGATGATTTACCCATTTATGATGAGTTTGATGATTGCCATGCGGAGTCTATTAGTTGTGATGCCATGTTGCATAGGATTTCTTGTGCTAATTCTATCGGTCACATCATGTTTGCAACCCCTCTTGACTTGTCATATGCTATGAATGAGATCTCCCATATGTCATATTTGCAATCTCATCGTAGTGACTATGCACATGCCATTAAAATAAACCCAATTTGCACATATAGCATAGATGACAAGCCCATGGTTATTGGCATTTGTTTTTCTTGTGATGATATTGATATGCTTCCTTTGCATCATTTCTCTCATATGCCATGCCATGACCACCTAGCTTCGAACATGTATTGTTTGCCATGTTGTCAATTTTCTCCATATTATGCATCCGCTATTGCTCATGAGGCGCCCCCCATAGTTTCCTCATACATGTTAGGAGATTTTGATCCATCCTATGACTTGCATGATTTCCATGATTGTGTGCACGATATGCTCCCCATGAATAATGCTTTTGATGTGCCACACACTTGCTATAATTTGCATCCTAATCATGTTATACATAACAACTATTCTCTCATGATGGATGACATGTTCATATACCATGCCTAAAATTTCTTTGAGCATTGCTTGTTTTGTGCTAACTCTCACGTGCACATACACATCATGATGGATGATGTGTACATTTACCACGCACAAACTTTGTTTCGCTTGTGCCTTTCTTGTGTAGGTCATCACAGTTACTCGTCAACCTCGCAAGCGCACGAGTTGACGAAACGAGCTCTAGAGAGCAATGAAGACGTGCACCACCATGGAGAACTTACCCTCCATCCGCCCTATTCGCGACGAGCTTTTGCGCATTTCTTCTACATGGCCCTCACATGGTTATGGGTTATCGTCCATTACATATTCTATGCCCATATTGCCATGTTCACTTTGCATGATATGCTCATTTCCATTTGGATGACATGCTTGGGTGACCCATCCTTTGCATTACACATGATCCATACTTCTAGTACTTATATGTGTATTTGCACGCTTGGTGGAGATATTGATTGTTCTTGCCATGTTCCTTTTCTCATTCATGCCTATGATCCTATTGATGCTTACCCCATTACTTGTATTTCTTGCGATATGTCATGTGCATTGTCTATGTCTATTATTTGTTCACATGACATGATTGCCAAGATTTCCTCTAGTGTGTTGCATCTTCGCTCCACTAGTTTGCACGATATGATTGCTATGATTGCTAACCTTGTTGCATCACCGATGACTCATACTTGCTCGTTTCATGCGGTTGATAGCACCTATTCCCATGCTTTGCACATGGTTGATATTGCTTCTTGTCATATGTCTCCATATGTTGCCTCTCTCATGCTAGATGATTTGCCATGTATTGAGTGCAACTATGATTTTAGTCTTGCTAATGAGATCGCCCCCATAGCTTTCTCCCATATTATTAGAGCTTTTGACATCTTTCATGTGAAGCATGCTTGTCTTACCTCTTTGCACCATATGCATAGTGCCATGAACATTAAGATTGTTGCATCATATTATTCATGCACTTTTGCTACTAATGGTTATGTGCAAGAGAAGAGAACCATCATGATGGATGATGCGTTTATCTACCATGCACATACGTTCTTTGCTTTGTTTTGTGCATGTGTAGGAGCATTCGACCCTGTGTCAACTTCCACTTCACGTGAGTTGACCATTCGAGCTCTTGAGAGCGAGCCACTTTCGACCGACGTGCTTCTACAACGCATTTTCTACCACTTCGGCATTGTGAAGGACACACAAGAGCACACTTTCGAGGTGATATCCTTCTCTTTTGAGAACCCCAAAACCATGAGCATGAATATTGTGGATCATACTTCATGTGTTGCTTGCACCATGACACATTGCACACATGCTAGAGATCTTCATGTTTTGACTTGTCATTTTCACCTTTCCATGCCTCATGACATATATGCCTTGTGTGTTGCATCGAACATGATTATCCCATGCTATTTCCATGTGTTTGATTGCAACAATGTCATTTCTTCACATATGCCATGTCCCATTGATTGCTACATGCTTGACTTGATTGCCTCACACATGATGAACACTTGCTATTTCCATTGTGTCGAGTGCCACACTATCTTCACTACACCATGTGCACATTATGCTTGGTTTGTCTTGCACTTGACCCATGTGTTTAGACACTTCATTTTATTTCGTGTTGTGAATGATTCCTATGCCTACCATAGACCTTTTGTTGGGCACTTTGTGCATGATTGCTATGACATTGAGGTAGATGCTTGTTCATTTGTCACACACATTAGCATCTTCACCTCACCTTTGCATGATTGTTTCCATGATGACTTTGCTTGTGCTCAATTAATATGCTTACATGCCATGTCTCACTTCTTTGTCAAACCATATGCTATGCTTGATGACTACACTTGTTGGGTGAATCACCACTTGCATGTTTGGTTTTGCACTAACGCTAACCACATTTGTTTTTCCAAGTGTTTGTTGTCCTTGATCCTTTTGAAGGAATCACAAGACGGTGTGACATTGGAGAGTGACCATTTCGAGCTTCAAGATGAAGAGTACTTGGTGATCGTCCACTTCTACACGGCGAAGCCATCTCTTTCCCATGGTGATTTGGTTTTCGATCCGAGGTCGGATCTTTCCCAAGGGGGGGGAGATGATGCGGAGCATCCTACGGACATCACCATGTCAAGAGCCCGTTTGGCAAGTGACACGTGCGACATCTACTCCACATACACAAAGGTGAATCATCTCCTTTACGCGTGTTCACTTGACCCCTTCGAGGATGGTATACTACTTGACACTCCACTCGTGTGCATACATAGGTATTGTCAGAGCTCCACGGACGAGGAGGAGGAGTGCCGGCGCACGTGTACAACTACACCGTCCGCGAGGGAAGCTTGGAAGAGAAGGAAGAAGAAGCATGGACAAGCTTCTGAAAAAGCCCGGAACCTCCGGCCTCCAGCCCGGAACTTCCGCCCCCCGGACCTTCCGGCCGCTCCGGAACTTCCGGCCTCCGACGTCCAGAACAGCCCCAGGCGTGCCAACTCTTTGTTTAGCCCAGAACTTGCCCGGAACCTCGCCCGGAACCTCCGGCCCCCAGAACCTCGCCCGGAACCTCCGGCCCCCGGAACCTCGCCCGGAACCTCCGGCCCCCGGAACTTCCGCCCCCCGGCATCCAACCCAGCCCCGAGCGCGACAACTCTCTGGTTAGCCCGGAACCCGGCCGGAACCTGCCCGGAACTTCCGGCCCTGCCTGCATGCATTGACTTGGGCCGAGGCCCGTGTACCCCTTCGCCCCTTAGACTATATATACTCTTCTTCCACCTACGTTTTAGGGTTAGCATTATGATAGCTCATTGAGCTTTGCTCCTTACCTCCTCTTGAGAGAGAGAGAGAGAGAGACCACTCCCATGGAGTTCAAGACCTCCATGTGAGCATGTGAGAAGATCCCACGGGATATCAAGACCTCGACTCCTCTCCGGATCGGGATGAACTAGCTACCATTTCTATCGTCCTTTGTTGACTTTGGATCGTGGATCTCTCCGTGTGTATGTGGATTTAGCACATGTGTGATTGTGTCTTGTCTATTTGAGTGTTTCCTCTCGTTTTGCCCTCTCGTGTTCTTCGTGTTCTTCACGGGATCCGCTCCAATCGTGAAAGATCGACACCACTAGGGTTCCACCCTACATCAAAGAACCTCGGCGGCCCAATAACGGAGGCCAGAAGAAGTTTCCTAACGAGGTAACAGAGGTCAATATGATCTATGTCACCCACATCCCCAAAAGGGAGAGGAAGCGTGTGCTTCGGGACGTATACGCGCTAGAGCCAGTCACCCCGAAGTATAACCATGGTCGGCTTACCCGATCACATTTGACAAACATGATCATCCGACAAGCATCAGGCATGGAGGATCGGCGGCACTCGTCCTGGACCCTATTGTTGATGGTTATCATCTGACACGTGTCCTCATGGATGGGGGAAGCAGCCTTAACCTCATTTCCGAGGATACGGTTAGGAAGATGGGCATCGACTCATCCCGGATCAAGCCGAGCACCACCACCTTTAAAGGTGTCAGCCCGAGCGTCGAAGCCCGCTGTACCGGAACGGTCACCCTGGAGGTAGTCTTCGGCTCGCCCGAGAACTTCAGAAGCGAGGAGTTAATCTTTGATATCGTACCTTTCCGAAGTGGATACCACACGCTCTTAGGGCGCACGGCCTTCACACGCTTCAACGCAATCCCGCATTATGCTTACCTCAAGCTTAAAATGCCGAGACCCAACGGCGTTATCACAGTCAATGGTAACACCGAACGCTCACTTCGAACGGAGGAACAGACCGCGGCTTTCGCAGCCGAGGTACAAGCATCCGAGGAGGCGGCCCGTAGCGATAAACGCACCGCTAGCTCTTTGAAGCGCATCTGGGCCGCACAAGTCGACTTCGGCCACATACCCCTGCACCCTAAATAGGGATACGGGCTCCTCGCGTGCCCTCTCTAGATGGGGCACTACGTCCCAGGGTGCCCAATTTTGCACTCAAGATTCCCTGGGTCGCACAGGAGCCAATTTTTTTTATTGAAACATCGGCACGGTTCGACCAAGCACCAACGTGGCTTCGAGCCCCTGTAAAGGCAAGTCTTTGTCAAAGAAACAGTCAAACATGACTACGTCAAGGTGGCTTCAACCATAGCATGGACTTCGGCAATGCCTCCTTCAAGGAGCCCGGTCAATCAAACGCGTTGAGCGTATAAGGGGCCGGAAAGGCTTCAGCCTCCGGAAGTCCCCACCATTAATGGTGACCAGCTGGTCAACAGCTCGGAAGCGCAGACGTGCGGCAGGAAGCGGCCTAGATTCCTAAAAATCCAAGGACAAGTATCCGCCCTGTTTCTTCCCTCCTTTACTTTTTACATTGTATTCTTTCAGTTCTTCTTGTTGCAGCTGGACATGTAGAGGCTTGAAATTATGAAACAAAGAAACCATGCCCTTTAAAATTCTTTATCGTATTTTTTATAAGCATAGCCCCTGCGCTACAAAGAAGTTCTCTACAAAAGATACAATTGTATTACAAGTCTGAACTATTCGTCGTCTCGGATTTTGGCTTTATATGCATCAGTTTCGAACCTAGATTTTGGTTAATAGTTGGGTTGCCCGGCTCCTATGTGTACCCCTTATGTTCCCGATGAATTCGGCTAAGTGTGTAATGGGAGAACCACTGCGATTGTGCCGCCAGGTTAATTGGCAGAGCACCTCAGTGGAGAAAGCCGAAAACTGACCATGTAGGTAGGCGCAAACTAGTCGGCCATCCGCGGACCGCGTCAAGCGACGTGACGATAAAGATCACTCGTGTTAAACGAAGGGCTTCACTTGTCGTTAGCCGAAGTGTGTCACGGTTTAGACCTCGGCTTATGAAGCCGACCACTTCCCACACCGGGGGCTCGTTATCAGCCCCCACAGTCAAACTCCCTAGACTAAGTGAAAGTTATCAAGCCATTATAGTCTGATTGCCTGGTTGCCATGAGCAGAGACCACCTCCGAGCACCGAGACGTCGGCTAAGGGTCAAAACTGCATCTCGGAACACCCTTTTGTATATTGTACATCAGGGGCAGAAGCCGACGACTGGCCACTTTCAGTTTAAAATGGTCACACAGGAAGTAAAATAATTAAAAGAACACATATGAAGGGACTTGAAACCATGCTCATTTCATTAAATCATTAAGTTTTGTACACTTCATAACTTCGGTATTCCGAAGTGCAATCTAGTAATACAAAGTGTCCTTGCGACACAGGGCCTCGGTAATCCGAGCTCCTTCCTCCACCTCGGGATAGAACTGCTCCGCAGTGCGAGGCTTGTCCGCAGGAGGACCCGTGGCCACCGTCACCGCGTCGACCTTGCGGAAGTGTGTCTTCACGCAGGCGTACGCCCTCCGTGCTCCTTCAAAGCACGCGGACCTCCTCCAGCTATCGGCACGCGAGACAGCCCCCCGCAGGTGCATCACGAGGCCGAAGAGGCTGGTTGGAAGGGCTTCGGTTGGCCACAGCGCGACGCAGAGATCTTGAAGAGACGGCCTCGCCATGCGGAGTAGCTCCGCCAGCTGCTTCATCCGATTGTTCAGCAGCTACGATGCCAGAGTCCCCGAGAACTTCCCCCAGAAGGCCTTCTCCTCCTCGTGACCCACCAACGGGCCGAAGTGCGCAACGGCATCCACCACGCTCTGCGGGAGATCCGCGAAGATTTCTGCGGAATGCCACAGCTGGGTGAGCTCAACGCGCCCTTTGCTGCCAAACACACACTGCAATAAGTATTGCTTACCCGTGGTGATTTGCTCCAACTGCTGGAGCAACTCTCGGTCCGCCCGGGATGCGGTCTTGAGGTCGGAATGAGCAAGCTGGAGCTTTTCAAGCTCCTCCTTCATTTGCTGCCCCTTCGCCTGAAGCTTGCCGCATGCTTCAAACACGCCCTTCAGGGTCTCTTTGACCTCAAGGACCCGCGCCCGATCCTTCTCCCCGACCACCTTCTCGGCGGCCCGGGCCTTCTCTGCCTCTGCGGCCGTAGCCTCCTGCTGCTTCACCTCCTGCCGAGACTTTTCGAGCTTGGCCTTGAGCGTCTCAAGCTCCGCTAATGTTGCTGTCATTGAAACAGTTTGGCCTTAGTTTTTAAATTAGCAAAACACATCATAACTCTTTCGTACAAAGTATCATGCAAGTTCAAATTTCTTACCTTGAGACCGCTCGAATTTCTGGTTCACCAGGTTGAGGTCCTTCTGGGACCTCTCGAGCTTCCGGTTTATCTCCGCAATCTCCTTGGAGATGGAGTCTGGAACCGAAGTCGAAACCTGGCAGTAAAAATCCTTATTACAAAGGCAACGGTCAAATTATTAGAGTTCCAGGACGGTTGCCTTGAGCAACGCCCTGGGGGCTACCTGACAGGCTCCTACTAAATTATACGACCCCAATGCCGGTTTCTTGAAACCGACTTTGGGCTTGGGGGGGTACTCACTCACTAAGACGTTTAGCAGGCCGTGCCATTATGTCCCTGGACAAATACATAAATCAGACAGCTCAAATAAACAAGTTAAACTTGTTGTGAGGATAAGAAGCGTACCTCGAAACTCTCTACGAGGTTCTTAAAAACCTCATGCAGGCTGGCCTCTGCAGACTGGAAGCCCTGTAGCGCCACGCCTATCAAGGCACAGTGCTCTTCCTTGATGGAGGAGCCCTTCAGGGTGTCCTCCATCTCCTCGGTCCACCCCACGCCAGCCCGTCCTTGGGCAGTTGGCGGGGGTGGAGGGATGACCTCGGATGAACCAATCCGGGTAGCCTCCACCTGCGGTGGCAGAGCCAAAGCAGATATCGGCTGGACCGATGACTGGCCCAGCTCCTCTCCGATGACTTCGGGGTATTTCTCCCCCGGGTCTTGTTGGGCCGAGGTGTCGACCTCGGCCGTGACGGCCGCCTCCCCGACCCTCGTCATGTCGACGTCGGGAGCTAGGGTGGATGTCGCCTCCCCTAGCCCGTCATACGCTGGGGGAGGAACAGCGGGCTCTGGAGTCCCGCTGGCGGATGGCAACCCGCTCAACGAACCGCTGGGGATTACCCTCGGCGGACTGCATGAGAAAAGGCACTCTATGAGTTTTCCCTTGCTAAAAAGAACTTGTCAAATTGAAAGACGGGATATAAAGACGACGGCTTACCCTCGAGGCATCGGTTTCTTCCTCCCCATCGCGAGGAGATCTTCTTCTGAGTCGCCGGAGAGCTCGACTCTCTCCGACATCTTGCCGGCGGCCCCGGACGAGGTTCTTCTCGGCCTCTTCGGGCCCTTGGGCGGCATACCAGCTTTGGCGTCCTCTGACGCCGACCTCTTTCCTTTCGGGAAAGGGATCTCCTCGACCTCACCCCCTCTGTGTCGCTGTCATGGGCAGTGGAGGTGTGGGTCTCTTCGGACTGGGTGACCGAGGTCTCCCGAGTCTGAGCACTTGACTTACCCCTCTGGGACCTCGTCCCTTTGGGGTCCACCACATGCGGCTCTTCGGTCAGGAGCGCCGAGAGCAGGGGAGTCGGGGGCTCCTCTGGCAGTGGAGCCAGGCATCGCACTCCTTGTACCCAGGCCAGCCACTTCTGCAAAACGTCAAGCATAATGATTCATCAAAACTCTATTACGGAGGACGAAAATAACAGTTGGCGGGCAGGATCACTTACCGGGGGGGCTTCATTGCCGTCCTCGAGGCCGCGGTCCTCCCCTTCCTTGGGGATCTTATCCTTGGCCAGCTTCATGAGCTTTGTCCACATGGCGGCCAAGGTGGAGCGGAAGATGGTGGTGATGGAGTCCATGTCCTCGGGCTTTTGTGCCCACATCGGGGTAGCCCGAAGCTGGAGGGGGAGTATGCGGCGGTTGAGCATGACGTTGATGACGTCGGCAAGCTCGACCTTCCCCGTGGTGGACCACCATTCGATCCTCTCGATCAGGGCCTCCACCTCTTGTGGGTTCCCCCAGGCGACGCCCTTCTCCTTCCAGGACTTGAGCTTCTTTGGAGGCCCGACCGAGAAGGCTGGGACCTCGGCCTGACCAGGGGCGAGCGGTTCGGTGATGTAAAACAACTCCCTCTACCACTCCTTCACCGTTTCGATGAAGGTGCCCTTGAACTAGGCGGCCCTCTGGTTTTTGCTGATCATGGCCCCTCTGCACTCCGCGAGGTCGGAGCCGCTAGACTTCGGCTTGATCCCAAAGAGCTTCAGCAATAGGCCGAAGTGCGGCTCGCAGCGGAGGAAGGCCTCGCAGACCTTGATGAAGGAGGCGAGGTGAAGAATGGAGTTTGGGGCCATATGGTGGAAATCGAGCCCGTAGTAGTACATCACCCCGCACACAAAGGGATGCAGCGGGAACCCCAGGCCTCGGACGAGGTGGGGGACGAAGACTACCCGCTCCCCGGCGTTGGGAGCGGGCACTTGCTGGCCAGCATCTGGGGCACAGGCGGTGATGGCGGGGGTCAGATACCCCGCGCCTCACAGCTCTAGGATGGTGCCCTCCATCACAGTGGAACCGCCCCAGTGCCCTTTGAGGGTGTCGGCCATGGCTGGTGGTGGAGGTTGGACTTGCAGAAGGAAAAGGGAGCAGGATGGGATCTGGACGCTGGAGCTAGACGAAGCAGTAGAAGGGGAGAATGGGAGCGGGGTCAATTGCGCTTTCCTCCCTTTCGCTCTTATAAGCCTGTGAAAGGCTAAGAGTCCCCCTCGCTGCACCGGTAAACTCGCCACTCCCATCAAAGATGCCATTGAGCATATGGGGGAAAACAAAATCGTAATGATATCCCTGAGAAAACGGGCACGATCTCCACCTCGATGGGATGTGCCAGTAAAAAGGCTGCCTCGAACCATGATTTAAGGGAAGCAGTAACTGCCCGACCTGTCGTGGGGCGTGCCGCTTCAATAAAGCTGTCAGGCCAGATTCGACCATTCATACCTAGACGGCAGGCCTTCGAGGCTAAGATATCTACCCCCTTCGGGCAGGGTACAAGCTCGGTTGGGTCTCGGATGACATCGCTCCACTAGAAAGAGTAAATTATAAAGGGGAACTCATCTGTCAAGCCAAGGACTTCGGATCCGAGGTGGCATCTGTTAAGGAAATCGTCCTCGGCATAGAATACTAGTTCGGGGGCTACTGACGGTGTCCTGGATTAGGGGGTGCTAACCTAGCCAGCCCGTCTCTTCGGTTGGGCCGATGGGCCCTCGTGCGTGATCAAGGTGGACTCTGGAGGCCGCGTACTGGAGGCGTGATCAAGACTGTCTCTACCAAAGACTTGACGTACACTCCAAGATCTCTCCTGCCGCCCTGCTCCTAGATACTGACTTTGTAACCCTAGATACCTTCCTTGGCATGTATATAAGCCATAGGGTTTAGCCCATAGAAGGGGGATCAACGCCATCCTATTCACCTAGCCCTAGAACTAGAACACATCTAAAGATCTCGAGGTATATCGACTCTGTACTTGTCACATCTCCATTGATATAAACAAGATCAGGACGTAGGGTTTTACCTCCATCAAGAGGGCCCGAACCTGGGTAAAACATCGTCTCCTTGTTCCTGTTACCATTGATCCGAGATCCACAGCTTGGGACCCCTACCCCAAGGTCTGCCGGTTTTTACACCGACACATAGGAAGTATGTTAGACTTAAATTTGTTTGTCACATGTTTTAAGATGCTCTCTTTGTGCTTCATTTCTTGCCTTTGACGTGAGCATCATTGAAATCTCGAAGCCTATCTTAATGGCTATAAAGGAAGAGCTTGTTGGGAGACAACCCAATAGTTATCATTTATGTTTTTGTCTACACACATAATTATATCTACTGTAATGATTGTGTTTTTATCTTTTAATTAGTGTTTGTGCAAAGTAATGCCTTTGGGATGATTTGAATGATAGTATAATTGATGCTCTTTGAAAACAGGAAGTTTTGTGCCAAGGAGGTGGTGGAGGGGTATATATAGCCTCCACAAAAAATCCAACCGTTACACACTTTTGACCCAATCGGTGGCACCGAAACCATAATCTCGGTAGCACCGAACTGTGTAAAAGATATGAACTTTAGGAATCTCGGTGGGATCGATACGAACAGCTCGGATGGACCGAAGTGCAATGTCTAGGGCAAACCTCATCTCGGTGGCACCGATTGCATCAACTCGGTTGGACCGAAGTGAAGCAATAAGGCAACAGAGAGTTGGCAAGCCATCTCGGTGAGACCGATTTGCAAAACTCGGTGGGACCGAAGTAAGTGCAAACGATCACAGAGAGTTGGCAAGGCCATCTCGGTGGGACCAAGATCCATTTCGGTGGATCCGATTTGTTAGGGTTTTGGCAGTGGCTAAGTTTAGGTGAACTTGGTGGGGCCGGATAGAGAATTTCGGTGGGGCCGAGTTGGAATGTGGGTTTTGGACATATTTGGGTAGAGAGAGCGGTTGAGGGTTTAGGAGTACTGTCACTAAGCAGTTGAGCAAAAATACCATTAAGCAACACCTCATCCCCTTTTAATAGTATTGGCTTTCCTATGGACTCAATGTAATCTTGGATCACTAAACCCAAAATGTAGAGTCTTGATCCTTTGCCAATCCTTGTCCTTAGCATTTTGAGGGGTCCACGTCTCTAGTCCATGCCATGCCAATCATTGAACATCCTGAAATCTTTAACTTGAATGGACATTAGTTCAATGAGATATATGTTGTTATGAATTACCAAAACCACCAAGGGAGCAAATGTGCTTTCAATCTCCCCCTTTTTGGTAATTGATGACAACATATAGATCAAAGCTTCGATAATTGATTAAATGAATGGAATACGTCGTCGCTTTGAGAAGTATGTGATGAGCAAGAGCTCCCCCTAAATTTGTGCATTATTAAAAATTTGCGTTTGAATGCAAATGCATAATCGATTAGGCTCATGGGTCACTCTTCCATGTCACATACAACTTGGTGGAGCGCGCAAAATGATATGACTGGAATAAAAAGCACGCATCACCAACACAAGTAAGTGATCATACAAGATAATGAAAAAGATAAGCATTGATCATCACAAGATGCATAGTATGATCAATCACATGAAGTAGCTCACAATCATAACGAAGCATAGTATCAAGCACACACATAGAAACAAAGTACCAACAAGCAAATTGTAGCAAAAGAACTCGAGAGAAATAAAACAACGAGCAAAACAAGAGCACTCTCTCTCGAAGCCTATGATCTATACACATTCTCCCCCTTTGACAACAAGTACCAAAAAGATCGAATAGGTATAGGACTAATCGGCACTCTAAGCACGGTCCTCCGAAGCTCCTGAAGGCGACCTCCTGCTGGCAGCTCCGGTGTGCGTAGATGGCGTTGAGAGAAGAGCGTCCGGGAAGGCTTCTGCAGAAGTTTGCTGGGCTGGTGGAGTGGATACCGGCGGTGGCACTGTGGCAGCAGCAGCAGGTGCAGAGACTGTGGTCCTCGGATCCACAACTGGCACTGCAGCAGATCTGGCTGCCCTAGGCACTGTCTGAAAACGCTCTGTGGTAGGTCTGTCATCTCCACTGTCATCTGATGGGGCTGTCTTGACAGCATCAACATCACTCTGCAGCTGCTCCACTGTAGTCTGGATCTCTGTGACCTTGACATCTAGATCATGAAATTTTGTCTCTATTATCCGCTCTAAGCTAGCCTGGTGCTAGGTGAGGTTGGCCAGACTTCGCTCAATCCTCTGGGTGGCTTCAAGCAGATAAGTCATTTGGTCAGACTTAGACTTAAGATTTGCAATTGGAGCATCGGGAGCTGTTGCCTCATGGGCTGCTTTTGCTTCTTTGGCTTTGCGGATCTTCTCCTGAGCTTGTGCAGAAGTGGGATGCGAAGGATCCATCACGATAACATTATCCTCAAACTCTGGGTGCAATGGCAAATGCTCTCGATCAAGAAGGTATGTGCTGGTTCCAACCTTAGAGTTTATCAACATCTGAATATGTGGAGCATATCCGCACGATCTCTTCTGATCAGCTGCAGTCCTCTTGATAGTTTCCACAATCAAACTCATCACCTTAAATTTCTGAGGAGTGTCAAACAAATGCAGCAAGTTGATGGAGTGGCCTCGTATCATCTTATCATCGCCTGACTTGGGTAATATAGTATACCGCAAGATAGTGTTAGTGGTGGCCAGTCCTGGCAACAGATGCTTCACTGATCCAAGTTTATGAGTCTCACTGTCTTTCTGAGGAATTGCAGTGTACATGTTGGACATGGAGTTGTGATCCATCTTGAGCTTAGCATAGATATCAATGTCATCATCCTCTTCTTTGGGTGCACCAAGAAGACTTGCCCACTCAGAGATGGTTGACTGGTACCTGATACCCTCAGTCATCCACACAATTCGGCCATCTGGATAGAAATGAGCTGCGGAGTAGAATTGCATGACCATTTCATCATTCCACTTGGTCAACTTCTGTCCGACAAAGTCATCAACACCTGCAATCCTGAAGCCCTCATGGACATGGGGGAAATAATCTTCATTCTCATCGATGTATTCCCAATCCACCCATCTCATGTCACTAACAATGGGCTTCTTGTCAAGAAATACGGTCTCATAGAAATCTTGTTGTTCACGAGTGTGAAAGCGATAGTCACACGCTGTCTTCCTCCTTGTAGCATAAGGATCTGACTGTCTCCACTGACGCAGTCCTTTATCTTTCCTCAGCATCATGTTCTCCGCAACTGGGTGTGCATCATCATGGTCTGGTATCTTTGGCTTCAATTTCCTGAGCACTAGTGGCTCTTCGTCAACATTTGCCTCAGGCACTGGGGCCTTGTTCTTCTCAGCAGCTGATATGTTCCTGGTGGATCTCTTTGGTGTTGACACCTTTGGCTTGGACTTGGGGGCAGTAGTCCTGATTGCATTAGACATAAGCTTTTGAGACTTGGCTGGAGGTGCATCAGCAGTAGGTTCCTCCTCCTCCTCCTCATCTGTCCTCATGGAGGGCCTTCCAAGCACTTGAGCTGTAGTCTTCCTAGCTCTCTTCTTCTTTCCACCTGCAGCTGGTTCTGTGTTACTAGGCTCTTCAAGAGTGAATTGCATAGTTTGCTTTGGAACTTTCCTCACAGCTGTCTTATCTTTGGCAGATGATGGTTTGGTGTTGTACTCCTTAGCAAGCACGACTCTCTTTTTCTTGGTTGCTGCTTCTCTAGCAACAAAATCTTCATCCTCACTGTCTGAGGTTTTCTTCTTCCTTGTTCTAGTGGCTGCCTTAGGAAGATCTGGAGAGCTCCTCTCTCCCTCATAGAAACTTTCTGCAGGGCTTGACCCTTCACTTAGTTCTGCATGCTGCTCTGACCTGTTCTAGCTGTCGCTGGAATCTGACATCTTGCTGAGCTGACCCTATGAATAGTTGGGTATGGGCAGAGTAGATGAGTCATCACAAAAAGCAGAGGTTTTGCATAAAATTTGAGTTCAACTCTTAGTTTCAAGTTTTCACAAAAGGTATTTCGGATGGACCGAGTTGATCATCTCGGTGATACTGAAGCATACAACAGAAACCTTACACGCCATTTCGGTCAGACCGAGATGGGGTTCGGTGGCTCCGAGATGCTAGGGTTTCACTGAGATTTTACTTTCGGTCTCACCGATACGTACAACTCGGTGGCACCGAGACGTACTAGTGCTATGGCCAGAGGCCAAATCGGTGGGACCGAAAATTTCGAATCGGTCGGTCCGAGATGCATTCGGCGGAAATTTAAACCTAAAATTTTTACTCGCATCTAATCTACGGAGATTGCAGTGTAACAGGAGTTTTCAATCCGTGGCATGAATTCAGGCAGTCCAATCATGCATTGAATCGGAAATGGGAGCACGAGAGGGATCGAATCTCACCCTAACTTAGTGGAGACTCTCTACGGAGGCAACGGCGGGACAGATTGCCGTTGACGGCGACGGAATCCGGTGGCGAGGGCGCGCTGGAGACGACGGCGAAGTCCGAAGATGAGGGCGACGGCAGCAACAGGGTGTAGGAACGAGTGGGGTCGAGAAATTTCAACCGTTCGGTCCTCGCGATATATATACCCGTACGCTGTCGGTGGCACCGAGTTGAACAACTCGGTGGCACCGATATGTGTAACTGCATGCAGGTCAGCACATCGGTGGCTCCGAAACGGTTCAACTCGGTAGCACAGAGATGGAAAACCTAGATCAATCTAAGTGATTTCGGTTAGACCGAGTTTGAGTGAATTGGTTCGGCCAAAATCAGATAGAAGGTTTTGGAGGTTCAGCCCTTTCAGATCGGTGGCTCCGAGTGCTCCTCACCCGGAGGGTCCGAAAATGACTTGTTCAATTTTGTGATGCACCAAGAATAGAATTTGAGACAAGAAAGCATAGATAGCTAGGGAAGGTTCTTAGGCATTCTTGTACATCCACTTGGCCAGAAAAACCAAGACAATCAAAACAACAAATGAATGTCCTCGAATGATGAAAACATGCAAACCAACATGCTCACACAATAAGATAGCAAATGAAATATGTGTCAAACATGCACAACCAGTTCTAGCATCTATCAAGCAATGGCGATGACTAGGTCATCTATATATGAGTATATTGACTTAGGAGCCAAATGAGAACATTTGATCATAGGTCATACTCATCGTTTAAGCACAAGTGGGGTTGCCACTTTTACATAAAACATTGATGTGTTCACACCATTAGAGTTGCTTTAGCTCAATTGTTTAGAGCAAAGCTCCCCCTAGATGTGATTTCCCCCCTAAGAGGGATGAACTAACCTTGGGTTTTGTCAATGATGACTTCATGTAGATGTTGAAGATGTGGATGCTCAATGTTGATGTGGACCATCAAGAGTTGGGAGCAATCCTTTGGAGTTTTGTGCTTTCAATACCTACATGGGTTAGTCCCACACAAGGAATATACAAGGATATCCATAGACATAGAGTGAAATACACATATGATGATGTCCATGAATGCATTGAATACCTTGTCCCTTGCCTTACCAACAAGAGGGTTTGTGACTCCATGAACTAGTGCAAAATGTGGAAGTTGGTTGCACAAGTTCTTGCCATAAAGAATATGAGAGAAGTTTGTTGGCAGAGTCACCCTCAAGAACTGTCTAGTTCTTCTTCTTTTGGACCCACATCAACTTGATAGGAATCCTTGGATTTGTAGTAGCACTTGATGAAGTAGACTTGATGAAGTCTTGGGAACCCACTTGACCATGGCTTGAGGAGCTTCTTCAAATGAATCAATCTCTTCTTGAAGCTTGTCCTTGCCTTTTAGCTTGTGGTCTTGTGGCGGAAGATCTTCTTGAGCTTGTGTTCCCTTGGGGCCTTTTGCCATGAAGCATCTTGCAATTCCTTCATTTGGTGAGTCAAATAGATCATAGGAGTTGGATGACACAAGAGCAAGTCCGGCAACACCTTCATCTTGACTATAGTCGGAGTTGGAGTGATAACTTCTCTCGGAGTGGTTGTCGGAGTCGGAGCCGGAAACCCATTCACCAACATGAGCTTGATGTCTTCTTCTTGTGTAGCTCTTGGATGACTTGTCCTTCCTCTCCGAATCCTTGCTTCTTCGAGAGTGTCTTCGTTCATAACGATCATCTGTACTCCTTCTCTCCTTTTGAGGTGATTCATCTCTTCTATATCTTCCACTTGGTGATTCGTCACTTTTCTTGTAGGGAGCCGTACACTCATTGGAGTAGTGTCTGGGCTTTCCACAATTGTAGCAATTATGGTCACGACTTGATGATCTTCTCTCATAGTGTCTTGAGCTAGAACTTCTTTCTGTCCCTTTATTCTTGTAGAACTTGTTGAACATTTTCACCATTAGGCTAATCTCTTCATTGGATACTAGCTTGTCACTTGGAGTTGTTGGAGCATCGGTTGAGGCTTTGTAAGCACCACTTGATTTGTTGCGCAGCTCCTCTTTGTCCTTGAGTGACATTTCATGAGCAACAATCCTTCCAATGACTTCCGTGGGCTTGAGATCTTTGTAATTTGGCATCATTTGGATCAATGTGCAGACGGTATCATATTTTCCATCCAAAGCTCTAAGTATCTTCTTGATGATGAATTTGTTGGTCATCTCTTCACTTCCTAAGCCGGCAATCTCATTTGTGATGAGAGCAAGCTTAGAGTGCATCTCAGCGACTCCTTCACCATCCTTCATCTTGAACTTGTCAAGTTGACTTTGAAGCACATCCAACTTAGATTCCTTGACGGACTCGGTACCCTCATGCATATCAACCAAAGTATCCCAAATTTCCTTTGCATTCTCGGGGCGGCTGATTTTGTTGAATTCTTCGGGACATAAACCGTTGAATAAAATATCACAAGCTTGAGAATTGTATTGCAACATCTTCAATTCTTCCGGGGTTGCTTCACGATCCGGTTCCTTGCCATCCTCAAAGAAGTCACCTTGCAAGCCATCATGAACAACAGCCCACACGGCGGGATTATGACCAAGAATATGCATTTTCATCTTATGTTTCCAACTAGCAAAGTTTGTACCATCAAAGTATGGACCTCTACGGTGGTAGTTACCCTCACTAGACGCCATACTCTCCTAGGTTGTGAAACCAAGGCTATGATCACCAAAGCAATGGAAATCAAGGCTTACGGAGACCAAAGCTCTGATACCACTTGTAGGATCGAAAGTATGTCTAGAGGGGGGGTGATTAGACTACTTGACCAAATAAAACCTAACCTTTTCCCAATTTTAGTTGTGGGCAGATTTTAGCAAGAACACAAGTCAAGCATCACCCTACACATGCAATTATAAGAGTATAGCAGAGGAAAGTAAACAATTGCATATGTAAGTAAAGGAGGGGATCGGAGATTTCAAACGCAATGAAGACACGGTGGTTTTTGGCGTGGTTCCGATAGGTGGTGCTATCGTACGTCCACGTTGATGGAGACTTCAACCCACGAAGGGTAATGGCTGCGCGAGTCCACGGAGGGCTCCACCCACGAAGGGTCCATGAAGAAGCAACCTTGTCTATTTCACCATGGCTTATGTCCACGAAGGACTAGCCTCACTCGGGGTAGATCTTCAATAAGTAGGCGATCTCCTTGCCCTTACAAACTCCTTGGTTCAACTCCACATCATGTCGGAGGCTCCCAAGTGACACCTAACCAATCTAGGAGACACCACTCTCCAAAAGGTAATAGACGGTGTGTTGTTGATGAACTCCTTGCTCTTGTGCTTCAAATGATAGTCTTCCCAGCACTCAAACAACTCCTCACAGATTTGGCTATGGTGGAAGAGGGATTTGAGTGGAAAGCAACTTGGGAAAGGCTAGAAATCAAGATTCAAATGGTAGGAATGGAATAGCTTGATCTCAACCCATGAGTAGGTGGTTCTCTCTCAGAAAATGTATGGTGGAAGTGTAGGCACGTTCTGATGGCTCTCCTTACTGAGAAGGAGGTGGTGGAGGGGTATATATAGCCTCCACAAAAAATCCAACCGTTACACACTTTTGACCCAACTCGGTGGCACCGAAACCATAATCTCGGTAGCACCGAACTGTGTAAAAGATATGAACTTTAGGAATCTCGGTGGGATCGATACGAACAGCTCGGATGGACCGAAGTGCAATGTCTAGGGCAAACCTCATCTCGGTGGCACCGATTGCATCAACTCGGTTGGACCGAAGTGAAGCAATAAGGCAACAGAGAGTTGGCAAGCCATCTCGGTGAGACCGATTTGCAAAACTCGGTGGGACCGAAGTAAGTGCAAACGATCACAGAGAGTTGGCAAGGCCATCTCGGTGGGACCAAGATCCATTTCGGTGGATCCGATTTGTTAGGGTTTTGGCAGTGGCTAAGTTTAGGTGAACTTGGTGGAGCCGGATAGAGAATTTCGGTGGGGCCGAGTTGGAATGTGGGTTTTGGACATATTTGGGTAGAGAGAGCGGTTGAGGGTTTAGGAGTACTGTCACTAAGCAGTTGAGCAAAAATACCATTAAGCAACACCTCATCCCCTTTTAATAGTATTTGCTTTCCTATGGACTCAATGTAATCTTGGATCACTAAACCAAAAATGTAGAGTCTTGATCCTTTGCCAATCCTTGTCCTTAGCATTTTGAGGGGTCCACGTCTCTAGTCCATGCCATGCCAATCATTGAACATCCTGAAATCTTTAACTTGAATGGACATTAGTTCAATGAGATATATGTTGTTATGAATTACCAAAACCACCAAGGGAGCAAATGTGCTTTCAATCTCCCCCTTTTTGGTAATTGATGACAACATATAGATCAAAGCTTCGATAATTGATTAAATGAATGGAATACGTCGTCGCTTTGAGAAGTATGTGATAAGCAAGAGCTCCCCCTAAATTTGTGCATTATTAAAAATTTGCGTTTGAATGCAAATGCATAATCGATTAGGCTCATGGGTCACTCTTCCATGTCACATACAACTTGGTGGAGCGCGCAAAATGATATGACTGGAATAAAAAGCACGCATCACCAACACAAGTAAGTGATCATACAAGATAATGAAAAAGATAAGCATTGATCATCACAAGATGCATAGTATGATCAATCACATGAAGTAGCTCACAATCATAACGAAGCATAGTATCAAGCACACACATAGAAACAAAGTACCAACAAGCAAATTGTAGCAAAAGAACTCGAGAGAAATAAAACAACGAGCAAAACAAGAGCACTCTCTCTCGAAGCCTATGATCTATACACATTCTCCCCCTTTGACAACAAGTACCAAAAAGATCGAATATATAGGACTAATCGGCACTCTAAGCACGGTCCTCCGAAGCTCCTGAAGGCGACCTCCTGCTGGCAGCTCCGGTGTGCGGTGATGGCGTTGAGAGAAGAGCGTCCGGGAAGGCTTCTGCAGAAGTTTGCTGGGCTGGTGGAGTGGATACCGGCGGTGGCACTGTGGCAGCAGCAGCAGGTGCAAAGACTGTGGTCCTCGGATCCACAACTGGCACTGCAGCAGATCTGGCTGCCCTAGGCACTGTCTGAAAACGCTCTGTGGTAGGTCTGTCATCTCCACTGTCATCTGATGGGGCTGTCTTGACAACATCAACATCACTCTGCAGCTGCTCCACTGTAGTCTGGATCTCTGTGACCTTGACATCTAGATCATGAAATTTTGTCTCTATTATCCGCTCTAAGCTAGCCTGGTGCTAGGTGAGGTTGGCCAGACTTCGCTCAATCCTCTGGGTGGCTTCAAGCAGATAAGTCATTTGGTCAAACTTAGACTTAAGATTTGCAATTGGAGCATCGGGAGCTGTTGCCTCATGGGCTGCTTTTGCTTCTTTGGCTTTGCAGATCTTCTCCTGAGCTTGTACAGAAGTGGGATGCGAAGGATCCATCACGATAACATTATCCTCAAACTCTGGGTGCAATGGCAAATACTCTCGATCAAGAAGGTATGTGCTGGTTCCAACCTTAGAGTTTATCAACATCTGAATATGTGGAGCATATCCGCACGATCTCTTCTGATCAGCTGCAGTCCTCTTGATAGTTTCCACAATCAAACTCATCACCTTAAATTTCTAAGGAGTGTCAAACAAATGCAGCAAGTTGATGGAGTGGCCTCGTATCATCTTATCATCGCCTGACTTGGGTAATAGAGTATACCGCAAGATAGTGTTAGTGGTGGCCAGTCCTGGCAGCAGATGCTTCACTGATCCAAGTTTATGAGTCTCACTGTCTTTCTGAGGAATTTCAGTGTACATGTTGGACATGGAGTTGTGATCCATCTTGATCTTAGCATAGATATCAATGTCATCGTCCTCTTCTTTGGGTGCACCAAGAAGACTTGCCCACTCAGAGATGGTTGACTGGTACCTGATACCCTCAGTCATCCACACAATTTGGCCATCTGGATAGAAATGAGCTGTGGAGTAGAATTGCATGACCATTTCATCATTCCACTTGGTCAACTTCTGTCCGACAAAGTCATCAACACCTGCAATCCTGAAGCCCTCATGGACATGGGGGAAATAATCTTCATTCTCATCGATGTATTCCCAATCCACCCATCTCATGTCGCTAACAATGGGCTTCTTGTCAAGCAATACGGTCTCATAGAAATCTTGTTGTTCACGAGTGTGAAAGCGATAGTCACACGCTGTCTTCCTCCTTGTAGCATAAGGATCTGACTGTCTCCACTGACGCAGTCCTTTATCTTTCCTCAGCATCATGTTCTCCGCAACTGGGTGTGCATCATCATGGTCTGGTATCTTTGGCTTCAATTTCCTGAGCACTAGTGGCTCTTCGTCAACATTTGCCTCAGGCACTGGGGCCTTGTTCTTCTCAGCAGCTGATATGTTCCTGGTGGATCTGTTTGGTGCTGACACCTTTGGCTTGGACTTGGGGGCAGCAATCCTGATTGCATTAGACATAAGCTTTTGAGACTTGGCTGGAGGTGCATCAGCAGTAGGTTCCTCCTCCTCCTCCTCATCTCTCCTCATGGAGGGCCTTCCAAGCACTTGAGCTGTAGTCTTCCTAGCTCTCTTCTTCTTTCCACCTGCAGCTGGTTCTGTGTTACTAGGCTCTTCAAGAGTGAATTGCATAATTTGCTTTGGAACTTTCCTCACAGCTGTCTTATCTTTGGCAGATGATGGTTTGGTGCTGTACTCCTTAGCAAGCACGACTCTCTTTTTCTTGGTTGCTGCTTCACTAGCAACAAAATCTTCATCCTCACTGTCTGATGTTTTCTTCTTCCTTGTTCTAGTGGCTGCCTTAGGAAGATCTGGAGAGCTCCTCTCTCCCTCATAGAAACTTTCTACAGGGCTTGACCCTTCACTTAGTTCTGCATGCTGCTCTGACCTGTTCTGGCTGTCGCTGGAATCTGACATCTTGCTGAGCTGACCCTATGAATAGTTGGGTATGGGCAGAGTAGATGAGTCATCACAAAAAGCAGAGGTTTTGCATAAAATTTGAGTTTCAAGTTTTCACAGAAGGCATTTCGGATGGACCGAGTTGATCATCTCGGTGATACCGAAGCATACAACAGAAACCTTACACGCCATTTCGGTCAGACCGAGATGGGGTTCGGTGACTCCGAGATGCTAGGGTTTCACTGAGATTTTACTTTCGGTCTCACCGATACGTATAACTCGGTGGCACCGAGACGTACTAGTGCTATGGCCAGAGGCCAAATCGGTGGGACCGAAAATTTCGAATCGGTCGGTCCGAGATGCATTCGGCGGAAACTTAAACATAAAAATTTTACTCGCATCTAATCTACGGAGATTGCAGTGTAACAGGAGTTCTCAATCCGTGGCATGAATTCAGGCAGTCCAATCATGCATTGAATCGGAAATGGGAGCACGAAAGGGATCGAATCTCACCCTAACTTGGTGGAGACTCTCTACGGCGGCAACGGCGGGGCAGATTGCCTTTGACGGCGACGGAATCCGGCGGCGAGGGCGCGCTGGAGACGACGGCGAAGTCCGAAGATGAGGGCGACGGCAGCAACAGGGTGTAGGAACGAGTGGGGTCGAGAAATTTCAACCGTTCGGTCCTCGCGATATATATACCCGTACGCTGTCGGTGGCGCCGAGTTGAACAACTCGGTGGCACCGATATGTGTAACTGCATGCAGGTCAGCACATCGGTGGCTCCGAAACGGTTCAACTCGGTAGCACCGAGATGGAAAACCTAGATCAATCTAAGTGATTTCGGTTAGACCGAGTTTGAGTGAATTGGTTCGGCCGAAATCAGATAGAAGGTTTTGGAGGTTCAGCCCTTTCAGATCGGTGGCTCCGAGTGCTCCTCACCCGGAGGGTCCGAAAATGACTTGTTCAATTTTTGTGATGCACCAAGAATAGAATTTGAGACAAGAAAGCATAGATAGCTAGAGAATGTTCTTAGGCATTCTTGTACATCCACTTGGCCAGAAAAACCAAGACAATCAAAACAACAAATGGATGTCCTCGAATGATGAAAACATGCAAACCAACATGCTCACACAATAAGATAGCAAATGAAATATGTGTCAAACATGCACAACCAATTCTAGCATCTATCAAGCAATGGCGATGACTAGGTCATCTATATATGAGTATATTGACTTAGGAGCCAAATGAGAACATTTGATCATAGGTCATACTCATCGTTTAAGCACAAGTGGGGTTGCCACTTTTACATAAAACATTGATGTGTTCACACCATTAGAGTTGCTTTAGCTCAATTGTTTAGAGCAAAGCTCCCCCTAGATGTGATTTCCCCCCTAAGAGGGATGAACTAACCTTGGGTTTTGTCGATGATGACTTCATGTAGATGTTGAAGATGTGGATGCTCAATGTTGATGTGCACCATCAAGAGTTGGGAGCAATCCTTTGGAGTTTTGTGCTTTCAATACCTACATGGGTTAGTCCGACACAAGGAATATACAAGGATATCCATAGACATAGAGTGAAATACACATATGATGATGTCCATGAATGCATTGAATACCTTGTCCCTTGCCTTACCAACAAGAGGGTTTGTGACTCCATGAACTAGTGCAAAATGTGGAAGTTGGTTGCACAAGTTCTTGCCATAAAGAATATGAGTGAAGTTTGTTGGCGGAGTCACCCTCAAAAACTCTCTAGTTCTTCTTCTTTTGGACCCACATCAACTTGATGGGAATCCTTGGAGTTGTAGTAGCACTTGATGAAGTAGAACTTGATGAAGTCTTGGGAACCCACTTGACCATGGCTTGAGGAGCTTCTTCAAATGAATCAATCTCTTCTTGAAGCTTGTCCTTGCCTTTTAGCTTGTGGTCTTGTGGCGGAAGATCTTCTTGAGCTTGTGTTCCCTTGGGGCCTTTTGCCATGAAGCATCTTCCAATTCCTTCATTTGGTGAGTCAAATAGATCATAGGAGTTGGATGACACAAGAGGAAGTCCGGCAACACCTTCATCTTGACTATAGTCGGAGTTGGAGTGATAACTTCTCTCGGAGTGGTTTTCGGAGTCGGAGCCGGAAACCCATTCACCAACATGAGCTTGATGTCTTCTTCTTGTGTAGCTATTGGATGACTTGTCCTTCCTCTCCGAATCCTTGCTTCTTCGAGAGTGTCTTCGTTCATAACGATCATCTCTACTCCTTCTCTCCTTTTGAGGTGATTCATCTCTTCTATATCTTCCACTTGGTGATTCGTCACTTTTCTTGTAGGGAGCCGTACACTCATTGGAGTAGTGTCCGGGCTTTCCACAATTGTAGCAATTATGGTCACGACTTGATGATCTTCTCTCATAGTGTCTTGAGCTAGAACTTCTTTCTGTCCCTTTATTCTTGTAGAACTTGTTGAACCTTTTCACCATTAGGCTAATCTCTTCATTGGATACTAGCTTCTTACTTGGAGTTGTTGGAGCATCGGTTGAGGCTTTGTAAGCACCACTTGATTTGTTGTGCAGCTCCTCTTTGTCCTTGAGTGACATTTCATGAGCAACAATCCTTCCAATGACTTCCGTGGGCTTGAGATCTTTGTAATTTGGCATCATTTGGATCAATGTGCAGACGGTATCATATTTTCCATCCAAAGCTCTAAGTATCTTCTTGATGATGAATTTGTTGGTCATCTCTTCACTTCCTAAGCCGGCAATCTCATTTGTGATGAGAGCAAGCTTAGAGTACATCTCAGCGGCTCCTTCACCATCCTTCATCTTGAACTTGTCAAGATGACTTTGAAGCACATCCAACTTAGATTCCTTGACGGACTCGGTACCGTCATGCATATCAACCAAAGTATCCCAAATTTCCTTTGCATTCTCGAGGCGGCTGATTTTGTTGAATTCTTCGGGACATAAACCATTGAATAGAATATCACAAGCTTGAGCATTGTATTGCAACATCTTCAATTCTTCCGGGGTTGCTTCATGATCCGGTTCCTTGCCATCCTCAAAGAAGTCACCTTGCAAGCCATCATGAACAACAGCCCAAACGGCGGGATTATGACCAAGAATATGCATTTTCATCTTATGTTTCCAACTAGCAAAGTTTGTACCATCAAAGTATGGACCTCTACGGTGATAGTTACCCTCACTATACGCCATACTCTCCTAGGTTGTGAAACCAAGGCTATGATCACCAAAGCAATGGAAATCAAGGCTTATGAAGACCAAAGCTCTGATACCACTTGTAGGATCGAAAGTATGTCTAGAGGGGGGGGGTTATTAGACTACTTGACCAAATAAAACCTAACCTTTTCCCAATTTTAGTTGTGGGAAGATTTTAGCAAGAACACAAGTCAAGCATCACCCTACACATGCAATTCTAAGAGTATAGCAGCGGAAAGTAAACAATTGCATATGTAAGTAAAGGAGGGGATCAGAGATTTCAAATTCAATGAAGACACGGTGGTTTTTGGCGTGGTTCCGATATGTGGTGATATCGTACGTCCACGTTGATGGAGACTTCAACCCACGAAGGGTAACGGCTGTGCGAGTTCACGGAGGGCTCCACCCACGAAGGGTCCATGAAGAAGCAACCTTGTCTATTTCACCATGGCTTATGTCCACGAAGGACTAGCCTCACTCGGGGTAGATCTTCAAGAAGTAGGCGATCTCCTTGCCCTTACAAACTCCTTGGTTCAACTCCACATCATGTCGGAGGCTCCCAAGTGACACCTAACCAATCTAGGAGACACCACTCTCCAAAAGGTAATAGACGGTGTGTTGTTGATGAACTCCTTGCTCTTGTTCTTCAAATGATAGTCTTCCCAGCACTCAAACAACTCCTCACAGATTTGGCTATGGTGGAAGAGGGATTTGAGTGGAAAGCAACTTGGGAAAGGCTAGAAATCAAGATTCAAATGGTAGGAATGGAATAGCTTGATCTCAACACATGAGTAGGTGGTTCTCTCTGAGAAAATGTATGGTGGAAGTGTAGGCACGTTCTGATGGCTCTCCTTACCGAGAAGGAGGTGGTGGAGGGGTATATATAGCCTCCACACAAAATCCAACCGTTACACACTTTTGACCCAACTCGGTGGCACCGAAACCATAATCTCGGTAGCACCGAACTGTGTAAAAGATATGAACTTTAGGAATCTCGGTGGGACCGATACGAACAACTCGGATGGACCGAAGTGCAATGGCTAGGGCAAACCTCATCTCGGTGGCACCGATTGCATCAACTCGGTAGGACCGAAGTGAAGCAATAAGGCAACAGAGAGTTGGCAAGCCATCTCGGTGAGACCGATTTGCAAAACTCGGTGCGACCGAAGTAAGTGCAAACGATCACAGAGAGTTGGCAAGGCCATCTCGGTGGGACCGAGATCCATTTTGGTGGATCCGATTTGTTAGGGTTTTGGCAGTGGCTAAGTCTAGGTGAACTTGGTGGGGCCGGATAGAGAATTTCGGTGGGGCCGAGTTGGAATGTGGGTTTTGGACATATTTGGGTAGAGAGAGCGGTTGAGGGTTTAGGAGTACTGTCACTAAGCACTTGAGCAAAAAGACCATTAAGCAACACCTCATCCCCTTTTAATAGTATTGGCTTTCCTATGGACTCAATGTGATCTTGGATCACTAAACCAAAAATGTAGAGTCTTGATCCTTTGCCAATCCTTGTCCTTAGCATTTTGAGGGGTCCACGTCTCTAGTCCATGCCATGCCAATCATTGAACATCCTGAAATCTTTAACTTGAATTGACATTAGTTCAATGAGATATATGTTGTTATGAATTACCAAAACCACCAAGGGAGCAAATGTGCTTTCAATCTCCCCCTTTTTGGTAATTGATGACAACATATAGATCAAAGCTTCGATAATTGATTAAATGAATGGAATACGTCGTCGCTTTGAGAAGTATGTGATAAGCAAGAGCTCCCCCTAAATTTGTGCATTATTAAAAATTTGCGTTTGAATGCAAATGCATAATCGATTAGGCTCATGGGTCACTCTTCCATGTCACATACAACTTGGTGGAGCGCCCAAAATGATATGACTGGAATAAAAAGCACGCATCACCAACACAAGTAAGTGATCATACAAGATAATGATAAAGATAAGCATTGATCATCACAAGATGCATAGTATGATCAATCACATGAAGTAGTTCACAATTATAACGAAGCATAGTATCAAGCACACACATAGAAACAAAGTACCAACAAGCAAATTGTAGCAAAAGAACTCGAGAGAAATAAAACAACGAGCAAAACAAGAGCACTCTCTCTCGAAGCCTATGATCTATACACATTCTCCCCCTTTGGCAACAAGTACCAAAAAGATCGAATATATAGGACTAATCGGCACTCTAAGCACGGTCCTCCGAAGCTCCTGAAGGCGACCTCCTGCTGGCAGCTCCGGTGTGCGTAGATGGCGTTGAAAGAAGAGCGTCCGGGAAGGCTTCTGCAGAAGTTTGCTGGGCTGGTGGAGTAGATGGCATTCAGTCTGCATAGAGAAGCTTCTAGAGTAAGAAACCCAGTCTTCCTCCGCACGCTACCAGAGAAGCTTACGACGCAAGGTTCCTCAGCCTTCTTCAGTACGACATGTGGATAACTTCAAGTGTAAGGTACTCAGTGTTCCTCAGTAAGCAACCGTAGAGAAGCTTCCAGCATAAGTGACCAAATCTTCCTCAGTAAGCAACCAGAGGAAAAGCTTATAAGGTACGATACCCAGTTTTCTTCAGCACGCTATCCCGGCAAAAGCTTCGAGCGCAAGCTATTCTGTCTTCCTCAGCACGATAATCTCAGATAGCTTCCGACACAGGCTATCCAATCTTCGTCAGTACGGCACTACAAACAGTCATTGGCATTGGTACAAGATGTTACTCAGTGAGTTGGCAACATATGGCAGTGCATCCCAAGAATCAGATCCGCAACAGTTTGTTAGAAGCAAGAATCAGTCAAGACACAAGTGTCTGCCTTGGGAATCAAGTGTTTAGATACACATACCCCCATATATATTGTGAGCATGTTGCCAAGGTCATGCCAATCACTCGTATGATGATACAAGCACGGTGAGAATCCAACAAACCCGTGAGTATGTAAGAGGAACAAAGCAAGTTATACACCTCAGTGTGATGCAATGTCTGACAAGCTATGAAGCAAGACAATGTCGGGACAATAATCTTGACAGTGGGTATCAAGGCCAGCTTCCTCACACCCGACAAAGTCACTGTCAGGTATGATTGACCACAGCAATGAGCTCTACCCAAGTAACTGTGAACCTGGTATATGATCCTGATGAACCCTTGCTTACCTTTCTTGATAATGGCACCACACATGTGTTCTGAGCTGCTTTTGGCCGTCGAGGGTGGATGCCGCCTTTATATTTCTCTTTTCAACAACTGGCCTGTGTTCTGAGCTACTTTTCGGCCGTCTCGGGCAGCTGTTGAGTTTCTTTTTGTAGTAGTGACCCTATGCTCTGAGCTGTTCTTCGGCTGTCTTAGGGAACTGCTACATTCTTCTTATCAACACTGCCTCATGCTCTAAGCTACTTTTCAGCCATCGTGAGCCATGGTTGAGTTATCTTAGTAATGTCCCAGATCTGAGTCGTAAAGACCGTTCTGGTGGCTACTGATTTAGTTGCCGATTTCATGCAAAGGTTCGGATGATCATTGCCCTACAGTTAAGGCTCGGGAGATGATGAACTTGCCAGTTAAGCATTGTTGCACGGTCATAAGATAAGGATAAGGATAAGGATAAGGTATGACTCCCGGAATATTGCACCTGACAGCACCCATGGTCACACGAAGAATTAAGGATATACAAGGCCAAGTTTTTTCGGCAAAAGATTCAGAAAAAGAGAACAATAATGAAGGAGCAAGGCCGACAATACAGGTGTGATAATCGAACAACACGGTACGGATACCCAAGACAGTATGATTCCGTATCAATCACCAGGGATATACCCCCAAGAGGGTTATGATTCCCAGCATGGTTTCGAACCCGGGGAACCTGCATCTAGTAACCCAATGCAATGATTAAATGTTTCATGATCACCAAGGAAATTTGTTCACAACTCCATTGATACTATCGGTGCTGGATAAAAGAATGTCACGTCAATTGGAAATCACTCCCGGACTTATGGAAATCCCAGTCATGATATTATCAGATAAGCCAGCAGACAAAAAAGAATTGGAGTCAGAGCAAGGATGAACATATGAAGGAAGGCCTGCTAGAATGTGGGATACAGTGAAGCAAACCACCCCAGAGCCATGCAGTCAGTCATATGAAATTTAGTGGGAACATCATATAAAGGGAAAGGATACCCGAGTTGGAAACGGTCTCCTTAAGTCAGAATATTCATACTTGTTCCCTGAGCAACCAAATCTCGAGGACGAGTTTTTTGTAAGGGGGGTAGGTTTGTAACACCCCGATTTTTGGCCCTTTCTTTTTTCTTTTGGATTTCTTCGAATTTTATTTGGAGTTCCTTTTTCCGTGGCTATGTGGTCTTGAAACCTGGGGAGATCATCTCTTCTTCCTCTCCCAAGTGGATTGTTACTCCCAAATCTTTCCCAATCCCATGTCATTTCCATCTTAGCCCAACCCTAATATTTATTTCTTGGGGAATATTCCCTTTTCTATTAAAGGAATAACCCTGTTTGCTCTAGGTTGTGAAGCAACCTATATTTCTGTCTTTTCTAAAATTCCCACAAAATTATCATAAATTCTTTGGATCATATCTTCTACTAATATGTCAAAACCCATCCTTGCCTAGTTCAAAAATAATTTAGGAATATTCATTTTCCATTCTGTCCAGATTGGCACTTTGTGAAGGAAGTGCTATTTATATTTTCTTGATTGTCTTAAAAATTGTTCGGCACTCTCTCATACCCCAATCATTGCCACATGCCAAAATTCAGCTTCATTTGCCTAGTAAATATTCCTCAGCAAATTTCCAAAGTTTCTGTCCAGAGAGAAGCTTTGTAAAGGAAGTACTAGCTAGGCTAATGCAAATGAGTTGAAATTTTGGAAGATCATTTATATGATCAAATCATTACTCTCCACAAAATTTTATCTCCATCCAACCATCTATGTGAGCACACCATCCAATCTTTGTTTCTGGTCATAATTTCAGGTTGTGAATCAACTATATTTATTTTGCTTCCAAAATTCTGAAATTAATCCAGGACCTAAACATCCCTATATGATTTGATCATGCCAAAATTCACATCATTTTGCCAAGCTATTTTCTCCACAAAATTCCCCCAAGTTTCTGTCCAGTAGAAAGCATTATGAAGGAAGTACCATTTTTATTCATCCAAATGGTATGAAATTTTTATGGTGTCTTCATATGCCCAAATCATCATCCTACACCAAATTTCAGCTCAATCCAATCATCTATGTGAGTGCTACTTCATGATGTAGTTTCTGGACCAGTTTTTGCAGTTGTAAAGCAACTATGTTAAATACTGGTCCAAATCTCTTCAAAATCCACAGGTTCATATTCCTTCCTACCCTAAACCTCTATGACATCCTGGTTAGCTCTTGTCAGGCCCATTTCTGGGATAAATCACAGAAGAGCCTCAAGTCATACCAGCCCCAAGATCAACTGGTAGACTTCCTTGATATAGATAACCAGTACAAATATAATATTACACAGGGTTGAGTCAGAGGGCTCAACAATTGTTACAAGCTTGCCAATATACTACGGTGGTGGAATAACACAGTGGTGTGGTGGTAAAACAACATTGATACAATAAAATAAAGTCAAGAGTCAGTGTGAGGCTTGACTATTTTATTGGTGTAGCAGAAACACAACGGATGATACATGTGGTCGACTCCAAGATCACAGGTTGACTGACTGGGACACCTCTAAGCATCGGGCTCGCTAGCGCAATCTCCTTCCACAAGCTCGTCCTCCTACAGGTCTGGCCAATAAAATAGCCAGGGACAAGCCAGTGAGTATGTTCGAACGTACTCACAAACATTATGAACGAAAGATATACCGAATGCATATGCCCATGATGGATTGAATGATATGCTCATGCTGACTGAAATTTAAAACATGGCATGATAAATATTAGCATGTGCAGAAAAATAAAATGTTAGTGACAAACCAAGAAAGTTAAAAGTGGACAATCGGGCGAGACAGGACCGCCCGAGAATCCAAAAGAAAATATAAAGTGGAGAATCGGGCGAGACAAGACCGCCCGAGTATCCAAGAGAAATGCCAAACGGGTGTCTAAAAGATAATCGGGCGAGACAGGACCACCCGAGAACTCAAGCGACGCCACGAGAGGTCTTGAAAAGAAATGCCAAACGGGTGTCTAAAAGAGAATCGGGCGAGACAGGACTGCCCGAGAACTCAAGTGACGCCATGAGAGGTCTTGAAAAGAAATGCCAAACGGGTGTCTAAAAGAGAATCGGGCGAGACAGGACCGCCCGAGAACTCAAGCGACGCCACGAGAGGTCTTGAAAATAAAATCGAGTGTTCGGGGTAGTCCAGCCAGCCCCTGAGACACTCCGGAAATAAAATAAGAGAAACGGGTTAGTCCATAATATTATGCATAGTAACAATAATACCTATAACAATAGCATTTATGATAACAAAAATTATACATAATGGCATTAGGGTGACAATAATTATCCTGCAAAATAATTCATGCTCAAATTAATTATTTCCTCCGAAGACCGACACCGGACCGACACTTGACCCTTCCCGGCTAACGTCCTTGACCGCGGACACGGCTATTCGAATAGATATAACTCTGCAGAGGGTGTACTCTTTACCCACGTGTATGAGATTTCGTTAGTCAGCACCGTGATGCTGGCTAATTCCCATTACGGTCTTTAGGTTGAAAGCACGCCTGACCAGCACACACCATATTAACTTTCCGGATGCCAGGAATCACCCAAAGCATCGTTCAAGAAAAACTCTAAGTCGGGGAGACTACAATCTCGAATAGCATGGGATCACTATTCATACGCACGGATTACAAGGGGTGCCCCCCTCTCGGCCCAGCCGGATACACCCATGCCCCCAGACCTGATGACGGGCATTAGTCCATGGCCGTGGAAACCCTCATCATGGCCCTCTATGTGGTGTGTACACAGACAGGGGTTAGCAACTTACTAAACCGTACTCCCCTCGCGGGAAGACCCGTGGCAGCACGGTGTTTAGCTAGGTGTGATGGAACAAGACTCGATCTTGGTCGACTCAGGAGGTTTTATTATTATGACTGGCATGCCTTACATGCCACGGTGACACCGTCGTGTCATAACGCGGCCGTGCCCACCGGCACGTCCAGGACTGGAGACACGCTCCTGAATTTTCTCACAGCCTTCAATCATGTTAGAAGGATTCTTTGAGCTTGAGTGAAGTGCAAGTCAAGTGCAAGAAGTGATATGACCATGCATGCATGCATTATTTCCACACATATGGTGCAAACTCAAACCAATGCAACCATGCAATGCAATTCACCATATCCCAGGTTCAAAATGCTTGCCTTGTCCAAAGTAATCAGAAGAAGAACCCTCGAAATCCCGGCAAAGTTCCCCTTTTCGTTTTCTGAAAAATTCAAATTCAAATTCACTTTAAATTTTTTGCAACTGTACCAAATATTGTCTCAAAATATTTTAATAAATTGCTAAAAAATACTTGAGAGAAAAATAAGAATTTCAAAAAAAGAATCAACTCAATCAGAGTTGTGGTTAAAAAGTTATTAAAGTTTCAAATCCAGGGGCCTTTCTGCAAAATAGCAGGTCCCTGTGTAGTTTAAACATAAAATGTTTCGGACAGAATACGCTTTCTAGAGTGGAAAGCGTAAAACAGAGAATACACTTTTGTTTTAAACGCAGAAAAAAAGAAAACGCTGACGGGTGGGGCCCACCCGTCAGGTTTGAATTTAAACGCACTCGCGCGCGTGCATAGAAGGGAGGCGGCGATGGAGTGATGACGTCGTGCTGATCAGTGGAGGTGGCGGCGGATCGGTGGTTGGAGAGGAGGAAGACGACCTGCTCGAGGTCGGGGTGGTGCACTGGAGGTCGATTGGGATGGTGTGTGACTGATGTGGTTGATCTGCGGGGCTCGGGAGGTCCTTATATAGGCAGTTCGAGGGTGGCCGTGAGGGTGTGGATTACGCCGGAGTAACTCCGGCCGGCGAAGTAGGTTAGGGCGGTGGTCATGGGCGGCGTGTGGTTTATGAGGATGGTGGAGTGCTCCGGAAGAGTCGGCGTGGACGAGCTCGAGCTCTATCCATCTCCCCGCGGCTGGAGTCCCGTACGGGTCCGGCGAACGGCGAGCCGCTCCGGTGACTGTCAGGCGGGGCCAGGGCGGCGAGGTCAGCGCGCGGAGCCGCAGAGAGGATTGACGCGTGGAGGAGGTAGATGCGTGAGCAGCAGGAGGAGAAATGAAGCCGGAGGTGGCCGTGGTGATCCGCCCGGTCCGCGGCAGCCGAGGACGGTGGCCGTTGCACCGGCCACCTCCTGTGCTGTCGGTGGCGGGGCACTGACGGGGAGGGTCCCCGGCGGCCCAATTAAGGTGGGAGGAGGCGTGGAGGAGAAGGAGAGGGGTTGGAGTGCAGTGCACGCAACGAGCTCCCCCTCTCTCTGAACCAAATTCAGATAACTGAATTTTATCGACAGTGCTACAGTACGCCCACCACGTGTATGATGAAATGACAGAGATGTCTAGACATTTTAGGAATTTTTGGGAATTTTTGTGGTGAGGTGTTGATGCATATAAGAGAGTCTGGCAGAGTTTCAGAATTTTTGGAGCTATAAAAATTGAGTTTGTATCAGAGAGATTGTTTCTGGTCCAAATTTGAACTGGATGAGATTTGAAAATTTTGAACTGAGGAACCCAAGGTTTTTGGTGAAATGGGTTGTGGGTACTGCCTAGTTGCTAGGATAATTTTGGTGGGAGCAGAAGACTTGAAGAAAGTATGGTTCCTTTGTAAACCAAAGAAACCATGAATAAAATAAATTCCAACTTTGGAAGTTAGTAAATATTGTAGAAATATTTTTGTAAGGTGGAAAGGAGTTGGATACTGTCCTAGAAGGTGTGAGTGACTTGAGGGATAATTTAGGAGTGACAGAAAAATTATTGAATGGATTTTCTATAAGAATGAAAGGAGATGAAAGGGACCATTTCATTGAAATGATCTAGTCATTCAAAACTTTTCTGAAATAAAATTATTTTTGATCTTTCAAAACTAATTGCCCAATAAATAAATCATCCAAAACAGAACCATAAAAAAAATTGAAACCCAATTAAAAATTAAAAATGAATTTCAGAACAGAAGAAAGAGAAGAAGAAGAATTGGGTCAAAAAAATTCAAAGTATTTTATTTTAATAAAAAGATTTGAAAATCCAGAGAGAAAATTTTGGGGTGTTACAACACCTACCTCCCTTAAGAAAAATCTCGTCCCCGAGATTTCAGCTCTCCCTCAAACAGGTACGGATATTTAGCCCTCAGGTGATCCTCTCTTTCCCATGTTGCTTCTTCCGCGATGTGATTACTCCACTGAACTTTGTAAAATTTTATCACGCTCTGTCGGGTTCTCCGTTCAGACTCCTCCAAAATCTTTATAGGACGCTCCTTGTATGTAAGATCTGGTTGGATATCCAGGTCTTGATGTTGGACTTGCTTTCCTGGGTTACTGACACATCTCCTCAGCTGTGAAACGCGAAACACATCATGAACATCCGATAATTCTACGGGTAGCTCCAGCTGGTAGGCAACCTTGCCTCTCCTTGCAATTATTCTGAACGGTCCAATAAATCTCGGTGCCAATTTTCCCTTGACTTTAAATCTCTGTAATCCTCTCATTGGGGATACTCTAAGATACACGTATTCATCGGGTTCAAAACTGATCTGACGGTGTTTCTGATCATAATAGCTTTTCTGACGGCTCTGAGCTGCCTTTAGTCTGTCTCGGATAAGTTTCACTTTTGTTTCTGCTTCTTGGAGAACTTCCAGGCCAAAGATTCGGCTGTCTCTGGTTTCAGACCAATTGAGTGGGGTATGGCATCTCCGTCCATATAGGACTTCGAAGGGTGACATTTTTAAGCTGGCTTGATAATTGTTGTTGTATGAAAATTCCACGTATGCCAAACTATCTTCCCAGCTGACTCCATACGTAAGCACACATGCTCTCAGCATGTCCTCCAATATCTGATTTACCCGTTCAGTCTGTCCACCGGTCTGTGGGTGATATGCTGTGCTGAAAACCAGCTGAGTCCCTAAGGCCTGCTGCAGGTGATCCCAAAACCTAGAGACAAACTGAGTGGCTGTAATAATCCTGCTGGCCTCTGATGTTCTGCCTTTATACGCTGACAGGAGTCACACCGTGCGACATATACAGCGATATCCCTTTTCATCCCATGCCACCAAAAAATTTCCTGTAGATCCTTGTACATCTTGGTTCCTCCTGGGTGAATGGAGTACGGAGTTGTGTGGGCTTCTGCCAAAATTTGTTGCTTTAGCTCTTCCTTGTTGGGTACGCATAACCTTTTTCCGTACCATAGGATTCCCTGACTATCAATGGTAAATTCAGATGCCTTGCCTAAATTTACCTTCCTTTTAATTCCTTCAATGCTGGGGTGTCCTTTCTGAGCTTCTTTGATCTGATCCTCAAATGTTGATTTTATTTCTAAACGGGTAATGGTTCCTTCCGTGAAGAACCATATTAAGCTTGGCAAATTCCTGGTTGAATTCATGCTGTGAGAGTTGCACACTGTCATTGTCGGTGCATGGATTTCTGCTCAGTGCATCTGCCACAACATTTGCCTTACCTGGGTGGTAATGAATTCCCACATCATAATCCTTAATTAACTCAAGCCATCGACGCTATCTCAAGTTTAATTCTGGCTGGGTGAAGATATACTTAAGACTTTTGTGGTCCGTGTATATCTCGCATCGGTTACCAAGAAGGAAATGCCGCCATTCCTTGAGTGCGTGTATCACAGCTGCTAACTCCAAATCATGGGTAGGGTAATTTTCTTCGTGTCGTCGTAGCTGTCTTGAGGCATAAGCTATGACCTTTCCTTCCTGCATTAATACACATCCAAGTCCGTTCCTGGAAGCGTCACAATATATTTCAAAATTCGTGCGCACATCTGGCATGATCAGAATAGGTGCCGTGGTTAATCTCTTCTTTAATTCCTGGAAACTTTTCTCACAAGCTTCGGTCCATTCAAACTTTTTATCTTTCTTGAGTAGCTGGGTCATGGGTTTGGCTATGGTGGAGAATCCTTCAATAAACTGCCGGTAGTAGCCAGCCAAACCAAGAAAACTTCTGACCTCAGTCACGTTGGTGGGTTGCTTCCACCCTAAGACATCTTTTACTTTACTCGGGTCCACTGCTATCCCATCCTGTGTCAGTACGTGTCCTAGAAAACCAACTTCTCGTAACCAAAATTCACATTTGCTGAATTTGGCATATAGTTGATTTTTTTCGTAATTCTTCCAGGACTATCCGAAGATGTTGCTCATGTTCTTCTGGCGTCTTGGAATAAATAAGTATATCATCGATGAACACAACCACGAACTTGTCCAAATATTTCATGAAGACCTTGTTCATGAGATGCACAAAATAAGCAGGAGCGTTGGTCAAACCGAAAAACATCCCTGTGAACTCATATAATCCGTATCTGGTGGTGAAGGCAGTTTTGGGTATGTGTGACGATCGGATTCTTAATTGGTGCTAGCCTGGCCTCAAGTCTATTTTTGAGAATACCTTGGCTTCTGCCAGTTGCTCGAACAGGTCGTTGATTCTTGGCAGTGGATATTTATTTTTGATGGTAGCCATATTGAGTGCTCTATAATCAATACATAACCTCAGGGTACCATCCTTTTTCTTAGCAAATAAAACCGGCGATCCCCATGGTGATGAGCTGGGTCGAACATAACCTTTTTCCATTAATTCCTTAATTTGTTTCTTTAGCTCAGCCAATTCTGTCGGAGCCATACGATAAGGCTTCTTATAAATGGGTGCTGTTCCAGGTGCTAGCTCAATAACAAATTCAATTTCACGATCAGGTGGCATGCCTGGTAGCTCCTCTGGAAATACATCAGGGTATTCGCACACCACAGGAACCTTGCTCAACTCTGTCGTATCCACTTGATTTAATTTTCCCTGTGAAGTAGAAATCTGTTGGGGAACGTTGCATGGGAAACAAAAAATTTCCTACGCTCACCAAGATCGATCTAGGAGATGAACATCTACGAGAGGAGAGATTGCATCTTCATACCCTTGTAGATCGCTAAGCGGAAGCATTAAGAAACGCGGTTGATGTAGTCGAACGTCTTCGCGATCCAATCACGATCCGTCCACGAACTCCCAATCAGGTGCCGAACGGACGGCACCTCCGAGTTTAGCACATGTGCGGCTCGGCGGCGTCCTCTCCTTCTTGATCCAGCAAGCGAGAGAGAGGGGGTAGATGAGATCGGGACCAACACGATGGTATGGTGGTGGTGGTGGCAGCGGAATTCCGGCAGGGCTTCGCCAAGCGCGTACCGGTGAAACGTGGGAGGAGTTGGGAGAGGTAACGGGCAAGGGTCCAGGGGGTGGCTGCCCCCAACACCTCCCCACCTTTATATAGGTGTGGAGGGGGCTGGTAGCTTGCCCACCAAGGCCCTAGGGTCATTGGCCAAAGGGGGAGGAAGGAAATCCCTCCTTTCCTTCCCCACCGATCGCTATCCCCCTTTTTAGGGATCCTGATCTTATCCCTTTGGGATATGATACTATAAAGGGAGGATCTTGGTGCGCCTAGACCAGGGTTGTGGGGACTTTCCCCACTACCCACATTCATGTGGATCCCCCATGCAGGTGGGCCCCACTTCGGAACCTTCTCGGTACAATACCGAAAAAACTCGAACTTTTTTCTGGAACCCCGATAACAACTTTCCATATATGAATCTTTACCTCTGGACTATTCTGGAGCTCCTCGTGATGTCCCGGATCCCATCCGGGACTCCGAACAACCTTTGGACTTTCCACTATTAATATCTCAATACTACCCTAGCGCTACCGAACGTTAAGCGTGCGACCCTACGGGTTCGGGAATATGCAGACATGACCGAGACTCCTCTCCGGTCAATAACCAATAGCGGGACCTAGATGCCCATATTGGTTCCTACATATTCAACGAAGATCTTTATCGGTCGAACCTCGATGTCAAGGATTCAGTCAATCCCGTATGCAGTTCCCTTTGTCCATCGGTATGTTACTTGCCCAAGATTCGATCGTCGGTATCTCCATACCTAGTTCAATCTCGTTACCGGCAAGTCTCTTTACTCGTTCCGTAATACAAGATCCCGTGGCTAACTCTTTAGTCACATTGCTTGCAAGCTTATTGTGATGTTGTATTACCGAGTGGGCCCTGAGATACCTTTCCGTCATACGGAGTGACAAATTCCCAGTCTTGATCCATGCCAACTCAACAGACACCCTCGGAGATACCTTTAGAGCATCTTTATAGTCACCCAGTTACGTTGCGACGTTTGATACACACAAGGTACTCCTCCGGTGTCAGTGAGTTGCATGATCTCATGGTCATAGGAACAGATACTTGACATGCGAAAACGATAGCAATAAACTTGACACGATCATATGCTACGTTCATAGTTTGGGTCTTGTCCATCACATCATTCTCCTAATGATGTGATCCCGTTATCAAATGACAACTCATGTCTATGACCAGGAAACCATGGCCATCTTTGATCAACGAGCTAGTCCGGTATAGGCTCACTAGGGACATGTTGTTGTCTATGTATCCACACATGTATTTGTGTTTCCAACCAATACAATTATAGCATGGATAATAAACGATTATCATGAACAAGGAAATATAATAATAACCATTTTATTATTGCCTCTAGGGCATATTTCCAACAGTCTCCCACTTGCACTAGAGTCAATAATCTAGCATTACATGGTTATGAATCTAACACCCATAGAGTTCTGGTGTTGATCATGTTTTGCCCGTGGAAGAGGTTTAGTCAACGGATCTGCAACATTCAGATCCGTGTGCACTTTGCAAATGTTTATGTCCTCCTCCTTGATCGCATCGCGGAGGGAATTGAAGCGTCGCTTTATGTGTCTGGTCCTCTTGTGAAACCTTGGTTCCTTGGCTAGAGCAATGGCACCAGTGTTGTCACAGAACAGAGTCATCGGGTCCAGTGCACTGGGCACAACTCCAAGATCTGTCATGAACTGCTTCATCCAGACACCTTCCTTCACCGCCTTCGAGGCAGCTATGTACTCCGCTTCGCATGTAGAATCAGCTACCACGCTTTGCTTGGAACTGCACCAGCTTACCGCTCCCCCATTTAGAATATATACGTATCCAGTTTGAGACTTAGAGTCATCTGGATCAGTGTCAAAGCTTGCATCGACGTAACCCTTTACGACAAGCTCTTGATCACCTCCATAAAGGAGAAACATTTCCTTAGTCCTTTTCAGGTACTTAAGGATATTCTTGACCGCTGTCCAGTGTTCCACTCCTGGATCACTTTGAAACCTTCCGGCCATACTTATGGCAAGGCTAACATCTGGTCTTGTGCACAGCATCGCATACATGATAGAGCCTATGGCAGAAGCATAGGGGATGACACTCATTTTTTCTCTATCCTCTGTAGTCGCTGGGCATTGAGTCTTACTCAACTTCACACCTTGCAAAACAGGCAAGAACCCCTTCTTGGACTGATCCATTTTGAACTTCTTCAAAACTTTATCAAGGTATGTGCTCTGTGAAAGTCCTATTAAGCGTCTCGACCTATCTCTATAGATCCTGATGCCTAATATGAAAGCAGCTTCTCCTAGGTCCTTCATTGAAAAACTCTTGTTCAAATATTCCTTCACGCTTTCCAAAAGTTCTATATTGTTTCCAATCAGCAATATGTCATCCACATATAATATTAGAAACGCTATAGAGCTCCCACTCACTTTCTTGTAAATACAAGCTTCTCCGTAAACTTGTATAAACCCAAACGCTTTGATCACCTCATCAAAGCAAAGATTCCAACTCCAAGACGCTTGCACCAGTCCATAAATGGATCGCTGGAGTTTGCAAACTTTGTCAGCATTCTCTAGATCGACAAAACCTTCTGGTTGCATCATATACAACTCTTCCTTAAGAAAACCGTTAAGGAACGCTGTTTTGACATCCATCTGCCAAATTTCATAATCGAAAAATGCAGCTATTGCTAACATGATTCTGACGGACTTAAGCATCGCTACGGGTGAGAAAGTCTCATCGTAGTCAACTCCTTGAACTTGTGAAAAACCCTTTGCCACAAGTCGAGCTTTATAGACGGTGACATTACCGTCCGCGTCCGTCTTCTTCTTGAAGATCCATTTATTCTGAATGGCCTTTCGCCCTTCAGGTAATACTTCCAAAGTCCATACTTTGTTTTCATACATGGATCCCATCTCGGATTTCATGGCCTCTAACCATCTGTCGGAATCCGGGCCCACCATCGCTTCTCCAAAGCTCGTAGGTTCATCGTTGTCCAACAACATGACCCCCAAGATAGGGTTACCGTACCACTCAGGAGCAGTACGTATCCTTGTCGACCTAAGAGGTTCGATAGTAACTTGATCCGAAGCTTCATGATCACCATCATCAGCTTCCTCTTCAACTGACGTAGGTTCCATAGAAACATCTTTCTATGCAGTGCTACTCTCTGGTTGAAGTAAAGGTTCAACAACCTCATCAAGGTCTATCTTCCTCTCACTCAATTCTTTCGAGAGAAACTCTTTCTCGAGAAAGGACCCGTTCTTAGCGACAAACACTTCGCCTTCGGATCTGAGATAGAAGGTATACCAACCGTCTCTTTTGGGTATCCTATGAAGACGCATTTGTCCGCTTTGGGTTCAAGCTTTTCTGGCTGAAGCCTTTTGACATAAGCATCGCATCCCCAAACTTTAAGAAACGACAACTTTGGTTTCTTGCCAAACCACAGTTCATACGGTGTTGTCTCAACGGACTTAGATGGTGCCCTATTTAAAGTGAATGCAGTTGTCTCTAACGCATAACCCCAAAATGATAGTGGCAGATCGGCAAGAGACATCATAGAACGCACCATATCCAATAAGTTTTGATTACGACGTTCGGACACACCATTACGCTGTGGTGTTCCAGGTGGCGTCAACTGTGAAACAATTCCACATTGTCTTAAGTGACTGCCAAACTCATAACTCAGATATTCTCCCCCTCGATCAGATCGTAGGAATTTGATCTTCTTGTTACGATGATTCTCAACTTCACTCTGAAATTGCTTGAACTTTTCAAATGTTTCAGACTTGTGTTTCATTAAGTAAATATACCCATATCTACTCAAATCGTCGGTGAAGGTGAGAAAATAACGATATCCACCACGCGCCTCAATGCTCATCGGACCGCACACATCAGTATGTATGATTTCCAACAAGTCACTTGCCCGTTCCATTGTTCCGGAGAACGGGGTCTTAGTCATCTTGCCCATGAGGCATGGTTCGCATGTGTCAAGTGATTCAAAATCAAGTGACTCCAAACGTCCATCAGCATGGAGTTTCTTCATGCGTTTTACACCAATATGACCTAAGCGGCAGTGCCACAAGAAAGTGGTACTATCATTATCAACTCTACATCTTTTGGCATCAATGTTATGAACATGTGTATCATCACTATCAAGATTCAATAAGAATAAACCCCTCACAATGGGTGCATGACCATAAAAGATATTACCCATATAAATAGAACAACCATTATTCTCTGATTTAAATGAGTAACCGTCTCGCATTAAACAAGATCCAGATATAATGTTCATGCTCAACGCAGGCACTAAATAACAATTATTCAGGTTCATCACTAATCCCGATGGTAATCGAAGAGCGAGCGTGCCGACGGCGATCACATCAACCTTGGAACCATTTCCCACGCACATCGTCACTTCGTCGTTCGCCAGCCTCCGTCTATTCCGCAGTTCCTGCTTTGAGTTGCAAATGTGAGCAACCGCACCGGTATCAAATGCACAGGCACTACAACGAGAGTTGGTAAGATACACATCAATAACATGTATATCATATATACATTGTTTGGCGTTGGCCCCCTTCTTGTCAGCCAGATACTTGGAGCAATTCCGCTTCCAGTGGTCAGTTCCCTTGCAATAGAAGCACTCAGTTTCCGGCTTGGGCCTAGCCTTGGGTTTCTTCACGGGAGGGGCAACTACTTTGCCACTCTTCTTGGAGTTTCCCTTCTTGCCCTTGCCATTCTTCTTGAAACTAGTGGTTTTATTGACCATCAACACTTGATGCTCCTTCTGGATGTCTGACTCAGCGACTTTCAGCATCACAAACAGCTCGGCGACTGACTTGCTCATCCCTTGCATGTTATAGTTCAACACAAAGCTCTTGTAGCTAGGTGGTAGCGATTGAAGAACTCTGTCAGTGATCGCCTCTGGCGGGAGCACAACTCCCAACTCAGCCAGACGGTTGTAATACCCAGACATTTTGAGTATGTGTTCACTGACAGACCCGTTCTCCTCCATCTTGCAAGCATAGAACTTATCAGAGGTCTCATACCTCTCGATCCGGGCATTTTTCTCAAAAATAAACTTCAACTCCTGGAACATCTCATATGCTCCATGACGTTCAAAACGCCTTTGAAGTCCCGATTCTAAGCCATACAACATGGCGCACTGAACTATTGAGTAGTCATCAACACGCGCCTGCCAGGCGTTCATAACGTCCACAGACGCTGGAGGGGGTTGCTCACCAAGCGGTGCATCAAGTACATAAGCCTTTTGGGCAACCGTGAGGATAATCCTCAGATTACGGGCCCAGTCTACAAAGTTACTTCCATCATCTTTCAGCTTGGCTTTCTCTAGGAACGCATTGAAATTCAGGGAAGCTACTGCGCGAGCCATTGATCTACAACATAAATTTGCAAAGACAACTTAGACTATTGTTCAAGATAATGAGTTTAGTTTACTTAAAAACTCCCACTCAAATCGGCATCCCTCCGGTCGTCCGAGTGTAACATGATCCAAATTCACCAACCCAAGTCCGATCATCACGTGAGATGAGGTGGTTTCAATGGTGAACATCTCCATGTTGATCATATCTACTATATGACTCATGTTCGACCTTTCAGTCTCTTGTGTTCCGAGGCCATGTCCGTACATGCTAGGCTCGTCAAGTTTAACCCAAGTGTTCCGCATGTGCAAAACTGGCTTGCACCCGTTGTATGTGAACATAGAGTCTATCACACCCGATCATCACGTGGTGCTTCGAAACGACGAACTTTCGCAATAGTGCACACTTGGGGAGAACACAATTTTATCTTGAAATTTTAGAGAGGGATCACCTTATAATGCTACCATCGTCCTAAGCAAAATAAGATGCATAAAAAGATTAACATCACATGCAAATCATAAGTGACATGATATGGCCATGAACTTGTGCTTTTGATCACCATCTCCAAAGCATCGGCATGATCTCCATCGTCACCGGCATGACACCATGATCTCCATCATCGCGTCGCCATCGGGGTTGTCACGCCAACCATGCTTCTACTACTATTGCTACCGTTTAGCGATAAAGTAAAGCATTACATAGCGCTTAATGATTGACACGCAGGTCATACAATAATTAAAGACAACCCTATGGCTCCTGCCGGTTGCTGTATACATCGACATGCAAGCCGAGATAAACTATTACAAAATATGATCATCTCATACATCAAATATATTTCATCATGTCTTTGGCCATATCATATCACAACATACCCTGCAGAAACAAGTTAGACGTCCTCTAATTTGTTGTTGCATGTTTTACGTGGCTGCTATGGTTATCTAGCAGGAATGATTCTTACCTACGCAAAACCACAACGGTGATATGCAAGTTGCTATTTAACCTTCTACAAGGACCGCCTTCATCGAATCCGATTCAACTAAGGTGGGAGAGACAGACACCCGCCAGCCATCTTATGCAACAAAGTCGCATGTCAGTCGATGGAACCGGTCTCATGTACGTGGACATGTAAAGTTGGTCCGGGCCACTTCATCCCACAATACCGCTGAATCAATAAAAGACCAAGGAAGGAAGAAATCTGAATATCAACGCCCACAAACTCCTTTGTGTTCTACTCGTGATGTCATCTACGCAAAGACCTAGCTCATGATGCCACTGTTGGGGAACGTTGCATGGGAAACAAAAATTTTCCTACGCTCACCAAGATCGATCTAGGAGATGAACATCTACGAGAGGAGAGATTGCATTTACATACCCTTGTAGATCGCTAAGCGGAAGCGTTAAGAAACACAGTTGATGTAGTCAAACGTCTTCGCGATCCAATCACGATCCGTCCACGAACTCCCGATCAAGTGCCGAACGGACGGCACCTCCGAGTTTAGCACACGTGCGGCTCGGCGGCGTACTCTCCTTCTTGATCCAGCAAGCGAGAGAGAGGGGGTAGATGAGATCGGGACCAACACGACGGTATGGTGGTGGTGGTGGTAGCGGAATTCCGACAGGGCTTCGCCAAGCGCGTACCGGTGAAACGTGGGAGGAGTTGGGAGAGGTAACTGGCAAGGGTCCAAGGGGTGGCTGCCCCCAACGCCTCCCCACCTTTATATAGGCGTGGAGGGGGCTGGTGGCTTGCCCTCCAAGGCCCTAGGGTCGTTGGCCAAAGGGGGAGGAAGGAAATCCCTCCTTTCCTTCCCCACCGATCGCTATCCCCCCTTTTTAGGGATCCTGATCTTATCCCTTTGGGATATGATACTATTCCTTTAAGGGAGGATCTTGGTGCGCCTAGACCAGGGTTGTGGGGACTTTCCCCACTATCCACGTTCATGTGGGTCCCCCATGCAGGTGGGCCCCACTCCGGAACCTTCTAGAACCTTCCCGGTACAATACCGAAAAAACTCGAACTTTTTTCCGGAACCCTGATAACAACTTTCCATATATGAATCTTTACTTCCGGACTATTCCGGAGCTCCTCATGATGTCCCAGATCCCATCCGGGACTCCGAACAACCTTCGGACTTTCCACTATTAATATCTCAATACTACCCTAGCGCTACCGAACGTTAAGCGTGCGACCCTACGGGTTCGGGAATATGCAGACATGACCGAGACTCCTCTCCGGTCAATAACCAATAGCGGGACCTGGATGCCCATATTGGTTCCTACATATTCAACGAAGATCTTTATCGGTTGAACCTCGATGTCAAGGATTCAGTCAATCCCGTATGCAGTTCCCTTTGTCCATCGGTGTGTTACTTGCCCGAGATTCGATCGTCAATATCTCCATACCTAGTTCAATCTCATTACCGGCAAGTCTCTTTACTTGTTCCGTAATACAAGATCCCGTGGCTAACTCTTTAGTCACATTGCTTGCAAGCTTATTGTGATGCTGTATTACCGAGTGGGCCCTGAGATACCTTTCCGTCATACGGAGTGACAAATTCCCAGTCTTGATCCATGTCAACTCAACAGACACCCTCGGAGATACCTATAGAGCATCTTTATAGTCACCCAGTTATGTTGCGACGTTTGATACACACAAGGTACTCCTCCGGTGTCAGTGAGTTGCATGATCTCATGGTCATAGGAACAGATACTTGACATGCGAAAACGATAGCAATAAACTTGACACGATCATATGCTACGTTCATAGTTTGGGTCTTGTCCATCACATCATTCTCCTAATGATGTGATCCCGTTATCAAATGACAACTCATGTCTATGACCAGGAAACCATGGCCATCTTTGATCAACGAGCTAGTCCGGTAGAGGCTCACTAGGGACATGTTGTTGTCTATGTATCCACACATGTATTTGTGTTTCCAACCAATACAATTATAGCATGGATAATAAACGATTATCATGAACAAGGAAATATAATAATAACCATTTTATTATTGCCTCTAAGGCATATTTCCAACAAAATCTTCCTTGTGCCAAATTTTATTGTCTTTCCTTGACAATTTGTGAGAGTCACTGTACGGTTGTAACAGTCTATGAAACCTTTATTTGTGGTCAACCAGTCCATTCCCAAAATAATGTCCAGATCGACTGCTTCTAGTAAAATGAGATTGGCTAGAAACTTCATTCCTTTGATTTCAATATTCACATCCCTGCAGTACCATTGAGTGCTTTGCTTCGATCCCGGGGACTGAATAACCATTGAATTTTGCAAAGGCGAAAAAGAAAACTGATTCTCCGAAGCAAATCTTTTAGAGATGCATGAATGGGAAGCTCCAGAATGAAACAAAACTATAGCATTAATTGTGTTGACAGGGAATGTACCAAACACGATGTCCGGTGCGTTTTGCGCTTCCTCAAATGTCACGTGATTCACCTATCCCTTCCTTTGGTTGTGGTTGGGGTTGCTGTGTCATGGGGTTGCATTAACACTGCGGCCATTGTTGTTGGGCTTCGGAACATTATTGTTCCCCTGTTTTGGGCATTGCCTGGCATAATGCCCTTCTTCTCCACAGGCATAACAGGTAACGCCAGGACGGAACGTTGTGTCCTTGGTCCTGTTGTTGAAAGTGCTACGACTCTACTATGATTGCGGTGTTGGAATTGCTAGTCGTGGTGCCACAGGCCTCTGAAATTCATTCCGGGGCCTGTTGTTGCGAACCTGTACTGACTAGGTCATACGGCGTTTGCGAATTTCATTTATGTTGCGGTGCTCATTCTCCAGAATAATGGCCTTGTCTACCAGTGTCTTAAAATCTGGAAAGGTGTGGACCACCAGTTGGCACTTCAGAGATGGAACGAGTCCGTCGAGAAATTTTTCCATCTTTTTGCTTTCTGTCATGTACTCATCATTGGCGTACCGAGATAACTGAGTAAACTGGTCCAGGTACTGAGTTACCGTGGTGCCTCGCTGCTTGAGATCCTCAAATTCCCTTTTCTTCAATTTCATAATACTATTGGGGATATGTGCTCCCCGGAAATTTTCCTTGAATTGTTGCCATGTCATATCTGCTCCATTGGGATGAGTGTGGCATATATTTTCCCACCATGATGCTGCTATCCCACAAAAATAGTGCGGAGCATATAGCACTTTTTCCTGGTCCGTACACTGAGCGATGTTCAATTTCCTTTCCATATCACGCAGCCAATCGTCTGCCTCCATAGGTTTGTCTGTGTGAGAAAAGACCGTTGGATTGGTCCTTTGGAGCTCAGATAATTTTGACCGGTGTTGATGCTGTCCTTAGTGATTTCCCATATTTATTAAGTGTTGCATCATTTCTTGGTGCTGCTGCTGGCTTTGCTCATACAGACGGCATACTTGTGAAAATGCCGAATCGTTGCTCTGCTGACTTGTCTGTCCTTGTGTGAAATTATTTCCCATTTGTGCAAAGTTGTCCTCGGGCGGACTGGGCATAGAACGGGTCCAGGGACGATGCATTTTCTTTCTGGGGTATTTGTGTAACACCGATGAGAAAAGAAAATATATAAAGGAAGGAAATAAATTTTTAAAAGACTGAAAATAATTTCCCTCCCCAAAAATGTAAGTGCATGGACGTAGCAGGTTATAACACACATGCAGATTTAATTATACAAGTAGGATTAATTATACATGCAAGATTTAATTATACATGCATGGCTTAATTATACAACATGCTTGCCGTAGCTGTATACTACATGACCACTTATTTAAACTAGTGCGCTACTCCATCCACAAAGCATGCTGCGGTCCAAGTCCACTACTCGTCATCTTACAAAAAAGAGAAGAAACAAAAAATAAATATTTTACAACTGCGCTCTCATAAAAGACGACTGTGGTGTGGATGCCTCGTCTGCCATCACAGAGTGTCTGGGACATCGTAGGCCCTGCTGAGGGTAAGTCCCAGACGAGCTGCTGAAGACTCGACCTCCTCCTCTTCCTCGGGGATGGTCTCCAGTCGGGCAGATGTCGATGCCACGCCTGCTCGTGGTGGCACTGTGCTCGTTGGCAGTGATGCTCTAACTGGAGTGGGTGCAGCCAAGCGACTAGCCTCATCACTCGGGGATGAGCGTCAAACCATGGGTGGAGTAGGGGGATCATATGGTGGAATCAGAATGCGAGGAGCGCGTGGTGACGGGGAACGGAACTCACTCCTGCGAGGAATCCTCATACGAGCCAAGTCCATCCGTGCAGCGAGATGGTCGTCCACCAGTGTGGTGAAGACTGACTCCAGAGCTATGATATACTGAACAAGGGGCTCGATCGCCTCGTCCCTTTCTCCCGCGGTGCAGGAGAAAGCATAGTGGCTAGTGTATGGAACATGGCATGGAAGGTAGTGATAGGGACGTGTCTGCATGACTGGAAGAATGTCCCTAAGACGAGCGATGGCTTCACGGGCAGCCATCTGGACAGCATGCCTCTCAGAGGGCATGACTCTCCCCACAAAGTGATAGTTGCGATATGACAAGGCACTTCCACCCCGAATATATACCGAGGCCTGGTACATAGTCAAAGTGTCCGTGATCCTGTCGGGGAAAACGGTGTACTCCGGACGGCTCGGAGATCTCATCGCATCTCTAGCGATGACGGCGAGAAGACGGGAAAATCCCGTAGGCTCGTTGGCGAAGATCTGAGACGGACAGCAGCCGCCAGACATCTATAGCAGTGGACAAAAATCCAAATAGTCATGTCATAAGTATATGATGACCAAGGAAAATTGTTACAATGCATGAGATGCATGCTAAAAATGTTAGTACTGACTCTACAACTAGCGTTCGTGCCTAGGGTTTCCTACAGTCAGCCTGGCTCTGGTACCAAGGTTTGTCAGGCCCATTTCTGGGATAAATCACAGAAGAGCCTCAAGTCATACCAGCCCCAAGATCAACTGGTAGACTTCCTTGATATAGATAACCAGTACAAATATAATATTACACAGGGTTGAGTCAGAGGGCTCAACAATTCTTACAAGCTTGCCAATATACTACGGTGGTGGAATAACACAGTGGTGTGGTGGTAGAACAACACTGATACAATAAAATAAAGTCAAGCGTCAGTGTGAGGCTTGACTATTTTATTGGTGTAGCGGAAACACAACGGATGATACATGTGGTCGACTCCAAGATCACAGGTTGACTAACTCGGACACCTCTAAGCGTCGGGCTCGCTAGCGCAATCTCCTTCCACAAGCTGGTCCTCCTCCAGGTCTAGCCAATAAAATAGCCAGGGACAAGCCAGTGAGTACGTTCGAATGTACTCGCAAAAATTATGAACAAAAGATATACCGAATGCATATGCCCATGATGGATTGAATGATATGCTCATGCTGACTGAAATTTAAAACATGGCATGATAAATGTTAGCATGTGCAGAAAAATAAAATGTTAGTGACAAACCAAGAAAGTTAAAAGTTGACAATCGGGCGAGACAGGACTGCCCGAGAATCCAAAAGAAAATATAAAGTGGAGAATCGGGCGAGACAAGACCGCCCGAGTATCCAAGAGAAATGCCAAACGGGTGTCTAAAAGAGAATCGGGCGAGACAGGACCGCCCGAGAACTCAAGCGACGCCACGAGAGGTCTTGAAAAGAAATGCCAAACGGGTGTCTAAAAGAGAATTAGGCGAGACAGGACTGCCCGAGAACTCAAGCGACGCCACGAGAGGTCTTGAAAAGAAATGTCAAACGGGTGTCTAAAAGAGAATCGGGCGAGACAGGACCGCCCGAGAACTCAAGCGACGCCACGAGAGGTCTTGAAAATAAAATCGAGTGTCCGGGGTTGTCCAGCCAGCCCCTGAGACACTCCGAAAATAAAATAAGAGAAACGGGTTAGTCCATAATATTATGCATAGTAATAATAATATCTATAGCAATAGCATTTATGATAACAAAAATTATACATAATGGCATTAGGGTGACAATAATTATCCTGCAAAATAATTCATGCTCAAATTAATTATTTCCTCCGAAGACCAACACCGGACCAACAATTGACCCTTCCCAGCTAACGTCCTTGACCGCAGACACGGCTATTCGAATAGATATAACTCTGCAGAGGGTGTACTCTTTACCCACATGTATGAGATTTCTTTAGTCAGCACCGTGATGCTGGCTAATTCCCATTACGGTCTTTAGGTTGAAAACACGCCTGACTAGCACACACCAGATTAACTTTCCAGATGCCAGGAATCACCCAAAGCATCGTTCAAGAAAAACACTAAGTCGGGGAGACTACAATCTCGAATAGCATGGGATCACTATTCATACGCGTGGATTACAAGGGGTGCCCCCCTCTCGGCCCAGCCGGATATACCCATGCCCCCTCACCTGATGACGGGCATTAGTCCATGGCCGTGGAAACCCTCATCATGGCCCTCTATGTGGTGTGTACACAGACAGGGGTTAGCAACTTACTAAACCGTACTCCCCTCGTGGGAAGACCCGTGGCAGCACGGTGTTTAGCTAGGTGTGACGGAACAAGACTCGATCTAGGTCGACTCAGGAGGTTTTATTATTATGACTGGCATGCCTTACATGCCACGGTGACACCGTCGTATCATAACGCGGCCGTGCCCTCCGGCACGTCCAGGACAAGAGACACGCTCCTGAATTTTCTCGCAGCCTTCAATCATGTTAGAAGGATTCTTTGAGCTTGAGTGAAGTGCAAGTCAAGTGCAAGAAGTGATATGACCATGCATGCATGCATTATTTCCACACATATGGTGCAAACTCAAACCAAACTCAAACCAAGGGACCATTTCATTGAAATGATCTAGTCATTCAAAACTTTTCTGAAATAAAATTATTTTTGATCTTTCAAAAATAATTGCCCAATAAATAAATCATCCAAAACAGAACCATAAAAAAATTGAAACCCAATTAAAAATTAAAAATGAATTTCAGAACAGAAGAAAGAGAAGAAGAAGAATTGGGTCAAAAAAATTCAAAGTATTTTATTTTAATAAAAAGATTTGAAAATCCAGAGAGAAAATTTTGGGGTGTTACAGCACTTATCTCCTACCATGTGACCACTACTTCATGCCTAAGTTTGCAACAGCAAACTTCAGTCGATCACTCCCATCAACACAGAGGTGATTTAGCTCAACCAACACCATAGTGCTTCTCTAGCAAGTAGGGTCCACACGTGAGACATCCTGTTGCTGGCCAGAACTCACCACGTGCGACTGTGCACGCGGTGACCACGCGGCCTGGCATGCCAAAAGCGTGCTCTAGACTTTGGGGCCCTCGGCCGCCGCCCAAACGCCGTCCTCGCGACACCGCACCATGTCCACCGCGTTGCCCTCACTCTCCTGCGTCCACGCGTCCCCTCTAGACCCCTCTCCCCTTCCTCTTTCCTCTCCGGCGAGCCACGCCGCCCCGCGTGACCGTGGCTGTTGTCGCCTTGCTTCTGTTTTCTTCCTCCCACGCGGCATCTCCGCACCGCGTGCACTCCCCCTAGCCTCTCTCTCCCCCTCCGGGCGTGCGCACGCGCACGCGGTCGCACCAGTGCATCCCCCGAGTGCCCATAGCGGCATTCGGCTCGGGCATCTTGCCTCGGGCTATATATAGCCACTTCCGCGCGTCCCCGAGCTCACCAATCTCCTCACCACTCCCCTTGCATCCTCCCCAGTCCCGCATTTGAGCTCTAAGAGCCCCGTTTCTCTCCCACGGCCGCCGCTCGAATTGGAGCTCCATGGCCCCTCCCTCTTCCTCTAGCCACCACCAGAGACCTCCACCTTCAACTCCGAGCTCACCCCGCAGCCCCATTCTTCCTCCCGTGCCCCGTGCCGTGCTACCTGTCGTCGGCCGATGCCACCCTCTGCCACGGCCGAGGCCCTCCCTGTTCCCAGGCTCACCGGCGAGCGTGTGACCTCTAGGCGGGTGCGCCTCGTTCCATTGAGCAGGCTGGTGGCCGGAGCTCGGCCGGAGATGGACCGAGTCGTCGGGACGGGCGCCGGCGAGCTCGAGCCCCTGCTCTATCCCGCGCGCGAGAGGAGGAAGACGGCGACCCCCTCCAGCTGGCCAGTGTGGGCCCCGCGGACCCCACCCGTCATCCACCCAGCCTCAGGCCCGCGCGGGATAAGTGGAGGCGTATTCGTCAGAATATGTCTTCCTTTCTCAAAAGCGTATTTTGGTTACTCTTCGGGCCAGAATATGTTTTCTCTATTTGAAAGCGTAATCTCAGAAAGGCGCTTTCTCTTTTTCAGCCCTGCGCCGAAAGTACTAATTTGCGGACGTTCGTCCGTTAAGGGCAGAAATGGACAGATTTTTATTCTTTTTCTGCCTAACGAACGAACGGCCGTATCTCGGCAACCGTGACTCCGATTCAGGTGATTCCAAAGCCCATGATCTCAGTTCGTCGAGCCCGTTCTGTTGGCACCATTTTCATGATGTTGTCACACTGTGAAAATGACCATTTTGCCCTTGCCCCCTAATCAGCTCCGTCGAGAGGGAAACTTTTTCGGCGATTCCTTCCGCGAGTTCATCGCACCTCTCCCCGATGAATCCTTCAACCCCAGGCAAGCCACAACAGCCACTTGCATGATGGCATTGCAGTAGCCATGGTTTCCACTTGAATATTTAATATTTGTTTATTCATTTAAATGACTTTGTTAATACTTCGAATATGCTTGTGAGTCCATGTCTATGCTTATGCCATGCTCATCTAGTAACTGAAATAATTAATTAGTACTGTTATTCTTATCATATTATTCTTGTAATCATTTTAGATGCTAGTAATAATGACATGCTCATATGAATCATTATGGCTTGATATGAAAATACTTGCTATATTCATGATCGCCATTATGCCATGCTCATTTGCATCCCGTAGACTAAATGAGTTACCATTGTTGATGTTATGTTGTTAAATGGTTATGTTGCCCATCCATGGTTACACTGATATCATGCTCATCTGCATTGTTATTTCATTATGTATTTTATTTTGACTCAGCTCATCACCATTCAAGTTGAACCTGACATTAATCGAACTTGAACAAATCTGTTGGCTGAGTCATGGTGCCACTGAATCGAGCTAACCAGTGCAGCCACACTTGCCGTATGGGGGGCCCTTATTCGGTCTATTGTCATGCCTCTCGCCGGTGCCTCCAACTAGGGAAGGTTATGTGCGCGCGCTACCCTGAACAGGTAGGCGGCCATAAGCCTTGTGTGCCCGAGTTGTATGGTATACCGAGGTCCCCGTTTGGGACGATGTTTTGTTTGGCCACGACGGTGGCGGCCAAAAAGGTGGCGGATGTCACGAGTTGACATCGGGGACACCCAGGACATAGCCCAAAGGGGAGTTTGTCGGAGTGGCCGGGAGAGTGTCATGCAATAGATTGGTTTTGTCGAAATGTTGTTGGTCCACCCGAATGGGAGCACGAGGCCATGAGTTCCATGGTGTGGGTATGAAAGCACACTTGCTCCCTTGGTGGTTTTGGTAATTCATGCCAACATACATATTGTTGGACTAATGCTTTTATCTAGTGAATTTCAGAAAAGTTTAACAATGGCGTGGCAGGGACAAGAGGACGTGGAACCCCTTCAAAATGCTAAGGACAAGGATTGGCAAAAGATCAAGACTCTACATTTTTGGTTTAGTGATCCAAGATCACATTGAGTCCATAGGAAAGCCAATACTATTAAAAGGGGATGAGGTGTTGCTTAATGGTCTTTTTGCTCAAGTGCTTAGTGATAGTAGTCCTAAACCCTCAACCACTCTCTCTACCCAAATATGTCCAAAACCCACATTCCAACTCGGCCCCACCGAAATTTCCTATCTGGAGCCACCGAGTTCACCTAGACTTAGCCACTGCCAAAACCCTAACAAATCGGATCCACCAATATGGATCTCGGTCCCACCGAGATGGCCTTGCCAACTCTCTGTGATCATTTGTACCTACTTCGATCTCACCGAGTTTTGCAAATCGGTCTCACCGAGATGGCTTGCCAACTCTCTGTTGCCTTATTGCTTCACTTCGGTCCAACCGAGTTGATGCAATCGGTGCCACCGAGATAAGGTTTGCCCTAGCCATTGCAATTCGGTCCATCCGAGTTGTTCCTATCGGTCCCACCGAGATTCCTAACATTCATATCTTTTACATAGTTTGGTGCTACCGAGATTATGGTTTCGGTGCCACCGAGTTGGGTCAAAAGCATGTAACGGTTGGATTTTGTGTGGAGGCTATATATACCCCTCCACCACTTCCTTCTCAGAAAAGAGAGCCATCAGAACGTGCCTACACTTCCACCATAGATTTTCTGAGAGAGAACCACCTACTCATGTGTTGAGATCAAGATATTCCAATCCAACCATTTGAACCTTGATTTCTAGCCTTTCCCAAGTTGCTTTCCACTCAAATTCTTCTTCCACCATAGCCAAATCTGTGAGGAGTTGTTTGAGTGTTGGGAAGACTATCATTTGAAGCACAAGAGCAAGGAGTTCATCAACAACACACCATCTATTACCTTTTGGAGAGTGGTGTCTCCTAGATTGGTTAGGTGTCACTTGGGAGCCTCCGACATGATGTGGAGTTGAACCAAGGAGTTTGTAAGGGCAAGGAGATCGCCTACTTCATGAAGATCTACCCGAGTGAGGCTAGTCCTTCGTGGACGTAAGCCATGGTGGAATAGACAAGGTTGCTACTTCATGGACCCTTCGTGGGTGGAGCCCTCCGTGGACTCGCGTAGCCATTACCCTTCGTGGGTTGAAGTCTCCATCAACGTGGACGTATGATAGCACCACCTATCGGAACCACGCCAAAAACCACCGTGTCTTCATTGCGTTTGATCTTCATTACTCTACCTCTTTACATTCCGTACTTTTGCATGCTTTACTATTTCCGCTGCTCAATCTCTAGATATGCATGTGTAGAAAGTATTGGAGTAATCTGCCTAAGTTCCAAGAGAAATTAAAATCTGCAACTTTGGTTGGTTAAGTGTCTATTCACCCCCCTCTAGACTTATCTCCTCGATCCCACAGAGTACAGTGTACTAACCTCTGCAGAGTGTATAATCTATCGATAGCCGCGTCCTCGGTCATGGACATAGTTCGTAGTAGGTCACACTATGGGTCAACAGAAATAATAACCTGGATAATAAACAACCCCGGTTCCATGAGAAAAGAAGTTGGTTGATCTTTATGTGGTCACGAGATGATCACGATGGTATTCTTGATGATGGTTGATCATGAGGTGATCGTGTGATGATCACGATGGTAAGAAAGATTGATACCTATGGTGGTTACGAGATAACCTCCGAGCAGAGTAAGTTGGTCCATGAGACCTTAAACGTCGACCCCCTTGCATGCTAGTGCTAGTATCATCATGTTAATATCATGAAGTATATGTACATGCCATGCTCATGTTGTTCTAGTAGTACCATGTTCATCATTGATAATTAACCTGTAAATGCCATGCTGTTGTTTGTCTTGATTGTTTTGGTTGCTGTGAGCTTGCGAGTACATTCAAAGTACTCACCTGGCGTGTCATGCCAGATTGCAGGTGATCCTGTGATTGATTGTTTGTCGAGGATCCCAAGGTTGCGCTCTAGGATGCGTCCCAGCCAGAGTCCCTGCGGAGTGGAGTTCATTACCATCGCCGTTGTTCCGCTGCTAGTATTTATTCCGCTTCGAGATGTTCCGCTGCTAACATAGAGCTACCTTAGTAGGCGAAGTGTCATCGTGCCCTGTAACCTTTGTAATATCAGACCTTTGTACCCCGTTTATTCGTAATAAATAGCTGATTTGTTCTATGCCAAGCAGTGCCGTATTCAAGAAGACTTTATCTCTCCGCTGGAATATGGGGTGTTCCGGTTCCTCTGAGCCGGGGTGCCACAAGAAAGCTATAATAATCATGCATAATAAAGTTCGGAAAAGACTCAATTACTTTCAATGAATAATCTGATCATAAACCCACAATTCATCGGATACCAACAAACTCTCCGCAAAAGAAGATTACATCGAATAAAACTCCAAGAAGATCGAGGAGAACATTGTACTGAATATCAAAGAGAGAGAAGAAGCCATCTAGCTACTAGCTATGGACCCGTAGGTCTATGGTGAACCACTCACACATCATCGGTAGGGCAGCAAGGTTGATGTAGAAGCCCTCCGTGATCGATTCCCCCTCCGGTAGATTACCGGAAAAGGCCTCCAGATGGGATCACGGAAGAATAGATGCTTGCGGCGGCGGAAAAGTTATTTCGTCTGGCTATCTGTTGGTTTGGGAATATATGTGAATTTATAGGCTTGGAATTAGGTTAAACAGAGATGCGTGGGGCCCACAAGCTCAGAGGGCGCGCCTACCCCCTTGGGTCGCGCCCCTTGAGCTTGTGGCTCTCTCGTATCTCGTCTGGTCTCCTCCCGGAGTTTCTAGGGTCCCTTCTGGTCCCAAAAAATTAATCTAAAGTTATTTTTCCATTTGGACTTCGTTTGATATTGATTTTCTGAATATCCAAAAACAAGCAAAAACAGGAACTGGCATTGGGCACTGAGTTAATAGGTTAGTCCCAAAAAATGATATAAAATAGCATATAAATGCATATAAAGCATCCAAGATTGATAATATAATAGCATGAAACAATCAAAAAATTATAGATACGTTGGAGATGTATTAGCATCCCCAAGCTTAATTCCTGCTCGTCCTCGAGTAGGTAAATGATAAAAATAGAATTTTTGATGTTGAATGCTACCTAACATGTGTATCATGTAATCACTTTACGGTATAAATATTGAGAAACGATGAAGTAACAACATCAACATAATAATATCCATGAATATAAGAAGCATAATCATTAAACTTTCAAAATATACAATCCTTAATGAATGTTATCCCCACTCATTTTATCATGTTAGCATGACATGACGCCGCCTTCACCGCATAAATATAAATCATGAGCACCCCGGTGTTAAACCAGGCAATTGGATCGTACTTCTAACGCGCTTCAGCATTTTCAACTTCAAGCAATACATGAGCATGAGCCATGGATATAGCACAAGGTGGAATAGAATGCGGTGGTAGAGATCAATAAGGGAAGTCTAAAAGGAAGAAAGGCTCGCATCAACTCGGTGGATCAATGGACTATGGAGATGTCCATCTATCGATATCAATGCGAGGAGTAGGGATTGCCATGCAACGGATGCACTAAGAGCTATAAGTGTATGAAAGCTTAACTGAAACTAAGTGGGTGTGCATCCAACTTGCTTGCTCATGAAGACCTCGGGCATTTGAAGAAGCCCATCATCGGAATATACAAGCCAAGTTCTATAACGAAAAATTCCCACTAGTATATGAAAGTGACAACATAGGAGACTCTCTATATGAAGAACATGGTGCTACTCAGAAGCACAAGTGTGGAAAAAGGATAGTAACATTGCCCCTTCTGTCTTTATCTCTCATTTTTATTTATTTATTTCTTCTTTTTTTCATTTTTTTGGTGGGCTCTTTTTGGCCTCTCTTTTTTCTTTTCCTTTTTTTTATTTTTCGTCTGGAGTCTCATCCCGACTTCTGGGGGAATCATAGTCTCCATCACCCTTTCCTCACAGGGACAATGCTCTAATAATGATGATCATCACATTTTTATTTACTTACAAATCGATATAACAACTCGATAAAGCAATATGACTCTATATGAATGCCTCTGGCAGTGTACCAGGATGTGCAATGATCTAGCGTAACATGTATAAGAATGATGAACGGTGGTTGTGCCACAAATATCATGTCAGCTCTATATGATCATGCAAAGCAATATGATGATGAACACACAAGTCATGTCATTGAACGGTGGATGTTGCATGGCAATATATCTCGGAATGGCTATGGAAATGCCATAATAGGTAGGTATGGAGGCTGTTTTGAGTAAGATATACAGAGGCTTATGTGTGATAGAGCGTATCATATCACGGGGTATGGATGCACTGGCAAAGTTTGCACCAACTCTCGAGGTGAGAGAGGGCAATGCACGGTACCTGAGAGGCTAGCAAATTGCGGAAAGATAGGAGTGCATAATCCATGGACTCACATTAGTCATAAAGAACTCACATACTTATTGTACAGCCTATTAGCCCTCGAAGAAAAGTACTACTCGCATGCCCCTAGGGAGGAGGTTGGTAGGAGTTAACCATCGCGCACCCCCAATTATAACAGCACTCAAGGATTTCATTTCAGACATAAAAATGCTCAAACCTCCCCACCATGCCATGACCAACACTTAGATGAGAAGTTGATAACAATATTTAATACCGATATTTCTACTAACCAATGATCATGAACCAATATCCTTTCATATTACGACATCAATATCATTAAACCATACGTTTCATATTTAGTGATCTACATGAAAGTTTTTATTATATCCCCCTTGAATACCTATCCTTTTTGGACTAGTCTTATAACACATGCAAATTGCCATTACTATTTATTAGACTCTCAAAAAGATTTAAGTGAAGCATGAGAGTGCAATTATTTCTACAAAATATAGCCACCGCTGTGCTCTAAAAGATATAAGTGAAGCACTAGAGCAACTGCCTAGCTCAAAAGATATAAGTGAAGCACATAGAGTATTCTAAGAAATCATGATAAATGTGTGTCCCTCTCAAATAGGTGTGTCCAGCAAACAATGATTGTGGCAAACTAGAAAGCAAACAAAGAAAAGAAAACTATGGCACAAGACGCTCCAAGTAAAACTCATATCATTTGATGAATAAAAATATAGCTCCAAGTAAGTTACCGATAGATTGTAGACAAAAGAGGGGATGCCATCTGGGGCATCCCCAAGCTTAGACGCTTGGGTCTTCCTTGAATATTACCTTGGGGTGCCTTGGGCATCCCCAAGCTTAGGGTCTTGCCGCTCCTTATTCCTTCATTCATCGTAATCTCACCCAAAACTTGCAAACTTCAGCACACAAAACTCAATAGAAACTTCGTGAGATCCGTTAGTATAATAAATCAATCATCCACTTTAGGTACTCTTATGAACTCATTCATAATTGTTCTTGCATAATAACTACTGTATTCTAACTCTTCCATGACTTATACCCCCCGATATAATCCATAGTTTCATTAAAACAAGCACACTATGCAATAAAAACAGAATCTGTCTAAAACAGAATAGTACGCAATGACAGAATATTATCCATACTTCTGTAACTCCAAAAATTCTGAAACATTTGGACAACGTAAACAATTTGTATCCCAATACTGTGTAAAAATTTCAGATTTTTTTGACGTTCCAGTAAAAAACTAAAATCAACTACTGGGCGCAAAACTTTCTGTTTTCAAACAACATCAATTATACTATCATCCAAATCATCCCAAAGGCATTACTTGGCACAAACACTAATTAAAAGATTAAAACACAATAATAACAGTAGCTAAAATTGTGTGACTCAAGAAAAATAAAAATTGCAATAAAGATAAATATTGGGTGCCTCCCAACAAGCGCTATTGTTTTATGCCCCAAGCTAGGCATAATGCATTGTTTCAAGTATTATCATCCTTAGTTTCCATAATCCCCTTATACATAGCATCATCATAAGCACTTCTTACTAATTCCCTTTTCTCAGCAATAGACTTCCTATTAGGGGAACTTAAATAATCGAAGGGGCTATCCTTAGCAAATTTTATATCATTAGAATTAACTTCTTGAGGAGTATGGTCATCAAGGGACCTTTCATAAGTGACTGTGAATTCATCCTCTATGAGGATCTTAGCATTCTCAAAGCAATCTTCCTCATAACCTTGTTGACTATCCTTAACAATCCAAGCATATTGATGATTAGTACTATTGAATAGATGTTGAATTAAGTGTAGGCTTGGAACCTTCTTTTTAGCATTTTCCTCAAAAGCATGATGATCCCGAGACATATATCTTCTCATAAAATCTCTATCATATAAGATTTCATCTATCATAGGGCACTCATAACTCATGTCATAAAAATCAAAGATTTCTCTAGCTTCTCGCACTATGTAATCAAATTCATTCATGAGAATAATTGTAGCTATATTTTTAGCCTTAGGGTTGTTTATAATGGGCAACTCATAGAACAAACGTTGCAAATTAGGATGAGTACGCATGAATCTTCTTTCAAGTTTAATGATAAGTGCGGAGATAGCCTAGGCATAACTATTGGTTCTTTTAAGAACAGGAATATCATTAGAAACCAATGTTCACGTACAAGTAAAGAATTCTTGAATAATACTTTTTCCTATAATGTTCCCACTTCCCGTAACAAAAGGTTTAGTATCCAAATTCATGGGAATTTCATTTTTATGAGGTTTGCTACCCTCACTAACACCTTTAGAGATGACAATTCAGACATGATAGCAAAAGGAAGCAAACAAGCAAACAAAAATATTTTTGTGTTTTTCGATTTTTAGAGAAGTGGGGGAGATGAAAAAGAGAGGCAAATAAAAAGTAGATCAAGTAGATGATAGTTTGAGTGAAGGTACTTGATAGGTTTTGATGATGTCTCCCCGGCAATGGCGCCAGAAATTCTTTCTGCTACTTCTGAGCTGCGTTGGGATTTTCCTCGAAGAGGAAGGGTGAAGCAGTACGGTAGAGATAAGTATTTCCCTCAGTGCGAACCAAGGTTTATTGAACCAATAGGAGAATCACGCAAAGCCTCGTGAACAGCACCTGCACACAAAAAAGCAAATACTAGCACCCAACGCGGGCAAGAGGGTTGTCAATCCCCTTGAACTCGTTACTTGCAAGGATTAAATCTTGTATAGGTAGATATATAAATTGCAAAACAAAAGAAAAGTAAATAAATTGCAGCAAAGTATTTTTAGGTTTCTAATATGTTTAAAGTAGACCCGGGGGCCATAGTTTTCACTAGAGGCTTCTCTCTCGAACACATAGCTTACGGTGGGTAAACAAATTACTGTTGGGCAATTGATAGAAAAGCGCATAGTTATGACATATTCATGGCAATGATCACATATATAGGCATCACATCCGTGACAAGTAGACCGACTCCTGCTTGCATCTACTACTATTACTCCACCAATCGACCGCTATCCAGCATGCATCTACGTTATTAAGTTCATGACAAACAGAGTAATGCTTTAAGCAAGATGACATGATGTAGACAAAGTAAAGTCAATCAATATGAATAAACCCCATCGTTTTATCCTTAGTAGCAACAATACTTTACGTACCCCGTCCCCTTCTGTCACTGGGTGGAGACACCGCAAGATTGAACCTACTACAAAGCACCTCTCCCACAAAAGATAGATCAATCTAGTTGGCCAAACCAAACAGATAGATTGGAGAGAAATACAAAGCTATAAATAATCATGCAAAATAAAGTTCAGAAAAGACTCAATTACTTTCAATGAATAATCTGATCATAAACCCAGAATTCATCGGATGGCAACAAACACACCGCAAAAGAAGATTACATCGAATAGAACTCCAAGAAGATCGAGGAGAACATTGTACCGAAGATCAAAGAGAGAGAAGAAGCCATCTAGATACTAGCTATGGACCCGTAGGTCTATGGTGAATTACCCACACATCATCGGTAGGGCAGCAAGGTTGATGTAGAAGCCCTCCAGGATCGATTCCCCCTCTGGCAGATTACCGGAAAAGGCCTCCAGATGGGATCACGGAAGAATAGAAGCTTGCGGCGGCGGAAAAGTTATTTCGTCTGGCTCTCTGTTGGTTTGGTAATATATGTGAATTTACAGGCTTGAAATTAGGTCAAACGGAGCTGCGTGGGGCCCACAAGCTCAGGGGGCGCGCCTACCCCCCTAGAGCGCGTCCCTCGAGCTTCTGGCTTTCTCGTATCTCGTCTAGTCTCCTCTCAAAGCTTCTAGGGTCCCTTCTGGTCCAAAAAAAATTAATCTAAAGATTTTTTTTCCGTTGTTGATTTTCTGAAAAGCCAAAAACAAGCAAAAAACAGGAACTAGCACTGGGCACTGAGTTAATAGGTTAGTCCCAAAAAATGATATAAAATAGCATATAAATGCATATAAAGCATCCAAGATTGATAATATAATATCATGAAACAATCAAAAATTATAGATACGTTGGAGACGTATCAGACGCCGTCTTCCCCTTCTCGTTGAGACTTGCCGCGCTCTTCTCGTCGTCGGTATGGTGACTGGGGTCACCTGAACGACGGGTAAGCTGGCCACCCCGCCTCCGTCTCCGGTGCGGGAGTGCGAAGCTTGGCCGCCTCCGCCTCCATCTCTGGTGCGTGAGTGCGACGGTGCCTTGGAGGTGGACGGAGCGGCAGCACCCTTGGCCTTCTTGTGCGCCATGGATGATGATGAACTGGTGATGTGGCTAATGCAAATTTGCGCGCGCAGAGCCCCTACCTAGTGCGCCAAAGATGTCGGTGTACGACAATCTATGGGGCCATCACCCCTTCTACGTTTGGCTGAGGGCCCGCAGCACACAAGGAGCAGCAACAACTGCAAAGCACTCGAGCGTTTTTACCCAGGTTCGGGCCGCTGCGAAGCGTAAAACCCTTCTCCTGCTTTAGTTGATTGATGGATGTTTTGGAACCCTGTAATTACAAGAGCGCAACCTTGCAGGCAAGGAGCTCGGGAGGTACAGCTAAGCTACTGTAAACTAACAGGGGTCCGACCCTTGTAAAGGTTGCCCGGGCCCTCCTTTTATAGTTAACAGGGGTAACCACAATGGCAAAATGGTAATTACATGGTGAAATGATAGCAACAGTGCTATCATACATAACATAGATGGGTTAGGACAAATGCATTAAATGCTCCGTTAGGTGTCACGCCTGGGGCGAAAGCCGGCAAGGGAGCTCCGCTCCACGTGTACCGTCAGCCTAGCTACCTTTTATTCCTGAGACATGTCTTTGGACGGGTGTCAATAAAGTCATCCTTCAGGCGGCGGATTGCCACGTGTCCTGATGTCTACTATGCAACTTTTATTCTTGTAGACATTGTTGGGCCTCCAAGTGCAGAGTCTTGTAAGACAGCAACAAATTTCCCTCAAGTGGATGACCTAAGGTTTATCAATCCGTGGGAGGCATAGGATGAAGATGGTCTCTCTCAAACAACCCTGCAATCAAATACAAGCAATCTCTTGTGTCCCCAACACACCCAATACAATGGTAAATTTTATAGGTGCACTAGTTCGGCGAAGAGATGGTGATGCAAGTGTAGTATGAATAGTAGATATAGGTTTTTGTAATCTGAAATAATAAAAACGGCAAGGTAGCAAGTAACAAAAGTGAGCACAAACGGTATTGCAATGCTTGAAAACAAGGCCTAGGGTTCATACTTTCACTAGTGCAATCTCTCAACAGTGCTAACATAACTGAATCATATAACAATCCCTCAACGTGCGATAAAGAATCACTCCAAAGTTCTTACCTAGCGGAGAACATAAGATGAAATTGTTGTAGGGTATGAAACCACCTCAAAGTTATCTTTTCCGATCAATCTATTGAGCCATCCCTATAAGTGTCACAAATAGCCCTAGAGTTCGTACTAGAATAACACCATATGATACGCATCAATTAACTCTAATGTCACCTAGATACTCCAATGTCACCACAAGTATCCATGAGTTAATTATTAGATATGCATCGAACAATCTCAGATTCATAATATTCAATCCACACAAAGAACTTCAAAGAGTAACCCAAAGTTTCTATCGGAGAAAGAAAGACGAAAACATGTATCAACCCATATGCCTAGATTACCCCAAGGTCACGGGAATCCACAAGTTGATTACCAAAACATACATCAAGTTACTCAATAGAATACCCCGTTGTCACCACGGGTATCCACATGCAAGACATACATCAAGTGTTCTCAAATCCCAAGATATTCAATCCGATAATAATGAAACCTCAAAGGGAAAGACTCAATTCATCACAAGAAGATAGAGAGGGAAGAAACACCATATGATCCAACTATATTAACAAAGCTCGCGATACATCAAGATCGTGCCAAATCAAGAACACGGGAGAGAGATCAAACACATAGCTACTGGTACATACCCTCAGCCCCGAGGGTGAACTACTCCCTCCTCGTCATGGAGACCGCCGGGATGATGAAGATGGCCTCCGGTGATGATTCCCCCCTCCGGCAGAGTGCCGGAACAGGGCTCTAGATGGGATGGGCTTCAGTACAGAGGCTTGCGGCGGCGGCGTGGGAGTTCTTGGTTTAGTTTCAGGGTTTTCTATATTTATAGGATTTTTCAGCGTTGGAATCACGCCAGGAGGGCCACGAGGGAGCGACAAGCTCGATAGGCGCGCCCTAGGGGGGCCCGCGCCCCTTGAGCTTGTCGCTTCCTCATGAGGCCTTTGGTTCGTCCTCGAAGCTTCGGGGGTCTCTTTTTATCCATAAAAAATCACCGTAAATTTTGGGCCCAATCCGAGAACTTTTATTTCTGCACAAAAAACAACACCACGGTAGTTCTGTTGAAAACAGCCTCAGTCCGGGTTAGTTCCATTCAAATCATATAAAATTGCACCAAAACAATATAAAATTGTTGTAAACATGGCATGAATACTTCATAAATTATAGATACGCTAGAGACGTATCAGCATCCCCAAGCTTAATTCCTGCTCGTCCTCGAGTAGGTAAATGATAAAAGAAATAATTTATGAAGTGTGAATGCTAGCATAGTGCATAAGTTTGATCAATGATAATTTCAATCAATTTTTTTTGAGCAGTTAATTTCAATCACTTTTCCTAGCATCATAAACAGCAACTCTTTCTCATAAAACTTCTCATGATCAAGTAGCAATCAATTCACATGTTATGATTTAAACAATATTTTCTCTTGAAACTTAACAAGCTATGTTCTTAGTCACCAAATAATTTCAATGCATCTTATTTTCAACAAAGTCTAAGTAAGAGCTCCACATACTCAATTATCATATAGTCTTCTATGATTGCTAATACTCAAAGCATATTTTTAGAACAATAGCATCCATCGAACACAGAGAAAGATAGGGGCTTGATGTTTCGCCTCCCAGCTCATTTATCATAGAGATAATTGTCAACAATAATAAATGATGATCAAATATATTTGAATGGCTATATGTGCCTGGATCTTTCCCCACCACATAATGCTTGCCAACTAGAGAAGAGGTTGGAATAAGAAGTTGACTCAACAAAAATAAATAACATGAAAGTAAATAGCATAAAAGTAAATAGAATGTCCCTTCGCAGAAGGAAGCAGAGATTTGCAGAGGTGCCAGAGCTCATAGCTTAAAACAAAGATGAATACATTTTGAGTGGTGTGCTTTTCCTGTCAACGTCACGACTAAGGAATTCAATATCTTCCATGTTAAACACATTATTGGCGGTTCCCATGCAGAAATGAAAAGTTTAACTCCCCCTCAACCATTCAAACACAAGCCATGGCTAGCCGAATTCATGGGTGCCCTCCAAACTTTCAACTTTCCAGGGGGAGCCTTTGTTTTTATTATATTTATTCTGTTTTTATTTAAGGGACTAGGCATCCCGATTACCAGCCTCTCTCGTGCAAGGACAAGTGAATAAACACCCATCATGAGAATAACCCACTTAGCATGGAAGATATTGACCGCCCCGTCGCTCCATGAGCGGTACGGGCACACTAAACAGATGATTATTTGAAGGTTTTAGAGATGGCACATGCAAATTTACTTGGAACGGCAGGGTAATACCGTATATAGGTAGGTATGGTGGACACTCATGGAAGGAACTTGGCTCAAGGATTTTGGATGCACAAGCAGTATTCCCGCTTAGTACAAAAATTTTGGCTAGCAAAAGATTCTAAACAAGCACCACATGTTGGAGGATCCATAACAATATAACTTCTATGCAAATATACCCAAACATAACTCATTACGTTGACTTTCTTGTCCTACTTCAACTAATTTGCTCAAGTTTGAAAATAATTAATGGGTATTCACAATCATAAAAGATGTCCAAGATAATATATTTGTATGTGAAATTTCTCTTCCATATACTAATCATTCATGAATTGCTTGTATGACCAATATTATGATTGTCAAATTTCAATAAATTCACTTTTCTAAACCCAATGTGAAATATTACAAAGCATATGGACCATATATAATTTCAGATTTATGATATTCAATCATTCAACAATTTACTCAAAGGATATAAGTGAAGCAAAGAGTGAATGACAAACTACTCCAAAAGATAAAAGTGAAGATCAATGAGTAGTTAAGTGAATGGGAAGCTATTTGAAGACTCTCTCTCAATAAAGATTTCAGATCTGATAATTTTATTAAAATAGCAAACAAAATGAAAAGAAAAGGACACTCCAAGAATAGCACATATCATGTGAACAAGTAAAAACTTAGGCTAACCGATAGGTGTTGATGAAGAAAGGTGGGATGCCTACCGGGGCATCCCCAAGCTTAGTTGCTTGAGACTTCTTGGAATGTTATCTTGGGGATCCTTGGGCATCCCCAAGCTTGAGCTCTTATGTCTCCTTAATTTCTCTCATATCATGGCTTTTCCTAAACCTTAAAAACTTCATCCACACCAAACTCAACAAGAACCCGTGAGATAAGTTAGTATAATCAACTCAAAACCTTAACATTATCTACTGTAGCAAATCACTAAAATTATAATTAAACATTGCATACTAAATTCCTCTGCATATGTAATACTCCTATCCACAAATAGAAACATTAAACAAGCAAACATATGCAAACAATGCAACTATAACCGAAATCTGTCTAAACAGAACAGTCTGTAAAGGGGGAATAAACACTCATACTTAGATAACTCCAAAAATTCTGAAAAATTACCGAGTGACAGAGAACTCGTGCATGCTTACTGTGTAAAAATTTCAGATTTTTATCATGTTCTGACAATTCACATAAATTCAGGACATAACAGAAAACTTTCTGTTTTCAAACAGCAACACATAAACTTGCAAACTGAGTATGGTAAAGGCTATAATTGGCATTTTATTGAACTAAAAGATACAACACATGATTGTTGATAACATCAAGCAAATCTCAACAAAATAAAATGACGCTCCAAGCAAAACACATATTATGTGACGAATAAAAATATAGTTCCGAGTGAGGTTACCGATAATGTTGAAGACGAAAGATGGGATGCCCAGGAGGGCATCCCCAAGCTTAGACGCTTGAGTCTTCCTTGAATATTACCTTGGTGTGCCTTGGGAATCCCCAAGCTTAGGGTCTTGCCGCTCCTTATTCTCCTCATATCGTTATCTCACCCAAAACTTGAAAACTTCAATCACATAAAACCTAACGGAACTTCGTGAGATAGGTTAGTACAATAAAAAAAATCATCCACTTAGGTACTGTCAAGACAAGATTCATAATTGTTCTCACATAATTACTACTGTATTATATCGTTTCCACAATTTATATTACTCAACATAAGCTATGGAAACACTAAAACAAGCGAACTATGCAATAAAAAACAGAATCTTTCAAAAATAGAACAGCATGTAGTGAGCGAATTAAAAGGTATACTTCTGTACCTTCAGAAATTCTGAAAAATTGGGATAACGTAAAAAATTTGTAAACCAATACAGTGTTAAAATTTCAGAATTTTATCACTCTCCAGTACAGAACAGAAATTCCAGGACTGGACGCAAAATTTTCTGTTTTTGCACAGAATCAAATCAACAAGTATCCACACTATCCCAAAGGCTTAACTTGGCACATTATTGAAAGAAAACATATAAAACATGATTAATACAGTAGCTTAATCATGTGGACACACAAGAACAGTAAGGATAAATATTGGGTTGTCTCCCAACAAGCGCTTTTCTTTAATGCCTTTTTAGCTAGGCATGATGATTTTAATGATGCTCACATAAAAGTAAAGAATTGAAACATAACTGGAGCATCATGAAGCATATGACTAGCACATTTAAGCCTAACCCAGTTCCTATGCATAGGGATTTTTTGAGCAAACAATTTATGGGAGCAAGAATCAACTAGCATAGGAAGGCAAAACAAGCATGACTTCAAAACTTTCAACATAAAGAGAGGAAACTTGATGTTGTTGAAATATATAAAATATATATAAGCATATCTCCCTCTCTCATAATAATTTTCAGTAGAATCATGAATGAATTCAACAATATAGCTATCACATAAAGCATTCTTTTCATGACCTACAAGCATAGGATTTTTATTACTCTCCACATAAGCAAATTTCTTCTCATCAATAATGGGAGCAAATTCAATGAAATAACTATCATGTGATACTTGATTGGCATAATCCAATTGAAAATTAAAATCATGATGACAAGTTTCATGGTTATCATTATTCTTTATAGCATACATGTCATCACCATAATCATCATAGATAGCAACTTTGTTGTCATAATCAATTGAAACCTCTTCCAAAATAGTGGATTCATCAATAAATAAAGTCATGACCTCTCCAAATCCACTTTTATCATTATTCTAATAAGATTCAACACCCTCTAAAATAGTGGGATCATTATTACATAAAGTTGACACTCTTCCAAACCCACTTTCATCAATGTAATCATCATTAAATAGGAGGCATGCAATCATCATAATAAATTTGCTCATCAAAACTTGGGGGACTAAAAATATTATCTTTATCAAATATAACATCCCCAAGCTTATGGCTTTGCATATCATTAGCATCATGGATATACATAGAAAGCATACTAACAACATTGCAATCGTGCTCATCATTCAAAGATTTAATGCCAAACATTTTATTGAATTCTTCTTCTACCACTTTGGCAAAATTTTCCGATCCATCATTTTCAAGAAAGATATTATAAAGATGAAGCATTTGAGGCAACCTCAATTCCATTTTTTTTTGTAGTTTTCTTTTATAAACCAATCTAGTGATAAACAAGAAACTAAAAGATTCAATTGCAAGATCTAAAGATATACCTTCAAGCACTCACCTCCCCGGCAACTGCACCAGAAAAGAGCTTGATGTCTACTACGCAAATTTTATTCTTGTAGACTTTGTTGGGCCTTCAAGTGCAGAGTTTTGTAGGACAGCAGCAAATTTCCCTCAAGTGGATGACCTAAGGTTTATCAATCCGTGAGAGGTGTAGGACGAAGATGGTCTCTCTCAAACAACCCTGCAATCAAATACAAGCAATCTCTTGTGTCCCCAACACACCCAATACAATGGTAAATTATATAGGTGCACTAGTTCGGCGAAGAGATGGTGATGCAAGTGTAGTATGGATAGTAGATATAGGTTTTTGTAATCTGAAATAATAAAAGTGAGCACAAACGGTATTGCAATGCTTGAAAACAAGGCCTTGGATTCATACTTTCACTAGTGCAATCTCTCAACAGTGCTAACAAAATTGAATCATATAACAATCCCTCAACGTGCGATAAAGAATCACTCCAAAGTTCTTATCTAGCAGAGAACATAAGATGAAATTGTTGTAGGGTACGAAACCACCTCAAAGTTATCTTTTCCGATCAATCTATTGAGCCATCCTTATAAGTGTCACAAACAGCCCTAGAGTTCGTACTAGAATAACACCATATGATACGCATCAATTAACTCTAGTGTCACCTAGATACTCCAATGTCACCAGAAGTATCCCTGAGTTAATTATTCGATATGCATCAAACAATCTCAGATTCATAATATTCAATCCACACAAAGAACTTCAAAGAGTACCCCAAAGTTTCTATCGTCGAAAGAAAGACGAAAACATGTATCAACCCATATGCCTAGATTACCCCAAGGTCAGGGGAATCCACAAGTTGATTACCAAAATATATATCAAGTGACTCAATAGAATACCCCATTGTCACCACGGGTATCCACATGCAAGACATACATCAAGTGTTCTCAAATCCCAAGATATTCAATCCGATAATAATGAAACCTCAAAGGGATAGACTCAATTCATCACAATAAGATAGAGAGGGAAGAAACACCATATGATCCAATTATATTAACAAAGCTCATGATACATCAAGATCGTGCCAAATCAAGAACACGAGAGAGAGAGAGAGAGAGAGAGAGAGAGAGAGAGAGAGAGAGAGATCAAACACATAGCTACTGGTACATACCCTCAGCCCCGAGGGTGAACTAGTCCATGCTCATCATGGAGACCGCCGGGATGATGAAGATGGTCTCCGGTGATGATTTCCCCCTGCGGCAGAGTGCCGGAACAGGGCTCCGGATGAGATCGCTTCAGTACAATGGCTTGCAGTGGCGGCGTGGGAGTTCTTGGTTTAGTTTCGGGGTTTTCTATAATAATATGGAATCACCCTAGGGGGGCCGCGCCCCTTGAGCTTGTCGCTTCCTCGTGAGGCTTCTAGTCCTTCCTCGAAGCTTCGGGGGTCTCTTTTTATCCGTAAAAATCACCGTAAATTTTGGGCTCAATCCAAAAACTTTTATTTCTACACAAAAAACAACACCACGGTAGTTTTGCTGAAAACAACGTCAGTCCGGGTTAGTTCCATTCAAATCATATAAAATTGCACCAAAACCATATAAAATTGTTGTAAACATGGCATGAATACTTCATAAATTATAGATACATTAGAGACGTATCATGCCCCGACAGGCTTCACCTACCATCTGCGCGCTTGCCACCTGTCAGCAAGAGCCTGATAGGTAGGTGCAGCGAAGCGGTGGGGATAGCTTGTCGGCTTGAGGCTTGCCGGTCCTAAACTTGCCGGTCCTGAGTTTGCCGGCAGCATAGGAAATACCTTCTCAGTATCTGGATCCTAGTCTTCAGTACTTCTCAATCACCTGCCTAGAGGTCTTCTTCATGGTGTCATCTACCATGTCTTGTGTTCTTCTTGTAGTAGATTCATCTTCCGCCAAACCCTTCCCTATAGGGAGGCTACAACGGTCTATGCGTAGTCAGGGGTATGAACGCCCATGTTCACTACACTGACAAAAATCCATAGATATGTCCTCCCATGGAATGCTAGGTACGGGCAATGGCATATATAAACCATGAGGATTGAGTCGTGACTTAGCTTTTTGACATGTAGTGCTGCGAGCAACAAAACGCTCAACATCCCGTCTCATCTTTGGCCAAAAGAAATGTGTAGCAAGTACGTCCTCTGTCTTCTTCATGCCAAAGTGTCCCATTAATCCTTCTCCATGTGCCTCCTGCAATAACAAAAGACGAACGGAGCTAGCTAGAATGCATAGCTTGTTAGCACGGAACACAAATCCATCATTAATGACGAACTTGTTCCATGTTCTTCCTTCTTTACAATTCTGCATCACATCTTTAAATTCAGCATCATGCACATATTGATCTTTGATTGTCTCCAAACCAAATATTTTAAAGTCAAGTTGTGAAAGCATAGTATAATGATGAGACAATGCATCAGCAATAACATTTTCTTTACCCTTCTTGTGTTTAATGACATAAGGGAAAGTCTCAATGAATTCAACCCATTTATCATGTCTACGGTTCAGTTTTGCTTGACTTTTAATGTGTTTCAAAGATTCATGATCAGAATGTATAACAAATTCTTTGGGCCATAAATAATGTTGCCATGTTTCCAAAGTCCGAACAAAAGTATATAATTCCTTATCATAAGTAGAATAATTCAGACTAGGCCCACTCATTTTTTTTCAAAAAAGTATGCAACAGGTTTACCATCTTGTAATAACACACCTCCTAATCCAATTCCACTAACATCACATTCAAGCTCAAAAGTCTTATTAAAATCAGGAAGTTGGAGTAAAGGAGCATGTGTTAACTTATCTTTCAATACCGTGAAGGCTTCTTGTGAGGTACCCCAAACAAAAGGCACATCTTTCTTTGTAAGCTCATTGAGAGTGCAACAATGGTGCTGAAATCTCTCACAAAACGCCTATAGAAACCAGCGAGTCCAAAAAAACTCCTCACTTGTGTGGCTGTTTTGGGCTGCGGCCTACTCTCAATAGCTTTAATCTTGGCTTTATCAACTTCAATTCCCTCTGAAGTAACAACAGAGCCAAGAAAAGATACTCGGTCAGTGCAAAAGGTGCACTTCCCAAGGTTACCAAACAAATGTGCATCACGTAGAGCAATAAAAATAGCACGTAAATGTTCCAAATGTTCCTCCAAAGATATGCTATAAATCAGTATATCATCAAATAGACTACCACAAATCGTCCAATGAAAGCATGTAAAACTTCGTTCATTAATCTCATGAAAGTGCTAGGTGCATTAGTTAACCCAAAAGGCATGACTAACCACCCATATAATCCAAACTTAGTTTTAAATGTTGTTTTCCATTTGTCGGTGTACTAATGTTTGGGTCTTTTAGTACCCCATACTTGTGCACGGACGGTTGTAGCCATACCAGCGGCGAGGCCTGCCAGAGAACAACTGGGAACAAGTACAAGATTACCAAGAAGGCGTTCAAGCTAATAATCAGAAGACCGAAGGCTGAGCTCCCGGCAAGATCTTGCCGGGGGAGCTCACGAAGACCCGGCAAGGCTTCGCACCCAGCAAGATCCCACCGCCCTGCCACCGCTCCAGCGCAGCAGACAGCCTGTCGTTTAGGGCTTGTCTTCCTGGATGCGTGTCATGGCACTAACGGCGGGTGAGGTTAAGCGGTGCTGATGGGACGGGCTCTTTTTCCGTCCCCAAGAAAGTAAGGGACACCTAAGTGGATCATTAAATGTGTTTGTCCTAAGTCGTCAGTGATAAACATGTAAACACTGTAGCAACTTTACACCTCTTGTACTTGCTGTTCGCCACTGTTGGTGACCCCTTTGTCTTATAAAAGGAGGCCCAAGGCGAAGCTACAGGGGGAGAGGACCTTCTGGCCCATTCTGCATGCGTAGCTACTTCTTGAGCATACTATTCATTGCAAGCGCTACGTGTACCTGAGCTTAAGAACACCTACAATAAACCAAAGCAGGAGTAGGGTTTTACGCTTCTCAGCGGCCCGAACCTGGGTAAAGATCCCTGCATTGATCGTTGGATCCGCTCTTTGTGTAAATCTTTTCCCCAGCCGAACCGTAAAGGGATCCAAGCGATCCCATAGGTGTCGTACGCCGACATCTTTGGCGCGCCAGGTAGGGGGAAAGGTTGCACGAACCCGATCTAGCGGTCATCGCGCCAGTTCTTGATCACTTTCATCGCCATGGCTCCCAAGAAGAAGGGTCCGACGGCGGTTGGTCCATCCGCGTCCAGCCTACCCGTACCTTCACAGACGGGCGACGGCGTGGGCACTGGTGGAGGAGGTGGAGGTCTTGAGCCTCCACGACGTTCTGGCGATCAGAGCCAGGCAAGCGGCGTCATTCGCGACGGCGATGCCAGGTCTAAGGACGGAGCCGTGCTACCTATGGGTGGCGCAGCGAACTCCAAGGACGGGACGGCGCCTTCTAAGACACCCACGCCGGCGCATGCGCCGCGGCCTTCTCAGGTCGTGCGCGACGGGCAGCGCCGCGACGTTGGTGGTTCTACGCGCCCCCATGGAAAAACCCCTGCGCATCACTCCCAAGATGCACGGGGCCAGCATGCGCGCCAACACGCCGGTGGAAGCCGGGCGCGAATAAACTTAAGTGTTTTGCAATTCTTGTTGATTTTCATGTCATTCTATATGCATGCTTGTCTGAGATATTGTATTACACCTGCTTCCGGTAAGCATTAATGAACCGCCAAGGTTCCATATCTCTATTTTCTCTTCTTTCTTTTTCTCAAAGGATAGAAGGTTTCCTCGCGTGCAAGTTTGCCGGGGGGGAATGATGGTATGGACACCAACATGCGACGTTCAAGTCGACATATTGCAATAAGGAGTACAGCAACGGAAAGCTAAGTTGCAAAACTCTTAAGCAAATTTTTATTGTAGACTTATTTTCCTTGAACGATTTCGGCTTTTGTATGGAAAACCTGCACGCGAAGGAACCTTGTCGTGATTGGTTGCGCCCTTACTTTGTTTCGAGTCCACTCAACAGTTTAAGTGGCTGCACTAAAAACGTCAAGGTATCTTGTCGGCAGCGACACCTCCAGCAGGCTGCTAAGGATCCGTTCCTCAAAGCGCTCGTGGTAAGGGTGTGCGCACCGGCAAGTTCTCGATAAGCGTAGGGCATGAACCATACAAAAAGAAATCAGACAAGAGAGATAGCATACATTCATCCAAAACATAGCAAGTTATATTACATTAACAGTCGCCGCGATTCTAACTTAAGATAAAACTATCTTTGGCATGGAATGGTGGCGACAAAATGAAGAAAAGCGGCTAGTCCCTGCGCTGGCCTTCGACCCTCTTGACTTGGCTCACTCTGTCAACGATGGGCGCGACAAGCTCTTCGAGTGCCTTGAGGTCTACATCCTTCGGCAAGCTAGCAAGAACATTGCTGAGGTTGATGCCAGGGTTCTTATGCACCACTTTGACGAGTACCTTGCGGAGGACGGCCCGGCAGAGCTTGCGGGATTCGTTGGCCAGATGGGTTTCTCGGTTAGACTGGAGCAGCTTGAGGGCATCAACGATGCCCTCGAAGAACATGGTCAGCTTGGCGCTCAAAGACACCCTATCGTCAGAAGAATAGTTGAAGTCTTGCAGGCCCATGGTGGACAGTTCTGCGGCAAGCCTTTCCGTGACGTCGACAAGGCGCTCAGTCCAGATCTTCACACCTTTCTCAAAATCATTATAAGTGGCGGCGGCGCTGTTGAGCAGGCTCTTCTCACTCTGGAGGTCTTTGATCAAAGCCCTCTCGCGAGCCTTGCTATTCTCAAGGGACTCCTCCAGCGTTGCCAGCTTCAGTTTCAGATCAGCGATGGATTAATTGGCTGAGGTGAGCTGCTTGGTCTTGTCGGACATGGCGGCTTGCATCTCCGCCAGGCTGAAGAGAGTCTTCTCTCTGTTGGCTTTGAGCGTTGAGATCTCCTTGCCGTGGCCCTCAAGATCTGCTTCCAGCCTCTTCACTTGATCACCCAGCTCGTTCTTGGCGGCCTCTGCAGCTTCGGCAGCATCGATGGCTCCCTTTAACTTGCCGGCATGATCTATGACCAGAGCTTCGAGTGTTTCCTTGTGTCTCTGCTCTAGCTCCTGGGTTCGCCGTGCGACAAGCTTCTCGATCTCTTCGTCCTTGCTGCGGAGCTTGGCGGCAAACGCCTCCTCGCGAGCGGCAAGGTCCTCTTCATGAGCATCGAGCCCAATGCGGCGTTCCGTTAAGCGAGCTTCCTCTGCAGCAGCCTGCTGCGCAGCCTCCTCCTGTGCCCTCTCGGCGTCGGACTGCTTTAAGAGGAACTCATTCCAACTCTGATTCAGTTGCTCCCGGCCAGCCGTTAGTTCCTGGAAAGCCTCGGCGTACCAGAATTGCGTCTCTTCGACGCGCTTCTGGAAATCTGCTTCCGCTGCTTCAACAACTGCCGCCCTGGAGTCCAACCTCTCCTTTCTGGTGCGGTGAAGCGCCTGAAGTTTTTGAAAGTTGTCGCTCATGGCTTGGAGGAGCTGTTCTTCCCTGGACCCACTGCTGCTAGCGCGTGGCTCATCGATGACCTTGACTCCCGCGGCGGCGATGATGTCTTCGTCAAAGATTTCTCCTTCGGTTGGCACCCCGATGCTTGCCGTCCCTGGTATGCTGACGAACAGGTTGTCGCCGACCTTAAGGTATTTGCTTGACGGGGGGGGGGGCGTCGGATGTTGACGGTTGATCCCCGACGACCGCCTCGCCGACAACTAGGGGCTCCGCGACCGGTCTAGCGCCAGGCGCTCCTGCGGCAGGAATGCCGTTAGTATGGTCGCCGGTCTCCTTGCCGGCCCCTTCAGCAGACCCCTTGGTGGCTTCCTCCTGTGCGGCCTTGGCGGCTTCGTCAGCCGCGGCTCTGTCGGCCTCGGCGGCAACATCTTGGGCGGTCTCTTCGATGACAACGTCAACGTCCATCTGTCCCACCGAAGGGAGATCTGAAGACTAGGAAAGGAAACAAGATGAGACCGAGGTTGAAGTTCAAGAAGACGAAAATAAAGAAAGAATGACGAGTGCACCAAGGCAAACGGTTTACCTATGTCGAGCTGTTGAGAGGTGATTTCTCCTTTCCCGGCAACATTGGTTGCCGATGTAGGATTGCCAGTGCCCGTGCTTGCCGGCTCCTCTTCAACGCGAATAGGCTCGTCAGTAGAAGCCCTTGCCAAAGGTTCATCTCTGGGTGGCGTGGTCGACGGAGGCGGCACGTCAGGGGCGGCCTCCAATGGCTCTCCTTGTTGTCGTTCTTCTCCTACAAGCCCGGTTATGTCAATAGCGAAGATATTCTCCCCAACGCTTGCCAACGGAAAATGGGTAGTGGGCTCACGCTGGGGGCTGGATTGGAGGCTGCGTTGAGGGCTGAGCTCTGGGCTGATGACGATGGGCTCTGGCGCACCTACGGTGCTTGCCGGAGGCTCATCACCCGTTGAAGTCTTCGCCTTCTTCGCCATCCTTTGCGCCAACGTTTCCATATCTCTGTGGGGACAGGCCAAAGCAAAACAAATGAGATAAGCAAAACCAGGAATTCAGAAGTTGAAAGATGCGGCAAGGACCCTCACTCTTCTCTTTCCGGACTAAAAGAGGAGATGTCGAAGTCAACCTCCTCTACAATGTCCGTGCGAGGGGGTGGAGAAGGGGTCCTGGGACGCTTGGCTGCGGCAGAAGCAGTAGATTGAGATGATCCTGCTGCTCCAGCTATTGGTGCCGTCCTATGAGACGCCCCCGCCGCTCCAGTTGTTGCCGCGGTCGTGTGTCTCGTACATCGCACGGGTTGTTGTTGGGCTTCTTGCCGTTGTGCAGCCTTGCCGGCCGCCCCCTTGCCGGGAACCTCACTACTCGAGGGAGGCTGGCGTGTTGGGACGCCAGAGACGGCTTTCCGAAGAACACGCTTCTTCTTCTCTGGAGTTGGGGGCTCCTCGTGCAGCTGCTCCTCAGCTGTGTCTTCGACAGGAGAGCTCCCGGCAACCATGCCACTCTGCTCCCCGGCAATTTCGCCTTGCTCGGCAAGGGTCTCCTCTGACATTATTTCTTCTGCACTGGCTTCTTCTTCCGCAAAGCCAAAGTTGCCGGCCTCCGTGGCTAGGTTCACCTCTTTCGCCCTGCTAGCGATATAAGCCACTTCATCATCAGTGGTGGGGCGGATAAGGGTTGGCTCTTCCCGGATGGTTTTCTCCGACAAGTTGTCAAAAAACTCCTGTGCGTGCTCTGGGGATGGCTCTTCCCAATTTCCGTCAAGACCGTGAGCATTACACACCGGCATCATGGCGATGATTGAGCTTAAAGCAGAGTTGTTGCATAGGGGAATTACGCCAGCCGGCAACTTATATTTCCCGTCAGGCCTGAACAGTTTGTGGCAGAGAGCTGTGTGCTGCAAGACCGTCAAGTTGTTGTTCAGACCAGGGCGCGGCCTCATGATATCTGCTGCATTCTTGAACTCCCAGGCTGGTCTCCCTTTATTCTGCAGAGGGGCGATGCGGCGGCGGAGGAAATCAGCGCCAACCATTTCTATTGTGAGCCCGGCAACCTTGAGACGGTGGATCCTGGTAATTGCGATTGCGAGCTTCTTATCTTGAGGATCGAGGCTGCTCCAGTTCTTGCCGCGAACCACTTTCGTTTGCCGGGGCAAACAGAACGGCTGAGGATCTTTCTCCTTAATCCAGCATCAGTCGGCCTACCATTCATCCCACTTCTTACGGTAGAGACCGTCTGGGTATATATCTTTATTCCATGCCCTTGGAATCCAGGTAATAGAACCAAAAAGGGCGTCTCCCGTTTCGATACGGGGAATGAAATAATGGCGAAAGAGGGCTGTGCTGGGAGCTACTCCGGCGAAATTTTCACATAGATGGGCAAAGACTGACATGCATGTCACGGCATTTGGCGTGAAATCCAAGAGACGGAAGCCGTATGTGTACATGATGTCGATGAAGAAATTAGAAAACGGAGGGCAGAGCCCGCAGTAAAAGTAAGCGACAAAGAAGGGGAATTTATCTGGACCGCCCTTGACAGAAGCTGGAAGCACGCGAGTAGCAGGGTGAGCCCTCGTATCCTTCCCCCACATACACATGTACCGCTCAACCAGGGCGCGCATGTCGAGCGTCGGGGCGAAGACGACGTGTTCCTTCGGCATCTTCACCAGATCGATCTGCTCCGCCTCTGCATTCGAGTCGACGGCTTTCACCGCTTTGCCCTTGCTTGCTTTGGGCGGCATGGCGACTATGGAAGCGGAGGCCGAGGATGATGAGGGCGTGGGGATGGCGGATGGATGGGAGAGGCTCTGTTTCAAGCTCGAGGAAGAAGGCGACGGTGGTTCCAGATTGGAAAAGACGAGAGGTAAATGAGCAACGCCCCTGCGGATTCCCTTTTATGGGGAAGGCGCGGAGCTGCCTCTTTACTAATCAATGAGAATGCATTTTTATGAGCGCACTACTGCTGCGGCTGTTCCGCGCACGTATCCCACGTCCCGCATTTAGTGCGCATCGTGGGGGAGCGCGGTAAATAAGATGATTATGATAGTTAACTCCTGCCACGCGTGCCCGTGCACTATTTGGGCCTAGCCCAACAATGCCTCGCACCCGTGTATGGCCTAGGCCCGGGGGCTCCTGTCGGTGTACTAAAGTTTGGGTCTTTTAGTACCCCATACTTGTGCACGGACGGTTGTAGCCATACCAGCGGCGAGGCCTGCCGGAGAACAGCTGGGAACAAGTACAAGATTATCAAGAAGGCGTTCAAGCTAATAATCAGAAGACCGAAGGCTGAGCTCCCGGCAAGATCTTGCCGGGGGAGCTCACGAAGACCCGGCAAGATCCCGCTGCCCTGCCACCGCTCCAGCGCAGCAGACAGCCTGTCGTTTAGGGCTTGTCTTCCTGGATGCGTGTCATGGCACTAACGGTGGCTGAGGTTAAGCAGTGCTGATGGGACGGGCTCTTTTTCCGTCCCCAAGAAAGTAAGGGACACCTAAGTGGATCATTAAATGCGTTTGTCCTAAGTCGTCAGTGATAAACATGTAAACACTGTAGCAACTTTACACCTCTTGTACTTGTTGTTCGCCACTGTTGGTGACCCCTTTGTCATATAAAAGGAGGCCCAAGGCGAAGCTACAGGGGGAGAGGACCTTCTGGCCCATTCTACATGCGTAGCTACTTCTTGAGCATACTGTTCATTGCAAGCGCTCCGTGTACCTGAGCTTAAGAACACCTACAATAAACCAAAGCAGGAGTAGGGTTTTACGCTTCTCAGCGGCCCGAACCTGGGTAAAGATCCCTGTGTTGATCGTTGGATCCGCTCTTTGTGTAAATATTTTCCCCAGCCGAACCGTAAAGGGATCCAAGCGATCCCATAGGTGTCGTACGCCGACACCATTCATCTCCCAATTTCATACGAATTTGATGGAATCCACTGCTACTTGTGAGCTGCGTTGGGATTTCCCCGAAGAGGAGGGGATGATGCAGTATAGTAGAGATAAGTATTTCCCTCAGTTATAAAACCAAGGTTATCAATCCAGTAGGAGAATCACGCAACAACTCGTTAGCAGCACCTGCACACAAAATAACAAATCCTCGCACCCAACGCGAACAAGGGGTTGTCAATCCCTTGGCGGTTAATTGCAAGATTAAATTGTATGGTGATAGATAGATAGATCGAACAAAAATACAAAATAAAATAAATAAAGTAAAATTGCAGCAAGGTATTTTTGGGATTTTCAATATATGATAAAAGTAGACCCGGGGCCATAGTTTTCACTAGAGGCTTCTCTCTTGAAAATAGCATACGATGGGTGAAAGAAGATGGAGACTCAAAATAAAAAATAAAAAATGCATAAAAGTAAATAGATAGGCCCTTCGCAGAGGGAAGCAGAGATTTGCAGAGGTGCTAGAGCTCAAGGTTTAAATTAGAGAGATAAAATTATTTTGAGAGGCATGCTTTTCCTGTCAACGAAAACGACCGAGAATTCCCAATATCTTCCATGCTAGACACATTATAGGCGGTTCCCAAACAGAAAATAAAGTTTATTTCCTTTCCACCATTCTTTCACAATCCATGGCTAGCCGTATCCACGGGTGCCTTCCATACCAACACTTTCCAAGGAATTTATTATTATCATCACATTAATTTTTTTTTCATTTCGGGATTGGGCATCCCTATTTCCTGCCACTCTCTCATGCAATGACAAGTGAATAAACACTCATTGTGAGAATAACACACCTAGCATGGAAAATATTGGCCACCCCCTGCCGCTTCATGAGCGGTACGGGCACACAAAACGTAAAATTATTTTGAAAAATTTAGAGTTGGCACATGCAAATTTACTTGGAACAGCATGGAAATACCGCATATAGGTAGGTATGGTGGACCATTTGGCACAACTTTGGGTTTAAGGAGTTGGATGCACAAGCAGCATTCCCGCTTAGTGCAAATGAAGGCTAGCAAATAGATTGAGAAGCGACCAACCAAAAAGCGAAAACGGTCATAAACATGCATTGAACATAACTAACACCGAATAATGCACCACAAGTAGGATATAATTTCGGTGCATAACTATTGACTTTATGTGCATGCATAGGGAATCACAAACCTTAACACCAATATTCTTACTAAATCACAATTACTCACTAACATGACTCACATGTTATCATCTCCATATCGCAAAACTATTGCAAGGAATCAAACTTATCATATCCAATGATCTTTCATGAAAGTTTTTATTATACCCCTCTTGAATATTCATCACTTTGGGACCAAATTCATATCTTGTGCAAATTACCATTACTATTATCAACTCTCAAAAAGATATAAGTGAAGCATGAGAGTGCAAATATTTCTTCAAAATTTAATTGTATCAACTCTCAAAATGATATAAGTGAAGCACGAGAGTTCAAATATTTCTTCAAAATATAGCCACCGCCGTGCGCAAAAAGATTTAAGTGAAGCACTAGAGCAACTACCTAGCTCAAAAGATTTAAGTGAAGCACATAGAGTATTCTAACAAATCATGATAAACGTGTGGCTCTCTCAAATAGGTGTGTCCAGCAAAGATGATTGTGACAAACTAAAAACCAAACAAAGCAAAGACTCATATAATACAAGATGCTCCAAGCAAAACTCATGATATGTGACGAATAAAAATATAGCTCCAAGTAAAATTACCGATAGTTGGTAGAAGAAAGAGGGGATGCCTTCCGGGGCATCCCGAAGCTTAGTTGCTTTAGTCTTCCTTGAATATTACCTTGGGGAGCCTTGTGCATCCCCAAGCTTATGCTCTTGCCACTCCTTATTCCTTCATCCATCGTGATCTCACCCAAAACTTGAAAACTTCAATCACACAAAACTCAACAAAACCTTCGTGAGATCCATTAGTATAACAAACAAATCTTTAACTTTAAGTACTGTAGTAAATTGATTTATATTTAATATTGGCATAATGCTACTGTACTCCAACTTCTCCATCACTCATACCCCCCGATATGATCCATAGATTCATCAATATAAGGAAACTATGCAACAAAAACAGAATCTGTCTAAAACAGAACAGTCTGTAAAGATCTATTTAAAAGCCATACTTCTGTAACAACAAAAATTCTGAAAAATTAGGACAACATGGGAAATTCATATACCAATATTGTGTAAAAATTTCAGATTTTTCCGACGCTCCAGTACAGAAATAAAATTCCAGCACTGGACGCAAAACTTTCTGTTTTCCAAACAGCATCAATTATACTATCTTCCAAATCATCCCAAAGGCTTTACTTGGCACAAACACTAATTAAAACATAAAAACACAATCATAACAGTAGCATAATTGTGTGCACACAAGAAAACAGAAATAAAAAGCAAAATTTTATTTTATTCATTGGGTTGCCTCCCAACAAGCGCTATTGTTTTATGACCCTAGCTAGGCATAATGCATAGTTTCAAGTATTGTCATCTTTGGTTTCCAGCTCCTCAATTACACAACCACTTATTTTAGGAGGTTCAACATACGAGTTTCCCATAATCACACTCCTAGGCAAAAAATCAAGAATTTTGTTCTTATAGATAGGTTCTTTTATCATATCAACAAAATTGGGGTGCACGCTAATCATTTTAAGATCCTCATTTCCCTTACTAGAAGTAGCACCATTGGTTTTAGGAACATACATAAACTTTCAATTTTTATTGGGAGGAGTTCTATCAATATTCTTAACGGAGGAAAAAGCCAAGCCCAAATTATTAATAATTTCTTCTATCTTATCCATTCTAGCGGGGCTTTGTTCTATTCTTTCATTAACTACCGGTTCCTTTTCCTTTAAGGTTTTCAATGTAATTCCTACCTTAGAACCAAATTGAGTGATATGATTATGAATTTTTTTATCTAAATTTTCAAGATGTTCAATAGTAGGTATTTTATTTTCAATAGCTTCTAACCTTTGCATAACATGTTCCAAGGTCAAAGTTGTTTCATTAACAGTGATAGGTGGTGATCCCACTAAATTTCCCATAGCATTGAAAGCATCCATAGAGGGACACATCAAGAAATTCCCTCCGGTAATGGTATCAAGTACAAATCTATACCAAGTAGTAATGCCCACATAAAAATTGCGAAGAAGGATGGTGGTGGATTGCTTACGAGTTGATCTATTATGAGCATCACAAATCCTATACCAAGCATCTTTTAAATTCTCTCCCCCTTTGTTTAAAATTAAGCACTTTATTTTCAGGGGTAATAGCAACAAGTGATGAACTAGCCATAGTGACGGAGCAAACAAGCAAAAGGGCAAACGGATTTTTTTTTGTATTTTTGTAAAAAAAAATAGAAGTGGGGGAGATGAAAACGAGAGGCAAAGGCAAATAAAATAAATGCAAGGAGACGAAAGTTTATGCGTAGGTACTTGATAGATGTTGATGATGTCTCCCGGCAACGGTGCCAGAAATTCTTCCTGCTACTTGTGAGCTGCATTGGGATTTCCCCGAAGAGGAGGGGATGATGCAGTATAGTAGAGATAAGTATTTCCCTCAATTATAAAACCAAGGTTATCAATCCAGTAGGAGAATCACGCAACAACTCGTTAGCAGCACCTGCACACAAAATAACAAATCCTCACACCCAACGCGAACAAGGGGTTGTCAATCCCTTGGTGGTTAATTGCAAGATTAAATTGTATGGTGATAGATAGATAGATCGAACAAAAATACAAAATAAAATAAATAAAGTAAAATTGCAGCAAGGTATTTTTGGGATTTTCAATATATGATAAAAGTAGACCCGGGGGCCATAGTTTTCACTAGAGGCTTCTCTCTTGAAAATAGCATACGGTAGGTAAACAAATTACTGTTGGGCAATTGATAGAAAAGCAAATAATCATGACGATATCCAAGGCAATGATCATGTATATAGGCATCATGTCCGAGACAACTAGACCAAAACGATTCTGCATCTACTACTATTACTCCACACATGGCCCGCTATCCAGCATGCATCTAGAGTGTTAAGTTCATAAAGAACGGAGTAACGCCTTAAGCAAGATGACATGATCTAGACAAAGTAAACTCATGCATGAATAAACCCCATCTTTTTACCCTTAATAGCAATGATACATACGTGTCATGTCCCTTTCTGTCACTGGGATTGAGCACCGCAAGATCGAACCCATTACAAAGCACCTCTCCCATTGCAAGATAAATCAATCTAGTTGGCCAAACCAAATCAATAGATCAGAGAGAAATACGAAGCTATAACAATCATGTATAAAAGAGTTCAGAGAAAACTCAAATAATACTCATGGATAATCTGATCATAAACTCACAATTCATCGGATCCCAACAAACACACCGCAAAAAGTGATTACATCGGATAGAACTCCAAGAACATCGAGGAGAACATTGTATTGAAGATCAAAAAGAGAGAAGAAGCCATCTAGCTAGTAACTATGGACCCGAAGGTCTATGGTAAACTACTCATGCATCATCGGAAGGGCAGCAAGGTTGATGTCGAGCCCCCTCCAGATGGGATCTCTCGAGAACAAGAACTTGCGGCAGCGAAAAAAGTATTTCATGGACTCCCCTATTGGTTTCCCGATTTTTGAGTATTTATAGAGGTGGAATTAGGTCAAACGGAGCAGAGGTGGGCCCACGAGGCACCAGGGCATGCCACCCCCCTTGGGGCGCGCCCTGGTGGCTCGTGGCCACCTCCTCTGTCTTCTGGCCCTCTCCCGAAGCTTCTAGTGTCTCTTATGTCCAGAAAAAAATCTCCAAAAAGTTTCGTGGCATTTGGACTTCGTTTGGTACTGATATTCTGAAAAACCAGAAACAGGCAAAAAACAGCAACTGGCACTAGGCACTAAGTTAATAGGTTAGTCCCAAAAATGATATATAAATGCTTGTAAGTGTATATAAAACATCCAAGATTGATACTATAATAGCATGGAACAATCAAAAATTATAGATACATTGGAGACGTATCATCCACTACGCAAATCAACTTTGCAGAAAATGGTTGAGCCACTTAATTCATCAAGCATGTCATCTAGCCTAGGAATAGGATGACGATAATGAATAGTAATATTATTAATGGCTCTACAATCAACACACATACGTGATGTACCATCCTTTTTCGGCACTAGAATAATAGGAACATCACAAGGACTAAGGGATTCACATATATAATCTTTGTCAAGAAGCTCCTGTACTTGACGCATAATCTCATTCGTCTCCTCTGGATTGGTACGGTATGGCGCACGGTTGGGCAGCGAAGCACCGGGAATTAAGTCAATCTGATGCTCAATCCCTCGAATAGGTGGTAATCCCGGTGGCACATCTTGTGGAAAAACATCAGCAAACTCCTGCAAAATGTTAGTAACAGCAGGAGGCAAAGAGGGAGGCACGTCCTTGAATGATAATAATGCCTCTTTTCACACAAAAGCATAGCAAACAGATTTACTAAAATCCAGATCAGTAATATCAGATTTGGTGGCAAGTAAACATCCACTTTTCGATTTTTTTCAGTGGCAACACTAGATGATGGTTTATTAGGCTTATTGTGTTGCTCAAATTCTTTTGCCACAATCTGAGTTTCACTCTTATTTTGCTCCTGTTTTGCTTTACTAGCTTTATTAAGATCATCTTTCAAAATGTGTTCAGGAGACATAGGAAGCAAAGTAATATGTTTATCCTTATGAATAAGAGTATACTGATTTTTTCTACCATGGTGTACATAATTTTTATCGAATTGCCATGGTCTACCAAGTAATAGGGAGCATGCTTGCATGGGTACCACATCACAATCAACATAATCAGCTTATGTAGCGATACTAAAATGCACACTGATGACCCACAAGTATAGGGGATCAATCATAGTCCTTTCGATTAGTAAGAGTGTCGATCCCAACGAGGAGTAGAAGGAAATTATAAGTGGTTTTCAGCAAGGTATTTTCTGCAAGTACTGAAAGTAGCGGTAACAGATAGTTTTGTGGCAATGTAATTCGTAACAAGTAACAATAGTAACCAAGGTGCAGCAAGGTGGCCCAATCCTTTTTATAGCAAAGGATAAGCTGGAACGTTCTCTTATATTAAGCAAAGCAATCTTGAGGACACATGGGAATTGTCGTCTAGTCACATTCATCATGTTTAGTTGATCCGTGTTCGCTACTTTGATAATTTGATATGTGGGTGGACCGGTGCTAGGGTGTTGTTCCTACATGAACAAACAACCCTCTTATGATTACCCCCTCTCGCAAGCATCCGCAACTATGAAAGAAGAATTAAGATAAATCTAACCATAGCATGAAACATATGGATCCAAATCAGCCCCTTACGAAATAACACATAAACTAGGGTTTAAGCTTCTGTCACTCTCGCAACCCATCATCTACTTATTACTCCCCAATGCATTCTCCTAGGCCCAAATATGGTGAAGTGTCATGTAGTCGACGTTCACATGACACCACTAGAAGAATAACAACATACACATCATCAAAATATCGAACGAATACCAACTTCACATGATTACTTATAACAAGACTTCTCCCATGTCCTCAAGAACAAAAGTAACTACTCACAAATCACATTCATGTTCAAGATCAGAGGTATATTGAATATGCTTGAGGATCTGAACATATAATCTTCAACGAAATAAACCAACTAGCATCAACTACGAGATGTAATCAACACTACTAGCAACCCACAAGTACCAATCTAAGGTTTTGGGACAAAGATTGAATACAAGAGATGAAATAGGGTTTGAGATGAGATGGTTCTGGTGAAGATGTTGATGAATATTGGTCCTCCCACGATGAGAGGATCGTTGGTGATATCGATGGCTTCGATTTCCCCCTCCCGGAGGGAAGTATCCCCGGCGGAATCGCTCCGCCGGAGAGCAAAAGTGCTCCTGCCCAGGTTCCGTCTCAAGACGGTGGCGCTTCATCCCGAAAGTCTTCTTCTGATTTTTCTAGGAAGAATAGCATCTTATAGGAGAAGATGGGCCCCAGAGGCCTATTGGGGGGCCCAGAAGCTCACAGGGCGCCCCCCTAAGCTTGTGGCTCTCTGGTGGGTCCACTCTTGGTATTTCTTTCGCCAATATTTTTTATATATTCTAAAATAATTCTCCGTAAATTTTCAGGTCATTTGGAGTTGTGGAGAATATCTATCTCTGCTGTAGCTTTTTTAGGTCCAGAATTCCAGCTGCCGGCAATCTCCCTCTTCATGTGAAATAATGACCCAAAACATAATAAATAATAGTAGGAAAACATGATGCAAAATGGGCATATCAACTCCCCCAAGCTTAGACCTCGCTTGTCCTCAAGCGAAAGCCGGAATCGATAATCATAACCACATGTTTAGAGAGAGAGAGAGGTGTCGATAAAACAAAATACGTGCATGAAAGCATCATGACCATTATCATAGCAGCAATATATCATCATAAAACTTCTCATGATCAAGTAATAATTCCTTCACAAGTTAAAGTATGAACCATAAACTTCATTGTTGAAACTAACAAACTATGATCTCTGTCATTGAAACAATTGCAGTTCATCATACTTTTGGAAAGATTCTATGTAAGAGCTTTGTATAGCAAGTTCACATACTCAGCTATCATTTAGTCTTCCATGATTGCTAACACTCACGGCATATTTATGGAGCAAATTTTTTAGTCAAACACATAGGAAGATGGGGGTTTATAGTTTTCACCTCCCAACTGATTTATCTCGAGGATAATGTCAACAATAATAACTCATGATCACCTACATCCAACTGGATATATGTCTGGATCTTTCCCTACCACATGATGCTTGCCAAGTAGAGAATAAATAAAAATGGAATAGGGATAAACACTATTGACTCTTGCATAAAAGTAAATACCGAAAAGTAAAAGATAGGCCCTTTACAGAGGGAAGCAGAGGTTGTCATGCGCTTTTATTTTGGGATGTGCAAGCTCTTAATGGAAAGGAACGTCACTTTATATTGCCCCTTGTGATAGCAAACTTTATTATGCAGTCTGCTACTTGTGAACTGCGTTGGGTTTCCCCGAAGAGGAGAGGATGATGCAGTATAGTAGAGATAAGTATTTCCCTCAGTTAAGAACCAAGGTTATCAATCCAGTAGGAGAACCACACAGAACCTCGTTAGCAGCAGCTACACACACAAAAGCAAACACTTGCACCCAACGCAAATAAGAGGGTTGTCAATCCCCTTAGCGGTCACTTGCAAGAATTAATTCTGATAGTGATAGATAGAAAAGTAAATTGCAAAAGAAAATAAAAGTAAATAAATTACAGCAAAGTATTTTTGGATTTTAATATATGGTAAAAGTAGACATGGGGGCCATAGTTTTCACTAGAGGCTTCTCTCTCGAACACATAGCATACGGTGGGTAAACAAATTACTGTTGGGCAATTGATAAAAGCGTATAGTTATGACGATATTCAAGGCAATGATCATGTATATAGGCATCATGTCCGAGACAAGTAGACCGACTCCTGCCTGCATCTACTACTATTACTCCACCCATCGACCGCTATCCAGCATGCATCTAGGGTATTAAGTGTAAAACAGAGTAACGCCTTAAGCAAGATAACATGATGTAGACAAAGTAAACTTAGGCAATATGATTAAGCCCCATCTTTTTATCCTTAATGGCAACAATACAAATACGTGTCTTGTCCCTTTCTGTCATTGGGATATAGAACACCGCAAGATTGAACCCATCACAAAGCACCTGTCCCATTGCAAGATAAATCAATCTAGTTGGCCAAACCAAACGAATAGATCAGAGAGAAATACAGAGCTATAAAAATCATGCATAAAAGAGTTCAGAGAAGACTCAAATATTTCTCATGAATAATGTAATCATAAACCCACAATTCATCGGATCCCAACAAACACACCGCAAAAGAAGATTACATCGAATAGAACTCCAAGAACAACGAGGAGAACATGGTATTAAAGATCAAAGAGAGAGAAGAAGCCATCTAGCTACTAGCTATGGACCCGTAGGTCTGTGGTAAACTACTCACACATCATCGGAAGGGCAGCAAGGTTGATGTGGAAGCCCTCCGTGATTGATTCCCCCTCCGGCAGAGTACCGGAAAAGGCCTCCAGATGGGATCGCGGAAGAACAGAGGAGAACAGAGGCTTGCGGCGGCGGAAAGGTTTTCTCTTATGTCCTTCTGGTATATTGGGAATATTTGGAAATTTATAGCGCTGGAATTAGGTCAAGAGGTGCCACGAGGGGCCCACAAGCCTAGGGGGCGCGCCTACCAGCCTGAGTGCGACCTCCGGGCTTGTCGCTCCCTCGTGACTCTTCTGGTCTTCTCCCGAAGCTTCTAGGGTCCCTTCTGGTCCAGAAAAAATTAATCCAAAGTTTTTTCTTCATTTGACTCCGTTTGATAATGATTTTCTGAAAAGGCAAAAACAGGCAAAAAACAGCAACTGGCACTGGGCACTAGGTTAATAGGTTAGTCCCAAAAAATGATATATAATTGCATATAAAACATCCAAGATTGATACTATAATAGCATGGAATAATCAAAAATTATAGATACGTTGGAGACGTATCAAACATCCCCAAGCTTAATTCCTGCTCGTCCTCGAGTAGGTAAATGATAAAAACAGAATTTTTGATGTGGAATGCTACCTAACATGTTTCATCTTGTAATTCTATTTTACGGTATGAATATTAAGATCCGAATGATTCAAAGCAATAGTCTATAGTATGATATAAAGACATCAATACTTAGGCATACTAACAAACAATCATGCCTTCCAAATTAAAAATGCTAAAAATCATATAATCCTGTCATGCTCCTTCTTCTTAACATAAAGAATTTATCATGCACAACCCTGGAGAAAATCAAGCAATTGGTTCATACTTTTTAGGGACATTTATATTTGTGCCCCTAACTGGAACCCACTACTCAGATTTGCCCCTAATTTCGAAGCATGCTCAAATTTGCCCCTCTGCCGTTAGTTGCCCTTATAGAAATGCCCTTCTGCGCCGTTACCGTCCGGTCAAAGGGCTTTGACCGTCTCGAAAAAAATAGCAAAAAAATTCAGAAAAATCTGAAATTTTGTGGGATCAAAGATACTCCGGTGCGCAAGGTGCGTGCAAATTTTTCGTGCTGTTTAGACATACCAGGAGCTCGTGGCAAAGGAAAAATGGTAAATCTGTACGCCTATGAACAGTAAATTCGAAAAAATAGCAAGAAAATTCAAAAAAATATGAAATTTTTGGCATCCAAGATGCTTGGGTGCGCAAGGTGTGTGCAAAACTTTGTTGTGTTTGGACATTATAGGAGCTCGTGGATAAAAAAACAAAATTTGGCTCAGAAAAAACTTTGAAAAAATACACGATTTTATTTTTTTTGCTAGAGCTCCTCGCATGTCATTTGATAACAAAATTTTGCACACACCTTGCGCACCCGAGCATCTTGGATGCCAAAAAACTTCATGTTTTTTTGAATTTTCTTTCTATTTTTTAGAATTTACTATTCATATGCGTACGTATTTATTGTTTTCCTTTGCCACGAGCTCCTGGTATGTCTAAATAGCACAAAAATTTGCACGCACCTTGCGCACCTGAGTATCTTTGATCCCACAAAATTTCAGATTTTTCTGAATTTTTTTGCTATTTTTTTCGAGACGGTCAAAGCTCTTTGACCGGACGATAACGGCGTAGAAGGGCATTTCTATAAGGGCAACTAACGGCAGAGGGGCAAATTTGAGCATGCTTTGAAATTAGGGGCAAATGTGAGTAGTGGGTTCCAGTTAGGGGCACAAATGTAAATGTCCCAACTTTTTAACGCGCTTCAGCTTTTTCAACCCCTACGCAATACATGAGCGCAAGCCATGGATATAGCACTATGGGTGGAATAGAATGATGATAAAGATTAATAAGGGGATGTCAAAAAGAGAAGATAGTCTCACATCGACGAGGCTAATCAACGGGCTATGGAGATGCCCATCAATTGATGTCAATGCGAGGAGTAGGGATTGCCATGCAACGGATGCACTAAGAGCTATAAGTGTATGAAAACTCAAAATAAAAACTAAGTGGGTGTGCATCCAACTGGCTTGCTCATGAAGACCTCGGGCATTTGAGGAAGCCCATCATCGGAATATACAAGCCAAGTTCTATAATGAAAAATTCCCACTAGTATATGAAAGTGACAACATAGGAGAGTCTCTATATAAAAAACATGGTGCTACTTTGAAGCACAAGCATGGAAAAAGATAGTAACACAACCCCTTCTCTCTTTTTCTCTTTTTTTTTCACTGGGCTCTTTTTGGCTTTTTTTTAATCTCCTCACTGGGAAAATGCTCTAATAATGATGATCATCACACTTCTATTTACTTACAACTCAAAAATTACAACTCTATACTAGAACAAATATGACTCTATATGAATGCCTCTAGCAGTGTATCAGGATGTGCAATGATACTAGAGTAACATGTATGAAAATGATGAACGGTGGCTGAGCCACAAATACTATGTTAGCTATATGATCATGCAAAGCAATATGACAATGATGATGTGTGTCATATAAAAAGAACGGTGGAAGTTGCATGGCAATATATCTCGGAATGGCTATGGAAATGCCATGATAGGTAGGTATGGTGGCTGTTTTGAGGAAGATATAAGGAGGCTTATATGTGATAGAGCGTATCATATCACGGGGTTTGGATGCACCGGCGAAGTTTGCACCGACTCTCGATGTAAGACAGGGCAATGCACGGTACCGAAGAGGCTAGCAAATTGCGGAAAGGTGAGAGTGCGTATAATCCATGGACTCACATTAGTCATAAAGAACTCACATACTTATTGCGAAAGTTTATTAGCCCTCAAAGCAAAGTACTACTATGCATGCCCCTAGGGGGGAGGTTGGTAGGAGTTAACCATCGTGCGCCCCCGACCGCCACGCAAAGGAAGACAATCAAGAATAAATCATGCTCCAACTTCTTAGCATAACGACAGACCATACGTGCATGCTTCGGGAATCACAAAACCTAACACCAATATTCTTACTAAACCACAATTATGTACTAGCACCTCCCACATATTACCATCTTAATATCGCAAAACTATTGCAAGGAATCAAACTTATCATATTCAGTGATCTACATGAGAGTTTTTATTATATCCCTCTTGAATACCTATCATATTAGGACCAAATTCATAGCCCGTGCATATTACCATTGCTATTTATTAGACTCTCAAAAAGATATAAGTGAAGCATGAGAGTGCAATTTTTTCTTTAAAATATAACCACCGCCGTGCTCTAAAAGATATAAGTGAAGCACTAGAGCAACTGCCTAGCCCAAAAGATATAAGTGAAGCACATAGAGTATTCTAACAAATCACGAATAATGTGTGTCCCTCTCAAAAAGGTGTGTTCAGCAAAGATTATTGTGGCAAACTAAAAAGCAAACAAAAGCAAACTAACTATATCACAAGACGCTCCAAGTAAAACACATATCATGTGATGAATAAAAATATAGCTCCAAGTGATATACCGATAGATTGTAGATGAAAGAGGGGATGCCATCCGGGGCATCCCCAAGCTTAGACGCTTGAGTCTTCCTTGAATATTACCTTGGGGTGCCTTGGGCATCCCCAAGCTTAGGCTCTTGCCGCTCCTTATTCCTTTATCCATCGTAGTCTCACCCAAAACTTGAAAACTCCAGCACACAAAACTCAACAGAAACCTCGTGAGATCCGTTAGTATAACAAATAAATCTTAAACTATAGTTACTGTTGTAAATTTATTCATATTTAATATTGGCATAATTCTACTGTACTCCAACTTCCCCATGGCTCATACCCCCCGATACGATCCAAAGATTCATCAAAATTAGCAAACTATGCAACAAAAACAGAATCTGTCTAAAACAGAACAGTCTGTAAAGATCTATTTAAAATCCATACTTCGGTAACTCAAAAAATTCTGAAAAATTAGTGCAACGTAAAACATTCATATATAAATACTGTGTAAAAATGTCAGATTTTTCTGATGCACCAGTACAGAAATAAAAATCAAATACTGGAGACAAAACTTTCTGTTTTCCAAATAGCATCAATTATACTATCATCCAAATCATCCCAAAGGAATTACTTGGCACAAACACTAATTAAAAGATAAAAACACAATCATAACAGAGGATACAATTTTGTGACACAAGAAAATAAAATTTTGCAATAAAAATAAATATTGGGTTGCCTCCCAACAAGCGCTATTGTTTTATGCCCCTAGCTAGGCATAATGCATTGTTTCAAGTGTTGTCATCCTTCAAATTAATTCCATAGGTGGCCCTCATAATAGATTCATATGGTGGCTTAATTCTCTTTCTAGGGAAGTGTTCCATCCCTTTCTTTAATGGGAATTGAAATCTTATATTACCTTCTTTCATATCAATAATAGCACCTATGGTTCGTAGGAAAGGCCTACCAAGTATTATAGGACAAGAGGGATTGCATTCAATATCAAGCACAATAAAATCCACGAGCACATAATTCCTATTTTCAATAATAAGCACATCATTTATTCTACCCAATGGTTTTTTAATGGTGGAATCCGCTAGATGTAAATTAAGGGAACAAGCATCCATGTTGGTGAGACCTAGCACGTCACATAAAGATTTTGGTATAGTAGAGACACTAGCAACTAAATCACACAAAGCATTGCATTCATAATCTTTGATTTTAACTTTGATAGTAGGTTCCCATTCATCATGTAATTTTCTAGGAATTGAAACTTCCAACTCAAGCTTTTCTTCATGAGCTTTTATCATAGCTTCTACAATATGTTTAGTAAAATCTTTATTTTGTTCATAGGCATTAGGTGAATTAATCATGGATTGTAACAAGGAAATACATTCAACTAAAGAGCAATTATCATAATTAAAGTCCTTTTAATCCAAAGTAGTGGGCACATCACTATTTAAAGTTTTGACCTCTCCAAACCCACTTTTATCATTTTTATCAATAAGATCATCACCCTCCAAATAATTTGGACGCCTTCTAACTAAAGTTGACTCATCTCCAATCCCTTTTTCATCAAGTTTTATATTACTAAACAGGGATTCAATAGGTGAGATACCAATCATTTTAATATCTTCATCATTACTACGATACAAACCGGATGGAATGGCTTTTTCTAGGAATTCTCGCTTAGCTCTCAACCTAGCGGTTCTTTCTTTACTTTCATTAATGGAGACATAGATAGCTTTAATAGACTCATTTATATCATGCTTGGGTGGCAAAATTTTAATTTTGAGAGTTTCAACATCATGAGCAATTATATCCATGTTCCTAGCCATGTCATCAACTTTATTCAATTTTTCTTCTACCATAGCATTGAAAATATTTTGAGAATTAATAAATTCTTTAATATTACTTTCAAGATCAGAGGGTATCCTATTATTATTATTATACGAATTACCATAGGAATTACCATAATTATTAGAGGAATTTTCGGGAAACGGCCTAGGATTGAAATTACCCCTATAAGCATTGTTGTTGAAATTATTTCTAGAAACGAAATTCACATCAATAGCATCATTATTTTGCTCAATCAAAGTAGACAATGGCACATCATTAGGATCAATATGAGCATTTTACTAGCAACCAATTTCATAAGAGCATCCATCTTATCACTCAAAGTATTAATTTCTTCGATAGAATTTACCTTCTTACCAGTTGGAGTTCTTTCAGTGTGCCATCAAAAATAATTTGTCATAATATTATCAAGGAGTTTTGTAGCTTCTCCCAATGTAATTTCCATAAAAGTACCACCTACGGCAGAGTCTAAAAGATTTCTAGAAACTAAGTTTAGTCCCGCATAAATTTTTTGTATGATCATCCATAAGCTTAAACCATGAGTAGGGCAATTTCTTATCATTAATTTCATTCTCTCCCAAGATTGTGGAACATGTTCATGCTCAAGTTGCTTAAACTTCATAATTTGATTTCTTAGAGAAATAATCTTAGCGGGAGGAAAATACTTGGTAATAAAAGCATCCTTACACTTATCCCAAGAATCAATACTATTTTGAGGCAAGGATGAAAACCAAGTTTTAGCACGATCTCGTAGTGAGAACGGAAATAATTTCAATTTAACAATATCATTATCCACATCTTTCTTCTTTTGCATATCACAATGTTCAACAAAAGTATTAAGATGGGATGCAGCATCTTCATTAGGACTACCAGAAAATTGTTCTTTCATAACAAGATTAAGCAAATCAGCATTAATGTCACACGACTCCGCACTAGTGGCGGGGGGTGGGAAATTGGAGTACTAATAAAATCATTATTATTAGTATTGGAAAATTCACAAAATTTTGTGTTCTCTTGAGACATAGCGACAAAGCAAGCAAACTAGCAAATAAAAAAATTGTGTTTTTGTAAAATTGTTTTAGAAGTGGGGGAGATGAAAATGAGAGGCAAATGCAAATAAAAATGCAAATGAAAATAAGAGCAAGTAGATGATAGTTTATGCGAAGGTACTTGATAGGTTTTGGTGATGCCTCCCTGGCAACGGCACCAGAAATTCTTCCTGGTACTTGTGAACTGCGTTGGGATTTCCCCGAAGAGGAGAGGATGATGCAGTACAGTAGAGATAAGTATTTCCCTCAGTTAAGAACCAGGGTTATCAATCAGTAGGAGAACCACACAGAACCTCGTTAGCAACACCTACACACACAAAAGCAAACACTTGCACCCAACGGAAATAAGAGGGTTGTCAATCCCCTTAGCGGTCACTTGCAAGGATTAATTCTGATAGTGATAGATAGAAAAGTAAATTGCAAAATTAAATAAAAGTAAATAAATTACAGCAAGATATTTTTGGATTTTAATATATGATAAAAGTAGACCCGGGGGCCATAGTTTTCACTAGAGGCTTCTCTCTCGAACACATAGCATACGGTGGGTAAACAAATTACTGTTGGGCAATTGATAGAAAAGCGCATAGTTATGACGATATTCAAGGCAATGATCATGTATATAGGCATCATGTCCGAGACAAGTAGACCGACTCCTGCCTGCATCTACTACTATTACTCCACCCATCGACCGCTATCCAGCATGCATCTAGGGTATTAAGTGTAAAACAGAGTAACGCCTTAAGCAAGATAACATGATGTAGACAAAGTAAACTCAAGCAATATGATTAAACCCCATTTTTTATCCTTAATGGCAATAATACAAATACATGTCTTGTCCCTTTCTGTCACTGTGATATAGAACACCGCAAGATTGAACCCATCACAAAGCACCTCTCCCATTGCAAGATAAATCAATCTAGTTGGCCAAACCAAACGGATAGATCGGAGAGAAATACAGAGCTATAACAATCATGCATAAAAGAGTTCAGAGAAGACTCAAATATTTCTCATGAATAATCTGATTATAAACCCACGATTCATCGGATCCCAACCAACACACCGCAAAAGAAGATTACATCGAATAGAACTCCAAGAACATCGAGGAGAACATGGTATTTAAGATCAAAGAGAGAGAAGAAGCCATCTAGCTACTACCTATGGACATGTAGGTCTGTGGTAAACTACTCACACATCATCAGAAGGGCAGCAAGGATGAAGCCCTCTGTTGGGGATATTTCCCGGCATAATGACCCGGCAGAAAGATAACCCGGCCATAGAGCTATGAGGCTCAGTGGGTTATCTCTCTGCTGGGCGTTGAAGAAACATAATGGGCCAGTTTGGCGGAGACCTGGCGCAAGGGCCGGCTCAGCGTGTGGGCCGGCTTGAGGAAAGTTAAAGACAAGATGATCACCTTGGAGAACAAGGTAACTAGAGTAAGAATAAGGTACGGGTTAAGACTACGACCCGGACTCTCATGTATGCCTAGGGCTCAACCTGTTATGTAAAGGGGAGCGCCTAGGTTAGAAGGACGAGGTTGCAATCTCTCGAGAGCTAGGTTAGCGAATCCGCACCCTTGTAATCGAGATCCAAAGCAATACAATCAAGCAGGACATAGGCTTTTACCTCCATCGTGAGGGGCCAAACCTGGGTAAACTCGTGTCTTCTCGTTCCCGATCAACCCCGTTAAGCTTCCACCTTCGTGCGATGGCCTCATCACTAAGCCCTTTCACGAAGGCATCTGCCGTGTCAAAACCATGATAGTTGGCACCCACCGTGGGGCCTACACACGGTGGAGTTGAGTTCTTGGCGGGAGCCCTCCCAGGGTTTGGGAAGTACGTGATCGGCCAGATGATGAAGAGCCACCGCGGGAAGCTGTACATCGACGATATAGGATGGGGTCCCGAGGCCGACTCAATAGAGTCAGGGTACAGGGTTCCCTTCGGCCAGATCCATGTCTTCATCGGCGTTATTGTCGAATTAGGGCCCGAGCTAGACATCTTCACCGACAACGTTGAGTTGGCTCATCGTGCCAGACCCAGGCCGACAAGACCTGCCCCGCCGAGGGCCGGCCGAAAGCATGTTTTCGTGGGGTTCACCCAGTGCGTGGCCTTGTCAGAGAACTCTCTCTCTGGAGACGATACCCTTGTTCAATCTGATGGTGAGTTATCTATGGGAGAAACCGAGTCGATCCGTCCCTTGTATGATGGAAGGCTCGGAGGATACACCGATGAAGTTTTTCCGAAAGCCCTTGAGCTACCTCGATTTGCTGCAGTCTACATGGCGGGCAGGCAAGACCCCACTCGCGACCCAGTAGATCCAGCAGCAGGGCAGAATCTCACCATTGCCGGCTCAGGAGGAGCCGGCGCAGCCGCTGCCGGCTCACAAAGGTTCGGGGCGCAGGCGCTCGCGGAGATGATGACTACTCTAGCGACTCTACTGGCAGAGCCGGTGACCACAAAAAACGCGGCCGCGCGCAATACAGAGATCGCGAAGTGCCGTGAGCAGTTGACCAAGATCCAAGAGGATGGCAATGCGGAGAATACCCCCATGGCGGAAACACAAGCACGACTTGCCGAGGAGACAAAGCGCTTGGAGGAGGAGGCTCTCTACCTAAGCCGCCGACAAGCCGAGTCTGAGTTCGTCCACCGGAGGTGGCACCAAAGCCGGCTTCCGGCCCACATTGAGCCAACGCAGCAGTATACTACACCGAATGATCCACAGGCTCCGGTTAACCCGGGGGCTCGTGTTGTGTCCCCAGGAGGGCCACCGCCGCGGCAGCCGGCTCAACGGAGGGAGACGGTTCAGCATCAGACGCCAGTTCGACAGCAGCAGTTGCCGCCTCGCCGATTCCAGACCCCAATTTGATACTATTCCAACCTGATGGACAATGTACTAGCGGCGACACATAACTTGGCAGCAATTCGGGTTGAAGGAGATGGACCGGCTCAGGTTGACGCTAGGAACACCATTGAGATGCTCAAAACAGCAGTGACACAGCAGGCAAACTATTCTCATAGTCAGCACCGGCTTCACTCAACTCCTCACCAGAGCCGCACTAGGAGCCAATGTCCTGAGTCGCCGGCAATTTCCAGTAGTGAGCAGCGCAGGAGGGGCGCACAACCACTCATGAATCAGCAACAGCCCAGGATCCCTAATGCCCAAGAGATTGTTGACACCGCTCGGGCTCTATGGGCATTGGAAGGGGAAAACACACGTGCAGTGTACAATCAGCCCATGGCGCAAAACCCTCCCACCGCAACCCCGACAGACGCCCGCGCAGGTGGTCTGTCGAGCTAGATAGTTGGGAGTCCCTATTTAGTCCTAGCATTACGAGACGCGGGAATGCCGCCGGATTTCAAGGGTCCTTGCAAAGTGCCAAATTACACAGCTGACCTCGAGTCGGCTGAGTGGATAGAGAGTTATTAATTAGCTATGGATCTATTGGAGGCTAGTGAAGCAGTCTGCGCGCGTTATCTGCCTCTCATGTTGGAAGGTCCAGCATGTACCTGGTTGAAAAACTTGCTGGTAAATTCCATTAACACCTGGCAGGAGTTGAAGGAGCGTTTCATGAAGAATTTCCATGGGACTTGCAAGCGTTCGACCACAATTGTTGATCTCGAGCATTGTGTTCAGCGTGAGGATGAGTCGGCACATCATTGGCCTCGCCGGGTTGCGGAGGTCATCCACTCTTCTGATAGTATAACAACCCAGCAGGCAGTACTTGTTCTGGAGTGAAATTGCAAGTTCCAGCCCTTGGTTCAGAAGCTCGGGCGGCTCAAGCGGAAAGTCCAGGACATGGGCGATCTCATGGATGTTTTAACCCGACATGCTGAGTCAGATAGCACAAAGGATCCTACGTCTGATGATGACAAGTCTGGCAAGGGCAAGAAAAATGGTGGCAAGGGTCACCAGCAGAACAATGGCAACAGGCAAGCCACTAATAACAACAAGCGTAAGAATTATGAGGGCGGCTCTGATCTGGTAGCAAATACCAATACCGATGGGAAGAATCAGCACCAGAACAATAGTTCCAGTAAGCCTTTTTCCGCTAATCACCCTCGTAGCTTTGAGGAGGCTCTCAAGGGTCCATGTCCCAAACATAGTTTTGATGGTAAGCCGTCTACCCATTCATGGGAAAACTGTTACATTATGCAAGAGTTCTCCAAGCGGATATTCCAGAATCATCACAATGGGGGCGGCAACGGAGGGCACCCTGGCAACCCTGGACCCGGCAACCAGGGAGCCGTCTCATAGGGGCACTTCGCAGGCCCCGGGTTCCAGGGGAACCACGGTCAGAATGCCGGGTTTCAGGGGGCTGGCAATACTGGAGGCAATAGCCAGCGCAAAAACCAAGGAAATCGGAATCAAGGTGGCCAGTCTGGGTTCCAAAGCAATCTGAAGCAGTTGAACAGTGGCCAGTATCATGTTTTTACCACCAGTACCTGCAAGCATGATCGAAAGGTTCAGTGGAGAGACGCCCACTTGGTTGAGCCGGCAGTCCCGTATTACCAAAACTAGTCGGAGCAGCCGGTCACTTGGAGTCGGGCGGATCATCCGGAGTTTATCGACCACCCCGGCCATCTGGCCTTGGTAGTAGCACCCCAAGTCGGCGGTTACACATTGATGAAAGTGCTCATGGATGGCGGCAGCAACATCAATATCCTTTACTATGATACTTTCAGACGGATGAATTTGTCCGAGAAACAGCTCACCCCTTCCACTACAGTTTTTCATGGCATTGTCCCTGGCAAGTCGGCTTATCCCATTGGTAGGATTTCTCTAGAGGTGGCCTTCGGCGATGAATTTAATTATCGCTCGGAGTTCTTGTCTTTTGAAGTAGTGAAGCTTAAAAGCCCCTATCATGCCCTCTTCGGAAGGTCGGCTTACGCGCGGTTCATGGCGCGTCCGTGCTATGTTTATCTGAAATTAAAAATACCTGGTCCGAAGGGTACCATTATTGTTGAGGGTAACCGGAAAGTTGCACTTGAGTGCGACGAAGGAGATGCAGCTTATGCTGAGTCGGCTTGTGCGGCAGAAGAGCTGAAGTACTACAAGGACAATGTTGACCCGGCTGACAGAACTTCTCTGAAGAAGCCAACGACTGAGTCTGACCTTTTGCTCAAATTCAAGTCGGCCAGAGACACCAAGCAAGTGAATTTTACCCCTGGTAATTCTTCTGAGCAGTTTACTATCGGGGCGAATATGGATCCAAAATAGGAAAGCGCGCTCATCGAATTCATCCATGAGAATCGGGACATTTTTGCATGGAAACCTTCTGACATGCCAGGTGTACCGAGAGAACTTGCTGAGCACTCCCTTAATGTGGATCCTAAGTTTAAGCCTGTTCGGCATTATCTCCGCCGTTTCAATGAGGAGAGGCGGAAGGCCATTGGTGAGGAGGTGGCCCGGCTCCTCGCTGCCGGGTTTATTGTTGAAGTTTTTCATCCAGAGTGGTTGGCTAACCCGGTGCTTGTTCTAAAGAAAAACGGGACTTGGCGGATGTGTGTTGATTACACGGACCTGAATAAAGCTTGTCCGAGTGATCCTTTTGCTCTGCCCTATATTGACCAGATCATTGATGCCACGGCGGGTTGTGAGTGTTTATGCTTTCTGGATGCCTACTCAGGTTATCATCAGATCAAAATGACGCACGAGGACCAGGAAAAGACGGCTTTCATCAGGCCCTTTGGAGCTTTCTGCTACACGTCCATGCCGTTTGGTCTGAAGTGTGCATAGGCGACTTATCAACGTTGTGTCCAAAATTGTTTTCATAAGCAGATTGGGCGGAATGTTCATGCATATGTCGATGATATCGTGGTCAAGTCTCAGAAGAAGGAAACCTTGTTGGATGATCTTAAGGAAACGTTTGACAATCTCCGAGTCTACCAGATGAAGCTCAACCCGGAGAAGTGTGTCTTCGGTGTTCCTGAGCACGGAATTGAGGCCAACCCAGAAAAGATCAAAGCAATCACGACCCTGGCTAAGCCAGCCAATCTCAATGCAGTCCAGAAGTTGGCCGGGCGGGTCATGGGTTTAAGCCGGTTCATCAGCCGACTTGGGGAGAAGGCAATTCCACTTTACCAATAGCTCCGGAAGACAGACAACTTTGTTTGGAGCGATGCTGCAGATCAATCCTTTGAGTCTCTCAAGAAGCAATTATCTGAGCCGCCCATCCTTGTTGCTCCCTAGGAGAAGGAGCCAATGTTGTTATATATCGCAGCCAACAGCAAAGCCGTCAGTGTTGCAGTGGTTGTGGAACGCAAAGAAGCAGGCAAGGAGTACCCAGTTCAGCGACCTGTGTATTACACCAGTGAAGTTTTAACAGAGTCCAAGCAACGGTATCCGCATTGGCAGAAGCAGGTCTACGGTGTGTTTATGGCAAGCCGCAAATTGAAGCATTACTTCCATGAGCACCCAATTACTGTGGTCAGTTCAGCACCTCTTGGCGACATAATTCAGAACAGGGAGGCTACTGGCCGGGTTGCCAAGTGGGCTATAGGGCTTGGGCCGCATCATCTCAAATATATGCCACGCACTGCTATCAAGTCTCAAGCTTTAGTGGATTTCATCAATGACTGGACTGAGTTACAGGCTCCGGAGGAGAAGCCGGATACAACATATTGGTCCATCCACTTTGACGGCTCAAGGTAGATCGAAGGCTCGGGGGCTGGGGTTGTGATAACTTCCCCGCGAGGTGATAAGTTTTGTTATGTTTTAAGGCTTATGTTCCCCTATACTAACAATGCAGCAGAATATGAGGCTTTGCTTCATGGGCTCCGTATGGCTAAGGAGATGAATCTAAGCCGGGTCAGATGTTTGGGCGACTCAGATTTAGTGGCTCAACAGGTTTCTGGAACTTGGGATTCCAAGGATCCCCTTATGGCGGCTTATAGGCAAGCAGTCACAAATATTGTGGGGCACTTCAAAGGTTATCAGGTCGATCATATTGATCGCCGGCTTAACGAGGCAGCAGATGCATTGTCTCGTTTGGGGTCTCAGCGAAAGCCTGTTCCACCCAATGTTTTCCTTGATGTTTTACACAACTCGTCAGTCAAGTTACTGACGGAGGAAGACCTTGCTATTCCTGATCTTGAGGCGGCATTAGTTGCTGCTATTCATGCTATTCCAGATTGGACTGTACCCTACCTGGCTTACTTAAGCCGTGGCAAGCTCCTAGCAGAGGAAATCATCGCTCGGCAGATTATCAGGCGATCCAAGTCTATGACTATAGTCAATGGTGAGTTACACAGACGAAGTGTCACAGGCATTTTTTAGTGTTGTGTTTCGCCTGCGGAGGGTCATGCAATTCTCAATGAAATCCACTCTGGTGATTGTGGGCATCATGCCGGCTCAAGATCGTTAGTTGCGAAAGCTTTTCGGCATGGATTTTACTGGCTCACAGCGCACGCAGATGTAGAGGATATTGTCCGTAAGTGTGATGGTTCTCAGAAATTTGCTCGTCAAGCTCATGTGCTGGCTCAAGAGTTGAGGATGATCCCAATAACCCGGCCTTTTGCAGTCTGGGGGCTTGACATGGTTGGGCCTTTCAAGAGATCCAAAAATAAGCACACTCACTTATTGGTGGCAGTTGATAAATTCACTAAGTGGGTTGAAGCTGAGCCAGTCGGCCGTTGTGACGCTGCTACAATGGTTAAATTCCTCAAAAGGCTAATCTATCGTTTCGGTTATCCACATAGCATTATTACAGACAATGGCACCAATCTTTCCAAAGGAGTCATGAAGCAGTTCTGTCAACAGGAGCACATCAGGTTGGACTTAGCATCTATGGTGCATCCTCAGTCTAATGGATAGGCGGAACGTGCTAATCAAGAGTTGCTACGTGGTATCAAACCCTAGCTCATGGTGCCTTTACAATGCACGCTGGGTTGCTGGGAAGAGGAGTTACCTGCAGTGCTTTGGAGCATACGGACCACTCCCAACAGGTCGACAGGCTACACGCCGTTTTTCCTGGTCTATGGTGCAGAGGCTGTTTTTCCAAGTGACATTCATCATGATTCCCCCCGAGTTACAGCATATGTGGAAGCTGATAATGAGCAGGCTCGCCAAGACGCTCTTGATGCTCAAGAAGAGGAACGTGAACTTGCCGCATCCAGATCTGCAATCTATCAACAAGACCTATGTCGCTATCACAACCGTAGATTTCGAAGCCGTACCTTTCAGGAAGGCGACTTAGTGCTCCGTCTAATACAAGATCAGACATGCATGCATAAGCTTTCGCCTCCTTGGGAAGGACCCTTCGTCATTAGCAAGAATCTCAACAATGGGTCATACTATCTTGTTGACATACGTGAAGCAAATCAGTCATGTACCTCTGAGGAGGAGGGCAGCCGACCCTGGAATATTGCACATCTCCGGCCATACTATACCTAAGTCATGGACTGGATAGTATCTTTTGTACATACCTTCATCATGTATATACATGTTATGATCAATGAAATAAAGTCGGCATCTCTGTATAAGAGAGTTTGTTGTTTCGCCTCAAATTGTGTGATGAGTCTTTATTCTTTGATCATTGGTTACTTGGGGGCTTCCAACTCATCGAGTTTAGCTTTAACATCCCTTTTAACCCGGCAAACGCCAAAAATTTCCTTGGTTAAACCTGCCTATTAGCAAGATGCTACTTCGAAAAGGTGACCCGGTGTATGCCTGATGAGTCAATCATAGAGGTGACCCTGAACTCATCAAAGTTAAAACACTAGTTGGTCACATGAGAGCCGGCTTTCAGAGAGCTAGGATAAACCAAAAGAGGCGCAAAGCCTACTTCGCAGAAGCGAATCAGACTCGTGCCTCGAAAGTCGGTCTTTATGTCGTGCCTTGAAAGCCGGCTTTTACTTTTTGCATAGATGCATTATTTTTGTCTTTAGCATGCATGCATACATCCTTACATTTCATACATTCTGCATTAAAGTTTCTCTTGCTTGTTAAGCCGGTGTCAGAATCACCGGATTGTTTTACCATGAAGATTTTTATCTTCTCTCGGCATCACTGGTGTTCGAGTTCATCACCGGCATAGCCGGGTCACCGATATTCTTTCAGGTGTTCCATGGTCCATCACATCCTGCACATTGCTGAATTGGTCGTGTCGTCAATCATACATTTTAAACTATAAGATTGATGTCTATTCTGATAGCAGTAAAAGATTTGTCATTCAGGGTAGTCAACCAATTTTACAAGTAAAACAATACAAGTGCACGATGGCACTTGCACCAGCAAAAAGTTTACATCTACTGCTATTACAAGCCACATCAGGGCTGTGATCAAGTCAGCTGTTTCTGTCACTTTCAAATTACACAGATTTGTGAGCCGGCAATCTAATTCTTCGGGTTAAGGTTCGCCCTAGAGGTTGATGGGTTGTCATGTGCCGACTCTTCCCGCTCGTCGTCATCCGCCGCCTCTTCCTGACTTGCCGACTCGTCGACTACCCACTAGATTGATCGCAAAGCTTCCAATACTGAATTGGCTGTTATCACAGATGAAGGGTCGATGTCAGGGGCAAAGGTTTGCTTACGCGGATGGGTCAGGGTGACCGGCTGAGGGTTCGGCGGCTCAATCCGTTCATTGGCTTCAGAATATCCGGCTTGATATTTTGTGAGATCTATCTCTTCCGTCAATTCTATTGCAGCTACCCGGGTTTCTTTCACGCACCGCATAAAATCCTTCTTGGTAAAAGGCGTGTCGTCGGTGTTGGATTCTGGATAGCCGCCCACCAGTTGAGCCGGATCCAATTCTCGGGCATATGCCTTGGCACGTGCAAGGGCGGTAAGAGCTTCATAATGGCAAGCCGCCTTCTTCCACTCTTGAAACCACTGAGGCACAATGGACAGCTCTTTCAGCATGTCTACAATCAGTTGGGGCGGCGCCTTGGTGTTCTTCGCCGCCATGATGCAGTGTGAGCCGCCTATATACAACTGCTCTAGAAAGGAGTACACAACTTTAAGCTTGACCAGTGGAAGCTCCCCGAGGTTATGACTCCTTCGGCCTACAAATGGAGAGGAAAGAGTGTCAAAGAACCCGGCTTAACATGTTCAGTCGGCATATTACATCAATCTTGTGAGTTTTCCGGCTTACCGAAGATGGCGCTACACATTGTGGTGATATGGCCTTTTAATGTGGCTAGTTCTTGAGTCACCGGCTCAAGTTTCGCCTCGGCCTCTTCGGCGCGTTTGACCAGGATGGCCTTCTCATCTTCAAATGTTTCTTCAGCCTTCTTCAGCGTTTCCTTCGCCGTGAGCAGTGACTTGTGAAAATCTGAAGATAGGCGTTCTGCTTTCTCCCGGAGTTTTCTTTCTTTTCTTGCTTCCTTTTGGAAGCCGGCAGTTTGTGACCCCACCTCATTTAGCATGTCCTGCATCACAGTTTACAAAAATAGCAGATATATATTTGTAATAGTCCCGAGCCGCCATGAGGTCGACCCGACACTTGGGGGCTACATCTATCAAAGCTCTCCAAGATTAACAAGTCCCATGAAGATGCAGGCATTCAACATGGCACTAGGGGGCTAATGCATATGTTTTTCATCAATACATGCAAAGACCCGACTTATCATGCAATGATGAGCCGGCCCTCGGGGGCTACCATTTGTTGCTCTATATGAAGATACATTTGCAGAAGTCCCGGGTCATCATATCATAATGACCCGGCCCTTGGGGGCTACATATATATATATATATGTGTATAGTTAGGTGACAAGGATTACCTCATACTTCCGTTTGAGAGAAGATACCATTGCAATCTCAGTGTCCCGGCTCTCAGACAGTCGGGTTAAGACAGCTTGATGTAGCTAGTCAACATTTTGATCCTCAAATGAGTGGAATTGAAGAGCTGCCTTCCCTTTATTTTTCATTGGCGACTCAGCCTTGGCAGGGATTTTTGTCAAGGTGGTGGAAGTTTCTGGCAGAGGGTTCTGGTTTTCACCAGTCACTACTACCTCGTCCTGGGCCTTGTCAACAGGCTATTCTTCTATCCTGATATCCTTTCCCTGATCAACACAAGGAGGAGAAGCGTGAGCAGGGTTCATTACAATATCCTGCTGTGGCAGCTCGTCTTGCATCGCTGGCTCATCCGGAATTTCTGGGTTGTTTGCTGCTACTTCCTGAGAAGGACCTTCTTTCTCGACAGTTGGGTTGGAAGGCTTGGCAGCAGGTTTCTTCTTGATGGCTTTAGCGCTGCACAAAGATAAAACGTTGTTATTCAGTCATGGGATAAAGCAATAATACAAGTTTGAAAAGTAAAAGTGAGCTATACCCAGGATTGATATTAAAGGCCGGTGCTTGAGTAGCGCTGGATTCATCTGAAGAAGGGGAAGTCTGGTAAGCCGAGTCGTTCAGTGGTAATGGATCTTTGAAGCGGCCGGCTTGAGGAAGAGAGAGAGTGGGGCTGTGAGGCACTTCTGTCCGAGCCCTTCGTGCAGGCGGCTCATTTGTTAACCCGCCACTCAGTTCTCCCTCGCTGCTCCGGGTCTTCCATTTTGAAGTGCCAGCATGCTGAGTTTTTTTCAAAACAAAGTGTGGATCTAAGTGAGCGTCTGGATGTGAGAACGGGACTTTACGGACTGCGACCCAGATTTTTGTTTGGACAGGTATTGTTGAGTCGGAATCGGAGGAGATCAAGGTTACCTCTGGCTCGCCGGCATGACTGGTTTCAGCTTGTTCCTGTGAAGAGTCAGCATTAGTGAGCTGGTTAAAGAGACGACCAAGGGAGTCGAGTTCTAACTCATGATCTTCCTCGTCTTCCGGGTTTTCATTGTCATCCTCTCGAGGAGGAGTGGGATCTTGAGGTTCAACTTTCCACCAGTCAGCATCTTCCTGCATAGCGACAGACTAATAAGTTTACGACAAAGGCAAAGCAGTATAAGCAATGTAAAGGAAAACAATAGGGGCGGCTTACCGCTGGTGCCGGGTTGCCCATATAAAAGGGAGTGAGTCCCACGAGCCCAATGGAGTCCTTTGTCTCGCCAAGAAGCTTCTTGGCGAATTTTATGACATCCTTCTGTTGGAGGTTGACCCGGCTAAATCGTAGCAGGTCTTCTGGATCACCTGAGTAGGTGTGCATGAGCCGGTTTCTCAGGCCAAGAGGCTGGATGTGCCAGCTCACCCAGGTCCAGTTCAGGCCAACACCGGTGAGGCCATGGGCGGTTAAGGCATTTATCTTTGAATATAAAGGTTCTAGAGCCTTTCTTTCCTCTTGGGAGGTGAAACCCGGGAAGACGGTGGAAGCGTCAAGCCGGTCTGCCCTATAACCTGGGAGCTGATGATGTTGATCTGGGGAGGTGTCCTTGCAATAAAACCAAGTTCTGTACCACCCTTTAGGGTGACTTGCCGGCTTGGCTTCTATAAAAGCTGAGTTCTTTCTTCTTTGGATGGTGACCCCGCCAAGTTCTATGCTAGGTCCACCTTTGTGTTCTGTCTGATGGTTCAGGTAGAAGAACTCTTGAAACAAGCTGATGGACGGTTCTATTTGAAGATAAACTTCACAGAAAACTTGAAACTGGCTTAAGTTGTGAATAGAGTTGGGGCCCAAGTCTTGAGGCCTGATAGCAAAGAAGTGCAGTATATCCCAAAAAAACTTAGAACCCGGGGGACGAAAACCTCTGTCCAAATGATCAGCAAATATAATGATCTCATTTTGAGCCGGCTGAGGATGGATTTCTTCTTCAGGGGCTCGCCATTCAATCTCCTCCTTAGATGGAAGTAACCCGGATTCTACCAAAGCTTGCAATATGAGCTCTGACATGTTGGACTTCGCCCAGTTAACGATCTTGTTGGTTTTCGGAGCCATGGACTCAGCTGCAGGGAAGGTAGGAAAGCAATATAAGCCGGTAGAATTTGGAGGCATTCTAGGTTATCATAAAACAGAAAGATAAGCCGGCACTTTACCGGGTTATGACTTCCAAGACAAATTAAGCCGGTAGCTACTAATCATAGATTTTTACAAGTGATGAATGTGGTCTGGACTATGAGTCTGCAAACAGTTTCCAAACGGATGGGAAGAATGTTTGGATCTAAAAAATGGCCTTAAATGAAAGATTAAAAGCTAGGTCTGTTCTTCATGGGTGAGGATAAATTACAATGAGATTCATTCGAAGCGGTATAGCAGATCTATAAGGTGAGGGCGATGTTGCGGACTGATTCTATGACCTAACAAACAGGAGTTTGTGGGCATTTTGGATCTGCAAGCTACCGGTACGAAGAGCGATGAAGAACACTGATGAATAGCAACAATGGCGAGTAGGGTACTCACGGATCTGCTCGCGGAGGTTGGAGGTCTTCGGGCGTTGCGGGAGTGGCCGCGCTCTGATGGATGAACTCCAGCGACGGGAACAGCCTCAGTGCTTCGGTGGAGGTTCCTTTGGCAGTAAGGAGCTCGAGAGGGAGCGGGTGGTGTTGAAGAGCAGAGGAAGAAGAAGGCCGGAGTGGTAAAAGTGAAACTGGAGGGGCACCGGCCCATTTATAGGTGTGGTGGAACCCGAAACGGCAGGTGCGAAGCCCCAGGCGGCGCAGCGAATTTTGGCTAAGGGGACTCCTCGATTTTCGCGCCTAACAAGACAATACAAATCCACTCAAAGATTCGTTATGATGTTACGCCCGGATTTTGTGGGAGTGGATTGTGACGTCATGTAGAAAGGTTGTGAGAAGATACCAAGTCTGAGGATGGAAAATGACCCGGCGAAATGGTTGAGCCGGGAAATATATTCGAAGACGAAGGATGTAGAAAGAGCCGACTTAAGAAGCAGTTTCGGAGATAAATTTTCTTCGCGGATTATTCCACTTATTTTGATTTTCAGGATGGAGTTTAACATGAATAAATCCAAGTCAAACTGAGGGCTAATGTTGGGGATATTTCCCGGCATAATGACCCGGCAGAAAGATGACCTGGCCATAGAGCTATGAGGCTCAGTGGGTTATCTCTCTACTGGGCCTTGAAGAAACATAACGGGCCAGTTTGGTGGAGACCTGGCACAAGGGCCGGCTCAGCATGTGGGCCGGCTTGAGGAAAGTTAAAGACAAGATGATGACTCTTGGAGAACAAGGTAACTAGAGTAAAAATAAGGTACGGGTTAAGACTACGACCCGGACTCTCATGTATGCCTAGGGCTCGACCTGTTATATAAAGGGGAGCGCCTAGGGTAGAAGGACGAGGTTGCAATCTCTCGAGAGCTAGGTTAGAGAATCCGCACCCTTGTAATCGAGATCCAAATCAATACAATCAAGCAGGACGTAGGCTTTTACCTCCATCGTGAGGGGCCAAACCTGGGTAAACTCATGTCATCTCGTTCCCGATCAACCCCGTTAAGCTTCCACCTTTGTGCGATGGCCTCATCACTAAGCCCTTTCATGAAGGCATCTGCCATGTCAAAACCACGACACCCTCCGTGATCGATTCCCCCTCCGGCAGAGTACCAGAAAAGGCCTCCAGATGGGATCGCGGAAGAACAGAGGCTTGCGGCGGCGGAAAGGTTTTCTCTTCTGTCCTTCTAGTATATTGGGAATATTTGGAAATTTATAGCACTGGAATTAGGTCAAGAGGTGCCACGAGGGGCCCACAAGCCTGGGGGTGCGCCTACCCCCCTGGGCGCGCCCTCCGGGCTTGTCGCTCTCTCGTGACTCTTCTGGTCTTCTTCCGAAGCTTCTAGGGTCCCTTCTGGTCCAGAAAAAATTAATCCAAAGTTTTTTCTTCGTTTGGACTCCGTTTGATAATGATTTTCTGAAAAGGCAAAAAAAGCAAAAAAAAATAGCAACTGGCACTGGGCACTAGGTTAATAGGTTAGTCCCAAAAAATGATATATAATTGCATATAAAACATCCAAGATAGATACTATAATAGCATGGAACAATAAAAAATTATAGATACGTTGGAGACGTATCACAGTCCATCGCTTTTATTTCTTTACCATCACAAGTTCGTACAAAGCTTATTTTCCCTTACAATAAAAGATCATACATATTTAGGAGCAATTTTTAATGCACCGATGACAACTTACTTGAAGGATCTTATTCAATCCATAGGTAGATATGGTGGACTCTCATAGCAAGAAACTGGGTTCAAGGAATTTGGATGCACAAGTAGTATCTCTACTTAGTGCGAATTTTGGCTAGCAAAAGATTATGAGCAAGCACCACATGTTAGAGGATCCATGACAATATAACTTCTATGTGAATATAAGCAAACATAACCCATTACGTTGTCTTCCTTGTCCAACGTCAACTATTTGATCAAGCATAGAATATTTGATGGGGGCTGACAATCATAAAAGATGTCCAAGATAGTATATTTATATGTGAGACCTCTCTTTCTTTATTAGTTTTTCATGAATTGCATCAATGACCAATACTATGTTTGTTAACCTCCAACAAATTTTATCAATTATACTTCTTTTATGTGAAGACATCACTCCCCATGGGATTAGCATATGATCTTTTTATTCTTTTCATTGCTAGAATTCGAACAAAAAGTAAAGTAACCAAACTCAAACTACTCTTTATTATATAACTCTCACACTCGATTACATAGATAGATAGATCACGAGACAAGCACTCGAAACTAGATCATACTAAAACTTTATTCTTCTAAATCATGAAATAACTAAGGATCGAACTAAGATAGATAATGATGGTAAAAGTAAAGGTGATACGATACCGGGCACCTCCCCCAAGCTTGGAACTAGCCAAGGTTGGTGCCCATACCCGTGTACTCAAGTCTCTTTCTTCGGTGATGATGGTGATGATGTGGTAGTGGACTTGTCCTTCTTAATGTTCATTAAGATTTCCTTCAAACTCTGGATTTCTCGAAGCACATGTTGAATAATCTCAGCATTCTTTTGAACTTCCGCCATAATGTGCTTATTCAATGGCCCCCAAGCGCTCTTTCCTGCATCACTTTCACTTGGACGAGAGATGTCCCAATTGGAAGCTATGTGCATACGGGGAGTATTCTCAACTCCATAATTGTGAACCAAATTATGAAAATTGTTCCGATGTAACCTATGTAAGGGCCTCCTAGGGGCAGGTCCCTCTTGTACCTCTTGAATTCCTTGGCTCATGGTTGTCCTCATGGCTTGATGGGGGTTTGGAGTAGTGGAGATACCGGCTAGAGTACCTCTCTCTGAAGCCGGAGGGTGGACTTCTAGCGAATCTCCCGACTCTTCTTCCATGATGACCTCCTCGGCTTCCTCTCTCTCGAGTTCCATCTGTAGCAACCAAGCGTCATCTCCCTCGTTGTTGGAGGAGGAAGAAGACATGATGCCTGGCCTTGAAAATCTGACAGAAAACAGCCCGAAACAAGAAGAAGGGGGAAACTTGCGATACGGTGGTCAAAACATCCGAAAGTATACATAATGATTTTTTCCCGTGCAGGACAAGTAATATGGAAAGAAAACTGAGTCGGGAAAGTCCACGGGGGAGCCACAAGCTCACACGGTGCGCCCTGGGGGGTAGGGCGCGCCCCTGAGCTTGTCGCTCCCTCGTGCACTTTCCTGATTGTTTATTATTTTTCTAATTTTTTTATATATTCCGAAATGAACAAAATGTACTTTTATGGAACTTTTGGAGTCGGTTTACTTACTGTATCACATACCTACTCCTTTTCAGGGTTCTGGAGCGTTCCGGAAGGTCTGTTTTATGTGTTCCTCCGGTGTCATAGTTTGAATAATATTTGTTTCCATATTAATGGGCGTACCTGAGATATAATGTTTAATTCTTTGCCCATTAACCACTCTAGGATTTGTGCCTTCAGTGTTGTTGATTTTAATAGCTCCGGAGCGATAAACTTCTTGGTCGATATATGGTCCTTCCCATTTAGAGAGAAGTTTTCCTGCAAAGAATCTGAAACGAGAGTCGTACAATAGAACTTGCTCACTTACTTTAAATTCCCATTTTTGGATTCTTTTGTCATGGCATCTTTTAACTTTTTCTTTAAACAACTTGGCATTTTCATAAGCTTGTGTTCTCCATTCATCTAGAGAGCTAATATCAAATAGCGTCTTTTCACTGGCAAGTTTGAAATCATAGTTAAGTTCTTTAATTGCCCAATAAGCTTTATGTTCCAATTCAAGAGGTAAATGACATGCTTTTCCATAGACCATTTTATATGGAGACGTACCCATAGGATTTTTATAAGCAGTTCTATAAGCCCATAATGCATCATCAAGTTTCTTAGACCAATTCTTTCTGGATCTATTAATAGTCTTTTGCAAAATTAATTTTATTTCCCTATTATTTAATTCAACTTGACCGCTAGACTGAGGATGATAAGGTGATGCAATTCTATGGTTGACATCATATTTAGCTAGGAGTTTCCGAAATGCACCATGAATAAAATGTGAACCACCATCAGTCATTAAATATCTAGGGACTCCAAACTTCAGAAAAATAACTTCTTTAAGAATTTTAATAGCTGTGTTGTTATCAGCACTACTAGTTTGAATAGCTTCTACCCACTTAGTAACATAATCAACAACAACTAAAATATGTGTGTATCCATTAGATTTAGGAAAAGGTCCCATATAATCAAAACCCCAAACATCAAATGGTTTAATAACAAGTGAATAGTTCATAGGCATTTCCTGACGTCTACCAATATTACTAATTCTTTGACATTCATCACAAGAAAGAACAAACTTACATGCATCCTTGAAGAGAGTAGGCCAATAAAAACCAGACCGTAGTACCTTATGTGCAGTTGTGTCTCCCGCATGGTGTCCTCCATATGCTTCGGAGTGACACTTCCGTAGGATTTGTTCCTGTTCATGCTCAGGTACACAACGTCTAATAACACCATCTACTCCTTCTTTATATAACGGATCATCCCAAAAGTAATGTCTTAAATCAAAGGAAAACTTTTTCTTTTGTTGGTTTGTAAAACTGGGTGGTATATATTTTGCAACAATGTAATTAGCATAATCTGCATACCAAGGATTATTACGAGAAGTAGAAGAATTTACCACAGCTAATTGCTCATCAGGAAAACTATCATTAATAGGAAGTGGGTCATCAAGAACATCTTCCATCCTAGACAAATTATCTGCTACAGGGTTTTCAGCTCCCTTTCTATCAACAATATGCAAATCAAACTCTTGTAGTAATAAAATCCATCTAATCAACCTAGGTTTAGCAACTTTATTTTCCATAAGATATTTAATAGCAGCATGATCGGTGTGAATGGTAACTTTAGAATCAGAAATATAAGGTCTGAATTTATCACATGCAAACATAACTGCTAAAAATTCTTTCGCAGTTGTAGCATAATTTCTTTGAGCACTGTCCAAGGTCTTACTAGCATAATGAATAACATTCAACTTCTTATCACCTCTTTGACCTAGAACAACACCAATAGCATAATCACTAGCATCACACATAATTTCAAAGGGTAGGTTCCAATCAGGTGGTTGAACAATGGGTGCAGAAATCAAGGCTTTCTTAAGTATTCCAAAGGCTTCTACGCAATCATCATCAAAAACAAATGGAACATCTTTTTGCAAAAGATTAGTAAGAGGCCTAGAAATTTTAGAGAAGTCTTTTATGAACCTTCTATAGAAACCAGCATGACCAAGAAAACTTCTTATACCTTTGATATCTTTAAGGCAGGGCATTTTCTCAATTGCATCAACTTTAGCTTTATCTACCTCAATACCTCTTTCAGAAATTTTATACCCAAGGACTATACCTTCATTCACCATAAAGTGGCACTTCTACCAATTCAAGACAAGATTAGTCTCTTCACATCTCTGCAAAACTTGATCAAGGTTGCTTAAGCAATCATCAAAAGAGGTTCCTGCTACTTGTGAGCTATGTTGGGATTTTCCCCGAAGAGGTGAGGAGATGCAGTACAGTACAGATAAGTACTTCCCTCAGTGAGAACCAAGGTTATCGAACTAGTAGGAGAATCATGCAAAGCCTCGTGAACAGCACCTGCACACACAAAAGCAAATACTTGCACCCAACGCGGGCAAGAGGGTCGTCACTCCCCTTGAATTCGTTACTTGCAAGGATTAAATCTTGTAGTGGTAGATAGATAAATTGCAAAACAAAATAAAAGTAAATAAATTGTAGCAAGTATATTTTAGTTTTCTTTTTATATTTAAGATAGACCCGGGGGCCATAGTTTTCACTAGAGGCTTCTCTCTCGAACACATAACATACGGTGGGTAGACAAATTACTGTTGGGCAATTGATAGAAAAGCGCATAGTTATGAAGATATTCAAGGCAATGATCATGTATATAGGCATCACGTCTGTGACAAGTAGACCGACTCCTGCCTGCATCTACTACTATTACTCCACCCATCGACCGCTATCCAGCATGGATCTAGGGTATTAAGTTAATAAAAACAGAGTAACGCCTTAAGCAAGATGACATTATGTAGACAAAGTAAACTCAACTAATATGAATAAACCCCATCATTTTACCCTTAATGGCAACAATACAAATACGTGTCTTGTCCCCTTCTGTCACTGGGATATAGAGCACCACAAGATTGAACCCACTACAAAGCACCTCTCCCGCTGAAGATAAATCAATCTAGTTGGCCAAACCAAACGGATAGATCGGAGAGAAATACAAAGCTATAACAATAACGCATAACAAAGTTCAGAAAAGACTCAATTACTTCTCATGAATATTCAGATCATAAACCCACAATTCATCGGATCCCAACAAACACACCGCAAAAGAAGATTACATCGAATAGAACTCCAAGAAGATCGAGGAGAACATTGTATTGAAGATCAAAGAGAGAGAAGAAGCCATCTAGCTACTAGCTATGGACCTGTAGGTCTGTGGTGAACTACTCAGGCATCATCAGTAGGGCAGCAAGCTTGATGTAGAAGCCCTCCGTGATCGACTCCCCCTCCAGCAGAGTACCGGAAAAAGCCTCCAGATGGGATCATGGAAGAACAGAAGCTTGCGGCGGCGGAAAAGTTATTTCGGGTGGCTCTCTGTTGGTTTCCCAATATTTGAGAATTTATAGAAGTGGAATTAGGTCAGACAGAGCCACGTGGGGCCCACAAGGTAACAGGGCGCACCTACCCCCCAGGGCGCGCCCTGTTGCCTTGCCATCTCCTCGTTTGCCTTCTGGTCTCCTCCCAAAGCCTCTAGGGTCTCTTATGTCCAGAAAAAATCGTCAAAAAGTTTCATAGCATTTGGACTCCGTTTGGTACTTAATTTCTGGAAAACCAAAAGCAAGCATAAAACAGCAACTGGCACTAGGCACTGGGCTAATAGGTTAGTTCCCAAAAATGATATAAAATAGCATATAAAACATCCAAGATTGATACTATAATAGCATGGAACAATCAAAATTATAAATACATTGGAGACGTATCAGCATCCCCAAGCTTAATTCTTGTTCGTCCTTGAGTATGTAAATGATAAAAACAGAATTTTTCATGAGGAATGCTACCTAACATGTTTATCATGTAATCTCTTTACGTTATAAATATTGAGAAACGATGAATTAACAACATCAACCTAATAATATCAGTGAATATAAGAAGCATAATCATTAAACTTTCAAAATATACGATCCTTAACGAATGTTATTCCCCACTCATTTCATCATGTTAGCATGGCATGACTCCGCCTTCACTGCATAAATATAAATCATGAGCACCCCAGTGTTAAGCCAGGCAATTGGATCGTACTTCTAACGCGCTTCAGCATTTTCAACTTCACGCAATACATGAGCGTGAGCCATGGACATAGCATTATAGGTGGAATAGAATGCGGTGATAGGGATTAATAGGAGAAGTCAAAAAGTAAGAAAGTCTCGCATCAACTAGGCGGATCAATGGACTTTGGAGATGTCCATCAATCAATATCAAAGCGAGGAGTAGGCATTGCCATGCAACGGATGCACTAAGAGCTATAAGTATATGAAAGCTCAACTGAAACTAAGTGGGTGTGCATCCAACTTGCTTGCTCATGAAGACCTTGGGCATTTAAGGAAGCCCGTCATCAGAATATACAAGCCAAGTTCTATAACGAAAAATTCCCACTAGTATATGAAAGTGAAAGAATAGGAGACTCTCTATATGAAGAACATGGTGCTATTCTGAAGCACAAGTGTGGAAAAGGATAGTAACATTGCCCCTTCTCTCTTTTTCTCTCATTTTTTTGTTGGGCCCTTTTTGTCCTCTTTTTTTTCTCTTTTTTTCGTTCGGAGTCTCATCCCGACTTGTGGGGGAATCATAGTCTCCATCATCCTTTCCTCACTGGGACAATGCTCTAATAATGATGATCATCACACTTTTATTTACTTACAACTCGATATTACAACTCGATAAAAACTATACAGAATGACTCTATATGAATGCCTCTAGTAGTGTACCAGGATGTGCAATGATCTAGCGTAACATGTATGAAAATGATGAACAGTGGCTGAGCCACAAATATTATGTCAGCTATATGATCATGCAAAGCAATATGACAATGAACACAAGTCATATGACGGAACGGTGGAAGTTGCATGGCAATATATCTTGGAATGGCTATGGAAATGCCATAATAGGTAGGTATGGTGGTTGTTTTGAGGAAGATATAAGGACGCTTATATGTGATAGAGCGTATCATATCATGGGATTTGGATGCACCGGAGAAGTTTGCACCAACTCTCAAGATGAGATCGGGCAATGCACAGTACCGAAGAGGCTAGCAAATTGTGGAAGGGTGAGAGTGCGTATAATCCATGGACTCACATTAGTCATAAAGAACTCACATACTTATTGCAAAGCCTATTAGCCCTCGAAGCAAAGTAGTACTCACATGCCGCTAGGGAGGAGGTTGGTAGGAGTTGACCATCGCGCACCCCCGATTATAACAGCACTCAAGGATTTCATTTCAAACCTAAGAATGCTTGGACCTCCCCACCATGCCACGACCAACACTTAGATGAGAAGTTAATAACAAACTTTAATACCGATATTTCTACTAACCAATGATCATGAACCAATATCCTTTCATATTACGACATCAATATCATTAAACCATACGTTTCATATTTAGTGATTTACATGAAAGTTTTCATTATATCCCTCCTGAATACCTATCCTTTATGGACTAGTCTTATAACCCGTGCAAATTGCCATTACTATCTATTAGACTCTCAAAAAGATTTAAGTGAATCATGAGAGTGCAACTATTTCTTTAAAATATAACCACCGCCGTGCTCTAAAAGATATAAGTGAAGCACTAGAGCAACTGCCTAGCTCAAAAGATATAAGTGAAGCACATAGAGTATTCTAACAAATCATGAATAAATGCGTGTCCCTCTCAAAAGGTGTGTCCAGAAAAAGATGATTGTGGCAAACTAAAAAGAAAACAAAGAAAAGAAAACTATGGCACAAGACGCTCCAAGTAAAACTCATATCATGTGATGAATAAAAATATAGCTCCAAGTAAGTTACCCATAGATTGTAGACGAAAGAGGGGATGCCATCCGGGGCATCCCCAAGATTAGATGCTTGGGTCTTCCTTGAATATTACCTTGGGGTGCCTTGGGCATCCCCAAGCTTGGGGTCTTGCCGCTCCTTATTCCTTCATCCATCGTGATCTCACCAACAACTTGAAAACTTCAGCACACAAAACTCAACAGAAACTTCGTGAGATCCGTTAGTAAAATAAATCAATCGTCCACTTTAGGTGCTGTTATAAACTCATTCATAATTGTTCTTGCATAATACCTACTGTATTCTAACTCTTCCATGACTTATACCCCTCGATATAATCCATAGTTTCATTAAAACAAGCACACTATGCAATAAAAACAGAATGTGTCTAAAACAGAACAATACGTAATGACAGAATATTATCCATACTTTTGTAACTTCAAAAATTCTGAAGAATTAGGACAACGTAAAAAATTTGTATCCAAATAGTGTGTACAAATTTCAGATTTTTCTGACATTCTAGTACAGAACTAAAAATCAAACACTGGGAGCAAAACTTTCTATTTTCAAACAGCATCAATTATACTATCATCCAAATCATCCCAAAGGCATTAATTGGCACAAACACGTATTGACACATAAAAACACAATCATAACAGTAGCTAAAATTGTGTGACACAAGAAAAATAAAAATTGTGATAAAGATAAATGTTGGGTTGCCTCCCAACAAGCGCTATTGTTTTACGCCCCTAGCTAGGCGTAAGGCATTGTTTCAAGTATTATCATCCTTCACATTAATTCCATAGGTGGCCCTCTTAATGGATTCATATGGTGGTTTAATTCTCTTCCTAGGGAAGTGTTCCATCCCTTTCTTTAATGGGAATTGGAATCTTATATTCCCTTCTTTCATATCAATAATAGCACCTATGGTTCATAGGAAAGGCCTACCAAGTATTATAGGACAAGAAGGATTGCAATCAATATCAAGTACAATGAAATCAACGGGTACATAATTTCTATTAGCAAGAATAAGCACATCATTTATTCTACCCAAAGGTTTCTTAATAGTTGAATCCGCTAAGTGCAAGTTAAGGGAACATTCATCCATATCGATGAGGCCTAGCACATCACATAAAGATTTGGGTACAGTGGAAACGCTAGCACCTAGATCACATAAAGCATTACATTCATAATCTTTAATTTTTACTTTAGTAGTAGGTTCCCATTCATCATGCAATTTTCTAGGTATTGAAACCTCCAACTCTAGCTTTTCTTCATAAGCTTTTATCATAGCTTCTACAATATGTTTAGTAAAAGCTTTATTTTGTTCAAAAGCATTAGGTGAATTTATCATGGATTGCAACAAAGAAATACATTCAATTAAAGAGCAACTATAGTAATTAAAGTCCTTGTAATCCAAAGTAGTGGGCACATCACTATTTAAAGTCTTGACCTCTCCAAACCCACTTTTATCATTTTTATCACTAAGATTAACACCCTCCGAACAATTGGAACACCTTCTAGCTAAAGTTGACTCATCTCCAGTCCCTTTTTCATCAAGTTTTATGTTACTAAATAAAGATTCAATAGGTGAGACACCAATCATTTTAATATCTTCATCATGATTACGATAAAAACCGGGTGGAATAGCTTTTTCTAAGAATTCTCGCTTAGCTCTCAACCTAGCGGTTCTCTCTTTACTTTCATTAATGGAGACAAAGATAGATTTAATAGACTCATTAATATCATGCTTGGGTGACAAAGTTTTAATTTTAAGAGTTTCCACATCATGAGCAATCCTATCCATGTTCCTAGACATTTCATCAACTTTATTCAATTTTTCTTCTACCATAGCATTAAAAATCTTTTGAGAACTAATAAATTATTTAATATTGTTCTCAAGATCAGTAGGTATCCTATTATTATTGTTATATGAATTACCATAATTATTAGAGGAATTTCTGGAAAACGTTCTAGGATTAAAAATTCCTCTATAAGCATTATTGTTGAAATTGTTGTTCTAGAGACAAAATTCACATCAATAGCATCATTATTTTGCTCAATCAAAGTGGACAATGGCACACCATTTGGATCAACATGAGCATTTTTACTAGCAAGCATTTTCATAATAGCATCCATTTTATCACCCAAAGTAGAGACTTCTTCGACAGAGTTTACCTTCCTACCAGTTGGAGTTCTTTCGGTATGCCATTGAGAATAATTTGTCAAAATATTATCAAGGAGTTTTGTAGCTTCTACCAATGTAATTTCCATAAAAGTACCACCTGCAGCAGAGTCTAGAAGATTTCTAGAAACAAATTTAGTCCCGCATAGAAATTTTGTATAATCATCCATAAGCTTAAACCATGAGTGGGACAATTTCTTATCATTAATTTCATTCTCTCCCACGCTTGTGCAACATGTTATTGCTCAAGTTGCTTAAAATTCATTATTTGATTTCTAAGAGAAATAATCCTAATGGGAGGAAAATACTTGGCAATAAAGGCATCCTTACACTTATCCCATGAATCAATACTATTACGAAGCAAGGATGTAAACCAAGTTTTAGCACGATCTCTTAGTGAGAACGGAAATAATTTCAACTTAATAATATCATTATCCACACCTTTTTTCTTTTGCATATCACATAATTCAACGAAAGTATTAAGATGGGAAGCAACATACTCATTAGGAGTTCCAGAAAATTGTTCTTTCATAACAAGATTTAGCAAAGCAGCATTAATATCATATGACTCCGCACTAGTGGCGGGAGGAGCAATTGGAGTACAAATAAAATCATTATTATCAGTATTTGAAAAGTCACACAATTTGGTGTTTTCTTGAGACATAGCGACAAAGCAATCAAACAAGCAAACAGAAATATTTTTGTGATTTTTGTATTTTTTATGGGAAGTGGGGTTGATGAAAACGAGAGGCAACGGCAAAATAAAAAGGCAAATAAAATGTAGAGCAAGTAGATGATAGTTTGAGTGAAGGTACTTGATAGGTTTTGATGATGTCTCCCTGGCAACGGTGCCAGAAATTCTTCCTGCTACTTGTGAGCAGCGTTGGGATTTTCCCCAAAGAGGAGAGGAGATGCAGTACAGTAGAGATAAGCCTCGTGAACAGCACCTGCACACACAAAAGCAAATACTTGCACCAAACGCGGGCAAGTGGGTCGTCACTCCCCTTGAACTCGTTACTTGCAAGGATTCAATCTTGTAGTGGTAGATAGATAAATTGCAAAACAAAATAAAAGTAAATAAATTGCAGCAAATATATTTTAGTTTTCTTTTTATATTTAAGATAGACCCGGGGGCCATAGTTTTCACTAGAGGCTTCTCTCTCGAACACATAGCATACGGTGGGTAGACAAATTACTGTTGGGCAATTGATAGAAAAGTGCATAGTTATGACGATATTCAAGGCAGTGATCATGTATATAGGCATCACGTCCGAGACAAGTAGACCAACTCTTGCCTCCATCTACTACTATTACTCCACCCATCGACCGCTATCCAACATGCATCTAGGGTATTAAGTTAATAAAAACAGAGTAACGCCTTAAGCAAGATGACATGATGTAGACAAAGTAAACTCAACTAATTTGAATAAACCCCATCATTTTACCCTTAATGGCAACAATACAAATACGTGTCTTGTCCCCTTCTGTCACTAGGATATAGAGCACCGCAAGATTGAACCCACTACAAAGCACCTCTCCCGCTGAAGATAAATCAATCTAGTTGGCCAAACCAAACGGATAGATCGGAGAGAAATACAAAGCTATAACAATCACGCATAATAAAGTTCAGAAAAGACTCAATTACTTCTCATGAATATTCAGATCATAAACCCACAATTCATTGGATCCCAACAAACACACTGCAACAGAACATTACATCGAATAGAACTCCAAGAAGATCGAGGAGAACATTGTATTGAAGATCAAAAAGAGAGAGAAGAAGCCATCTAACTACTAGCTATGGACCCGTAGGTCTGTGGTGAACTACTCATGTATCATTGGTAGGGCAGCAAGGTTGATGTAGAAGCCCTCCGTGATCGATTCCCCCTCTGGCAGAGTACCGGAAAAGGCCTCCAGATGGGATCGCGGAAGAACAGAAGCTTGCGGCAGCGGAAAAGTTATTTCGGGTGGCTCTCTTTTTGTTTCCCAATATTTGAGAATTTATTGAAGTGGAATTAGGTCAGACGGAGCCACGTGGGGCCCACAAGGTAACAGGGCGCGCCTACCCCCCTCCGCCCCAGGGCACGCCCTGTTGCCTTGCCGTCTCCTCGTTTGCCTTCTAGTCTCCTCCCAAAGCTTCTAGGGTCTCTTATGTCCAGAAAAAAATCGTCAAAAAGTTTCGTAGCGTTTGGACTCCGTTTGGTACTAATTTTCTGGAAAACCAAAAACAAGCAGAAAACAACAACTGGCACTGGGTTAATAGGTTAGTTCCAAAAAATGATATAAAATAGCATATAATTGCATATAAAACATCCAAGATTGATACTATAATAGCATGGAACAATCAAAAATTATATATACGTTGGAGACGTATCAGTTCCGTAAACGGAGAAATCATCCATGAATATTGATGGGGTCACCTACCACTGGTAGGGTCCTGGACCTGTCATCTAAGGTCCACCTAGGGTCCCACACTATCATCGAGAGGTCCCTGGACCACAGGCGCATTCGGATGTGCACAGCAAGGAATCCACTCGGATACTCGACATCCACTCGGATGTCTCTCCTCCAGTAGGCCCGCCTTCATCACTCGGACGAAGGAGACGTAAGGACGGCATAGGAGTAGCAACAGTCTGAGGGTGTTAAGTCAGGCTTCAAGTGTAGTCAAGACCACCGTTACCAGTAACTGCTGTAGTCATGGCTTTATAACCTGTAACTGCCATAGTTATGATCATAAATACCCCTTGCAACGTGGGAGAGAAGAGGCCAAGGCGCATTCTATATAAGCCGCCCTCTTCCTCTTGAGCAGGGGTTCAGCACTCCTTGTAATCATATACCCCAAGAGAAAACACTAGCCTTTGGGCGACGAGACGTAGGGCTGTTACCTCCTCCGAGAGGGGCCTGAACTCGTAGAATCTGAGTGTTACGCTTGCGCTGTAGCTAGGCTCCGCCCCTCTAGTACTCATGTTAGGCTCATAACCCCTGACAGTTGGCGGCCACCTTGGGGCTGCGCGTCAAGCGTTCACAGCGCAGGTGGAATTTCATCATCATCATGTTGGTCGGCGGCGAGATCCGGTTCGGAGCGCTCAGCTTCATCGCCGACGACTCGGCATGGCTCTAGGAGGCCCCGCTTCACATGGAGTCGCCGCCCATCCGTGGTGTGGCGCACTTCCACGCATCTTCGTACGTAGTTCTCCTCTGCCAACCATCGGTCCCTTACCGAGTGGTTCCTCTCCATCCTGCTGGTCGCCGTTGCAAGCGCTCCGGGTGCTCGCGGCTCCAGCGTTGGATCAAGCATGCTGTGGCCATCCAGGCCGTGGCCGGGCATGTGGCAGCACTCGAGCCTGACGATCCCGCCCTTGACCTTTCTGATGGATTCCACGATGACTCCACTGAGGGGTCTGAGTGTGAGAGCGTCGAGTCCACGGCTGAAGTCCTCATGGCCGGCCTGGGACCACGTGGTCCGCCGGGGTACTCAGACCCTCATGACAGACACGTGGGCACTTCGCGTGACAACGACAACCTGGGGGATGAGCACTCCCCTCGCCACGAGCCTTACGTTCCCCAACCTCTCACACGGGAGCAGAGCGACGAGCTTCATAGGAAGAATGAGCATGCCCTGCGCACTCCCATCACAGGGACAAATCCTACGGCCCTGGCCATGGAGTCGGTGCGTTTGGCCACCTTGGCCGAACGAGACGGCCTGGATCGGCTGCGGAGGGAGCTGGACAATCGCGCTCGCTAGCAGCCCAGTTCTAGTCGGCACAAACGCCGGTTGTTCCCGAATGACCAACCCCGGAAGTACCAGGTTCTCAACACTCCGTTGCAAAACTTGGCAGCGGCGACTAGGATTGCCGATTCCATTCAGTCCTCCGGCTCCGCTGCCGGGGAGGGGATTCGCCAGATCCAGGTCCTGCTGAAGAGAGCCTTGTCACAGAATGCGGCGGTGTCACAATCCCATGATCGCATCCATAGCGCATCAGTGCGCGCCGAAACCATTCAGTCGACCCACAGTCCACTCGGCTCGGGGAGGCACCGGGTGACATCCTCCTCGAGAGATCAGCATGGAGAGCGGAGGCATGACCGAATCGTTTCCCCCCGGCGACATGATGATTACGATCTGACCCGGATGCCCCCTCCGCGGGACGTCACATACGGGCGCCAGCCCTATGATGATAGGCGTCCTCTCGGGGACGATCATAGGCCGAGCCCCTTGTACCGTCCGGGTGACCTCCGAGACCCCCGGTTCAATGCGAGGTCCGTCCTCACTCAGAACCTGGTCAACAGGGGGCGGGCCCTGAGTGAAGGCCTAGACATCGATGTTCCGAGTGGATCCACACCCTCCGGACCCAAGTGTTTCAGCCGATACATTCGAGCTGCAGACATCCCGATCAATTTTAGATTGACGACGGGCATCAGTAAGTTCACTGGCGAGTCGAAGCCACAGATTTTGTTGGAGGACTATCGAGTGGCCATCCAGATTGGAGGAGGCAACGACAATGTTGCTATGAAACCTCTGCCGTTGATGCTCAAGGGGTCGGCCAGGGTGTGGCTCAACCAACTGACACCTGGCAATATATGCTGCTGGGACGACCTGGCCCGAGTCTTCATCAAGACCTTTGAGGGAACATACAAGTGGGCGGGTGGATTATCAGAGCTGTAGGACTATGTACAGAAGCACAACGAGTCTCTCTGAGAGTACATCCAGTGGTGGACCACCCTGCATAACACGATGGAGAACGTCACCGAGCACCAGGCGATCTGCGCCTTCAAGGCCGGCATCAGGTATCAAGAGCTGGCTCTGAAATTTGGCCAAACTGAAATCCCGACTCTCAGTCGGGCGATGGAGATAACCAATCGGTATGCCAATGGCGAAGAGGACGACCGGCTAAGGTGTGGCAAAGGCCGAGCCGGAGATGCAAATCAGTCGGACAACAATAAAAACAAGAAGCAGAAATGCAAGGTTGAGGCAGCCGGCAATGCTGAGGCCGCAGCCCTGGCTGGCCAAAGCAAAGGCAAAGGCCAGCCGAAGCAGAAGAAGGAGTGGGCCGGCAAGAAGAAAGTTGCCTCCAAAAATGACATCCTTGATCAGCCCTGTCAGATTCACACGAAGAGGGATGAAGATGGCAACCTGATTCTGCCGAAGCATACCACTCAGGAGTGCCATCTGCTCAAGCAAGAGATGCGGCAAGATCCCTCGGAGGGAAAAGATGAGGACAAAGACGATGGTGGGGGCAAAGACGCCTCTGGGTACCCCCACATCGAGAAGGTCCTGATGATCTTTACTGACGTTGAAAGCAAGAGTCGCCTCAAGGTGATAAACCGAGAGGTCAATATAGCAGTTCCGACTGTCACTAAACTCCTAGACTGGGCCAAGACTCCTATCACCTTCGATCAGTCGGATCACCCGGCCCACGTACCGACCCCCGGGCGGCAGGCGCTGGTGGTTGATCCTGCTGTTGGAGGAGTCCGACTGCGCAAAGTCCTCATGGACGGCGGGAGCGGGCTGAACATCATCGACACTGACACTCTAGAGGCGATGGGCATTCCGATGTCCCGACTGAGTAAAAGCAACATGCAATTCCATGGGTTCATCCCCGGGAAAAAAGGTGAAATCACTCGGGCAAATCGCCCTCGACGCCGTATTCGGCGAAGAGAAGAACTTCAGAAAGGAAAGGTTGACCTTCGAGGTGGTGGACATCCGGAGTGCTTATCACGCCATCCTAGGTAGGCCTACCTACGCATGATTCATGGCCAGACCGTGCTACGTGTATCTTAAACTCAAGATGCCAGGCCCGAGAGGCGTGATCACCATCACGGGAAGCCGCAAGATAGCTGAAGAATGCCTGCAGAAAGGCTCCTAGATCGCTGACGAGCAGATGGCAGTGGCAGAGTTGGACGAGTACAAAAAAGCGGTCGATTCATGTGATCTGCTCAAATCCAAGAAGCCGACTGTGGAATCCACCTTCCAGTCGGCCGACGAGTCAAAGCAGGTTCATGTCCATCCGACTGACCTGAACGCCGCCCCAACCAACATCTCCACGACGCTTGACAGCAAATAGGAAGGCGAGCTCATCCAGTTCCTCCATGAGAACTGGGACTTCTTCGCATGGAAGCCTGCTGACATGCCAGGTGTTCCCAGGGAACTGGCTGAGCACCGACTCCGTGTCGACCCGGAGATGAAGTCGGTCAAAGAGCACCTTCGATGCTCTACCACCAAGAAGCGCAAGGCGATTGGTGAGGAGATCACGTGGCTCTTAGCCGCCGAGTTCATCCGTGAGATATACCACTTCGAGTGGCTCGCCAACGTCATTTTGGTTCCCAAGAAGGATAAATCCCTTTGAATGTGCATTGACTTCAAGCACATCAATCAGGCCTGCCTGAAGGATCATTTCCCTCTCCCTCGCATACACCAGATAATAGACTCTACTGCGGGGTGCGAGCGTCTGTCATTTCTGGATGCGTACTCCCGGTACCACCAGATCCGAATGTACGGTCCAGATGAAATAAAAACTGCATTCATCACCCATTCGGGTGCTTTTGTTACATCACGATGCCATTCGGACAAAAAATGCAGACGCGACTTTCATGCGCATGGTGCAGAAGTGCTTGCAGAAGCAGATCAGTCGGAACATGGAGGCCTACATGGACGACATCGTGGTCAAATCTAGGAAAGGTTCCAACCTCCTGGCAGACCTCGCCGAGTCCTTCACGAAACTGCGCCATTATGGGATCAAGCTTAATCCAGCCAAGTGCACCTTTGGGGTGCCAGCCGGCAAATTGCTTTGGTTCCTCATTTCCGGACATGGGATCGACGCCAACCCTGAGAAGATCGGCGCAATTGTCCGAATGAAGCAACCACAACATTTGCACAACGTACAGAAACTCACGGGCTGTCTGGCAGCCCTGAGCAGATTCATTTCACAACTCGGTGAGAAGGCCCTGGCACTCTACCGACTCATGAAGAAATCAAAAAGGTTCAAGTGGACGACTGAAGCGCAGGCTATGTTCCATGAACTCAAAACCCTGCTTTCCACCCAACCGGTGCTAGCTGCTCCGAGCAGCCAAGAGCCTTTGCTCTTGTACATCGCGGCCACGAGCCAAGTTGTTAGCACCGTGCTCACCGTGGAACGTGAGGAACTAGGCAAAGCCTTCAAGATTCAGCGGCCAGTTTATTACATCTCTGAAGTTCTGACCCCCTCTAAGCAAAGGTACCCGCACTACCAGAAGTTGGTTTACGGGATCTATTTGACCGCGAAGAAGGTGGCTCATTACTTTCAAGAGCACTCGGTCACGGTGATAAGTGATGCTCCTCTATCGAATATTCTTAACAACAGAGATGCTACATGTCGAGTGGCCAAGTGGGACATCGAACTCCTCCCGTTGGATATTAGGTTCGAGGCCAAGAAAGCTATCAAGTCACAAGCCCTAGTGGATTTTCTAGCCGAGTGGATTGAGCAGGAACAGCCGGCCCCGAGTGTCCCCGAGCATTGGCCTATGTTCTTTGACGACTCTAAGATGCCCAATGGCTCAGGAGCTGGAGAGGTCCTAGTGTCCCCCAGGGGCGACCGTCTCAGTTACATACTTCAGATTCACTTTGATTCCTCAAACAATGAGGCAGAGTATGAAGCTCTTCTGCATGGACTGCGTATGGCAATCTCCCTGGGGATCCGCCGACTGATGGTCTATGGTGACTCAGATTTGGTAGTGAATCAAGTGATGAAGGAGTGGGACATTCGAAGCCCAGCTATGACGGGCTACTGCAATGCCGTTAGAAAGCTGGAGAAGAAATTTGAAGGACTGGAGCTCCATCACATCCCTCGACTCAAAAATCAGGCGGCCGTTGACCCAGCCAAGATCGGCTCCACTCGGAAAGCAGTCCTGAAGAATGTGTTCCTAGAGAACCTACACTCGCCCACGATCAAGGAAGACCCTTTTGTGGAGGATCCCCCACAACCAGTCGGACCTTCCAATTCGGCTAAAGTTGATGTTCCAGCAGTCGTCGATTTGGTTCACGAGGTGCTGGTCATCACTCCCGAGTGGACTGAGCCGTACCTTGCATACTTGCTCAGGCGGGAAGTCCCTGAGGATGAGGTAGAGGCTCGCTAGATCATCCGTCGATCGAAGGCCTTCACCGTCATGGGAGATCAGCTCTACAAGAAGAGTACCTCTAGAGTCACTCAGTGTTGCATTTCGTCGGAAGAAGGGCAGCAGATCTTACAAGAGATTCACTCGGGAACCTGTGGACATCATGCTTCCTCTCGCACGCTGGTTGCTAAGGCATTCCGGGCGGGTTTCTATTGGCCCAGAGCCAATGAGGCTGCCCGTGACATTGTCGACCAGTGTGTCGGGTGCCAGTTCCACGCGAACCAGTCTCACAAGCCAACATCAGCTCTAAAGATGATCCCGCTCACATGGCCATTCGCCATCTGGGGACACGACATGGTCGGTCCGCTCCAGACCGGAGCCAGCGGATTCACCCATCTGTTGGTAGCAGTGGACAAGTTTACTAAGTGGATCGAAGCAAACCCTATAAAGAAGTTGGACTCATCGACTGCAATCAAGTTCATCAAGGAGATAATCTTCAGGTTCGGAGTTCCTCATAGCATCATCACGGACAATGGGTCAAACTTCGACTCGGACGAGTTCCGCGAGTTTTACTACTCCCAAGGCACTCGGGTCGACTACGCCTCCGTGGCTCACCCGCAGTCGAATGGGCAAGCAGAACGGGCGAATGGGATGTTACTCCAAGGGCTAAAGCCACGCCTCATGCGCGACCTAAAGCATGCCGCAGGGGCTTGGGTCATTGAGCTGCCATCGGTCCTCTGGGCCTGCAGACGACCCCGAATCGGTCCACGAACCGCACTCCTTTCTTCATGGTGTATGGTTCAGAGGCTATCCTACCGAGTGACTTACTACATAACTCCCCTTGAGTGGATTTGTACTTGGAGGAAGAAGCTAAAGAAGCACGTCAGGATGGCCTTGACCTCCTTGAGGAAGAGCGTGAGCTGGCGCTCATCAGGTCGACTGCGTACCAGCAAGATCTGCGCCGTTATCACGACAGACACGTCAGAGGGCATGCTTTCCAGGAAGGCAATCTGGTCCTTCGACTGGATCAGCAGAAGCCTCACAAGCTGGCTCCTCCATGGCAAGGACCTTTTGCGATATCGAAGGTCCTGCACAATGGAGCTTATCGGCTCTACAACTTCGCCAAAGACACAGAAGAGCCCCGAGCTTGGAATGCGGATCTGCTACGCAAATTCTTCACCTAGAATAAATCTCTCCTTATTGTAATAGTTTTCCGAATGAAATTGGATGAATAAAAGTCTTACCTTTTCTGTAATTTCATCTAATTCGGGCCAGTACTGTGTTTTCACTCCGGTGACTAACAGCGTTCGGAAACTAACTTACCCCCAGCGGGTGAACCGGCTTAGCTGCGAACCAAATTCGCCTAAGTTAAAAAACATTTCCGAGTGGGAGCTTCCTCTTCACTCGGGGGCTTAGCTGCGAACCAGATTCGCCTAAGTTAAAAAACATTTCTGAGTGAGAGCTTCCACTTCACTCGGGGGGCTTAGCCACGAACCAGCCTTCACCTAAGTTAAAAACATTTTCGAGTGAGAGCTTCCTCTTCACTCGCGGAGCTTAGCCGCGAACCAGCCTTCGCCTAAGTTAAAAACATTTCTGAGGAAGAGCTTCCTCTTCACTCGGGGGCTTAGCTGTGAACCAGAATCGCCTAAGTTAAAAAACATTTCCGAGTGGGAGCTTCCTCTTGACTCAGGGGCTTAGCTACGAACCAGATTCGCCTAAGTTAAAAAACATTTCTGAGTGAGAGCTTCCTTTTCACTCGGGGGGCTTAGCCGTGAACCAGCCTTCGCCTAAGTTAAAAACATTTCCGAGTAAGAGCTTCCTCTTCACTCGGGGGCTTAGTCGCGAACCAGATTCGCCTAAGTTAAAAAAACATTTCCGAGTGAGAGCTTCCTCTACACTCGGGGGCTTAGCTGCGAACCATATTCACCTAAGTTAAAAAAACATCTCCGGGTGAGAGCTTCCTCTTCACTCGGGGGCTTAGCTGCGAACCTATTTTCGCCTAAGTTAAAAAACATTCCCGGGTGACAGCTTCCTCTTCACTCGGGGGCTTAGCTGCGAACCTGTTTTCGCCTAAGTTGAAAAACATTCCTGAGTGAGCGCTTCCTCTTCACTCGGGGGCTTAGCCGCGAACCAGCTTTCGCCTAAGTTAAGAAAGAACAAAAAGGACTGCGTCGGCAAACGGAGTAGAGATGCAAATATCTGAGGAAACTCTAATCCATTCGAGTACTTCTAGCAAAAGCAAAGTGCATGAGCCCAAGACTCATCAAAGTTTAATGGTTACATCCAACCATTCGGCATCCCGAGGCAAATCAAGTCTTAAATGTTTTGTAATCACTCCTCAGCAGGAGGACTGGCCGGGTCAACGAAGGTGTCGAGGTCGATGCCGTCCGCAATCCAAGTGGCGGCCTCGATGAACGTCTCCATGAAGTCCTCAAACTTGAGCTTCTTCGTATTGGCGACCTTCAAGGACTTCAGCTTCTCCTCGTTGACATCCTTGCAGTGGACGCGGACGAGTGCGAGCGTTACGCCAGCTCCGCATCGGGCAGCAGATTTCTTCCATGCTTGCACTCAGCTCGGGATCTCCTTCAGTCGGGTCATCATAGACTCCACGTCACTCTGGAGTTCCTCACCCGGCGAGAGTTCTTGGTCGATCTTGGCTAGGGCAGACCGCAGCCGGATGATATACCCCAAAGCGCTCTTGAGACGTTCCTCCAAGCAGAGGATGGCCATAGCAGCACTGTCCCAGAGGAGCTGCCTCAAAGGGTCCAAGTCCTTCTCGACTCGGTCGGTTTCCAGCTCGAAGTTGTAAAAGAATTCTGTTGAGAAAAACGACTCGGAATTAGCATTATCAAAGGTTCAGGAGCAAGCAAAATTCACTCGGTAACTTGACTTACCTTTGAGTTTTTTGCCCATCTCCTCGCCAAAATCTTGGACGTACTGCTCCAGTTCCGCCTTCTTCTCGAGAAGTTTCGAGATCTAAGCATTCAGCATTTTCTTCTCTTCCTCGAAGGCACTCGCCTGGGTGTTATGCTTCGTCTCCCACTCGGGTTGGATCTTCTTGACCTCGGAAGCCTCGTTTATAGCCATCTCAGTGGCAGCCCTCGGCGCCTTGATCTCCTCCTCGAGTTTGCCGACTGAAGCCAGTTTCTCCTCGGCGGCCTTGGTCTTGCTCTTGGCCTCCTTCTGCGCTAGCGCCAACTGCTTGTCCTTGTCCTCAAGAGCATGCTTCATGGTTTCTAAAGAAATAGAAGTCCTGAGCCTCTTTACAAGTGATGCATTCTCGCTACGAACATATGCTAAAGCAGATTGACTCGGATCAAAAGAAACATAAAGTTCAGTGAACAGTCGAGCGTTGAAATTTACCTCCCAAGATATTATTCTCCTTCTCGAGGCGGTCACTCTTGTGCTTCTCAGCCTCCAGATCCAATCAGAGCTGCAACACCTCCTTTTCCATGGCGGCATAGTGGGAGCCGAGCTCGCAGGCCCTCTGTTACAAGACAATGAAATAGTCAGTCGGTTGAGAAACAAAACCCTTCTTAAGGAAGAACAAGCTCGATCAGTACGAGATCCAAAAATACCCTCTTACAACTGAGTCGGCAATGAAGAAGATTGAGGACAACAATACACTGGTCTTCATCGTCGACCTCAAGGTAGACAAGCCTGCTACTTGTAGCTTGCGTTGGTATTTCCCCGAAGAGGAAGTGATGATGCAGCACAGTAGAGATAAGTATTTCCCTCAATTATGAAACCAAGGTTATCGAACCAGTAGGAGAATCACACAACACCTAGTAAGCAGTACCTGCACACAAACAACAAATCCTTGCACCCAACGCAAACAAGGGGTTGTCAATCCCTTGGCGGTAAGATTGCAAGATTAAATTGTATTTGATAGATTGATAGATTGCAGCAAAAATACTAAATAAAATAAATAAAATAAAATGGCAGCAATATTTTTAGGGTTTTAGTAATATGATTTTGGTAGACCCGGGGGCCATAGATTTCACTAGAGGCTTCTCTCGAGAAAATAGCATACGGTGGGTAGACAAATTACTGTTGGGCAATTGATAGAAAAGCAAATAATCATGACGATATCCAAGGCAATGATCATGTATATAGGCATCACGTCCAAGATTAGTAGACCGACTCCTGCCTGCATCTACTACTATTACTCCACACATCGATGGGCTATCCAGCATGCATCTAGTGAATTAAGTCCATAAGAACGGAGTAATGCCCTAAGAACGATGACATGATCTAGACAAGACAAACTCACGAATTAATAAACCCAATGAATAGATCCCATCTTTTTACCCTTAGTAGCGACGATACATACGTGTCATGTCCCTTTCTGTCACTGGGATTGAGCACCGCAAGATCGAACCCACTACAAAGCACCTCTTCCCATGGCAAGATAAATCAACTTAGTTGGCCAAACCAAATCAATAGATCGGAGAAGAAATACGAGGCTATAATAATCATGCATAAAAGGGATCAGAGAAGACTCAAATAATATTCATGGATAATCTGATCATAAACTCACAATTCATCGGATCCCAACAAACACACCGCAAAGAAAGATTACATCGGATAGATCTCCAAGAACATCAAGGAGAACATTGTATTGAACATCAAAAAGAGAGAAGAAGCCATCTAGCTACTGCCTATGGACCCGAAGGTCTGTGGTAAACTACTCACGCATCATCGGAGAAGCAGCAAGGATGAGGTAGAGCCCCTCCGTGATCGATTCCCCCTCCGGCAGATTACCGGAGAAGGACCCCAGATGGGATCTCTCTGGAACAGAGGCTTGCGGCGGCGTAAAAAGTATTTCGTGGACTCCCCTGAGGGTTTCTGATTTTTCCTGAATTTATAGTGCTGGAATTAGGTCAAACGGAGCTGGGGTGGGCCCACGAGGTACCAGGGCGCGCCACCCCCCTGGGGCGCGCCCTGGTGCCTCGTGGCCCACCACTTCTTCTTCTGGCCCTCTCCCGAAGCTTCCAGTATTCTTCTTGCCCAAGAAAAAATCTCCAAAAAGTTTTACTGTATTTGGACTTCGTTTGATATTGATTTTCTGTGAAACAAAAACAGGGCAGAAAACAGCAACTGGCACTGGGCACTAGGTTAATAGGTTAGTCTCCAAAAATGATATAAAATTGTTGTAAATGATTAGAAAAACATCCAAGATTGATATTATAACAGCATGGAACAATCAAAAATTATAGATACGTTGGAGACGTATCAGCATCCCCAAGCTTAATTCCTGCTCGTTCTCGAGTAGGTAAATGATAAAAAAAGAATTTTTGATGTGGAATGCTGCCTAACATATCTATCACATATTCTTTTTCTTTTTGTAGCATGGACGTTGGACTTATATGATTCAAAGCAATAGTCTATAATTTGACATGAAAACATAGATACTCAAGCATACTAACAAGCAACCATGTCTTTCAAAATATCAACGCTAAAGAAAGTTATCCCTAGCCCATTATGCTCAATCATTGATCCATTTATGAAACACACTCAAATATTAGCTACAACCAATGCACAAGTATGACAATAGTGTTCTCTAGTTGGTGCTTTTGTAAGAGAAGATGGAGACTCAAAAAAAATAAAAATTGCATAAAAGTAAATAGATAGGCCCTTCGCAGAGGGAAGCAGAGATTTGTCAAATGTGCCAGAGCTCAAAGCTGAAATTAAAGAGATAAAAAAATAATTTTGGGAGGCATGCTTTTCCTGTCAACGAAAACGAATGAGAATTCCCAATATCTTCCATGCTACATACATCATAGGCGGTTCCCAAACAGAAAATAAATTATACTCTCCTTCATTAAGATTTTTCTTTCCGCGAGAGTACTCCCCTTCATTAAGATTTTTTTTTATTTCTTTCCGAGGGAGATTTGCTTTTGCTTTCATTATTTTTTCATTACTGCAATTTTGGCATTTTAGCAATTTAACAATTCGGGACGGGCATCCCTATTACCACCACACTCTCGTGCAATGACAAGTGAATAAACACTCATCTTGAGAATAACACACCTAGCATGGAAGATATTGGCTACCCCCTTCCGCTTCATGAGCAGTACGGGCACACAAAACAGGAAAATTTTATTTTGAAATTGTTGGCACACGCAAATTTACTTGGAACGGCATTGGAATACCGCATATAGGTAGATATAGTGGACTCATAAGGCAAAACTGGTTTTAAGGATTTTGGATGCACAAGCAGTATTTCCGCTTAGTACAAATGAAGGCTAGCAAAAGATTGAGAAGCAACCAACCAAAAAACAAAAACGGACATAAACATACATTGAACATAACTAACACCGAATAATGCACCATAGTAGGATATAACTTCATTGCATAACTATTGACTTAACGTGCTTGCATAGGGAATCACAAACCTTAACACTAATATTCTTACTTAAGCACAATTAGTCACTAACATGGCATCACATATCATCATTTCCATATCGCAAAACTATTGCAAGGAATCACACTTGTCATATCCAATGATCTATATGAAAGTTTTTATCTATATCCCTCTTGAATATTCATCACTTTGGGACCAATTGCATAACATGTGCAAATTACCGTTACTATCATCATCTCTCAAAAAGATTTAAGTGAAGCATGAGAGTGCAAATATTTCTTCAAAATTTTAGTCTTAACAATTCTCAAAATAATATAAGTGAAGCATGATAATTCATTTCTTCAAAATTTTAATCAAGTCAATTCTCAAAATGATATAAGTGAAGCATGAGAATTTATTTCTACAAAATTTCAATCAACTCTCAAAATAATATAAGTGAAGCATGAGAGTTTATTTGTACAAAATTTCAGCCACCACCGTGCTCAAAAGGATTTAAGTGAAGCACTAGAGCAACTGCCTAGCTCAAAAAAATTTAAGTGAAGCACATAGAGTATTCTACAAATTATGATGATAACGTGTGGCTCTCTCAAAATAGGTGTGTGCAGCAAAGATGATTGTGACAAACTAAAAAGCAAACAAAGCAAAGACTCATATCATACAAGACGCTCCAAGCAAAACATATATCATGTGACGAATAAAAATATAGCTCCAAGTAAAATTACCGATGGTCGGTAGAATAAAGAGGGGATGCCTTCCGGGGCATCCCCAAGCTTAGACGCTTGAGTCTTCCTTGAATATTACCTTGGGGTGCCTTGGGCATCCCCAAGCTTAGGACTTTGCTACTCTGTATTCCTTCATCCATCGTGATCTCACCCAAAACTTGAAAACTTCAATCACACAAAACTCAACAAAACCTTCGTGAGATCCATTAGTATAACAAAACAAATCACTACTATAAGTACTGTTGCAAACTCACTCATATTTTATTTTTGCATTATACCTACTGTACTCTAACTTCACCATGGCTTATACCCCCCCGATACAATCCATAGATTCATCAAAACAAGCAAGTAGTGCATCAAAAACAGAATCTGTCAAAAACAGAACAGTCTGTAGAAATCTATTTAAAAGCCATACTTCTGTAACTCCAAAAATTCTGAAAAAATAGGACAACGTGGAAAATTCATATACCAATACTGTGTAAAAATTTCAGATTTTTCTAATGCTCCAGTACAGAAAAAAAATTCGGGCACTGGACGCAAAACTTTCTGTTTTCCAAACAGCATCAATTATACTATCTTCCAAATCGTCCTAAAGGCTTTACTTGGCACAAACAGTAATTAAAAACACAAAAACACAATCATACCAGTAGCATGACAGTGAAAACACACAATAACAGAAAATTTTATTTTATTCATTGGGCTGCCTCCCAACAAGCTCTTTCTTTATAGCCATTAAGACAAGCTTGGGATTTCAATGATGCTCACATGAAAGATAATAATAGAAACACAAAGAGAGCATCATGTAGCATGTGAAAAAAACATTTAAGTCTAACATACTTCCTATGCATAGGAATTTTATAAGCAAATAAATTATCAAGACAAGCAATTTCTAGCATATGCAAAGGAGAAGAATAAAACATTGATGATTTCAACATAGCGAGAGGCAATTTAGTAACATGAAAATTTCTACAACCATATTTTCCTCTCTCATAATAATTACATGTAGGGTCATAATCAAATTCAACAATATAGCTATCATATAAAATATTCTCATCATGATCCACATGCATAAATTTTTTATTATCTTCCAAAATGGTGGGATTATCATCAACGAAAGTTATGACCTCTGCAAACCCACTTTCATCAAAAATTTCATAAGATTGAACACTCTCCGAATATGTGGGATTCTTTTTACTTAAAGTTGACGCTCTTCCAAACCCACTTTTAATAGTATTAAAAAATTATTATGAATAACATATTCGTCGTGAGGCTTAAATAAATCATAAGAAGCATTATCACCCAAATCATGATCATTGTAATAAGTAGTGGACATAACAAAATCATCATCCCCAAGCTTGTAGTTTTGCATATTATTAACACAATTGACATTAATAGAATTTATAGTAACATTATTGCAATCATGCTTTTCAATCAAGGAGCTATCATGAATCACTTTATAAATTTCTTCTTTCAACACTTCATCATAATTTTCAGATTCATGATTTTTAAACAAAACTTCATAGAGGAAATCAAGTGCACTCAACTCACTGGCAATTGGTTCAACATAATTGGGTCTTTTAAAAAGATTAGCAAGTGGATGAGGATCCATATCAATAGATTTTTAGCAAGCAAAGATGCAAGCAAATAGAAGGAACATGGCAACACAAGCAAAGATAGCAAACAAGAAAAAGGCAAACGAAAAATATTTTTGTATTTTTGTAAAAACATTTTAGAAGTGGGGGAGATGAAAATGAGAGGCAAATGGCAAATAAAGTAAATGCAAGGAGATGAGAGTTTATGCAAAGGTACTTGATAGATGTTGATGATGTCTCCCCGGCAACGGCGCCAGAAATTCTTCCTGCTACTTGTAGCTTGCGTTGGTATTTCCCCGAAGAGGAAGGGATGATGCAGCACAGTAGAGATAAGTATTTCCCTCAATTATGAAACCAAGGTTATCGAACCAGTAGGAGAATCACACAACACCTAGTAAGCAGTACCTGCACACAAACAACAAATCCTTGTACCCAACGCAAACAAGGGGTTGTCAATCCCTTGGCGGTAAGATTGCAAGATTAAATTGTATTTGATAGATTGATAGATTGCAGCAAAAATACTAAATAAAATAAATAAAAGAAAATGGCAGCAATATTTTTAGGGTTTTAGTAATATGATTTTGGTAGACCCGGGGGCCATAGATTTCACTAGAGGCTTCTCTCGAGAAAATAGCATACGGTGGGTAGACAAATTGCTGTTGGGCAATTGATAGAAAAGCAAATAATCATGACGATATCCAAGGCAATGATCATGTATATAGGCATCACGTCCAATATTAGTAGACCGACTCCTGCCTGCATCTACTACTATTACTCCACACATCGATGGGCTATCCCGCATGCATCTAGTGAATTAAGTCCATAAGAACGGAATAATGCCATAAGAACGATGACATGTTGTAGACAAGACAAACTCACGAATTAATAAACTCAATGAATAGATCCCATCTTTTTTACCCTTAGTAGCAACGATACATACGTGTCATGTCCCTTTCTGTCACTGGGATTGAGCACCGCAAGATCGAACCCACTACAAAGCACCTCTTCCCATGGCAAGATAAATCAACTTAGTTGGCCAAACCAAATCAATAGATCGGAGAAGAAATACGAGGCTACAATAATCATGCATAAAAGGGATCAGAGAAGACTCAAATAATATTCATGGATAATCTGATCATAAACTCACAATTCATCGGATCCCAACAAACACACCGCAAAGAAAGATTACATCGAATAGATCTCCAAGAACATCAAGGAGAACATTGTATTGAACATCAAAAAGAGAGAAGAAGCCATCTAGCTACTGCCTATGGACCCGAAGGTCTGTGGTAAACTACTCACGCATCATCGGAGAAGCAGCAAGGTTGATGTAGAGCCCCTCCGTGATCGATTCCCCCTCCGGCAGATTACCGGAGAAAGACCCCAGATGGGATCTCTCTGGAACAGAGGCTTGCAGTGGTGTAAAAAGTATTTCGTGGACTCCCCTGAGGGTTTCCAATTTTTCCTGAATTTATAGTGCTGGAATTAGGTCAAACGGAGCTGGGGTGGGCCCATGAGGTACCAGGGCGCGCCACCCCCCCTGGGGCGCGCCCTGGTGCCTCGTGGCCCACCTCTTCTTCTTCTGGCCATCTCCCGAAGCTTCCAGTATTCTTCTTGCCCTAGAAAAAATCTCCAAAAAGTTTCACTATATATGGACTTCGTTTGATATTGATTTTCTGTGAAACAAAAATAGGGCAGAAAACAGCAACTGGCACTGGGCACTAGGTTAATAGGTTAGTCTCCAAAAATGATCTAAAATTGATGTAAATGATTATAAAAACATCCAAGATTGATATTATAACAGCATGGAACAATCAAAACTTATAGATACGTTGGAGACATATCAAAGCCCGACCAGTTCGAGGCTTCGTGGTCTACCAAGCTTTCCCACTCGGTCAGCCGAGTGGGAGGTCACACTCCGTGTGTTACAAAAAAAACTTTAAGACTCCCGCCGACTGCTTCCAGTCGATGGCAGTCTCGGGGACTACACCTAGTGGGTGCACTCAGTGTGCCTCCACTGGAACCGATTAACTTGGAAGTAAGCTCTGGCTAATCCGAGTGAAGGACGGTAAAGAAAAGCAAAAAATAGGGTTCTAAGACTCCCGTCGACTGCTTCCAGTCGACGGAAGTCTTGGGGACTACACCCAGTGGGTGCACTCAACGCGCCCCCACTGGAACGACAATACCCTGTGGGTGTGCCTTGCCCCTCGCAGCAAACCCACTGACAGAAATACAACTATCCATTCGAAAGACGAAGAGGAAAACAAAAAAAAGCAACTCCAAGACTCCGACTGGAAATTGTACTTGCGATGGTACTTACTCGGACATTGGTCTGCAGCGCCTCACCTGCGCCATACGCCTCCTTCAACCGATCATTCATCAACTTCATTTGGATCAAGGCCTCCTTGCTTGCGCTCAATTGGTCCTCCGGGACCCTGTGCAGCGTGAAAGTAGCTGCAGGAGCCGTGTGTGGCATGGGCGCGGACTGAGACGCAGGCGCCGTGGTTACAAGCGCGTAACTAGACTGAGCCGGGAGACTTGGATCCGTGGGCTTCGCAGCGATCTTGGCAGGTGAGATGCGTCCTTCTTGACCGAGAGGTGCTTCCCTCATGACCACATCAGTGTCGGTCGCCATCCTCTTGTCAGCCCCTGGGTTTGGCTGGTTGGCCTCGTCCTCATAGTCCGACTGAACGATCTCAGCCGGAGCTGCACAAACACACAACATGGAGTATCAATACAAAACTCAATCGGATGGAGCTCAGAAATTTGACTCGTACGGCGGACTCATACCTTTGGAAGTAGCGGTGTCTGCCGCCTTGCCCTCGACCTGGCCTTTCTTGGGGGCATTCGGATCCAATGAAGTCATCGACGTCTCGTTGCTGCAATCACAAAGTCACTCGGTCATCAGACGAGTGGGAATTGTACGAAGAAGAAACGAGACTTTTGGCACTTATGTTGAAGCCACAGGCACCACCACCTTGATCTTTGGCACGGCGGCCTTCCAGGGTTTGGTGGCGATCTGCTCGGGCTGCTTCTCAACCGAGTCCGCCACCTCAGATCACCCGCGCTTTGTGCTGCGCGTAGCAGGGCCCGAGCCAGTCGGCTGCTGTTCACTCGGCACGCGAACGAAGCCCACCCGACCACTCGGATCATTCTGTGCCATGGTGCGACCCTCCTTGGGGGTAACTTGGATGGGGAGACTCGGCCTCCTCGCCTGACTCGGTGTCACTCACCTCCTTGTCGTTGCTCTCCTCCTCCTCCTCGTCACTGCTCTCGGTGTGTTGGCGCTCCATATCGCTCATCACATCCTCTGGTGACCGATTGACCACCGGCACGTTGGAGATCATCTGCTGGAAACTCTGAAAAGGAAGAAAGCACAAAGTCAAGATTTGGAGACATAGAATGGAACTTATTTGCGGTCCGACTCACCAAAAGCAGGATTACCTCAATCGACTGGATGTTCTTCTCATACGGAGGCACTCTCCTGGCACCGCGCGGGTTGTCTCGAGCCAAGGTGATGGCCTTGATCTTGCCCACCACATCCTTCTTGGCCAGCTCCTCTGGGTGCACTCGGGTAGGATCGCTCGGACCCTCATACATCCACATGGGATGTGACCTGGCCTGCAGCGGCTGGATCCGCCGAGTGAGGAAGGTCTCCAGCAAATCCATCCCGTTAACCCCGGCATTCACAGCCCCTACCAGGGCAGCAGTCAAGATTTTGACATCCATTTTCTCCTTCTTGGTCACCTCCAAGGACGGAGGTGAAGCCACCCTCGCTCCTGAGTACGGGGGAAGACCAGTTGAGGACCCCGCACTCGGGACATCCTTGCAGTAGAACCAACTGTCTTGCCAGCCCTTCATTGAGTCAGGGAAGCTCATCTCCGGGAAGGCGCTCTGCCCCCGCACCTGTATCCCAGGCCTCCACAGAGCTGGGTCATGTGGGTCTTCTCCCCACTTGGCGAGTCCTTCTTCACCGTCATCGATCGACATGTGACGATATGCTTGAACAGGCCCCAGTGCGGATGGCAGCCAAGGTAGTTCTCGCAGAGAAAGATGAAGGCCGACAAATACACTATCGCATTGGGGGGAAGATGATGGAGCTATGCCCCAAAAAAGTCCAAAAACGCCTGAAAGAAAGGGTGAGAGGGCATGGAGAAACCTCGCTTGATGTGAGTGACGAGCAGGACGCGCTCGTCACCCTGCGGCGTGGGCTCGACCTCACCTGCATCCGGCCGCCTCCACCCGTCTGCCGGGATGAGCCCTTCTTCGGCGAGCTCCTCCAGCCACTTCGCCGTGACACGCGAGGGGATCCACTCCCCCGCGATACGGCTCACCGACGATCCGGAGCTTGACGGCGCGGCCTTCCCCGCCTTCTTTGCCTTCTCCAGCTTGGCAGTGGAGTCCTTCCCCATCACCTCGAGTGCTCTGGTGCAGTGGAGGTAGGAGTGGGAGGCAGAATGCGAGGCGGAAGCAAAGAGGGATCTGAAATTACCCTAGCCCGCACAGGCTTTATATCGTGGGTAAATCCGGTTCGCGAGATCTCAGCCGCAGGTCCCTGGATCGGACGGTGCTCGCAGCGGTCACACGCGTAGGAGTAACAGTGCACGTGGCAGATTTCTGGGGTGAGGATCAAGGCGTCACGCCCCCACTTTCCCCACTAGCCGCGGCGTAACCGCCTCCGCGCGTGTCATGGTTTTGTCATGGCAGATGTCCTCGTGAAAGGACTTAGTGGTGAGGCCATCGCGACTAGGTGGAAGCTTGAAGGGGTTGGTCGGAATCGAGAGACGTGAGTTTTACCCAGGTTCGGCCCCTCGCGGTGGAGGTAAAAGCCTACATCCTACTTGATTGCTATTGATGATGATGATGATCTCGATTACAAGGGTGCTATTTTGCTACCTCTAGTCTCGAGAGCTTCTACTTTGTCTGTCTGAAACTTGTCTCTAATTTACTTGTCCCTTTTGGGGTGCCTTGCCCCTCCTTATATAAGTTGAAGTCACCGGCTTACATGTAGAGTCCTAGTAGGACTACAACTAGTCTCTTTTCTTTTACAAGCTGGATACTAGTCCGTGTCTTATACGAACGGTCCAAAACTGGCCTGCTGGGCCACCCCCATGTTGGGGCACGTTCTTCCTCCGTGTGGGCACCCGTATTTTCTTCCACACCAATCAACCTAGGTCGGGTCTGTCCTCCGTCGAGTCATGCTTCCTCCGCTGGGTCTTGCTTCCCTTGCCGGGTCTTGATATTCCTGGTCGGGTTCCGTGCAGGCTCCCAACTCATAATGAACCAGTCCAATTTGTTTCCTCGATAACCCGGGCCGGGGTCTTCTGGTCTAGCCGGGTCAAGTCTTGGACTGCCGGGTCTAACCGCGGGTAATTCCCCCGACATTAGCCCCCAGGTTAGCTTGAATTTATTCATGCTAAGCTCCTAAAATAAGAATAATCAATATGTTAAGGGACCGGCTCGCTCAACTAGCCGGCTTACTCAATGAACCGGCTTCTCAAAAATCTGGGTCTCTTTGTCATATCAACAAGCCGGCTTCAGAATCAACTTGTTGACGCTGGTTCCACGCAGAAAAATATTAGGAGTAATAATCCATCTGACGTTGAGTCGGCTTCCAGTGCTTCATTTTGATGAAAACATTGAAAATCAGAAAATCCATCTGATGTTGAGCCGGCTTTCGATGCATCGGCTTGATAAAAATATTGAGAATAAGAAATCCATATGATGTTGAGCTGGCTTTCAATGCTTCTGGGTCTTCTATGAATAATTTGGAGGAGATGAACTTTGCAAGCCTACACCAAGAAAATGAGACCCGACTCGCTCAAAATTGACAACTTGAAGGTGTTCTTCTATTTTTTTATCTCCATATTACCTATAGGCCCCAAGCTCCAAGTTTATCAGTTCATGATGACTTGGTGCTTTGCATAGAAATAATATCTTGACTGTGCAGCCCCCAAGGGCCGAGTTGTCTTGCCTGCAGCAACCTGGGACTTGTAATTGTCTTATACTTATAAAACTTCAACCAATGTAGCCCCCAAGTCTTAAGAGCAGAACGTAGTGATAGCTTAAGACTTGCTTAAATATAAATGTTGCAACTTTGAAGAAATCCGGGTTGTTCATCTGAGTCGTCGGTCACAAACTGAATGTTTTGCATTTCACATGTGTAGCCCCCAAGGGCCGGCTCATCAGTATGTGATGGGCCGGGTCTTCAATTTGGACCCTTTGATCTGTTTAAACAATTGAACGTTGTAGCTCCCAAGTGTCGGGTCGCATGCCTACAACGACTTGGGACTTTTAGAAAATTTGTAGATCTTGAACTGAGTAGTGTAGCCCCCAAGTGCCAGGTCGTTTGCCTGCAGCGACTCGGGACTTACATGTATTTCTCCTTTGAAAATAACATCAAATGATGTAGCCCCCAAGTGTCGGGTCGCATGCCTGCAGCGACTTTGGGACTGTTGAAGAAGCTATATAACCCCGATTTTTATGCAGGCTATGTTGACACAAACCGGCTCAGAAATTGCCGAGTTGAAAGAGCAGGACTTGTTGCTTTATCTGGCAGTGCCATCATGCACTTTTGAAATATATGTGCCAAAGATCATCCTCAAAACTTGTTGTGTTGATTGTTCAATATGAATCCTTGACTGGAGTTGCAGCTTAACCAAATAAAGGCCAGCTTTCAAGGCTCGACACTTAAAATATAAAGGCCAGCGACCACTGATGCTAAGAAAAATCAAGCAAACATCAACCCGGACAATCCAGCTGCTGGCTCTCAGCCATGAATTTCGCCGGCTTAACCCAATATGATAAAAACTTGTTGAAAATGGCCCATTTGTGGCTTTGTAATAGTTGTTACAAAACTCCGTAATCTATCAATGCCTTCGTGCATTGAGTATGTTATCTTTTGAGCTGATGACAATCTGACAAAAAATATATTCTGATCATGCCAGTTTGCTCAACCTGGTCATATAGACTTTGATGTTAATTGAAACCTTGGTCGTGATTGCAGTGCAACCCGGCAAATATATGTTTGAGAAATCCAGAAGTGTTGTATTGTAATACAAAGCACAAATTAAATGTCCCAAGACCCGGTCAATTCTGTGACCCGGAATTTTCTGTGACCCGGTTTCTATTTATAACCCAGGTCGTATGTATGAAAATTGATACCTGAAAAGAAAATGCATAGATAGAGATATATAAAAGAAATGACATGATAGAAAAAATAACTTAAATATTAAGCCAGCTTTCGAGGCACGACATAAAGACCGGCTTTCGAGTCTCGAGTCTGATTCGCTTCTGTGAAGCACGCTTTTTGGCCTCTTTTGGTTTGTCATAGCTCTCTGAAAGCCGGCTCTCACGTGACTTAACCAGTGTTTTAACTTCGATGAGTTCAGGGTCACCTCTGTGATTGACTCATCAGGCGTTCACTGGGTCACCTTTTTGGAGTAGCATCTTGCTAACAGGTAGGTATAACCAAGAACAATATTTGGCATATGCCGGGTCAAGAGGGTGAGAAAGCTAAACTCGGTGAGTTGGAACCCCCAAGTGACCATATGATCATGGAAAAGTTCAACATAGGATATACAGGAGACAATGCTACTACTGCAAAACATCTGGGGTCCAGATAAGCCGGCTTTATTCCATTGATCATAATTGAGTAGGATACCCATGTTTAGACTGTGCATCATGGCGACTAGTCTTCTTTGGTAACCTTACTTTTTGCCAATAAGGCAGGATACCTATGTTTGAACTGCGCATCGTGGCATCTAGTCCTCTTTGGCAACCTTTAATTTTTCGCCAATGAGATAGGATACCTCTGTTTGAACTGCGCATCATGGCAGCTAGTCCTCTTTGGCAACCTTTAATTTTTCTGCCAATGAGGCAGCAGTCCCCGGTACCGGGTTGTTCCCGTCAATGACCCGGGGTTCTTGTATTTGTTGAAACTGGCCAAATCTGCCGAGTCATATCTGTGTAGCCCCCGAGTCTTAAGTCGACTCGAGGAGCTGGCTTGAGATTCTCCATACTTGGCCGTGGCATAAACTGGCGTAGAGTTTGACAGTTGAAATATGAAATTTATTGAAGCCAGAGGCGATGTGGCGAGTTGATGATTTTCGCGATGCTCGTCGTATGTCCTCGGCATATGTCTTTCAACAAAACCATTTTTTCCCAAATTGAGTTCATAGGCCTCTTGACCCATTCCTTGGTATTCTCTCTTGGTCCGGCTCTCCTAGCTCCTCCAGGGCTAGTTTCTTTTTTGTTTCCTTGCTGCCGGCTTTTGAATTGCCGGCTCTATAGTGGTCGGCTCTCTTTGCTCTTTCGGGGACGTTTCCTCCATGGCCTGCTCACTTGTTTCTTTCGATATGGTGAATTAGACCGGACCGCGGGGATGGCAGGCCAACGCGCCTATCCATTGGGCAACCCGGCACGAGTGGAGGCTGGCACGTGCTCCAGCGACGTCGCGTAAGACATGATTCCGAATATTTTCGTGCAAGACTTTTGTTTTTGCTCCAGCATTGTTGGAGTAGACCGGGCCGCAGGGCGGCGGCCTGCGCGCATCTGTTGGGCAGCTCTTACGGGCGGGCGCGGCCCCGGCAGGTTGATGTAGACTGGACCGCGGGGGCGGCGGCCTGCGCGCGTCCATTGGGCAGCTCAACACAGACGGATGTTGGCACATGATGATGTTGGCGCAAGCTCCGTATTCATGATATAACGCCACTTTTGTAATGAATGATTATCCTGCGTAAAATATGTTGTAGGCCAGAGTAACTGTTCTCGAAGAATTTAATATGTGCTAATAAAATAGACTGGACAGATAGCACCTGATTTATTTGGATGACAGATGATCCGTGGGCAACGTCTGCTGGGATGTCCGCTTGATGAGACTCGTCCAAATATTTCATGTTGCAGACCGATCCACTTTTTTTTTCTTGATGCCATGATGAACTGGTAGTAGCTCTTGCTTCAATCAAATGTGCTAGTTGATGGTGATATGACCTGGACCGTTGGGCCAGCTGGCTGTGCCATGCGAGCGGACGGCATTAGGGCCTCCGGTGTGCTGATGCTGTCGTACCGTAGGACTGCAAATTTTACGCGGGTATCCACCGGGCGGCCTCGGGTGTTTGATGTATAACGGACCGCAGCGACGGCGGGCAGAGCATGCGTCAGTCTCCCAGCCTGATGTGTTGGTGTTGACCGAGAACTGCAGGAACGATGGGATGCGCGTGCGTGTCCATCTAGCAAGCCGGCGCGAATAGACGCTGATGCAGCCTTCGGTGTATTGATGTAATCCGGACCGTGGGGGCGGCGGCCTCTGACGTGTGTTCGTCGGTGACCCAGCGCGATGCGGTCGCTGGTGCTGAATGATGCTGGGCGTAGCCATGTGGCCTTTTCTTTGAGTAATGATTGCCAAGGAATGCCACAATGGTCCGAGTCCACCTCCTTTGGTCCTCTTTTTTTTCCTGGTTGTCAGCTCGCCGTGCTTTTATGGTGATGTAGAAGCTAGCGGCTAGACGCTCATGGAGTCCGCCCAAATTGTGCAAGACCTCGCGCACATACGACTGGTAATTTCTCAGATGCTGGATATAGCAGAAAGAGGTCGAGCTCTACGGAAACAGCACATCCAAAGTATGACAAATCGATCGGTAAACACAGGACGATCAGACCGGTTTGCGTCCGTGCATGGATTTTTGATAAATCTCATGTAGTGGTGTTTCGGACATCACGTGGGTAGGATCAATGCTTCATTCTTTTTTATGAACCTGCATTGGGGTACGTTCCATACTAACTGAAGCTTGGCCATAATTAGTCCTAGCACTTGTAAGAGTACTAGTACTGTACGTGATGCTGCTTTTACTACAGACAGTGGTAGTTTTAGCTGATGTTTGATCTATCCACCATGAGTTGATTTGTCATGGAGCTATAGTGGCAAGTCGCGTGAACAGGTGAAGCAGATGCACATGTTCTTCTGATTGAATGCAGCGCCGCCCAGTTTTGCTTTCTTTGTGTAGATCAATTAGATCTCGAACTCCGCGCGTTGCAATTAGTACTAGTTTGGAGGGGTTGTTTTATGGCTGAATTTCTTGTACGTGTTCTATCGCTCTTTGATCTAATTTGCTTTGCAGGAAACAGGGACACCGACTCCAGCCACACACGATACAACTCTCTGATTTCTTCTGTGCTACTGCCTCGAAAGTTCAGCCCGGCTGTTACGTGAGGATGGCATCTTGAGGGCGACTTCCATCGCCAACACCGACAATATGTGTTTGACAGCAACTCGAAAGTCCTTTTTTTTGGGTAGCACAGCCGGGTCTCAAATCTCGTCGGGACATGGAATTTTTAACGATGTAGTGGAATCTTGTCGGCTTCCATCTTCGGACTTGGCTGCAAGTGGATCTCCATGTCGATGTACGTGGCTGGGAGTAAATCGAGTGGCTGATTTGGTCTCGATCTTGTCAACTACCGCACAGTTTTGATGAATCATCAGATCTTGCATGCAACCTTTCCCATGCTCCTTTGTTCGATCTATTCCGCGGATGCTCTATAGCGGCGGTTTTTTTTCTTTGGACTCGACGGATTGCAGTTGGTCTTGTAGTGCGGCCGCGGCAGAAAACCTTGCAGCGAGCACATGGAATCTGCTGTTGATGTGGAGCTTTCAGTGTCGGCTCTTCATCATCCAGCTGATTGTGGGCTTCTCGATCCCTGTAAGAGCTCCCTCCAAGAAAAACAACACCACCGTGCCCAGCCCCACGGTGGGCGCCAACTGTCGTGGTTTTGTCACGACAGATGTCCTCATGAAAGGACTTAGTGGTGAAGCCATCGCGACTAGGTGGAAGCTTGAAGGGGTTGGTCGGAATCGAGAGACGCGGGTTTTACCCAGGTTCGGCCCCTCGCGGTGGATGTAAAAGCCTACATTCTGCTTGATTGCTATTGATGATGATGATGATCTTGATTACAATGGTGCTATTTTTCTACCTCTAGTCTCGAGAGCTTCTACTTTGTCTGTCTGAAACTTGTCTATAATTGACTTGTCCCTTTTGGGGTGCCTTTCCCCTCCTTATATAAGTTGAAGGGGCCGGCTTACATGTAGAGTCCTAGTAGGACTACAACTAGTCTCTTTTCTTTTACAAGCTGGATATTAGTCCGGGTCTTATATGAACAGTCCAAAACTGGCCTGCTGGGCCACCCCCATGTTGGGCCACGTTCTTCCTCCATGTGGGCACCCGTATTTTCTTCCGCACCAATCAACCCAGGTTAGGTCTGTCCTCCGTCGAGTCATGCTTCCTCCGCTGGGTCTTGCTTCCCTTGCCGGGTCTTGATATTCCTGGCTGGGTTCCGTGCAGGCTCCCAGCTCATAAAGAACTAGTCCAACTTGTTTCCTCGATAACCCGGGCCAGGGTCTTCTAGTCTAGCCGCGTCAAGTCTTGGACTGCCGGGTCTAACCGCGGGTAATTCCCCCGATAGCTTGCGCACGCGTGATTTCAAATCCTGGAATTTCCGTGGCGAATCAACCCGATTGATTATGTCCATGTCTTTCCTAAAAAAACACTCGTCGACCCGACCGACCGCCCTTTGCAGGTCGCCGTGCACTCGGACACGTAAAACATCCGACTGGAGTCACCTCCAGGATTGCGATGGGATGAGCTCGGCGCCCCTTCGCGAGTTGATACGTCTCCAACGTATCTATAATTTTTGATTGTTCCATGCTATTATAGTATCAATCTTGGATGTTTTACATGCAATTATATATCATTTTTTTGGGACTAACCTATTAACCTAGTGCCCAGTGCCAGTTGCTGTTTTCTGCTTGTTTTTGGTTTTTCAAGAAATCAGTACCAAACGAAGTCCAAATGCCATGAAACTTTTTGACGATTTTTTTCTTGACAAAAGAGACCCTGGAAGCTTCGGGAGGATGCCAGAAGCCTCACGAGGAGGCCACAAGGCAACAGGGCATGACACCAGGGGGCGCGCCCTGATGCCTTGTGGGTTCCACTTATATAAATTCTCAAATATTCGGAAACCAACAGAGAGCCAGACGAGAAAACCCTACCACCGCCGCAAGCCTCTGTTCTTCCGCGATCCCATCTGGAGGCCTTTTACGGTACTCTGCCAGAGGGGGAATCGATCACGGAGGGCTTCTTCATCAACCTTGCTGCCCTTCCGATGATGTGTGAGTAGTTTACCACAGACCTACGCGTCCATAGCTAGTAGCTAGATGGCTTCTTCTCTCCCTTTGATCTTCAATACCATGTTCTCCTTGATATTCTTGGAGTTCTATCTGATGTAATCTTCTTTTGCGGTGTGTTTGTTGGGATCCGATGAATTGTGGGTTTATGATCAGATTATTCAGGAGAAATATTTGAGTCTTCTCTGAACTCTTTTATGCATGATTGTTATAGCTTTGTATTTCTCTCCGATCTATCCGTTTGGTTTGGCCAACTAGATTGATTTATCTTGCAATGGGAGAGGTGCTTTGTGATGGGTTCAATCTTGCGGTGCTCAATCCCAGTGACAGAAAGGGACATGACACATATTTGTATTGTTGCCATTAAGGATACAAAGATGGGGTTTAATCATATTGCTTGAGTTTACTTTTCCTACATCATGTCATCTTGCTTAAGGCGTTACTCTGTTTTATACTTAATACCCTAAATGCATGCTCGATAGCGATCGATGGGTGGTGTAATAATAGTAGATGCAGGCAGAAGTCGGTCTACTTGTCTCGGATGTGATGCCTATATACATGATCATTGTCATGAATCCGTCATAATTATTTGCTTTTCTATCAATTGCCCAACAGTAATTTGTTTACCCACCATATGATATGTGTTCGAGAGAGAAGCCTCTAGTGAAAAAACTATGGTCCCCGGGTCTACCTTTATCATATATTAAAATCCAAAAATACCTTGCTGCAATTTATTTACTTTTATTTTATTTTGTAATTTACTTTTTATCTTTCACTATCAGAATTAATCCTTGCAAGTAACCGCTAAGGGGAATGACAACCCTCTTATTTGCGTTGGGTGCAAGTGTTTGCTTTTGTGTGTGTAGGTGCTGCTAACGAGATTTTGTGTGGTTCTCCTACTGGATTGATAACCTTGGTTCTTAACTAAGGGAAATACTTATCTCTACTATACTGCATCATCCTCTCCTCTTCGGGGAAATCCCAACGCAGTTCACAAGTAGCAGGAAGAATTTCTGGCGCTGTTGCCGGGGAGACATCACCAAAACTTATCAAGTACCTTCACATAAACTATCATCCTCTTGCATTTATTTTATTTTCCTTTTTATTTGCATTTGCCTCTCGTTTTCATCTCCCCCACTTCTAAAACAATTTTATAGAAACACAAAAATATTTTCGTTTGCTTGCTTGTTTTCCTGCTTTGCCATCATGTCTGAGTTTGTTATTGAAAAGAGTGAGGATGGTAAAATTCCTAAGATAGAAATTCCTAGAAATTTGGATGCTAATTTTTTTTGTGACGGTAAGTGGGAATATCATAGGAAAGAGTATTATTCAAGAATTCTTTACTTGCACTAGAACTTTGGTTTGTAATGACATTCCCATTCTTAAGAGAACCAATAGTTATGATAAGACTATTTCTGCCCTTGTTCTTAAACTTGAAAGAAGATTTATTCATACTCATCCCACTTTGCAAAGATAGTTACCTGTTATAAACAACCCTAAAGCTAAAAAGATAGCCATGCTTATTCTTATGAATGGGTTTGATTACATAGTTTGAGAGGCTAGAGAGATCTTTGATTTTTATAATATGAGTCAAGAACATCCAGTGATAGATGAAATTTTATATAATGAAGATTATATGTTAATATTTATGTTTCATGATGATCATACTTTTGATGAGAATACTAAGAAAGAAGTTCCTCAATTACATATTTTCTTGGATCGTAAAAGGGAACCAACAAGATTATGAGGAAAGTTACCTTAATAATGATAAAATTTTGATTGATGATGTGTTCCACATTGTTTTTGAAAAGCCTCCTGAGAAACATACATCTCAAGATGAAGAAACCAAGGATGACAACACTTGAAACTATGCATTATGCCTAGCTAGGGGCATAAAACAATAGCGCTTGTTGGGAGGCAACCCAATGAATAAAATAAATTTTTGGTTATACCTTCTGTTTTTGTGTGTTTACACAATTGTAGACTCTGTTATGATTGTGTTTTTATCTTTTAATTAGTGTTTGTGCCAAGTAATGCCTTTGGGATGATTTGGAAGATAGTATAATTGATGTTGTTTGAAAACAGAAACTTTTGGGTCCAGTGCTGAAATTTAGATTTTTTACTGGAGCGTCAGAACCTTCTGAATGTTTTACACAATATTGATATATGAATTTCCCACGTTTTCCAAATTTTTCAAAATTTTGGGAGTTACAGAAGTATGACTTTAATTCAGATCTTTACAGACTGTTCTGTTTTAGACAGATTCTGTTTTTGTTGCATAGTTTGCTTATTTTGATGAATCTATGGATCGTATCGGGGGGGTATGAGTCATGGAGAAGTTGAAGTACAGTAGCATTATGCTAATATTAAATATGAATCAATTTACAACAGTACCTAAAGTTTAAGATTTGTTTGTTATACTAACGGATCTCACGAGGTTTCTGTTGAGTTTTGTGTGCTGAAGTTTTCAAGTTTTGGGTGAGACTACGATGGATAAAGGAATAAGGAGCGGCAAGAACCTAAGCTTGGGGATGCCCATGGCACCCCAAGGTAATATTCAAGGAAGACTCAAGCGTCTAAGCTTGGGGATGCCCCGGATGGCATCCCCTCTTTCGTCTACAATCTATCGGTAACTCACTTGGAGCTATATTTTTATTCATCACATGATGTGTTTTACTTGGAGCGTCTTGTGCTATAGTTTGTTTGCTTTTTAGTTTGCCACAATCATCTTTGCTAAACACACCTTTTTGAGAGGGACACACATTATTCGTGATTTGTTAGAATACTCTATGTGCTTCACTTATATCTTTTGAGCTAGGCAGTTGCTCTAGTGCTTCACTTATATCTTTTAGAGCACGGCGGTGGTTATATTTTAAAGAAATAGTTGCACTATCATGCTTCACTTATATATTTTTGAGAGTCTAATAAATAGCAATGGTAATATGCACGGGTTATGAATTTGGTCCTAATATGATAGGTATTCAAGAGGGATATAATAAAAACTTTCATGTAGATCACCTAATATTAAGATGGTAATATGTGGGAGGTGCTAGAAGATAATTGTGGTTTAGTAAGAATATTGGTGTTAAGGTTTGTGATTCCCGAAGCATGCACGTATGATCTGTCATTATGCTAAGAAGTTGGAGCATGATTTATTATTGATTGTCTACCTTATGAGTGGCGGTCGGGGACGAGCGATTGTCTTTTCCTACCAATCTATCCCCCTAGGGGCATGCGTAGTAGTACTTTGCTTCGAGGGATAATAAACTTTCACAATAAGTATGTGAGTTCTTTATGACTAATGTGACTCCATGGATTATACGCACTCTCACCTTTGAACAATTTGCTAGCCTCTTCGGTACCGTGCATTGCCCTTTCTCACATCGAGAGTCGGTGCAAACTTCGCCGGTGCATCCAAACCCCGTGATATGATACGCTCTATCACACATAAGCCTCCTTATATCTTCCTCAAAACAGCCACCATCCCTACCTATCATGGCATTTCCATAGCCATTCCGAGATATATTGCCATGCAACTTCCACCGTTCCGTTTTTATGACACACATCATCATTGTCATATTGCTTTGCATGATCATATAGCTGACATAGTATTTGTGGCTCAGCCACCGTTCATCATTTTTTATACATGTTATGCTAGTATCATTGCACATCCTGGTACACTGCGAGAGGCATTCATATAGAGTCATATTTGTTCTAGTTTCAAGTTGTAATTTTGAGTTGTAAGTAAATAGAAGTATGATGATCATCATTATAAGAGCAATGTCCCAGTGAGGAAATAAAATAATATAGAAAGGGAAAAAAAAGAGGCCAAAAAGAGCCCACGAAAAAAAAGAAAAAAAGAGAAAAAAGAAAAGGGAAAAAAGAAAAAAAATAAAATGAGAGAAAAAGAGAGAAGGGGCAGTGTTACTATCCTTTTCCATACTTGTGCTTCAAAGTAGCACCATGTTTTTCATACAGAGAGTCTCCTATTTTGTCACTTTCACATACTAGTGGGAATTTTTCATTATAGAACTTGGCTTGTATATTCCGATGATGGGCTTCCTCAAATGCCCGAGGTCTTCATGAGCAAGCAAGTTGGAGGCACACCCACTTAGTTTTTCATGTTGAGCTTTCATACACTTATAGCTCGTAATGCATCCGTTGCATGGCAATCCCTACTCCTCGCATTGACATCAATTGATGGGCATCTCCATAGCCCGTTGATTAGCCGCGTCGATGTAAGACTATCTTCTTCTTTTTGACTTCCCCTTATTAATCTCTACCACCACATTCTATTCCACCCATAGTGCTATATCCATGGCTTGTGCTCATGTATTGCGTGGGGGTTGAAAAAGCTGAAGCCCATTAAAAAGTATGAACCAATTGCTCGGCTTGTCATCGGGGTAGTGCATGATAAATACTTTATGTTAAGAAGATGGAGCATGACAGGATTATATGATTTTGTAGGGATAACTTTCTTTAGCATTTTTATTTTGAAAGGCATGATTGTTTATTAGTATGCCTGAGTATTGATGTCTTTATATCAAATTATAGACTATTGCTTTCAATCATTCGGATCTTAATATTCATACTGTAAAAGAGAATTACATGATGAAACATGTTAGGTAGCATTCCACATCAAAAATTCTGTTTTTATCATTTACCTACTCGAGGACGAGTAGGAATTAAGCTTGGGGATGCTTGATACGTCTCCAACATATCTATAATTTTTTATTGTTCCATGCTATTATAGTATTAATCTTGTTTTATATGCAATTATATATCATTTTTTGGGACTAACCTATTAACCTAGTGCCCAGTGCCAGTTGTTGTTTTCTGCTTGTTTTTGGTTTTTCAGGAAATCAGTACCAAACGAAGTCCAAATGCCACGAAACTTTTTGACGATTTTTTTCTGGACAAAAGAGACCCTGGAAGCTTCGGGAGGATGCCAGAAGCCTCACGAGGAGGCCACATGTAACACCCCCTATGTAATGAGCTACAGTGATCCTCATGATTATGCTATGTCACTTTGCTTTGCTATGCTTGATCACTTTGGATTCATATCTCATTTCAAATTCCACCACTGAAATCAATTCAAAATTGCAAGTGAAATTTAAAGTTGCACAAACATGGCTGCAAAATAGTTCATCATTTAGCAAATATTCCATAACAATTATGTGTTAAGGAAAACAACATCACTTATTTGCTTAAATGGACTATAGCAATTAAAACAGTGCCAAATGAGCATATTTAAATGCTTTTCCAATTATGAAAAATTCAAACAAATCCAAATCCCTCCCAAACTTTTTGTGGCAGTGTCAAACATTGCAATGTAATTATGTGGCCAAGTCCCACATTCTACAAAATTCATTTGCTAGCTAAATAAAAATGCAAAACAGAAAGGAATAAAGAAAACGGAAAACACAAAGAAAAAAAAGAGAAAACCTACTGTGTACTGGGCCTAAGTGCACAGTGCACCGGCCCAGCCCACCTCTCTCTCTCCTTCAACCTCCCGCCCCTCTCTCCCCTGCGTGTCGCCGCGCGCGCGCCCCGGGCCGGCTAGGCGCACGCGTCAGCCGTCCGCCGACGCTGCCGGCGCCCCGGCTAGATAAGGTCGCCACCACAGCCTCACCTGGCCGCTCCTATCCACTTCCCCCTCGCTCCCTCGCTTCCTCTCTCGATCTGGACAAGCGCCCGAGTGCTGCCATGGCTGCGCCGCCGTCGTTCGCGTAGCCGGCGGCCTCCTCTAGCCCGCGTCCGCTACGCCGTCTACGACAACGAACCCGAGTCGGGAGCCACCGCAACGGCCACTCGTCTTCCTCCTCTACACCGTTGGACCTCACCGTCGATTCTGGCGCCGTCGAGCCTTCCCCGAGCCCACCTTGCTCATCTGCAGGCTCACTGTGAGCCCCTCTCTCTTTCCCCTCTCTCTCTCTCTCTACGCTCGTGCAAGCCCCCTAGCCCTTGTTGCCATGCTCGCCGAAGCTCAGATCCGCCGCGCGGCACGCTGCCATCATTGTCGTCGTTGCCATGCCCCGCTGAGCTCACGAACGTGCTCAGGGGAGCTCCCTGGTGCCGCATGTGCCCTCCGTTAGCCTTCGTGAGCCCCGTAGCTGCTAGCCCAATCGCACCCGAACGCCGGCAGCCGCCCCGCTCGTCGCCGCCGTCGCTGTAGGCCGTCTCCGGCGACGCCACTGCCACCATTCGACGCGGCATTGAGCGCCCGTTCGAACGCGACCAACCACGCCTCTTTCGGTGACCCGTAGCGAAATCCCGACGAGTGTCTGAGCCCCTCCGCCGCGGAAATGGTCGCCGGAGCTTGCTCCGGCGCCGCCGCTGATGTGGCCGGCCATGGGGCCCACCCTGGGTCACTGTCAGTGGGTCCCACAGGCCCCGTTGACTGGGTTGACCTGGTCAACTGTGCTGACTGGGCAACCCCAGTCTATGACATGTGGACCCCATGCGCTCTATTAAACTGGTTTTTAAAATAAACTTAATCTGTTAATTAACCTGACATTGACAAGTGGGTCCCACTAGCTAATTAGTTTATTTAGTTAATTTAATCCTCTGTTAATATGCTTCATTCTATGATAGGAGGGCCCCACCTATCAGTTTGAGCTACTATCGAGTGTCGAGGAACGACTCTGCAGAGCTACTATCGAGTGCCGAGGGTGATACCTCCTACCTCACTCCTGATGATATCTCTGTAGCGTAGCTAGTCGGTTGTGGGTTACCGAGGGTGATTCCTCTTTCACCACCTCCGATGATGCCTCTGTCGTGCAGCCCCTCAAGTGTGAACCCATCGAGGGTGATTCCTCCAAGTTCACCTTGACGGTTACATCGAGTGGGAATCCATCGAGGGTGATTCCTCGGATTTCCCCCTTGATGTTACGGACACACTGTTACCTTTACACCGTTCCCTTTTATTGTTACCGCGGGACTGAAGGGACAGGCGGTACCACTCCGGTAGAGGTGGACTTGAGTTCCCGACAGTCTCTTGTGAAGTCGGGTTGACCTGGAGGGTACCCGCGAGATAATTACGCGGCACGGCCGGGCAGGCAGAGACTGCCCTAGAAAGGGATGGGCCTGGCTATTGCCGTAAGTCCGCGAGACGGGGCGACAAAAGCACTGATCGTCACCACGAGCTCCCAATACACTAACGGTGTGATCTGAGTAGGCCTCTGGCCTTTTCGCACTAACCACCACGCGGGAATAAAAGTGGGCACTCGGCGTCCAGTTCAGCATTGTGGCCGGGTCGGATCGGCGCCATCCTGGACAGAGGTGGTGCCTGGATCCACCCTGCACACAACGACCTGGAGTGCTTTGGACGATTGGCCCATGACCCCTGCGCACTTAAGATGTAGAACGGCGGGGACCTCTCTGCGGAGGCTAGGTAGGACTACGGCGTGTCGATCAGCCAAGGCCGGGCATGACCCGGAAAAGTGTGTCCGGCCAGAGTTAATCGAGTGTGTTGGGTAAGTTGGTGCACCCCTGCAGGGAAGTTGTCTATTCGAATAGCCGTGTCCACGGTAACAGGACGCTCGGAGTTGTATCCCGATCTACTACAACTAGAACTGGATATATGTGATACTAAACTGATATTATGGCTCCGGGATCGCTTTCTCGCAAGGAGTCAAGGAAGGATCTCTGGGCATTGCTATTACCTACTTATTGCTTTATTATACTGCTAATCTGCACTCTTCCAATGCTGCAAGACGCTGCAAGATGCTAGTCTTTGATAGGTTAAGCTTCCCCTCTATTCTGGCATTTCTATAGTCCAGTCCACAGATACAGCCCCTTCCCATTGATACCGATGCATATCTAGCATAGATCTGATGTAAGTCTTGCGAGTACTTTGGATGAGTACTCACGGTTGCTTTGCTACCTTTTTCCCCTTACCCGATTGCTGCGATCAGATGACGGAGCCCCGGACCCAGCTGATCCCGTCGATGACTACTACTACACCGACGGAGCCCATTATTACATGGAGACCGATGACCAGGAGTAGATAGAAGGCTCCCAGGCAGGAGGCCTGCGCCTTTTCGATCTTGTTGTCGTTGTTTTGCTCAGCCTTCTGAAGGCAAACTTGTCTAATTATGTCTGTACTCAGATACTGATGCTTTCGCTGACTCTTGTGTAACTCGAGCTTATGTATTCGAGCCCTCGAGGCCCCTGGCTTGTAATATAAAGCTTGTATTATTTTATTTTGTGTCTAGAGTTGTGTTGTGATATCTTCCCGTGAGTCCCTGGGCTTGATCATGCGCATTTGCGTGTATGATTAGTGCACGATCGAGTCAAGGGCGTCACAAGTTGGTATCAGAGCCGACTGCCTGTAGGAAGCCCCTTTCCAACTCCTTGGCCGAAGTTGAGTCTAGTCTTTGAAAACTGTTTTGCTAACATTGTTGTGTGGCTTACGGGCCCACATCGCAAATGGATGGGATTAGGATCTTTTATTCCTCTCCTTTACTCTGGGATTCTGATCTCTCTTCTATTTGGGTTAAAGATTTTACTAACTCTAACATTAGGTTCCCGTGATCACATCCACCCGAAGAGCTGGATTATCTGTAATTATTTCACAAAATGTCTGGCACATCATTCACACACTATCTTTGACATCTTGGAATTCCATGTCTCTCCCATTATTTTGAAGTCTTCCAATATTGACCTCATTCTGGGAATGGATAGGTTGAAAGCTCATACTGCTTCAATCGATTGTACCTCTAAAACCATCTAACTCCAACATCCTTCGGATGAGATAGTAAACTACTATGCTCGTCTTTTTCGAAGTGCTGAAGCCCAGATTTATTCTTTGAATGCGTTGAATGCTTCACCTCTTGAGGGAATCAAAAACGTTCCAGTCATTCGCGACTTCCAAGATGTTTTCCCAGAAGAACTTCCAGGAATACCCCGACCTTTTCCCTTCTACCTCCCGAATTCTCGGGACGAGAATTTCTTTTAGAGGAGGAGAATTGTAACACCCCCTATGTAATGAGCTACAGTGATCCTCATGATTATGCTAAGTCACTTTGCTTTGCCATGCTTGATCACTTTGGATTCATATCTCATTTCAAATTCCACCACTGAAATCAATTCAAAATTGCAAGTGAAATTTAAAGTTGCACAAACATGGCTGCAAAATAGTTCATCATTTAGCAAATATTCCATAACAATTATGTGTTAAGGAAAACAACATCACTTATTTGCTTAAATGGACTATAGCAATTAAAACAGTGCCAAATGAGCATATTTAAATGCTTTTCCAATTATGAAAAATTCAAACAAATCCAAATCCCTCCCAAACTTTTTGTGGCAGTGTCAAACATTGCAATGTAATTATGTGGCCAAGTCCCACATTCTACAAAATTCATTTGCTAGCTAAATAAAAATGCGAAACAGAAAGGAATAAAGAAAACGGAAAACACAAAGAAAAAAAAGAGAAAACCTACTGTGTACTGGGCCTAAGTGCACAGTGCACCGGCCCAGCCCACCTCTCTCTCTCCTTCAACCTCCCGCCCCTCTCTCCCCTGCGTGTCGCCGCGCGCGCGCCCCGGGCCGGCTAGGCGCACGCGTCAGCCGTCCGCCGACGCTGCCGGCGCCCCGGCTGGATAAGGTCGCCACCACAGCCTCACCTGGCCGCTCCTATCCACTTCCCCCTCGCTCCCTCGCTTCCTCTCTCGATCTGCACAAGCGCCCGAGTGCTGCCATGGCTGCGCCGCCGTCGTTCGCGTAGCCGCCGGCCTCCTCTCGCCTCACTGTCGTGCCCACCAGCTCCGCCCGTGTCCGCTACGCCGTCTACGACAACGAACCCGAGCCGGGAGCCACCGCAACGGCCACTCGTCTTCCTCCTCTACACCGTTGGACCTCACCGTTAATTCCGGCGCCGTCGAACCTTCCCCGAGCCCACCTTGCTCATCTGCAGGCTCACTATGAGCCCCTCTCTCTTTCCTCTCTCTCTCTCTCTATGCTCGCGCAAGCCCCCTAGCCCTTGCTGCCATGCTCGCCGAAGCTCAGATCCGCCGTGTAGCACGCTGTCGTCACTGTCGTCATTGCCATGCCCCGCTGAGCTCATGAACGTGCTCAGGGGAGCTCCCTGGTGCCGCCTGTGCCCTCCATTAGCCCTCCCGAGCCCCGTAGCTGCTAGCCCGATCGCACCCGAACGCCGGTAGCCGCCCCGCTCGTCGCCGCCGTCGCTGTAGGCCGTCTCCGGCGACGCCACTGCCACCTTTCGATGCGGCGTTCAGCGCCCGTTAGAACGCGACCAACCACGCCGCTTTTGGTGACCCGTAGAGAAATCCCGACGAGCGTCTGAGCCCCTCCTCCGAGGAAATGGTCGCCGGAGCTTGCTCCGGCTCCCCCGCTGACGTGGCCGGCCATGGGGCCCACCCTGGGTCACTACCAGTGGGTCCCACGGGCCCTGTTGACTGGGTTGACCTGGTCAACTATGCTGACTGGGCAACCCCAGTCTATGACATGTGGACCCCACGCGCTTAATTAAACTGGTTTTTAAAATAAACTTAATCTGTTAATTAACCTGACACTGACAAGTGGGTCCCACTAGCTAATTAGTTTATTTATATAATTTAATCCTCACTTAATTTGTTTCAGTCTATGACAGGAGGGCCCCATGTGTCAGTTTGACTAAGTCAATAGTCAACTCAGTTGACTGCTGACTGGGCAGTTGACTATGTCAATTGGGCCCGTGGGCCCAACCTGTCATCCACTGTGGCTAGCCCCCAGTGGGTATAAAATGTATTTTACTGTTTAAAATTCGAATTAAATTTAATTCCAGGATTTTCAAAATATTGCTAAAACTTTGGAAATTCATAGAAAATAAACCGTAGCTTAAATGAAAATAATTTATATATGAAAAATGATCAGAAAAATAAGACGAATCCGAATATGCCATCCATGTAGCTGTCACATGCCTCCAACACTGCAAACATGGAACCTTCCCCTCCGGATCGTCTGTCCGATAATTGCCTAAAGCCGGGAAAATATTCCCATATATTTTCCCGCTCCGTCTGTAACGTGTAGCACTGCGTTAGGTCACCCCCAGCACAGCATATTGCTATGTCTTGCATCTGTGTTGCATTTGTTTGCTTTGTATTTATTGTTTCTTCCCCCTCTTTTCTCCGGTAGACTCCGAGACTGACGCTGCTTCCGAGTACGACTACGCCCCTGACGTCCAGCCCCTCTCAGCAAAGCTTCCAGGCAAGCAAAACCCCCTTGATCATTCCTATATCGCCCATTCTTTCTCTCCCGTGCTTGCATTAGATTTTGCTACTGTTATTCGATAGCTCCTATTCTGATGCATAGCCTGATTTTGTAACCTGCTGTTGATACTTTACCTGTTGTCCTATATGCTTAGTATAGGCTGGTTAGTGATCCATTTGTGGCCCCGCACCCTTGTCCTTGTTGCCATGCTTTACTACCGGTGACCCGATCAGTGTGATCGATGTGCAGAGACCGAACACACCACCAGCACCCACCTTAGTTGTACGACTCTGCAGAGCTACTATCGAGTGCCGAGGGTGATACCTCCTACCTCACTCCTGATGATATCTCTGTAGCGTAGCTAGTCGGTTGTGGGTTACCGAGGGTGATTCCTCTTTCACCACCTCCGATGATGCCTCTGTCATGCAGCCCCTCAAGTGTGAACCCATCGAGGGTGATTCCTCCAAGTTCACCTTGATGGTTACATCGTGGGTGATTCCTCGGATTTCCCCCTTGATGTTACGGACACACTGTTACCTTTACACCGTTCCCATTTATTGTTACTGTGGGACTGAAGGGACAGGCGGTACCACCCCGGTAGAGGTGGACCTGAGTTCCCGACAGTCTTTTGTTAAGTCAGGTTGACCTGGAGGGTACCCGCGAGATAATTACGCGGCATGGCCAGGCAGGCAGAGACTGCCCTAGAGAAGGATGGGCCAGACCCTTGCCGTAAGTCCGCGAGACGGGGCGACAGGAGCACTGATCGTTACCACGAGCTCCCAATACACTAACGGTTTGGATATTTGATTTGAGTAGGCCTCTGGCCTTTTCGCACTAACCACCACACGGGAATAAAAGTGGGCACTCGGCATCGTACGATTCTCCCAAAAGCTCTGTCAGATGTCCAGTTCAGCATTGCAGCCGGGTCGGATCGGCGCCATCCAGGACAGAGGTGGTGCCTGGATCCACCCTGCGCACAACGACCCGGAGTGCTTTGGACGATTGGCCCATGACACCTTCGCACTTAGGATGTAGACTGGCGGGGACCTCTCTGCAGAGCCTAGGTAGGACTACGGCGTGTCGATCAGCCGAGGCCGGGCATGACCCGGAAAAGTGTGTCCGGCCAGAGTTAATCGAGCGTGTTGGGTAAGTTGGTGCACCCCTGCAGGGAAGTTGTCTATTCGAATAGCCGTGTCCACGGTAACAAGACGCTAGGAGTTGTATCCCGATCTACTACAACTAGAACTGGATATATGTGATACTGAACTAATATTATGGCTCCGGGATCGCTTTCTCGCAGGGAGTGGAGGAAGGATCTCTGGGCATTGCTATTACCTACTTATTGTTTTATTATACTGCTAATCTGCACTCTTCTAATGCTGCAAGACACTGCAAGACGCTAGTCTTCGATAGGCTAAGCTTCCCCTCTATTCTGGCATTTCTGCAGTCCAGTCCATAGATACAGCCCCTTCCCAATGATACCGATGCATATCTAGCAAAGTTCTGATGTAAGTCTTGCGAGTACTTTGGATGAGTACTCACGGTTGCTTTGCTACCTTTTTCCCCCTACCCGATTGCTGCGATGAAATGACGGAGCCCCGGAGCCAGCTGATCCCGTCGACGACTACTACTACACCGACGGAGCCTATTATTATGTGGAGACCGACGACCTGGAGTAGATAGGAGGCTCCTAGGCAGGAGGCATGCGCCTTTTTGATCTAGTTGCCGTTGTTTTGCTCAGCCTTCTTAAGGCAAACTTGTCTAATTATGTCTGTACTCAGATACTGATGCTTTCGCTGACTCTTGTGTAACTCGAGCTTATGTATTCGAGCCCTCGAGGCACCCGTCAGGTTTGAAATTTGAACGCGCCTCGCGCGCGTTCACAGAGAGGGTGCAGTGGTCACCGGCGGCAATCGCCGGCGTTTCAGAGGATGGCGATGATATGGGTGTGCTCGGGGAAGTGTTCCACGTCGGTGGGTGGCGGTGGTGATCGCAGGCGAGCACTGTGGCGACGGCGGGGTCAACTCCGGCGGATGGCGCTGTCGAGTGGTGATGGATCTCGTCGGGGAGGGCTCCAGACGTCAAATTGACGCGCGGAATGGATGAGTGGGTGTACGAGGAGGCTACTGATGGATTTTGAGAGGTGGAGATGGATGAACGGCGACGTGGTGTTCTAGGTGGCAGTGGCTGATCGGGCGGCCGAAGTCGGGGAAGAAGACCTCCCCGAGGTCGTCCGACTCCTCTAGGTGGCGATTGGAAGTGGGTGGAGGTGTGGTGCGTACTGAACGGAGCTCGGGTGCCTTTTTATAGGCCGTGCGGAGATGGCCGGAGCTATCCAGATCGCGGCGGAGTAATTCCGGCTGGCGAGGTAGGTTTGGGGTGGTTAGCATGGACGGTGAGCATCAGTGAGACTAGTGGAGGCTTCCCGAAGCGCCAGCGCAACGTCCTCGAGCTCTATCCACTTATCCCGACGCTGGGCTCCCGTACGGCCATGGCGGCGACGAGCGGCTCCGACGACTGACAGGCAGGGCGGGGCTATTTGGACGACGCGTGAGAGCTGCGGGGAAGCTGTCGTGTGGAGGAGAGGTAGGAGGGAGCGGTGGGAAGGAGTGATGGCGGCTGTCGGTGGCCGTGCTGATCCTCTCGGCCGCCGTGGCCGAGAGCAGCGGCTGCTGCACCGGCTCGCCACCGGCCTGTCGGCGATGAGCGGCTGGCGAGGGGGTCCCGAGGCGATGCATTGATGGCCAGGATCAACACGAATGAGGGAGAGGAGGAGTGGAGTGCACTACATGGCATCGATGCCCCAACTCTCTGAACTTACTGAATTTTTCGACAGTGATCAACAGTGCACATGAGGTGTTTGATGAAATGCTAGATGGCCCTAGGCATTTTTGGAATTTTTGAGAATTTTTGTGGTGGGGTACTGATGCATAACAGAGATGCTGGCAAAATTATAGAATTTTTGGAGTAGTTTAAATTGGGTTTTGAGCAGAGAGTTTTAATCTGGTCCAAATTTCAATTGAATGAAATTTGAAAATTTTGAACTGTGGAACAGAATATTTTTGGTGAAATGGAGTGTGGGTACTGTCAAGTAGCTGGGATAATTTTTGTGGGTGCAGAAGAGCTAGGAAAAATATAGTTCCTTTGTAAATCAAAGGAACTAGGAATAAATGAAATTCAAATTTTGGAATTTGCTAAATATGATAAAAATATTTTTGTGGAGAGGAGAAGTATTGGGTACTGTCCTAGGGTGTGAGGATGACATGGATGATAATTTAAAAATGATAGAATAATTTTTGTGGGAATTTTTCTAAGTGTTTGAAAAGAATGAAATGGACCATTTCATTAAAATAATTGAATTATTCAAAAACTTTTCTGAAAGAATTATTTTTGATCCTTCAAAAATATTTACTTAAGTAAGAAACCATCAAATCAGAACCATTTTTAAAATTTTCGAAACCCAAATGAAAACTTAAATTGGTTTTCAAAACAAAAGAAGAAGGAATAGAGCCATAGTGATTCAAGTCATTTTTCTTTTTAAAGAAAAGATTTTGAAAATCAAAAGAAAATATTTTTGGGGTGTTACATCTTGCCTAAGGCGTTACTCTGTTTTATACTTAATACCCTAGATGCATGCTCGATAGCGGTCGATGGGTGGAGTAATAGTAGTAGATGCAGGCAGGAGTCGGTCTACTTGTCTCGGACGTGATGCCTATATACATGATCATTGCCATGAATCCATCATAATTATTTGCTTTTCTATGAATTGCCCAACAGTAATTTGTTTACCCGTCGTATGCTATGTGTTCGAGAGAGAAGCCTCTAGTGAAAACTATGGTCCCCGGGTCTACCTTTATCATATATTAAAATCCAAAAATACCTTGCTGCAATTTATTTACTTTTATTTTATTTTGCAATTTACTTTTTATCTATCACTATCAGAATTAATCCTTGCAAGTAACTGCGAAGGGGATTGACAACCCTCTTATTTGTGTTGGGTGCAAGTGTTTGCTTTTGTGTGTGTAGGTGTTGCTAACGAGGTTTTGTGTGGTTCTCCTACTGGATTGATAAGCTTGGTTCTTAACTGAGGGAAATACTTATCTCTACTATAATGCATCATCCTCTCCTCTTCGGGGAAATCCCAACGCAGTTCACAAGTAGCAGGAAGAATTTCTGCCACCGTTGCCGGGGAGACATCACCAAAACTTATCAAGTACCTTCGCATAAACTATCATCCACTTGCATTTATTTTATTTGCCTTTTTATTTGCATTTGCCTCTCGTTTTCATCCCCCCCACTTCTAAAACAATTTTAAAAAAACACAAAAATATTTTTGTTTGCTTGCTTGCTTGTTTGCCTGCTTTGCCATCATGTATGAGTTTGTTATTGAAAAGAGTGAGGATGGTAAAATTCCTAAGATAGAAATTCCCACAAATTTGGATGCTAAACTTTTTGTGACGGGAAGTGGGAATATCATAGGAAAGAGTATTATTCAAGGATTCTTTACTTGCACTGGAACTTTAGTTTGTAATGACATTCCCATTCTTAAGAGAACCAATAGTTATGCTGAGGCTATTTCTGCCCTTGTTCTTAAACTTGGAAGAAGATTTATTCGTACTCATCCCACTTTGCAAAGATTATTCTATGAGTTACCTGTTATAAACAACCCTAAAGCTAAAAAGATAGCCATGCTTATCCTTATGAATGAGTTTGATTACATAGTTAGAGAGGCTAGAGAGATCTTTGATTTTTATAATATGAGTCAAGAACATCCAGTGATAGATGAAATTTTATATAATGAAGATTATATGTTAAGATTTATGTTTCATGATGATCACACTTTTGATGAGAATACTAAGAAAGAAGTTCCTCCATTACATATTATCCAACAAGTTTTCAATGGTAATAATGAGAAATATTCTTGGATCGTAAATGGGAACCAACAAGGATCGTAAAAGGGAACCAACAAGGATATAGGAAAGTTACTTTTTATCTATCACTATCAGAATTAATCCTTACAAGTAACCGCTAAGGGGATTGACAACCCTCTTATTTGCGTTGGGTGCAAGTGTTTGCTTTTGTGTGTGTAGGTGCTGCTAACGAGGTTTTGTGTGGTTCTCCTATTGGATTGATAACCTTGGTTCTTAACTGAGGGAAATACTTATCTCTACTATACTTCATCATCCTCTCCTCTTCGGGGAAATCCCAACGCAGTTCACAAGTAGCACGGGTTAACGTGGCCCTTCCACTAGGGTCCATGGCGCGAGTCTCATAAACTTGGACTCAGAGTTGGCCCACGCTGGCGTTCCCCTGGGATACGGAGTGGCGTCTCTCTGGAGAGTCAACCCACGCGCCGATGTCGTCACTCAAGTTTCATGGCATGCCATCACTCGGGCGTCAAGTCCATCTCTCCTGAGAGACACGTGAATGCCACTAAGTTTAGCCCAGCGATCAACATTGTCCGATCACTCGGAAACCTTTAGTCCAGAATCCGCCGCAGCTTCACTTTAGGATATTTGTTTGAGAATGGGTGCCGAATGCCTCCGAAGCACTCGGACCGATCCGAAAGCTCAACTCACTCATCCTGCGAAGCCTCGACCGATTCGGGGGCTAATGATGGGGTCACCTACCACTGGTAGGGTCATGGACCTATCATCTAAGGCCCACCTAGGGTCCCACACCATCATCGAGAGGTCCCTGGACCGCAGGCGCATTTGGATGTGCACATCAAGGAATCCACTCGGATACTCGACATCCACTCGGACGTCTCTCCTCCATTCGGACCGCCTTCATCACTCGGATGAAGGAGACGTAAGGACGGCGTAGGAGTAGCAACGGTCCGAGGGTGTTAAGTCAGGTTTCAAGTGCAGTCAAGACCACCGTTACCAGTAACTACTGTAGTCATGGCTGTTATAACCTGTAACTGCCATAGTTATGATCATTAATACCCCTTGCAACATGGGAGAGAAGAGGCCAAGGTGCACTCTATATAAGCCGCCCTCTTCCTCCTGAGCAGGGGTTCAGCACTCCTTGTAATCATATACCCCAAGAGAAAACACTAGCCTCCGGGCGACGAGACGTAGGGCTGTTACCTCCTCCGAGAGGGGCCTGAACTCGTAGAATCCGAGTGTTACTCTTGCGTTGTAGCTAGGCTCCGCCCCTCCTTCGTAGCCCCTAGTACTCATTGTCAGGCTCATAACCCCGACAAATACCTCAACAATCTTTTCACAAAAATCAGAGAATATAGTAGTCATACATCTTTGAAAGGTAGCAGGTGCATTGCATAAACCAAAAGGCATATGTCTATAAGCATACGTTCCAAAAGGACAAGTAAAGGTGGTTTTCTCTTGATCTTCTTGTGACACGGGTATTTGAGAAAAACCAGAATATCCATCTAGGAAGCAAAAGTGTGTATGCTTAGATAATCTTTCTACCATTTGATCAATAAAAGGCAACGGTTAGTGATCTTTCCTGGTAGCTTTATTTAATTTCCAGAAGTCAATTACCATCCTATAACCAGTTATAATTCTTTGTGGGATAATTTCATTTTTATCATTAGGAACAACAGTAATGCCTCATTTCTTAGGAACACAATGAACCGGACTTACCCATCTACTATCAGCTATAGGATAAATTATAAAGTTCTTACCACATCCTTCATCTTAGGATTCAACCGACGTTGATGATCAACGACTGGCTTAGCATCAGGCTCCATATTAATCTTGTGCTGACATAAAGTAGGACTAATGCCCTCAAGATCATCATGAGTATATCCAATAATAGCACAGTGCTTCCTCAGAGTTTTAAGTAATCTCTTTTCTTCATGCTTTGAAAGGTTAGCATTGATAATAACAGGCTATATCTTCTTTTCATCAAGATAAGCATATTTTAATGTATCAGGTAGTTTCTTTAATTCAAACACAGGGTCACTCTTAGGTGGGAGAGGATCTCCCAGAGTTTCAACAGGCAAGTTGTGTTTAAGAATAGGTGCTTGCCTAAAGAATATCTCATCTATTTCATTTCTTTCATTCATATGCATATCATTTTCATGGTCTAACAGATATTGTTCTAAAGGATCAGTAGGAGGGAAAACAATAGAAGCAAGACCAATAATTAAATCTTTATTAGGTAATTCTTTATCATGAGGTTGTCTACGAACCATAGATAAATTAAATTCATGCGATACATCACCAAAATTAACACTGACCGTTTCCCTAGTACAATCAATCTTAGCATTAACTGTATTCAAGAAGGGTCTACCGAATATAATGGGACAAAAATCATCTTGTGGTGATCCAAGAACTAGAAAATCAGTAGGGTACTTGGTCTTACCACACAAGACTTCAACATCTCTAACAATCCCAAGTTGTGAAATAGTATCTCTGTTCGCAAGCTTAATAGTAACATCAATATCTTGAATCTCAATAGGTACAATATCATTCATGACTTCTTGATAAAGAGAAAATGGAATAACACTTACACTAGCACCCATATCACATAAACCATGATAGCAATGATCTCCAATTTTAACAAAAACAACAAGCATGCCAACAACAGGTTTGTTTTTAGCTGATGTTTCTTGTTTAGCAATCCATCTTGCTTCCTCACAGAAGTATATGACATGTCCATCAATATTATCAACCAAAAGATCTTTAATCATTGCAACATTAGGTTCCACTCTAATTTGTTTATAGGGTTTAATTGGTTTAATATTACTCTTATTAACCATAGTTGAAGCCTTAGCATGTTCCTTAATCCTAACAGGGAGAGGAGGTTTCTCAATATAAGCAATTGGCACAACTAGATGAACATTATAAATGATCGTTTCATCTTTAACTATAATAGGTTCCTCATTTACTTCAATAGGTGGATGAAACTTAAACCATTTCTCCTTAGGGAGATCAACATGAGAAACAAAATATTCACAAAAGGTGGCTACTATCTCAGAGTCAAGTCCATATTTAGTACTAAACTTATGAAAAGCACCAGTTTCCATAAAAGATTTAACACAATCAAACTCAAGATTTATACCTGACTCTTTACCTTTGTTAATTTCCCAATCTTCAGAGTTACGTTTAATTCTTTCCAGAAGATCCCATTTGAATTCAATAGTTCTCTTCATAAAGGAACCAGTAGAAGAAGTATCGAGCATGGATTGATCATTATGAGAAAGCCGAGCATAAATTTTTTGTATAATTATTTCTCTTGAGAGCTCATGATTGGGGCATGTGTGCATCATATATTTAAGCCTCCCCCAAGATTTCATAACAAATATTTTCAGTAGGTTCAATAGGTTGAGGAGCAACTCTCAATGCTTCCGTTCGAGGTGAAGATACCCCGAACAAGCCCCTCAAAGGATTACTTTCCATAGTGACAAGTGACAATAAATTTCAGCACGTAATATAAATGTTTTCTTACCAAATTCCACTCACCAAAGGCGCTTCACTCCCCGGCAACGGCGCCAGAAAAGAGTCTTGATGACCCACAAGTATAGGGGATCAATCATAGTCCTTTCGAAAAGTAAGAGTGTCGAACCCAACGAGGAGTAGAAGGAAATGATAAGCGGTTTTTAGCATGGTACTCTCTGCAAGTACTGAAAGTAGCGGTAACAGATAGTTTTGTGGCAAGGTAATTCGTAACAAGTAACAATAGTAACCAAGGTGCAGCAAGGTGGCCCAATCCTTTTTATAGCAAAGGATAAGCCGAAATGTTCTCTTATATTAAGTAAAGCGTTCTCGAGGACACATGGGAATTGTCGTCTAGTCGCGTTCATCATGTTTAGTTGATCCGCGTTCGCTACTTTGATAATTTGATATGTGGGTGGACCGGTGCTAGGGTGCTGTTCTTACTTGAACAAACAACCCTTTTATGATTACCCCCTCTCGCAAGCATCTGCAACCACGAAAGAAGAATTAAGATAAATCTAACCATAGAATGAAACATATGGATACAAATCAGCCCCTTACGGAATAACGCATAAACTAGGGTTTAAGCTTCTGGCACTCTCGCAACCCATCATCTAGTTATTACTCCCCAATGCATTCTCCTAGGCCCAAATATGGTGAAGTGTCATGTAGTCGACGTTCACATGACACCACTAGAAGAATAACAACATACACATCATCAAAATATCGAACGAATACCAACTTCACATGATTACTTATAACAAGACTTTTCCCATGTCCTCAAGAACAAAAGTAACTACTCAAAAATCATATCCATGTTCAAGATCAGAGGTGTATTGAATATGCTTGAGGATCTGAACATATAATCTTCCACCAAATAAACCAACTAGCATCAACTACAAGATGTAATCAACACTACTAGCAACTCATAGGTACCAATCTGAGGTTTTGGGACAAAGATTGAATACAAGATATGAACTAGGGTTTGAGATGAGATGGTGCTGGTGAAGATGTTGATGAAGATTGGTCCTCCCATGATGAGAGGATCGTTGGTGATGTCGATGGCTTCGATTTCCCCCTCCCGGAGGGAAGTATCCTCGGTGGAATCGCTCAGACGGAGAGCAAAAGTGCTCCTGCCCAGGTTCCGCCTCGAGACGGCGACGCTTCATCCCGAAAGTCTTCTTCTAATTTTTTCTTGGGCAAACAGCATCTTATAGGAGAAGATGGGCCCCAGAGGCCTGTTGGGGAGCCCACAAGCTCACAGGGCGTGCCCAGGGGGTAGGGCGCATCCCCTGAGCTTGTGGCTCTATAGTGGGTCCCCTCCTGGTATTTATTTCGCCAACATTTTTTATATATTCCAAAATAATTCTTCGTAAATTTTCAGGTCATTTGGAGTTGTGGAGAATATCTATCTCTGCTGTAGCTTTTTCAAGTCCAGAATTCCAGCTGCCGGCAATCTCCCTCTTCATGTGAAACTTGCAAAATAAGAGAGAAAAGCCATTAGGATTGCATCATAAAGTGAAATAATGACCCAAAACATAATAAATAATAGTAGGAAAACATGATGCAAAATGGACGTATCACACACGAAAAGGACGTGTTACCTTAACCTTGCCCTTGTTGTTGAACCATTGTACCCCCTCCATTCCTTTATGTAAGGTGTATTATTTTTGGCACGGTGACCAAGGCACATAATTATAGACAAGTTAGGACAAAATTACCCTTAGCAAATTTGTTGATTAGTGGCAAGTAAATCAGTTAGTCCAGGAAAGTAAGAGATACATGCAATTGATAGAGAGATACTTCCCTTCTTTTGCTACAAGGAGAGATACAGACAATTGGGAGAGAGATACTTTCCTTTTTTTGAGGGCTAACAAGGGAATTATGAAGAATTAGAAGAAATGCACCTTACATTCTGGAATTTTATCAAAAAACAAATGCACCATATATAAAGGAATGGAGGGAGTATGTAGTAAGGATGAGGATGTGGTCGCGTGGTGAGAGACATCTTCTCCACCATCTTCATGCTAGCCAAGTTGTTGCAACTCCCTCCGTCGATGATGACGTGAACAGAACGTTCCTTCACAACTCCCTTTGTATGGAACAAATTGTGCCTCTGATTTTGCTCAGCTTGTGTTACCTGCACACTCAAAACATGTTGAGCAACTAAACTTTCATACCTGTCAGCGTCTTCAGCAGCCATGTATTGTGTCTCTTGTTCAGAATCATCTCCACCCTGTTCTTCACTTGCAATAAGAGCCAAAGACTCCTCATCATAGTCACTAGCGGACTCATACCCACCATCCTCAGTAGCAATCATCACACACTTTGATGCGCATTGGCTCATATAGTGACCTCCACCCTTGCAACGCCAACAAATAATATCATGTGTTTGTCCTGTTGATGCCATGGATGAAGCAGAACTCTGTGATTGCCCCGAAGGTGTGCTCTTGGCGGATGGTTGTGGTGGTGCCTGTTTTCTTGTACCGTAGTTGGAGTTGGCGGCTGATGCAGGCGGTGGTGCAGCAGAACGTGTGGAATTAGAAAATGCACGCGCTATCCATGATGAAGTTCGACCTGCAAAAAAGTTACTCCGTGCCATGGCCTGTCGATCCTGCTCTTCATGTTCAGCTTTGCAAGCAAGATGGATTAAACGAGTAACATTGTTATAATCCTTATACTCTAAGATGATTTGAATTTGTGTGTTTAACCCACCCATAAAATGTGCAAGCATAGCTTCATTATCCTAAACAATACCACATCGAATAATTCCAGTTTGTAATTCTTGATAATATTTCTCTACATAATGTTTTCCTTGTCTTAAACGCTGCAATTTTTGAAGTAATTCACGTTTATAATATGGTGGAACCCAACGAGTACGCATATCAGTTTTCAAAGCAGCCCAAGTAGTGGGGATATTATCATGATACAATCTACAATGTTCAGACCACCAAACAGAAGCAAAACTAGTGAACTCACAAACAGTAGCAGCAACACATTTATCCTTAGGATATTGTAAGCATGTAAAACATTGTTCAGTTTCTAACTCCCAAGTAAGATATACATCAGGAATGTATCTACCCTCAAATGGTGGAATATTCAGTTTCAGTTTAGGGACATGATCATTATCTCGTACCCGAGGTGGTGGTGCAGCCCTACTGTTGCGATTGTAGGCGTGTGGACGACCTGGCGCTAGTCGTGGTTGCACGTAGTTCTGATTTGGATTAACCTCATCCTCGTTATCACCCTCGTATTCGTCGTACTCCTTGATAGTAGCAGCAGGAGCCACAGAAGCATCAGCAGAAGTAGCAGCAACACCAGAATATTAGCCTTGCTCAACAGTAACACGCTTCGCTCGTCCTACTTAATCGGAACGACGTGGAGGTGGTTGTTGTTGCAACGATGCAGCAGGGGCAGTAGGTGGTGGTGGTAGACGTGCGAGCACTTCATTGAACTTGGCATCCAACTTGGTGTCAATCGTCTTCTCAATGCCATCTATCCACTCCATCACCTGTCCAAAGTTGTTCAGCACGTCCAGTTCACCCAACATTTGTTGAAATTTATCATGTAGCTCCTTCTTCGTCATGTTCTCCCAGTCCAGCTCATTCTCTTGTGATCCTGGCATGGTTAGCAGCAATAGAAACGCACAAGAATATGTCCTACAGACTACTATAGGATGTGGTGTGGTGGACAGTCACAAATCCGTCAAGCAAATCACAAATTCTTACCCGTTCTTACCAAGCAGCAGGTGGTGATCGGCAACCATTGTCATCAAAACTCTCAAAGCTTGGATAGAGTGATTGCCAGGTGGTATCAAACGCACGATGTAGATGTATGTGGAGCTGGCAAGGCCTAAAATATGGTAGCAAAAAGGTCAGCAATAATCAATTCAGAGATGCAAAGTTGAATAAACGCTCAACGACGGTACTGTGCTGGTCCTAGGCTGGGCCGTGCTAGAGACGCAAGCCTAGAACACTAACAAAACAACAGCGCTGCACGTAAACAAGGGGAAGCACACTCTGAATTTTATTGCTGCGCTCTATTTTTTGCTCAGCAACAAATTTTTTTCGAAAAAGTTTCCAAATGGGCTAAAAACTGCCTAGGCAGATTTTTTTAAAGTTCGGAACTATTTTTCTTCTGCAGGCGGCACAAACTATGGAGAGTCTGAATTGATCACGACACGTACTAGGGTGTGATCTGGAAAGCAATAACAGAGAGCCGGATAGTGAACTCAGACTAGGATTGGTGACGGAGATGTATATCTGGTGGAACTCGGATTGGTGGCGGAGACGAATCTGGCGGTACTCGGACTGGTAGCGGATATGTGTTGGAGGTGGACTCTGGTTGGCGCGATGGCGGCGGATATGTGTTGGAGGTGGACTCTGATTGGCGTGATGGTGGCGGATATATGGTGGTGTATATGGACTCGGATTCACGATGAAGATGGTGCGGCGGCAGCGTGACAACCTGTGAACAGAACTCGAAACTCTAAAGGACTAGACCCGAAGACCAGCAACTCGACACGACGATGCAACCGCAAATTCAACAAAGCAAAACACCGAACAAAAAATTGCAAAAGGCTCAGATTGGTTCGGATATGATGATCTAACCCTCATTTTAGTGTGTGGCTTTTTCGTGGACTATAGGTATGAAGAACATATGCGATCTAAACTATGAAAAACTGGAAAATCTCACCGAGCAACCTGGAAATCTGATACCACTTGATAGAGGCGAAGGTGTCCCGTCTTTCGATGAGATGGTAACTATCATTTTCGGTGGAGTAGACTTTGACGATTCAACTACGGACGTGCAAAGACGTTGCGCCTTAGCAATCGCTAAGCCAACTCCGAGAGGTTATTGACCACACCGGAGCACGATCAATCTGACCACGAGGATCTATTTCCTGCAGGCAAATGAAGAACAAGCAAGAAACTGAGATTGCAATTTGGATATTGCGAATTTAAGAGGAAAGCTTCATTGATCAAAGTGGGGTTCTGAAACGTCTTGGCTTGGTCGTTCGACACAAACAAAGTACGCGCGTTGCACAATGACAAACTTTGATCTAAACAAAACTCAAGTCTAAAATGATGCCCTAAGGGCTGTATTTATAGGGAGACAGAGGGGAATTTCATCCACCCTTGGCATGGTGGGACTAAATTCTGCCCTAAGTCGTTTTCCCTATTAATATGGGCTCTAAAAACAACCTATTAAGTGTATGTCGAAATTGCATGGGCCTGGCCCAAAATTAGGTGGCATGGCACCTATAATAAGCTATGGATGAAATTTATGAAGGGACATTTACATTTGTGCCCCTAACTCGAACCCACTACTCAGATTTGCCCCTCATTTCGAAGAATGCTCAAATTTGCCCTCTGCCGTTAGGTGCACTTATAGAAATGCCTTTCTATGCCGTTATCGTCCGGTCAAAGGGCTTTGACCGCTATCTGGACATTTGCTGGACATTTTGCCCCTAACTTCATGTGTCACTTATGGATGGGACCCATTCTATAAAAAATAAATGGAAAAACTCTTTCTCTCACTCCCTCTCTCTCACACACTTACATGTGGGGCCCAACAAAAAAAAGGGTAAAAAATTATCTTAAAAATCTAGGTATAGGCCCACTTGTCATTGTTTTATTATTTTTTGAAATGTTATTCATTGGATTATTAGAAGGAGGGGCCCATTGGTCAGTGTCTGAAATAGGTTAATAAGAACTATAATAGGATTCTGCCTAATCTAATTACCAAGGCCGGACCTACCGGTCAGTCACACATTGTACTCCAGTCAGTGTGCGAGCACGCCGGCATCCTACTAGATGGCTCGAGAACACGCTAGGAGGGGGAGTGTGAGGTGCAAGCACACCGGCGTGGTCAGGAAGCACAACAGCAAGCTGCAGGACGTTCAACGACCCGGGCCACGACAACTGCTTGCGGCGGCGAGCGGCGGCGAGCGGCTGTTCACGGGGCGACGGCTCGGGGATGTATTCCTCCACGACGAGGGATCTAGCAGGCGTAGAAGCATCAATATTTGACTAGGAAGCTAACAGAGAGCGTCGGGGTGGCCAAGACGAGTAGATCAAGGCGCGGTGGCGCGGCATCGGAGGCGGAGAAGATGAAGGCCAATCCAACGATTTACGACACCTCTGTCGATTTCCTCCATACGGGAGGCTCTATAGGGATATAAGAAGGTAATGGACATGGTTTGTAGGCTTGGGATCGACTCTTGCCGCAAAAATGATGAACTATGCCGCCGGTGAGCTGTGGACATTGTTTGTTTTTTGAGAGAACAACAGGGCTACCAGATGCGCCGCCCCTCGATGGACCACCTGATTCACCGTGCTGTGGCGGTAGCGACTACTGTTGCCTCCGCCCCCGTGGTGCTCAACCGCAGGTGCGCCGCCCCTCGCCGGCGATGGCCATCATCGGCCGAGCCATGCAAGCCTCAAGTGGCCCACGGGTCAGGGAGAGAGAGAGGGGGATTGTGAGAGAGAGTCTTCTCTATTTTTTTTCTTTTTTTCTTGGCCCCACATGTAAGTGTGTGAGAGAGAGGTGGTGAGAGAAAGAGTTTTTCCCATTTATTTTTATCGAGTGGGTCCCACCCGTAAGTGACACATGGAGTCAGGGGCAAAATGTCCAGCAAATGTCCAGATAGCGGTCAAAGCCCTTTGACCGGATGGTAACGACACGGAAGGGCATTTCTATAAGTGCACCTAACGGCAGAGGGGCAAATTTGAGCATGCTTCGAAATTAGGGGCAAATCTGAGTAGTGGGTTCGAGTTAGGGGCACAAATGTAAATGTCCCATCTTGAAAGGCTATCCAGTATATTTCTTCCATGTCCTTGTATGTCATCATGGTGGCCTCAAAGTGCTGAAAACTCCACTGGAAACTTCGTTCTTGTTCCGTTCGCGCGGGCCTTCATCTCCACACTTGATCCTACTCCAATGTTCATCCTTCTTGTCCATGCTAGGCTCTTCATTCATAAGCAAAAAATGTGTCCAATTTAGGCAACATCATATTCTCATGAACATTAGAATCATTACCAAGAAACGAAAGTACCTGGTAATTTATTTGGCATGCTCGAGCTCTAGTAATTGGTCCAGTATATGTAGCAGCAGGGGCTGTGGGTATAACTGTGGTAGTGATGTCCTCATCAATGATTTCCTGCAATTTTTGTGGGGGTCTCCAATGATGGTGGCCTTATATAATCATTATGAAGCTTGTCTATGACATGAAGAGATTTTCTAAAGTCGATGTTGGTTGTGTCATATTATCTACAAAAATTGGCTGAAACCACCTTATTCCAAAGGTTATGCCCAATTGTATGCAAAAACATTGCCAATTGTTGCTCCACGCTAACATGTGGACTGTCTTCTAGCAACCTCAATATGCCACACAAGCGAAAGAACGCAACTCTTTCAAACCTTAGCATGTATTTACATAACACATCGCTTTGCCAAATATTTTGGTTTCGATAATAAAATTTGATTCGACCTCCCTCATGCACTGGACCATAGGTATTATGTGGTCTTCTCTTCCTTATTATAGCCTGAAAATGACTGCCATGCAGCTAGTGCAACAAAAACAAAGGCTCCCATAACCATGCTTTTTCCTTTGTTCATCTTGTTGACCATCTACAAGTGATGCATACTATCCAAAATATGGCTACCAATGACTTGAAATAGGGATTTAATGCATCAACGTATATGGCAATGATAAATTGTACAACATGTATTTGAGTAGAAATTAGGAAAAGATCCCACTAGTTTTAACATCGTAGAGCAATAATATGAATCAAAAAACAAGCATGAGTCCATCTCCCCATCTCTCCCTCAGCTGGGCAATCTCCATGAGTGCAATGTGTAACAGCAACTCGATAGGTCTCCAACGTATCGACTTTTCCAAACACTTTTGCTCTTGTTTTGGACTCTAATTTGCATGATTTGAATGAAACTAATCCGGCCTGACGCTGTTTTCAGCAGAACTACCATGGTGTTGTTTTTGTGCAGAAATAAAAGTTCTCGAATTGGGCTGAAAATTTACGGAGAATTTTTCTGGAATATATAAAAATTATTGGCAAAAAGATCTACTGGAGGGGGCCACCATAGAGCGACAAGCTCAGGTGGCGCCCCCTGCTACTTGTGAACTGCGTTGGGATTTCCCCGAAGAGGAGAGGATGATGCAGTACAGTAGAGATAAGTATTTCCCTCAGCTAAGAACCAAGGTTATCAATCTAGTAGGAGAACCATACAGAACCTCGTTAGCAGCACCTACACACACAAAAGCAAACACTTGCACCCAACGCAAATAAGAGGGTTGTCAATCCTCTTAGCGGTTACTTGCAAGGATTAATTCTGATAGTGGTAGATAGAAAAGTAAATTGCAAAAGAAAATAAAAGTAAATAAATTGCAGCAAGGTATTTTTGGATTTTAATATATGATAAAAGTAGACCCGGGGGCCATAGTTTTCACTAGAGGCTTCTCTCTCGAACACATAGCATACGGTGGGTAAACAAATTACTGTTGGGTAATTGATAGAAAAGCACATAGTTATGACGATATTCAAGGCAATGATCATGTATATAGGTATCACATCTGAGACAAGTAGACCGACTCCTGCCTGCATCTACTACTATTACTCCACCCATCGACCGCTATCTAGCATGCATCTAGGGTATTAAGTATAAAACACAGTAACGCCTTAAGCAAGATGACATGATGTAGACAAAGTAAAATCAAGCAATATGATTAAACCCCATCTTTTTATCCTTAATGGCAACAATACAAATACGTGTCTTGTCCCTTTCTATCACTGGGATATAGAACACCGCAAGATTGAACCCATCATAAAGCACATATCCCATTGCATGATAAATCAATCTAGTTGGCAAAACCAAATAGATAGATCGGAGAGAAATACAAAGCTATAACAATCATGCATAAAAGAGTTCAGAGAAGACTCAAATATTTCTCATGAATAATCTGATCATAAACCCACAATTCATCGGATCCCAACAAACACACCGCAACAGAATATTACATGGAATAGAACTCCAAGAACATCGAGGAGAACATGGTATTGAAGATCAAAGAGAGAGAAGAAGTCATCTAGCTACTAGCTATGGACCCGTAGGTCTGTGGTAAACTACTCAAACATCATCGGAAGGGCAGCAAGATTGATGTAGAAGCCCTCCGTGATCGATTCCCCCTCCAGCAGAGTACCGGAAAAGGCCTCCAGATGGGATCGCGGAAGAACAGAGGCTTGCGGTGGTGGAAAGGTTTTCTCTTCTGTCTCTCTGGTATATTGGGAATATTTTGGAATTTATAGCGCTGGAATTAGGTCAAGAGGTGCCACGAGGGGCCCACAAGCCTGGGGGCGCGCCAATCCCCTTGGGCGCGCCTCCCGAGCTTGCCGCCTCCTCGTGACTCGTCTGGTCTTCTCCCGAAGCTTCTACGGTCCCTTCTAGTCCAGAAAAAATTCACCCAAAGTTTTTTTCTTCGTTTAGACTCCGTTTGATAATGATTTTCTGAAAAGGCAAAAACAGGCAAAAAATAGCAACTGGCATTGGGCACTAGGTTAATAGGTTAGTCCCAAAAAATGATATATTACTGCATAATAAACATCCAAGATTTATACTATAATGGCATGAAACAATTAAAAATTATAGATACATTGGAGACGTATCAAGCATCCCCAAGCTTAATTCCTGCTCGTCCTCGAGTAGGTAAATGATAAAAATAGAATTTTTGATGTGGAATGCTACCTAACATGGTTCATCATGTAATTCTCTTTTACGGTATGAATATTAAGATCTGAATGATTCAAAGCAATAGTCCATAATTTGATATAAAGACATCAATACTCAGGCATACTAACAAACAATCATGTCTTTCAAAATAAAAATGCTAAAGAAAGTTATCCCTACAAAATCATATAATCCTGTCATGCTCCATCTTCTTAACACAAAGTATTTATCATGCACTACCCCGATGACAAGCCGAGCAATTGGTTCATACTTTTTAACGCGCTTCAGCTTTTTCAACCCCCACGCAATACATGAGCGCAAGCCATGGATATAGCACTATGGGTGGAATAGAATGTGGTGGTAGAGATTAATAAGGGGAAATAAAAAAGAAGAATATAGTCTCACATCGACGCGGATAATCAACGGGCTATGGAGATGCCGATCAATTGATGTCAATGCGAGGAGTAGGGATTGCCATGCAACGGATGCACTAAGAGCTATAAGTGTATGTAAGCTGAAAATAAAAACTAAGTGGGTGTGCATCCAACTTGCTTGCTCATGAAGACCTCGGGAGTTGAGGAAGCCCATCATCGGAATATACAAGCCAAGTTCTATAATGAAAAATTCCCACTAGTATATGAAAGTGACAACATAGGAGACTCTCTATATGAGAAACATGGTGCTACTTTGAAGCACAAGTATGGAAAAGGATAGTAACACTGCCCCTTCTCTCTTTTTCTCTCATTTTTTTTCTTTTTTCCTTTCTTTTCATGGGCTCTTTTTGGCCTCTCTTTTATTTATTCATTTATTTCCTCACTGGGACAATGCTCTAATAATGATGATCATCATACTTCTATTTACTTACAACTCAAAAATTAGAAATCGATACTAGAACAAATATGACTCTATATGAATGCCTCTGGCAATGTACCAGGATGTGCAATGATACTAGCATAACATATATGTAAAATGATGAACGGTGGCTGAGCCACAAATACTATGTCAGCGATATGATCATGCAAAGCAATATGACAATGACGATGTGTGTCATATAAAAAGAATGGTGGAAGTTGCATGGCAATATATCTCGGAATGGCTATGGAAATGCCATAATAGGTAGGTATGGTGGCTATTTTGAGGAAGATATAAGGAGGCTTATGTGTGATAGAGCGTATCATATCACGGGGTTTGGATGCACCGGCGTAGTTTGCACCGACTCTCGAGGTGAGAAAGGGCAATGCACGGTGCCGAAGAGGCTAGCAAATTGCGGAAAGGTGAGAGTGCATATAATCCTTGGACTCACATTAGTCATAAAGAACTCACATACTTATTGCGAAAGTTTATTATCCCTCGAAGCAAAGTACTACTACGCATGCCCCTAGGGGGGTAGATTGGTAGGAAAATACCATCGCTCGTCCCCGACCGCCACTCATAAGGTAGACAATCAAGAATAAATCATGCTCCAACTTCTTAGCGTAACGACAGATCATACGTGCATGCTTCGGGAATCACAAACCTTAACACCAATATTCTTACTAAACCACAATTATCTACTAGCACCACCCACATATTACCATCTTAATATCGCAAAACTATTGCACGGAATCAGACTTATCATATTCCGTGATCTACATGAAAGTTTTTATTATATCCCTCTTGAATACCTATCATATTAGGACCAAATTCATAACCCGTGCATATTACCATTGCTATTTATTAGACTCTCAAAAATATATAAGTGAAGCATGAGAGTGCAACTATTTCTTTAAAATATAACCACCGCCAAGCTCTAAAAGATATAAATGAAGCACTAGAGCAACTGCTTAGCTCAAAAGATATAAGTGAAGCACATAGAGTATTCTAACAAATCACGAATAATGTGTGTCCCTCTCAAAAAGGTGTGTTCAGCAAATATGATTGTGTTAAACTAAAAAGCGAACAAAAGCAAGCAAACTATAGCACAAGATGCTCCAAGTAAAACACATATCATGTGATGAATAAAAATATAGCTCCAAGTAATACAACGATAGATTGTAGACGAAAGAGGGGATGCCATCCAGGGCATCCCCAAGCTTAGATGCTTGAGTATTCCTTGAATATTACCTTGGGGTGCCTTGGGCATCCCCAAGCTTAGGCTCTTGCCGCTCCTTATTCCTTTATCCATCGTAGTCTCACTCAAAACTTGAAAACTTCAGCACACAAAACTCAACAGAAACCTCGTGAGATCCGTTAGTATAACAAATAAATCTTAAACTTTAGGTGTTGTTGTAAATTGATTCATATTTAATATTGGCATAATGCTACTGTACTCCAACTTCCCCATGGCTCATACCCCCCGATACGATCCATAGATTCATCAAAATAAGCAAACTATGCAGCAAAAACAGAATCTGTCTAAAACAGAACAGTCTGTAAAGATCTGAATTAAAGTCATACTTCTGTAACTCCAAAAATTCTGAAAAATTAGGAAACGTGGGCAATTCATATATCAACAATGTGTAAAAAATTCAGAATTTTATCACGCTCCAGTACAGAATGAAAATTCCAGAACTAAGCGCAAAAGTTTATGTTTTCAAACAACATCAATTATACTATCATCCAAATCATCCCAAAGGCATTACTTGGCACAAACACTAATTAAAAGATAAAAACACAATCATAACAGAAGCTAAAAACATGTAAACACACAAAAACAAAAAAGTAAAATGAAAATTAAAGATACATATTGGGTTGCCTCCCAACAAGCGTTATTGTTTTATGCCCCTAGCTAGGCATAACGCATAGTTTCAAGTATTATCATCCTTCAAATTAATTTCATAGGTGGCCCTCGTAACAGATTCATATGATGGCTTAATTCTCTTTCTAGGGAAATGTTCCATCCCTTTCTTTAATGGGAATTGAGATCTTATATTACCTTCTTTCATATCAATAATAACACCTATGGTTCGTAGGAAAGGCCTACCAAGTATTATAGGACAAGATGGATTGCATTCAATATCAAGCACAATAAAATCCACGAGCACATAATTCCTATTTGCAAGAATAAGCACATCATTTATTCTACCCTATAGTTTTTTAATGGTGGAATCCGCTAGATGTAGATTAAGGGAACAAGCATCCATATCGGTGAGACCTAGCACGTCACATAAATTTTTTGGTATAGTAGAGACGCTAGCACCTAGATTACATAAAGCATTGCATTCATAATCTTTGATTTTAACTTTGATAGTAGGTTCCCATTCATCATGTAATTTTCTAGAAATTGAAACTTCCAACTCAAGCTTTTCTTCATGAGCTTTTATCATAGCTTCTACGATATGTTTAGTGAAAGCTTTATTTTGTTCATAGGCATTAGGTGAATTAATCATGGATTGCAATAAGAAAATACATTCAACTAAAGAGCAGTTATCATAATTAAAGTCCTTGTAATCCAAAGTAGTGGGCGCATCACTATTTAAAGTTTTGACCTCTCCAAACCCACTTTTATCATTTTTATCACTAAGATCATCACCCTCCGAATAATTAGGACGCCTTCTAGCTAAAGTTGACTCATCTTCAGTCCCTTTTTCATCAAGTTTTACTTTACTAAATAAAGATTCAATAGGTGAGATACCAATCATTTTAACATCTTCATCATTACTACGATAAAAACCGGGTGGAATGGCCTTTTCTAGGAATTCTCGCTTAGCTCTCAACCTAGCGGTTCTTTCTTTACTTTCATTAAAGGAGACATAGATAGCTTTAATAGACTAATTTATATCATGTTTGGGTGGCAAAATTTTAATTTTGAGAGTTTCAACATCCTGAACAATTCTATCCATGTTCATAGCCATGTCATCAACTTTATTTAATTTTTCTTCTACCATAGCATTGAAAATCTTTTGAGAATTAATAAATTCTTTAATATTACTTTCAAGATCAGAGGGTATCCTATTATTATTATATGAATTACCATAGGAATTACCATAATTATTACAGGAATTGTCGAGAAACGGCCTAGGATTGAAATTACCCCTATAAGCATTGTTGTTGAAATTATTTCTAGAAACAAAATTCACATCAATAGCATCATTATTTTGCTCAATAAAAGTAGACAATGGCACATCATTAGGATCAACGTGAGCATTTTTACTAGCAAGCATTTTCATAAGAGCATCCATCTTATCACTCAAAGTATTAATTTCTTCGACAGAATTTACCTTCTTACCAGTTGGAGTTCGGTCAGTGTGCCATTGAGAATAATTTGTCATAATATTATCAAGGATTTTTGTAGCCTCTCCCAATGTAATTTCCATAAAAGTACCACATGTGGCAGAGTCTAGAAGATTTCTAGAAACAAAGTTTAGTCCCGCATAAAAATTGTGTATGATAATCCATAAGCTTAAACCATGAGTGGGGCAATTTCTTATCATTAGTTTCATTCTCTCCCAAGATTGTGCAACATGTCCATGCTCAAGTTGTTTAAAATTCATAATTTGATTTCTTAGAGAAATAATCTTAGCGGGAGGAAAATACTTGGCAATAAAAGCATCCTTACACTTATCCCATGAATCAATACTATTTCTAGGCAAGGATGAAAACCAAGTTTTACCATGATCTCGTAGTGAGAACGGAAATAATTTCAATTTAACAATATCATTATCCATATCTTTCTTCTTTTGCATATCACAAAGTTCAACAAAAGTATTAAGATGGGATGCAGCATCTTCATTAGGACTACCAGAAAATTGTTCTTTCATAACAAGATTAAGCAAAGCAGCATTAATGTCACACGACTCCGCACTAGTGGCGGGAGGAGCAATTGGAGTACTAATAAAATCATTATTATTAGTATTGGAAAAGTCACACAATTTTGTGTTCTCTTGAGACATAGCGACAAAGCAAGCAAACTAGCAAATAAAAATATTTTTGTGTTTTTGTAAAATTATTTTAGAAGTGGGGGAGATGAAAACGAGAGGCAAATGCTATAAAAGGCAAATGAAAATAAGAGCAAGTGGATGATAGTTTGTGCGAAGGTACTTGATAGGTTTTGGTGATGTCTCCCCGGCAACGGCGCCAGAAATTCTTCCTGCTACTTGTGAACTGTGTTGGGATTTCCCCGAATAGGAGAGGATGATGCAGTACAGTAGAGATAAGTATTTCCCTCAGTTAAGAACCAAGGTTATCAATCCAATAGGAGAACCACACAGAACCTCGTTAGCAGCACCTACACACACAAAAGCAAACACTTGCACCCAACGCAAATAAGAGGGTTGTCAATCCTCTTAGCGGTTACTTGCAAGGATTCATTCTGATAGTGATAGATAGAAAAGTAAATTGCAAAAGAAAATAAAAGTAAATAAATTGCAGCAAGGTATTTTTGGATTTTAATATATGATAAAAGTAGACCCGGGGCCCATAGTTTTCACTAGAGGCTTCTCTCTCGAACACATACATACGGTGGGTAAACAAATTACTGTTGGGCAATTGATAGAAAAGCGCATAGTTATGATGATATTCAAGGCAATGATCATGTATATAGTCATCACATCTGAGACAAGTAGACCAACTCCTGCCTGCATCTACTACTATTACTCCACCCATCGACCGCTATCCAGCAAGCATCTAGGGTATTAAGTATAAAACAGAGTAACGCCTTAAGCAAGATGACATGATGTAGACAAAGTAAACTCAAGCAATATGATTAAACCCCATCTTTTTATCCTTAATGGAAATAATACAAATATGTGGCTTGTCCCTTTCTGTCACTGGGATATAGAACACCGCAAGATTGAACCCATCACAAAGCACCTCTCCCATTGTAAGATAAATCAATCTAGTTGGCCAAACCAAATGGATAGATCGGAGAGAAATACAAAGCTATAACAATCATGAATAAAAGAGTTCAGAGAAGACTCAAATATTTCTCATGAATAATCTGATCATAAACCCACAATTCATCGGATCCCAACAAACACACCGCAAAAGAAGATTACATCGAATAGAACTCCAAGAACATCAAGGAGAACATGTTATTGAAGATCAAAGAGAGAGAAGAAGCCATCTAGCTACTATCTATGGACCTGTAGGTCTGTGGTAAAGTACTCACACATCATCGAAAGGGCAGCAAGGTTGATGTAGAAGCCCTCCATGATCGATTCCCCCTCCGGCAGAGTACCGGAAAAGGCCTCCAGATGGGATCGCGGAAGAACAAAGGCTTGCGGCGGCGGAAAGGTTTTCTCTTCTGTCTCTCTGGTATATTGGGGATATTTTGGAATTTATAGCGTGGGAATTAGGTCAAGAGGTGCCACGAGGGGCCCACAAGCCTGGGGGCGCACCTACCCCCCTGGGCGCGCCTCCCGAGCATGTCGCCTCCTTGTGACTCGTCTGGTCTTCTCCCGAAGCTTCTAGGGTCCCTTCTGGTCCAGAAAAAACTAATCCAAAGTTTTTTCATCGTTTGGACTCTGTTTGATAATGATTTTCTGAAAAGACAAAAACAGGCAAAAAAACAGCAACTGGCACTGGGCACTAGGTTAATAGGTTAGTCCCAAAAAATGATATATAATTGCATAATAAACATCCAAGATTGATACTATAATAGCATGAAACAATCAAAAATTATAGATACGTTGGAGACGTATCACACCCCCTAGGGCGCGCCACCTGAGCTTGTGGGCCCCTTGAGCCTCCGTTTGCCATACCTCCAAGTCCATAAGTACCGTCTCGTGGAGAAAAAATCAGAGAGAAAGTTTCATGACGTTTTACGATACGGAGCCGCCGTCACCTCCTGTTCTTCATCAGGAGGGCTGATCTGGAGTCCGTTCTAGGCTCCGAAGAGGGGGATTTGTCGCCGTCGTCATCATCAACCCTTCTCCATCGACAATTCCATGATGCTCGTCACCAGGAATTAGTAATCCCTTCGTAGGCTTGCTGGACGGTGATGGAGATGGATGAGATTTATCATGTAATCGAGTCAATTTGTTAGGGCTTGATCCCAAGTATCCACTATGTTCTGAGATTGATGTTGCTATGACTTTGCTAACCTTAATGCTTGTCACTAGGACCCGAATGCCATGATTTCAGATCTGAACCCTTTATGTTATCATCAATATATTTCAGTTTTGATCCTATCTGCTAGTTATATGCACTTGTTATTGTTCTGAACTGTAGACCCCGAAGTGACAATAATTGGGATACTCTCCGGGAATGACTATAATTCGAGGAGTTCATGTATTCACCATGTGTTAATGCTTTGTTGCGGTTCCCTATTAAAAGGAGGCCTTAATATCCCTTAGATTTCCTTATGGACCCTGCTGCCACAGGAGGGTAGGACAAAAGATGTTATATAAGTACTTATTATAAGCACGTATGACTATATACGGAATACATGCCTACATTGAATTGATAAATTGGAGCTATTGTGTACCGCTCTAGGTTGTGACTGTTGCATGATGAATGTCATCCACACAAATATCCATCGCTGATCCAATGCCTACGTTTTGCTCATATTGATCTTTGCTAAGTTATTACTGTTGCTGCTACTGTTGCAATCACTACAAAACTGCTACTGTTACTGTCATCGTTACTATTGCTACTGTTACCGTTACTATCAAACCATCATACTATTGTGCTACTAAATACTTTGTTGCAGAAATATTACTTTCCAGGTGTGGTTGAATTGACAACTCAACTGCTAAGGCTCATAAGTATTCTTTAGCTCCCCTTGTGTCGAATCAATAAATTTGGGTTATACTACCCTCGAAGACTGTCCCGATCCCCTATACTTGTCGGTCATCACAACTCCACTAGTTTGAACAACATAGAGCACATACAAGGGGGAAAGAGAGAGGTTCGTACCTTGAGGAGAGGAGCCTCTGCCGCCGTTGTTAGCTCGCTGGAAACACACCTACACCATTGCCATGCCGCAACCCTTGTAGAAAACCGCCATCACGCAGCTCCAGATCTAAGAGAGAGGAGGGTATGCTTCCCTGCTGTACTGCAGATCAAAAGAGGAATGAGTCTGTCATCGGCGAGGGAAAGAATCAGGGCAGGGCGGCGTGACGCAGATCAAGGGAGAGAGAGACGAGGGGGAGGCGACACACTAGGGAGTGCTTGCTGTCTCGTAAGAGTGGTTGGGTAACCACCAAGTATAAGGGTGAAGAAACCTAGCAATAAGTATTTCCCTCAGTAGAGAACCAAGATTTATCGAACCATAAGGAGTTCTTCCAGCAAACAAAGTCACTGGTACCTGCACACAAACCACAAGACAAACTTGTCCACAACACGTCAAGAAGGTTGTCAAGCTTCCTGTCTTGGTTACAAGATTAAATTGCATGGTATGACACGAATTGATAGATAGATAAAATAAAAGAAATGGTATAACAAATAAATAATATTTTTGCTAAAGTTTTTAGTAAAGCAAGATAGACCCACAGGTCTATAGGTCCACTAGTGGCATCTCTCCAAGCATCCAGGTGTAGTGTGGTGAACAAATTATAGTTGGGTAGCGATTAAATTGCAATATTTATATTTATGATGGGAAGGGCATTGAGCGGGCAACGGCATGGGGCGCGTGCGGATTGCAGAGGACGCATGAGGGCGGCTATGTCCAGAGGAGGCGGGTACTCTAGCATCTTATAAAGGAGTAATTATGAGAATATCAATATAAAATACAAATAACACATGGTTACAAATTTACGAAAACACTAAAAATCTTATGTCATATATTTTTTTGCAATCTGGAGCGAACGCATTGACTACCATTGGATCTTCTACACGGATCTCAGAGCAAGTGACAGTGCCACGGCATCACACGAAACAGAGTGAACGTCCTGTCTCTATTGCGTTCAACGCATGACCCCTATACCACGAGTTGTGATCGATTCCCCCTCCCCATCCCCCCACCCACATCATCGTCGATAAATTCCCCCTCCCATCGATTTTCTCCCACTCTAGATCCCAGAGAGAGAATGAGAGAGAGAGAGCAGTGAGAAGCACGGATCCGCTCCCCTCCTGACCTCAACGACCTCGTGCGCGAAGGTAGGCTAATGGAGGGAGCAACGAGGCTGTTGCCGTCCCGACGCGATGCGACACACTGGTGGAGCAGCAACCTCGTCGTCCAACCTTCGCGACCTCCCTAAGCTCCGCGACAACGCCCATCAGGGTGGGTAGGCGCCGCACGGTCCTCGATGTCATCCGCGGGGGGCGATGATGATAGTGATTGTCTGGCTCCCCCTTCCTCAATGCGCCGCGGAGCGTCCGCGACCCGACGGCGCCCGTGGCGGGACCGGGGACGGCATCGCCCGGACAGGGGGAGGAGCCGAGGGTGTCGCTGATGCCGCTGTTGGAGTAGGCGAAGCGGCACTGGACGACAGCGACGACGAACACCGGGGCATGGACACGCGTAGAGCAGAATGCGGCTGTCTGAGAGGAGGAAGGGGGCGGGAAGGGCGGCGGGGGTGTGGGCTGGCGGAGTTGCGTGTGCATGGCGCGGCGCAATTTTATATTTGTGCCATGGCAATTTTATATTTGTGCCATGACAATTTTATATTTGGACCATGGCAAAAAATATTTTTTGACCACGACAATTTTTTTTACCATGGCAAATTTTATTTTAGACCATGGCCAATGTTTGCACCATGTTTTTTACTTGTTGGACCATGGTCAATAACTTTTGCAACATGGCCAATTCTTTTTGGAACATGACAAAAAAAATTTACAAATCATGGCGAATTCCCTTTTTGTACACATTTCATTGAATAAACGATGGTAATTTGCCATAATTTACACCATTGCAAATTTATAATTTTGAACATCCCATGGGAAAATATGTCTTCATAAGACTATTTTAATAATTGTTTCGTTTCAATATATTTTTGCCATCGTCTAATGAAACAACGTATTCTAAAAAAAATAACCCTCAACACAGCCGCCGCCTAACCTAATCCTCGACAAAGCCGTCGTATCTAAGCTCCTCTCGCCACCGCCGGCTCATGCCGCCGGGCAAAGCCGGGGGGCGGCTGGTGGCGGCGGGATCCTTTCTCAAGAGGCACTGGAGGCTATTGCGACGGATCTCGCGGCGACGCGTACGCGCTAGTCTCACGCGGCGGCTGCGACACCAAGGACCGATGTGTCCTGCTAGCTGCTGGACATGCTCGTTGGGATGGCTAAGGCTGCGCCTGATGGCTATCTCAGCTGCTGCGTTTTGATTGCGGGCGGCGCGGGTGGTGATTCCAGGCGACAGTGCACTTGGACTACGTCCGACTGCGGTGGTGTTCTGGCCGGGTTGAGGCGTGGGAGGGCTGGATCCGGCTCGGAATCCCTCCGATGAGGCATGTGGGTCACGGCGTGTCCTCGATTGGGACTCCGCGGCATGTGTTCATTGGAGGCTCTCCCATACGGTGGTGATCTGGATGCGGTTGTTTTGGTGGTGGTGGTTTGCAGAGTTGGGTGCAATGACCTCCAGCGGCTCCATGGCGGCGGCCTTGGCAGGCCCCAGCACCATCGCAAGGCTAGGGGCGTTGTGGCAGTTTGGATCTTCAGCTTCATATCCGGCCATGATGGCATCTGGGCTGCAAATTATGGATGATGGCTTGACGCAGAGGAATGGTTGTGCAGCAGAGGTGATCATGCATCGCAGGTAGCTGTTGAGTCATGGAAAAGTGGTGGCGACAACACATGAGAGACTTCGATGGTGGTGCTACTCGAGCACCTGGTCTCGAGCTCCGGGGTGAAAACCTAGGTCTAATCCAAGTTGGTTATACCTGGCAATGGCGATATTTTCACGTCGTTACCTTGTTGAAGGCATTGCTTTGACATGCTTGAACTCGTTCTTCAGGGTGAAAACCTAGAATCTGGCCTTGGGTGGTTGGATCTGGTGACGGCGGCGCTTGAGCGTCGCTCCCTTCCTGAAGGCGTTGCTGTTGAAGAACCTCGTCGTCTGTGTGGTATCACAAGATGGTTGGTGCGAATATTGTCATTGGTGTAGTTTGCCGATCGAGGATCTGATCACTTTGTTTTTTTCTTCTCTTCGGCCTACCATAGCTTTGGTCTTATATGACTTTGCTATTTGCTGGCGTGTTTTTGTGTGGGTAGGTGTTGGTTGTGTGCATCCTAACTATGCAGAGGCTGGGTGTGTGTCCTCGTTGTGTTTGTATCTTCTTGATGCTCTATTTTGAGTCAATAAAATCCACCTTTATCGAAAAAAACAAAACAACGACAACCTAGGTTCAAACATAATTGTTATGTTTTCTTTGTTTTTTGTTTCCAAGATATGGCAGATTTAGTTCTCACGCACTGCAAATGTAAATTTTGAGGTATAATATATGTGCTTGCCATGGGTTTCTGTTTTTTCTCTTTGTTTCTTGTAATATTATTGGGTATTCGGACTGTTTTTGTTGGACAATCAATATCACTTTTTGGGAGGAGGCTAGACAAAACGCTGATGGCCCATGGTTCGATCTAGTCGAGTTCTTGTAAACGTTCGCTATGTCTTGCTTCTAGCGAGATTTTTTTTGAGCATTTTTTGAGCATTGCTTATAGCGATATAGAGGAGAGCAACTAATGAGCGAGTACTCCTTCGGGAGCCTCCGCAAGGGTCACTTTGGGTGGGCTGAGAGTGCGTCACTTGGCGCGCTCTCAGCCGCCGTCACGTGTCGTGCTCTGGACGCTCCCTCCGGATTTTTTTATTTTTCTGTACACGTTTTTGGTTTTTAGATGATTTTTTTCAGTGTTTCCCGATTTTTTGGTTTCCCCTCGGTTTTTCTTAGGTATTGGAACAAAAAAATCGGGGAAAAAAATTGCGCAAAAAACACGTTTTTTCCTTCCACGAGAGGCACGGATTGGCTTACGCAAAGGGGAAAAACGCGTTTTTCTTCTTCCATGAAAGACACGGATTTACTTCTCGTGGAGGCACGGATTTGCTTCCGCGAGAGGCACAGCCGTGCCTCTCGGGAAAAAATATATTTTTTTTCCTTCCACGAGAGGCACGGAGTTACTTCCCGTGGAGGCACGGATTTGCTTCCGCGAGAGGCACAGTCATGCCTCTCGGAAAAGGAAAAAAAGACTTTTCTTTTTATTTTTCCTCACGCGAGAGGCACGGATTTAGTTCTCGTGGAGGCACGGATTTGCTTCCTCAAGGGGCACAGTCGTGCCTCTCGTGAAAGGAGGAAAATGCGTTTTTTCCCTTCCATGAGAGGCACGAATTTACTTCTCATGGAGGCACGGACTTGCTTCCGTGAGAGGCACAACCTTGCCTCTCGAAAAAGGAAAAAAAACGCGTCTTTTTTCCTTCAGCGAGAGGCACGAATTTACTTCTCGTGGACGCACGGATTTGCTTCCGCGAGAGACACAGTCGTGCCTCTTCGGAAATGGAAAAATACCGTGCTCCCGGTTCGGTTTTTTTCGTGAAACAAAAGTTCGTCGAAACCTATCAACATGGTATCTAGTTTTGAAAATCTCGACACGAGGAATCCAACGGTGAAAACGGTTCGAGATTTGGACACACGGTTTAAGAGATAAAACGTTTTGAATAAACGAATCTACAGAAAAAAAGGAAAACTCTCAGGTTGCGACAAGTGGCGTGCATGCAGTGCACCACTTGTTGCAACCTGGAAGGTGGGAGTGATCTTTGCAAAGAGTACTTCTTAATTAGTGATTTCGGAGATAGAGCGTCGGCTTGGACGCGATGCCTTCCTAAATGGGCCGACCCAGCGCGCGAGAGGCCAATTCCTTTTTTTTCACGTTTTTGTTTTTGTTTTCTTATTTCTGTTTATACTTCCAAATATTCTAAATCTTTATATTACAAATAAAGCTTACATAGAACATTTGAAAAAAAAAGAACAAGCATTTGAATTTTTTTTAAAGGTGTATACAAAAAATAATTCCCATGTATACAAAAAATATATAGTGTGTATGAATTTTTTTGATCATGTATTTAGAAAAATGTTCATCAAACATTTAAAAATGTTAATCAAGTGTTTAGATTTTTTTTAAAATAAGCATTTGAAAAATGTTAAATGTGTATAGAAAAAAATGTTTGCCATGTATACGAAAAATATATACAAAATATACAATGTGCATGAAAAATGTTGATCATGTATTTAAAAAATGTTACACGTGTATAAAAAAATGTTCATAGTGTATACAAAAAAATGTACAACATACATTAAATAAAAGAGATCAAAAAAATATATTTAAATAAACTTAATTCTTTATTAAAAAATGTTAAACATGTATATTAAAATGTTCATGATGTATACGAAAAATGTACATTGTGTGTGAATTTTTTTATTGTCATTAATATTTGTTCTGCAGTGTATTAAAGAATGTTGACCATGTATTTAAAAAATATTAATCTTGTATTTGGAAAATGTTAAGAGTGTATCATAAAAATGTATTAGTTATATACCATAAATGAACAACGTGTATGAAAAATAGTAGACATGAAAAAAAAGTTTTCAAAAAATGTTTATCATGTATTTGAAAATGTTAAATGTATATAAAATATGTTTTCGACGTATACGAAAAATATCGAATGTGTACTGAAAAAAGTTGACATGTGTTGAACAAAAAAGAAGCCGATGAAAAATGACAAAGGAACAAAGAAAAACGAAGAAACACAAAAAAGGAAATGAAAACAGAAGAAATCCAATGCAAAAGAAAGGAAACTGTGTAAAGCAAGAAAGAAACAAAGAAAACCTAGAAATAAACAAAGAAAAATGAAGAAAAAAAGAAAAGAAAAAACCCACTGAAAATTGTGAAAGAAACAAAGAAAACCGGTGAAAACGAAGAAAAACAGAAAAATAAAGAAAACCGGTGAAGAAACAGAAAAAACCAAAAAGAAAAAGTAAAAAGAAAACGAACGACGTACGCAGCCAACCCCCGAGCGACCGAGCGAGGACCGGAAAAACGCTTAGAATGGGCCGGCCTAATACTGTACTTCGAAAAAAAGAAGCTTCAGGCGAGACGAGAGCTACCCTCGCATTAAGCCAGACTAGTAGAAAGCCCGTGCGTTGCCACGAGCCATGGATTTTTTTTTATGGTTGCATATATGAACATAATGCATGTCAAATTTTGGGGTATAAAAATGATAACCCATAAGAATAATCTTTTTTTGAAATCCACTTTACTTGTGATGTAAGTTGATAAAAAAAACTAATAGAAAGTTGTGTATATAGAATGATCCGACTAATTATTTGCTACAAACTTAGATCTACTTGATGGGTTTAATATATTTCCATACAATGTGAGGACTGTTGTCTTTAGCTTCATTTGCATGGTACATCCCTATTTTAATGAGATATAAATTATAGGCTAACTATAGATTACTCGGATAGTATTTCCTCTAGAAATGACTTGTTAGGCTATGTGACATTTATGTCACCGCATAACAGCCGCTCCTTTCTCCTCTTCTTGAAGGAAAAAAGAAAGGAGCCACTCCTCGTACTCGCTCACCGCATAGCTGACTCCTGCTTCCCCCTCAGAGCTAGATAGCCACCAGGTGTCTCCGCATCTCATCTCCCAGCACGCGTTGCCGCAACCATCTCCCCGGGCAGTTCCCCTCCACACCATGGCGAAGCATGCCCTTCCTCTCCTCACAGCCTCCCCTTCCATCCACGGCGTTGCCCACCCCCTCCTCTCCCTGCCATGGCGTGGCCCGCCTCCTTCTCTCCTTGACAACCTCTTGTGCCGCCGCCTCGGCATCAAGCCAGCGCGCCACAGCCTCAATATTAATCCAGGCTCTCCACCTCTTCTCACAACCCCCTTCCAACATAACTCCCCCTCACACACACGCCTTGTAATTTGTTTTTGATTAACTCGCTCCCATCAATATTACAACCAGACAACAGTCCTCTCTCTCAACAATATAACAATCAAACAACAGTCTCTCTCCCTTCCTCCATCCTCTCTCTCCCTCTCTAGCTCTACATGTCTCTTCTCTCTTATCTCTTCCGCACAATGTTATAATCCATTTTTTCAAGAATTTGTCACATGTATTTGAAAGTTCACTACCAGTTTATCATATGTGGCCACATGTATATGTAGTTGCTAACGTATGCAAAGGAACGCTACATAATATCAATCAACAATCGCTAGAGCACCTACATTTTAGTATTTCACAGAGCACCACAATCACCCATTGGAGTTCGACTTACACAAGCTCAAGCTGATTAAGCACACCTTTGAGGGTCTCACACACATGCACTCGGTCATGTTCAGCCTCCCGCACCGCGGTGTCCTTCTCCTCGTACAAAGGAACTGCACTACTTCCATGATCGCCATGTGCTTACAAGACCATCACTCAATCATGTGTATCACCTTGAGCAGCATGCACAAGTGTCTCCTCTTCTTAGAGGAAGCGCTCATAGAGCGTCATGACATGGTCAACCCAGGGTTGGGGTGGGGTGGGGGAGCCTTGTATGCAATAATAGCTAGCTCACATCACATCCCATCACATATCTCCCTAAGAAAGTTTGCAATTTCATTGTTTTTATATATTGTAAGCCCTAAAAACGTTTCCACTTGTTCCATCACATATCTCCCTTATCACTTTGCAAATATTTGGTCACGAAGACATCTTCAGCCAACTTGCATCACCATCAAAAAATCTGCAAGAGGTAGAAGAAATTTTGCCTCAATATCTGATTGTCGAAACTGAAATGTCGATGCAGACAAGAAAGTAACTCTACCACACATAGATCAGCGTTCTAATAGTCCGCCCATGTGTGGAAATAGATTAGTATCTAAATGTAAATAGAAGTTAATTAACCACCTCGCCGAGATTAGGTTGTATCCTTTCCCAGACAATGTAGTTAATATTTTAGATGTCAATAGCCCTTCAGATTGGCAGGTGTGACTAAATCAGAATTCCTGCACACAAGCATTCAACAGTTTTCTGTGGACAAACAGACCTTCCCCAAACCAACCTACACCCTTTTTCACAAACCTATGAGCCTTAAGCCCTGACCAACCAATGACCAATCAAGCACTGAATCAACTACATTATCAATGAATGAAAGGGAGTGTCCGTTTGTCAGGAAAAAGGGAAACCAAATCCAACAACACCCAAAAGGAGAGTACAATTTCAGGGGAAAAGAAGAGAAAACAATTCCATACCCGGTGGCACTACCTTCAGGCTTGCGCCGTTCTCCAGCAGCACATCGACCACAGTCGTGGCACCGTGCTTCACCACCCACTGCAGGTGAGGTGCAACGCCATCTGCTACACATGATGTTTCATGTTTACGCTCCCCCTTTGTTGTCTCAGACCAACAAAACACACACGCGCGCGAATCAATCAGCAAGGATGTTGGTCCAATGATTTTCTCATGTTAGCAAACAAAGACATTTATAGGCTGCAGTAGTAAACTCAACACATGCTTACCAGGTATATATGTTGTCTACCAGGCAAGGCCAGGAGCATCGCCTAAGCGAGAGGGTCGTTCGACGGCAAGGAGTCGTTGTTGTACCGCCTTGTACCTGGTGTTGTGTCTCCCTGCCGCTTCACATCTCTCCAGAAACATCATCGCCGCTGCATCCAGCAATAGGAGGTTCTCCTGCATGGCGGCAGCGATGATGCCCATGGCAAGGATCGCGCCCTCAGTGGAAAGTGGCGGGAGGTGAGGTTAAGCACACTGGCATGGATTCCTTTGAAGATTGATTCGGCGAATAACCACCGAATCAATAAATATGTAGTGCTACCTTGATTATCTATTACTGTAGGCAAACAAATAGTCGACCAAAAAAAGATAAGAGTTTCATCATTTGCTGAAATGGTAATTTACTCAAATGCATTTTGATATGGTCTTTTGCAAGCATAGTTAGATGCTTTGAAAGTTCTTTTGACATCTTAGAGTAGTAGTTACTCCTATACGGCTATACCATAAAGCACAACATCACTTGGATTATTCCATGAACTGTATGAATCATAAGGCTAATTAACTTTGCATCAGAAGACATAGTGGAAAATAACAGCCTATTGGGCAGCGACTGAACATTTTTTTCAGTTCGAACCTTCACATGTTGGACAGGGCTTTTTACTCATAAGTGTAAGAAACTGATTAGCAGTGACATTTAATGACAATAATGAAAATATCAACAAGCTACACACAATTGTTCCATGCGAGAACCATAGTGATGCACGACTTCAAACTTTCCATTAGCACATAATGCTGAAATTTAGGAGGGTTATCAGATTGTGCTAATCTTACAACATGGATGCAATGTGTTGTGCCAATTCTGATTTTAATATAAAATATTGAGAAACTACACATATTTAATCTGTCTATGTTTCAGTAAATTAGATGATGCAAAAGTTTTTTACAGCTTTATGAAGTTCATAAAAATAGCCAATTATTGTACAGCTCAAAAAGGCAAAGGTACCTTCTACAAAAAAAGAGGTAAATGTACATGCAATAAGCTATTATTACTTCCTATTCTAATAAATAAATTCACAAACAACACTACTAAAAGGAGACATTACAACTGCCAAACACATAGATGGTTACTACCTGTGTGAACTTTTGATTAGTGAAAAATGTAAGATACCATGTCATCCGCACGAATTCACATGGGTTGCAACAGGCCAGGATACTCCCCTTTAATGGTGAGCATGGTCTGCAGACAGGGAAGAAGATGTCAACAAACAGAGTATTACCAACATGCAGACCTGCTTGGGAAGATGCATTCACCCGAGAGAACAAAAGAACGTCTTGAGAATAAAGAACTTGCATTGTTGAAGCAGATTTCAACCAACAACAGTGAAAAAACAGAACAGTTGTAGACACACAATTAATAAGTGTTAAACTTGCACATTGTATAGTAAATAGATGTTATGTTGAGTTTTGTAACTTTCTCTCATTTTATCAACATTACAATCTGACAGTACATATATGCTTATATACACAAGCTATGAGGCACGAAATGTCATACAAATAATGCAAACGATATACTCAAAATAGTTGAAGCATGAGTACCTTTAAGGCTGATTTTGGCTCAAAATTACCCGTCTGGACATCACATCCAGCTAGCCTCCAAAATACCACAATGACGAAAATCCACAATGCTTCACCCCCTAGACGCTACATATATGTTCCCATGCTCTACACATGCTGGAATAAAAAATATATTGGGCTGAATCAGTAGCGTCAACAACAACAAGAAGTTGTTCCTTTCACTTTCCTCACCTTTTCGGTTACTACTCACCCTCCCACTCCTTTACTGAATCCTGCACAAATGGCACACAAGATCATCCCAAGATGCTCATGCCACCGATCTCATGCCTTTCAACCAAATTGTGCTAGCTCTAGCATGACCACTTCTCCTTTTCTAAAAGCAACCACAGATACCTGATTGCACTTTCACAAAGTATAAATTAACAAGACCAGATCACGAATTAATGTATAATGAAGAATTCTTTTGAGTGAGTTTCTCATGGGCATCTGGTGGCGGTCGAAGGCCATGCCACCCAAGGACACGACCATCCTGATGAGCAACTTAAACGCGGCGAGCACCAAGCCGAGGTCCAAAACAAACTTGTCCTTCACATGCAACACATATAAGCCCCACGAATCCTCACAATGAGATGTATGAGGCACCTAGTTGAAGAATCTGCTCTTACCTTGCACCACACATGGTCGTCGCCGTTGAATTGGTCTCCACCCAGTGCCGCGTGCACACGCCCCATCGCCAATCTGATTTCTTTCGCCATGTTCGTGTTCCCATGTGGGATGTGAAAAGCATGAGGCCCGCCTTCCTCTCCCTGTTCCTCGTCTCAGGCATGAGGCCCGCCTTCCTCTCCCTACTCCTCGTCGTCTCAGGCATGAGGCCCACCTTCCTCTGCTTTCTTGTTCTTGAGGCTGAGGTACAGCTTGGTGGCAGTCCCTTCGATGCAGAAGCGATGGAACTTGATCCTGTCTTCCCCATGCTTTTAGGGGATCGGGATCTCATCAGACTTCTAAAATTGATAATCTATGAAAAGAAATATGTTAATAGATATTGGAACAAAGCTTTGACAACACGAGGTTTGTTAGCCTGCACCAATCTTTGAAATGAATAAATGTTAGCAATTATACCAACACCAGAAGATGAACAACACTACTGCTGGTCTCTCCATCACATACATCAATGAATTCTAGTCTCTAACAATCGAGAATTGCATCGGTCTACGGTACATGATAATTAACAGTTTAACACTACTCAAGAAAACATAAAACTTGGTTAATGATTATCAATTTACGAAAGAATGACTCTTTGCCAAATAGTGAAGATGAGAGAAGTAACACTCATGTAAGGCAGTGAAACTTACACTGTAATACTTCACTCATGTAAGCATGTCTCCAATTGTTTCCAATCTAGACAGAGTGGACTTTGTCTTAACACCCGCTTTAGCTTCACAACAAAATTCCTGAATATGTAGGAATAAAATAACAAAGCTCAACTACTTTGCAAAAATCAAGAAATCTACAGAAAGTCCATTGTGTTCAACTGAAATATAACACATGAGTATAGAAAGAACTGCAGGTTTTATAATAACTAATCCATAAGAAACCCGAGTGCATTCAATTGGAAAAAATAATCACATAGAAAACTATTACCTTCTTCGATTAGTAGAGAAGCACTATCAATATCTCAATAAGCTTTTCGGATATTTCAGACATGATATTCAGTTCACAGAGGTGGACATGGCTAAGGTGACGACGTGGGTGGCGTTCGTCTCACCGTTTATTACCTAACTCAGTAGAGAAACATTATCATCAGTTCAGAGAGGCGGACATGGCCAAGCCAAGGTCGCGTCTGTCTCATCGTCGCGGGCTCACGGTCGTCCCCAACTGCAAGAACAACAAACAACACATCAATTCACATTACTACTATTTCAATTACCACTTTGCCTGTCAAATTACAGGGTCCTGATGTTTCCAGTTAGCAGTTCAGGGGATAGGCTGCCAAGGTCTACTCGAAACTGAAGTTTACCAACAAGAGAGGAAATGCAAATAACAGAGGAAAGGAGAAGGCATTGGCATCACAGACAAAATGTGCTAATCCAACCAATACGATGAGTTGAAACTGATAAAACAGAGCAAAGGAGTAGGCATTTGCATCACGAACCTTCTCTGATACACAATGTTGTTGTACGTGTGAAGTAGAAGTTGACGTCGTGGTCAGCTCCCCCAAGCCACCAGCAGCGCCAGGGCCCGCTGCAGCCCGATCTCGGCCATCGGAAGCCCATCTCGCCGCAGCGCCTACGCCTCCCGTGCACCTCCTCCTTCCTGCTCGCGCCGCCAGGGAGGGTGCCACACGCACGCCGCCGTTGTCGTGTGACCCCGCCGCCAGCCAGCCTGTAACATCCCCATGTAGTAAGCACAGTGATCATCTGCTAATCATGCCAAGTCATCATTAATTACAGTGCTTGATCACATTTGCATCATATCTCATTTCAAATTCCAAATCTAATTGAAATTCAAATTGCAAGTGGAAATAAAAGTTGTTCGAATTTGAAAACCAAAATGTTCATAATATTACAAATAATCCAGAAGCATTTATAAAAATATAATCCACATTAATTGAATTAGTTAAATGACCCTAACATCCTAAAACAGAACCAAACAGCAACGTATATTACCTTTTTATTTAATTAAAATTCAAATGAAATCCTATGTAGCTCAAACCAATTTCTGGCAGTGAGTGTTATTGCCTAGTATTTATTGGGCTAAGTCACCTATTTTGCAAAACTCCAAAGGTAGCTAAACTATTTATGAAACAGAAGTAAAATAGAAAAACAGAGAAAGAAAAGAAGAAAAAGAAAAAGGCTCGCGGCAACTGGGCCTAAGTAAGCCGCGCCTGGCCCAGCCCACCTCGCCTGGCCCAGCCCACCTCGCCGTCTTCCCCCTTCCTACTGCTCATCCCCACGGTCGCCCGCGCACCCGACCGCGCACGTCGCTGGCAGCCGTCGCAGCCGCATCCCCTCGCCCCCCCGCGTCGCTACAGGGCGGAGGGGAGGATAAGAACGCCACCGCGGCACCCCCTGGCCCGCCCCGAGATCTTTCCCCCTCTCCGCGCGTCGCTCTCTCCCTCTCTGCCATGGCCGTCTCTGCCGCCGCCGATGCGAGCTCGCCCAACTAGCAGCCGCCACTGCCACGCCTCGCCGTCGTGCCCGTTCGCACCGCCGTCAACCGCTACATCGCCTGGTGCCCTCCGTTCGACCGGACGAGCCCCACCGCGACGACCACGACCTCTTCTTCCTCCTCGGGCGCCGCCGTCTTCCTCACCGTTCCGGCCGCCTCGAGCTGTCCCCGCGCCCGCTGAGCTCGCCTACAGACTCCCGGTGATCCTCCGCTTCCTCCCCTCCCTCTCTCGTCACCGTAAGCTGCCCATAGGCGCCGCCCCCAACGTGCCTGATGCCCGCGGCCGCAAGAGCTCATCGCCGGCGAGCCTTCGATGACCAAATGGTCACGCGGCCGTGGCCATCGTGCTCGCCGCATCGCGTACGCCCCCGCTAGCTCTTCGCTTCCCCCGTTTGCACGCCACATCGTCGATCTCGCCGTCGCCCGAACTCCGACGAATGCCGTGCAGCTCACCGCCGTCGTTCCAGACCACCCCAGCCCACGGCATCACCGGCATTCGACGCGGCTCAACGCCCTTGTTCGAACACGCCCTTGCGCGTGCCCGGAGACGCCCTGTGCGCGATTTCCGACGACACCCGAGGCCGCGCCACCGCGGATTCGGTCGCCGGCGCTGTTCCGGCGACGTCTCCGGCCGTCCGCCGACATGGCACGACCTGGCCCACGCCCTGGGCCACTGACGTGTGGGCCCAGTGGGTCCGTTGACCCAGTCCACCCGCTGACGTGGCGGCCCCATGTCACTAACATGTGGGTCCCGCCGGATTAAAACAATTTTTATAAATAATTAAATTGTTAATTAAACTGATAATTAAATTAGTTACTAACCAGTCACTGACAGTGCGGGTCCACCTGCTAATTAGGTTAGTTTAGTTAAATTAATCACTGTTAATTAAGTCAGTCACTGACCAGTGGGCCCCATCTGTCAGGTTTGACTCTGGCCAGACCTGTTGACTGCTGACGTCATCATTTACTGTTTCGGATAATTCTAAATTAAATAATTAAAATAATTCCAGAAAATGTTTAAAACTTTGAAAAATCATATCTTTTAAACCGTAACTCGGATGAAAATAATTTATATATGAAAAATGATCAGAAAAATATGAAGAATCCGAATATGCCACCCACATACCTGCCACACCCCTCTATCATACTGAACATGGAACTTTCCCCTCCAGTTCATCTGTCTGATAAATGCCCGGAGCTGGTAAAACAACTCCAGATGTTTCCTGCTCCGACTAACTTGCGTAGCATTGCATTAGGGCACCCCCTCGAATAACGTGCTGCTATGCCATGCACCTGTGTTTGCTTTTGTTGCTTGTATTTATTGTTTCTTCCCCCTCCTTCTCTCCCGATAGACCCCGAGACCGACGCTGCCCCGGTGATCGACTACGTCCCCGACGACCCTTCCTCCTTTGCCGCAGAGCTTCCAGGCAAGCCACCCCCCTTGACGCATGCCTATATCACCCATTCCTTCTTCCTCCTGCTTGCATTAGAAATTGCTACTGTTTTGCTTTATCCTATTCTGATGCATAGCCTGTTCTTGTAACTGTTATTGATACCTGCCTGATATCCGAGATGCTTAGTATAGGTTGGATGGTAAACCATCTGTGGCCCCTCTTCCTTGCTGTAGTTGCCCCGCTTTAGTACCCGTGCCCGATTGATGTGATCGAACGGGCGGAGAACAGCACATCACCGCACACCCCTAAGTTGCTCGTCTCTACAGAGCTGGCATCGAGTGCCGAGGGTGAATCCTCTTATCTCACTTCCGATGATGCCTCTGTAGAATAGCTATCCGGTTGTGTGTTACCGAGGGTGATTCCTCTTTCATCACTTCTGATAAAGTTTCCGTCGTGCAACTCCTCGAGTGGGAATCCTTCGAGGGTGATTCCTCAGATTCCTTCTCGATACTTTGGACACACAGATACTTTGAACTTTGTTACAGGCGGGTCGACCCCGAGGGGTACCCACGGGGAAATATGAAGTCGGGCTTGCCAGGAGGGCACCCGCGAGAGATTATTGTGGCGGAACGACAAGGCAGGCGGAGACCACCCTGGTCGTGATCCGTGTCTTACCAAGCCGGAGCGACAGGTAGTCTGATCGTCTCTGCAAGTTACTAAACATGCTTAAACGGATTTGGGTATTTGACCTGAGTGGGTCGTTGGCCCTATACACACTACCACCACGTGGGATAATGGTTATGGGACCCTCTACGTCGTACGTTTCTCCCGAAAGCTCTTCAGATGTCACAGTTCAGAGATGTGGGCTGATCGTTGGGGTGAGCTGTTTACGTCACTGTGTATACAGTGTCGCGCTTGGGCCCCGACCAGCCACGTAACGTGCAGGAGTGCGAAGGGCGATGGCCCAAGACCCCTTCGTGCTTAGGATTTAGACCGGCGTGTTGACCTCTCTGCTGAGCTTAGGTAGGACGCTGCTTCGTGTCGATTACCCGAGGTCGGGTATTACCCAGCAAGTGTATCCGGCCAGATGTAATCGAGCGTGCTGGGTAACAGTAGTGCACCCCTGCAGGGAAGTTATCTATTCGAATAGCCGTGTCCACGGTAACAGGACGCTCAGTGTTGTATCCCGATCTACCACTATTTGAACTGGATACATGTTAAATAATTATAAGCTCCGGGATCGCTTCTCGCAGGGAGTCGAGAAAGGATCTCTGGGCTTTGCTTCAACATGTTTGTTAATTTATAAATATGCTAATCTGCACTCTTCTATTGCTGCAAGACTCTGAAGATGCTAGTCTTCGATAGGCTAGGTCTTTCCCCCTCTGTTCTGGCATTTCTGCAGTTAGTCCAAAGATTTAGCCCCATTCCTTTGATACCGATGCATAATTAGTATAGATCTGATGTCAGTCTTGCGAGTACTTTGGATGAGTACTCACAGTTGCTTTGCTGCTCTTTTCCCCCATACCCGATACTTGCGACCAGATGGTGGAGTCCAGGAGCCAGACGCCACCGCAGGAGCTTACTACCAGCAGAGTCCTGGAGGCACCTACGACTGCGTTGAGCCAGCCGACCAGGAGTAGTTAGGAGGCTCCCAGGCAGGAGGCCTGCCCCTTTTCGATCTGTGTTGTTGTTTTGCCCCGCCTGTTAGGGCATATCTGTTTTACTTTTATATCTGTACTCAGATATCTAATGCTTTCGCTGACGCTTGTATGCGCGAGCTTATGTATTCGAGCCCTCGAGGCCCCTGGCTTGTAATATAAAGCTTGTATTATTTTATTTTGTGTTTAGAGTTGTGTTGTGATATCTTCCCGTAAGTCTCTGATCTCGATCGTGTGCATTTGCGTGTATGATTAGTGCACGGTCGAGCAGGGGCGTCACACAGCCTCCGGCGAGCGCAGCCGCGTCGGTGAGCCCCTCCCCGGTTCCTTCCTTCCTCCTCCCATCTCTCCTCTGATTCCTCGCCGCGCCATTGATGCAGGACGCAGCCGCCGCCGGATCTTCGACGCGTGCGAGCGCCTCAAGCCGCCCCCTATCCAGCTCGTCGTCGGCCCTGTGCAGCCCGACGGACTGGGGATCGCCAATTGCACCGCCCATGTTGACCGATCTACATTGTGGAGCGGGAAGGGGAAAGGAATGGCGTGCAACTGCAGTTAGGGGAGGGGAGATCAGCGTCTGCGTAGGGTTATCGGGAGGAAGACCTGCGGCGGCTAGGGTTATCGGGAGGGAGACCTGCGTCTGCGTAGGCTCATTTTTTGTCAGGGGTTCCACAGGTGATTCGCTTTGACGAGAGTGGGATAGAAAAACGGTGTGAGGCAAAATAAACCCGTGGGAGCGGGGGTGGTGGGAGGTGGGACGAAAATAAAACCGAAGTACCAAAATAAAACCGGAGTACCAGGCTACCAACCGCTCCATTAGGAATAGAGATATAGCTCTCACGGGTTCGATCACACACCCTCCACTGGCGAACGTTAGGCGTATATTGCGGTCCCAAATTTAAGTCGATGGCTTGAGCGCTTTGGTAGGAAACTAATTTAGCAATAAGACGAACAGTTCACAAGGTAGCAAGTGCCAGCTCGTGGAACTCAGTGACGTGGGAAAAGCGAAAATATCTGCTTGATCTTTTCTCTCAAGCAAAAATCTGGCTTGTCCGACACATACAATTGGTGAAAGTGCGCATGCGGCAGCACAGCTTCCCCGTCCGAGTGTGCCAAAAAAAGTGCAAGATCCTTGGTCCATCCATGTCCAGCCAACCATATGGCTCACATCCTACATGCAATGGATAGATAACCCAACCAACGCCTGCCCATCCCTCCCCTCCATTTGCAAATTTGGATTTTCCTCCATTGCAACAAATATCCTGCGTGAGCATGGGGAGATATTTTCTTAGCGCTGCCCAGGGTCACTGAGAAGCGGGGCCCAAAGTGCACCGGATGTCTGGCTGTAGAGACCCAACAAAAGCGCATTTGGAGGGAAAGGTCACTGGACGAGAGTGGGCCAAGTCGTGTGTGCTACCCGAAATAGATATTTGGGCTGAGATATTATCTATTTTCGTCTTTGGAGAGAGCACTCATCTTGGGGTGGGCTTACTACTTATATGCTTTTGTTTTCCTTTTCTTTTTTTTTGAGGGTAATTTTGTTTTCCTTTTCGGAGTTGTACTAGAGCGCAAGCACTTTTTTTCCTCCTTCTTTCTAGCAAACATGTCACGTGTATCATTGCAATACCCCAGAAATCTGAGAGCAGTGAGTGAGTAAATATGAAAATTTTCGCTTATCATTTCCTTAAAATAAAAAGGGATCTATATCACAATGTCCTTTTCCTATGCCGAAACCCTCTCCAAATAAGACGTGTACCGGGCAACTTTATTATATTTTCACATGGTTTAATCGGTGTGTCCTTGTAAAGAGTTCCTTGCATGAATTAAATGTGACATGACGAAAAGACATATGGCACACTCCCGTAAACCATTAGCACATCTATATCTATATCAATATAAAATGAGTGTCACGAATATACAAAAGATCTCACCCGTTCAACCACATCTATCCAACGGTTCACGCCGCTCTAGTGTTTAGCGTTAAACATGTTTACCACTAAACACATTTAGCATCCTCCACTAATTAATATGAATGTTAGCATTAACCAAGTAATTATATCATGCCTAATACTAACACGTAATTTATATATTGTCTAACATTAATGTGCAATACAAGAATTATCTTGTCTAATATTAATGTCTACGGTCACTCTTTCAAGTCAAATACTGAGTGGTACAGAGCTTTCTGGCATTGTCGAAAAACATAATGTTTTTTAGGGTCTAAATGAATATCTGATGTTGAAATAGAAAATCGGGAAAGTGCTTATACCCCAAAACAAGAAAATCAGACCAGGTAATAACCTTTCAAAAAAAAAGATTAAAAAAAGCACTCCCCTCACCGGCATCAGTCTCACTACTTTCGCGTTATCCTTCTTGTATAAAACCACCCGCACTGCTCTCTCCTCCTCCCACTCCTGCATGCCTCAACGAACCATCTCCAAAGAAAACACCTCACCCCAATCCAACCCCAAACCAATCCTCTCCACAAACCAATCTAACACAATTCCCCCACTGATTTTCTCATCGAGATTCGATCAGAGCAGTTGGAGATGAAGCTTGACAGGGAGATGGAGATGCTCCTCAACGAGATCCCTCTCCTCCTCCACGGCGACGTCCTCGGCTGCGGCGAGCCAGCCGCCGCGGAGACCGACACCGACGCCGTCGACTTCTCTTACCTCATCCAAGAACTCGGCGAGATGGGGTTCGTCGAGGACGACGACGATGACGACGACAACGGTTTCCTTTACCCCAGGAAGGCCAGCTCATCCCCGACGAGCAACCTCCATTTCATGGACGCTGAGAATTTCGTGGCGTCGCGTCCCTTCTCCATGGACAAAGACCGCGAGAGGGCTCTGTTCGATCCGTTCCCCTTCTCCAGCACCTGCTTCGACGCCGCCGTGGGCGACGACTGGGACCTCCTGTGTCCGCCGGCGAGGTCCCGGCTGTGCAAGACGGCGAGGCCGAAGAAGGGTACCTGCAGCAACGGCTGCCAGGCGACGAGCCCCAAGAAGTGCGCGGCGGCGAAGCCGTCCAAGTACGAGAGCCTTGTCGGGCTGCGCGGGTACATGTACCACGTCGCCAGGGACCAGCACGGCTGCCGGTTTCTCCAGCAGCGGCTCGACGACGGCAAGCGCGAGGTCGATTTCATCTTCACCGGCGTCGCCCGTCACGCGGTCGACCTCATGGTGAACCCATTCGGGAACTACCTCATGCAGAAGCTGCTAGCCGTCTGCAGCGAGGAGCAGAGGATCGGCATCGTGCTCACCCTCACAAAGGACCCCTTCGTGCTCGTCAGGATCTCTCTCAATGTACATGGGTAAGCACCATGTTTTTAACTTTGTTGGTGATAATTTAACTTTGTTCCTGCTAATTGTTTTTTGTTGCTCTTTTCGAATGAAATGTTTTTTGTTGCTAAATGTTGTGTCGTTTCTCGTTTTCAGGACAAGGGCAGTGCAGAAGCTGATTGAAAGCTTGAGGACAAGGGAGGAGATTCAGCTCGTTGTCGCAGCTCTTCGCCCCGGGTTCCTGGAGCTCATAAAGGATCCTAATGGTAATCATGTCGTGCAGAAGTGCTTGCAATCGTTCGGGGCCGATGATAACAAGGTATATATATGTGTGTGTGTGTGTGTTCAGTTTTTCCTAAACGGTATACATGTGTGTGTGCAATGCATCTTAACATGTTCTGAATATGCTGTACTAGATAAGTTAGTGTTTTTTTTAGGTGTAAGTTATTCTATTTGGGTTCAGAGAAGTTGTTCCAATCTAGTTACTCTGATCGCTTCAGAAAAGTTTGTTGTAGACCACTTCCACTTGTCTGAATTTTGCAGCTTGTACTGTTAATTGTTAAATGATTGAACTGAATTTTCCGCAACTTTTTTCGTGAACTGAATTTAAATGATTTTACTAAACTGACATGTTCCTGATCAGACATAATTAACTCACAATCTACAACTTTCAGCCCATCTTCGATGCTGCTGCTGTTTATTGCCTTGATATTGGGATGCAATGCCATGGCTGCTGCGTCCTGCAGCGGTGTATTGCGCGTTCGACGGGTGAGCATAAGGAGAAGCTGGTTGCCGCAATCGCTCGCAATGGGTTCGAACTTGCACAAGATGCCTATGGGTAAAAATCCTACCTTGTGCTCCACCTGTAATTTTTCAAGTAACCACGAGGCCGGTAAAACAAGCATGGTTAATCAATTGTAGTTCTGTCTAGCTTCATTAATAGGCCAGCATGCTTTGTAAAGTGGAACCTTCGCTTGTAGAGACCTCTGTAGACATTCCTACAAATCTTTAGTGCTATGAGAGTATCTTGTTAAACATTTATACACATTAAAGAATGCATTCAGCAAGTTTTACTCTGCATGTTCATAATTTATTCTTGTATATGTTGGTGTATTTTAACTTGTAAACTCATGAGCTTATCTTCTAATGTTGCAGAAACTATGTTGTTCAGTATGTGATAGAACTAAAGGTCGCTACTGCAAATGCAAGTCTGGCACAGCAGTTTGAAGGCAAGTACATCCACCTCTCCATGCAGAAGTTCAGCAGCAACGTTGTCGAGAAATGCCTGAAAGTTTTCAAGGAAGCCGACAAAGCCAACGTCATCCTGGAGCTCCTTGCTGCGCCGCAGTTCGAGCGGTTGCTTCTGCACCCTTACGCAAACTATGTAGTCTACGCTGCACTTCAGAATTCCAAGGTAAATAACATCTCAACCAAAAAGAGCGTCAACCAGAGACCGCAATATGTTGACAGCAACTGATTCCATGACTGCGATGAATTTTTCAGGGCTCTCTCCACTCTGCACTGACGAACGCGATCCGGCCTCATGTGGAACTACTCAGAACCAGCCCATACTGCAAGAGGATCTACTCTCGAGCTTTGCTGAAGAAGTGATGGCCTGATGAGACCATCTCACCATGTAACAATAAAGATTGTTTGTCTTGTGCTATTTTTTCGGATTCAAAAGGGATAAAAGTGATCTCGCCATGTAGATTTTGTATAGATCAAAATTATTTGGTCATGTACTTCTAAGTGCACCTTTATTTGATGCACTCTTCCGTTGCCATAATCCATCTGGAATGGTAAGTTCCGATCCAACAAATCATCATATAGATGTTGATGCACGTACATAAGATTGGTGATGCTTCTTGTAACTTAATGTTTGCAGTTTTTACTTGCCCTGCAATTGCTGAACCGAATGCCAAAACATGAAGGCAAATAACTGATTTGCAGTCTAAGGAAAGTTACGTGTGACTTTGTCATGATACATCTCAGCACATACTTTACTAAGTATCTGGAAAGAGGAAATCACGATTAAAATGTCTTTATATTTAACACAACAAGAACCCAACACGAACTTTCAAAGGCTTTTTCCAGCTTCTCTAATTAAAAACCTGTAAAACAGAGCTAGTTACGAGCCACCACAGCGATTTAATACGTTCCACCATCCGATCACATAATTGGACGTTCCAGATCTTCCAATTGTCCCACAAGCATCGCTACGTCATTTTCACCCGTCACGGCCTGCCCAACGTCAAAGCGATGTTGCTCCCCAAAGCTACCTGGGCATACCGGCGTTATCAGCGTTCGCGCAGGAACAAGAGCGTCGCCATTCGCGTAAACCGAGGAAATGTGATGTAGGGTACAGACCTTAGGTTGCCCAATCTTTCACACTTGGAGGTGGATCAAGAGGAACTCAAGAACAAAGGGGAGAAACACTCAAGACAAAGACCCAATCACACTTCCACTCTCATCACATACACACAAGAATTCCACAAGATTTATGAACAATCAAAGGGAAAATAACAACAAGGTAAAGTTCATCCTAAATCTCAAATCAAGAGCTCGGGGTAGAAGCTGGTGTAGGGTAGAGATCCTAGTTTGCTAGATCTTCACGAATTGGAGGTGGATTTGAGGAGGAACACGAAGAACACGAGGGGAAAACGTGGAAGTTCACAAGTGAAAACACTATATTGGACAAGATTCATACCAAGTATTCCTCAAATCACAAGCAATACATGGGACACATCAAGATCCAAGAACAACAAGAGAAATAAAAATACAAAGGTAGTCATCCAAATCCCCAGAGGAGATGGGTCTTGAGGGTAAGTGGTCTTCCTAAATCTCTAGGAGAGATGGGGACTTGCATCCATGGATGGACCTTCCCTTACAGGGGACATGCACTCCATGGAGTCTTCACCTATGGTGGTCTTGAACTCCAATGGAGTCTTCTCTCTCTCAAGAGGAATTCCATAAGGGGAGATACATTAGCTAAGCTCTATGATTTGGTTTCTATTCTTAGCTAACCCTAGAAATGAGGAGGGGTTGTCTATTTAGAGTACAAGCCACGAAGGGGTAAGTGGGAGAGGGATACATGGGCCTTGGGCCCAACCTTGCATGCATGCACGTACCGGATGTTCGGTGGCTCGTGAGGCACGGAATGTCTGGTAATTACGGCCATTTTGCTCTCGAGTGCTTGGCACCAGATTTCCGGTGGACGTCGGATGTCAGGTCGGTTCTGAGGCACCGGATGTCCGTCCGCTGGAGCACGTCCAGTCCTTGGCTGCTCCTCTTCGTGTGGCACCAGATGTCCGGTAGTTGGACCGAATGTCCGGCGGCTGTAGCTTCAGCAGCTCCTCCGTTTGACGCTTCTTCCGTCGCCACTTCCATGATTCCCTCGCGGATGGTGTAGTCGTTCTCTTGTGCTTGCACCCCTCGTCGTCCATGAAGCTCCGCTCAAACCTATACATGCACGAGGGAGGGTCAAGTAGTATACCATCCTCGGAGGGCACAAGTAGACACGTGTAAAGGAGAAGATTCACCTTTATATGTATGAAGTAGATGTCACACATGTCACTTGGCAAAGGGGGTCTTGACATGACGATGTTCGTAGGATGCTCCGCATCATCCCCTCCCCCTTGGAAAAGATCAGCTCTCAGATCAAAATCCTCATCACCATGGGAAAGAGATGGCGGCGTCGTGTAGAAGTGGATGCTCACCATGCACTTGTCATCGGTATGCTCGAAATGCCCTCTCCCCAACGTCGCACCGTCGCGTGATTCCTTCAAAAGGAGCAAATACAACAAACACTTGAAAAACGAGTGTGGTTAGCGTTAGTGCAAAACCAAACATTGAAGTGGTGATTCACCCAACAAGTGTCCTCATCATGCATATCATAGGGTGTGACAAAGGATTTGTGGCATGTCATGTAAGTATATGAATTGAGCACAACCAAAGGCATAATAATCATGGCCAAGAATATCATCATATAAGGGCAAGCGTGCAAATTGGAGATAAGAATGCTAAGGTACTTGACAGCATGACAAGAAGGTCCAAACATCCAAGAATGTGTAATAGTGTCAAGTGCATAAGCATCTAATCTGCGCTAGAAACATTCAGATGGAGGCCAGTATCATGGATGGCTTCAGCTGGTGAGGGTGTCCCGGACTAGGGGGTACCAGCCCATACGGTTCATCACCCATGGGCCGAACCGAGGCCCATCAGTCATCGCCTGGAGGATAACCGAAGTTGCAGCCCTCATCGTGAGCAAGATGGAAATCACCGAAGAACTTGGCGTGTACTTCAAGGAAAACTCTTGTATCCGACATGTCTATCTCTAGTCGGCAACCGACCTAATGTGTAAAGCTTGGTCCCCCTGGCATCTATATAAGCCGAGGGGTTCAGTCTATAGAGACACAATTACAAGCCTTAGGGTTAGAACACAATCATACGATCTCGAGGTAGATCATCTTGTACTCGATACCATATCACAGCAATATAATCAAAGTAGGACGTAGGGTTTTACCTCTTCGAGAGGGCCTGAACCTGGGTAAACATCGTCTCCCTTGTCTCCTGTTACCCATCGATCCAAGATCCACAACTCGGGACCCCCTACCCGAGATCGGCCGGTTTTAGCACCGACATTGGTGGCCCATATAGGTCCCACTGTGTAGTCAAAAAGGATCGATGGCTCGTCTGCGGATCAACAACAACATCGGCTGCGGCGACATCTTTGTCCCCGGCCAGCTTTTCGCGTTTGGCAGTGTCGTTCTTCATGCCAACTCGACCGGCCGTCTCGACTGCATCGAAAGCTTCGTCCCGAACCAAGTCATTACGTTCGGAAGTTTGGAGTATACCGCTGACTCCCGTGGCGACCTCGCCCTCTCTGGCTGGAGGCCAGATCGGCTTGAGAACTCCTCGGGCGTCGAGGCTTCGGCCTAGGAGCTAGCCTCCGATCCAATACTCGGGTCAGATCTAGCAACGAACCCAACTCTAAGTGCGGGTCCGACCACTAACCCATCAGATCTCGACCTTGAGTCGGGTCTCACTTCGGAACTGGCTTCGAGCTCGGATCCGGTCACTTCTTCAGCGGGCCAGGAGTTAGCTCTGGATGGCCAATGCTCCGAGGCCACGTCAGGAGGCCCGACGAGCATACTGAAGATCAGCCCAGCCTACAGTCAAGTAATGGACCCGGCAGATCTCTGAGGCCTAAACGAGATGCTAGATCGAATTCAGAATCTCGCGATCTCGACCTTGGTCTACGATCAAATCGGATGTAAAGCCGACGAAAGGGAAATTTTCGCCCCTCCCACCACCCATCTAGTCGCTACAGTCGAAGACTTAACCGATGTACTAGACTACGCCTCCGACGAGGCGACCGACATGGACGAGGATGTCCATGGTGCATCTGGAGCGACTTCACCCATAGCGATATCGCATACTGGCAACTGGGCCGCAACCTCTAACTATGATGTCTACATGGTAGACACCCCTAAGGAGGACGGGGAGAAGGACGATCCCCCCAAACGCCGACGTTCCCGGAAGCGATCCAAGGGCGCCGGTAGAGGTAACGGGAGCCGCACTAACAACACAGAGGCTACTGATGCCACTCCAGATGAAGCCGAGGACCAGGCTAATGGCAATAACGCCATGCCTGTTCAGCTTAATGGCCCCACTGGGATGCCCGAGGACAAGAACCCTGAAGATCCCGAAGATCCAGAAGATAGTAATTATCTCCCTGAATCCGAGGAGGAGGTCAGTCTAGGACCCAAGGAGTTCATCATCCCGGAAGACCCATATGAGCAAGTAAAGTTTCACCGGCGGCTCGTTTCCACCGCCCGAAGCATGAAAAAACAGCGGAAGCAGTTTCAAGCTGATCAAAACACGTTGAACGATAAGTAGGTAGAGGTCCTCGTAGTTGAACAGGACCTTGAGTTACGGCGCGCGGATCAAGTTAAATCTTACCCACAACGGCATTACTTCCTGCATTCGATGACGAAGTCGCCAAAAACGCCATTCAAGCACGATCAAGCCGATCTACCTGACCGACCTCCCCGAGGGCGGGACCGGCCAACTGAAGGGAACAAAAATCCCCCCACAATACCTCGCCGTGAAGGCAAGGAACCAGTTCAACCGGTTGAGCCTTATGATTTGCGAAAGAAACTAAAAGCAAATCCTGCCCCAACGAGATCCATATACGGATCGAGGGGCCACGCTCCTGCTGGACCAGCCGGCTATGAAGCCTGGCTTGACAGGAACGCAAGGTCTCGGGAGCGTACACATGTTCGGACGACCACAGATGTCCGGCATGACGTAGCTCGGTTCCGAGGACCCGCGCACCCAATATGTTTTACAGACGAGGTCATGGAACATCAGTTCCGGAAGGGCTTAAACCCGTAAACATTGAACAATACGATGGAACCACTGACCCAGTAGTGTGGATTGAAGACTTTCTTCTCCATATCCATATGGCTCGAGGGGATGATCTCCATGCCATCAAATACCTACCACTGAAACTTAAAGGACCCGCAAGGCATTGGCTCAATAGGTTGCCCGAGGGCTCTATCGGAAGCTGGGAAGAACTCAAAGACGCCTTTAGGGCGAACTTCCAGGGTACGTATGTTCAGCCCCCAGACGCCGACGACCTTAGTCATATCATCCAGCAGCCTGGCGAGTCTGTTAGGAAGTTCTGGAATCAGTTCTTGACTAAAAAGAACCAAATAGTGGACTGTCCTGACGCAGAAGCGATCGCAGCTTTCCGGCACGGTATCCGTGATGAATGGCTGACACGACAGCTCGGACAGGATAAACCTCGAACCATGGCTGCCCTAACCTCTTTGATGACCCAACTTTGCATGGGCGAAGACAACTGGTTGGCTTGTAGCAGTCATGGCAATGAAGCCGGCACCTCGGAGGTGCGTGACGGTAACGGGAAGCCAAAGCGCAACAAGAATAACAAGCGCAGGCACAAAAACAGTGGCAGCGATGCCGATGACGCGACCGTCAATGCTGGATTCAGCAATCCGAGGACTGGCCAGAAAAAGAAACCCTTTAAAGGGAAGACATCTCCTGAGGTCGAGCCTCCTGAAGACCCCTCCTGAAGACGCACCCTGCCGGCACTTAGCCGCGGCAGGAGCAGGAGCCTCGCGAGGCCGTCTCGTGAGGTTGCCTCCCGGGACGCCCTCCCGAGCCAGGCGCCCGAGGCCACCTCGCCTGACGTCAGCTGCACGGTCCGTTGCCCATCACGTGAGTGGCGACGAAGGGCGGCAGTAGACGCGCCAGCGGGCGCGGACAGAGAGGTTTTCCTATTTGGTGCTAAAGGGGCCGTCCCAGCTGCCCACCTCCAAAGCAAGTCCCAAGGACTGCCCGTTTGGTGAAAGAAGACCAAGACAGCAAGGCGCGCGGGGCGGAGGTCACCACCGAGCCCACCGGCGCGTCATGGATCATGCTTTTGCAGGCAAAGACTGCCTTTAGTCAGGATAAGACTGAGCACATGTCCCCTTTCAAAACCTGCCAAGTGTGGCAACCCTTCCCGCCTAGTTTTTGGGGGAAGAGGACCAGGGCGGCTATAAAAGGGGCCAGAGCTGCCGTTGTAGGGGGGTGGCTTCCTCTGCCTTCTACCTTGTATGCGAGAATATCTTCTTGCCCACAGCAATCCCAACACAAGCAGGAGTAGGGTTTTACACCGCAAGGTGGCCCGAACCTGGGTAACCATCGTGTCCCCTGTCATGCTCCCGCGTAGCGTTCTCGCCGTAGCCTTGCCGTGGTCACCATTGGTTGGAGAGAACTAGTGCGCCCCCAATGTTTGAACCTCTAGTCCCCCGGGGTCCAGACTTCGACAGGAAACTTCAAGAAGAATGGCAAGCCAGTTGCTGCTCCAGTGAAGAAACCCAAGGTGGACCCAAACCTGAGACTGAGTGCTTCTATTGCAAGGGGAATGGACACTGGAAGCGGAACTGCCCCAATTACTTGGCAGATAAGAAGGCTGGCAACGTCAACAAAGGTATATTTGATATACATGTTATTGATGTGTACCTTACTAGTGCTCGTAGTAGCGCCTGGGTATTTGATACTGGTTTGGTTGCTAATATTTGTAACTCGAAGCAGGAGCTGCGGAATAAACGAAGACTAGCTAAGGACGACATGACGATGCGCGTCGGAAATGGTTCCAAGGTTGATGTGATCTCCGTCGGCACGCTCCCTCTACGTCTACCTTCGGGATTAGTTTTAAACCTAAATAATTGTTATTTGGTGCCTGCATTAAGCATGAACTCTGGATCTTGTTTATTGCAAGACGGTTATTTATTTAAGTCGGAGAATAATGGTTGTTCTATTTATATGAATAATATCTTTTATGTTCATTCACCCTTGGTGAATGGTTTATTCTTGTTGAATCTCGATCGTAGTGATACACATGTTCATAATATTGATGCCAAAAGATGCAAAGTTAATGATGATAATACCACATACTTGTGGCACTGCCGCTTAGGTCACATTGGTGTAAAGCGCGTGAAAAAACTCCATGCTGATGGACTTTTGGAATCACTTGATTATGAATCAGTTGAAACATGTGAACCATGCCTCATGGGCAAGATGACTAAAGCCCCATTTTCTGGTACAATGGAGCGGGCAAGTGACTTGTTGGAAATAATACATACTGATGTATGCGGTCCGATGAGTGTTGAAGCACGCGGTGGATATCGTTATTTTCTTACCTTCACAAATGATTTGAGTAGATATGGGTATATTTACTTAATGAAACACAAGTCTGAAACATTTGAAAAGTTCAAGGAGTTTCAGAGTGAAGTAGAGAATCATCGTCACAAGAAAATATAATTTCTACGATCTGATCGTGGAGGTGAATATTTGAGTAACGAGTTTGGCACGCATTTAAGACAATGTGGAATTGTTTCACAACTCACGCCACCTCGAACACCACAGCGTAATGGTGTGTCCGAACGTCGTAATCATACTCTATTGGATATGGTGCATTCTATGATGTCTCTTACCAATTTTCCACTACCATTTTGGGGTTATGCATTAGAGACAGCCGCATTCACTTTAAACAGGGTACCGTCTAAATCCATTGAGACGACGCCGTATGAATTATGGTTTGCCAAGAAACCTAAGCTGTCAGTTCTTAAAGTTTGGGGATGCGACGCTTATGTCAAGAGGCTTCAGCCTGATAAGCTCGAACCCAAAGCGGAGAAGTGCGTCTTCATAGGATAACCTAAAGAGACCATTGAGTATACCTTCTATCACAGATCCGAGGGTGTCATGGTTTTGTCACGGCAGATGTCCTCGTGAAAGGACTTAGTGGTGAGGCCATCGCAACTAGGTGGAAGCTTGAATGGGGTTGATTGGAAACGAGGGACGCAAGTTTACCCAGGTTCGGCCCCTCACGGTGGAGGTAAAAGCCTACTCCTGCTTGATTGATATTGCTATGGATCTCAATTACAAGGGTGCGGATTCGCTAACCTAGCTTTCGAGAGATTGCAACTTAGTCTTTGGTTCCTAGCGACTCCCTTTATATAATAGGTTGAGTCCCTAGTTTTACAGAAGATTCCAGGTCATACTCTTAACCCGTATCCTACTCTAACTCTTATTAGCCTTGTCTTTCAAGTTAGGAAAATCCTTCCTCTGGGTCTCTGCATGAGTCGGCCCTCAGGGCTCATGTGAGAGCCGGCCTCCCACCTGGTCTCGTTCTGGGCATTCGGCCTTTCTTGCTGTCCTGTCGTGACCCAGAAATGAGATGACCTATAGGACCTCTAGCCTCTTTGCCGGGTCAACCCTTCACCGGGTATCAAGTGTGGGGAACATCCCCAACATTAGCCCCCTAGTTTAGCTTGGATTTATCCATGGTAAACTCCATCCTGAAAATAAGACAAGGAAAAACATGAAAGATTGTGATCCAGGTCTGGACTTCTCCTGAGCTGGCATTTGTCCCACTTCTCTGATCCTCGTCATTTCTCTCCTGCCAAGTCATTTGACCGGGTCTCATAAAAAATCAGGATGTTGCCGGGTCTCATTGCTTTTCCACACTTCATGATTTTTGGCTGCTTCATATTGCAACGTCATCTCATCTGTTCTGATTTATGCCCACAACGTCACGGCGAATCTTTGAGATGGATAACGCCAAATATTGTTAACACGAAAATCAAGGCATCCTTTTAGCCAAAATTTACCGCACCACCTTGGGGTTCTACCCCGCCGTTTGGGTTCTACCGCGCCTATAAATAGGCCGGTGGGGGCCTCGCGTCATTTTTTACCCCGTCTCCTCAAGTTCTTCTTCCTTCTCTCGCCTCTGCCGCTCCTTGCGCACCTCGAGCTCTTCGACTCCGGCCGCCAACGAGGACCACTCCATCGATGCCATCACCGAACTCATCGGAATCCGCCGCGGCTGTGACTGTGAAGCCCAAGAGCTCGCACTCCTTGTTTTTAGATCTGTAAGCCTTCATTGTCTCCGCCATTTTTGTTGTGCTGAAGCTCATCGTAGTTCGTTCATAGTTCATCTAGAACTTGCTCGTAGATCTAGTCCATCCTCAACTTATTGTCTATATGGCGTTTATATTGCCTCCGCGGCACATCTAAGAATGCCTTAAATCTCGTCTGTTGCCTCAGTAGCCTCCATTTACTGTCACACTTGGTTGTTCGACCAGACCTAGGGCTTTTTACTTTTCTTTTCTGGACATTTTTCAGATCCATAATTGTTATTCAATCTGAATAGTAGTTGTTCGTAGCCATATTTGACTCGGCAAGCACTCTGTTGTTTTGCCGGCTCTTTATTCTTAGGTATACTTTAATATAATTTACCTATCCCCTTTACCGGCTCTCAGATCACAGTAACACTTTGAGCCGGCTCACACGTGCACCCTTCCCTTTGTCGGCTTGTGCTTTTTAACACCTTTAGTCGTCCTTGATATTTGCTTTATATGCTCCAGCCGGCTTATAATTGTCTTTCACTCCTTGTAGTTTAAGCTTAATCATGAACTGAACCCATGGCTCCCATGATGAGCAAGGCTGCCAACTAGACCAAGTCATGCATGGCAGAACTGATGCTCAACGATCTGGTGAACATTGGCTTGCTGCTGGCTCAAGACCAGATTGAATGGCGGGTTCCGGAAGAGGAGACCCGGCCCAGCCACAGCAAAATGAAGTTATCACCTTTGCAGATCACCTGGACAGGGGGTTCCGTCCTCCGGATTTCAAGTATTTCCGTGACATCCTTCACTATTTTGACATCAGGCCACAAGATCTTGCTCCCAACTCGGTTCTCAATTTAAGCAACTTTCAAGTTTTTTGCGAAGTATATCTACAGATTGAGCCAACTGTCAGTCTATTCCAAGAGTTCTTTTACTGCAACCATCAAACTGAATCCAAAGGAGGGCCGAGTCTGGAGTGCGGAGGAGTCACGATTCAGCGAAGAAGGAATTCTACATTTCCTGAGATGGCGCTGGCGAGTCATCCTAAAAGATGGCACAAGACTTGGTTTTACAGCAAGGATACATCTCCAAACCAACAACATCAATTGCCGGGTTTCGGAGGTACAAAGCAATTTATTGCCTATGCATCTGCAGAGGAGAGGGCGGCACTAGAGCCCTTGTATTCCAGAATCATTGCTTTACTCGCTCATGGCCTCTCTGGAGTGGATCTGACCTGGTATTGGATGACCTGGCGGATTCAACCCCTTAGTTTCAGAAGCCGACTCATGCACGAGTACACAGGCGAGTTGGACGACGACTTGCACTTCATCAGGCATAACTTGTCTTCCAGTGACTTGATGAAGGCCACCAAGAAACTTCTTGGTGAGACTCGTGACAAGATTGCAATTGTAGGCCTTGCCCCCTTCTTTGCTGGTAACCCGGCGCCCGAGGTAAGTCTCCCTTTCTTTGCTTCCATGTTTAAATACTTATGCAATTTTGTTCTTGCTTCATTTGATATGCCGACTCGTGCATTTCGCAGAAGGACGCTGACTGGTGAAAAACGGAGCCTGAGACCCCAACTCCTCCTAAGGACAACAATCAAGAAGAGGTGGAGGATGACGAAGATGATGAGGTAGAACTTGACTCCCATGGCCGTCTCCATAATGAGCTTGCTTACGCCAACACTTCTCAAGAACAGGCCGAGACCAGTAGAGTTGGCGAAGCAGAGGTAAACCCCTCTACCACTGATTTTGAAACACTCGGTCAAAGAAGAACCCGGCAGGCGGTCCATAAGGTACCCTTCTCACACCCATCATCTCACTTGGACAAAACCTTATCTTTGAAGAAAATGCAGCATGCTAAGAGCCTGAAGTGGAAGACCCGGAGCAGCTCGGGCGAGCTTTCTGATGGTCAATCATATGAGAGATCTCCTCGTCGGGCTCGCCTTTAGGTGCCGACAAGCCCAACACTCAGTCACCCTCAAGCCGGCACCTTCAAAAGGCCGCTGAATCATTCTGACTTGGCATACCAGACGACCTCAACATCGTCTAATGAATCTAGCGCCAGCCAACTGCCGGCTTTCACCATTGATACGTCCAATTTGCATCATGATTTCCTACTGTTAATTATTATGTTTTTGATCATTATTTCACATTATAGTACAATTCTTATGCCTTTTCTCTCTTATTTTGCAAGATTCACATGAAGAGGGAGATTGCCGGCAGCTGGAATTCTGGACCGGAAAGGGGTGAAACAGAGATAGCTATTCTGCACACCTCCAAATGACCTGAAAATTTACGAAGAATTATTTTGGAATATATAAAAAATACTGGTGAAAGAATTAACAAGAGGGGGCCCACCAGGAAGCCACAAGCCTAGGGGGCGCACCCTACCCCCCTGGGCGCCCCCCCCCCCCCCGAGCTTGTGGGGCCCCTGGCAGGCCTCTGCCCCCCTCCTTCTGCTATATGAAGCCATTTGCCCTAGAAAAATTAGAAGAAGACTTTCAAGACGAAGTGCCGCCGTCTCGAGGCAGAATCTGGGCAGGAGCTATTTTGCTCTCCGGCGGAGCGATTTCGCCGGGGATACTTCCCTCCGGGAGGGGGAAATCGAAGCCATCGACATCACCAACGATCCTCTCATCGTGGGAGGACCAATCTTCATCAACATCTTCACCAGCACCATCTCATCTCAAACCCTAGTTGTCGGGCCCATGGAACCCAGGGTATCCAGGCCCGTCTGCCTTTGGCCCAGGGCGCAACGCCTGGCATGGGCCCAGCAGGCCGTCACCACCGAGCTTCTCACCAAGACCCCTCATGAGGCCCCCTCCTCAGGAAGTGGCGAGTAATACTCAGCACCACCATCAACGGCCTCGCGAGGCCCTCTCACGAGGTGGCTTCCCAAAGTGACCTCGCGAGGTGGCTTCCCGAGGTGGCCTCCCGAGGCCCCCTCCCGTAGGCGCTCGGGACGAAGGCCCTTCGGCGTGCCGCGCGGTCTGGAGCCCATCACGTGGGTGACGCGCGCGGCGACGAGCAGTAGCAGAGGCCGCGCCAGCAGGCGCGGATGAAGATGGTTTCCTCTTTCGTGTTAAGGGAGCAGGGCCAGCTATCTACTCTCCAAAGCAACCCCAAAGTTTGCCTGATCGGCGAAGGAAGACCAAGACGACGGGCGCGCAGGGCGGAGGTCATCACCGAGCCCACCGGCGCGTCATGGATCATGCTTTGGCAGGCGAAGACCACCTTTAGTCAGGATAGCCTGAGCGCCTATCCCCTTTCAAAATCGCCAAGTGTGGCAACCCTTCCCGCCTAAGTTTTGAGGGGGAAGAGGACCAAGACCGATATAAAATGGCAGTGCTACCATTGTAGAGAGGGAGGCTCTCCGGCTAGGCCCCCCGAGATTGATTCCTTCATCTCCTACCTTGTACGCAAGAACTCTCTTGCCCTTGGCAATCCCAACCACAAGCAGGAGTAGGGTCTTACACCGCAAGGTGGCCCGAACCTGGGTAAACCGCTGAGTCCTCGCCCCATCCCTCGCTAGCGCGCTCTCGCCGTAGCCTCGCCGTAGCTTAGCCGTGGTGGGAGACAAAGCGGTAGAACGAGCTCACCCCAGTGTTCGAACCTTTGGGTCCCCGGAGCCCGACTTCCGACATTTGGCGCGCCAGGTAGGGGTGCGCTACCGTTCTTCTGCTCTGCCCTCAGCTCCACCAACCCCATGGCCGACGCACGTCGGGAGCGCGCCGAGCGCAGGGCTGGCCGCGTGGCTCAGACAGAGCCGGTGGCCCGCGGCAATCGCCGCCGCCCCGAAGCCGAGGCTGCTGCCGCCACCGACCCCGCTGCCCGCGAGCAGCAGGACTCCTCCCCGCACCCCTCCGTGCGGGCAGACGGCCGCACCGCCACGGCCTCCTCCCTCGCCAACCGTGGGCCGCCGAACCCGCAGGCCAAACTGCTCATGGCGCGTGAGCTGCTCCGCTACCGTCCGGATGACGCCGGCTACGACGCCTGGCTTGGCCGCATCACCGAGCTCGTCAACGTCGCCGGGGACGCTCTGTCGCCTTCTCACTCGCTCCGCCCTCCGCCGTCTCGTGCTGGGGACCTAGCGCACGGCACTCCCCCGCCGCCTCCTCTACGCGACGAGCGCGCCAGTCCCCAACGCAGCGTGCGGGCTCGTGAGCCGTCCCGCGGCGCGTCCTCGCCAGACCGAGACGAAGCCAACTGCCAGATCATCCGCCGCGCGCCCCCCGACGCGCGAGTGCTCCTCGAGCGGCAGCGCCAGCGCCAGGACCAGGCCGTTCAGGACGTTGCAGCGGCCGGGCGTCAAAACTGTGCCGCCCTCACTGGCGGCGTCCCCTCGAGCGGCGTGGGCTGCCGTGCCTTCACCCATGAGCTGCGCCGCGTGGTCTGGCCCGCGAAGTTCAAGCCTGAGCTGCCGCCACGCTACGACGGCACCCCCAAGCCCATGGAGTTCCTCCAGCTCTACGCGCTGAGCGTCGAGGCGGCGAACGGCGACGACAAGGTCATGGAAAACTGGTTCCCCATGGCCCTCAAGGACGGCCCGCGCTCCTGGCTCATGAACCTCCCCGAGGCGTCCATCTCCTCATGGGCCGAGCTCTGCAGCTAGTTTGTCGCCAACTTAAAGGGCACACAGGACCGCTCCCTCACCATCAATGACCTGCGGCGCGTGCGGCAGCGCCCGGACAAGACCCTCCGCAAGTACATCCAGCGCTTCAGCTAGGTGCGCAACAAGATCCCGCGCGCCTCCGACGCGGCCGTCATCTCTACATTCTCCACCAGCGTCATGGACGTCAAGATGCGCGAGAAGCTCACCATCAACGGTGAGCTCGACTCCGTGGTAGAGCTGCTCGATCTCGCCGACAAGTGTGCCAAGGCTGAGGAAGGCCGCCTCTTCATCCACAACGACCCCGACGTGGCGCTCGACGCCGCCAAGGCCAAGAGCAAGGACGCCAAGCGCAAGGGCCCGGCTGTGCTCGCGGCGGAGCCCGAGCAGAAGCGCGGCCGTGACCGCGACGAGCCCAGGAAGGACGGTCGGCCGCTCTGCGCCTTCCACAACGTCCGCTCCCATAGCACCGAGGACTGCCAGGACCTCAAGCTGCTCTGCAACGAATGCCGGGGCCGCCGAGACGATCACAATGGCCGCGGCGCCGGCCACGGAGGTGGCCGCGGCAGCAACCGTTGGGACGGCCGCAATGGCAACGGCAACTTCCGCCAGGGCTGGCGCGACCGGCCTCGTGAGGCCGCCTGGCGCGACCAGCCTCGTGAGGCCGTCTGGCGGAACCAGCCTCGTGAGGCTGCCTGGCGTGATCAACCTCATGAGGTAAACCCGCAGGCCAACGCCGCTCTCCCACCGCTGCCACCGCCGCCCCGGAAGAACGACGTCAACCAGCCTGACGAGGGCACGGGGGCCTACCAGGAGCCTCGCGCGGTTGCCTGCATCCTCGGCGGAGCTCAGGCTCCCGTGTCCTCGTCTACGGAGCTGAGGCGGTCCTCCCTTCTGAGCTTAAGCACGGCTCCCCACGAGTCCTTGCCTTCGACGAGGCGCATCAGGATGGCTCGCGGGAGACTGATCTACTGCTCCTCGAGGAGGGCCGCCGCCAGGCCGCTCTTCGTGCCGCGAGGTACCAGCAGGCCCTGCGTCGCTACCACAGCCGCAGCATCCGCCCTCGTACCCTCGAGGTCGGCGACCTCATCCTACGCAGGACCCTCTCCAGAGAGGGACTCCACAAACTCTCACCCATGTGGGAAGGCCCTTTCAGGGTTGCTCATGTCTCCATGCCCGGCATCGTCCGGCTGGAGACGGTGGAAGGAGTACCTGTGCCTAACGCCTGGAACATCCAACACCTCTGCAAGTTCTACCCGTGACCCTCACGCGTACGAACGAAATGGGGTTGTACACGCCCCAGAGCCTCTCATTGCGTTCGCCTGATGGGCCCACGAGAGCTCCAGCCCACGCCCAAGTGGAAGCCCCATGCTCCGCGCTGGCGGAACGATCAAACCGCGATCATGCCCATGCCCAAGTGGAAGAAGCCCCATGCTCCGCGCTGGGGACGGAGGAAGGAGTTTCAGTGTATGACGCGCGGAACGTCCGACCCCTCCGCAAGTTCTGCTCGTGGCCCCCACGAGTACGAACGAAACAGGGCTGTACACACCCCGAGACTCTCATTGCGTAAGCCTGATGGGCCCGCGAGAGCTCCAGCCCACGCCCAAGTGGAAGCCCCATGCTCCGCGCTGGCGGAACGATCGAGCCGCGATCATGCCCACGCCCAAGTGGAAGCCCCATGCTCCGCGCTGGCGGAACAATCAACTGAGGGCACCCCACGGGCTGCACCAACCTCAAGCTGACCCGTGCCGGACACGGCAGCCGCATCTCCTTCTGGTTGTGTAATCAACCTTATTATTTCGTCAGTTCGTTGATGGCGAGCCATGCGCGCTCATGGCGTCCCTCCTGAGCTTCACGCGAATGGGGGATGGACACGGTGCCTGTGCTCGGGTCAGTCCCAACAGCGCTGAAAAACCCAAGTGACCGAGCTCTAGCTTGCGGGCCTGCTCCCGTGCACGTCACCTCACCAAGGTCCTTGGTGTCTCATCTTCTCGCATGATAGGCACGGTGCCTGTGCTCGGGTCTGTCCCTGCAGCGCCGCTAAACCCAAGTGATCGAGCTCTGGCTCGCGGGCCTGCTCCCATGCAGGCCACCTCACCAAGGTCCTTGGTGCCTTATCTTCTCGAGTGACGCCCATGAGTGGGTCAGCGAGCGCGCGCGGCTCCCCCATCACGAGACCTTGCGCCTTGCAATTGTCTCAGGAGCAGGTCACACAGAAGGCCTCGCGAGCATGCCTCGCGAGGTAACCCGGCGGCAGGATGCCCCCCGAAGCCTCAGGAGGCCTCAGGAGCACGGCTTCCGGAGCCAAGCCCGACAGAGCCACGCCAGCCGGAGGCCTCACGAGCGGAGACCTCGCGAGGCACACCCTACAAGTGGCGGCTCGCCCGACGCTGCCTTCCGAAAAAGCTAAGTATCATAAACACCTCACGAGATGTTTTCACTGCCCCTCAAGCTCTCCTCTCACCGCTGCCGCGCTGAGCGCTGAGTTTCCTTCTTCTGCGTGAGCCGCTTGCACGTCAAAGGGGGCTTCTTGAGCATCGCGCCTCAGGAGCTCTTACCCCCTCGCAGTGCCCTACACCTCCTGGCCTTGTCCAGGCATCGCGACCGGACATACCAGCGACAGCTGTAGCCTGCCCGGGGGCTGGGTCCTGACGACGTAGAGCGACAAGGCAAGCAAAGAAAGGGAGATAAGCCTCGCGAGGAGGTCTCGTGAGCCGCTCTCATCGTTTTTCAAGCTCTCTCTTTCTTTTTGCGATCTCACCGAGCGCCCACATTTTCTCTTTTGCGCGAGCCGCTTGCACGCCAAAGGGGGGCTTCCTGGGCATCACGCCCCAGGAGCCCTTACTAGCTCCTGGGCCCCTCACCTCCTGGCCTTGTCCAGGCATCGCGAGCGGACATACCAGCGACGGCTGTAGGCCTGCTAGGGGGCTGGGTCCTGACGGCGTAGGGCACCAAGGCAAACAAGAAAGAAAAGCGAGGCCTCACGAGAGGACTTCAAGAGGAAATAAGCATGCATTACAGCAAGTCATAAGATACTTAATGCAAAGGACATCATTTTTCCTCACGCCATCAGGGGCTACGTTGACTTGTTACAGGAATAAAAGGAAGAAGGGTGCCCTCGGCGCCGCCTCGCCTTCAATACGCACAAGGAATCAAGGCGGAACACACGGGTGAGGCAATGATGGCCCCGCGCCGAGCGCGAACAGGCTTTATGTCAGCCTGGGCAGTTGCCGAGGTGTCGTGGAAGAAGTGGAGGCGTCCTTAGTCACATCGTGCGCCACGCGTCGCGCCTGGCCGCAGGCGGTTAGGGCCCGCACTGTTTCGCCCCCTGTAGGCGGGAACGTGCGCGCCGCGGGCTCGGGGGCTACTGTCGGGCCCATGGAACCCGGGGTATCCAGGCCCGTTTGCCTTTGGCCCAGGGCACAATGCCTGGCATGGGCCCAGCAGGCCGTCACCACCGAGCTTCTCACCAAGACCCCTCATGAGGCCCTGGCCTCCTGAGGCCCCCTCCTCAGGAAGTGGCGAGTAATACTCAGCACCACCATCAACGGCCTCGCGAGGCCCTCTCATGAGGCGGCTTCCCGAAGTGACCTCGTGAGGCGGCTTCCCGAGGTGGCCTCCCAAGTCCCCCTCCCGCAGGTGCTCGGGACGAAGGCCGTTCGGCGTGCCGCGTGGTCTGGAGCCCATCACATGGGTGACGCACGCGGCGACGAGCAGCAGCAGAGGCCGCGCCAGCAGGCGCGGATGAAGATGGTTTCCTCTTTCATGTTAAGGGAGCAGGGCCAGCTATCTACTCTCCAAAGCAACCCCAAAGGTTGCCCGATCGGCGGAGGAAGACCAAGACGACGGGCGCGCAGGGCGGAGGTCATCACCGAGCCCACCGGCGCGTCATGGATCATGCTTTGGCAGGCGAAGACCACCTTTAGTCAGGATAGCCTGAGCGCCAGTCCCCTTTCAAAATCGCCAAGTGTGGCAACCCTTCCCGCCTAAGTTTTGAGGGGGAAGAGGACCAAGGCCGATAGAAAAGGGCAGTGCTGCCATTGTAGAGAGGGAGGCTCTCCGGCTAGGCCCCCCGAGATTGATTCCTTCATCTCCTACCTTGTACGCAAGAACTCTCTTGCCCCTGGCAATCCCAACCACAAGCAGGAGTAGGGTCTTACACCGCAAGGTGGCCCGAACCTGGGTAAACCGCTGAGTCCTCGCCCCATCCCTCGCTAGCGCGCTCTTGCCGTAGCTTCGCCGTGGTGGGAGACGAAGCGGTAGAACGAGCTCACCCCAGTGTTCGAACCTTTGGGTCCCTGGAGTCCGACTTCCGACACTAGTTCATCTCTTGTATTTAATCTTTGTCTCAAAACCTCAGATTGGTGCCTGTGGGTTGCTAGTAGTGTTGATTACATCTTGTAGTTGATGCTAGTTGGTTTATTTGGTGGAAGATTATATGTTCAGATCCTTAATGCTATTCAATACCCCTCTGATCTTGAACATGAATATGATTTGTGAGTAGTTACTTTTGTTCTTGAGGACATGGGAGAAGTCTTGTCATAAGTAATCATGTGAATTTGGTATTCATTCGATATTTTGATGATATGTATGTTGTTGCTTCCTTTAGTGGTGTCATGTGAACGTTGACTACATGACACTTCACCATCTTTGGGCCTAAGGGAAGGCATTGTGGAGTAGTAATTAGATGATGGGTTGCTAGAGTGACAGAAGCTTAAACCCTAGTTTATGCGCTCTTCCGTAAGGGGCTGATTTGGATCCATATGTTTCATGCTATGGTTAGATTTATCTTAATTCTTCTTTCATAGTTGCGGATGCTTGCGAGAGGGGGTAATCGTAAGTGGGAGTCTTGTTCAAGTAAGAACAGCACCCAAGCACTGGTCCACCCACATATCAAATTATCAAAGTAGCGAACGGGAATCAAACAAACATGATGAAAGTGACTAGATGAAATTCCCATGTGTCCTCGAGAACGCTTTGCTTATTATACGAGTTCGTTCCGGCTTGTCCTTTGCTATAAAAAGGATTGGGCCACCTTGCTGCACTTTATTATACTTGTTACTAGTTACTTGTTACGAATTATCTTGCTACCGAAACTATCTGTTACCGCTACTTTCAGTACTTGCAGAGAATACGTTGCTGAAAACCGCTTGTCATTTCCTTCTGCTCCTCGTTGGGTTCGACACTCTTACTTATCGAAAGGACTATGATTGATCCCCTATACTTGTGGGTCATCAAGAATCTTTTCTGGCGCCATTGCCGGGGAGTGAAGCGCCTTTGGTGAGTGGAATTTGGTAAGGAAACATTTATATTACGTGCTGAAATTTACTGTTACTTGTCACTATGTAAAGTAATCCTTTGAGGGGTTTGTTCGGGGTATCTTCACCTCAACTGGAAGTATTGAGAGTTGCTCCTCAATCTACTAAACCTACTGAAAATATTTATTATGAAATTCCTTCGGGTATGGTAGAGAAATTGCTAGCTAATCCTTATCCAGGAGATGAAACGGTGCATCCTGATATGCACTTTGATGGTGTCCTAGACTAGGGGGTGCTAACCTAGTCTGCCTGTGTTCCTCGGGCTGGGCCCGTGGGCTCTCATTCTTCTGAAGATGGATTCCAGAAGATACACGCAGGAGAAGTGATCGAGACTACATCTACCAAAGACTTGGCGCGTACTCCAAGACTCCTCCTGCCGCCTTCACACCTAGATACCTACCTTGTAACCCTAGATGCCCTACCCGGCGTGTATATAAGCCGAAGGGTTAGCCCTCAGAGGGGAGGTCAACGCAACCTCATTCACCTAGCCCTAGAACTAGAGCCCATCTTACGATCTCGAGGTAGATCAACTCTGTACTCGATACATCTCCATTAATATAAACAAAAGCAAGACGTAGGGTTTCACCTCCATCAAGAGGGCCCGAACCTGGGTAAATATCGTCTCCATGTTCTTGTTACCATCTGTCTGAGATCCACAGCTCGGGACCCCCTACCCCGAGGTCTGCCAGTTTTTACACCGACACTGGTGCTTTCATTAAGAGTTCCGCTGTGAGATAAAAAAAGGATCAATGGGATCATCGGCTTACGACTCTGATCCTGCGGGCATGATTCCCGCACCTGAAGCTTCTGTCACAAAAGCACCCTTCCTTCTCCACGGATCAAGAGTGATCCATGACTCCTCCCCAGCTCTGGCCGAACCCCTTTTCAAGGGTGAAGGGCCAAAGTATTTCCTGGAAAGCGATTCAGACGGCGACCAGCCAGACACGGCCGATGAACATGATCTTCAAATCAGTCTGGCCAGTCCGACGGTCGTAGGCCTGTCATGGGGTGAAGATACTAGGACTTCGAGCCCACGGTCCATAGAGATCGAAAATCACCCACCCACCTCCCACATCAAGTACTGCCCCGATTATTCAGGGCCTCCAGATGTCTGGGATCTAGCCTACGTGCAACAACTCCCAGATGAATTGATCAGACAGTTCTGGGCCAGGTTCTTGTCGGTCAAGGACAAGATACCAAACTACCAGGACTCAGATATAATAACAGCTTTTCAGCAGGGATGCAAGGATAAAGGCATCTCGAACACCCTCACCCGCCGCTGTGTACAAATCCTCTTGGAGTTGTCCGACCTGGTGTCCAAGTTCTGCACCATCGAGGATGCTTGGATTGCCAAAAAGAGCACAGATTCGATCTGTGAACACAAGTTAAAACGAGAAAGACCCACACCTCGGTCTGTACCCCGTACGGGGACCGTACCGACCAAGCAACCTCGGAAAAAGAAGAAAACCTCTGCCCTCCCCGGGACCACCCTTGATGGTCTCCTGGATAAACCATGCCTGATACATGCTGTTTTACTTAATTCTTGCCCAACTCACAGCCTTCGCGACTGCTGGGTAGTGAGGCAAGTGGCAAATGGAGGACCTGCCCTCCTTACGGGCACCCTCAGTCACGCAGAAGAATCCTCGGACGAGGGTGAGGTCATGATGATCTACGAGACCTTTACGTCGAACAACCAGCGCAAGCAGGCCCTGCGAGAAATCAATTCCATCCAACAGGTACCAACTCGGGGCGCGTGGATAGACACGCCCATCACCTTTGATCATAAAGACCAGTTGAGGTCAACCCCAAATAGGTGCCCCGCCACCCTGGTCCTTGACCCAATCGTGGGCAGCTGCCGTCTCCGAAAAGTATTAATGGACGAGGGCAGCAGCTTAAATATGATATACACGGACACTCTGGATAGAATGCAAATCGATAAATTGCGCATCAAACAGAGTAGCACCACCTTTAAAGGCATCACACCTAGGCGAGAAGCACGTTGCTGTGGAAAGATAACCTTGGATGTGATCTTCGGAACCCCGGATAACTACCGATTAGAAGAAGTTACGTTCCACATCGCCCCCTTTAGGAGTGGATATCACGCCCTCATGGGATGAGACGCCTTCTCCAAATTTCAAGCAGTACCACACTATGGCTATATGAAGCTCAAAATGCCAGGCCCAAACAAGATAATCCCCGCTTCGAGCGACCCCGACAGAGCACTCACTGCCGAGAACAAAACGGCGTCACTCGCCCTCGAAACTTTATCCGAAGCCCTCGCGGCCGAGGAACTGAGCACACTACGAGCTGAAGTCGACCGGGACGATGTTATCCTCGGCAAACGGCCGAAGTCTACCTCATTCAAGCCGGCTGATGAAACAGTCAAATTTCAAGTACACCCCACGGACCCAGCTAAAACATCGTCCATAGGGGCGAACCTCGATCCAGAGATTGACGAGGCTCTACATAGTTTTCTTAAGGAAAATTAGGATATATTCTCCTGGCACCCTTCGGGCATGCCGGGAATACCCCACAGGCATGCGAAACATAGCCTATGTATACTGAAAGGCTACAAGCCCGTCAAACAATCACTTCGCCGCTTCTCTGAACCCAAGCGTCAAGCAATGGGCGAGGAACTGGCCAAATTATTGGAAGCCGGATTCATCCGAGACATAAACACCCCTATTGGCTTGCCAACTTGGTCATGGTACCAAAGAAGGATAGGTCCTGGCGCCTGTGCGTCAATTTTAAAGACCTCAATAAAAGCATGCCCCAAGGACCCTTTCCCTTTACCATGAATTGACCAAATTGTGGACGCCACAGCCGGGCACGATTCGCTGTGCTTTTTGGATGCCTACTCAGGATATCATCAGATTAAGATGAAAGAATCTGACCAGGCAGCAACATCATTCATCACACCTTATGGGCCATTTTGCTTCAATACGATGCCCTTTGGATTAAAGAACGCCGGCGCCACATACCAGCGCATGATTCAATCATGCTTGGAGAAACACATCGGGAAGACCGTTGAGGCCTATGTCGATGATGTGGTTGTCAAAACCAAACACGTCGGACAATTGGTCGACAATCTCCGTGACACATTCACCAGCTTACAGGATTATCAAATTAAGCTCAACCCAGAGAAATGTGTCTTCGGAGTACCAGCCGGCAAACTCCTTGGCTTCATCGTATCTAGCCGAGGTATTGAGGCCAATCCGGCAAAAATAAAAGCCTTGGACCGCTTAGAGGTACCAACAGAGCTCAAACATGTACAAAAACTGGCAGGATGCGTGGCAGCGCCGAGTCGCTTCATATCAAGACTCGGGGAGAAAGCCTTACCTTTGTATAGACTATTAAAACAGACAAAGACCTTCAAATGGACCGAGGAGGCCGCGGTGGCTCTTGAAGGCATTAAAGCTCTCCTTGCAACCAATCCTATCTTAGCGGCGCCAGGCATATGTGAGCCGATGATATTATACATCTCGGCCATAGACCAGGTGGTCAGCGCAGTACTCGTGGTCAAACAAGACATGGAAGGTCACAAGTTCCGGGTGCAAAATCCCGTTTATTACGTCTCCGAGGTCCTAACCCCGTGCAAAACACGCTACCCCCACTATCAAAAGGTAGCCTATGCCGTCTTCATGGCATCTCGAAAACTTCGGCACTACTTTCAAGAGTGCTCGGTAACCGTGGCATCCGATGTCCCATTAAGCGACATAATTAACAACAGGGATGCAATAGGGCATATAGCCAAGTGTTCCATAGAGCTCCTACCCTTTGAAATATCTTACCGACCTTGCCGAGCTGTCAAATCTCAGGTGTTGGCTGACATCGTGGCCGAATGGACGGAGGCCGAGCTCCCGCGAGAATACATCACTTATTCACATTGGACCATGCATTTCGATGGTTCCAAAATGCTTGCTGGCCTAGGGGCTGGCGTAGTGCTTACCTCACCCACAGGGGACAATATTCGGTATGTATTACAAATTATGTATACCGACTCCAATAACGCGGTAGAATACGAAGCCCTATTGCACGGACTCCAAATAGCAGTCTCCATGGGTGTCCAACGCCTTGAGGTCCGAGGTGATTCCAACCTCGCCATCTCACAAGTCAATGGCGAATTCGATGCAAAGGACCCAAAGATGACAGCCTACCGGAATGCCGTCGTGCGAATCTCGGCCAGGTTCGAGGGGCTCAAATTTCATCATATACCCCGAGATAGTAACCAGGCCACAGACATACTCGCCCGAATGGGCGCTAAGCAGGAAAAAGTCCCGGACAACACCTTCCTCGAACGGCTCTTTAAGCCCTCCGTAGTCTGGCAAGATGACATGGGAACGTCGGAATCAAACAACGCCGGACAACCTATCTCTCCCGAAGACGACGAGGGGCTGGATATAGTGGGCGGCTCGGTTGTTCAGAAAACAGCCTCCGCACACGAAGTCATGGTAGGCATCGCACAATGGACCGAGCCGCTCCTTGCATACCTGCTCCGCAAAGAGCTCCCCGAAGACCAAACCGATGCACGTCGGATCATAAGGCAATCTAAAGCCTACAAAGTTCATGAGGGAGAACTCTATAAAATAAGCAAAACGGGCGTCCTCCAGCGATGTATTTCCAAAGAGGAAGGGCGATTATTACTCCAAGAGGTACACTCCGGCATGAGCGGACATCACGCCGCTGCTCGGACCTTGGTCAGCAAAGCTTTCCGAGTTGGTTTTTACTGGCCAACCGCGGGCGCCGACGCCGCTACGTTAGTACAGTGCTGCCCTGGCTGCCAGGTATTCGCCAAACAAAGCCACATGCCCTCTGCGGCTCTCCGCACAATCCCTATCACTTGGCCTTTCATGGTCTGGGGGCTAGATATGGTCGGCCCACTCAAGGGCGGGTCAAGAAAAAATAAATACCTACTTGTCATGGTGGACAAGTTTACTAAGTGGATCGAAGCAAAGCCAGTAACTTCGGCCGGTGCAGTCCACGTACTCAACTTCATCTCGGGAGTAGTACACCGCTATGGCATCCCCCATAGTCTCATAACAGACAACGGGACAAACTTCATGGCCAAAGAACTGAAAACATGGTGCGCCAAAATGGGCATCAAGCTCGACTATGCATCCGTATATCACCCGCAGTCAAACGGGCAAGTGGAACGCGCCAATGGACTAATCCTCAGTGGCATCAAGCCTAGGCTAGTTCGCTCCCTTAAGGAGGCCGACTGCAAATGGGTAGAGGAACTTGATTCCGTCCTATGGGGTCTGCGCACCACACCAAACAGATCCACTGTGTATACTCCATTTTTCATGGTGTACGGCGCCGAGGCAGTGCTCCCCTGCGACATCATACACGATGCACCTCAGGTACGCATGTATGAAGAACGGGAGGCCGAGTTAGATCGGAGGACGCCTTGGACGCCCTAGAAGAGGAACGCAATGTCGCTCGGGCATGGTCTGCCATTTACCAGCAGCAAGCCCGTCGCTACCACAGTAGGGAGGTTTGCGCAAAGAACTTCAACAAAGGAGACCTCGTTGTTGGAGGTATGCCCTAGAGGCAATCATGTATGATGATATTTCCGATGTGTTTATGAACCGATGTAGTCCTCGGATGTTATCAATGATACTTCTTGACAAGTACGTGACTTGTCTGTGAGATCTTGTGTTGTATGATACATCCTAAAATGGTCCCTAGTCGTAAGTAACGTGTGGGCACACGTCGGACTAGACTAGCATGCAATACGGTGGATGGTTTTGTCTCACTAGCCATGAAGCATGTGATGCTGCCGAACTGCATGGATCTGATCGGATCCGAGATAGGATACGGGTGACCGGATCCAAGCTCGGATGGATATCGGATTGGACAGACCCAACTATGAGACACAGCGATAGGTCATCTGTGAGTCTCTAGTACACATACGTTCTATGTCCTCAGACCTGAGCTGACGCATGTGCTCGGGATGGTGACCGACCTGCTTTGGGCCGACCAAATGCTGCTCCATAACTGGGTAGTTATAAAGGTAGGTTTCGGGCTTGTCCAGACCCATGCTGCGAGACATGGTTAAGCAAGATGGGATTTGCCCCTCCGATGAGGAGAGATATACTCTGGGCCCCTCGTGTGATCCGACTTGTCTAAGCATGGCCATGCGATGAGGATTATGAGATAATCCGAGGTGTTGGTAGGATTCACTGAAACGAGAGAGAGGTCGGGCTGTAACAGGGATGGCCACATCGCCTTGAGCCCGACAACATATATCATGTGGCAAAGGGAACGGAAGTGTGACGTACAGGTTCGCCAACCGGCTTCATAGTCTACTTGGTGGTCGGCACGCCTTGCTAGAGGCCGCTACCTGCCGAGCAGGTCGGAGGTGATCCGAACTGCGACCAAGCCGACTTGAACCACAGGGGTCGCGCGCTTAAGGGAAGGAACCTACGAGGTCGGATCCGAGGACACGAGGAGACAACTGCCGTGTTGAAGAAGACGGTCGTCATGGTCAGGAAACTTATGGATGAGAATGCTAAGCTCCGCATCGAGCGTGAAATGCTCCTGGAGGAATCCGTGGATGCTCACAAGCGACGTATTGAGGACGTGAAGGAGATCAAGGTGGACGAAATGACGAAGATGGCGTAGTAGTTCGAGGTGAAGTAGAGAGCAGCGACCCAGATCATTGTCTGCGTCTTCCTTCTTTTGCCCTTGTGTCTTTCGGGCGTTACCGCATGTGGCATCTTTAATTATCTTCCTGAATATGTAAGACAATTATTATTATCCATTGCCATCGTCTTCATATATATCAGTCTTGCTAAGTCTCAGTCGATGCTATGTCCGTGAGATCTTACATCAAGATCCGTGCAAAATGTTCTTTTCAGATTTTCTTTTCTCTCTCTTAAATCTCTGTCGACTGAGGCCTAGCCACGCCATTAAAACTGGGGCTCGGGCACCGTTAATGGAGAAGTTGGGAGTGAGGTGGGCGGCGGATGGAGGTCAAAGGGCTCGCCTCCCGGTGAGCCCGCGCAGCGGTCTGCTCCACGCCTCCCGTTTACTCAAATAGCTACCCCGCATGGCGCCTCCTAGCCAATAAAAATGGGGACGCGTGGCAGCACGTAAATGGTTAGTACAATGCCCACGGTTTGAATAACACTTGTGTTTCCGATTGTAACGTGGAAGCTCTTTGTTCCAAAATGACTTTGTTGGTTGTTAATCTGTGCGCCTTCAAAAAATCAGACAAAATTTTTACCACAGCATGTTGGTGCCATGTCAAGGCAACATGCCAAGTTTCATGATTTTCAGGCAAGTTTTGGATTTACAGGAATTTAAAAACCAAGTTTGTCAATGTTTTCGGCCGAGCCACGATGCCCAGATGTTTGAAATTCATTCCCATTTCTTGCATGGGGCCTAAACATTCACCCAAGGACACATATACGATTTTTCAACCCATTTTGGCGCACTAGAGCATGTGCCTGTAGTTCAAATTTGAATTATGCACATTAAATGCCTAGAAAACTCAATTAATGTATAAAAAATGCAAAACGAACCCGGAATAATTCCAAATTTTAGCACGACACTCCTATTGGTCTTTGCTGCCTCTGTAAAAAAATCAAGGCAAGAAGAGGCAGCGTATGTCGTTTTGCCGACAAAGGTGACACATCCCCCCTATCGGAACCATGAGCCTTCTTGAGAGAAGCTCCGGTTTGTAAGAAGCTTATACCAAAACTTGTCCCAAATCGAACAAATTTTTTACCACAGCATGTTGGTGCCATGTCAAGACATCATGCCAAGTTCCGTGATTTTTAGGCAATTTCTGGATTTACAGGAATTTAAAAACCAAGTTTCTCAATGTTTTCGGCCGAGCCACGACGCCCAGATGTTTGAAATTCATTCCCATTCCTTGTATGGGACCTAAACATTCATCGTAGGACACATATACGATTTTTCAACCATTTTGGTGCACTGGAGCATGTGCATGTAGTTCAAATTTGAATTATGCACATTAAATGCCTAGAAACTCAATAAATGTATAAAAAGGCCAAACGAACCCAGAATAATTCCAAATTTTAGCACGACACTCCTATTGGTCTTTGTTGCCTCTGTAAAAAAATCAAGGCAGGAAGAGGCATCGTATGTCGTTTCGCCCACAAAGGTGACACGTCCCCTATCGGAACCATGAGCCTTCTTGAGAGAAGCTCCGGTTTTTAAGAAGCTTATACCAAAACTTGTCCCAAATCAAACAAAAATTTTACCACAGGATGTTGGTGCCATGTCAAGACACCATGTCAAGTTCCGTGATTTCTAGAATTTTTTTGGATTTACAGGAATTTAAAAACCAAGTTTCTCAATGTTTTCGACCGAGCCACGACTCCCAGATGTTTGAAATTCACTCCCATTTCTTGTATGGGACCTAAACATTCACCCAAGGACACATATATGATTTTTCAACCCATTTTGGTGCACTGGAGCATGTGCTTGTAGTTCAAATTTGAATTATGCACATTAAATGCCTAGAAAACTGAATTAATGTATAAGAAATGCCAAACGAACCCGGAATAATTCCAAATTTTAGCACGACACTCCTATAGTTGCATGTTCACTGCAGATAAATGTTCTAGCAATTCAAACAATGACCTTTCCTGCCGTAACACCATTTTGTCTTTCAAATCAAAATGAAAAAATCAATTACACCACAAATAGTTTGTTAGCAACAATCGTGTGTGATGCAGTATAAAATATCTTGGGGCTCCCTCATGTATGGCTTACGCGGGAAGGTTCGTCGGCTACAGTCCACCGGCCGCGCATCAACCACACTTGCGCGCCAGTTTTTCACTGCATCGTTCGTAAATATTCGGCAACCGTGCAAATATCTAGGTCCCCGCCCCCTCCCGCCCACCAAAAGTCACATTTTCACTGTTTCATCCTTCCTTTCCAAGTTCAAACCTTCACTACTTGCTTTGCAGCGCCGCCTCCTCGCCGGCGGCGCTCCTTCCTGCTGCGCGGCCTCATCCATATAGTCAGGTAATCCACACCCCACCCCCATCCTCCTCCTCCTTCTCCATCCCACATGCCTTGACCGCCGGCGCGACATCTTCCACCCAAATCACTGCCCCATCCTCCAAATAAGCGCCGCCCATAGCCATGGTTCACGCATTATAGCCAGGAGCTCAAGGAGCATCTGGCAGCGGTGAAGCAAATTGCGGCTGCACGCGCGGATGAGGTCGCGATGGCTGCCATGCGTGCCGACCGCCAGATCTTGGAGGAGCACCTCGCCGTTGAGGCCACCGTCGACCCCTCGCACGCAAACGCCGCCACGCGGTTGGCTGCTTTAAACGACAGTTCATGGTGTTTTCTAAAGGCCGCCTCCGGTGCCTTCTAGTGAATTGTCCTGAAGTGTGATGTTCAGTTAACAGTTTGGTTCATTTGTTGTGATGTTCAGTTAACTATTTGGCTCAATTTTGAAATGTGATTTTCAATTCCTGTGGGTACAATTTTTTTATTGTTATGCATGTGAGGAATAAAATCGAATTTGGATGTACTATATACATGAGAAACATACACAAATGCTATATTTCCTAGTAGTTCTTAAGCACGCTAGGCTTGGTTAACTGTATGATCTTCTAGTATATGGTCTATTCTGCAATGTGGTTCTCAGTTAACTGCTTGCTTCATTTGTTGTGGTGTCCAGTTAACTTTTTGGTTCAATTCTGCAGTGTGATGTTCATTTGTTCTGGGTAAAAGTTTTCATTAATATATTCTACTGATAGTATGCCAACTCTCACTTAAACTGATCAATATCTGCCTTATATGTGTTGTAGGGAAACAATGGGAGGCATTGAGGTTTACCATCGAGGTTTGCACATGCATGGTCCTTTGGCTAATAACACATTATTGTGCAATTGCATGAACCATTCTAATATTTAGGTTTTTAACAATTTGGTCTTGCACATGTAGGTCCTGCTGTCAGAGGTTTAGACCCATTGTTCAATCCATTTTGCATATGGGGAAATGAGATGGACATGAATATCAGTCAAGTCAAGAAACTCAGAAAGATTGTTAGGATAAAGAAACTAGCGTTGAATAACAACAAGATCTTTGTTTGCATAATGAAGAAGACATCAGTCAACTATAGGATGGTACTAACTCTTTTACCTTGTGTTTTTTTTCCTACGCGCCATTTTAAAATTTAGAACAGATATTTATGCATATCTTTGTTTTCAGTCCTTTCCAAAGCAGTTCACCAATGATTACCTCTCAAACCACCTCCATGGTCAAGAGGCGAGGAAGTTACTCATTCAACACCCACGGTACAATATTGAAGTCTCCCTCAAGAGGACGAAGGTTGGGCGGGCAATCATCCGCAACCACTGGCGTAAAGTTGCAAGGACATTCAACATCATTGAAGGCTCAATATTAGCCTTCAGATTCAGCAGTTTTCCAGATGAGATTCATCTCTCTATATACCGTATATGATGCTACTTTCCAAAGGTTTTAGATGTTGCATGTGAAACTTTGTGTTGTTGTGTAATTGCGTAGCTAGCTATATGCCTATATGGTGTAACTGAGTGCTGAAGCTATGTGATGTTGTACTCTGATGTAATTCAGCTATGAAATCCTGGTTGCCATAATACAGCTATGAAACATATGGTGTGTTTGATATGAAATGTCAATTTGATTACTTAATGCATTATCAATAATAGGCCAATTAGCCTGCTTATTGGGTTTTTGAATTGCAGACGGTTTCTCAGACAACACCGTGGGCAATGACCTCAAACAACGTACACAGTTTCTAGAAAGTAGCCGTGTTGGATCAATGAACAATCACACACGCCTTCCGCCCGACAAATGTTTGCGTTAGGCCACCTTGCACAAATGTTTCCACATAAAAATTGTGTATGATGTACATATGAACGAAACGTTGTTCTGAGATTCACTGTGTGGGATGAACATACGAACAGAAACGATTGGGCCAGTATAATTGTTTGCGATGTCTCGCCCCATTGCACACAAGCTCTTTTTGCCCCGCGTGTGTGACCGGAGGCCCTATTGCCGACGGTTTCTGGGTCGTGTGGGAAGGACCCCCCCTATCGCACACACAGGCAAGGCGATGGTTTAAAACTCCGTCGCAGAAAGGGGTTAAAAACCGTTTGTATAGGAGCTCGCTGTACCAGTGTGAGTAGTTCACCACCGACCTATGGGCCCATAGCTAGTAGCTAGATGGCTTCTTCTCTCTCTTTGATCTTCAATACAATGCTCTCCTCGATCTTCTTGGAGTTCTATTCGATGTAATCTCCTTTTGCGGTGTGTTTGTTGGGATCCGATGAATTGTGGGTTTATGATCTGAATATTCATGAGAAGTAATTGAGTCTTTTCTAAACTTTATTATGCGTGATTGTTATAGCTTTGTATTTCTCTCCGATCTATCCGTTTGGTTTGGCCAACTAGATTGATTTATCTTCAGCGGGAGAGGTCCTTTGTAATGGGTTCAATCTTGCGGTGCTCTATACCCCAGTGACAAAGTAGGGGAAAAGACACGTATTTGTATTGTTTCCATTAAGGGTAAAACGATGGGGTTTATTCATATTGATTGGGTTTACTTTGTCTACATCATGTCATCTTGCTTAAGGCGTTACTCTGTTTTTATTAACTTAATACCCTAGATGCATGCTGGATAGTGGTCGATGGGTGGAGTAATAGTAGTAAATGCAGGCAGGAGTCGGTCTACTTGTCTCGGACGTGATGCCTATATACATGATCATTGCCTTGAATATCGTCATAACTATGCGCTTTTCTATCAATTGCCCAACAGTAATTTGGCTACCCACCGTATGCTAGGTGTTCAAGAGAGAAGCCTCTAGTGAAAACTATGGCCCCTGGGTCTACTTTAAATATAAAAAGAAAACTAAAATATACTTGCTGCAATTTATTTACTTTTATTTTGTTTTGCAATTTATCTATTTACCACTACAAGATTTAATCCTTGCAAGTAATGAGTTCAAGGGGAGTGACGACCCTCTTGCCCGCGTTGGGTGCAAGTATTTGCTTTTGTGTGTGCAGGTGCTGTTCATGAGGCTTTGTGTGATTCTCCTACTGGTTCGATAACCTTGGTTCTCACTGAGGGAAATACTTATCTCTATTGCACTACATCTCCTCTCCTCTTCGGGGAAAATCCCAACGCAGCTCACAAGTAGCAGGAAGAATTTCTGGCGCCGTTGCTGGGGAGACATCATCAAAACCTATCAAGTACCTTCACATAAACTATCATCTACTTGCTCTACTTTTTATTTGCCTTTGCCTCTCGTTTTCATCTCCCCCACTTCTCATAAAAAATACAAAAACACAAAAATATTTTCGTTTGCTTGTTTGCTTTGCTTGAAGTTGCTATCATGTCTGAGTTTGAAATGGGTAGTGATGTTCCCACCACTAGTGCGGAACTTTTTGATCATCAATCTTTACCTATGGATAATGGAAATATTAAAAGAAGTTTTGATGAAGTTGCTAAATAAAAGTTAGATAACCTTGCCGATGATGATCCTGATAAAGAAGAGCCCACTATCATGCATACAAAAAAACTCCGTATAGGTAGTGGTAATGTTATTGGAAAAGGTATAATTCAGGGCTTCTTTACTTGTGCTGGCACGTTACCTATGTTAGGAGGGTTAATTCTTAATAAAACTTCTAGCCGTACGGATGCCATATCTTTGCTTATAGTTGAATTTGAAAGACAATTCGTGCATATGCATCCTGCCATACAAAGGATACTTCTAGAGTTTTCAAATATTCATTATCCTTCTGTCCAACGTGTTGTTACTATATTCCTAGCTTATGAATTTGGCCATATCATGAAGGAGGCCCGAGAAAGATTTGTTTATTATAATATAAATAGTGGGTGTCCTCCTATAGAAGAAATTCTTTACAACCAAGAGGAAATGAAGAGATTACAATCTCCAGACTATGTTGTTTACAATGAGAATCTTAGGACAAAGGTTCCCCCATCTGTTTTACTTGATAAAATTTCTGAACATAATGATAATTTTGCTATACAAAATAATGGATTGGGGGTTGTGCTTGAGAAAAAACTAAAGGAACATATTCAAAGGAACATGTACAATGAAGAGATAGTCATCACTTACGAAGGGCCAAAGGAGGAACCTCCTCCTCCTAAACTTGATCTTATGGATCCTTATCTTATTAAATTTAGCCCTTTCAATTTTTTTTACCTCTTAGGAATCTTTCAGCTGAAATAAGCGAGTATGAGACGAACATGGATGATCTCCCTTACTTCTATTATAAAACTTGAAACAATGCCTTACGCCTAAAACAATAGCGCTTGTTGGGAGGCAACCCAATATTTATCTTTATTAAAAAATTATTTTTCTTGTGTCACACAATTTTAGCTATTGTTCTGATTGCGTTTTTATCTTTTAATTAGTGTTTGTGCCAAGTAATGCCTTTGGGATGATTTGGATGATAGTATAATTGATGCTGTTTGAAAACAGAAAGTTTTGCGCTCAGTATTTGATTTTTAGTTCTGTAATGGAATGTCAGAAAAATCTGAAATGTTTACACAGTATTGGGATACAAATTGTTTATGTTTTCCTATTTTTTCAGAATTTTTGGAGTTACAGAAGTATAGATAATATTCTATCATTACGTACTATTCTGTTTTAGACATATTCTGTTTTTATTGCATAGTGTGCTTGTTTTAATGAAACTATGGATTATATCGGGGGGTATAAGTCATGGAAGAGTTAGAATATAGTAGGTATTATGCAAGAACAATTATGAATGAGTTTATAACAGTACCTAAAGTGGATGATTGATTTATTGTACTAACGGATCTCACGAAGTTTCTGTTGAGTTTTGTGTGCTGAAGTTTTCAAGTTTTGGGTGAGATCACGATGGATGAAGGAATAAGGAGCGGCAAGACCCTAAGCTTGGGGATGCCCAAGGCACCCCAAGGTAATATTCAAGGAAGACCCAAGCGTCTAAGCTTGGGGATGACCCGGATGGCATCCCCTCTTTCGTCTACAATCTATCGGTAACTTACTTGGAGCTATATTTTTATTCATCACATGATATGAGTTTTACTTGGAGCGTCTTGTGCCATAGTTTTCTTTTATTTGTTTTATTTTTAGTTTGCCACAATCATCTTTTGCTGGACACACCTTTTGAGAGGGACACACATTTATTTGTGATTTGTTAGAATACTCTATGTGCTTCACTTATATCTTTTGAGCTAAGCAGTTGCTCTAGTGCTTCACTTATATCTTTTAGAGCACGGCGGTGTTTATATTTTAAAGAAATAGTTGCACTTTCATGCTTCAATTAAATCTTTTTGAGAGTCTAATAAATAGTAATGGCAATTTGCATGAGTTATAAGATTGGTCCATAAAGGATAGGTATTCAAGGGGGATATAATAAAAACTTTCATGTAGATCACTAAATATGAAACGTGTGGTTTAATGATATTGATGTCGTAATATGAAAGGATATTGGTTCATGATCATTGGTTAGTAGAAATATCGGTATTAAAGCTTGTTATTAACTTCTGATCTAAGTGTTGGTCATGGCATGGTGGGGAGGTCCGAGCATTCTTAGGTCTGAAATGAAATCCTTGAGTGCTGTTATAATCGGGGGTGCATGATGGTTAACTCCTACCAACCTCCTCCCTAGGGGAATGTGAGTAGTACTTTGCTTCGAGGGATAATAGGCTTTGCAATAAGTATGTGAGTTCTTTATGACTAATGTGAGTCCATGGATTATACGCACTCTCACCCTTCCGCAATTTGCTAGCCTCTTCGGCACCATGCATTGCTTGATCTCACCTCGGGAGTTGGTGCAAACTTTGCCGGTGCATCCAAACCCTATGATATGATACGCTCTATCACACATAAGCCTCTTTATATCTTCCTCAAAACTGCCACCATACCTACCTATTATGGCATTTCCATAGCCATTCCGAGATATATTGCCATGCAACTTCCACCGTTCTTTTTATATGACATGCATCTTCATTGTCATATTGCTTTGCATGATCATATAGCTGACATAGTATTTGTGGCTCATCCACCGTTCATCATTTTTTTATACATGTTACGCTAGATCATTGCACATCCTGGTACACTGCCAGAGGCATTCGTATAGAGTCATTCTGTATAGTTTCTATCGAGTTGTAAGTAAATAAAAGTGTGATGATCATCATTATTAGAGCATTGTCCCAGTGAGGAAAGGATGATGGAGACTATGATTCCTCCACAAGTCGGGATGAGACTCCAGACGAAAGAAGAGAGGCCAAAAAGAGCCCACCAAAAAAAATGAAATGAGGGAAAAGAGAGAAGGGGCAATGTTACTATCCTTTTCCACACTTGTGCTTCAGAGTAGCACCATGTTCTTCATATAGAGAGTCTCCTGTTTTGTCACTTTCATATACTAGTGGGAATTTTTCGTTATAGAACTTGGCTTGTATATTCCGATGACGGGCTTACTCAAATGCCCGAGGTCTTCATGAGCAAACAAGTTGGATGCACACCCACTTAGTTTCAATTGAGCTTTCATACACATATAGCTCTTAGTGCATCCGTTGCATGGCAATCCCTACTCCTCGCATTGATATCGATTGATGGACATCTCCATAGTGCGTTGATCCGCCTAGTTGATGCGAGACTTTCTTCCTTTTTGACTTCTCCTATTGATCCCTATCACCGCATTCTATCCCCCCTAGTGCTATGTCCATGGCTCATGCTCGTGTATTGCGTGAAGTTGAAAATACTGAAGCGCGTTAGAAGTACGATCCAATTGCCTAGTTTAACACCGGGGTGCTCATGATTTATATTTATGCAATGAAGGCGGAGTCATGCCATGCTAACATGATAAAATGAATGGGGAATAACATTCGTTAAGGATAGTATATTTTGAAAGTTTAATGATTATGCTTCTTATATTCATGGATATTATTATGTTAATGGTGTTAATTCATCGTTTCTTAATATTTATACCATAAAGAGATTACATGATAAACATGTTAGGTAGAATTCCACATCAAAAATTCTGTTTTTACCATTTACCTACTGGAGGACGAGTAGGAATTAAGCTTGGGGATGCTGATACATCTCCAACGTATCTATAACTTTTTTATTGTTCCATGCTATTATATTATCAATCTTGGATGTTTTATATGCATTTATATGCTATTTTATATCATTTTTTGGGACTAACCTATTAACCCAGTGCCTAGTGCCAGTTGCTGTTTTCTTCTTGTTTTTGGTTTTCCAGCAAATCAGTACGAAACGGAGTCCAAACGCTATGAACTTTTTGACGATTTTTTTTTCTGGACATAAGAGACCCTAGAAGCTTCGCGAGGAGACCAGACGGAAAACAAGGAGACGGCAAGGCAACAGGGCGCGCCCTGTTACCTTGTGGGCCCCATGTGGCTCTGCCTGACCTAATTCCACCTCCATAAATTCTCAAATATTGGGAAACCAACAGAGAGCCACCCCAAATAACTTTCCCGCCGCCGCAAGCTTCTGTTCTTCTGCGATCCCATCTGGAGGCCTTTTCCGGTACTCTGCCAGAGGGGGAATCGATCACGGAGGGCTTCTACATCAACCTTGCTGCCCTACCGACGATGCGTGAGTAGTTCACCACCGACCTACGAGTCCATAGCTACTAGCTAGATGGCTTCTTCTCTCTCTTTGATCTTCAATACAATGTTCTCCTCTATCTTCTTGGAGTTCTATTCGATGTAATCGTCTTTTGCGGTGTGTTTGTTAGGATCCGATGAATTGTGGGTTTATGATCTAAATATTCATGAGAAGTAATTGAGTTTTTTCTGAACTTTATTATGCGTGATTGTTATAGCTTTGTATTTCTCTCCGATCTATTCGTTTGGTTTGGCCAACTAGATTGATTTATCTTCAGCGAGAGAGGTGCTTTGTAATGGGTTCAATCTTGCAGTGCTCTATATCCCAGTGACAAAGTAGGGAACAAGACACGTATTTGTATTGTTGCCATTAAGGGTAAAACGATGGGGTTTATTCATATTGATTGGGTTTACTTTGTCTACATCATGTCATTATTCTTAAGGCGTTACTCTGTTTTTATTAACTTGATACCCTAGATGCATGCTAGATAGCGGTCGATGGGTAGAGTAATAGTAGTAGATTCAGGCAGGAGTCGGTCTACTTGTCTCGGACGTGATGCCTATATACATGATCATTGCCTTGAATATCGTCATAACTATGCGCTTTTCTATCAATTGCCTAACAGTAATTTGTTTACCCACCGTATGTTATGTGTTCGAGAGAGAAGCCTCTAGTGAAAACTATGGCCCCCGGGTCTACTTTAAATATAAAAAGAAAACTAAAATATACTTGCTGCATTTACTTTTATTTTGTTTTGCAATTTATCTATCTACCACTACAAGATTTAATCCTTGCAAGTAACGAGTTCAAGGGGAGTGACGACCCTCTTGCCCGCGTTGGGTGCAAGTATTTGCTTTCGTGTGTGCAGGTGTTGTTCACGAGGCTTTGCGTGATTCTCCTACTAGTTCGATAACCTTGGTTCTCACTGAGGGAAATACTTATCTCTACTATACTGCATCTCCTCTCCTCTTCGGGGAAAATCCCAACGCAGCTCACAAGTAGCAGCTGCGTGCGGGAGACCTGGACTGCTGCTACGAAGATTGCAGATAGAATAGACCTGTCAAAGTTCCAGGTTGGCTTCAAGGAAGATGGAGGGCGCATGGACATGCCTCAGCCGAAACCTGTCGAGTTGATTCCTCCACATAGGCTCCTTTGCCCTTTACAAGCCGGCTCATCAGCAAATGTTATCACTAAAGACATGGAATTTGCTGCATTGTCATCGATGCAGTGGGCGCCCGGAAGCCCCCGGGCCGAAGAGGATGAAGCTGAAGCAGAGAAAGCACAAGGGATGCCTGAAGAGCCATCACAGGTCAACCCGACGCCTACACCAGCTGAAGGAGCCCAAGCAGAATGTAACCCGGTGGATTAGACTGCCGGGTCTCGACCATCAGTACCTCTAGAAGCTTGAAACATGTTGAAAACACTTGTTTGATGAATCAGCCCATTGGCGGCTTGTAATAACTCTAGTCTTAAAAAAACTTGCATGAAGGTGTCAGTGCCATCGAGCACTTTGAAACAGATGTTTCTTTTGCTGAAATATAAGTGTATGGCCATGATTGCAGTGCAACCCGGCAGTTTATCATTGTTTGATGAATCCCTGGGTAGTGTATTTTGAACAACTCATATGAGGGTATTGGAGACCCGGTCTTTTTCATGAAAGCCAGATTCTGCAAAAGAGAGAAAAATAGACATGCATAGAGTATAATGTATTGAACACCAAATAGTAAATGTTAACTGTATTAAACTCAAATAGAAAGCCGGCTTTCGAGGCACGACATAGAGACCGGCTTTCGAGGCTCGACTCTTTAAAATTTGCTTCCAGTGGAAGTAGGCCTTGTAGCCTGTTTTTGGTTTGTCCTCGCTATCTAAGAGTCGGTTCTCACGTGACTTAAACCGGTGTTTTAACTTTGATAAGTTCAGGGTCAACAAAGTCCATAATAGGCGTCAGTGTGATTGACTTATCAAGCGTTCAGCCGGGTCACCTTGTTGTGAGTAGCATCAAGCTAACAGGCAGGTATAACCAAATATTATAATGGCAGATGCCGGGGTAAAAGGGATGTTATAGCTAAACTTGATGAGTTAGAAGCCCACAAGTAACCAATGATCAAAACATAAAGACTCAACACACAGCTTTTGAGGCGAAACGACAAACTCCAGTGTCGGTGTAAAAACCGGCAGACCTCGGGGTAGGGGGTCCCGAGCTGTGGATCTCGGACAGATGGTAACAGGAACAGGGAGACGATATTTACCCAGGTTCGGGCCCTCTTGATGGAGGTAAAACCCTACATCCTACTCATGTTTATATTGATTGAGATGTATCGAGTACAGAGTTGATCTACCTCGAGATCGTAAGATATGGTCTAGTCCTAAGGCTAGGTGAATCAGATTGCGTTGAAGTCCCCTCTAGGGGCTAAACCCTTTGGCTTATATACACGCCGAGTAGGGTATCTAGGGTTACAAGGTTGGTGGAGGCGGCAAGAGGATTCTTCGAGTATACGTCAAGTCTTCGGCAGATGTAATCTCGATCCTTCTTCTCGTGTGTATCTTCTGGAGTCCATCTTGATGAGAATGAGGGCCCACGGGGCCAGCCCAAGGAACACAAGTAGACTAGGTTAGCACCCCCTAGTCTAGGACACCGTCAGTAGCCCCTGAACTGGTCTCCAACGCCGAGGACGATGCTCTTGGACTTCGGTTCCGGAGCCCTTGGCTCAGCAGGCAAGTTCCATGTATGACATCTTCAATATAGCCTCAAGCAGTTTTCGGAAAGATTGATAGTCTCGCCGGGTGGGCTTAGCTCCGCCGCACGTGGCCTCTGCTTTCTGACCTTGGGACATGTGACTTATGGGGAAGCGAGTCAGTTTATGGCGAAATGTCGAAGCATCGGTCTCTCCCCCTTTTTATCCACAAGCCAGGCGTGCGAATTCGTCACAAATCTCAACTCCCCTCCCAAGCAGGCTGCACTAGCGCTTCCTTTCCTCCCAAGTCCAACCTCGAGAGCTTCCTATGGCGAGCGATGCAGGTTCTTCGAGGCGCCCTCACGGCCCTGTCAGAGGTGACTGGGGCAGTTGCGCCGTCTCGCGCCTCCAACTGGAGCGCCTGGCCACACAAGGATACTTGCCAGATTCAAATCTGACAGCGACCCGTCCGGGCTTAACATCCATCAACGGGCAGGTACACACAGAGAATTACCCCTCCCCTCAAAAGGATGAAAGGGTTTGCTTCGTCTCCTTCTTGTTGCGCGGTTTAGGATTTCCAATTCATCCCTTCCTCCAAGGCCTGCTAGAGTTCTACGGGCTACAACTCCACCACCTCACCCCCAACTCGATTTTACACATCGCAGGGTATGTCGCCTTATGCGAGATGGATCTTCGGTGCGAGGCGCACTTCAGTTTATGGAGGGTGTATTTCTGTATAGTGCCTCGTTCTCCCGCCGAGAAGCTTTATGAGGTCAGGGCAGCCGAAGTCTGTCGATTCGAGGGGGCAGAATACCCATTGGGCACACCTCGGGAGGATACCGACGTCTGGCCAACAGAGTGGTTTTATATAGACGACGTCCCTCTCCTTGACCCAGTTCCGCCCGGGCTCCCTCCTTTCACTTCGGAGCCCCCGAAGAGGTGATATAGCTGGAGGCCGCAGGGTATGGCCCAGGAAGTCAGTGCCGAAGTGACCGAACTAGCCGCCAAGGTGAAGCAATTGGTGAGAACCGGCCTCACCATAATAGACGTAATGGCCACGGTGATAGACCGAAGAGTCCAACCACTCCGGCAGCGCCCTCACCTGCTATGCGCATATAACGGAACCAAAGACTCTTCCCGATCAATTCGGCCGAGCTTCTTCGACCAAGCAGCTTTTGGGACAGTGATGGCAGGCATTTACGGGGGAACAGTGGAGGACTTCGCCCAACTACAATTCCGGGACGGGCTGTCTTACTACAATCCGGCCGACACAGTGAGTCTTTCCACTTTTCCCTGCATACTTGAGTTGTTTTTTGTTTCAATAGCCAATCCATTTGACCAATCCTTTTACTGATTTTGAATAGAGATGGAGGCGTTGGGTGGAGGCTCTGAACAGCCCGGCTCCAGAGTCAGAGATGCACCGCTGGGCGAAAGATCCCCTCTTTCACGAGGACGAGGACCTGGCCCTCATCTACAAAGGGGCGAAGTTCTACATGGAGTGCCTGGACGGCTCAAAGGTAGTGGTCACCCCTGACGAGCCGGGGATGAGGCCAGCTTCATCGGTAACGCCCTCTTCCTCTACTCGAAAGCGAGCCCCTCGTCCCCAAGCCCCTAATCGCCTGACTTCTCCTCCAAAGGGACGGCGTTCGAAACGCCTGCGCGGAGAGACGGCTCCTCGAGGGAGCCGCCTGAAGAGGTGAAAGAAGCTCCAGCCAAGGTCATGGAGGCGGGCGAAAGTGCTCCCTCAATTACTAGGTGATTGTGATTTACTATGTTTTGTAGAAACGCCATCTCAGGCCCTGACCTTCTTTGAACATTTCGTAGGCGGCCTTCTCCTTCCTTCGTGGCAGCGAGCGCGAGCGCCGAGGGGTCGGCGGCTCCAAACAGGGAAGCAGAAGCACGCGCTTCTTCGGGAGCCACTCCCGAAGTTCCTCGGCCCGAGGACTCCGAGACCAGCTCAGCTACTCCTTCCGAGATCCAGTGTGCCACGAATTACCAGCGGCGGAATACCTATCTAAGGAGTCTGGCCTTTTTGGATCGGGAGTTCAACGCTCTCAGCTCGGTGGATGCATACCTAGGGGCGACCCGCGCTGTTTTTGATCAATCGTTGGATGTTTTGTCACAAGGGCTACAAGTGAGGTCTAGCCCAAGCTCACTTTACATCTTTCTGTTTGTTTAAAGACAAACGACACTGCCTGGCATGGCAGTAGCCCCGAAGGCTTGATATGGGCAAGAATGCCCGTAGCGAGGCTTGATGTTAACCTAAAGACTGTGTATTTTGGTAGAGTGCTCGGGCAAGGAATGATCAGCTATCCGAGGCCCTTTCCCAGACAAAGGGGAGGCTAGAGGCTACCTTGGCCGAAGTGGAGCAGGTGAAGAAGTTTACTCGCGAGGCACACGGTAAGTGCTTTGTATGGTATATAATAATCTTAGTTATTAAGATCTCCTAACATTGTAATCCAATGTAGCAGTGGAAGCCCTAGGTCATCTTGAAAGAGACCTCAAGCAGGCTCGAGAGGATTTGCTCTATGCAGAGTCGCAGCGCCAGGTGAACCAGCATGTGGTGACCCAAAGGGTAGATAGCGTTAATGCCCTAAGGGCCGAGAATGCCCGACAGGCTGATGAGATTAAACACTTAAAAGCTCAACTGGCTGCTGCCAAGGCCAAGAATCGTAGAACAGATGAGACGATTTTTGGTAAGTTTTGATTTTAAGAATCGTTACTTGAGTTTGGTGATTTAGCCGAGATGATCAGCGGGCTAACATATGTTTCTTGCCAGCTTCTTTGTCCGGCCAGCCCCTTGATGGCCGAGGTCCGGTACCCGAAGACATGGCGGCTCATCTGTCTGAAGTGCACGAAAGTGCGCGGAAATCAATGAAGGTAGTCTTCAAGGAGCTGTGGCCTGAAGTGGAGCATGTCCCCGAGGACATGGCCGTCCTAGCCGAACACTTGCAAAGAGCTCGGCGTTGGATCCATGCATGGAAGGTGTCCGCCTACCATGAAGGAGTGAGGGAGGCTTGGGCCATGGTCAAGACCCGGTATACGGATGTTGATATGGCGCATCTGGCCGAGGTAGAGCCAATGGGTCCAGACGGGGAAGAAATACCCACTAGTCTCGTATACGAGTATATTATGCCTGCTGCTCGGTCTTCGCAGAAGGACTGCACCCTAGATGTCTTAATAGACGGGTTAGACCGTGTGTAAGGAAATTGTAGTGTGTGACTCTATGTATTAAAGTACTTTATGTCATTATTCAATCCATGCATCCAAACTTTGCCAACCAGCCATCGGCTTTTACCTCCTCGATCAGTGACCGAGGAGTGTCTGCTTACTACTGACCGAAGTGATCGGAACATATGCTTCAGGAGACAAGGCAATCCGGCTATGTGGTGCGAACGACAAGAGTGAGGTGGAGAGTTATGTTATATTAGTTTTTAACGTAGGAAATATCTTCTGAGGAAAATAGTTCTTCCAACAGTTCCTTTCCTCAGGTAGCTGTGTTGAACACATAAGTCCGAAGACGGGTGACCTCGGAGGCTAAGCCCTTGGTCGGGGTTTGAGAGACCCCCTCCACTCTACTTCTATGTCTTGGCCGACCAATTTGTACGTTTAAGAGTGCTAACTTTCGGCTTTGTCCGTCTGAGGTACTGCACCGGGTTACCCGGGAGTAACAATCACAGAGGTGCTCCCTTTGCCTCTTAACCGAATGATTGGGAACGTAAGGGGCAAGCACAGGAGCCGGGCAACCCAGCTTGGCCAAATCTTAAGTCAAATCGATGCATATTATGGATTGAAAGACAATAGTGTGTAAGAGGTGGAATGATGCGTGTTTTGAAAAGAACATGCAGTGTTTTAAATTTGTGTCTCGAGGTCCTGCAGAGAATACCCCCGAGATCTCTTAAAAGAGAGAGACAAGAGAGAGGAAAGGGGAAAGTAGGGTGGTGTATGTACAGAGGTGAGTAGTTTTTTGGAGCTTCAGCCGTAGAAACGTCGGAGCAGCACCGCGTTCCAGGGGTTGGGTTCTAAGCGACCGTCCTCTGGGTCTCGAATTCAGTAGGCGCCTCCGATGAGAACCTGGTCGATGATAAATGGCTCGTCCCATTTAGGGGAGAGTTTGTGCATCTGCTTCTCTGGGTGAAGCCGCATGACGAGGTCTCCTTTGTTGAAGTCCTTTGCGCGAACCTCCCTACTGTGGTAGCGACGGGCTTGCTACTGGTAAATGGCAGACCGTGCCCAAGCGACATTGTGTTCCTCTTCTAGGGCGTCCAAGGCGTCCTACCGATCTAACTCGGCCTCCCATTCTTCATACATGCGTACCCGAGGTGCATCGTGTATGATGTCACAGGGGAGCACTACATCGGCGCCGTACACCATGAAAAATGGAGTATACCCAGTGGATCTGTTTGGTGTGGTGCGCAGACCCCATCGGACGGAATCAAGTTCCTCTACCCATTTGAAGTCGGCCTCCTTAAGGGAGCGAACTAGCCTAGGCTTGATGCCACTTAGGATTAGTCCATTGGCGCGTTCCACTTGCCCGTTTGACTGCGGGTGATATACAGATCCGTAGTCGAGCTTGATGCCCATTTTGGCGCACCATGTTTTCACTTCTTTGGCCATGAAGTTTGTCCCATTGTCTGTTATGAGACTATGGGGGATGCCATAGCGGTGTACTACTCCCGAGATGAAGTCGAGTATGTGGACTGCACCGGCCGAAGTCACTGGCTTTGCTTCGATCCAGTTAGTAAACTTGTCCACCATGACAAGTAGGTATTTATTTTTTCTTGACCCGCCCTTGAGTGGGCCGACCATATCTAGCCCCCAGACCGTGAAAGGCCAAGTGAAAGGGATTGTGCGGAGAGCCGCAGGGGGCATGTGGCTTTGTTTGGCGAATACCTGGCAGCCAGGGCAGCACTGTACTAACGTAGCGGCGTCGGCGCCCACGGTTGGCCAGTAAAAACCAGCTCGGAAAGCTTTTCTTACCAAGGTCCGAGCAGCGGCGTGATGTCCGCTCATGCCGGAGTGTACCTCTTGGAGTAATAATCGCCCTTCCTCTTCGGAAATACATCGCTGGAGGACGCCTGTGGTGCTTATTTTATAGAGTTCTCCCTCATGAACTTTGTAGGCTTTAGATTGCCTTACGATCCGACGTGCATCGGTTTGGTCTTCGGGGAGCTCTTTGCGGAGCAGGTATGCGAGGAGCGGCTCGGTCCATGGTGCGATGACTGCAATGACTTCATGTGCGGAGGCTGTTTTCTGAACAGCCGAGCCGCCCACTATATCTAGCCCCTCGTCGTCTTCGGGAGAGATAGGTTGTCCGGCATTTTTGATTCCGACGTTCCCATGTCGTCTTGCCAGACTATGGAGGGCTTAAAGAGCCGTTCGAGGAAGGTGTTGTCTGGGACTTTTTCCCGCTTAGCGCCCATTCGGGCAAGTATGTCTGTGGCCTGGTTACTATCTCGGGGTATATGATGAAATTCGATCCCCTCGAACCTGGCCGAGATTCGCACAACGACATTCCAGTAGGCTGTCATCTTTGGGTCCTTTGCATCGAATTCGCCATTGACTTGTGAGATGGTGAGGTTGGAATCACCTCAGACCTCAAGGCGTTGGACACCCATGGAGACTGCTATCCGGAGTCCGTGCAATAGGACTTCGTATTCTGCCGCGTTATTGGAGTTGGTATACATAATTTGTAATACATACCGAATACTATCCCCAATGGGTGAGGTAAGCACTACGCCAGCCCCTAGGCCAGCAAGCATTTTGGAACCATCGAAATGCATGGTCCGATGTGAATAAGTGTTGTATTCTCGAGGGAGCTCGGCCTCCGTCCATTCGGCCACGAAGTCGGCCAACACCTAAGATTTGACAGCTCGACGTGGTCGGTAAGATATTTCAAAGGGTAGTAGCTCTATGGCCCACTTGGCTATATGCCCCGTTGCATCCCTGTTGTTAATTATGTCGCTTAATGGGACATCGGATGTCACGGTTACCGAGCACTCTTGAAAGTAGTGCCAAAGTTTTCGAGATGCCATGAAGACGGCATAGGCTAACTTTTGATAGTGGGGGCAGCGTGTTTTGCATGGGGTTAGGACCTCGGACACGTAGTAAATGGGCTTTTGCACCCGGAACTTGTGACCTTCCATGTCTTGTTCGACCACGAGTACTGCGCTGACCACCTGGTTTGTGGCCGAGATGTATAATATCATCAGCTCACTTATGCCTGGCGCCACTAAGATAGGATTGGTTGCAAGGAGAGCTTTAATGCCTTCCAGAGCCACCGCGGCCTCCTCGGTCCATTTGAAGGTCTTTGTCTGTTTTAATAGTCTATACAAAGGTAAGGCTTTCTCCCCAAGTCTTGATATGAAGCGACTCAGCGCTGCCACGCATCCTGCCAGTTTTTGTACATGTTTGAGCTCTGTTGGTACCTCTAAGCGGTCCAAGGCTTTTATTTTTGCCGGATTGGCCTCAATACCTCGGCTAGATACGATGAAGCGAAGGAGTTTGCCGGCTGGTACTCCGAAGACACATTTCTCCGGGTTGAGCTTAATTTGATACTCCCGTAAGCTGGCGAATGTGTCACGGAGATTGTCGACCAATTGTATGACGTGTTTGGTTTTGACAACCACATCATCGACGTAGGCCTCAACGGTCTTCCCGGTGTGTTTCTCCAAGCATGATTGAATCATGTGCTGGTATATGGCGCCGGCGTTCTTTAATCCAAAGAGCATCGTATTGAAGCAAAATGGCCCAAAAGGTGTGATGAATGTTGTTGCTGCCTAGTCAGATTCTTTCATCTTAATCTGATGATATCCTGAGTAGACATCCAAAAAGCACAGCGAATCATGTCCGGCTGTGGCGCCCACAATTTGGTCAATTTGTGGTAAAGGGAAAGGGTCCTTGGGGCATGCTTTATTGAGGTCTTTAAAATCGATGCACATGCACCATGACCTATCCTTCTTTGGTACCATGACCAAGTTGGCAAGCCAATCGGGGTGTTTTATGTCTCGGATGAATCCGGCTTCCAATAATTTGGCCACTTCCTCGCCCATTGCTTGACGCTTGGGTTCAGAGAAGCGGTGAAGTGATTGTTTGATGGGCTTGTAGCCTTTCAGTATATTTAGGCTATGTTCCGCAAGCCTGCGGGGTATTCCCGGCATGTCCAAAGGGTGCCAGGCGAATATATCCCAATTTTCCTTAAGAAAACTACGTAGAGCCTCGTCAATCTCTGGATCGAGGTTCGCCCCTATGGACGCTGTTTTAGCTGGGTCTATGGGGTGTACTTGAAATTTGACTATTTCAACGGCCGGCTTGAATGCGGTAGACTTCGGCCGTTTACGAGGATAACATCGTCCCGGTCGACTTCGGCTCGTAGTGTGCTCAATACCTCGGCCGCGAGGGCTTCAGATAAAGTTTCGAGGGCGAGTGACGCCGTTTTGTTCTCGGCAGTGAGTGCTTTGTCAGGGTCGCTCGAAGCGGTGATTATCCCATTTCGGCCCGGCATTTTGAGCATCATATAGCCGTAGTGTGATACTGCTTGAAATTTGGAGAAGGTGTCTCGTTCCAGGAGGGCGTGATATCCACTCCTAAAGGGGGCAATGTGGAACGTAACTTCTTCTGATCGGTAGTTATCCGGGGCTCCGAAGATCACATCCAAGGTTATCTTTCCACTGCAACGTGCTTCTCGCCCAGGTATGATGCCTTTAAAGGTGGTGCTACTCTGTTCGATGCGCGATTTATCGATTTGCATTCTATCCAGAGTGTCCGTGTATATCAGATTTAAGCTGCTGCCCACGTCCATTAATACTTTTCGGAGACGACAGCTGCCCACGATTGGGTCAAGGACCAGGGCGGCGGAGCACCTGTTTGGGGTTGACCTCGGCTGGTCTTTATGATCAAAGGTGATGGGCGTGTCTATCCACGCGCCCCGAGTTGGTACCTGTCGGATGGAATTGATTTCTCGCAAGGCCCGCTTGTGCTGGTTGTTCGACGTAAAGGTCTCATAGATCATCATGACCTCGCCCTCGTCCGAGGATTCTTCTGCGTGATTGGGGGTGCCCGTAAGGAGGGCAGGTCCTCCTTTTGCCACTTGCCTCACTACCCAGCAGTCGCGAAGGCTGTGAGTTGGGCAGGAATTAAGTAAAACAGCATGTATCGGGCATGGTTTATCCAAGAGACCATCAAGGGTGGTCCCGGGGAGGGCAGAGGTTTTCTTCTTTTTCCGAGGTTGCTTGGTCGGTACGGTCCCCGTGCGGGGTACACACCGAGGTGTGGGTCTTTCTCGTTTTAACTTGTGTTCATAGATCGAATCTGTGCTCTTTTTGGCAATCCAAGCATCCTCAATGGTGCAGAACTTGGACACCAGGTCGGACAACTCCGAGAGGGTTTGTACACAGCGGCGGGTGAGGACATTCGAGATGCATTTATCCTTGCATCTGTGCTAAAAAGTTATTATTATATCGGAGTCCTAGTAGTTTGGTATCTTGTCCTTGACCGACAAGAACCTGGCCCAGAACTGTCTGATCGATTCGTCGGGGAGTTGTTGCACATAGGCTAGATCCCAGACATCTGGAGGCCCTGAATAATTGGGGCAGTACTCGATGTGGGAGGTAGGTGGGTGATTTTTGATCTCTATGGACCGTGGGCTCGAAGTCCTAGTATCTTCACCCCGTGACAGGCCTATGACCGTCGGACTGGCCGGACTGATTTGAAGATCATGTTCACCGGCCGTGTCTGGCTAGTCGCCATCTGAATCACTTTCCAGGAAATACTTCGCCCCTTCGCCCTTGAAAGGGGGTTCGGCCGAAGCTGGGGAGGAGTCATGGATCACTCCTGATCCATGGAGAAGGAAGGGTGCTTTTGTGACAGAAGCTTCAGGTGCGGGAATCATGCCCGCGGGATCGGAGTCATAAGCCGATGATCCCATCGATCCTTTTTTTATCTCAAAGTGAAACTCTCAATGAAAGCACCAGTGTCGGTGTAAAAACCGGCAGACCTCGGGGTAGGGGGTCCCGAGCTGTGGATCTCGGAAAGATGGTAACAGGAACAGAGAGACGATATTTACCCAGGTTCGGGCCCTCTTGATGGAGGTAAAACCTTAAGTCCTGCTCTTGTTTATATTGATTGAGATGTATTGAGTACAGAGTTGATCTACCTCCAGATCGTAAAATATGGTCTAGTCCTAAGGCTAGGTGAATGAGATTGCGTTGAGGTCCCCTCTAGGGGCTAAACCCTTTGGCTTATATACACGCCGAGTAGGGTATCTAGGGTTACAAGGTCGGTGGTGGCGTCAAGAGGAGTCTTGGAGTATACATCATGTCTTCGGCAGATGTAATCTCGATCCTTCTTCTCGTGTGTATCTTCTGGAGTCCATCTTGATGAGAATGAGGGCCCACGGGCCCAGCCCGAGGAACACAGGCAGACTAGGTTAGCACCCCCTAGTCTAGGACACCGCCATCCAGGGTCTAGAGATGCCGGCTTTATTTCATTGATCATTATATGTATATACATGATAAAAGTATGTAAACAACTGAAAATATAGCTAAAGAACTTTAAGTATAATAAGGCCGAAGATGTGCAATGTTCCAGGGTCGGCTGCCCTCTTCTTCAGAGGTACGTGATTTATTTGCTTCAGTATGTCAACAAGGTAGTAGGACCCGTTGTTCAGATTCTTGCTGATAACGAAGGGCCCTTCCCAAGGAGGGGAGAGCTTATGCATCCCTGTCAGGTCTTGTATCAGACGGAGCACTAAGTCACCCTCCTGAAAGGTACGACTTCTAACTCTATGACTATGATAGCAACACAGGTCTTGTTGATATATCGTGGATCTTGAAGCTGCAAGATCGCATTCTTCTTCTAGAGCAACAAGAGAATCTTGGCGAGCAATCTCATTATTGGTTTCAACATGAGCTCTAACTCTGGGAGAGTCATGACGGATATCGCTTGGTAGCACAACTTCTGCACCATAGACCAGGAAAAACGGCATATAGCCTGTTGACCTGTTTGGAGTAGTTTGTATGCTCCAAAGCACTACAGGGAGTTCCTCTTCCCAACATCCTGGGGTGCACTCAAGAGGCACCATGAGTCTTGGTTTAATCCCTCGCAACAACTCCTGATTAGCGTGCTCCGCTTGTCCATTGGACTGAGGATGTGCAACTGACGCCAAGTCAAACCCGATATGTTCCCGCTGACAAAACTGCTTCATAGCTCCTTTGGACAGATTAGTGCCATTGTCAGTAATAATGTTGTGTGGGTATCCATAGAGAAAGGTTAATTTCTTCAAAAACTTGACTGTTGTGGCAGCATCACAATGACTGACTGGCTCTGCTTCAACCCACTTTGTAGATTTGTCAACTGCGACCAATAAGTGAGTATGTTTGCACTTGGAATGTTTGAAAGGTCCAACCATATCTAGTCCCTAGACCACGAACGGCCAAGTAATTGGGATCATGCGAATTTCCTAAGCCGGCACATGGGCTTGACAGGCAAATTTCTGGCACCCATCACACTTGCGAATGATGTCCTCTACATCTGCATGAGCTGTAAGCCAGTAAAAACCATGCCAAAAAGCTTTTGCAACCAAAGATCTTGAGCCGGCGTGATGTCCATAGTCTCCAGAGTGGATCTCATTAAGAATCTCACGACCCTTCTCAGGAGAAACACAACGTTGAAAAACGCCGGTAACACTCCTTCTGTGCACCTCGCCATTTACTATGGATATGGATTTAGACCTCCTGATAGTCTGCCGAGCGATGATTTCCTCTGCAGGGAGCTCGCCACAGGTCAGATATGCCAGATAAGGTACTGTCCAGTCTGGTGTAGCATGAACAACAACCAACAGTGCTGCTTCTGGGTCAGGAATAGCAATGTCTTCCTCCGTCGGTAACTTGACTGACGAATTATGCAGAACATCCAGAAAAACATTTGGTGGAACAGGCTTGCGCTGAGACCCCAAACGAGACAGTGCATCGGCTGCCTCATTAAGCCGGCGATCTATATGATCAACCTGGTATCCCTTGAAGTGACCAGTGATAACTATAACAGCACGTCTGTAAGCCGCCATAAGGGGATCTTTAGAGTCCCAAGTCCCAAAAACTTGTTGAGCAACTAAGTCTGAGTCGCCCAAACACCTGACCCGGCTGAGATTCATCTCCTTAGCCATACGAAGCCCATGGAGCAACGCCTCATATTCCGCTGCATTGTTAGTGCAAGAAAACATGAGTCTCAAAACATAACAAAATTTGTCACCTCTTGGGGAAGTTATCACAACGCCAGCCCTCGAGCCTTCCAACTGTCTGGACCCATCAAAGTGTATCGTCCAGTATGTAGTGTCTGTCCTCTCTTCGGGAGCTTGCAATTTAGTCCAGTCATTGATGAAATCCACCAAAGCTTGGGACTTGATGGTAGTCCGCGGCACATATTTTAGATGATGTGGACCAAGCTCGATAGCCCACTTTGCAACCCAGCCAGTAGCTTCTCTGTTCTGGATAATATCCCCCAGAGGTGCTGAGCTGACGACAGTGATAGGGTGTTCCTGAAAATAGTGTTTCAGTTTTTGACTTGCCATGAACACACCATAGACCAGTTTCTACCAATGCGGGTATCGCTGCTTTGACTCAGTCAAAACTTCACTGACATAATACACTGGCTGTTGAACTGGGTACTCCTTACCCTCTTCTTTCTGCTCCACGGCGACGACAACACTAACCGCTTTATTATTGGCAGTGATGTATAACAACATGGGCTTTTTGAGCTGAGGGGCAGCAAGGATAGGTGCTTCAGACAGCTGCTTCTTAAGGGACTCAAAAGCCGTGTTTGCTGCGTCATTCCAGACAAAGTTATCTGTCTTTTTCAGAAGCTGATACAGAGGAATGGCCTTCTCACCAAGTCAGCTGATGAACCGGCTTAAAGCTGCAACACAACCTGTGAGTTTCTGGATAACATTGACATTGGCCGGTTTCTTCAAAGATGTGATAGCTGCAATTTTTTCCGGGTTAGCCTCAATGCCACGCTAAGAGACGAGAAAACCTAGCAATTTCCCAGCTGGAACTCCGAACACACATTTGGCTGGGTTTAACTTCATCTGGCAAACTCGCAGGTTATCAAATGTCTCCTTTAAGTCATCAAGCAAAGTTTATTTCTTCTGAGACTTCACCATAACATCATCAACATACGCATGAACATTGCGCCCGATCTGGTTGTGGAAACAGTTCTGCATGCAACGCTGATAAGTTGCACCTGCACTTTTCAGACCAAATGGCATTGATGTATAACAGAAAGCTCCAAAAGGTGTGATGAAAGTTGTCTTTTCCTGGTATTCCACCTTCATCTTGATCTGATGATAACTAGAGTAGGCATCGAGAAAACATAGACTCTCACAACCAGCCGTGGAATCAATGATCTCATCAATGCGAGGCAGAGCAAATGGGTATTTAGGGCAAGCTTTCTTGAGGTCAGTGTAATCAACACACATCCTCCAGGTTCCGTTCTTCTTCAGAACAAGCACTGGGTCAGCCAACCACTCAAGGTGAAATACTTCAACAATGAACCCGGTAGCTAGGAGCCAGGCCACCTCTTCTTCAATAGCTTTGAGTCTCTCCTCGTTGAAATGACGGAGGTATTGCCGTACAGGCTTCATCTTAGGATCAACATTTAGGCAGTGCTCAGCAAGTTCTCTCGGTACACCAGGCATGTCAGAAGGTTTCCATGCAAAGATGTCCCGATTCTCACGGATGAACTCGATGAGTGTGCTTTTCCTATTGAGGATCCATATTCGTCCCAATAATGAACTGTTGGGATGAGTCACCAGGGGTAAAATCAACTTGCTTAGTATCTCTGGCCGACGTGAACTTGAGCAAGGGGTCAGACTCAGTAGTTGGCTTTTTCAAGGAAGTCATGTCAGCCGGGTCAACATTATCTTTGTAAAACTTTTAACTCCTTAGCTACGCAAGCCGACCCAGCATAAGCTGCATCCACTTCCTCACACTCAAGAGCGATTTTCCTTTCTCCGTTGACTGTGATAGTTCCCTCAGGCCCTGGAATCTTGAGTTTCAGATAGACATAACATGGACGCGCCATGAACCATGCGTAAGGTGGCCGCTCAAAGAGGGCATGATAAGGACTCTTGAGTTTAACAACTTCAAATGTCAGGAACTCAGATCGGTAGTTGAACTCTGTGCCAAAGGTGACTTCCAGGGAGATCCGGCCAATGGGATAAGCGGATTTACCTGGCACAATTCCATGAAAGTCTGTGGAGGAGGGTTTTAACTGTTTCTCTGAAAGATTCATTGATGTCTACTACGCAACTTTATTCTTGTAGACTCTGTTGGGCCACCGAGCTCAGAGTTTTGTAGGACAGTAGCAAATTTCCCTCAAGTGGATGACCTAAGGTTTATCAATCCGTGGGAGGCATAGGATGAAGATGGTCTTTCTCAAACAACCCAGCAATCAAATACAAGAAATCTCTTGTGTCCCCAACACACCCAATACAATGGTAAATTGTATAGGTGCACTAGTTCGGCGAAGAGATGGTGATACAAGTGTAGTATGGATAGTAGATATAAGTTTTTGTAATCTGAAAATAAAAAAACAGTAAGGTAGCAAGTGATAAAACGGAGCACAAACGGTATTGCAATGCTTAGAAACAATGCCTAGGGTTCATACTTTCACTAGTGCAATCTCTCAACAATGCTAACATAGTTGAATCATATAACAATCCCTCAACGTGCGACAAGGAATCACTCCAAAGTTCCTATTAGCAGAGAACATAAGAAAGAAATTGTTGTAGGGTACGAAACCACCTCAAAGTTATCCTTTCCGATCAATCTGTCGAGCCATCCCTATAAGTGTCACAAACAGCCCTAGAGTTCGTACTAAAATAACACCATATGATACGCATCAACCAACTCTAATGTCACCTAGATACTCCAATGTCACCACAAGTATCCGTGAGTTGATTATTCGATATGCATCAAACAACTTCAGATTCATAATATTCAATCCACACAAAGAACTTCAAAGAGTACCCCAAAGTTTCTTATCAGAGAAAAGAAGATGAAAACGTGCAACCAACCCCTATGCCTAGATTACCCCAAGGTCACGGGAATCCGCAAGTTGATTACCAAAACATACATCAAGTGACTCAATTGAATATCCCATTGTCACCACGGGTATCCACATGCAAGACATACATCAAGTGTTCTCAAATCCAAAGTATTCAATCCGATAATAACGAAACCTCAAAGGGAAAGACTCAATTCATCACAAGAAGATAGAGAGGGAAGAAACACCATATGATCCAACTATATTAACAAAGCTCGCGGTACATCAAAATCATTCCAAATCAAGAACACGAGAGAGAGAGAGAGAGAGATCAAACACATAGCTACTAGTACATACCCTCAGCCCCGAGGGTGAACTACTCCCTCCTCATCATGGAGACCACCGGGATGATGAAGATGGCCTCCGGTGATGATTCCCCCCCTCCGGCAGGACGCCGGAACAGGGCTCCAGATGAGATCGCTTTGGTACAGAGGCTTGCGGTGGCGGCGTGGAAGTTCTAGGTTTCTTTCTGGGGTTTTTGGTATTTATAGGAATTTTTGGCGTTGGTTTCACGTCAAGGGAGCCCACGAGGGAGCGACAAGCTTGCTAGGCCCTCCCTACCCCCCAGGGCATGCCTAGCAGGCTTGTCGCTTCCTCGTGACTCTCCTGGTCCTTCCACAAAGCTTCGGGGGTCTCTTATGTTCCAAAAAAAATCACCAAAAAGTTTCAGCCAATTCCGAGAACATTTATTTCTGCACAAAAAACAACACCACGGTAGTTCTGCTAAAAACAGCGTCAGTCCGGGTTAGTTCTAATCAAATCATACCAAAACCATATAAAATTGTTATAAACATGGCATGAATACTTCATAAATTATAGATACATTTGAGACGTATCAGCATCCCCAAGCTTAGTTCCTGCTCGTCCTCGAGTAGGTAAATGATAAAAGAAATAATTTATGAAGTGTGAATGCTAGCATAGTGCACAAGTTTGATCAATGATAATTTCAATCACTTTTCCTAACATCATAACAGCAACTCTTTCTCATAAAACTCATCATGATAAAGTAGCAATCAATTCACATGTTATGGTTTAAACAATACATTCTCTTGAAACTTAACAAGCTATGTTCCTAGTCACCAAACAATTTCAATGCATCTCATTTTCAACAAAGTCTAAGTAAGAGCTCCACGTACTCAATTATCATATAGTCATCCATGATTGCTAATACTCAAAGCATATTTTTAGAACAAATAGCATCCATCGAACACAGAGAAAGATAGGGGCTTAATGTTTCGCCTCCCAACTTAGTTATCATAGAGATAATTGTCAACCATAATAATTCATGATCAAATATATTTCAATGGCTATATGTTCCTGGATCTTTCCCCACCACATGATGCTTGCCAACTAGAGAATAGGTTGGAATAAGAAATTGACTCAACATAAAAAGTAAATAACATGAAAGTAAATAGAATGCCCCTTCGCAGAGGAAAGCAGTGATTTGCAGAGGTGCCAGAGCTCATTGCTTAAAACAGAGATGAATACATTTTGAGAGGCATGCCTTTCCTGTCAACGTCACGACCAAGAGTTCTCAATATCTTCCATTCTAAACACATTATGGGCGGTTCCCAAGCGGAAAGGTAAAGTTTACTCCCCCTCAACCATTCAAACACAAGCTATGGCTAGCCGAATCCTCGGGTGCCCTCCATACAATCAACTTTCCGGGGGAGTTTGTTTAATTATATATTTTTTTGATCACAGGACTGGGCATCCCAATTACCAGCCTCTCTCGTGTAATGATAAGTGAATAAACACCCATCATGAGAATAACCCGCTTAACATGGAAGATACTGACCACCCCCTGCCGCTTCATGAGCGGTACGGGCACACAAAACAGATGCTTATTTGAATGATTAGAGGTGGCCCATGCAAATTTACTTGGAACGGCAGGGTAATACCGTATATAGGTAGGTATGGTGGACACTCATGGAAGAAACTTGGCTCAAGGATTTTGGATGCACAAGCAGTATTCCCGCTTAGTACAGAAATTTTGGCTAGCAAAAGATTCTAAACAAGCACCACATGTTAGAGGATCCATAACAATATAACTTCTATGCAAATATACCCAAACATAACTCATTACGTTGTCTTCCTTGTCCAACTTCAACTAATTTGCTCAAGTTTGAAAATAATTAATGGGTATTCACAATCAGAAAAGATGTCCAAGATAATATATTTGTATGTGAAATTTCTCTTCCATATACTAGTCATTCATGAATTGCTTGTATGACCAATATTGTGATTGTCAAATTTCAATAGATTTTACTTTATAAACCCAATGTGAAACTGCTACTAAGCATATAGAACATATATAATTTCAGATTTATGATATTCAATTCATTCAAACATTTACTCAAAGGATATAAGTGAAGCACAAGAATGAATGACAAACTACTCCAAAAGATATAAGTGAAGATCAATGAGTAGTCAAACAATTAAGTAGCTATGTGAAGACTCTCTCCAAATAAAGATTTCAGATCCAAGTACTTTATTAAAACAGCAAACAAAATGAAAATAAAAGGACACTCCAAGAATAGCACATGTCATGTGAACAAGTAAAAACTTAGGCTAACCGATAGGTGTTGATGAACAAAGGTGGGATGCCTACCGGGGCATCCCCAAGCTTAGTTGCTTGAGACTTCTTGGAATGTTATATTGGGATTCCTTGGGCATCCCCAAGCTTGAGCTCTTGTGTCTCCTTAATTCCTCTCATATCATGGCTTCTCCTAAATCTTAAAACTTCATCCACACAAAACTCAACAAGAACTCGTGAGATAAGTTAGTATAAATCAACTCAAAACCTTAACATTCTCTACTGTAAAAAATCACTAAAATTATAATTAAACATTGCATACTAAATGCCTATGTATATTTAATACTCCTATCCACAAATAGAAACTTTAAACAACCAAACATATGCAAACAATGCAAGTATATCAGCAATCTGCCAAAACAGAATAGTCTGTAAAGGGGGAATAAAAATTCATACTTCCCAAACTCCAAAAATTCTGAAAAATTACCACGTGATAGAGAACTCATGCATTCTTACTCTGTAAAAATTTCAGATTTTTATCATGTTCTGACAATTCACATAAATTCAGGAAATAACACAAAACTTTCTGTTTTCAAACAGCAACACATAAACTTGCAAACTGAGCATGGTAAAGGTTGTACTTGGCATTTTATTAAACTACAAGAAACAAAACATGATTATTGATAACAGCAAGCAAACCCAAACAAAATAAAATGATGCTCCAAGCAAAACTCATATTATGTGACGAATAAAAATATAGCTCCGAGTAAGGTATACCGATAATGTTGAAGACGAAAGAGGGGATGCCTTCCGGGGCATCCCCAAGCTTAGACGCTTGAGTCTTCCTTGAATATTACCTTGGGGTGCCTTGGGCATCCCCAAGATTAAGGTCTTGCTGCTCCTTATTCTCCTCATATCATTATCTCACCCAAAACTTGAAAACTTCAATCACATAAAACTTAACGGAACTTCGTGAGATAGGTTAGTATGAAAATAAATCATTCACTTAGGTACTGTCAAGACAAGATTCATAATTGTTCTCACATAATGTCTATTGTATTATATCCTTTCCACAATTTATATTACTCAATATAAGCTATGGAAACACTAAAACAACTAAACTATGCAATAAAACCAGAATCTGTCAAAAACATAACAGCATGTAGTGAGCGAATTAAAAAACATACTTCTAGACCTCCAAAAATTCTGAAAAATTAGGACAACGTAAAAAATTTGTAAGCCAATAATTTGTAAAAATTTCAGAATTTTCTCACGCTCCAATACAGAATAGAAATTTTAGCACTGGACACAAAAGTTTCTATTTTTGCACAGAATCAAATCAACAAGTATCCACACTATCCCAAAGGCTTTACTTGGCACATTATTGAAGGAAAAAAATATAAAACATGATTACTACAGTAGCTTAATAATGTGGACACACAAAAATAGTAGGTACAAATATTGGGTTGTCTCCCAACAAGCGCTTTTCTTTAATGCCTTTTAGCTAGGCATGATGATTTCAATGATGCTCACATAAAAAATGAAGAATTGAAACACAATGAGAGCATCATGAAACATATGACAAGCACATTTAAGCCTAAACCACTTCCTATGCATAGGGATTTTGCGAGCAAACAATTTATGGGAGCATGAATCAACTAGCATAGGAAGGCAAAACAAGTATAATTTCAAAACTTTCAACACATAGAAAGGAAAATTGATATTATTGCAACACCTACAAGCATATGATTCTCTCTCATAATAATTTTAAGTAGCATCATCAATGAATTCAACAATATAGCTATCACATAAAGCATTCTTTTCATGATCCACAAGCATAGAAAATTTATTACTCTCCACATAAGCAGATTTCTTCTCACTCATAATAGTGGGAGCAAATTCAACAAAATAACTATCATGAGATACTTGATTGACATAACCAAATTGAACATTAAAATCAAGATGACAAGTTTCATGGTTATTAATACTCTTTATAGCATACATGTCATCACAATAATCATCATAGATAGCAACTTTGTTATCATAGTCAATTGAAACCTCTTCCAAAATAGTGGAATCATCATTAAATAAAGTCATGACCTCTCCAAATCCACTTTTCTCAATATTGTAAAAAGATTCAACACCCTCCAAAATAGTGGGATCATTAGTACCTAGAGTTGACACTCTTCCAAACCCACTTTCATCAATATAATCATCATAAATAGGAGGCGTACTTTCATCATAATATATTTTCTCATCAAAACTTGGGGGGGGGGGGCTAAAAATATCATGTTCATCAAACATAGCATGCCCAAGCTTATGGCTTTGCATATCATTAGCATCATGGATATTCAAAGAATTCATACTAACAACATTGCAATCATGCTCATCATTCAAAGATTTTATACCAAACATTTTAATGAATTCTTCTTCTAACACTTTGGCACAATTTTCTGATCCATCATTTTCAAGAAAAGACATTATAAAGATAAAGCATTTGAGGCAACCTCAATTCCATTTTTTGGTAGTTTTCTTTTATAAAACCAAACTAGTGAATAAACAAGAAACTAAAAGATTCAATTGCAAGATCTAAAGATATACCTTCAAGCACTCACCTCCCCGGCAACGGCGCCAGAAAAGAGCTTGATGTCGCAGAGTTTTGTAGGACAGTAGCAAATTTCCCTCAAGTGGATGACCTAAGGTCTATCAATCCGTGGGAGGCGTAGGATGAAGATGGTCTCTCTCAAACAACCCTGCAATCAAATACAAGAAATCTCTTGTGTCCCCAACACACCCAATACAATGGTAAATTGTATAGGTGCACTAGTTCGGCGAAGAGATGGTGATATAAGTGTAGTATGGATAGTAGATATAGGTTTTTGTAATCTGAAAATAAAAAAACAGCAAGGTAGCAAGTGATAAAACAGAGCACAAACGGTATTGCAATGCTTAGAAACAAGGCCTAGGGTTCATACTTTCACTAGTGCAATCTCTCAACAGTGCTAACATAGTTGAATCATATAACAATCCCTCAACGTGCGACAAAGAATCACTCCAAAGTTCCTATTAGCGGAGAACATAAGAAAGAAATTGTTGTAGGGTACGAAACCACCTCAAAGTTATCCTTTCCGATCAATCTATTGAGCCATCCCTCTAAGTGTCACAAACAGCCCTAGAGTTCGTACTAAAATAACACCATATGATACGCATCAACCAACTCTAATGTCACCTAGATACTCCAATGTCACCACAAGTATCCGTGAGTTGATTATTCGATATGCATCAAACACCTTCAAATTCATAATATTCAATCCACACAAAGAACTTCAAAGAGTACCCCAAAGTTTCTTATCGGAGAAAAGAAGATGAAAACGTGCAACCAACCCCTATGCCTAGATTACCCCAAGGTCACGGGAATCCACAAGTTGATTACCAAAACATACATCAAGTGACTCAATAGAATACCCCATTGTCACCATGGGTATCCACATGCAAGACATACATCAAGTGTTCTCAAATCCAAAGTATTCAATCCGACAATAATGAAACATCAAAGGGAAAGACTCAATTCATCACAAGAAGATAGAGAGGGAAGAAACACCATATGATCCAACTATATTAACCAAGCTCGCGGTACATCAAGATCGTGCCAAATCAAGAACACGAGAGAGAGAGAGAGAGAGAGAGAGAGAGAGAGAGACAGAGAGAGAGAGATCAAACACATAGCTACTAGTACATACCCTCAGCCCCGAGGGTGAACTACTCCGTCCTCGTCATGGAGACTGCCGGGATGATGAAGATGGCCTCCGGTGATGATTCCCCCCCTCCGACAGGACGCCGGAACAAGGCTCCAGATGAGATCGCTTCGGTAAAGAGGCTTGCGGCGGCGGCATGGAAGTTCTAGGTTTCTTTCTAGGGTTTTTAGTATTTATAGGAATTTTTGGCGTTGGTTTCACGTCAAGGGAGCCCACGAGGGAGCGACAAGCTCGCTAGGCCCTCCCTACCCCCAGGGCGCGCCTAGCAGGCTTGTCGCTTCCTCGTGACTCTTCTGGTCCTTCCACGAAGCTTCGGTGGTCTCTTATGTTCCAAAAAAAATCACCAAAATGTTTCAGCCAATTCCAAGAACTTTTATTTCTGCACAAAAAACAACACCACGGTAGTTCTGCTGAAAACAGCGTCAGTCCGGGTTAGTTCTAATCAAATCATACCCAAACCATATAAAATTGTTATAAACATGGCATGTATACTTCATAAATTATAGATACGTTGGAGACGTATCATTCATCTGGCAGAAGGTATCATAGTACATGATATTGATTCTACTACCGCCATCAATGAGAACTTTGGTCAACTTGTAACCACCAACTTGAGGAGCAACAACCAAAGCAAGACTTCCTGGATTATCAACCCGAGGGGGATGATCTTCCCGACTCCTAGTTACTGGATACTCTGACCAGTTTAAGTATTCAGGAACTGCTAGCTCAACGACGCTGACAGCCCGTCTCTGGAGCTTCCGGTCATGTTTGCACGTGTTGGTTGTAAAAACGTGATACTGACCGTTGTTCAACTGCTTGGGGTTACTCTGAAACCTGGACTGATCTCCCTAGTTTTGATTTCCCTAACCGGCTCGCTGATGATTGCCTCCGCCATTGCCAGCCCCCTGGAACCCGGACCATTGGCCGCTGTTTCCCTGGAACCCAGCACCAGAGAAGTTACCGTGGAAGCCGGAACCTTGAAAGCCGGTTCTAGAACTGTCGAGTCCAGGATTTCCTGGATGTCCACCATTGCCACCACCGTTGTTGTTTCCGTGCAAGGCTCTGTTCCTGAATTCTTGCATGATGAAACAGCTTTCCCAAGAGTAGCTTGCTGGCTTTTCATTCGTGCTATGTTTTGGACACGGGCCTTTAGAGCCTCCTCACAATTACGAGGACGATTTCCAGATGATGGCTTGCGAAAGTTGCCCTTCTGACGCTGGTACGTCTCCAACGTATCTATAATTTTTTATTGTTTCATGCTATTATATTATCAATCTTGGATACTTCATATGCAATTATATGCTATTTTATATCATTTTTTGGGACTAACCTATTAACTCGGTGCCTAGTGCCAGTTCCATTTTTTTGCTTGTTTTTGGCTTTTCAGAAAATCAATATCAAATAAAGTCCAAACATAAAAAAATCTTTAGATTAATTTTTTCTGGACCAGAAGGGACCCTAGAAGCTTCGGGAGGAGACCATACAAGATACGAGAGAGCCACAAGCTCGAGGGCGGGCCCCAGTGGGGTAGGCGCGCCTCCTGAGCTTGTGGGCCCCACGCAGCTCTGTTTGACCTAATTCCTAGCCTATAAATTCCCATGTATTCCCAAACCAACAGAATGCAAGACGATATAACTTTTCCGCCGCTGCAAGCCTCTGTTTTTCCATGATTCCATCTGGAGGCCTTTTCCGGTAATCTGCCGGAGGGGGAATCGATCACGGAGGGCTTTTACATCAACCTTGCTGCCCTTCCAATGATGTGTGAGTAGTTCACCACAGACCTACGGGTCCATAGCTAGTAGTTAGATGGCTTCTTCTCTCTCTTTGATCTTTAATACAATGTTCTCATCGATCTCTTTGGAGTTCTATCCGATGTAATCTTCTTTTGCGGTGTGTTTGTTGGGATCCGATGAATTGTGGGTTTATGATCCGATTATTCATTGAAAGTAATTGAGTCTTTTCTGAACTTTATTATGCATGATTTTTATAGCTTTGTATTTCTCTCTGATCTATCCGTTTGGTTTGGCCAACTAGATTGATTTATCATCAGTGGGAGAGGTGCTTTGTAATGGGTTCAATCTTGCGGTGCTCTATATCCCAGTGACAAAGTAGGGGACAAGACACGTATTTGTATTGTTGCCATTAAGGATAAAACGATGGGGTTTATTCTTATTGATTGAGTTTACTTTGTCTATATCATGTCATCTTGCTTAAAGCGTTACTCTGTTTGTCATGAACTTAATACCATAGATGCATGCTGGATAGCTGTCGATTGGTGGAGTAATAGTAGTAGATGTAGGCAGGAGTCAGTCTAATTGTCTCGGACGTGATTCCTATATACATGATCATTGCCGTGAATAACGTCATAACTATGCACTTTTCTATAAATTGCCCAACAGTAATTTGTTTACCCACCATATGCTATGCGTTCGAGAGAGAAGCCTCTAGTGAAAACTTTGGCCCCCGGGTCTAATTTAAACATATTAAAAAACCTAAAAATACTTTGCTGCACTTTATTTACTTTTCTTTTGTTTTGCAATTTATACTTTGCCTATAGAAGATTTAATCCTTGCAAGTCACGAGTTCAAGGGGATTGGCAACCCTCTTGCCCGCGTTGGGTGCAAGTATTTGCTTTTGTGTGTGGAGGTGTTGTTCACGAGGCTTTGCATGATTCTCCTAATGGTTCGATAAACCTTGGTTCTCACTAAGGGAAATACTTATCTCTACTCTACTGCTTCACCCTTCCTCTTCGGGGAAAATCCCAATGTAGCTCACAAGTAGCAGAAAGAATTTCTGGCGCCGTTGCCGGGGAGACGTCATCAAAACCTATCAAGTACCTTCACTCAAACTATCATCTAATTTCTCTACTTTTTATTTGCATTTTTATTTGCCTCTCTTTTTCATCTCCCCCACTTCTCTAAAAATCGAAAAACACAAAAATATTTCTGTTTTCTCGTTTGCTTGCTTTGTCACTATGTCTCAAGAAAACACCAAGTTGTGTGACTTTTCAAATACTAATAATAATGATTTTATTAGTACTCCAATTGCTCCTCCCCACCCCTAGTGCGGAGTCATATGATATTAATGCTGCTTTGCTGAATCTTGTTATGAAAGAACAATTTTCTGGAAATCCTAATGAGGATGCTGCATCCCATCTTAATACCTTCGTTGAATTATGTGATATGAAAAAGAAAATAGATGTGGATAATGATATTATTAATTTGAAATTATTTCCATTCTCACTAAGAGATCGTGCTAAAACTTGGTTTTCATCCTTGCCTCGCAATAGTATTGATTCATGGGATAAGTGTAAGGATGCTTTTACTGCCAAGTATTTTCCTCCCGCTAAGATTATTTCTCTTAGAAATCAAATTATGAACTTTAAGCAACTTGAGCTAGAACATGTTGCACAATCTTGGGAGAGAATGAAATTAATGATAAGAAATTTTCCCACTCATGGTTTAAGCTTATGGATGATTATACAAAAAAATTATGCGGGACTAAACTTTGTTTCTAGAAATCTCCTAGACTCTGCTACAGGTGGCACCTTTATGGGAATTACATTGGGAGAAGCTACAAAGCTCCTTGATAAGATGATGACAAATTATTCTCAATGGCACACCGAACGAGCTCCAACTGGTAAGAAGGTAAACTCTGTCGAAGAAATCGCTACTTTGAGTGATAAGATGGATGCTCTTATGAATATGCTTACTACTACGAATGCTCAAGTTGATACTAATGATGTGCCACTATCTACTTTTATTGAGAAAAATAATGATGCTATTGATGTGAATTTTGTCTTTAGAAATAATTTCAACAACAATGCTGATAGAGGGAATTTTAATCCTAGACCGTATCCCGGAAATTCCTCTAATAATTATGGTAATTCCTATGGTAATTCATATAATAATAATAATAATAATAATAATAATAATAATAATAATAATAATAATAATAATAATAATAATAATAATAGGATACCTACTGATCTTGAGAATAATATTAAAGAATTTATTAGTTCTCAAAAGATTTTTAATGCTATGGTGGAAGAAAAACTACATAAAATTGATGATGTGGCTAGAAACATGGATAGGATTGCTCATAATGTGGAAACTCTTATAATTAAAACTTTGCCACCTAAGCATGATATTAATGAGTCTATTAAATCTATCCAAGTTTCCATTAATGAAAGTAAAGAGAGAACCGCTAAGTCGAGAGCTAAGCAAGAATTCCTAGAAAAGGCTATTCCACCCGGTTTTTATCGTAAAAATGATGAAGATATTAAAATGATTGGTGTGACACCCACTGAATCTTTGTTTAGCAATATAAAACTTGATAAAAAGGGACTGGAGATGAGTCAACTTTAGCTAGAAGGAGTCCCAATTGTTTGGAGGGTGACGATCTTAATGATAAAAATGATAAAAGTGGGTTTGGAGAGGTCAAAACTTTAAATAGTGATGTGCCCACTACTTTGGATTACAAGGACTTTAATTATGATAATTTCTCTTTTATTGAATGTATTTCCTTGTTGCAATCCATGATAAATTCACCTAATGCTTTTGAACAAAATAAAGCTTTTACTAACCATATTGTAGAAGCTATGATAAAAGCTCATGAAGAAAAACTAGAATTGGAAGTTTCTATACCTAGGAAATTGCATGATGAATGGGAACCTACTATTAAAGTTAAGATTAAAGATTATGAATGTAATGCTTTGTGTGATCTAGGTGCTAGCGTCTCTACTATACCAAAAAAATTATGTGATGTGCTAGGTCGCACCGATATGAATGAATGTTCCCTTAATTTGCATTTAGCGGATTCAACTATTAAGAAACCATTGGGTAGAATAAATGATGTGCTCATACTTTCTAATAGAATTATGTGCCCATGGATTTCATTGTGCTTGATATTGAATGTAATCCGTCTTGTCCTATAATACTTGGTAGGCCTTTCCTACGAACCATAGGTGCTATTATTGATGTGACAGAAGGGAATATAAGATTCCAATTTCCATAAAAGAAAGGGATGGAACACTTCCCTAGGAAGAGAATTAAACCACCATATGAATCCATTATGAGGGCCACCTATCGAATTAATTTGAAGGATGATGATACTTGAAACTATGCATTATGCCTAGCTAGGGGCATAAAACAATAGCGCTTGTTGGGAGGCAACCCAATATTTATCTTTATTGCAATTTTTATTTTCTTGAGTCACACAATTTTAGCTACTGTTATGATTGTGTTTTTATCTTTTAATTAGTGTTTGTGCCAAGTAATGCCTTTGGGATGATTTGGATGATAGTATAATTGATGCTGTTTGAAAACAAAAAGTTTTGCGCTCAGTAGTTGATTTTTAGTTTATTGCTGGCATGTCAGAAAAATCTGAAATTTTTACACAGTATTGGGATACAAATATTTTACGTTTTCCTAATGTTTCAGAATTTTTGGAGTTACAGATGTATGTATAATATTCTGTCATTACGTACTGTTCTGTTTTCGACAGATTCTGTTTTTTATTGCATAGTGTGCTTGTTTTAATGAAACTATGGATTATATCGGGGGGTATAAGTCATGGAAGAGTTAGAATACAGTAGGTATTATGCAAGAACAATTATTAATGAGTTTATAACAGTACCTAAAGTGTATGATTGATTTATTATACTAACGGATCTCACGAAGTTTCTGTTGAGTTTTGTGTGCTGAAGTTTTCAAGTTTTGGGTGAGATTACGATGGATGAACGAATAAGGAGCGGCAAGACCCTAAGCTTGGGGATGCCCAAGTGTCGGTGTAAAAACCGACTGACCTCGGGGTAGGGGGTCCCGAGCTGTGGATCTCGGATCGATGGTAACATGAACAAAGGAGACGATGTTTACCCAGGTTCGGCCCTCTCGAAGAGGTAATACCCTACGTCCTGCTTCGATTATATTGATGATGAAGTATTGAGTACAAGCTTGATCTACCTCGAGATCGTAAGGAGAAGTCTAACCCTAAGGCTAGGTGGATGGTAATTGTGATTCCGTGTCCTCTACAGGCTAAACCCCTTAGCTAATATATACGCCAGGTAGGGTATCTAGGGTTACATAGGCGGTATACAGGGGTGTGTATGGAGGCGGCAGGAGATGTCTTGGGGTATAATCCAAGTCTTCGGCAGATGCAATCTTGATCACGTCGTGGCTTCCGGAGTCCATCTAGATGAGGATGAGGGCCTTCGGGCCCAGCCTGAGGACTATGGGCCGGCTAGGTTGGGACACCCTAGTCCAGGACACCGTCAGTAGCCCCCGAACTGGTCTTGTACGCCGAGGACGACCCCTTCATCTCTTAACAACTTCGGATCCAGAGTCCTTGGCCCGACAGACGAGTTCCCTCCTTTCTGTTTATACTTTTCTTTATTCCAGGCCACCATAGGCCACTCCTCAAAGGGGTGGTATCCCTCGTTCGGAATTCAAAAAACACATTCCACATCCGAGGTCACGAGATTACTTAGCCTCAAAGGCCAGCTGCATAGGTATGAATAGTGCCTTCAGCCTGACAACTTTACCGAAGAGGCACCACCCACGACCAAGCGAGCAGTTACTACTCACTCGAATCGCGGCCCGAGGCAATCTTTTTACTGACGTGTCCCATCGAAACAGAGATCGTGCCCACTTTTTAAGGGATATCATTAAGATTTTGTTTCTCCCTATACGCATAATGGCATCTTTTACGCGTAATGGAGATTTCAATGGCGCAGAAGGAGGGACTCTTGGCCTTTTTACTAGCCTATATAAGAGCGAGGGGGTAACAACAGAGAGAACATACTCCCTTGCTTCCCTGCCTATCGCCTCCCAAGCTCCACCGCTCAGATCCAATCCTGAGCTCTTCCCACTCCCTCATCGCCCTTCGCCTCAACAATGGCGGAGCCCAACCTCAAGGGGCACTGGAGTAGCTCCTCCGTGACGGAGGGCACCATTCTGGAGTTGCGCAGTGTGGGGTACATCCCCGCGGAGGTCCGCACTCGCGCGCCGAGTCCAAAGCAGCGCATACCCACCCCCGAAGCCGGGGAGCGGGTCATCTTCATCCCCCACTTCATCAGGGGTCTGGGGTTCCCGCTGCACCCCTTTGTGCGCGGGATCCTGTTCTACTACGGGCTAGATTTTCACCATCTAGCCCCGAATTCCATCCTCCACCTCACCACCTTCATTACGGTCTGCGAGGCGTTCCTCCGCATCGAGCCGCACTTCGGGCTGTGGCTGAAGATCTTCGGCATCAAGCCAAAGTCCAGCGACTCCGAGCTCACAGAGTGCGGGGGAGCGATGATCAGCAAGAACCAGATGACGGTTTGGTTCAAAGGCACCTTTATAGAGACCGTCAAGGAGTGGCAGCACGAGTGGTTTTACGTCACAGAGCCACTCGCTGCTGGCCAGGCCGAGGTCGAGTTTTCGGTTGGCCCTCCGAAGAAGCTCGTGTCCTGGAGGAGGAAGGGCATGGACTGGGGGAACCCGGAGGAGGTGGAGGTGCTGATCAAGAAGATTGAGTTCTGGATAGACCAGAGGGACATCAAGTTGACGGATGTGGTGAACGTCATGCTCCATTGCCGCATCCTGCCGCTTCAATCTCGGGCTGCCCCGATGTGGGCGTACAAGCCCGAGGACGTGCTGCTTATTCACCACTTCTTCCGCTCTACCCCGACCGGGATGTGGAAGCTGCTGTTCAAGCCGTCCAAGGAGGGCTTTCATGAGGCCGGGAGAGATTTCGACTTCGAAGCCGCCCACGACGGCCTCGAGGTCAATTTCAATGCTCAATTCTATTCTCTGTACTTCTTGGTTCCTCACAAACTTTGGCTAATCGATCCAACATTTGCAGAAGTGGATCCCCAAGGCACAACGGATGCTGTGCCCGGCGCCTTAGCTCGAGGGGGAGAGGACTCCCTAGCTTGTGGCCCTCCTGACCGAGCAGCCACATGTGGTGATCCCCACGGAGTCCAGACCTCCAAGCGGCAGAGAGGGCCTCCGAGGTCGGGAGACCTCGGTCACCCGGTCCAAGGAAACCCACACCTCCTCCACCCACGAAGACTAGGAGGGACGCGAGGGGGAAGAGAAATCTTCCCCTAAAGGGAAGAGGGCGGCGTCCGAGGGCGCCGAAGAAGAGGTGAGGCCGAAAGGCCCAAAGAGGCCGCGCAAGGCCTCAGCAGATCCCGTCCTGCCGGAGAAGCCCAGCTTCCCCGAAGATTCGGACGAGGACCACCTCACCCTGGGGTGGAAGAAACCGCCCCCCAAAGGTATGCGTTAACTACCCAATTTGGACTTTGAAAGCCTGTCCTTTTCTTGAGACTCATATGAGAAATTTTCACCAGCCCGCCCGAGACTCGCCTCAGTGGTGATACTTCGGGCAAGCTGCCCCCGTCGGACAGCGGGGAGCCAGAGCCCGCCAAGACTCCCTCGGCTTCCGAGGGGCTAGGGGAGGCGTTATCCGGACCGGCCCCTCCAGTCGACACATCGGGGGCCGAGGTACTGGTTGTCATGGCCGAGGTCGACACCTCGGCCGTACCAGGCCAAGGGGATCCAATCCCCGAGGTCCCCAAAAGAGGGTTGGGCTAGACGTCGGCCCAACCCGAACAGTCTCCGGTGCTCGCATTGCAGCCGGAGACCCTCGTCCCCAGCACCTCGGTGGTGGGGTCAGAGGCTACTCCACCCCCGCCTCCCACCGTAGAGCGGGTTAGCGCGGGGTGGCCCGAGGAGATGGAAGCAGCCTTAACGGGATCCTCCATCGCAGAAGAGCACCGTGCCATAATTGGCATGGCGCTACAAGGCTTCCGGTCTGCGGAGGCCGGAATGCACGAGGTCTTCAAGGGCCTCGTCAGGAGCTTCGAGGTATGCTTTTCGTGTTCGTCATTATGAATAACATATGAGTTTACGATTGCTTGTAGTAGTGGGCTTTTGTCCGAAGACTTGTCGCATAGCATGGCATTTGTAGGAGCATAGCCAGCCAGTAGCCCCCGAGCCCAAAGCTGGTTTCAAAAAAACCCGGCCTTGGGGTCGATGCTTGAGTATAGCTTTGTCGCTTGGCCCGTAGCCCCCAAGGCTCTGGCCGATCTTCAAAAAGGGGTTTGACCGGGGACTGACGCATGAGTGCGTATTTGCAGGTGTCGTCCTCGGCTCCGAACTCCACCTCCGAGGAGGTGGCAGAGATGAACAGGAAGCTGCAGAGGTCTGAGAAGGACCTCGATCTAATGAAAAAGCAGATCGAGCTGTCTCAAGGTAAACTTCGAGAAGTTTTGAGAGTGCCGATTTTACTTCGAGAGATGTTCTTAAAAGATTTAATTCTGACGCCGAGCTGTTTTGCATGACAGCTGCTATGGCAGAGCTTGAGACACTTAAGGCCGAGCTGGCAAAAGCTCGGCAAGAGGCCGAGCAGCAGAAGGTTGCGGCCGTGAAGGCCGAAGAGGAGCTGGCTGCCGAGAAGGTGGCCAGGGGCAAGGACCAGGCACAGGTCCTGGAGGTGGAGGAGACCCTGGAGGGCATCTACAAAGAGCGCGACACCCTTCAGGAGAAGGAGAAGGTGGCGAGCACCGAGCTCGAGAAGTTGCGCCAGGCGCACACCGAGGTCCAATCCCAGGCCCGTGCAGACCGCGAGGTGCTTCAGCAAGTGAAGCAGATCGCTGCCGGTAAGGCATTTTTGCTTAAGTGTGTTTTCGGCCACAAGGGGTTCGTCGAGCTCACCCAGCTGTGGCGATCCGCAGAGGCCTTCGCGGATCTTCCGAGGAGCGCGGTGGATGCCGGCCGCTACTACGGCGCGCAGGAGGGCCATGCTATGGAGAGGGCGTTCTGGCTGCAATTCCAGGCGCCTTCGCATCCGGAACTGCTTAACGACCAGATGAAGCAGTTGATGGAGCTCCTGTGTATGGCGAAGCCGACGCTTCAAGACCTCTGCGCCAATCTTTGGCCGCGGAGGACCTGCCGACCAGCTTCTTTGGGTTTTTTGCCCGTCTGCGGGAGGCCGCCCCCCAATTAATGCGCTGGAAGCATTCGGCGTGCCTGGAGGGGGCTCAGCGGGTGTATGCTCACGTGAATACGCACTACCTGCGTGTTGAGGCGGCGGTCGTGGCCACCGGGCCCCCAGAAGGGAAGGCCTGGACCGTGGAGCAGTATCTGGGCAAGGTGCTAGAAGGAGCCCGAATCACCGAGGCCGAGTGTCCCATGGACAACTTGTATTTTTAGGTAGCACTTCGGTATGCCGAAGTGTAGTTTGAATGTACAAAACTATCTTTCATTTTGTAATGAATGCGGCTTTATTTTTCGACATGTGATTGTGTGTTTTTATTTTTTTGACTCCTGTGTGACCGTTTTTAACTGAAAGTGACTAGTCGTCGGCTTAGACCCCTTTGTGCAGTGCACATCGGGTATTTCCGCGGCAGTCATGACCCTTAGCCGACGTCTCGGTTCCCGAAGGCGGTCCATGCTCGCGAAAACAAGATAATCAGACTATAGAGGTTTTATAACTTTCACTTAGCCATAGGAGCTTGACTGTGGGGGCTGATGACAAGCCCCCAGTCCATGGAGTGGTTCGGCTATATGGTCGAGGTCTATGCCACTAACCACTTCGGCTGATTTAATAAGGAGTCCTTCGTTTAGCACGGGTAACCTCCAAGGGTACATTGCTAGACGCTGCCTTCGGATGGCCGACCAGTTTACGCTTACCAGGACAGTCAGTTTCCGGCTTTATCCACTGATGTGCTTTGCCATGCAAGCTGGCAGCGCAATCACAGTGGTTCTCCCTTTACGCCCTTAGCCAAATAGATCAGAAATGTAAGGGGTAAGTACAGGAGCCGGGCAACCCAACTATTGACAAAAATTGAGGTTCGAAATTGATTCATATAATGCAACATCCAAGACACCGAGTAGGTACTTCGGACTTTTAGGGCGGTGGGGCGTGAGATTAAAAGCGAAGCCCATAGTAATTTTAAACAACAGTTGTATCGTGAATGTATGCTTTTGGCTCAAAGGCAGTGAACATAAGGAAATGCGTGATGACCTCGATGGGTGCACTTTTATTTCATGTGGTCGAGCCATACATGCCGAGCTTTAACAAAAGAGACTTATAGAAGATACAACTTAAAAGAAAAGGTAAAGGAGTAAGAATAGGGCGGATATGCTAATGGGTTTATTCGCCCAAGCTCGTCTCTGTCGCACGTCTGCGTCTCCGTGCTGTTGATCAGCTTGCCTTCATTGAAAGCGAAGGAGGTATGGGCCGTCCGCGACCTCGGCCATTCGTTTGCTTGATGCTTTCATCGGTCGAGTCCTTTGACAAGGTGTGCGGCTGCCGCTTAGATGGTTTAAGCCATGTGGACATGTTGCTTCTGACTGGGCCTTTTATAGCGCCCTGCTGGTATGCAAGTCCGAAGTGCGTTGTTGTTCAGTTGAACTGATAACTACGCATCATTTGATTCGGCTCCTCGGCCGCCCATGGAATTTTTAGTGCAAAGTTATGCACCCTGGGGACGTAATGCCCCTCCAGGGGGGGCGAACGACGAGCCCGTGCCCCTATTTGGGGGGAATCGTGGCCGGACTGAGGTTGGCTCGTGCGGCCCGTACGCGCTTTGAGGAGCTGGGTTTGTTACGAGCTGCCTCCTCCGTTGGCTGTACCTCAGCTGCGAAAGCTGCGGTCTGCTCCTCAGTTCGGAGGGAGCGCTCAGTGTTACCATTGACTGTAATAACACCATTTGGTCCCGGCATTTTCATCTTTAAGTATGCGTAATGCGGGACTGCGTTAAGGCGGGCGAATGTGGTGCGCCCAAGCAGCGCGTGGTATCCGCTCCGAAAATGCACTATATCGAAGATTAACTCTTCGCTCCGGAAGTTCTCGGGTGATCTGAAGACTACTTCCAGCGTTACTGTTCCCGTGCAGCGAGCCTCGACGCCCGGTATGACACCTTTGAAGGTGGTGGTGCTGGGATTTGATCCTGGATGAGTCTATGCCCATCTTCTTGATCGTATCCACGTAGATCAAATTGAGGCTACTGCCTCCGTCCATGAGGACGCGCATCAAATGGAATCTGTCAACGATCGGATCCTGGACCAAGGCAGCTGATCCGCCATGTTGGATGCTGGTCGGGTGATCATGTTTATTGAATTTGATTGGGTAAGCCGACCATGGATTGAACTTCGGGGCGACGGGCTCTAATGCGTAAATGTCCGAAGTGCTCGCTTCCTCTCCTTTTTAGGGATGTGGGTCACGTAAATCATGTTTACGTCCTTCACCTCAGGAGGGAACTGTTTCTGGTTTCCATTGTTGGATCGACGAGGTTCATCCTCGTCCTCGCTGTGAGGTTGGGTTTTACTTTGACCCTCCGTCGCTATCTTTCTGGCCTGCTTGAAGACCCAGCAGTTCCGGTTGGTGTTCATTGCTAGCTTGTCAGAGGTGCCATGGATTAGACATGGCCTATCGAGGATCTTGTCAAGCTGGCTGGGTCCGTCTTTGCTCCCTTTAAAGGGCTTCTTTTTCTGACTGGATCTAGGTCCGCTGAACCCTGTGTTTACTGTGACATCCTCGGTGTCGCTCCCGCCATTTTTATGCCTGCGCTTATTTTTACCGCGCCTCGGCTTGCCATTGGCGTCACGAGCTTCCGAAGTGCCGGCCTCGCTGTTATGAGTACTGCGGGCCAGCCAACTGTCCTCTCGCGCGCAAAAGTGGGTCATGAGCGAGGTGAGGGCCGCCATGGTCCTCGGCTTGTCCTGCCCGAGCTGGCGTGCGAGCCATTCGTCTCGGATACTATGCCGGAACACGGCGATGGCCTCGGCATCTGGGCAGTCCATAATTTGGTTCTTTTTAGTTAAGAACCTATTCTAGAACTTTCTTGCCAACTCGTCGGGCTGTTGAATGACGTGGCTAAGGTCGTCGGCATCTGGAGGTCGGACGTATGTGCCCTGGAAGTTGGCCCTGAAGGCATCCTCGAGTGCCTCCCAGCTTCCAATAGAATTAGGGGGCAGGCTGTTCAGCCAATACCTAGCCGGCCCCTTTAGTTTGAGTGGCAGATATTTGATGGCATGGAGATCGTCTCCATGTGCCATGTGGATGTGGAGAAGGAAATCCTCGATCGACACCGCTGGGTCGGTAGTGCCATCGTACGACTCAATGTTGATGGGTTTAAACCCGTCGGGGAACTGGTGTTCCATTACCCCGTCTGTGAAGGAGATCGGGTGGGTGGGACCTCGGAACCGAGCAGATTCGCGTCGGACGTCGGGAGATATCCGTGTATACGTTTGCTCTCGAGCTCGGCCCTTCCTGTCCATCCAAGCGTCGTAGCCATCGCGCCCGGCCGGTGCGCGTCCTCTTGATCCTTAGATGGACTGAGAAGGTGCCCGGTTTGCCTCTATCTGGCGTCTTGCGTCGTATGGCTCGGGATAGTCGACGGGGTCCTTGCCGTAATGGCGTGTCATTGTTTGGGTGTGTAAATTTTTCCCGCACTGGCCTGTCGCGCCCTCTAGGGGGGGCGGTCAGGTTCGTCAGCCCGTCCGCGTGTTAAGAGCATGTCGTTGGCTAATTCTTCGTCGAATTCGACCCACTTATCATTCAACGCGTCTTGATTGGCTTGTAGCTGCTGCTCCTTCCGTCTCATGCTTTGGGCGGTGGCCACGAGGCGTCGTCGGAACCGTTCGTGCTCAAACGGGTCTTTGGGGACTATGAAGTCCTCGGTGCCCAGGCTCTCATCCTCTTCGGACTGAGGTAAGTAATTGTCATCTGCCCCTTCAAAGAGGTTATCGGGGTCCTCATCCTCGGGGATTCCTGCGGGGCTGTGTGGCCGCCCTGGGGAGGTGTGAGAGTCCTCTCCCGAGTTATCGGCGTCGTCTGCTGCATCACCGGTGTTGATGGCAGTGGCGTCGTGCCCGCTGGGGTCCCCGTTGGCGCCTCGTCAGTGCTTTCGCCGACGTCTTGATAGAGGTTTCGGAGTATCCACCATGTACACGTCATAAGTGGAGGTTGCAGTCCACTTGCCGGGGTTGACCAGCGGTGTGGTGGTTTCTGTGGGGCCGTCGACATCTTCATCCATGTCGGTGACTTCATCATAGTCTAACACGTCCGTTAAGTCATCGACCGTGGCGACTAGATGGGTGGTGGGTGGGATATAAATTTCCCAATCGTCGGCTTTAAGCCCGATCTTGTCGTAGACCGAAGTCTGGCTATTTGAGATTGATAAGCTCTGGATGCGATACAGCATCTCATTTAAGTGAGATAGCTCTTCGAGATTCATGGCCTGGCTATAAGCCGAGCTGACTTGAAGAACGACTGGTAGATCGCCTGATGCGTCATTGGCCTCGTGCGGGGCCGTGGTTGATCCCGGATCTGTCACCCGAGCCGGCTCTAGATTCGACGTAGTATCCAAGGTGGCATCCGGAGCGGCGTCGTGGCTTGATGCCAGGACGAGGCTGTCTGTGGTGGAGGTAATCGATTCCTCCGCAGGGCCCTATAGGGGCAAGGGGTTTGATCCGACATCCTCGAAGGAGATCGGTTCCGGGGCCGAGCCCCCAATGTCTGCTAAGCCCTCAATCTAGCCTGGCATCCAACCGGTAAGGACAAGCTCTCCGCGGGAATCCACGGTGTACTCCAAGCCTCCGAAAGTTACGACATGATCTGGAGCGTAATTCTCAACGGAAGCTAGATGGCCCGAAGAGTTAGCGCAAAAGACCATGCTGTCGAAAACGAATAGCTGGCCGGGAACGAAGATGTTCCCGTGGCCGGAGCCGAAGTTGATCTGCAGGTGAGCCATCGAACCTTTTCTGATCTCACAGCGGAACTCTCAATGAAAGCACCAGTGTCGGTGTAAAAACCGGCTGACCTCGGGGTAGGGGGTCCCGAGCTGTGGATCTCGGATCGATGGTAACAGGAACGAAGGAGACGATGTTTACCCAAGTTCGGGCCCTCTCGAAGAGGTAATACCCTACGTCCTACTTTGATTATATTGATGATGAAGTATCAAGTACAAGCTTGATCTAGCTCGAGATCGTAAGGAGAAGTCTAACCCTAAGGCTAGGTGGACGGTAATTGTGATTCCGTGTCCTCTACAGGCTAAACCCCTTGGCTTATATATATGCCAGGTAGGGTATCTAGGGTTACATATGCGGTATACAGGGGTGCGTATGGAGGCGACAAGAGATGTCTTGGGGTATACTCCAACTTCGGCAGATGCAATCTTGATCACATCATGGCTTCCGGAGTCCATCTAGATGAAGATGAGGGCCTTCGGGCCCAACCCGAGGACTATGGGCCGGCTAGGTTGGGACCCCCTAGTCCAGGACACCATCACCAAGGCACCCCAAGGTAATATTCATGGAAGACCCAAGCTTCTAAGCTTGGGGATTCCCGGGATGGCATCCCGTCTTTCGTCTACAATCTATCGGTAACTTACTTCGAGCTATATTTTTATTCATCAAATGATATGAGTTTTAGTTGGAGCGTCTTGTGCCATAGTTTTCTTTTCTTTGTTTTCTTTTTAGTTTGCCACAATCATTGTTTGCTGGACACACCCTTTGAGAGGGACACACATTTATCGTGATTTGATAGAATACAATATGTGCTTCACTTATATCTTTTGAGCTATGCAGTTGCTCTAGTGCTTCACTTATATCTTTTAGAGCACGGTGGTGGTTATATTTTGTAGAAATAATTTCACTCTCATGCTTCACTTAAATCTTTTTGAGAGTCTAATAAAATAGTAATGGCAATTTTCATGTGTTATAAGACTAGTCCAGAAAGGATATGTATTCAAGGGGGGTATAATAAAAAATCTTTCATGTAGATCACTAAATATGAAACGTATGGTTTAATGATATTGATGTCATAATATGAAAGGATATTGTTTCATGATCATTGGTTAGTAGAAATATCGGTATTAAAGCTTGTTATTAACTTCTCATCTAAGTGTTGGTCATGGCATGGTGGGGAGGTTTGAGCATTTTTATGTCCGAAATGAAATCCTTGAGTGTTGTTATAATTGGGGGTGCGCGATGGTTAAATCCTACCAACCTCCTCCCTAGGGGCATGCGAGTAGTACTTTGCTTCGAGGGCTAATAGGCTTTGCAATAAGTATGTGAGTTCTTTATGACTAATTTGAGTCCATGGATTATACGCATTTTCACCCTTCCGCAATTTGCTAGCCTCTCCGGTACCGTGCATTGCCCGATCTCACCTCGAGAGTTGGTGCAAACTTCACCGGTGCATCCAAACCCCGTGATATGATATGCTCTATCACACATAAGCCTCCTTATATCTTCCTCAAAACAGCCACCATACCTACCTATTATGGCATTTCCATAGCCATTCCGAGATATATTGCCATGCAACTTCCACCGTTCCGTCACATGACTTGTGTGTTCATCATCATATTGCTTTGCATGATCATTTAGAGCTGACATGATATTTGTGGCACAGCCACTGTTCATCATTATCATACATCTTACGCTAGATCATTGCACATCCTGGTACACTGCCAGAGGCATTCATATAGAGTCATATTGTTCTACTTTTATTGAGTTGTAAGTAAATAAAAGTGTGATGATCATCATTATTAGAGCATTGTCCCAGTGAGGAAAGGATGATGGAGACTATGATTCCCCCACAAATCAGGATGAGACTCCGGACGAAAAAAAAAGAAAAAAGAGCCGAAGAAAAAAGAGCCCAAGAAAAAAAATGAGAGATAAAGAGAGAAGGGGTAATGTTACCATCCTTTCCCTCACTTGTGCTTTAGAGTAGCACTGTGTTCTTCATATAGAGAGTCTCCTATGTTGTCACTTTCATATACTAGTGGGAATTTTTTGTTATAGAACTTGGCTTGTATATTCCGATGACGGGCTTCCTCAAATGCCCGAGGTCTTCATGAGCAAGCAAGTTGGATGCACACCCACTAAGTTTCAGTTGAGCTTTCATACACTTATAGCTCTTGGTGCATCCGTTGCATGGCAATCCCTACTCCTCGCATTGATATCGATTGATGGATATCTCCATAATTCATTGATCTGCCGAGTTGATGCAAGACTTTCTTCCTCTTTGACTTCTCCTATTGATCCCTACCACCGCATTCTATTCCACCTATAGCGCTATATCCATGGCTCACGCTCATGTATTGCGTGAAGTTGAAAATGCTAAAGTGCATTAGAAGTACGATCCAATTGCCTGGTTTAACACCGGGGTGCTCATGATTTATATTTATGTGGTGAAGGCGGAGTCATGCCATGCTAACATGATAAAATGACTGGGGATAACATTCGTTAAGGATCGTATATTTTCAAAGTTTAATGATTATGCTTCTTATATTCATGGATATTATTATGTTGATATTTGTTACTTCATCATTTCTCAATATTTATACCGTAAAGAGATTACATGATACACATGTTAGGTAGCATTCAAGATCAAAAATTCTGTTTTTATCATTTACCTACTCGAGGACAAGCAGGAATTAAGCTTGGGCATGCTGATACGTCTCCAACGTATCTATAATTTTTGATTGTTTCATGCTATTATATTATCAATCTTGGATACTTCATATGCAATTATATGCTATTTTATATCATTTTTTGGGACTAACCTATTAACTCAGTGCCCAGTGCCCGAGGTCTTCATGAGCAAGCAAATTCAATATCAAATAAAGTGCAAACGGAAAAAATCTTTAGATTAATTTTTTCTGAACCATAAGGGATCCTAGAAGCTTCGGGAGGAGACCAGACGAGATACGAGAGAGCCACAAGCTCGAGGGGCGCGCACAGAGGGGTAGGCGCGCCCCCTGAGCTTGTGGGCCCCACGCAGCTCCGTTTGACCTAATTCCAAGCCTATAAATTCCCATATATTCCCAAACCAATAGAACGCAAGATGATATAACTTTTCCGCCGCCGCAAGCGTCTGTTCTTCCGCGATCCCATCTGGAGGCCTTTTCCGGTAATCTGCCGGAGGGGGAATCGATCACGGAGGGCTTCTACATCGACCTTGCTGCCCTTCCGATGATGTGTGAGTAGTTCATCACAGACCTACGGGTCCATAGCTAGTAGCTAGATGGCTTCTTAAAGAGTTACTCTGTTTGTCATGAACTTAAGACCATAGATGCATGCTGGATAGCGGTCGATTGGTGGAGTAATAGTAGTAGATGCAGTCAGGAGTCGGTCTACTTGTCTCGGGCATGATGCCTATATACATGATCATTGCCATGAATAACGTCATAACTATGCACTTTTCTATCAATTGCCCAACAGTAATTTGTTTACCCACCGTATGCTATGCGTTCGAGAGAGAAGCCTCTATCACTACTGCAGGCGACCGCTAACGCGACACATGAATCAGAGACCCCGTGATCAAACTGTGTGCGATGCATGAATCGCAAACGGTGTTGTAATAAAACATCGCCAATAAGACGAACTATGTGCGATGCCCGAGACTTCAAGGACGATTCAGATTAGAGACGCGTGTGCGATACGTGGCATACAGTTCACCCATACGAACTGTTTGCGAAGAGCCAGAACAACAGAAACGGGCAGCCAGTTCGAGGTGTGTGTGATACACGGCATACAGTTCACTTGGATGAACTATTTGTGATTACCCAACACAACCGAAACAGTCAGGCAGATCAAGGTGTGTGCGATATACGACATGTGGTTCACTCGGATGAACTGTTTGTGATTACCCAACACAACAGAAACGGTTCAACTTAACAAGATGTGTGTGATACGCGGCAAACAGGTCAGTAATCTGAAATGTGTGGGAAGACGGATAACAACACGGATGATTCCCACTAATAACCTGTGTGTGTTGTAGGAAAACGCTTGCTGGTATACAATTGTCAGCGATTGATGAAATCATCACCTACGGGTTCCCTAGTTTAGCCCGTGGCCGATGTGATTTGCTCTGTCCGCACAACATCTATGCTCTGTCTACACAACAACAACATATATACTTATAAGAACATTATTGCATAACCAAATTAAACATCCAATTACAAAAGTGACTACACACACCAATGTAAACAATTACATGCACACTAAACTAGGAGAAATGATCATCTAATCATCTACTTCTTGTTGTGAAAACGCTTGCCATTGCTCTGCTTCTGGCTGGATCCCTGGCCGTTTTGGGGAAGAAGGAGGCACTTCCTCATGTCAACGATTCGCCTGTACATCTCGTAGCTCGTGTATAGCTACTTGGCCGCGTACACAATGTGAGCTTCGTCGAGTTTCTCCATCCAGGCCGAGTGCCAGGCACGCTTGTCCTTGTTGCAGGAATCCTTCATGTCTCTGTAGTAGGGGTCGATGATGGCCTCGGCGAGGTGAACCAGTGAGTCCTTCTCATGCTTCTTGCTGCCCCAGATCTTGTATTGGCCCTGGGTGTCGACAAGATTCTGGCAGGCGATGCCCGAATTCTTGAGCACCTTTACATCGTTGGTGATGTCCACCGTAGCGAACATGTAGTGGGGGCTGTTGACAAACCTGGCGAAATGCTCGCAAGGCCTTGTGGCCAGGCAGTAGTGGTAGACGAGGATGTGATTGCGCACGCACATCTGGGCGACGACGACCTTGTGACGAGACCCGGCACGAGCGCGGGTGTACTCGAGGTCGAACCTGACCACCTTGTACTTCTCCGCAGCAAGCAACAACTCCATAGTGTGGATGGAGTTCTCCACCCAGATTGGGTTGTTGGTGTACACCACCGAGAGCTCTATGAACCTTCTATGGGTGTGCACTGCAGCATGCATGGTGAACTACCGCTCGTCGTGGGTGTGCTTCTTGCAATACTCGGGCGCGATCGAAAGGTTGAAGAGACACAAGGGTTAAATGGCCGCTATAATAAATGGGGGCCGGATAGCCTGTAATCGTCACGTCTTGTCACCACGTTCCTAGCGGAGGATTCCAGTGCATGCTTGAGCACCCCACACACGTTTCATTTGACCACGCTTGGGCTCGAAGATGCGCCAAGTTTACCCGTGGGTGATGAGGTCAAAGTTACACAGACGGGTAATGATGGACACTCAAGTGCGATAATTCTGGGCACACAGTTGAAGAAACCAACTGTGTACAATAATGTCAAAGATCGCTGTCGAGACCACAATATAGATCGTTTGCGATGAGATCGATAGGGAAACACATTCAAGAATGGTAAATAAAATCAAGTCCATTAAGGTCCAGATATTAATCGGCCATTGCATATGAAGGTCAAAATAGTACTACCAATGTACGAGTCTCATACGATGCCATTTCAACGATTGTACCACAAAAGCCCGAAATATTACAATGTTCAAATTCCAGAGTTAGAAGGCTCAAATTCGAAGATTACAAGGTTCAAACTGATATTAGAAATGAAATTCAGCTCATGCAGCTGCAGACGCCCACGTTGATCAGCTGAACATGGACATATGAGAGGTTCAAACTGATATTACAACTTGTAACACCCTTTTCGAAACCTCAACATTTCGGCAAAGGGATCAGCCACTGACAAGTCATGTATGGGCTTGTCATAATTACTTTCGATTACTCTGTCAACTGAACTTCCAAAATGAAATTCAGCTTCTTCAGAGCCTTTTCCATTCTGCCATAGCCGCCGGCACTGATCAGCAAACCATTCAATTTTGCGAAGCAAATGTAGGGCAAACCTCATTACCTTTAGCACCCTTGCTCTCACAACAAAAACCAGGCGAATATAATCTCCGGTAAGGGGTCCCTCGGTAGGAGTTCAAAGTAATTTCTGAGAGATGCAGATCGAGGCATTCGATGTGGTTGTTATATTGTATCACATTATCCACTACCGGGCCTAATCTTATCTGCAAAAGAAGAGAACGTATTAGTGCCTACATGCAGTTTCGAACACTACTACAGGCCTCTTTGATTTGCAAGATTTCTAAAATACACGAATAGAGTGACATGCCATTGTCGATCCTACATGATTAACATGGGCATTTGATTACAATCCAGAAAAACGTGGGCTTCTTCCCAAGAGGTTGGAGTGGATGGAAATTTCCCTATGAAAACTAGTACAGATGAATCCAAAGGAGAAATGCATATGGATTGTAACCTTATGAACCAAGCAACCACTATAGGGAAAAACATCTATGTACTGAAATCCTCCAAACTTCCTTCAGAAATCGTAGTACATTCATCATTGTAAACTTGGGAAAAGGTACCAACAAATTGAACTCCTTTATGGTTAACATTTAACAGGAAAGGAGCATCACCTCGATATATAGCTTCTCCAGGCATCGAAAGCATCTCAGGAAACTGACAACTTCGTCCAGGTTGGGGCCGATAGATTCTAGTGCAAAGACCTTCACTGTGCGCAGATACGGGGTCAAGCTTGTCGGGTTCATTTTCTGGGTAGACGAACATACATCTTCAAAATTAGAAAAAATGTTAATTTCAAGAAGGAGAAGAAGAAGGTGACTGTTGTACCTGAACGGGTCTGGATCCAATAACAAGTTCGGAGAATTTTGCAGACGAGTAGCCCACCACTGTCAATTTCGGCGCAGAAATGACACTGATTCTTGTTGGACCTTGTTGATCAACTACAAGTAATCTCTCAAGTAAAGGTGTGTCCTCAATGACCATACTGTGATACACCTTCTGTGATCTCTTGTTGCAGCACTAGCAACACACATAAATTGTCCGGAGAGTCATTGAGGTGATGTGGAAGCTACTCAACCCATTGATCGCCTGAAGACGAAGGTACTCGAGTGTAGTACAGTCGCAGAGCAGGCGCTCCATGTCATCCTTGGGGATGCAAATGACGACGAGCTCGAGGTGCTTCAGTCGAGGTAGAAAAAGAGCGGGCACATCATTAATCGGGGGCAAATGGCAGTTCATAAACCTGGCGAGCCGCAGCTTGGGCGCGAGGCGGAGCGCGGACGGTGGCAGCAAGCGCATATGTCCATCATTAAAATTGAGCTTCTCGAGGTGATCTAGGGTGGGGGATCGGAAGCACTCGTCAAGCTTGGCTCGGTTCTTGCCATTGGAACGGAACTTGCCCGTGATAAGGCCTCTGATTGGGCCAGGGTGCCTGCCCAGGATCTGGGACAATGCGTCCAAGCTTTTGCGATAGCCATGTAAGAGCTTGTGGACGTTGATGAGGTCGATAGGGGTGTAGTGCCATAGGGGGCACCACCGCCGGGAAAGGACGGTTGTCCGCGCACCATATTTGATTGGGATGAGGGATATGATGATGATCAACATATCATCGGGGAGGCTGCTGATGACGTCTAGGCCCGCCGGAGTCACTTGCAGTTCTTGCTCGACCCGCCTCCGCTTGTTGGCCGCCTCGTCCTCCACCTCCGGAATCTCCTCGGCGGTGACGCTATCTGATAGGATTGGAGGAGTGGGAGGATAGGGAATATTTAGGTAGAACAGGGCAGAAGAAAAGTGTATTGGTAACTAGAAGTTACTAGGTAGAAACAGACTTAACAAAGTCAGAAAATGGAATCCCTATTGGTTTCTTAAATACTACACAATTACTTTGATATTGCTAGGTAAGTCAACATGCAGATACTTGAAAAGAACACTTACTTCGAACAAAGTCTGGACGGATGATATCGTCGGGGAAGTTAGCATATATCATATGACCAGGCTCTTTTAGGTGCAGTGCAATTTTAGTGCCAGCTTTCACTACATAAAACTTAGAAATTTATGTCCAAAGGCCCGCGCCAAAATAGGAGTGACCATGTTCATCAAGTTTTATGGAAACAACGATTATAAATCCATGGTTTGTGTTCAATATGACATTCCTGGAGTCTTCAGTTATGTAAAGGCCAAGATTGTGTACTACAGTTGCTGTTGCAAAGCAAGGGATGTACTGCAGGAAATGATAAGATTGTTAAAGAATAGGGTAACATGCAAATATGGGAGTAATTGAAAGAACATTACACAGCAGTTGAAATCAAAGGACACAAATTTATAATTAAACAGATAGTGTAACCATGATGTCATGCAAATATGAGAGTAATCGAAAGAACATTACAACATTAATTTGCTTAATATAGAAAGAAGAAAAATCCCCTTTGACGTGTATGCTGCATGTGGCACCTTTTATCCAAATGCAGCAATATATAGTATATGTTCAGAAAAGTAGGTCATGCCAACCAAGGTAGGGTGAGATTGAACATACCGTGCACCTCCTAAAGTCATCTGGTACGGTGAGATGGAACTCCTCGGCTATATGGATGGGTCCACATTTCCTTCGTCGGTTGAACCTGAAATTCGTCATCTGGTACTCTGCATGTGGCACCTTTTATCCTAAACCGACGAAGGAAACGTGTATGCTGGGTCAACGGCGAGCAGCATCGAGAAAGTCGATGGTGATAGGCGGCGGCAAGCAGCAGTGGCAAAATGCGGTGGGGTTTGCCGGCAGCCGGCGGCGGCGACAGGCGTCGAGCTACGTGGTTGCTGCAGCGATACGCGGTGACATGCAGAGTCGTAGAGGAGTGCAGATGCGAATGGGGACCGGGGGGTGGTGGGCGGGGTGAGGGTTTTGTGACGTGGGGATGTTGAGTGTTTTCTTTTTTCCTTTTTGAATTGGGTGGTGAGGGTTTTTTGTCCCACAAAGCGTTTTGGAGGCAACAGTTTGGTAGAGCCAACCGTGTGTGATTAACATCACTCCGGTATATTTTTTTTTAAAAACATCAGTCCGGTGTGAGGGTGATACGGAGTGCCGTTTGATCTTTGTACATCCTATAGTGCAGACGTGCGATCCATGGGGATGCATTCTGGCCAATCAGAACACACATGCCGCGGCACAATGAAAGTCATCGCACACGGTTCAAATCTGGGAAAATCACCAAGTTTCAGGGTGGGTCCACATTTCCTTCGTCGGTTGAATCTGAAATTTTTACCCACGCTAAACATTCACCCTAATATGCATAAAATTCCATCAACCAAACTGCATACTCATCCCACATTTAGACATAAGTAAACATAGATATAAGCATACTCAGGCATAGCAAGCGTACTCAAGCATAGTTCAACCATATATAGTTCAACCGATATTAAGCATACTCAAGCATAGTTATAATTAAGACACTAGATAGCCATATGTAGTTCAATCCCACATCTCATCTGCTGACAGGCCTGCACGAAGGTGAAGCTTCTCCATGTACTCAGCGTACGCGGCGTGCGCCACCCTGCAAGAATACATCTGCTTGAAGGAGCCAACGGCTCGTCCTCTTGCATGCGCCAGAACACTTCCATACTCGTGATGAAGCCTTTGGTTGCAAAACAGGCATCCAAAGCCCCTATTCCAGGTCCTCACACGCTTGTTATGCAGTCCCGCATAAAGCTCCCTGAGCTTTTGCCTCTTGAACCTCTTCTGGCCATCTTCGTCCTCGCTATCGACATCGTCAGATAGCACCTATACATATAGTAAAAAAATGTGGCATCGGTATATTTTATAATAATGCGAATTCAGCAGGCAGAGTTTATGAAACATAATATATCCTGTGACAGCGTGAACCCTAAATCATCAAGTGATCTTGATGAAAGAAATGCATAAATAGAGAGCACACAACTTAGTGCAACAAAATTAAGAGTCTGATTGGTTTGCTACCAACATTTGGCAGAATCAAAAGTTTGGTTTGCTACCGACATTTGGCAAAATCAAAAGTTGCCAACACTTGACAACCTTTTGTGAGATTGGCAATGAACAATGGAATGCAAATTAATCTCTAGCTAACATTTGGGAGTTGCCAAAATTTGGCATGCCAACGACTTTTGGCATCAAAATCAATTGTCAAGATCTGGCTAGGAATTATTAGCAACACTAACCCTAGTCGGATTATTTTTTTAGGAGAACAGGGAGGCTCCTCCCCGGTTCCATTACTCGAATGAAACCCTCATAGTGTCATACATCAGCTCACTAAGAGGAGATGTTCGAAAGCAACAGCTAAAGGGAAATACACAACGACAGAAGTATGAGGATTACAAGTTATCCTGTGCCCCAAAGGGGTCCCTAGTCGGATTTTTAGTAGAAATCATTTGTACAGAAGAAACAATTAATCGCTTATCACTTGTACCATTCAAACAATCAATACACTACACGGATCTATCAAATCTAACTTAGATTTCATGGATTGAGAGAACATAACCATAGGATTTCTTTTCCAAAAAGGGGGAGGCAGGACTAACCAGAGAAACCCTAGGATATATTTGCCACATAAATGGGTATAGATGACTAACCGGTTCTCCGTCATCGCCGGAGTCGTCGCCGGAGTCGCTGTGGACCTCCGGCTCCAGCAATGGAAGCATGATGTTGTCGATGACGTCAACGTCGCGCTTCTGCCCGCGTGAGACCTCGTCGGCGGCGACGGCAACCTCTGTCTCCAGCTTCACACCGTGCTCAGGTGCTTCAACAGCCCCGACGTCACCACTCCCTCCGATGGTGCGCTTCGGCGGCATCCTCATACACTGACGGCGGTGACGACTGAGAACGGCGTCGAGGATGCAGGCGGAGAGAGAGGATTGTGTGTGTAGCGAGAATGGGGGGTGCGCCGCCTATTATGACCAGCGGCTCGGGCGCGCCATTAATATGGAGCAGTGGGAGCGAGGCAGGCGGCGGTCAAAGGGCTGACTCGCCTCCCGGTGAGCCTGCGCAGCAGACTGCTGGCATGCCTACCTTCATTTCACACAGCTACTCGCACGCCTCCCGGTGACACTGCGTAGCGAACACGCCTCCCATCAATTCACACACCTGCCCACACACCTCCCGGCCAGCCTGAGCGGCGGACTGCCCGCGTGCGTCCTGTCAACTCACGCCTGCTTGCACGGCACACGAGACGCGTGGCGGCACGTATATTGTTTTTCTTTTTTGATGATTAATTCTGCCGCTTTATTACTTAACCGAAGTATGGCACGTACATTGTAGGTCTAATGCCCACGGTACGAGTAAATAATCCGTTTGCAATATTGGTTGCGAATTATTAATAATCTCCCATTTGTAAGAAGAATATATCAAAACTTGTCTCAAATTTGACAAAAAAAATACAATATCACAGTCTATTGGTGTCCATATGACACCGCGATAAGTTTCATGAATTTCAACTAAGTTTTGGATTTACTGGATTTTAAAAATCAAGATTCTCAATGTTTGAAATTTCTTGCATGGGGACTAAAAATGCACCTAGGGACAAACATATGATTTTCCAATCCATTTTGGTGCACTACCACGTGTGCATGTAGCTCAAATTTGATTTTTGCACATTATATCCCGAGGAAATCAATCAATTTATAAAAACGTCTGAATGATGTGACACCCCCGACTCGACCGTGCACTAATCATACACGCAAACATGCACGATGAAGACCAGAGACTCACGGGAAGATATCAGAACACAACTCTAGACACAAATTCAAACATAAGGGAGTTATATTGCAAACCAAGGGTCACGAGGACTCGAATACATAAGTCAGCGAAAGCAACAATATCTGAGTACAGACATAATTAGACAAGTTTGCCTTAAGAAGGCTAGCAAAACAATGACAACTAGATCAAAAATGCGCAGGCCTCATTCCTGGGGCCTCCTAACTACTCCTGGTCGTCGGTCTCCACGTAGTAGTAGGCTCCGTTGGGGTAGTAGTAGTCATCGGCGGGATCAGCTGTCTTCGGGACTCCGTCATCTGATCACAACAACCGGGTAGAGAGGAAAAAGGTAGCAAAGAAACCGTGAGTACTCATCCAAAGTACTCGCAAGACTTACATCGGATCTATGCTAAGTATGCATCAGTATCAATGGGAAGGGGTTGTATCTGTGGACTATACTGTAGAATGGTAGAGTAGAGGGGAAAGACCTAGCCTATCGAAGACTAGCTTCTTGCAGCATCAGAAGAGAGTAGAGTAACATAATATAGTAACAAGTATATATATTAGCAACGCCCATAGATCCTTCCTCGACTCCCTGCGAGAAAGCGATCCCAGAGCCATCATATCAGTTTAGTAACACAAGTATCCAGTTCTACTTGTAGTAGATCGGGATACAACTCCGAGCGTCCGTTACCATGGACATGGCTATTCGAATAGATTAATTCCTTGCAGGGGTGCACCAACTTACCCAACACGCTCGATTAACTCTGGTCGGACACACTTTTCCGGGTCATGCCCGCTCTCGGCTGATCAACACGCCGTAGTCCTACCTAGGCTCAACAGAGAGGTCAGCATGCCGGTCTACATCCTAAGTGCGAAGGGGTCATGGGCCAATCGTCCTAAGCACTCCTGAGCGTTGCACGACTGGCCAGGGACCAGACCCACCTCCTTATACAAGCGTAGGCGGTTACCGTACACCCCAACAATCAGCCCACATCTCTGAACTGTGACATCTGAAGAGCTTTCGGAAGAATCGTACTATGCCGAGTGCCCATAACTTATCCCGCTTGGTGGTTAGTGCGAAAAGGCCAGAGGCCTACACAGATCACATATCCAAACCCGTTAGTGTATTGGGAGCTCGCGAAGACGATCAGTGATCCTGTCGCCCTGTCTCGCGGTCTTACGACAAGGGCCAGTCCCATCCCTCTCTAGGGCGGTCTCTGCCTGCCCGGTTGTGCCGCGTCATAAACTCTCGCGGGTACCCTTTGGTTCAAGCCAACTTCATCATATTACTGGACTAACTCTCGCGGGTACCCTTGGGGTCGACCCGACTTCATCTAGGGACTGTAGTAGTAGCCAAGGTAACAGTGTGTCCATAACATCAAGGGAATCTGAGGAATCACCCTCGATAGATTCTTGCTCGATGTAAAATGTCAAGGTGAACTTGGAGGAATCACCCTCGATGGGTTCACACTTGAGGTGCTGCATGACAGAGTCATCATCGGGAGTGGTTAGCGAGGAATCACCTCGGTAAACCACATCTGATGTGCTACACTACAGAGATATCATCAGAAGTGAGATACGAGGCATCACCCTCGGCACTCGATAGTAGCTCTGCAGAGTCCTACAACTAAGGGGGTGCTGGTGGTGTGTTCAGTCTCTGTACATCGATCACATTGATCGAATCATCGGTAGTAAAGCATGGCAACAAGGACAAGGGTGTGGGGCCTCTGATGGATCACTAACCAACCTATACTAAGCATATAGGACAACAGATAAAGTATTAACAACAGGTTACAAAATCAGGCTATGCATCAGAATAGGAGGTAACGAATACATTAGCAAAATCTAATGCAAGCATGGGAGAGAAAGAACGGGCAATATAGGAATGATCAAGGGGGTTTTGCTTGCCTGGAAGCTCTGCGGCAAGGGGATGGTCGTCTGCGGCGTAGTCATAACCAGCGGCGTCAGCGTCGGTCTTGGGGTCTACCGGAGAAGAAGAGGGGGAAGAAACAATAAATACAAAGCAAACAAATGCATCACATTGCATGACATGACAGTATGCTATGCTAGGGGTGACCTAATGCAGTGCTAAGTCTTATAGGCGGAGCAAGAAAATATCCGAAAATATTTTCCCGGCTTTAGGCATTTATCGGACAGACGATCCGGAGGGGAAGGTTCCATGTTTGTAGTGTTGGAGGCATGTGACAGGTATGTGGATGGCGTATCCGGATTCGTCTTATTTTTCTGATCATTTTTCATATATAAATTATTTTCATCTGAGTTACAGATTATTTTATATGATTTTTCAAAGTTTTAAACAATTTCTGTAATTATTTATATTTCGAAAATAAATGGTTAAATTGCTACGGGTACACAGAAGTGTACCCAGCTGTGCACACAGCCAGTGGCTGACTGGTGGGACCAGGTCAACTGCTGACTCAGAAGTCAACAGTTGACTGGTTAACAGTCAACAGTGCAAGGTGGGTCCCGGCTGTCATAGGGTCAATTAGTTAAACGATTTTGCTTAGATATTTTAGTTAGTACTGGGGGCCAGTAGTCAGTGACTTAAATAATGGGGGGGGGGTTAGTCTAAAATGGGTTAGCCCCCTAATTAAAACAGGCCGGCCCATGTGGCAGTGGCACATCAGGCTGTGCCATGGCTGTGCACGCCATGGCCGAGCGCAGCGAGCAGCAGTGGGCACCGACCAAGGGCGAGCGGCGGGCGAGGCCACGCACAGGCGTGTGCGCGGCGGCGCGGCCGGGCGCAGCGGCGGCCAAGCACGGCGCGCGGCGACAATAGCAGGCAGCAACAGCTGGAGCAGCAGGGAGTAGCAAGCAGCAGCAACTAGCAGCAGCAGCAGGGGAGCAGCAGCAGCGCATCAGCAACAGCAGTAGCAAGCAGCAGTAGCAGCGCAGCTAGAGGCAGTAGCAGCACACACGCACACGTACGCAGGAGCTCGAGCGAGCTCGGGGGAGGCGGCTACGGCGTGGATTCGAAGGGGGAAAGAAGGGGAATTGGTGGAGGAGCTCACCGGGAAGGCACACGACGGCGCGGCGAGAGGTTAGGAGCAGCAGAGGCGGCGACTCGACGCGGCGGAGCTCGGTGGCCGAAGGAAGAAGAAGGAGCGGATCCGGCGATGCAGGGGTGCTGAGCTCATAGTGGTGGTCGTAGACGATGCAGAGGAGCACGGAGGAAGCTCGTGGGCACGGCGGTGCGGCGCGGGGAGGCCGGTGGCTACGTGGGCAGCGAGGCCAAGACGACGGCAGCGACAACCATGGTGGGCGAGGTAGTAGCAGCGTGTGGGGAAGGAGGGGGAAAAGATCTGGCGTGGGTCCAGAGAGGCCGCGGTGGAGGTCTTATCAACCCACGATCGCCAGTAGCGACGCGGGCAGCGAGCTGGCGCGGCGGGGACGAACCCTCGCTCGGTCGTGTTCGACAGGTGGAGGAGAGAGGAGGGAGACGACGGGGGAGCGGGCTGGGCCGGCTGGGCCAGGCACTGTGCACTAAGGCCCAGTGCACAGTGGCCTTTCTCTTTTCTTTTTCTGATTCTTTTCTCTTTTCTTTTTATAGAGACTGTTTGCATTAGTTTGGGCTGCCAAATGGACTTTGTAAAATGTGGGACTTGGACACATAAATACCTTACAATATTTGGCACTGTCACAAAAAGTTTGGAAAATATTTGAAGCTGTTTGAATTTTTCATAAATGGAAAAGTATTTAAAAATGCTGTTTTGGCACTGTTTTAATTGCTATAGCCCATTTAAGCAAATAAGTGATGTTGTTTTCCTTAACAATTAATTGTTATGAAATATTTGCTAAATGATGGACTATTTTGCAACCATGTTGGAGCAACTGCAAATTTCACTTGCAATTTGAATTGAATTCAGTGATGGAGTTTGAAATGAGATATGAATCCACAGTGATCAAGCATTGCAAAGCAAAGTGACTTAGCATAATCATGCTGGATTACTGTAGCTTAATACATGGGGGTGTTACAACTCTCCTCCTCTAAAAGAAATTCTCGTCCCGAGAATTAAGAGGTAGAAGGGAAAAGATCGGGGTATTCTTCACGAAGGCGATCCTCGCGTTCCCAAGTGGCTTCATCTTCAGTATGATTCGACCACTGCACTTTAAGGAACTTGATTACCTTCTGACGGGTTCGACGTTCATCTTGATCAAGAATGCGGATCGGATGCTCTTTATAAGAGAGATCATCTTGCAATTCGAGCATTTCATGATCCACTGCACGGTGTGGATCCTTGAAGCAATGACGAAGTTGCGATACATGGAAGACATCATGGATGTGAGAAAACTGCGGTGGCAATTCCAATTTATAGGCCACATATCCACGTCTGGCGAGAATGCGGAAGGGTCCAATGTAGCGAGGAGCTAACTTGCCCTTGATTCCAAAGCGATGAGTGCCCTTCATAGGAGTGACACGCAGATAAGCTTGTTCACCAGGTTGATAGATCGATCCCTAGTGTTTACGATCATAGTTGCTCTTCTGGTGGGACTGGGCCGCCGTGAGATTTTCCCGGACAATACGGACTTGCTCTTCAGCTCGTTGGATAATATCCGGACCGATGAGCAGCCGTTCCCTAGTTTCTGACCAATTCAGAGGGGTTCGGCACTTACGTCCATATAACACCTCGAAGGGTGCCATCTTCAAGCTAGCTTGATAGTTGTTGTTGTATGAGAATTCAGCATACGGGAGAGATTCTTCCCACTTCTTGCCAAATGAGATGACACAATCACGTAGCATATCTTCGAGCACTTGGTTAACTCGTTCAACTTGACCTTGGGACTGGGGGTGATAAGCTGTGCTCCAGGTTATATGAGTTCCCATAGCTTCTTGGAAACTTTCCCGGAACTTTGTGGTGAAGAGGCTGCCACGGTCTGAACTGATCTCCTTCGGAATACCGTGGAGTGTCACAATCCTGGAGATATACAAGTCTGCTAACTGACTAGCAGTGATTGTCTTCTTGACTGGCAGAAAATGTGCAACTTTGGAGAATTGGTCGACGACGACAAGAATAGCATCGTGACTTTTTTTTTATTTGGGTAAGCCAGTAATGAGATCCATTTGAACCTTATCCCATTTCCATTCAGGGATAGGAAGCGGTTGCAGAAGTCCAGTAGGTTTTTGATGTTCTGCTTTGACGTGACGGCAAATGTCACATTCAGCAACATATCTAGCAATGTCTTGCTTCATATTAGACCAACAGTATCTCTAACGAATGTCTTGGTACATCTTGGTACTACCCGGATGAATAGACAGAGGTGTGTCATGTGCTTCTTTCATAACTTTCCCTGTCATATCGTCGAACTGGGGTACCACAAGGCGATCTTTGAAGAACAAAGCTCCATCCATTTTAAGTGAGAAATCTGAGGGCTTACCAGAGGCAAGGTCATGCTTAATCTGGTCAACTTCAGTGTCATTCCTCTGCGCAGTCTTGATAGATTTCTTGAGAGTTGGTTCCAGGACATGGGTATTGAGAGAACCCTGTGGAACAATATGAAGGTTCATTTTGCAAAGTTCCTCATAAAGAAGGGGTTGAGCTTGCTGAACCATGAGGTTGTTGCAATAAGACTTGCGGCTCAAAGCATCGTCCATAACATTAGCCTTACCAGGGGTATATGAAGTACCGCAATCATAGTCTGTAATTGCCTCCATCCATCTTTGTTGACAGAGATTCAAGTCAGGCTGAGTAAACAGATATTTCAGAATTTGATGATCAGTGTAGATCTCGTAACGATTACCGAGAAGGTAATGTCGCCACAACTTCAGTGCATATATAACTGCAGCAAGTTCGAGATCATGAACTGGGTAGTTCTCTTCATGAGGACGCAACTGTCGAGCGCCATAAGCGATCACTTTGCGCTCTTGCATTAGGACACAGCCTAATCCTTGACGGGATGCGTCACAATAAATCACGAAATCCTTGCGAGAATCTGGAGGAGCAAGCACTGGGGTAGATGTCAACTTGTCTTTGGGTGTCTGGAAACTTTCCTGACATTTTTTAGTCCACTCAAACTTAATGCCCTTGTGAAGTTAATCAGTCAAAGGCTTGGCAATCTTGGAGAAGTTCTTGACAAAACGGCGGTAATAGCTGGCGAGTCCGAGAAAACTCCTGACTTGCTTAACATTCTTCGGAGGAGTCCAGTCAAGAATAGCCTGAACTCGCTCTGGGTTGACAGCAATACCATCCTTGGAAATCACATGACCAAGGCAGGTTACTTCGGATAACCAGAATTCACACTTGGAATATCTGGCATATAGCTGATGCTCTCGAAGCTTTTCCAGTACAAGACGAAGATGTTTTGCATGTTCTTCTTTATTCTTGGAATACACCAGGATCTCATCCAGATAAACCACGACAAACTTGTCGAGGTATTCCATGAAGATATAGTTCATCAATCGAGAGAATGTTGCTGGAGCATTGGTTAAGCCGAAAGACATGACGGTGTACTCATATGAGCCATATCGAGTAACGAAAGCGGTCTTCGGAATATCCTCTTCACGGACTCTGATCTGGTGGTAACCCAACCTCAGATCAAGTTTAGAGAATACTGAGGAACCAACAAGTTGATCATACAGATCGTTGATCCGAGGAAGCGGATACTTGTTCTAAATTGTTGCCTGGTTGATAGGTCGGTAATCTTGGACCAAACGATTCGTACCATCCTTCTTCTTTACAAAGAGAGAAGGTGCTCCCCAAGCAGAGGAACTTGGATGAATGAAACCCTTACGAAGTGACTTGTCGATTTCCTCCTTAAGTTCAAGGAGTTCATGCGGCGGCATCTTGTAGGGATGCTTCGCAATAGGAGTGGTGCCTGGTTTTAAGTTGATGACAAATTCGACAGCTCTAATAGGGGGTATTCTAGGAAGTTCTTCTGTAAAGACATCTTGGAAGTTGCAAACGACTGGAACGTTTTTGATCCCCTCAAGAGGTGAAGCGTTCAACGCATTCAAAAATAAATCTGGGCTTCGGCATTTCGAATAATTCGAGCAGAGTAGTTCACTATCTCGTCCGAAGGATGTAGGAGTTGGACGGTTGTAGTGGCACAATCGATTGAAGCAATATGAGCTTTCAACCAGTCCATTCCGAGTATGACATCGATGTTGGAAGACTTGAGGGTGATGAGTGAGGCAAGAAATTCTACCCCTCCGATCTCAATGGGAACATTATGGCTTATCATGGAGGCATGACAATGGGATCCCGAGGTATTAACAATTAATGGGGAGTGCATTTCTTCACGTGATATACCATGCATGAATGCAAACTCTTCAGAAATGAATGAATGTGATGCTACTGAATCAAATAAAACAGAAGCTGGTACTGAATTAACAAGAAGAGTACCCATCACAGTAGCAGGCTGATCTTGAGCTTCATTCAGATCAACATGGTAAGCTTGACCACGACCATAAGAAGGTCTGGCATTGTTGTTGCGGGGCTGGTTGTTACCACGGCCAGTGGATGGAAGAGCAAGCTGATTCTGATTCTGATAGCAGTCTCTGGCAAGATGACCTGGAAGACCACAGTTGAAGCAGAGCCCGTCATTGGGACGGGGAGCAGGAGCTCGGGGTGGTGTAGCTTGGGGTCTCGGCTGCCTCATTGGTGGAGGAGGCAGACGAGGCGCGGCATAGGACAGCCTTGGTGCAGGGGCAGCTGGACGGTACATGCTGTGGGGAATCCATATTCGACGCTTCTGTCCTGACGCGCCAGAAGATGAGCCAACGTCACGGTTGTGCTTGAGTGTTTCCTTATGTTCCTTCAGACCAGTCTCCACCTGAATGGCCTTGTTCACCAAGGTGGCGAAGTCAGTGAAATCTTGAACAGGGAGTGCAAGCTTGATATCAGGGTGAAGTCCTTCGCGAAACTTTTCCTTCCTGTGAGCATCAGTAGCAATATCCTCTTCAGCATAGTGGGACAAGTCAATGAACTCCCGATGATAAACATCCACGGTCTTGTTTCCCTGTGTGAGGTTGTGGAACTCTCGCTTCTTCCTGTCCATAATTCCCTGAGGAATGTAGCGGGCACGGAAGGCAGCTTGGAACTCCAGCCAGGTAATGACTGTTCCAACAGGTAATGAACGCCTGTGACAGTCCCACCATTGAGAAGCGGGACCCTTCAGGAAGTAGGATGCGAAAGTGACAAAGCTGGCAGGGGCAACATTAGCAGACTCCATCTCATAAGTGATGTCACGGAGCCAGTCATCAGCATGAAGAGGCTGAGTTGAGTTGCGGAAGATAGCAGGGTTGAGATGCACAAAATCTTGCAGAGTTATTGGGGCTGGCTGCTGATTAACATGCGGTTGCAGAAACTGAGCCATGATCCCTTGCATAAATTGACGGTTTAGCTCAAATTGTTGCATCATTCCGGCCATATAGTCGGACGGTGGTGGATTGTTGGCACCACGGCCACGACCACCTGGTCTAACCATCCTGCTAAAATTTAACAGGTGGTAGTTTAGCAATGAGCAATTGCATATGTATGGAATCATTCATGAGGTAACATGCACAATGAAAGAAGTGCAATAGATACATAATAGTAGTCATTAAAGACATAGAGATCCATGCACAGAGTTGGCTACAAACGGCCAGCATGAGTTCAAAAACACACACAGCTAGACAAACTAGGCGGCACGCAGGCACGCGGTGGAGGGATACAACAACGAGACATAGTAAAGGCTACATCAACGTTGGAGAAAACCACTGAAGCGAGGAATCTGCAGGTGATGACGCAGGGTGCCCTCGATAAAACGGATCCCGTGGCCCGTGAACACTGTGAAGCAGAACCTGACCCTCAACTCAAAGAAGGGTTAATTCAAATCTCCGGGTGGATGTGATCACGAGAACCTAGAGTTAGAATTAGCAAAATCTTTAACCCGAATAGAAGAAAAATCAGAATCCCAGGGTAAAGGAGAGGAATAAAAGATCCTAATCCCATCTCCCATCCATTGGCGATGTCGGCCCGTAAGCCACACAACAATGTTAGGAAAATAGTTTTTCAAAGACCAGACTCAACTTCGGCCAAGGAGTTGGAAAGGGGCTTCCTACAGGCAGTCGGCTCTGATACCAACTTGTGACGCCCCCGACTCGACCGTGCACTAATCATACACGCAAACATGCACGATCAAGACCAGAGACTCATGGGAAGATATCACAACACAACTCTAGACACAAATTCAAACATAAGGAAGTTATATTACAAACCAAGGGTCACGAGGACCCGAATACATAAGTCAGCGAAAGCAACAATATCTGAGTACAGACATAATTAGACAAGTTTGCCTTAAGAAGGCTAGCAAAACAACAACAACTAGATCTAAAAGGCGCAGGCCTCCTTCCTGGGGCCTCCTAACTACTCCTAGTCATCGGTCTCCATATGGTAATAGGCTCCGTCGGGGGAGTAGTAGTCATCGGCGGGATCAGCTATCTCCGGGACACCATCATCTGATCATAGCAACCGGGAAGAGGGGAAAAAGGTAGCAAAGCAACCGTGAGTACTCATCCAAAGTACTCGCAAGACTTACATCAGATCTATGCTAAGTATGCATCAGTATCAATGGGAAGGGGTTGTATCTGTGGACTATACTGCAGAATGCCAGAGTAGAGGGGAAAGACCTAGCCTATCGAAGACTAGCTTCTTGCAGCATCAGAAGAGAGTAGAGTAACATAATATAGTAACAAGTATATATATTCGCAACACCCAGAGATCCTTCCTCGACTCCCTGCGAGAAAGCGATCCCGGAGCCATCATATCAGTTTAGTAACACAAGTATCCAGTTCTAGTTGTAGTAGATCGGGATACAACTCCAAGCATCCGTTACCGTGGACAGGGCTATTCGAATAGATTACTTCCCTGCAGGGGTGCACCAACTTACCCAACATGCTCGATTAACTCTGGCCGAACACACTTTTCCGGGTCATGCCCGGCCTCGGCTGATCGACACGCCGTAGTCCTACCTAGGCTCAACAGAGAGGTCAGCACGCCGGTCTACATCCTAAGTGCGAAGGGGTCATGGGCCAATCGTCCTAAGCACTCCTGAGTGTTGTGCGACTGGCCGGGGACCAGACCCACCTCCTTATACAAGCGCAGGCGGTTACCGTCCACCCCAACAATCAGCCCACATCTCTGAACTGTGACATCTGAAGAGCTTTCGGAAGAATCATACGACGCCGAGTGCCCATAACTTATCCCGCGTGGTGGTTAGTGCGAAAAGGCCAGATGCCTACTCAGATCACATATCCAAACCCGTTAGTGTATTGGGAGCTCGCGGAGACGATCAGTGATCCTGTCGCCCCGTCTCGCGGTCTTACGACAAGGGCCAGGCCCATCCCTCTCTAGGGCGGTCTCTGCCTGCCCGGTCGTGCCGCATCATAAACTCTCGCGGCTACCCTTAGGTTCGACCCGACTTCATCATAGTACTGCACTAACTCTCGCGGGTACCCTTGGGGTCGACCCGACTTCATCTAGGGACTGTAGTAGTAGCCAAGGCAACAGTGTGTCCAAAACATCAAGGGAATCTGAGGAATCACCCTCGATAGATTCTTGCTCGATGTAAAATGTCAAGGTGAACTTGGAGGAATCGCCGTCGATGGGTTCACGCTTGAGGTGTTGCACGACAGAGTCATCATCGGGAGTGGTGAGCGAGGAATCACCCTCGGTAAACCACATCCGATGTGCTACACTACAGAGAAATCATCAGAAGTGAGATACGAGGCATCACCCTCGGCACTCGATAGTAGCTCTGCAGAGTCGTACAACTAACGGGGTGCTTGTGGTGTGTTCGGTCTCTGTACGTCAATCACATTGATCAAATCATCGGTTGTAAAGCATGGCAACAAGGACAAGGGTGTGGGGCCTCTGATGGATCACTAACCAGCCTATGCTAAGCATATAGGACAATAGATAAAGTATCAACAACAGGTTACAAAATCAGGCTATGCATCAGAATAGGAGCTAACGAATACAGTAGCAAAATGTAATGCAAGCATGGGAGAGAAAGAACGGGTGATATAGGAATGATCAAGGGGGTTTTGCTTGCCTGGAAGCTCTGCGGCAAGGGGCTGGTCATCTGCGGCGTAGTCGTAACCAGCGGCATCAGCATCGGTCTCGGGGTCTACCGGAGAAGAAGAGGGGGAAGAAACAATAAATACAAAGCAAACAAATGCATCACATTGCATGACATGACAGTATGCTATGCTAGGGGTGACCTAATGCAGTGCTAAGTGTTATAGGCGGAGCGAGAAAATATCCGAAAATATTTTCCCGGCTTTAAGAATTTATCGGACAGACGATCCGGAGGGGAAGGTTCCATGTTTGCAGTGTTGGAGGCATGTGACAGGTATGTGGATGGCGTATCCGGATTCATCTTATTTTTCTGATCATTTTTCATATATAAATTATTTTCATCTGAGTTACAGATTATTTTATATGATTTTTCAAAGTTTTAAACAATTTCTGTAATTATTTATATTTCGAAAATAAATGGTTAAATTGCTACGGGTACACAGAAGTGTACCCAGCTGTGCACACAGCCAGTGGCTGACTGGTGGGACCAGGTCAACTGCTGACTCAGAAGTCAACAGTTGACTGGTTAACAGTCAACAGTGCAAGGTGGGTCCCGGCTGTCATAGGGTCAATTAGTTAAACGATTTTGCTTAGATATTTTAGTTAGTACTGGGGGCCAGTAGTCAGTGACTTAAATAATGGGGGGGGGGTTAGTCTAAAATGGGTTAGCCCCCTAATTAAAACAGGCCGGCCCATGTGGCAGTGGCACAGCCGACTGTGACATGGCTGTGCACGCCATGGCCGAGCGCAGCGAGCAGCAGTGGGCACCGACCAAGGGCGAGCGGCGGGCGAGGCCACGCGGAGGCGGGTGGGCGCGGCCGGTCGCAGCCAGGGAGCACGGCGGGCGCGGCGGCGGCCAAGCGCGACACGCGAAGACAGTTGCACGCAGCAACAACAGGTGCAGCAGGGAGTAGCTAGCAGCAGCAACTAGCAGCGGCGGCAGGGGAGCAGCAGCAGCGCATCAGCAACAGCAGTAGCAAGCAGCAGCAGCAGCACAGCTAGAGGTAGTAGCAGCACACACGCACTCGTACGCAGGAGCTCGGGCGAGCACGGGGGAGGCAGCTACGGCATTGATTCGAAGGGGGAAAGAAGGGGAATCGGTGGAGGAGCTCACCGGGAAGGCACACGACGGCCCGGCGAGAGGTTAGGAGGAGCAGAGGCGGCGAATCAACGCAGCGAGGCTCGGTGGCCGAAGGAAGGAGAAGGAGCGGATCCGGCAATGCAGGGGCGCTGAGCTCAAAGTGGTGGTCGTAGACGATGCAGAGGAGCACGGCGAAGCTCATGGGCACGGCGGTGCGGCGCAGGGAGGCCGGTGCCTACGTGGGCGGCGAGGCCAAGACGATGGCAGCGGCGTACATGGCGGGCGAGGAAGCAGCAGCACGTGGGGAAGGAGAGGGAAAAGATCTGGCGCGGGTCCAGAGAGGCCGCGGTGGAGGTCTTATCCACCCACGATCGCCTGTAGCGACGCGGGCAGCGAGCTGGCGCGGCGGGGATGAGCCCTTCCATGGTCGTGTTTGACAAGTGGAGGAGAGAGGAGGGAGACGACGGGGGAGCAGGCTGGGCCGGCTGGGCCAGATACTGTGCAGTAAGGCCCAGTGCACAATAGCCTTTCTCTTTTCTTTTTCTGATTCTTTTTTGTTTTCGTTTTACAGAGACTGTTTGCATTAGTTTGGGCTGCCAAATGGACTTTGTAAAATGTGGGACTTGGACACATAAATACATTGCAATATTTGACACTGTCACAAAACGTTTGGAAAATATTTGAAACTGTTTGAATCTTTCATAAATGGAAAAGTATTTAAAAATGCTGTTTTGGCACTGTTTTAATTGCTATAGCCCATTTAAGCAAATAAGTGATGTTGTTTTCCTTAACAAATAATTGTTATGGAATATTTGCTAAATGATGGACTATTTTGCAACCATGTTGGAGCAACTGCAAATTTCACTTGCAATTTGAATTGAATTCAGTGATGGAGTTTGAAATGAGATATGAATCCACAGTGATCAAGCATTGCAAAGCAAAGTGACTTAGCATAATCATGCTGGATTACTGTAGCTTAATACATGGGGGTGTTACAAATGATCTTTGATTTTTTTTCTTCCAAAGTTTAACACGACACTCCATTGGTCACATATGTTCACAGCGGAAAAAATTTAACATGCCTCGTAGTGGCGGTGGTGGTGCGGTGTGTGTGTTTGTCGGGGGGGGGGGGGGGTCCAGCAGTACACTATGAGTCGTGAGCCACCGTGTGGGGTTGACCATTTTGTGAGGCAGGTGCCACATTAAAGTCGTGAATTTGTTATTTAAAACATTGCACAGCCCTTTTATACATACATGTTTGGGCCACATGCATGCATGGTGGTCCTCGGACACTCACTCGTGCGGTTATCAGCGATGCGCCCATTCGTTAGCCCGCGAAGGTTATCACTTTTCACCGACATCGAGAGGCATTTGACCAAAGGTGGATTCATCTTGGGATGAGTTACGGTGTGGATCATGGTGAGATTCTGGATCAAAGTTCAAGCGCGTGTGTACACATGAATTCCTCCCACCGGCTCGAAGTGAGGGGGACTACGACACGTCGTGAACTTCTGTGTAGGGCATTTCCGATTTGCGAAGCATGTGCCACATCAAAGTTGTGAAGTGGGTATTCAAACATCACACAACACCTCTTTGGGCATGCAGGCGGTGGTTGTCCTAGGACACTCACTCGCGTGTGACGCTTTCTGTTGGCCCGCGAGGTCATCGTCCATCACTTTGACCTACAGCGAGAAAGGTTAATTTGACCAACAAGGATGATTCTTTTTTGTTTGTGTTACGGTAGGAGTATATAGTACGCGTCGAAGAGGGGGGAGGGGACCAGCATATACTACGCGTCATGAACCTCTCTCCGTGTGGGGACTTTCCAGTTTCCGAGGCAGGTGCCACATGAAAGTTGTGCATTGAGTATTCAAACATCACACAAACACCTCTTTGGGCCACATGCAGGCGGTGGTTGTCCTACAGGACACTCACTCGCGTGCGACGCTTCCATCTGTGGGCCTGCGAGGTCGTCGTCCACCACTTCGACCCAACGAGAGAGGTTAATTTGACCGACAAGGAGGATTATTTTTGGTTTGTGTTACGGTAGGAGTATATAGTACGCGCCGAAGAGGGGGGATGGGACCAGCATATACTATGCTTCATGAACCTCGCTCTGTGTGGGGACTTTACGGCTTGCGAGGCAGGTGCCACATCAAAGTTGTGCATTTTGGGTATTCAAACATCACAACAACCACACACCTCCGTACGTACATATGTTTTGGCCCACATGCAAGCGATGGTGGTTGTTGTAACGCTCCGGACACACCCGCCGGTGGTCGCTACTCCTGGCGGGATCTAGACTGGCCCCACAGATCAATACTAGTCTTTTCTGTGCACTTTGTCCTCACTCATGCGCACCCGGGACCAACTTCCCGGTCGGTCACCCATCCTGAAATTACTCCAAGCTGAGCACGCTTAACTTTGGAGTTCTTTCCGAATGGGCTCCCGAAAAAGAAGGAATTCCTTATTGATATGAGTAGTCTATCATCCCTATTAAGTCAGGTTATCACAGTTGTCCTCCGGCACTCACTCATGCGGTTATCGGTGATATCGATGCTTTCCATCTGTGGGCCTGCTTGGTCCATCACTTTGACCGACAGCGAGAGAGGTTAATTTGACTTAGGAGGGGATTAATTTTTGGTTTGTCTTACGGTATAGGTCATGCTGTGAGATTACATAATATAGTTTGAGCGCATGCATGTGTACGCATGAATCCCTCCCACCGGATCGAAGTGGTGGGGCAGCACACAACGCATCATGAACCGATCTCGCTCTGTGTGGGGACTGTACGATTTTCGACGCAGGCGCCACATCAATGTTGTGCATGGTATTCAAACATGCATGCATCACCTCCATACATATGTTTGGGGCACATGCATGCATGCATGCAGTGGTTGTCTTCGGACAGTACTCCCCCTCGTGTGGTTATTGGCGGCAATCCTATATATTCGTGGGCCTGCGTGGACGTCCATCACCTCGACCGACAATGAGAGAGGTTACCAGGGTGGATTCTTCTTCTTTGGTTCGTGTTACCGTGTAGTAGCTAGGTCATGGTGAGATTCCAGACCTAAGTTTGAGCGCATGCGTACGCATGAATCCCCATCACCGGCTCGAAGTGGGGTGACATACATAGTATGCGTCGTGAACCCTCGCTCCGTGTGGGGACTTTCCGATTCCAAAGCATGGTGCCACATCAAAGTTGTGCATTGGGTATTCAAACACACCACACAACACTTGCATACATATGTTTGGGCCACATGCAGGCAGTGGTTGTCTTCGGGCACTACTCCCTTGCGTGGTTATCGGCGAGCTAGCCCATCTGTGGGGTCGCATGGACGTCCATCACTTTGACCAACAACAAGAGAGGCTATACGACCAAGGTGGATTCTTCTTGGTCCATGTTACACTACGTCTTGATGAGATGCCCTCTCCCACCGACTCAAAAAGTGTGTGTGTGTGGGGGGGGGGGGGAGGGTGGGTTGGGGGATATAGACTTCGCACTTCCTGAACCTTCGTGGGGTTGGGGATGTCCGGTTAATTTGCGAGGCACATGTGCCCCATCAAAGTTGTGAATTGGGTATTTAAATTTTTTTTTCGAGAGTACGCCTAGGCATACCATATTTTTATAGAAGGCATAAATCAATTACAAGAGACTACAACTTGCTGCGAACAACAAGTGTAGTTGGAACTCCACACCCCACTGCGATAAGTACAAACACAACGGGAAAGGGCCTGCCCTAAGCCAATCATCTAGCCGCGTCAAGACAAAAGCCGGTCGCCTCAAAGAGCAACAACTCCAACCGGAATTCCCTTGCCAACGCAATTGGGTATTTAAATATCACACCACCCTTTTCATACATATAGTTGGGCCACTCGCAGGTGGTTCGTATGTGGTCACACCCAGCTCGTGCCACAAGCACACATTTGTGGACCCGCACACGATTCACCTTTGACTGGAAGCGAAAGGGGGGTTTGACCATGATGGACTCCTATGGGTTTAGTGTAATGGTAGGGTGAGATATGTTAGACCTAGCTATTTAGGGGCATGAGTTCATTGCTAGGATTCCCCTCCTGCCGAGATGAAATGTGGGGGTGTGGCGGACTAGCAATACTGTGCGCTTTGTGAGACAGGTGCCACATCAAAGTTGTGCATTGAGTATTTGAACATCAAACCAGCCTTTTCATACATATATTTGGCCCACATGCAAGTGTGTTCATGTTCTGACCCTTTCCCGTGTTTTTTGGCCACGCAACACACACGGTTTCCTCAGACTACCCGTGTGCAATGCCCGTGCCCCTGTCACCCATATTTTTGGGCTCCACGAAGCTTCCCTCGCAATCTCGAAAATATCTACCCGCCTGGAGGGTTTTTCTGTTTGATAGCACACGATTATTATGTTTCGACCGTGTGCGATGTTGTTTGCCCCCGCTCCCGCCTGCATCCCTCAAAAATATCTACCCGCCTATAGGGTTTTCCAGTTTGATAGCACACGGTTATTATGTTCCGACCGTGTGCGATGTTGTTTGCTCCCGCTCCCGCCTACATCCCTCAAAAATATCTAGCCGCCTGGAGGGTTTTTCTGTTTGATAGCACACGGTTGTAATGTTTGGACCGTGTGCGATGTTTGTTGCTCAATCCCTTCATCCAAATTTTCAGTAGCCCCGGCATTTTACTCCCGCCTAGTAAAATTTTCAGTAGTCGCGTCATTTCCTCAAACACCACCTTGGCCCCCCTCCACACACACACCCCAAAAACTCTGTGCACACACACACACCACCCCTCCCTCGCTCGAAACCCTAGCAAGGTCACCGCCGCCGCCGCCGCGCCACCTCCATCATCAACATCTGCCGGTTTGCCCGTGCAGGTTAGCCACCGATCTCCATACCCTAGACGCCTTGAGTTTCTTAGATGAAGCCTGCCAAACGCCCCCTTTCCCACAGATCCCCATCCCCCTCCCCCACTCTAGAGAGTCACAGCCTAAGCCCGGCTACGCTTCCCGTGGAGCTGCAGGAGCTAATGGCCCAAAAGAGGTTTATCGCGGCCTCCTTGCCCGACGTCAGCGAGGTGGCCGCCGAGGAAGTTGACGACAATTACTAGCCGCAGGCTCTCAATCAGCGGCCTAGAGCATGCTGGTATGTCGCGGACACCGGCTATGACATCGAGGTCATCGACAGCGATGGCCTGACGCGGGCTATGTCACAGGTTAAGTGGCCCACCCCCAACCCCTCGGGTTCAACCGCCATCGATCTCATCCATGGCCCTGCCGCTGATCTCCTTTGGCTCGTTGTCAAGAATTTGCCATCCTACATCGCCATCGAGCCCCTTTTGTCATTTCTGAAGGACATGTTCTGCGATGCTAGCTTGGGATCCTCAGCTGCCAAGTCAGACCTCATCGACGGCGACCACGAGGAGGGCACCCTCTCCACCTCTTCCAAGGGGAAAGAGCCCATCTACGACATCAGGGAGGGCACCCTACAGCTGTGCTCTTCCAAGGGGAAGGAGCCCATCTGCGACAACATGGAGCGCACCCAGAGTCCGTGCTCTTCCCATGGGAAGGAGCCCATCTGTGACAAGTGAGGAAACCCATGATTTGTTTTTCCATGCCTCTTCATAGGGGGGAACCCATGATTTGTTTTGTCGACCGCCTTTTGTAGTGAGAATATGTCTAGTTTTAATTGCCATATTTGGTGCAGTATGCCTTGTTTATTTCAGTTATTCACAGTGTGGTGCTCTATATGTGCAACTATTTACTGTGAAGTACAATTTCATCAATACCAGTTTCAACAATACCAATATGAATGACTATATTTGCTTGCTATTAAGCCTGTTATAGCTAGCATATGCCTCTTTTAATGGTGTTTTGGTTGTTCGATTGTTTGTAGTTAGCATATGTCCAGTTTCAATTGCTATCTTTGGTTGTTCGTAGTATGCCTTGTTTATTTCAGCTATTCACAAAGTGATGTTCTATATGTGCAAGTATGAACTGTGCAGTTCAATTTCATCAATACCAGTTTCAACAATACCAATATGAATGACTATTTGGTTGCCGTTAAGCCTGTTGTAGCAAGCATATGCCTCTTTTAATGGTTTTTGGTTATTCGGTTGTTTGTAGTTAGCATATGTCCAGTTTCAATTGCTATCTTTGGTTGTTCGTAGTATGCCTTGTTTATTTCAGTTATTCACAAAGTGATGTTCTATATGTGCAAGTATGAAATTTGCAGTTCAATTTCATCAATACCAGTTTCAACAATACCAATATGAATGACTATATTTGCTTGCTGTTAAGCCTGTTGTAGCGACCATATGCCTCTTTTAACGGTTTTTGGTTGTTCGGTTGTTTGTAGTTAGCATATGTCCAGTTTCAATTGCTATCATTGGTTGTTCATAGTATGCCTTGTTTATTTCAGTTATTCACAATGTGATGTTCTATATGTGCAAGTATGAACTGTGCAGTTAACACACCTTTCCACTTCTTGTTTTGCTTAACTAGTGTGCTTAAACCTGCACACTGAAGCTATCATTTGGAGATTATGTTGTCTACCATGGATATATTTGGTTGATGTTTAGCCTGTTGTGCTTAACATGCCTTTTGATGTACTTACACAGAACAATATTGGGAACGACTGCTGTTTCCATCGAGGTTAGTTTCATCCCATGGCTTATATATACTCACTGTTCAGGATATCGGTAGCTGGTACCATATAGGCCGGGGGCTGATAAGGGATGAATCGGCGAATCGGATATTTAACTGAATATATCTGTAACCCATTTATCGGCAGGTTAACTAGGGTCATATCTAATATATCTGAGGTACATAGCAACATGCATTGTACTGAATGTCTAAATATGCAATCCTAGGCTACATAGCAACAAGGAAGAGTGTTACCTTAATGTTCTGATGATGTCTAGATATACATAGAAGAGCAGCAACAACAACAACACAGCAGCAGTTAACTGCAGTTAATCGGCCGATATTTGTAACAATGTAATAAACTCCCTCCGCCCCATAATATAAGATGTTAGTTCATCCAATACGTGAGTATATTGGATGTAATTAGATCTTATATAATGGGACGGAGGGAGTGCTGTACTACATCATTGTGCAATTGCTGTTTAGCTTCTAATATTAACTTGGTGCTTTTAGGTACATATGTGATTGGTAAAGATCCGCGCTTTGACCCTTTTTGCATATGGGGCAATGAGATATTCATGAACCAGCATCAAGTGAGGAAACTGATAAAGATTGTTAGTAAAATGGGTCAAAAGATGGCAATTAAACTAGTTGTTTACACTTTATCCAAGACAACAGTGAACTGCAGGATGGTAAGTAAGAACTTTGCAGCCTTCTTTTTACTGCACATAATGAGTTGTGTTAGATGACGATGTCTGAATCTTTTTCCTTTGCAGTGGTTCCCAAAGCAGTTTACTCAAGATTACTCTCAAACTACATGATTTGAGGGCATGCAAAGGTTAAAGTATTTCTACCAGAACACAATGGCTATCTAGTTGTCCTCATGAAGACAGTGAAGGATGGGCGGTCGACCATCACAAGGGGTTGGACTAGAGTCGTGCGTGCCTTCTGCATGGAGGAGGGCACAATATGGGCATTCCGCTTCACCTTGTTCAGCAACCATAATGTCTTTCGCCTCTTTCTTTACTGTCTTTAATAGTACAAGAGTATACAACCCTGGTTCATCATTCTTTATTTGGTGCATATGTAATTTTTTTTATGTAACTCTTGAACATATGTACCTGTGAATCGAATAATGCATTGGTTGTTGAACCTGATGCATATGAATAAAGTTATAGCCTACTTTCAAATTCAAATTCGGTACAATTTTAAATAGTAGAAATTAAATTAGGGTGAAAATATGCTCTGCCGGTCATTACGGCGCACACGGTCTGTAAAGCACAACGTGTGTGATATACATCATAATCCGACACGGTTCACAGAGAGGAAACGTGTGTGACCATGTACACAATTGCCGTTTGCAAAGAGTGTGTGATGTCAGACAATATCACAAACGGTGCGAGCAAACTAAATGTTTGTGATAGTCGCCTTATCGTACACACTTTACAATCATGAACTGTTTCTGATGTCGTACACATCGTAAATGTTTGCACCACAGAATAGCATGTGCGATAGTTATCATGTACGACACTGGTATGACAGTTCAACGTTTCGTAATCCTATCCGTCACTCGTACGATGATTAACTAATCTTCTTAATTATATCTTGCATACGATTCGGGAGAAGTGAATGTGTGTGATAGTCTCCTTATCATACACGTTTTACAATCGTGAACTGTTTGTGATGGGGCGCGCATTGTAAACGTTGCACCACAGAATACCGAGTGCGATGGTAATGCGAGCACACACGAGTAGCAAGGATGGAGCATTCGGGATATTCAATAGATCACAAACAGTTGTGTGACGACTCGCGATTGGGATAGATGCGGGCATTGCATACACTTAGTTCTACGAAATGTATGCTTGTGTGCTCCCTATCACCAACGGTTTCTAGGTCGTGTCGGAAGGACCCCCCCCTATTGCACACACAGGCAAGGCGATGGTTTAAAACTCTATCGCGGAAAGGGGGTAAAAATCGTTTGTATAGCAGGTCGCTGCAGCAGTGTATGGCCCCCGAGTCTACTTTAAACATATTTAAAAACCTAAAAATACTTTGTTGCACTTTATTTACTTTTCTTTTGTTTTGCAATTTTTACTTTTGCCTATACAAGATTTAATCCTTGCAAGTAACGAGTTCAAGGGGATTGACAACCCTCTTGCCTGCGTTGGCTGCAAATATTTGCTTTTGTGTGTGCAGGTGCTGTTCACGAGGCTTTGTGTGATTCTCCTATTGGTTCGATAAACCTTGGTTCCCACTGAGGGAAATACTTATCTCTACTGTACCGTTTCACCCTTCCTCTTCAGGGAAAATCCCAACGCAGCTCACAAGTAGCAGACGCTGATTCTTGAAACCAGTTGTGGTATTGGCGACGAAATCTAAGCAGCCCTGGTATTTTTGCGCTTGTTGTTGAGATTGTTCTTCCCTGAAATTGTCGACCATTCTTTTTGCCCTTCCCGGATTTGTCATCGTCAGACTCTAGGTCTTTGGTCTTATCAGACTCGGCATACTTCATCATGGCATCGATGAGCTGACCCATATCTTTGACATTCCGCTTGATACGCCCAAATTTTTGAATCAAGGGGTCAAACTTGCAATCCTTTTCCAGGACAAGAACTGTTGTTTGAGCCGTGATGCTATCAGAGGAGTGAATGATCTCTGCGACCCGGCGGGCCCAATGGTGGGCTGATTCTCCGTCCTTCTGAACACAATGCTGCAGGTCGCTGATCGTGGTTGGGCGCTTGGAGGTCCCCTGGAAATTCTTGATGAAGAGGTCCTTCAATTCCTGCCATGTGGTGATTGAGTTGGGCGGTAGATTTTTCAGCCACATACGAGCCGGTCCTTCTAGCATCATAGTTAAATATCTGGCGCATACCCCATCACTGACCTCCAGCATATCCATGGCCAGCTCATAACTCTCTATGCACGCGACAGGCTCCATGTCTGCGGTTTAATTGGGGATTTTACGTGGGCCTTTGAAATCTCATGGCATGTGAGCACTTCGCAGGGCTGGTGCCAAGCATTGAGTACCGATCATCCTCCCGACAAAACCGGTACCGTCTGATTCCTGCTGGGGTGAGCTGGGTGGGACTCGTGCGGGGTGGGCATACCCGGTACCTATACCAGCGTTGCGCAAAGCACAAGCATTATCAACTATAGCATGTGCATTTACTAATGGGGGTTGGTCTTGTTGTGGCGGCAACTGCTCGTTCCAGCATCGTGCACTACTAGAGACGGCTGGCGACTCGACGTGTCAGCTCCTACTACGGGTCTGATGAGGAGTAGAATGAAGCCGGTGCTAACTATGAGAGTAGTTTGCCTGCTGTGTGATTGTTGTCTTTAACATTGCAATGGCATTCCTGGCCTCCACCTCCACTGGACTGTTACCCTCGATCGAGATCGCAGCTAGATTATGAGTCGCCGCTAGCACGTTGCCAACCGGGTTGGAATAGTGACCGGCTGGTGTTTGGAAACGATGAGGTGGATACTGAGCCGGCAGCTGCTGCTGAGCCGGCGGCGGTAATTGCTATTGAGCCGGCGACAGCAACTGAGCCGCGGCTGGAGGGACATTTTGAGTCAATTGGGGTATGACAGGTCCTACACCCGGTGATCCTGTTCCAGCCCCCTGGTTTGTCGGAGTGAGCAAGTCATGCGGCCTGTCGAACAGCTGCGCCGGCTCTATGCTCACTAGAAGTCGGCTCTGATGTCTCCTCTGGTGTACTGCTTCTATCTCGTTCTGCCAAAAACTGAGATGAACTACTTCCACCTCCAAACGCTTAGTTTCGCTAAGGATATGGGCCTGTGTCTCTATCATACGTGCGTTCTCCGCATTGATATCCTCCTGAATCTTGGTCCGCTACTTGCGACACTTTGTAATCTCTGCGTTGCGTGCATCCGCGTTCTCGGGAGTCACTGGCTCAGCCAGGAGTGCCCCAAGGGTAGCCATCATCTCTGCAAGCACCTGCACCCCGGTTTTCTGAGAACCGGCAGGAGCGGAGGGGTTCACTGCTGCTCCGGCTGTCGCGAGGTTCTGACCCAGCTGGCTCTGGCTCCCTGCCATATAGACCACCACGTGGCGAGTCGGCTCATAGGATTCTGGAAAAATTTCATCACCAGAGTAACCTCCCAGCCTCTCATCAAAGAGCGGAAGAATTGACTCAATATCTCCAACCGATGACTTGCCATCAGAGTAGATGAGCGTGTCACCACCAGACATGGAATTTTTTGCCAGATCAACTCCTTGTGTGAAGCGACGAAGACGCGAACCTGACCCGGCTTCGCCTGGCAGGGCCTCACCCAACGGGCGGATTCAACGGGGTCGGTGATGACGTCCATCTCTGGGCCAGACTGGCTGATTGCACTGATGAAGACGTGGATCTTGCCGAAGGGGACCCGGTATCCAGACTCGATTGAGTCGGTCTCGGGGCCCCAGCCTGCGTCGTCGATGTAGAGCTTCTCGCGCCGGCTCTTCGTCATCCGGCCGATCGCATACCTGTCGATCCCTGGAAGAGCTCCCACCAAGAACTCAACTCCACCGTGCGTTGGCCCCACGGTGGGTACCAACTATCATGGTTTTTTCATGGCATATGTCCTCGTGAAAGGACTTAGTGGTGAGGCCATCGCAACTAGGTGGAAGCTTGAATAGGGTTGATCGAAAACGAGGGACGCAAGTTTACCCAGGTTCGGCCCCTCACGGTGGAGGTAAAAGCCTACTCCTGCTTGATTGATATTGCTATGGATCTCGATTACAAGGGTGAAGATTCGCTAACCTAGCTTTCGAGAGATTGCAACTTAGTCTTTGGTTCCTAGGGACTCCCCTTTATATAATAGGTTGAGTCCCTAGTTTTACAGAAGATTTCGGGTCGTACTCTTAACCGATATCCTACTCTAACTCTTATTAGCCTTGTCTTCCAAGTTAGGAAAATCCTTCCTCTGGGTCTCTGCACGAGTCGGCCCTCAGGGCTCATGTGAGAGCCGGCCTCCCATCGGGTCTCATTCTGGGCCTTCGGCCTTTCTTGTTGTCCTGTCGTGACCCGGAAATGAGATGACCCATAGGGCCTCCAGCCTCTTTGCCGGGTCAACCCTTCATCGGGTCTCAAGTGTGGGGACCATCCCCAACAGAGGGCAAGATCTTTGTTGCCAAGAATGGGTCCTTTCTAGAGAAGGAGTTTCTCTCGAAAGAAGTGAGTGGGAGGAAAGTAGAGCTTGATGAGGTAATCGTACCTTCTCTCGAATTGGAGAGTAGCACATCACAGAAATAAGTTCCCGTGATGCCTACACCAGCCGGAGAGGAAGCTAATGATGATGATCATGAAACTTCGGATCAAGTTACTACTGAACTTCATAGGTCGACCAGGACACGTTCCGCACCAGAGTGGTACGTTAATCATGTCTTGGAAGTCATGTTGTTAGACAATGGCGAACCTACAAACTATGAAGAAGCAATGATGAGCCCGGATTCCGATAAATGGCTTGAGGCCATGAAATTCGAGATAGGATCCATGTATGAGAACCAAGTATGGACTTTGGTAGACTTGCCGGATGATCGGCAGGCCATTGAGAACAAATGGATCTTTAAGAAAAAGACAGACGCTGATGGTAATGTCACCGTCTATAAAGCTCGACTTGTCGCAAAGGGTTTTCAACAAGTTCAAGGGGTTGACTACGATGAGACTTTCTCACCCGTAGCGATGCTGAAGTTTGTTAGAATTACATTAGCAATTGCTGCATTTTTCGATTATGAAATCTGGCAGATGGATGTGAAAAACGCGTTCCTTAATGGTTTCCTTCACATAGAGTTGTATATGTTGCAACCGGAAGGTTCTATTGATCCTAAGGATGCTAATAAGGTATGCAAGCTCCAACGATCCATCTATGGACTGGTGCAAGCATCTCGGAGTTGGAATATACACTTTGATGATGTGATCAAAGCTTTTGGTTTTATACAAACTTGTGGAGAAGCTTGTATTTACAAGAAAGTGAGTGGGAGCTCTGTAGCATTTCTAATACTGTATGTGGATGAAATATTATTGATTGGAAATGATATAGAATTTCTGGAAAGAGTAAAGGGATATTTGAACAAGAGTTTTTCAATGAAAGACCTGGGTGAAGCTGCTTACATATTGGGCATTAAGATCTGTAGAGATAGATCAAAACGCCTGATAGGACTTTCACAGAGCACATACCTTGACAAGATTTTTAAGAAATTCAAAATGGACCAGTCAAAGAAGGGGTTTTTGCCTGTGTTGCAAGGTGAGAAGTTGAGTAAGACTCAAAGCCCGACCACGGCAGAAGAAAGAGAAAGGATAAAGGTCGTCCCCTATGCCTCAGCCATAGGCTATATAATGTATGCCATGCTGTGTACCAGACCTGATGTGTGCCTTGCCATAAGTCTGGCAGGTAAGTACCTAAAGAGGACTAAGGAAATGTTTCTCATTTATGGAGGTAATAAAGAGCTCGCCGTAAAGGGTTACATCGATGCTAGCTTTGACACTGATCTGGATGACTCAAAGTCTCAAACAGGATACGTATTTATTTTGAATGGTGGAGCAGTTAGTTGGTGCAGTTCCAAGCAGATCGTCGTAGCGGGATCTTCATGTGAAGCGGAATATATATCTGCTTCGGAAGCAGCACAGGAAGGAGTCTGGATGAAGGAGTTCATGACCGATCTAGGAGTGGTACCTAGTGCATCGGATCCTATGACTCTTTATTGTGATAACACTGGCGCCATTGCCATTGCCAAGGAGCCAAGGTTTCACAAGAAGACCAAGCACATCAAGCGCCGCTTCAACTCCATTCGTAATTACATTAAGGATGGAGACATAGATATTTGCAGAGTACATACGGATCTGAATGTGGCAGGCCCGTTGACTAAACCTCTTCCTCGAGCAAAACATGATCAGCATCAGAACTCTATGGGTGTTAGATACATTACGATGTAAACTGGATTATTGACTCTAGTGCAAGTGGGAGACTGTTGGAAATATGCCCTAGAGGCAATAATAAAATGGTTATTATCATATTTCCTTATTCATGATAAATGTTTATTATTCATGCTAGAATTGTATTTACTGGAAACTTAAATACATGTGTGAATACATAAACAACACCGTGTCCATAGTGAGCCTCTACTAGACTAGCTCATTGATCAAAGATGGTTAAGGTTTCCTAACCATAGACATGAGTTGTCGTTTGATAACAAGATCACATCATTAGGAGAATGATGTCATGGACAGACCCAACCGTAAGCTTAGCATCAGATCGTATCACTTAGTTATTTGCTACAGCTTTCTTCATGTCAAGTATCTATTCCTTAGACCATGAGATCATGCCACTCCCGGATACTGGAGGAATACTTTGTGTGCTATCAAACATCACTTCGTAACAGGGTGATCATAAATATGCTCTACAGGTATCTCTGAAAGTATTTGTTGGGTTGCATGGATCGAGACTGGAATTTGTTACTCCGTGTGACGGAGAGATATCTCTGGGCCCTCTCGGTAATACAACATCACAAGAAGCTTGCAAGCATGTGACTAATGAGTTTAGTCACGAGATCTTGTATTACGAAATGAGTAAAGAGACTTGCCGGTAACGAGATTGAACTAGGTATGGAGATACCGACGATCGAATCTCGGGCAAGTAACATATCGCTGGACAAAGGGAATTGTGTACGGGATTAACTGAATCCCTAACATTGTGGTTCAACCGATAAAGATCTTTGTGGAATATGTAGGAATAAACATGGGATCCAGGTCCCGCTATTGGTTATTGACTGGAGAGGTGTCTCGGTCATGTCTACATGATTCCCGAACCCATAGGGTCGCACACTTAATGTTCGGTAGCGCTAGAGTAGTATTGAGATATTCATATGGTGAAGTCCTAAAGTAGTTCAGAGTCTCGGATGGGATCCGGGACATCACAAGGAGCCCCGGAATGGTTTGGAGGTAAAGATTTAAATATGGGAAGTCATGTTCAGAGTTCTGGAAAATGTTCGGGTTTTTTCGGTATTGTACCGGGAAGGTTCTAAAAGGTTCTGGAGTGGGGCCCACCTGCATGGGGGGACTCACATGGACGCGGGTAGTGGGCAAAGGCCCCGCACCCCTGGTGTAGGTGCACTTAGATCCTCCCCTAAAAGGAATAGGATCATTATCCCGAAGGGATAAGATCAAGATCCCTAAAAAGGGGGATATCAATCGGTGGGGAAGGAAAGGAGGGACTTCCTTCCTCTCCCCTTGGCCAACGACCCTAGGGGCATGGAGGGCAAGCCACCAACCACCTCCACACCTATATAAAGGTGGGGAGGCGTAGGGGGCAGCCACCCTTCCACCCTTGCCGCCCCCTCCCGTTACTCCTCCTCCCACTACTGCAGGAATGCCTAGCAGTGGCGGGCACAAAAAGGCCAGTAGTGGCGGGCCAGGCTCCCAGGCCCGCCTGCCACCGACCTCCCACCACTGCTAGTACCCCATCAGTGGCGGGCGCGCGCCCGGCACTGGTAGAGCTCCTCCAGTGGCGGGCATGTCCACCCGCCCTCCACAACTAGATGCTGTAGTTATGACAATCAAATTCCGCCTCCCGCCGCAGCTACATCCACCATGACTAAAAGTATAACCAGCAACAAGAATTTACATATTCCACCATATGCATTACGATGTATCATAGTTTAGTAGCACATTTTATCATAGTCAATAAACAAGCTAACAACAAGTTGCCCAAGTACATATAGCAAAGTCTACAGGAATTATGGAGACCACATTATGGAAACCATATTATCGCGTTCATAGAAACAGAGAAAGTACATTCAAGCATCGATCATGGAGACCACATTATGACACTGCACAAATAGTTGACAAGCAAAAGTTCAGCTCCATCATAGAAACTTGCAATTAAGCTCAGCTCTGTGAAGAGAGTTGTCCTCGTCTCCAATCATCTTCTCGACCTCGGCTAGGGCGGACTTGGCAGTTTCAAAAACTCTCTCGGCAGACTCAACGGCTCCTCACGCACTCTCTATAGTAGCTTTGTGGCTTCTAGTGGCTGCCCTCACAAGATCGGGAGATCCTTCATCGCTCTTGGCGTATTGTAGAGCCTTCTGGGTGTCTACTAGGGTCCTCTCCGCATAGGTGAGCGCGAACACCGAGTACCTAACCAGCCTCGAGACGGCGTCTAGGGCTGTAGGAGTCGTCAAGAGGCCTGTCGGCTCCTCCATCTAAATCGCAAAAGTTGACAGTTAGATAAACCACATTTATACGAAAGCAACTATATAAGAAGATAACTTAAACTGTGTACAGCAACCCTGGATGTCTTTCTTCGGGTGGGTAGTTCTCACTTTTAAGTGGTTGTACATACGTTGGCCACTCCATGACTAGTACTTTGACTGTCGGTGATGATCGTTCTTCACCTTCTCCTCCTCTTTTACCAACGTACCGGAGGAGGAGGTGGCCAGAACGACCCTCTACGACAACAATCGGTTCATCTCCCGAGTGGTTGTATATATATATGATGTACACTCAATGTTATTTCGACCGTTGGTGAAGGTCGTCCTTCACCTTGTCCTCCTGCTTTACCAAGTTCTCAGAGGAGGAGAAGAGGAAGGACGACCCCTGCGATAACAGTCGGTATCCTCCTCTCAAAACAACCCTCATCTCAGTATGTGGATTTAGAGTGAGAATTGCCCCCCTGAATAAAAAATGTAGCTAACAATATCAGTAGACTAATTAAATATTACCTGTAGAAAAAATATTAAATAGCTACGAACAAAGAATGTAACTAACAATATCAAACCACTACATTAACTATTATTATGAACGCCTGAAAAGAAAGTTCATATAATCTACGGTCTACGATATACGAATATGAATAAGAAAGTTCCTATAATCTACGAACAAAGAATGTAACTAACAATACCAACACCACTACATTAAAATTTGGGCATGAACTTTGCTTTAAAATGGACATATTAAGTGCTAGAAATTCGGCGAAACGGAAATAAATCAACATTTTGCCAAAACATTAGCTCTTATTATGAATCCCTGCAAAGAAAGTTCATATAGTCTACGGTCTACGATAAACGAATATGAATAAGAAAGTTCCTATAATCTACGAACAAAGAATGTAACTAACAATACCAACACTACTACATTAAAATTTGGTCATGAACTCTGCTTTAAAATGGACATATTAAGTGCTAGAAATTTTGCGAAACGGAAATAAATCAATGTTTCGCCAAAACATTAGCTCTTATTATGAATCCCCGAATCAACGTTTCGCCAAAACATTAGTTTGTATAATCAACGATCTACGAATATAAATAAGAAACTTCGTATAATCTACGAACAAAGAATGTAACTACAATCTATGATCTACAAACCCTAGCCGTAACCCCATAACCCACGTACTCCTAACTCTAACCCTAGCTCCCCTACCAATGTGGGTGGCGGCCACGGGCCGTTGGTGTTGGTGGCGGCCACGGCCACGTTGGTGTTGGTGTTGGTGGCGGCCACGACCACGTTGGCCCCTGTCGGCCGTGTTGGTGTTGGTGTTGGTGGCCACGGCCGTTGGTGCGGGTGACGGCGGGGACGACGAGATCGTACCGGATCCCATGGCGACGGCGACGGCGGGGCCGACGGGGCCGGCGAAGAGGACGGCGGGTGAGGGTGTCCCGGACTAGGGGATACTCGGGCTACCGGCCTATCTCTCGTGGGCCGGGCTGGTGGGCCGCTCTCTACTCGTCGATGGAAGGCCGGATTGTGGGCGACCCCGTGTATCAGATGGAAACCTCCGAAGACTTGGCGTCTCCTCCAAGGAATAACTGGCGTGGCCGGCATGTTTATCCCCTGATGGTAACCGACCGTATGTAACCCTAGGACCCTCTGGTGTCTATATAAACCAGAGGGTTTAGTCAGTAGAGGATCATCATATCCATTGCCTAGGGTTTAGCCCATCCGATCTCGAGGTAGATCAACTCTGTAACCTTCATACAATCACATCAATACAATCTAGCAGGACATAGGGTATTACCTCTTCGAGAGGGCCCGAACCTGGGTAAATCGCCATCTCTACGTTCCCTATTACCCATTGATTCCTAGACCCACAGTTCGGATCCCCTACCCGAGATCTGCCGGTTTTGGTACCGACATTGGTGCTTTCATTGAGAGTTCCGCCATGGGTCATCAAGGATCAATGGCTCGCCTAGTCATCAGCAACAGCGCTAGCCGCAGGGACACTTTCATTCCCGGCCAGCTCTTCGCGTTCGGCAGCGTCATGCTACACGCGGATCCGGCCGGTCACCTTGGCCGGGTCGACAGCTTCACCCCCAACCAGGAGATCAAGTTTGGAAACTTAGAGTTTGTCACCGACTCCCGGGGAGATCTTATCCTCACGGGGTACTCAACCTCGCGTGAAGGACCCACAAATCCTGAAGCACCGACTTCGAGTACGGCCAACCCCACTACCGAGACGGCCGCCACTGCGGATCCAGCCTTGATCCCGGACCTAATCTCCGCGCTCGGCTGCCGAAGATCAGCCTCGGCCGAACATGACTACGGGGCGAATTCAGACGCCCCCGTCACGGCCATACTGCGGGTTGACCCCGCAAACTGCCAGAACTTGAAGCCGACGGATCTCTCATTATTAAACGGGATACTAGATCGGATCCAGGCCCTGGGAATCACCGATGGTCAGTCCTCGGTCTACGATCAAATCGGGATTAAAACCGACGACAGGGAAATTCACGCCGCTGGCACCACTAACATGGTCGCCACTATCGAAGGGCTCACCCTTTCCCCCACGGAGGGCTCACCCTTTCCCCCAGAACCGAAAGCGCATGAGGTGCAAGTTTCTGACCAGCAGGCTTCATCCTCCTGCTCGGCAGCTAAACCCCGCTCCGGAGAGGGTTTAGAGCCGAAGTCTGGTTCAGCACGCAATTCCGGACCCACACACCCGCGCCCGGCCAACTATCAAGAGCTTGGCGCATTGGATTCCATGTCAATCCAGGACGCGGCCGCCAAAACTCCGGACTCACACTCCGCTGGGATCAAATTTTTTATCCCGCCCACCCCCCATATTGAGTACTATCCAGATAACTCAGGACGGCCCGACATATGGGACCTAATGTACGTAAAGCAGCAGCCTGGAGAGACAGTTCGGCACTTTTGGGCCAGATTCCTTATCGTTAAAAGCAAGATGACGAACGGCTGCAACAAGGACATTCTGGAGATCTTTCGACAGAACTGCCGAGACGAGGGCGTCTTAAACGCCCTCGCCCGCCGCCGAATCCAAAATTTCTCTGATTTATCGGATCTGGTGTCCAAATATTGCGCCATGGAGTATGCTTGGCAGGCTCAGCTCGAGCAAACGGAGTCAATCCGTATAGAGGAACCAAACCGAGCTCGGGCAAAACGCGCACACCCTCGCCGGACACCCCAATATGAGCCATCCGAGAAAAGGATGAAACCCCTGACAAGATCCAGAACGGTCCTTGACGAACTACTGGATAAACCATGCCCCACACACTCCGTCCTCCTCAACACAAACCCAACCCACAGCCTGCGAGCTTGTTGGGTGGTCAGGCAAGTCGCCAAGAGCGGCGAAGTCATCCTTGGAGGCCCATACTCAAATAAAAGTCCAGCAACGCCCTTTGATGATGACGCCGAGATCTTAACAATCTACCAGATGAATTCCTCGAAGAATCAGAGGAAGAGAGCCCTTCGAGAGCTCGCTCAAATTCACCATGTGGCAGAGACAGACTCATGGACAGACACACCCATCACTTTCAGTGAACAAGACCAGCCGAGGTCCCGCCCTACTCGAGCGGCTGCCGCCCTTGTCCTTGATCCCATAGTGGATGGATTCCGACTCCAAAAGGTGTTAATGGACGGCAGTAGCGGGCTAAACCTCATTTACGAGGACACCTTGGACAAAATGCAGTTTGACAGATCCCGCATCGAGCAAAGTCACACCACCTTTCATGGGATCATCCCCGGAAAGGAGGCACGTTCTAGTGGCCGAGTGGCTCTTGATGTGGTCTTCGGAACTCCCGAGAACTACCGATCCGAAGAACTGCTTTTCCACATCGTGCCCTTCCACAGTGGCTACCATGCCTTATAAGGGCGCGATACCTTCGCACGATTCCATGCCGTCCCACATTACGGGTACATGAAGCTTAAAATGCCAGGGCCAAACGGCGTGATCACAATAATAAGTGATCCGGACAGAGCTCTTCGGGCCGAGAACAAAACAGCATCCCTCGCCCTCGAAGCGTTGTCCAAAGCCCTCGCAGCTGAAGAACTGACCGCGCTCCGCTCAACGGTGGATAAGGACGACGTAATCCTCGACAAAAGGCCCAAATCCACGTCCTTCAAACCAGTGGATGAAATCGTCAAATTCCAAGTGCACCCAACAGATCCCAACAAGACGGCATCCATTGGAGCTCAGCTGGACCCCGCGGTCGATGAAGAGCTGCGCAAATTTTTGCATGAAAACTGGGATATCTTCGCCTGGCACTCGTCAGACATGCCAGGGATCCCGCGTAGATTAGCCGAGCACAGCTTGAACATCATTAAGGGTTTCAAGCCAGTCAAACAGACTCTGCGTCGGTTTTCCAAACCCAAGCGTCAGGCTATGGGCGAGGAACTAGCAAAGTTGCTCGAAGCCGAATTCATCCGGGACATCAAACATCCTGAGTGGTTGGCCAATCTGGTCATGGTACCAAAGAAGGATAAGTCCTGGCGGTTGTGTGTTAATTTCAAGGATTTAAACAAGGCCTGCCCCAAGGATACTTTCCCCTTGCCCCGCATAGACCAGATCATAGACGCCACTGCCGGGCATGACTCACTGTGTTTCCTCGATGCTTACTCCGGATACCATCAAATTAAAATGAAGGAGTCCGACCAAGTGGCCACGGCATTCATCACTCCTTATGGACCATTCTGTTTCAACACAATGCCCTTCGGATTAAAGAACGCAGGGGCTACATACCAGCGCATGATTCAAACATGTTTGGAAAAACAAATCGGCAAAACAGTCGAAGCATATGTGGACGACGTGGTTATCAAAACCAAACACGTCAGCCAGCTGGTGGACGATCTCCAGCAAACCTTTGATAGTCTTCAGACTTTCGATATACGGCTCAATCCGGAAAAGTGCGTCTTCGGAGTGCCGGCCGGTAAGCTGCTTGGATTCATCGTTTCCCATAGAGGAATAGAAGCCAACCCAGCGAAAATACGGGCACTGTCTGAGCTGGCAATCCCCACTGAGCTCAAACACGTCCAGAAACTTGCCGGCACTGTTGCAGCCCTAAGCCGCTTCATCTCACGCCTCGGAGAAAAGGCCTTACCGCTATATAAATTGCTCAAACGGACGATGAACTTCGAATGGACCAGTGAAGCGGTGGCAGCACTCGAAGAAATAAAAACTCTACTGGCCAGCAACCCGATCTTGACAGCACCCAGCCCGGGCGAGCCAATGCTGCTATATATCTCGGCCACGAATCAGGTGGTCAGCGCGGTTCTCGTCGCCGAACGAGAGGCAGACAGTCACAAGCTCCAGGTGCAGAAACCTGTGTACTACATATCCGAAGTGCTCAGCCCGTGTAAAACGAGGTACCCGCATTATCAGAAGATCGCCTACACAGTTTTCATGGCATCCCGAAAGCTCCGCCATTACTTCCAGGAGTGCTCGGTTACGGTGGCATCCGAAGTACCATTGAATGACATAATCAACAATCGATATGCCACCGGCCGCATAGCCAAATGGGCTATAGAACTCCTCCCCTTCGAAATCATATATCGACCACGCCGAGCTATTAAATCTCAGGTTTTGGCTGATTTTGTCGCGGAATGGACGGAAGCCGAACTCCCTAGGGAGTACAGTACATACTCGCATTGGACGATGTACTTCGACGGCTCCGAAATGCTCGCCGGGCTGGGGGCTGGAGTGGTCCTCTCATCCCCCACTGGCGACAATATTCGGTACATACTCCAGATCATGTACACCGACTCCAACAACGCAGCTGAATACGAGGCTCTGTTGCATGGACTTCGGATTGCGGTCTCAATGGGCATACAGCGGCTCGAGGTACGGGGAGATTCTAATCTCGCCATCTCTCAAGTCAACGGCGAATTCGACGCAAAAGACCCAAAAATGACAGCATACCGCAACGCCGTCCTAAAACTCTTCGCCCATTTTGAAGGACTGGAGTTTCACCATATACCTAGAGACAGCAATCAAGCTGCCGATATCCTTGCTCGAATGGGCGCCAAGCGCGACCGTGTCCCTGAGAACACCTTTTTAGAACGACTCTTCAAGCCGTCCGTGGTGTGGCCGTAGGATGCCCAAGGCTCGGAATCCAATACCTCAGGAGAGCTCGTCCCCCCGCCTATCGAACCAGACGAAGGAATTATCGGGGGCTCAGCAATTGAAATGACATCTTCGGCTCACGAAGTCATGGCGGTAATCGCGCCATGGACAGAGCCCTTCCTCGCCTACCTCCTCCGCCAAGAACTACCGGCCGACCAGACTGAGGCAAGGCGTGTCATTCGATGATCTAAAGCCTATAAAGTCCACGAGGTAGAACTATATAAGAAAAGCACTACTGGCGTCCTCCAAAGATGTATATCCGAAGAGGAGGGAAGGCAGCTCCTGGCCGAGATTCACGCTGGCATGGGCGGTCACCATGCGGCAGCTCGGGCCTTGGTCAGCAAGGCTCTCCGAGCAGAGTTCTTCTGGCCCACTGCCCGAACAGACGCCCAAACATTGGTCCAACATTGCGTTGGATGCCAGCTCTTCATAAATCAGAGCCATATGCCCCCCACGGCCCTTCGGACGATACCGATTACTTGGCCTTTCGCGGTCTGGGGGCTGGACATGGTCGGACCACTTAAAGGGGGGACCAAGAAAAATAAATATCTACTCGTCATGGTAGACAAATTTACTAAATGGATTGAGGCAAAATCGGTAACTTCTGCCAAGTCTAAGCCGGTCATCGATTTTATATCCGGCATCGTACACCGTTACGGTGTCCCCCATAGCATAATAACGGACAACGGATCCAATTTTACCGCCCAGGAAGTCAAAGACTGGTGCGCTAATTTAGGCATTAAGCTCGACTATGCCTCGGTGTATCACCCACAGTCTAATGGACAGGTCGAGAGAGCCAATGGACTGATCTTGAGCGGCATCAAGCCCCATTTGGTCCGATCTTTAAAAGAATCCAACTGCCATTGGGTCGAGGAGCTTGACTCCGTACTGTGGGGCCTATGCACCACCCCTAATCGATCCACGGGCTACACACCGTTCTTCATGGTGTATGGGGCAGAAGCCGTCCTCCCCAGTGACCTTATTCACGATGCCCCTCGGGTGCGTATGTATGAAGAAAAGGAGGCCGAACTGGATCGGCAAGATGACCTGGATGCCCTGGAGGGCGAGCGCGACATAGCTCGGGCTCGTTCTACTTTTTATCAGCAGCAGGCCAGACGTTATCAGAGCAGGGAAGTACGGGCGAAGGCCTACAGCATCGGCGATCTAGTCCTGCGCCTCCCGGAGAAGCAGAAGCATAAGTTGTCGCCCAAATGGGAGGGGCCCTTCATAATCGATCAAGTACTCGCGGGCGGAGCATATCGTCTCCGCGACCCAAAGGATGACCGCCTCGAACCAAACCCATGGAACGCAGCTCGGCTACGACGTTTCTACGGCTAACTCCGCGACCTTACCTTGTTCGGTTTATCCTTCTAGGATCTATATTTTTCTAGTCAATAGTCTCTCCCGGGTTGTGTTCGAATATGCCGAACTACGTTAACTTTTTTCTTCGGCAAACATCTTTGAATGTACCACACGCTGCCACCTGGGGGCTTCTTTTACGGAGCCAATCATATTTTATTTATGCAACCATCCATGTTTTACGAGTTTGCAACCTTCCTGCATCGTTTTCAAGCCACTATATGCATCAATTTGACTTAAGATTTGGCCAAGCTGGGTTGCCTCGCTCCTGTGTTTACCCCCTACATTCCCGATTGTTCGGCTAGGGAGTAAAGGGAGCGCCTCTGTGATTGTTACGTCCGGATTTCCCGGGTACGTACCTCAGACGGGTGAAGCCAAAAGCTAGCGTTCTTAAGAACACAAGTTGGTCGGCCACAGGGGAAGTGAAAATAATTGGTAACTATCACCAAGTTTCCGGGGTATTTGTCGGAAGTCGGGTTCTGGGGACCCAAAGGTTCAAACACTTGGGTGAGCTCGTTCTACCGCTTCGTCTCCTACCATGGCTAAGCTACGGTGAGGCTACGGCGGGAGCGCGCTAGCGAGGGACAGAGTGAAGACTCAGCGGTTTACCCAGGTTCGGGCCACCTTGCGGTGTAAGACCCTACTCCTGCTTGGTTGGTATTGCTCTGGACCAGAGAGTTCTTGCGTACAAGGTGGAGGAGGAGGAAGAACTCGTCCGGAGAGATCTCTCTCCTACTATGGCAGCACTGTCCTTTATACCAGCCTTGGTCCTCTTCCCCCTGGAAACTTAGGCGGGAAGGGTTGCCACACTTGGCGGTTTTGAAAGGGGACAAGCGCTCAGGCTATCCTGACTAAAGGTGGTCTTCGCCTGCCAAAGCATGATCCATGACGCGCCGGTGGGCTCGGTGATGACCTCCGCCCTGCGCGCCCGTCGTCTTGGTCTTCCTTCGCCGATCGGGCAACCTTTGGGGTTGCTTTGGCGAGTAGATAGCTGGCCCTGCTCCCTTAACACGTAAGAAGAAACCATCTTCATCCGCGCCTGCTGGCGCGACCTCTGCTGCTGCTCGTCACCGCGCGCGTCACCCACATGATGGGCTCCAGACCGCGCAGCACGCCGAACGGCCTTCGTCTCGAGCGCCTGCGGGAGCGGGCCTCGGGAGGCCACCTGGAAAGCCACCTCGCGAGGTCACTTCGGGAAGCCGCCTCGTGAGAGGGCCTCGCGAGGCCGTTGATGGTGGTGCTGAGGATTACTCGCCACTTCTTGAGGTGGGGGCCTCAGGAGGCCGGGGCCTCATGAGGGTTCTTGGTGAGATACTCGGTGGTGACGGCCTGCTGGGCCCATGCCAGGCGTTGCGCCCTGGGCCAAAGGCAGACGGGCCTGGATACCCTGGGTTCCATGGGCCTAACAGTAGCCCCCGGGCCCGCGGCTCGCACGTTCCCGCCTACTGAGGGGCAAAACGGCGCGGGCCCTAACCGCCCGCGGCCAGGCGCGATGCGTGGCGCACGATGTGACGGGCGACGCCCCCACTTCCCCACGACGCCTCAGAAACTGCCGCGATGACATAAATCCTGGCGCGGGCGGCGCGAGACATTCATTGCCTTCCTTCACACACTATTGCTTCAATCCCCAACGCCGGAGAAGGCGGAGCGACGAGGGGGGCTCCGCGCCGAGTATAAAGTGGGGGAGAGGAGAACCGGAGTCCTCCACCCATCTTCTTCTTCCCCCAGCTTCCTCTGTTTTCTTGCTAGTGCCGCCAAAGAGATGGCGAGAGGGAGAGGGCGCGGCCGTGCTTCTGCTGCCGCATCCCAGGTTCCGCCCCGGGGACGCGGGCGCTCCCCGACGGCTGCCGGCGCCGGGCCCAGCAATCGTGGAAGGAGAGCCGCTCGTGGGCGAGGAGGGCGAGGCGCGCGGGGCCGAGGCGGCCGCGGCAGAGCGGCTACGCTTCTGCCCCAGGCGGGGAGCCACTCGGCGGAGGCGGCGCATGAGTTCATCGTGAACATGCACCGCAGCCCCTGCACCTGGCTCCGGCTCCCGGACTCTTTCGTGGCGGCGATGGCGGACCGCGCGCCCTTGGGCCTGTGGGTGCAGGCCGACGGCTGCTGCAACGGCCCCTCCTGGGTGGCGACGGAGCTCACCCCCTCGGGCTTCATGTTCCTGAGGCAGGGGTGGAAGTCATTCGCCCTCGCCCGCGGCCTGAAGCGGGGGCACGTCCTCCAGTTCAGGTACGACGGGGCCGCCACGCTCTTTGTGAAGATCTTCGGGCTCTCCAGTAGCCGCCTGGAGTGCTGCGCGGAGAGCGAGGACAGCTACAGCGGCTCCTCCGGCGGTGCTGCCCCCTCCAACGGGGGCGGAAGCGGCGATGACTCCCCCCGCGTCAAGAGCGAGGGCAAGGACTCCGACTAGGCGCGCGCGGCGACGACTCCGGAGCCGGGACACCGCGCGCACGGTGACGGAGCCGCACTTGCCTACAACGCCTCCTTGGGAACGTGCGCGGCGCCCGCGCTAGAGTCTTGGGGGGGACGGTGCCTCGCCTAGGCCTTTTTTTTCATTTCCCTGCATTGAACTGATGTAGCCCCGCGGGGGCGTGAAAACAGTATCTTCTGCGTTTAACTTAATGCTTTTGTGATTCAGGATGTATGTACTCCCTCCCGAAGCCCTCTCGTGAGGCTGTATTTTTTCTTTGTTCACCTCAGCGCTCTACGCCATTAGGACCCAGCCCCCAGGCGGGCCTCAGCCGTCGCTGGTATGTCTGGTCGCGATGCCGGGACAAGGCCAGGAGGTGAGGGGCACCGGGAGCTAGTGAGGGCTCCTGAGGCGCGATGCTCAAGGAGCCCCCCTTTAGCGTGCAAGTAGCTTACGCAGAAGAAAAACGCTGCACTCAATGGGATCACGAGGGGAGAGAGCTTGAGTGATAGCAAGGGCGCCTCGCGAGGCAGTCACACTTAGCTTTGGGCGGAGAGCGGTGTCGGGCGATCCACAACTCGTGAGGATCTCACACAGCTCACGAGGCATGCTCACGAGGCTCGGCATTTGAACTGTCTCCGCCTCGCGAGGCCGGCTCGCGAGAACCCACCCGCGAGGTCCTCGCGCAGCTCGCCTCCTGGGGGGCTGCATGTCAACAGATTCACGATGGGGGAGCGGCACACGCTCGCTAACTCGCCCGTGGCCGTTGCGTGAGGAGATAAGGCACCAAGGACCTTGGTGAGGTGGCGTGCACGGGAGCAGGGCCACGAGCCAGAGCTTAGTCGCTTGGATTTGGCGGCACTGCAGGGACGGACCCGAGCACAGGCACCGTGCCGAGCCCCTGCTCACGGAATCGGTCAGGGGAGGGGTCGCGAGCGTGTGGTGCTCTCCGGTCGGCATCGAACTTAACAGGCGATTAAGTAGGTAACATAACTCATCAAGGTAAAATCAGCAAAATTCTTTACACAACCAAAAGGATAGGGGCTAGGCTGCCACGTCCGGCACGGATCAGCTCGAGGTTGGTGCAGCCCGTGGGGCGCCCTCAGTCGTATTTAAACAAATTCACCTTGGCAGAAGGGTTCCGGGAGCGAAGCTCTGGAGGCGCGGGAGGCGTGGCAAGGAGGAGTGAGGACCGCGCGAGGCAACGCACCGGGCGCACCTGGCAGAACCGCGCTGGGGCGACGTCAGACCGCTTGGCGGAGCACGCCATGGGAGTCCGCTCCTCCGGGGCCAGGGGGCTCACGAGGCGCCGGGAGCTCGCGAGGAGCAGGAGGCTCACGAGGCCCCGGCACGAAGGGCACCAGCCTCTAGAAAGAGGTGCCAGCGTTCCTCAGCCCGAAAGGCATGCGCATGCCGCCGACGGTGGGGCCAACGCCCTGGCCAATCCGAGGCAGCTGGAAGAGATCTTGAGGGCAGGACTTGTTGAGGCTGGTGAAGTCAAAACACATGCGCTCCTTGCCGCCCTTCTTGGGGATGACGACTGGGTTGGTGAGCCATTCGGGATGGTGCACCTCACGAACGACTCCGGCTTCCTGGAGCTTCTGGACTTCCTTGATGATGAACTCTTGCTTCTCTGGTGCCTGGCGCCGTGCTTTCTGCTTGACCGGGCGTGCATTGGGGCACACCGCTAAGTGGTGCTCGATCACCTCCCTCGGCACACCGGACAAGTCGAATGCTTTCCTAGAGAAAACATCCGAGTTTGCCCGATGGAAGGCGACGAGCGCGCTTTCCTATGTAGGAGGGAGGCCTGTGCCGATGGTGAAGGCAGGGCCAGAGCCGCTACCGTCCACCGACACCTTCTTCGTCTCGGCGCGGTCCTGAGAGAACAGCTGCTTCTTCTTCGCTGGCTCGGCCTCGGAAGGCTCGGCCGCGTCCTCGTCGGCCGGGTGCGCGACAGTGGCAGCCTTGTAGGCACGCTCGAGGGTGCTGGCCGCGTCCTTTTCGTCGCAGGCGACGGTGATGATGCCGCTGCAGCCGGGCATCTTGAGGACGTTGTAGGCGTGGTGGGTGGCCGCCATGAACTTGGTGAGAGCCGGGTAGCCCAAGATGGCGTTATAAGGCAGGCCGATGTGCGCCACGTCGAAGTCGATGAGCTTGGTCTGGTAGTTCTTGCGGGTGCCGAAGGTGATAGGGAGGCGCACTTGCCCCAGCAGAATGGTGGAGCCATCGGTCACTCCGGAGAAGGGCCTGGTTGGCATCAGCTGGTCGTAGGGCACCTGGAGCGTCTCGAAGGTCTCGATGGAGAGTACGTTGAGGCCGGCACCCCCATCGATGAGGGTCTTGGTAACCACGACGTTGCTGATGGTGGGAGTGCACAACATGGGGAGCGCGCCTGCGGAGGCCGTGGACTTGGGGTGGTCCTTGGAGTCGAAGGTGATGGCGTACTGCGACCACTTGAGGGGCCGCGCGACCTCAGGCCTCGGGAGGGCGGCGTACACCTCGCGAGAGAGCTGCTTGAAGTGGCGGATGGACGCGGGGGCTTGGGACCTACCAAGGATGCAGGCGACCGCGCGAGGCTCCTGGTAGCCCCCAGCGCCCTCGTCAGGCCGGTTGACGTCGTTCCTTTGGGGTGGCGGCGGCAGCGGCAGGAGAGCGGCATTGTCCTGAGGATCCGCCTCACGAGGCTGGTCGCGCCAGCCCTGGCGGTAGTTACCATTACTGTTGCGGCTGTCCCAGCGGTTGCCGCTGCAGTCACCTCCGCGGCCGGCGCCGCGGCCGTTGCGGTCGTCCCGGCGGCTCTGGCGCTCGCCGCGGAGCAGCTTGAGCTCCTGACAGTCTTCGGTGCTGTGGGAGCGGACGTTGTGAAAGGCGCAGAGTGGCCGATTGTCCTTTCTGGGCTCGTCGAGGTCGCAGCCGCGCTTCTGCTCGGGCTCCGCCGCAAGCACGGCAGGGCCCTTGCGCTTGACGTCCTTGCTCTTGGCCTTGGCGGCGTCGAGCACCACGTCGGGGTCGTTGTGGACGAAGAGGCGGCCTTCTTCAGCCTTGGCGCACTTGTCGGCGAGGTCGAGCAGCTCGAGCACGGAGTCGAGCTCATCGTTGATGGCGAGCTTCTCGCGCATCTTGACGTCCGTGACGCCGGTGGAGAACGCAGAGATGACGGCCGTGTCGGAGGCGCGCGGGATCTTGTTGCGCACCTGACTGAAGCGCTGGATGTACTTGCGGAGGGTCTCGTCTGGGCACTGCCGAACACGCCGCAGGTCGTTGATGGTGAGGGAACGGTCCTGTGTGCCCTTGAAGTTGGCGATGAACTGGCTGCAGAGCTCGGCCCACGACGAGATGGAAGCCTCGGGGAGGTACATGAGCCATGAGCGCGGGCCGTCCTTGAGGGCCATGGGAAACCAGTTCGCCATGACCTTGTCGTCGCCGTTCGCTGCCTCGACGCTCAGCGCGTAGAGCTGGAGGAACTCCGTGGGGTTGGGGGTGCCGTCATAGCATGGAGGTAGCTCAGGCTTGAACTTCGCAGGCCAGACCACGCGACGCAGATCGCGGGTGAAGGCACGGCAGCCCACACCGCTCGAGGGAACGCCGCCAGCGAGGGCGGCGCGGTTTGGACGCCCGGCCGCTGCAACGTCCTGAATGGCCTGGTCCTAGCGCTGGCGCTGCCGCTCGAGGCGCACTCGCGCGTCGGGGGGCGCGCGGCGGATGATCTGGCAGCTGGGCTCATCTCGGTCTGGCGAGGATGCGCCGCGGGACGGCTCACGAGCCCGCGCGCTGCGCTGGGGCCCGGCGCGCTCGTCGCGCAAAGGAGGCGGCGGGGGAGCGCCGTGCGCTAGGTCCCCAGCACGAGACGGCGGAGGGCGGAGCGAGTGAGAAGGCGCCGGAGCGTGCCCGGCGACGTTGACGAGCTCGGTGATGCGGCCAAGCTAGGCGTCGTAGCCAGCGTCATCCGGACGGTAGCGGAGCAGCTCACGCGCCATGAGCAGCGCGGCCTGCGGGTTCGGCGGCTCACGGTTGGCGAGGGAGGAGGCCATGGCGGTGCGACCGTCCACCCGCACGGAGGGGTGCATGGAGGAGTCCTGCTGCTCGCGGGCAGCGGGGTCGGTGGCGGCAGCAGCTTCGGCTTCGGGGCGGCGGCGATTGCCGCGGGCCACCGGCTCTGTCTGAGCCACGCGGCCAGCCCTGCGCTCGCGACGTGCGTCGGCCATGGGGTTGGTAGGGCTGAGGGCGGAGCAGAAGAACGGTAGCGCACCCCTACCTGGCGCGCCAAATGTCGGAAGTCGGTCTCCGAGGACCCAAAGGTTCGAACACTGGGGTGAGCTCATTCTACCGCTTCGTCTCCTACCACGGCTAAGCTACGGCGAGGCTACGGCGGGAGCGCTCTAGCGAGGGACAGAGTGAAGACTCAGTGGTTTACCCAGGTTCGGGCCACCTTGCGGTGTAAGACCCTACTCCTACTTGGTTGGTATTGCTCTGGACCAGAGAGTTCTTGCGTACAAGGTGGAGGATGAGGAAGAACTCGTCTGGAGAGATCTCTCTCCTACTATGGCAGCACTGTCCTTTATACCAGCCTTGGTCTTCTTCCCCCTGGAAACTTAGGCGGGAAGGGTTGCCACACTTGGCGGTTTTGAAAGGGGACAGGCGCTCAGGCTATCCTGACTAAAGGTGGTCTTCGCCTGCCAAAGCATGATCCATGACGCGCCGGTGGGCTCGGTGATGACCTCCGCCCTGCACGCCCGTCGTCTTGGTCTTCCTTCGCCGATCGGGCAACCTTTGGGTTTGCTTTGGATAGTAGATAGCTGGCCCTGCTCCCTTAACACGAAAGAGGAAATCATCTTCATCCGCGCCTGCTGGCGCGACCTCTGCTGCTGCTCGCCGCCGCGCGCGTCACCCACGTGATGGGCTCCAGACCGCGCAGCACGCCGAACGGCCTTCGTCTCGAGCGCCTACGGGAGGGGGCCTCGGGAGGCCACCTCGGAAAGCCGCCTCGCGAGGTCACTTCGGGAAGCCACCTCGTGAGAGGGCCTCGCGAGGCCGTTGATGGTGGTGCTGAGGATTACTCGCCACTTCCTAAAGAGGGGGCCTCAGGAGGCCGGGGCCTCATGAGGGGTCTTGGTGAGATGCTCGGTGGTGACGGCCTGCTAGGCCCATGCCAGGCGTTGCGCCCTGGGCCAAAGGCAGACGGGCCTGGATACCCCGGGTTCCATGGGCCCGACAGTATTTTCCCGAAGTAACCATCCCCGTCTACTTTGGGTATTCGGTTATCCATCCATGGTTAACGTGGTAACCCGATGAAAGGGACCCATCGAGGAACTATTTTCGTTGGAAGATGTTTCTTACGTTAAACAGTAATATAACATAACTCCCCGAGCACGTTTTTGTCTGTTTGCACCAAATGGCCGGATTGCCTAGTTCTCCGAAGTATTTTCCGATGTTTTCGGATCACATAGTAGGAAACACTCCTTGGCTCTTGGTCGAGGAGGCGGAAGCCGATGGCTGGTTAAGACAACGTTTTATGCACGGTTCAGAGACTATTTGATGTAAAGTACATAGATACATAGAATCAAACTGTTAATCTTGATCAAGACCATCTATTATGGTCTCCAGAGCACAATCTGCTTGGGACAGCCGAGCTGCGGGCATAACCTGGTCATATACCAGATGCACGGGCACTTCCTGCCCATCTGGCCCTACCGGCCCAACCCTAGCTAAATGCTCCGGCTCTAGCTTGGTGAAACGGGTCTTGATCATCGCACAAGCCTCCCGTGCTCCCTCATGACAAGATGATATCTTCCATAGCTCCAAGCAGTGCCGAGCTCCTTTGAAACGATTCATGAGCTCGGCCATCCCTTCCAGAGCCACTTCGCCAGGCCACAGTGCTTTGAACATGGTCTTCATGGCTTTCCGGGCCCATTCATGTACGGCGGATAGCTACTTCAGGAGGTCCCGTCCGAATGAGCCGGCCTCCTCTTCGGGACGTCCAGTCAAAAGAACTACAAAGATACGTGGCATTGTTCATATTGCTGCCTAATACGTGCAGTTTATGAACTGAAAAATCAGATTGCACTTACCGAACATGCCCGCTTTCAGTCTCTGGTTCTCCTCTTGGGATAGAGTCAGTTGAGCTCTCAAACTTTTGATTTCTTGAGCCTGTTGTTCGCCTTCCGCCTTAAGCTTATCCCTCTCCTCATAACTTCAGGAAAGCACCCGGTAGCCAGCCTCTTGCTGTGACTCCGCATACCTTTGAGCTTCCCTGGAGCTATCTAGATCCTTCTGCAACTGATTTATCGACTCGGCTGCTATGGAATCATCTTTCATTAGCAGAGGTGTTCCATCAAATTTTTCTTAAATAACTTTGAGCCCGGCACTTAACATGTGCCTCTCTGGTGAATTTCTTCACACCCTCTAGCTCGGCCTTCACAGACTTTAACTCTGTTCGCGCCTGTTTGAGGTCCTCGGAGAGCTTTTTGTTTTGCTCCCGAACAGTCTGCACAATAGCAGGGCATTATAAATGTCAGGCCCATAACTCGGCCGTCCCGCCCAAATTAAGGCTCGGGGGCTACTGGGTTAGATACTAGTTGTCAAAACTAATACCATACCTGCATATTAGTAGACATGAGCTTCACAGCCCCTTCAAGTCCCGTTCGGGCAGCGCCGAGGTACTCCTGATCAGAAAACGTGGAGTGCCGAAGTGACGCCTTATGCCGCCGATGATTCATCACACTTTCAACCTCGGAGTTAGTGACCGAGATGCCAACTGAGTCCTCGGGATGTTGGTCCTCGGCAGGGACCCCCGGAGTAACTCCGGCTACAACTGGCGACCTCGGGTTTGAGTCACCCCTCAGTGCCTCTTCAACATCCCCAGCCGAGGGCGGTTCCACATATCGTCTATAGGACACCGTGGAGAAAATTATTGGCATATTCGGTGGACGTCGAAGATAGAGGCTATGACGGTACGGTGGATGCGTTACCTCTTCGGGCGGGGCGCGGATGATGTAGCTCCCGTTGGGGCCGAGCGTCTGGTCACCCCACGACTACTCGTCGCTGGGGCCGCTGGTGCCGCTCTTGTGGCTGTTCGGTGCGTCGTGCGGCGGCCCTTGGGAGTAGGTGTCAGTGTATTCGGGGTAGCAGCGGCTGAGTGTTTCTTTCAAGAGGAAGCCCGTTGGCCACTTACAGCGGAGGAGGGAAGCGCCCCGGGATGATCGACCAAAAGGGCCACCTTAGAACCATCGAGGCTCTCCTGGTAGAAGACCCCCTCCTCGAAATTAATCGATGTTTCAGGGTCATCATGGAACCCAGGATCATCATCACGAGAGTAATTCTCCGGTTGAGGAGCAGGGCTGCTCACTGTCTCGATCCAGCGCCTCCAGTTCTGTTCGGACAGGATAGGAGTCTGGTTAAGAAAAATTTGGGGTACCTTCCGAACAATAAAACGTGGTCGGACTCACCATTTCAATGGGTTTGTAGCTCGAGAAGCCTTCCTTGGGCCTTAACCGAGCAAATTCCTGCTCTTCTCCCTTGAAGAGATCGGCCAGTATGGCTGCCATCGCCGCCTGGTCGGCAGGTCCCATCCGTGTGTACCGGGTTGCATCATCTTCCCCGTTGTAGCACCAAAGCGGGTGCATTCTCTGTTGGAGAGATTGGACGCACCGAGCAATGGCTGCGGCCATCACGTCAATAACGGTTAGCCCATTGTGGGCTAGCCACCTCACTTGACCGGCCAGCCGAGTTACTTCGGCGCTTTCCTCTTGAGAAGGACTCTTCGGGCGCCAGTTCAACCGCTTCTTTGGAGGGACCAATGAGAACTCAGGCAGCCCCCTCCGGACTGGATCAAATAGGGGGACGTCTTCGATATAAAACCATTCCGAAGTCCACTGTTCGGCATCTTTCTTCGAAGTCCCTACGGGGTATCCGGTTCCGGCGATCCGCCATACTCCGGCCCCACCGACCTCGTAGATTGTCCCTCCTCGGGTATGGGGGACGAGGCAGAAGAACTTCCTCCACAACTCGAAGTGGGCCTCGCAGCCCAGGAACATCTCGCAGAGAGCGACGAAGCCCGATATATGAAGAATCGATCCTGGGGTAAGGTGGTGGAGTTGAATCCCGTAAAACTCTAGTAGACCCCTCAAGAAAGGATGAATGGGGAAACCCATCCCTCGCAAGAGGAAAGGCACGAAGCACACCCTTTCCTCCCCGTGGGGGGAAGGAAAGTTCTCTGCGAGGGCCTCCCCGTCTGCGGAAGTTAATCCGGGACGGGTGGATGCGAGATCCGAAGCAGGGAGATATCCCTGCGTCTTGAGCCTACGTAAACGCATGAGGGATACGGAGCAGCTCGCCTAATCACCTTGACGGGGGCCGTGAGGGCGTGAGGAAGAGCCTGGGACGCTCGCCATTGTTTGCTGGTCGCGACCTCGCGAGGACATGAGGAAAAATGGCAGGGGGTGGGGTGCGTCAACCTCCGTGCCCTTGGCCTATTAAAGGGGCATTGACTCCCCCCGAAAGAGGGGCATTTTTGTAACAACCCATCGGGCCACTCGCATTCCGTGGGTGCGCAGAAATCGAGGGTCGTCGTTTGATTTTGGGCGAACAAAAGCGGTATGACGGGCCCCACGGGGCCTCGCCAATCGGAGGATTCTTCGGCAACCGAGCTATTGGTGGCCGAACTATTGTTAAACCAAATACAGGTAAAGGGAGGAACTCGCCACCCAAGCCGAAGACCATTGAAGCATGAAGCTGCCGAAGACTGTCAACCTCGGCATTGGAGGCTAGTTCGGGGGCTACTGAGGGTGTCCCGGACTAGGGGGTACTCGGGCTGCCGGCCATCTCTCGTGGGCCGGGCTGGTGGGCCGCTCTCTACTCGTCGATGGAAGGCCGGATTGTGGGCGACCCCGTGTATCAGACGGAAACCTCCGAAGACTTGGCGTCTCCTCCAAGGAATAACTGGCATGGCCGGCATGTTTATCCCCTGATGGTAACCGACCGTATGTAACCCTAGGATCGTCTGGTGTCTATATAAACCAGAGGGTTTAGTCCGTAGAGGATCATCATATCCATTGCCTAGGGTTTAGCCCATCCGATCTCGAGGTAGATCAACTCTGTAACCTTCATACAATCACATCAATACAATCTAACAGGACGTAGGGTATTACCTCTTCGAGAGGGTCCGAACCTGGGTAAATCGCCGTCTCTACGTTCCCTGTTACCCATTGATTCCTAGACCCACAGTTCGGATCCCCTACCCGAGATCTGCCGATTTTGGTACCGACAGCAGGACCGACGGGGGCGAGGAAGAGGACGGCGTGGCCGACGGGGCCGGCGAAGAGGATGGCAAGGCAGAGGCGATGACGGCACCGAGAGCGAGATCCATGGGGAGAGTTAGGGTGAGCGAGAGTGAGTCAAGTGAGGGGGGCGACGGGGGTGCACGTGGTTTGATAAACTGTGTTCTTGCTGCGACGGGCGGCAACGAGCGACCTCCACAGCTATTTTCTGATAGAAGTGGACATCTGGCATGGATAACTAGTGCCGGTTGCGCGGAGCCACCCGCAAGTGCTTAGTCACATACCTTAGGCGGGCACTAGGGCGCGCCCGTCACTGCTGAGTTACGCAGACAAGGGCCCCCGGGGTGAACGTACCTATGGCGGGTTACTTCCCCCGCCCGCCATAGTTAGACTATTGGCTGTGACGGGCACATTTTGGCACCCGCCACTGCTTGTTTTCAAAAATAGCTGTGGCGGGTGCCCCGCTGTGCCCGCCACTAATTTATGATGTCCTATAAGCCCTTTCCCAGTAGTGTCCACCTCGCGCAGACGATTGGCGCAGCCCTGCTGCAGTTCCACTGCTGCCACCACCACCACGCTGTCGTGTTGGATCAGATCACATCTACCTCCTCTCCCTGGCTTGCTGGATCAAGAAGGAGAGGACGCCACAGAGCCTAATGTGTGCTAATCTCAGAGGTGCCGCATGTGAAGCGCTTGGATCGGATTGGATCACGACGCGAGTACGACTATGTCAACCACGATCTCTAGATCGTTAATGCTTTTGGTCTACAAGGGTACGTAGACACACTCCCCTCTCGTTGCTAGCATCTCAATAGATAGATCTTTGGGTGTTTCGTAGGAATTTTTTGTTTTCCATGCAACATTCCCCATCACATTAATCCTTGGAATCAACAAGGAACGGCTGGTAAACAGCATGGAGGCGCAAACGTGTGGCAGGGCCAAACAAGGATGCTAAACCCACTTACCGATGCTGTGTGTAAATCTTCCCTCCTGCATTTTTTATGTATCTTTTTGAAGTTTCTTCAATAAAGCTCGGCTTCTATGGTTTGACCTTATAAATCAAAGTAAAGAAACAGACCTTTTGCGGTCGTCGCACATTTATTCGTGTAATACCTTTTTCTTTTATGAGCCGAAGATAACTCTTGAGATACAAATGTCCCTAGAACTAATCAGTTCTCGACCGGTGGCTCGGATTTAAACCGTGCCCATTACATTATTCCGATACTCACATCAAAGTATTCGGTGTCTCCGATAATGCCTCATATGCATCAGTTTTGTATCATGTATTTGGTCAATAGTTGGGTTGCCCGACTCCTGTGATTACCCCTTACGTTTCCGCATTGTTCGACTATGGGTGTGTCGGTGTCAAAACCGGCAAATCTCGGGTAGGGGGCCCGAGCTGTGAGATCGGATCGATGGGTAACAGGAGACAAGGGACACAAAGATTTACCCAGGTTTGGGCCCTCTCTAAGGAGGTAAAACCCTACGTCCTGCTCTTGTTTATATTGCGGATGTATCAAGGTACAGAGTTAATCTACCTCGAGATCGTAAGTTGTGGTCTAAACCTAGGGGACGATGTGAGTATCTATGCCTCTATGGACTAAACCCTCTAGTTTATATAGGCACCAGGGGTATCTAGGGTTACACATGGTCGGTTACCATCTAGGGATTACATGCCGAATCTCATATCCTTGGGGTACACGCCAAGTCTTCGGTGAGGCCCGATATGTTGATTCTTCAAGTTGGAAGCTTCCGGAGTCCTTGCTCTTTGACGGGCCTTGAGTCCGACCCATGGACTAGATTGGCTAGGACGGGACCCCCTAGTCCAGGACACCGTCAGTAGCCCTCGAACTGGTCTTCAACGCTGAGGACGATCATCTTCTTCGGGCATGTTACATTGGCTTGGAGTCTTCGGCTTGATAGGCAAATTCCTTACTGTCGGCCCAATGGGAACCAGGGTACCATGGCCCGTCTGCCTCTGGCCCAGGAGGCGGCGCTTGGGCCGGCCCAAGCAAGATGGCCCTGGGATCGTCGCCCTGGAGGGGTCGCCTCGCGAGGGGCTAGCCTCGCGAGGCCCCTCATCGCCAGGCCAAGCCATGGCGAGGCCGGCAAGCCCCGGATCGCCTCGTGAGGCAATCCCTCGAGAGGCCGCTTTGCGGGGCGTGGCGCACGGTGCCGGCCTCGGGGCGGCCGGCCCGTCACATGGGTGACGCCCCAACGATAGGACGAGGACAGCAGGGTATAGCTCAGGGACAGCAGGATACAGCTCAGGCGGGTTTCCAATCTGGTGATAGGGGAGCAGTGGCATCTGCCTCCCCCCAAAGGAAGCCCTAGGATATTTCCTCTTTGGTGAAGGAGGATCAGGACGGATCAGCGCGCCAGGATGGAGATCATCGCCAAGCCCACCAGCGCGTCACGAGGAGCTACTTTAGCAGGCAAAAACTGCCTTTAGTCACGATAAGCCTGCGCTCTTGTCCCCCTTTTGAATTGTCGCCCTGTGGCAACCCTTTCCCGCTCATATTTTCGGGGAAGAGGACCAAGGCACTACAAAAAGGGCAGGGCTGCTTCCATGTAGGGGGATGGACCTATTCTCCCCCACACCTCTTGTATCTGAAGCACGAGCTCTCCACCACAGAGCAATCCAACATAGGCAGGAGTAGGGTATTACACCGCACGGTGGCCCGAACCTAGGTAGCTCACGCGTCCCCTTCGTGTCCGGTGAGAGCCAGCGAGTCCGTCGTGTACCGCCGTAGTCCCGTCGTAGGCTGCCAAGCAAAGTCCCCAGAGTTCGAATCCTAAGTTCTTGGAGAAGTTTCTTGGACGCAGATCCTAGACTCCGACATTTGGCGCGCCAGGTAGGGGGACTTGCTGTCTTCGCGCCTTCGACCTCGACGTCGGCACCGACATGGGCGACGCCGCCGCGCGCTGCGAGCGCGCAGCGCGTCAGGCCGCCGCCGCCAAGCCCGTTGGGGAGCGGGCGTCCTCCCCCATCTGCCCATTGGCGAGTGGGTAGGACCGCGGCCTCTCCTCCACTGCGTCTTCGCTCGTGGGTAGCGGCCCTCTCGCTCCTCGCGCCACGCTGCTCATGGCGCGGGGGCTGCTGCGCTGCCACCCCTCCAAGGACGGCCGCGACGCCTGGCTCGAGCGCATCACCGAGCTCGTCTTCGCCACCAGCGGCGGCCAGGCGCTCCCTCGCCCCTTACCCACTTCGCCACGGCGCGTTGAGCGACCTGGGCGCGCCGCTCCCCGTCTTCCTCCTCCTCAGGGCCGCGGCGCGGTCGGACGGCGCCACACGGCGCGCGCTACAGAGTTGCCCTACGGCTCGTCCGTGCTGGGCGGCGTCGGCGCCAGTCGCCCGACCAAGGGCGTTGCCACCAGTGGGGGCTCCCAGGGGCCCCGAGGGGTGGCCTGCATCTTGGGAGGGGCCCAGGCCCCTTCGTCCAGCCGCCACCTCAAGCGCTCCATGCGCGAAGTGAGCGCAGCCCTTCCGGCGCCCGAGTCCGCAGGCCACCTCAAGTGGTCCGAGTTCCCTGTCTCCTTCGACGCCAGCGACCACCCCAGGTCTACTAGGGCTGCGGGGGCTGTCCCTCTACTGTGTACCATGACTATCGGCGGTGTGGCTATCACCAGGACGCTCAACGTGCTCTCTGTGGAGACTTTCGAGACGCTCCAGGCGCCAGGTGGGCGCCTGGTGCCCACAAGGCCCTTCTCGGGCGTCACCGGTGGCTCCACTGCCCCCCTGGGGTGAGTGCGCCTTCCTGTCAACCTTCGACACCCGCGAGAACTACCGTACGGAGCTCGTCATCTTCGATGTGGCTCGCATCGGCCTGCCCTACAACGCCATCTTGGACTACCCAGCGCTCTCCAAGTTCATGGACGCAACACACCACGCTTACGGCCTCATCAGGATGCCCTGTAGCAGCGGCACCCTCACCGTCCGTTGCGATGAGAAGGATGTGGTGCGCGCCCTCGCGCGCGCCTACAAGGCGGGTGCCACCGCGTCCTAGGCCGAGGAGGATGCCCCTGAGCTTGCCGAGCCGGCGCCCACGAAGAAGAAGCTGATGTTCTCCCAGGAGCGGGCTGAGACCAAGAAGGTGCCGCTGGATGGGAGCGGTGCGGGCCCTTTCCTCACCATTGGCAGCGGCCTTTCCCCCGAGCAGGAGGGCACCCTCGTCAACTTCCTCCGGGCAAATGCTGATATGTTCGCCTGGACAGCCTCAGTCATGCCCGGCGTGCCAAGGGAGGTCATCGAGCACCACTTGGCGGTGTGCCCCAACGCGCGCCCTGTCAAGCAGAAGGTACGGCGCTAGGTGCCCGAGAAGCAGGACTTCGTCATTGGGGAGGTCGAGAAGCTCCAAGACGCCGAAATCATCCGCGAGGTACTCCACCCGGAGTGGATTGCCAACCCAGTTGTCATCGCCAAGCCGCACGGCGGCAAGCGCTTGTGCGTCGACTTCACCAACCTCAACAAGGCCTGCCCCAAGGACCACTTCCCGCTGCCCAGGATCGACCAGATAGTGGACTCCACTGCCGGGTGCGATCTGCTCTGCTTCTTGGACGCCTTCTTAGGCTATCATCAGATCAAGATGGCAAAGGAGGATGAGGAGAAAACCGCCTTCATCACCCCTTGTGGAGTGTTCTGCTACGTGTGCATGCCCTTTGGCATGAAGAGCGCGGGGGCTACCTTCCACAGGCTGATGCGCATCTGCCTAGGGTGCCAAATGGGGAGAAACGCGGAGGCATACGTCGATGACATCGTCATCAAAACGCGCGAGGCGCGCACCCTCATCGAGGACCTGAAGGAAACCATTGCCAACCTGTGCAAGGTCAACCTCAAGCTCAACCCCGCCAAGTGTTTCTTCGGTGTCCCTTCTGGCAAGCTTCTGGGTTTTCTGGTCTCCCATCATGGCATCGAGGCCAACCCTGAGAAGATTAAGGCTATCGAGGAGATGTGCCCACCCCGCAACCTCAAGGAGATGCAGCGCCTGGTGGGATGCATGGCCTCGCTCGGTCGTTTCATATCCAAGTTCAGCGAGCGGGCTCTGCCTTTCTTCAAGCTCATGAAGAGGTCTGGCCCCTTCAAGTGGACCCCTAAGGCCGACGCTGCCTTGGAGGATCTCAAAAGGTACCTCACCAGCCCTCCCGTCATGGTCGCCCCGCGCCCACGCGACCGCCTACTGTTATACTTGGTGGCCACTCCCCAAACGGCCAGCGCAGCCCTTGTGGCAGAGCGGGAGGAGCGAGTCTGTGTCTAGAAGAAGCCTACCGAGCCTGTGCCTGCGATGCCACCCCCGCGGGGAGATCGCTGGAGCCCCTCAAGGCCCTGCCGTCGCCTACCGAGGGCCCCCCTCAGGAGGCCCCCACGTCCCCTCGGGAGGCCTCCGGAGCTCAGCCTCCAAAGGCCCCCGTGGCGCCGCCTCCGGAGGCCTCCGTGGTGCAGCAGCCCGAGCCCCTCGGCGAGCACGACTCAGATACCATGGTCAGGTGCCTCGTCAAGCACCCCATCTACTTCGTCAGTACGGTGCTGCGGGACGCACGCGAACGGTACCCCATGTAGCAGAAACTCCTCCTGGCGCTCCTCATGGCCTCCAGGAAGCCGCGCGCTACTTCCAGGGCCACCCAGTCAGAGTGATCTCCTCCTACCCGCTGGAGCAAGTCCTGCGGAGCCCAAACGCCACCGGCCGCGTCGCCGAATGGAACATCGAGCTGCAGCCTTTCGAGCTGGAGTTCCTCACCACCAGGATCATCAAGGGCGCGGCCTTGGCGGACTTCGCGGCAGAGTGGACGGACACGTGTCAGGATGAGCCGCAGGAGGAGCCGTCCTTGCCCGAGGAGGCTAACTCCGGAGGCTGGAGCATGCACTTCGATGGGGCCTTCGTGCGCCAGGGCACGGGGGCTGGGGTGGTCCTCACTACACCCATAGGTGACAAGCTCTACTACGCAGTGCAACTCTGCTTCGGGCGCACCGATAAGGTCTCCAACAACATCGCCGAGTATGAGGGACTCATCGCCGTGCTCAAGGCCGCCATCGTGCTTGGGGTCAGGCGCATCATCATCAAGGGCGACTCGCAGCTCCTCGTCAACTTCTCCAACAAGAAGTACAAGCCGAAGGACGAGCACATGGCGGCCTACCTGGAGGAGGTGCGTAAGCTCAAGAAGTGCTTCATGGGCATGGAGCTACAACACATCCCTCGCGGCGGCAACAACGAGGCGGACGAAATCACCAAGCGCGCTTCTCGCCGCGAGCCCCAGAGCCCCGGCGTCTTCGAGGAACGGCTCCTGAAGCCTTTAGCGGTGCCTCCGATCGTCAGCATCACGGCGCCTCATGAGGAGCTCCCTCCCGCACCACCCATGGGGGCACCAGACTGCGGCCCATCTTCAGGCGCTCGCCTGTTGCTGGCGCTCGAGCCACAACCTGAAAGCTGGACCATGGAGATCAAGGCCTACCTGGAGGATGGGACCCTCCCGAAGATCGACGCAGAAGCAGAGCGCGTGGTCCGCCAGGCCGCACTCTACCACTTGAGGTAGGGTGACCTATACCGCCACCACCCGAACGGAGTCGCGCTGCGATGCATCTCCAAGGAGCAAGGCCGCGAGCTGCTTGCCGACATCCATGGAGGTGACTGCGGCCATCACTCGTCCTCGTGCACTCTCGCAGGTAAGGCATTCCGCAGTGGTTTCTACTGGCCCACAGCGCTTGAGGATGCCACGGAGCTGGTCCAGGCGTGCGAGGCCTGCCAGTTCCACGCCAGGCAGATCCACCAGCCGGTACAAGGGCTCCAGACCATCCCCCTCTCGTGGCCCTTCGCGGTCTGGGGGTTGGATATTCTCGGGCCCTTCCCTCGCGCAGCTGGCGGCTACCGCTACCTCTACGTCGCCATCGACAAGTTCACCAAGTGGGCGGAGGTGGAGCCTATCTGGACCATCCCGGCAGGGTCAGCGGTCAAGTTCATCAAGGGCCTGGTGTGCCACTTTGGCGTCCCCAACCGCATCATCACGGACAACGGCACGCAGTTCACCAGCGGCCAAATTCAAGACCTACTGCGCCAGCATCGGCATGCAGATCTACTTCGCCTCCATGGCACACCCTCAAAGCAACGGCCAGGCCAAGCATGCCAACGCTGAGGTTCTCAACGGCCTCAAGACTAGAAGCTTTAAGAAGCAGCTCAGGGCGTGCGGCAAGGGCTGGCTGGAGGAGCTCCCTTCGGTGCTATGGTCCAGCCGCACCACGGCGACCAAGCCCACCGGCGAGACGCCTTTCTTCCTCGTCTATGGGACAGAAGCGGTTCTCCCAGCCGAGGTCAAGCACCGGTCCCCGCGGGTCTTGGCTTTCGACGAGTCTCGTCAAGACGGCCTGCGGGAGGCTGACCTGCTTTTCCTCGAAGGGGCGCGCCGCTAGGCCACCCTTTGCGCGGCAAGGTACCAGCAGGCGTTGCGTCGCTATCACAGTTGCAACATACGCCCCCGCACCCTTGAGGTGGGTGACCTTGTCCTACACCGGATCCTCTCTAGAGAGGGACTCCACAAACTCTCACCCATGTGGGAGGGCCCTTTCAGGGTCACGCACATCTCCCGGCCCGGCGCGGCATGGCTCGAAACGGAGGAGTGTGTTCCAGTACAAAACACATGGAACATCCAACATCTCCGCAAGTTCTATCCGTGACCTCACGGATACGAACGAAATGGAGCTGTACACGGTCCGGAGCTCCCTCTACCGGCGCTGCTGTCGGCACGCGGGAGCTCCCTCCCACTCTCGTGGAAGCCCCATGCTCCGCGCTGGCGGCCTACTTACTTGAGGGGCCTACGTCCATCACATCCTCAAAAGCTAACCCGTGTCGAACACGGCAGCACGTATCTTTTCTGTTGTATAATGAATCTATTTCATGCATCAGTAAAGCCTACTTCCTAGTAGCAACCGGTGTTCTTGCAGCTGAGTTTGCCTCGGGAGGCGCGCTCGCGATCTCCCCCCGTGTGTCTCACACGAGCAGGGGCTGGGCACGGTACTTGTGCTCGGGTCAGTCCCAGCAGTGCTGCAAAACCCAAGTGACTGAGCTCTGGCTCGCGGGCCGATTCCCGTGCACGTCACCTCACCAGGTCCTTGGTGCTCTTCCCTCCTCGCGTAACACCCACAGGCGGCCTCGCGACCGCACCCAGCTACATTACTTGCAAAAACTTGGTAATTTCCCTGGTGCAGGGCCCCAAGAGCCTCAAGAGCCTCAGGAGCCCCACCTTTGGGAGGCCTCGCGGTCGGTGCCCCACGGACGGAAGGCTTTGTGAGGAACCACGCCTCGCGTGCAGCGCCTCACGAAGGGCTCGCCCCCAGGCCGAGCGTCGACAAAGGAGCTAAGTCTAAGTGCCCCTCGGGTCCTTTCCTTCTTGTTTCTCTCTCGTGGCGTCCTGATTTCCTTGGCACAAGCCACCTGCACGTCAAGGGGGACCCTGAGCATCGCGTTTCAGGGACTCCTACCAGCCCTAAGAGCCCTACACCCTATGGCCTTGCCGAGCGCACGCTTTGGGCATACCAGTGACGGTGTAGCCCGCCTCAGGGGCTGGGTTCCAGCGACACAGGGCACGAGGGCAATGTAAAGGGGAGATAAGGGCCTCAGGAGGAAAACGAAAACACATTAAGCATCGAGTACTTAGCAATAAAAGTGTTGCGCAAATGTCTCACACCCCCAGGGGGCTACATCCATCTAGTGCAAAGAAAAAAGAAAGAAAAGAAGCTTGGGCTGGGCGTCGCCACCCCCAGGGCTCCAGCAAGGGCGTCGCGCGCGCCTAGTCGGAGTCTTCATCCTCGCTCTTGACGCAGGGAGAGCTGTCGTCGCTTCCGCCCCGCCGGAGGAGGCGGCGCCGTCGTCGCTGTCACCCTCGCCGGAGGAGCCGCTGTAGCTGCCATCCTCGCTCTCTGCGCAGCACTCCAGGCGGCAGCCGGAGGCCCCGAAGATCTTTAGGAAGAGGGTGGCGGCTCCGTCATACTTGAAGTGGAGGAGGTGCCCCCGCTTCAGGCCTTGGGCGAGGGCAAAGGACTTCCACCCCTGCTTCAAGAACATGAAGCCGGAAGGGGTGAACTCCGCCGCCACCCAAGAGGGGCCATTGTAGCAGCCGTCCGCCTGAAGCCACATGCCAAGGGGCGTGCGTTCCTCCATCACCCTCGCGAAGGGGTCCGGGAGACGAAGCCAGGTGCAGGGCGAGCGGTGCATTTCCACGATGAACTCGTGGTCTGCCTCCACCGAGTGGCTTCCCGTCGGGGGAGGAAGAGCAGCTGAACCACCATGGCCGACTCGGCCACGGCCGCCGTGCCTTCCGCGCCCGCGAGCAGTGCCCCTCCCACGACCACGGGTCGTGGCCGTTCCACGGGTACTGGGGCCCACCTCCGCGGTGGCGGCCGTGGAGCGCGTCCGGCCCCGGAGAGGAACCCTCATCGTAGCCGAACCATGGGCCCGGCCACTACCCCTCGCCGACGCCGGCTTCGGCGGCTCCACCTCCTCCACCATCCTTTTCCCTTTCTCGGCCACGGAAAGATTCCTTTTTGGGGCCATGGCCGCGGCGGCAGCGGGCGGAGAGAGTGGAAGTTCGAGGAGAAGGGGGGAGCCGAGGAGTTGGTCGCAAGAAAGGCTGGGGACGGCGTGAGGAAGCAGTGAAATGCCCGCGCCCCACGCGGGCAGGCTTTATCGCCAAGATGACGGTTATCGAGGCGTTGCGGGAAGTGGAGGCGCCGCGCCCGCAAAGGCCGCCACGCGTCGCCCCTGGGCCCGGCGGCTCGACGGGCCCCGCAGCGCTTCATCCCCAACGGGCGGGACACGCACGCCGTGGAACCGGGGGCTACCGTCGGCCCAGTGGGAACCAGGGTACCACGACTTGTCTGCCTCTAGCCCAGGAGGCGGCGCTTGGGCCGGCCCAAGCAAGATGGCCCTAGCATCGTCGCCCGGGAGGGGTTGCCTCACGAGGGGCTAGCCTCGCGAGGCCCCTCATCGCCAGGCCAAGCCCTGGCGAGGCCGGCAAGCCCCAGATCGCCTCGTGAGGCAATCCCTCGGGAGGCCGCTTTGCGGGGCGTCGCGCACGGTGCCGGCCTCGGGGCGGCCGGCCCGTCACATGGGTGACGCCCCGACGACAGGACGAGGACAGCAGGGTACAGCTCAGGGACAGCAGGATACAGCTCAGGCGGGTTTCCAATCTAGTGATAGGGGAGCAGTGGCATCTGCCTCCCCCCAAAGGAAGCCCCAGGATATTTCCTCTTTGGTGAAGGAGGATCAGGACGGATCTGCGTGCCAGGATGGAGATCATCGCCAAGCCCACCAGCGCGTCACGAGGAGCTACTTTAGCAGGCGGAGACTGCCTTTAGTCAGGATAAGCCTGCACTCTTGTCCCCCTTCTGAATTGCCGCCCTGTGGCAACCCTTTCCTGCTCATATTTTTGGGGAAGAGGACCAAGGCACTACAAAAAGGGTAGGGCTGCTTCCATGTAGGGGGGTGGACCTATTCTGCCCCACACCTCTTGTATTTGGAGCACGAGCTCTCCACCACAGAGCAATCGAACACAGGCAGGAGTAGGGTATTACACCGCATGATGGCCCGAACCTGGGTAGCTCGCGCGTCCCCTTCATGTCCGGTGAGAGCCAGCGAGTCCGTCATGTCCCCGCCGTAGTCCCGTCGTAGGCTGCCAAGCAAAGTCCCCAGAGTTCGAATCCTAAGTTCTTGGAGAAGTTTCTTGGACGCAGATCCTAGACTCCGACACTTACAATGCCCCGAGTTAAGCATTTGCCCAAAGCTCACTAATCCTCAATTGGGAGACGTCATCCATCTAAACCAGAGACGAGGCCAACCGGTCATGTGTTACCAAAAATATATCTTCGTCCATCCGAAGTACACTACTTGCTTAGCCCTGAAGACTAGCAGTGCAAACGCATTTGGCGGTCAATTACTGACAACTTTACCAAAACATCATGCCCCATGACATCATGTAAACCAGTTATTACTTATTCGAATCACGGTTCGAGGTGACCCTCTCATTGGCACGTCTCATCAAAGCAGAGATCGTGCCCTGCATTTTAGGGGATATCATCAATCAGTTGTTTCACCCCATGCAGCCGCAATGGCATAATAGGCTGAAACGTGGCGATTTTTACGTCGCAACAAAGGGACGCTTCGTCTTTTTACTGCCTCATAAAGAGCAGGGAGCGACAAGTCTTTTCTTCCCACGCTCTCCTACTGCTACAGCGCCCAAACCCTCCAAGCTCTTGCCTCCTCAATCCCCTTTCCAAGCCTAAAGCTTTCTCCAATCCTTCGCATCCCGCCACCATGGCCGATGCGGATCTGAAGGGAAGGTGGGTGGCCTCCAAGGCCACCGACGCCACCTTCGAGGAGCTCCGAATGGCGGGGTACATCCCCTTCGATGCCGTCTGTAGGGCCCCTGAGCCGGGCCAGCGCGTCCCCACTCCCATGCAGGGGGAGCGGGTCATCTTCATCCCTCACCTCATCAAGGGTCTGGGATTCCCCCTGCACCCCTTCGTGCGGGGGATCCTTTTCTTCTACGGGCTAGACTTCCACAATCTAGCCCCAAATTCCATTCTACATCTCACCACCTTCATCATCGTCTGCGAGGCGTTCTTACGCATAGAACCCCACTTCGGCCTATGGCTGAAGATGTTCTGTGTGAAGCCAAAGAGCGGCGGCGCCGAGTTCGCCGAGTGCGGGGGTGCCATGATCAGCAAACTCTAGAAGCCGGAGTGGATGGAGGGCACCTTCATCGAGACCGTGAAGCTTTGGCAGCGCGAGTGGTTCTACATCGCTGAGCCGTTCACCACGGGATAGACCGAGGTCCCCGCCTTCACAGGAACACCTCCGAGGAAATTGGTGTCCTTTCAGAAGCAGGGCCTAGAGTGGGGCAGCCCGGACGAAGTCACCTCTCTCCAGGAGAGGATCCGGTTTCTGCAGAAGAGTTCAAGCTGTCAGATGTGGTGGATGTGATGCTCAATCACCGCATCCTTCCAGTCCAGCTTCGAGCTAGCCCCATGTGGCTCAACAAGCCCGAGGATGCACCAACAGTTCAGCATTTCTTCCGCACTACCCTAGATGGGATGTGGACGGCTCTCTTCAAGCCGTCCCAAAACTTGTTTCCCGAGACCAGGCCCGATAGCGGCTATAGCGCCGCCCATGCCCCATCCGAGGTATCAATCACCTCGCTTGTTTAACAAGATTCTTTATACAATATTCATCTGAACCCTTCCTTATTGTAATCAGAAATGGGCATCCAAGGCAGCGCTTATCAAGTGCTCGGCCCCACTTCCTGAAGACGACCAGACCCCCGAAATGCAGGCCCTCCTGGCTGCAGTACCCCCAAAGGCTCCCGCAAAAGCGAAGAAGGAGCTGGGGAAGTAGAGGGTGGGTCTTCGTATCCGAGATCCCTCGGATGCTAAGTCCGAGGAAGTCCAAGCTCTCTCCTCTGACGAGGAGGAAAAAGAGGGAGGAGATGAGGGGGAGGAGAGCGCTTCTTCCCCGAAGAGGAAGAGGGCAGCGTCCTAGGATGTCGCGGGGGCCAATGCCCCTCGAATGTGAAGGCACCTTATAAAGGCCATCGACACCGCCCCCAACAAGGCCCTTTCCGAGGCCGAGGTCGTCCCCTTCGAGTCAGAGGATGACCTTATCAGGCCGCGCAGGGAGAGACCTCCACCGAGGAGGTACATAATTCATTCTTCACTTCCTTACATGTTGTACATGCCTCCCTCCCATAAATATAACTCGACCGATCAAATTCTACTGCCCACAATGCTCCCGCCTCAGCAACAAGGAGTTGTCGAGCGGGCTTCCTCCTCCCAGCGCCTCGGAGGAGCATCACCCCTCCCCCGCTGCCCACGACGGGCTGGGGGAGGCGACTTCACAGCCAGCCCCACCCGTACTTACCGCGGGGAGCTGTGCCGATGTGTCCATGGCTGAGGCCGAGGCCGAGGCCTCCCAAGGTGATCCGAGGAAGACCTCCTCCTCGAAGGGAGGGGAAAAGATGGGACGGCCAACAACTTCGGCTCCCATCGATCCAGAGCCACCTCGGCAGCCGACCACAACGGCGGGTCCTCCTTCCACAGAGAGGACCGAGGTGGCCCGTCAATCCCCACTTGCTGGAGTGCAGGTGTCCATGGGATGGACCGAAGAGATGGAGGCGTCCCTGACAGGCTCCTCCATCGTTGCTGAACACTGTGTCCTTCTGGGTGTGGCGTTGAAGAATTACCGGTCCACAGAGGCCGGTATAAGGAAGGCCTTCAAGGGCCTCTATGAAGGCTTTGAGGTAACCTTTAATCATGCTTTGAAATTATGTCAATACGTAGAACTACTAGTAATAGATATGTCCAATAGTCTTTACAAGATAAGTAAAATGCAAGTTGTCCGAAGACGTTTACTACTATAAGTACTTATTACAAGTGTATAACCACAGTAGCCCCCAAGCACCGAGTTAGATTCGATAATCTTGCTCGGGGGTTATAGGAACAGAAAAAAGGTAGCTTAATAAAGCAAATAGACAGTAGCCCCCGAGAGCCTCGTCGGACACACAAGGCCGATCAGGGGATCGATTCGTCCGAGGAAGCTAACAATGCCATTTGCAGGTTTCGGCCTCGGTTTCAGTGTCCACCTCAAAGGAGTTGGCGGAACTGAACCATAAGCTCAACTGGTCCAAGAAGGACATGCATCTGCTTAAGAAGCAAATGGAGCAATCTCAAGGTAAGCAAGAGCTTGAATACCTTAATATTATATTTTTAACTATGATGCAGTTGTTGTCAGCTCTAAAGTGTGTTTTAATATATTGCAGCTACCTCCTCGGAGCTTGAGAAACTCCGTTGTGAGCTGCAAAGAGCTCAAAAGGAAGCCGGACAACAGAAGGCTATGGCGAAGCAGGCCAGCAAAGAGCTGGTGAAAGAAAAAGAGGCCGGTGCGAAGCACGTGGCCCGGGTCGTGGAGGTCGAAGGCGACCTGGAGGGGTTGTTCAAGCAGCGCGACGCCCTCCAAGTAGAGAAGAACAAGCTAGCCTCTGAGCTCGAAACAGCGAGCGCGGCCTGCAAGGAGGCCACGACGCAGGCTAGGGCGGATCGCGAAATGCTTCAACAAGTGAAGCAGATCGCCGCTGGTAAGCCATACCTGCTCCGGTGCATTTTTGGTGACCGCCGGTTTGCCCATTGTAAGTGCATCAGGTGCCCCCTTAGTGGTTTTGGAGTATTGAAGACAAATAGGTTAAGGGACTAATGTGTTTGTGAGTATACACAGGTGAAATAGTCCCTGAAGACTTGGTTTAGCCCACGGAAGTCGACCCCTAAAAATGTATTTCTTCAAGTGAAGAATTGGTGCGGCCCTTTGAAGAAATTGATGTGAAGACTTTGAAGCTTGAAGACTTTGTTTTCATAGTTTCTTTTTCTTCTTATTTGAGTCATAGGAAAAATCGTACTGTTAAAGAGGGTCTAGGTGAAACATTTATCATACTTCAAAGCGATGCTCAAACCTATACACACTACAACCGCTTCGAGTGAAGCAATTGGAAATCTTCGGAACAGCTGACGAATTTGCTAGCGATAGTGACGCAGTTCATCTGGTCGCTAACGAATTTGGTCAGGCCGAGGAGTTAGGATTTTGCGAGTGCAATCTGCCTATCGTGAGGAAATTGAGTGCCCCAACCAAATTGAGAGTTCAATTTTCCGACCGTTGCTGCGCCGCGTGCCAGCTGTCGAGTGGATCCTTATCTTGACAACGGTCATGTCTGAGAAGGGCATTTATGACAATTCATGTCGGGTTGCCCCTTGACTATAAATAGCCGCCCCCCACAACCACTGTTGGCTGCTCTAGAGAGAGATTGACACTTGTCATTTGAGAGCAACCCTTCCTCTGACGACTTTGTGAGAACCCAAGTGAGGAAAAACCCAACCAGAGCCAAAGTGATTGAGCATCACTGAACAAGTTGATTTGTGTGATCCGATGCCTGTTACCTTTGAAGACTCTCATTCTTCCAGATGGTTAGGTGTCATGTTCTGAGCACCCAAGAGTAATTGTGTCGTGCCGGTGAACAATTCTGTGAAGGTTTTGGAAGTCTACCTTGAAGACTTACCACGAGTGATTGGGCGAGGTCTAAGTGACCTTAGCTCAAGAGGAATACGATGAGGACTAAGTGTCCTCCGAGGTAAGACTCAGCTGCCTCAACCAGACGTACAGTTGATACAGCAACTGGAACTGGTCTACCAAATCGTTGTGTCTTCACCGAGCCTAACTAGTTTCAAATTCCTCACCCCTTTAACTTTATGCAATTCCACTGCTGAAGAACTTGTGCTTTACTTTTCTGAAGAATTTGAACTGAAGACTTTCATCATGCTATCTTTCATTTCTTCAGTTTATCTTCCTCATGCATATCTGTCTGTATGATCACGTGTTCTTCACTTGTATGTATTTCATATGCATGCTACTTGTATCTGTGTCGATCTAGTTTCGCCTCTGTTTCTATTTCGTCACTCTGATTTTCGTCAAAATCTTCGGAGTTTGATGAATTTCTAAAAATCCCCCATTCACCCCCCCCCTCTGGGAGTAAACCTGCGCTTTCAATTGGTATCAGAGCAAGGTACGCCCTTGTTCTGTGTGATTTTGGTTTAACCACCTGGAGTTTTAGTTATGTCGACCGCAGGTATGATCAAGGTATCCGCTGCGTGCCCCATCTTCGATGGCACGGACTATCCCTACTGGAAGATCAAGATGCACATGCATCTTGAGGCTATTGACAACGATCTCTAGTTCGTCATCAAGAATGGAGTGCCTATTGTGGCTCCAAGCATCAACGCCACTAACGTGAAGAGATTGAAGCAACTCAACTCTCAAGTGAAGAATATCATATGTGGCCATCTGAACAAAGGACGGTATGGTAGAGTGAGTGCTTTGGAAACTTCGAAGCTTATCTGGGATAGGCTTTCCAAGGTCAACGAGGGGGTCTCCACTCAACATGATTCCCGAGTTGACGTTCTTCAAAATCTCTTCAATCGCTTCAAGAGGCTCGATAATGAGAATGTGCAGCAAACCTTCGACCGCCTTACTGATATCTCCAATGAGCTTCAGGCTCTTGGTGCTGCTGACATCACCGATCATGAGGTGGTGAAGAAATTGCTGAGATCTCTGGACAGTTCCTTCGACACTTTGGCACTGATGATACAAGAGTGCCCTGATTACAAGTCACTTGACCCGGCTGACATTCTTGAAAGGCTCAACACTCTTGAATTTCAGCAAGCAGAGAAGAGAGATATGTATGGTCCTAGCTATGGACGTCCTCGCGCTCTGAAGGCAAAAGCAAAAGCCAAGGCAATTTCTTCATCTGAAGAAGAAGAGGAATATGAGAGCAGTTCTGATGGTGTTGAGGAAATTGGAAGAGAACTGGCAATGCTTGTGAAGAAGTTCCAGAAGTTTTCCAAGAAAAATCGCTGTGGAAAGTTTTCAAAGTATGACTCGAAGAACACTGGAGAAGCGTCTGCTCGAGACTACAACAAGAGAACCTGTCACAAATGCAAGAAGCCAGGCCACTACATCGCCGACTGCCCTCTATGGCAAAAGAAGAAGAAGAAGAGAAGGGATGATGACTGATGCGGAGCATCCTATGGTCATCCCCATGGACCCACCTACGTCTCCCCAAGTACCAAGAGGACCGATGACACGAGCACGTGCAAGAGCTCTCGAAACCGAGGTGACATCTCTCCTTAGGGAACTTCCATTCGACTCGAGTGAGACATGGCTACTACCTCAAATGGTGACACTTTGCATACTTAGGTACAAAGGAATCGGCCAAGGAGAAGGAATGGAGCAAGATGGACACCAAGGACTTGGAAATGACTGTGCCCAGCCCAGGAACACCGGTACAACCTCCCCACTACCGGTCAACAACCGGTCCACCGGTTTAACCGCTCCACTACCGCCCAAGTACCGGTCAACCTTCTGTAGTCGAGCGGAGCAAGGCCGGTACCACCCCGGTTATTCCCCCAGCGCCAGCCAGCCCGGTACAACCGGTCCCCCAAGCGGTACAACCGGTCCTCCCTTCAGCGAACACCTCCAGGAACTGGTGCCTGAGCCCCAGTGGTACAACCGCCCGCAAGTCCGGTACAACCGGTCAGACTGCGCGCTGTGAAAGGGCAACGACCCATGTATCCCTCCACTTACCCCTTGGACTATAACTACTCGTCTCCTAGCTCCGAATTAGGGTTAGCAACGTAGTTAGCTCTTTGAGATAGAGCTTTGCTCATCCATACCTCTCCCATGGAGATCAAGACCTCCATGAGACCCATGTGAGAAGATCCGCTCCGGATTCAAGACCTCAACTCCTCTACGGATTGGGATGAACTAGCTACCGTGTATCCTCTTGTGTTGACTTTGGATCTTGTATCTCTACTATGTGTATGTGGATCTAGTGCATGTGTGATTTGGATTGTGTCATTTGAGTGTTCTTCTTGGATTTGCTCCTTTTCCCCCTCCTAAAGTGTGAAAAGATCGTCATCTAGAGTTCCACCCTACATCATCTTGGATCAGAGCCACGTTGATTCACACTTTGGAGTTCTTCCCCTCCACTTTCTAGCCCCAATTTTGTTGTTTTTGCCCAATTTCGAAAATTCCCCACAAAAATAGCCATACCAAATTTTTTGTGATTTGTTGGTTTGATGATGTTTTGTTGATTTTGATCCTTGGATTTGCTGTGTTTCAAGTGGATCTAGCCTTCCCCACCACGAAATTCCCCAAAAATTTTCCTTTCCCCACCAATTTTCCTCTTACATCTCGTGTTCTTCCGCCAGATTTGAAATCTGGAAATTTTTCCCGTGTTTACCGGTTGTACCGCCCAACTACCGGTCAACTACCGGTCGACCGGTACAACCGCCCTACCACCGCCACACCTGACAACTTCCGCAACATCGACACTTTCTACGAGAAGGGCATCTTCCACAACGGTGCAGCGGCATCTTCACCAACGTACTGAAGACCGTGCACTCCCCTTCCTCGACATCGATAACGACCATCTCACCATCGTGACACCACAACCGTAAGCAAGGATGGTAACCTCGACGACATCTTGTTCTTTCCCTTGCCATTACATTGTGAACCCCCAAGACCATCTTTTGCGTAGCTTTCCTACGAGACTAGCCATTTGAGTATTGCCGGCAACGCTACTTGTGCACTTTAGTGATACCGAGCCGCATAGCTACCATCGCGTGCATACATACTCATATCATCTCTTGTGCCAAAATTTTGTTCCCGCATATACATCATTGCTATCATCGTAAGAGCATTTCGCATAAGTGGCCAAAGGAAAATATCGAATGAAAGAAAAGCTTTTAAGCAAAGAGAAAAGAGTAACAACAAGCTTGTAAGCAATAGCCATAGCATCGCCACATTACATATCATATTTGATCATCTTGGATCATCGTGACCGAGTTCACCGGGAATCATACATACATAGCATAAGTGAGATAGGAAGCATTACGTTTTGCCTCTTATAGGTTGTGCACAAGTTCGTATCCGCCTATTGAGCAATCGCGCTAGCGTCTCTCTAGTGTTGTGCAACACGAGCGTTTTCCGTGGATTCCACATTTTGAGCTCATTCCTTGGTTGCACGACCTCATTTATCTATCCGTGTGTGTGTTTCCGTGTACTCCTTATTGCTATTGGTCTACTTGTTTTCATGTGCGAACTTGTGAATCTTTTTCAACATTATTGATATCTTGCTAACAATTGCAGAAATTTTGTGCCACCATCCTAACCAAACTCCTCCAAAAGCTTTCCTTGTGTAGGTGTGAGATTGACACGATCCAGTACCAATTGCACTATTTCCATAATACCATATTGGGTGATCATTGATCCATCTTCAACATTGGATAAGGTACATTGGTCTAGTTCGTTTCTTTCTTCCACTAACACTTGTTTGAGAATCATGGATAGGACGAGCACTTCTATCAACCCCCTCTTTGATGAGCAAGAAGAAGCACCGAACGACTACGTCACCAAGGTTCACCTCTTTGGCGTCCAACGAGCATTACATCAAGAGAGCGAAGCATTGGGCGAACGCATCGAACAACTCGCCTCTGACTTTCGACAAACCCTTGATGACAAGCTATCTTCGCAAATGGACGAGTTCCGGACCATGATGCTCAACCGTGATTCTTCCTCTTCCTCGTCATCAAGATCAAGATGGCGCCATTCGAGCCGACACTCTTCGGACACTTCTTAGGATGCAAGTCTTCCACGAGCACACTCTCATCGTCCTCAAGCACATGACGACCGGCAAGCTTCAAGAAACCCATTCCATGGCAATGGTTTGCAAGACCGCATTCGAGAGCGCGAACGACAACAACGACAAGCACAAGCCAACGGGAACCAAGATCAAGTTCCACACCGCCAACGTCAAGTGCACCAAGACGACGACGCCCTACACCAAGGACGACAACGTCGTGAGGAGCAAGCGCTTGAAGCTCAACGTGCCCTACGCGAATCAACTCGCAACGTCGCCGAACGCAACCGCCGCATGCGCAAACAAGAAGAAGCCGCACGACTTGAGGAGCGCCAAGAGATGCGGAACCGTGCATGAATCCCAAGGCCGCCACGTCAAAGTCAATCAAGATGAACACGACGAGGATGAGCTAGAAGATCAACCTCCTCGGCTCGAGCGTCATCGCAACCGCCGCCAACGCAATGAGGAGCGCTACGGCAAGCTCAAGTTCACCATGCCTAAATTCTCCGGTGGAAATGATCCCGAAGAATACCTTTCATGGGCGTTGAAGGTCGACAAGATATTTCGCCTTCACAACTACAACGAAGAAAAGAAGATCGCCATGGCATCTCTCGAGTTCCAAGACTATGTTCTCATTTGGTGGGAGCAAGTGATCGCAAGACATCAAGAGAAGGGCGGGCCACCCATCGCGACTTGGGATCAAATGAAAGATGTCATGAGAGCTCGCTTTGTGCCCACACACTATAGCCGCGACCTCTTCAAGAAACTACAACTCCTCAAGCAAGGCACCAAGTCGGTTGAAGCGTACTACCAAGAGATGGAAATTGCAATGATACGAGCCAACGTCAAGGAAGATGATGAACAAACAATGGCGCGTTTCTTGAATGGCCTAAACTACCCAATCAAGAATATTGCGGACTTCCAACCGTACTCCAACCTCCTCGAGCTAGTGCACCAAAAAACCAAAGCGGAGCGACAAGTACAAGAAGACTACAAGTACTCCAAGTACTCTTCCAAGACCTACGGTTCATACACTCAAGCTTCAACGACTTCCACAACTCCTTCCACGACTCGAGCTACACCAAGTACCGGTGACAGGTCAAGCTCCAAGCAACAAACGACATCTTCGAGTCGTCTTCCTCCTACTACAAGCAACTCCAAGCCAAGAGCTTTGTCATCAACAACTCCTTCGGATGCCACCGACAAAACAAGTGACATCAAGTGCTTTACGTGCAAAGGACGAGGCCACAAGTCCTTCGAGTGCCCAACAAGACGCACTATGATCATGAACGCCGACGGCACCTACGATTCTATGAGTGAAGATGAAATGGCAGCCATCGAGCAAGTGGCCATGCACCGTCAAGTGAATGAAGAAGAAGATGATCAAGTGTTTTACGACAATGATTCGAGTCCCGCTCTTGTTGTCTCCAAGGTCTTGACACTTCAACAACATCAAGATGAAGACCAATGTTGCCACATCTTCCATACCAAAGCGGGAATTCAAGGACGTTCCGTCAAGGTCATCATCGACGGCGGAAGTTGCCACAATTTGGCAAGCGAAGAATTATGCTCCAAGCTACAATTGGTCAAGAAGAAGCACCCTCGACCCTACAAGGTCCAATGGCTTAGCGACTCCGGCACAATACAAGTGGAGCACACCGTCCAAGTATCCTTCAAGATCGGCGCCTACGAAGATACCTTGGAGTGTGATGTGGTTCCAATGTTCGTATGCCACCTCCTACTTGGGCGACCATGGCAATTCGATCGTGGCGTCATCCACAACGGACGGACCAACCACTACAGTTTCAAGATGAAGGGAAAGGAATTCGTTCTTCGACCAATGACACCAACTCAAGTCATCGCGGACAAGCAAGCATCTACCCATCGTGGAGCGAAAAGTGAGCGAGTGAGCCACCAAAACGAGAGTGAGAGCCACAAGCCAAACATGAGTGACTCCACGATGCGTGACAAAAGAGATCTAGTTCTTTTAGCCACCAAAAGAGACTTGAGGGATGTGAGTGAGAGCCCATCAAGTGTTCTTCACTTTGTACTTGTATGCAAAGATGAAGTGGTGCGGACTAATACTTCACAACATCTTCCTTTTGTATTGTCTCATTTATTGCAGGAATTCGCGGACGTGTTTCCCGATGAGCTACCTCCCGGACTTCCTCCACTCCGTGGAATCGAACACCGCATAGACCTCATCCCCGGCGCACCACTACCGAACAAGGCACCATACCGCGTCAACCCCGAAGAAACCAAAGAAATCCAAAGGCAAGTGCTACATCTCATGGAGAATGGGTATGTATGCGAAAGCTTGAGCCCTTGTGCCATTCCGGTCATTCTCGTGCCTAAGAAAGATGGTTCCTATCGCATGTGTTCCGATTGCCGTCCTATCTATGCTATCACCGTTAGATATCGCCATCCCATTCCACGCCTAGATGACATGCTTGATGAACTTAGTGGAGCCACAATTTTCTCTAAAATTGATCTTAAAAGTGGCTATTATCAAATTCGCATGCAAGAAGGTGATGAATGGAAAACCACTTTCAAAACCAAATTTGGCTTGTATGAATGGTTAGTCATGCCTATGGGTTTATCCCAAGCACCTAGCACTTTTATGCGTGTGATGCACTATGTTCTTCGCAAATTAATTGGCATTTGTGTTGTGGTTTACTTTGATGACATCCTTGTGTTTAGTGGAACTCTCGAAGATCATGTCAAACACCTTAGAGAAGTATTGCAAATTCTTAGAGACGACCGACTTTATGCTAACATGGAAAAATGCACTTTTGGTGTTGATAAGCTTGTCTTCTTGTGTTTTGCTGTCTCATCTAAGGGAGTTCATGTTGATGAACTAAAATTGATGCTATTAAGAATTGGCCACAACCAACCAATTTGATTCAAGTGCGTAGTTTCCTTGGCTTAGCCGGCTTTTACCGTCGCTTTGTGAAGGATTTTAGCACCATTGCATCACCATTGCACGCATTGAGTAAGAAGAATGCACCATTTGTTTGGGGTCCATCTCAAGATGCCGCATTTCTTGAGCTTAAATCCTTGCTTACACATGCTCCATTGCTTGCATTACCCAACTTTGATAAAACTTTTGAAGTGCATTGTGACGCTAGTGGTAATGGCATTGGTGGTGTGTTAATGCAAGAGAAACGACCCATTGCATATTTTAGTGAGAAGCTCTCCGGCGCGCAACTTAACTACCCCATCTATGACAAAGAGTTATATGCTTTAGTGAGAGTCTTGCATGTGTGGGAACATTATCTCCGTCCACGTGAATTTGTAATCCATACAGATCATGAAACGCTTAAGTACCTTAAGGGCCAAACAAAATTGAATAAGCGTCATGCTAAATGGAGTGAGTTCATTGAGTCATTTCCTTATGTTATCAAGTATATCAAAGGTAAGGAAAATGTTGTGGCGGACGCTCTTTCCCGCAAGTGCATGTTGGTTACCCAACTTGAGTTGAATGTTATTGGCTTTGAGCACATTAAAGACTTGTATGAGCATGATTCGTCATTTGCAACTCCTTATGCCAAATGTTTACCTCATAAAACTTGGGAGCAATATTACCTGAAAGATGGTTATCTTATGCGAGCTAACAAACTTTGTATTCCCGAGTCTTCTCTTCGTTTGCTACTTTTGCAAGAAGCTCATGGTGGAGGACTCATGGGACATTTTGGACGTGACAAGACATTCGCTACGCTCTCCAAGAACTACTTTTGGCCCAAGATGTTTCGAGACGTCTCACGCTACACCAACCGGTGCTCTACATGCCGCAAAGCTAAGTCCAAAGCTCAATCTCATGGTTTATAGATGCCACTTCCTATTCCATATCACCCATGGGAAGATATTAGCATGGATTTCGTGCTTGGTTTGCCTCGAACTCAAAACGGCAAAGATTCCGTATTTGTTGTTGTGGACCGTTTCTCTAAGATGGCACATTTCATTCCTTGCAACAAGATAGACGATGCTTCACATGTTGCAAATCTCTTTTGTAGGGAAATCTTGCGTTTGCATGGAGTGCCAAAGACGATCGTGTCGGACCGAGACGTCAAGTTCCTTAGCTACTTTTGGAAGACACTATGCGCCAAGCTCGGAATCAAGCTCCTATTCTCATCGGCATATCACCCTCAGACCGATGGCCAAACGGAGGTCACGAACCGGACTCTTTCCACATTTCTCCGCGTGTTGATCAAGAAGAACATAAGGGAGTGGGAGGAATGTTTACCCATCGCCGAGTTCGCCTACAATCGAGCAAGACACTCTACTACCGGCAAGTCCCCCTTCGAGGTCGTCTACGGTTTCAACCCTTTGTCCCCATTGGACATCTTACCGCTACCGCTACAAGAGCGAACCGACATGGACGCGAGTGCACGCGCAAGTTTCCTCAAGAAGATGCATGAAGATAAATGGCACACAATCGAGCGCCAAGTACACCGCCTCGCGACCAAGGTCAACATCAACAAGCACCCCATGGTGTTCAACCCCGGTGATCTTGTATGGCTACACCTTCGCAAAGACCGCTTCCCCAACGAGCGCAAGTCCAAGCTACTACCTCGAGCCGATGGACCAATCAAGGTGCTAGCACGCTACAACGACAATGCATACAAGATCGACATCACTCGTGACAAGTACAACGTGAGCGACATCTTCAACGTCAAGGATTTATCTCCCTTCCATGGTGATGAGAATTCCGATCCGAGGATGGATCTTTCCCAAGGGGGGGGGAGATGATGCGGAGCATCCTACGGTCATCGCCATGGACCCACCTACGTCTCCCCAAGTACCAAGAGGACCGATGACACGAGCACGTGCAAGAGCTCTCGAAATCGAGGTGACATCTCTCCTTAGTGAACTTCCATTCGACTCGAGTGAGACATGGCTACTACCTCAAATGGAGACACTTTGCATACTTAGGTACAAAGGAATCGGCCAAGGAGAAGGAATGGGGCAAGATGGACACCAAGGACTTGGAAATGACTGTGCCCAGCCCAGGAACACCAGTACAACCTCCCCACTACCGGTCAACAACCGGTCCACCGGTTTAACCGCTCCACTACCGCCCAAGTACTGGTCAACCTTCTGTAGTCGAGCGGAGCAAGGCTGGTACCAGCCCGGTTATTCCCCCAGCGCTAGCCAGCCTGGTACAACCGGTCCCCCAAGCGGTACAACCGGTCCTCTCTTCAGCGAACACCTCCAGGAACCGGTGCCTGAGCCCCAGCGGTACAACCGCCCGCAAGTCCGGTACAACCGGTCAGACTGCGCGCTGTGAAAGGGCAACGACCCATGTATCCCTCCACTTACCCCTTGGACTATAACTACTCGTCTCCTAGCTCCGAATTAGGGTTAGCAAAGTAGTTAGCTCTTTGAGATAGAGCTTTGCTCATCCATACCTCTCCCATGGAGATCAAGACCTCCCTGAGACCCATGTGAGAAGATCCGCTCCGGATTCAAGACCTCAACTCCTCTACGGATTGGGATGAACTAGCTACCGTGTATCCTCTTGTGTTGACTTTGGATCTTGTATCTCTACTATGTGTATGTGGATCTAGTGCATGTGTGATTTGGATTGTGTCATTTCAGTGTTCTTCTTGTGTTATTCTTGGATTTGCTCCTTTTCCCCCTCCTAAAGTGTGAAAAGATCGTCATCTAGGGTTCCACCCTACATCAATGACTCTGATGGCAAAAAGAAGAAATCCTCAAAGTCTTCATCAAAATCTTCATCTCACAAGAAAGGCAGTTACAACAGAGCTCATGCATTCATTGGGAAGGAAATAGATTCTGAGGAAGAATCTGATCATGAGGAAGCCGAGGAATCTGAGGAGGAGTCGGACTCTGGTGTGGCAAGCCTTGCCCTCGCTACTGAGTACATCAGCAAGTCCATCTTCAACCCTGAAGACAATGGTGTCTCCACCAACAATGATGACTGTGCTGATGACTACACTCCTACCTATTGCTTCATGGCAAGAGGTGCAAAGGATGACACACCCACAACCACTGAATGGGTCCTGGATAGTGGCTGCATGAATCACATGACTGGTGATAGGAATTTACTCACCGATGCTCCCCTTACTCCATCTCATATGAAGCATATCACATACGCCGACAAAGGAAAAAGCAAGGTATTGGGTCTAGGTAAGGTTGCTATCTCGAAGGATCGACATATGGAAAGGGTGATGCTTGTCGAGTCCCTTGGATACAACCTCATGTCCGTCTCAATGCTTTGTGATCTTGATATGATTGTCATCTTTGGCAAATATAGATGTATTGTGCTGATGGAATCTGACAAATCCAAAGTCTTCAAAGGCTTTAGGAAAGGTGATTTGTATATTGTAGATTTCTCCCTAGGTCCTCAGCCTGCCACGTGTCTACTGGCAAAAGCTTCAGAGTGCTGGCTATGGCATCGATGTCTTGGACACGCTGGCATGAGGAATTTGAGCACACTCGTCAAGAAGAAGCACATCATTGGCATCGAAGGCGTCAAATTCGTCAAAGATCATCTGTGTGGTGCTTGTGAGTCTGGAAAGATGACCAGATCCAAGCATGCGGCTAAGACAATCATGACCACTACTCGTCCTTTTAAATTACTTCATATGGATTTGTTTGGTCCTACCCATTATGCCACACTAACCAATGCAGCATCTCTCTACGGATTTGTCATAGTTGACGACTACTCTCGTTACACTTGGGTGCACATCATTTCCTTCAAGACTGAAGTTCAGGATGTCTTCACACGATTCTCCAATCGGGCCATAATGAATTATGGTCTCAAGATCAAGCACACCAGGAGCGACAACGGCACCGAGTTCAAGAACACAGGACTTGCTGACTACCTCGACGAACTTGGTATCACTCATGAGCTCTCTGCTCCCTACACGCCTCGGCAGAATGGAGTCATGGAGCGCAAGAATTGGACACTCATCGAGATGGCTCGCACAATGCTTGATGAATATAAGACACCTCGTCGATGGTGGCCTGAAGCAATTGACACTGCATGCCACATCATCAACCGGGTATATCTCCACAAATTCCTCAACAAGACTTCATATGAGCTCCTCACCAACAAGAAACCCAATGTGATTTATTTCAAAGTCTTTGGTGCTAAATGCTGGATTAGAGATCCTCATGACAGTTCTAAATTTGCACCGAAAGCACATGAAGGTTTTATGCTTGGTTACGGAAAGGACTCGCACATCTACAGAGTCTTCAACACCTATCACAACAAGGTTGTTGAAACTGTAGATGTGCGGTTCGATGAAACTAACGGCTCGCAAAGAGAGCACCTGCCTCCTGTGCTAGATGAAATGCCTCCTGAGGAATCTATCAAGCTTATGGGCACCGGCAAAATTGTGCCCAGTCAAGAAATAGCTGATGAAGAAGTAGTGATCCCTCGTCATGAAGAAACTGCTGATCCTGAAGAACATGATGCTGAGGATTCTGCACGGTGACAACAACAGCAAGGCCCTCGTCCAGCACATCCATGAGTGGCAAATGAAGTGCAGATTGAGAAGATCCTCGACAACATCAATGCACCTGGTCCCCTCACTTGCTCAAGAGCTTCACATCTAGCTAACTTTTGTGGGCATTATGCGTTTGTCTCTATTTTAGAGGCCACCAAAGTTGATGAAGCATTTCTCGAGCCAGAATGGATTCAAGCAATGCAAGAGGAATTGCATCAATTCGAACTCAACAATGTGTGGGAGCTTGTCAAGTGTCCCGATCCACGCAAGCACAATGTCATCGGCACCAAATGGATCTACCACAACAAGCAAGACAAAAATGGCCATGTGGTGAGGAATAAGGCCCGTCTTGTAGCTCAAGGCTACACACAGGTTGAGGGTATTGATTTCGATGAAACATTTGCACCTATTGCTAGGCTTGAAGCCATTCATATACTGCTTGCATACTAACCATCATGATATCCTTTTATATCAAATGGATGTGAAAATTGCATTCCTCAATGGTAAGCTTGGGGAAGAAGTATATGTTGCTCAAGCACTAGGTTTTGAGGACCCAAAGCATCCAGACAAAGTCTTCAGACTCAACAAGGCTCTCTATGGCCTCAAGCAAGCCTCGAGAGCTTGGTATGATACACTGAAGGAGTTCCTGAAGAAAAACGGTTTCAAACCCGGTTCACTTGACCCTACTCTTTTAATTAAATCTTATGAAGGTGAACTGTTCATATGCCAAAAATATGTTGATGATATTATATTTGGTTGCACTAACAAGAAATACAGTGACGAATTTGCATATATGATGCGTGAAGAATATCAGATGTCTATGATGGGGGAGTTGAAATTCTTCCTCGGACTTCAAATTCGTTAACAACCCAATGGCATCTTCATTTCTCGGGAGAAATATCTCAAGGATTGCCTGAAGAAATTTGGCATGCAAGACTGCAAAGGCCTCAAGATACCAATGCCAACAAATGGTCAACTCTGCACTGAAAAAAATGGTAAAGATTTCTATCAGATGGTATATCGCTCCATCATTGGTTCGCTGCTTTACCTATGTGCATCTAGGCCAGATATTATGCTTAGCGTTTGCATGTGTGCCCGCTTTCAAGCGTCACCAAAGGAATCACACCATCAGGCTGTGAAACGAATTCTTCGATATTTAGCTCACACTCCAACGCTTGGATTATGGTATCCCAAGGGCTCATCACTTGATCTTGCTGGATTTTCTAATTCTTATTATGCTGGAGATCATGTGGATCGCAAGTCAACATCAAGCACATACCATTTCCTCGGACGATCTCTTCTCTGTTGGTCCTCGAAGAAGCAGAACGGCGTCTCACTTTCCACAGCCTTGGCTGAGTACATTGCCGCTGGCGCCTGCTGCTCACGGCTACTATGGATGAAGCAAACCCTCAAGGACAATGGCGTCACCATGAAGAAAGTGCCTGTAGCGACCCGACCTCTAACGGTCAAGCCTCTGTGTATCCGTGCCATCCCTGGATCAGTATGCTGGCACACACAGTACATCAATGTATATATCAAAGTGCAATCACATGTATAAATAACGTAAAACTGATATATACCTCATAAGTCTCAGCGGAAACAAACAAACGGGTGTGGAGTCCCATCAACGCCATCGGCAGGTTGAGTGTAGACCGTAACCCTACAACGAAACTCATTCGTCGTGGAAAAATCCTGCAACATGATACGTTGCAGCCGTGTGGGTCAGTACATTGAATGTACCGGCAAGATCAGAAATAAGAGAAACAGATGATAAAACTATTCTATATGCAATATGGCGTTATGGCTCTGTGTCTGAGTTTTGTTTGCGTAAAAGCTGGTTTTATTTTCCCTACATCAAAGGAATATCAGGAGTCATCACTACAGAGTTATGTACTACGACATGGTTCCGCCAACCGATGTCTCATAGCCCATAAGTATCATAAGTTGCCCACAATTAGTTATCAGTCCGGTGTTAAGAGTTCCGAGATAGATCCAAGTCCAGAGGCTCAAATTGTCCGTAACCGGGGACACGGCTAATCGATTAGGTTTTAACTCTGCAGAGTGTTGTGCACTTTCCCCACAAGATTCGATCCCTCTTTTTTACGTTCTCGCACTTCAGGGTGTTTGAGAACAAGACGACCGAAACATGGTTTTCCGAAGAGTTCCTCTGACCACTGTCTGGTGCTCATCCAATCCTACCATAGTCTACATCTGCTAGCACTGTCCCAACCAGAGTCACAACTAAGGTCAACCAAGCCAGAGCCCATAATGACTTGTGGTTGCACAGGTAAGCTTCCGGGCATGAAGTATTCTTCTGTCTCTTTGAGTCTGGGTGAAGCTTTCCGCAAGATGTCATGGCGCTTCTCCATGCATCCCGGCCATCCACTGGTTGCTCCAGGGTGCCCATCAAATCCATCCTTCACCCAGTAGTGTGTATTGAAATCTTGTCTTGAGTCTCGAAATCTTGAGGCCTTGAAGATGCAGTCCTTGCAGATGCCATCATGAAGTTGTCGTCATTGACATAGAGTCCTCCTTCTCACACCACTCCCGGGCACTCATACCAACCCCGTCTACTATAGCGTAGCTTTAAAACTAAACAACGTCCCGGGCATGGTAACAGGGAGATGGGTTCCTACCTCATGCATTCTACTCAACTACAAGAATTCAATATCACTACTGGAGGGATTTGTTGAAATGGTGACACTAAATGCAATAACATAGGTATGAATAACATGGTCAAAGTGAACTTGCCTGGTATTACTTGATGAAGATATTAACGCTCTCGGAAACTTGATAGAACTATTCGTCTCTCCGAGAAAATCTATATAGTCAAACATTGCATTCACATAAGCAATCATTCTAGCAATCATAATTCTCAATAAACAATTTAACAACAAAGAAATAAAATAATAAAACCCAAATAAAATCCAAGGAAACTTCAAGGAAAACTACAAGAAAAACTACTAAGGATAAGTCTAAGACTTTACTACAAACAATAAAAATAATTTTGTCCTACATAAAACTTAACAGCAAAATAAAGCTCTAAACTAATAAATTAACAGAAAAGAAAATATAAAATAACAAAGTTAACAAAAAGTATTTTCGTAAAATTTTACTAGCAAAAAGAAACAAATAAAAAGCTTTCATAAAACCCTATTTATGACCTAACAAAGTTTTACAACAACACTAAAGAAAATAAAATTTTAAAATAAAAGTAAAATTGTCTACTGTTAACTAACAGAAACAAAACTAAATTTGTCAAAAAAAAACATAAAGGTTTTAGTTAAAAACAATTAAATACTAAGGGAAAAGAAAATAACACTAAACTATGTAAAACAGTACTGTTTCGCCTAAAACCCTAATTTAAAATAAACAAAAACTAATTTGCAAAAGCCTACTGTTTAGACAAAAGATCAAGTGATCACTAGCAAAAAGAATTAACTAAATAGCTATTTTTTAAACTCAAGATATTCACAAAACAAGGTTTTGAAGAAAATTTCATGCAAACTCAAATTTAAAATTTTCAAACATGGCCAAACTTGGTATATACAGAAACTAGATGAAATTATTAATCCAATGCAAAAAGAATCATTCAATTTGGATTAAAAACCTAAAAGATATAAGCAATCTAAGATTGAAACTATTTCTGTTTTTAAAACAGAAACTAAAATAAAGTTAAAACTTCGGATCGGCCAGTGGGCTACGTGGCGAACTGGGGTTGGTTGGCGTTGTTCTCTACGGGCGGGTGGCCGAAGCTTAGGGTATTCAGTGGCTGCGGCTTAATAAAAAACAGATATAGGCTGACGGTTCGATCTAGATCGGACGACTACGGGATGTTCGCTGCAGGTTCTAAACGGCGGACGTCCGCTATTTAATAGAAAACGGTTTGAACTAAAAAAAACTAGTCCAATCTAATCTACACCCTACGTCTACGATTTAACGGTCGAGATCGATGCTTACCGAAAAACAGAGAAGCTGGTCGCCGGACTTGGAGATGACGGCGGCGCTGGCCTCTGGTCGATGCAGACGTCGCCTCTGGTGTTCCTCGGCGTCGATGGAGATCGTGGAGGGGTTCAGAGCATCACGGCGATCCCGTCAGTGACCAAAACATCTTCGGGGACGGCCTGTGGCCACGGCCACGTGCGACTGGAGCTCGGTGGCGCCGGCGAGATGCAGGAGGCGTCGGGGAACTCGTTCCCGTGGAAGTCTGTGCGAGATAAGGGTGTCAGGAGATGCGTCGCATCAAGGGAGAAAGAAACAGAGGGACAGGGGTGCTCGAGGTGCCTTACGATCGCCGAAATCATGCGGCAATGGACCTCCGGGCAGAGAACTCCGGCGAGATCGGGACGGAGCTCTAGGGCACGGGAGATCTAGTTTTTTTTTTGCGAAAATCAGACGAGGAAAGAGAGCGCATTATTTATAGAGAGGCGGGCGTGCATGAGGGGCAAAGAATCGGACCGAATCATGCGAGATTTGGGGATCGGGTTCGGTCTCCAGGAAGAACACGGCGCCAGGTTGAGGATGACAAGGTGGGTCCCGCGCGTCAGCGAGTGCGGGAGAGAGGGAGGGGATCGGGTGACCGGTGCATAGCGCTTCGGCGCTCGCACAGCGCTCGCGTGGGCTGAGGAAGAGATGGGCCGGGAGGGAGAGAAGGAGAGGTGGGCCTCGGTGGTTTCGGCCTTTTTTTTAAAATAGAGAACAAAAGAGATAAAAGAAAACAAAAATAAAATTTTACATAGGCACATAATATATCAAAAATTTCAGAAAAATAAATACTAAAACATGAGCTATTTTTCATGTTCAAATAAAACTCACACAAAATCTCAAAATTCAAACAGTGCTACTGTTGTATTTAAAATGCAAATAAAATTATTTGAAAATATCAAAATGATCTCAAATTTATTTTTCTCCATTTTTCTATTGAAGGGAATCATGTTACCTTATTTCCATATATTTTAGTTTTGGGGGAAAAATAATTTGAATAAAACCCTCAAATGAATTTGAATTTGAATTTCAAACCATTTGGAATTCTTTCTTTTAAACTTCCAACTCATATTTCATATAATATGAAGAAGTCATTTTTATCCTCTCTCATGAAAATCATTGAGTTGCATAAAGTTTCTGAGTTTGAAATATTTTTCAAATAGAATTCAAATCTTTTCAAAAACCCTTTTCATTTCTTTAATGGAAGAAGTCATATTGTCTTCACTCTAGGGTTTGGTGATGAAACGAATTTGAATTCATGGAAGCCAAAAATGCAACTATGAAAGTTTTGGGAAAGTCCTTTTATTCCCTCTCATTAAACTTTCAAAAAGTTCCAAATTTTCACTCATTTTCAGTCAATCAATCAAACAAACATTCATAATTATTTATTTAATATAACATTCCAAAATTTAGAATTTTGGGATGTTACAGTGCCACTCTACTGTGACAATGAGAGTGCCATCAAGATCGCCCACAACCCAGTGTAACACTCTAGGATGAAGCACATTTAGATTCGTCACCATTTTCTTCATGATCATGCGCTGAAGGGAGACATCGTCATCAACCACGTGAAGACAGAAGACCATCTTGCAGATATCTTCACTAAGCCCTTGGATGAGAGAAGGTTTTGCATGTTGCGGTGTGAGCTAAACATCCTAGAATCTTCAAATGTCCTTTGAAAAGGACACACATCCTAACGCTTATGAATTCTTGATGACTTTGATGCGCAACACACGAAGTAACGTTTTTCTTCAATCAATGAAGACTAACCCCCTAAGTGTGAAGAAATTAATAAAGAATTTGATTCTCAGAACCCTACGAAAATTCTACGCGGTGTCTGAAATCATCAAAATTCTTATACGGTGGGTTACGCCACCACCCTCTTCTTGACGTTCGTAAAATTGAGTTTTTCGTCATTTGCAATTTTGTCAAACTTTTTCAAACTCGTCATTTGAGGTTGTTCTTCATTGCTTGAGCTAATTCTTCCTATATTTATTTATCTGAGTTTTCCATGTCCTCAACAACATTCACATATTGCTAATTCTTCAAGTTCTTTTTGTCTATGTGAATGTGATCGGACCCGCTCCCCTCTATGCTAAAGTCAAACCACTCTGTTCACAATCTCTTCATATACGTTCTAATTGACAACGTTCAAAGTCTTCACTGTGTCCTTGTCAGCTGAAGAAATTGCGAACACATTTTAAAATTTTCTATTGAAATTTTTGGCGGTTGCCACAGTAACTTAATCCCACGCCTCCGATGCATGGATAAGCGCACTCAAAATGCATTGGTGACGCGTGTCGCAGAGATGCGAATCGCCAGGGGCTTATCCGTCCAAATTTTTCGGACCGCCCGGTTTTCACCGCGCCTATATAAAGGCTTGACCCCGTCAACATTATCTCACTTCACTCCTCGCGCCCATGTCGCTCTCACTCCCGAACCCTAGCGCCGCCGCTGGAATTCATCATCGCCGGAGAGGAAGAGCTTCACTGCATCGACTCTTCATCGTCGTACTCGCGCCGGCCGCGGATTTCGTCACCTCCGCCGCCGCCGTAGCTGTCTTTTGTCGCCAAGTTAGGGCACAGAAGATCTGAGCTGCAACTTCCTTCAACTCGTCGTCTAGTTCATTGAGTTCATCCTTGGGGTGTCACAGCCCTAGCCTAGCTCTTGCCTGTCATTGCATAAGCATCCTTACATCATGTTAAATTCAAATGAAATTTGAAATGGGGATGTCCAAACCCTAGCACCAAAGTAATTCAAATAGGTTCAACTTAAAATATTTTCAATGAATCCAAAATGCCCTTCAGAAAAGTTCATCATTTTTGGAAAAGGTGCAAACCTCAGCCAAAAATGATGCACACATTTCTGGAACATTTCTGAATTTTTGAATTAACTCATACTGTATTTGAATTTGGGCATTTAATTGTTATAATTATTTTAAATGCCCAAATATTTCTGAAATTAAATGTGGGCCACTGGAATAATTCAGCAAGGGAAAATTTTGTTTTTGCCACTCTAGATTTTGCCAATTTTCCTTATGCCACTCTAGATTTTGACATTTCACTTTTGCCACTCTTAGCTTTTTTGACAATTATCACAACTGCCATTCCGTGGCAAAAGCAAAATAATTTTATTTCACTTTTGCCACTCTTAGCATTTGAAAATGTATCACAATTGCCACTCTGAAATTATGATTTTGCCATGAAATGGCAATTGTGATAATTGTCAAAAGCTAATAGTGGCAAAAGAGAAATGTCAGAATCTAGAGTGGCATATGGAAAATTGGCAAAAGCTAGAGTGGTAAAAACAAAAAATTTCCCATTCAGCAAGTATCCATAAATAATTTCAGGATTTTCAAAAATGCCCTAGTATTTCTACTAAGGCCAAAGCAGAAATAGAAAAAGAAAACAGAAAGAAAAATAGAAAAAGGAGAGAGAGAGACTTACCAACCGGCCCAGCACAGTGCGGCCCATCTGGCCACAGTGCCAGTCATCTTCTCCACCATGCCAGGAGGACGCGGGCGCGTGCACAGCGCGCGCACGCCACCTCCTGCCTGCCTGCTTCGCCTGGAGATGGCTAAGGACGCCACGCACGCCCCCGTGCCCTATCCTCCCACTCTCACTTATTCTCCTCTCTCTCCTGCAAGAACAGGAGCTCGATCAAGCGAGCTCGTCGACGCCGATCGCTGTAGCCGTAGCCACCGGCTCTCTCTCACCGCACCGACTGGTCCAGGAGCCCCGTAACGACGTCGGGAATCTCTCCTCCGAAGGATTCGAGCTGAAGAGCTCCGGAGACGACGCCCGTATCCATCTTCCACGTCCACGGCCGCCGTCTGCCGTCGCTTGATTTGGTCGCTCCAGAGCCTCCCCGACCTCGCCGTCGACGCCTAGGCAACCGCCGTGAGCTCCTCTTTTCATCCCCTCTGTCCCCTCACTCCCGCACGTCCACTAGCCGTGGCCCCCTTCAGCCGAACGCCGCCGTCCGCCATGGACGCCGGGAATGACTTTGTCGTGCCTCTCCGCTCGAACAACTGAGCTCTTTGAGCTCATCGCATCGCAAGAAGTCCGCCGAGTCCCTCTGCTAGCTTCTCCGCGCACCATAGCGACCAAACCGTCGAGGCCGAACTCCGGCCACTGTCTGCCGTCGTTGCAGTCGCCGTTTCCGGCCTCCTCTCGCCCAGCCGCCTGCTCCGTTGGATGCGGCGCACGTCCAGCAGCCCGTAGGGCCAAACCGCGAGTCGAATGGTCGCCGGACAGCGAATTCCGAGCCCCTCCGCCGCGTCTGTCGTCGCCGGCATCGAGCCGCCGGTGTGGTAGACCTGTTTGACCGACAAGTTTGACCTGGTTGATCGGGATTTGACTTTCCCTAATCCACTGACAGGTGGGGCCCACTCTTGGCTAATTACGGTTTAGGGTTAACCCTAATACTAACTGCTAGTGTTAACTGAGTGGGTCACTGACCAGTGGGTCCCACTGGTCTGGTTTGACCTGGATCGCCTGTTGACCTGCTGATGTCACAGTGACGCTATGCTGACGCAATAAATCATTTTCTGGATTTAGATTAATTTAAAATAACTAGGAAATTCCAGAAAATGATATAAACTTCAAACATTCATAGTAAATTAACCGTAGCTCAGAATGAAATAATTTATATATGAAAAATTATCAGAAAAATATGAAGAATCTGTTTATGGCACTTTCATGCATGTTTGAGCAAGTTAACATCACCAACTAGGACAATTCATGATTAGGGCAATTTATAAAATAGCATTTGGAGTTGGAATTTGACCTTGTTTGAATTCAACTCCAATTAACTTGGATAACTGTTGCATTAGGTCAATTCAGTACCTTAACATGTCATGTCATTCATGTGATTGTGCATTGCCTTGATTGTGTTCCTTCCTTGTTTGCCAATGCTTGTCCCCTCTCGATAGTAGACATTTCCGACGTTGTGACCGCTGACACTTATAAGGTGCAGTACCATCTTCAGAAGTGACAGGCAAGCAAACCCCCATTGAGCATTCCGATACAATCCGACTCTCTCGCTCTTGCTCTCTTTTACTGCGGTAGCTGAACCCATTCCTCTGCATGACCTGTCTTTGCCATAGTAAATAGTTGAAACCCACTAGCATGAGTAGGAGTTGTTTGAGCCATGATGTGCCTACTCATTCATGCTTTCTATATATGCCTGCTATGCTTAGAGTTGTGTCAGGTCTGATTCATCTGGGATGGATTGGAATGGTGGTGAACATGTCCTACGGTGTGAGACCTAAGTGTGTGAACATGATTTGGTAAAGGTAGCGATGAGAGGCCATGTAGGAGTACATGGTGGGTTGTCTCATTGGGACCGTCCTCTCGAACTGAGTTCTGTGTTTGTGATCCAAGATAGTTACTACCACACATTGGGATCCTTAATTGACTCTCTCGACTTATTAATCGCCTTGATCTCTGTCCAGGAGTTGCAACTAGTTTCTGGTGTTTGTAGGATATGTGTTGGGGGCCGTGCGTAGCATTGACCCTAGGGGTGGGCTATGATGCGGTAGAGACACGAGGCACGGTGTACCAAGTGACACCCGAATGGTGCTCTTGGGAACCCTGCACTCATCGTTTGGGGCCGTACTGGAAACTTCGGCCGGACTTCCTTACGGAGTGGACTCAAATAGGCGATAAACCTGGACTAGAGACTTGTGTGGTTAGTCAGGGCATGGCTGACACACTCGCCAGGCTTCCACTTCAAGGTTGCCGAGATACATGACGTGTACATGGTGGTAAGTGGTGGGAGCGTGTGTGAAGAAGTACACCCCTACAGGGTTAATGATCTATTCGAATAGCCGCGTCCGCGGATACGGACTACTTGGAAGCTTACATTGTTCATAGACAAGTTGAAATGGATACTTTAAAATGCGAAGATAAGCGTGAGTGCTATGGATGGCCTTCTCATAGGGAGACGGAAGCGGATCCATAGTGGTGTATTGTTATGGTGAATATGTGGACTCGTGTGCGCTTTCTCACCTCAAGGAAAACACTGGTAGTCATAGTATAGGATAGCCACTGAGTCAAAGTTGGCTTGCTGCAGTTAAACTCCACAACACCTTTTTTGATACGGATGCATATGTAGATAGTTCTGATGTAAGTCTTGCTGAGTACCTTTGTACTCACGTCTGCTTAATTTATGTTTTGCAGAGGAGACTTCAGTCTCACTTCAGATTCCTACGATGAGTTCGACGATGACCGATTAGCTTGGGAATCCCAGACAGAGGTCTGGTTCCTATGGAGGGTCTTGTAGATAGCCAGGCTTTCCATCCTTCTCTCTTTTCAGGTGTGTGTACTCAGACAGGTTTATACTTCCGTTGCTTGTATGATTCTGTATGTTGGGTCATGTGACCCCTGTTTGTAATATCATGTTATGTATGGCTCCTTGGAGCCTCTTAAAGAAATACTTTGAGTCATAGAGTTATGTTGTGATGCCATGTTGTATCTACACATATCGAGCATATTGTGTGTATGTTATTGAAATGCTTTGGTATGTGTGGGATCCGACACCTAGTTGTTTATTCTTGGTAGCCTTCCTTATGGGGAAATGCCTCCTCGTGCTTCCATCCGGAACACATGGATTGACCGGCATGTGTCCTTCTTTGCTCCTGTGTCTGTCCCTACGGGGAAATGTCGCGCGGTGTTCCTTTAAGTCCTTGTAGCTTGCTACGACTTGGGTTCATACGTTGATGGCCGACACGTGCATTGCTGGCCACCTTGGTTTATGACTAGTCATGTCGGCTCGGGTTCTCTGTCATATGGATGCTAGCGACACAATCATATACGTGAGCCAAAAGGCGCAAACGGTCCCGGCCCAGGTAAAGGCGGCGGCCGTGGGTTACTGTGCGTGAGGCCGCAAAGTGATATGATGTGTTACCTGCTAGACCGGTGTGACTTAGGATCGGGGTCCTGACAGCTTTGGTATCAGAGCCTGACTGCCTGTAGGATTACCAAGCCAAACTGGTCGAAGTCGAGTCTAGAAATGCTTTAGTTATATAGGGGAATTGATTGTGGAAGGGAACGTAAGGCTCTTTTTACTCCTTATCCTGTGTCCTGATTCTGAGTCACCCTCATCTTTTCTACGGGGTTAAGAAACTAGGCTTTCTCATCTACCTATCAGGATGGCGAGTTACTACTTTGCGGACTTATAGAAAAGGTGTCGTCTTCTTAGATCGGTGTTTCCACAAAAATTCAGTTGATATGTTGTCAGTTGTCATACAGGTTGTCTCATTTTTCATGCTCGTACAGCCATTATGCTGTCCGAGGTATCCAAGGTCTGTAAATAATCTGATGCATTTGCAAATCATTTCTTCCTGTTCCGATGTCTTTTGGGCCGGACTAACCACACTAGTCATTGTGTTGAGGTACTCCATTGCCTCGACCTATACGATGAAGTTATTAGGAAACTAGGATATCTTAGAGAACCACCCGGTAACCCGACCTTATGTTGTGTTCCCAGTGTGATGATTCTGGCCACCATTCTTGAAAGCATCTCGTGATGTTATTTAGTTAGCAGGTATCCCATTTCTGGGTTCTTGAACCCAAGATTCATTCTACTTACTTCGTGTCGATAGTGTTTGCTCGTTCCTTTAGGACATTAGCACCTTTGTGATAGTCCTCGAGGTCCGTGGTATATCATTCTTCCAAATACCATGAACCATCCTTGGCAGAGTTCGTTTGAACCAAAAGATCACAACAAGAGTGCTCCTGATGAGTTCTCCATTCTACATTGTGAATCTGCCAGTCCTCTCCTTCTGCATGAGTGTCCGGAAGAAATATGTTGGACTTGTTCGACATGCTAATCCATGCATCCACAACTCATAGAATCATGTGTTCCTTTGAGTTGTCTCTCTTCAGTTGTATTCTGACTTTCATCTACCAGTCGATAGTCAAGAATATGTCATGCATTCGTGCTCATCGTTGCCTCTTACTCTTATGGTCCGTCAAGCCATTTCATTTCGGAATGACTAGGAGAAACAAACTCCAGCACCTCATCCATTTCTTGGATTGGGTCAAAGCAATTGTATACCGCAGATCAAGAGGCCAATCCAACTTCTAGTCTGCTCTACCCTAGAGTGTTACCCTCTTTCATGTCAAGAATGTCATAGGAATTACACACCATCTTATGGATTCTTGATATAGTGATACTTCTCGCCATCATCATTTATTTCTCGGTCTCCGTGTTGTTGTAACCGGAATACCGACAAGTGAACCGTGATGTGTGAAATCAATACTCCTAGCAACCCCATTGCTTGGTAGTTAATGGACGATAATTTCATTCTTAGTGTGTTGATTATTGAATTACCATTCTAAGATTGATTGTGCTACCCAGTCCATCTTTCCTGGTGCACTTTTCGATCGATGAGTTAGAATTGTGTCAATCCCTTGCTCTTTCGATCATATCGTCTTGCCCTGAAAAGCAAGATTGTTCTCGAGTTTAATAACATATTGGTGGTTCGTGATTTTCCGGATATCTTCTCGGAAGTATCACCAGGTTGTCCCCTGACCGTTATGTTCAACTCGTTATCAAGTTGGTTTTCCATTAAACCACCCTCTCTCCAAGAATCTGTGTTGGATACCCTTGAGCTAGTTGGTTAAGCTAAACAAACTTGGAGAGTTGTAAGATAAAAGCTTTGCCTAACTCAGTTCATTCCAAAGGGATATCCTCTGTGTGTGTGTGTGTGTGTGTGTGTGTGTGTGTGTGTTGAAGAAAGATGATATCTTCATCGTTTGACCTTCATGTTCAGTTGTTGGACCTATTGTTTTATCCAATCTTTGATTTGAGTGTGGGCTATCGTCAAATCAAAATCAGCACCAACGATTTTCATAATGTTGTTCTGCTCATAGTTGTTTCCTCGAGCATACACCATTATATCTTTTGGGTCTGACCAATGCTATCACCGTGTTCACTTAATTGTGGAATTCCATCTATATGGAAACTAGATGAATTGTTGTTGAGCCCATCGGCAACATTTTTATCTTCTCCACGATTTTGCTGAATACCAAGCTAGTGTTGGAAACTTTCGTAAACATTATCTTTGTGCTAGCCATGAGGTATCTGTTATGATGAAAGAAGTATCTTCCTCTAATTCATGTGCATTTGGTGCAAGTTGCCGCTGTGTATTCGAGAAAGCTTGTTTTGCTTCCATTGGAATCATCCCAAGTCAGTCATGCATGTGCGAAGTATTCTGTGGATTGGTAGACTGATCATCTCCATTCCATATGGATTCCCCAGCACACTAAGCCACTGATTGATTTGTTCAAGGAAAAGAAGTCTGATTTAAGTGCACGAGACTTCGACATCTTTGATGATGGTTCCCAATCAGAACTCGGTAGTGTTTTGCTATGAGACTTTTACGCGGTCATGCTTGTCTTGGACAGTGTGCTCACGTGTGTCTTGCAATCCAGCTCATGTTTGGAGCTTGCTTTCGTAGTTCATTTCCCGAGAATCTGGCAACGTCATCTCGTCGATTTGTGTTGCAACCTTACTCTTTCAGCCATGCTGAGTCTGGGATATCCTGACACCAACCAGATCTGAATCTTAGGCAGATATGATGGTTGGAACATCCTTCAAGAACTATAATATTGATCTTTCTGAATCGGTAAGGTGGATGTTTCGCTAACACACCTAGCCGGAAGATCTGTTGTTACAATATCTTGTATCAGCAACATTAGCCATTCCCCATGAGGATTTCATATGACTTATTCTAGAAGTTATTCCTTATGAATTCTTTATGCTTCCGAAGTCCGGTCTTTACTTGATGTTCTAGATACCAAATAGTACCTATAATTGGGTACGCTAGTACATCAAGGGGAACATTAGAAGCGGAGTGCTAGATGTTCCTCGCTTGATTGTCCAGTTTTGCTTCCTTGGCATAGCCAAGGTAGAAATCTGAGAAAGTGTTGTCTTCCTTTGCATCTGCATCCTCCATCTATATCCATCGTGGTAGTATGAGGTGTTACCAGAATCCTTGACATAGTTGCTGGTAAAACTCTAATGATTATGGAAATGCTCAAGTTCTTGAGAGCACGCTCAGGCACTTGGTTTTATCATCGGCATTAGTTGGAATGTGCCCTCAGTTTTTCGATTATTCCATAGCCATTCAAACAGTGGAATCACTCTCTACTGCTAAGCCCTCTCCCCAGTTACTAGAATCATTCCCAGCATTTGCATTTTGTTCTCAGCTTGCACCCGCCATTGTGCCATTTTACCATGGGCTGCCCTTCTCAGTAATTGCTATTCAGGATCATCTTCAAAAGTGGTCTTACCATGGGTCCCATCCATTTCCGATGATAAGCAAAAATCATCCATTGCGTTGTCTTCAACAAGGTAGTCCACATCATCCATTCTAGTCCGAGTATGCCATTCTTTCGAACTCCTTCAAACGATCGTTTGTGAATTACCTTGGGCTGGTATAGAGAGTTTCAATGATCTCAGTATCAAAAGTAATTCTTTTTGCCACTTAAGGAAATAGTTCTATGAGTCACCTCTCCTAAGGTGTCACGTTCTGGTATTAAGGGCAACTAACTCCTTGCTACTTGGAAACCGTGCACCATCTTACCTAAGCGTGGAATTGTTGCCTACCAAATTGAACCTTCGTCATCTGCTCTCTTCCGTCATTCCTGATGTGTGTTTTGTGTCTCAGCTCGAGAGATGTTATTATGTCTCACTCCATGAGTTGATCTTGAATTGCTCGATCTTCGAGAAGATCAATTCCCGTAGAGTTCCTTGTGTCGTCATCTTGTTGGGTAAAGCTCTCGAAGGCAAAGATGTCAAGATCAACACGATGCAATGAATCCGCATCTTCGAGGAGGGAAAATGGATCATGAAGACTGTGTCAGTTCCGTGACCTCCCTTCCTCTCACCTCATGTCTTGAATCTTGGGACGAGATTCTTGTTTAGTGGGGGTGAGTTGTCACAGCCCTAGCCTAGCTCTTGCATGTCATTGCATAAGCATCCTTACATCATGTTAAATTCAAATGAAATTTTAAATGGGGATGTCCAAACCCTAGCACCAAAGTAATTCAAATAGGTTCAACTTAAAATATTTTCAATGAATCCAAAATGCCCTTCAGAAAAGTTAATCATTTTTGGAAAAGGTGCAAACCTCTGCCAAAATTGATGCACACATTTCTGGAACATTTCTGGATTTTTGAATTAACTCATACTGTATTTGAATTTGGGCATTTAATTGTTATAATTATTTTAAATGCTCAAATAATTCTGAAATTAAATGTGGGCCACTGGAATAATTCAGCAAGTATCCATAAATAATTTCAGAATTTTCAGAAATGCCCTAGTATTTCTACTAAGGCCAAAGCAGAAACAGAAAAAGAAAACAGAAAAAGGAGAGAGAGAGACTTACCAACCGGCCCAGCACTGTGCGGCCCATCTAGCCACAGTGCTAGTCATCTTCTCCACCGCGCCAGGAGGACACGGGGGCGTGCATGACGCATGCACGCCACCTCCTGCCTACCTGCTTCGCCTGGAAATGGCTAAAGACGCCACGCACGCCCCCGTGCCCTATCCTCCCAGTCTCACTCGTTCTCCTCTCTCTCCCGCAAGAACAGGAGCTCGACCGAGCGAGCTCGTCGATGCCGATCGCTGTAGCCGTAGCCACCGGTCTCCCTCGCCGCACCGACTGGTCCAGGAGCCCCGCAACGACATCGTGAATCTCTCCACCGAAGGATTCGAGCTGAAGAGCTCCGGAGAAGATGCCCGTATCCATCTTCCTCGTCCAAGACCGCCGTCTGCCGTCGCTTGATTTGGTTGCTCCAGAGCCTCCCCGACCTAGCCGTCGATGCCTAGGCAACCGCCATGAGCTCCTCTTTTTATCCCCTCTGTCCCCTCACTCCCGCGCATCCTCTAGCCGTGGCCCCCTTCGACCGAGCGCCGCCGTCTGCCATGGACACCAGGCATGGCTTTGCCATGCCTCTCCGCTCGAACAACTGAGCTCTTTGAGCTCCTCGCATCGCAAGAAGTCCGCCGAGCCCCTCTGCTAGCTTCTCCGCGCACCGTAGAGACCAAATCGTCGAGGCCGAACTCCGGCCACCGTCTGTCGTCGTTGTAGTCGCTGTTTCCGGCCTCCTCTCGCCCAGCCGCCTGCTCCGTTGGATGCGGCGCACGTCTAGCAGCCCGTAGGGCCAAACCGCGAGTCGAATGATCACCGGACAGCGAATTCCGAGCCCCTCCGCCGCGTCTGTCGTCGCCGGCGTCAAGCCGCCTGCGTGGTTGACCTGTTTAGGGTTAGGGTTAACCCTAATCCACTGACAGGTGGGGCCCACTCCTGGCTAATTACGGTTTAGGGTTAACCCTAATACTAACTGCTAGTGTTAACTGACTGGGTCACTGACCAGTGGGTCCCACTGGTCATGTTTGACCTGGACCGCCTGTTGACCTGCTGATGTCACAGTGACGCTATGCTGACGCAATAAATCATTTTCTGGATTTAGATTAATTTAAAATAACCAGGAAATTCCAGAAAATGATATAAACTTCAAAAATTCATAGTAAATTAACCGTAGCTCAGAATGAAATAATTTATATATGAAAAATTATCAAAAAAATATGAAGAATCTGTTTATGACACTTTCATGCATGTTTGAGCAAGTTAACATAACCAACTAGGACAATTCATGATTAGGGCAATTTATAAAATAGCATTTGGAGTTGGAATTTGACCTTGTTTGAATTCCACTCCAATTAATTTGGATAACTGTTGCATTAGGTCAATTCAGTACCTTAACATGGTATGGCATTCATGTGATTGTGCATTGCCTTGATTGTGTTCCTTCCTTGTTTGCCGGTGCTTGTCCCCTCTCGATAGCAGACGTTTCCGACGTTGTGACCGTTGACACTTATAAGGTGCAGTACCATCTTCAGAAGTGCCAGGCAAGCAAACCCCCATTGAGCATTCCGATACAATCCCACTCTCTCACTCTTGCTCTCTTTTACTGCATTAGGACAACAATGATTCAACTATTACATGTTGCGGTAGCTGAACCCATTCCTCTGCATGACCTGTCTTTGCCACAGTAAATAGTTAAAACCCACTAGCATGAGTAGGAGTTGTTTGAGCCATTATATGCCTACTCATTCATGCTTGCTAGATATGCCTGCTATGCTTAGTGTGGTGTCAGGACTGATTCATCTGGGATGGATTGGAATGGTGGTGAACATGTCCTACGGTGTGAGAGCTAAGTGTGTGAACACGATTTGGTAAAGGTAGCGATGAGAGGCCATGTAGGAGTACATGGTGGGTTGTCTCATAGGGACCATCCTCAGGAACTGAGTTCTATGTTTGTGATCCAAGACAGTTACTACCACACATTGGGATCCTTAATTGACTCTCTCGACTTATTAATCGCCTTGATCTCTGTCCAGGAGTTGCAACTAGTTTCTGGTGTTTGTAGGATATGTGCTGGGGGCCGTGCGTAGCGCTGACCCTATGGGTGGGCTATGATGCGGTAGAGACACGAGGCATGGTGTACCAAGTGACACCCGAATGGTGCTCTTGGGAACCCTGCACTCATCGTTTGGGGTCGTACTGGAAACTTCGGCTGGAGTTCCTTGCGGAGTGGACTCAAATAGGCGATAAACCTGGACTAGAGACTTGTGTGGTTAGTCAGGTCGTGGCCGACACCCTCGCCAGGCTTCCGCTTGAAGGTTGCTGAGATACATGACGTGTACATGGTGGTAAGTGGTGGGAGCGTGTGTGAAGAAGTACACCCCTGCAGGGTTAATGATCTATTCGAATAGCCGCGTCCGCGGATATGGACTACTTGGAAGCTTACATTGTTCATAGACAAGTTGAAATGGATACTTTAAAATGCGCAAGATAAGCGTGAGTGCTATGGATGGCCTTCTCGTAGGGAGACGAAAGCAGATCCATAGTGGTGTATTGTTATGGTGAATATGTGGACTCGTGTGCGCTTTCTCACCTCAAGGAAAACACTGGTATTCGTAGTACAGGATAGCCACTGAGTCAAAGCTTGCTTGCTGCAGTTAAACTCCACAACACCTTTGTTGATACGGATGCATATGTAGATAGTTCTGATGTAAGTCTTGCTAAGTACCTTTGTACTCATGTCTGCTTAATTTATGTTTTGCAGAGGAGACTTCCGTCTCACTATAGATTCCTGCGATGAGTTCGACGATAACTGATTAGCTTGGGAATCCCAGACAGAGGTCTGGTTCCTATGGAGGGTCTTGTAGATAGCCAGGCTTTCCAGCCTTCTCTCTTTTCAGCTGTCTGTACTCAGACAGGTTTATACTTCCGTTGCTTGTATGATTCTGTATGATGGGTCATGTGACCCCTATTTTAATATCATGTTATGTATGGCTCCTTGGAGCCACTTAAAGAAATACTTTGAGTCGTAGAGTTATGTTGTGATGCCATGTTGTATCTACACATATCGAGCATATTGTGTGTATGTTATTGAAATGCTTTGGTATGTGTGGGATCCGACACCTAGTTGTTTATTCTTGGTAGCCTTCCTTATGGGGAAATGCCTCCTCGTTCTTCCATCCGGAACACATGGATTGACCGGCATGTGTCCTTCTTTGCTCCTGTGTCTGTCCCTACGGGGAAATGTCACACGGTGTTCCTTTAAGTCCTTGTAGCTTGCTACGACTTGGGTTCATACGTTTATGGCCGACACGTGCATTGCTTTGTCATGTATGCCTGTCCCAATAAGTTTGTGCCACCTTGGTTTATGACTAGTCATGTCGGCCCGGGTTCTCTGTCACATGGATGCTAGCGACACAATCATATACGTGAGCCAAAAGGCGCAAATGGTCCCGGCCCAAGTAAAGGCGGCAGCCGTGGGTTACCGTGCATGAGGCCGCAAAGTGATATGATGTGTTACATGCTAGACCGGTGTGACTTAGGATCGGGGTCCTGACATGGGGTAATTAAAATTTATTTTTACTGCCCAAGTTTGATATTTTTACTGCCCAAAATTCTCCAAGTGATGTTTTTACCACTTCTTTCCAATTCTTCAGCACTTCCTTCTGGCCAGTCTTGGTTATTTCTACTAAGTCATGCTTAACAATTAGATTCCTCAATTGGGCAAATTTCACAATCCGTACAACTCTGGAACCTAAGTCAAGAACACTTAGTGAATTTCTTCAAGACGATAAGGGTCAATTTCCTCAACTAGATTTGCTTTTGAAAACTTTTGAGAACGCATGTGACTCTTCCCAATTTCCTCGCAACTATACTCTGTTCACAGGTACACATGTCTGCCGACGAATCTCTAGGTTCTCATCAATTTAATTCATTTGCAGTGTTGCTTGAGGAAAATCTTCAAACTTCTTCAGAAACTTCAAAAGCTCAAAACCCTCAGTTGAAGAAAATGGCAGATGACAAAAGGCCTCAGAAGGGAGACAAGAGAAAAGAGGAACATACTGCATTTGAGATTCCTGATGAATTATATGCAGGGTACTGTACTCCTGATGAAGAAATTCATGGGAAAGAAACTGACAAGCAGCGCAAGACGCGCATGCAAAAGATCAAGAGGTATTGGACCTACGAGTGGAGGAGTTACAATTACATCACTCCCAAGTACATGAAGGATTTTGCTGTCAAACCGCCTTGCAAATGACCACAGTTGGCTCCTGGTCAAACGGCTGACCCCACAAGCATCAGAAGGGGTGAAGAATTTCCCAAAGAATGGGCCAGGCGTCAAGCTAAGTTGCAGAAACAAGCTCAAAAGGCTGTTGAAGAATTCATCAGGGCTACAAAGGCATCAGCAGATGCTGGTGCAGGCTCAAGTGGCAGCGCGCCCAAGAAGGCCATGAAGAAAAAGCCGGCTCAAAAGCTGAAACCTTCAACTGATGTGCCCTCACGGCCAAAATCTTCAATAACAAAATCTTCTGCAAAGCCCTCAGAACCAAAGCCGTCATCATCAAAGGCTTCAGCAACAAAGGCACCTTAAGCTCCAAGTTCATCAGTGCCTCCGCCAGCCACAAGTTTTTCAATGGCTGCTGCAAGAGCTTCAACGCCAGTAATGCTAGCTTCCTGCCAGCGCACTGAAGGCTTTCAAACGGCCACAATTGCTACATCAAGTGCCTCAGCATCTGGGCATATCTCTTCAAACACACCTATGCTGAAGAAGAAGGCCACTGCAAGCCGTGGTACAAGACCCAGCCCCAGAAGCAAGGCTGTATTGCCTCAGGCTGATGAACATGACATGGCTGATGAAGATGAGCTTGCTGAGTACATTCAGAGGAGAATGGAAGAAGCTGCTCGCGCCAAGAACACCACTGTTCCACTTCTTCTTGATCCTAAGAAGATTTTCTATTTCATTGAAATATGGTGCAAGAAACCTGACACTCCTCTTGATGATCTCGATCTGCCTCCTGGACCAAGCCATGTACTGTCTGCATTCATTCTGTCAGAGAAGCACAAGATTGAGCAGGCCAAACTTGTGCGAAAGCAAAAGCTTCAGAAGGAGAAGGAGCTGAAGAAGAACATGCTAACCATATCTCCTCAGCAGCTAGTTGCACTTCAATCTGAGATCCAAAGGCCGTCTGATGAATATGAACGGCAAGCCAACCATGGGTGTGGTGTGCATGACAGATTCATCAAAGCAACCAAGCAAGTGGTTGATGACCACAACAAGAGAGAGGCTGCCAAGCATGGTCAGGCACCTCCATCAAGTTCGACAGCTCTACCTCAAGCTCCTCAGGCCAGTGAGACTGCGCCTTCATCTCCTCTGCAAGTCCAAGCTAGGGCAACTGAAGAAGTTGTGCCTGAAGAAACTGCCAGGGTGACTGCCTCAGTCACGCCTGAAGAAATTGCTCCACCTAGTTCCTCAGCAGCAGCGCCTGTACTGCCTTCATCTTTGAAGCTTATCACACTTCCTTCTGCATCAGAAGTGAAGAAAACAAAGGCTGCTGAGAAGAGAAAAGCATCAACACCACCTACCACTGAGACAGTGAAGAAGTTGAAGACGGCTCCAATGTCTTCAACTGAGCCAATTGATGCTATCCCAATTTCATCAGCACCCCCGACTCGGAACATGGAAGACTTTTAGCTTGTTCCCTATGGTGTGGAATATGTCATCCCACCTTTCGATGAAGAGACTACCCACTCTGATGCTTCCACAGAGCATGTGGATGAAGAAATTGAAGTTGAAGAAGATTCTTCACTTCACATGGTATCATCGCGTAAACCACAGCCAGTCCAAGGGACTGAAGAACATGCTGCTTCTCACAGAGGCAATGAAGAAACTGATGAGGACGTGGATGTGGGTTCCACAACGCCAGTTATCCATGATGACTTCTAGGATGTTGCTCATCCGAACACACCCCTCACCATGCCTCTAACTCAAGTACCTCAGTCTCCAGCTGTCACTGAGGAAGTTCAAACTGGTTCTGAAGGACAACAACCATCCCTTCAAACCATCACTGAAGAAATTCCAGCTGCATCATCTGAAGAAACTGTGCAACCAATGAACACTAATGATGTTGCACCTCCTCCTACTACTCAAGAGCCAGCTCCCTCAACAGATTCTGAGATAGTTCCAGTTGCAACAGCTGAGGAAGTTGCCAAGACTTTGGCCATCACTGATCCCAATGATTCAATGGGCTCTCCAAGACCCATCTTTGATGTGAGACCAAAGAAGATCAATCTTCAGCCTGTACCCTCAATGCCCAAAGTTGGCAAAAGCATTAGAAGACCAAAGTTTGATAATGCTGCCTTCTTTGGGGAGAAGAATTTCTTCATAGGAGAGTCACCTTATTACTCTGCAAAGATCAAGCGTCAGAGATTCTGGACCAAGACGCAACAGAATTACTGTGCATCACTTCTGTTTGACAAGAATAAGGTCTTCCCGCATCACCATATCCCTCATGTGGATATGGAGTCACCACCTTGTTTTAGGCCAGTCTTGGCTGTTCTTCACGATGCTGGATTGCTTATTTTCGTCACTGATGTCTGGGACTGGAATGAAGAGTTCATTCTTCAATTTTATGCCACATTGCATATTTCTGGTGATGTTAACGACATTCATTCATGGGCTCTCGACTAAATGAGTGAGAACATGCATTACAAGGCTCCTGCTGATGAATTACTTAGAGCTCTTCCTGTTGATTTGCCCTCAGATGAAGCCAGAAGAATCTATGAAGAATCTGAGCTATCCAACAATCTGATGCAAGTACTGATGAAGCCGTTGGCTGAAGGAGAAGCTCCTCGAACCACCTTCTTGGTGAAAGATTTGTTGTATGTGCCCGGACTATATATCGCATTCTGGCCAAAACCCTCAGTCCAATCAAAGGCCACAATTCTGAGACTGAAGAAGTTGTGGGAATCATGAGGAACTTGCTATTCAACATCATCCATGGTATTCCTATCAATATCCATGATTTCTTCATGAGGATTTTGGCCACTGTTGCACAATCTCCATTTGATTTGAAGCCTTATGCACCTTGGATTATGAAATTCATCAGAACAAGGTCTTCAATCAACTACATGGCTGACTGTCAGAATCATCTCTGCTATATGCCAGATGTTGAAATTCTTCAGAGTACTATCTCTTCAGTTCCTGGCAAAGGCAAAGCAGTAATTGATGAAGTAATTTGTCCTCTTGATGGGTAATTTCGTCAGCCTGTATCGTAGTCCACAGGGAATGATACTTCAAGCCAAGACACTGAAGCAAATGCTCCACAGCAAACACCTCAATGTGAAGCTCCACGAGTCATGACTGATCGTGAACTTCTTATTAGTCTTCATCAGAAAGTGGACAGGAATCATAACTGGGTAAAGCGTCAGCTTGCAGCAATTCTAGCAAATATGACTGTGACGCAGAACTCAGTTCGCAAGAATCACTATTATGCCTATGAGATATTTGACAGAAGCTGGGCCATTCTTTCACATTTGAAGACCCCTGATGAACTTGTTGAGATGGAATTCAAGCAAGACTTTGATTGGGCCATCCCGCCCAAGAAGAAATTCAAGAAAGTTCAAGTTCCTCAGATGGTACCAAGCTCAGTGTCTCCTTCTCGAGCTACTGATGAAAATGAAAACGCTGAAGACACTGCAGCAGGCCCCTCTTCACCGCGCAACCCCAACAACAATGCTGGCGCTCCTCCACGTTCTTCAAGATGATCTTCTTTGGGAGCGTTAGTCCTCATTTTCATCTCCTTTTGGTCATTTGATGACAAAGGGGGAGAAATTTGAGAGTTAGTCTTCAAGCAGGTTTTATATTGGGCTGTTTTTTGCTAAGTTGCAACTCTTGGTTCTATTTGATTCGCTAGCTCCTTTGATGAGTTGTAACTTAAAAACTATTGGTGGTCTGACTTTTTCTGTTACGTTTATCTGCATGCGTGCATATGCTATAATTCGTCAATGATATATGTGCATGCATGTTTCAAGTCTTCAGACACCAATTTTCATCATGCATTTAAATTCTTCAATATCATATGATCATGCATGATTGGATTCCAAGATATAGGGGGGATCTCCACAATTTCAACCTGCCATGTGCATTTGCAACAAAAGCAAATTCTTCATATGCACATCTTCAGGGGGAGTTCCTCTATATCATGTAACCAATGTCTTCACATTCTATACTTACACTTCCATTATTTACTCCTGTTGAAAACTTAACTGATTTGTCATCAATCACCAAAAAGGGGGAGATTGTAAGTGCATCAAGTGCCCCCTTAGTGGTTTTGGAGTATTGAAGACAAATAGGTTAAGGGACTAATATGTTTGTGAGTATACACAGGTGAAATAGTCCCTGAAGACTTGGTTTAACCCACGGAAGTCGACCCCTAAAAATGTATTTCTTCAAGTGAAGAATTGGTGCGGCCCTTTGAAGAAATTGATGTGAAGACTTTGAAGCTTGAAGACTTTGTTTTCATAATTTCTTTTTCTTCTTATTTGAGTCATAGGAAAAACCATACTGTTAAAGGGGGTCTAGGTGAAACATTTATCATACTTCAAAGCGATGCTCAAACCTATACATACTACAGCCGCTTCGAGTGAAGCAATTGGAAATCTCCAGAACAGCTGACGAATTTGCTAGCGACAGTGACGCAGTTCATCTGGTCACTGACGAATTTGGTCAGGCTAAGGAGTTACGATTTCGCCAGTGCAATCTGCCTATCGTGAGGAAATTGAGTGCTCCGATGAAATTGAGAGTTCAATTTTCCGACCGTTGCTGCGCCACGTGCCAGCTATCGAGTGGATCCTTATCCTGACAACGGTCATGTCTGATAAGGACATTTATGACAATTCATGCCGGGTTGCCCCCTAGCTATAAATAGCCGCCCCCACAACCACTAGTTGGTTGGCTTCTCTAGAGAGAGATTGACACTTGTCATTGGAGAGCATCCCTTCCTCTGACGACTTTGTGAGAACCCAAGTGAGGAAAAACCCAACCAGAGCCAAAGTGATTGAGCATCACTGAAGAAGTTGATCTGTGTGATCCGACGCTTGTTACCTTTGAAGACTGTCATTCTTCCAGACGGTTAGGTGCCATGTTCTAAGCACCCAAGAGTAATTGTGGCATGCCGGTGAACAAGTCTGTGAAGGTTTTGGAAGTCTACCTTGAATACCTACCACGAGTGATTGGGCGAGGTCTAAGTGACCTTAGCTCAAGAGGAATACGGTGAGGACTAAGTGTCCTCCGAGGTAAGACTCAGCCGCCTCAACCAGACGTACAGTTGATACAGCAACTGGAACTGGTCTACCAAATCGCCATGTCTTCACCGAGCCTAACTGGTTTCAAATTCCTCACCCCTTTACCTTTACGCAATTCCGCTGCTGAAGAACTTGTGCTTTACTTTTCCGAAGAATTTGAACTGAAGACTTTCATCATGCTGTCTTTCATTTCTTCAGTTCATCTTCCTCATGCATATATGTCTGTATGATCACATGTTCTTCACTTGTATGTATTTCATATGCATGCCACTTGTATCTGTGTCGATCTAGTTTCGCCTCTGTTTCTATTTAGTCACTCTGATTTTCATCAAAATCTTCGAAGTTTGACGAATTTCTAAAAATCTCCCATTCACCCCCCCTCTGGGAGTAAACCTACGCTTTCACCCATCTTACGCAAGTCTGGCGTTCTTCAGAAGCCTTCAGGGACCTGCCGCGGAGCGCTTCGGACGCCGGCACCTACTTCGCTGCCCGTCCCGAGGAGTCTACGGAGAAGACTTTTTGGGCCCAATTCTAGGCGCCAGAGCATCCTCCTCTGCTGAACAATCAAATGAAGCAGCTGACCGAGCGGTTATGTACGGCTCGGCCAGTGATGGAAGATATTTGCGTCAATCTCTGGCCGTAGGAGCCACCGCCAACCAGCTTATTCGGCTTGGTGCAGAAGCTATGAGACGCAAGCCCCCAGGATGAAAACGGGAAGGGGGTGGCTTGCCTGGAAGGCATGGAGCGAGCATATGCGTCAACAATGGCGCATTACCTGAAGACCAAATTACTCGCGATCGCGTCGGGGCCTCCAGAAGGGAAGAAGCGGACGCCTGAGCAGTTTTTATTCGAGGTCCATGAAGGGGCTCGGGTGACCGAGGCGCAATGCTTGAAGTCTGAGCTCCGGTTCTGAAAGGTCCCTCTGTATGCCGTGGCAACTTTTGTAAAAAACAAGTAATATTTATGCTGATTAGTCATTTGCATCCGACGTGTTATGTCCATTCCTGTGCGACCGTTTATACTAAAAGTGGTCGGTCATCGGCTTCTACCCCCATTGTTGATACTACGCGGGGTGTTCCTCAAAAATGCATGAACTTTTATCTGACGTCTTGGCGCCCTTATGCGGTTGCGTATTGCAGGAACGAGGCAATCAGACCATATTAGCTTTATAACTTTCACTTAGTCATAGGAGTTCAAATTGTGGGGTAGTTGACCTAGCCCCCGGTGTAGTGATGATCGGACACGCTGAAGTGCACCAGTTATAACACCTCGGTTCATATAATAAGAACCCTTTGTTTATCACGGCGTAACCACTAACGGCTTATAGTTTGATACTGTCTTCGGATAGCCGACCAGTTTACGCTCATCGTGACAGTCGATTTTCGGCTTTCTCCACTGAGGCGCTTAACCAGGCCGAGCTAGAAGCACAATCACAGTGGTGATCCCTTTGCGCTCCTAGCCGAACAGAGCGGAACGTAGGAGGCAAGCACAGGAGCCGGGCAACCCAATCATTGACCAACATCACGATTCGAAACTGATGCATATAATGCAACACACAAGATGTCGAACAGATATCAGACTTAAACATAGGCTCGATTTCATATCTGATCCCCCAGTCAAAAGTCGGACTCATCTGTATATTTCTAACGGTATCCACATTGCTACAAGGCAAAAACAGAAGAAAAAAAACCACACGTAATTTTGTGTGGAGACAGAAGAAAGGTCTGTTCTGTCATTTATAAGGGCTTAGCCATAGATGCGGAGCTGATATAAGGAGGAACCTTACAAGATACAACGAGTATGTTAAAAGAAAAGAAGAAGAGGTATTTGGTACAGGGCTTTAAAAAGCGGGGACTGTTCCCCGAGAAGCGGGGCCCCTGACGAGGCTGGTGCCGGAGCGTGGCTGCTTGACGCTGCCGAGGTGTAAGTCCTGGTTGGCATTTATGTGGCAGAAAAGATAACCAGGTTGCGGGTGCTCGGATGTTCTGAGATAGCACACCCCTTTTTAATTTATGCTCCTCGGTATCCCATGGAATTTTGAGTGCAAAGTTATGTACCCGAGGTACGTAGTCTCCTACAAGGAGAGGGGAACCGGGGAGCGTGCGTCCCTTTTTGGGATTGACGTGAGTTTGGCCAGGGGCCGAGGTGACGGTACGTACGCGCTAGGAGGAACTTAATAGAGCATGCCGAGCTATTGATGCGTCTCCAACGTATCTATAATTTTTGATTGTTCCATGCTATTATAGTATCAATCTTGGATGTTTTATATGCAATTATATGCTATTTTATATCATTTTTTGGGACTAACCTATTAACCTAGTGCCCAGTGCCAGTTGCTGTTTTCTGCCTATTTTTGGTTTTTTAGGAAATCAGTACCAAACGGAGTCCAAACACTACGAAACTTTTTGACGATTTTTTTCTGGACAAAAGAGACCCTAGAAGCTCTGGGAGGAGGCCAGAAGTGTGATAGCCTGGCTTAATAGGGATGATATACTACTCATATCAATAAGGAATTCCTTCTTTTCCGGGAGCCCATTAGGAAAGAACTCCAAAGTTAAGCGTGCTCAGCTTGGAGTAGTTTCAGGATGGGTGACCGATTGGGAAGTTGCTCCCGGGTGCGCACGAGTGAGGACAAAGTGCGCAGGAAAGACTAGTATTGATTTGTGGGGCCAGTCTAGATCTCGCCAGGAGTAACGACCACCGGCGGGTGTGCCCGGGGCGTTACAAGAAGCCTCATGAGGAAGTCACGAGGCAATAGGGCGCGGCCCCAGGGGGCGCGCCCTGATGCCTTGTGGGCCCCTTGTGGCTCCTTTTGACCTAATTCCATCTCTATAAATTCTCAAATATTGGGAAACCAACAGAGAGCCCCACAAATAACTTTTCCGCCGCCGCAAGCTTCTATTCTTCCGCTATCCCATCTGGAGGCCTTTTTCGGCACCCTGCCAGAGGGGGAATCGATCACGAAGGGCTTCTACATCAACCTTGCTACCCCTCCGATGATGTGTGAGTAGTTTACCATAGACCTACGTGTCCATAGCTAGTAGCAAGATGGCTTCTTCTCTCTTTGATCTTCAATACAATGTTCTCCTTGATCTCCTTGGAGTTTTATCCGATGTAATCTTCTTTTGCGGTGTGTTTGTTGGGATCCGATGAATTGTGGGTTTATGATCAGATTATTCATGAGAAATATATGAGTCTTTTCTAAATTATTTTATGCATGATTGTTATAGCTTTGTATTTCTCTCCGATCTATCCGTTTGGTTTGGCCAACTAGATTGATTTATCTTGCAATGGGAGAGGTGCTTTGTGATGGGTTCAATCTTGCGGTGTTCTATATCCCAGTGACAAAGTAGGGGACAAGACACGTATTTGTATTGTTGCCATTAAGGATAAAACAACGGGGTTTATTCATATTGATTGGGTTTATTTTTTCTACATCATGTCATCTTGCTTACGGCGTTACTCTGTTTTTATTAACTTAATACCCCAGATGCATGCTGGATAGCGGTCGATGGGTGGAGTAATAGTAGTACATGCAGGAAGGAGTCGGTCTACTTGTCTCGGACGTGATGCCTATATATATGATCATTGCCTTGAATATCGTCATAACTATGTGCTTTTCTATCAATTGCCCAACAGTAATTTGTTTACCCACCGTATGCTATGGGCTCGAGAAAGAAGCCTCTAGTGAAAACTATGGCCCCCGGGTCTACTTAAATCATATAAAAAACCTAAAAATACCTTGCTGCAATTTATTTCCTTTATTTTATTTTGCAATTTATTTTATCTATCTATCACTATCAGAATTAATCCTTGCAAATAACGAGTTCAAGGGGATTGACAACCCTCTTGCCCGCGTTGGGTGCAAGTATTTGCTTTTGTGTGTGTAAGTGATGTTCAAGAGGTTCCGCTAGGTTCTCCTACTGGATTGATACCTTGGTTCTCACTGAGGGAAATACTTATCTCTACTGTGCTGCATCACCCCTCCTCTTCGGGGAAAATCCCAACGCAGTTTACAAGTAGCAGATGTACATTGGGCGGCTTCCTCGGCTACCTGGAAATCAACCGCGAAGGCCGCTGTCTGCTCCTATATACGGAGGGAGGTCTCCGTGTTGCCATTAATGGTGATGACACCGTGGGGCCCCGGCATCTTGAGCTTCAGGTAAGCGTAGTGCGGCACCACGTTGAAGTGGGCAAACGCAGTACGACCGAGCAACGTGTGGTAGCCGCTACGAAAGGGGACGATGTCGAAGATCAAGTCCTCACTTCGAAAGTTCTCGGGCGAGCCGAAGACTACCTCCAGCGTTACCGTGCCGGTGCATTGAGCCTCCATGCCGGCTATGACACCCTTGAATGTGGTGCTGCTGGGTTTGATTCGTGACAAATCGGTGCCCATCTTCCTGACCGTGTCGGCGTAGATCAGGTTCAGACTGCTTCCGCCGTCCATACGGACGCGGCTTAAGTGGAATCCATTGACAATGGGGTCCAAGACTAGGGCCGCCAACCCGCTATGATGGATACTGGTTGGGTGGTCCTTTTTATCAAAAGTGATCGGGGAAGCCGACCACGGGTTGTATTTCGGGGCTACAGGCTCTATGGCGTAGACATCCCGGAGTGCTCGTTTACTTTCCTTTTTAGGGATAGGTGTGACATAGATCATGTTCACGTTTTTGACGTCGAAAGGAAACTACTTTTGGCCATCGCTGGTTGGCCTACGAGGTTCATCCTCGTCGTCGCTGTGGGACTGGCTCCTGCTTGGTTCCTCGGCGACCGCTTTGCCGGCCTGCTTGAACACCCAACAATTACAATTGGTGTGGTTGGCGGACTTATCTAAGGTGCCATCGGGGCAATCAACAATTACGATGATCTGGTTCTCGGATTCGCCCTCCTGTTGGACGATGTGGCTGAGGTCGTCGGCACCTGGGGGCCGAACGTAGGTGCCCTAGAGGTTTGCCCTAAAGGCCTCCTCAAGCTCCTCCCAGCTTCCGATAGAATTGTTGGGGAGGCTATGGAGCCAGTGCTTTGCCGCCCCTTTAAGTTTGAGCGGCAGGTATTTTATAGCATGGAGATCATCACCTCGGGCCATGTGGATGTGGAGAAGAAAATCTTCGATCCTGACAACCGGGTCAGTCGTTCCGTCGTATTGATCGATGTTAATGGGTTTAAATCCCTCCGGGAACTGATGTTCCATGACCTCGTCTGTAAAACAGACCGGATGTGCGGGTCCTCGGAAATGAGCCACATCTGGTCGCGTGTTGGCCATTGTCCTGGCCCGCGTCTGCTCCTGAGCTCTATCGTGCCTGTCTAACCAGGCATCGTAGCCCTCTAAGCCAGCGGGCGGGTGATCCCGCGAGCCATATATGGAGCGGGGAGGGGCTTTATTGTCCTGTATCTTGTCACGCAGATCATAAGGCTCATTGAACCCTACCGCACTCTTGCCGTGAGGGCGGTTTTTTGCAGGGGGTTCTGTGTTTGCCTCTGCTGGCCAGTCTCACCCTCTAGGGGGGCGGTCAACCTGTCCTGCATTGCCATGCGTAAACAGCTCGTCATTTGCTGCCTCGTCATCGAAGTCGGGCAGCAGCCGCCTTTTAGGGTATGATTTGGCGGCAGTACGTCGGGCCTCGAGGTCCGCTTCGGCTTCAAGGACCTTTACCCATTCGTCGTTGAGCGCGTTCTCATGGGTGTACAAATCTTGCTGCTTCCTCTTCATGCTTCGCGCAGTTGCGATTAACCGCCGCTGGAACCATGCCTGCTCGGATGGGCTTATGGGTACCATGAAGTCCTCGGATCCGAGGCTAAGATCATCCTTGGATTCGGGCAGGTAATCTCTGTCCGACCCGTCGTTGAAAGTGTCCATGTCCTTGGGGTCATCCTGCGCAGGTGCCTCTACGGGCTCCTTTTGCTCGGCGGGCGAGGCTTGATTGTCCTCGCCCAGGTTCTCAGCGGTTTCGGGAGTATCTACATGGTGTTGGTCGTACTTCTGCTTCCGTTGCCTCCTTTGATCGCCTCTTCGGGCGACGATGCTTAGTGTTCTCCATAGGTTTATCCTGAGGGTTGTCTTTACGAGTGTCGACCATGTAGATGTCATAGGTAGATGTTGCCGCCCAATCCCCTGTACGGGTTTTGGCGGGCAGATTCGCTCCGGTATCGCCACAGACATCTTCATCCATGTCAGTGGCTTTGTCGGAGCCGTAGTCAAGCTCATCGGTCAAGTCCTCGATCGTGGTGACTAAGTGGGTGGTGGGTGGGACGAAAATTTCCCGATCGTCGGCTTTGCATCCGATCTGATCATAGACAGCGGATGAGATCGCCAGGTTTTGGATCTGGTCCAGCACCTCATTTATCTATGAAAGCTCCTCCGTGTTTAGGACCTGGTTGTAGGTTGAGCCAATCCGAAGTGGCTTGTTCGGGCTGCTTGACGTAGCGCTGTCCTCCTGCTTGTCCAGGACTGATTCCTGGTCGGTGGGAGAAGAAATCTCGTCGATCGTTGACGATGAGGCTGTTCCTGCCGGGCCCATCGGCGAGCTTGGCTCAGCGTCAGCGTCCGAGGATGCCGGGCCGAGTGTGACGACCGCCGGATCTATCTCCGGGATCGGTTCTGCGGAAAGGTCGGATCTGAGGATTAGGTCGGGAGCCGATTCTGGGGTCGCGACATCGGAGGGACTCTGAGGCTGGTCCGAGGTCCATCCCGAAAGGAGCAGGTCACCTCAAGCGTCTCCGATGTACTCTAGGCTCCCGAACTTGATGGTTCGACCTGGGGGGAAGTTCTTGACATGGCCTAGGCGGTCGGTCAGATCAGCATGCAGCACGACGCTGTTGAAGGCGAAAAGCTGGCCGGGGATGAAGATGTCGCCACAGCCAATGCTACTATCAAGCTGCAAGCGAGCCATTAATCGGAAGTGATCACACAGCGAGCTCTCAATGAAAGCACCAATGTCGGTGTCAAAACCGGCAGATCTCGGGTAGGGGGGTCCGAGCTATGAGATCGGATCGATGGGTAACAGGAGACAAGGGACACGAAGATTTACCTAGGTTTGGACCCTCTCTAAGGAGGTAAAACCCTACGTCCTGCTCTTGTTTATATTGCGGATGTATCAAGGTACAGAGTTGATCTACCTCGAGATCGTAAGTTGTGGTCTAAACCTTGGGGACGATGTGTGTATCTATGCCTCTACAGACTAAACCCTCTGGTTTATATCGGCACCAGGGGTATCTAGGGTTACAATGGTCGGTTACCATCAAGGGACTACATGCCAAATCTCATATCCTTGGGGTACACGCCAAGTCTTCAGTGAGGCCCGATGACAGTGTCCTGGACTAGGGGGTACCAACCTAGTTGGCCCACAGTCCTTGGGCCGAGCTTGGGGGCCCTCATTCTCATGAGGAAGGACTCTGGAAGCCTTGCACCTCGACGTGATCAAGACAGCTTCTGCCGAAGACTTGACGTGTACTCCAAGGACATCTTCGGCCGCCGCCATATGCATCTCTAGATCAGCAACCGACCATGTAACCCTAGGTACCCCTCTGGCGTGTATATAAGCCAAGGGGTTTAGCCTGTAGAGGGGGATCCAATCATAATCACATCAACCTAGCCTTAGGGTTAGAACACAACTTACGATCTCGAGGTAGATCAAGCTTGTACTCGATACATAATCATCAATACAATCAAAGCAGGACGTAGGGTATTACCTCTTCGAGAGGGCCCAAACCTGGGTAAACACCGTGTCCCTTGTCTCTGTTACCATTGATCCGAGATCCACAGCTCGGGACCCCCTACCCCGAGGTCTGCCGGTTTTACCACCGACATTGGTGCTTTCATTGAGAGTTTCGCTGTGTGATCAAAGAAGGATCTATGGCTAATCTATGGATCAACTATAACGCTAGCCAGGACGACATCTTTGTCCCTGGCCAACTATTCATGTTTGGCAACATGGTTCTCCACGCCGACTCGACGGGCCATCTAGCACTAGTCGAGAACTTCGCCCCAGACCAGATGGTCACTTTAGGAAGCTTGGAATAAACTGCGGATTCCCGTGGTGAGCTAATTCTTTCCGGATGGGCTCCAGACCGGATCAAGGGTCCCTCGGCTACCGCGGGCTCAACCCCGGAGCTGATCGCTGATCTGAACTTTGGATCTGATCTCCCGATGGGTCTGGCCCCGTCCGAGGAATTGGCTACCGTCATGCCAGGTGAGGGCCTTGACAGCAAGTCAGGCCTCGACCCCAATCTGGGTTCAAACATGGACCTTACATCAAGTATGGATCCAATCTCCCCAGCTAGTGGCCTAGAGTTAGATCGGGCCAACCAACACTTCGAGCTCGCGTCAAGCAGCACCCGGATCATGCTTCAAGTCTGCCCGGACGCTAGCTAGGCCATGAACCCTAAAGATCTGTCTCACCTTAATGAGATGCTGGATCGTATTCAGAATTTACCAATCTCAAACGATCAGACTTCGGTCTATGACAAGATCAGACTTAAAGCCGATGATAGGGAAATTTACATCCCGCCCACCACACACCTAGTCGCCACGGTCAATGACTTATCCGACGTGCTAGACTACGATGAGGCCACCGACATGCATGAAGATGTCGACGGCACTCCAGAAACCATTACGCCTTCGGCCAACGCTGGCAAATGGACAACAACGTCCACTTATGATGTATACATGGTGGATACACCTAAGAACCCACCGAGGCGTCGATACAGCCGCACGAAGGGCACAGCGGGCATGACACCGCCGCCACTGACAATGGCGCAGCGGCTGACGAAGCTGATAACCAAGGAGAAGACATTCAAGCCTCCCTAGAACAGCAAAACAGCCCCGCGGAAATACCTGAAGACGAGGACCCCAATGACCTCTTTGACGGGGCTGATAGCAATTATTTACCAGAATCCGATGAGGAAGAGAGCCTCGGAACCGAGGACTACGTAGTCCCCGAGGACCCCTTTGAGCAAGAGCGGTTCAGAAGGCGCCTGGTAGCTACTACCAGGAGTATGAACAGGAAGCAGCAACAGTTGCAAGACGATTAGAACACGCTAAATGACAAGTGGGTAGAAATCCTCTCGGCCGAACAAGACCTCGAGTAACGGCGCCACACCGAGCCTAAATCTTACCCCCGCCGACGTCTTCCGCCAGAATTCGACGGGGAGGTCACCGACAACGTGCTTTTAACACGTGGTCGGGCCTATCAACCTAATCGACCCCCTAGAGGGCGGGACAGGCCAACAAGGGAAAATGTACATGCTCAAACAGTGACACGCCGTCACGGCAAAGCCCCTGTTGAATATCTCAAGCCTTACGATGCACGGCTATGGATAGAAGCAAACCGAGCCCCTACTGGGTCCATCTACGGATCAAGGGGGCGTGCCCCCCGCCAGGCACGACGGCTATGACGCCTGGTTAGACAGGCACGGCCGAGCTCGGGACCAAACTTATGCATGGATGTCTCCCGACGTCCGGCACGATACTGCTCGGTTCCGAGGACCCACTCACCCGATCTGTTTCAAGGACAGGGTGATGGAACATCAGTTCCCGGATGGGTTTAAACCCATTAACATCGAGCAATATGACAGAACGACCGATCCAGCCGTGTGGATCACAGATTTCCTCCTCCATATCCACATGGCAAATGGAGATGACCTCCACGCCATCAAGTACTTGCCGCTCAAGCTCAAGGGGGCGGCAAGGCATTGGCTCAATAGCTTGCGTCCTCAGTCCATCAGAAGCTGGGAGGCACTAGAGGATGCCTTTAGGGCAAACTTCCAGGGCACTTACGTCCGACCTCCAGACGCCGACGACCTTAGCCACGTTATCCAACAACCCGGCGAGTCGGCCAGGAAGTTTTGGAATTGGTTCCTAACCAAAAAGAACTAGATAGTGGACTGCCCGAACGCCGAGGCGATAGCTGCCTTTCGACACAGCATCCGGGATGAATGGCTTGCACGCTAGCTCGGGCAGGACAAGCCGAGGACTATGGAAGCCCTTACCTCACTGATGACCCGCTTTTGCGTGGGAGAAGATAGTTGGCTGGCCTGAAGCTCTCACAACAGTGAGGCTGGCACCTCAGAAGCCCGCGACGGCAATGGCAAACCTAGGCGCAATAAGAACAAGCGCAGGCACAAGAATGGTGGGAGCGACTCCGAGGATGCTGCTGTTAACGCAGGGTTCAACGGTCCTAGAGCCGGGCGGAAAAAGAAGCCCTTCAAAGGGAACAAGGATGGACCCAACCAGCTGGACAAGATCCTCGATAGACCATGCCAGATCCACGGCACCTCGGATAAACCCGCAAACCATACCAATCGAAACTGCTAGGTCTTCAAGCAGGCTGGAAAAATAGCGACGGAGGGTCACGGTAAAGGCCAACCTCGCAGCGAGGACGACAATGAACCTCGGCGGCTTAACAACGGAGGCCAGAAACAATTCCCTCCCGAGGTAAAGAACGTGAACATGATTTACGTCACTCATATCCCTAGACGGGAACGGAAACGGGCACTTCGGGTCAATTGCACCTTAGAGCCCGTCGCCCTGAAGTACAATCCATGGTCGGTTTACCCGATCACGTTCGACAAGCATGACCATCTGACCAACATATGGCACGGAGGGTCGGCAGCCTTGGTCTTGGATCACATCGTTGACGGATTCCATTTAACACACGTCCTCATGGATGGAGGCAGCAGCCTCAACTTGATCTATGCGGATACGATCAGAAAGATGGGCATTGACTCATCTCGGATCAAGCCCAGCACAACCACCTTTAAAGGTGTCATACCTGGTGTTGAAGCTCGCTGCACGGGAACAGTCACACTGGAAGTAGTCTTCGGCTCACCCGAAAACTTCCAGAGCGAAGAGTTAATCTTCGATATCGTCCCCTTTCGAAGTGGCTACCACGCACTGCTTGGGCGCACCGCATTCGCTCACTTCAACGTGGTCCCACACTACGCATATTTAAAGCTAAAGATGCTAGGACCAAACGGTGTTATCACAGTCAATGGTAACACCGAACGCTCCTTCCGCACAGAGGAGCAAACCGCGGCTTTCGCAGCCGAGGTTCAGGCAACCGAGGAGGCGGCCCGTGCAATGAAAAGCAAAACCGGCTCGTCGAAGCGTACACGGGCCGCACTGGCCAACCTCGGACAGCCATCCACCCACCCCAAATAGGGGTACGGGCTCCTCGTTCACCTCCCTCTGGAAGGGCACTACGTTCCTAGGGTGCACAATTTTGCACTCAAGATCCCATGGGAGGCCGAGGAGCCAAAACACATGGTGCATCGTTCTCGGCTCAACCGAGCAATGATGAAGTAAAGACCTGCACACCGACAAGGCACTATAAAAGGCCTAAACTGGTGTGGCACGACTACATGGCTTTAACCATCAAGCGGCATCTGCGCACCTTTTTGAAGGACCCGACCGTCAACAGCATCAAGCAAATGGACGACCGAGGTAGCAGGCCGCACACACCAGCCTCGCCATGGACGAGGTCGAGCTGGTAAACAACAAGGAGGTGCAAACGTGCGGCAGGGAAGGATTCGGGCTAATAAACCCGACAGCGTCCACCCTGTTCTTACTCCATTTATTTTTATCTCTTCTTTCACCACATCGTATCTTTTGCAAGTCTCTTTTGATAAAGCTCGGCATGTACGGCTTGACCATATGAAATAAAGGAGAATAGACCCTTCGAGGTCACCACGCATATTCTTATGTTCCTTTCATTGACTGCCTTTGAGTTAAGAGACCGCTTTATGGGCTCAGCTTTAAAACTAATGCCTAATTTACAAGTCTGAAGTAGCTATTCAGCGCCTCGGATGTTGCGTTATATGAATCCGTTTCGAACCTCGATTTTGGTCAATAGTTGGGTTGCCCGGCTCCTGTGCTTACCTCTTACGTTCCCGATCTATTCAGCTAAGAGTGTAAAGGGAGAATCACTGCGATTGCGCTTCCAACTCGTATGGTAAAGCGCCTCAGTGGAGAAAGCTGAAAACTGACTGTCTTGGTAAGCGTAAACTGGTCTGCCAATCGATGACAGTGTCAAACAAAGGATCGTTAGAGATCCCCCATGTCAAACCAGGGGCTTTTTTCTTAAAATAAGCCGAAGTGACTAGTGGCCTAAACCCCGGCTACCACCGAACACTTCACACACCGGGGGCTCGTTACCAGCCCCCACAGTTAAGCTCCTAGGACTAAGTGAAAGCTAAAAAACCAATATAGTATGCTTGCCTTGTTTCATATGCACGGACCGCCTTTGCGAACCTAGACGTCGGCTAAGGGTCGAGACTGCATATGAAACACCCTTTGTATCTTGTACAAAGGGGCCGAAGCCGACGACTGGTCGCTTTCAGTTTTGAACCGGTCACACAGGAGTCACAAAAAAAAAGATAGAATACACATTCACATGTCGGAATATAAAGCCGCATCCATTTTAAACAAAAGCATGTCTTTACATCTTGCAAACTTCGGCATTCCGAAGTATAAACTAAAAATACAAAGTGTTCTTAGGGCACTGGGCCTCGATGATCCGAGCTCCCTCCAACACCCTGGCAAGGAACTGCTCCACGGTCCGGTCTTTCCCTTTGGGGGGGGCTGAGGCCACGAGCGACGCGTCAAGGCATGGGTAGTGCATCTTCATGCAGGCATATGCCCGCTGGACGCCCTCCAAGCACGTACACCGCTTCCAGCGCATCACTTGGCGATCGCCCTCTTGCAGATGGGCCACCAGACCGAAGAAGCTGGTCTGTAGCGCCTCCAAGGGCCAGAGATGGACGCAGAGATCTTCCAGCTCTGTCTTCGCCACATGAAAGAGCTCCATTAGCTGCTTCATCTGGTGATTCAGCAGCTCTGGATGCGATGGCACCTGGAACTATTGCCAGAATGCTCTCTCCGTGGCATGGCCCTCCCGAGGACCGAAGTATCGTCCGGTGTCTGCCGCACTCCTCGGGAGATCCGTGAAGGCCTCTGCGGATCGCCATAGTTGAGTGAGCTCGACGAACCCCTTGCGGCCAAAAACACATTGAAGCAGAAATGGCTTACCAGCAGCGATCTGATTCACTTGCTGGAGCACTTCGCGGTCCGCCCGGGCCCGGGTCTGGACCACGGCGTGCACCGAGCTCAGCTTCTTGAGCTTCGCGTCTGCCTTCTTCTCCTTTTCCTGAAGGGCATCGTGTTCAAGGTACACGCCCTTCAGGGTGTCCTCCACCTCGAGGACCCTGGCCTGGTCTTTGTCCTGAGCTGCCTTCTCTTCGGCCAGCTCCTTCTCGGCCCGTGCGGCCACAGCTTTTTGCTGCTCCACCTCCTGCCGAGTCTTCTTCAGCTGAACCTTGAGAGCCTCAAGCTCCGTCGTCGCAGTTGTCGCATAAAATAGCTCGGCATTAGTATTATAGCTCAAACAAAATTCAAGGTGCATGTGATAGCACGACAGTTTTTGCTTACCTTGGGCCCGCTCGATCTGCTTTTGCATCAGATCAAGTTCCTCCTCGGAGTGCTTAAGCTTCCGATTCATCTCCGCTATCTTCTCAGCAGCGGAGTTCGGAGCCGAGGACGAGACCTACACATGCACATTTACCTACTTAGTCTCCCAGTTCGAATATCAATCCTCGGGCCGGCTTCTCTGATAAAACCAGCCAGAGTCTTGGGGGCTACTGCATTTCAGCTTTTCCAATGACTATCTATCTCAACCCCAAAGCCAGTTCTTCGAACCAGCTTTGGGCTCGGGGGCTATTGCTGGCCACACACTTACATGTGCTACTTTACGACACAATAAAAAGTCTTCGGATAAAAGCACCTACTTATATATGCAACAAGTGCTGGGAAACATACCTCGAAGCCCTTGATGAGGCCCTTGAAGACCTCATGCATTCCAGCCTCTACGGACTAGAAGCCGCACAGCACCATACCGATAAGGGCACGGTGCTCTTCTGTGATAGAGGTGCCCGTTAAGGCTACCTCCATCTCATCGGCCCACCCCGCGGTAAAACGTCATGGGGCAGGAGGTGTGGGCGCAACAACCTCGGATCCCGCCACCGTCGTGGTAGGAATGGAGGCCTCCGACTGTGGCGATGGCGCCGGAGCTGTTTGTGGCAGGGCCGCCGTCTGGCCCAACCCTTCCTTGGGAACCTTGGGGACCTCGTCCCCTTGGTCCTTCTTGGCCGAGGTCTCGATCTCGGTCGTAAGAACTTGCACCTCGGCCCCTGCAGCATTGACTGAAGGGGCCGAGTCGGACGTTGCTTCCCCCAGCCCTTCGAGAGCAGGAGGGGTCGTGACGCGCTCGGGAGTCGCGCTATCCACCATGGAGGGCGGAGGCAGCCCGTCCGAGGCGTCGTCGCCTATATGGAGACATCGCATACTGAAGAGAGACGTGTTAGAAACTCTACCTAGAAGAGACTTCCAAACTTACTTCGGGAGTATTAGAATTTACCTCCGAGGTGCCGGTTTTTTCCTCTTCGGCTGGAGCAGGTCGCCATCCGATTCGTCGGAGAGCGTGACCTTCTCCGACGAGGCTCGCTTGCTGGCAGGATCGGTGAAAGACTTGCACAGCCGTTTGAGGCCTTTGGGCTGCGCGTCCTCCTCGACATCCTCGGACGTCGCTCTTTTTCCCTTGAGGGAAGGCTCTCCTTCCCCCGTGTTCTCCTCCTCCTCGCCCTCATGGGTGGAGGAGGTGTGGGTCTCCTCGGATTGAGTCCTCGAGGTGTCCCATGTACGAAGGCCGCCCCACCCCCTTGATGGCTTCGGCTCCTTGGGGGACACCACGTACGGCTCGTTAGTCAAGAGGGTCGTGAGTTGAGGAGACCTCTCCCCCTCTGGCAGCGGTTCCGGACATAGCATCTGTTGTGCCTTAGGCATCCACTTCTGAAAATGCAGAACCAGCTATTCATTTAAAGATCTATAAGATGGAAAGGAATGCGGGACATAAATTCATGTATTATTACCTCGTAGGTGTCGTGCGCGGCCTCAAAGCCGCAGTCCCTCCCCTTGGGGGGGAACTCGTTCTTGGATGGCCTGAATAGTGTCGTCCAAATCCCAGATAGGGAGACGCGGAAGAAGTGGTTGATGGGCAGCGCGTCCTCTAGCTTGAATGCCCACATCGGACCTGCCCGAAGCTGGAGCGGCATAATACGGCGGTGGAGCATGACATCGACCACGTCCACCAGCTTTACCTTCTTCTTGTCTACCAAGAATTTGATCTTCTTCTGCAGCTCCGTCACCTCCTCGGGGTTCCCCCAATCCATGCCCTTCCTCCTCCAGGAAGCAAGCCTCCTTGGAGGGCCTGCCGAGAAGGCTGGGACTTCGGCCTGGCCAGCAGTGAGTGGCTCGGTAACGTAGAACCACTCGCGCTGCCACTCCTTGACGGTCTCGATGAAGGTGCCTTGGATCCAGTCGGCCTTCTGGTTCTTGCTGATCATTGCTCCCCTGCACTCTATGAGCTCGGAGCCGCTGGACTTCCGCTTGATGCCGAACGTCTTCAGCCACAACCCGAAGTGTGGCTCAACACAGTGGAAGGCCTCGCAGGCGATGATAAAGGAGGTGAGGTGGAGGATAGAGTTGGGGGCCAGATGGTGGAAATCCAGCCCATAAAAGAAAAGGATCCCGCGCACGAAGGGGTGCAGCGGGAACCCCAGACCTCGGATGAGGTGGGGAATGAAGACTACCCTCTCCCCGGGGTTGGGAGTGGGCACGCGCTGGTTTGGATCAGGTGGACGGGTGGCGACGTCGGCTGGGATGTACCCCCGCGCTTCGCAACTCTAGGATCGTGCCCTCTGTGACGGAGGAACTAGTCCAGTGCCCCTTGAGGGCGGCGTCAGCCATAGCAGGGAACTGGGAGCTGTGGGCGCTAAGGGGAGGTGTAGAACTGGATCTGAGCGCTGGAGCTCGAAGGGCAGTAGGCAGGGAGGAATGGAAGCATGCTATTGCTATCGCTCTCCCTCTGCTCTTATAGGCTGGTAAAAGGCCAAGAGTCCCCCCGGTCATGCCGTTGAAATCACCACTACCCGAAAAAAGATGCCATTATGCATACGGGGAGAAACAAAATCTAGATGATATCCCTTAAAAAACAGGCACGATCTCTGTTGCGACGGGACATGCCAAGGGGAAAACTACCTCAGGCCATGATTTGAGTAACCATAACTGGCCCGCCTGGTTACAGGTGGTGCCGCTTCAGTAAAGTTGTTAGGCTTTAAGTACTGTTCACACCAATACGGTTGGCCTTCGAGGCTAAGTTATCCCGCGTCTTCAGATGCTATCGGGTTTGAAAGAGCCCTTGTTCAGGGGCAAATCCCATTGAGAAAAAGCCCGGTAAAAGCTCACGATGCGTGGAACGATCTCAAATCTTCGAGGGAGGAACTCGTCTGTCAAGCCAAAGACTCCAAAGCCAAAGTCAGTTTGCCAAAGAAGGGCGTCGTCCTCGGCGTAGAAGACCAGTTCGGGGGCTACTGACGGTATCCTGGACTAGGGGGTACCAACCTAGTTGGCCTACAGTCCTTGGGCCGAGCTTGGGGGCCCTCATTCTCATGAGGAAGGACTCCGGAAGCCTCGCACCTCGACATGATCAAGACAGCTTCTGCCGAAGACTTGACGTGTACTCCAAGGACATCTTCGGCCGCCGTCGTATGCATCTCTAGATCAGCAACCGACCATGTAACCCTAGGTACCCCTTTGGCGTGTATATAAGCCAAGGGGTTTAGCCTGTAGAGGGGGATCCAATCATAATCACATCCACCTAGCCTTAGGGTTAGAACACAACTTATGATCTCGAGGTAGATCAAGCTTGTACTCGATACACAATCATCAATACAATCAAAGAAGGACGTAGGGTGTTCCCTTGTCTCTGTTACCATTGATCCGAGATCCACAGCTCGGGACCCCTACCCCGAGGTCTGCCGATTTTACCACCGACACCCGACATGTTGGTTCTTCAAGTTGGAAGCTTCTGGAGTCCTTGCTCTTTGACGGGCCTTGAGTCCGGCCCATGGACTAGATCGGCTAGGCCGGGACCCCCTAGTCCAGGACACCATCAGGGTGTAAAGGGAGAACCACTGCAATTGTACTTCCAGTTTGATTGGTTAAGTACCTCAGTGGAGAAAGCCGAAAACTGACTATCATGGTATGCGTAAACTGGTCAGCGATCCGAAGACTGTAAAACAAAAATCAATGGAGGTTATCCGTGTTAAACAAGGGGTTCTTGTTAAATGAACCAAAGTGTTAACGGCCCGACCTTGGCGCGTCCGAACACTTTAAACACTGGGGGCTCGTCACTTGCCCCCACGGTCAAGCTCCTATGGCTAAGTGAAAGTCATAAAGCCTTATAGTCCAATTGTCTAGTTTCTATCAACACCAATCGCCTCCAGGCACCGAGACGTTGGCTAAGGATTAACGTGTTATAGAAACACCCCGCGTAGCATCTACAAGGGGGTGGAAGCCGACGACTGGCCACTTTCAGTATTTAAACGGTCGCACGGGAGTCAAAATAACGTCAGACATAAAAGACATACATTTCAAAATAAAACTTGTCTTTGTACATTTTCAAGCCTCGGCATACCGAGGAGGCACCTATTCTAAAAGTACATTCTTGCTGCACCTGGCCTCGGTTATCCAAGCACCCTCCATCACATCAGGAAAATACTTCTCGGGTTGAGGTTCTTCCCTTCCAGAGGCCCTGCAGCCACAACCTCGACCTTGACCCCTGGGTAATGGGTCTTCACAGACCCATAAGCCAGTCGAGCACCCTCCAGGCAGGCGGAGCGCTTCCAGAGCTAGACTTAGGGAGTGGCGTTTTGGAGCCGCTCAACCAGTCTGAAGTAGCTGGTCGACAGCGGCTCTGCCGGCCACAGGTTGATGTAGAGGTCCTCCATGGCTAGCCTCGCCAGGCGGTGCAGCTTCATCCACTGCCTCATCTGGTCTTTGAGGAGTGGCGGATGCGAAGGCACCTGGAATTGTGCCCAGAATGCCTTCTGCTCGGCGTCACCTTCACGAGAGCCGTAGTATCGGCAGGCATTCGCCACACTCCTCGGCAGGTCCATGAAGGCGCCTAAGGAACGCTAGAATTGCGTCAGCTGGGAGAACCTGATATCGCAAAAGATGCAGCGCAGTAAGTACGGCTTACCAGAGGCTATCTGCTTCACTTGCTGAAGCTCTTCGCGGTCCAGCCTCGCCTGGGTCTGGGCCTCTTTGCAAGCCAGACCCAACTTTTCAAGCTCGGCGACTTTCTTCTTCTGGTCGTCCTGAAGGGCGTCAAGTTGTGCGTACAGGCCCTTCAGGTCCTATTCGACCTCGATCACCCCGGCTTGGTCCTTACCTCGGGTAATCTTCTCTTCGGCTAGCTCTGAACTAGCCTTCTCAGCCACAGCCTTATGCTGTTCGGCTTCTTGCCGAGCTTTTTTAAGCTCGGCTCGGAGGGTCTCAACCTCTGCTGCGGCAGCTGGAAAACAACAAACACCTTTATGATGAAATGCTCCTATTAAAGCAATATTGAGTATAGGGTGCCGGTTTTTCTTTACCTTGCGCATCATCCATCTACTTTTTGAGCAAATCGATGTCCTCCTCGGAGCACGCGAGCTTGTGGTTCAGCTCCTTCGAGGTGGATGCCGAAGTAGAGGCCGAGGCCTACAATTCAACTATAAGTCTCCGACCACGATTTCGATCCCTTGATCGGCTTTATCAAGTCCAATCAGAGTCTCGGGGGCTACTGCATATTCACTTTTCCTATCAATTAAGCTATAAACAGACGACCCCCAAGTCAGTTTATTAAAACTAACTTAGGGCTCGGGGGCTACTGTCATTACGCTCTTAAGCATACACTCGAAGTTTATCTTTTGTTAGAATTAGATCTTTGGACAATTTTTTCCATATTGGTCCGTTAAGGGCTACTGGGTATATGGGGTGGTAATTAAAAGCCCTGGAATCATAAAACTAGAAAAGTTATGTTTTCCATACCTCAAAACCTTTTAAAAGGCCTTTGAAGGCCTCCTTCATCCCGTCCTCCACAGACCGGAAGTGATGGAACATCATGCCAAGTAGGGCACGGTATTCGGGAAGGATGGAAGAGCTTGTCACAACTACTTCCATCTCTTCTTGCCATCCCACGTGAGCCTGCCCTAGAACAGGTGGGGATGGCAGGAACACCTCGGCTCCTCCCCCCGTAGAGGCAGGAATGGTTGCCTACGGTTGCCGCGGTGGCTCTGGGGCGACCGGGGCTGAGGACTCGGAGCGGTCGAGCTCCTTCTCTTCTTCGACCAAAGGGTTTCATTCCCCTTGGTCCTCGGCGACCGAGGTTTGAACCTCGGCTGTAGGAGCACCAGTGTCGCCTTCTTCATTTGATGCAGGAGGGGCCGGGTGTGATGACACCTCCCCTAGCTCGCCTTGAGCGGGGGAGGGGGACGTGCGCGCACCTGTGCCGCTTTTGGCCATCTCGGCTGGAGGAAGCTCGTCCTCTGATCCTCTGTCGCCGAGGAAGGCGCACTACGGGCTATGAAAGTAGGTGGCACGCCATAAAATTAAAAATGCATTAATAATGAAATGCCATGTAAAGCACGTTAACTAAAGATACCTTGTAGTCGGCGGCTTTTCCCTGCGCGGCTGAGGTAGCACGTCCTCGGAAGACTTGGAGAGCGCGACCTTGGTGGGGTCGGAGGTCTTGCCGAGTTGGTCCGAGGAGGCACTCTGGAGCCTTCTGCGAGCTTGGGGAGGGTCATCCTCCTCGACGCCCTCGGACGCCGCCATTTTCCTCTTCGGGGAAGAGGCCTCCTCTCCCCCCTCGTCCTCCTTCTCTTCCTCTTCATGGACGGAGGAGGCGTGGGTATCCTCGGACTTGGCATCCAAGGGACCTCGGATGCGTTGGCCCTCCCTCTTCCTCTTCGGCTCCTTCTTCTCCTTGACCGGAACCATGTATGGTTTCTCGGCCAACAAAGCTTTGAGTTGAGGAGTCCGGGGTTCCTCGGGCAACGGTGCTGGGCAGTTCATTTTCTCCGCTCTAACACACCAGCCCTGGTCATGAGAAAAAGAGCTCAATTACTTTGCTGAGAAGTTGAAAGATGTGGAAGGGATAAAAAACAGCGCAAGTAAACTATTTTACCTTGGATGGACCATGAGCGGCCTCAAGGCCGCAGTCTTCTCCCACCTTGGGGAATTTATTCTTGGATGGCTTAAAGAGTGCCGTCCACATGCCGTCAAGGTTGGTGCGGAAGAATTTCTGCACGAACGCTTCATCTTCGGGCTTGTAAAGCCACATCGGACTGGCCCGAAGTTGGAGGGGAAGGTTGCGGCGATGGAGTATGACTTGGATCATGTCCACCAGCTTGACACCTTTCCCGATCATCGATTTGATCCTCTTCTGCAGCACCTCCACCTCATCTGTACTTCCCCAGTCTAGGCCCTTCCTGGTCCAGGAGACCAGCCTCCTCGGGGGCTCAGCCGTGAAGGCGGGGATCTCCGTCTGGCCTTCGGCGGGTAGCTCAGTGATGTAGAACCACTCCCACTGCCAGACTTTGATGGTCTCCACGAAGATGCCTTCTGGTCAGGTCACCTTCGGGAGTTTGCTCACCATGGCCTCGCCGCACTCGGCGAGTTGGGCGCCGCTGTTCTTCAGCTTGATGCTGAAGATCTTCAGCCATAGGCCAAAGTGCGGCTCGATGCGGAGGAAGGCCTCACAGACGGTGATCAAGGCCGTGATGTGAAGAATCGAGTTCGGGGCTAGATGGTGGAAATCTAGCCCGTAGAAGAACATGGGACCCCTCACAAAGGGGTGAAGAGGGAACCCCAGACCTCAGATGAGGTGGGGGACGAAGACTACCCGCTCCCCTTGGTTGGGAGCCGGAATGGGGTTGCCGGGCTCTGGAGCCCGGCAGTTGGCCCAGGCAGGAATGTAGCCTACGGCCCGGAGCTCGCTGATGGTGCCCTCCGTCACATTGGAGGACACCCAGTTGCCCTTAAGCTCAATGTCGGCCATGGCAAGGGGGGAAGTGCGAGCGAAGGGGGAGCTTGGCGAAAGATCTAGTGCGTTGGAGCTTCACTACTACAGGATGGTCCTAACGCGACACATGTATACTAGACCAATCAACCAAACTGTGTGCGATGCATTAATCGCAAGCGATACCGTAATAAAACCGTCACCAATAAAACAAACCGTGTGCGATGGCAGATCCATCAAACATGATTCAGAAAAGATTTGCGTGTGCGAATCATGGCATACAGTTGATCCATATGAACTATTTGCGATGAGCCAAAACAACAGAAATGGTTAGCCAGATCAAGGTGTGTGCGATAGATGGCATACAGTTCACTCGGATGAACCGTTTGTGATGATCCAAAAGAACACAAACGATTAGCCAGATCAAGGTGTGTGCGATAGAAGACATACAAGTCAATCAAATGAACTGTTTGCGATAAGCCAAAATAAACACAAACGATTCAGCTTAGCAAGATGTGTGTGATACCCGACAAACAGGTTAGTAATCAGAATTGTGTGGGAAGACCAATAATAACACAAACGATTCCTATTAATAAGATGTGTGTGTTGTGGGAAAACGCTTGCTGGTATACAATTGTCAGCGATTGATGAAATCATCACCGACAGGTTCCGTAGTTTAGTCCGTGTGTGATGTGATTTGCTCTGTCTGCACAACATCTATGCTCTATCTACAGAACAATAGCATATATACTTATAAGAACATGATTGCATAACCAAATTAAACATCCAATTACATAACTGACTATAGATAGCATTTGCACAGCAAAGTAAACAATTACATGCATAATAAACTAGGAGAAACGATCATGAAATCAACTACTTCTTGTTGTGACGCTTGCCATTGCTCTGCTTCCGGCTGGATCCCTCGCTGTCTCGGGGAAGGAGGCACTTCCTCATGTCAACGATCTGCCTGTACATCTCGTAGCTCGTGTACGCCTCCTTGGCCGCATACACGACGTGGTCTTCGTCTAGCTTCTCCATCCAGGCCGAGTGACAGGCAAGCCTGTTCTTGTCGCACTTAGCCTTCATGTCTCTGTAGTAGGGGTCGATGATGGCCTCAGCGAGGTGAACCAGTATTCTTGAGCACCTTTGTGTCGTTCTCATGCTTCTTGCTGCCCTAGATCCTATATTGGCACTGGATGTCGACAAGATTCTGGCAGGCGATGCCTGAATTCTTGAGCACCTTTGTGTCGTTGGTGGTGTCCACCGTAGAGAACCTGTAGTCGGGTGTTGCTTGTGAGCTGCGTTGGGATTTTCCCCGAAGAGGAAGGATGAAGCAGTATAGTAGAGATAAGTATTTCCCTCAGTGAGAACCAAGGTTTATCGAACCAATAGGAGAATCACGCAAAGCCTCATGAACAGCACCTGCACACACAAAAGCAAATACTTGCACCCAACGCGGGCAAGAGGGTTGTCAATCCCCTTGAACTCGTTACTTATAAGGATTAAATCTTGTATAGGCAAAAGTATAAATTGGAAAACAAACAAAAAGTAAATAAAGTGCAGCAAAGGATTTTTAGGTTTTTTAATATGTTTAAAGTAGACCCGGGGGCCATAGTTTTCACTAGAGGCTTCTCTCTCGAACGCATAGCATACGGTGGGTAAACAAATTACTGTTGGGCAATTGATACAAAAGCGCATAGTTATGATGTTATTCATGGCAATGATCATGTATATAGGCATCACGTCCGTGACAAGTAGACCGACTCATGCCTGCATCTACTACTATTACTCCACCAATTGACCGCTATCCAGCATGCATCTATTGTATTAAGTTCATGACAAACAGAGTAACGCTTTAAGCAAGATGACATGATGTAGACAAAGTAAACTCAATCAATATGAATAAACCCCATCATTTTATCCTTAATGGCAACAATACAAATGCGTGTCTTGTCCCCTACTTTGTCACTGGGATATAGAGCACCGCAAGATTGAACCCATTACAAAGCACCTCCCCGCTGAAGATAAATCAATCTAATTGGCCAAACCAAACGGATAGATCGGAGAGAAATACAAAGCTATAACAATCATGCATAATAAAGTTCAGAAAAGACTCAATTACTTTCAATGAATAATCTGATCATAAACCCACAATTCATCGAATCCCAACAAACACACCGCAAAACAAGATTACATCGAATAGAACTCCAAGAAGATCGAGGAGAACATTGTATTGAAGATCAAAGAGAGAGAAGAAGCCATCTAGCTACTAGCTATGGACCCGTAGGTCTGTGGTGAACTACCCACACATCATCGGAAGGTCAGCAAGGTTGATGTAGAAGCCCTCCATGATCGATTCCCCCTCCGGCAGATTACCGAAAAAGGCCTCCAGATGGGATCGCGGAAGAACAGAAGTTTGCAGCGGCGGAAAAGTTATATCGTCTGGCTCTTTGTTGATTTGGGAATATATGTGAATTTATAGGCTTGGAATTAGGTCAAACGAAGCTGCATGGGGCCCACAAGCTCAGGGGCGCCTACCCCCTAGGGCGCACCCCTCGAGCTTTTGGCTTTCCCATATCTCGTCTGGTCTCCTCCCGAAGCTTCTAGGGTCCCTTCTGGTCCAGAAAAAATTAATCTAAATGTTTTTTTTCCGTTTCGACTTTATTTGATATTGATTTTCTGAAAATCCAAAAACAAGCAAAAAAACAGGAACTGGCACTGGGCACTGAGTTAATAGGTTAGTACCAAAAAATGATATAAAATAGCATATAATTGCATATAAAGCATCCAAGATTGATAATATAATAGCATGAAACAATAAAAAATTATCGATACGTTGGAGACGTATCAGCATCCCCAAGCTTAATTCCTGCTCGTCCTCGAGTAGGTAAATGATAAAAACAGAATTTTTTATATTGAATGCTACCTAACATGTGTATCATGTAATCTCTTTACGGTATAAATATTGAGAAACGGTGAAGTAACAACATCAACATAATAATATCCATGAATATAGGAAGCATAATCATTAAACTTTCAAAATATATGATCCTTAACGAATGTTATCCCCGCTCATTTTATCATGTTAGCATGGCATGACTCTGCCTTCACCGCATAAATATAAATCATGAGCACCCTGGTGTTAAACCAGGCAATTGGATCATACTTCTAACGCGCTTCAGCATTTTCAACTTCACGCAATACATGAGCGTGAGCCATGGATATAACATTATAGGTGGAATAGAATGCGATGGTAGGGATCAATAGGAGAAGTCAAAAAAGGAAGAAAGTCTCGCATCAACTCAGCGGATCAATGGACTATGGAGATGTCCATCAATCGATATCAATGCGAGGAGTAGGGATTGCCATGCAACGGATGCACTAAGAGCTATAAGTGTATGAAAGCTCAACGGGGACTAAGTGGGTGTGCATCCAACTTGCTTGCTCATGAAGACCTCGGGCATTTGAGGAAGCCCATCATCGGAATATACAAGCCAAGCAAGTTCTATAACGAAAAATTCCCACTATAGTATATGAAAGTGACAACATAGGAGACTCTCTATATGAAGAACATGGTGCTACTCTAAAGCACAAGTGTGGAAAAGGATAGTAACATTGCCCGTTCTCTCTTTATCTCTCATTTTTATTTATTTATTATTTCTTTTTTTTGTTGGGCTCTTTTTTGCCTCTTTTTTTCTTTTTTTTTCATCCGGAGTCTCATCCCGACTTGTGGGGGAATCATAGTCTCTATCATCCTTTCCTCACTGGGACAATGCTCTAATAATGACGATCATCACACTTTTATTTACTTACAACTCGATATTACAACTCAATAGAACTAGAACAATATGACTCTATATGAATGCCTCTGGCAGTGTACCAGGATGTGCAATGATCTAGCATAACATGTATGATAATGATGAACAGTGGTTGTGGCACAAATATCATGTCAGCTCTAAATGATCATGCAAAGCAATATGATGATGAACACAAGTCATGTGACAGAACGGTGGAAGTTGCATGGCAATATATCTCAAAATAGCTATGGAAATGCCATAATAGGTAGGTATGGTGGCTGTTTTGAGCAAGTTATAAGGAGGCTTATGTGTGATAGAGCGTATCATATCACGGGGTTTGGATGCACCGGCGAAGTTTGCACCAACTCTCGAGGTGAGATCGGGCAATGCATGTGTAACGACCGAACCTGATAAGATTTGAGTCTCTGTGATTCACTATGCTAGTCCCTGGATCAATAGCTAGCACTCACAGTACAAGATGAAATACCAAGAATAATCCACATGTCATAAGTATTACATCGCAGATCCAGAATATAGTTTATTACAAACTGCTTAGCTCAAAGGCTAGTTCAAAATAAAACACAACGGAAAACATAAAAGATAACTATGGAGTCCCAACAACACCACTGGCAAAGCTGAGTGTAGACATCGTAACCCTATGCGCATCACTCACTCGTCGCATAAAAATCCCGCAACATGAAACGTTGCAGCCATATAGGTCAATACTTTGAATGTATTGGCAAATCACACCCAAAATTGTTATAACAGACCTACCATATCTATATGAAAGGATATGACAAAAGGAAAGGCTTATGGTTTTGTTTTGCAGAAAGCTGATTTTATCTTACTTCTACCTACTTGTCAAGTATTTAATATTTACTACACTCTAGTTGATCTATTGTTAAACTGGACCGCCTCCAATTTAACCCGCCTATGAGAGCCTCCGAGGATCAAAGGTTTAATTAAGCCCACTTCACATTTAATTAATTTGAGGTGATAAGATCTTCCAGAGGTTCCAAGTCTAGTGCTCAAAATTGTCCATAATTGGGGACACGGCTAATCATGATTAGTTTTAATACTCTACAGAGTTTTGTACACTTTACCCACTGGACCCAATCTGAAGATTGAGACGAAGTCTTTCAGAAGAGGTTCCCTTAACCACCTGACCGCCACATCCCACCTATCCCGCTACATCTGTCGGCACTGTCTGGGCAAGGGTTCCAACAACTGATCAACTAAGCCAGAGCCCATATAGCCAGTGGATGTACATGGAAGCTACTTGATATGAAACATGTCCAACCTCTTTGAACCTGGGCGGCATTCCCCACTGTTCCTGAGTCATGTAGAGCCTCCCGGAGGATACATACTTGTCGACTGGTCCCGACAAACCATTCCGCCCAGATGATTCATTAATTAAACATTAATATTGCAGAGCCTCCCAGAGGATAAAATAAAATGCATGTTGTTACTTTGTTCATTACTTAAATCTCTCACAGCTTCCATGTATCACACAATACTCAATCCACGCTTACCATAGCAAGGCTAAGCATATAACTACACAACACGATACCCAAATATGGCGACAAGGAATATCAGAATCAGACTAAACATATGGCTAGCCTATCTGGGTTCAGCAAAGCATAATATCATAACATTCCTACACATGAATAATATAATAATGTGGTATAGAACTACATGCATAGAAAATAATAGGATGAAGTATGATCAAAGGTGTAACCTGCCTTAGTCCTGGTTCTCGAATTCGCACTCTTGACAATAATTTGTGTCGCACTCCGGACAATCTATACGTTTCAAACAAAACAGCGAATAAATAACAAACACTCAATTAACACCAAAACAAAGAAAACAGCAAAGAATCAAATAAAATTCCAAACAACAGTAGCATATCAGGAGGTATACGTCATCTATAAACCACTAGGATCACAACGCAAAAAGAATCAACTAATTTGGAATGATGGTTTAATAGATATGGCCTCCGGAAGATTGAATTCAAATTTAAATAAATTCTAATTTGAAAGGTTCAAAAGTGTGAAATTCTGATGCTACAGGATTCTCCTAGTCAATACGAGTACACAGGAAAAATAATCACCTAAATTGGATTTACGGATCAAGAGATATAACTAAACGAAAATGCACTAAAGATCTATCAATTTCTCTGGAGTTTCTGCTGCAGCTGCTGTGCTGGTGCCACGTGGCAAGAGCTCATTCGCTCATACCTATCCACAGGAAATAAAACAACAGCCGCCTAATACTAGTGACAAAGAATGCAGCGGCATGGCTCACCGGAATCAAAAACGAAGGCAGCGGTGATGCCGTTCTCGATGGTGGCGATGGCTACGGTGGATCTCCGGAGACGGTGGACGGTCCGAAGGAAGAGGCGTACGAAGATGGTGAGTTTGGTGGCGTCAACGGCGATGGGGGTGACCTCTGCTGGCTGCAGTGCTCCAACTATGGCGGGGCGGTGTCGAAGAACTCCGGCGGGACTCGGACCTCATCCTAGAACGTCTCTGAGTAAACGAAAGGGTTAGGAGGGTGCGGAACATCAGAACAAAGAGAACGGCTCTGAGGATGGGGATCGGAACCTCCAGGTGGCGACGGAATGCACTGGCAACGGAGCTTCGGGGCAGTTAACTCTCGCGAGATCCGATCGGGAGTTCCAGGGCACGGGAGTCTTCGGTTTTGCGAAAAATCGGTAGAGGAAGATTCGGGCAGAATTTATAGGGGTCGTGCGTGGTAGAAAAATCAACATCAGATGTGAATCGACGAGGATTGGAGTCGGGCAGGTGAAGAACTCGTGCGTGGAGGAGTTGGTCTCCAGGAAGAACACGGATGGGGAAAGGAATGACATGCGGGCCAGGGCGGTCAGCGGCAGAGAGAAGGAAAGGGAAAAAAATAAGGGGCCTGCGGGGTGGGCTGTGGTTGTGCAGAAATGGGCCGGCCTGCTGTCGCTGTGCTGCTGCTGTTCCAGTGCGCTGGGTGATTAATAGAAATGGGTTGCCTCTGTACAGCCTGATGAATAGTAAACTCTGGCTGAATATAAAAGTCTACAGGACAGTTGTTTGGCTAAAACAAAACAACAAAATAGATTCCTAAAATTACCATAACATACAGTAAAAATATTGCTACTAATATATACTACAGGAAAACTAGTTCCATCTCTAATGTAGTTTTGGAAATTTATTTTATGCAATAGACCACACAAAGGGCGGTATAAAACAAATATTAAAATCAGTTGGAGTTTCTAAAATTGCAAAAAATATGTCAGGTGAACTCCAAGTAATATTGTGATCATTATGAACTTTTTATTTCACAAGGGAGAGATCATGTTATCTCCACTCCAATAATTTGCCTTAAGTTGCAATAATGATTTGAATATTCAGAAAATTCAAATATGCATAGAAATCATGATGAAAAATAATGATCCTATTAACATACCAAATCTGAAAATTTGGGATGTTACAAATCTACCCCCCTTAAAATGAATCTCGTCCTCAAGATTCGAGTTGGCTAGCAAAGGTTAAAGATGGGTACTTGACATAATCCATATTCCAAAGTTTTCATGCTTACTCATTGCATATTTCCAAAACTCCCTTGACATGAATAAATATGATGCATCAATACTAAAAGAACGATCACAATACTGGAACTTGATTAAAACCTTACCGAAGACCGGTGCATTATTGGCCCTTCCCACCCTCATGTGGTTCACATGACCCTTGTTGAAAGGATTTGGCTTCTTCTCTCCAGAGTTCCTATCCTCGCTCCTTGGCTCAGTGCAATCTCGTGCAAAATATCCAGGCTTCTTGCAATTAAAACATGTTATCTGGCTCATATCCTTTCTAGGTGTTGAAGTGTTGGATGTGTGACTGTTGTTCCCTCCATTGTTGTTGCTATGATTATGACCACTATGGTTATGCCCATTGCCATTATGATGATTGTGACCATTGTGAATGTCCACAGCAGAATTATAGTACCCAGATGTAGAGGAAGTACGAGGCTTTTGGTGAGCTCCTGAATTGTACCTGTTGTTGTGCTTCCTCTTGTGGTTCTCCACCTCTTGATGCTTTCCTTCAAGGATAATTGCTTTATCAATAAGTTCCTGGCAGTTATTAAAGGTGGCCACTATCAACTGAACACCCAACTCATCATCTAGGCCCTCCAAGAATTCCTCCTGTCTAGCGGCATCAGTGTTAACATCATTAGGGGCATAACGTGCAAGATTATTAAATTCCTCCACATACTCATTCACTGTGCGACCTCCCTGACGCAAGCTGCGAAACTCCTTCTTTTTCAGACTCATCGCACCAGCAGACACATGTGCGGCGCGAAAAGCTGCCTGAAACTGCACCCACGTGATAGTAGCAATGGGATAAGTGACCAAGTAGTTGTCCCAGCAAGCTATGGCAGGACCCTCCAACAAATGTGAGGCAAACGTCACCCTCTCTGCATCTGTGCATCCAACGGTCTCCAGGTTCCTATTGACTGAACGGAGCCAATCATCAGCCACAATAGGTTCAGGGGTGCTAGAGAACCTCTGAGGATTCAACCTCAAGAACCTGGTAAGCATATCCACATGTGGCGGCGGATTGTTGTTGTTGTTCTGGTTCTGAGCAAGCAGCTGGATCAACTGGGCCTGTCCCTAAAGCAACTGCTGCATGTATGGTGGTACGTCATTGTCATTGGTGCCTCCTCCTGAACCACTGCCTCTAGTCTCACGTCTCGGCGGCATCTGGTGCATAAGCATAGATGAGATATAGATAGAATTAGGCCTAAGGGGAAAACACTACCCATATGCTAGCAACAAACTCCAAATCAAACAAAGCACACAAGTCACACCACACAAGCAAAACCTACAGGTAAGGTCATATCCACAAGAGATATGATCTCATCATACTACCGCAAAATCGTTTATCGAACTCAACTTAGTAGTGGTGGTCTGCCAACTAAAACACAAATATAACTACAAGGGTCATCTATACTTGGAAAGAAAACATATAAGTACAAGAGTGAAAACTTTAAAGTAGAGTAAGGTTGAAAAAAAAAGTTTTTCACTCCTATGGCTTTTCCTAGTCCATTTTCTAGGGTCACGATCTACATTCAACATGGGCTCTGATACCATCTGTAACTACTGAACATGATAAGATTTGAGTCTCTGTGATTCACTGTGCTAGTCCCTGGATCAATAGCTAGCACTCACAGTACAAGATGAAATACCAAGTCTTATCCAAAAAAGCTGAAATACCAAGAATAATCCACATGTCATAAGTATGACATCGCAGATCCAGAATATAGTTTATTACAAACTGCTTAGCTCAAAGGTTAGTTCAAAATAAAACACAATGGAAAACATAAAAGATAACTGTGGAGTCCCAACAACACCACTGGCAAAGCTGAGTGTAGACATCGTAACCCTAGGCGCATCACTCACTCGCCGCATAAAAATCCTGGAACATGAAACATTGCAGCCATATAGGTCAATACTTTGAATGTATTGGCAAATCACACCCAAAATTGTTATAATAGACCTACCATATCTATATGCAAGGATATGACAAAAGGAAAGGCTTATGGTTTTGTTTTGCAGAAAGCTGATTTTATCTTACTTCTACCTCCTTGTCAAGTATTTAATATTCACTACACTCTAGTTGATCTATTTTTAAACTGGACCGCCTCCAATTTAACCCGGCTATGAGAGCCTCCGAGGATCATAGGTTTATCTAAGACCACTTCACATTTAATTAATTTGAGGTGATAAGATCTTCCAGAGGTTCCAAGTCTACTGCTCAAAATTGTCCATAACCAGGGACACGGCTAATCATGATTAGTTTTAATACTCTGCAGAGTTTTGTACACTTTACCCACTGGACCCAATCCGAAGATTGAGACGAAGTCTTTCAGAAGAGGTTCCCTTAACCACCTAACCGTCACATCCCACCTATCCCGCTACATCTGTCGGCACTGTCTGGGCAAGGGTTCCAACAACTGATCAACTAAGCCAGGGCCCATATAGCCAGTGGTTGTACATGGAAGCTACTTGCTATGAAACATGTCCAACCTCTTTGAACCTGGGTGGCATTCCCCACCGTTCCTGAGTCATGCAGAGCCTCCCGGAGGATACATACTTGTCGATTGGTCCCGACAAACCATTCCACCTAGATGATTCATTAATTAAACATTAATATTGCAGAGCCTCCCGGAGGATACAATAAAATGATTGTTGTTACTTTGTTCATTACTTAAATCTCTCACAGCTTCCATGTATCACACAATACCCAATCCACGCCTACCATAGCAAGGCTAAGCATATAACTACACAATATGATACCCAAATATGGCGACAAGGAATATCAGGATCAGACTAAACATATGGCTAGCCTATTTGCGTTCAGCAAAGCATAATATCATAACATTCCTACACATGCATAATATAATAATGTGGTATAGAACTACATGCATAGAAAATAATAGGATGAAGTATGATCAAAGGTGTAACTTGCCTTAGTCCTGGTTCTCGAATTCGCACTCTTGACAATAATTTGCGTCGCACTCCGGACAATCTATACGTTTCAAACAAAACAGCGAATAAATAACAAACACTCAATTAACACCAAAACAAAGAAAACAGCAAAGAATCAAATAAAATTCCAAACAACAGTAGCATATTAGGAGGTATACATCATCTACAAACCACTAGGATCGCAACGCAAAAAGAATCAACTAATTTGGAATGATGGTTTAATAGATATGGCCTCCGGAAGATTGAATTCAAATTTAAATAAATTCTAATTTGAAAGGTTCAAAAGTGTGAAATTATGATGCTACAGGATTCTCCTGGTTAACACAAGTACACAGGAAAAAGAATCACCTAAATTGGATTTATGGATCAAGAGATATAACTAAACAAAAATGCACTAAAGATCTGTCAATTTCTCTGGAGTTTCTGCTGCAGCTGGTGTGCTGGTGCCACGTGGCAAGTGCTCATTCGCTCGTACCTGTTTGCAGGAAATAAAACAATGGCTGCCCGATACTAGTGACAAAGAATGCAGCGGCAGGGCTCACCGGAATCGAAAACGAAGGCTGCGGCGATGCTGTGCTCGATGGTGGCGATGGCTATGGTGGATCTCCGGAGACGGTGGGCGGTCCGAAGGAAGAGGCATACGATGGCGCTCAGTTTGGTGGCATCAACGGCGATGGGGGCGACCTCTGCTGGCTGTAGTGCTCCAACTATGGCGGGGTGATACGTCTCCAACGTATCTATAATTTATGAAGTATTCATGCCATATTTATAACAATTCTATATGGTTTTGGTATGATTTGATTAGAACTAACCCGGACTGACGTTGTTTTCAGCAGAACTCCATGGTGTTGTTTTTTGTGCCGAAATAAAAGTTCACCAAATGCAGCGAAACTTTTTGACGATTTTTTTGGACCAAAAGAGACCCCTGAAGCTTCGTGGAAGGACTAGAAGCCTCACGAGGTGCTCACAAGCCACCATGGCGCACCAGGGGGGTGGCATGCCGTGGTGCCTCGTGGGCCCATCTTAGCCCATCTTGACGTGATTCCAATGCTGAAAATCCTATAAATAGAGAAACCCCCAGAAATAACCCTAGCTTTTGGACTACGCCGCTGCAAGCCTCTGTAGCTTCGAAATATCATCTGGAGCCCTATTTCGGCACCCTGCCGGAGGGGGGAAATCATCACCGGAGGCCATCTTCATCATCCCGGCGGTCTCCATGACGAGGAGGGAGTAGTTCACCCTCGAGGCTGAGGGTATGTATTAGTAGCTATGTGTTTGATCTCTCTCTCTCGTGTTCTTGATTTGGCACGATCTTGATGTATCGCGAGCTTTGTTAATATAGTTGGATCATATGGTGTTTCTTCCCTCTCTATCTTTGTTGTGATGGATTGAATCTTTTCCCTTTGAGGTTTCGTTATTGTCGGATTGAATATTCATATTTGAGAACACTTGATGTATGTCTTTCATATGAATACCCGTGGTGACAATGGGGTATTATATTGATTCACTTGATGTATGTTTTGGCACTCAACTTGCGGATTCCCGTGGTGACATTGGGGTAATCTATGCATAGGGGTTGATGCACGTTTTCATTATCTTTTCTCCGATAGAAACTTTGGGGTGCTCCTTGAAGTTCTTTGTGTGGATTGAATATTATGATTATGAAGTTGTTTGATGCATATCGTATAATCAACTCACGGATACTTGTGGTGACATTGGAGTATCTAGGTGACATTAGAGTTGGTTGATGTGTATCATATGGTGTTATTTTAGTATGAACTCTAGGGCAGTTCGTGACACTTATAAGAATAGCTCAATAGATCGATCGGAAAGGATAACTTTGAGGTGGTTTCATACCCTACAAACAATTTCTATCTTGTGTTCTCCGCTAATAGGAACTTGTCGGTGTATAAAACATGGGTATTTTATACCCTGACTTATGCACAGACAGTAGCAGCCTCCTTGCCGGCCAAAGGCTTGCCGGGAACCGCCAAGACCAAGACTCAGGACCCAGTTGCGGAAGCCACTGGGGAGAAGCTCAAGACAAAGCATCAACAAGTACTCAACCAGTACCGAAGATGAAGACATTCCTTGCCGGCAAGGATAAACCGGCAAGGTGAAGACCCGGCAAGCTCCGTACCGTCAAGCTTCCGCCAGCCCTCCAGTGCTCCACTGCTCCACCTCACCGCATAGATGTTCGCTAGTGGATGAGGTGTCGACCGCGCAGGCTGGTTGGTAAGGCTTGTCGGGCACGTGTCAGCACACTGGGACAGGATTTGCCTCTAATGACACCCGTCCAGGAGGCGTGTCAGAATAATACGAGGTAGCTGGGCAAGCGGTGTAGAAACCTTGCCGGGACTACCTCTCCACATGACACCTAACGGTGCATTTAATGCTTTTGTTCTAAACTGGCAGAATTAGGTATGATAGCACTGTTTGCTATCTAATCATTATGTAATTACTATTTTGCCACTGTGGTGACCCCTTGAGCTATAAAAGGAGGGCCAAGGCAACAATTAGAGGGATTCGGACCTCTTTTCAAACACTTGCACGTCTCGCGTAGCAGCACTCTCCGCACCCTGCCGGGAGAAGCGCTTCCTGTACATGTGCTTCTATACAACCAATACACCAAAAGCAGGAATAGGGTTTTACGCTTCTCAGCGACCCAAACCTGGGTAAATCCCTTGCGTTTTCCATTGACCATGCTCTTTGTGCATGTTGATCCCCCCTGCCGAACCACAAGGGGCTGGATGGCCCCATAGATGGTCATACCCATGACATCTTTGGCGCTCCAGGTAGGGGGCATCGCTTGCGCGAACCTTGATCAGTGGATTGCGCATCTTCTTCATCATCTTCATCGACTTCCTCGTCGTCGTCCTCGTCGTCGATGGCGCCCAAGAAGAAGGGCATCTCGATGACGGCCACCCCGCACGCATCCACAGGTGGCGCAGGCGGCGCGGCCAATGCGGGCTGTGCGAATACCATGGTTGGCACTACCAGCGCAGGCGGCGCGGTCGCCACGCCCACCGCGGTCGGCGCAGGAGACGAGCGCGGTGGAGGCAGTCGACCTCCTTGATCCTCCAGCGAACAGAGCCGCGACGGTGTGGACGGAGCGGGCGGACGACCTCTCCTTCCTCCTCCTCCTCGCCGCGCCGACGAACGCAGCCACCGGAGTGGCAACGCCCGGGCCGGCGGGAGCCAAGATCCCGCCGCGGCGGCGTCCAAGGATGCAGCTTCAGGACAGACGCCGCGTCCCTCGCACAACGGGCGCGGAACAGCCCCGAGCGGCGCCAACGACTCCGGGCAGCGGTGACCTCACGGCAAGACTCCTGTTGATCAAATCCAAGATCCTCAGGCACCGCCTCCGCCACGGCGACCCACTGCTGATCATGTGCCGCGGCCGCAAGACCGCGATGGCGCTCCTGCTGGCCCCGCCAGGAGTAGAGTGACGTCACGCTCTTCGCTTTCGGCCATGCCAGCCACAGCGGCAGAAGCAATGGCGCGAGCCCAGATGCTGTTGAACTTCCCTCTAGCGGCAGAGAAGATGGATGAGTGGAGAGCCACCATCCAAAGCTTGATTGGGTTTGCCAAGGCCAGTAAATCACAGCAAGCGGAGCCCTCACGGCGTCCGCAAACAGCACCGGCAGCCCCAGCTGGTGGCCGCGTTGACGGTACTACGCTAACGGTGCAATCACCCCAGCGGCAACAGTCTCAAAAGCAGCAACGCCAACAACCGCGGCAGACTCGACGATCCTTCGAGCCCGACGAAGTGTCGATGGCCTCTTCGGATCCGCGAGCGCGGCCAGACCAGTGGCAAGTGCTGCGAGACAGGCGGGCAGAAGACGCCCGCACCACCATCGAACGGCGCCGGGAGGCGCGCCGTCAATCCGACGCGCGCAACGGCCCCATCGTTGATGAGCCTGTGCCAGGGGTTGGTGGATATCTACCTTACGAGGTTGGGTGTCCTGCTTTCACCCGCGAGCTGCGGCAAGTCCGATGGCCGTCTGTCTGGTCCTTCAAGCCAGAAGTACTGGAGAAGTACGACGGCAAGCTGAATCCGGCAGAGTTTCTGGGCATTTACACGATTGCCGTGCAAGCTGCCGGAGGAAGAGATGAGAAGATCCTCGCCAATTACTTTCCGTTGGTACTGAAGCCCAACGTGAGATCTTGGCTGATGAACTTGCCGGAGAACTCCATTTCTTCGTGGTCAGATCTCTGCAATGAGTTTGTTGGTGCCTTTACCGGAGGCCACAAGGCCCCTGGACAGCCCAGCGACCTGCAGGTGATCCCGCAAAGAGATGGTGAAACTTTGCGCAAGTATATCCAGAGGTTCAGCCCTGTGCATCGTAACATTCCAGATGTGCACCCCGTAGCCGTCATTGCCGCCTTTCACACGAATGTGCGCAATCGGAGGATGCGGGAGAAAACGAACGTCAAGTTGCCCAAGACCATCAACAAGCTCTATACGTTGGCGGATAAGTGTGCACGTGCTGAGGAAGGAAGAAGGCTTCCCGGGGAGGACGCTGGTGCCGAGGTAGATTCTGAGGACGATGATGCTGCCACCCCGAGGAAGAAACGCCGAAAGCGCAACAGGAAGCGGAAAGGCAAGACTGTCATGGCTGTCGAAGGCTCCGACAACTATGAGCCCGCCAAGAAAGCCAAGACTGAGAACTTTGGCAAGGAGGCAGCTGTATGCGCCGCTTGTCAGGAGGCGGCGACGAATGAGAAGACCAGCAAGTCTGATGGACCATACTGCAAGATTCACCGCACCAAAGGCCATGATCTCCAAGAGTGCCGACAAGTCGAGCACCTTGTTGAGAAACAAAAGGCCGAATACAAAAAGCGTGACAAAGAGAAGGGTCAAGATGGTACCGGTGGATCCGGCAAAAAGGGCCGTGGTGGTCGAGGAGGCTGCCGCAGCAAGGCCAAGCAACAGAAAGAGAAGCCTGCTAGAGGCCGAGACAAGAAAGAGGAAGATGATGGAAGTGACGAAGAGGACGATGATGAGACCAGAGAACAAGAATTCCAGAAGGCAACCGACGCCATGTGCATTGACGGGGGAGCATCCTTGCACTCCTCTCACCGCCAACTTAAGCAGTGGGCGCGTGAGGTTAATGCGGCAGAACCGGCAATGGGCTCTCAAAAGCCACTCAAATGGTCACACACGCCTATCATTTTTTATGCTGAGGACCACCCTGATCGCATAACTGCGGTCGGGTGTTTGCCGTTGTTGGTTTCACCAACGATTCGCAACCTCCAAGTAACAAAGATGTTAGTTGACGGTGGGGCCGGTCTGAATCTGATTTCTCCGGAAGTTGTCAAGAGGCTGCAGATCCCCAATGAGGAACTCAAGAAAACGGGCACATTTCAAGGAGTAAACCCGGGAAGAAGCTAGCCCAAGGGGAAGATCACATTACCGGTGACGTTTGGCAGGGAACTGAACTACAGAATGGAAAAGATTGTGTTTGACGTCGTCAAGATCCCCTTGCCGTACAATGGAATTCTTGGCCGCCCAGCCCTGGCAAAATTCATGGCAGCATCTCACTATGCTTACAACACGTTGAAGATGCCAGGACCGATGGGCGTCATTTCCGTCAACTCCGACAAGAAAGATGCAGTCATTTGCGTCGATAAGATGTACAGAGATGTGGTTGCAGCGGAGGCCGCCAAGGCACCAGCTCCCGCCAAGAAGAAGGAAAGCAAGAAGTCCGACAAGACTTCCAGCAAAGATTCCGGGAAGCGCACCTCTTCGGAGTGCTGCGCGCCTGTTGAGGACTTGCCGGAGTGCTCTGTCGGTAAGAAATCCAAAGCTACTTCACCGGCGACCAAGAAGGTGCCTGCGAGGGAGGATGGCACTGACGGTACCTTCACCATCAGTGCCACCCTTGACAGCAAATAGGAAAGCGCGCTCGTTGCCTTCCTGCGGGCGAATGTCGATGTGTTTGCATGGCGACCATCTGACATCCCCGGTGTTCCCAAGGAGGTAATTGAGCACCACCTTGTTGTCTGTCCCCACGCTCGGCCCGTCAAGCAAAAAGTCCGGAAGCAAGCGTTGGGGCGGCAACAATTCATTGCCAAAAAAATCAAGAAGCTTGAAGTAGCAGGATTGGTTAGAGGTGTACTACATCCAACTTGGTTGGCAAATCCAGTTGTGGTGCGCAAAGCAAACGGAAAGTGGAGACTTTGTATTGACTACACTGATATTAACAAAGCATGCCCAAAGGATTCTTTCCCTTTACTGCGCATTGATCAAATTGTAGACTCTACTTCCGGCTGTGATTTGCTCTCCTTCCTTGATTCATACTCTGGATACCATCAGATATTCATGGCCAAGGAGGATGAGGAAAAAACCACATTCATTACTCCATGTGGCACGTACTGCTTCGTGCGTATGCCTTTCGGATTAAAGAGTGCCGGTTCAACATTTGCGAGGGCAGTCCAGATTGGTTTTGAGCCCCAGCTGCACAGGAATGTGGAAGCATACATCGATGATAGTAGTCAAGACCAAGGACAAATCTACCCTCATTCAAGACTTGGAAGAAACGTTTGCAAACTTGCGCAAAATCAACTTGAAGCTCAATCCCGAGAAGTGTGTGTTTGGCGTTCCATCCGGCAAGCTTCTCAGATTCTTTGTATCTCAACGAGGAATCGAAGCAAATCCCGACAAGATCAAAGCGATTGAGCAGATTTAAGCACCGAAAAGCATCAAAGATGTATGGCGTCTTGCCGGCTGCGTTGCTGCCTTGAGCAGGTTCATTTCAAGATCCGCTGAGCGCGCCCTGCCGTTTTTCACGATTTTGAAAAAGGCAGGTCCGATGAAATGGACTCCGGAAGCGGAGGCCGCGCTGCAGGACTTGAAAAGATACCTCTCCTCCGCACCAACGCTAGTTGCGCCTAGACCACAAGAGCCGTTGCTGCTATACGTAGCGGCAACGAATCAAGTGGCTAGTGTTGCATTAGTGGCACAGAGGGAACTCGATGACGAGGAAGCAGCCATGGAAAACCCGTCCAGCGACAAACCGGAATCTTCTCCGACAAGATCTGATGCCGACAAGTCAAAGGCAGCGCAAGCAAGTGAAGCTGATCAGCAAGCGGTGCCGAAGAAGAAGGTGGTGCAGCGACCCGTGTACTTTGTTACTTCCCTTCTGCAGGGGGCTAGATCAAGGTACTCTGGCATCCAGAAGCTGCTTTTCGGCCTCCTTATGGCCTCGAGAAAGCTGCGCCACTACTTCTAAGCACATGAAATCACCGCCGTCACCCGCTATCCGTTGCAACGCATCTTGAGAAATCCAGAGGCAACTGGCAGGATAGTGGAGTGGGCGTTGGAATTGTCAAGCTTTGCACTCAAGTTTGAAAGCACTTCAACCATTCAGAGCAGGGCCTTGGCGGAGTTCATCGCCGAGTGGACGCCAACGCAAGACGAAGAAATTTGAGAAACAGCTCTCCCCGGCAAAGAGACAGCCAAAGAATGGATCATGTACTTTGACGGTGCCTTCTCGCTGCAAGGCGCCGGTGCCGGAGTGTTGCTTATCGCACCCACCAGAGAGCACCTCAGGTACGTGGTTCAAATGCACTTTCCCAGGGAGCAAGCTACAAACAACACTATTGAGTACGAAGGACTCCTTGCTGGTCTTAGGATCACAGTGGACCTTGGGATCAAAAAATTGATCATCCGCGATGACTCGCAGCTCGTTGTGAAGCAAGTAAACAAAGATTACCAGAGCCCGTTGATGGAAGCGTATGTGGAAGAGGTGAGAAAATTGGAACACTTTGACGGATTGCAAACATAGCACATCCCTCGTGCGAAAAACAACATTGCTGATAGCCTGTCAAAATGTGCAGCTCAAAAGCTTCCCGTGGAACCGGGAACGTTTGTGCTCCATTTGAATCAACGAACAGTCACTCCATCAACGCAGGCCAGTAAGAGAAGGAAGTTGAATACCGGCAAGTATTTTCTGGCAGAGCTCCCCGAAGCCGCCGACAAGGATGTTGCCGGGAACAACAACACGGTTGTCGGTGAGCAGCCGCTTAGCGCAGAGCCCCAGGTTCTTGTCGCAGAAGCAAGTGCTCCCGTGGCCGAAGAGATGCCTTTAGTCCTTGTCGTCGAGCCACAGGCTCCGGCATGGGCACAACAGATAGTCCGTTTCCTTCAAACAGGAGAACTTCCCAATGAGCAAGAAGAAGCTGAGAAAGTAGCCCGTCAGTCAAGTATGTATCAGTTTGTGGATAGCATTCTGTACAGAAAGCGACCAAACGGTGTGAAATTGAAGTGTATTTGCCAGGAAGAAGGACAAAAACTGTTGGCTGAGATACACGGAGGCATATGTGGCTCTCACATAGGATCAAGGGCCCTTGCCGGCAAGGCATTCCGGCAAGCCTTCTATTGGCCCACTGCCCTTTAGGATGCGACTGAGCTAGTAACCAAGTGTGAAGCATGCTAGTTCCATTCGAAGAACATACATCAACCAGCTCAAGCTCTCCAAACAATCCCTCTCTCCTGGCCCTTTTCGGTCTGGGCGCTCGATATCTTGGGCCCCTTCCCCCGCGCTGCCGGGGGCTTTGAGTTCTTGTACGTCACCATCGACAAGTTCACAAAGTGGCCTGAAGTGGAGCCAGTGAAAAAGGTGACAGCGCAATCAGCTGTCGAGTTCTCCAAAGGATTAGTTTGCCGTTTCGGGGTTCCTAACAGAATCATCACCGACAACGGCACCTAGTTCATGAGCCGCACCTTCATGCAGTATATCCAAGACCTTGGCAGCAAAATCTGTTTTGCGTCTGTTGCTCACCCGAGAAGCAACGGCCAGGCGGAAAGGACGAATGCTGAAGTGCTGCGTGGCCTCAAGACAAGAACCTTTGACAGGCTGCACAAATATGGAAGGCGCTGGATCGATGAGTTGTCGGCGGTTCTTTGGTCACTCAGAACAACACCAAATCGAGCTACCGGCCAAACGCCCTTCTCCCTAGTCTACGGTGCAGAAGCGGTGCTCCCCACGGAACTCATATACGGATCTCCTCGAGTGCTCGCTTACGATGAAGCTGAGCAAGAGCGGCTGTGGCAAGACGATGCAACGCTCCTTGAGGAATATCATCTTCGGGCGGCTGTGCGAGCTGCACGCTACCAGCAAGCCTTGCGCCGCTACCATAGCCGCAAAGTGCATGCCCGAAGCCTTGAGGAAGGCGACCTTGTTCTCTGGCACGTTCAGTCCGCCAAGGGATCAAACAAGTTGACGCCGAAGTGGGAAGGCCCTTACCTGGTAGTACGAGTCACCAGACCTGGCGCAGTCCGTCTGGAGGCCGAAGATGGCACCCCAGTGCAGAACTCATGGAATATTGAGCATCTTCGCAAGTTCTACCCGTGAGGCGCAGTTGCCGGGTCCCCCGGCAACCCCTTTTGTATGAGCTCTGTCGACAAGACTTGTAACCCTTTGTACAAAGCCAGGCGTAGACCCTGTGCGTAATAAAGCTAAGTGTTTTCGCAACTCCTCGTACATATTCATTTATATGTGGATGCATATGATGTTGTGATTTACACTTTAATTTGTATGAAATGACTGATGAACCGTCAAGGTTCCCAACCCACTCTGTTCTCTTCTTTCTTTTTCTTAAAAGGACAGAAGGATCCCTCGAGTGCAAGTTTCCCAGGGGGAATGGAGATGGGGTACCATTTTAATGACGTTCAAGTGATCATTTTATACAATGAGAGAAACAATGCAAGGAAAAGCTAAGTTGAAAAACTTTAAAATTTTCCTCGGTTACATTCGCGATTTCCCTTGAACGATTCTGTGCTTTGTATGAGAAACCTGCATGCGAAAGGAACCTTGTCGCGGTCGGTCTGCGCTCTAGCTTGCCTCGAGTCCGCTCGGCAAGCCTAGCAGCTGCGTTCTGTCCCGGCAAGTAGCCTTGCCAGCAGCGGCACTTCCAGCAGGCTGCTAAGGACCCGTTCCTCGAAGCGCTCGCGGCAAGTGTGCGCACCGGCAAGTTTCCAAACAGCATAGGGATGCAACCATACAAAGGCGAAATAAAACAAGGGAAACAACATACATTTGTCTAAACCCGACAACGACATATATTCATTGAAAAGGTACTCGATTACATTTTCATTGGCCCTTTGCCAGGGTTTATCTCGAGTGCAAGAAGGGCAAAAGGGGCGCCTAGGCGGAGTCCGGCTTGATCCCAGAAGGCCAGATGATGGTGCTGCCGGCGATCAGCCAGACTCTTCGATGTCGTCTTCGATCTTCACGCCCGGAGAGCCATCGTCATCGCCGTCATCATCGTCATCCTCAGCATCGCTGGAGGAAGCAGTGTCGCTGTCGCTCGAGCTCTTCGCTCAGCACTCCAGACGAGCGCCTGAAGCCCTGAAGAACTTCACAACAAGGTTGTCTGGTCCATCCAGCCTGAAGTGAAGGAGGTGCCCGTACCCCAAGCAACGGGCACGGGCGAAGGATTTCCACCCGCGCGTAAGGTACATGATACCATTGTTGGAAGTCTCAACGGTCACCCAGACCGGGCCGTTGCAGCAACCGTCCACGCGCAGCCATAAGCTGTGCAGGTGGCAACCTTCCATCTCCCTAGCAAAAGGGCGAGGAAGCCGCAGCCAGCTCCGCGGCTGGTCGCGCAGCTCCAAGACGAACTCTTGCGCCATGTCCTCCGTATGGCCTTCTGCCGGCGGAGGAAGGGCCGAAGACGGAGTGGCAAGTGCCCCCACCATGGCCGCCCTGACCACGGGCCGCGGCCCTCCCTTGAGCGCTGGAGCCAGCCTCCGCAGCTGCAGCCGAAGCATGAGCTTGGAGCCGGGAAGAAGCCCTTGTCGCGGCGGCGGAGACACGGCCGCGACCTCTCCCCCTCGCCATGCCATCGCCAGATGCGGGGGAGTAAGGTGAGAGAAAGAGGCAACGGTTGCTGAGGATCAAGGCGGAAGGAGATAAGTGAGCATCGCATCCCCCAGTCCCCTCTTTATAGGGGGAGTGCGGGGGGCTGGCTCTTCACCATCTTTGGGCGGCCACCTACGTTCGCCAATCCCACGCCCTGCGCTCTGGCCGGGCGCATTACTCCAGCAACCGCCCACGATCGCCAATCCCGCACACTGTGCCCCCTGGCCCGGCGCGTCACTCCAACGGCCGCCCTTCTCCACCAATCCGCTGCCTTGCATGCATGCAAGTGCGCGTGATGGAGGGGCGCAGAAAAAGGAGGAGTAAAGACAGACATGGCAGTTATCCTTTGCCACGCGTGGCCGCGTGCCGGTACAGTTCGAACCCACGACGCTCCACCTATGAGCATGCCAAGCGGCCGCCCGTTCGACGGCAAGGGTTGCCAGAAGATGACCGAGAACACACCCGAATTCAGATTAATGAGGAAGCAAAGAAGATCTCAAAAAAGAGGATAACCATCATGACAAAAATTACAGCGGCAGTTTTCCCGCCGCGTGTCTGTGCATTGTTTGGGCCTAGCCCAACGACGCTTCGGACGCGCGTATGGCCCAGGCCCGGGGGCTCCTGTCGGTGTATAAAACATGGGTATTTTATACCCTGACTTATGCACAGACAGTAGCAGCCTCCTTACCGGCCAAAGCCTTGCCGGGAAACGCCAAGACCAAGACTCAGGACTCAGTTGCGGAAGCCACTGGGGAGAAGCTCAAGACAAAGCATCAACAAGCACTCAACCAGTACCGAAGATGAAAACATTCCTTGCCGGCAAGGATAAACCGGCAAGGTGAAGACCCGGCAAGCTCCGTACCGGCAAGCTTCCGCCAGCCCTCCAGCGCTCCACCGCTTCACCTCACCGCACAGATGTTCGCTAGTGGATGAGGTGTCGACCACGCAGGCTGGTTGGTAAGGCTTGTCGGGCACGTGTCAGCACACTGGGATAGGATTTGCCTCTAATGACACCCGTCCAGGAGGCGTGTCAGAATAATACGAGGTAGCTAGGCAAGCGGTGCAGAAACCTTGTCGGGACTACCTCTCCACATGACACCTAACGATGCATTTAATGCTTTTGTCCTAAACTGGCAGAATTAGGTATGATAGCACTGTTTGCTATCTAATCGTTATGTAATTACTGTTTTGCCACTGTGGTGACCCCTTGAGCTATAAAAGGAGGGCTAAGACAACAGTTAGAGGGATTCGGACCTCTTTTCAAACACTTGCACGTCTCGCGTAGCAGCACTCTCCGCACCTTGCCGGGAGAAGCGCTCCCTGTACTTGTGCTTCTATACAACCAATACACCAAAAGCAGGAGTAGGGTTTTACGCTTCTCAGCGGCCTGAACCTGGGTAAATCTCTTGCGTTTTCCATTGACCATGCTCTTTGTGCACGTTGATCCCCCCTGCCGAACCACAAGGGGCTGGATGGCCCCATAGATGGTCGTACCCACGACAGAACTTGGGAGTGATTCTTTATCGCACGTTGAGGGATGGTTATATGATCCAATTATGTTAGCATTGTTGAGAGCTTGCACTACTGAAAGTATGAACCCTAGGCCTTGTTTCTAAGCATTGCAATACCGTTTATGCTCACTTTTGTTACTTGCTACCTTGCTATTTTTTATTGTTCGCACTACAAAAACCTATATCTACTATCCATACTACACTTGTATCACCATCTCTTCGCCGAACTAGTGCACCTATACAATTTACCATTGTATTGGGTGTGTTGGGGACACAAGAGACTCTTTGTTATTTGGTTGCAGGGTTGTTTGAGAGAGACCATCTTCATCCTACACCTCCCACGGATTGATAAACCTTAGGTCATCCACTTGAGGGAAAATTGCTACTGTCCTACAAAACTCTGCGTTTGGAGGCCCAACACGAGTCTACAAGAATAAGTTGTGTAGTAGACATCAAGCTCTTTTCTGGCGCCGTTGCCGGGGAGGTGAGTGCTTGAAGGTATATCTTTAGATCTTGCAATTGAATCTTTTAGTTTCTTGTTTATCACTAGTTTGGTTTTATAAAAAGAAAACTACAAAAATTATCGTTATCAACCGTGGTGAAGAAGAAGAAAAGAAGAAAGAGTAGAGGTAAAAAGGTATCCCTCCCAAATAATGTTGCTCCTATTATTGTTGTGCCTCATGAGAGTGAATCAAAAATAATTGTGGAAGATGATATACTTGATGATAATATTGCTTCTTTGTCTTATGGTACAATGTCCGAAGGAACTATTGAGGATAATTTTATTATGCCCATTACTCATTATGATGATTATGATTGGGAAAATAATGATACTTCTTATAATCTTGAAAATCTTTTTGGCGCCAACTTAGAAAATTGTGATGATAATAATTGTTATACTATTGGTGCTATTCATACTATTGATTATAATAGTGATTATGCTAATGATATGCCAAGCCACAAGCTTGGGGATGCTATGTTTGATGATAATGACATGTTTGAGAATTTATTTGCTGCAATTAATGTTTGTCCCAAGCTTGGGGATGCTATGCTTAATGAAGATGATCTTTTTAGTCCCCCTACTTTGAATGATCAAATTTGTTATGATGATTGCATGCCTCCTACTTATGATGATTATTGTGATGATACTTATGTTATAAAAAGTAGTGATGATTATATTTATAAAACTTGTCATAATTATGATTACCCTTTTACTGAACATTACTCTTTTAATGTGGAAACAATTTATAGTATTCGAGTTTCATATGATACTCCCACTTTTATGAATGAGAAGAAAATTGCTTGTGTGGAGAGTAATAAAAATTCTATGCTTATGTATCATGACAAGAATGCTTTGTGGGATGGATATATCATTGAATTTCTTCATGATGCTACTGAAAATTATTATGAGAGAGGATTATATGCTTGTAGGTGTTGCAATAATATCAAGTTTCTTCTCTATGTGTTGAAAGTTTTGAAGTCATACTTGTTTAGCCTTCCTATGCTAGTTGATTCTTGCTCCCATAAATTATTTGCTCACAAAATCCCTATGCATAGGAAGTGGGTTAGGATTAAATGTGCTTGTCATATGATTCATGATGCTCTCTTTATGTTTCAATTCTTTATTTTTATGCGAGCATCATTAAAATCATCATGCTAGCTAAAAGGCTTTAAAGAAAAGCGTTTGTTGGGAGACAACCCAATACTTATAATTTATGTTTTTTTATGTTCACATGATTAAACTACTGTAGTAATCATGTTTTATATGTTTTCTTTCAATAATGTGCCAAGTAAAGCCTTTGGGATAGTGTGGATGCTTGTTGATTTGATTCTGTGCAAAAACAGAAACTTTTGCGTCCAGAGCTGGAATTTCTATTCTGTACTGGAGCTTGAGAAAATTCTGAAATTTTTACACAGTATTGGGTTACAAATTTTTTACGGTGTACTAATTTTTCAGAATTGTTTGAGGTACATAAGTATGGATTTTAAATCGCTCCCTACATGCTGTTCTGTTTTTAACAGATTCTATTTTCGGTGCATAGTTTGCTTGTTTTAGTGTTTCCATAGCTTATATTGAGTAATATAAATTGTGGAAATGATAGAATACAGTAGGAATTATGTGAGAACAATTATGAATCTTGTCTTGACAGTACCTAAGTGGATGATTTATTTTTATCATACTAACCTATCTCACAAGTTCCGTTAAGTTTTGTGTGATTGAAGTTTTCAAGTTTTGGGTGAGATATCAATATGAGGAGAATAAGGAGTGGCAAGACCCTAAGCTTGGGTATGCCCAATGCACCCCAAGGTAATACTAAAGGAAGACTCAAGCGTCTAAGCTTGGGGATGCCCCGGAAGGCATCCCCTCTTTCGTCTTCAATACTATCGGTAACCTCACTTGGAGCTATATTTTTATTCGTCACATGATATGTGTTTTGCTTGGAGCGTCATTTTATTTTGTTGAGATTTTCTTTCTGTTATCAATAATCATGTTTTGTATCTTTTAGTTCAATAAAATGCCAATTATAGCCTTTACCATGCTCAGTTTGCAAGTTCATGTGTTGCTGTTTGAAAACAGAAAGTTTTCTGTTATGTCCAGAATATTCCTGAATAGTCAGAACATGATAAAAATCTGAAATTTTTACACAGTAAGAATGCATGAGTTCTCTGTCACGTGGTAATTTTTTATAATTTTTGGAGTTAGGGAAGTATGAATTCTTATTCACCCTTTACAGACTGTTCTGTTTAGACAGATTTCGGTTATAGTTGCATTGTTTGCATATGTTGCTTGTTTAATGTTTCTATTTGTGGATAGGAGTATTAAATATGCAGAGGAATTTAGTATGCAATGTTCAATTATAATTTTAGTGATTTGTTACAGTAGAGAATGTTAAGGTTTTGAGTTGATTTATACTAACTTATCTCACGAGTTCTTGTTGAGTTTTGTGTGGATGAAGTTTTTAAGATTTAGGAGAAGCCATGATATGAGAGGAATTAAGGAGACACAAGAGCTCAAGCTTGGGGATGCCCAAGGCACCCCAAGATAACATTCCAAGAAGTCTCAAGCAACTAAGCTTGGGGATGCCCCGGTTGGCATCCCACCTTTCTTCATCAACACCTATCGGTTAGCCTAAGTTTTTACTTGTTCACATGTTATGTGCTATTCTTGGAGTGTCCTTTTATTTTCATTTTGTTTGTTGTTTGAATAAAATTATCAAGATCTGAAATCTTAAATAAGAGAGAATCCTCACATAGCTACCTATTTACTTAACTACTCATTTGATCTTCACTTATATCTTTTTGGAGTAGTTTGTCATTTGCTCTAGTACTTCACTTATATCTTTTTGACCACGGTGGTGATTATATTTTGAAGAAATACATACACTCTCATGCTTCACTTATATTATTTTGAGAGTTGACAATAGTAATGGAAATATGCTTAAGATATGAATTTGGTCCTAATGTGATGGATATTTAAGAAGGATATAATAAAAACTTTTATGTAGACCACTGAATATGATAAGTTTGATTCCTTGCAATAGTTTTGCGATATGAAGGTGATAATATGTGAGTCATGTTAGTGAGTAATTGTGATTTAGTAAGAATATTGGTGTTAAGGTTTGTGATTCCCTATGCTTGCACGTAAAGTCAATAGTTATGCAACGAAGTTATATCCTACTTATGGTGCATTATTCAGTGTTAGTTATGTTCAATGCATGTGTATGACCATTTTCGTTTTTTGGTTGGTCGCTTCTCAATCTATTTTCTAGCCTTCACTTGTACTAAGCGGGAATGCTGCTTGTGCATCCAATTCCTTAAACCCAAAGTTGTGCCATATGAGTCCACCATACCTACCTATATGCGGTATTTCCATGCCGTTCCAAGTAAATTTGCATGTGCCAACTCTAATTTTTCAAAATAATTTTCCATTTTGTGTGCCCGTACCGCTCATGAAGCGGCAGGGGGTGGCCAATATTTTCCATGCTAGGTGTGTTATTCTCACGATGAGTGTTTATTCACTTGTCATTGCACGAGAGAGTGGCTGGTAATAGGGATGCCCAGTCCCATAATGAATCAAAAATAATAATAACAAAATTCCTTGGAAAGTGTTGGTATGGAGGGCACCCGTGGATACGGCTAGCCATGGATTGTGAAAGAATGGTGGAAAGTAAATAAACTTTATTTTCTGTTTGGGAACCGCCTATGATGTGTCTAGCATGGAAAATATTGGGAATTCTCGGTCGTTTTCATTGACAGGAAAACCATGCCTCACAAAAATACTTTTATCTCTCTAATTTAAGCTTTGAGCTCTGGCACATTTGCAAATCTCTGCTTCCCTCTGCGAAGGGCCTATCTATTTACTTTTATGCAATTTTTATTTTTATTTTGAGTCTCCATCTTCTCTTACAAAGCACCAACTAGAGAGCACTATTGTCATACTTGTGCATTGTGTGTAGCTAATATTGAGTGTGTTTCATGAATGGATCAATGATTGAGCATAATGGGCTAGGGATAACTTTCTTTAGCGTTGATATTTTGAAAGACATGGTTGCTTGTTAGTATGCTTGAGTATTTATGTCTTCATGTCAAATTATAGACTATTGCTTTGAATCATTCATGTCCAAGTGTCCATGCAACAAAAGAAAAGATTATATGATGATTATGATAGGTAACATTCCACATCAAAATTTCCGTTTTTAATTGCTACTTTATCATGATGACTTTTATGAGAAAAAGTTGCTGCTATGATGCTAGGAAAAGTGATTGAAATTATCATTGATCAAACTTATGCACTAGGCTAGCATTCACACTTCATAAATTATTTCTTTTATCATTTACCTACTCGAGGACGAGCAGGAATTAAGCTTGGGGATGCTGATACGTCTCCAACGTATCTATAATTTATGAAGTATTCATGCCATATTTAAAACAATTCTATATGGTTTTGGTATGATTTGATTAGAACTAACCCGGACTGACGCTGTTTTCGGCAGAACTACCGTGGTGTTTTTTTTTTAGAAATAAAAGTTCTCCAAATGCAGCGAAACTTTTTTGACGATTTTTTGGACCAAAAGAGACCCCCGAAGCTTCGTGGAAGGACCAGAAGCCTCACGAGGTGCTCACAAGCCACCACGGCACGCCAGGGGGGTGGCGTGCCGTGGTGCCTTGTGGGCCCATCTTAGCCCATCTTGACGTGATTCCAACGCTGAAAAATCCTATAAATAGAGAAACCCCCAGAAATAACCCTAGATTTTGGACTACGCCGCCGCAAGCCTCTGTACCTTCGAAATACCATCTGGAGCGCTCTTCCATCACCCTACCGGAGGGGGGAAATCATCACCGGAGGCTATCTTCATCATCCCGGCAGTCTCCATGACGAGGAGGGAGTAGTTCACCCTCGAGGTTGAGGGTATGTATTAGTAGCTATGTGTTTGATCTCTCTCTCTCTCTCTCTCTCTCTCTCTCTCTCTCTCTCTCGTGTTCTTGATTTGGCACAATCTTGATGTATCACGAGCTTTGTTAATATAGTTGGATCATATGGTGTTTCTTCCCTCTCTATCTTTGTTGTGATGGATTGAATCTTTTCCCTTTGAGGTTTCGTTATTGTCGGATTGAATATTGAGATTTGAGAACAGTTGATGTATGTCTTGCATATGAATACCCGTGGTGACAATGGGGTATTATATTGATTCACTTGATGTATGTTTTGGCACTCAACTTGCGGATTCCCGTGGTGACATTGGGGTAATCTATGCATAGGGGTTGATGCACGTTTTCATTATCTTTTCTCCGATAGAAACTTTGGGGTCCTCCTTGAAGTTCTTTGTGTGGATTGAATATTATGATTATGAAGTTGTTTGATGCATATCGTATAATCAACTCACGGATACTTGTGGTGACATTGGAGTATCTAGGTGACATTAGAGTTGGTTGATGTGTATCATATGGTGTTATTTTAGTACAAACTCTAGAGTTGTTCGTGACACTTATAGGAATAGCTCAATAGATCGATCGGAAAGGATAACTTTGAGGTGATTTCGTACCCTACAAACAATTTCTATCTTGTGTTCTCCGCTAATAGGAACTTGGGAGTGATTCTTTATCGCACGTTGAGGGATGGTTATATGATCCAATTATGTTAGCATTGTTGAGAGATTGCACTAGTGAAAGTATGAACCCTAGTCCTTGTTTCTAAGCATTGCAATACCGTTTATGCTCACTTTTGTTACTTGCTACCTTGCTGTTTTTTATTGTTCGCACTACAAAAACCTATATCTACTATCCATACTACACTTGTATCACCATCTCTTCGCCGAACTAGTGCACCTATACAATTTACCATTGTATTGGGTGTGTTGGGGACACAAGAGACTCTTTGTTATTTGGTTGCAGGGTTGTTTGAGAGAGACCATCTTCATCCTACACCTCCCATGGATTGATAAACCTTAGGTCATCCACTTGAGGGAAAATTGCTATTGTCCTACAAAACTCTGCGCTTGGAGGCCCAACACGAGTCTACAAGAATAAGTTGTGTAGTAGACATCACAGGGCGGCATCGAAGAACTCCAGCGGGACTCAGACCTCGTCCTAGAACATCTATGAGTAAACAAAAGGGTTAGGAGGGTGCGGAACATCAGAACAAAGAGAACGGCTCTGAGGATGGGGATCATAACCTCCAGGTGGCGATGGAACGCACCGGCAATGGAGCTTCGGGGCAGTGAACTCCGGCGAGATCCGATCGGGAGTTCAAGGGCACGGGAGTCTTTGGTTTTGCGAAAAATCGGTAGAGGAGGATTCGGGATGAATTTTTAGGGGTTGTGCGTGGTAGAAAAATCAACATCAGATGTGAAACGACGAGGATTGGAGTCGGGCAGGTGAAGAACTCGTGCGTGTAGGAGTTGGTCTCCAGGAAGAACAAGGATGGGGAAAGGAATGACATGCGGGCCAGGGCGGTCAGCGGCAGAGAGAAGGAAAGGGAAAAAAATAAGGGGGCTCCGGGGTGGGCTGTGGTTGTGCGGAAATGGGCTGGCCTGCTGTCGCTGTGCTGCTGCTGTTCCAGCGCGCTGGGCGATTAATAAAAATGGGTTGCCTCTGTACAGCCTGATGAATAGTAAACTCTGGCTGAATATAAAATTCTACAAGACAGTTGTTTGGCTAAAACAAAACTACAAAATAGATTCCTAAAATTACCATAACATACAGTAAAAATATTACTACTAATATATACTACAGGAAAACTAGTTCCATCTCTAATGCAGTTTTGGAAATCTATTTTATGCAATAGACCGCACAAAGGGCAGTATAAAACAAATATTAAAATCTTGTGGAGTTTCTAAAATTGCAAAAATATGTCAGGTGAACTCCAAATAATATTGTGATCATTATGAACTTTTTATTTCACAGGGGAGAGGTCATGTTATCTCCACTCCAATAATTTTCCTTAAGTTACAATAATGATTTGAATATTCAGAAAATTCAAATATGCATAGAAATCATGATGAAAAATAATGATCCTATTAACATACCAAATCTGAAAATTTGGGATGTTACAGCATGGTACCGGAGAGGCTAGCAAATTGCGGAAAGATAGGAGTGTGTATAATCCATGGACTCACATTAATCATAAAGAACTCACATACTTATTGCAAAGCCTATTAGCCCTCGAAGCAAAGTACTACTAGCATGCCCCTAGGGAGGAGGTTGGTAGGAGTTAGCCATCGCGCACCCCCGATTATAACAGCACACAAGGATTTCATTTCAGACATAAAAATGCTCAAACCTCCCCACCATGCCATGACCAACACTTAGATGAGAAGTTAATAACAAGATTTAATACCGATATTTCTACTAACCAATGATCATGAACCAATATCCTTTCATATTACGACACCAATATCATTAAACCATGCGTTTCATATTTAGTGATCTACATGAATATTTTTATTATATCCCCATTGAATACCTCTCCTTTCTGGACTAGTCTTATAACACGTGCAAATTGCCATTACTATTTATTAGACTCCCAAAAAGATTTAAGTGAAGCATGAGAGTGCAATTATTTCTAAAAAATATAACCACCGCCGTGCTCTAAAAGATATAAGTGAAGCACTAGAGCAACTGCCTAGCTCAAAAGATATAAGTGAAGCACATAGAGTATTCTAACAAATCACAATAAATGTGTGTCCCTCTCAAAAGGTGTGTCCAGCAAACAATGATTGTGGCAAACTAAAAAGCAAACAAAGAAAAGAAAACTATGGAACAAGATTCTCCAAGCAAAACTCATATCATGTGATGAATAAAAATGTAGCTCCAAGTAAGTTACCGATAGATTGTTGACGAAAGGGGGGATGCCATCCGGGGCATCCCCAAGCTTAGATGCTTGGGTCTTCCTTGAATATTACCTTGGGGTGCCTTGGGCATCCCCAAGCTTAGGGTCTTGCCTCTCCTTATTCCTTCATCCATCGTAATTTCACCCAAAACTTGAAAACTTCAGCACACAAAACTCAACAGAAACTTCGTGAGATCCGTTAGTATAATAAATCAGTCATCCACTTTAGGTACTGTTATAAACTCATTCATAATTGTTCTTATATAATACCTACTGTATTCTAACTCTTCCATGACTTATACCCCCCGATATAATCCATAGTTTCATTAAAACAAGCACACTATGCAATAAAAACAGAATCTGTCTAAAACAGAACAGTACGCAATGACAGAATATTATGCATACTTCTGTAAGTTCAAAAAAATTAAAAAATTACGAAAACATAAAAAATTTGTATCCCAATACTGTGTAAAAAGTTCATATTTTTCTAACGTTCCAGCAATAAATTAAAAATCAACTACTGGGCGTAAAACTTTCTATTTTCAAACATCATCAATTATACTATCATCCAAATCATCCCAAACGCATTACTTGGCACAAACACTAATTAAAAGATAAAAACACAATCATTACAGTAGCAAAAATTATGTCATCACACAAAAACAGAAATAAAAAGCAACATTTTAAGATAACTATTGGGTTGCCTCCCAACAAGCTCTTTCTTTATTGCCATTAAGATAGGCTTGAGATTTCAATGATGCTCACATTATAGATAATAATTGAAACACAAAGACAGCATCATAAAACATGTGACAAACACATTTAAGTCTAACCCTCTTCCTATGCATAGGCATTTTATAGGAAAACAAATTATCAACACAAGCAATATCTAGCATATGTAAATAGGAAGAATGAAGCATTAATAAATTCAACACAAAGAGAGGTAATCTATTGACATGAAAGTTTCTACAACCATATTTTTCTCTCCCATAACAACTACATGTAGGATCATAAACAAATTCAACAATATAGCTATCATATAAAATACTATCTTCATGATCCACATGCATAAAAGTTTTATAATCTTCCAAGTGTCGGTGTATTAAAGCATGGGTGCCCTCATACCCTGACTTGTGCACAGGCAGTTGTAGCTTTCCTGACGGCAAGGGCTTGCCGGAGGGGTACTGTGACTCAAGACCTTGATTAAACAAGACCGTGAAGAAGACCTCCAGGCAGGTCATCGAGAAGTACTATTCTAGTACTGAAGATCAACATTGCCCTTGCCGGCAAGCTTCGCACCGGCAAGGTGAAGACCAAGACTCTGGTGGCCGGCAAGCGAAGGCCCGGCAAGCTCCGCGCCAGTAGGCTCGTTCTGTCCCGTTACTGCTCCACCTCATCATCGGCTAGATAAGCAGGTATGATAGGTGTCGAGCAGGTAGGCAGTCAACATAGCTGGCCAAGGCACGTGTCAGCATGCCATGCAAGGATTAACTTTAATGACACCCGTCCCTGGGACGTGTCAAGATAACACGAGGGCGCCAGGACCGGTGGTACAGATCTTTTACCCAAAGCCTCGCCTCCCCGACGTAGCACCTAACGGTGCATTTAATGCGCTTGTCTTACCTCGTTAGGAGACAGACGTGGTGACGGTGCAAGTCACTATTCATACCCTGTAAATGACCGTATTAGCCATTGTGGTAACCCCTTGGCCTATAAAAGGAGGCCCACGGCTACACTTAGAACAGTCGACTCTTAGTTCAATTACACGATGTAGCTACACTTCCCGCGCACCTTGCCGGCAAGCTGCGCTCTTTGTAACCTCGAGCTCATATCCAATCAAACCACCAAAACAGGAGTAGGGTTTTCCGCTCACAGCGGCCCGAACCTGGATAAATCGTTGCTTGTTCTCACATCTACTAGACCTGCTCTTTGTAGTATATTGATCCCATAGCCGAACCGCAAAGGGATCCTCTTGATCCCATAGATCGTCGTTTTCCCATGACATCTTTGGCGCGCCAGGTAGGGGGTCTTGTATTACGAATCAGTGTTCGTAGTGTGATCTTCCGCCCCATCATCTTCGTCGATGGCGCCGAAGAAGAAGACCGGAGCCACGACGGCTCCCACCACCTCCAAGCGGCCATCCTATGCATCCGCAGGCGACACAGCCAGCGCGGGCACTACGGTTGGGACGGCCGAGGAAGGAGGCGCCGGCGGTGCGGGTGTCCAGCATCCCCACCGTTCGGGCGATCGCAGTCAGCACACCGGAGACGGCGCAGACGGCCAACTCCAACAATGCTCAGGTGAGCACAATCATCGCAGTAATACAATTCGGACCGGTGCAAGCCAGGACCCCACCGCCGCGACGTCCAAGGATGGAGCGGCAACGTCCAACAACGCTGCGGCGGTACATGTGTTGCGACCATCGCAAGATGGGCGCGCCACGCTTCCCCGCGGTGCTGGTGGTCCTGGACGGCATCAAGCCAGCCCTGAGCATCGTCCTCACGATGTTCAAGTACCACCACCACACCAACCTGTTGGTGAACATGCGCTACGGCAACCGGTACGTGATGAGCTCCCTCCTGGCCCTGCCAGGAGTCGAACGCCGTCTCGTTCCGTGTTCCCCGCCATGCCAACCACGGCGACAGAAGCCATGGCGCGGGTTCAAATGCTTTTGAACCTCCCGCCAGCTCCTGACAAGATGGACGAATGGAGGTCCACCATTCAGAGCCTCATCAGCTTTGCCGATCCCGGCAAAACACAGGATGTGGGCCCCTCCAGACGACCACTCGCAGTGCCGGCAGGACCAACTGGCTGCCGTGCCGGAGAAGGTGCACCAACAGTGCAGTCGCCTCCACACCAACAACCACAGTGGCGGCAAGCTTGCCGATCGGATGACTAGGACACTATGTCCATGGCATCGTCGGATCCGCGGGGCCGCCAAGACCAGCGCTAAGTGCTCCACGAACGGCGCGATTAAGACGCCCGTATGAAGATCGAGCGGTGCCGGGAGGCACGCCGTCTGTCAGACGACCGTGCCGGGCCGGCAGCATACGTGCCAGTGCCAGAGCTGCCCGACAGATACGACGGCACGCTCAGTCCAGCAGAGTTCCTTGGCATCTACACCATCGCGGTGCAAGTTGCCGGGGGGCGCGACGACAAGCTTTTGGCCAACTACCTTCCGTTGGCGCTCAAGCCCAATGTCAGATCGTGGTTGATGAACTTGCCGAAGGGCTCCATTTGTTCTTGGTCGGATCTATGCCATCAATTCGTGGGTGCCTACTAGGGTGGCCACAAGCTCCCTGGTCAGGAGAGCGATTTGCATGTGATCCCCCAGAGAGATGGCGAGCCCCTCCGCAAGTATATACAGACGTTCAGCCGTGTGCACCACAACATCCCCGATGTTCATCCCGCAATTGTTTGCACTGCATTCCACACGAATGTGCGCAACCGCAGAATGCAGTCTGAGATGAATATCGTGAAGGTTAGGACCATCAACGAGCTATACGCCTTGGCGGACAAGTGTGCATGTGCTGAGGAAGGGAGGCGACTCCCTGGGGAAGATGCTGGCGCCGAAGTCGATTCCGAGGATGACGACGCAGATGACGCATCGACCCCGCAGAAGAAGAGCCGGAAGCACAACAGAAAGCGTAAAGGCAAGATAGTGATGGCAGTCAAGAGCCCTGGCGACGCTAATGCCGCAAGGAAGTCTAAGGCAGAAAGCCCCGGCAAGGAGGTTGCCGGATGCGCTGACTGTCGGGAGGCTGCGGCAGGCGACAAGGGCGGCAAGACCGGTGGGCCGTACTGCAAGATCCACCATACCAAGGGCCACGATCTCCAGGAGTGCCGGCAAGTGGAGCAGCTTGCCGAGAAGCGGAAGCAAGAGTACGAGAAGCGCGACAAGGAGAAGGGCCAGGATGGTGCTGGTGGATCTGGCAAGCAGAACCGTGGTGGCCGAGGGGCCGCTACAGCAAGGCCAAGCAGCCAAAAGAGAAGGCTTCTCAGGGCCAGAATGATGATGATGAGGATGAAGATGGGTCCAAGAATGAGTTCCAGAACGCAGTAGAGGCCATGTGTGTTGACGGAGGCGCATCTTTGCACTCCTCGCACCGGCAACTGAAGTAGTGGGTCTGCGAGGTGAATATCGCGGAGCCCATGATGGGAGCACTGAAGCCACTCAAGTGGTCACACACGCCCATCGTCTTTGACGCCGAGGATCACCCTGATCACACTACTACGGTCAGGTGTTTGCCGTTGTTGGTTTCGCCAACAATTCGCAACCTCAAGGTGACAAAGATGTTGCTTGACGGTGGGGCTGGCTTGAACTTGACCTCTCCTGACGTGATCAAGAGGCTGCAGATCCCCGACAAGGATCTTGAGGAGACCGGCACGTTCCAAGGGATCAATCCAGGGAGGAACAAGCCGAAGGGCCAGATCACGCTGCTGGTCACATTTGGCAGCGACCTCAATTACCAGACGGAGAAGATCGTCTTTGACGTCATCAAGATGCCCCTGCCATACAATGGGATTCTGGGCCGTCCGACGCTGGCCAAGTTCATGGCTGCGTCGCACTTCGCCTACAATGTCATCAAGATGCCAGGGCCGATGGGCGTCCTCACCATCAAGTCCAACCAGAAGGATGCAATCATCTACGCCGACAAGCTCCACCGGGAGGCAGTGGCAGCACCTGCCGTCAAGGCACCTGCTCCTGCCGGCAAAGCTCCCGGGGGAGGAAAGAAGAAGAAGTCCGGCAAGACCTCTGATACGGACTCCGGGAAGCGCACTTTAGAGTGCAGCACGCCCGTTGAGGACATACCAGAGAGCTCTACCGGCAAGAGCAAGAAAGCCAAGGCCTCTGCGCTGGCGACCAAGCAAGTTTCCGCAAGGGAAGATGGGATGAGTGGCACTTATTCTGTAAGTGCCACTCTCAGTGACAAATAGAAAAGCGAGCTTGCCTTCCTACGGGCGAATGTCGATGTGTTTGCTTGGCAAGCATCTAACATCCCCGGTGTTCCTAGGGAGGTAATTGAGCACCACCTTGCTGTCTGCCCTCATGCGAGACCCGTCAAGCAGAAGGTCAGGAAGCAAGCCTTGGAGCGGCAAGAGTTCATTGCCGAGGAAAACAAGAAGTTGGAAGCAGCAGGCCTAGTCAGAGGAGTGCTACACCCTACGTGGTTAGCCAATCCAGTCATAGTGCGCAAGGCGAATGGGAAGTGGAGGCTTTGTATAGACTTCACTGATATAAATAAAGCCTGTCCAAAGGACCCTTTCCCTTTGCCGCACAACGACCAGATTGTAGACTCCACTACCGGCTGTGAGTTACTCTCTTTTATTGACGCCTATTCTGGTTATCATGAGATCTTTATGGCCAAGGAAGATGAGGAGAAAACCGCATTCATCACTCCATGTGGTACATACTGCTTTTTGCGTATGCCTTTCGGATTGAAGAGTGCCTGCGCAACCTTTGCCAGAGCAGTTCAGATCGGTTTTGAGCCACAACTGCACAGAAATGTGGAAGCTTATATGGATGACATTGTGGTCAAAACCAGGGACAAGTCAACCCTAATCCAGGATTTGGAAGAGACGTTTGTGAACTTGCGCAAGCTCAACTTGAAGCTCAACCCCGAGAAGTGTGTGTTCGGTGTTCCGTCCGGCAAGCTTCTTGGGTTCTTTGTATCTCAAAGAGGGATTGAAGCCAACCCCGACAAGATCAAAGCAATTGAGCAGATTGAAGCACCAAGACGCGTCAAGGATGTCAAGCGTCTTGCTGGCTGCGTTGCCGCCCTCAGCAGGTTCATCTCCAAATCGACAGAGCGCACCTTGCCATTTTTCAAGATATTGAAAAAGTGAAAGCACATGTGCTCCCTTGGTGGTTTTGGTAATTTATGCCAACATACATGTTGTTTGACTAATGCTTCTATCTAGTGAATTTCAGACAAGTTCAACAATGGCATGGCAAGGACAAGGATTAATGGATGTGGACCCTTCAAAATGCTAAGGACAAAGATTGGCAAAGCTTCAAGATTCTATTTTTGGTTAAGTGATCCAAGATCACATTGAGTCCATAGGAAAAGCCAATACTATTAAAAGGGGATGAGGTTTTGGTCATGACTCAGTTGCTCAAATGCTTAGTGATATTGCTCCAAAACTCCCAAATATTTCCCCACTTCCATCCTATCCAAAACCCTAAAAGTTGATCTCGGTCCCACAGAAAGTTTCCTATCCGGACCCACCGAGACTGCTATACACTATGCCACATGCCAAACCCTAACTTATCGGTCTCACCGAAACGGTTCTCGGTCTCACCGAGAAGGCTTGACCAACTTGTTGTACGTTATTACTTCACTTCGGAATTTCCGAGATGAAATTTTCGGTCTCACCGAGACCTGGTCTTGCCCTAGCCATTGCACTTCGGTCTCACCGAGAAGGTTATATCAGTCCCATCGAAAAGCCTAACGTTCATGTCTTTTACACTAGTCGGTCTCACCGAGATTTTCATGTCGGTGTCACCGAGTTGGGTCAAAGACTTGTAATAGTTGGATTTTAGGTGAAGGCTATATATACCCCTCCACCACCCTCTTACCAAGTAAGAGAGCCATCAGAACGTGCCTACATTTCCACCATACATTTTCTAAGAGAGAACCACCTACTCATGTGTTGAGATCAAGATATTCCAATCCTACCATTTGAACCTGGATTTCTAGCCTTTCCCAAGTTGCTTTCCACTCAAATTCTTCTTCCACCAAATCCAAATCTGTGAGGAACTGTTTGAGTATTGGGGAGACTATCATTTGAAGCACAAGAGCAAGGAGTTCATCATCAACACACCATCTATTACCTTTTGGAGACTGGTGTCTCCTAGATTGGTTAGGTGTCACTTGGGAGCCTCTGAGATCATGTGGAGTTGAACCAAGGAGTTTGTAAGGGCAAGGAGATCGCCTATGTCGGGGCCGGATTTCGGGGACATAAAATCCCAGAAATAACCCCTCGTGTCATCACCAGCCCCAAGATCATTTTTACTGGTGGAGATGTCCTTGATACAGATTACCAAGCAATTACAAGAATTGGATACAAGACCATAAAGGTCTAAGGATACAACAATGATTTCTAGTGACGGGTGACGGAAGCGACTCATGGTTCTCCAATGTCGATTGGGCTCCATTCCCACAGGAACAGCTGACCTGGATAACTCCTATCCCGCGTGGCTGCTATCTCCGATTCCTAGGTTGCGGAGTGTGCCTTCGTAGTGCTCTTCTCCTAATCGTGATTTGGCCAAGACAATAGCCAGGGACAAGCCAGTGAGTACGTTTGAATGTACTCGCAAACATCATGAACAAAAGATATACCGAATGCAATAGAGTGCATATGATCATGATGGATTAATTTATATGCATATGCGGACCGATATTAAAGCATGTCATGATAAATATCGATACGGATGTAGCTGGCTAAGTATATCACTCTAGTAAATAAACCAAGAAAATAGAATGGAACATCGGGCGTTGGACTGCCCGAAGATTCCAAGAAAAATGCCAAACGGGTGTCTGAATGCGATGCCTCGAAAGGTCTTGAAAAGAAATGCCAAACGGGTGTCTGAATGCGACGCCTCGAGAGGTCTTGAAAAGAAATGAGTACTCGGGTGGCATAACCATCCCAAGAGATACTCAGAAAAAAAATAGAAATGAGTATCCAGGTGGCGTAACCATCCCAAGAGATACTCAGAAAAATAGAAATGAGTATCCAGGTGGCGTAACCATCCCAAGAGATACTTAGAAAAATAGAAATGAGTATCCAGGTGGCATAACCATCCCAAGAGATACTTAGAAAAAAATAGAAATGAGTATCCAGGTGGCATAACCATCCCAAGAGATACTCAGAAAAATATAAATGAGTATCCAGGTGGCATAACCATCCCAAGAGATACTCAGAAAAATAGAAATGAGTATCCAGGTGGCATAACCATCCCAAGAGATACTCAGAAAAATAGAAATGAGTATCCTGGTGGCATAACCATACCAAGAGATACTCAAGGTTGCACATAAGAGAAAAAGGTTAGTATACAATAATATTCATGTTAACAATAATATTCATGATAGCATCAGTAGTGACAATAATCATCCTGCAAAAATGAATCATGCTCAATTTTAATTATTTCCTCCGAAGACCGACACTAAGACCGACACTTGACCAACCCAGACTATAGTCCTTAACCACGGACACGGCTATTCGAATAGGTTTTGAAACTCTGCAGAGGGTGTACTCTTTACCCACAAGTAAATGATTTCTTTAGCCAACACCGAGATGCTGACTAATTCCAATTACGGTCTTTGGGTTGAAAACACACCTGACCAACACACACCAGCTTAACCGTTCTAATGCCCGGAATCACCCAAGGCATCACTCTAGAAAAACTCTAAGACGGGGAGACCACCATCTCAAATAGCATGGGATCACAATTTATAACATGCGGATTACAAGGGGTGCCCCCCTCTCGGCCCAGCCGGATACACCCATGTCCCCTGACCAGGTGACATGCCTACCAGAGGCCTCTGGTATCTTTCACCATGGCCTCTCTGTACGGTGTGTGCAATGAAAGGGGTTAACAACTTACTGAACCGTACCCTACCTGTGGCAGGGACAAGTGGCAGCACGAAACAAGTATGGGGGTTACCGGAACAAGACTCGATCTACGGTCGACTCAGGAGGTTTAAGTTTTCCTGCAGTGGTTAGCACAATATACTTCCTTGGTAGTACCCAACAGGGTCACCACCTGGCATGTCCCAACATGCCCTCACTGATCATTCTCATCTCAACGAGATTTCAGTCTCACGGTCACTTTTCTCGTGACTGATTCTTTCCTGCAGATTAGTCCGGACCAACATAGGCATATGTGACATGTGAAAATAACCATACTCACTCATACTTCATGTTTAAATGAAGATAAAGTATTATCAAGGGATCATGCATGTATAACTAGCAATATGCAAATTTTATTTGAATTCAACATATTCATGATTCAATTATTCTTGCAACAATCAACCATGCATTCACCATATCAAGTGTTCAAGATGCTTGCCATGAGCATGCAGAAAGATTGGGTGCACTCCAAAACTTTGAAAATTTTATCTTCCCTCCATTATCCTATTTTCAAAATATTCAAATTACCACATAAACTTGAAACACTACAAAAATATGTTTGGAATTTTTTTAAATAAATACTATAATAAACTAGATGAAATTTAAAGAATGTAGGAAAAAGAATTAGTTCATTTGGAGTTAGGGTTAAAAAGTTGTGAGGGTTTTAGTTTCAGGGACCCTTCTGTAAATATAATATTTACTTCTGGGCCCCTGGGTTCAAATCACTCGGCGCCTTTTACTGGAATACTCTTTCCAGAGAAGAAAGTGCATTCTGGCTTTATATGTTTTCACTAACGGAAAACAACACTGACGGTGTTCTGGATTAGGGGGTGCCAACCTAGCCGGCCTGCCACCTCGGATGGGCCGATATGCCCCCGTACGTGACCAAGATGGACTCCGGAAGTCGCAAATGGGAGACGTGATCAAGACTGCCTCAACCGAAGACTTGACGAACACTTCAAGATTATTCCAACCGCCTTATTGCAAGATACCGACCTTGTAACCCTAGACACCCTCCCTGGCGTGTATATAAGCCATAGGGTTTTGCCCGTAGGGGGGATGAGCGCAACATCGAACACCTAGCTATAGTAGTTAGACATATATTACGATCTCGAGGTAGATCAACTCTGTACTCGATACACCTCCATTAATATAAACAGAAGCAGGACGTAGGGTTTTACCTCCATCAAGAGGGCCCGAACCTGGGTAAAACATCGTCTCCCTTTGTCTCTGTTACCATCGATCCGAGATCCGCAGCTCGGGACCCCCTACCCCGAGGTCTGCCGGTTTTTACACCGACACTGGTGCTTTCATTGAGAGTTCCGCTGCGTGATCACCAGAAGGATTGATGGCTCATCTGCAGATCAATTGCATCAATGGCCGTAGGGACGTCTACGCCCCAGGACAGCTTTTCATCTTCAGCAGCATGGTATTTTGCGCCGACTCGACGGGTCATCTGACCTCTATCGAGAACTACGCCCCTGGTCGGATCATGACCTTTGGCGGCCTCGAATACACGGCGGACTCCCATGGCGAGCTCGTCTTATCGGGATGGACTCCCGGCCGGATCGAAAGCTCGGCCGATTCTGGAGGCTCGACTCCGGAATCGAATTCCGTCACGGTGCCCCTTGAGACTCCGGACGCCGCCGCTCCTGCCAGTCTCTCCCCGATTATCGGTCCGGAGATAGATCCGGTACCCACTCCTGAAATTACGCCAGCGCCAGAATCGATCCCGGCGCAGGAATCGGATCCATGCTTGGATTCCCCTCGAACCGGAGACATGTCCGGCTACACACCGGGGCTGCTTCAAATCAGCCCTGCCTACGGCGCATCCATGGATCCTGAGGAGCTATCTCAGCTCGACGAGGTGCTCGACCGTATCCGGAGTATGTCCATCTCGGACGGCAAGACTTCGGTTTATAATCAGATCGGACTTAAAGCCGATGACAGGGAAATTTATACCCCACCTACCGCCCACCTAGTCGCCATGGTCGACGATTTAACCGACGTGTTGGACTACGGCGAACCTTCCGACACGGAGGAAGATGCTGATGGCCCCCTTGAGGACACCTTAACCCCGGTCAACACGGGCAGGTGGACGGCCACATCCACCTATGATGTCTACATGGTGGATACCCCCAAGTCCCCTTCAAGACGTCGACGAAGACGCCGACGGGGGAATAATGGAGAACCTAGTGGCAATGATGCGACAGCCAATAACAATGACGCGGAGGACATTCAAGCCTCCCCCGCAAGGGACGGCACGCCAGACCTACATCTCGGGGACTCCGGCCCCGATGACCTATTCGAAGGGGCCGACGACAATTACATGCCGGAGTCCGAGGAGGACGACAGCCTCGGTACCGAGGACTTCATCGTCCCCGAGGACCCCTTTGAACAAGAACGCTTCCGGCGACGCCTCGTTGCGACGGCTCGGAGCTTAAAACGCAAGCAGCAACAGCTGCAGGAAAATACCGACGCGCTAAATGACAAGTGGGTTGAAGTGCTCTCTGCCGAGCAGGACATGGAAAACCGACGCCATAGTGCGCCGAAGTCTTACCCACGCAGGCGCCTCCTACCAGAATTTGATGAAGACCTCGATCGGCCCCCTAGAGGCCGGGACAGGCCAAGACGAGAAGACCAAGGTGAAAGGCCACCCCCACGGCATCATGGTAAAGACCCCGTGGGCAACCTGGATCCCCACGACGCTAGACGTCGTATTGAAGAAAATAGGGCCCCTCCTCGGTCCATCTACGGATCCAGGGGACGCGCCCCCGCTGGGCTCAACGGCTACGATGCCTGGATGGACAGGAACGACCGTGCCCGAAATCAAGCTTACTCACGGCTCTCTCCCGAGACCCGACGAGACGCTCCTCGGTCCCGAGGTCCAGCTCACCCAATCTACTTTACAGACGGGGTGATGGAGCATCAATTCCTGGAAGGGTTTAAAACCATCAATATAGAATCATATGATGGTACCACGGACCCAGCAGTTTGGATCTAGGATTTCCTCCTGCATATACACATGGCCAATGGAGATGATCTCCATGCCATTAAATATCTGCCGCTCAAACTAAAGGGGCCGGCAAGACACTGGCTTAACATCCTACCTCCTCATTCTATCGGCAGCTGGGAGGCCCTAGAAGACGCCTTTCGAGCAAACTTCCAGGGCACATATGTCCGACCTCCGGACGCTGATGACCTCAGCCGTGTCACCCAGCAGCCAGGCGAATCAGCCCGCAAGTTCTGGAATAGGTTCCTCACTAAGAAGAACCAGATTATAGACTGCTTCGATGCCGAAGCCATCGCCGCTTTCAAAAACAATATCTGAGATGAATGGTTGGCCCGACAGCTCGGACAGGATAAACCAGAACTATGGCAGCCCTGACTTCACTGATGACTCGCTTTTGCACGAGAGAAGATAGCTAGCTCGCCCGAAGTACCCACAACGGCGAGGCAGGCACCTCGGAAATTCGCGACGCCAACGGAAAACCAAAGCGCAATAAAAATAAGTGTAGGTATAAAAATGGCGGAAGCGACACTGAAGACGCCGCGGTCAACGCAGGATTCACCGGACCTAAATCCGGGTAGAAAAGAAAACCCTATAAAGGGAACAAAGACGGACCTAGCCAGCTTGACAGACTCCTGGACCGCCCATGTGGGATTCACGACACCCAGGAAAAACCAGCAACCCACACTAACAGGAATTGCTGGGTGTTTAAGCAAGCCGGGAAGATAGCGGCCGAGGGGCAAAATAAAACCCAACACCGCAGCGACGGCGAGGATGAGCCTCGGTAGCCCACTAATGGAGGGCAGAAGAAGTTTCCAAACGAGGTAACAGAGGTCAATATGATCTACGTCACCCACATCCCCAAGAGGGAGCGGATACGTGCACTTCGGGACGTATACGCGCTGGAGCCAGTCGCCCCGAAGTATAACCCATGGTAGGCCTACCCGATCACTTTCGATAAGCATGATCATCTGACCAGCATCAGGCATGCCGGATCGGCGGCGCTTGTCCTGGACCCCATTGTTGATGGTTATCATCTAACACGCGTCCTAATGGATGGGGGAAGCAGCCTTAACCTCATTTACGAGGATACAGTTCGGAAGATGGGCATCGACTCATCTCGGATCAAGCCGAGCTCTACCACCTTTAAAGGTGTCATCCCGGGCATCGAAGCCCGTTGCACGGGAACAATAACCCTGGAGGTAGTCTTTGGTTCGCCCGAACACTTCAGAAGCGAGGAGTTAATCTTCGACATCGTACCCTTCCGGAGTGGGTACCATGCGCTCCTAGGGCGCACAACCTTCGCCCGCTTTAACGCACTTCCGCATTATGCCTATCTCAAGCTCAAAATGCCGGGACCCGAGGGCGTTATCACTGTCAATGGTAACACAGAACGCTCACTCCGGACAGAAGAACAGACCGCGGCTTTCGCAGCCGAGGTTCAAGCGTCCAAGGAGGCAGCCCGCAGCAGTAAACGCGCTGCCCGCTCTTTGAAGCGCGTCAAGGCTGCACAAGTCGACCTCGGCCTGTTACCCCTGCACCCGAAATAGGGGTGCGGGCTCCTCGAGTGTCCTCTCTATGGGCACTACGTCCCTAGAGTGCATAATTTCGCACTCAAGATCCCCTGGGACGCCGAGGAGCCAAAACAATTCTGAAGTGCCATGCGCGGGTTAACCACGCAATGGCAAGGCTTAGAACCCCAGCACAGGCAGGTGTCTGTAAAAGAAGCAGCCAAAAAATGCATACGTCCAGGTGGCCTTAACCACAGAGTGACTTCGGCCACACCTCCACTCAAGGAGCTCGGCCAATCAAACACTTAGAGTGTCTAAAGGGCCAGAAGGGCATCGACCTTCGCAAATTCTTCGTCTTCAATCAGGACGATCTGGTCAACAATTCGGGAACGCAGACGTGCGGCAGGCTTCGGTCCGGATCCTTTAAAATCCATTAGTAATTATCCGACCTGTTTTTTCTCCTCCTTCTTTATCGTTTACATTGTATTCTTTCCATTATTCTTGTCTACAGGGCATGTACATGATTGATATTATGAAATAAAGAAACCGTGCCCTTTCAAGGTCCCTATTGTATTTCTTTATCAGCATAGCTCTGGAACGATGAAGTTCTCTAAATAAAGATGCAATTGTATCACAAAAAGTCCGATGTGTTCGGCGTCTCGGATTTTGGCCTTATATGCATCAGTTTCGAACCTAGATTTTGGCCAATAGTTGGGTTGCCCGGCTCCTATGTGTACCCCTTACGTTTCCGATGAATTCGGCTAAAGGCGTAACGGGAGAACCACTGCGATTGCGCCGCCAGGTCAATTGGCGTGGCGCCTCAGTGGAGAAAGCCGAAAACTGACTATCTAGGTAAGCGTAAACTGGTCCGCCATCCGGAGACCGCGTCAAGCGATGTGGTCATATAGATCACCCGTGTTAAACGAAGGGCTTTTCTCTTCTAGCCGAAGTGTGCTATGGCCTTGACCTCGGCCAATTAAGCCAAACACTTCCAACACCGGGGGCTGGTCATCACCCCCACAGTCAAACTCCTATGGCTAAATGAAAGACTTCAAGCCACCATAGTCCGATTGCCTAGTTCCTCTAAGTCATCGACCGCCCATGGGTACCGAGACGTCGGCTAAGGGTCAAGCATGGCTTAGGGAACACCCTTTGTATGACCTACACTGGGGCTGAAGCCGACGACTGGCCACTCTCATTTTAAAAGTCATATCGGAGGAATAATCGAATTACTAAATAAACACATATGGAATTTCAAGCCATTTTCATTTCAAACGATAAAGTTTTTACATCATACACCCCGACATTCCGGAGTACCTAAAAATACAGGGTGTCCTTAGGGCACATGGCCTCGGTGGTCCGAGCTCCTGCCTCCACCTTGGTGAAGAACTGCTCAGCGGTCCGCGGCTTATCGGCAGGGGGGCCAGCAACACAAGTCTCCGCATCAACTTTGCGGAAGTGCGTCTTCACGCACGCGTATGCCTTCCGTGCCCCTTCGAAGCACGCGGACCTCTTCCAGCGGTCAACGCAGGGCACGGCATCTCGAAGACGAGCCGACAGACCGAAGAGACTCCTCGGCATGGCTTCGGCCGGCCACAGAGCAACGCAGAGATCCGGGAGTGCTGGCCTGGTCATGCGGAACAGCTCGACTAGCTGCTTCACTCGATGATTTAGCAACTGCGCCGAGGGGGACCCTGGGAATTGACCCCAGAAGGCTTTCTCTGCCTCATGACCTGCCAACTGGCCGAAATAGGCCACCGCATCCTCTGCACTCTGCGGGAGATCCTCGAAGACCTCTGCGGAACGCCATAACTGGGTGAGCTCGACACACCCTTTGCTGCCAAACGCACACTGCAGCAAAAGTATCTTACCCGAGGCGATTTGTTCCACTTGCTGGAGCACCTCGCGGTCCGCACGAGCCGAGGTGTTGAGTTTGGAGTGGGCACGTTGAAGCTTCTTGAGCTCCTCTTTCGCGCGCCGCTCCTCCTCCTAAAGCTTGTCGCGTGCTTCAAACACGCCCTTCAGGGTCTCCTCGACCTCCAGCACCCGCGCCTGGTGCTTCTCCCCGGCCGCCTTCTCGGCGGCCCGTGCCTTCTCGGCTTTGGTGGCAGCGGCTTTCTGCTGCCGCACTTCCTTCCGAGCCCTTTCCAGCTCGCCTCTGAGCGTCTCCAGCTCCGCTGTCAACATATTTAAGTCTTAGTTGTTTTCCTCAAAATACAACACACACAGAAAAGTTTCACCTTGTTTACCTTGAGATCACTCAAGTCTCCTGTTCATCTCTTCGGAGACGGAGTCCGGAACCAAGGTTGATACCTGTAATATAACCAAATCCTTGTTAGATGAAAAATGGCCTAGACCATCAACATGCTCCAGGACAGCCACTTCGGGTAGCGTCCTGGGGGCTCATTAACAGGCTCCTACTTACTCAAGCGACCCCGATGACGGTTTCTTGAAACCGACTTCGGGCTCGGGGGCTACTCACTCATTACGCCGTTTAGCAGGCTACAAATTTCGAAACGACAAAGCAAACCGAATGCGCAGAAGACGTACCTCGAAACCTGCTACAAGGTTTTTGAAGACCTCGTGCAGGCCGGCCTCTGCGGACCGGTAGCCTTCCAGCGCCGTGCCTATCAAGGCGCGGTGCTCCTCCTTAAGGGAGCAGCCCTTTAGGGCCTCCTCCACCTCCTCGTCCCACCCCGCGCCGGTCCGTCCTTGGACAGCAGGCTGGGGTGGAGGGATGACCTCGGATGGATCCACCCGAGGAGCCCCCGTCTGCAAAGGCGGTGCCGAGGTGGACTCCGGATGGGCCGACATCTGACCCAGCCCTTCTTCGATGACCTCGGGGCGCTTCGTCCCCTGGTCTTGTTGGGCCGAGGTTTCAACCTCGGCCATGATCACCGCATCGTCGGCCCCCGCCGTGTTGACCTCAGGGGCCAGCATGGATGTTGCCTCCCCCAGACCGACTTGCATCGGGGGAGAAGCAGCGGGCTCTGAAGTCCCGCTAGCGGACGGTAACCCGTCCGAAGAGCCACTGGGGATCACCTTCGGCGGTCTGCGTATGAAAAGTCGCTTCTGTGAAAATTTCTCTTGATGAAACAATGACTCAAGCAAGGGAGACAGGGATAAAGGCTTACCCTCGAGGTGCCGGCTTCTTCCTCCCCGTTTTGAGGGGGTCTTCCTCTGAGTCACCAGAGAGCTCGGCTCTCTCCGACGACTTGTTGGCGGCCTCTGATGAGGCTCGACTCAGCCCCTTTTGGCCCTTGGGCGGCATGCCCACGTCGGCGTCTTCTGACACCGACCTCTTCCCCTTCGGGGGGGGGGGGGGGGAATCTCCTCCTCGCCTTCCTCAGCGCCACCATCTTGAGCGGCAGAGGTATGGGTCTCCTCTGATCGGGTGACCGAAGTCCCCCGGGTCCGAGCACTAGACCTCCCCGTTTGGGTCTTCGTCCCTTTGGAAGCCACCACATGTGGCTCCTCGGTCAGAAGCGCCGAGAGCAGGGGAGTTTGGGGTTGTTCCGGCAATGGGACTGGGCATCGTACCCCCTTTACCCATGCCGACCACTTCTGCAAAATGTCAAAAGACGATGTCTCAAATAAAGACTTTACTCCTCGGAGCAGCAAGCAAAGAATGAAAGATTGAAGGACGGAACCACTCACCGAGGGGGCCTCATAGCCGTGTTCGAGGCCGCGGTCCTCTCCCTCCTGGGGAATCTTGTCCTTGGCCAGCTTCATGAGCTTTGTCCACATAGTGGCCAAGGTGGAGCGGAAGAAGGTGTTGGTGGTGTCCATGTCCTCGGGCTTCTATGCCCACATCGGGGTGGCCCGAAGTTGGAAGGGAAGGATGCGGCGGTTGAGCATGACGTTGATGACATCGGCCAGCTCAGCCTTCCCCGCGGTGGTCCACCACACGATCCTCTCGACCAGGGTCTCTACCTCTTCGGGCTTCCCCCAAGCGACGCCCTTTTCCTTCCAAGACTTGAGTTTCTTGGGAGGCCCGGCCGAGAATGCCGGGACCTCAGTTTGACCAGCGGCAAGGGGTTCGGTGATATAGAACCATTCCCTTTGCCACTCCTTCACCGTCTCGATGAAGGTGCCCTTGAACCAGGTGGCCCCCTGGTTCTTGCTGATCATTGCCCCTCCGCACTCTGCAAGTTCGGAGCCGCTTGACTTCGGTTTAATCCCGAAGAGCTTCAGCCATAGGCCGAAGTGTGGCTCATAGCGGAGGAAGGCCTTGCAGACTGTTATGAAAGCGGCGAGGTGGAGAATGGAGTTGGGGGCTAGGTGATGGAAATTTAACCCATAGTAAAACATGATCCCGCGCACGAAAAGGTGCAGTGGGAACCCCAGGCCTCAGATGAGGTGGGGAACAAAGACCACCCGTTCCCCGGCGTTGGGAGTGGGTACCAGCTCGTCGGCCTCTAGAGCGCGGGCGGCGACGTCACGGGCTAGATACCCCGCGTCGCGTAGCTCGGCGATGGTCACCGCCGTCACGGTGGAGCCGCCCCAGTGCCCCTTAAGGGTATCGGCCATGGCTGATGGGGAAATTGAGCTTGCGTATGAGCAAGGCGTAAGAGTTGGATCTAGGCGTTGGAGCTAGACAAAGCAGCAGCAAGGGAGGAATGGGAGCGTAGGCTATCGCGTTGTTCTCCCCATTGCCTTTATAAGCCTATGAAAGGCCAAGAGCCCCCTTTGCTGCGCCGATAAATTCGTGATTATTATCAAAGATGCCGATGAGACATATGGGGAAACGAAATTTTGATGATATCCCTAAGAAAGCGGGCACGATCTCTGCCTCGACGGGACGTGCCAGTAAAGGAGCCGCCTCGAAACGTGATTTGAGGGGAGGCAGTAACTGCTCAACCTGTCGTGGGGCGGACCTCTCCGATAAAGCTGTCAGGCCGGATTGGGTTGTTCATACCGGCACAGCAAGCCTTCGAGGCTAAGATACTTGCTCACCTCGGACAGGGTACAAGCTCGGTTGGACCACGGATGTCGATGCTCTATTAGTAGAATTCAAAATATAAGGTGGAACTCGTCTGTCAAGCCGAAGACTCCGGATCCAAAGTGATGGTTCAAAGTCGTCCTCGGCGTAGAAGACCAGTTCGGGGGCTACTGACGGTGTCCTGGATTAGGGGGTGCCAACCTAGCCGGCCTGCCACCTCGGATGGGCCGATATGCCCCCGTACATGACCAAGATGGACTCCGGAAGTCGCAAATGGGAGACGTGATCAAGACTGCCTCAACCGAAGACTTGACGAACACTTCAAGATTATTCCAACCGCCTTATTGCAAGATACCGACCTTGTAACCCTAGACACCCTACCTGGCGTGTATATAAGCCATAGGGTTTAGCCCGTAGGGGGGATGAGCGCAACATCGAACACCTAGCTATAGTAGTTAGACATATATTACGATCTCGAGGTAGATCAACTCTGTACTCGATACACCTCCATTAATATAAACAGAAGCAGGACGTAGGGTTTTACCTCCATCAAGAGGGCCCGAACCTGGGTAAAACATCGTCTTCCAAGATCTTGGTAGATCTTTGTGTCTTGGTCCTCCAAGAAACAAAACTCGGTATCTCTATCTACTGCCGAAGCGGAATACATTGCCGCGGGGATCATGTTGTGCTCAATTAGTGTGGATGACCCAAACTCTTAAAGACTATGGTGTGCATAAGAGACATGTGCCATTACTATGTGACAATGAGAGTGCTATTAAGATTGCACACAATCCCGTGCAACATTCTCGAACTAAGCATATTGAGGTTCGTCACCATTTCATTCGAGATCATGTTGAGAAAGGTGACATTGACCTTAAACATGTTCGTACCGACAAGCAATTGGTGGATATCTTTACCAAACCTCTTGATGTGAAGGTATTTTGCCACTTGAGGAGTGAGTTGAACATCAATGATGCTTCAAACTTGAACTAGAGACTCACTTAGATGCATACGAGGGCATGAGCATTCTTGACTAATCCATGATTTTCCATGATCATATTATATCTTGGACATTTTGCTCCCTTGTATTGTATCTAACCTTTTGTAGGTACTTGGACAAGCTCCATGTCACAAGATTGCATCTCACTCTTATCTTGAGCAATCTTGTATAACCCAAGTATCAACAATTCGTGGTAGGACAAGGAACAAGACAACCTAAACATATCCTTTTGACAACACTTGAGTTTATGCTTCATTCTTGTCATTTTGGATATACATGTTGTTCCTTGCAAATCTAACCCATGTGGGAAGATGAACTACAAATGATAGGATTGCTCCCAACTTCAACTCATGAGCATCCACTTCAAGTTCAACTACATGATGGACATCATCACCAAATCCCAATGTAAGTTCTCACATCTTAGAGAAGCTTTACTCAAAGTCATGAGCCAAAGCAACTCAACAAGGTGTGAATACATTGAAATGCTTAAAGGAAAAAATGGTAACCCCATTTTGAGCGTAACGATGAGTATGACATATGATCAAGTATTCTCACTTGATTCCTAAGTCAATATACTCTAACATAGGTGACCTAGTCGCCGACCCATGAAGTTCTCTAGTGTTTCTTTTGAGTTTCTCTTCTTGCTAGTGTCTTCCTTTTTCAAAAAAAAACTTCATCTAGATGTTTATCTGTTTATTTTCTTTCAGTGTTCTCTTCTCTTAGCTAGTTTAGTAGTTAATTCATTGCAGATCTTTGTGAGGATTCCTTTGCCTAGTGAGCTGAGTTGACAAATTTTTCCAATTGCACCAGACTCGGTCACACTGAATGGATTCAACTCGGAGTCACCAATTTTGCTGCTCTAAAGGATTTTCCGTCAAATATTTTTTAGTTTTCTGTTCCAGCTCCACTCAATCATTCTTATCCTCTTCTTGCATCTGGAACTACTCAATGGCTAGATGTATTTCTCAAGGACCACACCTACTTGACCAATAACCTTGAAGTAGCCCTTCTTGGAAATTGATGTCAAAGGGGGAGAGAGATGTACATCAAAGCTTATCATCACAAGCTCTTCTTTGTACAAAAAGGAGAGAGAGATGCACTTTTCAGGAGGAGAGAATGTTACATGTTTCTAAGAGGGGAGAAACATGATATTTATGTTGGTTGCTTTAGTTTTCTCACCCTACCTACTCCCAATATCCAATGTCAGATTCAGGGGAAGAGGAAGTTCTTTAAGGGGAGACAACTATTTTCTTTTGGGGACATGTATGCCTCTGACGGAAGTATTTTAGCAATACTCTCTTCTACATGTCATCCCAATCTTGGTTTCTTGTTGATCTTGTGTCTTTTCTTGAAGAAATTATCTTGTGTTATCTAACCCTGTTTTCTCAAGTATATTTCTTTAGGTACTTGATCAAGAACTTCGAGGTAAGTATATGCATCACACTCATGTACATGATGACTGCTTGCTTTTGCACATATTGTTTGCAAGTAGATAATCATGAACATGTGAGTACTTCAATTTTAGTTTGTTGCTCTGATGCATGTAGCCAAGATACGTGTTACATGTGTATTTGCTTCACCTTGTGCCTCTGCTTTCCATGAACTATCATCAGCTACTATGCACATCTTTAGGGGGAGCTCATACATGTTACATGTTTTCTTCAAAGCTTTCATATAATCTTCAATTACATCTTCATTTGAAGCTTTGATGTATGTTGTCATCAATTACCAAAAAGGGGGAGATTGAAAGCACATTTGCTCCCTTGGTGGTTTTGGTAATTTATGCCAACATACATGTTGTTGGACTAATGCTTCTATCTAGTGAATTTCAGACAAGTTCAACAATAGCATGGCAAGGACAAGGATTAATGGATGTGGACCCTTCAAAATGCTAAGGACAAAGATTGGCAAAGCTTCAAGATTCTATTTTTGGTTAAGTGATCCAAAATCACATTGAGTCCATAGGAAAAGCCAATACTATTAAAAGGGGATGAGGTTTTGGTCATGACTCAGTTGCTCAAATGCTTAGTGATATTGCTCCAAAACTCCCAATATTTCCCACTTCCATCCTATCCAAATCCTGAAAAGTTGATCTCGGTCCCACTGAAACTTTCCTATCCGGACCCACCGAGACTGCTATACACTATGCCACATGCCAAACCCTAACTTATCGGTCTCACCGAAATGGTTCTCGGTCTCATCGAGAAGGCTTGACCAACTTGCTATAACATTGTTACTTCACTTCAGAATTTCCGAGATGAAATTTTCGGTCTCACCGAGACCTGGTCTTGCCCTAGCCATTGCACTTCGGTCTCACTGAGAAGGTTATATCAGTCCCACCGAAAAGCCTAACGTTCATGTCTTTTACACTAGTCGGTCTCACCGAGATTTTCATGTCGGTGTCACCGAGTTGGGTACTTGTAACGGTTGGATTTTAGGTGAAGGCTATATATACCCCTCCACCACCCTCTTACCAAGTAAGAGAGCCATCAGAACGTGCCTACATTTCCACCATACATTTTCTGAGAGAGAACCACCTACTCATGTGTTGAGATCAAGATATTCCAATCCTACCATTTGAACCTTGATTTCTAGCCTTTCCCAAGTTGCTTTCCACTCAAATTCTTCTTCCACCAAATCCAAATCTGTGAGGAACTGTTTGAGTGTTGGGGAGACTATCATTTGAAGCACAAGAGCAAGGAGTTCATCATCAACACACCATCTATTACCTTTTGGAGAGTGGTGTCTCCTAGATTTGTTAGGTGTCACTTCGGAGCCGCCAAGAGTTTGTAAGGGCAAGGAGATTGCCTACTTCATGAAGATCTACCCCGAGTGAGGCTAGTCCTTCATGGACAGAAGCCATGGTGGAATAGGCAAGGTTGCTTCTTCGTGGACCCTTTGTGGGTGGAGCCCTCCGTGGACTCGCGCAACCGTTACCCTCCGTGGGTTGAAGCCTCCATCAACGTGGACGTACGATAGCACCACCTATCGGAACCACGCCAAAAATCATCGTGTCTTCATTGCGTTTGATCTTCCATACTCTTCCCCTTTACTTTCCGTACACTTGCATGCTTTACTATTTCCACTTTAGAAAATGAAAGCGTAAACTTCTAAACGCGCCTCTACTTAAACTAAGCTGGCCCCGCTGGTCAGTGACTCGTACCTCTTCGCTGGCTCGCTGACGAGCGGGTCCCACCTAGCTCTCTCTCTCTCCTCCTCGCGATGTCTTCTTCTTCCTTTCGACAGGAACAGAGGAGGGCGACAGCGTCGATCGCTGCGGCGGCTACGGGGCTTGAGGCGGGCCGGCGAGGGCGGGGATGGATGCGGGACTCCATGCCACGGCCAGGGATGGGTCGCACAGCGCCGGGGGATGGCCGGAGGGAGTGTGGTGACCGGAGGCAGTAGGCGGCGGCTTTCGGCCGGAATCGAGGAAGATGTACACGTCCGGTTGATTGAGTGCTCGGGGAAGCTCACAGCAGGGAGTAGGAGAGGCGTGGTGATCGAGGGAGGGCTCGGGTGGCCCTTATATAGGCGTGGGCAGGTCGGTTGGTGCGCTCCCGTGGTAGGCATTGTGGCAGCGGCCACTAACGCGGCAGGTGAGGCCGTAGCTTGGCCGGTGGGGGGACGGTGGGAAGTTCGTATGAATGGTGTTCTGACGATGCAGGGAGGAGACACGTGGCAGGGGAGGTGCAGTGGATGGTGCAACCGCGTGCGGCGCGTCGGTGGCCATGCTTATCCTAGGATGGCCATGGATTTTGGCCGGCGGCCGTTGCACCGGACTGGTGCTATGCTGGCGGCGAAGAACGGCTGACAGAGGGGGCCAGGAAGGTTGCCGGTAGGTGCGCATTGAAGCTCGGGAGGAGTGACGAGCAAGGGAGCTTGGTTTCTGCTGGATTCATCTGAACCCAAATTCCTGCATACAAGGTGTTTGTAGAAATGCCAGAGCTAGCTAGGGAATTCGGTTGAATGTGAAATTTGGCAGAATAGAGGCTCATCAAATGATAAAGATGATGGTGTACTTGGATGGACAAAATGAATAAATTGCAAGTGCAAGTTTTGGCCAAATTCAGTTCTGGACCCAAACTTGGAGGATTTATTTGGTGGATTTAAGAAATGCCAATGAAGCTGATCTTCTGGGCTTAAGGGTTTGGTTGGAAGGACTATGAGGTGGAACAATTTCAGAATTTTTGGAGCAAGGAAAATTAGGGTTGCACTTATAACCTAAGAATGGGACAGAATTGAAAAGAGGATGTTTTGCTCAAAAAATTTAAAGGACCATGATGGGTTTTTGCATAAAAGTGATCTATAGGCATCTCATGACCCCTCATAATTTTTGTGGAAGTTTAAAAGAATTATTTGAAATAGTTGTAGTGCAACAGAAGCATTTCAAAGATTGAAAATGCTATTAAAAGAATCATTTTGGGGAAAATTTTATTATGAAAATATTTCCTATTGTTATTTAAAATATAAATGAAATGATTTAAGGAAACTACCAAAGCCCACAATATTTTTCCAAAATTTTCTATATGGAGGGAAGAATTTTGGAAAACAGAAAATAGAAAATACTCTGAAATTAATAAAAGACCTAATATAATTCAAAATTTTATTTTTATCAAAATTTTATTTAGTAAAAACGTGGGTTAAAATTTTGGTGTTACAGCCTACTTCGTGAAGATCTACCCCGAGTGAGGCTAGTCCTTCGTGGACGGACGCCATGGTGGAATAGGCAAGGTTGCTTCTTCGTGGACCCTTTGTGGGTGGAGCTCTCTATGGACTCGCGCAACCATTACCCTCCGTGGGTTGAAGCCTCCATCAACGTGGACGTACAATAGCACCACCTATCGGAACCACGCCAAAAATCATCGTGTCTTCATTGCGTTTGATCTTACATACTCTACCCCTTTACTTTCTGTACACTTGCATGCTTTACTATTTCCGCTGCTCAATCTCTAGATATGCATGTGTAGGAAGTCTTGGTGTTATCTTAACTTGTGCCAAAATCTACCTAAATTTCAAGTGAACTAAAAACTGCACCTTGGTTGGTTAAGAGTCTATTCACCCCCCCCCCTCTAGACCTATCTCCTCGACCCAACAATTGGTATCAGAGCTTTGGTCTCCACTGCTTTGGTTTAATCACCATTGGAGGGAGATGGATGTGTCTACTATGGGGAGTCTTAGACGTAGAGTGTCTATTCTCAATGGGGAGTATTATCATTTTTGGAAGGATGAAATGCTTGATATCTTTGTTGAATTTAACTTGAGCAAGTACATTCATAATCCTTATGTGCCTCCCATTGATCCCTTGCATCCCACTCATGAAGAGGAAATTGACATGCTTCGTAATCTTAGAACCATCAATCTTATCATTAGAGGATTACCTAAAATTGTGCTTGGTTGTATGCAAAACTTTGAGTGTGCCTATACTCTATGGAATGACATGGAAAAGCGATATCCCGACTATTCTTTAAAGAATCTTGATGAGATTCTTCATAAGACTATTGCTTTTCACAAGATGAAGCCTAGTGATCCTAACTTTGATGATTGCTTGTTTGAGCTTCATGATCTTATGCGTGCTAAAGTAGATGTTAGAACTATTAGTAACATTATCATGAAAGCCATTAGAATTCATAAACTTGAACATTGTCATGATCATGAAACTAATGAATTCATTGCCCTAGGTGATGATCACATACATGTTGATGATGATGATGATGTTGAGCATGGCTATTATGATGAGGACGAGGAATTTGATATTGAATATGAGAAGACCATGAGGAATCTTAGTCTTATGGCAAATCTTCGAGATTACATGGCCGGAGGAAAAGAGTGGACTCTTGATAGTGGATGTACCGATCACATGACCGGAGATAGAGACATGTTTCGTGAGCTTGCAAAAAATGATGGTCCACGCAAGTATGTGACTTTTGGAGACAACTCCAAGGGTAAGGTACTTGGCCTTGGTAAGGTGGCCATATCCAATGATAACTCCATACAAAATGTTATGCTTGTTGAATCCCTTGGTTACAATCTTCTTTTCGTATCTAGACTAGCTGACTTTGGTTTCAATGTTCTATTTACCAAAGTAGATTGCCAAGTGTTTCGTCGATATAATCATAATATGGTCGTTACCGGCATTCGTAGAGGTGATCTATGCATTGTTGACTTCACTAAAAGAGCCCAACCTCGTACATGTTTAATTGCTAAATCTTCTAAAGGTTGGTTATGGCATAGGAGACTTGGACATGTTGGTTGGCGTAATCTTGATAAACTTGTTAAAGGAGATCATATTCTTGGTGTGAAAGATGTTATATCTGACAAGGATCGACTTTGTAGTGCTTGCCAAGAAGGAAAACAAGTTGGAGGAAGCCATCCCGTGAAAAACATTATGACCACGAGAAGACCACTCGAGCTGCTTCACATGGATCTCTTTGGTCCCAACTCCTATAAGAGTCTTGGTGGTAACTCTTTCGGTTTGGTCATTGTTGATGATTTTTCCAGATTTACGTGGGTGTTCTTTCTCAATGACAAATCACAGGTACAAAAGATCTTCAAGAACTTCGCAAGGAAGGCCCAAAATCATTTTGAAGTAAAGATCAAGAAGGTTCGGAGTGAGAACGGAACGGAGTTCAAGAACGCCAATGTGGATACCTTTCTTGATGAGGAGGGCATTTCACATGAGTTCTCGGCTACGTACACACCTCAACAAAATGGATTTGTTGAGAGGAAGAACCGGACTCATATTGAGATGGCAAGGACAATGCTTGATGAATACAAGACGCCAAAACACTTTTGGGCAGAAGCGGTTGAGACAGCTTGTCATGCTACAAATCGACTCTATCTTCACAAGCTACTTGGTAAAATGGCGTATGAACTACTCACTGGTAACAAACCACAAGTTGGATACTTTCGAATATTTGGCTCAAAATGTTACATTCTTGATAAGCATCGTCGTACAAAGTTTGCTCCTAAATCCCATGAAGGTTTTATACTTGGTTACGGATCGAACTTTCACACTTACCGTGTCTACAACAACTTCACTCGAAAAGTTGAAGAGACGGTAGATGTAAAGTTTGATGAGACTAACGGCTCACAAGTCGAGCAATTGCCAATTGATGTAGCAGATCAAGAACCATCGGAAGCAATCCAAGACTTGTCCATTGGCAAGATTCAACCCGTGGAAGTGAAGGAGAGTACTTCGTCAATTCAAGTGGAAGCCCCAACTTCACGTCAAGGTGAACAACAAGTTGACATGGAGGCATCCACCAGTGGAACACGTCAAGACGAAGGGAATGAGGAAGTGCAACAAGATGGTCCTCCTCAACCTCCTTCTCCACCTCCACAAGTGAACAACGACAACAACAATGAAGAAGAAGATGATGATGATGAGGAAGCCTCACCACAACCCAAGCAAAAGGTACCTTAAGTTAGAGCAAGAATTGACAAGAATCATCCCGTCGAACAAATACTTGGAGATATCCAATCCGGGAGAATCACTCGCTCTAAATCTCGTTTAGCTAACTTTTGTGAGCATTACTCATTCATCTCTAGTGTTCAACCTTTGAAGGTAGAAGAAGCTCTCAAGGATCCCGATTGGGTAAATGCAATGCATGAGGAGCTACACAACTTCGAGAGGAATCAAGTGTGGACGTTGGTTGAGAAGCCTAAAGATGAGCAAAACATTATTGGAACCAAATGGGTGTTTCGGAATAAGCAAGATGAAGATGGACAAGTTGTACACAACAAGGCTCGTCTCGTAGCACAAGGTTACACACAAGTCGAAGGTATGGACTATGGTGAGACCTATGCCCCCGTTGCTAGACTTGAGTCCATTCGCATTCTACTTGCCTATGCCAATCACCATGATATCACTCTTTACCAAATGGATATTAAAAGTGTTTTCTTAAATGGTGAAATTGAGGAGGAAGTATATGTTAAGCAACCTCCCAGATTTGTTAATCCCAGGAAACCTAATCATGTTTACAAACTTTGTAAAGCTCTTTATGGTCTTAAACAAGCCCCTAGAGCTTGGTACAAATGCTTGACTCAGTTTCTTCTTGAAAAAGGTTTCGAAATTGGGAAAATTGATTCAACATTGTTCACTAAGAGGGTTAATGGAGAACTATTTGTATGCCAAATTTATGTTGATGACATTATCTTTGGATCTACTAACCCCTCTTTTAGTGAAAAGTTTGGAAGGTTGATGTCGGAAAAGTATGAGATGTCTATGATGTGTGAACTCAAATTCTTTCTTGGCTTGCAAATCAAGCAAACTAAGGAGGGTACCTTTGTTTCACAAACAAAGTATACCAAGGACTTGTTCAAGAAGTTCAACATGCAAGAAAGTAAAGGTATGAACAATCCAATGCCCACGAGTGGACATCTTGACTTGACTAAGGATGGCAAACCGGTTGATCAAAAGTTTTATCGATCTATGATTGGTTCATTACTATATCTATGTGCCTCCCGTCCCGACATTACGCTAAGCATGTGCATGTGTGCACGATACCAAGCGGCACCAAAAGAGTGTCATCTTAAGGCTGTGAAAAGAATTGTGAGATACTTGTTATATACACCAAACTTTGGCATTTGGTATCCCAAAGGATCTTCTTTTGATCTTGTTGGCTACTCCGATTCGGACTATGCCGGAGACAAGGTTGGTAGAAAATCCACTTCGGGTACATGTCAATTTCTTGGTAGATCTCTTGTGTCTTGGTCCTCCAAGAAACAAAACTCGGTATCTCTATCTACTGCCGAAGCGGAATACATTGCCGCGGGGATCATGTTGTGCTCAATTAGTGTGGATGACCCAAACTCTTAAAGACTATGGTGTGCATAAGAGACATGTGCCATTACTATGTGACAATGAGAGTGCTATTAAGATTGCACACAATCCAGTGCAACATTCTCGAACTAAGCATATTGAGGTTCGTCACCATTTCATTCGAGATCATGTTGAGAAAGGTGACATTGACCTTAAACATGTTCGTACCGACAAGCAATTGGTGGATATCTTTACCAAACCTCTTGATGTGAAGGTATTTTGCCACTTGAGGAGTGAGTTGAACATCAATGATGCTTCAAACTTGAACTAGAGACTCACTTAGATGCATACGAGGGCATGAGCATTCTTGACTAATCCATGATTTTCCATGATCATATTATATCTTGGACATTTTGCTCCCTTGTATTGTATCTAACCTTTTGTAGGTACTTGGACAAGCTCCATGTCACAAGATTGCATCTCACTCTTATCTTGAGCAATCTTGTATAACCCAAGTATCAACAATTCGTGGTAGGACAAGGAACAAGACAACCTAAACATATCCTTTTGACAACACTTGAGTTTATGCTTCATTCTTGTCATTTTGGATATACATGTTGTTCCTTGCAAATCTAACCCATGTGGGAAGATGAACTACAAATGATAGGATTGCTCCCAACTTCAACTCATGAGCATCCACTTCAAGTTCAACTACATGATGGACATCATCACCAAATCCCAATGTAAGTTCTCACATCTTAGAGAAGCTTTACTCAAAGTCATGAGCCAAAGCAACTCAACAAGGTGTGAATACATTGAAATACTTAAAGGAAAAAATGGTAACCCCATTTTGAGCGTAACGATGAGTATGACCTATGATCAAGTATTCTCACTTGATTCCTAAGTCAATATACTCTAACATAGGTGACCTAGTCGCCGACCCATGAAGTTCTCTAGTGTTTCTTTTGAGTTTCTCTTCTTGCTAGTGTCTTCCTTTTTCAAAAAAAAACTTCATCTAGATGTTTATCTGTTTATTTTCTTTCAGTGTTCTCTTCTCTTAGCTAGTTTAGTAGTTAATTCATTGCAGATCTTTGTGAGGATTCCTTTGCCTAGTGAGCTGAGTTGACAAAATTTTCCAATTGCACCAGACTCGGTCACACTGAATGGATTCAACTCGGAGTCACCAATTTTGCTGCTCTAAAGGATTTTCCGTCAAATATTTTTTAGTTTTCTGTTCCAGCTCCACTCAATCATTCTTATCCTCTTCTTGCATCTGGAACTACTCAATGGCTAGATGTATTTCTCAAGGACCACACCTACTTGACCAATAACCTTGAAGTAGCCCTTCTTGGAAATTGATGTCAAAGGGGGAGAGAGATGTACATCAAAGCTTATCATCACAAGCTCTTCTTTGTACTAAAAGGAGAGAGAGATGCACTTTTCAGGAGGAGAGAATGTTACATGTTTCTAAGAGGGGAGAAACATGATATTTATGTTGGTTGCTTTAGTTTTCTCACCCTACCTACTCCCAATATCCAATGTCAGATTCAGGGGAAGAGGAAGTTCTATAAGGGGAGACAACTATTTTCTTTTGGGGACATGTATGCCTCTGACAGAAGTATTTTAGCAATACTCTCTTCTACATGTCATCCCAATCTTGGTTTCTTGTTGATCTTGTGTCTTTTCTTGAAGAAATTATCTTGTGTTATCTAACCCTGTTTTCTCAAGTATATTTCTTTAGGTACTTGATCAAGAACTTCGAGGTAAGTATATGCATCACACTCATGTACATGATGACTGCTTGCTTTTGCACATATTGTTTGCAAGTAGATAATCATGAACATGTGAGTACTTCAATTTTAGTTTGTTGCTCTGATGCGTGTAGCCAAGATACGTGTTACATGTGTATTTGCTTCACCTTGTGCCTCTGCTTTCCATGAACTATCATCAGCTACTATGCACATCTTTAGGGGGAGCTCATACATGTTACATGTTTTCTTCAAAGCTTTCATATAATCTTCAATTACATCTTCATTTGAAGCTTTGATGTATGTTGTCCTCAATTACCAAAAAGGGGGAGATTGAAAGCACATTTGCTCCCTTGGTGGTTTTGGTAATTTATGCCAACATACATGTTGTTGGACTAATGCTTCTATCTAGTGAATTTCAGACAAGTTCAACAATAGCATGGCAAGGACAAGGATTAATGGATGTGGACCCTTCAAAATGCTAAGGACAAAGATTGGCAAAGCTTCAAGATTCTATTTTTGGTTAAGTGATCCAAAATCACATTGAGTCCATAGGAAAAGCCAATACTATTAAAAGGGGATGAGGTTTTGGTCATGACTCAGTTGCTCAAATGCTTAGTGATATTGCTCCAAAACTCCCAATATTTCCCACTTCCATCCTATCCAAATCCTGAAAAGTTGATCTCGGTCCCACTGAAACTTTCCTATCCGGACCCACCGAGACTGCTATACACTATGCCACATGCCAAACCATAACTTATCGGTCTCACCGAAATGGTTCTCGGTCTCATCGAGAAGGCTTGACCAACTTGCTGTAACATTGTTACTTCACTTCAGAATTTCCGAGATGAAATTTTCGGTCTCACCGAGACCTGGTCTTTCCCTAGCCATTGCACTTCGGTCTCACTGAGAAGGTTATATCAGTCCCACCGAAAAGCCTAACGTTCATGTCTTTTACACTAGTCGGTCTCACCGAGATTTTCATGTCGGTGTCACCGAGTTGGGTACTTGTAACGGTTGGATTTTAGGTGAAGGCTATATATACCCCTCCACCACCCTCTTACCAAGTAAGAGAGCCATCAGAACGTGCCTACATTTCCACCATACATTTTCTGAGAGAGAACCACCTACTCATGTGTTGAGATCAAGATATTCCAATCCTACCATTTGAACCTTGATTTCTAGCCTTTCCCAAGTTGCTTTCCACTCAAATTCTTCTTCCACCAAATCCAAATCTGTGAGGAACTGTTTGAGTGTTGGGGAGACTATCATTTGAAGCACAAGAGCAAGGAGTTCATCATCAACACACCATCTATTACCTTTTGGAGAGTGGTGTCTCCTAGATTTGTTAGGTGTCACTTCGGAGCCGCCAAGAGTTTGTAAGGGCAAGGAGATTGCCTACTTCATGAAGATCTACCCCGAGTGAGGCTAGTCCTTCATGGACAGAAGCCATGGTGGAATAGGCAAGGTTGCTTCTTCGTGGACCCTTTGTGGGTGGAGCCCTCCGTGGACTCGTGCAACCGTTACCCTCCGTGGGTTGAAGCCTCCATCAACGTGGACGTACGATAGCACCACCTATCGGAACCACGCCAAAAATCATCGTGTCTTCATTGCGTTTGATCTTCCATACTCTTCCCCTTTACTTTTCGTACACTTGCATGCTTTACTATTTCCGCTTTAGAAAATGAAAGCGTAAACTTCTAAACGCGCCTCTACTTAAACTAAGCTGGGCCCGCTGGTCAGTGACTCGTACCTCTTCGCTGGCTCGCTGACGAGCGGGTCCCACCTAGCTCTCTCTCTCTCTCCTCCTCGCGCTGTCTTCTTCTTCCTTTCGACAGGAACAGAGGAGGGCGACAGCGTCGATCGCTGCGGCGGCTACGGGGCTCGAGGCGGGCCGGCGAGGGCGGGGATGGATGCGGGACTCCATGCCACGGCCAGGGATGGGTCGCACAGCGCCGGGGGATGGCCGGAGGGAGTGTGGTGACCGGAGGCAGTAGGCGGCGGCTTTCGGCCGGAATCGAGGAAGATGTACACGTCCGGTTGATTGAGTGCTCGGGGAAGCTCACAGCAGGGAGTAGGAGAGGCGTGGTGATCGAGGGAGGGCTCGGGTGGCCCTTATATAGGCGTGGGCAGGTCGGTTGGTGCGCTCCCGTGGTAGGCATTGTGGCAGCGGCCACTAACGCGGCAGGTGGGGCCGTAGCTTGGCCGGTGGGGGGGGCGGTGGGAAGTTCGTATGAATGGTGTTCTGACGATGCAGGGAGGAGACACGTGGCAGGGGAGGTGCAGTGGATGGTGCAACCGCGTGCGGCGCGTCGGTGGCCATGCTTATCCGAGGATGGCCATGAATTTTGGCCGGCGGCCGTTGCACCGGACTGGTGCTATGTTGGCGGCGAAGAACGGCTGACAGAGGGGGCCAGGAAGGTTGCCGGTAGGTGCGCATTGAAGCTCGGGAGGAGTGACGAGCAAGGGAGCTTGGTTTCTGCTGGATTCATCTGAACCCAAATTCCTGCATACAAGGTGTTTGTAGAAATGCCAGAGCTAGCTAGGGAATTCGGTTGAATGTGAAATTTGGTAGAATAGAGGCTCATCAAATGATAAAGATGATGGTGTACTTGGATGGACAAAATGAATAAATTGCAAGTGCAAGTTTTGGCCAAATTCAGTTCTGGACCCAAACTTGGAGGATTTATTTGGTGGATTTAAGAAATGCCAATGAAGCTGATCTTCTGGGCTTAAGGGTTTGGTTGGAAGGACTATGAGGTGGAACAATTTCAGAATTTTTGGAGCAAGGAAAATTAGGGTTGCACTTATAACCTAAGAATGGGATAGAATTGAAAAGAGGATGTTTTGCTCAAAAAATTTAAAGGACCATGATGGGTTTTTGCATAAAAGTGATCTATAGGCATCTCATGACCCCTCATAATTTTTGTGGAAGTTTAAAAGAATTATTTGAAATAGTTGTAGTGCAACAGAAGCATTTCAAAGATTGAAAATACTATTAAAAGAATCATTTTGGGGAAAATTTTATTATGAAAATATTTCCTATTGTTATTTAAAATATAAATGAAATGATTTAAGGAAACTACCAAAGCCCACAATATTTTTCCAAAATTTTCTATATGGAGGGAAGAATTTTGGAAAACAGAAAATAGAAAATACTCTGAAATTAATAAAAGACCTAATATAATTCAAAATTTTATTTTTATCAAAATTTTATTTAGTAAAAACGTGGGTTAAATTTTTGGTGTTACAGCCTACTTCGTGAAGATCTACCCCAAGTGAGGCTAGTCCTTCGTGGATGGACGCCATGGTGGAATAGGCAAGGTTGCTTCTTCGTGGACCCTTTGTGGGTGGAGCTCTCTATGGACTCGCGCAACCATTACCCTCCGTGGGTTGAAGCCTCCATCAACGTGGACGTACAATAGCACCACCTATCGGAACCACGCCAAAAATCATCGTGTCTTCATTGCGTTTGATCTTACATACTCTACCCCTTTACTTTCTGTACACTTGCATGCTTTACTATTTCCGCTGCTCAATCTCTAGATATGCATGTGTAGGAAGTCTTGGTGTTATCTTAACTTGTGCCAAAATGTGCCTAAATTTCAAGTGAACTAAAAACTGCACCTTGGTTGGTTAAGAGTCTATTCACCCCCCCACCTCTAGACCTATCTCTTCGACCCAACAAAAAGGTCGGTCTAGTGAACTGGACTCCGAAAGCAGAGGCCACGCTCCAAGATTTGAAGGGGTACCTGTCCTCTCCGCCAGTCCTAGTTGCGCCTAGGCCGCAAGAGACGTTGCTACTATACTTAGCGGCAACGAATCAAGTGGTTAGTGCTGCACTTGTGGCTAAAAGAGAGGCAAATGAAGAGGAGGTAGTAGCCGCAGAGCCATGACCCGACGAGCCAGAATCTTCTCCGGCAAGGTCAGGTGCCGACAAGCCAAAGATTGTGCAAGCCAGCAAGCCAGATCAGCAAGTTGTGACGAAGAAGATGGTGCAGCGCCCAGTCTACTTTGTCTGTTCCCTCCTACAAGGGGCTAGATCAAGGTATTATGGTGTGCAGAAGTTACTCTTTGGCCTTCTCATGGGCTCAAGGAAGTTGCGCCATTATTTTCAAGCACACCCAGTCACCGTCGTCACTCGCTTTCCCTTGCAATGCATCCTGAGAAATCCAGAAGCAACTGGCAGGATTGTGGAGTGGGCATTGGAGTTGTCAAGCTTTGATTTGAAGTTTGAGAGTATCTCAACGATTCAGAGCAGAGCCTTGGCGGAATTCATTGCAGAATGGACCCCAAAGCCAGACGAAGAAATTCCAGAGACCTCTCTCCCTGGCAAGGAAACTGTTGACGACTGGATCATGTACTTTGACGGTGCTTTCACGCTGAAAGGCGCCGGTGCCGGCGTGCTGCTTATAGCACCCACCGGAGAGCACCTCAAGTACATGCTTCAGATGCACTTTCCCAGGGAGCAGGCCACCAACAACACTGCTGAGTACGAGGGATTGCTTGCCAGCCTGCGCATTGCAATCGACCTTGGTATCCGGAAGCTGATTATCAGAGGCGACTCGCAGCTCGTTGTGAGGCAAGTCTACAAGGATTATCAGAGCCCTTTGATGGAAGCTTACGTCGATGAAGTGAGGAAGTTGGAAGAGCACTTTGACGGTCTGCAAGCGGAGCACGTTCCCCATGCCCAGAATTGGATTGCCGACGACCTGTCAAAGCTTGCCACCCAAAAGATGCATGTGGAACCAGGAACTTTTGTGCTCCATCTGACTCAGCCATCCGTTACACCATCAAGGCTGGTGAAGAAGGGAAAGCAAGATGTTGGTGGTTACTTTCCGCAGAGCTGCTGGCAGCTGCCAAGAAAGTGGATACCACCGACAAGATACCCTTGGCCGGTGAGCCACAGTTTCTGGCAAGCCAGATCCTTGCCATCGAAGCAAGCGCCCCAGCAGAGGAAGAAGCACCTTTAGTCCTTGTCGCCGAGCCACAGGCTCCGGCATGGGCACAGCCAATTGTCCAGTACCTTCAGACAGGAGATCTTCCCGACGAGCAAGAGGACGCAGAAAGAGTAGCCCGTCAATCAAGGATGTACTAGTTTGCTGACAACATTCTGTACAGAAAGAGACCAAATGGGGTGAAATTGAAGTACATTTGCCGGGAAGATGGACAGAGGCTATTGGAAGAAATGCATGAAAGGATGTGTGGCTCTCACATTGGGTCGTGCGCGCTTGTCGGCAAGGCGTTCCGTCAAGGATTCTACTAGCCGACAGCCCTTCAAGACGCCTTGGAGGTGGTCACCAGATGCGAAGCATGCCAGTTCCACTCCAAGGACAACCACCAGCCAGCTCAAGCCCTCCAAACCATCCCTATCTCCTGGCCTTTCTCGGTCTAGGGGCTCGACATCGTCGGCCCCTTCTGTCGGGGATATAACTCCACGATATGACCCGGCTCATGACGTTAAGTCGCCATGGACTTAAGTCATCTCTGACGTTAAGTCATCTCTGGACTTAAGTCATCCCTGACGTTAAGCCGCCCTGAGACTTAAGTCATCTCTGGAGATGAGTCCTGAAGATGAGACCCGGCCTGCTACAGTGCCAGGAAGTTAACCCGGCCTGCTACAGTGTCAGGAAGTTAACCCGGTCTGCTACAGTGTCAGGAAGTTAACCCGGTCTGCTACAGTGTCAGGAAGTTAACCCGGCCTGCTACAGTGCCAGGAAGTTAACCCGGCCTGCTACAGTGCCAGGAAGTTAACCCGGTCTACTACAGTGTCAGGAAGTTAAACCCGGCCTGCTACAGTGCCAGGAAGTTAGCCCGGCCTGCTACAGTGCCCGGGCGAGGTTCCATCAAGAAAGAGTCAAAATACAAGATGGAGACCCTTTAACTTGGAAGACACGGATGATGTAGAGTAGGACTCCAATCACGGGTATAACCCGGAATCTCATGTAAGCCAGGGACTCACCTATATATAAAGGGAGTTCCGGGAAGTTAGAGGGAGAAGTTTTTAGAGGTCAAGTTAGACAGATAAATCTCGAGACAGACATTTTGATAGCTCTCGAGACAGAGTCAGGGAAACCGCACCCTTGTAATCGAGACTATGATCATCAATATCAATCAAGCAGGATGTAGGCTTTTACCTCCACCGCGAGGGGCCGAACCTGGGTAAAACTCGTGTCTTCTCATTTCCGATCAACCCCGTTCAAGCTACTACCTAGTTGCGATGGCCTCACGACTAAGTCCTTTCACGAGGACATTTGCCGTGACAAAACCATGATAGTTGGCGCCCACCGTGGGGCCCGCACACGGTGGTGTTGAGTTCTTGGAGGGAGCCCTTCCAGGGATCGAGCAGTTCGCAATTGGACGGATGAAGAAGACCCAGCTCGGAAGGATCTGCATCAGCTTCGAGTTCATCAATCCAGATTTACGAGGAATTAGGGTTATGGTCTGTTCGCTGCCGCCGTCCTGTGATTTATTCGGTTGTTTCGAGTCGCCGAGATCGACAGATTTCTGAAGAGGACACGTCCGATCAACCGCTGCCTCCATGAACATCCTGTTGCATCATATATGCCTGTTCTGCTACTATTTCTACTCCAAACCAAAGTATGTGGAAATCGGATCAAGCCTCGAGGGAGCCGCTGTTTTCACTACGACTGCAGGACTGACCGGCCGTTGATTCATCACATCATCTAGTACTACTCCAGTATCCATTACGCCGGTCCATCTAGAAGACAAAAATTCATCTTGTGATGGTCTGTTGATCTGCGTTTCCGCACACATACGGACCATGGGTAGTTATACGTTTCAAGGAGACCTCTTGTTACTGTATCTATTGAGCGAGTTGGCTCGAGTTCTCAGAGTTCAGTGTTTTCCATCGTCAAGAAAAAGAAAAAGAAAAGGAGGGCCACGACCCGGAAGCAGATGTGTCCATGGACTCAATACTCCACCGTCGCCTCCTCTGTGGCTGGCCGAATCCACCACCTCGTCGCCTCTGAGTCGCCTCTGCGGCCGCGAGACATCCCGGCCGCGCTGTCTCCGCCATGGTTCGCTCCGATGAGCCGCCTCCACGGGCCTGCCTCTGCCACTGGTCCATGCTCCGCCTCCGCCTCGCCTCGCCGGGTCACCTCTTCAGCAGCCGCCCACCTTCGAGCCGCCACGGCCTCGCCCAGCCTCAGCCGTCGCCGTGTCTCGCCGGTCCGCCTCTGCCGCGCGTTGCCGCCGCCTCAAAGTCACCGCGAGGAGCCGCCCTCGCTTTATCCGCTCGCCTCTGCCGCCATGAGCCGGCCCTGCCCTCTCGCCGTTGCAGCAGGCCTTGCCACCGCCTCGAGTCGCCGGCCTTCGAGCCGCCGCTTCCGCCGGTCTCCGATGAGCCGTCGCCGCCTCTATGGCCGGCCGCCTCCACCACCTCGTCGCCCTTGAGTCGCCATCAATCAATCTCGAACCGCCCCCGCGCGGACCTCACATAGAGTCGCTGGTCCAGTTGCCGCCTCGAGCCGCTCCCGCGCGCCTCGCCTCCTCGGCCGCGGTCGCGCCATGCTGGCCTCGCCTCAAGCCGCCCCCGCTTGGCTTTTCTCCGAGCCGCCGTCCCAACCGCGACCTCTGCTGCTGCGGCCCGCCCTTGCCGTGATCCTATTCTGAGCTGCTGCTTTCGCTGTGGCTGGCCTTGAGCCGCCCCGCCTCCGAGTCGCCTCCACCACGCGCCGCCGCAGCCGCTCCACCTCGCGGAGTGGCCCCGCCTCCGAGTCGCCTCCGCCCGCCTCAAATCACCGTCGCCGCATTGCCGAGTTGCCGGCGCCCCTCCGCCTCAAAACGTCGTCGCCGCATCGCCGAGTCGCTGGCGCCTCTCCGTCTTGCCCCTGCTCGCAAGCCGGCCTGCCGGCGTCGCCAAACTGCCGCGCCGGGCCTCCTCGCCGCTCCCAATCGGCCGTCTTGCTGCCCCGAGCCGCCATCGGGACTCGCATCTGCCGCCTCGTCATCGCCATGGCGCTCGCTACACCGCCCTCAACACCGAGCCGCCTCGTTGCTTCGCCTCCGGCTCAGGCCTCCCCCGCGCGTGCCGGCTACCCGCCGGTTCAGCCGGCTGCTCGTCGCACTAGTTGTCCCGAGCCGCCATCGGGAGCCCGATAGAGGATGAGAGGCTGGCTGCCCGCAAGGAGATAGATTACAGTCAACGACCGTCTCAAAAAAAAGTGGAAAGGGTCAGCACGACCCGGAGGAAGACGCGGGATGTAGGCACGGACTCGACTCCGCCGCCCTGGTCTGCCCCGCCGGTCCGTTCCGAGCCGCCCAACTCCGGTTCCGCTATGATCGCGCTCCAAGCCGCTTTGTCTCCGCCGGAGAGAGTGGCTAACTCGCCGTTGAAATTACTGGAGGGGATCCACGATGCTCCATACGGATCATCTAACATCCGGACGCTACATCGGGATCAGCCGTCATTCAAGTGCATCAGGTGATATCCGTCCAGTCTATTTTAAATAGCACATATTAAGTTCTTTAAAAGAACAATTACTCTGGCTTGCGATGATTTTTATGCAGGACAGTTATTCGTTGCAACGGAGATCGTCGTGCCATGGATATAGAGCTCGCGCCGACATTATCATGCGCCAGCATCCGACCGTGCCATACTGCTCAATGAACGTGTGTGCAAACCGCCGCCTACATCAACACGCGACCGACTCATCCGCTCACGCCACGGCCGATTCATCTGTCTACGCCCGCGGCCGACTCGTCCGACCATGCCGACTTACAAGCCGCGGCCGACTCGTGCGTCCGCGCTTACGACGCCACGGGCGACCCCCATGTCCACGCCGGGTGACCGGCCGACCCTCATGTCTACATCAGCACACCGGATCCGCGCCCATCTGCATTAACTGCTCAAACGGGCGCCGCCGCCCCCGTGACCCGGTCTACTCCAACAACTCTGAAGCAAATAAAAACATATTATCAGCCTTTGCCCGCACCGGATGGCTCAATGGACAGGCGCACAAGTTGTCGCCGCTGCGGTTTGATTACCTTCAATACGTCGCCGGAACGAACCATCGGCCGGATTATCAACACGACTTATACAGGATCATCTATGACCCGCCCCGGTCGACCTCAACCTTCCGCGGATTCACATCGCGTTATCAATGCCAAGGACATACAACGAGTGTCGCGAAGATCATCAGCTCGCCAGACGCCTCTGGTCTCAATTAAATTCAGCTCCTAGCTGTCAACTATATACCAGTTTATGCCATGTGTGAAGAGTCTCAAGCCAACTCCTCGAGCTGACTTAAGACTCGGGGGCTACACAGACATGATTCGGCAGACTCAGCCGGTTTCAACAAATACAAGAACCCTGGATCATTGCAAGGGAGACAACCTGGATCTGGGGGCTGCTGTCGTATTGGCGAAAGAATAAAGGTTGCCGAAGAGGACTAGTCGCCATGATGCGCTGTTCAAACATGGGTATCCTGCCTTATTGGCAAAAAGTCAGGTTACCAAAGAAGACTAGTCGCCATGAGGCGCAGTCTCAACACGGGTATCCCGCTCAATTATGGTCACTTGGGGGCTTCCAACTCACCGAGTTCAGCTTTCTCACCCTCTTGACCCGGCAAATGACGCCACATTATATCATTGGTCACTTGGGGGCTTCCAACTCACCGAGTTCAGCTTTCTCACCCTCTTGACCCGGCAAATGACGCCACATTATCTTGGTTAAACCTGCCTATCTTCTTGATGCTACTCCGCTTAGGTGACCCGGTGTACTCTTGACAAGTCAATCATTTTTATGACCCTCAACTTGCCTTGGTTAAAACATCGGTTATGTCACGTGAGAGCCGGCTTACAAAGAGCGAGGATAAACCATGGGCTATCACGCCAGCTTCATTGAAGCAAGACTCGAGCCTCGAAAGCCGGTCTTATGTCGTGCCTCGAAAGCCGACGTTTTTATACTCTGTTATCATATACATACATCATCATACATTGCATCATCATAAAATGCATCATATATGCATATAAATATTTGTTTATGTTGCAGGAGTCGGTTTTCAAACCGGGTTACATTGTAACTCTGCAAGAACAAACAAATCTTTAATAGCCAAAATGGCTGGATCTTCAGTATTAAATGATTGAGATATCAATTCTCCTATTTTCCCGGGGTACAATTCCAGCCGGGTCACATATAATACCTAGTCATTTAATTGACCGGGTTTTTGGTTATTCAACATGTGCTTTGTATAAGACTACAACACTTATGGATTTTCTCACACATATTTGCCGGGTTGCACTGCAACCATGGCCAAGGATTTCTTTCATCGCAAAGGCATCACAGAGTGGATCTGAATTTATTCTACAATGGAAGGAATAGTCCCAAGTCGCCGCGGGCAATACGACCCGGCACTTGGGGGCTACATTATTCAAATCAAAAATTACATCAAGTATGAAAGTCCCATGTCACTGCAAGCATGCACCACGGCGCTTGGGGGCTAATGCATTTTTACTAGTCTCATTGAAGACCCGGCCCATCACATAATGATAAGCCGGCCCTTGGGGGCTACCAATTGCTCCTGTCAAAAATTCAAAGTACACAAGCCTTAATAGTGACCCGAAGCTTGGGGGCTACATCATATATGATCTTTTCAAAGGAGTACATGTAAGTTCCAAGTCGCTGCAAGCAAACGACCCGGCACTTGGGGGCTACAACAGTCAATTGTTTAAATAGATCAAAAGGTCCAAGTTGAAGACCCGGCCCATCATATACTGATGAGCCGGCCCTTGGGGGCTACACATGTGGAGTGCAAAACTTTCAGTTCATGATTGAAGACGCAGACGGATAACCCGGATTTTTCTCCAAAGTTGCAACATTTATATTTAAGCAAGTCTTAAGCTATCACTTTGCTCTACTCTTAAGACTTGGGGGCTACAGGTTATCGCCTCCAAGTTATTCAGACAAGTTAGCTCAACATCATATGGATTTTTTATTCATTTTTTCATCAAAGTCTGAAGCATTGAAAGTTGGCACAACATCAGACGGATTTTGTTTTTATCAAGCCAAGACAGTTTGAAGACAATTCAAAAATATCATCAGGGTTATTTTTTCTGCATGGAACCAACATCAACATATTGATACGGAAGAAATTCAGGAGCTTAGCATGAATAAATTCAAGCTAATCTGGGGGCTAATGTCGGGGATATAACTCCACGATATGACTCGGCTCATGACGTTAAGTCGCCATGGACTTAAGTCATCTCTGACGTTAAGTCATCTCTGGACTTAAGTCATCCCTGATGTTAAGCCGCCCTGAGACTTAAGTCATCTCTGGAGATGAGTCCTGAAGATGAGCCCCGAAGATGAGACCCGGCCGGCTACAGTGCCAGGAAGTTAACCCGGCCTGCTATAGTGTCAGGAAGTTAACCTGGCCTGCTACAGTGTCAGGAAGTTAACCCGGCCTGCTATAGTGTCAGGAAGTTAACCCGGCCTGCTACAGTGCCAGGAAGTTAACCCGGCCTGCTACAGTGCCAGGAAGTTATACCCGGCCTGCTACAGTGCCAGGAAGTTAACCCGGTCTGCTACAGTGCCCGGGCGAGGTTCCGTCAAGAAAGAGTCAAAATACAAGATGGAGACCCTTTAACTTGGAAGACACGGATGATTTAGAGTAGGACTCCAATCACAGGTATAACCCGGAATCTCATGTAAGCCAGGGACTCACCTATATATAAAGGGAGTTCCGGGCAGTTAGAGGGAGAAGTTTTTGAGGTCAAGTTAGACAGATAAATCTCGAGACAGACGTTTTGATAGCTCTCGAGACAGAGTCAGGGAAACCGCACCCTTGTAATCGAGACTATGATCATCAATATCAATCAAGCAGGATGTAGGCTTTTACCTCCACCGCGAGGGGCCGAACCTGGGTAAAACTCGTGTCTTCTCGTTTCCGATCAACCCCGTTCAAGCTACTACCTAGTTGCGATGGCCTCACGACTAAGTCCTTTCACGAGGACATTTGCCGTGACAAAACCACGACACCTTCCCCCGTGCTACCGGGGGCTTTGAATTCTTGTACGTTGCAATCGACAAGTTTACAAAGTGGCCTGAGGTGGAGCCAGTGAGGAAGGTGATGGCACAGTCAGCCATCAAGTTCCTCAACGGATTGGTTGCTCGTTTTGGTGTCCCCAACAGGATTATCACCGACAACGGCACCCAATTCACGAGCCACGCCTTCATAGCATATTGCCAAGAACTTTGAAATAAGATTTGCTACGCATCTGTTGCTCACCCAAGGAACAATGGACAAGTAGAGAGGGCAAATGCAGAAGTGTTGCGTGGTCTCAGGACCAGAACTTTCGACAGGCTGCACAAGTGTGGAAGGCGCTAGGTGGAAGAGTTGCCGGCGGTTCTTTGGTCAATCAGAATGACACCAAGTTGAGCCACTGGCCAGACCCTTCTCCCTTCTTTATGGTGCAGAAGCGGTGCTCCCCACAGAACTCAGATACGGGTCACCTCGAGTCTTGGCCTTCGATGAGGAGGATCAAGATGAGATGTGGCAAGATGATGCCACGCTCCTTGAGGAAGATCGTTTTCGGGCTGCTATCCGTGCTGCACGGTATTAGCAAGCTTTGCGCCGCTATCATAGCCGCAAAGTGAATGCCAGGAACCTGGAGGAAGGCGACCTTGTTCTTTGTCAGATTCAGTCCACGAAGGGTCAAAACAAGTTGACGCCAAAGTGGGAAGGCCCTTACTGGGTGGTACGAGTCACTAGGCCCGGCGCAGTCCGCCTAGAGACTGAAGATGGCACTCCGGTGCTCAACTCATGGAATATTGAGCATCTTTGCAAGTTTTACCCGGAAGGCGCGGTTCCCGGGCTACCCGGCAACCTCTTTTGTACAAGTTTGCCGGCAAGGCATGTAAACCTTTGTACAGAGCCGGGCATAGATCCCATGCACATAAATAAAGCTAAGTGTTTCGCAAATCTTTGTCAAAGTACATATTTGTTTAAGTGTTGCGGGCAGCCTTGTGTTACATTTTACCTTGCATAGGATGATTAACGAACCGTCAAGGTTCCAGCCTCCTCTTTTCTCTTCTTTATTTTTCTCAAAGGACAGAAGGGTTCCACGCATACAAGTTTCCCGGGGGGAATGATGGTATGGATACCGAATGACGTTCAAAGATATCATCCTACGGCAAGAAGCATAGCAAAGAAAAAGCTAAGTTGAGAAACTTCGAAATAAATTCTTTGTTGTAGTTACAATTTCTCCTTGAACGATTTTGGCCTTTGTGTGAGAAACATGCACGCTAAGGAACCTTGTCGTAATCAGCTACGCCCTTACTTTGTTTCGAGTCCGCTCAACAACTTAAGTGGTTGCATTGAGATCCTCAAGTGTACCCTTGCCAGCAGTGGTACTTTCGGCAAGCTGCTAAGGACCCGTTCCTCAAGCGTTCGCGGTAAGAGTGCGCGCACCGGCAAGTTTCCGGCAAGCGTAGGGTACAAGAATCATGCAAAGACAGAATAGAATGGGGAGAATAGCATGCATACATCCATTCAAAACACAAGTTATATTACATCAAAGCCAAATGCAGTTCTAACTTAAGATGAATCTGTCTTTTACATGAACTACATTTGCAATGAGGAACGGCGCGGGGGGCTAATCCTTGCGATCACCCTCAGTCCTCGGGACATGATGAATCTTGCTGATGAGGGGAGCGACGGCTTCTTCGGCAGCTGTGGTATCGGTCCCCGGTGGCAAGCTTTTGAAGGCCTTGGAGACGTCAATTCCAGGGTTCCAGCAAATAATCTTGATGAGCACCTTGGAGAGGACGTCACTGCAGAATTTGCGGGATTCACTAGCAAAGTTGGCGGACCTCTTTTCATGGTGTTTCTTCAATACCTCGAGGAGTCCTTCAAAGAAGAGGGTGAGGCTAGCACTTGTAGAATCATGCTCGCCGACAGTGAAACAGTAGTCCTCCTTGTCCATGATGGTCACTTGAGCAGTGAGACGCTCGGCAACATCGACAAGGTGACCAGTCCATAGGTTCAGGGCCTTCTTGTGCTCGTTGAAAGAGTTTGCAACATCGGCATGTGCAGCTTTCTCCTTCTCAAGATCTTTGACCAAGGCAGCTTCTCTGGCCTTGGCCTATCAATATGTTGTTCCAACCCCCGTAGCTTTAGCTTCAAATCTTCCTTGGCGTCGGCAGCTTGGCTAAGTTCTTGGCTCTTGGCAGATAGCTGCGTCTGCAAGTCACCCAGAGTGTGAGCTGCCGTCTACGCTGATGCTTGGAGAGTCAAGAGCTCTTTTCTATTGCCGGCGAGGTCCTCTTCAAGCTTCGATACCTTGGACTCCAACTCTACCTTGGCAGCCTCAGCGCCCTCTGCGGCCTTGACGGCCTCCAAGAGTTTGGTGGTGTGAGCCTGAGCTTGAGTCTCGATGGCCTGTTTGTGGCCCTCCTCTAGCTCTTGGGTCCACTGCACGAGCAGAGTCTGGATCTCCTTGTCCTTGCAGCGTAGCTTGGCGGCAAGTGCCTCCTCTTGGGCGGCAAGGTCTTTTTCCTTGACGATGAGCTGTGCCTCGCGCTCCGTCAACTTGCCGTCCAGGGCCGCTGCCTTCTCCTTGGCAGCATCAAGCTTCTCTTCCTGCTTCTTGAGGCTATGGAATTTGCCATTGTACCAAGTACGGAGTTCCTCTACCTTCTCCTTTAGCTTCCCCTCGAGCCGTGAATGGAGCTCCTCCCAATGCTGGTTGTAGTGCTGCTGCACATCCTTGAAGCCGGTGGCCATCACCATCAAGAAGGCAAGATCTGCGGCACCATCGTTGGAGCCGTCTGATACTGTGACGCTGCTGGAGAAGGGCTCCAAGATCTCCGCAATGGCTTCGTCAAAAGTAGGCTCCCCGGCACCAGATGTGCTAGGGGCTTCAGATCCCTGCTGCTGGTCGGTTGGCCCCAAGGGTCCCGTTAGAGCCTGCGTGTCAGGCCCCTTTCTGGGATAAATCACAGAAGAGCCTTAAGTCATACCAGCCCCAAGAACAACTAGTAGACTTCCTTGATATAGATAACCAGTACAAATATAATATTACACAGGGTTGAGTCAGAGGGCTCAACAATTATTACAAGCTTGCCAATATACTACGGTGGTGGAATAACACAGTGGTGTGGTGGAAGAACAACACTGATACAATAAAATAAAGTCAAGCATCAGTGTGAGGCTTGACTATTTTATTGGTGTAGCGGAAACACAGCGGATGATACATGTGGTAGACTCCAAGATCACAGGTTGACTGACTGGGAACACCTCTAAGCGTCGGGTTCGCTAGCGCAATCTTCTTCCACAAGCTCGTCCTCCTCCAGGTCTGGCCAATAAAATAGCCAAGGACAAGCCAGTGAGTACGTTGGAATATACTCGCAAACACTATGAACAAAAGATATACCGAATGCATATGCTCATGCAGGATAAAATGAGATGCATATGTTGGCTGAAATTAATTTATGGCATGATAAATATTAGCATGTGCAGAAGTATGAGTAAATAAAATGTTAGTGACAAACCAAGAAAGTTAAAAGTGGACAATCGGGCGAGACAGGACCGCCCGAGAATCCAAAAGAAAATATAAAGTGGAGAATCGGGCGAGACAAGACCGCCCGAGTATCCAAGAGAAATGCCAAACGGGTGTCTAAAAGAGAATCGGGCGAGACAGGACCGCCCGAGAACTCAAGCGACGCCACAAGAGGTCTTGAAAAGAAATGCCAAATGGGTGTCTAAAAGAGAATCGGGCGAGACAGAACCGCCCGAGAACTCAAGCGACACCACGAGAGGTCTTGAAAAGAAATGCCAAATGGGTGTCTAAAAGAGAATCGGGCGAGACAAGACCGCCCGAGAACTCAAGCGACGCCACGAGAGGTCTTGAAAAGAAATGCCAAACGGGTGTCTAAAAGAGAATCGGGCGAGACAGGACCGCCCGAGAACTCAAGCGACGCCACGAGAGGTCTTGAAAAGAAATGCCAAACGGGTGTCTAAAAGAGAATCGGGCGAGACAGGACCGCCCGAGAACTCAAGCGACGCCACGAGAGGTCTTGAAAAGAAATAAAACCGAGTGTCCGGGGTAGTCCAGCCAGCCCCTGAGACACTCAGGAAATAAAATAAGAGAAACGGGTTAGTCCACAATAATATGCAAAGTAATAATAATAGTTATATCAATAGCATCTATGATAACAAAAATTATACATGATGGCATTAGGGTGACAATGATTATCCTGCAAAATAATTCATGCTCTAATTAATTATTTCCTCCGAAGACCGACACCGGGACCGACACTTGACCCTTCCCAGCTAACGTCCTTGACCGCGGACACGGCTATTCGAATAGATATAACTCTGCAGAGGGTGTACTCTTTACCCACGTGTATGAGATTTCTTTAGTCAGCACCGTGACGCTGGCTAATTCCCATTACGGTCTTTGGGTTGAAAACACGCCTGACCAGCACACACCAGATTAACTTTCTGGATGCCAGGAATCACCCAAAGCATTGTTCAAGAAAAACTCTAAGTCGGGGAGACTTCAATCTCGAATAGCATGGGATCACTATTCATACGCGCGGATTACAAGGGGTGCCCCCCTCTCGGCCCAGCCGGATACACCCATGCCCCCTGACCTGATGACTGGCATTAGTCCATGGCCGTGGAAACCCTCATCATGGCCCTCTATGTGGTGTGTACACGGATAGGGGTTAGCAACTTACTAAACCGTACTTCCCTCGCGGGAAGACCCGTGGCAGCACGGTGTTTAGCTAGCTGTGACGGAACAAGACTCGATCTGGGTCGACTCAGGAGGTGTTGTTATTATGACTGGCATGTCCCACATGCCACGGTGACACCGTCGTGGGGTCCACCCGTCAGGTTTGAATTTAAACGCGCTCGTGCGCGTGGATAGAAGGGAGGCGGCGATCATCAGCGACGATCGCTGGGGTTTTGGGAGGCGGCGATGATCGGAGCGTGATCAGGGTGGACTACCGCGTTGGTGGGTGGCGGTGGTGGTTGCCGGCGAGCAGCAGTACGACGGCGAGGTCGACGCCGGCGGGCGGTGGTTTCGGGTGAAGTGGGATCTCGCCGGAGAGGGCTTCTGTCGTCGAATTGAAGCGGGGAATCGATGATTTGGTGCACTAGAGGGCTACTGGCCAACTTTGAGCGGTGGAGGTGGAGTAATGACGACGTGCTGATCGTGGGCAGTGGCGGCGGATCGGTGACCGGAGAGGAGGGAGACGACCTCCCCGAGGTCGGGCGAGTGGCGTAGCGGTCGATTGGGAGGTAGTGGAGGTGGTGTGTAGAGTGCACGGAGCTCGGGAGGCCCTTTTATAGGCGATCCGAGGAGGTCCAGTGAGGGCGGATCACGTCGGAGTTGCTCCGGCCGACGAGGTGGTTAGAGGCAGTGGTCAAGGGCTATGCGAGGATAAGAGACGTTAGTGGAGTCCTCTGGAAGAGTCGGCGTGGACGAGCTTGAGCTCTTCGGCCTTATCCACGGCGAGGTCTGCGTACGGATGCGGCGGCGGCATCCGTCTCCGGCGACTGTCAGGCGGGCTCCAGATGGTTTGGACGGTGCGGCGATGATGCGGAAGAGGTGCCGCGTGGAGTGAGAGGTAGGTGGAGGGAGCAGCAGAGAGGATTGATGGCGGCCGTGGTCGAACCGATCCGTTCGGCCACCGCGGCTAAGGGCGGTGGTAGCTGCACCGGTCGATCACTGTGTCGTCGGTGGTGAGCCACTGGCCAGAGGGGTCTGGGGTGGATCATTGATGGCCAGAGGAGGCGTGGAGGAGAAGGGGAGGCGATGGAGTGCAGTGCACGGCGACGTCTCCCTCTACCTCTGAACTGATTCAGTTAACGAAATCTCTGACCGCGATGAACAGTACACACTTAAGGTGTATGATGAAAAGACAGAGAGTGCTAGGTATTTTAGGAATTTGTGGTAATTTTTGTGGTGAGGTGTTGAAGCATATAAGAGGGTCTGGCAAAGTTTCAGAATTTTTTGAGCTATTAAAAATAGGTTTTGGTCATGGAGTTTGAATCTGGACCAAATTTGAACTGGATAGAATTTGAAAATTTTGAACTATGGAACCCAATGTTTTTGGTGAAATGGGTTGTGGGTACTGTCTAGTTGCTAGGATAATTTTTGTGGGTGCACAAGAATCATAGAAAATGTGGTTCCTTTGTAAACCAAAGAAACTAGGATAGATATAAATTCCAACTTTGGAATTTATTTAAAATAAGAGAAATATTTTTGTGGAGTGGGAAAGTATTGGACACTATCATAGAATGTGAGAATGACTTGAGGGATAATTTAGAAGTGACAAAAAAATTATTGGAGGATTTTAGAAAGGCTTGAAAGGGAAAAATGATCATTTTCATAGAATAATTTTATTCATTCCAGAACTTTTCTAAAGAGAAAAATATTTTTGATCTTTCAAAAATAATTACCCAATTAATAAACCATCCAAATCAGAACCATTTAAAATTTTGAAACCCAATTAAAAATTAAAAATGATTTTCAGAACAGAAGAAGCAGGAGAAGAAAAGGGTCATAATAATTCAAAGTATTTTTATTTTAAAGAAAAGATTTTTTAAATCCCAAGGAAATTTTTTGGGGTGTTACAACACCTACCCCCCTTAAGAAAAATCTCATCCCCGAGATTTCAGTTGTCCCTCAAATAGGTACGGATATTCAGTCCTCAGGTGATCCTCTCTTTCCCATGTTGCTTCTTCCTCGGTGTGATTACTCCACTGAACTTTGTAGAATTTTATCAGATTCTGCCGGGTTCTCTGTTCAGACTCCTCCAAAATCTTTATAGGATGTTCCCTATATGTAAGATCTGGTTGGATATACAGGTCTTGATGTTGGACTTGCTTTTCTGGGTTACTGATACATCTCCTTAGCTGTGAAACGTGAAACACATCATGAACATCCGATAATTCTGCGGGTAGCTCCAGCTGGTAGGCAACCTTGCCTCTCCTTGCAATTATTCTGAACGGTCCAATAAATCTCGGTGCCAATTTTCCTTTGACCTTAAACCTCTGTAATCCTCTCATTGGGGATACTCTAAGATACATGTTGGGGAACGGAGCATGAATTTCAAAAATTTCCTACGCTCACGCAAGATCTATCCATGGAGATGCATCGCTACGAGAAGGGAGAGTGTGTCTACGTACCCTCGTAGACCGTTAGCGGAAGCGTCTCACAACGCGGTTGATGTAGTCGAACAATCCTTCGAGCTCCACCGATCGAGTACCGAACGTACGGCACCTCCGAGTTCTACACACGTGCAGCTCGGTGACGTTCCTCGCCTTCTTGATCCAGCAAGACGTCGAGGTAGTAGATGAGTTCCGTCAGCACGACGGCGTGGCGACGGTGACGGTGAAGTGATTCCGGCAAGGCTTCGCCTAAGCTCTCCGAAAATATGACCGAGGTGGAAAACAGAGATCGGGGCACCGCACACGGCTATGGGACAATTGTTGTACTTTGGGGTTCCCCCTTGCCCCCGTATATAAAGGATGAGAGGGAGGAGGCCGGCCCCCTAGGGGTGCGCCAAGTGTGGGGAGTCCTACTAGGACTCCTTAGTCCTAGTAGGATTCCACCTCCCATACGGAGTAGGAAAGGGGGAAGGGAGAGGGAAAGGAAAGAGGGGGCTGCGCTCCCTCCCCTAGTCCAATTCGGTTTGGGCAAGTGGGGGGGCGCGCCTCCTCACGTGGCCTGCCTCTCCTTTTCCCGTATGGCCCAATAAGGTCCATTACTTCTCCCGGTGAATTCCCGTAACTCCCCGGTACTCCGAAAAATATCCGAATCACTCGGAACCTTTCCGACGTCCGAATATAGCCTTCCAATATATGAATCTTTACCTCTCGACCATTTCGAGACTCCTCGTCATGTCCGTGATCTCATCCGGGACTCCGAACAAACTTCGGCCACCAATCACATAACTCATATAATACTAAATCGTCATCGAACCTTAAGTGTGCGGACCCTACGGGTTCGGGAATGATGTAGACATGACCGAGACGACTCTCCGGTCAATAACCAACAGTGGAACCTGGATGCTCATATTGGTTCCTACATATTCCACGAAGATCTTTATCGGTGAACCTCATATGTCAACATACGTTGTTCCCTTTGTCTGGCGGTATGTTACTTGCCCGAGATTCGATCGTCGGTATCCAATACCTAGTTCAATCTCGTTACCGGCAAGTCTCTTTACTCGTTCCGTAATACATCATCTTGCAACTAACTCTTTAGTCACGATGCTTGCAAGGCTTCTGTGATGCTGTATTACCGAGAGGGCCCAGAGATACCTCTCTGATAGTCGGAGTGAAAAATCCCAATCTCGATCCATGCCAACTCAACAAACACTTTCGGAGATACCTGTAGTGCACCTTTATAATCACCTAGTAATGTTGTGACGTTTGATACACTCAAAGTATTCCTACGGTATCCGGGAGTTGCATGATCTCATGGTCAGAGGAACGTGTATTTGACATAGTGAAAGCAATAGCAATAAACTGAACGATCATTTGCTATGCTAACGGTTGGGTCATGTCCATCACATCATTCTCCTAATGATGTGATCCCGTTATCAAATGACAACTCATGTCCATGGTCAAGAAACCTTGACCATCTTTTGATCAACGAGCTAGTCTAGTAGAGGCATACTAGGGACATAGTATTTGTCTATTATCCACACATGTATTTAGTTTCCGGTCAATACAATTCTAGCATGAATAATAAACCATTATCATGAACGGAGAAATATGATAATAATAAACACTTTATTAATTGCCTCTAGGGCATATATCCAACAATACACATATTCATCGGGTTCAAAACTGATCTGACAGTGTTTCTGATCATAATAGCTTTTCTGACGGCTCTGAGCTGCTTTCAGTCTGTCTTGGATAAGTTTCACTTTTGTTTCTGCTTCTTTGAGAACTTCCAGGCCGAAGATTCGGCTGTCTCCGGTTTCAAACCAATTGAGAGGGGTACGGCATCTCCGTCCGTATAGGGCTTCGAAGGGTGACATTTTTAAACTGGCTTGATAACTGTTGTTGTATGAGAATTCCGCATACGGCAAACTGTCTTCCCAGCTGATTCCATAGGTAAGCACACATGCCCGTAGCATGTCCTCCAATATCTGATTTACCCGTTCAGTCTGTCCACCGATCTGTGGGTGATATGCTGTGCTGAAAACTAGCTGGGTCCCTAAGGCCTGCTGCAGGTGATCCCAAAACCTAGAGACAAACTGAGTGCCTCTGTCAGAGACTATGGTCTTGGGTACTCCGTGTAAGCAAACAATTCGGGAGAGGTATAACCTAGCAAGCCTCTGTGTTGAGTATGTGGTTTTTACCGGAATGAAATGTGCCAACTTGGTTAATAAATCTGTGATAACCCAGATAGCATCATTTCCGTGTCGTGACCTCGGTAATCCAACAATAAAATCCATTCCTATCACATCCCATTTCCATTCAGGCACTCTGAGTGGCTGTAATAATCCTGCTGGCCTCTGATGTTCTGCCTTTATACGCTGACAGGAGTCACACCATGCGACATATACGGCGATATCCCTTTTCATCCCGTGCCACCAAAATTTTTCCTGTAGATCCTTGTATATCTTGGTTCCTCCTGGGTGAATGGAGTACGGAGTTGTGTGGGCTTCTGCCAAAATTTGTTGCTTTAGCTCTTCCATGTTGGGTACGCATAACCTTTTTCCGTACCATAGGATTCCCTGACTATCAATGGTAAATTCAGATGCCTTGCCTAAATTTACCTTCCTTTTAATTCCTTCGATGCTGGGGTGTCCTTTCTGAGCTTCTTTGATCTGATCCTCCAATGTTGATTTTATTTCTAAATGGGCAATGGTTCCTTCCGTGACTAGAACCATATTAAGCTTGGCAAATTCCTGGTTGAATTCATGCTGTGAGAATTGCACACTGTCATTGTCGGTACATGGATTTCTGCTCAGAGCATATGCCACAACATTTGCCTTACCCGGGTGGTAATGAATTCCCACATCATAATCCTTAATTAACTCAAGCCATCGACGCTGTCTCAAGTTTAATTCTGGCTGGGTGAAGATATACTTAAGACTTTTGTGGTCCGTGTATATCTCGCATCGGTTACCAAGAAGGTAATGTCGCCATTCCTTGAGTGCGTGTATCACAACAGCTAACTCCAAATCATGGGTAGGGTAATTTTCTTCGTGTCGTCGTAGCTGTCTTGAGGCATATGCTACGACCTTTCCTTCCTGCATTAATAAACATCCAAGTCCCTTCCTGGAAGCGTCACAATATATTTCAAAAATTTTGTGCACATCTGGCATGATCAGAACAGGTGCCCTGGTCAACCTTTTCTTTAATTCTTGGAAACTTTTCTCGCAAGCTTCGGTCCATTCAAACTTTTTATCTTTCTTGAGTAGCTGAGTCATGGGTTTGGCTATGGCGGAGAATCCTTCAATAAATCGCCGATAATAGCCGGCCAGACCAAGCAAACTTCTGACCTCAGTTACGTTGGTGGGTTGCTTCCACCCTAAGACATCTTTCACTTTACTTGGGTCCACTGCTATCCTATCCTGTGTCAGTACGTGTCCCAGAAAACCAACTTCTTGTAACCAAAATTCACATTTGCTGAATTTGGCATATAGTTGATTTTTTCGTAATTCTTCCAGGACTATCCGAAGATGTTGCTCATGTTCTTCTGGCGTCTTGGAATAAATAAGTATATCATCGATGAACACAACCACGAACTTGTCCAAATATTTCATGAAGACCTTGTTCATGAGATGCACAAAATAAGCAGGAGAGTTGGTCAAACCGAAGGGCATCACTGTGAACTCGTATAATCCGTATCTGGTGGTAAAGGCAGTTTTGGGTATGTCTGACGACCGGATTCTTAATTGATGGTAGCCTGACCTCAAGTCTATTTTTGAGAATACCTTGGCTTCTGCCAGTTGCTCGAACAGGTCGTTGATTCTTGGCAGTGGATATTTATTTTTGATGGTAGCCATATTGAGTGCCCTGTAATCAATACATAACCTTAGGGTACCATCCTTTTTCTTAGCAAATAAAACCGGCGATCCCCATGGTGATGAGCTGGGTCGAACATAACCTTTTTCCATTAATTCCTTAATTTGTTTCTTTAGCTCAGCCAATTCTGTCGGAGCCATACGATAAGGCTTCTTATAAATGGGTGCCGTTCCAGGCGCTACCTCAATAACAAATTCAATTTCACGATCTGGTGGCATGCCTGGTAGCTCCTCTGGAAATACATCAGGGTATTCGCACACCACAGGAACCTTGCTCAACTCTGTCATATCCACTTGATTTAATTTTCCCTGTGAAGTAGAAATCTTCCTTGTGCCAAATTTTATTGTCTTCCCTTGACAATTTGTGAGAGTCACTGTACGGTTGTAGAAGTCTATAAAACCTTTATTTGTGGTCAATCAGTCCATTCCCAAAATAACGTCCAGATTGACTGCTTCTAGTACAATGAGATTGGCTAGAAACTTCATTCCTTTGATTTCAATATTCACATCCTTGCAGTACCATTGTGTGCTTTGCTTCGATCCCGGGGACTGAATAACCATTGAATTTTGCAAAGGCGAAAAAGAAAACTGATTCCCCGAAGCAAATCTTTTAGAGATGCATGAATGGGAAGCTCCAGAATCAAACAAAACTGTAGCATTAATTGTGTTGACAGGGAACGTACCAAACACGATGTCCGGTGCATTTTGCGCTTCCTCAAATGTCACGTGATTCACCTGTCCCTTCCTTTGATTGTTGTTGGAGTTGCTGCATCTTGGGGCTGCATTAACATTGCGGCCATTATTGTTGGGCTTCTGAACATTATTCCCCTGCTTTGGGCATTGCCTGGCATAATGCCCTTCTTCTCCACAGGCAAAACAGGTAACGCCAGGACGGAACATTGTGTCCTTGGTCCTGTTGTTGAAGGTGTTGCGACTCTGCTGTGGTCGTGGTGTTGGAATTGCTGGTCGTGGTGCCACAGGCCTCTGAAATTCATTTCGGGGCCTATTGTTGCACACTTGTATTGACTGGGTCATACGGCGTTTGCGAATTTCATTCATGTTGCGGTGCTCGTTCTCCAGTATAATTGCCTTGTCTACCAGTGTCTTGAAATCTAGAAAGGTGTGGATCACCAGTTGGCACTTCAGAGATGGAACGAGCCCATCAAGAAATTTCTCCATCTTTTTGTTTTCTGTCATGTACTCATCGTTTGCGTACCACGCCAGTTGAGTAAACTAGTCTAGGTACTGAGTTACCGTGGTACCCTCGTTACTTGAGATCCTCAAATTCCCTTTTCTTCAATTTCATAATACTGTTGGGGATATGTGCTCCCCGGAAAAGTTCCTTGAATTGTTCCCATGTCATATCTGCTCCATTTGGATGAGTGTGGCATATATTTTCCCACCATGATGCTGCTGTCCCAGAAAAATAGTGCGGAGCATATAGCACTTTTTCCTGGTCCGTACACTGAGCGATGCTCAATTTCCTTTCCATATCACGTAGCCAATCGTCTGCCTCCAGAGGTTTGTCTGTGTGAGAAAAGACCGTTGGATTGGTCCTCTGGAGCTCAGAGAATTTTGACCGGTGTTGATGCTGTCCTTGGTGATTTCCCATATTTATTAAGTGTTGCATCATTTCTTGGTGCTGTTGCTGACTTTGCTCATACAGACGGCATACTTGTGAAAATGCTGAATCATTGCTCTGCTGACTTGTCTATCCTTGTGTGAAATTATTTCCCATCTGTGCAAAGTTGTCCTCTGGCAGACTGGGCATGGAACGTGTCCAGGGCGATGCATTTTCTTTCTGGGGTATTTGTGTAACACCGATGAGAAAAGAAAATATATAAAGGAAGGAAATAAATTTTTAAAAGACTGAAAATAATTTCCCTCCCAAAAATGTAAGTGCATGGGCGCAACAGGATAAAATACACATGCAGATTTAATTATACAAGCAGGATTAATTATACATGCAAGATTTAATTATACATGCATGGTTTAATTATACAATATGCCTGCCGCAGCTGTATACTACACGACCACTTATTTAAACTAGTGCGCTACTCCGTCCACAAAGCACGCTGCGGTCCAAGTCTACTACTCGCCATCTTACAAAAAAAGAAAAGAAACAGAAAATAAATATTTTACAACTACGCTCTCATAAAAGACGACTGCGGTGTGGATGCCTCGTCTGCCATCACGGAGTGTCCGGGACATCGTAGGCCCTGCTGAGGGTAAGTCCCAGACAAGGTGCTGAAGACTCGACCTCCTCCTCCTCCTCGGGGATGGTCTCCAGTCGGGCAGTTGTCGATGCCACGCCTGCTCGTGGTGGCACTGTGCTCGTCGGAATGCAGCCAAGCGACTAGCCTCATCACTCGGGGATGAGCGTCGAACCACGGGTGGAGTAGGGGGGTCATATGGTGGAGTCGGAATGCGAGGAGCGCGTGGTGACGGGGAACGGAACTCACTCCTGCGAGGAATCCTCGTACGAGCCAAGTCCATCCGTGCAGCGAGATGGTCGTCCACCAGTGTGGTGAAGACTGACTCCAGAGCCATGATATACTGAACAAGGGGCTCGATCGCCTTGCCCCTTTCTCCCGCGGTGCAGGAGAAAGCATAGTGGCTAGTGTATGGAACATGGCATGGAAGGTAGTGATAGGGACGTGTCTGCATGACTGGAAGAATGTCCCTAAGATGAGCGATGGCCTCATGGGCAGCCATCTGGACAGCATGCCTCTCAGAGGGCATGACTCTCCCCACAAAGCGATAGTTGTGATATGACAAGGCACTTCCACCCCGAATATATACCGAGGCCTGGTACATAGTCAGAGTGTCCGTGATCCTGTCGGGGAAAATGGTGTACTCCGGATGGCTCGGAGATCTCATCGCATCTCTAGCGATGACGGCGAGAAGACGGGAAAATCCCACAGGCTCGTTGGCGAAGATCTGGGACGGACAGTTGCCGCGAGACATCTACAGCAGTAGACAAAAATCCAAATAGTCATGTCATAAGTATATGATGACCAAGGAAAATTGTTACAATGCATGAGATGCATGCTAAAAATGTTAGTACTGACTCTATTACTAGCGTTCGTGCCTAGGGTTTCCTACAGTCAGCCTGGCTCTGGTACCAAGGTTTGTCAGGCCCATTTCTGGGATAAATCACAGAAGAGCCTCAAGTCATACCAGCCCCAAGAACAACTGGTAGACTTCCTTGATATAGATAACCAGTACAAATATAATATTACACAGGGTTGAGTCAGAGGGCTCAACAATTATTACAAGCTTGCCAATATACTACGGTGGTGGAATAACACAGTGGTGTGGTGGTAGAACAACACTGATACAATAAAATAAAGTCAAGCGTCAGTGTGAGGCTTGACTATTTTATTGGTGTAGCGGAAACACAGCGGATGATACACGTGGTAGACTCCAAGATCACAGGTTGACTGACTGGGAACACCTCTAAGCGTCGGGTTCGCTAGCGCAATGTCCTTCCACAAGCTCGTCCTCCTCCAGGTCTGGCCAATAAAATAGCCAGGGACAAGCCAGTGAGTACGTTGGAATGTACTCGCAAACACTATGAACAAAAGATATACCGAATGCATATGCTCATGCTGGATTAAATGAGATGCATATGTTGGCTGAAATTAATTTATGGCATGATAAATATTAGCATGTGCAGAAGTATGAGTAAATAAAATGTTAGTGACAAACCAAGAAAGTTAAAAGTGGACAATCGGGCGAGACAGGACCGCCCGAGAATCCAAAAGAAAATATAAAGTGGAGAATCGGGCGATACAAGACCGCCCGAGTATCCAAGAGAAATGCCAAACGGGTGTCTAAAAGAGAATCGGGTGAGACAGGATCGCCCGAGAACTCAAGTGACGCCACAAGAGGTCTTGAAAAGAAATGCCAAACGGGTGTCTAAAAGAGAATCGGCGAGACAGGACCGCCCGAGAACTCAAATGACGCCACGAGAGGTCTTAAAAAGAAATGCCAAACGGGTGTCTAAAAGAGAATCGGGCGAGACAGGACCGCCCGAGAACTCAAGCGACGCCACGAGAGGTCTTGAAAAGAAATGCCAAAAGGGTGTCTAAAGGAGAATCGGGCGAGACAGGACCGCCCGAGAACTCAAGCGACGCCACAAGAGGTCTTGAAAAGAAATGCCAAACGGGTGTATAAAAAAGAATCGGGCGAGACAGGGGCGCTCGAGAACTCAAGCGACGCCACGAGAGGTCTTGAAAAGAAATAAAACCGAGTGTCCGGGGTAGTCCAGCCAGCCCCTGAGACACTCAAGAAATAAAATAAGAGAAACGGGTTAGTCCACAATAATGTGCATAGTAATAATAATACTTATGTCAATAGCATCTATGATAACAAAAATTATACATGATGGCATTACGGTGACAATGATTATCCTGCAAAATAATTCATGCTCAAATTAATTATTTCCTCCGAAGACCAACACCGGGACCGACACTTGACCCTTCCCAGCTAACGTCCTTGACCGCGGACACGGCTATTCAAATAGATATAACTCTACAGAGGGTGTACTCTTTACCCACGTGTATGAGATTTCTTTAGTCAGCACCGTGACGCTGGCTAATTCCCATTACGGTCTTTGGGTTGGAAACACGCCTGACCAGCACACACCAGATTAACTTTCCGGATGCCAGGAATCACCCAAAGCATCGTTCAAGAAAAACTCTAAGTCGGGGAGACTACAATCTCGAATAGCATGGGATCACTATTCATACGTGCGGATTACAAGGGGTGCCCCCCTCTCAGCCCAGCTGATACACCCATGCCCCCTGACCTGATGACTGGCATTAGTCCATGGCCGTGGAAACCCTCATCATGGCCCTCTATGTGGTGTGTACACGGACAGGGGTTAGCAACTTACTAAACCGTACTTCCCTCGCGGGAAGACCTGTGGCAGCACGGTGTTTAGCTAGGTGTGACGGAACAAGACTCGATCTAGGTCGACTCAGGAGGTGTTGTTATTATGACTGGCATGTCCCACATGCCACCGTGACACCGTCGTGTCATAGCACAGCCCAAGCCCACCGGCACATCCAAGGCAGGAGATATACTCCTGGTTGTCTCACAACTTTTATTCACGGTAGGAAGTCACTTGAGTGAAGTGCAAGCAAGTGCAAAAATGATATGACCATGCATGCATGCACTTGTGATATACTACATATATGCTGCAACTCCAAACCGATGCAACCATGCAATGCAAATGCAATCACCATATCCCAAGTTCAAAATGCTTGCCTTGCTCAAAGTAGTCAGAAAGTGAACCCTCGAAATTCCCGGCAAAGTTTCCCTCTTCGTTTTCTGAAAAATTCAAATTCAAATTCAAATTAAAATTTTGCAACAGTATGAAAAATTGTCTCAAAATATTTTCAAATAAATACTAAAAAAAAACTAGAGTGAAAAATAAGAATTTCAAAAAAAGAATCAACTCAAACAGAGTTGTGGTTTAAAAGTTATTAAACTTTCAAATCCAGGGGCCTTTGTGCAAAAATCCAGGTCCCTGTGTGTTTAAAAAGAAAACGCTTCGGGCGAAATACGCCTTTCAGCGGAGAAGGTGTAAAGGGCAGAATACGCCTTCGGTTTAAAAGCAGAAAAAAGAAAACGCTGACGGGTGGGGTCCACCCGTCAGGTTTGAATTTAAACGCGCTCGCACACGTGGACAGAAGGGAGGTGGTGATCACCGGCGACGATCGCCGGGGTTTTGGGAGGCGGCGATGATCGGAGCGTGATCAGGGTGGACTACCGCATTGGTGGGTGGCGGTGGTGGTCGCCGGCGAGCAGCAGAACGATGGCGAGGTCGACGCCGACGGGTGGTGGTTTCGGGTGAAGTGGGATCTTGCCGGAGAGGGCTTCTGTCGTCGAATTGAAGCGGGGAATCGATGATTTGGTGCACTAGAGGGCTACTGGCCAACTTTGAGCGGTGGAGGTGGAGTAATGATGACGTGCTGATCGTGGGCAGTGGCGACGGATCGGTGACCGGAGAGGAGGGAGACGACCTCCCCGAGGTCGGGCGAGTGGCGTAGCGGTCGATTGGGAGGCAGTGGAGGTGGTGTGTAGAGTGCACGGAGCTCGGGAGGCCCTTTTATAGGCGATCCGAGGAGGTCCAGTGAGGGCAGATCATGTCGGAGTTACTCCGGCCGGCGAGGTGGTTAGAGGCGGTGGTCAAGGGCGGTGCGAGGATAAGAGAGGTCACTGGAGTCCTCTGGAAGAGTCGGCGTGGACGAGCTTGAGCTCTTCGGCCTTATCCACGGCGAGGTCTGCGTACGGGTGCGGCGGCGACATCCGTCTCCGACGACTGCCAGGCGGGCTCCAGATGGTTTGGACGGTGCGGCGATGATGCGGAAGAGGTGCCGCGTGGAGAGAGAGGTAGGTGGAGGGAGCAGCAGAGAGGATTGATGGCGGCCATGGTCGAGCTGATCCGTTCGGCCGCCGCGGCTAAGGGCGGTGGTAGCAGCACCGGCCGATCACTGTGTCGTCGGCGGTGAGCCACTGACCAGAGGGGTCCGGGGTGGATCATTGATGGCCAGAGGAGGCGTGGAGGAGAAGGGGAGGCGATGGAGTGCAGTGCACGGCGACGTCTCCCTCTACCTCTGAACTGATTCAGTTAACTGAATCTCTAACAGCGATGAACAGTACGCACTTAAGGTGTATGATGAAATGACAGAGAGTGCTAGGTATTTTTGGAATTTGTGCTAATTTTTGTGGTGAGGTGTTGAAGCATATAAGAGGGTCTGGCAAAGTTTCAGAATTTTTTGAGCTATTAAAAATAGGTTTTGGTCATGGAGTTTGAATCTGGACCAAATTTGAACTGGATAGAATTTGAAAATTTTGAATTGTGGAACCCAATGTTTTTGGTGAAATGGATTGTGGGTACTGTCTAGTTGCTAGGATAATTTTTGTGGGTGCAGAAGAATCATAGAAAATGTGGTTCCTTTGTAAACCAAAGAAACTAGGATAGATATAAATTCCAACTTTGGAATTTATTTAAAATAAGAGAAATATTTTTGTGGAGTGGGAAAGTATTGGACACTGTCATAGAATGTGAGAATGACTTGAGGGGTAATTTAGAAGTGACAGAAAAATTATTGGAGGATTTTAGAAGGGCTTGAAAGGGAAAAATGATCATTTTCATAGAATAATTTAATTCATTACAGAACTTTTCTTAAGAGAAAAATATTTTTGATCTTTCAAAAATAATTACCCAATTAATAAACCATCCAAATTAGAACCATTTAAAATTTTGAAACCCAATTAAAAATTAAAAATGATTTTCAGAACAGAAGAAGCAGGAGAAGAAAAGGGTCATAATAATTCAAAGTATTTTTATTTTAATGAAAAGATTTTTAAAACCCCAAGGAAATTTTTGGGGTGTTACACTGCGCCTCAGTCGCACTGGGGTGGACATCGATGCTTGGCCTGTCACTGCCAGCCTCCCCCATCTCAGCATCTTTTATGACAAGCTCAGATGCACTGCCGGAGGGCATAGCAGGCTCTTCGGAGGTTTTCATGGCCTCCTCAGTAGCGGGCGCGGCGGCCTCCATGGCAGAAATCCCGGCAGCCTCGTTAGCGGCGCTCTTTGCAATTTCCTCCACAGGTACCTCCCTCTCCTCTAGAGGGGTTGGTTCTACGGGACAGGGAAGAGGCGGGAAGCAAGATGAGATCGAAAGATCAAAATCCAGATCAAGTTCAAGAAGACAAAGAGGAAATGGTAAGGGTAAAGTAACACTTGGGCGATGGTTTACCTTGACGGGCTTGTGGAGAAGATGTTATTCCTTCTCTGGCAACGTTAGTTGCCGTCGCTCGGGTCCCTGCAACGTCCATGGACGGCGGGTTCTCGATGTGGACGAGCCCCTCTTGCCGCTCCCCCAGAGGGGGAGAGGACCTTGCCGGAGAAATACTTGGCGGTGGAGCAGAGGTTAAGGGCGCCGTCAAGGGATCCGATCCCTGGTGCTCTCCCTCCAGCGAGATGCCCCCCGTCTCCTTGTCGGTTTCCATGATGGCGGTCTCAATGGTGGCGCCCGTCGACGGGGGTTGAAGTTTAGACGTGCGTTGGGGGCTAGAACCGACAACATCAGGAAGGATTGGATCCTGGCCGATGTTCATTGCCGCTTCACCTTCCTCGGTCGCCCAGGCCTTCTTCCGATGTCCCTCCGTCAACAGCGCTTCTTCCCGACGTTCGTAGGAGTCAAGACCGGCAACAGATGCAAATTAATGGTTAGAAAAACATGAAGGAAGAATAAGGTGCTTACTCTTCGTCCTCGTCGGGATCACTAAGGACTGACAAATCATAGAGAACTGTGTCCCCAATGCCTGCAGTTCTAGGTGATGGCGGTGAACTCCTGGGACACTTCGTCCCTAGTGGAGCTGGGGGCTGCGAAACACCCGCCCCCTCCACGGTTGACGGGGTGGGTCGACGAGGAGCGGCTGCACAGGAAGGCTGTTGCCGGGAAGGCTGTGCCCGAGAGGTTGCGGCTGCTACCTTGATGGCGGCAAGTTCCTGGCTTGCCGACTCGGTATGCGCTGCCCTCTTTCGAGTGGGCTTCTTGGCGACGGTCACCTTCACCTTGGCGGGAGGAGGGTGAGGCACTTCCTCCTCCTCCTCTTCCTCTCCCTTTTCCTCATCCCCTTCAGTCTCTTCAGCGCCCATTCGTTAGCCTCGCGCAGGTTATCACTTTGACTGACAGCGAGAGGCATTTGACCAAAACTGGATTCATCTTGGCATGTGTTACGGTGTAGATCATGGTGAGATTCCAGACCAAAGTTCGAGTGCGTGCGTACACATGAATCCATCCCACTGGCTCGAAGTGAGGGGACTACGCGTCGTGAACCTCCGCGTGGGGCGTTTCCAGTTTGCGAAGCAGGTGCCACATCAAAGTTTTGCATTGGGTATTCAAACATCACACAACACCTCTTTGGACCACATGCAGGAAGTGGTTGTCCTATAGCTATCTCGCCCGGTTATCGGCGATGCTTCCATCCATGAGCTTTGACCTACAGTGAGAGGTTAATTTGACCAAGGAGGATTCTTTTTGGTTTGTGTTACGGTAGGAGTATATAGCACGTGCAGAAGAGGGGGGCATCATATACTACACGTCGTGAACCTCGCTCCGTGTGGGACTTTACGGTTTCCGAGGTAGGTGCCACATCAAAGTTTTGCATTGGGTATTCAAACATCACACAACACCTCCATACATATGTTTGGCCCACATGCAAGAGGTGGTTATCCTCTGGCACTCACTCACGCGGTTATCGGCAATGCTTCCATCTGTGGGCCCGTTTGGTCCATCACTTTGACCAACAGCGAGAGAGGTTAATTTGACATAGGAGGGGATTAATTTTTGGTTTCTCTTACGTAGGTCATGCTAAGATTACATAGTATAGTTTGAGCGCATGTGTACGCATGAATCCCTCACACCGGATCGAAGTGGGGGGGGGGGGCAGCACACGATGTGTCATGAACTTCGCTCCGTGTGGGGGCTTTATGGTTTCTAAGGCAGGTGACACATCAATGTTGTGCATTGGGTATTCAAACATCACACAACACCGCCATACATATGTTTGGGACACATGCATGCAGGCGGTGGTTGTCTTCGAACACTCTCCCTCGCACGGTTATCGGTGGCAAGCCCATCCGTGGGCCCGCGTGTACGTCCATCACTTCAACCAACGACGAGAGAGGTTACCAAGGTGGATTCTTCTTTGGTTCATTTTATGGTAGGCCATGGTGATATTCTAGACCAAAGTTTGAGTGCACGCGTACGTACGCATGAATCCCTCTCACCGGCTCGAAGTGGGGCCGGGGGACCGGCATACTACGCGTCGTGAACCCTTGCTCCGTGTGGGGACTTTTCGGTTCCAAATTAGCAGGCGCCACATCAAAGTTGTGCATTGGGTATTCATAGACGAGACAACACTTCCATACATATGTTTGGCCCACATGCATGTGGTGGTTGTCTTCGAACACTCCCTCGCATGGTTATTGGCGGCAAGCCCATTCGTGGGCCCGCATGGACGTCCATCACTTCGACCGACAACGAGAGAGGTTACCAAGGTGGATTCTTCTTGGTTCGTGTTACGGTAGGTCATGGTGAGATTCCAAACCAAAGTTTGAGCGCACGCGTACGCATGAATCCCACTCAGCGGCTCGAAGTGGGGGGACCGACATACTACGCATCGTGGACCCTCGCTCCGTGTGGGGACTTTCCGGTTCCAAAGCACGGTGCCACATCAAAGTTGTGCATTGGGTATTCAAACACCACACAACACTTCCATACATATGTTTGGGCCACATGCAGGCGGTGGTTGTCTTCGGGCACTCCCTCGCGTGGTTATCGACGGCAAGCCCATCTGTGGGGCCGTGTGGACGTTCATCACTTTGACCGACAATGAGAGAGGTTACCAAGGTGGATTCTTCTTGGCCCGTGGTACAGTAGGTCTTGGTGAGATGCCCTCCCACCGACTCGAAGTGTGTGTGGGGGGGAGGGGGGCACTACTTCGTACGTCATGAACCTCCGTGGGGGGGATGTATGGGTTGCGAGGCGCATGTGCGACATCAGAGTTGTGAAATGGGTATTTAAATATCACACCACCCTTTTCATACATATAGTTGGGCCACCCGCAGGTGGTTCGTGGTCTCACCCATCTCGCTCACACAAGCACATTTTTGGGCCCGCACGGTCCACCTTATTGACCGAAAGCGAGAGGGGGGGTTTGACCATGATGGATTCCTATAAGTTTTGTGTTATGGTAGGGTTAGATGCGAGACCTAGCTATTTGGGGGCATGCGTTCATAGCTAGGATTCCCCTCCCGCCGACACGAAGTGGGGGCCGGATGAGCAATATTGTGTGCTTTGTGAGACAGGTGCCACATCAAAGTTGTGCATTGGGTATTTGAACATCAAACCGCCCTTTTCATGCATATATTTGGTTCACATGCAAGTGTGTTTGTGTTCTGGCCCTTTCCTGCATTTTTTTGCCAAATTTATAAATAGCAGACGAATCAGATGAAACAACTGTCTGCAATTGTAGGCGCAACAGACACGGTTCCCTCAGACTAGCCGTGGGCCACGCCCATGCCCCTGTCACATCAGCACAGTCCACTGGTGGCCGCTGGCCACGATTGGGCTCCACGAGGCTTCCCTAGGAATCTCAAAAATATCTACCCGCCTTCAGCGATTTCAGAAATGGTGGTTTTGCGGGTTTTCTATTTGATAGCACACAATTATTATGTTTGGCCGTGTGCGATGTTTTTTGCTCCCGCACCGCTTCAATCCCTTCATCCAAATTTTCAGTAGCCCGGCATTTTATTCCCGCCTAGTAAAATTTTCACTAGCCGCGGCATTTCCTCAAACACCACCTTGGCCCCCCTCCACACACACACCCCCCAAAACCTCCGCTCACACACACACACACCACCCCTCCCTCGCTCGAAACCCTAGCTAGCCCGCCGCCGCCTCCCCTCGACCGTCAACCTCTGCCGGTCTGCCCATGCAGGTTACCAACCGATCTCCATGCCCGCGCCGCCCTGAGTTTCTTAGATGATGCCTGCGAAAAAACCTCTTTCCCACAGATCCCCATCCCCATCCCCCTCCCCCAATCCAGAGCATCGCAGCCTAAGCCCGGCTATGCTTCCCGGGGAGCTCGAGGAGCGAATGGCCAAAAGGAAGTTTATCGTGGCCTCTTTGCGCGACGATGACGAGGTTGCCGCCGAGGAAGCTGACGACGATGACTGGCCGGAGGCTTTCCATCAATGGTGTCGCGTATATTGGCATCTCATGGATGCCGGCTACGACATCGAGGTCGTCGAAAAAGGTGGCTTGACGCGGGCTATGTCACAGGTTAAGTGGCCCACCCCCAACCTCTCGGGTACAACCGCCGTCGATCTCATCCATGGCCCTACCGCTGATCTCCTCTGCCTCACTGTCAAGAATTTGCCATCCTTCATAGCCATCGAGCCCCTTTTGTCATTTCTGAAGGACACGTTCTGCGCCGCTGGCTTGGGATCCTCAGCTACCAAGTCAGACCTCATCGACGGTGACCACGAGGAGGGAACCCTCTCCGGCTCTTCCAAGGGGAAAGAGCCCATCTACGACATCAGGGAGGGCACCCTGCAGCCATGCTCTTCCAAGGGGAAGGAGCCCATCTGCGATAACAGGGAGCGCACCTAGAGTCCGTGCTCTTCCAATGGGAAGGAGCCCATCTGTGACAAGTGAGGAAACCCATGATTTGTTTTGCCATGCCTCTTCCAAGGGGGAAACATCATATGATCATGCTCGTAGCTTTTGCCATGCTATGTTTTAACCATGCCGTGTTTCAATTGCTATATTTGGTTGTTTGTAGTATGCCTTGTTTATTTCAGTTATTCACAATGTGATGTTCTATATGTGCAAGAATGTACTGTGCAGTTCAATTTTAGCAACACCAGTTTCAACGGCCAAAATTGGTTCTTGTTAAAGCTGGTGTAGTTAACACGCCCCCTGTTTATTTCAACTTTCTCACAATGTGATGTGCAATCATACAATTTGATGTTTAAGCACAAGCTTAGTTCTATGCAATTTCAACAATACCACTATGAGTGACTATATTTGGTTGTTGTTAAGCCTGTTGTAGTGAGCATATGCCTTATTTAACGGTTTTTGGTTGTTAGGTTGTTTGTACTGAGCATATGTCCAGTTTCAATTGATATATTTGGTTGTTTGTAGTATGCCTTGTTTATTTCAGTTATTCACAATGTGATGCTCTATACGTCCAAGTATTGACTTTGCAGTACAATTTCATCAATACCACTTCAACGACCATATTTGTTTCCTGTTAAGCCTGGTGTAGGTAATATGCCCCTGTTTTCTCACATTGTGATGTTCAATTATACAATTTGATGTTTAAGCACAAGCTATGACGGGGGGGATGACCCCTGGGTAGGCAACGGGGCCCAAAGCCCTTTTCAAAACATCGGGGCGGTCCGCGCCCCTCAATCCGGCTGGCCGTCTGGCCGGCTTCCCGATGCGGGCCGGCCGGGCGCGGCCCTGCGCCCGGTCCGGCTGGCCTCAAGCCGGCTGGAGACGGGTCAGCAGCTGTCCCATCCATCCGTACAACAAGACGGCTCTCCACAACGAGAGAGCGTGGCTACAGTGCCACCAACCCTGCTGACCCGGGCGACCGACGTCAGTGCGGTGAGCCACTGTAACCCCACGACGCCAACCACTCCATGACGCCGGAGGCGACAGGCAACAGTGTCGAGCAGCCGGCGGGCCTCATTGCCGGCTCCGGACACCGATAGCAGGGCCCCGCCCCCTCATAGATTTACCGATGTAATCCTGGGGGATCGGGCTATAAGACCCCCCAGGAGCCCCCCCTATGCAGGGGGTCTTGGCTTCAGCTCACTTCACACACACACGTTCACATGAGAGGTAGAATGGAGAGCTAGCTCCTTCTTCCTCCTCTGCCCAAACAGCTCCAGGAGCAACCTTGTAGCCCGTGTGCATATCATACCATTTCGGCAGGACTAGGGGTGTTACCTCCCACGGAGGGCCCCGAACCTAGGTACGTCTTGTGTCTCACACTCGCGTGTGCCGACCTCGCTTCCGGAACCCACCGGCGTCCTCATGCAGCCCCCCACTTTTAGCCATCTCATGGCATCTGCCATGATTTCACCACGATAGTTGGCACCCACCGTGGGGCTGCTCGCGGCGTCGGCCGGAGTCAAGTTCCAGACAAGGCCCTTCACCAGCTCCGGCGAGCGCATTGCACACGGCTTGGTCCGTGCACCTTGCGCGGCCAACCCGGCCAGCTGTGACGCAACGCCTGGCGCGGACGCCGTCTGCCCCGCAGGCTGCTCCGTCGTCCCCTTCGGCACGCTGTGCGTCTTTGTCGCGCTCATCCCCGACGAGTACCCTAGCGAGGTACACAGCTTCTCTGACTCGCCCGTCCCTGTCGACTGTACCATCACCAGCGACGTTGCGAACCTCTGCACTCGCGTAGAGGTGCTGACCATCGGCTCCAGCCTCGGCTCCTCGCGGGGCAAGGATAAGGCTGCTGCGGCTGCTGCAGCTCACACCAGCCGGGGCGACCCGCTGCTTGCGACGTTGCAGAGCCTACGCGGCCCCATCACGCCTGACGCCGACCCAGCTGCCGTTGTGGTCCAGCTCAACGAAGATCGTCAGCACCTGCTGGATGAGGCCACGGTGCTCGCTACGGTGTGGCACCGGTTGGAGTCCGCCCAACGGGAGTATGACACCGCCCACGGCCTCACGCCGGCTGGCACCGAGCCCACCCGGGTTGCCGAGGTGCGGTTTCATGGTGGTGCCATCGGCCGTGCGCTAGGCACGGGCCGGCCCACCTACGACACCCCCGTCAAGAACATGCGCGCCGCACAGGAGGCCATGGTGGACCTTGAGTTTCTGGAGGGCGAAGAGCTGCTGCAGCAGCAACAACGCGTCCGCGACCTCATCACCGCTGCGAACCTGCAGCAGAAGCGGTTCGAGCCGGCCCCGCCCACCGCCTCCGCATCGGGGAACACCGGGAACCCGGACAGAGTCCTTTGGGACACGCAGCAGGCCTCTTCCCCACACGCCAGCGCAAGCCGCTCAGGCCAGCACCGCGCGGGCCGGAGCCGGCGCAACCGCGCCACGACGGCCGATGACAGCGTCGCAGACGAGTCGGCTGGAGACGGCCGGCGCCAGCAGCCGAAGCGCCCCTTGCCGCCGGCTCGGCGGCCCCAGCTAGCCTCTGCCGGCGCCGTGCCACACGGTCCCGTCACCAACCGGCTCGGATCTCGCGAGCCCTACGACGACAACGATGCCTGCCATCGCACCGACCGGCTGGCGCGATCCACGGCCCTCGAGGAGGAGAGCTCCGTCGGCCCCGCCTGTTTTGGGCCACGCATCCGTGAGGAGCCCTTCCCCAAAGGCTTCTCGCTGGCCCGCGACACCCCCAAGTACAGTGGCGTCACCAAGTCGGAGGATTGGCTGGTCGACTACACCACGGCTGTCGGCATAGCCGGCGGCAACAGGCGCGTGGCGGTCCGCTACGTCCCCCTCATGCTGCTCGGCTTGGCCCGGACATGGCTGAACAGCCTGCAGGCCGACAGCGTGAACTCCTGGCTAGACTTTGAGGAGGCGTTCGTGCGCAACTTCACCAGCACGTACAAGCGTCCGGGTCGGCCTCGCCAACTCTCCATGTGCGTTCAGGGCCCGAACGAGTCCCTCCACGACTTCCTCACGCGATGGACGGAGCTGCGCAACTCCTGCGATGGGGTCCACGAGGTGCAGCCATCTAGTACTTCATCGACGGGTGCCGAGACGGCACCCTGCTCAAGCACAAGCTGATGTGTGACGAGCCAGACACCTTGGCGGCACTCATGGCCACGGTGAACAAGTACGCCATGGCCGACTCCGCGATGCGTGTGAAGGTCTCGCTCGACGCGGGCGGCAATCCCGTCCAGGTCCAGCCGGCCAACCCTCGACTGGCTGGCGACAACAACCAGCGCCGACAAGACAACAACAACAACAACAACAACAACAACAACAACAACAACAACAACATGCGGAAGGGCGAGTAGCCGGCCCCCCGCTACGACAACCGGCAAGTCGCCGCTTTGGAAGAAGAGCAGCCGGCCAAGCAGGGCAGCAGCCGGCGCCAGCGCACCGGCAAGGTCGCCTGGCAGCCCAAGCTCACCTTCGAGCAGATGCTCGACGCCCCATGCAAGCACCACAGCGGCGCGAAGCCGTCTATGCACACGCTCCGGAACTGCAGCATCACCCAGCGCCTGATGCAGGGCGACCTGCCGCCTCCGCCTCCCGGCCCAGCACTTCCACCGCCTCCCCCGTCGCCCCCGGCAGCTGGCGCCCTCGCCAACAACGCTTTCCCATGCCAGGACGTGGCCTACATCGTCTTCACCAGTGAGGGCGATGACAAGCACAGCAAGTGCAAGTACCAGCACGAGGTGAATGCCGTCGTCCCCCCCGGTTCCCCAGTTCATGCACTGGTCCGACCGTCCCATCAGCTGGACCCGGGAGGACCAGCCGGCTGTGATGCCCACGTCGGGTGGCTACGCTCTTGTTCTCGACCCCACCTTCGTCGCTGAGAAGCGCACCTGCCACTTTTCGCGGGTGTTGATCGACGGCGGCAGCAGCATCAACATCCTCTACCGCGATGCCATGATCAAGCTCGGCATCGAGGAGAGCCAGCTACAGCCCACCGGACGGTGTTCCACGACATCGTGTCGGGTGCCTCCTGCTCCCCGATTGACAAAGTCCGGCTGGATGTGCTGTTCGGCACCAGCATCCACTTCCGCTGTGAGCCGATCTGGTTCGAGGTGGTCGACCTGGCCAGCCACTACCACGTGCTTTTGGGCCGGCCCGCCCTGTCCAAGTTCATGGCGGTCCCCCACTACGCCTACCTGAAGATGAAGCTGTCGGGCCCCAAGGGCATCATCACCATCACCGGCGACTATAAGAAGTCCCTGGAGTATGCCCAAGCCGGCTCGAGGCTGGCCGAGTCGCTGGTCATCACCGAGGAGAGGCGCCAGCTCGACCGTCTTATGGCACTGGCTAACAAGCAGCCGGACATGCCGGATCCGCTCAAGCAGCCGGCCAACGAGGCGTCCTTCAAGCCGGCCAAGGGCACGAAGAAGGTTTCGCTCGGCCCGGCCAACCCTGACTCTGACCAGTACATCGTCGTGGGCTCTGGCCTTGACAGCAAATAGGAAGGCGAGCTCATCGACTTCCTCCGTGAGAATCGGGATATCTTCGCATGGTCCCCCAAAGACATGTTGGGTGTTCCGAGGAAGTTCGCCGAGCACAAACTCCACATCCGGCCGGATGCCAAGCCGGTCCGGCAGCCGCTACGCTGCTTCTCCGAGGAGAAGCGAAGAACCATTGGTGAGGAGATCGCCCGGCTGCACGCAGCCGGCTTCATCATGGAAGTGTTCCACCCCGAGTGGTTGGCCAACCCAGTCCTCGTCCTGAAGAAGAACGGTACTTGGCACATGTGTATAGACTACACAAGCCTGAATAAGGCATGCCCCAAGGACCCGTTTGCCCTACCCCGGATCGACCAAGTCATCGACTCCACCATCGGCTGCGAGCTCATGTCATTCCTGGATGCCTACTCTGGCTACCACCAGATCAAGCTGGACCCGGCCGACGCCCTCAAGACGCCCTCAGATTGGTAGGAACATGCACATCTATGTCGACGACATCGTGGTGAAGACCAAGCAACACCTCACCCTCCTGGAGGATCTCAAGGAGACATTCGCCAACCTTCGCCGGTTCTAGATCAAGCTCAACCCGGAGAAGTGCGTCTTCGGCGTGCCGGCTGGCCAGCTCCTTGGTTTCCTCGTCTCGAAGCGCGGCATCGAGGCCAACCCAGAGAAGATCAAGGCGATCGAGCACATGCGCAAGCTGGCTCGGCTGCGCGATGTCCAGAAGTTCACCGGCTGCTTGGCCTCTCTCAGCTGGTTCGTCAGCCGGCCGGGGGAGAGAGCCCTACCCCTGTATCAGCTGATGAAGAAGACGACGGCATTCGAGTGGACTGACGAGGCAGACGAAGCTTTCCGCGACCTCAAGCGCATGCTCTCCACCGCACCCGTCTTGGCCGCACTGGCTGAGAAGGAGACCCTGCTGATGTACATCACAGCAACCACCCGCGTGGTCAGCGCGGTGCTGGTGGTGGAGCACCCAGAGGAGGGCAGGGCGCAGCCGGTCCAGCGCCCTATGTACTACCTGAGCAAGGTGCTCTCCACCTCCAAGCAGAACTACCCCCACTACCAGAAGATGTGCTATGGCGTGTACTTGGCCGCCAAGAAGCTGAAGCGGTACTTCCAGGAGCACGCCATCACCATGGTGAGCACGGCTCCCCTCGGCAAGATCATGGGCTGCCGCGACGCCTCTGGCCGGGTCGCCAAGTGGGCCATCGAGCTGGCCTCCCACACGATCCTCTACGAGCCCCACACCGCCATCAATTCCTAGGCCTTGGCCGACTTCCTCGTCGACTCGGCGGAGACCCAGTACCTGCCGCCAGCTCCCGACTCGACGCACTGGCGCATGCACTTCGATGCCTCGAAGATGCGCTCCGGCTCGGGAGCCGGCATCGTACTCTCCTCCCCCAAGGGCGACCGGCTGCGCTACGCGCTCCAGATCCACTTCGCCGCCTCCAACAACGTCGCCGAGTATGAAGCCCTTGTCCACGGCCTCCGGCTGGCCAAGGATTTCAGCATCCGACGCATCCTCTGCTACGGCGATTCCGACCTAGTGGTGCAGTAGGTTTCTGGCGAGTGGGACGCCAGAGATGCCAACATGGCCAGCTACCGCTTCCTGGTCCAGCAGATGACCGGCGGCTTCGACGGCTGCGAATTCCTTCACGTCCCTCGAGCCGACAACGAGGCGGCCGACACGCTAGCCAAGATTGGCTCCACCCGGCAGGCCATCCCAGCCAGCATCTCCCTCGAGCACCTACGCAACCCCTCCATCAAGCTGTCTCCCAACTCGGAGTCCATATTCATCCCGACCAACCCAACAGCTCCCGTCCCATTCTCGGGGGCTGCCGGCTCCAGCTCGGGGACTGCCGCTCCGGTCCCGGGGGCTGCCGACTTGGACCCAGCCCCGGGGGCTGCCGGCTCCAGCTCGGGGACTGCCGCCTCAGTCCCGGGGGTTGCCGGCTCCGGCCCGCCGCCTCCCGATCCAGCCGGCCCTGTGCAAGCTGCCGTCCTCACGGTGGTGGAGGCACCGTCATGGGCGCAGCCGATCCTCACCTTCTTGGTGAGTGGCAAACTCCCCATCGACGAGGTCAAGGCCCAGCAGGTGCAGCGCCTGGCCTCCGCCTACAGCATCATCAACAACAAGCTCGTCAAGCGCAGCACAACCGGCGTATTCCAGCGCTGCGTCGAGACGACCAAGGGGCTCAAGATCCTACGCGACATCCACCAGGGCGAGTGCGGGCATCACGCTGCCTCCTGGTCCCTGGTGGCCAAAGCTTTCCACCACAGCTTCTACTGGCCGACTGCTCTGAAGGACGCCGAGCCGCTGGTCCTCAAGTGCAAGGGATGCCAGCACTTCAGCACCCGGAGCCACCAGCTGGCTTCGGCTCTCCAGACCATCCCCATCTAAAAGTGCAACTAATCCCCGGGTGGTTTTGGTAATCAATAACAACATATACATCACGGTCTAATTCTCATTGCTAGTATATTTCAGAAAAGATCAATGATTGGCATGGCAAGGACTAATGGATGTGGACCCCTCAAAATACTAAGGACAAGATTGGCATCCACAAGACTCTTCTTTTTTATTTTAGTGATCCAAGATCACATTGAGTCCATAGGAAAAGCCAATACTATTAAAAGGGGATGAGGTATTGGTGATGAGGTTGTTGCTCAAAGTGCTTAGTGATATTGCTCCAAAACCCTCAATCACTTTCCCCAAAACACATCTGTCCAAAACCCTAATTCATCATTTCGGTCCCACCGATACTATCTATTCTGGACTCACCGAGATGATCATTCCACTGCCAAAACCAAAACCCTAACACTTCGGTGTAACCGAAATGGTTCTCGGTCCCACCGAGACGGCTTGATCAAGTTGCTGTAACGATGTCACTTCACTTCGGAATTTCTGAGATGAATTTTTCGGTCTCACCGAAACCTGGTCTTGCCCTAGCCATTGCACTTCGGTCTCACCGAGTTGTTTTGATCGGTCCCACCGAAAAGCCTAACGTTCATGTCTTTTACACTAGTCAGTCTCACCGAGATTTTCATGTCGGTGTCACCGAGTTGGGTCAAAGATTTGTAACGATTAGATTTGAGGTGAAGGCTATTTATACCCCTCCACCACCCTCTTACCTAGTAAGAGAGCCATTAGAATGTGCCAACATTTCCACCATACATTTTTTGAGAGAGAACCACCTACTCATGTGTTGAGATCAAGATATTCCAATCCAACCATTTGAACCTTGATTTCTAGCCTTTCCCAAGTTGCTTTCCACTCAAATCTTTCTTCCACCAAATCCAAATCTGTGAGGAAGTGTTTGAGTGTTGGGGAGAGTATCATTTGAAGCACAAGAGCAAGGAGTTCATCATCAACACACCATTTGTTACCTTTTGGAGAGTGGTGTCTCCTAGATTGGTTAGGTGTCACTTGGGAGCCTCCAAGATCATGTGGAGTTGAACCAAGGAGTTTGTAAGGGCAAGGAGATCACCTACTTCGTGAAGATCTACCCCGAGTGAGGCTAGTCCTTCGTGGACGGAAGCCATGGTGGAATAGGCAAGGTTGCTTCTTCGTGGACCCTTCGTGGGTGGAGCCATCCGTGGACTCGCGCAACCGTTACCCTCCGTGGGTTGAAGCCTCCATCAACGTGGACGTACGATAGCACCACCTATCGGAACCATGCCAAAAATCATCGTGTCTTCATTGCGTTTGAAATCTCCAATCCCCTCCTTTACTTACATGTGCAATGTTTTACTTTCCGCTGCTACACTCTTAGAATTGCATGTGTAGGGTGTTACTTGACTTGGTGTACTTGCTAAAATCTGCCCACAACTAAAATTGGGAAAAGGATAGATTTTTATTTGGTCAAGTAGTCTAATCACCCCCCCCCCTCTAGACATACTTTCGATCCTACACCATCACGTGGCCCTTTGCCGTCTGGGGCCTCGACATGGTGGGACCTTTCAAGACCGCTCGAGGCGGCATGACGCACCTGTTTGTGGCCATCGACAAGTTCACCAAGTGGATCGAGGCAAGGCCGATCAAGAAGCCGACGGTCCCACAGCCATCAAGTTCATCAAAGACATCGCTGTCCGCTACGGCGTCCCCAACAGCATCATCACCGACAACGGCACCAACTTCGCTAAGGGCATGCTGGCTAATTACTACTCCGTCTCCGGCATCCGGCTCGACCTGGCCTCCATCGCGCACCCCCAGTCGAATGGCCAGGCGGAGCGGGCAAACGGCCTCATCCTAGGCGGCATCAAGCCCCGGCTCGTCGAGCCACTCATGCGTTCACCCGGCAGTTGGATCGACGAGTTGCCGGCTGTCCTGTGGAGTCTCCGGACCACGCCCAACCGGTCCACCAGCTTCACTCCCTTCTTCCTCGTCTACGGGGCCGAGGCGGTCATCCCCACGGATCTCGAGTTCGACTCGCCTTAGGTCACCCTGTACACGGAGGCGAAAGCAAAGGCCGCGCGTGAAGATGGCGTCGTCCTCCTTGAGGAAGAGCGCCTGCTGGCCCTCAGCCGGTCGGCCATATACCTGCAGAACCTGCGCCACTACCACAGCAAGAAGATCAAGCCCCTCGCGTTCCGTGAGGGCGACCTTGTGCTCTGGCTGGTCCAGCGGACAGCCGGCCAGCACAAGTTGTCCTCCCCATGGGAGGGCCCCTTCATCGTCAGCAAAGCCCTGCGCAACAACGCGTACTACCTCATCGACGCGCAGAAGGCAAACAAGCGCAAGAGAGACGCCTCCGGCGAGGAGACTGAACGCCCATGGAATGCGGAGCTCCTTCGTCCATTTTACAGTTGAACCATGTATGTATGTATCGCTACCATTTTGGAATTAATGAAAGCAGCAGGTCCCCCGAACGACACTCGGGGGCTACCTTTTCACCTCTATCGAGTTTTTTTACTTCTCGCGTACTTTACCGCATTCGCCTCCCTACCGCCGGGTCGGCACGTCCGGCTCGGGGGATCGCCGGCTAGCCTGCGCCTTGCTCTTCTGCAGCCGGCCCAGTAGCGTGCGCACCGCCCAAGCCCCCTCTCTGCCACAAGCCACAGACCGGCTCCCGGCTGTCCGGCTGGCACGAGCCAAACGCTGAAAGCACCCTCATGCGAAAGGCAGCTAAGGACGAACACCCGGCTCGGTCAATCCGGTTTTCCCTCTCACTCATCGCCGCACAGACCGGCCGCGCTCCAGCCGACTTCGCCACCTGCAGCCAGTCGGCCCAGTGGGTGTTTCGCTTGCGCTCAAGTCTTAAAAGCCTAAGTACTGTACGCTTCCTTTCGAATCCGACTCCCCATCCCAGCTACAGACCAGCTCTCGGCTGTCCGGCTGGCGGGGAGGAAGTTGAGAGGGGAGGAGAACAAGAAAAACGGCCTAAGGGCAAAGGCAAAAGCGAGCCGCCAGACGGCAAAAGACATAGATAAACAGAAACACATGCATACATACAGCAAAAGGCCCACGGCCAGAAGTTCATTACATGAATCTACACCCCCAGTGGGTGGACTTGCCAACTAACAAAAGTTCAGAGCATGAAAGCAAAAAACAGGAAAGATAAAAGCCCTAAGCTGCGGGCGCGTCGGCCTCGGGCTGAGCCGGCTCCCCCGTGGCGCCGGTGTCCTCCTCTCAGGCTACGTCGGCATAGGCCCCGGCGCAGGAGCCGGTCCCCTCGTCGTCCGTCTCACCCGCGCTGCCCTCTGGGTCCTCGAAGGCCAAGCCGAACTCGTCCGCAGGGAGCGCCGTGTCGTCTGCCGCCCTCTCCAGAATGAACTCATCGTGCAGGGTGAACGACGCGATGTCGCTGGCCCGCACAGCGATCGGAGTCACCCGCTGCGCTAGGTCGTCTTCCGCCCCGGCCCGCCGAGCCGCCAGTCGGACCAGGTCGACACTCGGGTACCAAGACAGCACGAAGGACAACGCCATCTCCGCGCCGGCTCGGGCCGCGGAGGCCCTCCAGGCGTCGAGCCGTGCCGAGACGGCCTCGAACCACCGCGCCAGCCGGCTGACGGTTTGGGGATGCACCAAATTCGGTCACAGAGCTCCCACCACCGCGAGGCCGGCGTCGTGGAGCCGGCCCATGCCGCGCACACAGCCGGGCCTCGGTGGCGACCCCGATCTCCCACAGTCCAGGCGGCGAGCATGCCAATGTGGACCCCCCGTCACCCTCTGCTCCTCTCGATAGGCCTCCACGGCCGCCTCGGCCGGCGCTTGCTTCTCGGGGAAGGTCTCTGAAGAAGAAGAAGAAAAGAGAAAAAGAATGAGAAAGGAAATAAAAAGCCTGGCCGGCTGCAGCTGCCAGCCGGGCACGGAAAGACAAAAGAACAAGCGAAAACTTACCGACAAGCAGCATGTCGATGTGCTGCACCTCCGCCAGCACCCCCTGCTCCTTCAGCGACCAGATGATGGCGCGGGCTTCGTAGTTCTTCTTGAGCTGGGTGACCTCCTTGGAGGCCATTGTCACCTGCTCATCCTTCTCGGCCGCCACCTTGCGGTGCTCCTCCGCAAGCCGGTCCAGCTCGGTGTTGTGCACGGCCGCCGCCTCGTCCTTCTCCCGGGCCAGCCGGGCCGCCTCCTCCTGCAGCCGGTTGCGTCCCGAAGCCGGCCGGCCTCGACCAGCTGGCACCGGAGCTCCTGCACCTCGGCCGGGTCGATGGCGGCAGCTGCGCGGCCGGATCGGAGTTCCGGTCAGTAGTTGGACAAGAAGTAAAGAGAAAGAAGCAAGAAGATTCGACCCGGCTGCTACGCAGCCGGCCCGAATCTCGGGGGCTACACCCAGTGGGTGTGCTGACGCGCCCCCACTGGAAAAATGTAAGACATACCTTTGGCCTGGCGCAGCTCCTCCTCCTTGGCTGCGAGCTGGGTCCGGACCCCGCGGCACACACCGACAAGACGGTTGTAGGCCGCCACCAGCCGGTCGTTGACGGCCTGCCAAAAAAGAAAAAGTTAGAGAAAACAGACGCCTGGGAAGGCCCGACCCGCCTGCTGCGCAGCCGGCCCGGGCCTCGGGGGCTACACCCAGTGGGTGCGCTGACACGCCCCCACTGGAAAGCGACCAAACCGGTCAAAGAAGAATGCAGGGCAAAATTCAAGAAAAATGCAAAGGACTCACCCCAACCGCTTGCTCCAGCTGCTGCAGCCGGTCAGCTCCGCCTGGGCGCTGGCCCGCACCTGGCCGCTATGGTTGGCAAACTGCTGACACAGGGCGTTCACCGCTGCGGTCAGGTCACCCGGGTGCGCCCCGCTGGTGGTTTCGCCGGCGCTCGCCGCCCAGTCTTGCTGCAGCCGGGCCGAGGACCCGGCGCTGGTCCCGCTGCCAGTGTAACACCCTGGTTTTTGCTCCTTGTTTTTTTTTCCTTCGCGGGATTTGACTCCCGTCTTTTTTTTCGATGTTATCGGGTTTTCTCTTGCTCTTGGGTATAAGAAGATGGTCATTTAGTCTTGCCTTTCTTATCTGACCAGGGATTCTCCCCAGTTCAACCTTGCCATCAAAATATATTGCCCGGGGTTTTGCCGCTGAAACCCCACCTTCCGATAACTCGGAAGGGAAACCCTAATTCCTTCCGTTACAAACGAACCCCAATTTTCTTTGATCTGTTACCTCCCAAACTTTTCCCAGTGATCATCCTATATCTATAAACCCTGGATATGCAAAAATATTGCCAAGTCATTTGCAATATTTTTCATTTAAAATTAATTCCTTTTTCTGCCAGTTAAAGGAATTAAATCCAGAAAAATATCTATCTATCTCCAAAGTTCATGAAAACTTGTGGAGATATTATTTGTGATCATATTGAGCTCTCATAAAAATATTGGCCATAATTAAATAGGGGAAATTGCATTTTCCTATTTAAAGCCAATATTGTATTTTGGGCACTTTCCAAAGGAACTACCATTTTGGTAGCCAGGAAAGATCCCAAATAATTTGTGGAGCTTCTCCTATCCATATCTTCACCATTTCCATCAAGAACCCAAGTTCCACAGTTCAAAGTTTGAGCATATCATCCAATTCTTGTTTCTGGATTCATTTTGAGGTTGTGAAGCAACTATATTTTATATTGCTTCAAAATTCTTGAAATTAATCCAGGACCCCACATTCCCTATATGATGTGAGCATGCAAAAATTCATATCATCTTGCCAAGCCAATTTCTCCCAAAAATTCTATCTAGTTTCTATCCAGCAGAAAGCTTTGTGAAGGAAGTACCACTTTGGCATTTCCAAATGAGCTGAAATTTTACCAGTACCTCCATACCTTCAAATAACCTCTCTACACCAAAATTCAGCTCATTCCATCAAGCCATTTGAACCCAGCAAGCTCAAATTCATTTCTGTTCAGATTGCTTGTGTGTGAAGGCAATGCTATCTAGAGTGATCCATTTGGCCTGAAAACTTACCAAGGGCTTCACCATAGTAGATCATTGCTACCCACCAAAATCCAGCTCATCACCCCAAGTCAATCTTCCCCAGTACACTACAAACACCTTCATGGCAGAATCAAAGTCAGCTCACATCCATCACTTCTTGCTGTCACTTGCATCCAAACCTCGATAGGCCAGCTCACTGACCTTTGATACATCTAATAGAAAAGGCCCCAGGGCCATTTAATGCCCAGGACACGCGGTGGCCGTGGTGACCACGTGGTGGCCATGCAGAAACGGTGCTCTGTGCTCGGCCTGCTCCGTGCGGTCGCCTCTGGCCAGCGCTGGCTCGTCCGGGCATGTCTAGTGGCTCCGCAGCGGCCGCGTGCACCCTCTCCAGCACCTTCCCCCTCCTCTTCCTTCCTCCTCACGCCACGGCGAGCCCCGCCACCGTGTTGTTCGCCCGTGACCCTCGAGTTGTCGCCTCCATCCTTGGCTTCTTCCTCCCCGACCCGTCCTCTCCCTCTGGCGCACGTCAGGTCGGCACCTCTCCCCGCTCGCCACCTCACCGGAGCTCCAGGACACCGATAAGGTTGCCACGGCGGCCGTGCTCATCCGAGTGCCCCGGCCGCCTATAAATAGGCCGTGCCCGAGCCCCTCGACCTCACCCACAACCTCTCCTCCCTCCCAGCTCCCTCCTCGACTCGCTTGCCCGAGCCACCGTGCTCGATTTCTCCCCCACGGCCGCCATATCCGCCGCCACCCTCCTCTTAAATTCGAGCACTCCAGTTGTCCCCGGCTCCGTCCGAGCTCACCACCGAGCGCACCATGCTCCGGGGACCCCGCCCACACCCTCTCCTAGTCTTCCCAGCCACTGGAGCGCTCCACAAGCCCTAGGCCGCCGCCCACTGTCCTGTCTCGCCGCCGCGTCCCCGGCCTTCCCCGAGCCCCGTGCTATGCATCCTCGGATGCGGCAGTCGCCGGCGACCACGCCCGCGCCGTCGCCTGGCCGAAGGGCTCACCGGAGCGTCGGGACCCCGCCGGAGCCGAAACTCTGTCGCCGCGTCAGGGGAGCAGAGAGGAGGAAGAAGAGAAGGAGGGAGGAGAGAGAGAGCACCGGTGGGCCCCACATGTCGGCAACCGCGACCCTGTCCATGTGGATAAGTGCAAGCGCATCCGCGCGTTTACACTTTCCCCCACGGGAAACGTATTGTGGTGCAGTACGTTTTCTTCTATGGAAAGCGCTTCGTCTTATAATACGTTTTCTCTACAAGAAAACGTATTTCTAGAAAAGGCGCCAGCCGCAGTGCTGTCAGGGACCCTGATGTAATTATTTCTTTTACAAATCAGTCCCTGGCAGTCAAACCCTCATATTTTTTTGCTCGTGACTCCGATTCAGGTGATTCCAAAGCCCACGGTTTCTATTCATCGAGCCCATTCCGATGAGGTCGCTTTCACCATGTTGACACTTTCTAAAAATACCCATTTTGCCCCTGCCCTATATTCAGCCCCTCCGAGAGGGAATCTTCTCCGGCGAATTTTTCCGCGAAGTGATCGCACTCCTCTCCAGTGCATTCCTCGACTGCCAGGAAAGCCGACCATCTGATATATGCCCTAAAGCATTACTCTGGGTTATTCTTGCATGTTTAAATTAATATGCTTATGCTCGTGTGCATAGTGGTAAGCTATATGTGACTCTGATGAACCCTTGCTTGCCTTTCTTCGGTGACGGCACCACGCCTGTGTTCCGAGCTGCTTCCGGCCGTCCGGGGTGGATGCCGACTTTATATTTCTCTTTTCAACAACTGTCCCATGTTCTGAGCTGCTTTCCGGCCGTCTCGGCAGCTGTTGAGTTACTTTGGTAGCGGTGACCCCATGCTCTGAGCTGTTCTTCGGTCGTCTTAGGGAACCGCTGCATTCTTTTTATCAACACACCGTCTCATGCTCTGAGCTGCTTTTCGGCCGTCTTGAGCCGGGGTTGAGTTATTCCAGTAACATCCTAGATCTGAGTTGTAAAGATCGTTCTGGTGGCTACTGGTTTATTTGCTAGTTTCATGCAAGGGTTTGGATGATTGTAACTTACAGCTAGAACTTGTAAAGTGATAAACTTGCTGTTAAACATTGTTTCACTAATGACTCGTTGTGATATTGTATGGGGATAGGTTGTTATGTTTTCATCATGCATCATTATTGTTATTGTAATATAGAATGTGACTTAATAATGACAACCTCCTCCGTCGGCTGGATCGAGTCATAGTGCCACCGAACCGAGCTCATTAGTGCAGCCACATTTGCCTTTATGGGAAGGCCCTAACTTGGTCTATTGTCTTGCCTCTTGTCGGTACCTCCAAAGAGGGAAGGTTATGCGCGCGTGCTACCCTGGCCCAGTAGGCAGCGATAATCTTGTGAGCCCGGTTTGGTTATTGAGCTCAGGTCCCCGTTTGGGACAGTTTTGTTTGGCCACGACGGTGGCAGGTGTCAGGAGTGACACAGGGGCAACCCAGGACATGACCCGGGAAGGGCATGATTGTCGATGGGACCGAAAGAGTGCCAGACAATAGACAAGTTCTATTGGAGCAGCACCGGTCCACCCGAATAGGAGCATGAGGCCGGGAGCTCCATAGTGTGGGTAAAGTGCGCAACCTCTGCAGAGTGTAAATCTATTCGAATAGCCGCGTCCTCGGTCATGGGACACAGTTCGTACTAGGTCACACTATTTGGTCAGTGTCGAGTTCGGAGGAATAAACTATATAATGTGTTGCTCATAATGAACCAGGGTAAGGTAAGGTTTGTCAGGCTTGCAGTACAGATGCATGGGCATCAGATGATGTCAGGGGTATGAATGCTAGTCATGCGATGGCTATGAGATGAGTGGTCGGATGACCGCAGGACTTGGAGTTTATTTGGATCGGGTTTGGATTGGATCCTAAGATTATTCGGAGTATGGATTAATTACTTGATATGCTTTATCTTCGTCATACTACAGTTCCTTTGTTAGTTAATATGCTAGATAATCCTGTTATGACATGATGATTAATGCTGCTAGATGATTAATCTTGCTATATAATCCTACCCTAACACGATAGCTAATACTATTAAAGATAATAAGTGCATGCTTGAATGCCATGGATTGCTTTGCTTGGTGTATATGTTGGTTTGGTTTGCTTGCGAGTACATTCAAAAGTACTCAGCGGCCTTCAATGTGGCCAGGTTCACCTAAGGATCCGACGTCCACTAGCGAGGAGCCGGAGCGTTCGCGGGCTAGAAGAGTAACCCAGTCAGATCCCTATGGATTGGAGCCACACCAAGACCATGCTGCCTTAGATAGAGCGTTTCCGCTGCCATCACCCTTGTAAAATATATCATGTAAGACTTATATGTCCATTAATAGAAATGCCTGTGTTCATGATACTTGTTGTAAACGCGCATGCCAAAGTGACTACCTAGGCTGGCATGTGCGGCGACCGTCTGGCTACAGTGGTAATCAGGCGGGGCGCCACAATGGATGGTATCAGAGCCAGGCTGACTGTAGGTTACCCTAGCCAGATTTCATTGCCTCTTGCTCAGTAGAAAGCCCCGATGGATTTCAGCCATCTTTGCCAAACCGGCACGGCTACTATTGATCATAAGGCAATTCCATAGGTTTTTGGCTCCATCAGACCTCAATTCTCATGGCCATTGCCTCTGGTGTGAAATGTCCACACCAAGCAACGACCCGTGAGCCCTGAACCCCTAGGTGAACCAGATATCCCTACCTTGCTTGCTAACCATGGCATTTCTCTCCTCAAATCTAGTTTCCTTTGGGAAACGCCTATAAATTCCATCTTTCCCTGACAACCCTAGGATCATTGACTAAGCCACTTTGGCTATGGTCGTGCGTCGAGTTTGATGTTCCCTAAGGAAGTAGTAGGAGCTCGACACCAATTGCTACCAGGAGCATTGTGTGGTTTTGCTTCTAAATCCTTAGAGGTGCATCGAGTGCGCTAGGATAGTTATACTAGTGGATCTTTGGCCACGTATGTGAAGTCCGCAAAATTTGAGCTTTATTTGCCTTTTTAGTATTTTTGGGTTTTCGCAGTTCTTGCTTCTTTTGTCGGTTCTGTTCTGTCACTTCGACTGGATCCATCCGCAAGTACCACTAAGAAGACCAGTATACAACTTGGATAACACCCAATAGTCCAAATTTAAGGAAAGCCAAGTCAACTGCCTGATATTCAGAACATGACCACCGGAGCTGTCAAGAATAAAGATTGGGTCAGAAGCAGAATCTGACTGCAACTGACAAGGCCAGGCTATACCTAAGGGGGGTTTTGCCGCAGAATAGATTACACCAGTAAGGACAAGTGATTCCGTCCTCGACATAAGGAGTATTTCAGTTAGTGGGGTGAACCTTGAGTATTTTCCCAATGGACTCAAGAACCATTTATTACCCACAGAAGGCATATTTCAAGAAGGAGAATGTGCCGAGAGCAACAACAAAACTCTAGTATGTTGATACAAATTTCAAAGCATATTTTGGAATTTACCGATGCACATACAAATTTTCCAGGCACTATGAACAAGGTTTGTGAGGAATATGGATGAGCTCACGGCTGCCTAGAATCAATGAGAATTCCAAATACCTGGAATTTCAGCTAAATCAAATGGAATTATCCGCCAACTGCTTACTATCGGCACATATCTGGGTTAATTATCAACATGAAGTCGGCAACCGTTGCAGTGATCAGACCAGCAGAAGGACAAGCGGTGTGCATGACTAACGGGATATTTTCAGACAAGGTATGGCCTATACCAAGTTTTGGCTCCTCTATGGGTAAATTCCGGATACTTCGGAAGGAAGCCAGAATCGGCCATAGATCCGACTGCATGTCACAGTGAAAGGCTTCTGGTAGAAGAAACCCAGCCTTCCTCCACAAGCTATCAGAAGGAGCTTACGACGCAAGACTCCCAACCTTCCTCGCTACACCACTTGGTGAGAAAATCTTCTGGGGTATGGCACTCCAATCTCCCTCAGCCGCTACTATGGAAAGCTTCCAACATAAGGTACCTAACCTTCCGCAGTAAGCCACATGAGGGAAAGCTTCCGAGGTACGATACCCAGCCTTCTTTGGCACGCTACCTTGACAAAAGCTTCGAGTGTAAAGGAATTCAACCTTCTTCAACACGTCAACGTGCCCACAACAATCTTGTCAGAAGCACGAACTAGTCCGGACAAACATCCGCCTCAGAACTCAGTGGTTATGAAAGGATTCACCCTACCCCTGCATATGTTGTGAGCATGCAGTCCAGTTCATCAGTTCATGCGAGCCACTCGTACATGAGAATGACTGTGTTCAGAGAAACATCAGCCCCATAGTTCAAAGAAGGATATGAACGCAGCAATCCCTACGAGATATGCAAGAGTAAGTTGTGAATACAAGCCCGGCAAGTTGGGATATGACCAAGGAGCCGTGTTGGCCGGTCATGACGGGTTCACAAAAAGGAACCCTCAAGAACAAAGAAGTTTCGGATACACAACCTCCGTGACGGTCAATAAAATAAGGCTTCACAGACAAGGTGATATTATCAATCCTTGTCAGACTCTTGCATATGCGGCCACAAAAATACACTACTTGTGGATACAAGTGAGCCTGCCGCACTCATCGTAAATACAGGCCATCAACCAAGATAAGAGGTTATGCTCCGAAAAATGCACTGAATAATAGCCACACTATGTTTACCTCAGAGGTTTTAACAGGGACTACCGAGGATGTATGCACGCAATACCATGCACCAAGGAAGGATGTCTTGCCCATGAGAGTCAGTGTACGAAGTATCACAATGAAACCCGAAGCAGCTAGCTCCAAGCCTTGGAAATGAGCTATTCTGTTGATACTACTCGCTACAAACTACCAGGATAGAAGGTTTGCCCGCCAGGAAAGAGAAGGATTCAAGGTAGTTGTGTGAAAAGACAACACCTGAGCCATCAGAAGAGGCAGTTAAAAGGTCAGTGAACCGACGAAGACAAGACAGCTGATGGATCCAAGTCACACATGGGTAAGTCCCCCTTCACCGGGAGGTAAATCTGGAAATCTCGAGGACGAGATTTTCTTAAGGGGGGTAGGTTTGTAACACCCTGGTTTTCGCTCCTTGTTTTTTTTCCTTCGCGGAATTTGACTCCCGTCTTTTTTTCGATGTTATCGGGTTTTCTCTCGCTCTTGGGTATAAGAAGATGGTCATTTAGTCTTGCCTTTCTTATCTGACCAGGGATTCTCCCCAGTTCAACCTTGCCATCAAAATATATTCCCCGGGGTTTTGCCGCCGAAACCCCACCTTCCGATAACTTGGAAGGGAAACCCTAATTCCTTCCATTATAAAGGAACCCCAATTTTCTTTGATCTGTTGCCTCCCAAACTTTTCCCAGTGATCATCCTATATCTATAAACTCTGGATATGCCAAAATATTGCCAAGTCATTTGCAATATTTTCATTTAAAATTAATTCCTTTTTCTGCCAGTTAAATGAATTAAATCCAGAAAAATATCTATCTATCTCGAAAGTTCATGAAAACTTGTGGAGATATTCTTTGTGATCATATTGAGCTCTCATAAAAATATTGGCCATAATTAAATAGGGGAAATTGCATTTTCCTATTTAAAGCCAATATTGTATTTTGGGCACTTTCCAAAGGAACTACCATTTTGGTAGCCAGGAAAAATCCCAAATAATTTGTGTAGCTTCTCCTATCCATATCTTCACTATTTCCATCAAGAACCCAAGTTCCATAGTTCAAAGTTTGAGCATATCATCCAATTCTTGTTTCTGGATTCATTTTGAGGTTGTGAAGCAACTATATTTTATATTGCTTCAAAATTCTTGAAATTAATCCAGGACCCCACATTCCCTATATGATGTGAGCATGAAAAAATTCATATCATCTTGCCAAACCAATTTCTCCCAAAAAATATATCTAGTTTCTGTCCAGCAGAAAGCTTTGTGAAGGAAGTACCACTTTGGCATTTCCAAATGAGCTGAATTTTTACCAGTACCTCCATACATTCAAATAACCCCTCTACACCAAAATTCAGCTCATTCCATCAAGCCCTTTGAACCCAGCAAGCTCAAACTCATTTCTGTTCAGATTGCTTGTGTGTGAAGGCAATGCTATCTAGAGTGATCCATTTGGCCTGAAAATTTGCCAAGGGCTTCACCTTAGTAGATCATTGCTACACACCAAAATCCAGCTCATCACCCCAAGTCAATCTTCCCCGGTACACTACAAACACCTTCATGGCAGAATCAAAGTCAGCTCACATCTGTCACTTGTTGCTGTCACTTGCATCCAAACCTCGATAGGTCAGCTCACTGACCTTTGATACATCTAATAGACAAGGCCCCAGGGACATTTAATGCCCAGGACACGCGGTGGCTGATAACCCACAAGTATAAGGGATCGCAACCGTTTTCGAGGGTAGAGTATTCAACCCAAATTTATTGATTTGACACAAGGGGAGCCAAAGAATATTCGCAAGTATTAGCAGTTGAGTTGTCAATTCAACCACACCTGGAGACTAAATATCTGCAGCAGAGTGATCAGTAGCACAGTAGTATGATAGTTTGATAGCAGTAGCAATAATAGTAACAGTAGCAGTAACGATAACAGTAGTAGCAGTAGTAATTGTAACAGCAGCAGCAACAGTAGTAACTTAGCAAGATTCAATATATGAAAAGCTCGTAGGCATTGGATCGGTGATATTCGTTGGATAACATTCATCATGTAACAGGTATAACCTAGGGCGACACAGAACTAGTTCCAATTCATCAATGTAATGTAGGCATGTATTCCGTATATAGTCATACGTGCTTGCGATAAGAACTTGCATGACATCTTTTGTCCTACCCTCCCGTGGCAGCGGGGTCCATAAGGAAACTAAGGGATATTAAGGCCTCCTTTTAATAGAGAACCGGAACAAAGCATTAACACTTAGTGAATACATGAACTCCTCAAACTACGGCAATCACCGGAAAGAATCCCAATTATTGTCACCTTGGGGTATGCGGATCATAACACATAGCAAGTGCATACAACTTGCAAGATCGGATCAAGAACACAAATATATTGATGAAAACATAAAGGGTTCAGATCTGGAATCATGGCACTCGGGCCCTAGTGACAAGCATTAAGCATAGCAAAGTCATAGCAACATCAATCTCAGAACGTAGTGGGTACTAGGGATCAAGCCCTAACAAAACTAACTTGATTACATGATAAATCTCATCCAACTCGTCACCGTCGAGCAAGCCTACGAAGGAATTACTCACTCCCGGCGGTGAGCATCATGAAATTGGTGATGAAGGATGGTTGATGATGACGATGCCGGAAGATCCCCCTCTCCGAAGCCCTGAACGGACTCCAGATCTGGCCTCCCGATGAAGAACAGGAGGTGGTGGCGGCTCCGTATCGTGAAACGCAGTAAAACTTCCTCTCTTATTTTTTTTCTCTGGAAAACTGAATTTATAGCGTTGGAAATAGGTCAAACGGAGCCACGTGGGCCCCACGAGGTACCAGAGCGTGCCTGGGGGGGTGGCACGCCCTGGTGCCTCGTGGGCACTGGGTGGCCCCCCTCCAGCAGTTCTTGATGCCAATATTTTTTATATATTCAATAAAAAATCTCTAGAAAGTTTCATCCAATTCCAAGAACTTTGATTTTCTGCACAAAAACAACATCATGGCAATTCTGCTGAAAACAGTGTCAGTCCGGGTTAGTTCCATTCGAATCATGCAAATTAGGGGCCAAAACAAGAGCAAAAGTGTTTGGAAAAGTAGATACGACGGAGACATATCAACTCCCCCAAGCTTAACTCATTGCTTGTCCTCAAACAATTTAGTTGACAAACTGAAAGTGATAAAGAAAAACTTTTACAAACTCTTTTGTTCTTGTGTCTATATATATGCTTAAGTAGTGTCCAAGTTTTCGGCAAAGATTATGACTAACCACGCAAATGATAACTCTTAGAATTTATATTCACTCATATCGATGGCATAATCAACTAGCGAGCAATAATAAAATATCTCAAATGCCAACACTTTGTCAAAACAATCATGATATAATATGATAACATGGTATCTCGCTAGCCCTTTCTGAGACCGCAAAACATAAATGCAGAGCACCTCCAAAGTTCAAGCAGCGACTAAACATTGTAATTCATGGTAGAACAAATCCAGTCATGATGCACACAACATTAACTATACACAATGCATGAGAATGACAATAGTGCTCTCAGGTCTGGTGCTTATTTGAGAAGGTGATGACTCAACAATAAAAGTAAAATAACATAAAAGTAAATAGATAGGCCCTTCGCAGAGGGAAGCATGGATTTGCAGAGGTGCCAGAGCTCGAAGCTAAAATCAGAGGTAATTAAATTTTGGGAGGTATGCCTTTCCTGTCAACGTCACGACCAAGAGTTTTCAATATCTTCCATGCTAAACACATTAGCGGCGGTTCCCAAGCGGTAAAGTAAAGTTTACTCCCCCTCCACCATCAATCACAAGCCATGGCTAGCCGAATCCTCGGGTGCCCTCCATACTAACAACTTTCCGGGGGACTTTGTTTTATTATTTTGCTTTTTTAATGATGGGACTGGGCATCCCGATTACCAGTCCCTCTCGTGCAAGGACAAGTGAGTAAACACTCATCATGAGAATAACCCGCTTAGCATGGAAGATACTGACCACCCCCTATCGCTCCATGAGCGGTACGGGCACACAAAACAGATGTTCATTTGAATAATAGAGTTGGCACATGCAAATTTACTTAGGACGGCAAGATAATACCGCATATAGGTAGATATAGTGGACTCATCTGGAATAACTTTGGTTTAACAGTTTTGATGCACAAGCAGCATTCCCGCTTAGTACAGGCGGAGGCTAGCAAATAGGTTGAGAAGCGACCAGCTAGAGAGCGAAAACGGTCATAACCATGCATTATGAATAATCAACATTGAATACTAACATGAGTAGGATATAAACACCATGAACATAAATATCGTGGAGGCTATGTTGGTTTTGATTCAACTACATGCGTGAACATGTGCCAAGTCAAGCCACTTGAAACATTCAGAGGAGGATACCGTATCATCATACTACATCATGAACATTTTAATGCATGTTGACACTCAAGATAAATCATTATCCACTCCTAGCTACTTAAGCATGGTATGAGCAACTATAATCTCTAATTTTCATCATAAACATGTTTAATCATAATATGCTGAATCATGGATACTGAGTTAAACATATTTACAAAAACAAAGAACAAATTGAGTTCATACCCGCTTTTCCTTGCCACAGTCACTTCATCAAATCATCGTCATTATTGCCATTCACTTGCATGACCGAATGATATAAAAATAATAATAGTGCAAGTGTGCCGTGGACTAAGCTGGAATCTGCAAACATTTTATTCAAAGGAGAAGACAAGGTAATATGGGCTCTTTGTCAAATCAACAATAATGCATATGAAAGCCACTCATCATTTTCATCGTGGTCTTCTCCTTGCAATGACTCAACAAAAGAAAAGAAAAGAAATTCAGAGAAACAAACTGAAATATTTTTGGAGTTTTTAGTTTTCTGAGGAAAGCAAATTAAAGAAGAAAACAAAAAAACGAGAGAAGAAAACTATTTACACGGGAAAACTCCCAACAAGCAAAAGAAGAAACGGGAAATCTTTTTGGGTTTTCTTTTACTATCACGAAACTACAGCTAATTATACTAGAAAGATAAACTGAAAAGAAATGAGGAATGTTTTTGGATTTTCTCAAAGTTTTTCAAATACACAAAAAGAAGGCGAGAAAATAAAACTAACATGGATTATACAATGAAAAAGTATGAACACCGACAACTGGAGTAAAATGTGTGAACATGAATGTAATATCGGTGAGAAATACGTACTCCCCCAAGCTTAGGCTTTTGCCTAGCTTGGTCTACGGCCATCTGTAGTAGCCATCCGGTCCCATGTGAAACTTCTGAGGCGGCGGCACCCGAGCGTCCCAGTCTTGGGGCTCCTCCTCCGCCGCCGCTAAGGCGCTCCGATAATCGGCGATGTCCGGTGGCATCACGGTATATCCGTTCCTGGCATAAGAATCAAACAAAGCAGGTCCAGGTAACAGAATAATATCACGAGTATTCTCGCTAAAAACTAAGTTATAACGAATGTTGTGAGGGGGCTCGGGATCATCAATAAAATGGTGGTCAATCATGGACTGGTGATCTAAGTAAACTCTGGGCAATCGATAATCATAAGGGCGTATGTTAACATTAAAACATGTCGCTAAGCGAGTAGCATAAATACCGCCATGAATTTTACCCCTAGTCCTATTAGTGTGCAAGCGGCGTGCAACGATAGCTCCAAGGCTATAAGTGTGATCATTATGCAATGCACGGCGTAAAATGGCCCAGTCAGGTGCAGCTAGTGCACTACCCTGCTCCCTAGCAAGCAAACATTTCCCTAAGAATAAAGCAAAGTAATGAACAGAGGGAAACTGCAAGCTAGTGGCTCGAGCTTTCGACACGCCCCTTTCCTCTCCCACAGTCAAGGTGCGGAGGAAATCCTCAAACTCCTCCGGTCGAGGCTCTCTGATTTCCCCCTCGGAGGGAATCAAACATATTTCACAAAATTCAGTTAGAGGTATCTGATGTTGTTCAGCATATAAATCAAAACGCACCTCAGGGGGTTCGAGCCTATTCAGAAAGTGAAAGTTTTGCACAAAGGAGTTTGTAAGGATGTGGTACTGGTCACACTCATCTGCGAGGAAGTCGGTCAGTCTGGCATTTGCAACGAATTGCGTGAACTCTTGATAGAATCCGGCTTTGTTCATGAAGGGATTGTGAGGCCATTCGCACGGCCGGACCTCCGTCCTACGCGGGAGGTTGAGGTCATTGTCCGAGGACTCCCCAAGGACTCCCTTGGCGTTCCGCTTCGAGGAACTCCTACGAAAGAAACTCATTGTCCTATGAACAAATTTCTGAAAAATTTTGGACCACAAAATGATATCAATAAAACTTCACAAGATTGATAGCAACTACTCATATGGATGTCTAGAGGCTATGTCAAGCATTCAAACTACTTGGAACTCAAAAGATTCAACATGCAAGCTCAATTTCTGTAGCACCAACAGTAGCTAATTATGCAAGATATAATCCACTAAAACAAAAACTAATTGGAGCAATGGAGGAGTCACATACCAAGGAGTAATTCCCCAAAACAGTTTCGGAAACGGAGCTCCGAGCAAAGAGATCGAAAATTTCAGTGTTGTGAGCAAGAACACGAGAGAGAGAGCTACCAGGATTTTTTTTTCTTGAGGTAGGAGACGAGGTGAGCTAAAGGAATAAGTGAGGGGGCCTCTGTGGGGCCCATGAGGTAGCAGGGCGCGCCAGGGGGGTGGCGCGCCCTGGTGCCTCGTGGGCACCTGGGGCACCCCCCTGATATGATTTTTATTCCAAAAATTCTTAAATATTCAATAAAAAATCATGTTAAAATTTTATTGCATTCTGAGCACTTTTATTTTTGGGCATTTTTTTTATTGCACGGGTAATTCAGAAAACAGAGTAATCATGGCATTTTATTATATTTGAATAAAAATAACAGCAAACTAAGAGTGGGTACAGAAGGTTGTGCCTACTAAATTCATCGACCACATGCCTCTAAAAATGAATCCATTAATAAGGTTGATCAGGTCTTATTAACAAACCATTTTCGAGTGACATGAAACCGAAGAACTTTCGTATAACACTAAGTTACCTCAACGGGGATATGCATCTCCCCAACAATAAAAGTTTCATATCTCTTTTTAATAGTAGGAAGAGGAATTTGGAAACTCCCAATAGTAATTGTCGGAGTCTTTTCAATAATATGAATACCATTCACTTGAAATTGTTTCTTTGGAAAGTGCACCGTATGTTCATTACCATTGATATGAAAAGTGACCTTGCTTTTGTTGCAATCAATAACAGCCCCTGCAGTATTCAGAAAGGGTCTACCAAGGATAATTGACATGTTGTCATCCCCGGGCATATCAAGTATAACAAAGTCTGTTAGAATAGTGACATTTGCAACTACGACGGGCACATCCTCACAAACACCGATAGGTATGGCAGTTGATTTGTCAGCCATTTGCAATGATATTTCGGTGGGAGTGAGTTTATTCAAATCAAGTCTTTTATATAAGGAGAAAGGCATGACACTAACACCAGCTCCTAAATCACACAGAGCAGTTTTGACATAATTTTTCTTAATGGAGCATGGTATAGTTGGTATTCCTGGATCTCCTAATTTCTTAGGCACTCCATCCTTAAAAGAATAATTTGCAAGCATGGTGGAAATTTCAGCTTTAGGTATCTTTCTTTTATTTGTGACAATGTCTTTCATATATTTAGCATAAGGAGGCATCTTTATAATATCAGTTAAACGAGTACGCAAAAAGACTGGCCTAAGCATTTCAGCAAAGCGTTCAAATTCTTCCTCATCTTTTTTCTTAGAAGGTTTAGGAAGAAAGGGCATGGGTTTTTGGACCCATGGTTCTCTTTCTTTACCATGTTTTCTAGCAACGAAATCTTTTTTATCATAACGTTTATTTTTAGTAGGTGGATTATCAAGATCAATTTCAGGTTCAATTTCAACATCATTATCAAGTTCTTTATCATTATCTGGTTGGGTATCCATATGAACATCATCATTATTATTATCATCAAGTGGTTGTTCATTACCGGATTGTGTTTCAGCATCAGAGATAGAAACATCATTACTATCCTCCAAGGGTTTTTCTACCTCGGGTTCACTAGAGGTATGCAAAGTCCTATCATTTTTCTTTTTCTTTTCCTTTTTGGAAGGACTAGGTGCATCAGCATTAATTCTTTGAGAGTCCTATTCAATTCTTTTTGGGTGACCTTCAGGATATAGTGGCTCCTGAGTCATTCTTCCTCCTCTAGTCATTACTCTAACAGCATGATCATTCATATTGTTGTTCATTTCATTAAGCAATTCTCTTTGAGATTTGGCAACTTGTTCTAATTGAGTTTGAACCATAGATGCATGTTTACTAACACCTTTAACATCATTAGCAATTCTAAATAACAAGTCACTCAGGCGATCAATCATATAAGAGTTTCGTTTCAATTGTTTCATAATGTTTGCATTAAAATGATCTTGCTTCATAATATAATTGTCGAATTCATATAAGCATTGACTAGGAGGTTTGTTATACGGAATATCTCTTTCATCAAACTTTATAAGAGAATTTACCTCTACTACCTGTGTCGGTTTGTCAAGACCATGTATCTCTTCAATAGGTGGTAAATTCTTAACATCCTCAGCTTTAATACCTTTCTCTTTCTGACATTTCTTTGCTTCTTGCATATCTTCTGGACTGAGATATAAGATACCCCTCTTCTTCGGAGTGGGTTTAGGCGGTGGTTCAGGAAGTGTCCAATGATTATCATTCTTCAATATATTATTCAATAATTCCTCGGCTTGTTCAATAGTCCTTTCCCTGAAAACACAACTCGCACAACTATCTAGGTAATCCCTAGAAGCATCTGTTAGTCCATTATAGAAGATATCAAGTATTTCATTTTTCTTGAGAGGATGATCAGGCAAAGCGTTAAGTAATTGGAGAAGCCTCCCCCAAGCTTGTGGGAGACTCTCTTCTTCAATTTGCACGAAATTAAATATTTCTTGTAAGGCAGCTTGTTTCTTATGAGCAGGAAAATATTTTTCAGAGAAGTAGTAAATCATATCCTGGGGACTACGCACACATCCAGGAGCAAGAGTATTATACCAATCTTTAGCATCACCCTTTAATGAGAAAGGAAACAACTTAAGAATATAATAGTGGCGGATTTTTTCCTCATGAGTAAACAGGGTGGCTATATCATTTAATTTAGTAAGATGTGCCACAACGGTTTCAGTTTCATAACCGTGAAAAGGATCAGATTCTACCAACTTAATCAATTCCGGATCAACAGAGAATTCATAATCCTTATCAGTAACAAATATGGGAGAGGTTGCAAATCTAGGATCATATTTCATTTTCTCTCTCATAGATTTTTCTTTCATATCAGCAATTAATTTTATAACTTCATATCTGTCATTGCAAGCAAGAATGGCTCTAGCGGTCTCCCTATCAAAACATTGTTCATCAGGTGTTTCAACTCTAGTAGGAGAGCTAGGCATAACAGGTGAATCATCATTCTCAGGAGTTTCAGCATTTTCAGTTTCTTTGGCTTTAGCAATTTGTTCAGTAAGAAATTCACCAAGTGGCACAGCATTCTCAAGCATAGTACTAGCATCATCATGAGTATCATTCATAGCAGAAGTGGTATCATCAATAACTTACGACATATCAGAATTAATAGCATGTTGTGGTGTTGCAAGTTTATTCAAAACAGAAGGTGAATCAAGTGCAGAGCTAGATGGCAGTTCCTTACCTCCCCTCGTTTTAGAGGGAACAATCTTGGTTCTAGTATCCTTTAGATTCTTCATAGTGATCAACAGATATAAATCCCAAGTGACTTAGCAAATAAAGCTATGCTCCCCGGCAACGGCGCCAGAAAAAGGTCTTGATAACCCACAAGTATAGGGGGTCGCAACAGTTTTCGAGGGTAGAGTATTCGACCCAAATTTATTGATTCGACACAAGGGGAGCCAAAGAATATTCGCAAGTATTAGCAGTTGAGTTGTCAATTCAACCACACTTGGAGACTAAATATCTGCAGTAGAGTGATCAGTAGCACAGTAGTATGATAGTTTGATAGCAGTAGCAATAATAGTAACAGTAGCAGTAACGGTAACATCAGTAGCAGTAGTAATTGTAACAGCAGCAGCAACAGTAGTAACTTAGCAAGATTCAATATATGAAAAGCTCGTAGGCATTGGATCGGTGATATTCGTTGGATAACATTCATCATGTAACAGCTATAACCTAGGGCGACACAGAACTAGTTCCAATTCATTAATGTAATGTAGGCATGTATTCTGTATATAGTCATACGTGCTTGCGATAAGAACTTGCATGACATCTTTTGTCCTACCCTCCCATGGCAGCGGGGTCCATAAGGAAACTAAGGGATATTAAGGCCTCCTTTTAATAGAGAACCGGAACAAAGCATTAACACTTAGTGAATACATGAACTCCTCAAACTACGGCAATCACCGGAAAGAATCCCAATTATTGTCACCTTGGGGTATGCGGATCATAACACATAGCAGGTGCATACAACTTGCAAGATCGGATCAAGAACACAAATATATTGATGAAAACATAAAGGGTTCAGATCTGGAATCATGGCACTCGGGCCCTAGTGACAAGCATTAAGCATAGCAAAGTCATAGCAACATTAATCTCAGAACGTAGTGGGTACTAGGGATCAAGCCCTAACAAAACTAACTCGATTACATGATAAATCTCATCCAACTCATCACCGTCCAGCAAGCCTACGAAGGAATTACTCACTCCCGGCGGTGAGCATCATGAAATTGGTGATGAAGGATGGTTGATGATGACGATGCCGGAAGATCCCCCTCTCCGGAGCCCTGAACGGACTCCAGATCTGGCCTCCCGATGAAGAATAGGAGGTGGCGGCAGCTCCGTATCATGAAACGCAGTAAAACTTCCTCTCTTATTTTTTTTCTCCGGAAAACTGAATTTATAGCGTTGGAAATAGGTCAAACGGAGCCACGTGGGCCCCACGAGGTACCAGAGCGTGCCTGGGGGGGTGGCGCGCCCTGGTGCCTCGTGGGCACTGGGTGGCCCCCCTCTAGCAGTTCTTGATGCCAATATTTTTTATATATTCAATAAAAAAATCTCCAGAAAGTTTCATCCAATTCCAAGAACTTTGATTTTCTACACAAAAACAACATCATGGCAATTCTGCTGAAAACAGCGTCAGTCCGGGTTAGTTCCATTCGAATCATGCAAATTAGGGGCCAAAACAAGAGCAAAAGTGTTTGGAAAAGTAGATACGACGGAGACGTATCAGTGGCCGTGGTGACCACACGGTGGCCACGCAGAAACGGTGCTCTGTGCTCGGCCTGCTCCGTGCGGTCGCCTCTGGCTAGCGCTGGCTCGTCCGGGCATGTCTAGTGGCTCCGCAGCGGCCGCGTGCACCCTCTCCAGCACCTTCCCCTTCCTCTTCCTTCCTCCTCACGCCACGGCGAGCCCCGCCACCGTGCTGTTCGCCCGTGACCCTCGAGCAGTCGCCTCCATCCCTGGCTTCTTCCTCCCCAACCCGTCCTCTCCCTCTGGCGCACGTCAGGTTGGCACCTCTCCCCGCTCGCCACCTCGACGGAGCTCCAGGACGTCGATAAGGTTGCCACGGCGGCCGTGCTCATCCGAGTGCCCCGGCCGCCTATAAATTGGCCGTGCCCGAGCCCCTCGACCTCACCCACAGCCTCTCCTCCCTCCCAGCTCCCTCCTCGACTTGCTTGCCCGAGCCACCGTGCTCGATTTCTCCCCCGCGGCCGCCATATCTGCCGCCACCCTCCTCTTAAATTCGGGCACTCCAGCTATCCCCGGCTCCGTCCGAGCTCACCACTGAGCGCGCCATGCTTCGGGGACCCCGCCCGCACCCTCTCCTAGTCTTCCCAGCCACCGGAGCGCTCCACAAGCCCCAGGCCGCCGCCCACTGTCCTATCTCGCCGCCGCGTCTCCGGCCTTCCCCGAGCCCCGTGCTATCCATCCCCAGATGCGGCAGTCGCCGGTGACCACGCCCGCGCCGTCTCCTGGTCGAAGGGCTCACCGGAGCGTCGGGACCCCACCAGAGCTGAAGCTCTGTCGCCGCATCGGGGGAGCAGAGAGGAGGAAGAAGAGAAGGAGGGAGGAGAGAGAGAGCACCGGCGGGCCCCACATGTCGGCGACCGCGGCCTTGTCCACGTGGATAAGTGGAAGCGCATCTGTGCGTTTACACTTTCCCCCACGGGAAACGTATTGTGGTGTAGTACGTTTTCTTCTCTGAAAAGCGCTTCGGCTTATAATACGTTTTCTCTACAGGAAAACGTATTTCCAGAAAAGGCGCCAGCCGCAGTGCTATCAGGGACCCTGATATAATTATTTCTTTTACAGATCAGTCCCTGGCAGTCAAACCCTCATATCTTTTTGCTCGTGACTCCGATTCAGGTGATTCCAAAGCCCACGGTTTCTATTCGTCGAGCCCGTTCCGATGAGGTCTCTTTCACCATGTTGACACTTTCTGAAAATACCCATTTTTCCCCTGCCCTATATTCAGCCCCTCCGAGAGGGAATCTTCTCCGGCGAATTTTTCCGCGAAGTGATCGCACTCCTCTCCGGTGCATTCCTCGACTCCCAGGCAAGCCGACCATCTGATATATGCCCTAAAGCATTGCTCTGTGTTATTCTTGCGTGTTTAAATTAATATGCTTATGCTCGTGTGTATAGTGGTAAGCTGTATGTGACTCTGATGAACCCTTGCTTGCCTTTCTTCGGTGACGGCACCACGCCTGTGTTCCGAGCTGCTTCCGGCCGTCCGGGGTGGATGCCGACTTTATATTTCTCTTTTCAACAACTGTCCCATGTTCTAAGCTGCTTTCCGGCCGTCTTGGGCAGCTGTTGAGTTACTTTGGTAGCGGTGACCCCATGCTCCGAGCTATTCTTCGGCCGTCTTAGGGAACTGCTGCATTCTTTTTATCAACATCGTCTCATGCTCTGAGCTGCTTTTCGGCCGTCTTGAGCCGGGGTTGAGTTATTCCAGTAACGTCCCAAATCTGAGTTGTAAAGACCGTTCTGGTGGCTACTGGTTTATTTGCTGGTTTCATGCAAGGGTTCGGATGATTGTAACTTACAGCTAGAACTTGTAAAGTGATAAACTTGTTGTTATACATTGTTTCACTAATGACTCGTTGTGATATTGTATGGGGATAGGTTGTTATGTTTTCATCATGCATCATTATTGTTATTGTAATATAGAATGTGACTTAATAATGACAACCTCTGCAGAGTGTAAATCTATTCGAATAGCTGCGTCCTCGGTCATGGGACACAGTTCGTACTAGGTCACACTATTTGGTCTGTGTCGAGTTCGGAGGAATAAACTATATAATGTGTTGCTCATAATGAACTAGAGTAAGGTAAGGTTTGTCAGGCTTGCAGTATAGATGCATGGGCATCAGATGATGTCAGGGGTATGAATGCTAGTAATGCGATGGCTATGAGATGAGTGGTCGGATGACCGTAGGACTTGGATTTTATTTGGATCGGGTTTGGATTGGATCCTAAGATTATTCGGAGTATGGATTAATTACTTGATATGTTTTATCTTCGTCATACTACAGTTCCTTTGTTAGTTAATATGCTAGATAATCCTGTTATGACATGATGATTAATGCTGCTAGATGATTAATCTTGCTAGATAATCCTACCCTAACACTATAGCTAATACTGTTAAAGTTAATAAGTGCATGCTTGAATGCCATGGATTGCTTTGCTTGGTGTATATGTTGGTTTGGTTTGCTTGCAAGTACATTCAAAAGTACTCAGCGGCATTCAATGTGGCCAGGTTCACCTAAGGATCCGACGTCCACTAGCGAGGAGCCAGAGCGTTCGTGGGCTAGAAGAGTAACCCAGTCAGATCCCTGTGGATTGGAGCCGCACCAAGACCATGCTGCCTTAGATAGAGCTTTTCCGCTGCCATCACCCTTGTAAAATATATCATGTAAGACTTATATGTCCATTAATAGAAATGCATGTGTTCATGATACTTGTTGTAAACGCGCATGCCAGAGTGACTACCTGGGCTGGCATGTGCGGCGACCGTTTGGCTACAGTGGTAATCAGGCGGGGCGCCACAGCCAGTCGGCCTCAGCTCGAGGCTGCGCCCCATGGCCCGTGGCTCCACGACCACCATGGCGCCGGAGCCCCCTGGTGTGGCCTCCGCGCTCGGAGGCGGTGCTCCTCCTCCGCATGGCGCGGCCTCCGGCCCGCGGCTTCCTTCATCTCTGCGCCTGGCCTCGTCTGCCGGGTTGGCGGCCGGCGGCATCTCCGGATCGGCCGTCTGGTCGGCGGCCGGCTCGTGGTCGCCTGTCTCGCCGCGGCTGGCTGCTTCCTTGGTGGCACAGGTGTTGGCCTCCGACCAGAGGGCCGGATCGTGCACCAGCTTGGAGCGGTGGCAACCGGCGACGGCGGCGGCGAGTCTTCCTCCCAAGCCGGCCACGCGGGCTCCTCGGCGGCGCTCGCCCGCGCCCTCGCGGTGTCGACCCACGCTTTGGCAGAGGCCTCCTGCACCTCCTTCTCTACCTCTGCCCACGCCCTCCAGGTGTCCTTCTGGGCCTCCTCCAGCGCAGCGCCGGACTGTCGGGCTGCGAGCACCTCCTCGGCGGTCTCGGCCAGCTCGCACTCGCCGCTCTGATCCCTTTGCCGATCAGCCTCCTCCGCGACCGTAGCCACCTCCGCCAGCTCGAGTGCGCTCCTGGTTGGCGTGTGAAGAGCGTGAGGGGGAAGGAGGACAACACGGCAACGTAAAAAACAGAAGCAAGACATAAAAAGAAAACTTACCCAATGGTCGTGGGAACCGCCCACTTTGGGCCCACCGACGGCGCCAGCCGGCGCGTCTTCTTGACGGACCTCCTCACGCCACCCGGCTGCGCCGTGGCCGGACGCTTCCCAGCCGGCCGTGTCTCGACCGGATGCTTCCCGTGCGGCCGGCTCACAGCCGCCTGCTCTCTGGCCGCCTTCCACTGCCGTCCCCTGGGAGCGGCGTCGTCATCCGCCTCCGCGGTCGGTGGTGCTGCATCGTGCACACCGCTCTCATCATCTTCATCTTTGTCCGTCCACTCGCGCAAAGGGTCCAAGGTCAGGGACTTACCGGCTTGGCCGGATCCGCCGGCCTCAGCGTCCTCGAGGCTACAGCCGGCCCAACTGGTCAGGGCGTAAGAAAAGAGCATAGGTTGCAAAGAATAGAGACCAGGGACTCACCATCGGTGCGGGAGCCTGCCGGCTGTAGGGCTCCTTGCCGAAGCGCCATCTTTTCTCGTTGAGCCCGGCGGCGGTGATGTCATTGACGCGCTGGGCAACCCCAGCTAGCGTCAGCTCCTTCGTCGACATCCGGCAAGGGTCATGCCGGCTGCTAATGTCGCAGATCCGATGCGGCAGACGCTGCAGCGGCAGCACCCGGCACCTGACGAAGGCCGCAATCAGGTCCGTAGCGACGAGCCCCTCGCGGTCCATCAGCTCCTTGATCCGGCAGTAGATGACCATGATCTTCGCCGACGGGTTCCTCGGGTTGTGCCCCCAGTTCAGCCTCTCAGCCGGCGGCGCGTCGTTGAAGGCGGGGAGGTTGATGCGGTCGACGGCCGGGTTGACGTTCCTCACGTAGAAGAATGACTTCTGCCACTTCTTTGCTGACTCCGTGAGGGGCAGCTTGGGGAAGGGACCTGCCGGCCGGGCGACCATCACGGCTGCCCCGCAGGCGGACATGACGCTGGCTGCCGCCCCCTGCTGCTTGAGGTAGAAGAGGCGGCACCACAGCTCCACGTACAGAAGAAGGCCGGCGTAGCCCTCGCGGAGTGCCACGAAGGCCGAGAGTTGCAGAATCGTGTTCGCGCCTAAGTGGTGCGGTTGGAGGCCGAAGAACGTTAGGAATCGGCGAAAGAAGAGGCTCGCGGGGAGGCCGAGTCCGCGGAGGAAGTGCGTGTAGAAGACCATGACCTCTCCGTCCTGCGGCGCCGGCGCAAGCTCCTCGCCGGGCGCGCACGCCTCCACCTCCTCCGCCGGTGGCAGCCGTCGTGTGTGGCAGAGGTAGGCAATGTCATCATCAGTCACCATGGACCCCTCCCAAGAGCCTTTCGGCGGCGCCTGATACGTCTCCAACGTATCTATAATTTTTGATTGTTCCATGCTGTTATATTATCAATCTTGGATGTTTTTATATACATTTACAGCAATTATATATCATTTTTGGAGACTAACCTATTAACTTAGTGCCCAGTGCCAGTTGCTGTTTTCTGCCCTGTTTTTGTTTTACAGAAAATCAATACCAAACGAAGTCTAAATGCCACGAAACTTTTTGGAGATTTTTTTCTGGACAAGATAAACACTCGAAGCTTCGGGAGAAGACCAGACGCCAGAGGAGGTGGCCACGAGCCACCAGGGTGCGCCTGCCCGCCTGGGGGGGCAGGCGCGCCCTGGTGCCTCGTGGGCCCACCCCAGCTCCGTTTGACCTAATTCCACCACTATAAATTCAGGAAAAATCAGAAACCCTCAGGGGAGTCCACGAAATACTTTTTACGCCGCCGCAAGTTTTTTGTTCTCGAGAGATCCCATCTGGAGGCCTTCTCCGGTACTCCGCCGGAGGGGGAATCGATCACGGAGGGGCTCTACATCAACCTTGTTGCCCTTCCGATGATGCGTGAGTAGTTTACCACAGACCTTCGGGTCCATAGTTAGTAGCTAGATGGCTTGTTCTCTCTTTTTGATCTTCAATACAATGTTCTCCTCGATGTTCTTGGAGTTCTATCCGATGTAATCACTTTTTTGCGGTGTGTTTGTTGGGATCCGATGAATTGTGAGTTTATGATCAGATTATCCATGAAATTATTTGAGTCTTCTCTGATCTCTTTTATGCATGATTATTATAGCCTCATATTTCCTCTCCGATCTATTGATTTGGTTTGGCCAACTAGATTGATTTATCTTGCCATGGGAAGAGGTGCTTTGTAATGGGTTCGATCTTGCGGTGCTCAATCCCAGTGACAGAAAGGGACATGACACGCATGTATCATTGCTATTAAGGGTAAAAATATGGGGTTTATTCATACGTGAGTTTATATTGTCTACATCATGTCATCGTTCTTAAGGCGTTACTCTGTTCTTTATGGACTTAATACACTAGATGCATGTTGGATAGCGGTCGATGTGTGGAGTAATAGTAGTAGATGCAGGCAGGAGTCGGTCTACTTGTCTCGGACATGATGCCTATATACATGATCATTGCCTTGGATATCATCATGATTATTTGCTTTTCTATCAATTGCCCAACAGTAATTTGTCTACCCACCGTATGCTATTTTCTCGAGAGAAGCCTCTAGTGAAAACTATGGGCCCCGGGTCTATCTAAATCATATTACTAAAACCCTAAAAATATTGCTGCCATTTTCTTTTATTTATTTTATTTTGTATTATTGTTTCAATCTATCTATCTATCACATACAATTTAATCTTGCAATTAACCGCCGAGGGATTGACAACCCCTCGTTTGCGTTGGGTGCAAGGATTTGTTGTTTGTGTGCAGGTGCTGCTAACGAGGTGTTGTGTGATTCTCCTACTGGTTCAATAACCTTGGTTTCATAACTGAGGGAAATACTTATCTCTACTGTGCTGCATCATCCCTTCCTCTTCGGGGAAAATACCAACGCAAGCTACAAGTAGCAGCGCCATTGCCAAGCGTTGTGGGGAGGCGGGCGTGGTGGTGGCGCAGTGACAAATCGAAGACAGCCCACGCCCGCGAGTCGCCGGCGTGGTGCAGCGGTAGCCCGGACAGTCGTTGCCGCGGCAGGGCTCCGCCTACGCGCCCGAGAGGAAGAAGAGGCAGAGGAGAAGACGAAGCGAGGGGCGGGGGCGAGTGTGTGAATGCCTCGGCCTCTCCCCCTCCCTTCCCATTTAAACCCGCGGGAGGGCGTGGGGTAGTGGGATCGTTTGCGCCCACGACCGCCACTCCCCCGCGATACGCGGGCACGTTACACGCGCGCAATAACTACCTCGAGAAATCCAACTGTCGGGCGTGGCCGCAACGGATCCCGCGCGCGGGCCAAGGCCGCGGCCTGATGGGTCCCAACCCACTGCGACGTCCCATCGCGCGCGTGGCCTGACATGGCCTCGCCTGCCGCTAGGCTGCACGTGGCGGGTCCGTGGCAGGAGGCTAGCACGATCCCCCATGCCGACCGGGCGCTGGCCGGCCTGTCCATTCGGATTCCGTTTCGGCTGGGCGTCGCGACCCGGCAACTGGCAGCCGGCGCCCGCGGCGTCTAGCCAGCACTTCAACATCAACAGCCGCCTTCTCCAGGGGGGTAAGCTGCAAAGGCCCCCCTGCCCGGAGCCGGCGAGCATTTACAACTTCGGGGACTACTGTCGGGGGGATGACCCCCGGGTAGGCAACGGGGCCCAAAGCCCTTTTCAAAACATCGGGGCGGTCCGCGCCCCTCAATCAGGCTGGCCGGCTTCCTGACGCGGGCCGGTCGGGCGTGGCCCCGCGCCCGGTCCGGCTGGCCTCAAGCCAGCTGGCGACGGGTCAGCGTCCGTCCCATGCATCCATACGACAAGACGGCTCTCCCCGACGGGAGAGCGTGGCTACAGTGCCGCCAACCCCGCTGACCCGGGCGACCGACGTCAGCGTGGCGAGCCACTATAGCCCCACGACGCCAACCACTCCGTGCCGCAGGAGGCGACAGGCAACAGTGTCGAGCAGCCGGTGGGCCCCATTGCCGGCTCCAGACGCCGACAGCAGGGCCCCGCCCCCTCATAGATTTACCGATGTAACCCTGGGGGCTCGGGCTATAAGACCCCCCAGGAGCCCCCCCCATGCAGGGGGTCTTGGCTTCAGCTCACTTCACACACACACGTTCACAGGAGAGGTAGAACGGAGAGCTAGCTCCTTCTTCCTCCTCCGCCCAAACAGCTCCAGGAGCAACCTTGTAGCCTTTGTGCATATCATACCATTTCGGCAGGACTAGTGGTGTTACCTCCCACGGAGGGCCCCAAATCCTGGGTACGTCTTGTGTCTCACACTCGCACGTGCCGACCTCGCTTCCGGAACCCACCGGCGTCCTCACGTAGCCCCCCACTTTTAGTCATCTCATGGCATCTGCCGTGATTTCACCACGACATGCTACGTTCTATGCAATTTCAACAATACCACTATGAATGACTATATTTGGTTGCTGTTAAGCCTGTTGTAGCGAGCATATGTCTCTTTTAACGGTTTGTGGTTGTTCGGTTGTTTGTAGTTAGCATATGTCCAGTTTCAATTGCTATATTTGCTTGTTCGTAGTATGCCTTGTTTATTTCAGTTATTCACAATGTGATGTTCTATATGTGCAAGAATGTACTGTGTAGTTCAATTTCATCAACACCAGTTTCAACGGCCAAAATTGGTTCCTGTTAAAGCTGGTGTAGTTAACACGCCCCCTGTTTATTTCAGTTTTCTCACAATGTGATGTGCAATCATACAATTTGATGTTTAAGCACAAGCTTAGTTCTATGCAATTTCAACAATACCGACTATATTTGGTTGCTGTTAAGCCTGTTGTAGTGAGCATATGCCTTATTTAACGGTTTTTGGTTGTTAGGTTGTTTGTACTGAGCATATGTCCAGTTTCAATTGCTATATTTGGTTGTTTGTAGTATGTCTTGTTTATTTCAGTTATTCAGAATGAGATGCTCTATATGTGCAAGTATTGACTGTGCAGTACAATTTCATCAATACCACTTCAACGACCATATTTGTTTCCTGTTAAGCCTGGTGTCGGTAATACGCCCCCTGTTTTTTCACATTGTGATGTTCAATTATACAATTTGATGTTTAAGCACAAGCTACGTTCTATGCAATTTCAACAATACCATTATGAATGACTATATTTGGTTGCTATTAAGCCTGTTGTAGCGAGCATATGCCTCTTTTAATGGTTTGTGGTTGTTCGGTTGTTTGTAGTTAGCATATGTTCACTTTCAATTGCTATATTTGGTTGTTCGTAGTATGCCTTGTTTATTTCAGTTATTCACAATGTGATGTTCTATATGTGCAAGTATAAACTGTGCAGTTCAATTTCATCATTACCAGTTTCAACGGCCATATTTGGTTCCTGTTTAGCCTGGTGTAGTTAACACGCCCGCTGTTTATTTCAGTCTTTTTGCAACGTGATGTTCAATTGTACAATTTAATGTTTAAGCACAAGCTACAATCTATGCAATTTCAACAATACCACTATGAATGACTATATTTGGTTGTTGTTAAGCCTGTTGTAGTTAACACCCATTTCCATTTTTATTTAACAATAACTAGTGTGCTTAAACCTGCACAATACCAATTTGAATGACTATATTTGGTTGTTTTTAATTGTTAGGCCTGTTGCAGTTAACACACCTTTCCACTTCTTGTTTGCTTAACTAGCGTGCTTATACCTGCACACTGAAGCTATCATTTGGAGATTATGTTGTCTACCATGGATATATTTGGTTGATGTTTAGCCCGCTGTGCTTAACATGCCTTTCGATGTACTTACATAGGACAATATTGGGAACGACTGTTGTTTTTCATCGAGGTTAGTTTCATCCCATGGCTTATATGTACTCCCTCCGCCCCATAATATAAGATGTTAATTCATCCAATATGTGAGTATATTGGATGTAATAAGATCTTCTATAATGGGATGGAGGGAGAATTGTACTACATCATTGTGCAATTGCAGTTTAGCTTCTAATATTAACTTGGTGCTTGTAGATACATATGTCATTGGTAAAGATCCGCGCTTCGACCCTTTTTGCGTATGGGGCAATGAGATATTCATGAACCAGCATCAAGTGAGTAAACTGATAAAGATTGTTAGTAAAATGGGTCAAAAGATGGCAATTAAACTATTTGTTTACACTTTATCCAAGACAACAGTGAACTGCAGGATGGTAAGTTAGAACTCTGTAGGCTTCTTTTTACTGCCCATAATGAGTTGTTACATGACAATGTCTGAATCTTTTTCCTTTGCAGTGGTTCCCAAAGCAGTTTACTCAAGATTACCTATCAAACTACATGATTGGTGGACATGAAAGGTTAAAGTATTTCTACCAGACTACAATGACTATCTAGAAGTCCTCATGAAGACAGTGAAGGATGGGCGGTCAGCCATCACAAGGGGTTGGACTAGAGTCGTGCGTGCATTCGGCATGGAGGAGGGCACGATATGGGCATTCCACTTCACCTGGTTCAGCAAACAGAATGCCTTTCGCCTCTTTCTTTACCGTCTTTAATACAAGTATACAACCCTAGTTCATTTCTTTATTTAATGCTTATGTATTTCTTTTTTTGATGTAATTCTTGAACATATGTACATGTGAATCGAATAATGCATTGGTTGTTGAACCTGATGGATGTGAATAAAGTTACTGCCTACTTTCAAATTCAAATTCTGTACAATTTTGAATTGCAACGATTAAATTAGGGAGAAAATACGCTCAGCGGGTCATTACGCGTACACGGTCTGTAAAGTACAACGTGTGTGATATACCTCATAATCCAACATGTTTCACAGAGAGAAAACGTGTGTGACCAGGCACACAATTCCCGTTTGCAAAGCGTGTGTGATGTCAGACAATATCACAAACGGTGCGACCAAACGAAATGTTTGTGATAGTCGCCCTATCGTACATGCTTTACAATCATGAACTGTTTGTGATATCGTACGCATCGTAAACGTTGCACCACAGAATAGCGTGTGCGATAGTTATCCCATCCGACACGAGTACGACAGTCGGACATTTCGTAAACTCATACGACACACGTACGATGGTTAAGTTATCTTCTTAATTATATATATCTCATACGGTTCAGGAAAAGAGAATGTGTGTGATAGTTTCATTATCTTACACGCTTTACAATCGTGAACTGTTTGTGATGGGGAGCGCATCGCAAACGTTGCACCATATAATAGCGCGTGCGGTGGTAATACCATCCCACACGAGTAGCAAGGACGGAGCGTTTGGGAAAGATGCGGGCATCGCATACGCTTAGTTCTGCGAAACGTATGCTTGCGTGCTCCCTATCGCAGACGATTTCTGGGTCGTGTGGGATGGACCCCCCTATCGCACACATAGGCAAGGCGACGGTTTAAAACTCTGTCGCGGAAAGGGGTTAAAAACCGTTTGTATAGGACGTCGTTGCACCAGTGCTTTGGAGGCTGTGAGCAATGGCGCAAGAGATGGGAGCGTGGGAGAAAGATAAGTTACCACCCCTTGCTTTTATAAGTCAGTAAAAGACCAAGAGTCCCCTTACTGCGCCGAATGAATCGCCACTTTCCAACCCGTCATGACGTTAAGCGCACATTGGGTGAAACAATTTGCTGATGATATCCCTGAAAAAACGGAGCACGATCTCTGCTTTGATAGGACGTGCCAATAAGGGAGCTGCCTCGGCCGTGATTCGATTCGCAAAAACTGGCTCGATTGACCTCATAAGCGGTGACGGTTCGATAAAAGTTGTCAGATAAAAAATGACTATTCATGTTTATGTGGCAAGCCTTTGAGGCTATGCGATCTCGAAGCTTCGGATGCCGAAGTGTGGTCCATGAAAATGTGTGGTCGGTGGATTCAGCCGTAAAGGAGAAAACCCCGAAGAGTTGCCTCGAAGGAAGTAGACCTCGGATACAGATGAAAACCAGTTGTGGAAGAACTTGCCTGCCAAGCCGAAGACATCAAGTACTCAGAACCCGGGGACCTCGGTGTTGGAAGACTAGTTCAGGGGCTACTGAGGGTGTCCCGGACTAGGGGGTACCAGCCCATACGGTTCATCACCCATGGGCCGAACCGAGGCCCATCAGTCATCGCCTGGAGGATAACCGAAGCTGCAGCCGTCGTCGTGAGCAAGATGGAAATCACCGAAGAACTTGGCGTGTACTTCAAGGACAACTCTTGTATCCGGCATGTTTATCTCTAGTCGGCAACCGACCTAATGTGTAAAGCTAGGTCCCCCTGGCATCTATATAAGCCGAGGGGTTTAGTCTATAGGGACACAATTACAAGCCTTAGGGTTAGAACACAATCATACGATCTCGAGGTAGATCATCTTGTACTCGATACCCTATCACAACAATATAATCAAAGCAGAACGTAGGGTTTTACCTATTCAAGAGGGCCCGAACCTGGGTAAACATCGTCTCCCTTGTCTCATGTTACCCATCGATCCAAGATCCACAGCTCGGGACCCCCTACCCGAGATCAGCCGATTTTAGCACCGACAGCTACCACTGCGATGGGATCCATGCTCATCCACATCAGCACTATGGAGATGAAGGCCAGCATCATGGATGGTTGCGGCTGCCGCTGCAACGTCACTGACTAGATCACAATCTTGCTTCGTGTCGAGAACATAGTTGCCACTCTCAAAGGTTACATTGACCCTATACATATCACTTAATTATCTGTTTGCTTCATTTAGCTGCATTGTCGTCCGCCGCCTGGTTTATCGCAACTGATGTTTAATCCATAGCGAAGCACGAGCTATGGGCATGTGTTTTTTTCCTCAATGCACGGGCGATTTCCCAAGTCTATACCTACTAATAAAGGAAGGAACGTTTCTTCCTCCCGAATTTTTGCCCCTCTTTCATCCATTCTCCTTCCCAGTTTTATTCCGTCGTGCATCCCCGCATGGGCCGTGGGCAGAGTTGCACATGCGCTGCAGCAGTAACAACGTACGTCGTGCATTCCCCGCATGGGCCGAGCTGAGCTAGGCCTGCTCCACAGCAGCAAAAAATAATTGATCAGTCGTGCATTCCCCGCGTGGGCCGAGTTGAGCTGGGCTTGCTCCGCAACAACGAATAATTGATCCATCATCCCTAGCATGGGCCGAGCTGAGCTGGGCCAGCGGCGCAACAACAAAAAATAATTCATTCATGACGTGATTGAACCCAAGACCTCATCTCCCATACCAAAGGCTACAACCAGTTGAGCTAGGCTATGCATGTGTTACAACATTGGGTTCACTCCCAATTAAATAGTACCACGTCCATTTTTTATATCAAATTTTACAAATTTATATATGTGCACGATTTGCCTTGAAAAATAAGGAAGCCGCCTCGATCCCTCAAAAAAAAAAGTAAGCCACCTCGAGGATATAAGGAAACAAAGGATGAAATGCGGGTCTTATTTTTTTCTAGGGAAACGAAGGAATTAAATCCACATATTGTGTCGATAGCTGGACGTGACAATAAAAGAGATAAATGCCTGACAAAGGAGATATGCGTGCTAAATAAATTACGGCGATGCCAATAAAAGAGAAAGAAAAGAGATGTGTGAGCTAAATAAATTACGATGATGACTATGGCTATGCTGCGTGCCAGATAGTTGTATATTTCAGATCAGCAAGGCTTAAGGCACCAGATGTGTGGTTAGTGCGAGCGTAGTATTAAAAGGAAGGAAAGAAAGCGAGTACCATTATTATTGGATTTGCATGCCACAATAGCGAGGGAGGTGAGAGGACTAAAATAGACCCTTTTAGCAAGATTTTTTGGCAGCACGTGCAAATTCCAAGAACCATTCCAACTTTCAAATAATGCCTTGGTATGAAAGATTTTAAAATTAGAGCCTTTAAAAGCAAATGGAGGAAGGTCAATCTGGTTTTGCTGCACTTTGATTTATTCATGAATGATGTGATCAGAATTATCGTACAAAAACCATATGTGTAGCATGGTTCTTAATATATCGCTGATATGCATTTCTGTTAGATCTCGATGTGTGCCTCTGCAGGAAGTTTGGCTATTGTTATGCCACGCCAATGGATGTTTTGATGAACGCCTATTATCTTTCCGCGCAGTAAAATATTAATGACAATCACACTTTTGTAGATCGTGAGAGGGACTTCAAAGCAAAAAGAAAAAATCGGGGCTTTCCGAGAATTGAACTCGGGACCTCTCGCACCCTAAGCGGGAATCATACCACTAGACCACAAATGCCCTCGTGTGTCCAAATGGCGATAATGTTTAACTTATTCTCGATAATCCTTGCGAGAGGAAAGCTACCAACCGCAGAGATGTTTCCATGCCATACACCCTTCTCCCTGACCAGTGATTCCCTCTGCCCTGCCCCCTCCTCCTTCCCATGGAGCTCGACGCCGCCCAAAACCCTAACCCCGACCCTCCCATCTCCGCCTACTACCAGACGCGGGCGGAGCACCATGCCGTCGTCTCCAGCGACTGGCTCGACCACGCCGCCGCTGCCGCCTCTCTCCCCGATGCGCACGCCGACGCCGACGCCGCCCCTCCCCCATCCCCCGGGAGCAACGGCGGCGGCGTCATCGAGGAGTTCAACTTCTGGCGCCGCAAGCCGGAGGCCGCCGAGGCGGTCGCCGCCATCATGGCGCTCGCTGCCGTGATCCGCTCCAGCAGGGCCACCACCATGATGGAGCTCGAGATCGAGCTCAAGAAGGCTTCCGACAAGCTCAAGGTCCCTAAAACACAGTGCCGCTCCCTATTCCGTCGTGCCGCTTCCATGTGACTGTTTGGAGTGTTGTATACCGCATTGCAGCTGACACGATTTTTCTCGCAGTTTTTATCTTCTTGGTGCTATTAGCTCATTATTATTAGTTCATCACTGTAGTGATAAATTAGTTTCTACGACGTTCCGATCGATGATTGCTTACTTTAGGGGTGCCGTTGTCAAGTTAGGAAGGATAGTAGGCGATTTTTTTGTGGGCCTTCAGCTGTCTGACTCCACTCTTTTGGTAGCATAAATCATGTTTCTCAATCTACATTCTAGAGGGGTTAAAATATTACTCTCAAAAGAAGAGATATCATCCTGTACAAAATATTTCTTTCTTTCTTTGTGAGAAGCTTATGGAAATCCAATGTGTAGTGCTTCTTATTATGGCTGTCATGGTCTTAAGTGTTCCACTCAGATTGTTTCACAACTAAATATTTTTTCTAGAAAAGATATAATTAGAAACGTCAGTTGTGTTCGCTCACTCGCCTTTTCGCACTCTCTCTGATGTTTTCAGTGGTGTTGGAAATAAAGGCCCTTCTGCAATGGCATAAAATCTGTTTGGTATGCTTGTAGTGGCATGTACAAAATTCCACCCATTATGTTCTCTCTAGTCCTTAGGGTTTGAATTATGTTCACAAGTTTATGTTGTTTAATGATGAAGTTATTAAGCTGCTTATAGTCTTTGAACGTTTCGTTATGGAAGCCCTCATGCGGTGCTGACTACTTGAATTCACACTGAAAACATGTCTATATTTCAGTCCTGGGATGCTACTTCCATTTCTCTGTCTGCTGCTTGTGATTTGTTCATGCGCTTTGTAACAAGAACATCACATTTGGAGCATGAGAAATTTGATGCAGCAAAATCACGCCTAATCGAGCGAGGGGAAAAGTTTGGAGAGATATCATTAAAGGTTACCCGTAATTTACTATCTACTGTTCTTGTAAGATAGTTTATGCTTTGAACTAATTTGGTAGAAGAATATTTGTGTAGGCCCGTAAGACAATTGCAATGCTCAGCCAGGATTTCATCTCAGATGGGTGCACTATGCTGGTACATGGTTATTCCAGAGTGGTGTTGGAAATCCTGAAGCTAGCTGCCTCAAATCGCAAACTCTTTCGTGTACTATGCACAGGTATTTTGCTCTAGTCCTTTTTCTATTCAGTGGTCTCAACACGCTTGCAGTGTATTCTCCATTCAGGGTCATCAGTGTGATATTTTACTGTGAGGGCTTGGGAGATCATATTCATGCAGAAGGCGGTGAGGGTTGAGGGTGATCTCAACATCTTTTTCGTGTACGAAAAGTAGACGGCAGGTGAGGGTTGGGAGTGATCTGAACACCTTTTTCGTGTACGAATAGTAGACCGCAATGAGGGTTGTGACTGATCTCCACACCTTTTTCGTGTAAGAAAAGTAGACCGCAGTGAGGGCTGGAGATCATATTCATGCATGAAACTGCATCCTAATGTGTTTCAACTGAAATTCTATTTTCTATACCATTATATAGTGTAGCAGTTTTGAATGAATCTAGAGCATCAACCCTAACCATTGGTATCTTAAATCCAACAGTTGAAAGCAGCAGGATTCGCATGAACAGTAGCCAGCAGGTGCTTCCGTGCTGTTCTAGAACCATCACATCATCCTTGTCATAAAAAGGTCCATGCTACCCAAGCCAGCTTGCAGCGCTAGCAGAGGACGTGCTTAGCGGGTTTGAGATAGTCTAGAAAGGAAACGCCGGAACGGGGAGAAAAGGAAGCTAAAGTAAACAGTTAGATTAGTTAGTGTGGACAGGGACGGAGCCAGGAATTTGATATAGGGGGGGCGAGTTCCACACCTGAGGTCTTACGGACTAATGAGCATCGACCCAAGCCATAAAACATTTAGACCGTGAAAAAGGCCTAAACTGAAATCATCTTTTAATTGATCTAAACATTAAAAGAAGACTACCAAATTGTCCATCTTTGACAAGACATATTGAGTTTTTTTTATTTATATAGCAAAATTTGGTAAATTGTATTATAAATAATTGATTCCAATCCAATTTTCATGTCCATCAATAAACGATCATTCATGTTAGACAAAAAAAGTAACATTTGAAGTCATGAGAGGGACCGTACCATGCTGGCATAGAGGACGTCATTCATTCTTAGGTCCATATGGTCGCTCATGGTGATGGCGCTTCCCCTAATCCCTCTCTTCCTCGTTATGTCTACACAAACACAATCAGATAATTGAAAATTTTCTAATTAGTTTTCAATGTCTACAATTACATTCTAAGACACAAAGTAAACTAATCCTGAAAATAAACTAACCTTTCTTTTTCTCGTTTGGTCGCTCGTCCGTGCGGCCGGCCGGCCGGCTGGAATGCGCCGTGGATCGGGGACAGTGCTTGCCTGTGGCCTTTCCTTCTCAATGGTAGACAAGGCGGCCGGCGGCAGCGAGTAGGTTTTTTCAGATCGCAAGAACTAGCAGGTTGGAAAGGAAAGCGACTAGACGTGATAGAAAAACTACCGTATACGTGCGTCCTGATTGGGCCTGGGCCCTTCTCTTCCACGGTGGGCAGTTTTTTCCTTTTCCTTCTCCTGATATTTGGGCCTTTGACCAGCTGCCTGCGAGATCATTATTTGCATAATATGTACATGGGCTTTGACTATGGGAGGCACAGGGGGGGCGAGACAGGCCACAAATCGTGTGCGTAAACAAAAAAAAGCTTCTACTAAAAAAAATCCTGATCGCTATCAAGGAGCGACGTGATCGTTGGGGGGGGGGGGGGGGGGGGGGGGGCTAGCCCCCCCTTGGAATCGTCCCTGAGTGTGGATCCCACCAGTTATAGTTCGCCAAAAAATCCCCACCGGCTCCATGCTCTTTTTTTTTACAAACAACAATCTGGGGTTTACACTTTTCTATTATTTCATTTCTGCATTTCCTCCACGTTGAATAATTTCACAAGGCAGTCTACTGTTTATCTACTTTTACCAAAATCACTTCGTAACGTTCAGACGTGCATTGCACGTGTGTACGTGCTAGTATACACTAGTTCTTTAGTCACATCTTACCTTTTTTAATCTCAGCGGTTAGATGTCGTGTTGAATGGGTACATCTTGAGTGGATGTATGCTCTAAGTGCTAACACTACATCATCTGAGAATTGCAGTTCTGATGTTTTGTTGTTAGCCTACCTCATGGCTAGTAATCACGATAACAAATGTGGCAACTTATGTTAATGTTTACATGCAAAGAGCATGCTGTTAAGTGGAATTTCTCATGTTTGTCTGTTATGTTTATTTACCTGCAGAGGGCAGACCAGACAGAACAGGCCTACGAATGTCAAATGAACTTGCAGCATTAGGTATCCCTGTTAAGGTGCTAATTGATTCAGCTGTTGCTTACTCCATGGATGAAGTTGACATGGTATTTGTTGGTGCTGATGGGGTTGTTGAAAGTGGAGGAATTATTAATATGATGGGGACTTACCAGATAGCTCTTGTAGCTCATAGCATGAATAAACCTCTATACGTGGCTGCTGAAAGTTATAAGGTACTGCCTGCTATGACACTCTACTTGAAAATTGTTTCACTATGTTGCTCTGCAAACTATTCTCATGTTACTTTCTGTAATAGGAATAAATGAAACATAACTGTTGAATATTTAAGAACAGCGAGTAAAAACTGTTGTATATTTAAGAATAGTAAGGGCCTCTATTTGACATGGAGACTCACACTTGTTAGGGTGTTGCCGTTTACTTTATTGTTGCTAGAAATATTTTTTCATGGATCCTTAAGCTGATCAATCATCCATAATGTGAGAGCAATTTGATATGGAAGTATCGTTTCAAACTTCCACTGTTATCCACCATATGTCCTGTACATTTTAAGGAACTTTGTCTTAGTATTCTGCACTCCGCAGATCTACACGTCATAACTTGCGAGAAACTACTTGCACAAATCATTCGTCACATTACTGCATGTCTTATTTCAGGATTCATTATATCTTGCAGTAGGAATTCACCATAGTTTATTTTACTTAAAACTGTCGCAACTTAAGTTCAATTGATGGTTACATAGTAAATTAGTTCTAGATTGTAGACAAGTGTATTAAATGATGGTTTATCTTACTTGCATCCTACTCCCTCTGTACCACGTCACTTATTTATGAACTTATTTATGAACTTATTTATGAACGGAGGTAGTATTATATAACTATCCATGACTGTTTTTGTCTATAGCATTATGATCGCATGATGAATTGTCAGTGTGTTTGATAACATAGTCCTGTATATTTGATACTTTTGTAGTTTGCTCGTCTATATCCCCTGGACCAGAAGGACATGACACCAGCTCATCGACCGATAGATTTTGGTGTTCCGATACCTGCTGGTGTGGAAGTTGAGACATCGGCAAGAGACTACACTCCTCCCCAGTATCTCACACTTCTTTTGACTGATCTTGGTGTTCTGACACCATCTGTTGTGAGCGATGAGCTCATCCAACTGTACCTATGATCACTGCTAAGATATATGTTCTCCAGATGAGATGTAATGTACTGTGGTTGAATTGAGGTTTTCCCTGTCTCTCACTATATGTTGTTATCTTTTCCCCGCTGCTGAAATGTCTAGAAGAATTCTCTAAAACCTTAGGTGAGAGGATGATCCATTTTTGTTCTGGAGTCGAGCAATAATTTTGGTCTCAAGTGACATTGTGCAAATTTGCAGTGTTCACTCGACTGGATTCGAATGAGTGCAAAGTTTGACTTTCCTTGTGGCATTTGTGCATTTACAGAATACTTCATCTTTGGTATTGTACCTTCTGCCATTGGATCGATTGCTAATGATAGAGTTGAATGGTACCGTCTTGCAGTGCTAAAAAATATGGCAAACTGGCGGTTGATGCCAACTATCCTAGGGATTTGGATGGTGACATCGGGTATGGAGCATAAAATAATATCACATCTGTTCTGAATTATAAAATGTTTTGGATATTTCGACAAACCAATCTATCACTTTTATCTGTTACTTTTCCTTTTTCACCCTAGTTTTCTTGTTACTCGTTCTTTGTCGTTCCTCGTGTTCAACGGCAGCGATCCACGAGGGCAATCGGGTGGACCTAGGGCAGCCCATAGCCGTGCCCCGACGGGTCCCTCTCGGATGTGTGTGGTTTCGGGTTCACGAAGGAGCCTCGCCGGAAGCGCAATACGCAAGACACGTCGGCGAGGTCTTTTGCAAATAGGCATAGATCTGTTAAGAGAGTTCACTGAAAGTATAAAGTATCACAAACATAATAAAAATTAATTCAAGATTCCTATGCCACCGAACGACTACTACTGCCACCAGAATGAGCCATCGGTGCGTCGTTGTCACCTCTTCCATACCGGAGCAGGCCTGACCTTGTTGATGACAGTCGGAAAGTCTTCGTCCACGTGCCCCTAAGGACCAGCGAACTGGAGCTGCAGTCGTCGTCGCAAATTTGGGGAATTTGTGCCTCTCGGCATTTCACGAGTTATGAAAATGCAAAAAAGGATACTAAATCTCGTCGTTAACTGAATTCTGAATAGAAAGATTAAGCTGCCCAAGCCAAAAAACTTATTCCCAAAAATCCTGACAAATAATGATTGAGACGAGATTCCATGTTTTTGAACCACAAAAGACTTGGTTTCCTTTTAGGTTGTAGAAGTAAACAACTCACTATTAAGGCAGCGTAGAAAGAATAATAGAAAAGGAGCTCCGATATAAAGATCTTCATTGGTCTTCACACTAGAAGTAGCGCGTTTTGTAAAAATCGCGAATTACAACTAGCTGAAGCGTTGACATCAAATCTCGCCATCACGCACATACGACGAGAAACCCTAACCTCACCGCCCCAAGGGGACGATAGGAATCTATGCCGGAGCTCCGTCCTAACGGACGAATTCATGGAGGATAAAAGCTCGAAAGACCAACTCGAAGATGAAGCGCCACCATCCGCCCGAGCACCGCCCCTCCGAGGACTAACAAACCCTAACCTAAATTACTAGCCAGAGCCAAAGTCTAAATATTCCATTGATTGAAACAAGAGTCTATACTTTTTTTTAGGGAAAGCCTACTGGCATTTTTATTTATAACGTGGCAATGTTACATCAAGAAGTACAAGAGGTAATAAGAAATCAGGAGTAACATCCACCCAAACATAGCTAGTCTTAGAATCATAGCAAGTCCTCTCCAGAAAGTGTGCCAGCCCGTTTGCTTCCCTGGGACAGTGATTGAAAGAGATTGATGTAATACCATGAGCCAAGTGAAAGCAATCAACAAGTAACACTGAATTAGGTCCTCGAATATCTGTCTTTCCGTTGCATGCATCCATCAGTTCCAAACAGTCGGATTCCACTTGAGCTTTTGAACATCAATATCAGATATCATTTGGAGCGCTCTCCGTAATGCGAGTGTTTCAGCAGCCTGTGCATTGTATGCATGATCAAATGTTTCAGAAGCTCCCGCAATCGCTTCCCCGCGGCAGTTACGCGAGATCGCCGCTAAAAGGATCGAGATGGACCTAGAGGGGGGGGGGGTGAATAGGTACAATTACAAATTTTAATGGTTACTTAGCAATTTTAGGCAATAATCTGGAATATGAAAATGATCCTAACAATTGCAAAGGTGATTCTAGTGCTAAGCAAGGTGAGTAAATACAACAAGTATTTAGATAGACAAGCACAATATAATGCAAGTAAAAACTAAGAGACAAATAACCACAAGTAGGGAACTAGGGTTAGGAATAACCGCAACTCCAAAAGACGAGGATGTATGCCGATGTTCACTTCCTTGGAGGGAAGTTACGTCACCGTTTAGAGAGGTGGAAGTTTGTCACGACCCGGTCCCTGATAGGGGCCCGAATCTCTGCGCTTACAGTGTCAGTCCCTGGATCAATAGCTAACGCGCATAGTCGATGATGAAATACCAAAAAAACACCACATGTCATAGTATTACATCGTAGATCCAGTGCTTTACAATACACTCCTGCTTAGCTCATGGGCTAGCTTACAATACATTTATGCAGCGGAGATAATAACTAGTCTTTTGCGTCCAATCACTCACAAGCAGAAGTTGAGTATAGCGTCGTAACCGTACTTCGTACCTTCCACACGATACGGCAAACCTGCAACATGATACGTTGCAGCCACAAGGGTCAACACATTGAATGTATTGGCAAGCTTCACCAGGATTGGCTTGATGGAACATAAACATGCAATTTGGTGCGGCTAGGTTTTCTTTTGCGCAAAATAGTTTTCCTACTTTTTATAATAGTGGTCTATTCTGATAATAGGACATACCGCATCACACAGCAGTCCAGGACAGATCGTATCACGTGATCGTCCCTAAGCATAAGCATTTGAGCATGAGGGTTCCCGTCTCACACGGTTGCCCTAAACCACTCCCAGATAATTCTACCGGTATCACGCCAGCCCTGAGTCGGTTCAAGCCTTTCTCCTGAGACCCTGGTATCACGCCAGTCCTCTGAGATCAGCTCCACACTCCCCTTTGGTTCAACCCGTTCATTTTATTAAATAAGGTGATGAGATCAAGCTGACAATTCTCAGATGAGTTGCTCAAGTTTGTCCATAACCGGGGACACGGCTAATCATGATTAGTTTTATACACTCTGCAAAGGTTTGTGTACTTTACCCGTGACTCCCGATCACACCCTTGTGCCACTAAACTTCACTTGTGAAGTAGCTAGGTAGATCAAGACAAGATTTTTGGGAAATGGTAGCCCTCTCAGAAATGGCAGACCCAGTCCAACCTACATGCAAGATCTACATCTGCTGGTCATGCCCAGAAGGGTTCCCATAACTTACTTGGTCCAGACAGAGCCCATATTGTTTCACGGTTACACATGGAAGCCACTCAACTTTTAACTCGTACAATCCCTTTGAGCCTGGGCGGTCCCCCACAAAACTGTCAACCACCAAGCAATACCAAAGCACCGCCCAGATGATTCATTAATTAAGTTATAGTTAATTAGTCAACCATAAGTAACCTTTAATGATGATCCCAATCCACGTTATAGCAGCTAAGCAACTACTCGGTGGTTACAAGGTCAGGGTATGTTGGATCTACTTTTCTTCTACTGGGTTCTGTCAAGCATAAAAGGAAAAATCCTATGGGGATTTCCTAATTGGAAACAACTACAATGCATGAAAACATAGTTATGATCAAAGGTTTCACTTGCCTGTATTGACGATTCTTCAATCTCATGATCTTGACCAAGTTATGCTTCGCTCTTCATAAAATCTATCATAAGTAAAGAGCAATCATAAACAACCATACAATACAATCAAACATACAACAAGTGTTGTGCATGGTGTCAGTTTTATTGTGCTGAGAGATCATGTGTCAGGGTCAACTCATAAGAGTTTTGGAAAACAACATAGTGGTTGTCATTGGAATACATGTGACATAAGGGTTCACATGCAAGTGTCAAATAAGGGTTCATCACATAAAGAGTATGTGATGTCAAGTTGTGGTTGTCATATTCTAGGAAGGAATGTTAACAACAAAGTCATGGTCTATGAATCCTGGATAGCCAAGTTCATGTTCAAGTTTGAATGACAATTCAAACTTGTTGACCTTTCATGAGCTTGAATACACTAGTGTCTGAAAATGATAAGCTTCCAATTCAAATTGGATTTGAATTAGAGTTCATCCTATTTGAATTCAAATTGAATTGAGTTCACAATTTGATTTGGTTTTACCAAGTTAAATTGAATTATGAATCATTTCATAATTGACTTAGCTGGTTCAAATCATCTCAACATGTAATTAATGCTTTCCTAAAGTCAAATACAAATCCAATATGGTTACTATAGTTCATTTATTTGATTTAGTTTAGACTAAAGTCAAATATAAATCCAACATTATGACCAGGTTTTATTTGTTTGATTTAAACTAAGATCAAATATTAATCCAACATGATTTACTATGTGCAATAGTTTTCAACTTTATTTGAATTTAATTTGAGTTCATCTTTCCCTAAAGTCAATCATTAACTCCAAAATAATTACTAAGTTCAATTCAATTCATTAAACTATATTGCAATTGTTTTATTCAAAATAAACCTAGGGTTTTAGAGTTATAATCAAACTATGTTTGAATTTAATTCAAATATTATTTGAATTTACTAAAGTCAAATAATAATCCAAAAATATTTACTAAAGTTCATTTTAAGTATTGAACTAGTTGCAACATATTTGTTTTATTAAACAATTTTTAATTCAAAGTAAACCTAATTAGGTTTAATACTATTTGAATTACTGTTGCTGTTTAAACTATATTCAAATTATAATTTTAAATTATTTTAAAATTATATTACAATATCTAGGATGAAACTACATTTCACTAGGTTCAATTTGCAAAAAGAATCAATTTATTTGGATTTATATTTTGTAAGTTGTGCCCTATTTGAATTTGAATTTATCTGTTTAAATTTGAATGTTAAAATATTCATATGTGAAATATTTCTAGACCAGGTGAAATTACATTTCATGAGGGTCATTTTGCAAAAAGAATCACTTGATTTGGACTTGTAGAATAAAAGTCGTGAGTGTTTTAAATTTAGGGGGTTTTCTGCAAATTTGCCAGATAATTCAATTTAACAGAAAATGATCTCGCCGGAGGGTCGTCGAAAAACGCGTATGCGGCGGCGCACGGCTCGGGTGCGGTGGTTGCCGGCGTTCCAGAGGGGCTTGGGCTGCGCAGAGGGCACGGACGGGTGCGGCTCGGCATCGCGGGTCCTCTGGTGGTCATTGCCGGCCTTGGGGACGACTGCAGCGACGGCTGCGAGCTCACCGGAGTTCGGACGCGCCGACAAGGCTTCGAGTGTGGATCAACTGCTTGAAATCAAGCGTGTTTGGACGTGAGGTTGGGTTAGTGAGATGCTGCGTGTCGAAACAAGTCGAATGGACAAGGTCTCACGGGCTGATTACCTCGGTGCTCGCCGGAGTTGGGCTCACGGCGGCGGAGAGGTTCGGTCGCCGGTAGTCGAGGGTTTCCAGGGGTGTTCGGGCACGAAGAAGTTGTCCACGGCGTTCGCCTGGGCTTGGGGAGTGCGGTGGTGCAAGTGGTTGGTCTCGGGGAGCTCGGGGTCGCCGGAATTTCACTAGAAAAATTCTAGGTCAGTGGCGGTGGTCGTCGGTCTCGTCGGCGACAGCCTGACGGCGAAGAAGGCTGCGGCGTGGGGCGAAATGACGAGGGGGTCAGTGGCTTTTATAAGGGCATGGTGGCCAGGGTTAGCGTGCGCGGTGACCGCGAGGTCGTGGGGTCGTGGCCACGGGTGCGCGCGGGCGTGGGCACGCGCGTGGGCAGCGGGAGGTTAGGGACGACGTGGGTGGGTCCCACGCGTCAGCGAGAGAGAGAGAGAGGCGTGGGTGAGGCTACCTCGCTGGGCCGGCTAGCTGGGCTACGGCCTGGCTGGCTGGCTCTGCTGGGCCTTTTTCTTTTTATTCTTTTATTTCTCTTTTCTGTTTTTCTGTTTTCTTTTTTTTTCTTTTCTATTTTCTCTGTTAATTCAAATAGACCTTGAATTTGAATTTTCTTCAAACAGTGAATGTTTCCTAAATTCCAAATGGAATATTTGGGACTATGTGAACTTTTTGTTTGGGCATTTTGGACATATATTTTCTGCAACTTATACTTCCTATTGAATTTGAATTTGGTTTCAAAACCAAATGTGTTTCAAATTCATTTTAGAAAATTGGAAGAGGGTCAAGGTCTTTATTTGGTCTTGTGGAATTCACTTTCCTGCCAAATAAAATGCAAAGCCAAATTTAAATAATTTCCCACTTTGAGTTTGAGTTGATTTCAAAATGAACGCAACTCCATTCTTTTAGGAAAATTTAATTTGGCTTTGATATTCTTGGGACTTATTAAGAATACTTTTGCCCAACAATATTTCAAATTGATTTGATTTCTACCAAGGCTTGCTAGGGTTTCAACTAATTGCTTTGGGATTTTATCCCTTCTAGGCATACAGTCAAGCAAAACAAGTCATTCATAATCAAACCTAGGCAGTCATGGGTTTTTCCTAGAAAAATTTAAATTCCCTGTGAAATTTTCAACATACCAGATTTGGGAAAAATCTGGGATGTGACAGACTACCACCCTTAAAAGAGATCTCGTCCCGAGATCTGGAGAGGCTAGAAAGAATGGTTAGGGTTTGGGGTTCTCTTAAATTCCATCTCCAAGTCAGGGTCTGCATCTGGGCAATGACGATATCACTTGTATCCTGGGGTCCTTGCCTCCTTCGTTGATCTTTGCAATGCTCAAGATAATTATGTGGCTGGCAACTCTATTTCTCAGGCTTTCCTTGTTACTGGGTTCGGTTGAGGTGTGCGGTGCCTCCCGGAACTATCCTTATTTGCTCGATCTCTTGGGTTCCAACTTGCTACCACCCATAAAAGAGATTAAGGTTGGGGTCTCCTGTGACTTCTTACTCCTTGGATGTTAATGCTTATACTCCTCCAGGTTCTTGAATTATGGTATCATCTACCGGTTTGATATGTCTTCTGTTCACCAGTTTCAGTGGTTCAAACTGTCCTTATATCCCATTTGTGATCATACCACCTGTCATACTACTCCTTATGGTGGTTCCTTATATGTACCATCCTGTCATACACACATCAGATACTAGCATGTCTTTCACATCAAGATCCTTAGGCAAGTACCATCATGTAACCATTTGGTTCCATCTGTTAGCTCTTGATCTGATCCGTGGGTAAATACCAACTGTTCTCTAGACTAACTGCAATCTTCTGCGGTGTTCTTGGTGATCCTTACTGTCCTTGCTTCCACTCCCGAGTCTCAAAACTCCTTATCAGGGGTGGTCTTCCGATATATGGATCCTTCCCGGTCGTTCGGTCGAGCTCTTACTCACCGTAAGACCTACGTTTGGCAACGGTTGCCTGTACGGGGTCACGTACTATTCCACCTAGGTTCTTGGCTTGCGTCGTTCCTCATCTATAGGTGTCTCGCTCAAGACTATCCGCTCTGCATAGTAAGGCGAATAATAAGAGTAGACGTCATGGTGATCAACTCATGGCGTACCCAAATCATTACCAACCATGGGGTTTGGAAATCTTCGTAATCCTAACACTCAGTCTTCCTCACAAGCGTTCTTGAAGTTCTTCTTGCTCCATGCTTCGAGTCTGGATCTTTTGAAACTCCTTCGGTCTTGCGACGACGTCCTCTAACGTTATCTCACAACTCTCAGATGGCAAAATCGCTATAGCATTAGCTATCAACTACCATTTTCCTCGGCGATTCTGTTCCTTGATGTGACAAACTTGTTCTGTCATCCTTAAGGTCACATTTTTGCAATTCAGTTAACGGTCATACCATCTTTCCTGGTTTTCCTGGGGTTACTGCTCCTATCCATACTGGCGTTCTTGCTTCCTGACAAAGATGTCTCATCTATCTGATTCTGGTGCCTGTTGCACGGTGATCTGGTCACTGCAATATTTGTTCCATTCAGCCTCACTCATAGGGCAATATGAGTCCCGCACTCCTGACATGCCTGGTTCTTCCAAATTTAAACCGTATCCAACTCAAGTTATCCCCTTAAACGATCCTTAATATCCATAACGGGGTTTCCTGGCAGTTCAATCTTCCAGCTTCTCACCGACTCTTTTCTTCCTTCTAGTATCAACGATACTTTTGGTCCAGGTTCCAATTGGTTTCGCCCTTTGGTTTACTTCACCGTAGGGTAGTGGTTACCGCATGTCCGACATGTCTGATACCTCCTAGTCGAGGTTCTTTGCTTTTCTGTTAACCGAGGTGTCCAATTCAATCTCTCTTTTTCCTTTTCCAAGGGCTTGATCTTCAGGGGTCGGTGTCTCTTACTCCACAGTGAGTGTGGCAACTTCTTCACGTCGATCGGGTGCTATTTCTCCTTCCTCGAGTCCTTCTTCCGTCTGGTATTCGGGTTCCTGAGCATCCAATTCTGCTTCATTCCCTTTGGCGTCATCTGTTGTTGCTAAGGTTTCCCCTAGATTCTGCATAAACTCCTTCAGTTTCCTCCTGGTTTCAAGGGCTCCTCCAAAGGTTTCCTTCTGCTGTTGTACTTCCAACAGTACGTCGGGATAGATTTCACAGTGTGTCGGGACATGGTCTGTCCCTTCACACAGGAAACATGTGACTTCCGTCATAGGGCATTCTCCTTCTAGATGGCTCTCTTCACAACAAGGGCATTCATCCTGATGTCCCTCCTGGGTATATGTCCAAGTTCTCCACAGGTAACACAGACATCAAACTTCCCTTCTTCTTGCTCTGGCATTCCGTGTGTCGGTGTGACAAGACAGGATCTCAACAAAACGGCTCCAAACTCTTTCCAAGTGTGGTTCTTCCGTTTCTCATCAATCATCTGATGCATCTCCCACCAGGTTGCGGCTTCTTCGGTTAAGTGCATCGTGGTGTATCGTACCATATCTTTCTCTTCGATGGCACTGGTCCTCATGTGTTCCTCCATCTTCTAGATCCACTGTTCTGCTTCTGGTTGGGTGACTGCTCCAGCAAACGTGAGGCTCTCGAAGTCACCTTTGTCATCCTTATGGTCTGACATACCGGCTGGATCTTTACCCTCAGGTTCTGACTTCTCTCTAACTTCACAAGTCCAATTGCTCTTCTGATCTCCTTCAGCTTTCCCCATGTAAACGGTACTCCTGTTCTTACTGCTGCTTCACGCTCTCTGTACCAATTGAGCACGTTTCCCGCTAGATATGACTTGGCATAGTGAATCTTGCTTCTGTCTCCGATTATGTCCTTCCTCATTTCCTTCTCAATAACTGCAATCCAACTGCCAATCTTTGCTCTGGTTGCTGGTCCAGACAAAATCAGTCGCTCAGGGTCCATGGTCTCAATTCTGGGTATTGGGTGGTCTAGGTCAGGGTTGAGAGAATAGACGAGAGAGATAGATGCCCTTACGCTAATCCCACTAGCATTATATATAGCCAAGTATGGCTGTTAGTATAACACATAGATAGCGTTCATACATAAGGTCTGTTCGTATGATCTGGTCCTATGTTCTCACTTCTTATGAAGTTTTCTATGTTCCCACTGTTCTCATCTTAACTCCTTCAGTTGCGTTCTTCTGACTTCCATCATTCATTGGGTAGGCCTCTAATTATGTCTACGTAGTCCACACTTCACACAATCAAAGCAACAGATTTCATTCAACAATCATGACATTCGGTTCACACAAGCAACAAGGTTCAAAGCAAACCCTAAGTAAGGTCATACTGCATCCAGTATGATCTCATCCAACTGCTGTACAACACTACGTCATATCGACATAGTAGTGGTTCACACGTAACGTCCTACTTCATATTAACATAGTAGTGGTGGTCAACTCTAAGCTTCACTTCTGCTTCAGTTATCATGCTTCTTGATCCATGTAGTTGATCCTTCTTCCTTAGATTGCTTCAATCTTGGGTTGTTTCTGTTCTTTTCCTTCGCGAGTTCCTTCTTGACTGACCTCGGTTCATCCTCAACTCGGTTAAGGTGCTCCTGAGTGCAATACAGTCTGATTCGGAGTCTCGTTCCCAACTTCTTGATCGCTTCCAATGCAACATATCATGCAACATCGAAGAATGTAGCTTGGAGCATCGGGTTGGTGATCACATGAAGTCCTCGGGCCTCATGGTTGTCTCCTTGATGGGCATACATGTGCAGTTGCACAATCCAACAGTTCCTTCCTTCATGCTAGACTGTAAATCCTTTGTACACCGCTTCCCAATGCAGTCCCATGCCTAGCATGATATCTTTCAGTGCTCTTGGAAATTCAGTGTCTCCCTTCAAGGTCATGCTCAGCATTGGAATCTCGTCAGCCGGTTCCATGAATGTGGGCGTCTATATTTTTGAAAAGAAGAGTTAGAATTGAATGAGGTAAGAATATTCAAGACTATCTATCTACAAAATAGATTTGGTCCTATGGCTTTCTAGTTCCTAGGGTCACGTCTTATAGACAACATGTGCTCTGATACCACCTGTCATAACCCGGTCCCTGATAGGGGCCCGAATCTCTGCGCTTACTATGTTAGTCCCTAGATCAATAGCTGCCACGCACAGTCGACGATGAAATACCAAGAAAACACCACATGTCATAGTATTACATCGTAGATTCAGTGCTTTACAATACACTCCTGCTTAGCTCATGGCTAGCTTACAATATATTCATGTAATGGAAATAATAGTCTAGTCTTTGGCGTCCAATCACTCACAGGCAGAAGTTGAGTATAGCGTCGTAACCCTACTTCGTACCTTCCACATGATACGGCAAACTTGCAACATGATACGTTGCAGCCACAAGGGTCAGCACATTGAATGTATTGGCAAGCTTCACCATATTGGCTTGATGGAACATAAACATGCAATTTGGTGCGGCTGGGTTTTCTTTTGCACAAAATAGTTTTCCTACCTTTTATAATAGTGGTCTATTCTAATAATAGGACATACCGCATCACACGGCAGTCCAGGACAGATCGTATCACGCGATCGTCCCTAAGCATAAGCATTTGAGCATGTGGATTCCCGTCTCACACGGTTGCCCTAAACCACTCCAAGATAATTCTACTGGTATCACGCCAGCCATCTGAGTCAGTTCAAGCCTTTCTCCTGAGACCCTGGTATCACGCCAGTCCTCTGAGATCAGCTCCACACTCCCCTTTGGTTCAACCCGTTCATTTTATTAAAGAAGGTGATGAGATCAAGCTGACAATTCTCGGATGAGTTGCTCAAGTTTATCCGTAACCGGGGACATGACTAATCATGATTAGTTTTATACACTCTGCAGAGGTTTGTGTACTTTACCCGTGACTCCCGATCACACCCTTGTGCCACTAAACTTCACTTGTGAAGTAGCTAGGTAGATCAAGACAAGACTTTTGGGAAATGGTAGCCCTCTCAGAAATGGCAGACCCAGTCCAACCTACATGCAAGATCTACATCTGCTGGTCATGCCCAGGAGGGTTCCCACAACTTACTTGGTCCAGACAGAGCCCATATTGTTTCACGGTTACACATAGAAGCCACTCAACTTTGAACTCGTACAATCTCTTTGGGCCTGGGCGGTCGCCCACAAAACTGTCAACCACCAAGCAATACCAAAGCATCACCCAGATGATTCATTAATTAAGTTATAGTTAAGTAGTCAACCATAAGTAACCTTTAATGATGATCCCAATCCACGTTATAGCAGCTAAGCAACTACTCGGTGGTTACAAGGTCAGGGCATGTTGGACCTATTTTTCTTCTACTAGGTTCTGTCAAGCATAAAAGAAAAAAATCCTATGGGGATTTCCTAGTTGAAACAACTACAATGCATGAACACATAGGTTATGATCAAAGGTTCCACTTGCCTGTATTGACGATTCTTCAATCTCACGATCTTGATCAAGTTACTATTCACTCTCCGTAAAATCCATCATAAGTAAAGAGCAATCATAAACAACCATACAATACAATCAAACATACAACAAGTGTTGTGCATGGTGTCAGTGTCATTGTGCTGAGAGATCATGTGTCAGGGTCAACTCATAAGAGTTTTGGAAAACAACATAGTGGTTGTCATTGACAAAAGGGTTCACATGCAAGTATCAAATAAGGGTTCATCACATAAGGAGTATGTGATGTCAAGTTGTGGTTGTCATATTTTGGGAAGGAATGTTAACAACAGAGTCATGGTCTATGAATCCTGGATAGCCAAGTTCATTCAAGTTTGAATGACAATTCACACTTGTTGACCTTTCATGAGCTTGAATACACTAGTGTCTGAAAATGATAAGCTTCCAATTCAAATTGGATTTGAATTTGAGTTCATCCTATTTGAATTCCAATTGAATTGAGTTCCCAATTTGATTTGGTTCTACCAAGTTAAATTGAATTATGAATCATTTCATAATTGACTTAGCTGGTTCAAATCATCTCAACATGTAATTAATGCTTTCCTAAAGTCAAATACAAATCCAATATGGTTACTATAGTTCATTTATTTGATTTAGTTTAGACTAAAGTCTAATATAAATCCAACATTATAACCAAGTTTTATTAGTTTGATTTGAACTAAGATCAAATATTAATCCAACATGATTTGCTATGTGCAATAGTTTTCAACTTTATTTGAATTTAATTTGAGTTCATCTTTCCCTAAAGTCAATCATTGACTCCAAAATAATTACTAGGTTCTATTCAATTCATTAAACTATATTGCAATTGTTTTATTCAAAATAAACCTAGGGTTTTAGAGTTATAATCAAACTATGTTTGAATTTAATTCAAATATTATTTGAATTTCCTAAAGTCAAATAATAATCCAAAAATATTTACTAAAGTTCATTTTAAGTTTTGAACTAGTTGCAACATATTTGTTTTATTAAACAATTTTTAATTCAATGTTAAACCTAATTAGGTTTAAATACTATTTGAATTACTGTTGCTGTTTAAAATATATTCAAATTATATTTGAATTACAGTAGCTAGGATGAAACTACATTTCACTAGGTTCAGTTTGCAATAAGAATCAATTTATTTGGATATATAATTTGCAAGTTATGCCCTATTTGAATTTGAATTCATTCTGTTTGAATTTGAATGTTAAAATATCCAAATGTGAAATATTTCTGTACCAGGTGAAAGTACATTTCATGAGGGTCATTTTGCAAAAAGAATCACTTGATTTGGACTTGTAGAATAAAAGTCATGAGTGTTTTAAGTTTAGGGGGTTTTCTGCAAATTTGCTAGATAATTCAATTTAACATAAAATGATTTGGGTAATGTTTTGGATAAGGTTGGGCCACGTGGCGTGTTCTGATTGGCCGATACCCATTCATTTAAGTGATCTAATCTTGCGCGTGCGATCGTGATCCAACGGTGGAGATTAAGCAGAGGGGGCTAGGGTTTTGGGCTCACTGGAGATCTCGCCGTAGGGTCGCCGAAAAACGCGTACGCGGCGGCGCACAGCTCGGGTGCGATGGTTGCCGGCGTTCCAGAGGGCCTTGGGCTGCGCGGAGGGCACGGACGGGTGCGGCTCAGCGTCGCGGGTCCTCTGGTGGTCGTTGCCGGCGTCGGGGACGACTACAACGACGGTTGCGAGCTCACCGAAGTTCGGACGCGCCGGCAAGGCTTCGGGTGTGGATCAACTGCTTGAAATCAGGCACGTTTGGACGCGAGGTTGGGCTAGTGAGATGCTGCGTGTCAAAACAAGTCGAATGGACAAGGTCTCGCGGGCTGATTACCTCGGTGCTCGCCGGAGTTGGGCTCACGGTGGCGGAGAGGTTCGATCGCCGATGGTCTAGGGGTTCCAGGGGTCTTCGGGCATGAAGAAGATGTCCATGGCATTCGCCTGGGCTCAGGGAGTGCGGTGGTGCAAGTGGTTGGTATCGGGGAGCTCGGGGTTGCCGGAATTTCACCGGAGAAATTCTAGGTTAGTGGTCGTGGGTCTCGTCGGCGACAGCCTGGCGGCGAGGAGGGTTGCGGCATGGGGCGAAATGACAAAGGGGCGGGGGCTTTTATAGGGGCATGGTGGGTGGGGCTAGCGTGTGCGGTGGCCACGAGGTCGTGGCCACGGGTGCGTGCGGGCGTGGGCGCGCGCGTGCGCAGCGGGAGGTTAGGGACGACATGGGTGGGTCCCACGCGTCAGAGAGAGAGAGAGAGAGAGAGAGAGAGAGAGAGAGAGAAAGAGAGGCGCGGGTGAGGCTGGCTGGCTAGGCCGGCTAGCCGGGCTGCGGCCTTGCTGGCTGGCTCGACTGGGCCTTTTTCTTTTTATTCTTTTATTTCTCTTTTCTGTTTTTCTATTTTCTTCTTTTTCCTTTTCTGTTTTCTCTGTTAATTAAAATAGACTTTGAATTTGAATTTTCTTCAAACAGTGAATGTTTCCTAAATTCCAAATGGAATATTTGGGACTATGTGAACTTTTTGTTTGGGCATTTTGGACATATATTTTCTGCAACTTATATTTCCTATTGAATTTGAATTTGGTTTCAAAACCAAATGTGTTTCAAATTCATTTTAGAAAATTGGCAGAGGGTCAAGGTCTTTATTTGGTCTTGTGGAATTCACTTTTCTGCCAAATAAAATGCAAAGCCAATTTTAAATAATTTCCCACTTTGAGTTTGAGTTGATTTCAAAATGAACCCAACTCCATTCTTTTGGGAAAATTTAATTTGGCTTGGATATTCTTGGGACTTATTAAGATTACTTTTGCCCAAAAATGTTTCAAATTGATTTGATTTCCACCAAGGCTTGCTAGGGTTTTAACTAATTGCTTTGGGATTTTATCCCTTCTAGGCATACAGTCGAGCAAAACAAGTCATTCACAATCAAACCTAGGCAATCATGGGTTTTTCCTAGAAATTTTTTAATTCCCTGTGAAATTTTCAACATACCAGATTTGGGAAAAATCTGGGATATGACAATGTTACCACGAAGGCTCACCAACGCCACGAAGGCTCACCCTATTCTCTCTTTGAGATATCACCACGAAGGCGATTCTCAACCACTAGTGGTAGACCTTGGGGTGGTCTCCAAACCCTCACAAACTTTCCGAGGGTAATCACAATGAATGATTCCTCTCCAAAGAACTCCTACCGCCTAGGAGTCTCCAACCTCCAAGAGTAATAAGAACGATGGGGAAAAGCTCACGAATTCCTTTGATCGTTGGGGGTCACTTAAGCTGCGCGGATGTCAGACGTCCGATGATTACCAGGCATCCGGTGCCTCGAAAGCCATCGGACAGCCGACGCTTCACGGTCGTCCGACAGAGTGACATGTATAGGTGGTTAGAAGATGTATATCGGATAACTGCAACTTGCCGGTCATCTGGTGTCCCAAGAGACACCGGACATCCAGTAAGGGCCGGAGATCCGACATTTTGGTTCTGTAGGAATTACACCGGTCGTCCGGTAGAGACCAGAAAACCGACAAATCCGCTCTGTGAGGGGGAACCGGCTTTCCGGCACACACCAGTCGTCCGACAGGGACCGGATGACCGACATTTTGGTTCCGTTAGGGATAGACCAGACTTTCGGTAACGACCGGAAATCCGACGAAATGGCTCTGTATGTGATGTACCGGACTTCCGGTGGGTACCGGTCGTCTGAGGTAACAGAGACAGAGATAGTAGTGTGATAAAACCAAAGGGTGTGAACAGAAGTAGAGAGAAAACCGTGGGTTTTGAGCAAGTCCTTCATGAGTCCCAATGTTCCCCTCTCAATAGTGCGGGATCCCTATACTCAAGAACAAACAAAAAAGCCTAAGCTAGTTGTCTTGTTTCTTCGTTCTTGAGTAAAATATGTGTCCGTCCGTAGTCATGATCCAGACACACGGTTCTGTGAGGACTAATCCTGAGATAAACTTGACAAACAATATTAGTCCCCTATGTGTATATTGTCATCAAGATCAAAATACAATTAAGGGTATGATTGCGCTTTCAGCCGCTACTGCACCCGCACCGTCCTCGAAGAAACACGCATCAGTGTTCAACTTGTATGATCCCGGTTGTGGTTTTTGCCATGTCTTTTCCGTGATCAAAACATTCTGCTTCGGAGCATGGTTAATTGTGATCGCTTGAATAGCAAAAGCTGAACTAGCGGGCTGCTTAATCGACTCACCCTTCATAGCTTCATGACGTTCCCACCAAATATACCACGCAGCTACCGCAACAGTTTCTTGTAAACCCAACTGTCCAAGTACCGGTGTTTTTCTTTGCGGGAGTCGCAAGATCTCCTCCATCACCACAGATCCTGATCGATCGCTCTTGAGGGCTGTATCTACCACTTCATTCAGACCCAATGACTCCCAGACTTTGCGAGCTCTTGGGCAAGTGAAGACTAAGTGCCGAATATCTTCAGGCCCCTCTGGACACAAAGGGCACTGGGGACTGACCTTAATATGCCGATTATGCAGTATACACTTCCCTGGAACCACTCCATGTAGTGCTCGCCAAACAATTTTTTTGACTTTACTCGGTACATGTAGCTTCCACAGGACATCCCACACCAGATTATCTCTAGATGTTTGTGGTTGCTCTCGGCCCAATCTTGCTCCAAATTGATGCTCCCATTCAATATAGTACGCAGATCTCACTGAAAAGCAAAACGACTTTGTGGCATGCCATGCTACGAAATCCTCTGACAAGTGTTCAGACAATGGGATTTTTAGAATTCTGTCCGGGTCTATTAGCAGAAAGATGCTCCTGATAAGATCTTCATCCCACATATGGGTGGTTGGGTCAACAAGATCTTCCACTTTCTCAACAAGAGCTTGGTCCCTTCTGGTTAGAACCTTTCTTGTAGGGCTCTCTGATATATATCCATGGGTCATTCCAGATATTTATTTGAGATCTTGTACCCACTCTCCAAATATTACCCCTCTTGAAAGTTTGTAAACCAGCCACAATGCTCTACCACGTGAAGGATGATCCCTTCTTTGTCCCTGCACTTAATAAGTTGCCGTCTGGATAGTACTTAGCTCTAAGTACCTTTGCACACAACGTATCCGGATGGGTAATAAGTATCCAACTTTGTTTTGCAAGCATGGCAAGATTGAAGCATGCAAATCATGAAAACCATTACCACCTTTGCATTTGGGTAAACACATTCGCCACAATGCGAACCAATGCATCCTCCTCTGCTCTTCCGTGTCCCCCCCCCCCCCCCCCCCCTACCAGAAACTAGCCATGGCATCCGTGATATCTTTACAAACCTTTTTTGGGATCTTGAACACTGCCATGGCAAAAACAGGAATGGATTGGATTACAGCCTTTAATAAAATTTCCTTACCAGCCATAGACAATTTTTTCCTTCCAACCTTTCAGACGGTTTATAATTCTTTCAACCAAATATTCAAAGCTTTCACTTTTCTCAAGACCAATCAATGGCAAACCCAGATATTTATCTGATATAGCTTCAGTCATATATTGAGTTCTGCACATACTTGAGCTTTCACCTCCACACCAACATTTGGACTAAAGAATATGCTACACTTTCCATCACTAACCAATTGGCCTGAACTTGCACAATATTCATCCAACACCTGTCTCAATGAGGTTGCATTAGTCATATCTGCTCTCATAAGGATTAGAGAATCATCAGGAAATAATAAATGGGAAACTGATGGTGCATTTCTACACACCCGAACACCTTCAATGCCATGAACCTCCTCTTTTTGAGCCAACACACTTGACAAACCTTCTGCACAAATCAGAAAAAGATGTGGTGATAGAGGTTCCCCCTAACGGAGTCCCCTGGTAGGCACAAAACCTTCTGTCTCCTGGTCATTAAATCTCACCTTGTACTTCACCGAAGTCACACAGGCCATAAGCAAGTCAACAATGTTTCTGTGAAAACCCAATTGCACTAGCATTCTTTCTAGAAACTTTCATTCAACACGATCATAAGCTTTATGCATGTCCAGCTTAACAGCACAATATCCAACCTTCCCTTTCTTCTTGTTCTTTATTGTATGCAAACTCTCATATGCCAGAAGGATGTTATCTGTGATAAGTCTACCTGGTACAAAAGCACTCTATACAGGATATATAATATCATCTAAAAATGATTTGAGTCTGAAAGCTATCATTTTTTAAATGACCTTGTACAGAACATTACAAAGACTAATGGGCCTATATTGAGTGATCATTTCAGGCTCATCTACCTTTGGAATAAGGATGATCACAGTATCATTCCAACCATCAGGTATCACTTTATTATTGATAGCATTAAGAACTTCTACAGTCAACGCATCACCAAGTATATGCCAACACTTTTTGAAGAAAACAACATGTAACCCATCCGTACCTGGTGCCTTCATGTCACCTATTGAGAATAGTGCTTTTTTCACCTCCTCTGCAGAATAGGGCTTCATCATCTCCTCATTCATCTCAGTAGTAACACAAGGTATCACCTTTGCAACAAGGCTTGGGTCTGGCTCATCAATTTCTGTGGTAAAAAGTCCCGCGAAATATTGTGAAATTAAAGGATTCAAATAAGCTGTACCTTCTCTCCACACTCCCTGATTGTCCTTTAATTTATTGATTCGGTTTCGCAAACGACGGGCAGATGCAAAATTCTGAAGATATGTGGTGTTCTGATCCCCATAACTCAGCCAGTTTATTCTATTTCTCTGTGCCTAGTAAAGCTCTTCCTGTTGCAGCAATCATTCAATCTCATCAGCAAGTTCCTTCTGCCTAGCCAGGTTCTCAGGCGATAGGACATCGCGGGTGACTGTCTCTAGTTCATGCTGAATCTTTTTCAGTTTTTTTGTCGAGTTTCGCAGCACTGTTTTGTCCCAATGGTGATGAGCCTTATGGACGTATGAGAGTCTGTTTGCCAAGTCTGATGGACCATGTGGACTTGCGGCCTGGACAACATCTCTAAACTTTGCTTCTTTGGGCCAGCGAGCCTCAAACCTCATAATTTTCGGTCCAAACGCCTCCTGTGTTGTACTCTCGTCCATAGAAACTAGTGGCCGGTGATCAGACTTGTGATATTCAAGATGCTCCACTATTGCTGCTCGAAATAAGATATTCCATTGTTCGTTAGACACCGCCCTTTCCAAGCGTTCTCTCATCAACTGCGGTGCCACGTAAATCTGTCCGCGACGTAGCCAAGATCGGTTAAGTTTTTTTTTTCAAGAAAACTTCCGATCTATTCATCAACTGTCATGGTAGTACAAAGAACACTAGAAGTAAAATTTACAAAGATCGGTTAAGTTGCAGTCATCTAACGCCTCTCTGAAAGAAATCATGAACTGATTTGCCCTGGGATTACCGCCTTCCTTCTCAAAATTATACATGATCTCATTCATGTCACCCACCACCATCCAGAGCATATCCATCATCGCATGCAACTCTCGGACGCTGCCATGTTAGGTGTTTATCAGCCCATTTAGGTTCACCATATATACATGTCAGCCGCCAAAAATTATCCCTGCCGCTACCAACAAAAACATCAATAAAGTTTTCTGTTTTATCTCGTAATGAAATTGGCACCTCCTTCCAGTATAGAATTAAGCCACCGCTCCTGCCATTGCTCCGAACAACATACTTATGATCCATCTTAAGGCGTCGATGTAAGCATTCTGCAGGATATTCATCTAGATGTGTCTCCATTAGGAACAAAACGTCAGGACTCCTCCGCTTCTGCACACTCAGAAGCGCCCTTACTGCCGCGGCCTGTTGCAAGCCACGACAATTCCAACTTAATACTTTCATTGCTCCAGTCAGCCTGGTAACGTGAGCTACGTCCCCGGCACCGTCTCCTGTAGTTGATCAATTGTGTCCGATGATCAGATACCCAGAACACCACCACTACTTCAAACGCATCCAATCTGAAGGAATTGGAGCTTCACGAGACCTTCAAAACCTCACGCTTAAGATGCTCATCCGATCCAGTCTATAGAGCGGACAAATTGATCTACCACAGCGGCAGAACTCGTAGTAGAGAGAGAAACCAACGACAGCACCTTACTGCAGCGTCCTGGGACAAGAAACCAGCGACGACACCTTCCGGCACCGTCCTGGGACAAAGAACACCGGCCCCCTCGCCGCCGCCCTGGAGGCGGCCGGCGGCGTTCCAGCGGAACCCTAGGTCGCGCTGGGAGTCGCCCGGGAGTCTATACTTACGTTGTTGAAAGTTTGTCTCAGATATTTTTGAAGAACATCAAAAAGTGTGAGGGATATAATCCAGGACGCGTCTAGGGAGCAGCCGGCTGCTCCCTAGGGCTCCGGAGCGGCCGGCCCAAATAGGAAACTTTTGGTCTCTAATCCATAAAATAAAATCATTTGTCTCCCTAATCATAGTATAAGAAAAATTCTAATCCATATTAGAGAGAAAAAGTAGCGTGTAAACAGAAAAAAGTGCAAAAGCATATGTGAACAGGTGTGAACGTATTTAATTCGAATTAAGATCCGTTTTCACTGTTGGAACCCTTGCGACGTGCTCTTCGAAACAAGATCTCGCATGGGTATGTTTCGACGAATTTTATTTTTGTGCAACTTAAACCCCGTTTGATGCAATTGTCTAGGAATCAATGTGCAACTACATGTGAGTCGATGTGCAACTTTTTTCCTACTTGTGGACGTGCAGTTTTCACTCATGCGAACAGATGTGAACGCGTTTAATTCGGGTTTTCATTTTTTTTTAAATTCATAACTTTTGAGTCGAACATCGGAATTAAGATCCGCTTTCATCATTGGAACCTGCACGACATGCTCTTCGAAAGTAGATCCCGTATGAGTATGTTTCGACAAAATTTATTGTGTGCAATTTAATCCCCGTTAGGTGCTATTGCCTAGTACGCGATGTGCAACTATCTGAGAGTCGATGTGCAACTTTGTGCAGTTTTTACTGATGACACCTCCACCCCAACCTAACCCCCTAACAGTGAGAGGTGCAACTTTGTCTGTTGCCCAGGCTAACTGCTTAGTAGTTGATGTGCGACTCCTGCTTGTCTGTGGATGTGTGGATTTCACTATTTGTCGCCTCGGCCAACTGCCTAACATTGGATGTGCAACTTAGGATGCTTCCCCGGCCAACTGTCTAACACTGATGTGCAATTTCCCCCCATATCCCGTGGATGTGTAGTTTTCCCTGCTAGGACCCCGTCCGAATCACCCTTGCTAGTGAGATGAGCCACTTTAGCACCCCATCTGTATGCATCTTTTCAGTACCCTTGGATGTGCAGTTTTCACCATCCAACTATTTCTGTCAGTGAGATGTGCGACTTCGTCTGTTGCCCCGGCCAACTGTCTAGTAGACTATGTGCAACTCCATATATTACCCCGCCAACTGAAACTACACATCCACAAGTAGAAAGAGGAAAGAGTTGCACATCGACTACTAGGCAGTTGGCTGGAACAACAGACTAAGTTGCACATATTGCTGGTAAGATGGGTGAAGCAGGGTGTGCATTAAAAATTACACATCCACGAGAGCAGTGAGGGGTTTGCACATCGACTACTACATAGTTGGCCAAGGCAGTAGACTACTTGCACATCATGAAAAGTTGGTTGTCATGGTTGTTAGGTTGCAACCTCATAGGAAGTTGGATCATGCAGCTCTAAAAGTTAGTTTGAAAAAAATTGCACCATGCAGTACTAAAGTTGCACCATGCAGTAATAGAGTTGCACCATATAGCATCAAAGTTGGCATCGAAAAAATTCGTCAAAATATACCTATGCGGGATCTAGTTTCAAAGATATCGTCGTAAGGATTCCAACAGTGAAAACGGATGACACACGGTTCAAAAGATATGGCTTTTTAAAAAATTTAAAACCTGAAATAAATGCACGTAGATTTGTTCTCTCTAAATTAAAGAGACTAGTGTGAACACATTTATTGCCACAATATACATACACTAGTAGACAAAATATTTTCACATATGCATACGTGTTTAGACCGGCCGCTCGCAACCATGAACGGGCGCGCGCGCACTAGTAAGTACTTAGGTATAATCCACGATGTGAAGAGAACAAAAATGAAATGATATTTTTGTTGTTGAAAGTTTCAGGCACAACTGTTATTTTGTGATGCCAAGAAAAATGGCTATCTCCAACAGAAAAATAATCCAAAACCATACGGTGCAGACGACAGTTGTTGCTCAAATACTGCATGATATTGCCACAAATCCTTCGTATATCAAACAAAAGGGTGTACAATCTCCTTACCGGCACGTGACAAGGCAACAACAGCTAGGCCTCTAAACCTTCTTGTCAACACCACATAATCAAACGAAAAGAGGCAGACATCAGTGTGACAGTGTCCATATCATCGAGCAATTGTGCTCCATCAGGATGTCAGACATACAGCAGAAGGAACATATGAATCCTGGTTGACATTCGACAAAGATTTCTGCGTTTCACAATCGTGCTATGACTGCTTCGACCTCTGCAGGGGTGTAAAGGTGGTAGTTCGGCGCGACCTTGGCGATGTCGACATTATTTGGAGTCACCTGTTCCAAATAGCAATTTAACTCCAGACACTTGGCGGGGGTTCTTAGTGACTGAAATCACAAACATGAGACTGGACTGAGATGCCTTCACCTTTTCTTCCATAACCTGTTTCAGGATAGATAGAGCAATGGTTTCAGCCTCCTGAAGAGTCAGCTCCTGCAGAAGAAACTCAATCATCAACTTTCAGAAACATGGTGCAAGTATCGACATACAGCAGAGAGTGGTGTGGTCACGTCATGGTTTTCTTCACACAAGATTAGAAACACACCACTTTCAGCATTATCGTCTCCTAGCTATAGCTATATTAGCATTACAGCTGACTAAGCAGCATGTAAACTTCCTTTGCATATATACAAATCGTGTATCATACAGTTCAAAGCTACTCCCTCCTTCCCATAATACAAGACGTTTTTGCAAGCTAACATAGCTTGCAAAAACGTCTTATATTATGGGAGAGAGGGAGTATTTGATCTTGCTGTGTTACCTTGTTAAACTGCTCCTGTAAGGAACTATCGGCACCTTCAGAGCCTGACCCTATGGCCTTGGCATTGCACTGCCAAAAGGTTCCAGATGGGTCAGTGTAGTACCTGCAACACAAAATGCAGACAGAGAACTTCAACAAACCTATATAGATTCCTTCTTTTACATCGTCTAGGCACTCCCAATTTGCCTTCTAAAAAGAAACAATTCTAGGTTTAATAGAACAAACTACTCCCTCCGATTCATATTACTTGTCGCTCAAACGGATGTATCTAGCACTGAAATACGTAGATACATCCGTTTCAGCGACAAGTAATATAAATCGGAGGGAGTACTTTATTTTATTTTTAGAAAGGGAGGGGTGTAGAAAAATCGTTGCCACATGCAATACAGCAATGTGATGAAGATGTGAAAAAGACAAACTTATAACCAAGGGACCATTCTGCCGTTTGCTATTCAACAATGTTCAAGATGTAGCAATACTTGAGAGGTTTAACTTCCGGAGAATATATCGTACCAAAATATAAAATTTTAGAGCATTGACTGTGGCTGGGTATAAGCTCACACATCAAATTAACTTGGTGGACGCAGCAAATCCCAACCATATCAAGCAACATGTAATATTTTGTTGTTGGTCAAATATGATGCCATTATCGATTCTGCTACTGATCATCTTAACCATAATAATTATGAGAAGATTATGAAAGATTTTCCTCCAAGGAGGAATGGTCAACACAGAAGCTATTTGTTATCAGTCAGAATATTGTGCACAGCTGGCCCTTGCAGCATGTGCAGCAGGATGCATAAGAGTGTGGTAGCACTCTATACTATAGGTGCATGAGTCCAACCGTTTATTGTCAACTCCAATCTTATGGGGCAGCAAGGAGCCCGTAACAATTGTTTCAAGAGTTGGTTGGGAAACATAGTCCAGAAGAATTAGCAAGCCAAATGTTTCCAGTTGGGAAACTGTTAAGACATGTAAGAAGCTAAGATCCCCTATATATGGATGCCTATGAGGCTACGACTCTAATAATAGTAAGGAGTGAACAACCAACGTCTCAAAAGTCTTGGTAACCATTTGTGAATGTTCACCACACAGAAGGTTCAAACGGTCAGAATCAAGGGTAGATGAGAGGTACATACCAAGGCTTATGCAAGCAAAGAATTGATAATATAAGAGAAACTGTGACAGGATAACAATAGGTCCTAACTTCTAAGTTATTGTGTAAGAATCTAGATAAGTAGCAAATTGCAACATAATTTTTTTGTTTGTCACCACAGGAAGGCAATGAGCATGACTACAACATCAAATAATACTACAAGAAGCGAGCAAAACTGAAAGTACACTCAAATACAACTGTGCAAGTATGCCTCCCGAATTCAATTATAAAGTCTCTGTCAGTTGTGATGATTGGTACTTACAAGCTCGGCCCATTTCCATCATGACCAGCAATAAGGAGAGAAACTCCAAAAGGTCGTGACTGCAGAAGCAAATAAGTAGATCAGAAACTCCTGTGGTAGTGTTGCGTTCGGATAGTAACATTGTAATAGCACAAAATGCTCACCATAGACTCTTCTTCACCTTCTCCAAAGCGAAGAGCTAGATCGCAAATGGCTTGTGTGGTGGACTCAACTGTCATTGGTTCCCCATATGAGAATCTATGGTTCTGATTATGAGCATACAATGAGATAACAGATAAGGTAATGAACAAAGTGAATAAAATATACAAGAAAGAGAAGTACTTGGGTCTCCACACGTGCATGCTCAACCAATGTTCTTGCATCAGCAATAAGGCCACTCATGGCACAGCCTACATGCTCATCAATTTCCATAATTTTCTCAACACTGCTAGGTTCCTGTATGAAAGGCATATTTTGGTAATCTTACTTTTGACACAATTGGACATCACACGAAGCAATATAATCAGTACAAAAATATTGTGGCAATCAAGACACATAATACTTCTGAAAAATGGAAATGGAAGGATTTTAAAAATTAATATTTACCAAATATTATATCAAATATCCAAGATATAATGTCATAAGTTGCAATATATTCAAAAAAATTGCGTATGCCAGTCATTCATAATACATGAAGCATCACAGGATGAGGAAACCAAGTGAGCAGAAAGATCCCATCATCCTAAATCTAAGACTTGATATGTCACTTTTACATCATTCATTATATGTACTAGAAAGTCGAATATCACAAACAGCAAACTACTGACACATTTTTATGGAACATAAAATGGAAAAGATGTAGTACCATGGAAACTTGAGTACTGTTACTATTGAGACGATTTAATCCACTGATGCATTGGAACCAGCAAAAAGAAGCCCAAAAACAAAATCCTTAAGAGGGACAGGATTATCCTAAAGCGAAACTAAGCATAAGAACTCACCCATCACGCCGAAAACTCAAGGATCAGTGATACAGAAATTTAGGAACGTTGCATTGAAATTGAGTACTAAAATAAAAATAAATAACAGTCCGAAAAGTACACTTCAATGATACAAGTGGACAACCAAACAGCAGTTTCTTTTTGCGGGGGCACAACCAACAGCAGTTACCAGCAATGGAGACGTCACACGTTTCTCCACAGCAAGAACAACCCCATCCTTCGTCTTCAACCCGATTGCAGTAGATCCCAACTGCAAAAGGCATGAGCATCAACAAAACCATCACTCATATGCACATACCAATTTAAACAGTGCGATTCCAGCTTAATCTCGCTACAACTATCACGACAATGACCCAGAAAATGCCAATGATATCACCTACAAATATAGACTTCAACATGTGAGTCGACCAGAAGACGCAACCAAGACTAAATGAGCGTAGAATCCTAGTCCAAATTACTTCACGACTAAATGAGCGTAGAACCCTAATTGCAAGCCCCTAGGACTACGGACAACCTTGATTCACAACGTCACGATACAGCGATCCATGGTGCATCTAGCCATTGGTTCGTCCCAACAACAATCGAATCGAGCGGCCTAAAACATACGTCTTCCGAAAACAACCCCGGGCAACTATCCCTCGCCTGCGGTCTTGTGCAGGCAACCGATTCCTAACAATATACTGCAGCTGCCTCCTCACCAAATCTACACCCAGATCGGGAGCAGAGGAGGGGTGCTCGGAAGTGGTAGGGCTCACTCACCATGATGGCCTCGATGGCGTACTCGACCTGGAACAGCCGTCCCTCCGGGGAGAAGGTGTTCACGCCGCGGTCGTACTCCGTCCTGCGACAAACAACCCCACAACAAAATTTATCCCGAAATAAGATGAAAAATTCACAACAGAAACAACACCGCGGGCGCGGAATCCAGCAGCGGGTCGGGGCTTGGGAGATTTTTGGCTGAGAAGGGTCGATTCTAACCTAGTGAGGAACATGGTGGCGCGCGGTTTGCTTGGGCTAGGGGAAGATGGGTGTGTGGCCTTGTGGGAGACGAGAGGAAGGTTCTGCTTTATGGCTTGTTCGGTTAGGCAGCGATTGGAGATGTTTGAAGGGGATTAGGGGGGATTAAGAGCATCTCTAGCGGATCAGTATAAGCTCGTGAGCCCGTAAAATTCTGGCCGATTTTCAGGATCTGGGAAAAAGTTGGACCCCGGACCGTAAAAAATTTACAGGCGGCCCGTAAAACAGCGGTATCCGCTATATATATACCGGAACTCGGGCGTTTTAGGATTCGCATCCGGCAAATCCCCTTTCCTCCTCCGCCGCAATCTCGCACACTCCGACGACAAATCCATCTCCCTCCGGCCGTTGTTTACCGCGCGCACATCCACAAAAGGCCCGCCCCGATGTCTAGCGGAGGACGCCGGCGTGGTGGTCGAGGGGGCCGCGGCGGCTCGCCGCTCTCAAGTGGGTCGTCACGACGACGAGGTCGGGAGCTCCGGCATCCGCCCGCTGCAATTTCAGCACGTAATAAAAATGTTTCTTTATCAAATCCCATTTACCAAAGGCGCTTCACTCACCGGCAACGGCGTCAGAAAAGAGTCTTGATGACCCACAAGTATAGGGGATCAATCGTAGTCCTTTCCATAAGAGTGTCGAACCCAACGAGGAGTAGAAGGAAATGACAAGCGGTTTTCAGTAAGGTATTCTCTGCAAGTGCTGAAAGTAGCGGTAACAGGTAGTTTTGTAGCACGATGATTCGTAACAAGTCACAAGTATCAATAGTAACAAAGGTGCAGCAAGGTGGCCCAATCCTTTTTGTAGCAAAGGACAAGCCAGAAAGTTCTCTTATAGTAAGCAAAGTGTTCTTGAGAACACATGGGAATTCTCGTCTAGTCACGTTCATCATGTTTAGTTGATTCGTGTTCGCTACTTTGATAATTTGATATGTGGGTGGACCGGTGCTACGGTGTTGTTCTTACTTGAACAAGCAACCCTATGATTACCCCCTCTAGCAAGTATTTGCAACTACGAAAGAAGATTTAAGATAAATCTAACCATAGCATGAAACATATGGATCCAAATCAGCCCCTTACCGAATAACACATAAACTAAGGTTTAATCTTCTGTCACTCTCGCAACCCATCATCTACTTACTACTCCGCAATGTCTTCCCTTAGACCCAATTATGGTGAAGTGTTATGTAGTCGATGTTCACATGACACCACTAAAGGAAGAACAACATACATATCATCAAAATATCAAACGAATACCAACTTCACATGATTACTTATAACAAGACTTCTCACATATCCTTAAGAACAAAAGTAACCATTCATAAATCATATTCATGTTAAGATCAGAGGTGTATTGAATATGCTTAAGGATCTGAACATATAATCTTCCACCAAATAAACCAACTAGCATCAACTACAAGATGTAATCAGCACTACTAGCAACCCACATATACCAATCTGAAGTTTTGGGACAAAGATTGAATACAAGAGATGAACTATGGTTTGAGATGAGATGGTGCTGGTGAAGATTTTGATGAATATTGGTCCTCCCATGATGAGAGGAACGTTGGTGATGTCGGTGGCTTCGATTTCCCCCTCCTGGAGGAAAGTATCCCCGGCGGAATCGCTCCGTCGGAGAGCAAAAGTGCTCCTGCCCAGGTTCCGCCTCGAGACGACGGCGTTTCGTGCCGAAACTCTTCTTCTGATTTTTTCTAGGGCAAATAGCATCTTATAGGAAAAGGGGGGCCACGGAGGCCTGCTGGTGGAGCCACGAGCTCACCTGGCGCGCCCCGGGGGGGCACCTGAGCTCGTGACTCACTGGTGGGGCCCCTCCTGATGATTTTTCTTCCAGTATTTTTTATTAATTCCAAAACAATTCTCCGTAAAGTTCAGGTCATTTGGAGCTCCGGAGAATATCTATCTCTGTTGTAGCTTTTTCAGGTCCAGAATTTCAGCTGCCGGCAATTTCCCTCTTCATGTGAAACTTGCAAAATAAGAGAGAAAGGCATTAGGATTGCTTCATAAAGTGAAATAAAGATAAAAAACATTATAAATATTAGTAGGAAAACATGATGCAAAATGGACGTATCAACTCCCTCAAGCTTAGACCTCGCTTGTCCTCAAGCGAATACCGAACTCGATAATCATGACCACATGTTTATGGAGAGAGGTGTCGATAAAAACAAAATAAGGACATGGTACCATCATGATAATCATTATAACAACAAGGAATCATCATAAAACTTCTCGAATAAGTAATCATCATAAAACTTCTCGAATAAGTAACAATTCATCCACAATGCTTAAAGTATGAGAGATAAACCTTCTTCACAACTAGCAAGCTGTGCTCTCAGTCATAAGAGCAATTACAATTCATCATATTTTTGGGAAGAGTCTATATAAGAGCCTTTTGGTTTAGCAAGTTTCACATACTCAACCATCATATAGTCTTCTACGATTGCTGGCACTCACGGCATATTTTTGGAACAAAAGTTTCAATCAGACACATAGGAAGATGGGGGTTTATTGTTTTCACCTCCCAACTTATTTACCACGAGGATAATGTCAACAATAATAACTCATGATTATCTACATTCAACTGGATATATGTGCCTAGATCTTTCCCTACCACGTGATGCTTGCCAAGTGGAGAATAATTAAGAATGAAATAGGGATGAACATTATTGACTCTTACATAAAAGTAAAAACTGAAAAGTAAAAGATAGGCCCTTCGCAGAGGGGAGGAGAGGTTGTCATGCGCTTTTTATTTGGGATGTGCAAACTCTTAAGGGAAAGGAACGCCACTTTATATTGCCCCTTGTGATAGCAACCTTTATTATCCTGTCCGTCGCTTTTATTTCTTTACTATCACAAGTTCATACAAAGCTTATTTCCCTTACAGTAAAAGATCATACATATTTAGGAGCAATTTTTATTGCCTTTTGCACCGATGACAACTTATTTGAAGGATCTTATTCAATCCATAGGTAGATATGGTGGACTCTCATGGCAAGAAACTGGGTTTAAGGGTTTTTGGATGCACAAGTAGTTTTTCTACTTAGTACGAATTTTAGGCTAGCAAAAGGTTATGAGCAAGCACCACATGTTAGAGGATCCATGACAATATAACTTCTACGTGAATATGAGCAAACATAACTCATTACGTTGTCTTCCTTGTCCAACATCAACTATTTGATCGAGCAAAGAATAATTAATTGGGGCTCACAATCATAAAAGATGTCCAAGATAGTATATTTGTATGTGAGACCCTCTTCCTTTATTACTTTTCATGAATTGCATCAATGAACAATGCTATGTTTGTTAGATCCCAATAAATTTTATTCATCATACTTCTTATATGTGAAGTTATTACTCCCCATGGGATTAGCATATGACCTTTCATTATTATACTTTTTCTTGCTAGGCTTAGATCAAGAAAAGAAAGCAACAAAACTCAAACTACTCTTTCTTATATAACTCTCACACCCGATTACATAGATAGATAGATCACGAAAAAAGCACTCGAAACTAAAATCATACTAGAACTTTATTCCTCTAAATCATGAAATAACTAAGGATCGGACTAAGATAGATAATGATGATAAAAAGTCATGGTGATACGATACTAATGCACCTCCCAAGCTTGGAACAAGCCAAGGGTGGTGCCCATACCCGTGTACTTAAGTTTCCTTCTTCGGTGATGGTGGTGATGAAGTGGTAGGCTTGTCCTCCGACTTCCAAGGCATGGGCTCTCCATCATAGAAGGATGAACGTGTTTCTGGAATCCCGAAATCTGCAGTGAGGTTCATCCTTTTGAATCTTGATTCATACTCACAGTTTTGGTTCTGCAGGTCATATATTTGAGCTTGAAGATGATCAATCCGGTCATGTAGCTTGAAGATGGCTTCTCCAATATCCTTGCGGTCCCACTTATGTTCACGAATAAAATCCGTGATCATGGAGTGGTTGGCGCTGAGTCCGCGTTCCACCATCCCTTGACACTTGAAAATTTCCTGTTACAACACCTCAAGCCTGGCTGATGTGGACCAGATCATGACCAAGGCATCAAAGAGTAAGGTTTATGCTAGCACAAATGTTAAACCATTAGAGCAGCCAAAGGAAGACATGGGCAAAACCATTATCTTAGTTGGGAAGCTTCCGGTGCCTATTTTGGGAGAAATGACACATCAGTTTTCCAGCTGCAACTTCCCACCTAAACCTAATTAATTCTGGAAGGGTCTAGCATGTTTTAGGGGCTGGATAAGATGGTTTTTGAAGTCAGCTTTCATTCAAAAAAACGGCGCATCATTTGAGGTCTTGAGTCAAAAATTCTGCAAGTTCCCATGCAAGTTGTCCAGGAATTAATTACAGCACGAGGCTCAACAAGTTTGCTCCTGCTACAGCTTGGGCTCATGAATTTATGCTTCATTTTGAGTTGTTTTCACACGTAACTAGTAGGTGCTTCTAGTATAAGTACTCCCCAGCTGTTCCATGTGAAGGGGGGATGAGATTTCTGAGTTTATGTTTGTAAAACAGCCGGTTACACTACAAAAAAAAGACACATCCGTGACATTATGGCCCGAACGAAAACTTTTTCTGTCATGGTTGTGACACTTCTATGACAATAATTGTGACAAAAACACGTATCATCATAGATGTGGTGGGCTCCTACTTCTATGACAAAAAATTATGACAGAAAATGGGCTTTTCGTCCTGGGCGGGCCGGAGACGCACCCGCATGACATTCTTTGGGCCGTCCATGACGTAAAAAATCGTGGTAGAAGTGAGGGCGAGGAAATTTTCGGGGAGTTCCCGGTTACGGTGGGTGGTCGGGGCCGAGCGATGCAGTGTGGTTTGCACGTTTCTCTCGTACGTGCGCGTGTGTGCGAAGCGTTCGCTAACTGAACCCGAGCAAGGCGTTCGCTTACTGAACCCAAGCGATCGCACTAGCTACGTACTGAAGCCGATCGATCCCTTTGCTGCTAACTGAACCCGAGCGATTCCTTCGCTGCTAACTGAAGCCGGTCGAGCCCCCGTACCTGCGAGACATAGCCGGTTGGGTTGCCTCTCGATGAACAGTGCCCGTTGCTGCCGCGCGCGCGATACGTAGAACGAGTCGAGACGCATCGATCAAGCCCCTTGCGCGAGACATGGTGAGTTGACCTAGCCGGTTGGTTGGCTGTGGATGAACAGTTCCCGTTGCTGCCGCCCGCTCGTACGCCCCACCCCAGCCGGTGGGTTGGCTGTGGATGAACAGTACCCTGGCCGTGTGAAGGTGGTTGACGCTGGATGAACAGGACCCCGAGGAGGCCGCCACACACCCCAGCCGGTTGGGGGTGGATGAACAGGACCCCGTGGAGGCTGGATGAACAATAGCCGGTGGAGGCTGGAGGAAGTCGACGGTGGATGAACATTAGCTGGTGGAGGCTGGAGGAAGGTCGACCGTGGATGAACAGTAGCCCGTGGAGTTCTGTTTTGCGGTACGCCACACCCCTCTCGATGAACAGGACCCCCGTTTCGACCGTAGGTAGTTGGGGAGAAGTCTGTTTCCTCCATTTTGCGGTACGCCAGAGCCCTCCCGATCAACAGACCCCATTTCGACCGTAGGCGCTCGAACATAAGTCCGTTTCCTCCGTTTTGCGGTACGCCAGACCCCCAGCCAATGAACAGGACCCCGTTTCGACCGTAGGCGGTCGAACAGAAGGCCGTTTCCTCCGTTTTGCGGTACGCCAGACCCCGAGTCGATGAACAGGACCCCGTTACGGCTGTTCCGTCCAAGCTGGTTGGCTCCCGATGAACAAGACGCGTTCCGACCCAGTCGCTTGGCTCCCGATGAACACGGCGCTGTTTCCTCCATTCCGATCCAGCCGGTTGGCTGACGATGAACAGGAGGCCATTGCTGCCGTCCGTTGCCTCTCTCCATGTACACGAGCCCTGGGCGTACGTATGCGCGAGTACGCGTTCAAGACCCCGCCCGTATATGTACGTACGTGGCCGTATTTTTTGTGATGTGGCTGTATGTACGTACGTGCACACGATTTAGATGGGGCTGCCTAAACTGCTACATCGGGAGCTCTACTATGACACGTGCCGCTCCTTAACGCCCATGGTTCATCATTGCAGAGAGACCGATCGACTAGTATGTATGTACACGTTCGCGACCAGACAGACAACGCTACGTACGCTTCGCCCGGGTGGGTCCCAGCTGTCAGGGAGGATAAGGAGGCACTTCGTTGCATGCAAAGATATAGCTGGTAGGTCCCAGCTGTCAGGGGGAGGAATCATTTTTTGGGGGGGGTAATAAGGCGGCACTTCCTTGTGTGCGAAGATGTAGCTGGTGGGTCCCAGCTGTCAGGGGGAGGAAACATTTTTTTCCACGTAATAAGGAGGCACTTCTTTGCGTGCGACCATGGACCTCGTGGGTCCCAGCTGTCAGCCTCTCCACGTACAGTCCTCTTCCGATGGCTGTCGTTCGTTGACCACGTTGACGACGCCGTACCGAGTGCAGCATGGCGGTGGACGACGGCGAGGCCTAGGAAGGGAACGAGTGCAGCAAGGTGGTGGACGACGGCGAGGCCTAGGAAGGGAACGACCCGGAGCCGGGGAAGACAAGGCAGTGGTTGCCCACGCGGAGGAAAGTATGAGGGTTTACTGGTTCGACTACGGTGTGAGGCTGCCGTCGGCAGAGAATAACAGGAGGTGTGGGTGAGTAGAGGGATGGCCTGGCCAACGGTGGGAGTAGGGTGGGACGGTGAGGCCTGCGCGGCAGCACAGTGGCCACGGGAGGCAGGAGCAGGCTGTCCCGCCGGTGCTGGTTTGGGCGGCTGGAGCAAGAAGATCAGAGATTGAAGAAGCAGCACGGCTGTTGGATTAACATCCAACGGCCACTGCTGGTAGAATCGTTTATTGACTAAGTTGACAAAGACCTGCATACACGTCAACTTGAGGCCCACATGTCAGCCTCCAAATCAGGTGGGTCCCAGCTAGCAGGGGGAGGAATCATTTTTCTTGCGCGTAATAAGGAGGCACTTCCTTGCGTGCGACCATGGACCTCGGGGGTCCCAACTGTCAGCCTCTCCACGTACAGTCCTCTTCCGATGGCTGTCGTTCGTTGACTGCGTTGACGACGCCGTGCCGAGAGCACCAAGGCGGTGGACAATGACGAGGCCTAGTAAGGGAACGACCCGGAGACGAGGAAGACTTGGCAGTGGTTGCGCACGCGGCAAGGAGTACGAGGGTTTACTGGTTCGGCGGTGTGAGGCTGCCATCGCCGGAGAATAACAAGAGGTGTGGGTGAGTAGAGGGATCGCCTGGCCAGCGATGGGAGTAGGGTGGGGCGGTGAGGCCTGCGCGGCATCACAGCCGGCCACGGGAGGCGGGAGCAGGCGGTCTCGCCAGCGCTTGTTTGGGCGGCTGGAGCAAGAAGATCAGAAATTGAAGAAGTAGCACGGCCGTTGGATTAACATCCAACGGTCACTGCTGCTAGAATCGTTTGTTGACTAAGTTGACAAAGCCCTGCGTACGCGTCAACTTAGTAGGGCCAAGTCAGCCTCCAAATCTGTGGCAAACATCATACAACACATTTGCTATTATTTTTAATTAATTACAACCCATTTGCTCATTCTTAAGGAATTTTTTGCAGCACATATTCTTTTTGTTAGCATTACAGCCAATATTCTAGCCACGGTTAAATTTTTTAATGAAATTTTGCATATTTTGGTGGGCTCCGAACTGTTTTTAATCCTGATGTTTCGAGGCTGATTCAGACTAATTTGAAAAATAAAATTATATTAATTTATAATCCAATGATATTTTCACCGCAGAAAAATGCACTGAAATTTAAAATTTCAAAATCCGGATGAAACGTAATTATAAACTAATTACCGGTTTGCTGTGTTTTTTAAAATTTACAGCCCATTTCTTATTGCTTGTAGGCCACTTTCTTTTTTTAGGGAAATAGGCCATTTTGTGGGCAAGCCGAATGCATCCCTCCTCGTCTTGAAAGATTTGAAGCCCAGCAGGGCTGAGAAAAGCATGTAGGCCCCGGTTGGGTATTGTGCAAAAAAAATTAGAACTGGGCTAGCCATTTCAAGAAAGAAAAAAAAACTGGCCTGGTCATGTGGTAAACATAAAATAAAAGACTGGTCATTGAAATTTTCAAACTATTTTTAATCCCGAAATTTTGAGCCCGATAAAAACAAATTTTAAAATATATTTAAATTATGTTAAAAACCAATGAAATATGAAATATCAAAAAATAAAATAAAATTCACAATTTGAAACTAATTTCCCATTTGATGTGTTTTTTTTATATATTTACACCCCATTTCATATTACTCATAACATTTACAGCCTTTTTTTATGGCCAGGCCCAATGTATCCCTCGTCGTCTTGAAAGATTTGCAGCCCAGCAGGGCAGGGAAAAAGAAAATCGGCCTGTGTAGGGTATTGTACGAAAAAAAAGGTGCGCTAGTCATTTTCACAGAAAAAAACAGTTGGGATCGTCATGTTGTAAATAAAGCCTGGGCTAGACGGGCCACAGACACCGCACAACCCAGTTGATACCCTGCTCCGTCTCAACAACAACAACAACAAACTGCTCGAGGAACTGGGTCCCAGGTGTCAGCCGCTCCTTGTGCAATTCTTTCGTTTATTGACTACATTGACAATGTCGTAGGTCCCGAATGTGAGCAAACCATTAGGAGGAAGCATTTTTTTCATGTAATAAGGAGGAACTTGCTTACGTACGGCTATGGACCTGGGGGTCCCTACTGTCATCCTCTCCACGTACAGTCCTCACCGGTTCCTGTCGTTTGTTGACAGTCGCTCGTTGTGCAATTCTCTCGTTTATTGACTACGTTGACAATGTGGTGGGACAAAGATGTCAGGAAACCATTAGGAGGAAGCATTTTTTTGGCTTGTAATAAGGAGGCACTTGCTTGCGTACTGCCATGACCCTGGTGGGTCCCTACTGTCATCCTCTCCACGTACAATCATCTCCTGATTTCTCTTAATTGTTGACCATGTTGACAACGCCAGAAGGCGGTGCCGCGGTGAGGGAACCAAAGCGGAGGACGACGGCGAGGCCTCGGACGGGAACGAAAAGGAGTTGTGGAAGATGCGGCAGTGTGGTCGGAAGCAGAGGGGAGTACGAGGGTTGGTGTGGGGTGGGGATGCCATCGCCGGAGAATAACAGGAGGTGGGGGTGGGTGGGTGGGGGCTGTAGAGGGATGGCCTGACACCGGTTAGGGTACGGTGGGACAGTGATACGTGCGGGGCTGCGCAGCAAGCCGCGAAAGGCTGGAGCAGGCGATCCCGCCGGCGTTAGTTTGGTTTGGGCGGCTGGAGCCTGGAGGAAGAAGACAAGAGATTGAAAAAGCACGACAGACGTTGGATTGACATCCAACGGCTTAGGCTGCCACAATCGTTTGTTGACTAAGTTGACAAAGCCTTGTGTACGCGTCAACCTAGTAGACCCACAAGTCAGCCTCTAAATCTGTGGCGGACAAATACAGCCCATTTAAAAAAATAACAGCCCATTCCAAATGTTCAATCGGAAAGTTCAACATTCAGAGCAAAGTAACAAGTCTGATTCAGAGATAGAGTACTGAACTTCCACGTTGACAACCATCATAGCCAACTTAACTATCTACTCCCACTAATACTCGAGTTTAGAACAACTAACATACTCTTAGCTAACTAGACGATGCCGGCCGCCATCTGCGGCACACGCTAAACGCTGGCACCGACGTCCTCCTCCTCCCCTCGGACTTGGCAGAGGTGCAATAGGGCGCGTTGCTCGCGCCCGTTGGCCCTTTCCATGCCGGTGTGGTCCACCGAAGCTTCGGCTTCTAAGCGGGAAACCCACTTGATGAGCTGGTAGTAAAATTCAGCATCGCGCGTGCGTGCCCGACAGCCTCTAGGGCTATTCGCCGGGCGCCGGTCTCCACGTAGTCGGCCCAGTTGCGGGCGCTCTGCTTGTGACGCAGAGCGGCGGTGCGCTGCTCCTCCTCCATGCTCTACTGGCGGTGCAAATTGGTGGTACACTGCTCCTCCACCAAGCGGTCGCGCTCCAAGGCATCCTCATACTCCGCATTGCCATCTAAAGACCGCCAGAATGCCTCCTCCCTCCGTCTGCCTTCCCGTGAAAAACCGAACACTAACTCCGGCGGTGAGTGCCTCTGGCGTCGCCTATTGATGCCGCGCGGGGGCATGATGGATGTGGCGAGAGCGAGGGCAAGTGGCGAGCGATGTGTGGCCGGTGGGGTCTTGTGAGGATAGGGTGCGTTGGGTGAAGGTGCCACCGGAGCACGCCGGGAACCAGTAATTATAGGCAGACGGTAGGTAAACCGGCGTGTCGCGGGAAATGCGAAGGTCATCGGAATTCAATGCATAAGCAGGCATGGCTTTTAGTGCGCCAGCTTGCCGTGGAAAACTGGAAAAACTGAAATTATGACTATGCCTTACTCCCGTCCCGTCCCGTCAGTGCTGGGTCGCACATCGGCACGACGGTCAAACGAGTGCGCTCGATTCATCTAGATGAGGTACGTGCGTGATCCGCTGGTTATTCGTGTAGGATCGAGTCGGTCTGCGCGAGCTACCGGGTCCCTGGTGTCAGCCGCTCGTTGGGAAATTCTCTCGTTTATTGACTACGTTGACAATGGCGTGGGACCTAGATGTCAAACCATTAGGAGGAAGCATTTTTTTGGCTTGTTATAAGGAGGCACTTGCTTGTGTACTGCCAACGCTTGAGGGTACGGTGGGGCGGTAATGCGTGGGCGGAGGCGCAGCCACCCGTGGGAGGTGGGAGCAGGCGGGACCCATGGCGTGGTTTCGTTTGGGCATCTGGAGGAAGAAGACAAGAGATAGAAGAACACACGACAGATGTTGGATGTCAATCCAATGGCTGGCAGGCAGAATCGTTTGTTGACTAAGTCGACACCACCTTGGATAGGCTTTTTCCTTGTGGGTCCCAAATGTCAGAATCCAAATCTGTCAAGGCCATGCAGCCTTTCTTATTAGGAATTACAACCCATTTGGTGTGCTAGCTCAAAATAAGTTTGTGGGTGCTGGAGGGCGCTAAGCACTTGGGTTCTGTAATGCACAATGAGATCAAGTAGCCAGCGAGAGTGATGTTATTTCCCTTGGTTGGGATTTGTTACAATATTTCTCTCTTAATTAAAGAAATGGCAAGCCATTAGCCTTTTTCAAAGAAAATATGACAGCCACAGCCGAGTTGAAATGGGCAACAACATCAAACTCCAGCTTAATTACAAACTGTACAAAAGCACGAGGGTAATTGTTCATCAGGTTTAGACTAAACCCAGATTGAAAAGGGCAACAACATCTAACTCCACCACTATTTTCGGCAGCTGTCACTATCAAATGGATTGGTCAGATCCATAAAATGAGCATCCCGGGTCGTAAAACATAATGGAATATGACCACAAGATGATGTAAAAAGAAGCCTGGCTCGTTCAGAAGCCCTTTTGTCCACCTGAAAGTCCTTTTTTTGCTCTTTGACATATCCATCCGTCAAAACTTTGTTCTTAATATATTTAAGCCTGATGGATAATAGTACCCTCGCATTCAGCAGGAAGAATGTGACAAATCTAGTGTTTGCATGGGTGGCTACATATCCTTCCAGCGTTATTGTCTTCAAACGAATGTGATGAGAACTGAGAAAATCCCGGTGCTTACGATGCCACCGATTGGTTATACCTTTTTACCCCGTCCTGCTGCCTAAATAGAAATGAAGATTGAAAACAGTTAAGGTCTAAAAAAAGAGTAAGTGGAAAGAGCAACAACTGAACGGTTAATTCTAGTACACTATATATGGGCTTCCAATGTGCGTGAAATCATCACCTTTATATACAACTTCTCCAGGCATGGAAAGCATCGCTACAATCCAATAATCTTGTTCAGATCAAAAGTATTCATACTGATATATAAGATCTTGACAGAATTCAGCACCACTGATAGGCTATCCATGGACAAACTCTTCATTGAGCATATAAAACATAATATTAGTATAAAAAGTGTACTCCAAGATGATATAAAACTTATGCGCACAAATGAAAAATGTAGCTTATGATTACAAAAGTGTAGATGATAATATACAATACCTGGATAACTGTGGAGCCAAACACCATCTTGAAATGATCACAGAGATCATGAATTACACCCAAGGTCTCCAGTTTAGGCGCAGAGACGACAGTTATTTGCGAAGGTGAATAACAAGAATCAAGGATCAACCTTTGAAGTGAAGGGGCATCTTGGAAGATGAGCTCCCCTACGTCAAAAGAAATTCCAATTCTTACAAGGTTAGGCGACTTTATTCAGAAACAACCGATTTTAGCTGTCAAAACAAGCACTAAGCACTCCAGGGCAGGGCAACTGGATTGGATAATGCTGTGCAGTGAGGCCTCCGACATACGAACCAACACAAGTGAAAGTTTTTTGAGAAGTGGGAGTCGAAGCTTTTGTACCAGATTGTCTAGTAGTTTGCACAGGGCAAAGGTGGCAGTGTGGAGAGAGGAGGAAAACCGCGAGATGGACATCGGTGGCGACGGGTCAAATATATGGCGTTCGGTTCATGGTATGTCAGTTTCGTAGGAATAATAGAACTCAATCATCAAGAGTTTGAGGAAATCAGGGGATGTCAGCCAGGCGTTCACCATGCAGGGCACGTGCAGATAGCACGCCGGGATGCAGAGGCGGTGAACGGAGCCCCCGTGGGAGGAGATGATGGCTCCGGGGAGTTCAAAATCATCAACGAGAGATAGGCCATGACAGTCGAGATTAAGAGGCGCGGCACGCCATAGAGGGCGCCACTGAGATGCGAGGACTTGAGTGCGGCAGCAATCCTTGGTGGGGAGAAGCGAGATGATCTCCCCAAGGATGGCGTCCGGGAGATCGCTGATGCGGTCCGCCCGAGATTCTTCGTGTTCCTCAGATACAGGGGGGAGGGCTCGCCGCTTCTTCCCGCACTGCCGGGTGCGGGATCTACAACCGGCGTCGCCGCTGGCGGGAGCCTCATCTTCTTGGCGCTGGGGCCAGCCGACTTCATTTTCCTTGCGGACGTCGCGTCGAGCTCACGGATTTGAGCAGAGTAACAAATGACGAGCCTAGTTGTGGTGCGAGTGAGGAAGAAGGGTGATAACCCACAAGTATAGGGGATCAATTGTAGCTTTTTCGATAAATAAGAGTGTCGAACCCAACGAGGAGCTAAAGGTAGAATTAATATTCCCTTCAAGTTCTATCGACCACCGATACAACTCTACGCACACTTAACGTTTGCTTTACCTAGAACAAGTATGAAACTAGAAGTACTTTGTAGGTGTAATGTTATAACTACTTTGCAAGAATAAAACTAGGAGTACTTGGCAAGATAATAAAAGTTAATTGTTTAGTAGAAAGTTTTTGTAACACAAGAGAAAGATTTGTCCCTAGGCAATCGATAACTAGACCGGTAATCATTATTGCAACTTTACATGAGGGAGAGGCATGAGCTAACATACTTTCCGTACTTGGATCATATGCACTTATGATTGGAACTCTAGCAAGCATCCGCAACTACCAAAGATCATTAAGGTAAAACCCAACCATAGCATTAAGTAACAAGTCCTCTTTACTCCCATACGCAACAACCCCCTTACTCGGGTGTAAGCTTCTGTCACTCTAGCCGCCCACTATAAGAGAATTATGAACGTATTGCAAATCCTACAGCGGGAATCCCTCACGCTTGCGCGACACGGAGGGCACCATAGGACAACACCAAAATAAAACATACAACTCAAACCAATCACGATCATCAATCAACCCATAGGACAAAACAAATCTACTCAAACATCATAGGATGGCCACAAATCATTGGATAATAATATGTAGCATTAAGCACCATGTTTAAGTAGAGAATTACAGTGGGAAAAGAGAGGTTACACCATTGCATAGAGGGGGAGAGAGTTGGTGTAGGATCGAAAGTATGTCTAGAGGGGGGGGGGTGATTAGATTACTTGACCAAATAAAACCTAACCTTTTCCCAATTTTAGTTGTGGGCAGATTTTAGCAATAATACATGTCAAGCATCACCCTACACATGCAATTCTAGGAGTATAGCAGCGGAATGTAAGCAATTGCATATGTAAGTAAAGGAGGGATTGGAGATTTCAAACGCAATGAAGACACGGTGGTTTTTGGCATGGTTCCGATAGGTGGTGCTATCGTACGTCCACGTTGATGGAGACTTCAACCCACGAAGGGTAACGGCTGCGCGAGTCCACGGAGGGCTCCACCCACGAAGGGTCCACGAAGAAGCAACCTTGTCTATTCCACCATGGCTTACATCCATGAAGGACTAGCCTCACTCGGGCTAGATCTTCACGAAGTAGGCGATCTCCTTGCCCTTACAAACTCCTTGGTTCAACTCCACATCAGGTCGGAGGCTCCCAAGTGACACCTAACCAATGTAGGAGACACCATTCTCCAAAAGGTAATAGACGGTGTGTTGTTGATGAACTCCTTGCTCTTGTGCTTCAAATGATAGTCTTCCCAGCACTCAAACAACTCCTCACAGATTTGGCTATGGTGGAAGAAGGATTTGAGTCGAAAGCAACTTGGGAAAGGCTAGAGATCAAGGTTCAAATGGTAGGAATGGAATAGCTTGATCTCAACACATGAGTAGGTGGTTCTCTCTCAGAAAATGTATGGTGGAAGTGTAGGCACGTTCTGATGGCTCTCCTTACTGAGAAGGATGTGGTGGAGGGGTATATATAGCCTCCACACAAAATCCAACCGTTACACATTTTTGACTCAACTCGGTGGCACCGATTCAGAAGACTCGGTGGCACCGAACTGTGTAAAAGATATGAACGTTAGGCATTTCGGTGGGACTGATACGGACAACTCGGATGAACCGAAGTGCAATGGCTTAGGGCAAACCTCATCTCGGTGGCACCGATTGCATCAACTCGGTAGGACCGAAGTGAAGCAATAAGGCAACAGAGACTTGGCAAGCCATCTCGGTGAGACCGATTTGCAAAACTCGGTGAGACCGAAGTAAGTGCAAACGATTACAGAGAGTTGGCAAGGCCATCTCGGTGGGACCGAGATCCATTTCGGTGGATCCGATTTGTTAGGGTTTTGGCAGTGGCTAAGTCTTGGATGAACTCGGTGGGGCCGGATAGGAAATATCGGTGGGTCCGAGTTGGAATGTAGGTTTAGGACATATTTGGAATTGAGAGAGTGGTTGAGGGTTTAGGAATACTGTCACTAAGCACGTGAGCAAAAAGACCATTAAGCAACACCTCATCCCCTTTTAATAGTATTGGCTTTCCTATGGACTCAATGTGATCTTGGATCACTAAACCAAAAATGTAGAGTCTTGATCTTTTGCCAATCCTTGTCCTTAGCATTTTGAGGGGTCCACATCTCTAGTCCATGCCATGCCAATCATTGAACATCCTGAAATCTTAATCTTGAATGGACATTAGTTCAATGAGATATATGTTGTTATGAATTACCAAAACCACCAAGGGAGCAAGTGTGCTTTCAGTTGGTGTTGACGGCGGTGAAGTTGTTGGTGTAGATCGTCGTCACGATGATTGCCCCGACGGTGTTCCGGCGCCACCGGGAGAGAGGGGGAGAGAGCCCCCCTCCTTCTTATTCTTCCTTGGTCTCCCCCCTAGATGGGAGGAGAGTCCCCCCTTTGGTCCATGGCCGCCATGGCTCCCGGAGGGGAGGAGCCCCTCCGAGATTGGATCTCTCTCTCTCTGTTTCTCTTCTGTTTTGCGTCCCCCTTTTCTGGCCTTTCACCGTTACTTAAATATCCGGAGATCCGTAACTCCGATTGCGCTGAAATTTTAACATGATTTTTTCTCGATATAAGCTTCCTTGCGGCCGAAGAAGAGCCCCAACTGACCTACGAGGTGCCCACGAGGCACCACCGTGCGCCAGGAGGGGCGCCCTGGTGGCTTGTGGAGGCTGTGGGCCTCCGTTTGCGTTGATTCCACCTCCCAAAAATCACATATATTCCAAAATAATTCTCCATAAAATTTTATTGCATTTGGACTTCGTTTGATATGGATTTTCTGTGAAACAAAAAACAAGCAGAAAACAGGAACTGGCACTGGGCACTGGATCAATATGTTAGTCTCAAAAATAATATAAAATGTTGCCAAAAATATGTGAAAGTTGTAGAATATTGGCATGAAACAATCAAAAATTATAGATACGATGGAGACGTATCAGCGTCCCCAAGCTTAATTCCTGCTTGTCCTCGAGTAGGTAAATGATAAAAAAGATAATTTTTGATGTGGAATGCTACCTAGCATAATCTTGATCATATAATCTAATCATGGCATGAATATTAAGACACGAGTTATTCAAAGCAATAGTCTATAATTTGATATAAAGACATCAATACTCAGGCATCCCAACAAACAATCATGTCTTTCAAAATATCAATGCTAAAAAACGTTATCCCTAGCCCATTATGCTCAATCATTGATCCATTCATGAAACACACTCAATATTAGCTACACCCAATGCACAAGTATGACAATAGTGCTCTCCAGTTGGTGCTTTATAAGAGAAGATGGAGACTCAAAATAAAAATAAAAATTGCATAAAAGTAAAATAAATAGGCCCTTCACAGAGGGAAGCTGAGATTTGCAGAGGTGCCAGAGCTCAGAGCTTAAATTAGAGAGATAAAATTATTTTGAGAGGCATGCTTTTCCTGACAATGCTACGACCGAAAGTTCCTAATATCTTCCATGCTAGACACATTATAGGCGGTTCCCAAATAGAAAATAAAATTCATTTCCTTTCCACCATTCTTTCACAATCCATGGCTAGCCGTATCCACGGGTGCCTTCCAACTTTTCACTTTCCAAGGAATTTTGTTATTATTATTTTTGATTCATTGTGGCACTGGGCATCCCTATTACCTGCCACTTTCTCGTGCAATGACAAGTGAATAAACACTCATCGTGAGAATAACCCGCCTAGCATGAAAGATATTGGCCACCCCCTATCGCCACATGAGCGGTACGGGCACACAAAACAGAAATTTACTTTGAATAATTAGAGTTGGCACATGCAAATTTACTTGGAACGGCATGGAAATACTGCATATAGGTAGGTATGGTGGACTCATTTGGCACAACTTAGGTTTAAGGAGTTGGATGCACAAGCAGTATTCCCGCTTAGTACAATTGAAGGCTAGCAAATAGATTGAGAAGCGACCAACCAAAAAACAAAAACAGTCATAAACATGCATTGAACATAACTAACACTGAATAATGCACCATGAGTAGGATGTAACTTCGTTGCATAACTATTGACTTTACGTGCATGCATAGGGAATCACAAACCTTAACACCAATATTCTTACTAAACCACAATCATTCACTAGTACCTCCCACATATTACCATCTCTATATCGCAAAACTTTTGCAAGGAATCAAACATATCATATTCAGTGATCTACAAGTTTTATGTAGGATTTTATGACTAACCATGTGAATGACCAATTCCCGTTGACTCTCTAAATAGATATAAATGAAGCAAGAGAGTTTAATTATTTCTACAAAAGACCACACTCTAATAAATATAAGTGAAGCAAAAGAGCATTCTACAAATAACGGTTTTCTAAATGTGGAGAAACAGGCATCCAAACTTCAAATGATATAAGTGAAGCACATGAAGCATTCTATAAAGCCATACTCAAAAGATATAAGTGAAGTGCATGAAGCATTCTATAAATAAACCAAGGACTATCTCATACAAGCATGGTGCATTTATTAAAAGAAAAAAAAGCACACAACGCTCCAAGAATTTACGCATATCATGTGAACAAAACAAAAACCGAAACATACCGATACTTGTTGAAGAAAGATGGGATGCTTGAGTCTCCTTGAATATTTACTTGGGGTGACTTGGGAAACCCCAAGCTTTAACTCTTGCCTCTCCTTATTCTCCTCATATCGATACCACCTCGATCTTCGAACACTTCATCCACAGAAAACTTAACCGAACTTTTTATTAGCAGGGTTAGTACATATAACATCAAATCCCATCATGTCCTGCCGTAACATTATTATATAATTATAATCAAACATTACCCACTGTATGCTATCACAATTCTATGGCTCCCAAGTCAACGGGGCTCAACAAGATTTCAAACATACGCAAATAACGAAACTATAACAGCAATCTGTGAAAACAGGACAGTCTGTAAAGATGCAGATGGTACATATACTTCTGTAACTCAAAAAATTCTGAAAAATTAGGAAAAAATAAAAAAATTGCATATAAGTACTGTGTAAAAATTTCAGAATTTTTGCACGTTCCAGTAAAAAATGTAAATTCACGCACTACAGCAAAAGTTTCTGTTTTTGCACCGCACACACCAAACAAGCAATTTAAACATCCTAAAGGTAAATCTTGGCACATTATTTTTATAATACAATGGATTTGTATAAGGGGATAATTATTTTTGTTGAAAAGTTTCTATAATTCAAGATTCACAAAGTTTCCATGGGCATGAACAAAGTTCAAGGACGTCCCCCACTTCAACGGTGTTCGTCTTTCTCACTTTCACTTTTCTTTTTGAAAAAGTTTTAGGTTCCCCTCTATATTTTTTTGTTTTTAAACTTTTTAAAAGAAAAAAACAGAAATAAAATGACTCTCTAAAACTTCCGGGTTGTCTCCCTGGCAGCGCTTTCTTTAAAGCCATTAAGCTAGGCATAAAGTGCTGAAGTAATCGATCCACCCGGATCCCAAGGTATATCAAAGCCAATTTTAATTAACAATGATTTGTAATTTAGTAGTGAGCACAAAGCAACATATATCATGCAATGACGAAGTCTAACTCTCTTCCTATGCATCGGCATGTCATAAAAGAACAATTCATGCACACAAAGTAAAGGCCAATGCATAGCATAAACAGTTTCTTGCAATTTTATCGTATTGGAAATGTAGAGAGGTGGAGATATAGTTCCTCTCTCATAATAATTGCAATTAGGAGCAGCAAGCACATGCATATTATATTCATCAAAATCATCACGTGTAATAGTAAAATGCAATCCATCAATATAATCCTTAATAAGCACAAACTTCTCCGATATAGTGTAGTTTGGAGAATTCAAAAAGATAATAGGACTATCATGTGTGGGTGCAATAGCAACAATTTCATTCTTAACATAATGAACTATAGCAAGTTCATCTCCATAAGCATCAATCAAATTGGCATGATGGCCACAAGCATAGCAAGCATCAAGTTCATCAAAAAGGGATATTTCAAACGAATCCAAGGGATCATAGCAATTATCATAGCAATCATCCTTCGGTAAGCACGAAGGGAAATTAAACAGTGTATGAGTTGAAGAGTTACTCTCATTATAAGGTGGGCACGGGTAGCTAATCCGCTCTTCCTCCTTTTGTTCTTCGCTCTCCTCGTCATCTTTTTCATCTAATGAGCTCACAGTTTCATCAATTTCTTCTTACATAGGAGCCTGCAAAATATCAGTCTCTTCTTGGACAGCGGAGACTTTCTCAATAAATTGATCAATATAGGCATTGTATTCATAATTCTCATAGCAATATTTAAGTATAGCAAAAATTTTAGATCGGTAAACAGCATCATCATAATTTTCATACTTTTCAAACAAAGATTCAATTTCATAAGCACCCTTAAAAGCAACAAATTCTTCTATTTGTTCCACATCATAGTAATCATATATACCATTAGCATAAGAAGCTAAGGTTTCATTATCATTAAATTCACATGAAAAGGGAAGGTGTAGAGCCTTCATCCTAGAGCAGCAAGTATAATCATATCTTAAGCATAAATTCCAAGCATACCATTGCAACATTTTAATTTGATCCCATAAGTGTTTCCCTTTTGAGACAAGCGATAGTCCCTAAAGTATTTCCATTGATCCAAAGTATACCCCATTATCAAGTTGAATGGAGATTTATCAGGATTATCAAAGTAGTAATTAATGTTTTCCATATAACCAGCATCGAGGGTTTTAAGAGGTTCCCCATCTCCATGAGTAGCAAGTACAACTAATTTTTTTGGTGTTTCGTGTTCCATATCCATAACTAAAGATATAAAACAACTTAGAACAGAAAATAAAAACTACTTAGTGATAAAGCAAACAAGCACACACGAGAATATCAACCCCACGCTATTGCTCCCCGGCAACGGCGCCAGAAAAAGGTCTTGATAACCCACGTGTATAGGGGATCAATTGTAGATTTTTCGATAAATAAGAGTGTCAAACCCAACGAGGAGCTAAAAGTAGAATTAATATTCCCTTCAAGTTCTATCGACCACCGATACAACTCTACACACACTTAACGTTTACTTTACCTAGAACAAGTATGAAGCTAGAAGTACTTTGTAGGTGTAATGCTAGAACTACTTTGCAAGAATAAAACTAGGAGTACTTGGCAAGATAATAAAAGTTAATTTTTTAGTAGAAAGCTTTTGTAACACAAGAGAAAGATTTGTCCCTAGGCAATCGATAACTAGACCGGTAATCATTATTGCAATTTTATATGAGGGAGAGGCATGAGCTAACATACTTTCCATACTTGGATCATATGCACTTATGATTGGAACTCTAGCAAGCATCCGCAACTACCAAAGATCATTAAGGTAAAACCCAACCGTAGCATTAAGTAACAAGTCCTCTTTACTCCCATACGCAACAACCCCCTTCCTCAGGTGTAAGCTTCTGTCACTCTAGCCGCCCACTATAAGAGAATTATGAACGTATTGCAAACCCTACAGCGGGAATCCCTCACGCTTGCGCGACACGGAGGGCACCATAGGACAGCACCAAAATAAAACATACAACTCAAACCAATCACGATCATCAATCAACCCATAGGACAAAACGAATCTACTCAAACATCATATGATGGCCACAAATCATTGGATAATAATATTTAGCATTAAGAACCATGTTTAAGTAGAGAATTACAGTGGGAAAAGAGAGGTTACATCGTTGCATAGAGGGGGAGAGAATTGGTGTTGACGGCGGCGAAATTGTTGGTGTAGATCGCCGTCACGATGATTGCCCCAGCGGCGTTCCGGCGCCACCGGGAGAGAGGGGGAGAGAGCCCCCCTCCTTCTTCTTCTTCCTTGGTCTCCCCCTAGATGGGAGGAGAGTTCCCCCTCTGGTCCATGGCCGCCATGGCTCCCGGAGGGGAGGAGCCCCTCCAAGATTGGATCTCTCTCTGTTTCTCTTCTGTTTCGCGTCCCCCTTTTCTGGCCTTTCACCGTTTCTTAAATATCCGGAGATCCGTATCTCCGATTGCGCTGAAATTTTAACACGATTTTTTTTCTCGACATAAGCTTCCTTGCGGCCGAAGAAGAGCCCCAACCGACCTACGAGGTGCCCACGAGGCACCACCGCGTGCTAGGGGGCCCCGCGCCCAGGTGGCTTGTGGAGGCTGTGGGCCTCCGTTTGCGTTTATTCCACCTCCCAAAAATCACATATATTCCAAAATAATTTTTCGTAAAATTTTATTGCATTTGGACTTCGTTTGATATGGATTTTCTGTGAAACAAAAAACAAGCAAAAAATAGGAACTGGCACTAGGCACTGGATCAATATGTTAGTCCCAAAAATAATATAAAATGTTGCCAAAAAATATGTGAAAGTTGTAGAATATTGGCATGAAACAATCAAAAATTATAGATACGATGGAGATGTATCAAAGGGGAGCTGGGTTTTTTGTAGCAGTGAGGAAGAAGGGGAGCTGGGGTTTTCTGTAGGAGTGAGGTGAGGAATTTGGGGGTACAATCGGAGGGGGAGACGAGTCGAGCGAGCGGACGTGAGGTGGGAGTGTGGAGGAAGAAGAGAAGCCGGGTTTTTTTGGGGGGTGGTGCAGTGGGGGGCGCCTCTTCTTAAGTAAAATAAGGGCTTTTGAATTGATTTTATTAATTAGGGTGGATGGGCTATTTTGTCTTGGGCGCACAAAAACAATCACTACTAGTAATACAGTGGGGACACTCTACCACTCCCCAGAAAAACAATTACTCAATCCTCAAAAAAAATTACTCCTATAGTACAGTGAAGACACTACCGCTTCTGGCTCCTCGTCGGTGGTCGAAATGGCTCCCGCTACTACCGTTTTACTTTGGTTCACCGACATGTGGGCCATGCAGCGCGCGGGCCCAAATGGCATCCACCAAATTAGAAGGCGGTATGCAGGCGCAGAGTCACCCTGGTCGTAGCGCGGCAGTAATGGGCCATCATATCACAAAACCCCACCTCCCCGCAGTAAGTTGGTCGGACGAAGCAACCATCATTTCACTCTTCGCTGAATCCGCTTCTCCCTCATCTTCTTCAAGAAAGCCACCACTCACTTCCGCCATTGTTCTTCTCTCCCAACGAAGGGAAGGTGAGCACATCCGTGATGTTGGCATATTTTCTTTCCAAAAAATATCTTTTGCAAAGCAGTAACTGATCCTCACTCCCTTTTTTGTGTCATTCTCATTGCGATTGTGTTTTCCTTTCGGTTGTCTTCTATTTGTCAGCTTCATTATGGATCATGGAGAACCGGACCAAGATCTGCCGATGTTGGAGCAGACGCGGCAGGTTGATCCCCACGAGACAGAGAGCTCCAAGAAAATAAAGGCCACCACTGAGTCGACCCCAGATGCGCTCACGGCCACTACTGAGATGGTCAACGCCACGTTTGAGGTTACAGCCCCCATGGCCGTGCAGGAGCAGTTTTCCCCTGGCAAGATGGACCCCTTCGAGGATGTGTCCCCCCCCCCCCCCCCCCGCTGAGCTGCCCAAGGTGATTTTCTTCTTTGGCGATCTTGATTGTGGTTTTTCATCTAAGTATGAGGTGATAAATAATGCAAGATTTATTAGCTCCGATGCCATGCTACCTTCCTTGTCATGCATACTTTTGACTCTACATGGTGGTTTAAATAACTTGTGTTTTTTATATTGGAAAGTAATTCAGAATTCGTTTCTGTTTCAATTAGAGCCCTGATGCAAACAAGGATTGTGTGGTTGTACATGTCACTCGCTATGAGGTGGATGACCTGAATATATGCACTGGGAAAACAAAGTTCTTAGGTTGTTCGATCCTGGAAGCCATTTGCACTTATACCGAAGACGGAATGTATTCCAGCCACACTGTTGTCAGGCGTGTTGTCCAGGGTATACTGAAGCACAACAAGTTCACAACTACTCCTTCGTTTGTGAGGCATAATGTTCTTGTCAAGCTTATCCATGAAGATGACGTGGCATGCCTCGACAAACAAGTTTATGAGTGGAAAGGCCACAAGGTTATCTTCAAGAAGGTTGACAGGATTGAGCTGCTGCCGGACGTCCTTGAGGATGTTCATGGCAAGGTCCGTCTTGTGTCCATCCCCAATTAGATCGATGGCATGAAATAGTTGGCCCAGTTAGTGTTTCAAAGTAGCTTGGATTGTGTTTAATTACCCGAACCTTGTGTATTATCGAGCCCTCTTGGGGTAGTACTCTATTTGAATCCCTCTATGGGAACTGCTGCTACTTTTGTGTGCCCGTGAATCATGTGAGAACCCTCGTAAGTGTTGCCGAAATAGATGCATCCTCACGAGTTCTTTCATGTAATATGGCATTGTAAGACATAAGTTGCCACGGTTTATCAAACGAGCAGTGTGTGTTTGATGAAATACTTGTTTGACAACTCTTGGTGCGCCGACGTATACATAGTGTAGGTAATGCACTGTTGGTGCTACCCCACTTGTAAGCACAGTTGGTGCAAACACGGCACATTGGCGCAGATCGCTTCAACACTAGATCGACCAGCTCACACTCATATTCTGCTGTCTGACATATAAGCAACTACGTATCTAGTTACAGTGGTTCATGCGGTTAATTGAGGCCACAATATAGATTCCAAATGTTAACACGCTAGTCCAGCATTCATGTTAAAACATTCACAATAAACTCGGCTGCATAAAATACTTCAAAAGCATAAGTTCAGCTTTTTTATACATCTCAATGATTCATAGAACATAACATCTCTTTTACAAGTTGACAGCAAAAGACAAAGTTGTGAGAAGGTTTACAAATCAGGAAAAATCAAGCCAGGCTTCTCTGAGCAAAGGGCCTCCCTAGGCAAGCTTTAATTTCCTGGGGTTCACTCTGGTTTTTCTTGTTGCCACCATCCAGGGTTAGGTTCTCTCGTTCCAGAATAACAAATTATAATTGTGTTCTCAGTTGGAATATTGAACTGAACCTTGAAGTGGATTGACCATCTGAACTTCTTGTGTAGTTCCACTAAATTTAAGCACCGCTATTTGCAGAAATAAGTAGACCGCGATGCCTCTTTTATGCGCACCTGACCCCAAAACCTCCGTGCAGCCGTGCAAGCTCGTCCTCGGGCCATCCTTAAATTGGGAGTGAGTGTAGTTCACGGCGCGGACGCACTGCTTGTTTTCTCCGCCACACATGACAGGCTCTTTCCTACACTGCAATCAGGAAGTCCACGTACGAATCAACTTCTTTTAGCTTGCGTTGATCATTCTACCTAGTTATGAATGTAGGAATACCTGGAATACGGGTGGCTAGAGGACGACAGGTAGGAACAACCATCTAATTTTGTGCAGTTCTACTAAAATTGAGGTGTGTGCTTATGATTGCACAAATAGAAATGATATGGAGATAGACATCCCTGTTTGCACAAATATGTAATATGGTTATTTAAGGAGTGGCAGTTATTTGCAGTGGCATATGATTAACAACATCTCTTGTGTTATGAATGGCATTACATTGATAGTATGAAAAAGTGCCATTAAGTAAGAAGTAGCATCACATCACATCAACACTGGCACTAGATTAACATGCAGAACAACAGCAGTAGTATTACTGTCATGAGAGTAGCACATGGTCAGTAACTCTGTGCACGGTGCAATCAAATTTGTGCAGTTCCAATGGGATGAAATAATGTTAGCGGTGTGAGATTTAAGTGTAATTGACAAAACAGAATCATGGGAAATAAAGCAAGACAGAAGCACTTCATAAAATGGTGGTGTCATTGCTTCAATTTATCGATGGCACTAGACTGACAGCAGCATTACTTAGAAGTGACATTAGGCTAACAGTGGCATTGCTTCATTTTTCCTCTGATATTAGATAAACGGTAGCGATAAGGGCAAAGGGACAGCAGGGGCATAAAGTGGTGAAGTAGATCTGGTTGCCGAGAGCGGCAAACATTCAGGCAGCATGTCTGCATTTGTCCAATTTTTTATCTCCTCGGCGACCTTTTCCTATGCGAGCACAGGAAATCTAGACCTGCTCGTTCTCAGTTGCGTTGTCCCCCCAACACCCCCTCACTTTCTTCCCTTTTTCGACCAAGAGACCGGTCTGGCAAGTATCTTACTAGTACTTCCCCCCACCCTACACTATCCACCCCACTTTCTTCCCCTTTTCAACCAAGAGACCGGTTGGGTAGCCAGTCTCTACTACTTCCCCCCTTTCTTTCCTCTTTGAACCAAGTCCTAGATTCATGCTACAGCTTCCCCCCTTTCTTCCCTTTTGAACAAAGTCCTAGATTCGACTGCATGAAGTAGGTTTACCTCTAATAATAGTAAAAATTTAGGTGGCTTTGGAACAACCGAAGGAAGTAGAAAAAGATCCACATGCAGCCATGTGGTGAGCTGGGGCAGTAGAGCAAGGCCAGTTTCGAAGGAAGTTATACCTGAGGGTCGTCCGAATGTGGCTAAGAGGGCGGCGGGAGGCTGGATCTGCCCACAATACGGCAGGAAGGAAGAAGGGGTCGGAGGCCCTCCCGAGCCGGCGCCGTGTCAGACAGAATGGCACGGGCCCCCGATCGGGACGCGCCGGCAGCTGTGGGTCTCCTCCCTCACCGCCGATGACCGCGTGAACACTGCACCTTCTTCGCTTCACCGGCGGAGGGGATCCGGCCGGAACTGTGACCAACGGTGAGCAGAGAGAGGGTGTGGCCGCCGCTGTCTTGTTTAGATCTAGAGAGGATGAGAGAGTGAATGAGAGCAACCCTAGTAAAGCAAGCGCTGAAGCTCCTACTTATATATATATAGTGGAGTGATTTTCTTGTAGCAATCATTTTAAAATGAATACTGCGTCCAGGTCGCACCATCTACACGTGTGGTCCCCGACCCTCCATGAAGTTGAAAACTGCACGAGTTAAATTGTCACTTGGGATGCCTCTTTGTAAACAAATGCGCTCGTACGTGTACCCGCGCGTGGGTGTTAGAGAACTGGTGCGTGCGTGCGCCGCTTCTCTTCGTGTACTACGTACTCCACCTAAAGTAAGATGTATACGTGTGTGACGTCTGAGTTACAAAAAAAAATGTGTGACGTCTTTTATTTTTTATAAGTTCGTAGGGAAGGGTGTGAAGAGCACATATATGTGTGTCACGTCTACCTATAGAGTACAGATAGATGGTGTGTGCGAGAAGTCTCAGGAGAGTCATGAAGTGCGTGTGTGCATGAGAGGGAGGGTTAACGTGTCAATGCAATGCGTGTGTCCGTAAATCATATCTAGCGAATGTTCACCACAAGCCGTTTCCTGGCGAATGCCCAAAGAACCGTCAGATCTGCATCTGACGGTGGCATTTTTGCCATGGCATTTGACATAACAGCCACTCCTCCAACACATAAAATTTCCACGTGAGCGTTCGCAACTGCCATATGCTCCCTCCGTTCCAAAATATAGTGCATATAGCTTTATTGAAAATTCAAACCTCACGAACTTTTACCGAGTTTTCGTAGAACAACATGCACATATAGAAAACCCAGCATATATCATTTCATTCATCATCGAGAGATATCTATTGAGATGGGGGAGGAATGTACGAGTGTGTCTTCGATAAAGAGGGGCCGTATGTGTGTGTGTTGTGAGAGAGAGTGAGAGACATCGTATGATTGAGTCCTCTAACTAAGGAGAGAGAAAGAACGATCGGGATCAGTAGAGAGATGAAATATAGTGTGTTCATTAGAAGAACCGGGCAAATATTTTGCTGAGTTCTAAACTCGGCAATGTCCCATCGAGTAAGGACTCGACGCGTGGCACTGCTCTATTGCCGAGTGCCACACTTCACCAAGTTTGTTAGCCGAGACTCCGTTAGCCGACACTCGGCAAAGGAAGACCGCCGTATCACCTACAGCAATTTCAAGCCTCCTTTGGCGTGGAGGAATATTATAGGAATTCTATATGGTCGGATTTTCATAGGAATTTTTCCTTTAGAGCCATTTGGTTCATAGGAATGGATTCCTATACTCCACATTTCAGAGGAAAATAAACATTAAGACTCAATGGAAAAATTCATATGATGTGAACCAAATGACATAGGATTTGAGATACATGTCGGCCCCCTCTGGTTCATAGGATAGGAATATCCTAGGAATAAAAAAAACATAGGAAGTGAGATGACATGCATCTCAATTCTTATAGAGAAAGAAATGTCATTTGATGCATAGGATAGGAATTTTTCCATTGAGTCTAGGGTAATGGTTTTTTTTCCTTTAAAATGTGAAGGACTGGTTCCTATCCTACATAGGATTAGGAATCCATTCCTACAAACCACAGAGCTCCATAGGATTTTTTCCTTTGAAAATCCTATACTATGAAATTCCTACAAACCAAAGGAGGCCGTACGTCATCTCTTTTCCTACAACTTTCATATTCCTATAATATTCCTACCCTGTGAACCAAAGGAAGCCGCGGGTATATCAAAATGCGGGACCCACACGTCACTGCCTTTGGGTCGAAGCTGCGTCCACAATTTTTTGTACTCCCCTGCTCCGTCCAGCTTACTACGGGCAAGGTGGGGCTTTGTGATTTGATGCCTCATTGCTCATTTACTAGTACTGCGGCGCTACGACCGGGGTGCCTCCCCCCGTTGCTCCGAACTTTGGTGCATGGCACGTGGACCAAGATGGTGGATGCCCCACATGTCGGCGAAAGGCGTGCTGTTAGTGTGTCGCCATTTCGTGTGTGGATTGACCCTGCGGACTTGCGACGCGAACGCGACAGCCGTGCTGGAAGTGTGCCGCCGTTTCGTTTTGAACTGTAAAGCGTACCACTTGGTTTTGCTTCTTGGTGCGATATATACAAATCTCGATTATATTGATCTAAAAGTAGATATCCAGATTTTTTTTGAACTCAAAGTAGATATCCAGATTAGTAAAAAGGAGGTGCTTTTGCCGAGCGGTGGGCGGGGGAGCTTGGCCTGTCGGTTTGCTAACATGCGGTCAGACGTGTCAGTGATGTACCAAGCCAATGCGCGTCCCTCATGAAAAATCAGAACAGTGGCAGAAGCAACACGTGGTTTTCTTGAAGAAGATGATGGAGAAGCGGATTCAGCGAAGAGTGAAATGATGGTTAGAAAGGTGCGGCTTTATGATTTGACACCTCATTGCTCATTAGTACTACTGCGGCGCCATGACCGGGGTGCGTCCCCCCTACTATTCTGCACTATTATTTGGTGCATGGCACGTGGACCCGGATGCTAGATGTCCCACATGTTGGCGAACGGAAGCAGAACATTTATGAAAGCGAGCGTCTCCACTCTTACGACGGAGGAGTACCAGACACGGCAGCCCAGTGTACTGTAGTAGTACGTAGTAGTAGTCTTGTAACACTTGGTTTTGCTGCTTCGCGCGATCCATCGATACAAAACCCGATTAAAAAAGAGAGGGCGGGTCTTTTCCCGCATGGTAGTTAGGGGAGTTTGGCATAGTCGGTTTGACAGAGAGAGTGAGAGAACGATGTGAAATGCTTGAATGTGTAGTGGGCGATACTCCACTTCTGAGCCCAGGCTCATCTGCACCCGCGCTGAAGAAAAAAAATCAAAAAAATACTGGAAAAATTCAAAAAATTCCAATTCTTTTTTGCATGGTAGTTAATATGATGTGTGAGGTCCGCTCCAATTTTCAAATCATTTGGACATTTGAGTAGCTCTCAGCAAAAAAGACAAATTCGGGGTCTGTAAAAAAGGTTTACTGTTCATGCAATGTTCTGACCCGATTTGTCTTTTTTGCCGAGAGTTGCTCATATGTCCGAACGACTTGAAAATTGGAGCGGACCTCACGCATCAAATTTTCTACCATGCAAAAAAAACTGGAATCTTATGATTTTTTTTTATTTTTTGTGATTTTTTTCCGACCGGGTGCAGATGAGCCTGGGCACCGAATCTCCTTTCTTTCTTTTTTGAAGTGGGCCCTTTCAGATCACTAGATGATACTAGCCCGCACATTGTTGAGTACATTTCAATGCAATTTTAATGTACATGCAACATGAATAATTGAAGTAACAATATGTTCCGGCCCGCCGCTCAACGCCCATTACCAAGGCATATCAGTAACATGTGGGACTGCATGTGAGCAAACCGACGATTGGCCAAGCTGGCAAACTCCCCCTCTTATCGCGTGGGAAAATCCCCACCCTAGCGTTTTCAATCGTTATTTGTGTCTATTGTCGCTCCAAGGAGCAGAACCAAATGTTACAACTTACGAGTTCAAAATGAAAAGCCTGCTGCATTCGCGTCGCACCTCCACATGGTCGGTCCGGCACACCGCTCAAGCTAGGGAACGCGTGTTGTCTTGCATTTTCACTGACATCTGGGACCGTTGTTGAGCAAACTGACTATCGGGAAACCCTCACCCTACCCACCGCGCGTCGGCTGAGTTTAGAGGAATGAGGAGGGAGAAGTGCTAGCTGTAGCACGGACTCCAAGAAAATTGGTGTCCGATGGAACTCGTACTGGTTTGTACTCTACTACCACTGTACTACTCCTACTCCTACTAGTCTACACTAGTAGTACTAGTGCTAGTACAAACTAATATGAGGCCATTCAACCGTGTCCCGGCAAAATACCCCGGACACCGATTATTCGTTGATATTTAAATTTGTTTCCACACAGCAAAATTTCCCTGAAAACAAAAACACACAGCAAAATTTCGCGACAAATGAGGGATTTGAATTTGCTGGGCAGGGTGGGGCAGGAAGTTATCGCATAGGCTTGGTTTGTATTTTTTGATGAAATGCAGAGGCTCGGGTTTTGGCGCCAAACAGGAATTTTTGCAAATATTTGTCACCTTTTATTCCCAAATGAGGTGCACCGGACGGCGCGCCAACCGCGTGTGGTTGTTTGGTGGCGTGTGCGGTAGACTTGAATGCTTGTGACCGAGCACCCCGCTCCAGCACATAGCGGTCCCACCTACAGCAATGCTGAGGTGGCATATAACTAAATGAAGAAAGAGAGGGTTGAGTATCATATCATGATACCCTATCATAATAAACATATTTAGGAATAATAGTTATGATACTAACCACTACAAGCAGCCTTTATATCACAGAGAAGATTAATACTATTAACAATTCATGTCCTTAACAAAGGTTGCAATGATGACTGCAGCTTATCGCTTCTGGACGACCCGGCTATTTGAGCCGGTCGACTAGCTCCTCACGCGACGAGGTGGGACTAAACATCCGAAACCCGCCGGCCCAATACGGATGTGAAAATCGTAATTACAAATTGCACTCAGTTGACCGGTCAAAAAGTCTACGTGGCACTCTGTCGACTGGTCAAACTGGCCACGTGGCTTGCGGGTCCCACCTATCAGTTGGTAAACAAAAATTTACGCACGCGCGTGAGGGGTCGAACCTGCGACCCCGCGGAACTGGCCCTTGCACGCGAACCACCCTGGCTGTGTATAGGTGTGCATGCACGTGTTGGTTGAGCACTTGAGCGTGAGCGTGTGTGTTGTGTCTTGTGCTGTGTGCATGCATGCGTGCGTGTGTTCGTGCGAGTGTTGCGTGCGTGCATGTGTACGTGTGAGTGTTGCATGCATGCTTGAGTGCGAGTGTTGCGTGCGTGCATGTGTACGTGTGAGTATTGCATGCATGCATGCGGGCGTTGCGTGCGTGTTTGTCCGCATGTGTGATGTGTGTGTATTCACCACATTAGCTCCTGTGTATTAAAAGGTCGGCTCAGCATATCATCACTAGGCGACCTTGTCCGCTGTGGTTATCGCGCGCGGGCTACCAACCTGAGGTCTCGACTTCGAATCCCCACTGAGCACTAATTTATTACCATTTGTTCCTTTCTTATACCCGCTGATAGGTGGGCCCTACGTTAGGAAGATAATGTGCGCTTCTGATGCAACACTAGTTGCGCCACGTGGACTGTTTGACTGGTCAATTGATCGTGTCATCAACAAAATACATAGCTGTACGGTGAGCCAGTGATTGTATAATCACCACAAAATGTATATGCTAACCGTATTGTGCTTTCGTTCCAAATACAATGACCGTCAGTGTCACCATCAAAATATGGAGATGTACGATGAGCTAGTGACCATATAATCACCAGAAAATGTATATGTTGACCGTAATGAGCGCATTCTAAATCCAAAGATCGTATTGCGCTTTCGCTTGAAATACAATGATCGTCACGCGTGAATGTGTATTGGGGTGTACTTTTAGAGGGCCGAGAGATAGTTTATGTGCGTACGTGAAAAGGGCGTAGAGAGAGGGGGTGTGCGATGGAGAGAGTGAGAGAGAGATGCCCTTCGTTCTCTTTATTGTGACTAATTTTATAGGATAAAAATGTAAACATTCACAATACGGAACACATATCATTGGATGCACCATGCAATTAACTTTCATATATAACTTTGTAGTATTGTATATGTAGATTTTCTTAAATATTTGTTTTGTCACAATCTGTGTAGTTTTAATTCAAAACAAATCTTGTATGCGGAGTAAAAGTGAACGGATGCCTTTTTTAGATCATTGGGAGCACATGATAATGAGATGTAACATGTGTGAATGTGTGGGTGACTTATTTTGGAGGGCCTGGAAAGGGTATGTGTACGTATTCGAGAGAAGCGTGGATACGAGGGGGGGGGTGCAATGGGAGAAAGAGAGGGAGAGGGAGAGAGAGAGACAAATAAGATGTCTCAAAGAGAGATGGTGAGTTTGTGTATGCAGAGGAGAAGGGGAGAGAGGCATGAGCAGAAATAGTGTGTGTGTTGGTATGTGTGGGTGTGAGAATATAGTGAGACCTAGGGGGGTAGAGAGTGTGCGAGGTGTGGTGGTGGCACATTGTTTTTTGGTCTGCTGGGTCGAGGTGAGGACCCCTGGGTCAGTTCCGTCCTGCGCCACATAGGTCGGCCCGAGACGTGTTATACGAAGACTGACTTGACGTACAAGACGAAGATACCAGAGCCGTGGAAGACTCTATCTCCACCGACGAAGCAGACTATGATTTGTAACCCTAGGCCCCGGGTATGTTATATAGGCCGGGGTCCTTCTCATCGATAGTATATATACACACAATCCCTTGGTATTGACATGTACTTTGTACACACCCCAATCAAAGTATACACGACCAGGAGTAGGGTATTTCCTCGATCGCAAGGGCCCCAACTTGGGAAAATCTTTGCCTCTTCTCACCATCCACTTTAACCGTCAGGGATATCCTACCGAATGATCTGATGGAATCATATCTGTCAAGTAGTAAGAGAGGTGGAGACAATGCGTGCAAGAGAGGACTAAAGAGAGTGTGCGTGTGGGAGACACGAGGCAGAGATATGTACAGAGGGGGGGGGGAGACCATGCGTGCGCATGCATGTGAGAGAAATAGTGTTTGTGACTGAGATTAGTGAAAAGAGTCGTAGATAGTAGTAAGAGAGAGAGAGGGAGATATATATAATGTGTGTGCATGAGACACTTCGGGAGAGAGGGTGAGCATTTGTGAGAGAGAAAGGCCGATGGATATATAGTGTGTGCGTGTATGCGTGAGAGAGAAAGATAGCGCGCGTGTGAGGAGGGGTCGAGGGAGAGTGCATCTACGCGTAAAGGACTGTTCTACCCATTAAATTAAAATATAAATTGTATTTAAAAAATTGGATAAGATCATGAAATTTGCAATTCACGTATGAATGAACATTGGTCTAGCAAACATCCATACTCTATCGAATTCGAGCATGTGTATGGTATTATTTCACATTATTGATCCATAGTCAGTAGTTTGAAATCCAGATAATGCATGGCTCTTGCAATTCATATATAAATGTGAGTACACTCTGCGGTCAGTGTCAAGCACATTATAGATAAGAAACATACACGGTATACATTCCAAATTGCTAGCGACGAACTAGAATATATTTTGAATTCAACATAAAAGTGGTTTCAAATATTCGAATTCATAGGAAGTGCATTCAACTATTTTAATTCAAGATAATGACTTTTGTAAATCACATCTAAAAGGGGCATCAATCTTTGTTGATAATACATAGTCGTGTACAAAATAGATTCAAGTTTACCTCCTCCATTCCAAAATAATCATAGTTATAGGATTTTCAAGAGTCATAATTTTCAAAAGAATCGCATAATTTAATGAGGTTTTTAAACATACAAGGTCAAATATAATGAGGTCTAATTAGGAAAGTTCAACTGAAGAGTACTGTAAACGTGAATGCTTCTGGTTCAAAATTTTGAACGAAGCGCCAAAAGATCCTCTCCTTGCCCGAAACCGCGCGAGACCAATGTTTGGTAGAAGGAAATTATCATCCTAACTCTGACCCGTGAAGCCTACCGGCCCGACGTCCACAAGTCGAAACCGGGGTAGGTTTGTAACTTCACCGAGACGCCACACAACCGCCTCCGAAAAACATTCATATACCGTGGGCGCCTAAACACCGATGCGCTTGGCCAAAATCACTCCCGCCCACTATTTTGGACACGTGAGATTACCATCCTACCCCTGACCCGCAGCATGTCTGAAATTTTAGATGGGGGCAAAGTTTGTAACTTTCCCCAAATTTCAAACAAGCGCGTCCCGGAAACATGGTTCCCCCTTAGCTTACCCCCTCCCCCGTCTGATTCCCCATTCATACTTCGTGGGCGCCAAAACACCCTCTCCACCAGTCGTGAAACCCCAGCCTCCTCCGTCCGCCACCCCATCGCACCGATCCACCGCTGCCCTCCTCCATCACGCCGGAGCCGATACCCCGACATCGTCGTCCACCGCAACCTCAACCGCAGCGCCCTCCATGACCTAGCAGTTGAAGCCGAGGCAGAGCTGCCTCCACGACGCGGACGTGTGCCGTACCCGAGCCACTTCAACCCCTCCGTCCTGCGCCTCACCGCTGCCGCTCCAACGTCGCAACCGTCCACTGCCCCGGAGCTGTTCCCGCTACTCCATTGTTCGCCGCCTCGGATCTGCTTCCCCACCGCCGACAGAGGACCATCGCACCACACTCAACTACTTGGCCATGGGTTCATCCAAGGCTCCACCATCCTCCACAACATCTTGTTTCCAGCGAACCACAAGAAGTTCTTCGAAAAAATAGAAGGAGGACACAGCATCACCAGCCGATATTGGTACTCCTCTTCCCTTATTCTTGCAAATCTCTCGCAAGGTATTCATCCCACGAAGGAAACTAGTTGACCGCTTCTTACTGCACATTCTTCCTGATACTAGATGTTTGATACGTCTCCAACGTATCTATAATTTTTGATTGTTCCATGCTATTATAGTATCAATCTTGGATGTTTTATATGCAATTATATGCCATTATATATCATATTTTTGGGACTAACCTATTAACCCAGTGCCCAGTGCCAGTTGCTGTTTTTTTGCTTGTTTTTGTCTTTTGAAAATCATTATCAAAAAGAGTCCAAATGAGAAAAAAACTTTGGATTAATTTTTTCTTGACCAGAAGAGAACCACGAAGCTTTGGGAGAAGACTAGAGGAGCTACGAGGAGGCGGCAAGCCTGGAGGGCACGCCCAAGGGGGGTAGATGCGCCCCCAGGCTTGTGGGCCCCTCGTAGCCCCTCCTGACCTAATTCCAGCGCTATAAATTCCCAAATATTCCCAATACACCAAAAAGACAGAAGAGAAAACCTTTCCGCCGCCGCAAGCCTCTGTTCTTCCATGATCCCATCTGGAGGCCTTTTCCGGTACTCTGCCGGAGGGGAAATCGATCACGGAGGGCTTCTTCATCAACCATGCTACCCTTCCAATGATGTGTGAGTAGTTTACCACAGACCTACGGGTCCATAGCTAGTAGCTAGATGGATTCTTCTCTCTCTTTGATCTTCAATACCATGTTCTCCTCGATGTTCTTGGAGTTCTTTCCGATGTAATCTTCTTTTGCGGTGTGTTTGTTGGGATCCGATGAATTGTGAGTTTATGATCAGATTATTCATGAGAAATATTTGAGTCTTCTCTGAACTCTTTTATGCATGATTGTTATAGCTTTGTATTTCTCTCTGATCTATCGATTTGGTTTGGCCAACTAGATTGGTTTATCTTGCAATCAGAGAGATGCTTTGTGATAGGTTCAATCTTGCGGTGCTCAATCCCAGTGACAGAAAGGGACATGACACATATTTGTATTGTTGCCATTAAGGTTAAAAAGATGGGGTTTAATCATATTGCTTGAGTTTACTTTGTCTACATCATGTCATCTTGCTTAAGGCGTTACTCTGTTTCATACTTAATACCCTAGATGCATGCTGGATAGCGGTCGATGGGTGGAGTAATAGTAGTAGATGCAGGCAGGAGTCGGTCTACTTGTCTCGGACGTGATGCCTATATACATGATCATTGCCATGAATCCGTCATAATTATTTGTTTTTCTATCAATTACCCAACAGTAATTTGTTTACCCACCGTATGTTTTGCGCTCAAGAGAGAAGCCTCTAGTGAAAACTATGGCCCCCGGGTCCACTTTTATCATATATTAAAACCAAAAATACTTTGCTGCAATTTATTTACTTTTATTTTATTTAGTATTTTAGTTTATCTATCTATCACTATCAGAATTAATCCTTGCAAATAGCCGCTAAGAGGATTGACAACCCTCTTATTTGCGTTGGGTGCAAGTGTTTGCTTTTGTGTGTGCAGGTGCGTTTAACGGGATTTTGCTTGGTTCTCCAACTGGATTGATAACCTTGGTTCTTAACTGAGGGAAATACTTATCTCTACTATACTGCATCCAGGGCCGGGCCCATAGTGGTACCAAATGTGCGGCCCGCACAGGGCCCACAATTTCGGGGGGCCCCAAATTTTGTATATAGGCCTAGAAGTATTTCTGGAAAAAAAAATCTTAGGCGCTGGAGCTGGGCCTCGAGTCCATCGAGCGTAGGAGCGGTGGTGCTCGATCGATCTTTCATTCGATAATATGGAAACGCTATCGTCTGTAAAAGAACAGGATCGCTACAGAAGTCCATCGGGATCATTTTGTCTCTCGATCTGGAGACTGGTCGCGTCGGCTTCGCTACAGGAAATAGGATCGTCTCATTGCCTTCGCCTCATCAGATCGATCGGATTCAGGCCGCTGCTGTTGTTGCCTTCCTAGCCTCCTCTTCCAAATTTCAGACTCGTCGCCTCGTCGGATCGATCCGTGACCTACTCCAGCCTCCAGGTGCTTAGTGAGTCCTCCTTTCCGATTAACTTCGGTTCCTACTCCTAATTCTTAATTTTCCAATTAACTTTTGGCAGGGATCGTTACTTCGTTAGAGATCGGTTCTTACCTCCTAAAGATCACAGTGTAGCAGTTCAACCGGACAGGACCCAAAACTAGGTGAGTTAAACAGTTCGTCTAATTGCCAAACATTGACGCATGATCCGTGGGTTAGATAGTGAGATAGGGCCCCATTTTTTAGTTTCGCACAGGGTCCCGGATTTTGCCGGCCCAGCCCTGACTGCATCATCCTCTCCTCTTCGGGGAAATACCAATGCAGTCTACAAGTATGTCGTGCGTACGACCATCTATGGGGCCATCTAGCCCCTTTGCAGTTCGACTAGGGAGATCGACGAGCACAAAGAGTAGAACCAGCAGAGATGCAAGGATTTTACCCAGGTTCGGGCCACCGTGAGGTGTAAAACCCTACTCCTGCTTTATGTATTGGATGTGTATAAGCACAAAGTACAAGGAGCGCTTCCCTCGGCAAGGTGCGGGAAGAGCAGCTACGCATGCAAGTTGTGCAAAGGGTCGATCCTTGTAAATGTTGCCCTGGCCCTCCTTTTATAGTTCAAGGGGTTACCACAATGGCAAAACAGTCATTTTACAGTGATTAGATAGAAAACAGTGCTATCACACCTAACTCTGCCAGTTTAGGACAAAAGCATTTAATGCTCCGTTAGGTGTCATGTGGAGGAGTAGCCCCGGCAAGGTTTTTGCACCGCTCGCCCAGCTACCTCCTATTAGTTTGACACGCCTTCTGGACGGGTGTCATTAAAGGTAAATCTCCTTCCAGCATGCTGACACGTGCCCGACAAATCTCACCTAACTGCCTGCGGGCTCGACACCTCATCGATTAGCGACTAGCTGCTCGATGATGTGGAGCGCTGACAGCTAGCGAAAGCTTGCCGACACGGAGCTTGCCGGGTCTTCACCTTATGTTTTGCGCTCAAGAGAGAAGCCTCTAGTGAAAACTATGGCCCCCGGGTCCACTTTTATCATATATTAAAACCAAAAATACTTTGCTGCAATTTATTTACTTTTATTTTATTTAGTATTTTAGTTTATCTATCTATCACTATCAGAATTAATCCTTGCAAATAGCCGCTAAGAGGATTGACAACCCTCTTATTTGCGTTGGGTGCAAGTGTTTGCTTTTGTGTGTGCAGGTGCGTTTAACGGGATTTTGCTTGGTTCTCCAACTGGATTGATAACCTTGGTTCTTAACTGAGGGAAATACTTATCTCTACTATACTGCATCATCCTCTGCTCTTCGGGGAAATACCAACACAGTCTACAAGTAGCAATATTCCGAGTAACTCGCGATGCACAAGGTTTCCCCCATTTACTATTTCACTTTAGCTAGACGTCCGTCGCCTGCCTGGATTTCAATTCAGTGTCAGTTGATTCCCAATTAAAGGAAGCACCACCCGTGGAGGCGCGTAGAGCACCTAGTCCGCCTGTTCGTCGGGGAAGCAGCGCCTCGGTGTCTATCTTAGAGGTGTGTGTGGCGCAGGAGCTGCTGGCGCCCGATCTGGAGGTTCGCCAGGCTTAAAGGGATGGCCGGGGGGCGCTGCCAAGCACGGCGGTGGGGTGAGGTCGAGGGGAGGCCGTGGCGGCGGAGGCAGGGGTCTGGGCCGGTGGTCGTTGGTGGTTCGAGGAAGATCGTCAATGGTGACTGGCGGGAGGTAGATGAAGGCCATCTGCCCGTTCCTTGTAGATCGGACGGTGCAGAAAAAACCGGCTGACCTATTTGTTTTCAGTCGATTGTTATTTTCATAGGACCACATGTGGTGGTTTGCTGGAGGATTACCTACACTTCCAAGCCATCCCTGTGCTCATATTTCAAAAGCCTAGAATCTAATTTCATGTGCCATGCATGTTGTAGAGCTATCATATGTCTGCCGTCATTTATTTTTGACCCACCTGCTATCTGATACTTTTACACTGTACTACTTGTGCACAAAGCCACAAACTACACCCATAGTCTCTCACTATTGTTTTATTACGCATGGGTATTTCAGAATCACAAGCACAATATTCTAAAAAGAAAACAGAGCAGTCACTCCAGTCTGCATCGAGGATTGGAAAGACGCGGTTTGACGGTCTAATGAAGAGTGTAGTGTCATTCGATGAAGACTGTCAACGTAGCTCTGTAGTTGATGACTCCATTCGCCATACACCAGCATCGCATGTGCTTGCTTTAACTTCGGTGTCATATGTTGATGCGGAGCATCCTACGTACATCACCATGTCAAGAGCCCGTTTGGCAAGTGACACGTGCGACATCTACTCCACATACACAAAGGTGAATCATCTCCTTTACGCGTGTTCACTTGACCCCTTCGAGGATGGTATACTACTTGACACTCCACTCGTGTGCATACATAGGTATTGTCGGAGCACCACGGACGAGGAGGAGGAGTGCCAGCGCACGTGTACAACTACACCGTCCGCGAGGGAAGCTTGGAAGAGAAGGAAGAAGAAGCATGGACAAGCTTCTGAAAAAGCCCGGAACCTCCGGCCTCCAGCCCGGAACTTCTGCCCCCCGGACCTTCCGGCCAGCCCGGAACCTCCGGCCCTCGACACTCCAGGCGACGCCCGGACGCGCCAACTCTTTCTCTAGCCCGGACCCCGCCCGGAACCTGACCGGACCCACGTCATTCACAGTGAAGAGCCAACCCCCTCGCGCCTTCCACATAAAAAGGCAACCGCGAGGAGGCGCTGCTCATTCGCAACTGCTCTCCACTGCTTCATCTCCTTCCTCTCGCCATAGCCTTCCCCGCCGCCGCCGCTGCTGACTTGCATCTCAACTCGACCTCCTTCTTCCTCCCTGAGCACTGACGGCGCCCAAGAGAGCTGATGCAGAGGGGAAGAAACCCGCCAAGCCTCTTGACCCCAAGGCGGAGAAGAAGAAGCGGGAGTTGGAAGAACTGGAGAGGCGGTGGAGAGAGAATGTGGTTTTCTCGCCGTCGGCCATGGATGGCAGTACCCTGATCCACAGGTACGCCTATATGTGGGGTAAAGATACCAAAGACCACAAGGCCCCGGTAGTTCTTCCTGAAGGCAACAAGATCCCATTGGATTCGTATTTGTTCTTTTGCACCTACTTCTATTGTGGTCTGGTTCCTCCATTCTCAGACTTTTTCAGCACGATGATGTTCAGCTTTGGGTTCAGACTGCTGGATTTTACTCCAAATGCTATGACTTGCATGCCGGTCTTTGCCCATCTGTGCGAGAATTTTGTCGGAGTTGCCCCCAATGTTGATCTGTTCTGCCATTTCTTCATTCCCCGCATTGAGGACAAGTCACTATCCGGCAGCGTGACATGGATTCCTAGGGCCAAGACCAAGGGCCAGTATCTTGCCGGGCAGCTCCACCTCAAATGGGATGAATGGAGGGCAGAATGGTGCTGGATCCAGGATAAGGATTTCCCCCAGTTTTGCTTGCCGCGGATAGTGAGGGTCCAACGCGGCAAGAATTGGAGCAATCTTGGCGCCACTGACGAGAAGCTTCGCCCGGCGTTGAACAGGATCACTCGCCTTAAGGCCGCCAAACTGACTGTAGAAATGGTTGGCGCTGACTTCCTCCGGTGACGCATCGCGCCGCTGCAGAAGAGAGAGAGAGGTTTGCCTGGGATTACCAGGGTGCCGCTGATATCATGCAGCTGTATCCTAGGCTCGGCAACAACCTGACGACTCTGGAGCATGTCGCCCTTTGTGAGCAGCTGTTCAGAAAGACTGGCACATTTCACTTGTTGAGCCAAATCATCCCGCTGCACATCAATTCCGCCAAGGATTCCATCTTGGCGATGATGCCGGATTGCAATGCCCATGGAGTCAATGCAGATTGGCCGATGCCCAGCCTGGTGAATGAAATGGACTGGGCCTCCAATTTAACACAAAAAGCCACCTGGAAAGAAAGAGACCTTATCCAGGCTACCAAAGCTGAAGAATTGGCGTACATCGCCAGCATAGCCACAGAAGCCGCACGGGTTAACGCAGCTGGTGTTTCTGGTGCAGCGGCAACTGGGGATGATGATGAAGAAAATCCCGACGAAGAAGAAGTTGCCGAGGAGCAACAAGAAGAGTCTGCCGGGGATGAAGTTGCCGGAGATGAGGTTGCCGAGACTGAGGTTGTCGGGACCGAGGTTGCCGGTGAGCTCGGAGAAGAGGAGGAAGCAGGTCCTCGAGCCTCGAAGAGGAGACGCCGTCTTCGAAGGGCAGCTGGTTTGGAACCAGTACGTGCTTCTTCTCCATAGGCAAACCCTTCGGTGAAGAAGACGACCACCAAATCTGGGCATCAAGAAGAGGTGCGCCGGCAATCAAGCAGACGTCCGCGAACACAGCCTTCATCTACCCAACAAGTGATTGTCGGGGATGTTGGATCTTCTCAGCCGGCAAGTCCATCTCCACCGGCACTCAAGAGGGCCAGGGAATCACCTCCACCAGCGAGATATGATCTCTCCGTCCTCAGTGAATCCGAAGACGAGTAAGTAAACTTGTTTATCCTCATCAAGTCTTGATTGTATATGATCACTATTTTGACTTGATTTCTTTTGTCTTGACAAAGATCCAGAACCACCCGTGCACCAAGCGAATCGGGCCAAACCTGCAACAGAACAAGATCCCATGGCAAGTGCTGGGCAGGGGGTTACAACGGCTGAAACTATCATTACCAGCCCCCAGCCCAGCCCCCTGCGTGAGAACGTGGTGCAGATCCCGCCCACTAGCGCCAGTACTGAAGTCCCTTCCTTTGAGCTTGATAAAGAGATGGGAGAGGTCCGCCAATAGGAAGAACGCCAAGAGGCGGATCCTACTGTGGCTTCCCCGTCAACCATCGTCCCAGAGAGTGCTTCTCCGGCAAGGGCCTCCACCGATGAGCTTGCCCGCACGGAAACTACCCCGACAGGCGAAGCTGCCGATGACTGTGCGCCGGCAACACAAGTTGCATTGGAAGGAGATGCCCTTCCTCAACAAACGTCAACGGGTAATCCTCTTTCCTTTACACATTTCTCAAAGAATTTCTTTTTTTGTTTTCTTGAACTTGACTTGTAATTTGAATCTCATTTTGCCCTTGTTTCTGCTTCAATCCAGAGCTCCAACATCTCCCGAAGAAGGTGAAATTCTTGCAGATGTAGCTGATATTGCCAAGGACGCCGCTGACGAAGCCGCCAAGATTGCTGCCGAAGAGAATCTTGTGCAAGTTGCCGAGGAAATCAGAGAGACCCCCGAAGAGACTGAGAAATCCTCCGGCGATATGTCTGATTCCGCCAGGATGGATGTGGAAAAGGCGCCTGTCAACACCGACGCGCCGAACCCCAACAACCAACCAGCGGCATCAACCTTGCAGGTTTCGTCAAGCATCTTGGCGCTAGTCACTTCTCAACATGAGCCAGGAGCCCCCAGTTCATCTGGCACTACAGGACCGGACTTTGATGAAGAAATCACTCGGATCCTGCTACCTTTGACCCAAAGAAACTCCGAAGCCACTGATGCTACTGACAGTGCCGAAGATCTTGCTTTCCTGGAGATCATGGTTATCGGATTCAAGGGTGTACATGATAGGTATAGCCAAAGATGGAACAGGGTCCAAGAAAAGCGCAAATCTGTGGATCTGGTTGAGAAGAAACTGAAAGAGAAGGCGAACGAACTGCGTGCATGGTACAACCAGTAGTCTCGCGTCCTCAGGGACCAAGAAGAAAGGCTTGCCGCCTCTAAGAAAGAAGCGGCAACCTTGGACGGCAAGCTGACAGAGCGCGCAGCGCAGCTCGATGCCAGAGAGAGAGAACTTGTTGCCCGCGAAGAGACCCTTGCCGCCAAGCTCCGCGGCAAGGATGAAGAAATTGAGAAACTCCTTGAGCAAAGGACACAAGAGCTGGAGAAGAATCATAAAGATACTATTGAAACCCAGGCTCGAGATAGCGCCGCCAAGCTCAAGGAGGCTTCCGACAAAATTGCTGCTTCTGCCGCCGCCAAGGTGGAATTGGAATCTCAAGTGGCCAAACTAAAGGAAGACCTTGCCGGTAGTGGCAAAGAAGTTGAGGCTCTTAAGGATGAAGTGCTGAAGGCAGCCCGCACTCTAGGGGACTTGCAAACGCAGCTGTCGTCTAAGAACCAAGATCTTGATGCCACCACCAAGACCATTGAAGATCTGAAGTCTCAATCGGCCACTTTGGTAACAGACTTGGAATCCGCCAAAGAAAGGGAGAGAGCCTTGACGGAGAAACTGGGAAAGGAAGAGGTCCTGAAGAAGGATGCTGAAAACAACTACAGCCAACTGCACAAAAACCTTTCCCTCTGGACCGGCAGGCTTGTCAATGCCGCTGAGCGCATCACTTCCCAGATGGCCGTTATGGACATGAGGAGTTGGGGCTTCACCGTCAACGACAAGGAGGCCACCAGCGTTAGACTGACCAAGTTCTTCGAGGGCCTTATCGACGCCTTGAAGACATATCATGAGGACAGGTCTGCCGCGTTCGCTGATGAATCCCAGAAGTTTGCGCGTGAAGTTGTGTACAAAGTACTGCTCAAGCTCGCGTATCGCCATCCTGATCTTGATCTCTCCGGGATCTTCAAGAAGTTGCCGAAGAACACTGATGTCACCGCCATCGACAAGATCGTTGCTCCTCTTGCCGACAAGGTCCTCAACGTTCCTCGGGTTCAAGGCGACCGCCAAGATTAAGCTTGCCGTTGTATTCATCGTCAGTGCTGTCATGTAAAGATACATTCGTATTTAAGTTAGACATGTACTGGATTTATGATGTAAAATGACTTTGAGTCAACAGATGATTGTATGTTGTCTCCCCTGTTTTATTTTGTCTTTGCATAATTGTGCTCCCTATGCTGTTCGGAAACTTGCCGGCGCGCATACTTGCCGCGAGCGCTTTGAGGAACAGGTCCTTAGTTGCCTGCTGGAAGTGCCGCCGCCGGCAAGGTAACTTGTCGGTCACAATGCAGCTATAGATCTTGCCGAGCGGACTCGAGGCAAAAATCAGAGCGCGAATGATTACGACAAGGTTCCTTCGCATGCAGGTTTTTCATATAATGACTAAATTGTTCAAGGGAAACTGCAAATATAACAAGGAATTTGTTTCAAAGTTTTTCAACTTAGCTTTTCCTTGTCTCATGTTCCTTGTCGCAAAATGATCACTTTGAACGAGACTTAGCGGTGTCCACACCATCACTCCCCCCGGGAAACTTGCACGCGAGGAACTGTTCTTTCCCTTTGAGAAAAAGAAAGAAGAGAAAAGAGAAGGTTGAAAACCTTGCCATCTCGTTAATCATTTCACAGAAGTCAAAGCATAACACAACATACATGCAAACATACATAAAGAATGTATTTGAGAAAAAGTTGTGAAATACTTAGCTTTATTTCACTTATGCACAGGATCTGCGCCTGGCTTTGTACAAAGGGTTACAAGTCTTGCCGACAAAGCTTGTACGAAAGGGGTTGCCGGGACAAGGCCCGGCAACTGTGCCTCATGGGTAGAACTTGCGAAGATGCTCAATATTCCATGAGTTCTGCACTTGAATGCCATCTTTGGTCTCCAGACGAACTGCGCCAGGTCTGGTGACTCGTGCTACCCGATAAGGGCCTTCCCACTTCGGCGTCAACTTGTTTGATCCCTTGGCGGACTGAATGCGCCGAAGAACAAGGTCGCCTTCCTCAAGGCTCTGGGCATGCACTTTGCGGCTATGGTAGTGGCGCAAGGCTTGCTGGTAACGTGCAGCTCGCACAGCCGCCCGGAGACTATGTTCCTCAAGGAGCGTTGCATCATCTTGCCGCAACTGCTCTTGCTCTGCCTCATCATAAGCGAGCACTCGAGGCGACCTGTATACGAGTTCTGTGGGGAGCACCTCTTCTGCACCATAAACTAGGGAGAAGGGTGTTTGGCCGGTAGCTCGATTTGGTGTCGTCCTGAGTGACCAAAGAACTGCCGGCAACTCATCAATCCAGCATCTTCCACACTTGCGCAGCCTGTCAAAGGTTCTTGTCTTGAGACCACGCAGCACTTCAGCATTCATCCGTTCCACCTGTCCATTGCTTCTCGGGTGAGCGACAGAGGCAAAACAAATCTTTCTTCCAAGATCTTGAATGTACTGCATGAAGGTGCGGCTCATGAATTGAGTGCCGTTATCGGTGATGATTCTATTAGGAACCCCGAAACGGCAAACCAATCCTTTGAAGAATTTGACGGCTGATTGTGCTGTCACTTTTCTCACTGGATCTACCTCAAGCCACTTTGTGAACTTGTCGATGGCGACGTACAAGAACTCAAAGCCCCCGATAGTGCGGGGGAAGGGGCCCAAGATATCAAGCCCCCAGACCAAAAAAGGCCAGGAGAGAGGGATTGTTTGAAGAGCTTGAGCTGGCTGATGTATGTTCTTCGAATGGAACTGGCATGCTTCACACTTGGTTACTAGCTCAGTTGCATCCTGGAAGGCAGTGGGCCAATAGAAGCCTTGCCGACAAGTGCTCTTGATCCTATATGAGAGCCACATATGCCTCCATGTATCTCTGCCAACAGCTTCAGTCCATCTTCCCGGCAAATACACTTTAATTTCACCCCATTTGACCTCTTTCTGTGCAGAATGTTGTCCACAAACTGATACATACTCGATTGGCGGGCTACTTTCTCAGCTTCTTCTTGCTCATTGGGAAGTTCTCCTATTTGAAGGAAATGAACTATCTATTGTGCCCATGCCGGAGCCTGCGGCTCAACGACAAGAACTAAAGGCATTTCTTCGGGAGCGGGAGCGCTTGCCTCAACGGCAAGAACTTGCCGTTCTGCTAGAGACCGCTGCTCACCGGCAACCATTGTGTTGCGTCCGGAACGTCCTTGCCGGTGGCTTCTGGGAGCTCTGCCGGGAAATACTTGCTGGTGTTCAACTTTCTTCTTTTGCTGGCCTGCATTGATGGAGTGACTGATGGTTGATTCAAATGGAGCACAAAAGTTCCCGATTCCACAGGTAGCTTTTGAGCGGCACACTTTGATAGATGATCAGCAATGCTGTTTTCCGCACGTGGGATGTGCTCTGTTTGCAATCCGACAAAGTGCTCTTCCAATTTCCTCACTTCTTCCACATACGCTTCCATCAACGGGCTCTGATAATCTTTATTCACTTGCTTCACAACAAGTTGTGAGTCTCCTCGGACGATCAATTTTCTGATCCCTAAATCCACTGCGATCCTTAGACCGGCAAGGAGCCCTTCGTACTCTGCAGTGTTGTTTGTAGCTTTCTCCCTGGGAAAGTGCATTTGGATTACATACTTGAGATGCTCTCCGGTGGGTGCGACAAGCAGCACTCCGGCACCGGCGCCTTGTAGTGAGAAGGCACCGTCAAAGTACATGATCCATTCTTTATCCGTTTCTTTGTCGGGGAGAGCTGATTCTTGAATCTCTTCGTCTTGCGTTGGTGTCCATTCTACAATGAACTCCGCCAAGGCTCTACTCTGAATAGTTGATGTGCTTTCAAACTTGAGTGCAAAGCTTGACAACTCCAACGCCCACTCTACTATCCTGCCGGTTACGTCTGGATTTGTCAAGATACGCTGCAATGGAAAGCGAGTGACAACTGTGATCTCATGTGCTTGGAAGTAGTGACGCAGCTTTCTCGAGGCCATAAGAAGGCCAAAAAGCAATTTCTGCACTCCAGAGTATCTTGACCTAGCCCCCTGCAGGAGGGAACTAACAAAATAAACTGGCTGCTGCACCACCTTTTTCTTTGGCACCACTTGCTGATCAGTTTCACTTGCTTGCGTTGTTTCTGATTTGTCGGCACCAGACTTTGCCGGAGAAGATTCCGGCTTGTCGTTGGGCGGGCCTGCCGCTGCTGCTTCTTCATCATCGACTTCTCTCTGTGCTACTAATGCAGCACTGACCACTTGATTTGTTGCCGCTAGATATAACAGTAACGGCTCTTGTGGTTTAGGCGCAACTAGCATTGGCGCAGAGGTGAGGTATCCTTTCAAATCCTGTAGCGCGACCTCTGCTTCCGGAGTCCATTTCATTGGACCTGCCTTTTTCAAAATCTTGCAAAACGGCAAGGCGCGCTTAGCAGACTTTGAAATGAACCTACTTAAGGCAGCAACACAGCCGGCAAGACGCCGCACATCGTTGACAGTTTTTGGTGCTTGAATCTGCTCAATTGCTTTGATCTTGTCAGGATTTGCTTCAATTCCATGTTGAGATACAAAGAAACCAAGAAGTTTGCCGGATGGAACGCCAAACACACACTTCTCGGGGTTGAGCTTCAAATTGATCTTGCGCAAGTTTGCAAATGTTTCTTCTAAGTCTTGAATGAGGGTTGATTTCTCCTTGGTTTTGACCACTATATCATCCATATAGGCTTCCACATTCCTGTGCAGCTGGGGCTCAAAACCAATCTGGACTGCTCTTGCAAATTTTGAACCAGCACTCTTTAATCTGAAAGGCATACGCACAAAGCAGTATGTGCCACATGGGGTGATGAATGCAGTTTTCTCCTCATCTTCCTTAGCCATGAATATCTGATGGTATCCAGAATATGCATCAAGGCATGAGAGTAAATCACAGCCGGCAGTAGAGTCTACAATTTGATCAATGCACGGCAAAGGGAAAGGATCCTTTGGACATGCTTTGTTGATATCAGTGTAGTCGATACAAAGTCTCCACTTTCCATTTGCTTTGCGCACTTCAACCGGATTTGCCAACCAAGTTGGATGTAGTACACCTCTAACTAACCCTGCTGCTTCAAGTTTCTTGATTTCCTCGGCAATGAACTGTTGCCGTTCCAAGGCTTGCTTCTGGATCTTCTGCTTGACGGGCCGAGCGTGAGGACAGACGGCAAGATGGCGCTCAATTACCTCCCTGGGAACACCGGGGATGTCATATGATTGCCATGCAAACACATCGACATTCGCCCACAGGAAAGCAACGAGCGCACTTTCCTATTTGCTGTCGAGGGTGGAACTGACGGTGAAGGTACCGCCAGTGCCATCCTCCTTCGCCGGCACCTTCTTTGTTGCTGGTGGAGTGGCCTTGGATTTCTTGCCGGTAGAGCACTCTGGCAAATCTTCAACAGGTGCGCAACACTCCGAAGAGGTGCGCTTCCCGGAATTCTTGTTAGAGGTCTTGCTGGACTTCTTATCTTTCTTCTTCTTGGCGGGAGCTGGCGCCTTGGCGGCTTCTGCTGCAACCACATCTCTGTAAAGTTTGTCGACGCATATGACTGCATCCTTCATATCAGAATCGATGGAAATGACACCCATCGGCCCTGGCATCTTCAATGTGTTGTAAGCATAGTGGGATGCTGCCATGAATTTTGCGAAGGCTGGGCAACCAAGAATTCCATTATACGGCAAGGGGATTTTGACAACATCAAACACAATTTTCTCTATTCTATAGTTTAGTTCCCCGCCAAACATCACCGGCAATGTGATCTTCCCCTTGGGCTGGCTTCTTCCCGGGTTAACTCCTTGGAATGTACCAGTCTGTTCGAGTTCTTCATCGGAAATCTGCAGCCGCTGGATTACTTCTGGTGAAATCAGGTTCAATCCAGCCCCATCATCAACTAGCATTTTCGTGACCTGGAGGTTGCGAATCGTTGGTGAAACCAACAACGGCAAACACCCGACCGCAGTTGTGCGATCAGGGTGGTCCTCGGCATCGAAAATGATAGGCGTGTGTGACCACTTGAGTGGCTTCTGGGTACCTATTGCCGGCTCAGCTGCATTAACCTCACGCGCCCACTGCTTGAGTTGGCGGTGAGAGGAGTGCAAAGATGCGCCTCCGTCCATGCACATGGCTTCTGTTGTCTTTTGGAATCCTTGCTCACTGGACTCATCATCGTCCTCTTCTTCTTCACTTCCATCATCTTCCTCTTTCTTTTCGCAGCTTCTAGCAGGCTTCTCTTTCAGCTGCTTGGCCTTGCCGCGGCGGCCTCCTTGACCACCACGGCCCTTCTTGCCGGATCCACCAGCACCATCCTGGCCCTTCTCCTTGTCGCGCTTTTCATATTTAGCCTTCTGCTTTTCAGCAAGATGCTCAACTTGTCGATACTCTTGGAGGTCATGGCCCTTGGTGCGGTGAATCTTGCAGTATGGCCCATCAAACTTGCCGGCCTTCTCGTTTGCCGCCGCCTCCTGACAAGCGGCGCATACAGCAGCCTCCTTGCCGGAGTCCTCTGTTTTGGCTTTCTTGGCGGTGTTGGAGTTGTCGGATCCTTCGACAGCCATCACAGTTTTGCCTTTGCGCTTCCTGTTGCGCTTTCGGCCTTTCTTCTTTGGGGTGGCAGCATCGTCGTCTTCGGAGTCCACCTTGGCACCAGCGTCGTCCCCGGGAAGTCTTTTCCCTTCCTCAGCATGTGCACACTTGTCCGCCAACGTATAGAGCTCGTTGACGGTCTTCGGCAGCCGGACGTTCATCTTTTCCCGCATCTTTCGATTGCGCACGTTTGTGTGGAACACGACAATCACAGCTGCCGGGTGTACATCTGGGATGTTGCGATGAACACGGCTGAATCTCTGTATGTACTTGCGCAGATTTTCACCATCTCTTTGCGGGATCACTTGTAGATCGTTGGGCTGACCAGGGGCTTTGTGGCCTCCGGTAAAGGCACCAACAAACTCATTGCAAAGATCTGACCATGAAGAGATGGAGTTCTCCGACAAGTTCATCAGCCAAGATCTCACGTTGGGCTTCAGCACCAACGGAAAGTAATTGGCTAGAATCTTCTCGTCTCTTCCCCCGGCAGCTTGAACAGCGATCGTGTAGATGCCCAAAAACTCTGCCGGGTTCAGCTTGCCGTCGTACTTTTCTGGTACTTCTAGCTTGAAGGCCCAGATAGACGGCCAGCGGACTTGCCGCAGCTCACGAGTGAAGGCTGGACATCCAACCTCATAAGGCAGATATCCGCCAACCTCGGGCGCAGGCTCATCAACGGCTGGGCCGCTGCGTGCGTCGGATTGACGGCGCGCCTCCCGGCGCCTCTCAATAGTTGTGCGGGCATCCTCTAACCGCCTGTCTTGCAGCACTTGCCGCTGATCTTGCCGCGCCCGTGGATCCGAAAAAGCCATCGACATCTCGTCGGGTTCTACAGTTCGCTGGGCTTGCCGCGGCTGTTGACGTTGCTGCTGTTGGGGTTGTTGCCATGGAGGTGACTGCACTGTTAGTGCAGCGCCATCAGCACGGCCACCAGCAGGAGTTACCGGTGCTGTTTGCGGACACCGTGAGGGTTCCGCCTGCTGCGACTTGCTCGTCTCGGCGAACCCAATGAGACTTTGGATGGTGGCTCTCCACTTATCCATCTTATCCACCGTCGGAGGAAAGTTAAGCAGCATCTGGGCCCGCACCATCGCCTCTGCTGCCGTGGCTGGCATGGCCGGAAGCGAAGAATGCAATGTCGCTCTACTCCTGGCAGAGCTAGCAGGAGCGCCATTATGATCTTGCTACCGCGGCACATGTTCAGCAGCGGGCTGTCGTGGTGGAGGTGGTGCCTGAGGATTTGGAACATGATCGACAGGAGTCTTGCCGTGCTGTCGCCACTGTCCCGAGTCGTCGATGCCGCTCAGAGTTGCGCTGCGCCCATCATGAGATGGCCGCGGCGTATGTCTCGACACAGCATCCCTAGATGTCGCCGCGACAGGATCTTGGCTCGCGCCGGCCCGAGCATTGTTGCTCCGGTGGCTGCGTTCGTCGACGCGGCGAGGAGGAGGAGGACGTCCATTCGCTCCGCCCGTGCCAACGTGGTTTTGCTCGCCAGAGGGTCGAGGAGGTTGACTGCCTCCAGCGCCTCCGCCTCCTGCTCCGACCACGGTAGGCACAACGACCGCGCCGCCTGCGCTGGTCGTGCCAACCGCGGCGTCTGCACCGCCCGCATTGGCTGCGTCGCCTGCGCCACCTGTGGATACGTGCGAAGGAACCTTGGAAGTGGAAGGAGCCGTCATCGTGATGCCCTTCTTCTTGGGGGCCATCGACGATGAGGAAGATGGTGATGAAGTTGATGAAATCGACGCGCAATCTGCTGATTCAGGTTCGCGAAAGCGATCCCCCTACCTGGCGCGCCAAAGATGTCATGCGTACGACCATCTATGGGGCCATCTAGCCCCTTTGCGGTTCAACTAGGGAGATCGACGAGCACAAAGAGCAGAACCAGCAGAGGCGCAAGGATTTTACCCAGGTTCGGGCCACCGTGAGGTGTAAAACCCTACTCCTGCTTTATGTATTGGATGTGTATAAGCACAAAGTACAAGGAGCGCTTCCCCCGGCAAGGTGCGGGAAGAGCAGCTATGCATGCAAGTTGTGCAAAGGGTCGATCCTTGTAAACGTTGCCCTGACCCTCCTTTTATAGTTCAAGGGGTTACCACAGTGGCAAAACAGTCATTTTACAGTGATTAGGTAGCAAACAGTGCTATCACACCTACTCTGCCAGTTTAGGACAAAAGCATTTAATGCTCCGTTAGGTGTCATGTGGAGGAGTAGCCCCGGCAAGGTTTCTGCACCGCTCGCCCAGCTACCTCCTATTAGCTTGACACGCCTTCTGGACGGGTGTCATTAAAGGTAAATCTCCTTCCAGCATGCTGACACGTGCCCGACAAATCTCACCTAACTACCTGCGGACTCGACACCTCAACGATTAGCGACTAGCTGCTCGATGATGTGGAGTGCTGATAGCTAGCGAAAGCTTGCCGGCACGGAGCTTGCCGGGTCTTCACCTTGCCGGCTTGGCCTTGCCGGCAAGGGTTGTCTTCGGAGTTGATTTCGACGCTTCGTCTTGATCTTCACTCCAGTAGCTTCTGCAACTGGATCTTGAATCTTGATGTTAGCAATTCCCGGCAAGCCTTGGCCAGCAGGGAAGCTACTACGGTCTGTGCATAAGTCAGGGTATAAAATGCCCATGTTTTTATACACCGACAAAGTAGCAGGAAGAATTTCTGGCGCCGTTGCCGGGGAGACATCACCAAAATTTATCAAGTACCTTCGCACAAACTATCATCCACTTGCATTTATTTTATTTGCCTTTTATTTGCATTTGCCTCTCGTTTTCATCTCCCCCACTTCTAAAACAGTTTTACAAAAAAACACCAAAAATATTTTTGTGTTGCCATGTGCCTTCTATTTGCTTGCATCTTCGCTTGCTAAAAATCTATTAATATGGATCCTCATCCACTTGATAATCTTTTCAAAAGATCCAATTATGATGAACCAATTGCTAATGAGTTGAGTGCACTTGATTATCTCTATGGACTTTTGCTTGAAAATCATGAATCTGAAAATTGTGATGAAGTGTTGGAAAAGGAAATTTATAAAGTGATTCATGATAGTTCCTTGAATAAAAAGCATGATTGCAATGATATTAGTATAAATTCTATTAATGTAAATTGTGGTAATGATATGCAAAACTACAAGCTTGGGGATGATGAATTTGTTATGTCCACTACTTATTGTAATGATCATGATTGGGGTGATGCTTCTTATGATCTTGAAAATTTATTTAAGCCTCATCATGAATATGATATTGAAAATAATGTTTGCAATAATATTGAAAGTGGGTTTGGAAGAGTGTCAACCTTAGGTAAAAGGAATCCCACATATTCGGAGAGTGTTCAATCTTATGAATTTTTTGATAAAAGTGGGTTTGGAGAGGTCATGACTTTAGTTGATGTTAATCCCACTATCTTAGAAGATTATAAAACTTATATGCATGTGGATCATGAAGAGAATATTTTATATGATAGCTATATTTTTGAATTTGATTATGATCCTACATGTAATTATTATGATAGAGGCAAATATGGTTATAGGAATTTTCATGTTACTAAATTACCTCTCGTTATGTTGAGATTGTCAATGTTTTATTCTTCTTCCTTGCATATGCTAGATATTTCTTGTCTTGATAATTTGTTTGCTTATAAAATGTCTATGCATAGGAAGTATGTTAGACTTAAATGTGTTTGTCACATGTTTTATGATGCTCTCTTTGTGTTTCAATTATAATCTTTCATGTGAGCATCATTGAAATTTCAAAGCCTATCTTAATGGCTATAAAGCAAGAGCTTGTTAGGAGACAACCCAATACTTTTATATTATGTTTTTGTGTGTTTACACAATTGTAGCCTCTGTTATTATTGTGTTTTTATCTTTTAATTAGTGTTTGTGCCAAGTAATGCCTTTGGAATGATTTGGATGATAGTATAATTGATGCTGTTTGGAAAACAGAAAGTTTTGTGTCCAGTATTTGATTTTTGATTCTGTACTGGAGCGTCAGAAAAATCTGAAATTTTTACACAGTATTGGTATATGAATTTTTTACGTTTTCCTAATTTTTAAGAAATTTTGGAGTTACAGAAGTATAGCTTCTAAATAGATCTTTACAGACTCTTCTGTTTTAGACAGATTCTGTTTTTGTTGGATAGTTTGCTTATTTTGATGAATCTATGGATCATATCGGGGGGTATGAGTCATGGAGAAGTTGGAGTACAGTAGCATTATGCCAATATTAAATATGAATCAATTTACGACAGTACCTAAAGTTTAAGATTTGTTTGTTATACTAACGGATCTCACGAGGTTTCTGTTGAGTTTTGTGTGCTGAAGTTTTCAAGTTTTGGGTGAGACTACGATGGATAAAGGAATAAGGAGCGGCAAGAGCCTAAGCTTGGGGATACCCAAGGCACCCCAAGGTAATATTCAAGGAAGACTCAAGCATCTAAGCTTGGGGATGCCCCGGAAGGCATCCCCTCTTTCGTCTACAATCTATCGGTAACTCACTTGGAGCTATATTTTTATTCATCACATGATATGTGTTTACTTGGAGCGTCTTGTGATATAGTTTGTTTGCTTTTGTTTGCCTTTTAGTTTTTCACAATCATCTTTGATGAACACACCTTTTTGAGAGGGACACACATTATTCGTGATTTGTTAGAATACTCGATGCGCTTCACTTATATCTTTTGAGCTAGGCAGTTGCTCTAGTGCTTCACTTATATCTTTTAGAGCACGGCGGTGGTTATATTTTAAAGAAATAGTTGCACTCTCATGCTTCACTTATATCTTTTTGAGAGTCTAATGAATAGCAATGGTAATATGCACGGGTTATGAATTTAGTCCTAATATGATAGGTATTCAAGAGAGATATAATAAAAACTTTCATGTAGATCACTGAATATGATAAGTTTGATTCCTTGCAATAGTTTTACGATATTAAGATGGTAATATGTGGGAGGTGCTAGTAGATAATTGTGGTTTAGTAAGAATATAGGTGTTAAGGTTTGTGATTCCCGAAGCATGCACGTATGATCTGTCGTTATGCTAAGAAGTTGGAGCATGATTTATTCTTGATTGTCTACCTTATGAGTGGCGGTCGGGGACGAACGATGGTCTTTTCGTACCAATCTATCCCCCTAGGGGCATGCGTAGTAGTACTTTGCTTCGAGGGCTAATAAACTTTCGCAATAAGTATGTGAGTTCTTTATGACTAATGTGAGTCCATGGATTATACGCACTCTCACCTTTCCGCAATTTGCTAGCCTCTGCGGTACCGTGCATTGCCCTTTCTCACATCGAGAGTTGGTGCAAACTTCACCGGTGCATCCAAACCCCGTGATATGATACGCTCTATCACACATAAGCCTCTTTATATCTTCCTCAAAACAGCCACCATACCTACCTATCATGGCATTTCCATAGCCATTCCGAGATATATTGCCATGCAACTTCCACCGTTCCATTTTTTATGACACACATCGTCATTGTTAGATTGCTTTGCATGATCATATAGCTGACATAGTATTTGTGGCACAGCCATCGTTCATCATTTTTTATACATGTTACGCTAGTATCATTGCACATCCTGGTACACTGCAAGAGGCATTCATATAGAGTCATATTTTTGTTCTAGTTTCGAGTTGTAATTTTTTTGAGTTGTAAGTAAATAGAAGTATGATGATCATCATTATTAGAGCATTGTCCCAGTGAGGAAATAAAAAAAAAAGGCCAAAAAGAGCCCACGAAAAAAATGAGAGAAAAAGAGAGAAGGGGCAGTGTTACTATCCTTTTCCATACTTGTGCTTCAAAGTAGCACCATGTTTTTCATATAGAGAGTCTCCTATTTTGTCACTTTCATATACTAGTGGGAATTTTTCATTATAGAACTTGGCTTGTATATTCCGATGATGGGCTTCCTCAAACGCCCAAGGTCTTCATGAGCAAGCAAGTTAGATGCACACCCACTTAGTTTTCATATTGAGCTTTCATACACTTATAGCTCTTAGTGCATCCGTTGCATGGCAATCCCTACTCCTCGCATTGACATCAATTGATGGACATCTCCATAGCCCGTTGATTAGCCTCGTCGATGTGAGACTATCTTCTTATTTTTGACTTCCCCTTATTAATCTCTACCACCATACTCTATTCCACCCATAGTGCTATATCCATAGCTTGCGCTCATGTATTGCGTGGGGGGTTGAAAAAGCTGAAGCGCGTTAAAAAGTATGAACCAATTGCTCGGCTTGTCATCGGGGTAGTGCATGATAAATATTTTGTGGTAAGAAGATGGAGCATGACAGGATTATATGATTTTGTAGGGATAACTTTCTTTAGCATTTTTATTTTGAAAGACATGATTGTTTGTTAGTATGCCTGAGTATTGATGTCTTTATATCAAACTATAGACTATTGCTTTGAATCATTTGGATCTTATTATTCATACCGTAAGAGAGATTACATGATGAAACATGATAGGTAGCATTCCACATCAAAAATTCTGTTTTTTATCATTTACCTACTCGAGGACGAGCAGGAATTAAGCTTGGGGATGCTTGATACGTCTCCAACGTATCTATAATTTTTTATTGTTCCATGCTATTATAGTATCAATCTTGGATGTTTTATATGCAATTATATGCCATTATATATCATTTTTTTGGGACTATCCTATTAACCCAGTCCCAGTGCCAGTTGTTGTTTTTTGCTTGTTTTTGTCTTTCAGAAAATCATTATCAAAAAGAGTCCAAACGAGAAAAAAAACTTTGGATTTTTCTGGACCAGAAGAGACCCACGAAGCTTCGGGTGAAGACTAGAGGAGCCACGAGGAGGCGGCAAGCCTGGAGGGCGCGCCCAGGGGGGTAGGCGCGCCCCCAGGCTTGTGGGCCCCTCGTAGCCCCTCCTGACCTAATTCTAGCACTATAAATTCCCAAATATTCCCAATACACCAAAAAGACAGAAGAGAAAACCTTTCCGCTGCCGCAAGCCTCTGTTCTTCCGCGATCCCATCTGGAGGCCTTTTCTGGTACTCTGCCGGAGGGGGAATCGATCACGGAGGGCTTCTTCATCAACCTTGCTGCCCTTCCGATGATGTGTGAGTAGTTTACCACAGACCTACGGGTCCATAGCTAGTAGCTAGATGGATTCTTCTCTCTCTTTGATCTTCAATACCATGTTCTCCTCGATGTTCTTGGAGTTCTATCCGATGTAATCTTCTTTTGCGGTGTGTTTGTTGGGATCCGATGAATTGTGAGTTTATGATCAGATTATTCATGAGAAATATTTGAGTCTTCTCTGAACTCTTTTATGCATGATTGTTATAGCTTTGTATTTCTCTCTGATCTATCGATTTGGTTTGGCCAACTAGATTGGTTTATCTTGCAATCAGAGAGATGCTTTGTGATAGGTTCAATCTTGCGGTGCTCAATCCCAGTGACAGAAAGGGACATGACACATATTTGTATTGTTGCCATTAAGGTTAAAAAGATGGGGTTTAATCATATTGCTTGAGTTTACTTTGTCTACATCATGTCATCTTGCTTAAGGCGTTACTCTGTTTCATACTTAATACCCTAGATGCATGCTGGATAGCGGTCGATGGGTGGAGTAATAGTAGTAGATGCAGGCAGGAGTCGGTCTACTTGTCTCGGACGTGATGCCTATATACATGATCATTGCCATGAATCCGTCATAATTATTTGTTTTTCTATCAATTGCCCAACAGTAATTTGTTTACCCACCGTATGTTTTGCGCTCAAGAGAGAAGCCTCTAGTGAAAACTATGGCCCCCGGGTCCACTTTTATCATATATTAAAACCAAAAATACTTTGCTGCAATTTATTTACTTTTATTTTATTTAGTATTTTAGTTTATCTATCTATCACTATCAGAATTAATCCTTGCAAATAGCCGCTAAGAGGATTGACAACCCTCTTATTTGCGTTGGGTGCAAGTGTTTGCTTTTGTGTGTGCAGGTGCGTTTAACGGGATTTTGCTTGGTTCTCCAACTGGATTGATAACCTTGGTTCTTAACTGAGGGAAATACTTATCTCTACTATACTGCATCATCCTCTGCTCTTCGGGGAAATACCAACACAGTCTACAAGTAGCAATATTCCGAGTAACTCGCGATGCACAAGGTTTCCCCCATTTACTATTTCACTTTAGCTAGACGTCCGTCGCCTGCCTGGATTTCAATTCAGTGTCAGTTGATTCCCAATTAAAGGAAGCACCACCCGTGGAGGCGCGTAGAGCACCTAGTCCGCCTGTTCGTCGGGGAAGCAGCGCCTCGGTGTCTATCTTAGAGGTGTGTGTGGCGCAGGAGCTGCTGGCGCCCGATCTGGAGGTTCGCCAGGCTTAAAGGGATGGCCGGGGGGCGCTGCCAAGCACGGCGGTGGGGTGAGGTCGAGGGGAGGCCGTGGCGGCGGAGGCAGGGGTCTGGGCCGGTGGTCGTTGGTGGTTCGAGGAAGATCGTCAATGGTGACTGGCGGGAGGTAGATGAAGGCCATCTGCCCGTTCCTTGTAGATCGGACGGTGCAGAAAAAACCGGCTGACCTATTTGTTTTCAGTCGATTGTTATTTTCATAGGACCACATGTGGTGGTTTGCTGGAGGATTACCTACACTTCCAAGCCATCCCTGTGCTCATATTTCAAAAGCCTAGAATCTAATTTCATGTGCCATGCATGTTGTAGAGCTATCATATGTCTGCCGTCATTTATTTTTGACCCACCTGCTATCTGATACTTTTACACTGTACTACTTGTGCACAAAGCCACAAACTACACCCATAGTCTCTCACTATTGTTTTATTACGCATGGGTATTTCAGAATCACAAGCACAATATTCTAAAAAGAAAACAGAGCAGTCACTCCAGTCTGCATCGAGGATTGGAAAGACGCGGTTTGACGGTCTAATGAAGAGTGTAGTGTCATTCGATGAAGACTGTCAACGTAGCTCTGTAGTTGATGACTCCATTCGCCATACACCAGCATCGCATGTGCTTGCTTTAACTTCGGTGTCATATGTTGATGCGGAGCATCCTACGTACATCACCATGTCAAGAGCCCGTTTGGCAAGTGACACGTGCGACATCTACTCCACATACACAAAGGTGAATCATCTCCTTTACGCGTGTTCACTTGACCCCTTCGAGGATGGTATACTACTTGACACTCCACTCGTGTGCATACATAGGTATTGTCGGAGCACCACGGACGAGGAGGAGGAGTGCCAGCGCACGTGTACAACTACACCGTCCGCGAGGGAAGCTTGGAAGAGAAGGAAGAAGAAGCATGGACAAGCTTCTGAAAAAGCCCGGAACCTCCGGCCTCCAGCCCGGAACTTCTGGCCCCCGGACCTTCCGGCCAGCCCGGAACCTCCGGCCCTCGACACTCCAGGCGACGCCCGGACGCGCCAACTCTTTCTCTAGCCCGGACCCCGCCCGGAACCTGACCGGACCCTCCGGCCCCTGGAACATCCGGCCTGCCCGGAACTTCCGGCCCCCGGAAACCAGCCCAGCTCCCGCCGTGCAAACTCTCTGGATAGCCCGGACCCTTCCCAGAACCTGCCTGGAACTTCCGGCCTCCGGAACCTCCGGCCCTTCCCGGAACTTCCGGCCCTGCCTGCGTGCATTGACTTGGGCCGAGGCCCGTGTACCCCTTCGCCCCCTAGACTATATATACCCTTCTTCCACCTACGTTTTAGGGCTAGCAAATATGATAGCTCATCTTAGTTGAGCTTTGCTCCTACCTCTACTCTTGAGAGAGAGAGAGAGAGACCACTCCCATGGAGTTCAAGACCTCCATGTGAGAAGATCCTCCGGGATATCAAGACCTCGACTCCTCTCCGGATCGGGATGAACTAGCTACCATTTGTATCGTCCTTTGTTGACTTTGGATCGTGAATCTCTCCGTGTGTATGTGGATTTAGCACATGTGTGATTGTGTCTTGTTTATTTGAGTGTTTCCTCTCGTTTTCCCCTCTCGTGTTCTTCGTGTTCTTCGCGGGATCCGCTCCAATCGTGAAAGATCGACACCATTAGGGTTCCACCCTACATCATCTTGGTATCATGAGCCACGTTGATCACGAATTTGGAGTCTCCCCCACCGTTTTCTAGCCTAATTTTGCTTCGTTTTGTCCCAATTTTGAAAATCCCCACCAAAAATAGCAATACCAATTTTTTTTTGTGATTTGTTGGTTGGATAATGTTTTGTTGATTTTGATCCATGGATTCGTTGTGTTTCAAGTGGATCTAGCCTTCCCCATCTTTTCCTCCATTTCCTTCCACGAAATCTTCTCAATTTTGCCCCAGAAAATCGTGTTTTTCTGCCCTCGTTCTCAAATCTGGAATTTAGGGTTCGTCCCGGAAGAAATTCCATGACCCCCGGAACTTCCGGCATCCCCCGGAACTTCCGTCCCCCGGAACTTCCGTCCATGCCCCGGAACTTCCGGGCTAAACAGAAAGTTTACCCAAAATCCACCGGTTTCCCCCACACGTCTCCCGCGACCCCCGGAACTTCCGGCAACCCCCCGGAACTTCCGGAGCCCGGAACGTCCGGCCCTAACCCCGGAACTTCCGGCCTAACCAGAAACATCACCCGAAATTTCAGCATCACCCTTCTTCACCATTTTCATCACAACTTTTTGCTCCGAACTCCGATTTGAGTGTTCTTTAGCTCGTTTTGAAGCTATCGATGTGCCCGAGGTCCTCACCTTGGTTTCACCACCATTTGACTCCATAAAAATTTTGGAAATTTGGCAAACTTGCCTAGGCCTCCACCATATCATCCGCAATACCACCATAGCCTTCCGCAACCTAACCCATTTTGGTTCCCATAGCATTTGTGGTTGCTTGAGTAGTGATTCGAGTCTCCTAAGGTGTTTCGGCTACTTAGGGACGGTTACTACTTCATCCACCATAACTTCCGCATGCCCGCCCACCATCCTCTTCTGCCACCTTAACCCATTTGACCGGGTTTCCACCAATACTTCCGCAACCACCACCGCTAATCCGCTACCACCATTTGACATTTGCGTTTGATATTTTGAGTTTGCGGTTTTTCCATTTCCTAAGGTGTTTTGGCTAATTAGGAATGGTTCGACATCAAGAACACCGCCACTCGTCATCGCCACGAGGTCGTCATCGACATTGACCACTTCATCATTTTGACACCGCAACCGTATGTAAGGACGGTAACCTCGACGACACCATTGTATATTCCCCTTGCCATTATATTGTTAACCCCTAGCCCATTTTGCGTCACTTGCCTATCGAGACTAGCCATTGAGTATTGCCAGCAACGTTACTTGTGCACTTTAGTGATTATCGATCCGCCCTTCCATTACATACATACCTCATCTTGGTATCATCATATCATCTCTTGTGTCACAAGATTGTTCCCGCATATACACACTTGCTATCTTGGTTTGAGCGTTGCGCATATTGGCCAAATTAAAAAAAAGCTTTTAAGCAAAGAGAAAAACAAAGAGATTTTAAGCAAGAGTCATAGCATCATACCACATTGCATATCAAATTACCATCATTGATCATCTTGGATCATCATGTGAGAAACACCGAGAACCATATATACATAGCATACTTGGAATAGGAAGTCAATACATTTTTCTTTCCTAGGGTGTGCACAAGTGTCGTATCCGCCTATTGAGCAATCGTGCTAGCGTCTCTCTTGAGTTGTGCAACAAGAGCATTTTCCGTGGATTCCACATTTTGAGCTCGTTCCTTGGTTGCACGACCCCATTTATCTATCCATGTGTGTGTTTCCGTGTGCCATTCATTGCTATTGGTCTACTTGTTTCATTTGCGAATTTGTGAATCCCTTTCAACATTATTGACTCTTACTAACAATTGCATCAAATTTTTGTGCCACTATCCTCACCAAGCTACTCCATAAGCTTTACTTGTGTAGGTGTGAGAATAGACAAGATCCGGTACCAATTGTGCTACTTCCATAATACATTATTGAGTGATCATTGATCCATCTTCAACATCGGATAAGGTACATTTGGTGTAGTTCTTTCCTTTCTCCCACTCACATTTTTACTTGAGCATGATGGATAGGCAAAGCACATCTACTTCGGTCTACACCAACAACGATGAGTTCGATGCCACGAAAAACTTCATCGACCCCCAAGATGCAAGCTCACAAGGAGGAGCTCATAGCCCTCATCAAGACCGCCAAGAGGTCTCCCTCATCTTCGAGAAGACGCTCAAGTGCACATGCTTCCGCGCTACCATCTCCGGCAAGGTCACATCAGCATCGACACCATCACCGACGAGAACGTGAAGGTCAAGAGCTCCACACCAACCACCGCTCCACGACTTCACCATCTACCTTGGCATCTTCGCCAAGCGACTTCAAGGCATCTTCGCCTTTGGACATACGGCATCTTCGCTAACAAGCACCTCAAGATTACGCTCAAGAGAAGCTCCCCAAGCTCAAGTCCGTGACTTCCACGAGCTACTACGACCTCGACACCGACCACGAGCTTCCTTTCTATGGGACTCAAGACCCCGAGGAGTATCTCGAGTGGGAGCACAAGATGGACGACTACCTCACGCTACATCAAGTCCCCTCCGAAGATCAAGTGAAGTGCGCCACAAGTACCTTCCACGACTACGCGTCGACATGGCGGCTTCACACACCTTCGAAGAGCTTCAACATGAGTTGGCCCAAGACGAAGAAAGCGATGCGGCGAGAATTTGTGCCTTTCACCTACACGGAACATCTTCAACGCCAATTGGAGAACACCATCCAAGGATACAAGTCCCTCGACGAGTACTTCATGGAGATGAAGAAAGCCTTGCGACGAGCCGGCATGGACGACCCCACTTGGATGAAGTTCTACTTCATGATGGGATTGAACAACGACATCTCCAAGACTATCTTCCTCGACAACTACGAGTCCCTCGACGACATCTACTTTGGTGCTCTCAAGGCGCAACAAGAACACATGAAGGCCAAGGCTTCTCCACCCCAAGCACACTTCGAGAAGGCCAAGTTCCAAGCCGGCGAGCATGAGGATTGTACCACCATGATGTCCAAGCCCAACGAGCTCCAAGACGACGCTCCCAAGTTCGACTTCACCACCATCCCTCTTTGTGGCATTGACGATGCCAAGTCTACCACGACTCTTTTTGAAGACGGCGCGACAACGACTGCGACTATGGAGCCTCTCAAGGAACAAGATTTGGAGGCGAGCGACAAGGTGGCGAGCAAGGATGATACTTCCATCTTTGGAGGCGAGAGTGATGATGTGCCATCTTCGGCCTTCATCCACGGCGACGGCGATGATGACTTGAGCGACTTATGCCACCATATTGAGAGTGAGAGTGACTTCACCACTAGCCCCATATATGATGAGTTGCCCCAATTCCCATGTGAGGAGAGCCACAACCCCCACCACTTGAGTGAGATGAGTGACTCCACCATATGTGACTTTGAGTGCACCTACTTTGAGGGAGTGAGTGAGCCACCACATAGAGAGAGTGTGATAGTTGATAGGTCTTGTGAGGCCATTTCGATTTCTAACAACTTAACCTCTACCTCTATTGTGTCTTCTCATTTGGTGCTAGGTCCCATATATGATGAGGCGCCTTCCCTCGACGACTTCGTCCCTCTTATGGACAAGACGATGGCCATGGTGGAATATGATGCACCCCCCACCTGGTTCCATCACGATGACGATGACCACGATTTGGTCTTTGCCACCTCACCTACACCACATGAGTGGAATGACAAAGGTAACATAGGTGAAGGTGATGAGCTAGTCCCACTAGTGGACATTGATTGCATGCATGATGTCGATCCTCCCATTGCCATGCTTCATGCTAGTATGATTTCCCCATGCGACGATTTACCCATTTATGATGAGTTTGATGATTGCCATGTGGAGTATATTAGTTGTGATGCCATGTTGCATAGGATTTCTTGTGTGAATTCTCTCGGTCACATCATGTTTGACAATCCGCTTGACTTGTCATATTCTATGCATGAGATCAACAATATGTCCAAACTGCAATCTCATCGTAGTAACTATGCATATGCCATTAAAATGAACCTAATTTGCACATATGGCATAGATGACAAGCCCATGGTTATTGGCATTTGTTTTTCTTGTGATGATATTGATATGCTTCCTTTGCATCATTGTTCATATATGCCATGCCATGACCACCTAGCTTCGGACATGCATTATTTGCCATGTTGTCAATTTTCTCCATATGATGTTTCCGCTATTGCTCATGAGGAGACCCCCATAGTTTCCTCATACATGTTTGGAGATTTTGATCACTCCCATCCATTGCATGATCCTCATAATTATGTGCACAATATGCTCCCCATGAATAATGCTATTGTTGTGCCACATACTTGCATGCTCAATTTGTGTCCCCTATCGTGTTATATATAACAACTATTCTTTCATGATGGATGACATGTTCATATACCATGCCTCAAATTTCTTTGAGCATTGCTTGTTTTGTGCTAACTCTCACGTGCACATACACATCATGATGGATGATGTGTACATTTACCACGCACACACTTTCTTTCGCTTGTGCCTTTCTTGTGTAGGTCATCACACTTACTCGTCAACCTCGCAAGCGCACGAGTTGACGAAACAAGCTCTAGAGAGCAATGAAGATGTGCGCCAACATGGAGTGCTTACCCTCCACCCACCCTCTACGCAACGAGCCTTTGCGCATTTCTTCTACATGGCCCTCACATGGTTATGGGTTATTGTCCATTATATATCCTTTGCCCATATTGCCATGTTCACTTTGCATGATATGCTCATTTCCATTTGGATGACATGCTTTGGTGACCCATGCTTTGCATTACACATGATCCATGATTCTAGCACTTGTATGTGTATTTGCATGCTTGGTGGAGATATCCCTTGTTATTGCCATGTTTGCTATGTATCCCATGCCTATGATGATACTTTGATCATGTTTCGCTTTCGTGCTCATGATATGTCATGTGCATTGCCTAGGCCTACTATTTGCTCACATGACATGATCGCCATGATTTCCTCTAGTGCGTTGCATCTTCGCTCCACTAGTTTGCACGGCATGATTACTACGATTGCTTGCCTTGTTGCATCACCGATGATACATACTTGCTCGTTTCATGCGGTTGATGACAACCATTGCCTTGATTTACACATGATTGCTATTGAATATTGTCCAATTGCTCCATATGTTGCCTCTCGCATGCTAGATGATTTGCCATGTATTGAGTGCAACAATGCTTTTAGTCTTGCTCATGAGATTGCCCCCATAGCTTTCTCCCATATGTTTGGAGCTTTTGCCATCTTTCATGTGAAGCATGCTTGTCTTCCTTCTTTGCACCATATGCCTAGTGCCATGAATATATCCATTGTTGCATCATATTATTCATGCACTTTTGCTTCTAATGGCTATGTGCAAGAGAAGAGAACCATCATGATGGATGATGTGTTTATCTACCGTGCACATACGTTCTTTGCTTGGTTGTGTGCATGTGTAGGATCCTTCGACATCGTGTCAACGTCCACTTCCCGTGAGTTGACCATTCGAGCTCTTGAGAGCGAGCCACTTTCGACCGGCGCGATTCTACATCACATTTCCTACCACTTCGGCATTGTGAAGGACGCACAAGGACATATTTTTGAGGTGATATCTTTCTTTTTTGAGAATCCCGACACCATGAGCATGCATATTGTGGAGCATACTTCATGTGTTGCTTGCACTATGACACATTGCACACATGCTAGAGATTTTATTTTGACTTGTCATTGCCACATTGCCATGCCTCATGATATATATGTCTTGTGTGTTGCATCGAACATGATTATCCCATGCTATTTCCATGTGTTTGATTGCAACAATGTCATTTCTTCACATATGCCATGTCCCATTGATTGCTACATGCTTGACTTGATTGCCTCACACATGATGAACATTTGCTCTTTCTATTGTGTTGAGTGCCACACTATCTTCACTACACCATATGCACATTATGCTTGGTTTGTCTTGCACTTGAACCATGTGTTTAGACACTTCATTTTATTTGGTGTTGTGAATGATTCTTATGCCTACCATAGACCATTTGTTGAACGCTTGATGCATGCTTGCTATGACCTCGAGGAAGATGCTTGTTATCTTGTCACACATATTTGCATCTCTACCTCCCGTTTGCATGCTTGTTTCCATGATGATCTTGATTGTGCTCAGTTTATGTGCTTACATGCCATGTCTCATTCCTTTGTCACACCTTATGCTATACATGACGACAACACTTGTTGGGTGAATCGCCTCTTGAATGCTTGGTTTTGCACTAACGCTAACCACATTTGTTTTTCCAAGTGTATGTTGTCCTTACTCCATTTAAAGGAATCACAAGACGGTGCGACATTGGAGAGTGCCCATTTCGAGCTTGAAGATGATGAGTACTTGGTGATCGTCCACTTCTACACGGTGAAGCCATCTCTTTTCCATGGTGATTTGGTTTTCGATCCGAGGTCGGATCTTTCCCAAGGGGGGGGGGGGAGATGATGCGGAGCATCCTACGTACATCACCATGTCAAGAGCCCGTTTGGCAAGTGACACGTGCGACATCTACTCCACATACACAAAGGTGAATCATCTCCTTTACGCGTGTTCACTTGACCCCTTCGAGGATGGTATACTACTTGACACTCCACTCGTGTGCATACATAGGTATTGTCGGAGCACCACGGACGAGGAGGAGGAGTGCCAGCGCACGTGTACAACTACACCGTCCGTGAGGGAAGCTTGGAAGAGAAGGAAGAAGAAGGATGGACAAGCTTCTGAAAAAGCCCGGAACCTCCGGCCTCCAGCCCGGAACATCTGGCCCCCGGAACCTCCGGCCCTCGACACTCCAGGCGACGCCCGGACGCACCAACTCTCTGTCCAGCCCGGACCCCGCCCGGAACCTGACCGGACCCTCCGGCCCCCGGAACATCTGGCCTGCCCGGAACTTCCGCCCCCCGGAAACCAGCCCAGCTCCCGCCGTGCAAACTCTCTGGATAGCCCGGACCCTTCCCGGAACCTGCCCGGAACTTCCGGCCTCCGGAACCTCCGGCCCTTCCCAGAACTTCCGGCCCTGCCTGCGTGCATTGACTTGGGCCGAGGCCCGTGTACCCCTTCGCCCCCTAGACTATATATACCCTTCTTCCACCTACGTTTTAGGGCTAGCAAATATGATAGCTCATCTTAGTTGAGCTTTGCTCCTACCTCTACTCTTGAGAGAGAGAGAGAGACCAGTCCCATGGAGTTCAAGACCTCCATGTGAGAAGATCCTCCTGGATATCAAGACCTCGACTCCTCTCCGGATCGGGATGAACTAGCTACCGTTTGTATCATCCTTTGTTAACTTTGGATCGTGAATCTCTCCGTGTGTATGTGGATTTAGCACATGTGTGATTGTGTCTTGTTTATTTGAGTGTTTCCTCTCGTTTTCCCCTCTCGTGTTCTTCGTGTTCTTCGCGGGATCCGCTCCAATTGTGAAAGATCGACACCATTAGGGTTCCACCCTACATCATATGTGGTTGCATGTTGCATATGATGTCTACCTTGTATTGCTTCTAAATTGGTTAAATTGCATCTGCTTAGCCATATACTGTGAATATGACATGCCTTCCTGTTTTTGGTACATACTGCACTGTCTATTAACCATGTTCTTACATCAAACTAATGTTCTTGTGTATCCCTCATCAATCACTTATGATGAGACGGGCACACCCGTGGGTTAGTGTGAGACGCGCTACTCTTTTAAAGAGTGCAGTGTCATCCTCCCCACATGATTCTCAACAAACAACAAGTCTAGATGAAGATAGTCAACGTAGCTCTATAGTTGGTGACCGCATTTCCCCTACACCACCATTGCAGGTGCTTGCTCTAACTTGGCAGTGTGATTTGTGGTTGCATGTTGCATATGGTGTCTAGCTTGTAATTCTTCTAATTTGGTTAAATTGCATCTGCTTAGTTTACACATTATAGCTGTGAATATGACATGCCTTCCGGTTTTTGGTACATAGTGCATCTGTCTATTAACCATGTTCTTACATCAAACTAATGTTCTTGTGTATCCCTCATCAATCACTTATGATGGGACAGTCACACCCGTGGGTTAGTGTGAGACACGCTACTCTTTTAAAGAGTGTAGTTCATGCTCCCCACATGATTATCAAGAAACAGGAAGGCAAGATGAAGATAGTCAACGTAGCTCTGAAGTTGATGACCACATTTCCCCTACACCAGCATTGCAGGTGCTTGATCTAACTTGGCAGTGTGATATGTGGTTGCATGTTAAGTATGGTGTCTAGCTTGTATTGCTTCTAATTAGGGTAAATTGCATCTGCTTAGTTTACACATTATACATGTGAATATGACATGCCTTCTTGTTTTTGGTACATACTACATCTATCTATTAACCATGTTCTTACATGAAACTACTATTCTTGTGTATCCCGCATCAATCACTTACGATGAGACACCTTTATTCGTTGCATATTGCATATGATTTCTACCATGTAGCTATGTATTGCTTCTAATTTGTTGAAATACCCTTATTAGCCCGCCCTTTTAATTTGGCAGAGTGATATTGGTTGCATCTTTCATATGGTGTCTAGCTTGCATTGCTTCTAATTAGTTGAAATGCCTTCTGCTTAGTTCACACATGATAGGTGTGAATATGCAATGCTGTCCTTTTTTCCGTACATATTCCATCCTCCTATCATGCGGTTGCCTTACATCAAAGTAGTGTTCATCAGTATCATGCATCAATGAGTTCTGAAAAGCAATTTTTATTCCTTTTTCTTGTGGGTTTGACTTTACAAGGCAAAATCAAAAAAGAGGAAGGGGATGATGGTGGTGCTCTGCAGCAACGTAAACGGACTATCTATACACATTCTCCTTGTACTTCTAGTGCATTACAAGTTCCAAGTCTCATCTCCCCTACTCCACCATCCCAGGTGCTTGCTCTAACTTGGCAGTGTGATATCTGGTTGCATGTTGCATATGGTGTCTAGCTTGTATTGCTTCTAATTAGGGTAAAATGCATTTGCTTAGCTTACACATTATACATGTGAATATGACACGCCTTCTTGTTTCTGGTACATACTATATCTGTCTATCACACCATGTTCTTACATCAAAATTACTGCTGTTGTGTATGCTGCATCAATCACTTACGATGAGACACCTTTAACTTGGCAGTGTGATATTGGTTGCATCTTGCATTGATTTCTAGCTTGTACTGCTTCTAATTTTTCAAAATTCCACTTATGACGAGACACTTTTAACTTGGCAGAGTGATATTGGTTGCATCTTTCATATGTTGTCTAGCATGCATTGCTTCTAATTTCTTGAAAATCCTTCTGCTTAGTTGACACATCATAGGTGTGAATATGTCATGCGGTCCTGTTTTCATACATATTCCATCCTCGTATCATGTGTTTGCCTTACATCAAAATATTGTTCATCATTCATTCATTCATTCATGAATGAGTTCTGAAGAGTGAATTTTATTCCTTTTTCTTGTTGGTTTGACTTCACAATGCAAAATCAATACAGCGGAAGGAAATTAGTAAGGCAGTGGATGATGGTGATCCTTCCGAGCAACTGAAACAGAGGGTCTCTATAGATTCTACTCAGCCATCCTCCCAACAAGATTCGCAAGACAACGCAAGGCTAGACAATCAACGTAGTTGTGTAGATGATGAACACATCTCCCCTCCTCCACCATCACAGGTGCTTGCTCTAACTTGGCACTGTTATATGTGGTTGCATGTTGCGTATGATGTCTAGTTTGTATTGCTTCTAATTTTGTTGATTTGCATCTGCTTAGTTTACACATTATACTTGTGAATATGACACGTGTTCCTGTTTCTAGAACATACTAAATCTGTCTATCACACCATGTTCTTACATCAAAGTACTGTTGTGTATCCTGCAACAATCACTTACCATAAGACACATTTAACCCCGGAGTGTGATATACGTTGCATCTTGCATTGTCTTCTAGCTTGTACTGCTTCTAATTTGTTGAAATGGCACTTATGACGAGACACTTTTAAGAGTGATATTGGTTGCATGTTCATATGGTGCCTAGCTTTCATTTCTTCTAATTTGTTGAAATGTCTTCTGCTTAGTGTTTTTCATACATATTCCATCCTCCTATCATAGGTGTGAATATGCAATGCTGTCCTTTTTTTCGTACATACTCCGTCCTCCTATCATGCGCTTGCCTTACATCAAAGTAGTCTTCGTCTGTATCATGCACCAATGAGTTATGCAGAGCCAATTTTATTCCTTTTCTTGTGGTTTTGACTTCAGAAGGCAATATCAAAAAAGAGGAAGGAAAAGAGTAAGTTAGGGGATGTTGGTGATCCTCCGGACCAACGCAAACGGAGGCTCTCTAGATTTGCCACTGCTACTGCTACTGCAGTTGAAGTTCCAAGTCTATATGATGACTCCATCTCCCCTACTCCACCATCGCAGGTGCTTTCTCTAACTTGACAGTGTGATAATTGGTTGCATGCTGCATATGGTGTATAGCTTGTATTTCTTCTAATTTGATTAAATTGCAGCTGGTGAGTTTATACGTTATACATGTGAATATGACATGCCTTTCTGTATCTAGAATACACTGCATCTGTCTATCACACCATGTTCTTACATCAAAGTACTGTTGTTGTGTATCCTGCATCAATCACTTATGATGAGACACCTTTAACTTGGCAGTGTGATATTGGTTGCATCTTGCATTGATTTCTAGCTTGTACTGCTTCTAATTTTTCAAAATTCCACTTATGACGAGACACTTTTAATTTGGCAGAGTGATATTGGTTGCATCTTTCATATGGTGTCTAGCTTGCATTGCTTCTAATTTCTTGAAAATCCTTCTGCTTAGTTGACACATCATAGGTGTGAATGTGTCATGCGGTCCTGTTTTCATTTATATTCCATCCTCGTATCATGTGTTTGCCTTACATCAAAGTATTGTTCGTCAGTCATTCATGCATGAATGAGCTCTAAAGACCGAATTTTATTCCTTTTTCTTGTCGGTTTGACTTCACAATGCAAAATCAATACAACGGAAGGAAATTAGTAAGGTAGTGGATGATGGTGGTCCTTCCGAGCTACTGAAATAGAGGGTCTCTACAGATTCTACTTAGCCATCCTCCCAACAAGATTCGCAAGACAACGCAGGGCTAGACAGTCAACGTAGTTGTGTAGATGATGAACACATCTCTCCTACTCCACCATCACAGGTGCTTGCTCTAACTTGGCACTGTTATATGTGGTTGCATGTTGCGTATGATGTCTAGTTTGTATTGCTTCAAATTTTGTTGATTTGCATCTGCTTAGTTTACACATTATACTTGTGAATATGACACATGTTCCTGTTTCTAGAACATACTAAATCTGTCTATCACACCATGTTCTTACATCAAAGTACTGTTGTGTATACTGTAACAATCACTTACCATAAGACACATTTAACCTCGGAGTGTGATATACATTGCATCTTGCATTGTCTCCTAGCTTGTACTGCTTCTAATTTGTTGAAATGGCACTTATGACGAGACACTTTTAAGAGTGATATTGGTTGCATGTTCATATGGTGCCTAGCTTTCATTTCTTCTAATTTGTTGAAATGTCTTTTGATTATTGTTTTTCATACTTATTCCATCCCCCTATCATAGGTGTGAATATGAAATGCTGTCCTTTTTTTCGTACATACTCCGTCCTCCTATCATGCGCTTGCCTTACATCAAAGTAGTCTTCGTCTGTATCATGCATCAATGAGTTATGCAGAGCCAATTTTATTCCTTTTGTTGTGGTTTTGACTTCAGAAGGCAATATCAAAAAATAGGAAGGAAAAGAGTAAGTTAGGGGATGTTGGTGGTCCTCCGGACCAACGCAAACGGAGGCTCTCTAGATTTGCCACTGCTACTGCTACTGCAGTTGAAGTTCCAAGTCTATATGATGACTCCATCTCCCCTACTCCACCATCGCAGGTGCTTGATCTAACTTGACAATGTGATAATTGGTTGCAGGTTGCATATGGTGTATAACTTGTATTTCTTCTAATTTGATTAAATTGCACCTGCTGAGTTTATACGTTATACATGTGAATATGACATGCCTTTCTGTATCTAGAATAAACTGCATCTATCTATCACACCATGTTCTTACATCAAAGTATTGTTGTTGTGTATCCTGCATCAATCACTTATGATGAGACATGTTTAACTTGGCAGTGTGATATTGGTTGCATCTTGCATTGATTTCTAGCTTGTACTGCTTCTAATTTTTCGAAATTCCACTTATGACGCGACACTTTTAACTTGGCAGAGTGATATTGGTTGCATCTTTCATATGGTGTCTAGCTTGCATTGCTTCCAATTTCTTAAAAATCCTTCTACTTAGTTGACACATCATAGGTGTGAATATGTCATGCCGTCCTGTTTTTCGTACATATTCCATCCTCCTCATACGGTTGTCTTACATCAAAGTATTGCTTGTCTGTATCATGCATCAATGAGTTCTGAAGAGCGAATTTTATTCTTTTGTGCTGTGGGTACGGCTTGACATGGCAAAGTAAAAAAAGAGCAAGGAAAAGAGTATGGTAGGGGATGCTGTTAGTTGTCAGGTGCAACGCAAAAGGAGCTTCCCTCGAGATTCTGCAGGTACTTATAGTGCAGAAGAAGGTCAAAGTCCACCGGCTAAATCTACAAAGACAGTAACCCCTGCCCCACCAGCTGTAGCACCTCCTTCCATAGTACCGACATCTCAACGAGTTACTCATTCGAATGTTCCGCAAGTGGCATGTTCCCAAGCTGCCTGCCTACCTAACACTACTTCTGAAGCACTGCTGACACTACAGGACTTGGCAAGATCAGATGAACCTCATGAGCATGAACACCAAGATGGTACGTGACCGAGTCAAGTTGTAGTTGCTTGCTCCTTTATATGTACTCTCACAGTTTGATGTGCACTAACAATTTCCATATTCGTTGTTGAACTAGCACCTTGGTGCAAGAGGAAACAGACATCAGGGATAATGCTTGACAGGTTAACAAAATCTAAAGGAGGAAGAATGGAGATCCATTTTGAGGTAGGTTTAAAAAGGCCACATGATGCTACAGAGTCAGCCAAGTTAGTATCAGAGGCAGCCATTGCCATTAGGTGTCATGCACGTATCCTGCCAACGTGGATCCAGTACAGGAATGACAAAGACGAAACCCAGTTTAACACCTTCCTTGACCATTTATCCGTAAGTAATGTTATTCATCGCAATTTGTAATATTGTCTTGCTCTGTCCCATACTTCCTAGGTTGCTCCTAATGAGACTCCCATTCTTTTTTCAACAGATGAGGTTCAAGTTGGATCCGAAAGATGATGCAACCAAACAAGCATTGTCGTGCGTACGACCATCTATGGGGCCATCTAGCCCCTTTGCGGTTCGACTATGGGAATGCACAAGCACAAAGAGCAGAATCAGCAGAGAACGCAAAGGTTTTTACCCAGGTTCGGGCCACTGTGAGGTATAAAACCCTACTCCTGCTTTCGTGTATTATACATGGAGAGCCCAAGTACAAGGTGCGCTTCGTCCCAACAAGGTGCAAAGGGAAGCAGCTACGCATGCAAAGTGAGCTAGAGTGTCTAATGATCGATCCTTGTAAAGGTTGGCCTGGCCCTCCTTTTATAGCTCAAAGGGGTAACCACAGTGGCAAAACAGTCATTACAAGTTGATTAGATAGCAAACAGTGCTATCATACCTAACTCTGCCGGTTTAGGACAAAAGCATTTAATGCGCCATTAGGTGTCATGTGGAGGAGTAGCCCCGGCAAAGTTTCCGCACCGCTCGCCCAGCTACCTCATATTATCTTGACACGCCTCCTGGACGGGTGTCATTAAAGTTAAATCTCCTTCCAGCAAGCTGACACGTGCCCCGACAAATCTCACCAAAATGCCTGCACGGTCGACACCTCACCGATTAGCGACTAGCTGCTCGGTGTAGTGGAGCGCTGACGAGCTGGCGAGGTCTTGCCGGGCACAGAGCTTGCTGGGCCTTTATCTTGCTGGCTCAAGCCTTTCCGGCAAGTATCGCCTTGATAGCTAGCACAAGTCATGTGCCTCTTGATACTTTGTCTTGATCTTCTCCCCAGTAGCTTCTGCAACTGGTCTTGAATCTTGATCTTGGTGAACTCCGGCAAGCCTGGCCATCAAGAAGGCTGCTACTGTCTGTGCATAAGTTAGGGTATAAAATACCCATGTTTTATACACCGATAGGAGCCCCCGGGCCTGGGCCATACGCGCGTCCGAAGCGTCGTTGGGCTAGGCCCAAATGATGCACAGACACGCGGCGGGAAATTACCGCCGTAATCTTTGCAATGATGATTTCCCTCGAAGCATGCCCACGCTGCGCATTAAATGCGGGACGCAGGAGTGGTGGACTATAGCGATTATCTCACGGTAGTGCGCCTACAAAGGCGCTGCCAAGGCAAACAGTAAAGAGCCAGCCCTCTCGTGCCTTCCCCATAAAAAGGCAGCCGCGAGGGGATGCTGCTCATTCACCCTTGCCCCCCTTTGCTTCATCTTCTTCCTCTAGCCAGAGCCACTTTCGGCGCCACCGCCGCCGCTGATTCTCGCCTCACCTCGACTCCCTCTTCTCTCCCTGAGCACTGATGGCACCCAAGAAGACCGATGCAGCGGGGAAGAAGCCTTCCAAGCCTGTCGATCCCAAGGCAGAGAAGAAGAAGAAGGATTTGGAGGAACTGGAGAAACGGCGGAGGGAGAACGTGGTATTCTCGCCGCCGGCGCTGGATGAGAATACCCTGATCGAGAGGTATGCCTATATGTGGGGGCGAGACACCAAGGATCACAAGGCCCCAGTGGTGCTCCCCGCCGGAGGCAAGACCCCCTCAGATTCATATCCATTTTTCTGTGCGTACTTTTATTGCGGGCTGGTTCCTCCCTTCTCGGATTTCTTTAGCGCAATGATGTACAACTTTGGGTTCAGACTGCTGGATTTTACCCCAAATGCCATAACTTGCATGTCAGTCTTTGCCCATTTCTGTGAGAATTTCATCAGAGTGGCCCCCAACGTTGATCTGTTCCGCCATTTCTTCATTCCTCGAATCGAAGGCAAGGCGCTTTCCGGCAGAGTCACATGGATTCCCAGGGCCAAGACCAAGGACCAGTACCTTCCCAGGCAGCTACACTTGAAGTGGGAGGAGTGGCGAGCTAAGTGGTGCTGGATCCAGGAAAAGGATTTTCCAGTTTTTGCTTGTCGCGCACAGAGCGAGTCATATGCGGCGACGACTGGAGCAATTTGGGCGCCAGCGACAAGAGACTTGGCCTGACACTGAACCGCATTGCTCGCCTCAGAGCCGCCAAGCTGACTATAGAGATGGTGCGTGCTGATTTCCTCCGGCGACGCATCGCGCCGCTGCAGAAGAGGGAAAGATTCACCTGGGAGTACCAGAACGCAGGCGACATCATGCGGTTGTACCCAGGCCTCGGCAACAATCTAACTGTCATGGAGCACGCCTGCCTCTGTGAACAACTGTTCAGATCTACCGGGACCTTCCACTTGCCGGACCAGATCGTCCCCTTGCATATCAATTCCGCCAAAGACTCCATCTTGGCGATGATGCCAGAGTGTAATGCACAAGGAGTTGAACCCCTCTGGCCAATGCCTACTTTGGAGAACGAAATGGACTGGGCCTCAAACTTGATGGAGAAGGCTTCCCGGATAAAGGGGGATCTCATTAAGGCCACCAAGGATGAGGAACTAGCATACATCACTAGCAAGGCCGCAGAAGTTGCCAGAATTAGCAGAGCTGGCGGTTCTCAGGTCGCGGCAACCGAAGACAATGAAGAAGAACATCCCGTAGAGGAGGTTGCCGAGGAACACCAAGAAGAGCCTGCCGGGAATGAGACTGCCGGGGAACCCGAAGATGATGAAGAAGAAGGTCCTCGGGCTGCAAAGAAGAGGGCACGCCTTCTTCAGAAAATGGCCAGTCAGGAGCTAGTGCGCGCTTCCTCGCCAAAGGCTGGCCCCGTCGTGAAGAAGACGACTACTAGAACGGGCCACCAAGAGGAAGTGCGCCGGCAACCAACTCGGCGTCCATGAGCTCAGCACCCATCTCCCTAGCAAGAGGTTGTCGGAGGAGTCGGGTCTTCTCAGCCGGCAAGCTCATCCCCTCCGGCACTCAAAAGGGCCAGGGAATTGCCCCCGCCGACGAAATATGACCTATCCATCCTCAGCGAGTCAGAAGACGAGGAGTAAGTACAATTGTTTTATATTCAACAAGTCTTGACTCCATCTTGATCATGATTTTTGACTTGATTCTTTTCTGTTTTTGTAGAGACACAGAGCCACTTGTGCATCGGGCCAAGTGATCCAAGGCTGCAGTGGGAGGCGAGCCCGCGGCAAGCACTGGGCAAGGGGGCGTGTCTGCTGACACCATCGTCATCAGCCCCCAGCCCAGCCCCCTGCGTGAGGCCGTGATGCAATTCCCACTCGCCAGTACTGGCGCCGAAGCTTCTTCTTCCGGTCTCGACAAGGAGGTAGGAGAAGGCCACCAGGAGGAAGAGCGCCAAGAGGCGGATCCTACTGTGGTTCCTCCGTCAACCACCGTCCCAGAGAGTGCCTCTCCAACAAGGGCCTCCATTGATGAGCCCGCCCGCACTGAAATAGTCCCGACAAGTGAAACTATTGGAGACCGAGCGGCGGCAACCGAAGTTGCCGGGGAAGGAATTGCCCTTCCACAGCAAGCGTCAATAGGCAATCCACTTGTTTTTAAGCACTTTCCAATTTTTTTTGTTTTCTTGAACTTGACTTCTAACTGATTTCTATTTTATCCTTTGCTTCTGTTTCATTCTGCAGCCCCCACCTCTCCTGAAGAAGGGGAGATTCTTGCACATGTGGCAGATATTGCAAAGGAAGCTGCTGATCAAGCCGCCAAGATTGCTGTCGAAGAGGCCACCAATCCTGCTATTGAGGAAGTAAGGGAAGTTGCCGGGGATATAAGGGAGTCCTCCGGCGACACATCTGCTCCCATCCAAACGAGCACAGAAATGGTGGTGGTTGTCGCTGGCCAGCCAGACTCTGCCATTCAGCCAACTGCCCAATCTTTGACGGATGTACTTGTTCTTGCCGCTCCTCACCAAGGGTCCGAAGCCCCCAGCTGCGAGTAATCTCTGCGTCAAAGTCCAGCTCTGCAGTGGCAGAGCTGGACTTTGACGCAGAGATTACTCGCATACTTGCCTCCATCCCCAAGAGCACCCTTGAATCCGACAACGCTGCCGATAGCACATCAGATCTTGCCTTCCTGGAAACCATGGCTGCAGGCCTCAGGGATGTGCAAGAGCGCTATGGCAAGCGATGGGATAAGCTCCAAGATGAACATACAACTCTAGATGTAATTGAGGAGAAATTGAAGAAAAAGGCTGAGGATATCCGGACTTGGTATAATAACCAGTCTCTTAACCTGAGGAGGCAAGAGGAAAAACATGCCGCTGCCCAAGAGAAGGCGACAGCTCTGGACGGCAAGTTGGCAGAGCGCGAGGCACAGCTCAACGCCCGAGAGAAGAATCTTGCCGCACAAGAGGAAGCTCTTGCCGCTAAACTTCGTGGCAAAGATGAAGAAATCGAGAAACTCCTTGAGCAAAGGACGCAAGAGCTGGAGAAGAAACATAAGGATTTCATCGAGACCCAGGCTCAGGAAAATGCCGCCAAGCTCAAGGAGGTTACTGATGAAGCTGCCGCTGCTACCGCCACCAAGGCGGATCTTGATTCCCAGTTGACCAAGTTGAAAGAAGAGCTCACCGGCAGCAGTAAAGAGGTTGAGACTCTCAAGGGCGAAGCACAGAAAGCAGCCCTCACCTTAGGGGAACTACAGACGCAGCTCTCGTCCAAGAATCAAGATCTCAATACTGCCACCAAAGTAACTGAGGATTTGAAATCCAAACTTGTGGGTCTGGAAAAAGATCTTGAATCCGCCAAGGAGTGGGAAAGAATCCCGACGGAGAAGCTTGCCGTGGAAGAAACTCTTCGGGAAGATGCCGAGAATAAATTCACGGAGCTGCGTGAGGTGATCTCCCTTTGGACGAAGAGGCTTGTTGACATTGCCGAGCATAGAACTTCCCAACTCGCCGTCATGGATATGAAGAGCTGGAGCTTCACTGTAAACGATCATGAGATTGCCAGCTCCAGATTAGACGGCCCCATTGATGCACTGAAGACATATCATGATGACAGGTCTGCCTCATTTGCCGATGAATCCCGGAAGTTTGCGCGCAACGTCCTTTACAAGGTGCTGCTCAAGCTCGCACATCGCCATCCTGACCTTGACCTCTTCGGGATCTTCAGAAAGTTGCCGCAGGACACCGATGTCACCGCCGCCGACAGGATCACTGCTCCTCTTGCCGACAAGGTTCTCCACGTTCCCAGGATCCAAGGCGATCGTCGGGATTAAACTTGTCATAGTATTCGCCACAGTGCTGTCATGTAAAAGATACATTCGATCTTATGTTAGATCTGCACTGATTTTGTGATGTAATATAACTTGCATTAATGAATGAATGTATGCCATCTCCCTTGTTTCACTTTGTCTTCGTATGATATTTTTATACCCTATGCGTACCGGAAGCTTGCCGGTGCGTGCACTTGCCACGAGCGCTTGAGGAACGGGTCCTTAGCAGCCTACCGGTAGTGTTGCCACCGACAAGTTTTCATTTGACATTTTCAAAATGCAGCTACTTAAATTGTTGAGTGGACTCGAAACAAAGTAAGAGCGCAACTGATCACGACAAGGTTCCTTCGCGTGCAGGTTTTTTCATACAAACACAGAATCGTTCAAGGGAAATTGAAAAATGTAACAAGGAAATCGTTTCAAAGTTTTTCAACTTAGCTTTTCCTTGTACTTCTTTTCTTGTCGCACAAAGTGATCACTTGAACGTCATTAAGTGGTATCCCCATCGTCACTCCCCCCGGGAAACTTGCACGCGAGGAATCCTTCTGTCCTTTGAGAAAAAGAATGAAGAGAAAAGAGTGGTTTGGAAACCTTGACGGTTCATTAACCATTTCATACAAATCAAAGCGTAATCACAACATCACATGCATTCATACATAAAGGAATATGTACAAAGAGTTGCGAAACACTTAGCTTTATTTCACTTATGGACAGGATCTGCGCCTGGCTTTGTACAAAGGGTTACAAGTCTTGCCGACAAAGCTTGTACAAAAGAGGTTGCCGGGAGGCCCGGCAACTGCGCCTTATGGGTAGAACTTGCGAAGATGCTCAATATTCCATGAGTTTTGCACTGGGATGCCATTTTCGGTCTCCAGACGGACCGCGCCAGGTCTGGTGACTCGTGCTACCCGATAAGGGCCTTCCCACTTCGGTGTCAACTTGTTTGAATTCTTGGCGGACAGAATGCGCCGAAGAACAAGGTTGCCTTCCTCAAGGCTTCGGGCGTGCACCTTGCGGCTGTGATAGCGGCGCAAGGCTTGCTGGTAGCGTGCAGCTCGCATAGCTGCCCGAAGACGATCTTCCTCAAGGAGCATGGCGTCATCTTGCCGCAGCTGCTCTTGCTTCGCCTCATCGTAGGCGAGCACTCGAGGTGACCCATATGTGAGTTCTGTGGGGAGCACAGCTTCTGCACCATAGACTAGGGAGAAGGGCGTTTGGCCGGTAGCTCGATTTGGTGTCGTCCTGAGTGACCAAAGAACCGCCGGCAACTCATCAATCCAGTGTCTTCCACACTTGTGCAGCCTGTCAAACGTTCTTGTTTTGAGGCCTTGCAATACTTCAGCATTTTCCCTTTCCGCTTGACCGTTGCTTCTCGGGTGAGCAACAGATGCAAAATAAATTTTGCTGCCAAGGTCTTGGATGTACTGCATGAAGGTGCGGCTCGTGAACTGTGTGCCGTTGTCGGTAATGACCCTGTTGGGCACACCAAAATGGCAAACCAATCCCTTGAAGAACTTGACGGCTGACTGTGCTATCACCTTCCTCACTGACTCCACTTCAGGCCACTTCATGAACTTATCGATTGCGACGTACAAGAACTGGAAGCCCCCGATAGCACGGGGAAAAGGGCCTAAAATGTCGAGCCCCCAGACTGAGAAGGGCCAGGAGAGAGGTATAGTTTGGAGAGCTTGAGCTGGCTGATGTATATTCTTTGAATGAAACTGGCATGCTTCACACTTGGTTACTAGCTCAGTTGCATCCTGGAGAGCAGTGGGCCAATAGAAACCTTGCCGGAAAGCTTTTCCGACAAGTGCTCTTGATCCTATGTGAGATCCACATACACCTCCATGTATCTCTGCCAACAGCTTTAGTCCACCTTCCCGGCAAATACACTTCAATTTCACACCGTTTGGCCTCTTTCTGTGCAGAATGTTATCCACAAACCGATACATACTTGACCGACGGGCTACTTTCTTAGCTTCTTCTTGGTCATCGGGAAGTTCTCCTGTTTGAAGGAAATGAACTATCTGCTGTGCCCAAGTTGGAGCATGTGGCTCGATGACAAGGACTAAAGGCATCTCTTCGGCTGTGGGAGCGCTTGCCTCAGCGGCAAGAACCTGAGGTTCTGCGCGAAGCCGCTGCTCACCGACAAGCGTGTCGTTGTCTCCGGCAATTTTCTTGCCGGCAGCTTCTGGGAGCTTTGCCGGAAAATACTTACCGGTGTTCAACTTTCTTCTATTGTTTGCCTGCATTGATGGAGTGACTGATGGTTGATTCAAATGGAGCACAAAAGTTCCCGGTTCCACAGGAAGCTTTTGAGCAGCACACTTTGACAGGTGATCAGCAATGCTGTTTTCCGCATGAGGAATGTGCTCTGTTTGCAATCCGTCAAAGTGCACTTCCAATTTCCTCACTTCTTCCACATATGCTTCCATCAATGGGCTCTGATAATCTTTGTTGACTTGCTTTACAACGAGCTGTGAGTCGCCACGGATGATCAACTTTCTGATTCCAAGATCCACCACGATCCTGAGACCGGCAAGGAGCCCTTCGTACTCAACAGTGTTGTTTGTAGCTTTCTCCCTGGGAAAGTGCATTTGGATTACATACTTGAGGTGCTCTCCGGTGGGTGCGACAAGCATCACTCCAGCACCGGCGCCTTGTAGCGAAAAGGCACCGTCAAAGTACATGATCCATTCTTTAGTCATTTCTTTGCCGAGGAGAGTTGATTCTTGAATCTCTTCGTCTTGCGTTGGCGTCCATTCTGCAATGAACTCCGCCAAGGCTCTGGTTTGAATAGTTGAAGTGCTTTCAAACTTGAGTGCAAAGCTTGACAACTCCAACGCCCACTCCACCATCCTGCCGGTTGCATCTGGATTTCTCAAAATTCACTGCAACGGAAAGCGAGTGACGACGGTAATCTCATGTGCTTGAAAGTAATGGCGCAGCTTTCTTGAGGCCATGAGGAGACCGAAAAGCAATTTTTGCACACTAGAGTATCTTGACCTAGCCCCTTGCAAAAGGGAGCTTACAAAGTAAACTGGGCACTGCACCAATTTCTTCTTAGGCACTATCTGCTGACTTGCTTCTTTTGCTTGCGCTGTTTCTGATTCATCGGCACCAGATTTTGCAGGAGAAGATTCCGGCTTGTCGCTTGATGGGCTTGCCGCTGCTGCTTCTTTGTCATCAACTTCCCTCTGTGCCACTAATGTAGCACTGACCACTTGATTTGTTGCCACCAAATATAGCAACAATGGTTCTTGTGGCTTAGGCGCAACTAGGGTAGGCACAGAGGAGAGGTATCTTTTCAAATCCTGCAGCGCGGCCTCCGCTTCTGGAGTCCATTTCATTGGACTTGCCTTTTTCAAAATTTTGAAAAACGGCAAGGCGCACTCAGCAGACTTTGAAATAAACCTACTCAACGCAGCAACGCAGCCGGCAAGACACCGCACATCCTTGACGCGCTTCGGTGCTTCAATTTGCTCAATGGCTTTGATCTTGTCGGGATTGGCTTCAATTCCACGTTGAGATACAATGAACCCGAGAAGCTTGCCGGATGGAACACCAAACACACACTTCTCAGGGTTGAGCTTCAGATTGATCTTGCGCAGATTTGCAAATGTCTCTTCTAGATCTTGAATGAGGGTTGATTTGTCTTTGGTTTTGACCACTATGTCATCCATGTATGCTTCCACATTTCTGTGCAATTGAGGCTCAAAACCAATTTGGACAGCTCTTGCAAAGGTTGAACCAGCACTCTTTAATCCGAAAGGCATACGCACGAAACAGTATGTACCACATGGAGTAATGAATGCGGTTTTCTCCTCATCCTCCTTGGCCATAAAAATCTGATGATAACCAAAATATACATCAAGAAAGGAGAGTAGGTCGCAGCCGGTAGTAGAATCAATAATTTGATCAATGCGCGGCAAGGGAAAAGGATCCTTTGGACATGCTTTGTTGATATCAGTATAGTCAATACAAAGTCTCCACTTTCCATTTGCTTTGCGTACTACAACAGGATTTGCCAACCACGTTGGATGTAGCACACCTCTAACTAAACCAGCTACTTCTAGCTTCTTTATTTCTTTGGCAATGAATTGCTGCCATTCCAAAGCTTGATTCCTGACCTTCAGCTTGACGGGCCGAGCATGAGGACAGATGGCAAGATGGTGCTCAATTACCTCCCTGGGAACACCGGGGATGTCAGATGGTTGCCATGCAAACACATCGACATTCGCCCACAGGAAGGCAACGAGCGCTCTTTCCTATTTGCTGCTGAGAGAGGCACTGACGGTGAAGATACCGCCCGTGCCGTCCTCCTTTGCTGGCACCTTCTTGGTTGTTGGTGGAGTAACTTTGGATTTCTTGGCGGTAGAGCTCTCTGACAAGTCCTCAACGGGTGCGCAGCACTCCGAAGAGGTGCGTTTCCCGGAAGACTTATCAGAAGTCTTGCCGCTCTTCTTGCTCTTCTTTTTCTCGTTGACAGGAGCAGGTGCCTTGACGTCAGATGCTGCAACCGCCTCTCTGTAAAGCTTGTCGACACAGATAACTGCATCCTTCTTGTCGGAGTTGATGGTTAAAACACCCATCGGCCCTGGCATCTTCAGCGTGTTGTAAGCATAGTGAGATGCTGTCGTGAATTTCGCCAAGGCTGGGCAACCAAGAATTCCATTATATGGCAAGGGGATCTCGACGACATCAAAAACTATCTTTTCTGTCCTGTAGTTCAGTTCCCCGCCAAACGTCACCGGCAAAGTGATCTTTCCTTTGGGCTGTGTGGCACCCCGGCTCAGAGAACCGGTTTACCAGTGTTTCCAACCCAGAGATCATGTCTTCTGGAAACACACAACAACTTGGAACAGAACTGAACTGAACTTTATTGATAGATCTCGAGTACAAGCTCATAATTTACATGATAGCGAGGCCAGAAGCACTGCACGTGCTATGACAATATCTACATTATTTATGGGACATAACAGGGCCTCGATACTACTGGGTAGACTACGGCATAGCGGAACATAGCGCGGAAACTCCATCCACAGGGACACTGCTGTGGACACGGCCTAGTTAGCGTAGCACGAACCTTCGGGACCTCCGTCCTCGGCTTCTCCTGCATCTGGCATGATACGCCAGGTGAGTACTTGGAATGTACTCGCAAGCTCATGGCAACCAAAACAATGCAGCAAACAATAGCATGGCAATAACAGATTAAGTGCTTAGATTGCTCACTTACTGGTATCCAGTACCAACTTACTCTCATCTGGGTTGTCCCACAACCCTCGGAATGCTCACCATCCACAGAGCACTTCCGAACATAAGACAAGTTCTTCCATCATTATCATCTTTAGGGTGGTTAACCATACAGTGGCCTAGTACGGACTGTCCAATACCGTGGACGCGGCTATTCGAATAGATTCTTACACTCTGCAGAGGTTGCGCACTTTACCCACACTATGGAGTACCTGGCCTCGTGATCCCATTCGGGTGGACCGGTGGTGCTCCAAAGAAACCTGCCTGACCCGTGACTCCTCTACGCCGGACTGCTTCCGAGGTGGTGCACCACCTCGGCCGTGGGCCGTGGGCTGATTTTTTGTGAATTGGTGCAATTTATTCTCTGCCGAGATGTATAACCAGTAGCCCTCAAGGTGTGTGCCGGCCTAAAATCCGGGATGCGCCTGAAGGATATAACAAAACCGCTGATCCCAGTAGCCCCTAAGACTCAGGTCGATTCGCGAAATCAGCATGAGGATCAACTCCTAGCTCGGCCACATACTTAGGAATGGAAACGCGGTGTGCATAGTCCTCGAGACTCAGGTTGGGTGCGGCCGACCAACCTGAGGATTGTAATCTCCTCGGAAACTTTTTTGCACTTTTTAAATTGACTGCATTGAATAGGCAATGCAGTAGCCCTCGAGACTTGGGTTGGGCAACATGGCCGACCCTAGGATTGTATCTCCTTGGGAACTAGTTCAACTGCCATGTACGTTTTGACAACGCCGAGGTGTAGCTCGGCAGGAAAGATGCCGAACTACAGGTCGGAAAAAATTCCCCGAGCAAAACCATCACGCAGAACACCTCGATCAAGAGGATGCCCCGCCTCCTAAAAAACATAAAAATAGGTTAAAGGTGCCATAAGCTCGGAAAACCAAAAAACTTTAAGAAAAACTTTACGTCCGAACTAAATCAATTTTTTGGTGCCAATCCGAAAATTGGTCTTAAAATTAGTTTGTTCTTCCGTCGTGCTTTAACATGACACATCCGATCTCAAGACTTCAAGCGGGTCAGCCTTCGGCTTCAACCTCCTATTCCCGAAGGCGGAGTGCTTCTCAGGCCAGTTTAGCGAACCAAACTCGAGCGGCTTTATAGAGAAGCCAGGCTATCCGACTATTGACCACACACTCGTGTCGAGAAAGGAGTGGTAGAAAAAGACTTTGCAACGACTTAGAAGAAAACACTTATTATAGAATGGCTCATATAAATTTAAGAGCCCCCAGTTAACATGGGAAAAAGAAGTTGTTTTTAACGAACAACTTTTTTGTTTAACACAAATATAATGCTTGGTTGAACCAAACAAAAATTAAAAATTGAAAGAAGTTGAGAATGAAGGCGACTTAGGTGGTTAATATGCTCGGTGTTGATGACGCGGGCCAAGCTTGCGGCGGGTCGAGGTCCCAACCCCCAAGCCGGTCCCGAAGTGCCCGAGCGAAGAGTTCGGCTTGATGAAGTGGTGACGCAGCACGGTCGATGTGGCGAGGCGAAGCCCCTGGTCCAACCGAGGTGACGAAGCAGATCGGCTGGTGACGCCGAAGTCCCCAGAGTTGGTTGTTGAAGAGATGGTGAAGCCCCCGGTCTAGCCGAGGTGTTAGAGCAGGTCGGCAAGGTGACGTTGCAGCCCCCATGCCAGCCGAGGTGTCGAAACAGATCGGCGAGGTGGACATCGGCTTGAAGAAGCAACGGCGCGGCGGTGCCGACGCAGGTCGGAACTTGTGACGCGGTCAATGCCGGCTTGAGAAGTGATCGCACGGCGATGCTGGCGCGCCCGACCCGTGCAATCCGTAAGGTGACGATGTTATCTTGATGATCATTAGGGAGAGCGGTGCCGAACTCTTGGTCGGCTCGCCGAGGTCATGATCCGAGGTGGTTGTCGTCGGCTCGATGAAGCGACGGCGCAGTCGATGCTGGCGCAGGTCGGCAGCCATGGAGCAACGTGGCCAGGCTAGTTTGACATCGGCACGACGATGAAGATCGCCTCGGAAAAGGCTTAAAATTTGCAGGCACGTGCTTGAGAACAACACGCAATACCCTATAAAAAATTCCCTTCAAAAAGGATGTCCGATAATCTGTTCATGAAAAAGATGAACTCGGGCCGGATTCGTTTTCGCGCAGAAAACAGATCCGAAAATTGATGCACTCATCGGACGCTTCCCGGAGTTTGAACGGTCGGATCGAGCTGAAATTTTGAGGGGTGGTAGATATGGGAATTCCGTAGCCGATGAACAGTTGGATCTTCCAAAGGACGTCCGAGCTGACCGCTGGACTCTTTGCCCTAAACTCGTCCAGATTCCCGTCCAGATTCGACAGGGCTCCGGTATATCGGAGATTGCCGAAGATTCTTCCATCGGAACACGATGAAATTTTACAGGGTTGTTCTAGACTCAATTCCGCACAACTCCACTGAAGCAATCGTCAAAGCGATGCTCGAGGAGACGGGGACGGCGAACACGAATCCACTGTTCAAAAAAAATTGCATGATCGCGCGAGGGCAATGTTGATGTTGAGCCCCCGAGCACCATGGACGATTTTCCATGATCCCGGATGAGATCGGAGTTGATGATGACGAAGACATCCGTCCGAACTTGACGATCCGAAGAGAAGCCTAGTCCTCGGCCTAGCCGAGGTGACCAGTCGAGCCGGCGACGAAGAAGCCGACGTTGACGATGTAGCTCGGTTCCGACGCGTAGATCGCGGTGAAGCCGATCCGAATGCCCATCGCACCGCGGCGACTACCCAGCAGGCTCTCAATGAAAGCACCAATGTCGGTATCAAATCCGGCATATCTCGTAGTAGGGGTCCTAAGCTAGGCGTCTTGGAGCGATGGTAACGTGGACACATGATTTACCCAGGTTCGGGCTCTCTTGAAGAGATAATACCCTACGTCCTGCTTTTGATTGTATTGATATGGGGATAGTACAAAGTACATGTATCTACCACGAGATTGTTCTAATGAATATGAGTTCATCTATTGACTAGCCTGGCCTCGGTTTATATAATTTACCGGAGGCCTAGGGTTTAGGAGAGTCTTCGGCTTGTGCACCAAGTCTTGTAGAGTCTTCCTTGTATGCGTCATGGGCTGCCCGAAGTGGCCCATTAGTGAACCACCATGGGGGTCCTCGGCCTGACCCACTGGTCGGGAGACGACGTGGTGAGTACCCCCTAATCCAGGACACCGTCAGCAGCTACGCATGCAAAGTGAGCTAGAATGTCTAATGATCGATCCTTGTAAAGGTTGCCCTGGCCCTCCTTTTATAGCTCAAAGGGATAATCACAGTGGCAAAACAGTCATTACAAGTTGATTAGATAGCAAACAGTGCTATCATACCTAACTCTGCCGGTTTACGGCAAAAGCATTTAATGTGCCGTTAGGTGTCACGTGGAGGAGTAGCCCCGGCAAGGTTTCTGCACTGCTTGCCCAGCTACCTCATATTATCTTGACACGCCTCCTGGACGGGTGTCATTAAAGTTAAATCTCCTTCTAGCAAGCTGACACGTGCCCTGAGAAATCTCACCAAACTGCCTACGCGGTCGACACCTCACCGATTAGCAACTAGCTGCTCGGTGTAGTGGAGGACTGACAAGGTGGCGAGGTCTTGCCAGGCACAGAGCTTGCCGGGCCTTTATCTTGCCGGATCGAGCCTTGCCGGCAAGTATCGCCTTGATAGCTAGCACAAGTCATGTGCCTCTTGATACTTTGTCTTGATCTTCTCCCCAGTAGCTTCTGCAACTGGTCTTGAATCTTGATCTTGGTGAACTCCGGCAAGACTGGCCATCAAGAAGGTTGCTACTGTCTGTGCATAAGTTAGGGTATAAAATACCCATGTTTTATACACCGACAAGCATGCATTCATGTTTTTCAGTCAGCTCTACGACAGTATCGGTATCACCTTAGAAAAACTCACTTTGAAGGCAAGGCTAACAATGAAATCGCCCAAACATCTCCAGTAGAATATATTACGGACGAAGACTGGACAGCCCTTGTTAAACACTGGTCTGATCCGAAGTACCAGGTAGGGTTTATGTATGTGATCAGATCACATATTGAACTCGTATTTACGTATGTGCCTTACAAGTCTATCTTCTTCTAGGCTAACTATTTGAAGAACAAGACCAATCATTCTAAAGTGAAATTCCAACAGACGACAGGATCTCGTAGCTATATTGCACACTGCGAGGCTCTTGTAAATAGCTGCTATTTCCTCCTTTTTGTTATGCCATATTATCGTATCTATATTGTCTTGTTCCAAATACAGAGGAAATCCCGTGGGGACCAAAAAGAACCTGAACCGAATGTAGTGCAAATCTTCAAGGATTGTCACACCAGCAAGATGAAGGGCATGACTACACCAGTCCAAGCCGCTGTTGTAAGTCCTTACTCCTCATGCCTTTGAACTGCTTGTTACTATGACGTGTTCATTTAACTGCTTGGTTTGCAACCAATGTCAGTTACTCTGTTCACTTTTATACACGTTGTCTTAACGTATCATTTAACCTTACACAGTTTAAAAGAAAGGAAGGATATTCTTTTGGTCTTGATCTGTAATCTAGCTGTGATGTTCACGTGTCCACACAATGATACAATAGCCTGTTTGTTTGATATCTGTTTCCCTGTGATATGAATGATGTCATACTATGTTCATCGTATTTTAAACTGTGTCTCTTTATCCTTAGATAGATGTCAATAAATGTGAGGAAATAGACAATACATTAGGCATGCTACATGGACATATGTTCTGAACATGATTTTATTATGTACTTACTACTAATATACATGCTAAAGTATTACAGTGGTTCACCAAAATAAGTTATGTATGTCTCATTAGTAACTTCTTATCTGATACACTAATCTACAAAATTCAAACTTTCAACAAGCTATGGAACGAATGATTGAACAACCACAACCTCCTGATGGTGATGAGGCTACCACAGGCACAATGTCACCTCTTGATGCAGTGCGTCAGTATCTCTCCACTAACAGTGCAAAAAGCACCTTCCTGAGTAATTATGGGTTGGTTGTTAAGGTAACCTCGTCTAAACTGCCTACTGAACAAAATCCTCCGGCTAGACAGAGTGATATATCTGTGCTCCAGACACAAGTCCAATCCCTAATGGAGGTCGTTTCTGAAACAAGAATAGTGGTTGACAAATGTCATCAAGATATGAATGGTTTTGAAACCAGACTATCGGACATTTGCTTCGTTGTTCAAGAGGAATGGCGCAAAAAAGGGGAAGGTCATGCTGCTCCATCAGATTCTACAGCCTAAAACATTACCACTCTGCTGAAATGATCTCTGCTTCTATACATCTCATTGTGCATTTATCTGCAAGGACTACAAACTTTTATGCCAACAGGCCTTTTGTTGTATGGCTATAATTTATTTTGTTGCGATACAACATTTATCCTGCTGCCAAAGGCCGTAGAGATAAGTAAGCTATTTTTGTATAGTGTAGGTTTATTCTTAGTAATGTATTCGGCATCATCGGTCTCCTTTAGGTCGAAAGCATCGTAGGAGCCCAAAGGGCCAATATTCGTCCGGCCCACAACTAGAATGGAGCTAAAAACGATTACGGGCCGTATTCCGTATTTAGCCCACAGAAAATAACTGGGCCAAAATCAGCGTAAGCTCTTCTTATTTCTGATCATTCCATTGGTAGGCCCATGAGCATAGTGGGCCATTAACAGGCCTAAACATAATATGGGCCCATTGTATTAACGGGCCGTTAACATGTCTAAATATCACCGCAGGCCTTATTTGGCCCATAAATGACACGGGACGTTAACAGGCTGAATCATAGATTAGGCCTTCATTGGGCCAGTATATACCTAGGGCTTGTAGCAGGCAGAAAGATGATTGGGCCTAAAATGTGCCAAATAGCCCACTGGTCATTAGCAGGCCAAAATTTAGCTCAGCCCAAGGTGGCCCATTTACATGGCGGATCATTAACAGGCTGGAAGTCAGCACGGGCCGTAATTGCACTGACCTACTACACGGGCCTTTAGCAAGCCGAAAGTGCTGGCGGGCTGGATTTGTGTCATCGAGAATGTGGGCCGTTAATAGGCCCGAAGTGACGTTGGGCTACATATGGCCCATGGGTTGCGTCGGCCGTTAACAGGCCAAAAGTCAACACGGGCCGTAATTGCATTGACCTACTACACGGGCCTTTAATAGGCCGAAAGTGCTGGCGGGCTGGATTTGTGTCATCGAGGATATGGGCCGTTAAGAGGCCTGAACTGACGTCGGGCTACATATGGCCCATGGGTTGCGTCGGCCGTTAACAGGCCGAAAGTCAGACCGGGCCAAAAATGGCCCAGTTCCATCATGGTCTGTTTATGGGCCGAAAGTTTCGTAGGGCCACATATGGGCCCAAATGTAGCAGGACCGTAAACAGGCCGGAAACACACCAGGCCATAATTGGGACCAAATACAAAGTGGACTGTTAACGGGCCAGAAGTGACCATGGGCCGCAATGATGAGAAATCCACAACGGGCCGGTGACGGGCCGATTTGACACTATTCAAACGGGCCTTACCTGCAAATGGGCCGTGTGCCACCAGGCCGTTAATGGGCCAGCCCGCTAACTTTGACTGGGCTGGCCCTTTTAACCTAAATGGGCCACTGTTGGGCCATGCCATGTGTCGACGTATCATAGGCATCTCTCATCCAATGAATGGATGATATCTGTCGCAACGCCGAGCTGACACGTGGATCCGCCAGCGAATGAGAAATTTACACGTGGAAAATCGTCATTGGTCAGGGCTGCTAACGAGTTATCAGATCCAAACCCGCACCCGATAGCTTAACGGCAACCCGTTACGGTCGATGCCACGTGTCAGTCACCCTTGACGAAAACACTTCCATGACACGACATTTATCGTCATGGAAGTGGACACTTCCGTGATGATAATTTCAGTATTGTCATGGAACACTTCTGAGACAGCACGGGTATGACTATCTTGATTCTGTCATAAAATTATCACGGATGTACATGCATGACCGAAAACTTGACCTACTGTGACAAAGACGTATCATCACGGAAGTGTTTTTTTGTAGTGTTAGGGTTGTGTTGTGCTAAGAACACTAGTATCGTTGAGTGTTAGCTCGTGTGTGTGGATTGGAGGGCCTGCCTCAATTCATATAGGATCCTTATGGTTCCCTCTTGTGATTCTACATAGGTTCACAAGTTCCATGGTTTGGGTTGCGTCCTTGTAAACCAAGCTAGTTATCCGCTGCAATCTATTTAAGAGTGTTTCTTGCTGTTCTTTGCCACTTGAGAGAGATACTTGCTGCTTCTTGTGAGTTCTTTGGCACCATGAAAGATCATTTTCAGTGGCGTCCCGCATCACTGGCCTTCTCGCTCCCCTCCTTCTTCGGTCCCTGAACATCCCGGATGTGAAGCACCCCTCACGAAACTCCATGGTTTGAGGGTGCTTCATCACCTCCGGAAGGCAGGGGTTGATGACCTTCTCGAAGAATTTGTCCTTGGACGAGCTTGATGACAACATGGCGATCTAGATCTGTTAGAAAATAGCCCGAAATAAGAACAGAGGAGAAATTTGCAATCTATTTTAGGTTGTTCAAGGTGTTGTTTTCTATCTTGCTGATTTTGTTCTTGAGAAGCTTCCATGGGTTCGAGGAGGTCCAGCAGTGTTGATGGTGTGCATGGGGGTGGGCGCCTTGTGGAGGAGGAATTGCCACTTCCCGTGTATGATCCTAGCTTGCAGCCCGCCTATGTGTTGGCATTGGAGGGTACACGAGAGTATGTGTTGAACAAGGTGGAGAGGTGCATATCGGCCGTTGATACGTCTCCAACGTATCTATAATTTTTGATTGTTCCATGCTATTATAGTATCAATCTTGGATGTTTTATATGCAATTATATGCCATTATATATCATTTTTGGGACTAACCTATTAACCCAGTGCCCAGTGCCAGTTGCTGTTTTCTGTTTGTTTTTGCCTTTTCAGAAAATCAATATCAAAAAGTGTCCAAACGAGAAAAAAAACTTTGGATTAATTTTTTCTGGACCAGAAGAGACCCACAAAGCTTCGGGAGAAGGACAAAAGAGCCACGAGGAGGTGGCAAGCCTGGAGGGCGCGCCCCAAGGCTTGTGGGCCCCTCGTGGCACCTCTTGACCTAATTCCAGCGCTATAAATTCCCAAATATTCCAAAACCAACAGAGAGACAGAAGAGAAAACATTTCCGCCGCCTCAAGCCTCTGTTCTTCCGCGATCCCATCTGGAGGCCTTTTCCGGTACTCTGCCGGAGGGGGAATCGATCACGGAGGGCTTCTTCATCAACCTTGCTGCCCTTCCGATGATGTGTGACTAGTTTACCGCAGACCTACGGGTCCATAGTTAGTAGCTAGATGGCTTCTTCTCTCTCTTTGATCTTCAATACCATGTTCTCCTCGATGTTCTTGGAGTTCTATCCGATGTAATCTTCTTTTGCGGTGTGTTTGTTGGATCCAATGAATTGTGAGTTTATGATCAGATTATTCATGAGAAATATTTGAGTCTTCTCTGAACTCTTTTATGCATGATTATTATAGCTTTGTATTTCTCTCCGATCTATCGATTTGGTTTGGCCTACTAGATTGATTTATCTTGCAATGGGAGAGGTGCTTTTTGATGGGTTCAATCTTGCGGTGCTCAATCCAAGTGACAGAACGGGACATGACACGTATTTGTATTGTTGCCATCAAGGATAAAAAGATGGGGTTTAATCATATTGCTTGAGTTTACTTTGTCTACATCATGTCATCTTTCTTAAGGCGTTACTCTGTTTCATACTTAATACCCTAGATGCATGCTGGATAGCAGTCGATGGGTGGAGTAATAGTAGTAGATGCAGGCAGGAGTCGGTCTACTTGTCTCGGACATGATGCCTATATACATGATCATTGCCATGAATCCGTCATAATTATTTGCTTTTCTATCAATTGCGCAACAGTAATTTGTTTACCCACCGTATGCTATGTGTTCGAGAGAGAAGCCTCTAGTGAAAACTATGGCCCCCGGTCTACTTTATCATATATAAAAAACCTAAAAATACCTTGCTGCAATTTATTTACTTTTATTTTAATTAGTATTTTAGTTTATCTATTTATCTCTATAAGATTTAATCCTTGCAAATAACCGCTAAGAGGATTGACAACCCTCTTATTTGCGTTGGGTGCAAGTGTTTGCTCTTGTGTGCAGGTGCGCTTAACAGAATTTTGCTTGGTTCTCCTACTGGATTGATAACCTTGGTTCTTAACTAAGGGAAATACTTATCTCTACTATACTGCATCATCCTCTCCTCTTCGGGGAAAAACCAACGCAGACTACAAGTAGCAGCCGTTGACGGTGTCCTCGACTGGGGGTGCCAACCGAGTCGGCTCATAGTCCTCGGGCTGGGCCTGTAGGACCTCATTTCTCATTCGGATGGACTCCGGAGGCCACACGCCTAGACGTGATCAAGACCGCACCTACCGAAGACTTGGCGTACACTCCAAGATGTCTCCTGCCGCCTCCATACGCATCCCTGGATACCGACTATGTAACCCTAGATGCCCTACTTGGCGTGTATGTAAGCCAGAGGGTTTAGCCCGCAGAGGGAACCCAATCACAATTAGCATTCACCTAGCCCTAGGGTTAGATCTCTCCTTACTATCTCGAGGTAGATCAAGATTGTACTCGATACATCATCATCAATACAATCAAAGCAGGACGTAGGGTATTACCTCTTTGAGAGGGCCAGAACCTGGGTAAATACTGTCTCCTTCGTCCCTGTTACCACCGATCCGAGATCCACAGCTCGGGACCCCCTTGCCCCGAGGTCTGCTGGTTTTACCACCGACATTGGTGCTTTCATTGAGAGTTCCGCTGTGAGATCAACAAAAATATTGATGGCTCATCTGCAGATCAACTGCGGCACCGTCTACGGGGACATCTTCGTCCCCGGCCAACTTTTAATTTTCGGCAGCATGGTCTTTTGCACCGACTCTGCGGGCCATCTGGCTCCCGTCGAGGAATTACGCCTCGGATCACGTCGTGACTTTCGGAAGCCTGGAATACACCGCGGATTCCCGCGGTGAGCTCATCCTTTCAGGTTGGACGCCAGGCCGGATCGAGGGCTTATCAGACATCGGGGGCTCGACCCCGGAACCAATTTCCCTCGAGGACATCGGGCCAAGCCCCCTGGCCCCACAAGGCCCCACGGAGGAATCAATTACCCCTGCCTCAGGCGACCTTGTCCCGGCATCAAGCCCTGACATTGGTCCAGACCCGGCTTCAAATACTACGTCAGGTTTAGAACCGACTCGGGTACCAGATCCGGAATCAACTCCGGCTCCTCACGAGGCTCAGGACATGCCAAGCGACCCACCAATCGTACTTCAAGTCGGCCCGGCTTATAGCCAGGCCATGAACCCCGATGAATTATCTCACCTAAATGAGATGCTTGATCGTATCCAGAGCTTATCAATCTCGGACGGTCAGATCTCGGTCTATGACAAGATTGGACTTAAAGCTGACAATCGGGAGATTTATGTCCCACCCACCACCCACCTAGTCGCCATGGTCGACGATTTAACCGACGTGTTAGACTACGAAGAGGCTACCGACATGGATGAAAATATCGACGGCCCTACAGAAACCACTACGCCGCTGGTCAACACTAGCGAGTGGACGGCAACATCCACTTACGACGTATATATGGTAGATACTCCCAAGAACCCGTCCAGACGTCGGCAAAGGCGCGGGAGAGGTGCCAACAGGGACCCCAGCGGGCACGACGCCACCACCACCAACATTGACGTGGCAGCAGACGATGCCGACAACCCGGGAGAGGATTTTCAAGCCTCCCCAGGGCGGCCACACAGCCATGCAGGAATCCCCGAGGACAAGGACCCCGATGACCTCTTCGAAGGGGCTGATGACAATTACTTACCTCAATCTGAGGAGGACGAGAGCCTTGGCACCGAGGACTTTATAGTCCCCGAGGACCCCTTTGAGCTAGAACGGTTCCGGCGGCGCCTTGTGGCCACCGCCCGAAGCATGAAACGGAAGCAGCAGCAGCTGCAAGCCAATCAGGACGCACTGAATGACAAGTGGGTCGAAATACTCTCGGCCGAGCAAGACCTCGAAGAACGGCGCCGCAGCGCGCCTAAATCTTACCCGCGCAGGCGTTTGCTACCTGAGTTCGACGAAGAACTAATCGACGACGTGCCTTCAACACGTGGACGGGCTGATCAACCTGACCGCCCCCCTAGAGGGTGCGACAGGCCAGCACGGGAAAATTTCCACACACAAACAACGACACGCCATCACGGCAAGGATTTCGTTGATCACTTCGAGCCTAATGACGCACGATGCTAGATAGAGGCGAACCGGGCGCCCCCTCAGTCCATCTACAGATCAAGAGGGCGTGCACCAGCCGGGCTCGACGGCTATGATGCCTGGATGGACATGAACGGTTGAGCCTGGGACCAAGCTTACACACAGATATCCCTTGATGTCCGACGTGAGACTGCTCGGTTCTAAGGTCCCGCTCACCCGATCTGTTTTACAGACATGGTAATGGAACATCAGTTCCCTGATGGGTTTAAGCCCATCAACATCGAGTCATACGATGGCACTACTGACCCAGTGGTGTGGATCAAAGATTTCCTTCTCCATATCCACATTGCCAATGGAGACGATCTCCATGCTATCAAATATTTGCCGCTCAAACTAAAGGGGCCGGTGAGGCATTGGCTGAACAGCCTGCCTCCTCATTCCATCGGGAGCTGGGAAGCACTCGAGGATGCCTTCAGGGCAAACATTCAGGGCACTTATGTCCGACCTCCAGACGCCGACGACCTCAGCCATGTCATTCAGCAACCCGGTGAGTCGGCAAGGAAATTCTGGAACAGTTTCTTAACTAAAAAGAACCAAATCGTAGACTGTCCCGATGCCGAGGCGATCGCCGCCTTCCGGCATAGCATCTGAGACGAATGGCTTGCGCGCCAGCTCGGGCAAGATAAGCCGAGGACCGTGGCAGCCCTCACCTCACTTATGACCCGCTTTTGCGCGGGAGAGGATAGTTGGCTAGCCCGCAGTACTCACAACGGCGAGGCAGGCACCTCGGAAGCCCGTGACGCCAATGGTAAGCCCAGGCGCATGCATAAAAATGGTAGGAGCGATACCGAGGATGCCGCAGTAAATGCAGGGTTCAACGGACCTAGATCCGGGCAGAAAAAGAAGCCCTTTAAAGGGAACAAAGACGGACCCAACCAGCTAGATAAGATCCTCGACAGGCCATGCCAGATCCATGGCACCTCGAACAAATCAGCAACCCACACCAACCGGAACTGCTGGGTCTTCAAGCAAGCCGGAAAGTTGGCGACGAAGGGCCAAAATAAAGCCCAACCTCGCAGCGAAGACGAGGACAAACCTCGGCACCATAGTAATGGAGGCTAGAAACAGTTTCCTCATGAGGTGAAAGACGTGAACATGATTTAAGTCACCCACATCCCTAAAAAGGAGAGGAAACGAGCACTTCAGGACATTTACGCCCTAGAGCCTGTTGCCCCGAAGTTCAATCCGTGGTCGGCTTACCCGATCACATTTGACAAACATGATCATCTGACCAGCATACGACATGGCTGATCGGCTGCTTTGGTCCTGGATCCGATCATTGATGGATTCCATCTGACGCGCGTCCTCATGGACGACGGCAGCAGCCTCAATTTAATCTACGCGGATACGATCAGAAAGATGGGCATAGGCTCATCTCAGATCAAGCCCAGCACCACCACCTTTAAAGGTGTCATACCGGGTGTCGAAGCTCGCTGCATGGGAATAGTGATGTTGGAGGTAGTCTACGGATCACCTGAGAACTTCTGGAGCGAAGAGTTAATCTTCGATATCGTCCCCTTCAGGAGAGGATACCACGCGCTGCTCGGGCGCACCGCATTTCCTCACTTTAATGCAGTCCCGCATTACGTATACTTAAAGATGAAAATGCCAGGATCTAACGATGTTATTACAGTCAATGGTAACATCGAACGCTCCCTCCGAATGAAGGAGCAGACCGTGGCTTTCGCATCCGAGGTACAGCCAACCGAGGAGGCAGCTCGTGCAACTAAACACATGCCCGGCTCATCAAAGCGCACACGGGCTGCACAGGCTGACCTCGGTCAGGCATCCGCTCACCCCAAATAGGGGCATGGGCTCCTTGTTTGCCTCCCTTTGGAAGGGCATTACGTCCCTAGGGTGCATAACTTCGCACTAAAACTTCCATGGGCGGCCGAGGAGCCGAAGCTAATGACACGTCGTTGTCGGCTCGACCGAACAGCGACGCACTTCGGACTTGCATACCAGCAGGGCGCTGTAAAAGGCCTAAACGGGAGTGGCATGTGCACATGGCTTAAACCATCCAAGCGGCAGTTGCACACCTTTTTAAAGGACTCGACCGACGAAAGCATCAAGCAAACGAATGGCCGAGGTTGCAGACAGCCCATACCTACTTCGCTATCGACGAAGACGAGCTGGTCAACAGCACAGAGACGCAGACATGCGACAGGGAGGGACTCGGGCTAATAAACCCGACAACATGTCCGCCCTGTTTTTACTCCGTTTATTTTTTCTTTTTCTTCCATTGTATCTTTTGAGAGTTTCTTTTGTCAAAGCTCGGCATGTACGGCTTGACCACATCAAATAAAGAAAGTGCACCCCTCGAGGTCATTGCGCATTTCATTATATCTACTGCCTTTGAGCAAAAAGAATACTTTCACGATACAACTGTCATTTACATTACCAAGGGCTTCGCTTCTAATCTCATGCCCCCACTACAAGTCCGAAGTATATATTCGGCGTCTCGGATGTTGCGTGATATGAATCAGTTTCGAACCTTGATTTTGGTCAATAGTTGGGTTACCCGGCTCCTGTGCTTACCCCTTACATTTCCGATCCATTCGGCTAAGGGTGTAAAGGGAGAACCACTGCGATTGCGCTGCCAGCTCGAATGGCAAAGCGCCTTAGTGGAGAAAGTCGAAAATTGACTGTCTTGGTAAGCATAAACTAGTCGGCCATCCGATTTCAAGATCACCCGTGTTAAAACGAAGGGCTTTTTATCAAATCAGCTGAAGTGGTTAGCGGCATAAACCCCGGCTACACAGCCAACCACTTCACATACCGGGGCTCGTCATCAGCCCTCATAGTCAAGCTTGTACGACTAAGTGAAAGCTATAAAACCACTATAGTCTGATTGCCTCGTTTCCATGTGCAAGGACTGCCTTTGGGAACCGAGATGTCGGCTAAGGGTCATGATTGCCTAGGAAACACCCTCTGTATACTGTACAAAGGCGTTGAAGCCGACGACTGGTCACTTTCAGTTTAACACAGTCACACAGAAGTCAAAAAATAAAGCACACAATAATATGTCGGAATATAAAGCCGCATTCATTTCAAACAAAAGGAAGTCTTTTACATTCCACTACACTTCGGCATTCCGAAGTACTATCTAAAAATACATAGTGTCCTTAGGACACTCGGCCTCGGTGATCCGGGCTCCTTCCATCACTGGGGCCAGGTATTGCTCCACGGTCCGGGTCTTCCCTTCGGGGGGCCTGACAGCCACGACCGCCACTTCAACACGCGGATAGTGCGTCCTCACGCAGGCATATGCCCGCTGGGCACCCTCCAGGCACGTGGAACACTTCCAGTGCACCACTTGGGAGCCGGCCTCTCGCAGCCGGGCAAGGAACTCGAAGAAGCTGGTCGGCAACGCCTCCATGGGCCAAAGGTAGACGTAGAGGTCTTAAAAGCGCCGGCTTCACCATGTGAAGGAGCTCCATCAACTGCTTCATTTGATGATTGAGCAGCTCCGGATGCGAGGGTGTTTGGAATTGTTGCCAGAACGCTCTCTCCGGGGCATGGCCCTCCCGCGCGCTGTAGTAGCGGCCGACGTCCGCCGCGCTCCTCGGGAGATCTACGAAGGCTTCTGTGGATCGCCATAGCTGGGTGAGCTCGACGAACCCCTTGCGGCCGAAAACACACCGAAGTAAAAATGGCTTACCAGCAGCGATCTACTTCACTTGCTGAAGCACTTCGCGGTCGGCCTGGGCCTGGGTCTAGACCTCGGCGTGCGCCAGGCGCAGCTTCTCGAGCTCTGCACTCACCCCCTTTTCCTTGTTCTGAAGGGCATCACGCTCCTGGTACACGCCCTTCAGGGTCTCCTTCACTTCCAGGACCCGTGCCTGGTCCTTGTCTCTAGCCACCTTTTCGGCGGCCAGATCCTTCTCGGCCTTGGCGGCCGCAGCCTTCTGCTGCTCGGCCTCTTGCCGAGCTTTCGCCAACTCGGCCTTAAGCGCCTTAAGCTCTGCCGTAGCAGCTGTCATGCAAAACAGCTCGGCGTCAGCATTGAAAAGATTTTTAGAGCATTTTCAAAGTAAATTTGATACCCTCGCAACTTCTTGAAGTTTACCTTGAGATAGCTCGATCTGCTTCTGCATCAGATCGAGGTCCTCCTCGGACCTCTTGAGCTTTCAGTTCATCTCCGCTAACTCCTCGGAGGCGGAGTTCGGAGCCGAGGTCGATACCCGCAAGCATACACTCACGCCTTAGTCCCCGTTTTCGACTTCAATCCCCTGGTCAGTCCTTTTTTGAATGCCGACCAGAGTCTTGGGGGCTACTGGATCAGCGCCTATTGTTCTTAAGCTTCGACCCCAAAGCCAGTTTCTCAAAACTAGCTTTGGGCTCAGGGGCTACTGGCTGGCCTTACAAGTACTACGCTACGATATAAGCAAAAAGTCTCCGGACAAAGGCCCGCTTTCACAAGCAATTCTAAGCATGGAGGTTATTCGTAAGATAAATATAAGGAAGCATACCTCGAAGCTCTTGACGAGGCCCTTGAAGACCTCACGCATTCCGGCCTCTGCGGACCGGAAGCCATGCAGCGCCGTACCAATCAGGGCGCGGCACTCTTCTGCGATGGAGGAGCCCGTCAAGGCTACCTCCATCTCCTCGGCCCATCCCGCGGTAGCCCACCCTGGGGGTGGGAGGCGGGGGCGGTACAACCTCTGAACCCACCACCGAGGTGCTGGGAATGAGGGTCTCCGGCTATGGCGTTGGCACCGGAGATTGTTCAAGATGGGCCGACGTCTGGCCCAACCCTTCCTTGGGGACCACGGGGACTGTCTCCCCTTGGCCCTGTGTGGCCGAGGTGTCAACCTCGGCCATGACGACCGGTACCTCAGCCCCCGTTGTGTTGATTGGGGGGGCCAAACCGGATGTTGCTTCCCCCAGCCCCTCGAGAGTTGGAGGAGTCCTGGCGGGCTCGGGTGTCCCACCGTCCGATGGAGGTAGCCCACTCAAAGTGTCGCCACTGAGGCGTACCTTGGGCGGGCTGGTAAAATGCCTTTATAAGTCTCATTTGATAAACAGGCTTTTGAAGTCCAAATTTGGTCATAATAACGTACCTCCGGGGTGCTGGCTTCTCCCTCCCCAGCTCAAGGAGGTCCCCGTCCGACTCGTCGGAGAAGTTGGCCTTCTCCGGCAAGGCAGGATCGGCGGAGGCCTTACGCGACCTCTTCGGGCCTTTCGGCCTTGCCTCCTCCTCGGCGCCCTCGGACGCCGCCCTTTTCCCCTTGAGGGAAGGGTTTCCTTCCCCCGTGTCCTCCTCCATTTCATCCTCATGGGTGGAGGAGGTGTGGGTCTCCTCGGACCGGGTGACCAACGTCTCCCGTGCTCAGAGGCCCGCCCTGCCCCTTAGAGGTTTCGACTCCTTGGGGATCACCACGTGCGGCTACTTGGTTAAGAGGGCCATGAGTTGGGGAGTCCTCTCCCCCTCGGGCAGCGGCGCCGGGCACAGCATCCGCTGTGCTTTTGAGATCCACTTCTGCAAATATACAATTGACTGGTCAGTCGAAGTCTATGAGGTTCAAAGAAACATGGAGTGTAGAGCTGGGTATTGAAAATTACCTCGGGGGCGTCGTGGGCGGCTTCGAATCCGATATCCCTCCCGGTCGAAAACCCATCCTTGGACGGCTTGAACAGCAGCGTTCACATCCCGGCCGGTGTGGAGCGGAAGAAGTGGTGGATAGGCACCACATTCTCGGGCTTATACGCCCACATCGGGGTGGCCCGAGATTGGAGTGGCAGGACACGGTGGTGGAGCATGACGTTTACCACGTTCGCCTGCTTGAGGTCCTTGTTGTCTGTCCAGAACTCGATCTTCTGGAGCAGGGCCTTCACCTCTGCCGGGTTCCCCCAGTCCATTCCCTTCCTCCTCCAAGACGCAAGCTTCTTCAGAGGTCCAGCCGAGAACGCTGGAACCTCGGCCTGACCAGTAGCGAGTGGCCCGGTGATATAAAACCACTCGCACTGCCATTCCTTGATGGTCTCTATGAAGGTGCCTTTGAACCAGCCCACCTTCTGATATTTGCTAATCATCGCGCCCCGCACTCTGCGAGCTCGGAGCCGCTGGATCTCGGCTTGATGCCGAAGATCTTCACCCACAATCCGAAGTGCGGCTTGATACGTCTCCAACATATCTATAATTTTGGATTGTTCCATGCTATTATAGTATCAATCTTGGATGTTTTATATGCAATTATATATCATTTTTTGGGACTAACCTATTAACCTAGTGCCCAGTGCCAGTTGCTGTTTTCTGCTTGTTTTTGGTTTTTCAGGAAATCAGTACCAAACGAAGTCCAAATGCCATGAAACTTTTTGACGATTTTTTTCTGGACAAAAGAGACCCTGGTAGCTTCGGGAGGAAGCCAGAACCTCACGAGGAGGCCACAAGGCAACAGGGCGCGACCCCAGGGGGGCGCGCCCTGATGCCTTGTGGGCCCCTCGTGGCTCCTTTTGACCTAATTCCACTTCTATAAATTCTCAAATATTCGGAAACCAACAGAGAGCCAGGAGAGAAAACCCTACCGCCGCTGCAAGCCTCTGTTCTTCCGCGATCCCATCTGGAGGCCTTTTCCGGTACTCTGCTGGAGGGGGAATCGATCATGGAGGGCTTCTACATCAACCTTGCTACCCTTCCGATGATGTGTGAGTAGTTTACCAGAGACCTACGGGTCCATAGCTACTAGCTAGATGGCTTCTTCTCTCTGTTTGATCTTCAATACCATGTTCTCCTCGATGTTCTTGGAGTTCTATCCGATGTAATCTTCTTTTGCGGTGTGTTTGTTGGGATCTGATGAATTGTGGGTTTATGATCAGATTATTCATGAATATTATTTGAGTCTTCTTTGAACTATTTTATGCATGATTGTTATAGCTTTGTATTTCTCTACGATCTATCCGTTTGGTTTGGCCAACTAGATTGATTTATCTTGCAATGGGAGAGGTGCTTTGTGATGGGTTCAATCTTGCAGTGCTCAATCCCGGTGACAGAAAGGGACAAGACACATATTTGTATTGTTGCCATTAAGGATAAAAAGATGGGGTTTAATCATATTGCTTGAGTTTACTTTCTCTACATCATGTCATCTTGCTTAAGGCGTTACTTTGTTTTATACTTAATACCCTAGATGCATGCTGGATAGCGGTCGATGGGTGGAGTAATAGTAGTAGATGCAGGCAGGAGTCGGTCTACTTGTCTCGGACATGATGCCTATATACATGATCATTGCCTTGAATATCGTCATAACTATGCGCTTTTCTATCAATTGCCCAACAGTAATTTATTTACCCACCGTATGTTCTGCGCTCGAGAGAGAAGCCTCTAGTGAAAACTATGGCCCCGGGTCTACCTTTATCATATATTAAAATCCAAAAATACCTTGCTGCAATTTTTTTACTTTTATTTCCTTTTGCAATTTATATTTCTATCTATCACTATCAGAATTAATCCTTGCAAATAACCGCTAAGAGGATTGACAACCCTCTTATTTGCGTTGGGTGCAAGTGTTTGCTTTTGTGTGTGTAGGTGCTGCTAACGAGGTTCTGTGTGGTTCTCCTACTGGATTGATAACCTTGGTTCTTAACTGAGGGAAAACTTATCTCTACTGTACTGCATCATCCACTCCTCTTCGAGGAAATCCCAACGCAGCTCACAAGTAGCATGGCTCGATGCGGAGGAAGGCCTCACAGACAGTGATGAAGGAGGCGAGGTGAAGAATGGAGTTCGGCGCCAGATGGTAGAAATCTAGCCCGTAAAAGAACATGATCCCGCGCACAAAAGGGTGCAGCGGGAACCCTAGACCTCTGATGAGGTGGGGGATGAAGACGACATTCTGCCCAGGATGGGGAGAGGGTATTCGCTGGTGCGGATCCGGCACGCGAGTGCTGACCTCAGTGGGGATATACCCCTCTGTGCTGCGCAGCTCCAAGATGGTGCCCTCCGTAATGGAGGAGCTGGCCCAGTGCCCCTTGAGGGTGTTCTCTGCCATTGCGAGGGATGGAGGTGGAGAAGCGCTGAGGGAGCAAGATGAGTTCGGGATTGGATCTGAGCGCTGGAGCTCGAGAGGCAGCAGGCAGGAAGGAAGGGGAGTGTACTTTTCCCGTCGCTATCCCTTTGCTCTTATATAGGCTGATAAAAAGGCCAAGAGTTCCTCCGGCCGCGCCATTGAAATCGCCATTCCCCGTAAAAAGATGTCGTTATGCGTATAGGGAGAAACAAAATCTTAATGATATCCCTTAGAAAATGGGCACGATCTCCGTTTCGATGGGATGTGCCAATAAGAGGATTGCCTTGGGCCGCGATTCGAGTGAGCAGTAACTGCCCGCCCGGTCATGGGTAGTGCTGCTTCGATAAAGTTGTCAGACTAGAAGCACTGTTCACACTACGCGGCAGGCCTACAAGGCTAAGTAACCCCACGTCTTCGGACGCGGAGCGGGTTTGGTTGGGTCCTGTTCAAGGGACACCGCTTCTTCGAGGAGTGGTCCATGGCGGCTTCACATAAAGAAAAGTATCAATAGAAAAGGGAGAACTCGTCTGTCGAGCCAAGGACTTCGGATCCGAAGTTGTTAATATTGAAGAGGTCGTCCTCGGCATAGAAGACCAGTTCGGGGGCTACTGACGGTGTCCTGGACTGGGGGGTGCCAACCTAGTCGGCCCATAGTCCTCGGGCTGGGCCTGTAGGCCCTCATTTCTCATTCGGATGGACTCCGGAGGCCACACGCCTAGACGTGATCAAGACCGCACCTACCGAAGACTTGGCGTATACTCCAAGACGTCTCCTGCCGCCTCCATACGCATCCCTGGATACCGACTATGTAACCCTAGATGCCCTACCTGGCGTGTATATAAGCCAGAGGGTTTATCCCGTAGAGGGAACCCAATCACAATTACCATTCACCTAGCCCTAGGGTTAGATCTCTCCTTACGATCTCGAGGTAGATCAAGCTTGTACTCGATACATCATCATCAATACAATCAAAGTAGGACGTTGGGTATTACCTCTTGGAGAGGGCCCGAACCTAGGTAAATACTGTCTTCTTCGTCCCTGTTACCACCGATCCGAGATCCACAGCTCGGGACCCCCTTACCCCGAGGTCTGCCGGTTTTACCACCGATAGCCGTGGAGACCAACCTTGGCCGGAGAATCGACTCCCTCACCAAGGAACTCTGTCGAGATAGGCTTGCTGCACGGGGTCAACATCGACAACTCCCTGAACAGCAGGGCCAATGCCACCTTGAGGAGGGGCATGGAGAGCACATCCACGTCTACTCCGGCGATGCTCATAGCTGCTACGCTGCACCACCTCGATGTGCTCACCATGACCACTGAGGTGCTATTTGGGAGCCACCGTCTCCACCACGAGATGGGCTTGCTACATGGGGTCGACATCGACAACTCCCCATACAGTGAGACCACCATGGAGTGCATTGGAGCGACCACTTCGATGATGCTCGAAACTACTACGAGCCTCGACCACAACGTCCTCATCATGATCGCCGTGGAGAACACCAAGAAGGCTTATTTGTGGGAGGAAGAGGTCATGGGCGTGCTCATCGTGACCATGATGATGATGGTATTGGCAAATTCAAACTTACCATACCATCGTTCAATGGCAAAACGGAGCCCGGTGATTATTTGGAGTGGGAGATGCGTGTGGGTCAGATCTTTGATATCCACCGCTATACGGAGGAGAAGAAGGTACGATATGCATCCATTGAGTTTACCGGATATGCTTCGATTTGGTGGAACCAATTGTGTCGTGTTGGAGGTCGTCCGGAGACATGGGTGCACATGAAAAATCTGTTATGGAGGCGTTTTGTTCCTGAACATTTCTCAAGAACCTTGTACAATCGACTCCAACGGTTGTGCCAAGGTAACTCTAGTGTTGGTGAGTACTATAAAGAGATGGAGATTTTGATGATTAGGACACTGGTGAATGAGCCAGAGGAGGCCATAATGTCAAGATTCTTTCATGGGTTGAATGAAGATGTGCAAGAAAGGATAGAGATGGTTAGATATCAAGATTTGCAAGAACTTGTGCATCAAGCTATTCGTGTAGAGCAGCAGCTGAAGCATCGCCAAAATCGCAGCCAAACCTACACATCAAGCACTTGGAGAGGTTCAGCTCAGCGAGAAGTAGATGGAAGCATTGTTGTAGATTTTTCATCACACCACAAGACGACTGCAAAAGAAGCTAATGCATCAAATGTTGAATCTTCCAATACTCCTGCCACTCGCATTACTAATATTCAGTGGCATACATGCAAGGGTAGAGGCCACTTTAAGAAGGATTTTCCTAATTTGAAGAGGGTGATGCTCACAAATGATGGATATCTCACCGATGACTCAAGTGAAAAATCTGAATCTGAGAAGAAAGATGCAAAATATTGTACTTTTGAGACCGGGGCACCTCTTAGTTCAGATGGAGGAGATGGTGTTAATCTCATGGTTCACAAAGTGGCCCATGATGATGCTCCTATTGTTGAGAAGGGCCAGCGACAAAATGTGTTCTAATCCGTTTGCACGATCAAGGGCAAAAACTGCAAGGTAGTCATCGATGGAGGTAGTTATGATAACATCATTAGTAGTGATCTTGTGCATGCTCTTGAGATATCAACATGGAGGCGGCCCCAATCATATTATGTGAAGTGGTTGAATGGTGTTGGTAAGTTGAAGATTACACATCGTGCTAGGGTGCAATTTTCAGTGGGAAGTTATGTGGACAAGGTGGTATGTGATGTGGTGCCAATGCAAGCTTGTCATCTTCTTTTGCGAAGGCCACCATGGCAGTTTGATCATGATGCTACTCACCATGGGAGGTCTAACAAGTATTCTTTCATGCATCAAGGAGTGTCTTGGAATCTATGGTGGATCAAACACTAAAGGTTGAGCAATTCCCACAAGTGAAGAAGCCCAAAAAGAATACCCCAAAACCGAGGACGATTTTGTTTGAAGGAAGGCAGGATGATGTGGACCAGATCATGACCAAGGCATCAAAGAGTAAGGTTCATGCTAGCACAAATGTTAAACCATTAGAGTAGCCAAAGGAAGACATGGGCAAAACCATTATCTTAGTTGGGAAGCTTCCGGTGCCTATTTTGGGAGAAATGACACATCAGTTTTCCAGCTGCAACTTCCCACCTAAACGTAAATAATTCTGGTAGGGTCTAGCACATTTCAGGGGCTGGATAAGATGGCATTTGAAGTCAGCTTTCATTCAAAAAAATGGCGCATCATTTGAGGTCTTGAGTCAAAAGTTGTGTAAGTTCCCATGCAAGTTGTCCAGGAATTAATTACAGCGTGAGGCTCAACAAGTTTGCTCCCGCTACAGCTTGTGGCTCACGAATTTACCCTTCATTTTGAGTTGTTTTCACACCTAACTAGTAGGTGCTTCTAGTATAAGTACTCCTCGGCTATTCCATGTGAAGGGAGGATGAGATTTCTGAGTTTATTTTTGTAACAGCCGGTTAGGGTGTGTTGTGCTGAGAGCACTAGTATCGTTAAGTGTTAGCTCGTGTGTGTGGATTGGAGGGCCTGTCCTCAATTCATATAGGATCCTTGTGGTTCCCTCTTGTGATTCTACATAGGTTCACAAGTTCCATGGTTTGGGTTGCGTCCTTGTAAACCAAGCTAGTTATCCGCTGCAATCTATTTAAGAGTGTTTCTTACTGTTCTTTGCCACTTGAGAGAGATAGTTGCTGCTTCTTGTGAGTTCTTTGGCACCATGAAAGATCGTTTTTAGCGACGTCCCGCATCACTGGCTTTCTCGCTCCCCTCCTTCTTCGGTCCCTGAACAACCCGGACGTGAAGCACCCCCTCATGAAACTCCATGGTTTGAGGGTGCTTCATCACCTCCGGAAGGTAGGGGTTGATGACCTTCTCGAAGAATTTGTCCTTGGACGAGCTTGATGACGACATGGCGATCTAGATTTGTTAGAAAATAGCCCTAAACAAGAACAGAGGAGAAACTTGAAATACGGAGCTCAAAACATCAAAACATATATATAATGAATTTTTCCCTTGCAGGACAAGTCTACGAGAGGAATACGGAGTCGGGAAGGTCCACGGGGGAGTCACGAGCTCACACGGCGCGCCCCAGGGGAGGCGCCACCTGAACTCGTGGCTCCCTTGTGCACTTTCCTCGCTGTTTGTTATTTTTCTAATTTTTCATATATTCCAAAACGAACAAAAAAATACTTTTATGGAATTTTTGGAGCCAGTTTACTTACCGTATCACATACCTATTCTTTTTTCAGCGTTTTGGAGTGCTCCAGAAGGTCCCTTCTATATGTTCTTCTGGTGTAATTGTTTGAACAATGTTGGTTTCCATGTTAATGGGCGTACCTAAAATATAATGTTTAATTCTTTGCCCATTAACCACCTTTGGATTTGTGCCATCGGCATTGTTAATCTTGATAGCTCCAGAACGATATACTTCCTCGATAACGTATGGTCCTTCCCATTTGGAGAGAAGTTTCCCTGCAAAGAATCTAAAATGAGAGTTGTATAATAGAACTTGATCACCGACATTAAATTCTGATTTTTGAATTCTCTTGTCATGCCATCTTTTAACTTTTTCCTTAAATAACTTTGCATTTTCATAGGCTTGTGTTCTCCACTCATCTAGAGAACTAATATCAAACAACCTCTTTTCACCGGCAAGTTTAAAATCATAATTAAGTTCTTTAATTGCCCAATAAGCTTTATGTTCTAATTCAAGAGGTAAATGCCATGCTTTTCCATAGACCATTTTATATGGAGACATACCCATAGATTTTTATAAGCAGTTCTATATGCACACCATGCGTCATCAAGTTTCTTTGACCAATTCTTATGAGATCGGTTAACGGTCTTTTGCAAAATTAACTTTATTTCTCTATTACTCAATTCAACTTGACCACTAGACTAAGGGTGATAGGGTGAAGCAATTCTATGGTTGACATCATATTTAGCTAGAAGTTTATGGAATGCACCATGAATAAAATGTGAACCACCATCAATCATTAAATATCTAGGGACTCCAAACCTTGGAAAGATAACTTCTTTAAGCATTTTGATAGAGGTGTTGTGATTAGCACTACTAGTTGGAATAGCTTCTACCCACTTAGTAACGTAATCAACAGCAACTAGAATATGAGTGTATCCATTAGAGGAAGGAAAAGGTCCCATATAATCAAAGACCTAAACATCAAACAATAACAAGTGAACAATTCATAGGCATTTCCTAACATTTACCAATATTACCAATTCTTTGACATTCATCACAAGAAAGGACAAACTTATGTGCATCCTTGAAGAGAGTAGGCCAATAAAAACCAAATTGCAATACCTTATGTGCAGTTCTGTCTCCCGCATGGTGTCCTCCGTATGCTTCGGAATGACACTTCCTTAGGATTTGTTCCTGCTCATGCTCAGGTACACAACGTCTAATAACACCATCTACTCCTTCTTTATATAAATGCGGATCATCCCAAAAGTAATGTCTTAAATCAAAGATGAATTTTTTCTTTTGTTGGTATGTGTAACTAGGTGGTATATATTTAGAAACAATGTAATTAGCATAGTGTGCATACCAAGGATTATTACAAGAAGTAGAAGCATTTACCATAGCTAATTGCTCATCAGGAAAACTATCATCAATAGGTAGTGGGTCATCAATAACATTTTCCATTCTAGACAAATTATCTGCTACAGGATTTTCAGCTCCTTTTCTATCAACAATATGCAAATCAAACTCTTGTAATAAAAGAACCCACCTAATAAGTCTAGGTTTAGCATCTTTCTTTTCCACAAGATATTTAATAGCAGCATGATCGGTGTGAATAGTAACTTTAGAATCAACAATGTAAGGTCTGAATTTATCACAGTCAAACACAACTGCTAAAAATTCTTAGTTGTAGCATTATTTCTTTGAGCACTATCCAAGGTCTTACTAGCATAATGAATAATGTTTAGTTTCTTATCAACTCTTTGACCTAAAACAGCACCAATGGCATAGTCACTAGCATCACACATAATTTCAAAAGGTAGGTTCCAATCAGGTGGCTGAACAATAGGTGAATTTATTAAGGTTTTCTTAAGTATTTCAAAGGCTTCTACACAATCATCATCAAAAACAAATGGAACATCTTTTTGTAGGAGATTAGTGAGAGGCCTAGAAATTTTAGAGAAGTCTTTAATAAACCTTCTATAAAAATCAGCATGACCAAGGAAACTTCTTATACCTTTAATATCTTTAGGACATGTCATTTTCTCAATTGCATCAACTTTAGCTTTATCTACCTCAATACCTCTTTCAGAAATTTTATGACCAAGTACTATACCTTCATTTACCATAAAGTAGAACTTCTCCCAGTTCAAGACGAGATTAGTCTCTTCACATCTCTGCAAAACTCGGTCAAGGTTGCTTAAGCAACATCAAAAGAAGTTCCATAAATGGAGAAATCATCCATGAAAACCTCAACAATCTTTTCACAAAAATCAGAGAATATAACAGTCATGCATCTTTGAAAAGTAGCGGGTGCATTACACAAACCAAAAGGCATACGTCTATAAGCATAAGTTCCAAAAGGACAAGTAAAGGTGGTTTTCTCTTGATCTTCTTGTGATAAAGGTATATGAGAAAAACCAGAATAACCATCTAGAAAATAGAAATGTGTATGCTTAGACAATCTTTCTAACATTTGATCAATTAAAGGAAAAGGATAATGATCTTTTGTACTAGCCTTATTTAATTTCCTGAAATCAATTACCATCCTAAAACCGGTTATGATTCTTTGTGGGATAAGTTCATTTTTATCATTAGGAACAACGGCAATGCCTCCTTTCTTAGGAACACAATGAACATGACTTACCCATCTACTATCAGCTATGGTATAAATGATACCTGCTTCCAGAAGCTTTAATATTTCAGTTCTTACCACATCCTTTATTTTGGGATTCAAGCGGCGTTGATGATTAACGACTGGTTTAGCATCAGGCTCCATATTAATCTTATATTGACACAAAGTGGGACTAATGCCCTTAAGATCATCAAGAGTATATCCAATCACAGCACGATGCTTCCTCAAGGTTTTAAGTAATCTCTTTTCTTCATGCACTGAAAGGTTAGCATTGATAAAAACAGGATATATCTTCTTTTCATCAAGGTAAGCATATTTAAGTGTATCAGGCAATTTCTTTAATTCAAACATAGGATCACTCTTAGGTGGGAGAGGATCTCCCAAAGTTTCAACAGGCAAATTATGCTTAAGGATAGGTGCTTGTTGAAAGAACATCTCATCTATTTCATTTCTTTCATTCATGTGCATATCATTTTCATGGTCTAGCAAATATTGTTCCAATGGATCAGTAGGAGGCACAACAATAGAAGCAAGACCAATGATTTCATCTTTACTAGGAAATTCTTTAGCATGTGGTTGCTTACTAAACTTGGAGAAGTTAAATTCATGAGATACATCACCAAACTTAACCCTAACCTTTTCTTTAACACAATCTATTTCAGCATTAACAGTATTAAGGAAGGGTCTACCGAATATAATGGGACATAAATTATCTTGTAGTGATCCAAGTACAAAGAAATCAGTAGGGTATTTGAATTTACCACACAGGACTTCAACATCTCTTACAATCCCAAGTGGTGAAATAGTATCTCTGTTTGCAAGCTTAATAGTAACATCAATGTCTTCTTTCTCGACAGGAGCAATATCATTCATAACTTCTTGATATAAAGAGAAAGGAATAGCACTTACGCTAGCACCCATATCACATAAACCATGGTAGCAATGATCTCCAATCTTAACTGAAACAACAAGCATGCCAACTACAGGTTCATTCTTATCTAACTTATCTTGTTCATTTCTGACAGGTTTAGCAATTCTAGCAGCCTCAGAACAAAAGTAAATAACATGCCCATCAATATTATTAGCCAATAGATCTTTAGTCATTGCAATATTAGGTTCCACTTCAATTTGTTCAGAGGGTTTAGGTGTTCTAATATTACTTTTATGAATCACAGTTGTAGCCTTAGCATGTTCCATAATCCTAATAGGAAAAGGAGGTTTCTCATTTTAAGCAGTAGGTACAACTGGATCAACATTATAGATAATTGTTTCAGCTTTAGCTATGATGGTTCTTTACAAAAAAATTCAATAGGTGGGTGAAATTTAAACCACTTCTCCTTAGGGAGATCAACATGAGCAGCAAAAGATTCACATAAAGTAGCTACTATCTCAGAGTCAAGTCCATATCTTGCACTAAACTTATGAAAAGCATCCGTTTCCATAAAAGATTTAACACAATTGAATTCAAGATTTATACCTGACTCATTACCTTTGTCGATTTCCCAATCCTCAGAGTCATGTTTAATTCTTTCGAGAAGATCCCATTTGAATTCAATACTTTTCTTCATAAAGGAACCAGTAGAAGAAGTATCAAGCATTGATCGATCATTATGAGAAAGCCGAGCATAAAAGTTTTGTATAATCATCTCTCTTGAGAGCTCATGATTGGGGCATGTGTACATCATATATTTAAGCCTCCCCCAAGCTTGAGCGATACTTTCTCCTTCATGAGGCCAAAAATTATATATATAATTCCGATCACGATGAACCATATGCACATGATAAAATTTCTGGTGAAATTCCTGCTTCAATCGGTTCCAATCCCATGATCAAACATCATCCAATAGCCTATACCAAGATAATGCCTTTTCCCTCAAAGATAAGGGAAATACCTCCTTCTTAACACCATCCTCTGATAAACCTGCAAGCTTAAACAATCCACAAATTTCATCTATATAGATTAAGTGCATATCAGGATGTATTGTTCCATCTCCAAGGTAGGGATTAGCAAGCGGTTCTTCCATAATACCCGAAGGAATTTCATAGTAAATATTTTCAGTAGCCTTAGCAGGTTGAGGAGCGGCTCTTACCACTTCCGGTCGAGGTGAAGATACCCCGAACAAGCCCCTCAAAGGATTATTTTCCATAGTGACAAGTAACAGTAAATTTCAGCACGTAATAAAAATGTTTCCTTACCAAATTCCACTTACCAAAGGCGCTTCACTCCCCGGCAACGGCGCCAGAAAAGAGTCTTGCTGACCCACAAGTATAGGGGATCAATCGTAGTCCTTTCCATAAGAGTGTCGAACCCAACGAGGAGCAGAAGGAAATAACAAGCGGTTTTCAGCAAGGTATTCTCTGCAAGTGCTGAAAGTAGCGGTAACAGGTAGTTTTGTAGCACGGTGATTCGTAACAAGTCACAAGTAGCAATAGTAACAAAGGTGCAGCAAGGTGGCCCAATCCTTTTTGTAGAAAAGGACAAGCTAGAAGGTTCTCTTATAGTAAGCAAAGCGTTCTCGAGGACACATGGTGACGGTCTCCTGGATTAGGGGGTGCTAACCTAGCCAGCCCGTCTCTTCGGTTGGGCTTATGGGCCCTCGTGCGTGATCAAGATGGGCTCCAGAGGACGCATACAGGAAGCGTGATCAAGACTGCCTCCACCGAAGACTTGACGTATACTCCAAGATCTCTCCTGCCGCCCTTCTCCTAGATACCGACCTTGTAACCCTAGATGCCCTCCCTGGCGTGTATATAAGCCATAGGGTTTAGCCCGTAGAAGGGACATCAACGCAATATTGTTCACCTAGCCCTAGAAGTTAGACACACATTACGATCTCGTGGTAGATCAACTCTGTATTCGATACATCTTCATCAATAAAAACAAAGGCAGGACGTAGGGTTTTACCTCCATTAAGAGGGCCTGAACCTAGGTAAACATCGTCTCCCTTGTCTCTGTCACCACCGATCCGAGATCCGCAGCTCGGGACCCCCTACCCCGAAGTCTGCCGGTTTTGACACCGACACTGGTGCTTTCATTGAGAGTTCCGCTGTGCGATCACCAGAAGGATCGATGGCTCACTTGCAGATTAACTGCGCCAATGGCCATGGGGACGTTTACGCCCCCGGTCAGCTCTTCGTTTTCGACAGCATAGTCTTTTGCCCTGACTCAACAGGGCATCTAGCCTCTGTCGAGAACTACGCCCCAGGTCGGATCGTGACCTTCGGCGGCCTCGAATACACTGCAGATTCCCGTGGTGAACTCATCCTATCGGGATGGACTCCCGGCCGAATTGAGAACTTGACCGGTGTTGGAGGCTCGACTCCGGAACCGAACTCCGTCGCGGCGCCTGTGGAGAACCCCGACGCGACCACTCCGGCCAGTTTCCTTCCGATCGTCGGTCCGGACATAGATCCGGCTCCCACCTCCGAAATCACGTCGGTGCAAGAACTGACTTCGGCGCAGAACCCGGAATTGTGTTCGGATTCCCTTCGCGCCGAAAACGCGTCAAGATACACGCCAGGCATACTTCGAGTTAGCCCTGCCTATGCTGCATCAATGAATCCCGAAGAGCTATCTCACCTCGATGAGATGCTTGACCGCATCCGGAGCATGTCCATCTCGGACGGCAAGAATTCGGTTTATAATCAGATCGGACTTAAAGCCGACGATCGGAAAATTTACATCCCACCCACCACCCACCTAGTCGCCACGGTCGACGATTTAACCGACGTGTTGGACTATGGTGAGGCCACAGACATGGAGGAAGATGCTGATGGCCCCATCGAGAACACCTCGCCCCCGGTAAACGCGGCCAGGTGGACCGCCACGTCCACCTACAATGTTTACATGGTGGACACCCCCAAAACCCCTCCAAGACGTCGGCGAAGACGCCGAAGGGGTAATAACGGGGAGCGCAGTGGTAATAACGCAATAGCCAATAACGGCGACGCGGAGGACGGTGATGCCTATAACCATGAAGAGGACGTTCAAGCCTCCCCAGTAAGGAACGGCACACCTGAACGACTTCTCAGGGACTTAGATCTCGATGACCTCTTTGAAGGGGCCGACGATAACTACATGCCGGAATCCGAGGAGGACGAGAGCCTCGGTACCGAGGACTACATCGTCCCCGAAGACCCTTTTGAACAAGAGCGCTTCCGGCGGCGCCTTGTTGCAACAGCCCGGAGCATAAAACGCAAGCAGCAGCAGATGCAGGCCAATACCGACGCACTAAATGAAAAGTGGGTTGAAGTGCTCTCCGCCAAGCAAGACATGGAAAATCGGCGCCATAGCGCGCCGAAATCATACCCATGTAGGCGTCTCTTGCCGAAGTTCGATGAGGAGCTCGCCGACGACCACGACCGACCCCCTAAAGGCCGGGACAGACCAAGACATGAAAACCTCAGTGACCGGCCACCTCCATGCTGCTATGGCAAGGACCCCGTGGATTACCTAGATCCTCACGACGCTAGACATCGCATTGAGGAAAATAGGGCACCCCCTCGGTCCATCTATGGATCAAGGGGACGCGCGCCCGCTGGGCTTGACGGCTACGATGCCTGGATGGACAGGAATGGCCGTGCCCAAGATCAGGCTTACTCATGGCTCTCTCCCGACCTCCGACGAGATGCTCCTCAGTTTTGAGGTCCGGCTCAGCCAATCTGTTTTACGGACAGGGTGATGGAACATCAATTCCCGGAAGGATTTAAGCCCATCAATATGGATCCAGTAGTATGGATCGAGGATTTCCTCCTACACATACACATGGCCAACGGAGATGATCTCCACGCCATTAAATATCTGCCGCTCAAGCTAAAGGGGCCGGCGAGGCATTGGCTTAACAGCCTCCCTCCTCACTCTATCGGCAGCTGGGAGGCCCTAGAAGACGCTTTTCGAGCAAACTTCCAGGGTACATATGTCCGACCATCGGACGCTGATGACCTCAGCCGTGTCACCTAGCAGCCAGGCGAATCAGCCCGGAAATTCTGGAACAGGTTCCTCACCAAGAAGAACCAGATCATAGACTGCTCCGAAGCCGAGGCCATCGCCGCATTCAAGAACATTATCCGAGATGAATGGTTGGCCCGTCAACTCGGCCAGGATAAGCCGAGGACTATGGCAGCCCTCACCTCACTAATGACCTGCTTTTGCGCGGGGGAGGATAGTTGGCTCACCCGTAGTACTCACAATGGTGAGGCAGGCACCTTGGAAACATGTGACGCCAATGGAAAACCCAAGCGCAACAAAAATAAGCGCAGGTATAAAAATGGTGGAAGCGATACGGAGGACGCTGCGGTCAACGCGGGGTTCACCGGACCTAAGTCTGGACAGAAAAGAAAACCCTTTAAAGGGAACAAGGACAGACCTAGCCAGCTTGATAGACTCCTGGACCGCCCATGTGGAATCCACGGCACTCAGGACAAACCAGCAACCCACACTAACAAAAATTGCTGGGTCTTTAAACAAGCCGGCAAGATAGCGATAGAGGGTCAAAATAAAACCCAAAATCGCAGTGAAGACGAGGATGAACCTCGACGGCCGAATAATGGAGGCCAAAATAAGTTTCCTGATGAGGTAGCAGAGGTCAATATGATCTATGTCACCCACAACCACAAAAGGGAGAGGAAACGTGTACTTTGGGATGTATGCGCGCTAGAGCCAGTCGCCCCGAAATATAACCCATGGTCGGCTTACCCGATCACATTTGACAAGCATGATCATCTGACCAGCATCAGGCATGGTGGATCAGCAGCGCTTGTCCTGGACCCTACTATTGATGGTTATCATCTAACACGCGTCCTGATGGACGGTGGAAGCAGCCTCAACCTCATTTATGAGGACACGGTTCGAAAGATGGGCATCGACTCATCTCGGATCAAGCCAAGCTCCACCACCTTTAAAGGTGTCATCCCGGGTGTCGAAGCCCGCTGCACCGGAACGGTCACCCTGGAGGTAGTCTCCAGCTCGCCCGAGAACTTCAGAAGCGAGGAGTTAATCTTCGATATCATGCCTTTCCGAAGTGGATACCACGCGCTCCTAGGGTGCACGGCCTTTGCACGCTTCAACGCAGTCCCGCATTATGCCTACCTCAAGCTCAAAATGCCGAGACCCAACGGTGTTATCGCAGTCAATGGTAACACCGAACGCTCACTCCGGACGGAGGAACAGACCGCGGCTTTCGCAGCCGACGTACAGGCGTCCGAGGAGGCAGCCCGCAGTGATAAACGCGCTGCTCGCTCTTCGAAGCACGCCCGGGCTGCACAAATCGACCTCGGCCAGGTACTCCCGCACCCAAAATAGGGATGCGGGCCCCTCGCGTGCCCTCTTTGGAGTGGGCACTACATCCCCAAAATGCATAATTTCTCACTGAAGATACCCAGGGTCGTCGAGGAGCCAATTTTTTTACTCAAACATCGGCACGGTTTGACCAAGCAACGACGTGGCTTCGAGCCCCCGCACAGGCAAGTCTCTATAAAAGAAACAGCCAAACATGACTACGTCAATGTGGTTTCAACCATAGAACGGACTTCAACGACATCTCCTTTAAAGGAGCTCGGTCAATCAAACGCTTGAAGCGTATAAAGGGCCAGAAAGGCATTAACCTCCCCAAGTCCTCACCATCAATGGTGAACATCTGGTCAACAGCTCGGAAACGCAGACGTGCGGCAGGTAGCAGCCTGGATTCTTAAAAATCTGATGATAAATATCCGCCCTGTTTCTTCCTCCCTTTTTACTTTTTACGTTGTATTCTTTCAATTCCTCTTGTTGCAGTTGGGCATGTAAACACTCAAAATTATGAAATAAAGAAACCAGGCCCCTTAAAGGTCCTTATCATATTTCTTTCTACGCATGGACCCCGCGCTATGAAGAGGTTCTTTAAAAAAAGATACAATCGTACCACAAGTCCGAACTGTTCGGCGTCTCGGATCTTGGCTTTATATGCATCAGTTTCGAACCTAGATTTCGGTCAATAGTTGGGTTGCCCGGCTCCCATGTGTACCCCTTACGTTTCCGATGAATTCGGCTAAGGGCTTAATGGGAGAACCACTACGATTGCGCCGCCAGGTCAATTGGCATAGCGCCTCAGTGGAGAAAGTCAAAAACTGACTATCTAGGTATGCGCAAACTGGTCCGCCATCCGTAGACCGCGTTAAGCGATGTGATGATAGAGATCACCCGTGTTAAACGAAGGGCTTTCATTCCTAGCTGAAGTGTGTTATGGCCTAGACCTCGGCCGACCAGGCCGACCACTTCCCACACCGGGGGCTGGTCATCAGCCCCCACAGTCAAACTCCTATGACTAAGTGAAAGTCATAAAGCCACTATAGTCTGATTGCCTAGTTCCTATAAGCACCGACCACCTCCGGGTACCGAGACGTCGGCTAAGTGTCAAGTGTGCCTTAAGGAACACCCTTTGTATGACCTACACTGGGGCTGAAGCCGACGACCGGCCACTCTCACTTTAAAACAGTCATATAGGAGGTAAAACTAATTAAAAGAAAAAAAACACTCATGGAATTTAAAGCCATATTCATTCAATCAAACGATAAAGTTTTGTACATCACACACTATGGCATTCCGAAGTACTGCTCAGAAATACATAGTGTCCTTTGAACACATGGCTTCGGTGAGACTAGCTCCCTCCTCCACCTTGGCAAAGAACTGTTCGGCGTGCGCGGCTTGTCGGCAGGAGAGCCCGCGGCACATGTCGCCGCATCAACCTTCTGAAAGTGCATCTTCACGCAAGCGTATGCCCTCCGCGCTCCTTCAAAGCACGCAGACCGCCTCCAGCGGTTCACACAGGGCACGGCATCCTGGAGACGGGCCGTAAGGCCGAAGAGGCTCTTGGGCATGGCTTCGGCAGACCACAATGCGATACAGAGGTCCTGGAGCGCCGGTCTCGTCTTGCGAAACAACTCCACGAGCTGCTTCACTCGATGATTTAGCAGCTGTGCCGACGGCGACCCCGGGAACTGCCCCCAAAAGGCCTTCTCCGCCTCGTGGCCCGCTAGCTAGCCGAAGTACGCCACCGCATCCGCTGCGCTCTGCGGAAGATCCGCAAAAACTTCTGCGGAACGCCATAACTGGGTGAGCTCGACACATCCTTTGCTGCCAAACGAACACTGTAGTAGAAATAGCTTACCCGAGGCGATTTGCTCCACCTGCTGGAGCACCTCGTGGTCAGCTCGGGCCGAGGTCTTGAGCTCGGAGTAGGCAAGTTGAAGCTTCTCGAGCTCCTCCTTTGTTCGTTGCCCCTCCTCCTGAAGCTTGTCGCGTGCTTCAGACACGCCCTTCAGGGTCTCCTCGACCTCCAGCACCCGTGCCTGGTGCTTGTCCCTGGCCGCCTTCTAGGCGGCTCGGGCCTTCTCTGCCTTGGCGGCAGCAGCCTCTTGCTGCCTCACCTTCTGCCGAGCCTTTTCGAGCTCGGCCTTGAGCGTCTCAAGCTCCGCTAAAGCCGCTGTCATTGAAATAGTTCGGACTTAGTTTTTCATTGCGCAACACCTATCATAAACTCTTTTTTGTACCTAGTATAACACAAGTTTAACTTGCTTACCTCGAGACTGCTCGAATTTTTGGTTCACCAGGGTAAGCTCCTCCTGGGACCTCTCGAGCTTCCGGTTCGTCTCCGCATTCTCCTCGGAGGCGGGGTCCGGAACCGAGGTCGAAACCTGGCAGTAAAAATCCTTATTACAAAGGGAACAGTTACATTACTAAAAGGTTCCAGGATGGCTGCCTCGAGCAGCGCCCTGGGGGCTACTTAACAGGCTCCTACTCAATCAAAACGACCCCAATGCCGGTTTCTCAAAACCGACTTCGGGCTCAGGGGCTACTCACTCACTAAGCCGTTTAGCAGGCTGTACTCTCATGTCCTCGGATGAATACATAAATCAACAAAGTTCAGATAAACAAGTTAAACTTGGTGCACGGATAGAATCGTACCTCGAAACCTGCTACGAGGTTCTTGAAAACCTCATGCAGGCCGGCCCCTGCGGACCTGAAGCCCTGCAGTGCCGCGCCTATCAAGGCACGGTGCTCTTCCTTGATGGAGGAGCCCTTCAGGGTGTCCTCCATCTCCTCAGTCCACCCCGCACCAGCCCGTCCTTCGGCAGTTGGCGGGGGTGGAGGGATGACCTCGGATACGTCTACCCGGGTGGCCTCCACCTGGGGTGGCGGAGCCGAGGTAGATATAGGCTGGACCGATGACTGGACTAGCCCCTTTTCGATGACGATAGGGTGTTTCTCCCCTGGATCTTGTTGGGCCGAGGTGTCGACCTCGGCCATGATGGCCACCTCATCGGCCCCCGTCGTGTTGACGTCAGGGGCCAGGATGGATGTTGCCTCCCCTAGCCCATCGTGCGCCGGGGGAGGAGCAGCGGGCTTTGGAGTCCCGCTGGCGGATGGCAACCCGCTCGAGGAACCGCTGGGGATTACCCTCGGCGGACTGCGTGAGAAGAGGACGCTCTGTGAGTTTTCCCTTACTAAAAAGAACTTATCAAATTGAAAGACGGGATGCAAAGACGACGGCTTACCCTCGAGGCACTGGTTTCTTCCTCCCAATGGCGAGGAGGTCTTCTTCTGAGTCACCGGAGAGCTCGGCTCTCTCCGACAACTGGCTAGCAGCCCCGGACGAGGATCGCCTCGGCCTCTTCGGGCCCTTTGGCGGCATGCCAACTTCGGCGTCCTCTGACGCCGATCTCTTCCCCTTCGGGAGCGGGACCTCCTCCTCCTCACCCTCCTCTACGTCACCGTCTTGGGCAGTGGAGGTGTGTGTGTCTTCGGACCGGGTGACCGAGGTCTCCCGAGTCCGAGCACTTGATTTACCCCTCAGGGACCTCGTCCCTTTGGGGGCCACCACGTGTGGCTCCTCGGTCAGAAGCGCTGAGAGCAGGGAAGTCGGTGGCTCCTCCGGCAGTGGAGCTGGGCATCGCACTCCTTGTACCCAGGCCAGCCACTTCGGCAAAACGTCAAGCACAATGATTGATTAAAACTCTACTCCTCGGCGCGATGGACAAGGAATGACAGTTGATGGGCAGAATCACCCACCGGGGGGGCTTCATAGCCGTGTTCGAGGCCGCGGTCCTCCCCTTCCTTGGGGATCTTGTCCTTGGCCAGCTTCATGAGTCTCGTCCACATGGCGGCCAAGGTGGAGCGGAAGAAGGTGGTGATGGTGTCCATGTCCTCGGGCTTTTGTGCCCACATCGGGGTAGCCCGAAGCTGGAGAGGGAGTATGCGGCGGTTGAGCATGACGTTGATGACGTCGGCAAGCTCGACCTTCCCCGTGGTGGACCACCATTTCATCCTCTCGATAAGGAGCTCCACCTCTTTTGGGTTCCCCCAGGCGACGCCCTTCTCCTTCCAGGATTTGAGCTTCTTTGGGGGCCCAGCCGAGAAGGCTGGGACCTCGGCTTGGCCATGGGCGAGCGGTTCGGTGATGTAAAACCACTCCCGCTGCCACTCCTTCACCGTTTCGATGAAGGTGCCCTTGAACCACGTGGCCCCCTGGTTTTTGCTGATGATGGACCCTCCGCACTCCACGAGGTCAGAGCCACTGGACTTCGGCTTGATCCCGAAGAGCTTCAGCCATAGGCCAAAGTGCGGCTCGCAGCGGAGGAATGCCTCGCAGACCATGATGAAGGAAGCGAGGTGAAGAATGGAGTTTGGGGCCATGTGATGGAAATTGAGCCCATAGTAATACATCACCCCGCGCACAAAGGGGTGCAGCGGGAACCCCAGGCCTCGGATGAGGTGGGGGACGAAGACTACCCGCTCCCCGGCATTGGGAGCGGGCACCTACTGGCCAGCCGCCGGAGCGCGGGTGGCGATGGCGGGGGTCAGATACCCCATGCTGTGCAGCTCCTGGATGGTCTCATCCGTCACGATGGAACCACCCCAGTGCCCCTTGAGGGTGTCGGCCATGGCTGGTAGTGAAGGATGGACTCACAAAAGGGAAAAGGAGTAGGATGGGATTTGGGCGCTGGAGCTAGACGAAGCAGTAGAAGGGGAGAATGGGAGCGTGGTCGATTGCGCTGTCCTCTTTTTTGCTCTTATAAGCCTGTGAAAGGCTAAGAGTCCCCCTCGCTGCGCTGTTAAACTCGCCGCTCCCATCAAAGATGCCGTTAAGCATATGGGGGGAAACAAAATCATAATGATATCCCTAAGAAAACGGGCACGATCTCCACCTTGATGGGATGTACCAGTAAAAAAGCTATCTCGAACCGCGATTTAAGGGAGGCAGTAACTTCCCAACCTGTTGTGGGGCATGTCGTTTCGATAAAGCTGTCAGACCGGACTGGACCGTTCATACCTCGACGACAAGCCTTCGAGGCTAAGATATCCACCCCCTTTTGGGCGGGGAACAAGCTCGGTTGGACCTCGGATGCCACCGCTCTACTAAAAAGAGTGAAATATAAAGGGGAACTCGTCTGTCAAGCCAAGGACTCCGGATCCGAGGTGGCGTTTGTTGAGAGAGTCGTCCTCGGCGTAGAAGACTAGTTTGGGGGCTACTGATGGTGTCCTGGATTAGGGGGTGATAACCTAGCCAGCCCGTCTCTTTGGTTGGGCTTATGGGCCCTCGTGCGTGATCAAGATGGGCTCAAGAGGACGCATACAGGAAGCGTGATCAAGACTGCCTCCACCGATGACTTGACGTATACTCCAAGATCTCTCCTGCCGCCCTGCTCCTAGATACCGACCTTGTAACCCTAGATGCCCTCCCTAGCGTGTATATAAGCCATAGGGTTTAGCCCGTAGAAGGGACATCAATGCAATATTGTTCACCTAGCCCTAGAAGTTAGACACACATTACGATCTCGTGGTAGATCAACTCTGTATTCGATACATCTTCATCAATATAAACAAAGGCAGGACGTAGGGTTTTACCTCCATTAAGAGGGCCCGAACCTGGGTAAACATCGTCTCCCTTGTCTCTGTCACCACCGATCCGAGATCCGCAGCTCGGGACCCCCTACCCCGAGGTCTGCCGGTTTTGACACCGACACATGGGAATTCTCGTCTAGTCACGTTCATCATGTTTAGTTGATTCGCGTTCGCTACTTTGATAATTTGATATGTGGGTGGACCGGTGCTAGGGTGTTGTTCTTACTTGAACAAGCAACCCTCTTATGATTACCCCCTCTCGCAAGCATCTGCAACTACGAAAAAAGAATTTAAGATAAATCTAACCATGGCATGAAACATATGGATCCAAATCAGCCCCTTACGGAATAACACATAAACTAGTGTTTAAGCTTTTGTCACTCTCGCAACCCATCATCTACTTACTACTCCCCGATGTCTTCCCTTAGGCCCAAGTATGGTGAAGTGTTATGTAGTCGATGTTCACATAACACCACTAAAAATATCGAACGAATACCAACTTCACATGATTACTTATAACAAGACTTCTCCATATCCTCAAGAACAAAAGTAACTACTCACAAATCATATTCATGTTCAAGAACAGAGGTGTATTGAATATGCTTAAGGATCTGAACTGTCGGGGCTGGATTTTCGGGACACGATATCCCAGAAATTAACCCCTCGTGTCGTCACCAGCCCAGGATTACTGTTACTGGTGGACACGTCCTTGTTACAGATTACCAAGCAATTACAAGAATTGGATACAAGACCATAAAGGTCTAATGATACAACAATGATTTCTAGTGACGGGTGACGGAAGCGACTCGTGGTTCTCCAACGCCGATGGGGATCCATTCCCACAGGAACAGGTGACCCGGACAATTCCTATCCCGCGTGGCTGCTATCCTAGGCTCCGCATGGACATCGTTATAGTACTCCTCGTTGAAATCCTGACCTGGCCAATTAAATAGCCAGGGACAAGCCAGTGAGTATGTTGGAATGTACTCGCAAACATAATGAACAAAAGATATACCGAATGCATATGATCATGATGAGTTAAATTATATGCATATGCTGAGTGAAATTAAAGCATGGCATGGATAAATGTTAATACGGCGCGGAAGAATAAATCTAAAATTTTAGTGACAAACACAGAAAGTTAATGGAACATCAGGCGCTGGACCGCCCGAGAATCCAAAAGAAAATATAAAAGTGGAGAATCGGGCGAGACAGGACCGCCCGAGAATCCAAAAGAAAATATAAAAGTGGAGAATCAGGCAAGACAGGACCACCCAAGAATCCAAAAGAAATGCCAAACGGGTGTCTAAAAGCGACACCTCGAGAGGTCTTGAAAAGAAATGCCAAACGAGTGTCTAAAAAAGACGCCTCGAGAGGTCTTGAAAAGAAATGCCAAACGGGTGTCTAAAAGCGACGCCTCGAGAGGTCTTGAAAAGAAATGCCAAACGGGTGTCTAAAAACGATGCCTCAAAAGGTCTTGAAAATAAATGAATATCTCGGGTAGTCCAGCCATCCCAAGAGATATTCAGAAAGAAAATAAAAACTGAGTATCCGGGTAGTCTAGCCATCCCATGAGGTACTCAAAAAAGAAAAATGAATATCTCGGGTAGTCCAGCCATCCCAAGAGATATTCGGAAAGATGCACATAAAAGAAAAGATTAGTCCATAATGATATGTATGATAACAATAATATTCGTGATATCATCAGTAGTGTCAATAATAATCCTGCAAGAATGGATCACAACCAATTTAATTATTTCCTTCGGAGACCGACACTAAGACCGACACTTGACCAACCCAGACTGTAGTCCTTAACCGCGGACACGGCTATTCGAATAGGTATAACTCTGCAGAGGGTGTACTCTTTACCCACAAGTAAAGGATTTCTTTAGCCAGCACCGATACGCTGACTAATTCCCATTACGGTCTTTGGGTTGAAAACACACCTGACCAGCACACACCAGATTGACTTTTCGGATGCCAGGAATCACCCAAAGCATCGTTCAAGAAAAACTCTAAGTCGGGGAGACTACAATCTCGAATAGCATGGGATCACAATCTCATATATAACGTGCGCAAAGATCAGGGGCGCTACCCGTCTTGGCTTCAACTAAATACACCCATGCCCCCTGACCAAGTGACATGCCTACCAGTGATCAATGGTATCTTTCACTATGGCCTCTCTGTACGGTGTGTGCGGGAAAGGGGTTAACAACTTACGGAACCATACCCTACCTGCGGCAGGGACATGTGGTAGCAGGGATCAAGTTTGGGGGTTACCGGAACAAGCCTCGATCTACGGTCAACTCGGGAGGCTTATGTATTTCCTGCAGTGGTTAGCACAATAAAGTGTTCTTTCAACAGTAACACCAAAACAGGGCCACAGCCCTTGCATGTCCCAACATGCATAACCGACAAGGCATGATCACGCTCCGACGTGATCACCCTTCTGCCGGTAACGGTATTTCCCTTATACCTGCGCCTGCAAGTTAGTCATGACAAGCACACGTTGCACGGTACGAGGAAACATGCCAACACTACATGCATGCTAATATTATTTGAATTCAACATATGCATGATTCAATTATTCTTGCAAACATTCAACCATGCAATCACCATATCAAGTGTTCAAGATGCTTGCCTTGATCATGCAAAAATATTGGGTGCACTCCAAAATTTTGAAAATTATATCTTCCCTCCATTTCCTATTTTCAAAAAATATCACAATTACCACATAAAGCCAAAACAGTGCTAAAAAGTTGTTTGAATTTTTTTTGGAATAAATACAAAAATAAACTAGATGAAAAATTAGGAATATAAGAAAAAGAATCAAATTATTTGGAGTTCATATGAATTTCCTAATCTGAAATAAATGACTAAATGGACTATTTAATTGATCCAACAAAAACTAAGCTTAGAAAAAATGTTCATCCCTAGATGGATTAATAGGGCATGATTTGAAAAGTATGCAGAAATTTGAATCATCAAATTTGGTGTAGAAATGATTACTGAGGAATTATTTGAAATCTACTGGAAAAAGAAAATAGAAAAGAGCAGAAGTGCGCCCTGAGCGCTATTTAGCCGTCTGGCGTTACTGGGCCAAGCCCAGTCGCTCGGCTGCGTGGGTGGGTTGCGACGTCGAAGGCGTATTTCTGGGAATACGCTTTCCCAACGCGAAGGCGGCTCCAGGCGAGTCCGTCTCCACTAACGGACGGGTCAGCGGCGCTGGGTCACTGACAGTGGGCCCGCCTGGCCCACTGGTCAGGTTTGACCAGCCCACGCGTGTCTTCTCTCTAGCCGGACGGAGCGCGGGGCTCTGGCGACCGGCGCCGGCGAACGGCGAGGCCCCACGGCAAGCTGAGGCCACCGTTGAGTCCAAGAGACTGAGGCGGTCCCACCGGTACCCGTCGTGGTCGCCGGGGAGCACGGGGTCGTCGGCGACGAGCTTCGCAGTGGACGGCGGCCGTCGGGCAGGAAGGAGGCTTCGCCTACAGTGGCTCCCGAGCAAGATTGGGTGGGGGGTTGGATTCATGGGATCTAGGGGAGGCCACTGGTGAAGATAGTGGAGAGGGAAGGCTCCGGTGACGTCGGATTCGACCGACGGGTGGCGGCGATTATTTTGGCCGGAGACGGGGAAGATGGCCATCCCCGGCTCAGTTGCCTGCCACAGAGGGCTCGTGGAGGGAGGAGGAGAGCTCGTGGTCATGGGAGATTGCCCGGGTGTGCTTTTATAGGCGGGGAATGTCGGTTCCCGTGGCTTCCAGAGGATGACTCGTCGGCGGGTGGCCATTACTGCGCCGGAAAGGTGGTTGAGGTCGGTGGCCGTGGTCGGCGTGACCGTTACGCGGTCGGCGAGCTGCGGATGAGGCCGGGTAGTTGGCAATTGGGGCGAGAGACCCTGGCGGAGACGTGTCTGAGCGGGACTCGTCGGGCGGCGCTCTTGGTCGCCGTGGACGGCGGTGGCCGGTGCTAGAGGCCAGACTCGGGTGTCGACGAGGTCGGTGGGTTCAAGGCAATGCCGCCTGGGTGGTTGCGAGGCCGGGAAGGCTGCAGGGAGGGCCACGCGGGACGGTGCCGACGCCTGCAGTCCCGGCGCTCTGGCCGCGCTCTGTGCATGCGCACCACGTGCTCGATGTAATGCCAACGGCATCCACAAGGACCCAAACAAGTTACAACTTAACAGGATGGTGCTAGTGTGGTTGGTGGTGATGATGGACAAGCTGGTTCAGCCATAGGATCCAGTGGCACATGGAGTTCAGCAAAGATGCCAAATTATGTCATGCCCACAAGGTGCTTGGTGAAATGCTATGGCTATCTAGGAATCTTTGTTGGCTGTGAAAATTATCAGTATGGTGTCTCCTTAGATGATAAATATGATCGTGTAGTTGGATGGACAAAATGAAAAACTTGCAAGTGCAAGTTTTACCAGAATTTAGTTCTGAACAGAAACTTGGAGGATTTATTTGGTGGGTCTGCAAGATGCAAATGGAGTTGATCTTCTGGACTTAAGGGTTTTGTTGGAAGGACTATAAGGTGGAATAATTTAAGAATTTTTGGATCAAGTAAAATTGGGGTTGGAGTTATAACTCAAGAATGGGACAGAAATGGAAAGAGGAAGTTTTGCTCAAAAATTTCAAAAGACCAAGTTGGGTTTTTGCATAAAAGTGATGTGTAGACATCACATGACCCCTCATAATTTTTTGTGAAATTTTTAAAGAATTATTTAAATTAGTTGTAGTGCAACAGAAGCATTTCAAATATTGAAAATGCTATTAAAAGGGATTATTTTGGGAAAATTTTAATATGAAAATATTTCCTACTGTTATTAAAATATAAATGAAATGATTTAAGAAAACTACCCAAGCCCACCATATTTTACAAAAATTTCTATATGAAGAGAAGAATTTTGGAAAACAGAAAACAAAAATTACTCTAAAATAAATAAAAGACCTAATATAATTCAAAATTTTATTTCTAGCCAAATTTTACTTGATAAAAATATGACTAAATTTTTGGGGTGTTACATGAACATATAATCTTCCACCAAATAAACCAACTAGCATCAACAACAAGATGTAATCAACACTACTAGCAACCCACAGGTGCCAATCTGAGGTTTTGGGACAAAGATTGAATACAAGAGATGAACTAGGGTTTGAAATGAGATGGTGGTAGTGAAGATGTTGATGAAGATTGGTCCTCCCACGATGAGAGGAATGTTGGTGATGTCGGTGGCTTTGGTTTCCCCCTCCCGGAGGGAAGTATCCCCGGTGGAATCGCTCCGTCGGAGAGCAAAAGTGCTCCTGCCCAGGTTCCGCCTCGAGAGGCGGCATTTCGTCTCGAAAGTCTTCTTCTGATTTATTCTAGGGCAAACATCATCTTATAGGAAAAGGGGGGCCACGGAGGCCTGTTGGTGGAGCCACGAGCTCACCTGGCGCACCCCGGGGGGGTGCGCCACCTGAGCTCGTGACTCACTGGTGGGGCCCCTCCTAATGATTCTTCTTCCAGTATTTTTTATTAATTCCAAAACAATTCTCCATAAATTTTCAGGTCATTTGGAGCTCCGGACAATATCTATCTCTGTTGTAGCTTTTTCAGGTCCAGAATTCCAGCTGCCGGCAATCTCCCTCTTCATGTGAAACTTGCAAAATAAGAGAGAAAAGGCATTAGGATTGCTTCATAAAGTGAAATAAAGACCAAAAACATTATACATATCAGTAGGAAAACATGATGCAAAAAGGACGTATCAGTTTCATCTCCATGTCAAAAAGTATGATGACTAGTTAGATTTTAGGTTTTAAAACTAGTATGTTTCAAGTTTGTGAACTAGTACGCTTTACAAGATATGCTCTGTAAAATCGATTTACAGTATCCCGTAAACGAATTTTGCGGTACCGCGGTTTACCGGATTTGCTAGAGATGCTCTAAATTGTTTGTAAGTCAATATCCCCCTCAAGCCTCTCCAATGCCCTTCATTCTCAATTTTTCTTGCGTGTTTGGTTGGGGGTAATTAAAACTAGGGAATAAGAATTGAAGGGGTACAAGACTTCAAATCTATTGTTTGTTTAGGGGGAATGGGAATTCATTAGGGAATAGTCATGGGACTTGAGACTCCAACTCCCACCATTTTATTAACAGAGGAGGGGGTGGGAGTTGGAAGGGAATTGTTTTAGTGAGTCAATCTTACCCCTTCATCATAACATACGTTAACTCCCCTTATCTAGTCCCTCGTCAATTCCCATGAACCAAACAATGGAATACAGTTTCTCCTCAAATTCCCACACATAATTTCTCTCATGGGCCTAATAGAGGATTGGTAATTAAACAACTCATGCCATATCTAATCTCGGTACAACTCCCTACTCTAAACTCCCATTCCCCTTCCCAAATATTGCGAAACACGCTGGGCAAATTCATTCTCATTTTTTGGTAGGTGCATCACCCAGCCATACGCGGCTCAACTTTAGTACCCGCACAAAAAGGCATAGATGAAAAAAAAACAATCATTTAATTTAGTTTCTTGCTCTCCCTTAGGGCATCTCCAACGCTGACCCTCAAACCACCCGGATACATCCGGACCGCGTGGTCCGAGCGTGTTGTACGATCCAATGCGTGCCTCTATTGGTTCGCCGAGCAGTCCGGACGCACTTTTTCCCGCAAAACCGAGACAAAGTTGGGGGGGGGGGGCGCTTTGCCGTAGTCCGGACAGCAGCCACGTAGGACTCCAACACCCCCGGCCCACTAAATCCCCCCTCCCGGTCCCATTTTCTTCCAATCTACCCCTTCTCCCCCTTGCTTTGCATCCACACCCTCCTCCTCCATAGCCGCCGTTGTACCTCTATGGACGGCACACAGGCATTGCCGGACCTCCGCAACCAGCACCGACGCACCCGCTCGCCTTTTATGATGGCGTCGTCCACCCAGGACCCGTCTGTAGGCAGGTACACTCCGCCTCCCTGTCGACATCATCATTGGCGGTCACCACGAATGGTAGGTTTTCGGTCCAATGCCATTGAGCTTATTTTCGAACGCCATGTTGTTTTTTGAGAGTACGAAGGATGGTGGGGTACTCGACCATGGAGGATGAGTTGTTGTGCGATGCATGGTTGGCTGTATCTGCGGATTTCATAGGAAGGAGCAAAGGGGGGTCGTTCTGGTAATGCGTGCATGATCGTTTCACACGTGAAAGCACATTGCACCCTACGACATGCAAATCATCCATGATCACAATGTGAGGTCGTTATCATATCGATGGTATGCCATCCAGACTAGCATCACCAAGTTTTCTGGTGCGGTTGATATGCTGGAGGTAAGGTGGCCATTGCGCGTGACAGCCGAGGAGATCATAAGTTTTGCTTCTTCTTGCTCAACTTGTTGATTGATTGATTGATTCATTCAATGTTGCTCTACACATTGTGTACCCCATACGCGTTACCGTGATGTACCACGGGATAGAGGGACGGCCATTCAGGTATATACATTGTTGGATGAAACTGAAGGGACAGTGTGTATGGGATGACATGATCCGTTCATGAAAACCTTGTTGAACATCCGGTTAATCTCGTTGAATTTGAACTATTGTTGTACTAGACTTATTTGCATGCTACGTATGGATGATTTTGCTATTTTCTATCCAAACTTTGATGAAATCCGCCGTGTTTGCATGAATTTCGTCCGATTAGTCAAAGCCCGGCTTGAAATGTATGCGGGCAGCGTTGGATGGCCGCCTCCTGCATCCATGTCCGCGGACTGGTCCCCCCTGTCCGTGGACGGATGCTGGAGCAAATTTGCGGGTCAGTGTTGGAGATGCCCTTAGCAGCGGGAAAGGAGTCTATCTACCTGCCATTCACCATCTTCGATCCATGCGTCGCTAATGCGTCCGCAACATTATTACATGCCCGAGGCCAATAACCAAAACAAAATGTATTAAAGTGCAACAGCTAGGGCATTAATCTCCCTGAACAGAATGCCATTAGACACAAGATCGAAACACTTTGGGTTATTGAGAGCTTGGGCCAGCACCTGTGCATCCATTTCCACCATGATTTGGTCATCCCCCAGTGTATAGCCTGATTCATTGATTGGATACATGCCTCCGCCTCCGCTTGCAAGGTATCCTGAACATGGTCCAGTCTACCCGCTCCTGATCCCATAACATCTCCCTATTCGTCTTGGATCACAAAGCCCCATCCTCCTTTCTTCAGATCTACTAGGAAACTACCAACAATATTTATCTTCAGGACATCCTATGGAGGGGGTTCCTAGCACTGAGCAGATTTTAGGCCCGACTTGGTCTGCTTCCCTAAGAATTGAGATACTCTCAGGCGCCACGTCGAGCTTGGATTACCACATATACACAGTTCAAAGTTTTCTTCTCTTAGCTAACCTTATTCCTACTCTTCCACCAGTTCCAGAGTAGGGCGACACATTTTGACCAGAGCACCTCTGTATTGCCTAAGATCCGGTGCAAACCAGCCTTTGGATCGGACAAGTCCTTGCACTATTGTCAGGTCTCCTCTAGGCCCAACTGTTGCCAAATTTTCCACACATGCTTGCATTTGAAGAACAAGTGTTTACTATCCCACTACTGGGAAAAGCCTTATAAGTGAACTATAGTTAGTGGCAGGCTGGGCAGGTCACCCGCCACTGCTACTTTTCCAAAATAGCAGTGGCGGGTACCTCGACATACCCGCCACTGCTAGGGGCTATCCAGAGGCAGGTGCGACCTAGCATCCGTCATAGGTAGGCTCTTCCAAACAAGCCCGCGGGATGGAAAGTGTAGTGGCGGGTAGTATGCTAGCGCCCGCCACTAGTTTATGAGAAAGCAGTGGCGGGCATAACCTCGGGCCCGCGACAACTACATTTTGGCATGCCGCGCCAAATAAATCCAAATTTTGAAAAAGTATGCGGTGATGGGCGTCCGTTGTTGCCTGCCACTGCTCTGCACGGACAGTTCCCCTTCCGTGCCCGCCCAACAATCCACAGCCTTTTCATTTCCACCATTTCATTTTTCTCTGTCAGTTCCTGTCCTCTCCCCTTCCGCGCCGTCCTGCGCCTCGACCGCCGCCGCCGTCCCTCCGACCCGCCCGCGGCTCCTTTCACGCGTCCGCCGCTGCGACTGCTGTCGAATCGGCTCGCTGTCGCATCGTCTGCCTCGACTGCCGCCGCGCCATTCTCCACCTCGAACGCTGCCGCGCCGTTCTCCGCCTCGACCGCGGCCCCCGTCCTCTGCCTCGACCGCCACCACCGTCCTCCGCCTCGACCGCCGCCACCGCCGGTATACTATCTATGTGACTAAATTACGCTCTAGGGTTTTGGATTTGCCTATAGTTAATTTGTAGATTAACTTATGCTTTAGGGTTTCAACTTCAACAATAGTACTAGTTGTACATCATATAAGAGAGCAACACAACAGCAGCAGCAGTACTAGATAATTCGAATAGCTCTTTCTCGTATCGGGAGGTGTCCGAATATTTGGAAATTTGCTAACTATGACAAGTGGCAATGATGTTTGAACTTTCTTACTTATGAGAAGTGCATGGGCTTCATGTTATTCATAGGGATTTGAAAAGAGTGACAAAGTTTTGGCGAAATGTTGATTCATTTCTATTTCGCCAAATTTCTGTCACTCAATATGTTAACTTTTAAAGCAAAGTTCATGCCGGATTTCATTTCTGTCACTCAATATGCATGGCATTGTAATATCTCACATTGTTTAATATTACTTTCGTAAGCTTAGCTATGACAATATTGTTTAACTTGTTTACATATGAGTGGAATTGAGTGGAATTTTCTTACATATGACAAGTGCATGGGCTTAGCATGTTGTTCACAAGGATTTGAAAAAGAGTGACAAAGTTTTGGTGAAACGTTGATTTATTTCCGTTTCGCCAAATTTCTGCCACTCAATATGTTAACTTTTTAAGCAAAGTTCATGCCGAATTTCATTTCTGTCACTCAATATGCGTGGCATTGTAATATCTCACATTGTTCAATATTACTTTCGTAAGCTTAGCTATGACAATATTGTTTAATTTGTTTACATATGAGTGGAATTGAGTGGAATTTTCTTACATATGACAAGTGCATGGGCTTAGCATGTTATTCACAAGGATTTGTAAAAGAGTGACAAAGTTTTGGTGAAACGTGGATTCATTTCCGTTTCGCCAAATTTCTGTCACTCAATATGTTAACTTTTTAAGCAAAGTTCATGCTGGATTTGATTTGCTATGACAATATTGTTTAATTTGCTTACATATGACAAGTGCATGGGTTTAGCATGTTATTCACAGGTATTTGAAAATGAGTGCCAACATTTTGATGAAACGTTGGTTAACTTCCGTTTCGTCAAATTTCTGGTACTCAATATGTTCAATATTCAGCAAAGGTTGTGCCAATTTTTCTCGAACCCTTCTTAGCCAGTTCCTCTTCTCAAAATTCCTTTCATAAGCTAGTATTCATGTCAACCATTTACAATTGATAAGTGCTTCATAATGATTATTAGGGATCATGAGTCGTAAGATCTGTTGGGAAACGTAGCAGAAAACAACCATTAACAATATGAAGATGCATATAGGGTTTGGATCAACGATCGTTACCGACTCCGGAGTGCTGCAGAAGTAGACGAGTTGGTGTAGAACGTACTTGGAGTCCCTCGAACCGTTGATGACGATCCCGCGAACCGCCCGCGAATGATCCCTCGAACGGAAGACCAAAAGCACAACCTCTCTACATGGTTACAAGCGTACGGTCTTCACGATCCGGTAGTGCTTCACCGTCCAGAGCTAATCATCGCTGGAGAATTAGAGGGTGTCGGTGGTAAAACCGGCAGACCTCGGGGTAGGGGGTCCCGAGCTGTGGATCTCGGATCGGTGGTAACAGGAACGAAGGAGACAGTAGTTACCCAGGTTCGGGCCCTCTCAAAGAGGTAATACCCTACGTCCTGCTTTGATTATATTAATGATGAAGTAACGAGTACAAGCTTGATCTACCTCGAGATCGTAAGGAGAGATCTAACCCTAAGGCTAGGTGAATGACAATTGTGATTCCGTCCCTTCTATGGGCTAATCCCTCTGGCTTATATACACACCAGGTAGGGCATCTAGGGTTACATGGTCGGTATCCAGGGACGCGTATGGAGGTAGTAGGAGATTTCTTGGTGTATACGCCAAGTCTTCGGTAGGCACACTCTCAATCACGTCCAGGTGTGTAGCATCCAGAGCCATCTGAATGAGAATGAGGGCCCTCAGGCCCAGCCCGAGGACTATGGGCCGACTAGGTTTGCACCTCCTAATCCAGGACACCGTCAGTAGCCCCTGAACTGGTCTTCGATGCCGAGGACGACATCTTTAAACTTCAGTTCTGGAGTCTTTGTTTCGACAGGCGAGTTCCAGCCTTTTAGCTCGGCCTTGAAGTCTTCGGTCTGACAGTTTTACTCGGGGTCCGGCCCCACTACACGTGGCGTCCGGTCTCTGGCCTCGATCGCTGCGCCTTCTGGGGAACCGAGCCGCTTTATGGCAAGACGTCGAAGCGTCGGCCCCTTTTATTCATAAATACATAGCACATGGTTACGACAAAGCGCATCTCAAGTCCCCTTCGACAATCCCTGCAATCCTTCCCTTCTCTTCCCAGGTCCAACCCCGAGAGCTCTAAACAATGGCGAGCGACGCGGGATCCTCGAGGCGACCCCATGGCCCCATTAGGGGTGACTGGGGGAGCTGCTCCATTACGCATCTTCAACTGGAGCGCCTAGCCACCCAGGGCTATTTACCAGATTCAGATCTGGCCTCCACTCAAATGGGATTAACATCCATGAACAGGCAAGCGCACGCCAAGAGCTACCCAACCCCGTGTGGGGACGAGTGGGTATGCTTCATTCCTTTCCTCCTTCGCGGCCTGGGATTTCCCATTCATCCTTTTTCTTCGGGGCTTGCTCGAGTTCTATGGGCTACAACTCCACCACCTCACCCCCAATTCAATTTTACATATCGCGGGGTTTGTTGCCCTTTGTGAAATGTACCTCGGATGCGAGGCACACTTCGGGCTGTGGCGGAGGTATTTTTGCATAATGCCCTGCTCCCCACTGGGAAACTGTACAAAGTGGGAGTAGCCGAGGTCTGCCGAATTGACGAGACCGACTACCCATCAGGTACCCCTCGAGAGGATGCAGACATCTGGCCGTCCGAGTGGTTCTATATAGACGACGTTTCGCTGTATGACCCAGTTCGGCCCGGGCTCCCAGCATTCTCCTCGGAACCCCTGTAGAAGCACTATAGCTGGAGACCGTGGATCATCGCTCAGGAGGACAACGTCTATGTGGTTAGCCTAGCAGCTCAGGTGAAGCTGCTATCCAGCACCGGCCTCACCATCATTGACGTAATGGCAACGACGATCAACCGACGAGTCCAACCACTTCGGCAACACCATCACCCATTGTTCATGTATAATGGAACCGAAGATGCCTCCCGATCGATTCGGAAGAGTTTCAATGACCAGATGGCCTTTGGGACCGTACTAGCCGGCATTTACCAGGGCTCAGCGAAGGATTTCGCAATGCGGCAGTTCCAAGATGGGCTGTCCTACTACAACCCTGCCGATATAGTAAGTTTCCCTGAATTTCTTCGTCCATCCGAGTTGTTTCATTGTTAATTCTTCTGACCGACTTTTTACTGAATCTGGACAGATATGGAGACGTTGGGTCGAGACTTTGAGCAGCCCCACGCCTGAACCAGAGGCACACCGTTGGGCGGAGGACCCCGTCTTCCATGAGGATGAGGAACTGTCCCTCATATATGAAGGAGGGAAGTTTTATCTGGAGAGCCTTGACGGCTCAAGGGTGGTCGTTACTCCCGATGCACCGGGAACGCGACCGGCCTCATTAGTAAATCCCCCTACCTCTACTCGAAAGAGAGCTTCTCATCCTGAAGCCCCTAGTCCTCTGACTTCTCCTCCAAAGGGTCGACGCCCGAAACATCCACGCGGAGAACCGGCCCCTCGAAGGAGCCCTCCGTGGGAGACGCGCGGAGCTTGGGCGCACGCGGCGGCCGTGGAGGCAGACCAAAATGCTTCCTCCGTGTCGGTATACTAAAGTTTGGGTCATTTTAGTACCCCATACTTGTGCACGGATGGTTGTAGCCATACCAGTGGCAAGGCCTGCCGGAGGACAGCTGGAAACGGATACAAGATATCAAGAAGGCATTCAAGCTAATGATCAGAAGACAGAAGACCGAAGGCTGGGTTCCCGGCAAGATCCTTGCCGGGAAGGCTCGCGAAGGCCCGGCAAGGCCTCGCGCCCGGCAAGGCCTCGCACCCGGCAAGATCCCACCGCTTCAGCACAGTGCCGCCGCTCCAGCGCAGCGACCAGCTTGTCGTTTAGGGCTTGTCCTCCTGGTTGCGTGTCACAGCGTCGACCGCAAATGAGGTTAAGCGGTGTTGATGGGACGGGCCCTTTTTCCGCCCCCGAGAAAGTAAGGGACACCTAAACGGAGCATTAAATGCGTTTGTCCTAAGACGTCGGTGATAATCATGAAATACTGTAGTAACTTTACACGTCTTGTACTGCTGTCTGCCACTGTTGGTGACCCCTTGGACGTATAAAAGGAGGCCCAAGGCGTAGCTACAGGGGGGGAGGACCTTCCGGCCCATTCTGCATGCGTAGCTGCTTGACAAGTGCTCCGTGTACTTGAGCCAAGAACATCCACAATAAACAACAGCAGGAGTAGTGTTTTACGCTTATCAGCGGCCTGAACCTGGGTAAAGATCCTCGCGTTGATCGTTGGTTCCGCTCTTTGTGCAAATCTTTTCCCCTTGCCGAACCGTAAAGGGATCCACGCGATCCCATAGGTGTCGTACGCCGACATCTTTGGCGCACCAGGTAGGGGGAAGAGGTTGCGCGAACCCGATCTAGCGGTCAGCGCGCCAGTTCTTGATCATCTTTCATCGCCATGGCTCCCAAAAAGAAGGGCGCTACGGCGGTTGATCCATCTGCGTCCATCCTCCCCGTACCCGCACAGACGGGTGATGGCGTGGGCGCTGGTGGAGGAGGTGGAGGTCTTGAGCCTCCGCGACGTTCTGGCGATCCGAGCCAGGCGAGCGCCAGGTCCAAGGACGGAGCCGTGCTACCTACGGGTGGCGCAGCGAACTCCAAGGATGGGACGGCGCCTTCCAAGACACCCATGCCGGCGCATGCGCCGCGGCCTTCTCAGGTCACGCGCGACGTGCAGCGCCGCGACGTTGGTGGTTCCAGGCATCCCCATGGAAAAACCCATGCGCATCACTCTCAAGATTCGCGGGGCCAAGATCCACACCAACACGCCGGTGGAAGCCGCGCGCGGCTGCAGAACCGTGACGGTGCTCCTTCTAATTCCGTTAGGAGTCAGAGCACCTCACGCTCTTTGCATCTTTCGCCGCCGCCTACACCAGCAGAAGCGTTGGCGCGAGCTCAGCTGCTCCTAGACTTCCCTCCCGCTGCGGAGAAGCTTGATGAGTGGAGATCTGCCATTCAGAGCCTCATCGGCTTTGCTAATGACGATAGGCCGCAGCAGGCAGAGCCTTCGCGGCGGCAGTCTACTGGGCCGGTGAGTGCCGATGGCGAGAAGACCGGAGGCGGTACGACTACGATGCGTTCCCCTCCGCTACGACAAGAGCGGTCGCTAACTCGGCGGATCGACGCCCGTGATGATGATTCCACGGCGTCGTCTGATCCGCGGGTTCGCCGCGATCAACGTCTGGTTCTTCGGGAACGGCACAAGGAGGACGCTCGAACCACCATCGAGCGGCGGCGGGAAGCGCGCCGTCAATCCGACAAACGTGCGGGATCCACTGTCGACGAACCTGCGCCAGGGTATCCTGGTAGCCTGCCTTACGAGGTGGGCTGTCCAGCGTTTACCCGTGAGCTGCGGCGAGTCCAGTGGCCCAATTCCCGGTCTTTCAAGCCGGAGGTGCCGGAGAAATACGATGGCAAGACTCACCCGTCAGAGTTCCTGAGCATCTACACCATTGCGGTGCAGGCTGCCGGGGCTCGAGACGATAAGATACTCGCCAACTACTTCCCGTTGGTGCTTAAGCCCAATGTTAGGTCATGGTTGATGCACCTGCCGGAGAATTCCATTTCCTCCTGGGCAGATCTGTGTCATGAGTTTGTTGGCGCCTTTACTGGAGGCCACCAAGCTCCTGGCCAAGAAAGTGATTTACATCTCATTCCCCAGAAAGATGGCGAAACCTTGCGCAAGTACATACAGAGATTCAGCCGTATGCAGCACAACATCCCAGACGTTCATCCTGCCGCTGTTATCAGCGCCTTTCACCAGAATGTGCGCAACCGCAAGATGCGGGAAGAGCTGGCGATGAACAAGGTCAGGGATGTCGCCGAGCTCTATGCTCTGGCTGACAGATGTGCTCGGGCCGAAGAGGGAAGGAGACTCCCTGGCGAGGACGCTGGCACAGGAGTCGATTCTGAAAGCAAAGACGCCACTACCCCGGCGAAGAAAGGCCGACGGAGGAACAGGAAGCGCAAGGGCAAGGCCGTGCTTGCCGTTGAGGGATCCGGCAACCCCGGCACCGCCAAGAAGGCCAAGACTGATGACCCCGGCAAGGAGGTTGCCGGGTGTGCCGCATGTCAGGCCTTGGCGGCTACCGACAAGCCGGAGGGCTCCGCCAAGCAGTACTGCAAGATCCACCACACCAAGGGCCACGATCTCCAAAACTGCCGGCAAGTTGAGGAGCTTGTCGAGAAGCAGAAAGCCAAGTATGACAGGCGAGACAAGGAGAAGGCCCAGTATGGCGCTGGGGGGTCCGACAAGAAGCGCGGTGGCCGAGGAGGTCGCCGCGGTAAGGCCAAGCAACAAAAGGAGAGGCCCGCTCGAGGCCGCGACAAGGAACAGGGGGGTGATGATGATGATGAAGAGGGCGACGAGTCCAGCGAGCACGAGTTCCAGAAAGCTACAGAAGCCATGTGCGTTGAAGGAGGCGCCTCGTTGCATTCCTCTCACCGCCGACTCAAACAGTGGGCGCACGAGATTAATGCAGCAGAGCCATCGGTCGATGCCCGGAAGCCACTGAAGTTGTCCCACACGCCTATCATTTTTGACGCCGAGGATCACCCTAATCGCACAACTGCGGTCGGGTGTTTGCCATTGTTGGTTTCACCAACAATCCGCAACCTCAAGGTGACAAAGATGTTAGTTGACGGTCGGGCCGGTTTGAACTTGATCTTGCCTGATGTGATCAAAAGATTGCAAATTCCTGATGAAGATCTCGAGGAAACGGGCACATTCCAAGGGATCAATCCGGGAAGGAGCCAGCCGAAGGGCAAGATCACCCTGCCAGTGACATTTGGTAGTGAGTTGAACTACAGAACGGAGAAGATCGTCTTCGACGTCGCCAAGATTCCATTGCCCTATAATGGGATTCTTGGTCGCCCGGCGCTGGCCAAGTTTATGGCAGCATCGCACTACGCCTATAATACACTGAAGATGCCCGGGCCGATGAGTGTCATCACTATCAACTCCGACAAGAAGGATGCGCTTATCTGCACCGACCAACTCTACCGGGAGGCAGTTGCAGCACCTGCCGCCAAGGCACTTGCTCCTGCCGCTGAAGCTCCCGGGGGGAAGAAGAAGACCGGCAAGACCTCTAACACACACTCTGGCAAGCGCACCTCCTCGGAGTGCTGCGCTCCCGTCGAGGAAGTACCAGAGAGCTCCACCGACAAGAGCAAGAAATCCAAGGCAGCTCCACCAGAAACTAAGAAGGTGCCCGCCAAGGAGGATGGTACGGGAGGAACTTTCACCATAAGTTCCACCCTCGATGACAAATAGGAAAGCGCGCTCATTGCCTTCCTGCGGGCGAATGTGGATATGTTTGCATGGCAACCATCAGATATCCCCGGTGTTCCCAGGGAAGTAATCGAGCACCACCTTGCTGTCTGTCCTCACGCGTGGCCCGTCAAGCAGAAGGTCAGGAAGCAAGCCTTGGAGCGACAAGAGTTTATCGCCGAAGAAATCAGGAAGCTTGAAGCAGCAGGTCTAGTTAGAGGAGTCCTCCATCCAACATGGTTGGCCAATCCAGTTGTAGTGTGCAAGGTGAATGGAAAATGGAGGCTATGTATCGACTATACTGATATCAATAAAGCCTGCCCAAAAGATCCTTTTCCCTTGCCGCGCATCGACCAGATTGTGGACTCCACTGCTGGCTGCGATTTGCTGTCATTTCTTGACGCGTATTCAGGCTACCATCAGATTTTCATGTCGAAGGAAGATGAAGAGAAAACCGCATTCATCACCCCATGTGGCACGTATTGCTTCATACGCATGCCTTTCGGGTTGAAAAGTGCTGGTTCAACGTTTGCAAGAGCGGTCCAGATTGGTTTTGAGCCCCAGCTACATAGAAATATGGAAGCCTATATGGATGACATAGTGGTCAAAACCAAGGACAAGGCAACACTCATACAAGATTTAGAAGAGACATTTGCAAATCTGTGGAGGATCAATCTGAAGCTCAATCCTGAGAAGTGTGTGTTTGGCGTTCCATTCGGCAAGCTTCTCGGGTTCTTTGTGTCTCAACGTGGAATCGAAGCAAATCTCGACAAGATCAAGGCAATTGAGCAGATTGAAGCACCGAGATGTGTCAAAGATGTGCGTCGGCTTGCCGGCTGCGTTGCTGCTCTGAGCAGGTTCATCTCCAAATCCGCTGAGCGCGCCCTGCCCTTTTTCAAAATTTGAAAAAGGCAGGACCGATGAAATGGACTCCGGAAGCGGAGGCAGCGCTGCAGGACTTGAAGAGGTACCTCTCCTCTCCGCCAACACTGGTCGCGCCTAGGCCACAAGAGCCGTTGCTGCTGTATCTAGCGGCAACGAATCAAGTGGTTAGTGCTGCGTTAGTGGCCAAGAGAGAAGTAGACGAAGAGGCAACGGCAGCGGCAAGCCCGTCAAGCGACAAGCTAGGACTATCCCCAGCAGAGTCTGGTGCTGACAAGACAAGATCCGCGCAGTCAAATGAAGCAGTGCAGAAGAAGAAGATGGTGCAGCGCCCAGTCTATTTTGTCAGCTCCCTGTTGCAGGGGGCCAGGTCAAGATATTCTGGCGTGCAGAAGCTGCTCTTCGGCCTCCTTATGACCTCGAGGAAGCTGCGCCACTATTTCCAGGCACATGAAATCACCGTCGTCACTCGCTTCCCGTTGCAGCGGATTTTACGAAATCCCGATGCGACCTGCAGAATAGTGGAGTGGGCGTTGGAACTGTCAAGTTTTGGTCTCAAATTTGAAAGCACTTCAACTATTCAGAGCAGAGCCTTGGCAGAATTCATTGTAGAATGGACACCGACGCCAGACGAAGAAATTCAAGAGACAACTATCCCCGGCAAGGAAACAGATCGAGAATGGATTATGTACTTTGATGGGGCTTTTTCGCTGCAAGGCGCCGGTGCTGGCATGCTGCTTGTCGCACCCACCGGAGAGCACCTCAAGTATGTAATTTAGATGCACTTTCCCCGGGAGAGATCAACGAACAACACTGCAGAATATGAAGGACTGCTTGCCGGTCTCAGGATCGTGGCAGACCTTGGAATTAAGAAGCTCATCGTCAGAGGTGACTCATAGCTTTTCGTCAGGGAAGTTAACAAAGATTATCAGAGCCCGTTGATGGAGGCATATGTAGATGAAGTGAGAAAGTTGGAGGAGCGTTTTGACGGTCTGCAAACAGAGCATGTTCCTCGAGCGGAGAACAATATTGCCGATGACCTGTCAAAGCGTGCTGCCCTCAAGTTACCTGTGGAACTAGGAACTTTTGTGCTCCGCTTAACTCAGCCATCCGTAACACCATCGACGAGGCAAGACAAGAGAAGGAAGTTGAGTTCCGGCCAGTACTTTCCGGCAGAGCTTCCAGAAGCCGCCGGCAAGGAAGTTGCCGGGAACGACACGGTTGCCGGTGAGCAGCAGCCTCGCGCAGAACCTCAGGTTCTTGCTGCCGAAGCAAGCGCTCCCGCGGCCGAAGATATACCTTTGGTCCTTGTTGTCGAGCCGCAGGCTCCAACATGGGCACAGCACATCGTCCAGTTCCTTCAAACAGGAGAACTCCCTGAAGAACAGGAAGAAGCGGAGAAAGTAGGCCGTCAGTCTAGTATGTACCAGTTCGTCGATGACGTCCTGTACAGAAAGAGACCGAACGGTGTGAAATTGAAGTGCATTCCCCAGGAGGATGGACTAGAGCTGTTGGCAGAGATACATGGAGGCATATGTGGCTCCCACATAGGCTCGAGAGCTCTTGTTGGCAAGGCATTCTGGCAAGGTTTCTTCTGGCCCACTGCTCTCCAGGATGCAACTACACTAGTAACCAAGTGTGAAGCGTGCCAGTTCCATTCTAAGCAATTGCATCAGCCAGCTCAAGCTCTTCAGACAATCCCTCTTTCCTGGCCATTTTCGGTCTGGGGGCTCGACATATTGGGCCCCTTTCCCCGTGCTGCCGGGGACTTCGAGTACCTGTACGTTGCTATCGACAAGTTCACGAAGTGGCCGGAAGTGGAAGTAGTGAGAAAGGTGACAGCACAGTCGGCCGTCAAGTTCTTCAAGGGAATAGTGTGCCGTTTTGGTGTGCCAAACCGGATCATCACCGACAATGGCACGCAGTTCACCAGCCGCACCTTCATGTAGTACGTCCAAGACCTTGGCGGCAAAATTTGTTTTGCCTCTGTTGCTCATCCGAGAAGCAACGGCCAAGCGGAGAGAGCAAATGCTGAAGTGTTGCGAGGTCTCAGAACAAGAACTTTCAACAAGCTACACAAGTGCGGAAGACGCTGGATTGATGAGCTGCCAACGGTTCTTTGGTCAATCAGAACGACACCAAATCGAGCTACTGGCCAGACAACCTTCTCCTTGGTCTACGGGGCAGAAGCAGTTCTCCCCACGGAACTCATATACGGGTCACCTCGAGTGCTCGCTTATGATGAGCTCGAGCAAGAGCAGCTGCGCCAAGATGATGCCACGCTCCTTGAGGAAGATCGTCTTCGGGCTGCTGTGCGAGCTGCACGCTACCGGCAAGCCTTGCGCCGCTATCATAGCCGCAAGGTTCATGCCCGAAGCCTTGAGGAAGGCGACCTTGTTCTTCGGCGCATTCAGTCGGCCAAGAATTCCAACAAGTTGACGCCGAAGTGGGAAGGCCCTTATCGGGTAGTACGAGTCACCAGGCCTGGCGCAGTCCGCCTGGAGACCGAAGATGGCGTCCCAGTGAGCAATTCCTGGAATATCGAACACCTTCGTAAGTTCTACCCATAAGGCGCGGTTGCCGGGTCGCCCGGCAACCACCTTTTGTACAAGTCTTGACGGCAAGGCATATGATCTTTTGTACAAAGCCAGGCGCAGACCCTGTGCATAGTTGAATAAACTTAAGTGTTTTACAATCCTTGTCGATTTTCATGTCATTTCTATATGCATGCTTGTCTGAGATATTGTATTGCACTTGCTTCCGGTGAGCACTAATGAACTGCCAAGGTTCCATATCTCTATTTTCTCTTCTTTCTTTTTCTCAAAGGACAGAAGGTTCCCTCGCGTACACGTTTGCCGGGGGGGGTGATGGTATGGATACCGACAGGCGACGTTCAAGTTGACATTTTGCAATAAGGAGTGCAACAACGAAAAGCTAAGTTGCAAAACTCTTTAAGCAGATTTTTGTTGTAGGGTTATTTTCCTTGAACGATTTCGGCCTTTGTATGGAAAACCTGCACGCGAAGGAACCTTGTCGTGATTAGTTGTGCCCTTACTTTGTTTCGAGTTCGCTCAACAACTTAAGTGGCTGCACTGAAAGCGTCAAGGTATCTTGTCGGTAGCGACACCCCCAGCAGGTTGCTAAGGACCCGTTCCTCAAAGCGCTCGCGGCAAGGGCGCACGCACCGGCAAGATCCCAATAAGCGTAGGGCAAAAACCATACAGAAAGAAATCAGACAAGGGAAATAGCATACATTCATCCAAAACATAGTAAGTTATATTACATTGATAGTCGCCGCAATTCTAACTTGAGATAAAACTGTCTTTGGCATGGAATAGTGGCGACAAGATGAAGCGAAGCGGCTAGTCCCTGCGCTGGCCTTCGACCCGCTTGACGTGGCTCACTGTCAACGATGGGTGCGACAAGCTCTTCAAGCGCCTTGAGATCTGCATCCTCCGGCAAGCTAGCAAGGACATTGGTGAGGTTGATGCCAGAGTTCTTGTGCACTACTTTGATGAGCACCTTGCGGAGGACGGCCCGGCAGAGTTTGCGAGACTCGTTGGCCAGATGGGTTGCTCGGTTAGCCTGGAGCAGCTTGAGAGCATCAACGACACCCTCGAAGAACATGGTCAGCTTGGCGCTCGAAGACACCCGCTCATCAGAAGAGTAGCCGAAGTTATTCAAGCCCATGGTGGACAGTTCTGTGGCAAGCCTTTCCGCGACGTCGACGAGGCGCTCAGTCCAGATCGTCACACCTTTCTCGAAGTCATTATAGGTGGCAGCGGCGCTGTTGAGTAGGCTCTTCTCAGCCTGGAGATCCTTGGTCAGAGCCCTCTCACGAGCCTTGCTGCTCTCAAGGGACTCCTCCAGCGTTGTCAGCTTCAATGTCAGATCGGCAATGGATTCATTGGCTGAAGAGAGCTCTTTGATCTTGTCGGACATGGCGGCTTGCATCTCCGCCAAGCTAAAGAGAGTCTTATCTCTGTTGGCTTTGAGCGTTGAGATCTCCTTGCCGTGGCCCTCAAGATCCGCTTCCAGCCTCTTTACCTTATCGCCCAGCTCGCTCTTGGCGGCCTCTGCAGCTTCGGCGGCATCGATGGCTTCCTTTAGCCTACCGGCGTGGTCTACGACCAGAGCTTCGAGTGCTTCCTTGTGCCTCTGCTCCAGCTCCTGTGTTCGCCGCGCGACAAGCTTCTCGATCTCTTCGTCCTTGCTGCGAAGCTTGGCGGCAAGCGCCTCCTCGCGAGCGGCAAGGTCTTCTTCATGACCATCAAGCCCGACGCGGTGTTCCGTCAAACGAGCTTCCTCTGCAGCGGCCTGCTGCGCGGCCTCCTCCTGTGCCTTCTCGACATCGGACTGCTTCATGAGGAGCTCGTTCCAACTCTGAGTCAGCTGCTCACGACCAGCCGTCAGCTCTTGGAAAGCCTCGGCATACCAGACCTGCGTCTCCTCGACGCGCTTTTGGAAATCTGCCTCCGCTGCTTCAACAACTGCCGCCCTGGAGTCCAGCTTCTCCTTTCGGGCGCGGTAAAGCGCCTGGAGCTTCTGAAAGTTATCGCTCATGGCTTGGAGGAGCTGCTCTTCCCTGGGCCCGCTGCTGCTAGCGGCGGCAACGACGTCTTCATCAAAGGTTTCTCCTTCGACTAGCACCCCAATGTTCGCCGTCCCCGGTACGCTGACGAACAGGTTGTCGCCGGCCTTGAGGTAACTGCTTGACGGGGGCACGTCAGATGTTAACGGTTGATCCTCGACAACCGCCTCACCGACAGCCGGGGGCTCCGCGACCGGCGTAGCGCCAGACGCTCCTGCGGCAGGAATGCCGTCAGTATGGTCGTCGGTCTCCTTGCCGGCCCCCTCAGCAGATCCCTTGGCGGTTTCATCCTGTGCAGCCTTGGCGGCGTCGTCAGCTGCGACCCTGTCGGCCTCGGCGGCAGCATCCCTGGTGGTCTCTTCGATGACAGCATCAACATCCATTTGTTCCGTCAAGGGGAGATCTGAAAGCCAAGAAAGGAAACAAGATGAGACCAAAGTTGGAGTTCCAGAAAACAGAAATGAAGAAAGAATAACAAGTGCCAAGGCATGCGGTTTACCTGTGTTGAGCTGTTGAGAGGTGGCTTCTCCTTTCCCGGCAACATTAGTTGCCGATGTAGGATGGCCAACGCCTGTGCTTGCTGGCTCCTCTTCAATGCGGATGGGCTCGCCAGTGGAACCCCCTGCCGAAGGTTCATCTCTGGGCGGCGTGGTCGACGGAGGCGGCACTTCAGGGACGGCCTCCAACGGCTCTCCTTGTTGTCGTCCTTCTCCTACAAGCCCGGTGATGTCAATAGTGAAGATAATCTCCCCAACGCTCGCCAGCGGAAAATGAGTAGTGGACTCACGCTGGGGGCTGGGTTGGAGACTGCGTTGAGGGCTGGGCTCCGGGCTGATGACGATGGTCTCTGGCGCACCAACGGTGCTTGCCGAAGGCTCATCACCCGTAGAAGTCTTCGCCCTCTTCGCCAACCTTTGCGCCAACGTCTCTGTATCTCTGCGGGAACAGGCCAAAGCAAAACAAATGAGTTAAGCAGTACCAGGAATTCAAAAGTTGAAGGATACGGCGAGGACCCTTACTCTTCTCTATCCGGACTAAAAGAGGAGATGTCGAAGTCGACCTTCGCATCGGTGTCCGGGCGAGGAGGTGGAGAAGGGGTCCTGGGACGCTTGGCTGCGGCAAAAGCAGTAGGTTGGTGTGACCCTGCTGCTCCAGCCGCTGGTGCCGTCGTATGGGATGCTCCCACCGCACCAGTTGTTGCCGCAGTCGAGCGTGTCGTACGTCGCACGGGTGGCTGTTGGGCCTCTTGCCGCTGCGCAGCCTTGCCGGCCGCATTCTTGCCGGGAACCTCATCTCTTGAGGGAGGCTGATGTGCTGGGACGCCAGAGACGGCTTTCCGAAGAACACCTTTCTTCTTCTCCGGAACTGGGGGCTCCTCGCACAGCTGCTCCTCGGCCGTGTCTTCAACAGTAGAGCCCCCGGCAATCATGCCACTCTGTTCCCCGATGACTTCACCTTGCTCGGCAAGGATCTCCTCCGACACCATTCCTTCTTCGCTGGCTTCCTCTTCCGCGAAGCCAAAGTTGCCGGCCTCCACGGCTAGGTTCGCTTCTTCCGCCCTGCTGGCGATGTACGCCACTTCTTCATCAGTGGTGGGGCGGATGAGGATTGACTCTTCCCGGACGGCTCTCTCCGACAAATTGTCGAAGAATTCCTGCACGCGCTCTTTAGGCGACTCGACCCAAGTTCCGTCAAGGCCGTGGGCGTTAAACGCCAGCATCATGGCGATGATTGGGCTCAGAGCAGAGTTGTTGCACAAGGGAATTATGCCAACCGGCAACTTGTATTTCCCGTCAAGCCTGAATAGCTTGCGGCAGAGGGCTGTGTGCTGGAAGACTGTCAGGTTGTTGTTCAGACCAGGGCGCAGCCTCATGATATCTGCTGCGTTCTTGAAGTCCCAAGCTGGTCTCCCTTTGTTATGCAGAGGGGCGATGCGGCGACGGAGAAAATCAGCGCCAACCATTTCTATTGTGAGCCCGGCAACCTTGAGACGGTGGATCCTGGTAACTGCGATCGCAAGCTTACCATCCTGAGGATCGAGACCGCTCCAGTCCTTGCCGCAAACCACCTTCGTCTGCCGGAGCGAACAAAATGGCTGGGGATCTTTCTCCCGGAACCACTCGGCCTGCCATTCCTCCCACTTCTTACGGTAGAGACCGTCTGGGTATATCTCTTTATTCCATGCCCTTGGAATCCAGGTGATAGAACCAGAAAGGGCGTCTCCTATTTCGATACGGGGAATGAAGTAGTGGCGGAAGAGGGCTGTGCTGGGAGCTACTCCGGCGAAGTTTTCACAAAGATGAGCAAAGACCGACATGCATGTCACGGCATTCGGTGTGAAATCCAAGAGGCGGAAGCCGTATGTATACATGATGTCGATGAAGAAATCAGAAAATGCAGGGCAGAGCCCGCAGTAAAAGTAAGCGGCAAAAAAAGGGAATTTATCTGGGCCGCCCTCGGCGGAAGCTGGGAGTACGCGAGTTGCAGGGTGAGCCTTCGTCTTCTTCCCCCACATACACAGGTATCGCTCAATCAGGGCGTGCCTGTCGAGCATTGGGGCGAAGACGACGTGTTTCTTCCGCATCTCCACCAAATCGGCCTTGTCCGCCTCTGCATCCGAGTCGACGGCTTTCGCCGCTTTGCCCTTGCTTGCTTTGGGCGGCATGGCGACTATGGGAGCGGAGGCCGAGACTGATGCGAGCGTGGGGGTGGCGGATGAATGGGATAGGCTCTGTTCCGAGCTCGAGGAAGAAGGCAATGGCGGTTTCCAGATTGGAAAAGATGAGAGGTAAATGAGCAGCGCCTCTGCGGATTCCTTTTTATGGGGAAGGAGCGGAGGCTGCCTCTTTACTAATCAATGGGAATGCACTTTTACAAGCGCACTACTGCGGACATTCCGCGCACGTCTCCCACGTTCCGCATTTAATGCGCGTCGTGGGGGGGCGCGGTAAATAAGAGGATTATGACAGTTAACTCCTACCACGCGTGCCCGTGCACTGTTTGGGCCTAGCCCAACAACGCCTCGCACCCGTGTATGGCCTAGGCCCGGGGGCTCCTGTCGGTGTACTAAAGTTTGGGTCATTTTAGTACCCCATACTTGTGCACGGACGGTTGTAGCCATACCAGTGGCAAGGCCTGCCGAAGGACAGCTGGAAACGGATACAAGATATCAAGAAGGCGTTCAAGCTAATGATCAGAAGACTGAAGACCGAATGCTGGGTTCCCGGCAAGATCCTTGCCGGGAAGGCTCGCGAAGACCCGGCAAGGCCTCGCACCCGGCAAGGCCTCGCACCCGGCAAGGCCTCGCACCCGGCAAGATCCCACCGCTTCAGCAAAGTGCCGCCGCTCCAGCGCAGCGACCAGCCTGTCGTTTAGGGCTTGTCCTCCTGGTTGCGTGTCACGGCGTCGACCGCAAATGAGGTTAAGCGGTGTTGATGGGACGGGCCCTTTTTCCGCCCCCGAGAAAGTAAGGGACACCTAATCAGAGCATTAAATGCGTTTGTCCTAAGACGTTTGTCCTAAGACGTCGGTGATAATCATGAAATACTGTAGTAACTTTACACCTCTTGTACTGCTGTCTGCCACTGTTGGTGACCCCTTGGACGTATAAAAGGAGGCCCAAGGCGTAGCTACAGGGGGGGAGGACCTTCCGGCCCATTCTGCATGTGTAGCTGCTTTCCCACCACAAACGCTCCGTGTACTTGAGCCAAGAACATCCACAATAAACAACAGCAGGAGTAGGGTTTTACGCTTGTCAGTGGCCCGAACCTGGGTAAAGATCCTCGCGTTGATCGTTGGTTCCACTCTTTGTGCAAATCTTTTCCCCTTGCCGAACCGTAAAGGGATCCACGCGATCCCATAGGTGTCGTACGCCGACACTCCGCTCACAGGTAACATTCTTGTTCTTGTACCACTGAGAATGACATCACGGATTTCAATTCTTTTACTCCATTTGCAGACAGCGTGCTCCTCCTCCGACGGCGGAGGACACAAGAGCCGAGGGGACGTCGGCTCTGAGTAGTGGTATGGGACCGCACCCCACCTTGGGAGTTACTCCCGAAGTTCCCCAATCAGAGGATTCAGGGACCTGTTCAGCCACCCTGTCCGAGGTCGAAAGCGCCATGAGCCACAGACGACGGAAGGCCTCCCTAAGGAGTGCTGCCTTCACCAGTCAGGAGTTTAACGCCCTTAGTTTAGTGGATGCATACCTCGGCGTGACCCGTTCTGTCTTTGAGAAGGCAGTGGGTGTTCTATCACAGGGCTTACAGGTAAGGCCCTGCCCTAGTCTTCACTATTTTTGGAGATTTCTTGTGCTTGTCGTGATTTGTTTGCTTAAAGGAAAACTAACTGCCGAACATGGCAGTAGCCCCTAAGTTTCGATATGGGCGCTAGCGACCGTATCGAGGCTTGTGATGGTAATAGAAAATGACTCCTTTGACAGGGTGCTCATGAGAAGAGTGATCATCTCGCCGAGGTGCTTTCCCAGATAGAAGGGAGGTTGAACACTGCTCTAGCCGAAGTAGAGCAGGTGAAAACTTTCACCAGAGAAGCACACGGTAAGTGTTTCCGTTTCACATGGTATTATTGTGGTGAAGATCCTTGAGTTATGTAACAACATGTATTTTTTTGTAGGAGTTGAAGCCCTTGGTCACCTAGAAAGGTATTTTAAACATGCCCGCGAAGATTTGCTCTATACGGAGTGGCAGCGACAGGCTGGCCAGCATGTGTTAACCCAGAGGAGGGAGGATGTGAGCGCGCTCAAGGCGGCAAATGCCCGACAGGCTCAGGGATCAAGAACTTGAAAGCTCGACTAGCCGCCGCCGAAGCAAAGAACTGTCAAACAAATGAAGCAATATTTAGTAACCTTTTGTTTCCATTTGAGATGGTTTCCTGGTCGTTGGATTGCTTGAGTTGGTCGGCCGGCTAATATTTTGGTTCCTGGCAGCTTCCTTAACTAGTCAGCCCCTGGAGGCCCCTGGCCCATTGCCCGAAGATGCCGCAACTCGTCTATCCGAGGTGCATGAAAGTGCATGGAAGTCAATGAAGGCAGTGTTTAAGGCTTTATGGCCCGAGGAGGAACATGTGCCCGAAGACATGGCAGTCCTTGCCGAGCGTCTTAAAAGAGCTCGGCGCCGGAGTCAGGCCTAGAAGGTATCGGCATGTCACAAAGGATCAAGGAAGGCCTGGGCCATGGTCAAGACGCGGTACACTGGCGTAGATACAGCACATCTGGCCGAGGTAGGGCCCATGAGGCCTGACGGGGAAGAAATACCCACCAGCCTGGTGTATGAAAATGTCATTCCTGCGGCTTGCTCTTCTCAGAAAGACTGCGCCCTAGACACCTTAATAGATGGACTGGACCGAGCGTACGTGAATATTTTTGTATGATTCTATGTATCAAAGTACTTTACGTCATTAATGAATCAATCTGCACATCAAAAACTCTGTCAACCAGCCATCGGCTTTTGCCTCCCCACCCAGTGGCCGAGGAGTGTCCCTTACTACTAGCCGAACTAGTCGGACCAGGTACTTTGGGCGACCAGGCAATCCGGCTACATGGTTCAAAAGACAAGAGTGGAGCAGAGAAGTTATGTTATATTACTTTTTAACGTAAGAAACATCTTCCGAGAAAAATAGTTCTTCCAATAGTTCCTTTTCTCGGGTGATTGTGTCAAGCACTAGTGTCCGAAGACGAGTGACCTCGGGGGTAAAGCCCCTGGCCAGGGTTTGAAAGACCCCCTCCTCTCTACTCCTATGTCATGGCCGACCAAATTGTACATTTAAGAATGCTAGCTTTCGGCCTTATCCGTCTAAGGTACTTCTCCGGGTGAGCCGGGAGTAACAATCGTAGCGGTGCTCCCTTTGCCCCTTAGCCGAATAACCGGGAACGTAAGGGGCAAGCACAGGAGCCAGGCAACCCAGCTTGGCCAACTCTTAAGTCAAATTGGTGCATATTTTGGCTTTAACGACAATAGGGTAGAAAGGACGCACATTTTTTTAAAAGGAACATGTTGTATGTTGTTGTGGCCCTCGAGGAAAGACATATAAAGATGTCCCCAAGGTTGACAGAGAGCAAGGTAATGCTATATTTAAAAGGAAATGTATGTACATGGGAAGAAGATACTTAAGGTTTTAGCCGTAGAAATGCCGGAGCAGTGCGGCATTCCAGGGATTGGGCTCTAGACGCCCGTCCGTCGGATCTCGGATTTGATAGGCGCCTCCAATTAGGACCTGGTAGATGATAAATGGCCAATCCCATTTAGGTGAGAGCTTGTGCTTCTGCTTCTTCGGGTGGAGATCATGACTAGATCTCCTATATTGAATTCCTTTGCGCGGACTTTCCTGCTGTGATATCGCCGTGCTTTTTGCTGGTAAATCGCAGAGCGTGCCCGGGCTACGTTGCGTTCCTCTTCCAAGGCGTCCAAGGCATCTTGCTAGTCTAACTCAGCCTCCCGTTCCTCGTACATACATACCAGAGGTGCGTCATGGATTATGTCGCAGGGGAGTACTGCCTCGGCGCCGTATACCATGAAGAATGTGGTGTTCCCCGTAGATCTATTTGGCGTGGTGCGCAGACCCCATAGGACGGAATCGAGTTCCTCTACCCACTTGCAGTCTGCTTCTTTAAGGGAGCGTACTAGCCTTGGCTTAATGCCACTGAGGATTAGTCCGTTGGCATGTTCTACCTGCCTGTTTGACTGCGGATGATAGACTGACGCGTAATCGAGCTTAATGCCCATTTTTGCGCACCATGCTTTGACCTCCATGGCCGTGAAGTTTGTCCCGTTGTCTGTTATAAGGCTGTGGGGGATACCGTAATGGTGTACTACCCCAGAGATGAACTCAATTACTGGGACTGCTCCAGCCGAGGTAACTGGTTTTGCTTCGATACATTTAGTAAACTTGTCTACCATGACAAGTAGATACTTATTTTTCCATTACCCTCCCTTAAGTGGGCCAACCATGTCGAGCCCCCAGATCGCGAAAGGCCAAATGATCGGAATAGTTCGAAGGGCTGTAGAGGGCATGTGGCTTTGTTTGGCGAACACCTGACAGCTGGGGCAACGCTGTACTAGCGTTGTAGCATCGACCCCTACTGTCGGCCAGTAAAAACCAGCTCGGAATGCCTTGCTGACCAAGGTTCGAGTAGCGGCATGATGTCCGCTCATGCCGGCGTGTATTTTGCTAAGCAGCGATCTCCCTTCCTATTCGGATATACATCGCTGGAGGACGTCCGTGGTGCTTTGCTTAAAGAGCTCACCCTCGTGAACCTTGTAGGCTTTGGACTGCCTTATGATCCGACGTGCATCGGTTTGGTCTTCGAGGAACTCCTTGCGGAGCAGGTATGCAAGGAGGGGCTCGGTCCAGGGTGCAATGACTGCCATAACCTCGTGTGCCGAAGCCGTTTCCTGGATGGCCGATCCCCGAATTTTATCCTGTTCCATTTCGTCCTCGGGTGGGGCAGACTGCCCTGCGTCGTTTGACTCCGACGCCCCTTTGTCGTCCTACCAGACTGCGGATGGCTTGAAGAGCCATTCGAGGAAGGTGTTTTCAGGGACTTTTTTCAATTTAGCGCCCATTCGGGCGAGAATATCGGCGGCCTGGTTGCCTTCACGGGGGATATGATGAAATTCAAGCCCCTTGAACCTGGCCAAGATCTTTAGGACTGCATTCCGGTAAGCTGTCATTTTTGGGTCCTTTGCATCGAACTCACCATTTACTTGGGAGATGGCGAGGTTGGAATCTCCTCGGACCTCGAGGCATTTAACGCCCATCGAGACTGCTATCCGGAGCCCGTGCAGAAGGGCTTCGTATTCGGCTGCATTGTTGGAGTTGGTGTACATGATCTGTAACACGTAGCGGATGTTGTCGCCTATTGGCGATGTGAGTACTACTCCAGCCCCTAGCCCGGCAAGCATTTTTGAACCGTCAAAATACATGGTCCAATGTGAATATGTGCTGTACTCTCTAGGGAGCTCGGCCTCTATCCATTAAGCTACGAAGTCTGCCAGTACCTGAGATTTAATAGCTCAGCGTGGCCGATATGTTATTTTGAAGGGTAAGAGCTCTATGGCCCATTTGGCTATGCGCCCCGTAGCATCCCTATTATTAATTATGTCGCTTAGAGGGACTTCGGATGCCACGGTTACCGAGCACTCTTGAAAGTAGTGTCAAAGTTTTCGTGACGCCATAAAGACGGCATAGGCTATCTTCTAATAGTGCGGGTAGCGAGTCTTACACGGGGTTAAGACCTCAGAGACATAATAGACTGGTTTTTGAACTTGGAACTTGTGGCCCTCCATGTCTCGCTCGACCACGAGCACTGCGTTGACCACCTGGTTGGTGGCCGAGATGTATAATATCATCGGCTCACATATGCCAGGCGCCGCTAAGATGGGGTTTGTGGCGAGGAGGGTTTTAATATCTTCCAGGGCAACTGCTGCCTCGTCAGTCCATTTGAAATTCTTTGTTTGCTTCAGTAGCCTGTAATGCGGTAAAGCCTTTTCCCCGAGTCTTGAGATAAAATGACTTAGGGCGGCCACGCAGCCTGCTAGCTTTTGAACATGTTTGAGCTCAGTTGGCACCTCTAATCGGGCCAAGGCTCGTATTTTTGCTGGATTGGCTTCGATTCCTCGGCTGGACATGATAAAGCCGAGGAGTTTGCCCGCGGGTACTCTGAAGACACATGTCTCCGGGTTGAGCTTAATCTGATACTCCTGTAGGCTAGAAAATGTGTCGCGAAGGTTGTCGACCAGCTGCCCAACGTGTTTGGTTTTGACCACTACATCGTCGACGTAGGCCTCAACAGTTTTTTCGATGTGTTTTTACAAGCATGTTTGAATCATGCGCTGGTACGTCGCACCGGCGTTTTTCAGGCCGAAAGGCATTGTGTTGAAGCAAAGCGGCCCATAGGGCGTAATGAAGGTGGTCGCGGCCTGGTCGGATTCTCTCATCTTTATCTGATGATATCCTGAGTAGGCATCTAAAAAGCACAGCGAATCGTGCCCAGCTGTGGCGTCCACGATCTGATCAATTCGTGGTAGTGGGAAGGGGTCCTTGGGGCAGGCCTTGTTAAGGTCTTTAAAATCAGCACACAAGCGCCAGGACCTATCCTTCTTGGGTACCATGACCAGATTGGCGAGCCAATCGGGGTGTTTTATGTCTCTTATGAATCCGGCCTCAGGGAGTTTGGCCAGTTCTTCGCCCATTGCTTGACGCTTGGGCTTAGAGAAACGCCGGAGTGCTTGTTTTATAGGCTTGTAGCCTTTTAGAATATTCAAGCTATGTTCGGCATGTCTGCGGGGTATCCCTGGCATGTCCGAGGTGTGCCAGGCAAATATATCCCAGTTTTCTCTAAGGAAGTTGTGTAGGGCCTCGTCGATTTCCGGCTCGAGATTTGCCCCAATGGACACGGTTTTAGCTGGGTCCGTAGGGTGCACTTGGAATTTTACTATGTCGTTAGCCGGCTTGAATGAGGTCGACTTCGGTCGCTTGTCGAGGATGATCTCATCTTGGTCGACTTCGGCTCGTAGTGATGTTAATTCCTCGGCCGCGAGGTCTTCGGATAGGGACTCTAGGGTGAGCGCCACCGTCTTGTTCTCGGCCTTGAGTGCTCTGTCAGGGTTACTTGTGATTGTAATGATCCCGTTTGGCCCCGGCATTTTGCGCTTCATATAGCCGTAGTGTGGAATTGCTTGAAACCTTGAGAAGGCGTCCCATCCCAGGAGTGCATGATAACCTCTTTTGAAAGGGACAATATGGAACGTCACTTCTTCAGATCGGTAGTTATCATGCGTTCCGAAGACCACGTCCAAGGTGATTTTTCCACTGCAACGTGCTTCTCGTCCCGGTACTATACCTTTAAAGGTGGTACGGCTCTGTTCGATGCACGATTTATCGATTTGCATCTTGTCCAGAGTATTTGTATATATTAGATTTGAGCTGCTACCCCCGTCCATGAGAACCTTCCGAAGACGGCAGCTGCCCACGATTGGGTCAAGGACCAGAGCGGCGGGGCATCTGCTCGGGGTGAATTTTGGTTGATCTTTATGATCAAAGGTAATTGGTGTGTCTATTCAAGTGCCCCGAGCTGTTACTTGCCGGATTGAATTGACTTCCCGGAGAGCCCACTTCCTCTGATTATTGGACGTAAAGGTCTCGTAGATCATTAGGGCCTCGTCATCGCCCGAGGACTCCTCTGAATGCCTAGGCGCATCGGTGATGAGGGTTAGGCCTCTCATAGCTACCTGCCTCATCACCGAGTAGTCGCGAAGGTTGTGGGTTGGGCAGGTGTTTAGTAGAACAGAGTGGATCGGGCATGGCTTATCCAGGAGGCCATCGAGGGCGGTCCTAGATTGGCTAGCGGTTTTCTTCTTCTTCCGAGGTCGCTCGACTGATGTGTGTTGTGCACGGGGTTCGCGACGAGGCGTGAGCCTGTCACGCTTCAATTCGTTGTCACAGATCGAATCCGTTTGCTCTTCCTGGGCCAGCCAGGCGTCTTCGATGGTACAGAATTTCGACACTAGATCGGCAGCTCTGGGAGTGTTTGAACACAGCGGCGGGCTAGAGCGTTCAAGACGCCTTTATCTTTACAGCCGCGCTGAGAGGCTGCTATTATTTTTGAGTCCCGGTAATCTGGTATATCGTTTTTGACGAACAAGAACCTGCCCCAGAAGTGCCTGATCGATTCGTTAGGTAGCTATCACACATAGGCCAGATCCCAGACATCAGAAGGGCCCAAATTATCGGGGCAATACTCGATGTGGGAGGTGGGTGGGAGAGGAATTTTGATCTCCATGGACTGTGGGCTTGAAGTCCCAACATTTTTGTCCCACAAGGGACACATAGCTGCCAGATCGGCCGAGCTGATTTGAGGATCAGACTTGTCGGCTGTTTCTGCCTGGTCGCTGTCAGAGTCGCTCTCCAGAGAATACCTTAGCCCTTCGCCCTTTATGGGAGGTTCGGCTGGGGTGGAAGAAAGGTTGTGGATCGCTCCTTGCTCGTGAAAAAGAGGGTGCGATCCGGCGATGGGGGTTTTGAGCATGGAAGCGGTGCCCTGAGAGTTGGAGTCGTTGACCGACGAACCCATCGATCCTTTGTTGATCTCACAGCGGAACTATCAATGAAAACACCAGTGTCGGTGGTAAAACCGGTAGACCTCGGGGTAGGGGGTCCCGAGCTGTGGATCTCGGATCGGTGGTAACAGGAACGAAGAAGACAATAGTTACCCAGGTTCGGGCCCTCTCGAAGAGGTAATACCCTACATCCTGCTTTGATTATATTGATGATGAAATAATGAGTACAAGTTTGATCTACCTCGAGATCGTAAGGAGAGATCTAACCCTAAGGCTAGGTGAATGGCAATTGTGATTCCGTCCCTTCTATGGGCTAATCCCTCTGGCTTATATACACACCAGGTAGGGCATCTAGGGTTACATGGTCGGTATCCAGCGACGCATATGGAGGTGGTAGGAGATGTCTTGGAGTATACGCCAAGTCTTCGGTAGGCGCAGTCTCGATCACGTCCTGGCGTGTAGCATGCGGAGTCCATCCGAAAGAGAATGAGGGCCCTCAGGCCCAGCCCGAGGACTATGGGCCGACTAGGTTTGCACCCCCTAATCTAGGACACCGTCAGAGGCAGTAGATTAGAACCACATTGGGCTTCTAATTATGAGGATTAGAGGAACTAGATCTAGCTCTAATTAGTTAAGTAGGACCAACTAGAACTAGAACTAGATGCACTAGAGGAGGCTCCAAAACTTGTGTGTATAAAAGTGCCTTGAACCTCTAGTATATATAGGTTGAGGAGAGAGGGTGGGGCACCACAAGGAGGGGAAGGGCTCCCCTCCTTGCTCTGGCCAAAGGGGGAAGGAGGAGTCCTTCCCCCACCCCAATTCGGCCCCCCTCAAGGGGGAAAGGGGCGCCTCCCCTACATGGGCCCTTGTGGCCCAATTCTCTCTCCACCTTTTGGCCTTTTAAGGCCCGTTGATATTAAATTAAATATAAAAGCCTCCTAACAATTACTAGAGCCTTTTATTATTAATTTAACATCACCGGAAACATTTTATACGTATATATTATTTATCGATAATACCCCGCATTGCCCGATAAACTCCGAAACGTTTCCGGTGACCCCGAAACGCTTCCGGTTCCTCTCGGAACTATTCCGAATATTAATGAAACATTTCCACAAATAAATCCTCGATACTCTTGTCCTACTAACACTCAGCAGATCATGATTACCTTAAGCTTGTGACCCCGTAGGTTCGGTAAATCATAGACAGGAACAAAAATCCTTTGTTCAATGACTGATAGCGGAACCGTGGACGTCCATATCGATCCTTATGATTACACGAATGACATTTGAGTGAACCTTTGGTTATCATGGGATGTTCCCTTTGCTTCACAATACTTTACAAAACCCGAGATGATCGGTATCCTCCTGAGTCATGCACATGCTCACTATACCGTTCTTCTCGTTACCGGTTTTGTTCTTCTTTCTCGTTGAAGTGTTCCGGTATCCCTGTGACATAGTCACCTGTGTCTGGCCAGATGATGATGGATGCCATCACGCCAAGATGGCCCTAAGAATATATCTCCATCGTCGGAAGAGAAAAATCCACTCTCGAGCTATCTAGTCCCTTGTTAAACTTTCTGATGAACCAGTCAGTTGTCGTTATGATCACCTAGTTACAGATGACGTTTGAGCAACCCCAAAGTCCACCATACGGTAGGAAGTGACTATGATACTGTCATGGTTTGAGGAACTAAAACACATGCTAGCACTCCGTGTTATAACAATTGATTTCAGATGATATTATCTCAAGGCATAACAAACAAGTTTGGGTCGGTTCAATATGATCGTTCTTCTAACGTCATACTCTCAATGTTGTTTTAGGACTATCGTTACACTTAACGATATCCTAAGATCTAGAAAACATGATCATCAACAACACTTGAGCCGGTCTTAGAGGCGAGACTAGGAACCTGTTCTTTACGTTTATCATTCCACACGTGCATATAAGTTTTCCACTGAATCACATATTCCAGGATCATAGCAGTTATAGCATGAAATATAAACTCTTAATTATGAACATGGAAATATAATAATAGAATATTATTACCTCTAGGGCATATTTCCAACAGTCTCCCACTTGCACTAGAGTCAATAATCTAGTTAGCACATTATATTTTACACCAATGGCAATCCGGTGTTTGTTCATGCTTTGCTTGTGGTATAGCCTTCATCCTATCAGATCTTGACAACTTCAGATCCGTGTGCATCATTTGCATATCTATGCATCTATTATGCTTTCACAAGAATTCATACTTTCTGTGAAAAATAGGCTTTGTATATATTGAATCACTGGCAGGACCTTTGATTCCTTAGACTGAGCTATGGAACCACTATTGAGAACAATGTTCCATTGGCACAATCATCTAGAAACCATACCAAGTTCGTAAATGAACCTTTGATTCATCACCCTCTACTGTTGCTTCTAAAGCGACAATATACTCAGCCTTCTGTTATAGAATTCACCACAGTAACTTTCTTGGACCAATTCCAACTTACTGTGCCACCATAAAGCTTTAATTGAAACCAAAAAACCGCTTGGAGCACTGATGAGATTTTATTGATGTACTACTTACAACGAGCCTGTATTGATGTAACTCCTTATAACAATCTCCTCATCTTCTCCGTACCCGAGAAACATGTCGTTAGTACTTAACGATATTTTTCACTGTTTTCCTATGATCAACAATTTGGTCATTCTGGTAACTTTACTCACAACTTACTTGGAGTACTAGACATATCTGGTTGTTTACATACCATGGAACATATTTAACACAAGTGTGATTGAAATCATGCATTTCGCTCATCAATATTTTAGGATACTGATTCTTGATTAAAAAACTCCTTCCATGTGACTTGGACAAGAAACTCTTCTTGCGTATTTCATACTAAACTGCTTTAGTATTCTGTCAATATGTATTTTGGTTAAGCCCGATTAGACACTACTATCTCCATAGATCATTATGCCCAATACCAGGACTATATATTGCCTAAGTACTTTACTGAAAAACTAGTTACAATAAAGTCTTAATCCGTGTCAAGAAATTTATATAATTTCTAATCAACAATGTGTCATGCACATATAGTGTTTAGAAATATTATCATGCTCCCACTTACTTCCTTTTAAATACAAGCATCTTCACTTTCCTCGATGAAATCAAATTATTTGCCCATTTCATAAGTATGAAGATTCTAACTCCACTATGCTTGCTTCAGATCATTATAGGGTCTCTTGAAGTTTGCACACTTACTAACATCCTAATTACCTTGGACCATATTAAATATACAACCTTGGTTCTATTTCCATCTCATGGGTATCATTTTTGACATCCATCTATTATATCTCATTGAAATATTTAGTAATTGCTAGTTTAACTCGAACTGACTTTAAGCATTGTTATGATGAGACAATCTCATCATAGTCAACTCATTGATCTTTTCATAAACTATTTGTAACAAGTCAAGCATTTTAAAACATTTTTATCTTTGCCAGTTTATAGATCCATGACTATTCTTTTAGACTCTAAGTCTTTCGGAGGGTTCATCAAGTTCTAAACTTGAATTATGTGGATACTATCTTGGATTATTTTGGCTTATAGCCAATTTTGGGAGTCAGGGACCATCAACGCTTCTTTGTGTATTATAGGTTCATTATTTGTTCAACAATATTTCATCTGCACACCACAAAGGTCTGCACGAATTTGCTCAACCTATATAGTTCAGCTGCAAGTTCGACCAAAGTCTCTATATCTCATGTAGAGGCTTTCGTATCAGTCGCTGTAGGAAATTCTAGAATTACTTCCAACGTTTCTTTTCTTTGACCTGATCACGAAGATTATGTAATCTTGACGAGTTGCACTGTCCTCCCACTCACTATTTTGCAGAAAACATTTTCTTCAGAATTTCCACACTCTTTGACAAAACACTTTGCCTCAGTGTAGTGATAGAGGAATACCCAATTATCTGGGATAACCTACAAAGTAGCACTTATTTCAACAAATTTGATGGCGCTCTTTTCAGTGTAATAGCCATAGTCTCTAAAGCATCACTTTAAAAAGGCGAAATAATCAATGTCATCTTTGATCTCACCATGTCATACATAGCTTGATTACATCTACTCAAAACATTCTACTCTTAGTAATGTTCTGAGAAGTGCAAGCTATAAAATTATTTTCACAGCTCATCAGACCTTCGCTAAATTCGTAACTCAAATATTTCTTTCTGCAATCCAATTGTAGAAACATAATTTTTGTTACAGTCAGTTTTACTTCATCCTGGAAAAACCTTTCAAAAGATCCAGATTTATGTCTCAGTAAATATAAATATCTACTTGAGTCAATCTTGAAGATAGATAAATCCACTGCTTGCAACACTTATTGAACTACATACATCAACATGCATGTTCCAATTATGTTGTTGCTCATTCTTTTTGGCATGTGAACGGTATTTTAGTTTGCTTCACTATTTGGACGAAAGTTGCAAGTGTCAGATGATTCATAATGAGATGACTTCAATATTCATCACTATGGAATTTCTCCATGCTGGTTTCTCCAATGTGATTAAATGCAGTGCCACACATATGGGGTATTCTTTTACTCTTGCGATATTTAGCGTTAGTGTTATGGATGTTTCAATTTGATTAGCAATATTCATAACATACATCCTATTCATAATAGGAGTATGACCTTTTTTTCATAATATCAAACAACTATTGTTCTCTCATGAACAACCGCCTTGCAACTTTGATGCAATGGGCTAGAGTGTACAAAACTCTAAAATGAATTATGACAATAAACACAAAGGTAATAAGCTGATGAGAAGTCCTGTAACTTTTACAAAGTTTCCATCAGATATTTTAACCTCATTATTTGTTGGTCATTTAGGCCATTGTAGTTTCTTGCAACGATTTGCATCAACATGCAATCGAGTCGATATCCTTGTCATCAACTTTTAATCACAATATCGAAGAATTAATGATCAACAAATTGATCATAATTCCCAAGAACTATACTTTACTTGACCAACTTTCTCTACATCTTATAACTTGTATGACATTCATATCTGAGCTGGACATTCCAGTCTTCTTTTCTTTTCTGCCTTTTACTTTTATAGTTTAACTTCCAATATTTCTCCTGCTCACAGAAGAATCATCCAACTTGAAGAGTGGTGTGAGCCCCGAACTTCCCTAGGCATGTAAATGTAATTACATCCTTTGGTTTTGATCTTTTCTCTTTAAGTTTCTCACCATCAACTCATGACTAGCGTTCTTCCGGATCTTACGCATTTAGTCTTAAACATAGTTGAACATTTCACTAGAAACTTGCAAACAGAACACTTCTTTAGATATCACATATCTTTTAACCTTTGTATGTTTCTGTAAACAATTTTCAGTTCCAAGAATATCACATAACTATCCCAAACATTTTGAATTTCGGGTTTCTCGGAAGCAAGCAGACCGTAGTGTAACTCTAGCCTTTTGGATCGAAAGACGCGAGTCTCGTCATCCATAGCATCAGCAAGAGAGTATGGTAAGCATGCAGTAGGACAAAATCCTTCTTGGCACTTTTAGAGGACGATCCTCTCAATCATAAAGATTCAACCAGATAAATAACAACTAATCAATTTCAACAACAAAGGTGGAACTGTGAGCCATAATTCTACAACTATAATGCAAACTACACATAGACGTTGTTCAAAATTAATTTGTAGTAGTGATTAAACTTAATTAATACATAATGGTGCTCCCACTCAAATCAATATCTCTCATAATTGATTTTAAGTGATTCAAGACCATGATCTGATTCACAGCCATTGATCTGGACATCACTGATGACGTGAACTTCAACCGATAGGCAAACCTTTGTTGATCATATCTCAATATGACTCTTGTTCATCTTTCGATGCTTTGTGCTCCGAGCGCAGAACGATTCTGCCAGAACTTCAACACAACTGAGTGATGTCTGCATTCATGGCCTGACCATCCCCATCTTACACCTCACAACCCGTTTGTACTCATGTGGACATGACGCACTCCGGGAGGTTACGTGTTATAGACGGTTGCAACACTGGGAAGAGCACCTTTTAACTTGATATTTACTGTGAGAGATCACCCTAATAATTGACTACTGCACAATCAAAGTGTTGGGGATGTTTCCCAGAGTGGAGACCCGCCAGGTGGGTGACCCGGCCATAGAGCCATGAGGCTCAGCAGGCCATCACACTACCGGGCCTTGAAGATTCGTAACGGGCCGGCTTAACATATGGGCCAGCTTAAGAAGGAAGGATCAGGCGAGAAGGTTGCCTTTGAAAACAAGATGGTTAGAGAAAGAGTAGGATACGGGTTGACTCTATGACCCGGACTCTGATGTAAACCTAGGGGCTCAGCTTGTTATATGCAGGAGAGCACCTAGGGAAAACAAGACTAAGTTCCAATCTCTTGAAAGCTAGGTTGGCGAATCCGCATCTTTGTAATCGAGAATCCAAAGCAATACAATCAAGCAGGATGTAGGCTTTTACCTCCGTAGTGAGGGGCCGAAGCTGGGTAAACTCGTGTCTCTCGCTTCCCAATCAACCCCGTTAAGCTTCCACCTTCGTGCGATGGCCTCATCACCAAGTCCTTTCACAAGGGCATCTGCCATGACAAAACCACGACAGTTGGGGCCCACTGTGGGGCCTCCACACAGTGGAGTTGAGTTCTTGGCGGGAGCTTCGGCAGGGATCGAGGGATACGCGATTGGTCAGATGACCAAGAGTTGACGTGGCAAGCTCTACATCGACGACTCAAGCTGGGGCCCCGAGGCCGACTCGGTCGAGTACGGGTACCGGGTCCCCTTCGGTAAGATCCACGTCTTCGTCGGTGTCGTCGGTGGGTCAGCTGCCGGGCTGGATGCCGTCCCCAACACCGAGTCAGCCCGCCGTGTCAGTCCCCGCCAGGCAAGACCCGGACCACCGAGAGACAGCCGGATGCACGCCTTTGTGGGTTTTACTCAGGGGTGGCCTTGTCAGAAAATTCCCTGTCTGGAGACGAAACACTCGTCCAATCTGATGGTGAGTCATCGATGGGAGAAACTGAGTCGATCCGTCCGCTATATGATGGGAGGTTTGGAGGAAGCACTGATGAAGTTTTTCCTGAGGCCTTCGAGCCACCCCGATTTGCTGCGGTTTACATGGTAGGGAGACAGGATCCCCTCCGTGACCCGGCTGATCCAGCGGCAGGACAGAACCTCACTATTGCTGGCTCAGGAGGAGCCGGCACAGCCACCGCCGGTTCTCAGAGGACCGGGGTGCAGGCACTCACTGAGATGATGGCTAACCTTGGAGCTCTGTTGTCTAAGCCAGTGACGGCGGAGAATTCCGCGGAGTGTAACACAGAAATTACAAAGTGTCGCGAGCAGTTTGCCAAGATACAGGAGGATTTCAATGCAGAGAACACCTGCATGGCGGAAAGACAGGCTCGGCTCGTCGAGGAAACAAAGCGTTTGGAAGAGGAGGCTCTCTATCTCAGTCGCCGTCAGAATGAGTCAGAGGTTGTTCACCGAAGGAGGCACCAAAGCCGGCTTCCGGCCTAGATTGAGCCGACTCAGCTGTTTTCTATGCCACGTGACCCGCTTGCTCCGATAAACCCGGGGGCTGGTGTGGTGTCCCCAAACGGGCCCCTGTTACAACAGACAGCTCAGCAGCAGCAGCCGGCTCACCAAAGACCTTCGGCTTAGCAGCAACCACCAGTTCAGTCACCGCCATGAGTCTAGCAACAACAGCAGTTGCCGCCTCGCCGTTTCCAGACCCCAATTGGACATTACTCCAACCCAGTGGATAATGTATTAGCAGCAACTCATAACCTAGCGGCGATACCAACTGAAGGAAACAACCCTCTTGAGGTTGAGGATAGGAATGCCATCGAGATGCTAAAGACGGCAGTAACTCAGCAGGCAAACTACTCCCATAGTCAACATCGGCTGCACTCTACCCCCCATCAGAGCCGAAGCAGGAACTAACGCCCTGAGTCGCCGGCAGTTTCTAGTAGTGTGCAGTGCAGAAGGGCTGCGCAACCACTCTTAAATCAACAACAGCCAGAAATCCCAAATGCACAGGCGATTGTGGATGCCACTCGGGCTTTGCGAGCATTAGAAGAGGGGAATGCAGGCACATCATATAATCAGCCTATTGTGCAAACCCCACCCGCCGCAACCCGGACAGTTGCTCGCACAGGTGGTCTGTCAAGCCGGATAATTGGAACTCCCTGTTTAGTCCCGGTGTTGCGAGATGCACGGATGCCGTCGGATTTCAAGGGTCCTCGCAAGGTTCCTACTTATACAGCTGATCTGGAGCCAGCTGAATGGATAGAGAGTTATGAGTTAGCTATGGATCTGATGGAGGCTAGTGAGGCGGTTTGCGCGCGTTATCTGCTTGTCATGCTGGAAGGTCTAGCACGTACTTGGTTGAAAAACTTGCCTGTAAATTCCATTAACACATAGCAGGAGTTGAAGGAGCGCTTCATCAAAAACTTCCAAGGGACTTGCAAGCATCCAACCACAATTGTTGATCTCGAGCACTGTGTTCAGTGCGAAGATGAGTCAGCACATCATTGGTCTCGCCGGGTTACCGAGGTCATACACTCTGCCGATAGCATCACAACCCAGCAGGCAGTGCTTGTCCTGGAACAGAATTGCAAATTCCAGCCTTTAGTGCAGAAGTTGGGATGGCTCAAACGGAAAGTCCAGGATATGGGCGATCTCATGGATGTTTTAACTGGGTATGCTGAGTCAGATAGCACAAAGGACCCAACATCTGATGATGAGAAATCAGGCAAGGGTCACCAGCAGAACAATGGCAATGGGCAGGCCAATAACAACAACAAGCATAAGAATTATGAGGGAGGCTCTAATCTGGTGGCAAATACCAATATTGGTGGGAAGAATTAGCGCCAGAACAATGGTTCCAGGAAGCCTTTTTCTGGTAATCGCCCTCGTAGCTTTGAGGAGGCTCTCAAGGGTCCATGTCCCAAACACAGTTTTGATGGTAAGCCGTCTACCCATTCATGGGAAAACTTTTACATTATGCAAGAGTTCTCCAAGCGAATATTTCAGAATCATCACAATGGAGGCGGCAACGGAGGACACCCTGGCAACCCTGGACCCAGCAACCAGGTAGCCGGCTTTCAGGGAGCTGGCCCACAGGGGCACTTCGCAGGCCCCAGGTTCTAGGGGAACAATGGTAAGAATGCCGGGTTTCAGGGGGCTGGCGATGCTGGAGGCAATAATCAGTGTAACAACCAAGGAAATCAGAATCAAGGTGGCCAGTCCGGGTTCCAGAGCAATCCGAAGCAGTTGAACAGCGGACAATATCATGTTTTTACCACTAGTAGCTGCAAGCGTGATCGGAAGGTTCAGCGGAGAGCCGCAAACTTGGTCAAGCCGGCAGTCCCATATTACCTGAACTGGTCGGAATAGCCGGTCACTTGGAGTCGCCCCCGCCATGTGGCCTTGGTGGTGGCACCGCAAGTCAGCAGCTATACATTGACCAAAGTGCTCATGGATGGCGGCAGCAACATCAATATCCTTTACTACGATACTTTCAGACGGATGAACTTGTCCGAGAAGCAGCTCACCCCTTCCACTACAGTCTTTCATGGCATTGTCCCTGGCAAGTTGGCTTATCCCATCGGCTGGATTTCTCTAGAGGTGGCCTTCGGCACTGAATTTAATTATCGCTCAAAGTTCTTGTCTTTTGAAGTGGTCAAGCTTAAAAGCCCCTATCATGCCCTCTTTGGGAGGCCGGTTTATGCGCGGTTCATGGCACGTCCATGCTATGTTTATCTGAAATTAAAAATGCCTGGTCCGGAGGGTACCATTACTATTGAGGGTAATCGGAAAATTGCACTTGAATGCGAGGAAGGAGATGCAGCCTATGCCGAGTCAGCTTGTGCGGCAGAAGAGCTGAAATACTACAAGGACAATGTTGACCCGGCTGACAGAACCTCTCTGAAGAAGCCAACGACTGAGTCTGTCCCTTTGCTCAAGTTCAAGTCAGCCAGAGACACCAAGCAAGTGGATTTCTGAAAGCACATTTGCTCCCTTGGTGGTTTTGGTAATTCATAACAACATATATCTCATTGAACTAATGTCCATTCAAGATTAAGATTTCAGGATGTTCAATGATTGGCATGGCATGGACTAGAGATGTGGATCCCTCAAAATGCTAAGGACAAGGATTGGCAAAAGCTCAAGACTCTACATTTCTGGTTTAGTGATCCAAGATCACATTGAGTCCATAGGAAAGCCAATACTATTAAAAGGGGATGAGGTGTTGCTTAATGTTCTATTTGCTCAAGTGCTTAGTGACAGTACTCCTAAACCCTCAACCACTCTCTCTACCCAAATATGTCCAAAACCTACATTCCAACTCGGCCCCACCGATATTTCCTATCCGGCCCCACCGAGTTCATCCAAGACTTAGCCACTGCCAAAACCCTAACAAATCGGATCCACCGAAATGGATCTCGGTCTCACCGAGATGGCCTTGCCAACTCTCTGTAATCGTTTGCACTTACTTCAGTCTCACCGAGTTTTGCAAATCGGTCTCACCGAGATGGCTTGCCAACTCTCTGTTGCCTTATTGCTTCACTTCGGTCCTACCGATTTGATGCAATCGGTGCCACCGAAATGAGGTTTGCCCTAGCCATTGCACTTCGGACCGTCCGAGATGTTCGTATCGGTCCCACCGAGATAACTAACGTTCATATCTTTTACACAGTTCGGTGCTACCGAGATTGTCATTTCGGTGCCACCGAGTTGGGTCAAAAGTGTGTAACGGTTGGATTTTGTGTGGAGGCTATATATACCCCTCCACCTCCTCCTTCTCAGAAAGGAGAGCCATCAGAACGTGCCTACACTTCCACCATACATTTTCTAAGAGAGAACCACCTACTCATGTGTTGAGATCAAGCTATTCCATTCCTACCATTTGAATCTTGATTTCTAGCCTTTCCCAAGTTGCTTTCCACTCAAATCCCTCTTCCACCATAGCCAAATCTGTGAGGAATTGTTTGAGTGCTGGGAAGACTATCATTTGAAGCACAAGAGCAAGGAGTTCATCAACAACACACCGTCTATTACCTTTTGGAGAGTGGTGTCTCCTAGATTGGTTAGTTGTCACTTGGGAGCCTCCAACATGATGTGGAGTTGAACCAAGGAGTTTGTAAGGGCAAGGAGATCGCCTACTTCGTGAAGATCTACCCCGAGTGAGGCTAGTCCTTCATGGACGTAAGCCATGGTGGAATAGACAAGGTTGCTTCTTCGTGGACCCTTCGTGGGTGGAGCCCTCCGTGGACTCACGTAGCCGTTACCCTTCGTGGGTTGAAGTCTCCATCAACGTGGACGTACGATAGCACCACCTATCGGAACCATGCCAAAAACCACCGTGTCTTCATTGCGTTTGAAATCTCCAATCCCCTCCTTTACATACATATGCAATTGCTTACTTTCCGCTGCTATACTCTTAGAATTGCATGTGTAGGGTGATGCTTGACATGTATTATTGCTAAAATCTGCCCACAAGTAAAATTGGGAAAAGGTTAGGTTTTATTTGGTCAAGTAGTCTAATCACCCCCCTCTAGACATACTTTTGATCCTACAATTTCACCCCTGGTAATTCCTCTGAGCAGTTTACCATCGGGGCGAATATGGATCCGAAATAGGAAAGCGCGCTCATCGAGTTCATCCGTGAGAACCGGGACATTTTTGCATGGAAACCTTCTGACATGCCAGGTGTACCGAGAGAACTCACTGAGCACTCCCTTAATGTGGATCCTAAGTTTAAGCATGTTCGCTAGTATCTCCGTCGCTTTAATGAGGAAAGGCGGAAAGCTATTGGCGAAGAAGTAGCTCAGCTCCTAGCTGTCAGGTTCATTGTAGAGGTTTTGCATCCAGAGTGGCTGGCTAACCCGGTGCTTGTTTTGAAGAAAAATAGGACTTGGCGGATGTGTGTTGATTACACGGACCTGAATAAAGCTTGTCCCAGTGATCCCTTTGCTCTGCCCCGTATTGACCAGATCATTGATGCCACGGTGGGTTGTGATTGTTTATGCTTTCTGGATGCCTACTCCGGTTATCATCAGATCAAGATGAAGCAGGAGGACCAAGAAAAGACAGCTTTCATCACACCTTTTGGAGCTTTCTGCTATACATCCATGCCGTTTGGTCTGAAGTGCGCATAGGCAACTTATCAGCACTGTGTCCAAAATTGTTTCCATAAGAAGATTGGGCGTAATGTTCATGCATATGTTGATGATATCATGGTCAAATCTCGGAAGAAGGAAACCTTGTTGGATGATCTCAAGGAGACATTTGACAACCTCCGAGTTTACCAGATGAAGCTCAACCCGGAGAAGTGTGTCTTCGGTGTTCCTGCAGGGAAATTATTGGGATTCCTAGTTTCTGAGCGCGGAATTGAGGCCAACCCAGGAAAAATCAAAGCCATCATGACCTTGGCCAAGCCAGCCAATCTTAATGCTATTCAAAAGCTTGCGGGGCAGGTCGAGGCGTTGAGCCGGTTTATCAGCCGGCTTGGGGAGAAGGCAATTCTGCTTTACCAGTTGCTCCGGAAGTCAGACAATTTTGTTTGGAGTGATGCTGCAAATCAAGCCTTTGAGTCCCTCAAGAAGCAGTTGTCTGAGCCGCCCATCCTTGCTGCTCCTCAGGAGAAGGAGCCAATGCTATTATATATCACAGCCAACAGCAAAGCCGTCAGTGTTGCAGTTGTTGTGGAGCGCAAGGAGGCAGGAAAGGAGTACCCAGTTCAACGCCCGGTGTATTATATCAGTGAAGTTTTAACAGAGTCCAAACATAGGTATCCACATTGGCAAAAGCTCGTCTACGGTGTGTTTATGGCATGCCGCAAATTGAAGCATTACTTCCATGAGCATCCAATTACCGTGGTCAGTTCAGCACCTCTTGGTGACATAATTCAGAACAGGGAGGCCACTGGCCGGGTTGCCAAGTGGGCTATTGAGCTTGGGCCACATCATCTCCAATATGTGCCACGGACTGCCATTAAATCTCAAGCTTTGGTGGATTTCATCAATGACTAGACTGAATTGCAGGCTCCGGAAGAGAAGCCGGATACCACATATTGGTCTATTCACTTTGACGGTTCCAGGCAATTGGAAGGCTCAGGGGCTGGAGTTGTGATAACTTCCCCGCGAGGTGATAAGTTTTGTTATGTTTTAAGGCTTATGTTTCCTTGTACTAACAATGCAGCTGAATATGAGGCTTTGCTTCATGGGCTCTGTATGGCTAAGGAGATGAACTTAAGCTGAGTCAGATGGCTGGGCAACTCAGATGTGGTGGCTCGGCAAGTTTCTGGAACCTGGGATTCCAAGGATCCCCTCATGGCGGCTTACAGATGCGAAGTCACAAACATCGCTGGGCACTTCAAGGGATATCAGGTTGATCATATTGATCGCCGGCTTAACGAGGCAGCAGATGCATTGTCTCGTTTGGGGTCTCTGTGAAAGCCTGTTCCACCCAATGTTTTCCTGGATGTTTTACACAACCCGTCAGTCAAGTTACCGATGGAGGAGGACCTTGCTATTCCTGATCCAGAGGCGGCGTTGGTGGCCGTTGTTCATGCTATACCAAATTGGACAGTACCTTACCTGGCTTATTTAAGCCGTGGCGAGCTCCCAGCAGAGGAAATCATCGCTCGGCAGATTATCAGGCGGTCCAAATCCATGACTATAGTCAATGGCGAGTTACATAGATGAAGTGTCACAGGTGTATTTCAGCGTTGTGTTTCGCCTGAGGAAGGTCATGCAATTCTCAATGAAATCCACTCCGGTGATTGTGGGCATCATGCCGGCTCAAGATCATTGGTCGCGAAAGCATTTTGGCATGGTTTTTACTGGCTTACAGCTCACGCAGACGCAAAGGATATTGTGCGCAAATGTGATGGTTGTCAGAAATTTGCTCGTCAAGCTCATGTGCCGGCTCAAGAGTTGAGGATGATTCCAATAACCTGGCCTTTTGCAGCCTGGGGGCTTGACATGGTTGGGCCTTTCAAGAGATCCAAGAATAAGCATACTCATTTATTGGTGGCAGTTGACAAGTTCACTAAGTGGGTTGAAGCTGAGCCGGTCAGCCGTTGTGACGCTGCTACAGCTGTTAAATTCCTCAAAAAGCTGATCTATCGTTTTGGCTATCCACATAGCATTATTACAGATAATGGCACTAATCTTTCCAAAGGAGTCATGAAGCAGTTCTGTCAACAGGAGCACATCAGGCTGGACTTAGCATCTATTGCACATCCTCTGTATAATGGACAGGCAGAACGCGCTAATTAGGAGTTTCTACGTGGCATAAAACCCCGGCTCATGGTGCCTTTACAACGCACGCCTGATTGCTGGGAAGAGGAGTTACCTGTAGTACTTTGGAGCATACAGACCACTCCCAATAGATCGACAGGCTACACGCCGTTTTTCCTGGTCTATGGTGCAGAGGCTGTCTGTCAGCCCAGTGGGAACCAGGGTACCACGGCCATACTTGAAGTGGAGGAGGTGCCCACACTTCAGGCCTCGGGCGAGGGCAAAGGACTTCCACCCCTGCTTCAGGAACATGAAGTCGGAGGGGGTGAACTCCGCCGCCACCCAAGAGGGGCCATTGCAGCAGCCGTCTGCCTACAGCCATAGGCCCAGAGGCGCGCGTTCCTCCATCACCCTCGCGAAGGAGTCCGGGAGCCGAAGCTAGGTGCAGGGCGAGCGGTGCATGTCCACGATGCACTCGTGGGCTGCCTCCGCTGAGTGGCTCCCCGCCTGGGGAGGAAGAGCGGCTGAACCGCCGCGGACGCCTTGGCCGCGGCCGCCGTGCCCTCCGCGCCCGCAAGCAGCTCCCCTCCCACGACCACGGGTCGCGGCCGTTCCGCGGGCGTTGGGGCCGACCTCCGCGGCGGCGGCCGTGGAGCGCGTCCGGCCCCAGGGAGAACCCTCGTCGTAGCCGAACCATAGGCCCGGCCTCTACCCCTCACCGCCGCTGGCTTCGGCGGCTCCACCTCCTCCGCCGCGCTCTTCCCTTTTTCGGCCACGGAGACCTTCCTTTTGGGGGCCATGGCCGCGGCGGTGGCGGGCGGAGGGATTGGAGGCTGGAAGAGGAAGGGGGAGCCGAGGAGTTGGTCGCAAGGCAGGTTGGGGACGGAGCGAAGGAGCAATGAAATGCCCGCGCCCCGCACGGGCAGGCTTTATCGCCGAGACGGCGGTTATCGAGGCATTGCAGGAAGTGGAGACGCCGCGCCCGCAAAGGCCGCCACGCATCGCCCCTGGGCCCGGCGGCTCGATGCGCCCCACATCGCTTCGTCCCCAACAGGCAGGATGCACGCGCCGCGGGCCCAGGGGCTACTGTCGGCCCAGTGGGAACCAGGGTACCACGGCCCGTCTGCCTCCGGCCCAGGAGGCAACGCTTGGGCCGGCCCGGGCAGGGTGGCCCTGGCGCTGTCACCCAGGAATGAGTCACCTCGCGAGGGGCTAGCCTCGCGAGGCCCCTCACCGCCAGGCCTAGCCCTGGTGAAGCCAGCAAGCCCCGGGGTCGCCTCGTGAGGCAATCCCTCGCGAGGCCGCTTTGCGGGGCATGGCGCACGGCGCCAGCCGCGGGGTGGCCGGCCCGTCGCATGGGTGACGTCCCGACGTCAGGGCGAAGACAGCAGGATACAGCTCGGACAGGTTTCCATTCTGGTGATAAGGGAGCAGTGGCATCTGCCTCCCCCCAAAAGTAAGCCCCAAGGCTTTCCTCTTTGGTGATAGAAGATCATGATGGATCGGCGCACCAGGACGGAGGTCATCGCCAAGCCCACCAGCACGTCATGGAGGCTACTTTACAAGGCGGAGACCCCTTTAGTCAGGATAAGCCTGCGCGCCTGTTCCCCTTTGAATTGCCGCCCTGTGGCTACCCTTTCCTGCTCATATTTTCGGGGAAGAGGACCAAGGCACTACAAAAGGGGTAGGGCCGCCTCCATGTAAGGGGATCGACTCATTCTCCCCCACACCTCGTGTACTTCGAGCCACAAGCTCTCCATCACAGAGCAATCCTACACAGGCAGGAGTAGGGTATTACACCGCACGGTGGCCCGAACCTGGGTAGCTCCGCGTCCCCTTCTTGTCCGGTGAGAGCTAGTGAGCCCGTCATGAGTCTGCCGTAGCTGCCATCGTGTCGTAGGTTGCCAAGCAAAGTCCCCCAAAGTTTGAATCCTAAGTTCTTGGAGAAGTTTCTTGGACGCAGATCCTAGACTCGAACACTATCCTTCCAAATGATATTCATCTTGACTCCCCCCGAGTTACAGCTTATGTGGAGGCTGATAATGAACAAGCTCACCAAAACGCTCTTGATGCTCTGGAAGAGGAACGTGAACTTGCCGCGTCTAGATCTGCAATTTATCAACAAGACCTACGTCGCTATCATAGTCGTAGAGTTCGAAGCCGTACCTTTCAGGAAGGTGACCTATTGCTCCGTTTGATACAAGACCAGACAGGCATGCATAAGCTTTCGCCTTCTTGGGAAGGACCCTTCATCATCAGCAAAAATCTCAACAACGGGTCATACTACCTTGTTGACATACGTGAATCAAATAAGTCACGTACCTTTGAGGAGGAGGGCAGCCGACCCTGGAACATTGCACATCTCCGGCCATACTATACCTAAGTCACAGACTGGGTAGTATCTTTTGTACATACCTTCATCATGTATATACATATTATGGTCAATGAAATAAAGCCGACATCTCTGTATAAGAGAGTTTGTTGTTTCGCCTCAAATTGTGTGTTGAGTCTTTATTCTTTGATCATTGGTTACTTGGGGGCTTCCAACTCATCGAGTTTAGCTTTTAACATCCCTTTTAACCTGGCAAAACGCCAAAATTTCCTTGGTTAAACCTGTCTGTTAGCAAGATGCTACTCCGAAAAGGTGACCCGGTGTACGCCTGATGAGTCAATCACAGAGGTGACCCTGAACTCATCAGAGTTACAACACTAGTTTGGTCACGTGAGAGCCGGCTTTCAGAGAGCTAGGACAAACCAAAAGAGGCGGAAAAGCCTGCTTCACAGAAGCGAATCGGACTCGTGCCTCGAAAGCCGGTCTTTATGTCGTGCCTCAAAAGCCAACTTTTACTTTATCATATCTGCATTATTTTTATCTTTTGCATGCATGCATCCATCCCTATATTACTGAAATTCTATAACTAAGTTCTTGTTTGTCAAGCCGGCAGCATGATTTGCCAGGTTATCCTACAGATAAGATTTTTATCTTAATGAAGCCGCACCACTGGTGTTTGGGTTAAATCGGCCACAGAGCCGGGTCTCAGATTTTGTCTCAGGCTTTATCAATGACATGTCACATGGTGATCAATTTCGGCAACCTCGCTCATGAAGCCGGGTTACCTCTCATGCATTTCAACCATAAGATTGATGTTTGCTCTCAAAGCGGAACAAGATTGTCATTTCGGGCAGTCAACAAAATTTACACAAGGTAGATCAATCCAGTGCACGATGGCATTTGTACCAGCAGAGGTTTTCTAACTACAGCTATTACAAGCCACGTCAGGGCTATGATCAAATCAAAGTGTTTTTTCTACCACTTTCAAATCAAAAGTCTTGCTAAGCCAGCAAAGCACTATGGCGGGTCGATGCTCCAAGTACGAGGTGTCGGGTCAAGTCTGCACCGGTGCTTCTTGGTCTTCAGGCGCCGTCTCTTCTGCCTCTGCGGTCTGGGGGTCGTCCTCCAGCCACTGGACGGATCACAGAGCTTCAAAAACCGAGTCGGCCGTTATCACAGAGGAAGGGTCGACGTCAGGAGCGAAAGATTGCTTACGACAAGTCAGCGAAATAGGCTGCGGGTTCGGCAGCTCAATGCGTTCATTGGCTTCAGAATAGCCGTCATGATACTTGGTGAGATCTATCTCCTCTGTCAGTGCTGTTGCAGCGACCCGGGTTTCTTTTACACATAGCAGAAAATCCTTCTTGGTAAAAGGCATGTCATCTGTGTTGAATTCCGGGTATCCGCCGACTATTTGAGTCGGATCCAGCTCCGGTACATACGCCTTGGCACATGCAAGGGCAGTGAGAGCTCCATGGTGACAAGCCGCCTTCTTCAGTTCTTGAAACCATTGAGGCACAATAGACGGCACTTTAAGCATATTCATGATTTGTTGAGGTGGTGCCTTGGTGTTCTTCACCGCCATAATGCAGGGTGCGCCACCCATGTACAGCTGCTCGCAAAGAGTATAAACAGCCTTCAGCTTCACCAGGGGATGTTTCACCAGGTTATGATGCCTTCGGCCTACAAATACAACACATTATGTATCAAACAGCCTGCTCAACAAATTAAGCCGGTACGTTATGGAGACTTGTGCTCTTTTTCGACTTACCAAAGATAGCATTGCACATGGTGGTGATATGACCCTTTAAGGTGGCTAACTCTTGAGTCACCGACTCAAGTTTAGCTTTGGCTTCTTCAACATGTTTGATCAGGATGGTCTTCTCATCTTCAAAGGCCACCTCGGCCTTTTTCAGGGTCTCGGTCACATTGAGCAGTGACTTGTGGAAATCAGAAGATAAGCGTTAAGCTTTTTCCCAAAGTTTCTTCTCCTTTTTCACTTCCTTTTGGAAGTCGGCCGCTTGTGACTCGGCTTCATTCAGCATGTCCTGCATGACAGTTTTACAACGTTACATGATTTGTATATTAGTGTCGAGCCACCATGGTGGTCGACCCGGCACTTGGGGGCTACATCTATCAACGCTCTCTCTTAAATGTTACAAGTCCCATGATGATGCATGCATTCAACATGGCACTTGGGGGCTAATGAGTAGTCTTTTCATCAATACATGCAGAGACCCAGCCCATCATATGATGTTGAGCCAGTTCTCGAGGGCTACCGATTGTTCATCTACAAGAATATCAATTTACGGAAGTCCCGGGTCATTATTTCATAATGACCCGGCCCTTGGGGGCTACATGTATGTATGTATGTATAAAGCCAGGTGATAGAGATTACCTCATACTTCCGCTTGAGAGAAGTCACCATTGCAATTTCAATATCCTGGCTCTCAGACAGCCGGGTCAAGATAGATTGATGCAGCGAATTAATGTCTTGGTCTTCAAACGAGTGGAAATGAAGAGCTGCCTTCCCCTTATTTTTAATCGGCGACTCAGCCTTGGTGGGGATTTTGGTCAAGACAGTGGAAGTTTCTGGTAGAGGGTTCTGGTTCTCACCAGTCACCACCACCTCATCCCGAGCCTTCTCAACGGGCTGCTCTTCTGTCATATCTCCTCTCTCCTGATCAGCAGCAGGAGGAGAAGCGCGAGCGGTGCCATTGTAGTATCTTGGTGTGGCGGCTCGTCTTGGAGAACCGGCTCATTCGGAATATCGGGGTTATCTGCTACCACTTCCTGAGAAGGGCCTTCTTTCTCAACTATGGGGTCAGAAGACCTAGCAGCAGGTTTCTTCTTAATCGCTTTTGTGCTGCACAAAGTAAAGAATTATTTAGTCAATGTATAAACGCAAAAGTGTAAACTTGAATGGCAAGTGGTCAATTCTTACCCGGGATTGATGTTAAAAGCCGGTGCTTGAGTGGCGCTGGATTCATCTGAAGAAGGGGAGGTCAGATAGGCTGAATCATTCAGCGGAAGTGGCTCTTTGAAGCGACCGGCTTGAGGAAGAGAAGGAGTGGGGCTATGAGGGACTTCAGTCCGAGCCCTACGTGTAGGTGGCTCGTTGGTTAACCCGCCACTTAGCTCTCCCTCGCAGCTCCGGGTCTTCCGTTTTGAAGTGCCAGTATGCTGAGATTTTTTTCAAAAGAAAGCATGGATCTAAGTGAGCGTTTGGATGCAAGAATGGGACTTTGCGGACTGCAACCCGGATTTTTTTTTGGACAGGTATTGTTGAGTCAGAATCTAAGGAAATCAGGGTTACCTCTGGCTCGCCGGCTTGACTGGTTTTAGCTTGTTCCTGAGTAGAGTCGGCATCAGCAAGTTGGTTAAAAAGACGAACAAGGGAGTCAAGTTCTACATCATGCTCTTCTTCGTCTTTTGGCTCTTTCCCATCATCATCCTTGGGAGGAGTAGGAACTTGAGACTCAATCTTCCACCAATCAGCATTTTCCTGCACAATGATGGAATAGTAGATTTGCAACAAAAACAAGGCAATGAAAGCAAGGCAAGAGGAAACATGAAAGGTGGCTTACTTCGGGAGCCGGGTTGCCCGAGAAAAAGGGAGCTAGCCCCACAAGCTCAATTCCATCTTTTGTTTCACCAAGGAGTTTCTTGGCGAATTTGATAATATCCTTTTGTTGGAGGTTGACCCGGCTAAACCGCAATGAATCTTTGGTCTCGCCTGAGTATGTGTGCATGAGCCGACTTCTTAGACTGAGAGGTTGGATCTGCCAGCTCACCCAGGTCCGGGTTAGATCAACACCGGTGAGGCCGTGGGCGGTCAAAGCATTGATCTTGGAGTATAAGGGCTGCAGAGCTTCCCTTTCATCCCTGGAGGCAAAACCCGGGAATATAATGGAGGCATCGAGTCGGTCAGCCTGTAACCTGGAAGTTGTTGTTGTTGCTCTGGGGAGGTGTCCTTGCAGTAGAACCAAGTTCTGTACCATCCTTTAGGATGGCTTGCCGGCTTTGCTTCTGGGAAGGCAGAGTTTTTCCTCCTTTGAATGGTGACCCCGCCAAGCTCTATGCTAGGACCACCTTTGTGCTCTGTCTGATGATTTAGGTAGAAGAATTCCTGAAATAAGCTGATGGACGGCTCAATCTGCAGATAAACCTCGCAGAATACTTGAAACTGGCTCAAATTATGGATGGAGTTGGGGCCCAAGTCCTGAGGCCTGATAGCAAAGAAGTGAAGTACATCCCGAAAGAATTTGGAACCCGGGGGATGGAAACCTCTGTCTAGATGATCACCAAAGATGACGATCTCATTTTGAGCTGGCTGAGGATGGATTTCTTCCTCAGGGGCTCGCCATTCAATTTCTTCCTGGGTTGGAAGTAACCTGGAGTCGACCAGGGTCTGCAGTATGGGTTCTGACATGTTGGATTTGGCCCAGTTAATAATCTTGTTGGTCTTTGGAACCATGGTTCAGCTGCAAGAAAGCGGGAAGCTAGTATGAGCCGGTAAAATTCAGAAGTTTGCCGGGTTATCATAAAACAGATGGCAGAACCGGTGTTGTGCCGGGTTATGACTATCGGTATAATGGAGCCAGTTTAAACTCCGGGTCATGATTATCTAGACGACTGAAAGATTCAAATGTGTCTAAGTCATAAGGCTGTAAACAGTTATTACACAGATTGAGGAACTTTTCGGATCTAAAAAACAGCTGAAAAAAAGGAAAACCTAGGTTTGTTTCGGTGACTGGGGACGAGACTATAATGAGGTTCGTTCGAGGAAATGCAAGGGATCTATAAAGTGACAAAGATATTGCGGAGTTATTTTATGACCTAATAAACAAGGAATCAAGGGTATCTCAGATCTACAAGGCTACCATTGCGAACAACACCAAAGAACACTGATGAACTAGCGAGACCTAGGGCAAACAAAACAATGGAGGATTAGGCACTCACAGATCTGCAAGATGAGGCTTGAGGTCTTCGGATGTTGTGGGTGCGGCTGCGCTCTGATGAAATCCGGCGATGGTTGAGGTCGCAGCTGGTGTTGCCTTCGGTGGTGACGAGCTCGAGAAGGCGCAGTGGCGTCGAGAGGAGGAAGAAGATGAGAAAAGGGGCAGTTGCAGTAAAAGTAAAACTGGAGGGGCGCCGGTCCATTTATAGATGCGGTGGAACCTGAAACGGCAGGTGCGAAACCCCAGGCAGCGCAGTAAAATTTCGGCTAAAAGGACTCCTCGATTTTTGCGCCTGATAGGACAATACAAAACTGTTCAAAGATTTGTTATGATGTCACGCCCGGATCTTGCGGGAGTGGATTGTGACATCATATAAAAAGGGGTAATGAGAAAAGGCTAAGTCCGAAGGAGGTAAATGGCCCGGCAAAATGATTGACCCGGGAAATATAATTGATAAGGGATGAAGACTGGAAGGGTGCAAGAAATGCCGGCTCAGGAAACAAGACTCAGAAATAAAACTCTTCGTAGTTAGTCCTTTACTTTTATTTTGCAGGATGAAGTTTAACACGGATAAATCCAAGTCAAACTGGGGGCTAATGTTGGGGATGTTTCCCAGAGTGGAGACCCGGCCATAGAGCCATGAGGCTCAACGGGCCATCACACTACCGGGCCTTGAAGATCCGTAACAGGCCGTCTTAACATATGGGCCGGCTCAAGAAGGAAGGATCAGGCGAGATGGTTGCCTTGGAAAACAAGATGGTTAGAGAAAGAGTAGGATACGGGTTGACTCTACGACCCGGACTCTGATGTAAACCTAGGGGCTCAACCTGTTATATACAGGAGAGCACCTAGGGAAAAAAGACTAAGTTCCAATCTCTCAAAAGCTAGGTTAGCAAATCTGCATCTTTGTAATCGAGAATCCAAAGCAATACAATCAAGCAGGACGTAGGCTTTTACCTTCGTAGTAAGGGGCCAAACCTGGGTAAACTTGTGTCTCTCGCTTCCTGATCAACCCCGTTAAGCTTCCACCTTCGTGTGATGGCCTCATCACAAAGTCCTTTCACAAGGGCATCTGCCGTGACAAAACCACGACACCAAGGGTGCAAACAACAAAAGGGATAAACATCTTAGGCAATTCATAATAGCATGATATGGTATAGCCCTGGGCACCGGGAAGTTTTCACGGTTTTCTTGAATCTTCATTCAGAACATCGCCGTGGCTGTAGAAAAATCGTTGTCGTGACAGCCGTTTCAAAAACGCTGCCGTGGCGGCAATTTCAAAAAACGTTGCCGTGGCGAGCATTTCAAAAATGTTGCCGTGGCACCACTTTCAGAAAACGTTGTCGTGGCATGAAAATTTCTGCACCTCCTCATGTGCCTGGTACACCTTCTCCGTGCCAGGGTCTTCCATGTACACTTGCCACCATCACCTGTAACTTGTAGGCTATCTCTCACTACAAAAAAAAACACTTCCGTGATGATACGTCTTTGTCACAGTAGGTCAAGTTTTCTGTCATGCATGTACATCCGTGACAATTTTATGACAGAATCAAGATAGTCATACCTGTGTTGTAGTAGAAGTGTTCCATGACAATACTGAAATTATCATCATGGAAGTGTCCACTTCCATGACGATAAATGTCGCGTCATGGAAGTGTTTTCGTCAAGGGTGACCGACACGTGGCATCCACTGTAACGGGTCGCCGTTAAGCTATCGGGTTCTGGTTTGGATCCGATAACCCGTTAACAGCCCTGACCAATGGGGATTTTCCACGTGTAAATTTCTCATTCGCAGGCGGATCCACGTGTCAGCTCGGCGTTGCGACAGATGTCATCCATTCATTGGACGAGAGACGCCTATGATACATCGGCATGTGGCATGGCCCAATAGTGGCCCATTCAGGTTAAACGGGCCGGCCCAGCCAAGGGCCCACAAGATTTTGTCAGGTACTAGTGGAACGGCCCGTTAATAGCCTGCCATGTTTTGGGCCAAATTACGGCCCATATCAAATATGGCCCGTTAATAGTGCACTGTGTTTTGGGCCCATCTAAGGCCCCATTTGTATTACGGCCTGTTAAAGGCCCGTTGAACTGTTTGACCCAGTTCGGCCCGATGATAGTTTGGCCTTTTAGAGGCCCTTCACGCAATTGGGCCGTTTTCAGCCCGGTTTCACTTTTGGCCATTTAACGGCCTGTGCGGCATTTGGGCCTATTTCTGGTACAAGTGACTTTCGGCCTCTTAACGGCCCGTGCTGCATTTCGGCCCATTTCTGGTACAATTTACTTTCGGCCTCTTAGCGGCCCGTGCAGCATTTGGGCCCATTTCTGGTACAAGTGACTTTCGGCCTCTTAACGGCACGTGGTCTTCATGGATAAATTTAAGCCCTCTCTGACTATCGGCCTGTTAAGGGACCGTGAAATAATTGGGCCTAATTATGGCCCGTTTTGCACCCGGCCTGCTTACAGCCCATCATGTTATTGGGCCAACCACGGCTCGGGATAAATTTTGGCCTGTGAACGGCCCGTCATATAATTGGGCCAATCATGGGCTAAGGTATATTTAGGCCTGCTGTCGGCCCGTGAATTGTTCGTCACAATTCAGGCCTGATCTAATTTTCAGCCTGTTAAAAGCCCATGGTATTTTCTGGCCCAACTAAGGCATGCGGTTTACTTGGCCTGTTAAAGGCCTGAAACTACTTGGGCTCGGTTTACGTTCAGGCCTGCTAACGGCCCGAGATGATAATAGGCCCATGTTTGGACCCATATATAGAGTTGCGGGCCGGCCCGTTTGCGTAGTCTAATTTTTTATATATAGCACTGACGGACCAATAATGTTTTGGCCCATTGATCTCGGTCGAAGCTTATGGCCTAGCGACGATAGCATGTACAGTGAATAAATTCTTCTAAAAAAAGGAAATAAATTACACCATAGTGACTACGAATAAACCTAGACTATACAATAATGAAATAATGGGATATTACATCGACTGGGCATCAAAGTTCGCCACCAGAGATAATAAAGCGCAACCAGATAGCGGATTACATACACTGGGCATGAAAGGTCGCCACCAGTGCAAATAAATGCGCCGACAAAACATACAGAACCAACAGCTCTTGAACAGAGTTAAGAAAGGTTAGGGCTGCACGGCAGTTGCAGCACAAGCAGCTGAGCAAGCTGATGAGACTGCACTTGTTTGATGCTTATATCCTCCAACTCTAGCTGCATAGCATCAATAAACGTCCTGTACTTCTGGTTAATCTTCGATAGAGATTTGAGCTCTAGTATGAGTTGAGCTGAAGCATGTCTTTCTGCTTGAATTTGAGACTGAAGAAGTCGAACAGATTCAGGCGGCGACTTCATCGAGCTTGTGTCACTGCTATTATCGAGTAACTTCAACACTACATCAAGACATGACTTTGGGGTTGTATCGCTATCCCCAAGATGTGTTGCCTTCTTCCCTGCAATATATGTTAGAGGGACAAGCAATGAGTTCGTCTCACTATCATTGTGGCAGTTCTTCCTGGCGTCAGTGATATCACCCTGAAAGAGAAACAAGCAGAGAGATAACAGGTTTTGCACGTATAAGCATCAGTGCTGTCAATTCATCCCATTTCTTAGGGGCAAATAAAGAGACACGGTTTAAAATAGCATTAACAAAGACATGGCAGGAAATGGCATTGTGCAGGAGTGGCCAGCTTAACCACACCACTGGATTACAGATCAAGAACACAAGCATACATGCAGTGCTAAAGAACGTATAAGCATCAATGGTGAGTGTACTGTCAATTTATCCCATTTCAGATTGGTAAATAAAGAGACGATTTAAATAACATTAACATAATATGGCATTGTTCATAGTTAAGACATGGCAGGATATGACATTGTGCTAGAGTTGGTAGTTTCACCACACCACTGGATTACAGATCAAGAACACAAGCATACATGCTGTGCTAAAGAAGATCACTTGCTATGTTTAGTTTAATTTACATGGTATGAATAAGGAACTAGGTTGTGCAACTAAAAACTGAAATTGAGAAGGACAAACTTATGTTTATGAACTTCTTCGTAATAAACTTTAAACATGCAATTTGATGCAAATGACAAAAATAAACAGCAGTAACAGAAATAGCTATCCAAATATACACAACAAAGTTTGAAGGCTCGAGAAGGACAAACTTACATTAGTAGTGAGGACCGGCTCTATAAAGCCCTTTTCCATGTTGATGGGGGGGCAATTCAAGAAGTTTACCAAAGAGTCTTCTTCATAAGCATTGCCTTTATTCTACATTTTGTTAAGAGTAAATATAGATGTGATAATATAGGAACAAATGGAGATTATTTAAGCTAAGATGCAGAGTGATGCTACATCATGAACTAGCTATAAATGTAAGTACAGCATACAGGCAAAAGGTACTGACAAGAGCAATGCAAAGTTAAACTTCTTCAGTAGCATTGGTTTTATTCAACATTTTAGTAAGAGTAAATATAGATCTGATGTGTACAAAATCAAGGGCAATGAAAATAAGCTGCAAAGTGATGGTACATGAACAACTAGCTGACAATATAAGTACAGTGATAAAGGACAACAGATACTTAGAAGAATAATGTAGAGCTAAACTTCTTCATAAGCATTGGGTTTATTCTACATTAATGTAAGCATTAATATAGATCTGATAATTTGGAGCGAACAGTGGATAAGCAAGTGTAGGATCTAGGAGATAGGTCTAGAGGGGGTGAATAGACTCCTAACCAGCCAAAGGTGCAGTTTTTAATCTCTCTTGGAATTTAGGCAGATTTTGGCACAAGTTAAGATCACTCCAATACTTTCTACACATGCATATCTAGAGATTGAGCAGCGAAATAGTAAAGCATGCAATAGTACGGAAAGTAAAGGGGTAGAGTATGGAAGGTCAAACGCAATGAAGACACGGTGGTTTTTGGCGTGGTTCCGATAGGTGGTGCTATCGTACGTCCACGTTGATGGAGACTTCAACCCACGGAGGGTAACGGCTGCGCGAGTCCACGGAGGGCTCCACCCACGAAGGGTCCACGAAGAAGCAACCTTGTCTATTCCACCATGGCTTACGTCCACGAAGGACTAGCCTCACTCGGGGTAGATCTTCACGAAGTAGGCGATCTCCTTGCCCTTACAAACTTCTTGGTTCAACTCCACATCTGGTTGGAGGCTCCCAAGCGACACCTAACCAATCTAGGAGACACCACTCTCCAAAAGGTAATAGAAGGTGTGTTGTTGATGAACTCCTTGCTCTTGTGCTTCAAATGATAGTCTTCCTAGCACTCAAACAACTCCTCATAGATTTGGCTATGGTGGAAGAAGGATTTGAGTGGAAAGCAACTTGGGAAAGGCTAGAGATCAAGGTTCAAATGGTAGGAATGGAATATCTTGATCTCAACACATGAGTAGGTGGTTCTCTCTCAGAAAATGTATGGTGGAAGTGTAGGAACGTTCTGATGGCTCAACTTACTGGGAAGGATGGGGTGGAGGGGTATATATAGCCTCCACACAAAATCCAACTATTACACACTTTTGACCCAACTCGGTGGCACCGAAACGATAATCTCGGTAGCACCGAACTGTGTAAAAGATATGAACTTTAGGAATCTCGGTGGGACCGATACGAACAACTCGGATGGACCGAAGTGCAATGGCTTAGGGCAATCCTCATCTCGGTGGCACCGATTGCATCAACTCGGTAGGACCGAAGTGAAGCAATAAGGCAACAGAGAGTTGGCAAGCCATCTCGGTGAGACCGATATGCATAACTCCGTGAGACCGAAGTGAATGCAACCGATTACAGAGAGTTGGCAAGGCCATCTCGGTGGGACCGAGATCCATTTCGGTGGATCCGATTTGTTAGGGTTTGGCAGTGGCTAAGTCTTGGATGAACTCGGTGGGGCCGGATTGGAAATTTCGGTGGGGCCGAGTTGGACTTTGGGTTTAGGACATATTTGGGTAGAGAGAGTGGTTGAGGGTTTAGGAATACTGTCACTAAGCACTTGAGCAAAAAGACCATTAAGCAACACTTCATCCCCTTTTAATAGTATTGGCTTTCCTATGGACTCAATGTGATCTTGGATCACTAAACCAAAAATCTAGAGTCTTGATCTTTTGCCAATCCTTGTCCTTAGCATTTTGAAGGGGTTCCACGTCCTCTTATCCACGCCACGCCATTGTTGAACTTGTCTGAAATTCACTAGATAAAAGCATTAGTCCAACAACATGTATGTTGGCATAAATTACCAAAACCACCAAGGGAGCAAATGTGCTTTCAATCTCCCCCTTTTTGGTAATTGATGACAACATACATCAAAGCTTCAAATACAGATATAGCAGAGGTATGTATGAAAGCTTTGAAGGGAACATGTAACATGTATGAACTCCCTTGAACTCCCCATGAAGATGTGCATAACATGATGATATCTTATGGGAAATATACATGCAACATGTATCTTGGCTATATGCATCAGAGCAATATATATATGTGACATTAGAGTATCCACATGTACAAGATTTTTCTCCTTGCAAACAATATATACTTAGCAAGAGGTCAACCATGTACATGAGTGTGATGCATATACTTACCTTGAAGTTCTTGATCAAGTACCTGAAGAAATACACTTGAGAAAACAGGGTTAGATAACACAAGATAATTTCTTCAAGAAAAAGACACAAGATCAACAAGAAACCAAGATTGGGATGACATGTAAAAGAGAGTATCACTAGGTGAATACTTCTTTGAAGCAGACATGTCCCCAAAAGAAGTAGCTGTCTCTCCTTAAAGAACTTCCTCTCCCCCTGAATCTGACATGGATATTGGGAGTAGGTAGGGTGAGAAAACTCAAACAACAGCCAAAGAACAGACTAATCATGTTTCTCCCCTCTTAGAAACATGTAACATTCTCTCCTCTTGTAAGGTGCATCTTTGTTTTGATTTTGAATAGATAAGCTTAAGCTTTGATGTATTCCTCTCTCCCCCTTTGACATCAATTTCCAAGAAGGGACTTCAAGGTTATTGATTAAGTGAGTTTGGTCCTTGAGAAATACAGCTAGATGCATGTAGAGGATAAGAATCATTGAGTGGAGCTGGAGCAGAAAAACTCAGGGAAAATTTGACAGAAAATTCCTTAGAGCAGTCAAAATCGGTGACACCGAGTTGAGACAATTCGGTGGAACCGAGTTTGATGCAATGAAATATTTTGTCAACTCAGCTCACTAGGCAAGGAAATCTCACAAGGATTTGCAAATAATTAACTGCGAGACAAACGGAAAAGAAACACAGAAAAGAAGCAAAGTCTAGATGAAGTTTTTTTTTTAACTTCATCTAGATGGGTTGGCGACTAGGTCACCTATGTTAGAGTATATTGACTTAGGAGTCAAGTGAAAACACTTGATCATAGGTCATACTCGTCGTTAAGCTCAAAATGGGGTTGCCATTTTTCTTTTAAGCATTTCAATGTATTCACATCTTGTTGAGTTGCTTTAGCTCATGTATTTGAGTGAAGCTTCTCTAAGATGTGAGAACTTACATTGGTATTTGGTGGTGAAGTCCATCATGTAGTTGAACTTGAAGTGGATGCTCATGAATTGAAGTTTGGAGCTATCCTATCATTTGTAGTTCATCTTCCTACATGGGTTAGATTTGCACGGAACAACATGTATATCCAAAATGACATGAATGAAGCATAACTCAAATGTTGTCAAAGGATATGTTTAGGTTGTCTTGTTCCTTGTTACTCCATCAATTGTTGATACTTGGGTTATAAAAAATAGCTCAAGATAAGAGTGAGATGCAATCTTGTGACATGAAGCTTGTCCAAGTACCTACAAAAGATTAGATACCATACAAGGGAGCAAAATGTCCAAGATATAAAATGATCATGAAGGATATCATGGATTAGTCAAGAATGCTCATGCCCTAGCATGCATCCACATGAACTCTAGTTCACGTTTGAAGCATCAATGATGTTCAATTCACTTCTCAAGTGACAAAACACTTTCTCATCAAGGGGTTTGGTAAAGATGTCCGCCAATTGTTTGTCAGTACGAACATGTTTAAGGTCAATGTCACCTTTCTCAACATGATCTCGAATGAAATGGTGACGAACCTCAATATGATTAGTTCGAGAATGTTGCACGGGATTGTGTGCTATCTTAATAGCACTCTCATTGTCACAAAGTAATGGTACATGTCTCACATGCACACCATAATCTTTAAGAGTTTGTGTCATCCATAGTAATTGAGCACAACATGATCCCGCGGCAATGTATTCCGCTTCGGCAGTAGATAGGGATACGGAATTTTGTTTCTTGGAGGACCAAGACACAAGAGATCTACCAAGAAATTGACATGTACCCGAAGTGGATTTTCTGTCAACCTTGTCTCCGGCATAGTCTGAATCGGAGTAGCCAACAAGATTGAAAGAAGATCCTTTGGGATACCATATGCCAAAGTTTGGTGTATGTATCAAGTATCTCACAATTATTTTCACCACCTTAAGGTGACACTCTTTTGGTGCCGCTTGGTATCGTGCACACATGCACACACTTAGCATAATGTCGGGTCGGGAGGCACATAGATATAATAATGAACCAATCATTGATCGATAAACCTTTTGATCAACCGGTTTGCCATCCTTGTTCAAGTCAAGATGTCCACTCGTGGGCATGGGAGTTTTCATACCTTTACTCTCTTGCATGTTGAACTTCTTGAATAAGTCCTTGGTATACTTTGTTTGAGAGACAAAGGTACCTTCCCTAGTTTGCTTGATTTGCAAACCAAGAAAGAATTTGAGTTCACTCATCATAGACATCTCAAACTTCTCCGACATCAACCTTCCAAACTTTTCACTAAAAGAGGGGTTAGTAGATCCAAAGATAATATCATCAACATAAATTTGGCATACAAATAATTCTCCATTAACCCTCTTAGTGAACAAAGTTGAATCAATCTTCCCAATTTCAAAACCTTTTTCAGGAAGAAACTTTGTCAAGCATTTGTACCAAGCTCTAGGGGCTTGCTTGAGACCATAAAGAGCTTTACGAAGTTTGTACACATGATTAGGTTTCTTGGGATTCTCAAAGCCGGGAGGTTGTTTAACATATACTTCCTCCTCAATTTCACCATTTAATAAGGCACTTTTAATATCCATTTGGTAAAGAGTGATATCATGGTGGTTGGCATAAACAAGTAAAATGTGAATGGATTCAAGTCTTGCAACGGGGGCATAGGTCTCACCATAGTCCATACCTTCGAATTGTGTGTAACCTTGTGCTACGAGACGAGCCTTGTTGCGTACAACTTGTCCATCTTCATCTTGCTTATTCTGAAACACCCATTTGGTTCCAATGATGTTCTGCTCTTCCTTAGGCTTCTCAACCAATGTCCACACTTGGTTCCTCTCAAAGTTGTGTAGCTCTTCGTGCATTGCATTCACCCAATCGGGGTCCTTGAGAGCATCTTCTACCTTCAAGGGTTCAACACTAGAGATAAATGAGTAATGCTCACAAAAGTTAGCTAAACGAGATTTAGAGCGAGTGATTCTCCCGGTTTGGATATCTCCAAGTATTTGTTCGACGGGATGATCCTTGTCGATTCTTGCTCTAACTCGAGGTAGCTTTTTCTTGGGTTGTGGTGAGGCTTCCTCATCATCATCATCTTCTTCTTCTTCGTTGATGTTGTCGTTGTTTGTTTGTGGAGGTGGAGAAGGACGTTGAGGTGGATCATCTTGTTGCACTTCCTCATTCCCATCGTCTTGACGTGTTCCACTTGTGCATGCCTCCATATCAGCTTGTTGTTCACCTTGATGTGAGGTTGGGGCTTCCACTTGAATAGACGAGGTACTCTCCTTTACTTCCACGGGGCGAATCTTGCCAATGGGCAAGCCTTGGATTGCTTCCGATGGTTCTTGATCTCCTACATCAAGTGGCAATTGCTCGACTTGCGAGCCGTTAGTCTCATCAAACTTCACATCTACCGTCTCTTCAACTTTTCGAGTGAAGTTGTTGTAGACACGGTAAGTGTGAGAGTTCGATCCATAACCAAGTAGGAAACCTTCATGAGATTTAGGAGCAAATTTTGAACGACGATGCTTATCAAGAATGTAACATTTTGAGCCAAATACTCGAAAGTATCCAACTTGTGGTTTGTTACCGGTGAGCAGTTCATACGCCGTTTTACCAAGAAGCTTGTGAAGGTAAAGTCGATTTGTTGCATGACAAGCTGTTTCAACCGCTTCCGCCCAAAAATGTCTTGGCGTCTTGTATTCATCAAGCATTGTTCTTGCCATCTCAATAAGTGTACGATTCTTCCTCTCAACAACTCCATTTTGTTGAGGCGTGTACGTAGCCGAGAACTCATGTGAAATACCCTCCTCATCAAGAAAGGTGTCCACATTGGCGTTCTTGAACTCCGTTCCGTTGTCACTCCGAACCTTCTTGATCTTTACTTCAAATTGATTTTGAACCTTTCTTGCGAAGTTCTTGAAGATCTTTTGTACCTGCGATTTGTCATCAAGAAAGAACACCCACGTAAATCTGGAAAAATCATCAACAATGACTAAACCGAAAGAGTTACCACCAAGACTCTTATAGGCGTTGGGACCAAACAGATCCATATGAAGTAGCTCGAGTGGTCTCCTCGTGGTCATAATGTTCTTTACGGGATGGCTTCCTCCAACCTGTTTTCCTGCTTGGCAAGCACTACAAAGTCGATCTTTGTCAAATATAACATATTTCACTCCAAGAATGTGATCTCCTTTAACAAGTTTATCAAGGTTACGCATACCAACATGTCCAAGTCTTCTATGCCATAACCAACCTTTAGAAGATTTTGCAATTAAACATGTACGAGGTTGGGCTCTCTTAGTGAAATCAACAATGTATAGATCACCTCTACGAATGCCGGTAAAGACTATATTATGATTATCTTGGCGAAACACTTGGCAATCAACTTTGGTAAATAGAACATTAAAACCAAAATCAGCTAGTCTAGATACGGAAAGAAGATTGTAACCAAGAGATTCAACAAGCATAACATTTTGTATGGAGCTATCATTGGATATGGCCACCTTACCAAGGCCAAGTACCTTACCCTTGGAGTTGTCTCCAAAAGTCACATACTTGCGTGGACCATCATTTTTAGTAAGCTCACGAAACATGTCTCTATCTCCGGTCATGTGATCGGTACATCCACTATCAAGAATCCACTCTTTTCCTCCGGCCATATAATCTCGAAGATTTGCCATAAGACAGAGATTCCTCATGGTCTTCTCAAATTCAATATCAAAGTCTTCATCTTCATCATAATAGCCGTGCTCAACATCATCATCATCATGCATGTGATTAACAGATTCATTAGTTTCATGATCATGACAATGTTCAAGTTTATGAATTCTAACAGTTTCCGTGATAATATTGCTAATAGTTCTAACATCTCCTTTGGCACGCATGAGATCACGAAGCTCAAACAAGCAATCATCAAACTTAGGATCATTAGGACTCATCTTGTGAAAAACAACAGCCTTATGAAGAATCTTCTCAAGACTCTTTAGAGAATAATCGGGATATCGCTTTTCTAAATCATGCCATAGAGTATAAGCACATGCAAAGTTTTGCATACAACCAAGCACAATCTTAGGTAATCCTCTAATGATAAGATTGACGGTTCTAAGATTACGAAGCATGTCAATTTCCTCTTCATGAGTAGGATGCAAGGGATCAATAGGGGGCACATAAGGATTATAAATATACTTGCTCAAGTTAAACTCATCAAAGATATCAAGCATTTCATCCCTCCAAAAGTTGTAATACTCCCCATTGAGAATAGGCACTCTACGTCTAATACTCCCGAACGTAGACATATCCATCTCCCTCCAATGGTGATGAAACCAAAGCAATGGAAACCAAAGCTCTGATACCAATTGTAGGATCGAGGAGATAGGTCTAGAGGGGGGGTGAATAGACTCCTAACCAGCCAAAGGTGCAGTTTTTAATCTCTCTTGGAATTTAGGCACATTTTGGCACAAGTTAAGATCACTCCAATACTTTCTACACATGCATATCTAGAGATTGAGCAGCGGAAATAGTAAAGCATGCAATCGTACGGAAAGTAAAGGGGTAGAGTATGGAAGATCAAACGCAATGAAGACACGGTGGTTTTTGGCGTGGTTACGATAGGTGGTGCTATCGTACGTCCACGTTGATGGAGACTTCAACCCACGGAGGGTAACGGCTGCGCGAGTCCACGGAGGGCTCCACCCACGAAGGGTCCACGAAGAAGCAACCTTGTCTATTCCACCATGGCTTACGTCCACGAAGGACTAGCCTCACTCGGGGTAGATCTTCACGAAGTAGGCGATCTCCTTGCCCTTACAAACTTCTTGGTTCAACTCCACATCTGGTTGGAGGCTCCCAAGCGACACCTAACCAATCTAGGAGACACCACTCTCCAAAAGGTAATAGAAGGTGTGTTGTTGATGAACTCCTTGCTCTTGTGCTTCAAATGATAGTCTTCCTAGCACTCAAACAACTCCTCATAGATTTGGCTATGGTGGAAGAAGGATTTGAGTGGAAAGCAACTTGGGAAAGGCTAGAGATCAAGGTTCAAATGGTAGGAATGGAATATCTTGATCTCAACACATGAGTAGGTGGTTCTCTCTCAGAAAATGTATGGTGGAAGTGTAGGCACGTTCTGATGGCTGTCCTTACTCGGAAGGATGGGGTGGAGGGGTATATATAGCCTCCACACAAAATCCAACCGTTACACACTTTTGACCCAACTCGGTGGCACCGAAACGATAATCTCGGTAGCACCGAACTGTGTAAAAGATATGAACTTTAGGAATCTCGGTGGGACCGATACGAACAACTCGGATGGACCGAAGTGCAATGGCTTAGGGCAATCCTCATCTCGGTGGCACCGATTGCATCAACTCGGTAGGACCAAAGTGAAGCAATAAGGCAACAGAGAGTTGGCAAGCCATCTCGGTGAGACCGACATGCATAACACGGTGAGACCGAAGTGAATGCAACCGATTATAGAGAGTTGGCAAGGCCATCTCGGTGGGACCGAGATCCATTTCGGTGGATCCGATTTGTTAGGGTTTGGCAGTGGCTAAGTCTTGGATGAACTCGGTGGGGACGGATTGGAAATTTCGGTGGGGCCGATTTGGACTTTGGGTTTAGGACATATTTGGGTAGAGAGAGTGGTTGAGGGTTTAGGAATACTATCACTAAGCACTTGAGCAAAAAGACCATTAAGCAACACTTCATCCCCTTTTTATAGTATTGGCTTTCCTATGGACTCAATGTGATCTTGGATCACTAAACCAAAAATGTAGAGTCTTGATCTTTTGCCAATCCTTGTCCTTAGCATTTTGAAGGGGTTCCACGTCCTCTTATCCACGCCACGCCATTGTTGAACTTGTCTGAAATTCACTAGATAAAAGCATTAGTCCAACAACATGTATGTTGGCATAAATTACCAAAACCACCAAGGGAGCAAATGTGCTTTCAATCTCCCCCTTTTTGGTAATTGATGACAACATACATCAAAGCTTCAAATACAGATATAGCAGAGGTATGTATGAAAGCTTTGAAGGAAACATGTAACATGTATGAACTCCCTTGAACTCCCCCTGAAGAGGAACATGTTAAAGAAGAGCAAGCAGATTTTGGATAATAAAATGTTCGTTGCCCACCAATGATGAACCAGAGCGCATAAAGAACGCAACTCCCTGATGTCTCTCTATATGTGGCGCACGTGCTTATCGAACAAAAGAAGGAACATTAGCTGACCAATCAAACGGTCTCTGTTTAAGTAATATCAACATCATATCAGATTCATATTTGAACAACTAAGTTTGGAATTATGAGTGGCATGTTGTTTAGCTTGATGGGTCAAGGAGCAGTGCTAGCACGTCAGGAAGCACCTACGATGATGGTATTGAATATAAAGGGAATGGCTACATGCAAGTCGCCTGACTTTCATCATTTGGGTCAGTCGACCATTTCAGGCGGTTGGATGAAGATCCTATGTCTCCTAACCCTTCTTCTTCCTCACCTCTTCTTCTTCCCCAACAGACCACCGCACGGGCCGCCGCCCGAACCACCGGCCCTCGCCCCCCGCAGCCGGCGGCGCTCCCGCGACCGGCTCGCCACCCCGCCCTCCCCTGAACTGCCCCCACCACCGCTCCCACCCAAAACCCTAAGATACATAATGGGGAGGCCCCCCGGTGAGCCCCTTCCTTTCCTACGGCGAACTCCGGCGAACTCTCAAAAATCGACTGACCCCAATTTGAAATTCAGTCGACTGTCATTTAGCTAATGTGGAATATAAAAGGGGAAAACCATAAGCATTGCGAGTATAGTGTTGAGCGTGCCATGGCAGATCTGAAGGTGCAAACTGTACAAAGGCTACTTGGCAACCAATGTTTCCTTTCAACTAACAAGTAAGATTCTAAGAGATGGACAAGAAATCACAGTAAAGCAGTGGCGATCTATTTTCTTTTTGAGATAAATAACTTGAGAAGATACGAAAGAGTACCGCCTCTTGTGCGGCGTCGTGTAAGCATCTACTGAGACGTCGAGGGTGCTGCGGTAGCGATGGCTGTCGGTGGCTTGGAAGCAGATCTGGGAGGGCAGACGGTGGCGGTGGGGGATATGTCCTGGCGCGGTGGACGAGACGGTCATAGGAGCGGCAACGGCAAGGTGGACGACGGCGCGGATGAAGCGAGAGGATGCGATGCAAGGATCCTGGTCCGGAGCCGTGGATGAGAGACGTCGATCTCTTGTAATGGACGATGGCGTCGGGGTATCAGCTCCGGCATGGTGGCGGAGGACGGCGGTGGATGGGGTGGCGGACGGAGGAGGCTGGGGTGGAGAGGGTGTTTTGGCGCCCACGGAGTACGAATGGGGAAATGGAGGGAGAGAGGTAGGGGGAACCGTGTCTTTGGGACATGCTTGTGGAAAGTTACAAACTTAGCCCCCATTTAAAATTTCAGACATCAGAGCAATATTGGTCGGTTGGGGATAGGACGGTAATCTTGCATACCCCGAATATTTTCTGAGATCGATTTCGGACGAGGAGAGTTTGGTTTGGCGCCCACTATAGGCGCCCACCGTGTATGAATCGGGGTGAGAGGCGATTTCTGCCGTGGAGAGACTGTGTTTTGGCGCCCACCGTGTATGAATCAGGGTGAGAGGCGGTTATGTCATGTTTGATTGAAATTACAAAGGTAGCCCTATCGAGGCCTATAGAAATCGAGCTGATAGGCTTCGCGTGTCAGGGATAGGCAGTAATGGAAAATTTCCATCTGCCAAAATTTCTTTTCGGGCGGTTACGGCCGAGGAGGGACCGGGTGTTTTGCCGCTTCATTCAAATTTTAGGAGAAAGTAAGTTTCATGTTTACAGTGCCAACTTAATTCGAATCCATTTTGTATTCTTTTTTTTCAGGCAGGATCCAAGATATTTTTATACTGCATCGCACATGATTCTTGCTAATGAACTATTTGTGGTGTACTTGATTTTTTCATTTTGATTTGAAAGACAAAATGGGGTTACGACAGGAAAGGTCGGTGTTTGAATTGCTATAACATTTATCTGCAGTGAACATGCAACTATAGGAGTGTCAAGCTAAAATTTGGAATTATTCCGGGTTCGTTTGGCCTTTTTTAATACATTAATTGAGTTTTCTAGGCATTTAATGTGCATGATTCAAATTTGAACTACAGGCACATGCTCCAGTGCACCAAAATGGGTTGAAAAATCGTATATGTGTCCTTAGGTGAATATTTGGGTCCCATACAAGAAATCAGAGTGAATTTCAAACATCTGGGCGTCATGGCTCTGCCAAAACATTGAGAAAATTGGTTTTTAAATTCATGTAAATCCAAAAATTGCCTAAACATCACGGAACGTGGCATGGTGTCTTGAGATTGCACCAACATGCTGTGGTAAATTTTTTGATCGATTTGGGACAAGTTTTGGTATAAGCTTCTTACAAACCGGAGCTTCTCTCAAGAAGGCTCATGGTTCCGATAGGGAACGTGTCACCTTTGTGGGCGAAATGACATACGCTACCTCTTCCTGCCTTGATTCTTTTTACATAGGCAACATAGACCAATAGGAGTGTCGTGCTAAAATTTGGTATTATTTCGGGTTTGTTTGGCCTTTTGTATACATTAATTGAGTTTCTAGGCATTTAATGTGCATAATACAAATTTGAACTACATGCACATGCTCCAGTGCACCAAAATGGGTTGAAAAATTGTATATGTGTCCTTGGTGAATGTTTAGGTCCCATACAAGAAATGGGAATGAATTTCAAACATATGGGCATCGTGGTTTGGCCGAAAACATTGAGAAACTTGGTTTTTAAATTCCTGTAAATCCAAAAATTGCCTAAAAATCACGAAACTTCCCATGGTGTCTTGACATGGCACCAACATGCTGTGATCAAAATTTTGTTCGGTTTGGAACAAGTTTTGGTATAAGCTTCTTACAAACCGGAGCTTCTCTCAAGAATGCTCATGGTTCCGATAGGGAATGTGTCACCTTTGTGGCTTTTGGTGGGAGGGAGGGGCCGGGGACCTAGATATTTCTGTGGTTGCAGAAATTTTATGAACGTTGCAACGAATAACTGGCACGCAAGTGTGGTTGATGCGCAGCCAGTGGACTGTAGCCGACGAACCTTCTAACATAAGCCATACATGAGGGAGCCCCAAGATATTTTATCTTGCATCGCACACGATTCTTGCTAACAAACTTTTGGGGTGTACTTGATTTTTTTCATTTTGATTTGAAAGACAAAATGGGGTTACGGCGGGAAAGGTCGATGTTTGAATTTCTAGAACATTTATCTGCAGTGAACATGCAACTATAGGAGTGTCGTGCTAAAATTTGGAATTATTCCGGGTTCGTTTGGCATTTTTTAATACATTAATTGAGTTTTCTAGGCATTTAATGTGCATAATTCAAATTTGAACTACAGGCACATGCTCCAGTGCACCAAAATGGGTTGAAAAATCGTATATGTGTCCTTAGGTGAATGTTTGGGTCCCATACAAGAAATCAGAGTGAATTTCAAACATCTGGGCATCGTGGCTCGGCCAAAACATTGAGAAAATTGGTTTTAAATTCATGTAAATCCAAAAATTGCCTAAACATCACGGGACTTGGCATGGTGTCTTGAGATTGCACCAACATGCTGTGGTAAATTTTTTGTTCGATTTGGGACAAGTTTTGGTATAAGCTTCTTACAAACCGGAGCTTCTCTCAAGAAGGCTCATGGTTCCGATAGGGAACGTGTCACCTTTGTGGGCGAAACGACATACGCTACCTCTTCCTGCCTTGATTCTTTTTACATAGGCAACATAGACCAATAGGAGTGTCGTGCTAAAATTTGGTATTATTTCGGGTTTGTTTGGCCTTTTGTATACATTAATTGAGTTTCTAGGCATTTAATGTGCATAATACAAATTTGAACTACATGCACGTGCTCCAGTGCACCAAAATGGGTTGAAAAATTGTATATGTGTCCTTGGTGAATGTTTAGGTCCCATACAAGAAATGGGAATGAATTTCAAACATCTGGGCATCGTGGCTTGGCCGAAAACATTGAGAAACTTGGTTTTTAAATTCCTGTAAATCCAAAAATTGCCTAAAAATCACGGAACTTGCCATGGTGTCTTGACATGGCACCAACATGATGTGGTCAAAATTTTGTTCGGTTTGGAACAAGTTTTGGTATAAGCTTCTTACAAACCGGAGCTTCTCTCAAGAATGCTCATGGTTTCGATAGGGAATGTGTCACCTTTGTGGCTTTTGGTGGGGGGGAGGGGCCGGAGACCTAGATATTTCTATGGTTGCCGAAATTTTATGAACGGTGCAACGAATAACTGGCACGCAAGTGTGGTTGATGCGCAGCCAGTGGACTGTAGCCGACGAACCTTCCGGTGTAAGCCATACATGAGGGAGCCCCAAGATATTTTATACTACATCGCACACGATTCTTGCTAACAAACTATTTGTGGTGTACTTGATTTTTTTCATTTTGATTTGAAAGACAAAATGGGGTTACGGCGGGAAAGGTCGATGTTTGAATTGCTAGAACATTTATCTGCAGTGAACATGCAACTATAGGAGTGTCGTGCTAAAATTTGGAATTATTCCGGGTTCGTTTGGCATTTTTTTATACATTAATTGAGTTTTCTAGGCATTTAATGTGCATAATTCAAATTTGAACTACAGGCACATGCTCCAGTGCACCAAAATGTGTTAAAAAATCATATATGTGTCCTTGGGTGAATGTTTCGGTCCCATACAATAAATGGGAATGAATTTCAAACATCTGGGCGTCGTGGCTCGGCCGAAAACATTGAGAAACTTGGTTTTTAAATTCCTGTAAATCCAAAAATTGCCTAAAAATCACGGAAATTGGCATGGTGTCTTGACATGGCACCAACATGTTGTGGTAAAATTTTTGTTCAATTTGGGACAAGTTTTGGTATAAGCTTCTTACAAACCGGAGCTTCTCTCAAGTAGGCTCATGGTTCCGATAGGGGATGTGTCACCTTTGTGGGCGAAATGACATACGCTGCCTCTTCCTGCCTTGGTTTCGTTTATAGAGGCAACAAAGACCAATAGGAGTGTCGTGCTAAAATTTGGAATTATTCCGGGTTCGTTTGACCTTTTTTATACATTTATTGAGTTTCCTAGGCAATGTGCATAATTCAAATTTGAACTACATGCACATGCTCCAGTGCACCAAAATGGGTTGAAAAATCGTATATGTGTACTTGGGTGAATGTTTAGGTCCCATACAAGAAATGGGAATGAATTTCAAACATCTGGGCGTCGTGGCTCGGCCAAAAACATTGACAAACTTGGTTTTTAAATTCCTGTAAATCCAAAACTTGCGTGAAAATCATGAAACTTGGCATGATTCCTTGACATGGCACCAACATGCTGTGGTAAAAAATTTGTCCAATTTTTTGAAGGCGCACAGATTAACAACCAACAAAGTCATTTTGGAACAAAGAGATGCCACGTTACAATCGGAAACACAAGTGTTATTCAAACCGTGGGCGTTGTACTAACCATTTACGTGCCACCACGCGTCCCCATTTTTATTGGCTAGGAGGCGCCGTGCTGGGTACTCCCTCCGTGCGTAGGGCACCTAAGGCGCTGCACTGTGATTTAGGCATGTGAAGATTGGCCGTGATAACTAACGTAATCCACGCTAAAAAATCTCGTCAATTGAGCCGATTAATTACTAATCCTTCGCATGCAGTTACCACCGAGCAATGCTAGACTCACGAGGAGGATTTTTACAGACTTTATGGAGTAGCAAACATGGAGGATTAGAATTGGATTTAGGGGGTGGGAAGGGGCCCACCCCCCTGAAAATCAGGGGGGTCTAGTTTGATTAGTTGGAAGATGCCCGTATTAGCCCCGTAAAGGCCCGTGAGTGCAGCATTTTTGGTTACCACCCACTTCTCATGCCCACCCTTCATAAATTTAGTTGTTGGGTAGCAAATTAGCATGCAGTACAAGGTGCATGCACAACCTAGGGACCAGAGGGAGACGTGTATCGAGGCATGTAACCAGAATTATTTACTATGGGATTTAAAAGGTTAGGCATGGAGAGTGGGTCGAACGAGGCATGCAGACTGCTCTATGCACCTGGACGGAGGGAGTAGCTATTTGAGTAGACGGGAGGCGTGGAGCAGACCGCTGCGCAGGTTCACCAGGAGGCGAGCCCTTTGACCTCCATCCGCCGCCCACCTCGCTCCCAACTTCTCCATTAATGGCGCCCGAGCCCTTGTTTTAATGTCGTGGCTAGGCCTCAGTCGACTGAGATTTAAGTGAGAGAAAAGAAAATCTAAAAAGAAAATTTTGCACGGATCTTGATGTAAGATCTCACGGACATAGCATCGACTGAGACTTAGCAAGACTGATATATATGACGACGATGGCAATGGATAATAATAATTGTCTTACATATTCAGGAAGATAATTAAACATGCCACATGCGGCAAAGCCCGAAAGACACAAGGGCAAAACAAGGAAGACACAGACAACGATCTGGGTCACTACTCCCTACTTCACCTCGATCTACTCCGCCATCTTCGTCATTTCGTCCACCTTGATCTCTTTCACATCCTCAATACGTCGCTTGCGAGCATCCACGGATCCCTCCAGGAGCATTTCACGCTCCATGCGGAGCTTAGCATTCTCGTCCAAAAGTTTCCTGACCATGACGATCGTCTTCTTAAACACGGCAGTTGTCTCCTCGTGCTGCATCGCCCTGTCGGCGATCTTCGCCCTCATCAGGTCGCGCTCGGTGCGGAGTCTCACCTTGTCACCCTTTAGTTCGCCGATGACGCCGGTCGACTTATCCAACGCGGCATAGCTCTCCTCCTGCAGCTTCACCCAGCGGGGGATGTCATCGTCCATCAGCTTATTGAGCATAGCGCGCATGCGCCTGTGAGAGCCCTCGAGTGCCCGCGATAGATCCATCCAGGCTGACGCAACGCAGCAGGACCTCTCCGCTGCTTCCGCGGCGTGGCAGGACATCTATGCCACTTCCGCGGCACGGCCGGACCACTCTGCTGCTTCGGCGGTAGGGCGGGACCTCAGTGCTGCTTCGGCAGCGCGACGGGACCTCTGTGCTGCTTCGGCGGCGCGGCGGGACCTCTCGGCTGATATCGCGGCGAGGCGGAACATCTCTGCTGCTTCGCTCACCGCTTCGTGGTCATTTCTCGACCAAGAACTCCTCCCACGGGCCATGGCAGATGCAAGAAAGGACGAAGACTTGTTTGTTTGTTGAGGAGGAATTGAGGAGGAATGTGCAGTCATTTTTGAGTAGGTGGTATTTATAACCTAGTAATAAGCTGCTAATTGGGAAAACGTTTAGGTTTTGATCGGTGTCAACAGGTTTGCAATTACATATAGCGTGGTAATTTGGAATGTGACGGGAAACAAGGTTAAAATTATTTGACGGCTCCGGTTTCGAAGTGCGGCACGATTCCCAGATGGTGTAATTAAGAGCAAGTATAATGAGGTGATGTAAGCGGGCTATAAGGATTTAAATATTATATTGTTGCTGAGTTGGAGGAGAGAGAGGAGAAGCGGGCTGTAGACTTACAACTGGATATAGCACGAGCTCCAAGAAGATTTGTGAGAGTGGAAGGTGGGCCATATGTTAAGAAAGTAGTACTTTCTTATAGCTAACTATTATACATGTTGGCTATTACATTGATTATAGATGACATGGCAACATGCTATAGCCAACAGCTGGCTATATTATTAACCATGCTCTAACGTGGGCAAGCGTTCTCGGATGCGTACGTGGCGTGTGCACCGCAATCGGCGATGTCAGCACACGACTTGTTCCATCAACCGTGTGCACTTGTTATTACCATCGCACACAATTCTTTTAATTAGACATCACCTCTCTATGATGAAGCCACACACACTTAATTACTTTCCCTACCAAAGACTCCATTTCACACACACACACAAACACTCTCTCTCTCTCTCTCTCTCTCTCTCTCTCTCTTCTCTCTTTCACACAGTCTCTATACGACCAGACACGAGATAATTGCATGGTTAGTCCTTGTACTAGCAGGCGGCGTCTAACATGGTCCTCATAGTTAGGAAGTGCTTCAATACAATCCTCATACATGCAAATATGGTGTGTATATAGTCCCTGAAGTTGCAACAGTGGTCCTAGCTATACGCCTCGCGTACGTAGCCCGTATGCCTCCACTGCCACGTCACCATCGATCCCACAGGTCAATCGGACTAAGTCAAACGTCCGTGTGGGACCAACGTTTCAGTGGGCGCGAGAAATCAGTTGAGAATAAATCAACATGCTCTATTATATTGTACGGTAAAGATGCGTTGGTTATTTATTTTTCGTAGTAACATGCTCTTTTTTTAGGGGACGGGGTAACAAGCTCTGGTTTATTCGTTTAGTACATGCTAACTGCTTAGACGCGCATGCATGCGTGCATGCATGTATGTTCATCACCACATAACACGTGCTACATCAACACTAAGAATCATTACGACAATATCAATTATTCGAATATGGCGATCGTACAGATAGAAACAACACAAGCAACAAGAATGAGACTCAAACTTGGCTAGTACATGAAAAACAACTACTGCAAACGCAAACGTCTAGGAACGTATGTGTAGGAGATATGCCCTAGAGGCAATAATAAATGTTATTAATTATTTCCATGTTCGTAATTAAGTTTATATTCCATGCTATAACTGCTATGGTTCTCGAGTCTGCAATAACACGAGGCTCGGAGGAAGACTCATATGCACGTGTGGAATAATAAACGGTAAAATGTATTCCTAGTCTGGCCTCTAAGACTAGCTCAAGTGTTGCATGATGGTTCTGTTTTCCTGATCATGGGCATGACTATGCCGGCAACTTTGGGGACACAATGTTAGAAGAACACTTGTGGTTGAATCGACCTGAATTGATGTTATGCTATGAGATATCTTCGTCACAAGTTAATGGTTAATAACACAGAGAAAGTTAACGTTTGCATAATTCCTTAGACCATGAGAGTATCGAGTTCCTTCGCACTTATTTCATGAACTTTGGGGTTTGTTAAACGTCATCCGTAAATAGGTGGCTATTACGGTGGCTTACGGGTTCATGGAAAAGTATGACAAGTAACTTGATAGCTCAAGATTGGGATTTGCTCCTCCGACGATGGTGAGATATTCTTTGGGCCCTCTCGGTGTTACGGTATCCATCATCGTCTGGCCAGACACAGCGTGATTTGATCACGGGGACGCCGAAACACGGAAACGAGAAAAGAGAACAAAACCGGTAACGAGGTAACTGGCATAGTGACAAAGTTGTTGATCCACGGGGATGCCGATAAATCTCACCTCAGGTATTTGTAACATATCGCGAAGCAACATGAATAGCACACGGCAACTGGAGGTTACTCGAATATTTATTCGTGTGGGTATAGGGGTCAATATGGGTGTCCACGGCTCCGATGTTGATCATTGATCGGAAAGTGTTCCGGTCATGTCTATACTTCACCGAACCTATAGGGTCACACACTTAAGGGTCATCTATCTGCTGAATACTAGACAGGGAGTCTGAGAGAAAGTCACCGGAAAAGTTTTGGAGACAACGGAAGAGTTCCGGAGAGAGAATACCGGAAGGGTTTCGGTAAAACCGAAAAGTTGTTTCGGAGTATACCATTAAGTCAAAATGGTTTCGGCACACGCCTGGAAATTCTTGGAGGGTGCCAGAATTGTTCTGGGAACTTCTGGGATTTTTCCGGAGAAAAAAACCGGAAATGTTCCGGAGCTGCCGGAACCGCTTTGGTTGCTTTTCGCTGATGAAAATAACTAATCCGGAATTGTTTCAAAACACGTCCAAAATTATTTTAGTGGGTACTGGAAATGTTCTAAGACCTATAGAAATATTTTCTGATTTAACGGTAGCGGAAAAATGTTTCCATGAATAGTGAAAAGCACTTTTATGGTTACTTTTTGGAAAGCCCCTTTTTTGGGCTTTACTCAAAAGAACTAGGGATGACATGGAAGGGTGGGAACCCCTTTTTGGGGGGGGGCACAAGGTGGTGGACAGCCATGGGGTGCTCATCCATGGTGCTCCACTTGCCTCCCCATTTTGCCCTTTATGTGTGACATAAAGCATGGGCATTTTGGGTTTTTCATGTGCCACCCTACCCCTTGGGTTTTCCTATAAATAGAGGTGGAGAGGCACTCTCCACACTCACTCTTTCTCACATACAAATGCCATGCATGATCAGGCCTTCTCTCTCCCTCCCCGCAAAATAGTTTCGTAGAGCCGAAAGGCTGTCTGGGTTCCGGTGGGAACTAATTCTGGACGGCGAAGCCCTGCCGGATAGATGACACCGTATGTGTGCAACCCCGTAGAGAGGTTGTAGGTTCGATCTTTTAGCCCGAGGGGCTGTTTGAGTTTGCCTCCCGAAGGGATGTCCATGTGACCGTCCGAGATTCTGTGAGTGCCTCCCGGAGGGCTGTCCGTGGCACCGTCCGTGGGACTGTCCGACCGCCTCCTGGAGGGCTGTCCTATGGGCAGATGAGGGAGTACATCCTCGCGGTTGGGAGGTTGTAAATCCTTGCTGCGGGGATCTGCACCGACGATCTTCATCGACTCTACTTCCGCTGTGCTACGAGTCGATAATGGTCAGATCAAAACCTTGTATGCATCTCCTTAGTGATCCTGGGCGTGCTCGCAGTACCGAATTTTTTTGTTTTCAGTCGCGTTCCCCTACAGTGGCATCTTGAGTCATGCTATGCGTAGATGCAGGTTATGATCTAGAATACATAGAGATGTATGGGTATTGCATAATATAATTTTGTAGTAGATAAGATCTATTGCTGAAAATTATTTATGCGGATAGCAGATGAAATCTCTTACCCGATGTTCTTGTTGCTTCCCTGAAATTTGCGTATTTCTGATCTTGATAACGGCATGGTAGAGTTTCAAAGTTCTGGCAATCCGCGATCCTGATTGATCAACGAAGTGCTAACAGTTCATTGAATTCCACCATAGTTAAAAAGAAAGATGAAATTTCGCAGACAAAAGGGCAATGCAGATATGATCTGCACGGGGGTCATGCGTATGACGAAGTTCAGTATGGGGCTCGAGATTTTATTATCTCGTGTTTCATACGCCCCGCACCGTTAATCTAGCGACTTGGATAATCATGCTTGATGATGAACGTTGGTAGCTTCGGTTTGTTTCGAAACCTTAGAAGCCACGTAAAATAAAATTTTGCATAAACCGATTAGAGGCGTCTAACTTGGTTTTGCAGGATGTACATGTGATGTGATATAGCAGTTCTCATATTTAATTTGATTATGTATGAGATGACTATATGATGTAAAAATAATTAACATGACCTGCGTGTCATGATTCAGCATGATGGCTGGAGCCATATGATTTTCACTTTAATGACCTGCGTGTCAACCTTAAGTAATGCACTTATTTTATTAGCTATAGAGATAGCAATATTATCTGGTGCACCGACAAGGTGGTGGCAATCTTCGCAAAGGTGAACACCGCCGTGAATGCCGAAGACGAAGAAATTGAAGACTTCTCCGTCAGAAAGGGCTATACCATGTCATGCTATTATGAATTGCCTGAGATGTTTATCCCTTATGATGCACCCTTTTGATTGCATGGTAGTCGCTTTTTATTAGGGTGATCTCTAACTTAAAAATATCAAGTAGTTAGTGTTCTCCCAAGTGTAGCACCGTCACAGCACCTATCTCTTCGGGGTATCACATGGATGCATGGGTACGAACGATTAGAGAAGTGTGAGGCGGGTGAGTTGAGACCTCGCGGCAAGATCACTTGGTTGTCTTGATGTTCCGGAGGATCATCCTGAGCTCGGAACACACCCATCAAAAGATGAACAAGAGTCACATAGAGATCTGATTGGCAAGTTGGCCTACCAAATGAAATTCTCGTCACTTGAGATGGATGCATACTTGGCGTTGAATTGAAATTTGGATCTTGAATCACTCACAATCAATTATGAGAGATATTGATTTGAGTGGGAGCGCACTGTAGAATTAAATTGCTTAATTCTCAGTGCAATTAATTATGAACATAGTCTAAGTGTAAATTGCATAATAGTTATAGAATCATGGCTCGCGTTTCCACCTTCCCTATTAAAATTGAATAGATGTTATATATCTGGTTAAAACTTTACGATTGGTAACGTAATGTGAGGATTGTCCTCAAGAGTGCCGAGAAGGACTTTGTCCTATCGCATGCATTCGGTATTGAAAGCACATTTGCTCCCTTGGTGGTTTTGGTAATTTATGCCAACATACATATTGTTGGACTAATGCCTCTATCTAGTGAATTTCAGACAAGTTCAACAATGGCATGGCAAGGACAAGAGGATGTGGAACCCTTCAAAATGCCAAGGACATGGATTGGCAAAAGCTCAAGACTCTACATTTTTGTTAAGTGATCCAAGATCACATTGAGTCTATACGAAAGCCAAAACTATTAAAAGGGGATGAGGTGTTGCTTAATGGTCATTTTGCTCAAGTGCTTAGTGACAGTGCTCCAAAACCCTCAACCACTTTCTCCATCCAAATATGTCCAAAACCTACATTCCAACTCGGCCCCACCGAAATTTCCTATCCGGAGCCTTCGAGTTCATCTAGACTTAGCCACTGCCAAAACCCTAACAAATCGGATCCACCGATATGGATCTCGGTCCCATCGAGATGGCCTTGCCAACTCTCTGTAATCGTTTGCAATTACTTCAGTCCCACCGAGATTTGCAAATCGGTCTCACCGAGATGGCTTGCCAACTCTCTGTTGCCTTATTGCTTCACTTCGGTCCCACCGAGTTGATGCAATCGGTGCCACCGAGACGAGGTTTACCCTAACCATTGCACATCGGTCCATCCGAGTTGTTCTGATCGGTCCCACCGAGATTCCTAACGTTCATATCTTTTACACAGTTTGGTGCTACCGAGATTTCTGATCGGTGCCACCGAGTTGGGTCAAAAGTGTGTAACGGTTGGATTTTGTGTGGAGACTATATATACCCCTCCACCCTTCCTTCCTTAGTAAGGAGAGACATCAGAACGTGCCTACACTTCCACCATACATTTTCTGAGAGAGAACCACCTACTCATGTGTTGAGATCAAGACATTCCAATCCAACCATTTGAACCTTGATTTCTAGCCTTTCCCAAGTTGCTTTCCACTCAAATTCTTCTTCCACCATAGCCAAATCTGTGAGGAGTTGTTTGAGTGTTGGGAAGACTATCACTTGAAGCACAAGAGCAAGGAGTTCATCAACAACACTGTTGGAAATATGCCCTAGAGGCAATAATAAATTGGTTATTATTATATTTCCTTGTTAATGATAATCGTTTATTATCCATGCTATAATTGTATTGATTGGAAGCTCAAATACATGTGTGGGTACATAGACAACACTGTGTCCCTAGTAAGCCTCTAGTTGACTAGCTCGTTGATCAAAGATGGTTAAGGTTTCCTAGCCATTGACATGAGATGTCATTTGATAACGGGATCACATCATTAGGAGAATGATGTGATGGACAAGACCCAAACTGTAAACGTAGCATTTGATCGTGTCAGTTTATTGCTATTGTTTTCTGCATGTCAAGTATCTGTTCCTTTGACCATGAGATCATGCAACTCACTAACACCGGAGGAATACCTTGTGTGTATCAAACGTCGCAACGTAACTGGGTGACTATAAAGGTGCTCTACAGGTATCTCCGAGGGTGTCTGTTGGGTTGGCATGGATCAAGACTGGGATTTGTTACTCCGTATGACGGAGAGGTATCTCAGGGCCCACTCGGTAATACAACATCACAATGAGCCTTGCAAGCAATGTGACTAAAGTGTTAGCCACGAGATCTTGTATTACGGAACGAGTAAAGAGACTTGCCGGTAACGAGATTGAACTAGGTATAGTGATACCGACGATCGAATCTCGGGCAAGTAACATACCGAAGAACAAAGGGAACAGCATACGGGATTAACTGAATCCTTGACATAGAGGTTCGACCGATAAAGATCTTCGTAGAATATGTAGGAGCCAATATGGGCATCCAGGTCCCGCTATTGGTTATTGGCCGTAGAGGTGTCTTGGTCATGTCTACATAGTTCTCGAACCCGCAGGGTCTACACACTTAACGTTTGGTGACGATTAGTATAATTGAGTTATTATGTTGGTGACCGAAAGTTGTTCGGAGTCCCGGATAAGATCCCGGACATGACGAGGATCTCCGGAATAGTCCGGAGGTAAAGATTGATATATGTGATAATAGTGTTTTGATCTCTGGAAGGGTTCCGGAGTTCACCGGAAGGGGTTCCGGATGTTTACCGAAGTGTTCGGGTGCAGCAACACTTTATATGAGCCAAAGGGATAAAGCCCACAAGGTATTGGAAAGTGCAAAAGTAGTTTTGCTGCCGCGTAAGCGGTACTACCGCTTGGTGAAGCGGTACTACCGCCGGAGCGGTGCTACCGCTTGTGTGAAGCGGTACTACCGCCCGAGCGGTACTACCGCTTGTGTGAAGCGGTACTACCGCCCAAGCGGTACTACCGCTTGTGTGAAGCGGTACTACCGCTTGTGCGCGGCTGTGCACGGTTCGGCAGGGATCCGAGTTGGACTCTTTCCCTGCGGGCCAAACCGACCTTGTGCGGGCAAAACCGACCCGGAGGAGGCTTTTACTCCAAGTTTAGACCCCAAGGCTCAACATATAAATAGAGGGGCAGGGCTAGCACACGGGATACATCAAGATTTCCCCAAGCCGTGTGCGGCAACCCTAACCCTCTAGTTCCTCCGTCATAATCTCCGTAGCGCTTGGCGAAGCCCTGCAGAGATTGTTCCTCACCACCATCACCACGCCGTCGTGCTGCTGGAACTCAACCACTACTTCATCATCGCTCGCTGGATCGAGGAGGTGAAGGCGTCATCAAGCCGTACGTGTGTTGAACGCGGAGGTGCCGTCCGTTCGGCACTAGTTCGTGATCGGATCGAGGGACGACTTGCGATTTGGATCGCGGAGACGTTCGACTACATCAACCGCGTTTCTTAAACGCTTCCGCTTAGCGATCTACAAGGGTATGTAGATCCACTCTCCCTCTCGTAGATGCTCATCACCATGGATAGATCTTATGTGTGCGTAGGAAAAATTTTGTTTCCCATGCAACGTTCCCCAACAGTGGCATCATGAGCTAGGTCTATGCGTAGATGAGATCTCGAGTAGAACACAAACGAGTTGTGGACGTGGGTGTATACATATTGCTTGCCGTTACTAGTTGATATTTGATTCGGCGGTACTGTGAGATGAAGCGGCCCGGACCGACATTACGCGTACACTTACGCGAGACAGGTTCCTTCAACTGACATGTAATTTTGTTGCATAAAGATGGCTAGCGGGTGTCTGTCTCTCTCACTTTAGTTGAATCGATTTCAATGAAGAGGGTTCTTTTAGAAGATCAAAAAGCAATCACTACACCACGTTGTGGTTTTGCGTAGGTAAGAACGGTTCTTGCAAACCCGTAGCAGCCACGTAAAATTTGCAACAACAATTAGAGGACGTCTAACTTGTTTTTGCAGGGTATGTTGTGATGTGATATGGCCAATTACATGATGAGATATATGTGATGTATGAGATGATCATGTGTTGTATAGAATATCACGACTTGCATGTCGATGAGTACGGCAACTGGCAGGAGCCATAGAGTTGTCTTTAATTATTGTATGACCTGCGTGTCAATCATTAAGCGCTATGTAATGCTTTACTTTATCGCTAAACGTTAGCAATAGTCGTGGAAGCAACAGTCGGCGCGACAACCTTATGGCGACACGTTGATGGAGATCAAGATGATGGAGATCATGGTGTCATGCCGGTGACGATGGAGATCATGCCGGTGCTTTGGAGATGGAGATCAAAAGCACAAGTTCATGGCCATATCATGTCACTTATGATTTGCATGTGATGTTAATCCTTTTATGCATCTTATTTTGCTTAGGACGACGGTAGCATTATAAGGTGATCCCTCACTTAAATTTCAAGATAAATTGTGTTCTCCCCAAGTGTGCACCGTTGCGAAAGTTCGTCGTTTCGAGACACGCCGTGATGATCGGGTGTGATAGACTCTACGTTCGCATACAACGGGTGTAAGCCATGTTGCACGTGCGGAACACTCGGGTTAAACTTGACGAGCCTAGCATGTACAGACATGGCCTCGGAACACAAGAGACCGAAAGGTCGAACATGAGTCATATAGTAGATATGATCAACATGAAGATGTTCACCATTGAAACCACCTCAACTCACGTGATGATCGGACTTGAGTTGGTGGATTTGGATCATGTTACACTCGAATGATCGGAGGGATGTCAATTTGAGTGGGAGTTTTTTAAATATGATTAACTAAACTCATTATCTAAGAACAATAGTCTAAGTTGTCTTTGCTATATTTATGTTGTAGATCATGGCTCGCGCAGTAGCACCCCTGAATTTTAATGCGTTCCTAGAGAAAGCTAAGTTGAAAGATGATGGAAGTAACTTTGTGGACTGGGCCCGTAATCTAAGGATTATCCTTACGGCTTCCCAGAAGGCTTATGTCCTTGATGCACCGCTTGGTGATCCACCCGCTCCAGTTGAGTCTCTAGACGTTGTGAACGCCTGGCAGGCTCGTTCTGATGATTACTCAATAGTTCAATGTGCAATGTTGTATGGCTTAGAACCGGGACTTCAAAGACGTTTTGAACGTCATGGAGCATATGAGATGTTCCAGGAATTGAAGTTTATCTTTCAGAAGAATGCCCGGATCGAGAGATATGAGATCTCCGATAAGTTCTATGCTTGCAAGATGGAGGAGAACGGGTCTATCAGTGATCACGTGCTCAGAATGTCTGGGTACTCCACCCGTCTGGCTGAGTTAGGGATGCCCCTTCCGCCAGAGGCTATCACTGACAGAGTTCTTCAATCATTGCCACCTAGCTACAAGAGCTTCGTGTTGAACTATAACATGCACGGGATGAACAAGTCAGTCGCCGAGCTGTTTGAGATGCTGAAAGCCGCTGAGTCTGAAATTCAGAAGGAGCATCAAGTGTTGATGGTCAATAAAACCACTAGTTTCAAGAAAAATGGCAAGGGTAAGAAGGGTAACTCCAAGAAGAGTGGCAAAGCAGTTGCTCCTCTCGTGAAGAAACCCAAGGCTGGACCCAAACCAGAAACTGTGTGTTTTCATTGCAAGGGAACTGGACACTGGAAGCGGAATTGCCCCAAGTATTTGGCTGACAAGAAGGCGGCCAACAACAAACAAGGTATATATGATATACATGTTATTGATGTGTACCTTACCAACTCTCGTTGTAGTGCCTGGGTATTTGATACCGGTGCGGTTGCTCATATTTGCAACTCAAAACAGGAACTGCGGAATAGACGGAGGCTGGCAAAGGACGAAGTGACGATGCGCGTGGGAAATGGTTCCAAGGTTGATGTGATCGCCGTCGGCACGCTCGCTCTTCGATTACCGTCGGGATTAGTGATGAACCTAAATAAGTGTTATTTGGTGCCTGCGTTAAGCATGAACATTATATCTGGATCTTGTTTATTGCGAGACGGTTACTCATTTAAATCAGAGAATAATGGTTGTTCTATTTATATGAGTAATATCTTTTATGGTCATGCACCCGATGTGAGGGGTTTATTCTTATTGAATCTCGATAGTAATGATACACATGTTCATAACATTGATGCCAAAAGATGTAGAATTGATAATGATAATACCACTTTCTTGTGGCACTGCCGTTTAGGTCATATTGGCGTAAAACGCATGAGGAAGCTCCATGCTGATGGACTTTTGGAGTCACTTGATTTTGAATCACTTGACACATGTGAGCCATGCCTCATGGGCAAGATGACTAAAACTCCGTTCTCTGGAACAATGGAACGGGCAAGTGACTTATTGGAAATCATACATACTGATGTGTGCGGTCCGATGAGCATTGAGGCGCGCGGTGGTTATCGTTACTTTCTCACCTTCACTGATGACTTAAGTAGATATGGGTATATTTACTTAATGAAACACAAGTCTGAAACATTTGAAAAGTTCAAACAATTTCAGAGTGAAGTTGAGAATCATCGTAACAAGAAGATTAAATTCCTACGATCTGATCGAGGAGGAGAATATCTGAGTTATGAGTTTGGCAGTCACTTAAGACAGTGTGGAATTGTTTCACAATTAACACCGCCTGGAACACCACAGCGTAATGGTGTGTCCGAACGTCGTAATCGAACCTTATTGGATATGGTGCGATCTATGATGTCTCTTGCCGATTTGCCACTATCGTTTTGGGGTTATGCATTAGAGACAGCTGCATTCACTTTAAATAGGGCACCATCGAAATCCGTTGAGACGACGCCATATGAACTTTGGTTTGGCAAGAAGCCAAAGCTGTCGTTTCTTAAAGTTTGGGGATGTGATGCTTATGTCAAAAAGCTTCAGCCTGAAAAGCTGGAACCCAAAGCGGAGAAATGCGTCTTCATAGGATACCCAAAAGAGACAGTTGGGTATACCTTCTACCTCAGATCCGAAGGCAAAGTGTTTGTCGCTAAAAACGGAACATTTCTTGAGAAAGAGTTTCTCTCGAAAGAATTGAGTGGGAGGAAGATAGAACTTGATGAGGTTGTTGAACCTTTACTTCAACCTGAGAGTAGCGCAGCGCAGAAAGTTGTTTCTGTGGAGCCTACATTAGCTGAAGAGGAAGTTAATGATGATGATCATGAAGCTTTGGATCAAGTTGCTATCGAACCTCGTAGGTCGACAAGGACGCGTACTGCTCCCGAGTGGTACGGCAACCCTGTCTTAGAGGTCATGTTGTTAGACAACGATGAACCTACGAGCTATGGAGAAGCGATGATGGGCCCGGATTCCGAGAAGTGGTTAGAGGCCATGAAATCCGAGATGGGATCCATGTATGAAAACAAAGTATGGACTTTGGAAGTATTACCTGAAGGGCGTAAGGCCATTCAGAACAAATGGATCTTTAAGAGGAAGACGGACGCGGACGGTAATGTCACCGTCTATAAAGCTCGACTTGTGGCAAAGGGTTTTTCACAAGTTCAAGGAGTTGACTACGATGAGACCTTCTCACCCGTAGCGATGCTTAAGTCCGTCAGAATCATGTTAGCAATAGCTGCCTTTTTCGATTATGAAATTTGGCAGATAGATGTCAAAACAGCGTTCCTTAACGGTTACCTTAAGGAAGAGTTGTATATGATGCAACCAGAAGGTTTTGTCGATCCAGAGAATGCTGACAAAGTTTGCAAACTCCAGCGATCCATTTATGGACTGGTGCAAGCATCTCGGAGTTGGAATCTTCGTTTTGATGAGGTGATCAAAGCGTTCGAGTTTATACAAGTTTACGGAGAAGCTTGTATTTACAAGAAAGTGAGTGGGAGCTCTATAGCGTTTCTAATATTATATGTGGATGACATATTGCTGATTGGAAACAATATAGAAATGCTGGAAAGCGTAAAGGAATATTTGAACAAGAGTTTTTCAATGAAGGACCTAGGAGAAGCTGCTTTCATATTAGGCATCAAGATCTATAGAGATAGATCAAGACGCTTAATAGGACTTTCACAAAGCACATACCTTGATAAGATTTTGAAGAAGTTCAAAATGGATCAGTCCAAGAAGGGGTTCTTGCCTGTTTTGCAAGGTGTGAAGTTGAGTAAGACTCAATGCCCAGTGACTGCAGAAGATAGAGAAAAGATGAGTGTCATCCCCTATGCTTCGGCCATAGGCTCTATCATGTATGCAATGCTGTGCACAAGACCCGATGTCAGCCTTGCCATAAGTATGGTCGGAAGGTTTCAAAGTGATCCAGGAATGGAACACTGGACGGCGGTCAAGAATATCCTGAAGTACCTGAAAAGGACTAAGGACATGTTTCTCGTTTATGGAGGTGATCAAGAGCTCGTCGTAAAGGGTTACGTCGATGCAAGCTTTGACACTGATCCGGATGACTCTAAGTCGCAAACCGGATACGTATTTATTCTTAATGGGGGTGCGGTTAGCTGGTGCAGTTCCAAGCAAAGCGTGGTAGCAGATTCTACATGTGAAGCGGAGTACATCGCTGCCTCGGAGGCGGCGAAGGAAGGTGTCTGGATGAAGGAGTTCATGACAGATCTTGGAGTAGTGCCTAGTGCACTTAACCCAATGACTCTGTTTTGTGATAATACTGGTGCCATTGCTCTAGCCAAGGAACCAAGATTTCACAAGAGGACCAGACACATAAAGCGACGTTTCAATTCCATCCGCGATTACATCAAGGAGGACGACATAAATATTTGCAAAGTACACACGGATCTAAATGTTGCAGATCCGATGACTAAACCTCTTCCAAGGGCTAAACATGAACAACACCAGAACTGCATGCGTGTTCGATTCATTACAATGTAAATCACATAGTGATGTGAACTAGATTATTGACTCTAGTGCAAGTGGGAGACTGTTGGAAATATGCCCTAGAGGCAATAATAAATTGGTTATTATTATATTTCCTTGTTAATGATAATCGTTTATTATCCATGCTATAATTGTATTGATTGGAAACTCAAATACATGTGTGGGTACATAGACAACACTGTGTCCCTAGTAAGCCTCTAGTTGACTAGCTCGTTGATCAAAGATGGTTAAGGTTTCCTAGCCATTGACATGAGATGTCATTTGATAACGGGATCACATCATTAGGAGAATGATGTGATGGACAAGACCCAAACTGTAAACGTAGCATTTGATCGTGTCAGTTTATTGCTATTGTTTTCTGCATGTCAAGTATCTGTTCCTTTGACCATGAGATCATGCAACTCACTAACACCGGAGGAATACCTTGTGTGTATCAAACGTCGCAACGTAACTGGGTGACTATAAAGGTGCTCTACAGGTATCTCCGAGGGTGTCTGTTGGGTTGGCATGGATCAAGACTGGGATTTGTTACTCCGTATGACGGAGAGGTATCTCAGGGCCCACTCGGTAATACAACATCACAATGAGCCTTGCAAGCAATGTGACTAAAGTGTTAGCCACGAGATCTTGTATTACGGAACGAGTAAAGAGACTTGCCGGTAACGAGATTGAACTAGGTATAGTGATACCGACGATCGAATCTCGGGCAAGTAACATACCGAAGAACAAAGGGAACAGCATACGGGATTAACTGAATCCTTGACATAAAGGTTCGACCGATAAAGATCTTCGTAGAATATGTAGGAGCCAATATGGGCATCCAGGTCCCGCTATTGGTTATTGGCCGTAGAGGTGTCTCGGTCATGTCTACATAGTTCTCGAACCCGCAGGGTCTACACACTTAACGTTTGGTGACGATTAGTATAATTGAGTTATTATGTTGGTGACCGAAAGTTGTTCGGAGTCCCGGATAAGATCCCGGACATGACGAGGATCTCCGGAATAGTCCGGAGGTAAAGATTGATATATGTGATAATAGTGTTTTGATCTCTGGAAGGGTTCCGGAGTTCACCGGAAGGGGTTCCGGATGTTTACCGAAGTGTTCGGGTGCAGCAACACTTTATATGAGCCAAAGGGATAAAGCCCACAAGGTATTGGAAAGTGCAAAAGTAGTTTTGCTGCCGCGTAAGCGGTACTACCGCTTGGTGAAGCGGTACTACCGCCGGAGCGGTGCTACCGCTTGTGTGAAGCGGTACTACCGCCCGAGCGGTACTACCGCTTGTGTGAAGCGGTACTACCGCCCAAGCGGTACTACCGCTTGTGTGAAGCGGTACTACCGCTTGTGCGCGGCTGTGCACGGTTCGGCAGGGATCCGAGTTGGACTCTTTCCCTGCGGGCCAAACCGACCTTGTGCGGGCAAAACCGACCCGGAGGAGGCTTTTACTCCAAGTTTAGACCCCAAGGCTCAACATATAAATAGAGGGGCAGGGCTAGCACACGGGATACATCAAGATTTCCCCAAGCCGTGTGCGGCAACCCTAACCCTCTAGTTCCTCCGTCATAATCTCCGTAGCGCTTGGCGAAGCCCTGCAGAGATTGTTCCTCACCACCATCACCACGCCGTCGTGCTGCTGGAACTCAACCACTACTTCATCATCGCTCGCTGGATCGAGGAGGTGAAGGCGTCATCAAGCCATACGTGTGTTGAACGCGGAGGTGCCGTCCGTTCGGCACTAGTTCGTGATCGGATCGAGGGACGACTTGCGATTTGGATCGCGGAGACGTTCGACTACATCAACCGCGTTTCTTAAACGCTTCCGCTTAGCGATCTACAAGGGTATGTAGATCCACTCTCCCTCTCGTAGATGCTCATCACCATGGATAGATCTTATGTGTGCGTAGGAAAATTTTTGTTTCCCATGCAACGTTCCCCAACAAACACACCGTCTATTACCTTTTGGAGAGTGGTGTCTCCTAGATTGGTTAGGTGTCACTTGGGAGCCTCATGCATGATGTCGAGTTGAACCAAGGAGTTTGTAAGGGCAAGGAGATCGCCTACTTCATGAAGATCTACCAGAGTGAGGCTAGTTCTTCGTGGACGTAAGACATGGTGGAATAGACAAGGTTGCTTCTTCGTGGACCCTTCGTGGGTGGATCCCTCCGTGGACTCACGCAGCCATTACCCTTCGTGGGTTGAAGTCTCCATCAACGTGGACGTACGATAGCACCACCTATCGGAACCACGCCAAAAACCACCGTGTCTTCATTGCGTTTGATCTTCCATACTCTACCCCTTTATTTTCCATACACTTGCATGCTTTACTATTTCTGCTGCTCAATCTCTAGATATGCATGTGTAGGAAGTATTGGTGTTATCTTAACTTGTGCCAAAATCTGCCTAAGTTCCAAGAGAAACTAAAAACTGCAACTTTGGTTGGTTAAGTGTCTATTCACCCCCCCCCCCCTCTAGACCTATCTCCTCGATCCCACAATTGGTATCAAAGCTTTGGTCTCCATTGCTTTGGTTTTATCACCATTGGAGGGAAATGGATGTGTCTACTTTGGGGAGTCTTAGACATAGAGTGCCTATTCTCGATGGGCGGTATTACAATGCTTGGAAACATGAGATGCTTGATATCTTTGATGAATTTAACTTGAGCAAGTATATTCATAATCCTTATGTGCCCCCTATTGATCCCTTGCATCCTATTCATGAAGAGGAAATTGACATGCTTCGTAATCTTAGAACCGTCAATCTTATCATTAGAGGATTACCTAAAGTTGTGCTTCGTTGTATGCAAAACTTTGAATGTGCTTATACTCTATGGCATGACTTGGAAAAGCGATATCCCGATTACTCTTTAAATAATCTTGACGAGATTCTTCATAAGACTATTGCTTTTCACAAGATGAGTCCTAATGATCCTAACTTTGATGATTGCTTGTTTGAGCTTCATGATCTTATGCGTGCTAAAGGAGATGTTGGAACTATTAGTAACATTATCATGGAAGCTATTAGAATTCATAAACTTGAACATTGTCATGGTCATGAAACTAATGAATTCATTGCCCTAGGTGATGATCATACACATGTTGATGATGATGATGTTGAGCATGGCTATTATGATGAGGACGAAGAATTTGATATTGAATTTGAGAAGACCATGAGGAATCTTAGTCTTATGGCAAATCTTCGAGATTACATGGCCGGAGGAAAAGAGTGGATTCTCGATAGTGGATGCACCGATCACATGACTGGAGATAGAGACATGTTTCGTGTGCTTGCTAAAAATGATGGTCCACGCAAGTATGTGACTTTTGGAGACAACTCCAAGGGTAAGGTACTTGGCCTTGGTAAGGTGGCCATATCCAATGATAGCTCCATACAAATGTTATGCTTGTTGAATCTCTTGGTTACAATATTCTTTCCGTATCTATACTAGCCGATTTTGGTTTCAATGTTCTATTTACCGAAGTAGATTGCCAAGTGTTTCATCGAGATAATCATAATATGGTCTTTATCGGCACTCGTAGATCTATACATTGTTGATTGCACTAAGAGAGCCCAACCTCGTACATGTCTAATTGCTAAATCTTCTAAAGGTTGGTTATGGCATAGGAGACTTGGACATGTTGGCATGCGTAACCTTGATAAACTTGTTAAAGGAGATCATATCCTTGGTGTAAAAGATGTTATATTTGATAAGGATCGACTTTGTAGTGCTTGTCAAGCAGGAAAACAAGTTGGAGGAAGCCATCCCGTGAAGAACATTATGACCACGAGGAGACCACTCGAGCTACTTCATATGGAACTTTTTGGTCCCAACTCCTATAAGAGTCTTGGTGGTAACTCTTGCGGTTTGGTCATTGTTGATGATTTTTCCAGATTTACGTGGGTGTTCTTTCTCGATGACAAATCGCAGGTACAAAAGATCTTCAATAACTTCGCAAGAAAGGGCCAAAATCAATTTGAAGTGAAGATCAAGAAGGTTCGGAGTGACAACGGAACGGAGTTCAAGAATGCCAATGTGGACACCTTTCTTGATGAGGAGGGTATTTCACATGAGTTCTCGGCTACGTACACACCTCAACAAAATGGAGTTGTTGAGAGGAAGAACCGCACTCTTATTGAGATGGCAAGAACAATGCTTGATGAATACAAGACGCCAAAATACTTTTGGGCGGAGGCGGTTGAAACAGCTTGTCATGCGACAAATCGACTCTACCTTCACAAGCTTCTTGGTAAAACGGCGTATGAACTGCTCACCGGTAACAAACCACAAGTTGGATACTTTCGAGTATTTGGCTCAAAATGTTACATTCTTGATAAGCATCGTCGTTCAAAATTTGCTCCTAAATCTCATGAAGGTTTTCTACTTGGTTATGGATCGAACTCTCACACTTACCGTGTCTACAACAACTTCACTCGAAAAGTTGAAGAGACGGTAGATATGAAGTTTGATGAGACTAATGGCTCGCAAGTCGAGCAATTGCCAATTAATGTAGGAGATCAAGAACCATCGGAAGGAATCCAAGACTTGCCCATTGGCAAGATTCGCCCCGTGGAATTAAAGGAGAGTACATCGTCTATTCAAGTGGAAGCCCCAACTTCACATCAAGGTGAACAACAAGTTGATATGGAGGCATCCACAAGTGGAACACGTCAAGACGATGGGAATGAGGAAGTGCAACAAGATGATCCACCTCAACCTCCTTCTCCACCTCCACAAGCGAACAACGACAACACCAATGAAGAAGAAGAAGATGATGATGAGGAAGCCTCACCACAACCCAAGGAAAAGCTACATCGAGTTAGAGCAAGAATCGACAAGAATCATCCCGTCGAACAAATACTTGGAGATATCCAATCCTGGAGAATCACTCGCTCTAAATCTCGTTTAGCTAACTTTTGTGAACATTACTCATTCATCTCTAGTGTTGAACCTTTGAAGGTGGAAGAAGCTCTCAAGGACCCCGATTGGGTGAATGCAATGCACGAGGAGCTACACAACTTTGAGAGGAACCAAGTTTGGACATTGGTTGAGAAGCCTAAAGATGAGCAAAACATTATTGGAACCAAATGGGTGTTTCGGAATAAGCAAGATGAAGATGGATAAGTTGTATGCAACAAGGCTCGTCTCATAGCACAAGGTTACACACACGTCGAAGGTATGGACTATGGTGAGACCTATGCCCCCATTGTAAGACTTGAGTCCATTCGCATTCTACTTGCTTATGCCAATCACCATGATATCACTCTTTACCAAATGGATATTAAAAGTGCTTTCTTAAATGGTGAAATTGAGGAGGAAGTGTATGTTAAACAACCTCCCGGCTTTGTTAATCCCAAGAAACCCAATCATGTTTACAAACTTCGTAAAGCCCTTTATGGTCTTAAACAAGCCCCTAGAGCTTGGTACAAATGCTTGACAAAGTTTCTTATTGAAAAAGGTTTTGAAATTGGGAAAATTGATTCAACTTTGTTCACTAACAGGGATAATAGAGAATTATTTGTATGCCAAATTTATGTTGATGATATTATCTTTGGATCTATTAACCCCTCTTTTAGTGAAAAGTTTGGAAGATTGATGTCGGAAAAGTATGAGATGTCTATGATGTGTGAACTCAAATTCTTTCTTGGTTTGCAAATCAAGCAAACTAAGGAGAGTACCTTTGTTTCTCAAACAAAGTATACCAAGGACTTGTTCAAAAAGTTCAACATGCAAGAAAGTAAAGGTATGAAAACCCCCATGCCCACGAGTGGACATCTTTACTTGACCAAGGATGGCAAACCAGTTGATCAAAAGGTTTATCGATCTATGATTGGTTCATTGCTATATCTATGTGCCTCCCATCCCGACATTATGCTAAGTGTGTGCATGTGTGCATGATACCAAGTGGCACCAAAAGAGTGTCACCTTAAGGCCGTGAAAAGAATTGTGAGATACTTGTTGCATACACCAAACTTTGGCATATGGTATCCCAAAGGATCTTCTTTTAAACTTGTTGGCTATTCCGATTCGGACTTTGCCGGAGATAAGGTTGATAGAAAATCCACTTCGGGTACATGTCAATTTCTTGGTAGATCTCTTGTGTCTTGGTCCTCCAAGAAACAAAACTTGGTATCTCTATCTACCGCCGAAGCGGAATACATTGCCGCGGGATCATGTTGTGCTCAATTACTATGGATGACTCAAACTCTTAAAGACTATGGTGTGCATGTGAGACATGTACCATTACTATGTGACAATGAAAGTGCTATTAAGATTGCACACAATCCCGTGCAACATTCTCGAACTAAGCATATTGAGGTTCGTCACCACTTCATTCGAGATCATGTTGAGAAAGGTGACATTGACCTTAAACATGTTCGTACCGACAAACAATTGGCAGACATCTTTACCAAACCTCTTGATGAAAAAGTGTTTTGTCACTTGAGGAGTGAGTTGAACATCATTGATGCTTCAAACGTGAACTAGAGGTTCATGTGGATGCATACAAGGGCATGAGCATTCTTGACTAATCCATGATACTTTCATGATCATATTATATCTTGGACATTTTGCTCCCTTGTATTGTATCTAACCTTTTGTAGGTACTTGGACAAGCTTCATGTCACAAGATTGCATCTCACTCTTATCATAAGCAATCTTGTATAACCCAAGTATCAACAATTGTTGGTGGGACAAGGAACAAGACACCTAAATATATCCTTTGACAACTTTTGAGTTATGTTTCACTCTTGTCATTTTGGATATACATGTTGTTCCTTGCAAATCTAACCCATGTAGGAAGATGAACTACAAATGATAGGATAGCTCCAAACTTCAACTCATGAGCATCCACCTCAAGTTCAACTACATGATGGACATCACCACCAAATCCCAATGTAAGTTCTCACATCTTAGAGAAGCTTCACTCAAAGACATGAGCTAAAGCAACTCAACAAGATGTGAATACATTGAAATGCTTAAAGGAAAAAGGGCAACCCCATTTTGAGCTTAAATGATGAGTATGACCTATGATCAAGTGTTCTCACTTCACCCCTAAGTCAATATACTCTAGGGTTTTATACATTTGTGCCCCTAACTCGAACCCACTAATCATATTTGCCCCTAATTCTGAAGTCTGCTCAAATTTGCCCCTCTCCCGTTATGTGCACTTATAGAAATGCCCTTCTGTGCCGTTACCGTCCAGTCAAAGCCGGTCAAAGGGCTTTGACCGTCCTGAAAAAAATAGCAAAAAAATTCTAAAAAATCTGAAGTTTTGTGGAATCAAAGATACTCAGGTTCGCAAGGTGCGTGCAAATTTTCGTGTTGTTTGGACATTCCAGGATCTCGTGGCCAAGGAAAAACAGTAAATATGTACGCATGTGAACAGTAAATTCAAAAAAATAGCAAGAAAATTCAAAAAAATATGAAAATTTTTGGCATCAAAGAGACTCGGGTCCGCAAGGTGTGTGCAAATTTTTGTTGTGTTTGGACATTGTAGGAGCTCGTGGAGAAAAAAAAAATTTGGCTCGGGAAAAAACTTTGGAAAAAATGACTATTTTGTTTTTTTTTGCTAGAGCTCCTCGCATGTCATTTGATCACAAAAACTTGCAAGCACCTTGTGCACCCAAGCCTCTTTGATGCCAAAAAATTTCATTTTTTTTTTGAATTTTCTTGCTATTTTATTTCAAATTTACTGTTCACAAGCGTACAGATTTACTGTTTTTCCTCGCCACGAGCTCCTGGAATGTCCAAACAGCACGAAAATTTGCAAGCACCTTGCGCACATGAGTATATTTGATCCCACAAAATTTTAGATTTTTTAGATTTTTTTTGCTATTTTTTTCAGGACGGTCAAATCCCTTTGACCGGACGGTAACGGCACAGAAGGGCATTTCTATATGTGCACATAATGGCAGAGGGGCAAATTTGAGCAGGCTTTGAAATTAGGGGCAAATATGAGTAGGTGGTTCAAGTTAGGGTTAGAAATGCAAATGGCCCTATACTCTAACATAGGTGACCTAGTCGCCGACCCCTCTAGATGAAGTTCTCTAGTGTTTCTTTTGTTGTTTCTCTTCTTGTTGGAGAGTTTCTATTTCAAAAAAAAACTTCATCTAGACGTTTCTTTGCATCTTTTCTGTGTGTTTCTTTTCGTTTAGCTAGTTTCGCAGTTAATTCATTGCAAATCTTTGTGAGAATTCCTTTGCCTAGTGAGCTGAGTTGACAAAATGTTCCTTTGCACCAAACTCGGTTCCACCGAAGTGATCCAACTCGGAGTCACTGACTTTACTGCTCTAAGGAGTTTTCTGTCAAATATTTTCTGAGTTTTTCTGCTCCAGCTCCACTCAATGATTCTTATCCTCTACTTGCATCTAAAGCCACTCAAAGGCTAGATGTGTTTCTCAAGGACCAAACCCACTTGACCAATAACCTTGAAGACCCTTCTTGGAAATTGATGTCAAAGGGGGAGAGAGGAATACATCAAAGCTTATCATTACAAGCTCCTCTTTGTAAAAAGGAGAAAGAGATGCATCTTACAAGAGGAGAGAATGTTACATGTTTCTAAGAGGGGAGAAACATGATCAGTTTTTGGTTGTTGTTTAGTTTTCTCACCCTACCTGCTCCCAATATCCAATGTCAGATTCAGGGGGAGAGGAAGTTCTTTAAGGGGAGACAACTATTTCTTTCTTTTGGGGACATGTCTGCTTCAAAGAAGTATTCACCTAGTGATACTCTCTTCTACATGTCATCCCAATCATGGTTTCTTGTTGATCTTGTGTCTTTTCTTGAAGAATTATCTTGTGTTATCTAACCTTGTTTTCTCAAGTGTATTTCTCAGGTACTTGATCAAGAACTTCAAGGTAAGTATATGCATCACACCCATGCACATGATTGACCTCTTGCTAGTATATATTGTTTGCAAGAAGAAAATCATGGACATGTGGATACCTAAATGTCATATATATTGCTCTAATGCATGTAGCCAAGATACATGTTGCATGTATATTTCCCATGAAATACCATCATTCTATATGCACATCTTTAGGGGGAGCTCATACATGTTACAAGTTTTTCTTCAAAGCTTTCATACAATCTTCTGCTAAATCTTTATTTGAAGCTTTGATGTATGTTGTCATCAATTACCAAAAAGGGGGAGATTGAAAGCACATTTGCTCCCTTGGTGGTTTTGGTAATTTATGCCAACATACATATTGTTGGACTAATGCCTCTATCTAGTGAATTTCAGACAAGTTCAACAATGGCGTGGCAAGGACAAGAGGATGTGGAACCCTTCAAAATTCTAAGGACATGGATTGGCAAAAGCTCAAGACTCTACATTTTTGTTAAGTGATCCAAGATCACATTGAGTCCATAGGAAAGCCAGTACTATTAAAAGGGGATGAGGTGTTGCTTAATGGTCATTTTGCTCAAGTGCTTAGTGACAGTGCTCCAAAACCCTCAACCACTTTCTCCATCCAAATATGTCCAAAACCTACATTCCAACTTGGCCCCACCAAAATTTCCTATCCGGAGCCACCGAGTTCATCTGGACTTAGCCACTGCCAAAACCCTAACAAATCGGATCCACCGATATGGATCTCAGTCCCACCGAGATGGCCTTGCCAACTCTCTGTAATCGTTTGCAATTACTTCGGTCCCACCAAGATTTGCAAATCGGTCTCACCGAGATGGCTTGCCAACTCTCTGTTGCCTTATTGCTTCACTTTGGTCCTACCGAGTTGATGAAATCGGTGCCACAGAGACGAGGTTTGCCCTAACCATTGCACATCGGTCCATTCGAGTTGTTTTGATCGGTCCCACCGAGATTCCTAACGTTCATATCTTTTACACAGTTCGGTGCTACCGAGATTTCTGATCGGTGCCACCAAGTTGGGTCAAAAGTGTGTAACGGTTGGATTTTGTGTGGAGACTATATATACCCCTCCACCCTTCCTTCCTTAGTAAGGAGAGCCATCAGAACGTGCCTACACTTCCACCATCCATTTTCTGAGAGAGAACCACCTACTCATGTGTTGAGATCAAGACATTCCAATCCAACCATTTGAACCTTGATTTCTAGCCTTTCCCAAGTTGCTTTCCACTCAAATTCTTCTTCCACCATAGCCAAATTTGTGAGGAGTTGCTTGAGTGTTGGGAAGACTATCACTTGAAGCACAAGAGCAAGGAGTTCATCAACAACACACCGTCTATTACCTTTTGGAGAGTGGTGTCTCCTAGATTGGTTAGGTGTCACTTGGGAGCCTCATACATGATGTGGAGTTGAACCAAGGAGTTTATAAGGGCAAGGAGATCGCCTTCGTGGATGTAAGCCATGGTGGAATAGACAAGGTTGCTTCTTCATGGACCCTTCGTGGGTGGAGCCCTCCGTGGACTCGCGCATCCGTTACCCTTCGTGGGTTGAAGTCTCCATCAACATGGACGTACGATAGCACCACCTATCGGAACCACGCCAAAAACCACCGTGTCTTCATTACGTTTGATCTTCCATACTCTACCCCTTTATTTTCCATACACTTGCATGCTTCACTATTTCCGCTGCTCAATCTCTAGATATGCATGTGTAGGAAGTATTGGTGTTATCTTAACTTGTGCCAAAATCTGCCTAAGTTCCAAGAGAAACTAAAAACTGCAACATTGGTTGGTTAAGTGTCTATTCACCCCCCTCTAGACCCTTCTCCTCGATCCCACATGTATTCTCCCGCTAATGCTATGGATGATGTGACTCTCGTCCTTCGATCCAAAAGCTAGAATTCCGTTACGGTCAAGTGCAATATGTTTGCTTCCATGAGACCCGAACTTCAAAAGTTTGGGATAGTTATGTGATATTCATGGAACTGAAAATTGTTTTCAGATGCAAACAAAGGCTAAAAGATATGAGATATCCAAAGCAATGTTTGTTTGCAAAGTATTAGTAAAGTGTTTACTAAGCATTTGACTGATGAGAGAGGGATCCAGAAGAACCCCTGTCATGTAAATGAAGGTGAATAAAACAACAACTTAAAGAGAAAGGAAATGTCCAAAGGGTTATAGTGTGACTTACACGCCTAGGAAGTCTGGGGCTAACACCACTCTTAAAGTTGGGTGCTTCTTCTGAGAGTAGGAGAAATACTAAAAGTAAAACTGTTAGAAGTATAAAGGCAAAAAGTGAGAAGACTGGAATATCCAGCTCGTGTATAAATGTCATACAAATTATTGATGTATGGAAGGCTGGTCAAAGAAATAGTTCTTGGGAATTATGATTAAACTATTAATCACTGATTCTTGGGTATTGTGATTGAAAGTTGATCACCGGAATACCCGCTCGATTGCTTTCTGTTGCAATTCGATGCAAGAACTACTACGGCCTAAAAGACTTGCCAGGAATGAGGTTTAGATACGCGCTGGGAATATAGTAAATGTTACTATACCTTCCATCGGTGTATTACCATCTGTATTTATTTTCATAATTCATTTAGAGTTTTATACACTCTAGCCCATTGCATAAAGTATGTTGCAAGAAGGTTGTTCATAAGAGAACTTTTGATGTTCGGTGTTATGAATAACATAAGGGCCATACTTTCATTATGAATGAGATGTATGTTATGAATATTGATAATAATATATTACCTCTGTATTTATTTTCATAATTCGTTTTAGAGTTTTATACACTCTAGCCCATTGCATAATGTTTGTTGCAAGGAGGTTGTTCATGATAGAACAATTGTTGTTCAGTGTTATGAATAAACATAAGGGCCATGCTTCCATCATGGATGGAATGTATGTTATGAACATTGACAATGATATGATACATCCATAACACTGACGTTAAATGTCGCAAGACTAAAAGAATACCACATATGTGTGGCACTGCATTTGGTCACATTGGAGAAACCCGCATGGAGAAATTCCATTATGATGGATTTTTAAGTCATTTGATTATGAATCATCTGACACTTGCAACTTCCGTCCAAAAAGTGAAATGACTAAAATACTGTTCACAGGCCATAAGGAACGAGCAACAAACTTATCGGTGATCATACATTATGATGTGTGTAGTCCGATAAATGTTGTTGCTAGTAGTGGATTTATCTATCTTCAGAAATGACTCAAGTATATATATGGATATTTACTTGATGAGACGTAAGTCTGGATCTTTTGAAATCATTCGAAAGGTTTTCAAAATGAAGTAGAAATTATTGTAACAAGAAAATTATGTTTCTACAATTAGATTGCGGAAAGGAATATTTGAGTTACAAGTTTAGCGAATGTCTGATGAGTTGTGAAAAGAGTTTCATAACTTACACCTCTCGGAACACCACTGTGAGTGGAATGTCCGTGGAGATGTAATCAAACCATTTATGACATGGTAAGATCAAAGATGACATAAATCAATTTGCCATTATCCCTTTTAAAAGTAATGCTTTAGAGACTGCGGCTTTTACACTGAAAAGAGCGCCATCGGGTCTGTTGAAATGACGCCATGGTTTGGTACACCCAACCATGTTATATCTTTTCTTAACATTTGGAATATGGGGCTTGTGTAAAATATTTGCAAACCTATTCCAAATCAGACAAGTGCTGCTTTGTAGGTTATGCCAAGTTATTGGGTATTCCTCCATCACTACACCGAGGCAAAAATGTTTGCCACAAAAGCGGTATGATTTTGCAGAAAATGGTTCTTGCAAAAGGGTGAGTGGGAGGACAGTGCAACTCAATGAGATAACAGTATCTTCGTCATCAGGTCAAAGGAAAGAGACCTTGGAAGTGATTCCAGAGTTTCCTACTGCGACTGATACGGAAGCCTCTACATGAGATGTATGGACTTCGGTCGAACTTGGAGCTCAACCACGTAGGCAAAACTCGTGCAAACCTCTCAGGTGCGCAAATGATATATTGTTGTTAGACAACGGTATACCTACGATACACAAGGAAGCATTGATGGGCCCTGACTCCGGAATTGGCTAAATGCCAATACAATCCGAGATAGTTTCCATATAAGTAATTCAAGATTATATCTTGATGAACCCTTCGGAAGACTTAGAGTCTAACGAATATTAATGGAACTATAAACTGATACGGATAAAAATGTTTTATCCATAAAGCTCGACTTGTTGTTTATAACAAATTCAAGGAATTAACTACGGCGAGATTGTCTCTCCGTAGCGATGCTTAAAGTCGGTTCGGGTTAAACTAGCAATTGATACATATTTCAATCATGAGATATGATACATGGATACCAAAAGGATTTCCATGAGATGGAAATGCTACCTAGGACTTGCATGTGATACAGTCCAAGGTGTTTTGGCAATCCAGAGGATGCTAGTGAGTATGCAAACTTCAGAGTTCCAGCGATGGACAAAAGAGAGCAAAAAGGAGTTGGAATCTTCATTTTTGATGAAATAGTCAAAAGAGTTTGATTTCATCAATGGATAACGAAGATGCTTGTGGTTACAAGAAAGTAAGTGGGAGCATGATAATATTTCTAAAAACCTTGTGTGCTTGACACATTGTTGATTGGAAATAATATAAATTTCTTGACACGAATTAGGACTTCATTGAAAATAGTTTTTCCATGAAGTGCTTGGGCTAGGTAGCCTTGACATTAGGCATAATTATCTACGGAGATAGAATTGCCTAATAGGCTAAGCCAAAAATACATATTGATAAGATGCTAAAACAGTTTAGCATTAGAACGCCAAGGAGTGATTCTTGCCGAAGTCACATGGAAAGAGTTTTGCAAGGCTCGGTGTCCTAAAACATTGATGAGCAAAATACATGATGGAGATTCCACACACTCTTGTGTTTGGATTAATCATGTATTCCATGGTATGTAAAACAACCAGATATGTCCGATAGTGCCAAGCTGTTGCGAGTATAGATACCAAAGTGATCAAAGTGTTGATCATGGGACAACAGTGAAAATGCCATAGGTGTAAAGTTCTTTAGCATTGACTAAAGTAGATGACATGTTTTCTCGCAAGCAGAGATTATGAAGTGCTCGTTGTAAAGTTACTACATCGATACAGTCTTCATCGATGCTCTAAGCGATTTTCGATTTAAGTTAAGGGTTTTGTATGATGGCACGGTAGTTGGAAATTGTTCCAAACAGGTTACTGCGGCGATTTCTATAACAAAGGCTAAGTATGTTGACGCTTTGGAAGTGACAAAGAAGATGTTGAATCATATAGTTCATTTATTAACTTAGTATGGTTCCAAGAAGACTTTGGTCAATGGGACACTATTGTAGATAGTTGCTCCATAGCTCAGTCTGAGGAATCAAGGTTCGACCAGTGATTCACATATATAAAAAGCCATGTCCACACAAAATATGAATTTTGTGAAAGCGTGAAAACGCGAGGATATGCAAAGATACACACGGACCTGAAATTGTCAGCTCCGTTGGCCATCAGGCTATACCACAAGCGAAGCATATTTTACACCGGTATGCCATAGGTGTAAAGTGCTTTAGCATTGACTAGATTATTTCCTCTAGTGCAAGTGGGAGTCTGTAGGAGATATGCCCTAGAGGCAATAATAAATGTTATTAATTATTTCCATGTTCATAATTAAGTTTATATTCCGTGCTATAACTGCTATGGTTCTCGAGTCTGCAATAACACGAGGCTCGGAGGAAGACTCATATGCACGTGTGGAATAATAAACGGTAAAATGTATTCCTAGTCTGGCCTCTAAGACTAGCTCAAGTGTTGCATGATGGTTCTGTTTTCCTGATCATGGGCATGACTATGCCAGCAACTTTGGGGACACAATGTTAGAAGAACACTTGTGGTTGAATCGACCCGAATTGATGTTATGCTATGAGATATCTTCGTCACAAGTTAATGGTTAATAACACAGAGAAAGTTAACATTTGCATAATTCCTTAAACCATGAGAGTATCGAGTTCCTTCGCACTTGCTTCATGAACTTTGGGGTTTGTTAAACGTCATCCGTAAATGGGTGGCTATTACGACGGCTTACGGGTTCATGGAAAAGTATGACAAGTAACTTGATAACTCAAGATTGGGATTTGCTCCTCCGACGATGGAGAGATATTCTTTGGGCCCTCTCGGTGTTACGGTATCCATCATCGTCTGGCCAGACACTGCGTGATTTGATCACGGGGATGCCGAAACATGGAAACGAGAAAAGAGAACAAAACCGGTAATGAGGTAACTGGCATAGTGGACAACGTTGTTGATCCACGGGGATGCCGATAAAACTCACCTCGGGTATTTGTAACATATCGCGAAGCAACAGGAATAGCACACGGCAACTGGAGGTTCACTCGAATATTTATTCGTGTGGGTATAGGGGTCAATATGGGTGTCCACGGCTCCGATGTTGATCATTGATCGGAAAGTGTTCCGGTCATGTCTATACTTCACCGAACCTATAGGGTCACACGCTTAAGGGTCATCTATCTACTGAATACTAGACAGGGAGTCTGAGAGAAAGTCACCGGAAAAGTTTCGGAGACAACGGAAGAGTTCCGGAGATAGAACACCGGAAGGGTTTCGGTAAAACCGAAAAGTTGTTTCGGAGTATACCATTAAGTCAAAATGGTTTCGGCACACGCCTGGAAATTCTTGGAGGGTGCCAGAATTGTTCTGGGAACTTCTGGGATTTTTCGGAGAAAAAACCCAGAAATGTTCCGGAGCTGCCGGAACCGCTTTGATTGCTTTTCGCTGATGAAAATCACTAATCCGGAATTGTTTCGGAATGCGTCCAAAATTATTTTAGTGGGTACTAGAAATGTTCTAAGACCTACAGAAATATTTTCGGATTTAACGGTCGCGGAAAAATGTTTCCGTGAATTGTGAAAAGCACTTTTTGGAAAGCCCCTTTTTTGGGCTTTACTCAAAAGATCTAGGGATGACATGGAAGGGTGGGAACCCCTTTTTGGGGGGCCCACAAGGTGGTGGACAGCCATGGGGTGCTCATCCATGGTGCTCCACTTTCCTCCCTATTTTGCCCTCTAAGTGTGACATAATGCATGTGCATTTTGGGTTTTTCATGTGCCACCCTACCCCTTGGGTTTTCCTATAAATAGAGGTGGAGAGGCACTCGCCACACTCACTCTTTCTCACATACAAATGCCATGCATGATCTAGCCTTCTCTCTCCCTCCCCGCGAAATAGTTTCGTAGAGCCGAAAGGCTGTCTGGGTTCCGGTGGGAACTAGTTCTGGACGGCGAAGCCCTACCGGATAGATGACACCGTATGTGTGCAACCCCGTAGAGAGGTCGTAGGTTTGATCTTTTTGCCCGAGGGGCTGTTCGAGTTTGCCTCCCGAAGGGCTGTTCGTGTGACCGTCCGAGATTCTGTGAGTGCCTCCCGGAGGGCTGTCCGTGACACCGTCCGTGGGACTGTCCGACCGCCTCCCGGAGGGCTGTCCGAGGGAAAAACGAGGGAGTACATCCAGGCGGTTGGGAGGTTGTAAATCCTAGCTGCGGGGATCTGCACCGATGATCTTCATCGACTCTACTTCTGCTGCGCTACGAGTCATAATGATCAGATCAAAACCTTGTATGCATCTCCTTAGTCATCCTGGGCGTGCTCGCAGTACCAATTTTTTTTGTTTTGTGTCGCATTCCCCTACAGTATGCGCATGTGCAAACTGGACTAAATCAGCATGCATGTTACAATCAGCTCTACTTTGGCCCAACTAGGATATCTACTAACCAAGCTAACCTAATTAAGAAGTATGCATCTCGATAACAAATAATTGCACTTGGCCTGGTTGTTCGCCTCGCGCTACATATTGCAGAGGTTGCGGGTTCGAAACCCCGTCTACACATTTCTTTTAATTCTCACTTATTTCTCGTAGCCACTGACATGTGGGTCTCATAGGGACGTGGACCAGTGGTTTGACATAGTCCGGACGACCCGTGGGATTGATGTTGATGTGGCAGTGGCGGCATACAAGCTACATACACGAGGCGTATAGCCAGGACCGCTGTTGCAACCTCAGGGACGGTATACACACCGTATTTGCATGTATGAGGACTGTATTGAAGCACTTTCTGACTATGAGGACCATGTTAGACATCGACTGCAAGTACAAGGACTAAACGTGCAATTATCTCGACCAGACACATGCACGCATGCTCTAGATGGAGTATTTGTTCGTACCACACCTTTCGTCCAGCCTTCCCCGTATAAAAATGGAGGGAGTACTATCTTAGGGTTAACCAGTCACTGCCTGCAGACGTGCCCGATCGGTGGAAGAGGAAGGAGGAGAAGCGGGCTGTGGAGTACACTAGCTGCAGCACGAGCTCCAAGGAACTTTCGTGCCACACAATGCATATTTAGCTACTAGTACTACGTACACCCAGACCTTTAGGTTGCATGTAGATGACATGGCTACAACATGTAGGATGACAGCCTACCGCTCCGCCTCGCACGTTTTTATTATTTTTGCCACACAAGATTTGCATGCAGGCATGTCACGCACGAGAGAGTATCTGCTGTTACTGAGGCTTAGGTGGTACCATGGTACGGGCTCCTGTGCATTTTTGCAAATGTTGCAGAGTTACCGGGAGCCATTCGATCTTAGAATCTGATGGCCCAGAAGCCAGTATCACGGTAGCACCTAAGCCTTGGTAGCACTAGATATTTTTCGTGTCACGCACGTAGTTGTCAAAGTCGTGCTCAAAAAAGGGCGACGAGGTCCGCTAGTCCGCATTGGTCGGTGCGCTCAGAAAACAAACCAATCCCAGTCGTTGTAAATGTTGTGCGTGCTTTAATTATGGAAGGTGGATGGACGCGAACGTGCCGGACAACGAACTGCCCGCCGGCTCCCTGATCTCAAATATAAACCGCACTACTGCTAATGCGCACCTGCAGAACATCCTTTCCGAAGGGACGAAGCCCTGCGGTTACCATCTCCTCTCGTCTAAACCAGTTCACAAAGGGAGAAGGCAGTTCGTCACCATTGCTATGGATTCCCAAGGCGGTGGTGTTTCTCGTGCTTGTCGAGGTTGGGAGACCTTGGACCATGATGCTTTGGGGGAAATCGTAAGTCGCTCCGAAGTTAGTTGGTCTACCATCCGCAAGACTCAGAGGTGCTTGCACCAAATATTTTAAGACGGTGCGTAAATATGCGTGGGAGAAGGCCATGCTAGTTGGTCTACCATGCGTCCTTGAGGACGAGGATGTTTCCTGGGGGGTCTCTCTAGTGCGGCGTGGCCGTAGTTGCAAGTTGACGCCCCTTGAGATGCCGACGTTGAGGGGCACTCGGATTTTGTCCGATGAGCAGGTCAGTGATGAGTTTGATCACGTAAATGTATTCTAAAGACTACTCCATGTTCCATTTCATAATTACCCCGCTGCCCACTGTTGCACAGGTTAGGCTTGGTGCCAATGGAGATTGGCTTGCATACGTACGGGAGGGTACCAACATCAATTTGCACAACATTCACACCGGTGAGACCCTTCCCGTTGAACCTTTGTCCAGCATTGGGATCGGCCATCCAATGGGGTACCTCCTGAATTGGAACAATGGAACCACGGTGAGTTTGAAGAAGATAGCAATCCCGGAAGCCCCGACAAGGTCGTGCGGCAACAAAGATTACTCTCTCATCACGGTGTTCGACATCGCGATTGCTTTCACGAAACATCCTGCACGTGGCGGTCAAAGCTGGACCATGCTGTCTGTGGCCGATTTGTTGCCGTACGAGTACGAAGATGCCGTGCTCCTTTTAAACCGCATCTTCGCGGTGACAAACCAGGGGACTTGTTTCATATGGGACACATCCTACGGTATACTCCCTCTCTTCTGGTTTAATATGTTTAGTTTTCCATTTTATAAATTTCAAATTTATTGCTCCACATCACATGTTCAGATTTCAAGGTGCATTAAATCATTGCATGCAGGGAAAAGTCATCCCCCGATCAAAATCAGATTGCCGATCGTGGATGTGCACGGGCCATTCGGTCTCACTTGGAACCTTGTAACTGACGATACCCAGTTGGGACGTACTATCTTAGTAGTCGTTACCCATGGTACCATTGAAGGGCAGCAAGGTGCCACGATCTATCACGATCGGACCCTGATCATGTACCCAGGTAATCCATTATCTCCAATCTAAGACTAGTAGAGCCAGGGGCTAGAGTATACTATCTTATTGCCATGTCATCTCATAACAGTTCAGTACATGTCTCATTATACTCCATGAGGAGTAGTTCTTTTCTTTTTTTGATTGATTGGGATAGTGAAAGGATCTAGATGACGACTAGAGGGGGGGTGAATAGGCGTTTTAAAACTGTTACGGATTTGGCTTTATCCTAATGCGGAATTAAACTAAACGGATACCTTTCAAGCACAAATCCTAAATATGCTAGGCTCAACTAAGTGCACCAACAACCTATGCTAAACAAGATAGGCACTTAAGGATACTAGCAAGCACAAACTATATCACAAGATATGGAAATGTAGGAACAACTAAGCAATTCAACTAGCACAAGATATATCAATATGAGCAAGTATGAATTGCGGAAAGTAAAGGGTGTGGGTATGAGATAACCACAAGTGAGTCGGGGACGCGGATTTATCCCGAAGTTCACACGTGAGAGTGCTAATCTCCGTTGGAGCGGTGCCGAAGCCAAAGCTCCGGGGCGTCACCAAGTGACTCACCGTATTCTCCCTTTTGAGTCACCCCCAACGGATGAGCCTCGATTCACTCGGGGTTGGTCTTGAAGGCGACCACCGCACCTTTACAAACTTCTCCGGAGCACACCACAAGCAAGGAAGCTTCTGGAGGAACCTTGACCACCTAGGCCACTTCACACCCTTCCCTGGAGCACAACACAAGAGGAAGCTTCCGGGGGAACCACAGCCACCTAGGCCTCTTCACAATCTTCTCAAGAATATCACCAAACCGTCTAGGAGGTGGAAACCTCCAAGAGTAATAAACTCACGGGCTCTCACTCGAACAAATCGATGCGGGGAGCTCAAACCAATGCAACAAATGCAATGCAAGGTCAAGCAACAAATGCTCAACTCACTCTCTCAATCTCACAAGATGCACTCTCGAAAGTAGGAGATTGAAGAGAGGGGATGCAATGGATAAAATCAACTAATGACTCAAAGATGCATCCACAAATCCCCCTTCACATAGAGGGGAGATAGGAGTTTGGGAGAGGTGGTAAGAGGCTCAAAATGATGTTGAGAAAGTGTGTGAACAGCCCCCAACCGGTGGGAGGAAGGAGCCCTTAAATAGCCAAACTCAGAAACTAGCCGTTGGGGCTCAACGGGCAGTTTCTGGACACCCCATGCCCACGGGGGTTGAGACCCCGTGCCCACGGTACAGGCCCGTGGACACGGGGGCCCCGTGCACACGGGGTACCCAGAATCAGCCTGCAGCAGCCCACTGAAACAATGATAACTTTGGCATACGAACTCCGAATTCGATGATCTTGGGCTCGTTTTGAAGCTATGGAAAAGCCCAAGGTCCTCACATAGAGAACCACCCAAGATCAACAAGAAATAATTATGCAAGTAATGCAAAGGTTTGAGCTCTGTACATGCGATGTGATCAAGCTACTCGCCCGAAAGTCCCTCTTGATAGTACGGCTATCAAACCTATAATTCGGTCTCCCACCAAGCACTATGAGACCGGCAAAACTAGGAAAACCTAGCTAAGTTATACCTTTGCCTTACATATTCAACTTGAGCTTGATGATGACTTTAATGCTTGCCTCAAGTTGGAATCCCTTTCTTGTCCACAACCACTTGGTGAAGATACTCGAATTGCTTCCTCGTAATGCAATGAGGGAAGCCTTAACTTAATCCCATCTTCACATGCACATTATCATGATGTGGACCGCAAGCTTCAAAGCATATAATCTCCGACTTCTCATCTTGCACTTGGACTCCTCGAACCCGATGACCATCACCACTTGATGTCATCCACACATAGGCTACTTGAAATCTTTCCTTTTGATGCAAGCCCATGAGAAACACCTAACCCACATAGACATAACAAACACATAGCATGGGTTAGGTAACAAAGCACAATTCATAACTACTTACCATACCACTAGATCACTTGATCCCATGTGGTACAATGTTTGCGCTTTGTGAGTTGACCATCTAGATATAATCTTCGAGCTTCATCTTGGTCAACCAACATCTTTACTTTATGCCCCATATTGGTTTCTTGAAAGCCACAATGAACTCTTCATTTCCCTTCATTGCTTCAAGACTATATCACCAAAGACTCTTTCATGACCATATCAAGTTCCACTATGAATATCATCTTGGTCACCACTTGCCCTTCTAAAAACTCCATCACAAGCTCTTGAGAGGCACAATGAATTCTTCACTCTAGTTGCTTGCTTCAAGACTTGATCAACCTAAACCCAACACATGAGCTCATCATGATCTTGTCTTGAAACCATAACTTGAATTCTTCTCTTTGATTATTCTCTCAAGCCCTTGATCCTTAAAAGCCCAAATATGTCAATCTTTGAGATCCTCCAATGAACTCCACCATGAACATAATTAGATTAGGCATTGAAATCAATCTTGATGGTTTCAATAGAAATCCCCGGAGACCAACTTGAAACCTCACTGGACATGGGATCTCGAAAGCCAAACACATAGGCCCCGTTAACACGGGGTATCCAGAGAGTTGACACTCGACCCCGTGCGCACGGTACAAGCCCGTGAGCACGGTGTATCCAGAGAAGGATACCATAAGGACTTCTTCGGATGCTTTGATGGCATTCTTCACAAAACAACCCAATGCACTTAAAGCATCACTATGGAACATATCTTCATATAAGATTCAATGCACTTGATGCTCCATAGGAATTGTCATTTAATACCAAAGCTTAGAGCAAATATATCTTCATATATATGGACTTCATCCGTGATTCCATCCAATATCCTTCAGGCACCATCTATGGACAAAATCTTCAAATATATCTCATTGAAAACATTAGTCCATAGAGATTGTCATTAATTACCAAAACCACACTTAGGGGCTACATGCCCTTTCAATCTCCCCCATTTTGGTAATTGATGACTATCTCAACAAGAGGGTTTATATAGTGAATTTAAAACAAGTATGCAATCTATCCGAGAATAAATTGTATACTTGAAGTGGTTTTGATAGCCTCAAATATCACAAAGATAATTGATGTTATCAAAACCGGTTGTACTAGCATCAAAATACTACACAAGAATTTGATGCTAGTAGAACCATACTATATAGAGCAAACTCCCCCACAATATATGCACGTGAAAGAACTTGGTGGAGTTTTCTCTATATACACATCCATGCAACAAGCAAGCACAACAAATGTAGATATGCATGAATGACAAGAATAATAATGTAGATATGCATGAATGACAAGAACCAACCTACTTCTCCTAAACCCTCTAAACTTCTCCCCCATTGGCATCAAATGCCAAAATGGAAGAAATCCAGAAGGCCAATATAGTATGAGTTCCTCCTTAATTTGCGCATTTCTCATATGTGAGTGGAATCAAATGCACATACCCATTTATGAATAAATGGAGGAGCTCAAACTATATTGGGGATCCATAGAATGCAACAAGAAGATAAAACATGAGAATCAACCACGAAAAAGATCCAAAGAACATATTTTGGACAAGGGATAAAGGAGATATCCAATATGATAATCATGCTAAGCATGGGTCCAAAATATATCCAACAACTCATGAGTGCAATGATATATGCAATACATACAAGCACTCACTACTCAACCTCTTACCAGATTCACCAAAGAATAAAAAGAGACAATCCAAGTGACTGGCGAGGAATAAAGGATATCAAAGAGGGATATGCACTTTCTCATGTGTATGAGTTTCTTAAGTGGCCAATAATCATCAAGATGAGCATCCACAAAGAAACTTGCACACACAAAAAAGATACAAAAGATAAGAGCATGATATCCTTGAATGAATCCATCATTATACAAACTTGATCTTTAGCATAAGATCTATGTCACATGGCACATGGCACAAGGCACATGGCGTAAATTGATCTCATTTGCATAAAAATGAATTACTAAGCATGAGAGAAAAAACCACAACCAAATTGAGTGTTTTTGCAAATTTATCAATATTGCACATAAGAGCACTTTGAGGAATTGGTATGCAATAAATTGCTTAACTGGCATATTTGGGATAAGTGGACCATGAGCATGGTTTTATAGATCCCCATGATATGCTTCTTCTCAAATGTCTCATAGATGCAATAAGGAGGTTTAAGCTTTTTCAAGAAACACAAACTCAACAAGTACTAATCATGCCATGATGCAACATACATAATGTTGACTCTAATTTAAATAAATGCATGAGGTAAGTACTTGTTACCGAGAGAGCATTGGTTCAAGGGGCCCTTGATCTAGCACGCGAACATGAGGGACTTGATCTTGTTCTTGGATAGGTACATGATCTCCCATAGCATCTTGCTCTTGTGTTGGGGGTGATGGCTTCCCTTGTGATGGATCCACAAGAGGGGATCTTACTCCTTCTTCTTCTACATGGACATGGGGTGTTTCTTGTGGAAGAATATGACCAATCCCCATTGTACTTGTAGCTTGTGAAGGAGCCTCATCACCTACAACACTTGAAACAATTTGCTTTGCATGGAAGCCGTTATCCTCATCAAACTCCACATTCGCCGTTTCCTCAATACATCCCATGGATTTATTGAGAATAAGTAAGTGTGGGAGCTTGATGCATATCCAACAAAAAGACCCAAATTTTGTTAACCGGGTTTTCATGATGAGAATGAAACACTTACAACCGAACCGGGTTTTCATTTATCTTCTCCCTCAAATCAAAGAATCAATCAAGCTTGGCTCTAATAATTTCCCACGGTGTCTCCACCTTCCTCGTGAATAAGCCAAGCATCCAATGCTTCTCCAAAGTACCTAAAACACATTAAGGTACAATTTGGTCCCCAAACATATTGGATCCGAAGTAGTTAGCACAACCACAATACATAGGGCAAACTCCACATTAAATATGTGCAAAAGGATATGAACTTGAAGTTTATGCACACTTTTAACCATTAATGATTTTCTGGAGTTTACCCTATATAGAGGATCAAGTAGAGCAAGCAAGGCATGAAGAAGAATATAAATAAAAATGCATGCACAAGCCTACCAAGATCCAAAGAGATACAATTTGGACAAAAGAACACATAAACGATGAATACTCCAATAATAACATAAAGCATTCAAGTTGTCCAAATTATATCAAAGTGACGAATCCACACAGGACCGCACACAAAGTACAACATATGAACTAAGCAAAAACCAATGAACATATAGGATATACATTACACACATGCTCAAAGGCTTATCTCACTCAAGTAGATAATAGATAGTACAAGCAGTGAGATAAGGCAAGTTGAAACACGAGCCGAGAAGAAGATGATCATAAAGTTCTACCACATGAAGAAATACCAATTGTAAGAGAATACAAATGGTATTTGGAATTAACACTCGGTGGTAGATTCCGAAGATGCACAAGATCAAAAACATAAACCAAAGCACATGAGAGATTTATAGCGTACTTGGCCGGGTGGGCGTTTCTGCCCATTGGACCCCATGCGCACGGGCTAGGTCAGCCCCGTGCGCACGGTGTGTCAAGAGAAGAAACCACCACCCCGTGCGCATGGGGTATCCAGGGAGTTACGCAGTACCCTGTGCGCACGGGGGTCAAAAGACCCCGTGCACACGGGGTACCCAGAAAGTTACGCAGTACCCCATGCGCACGGGGGTCAAAGACCCCGTGCACACGGGGTATCCAGAACTTTTCTGTTGCAACTTTCTGGATACCACGGCAAGCACACTACAAAGGCAAATAAAAACCAACAAGAGATAATTAATGGATACTCTGAGAATTTGAATTTCAAATGAGCTTGACATACCACATAGTGACTAGATAATATTGAATATCAATACTATGTGGTATTTCTCATATTCACATTTTGGGTTTGTGATGTGCACAAAACATAACACTCCCCCATAATGTGGTGATCCACTAATATCTCGCAAGAGCCAAACAAGATACAAATGAGGCTCAAGACAACAAACACCACTTATCTTATATGATGTGCAATGCAACCTACACATGCTAGATAACACAAATCAAGCATACTAGGAAACACAACATATAAATGCACATGCTAGATACAAAACCTAAGCATGCAAGGGGCGAGTAACTTTCAATGTAAGCAATATAAATACAAGTTACCGCAAAGAGGAACATTGGATAGATAATATGAAGATAATCCACATGACTTGGCTCGAACAAATAAATGGTGAATATTCTTTTCTTCATGAACTAGCCAAATCTCCAATGTCCTCCACACACCTATTGATCAAGTTTGAGCTTGATGGTCCCCAACCAAGTTGGGTCCTAAGAAGTTAGTCACAATAGGCTTGGTAACCCAAATGGCCTTTTCCATTTCCAAACCACTTTGGACGCCAACAAACTTGGCAAACAAATTGCCAACAACATCCTTCCTAAGCGAATAACGATCATTGACTAGAGGAGGCTTAGGGATGTTACCGTTGGGACAAGATGAAGATATGTGTCCCTTCTCACGACAATTATAGCAACATGTGCTCCCCCTTCTCTTCTTCTTTATTTTCTTAACTTGGGGAGCATTATCTTGGTTCCTCATTGGTAGTGGCCTTTCTTCAAGTTGAGGTTGACCTTGAGATTGAACTTGAAGCCGCTTCCCATGTTGCCTCACATTTGAAGCCTTCTTCTTCAATGGACAAGATCTCACATGGTGTCCAACATTCTTGCACTTGAAGCATGTAATGTTGGCCTCATTCTTGACTTGGTCTTGTCCCTTCTTCTTGTTCTTGGACTTCTTGTTGTTGGAGATGAAACCAAGTCCACCCTTGTCATGAGGGGATTTTTGAACACTCAAGATATTTTTGAGAGTGGAGTTCCCTTCATGACACTTCTCCAAGTCTTTCTTCAAAATAGTGACTTGGGCCTTGAGCTCTTTGTTTTCCTCTACAAGGTTAGTATCAACAAAAGTACTAGAGGAAGTAGGAGCTTCATTGTTAGAGCAACAAGGCAAGGAGAGCAATTCATCACAAGAGTTGGCAATAATATGTCTAGATGAATCATTAGGACCAGCACATGTCAATAAAGCATTTTGAGTAGAAATAGTGCTAATGTCTACATGAGGCTCACAAGATGTTACCTTAGTCACAATAGCCTCATGAGCTAACTTTAGCCTTTCATGGGAGATTAGAAAGTCATCATGAGAGCCCAAGAGCTTTTCATGACTTTCTTCTAATTTTCCATAATTGCTAGTTAGCAAAACAAGTTGAGCCCTTAGCTCAACATTCTCCTTCAAGATAGATGCTTCACAAGAAGTAGAGTTAGTAGCACAAGCATCATTGACAATATGAGAGGAGCTAGAAGAAACTAGAGACTTCACATGAGTAGCTTGAAGTTCCTCATAAGACTTAGAGAGTTTGGTGAGCTCTCCTTTGACATTCTTGTAGCCAAGGTCAAGGTGCTAAAAATCCTCTTTAAGTTGATCATGAGCAACTTCAATCTCTTCTTTAGAAGATTCTAAGTCTCTAAGAGTTTCTAGAGCATCAAGAAGGTTACAATCAAGTTTTTCATTAAGTTCTTGCTCTTCATGAAGTAAATCATTACACTTCCCAAAATGGGCAATAAGATATTTAAACATCACATAAGTGTTCTTATTAACCCCATGAAGAGCTTTACCAATTTCATAAATTTCTTGACTCATATCAATATTAGTTTCATCACCACACTCATCATTATCACTACAAAGAGTAGATGATACCTCGGTAATACCTCTTGCCATGAGGCACATGTGAACATTGGAGGTTGATGATGATCCTTTTGGAGAGGAATATTCTTCATCATCAAGAGTAGGAGATTCATTTCCATCCTCTTGACACTCATAGCATTTCCTCTCCAACGTGGTGATTTCCTTCTTTGCTCTTCTAGCAAAATCTCCCTTAATGACATGTGCACTAATTTCTCTTATTTCCTCTACATGGTTAGCCAAACAACAACTAGAGGAACTAGAAGCATAGATATCATGGCAACAAGGAGTATCAAGCATATCATCACAAAAAGTATTCAAGGAATCTCTATATGATATGCATGGACTATCAACACAAGAATGTATCTCATTTTTGCTAGAAGTGTTCAAGTCCAAAGAAGCTACAACATTAGCATTTATGCATGAAAGATCATCAATGTTGAGCACACCATCATCATTACAAATGATATTTCCACTCACCATGTCATTACCTTGGGACAAGCCATATGATGGTGAGGTGGAAGAATTTGAAATGACCGAGCACACGAAAGGGGACGCAATATGGAGTTCTTCATGATATGAGGATGTGGAGAACTCCTCAAGTGACTCCTCTGAAATATGATTGAACTCATCAAGATTGGACCCACCATATATTTCTTCAAGTTTGGTCCACATCTCATGAGCCGACACACAAGTCATAATTGACTCAAACACTTCGAGGGATATAGACCGGATTATGACATTCTTAGAACCATACCCACAAAGCATATCATCATTTTCCTCACTAGTTGGAAAAAGTTCATCCTTCCACGGAGAAGCCCCTACAAGAACAATTCGCACAAAATTTGGACCCATGGCCTGGAAATGACAAAGCATGTGAATTTTCCACAAGTGATAGTTTGTGTCACTAAATCAAAAAGTGTCATCGTGCACTAAACCACTAGTCGACATCTTTACTCTCTAGGCGGTGAAGCCTAGAAAGGAGAGACCAAATCTCTGATACCAATTGAAAGGATCTAGATGACAACTAGAGGGGGGGTGAATAGGCGTTTTAAAACTGTTACGGATTTGGCTTTATCCTAATGCGGAATTAAACTAAACGGATACCTTTCAAGCACAAATCCTAAATATGCTAGGCTCAACTAAGTGCACCAACAACCTATGCTAAACAAGATAGGCACTTAAGGAAACTAGCAAGCACAAACTATATCACAAGATATGGAAATGTAGGAACAACTAAGCAATTCAACTAGCACAAGATATATCAATATGAGCAAGTATGAATTGCGGAAAGTAAAGGGTGTGGGTATGAAATAACCACAAGTGAGTCGGGTACGCGGATTTATCCCGAAGTTCACACTCGTGAGAGTGCTAATCTCCGTTGGAGCGGTGCCGAAGCCAAAGCTCCGGGGCGTCACCAAGTGACTCACCGTATTCTCCCTTTTGAGTCACCCCCAACGGATGAGCCTCGATTCACTCGGGGTTGGTCTTGAAGGCGACCACCACACCTTTACAAACTTCTCCGGAGCACACCACAAGCAAGGAAGCTTCCGAAGGAACCTTGACCACCTAGGCCACTTCACACCCTTCCCCGGAGCACACCACAAGAGGAAGCTTCCAGGGGAACCAAGGCCACCTAGGCCTCTTCATAATCTTCTCAAGAATATCACCAAACCGTCTAGGAGGTAGAAACCTCCAAGAGTAATAAACTCACGGGCTCTCACTCGAACAAATCGATGCGGGGAGCTCAAACCAATGCAACAAATGCAATGCAAGGTCAAGCAACAAATGCTCAACTCACTCTCTCAATCTCACAAGATGCACTCTCGAAAGTAGGAGATTGAAGAGAGGGGATGCAATGGATAAAATCAACTAATGACTCAAAGATGCATCCACAAATCCCCCTTCACATAGAGGGGAGATAGGAGTTTGGGAGAGGTGGTAAGAGACTCAAAATGATGTTGAGAAAGTGTGTGAACAGCCCCCCAACCAGTGGGAGGAAGGAGCCCTTAAATAGCCAAACTCAGAAACTAGCCGTTGGGGCTCAACGGGCAGTTTCTGGACACCCCGTGCCCACGGGGGTTGAGACCCCGTGCCCACGGGGTCCCGTGCGCACGGTACAGGCCCGTGGACATGGGGGCCCCGTGTACACGGGGTCAAGACCCCGTGCACACGGGGTACCCAGAATCAGCCTGCAGCAGCCCACTGAAACAATGATAACTTTGGCATACGAACTTCGAATTCGATGATCTTGGGCTCGTTTTGAAGCTATGGAAAAGCCCAAGGTCCTCACATAGAGAACCACACAAGATCAAGAAGAAAGAATGATGCAAGTAATGCAAAGTTTGAGCTCTCTACATGCGACGTGATCAAGCTACTCGCCCGAAAGTCCCTCTTGATAGTACGGCTATCAAACCTATAATCCGGTCTCCCACCAAGCACTATGAGACCGGCAAAACTAGGAAAACCTAGCTAAGTTATACCTTTGCCTTACATATTCAGCTTGAGCTTGATGATGACTTTAATTAATATACATCGCCCACGTCACACTCTCAAATTGTTTCTTCTAGCCCGTGCCGCAGCTGGCTCTAATCTACTCCTACTAGACTTCTTCCCTTCCCTATCATAGAAATAAGCAAATATAGAATATATTATTTTAATCCTTATCCTCTGCTTACGTCACCTTATTGTGCTTGCCGCACAACATTTATCCTGCATGGACCTTGACCATGCCCGTCACCATGTGTCCAGGTTTGAGATGCCAGGTGTACCAGATGAACGGCTGCATGTTTGACCCCCGTGATACTACCTGGGCGCGGAGGAACACACTTGGAGAGTACTCGGTTTTCATTGGGGACAGCTACCCCATAGTGCAAACGATGCCACCTTCCGTGCACGATGCCGACGGCCTGCCATTCATGAAGAGTGGGTGTGTTTTCATTGCGCACCGCCGGATTAATTTCTTGAATGCCCCTATCCCTGACTTATGACGTTTTAGCTTGGATGAGTCTCCATCGTGGGGAGCCACACTAAAAAGCTGCGACGATATGTATTCCCGTTGCCCTCCGTTATGGATCGTGCCATCTATGAAGAACACCTGGGACTGGAACTATGAAACGGACATGTACCCAGCCACCTACGAACCTGAGTAATGTACCGCAGTAAATATAGGTAAAGTAGCCAGGCACAAATAGTATGAACCTGCGTGGCATGTTGGCATTTGTCTTTTAGAACTTACTAGCACTAAATATTACGTGCAATGCACGTTGATATTATGATGTACGTGCCTAAGTACTCTACTATATTAATTGCAAGCACATACTCCATATTAGGTTGGATATTTGTTTACGTATATGGTCCGAGACCTTCCAACTAGACGCGTCTGTCTCTCCGGGTCGCACTTTGTATCGTTATGTACTACGTGTGGTCTCCGACCCTACAACTACACAGTCAAATCACCCTCAAAGAAAAACCGGACGGTCATATCACCTGTGCTGCCGTGTTTCGCGCTCCTCCCTCGTAGAGTGGAGACGCTTGCTTCCATAAAAATGGAAGAAGTGGAGATGCCCTCCCACGATGTTCCTGTCCTTGTCCTTTCGCTGACGTGTGGGACATCCAGCATGTGCCAAGCAGCAATTTATCCCCGTATCTTGATCTCTAGGCTACGTGCCGGACTTAAGACAATTTGCCGTATGAAGCACTGCACACCAAGCAGCAGGCGTGGTGAGCAATCTTCAAATCATCAAGTCATTAAATAAAAACAGTATATGAACCACTACACATGCAAGTTCACTGGGCTGCCGTGTTTCGCACTCCTCCGTTGTAACAATAGAAACGCTAAAAATAATAAATAAATATAAAACAATAGTGACACTCTACCGCGCGGTTTCCTTGCTTCTCCTCCATAGCGGGTAGAATACTTTCGTTCGCCGACATGTGGGACATCCACCATTTGGGTCCACTTGCCATGCACCAAAATTAGAGTGCATCACGCAGAACTGCAGAGGAGACTCACCCGGTCATAGCGCCGCAGTAATAATGACTAATGAGCCGTCAAATCACAAGGCCCCGCCTATCCAACTGTAAGTTGCTCGGACGGAGCAACCATCATTTCACACGCCAAGGCTGTAGCATCAATACCGCTAGCACACGCCAAGACTGGACGGCACTGTGGCAACACAGGATATGAACATGGTCCGTGACGTGAAGGGAGGATGGTTCTAGAAAATAATATTCGCTCACTCGTCTTTTCTAACCGGGTTTTGCATCGATTGTTCGTATGAAGGTGCTAAACCAAGTGTCGCACTTACAAGTTCAAAACGAGAAAGTGGACCACTCACGGCACGCATGTCGCGTTCGGCCCGTCGCTCAACGCGCTACCTCACGGCATATCACTGACACATGGGAACGTATGTGAGCAAACCGACTAGGCCAAACTAGCCTGCCTAACGCGCGGGAAAGCCCCGCACTCGTCTTTTCTATCTGGATTTCTACTGATCGATCGCAAGAGCAAGCGAAAGATAATGTTACACTTTACAAGTTCAAAAGGAAAAGGCAGCACACTTAAAGCACGCCTGTCGCGTTCACGTCGCACCCCCCGGTCGATCTGGCACGCCGCTCACCCAAGGGAACACGCATGCATTTCTTGCATTTTCAGTGACATGTGGGACTGCAATTGATTAAACCGGCGATACCCAAAATCTAATCGCCCGTTGAGTGCCGACTGAAAAAAGAGAGATGAGGAGGGAGAAGAGGGAGAAGAGATCGCCTGCCAGCCGTGCATGGACTCCTAGAAATATGGTGATAATGTGAGGTGGGCCATGTTTTAATAAAGTCGGAGCACTCCTTTGTACTGCTTGCAGAGTTGATTTGACGCATGCCCAGATTTAACAGAAATGTATTAGTATAAAATGCACCGTTTGAAAGTTTTTGTACGCCAATGTTCTAGGATTCGTACGTTTAAGATTTTGTTACCGACTAAAAAGAAATGGAGGGCCTTTCTCTCTCTCGGGCCTCTCTTCATCCCACTACCCCTCTCTAACACACGTACACACACACTCTCTCTCTAGGCACTGCAAAATTACTACTCGTTCACGCTTCCTCCAAAAGATCGACGGCCAAACCTATTTGTATATTTGCAAAGTGGAGAGGCCACTTGCTATAATTTTACAAAGACAACTAAAGTGGTCCTAGTCATATTTTTGTCTCAATGACCGGTGGGCCATGTATGTCGCGTGTGTGTGTGTGTGTGTGTGCTGTGTACGTGTGTTGTGTGCGCGTGTTCGTGTGCTGTGTGTATTTTTTTTGCATGGAATTTTTTTGCATGTCGCATGTGTGCTGTGTTGTATACGTTTTTTTATTGCATGGATTTTTTTCGTGGAGTGTGTACGTGTACGTGTACCCGTGTGTGTTGTGTGTGTATGTGACGTGTACGGTGGCGAGTTGTGGTAGTATATGTATTCATGAACGTAAGTTAGTGTGTAGTGTGTATGGCAAACTGTCCCCACATGTCATTGTGGGTTTTGTACAAATATAGCAATCCAATATACAAAGGCTGAGAAAGCAAAAAACATGTTGGCTTTGTAAAACTTCTCTCTCCTCTTGCTATAACAAGTTTTTAGCAATCCAATATACAAAGGGTGTTGGAGATGCTCTTGGTGTAGAACGAGCTGATCAGCCCCAACGTTTCTCTTCGCTCAGTGTTTGCAAGTAGTAGTATAGCTCGCAAAGTAGCTAGCCTACTAACACAGCGCGGATTCAGACGAGGTTTGACACCAACAATCATCAAACAAGCCCTGCTTATATGATAGATAGTGCAAACATATGTCTCAGCATGCCATATATTACATCAAAAGCTGGTGAGGATACATCTGTTTCCATAACTCGGAGAGGGTTCGGATGATTCACTAACAAACAAAAGTATCAAGTACCGCCCACATAGACCCTACAGGGTTTGATAACACGCATATGGTAATTAAACACAATGCAAACTATGTTGAAAGATTAGCCTGACCAACTATTTCGTGTCATCGATCTCTGGGGCAATGTCCACAGGACGGACCGCGGCATGGGAATCATCAAGGACATCCACCGACAGCTGTAAAACCCTAACATATTAGCAAGCACATTGCAAATAATCAAAGACCACAATTATGGTAAGCCAATATTTTTTTTACCTTGGGCAGCTCACCTGGGGATCCCATCCCTCCGGGAGCCATCGTCTTGCCAGGGGAACACTGCTCCTCGACGGCAACTATCTCCTCAAACCCGGCCTTGAGCCTCTCATAGGTGGCCATTAGGGTTTCTGGGGTAGGCACGGTTCGGGCCTTGCTGTTGTTGGAGCTCTCTGTGTTCAGGAGTTCGTCCGCCAACGTCGTCAACTCTTTGGCCAGTGCTTGTTTCTTGGAGATCTTCATCTCCATGGGTTTGCCCGCCAACATCGCCAACTCGTTGGCCGGTGCTCGCTTCCTGGAGATCTCTGTCTCGAGTGGGTTGTCCGCCGGCAACTCTTTGCCCAGTGCTCCAGGATCCATGAATAAACTGACAAACAAAAAGGAATTGAAAGGAAAAAGAATAGGCAGTGAGGATCGGTTGGTGCTTCGCAAAAGAAAAATCTTGGAAAGAAAATAGAGCAGCATCACTGATTCGCTCACCTTTCCTTCGTCGGTAGAGAAGAAAAATGGCAGAAGTGAGTAGCCTGGAGTGTGGTTTTCTTCAAGATAGAGGGGAGAAAGGGATTGAGCGAGCGTTCCGATGAAATGATGGTTGCTTCATCCATCCAACTTACCAGGCCACTTTACTACTGCTGGTAAAGGTATGGGTTTTGTGATATGACGGGTCATGACTGCCACACCGGGGTGACTGGTGAGTCTAGCCTGTAGCACCTCACTGTGATTTGGTGGACGGCACTCGGGCCCGGATGCTTGATGGCCCGCATGCCCATGAAACAATGGAATAGGGCGGCTTGTCATAGAAACAGTTTCGACGACCGAGGGGCTACCAAGCGGTCAAGTGTGTCTACCGTTAGACTGGCCATAGTGGGAGTAGTCCCCTCATATTTTGTGTTATATTTTGACCATAATTTTAACTAATAAAATATAAATTGTATGTAGCAAATCCAATACTCCATAAAAATAGGAATCCAACAATATAATTTTTGGTGACATGCATTAAAAGTTTGCTACTTACTATATATGTGGTCAAACTGTACATAGAAAATATAAATAATATTGCATGTTGGTGCAGCCCACGTTTCTGATAATTTGATCCATGGGCTTGTTCATAAAATATATATGTGTTTGTTCACTTAATGGAGGGTCGAGTACCACATGTGAACGTTACAAAGTGCGACCTGGCACGTACACAATTTTAAACGATTGATTTTATGGAGTGAAAGAAGAAAATTACTCCACTATATGTATATATAGGTAGGAGCTCCACGCTTGCTTGCTAGGGTTGCTCTCTTCACACACTCTCATCCTCTCCAGATCTAAGCAAGATAGCGGTGGTCACTCTCTCTCTGCTCACCGCTGGTCACATATTCGGACACATCCCCTCCGTCGGGGAAGGGGAGGAGGTGCAGCGTTTAGGCCGTCGTCGACGGTGAGGGTGGAGTCCCACTGTCGGCCGCACTGTCATCTCTGACCGAGCGCTGGCGCCGGAGGTCCTCCTATCCCTTCGTCGCTGTCGTAGTGTTGGCGGATCCGGCCTCCCGCCCCCCACCTAGCCACACCCTGATGACCTTCTGGTATATCTTCCTTCGAAACCGGCCTTGCTCTACTGCCCCAGCCCCCCACATAGCTAGGCTCGATCGGCTGGTCCAATGTCACCTAATTTTTTTCTATTATTAGAGGTAAAGCTACTTCATGCAGTCGAATCTTGTACTTGGTTCAAACAGGAAGGAAAGGGGGAAAAGATGTAGTATGTATATAGGACTTGGTTCAAACAGGAAAGAAAGGGGGTGAAAGTAGTAGAGACTGGCTATCCAACCGGTCTCTTGGTCGAAAAGGGAAATATAGGGGAAACGTTGTATACACTGGATAAGCAACCAATATCTTGGTTGAAAAAGGAAAGAAAGTGGGGGCTGGGTGTGACAAGGCACTAGAGTATGACCAGGACTAGATTTGCTATCCACACATAGGAATAGGTTGCTAAACAGAACAAAAAGGGGACCAACCCAGATATGTTGCTTGGATGTTTGTTTCTCTTGGGGCAACAAACTCTGCATCACCACTTTATGCCCCGGTTGAGGTACATGGTGCTGGTGCACCCACTGTCCCATGCCCTTATAGAAACTATTTAGCTGTTCTTAATCTAATGCCCCTGGTAAAATGAAGCCATGCCACTGTTATTAGTCATTACAAGTTTAACCAATTGATATTGCCAGTAATTAGTAATTGTTTGAGACTCTGATTGTTTCCTCTGTAGCTTTTTGTGCAAATAGGGATATCCATTTCACCTCATTTCTTTTGGGACCTTTTGGTGTACTGCACAAAACACTTCTTAAAAGAAGCGAGAAGTGCTTTGTGCAGTTGAACTAAAATGTCACACCGGAACCGTTGGTCGATTTCAGTGGAACTTCACAAAGGGATACCTGTGTTCCAATCCTCATCATCCATATTGTCACCATAACCTTCCCTTAGGTAAGAATGATATTTAGCACATCAGTTCACCTCTATATTGCTACGGTCATGAGAAAATAATGCTATTGTTTATTAGTATACTTGTACCCCCTCACTTACAAAACCAAATCTGACATTGAAGGCCAATCATGTCCTTGGTTTCACCAATTGGTGACGAGAAAAGGAAACACACCAAGAAGACAAAGACGAAGAAGAAGAAGGAGGAAATGAAGAAGGATCACTCGCTGGTACCGTCCTTTCTTATCCTTACATGTCCTTTTACCTCTGAAAACAATGTGCTCTTGATTTTTAGTGATAACTAAAATGACCTGGGCAGATAGTACACATAAAAATGAGCAACACATCTATATGGCATATATTTATGTGTTGCATGGTTGTTTAGTTATGAATTTTGTTAAATGCTAAGTCTTACTGAAATACGGTAAAACACCTAATTTTGAGTACTGACCGCATGTTAAGTACTACTTTTGAGTACTTCCTTGCCAGTACTACCTAGTACTACCTATTTATCTACCGTTGGATCAAGACAAATGGATGGCTTATAAAAATGCCAACTACCGTAAAGCTTGTAAATATGCTATTGTCTTTCTATCATTTCTCACTAAGCTAATGAAGGTATCACCTCATTCCTACTTTTGCAAACAGGGATCATGTTGTGTCAATCGTACATTTTAGTGGAACTGCACAAGAGGATACTATGGATTGTATTCCAGCCGGTGCTTTTACTCTGCTGGAAGTGCTTGATAATCTCTCGATATAATCTCACAAGAGGATACCCTTGAATGATTCCTGTCAGCGCTTTATCTTCTCTTCTGGAATTACTTGAATAAATTTCCTCGCGCAGGTTGGTACTGGCCTACGTCCTTAATCCAGATTAGTGTGCTGTCATCTCTATTGGTATCGTGCTTGCTACTGTCATGAGAAAGTGCTTTATCTTTGCACGTTAAATCTTTGCAACCGATGATACATGGCAATGCTTTGCGTGTTGAGCTAATTGGCACTGATAAAATAAACTAATACCTCTCTTTAAGCAAGGCTACTATGTTGCTATCTTTACCCATTAAGATAATGAGGATGCTTCTATTTGTTAGTGTATGTTTCATCAACTAGTGCCACTATTACAGTAATCTCACTTTCTCTATATATGTGCCAACAAGGATGCTCGATTTTAGTGGAACTACACAAAGACTTTGGGTGGTTCATTGCCTCAACTACCTCCTTACTTTCCTGTCAGTCGCTTTTCAATGCTTCCAGTCAAAGGAAGTACTGGTTGATAAGCTTCCTCACACAGGTTGGTACCGGCCTACAGCCTTCATCCTGATTATTGTTCTTTGTCATATCTATTGGTAATTTGGTATTGTGCTACTATTTTCTACTATCATGAGAAAATGCTTTAGTTTTGCATGTTAATCTAATGCAACTTATGTACACACCAATTCTTTGCATGATGAGCCTATGCCACTGATAAAATAAACTAATACCACCCTTTAAGCAAGGCTACTATGTTGCTATCTTTAGCCATTAATGAACTAGTGCTGCTATTATAGTTAATCTCACTTTCTCAATATCTGTGCAAACAAGGATGCTCGACTGCTGGAAATATTGGCACCCTTTCGATTAATCTAATCCACGAGTAGATAATAAGCATGGCAATCACAGTGGATGGTTCATTGCCTTCACTGCCTCCTTTAGCCATTCAGATAATAGGAAGACCCTACAAGCAAAGCATTACGTTGCCGATTTCAGTAGAACTGCACAAAAAGATCAGATGGTCAGATACTTAAGCTGGCTCCTATGTACTCCAAAGTTCATGCAGACAAGCATCGATGTTGACAAGAAGAAGTGCCAGAGTGAACACCACTTAACCAGTCTGCACCCAGGGATGCTCCATTTCAGTTCAACTGCAAAAAACCTTTTGGTGGTTCATTTTTTCCACCGCCTTCTTGTCTGCACGGTAGAATTTTGGCGAGCTACAGGACCAAGATGAGCCAGTAAACTAGTTGGATGAAAGTAGTGGCCAAGATGCTCAAACCTCTCGCGGCATCGAGGCCACCATCATGAGGATAACCTACAAGCAAAGTTCAGATGGTCTGTGCTGCCTCTTATGTACTCAAAATTTTGCTCAGACAAGCACTAATTTTAGCAAGACATACCACCGAGTGAACACCACTAAACCAGTCTGCACCCCAGGTAATTAAAGTGTGTCGATGGAGGATATTGGCTGTGATCTCTCAATCATTTGGATGCATAAACATGCTTAACTTGTATACGTGAATCTTTTTTGTTGATTGTGAATGTTGGCTATGAATATTGGCTTGTGATCTCTCAATCATTCTGAGGCATAAACATGCTGAACTTGTGTATATGTGAATCTTTTGAGGAGAACGTATCCTGTGAACCTGACTTTGATCTGAATGTTTACCTTTTCTGTTGTACTTGGTGTGTTAACTTGTATGTTGTGGGCTTGTGACGTGTGAGTGTCACACGGCACACCATCGTCCCGAGAAGAATGGCACCTGCTTGTTAGGGTTGCAAGGGCGCATCAAATCTTATTTATCTTTTGCTCTGTCTTTACAAGCACTGATAGCCTGCTAACACACGAACACTACATGGGATCAGATCGACTTTATCCTACACGAATGACCCAGCGCATTATCACGCTCGAACACACAGGGTACCCAGCATATTTCAGACTGACATCCAGTACCCCATACCCGGTTGAACCACCCCATTCAGCCCTGGCCATATTGTTTTCGGCCTCTAAAAAACACTACTGCATTGTTTTTGGGCTTTGACAAGTGTTGTTTTCTATAGATTGGGCCGCCCAGCAAATGGGCTGCTGGTCCGCCACGGACTGGGAGGCTATAATAACAAGTTATATCATGGAGAGGCAAGCTAAAAAAAATACCCCGTCAAGAGCCACTGAAAAACAAATTCGCGTCTGACGTTCTTCTTCAGTCTTTCCTCTGCTGGTTGTCCCGCCGCCCAAACCAGCGCGGCTGGACTGCCTGCTGCCGCCCAGGGGCCGACGGCACTGCCTCGCGCCATGCTCCCCACCCCCTCTTAAATCTAGCTCGCTCGATACCCCAACTTTTAGCGCGGGACAAAAGTTTCATCTTCTCCCCCCTTGGCCCTCGCGCTGCCGGGGGATTTAAGAAGCACGTCATCAAATGCACCACCGGCGATGGCTGCCTGTCACTAATCTCTCCAATTACGGAGACTGCAACGCGTCATCCATGTCCATCCGGGAGGTGTGTGAGCCGACGGCAGCAGCTTTTCTCACCGGGAGATGCGCCCTTTGACCGCGCGCCGCCGCTCTTACCTCCTCCTTAATGGCCCTCGCGACAGCCTATAAGACGCCGCCGCTGTACCCTCTATCCCCCAAATCCTCTCTCTGGCGCCTCCCATTCCCATCTCCAATCCACCAGCACGCCCTCGTCAATGGCGCAACTGGAGGGGCTCCCACTCGTGTTCAATTTTGGAGAGGAGGACGATGAGCATCCCGCGTACCCTCTGTATCCGTTATGGGATGAGATGGACCTGGGCTTGGAGATAATTGCCCAGAAGAAGGCGAAGGCGGAGCGGCTATTTGGGGCCCCCGCGCCCGCCGCAGATGAATGGCCTGCCTTGGATGCTGATGCCGCCGAAGCGTATTTCCACGCCCTCCACTCCAACTTTGCCCGATTCCACGCATTTTACCACGGCGGTGGCCGTGGCGGTGGCGGAGGTCGCGGCCGTGGGGGTGGCGCTGGCGGTGGCTGTGGTGATGGTAGTGACCGCGGCCATGGCGATGTCGGATGTCATGGCCGCAGGGGTGGCGTTGGCCGGGGCCGTGCGGCTGGCGCTGGCCGTGGCTAGTGTCTGGTTCAGCTTCAGCTTCTAAAAATGTAGTCATGGTGGAAGAAAATTAACTAGTACTACTATTGTTCGTCTGAATCAATCAACTATCAAAAGGGTGTTTTCTTTTTGCCAATGGTTTGATTCATATCGAACGGCTGGCATGCATTTTCTCTTACATCTTCTATCTCCCGTCTTCTTCTTCCTCCAGCCTCCCAAACCAGCGACGGCCAGACAGCATGCTCCAGCCACCCTGCGGCCGGCGACTGACGCGAAACAAATGTTTTGCCAGCAGAAATATAAATAGTAAAAGCGAAAAAAGAGCCTCACCTCCAGTGAAATACTGACATCTCGGACCCACCAGGTTGTCATCAACGTAGTATTTTTTTTGAGAAACTCATCAATGTAGTAAATAAACGAGTGAATTAAACAAGGAGAGGCAGTCACCAAAGACTATTTTATAACTGGGCTTTGGCCTGCCCAGCGTATTTTATGCGCAGCCCACGACATGCTGACACGAGGATCCAGCAGTTCTCGAATGGGCTGTGGGACGCGGAATTACCTTTTTTTTAAGAAAAAATGCATAGCTAAGTTCTTATTTTCTACTCCCTTCGTATAAAAATATAAGACATTTTGGTAGGCTAAAATAGCCTAAAAATGTCTTATATTTTATAATAATGTTGTGGTCAGACCAACATTACTATTTAACCCAGAGAAGCAAATGTGTGTATTTCTAAACAAAGGTAATGGCTGTAAATTAACCGAAAATATTAAATGGGGCTTGTCCGCAACATTATTTTTTACTCCAGCCAAGAAATCGGTGTATTTCAAAAAAACAATTGGGCTTTAAATTCTACTAAAAAGGTTAATCGGTTGCAGTCCGCAACATTATTTTTTCAGCCATCCTGTAAATCATTAAAGAAAATCTCTTGTCCAAACGAATGCCCAGCCCAGTTTTTTTTATATCATTGCTCTGTCCAGCCAGCCCAGCAAATGCGTGTATTTTGAAAAGAAGCAAATGAGTTGTAAGTTCTAAGAAAAAAAGAATTATTGGTTGCAGCATGCCTGCAACATTATTTTTTTCACCCAGCCCAGCAAATGGGTGTATTTCGATTTTTTAAAAAATGGGTTGTAAATTCTAAAAAATATGAAATGGGCTGAATGTCAGGCACAGAATAGGAAGCTCACATTGTGGGCCCACGAGGGTGAAGCCCATGCAAGGCGTTGTCAACTTGGTCAACAAAACGATTCTTATAGCCGAGGCGTTGGATGTAAATCAAACGGCCAACGTGCTTCTTCAATCTCTCGTCCTCTTTCTCCCGCGCTGGCGGGACCGTGCTGGGCTGCAATTGCTTTTTGCGAATTGCTGGGCTGCAAATCTTGACAAGGAGGCATGCATTCGGCTTGCCCAGAAAATTGTTTGAAATCACTAATAAGAAAAAGGTTGTAAATATAAAAAAACACAACAAACTGGCAATTAGTTTCAAATTTAGGCTTTTTTCTTCGGATTTTGAGATTTTCAATATCATAAGATTTAATTTAATTTAATTTATTTTATTTTAAAATTAGTTTGAATCTAATGCAAAATTTTGGGATTAAACTAGTTCGGACTACACCGAAGTATGCGAAATTTCGTTGAATTTATTGACTGTGGTGCTGGTCCGAAAATGGGCCGTAATAAATTCCTTAAGAATTAGCAAATGGGCTGTAAATTATTCACAAAAATAGCAAATGGGTTGTATGCTGTCTACCACACATTTGGAGGCTGACTTGTGGGCCTACGAAGTTGACGGGTACGCAAGGCTTTCTCAACTTAGTGAACAATCAATTCTACCAGCGTGATCGTTCGATGTTAATCCAACGACCGATGTGCTTCTTCAATCTCTGATTTCTTGCTCCATCCGCCAAAACCAGTGCCGACGGGACCGCCTGCTCCCGACTCCGATGGACGGCTGTGCTGCCGCGAAGGACTCACCGCCCCACCCTATTTCCACCGCTAGCCAGTCCATCCCTCTACTCACCCACACCTTCTGTTGTTCTCCGGCGACAGCCTCACACCGCAGCCAAACCAGTCAACCCTCGTACTCCCCTCCCCGTGGGCATCCACTTCCGAGTCTTCCCCGGCTTCGGGTCGTTCCCACCCTTAGCCTAGCCGTCGTCCACCGCCTTGGTGCTCTTGGCACGGCGTCGTCAACGCGGTCAACGAACGACACCCATCGGAAGAGGACTGTACGTGCAGAGGCTGACAGCTGGGACCCACATGGTCCATGGTCGCCTCCTTATCATGCGCAAGAAAAATGATTCCTCCCCCTGATAGCTTGGACCCACCAGCTACATCTTCGCATGCAAGGAAGTGTGTCCTTATTACGCGCAAAAAAAATGACTCCTCCCCCTGACATCCGGGACCCACAAGCTACATCTTCCCACGGAAGGAAGTACCTCCTTATTACGCGAAAAATAAATGATTCCTCCCCATGACAACTGGGACCCACCAAATTTTGAGGCTGACTTGTGGGCCTACTAAGTTGACGCATACGCAGGGCTTTGTCAACTTAGTCAACAAACGATTCTAGCAGCAGTGACCGTTGGATGTTCATCCAACAGTTGTCCTGCTTCTTCAATCTCTGATCTTCTTGCTCCAGCCGCCCAAACCAGCGCCGGGGGGACTGCCTACTCCTGCTCCTGCGGCCGGCTGTGATGCTGCGCAGGCCTCACTGCCCCACCCTACTCCCACCTCTGGTCAAGCCTTCCCTCTACTCATCCACATCCCCTGTTATTCTCCAGCAATGGCAGCCTCACACCGTAGCCGAACTAGTCAACCCTCGTACTCCCCTCCGCGTGGGCATCCACTGCCACATCTTCCCCGGCTCTGCGTCGTTCCCTTCCTAGGCCTCGCTGACTTCCACCGCCTTGGTGCTCTCGGCGTGGCGTAGTCAACCTGGTCAATGAACGACAGCCATTGAAAGAGGACTGTACGCGGTGAGGCTGACAGGTGGACCCACCAGCTACATCTTCGCACACAAGGAAGTGCCTCCTTATTACGTGCAAAAAAATGATTCATCCCCCTAACAGCTGGGACCCACCATTCACACGCAAGGAAGTGCCTCCTTGTCCTCCCTTATAGCTGGGACCCACCCGGTCGAAGCGTACATAGCGTTGTCTGTCTGGTCGCGAACGTGTACGTACATACTGGTCGATACGGGGTCCTGTTCATCGACTTGGGGTCTGGCGTACCACAAAATGGAGGAAATGGCCTTCTGCTCGACCACCTACGGTCAAAACAGGGTCATGTTCATCGCCTGGGGGTCTGGCGTACCGTAGAATGGAGGAAATAGACTTCTCATCGAGTGCCTACGGTCGAAACGGGATCCTGTTCATCGGGAGGGGTGTGGCGTACCGCAAAACGGGACTCCACGGGCTACTGTTCATCCACGGTCGACCTCCCTCCAGCCTCCACCAGTTCATCCACCGTCGACTTCCTCCAGCCTCCACCGGCTACTGTTCATCCAGCCTCCATGGGGTCCTATTCATCCACCCCCAACCGGCTGGCCTCCTCGGGGTCCTGTTCATCCAGCGCCAATAACCTTCACACGGCCAGGGTACTGTTCATCCACAGTCAACCCACCGGCTGGGGTGGGGTGTATGAGCGAGCGACAGCTACGTGAACTGTTCATCCACAGCCAACCAACCGGCTCGATCAATGCGTCTCGACTCGTGTCTACGTGTATCGCGCGCGCGGTAGCAACGGGCACTATTCATCGAGAGGCAACCCAACACCGGCTGGCTACGTCTCGCATGGGGGCTCAGTCGGGTTTAGTAAGCAGTGAGAAGGATCGATTGGGTTCAGTTAGCAGCGAAGGAATCGCTCGGGTTCAGTTAGCAACGAAGGGATCGCTCGGCTTCTGTACGTAGTGGGATCGATCGCTCGGGTTCAGTACGTGTAGTAGTGTGAGGGATCGATTGATCACTCGGGTTCAGTAAGCGAATGCCTCGCTCGGGTTCAGTTAGCGAATGCCTCGCACACACGCGCGCGTACGAGAGAAACGCGCAAACCACACTGCATCGCTCGGCCCCGACCACCCACCGTAACCGGGAATTCCCCAAAAATTTCCTCGGCCTCACTTCTACCATGATTTTTTACGTCATGGACGGCCCAAAGAATGTCATGCGGGTGCATCTCCGGCCCACCCAGGACGAAAAGCCCATTTTCTGTCATAATTTTTGTCATAGAAGTAGGAGCCCACCACATCTATGATGATACGTGTTTTTGTCACAATTATTGTCATAGAAGTGTGACAACCATGACAGAAAAAGTTTTCGTTCGGGCCATAATGTCACGGATGTGTCTTTTTTTTGTAGTGTCTACATCTTTTACATTAAAGCGGCAATCTCGTGGCTCCAGCCATCATGCCGTGACGTGTAGGCCACTTAACATTACATCATATAACCATCTCATACATAAACTCATTATCATGACTGTCGGCCCAGTGGGAACCAGGGTACGACCATGCTCGGGAGGGCCCGTGAGGCTGGTCTTGCCTCGGCCGCTCCGGAGGAGGCCGCCTCGCGAGGGGCGAGCCTTGCGAGGCCCCTCTACGCCAGGCCAGGCCCTGCCGAGGCCGCCAAGCACCAAGTTACCTCGCGAGCGCACCTTGCCGCACTACTTGCAAAAACATGGCAGTTTTCCTGGTGCAGGGTACGAAGGCCTCAGGAGCCCCCCTCGGAAGGCCTCGCGGTGGGTCCTACGGACGGAGGGCCTCATGAGGGGCTGCGCCTCATGAGCTGTGCCCTACTAAGGACTCGCCCCAAGCCGCACGCCTCAAAGGAGCTAAGTCTAAAGCACCCCTCGGGTCCCTTCCCTCTCGTTTCTCTCTCGTGGTCTCCTGACTTCCTTGGCACGAGCCGCCTGCACGTCAAGGGGGGACCCTGAGCATCGCGCCTCAGGGACTCCTACTAGCCCTAAGAGCCCTACACCCTCTGGCCTTGCCGAGCGCACGCTCTGGGCATCCTAGCGATGGTGTAGCCTGCCTCGGGGGCTGGGTAACAGCGACACAGGGCACAAAGGCAATGTAAAAGGGAAATAAAGGCCTCGGGAGGAAAACGAAAATGCATAAATCATTAAGTGCTTACAGCAAAAGTATCATGCAAATGTTTTTACGCCCCTGCGGGGCCACGTCTACCCTATTACAGCAACAGGTCAAGGGGAATTCAACCGCGTGAGGCGCCGCCGTTGCCTCTCCCACCGGTGTCGCGAGGGGGCTCGCCGCTGTCGCCGCTGACTTCAGGCTCAAAGGCATACAGCCTGACGAAGCCGGCCACGTGCTCCCTCATAGCCTCCTCAAGGGGTTCGCGGAGCTCCGCCGGGACAGGGGTCACCACCCGCCCGAAGTCGAAGCGATCGTCGAGGCGGAGGAGGTTGCTGAAGAGTCGCTGTTAGGGCATATTTTACCCCAGTGGTTTCGATGATTGATGACAATGTGTTTTGCGTACTAATCGTGTGCATTGACCTTTTCAGAGATTATATTGATAGGCACGAGACGGTTTATCTCCCCTCGATGGTAAAGAGTGAAGACGGTTATTTTCCGACGATTTCTTTTTGGTGGATTTGAGTCGTAGGAAACCCGTACTATTAAGAGGGGGTCCGCGTTAGAAAGGTATGGGTGGAATCAACACGTACACAGCCCCATATGCACCCACAGCTTCCTTTCCCTTCTCTGGAGCCTTTCCTATGCTTTCTGTGGATATTCAGTAGCATGCAAGCGGTAGTACCGCTGGTGCCCACGGTAGTACCGCTTATGCGGTAGTACCGCTGGGTACTTTTGTGGCACTGCCGCTTGGGGTTTCCCCGAGCGTGCAACTCTCTGTTGCCGGTCTGCAATTCACGGTAGTAGCGCGGTAGTAGCACGGTAGTACCGCTCTGGCGGTACTACCGCCCGTACTACCGCCGCCACTACCGCTTGCGGGGTTTCCTCCGTGCGCGCTTCTGTTTCCATTTTCCCTTAAGCAGCAGTAGTGCGGTACTAGGACGGTAGTACCGCTTCGCACGGTACTGCCGCCCTAGCTGCCTCTACTACTGCTGCCTCACCTGGTCTAAACTCCCTAAGCGGTAGTACCGTCAAGGGCAGCGGTAGTACCGCTCCGGCGGCACTACCGTTGTGCATTCTGTGTAGTTCAGGCTTGTGTGGGGTAGTACCGCCTAAGCGGTAGTACCGCTCCTAGGAGCGGTAGTACCGCTTGGCTGCGGGCACATGGCAGAAAACGGTTGGATTTTTGTCCCTCTATATAAGGAGGGGGTCTTCTTCTTCCTAAAGTAGGCCTCTTCCCGCAAGCTCCATTGTTGCTCCAAAATCTCATTCTTGCCCGATCTCTCTCCCTAGCCAATCAAACTTTTTGATTCTTTAGGGATTGGTTGAGAATGCCCCGATCTACACTTCCACCAAGAGAAATTTGATTCCCCCCATTAATCCCTTGCGGATCTTGTTACTCTTGGGTGTTTGAGCATCCTAGACGGTTGAGGTCACCTCGGAGCCACATTCCATTGTGGTGAAGCTCCGTGGTGGTGTTGGGAGCCTCCAATTAAGTTGTGGAGATTGCCCCAACCTTGTTTGTAAAGGTTCGGTCGCCGCCTTTAAGGGCACCACTAGTGGAATCACGGCATCTCGCATTGTGTGAGGGCGTGAGGAGAATACGGTGGCCTTAGTGGCTTCTTGGGGAGCATTGTGCCTCCACACGGCTCCAATGGAGACGTACTTCCTCTCAAAGGGAAGGAACTTCGGTAACACATCCTCGTCTTCACCGGCTCCACTTGTGGTTACTTCTTACCTTTACTTTGTCCTTGCTTTACTCGTATTGTATCTTGTGCTTGCTTGCTTGTGTTGTGATTGTTAGCATCATATAGGTTGCTCACCTAGTTGCACATCTAGACAACCTATTTTGTTGCTAACCCTAATTTGTTAAGAAAGCTAAAAATTGGTAGTTGCCTATTCACCCCCCCCCCTCTAGTCAACCATATCGATCCTTTCAATTGGTATCAGAGCCTCGTCTCTTTATTAAGGGTTTCACCACCCGAAGAGTATGGTTGACAACGGGGATCGGGATGAGGAAGTGCCCGAGGCCATGGAGTTGAACTCGGTCACCCGAGACGACTTAAATGAAGCTATGGCTTCACTTAAGACGTCTATGACGACCGAGGTCAAGTCCATGCTTAAAGAACTCCTTGAGGGGTTGAAGTCTACTCCCGATCCTTTGCTTGTGGTTAATCCCACCGCATCTGTGTCGGAGGCCAATTCCGGCAAGGAAGCAGCTAAAGGCACTCAAACCTCTTCCCCTCATGGTAAGAATGGGACGGGAACCTATTCCTCGGTTCCCCCTCCCCCGGTCTATGGAAGACCGGTCCCTACACCTCATATTAACAATCTTGGTCCACCTCCTAAGCTTGTGAAGGGTGATTTTGCTAATTGGGTTTTTCGTATCAAGTCTCATTTGAATCACAGCTCAACAAATCTTTGGAGAATCATCAAGCAAGGCTTCTACCCACATGACCCAAGCAACCTCACTCCAAGAGAAGAGGCGGACAATCAATACAATCACTCCGCATTATTCATCCTCCAATCCGCAGTGCTGCCCGAAGATCTAGCTCACTTGCGCCCCTTCTCCCGTGCAAAGGATTGTTGGAAACACATTATATCTTTGTACAAGGGGAGCTCAAGAATTCAACGGTCCAACTTTGAAGTGGTGCTTGATGAGGCCGATGAGTTTGTGATGAATGAATATGAGGATCCTCGGGATCTCTACCGAAGATTGACAAATCTTGCGGTCGCTCTTCAAGATCATGGGAGCAAGGATACGGATGATAATTGGATCAAGCGCAAGTTTCTCAAGGCCATCATGCCATTCAACAAGGCAATGTCCTCCGTGATCCGTCAAAGACCGGACTTCCACACATTGTCTTCAAGTGAAGTGTTGGATGAGTTTATTGCCATGAACATCATGAACAAGACCGCTGACAATGCTCTAGCTCGTGTCCGATCAAAGAAAGGCTCACCCAACCTTGCTTTGAAGGCCAAGGGGATTCCGGAAGAAGAAGAAGAGGAAGAAGAAGAGAGTTGCCCCGAAGACACCAAATATGCTTACCACGAGCACATGGCTCTTGCGTCAAGGCAATTTTGGGGCAACAAGAGAAACACAAGGCCCAACTCCTCCAAGAACAACTCAAAGGGCAAGCAACGAGTAAGGACTTGTTACAATTGTGGCAATGTGAGTCACTTTGTGGCGGATTGCCCGTATGAGAAGAGGGAGGACAATGGTGGCAAGCTCATCCGCAAAGACAAGGCCAAGTCCTTCCCCAACAAGAACAATTTCAACAAGAAGGTGCCTCCAAAGGGCTTGGTGGCACAAGAAGAGTACATCTCTGATGATGATGATGAAGATACAAGCGGTGAAGGAATGGCAACGGCAACCGTGGCCATTGCCACCTCTTCCCCAACCAAGGTGTCTCTCTTCGGCACCCCCAATGAAAACATCATCGCCAAGTGCCTCATGGCCAAAGGTATCAACAAGGTAACCTCCAACATCAAAACTACTACCACTACTACACCTTCATTGTTGGATTGTGTGGATGATAGTGAGATGGTAAAGGTTGATGAGAACGAGTTCGATAAGTTCTTGAGTAAGCTCAAAGGTGAGACCAAGAAGCACTTTGTTGCTCTCTTGGAACAACTTGGTGAGGCCAATGATATCATTGAGTCTCACGAAGAGACTATCACTAACTTGCAAGGCCATAGTCGTGATTATGCTAACGATATTGCGGATCTTTCCATTGCTCTTGAGGAAGAGCGAGGTCTTCGTTTGGCTCTTGAGGAGTCACACAACGTTGATCTTGCTCAACTAAAGAAAGATCTTGAACATGCTCAAGTTCTTACTCGTGCGCTCAAATCCGACAAGGTTGACCTTGGAGTTGGCCATGCTAGACTCAAGGAGGAGTTTGAGCTACTTGACAAAGCCCACAAGGCTTTGAAAAGTGCTCATGGCTCTCTCAAAGAGTCTCATGATCAACTCCAAGTGAAGTTAACAACGGAAATAGCCACTTGTCCTCCTTTCGTTTTAATTGATAATGCCATTGCTACTAACCCTTGTTGTGAGCATGAGCATCTTGTGGAGAAGAATGCCAAGTTGAAAGAGCAAATCGAGAAAGGCCTTGTGACTTGCATACAAGGCGAGAAGAACCTCAACGAACTTTTGAGCAATCAAAAGGAAGTTGTGGCAAAGGAGGGACTTGGGTTTGTGCCCAAGTCAAAGAAGAAGAAGAACAACAAGACCAAGAAATCTCTCCCTCTCAAAGAGGTATCTATCAAGAAGGGAGAGGGTGCTCATAAGGAGAAGAAGAACAAGGTGGTGGGTGGAAATGTCAAGAAGGACAAACACACTCCATCGAACAAAGCCGGCGACTTTAACCCTTCTTATGTTTTATGTCGTGCTAGTGATGGGCATGTTTATGCCAAATTTATTGGTTCTTATTATGAGTACATTGAATGGTCTATTTGGGTCCCTAAGACCCTTGTTACTAACATCAAAGGATCCATTCAAAAATGGGTACCTAAAACCAAGCATTGATCTCTTGTAGGAGTTTGCTTCCGGTGGAGGATCATGGTTGCTTGATAGTGGAGCAACAAATCATATGACCGGGAGCAAGCATTTGGTGGTGGACGTGCAACCAAGCTCATCTATGCCCACTCATGTTCAATTCGGTGATGCCTCAACATCTAAGGTATTGGGTCTTGGCAAGGTTGTGATTTCTCATGATTTATCAATTGAGAAAGTCATGCTTGTTGAGACCCTTGCATACAATTTACTTTCTGTTCGTCAACTCTACTTATGGGCTTTGCCACATTCTTTGACCTTGATACCGTGGCCCTTTTGTGGAGCAAGACTCTTAAAGTAGCTTTTGTTGGACATGTCGAGAACGGTCTCTATGTGGTTAACTTCTCGGAGCGACCCACTAAGACCGCGACTTGCCTAATGGCTAAAGTTGATGTGGGGTGGCTTTGGCATCGCCGACTAGCCCATGTCAATATGAGATCTTTGCAAAGTCTCCTCAAGGGGGATCACGTTCGTGGACTAACAAATGTGAGTTTTGCCAAAGATCGTGCTTGCAGTTCCTGTATCGAAGGAAAGCTACATGAGACGGCTCACCGACCCACGACTATCATCTACTCGAAGAGGCCCTTGGAACTCCTTCACATGGATCTCTTTGGTCCTCCATCCTTTGATAGTCTTAGGGGAAGAAAGTATTGCTTGGTGATTGTGGATGACTATTCGAGATACACTTGGGTATATTCCTTCAAGAGGAAGAGCGAGACCCAACAAACCGTCATCGACTTTGCCAATGAAGCTCAACGTCAACATGAGGCAAAGATATTGATGAATAGAAGTGACAACGGTACCGAGTTCAAGAACTACACCTTGGATGAGTTTCATAGTGATGAGGGGATCAAGCATCAATACGCCGCACCATATACCCCTCAACAAAATGGTGTAGCGGAGAGGAAGAATCGGACGTTGATGGACGCAGCAAGGACCATGATGGCGGAATTCAAGTCTCCGTACAACTTTTGGGCCGAAGCCATCAACACCGCATGTCATGCATCCAATCGGCTCTACCTCCGTAAAGGCTTGAACAAGACTCCATATGAGATACTTACCAGTAACAAGCCTAACCTCAAGTACTTTCGGGTGTTCGGATGTAAGTGTTTCATTCTCAAGAAAGGTACTCGTTTGTCTAAATTCGAATCTAGAGCTCAAGAGGGCATATTTGTTGGTTATGCTACAAACTCTGATGCTTACCGTGTCCTCAACAAGTCCAACGGACTTATTGAGGAGACGTGTAACGTAGAGTTTGATGAAAATAATGGCTCCCAAGTGGAGCAAAGTGGTCTTTGTGATGTAGGTGATGAAATTCCTCCCCAAGCCATAAGAAGAATGGGGATTGGTCAAATACTCCCCATTGAGTAACCCCTTGTGGCCGAAGGAGAAGGACAATGCTCTACGCAAGTGGAGCCATCACCAACCATTGACCCACACGCTTCCGAAGAACAAACTGAAGGCCCTCAACCAAGTGATCAAGATCAAGGGCAAGATCAACCTCAAGATGATGGTGATGCACCAAATGATGCCCAAGATCAAGATCACGACACCGAGCAAGCTCAAGATCAAGGGCAAGCTCATGATCAAGAGCAAGCTCAAGATGACGCTCAAGATGTTCAAGATGATCCTCCTCAAGTGACTTTGGAGGAGTTATTGGAGCGTCGTGCCGCCAAGATTGCTTCTAAACTCAAGCATCAACAACATGTCTTGGAGAATGTCTATGGAAGCTTAAAAAAAGGGGTAACCACTCGTAAACAATTAACAAACTTTTGTGAGCATCACGCGTTTGTTTCTTGTGTTGAACCCCAAAAGGTACATGAAGCGCTCGAGGACACGGATTGGCTTGAAGCCATGCATGATGAACTCAACAACTTCGAGCGCAACAAAGTGTGGACATTGGTTCCAAGGCCGACGGAGAATCATAATGTCATTGGAACCAAATGTATCTTCAAGAACAAGCAAGATACGAACGGTGTTGTCACTTGAAACAAGGCAAGATTGGTGGCACGAGGCTACTCCCAAGTCGAGGGTATCGACTACAGTGAAACCTTTGCTCCCGTTGCTCGTCTTGAATCTATTCGTATGTTGCTTGCATATGCTTCTCATCATGATTTTAAGTTGCAACAAATGGATGTCAAGAGTGCATTTCTTAATGGTCCTCTTAATGAGTTGGTATATGTCAAACAACCCCCGGGGTTCGAGGATCCCAAGTTCCCCAATCATGTATACAAGCTCGATAAGGCACTCTATGGCCTTAAACAAGCCCCACGTGCATGGTATGAGCACCTTACCGAGTTGTTGCAAGACCATGGGTTTGAAATTGGGAAAATAGATCCCACTCTTTTTACTAAGAGGGTTAAAGGGGATTTGTTCATATGCCAACTATATGTTGATGATATTATCTTTGGTTCTCCTAACAAAGCTTTCAATGATGAGTTTGCCGCACTCATGACCGAGAAGTTTGAGATGTCTATGATGGGAGAGTTGAAGTTCTTTCTTGTGTTCGAAGTCAAGCAAAGAAGAGAAGGAACCTTCATCAACCAAGCCAAATATACCCAAGACATGCTCAAGAGATTCAAGCTAGAAGATGTCAAGACGGCCAAGACTCCAATGCCTACCAAGTGCTAACTTGACATCAATCCCAATGGTAAAGTGGTGGATCAAAATGTATACCGTTCCATGATTGGGTCCTTGCTTTACCTTTGTGCATCTAGGCCGGATATCATGTTGAGTGTGGGAATGTGTGCATGGTTTCAAGCCGTGCCTAAGGAAAGTCACTTGGTGGCGGTCAAGCGAATCTTTCGATATTTGGCTCATACCCCAAACTTTGGCTTATGGTACCCCAAAGGAGCAAGCTTTGATCTCATGGGATATTCGGACTCGGATTGGGCGGGAGACCGTGTGGATAGGAAGTCAACTTCCGGAGGGTGCCAATTCCTTGGTCGCTCTTTGGTGAGTTGGTCTTCGAAGAAGCAAAATTGTGTGTCTCTTTCCACCACCGAGGCCGAGTATGTAGCCGCCGCAAGTTGTTGTGCTCAATTGCTATGGATGAGGCAAACTTTAAAGGATTACGGTGTCACTTGTGACAAAGTGCCTCTTTTCTGTGACAATGAAAGTGCAATCAAGATCTCCTACAACCCGGTGCAACATAGCAAGATGAAGCACATTGAGATTCGTCATCATTTCATCCGGGATCATGTCAAGCGTGGAGAGATTGATATTATTCATGTTGGAACTCAAGAGCAACTAGCAGATATTTTCACGAAGCCATTGGATGAAGCAAGATTTCGCGAGTTAAGGCATGAGCTAAATATCATTGACTCGAGCAACGTGTCTTGAATCTCGTCACACCCCACCTCATTCATCATGATTATCTTGTTCAATATGTAGGCATCGACATAGGGGGGGTGTTGTTCTCTCAATGAACTCTCCCTCCCCCCATTATGCATAAATTGATCAAGTCTTTCACTTTAGCCATTTTTGATGGTTCATGTGCTTCAAAGATGAGTTTTGGTCATGGGCCCAAGGTTAAAATCTTCGCGGTGCCATACCAATTGACTCAAACATAGGTGACTTCGGTCACCGCCCTCTCTTTGAGAGGTTTTGTTCGTTTGGTTTGAGGTGTGCTTTCTCGTTCTAGGCTTTATTTTGTTGGATCACTCCATGTGTGCTCTTGTTTTTGGTTGCCTTTGACCATGGATGATCCCTTCCCATTTGCGGTGTTTTCGAGTCTCCAACTTAAGCCTTTCCTCTCAAACCCCTAGTTTTTGCATAAGCCAACTTTTTGTCTGTGTGCTGTTCTGTCTCCCTGTCTGCGGTACTACCACTGTGCGGGAGTGGTACTACCGCTTCAAGCGGTACTACCGCTTCAAGCGGTACTACCGCTCAAAGCTAGCGGTACTACCGTTCGAGCGGTACTACTGGGCCTCCTGCCCGGTAGTAGTACCGGGGCGGTACTACCGCTACTCCTAGCGGTACTACCGCTTAGAGGGATGCTGTGGGGTTAAGTGTCGGGCAGGGGGAGTTCTAACTCCCCCATACCCTTTCACTCTTCCTCCCCACGCCTCTCTCTCTCTCACAGGCGACGAAGAACTGCCCCGGCCGCCGCTCCGGCTGGCCGATTCCGTGCCGTCTTCCACGTTTCCGTCCGGTGGAGTCCATCCCCACCATCTCCTCTCGCCATGGAACCCGGTATTGCCCCCTTTCGTTGTTCCTACGGTTCTCTCCTTTGAATCTAGGTTTCTAGGGCAATGCATGTTGGTTTCTCAATTTTTGGCTAAATCAGGGCTTGAGTAGGACGTTGGATGACTGCTAGATAGGAGGATTGAAGTTTTAGTGGTATATTTTTGAATTTGTGATCTCCGGTACTACCGGATCTGGGGAGGTCGTGCGTCAGTTCCCAGAGCGGTACTACCGCTCCAGAGCAGCGGTACTACCGCTCTGGCGGTACTACCGCTCTGGCGGTACTACCGCTCGAGGTCCCAACTTCCAGAATTATCCACTAACATTTCATTTCTCAGTTTTGTTTCTTCTTGGCTTATGCATAGGTTGTATTCATGTTTTTCCTCGCTGTGTTGTGTCTAGTTCAGGTGGTAGTAGCTCCAAGGTTCGTCGCAAGAATGCGAATCCTCCATCCAAGCGTGGGCGCACCCATTACGCCAGGCCTATCTATTCTGAGGGAGAGGAAGAAGAAGAGGCTGCCCCGACACCTCCACCTGCTCGTCGTCAGTCAGCCAGGAACAAGGGCAAGTCTAGTGCCAAGTCTGTTGCTCGCAAAAAGAAGTCTCCTGTCAAGACTGCAGCTGAAATGAAGCAAAATGAGTATTGGCAGTACCGCGAGAGGAACCCATACTGTCGTCCTCAAGACGCATCTCTTGTGAGCCGTCCCTTCTGGACCAAGGATCAATCATTGGTGTATTTTGACAGGATCAAGGCCAAGAAAAATCTGTTTGTCAGGACCAAGTCCATCAACATTGAGCATATGGAGAAGGACCGTGCATACTTTGGAGAAGCTCTTGACCTTTGTATGCAGTTCAACATTGTGCCCATCATGACATTCAACTATGACTTTGATGCAGAGTTGGTTGCTCAGTTCTTTGCAACCGTGTGGTTTGGGACAGGTGAGGAAAGGACTACGATCTGGATGACTCACGGTAGACAGCTTCGTGCCACTTTTCTTGAGTTCATGGGACTTCTGGGCTATCCCGATGAGGGGCTGAAGAAGCCCCTTGGTCTGCGCCCTCACCATGAGGGTGGACCTACTCACAAGGATAATCTGCTTCCCCACATGACCATCACTCAGACAGATAAGGGATCCAAGAAGGAGCTGAAACCTTTCTTTGATATTATGCATCGCATTTTCCGGCACTCTTTTTCCTCGAGTTGGAAACTTGGACATGGTGCACGGACACTTGGTGGATATGCTATTGTTGTGCCACTCTGAGAAGGGCACGGGAGCTGTTTTGGACGTCTCTCATGTCATGTGGAAGGAGCTTGTGAATGCAACCTATGGTGATCACGTGCCGATCTATGCTCCCTTCATCTTCAGACTCATTGTGAGCACTTGGACTGCCATGTTCCCTGGGGAGCAGCTTGAGACCGGGCCTCTGACTACTCATGAGACGATCAATTTGCGCCAGAAGGAGCTCTGGGCTCCCACCCGTCGTGTTGTGGGCGTGCCACTTGCTTCTGAGGAGGATGTGGAGGATTCTGACTATGTGCCCGACCCCGAGCACTCGTCTGGTTCGTCTGGTTGGGCTGCCAAGCTCAAGAGCAAGGTGAAGAAGTTGTTTTGTCTTCAGACGGATGTTCAGCACAAGATGTACTTGGCATATGTGGATGCCAAGAAGGCACGTCAGCAGAGGAAGGCCATCATGAGGAAACTTGATATTGCTGTTGAGAGCGGTTCTGAGGCAGTTATAACTCCTGAAGACAACTGGATTTCATCTTACTCCTGCTGGACTGACTTGGATGATTCCATCACCAGCGCATCGGCACCCGCCCCGGAGCAGGAGCACGAGGAGGAGGAGTCTGAGGATCCCGAAGATTCGGAGGAGACGTCTGACGAGGAGTCCAATGCTGAGGACTCCGACGAGTCCATGGGAGGAGACTAGTGCTACCACCTGTTGGCGCATAGTGTCACTCTTTGCCCTTTTGGTGTCTCGATGCCAAAGGGGGAGAGAGTCTAGGACCGGGGTTTGCATTTGTTTTCTGCAGGGTGTTGCTGAGTCACAAGCTTGCCTTTATTTGCTTTGATTTCTTGGTTGTGAACTCCTTTATCTTCATTTGCTTTGGTTTGGTGTGAGACTCTATCATATGGTGTAATACATATGCTACCCTAGTTATCTTAATTATGTCTCGTTGTGTGTGAGTTTATGCTTATTGTTCGTATTGCAATCATGCTTAGCATTGTATATTATGTTGTTGCAAGTTTTGCCCTATCTATAAAATATAGGGGGAGTGTTGATCCTAGTGTGTGCACTTTGCATTCCAAAGGCATACTCAAGTAGTGCACACATCTAGGGGGAGCCTGTCTATATTTTGTAGATAGTTGGTTTGCATTCCTATCTCTTATTTCCTTTGTGCAAATCCCGTGTTAGGGCATATTTGCGGACTAATCGTGTGCATTGACCTTTTCAGAGATTATATTGATAGGCACGAGACAGTTTATCTCCCCTCGATGGTAAAGAGTGAAGACGGTTATTTTCCGACGATTTCTTTTTGGTGGAATTGAGTCGTAGGAAACCCGTACTATTAAGAGGGGGTCCTCGTTGGAAAGGTATGGGTGGAATCAACACGTACACAGCCCCATATGCACCCACAGCTTCCTTTCCCTTCTCTGGAGCCTTTCCTATGTTTTCTGTGGATATTTAGTAGCATGCAAGCGGTAGTACCGCTGGTGCCCATAGTAGTACCTCTTATGCGGTAGTACCGCTGGGTACTTCCGTGGCACTGCCGCTTGGGGTTTCCCCGAGCGTGCAACTCTCTGTTGCCAGTCTGCAATTCACGGTAGTAGCACGGTAGTACTACTCTGGTGGTACTACCACCCATACTACCGCCACCACTACCGCTTGCGGGGTTTCCTCCGTGCGTGCTTCTGTTTCCAGCTTCCCTTAAGCGGTAGTAGTGCGGTACTAGGACGGTAGTACCGCTTCGCACGGTACTGCCGCCCTAGCTACCTCTACTACTGCTGCTTCACCTGGTCTAAACTCCCTAAGCGGTAGTACCGCCAGGGGCAGCAGTAGTACCGCTCCGGTGGCACTACCGTTGTGCATTCTGTGTAGTTCAGGCTTGTGTGGGGTAGTACCGCCTAAGCGGTAGTACCGCTCCAAGGAGCGGTAGTACCGCTTGGCTGCGGGCACAGGGCAGAAAACGGTTGGATTTTTATCCCTCTATATAAGGAGGGGGTCTTCTTCTTCCTAAGGTAGACCTCTTCCCCCAAGCTCCATTGTTGCTCCAAAAGCTCATTCTTGCCCGATCTCTCTCCCTAGCCAATCAAACTTGTTGATTCTTTAGGGATTGGTTGAGAAGACCCCGATCTACACTTCCACCAAGAGAAATTTGATTCCCCCCACTAATCCCTTGCGGATTTTGTTACTCTTGGGTGTTTGAGCATCCTAGATTGTTGAGGTCACCTCGGAGCCACATTCCATTGTGGTGAAGCTCCGTGGTGGTGTTGGGAGCCTCCAATTAAGTTGTGGAGATTGCCCCAACCTTGTTTGTAAAGGTTCGGTCGCCGCCTTCAAGGGCACCACTAGTGGAATCACGGCATCTCGCATTGTGTGAGGGCGTGAGGAGAATACGGTGGCCTTAGTGGCTTCTTGAGGAGCATTGTGCCTCCACACCGCTCCAACGGAGACGTACTTCCTCTCAAAGGGAAGGAACTTCGGTAACACATCCTCGTCTTCACCGGCTCCACTTGTGGTTACTTCTTACCTTTACTTTGTCCTTGCTTTACAAGTATTGTATCTTGTGCTTGCTTGCTTGTGTTGTGATTGTTAGCATCATATAGGTTGCTCACCTAGTTGCACATCTAGACAACCTATTTTGTTGCTAACCCTAATTTGTTAAGAAAAGCTAAAAAATGGTAGTTGCCTATTCACCCCCCCCCTCTAGTCAACCATATCGATCCTTTCAGTCGCATTGTCGCCTAGGTCTGCAGGTCGCGGCACGCTTCCTCGACGGTGGCATCTGTGTCCAGCAGTTGCCTCTTGAGGTCATCAACCTCGGCTTGGAGCTCATCCCGCTTGGCCGTGAGGCTCCTCTACTCGTCGAGAGCGGCCTGGGCAGCCGACAGCTCACGCTCCTTCGCCAGCAGGCGCTCCCGTTCCACCTCCTGCGCGGACGCAGAGGCCGCGAGCTCGTCTTCCCGGGTCTTGGCGTTCGTCTCGCTGGTAGCGACCGCCTCCTGGGACCTAAGGATCTCCTCTTCGTGCTTCGGGATCTCATCCTCGCGGGATGCGAGCCGGCCCTCGAGGGCCTCCGCAGCCTCCTCCCGCGCCTTAAGTCGGCGCTCATGCGAGGCAGCTTGCTCCTGGAGCGTCTTCTCATAAGCATCCGCCTCCTCCCGCCGCTGCTTGGCTTCCTGGGCGTCTTCGAAGGCCTTCGCGAGGGACGCCTGGGCCTCTTTGGCGAGCTACTCACACTGCGCCTGCGCCTCCTCGTCCCGCCGGCGGTCGAGCTTCGCCGCCTCATGAAGCTGGCTCCACCCCTCCGCTAGCCTCCGCCGCTCCTCCGCGCAGAGCTCCGCCTCCTTCCCGAGCTCGCCTTCGAGGGCCTCAAGAGCCGCCTTGACGCCGTTGACGGCCCCGCTCCAGGGGGCGGTACCGCTCTCCCTCAGCACCAGGGCGCGGCTCGCCCAGGCCCCCTCATCGCCTGCTGGCGTCGGCAGGCGGGAGGGCGCAACCTCGAGCCCCTCTGGCTGCCCCCCGCCATCGCCCCCCTTCCCCGCAGGGGGCCCGGGATGGCCACTTCCGACACCGGTGGCGTCGCCCCACGCTTCGGCGCCGCCCTGAGCACTTCAAGGTCCGAGCACCCGGGCCCGGAGGTGGCTCCTGTGGGGGCTGCGTTGGCCTCCGCCGTGGCAGGCGTGATGCGCTGGGGAGGGGTCGGCGCTTCGCCCCCCTTCCCCGCCATCTCGACACCGACGACGGGGACCGCCTTGGGAGGCGCCAGCGCGGTCTCCTTGCCACTCCCCGGTCTCGCCGCTGGGGGCATCGGCGCGGCAGGCGAGGAGGTGTCTAGAGGAGGGGAGGGCCCTTCGACCTCGGCTTTCCTCTTCTTGGCCTTCTCCTCCTCCTCGGCGGCCGGCTCGGAGCTCCTGCACAGGCGACAGCTCATCAGGACCGCAGCAGCCAAGAAGCAGGGATCGATAGGAAGGGGCGGAGGAACTCACTCGTCCTTGGGGTAGAAGTGCCTCCTCTTCCGCTCCTTGATGGCGCTGCTGCTGCTGCCCCCATCGCGCAGCGCGCCTGGGCGGCCACCCGAGGGCGCGGCACGTTTCTTGTCAGGGTCGGCCGCCACCGTGATCCCCTCCGCCCGCTCCTCGCGAGGCTCGTCGCTCTCCGCGGCATCGCCTCCTCCCTCCCTCTCCAGCACGGGCCTGGCCGGCACGATGCAAAACGTGTCCCCGTCGTCGCCCTTGTCCCTGCCCAGCCTAAGCCAACGACGCACCGGCGGAGACGGAGGGGGTGGCGGAGACAACTCCTCGCTGCTCCCCTGCCCGAAGTCGGAGGCCTCGTGGTCGCCTGAGGAGGACCCCGTATCCGAAGAATCCTCGAGAAGCTCCTCAGGCTCCTCGAGGTCCGTCCGAATCAGCCCCCACTAGTCGAACTGGGGCATCACCACGACTAGTTCAGCCTTGTTGGACCAGCGGTGCTCTGGGCGCGCATCGTAAGGCACATCCTCTACCTCCCCTGGGAATAAAACTTCCCAAGCATCGGCCACGGCTTCGGCAGCTCGATGGGCCCCGCGCCGTTTCGCCCCTAACCGAGCGGAACGTGCGCGCCGCGGGCCCGGGGGCTACTGTCGGCCCAGTGGGAACCAGGGCACCACGGTCCGTCTGCCTCTGGCCCAGAGGACTGCGCTCGGGCTGGCCCGTGAGGCTGGCCTTGCCTCGGCCGCTCAGGAGGGGGCCACCTCACGAGGGGCGAGCCTCGCGAGGCCCCTCCCCTCCAGGCCAGGCCCTGCCGAGGCCGCCAAGCACCAGGTTCCCTCGCGAGGCCCCTCCCCGCCAGGCCAGGCCCTGCTGAGGCCGCCAAGCACCAGGTTCCCTCGCAAGGCTCCCCTCGCGAGGCCTTCTCACGAAGCAAGTCATACGGCGCCAGCCGCGGGGCTCCGCGCCCAGCACATGGGTGACGTCCCGCTGTCAGGATAAGGACAGCGGGGCGCGACCAAGCCCAGCTTCCATTCTAGTGATAAGGGAGCAGCGGCGTCTGCCTCCCCCAAAGCAGGACCCAAAGGCTTTCCTCTTTGGTGATAGAAGATCAGGACGGATCAGCGCGCCAGGATGGAGGTCATCGCCAAGCCCACCAGCCCGTCACGAGGAGCTGCTTTAGCAGGCAGAGACCGCCTTTAGTCAGGATAGGCCTGCGCGCTAGTCCCCCTTTGAATTGCCGCCCTATGGCTACCCTTTCCCGCTCATATTTTCGGGGAAGAGGACCAAGGCACTACAAAAGGGGCAGGGCTGCTTCCATATAAGGAGATCGACCCATTCTCCCCCACATCTCTTGTACCTCGAGCACAAGCTCTCCGCCACAGAGCAATCCAACATAAGCAGGAGTAGGGTATTACACCGCACGGTGGCCCGAACTTGGGTAGCTTGCGCGTCCCCTTCGTGTCCGGTGAGAGCCAGCGAGTCCGTCGCGTCCCCGTCGTAGTTGCTTTCGTGTCGTAGGTTGCCAAGCAAAGTCCCCCAGAGTTTGAATCCTAAGTTCTTGGAGAAGTTTCTTGGACGCAGATCCTAGACTCCGACAATGACGAAGGCTATACCACATCATATGCAAACCTGCAAAACCAAGTTAGACGTCCTCTAATCAGTTTGGCAAATTTTAATTACGTGGCTACTAGGGTTTCCGGATAATACTAACTACCTACGTGCACAATCAAGGCGATAATTCTTGTTGCTAGATTAACTTTCGGGGTGTGTGAAACAAAAGACTTAATTAAAAATCTCTAGCCCCACACTAAACTTCGTCAAATATGCGTGACCCCCTAGAAGATCGTTCATCTTCATCACCCTCTTGTGTACGTGGCGGTTCACTATTCTTGACTATGATTAAGCCCAAAGAACTGTTAGCAGATCGTCGACAGCCAGAGCCGAACGATTATAAGAACTTTGTACAAAACTACATCATGTCGTCAATGAATTGAACCGAAGCAACACTCATGGGAAGCATAGCAAGAACATCAAACCCTCACATCCACATGTGATCTAGATCAAAACCGGCATCTACTCATAGAACCGCTCATGATGCCACTGTTGGGAAACGTAGTAGAAAACAAAAAAATCGCCCTACGATGAACCAGGAACAATATGAAGATGCATATAGGTTTTGGATCAACGATCGTTATCAACTACGGAGTGCAGCGAAAGTAGACGAGTCGGTGTAGATCATACTTGGAGTCCCTCAAACTATTGATGACGACCCCGTGAACCGCCCTCGAACAGAACACCGAAAGCATGACCTCTCTACTTGGTTACAAGCGTACGGTCTTCACGATCCAGCAGCGCTTCGCTGTCCAGAACTAATCATTGTCAAAGAATTACAGGGAGGAGATTAGAACCACACTGGGCTTCTAATTATGAGGATTAGAGGAACAAGATCTAGCTCTAATTAGTCAACTAGGACCAACTAGAACTAGAACTAGATGAACTAGAGGAGGCTCCAAAACTTGTGTGTATAAAAGTGCCTTGAACCTCTAGTATATATAGGTTCAGGGGAGAGGGAGGGCCGCCACAAGGAGGGGAAGGAATCCCCTCCTTGCGCCAGCCAAAGGGGTGAATGAGTCGTCCTTCCCCCACCCCAATTCGGCCTCCCTTAAGGGGGAAAGGGGCGCCTCCCCTACATGGGCCCTTGTGGCCCAATTCTCTCTCCACCTTTTAGCCTTTTTAAGGCCCGTTGATATTAAATTAAATATAAAGCCTCCTAACAATTACTAGAGCCTTTTATTATTAATTTAACATCATCGGAAACATTTTCCACCTATATATATTATTTATCGGTAATACCCGGTATTGCCCGATAAACTTCGAAACGTTTCCGGTGACCCCGAAACGCTTCCGGTTCCTCTCGAAACTATTCCGAATATTAATGAAACATTTCCACAAATAAATCCTCAGTACTCTTGTCCTACTAACACTCAGCAAATCTTGATTACCTTAAGCTTGTGACCCCGTAGGTTTGTTAAATCATAGACATGAACGAAACTCCTTCGTTCAATGACCGATAGCGGAACCATGGACGTCCATATTGATCCCTATGATTACACGAATGACATTCGAGTGAACCTTTGGTTATCATGTGATGTTCCCTTTGCTTTGCGATACTTTACAAAACCCGAGATGATCGGTATCCTCCTGAGTCTCGTTACCTGTTTTGTTCTTCTTTCTCGTTGAAGTGTTCCGGCATCCCTGTGACATAGTCACCTGTGTCTAGCCAGACGATGATGGATGCCATCACACCGAGAGGGCCCTAAGAATATATCTCCATCGTCGGAGCAGCAAATTCCACTCTCGAGCTATCTAGTCCCTTGTTAAACTTTTTGATGAACTTGTAAGTTGTCGTTATGATCACCTAGTTACAGATGACGTTTGAGCTACCCCAAAGTCCACCGTATGGCAGGAAGTGACTATGATACTCTCATGGTCTGAGGAACTAAAACACATGCTAACACTCCATGTTATAACAATTGATTTCAGATGATATTATCTCAATGCATAACAAACAAGTTTGGGTTGATTCAATATGATCGTTCTTCTAACATCATACTCTCAATGTTGTTTTAGGACTATCGTCACACTTAACGATATCCTAAGATCCGGAAAATATGATCATCAACAACACTTGAGCCGGTCTTAGAGGCGAGACTAGGAACCTGTTCTTTACCGTTTATCATTCCACACGTGCATATGAGTTTTCCACTGAATCGCATATTCCAGGATCATAGAAGTTATAGCATGAAATATAAACTCTTAATTATGAACATGGATATATAATAATACAATATTATTGTCTCTAGGGCATATTTCCAACAAGATATGCCATATTTTCAAATATCCATGTATGGACAGTATGGATACTGCAGTACAATTCGGACTCTTCTTGAAGAACAGGTTTAAAAAATCAGTGGTAACGGTCTTTAACTTCAATTAGTATTCAAATATAACCATTTGTATAATTCTTGTACCAAATTTATTCTTAATTATTAGGGGGAATGGGAATTCATTAGGGAATAGTCATCGGACTTGAGACTCCAACTCTCACCGTTTTATTAACAGATGAGGGGGTGGGAGTTGGAAGGGAATTATTTTAGTGAGTCAATATTACCCCTTCATCATAACATACGCTCACTCCCCTTATCTAGTCCCTCATCAATTCCCACGAACCAAACAATGGAATACAGTTTCTCTTCAAATTCCCACACATAATTTCTATCATGAGCCAAACAGAAGATTGGGAATTAAACGACTCATCCCATATCTAATTCCCGCTCGCCTTTTATGATGGCGTCATCCACCCAGGACCCATTTGTAGGCAGGTACACTCCGCCTCCCGGTCGACGTTGTCCATGATGGTCAACACGAATGGTAGGTGTTCGGTCAAATGCCATTGAGCTTATTTTCAAACGCCATGTCGGTTTTTTATAGTACGAAGGATGGCGGGCTACTCGACCATGAAGGATGAGTTGTTGTGCGATGCATGGTTGGCTGTATCCGTGGATTTTGTAGGAAGAACCAAAGGGGGGTCATTCTCACTACAAAAAAAACACTTCCATGATGATACGTGTTTGTCACAGTAGGTCACGTTTTCTGTCATGCATGTACATCCGTGACAATTTTATGACAGAATCAAGATAGTCATACCTGTGCCATCGTACAAGTGTTCCATGACAATACTGAAATTATAATCACGGAAGTGTCCACTTCCATGACGATAAATGTCGCGTCATGGAAGTGTTTTTGTCAAGGGTAACCGACACGTGGCATCCACCATAACGGGTCGCCATTAAGCTATCAGGCACGGGTTTGGATCCGATAACCCGTTATTAGCCCGGACCAATGGCAATTTTCCACGTGTAAAATTCTCATTCGCCAACGGAACCACGTGTCAGCTCGACGTTGGGACAGATGTCATCCATTCATTGGACGAGAGACACCTATGATACATCGACACGTGGCACGTCCCAATAGAGGCCCATTTACGTTAAAAAGGCCGGCCCGTTTGACTTCGTCAAAAGTTAGCGGGCCGGTCCATGGAAAGCCTGTTAACGGTCTGTTCGCATACAGCCTATTTACGGCCCGGGTACTCACGACCCGTTAAGGCCTTTCAAAATTCGGCCTAGTAGCGCCATGTGGGCCGTGCAATATGATTCCAGCCCGTTGTCACTTTCGGCCCATCTATGGCCCGTGACATCTTTCGGCCCATATGAGGCCTTTTGTATCTCTGGGCCCATTGACGGCCCATGGTGATTCTGGCCCATCATGAAAAGTAAACTGCTTTGAGCCCATTAACAGACCATGATTCAGTTGGGCCGTTTCCAGACCGTATTTTCTTTCGGCCTTTTAAGGGCCCATAAAATCTTGGGCTCATTTCCGGCCCTCGATTACATATGGTCTGTTACTGGGCTGTTATGCTAATGGGCCAAATTCAGCCCGTGGTTACAATCGGCCCGTTTGTGGTATGTTAAGCCATTGGGCCATTTTCAGCCCGTCATGTATTCCGACCCATTAACGACCCGTTATGCCTGTCGATAGAATTAAGCCTGTGATGACTTTCAGCCTGTTAGCGGCCCGTTATGCTACGGGCCCTTAAACGGACCATTCCCACTTTGACCCGTTTACGGCCCACAGTGCGGTCCGCTTTTGGCCCACGGATCCTACGGCCCGTAGATGGCCCATGGTCACTACAGCATGTAGCAGGCCCATAGTTACTACGGGCCGTATGTGGCCCATGGTTATTGCGGCCACTAACAAATCGAGGAAAAAGATGACTACAAGGAAATAAATAAGCAAGCAAGTAATGCTAGGCTATTACGGCTATTGCACAGATTACATCCACTGGGCATCAAAGTTCGCCACCCGTGCAAATATAGGGAACACCCTACGCTATACAAAAATGGCTTGCTATTTTCTTCAACCGGTCGCTGCTCGTTAAGAACAAATGTTGTATCGCAACAAAACAAATTATAGCCATATAACAAAAGGAGGGTTGGCATAAAAGTAAATGCACCATCAGAAGTTAAGAAGCTCAGATGATTTGACCTGACTGGTATGTTTTCATGATGTAGTGTCTGATGGAGCACCATAAACTTCACTGTCATTTCTCCTAGGCTCCTGAATAACATAGCAAATGTCTGATAGTATGGTTTCAAAACCATGCATATCTTGACGACATCTAACAATGGATGTTCTTGTTTCACAAAGGGTCTCTGTTAGGGATTGGACTTGTGTCTGGAGCGCAGATATTTCATTCTGTCGAGCTTGCAGATCTTGTTCATGAGGCAGTTTGGACGAGGTTACCTTAACAACCAACCCAGTATTACGCAAGAAGGTGCTTTTAGCACTGTTAGTGGAGAGATACTGACCCACTGCAGCAAGAGGTGACATTGTGGTTATGGTTGCCTCATCACCTTCAGGAGGTTGTGGCGGTTCCACCATTTGTTTCATAGCTTGCTGAAAAGTTGAGTTTGTACATTAGTAGTACCAGAACAGAAGTTATTAATGAGGCAGCAAAACCAAACAGAATAGCTTTGGTTTATATACATAACATATTTTGGTGAACCCGTGCAAAATATTAGTTGTATTTTACTGCAAAGTACATAATAAAACCAGGTTCCAAACATATGACCATATACCATGGCTAATGTATTGTCTATTTCTTCACATTGTATTGACAGCTAACATAAAGAGACAAAGTTTATAATACGGTGAGCATAGTATGACATCATTCATATCAGAAAACAACTGAGATCAGACAAACAGGCAATTGTAACATTGTGTGGAGCACGGAACTAGATTACAGATCAAGAGCAAAGGAACATTGTTCCTCTCTTTTAAACCTTGTAAGGTACAATGATACATTCAGACAACCATGTATAAAATTGAAAAGAGTAATAGACATTGGCTGCAAACCATGCAGTTCAATGCACAAGTCAGAGTAACCAGTAGTTCAAAGGGCCTGAGGATTAAGGACTTACTACAGCGGCTTTGACTGGTGTAGTCATGCCCTTCGTCTTACTGGTGTGACAGTCCTTGAAAATTTCCACCGCATTTGGTTTAGGTTCTTTTTGGTCCTTGCGGGCTTTCCTCTGCATTCGGAACAAGTCAATATAGATCTGATAATATGGCACAGCCAAAAGAGTGAAACAGCAGCTAGTTACCAGAGCCTCGTAGTGTGCAATATAGCTATGAGATCCTGTCATCTGTTGGAATTTCACTTTCATACGGTTGGCCTTCTTCTTTGAACAGTTCACCTAGAAGAAGATAGATTTGTAAGGCACATGCGTAAATAGGAGTTTAACATGTGATCTGATCACATCTATATAACATACTTGATACTTTGGATCAGACCAGTGTTTAACAAGGGTTGTCCAGTCTTCATCCATTATATTTTCCACTGGAGATGTTTGGGCAAGTTCATTGTTAGAATTGACTTCAAAGTGAGTTTTCATCAGGTTATACCGATACTGTCGCAGAGCAGACTTGAAAACATGAGTGCATGCTTGTCTAGTTGCATCATCTTGCCGATCCAACTTGAACCTCATCTGTTCAAAATTATAGGAGTCTCATTAGCAGCAACCTAGAAAGTATGGGACAAAGCAAGACGATATTACTAAGTTCCATAAATAACCATACTTACAGATATATGGTCAAGGAAGGTGTTAAACTAGATTTCATCTTTGTCATTCCTGTACTGAATCCATGTTGGGAGGATACATGCATGACACCTAACGGCAACGGCTGCCTCTGATACTAACTTGGCTGACTCTGTAGCATCACGTGGCCTTTTTAAACCTGACTCCAAATGGATCTCCATTATTCCTCCTTTAGATTTAGTTAACCTATCGAGCATTATCCCTAATGTTTGTTTCCTCTTGCGCCTAGGTGCTAGTTCAACAACGAACATGGGAAGTGTTAGTGTACATCAAACTGTGAGACTACATATAAAGAAGCATGCAACTATAACTTGACTCGATCAACTACCTTCTTGGTGTTGAAGCTCACAAGGTTCATCTGATCTTGCCAAGTCCTCTTGTGCCAAGAGTGCTTCGGAAGTAGTGTCAGGTAGCAAGGGAGCTTGGGAACTTGCCGCTAGCAGAGTTGACGAACGAGTAAGTCGTGCACATGTTGGTACTGTGGAAGAAGGTGCTGCAACCACTAGGGCTGTCATTGCTTGTTTGGTTTGTTCGTATTTGGTACATTTTGCAGGTGGTGTAGCAGGGGATACTGTGTTTGTACATTTATCCGGTGGACTTCGACCTTCTATTGCACTATCAGTACCAGCAGAATCTGTAGAGTTGTTCCGCTTCCGTTTCCGTGCCTCCCGAGTACTAACACCATCCCCTACCATTCTGTGTACCTTCCTCTTTTTTTCCATGTCAAGTCAAACCCACAAGAAAAAGGAATAAAAATTTAGTTCTTCAAAACTAATTGATGTGTGATACAGACGAACTGAACTTTGATGTTAGACAACCGCATGATAGGAGGATGTAATATGTACGAAAAACAGGACGGCATGAGATAATCAGACCTATGATGTGTAAACTAAGCAGAAGGCATTTCAATAAATTAGAAGCAATGCAATGGAAGCTAGACACCATATGAAAGATGCTACAAATATCATTCTGCCAAGTTAATAGTGTCTCGTCATAAGTGGCATTTAAACAAATGTCAAGCAGTACAAGCATAAATCATATGCAAGATCCAAACAATATCACACTACCAAGTTAAAGGTGTCTCGTCATAAGTGATTGATGCAGGATAGACACGAACAGTACTTCGATGTTAGAACATGTAATAGACAGATGTAGTATATGCAAAAAAAGGAAGACATGCCATGTTAATATGTAAACTAAACAGATGCAATTTAATCAAATTAGAAGCAATACAAGCTAGACACCGTATGCAACATGCAAGCAAATATCACACTGCCAAGCTAGAGAAAGCACCTGTGATGTTGGAGTAGGGTTGTTGGGCACATCATATTTACTTGGAACTTCTACTGCACTAGCAGTAGTAGCATAATCTCTAGAGCGCCTCCTTACCGGTGGCGCCAGATGACCGCCATCAGCCCCTGCCTTACTTTGTTCCTTCCTCTCTCTTGTTTTTTTTTGCCTGGTCAAGTCAAACCCACAAGAAAAATGAATAAAATTCGCTTTTCAGAACTCACTGATGCATGATGCTGACGAACACTACTTTCATGTAAGGCGACCGCATGATAGGAGGATTGAATATGTAAGAAAAAAGGACAGCATTGCATATTCACACCTATGATGTGTAAACTAAGCAGCAGGCATTTCAACAAATTAGAAGCAATGAAAGCTAGACACCATATGAAAGATGCAACGAATGTCACTCTACCAAGTTAAAATTGTCTCGTCATAAGTGCCATTTCAACAAATTAGAAGCAGTACAAGCTAGAAAACAATGCAAGATGCAACTTATATCACACTCCCAAGTTAAATGTGTCTTATGATAAGTGATTGTTGTAGGTTACACAACAGTAGTACTTTGATGTAAGAACATGGCGTGATAGACAGATATTGTATGTTCTAGAAACAGGAACACATGTCCTATTCACAAGTATAATGTGTAAACTAAACCGATGCAATTCAACAAAATTAGAAGCAATACCAGCTAGACATCATACGTAACATGCAACCACATATTACAGTGCCAAGTTAGAGCAAGCACCTGTGATGGTTGGGTAGGGGAGATGTGCTCATCATCAATACAACTATGTTGACTGTCTATGCATGTGTTGTCTTGCAAATCTTGTTTGGAGGATGGCGCAGTAGAATCTATAGAGACCCTCCATTTCAGTTGGTCGGAAGGAGCACCATCATCCACTGTCTTGCTAATTTCCTTCCGCTTTATTGATTTTGCATTGTCAAGTCAAACGACAAGAAAAAGGAATAAAAATCACTCTTCAGAACTCATTCATGCATGATACTGACGAACACTACTTTGATGTAAGGCAAACACCTGATACGATGATGGAATATGTACGAAAAACAGGACGGCATGACATATTCACACCTATTTGTGTAAACTAAGCAGAAGCCATTTCAACAAATTAGAAGTAATGCAAGGTAGACCCCACATGAAAGATGCAACCAATATGACTCTGCCAAGTTAAAAGCGTCTCATCATAAATGGTGTTTCAACAAATTAGACGCAGTACATGCTATAAATCATATGCAAGATGCAACAAATATCATGTTGCATATACTAAAGGTGTCTCGTCATAAGTGATTGATGTGGGATACACAAGAACAATAGTTTTATGTAAGGACATGGTTAATAGACAAATGTAGTATGTACAAAAACAGGAAGGCGTGTCACATTAATAGGTATAATGTGTAAACTAAGCAGAATAGCAGATGCAATTTAACCAAATTAGAAGAATTACAAGCTAGACACCATATGCAACATGCAACCACATATCACACTGCCAAGTTAGAGCAAGCACCTGTGATGGTGGTGTAGGGGAAATGCGGTCACCAACTACAGAGCTACGTTGACTATCTTCATCTAGCCTTGCTGTTTATTGAGAATCATGTGGGGAGGATGATACTGCACTCTTTAAAAGAGTAGCGCGTCTCATACTAACCCACGGGTGTGACTGTCTCATCATAAGTGATTGATGAGGGATAAACAAGAACATTAGTTTGATGTAAGAACATGGTTAATAGACAGATGCAGTATGCACCAAAAACAGGAAGGCATGTCATATTCACTTTATATGGCTAAGCAGATGCAAGTTAACCAATTTAGAAGCAATACAAGGTGGACACCATATGCAACATGCAACCACATATGACACCGTGAAGTTAAAGCAAGCACCTGTGATGCTGGTGTATGGCGAATGGGGTCATCAACTACAGAGCTACATTGACAGTCTTCATAGAATGACACTACACTCTTCTTTAGAGCGTCAAACCGCGTCTTTCCAAACCTCGATGCAGACTGAAGTATCTGCTCTGTTTTCTTTTTAGAATACTGTGCTTGAGATTCTGAAATACCCATGCGTAATAAAACAATAGTGAGAGTATGGGTGTAGTTTGTGCACAAGTAGTGCAGTGTAAAAGTATCAGATAACAGGTGGGTCAAAAATAAATGATGGCAGACATATGATAGCTCTACAACATGCATGGCACACGAAATTTGATTTAGGCTTTTGAAATATGAGCACAGGGATGGCTGGGAAGTGCAGGCAATCCTCCAGCAAACCACTACATGTGGTCCTATGAAAATAACAATCAACTGAAAACAAATAGGTCAGTCGATTTTTTCTGCACCGTCCGATCTACAAGGAATGGGCAGATGGCCTTCATCTACCTCCCGCCAGTCACTATTGACGATCTTCCTCGAACCGCCAGCGACCACCGGCCCAGACCCCTGCCTCTGCCGCCCCGCCCTCCCGTCGACCTCACCCCACCGTAGTGCTTGGCAGTGCACCCCGGCCATCCCTTTAAGCCCGGTGGACCTACAGATCGGGCGCTAGCAGTTCCTGTGCCACACACACCTCTAAGATAGACACCGAGGCGCCGCTTCCCCGGTGAACAGGCGGACTAGGTCCTCTGCACGCCTCCGCGGGTGGTGCTTTGTTTAATTGGGAATCAACTGACACTGAATTGAAATCCAAGCAGGCGACGGACCTCTAGCTAAAGTGAAATAGTAAATGGGGGGAAACCTTGTGCATCGCGAGTTACTTGGAACATCTATTATCAGGAAGAATGTGCAGTAAGAAGTGGTCAACTAGTTTCCTTTGTGGGATGAATACCGTGCGAGCAGACATGTAAGATTTGCAAGAATAAGGGAAGAGGAGTACCAATATCGGCTGGCCATGTTGTGTCCTCCTTATGATTTTTCGACGATCTTCTTGTGGTTCACTGGAAACCAGATGTTGTGGAGGATGGTGGAGCCTTGGATGAACCCATGGCCAAGTTGTTGAGTGTGGTGCGGTGGCCCTCTGTCGGCGGCGGGGAAGCAGATCCGAGGCGGCAAACGATGGTGTAGCCGGAATAGCTCCGGTGCGGTGGACGGTTGCGACGTTGGAGCAGCAGCAGTGAGGCGCAAGACGGAGGGGTTGAAGTGGCTCGGGTACGGCGCACGTCCGCGTCATTGAGGCAGCTCTACCTCGGCTTCAACTACTAAGTCCTGGAGGGCGATGTGGTTGAGGTTGCGGTGGACGACGACGTCGGGGTATCGGCTCCGGCATGATGGAGGAGGGCGGCGGTGGATTGGTGCGATGGGATGGCGGACGAAGGAGGCTGGGGTTTCGCGGCTGGTGGAGAGGGAGTTTTGGCACCCACGGAGTATGAATGGGGAATCGGACGGGGGAGGGGGGAAGCTAACGGGGAACCGTGTTTCCGGGACGCGCTTGTTTGAAATTTGGGGAAAGTTACAAACTTTGCCCCATCTAAAATTTCGGACATGTTGTGGGTCGTGGGTGGGACGGTAATCTCAGGTGTCCCAAATCATGGGCGGGAGCGATTTCGGCCGAGCGCATGGGTGTTTAGGCGCCCATGGTGTATGAATGTTTTTTGGAGGCGGCTGTGTGGCGTCTAGCTGAAGTTACAAACCTACCCCGATTTAGACAGCTGGACGTCGGGCCGGTAGGTTTGACGGGTCAGAGTTATTAGAACAGTAATTTCCTTCTACCAAACATTGGTCTCGCGTAGTTTCGGGCGAGGAGAGGCTCTTTTGGCACTTCGTTCAAAATTTTGAACCAGAAGCATTCACGTTTAGAGTACTCTTGAACTTTTAGGATTGACCTTAACAGACCTCGTTAAATTTGACCTTGTATGTTTGAAAACCTCAGTAAATTATGCGCTTCTTTTGAAATTTTGACTCTTGAAAATCCTATAACTACTATTATTTTGGAATGGAGGTGGTAAATTTGAATGTATTTTGTACATGACTATATGTTATTATGTACAAAAGCAAAGCAAAGATTGATGCCCCCTTAATTTAGGTATGATTTACAAATGCCATGATCTCAAATTCAAATAATTGAATGCACTTCATGTTGAATTCGAATATTTGAAACCGCCTTAAGTTGAATTCAAATGTATGCTAGTTCCTAGCTAGCTATTTAGAATGTTCACTATGTATCTTTTGTATGTATAATGTGCTTTACACACACAACATAAACTATAATCACATTTATATTTGAATTGCTAAAGCCATGCCTTGTCTGGATTTCAAAATACTGACTCTATGGATCAATTATGTCGAATAATACCATACACATGCTCAAATTCGATAGAATATGGATGTTTGATAGACCAATGATCGTTCCATACGCTAATTGCAAATATCATGATCCCATCCAAATATTTGGATACAATTTATATTTTAAGTTAACGTGTACATCAGTCTTTTACGCGTAGATTCACTCTCCCTTAGCCCCTCCTCACACACGCATTATCTTTATCTCTCACACATACGCGCACACACTGTATATCGATCGGCCTTCTCTCTCACACATGCTCACACTCTCTCCTGAGGTGTCTCTCGCACACACGCTGTCTATATCACCCTCCCCCCCTCTCTCACAGCTATCTATGACTCTTTTCACTAATCTCTGTCACAAGAACTCTTTCTCTCACACGCATAGGCACGCACGATCTCCATCGACCCTTTTCTCTATACATATACCTGCCTACGTGTCTCTCGCACGCTTAGGCCTATCTCACACGCATTGTCTCCACCTCTCTTACTAGTTGACGAATATGATTCTAGCAGAGCATCCAGTAGGATATCCCTTACAGCTAGGTTGGATGCATGGTAATAATAGACAAGGATTTACCTTAGTTCGGGCCCTTGCGATCCAGGAAATACCCTACTCCCGGTCATGTATATTTGTGAGTAGGGTGTGTACAAAGTACACTATGTGAATACCAAGGGATTCTGTGTATGCTATCGACGAACTAGGCCCCGGGCTTGTATAACATACCCGGGGCCTAGGGTTACAAATCCTATTCGGCTTTGTCAATGGACACAAAGTCCTTCGCGGTCTGGTTTCTTTGTCTTGTGCGACTAGTCCTCCAGGGGTCTCCGTATAATGCGTCACGAGCGGACCAATGTGGCGCAGGACGGAACCGACCGGGGGCCTCACCTCGGCCCACCAGACCTCACACACCCCTACCCCTAGGTCTCGGTATCTTCTCACACCCACACATACCAAACACACACACCCCACACACTATTTCTGCTCATGTCTCTCTCCCCTTCTCCCTTGCATACACACACTCAAGGCCATCTCTCGTCGAGACATCCTATTCGTCTCTCTCTCTAGACCTATCTCATTTCTCGTGCTATCTATCTCTCATCGCACACCCCCCCCCCCTCTATCCTCACCTCTCTCGAATATGTACACATACCCTCTCTGGGCCTTGCCAAATACGTCAACTACACATTCACACATGTTGCATCTTATCATGTGCTCCATTGATCTAAAAAGCCCTATGTTCACTTTTACTTCGCATACAAGATTCCTTTTGAATTAAAACTACACAAAGTGTGGCCAAAATTTATTTTATAAAATCTACATCTATACAATATTACAAAGTTATATGGAGTATGAAAGTTAATTGCATGGTGCATCCAATGATATTTATTCCGCATTGTGAATGTTTATATTTTTATACTATAAAGTTAGTCATAATAAAGAGAAACGAAGAGCATCTCTCTCTCCATTGCCCCCCCCCTCTCTCTATGCCTCTTTCACGTACACACACAAACTATCTCTAGGCCCTCTAAAAGTACGCCCCGTCACATTCACGCATGTTCCATCTTTCTCTCGCGAGATATACACCGACGATCACTGTATTTGAAGCGAAAGCATGATACAATCACTGGAATTCAGAATACACTCATTACGGTCACCATATACGTTTTGTGGTTTTTATACAGTCACAGGCTCACCATAGAGCTCTGTATTTGTTGAAGACACGATTAGTTGACCAGTTAAACAGTCCACGTGGCGCATCTAGTGTTGCATCATCAGCGCATATTACCTCACTACCATAGGGCCCACCTGTCAGCGGGTATAAGAATGTAAACAAACAAAAATAAAATATTGCACGGTGGGTATTACTAGTAGAAGGGATTCGAAGTGGTGACCAAGGGTTTGCAGTTCGCACCCGCGCGCGCTAACCGCAGCGGACAAGGTGGCCTTGTATTGGTATGTTGTGCTGGTTCTTTTAATACACAGGATCTAGTGTGGTGATTATACACACACACACACGCATGCACATGAGCTGCATGCATGCAACACTCACACGCACACACACACGCATGCATGCATGCACACACACACGCACGCACGCAACACTCACACGCACGCATGCATGCATGCACTCACCACACGACCAACACACACGCTCACGCTCAAGTGCTCAACCTACACGTGCATGCACACACATTAGGCCCTGACGTACACATACACAACCAGGTGGTTCGCGTGCAAGGGTTCGAGTCTTGTCGCGCTTGCGTAAATTTCTGTTTATCTTATCTCTTTCCTCTGCCAACTGACAGGTGGGACCCATAAGGAACGTGGCAAATTTAACCAGTCAACATAGTGCCACGTAGACTATTTGGCCGGTCAACAGAGTGCAATACGACGCTGAACAGTGAGCGAGTACCGTATAATCACCGTAAAACGTATATAGTGAACGTAATGAGCGTATTCTGAAGTCCGGTGACCGTATTATGCTTTCGCTTCAAATACAGTGACCGCTAGTGTATTTATCTCTTCTCTCGCTCTCTCCGTGGAGCCGACTAGTCCAACCTCCCACGCCTAAATTGGCGCACGCCACCCCAATATTGTTGTACTGGTTTCGTAAGAGCGAATAAGCATTCACGTCTACCGTATAAACTCAAGATTTGAGTTACAAATGCTATGATGATGAATACAAATATTTGAATCCACTTTATGCCCAATTTCTCTCTGTAGGCCCTCCAAAAGTACGTCCCTACACATTCTCGCATGTTACATCTAACAACTATGCAATACAGTACTACTATACTCTAACACAATAAATGATATGTATTTTTAGTTTTAGATCTCATATTGTTACTTCAATTATTCATGTTGCATACATTAAAATTGCGTTGAAATGTATGGCTAGTATCATCTACTGATCTGAAAGGTCCGACTACACACACATGACACAAAAAAAGGGGCCCACTACACATTCAAGCATTTCACATCTTTCTCTCGGTCTCTCTGTCAAACCGATTATGCCAAACTACCCTGCCTACCGCACGGGAAAAGACCCGCCCTCGCCTGTTTAATCGGGTTTGTATCGATGGATCATGCAAAACAGCAAAACCAGGTGGTACAAGAGTACAAGACTACCACATACTACAGTAGTACAATACAAGTTACAGTTCACTGGGCCGTCGTGTCTTGTACTCCTCCATCGTAAGAGTGGAGCGCTCGCTTTCATAAATGTTCTACTCCCTTTCGCCGACATGTGGGACATCTAGCATCTGGGTCCATGTGCCATGCACCAAATAACAGTGCAGAGCAGCAGGGGGACGCAACCCGGTCATGGCACCGCAGTAGTAATGAGCCATGAGGCATCAAATCACAAAGCTGCAACTTTCCCGCAGTATAAGTTGGAGGGACGAAGCAACCATCATTTCACTCTTTGCTGAAGTTGCTTCTGCCGTTGTTCTGCCTCATGTAGTCATGTGGGACGTGGATCGGCTTGGTACATCATTGACACGTGGGACCGCATGTTAGCAAACTGTGAGGCCAACCTCCCCCGCCTTCCGCGCGGCAAAAGCACCTCCTCTTTACTCATCAATACCAAGTGGTACACTTAAGGGCATCCACAATGTGTAGCCAAATGGTAAAATAGCTTTTGGCATCGATGGGAACCATTGTGGAGGGTGCTGCGAAAGCCAAAAAAGAGGGAACCGAAGCTCGCTGGTGCGCCGATGCCAAATTAATTGAAGGAATAAAAAATGCAACCTCTCTCCTCTTTCTCCCTTGCATGGACGCATGCATAGAGCACAGAGTCTACTCCCTTCTACTATCACAAATCACAAAGCAATGAGGCATCAAATCACAAAGCACAAACGAAGCAACCATCATTTCACTCTTCGATGAATCTGCTTCTCCATCGTCTTCTTCCAGAAACCACCTTTCCCGTAGTAAGCTCGATGGATGAAGCTATTGTGCTACATTTAATAATAGGAAATCCTATATCTACTCCAACCTAGGAGTATTTTAAAAATTCATCTGTCTTTCCTATGACATCAAACACACACTCCTAATCCTATACTCCAATCCAAGCCATTCCTATCCAAAGAGAATAATCCTATATTTTTGTAATTCCTGCGTTTTGAGGATCTTGCAAATCAAATAGGCCAAGGTGATTCCAGCTGGTGGGGTGGTGGAGCCCAATGGTAACATCTCGTTTGATCGTGACTGTGTTTCAAATTTAGCTCACACATCCACGGCTACACAACATTCACCAAGTAGTACCAGTTACTCAATGGGTACAAATAGTACTACTTATTAGTGACAAGACCAAACGTATTTAAAGCATTATATGATTTAAAAATTCTCGTATGTGCATCAATAGGCCGGCGAAAGCCTAGATAAGCGGTACTACTGTACTTGTTTGATGGTGTGTGCGAGACATGCCGGGCACGTCCCAGCACCTTCCTCGCCAAGAAGCTTCTCCTTGCAAGACGAACGTAGCGTCAGCAGGCTAATGACATGACGCCGGTCCACATTCATGTTGAAGCTGAAGTCACACCCTCCTCGTTGATGCAACCGCTGGCGATTCGCCTCCTGGACTATCTTCCTCACAACGCCGTCGGGGACGACCATCTCCCACTCTGTTTCGTTGGGACATAGATCGATGAGCGGAGCCAGCCCCGAACTGCATGCCGGCATTTCCGTTGGTTGCACAGGCTGGGCGGGTCCCCGACGCGGAAGAGCCTTTCTGACAGTAAATCGGTGCCCGTGTAAGGGTACACGGTCACATTCGAGTCCCCTTGCGGCAGCTCGAGCTCGAACGACGTGGTCACGTCGCATCCAACGGTCACGGTGACACGACAATTGCTATCTCCTACGGACTTCCTGGATGCAAAGAAGGCGGCTGTCTCGGCTTCCAGGCGGCACTTCCGAACGACATGACCATCGTTTGCCTCAATGGTGCGCTCCGTCGAACGCACTTTGCCAAAGCCACAGTGATCGCGATATCGTCGACGTCACCGTAATGGGGAAGGATGTCAAATAGAAAGTATGATTAGCGCGATGATTGCGGCCGGAGGGGCGAAGAGGACGCCTTTTTATGGGATTTAGTACAAAATTCAGCGTCATTATAATCGGGATTTCCATCGATGTATCACGCGAAGGCAAAGAACCAAGTGTTATCTTCACAAAAAAAATTGAAGGGGTTATCTTAACAAGTTTAAAATGAGGAAAAGGAACACTCACAGCACGCCTGTCATGTTCGCATCAGACCAGCACATGGTCGATCTACCCCGCCGCTCAACACCAACCGGCTTGGCATTTCACTCGCATGTGGGAACACTTGTCAGCAATCCGACCAAGCCAAACTAGCCCGCCCCGCCTTCGCATTTCTAATCAGGATTTGTATCGAACGATTGTGCGAAGGAAAAACCCCGCCCTTCTTTTTAACACAATACTAAAATCGAAGTTGCTCACTCACAAACCAAATGTTACGATTTACAAGTTCAAAATGAAATGGCGGTACCCTTACACACGCCTGTCGCGGTCGCACCGCACCCTCACATAGTCGGTCCGGCACGCAGCAAACCCAAGGGAACGCGCCTCGGCTTGCCCTTTTCATTGACATGTGGCACTCCCTCCGTCCAGGTGTATTTAAGTCACCTAAGGTGGAGCAGCGCGACCCGGTGGCTGCAGATTGGAGGAGGCGAAAGAGTCGGACCGGGAATTCTTCCAATCACCGCGCCATTTTTTTTCCTCATAAACCAAACGAAAATTAGCAATAAATCCCTAATTAATAGGGTTGCCATTTCAGCCAACCCATGCAGGCCCACTTACGTGTATGCAAACAAGGGTCAATCCCTCCCCTAATCAACGTGTTCCTTCTCTGCATGCATAGGTCGCTATTTCTCTCCCGCATTATCTTCCTCCCCGCGCGTGGTTCGGCCAAAAATTTCGCTCACTGATGAACGAGGCAGTGAGGGGAATGAGGATGGAATTTAATGCATTGCGCCTAAGTATTTTGGGAATATCTGATTTTCGTAAGGTGGCTTATACACCTGGACAGAGGGAGAAACCGCATGTGATCAAACCAAACTCAGCCATCCAACCGTTGACACCTAATTTTCGTTGATACAGTATGTTTATGAGACCGCTATATTTATTAAATATAAATATGTTTTTACAGAGCAAAAGATCCCTAAAAACAACAACATAAAGAAAAACTATCACTGCTCGCGGAACGAGCCGGCCGCGTCGTCTTTGGCTGCCGGCGTGAACCAGCCGGAGCTGCCGACGTGTGTGTCCGCGGCGTGGTTGTCCTCGGCCTCCAGCTACTCGTTCACGCGGAGCATGCGGGTGCTCTGCATGGACACGAGCACCGCCCGGTTCACATCCACGATGTTCGGTTCCACCTGCAGGAGGGCCTCAATGGCAGCGGCATCCGCGCGCTCCGCGTCGAGTTGAGACTCCGCTGCTCGGTTCAAGTCCATGACGTCCAGTTCCGCCTGCAGGAGGGCCTCGATGGCAGCGGCATCGGCGCGCTCTGCGTCGAGTTGAGCCTCCGCCGCCCGGTTCACGACCATGACATTCGGTTCCGCCAGTAGGAGGGCCTCGATGGCAGCGGCATCCGCGCGCTCCGCGTCGAGTTGAGCCTCCACCGCCCGGTTCACGACCACGACATCCGGTTCTGCCTGCAGGAGGGCCTCGATGGCAGTGGCACCCACGTGCTCGGCGTCGAGTTGAACCTCCGCCGCCCGGTTCACGACCACGACATCCGGTTCCGCCTGCAGGAGGGCCTCGATGGCAGCGGCATCTGCGCGCTCCGCATCGAGTTGAGCCTCCGCCGCCCGGTTCTCCTTTAGGATCGCCAGGTTGAACCGCTGGTCCGCCTGCACCATGGGGGACCGAGACACCGGCACGAAGTCGACGTCCAACGTTTCCTTCGCCGCGGGGGCCTTCTGCTCGGCGACCTCCGCCATGAACATTGGATCGCCTTCCTCCTCGGAGCTCGGCTCCAGAGGACTTGGGGATTGGCCCGCCGCAAAGCAAGCTTGGGAACGGAGGTCTGTGGTGCCTACCACCGCCGCGATTTCTGCACGGCGCTCCGGCGTCAACATCTTGTAGTACATGATCTTGCTGTGCACCATGGCTATCCGGCGAACTAGGGGACGACTGATGTGGGATAGGGGATCGAAAGGTGGGAGAATGGGATGGGAGGTGTGGTTTTGGGGCAGTGGTGACCGGCCGGCAAGTAGCTGGCGTAGGCCGAGCAGCGATGGTTCCGATGTGAATAGTGGTACCGGTGACGACCGGTCAATCGGTTTTGACAGTGCGGAGTTTGCAAAGCCGGACGGCTGGAGCCTGGAGAGTTGTGGGGTGGGATGGGACCAAAGATTCGGAGTATGACGTGGCAGACGTCCGGACCTCCCCACCGGTGGGTCTGTGGGATTTGTTTTTTTGAGATGTTGTACGTGGGATTTGTATCGATGGATTGCTCGAAGCAGCAAAACCAAGTGTTACGTACGCAATAGGAGTACTCGAAGGATGGAAGTTCATTCCCTCAAAAAAAAAGAAGTATGGAAGTTCAAAAGGAACGGACGGTGTACATCACACTTGTCGCGTTCGCATTGCACCCCGACACGGTCAGTCCGGCACATCGCTCACCGAATGGAACGCGCTTCGTCTTGCGTTTTCGCTCGCTTGTGGGACCACAGTTGAGAGCAAACCAACGGTAGGCAAACTTTCCCCCTCCCTCTCCCCCTCCCCCGCCCACATCGGCTGAATTTAGAAGAGAGAGACGACTGATGTAAAAAAACACACTAGAAGAGATAGACGAGGAGGGAGAGATTGTAGCACGGATTCCAAGAAATTTGTTGAGAGTGTGAGGTGGGCCATGTGTTAATAAGCACTCCATACTCTAGTGCAGATGCCTCCATCCTAGTTTATTGGTCCCCTTCGTATTTTGTGTCAAATTTTGACCTTAGATTTAACTAAAATAATATTAATCCATGTCACCGAAAATAATACTCCCTCCGTTCCTAAATATAAGACCTTTTAGAGATTCCACTATGAACTACATATGGATGTATATAGACATACTTTAGAGTGTAGATTCACTCATTTTGCTCCGTATGTAGTCTATAGTGGAATCTCTAAAAGGTCTTATATTTAGGAACGGAGGGAGTATCATTGGAAACTATGTTCAAATATGAATCGAACGATATAATTTTTTATGACATGCATTAATATTTTGTTAGTTGAAATTATGGTCAAAATTTGGCACGAAAAACAAAGGGGACCAAAAAACCAGGACGGAGGTACTAGTACTAGTACTCCTACTGCTATTGGACTGGCTAGACGTGGCGAAATCCTAATAGCAAGCGCATGCGCGAGAACAAACATTCACGTGTTTGAATACAAATTGGAAACCATTTTCTGTTTGAATACAAATTTATGTGCGGCTTGTACATGGTATATTGTATGTTGAAAAGCGAAACAAAGATTGAATGCCCTTTACATATGATTTGCAAATGCTATGATCACCGGTTCAAATATTTGAATCCACTTTAGGTTGAATTCTAATATTTGAAACTTTTTTAGGTTGGATTCAAGTACCAAGTGTCTTCTTATGCATAATGTGTCTCAGACACCCAACATAGAGTGTTGTCACATTTTTTTTCTTTGATGCACGCTCTCTCTGTATTGCACACCCACTCGATCTCTCTCGATTTCATCTCAGGGTCTCTCTCTGTCTCTCTCTCTCTCTCTCGCACACACACGCATACCACCTCTCTTCCTCTTTGTGCATGTCACACATGATCAACCTCTTGACGTATTGGGATTGTATCTCGCTCATCAGGTCGCTCTTCAACACACGCCTAGGTCACTCTACCATGCATTGATTGTAACCAAGCCTTTCATCTATCTTTTTTTAAGCATACATTCATCTTTCTCTCCGCCCCTCTCTAGATCGGTCGATCGATCGATCTCCGGACCCACCCTAGTCCTCTTTCAATCGATCTACAGCTAGATGGTACATGACCAACTAGTGTACACACAAACACCCCCCCTCTCTCCACCCCACATGATCATTTCTATCATAGACACACACCAAACCTTGATTTCCTTGCACGACACACACTCGATCTCTCCACATCTATCGATCTCGTCAAGATGTGTCGGGTCATGAACCGAAGGGGTTGTCACTACTAAGATGGGGAGTGACACGTAGTCGAGGCAACGCGAAACTTTAGACGAACCGTTTGTATGTATGCATGCCGGACATACAACTTTGGACAAACTGGCACACCGTTGAACTATAACGTAAATACAGGGTCTAGGCCCACATCTGAATGACACTCGGCGGAATGTTCAGATGAGGAATGCGGGAGGATGGAGTCGATCGGAGGGCGGCATGCATGATCGATGGAGAAGAGGGTTGGAGGGGAATGATGTGACGCCCCTACTCGACCGTGCACTAATCATACACGCAAACGTGCACGCTCGAGATCAGAGACTCACGGGAAGATATCACAACACAACTCTAAACTCAAATTTAAACATAAATCTTCATATTACAAACCAGGGGTCACGAGGACCCGAATACATAAGTCATACACACAAATAATATCTGGGTACAGACATAGTTAGTCAAGTTTTCCTTAAGAAGGCTAGCACAAACAGCGACACTGATCGAAAAGGCGAAGGCCTCCTGCCTAGGGCCTCCGAACTACTCCTGGTCGGCTGGCTCAACCCAGTAGTACGTGCCTCTGGGACTCTCCTGGTAGTAGTCTCCTATGGTGGCGTCTGGCTCCGGGGCTCCATCGACTAGTTGCATCAAGTGGGTATGGGGGGGAAAGATAGCAAAGCAACCGTGAGTACTCATCCAAAGTACTCGCAAGACTGACATCAGAACTATGCTAAGTATGCATCGGTATCAAAGGAATTGGGCTGTATCTGTGGAATAAACTGCAGAAATGCTAGAACAGAATAGAGGGGGAGAAGCCTAGCCTATCGAAGACTAGCATCTTGAAGCAATCTTGCAGCATCAGAAGAGAGTGGAGTATAGCAACACACAATAGCAGTTATATTTAGTAATGCCCTGAGATCCTTCCCCGACTAACCTACGAGAAAGTGATCCCGAGAGCAGTAGTAGCAGTTTATCTTTGTATCAGTATCCATTTGTATTTGTAGCAGATCAAGATACAACTCCGAGCGTCCTGTTACCGTGGACATGGCTATTCGAATAGATAACTTCCCTGCAGGGGTGCACTACTGTTACCCAACACGCTCGATCCCATCTGGCCGGACACACTTGCTGGGTAATGCCCGGCCTCAGGAGATCGACACGACGCAGTCCTACCTAGGCTCAGCAGAGAGGTCAGCACGCCGGTCTAAATCCTAAGTGCGAAGGGGTCTTGGGCCATCGCCCTTTGCACTCCTGCACGTTGCGAGGGTGGTCGGGGCCCAGGCGCGACACTGAATACACCAGTGACATAACCAGCCCACCCCAACCAGCCCGCATCTCTGAGCTGTGACGTCTGAAGAACTTTCGGCTGATACATATGACGTAGAGGGCCCCATTAAACCATTATCCCACGTGGTGGTAGTGCGTATAAGGCTAGTGGCCTACTCAGATCAAATACCCGAATCCGTTAAGCATGTTTAGTAACTCGCAGAGTCGAACGGGGTTCCTGTCGCTCCGACTTGGTAATACATAACGCGCGGGTGCTCTTGGAGCCGACCCGTCTTTAATATGATTCTCTCGCGGGCACCCTTGGGGCCAGCCCGACTTTAGCAATTTAAAGTATGACAGTAATGTAAACATTTCCGTGATCATCACCCAGAGTGATCACGGCCCGATATCAAGCATGGCATACGGACAAGGCGAAGGGCCACAGATGAATCATTAGTACAACTAATTAAGCATTATGGGACAACAGGTAGGTAGCAATAGCAGACGACAAAATCAGGCTATGCATCAGAATAGGAGCTATCGAAAGAGTTGCGGGGGCAATTCTAGTGCAAGCATAAGAGAGAAAGGAATGGGCGATATCTTATGATCAAGGGGGTTTTGCTTGCCTAGAAGCTCAGCTGAAGGGGTCTGGTCGTCGGCGACGTCGTCGTACACTGCAGTGTCATCGGCAGTCTCGGGGGCTATCGGGAGAGAAGGAGGGGGAAGAAACAATAAATACATGGCAATAATGCAACAGGGATGTATGACATGCCTAAATGTTATGCAGAGGTTACATAATGCCTATCTAATAGCTTTAGTTAATTTAGGAATTTATTTGGATTTATTTTATTAAAGTCATGCACTATTCATCTATCGATTACGGGCAAAATGTTCCATGTTCATCTAGATAGGAGTGATGGTCAAGCATTTTGACCACATATTCGGATTCTTCATATTTTTCTGATCATTTTTCATATATAAATTATTTTCATCCGAGTTACGGTTTAATTTATATGATTTTTCAAAGTTTAATCATTTTCTGGAATTTCTGGATTTATTTTAATTAGAATTATCCGAAACAGTAAATGATGACGTTAGCATGACGTCACGGTGACATCAGCAGTCAACTCTCGCTGACCAGAGTCAAACCTGACCAGTGGGTCCCACTGGTCAGTGACTCAGCTGTTAATTAGGATTAAATTTAAACTAATCCAAGTTAATTAGCGGGTGGACCCCACATGTCAGTGACTGATTAGACTAATTAATTTTGATTTAAATTTAAACTAGCTTAATTAGTCGCGGGACCCACATGTTAGTGGCTGTAGGCGCCCAGTCAGCAGCGTTGACTGGTCAACCCAGTCAACGGGGCCAGTGGGACCCAGCAGTCAATGGCACAGGGGGCCCCACACGTCAGGCCACGTCGGCGTCGACGGCGCCGTCGCCGGAATCACGCCGGCGACCAAATCCGCTGTGGCGCGGCCTCGGGTGTCGTCGGAAATGCGCTACGGGCGGCCATTCGGCATGCGGCTAGGTGCGTTAGAACAAGCGCTCGCTCGGGCGTCTGACGGTGGCGGTCTCGTCGCCGGAGTCAGCCGGAATCGTCGCCAGCGACGAGGTCAGCGCCAGAGCTTTTCGGGCGAGCTCGGAAACGGCGAATCCGGGTGCGGCAAAGCGAGCTAGCGGCGTCGTTCGACTCCTACAGCGACGCAGAAGTCGACTACGAGCTCAAACGGACTGGACGGCAACTACAGCGACGGCAATGAGCTGCGCGGCGGAGCAAGCATTCGGGCGGCGATGGCAGCGGCGGCTACGACGACGGATTCGCATGGGAAAGCGAGGGGAAAGACACGCGGGCTCACCGTGAGCCTGCATATGAGCTAAGTGGGCGCGGGGAAGGCTCGACGGCGAGGCGTCGACGGCCGTAGGTTGAAGAAGAGGGCGTCGAGCTCGTCTCGGTGGCTCCCTACCCGCGTTCGTGGTTGGAGGGGAAGTAGAGGAGGATGGCGAAGCGGATGGGCTCGATCTCAGGCACGGGGGAGCTCTGTGGCCACGCCGGCAAGCTCAGCCATGGCGACGGCGTCGGGCGTCTGCGCGGGAGGAAGAAAGCGGCGAAGGGGAGAGGGAAAAGATCTCGGGGAGGGCGGCTAGGGTTGACGTGGCAGCGTCCTTATCCTCCCCGCCTTCCTCCTGTAGCGACGCGGGGAGCAGGCACGGCTGCGACGGCGATCGGCGGCGAGCGCGGTCGGACGCGTTCGACCGGGCATGAGCAGTAAGAAGGGGAAGGTAGGGCGCGGGCTGGGCCGGTCGGCTGACTTAGGCCCAGTCAGTGCGGCCCTTTTCTTTTCTTTCTTTTCTTTTTTTGTTTTTCTATTTTTGTTTCTGTTTCGTAAATAGTTTGGCCCCTATATGACTTTTGTAAAATATGAGTGTTGTCCATTTAAATACTAGACATTATTTAACACTGCCAGAAATTGGTTGGGTGACAATATGATTTCATTTGTAATTTTAACAAACAGAATGGTATTAGTTAATGCTGTTTGGTACTGTTTTGAAGATGTTAGAGTCATCTAGGTATTTTTGGTGATGTTGCTTTTCTTAACATAATTAGTTATGGAATATTTGTTATTTATTGAACATTTTAGTTCCCAAATTGGAACAACTTTTATTTTCACTTTAAATTTGAATTTCAATTTAATTTGGAATTTGAAATGAGATATGATGCAAATGATGATCAAGCACTGTTCAACATGATGACTTGGCATTATCAAAAGGTGATTACTGTAGCTAATACATGGGGGTGTTACAAATGAGAAAGAAGCAAAGCCGCATGATTATATTTGGACGGCTCACAAAACCGACCTAGGTAACTATTTTTCCAAGTAACTTACATAGTATAGTTACTACAGCCGGAACAAGGTAAGTTGGACACCTAAATGCGGGCACGGACCGGGCACACCTCAATTATTCCTTCAAACAGCCGGACACCTCAATCAGCACACCTCAAATACATACAAAGACAGGGAACACACATTGTCCGGCTACTTAATCAAGTGTTACGCTTCACGAGTTGAAAAGGAAAGGGCGGTACACTTATTATAATGGTACATATGCTAGTATGAATAACTATTGTACATGTGGCTACTAGGGTGGACATAGGTGAGGTGCCAACTTCATAGTATATGCTTTCGGTCTTACGCTCTACAAGTGTTATGGTTTACAAGTTTGAAATGAAAAGGCGGTGCACTGACAGCACCCCTGTCGCGTTCACGTCGCACCCCCAGACGGTCGGTCCGACATGCTTCTGACCCAAGGGAACGTGGGTCGTCTTGCTTTGTCACTGACATGTGGGATCGCATGTGAGCAAAGGGCATCTGCGATGTTGCCACGCCCGCAGCTGACTACCCTGGCCCACAAAAAACCCTCGTCCCTCGCCCGCGTGCATTCCCCCCCGGCGCCAACTGCCCGCATTCATGTCGTCCATCCGTATGCCGCCATTAAGCAGGCTCGCCGCCCGAGGAACGAACTCCGGTGAATCATTGACGCACCTGGACGCTTGTCCTCACCGGTATGCGCTACTTAAAGGCGGCAACACCCAGCTAAACTCCACACCAGAGCACATCCTCCTCCCTGACACCACATCCACCATGACCGCGGGCGAGAACGCTCTGTAGGAGAGCTTGTCTTCGGAGATGAAGCTCGAGGTCGCCTCCCTTACTCAACCCGCCGCTTGCAACTCAATGTCGGCGTAGCCGGACGCGGACACGGCCGCACAAGCACCGGCCATGCCGGCGGCCGAGGACAAGAGCACCGCCAGCCGCGCGTCCTACGCGCCGCTGTGCAACATTCGGGGGCGCATATGGCAGGTGAAAAGCGACGGACCGTCCACGTCCATCATCGACCTCACGTCCACCGGCACCGCCGAGGTCGCGGATTCCTCCGAGGATGAGTAGGGCATGGGAGGCGGCAGGGCATGGTGTCCCAAGTGGGCCGGTTCGTCTCCCGTGTTCTACTCTTCCTCGCCGGAGACCGCACCTTCACTTCACGGGTCTTGAACCCCGCCGCCGTTCATGGAGACGGCAAATGGAGGACGTGGTCACTGATGCGGAATACAAAGGAAAGTGGACGTAGGCCGTCACCGTAGGATAGGTTTAGGGTCAGGTTTCTTTTCTTGTTTTGTCCTAAAAGTTTGAAATGTAATGAAAATCTACCATGTTTGCATGAATCTCGTCCAGTTATATGAACTTTCACAATAAAAAGATATATTGTATGAAAATATATTGAATGATGATTCTAAGCGTATTTACTTGGTATTGTGGTTGTCATTGTTTTTGTATGTATAAACTTGGTCAAAGTTTAGAAAGTTTGACCCGAGACAAAGCTAATATGCGAAGTAAATAAACACAGAGGGTTTACATACACAATTTCTCTTAGGCCCTCCAAAAGTACGGTCACGACACATTCACGCATTTCACGTCTTTCTCTCGCTCTGTCTGTCAAACCAACTAAGCCAAACTCCCAGCATATCGCGCGGGAAAAGACCCGCCTGCGCCGTTTTAGTCGGGATTTGTATCGATGGATCGCATGAAGCACCAAAACCAAGTGTTATGCTCTACAAGTTCAAAAGGAAAAGGCGGTACACTTATAGCACGCCTGTCGCGGTCGCATTGCACCCCTCACATGGTCGGTCCTGCACACCGCTCAGCCAAAGGGAACACGCTTTGGCTTGCCTGGGACCGCAATTGGAGAAACCGACCATTCGCCAAACTCCCCCGCCCACCGCGCGAAAATTCCCCCCAAATCCCAAATTCAACTCCCCTTCGGCCAACTAGCCAATAATATTCCCCAAACCCCCCTCCCCCCGTCCCCCTCCACTCCATTCTTCGAGGGGACGCACGGCGATCCACTCGATCCCACAGTACGCTCTCATAAACTGTCGTCCTCCAGCCGCGCCGCCACCGCTAGCGACGTTCTTGTGGAGACGCACGGCGGTCAGCTTCTCCCACGGTACGCGCATTCTAGACTGAGACCCCGTGCATGTCGGAGTAGCGCTGGATGTTAGCTGATAGACGCTGTTAATCTCACTGCTTGCCGAAATAGTTTACACTCAATATGCTCTGCTTAAAAAGCTACCTTGCCCTGTTCTGCACTCAATCTGCTTTGCTAAGATGGCATGCCACGCCTGATTAGTTGCTAAAATATCCTGCCATATTTTAGGACCATGTATGTATTGTGAAGTAGATTGCCATGGTCTAGTAGCCAATCTGTTAGGTGAAATAGCTCGACACCATTTTACACTCAATCTTTGTTGCTGAGATGGCCTTCGATGGATGTGTGCTCGGCCTCATTGATTGCTGAAATAGCCTGCCATAATTTAGCACTCAATCTGTTTGCTGAATTAGCTTTACATATATTTCGTTACTTAGATCTGTTTGTCCAAATATCTTGCCATAGCTTTAGACATCGACCTAGGTATTTTTTCTGGACTTTATAATGAAACATATATGTTTTTCCTGTAATATCTAGTAGAAGAACTAATTTGTATGTCTGACAGATGGACAGGAATTGGATAACTTCTGCTCGACAATTCTCCCTTGCATATGTCGAGGGGGTTCAAAACTTCATGAACTTTATCAGAGCTAAGTACGGTGGTCCGAAAGCAGATGTGCGCTGCCCGTGTAGCAGTTGTATGAATTCTGTTTCAAGACCCCAGTCAACTGTGCAAAATCATCTACACTTGTATGGGATGTCAGTCACATATACTAGGTGGGTTCATCATAGTGAAGCTATGAACATCAATGTCACTGACTATGTGGAAGCAGCAGATCACCATCTTGATTTGCCTGATGCTCAGGAGGAAGAGGAGGAGGGGGGGAGGTGGCGGCGGAGCCAGTGATTTTTTCCAAGATTGAAACAATGCTACGAAATGCTCGCGCATTTCGAGAACTTACACCTGTACAAGAAAAACGGTGGGCCCACATGTTGGAGCAATGCAATGTGGCAGTCACCGCAGGTTGTAAGCTGTCAGTATTCTCAGCTATGGTCAGCTTTCTTCAGGTGAAGACATCTCAACGGATGACCAACAAATCTTTCGATGCGATGATGGCTGCTTTCCACAATTGTTACCCAGCTGTGTCGGAGCTGCCACACAACTACAGTAAAATGAAGAATTCCCTCTGTGCGGTTGGAATTGGATATGATATGATCCATGTTTGCGAGAATAATTGTGTTCTGTTCCGGAAGGATTATGCCAACTTAAGTGAATGCCCAAAATGCAAATCATCAAGATGGAAAGATGGCGATGCTGTGAAGAGGATTCCTCATAAGGTTCTGAATTTTCCAATTATACCAAGATTGCAGAGGTTGTGTAACACCCCAAAAATATTTTATTTTGATTTTCAAAATCTTTTCTTTAAAATAAAATTCTTTGGATCACTATGGCCCTATTTCTCTCTTTCTTCTGTTTTGAAAATCATTTTTGAGTTTTCAACTGGGTTTCAATTTTTTTTTAAATGGTTCTGATTTGATGGTTTCTTATTTGAGTAAATATTCTTGAAGGATCAAAAAAATATTTTCTTTTAGAAAAGTTTTTGAATAAATAAATTATTTCAATAAAATGGTTCTTTTCATTCTTTTCAAACACTTAGAAAATTCTCACAAAAATTATTCTGCCACTTTAAAATTATCATCCAAGTCATCCTCACACCTTAGGATAGTACCCAACACTTCTCCTCTCCACAAAAATATTTTTATCATATTTAGCAAATTCTAAAATTTGAATTCCATTTATTCCTAGTTCCTTTGATTTACAAAGGAACTATATTTTTTCTAGCTCTTCTGCACCCACAAAAATTATCCCAGCTACTTGATAGTACCCACACCCCATTTCACCAAAAACATTATGTTCCACAGTTCAAAATTTTCAAATTTCATTCAATTGAAATTTGGACCAGATTCAAACTCTATGCTCAAAACCTAATTTTAATTACTCCGAAAATTCTGAAATTTTGCCAGCATCTCTGTTATGCATCAGTACCTCACCACAAAAATTCTCAAAAATTCCAAAAATGCCTAGGGACATCTAGCATTTCATCATACACCTCATGTGCACTGTAGCTCACTATCGAAAAAATTCAGAAAAACAGAGAAGTTCAGAGGAGGGGAAGATCGATGCTGTGCACTCCACGTCTCCTCCTCCTCTTCACTACGATGCTGCTGCCCATCAATGCAACGCCTCCGGGAACCCCTCGCCAGCCCCTCGCCGTCAACGGCCCGGTGGCTGGCCGGTGCAACAGCCGCCGCCCTGATCCATGGCGGACCGAGCGGATTAGGTCAGCCGACCAGCTGCATCACTCCACCTCACCGCTCCCTCCACCTACCTGGCACACGTCACCCTCCTCCGCGGCGTTGGCGCACCGTCCAAACCACCCCGCGCCCGCCTGTCAGTCACCGGAGCTGCTCGTCACCGCCATGGCCGTACGGGAGCTCATCCACGGGGAGATGGATAGAGCTTGACCCCGTCCGTGCTGGCGCTTCGAGAAGGCTTCCCCGACGCCATTGATGCTCACCGACCTCGCCCACCGCCTCCAACTACCCTCGCCGGCCACCATCACTCCGGCGTGATCCGCACCGCCTCGGACCGCCTCAGACAGCCTATAAATAGAGCCCCCGAGCTCCGTTCTTGACCCACCTCACCTCCACTCACCGCCAATCCACCCTAGGCCACTTCCCCGACCTCGGGGAGGTCGTCTTCCCGAGACAGACTAACTTTTTCTTCTATGTGCACCCTTGGGTATCTCTTGGGATGGCTAGTCCACCTGGATACTCATTTCTATTTTTCTGGGTATCACTTGGGATGGCTAGTCCACCTGGATACTCATTTCTATTTTTCTGGGTATCACTTGGGATGGCTAGTCCACCTGGATACTCATTTCTTTTCAAGACCTTTCGAGGCGTCGCTTTCAGACACCCGTTTGGCATTTCTTTTCAAGACCTCTCGAGGTGTCGCTTTCAGACACCCGTTTGCCATTTCTTTTCAAGACCTCTCGAGGCGTCGCTTTCAGACACCCGTTTGGCATTTTTCTTGGAATTCCTCGGGTGGTCCAGCACCCGAGTTCCATTTATTTTCTTGGTTTGTTACTAAAATAATATATTTATTCATCCGCACCGTATTAATATTTATCATGCCATGCTTTAACTTCGGTCAGCACATGCATATAATTTAATCCATCATGAGCATATGCATTTGGTATATCCTTTGTTCATAATGTTTGTGAGTACATTCCAACGTACTCACAGGCTTGTCCCTGGCTTGTTAATTTGGCCAGACCCGGAAGAAGATGATCTTGCGGAGGAAGAGTGCGCTAGCGAGCCCGACGCTTAGAGGTGTTCCCAGTCAGTCAACTTGTGGTCTTGGAGTCTACCACGTGTATCATCCGCAGTGCTTCCGCTTCACAAATAAAATAGTCAAGCCTCACACTGACGCTTGGCTTTACTTTATTGTATCAGTGTTGTAATATCACCACACCATTGTCATATTCCACCACCGTCATATATTGACAAGTTTGTAATAAATGTTCAGCACTCTGGCTCAACCCTGTGTAATATTATGTATGTACTGGTTATCTATATCAAGGGAGTCCACTAGTTGTCCTGATCTTGGGGCTGGTGTGACTTGAGGCTATTCCGTGATATATTCTGGAAACAGGCCCGACAAACCTTGGTATCAGAGCCGGGCTGACTGTAGGAAGCCCTAGGTGCGATCGCTAGTAGTAGAGTCAGTCCTTACAATTTTTAGCATGCATCTCATGCATTGTAACAAATTTTCCTTGGTCATCATATACTTATGATATGACTATTTGGATTTTTTGTCAACTGTTGTAAATTTCCGGCGGCAGCTGCCCGACCCAGATTTTCGCCAACAAGCCTGTGGGGTTTTCCCGTCTTCTCGTCTACATCGCCAGGGTCCCGATGGGATCTCCGAGTCGTCTGGAGTATACAGTCTTTCCCGACAGGATCTCAGACACCCTGACTATGTACCAGGCCTCGGTATATATTCGGGGTGGAGATGCCGTGCCTCACTGCAACTATCGGTTTGTGGGGAGAGTCATGCCTACTGAGAGGCATGCTATCCAGACGGCTGCCCGAGAGGCCATCTCTCATCTTAGGGACATCCTTCCAGTCATGCAGACATGTCCCTATCACTATTTACCATGCCATGTTCCATACACTAGTCACTATGCTTTCTCCTGCACCGCTGGAGAAAGGGATGAGGTGATTGAGCCCCTTGTTCAGTACATCACGCACAACCTATCGGCCAGATTTCCACTGCTCTAAATAGGGGTAGGTTTGTAACTTCACTCAGACGTGACACAACCTCCTCTCACCCCATTCATACACGGTGGGCGCCAAACGTGGGCGCCAAAACTCATTTGGTCCAGCTCGTCCCAAAGACCTCTCTCTCCCTCCATTTCCCCATTCATACACGGTGGGCGCCAAACAAACTCTCATTGTCCAAAATCGATCTCGGCAAATATTTTAAATAGGGGCAGGTTTGTAACTTCACTCATACATGATACAACCACCCTACCTGTCAGCCCCGTTCATACATGGGGCGCCAAAACACCCTCTCCTTGCCCGAAATCGCTCTTGGCAAATATTGGGGAGATGCGAGATTACCGTCCTATCCCCAACCGACGAGACGTCCGGAATTTTAAATGGGGGCTAGGTTCGTAACTTTCCCACATTTCAGACAAGCGCATCCCAAAGACATGGTTCCCCCTACCCCTCTCCCTCCATTTTCCCATTCATACACCGTCGGCGCCAGAACACCATATCCACACCAGCCTCCTCCGCCCGCCACCCCATCCATCGCCGCCCTCCTCCACCATGCCGGAGCGCCTACCCAGACCGCGTCGTCCACTGCAAGAGATCGATGTTCCTCATCCACGGAGCCGGACCAGGAGCCTTGCATCACGTCCTCTCGCTTCATCCGCGCCATCATCCACCTTGCTGGGGCCACTCCGACGACCTTCTCGTCCACCGCAACGGGACTTATCCCCCGATGCCTCCGTCTACCATTGCAGATCTGCTTCCACATCGCCGATAGCCATCGCACCCCCGATGCCTACACGACGCTGCAAGAGAGGTGGTACTCTTTCATATCTGCTCAACTTTTTGATCTCAACCAGAAAATAGATCGTCACTTGTTTACTGTACTTTCTTTTCAGCTCTTAGAATCTTAGTTGTTAGTTCAAAGCAAACATTGGTTGCTAAGTAGTCTTTGTGCAGTTTGCAGCTTCAGATCTGCCATGGCACAGTCATAGTAGGGTTTAATTGATCATGCTTAGGGTTTCCCCCCTTTTATGATCACTATACGACCAGCCTACGTGCTTCGTGTCATAATAGCACTACTCCACCCATCAAGCTAAACAAGCTTAGTTGTTCAAATACGAATCTGATATGATGCTGATATTAGTAAAACAGAGTCGTTTAATTGGTCAGCTAAGTGTTCCTAATTTAGTTTCGAAATGCATGTGCGCCGCTGGGGCGGATCTACAGGGTGGCCAGGGTGGGCCGTGGCCCACCCTGGGATTTTGGGTCGGTCTGTATACCATAAGAGATTAGAACATGGTCAGGCAGCCTATGCCTTTGCTAAAAAAAAGCCAATGCCTCCAGACCCCGATTCCCCTCAGTTCTACTCCGCTTCCGATCTCTACTCGCCGCTAGCCGCCTGCCTCGCCGGTGACTTGCCGTCGCCGGACGCCACGACTTTAGGAGGAGACGCTGGGCTAACAGGAGGTCAGGAGCCACTCGCCCAACAGCGTCACCATTGCCCGGTCGCGCCGGCGTGCCCAGCTTCCCACTCCGCTCAGGACTCGGGCATGCAGCACCCACTCAGTCAACCCGATTTATCCTGAGATACACCATCCTCAACACTCAGCAGCCACTCCCCATCACCCATTTTCTAGTTGATTCATTACTCATCAGGCATGACTGTCATTAGGGTTTGTTGTGTACTAAGTGCTACCTACATTTAATGGTTCAAATGTTTCCGTAATCTTTAGTACCTGTAAAGTTGATAGGGTTTCAAAATTCCTGGCCTAGGAACAAACACTAGTCATGTTGGATTGTTGGTCATAGTGACATTGACCCAGATTACTACTGCAGGCCAGGTCGGTTGACAATTTTACTAGTCTTCGTTACTCATTCGCTATGATATCCAATTATTCACTTTGATTAATTGCAAACAATAAGTGCTATCTCAACTTCTTGATTTAGATTTTGGACGGTCTCTTACTGCAGTTACGCTTCTGCATACTTGTCCTAGTAAACACACAAGTAATGATTGATTCACCAGCTCTATGCTTGCCTTGTCATATTTGTTGTCAATATTTTTTTAGGGTGGACCACCCTGTTTCAAAATCCTGGAACCGCAGACATGAGTGAATAGTATTTCTCTGTGTGATCTCTTCCATCATGTGTGTGCAACGAACACTGCATTTTATAGAAAGAGAAGTGTTATATCCACCTTTTACATAGACTACGATCTTTTACATGGAATACAATCTGCCTACATGCTTTGTGTCGCACTACCAGCACTCCACCCTTGAAGCTAAACATTATGCCACTCATAATTTCGAAGTTTATTTGTTCAAATACGAATTTGATATGATGCTAATGTTCCTACTTCAGTTTTGAAATGTGTGTCCGCCCCTTATAGAGACATAAGAGGTTTGTATTTTTGTGTGTGGTCTGGTCAACACGGTTGGGGGATGAACTTTGTATACACAGGGGTTTGTAGGGAGACACTATTGGAGTAGAATCTGCAATGCATTCCAAAGATAACCTGACTACTTTTTATGTTTTCATGAATCTCAGATATTGAACATCATCATAATGATTATGAGCTTGCGCGCATGAGAAGAATAAAGCAGAACAATGCCATGTCTATCAAACTTGGCATTAAGGGACCGAGATCCAGTCTGGATGCAATGGAATGCACACGCTCTCTACCTACAGATTCGTGTTCAGAATATGATCCTAACAATGATTTTGAGCTACAGGGAGACCTAAGTCAATGTAGCTCCCTAGTGGAGGAGTTAGAGACAGATGCCCTATCTTATTCACGCATCAAGGTGCTTGCTCTAACTTGGCAAGGTTATATTGGTCGCACATATCTTGCAAATGATGCTTTGCATTGCTTCTACTTTGTTGCACCGCCATTTGCTTAGTTTACACATCATATATGTGAATATGCCATGCCTATCCATTTTCAGTACATATTCCATCTGTCATCATACCATATTTCTCCATTCAAATGATGTTCTTGTGTATCAGATGTTCAAAAGGAAGAGGGCGATTGCTGATCGTGAAGAAGCATGAACAAAGTATTTGGAAAAGGTAGTGACACCTGATAAATCAAATAGACCATTATGTGTAGTGGCAATATCACCAGACCCACAAAACACAACCCCAACTCTAGCAGACTCTACCCCTACCCCACTGGCCATCTTAGATGCCCCAACTCAGCAGACCCCAACTGCAGCAAAAGTATGACGATGCAAGTTGACATAGCAGAAGCTCTACGACGCAAAACCCCCATTCCAGCAAAGAGTACACCAACTCCAGTTGCCAAATCCCTTTTTGAACTGGAGAGATCCCCAATTGCAGCAAATAGGACCCCTGTTCCACTTCTTCCCAGTTTAGAAGACGAAGCTTTTATTGGTGTCAGCAACTTTGTGTGCATCTTTCCTTCTTGGAAAGATTATACTACAGACAAACAACAATTTCTAATCTTCCTCCGCAACTTATGTGTAAGTAATGTACTAATGTTATTCATGGTAATTAGTGCCTATGTTCTGCTAACAGAACACAAAAGATTTCATTCTTTTAAATAGGCGAGGACCAAACTAGATAGTCAAGACGAGCAAAGCTTGGTTGCGCTTTTCAAGCACGTGTTGAGGAAGTATCGTTGCTACCTGCGGCAAGCACACTTCGATGGCAAGCCTCTAAACAAAATTTCTGTAAAGTCTCTAGTGCAACATTTACTAGACAGTGACTGGAATAAGCTTGTTACACACTGGTCTCGTCTGCAACGTAAGGTACTGTCTATGATATCACATCACAATTTGAACTACATTTCTGCATGTGCCTTACCGTCTCACTTGTACGAAAACTATTTGCAGAAGAATATCCATTCTCAAGGGACCATAGGATCTCGCAACTATATTGCAGACTGCATTGCTCTTGTGAGTACCTCTTGCCCTGTATCACCTACTTTCATAGCTGGTTGATTATGTAGCATCACTGCACATGTTAGCCTCCTTATCCTCCATTTGGTGGACATTATAAAATCTGTGTTGACTCTTACATAATTTAGAATCAACCCAATGCTTCTGAAGAAGTTTAGCCCTGCAGTCCTCTTGTAAGGACCGAACGTCTTGTATCACTGTACTTACATTAATAGCTACTCCCTCCCTCCCATAATATAAGAGTGTTTTGTACACTACACTAGTGTACAAAACACTTATATTATGGGATGGAGCGAGTAGTTCATTGTGTAGCATTACTCTGCATCTTATCTCCCTCGCCCACCATTTCCTAAAAATTATCAGATCTATATTTAATCTTACCAAAAAGTTGAATACATAGACAATGCCAGTGCAGAAATGTACCCCATTGCTCTTGTAAGTACATTTTGTCCTGTAACGCCGTACTTACATGGATAGGTAGTTGATTATGTAGCATCACTCTGTATCTTATCTTCATTATCCTCTATCCCTTCCAGTATTATCATATTAATAATTACTCTCTACAAAATGTAGAGTACAGGCAATGCTTATGAAGAAGTTTCTGTGCTGAAATTCTTGAGTTATCCCTCCCTTGACATGGAGAAGGGCATTATAGAGCCGGTGTTAATTGTTAATGTAAGTCCATCCTTCTAAAGCCTTTCTCCTCAATTGATATTTAATTTGCTCATACTCCCTATCGTCAACTGCTGTTTAGTTTGCTATTTCTATCAAAATGCATGTTCGCAACAACTGCAAGTTTCAAGTTTTAGTCGTGAAACCAAATTCCTTATTCATACCATGCACATTATTCAATACAGATCCATTGATTTTCTTTAGCCCTGCATCTATGGTTGTGTTGTTGATCTGTAATCCAGTGTGTGGTGAATCTGCCCACATTTGCACCTTGTCATCTCCTGCTTTGTCTTAACTGATCTGGCTGATGATATGAACATGGCATGCACATTAACCAAAAGAGATACAATGATTTTCTTTTGCCCTGCATCTATGCTTGTGTTGTTGATCTGTAATCCAGTAGTGTGGTGAAGCTCCCCGCATTATGAACAATGCCAAATTATGTTATTGACATTTTGAATTGTCTCTTTATTTTCTAATATGAAACTGGATGGAATTGACAGCGTTGTTACCATCTTTGTTTATATACGTGCAAAACTTGTCATTTGTCTTGTTGTTTCAGGGTAATATGCCTGATGGCACGCACAAGTCTGCTGAAGACTGTGAGACAAACCCAACATATATTGCAGCAAAGAAGGCAAAACATCTTGAAGATAGTGAGACAACACCAAAGTCATGTCTTGATGCAGTTTTCAAGTTACTCGAGACTAGCAGTCACACAAGCTCACAGAAGTCACTGCCTGAATCAGTTCGATTTCTCCAGTCTCAACTTCAAGCAGAAAGGCATTGTGCAACTCAACTTTGACTTGAAGTCCAATCTCTAAGGAAGATCGCAGAGAACTCCAATGAGAACCTCATTGCTAAACAGCTAGAGCTGGAAGATATGGCCGACATGCTAGGCCGTTCTCACTGCCTTGCTCACCTGCTTGCGCAGCAGCTCCCACGCAAGGCTAACGTTTCTTGAACTATGTTGAAGTGGTCTTGGTTCAGTATTATTTTGTTGCGCTGCAATGGCAGGACCTTTGATGCCCAGTTTTTGTAATCTGCTTCTTGGTTGCGCTTTATGATCACTGGTGGTGAACTTTGATGCCCAGTGGATTTAATATGCCCTAATTCCTTTATTGTATAGTGTAGGTTTATTCTAAGTTACTATGCCGTAATTTCTTTATTGTATAGGGTAGGTTTGTTCTTAATTCCTAGTTACTGTATATGCCATCATTCGCTATCAGAAAAAGGGTGAAAATTTGATGGAGGCGAACGGGCCGAAACATGCGCCTCTAACGGGCATGCATTTCAGCGGGCCATAATTGGGCTGGCCCGCAATAGGATTTACTTTGGCCTGCGCGGAGCTACCATATGGGCCCTTCATGGACATGGTACGCCCAGGCCCATAACTCACATGGGCCCAAAGTTTAGTTGGGCCCATGTTGCTTCGGGCCATTAACAGGCTGAATATTCTGCTGGCCTGTTATGGCCCAGAAGACACCATGGGCATTTAGCAGGCTGAAAAGCATGTTGGGCCTCAATTTTCAAGAGTCGTCCACGGGCCTTTAGCAGGCTGAAATATACCTTGGGCCATTATTGGCCCAGTTTCATGACAGGCCGTTATCAGGCCGAAACATATCTCGGGCCTTGGTTGGCCCAATCATATCATGGGCCTTTAGTAGGCCGAAAGCTTAGTAGAGGCACCGACGGGCCAAATTGTATGACAGGCCTTTAACAGGCCCAAAGTCAGGTTGGGCTGAAATGTTGTCACTGAGATCATGGGCTGTAAATGGGCCGAATGTCGCGTCGGACTATATATGGCCCATGTGCAGCACGGGCCATTAACAGGCCGAAAGACACACCGGGCTGAAATCGGCCCATTTCTACATCGGGCCTCTAACAGGCTGAAAACTCACTGGGCCGTAATGGGGCTCAAAGACTGAGCAAACAATTAACGGGCCCGATCTGGCGGTGGGCCATAAATGGGCCATGTTTAAATAGGCCGTTAGTGGGCCGGCCCACTAGTACCTGAGTAAATCTTATGGGCCTTTGACTGGGCTGGCCTTTTTAAGCTAAATGGGCCACTGTTGGGTCATGCCACGTGTCACTTTTTCATAGGCCCGTTTTGTCCATTGGATGAATGACATTTGTTGCGATGGCGAGCTGACACGTGGTTCCATTGGCCAATGAGAATTTTACACGTGGAAAATCCCCATTGGTCCGAGTTGTTAACGGGTTATCGGATCCAAACCGGAACCCGATGGCTTAATGTAACACCCCAAAATTTTAACCCATGTTTTTACTAAATAAAACTTTGATTAAAATAAAATTTTGAATTATAACTACTGCAGGCGACCGCTAACGCGACACCTGAATCAGAGACCCCGCGACCAAACTGTGTACGATGCATGAATCGCAAACGGTGTCGTAAAAAAACGTCGCCAATAAGACGAGCTGTTTGCGATGCCGGAGACATCAAAAACGATTCAGATTAGAGATGCGTGTGTGATACGTGGCATATAGTTGATCCATATGAATTGTTTGCGATAAGCCAGAACAACAAACACGGTCAGCCAGTTCGTGGTGTGTGCGATACACGGCATACAGTTCACTCGGATGAACTGTTTGTGATTACCCAACACAACAGAAACGGTCAGGTAGATCAAGGTGTGTGCGATATATGGCATGTGGTTCACTCGGATGAACTGTTTGTGATTACGCAACACAAGATAAACGGTCAGGCAGATCAAGGTGTGTGCGATATACGGCATGCGGTTCACTCGGATGAACTGTTTGTGATTACCCAACACAACAGAAATAGTTCAACTTAACAAGATGTGTGTGATACGCGACAAACAGGCAGTAATCCGAAATGTGTGGGAAGACGGATAACAACACGGACGATTCCTGCTAATAACCCATGTGTGTTGTGGGCAAATGCTTGCTGGTATACAATTGTCAGCGATTGATGAAATCATCACCGACGGATTCCCTAGTTTAGTCCGTTTGTGATGTAATTTGCTTAGTCTATAGAAGAACAACATATATAACCAAATTAAATATCCAATTACATAGGTGACTATACAAAACATTCGCACACACTTCAATAAACAATTACATGCATTCTAAACTAGGAGAAATGATCATCTAATCATCTACTTCTTGTGACGCTGCTGCCAATAATCTACTTGTGGCTCGATCCCTCATCGTCCACAGGAAGGAGGCACTCCCTCATGTCAACGATCCACTTGTACATCTCGTAGCTTGTGTACGCGTCCTTGGCCGCGTACTTGACGTGTTCTTCATCCAGTCTCCGCACCCAGGCCTCGTGCCAGGCATCCTTGTTCTTTTTGCACTCATCTTTCATGCCTCTGTAGTAGGGGTCGATGATGGCCATGGCTAGGTGAACCAGGGAGTCCTTCTCCTTCTTTCTGCCCCAGACCCTGTACTGGCCTTGGATGTCGACAAGATTCTGGCAGGCCAAGCCCGTAGTCTCGAGCACCTTTAGATCGTTCACGATGTCCACCATAGCGAACCTGTAGTCGGGGCTATTGATAAACCTGGCGAAACGCTCGCAAGGCCTTGTGGCCAGGGAGTAGTGGTAGATGAGGACGTTATGGCGCACGCACAACTGGGTGACGGCAACCTTCTGATCATACCCGGCACGACCGCCGGTGAACTCGAGGTCAAAGCCGACCACTTGGTACTCGTCCTCAGCAAGCAACTGCTCCATAGTGTGGATGGAGCTCTCCACCGAGACCGGCTCGTTGGTGTAGACCACCGAGAGATCCTCCCCCTCACCTGGGTGTCCACTAAGTGAGGCGTGGTGAACTGCCGCCCGTCGTCGTCGTCAGCCGCTGGGAGCGCCATTGGAGCCGGGTGCGCCATTGGAGCCGCTGGATATCCTCTCTGTATGTGTCGTCGTGGGTGTGCTTATTGTGTCATGGGGCGCGAGAGATGAAGGTAAATGGCCGTGGGAATAAATGAGGGTCAAGCGGTCGGGATTCTCGGCACGTCCGCAAGGCAGTTTTTGCCGCACGTACCTGCATCGTGGCGCCGCGTCTGGCATAACCACATGCATAAGGCACCCCGAACGTACATGATCGTGCGCCGGCCCAAAACGCTTGCAGCGCGCATAGAGGGACGCGAGCAGAGTGCGCGCGGCGGGACACGAGCAGAGCGCGCGCGGCGAGACACGAGCAGAGCGCACCGCGGCCGCCTCAACCGCGAGCAACCACACGCATAGAGCAGTTGAACACACAGGGAATGGCCGTCTACAAGCTGGCCGGCAGTTGCGAGCCGGTGGCATGATTTGAAACTACGTCGCGTTCCACATCACACAGTGGGCGAACAATCGTTCGCGACGCTGCGTAGAGAGCGGCCGTGTGCTAGGTAATTAAATCGCAAACGTTTTTTTATTAACTGTTTGTGTACGTGTCATTTCGTCCTCCTCTCGCGCGTCTTGTCACCGCGTTGCCGCAGAAGGCTTTGAGCGCAAGCTTGAGCACCGCACAGGCGTTCTTTTGGCCAAACGTTAGCTCGAAGAGGCGCCAATGAATCGTTGGTGAGCCCGTTCCCACGCAACCGTGCAGGTTCCCGCGCGGAACCACGCAAGCTTCCCGCCCGACTCGGCGAAATCCCAAAAAACCCCAGTGCTTACCAGCCTGCTATATAAACAGTCACGGCCGGCGAGTCGCCATCGCATTTTCCCCTCCCTCCCCGTAGCTTATCTCGTCTGCTTCTCCCACCATCACCAATGGCACCGATCCGTCGTCGTCGCTCAGCCACTCCGCCGTCGTCTGAGGACAGCTCTAGCTAGGAGGCTACACCGCGGCGGCAGCGCAGTCACCGGCGGTGTGTACTGCCCGTGGCGTCCCTATTGGGTGTGCGCACAAAACACGCCACACGCTCCGCCGCCGCTGCTCGACGGCAGCTGTTGCCGGCAGCCGTTGCCGCCACCCCACCGTCGGCCGCCGTGGCTGCCACACCACCAAAGCCCGCCAGGGCCATCGACTATTGCGCCACCGCGGCCCAAAGGCCGGTGGTGGCCATCGTGGCCGCCACCCCACCGTCGGCCGCCGTGGCCATCACCCGCTCCGCCACCGCGGCCCGAAGGCGGGAGGTGGCCGCCACCCCACCGTCGACCGTCGTGGCTGCCACCCCACCGTCGACCGCCGGGGTCATCACCTGCTCCGCCACCATGGCCCGAAGGCGGGATGTGGAGGCCCGCACGAGCATCAGTGACCTTGCCGCGCGCTACATCTAGTTCCTGCGGGAGGAGGAGGAGCGCCTGGTCGAGCACGCAAAGCGTCTTACCGCCGCCGTGGCCGCAGCAGAAGCCACCGCAGTGGCGCGGAATGCGGAGATATACGAGGAGTCCCACTGCTTCGATAGGGATCGTCTGGAGTGGCAGAGGGCGTTCGAGCTGGGCGTCGCTAAAGGTGCAGTAGCGGCAGGCGCCGGATTCCGCTTCTCCAGCTCGTCGGTAGGCTCCTCCTCCTCAGCCTCTTACTGAGCGTGCTCGGCAGAGGAGAGGCTGATGGAAGTTGTACAAAGCCCCTCCGTAGTAGTAGTATTTAGGGGCTATTTTGTTCAGTTCATCTGACTATAGATATGGTTGAACTGTACTATGTACTTAAATTTAGCTAGTATATATAGTTGAACTAGCTATTTCAGTACATGGTTGGCAACAATTGGGAAAAGTTTGTTCGGTTCAGCTGTCGAGTTGAACTGTTTGTATAAAGAATGATTGCTTCATCTATGAATGAAATCTATGCTTACTGAATTTCATTTGCAAAAATTATAGTACTAGTGATTTTTAGCTGCAAAATTTGACAAATGGCAGTGTTTTTTTTTCTGAGGATCACAAATGGCAGTGTTACTAGGTTGACAAATGGCAATGTTACTAGTTTGACAAATGGCAATGTTGCTAGATTGACAAATGCCAATTTTTCCACTTTGACAAATGGCAAATATACCCAATATGACAGATGCAAATCTTACCACATTGTTTGTATGTCTTTGCACACGGGTAATCATGCAAAATCGTTTACGATGAAGAGATGCACAAACCTGCGCGCCACATTTTCCCTTGGCTTAGCTGCGAAGGAACCCAGCTCTCGCTTTGCATACCGGTGTTCAGTCTGAAACGTTTGCGATGAAGAGATGCACAAAACCTACGTGCCACATTTTTCCCTTGGCTTAGCTACGAAGGAACCAAGCTCTCGCTTTGCATACGGGTGTTCAGTCTGAAACGTTTGCGATGAGTGTTTTATTCAGAGAAAGACATTGATGTTTTTTTTACTTTGGTAAGTCTGTACATTCAGAGAAAAAACGCTAAGTTGATCAAAACCATAGATTTCATTCAGTGACACTGGTTTTACATTCATACGATCGGGATACAATATTAAACAAAAAAACTAAATGCAGCGGCGGCGGTGTGCTGCGCTGGTGTTGTCGTCGTCCGGGACGCCGTTGTTCAAGTCTTCAAGCCATCCCAGAAAGCTCTGGACTCCCAAATCCAAGAGCCGTTCATCGAGCGATCGACGGGCGGGGCACAGGGGGACGGCGACTCGCGGTGCTACGAGGTAGCGGTCAACGGCGGCGTCCCATGACGCTGAGGGGGGCGCGGCGGGTGCAGGCGCGTGCATGGGCACGGGCGTGGCTGGTGCAGGAAAGCGCATGGGGACCGGCGCCGCGGTGGATGCTGGGGCGCGCACGAGCACAGGCGGGGGAGCTGGCGCTGGTACGTACATGAGCTTGCGTGGGTCCGCGGGGACCTCGCTGACGCCCACGGCTTCCAGCTCTGCGATGGTGCTCGGCGACCAGCCCGTCAATGCCATGGGGATGGTCGCTGGCGCGGGCGCGGGGATGGGAGCTGGGACGGGCGCGGGGGCAGCATCCGCCGCGGCCAGCTCGTTCAGGGCCATGTCCCTGAGGTCCCATTCCTCCTTATTTTCTATCTCCTCCAGCTCGGAGTCGAGTTCACAAAACCGGAAGACTAGTGGCAGATGATCCTTGTGCGCCATGGAGTAGGTGGAGCTCTGGAAGATAGGATTCGGGCAAGAGGGGAATGGGAGGCGAAGAGAGATCAGTAAGGCCACCTATTAAATAGCGGCTCGGGCGCCATTAATGGAGAAGTTGAGAGCGAGGCGGGCAGCAATGGAGGTCAAAGGGCTCGCTTCCCGGTGAGCCTGCGCAGCGTACTGCTCGCACGCCTCCCGGTGAGCCTGCGTAGCAGAGGACTGGTCGCACGCCTCCCGGTCAGCCTGCGCAGCGCAGGACTTGTCGCACGCCTCCCGGTCAGCCTGCGCTGCGGACTTCACTCGCACACCTCCCGTCTACTCAAACAGCTGCCCGGACGACACCTCCTTGCCATTAAAAAAGTGGGATGCGTGGCGGCACATAAATGGTTAGTAGAACGCTCATGATTGAAATAATAATGTACAACCATTTTTGATGATAACGTGTCAGCTATTTGTTGGCTGTTAATGTGTGCGCCTTCTCTCATATTGGACAAAAATTTTACCACAGCATGTTGGTGCCATTTCATGACACCATGCCAAGTCTCATGAATTTCAGAATAGTTTTGGATTTACAAGAATTTAAAAACCAAGTTTCTCAATGTTTGAGGCCGAGCCACGAAGCCTGGGTGTTTGAAATTCATTCCCATTTCTTGCATGGGACCTAAACATGCACCCAAGGACACATATATGATTTTTCAACCCATTTCGGTGCACAGGAGCATGTGCATGCATTTCAAATTTGAATTATGCACATAAAATGCCTAGAAAACTCAGTTAAAGTATAAAAATGTCCAAACAAACCACGAATAATTCCAAAATTTAACACGACACTCCTATTGGTCTATGTTACCTCTAGAAAAGAAAATCAAGGCAAGAAGAGGCAACGAATGTCATTTCGTCCACAAAGGAGACACGTTCCCTACCGGAACCATGAGGCTTCTTGTGAGAAGCTCTGGTTTGTGAGAAGCTTATACCAAAACCTGCCCCAAATGGGACAAAAATTTTACCACAGCATGTTGGTGCCATGCCATGATAGCATGCCAAGTTTCATGAATTTCACACGAGTTTTGGATTTACTAGAATTTCAAAACCAAGTATCTCAGCGTTTGCGGCCGAACCACGATGCCGAGGTGTTTGATATTCATTTCCATTTCTTGCATGGGACCTAAGCATGCACCCAAGGACACACATATGATTTTTCAACCCATTTTGGTGCACCGGAGCATGTGCATGTAGTTCAAATTTGAATTATGCACATAAAATGCCTAGAAAACTCAGTTAATGTATAAAAATGTCCAAACGAACCCCGAATAATTCCAAATTTTAACACGACACTCCTGTTGGTCTATGTTGCCTCTAAAAAAATGAAGGCAAGAAGAGGCAACGAATGTCGTTTCGTCCACAAAGGTGACACGTTCCCCACCGGAACCATGAGGCTTCCTGTGAGAACTCTGGTTTATGAGAAGCTTATACCAAAACCTGCCCCAAATGGGACATTTTTTTACCACAACATGTTGGTGCCATTCCATGATAGCATACCAAGTTTCACGAATTTCTGACGAGTTTTGGATTTACTAGAATTTCAAAACCAAGTATCCCAACGTTTGCGGTGGAGCCACGATGCCGAGGTGTTTGAAATTCATTCCCATTTCTTGCATGGGGCCTAAGCCTGCACCCAAGGACACAGATATGATTTTTCAACCCATTTTGGTGCACCGGGGCATGTGCCTATAGTTCAAATTTGAATTATGCACATAAAATGCCTAGAATACTCAGTTAATGTATAAAAATGTCCAAACGAACCCTGAATAATTCCAAAATTTAACACAACACTCTTATTGGTCTATGTTACCTCTAGAAAAAAATCAAGGCAAGAAGAGGCAACGAATGTCATTTCGTCCACAAAGGTGACACGTTCCCTACAGAAACCATGAGGCTTCTTGTGAGAAGCTTATACCAAAACCTGCCCCAAATGGGACAAAAAATTTACCATAGCATGTTGGTGCCATTCCATGATAGCATGCCAAGTTTCATGAATTTCAGACGAGTTTTGGATTTACTAGAATTTCAAAACCAAGTATCTCAGCGTTTGCGGTCGAGCCACGATGCCGAGGTGTTTGAAATTCATTCCCATTTCTTGCATGGGACCTAAGCATGCACCCAAGGACACACATATGATTTTTCAACCCATTTTGGTGCACCGGAGCATGTGCATGTAGTTCAAATTTGAATTATGCACATAAAATGCCTAGAAATCTCAGTTAATGTATAAAAATGTCCAAACGAACCCTGACTAATTCCAAATTTTAACACGACACTCGTATAGTTTTATGTTCACTGCAGACAAATGTTCTAGCAATTCAAACACCGTCCTTTGCCACTTTGACCCCATTCCGTATTTCAAATCAAGACGAAACATCAAGTACATCACACATAGTTTATTATCACCAACCATGTGAGATGTAGTACAAAATATCTTGGTGCACCGTCATATATGGCTTACGCGAGAAGGTTCGTCGGCTACAGTCCACAGCCGGCGCGTCAAGCAAACTAGCCCCCCAAATATCATTTCACTGTTCAATCATCGCCGGTCAAAGATGGGGACGTGGACCCGCGTCGTGAGGGCAACTTCGGCGGCCCAGTCCGGCGAGAGCGCGGCCGCAGCCACCATGAGCGTGCTCACAACCTGCATGAGCGTGGCCGCAATCTGCGACCGAGCGGCTGCGGCAGCCAAAACGGCCGCTACTGCAGCTCAGATGGCGGCAGCAACATCTGCGACGGGGATAGCAAATGGCGAGAGCGGGACAGCAGCTGTCCGTTTCACGGTGGCCGCCTTAGCCCTGATGGAGGCCGCCCACACCCATGTCGAGGCCGGCCATGCCCATCTCCTGGCGGTCACCGCACAAATCGCACGAATCTTCTCCGACAACAGTGGGCAACCCACGACCGAAGAGTTGGCAATCACCGAGAGCGTTCGAGCAGCCGTCCGTTCGTTCGCGGCATACCTTGCCGCGATGGAGCCCGTCCAAGCCCAGACCGCGGCCGCCCACGGCCAGCTCATGGCGGCCTTTTCCAAAGATATGGTGGACGCGGATGGCGAGATGCTTGCCGAGTATGGTGCGATGGATGCCATGGAGCCCCTTCCCCAGGAGATCGTCGGGCGCGAGCTGGACATGGAGGAGCCGGCGGAGATCCACGAGCGCCAGGCAGAGTAGTAGTCTTTGTTTAGAGCACCGGTCTTTTGTTAGAGTAATGTTTAGGTCAGCTAGCTCTGTTTAATTGCTGAATTTGCTCGATTAAGAAGTGTGGGTGTGTTGTAGGCTCTTTTGTGTACCCAAATTATGCAATGACGTGGATGACCACTGTAACCAGGGAAATTCGAACCAAAATTTGCACATTCAAACTCATCACACACGGGGTAAGCCATATGAATCGTTTGTGATGTTCAGATATTGTACACAGTGCTGAATAAGGGACCGTGTCTGATGACACTTCGTGCGCCAGTTTTTCGCTGCACGGAGCAAAAAAAATCGGCATCCGCGGAAATATCTACCTCCCATGCCCCCTCCTCCTTACCAAAAGTCACATTTCCCCTGTTTCCGCCTTCCATTCCAAGTTGAAACCTTCACTGCTTGCTTGCAGCGCCGCCGCCTCGCCGGCGACGCTCCTTCCTGCTGCTCGGCCTCATCGATCTAGTCAGGTAATCCACACCCGACCCCCATCCTCCACCTTTTTCTACATCCCACATGCCCCGACCGCCGGCGCGACACCTTCCACCCAAATCACCGACCCATCCTCCAAATAAGCGCTGCCCTAAGCCATGGACCTCAAGGAGCATCTGGCAGCGGAGAAGCAAACCGCGGCCGCACGCGCGGATGAGGTCGCGATGGCTGCCATGCGTGCCGACCCCCAAATCTTGGAGGAGCACCTCGCTGTCGAGGCCTCGCGCGCGGACGCTGCCATGCAGTTGGGTGCTTTAAACGACAGTTCGTGGTGTTTTCTCGAGGCCACCGTCAGTGCCTTCGACGAAGACTACGAGGTGTTTTCTCAGCGTGCCCGTGCTTACCTCAACTCCAGAGCCAGCAGGTTGGTGCCCGGAGCGGCTCAGGCGACTCACCACTACGAGGAGGGCACCCACGATGTGGAGGCCTCGCCCTCTTCCAAGTCTAAGGAGCCTATCGTCATTGATATCTCCGACGATGAGGAGTAGCTTGTCTTTTTAGCTCACTACAAATACCTATGTTCAGCTAGCTAGCTACGCCGGTTAAGCATGTTCGGTTTACCTGTTGCATGTGCTGCTCCTGCCTTTCCTTTACAAATTCTAGTGAATTGTCCTATGTACTCTTACTATGCAATCTGATCCTCTAGTATATATGTTCTATATATTGTGCAATGTGGTGCTGAGTTAACTGTTTGGTTATTTTTTTGTCATGTTCAGTTAACTGTTTAGTTTAATTCTGCAATGTGATGCTCAATTCTTGTGGGTGCAATTTTGTATTCTCTTGCATGTGAGAAATAATCGAATTTGGCTGTACAAAATACATGAGATACAAATACAATTGCTATATTTCCAAGTTGTCAAGCATACTAGGTTTTGTTAATTGTCTGATCTTGTAGTATCTTCTCTTGTGCAATGTGGTGCTCAGTTAACTGTTTGGTTCATTTGTTGTGGTGCTTAGTTAACTATTTGGTTCAATTCTGCAATGCGATGTTCAATTGTCGTGGGTACAATTTTGTATTGTTATGCATGTGAGAAATAAATCGAATTCGGCTGTACTAAATACATGAGAAACATACACAATTGCTATATTTCCTAGTTCTTAAGCATGCTTGGTTTGGATAAATGGCTTTTCCACGTGGCTCGAATTAATCTACTGAATCTGCAATGTGTTTATTTTTCATCAACATATTTTACTGATAGTATGCCAACCCTCACTTAACCTGATCAATAACTACCTTATATGTGTTGCAGGGAAACAATGGGAGGCACTGAGGTTTACCATCGAGGTTCGCACATGCATGGTCCTTTGTCTAATAGCACATTATTGTGCAATTGCAGGAACCATTCTAGTATTTAGGTTTTTAACAATTTGGTCTTGCACATGTAGGTCCTGCTGTCAGAGGTTTTGACCCACTGTTCGACCCATTTTGCATATGGGGAAATGAGATGTCCATGAATATCAGTCAAGTCAAGAAACTCAGAAGGATTGTGAGGATAAAGAAACTAGCAAGGAAAAACAACAAGATCTTTATCTGCACAATGAAAAAGACATCAGTGAACTACAGGATGGTACTAACTCTTATACTCCCTCCGGTCCATTTTAGTCTGCATATAAGTTTTGTCCGGTTTTGTCCGAAGTCAAAGTATCTCTACTTTGACCAAAGTTATAGAAAAAAGTATCAACATTCAAACTGCAAAATCATTATTTTTAGATGCATTATGAAATACAATTTTATAGTATACATATTTGGTATCGTGGATGTTGATATTTTTTAAAATAAATTTGGTGAAACTTTACAAAGTTTGACTTGATACAAATCTAATGCGCGGAGTAAAAAGGACCGGAGGGAGTACCTTATTTTTTTATTCCTTTGCGCCATTTAAAAATTCAGAGAAGATATTTATGCATATCTTTGTTTTCAGGCCTTTCCAAAGCAGTTCACTGATTACCTCTCAAACCACATGTATGATCAAGAGGCGAGGAAGGTGTTCATACAACACCCACGGTACAATATTGAAGTCTTCCTCAAGAGGATGAAGGATGGGTGGTCAATCATCCATAGGCACTGGTCTAAAGTTGCAAGGACATTCAACATCATTGAAGGGTCAATATTCGCCTTCCACTTCAGCAGTTTTCCAGATGAGATTCATCTGTCTATCTACCGTCTATGATGCTAATTTCCAAAGGTTTTAGATGTTGCATGTGAAACTTGGTGCTGTTGTGTAATGGGGTAGCTAGCTATATGCCTATATGGTGTGAGTGAGTGCTGAAGCTATATGATGTTGTACTCTGATGTATTTCAATTATGAAATCCTGGTTCCGTAATACGAAAATGAAATATATTGTGTGTTTACTATGAAATGTAAACTTGATTACTAAATGGAATAATAATAATAGGCCAATTAGCCTGCTTATTGGGTTTTTCTAGTGCAAACGGTTATTGAGACAACACCGTGGGCGATGATCTCAGACAACCCACACAGTTTATCGGAAGTAAACGTGTTGGATCAATGAACAATCACATACGACTTCCTCTGGACAACTGTTTGCGTTAGGCCACCTTGCACAAACATTTTCCACATAAAAAGTGTGTGTGATGGACAGCCTATGCCACACAGTTTCTTCTAGACACCGTGCGTGATGCATTCAATAACACAAACGATAAAATTATTACTATCGTCTGCAATGGCAACGCTATCACAGACAATGTGATGTGGAAAACTGTGTGCTTTGTATATACATCTGGGATTCACTGTGTGGGATGTATATATGAATGGAAATGTTTATCTTGGATTCACAGTGTGGGATGTACATACGAACGGAAACGATTGGGCCAGTATAATTGTCTGCGATGGCTCACCTGGTCGCACACGAGCTCTTTTTGCCCCGCGTGTGTGACCAGAGGCTCTATCGCGGACGGTTTCTGGGTCATGTGGAAAGGACCCCCCTATCGCACACACAGGCAAGGCGACGGTTTAAAACTTCATCGCTGAAAGGGGGTAAAAACCGTTTGTATAGCAGCTCGCTGTACTAGTGTATATTAGGTCTTTTATTAATTTCAGGACCTTTTTTGTTTTCTGTTTTCTAAAATTCTTCCCTCCATATAGAAAACTTTTGTAGAATATTGTGGGTAAGTCTTAATCCTTGCATTTATCTCTTAAATTCAGTAGGAAATATTTTCATAATAAAATTTGCCCCCATATAATTCTTTTAAAGGTATTTTCAAAATCTAGAATGTTTCTGTTGCACTAAAACTATCTCAAATTTTATTTCCAAAAAATATCCTCAAGCACCTCCCCTGCCCTATGGCAGTACCCTATTCAATTTCTTTCAAAAAAATTCTTTTACCAATTTAAACATTTCTAAAACTAAGTATCCTCACTTCTTAGCCTCCTTTGAGTTTACAAAGGAACTACCCTCTTCATAACAATTATGATCCTACAAAAATTATCCCAACTGCATATCAGTACTAGCAACCCATTTCTCCAAAGATATTCTATCCTCAAGTTCAAATAATTCAAATTTCATTTGAATGAAATTTGGACCAGATTCAGATTTCTTGCTCAAAACCTTATCTCCCCTGCTCCAATAATTCTGAAAATTGTACAGTACCTCGGAATGGCATCAGGGAGCATCCACAACAATTTTAAAAAAATTCAAAAATGCCTAGCTACATTTGGCATTTCGTCGAGCACGTTCAGTGCACTGAATTGGGTTGGATCAAATTCAGAAGAATTTGATGTCGTGCACTCACTCTTCCTCTCCTTAAGTGCCACTGATCCTGGCAACTCCCTGGCCCTCCCGTCAGCCCCTCACCACCGCCAGAGCAGTTGCAGGCCGGTGCAACGGCCGCTGGCCAAGCCATGGGCAGCCTCCAGCTAGCCACGGCCACCGGCACTCCATTACTTCCCCACACCGTCCATGGCCTCCTCTGCCTCCACACGGCACCCCGTCACATCACCAGAGCGCCGTCCACGCCACCCAGACCCAGTCGGTCAGTCGCCCGAGCCAACACGAACTGCCATCGCCGTACGGGAACTCCACTGTGGAGAAGGTGGTGGAACCTGGATCTGAGCACGTTGGCGCTTTGAGAGTACTCCACCGGCCATACCTAAGCCAACCGACCACGCCCACCGTCCCTAGCTACCCCACCGACCGCCATTACTCCGGCGTGATCCAAGCCCCGTCGAACGTCGTCGAGCCGCCTATACAAGGGCACCCCGGGCCTCGTTTTCCATTCACCTCACCTCCACACACCACCAATCGCCACCCAGAGAGATCAGAGGACCTCGGGGAGGTCTTCTTCCCCGTCTCCGGACACTCGATCCGCCTCTGATCCCGAGACGATTCCGATGCCATCAGTCCATATCCACCCCCCAAACCTTGCCAGTATCCTCCTAGTGCTCCCTCTCATTGGACCCGCACGTCAATTCGACGTTTGCAGGCTTTTCCGACGAGATCCAACATCACCCGACGCCGCCGTCCGCCGGAGTCGATGTCGCTGTCATCCCGGTGCTCGCCGGTGACCAACTACACCACCCATCGACGCAGAAGGATCCCACGAGCACGCCTGCACCCTCGCCACCACCTAGTTCGCCGTCGATCGCCGCCGGTAACCGCCGTCTCCCCTCTGTACACGCCCACCCAAATTTCAAACCTGACGGGTGGGGCCAATCCGTCAGGGTTTTAACCTTTTCCGTCTATTAACGATAACGTATTTGCTAGAATACGTTTTCTCTATTAGAAGGCGTATTCAGTCACGAAACGTTTTCTTTTTAAGTTTTATTAAAAACAGAATATTGACTTAAATTTGACTGCCTCCAACTTTTTATTTACAACTCCAAATGATTTGATTGTTTTTCTGACATTCCTCATTTTTCATCTAGTTTATTTTAGTATTTATTTCAAAAAAATCAAAAACTTTTTTGTACTGTTTTGAAATTAGGTGATAATTGCATTATTTTGAAAATAGGAAAAATGGAGGGAAGATAATTTTTGCAAAATTTTGGAGTGAACCAGCACCACAACATACCCAAGGCAAGCATCTTGAACACTTGATATGATGACTACTTGGTTGATTGCTTGCTAGAATTTTTGAAACATGTTTATGTTACCTCAAATGAAAATTGCATATAGATGATCATGCATATGTGGTCCCATGTCAGTATTTGATTTCACTTAAACATGAAACATTTGTGTCACACATGCCTATACTTGTTCTGACTAACCTGCAGAAAAGAATCTGTCACGAGTAAAAGTGACCGTGAGACAAGAATCTCGTTGTGACGAGAATGATCGATGATGGCATGTTGGGACATGCTGGGTTGTGACCCTGTTGGTACTACTAAAAGAAATATATTATGCTAACTTACTGCAGGAAATATAAACCTCCAGAGTCGACCATAGAACGAGTCTTGTTCCGGTAACCCCATACTTGATTCATGCTGCCACTTGTCCCTGCCACAGGTAGGGTACTGTTCAGTAAGTTGTTAACCCCTTTCCTGCACACACCATACAGAGGGGCCGCGATGAGGGTTTCAAAGGCCTTGGATTAATGCCAGTCATTGGGTCAGGGGCATGGGTGTTTCCGGCTTGGCCGAGAGGGGGGCACCCCTTGTTATTGCGCGCGTTATACAGTTTTGATCCCAAGCTATTCAAGGTGTTGGCCTCCCCGTCTTAGAATTTTTCTCGAATAATGCCTTGGGTGACTCCGGGCATCGGGAAAGTCAAGCTGGTGTGTGCTGGTTAGGTGTGTTTTCATAAGGCCGTAATCGGAATTAGTCAATGTCTCGGGGTTGAGTAAAGAAATCCTTTACTTGTGGGAAAAGAGTACAACCTCTACAGAGTATAAAAACCTATTCGAATAGCCGTGTCCGCGGTTAAGGGCTACAGTCTGGGAAGGGTCAAGTGTCGGTCTTTGGAGGAAATAACTAAAGCAGAAGTTGATCATGAATTATGATGGATGATTATTATCACTAATGTTGTTATGGACTAACCTGTGCTTCGGTTGATACTTGCATGTTTTATTTTACTTCTCTTTAAAAGCCCTCTATGAGGCATCGCTTCAGACACCCGACTGTGGCATTTATTTCAAGACCTTTCGAGGCGTCGCTTCAGACACCCGATTGGCTCGTATGTTATTTTCTTTTGGAATTCACCGGGCGGTTCTACTGCCTAAAATTCCCATTATCTTTGATTTCATCTGGAGTAAAGCCCTCTGCGTGGCGTCGCGCAGATGCCCAACTGTGGCATTTCTTTATAAATTTTTTTCTTGGGTTCTTTCGGGACGGTTCTACCTCCTAAAACCTGACTTTAAATTTTGGTAACAACATGATTGCTTATCCTTTGCTAATATCGGAGGGCAAACCTTTATTTTCTATGCAAATATAATACTCTACATGATTACCTTACACTCTTACCATGTCATAATATTGTTGAATATGTTTAAAGTTAATTGCATGCACTCTGCCTGCTTTTATTATATCTTTTGTCCATGATGTTTGCGAGTACATTCAAACGTACTTACTGGCTTGTCCCTGTCTATTGTCTTGGCTAGATCATGATTCAGAGGAGAGCGCTACGAAGATATCCCCGCAGCATAGAAATCGGAGATAGCAGCCACGCGAGATAGGAGTTATCCAGGTCAGCTGTTCCTGTGGGAATGGAGCCCCATCAACGTTGGAGATCCACGAGTCGCTTCCATCATCCGCCACTAGAAATCATTGTGGTACTCTATGGACCTTTATGGTCTTGTACTAAAATTCTTGTAACTACTTGGAATTCTGTATCAAGGAAGTGTCCACCAGCGAACAGTAACTCTGGGGCTGGTGCTGACACGAGGGTCATTTGCTGGGATTTTATGTCCCGGAAAACCGGCCCTGACAGACTTGGTATTAGAGCCAGGCTGACCATTGGCTAACCCTATCTTAGCCTGGTCGCTATCCCTAGGTTTACACACCATCCACATCCTTCCCTATACATAGTCAAGCCCATCCCATCCGATAGCCTGCACGGTGGTCAGCCGACATCGGTTGACAATCGGTGCCCAACCTATCAATCTGGCCCATAGGCCGTGTGCCTGTGGCCGACACCTGAGTTGTCCCATGCACCAGCGTGCGATGGAAGACTCCGCTGACCTATAAAGAAAACCTTGCCTCAACTTAGCACCTCACATCCTTTGTTCTCACTTGGATATCCAAACCACCAAGATGCCTTGTGCTATCATTTGCAACGAGACCACCGCAGTCGAGCTTAGAGACCTACTCCAATGGGACTGTGGCCACGACAACCCACGAGGGGCACCGTCGTTACCGCAGCCCTATGGTTCCTCATCCTACCCCGACCAGCTCCGAAGCTGAAGTACACGGGGAAGATTCGACATCTGCCGAGCACGCCTGACTAGATGTCAACAAAGTGGACTAAGTCCACCAGAGTAGTTATCGAGCCCTTAGAGACCCTGCTGCCCTATAAATCCCACCTTTGTGCCATAAACGACCATGAGGGTGATTGATTGTAGTGTCTAGCGTTTGTTTACATGATACAACCTTTGTGTTGTATCTTAGGGTGTATGCTATGAATGAATTGGTATGATTACAGTTTGCACATGAGTGATTTGGTTGCTGTGGTTTACAATCAATTCTTCCACTCTTAACAAATCTGAAGGGTGAAAATTTTCCTAAGGGCCACTGCCACAAAAATTTCCCCAACATAAATTCACGTGCCACCACAGCATCCGGCTTACAACCACACCAACTCCACCACATGCTCTAAGTGCAGAAACACACACACACACACACACACACACACACTTAGCAACTAATTACCCACTTCGTCCACTAGATCACTAGCACCACACCACAGTTTTCCAAAGAAAAACTTGTGGGTTTTTATTTCTACGGAACCTACTACCAAATGCACTAACACCCACTCATACCCGACATCGAAACCTAGTCCTCATAACCACTGCCACCTCGGAGGGCCACAACCCGAGCAGCGGCATCACGGCGATCATCTAGGATCATCGCGCACAGGAGCAGCGAGAAGCCAAGCAACGTAGCCAGCATCCTGGCCAGGAGGATCGTGATCAGCTCCGGAACCACGTCCTCCATTGGGACCTCGTCTCAAGCTCCTGCAACCAGAAGAAGGAAGGGAAGAAGGAGGAGAATATGAAGAAGAAGAAGAAGAAGTGAGGCAAGGTGTGAGGAAGACAGGAGAAAAACCGCGGTCATTTTATAGTTCGAGCTCGATGCACGGTAGGCGAAGTCCACCAGCACCGCTCGCCGCTCGATCGCCGGTGTTCAGGAAGCGAATCCACAAGCAGTGCCGACAAGGTGCTGGCCCGCTTGGTGAGTGCTTGTTGCGCCGGTAGCAAGCTCGCCGCGCACTCCCGCAGTACGGCCCTAGATGCCCTACGCGCTAGACGCCGTAGGTGGAGAAAGTGCGGGAAACGTGCGAGAGAGAAGAGAGAGGAGAGCCGGAGGAAGGAGAAGAGACTGACGGTGGGCCCTGGGTCCACCTGTCAGCAGGAGAGAGCACTGTGCACTGGAGTATGGCAAGAAAAATTTGGAATTTGAAATTATACTTTTCCAAATTTGTCATAACTCTAAGTTGCAAATCCTCAGTTGCCCTAGCCGAAGAATTAAATCCACAACACCAGTACCTCACGGTACTTGCACCAATTATCAGTATCCTCACCTCGACTGTGTCTAACCAAATGATTTAAATAATTAGCTCAGTAATATCTTCACGAAGAGGTGGACATAATTCTGGTGACCACCTTAACAAATCTCAAGGACGAGATTTTCTTAAGGGGGGTAGAGTTTGTAACACCCCAAAATTTTAACCCATGTTTTTACTAATAAAATTTTGATTAAACTAAAATTTTGAATTATATTAGGTCTTTTATTAATTTCAGGACCTTTTATGTTTTCTGTTTTCTAAAATTCTTCCCTCCATATAGAAAACTTTTGTAAAATATTGTGGGTAATTCTTAATCCTTGCATTTATCTCTTAAATTCATTAGGAAATATTTTCATAATAAAATTTGCTCCCATATAATTCTTTTAAAGGTATTTTCAAAATCTAGAATGTTTCTGTTGCACTAAAACTATCTCAAATTTTATTTCCAAAAAATTTCCTCAAGCACCTCCCCTGCCCTATGGCAGTACCCTATTCAATTTCTTTCACAAAATTTTATTTTACCAATTTAAACATTTCCAAAACTAACTATCCTCACTTCTTAGCCTCCTTTGAGTTTACAAAGGAACTACCCTCTTCATAACAATTATAATCCTACAAAAAATATCCCAACTGCATATCAGTACTAGCAACCCATTTCTCCAAAGATATTCTATCCTCAAGTTCAAATAATTCAAATTTCATTTGAATGAAATTTGGACCAGATTCAGATTTCTTGCTCAAAACCTTATCTCCCCTGCTCCACTAATTCTGAAAATTTTACAGTACCTCAGAATGGCATCAGAGAGCATCCACAACAATTTTCAAAAATGTCGAAAATGCCTAGCTACATTTGGCATTTCGTCGAGCACCTTCAGTGCACTGAATTGGGTTGGATCAAATTCAGAAGAATCTGATGTCGTGCACTCCCACTGGTACAGTGACCTGCTATACAAACGGTTTTTTACCCCCTTCCACGACGGAGTTTTAAACCGTCGCCTTGCCTGTGTGTGCGATAGAGGGGTCCTTCCCACACGACCCAGAAACCGTCGGCGATAGGGAGCACGCAAGCATATGTTTTGAAGAACTAAGCGTATGCGATGCTCGCATCTTTCCCAGACGCTCGTCATCACACAACTGTTTGTGATCTATCGAATATCCCAAACGCTCCATCCTTGCTACTCGTGTGTGCTCGCATTACCATCGCACTAGGTATTCTGTGGTGCAATGTTTACGATGCACGCCCCATCACAAACAATTCACGATTGTAAAATGTGTATGATAAGGAGACTATCACACACATTCACTTCTCCCAAACCGTATGCGATATATAATTAAGAAGATTAGTTAATCATCGTATGAGTGTCGGATAGGATTACGAAACGTCGGACTGTCGTACCAGTGTCGTATAGGATAACTATCGCACACGCTATTCTGTGGTGCAAATGTTTACGATGCGTACGACATCAGAAACAGTTCTTGATTGTAAAGCAATTACGATAAGGCGACTATCACAAACATTTAGTTCGCTCACACCGTTTGTGATATTGTCTGACATCAGACACGCTCTGCAAACGGCAACTGTGTGCATGGTCGCACATGTTTCCTCTCTGTGAACCGTTTTGGATTATGATGTATATCACACACGTTGTCCTTTACAGACCGTGTGCGCTGTAATGACCTGCAGAGCGTATTTTCACCCAAATTTAATTGCTGCTATTTAAAATTGTACCGAATTTGAATTTGAAAGTAGGCTATAACTTTATTCATATGCATCGGGTTCAACAACCAATGCATTATGCAATTCATAGGTACATATGTTCAAGAGTTACATAAACAAAGAATTACATATGCACCAAATAAAGAATGATGAACCAGGGTTGTATACTTGTACTATTAAAGACGGTAAAGAAAGAGGCGAAAGACATTCTGGTTGCTGAACAAGGTGAAGCGGAATGCCCATATTGTGCCCTCCTCCATGCAGAAGGCACGCACGACTCTAGTCCAACCCCTTGTGATGGCCGACCGCCCATCCTTCACTGTCTTCATGAGGACATCTAGATAGTCATTGTGTTATGGTAGAAATACTTTAACCTTTGCATGCCCACCAATCATGTAGTTTGGGAGGTAATCTTGAGTAAACTACTTTGGGAACCACTGCAAAGGAAAAGGATTCAGACATTGTCATCTAACACAACTCATTATGGGCAGTAAAAAGAAGGCTGCAGAGTTCTTACTTACCATCCTGCAGTTCACTGTTGTCTTGGATAAAGTGTAAACAAATAGTTTAATTGCCATCTTTTGACCCATTTTACTAACAATCTTTATCAGTTTCCTCACTTGATGTTGGTTCATGAATATCTCATTACCCCATACGCAAAAAGGGTCGAAGCACGGATCTTTAACAATGACATATGTACCTAAAAGCACCAAGTTAATATTAGAAGCTAAACAACAATTGCACAATGATGTAGTACAACACTCCCTCCGTCCCATTATATAAGATCTTATTACATCCAATATACTCACATATTGGATGAATTAACATCTTATATTATGGGGTGGAGGGAGTTTATTACATTGTTACAAATATCGGCCGATTAACTGCAGTTAACTGCTGCTGTGTTGTTGTTGTTGCTGCTCTTCTATGTATATCTAGACATCATCAGAACATTAAGGTAACACTCTTCCTTGTTGCTATGTAGCCTAGGATTTCATATTTAGACATTCAGTACAATGCATGTTGCTATGTAGCCTCAGATATATTAGATATGGCCCTAGTTATCCAACCGATAAATGGGTTACAGATATATTCAGTTAAATGTCCGATTCACCGATTAATCCCTTATCAGCTCCCGGCCTATATGGTACCAGCTACCGATATCCTGAACAGTGAGTATATATAAGCCATGGGATGAAACTAACCTCGATGGAAAACAGCAGTCATTCCCAATATTGTCCTGTGTAAGTACATCGAAAGGCATGTTAAGCACAACAGGCTAAACATCAACCAAATATATCCATGGTACACAACATAATCTCCAAATGATAGCTTCAGTGTGCAGGTTTAATCATGCTAGTTAAGCAAAACAAGAAGTGGAAAGGTGTGTTAACTGCACAGTTCATACTTGCACATATAGAACATCACAGTGTGAATAACTGAAATAAACAAGGCATACTACGAACAACCAAAGATGGCAATTGAAACTGGACATATGCTAACTACAAACAACCGAACAACCAAAACCGTTAAAAGAGGCATATGGTCGCTACAACAGGCTTAACAGCAAGCAAATATAGTCATTCATATTGGTATTGTTGAAACTGGTATTGATGAAATTGAACTGCAAAGTTCATACTTGCACATATAGAACATCACTTTGTGAATAAGTGAAATAAACAAGGCATACTACGAACAACCAAAAACAAATCATGGGATTCCACCTGTGAAGAGGCATGGCAAAACAAATCATGGGTTTCCTCACTTGTCATAGATGGGCTCCTTCCCATTGGAAGAGCACGGACTCTGGGTGCGCTCCATGTTGTCGCAGATGGGCTCCTTCACCTTGGAAGAGCACGGCTGTAGGGTGCCCTCCCTGATGTCGCAGATGGGCTCTTTCCCCTTGGAAGAGTCGGAGAGGGTGCCCTCCTCGTGGTCACCGTCGATGAGGTCTGACTTGGCAGCTGAGGATCCCAAGCTAGCGTCGTAGAACGTGTCCTTCAGAAATGACAAAAGGGGCTCCATGGTGATGAAGGATGGCAAATTGTTAACAACAAGCCAGAGGAGATCAGCGGCAGGGCCATCGATGAGATCGACGGCGGTTGAACCAGAGGGGTTGGGGGTGGGCAACTTAACCTGTGACATAGCCCGCGTCAAGCCATCGCTGTCGACGACCTCGATGTCGTAGCCGACGTCCGCGACATACTAGAATACTCTAGCCTGCTGATTGAAAGCCTCCGGCCAGTCATCGTCGTCAGCTTCCTCGGCGGCCACCACGCCGACGTTGGGCGAAGAGGCCGTGATAAACCTCTTTTGGGCCATTCGCTCCTCGAGCTCCCCGGGAAGCGTAGCCGGGCTTAGGTTGTGACGCTCTGGAGTGGGGGAGGGGTGGGGATGGGGATCTGTGGGAAAGGGGGTGTTTCGTAGGCGTCATCTAAGAAAGTCAGGGCGACGAGGGTATGTAGATCGGTGGGTAACCTACACAGGCAGACCTGCAGAGGTTGACGATGGAGGCAGCGCAGCGGCGGTGGCGGCGGTGGCGGCGACCTAGCTAGGTTTCGAGCGAGGGATGGGTGGTGTGTGTGTGTGTGTGTGTGAGTGGAGGTTTTGGGGGGTGTGTGTGGAGGAGGGCCAAGGTGGTGTTTGAGGAAATGTCGTGGCTACTGAAAATTTTACTAGGCGGGAGTAAAATGCCGGGGCTACTGAAAATTTGGATCAAGGGATTGAAGCAGAGCGGGAGTAACAAACATCACACACGGTCCAAACATAATAATCGTGTGCTATCAAACAGAAAAACCCTCCAGGCGAGCAGATATTTTTGAGATTGCGAGGGATGTAGGTGGTAGTAAAATGCCGGGGCTACTGAAAATTTGGATCAAGGGATTGAAGCAGAGCGGGAGTAACAAACATCGCACATGGTCCAAACATAATAATCGTGTGCTATCAAACAGAAAAACCCTCCATGCGAGCAGATATTTTTGAGATTGCGAGGGATGTAGGCAGTAGTAAAATGCCGGGGCTACTGAAAATTTGGATCAAGGGATTGAAGCAGAGCGGGAGTAACAAACATCGCACACGGTCCAAACATAATAATCGTGTGCTATCAAACATAAAAACCCTCCAGGCGAGCAGATATTTTTGACATTGCGAGGGATGCAGGCGGGAGTAAAATGCCGGGGCTACTGAAAATTTGGATCAAGGGATTGAAGCAGAGCAGGAGTAACAGGCATCGCACACAGTCGAAACATAATAATCGTGTGCTATCAAACAGAAAAACCCTCCAGGCGGGTAGATATTTTCAAGAGCGGGAGCAACGAACATCGCACACAGTCGAAACATAGTGATTGTGTGCTATCAAACAGAAAAACCCTCCAGGCGGGTAGATATTTTTGTGATTGGGAGGGAAGCCTCGTGGACCCCAATCTACTGTGCTGATGTGAGTGACAGGGGCACAGGGTTGGCACACAGGTAGTCTGAGGGAACCGTGTCTGTTACGTCCCCAATCGCATCCGTCTCGTCTGTTGTTTATAAATTTGGCAAAAAAATGCGGGAAAGGGTCAGAACACTTGCATGTGGACCAAATATATGTATGAAAAGGGTGGTTTGATGTTCAAATACCCAATGCACAACTTTGATGTGGCACCTGTCTCACAAAGCGCACATTATCACTAGTCCGCCACCCCCCCCCCCCACTTCGTGTCGGCGGGAGGGGAATCCTAGCTATGAACGCATGCCCCCAAATAGCTAGGTCTGACATCTCACCCTACCATAACACAAAACCTATAGGAGTCCATCATGGTCAACCCCACCCCTTTCGCTTCCGGTCAAAGGTGGACCGTGTGCGGGCCCACAAATGTGTGCTTGTGGCGCGAGATGGGTGAGACCACATACGAACCACATGCGGCTGGCCCAACTATATATATATATATATGTGTGTGTGTGTGTGTGTGTGTGTGTGTGTGCATGAAAAGGGTGTGGTGTGATATTTAAATACCCAATTCACAATTTTGATGTGGCACATGTGTGCCTCGCAAATTAACCGGACATCCCTGACCCCACGGAGTTTCAGGAAGTGCGGAGTAGTGCCCCCCCCCCCCCCACCACACACACACACACTTTGAGTCGGTGGGATAGGGAATCTCACCAAGACGTACTATAACACGGACCAAGAAGAATCCACCTTGGTCGTATAACCTCTCTCGTTGTTGGTCAAAGTGATGGACATCCACGCGGCCCCACAAATGGGCTAGCTTGTCGACGATAACCACGCGAGGGAGTGCAAGAAGACAACCACTGCATGCATGTGGCCCAAACTTATGTATGGAAGTGTTGTGTGGTGTTTGAATACCCAATGCACAACTTTGATGTGGCACCGTGCTTTGGAACCGGAAAGTCCCCACACGGAGCTAGCGAGAGGGTTCACGACGCGTATAGTATATATGTACGTATGTCACCCCACTTCGAGCTGGTGAGAGGGATTCATGCATACACATGCGCTCAAACTTAGGTCTGGAATCTCACCATGATCGACCTACTATACGGTAACACGAACCAAAGAAGAAGAATCCACCCTGGTAACCTCGCTCGTTGTCGGTCGAAGTGATGGACGTCCACACGGGCCCACGAATATATAGGCTTGCCGCCGATAACCAAGCGAGGAGAGAGTGTCCGAAGACAACCACTGCATGCATGTGTCCCAAACATATGTATGGAGGTGCGTGATGCATGCATATGTTTGAATACCAAATGCACACCATTAATGTGGCGCATGCGTCGAAAATCGCACAGTCCCCACACAGAGTGAGGTTCATGATGTGTCATGTACATGCTCGCCCCCCCCACTTCGATTTGGGGGAAGGGATTCATGCGTACACATGCGCTCAAAGTATATTATGTAATCTCACAGCATGACCTATACCGTAAGACAAACCAAAAATTAATCCCCTCCTAAGTCAAATTAACCTCTCTCGCTGTCGGTCAAAGTGATGGACCAAGCGGGCCCACAGATGGAAGCGTCGCCGATAACCGCGTGAGTGAGTGCCAGAGGACACCGCCATCGCTTGCATGTGGCCCAAACATATGTATGGAGGTGTGTGGTTGTGATGTTTGAATACCTAATGCACAACTTTGATGTGGCACCTGCCTCGGAAACCGTAAAGTCCCCACACGGAGCAAGGTTCGCGTAGTATATATATGCTGGTCCCCCCCCCCCTCTTCGACGCGTACTATATACTCCTACCGTAACACAACCCAAAAAGAATCCTCCTTTGTCGTCAAATTAACCTCTCTCGTTGGGTCAAAGTGATGGATGACGACCTCGCGGGCCCACGGAGAGGGAAGCGTTTTGCACGCGAGTGAGTGTCCTATAGGGCAAACCACCGTCTGCATGTGGCCCAAAGAGGTCGGTGTTTGTGTGATGTTTGAATACGTACCCAATGCACACCTGCCTCGGAAATCGAAAAGTCCCAACACGGAGCGAGGTTCATGACGCGTAGTATGTGATGGTCGTCCCCTCTCCCGTCCCTCTTCGACGCGTACTATATACTCCTACCGTAAAACAAACCAAAAATAATCCTCCTTGTTGGTCAAATTAATTAACCTCTCTTTGTTGGGTCAGAGTGCTGGAGATGACCTCGCGGGCCCACGGATGGAAGCGTCACACGCGAGTGAGTGTCCTATAGGGCAACCACCGCCAGCATGTGCCCAAAGAGGTGTTGTGTGATGTTTGAATAACCAATGCACAACTTTGATGTGTCACCTGCCTCGGAAACCGGAAAGTCCCAACATGAAGCGAGGTTCATGACGCGTAGTATATGTTGCCCCACCTCTTTGACGCGTACTATATATATACTCCTACTGGACGTAACACAAACCAAAAAAGAACCATCCTTGTTGGTCAAATTAATTAACCTCTCCCTCACTGTAGGTCAAAGTGATATGATGGACGACGACCTCGCGGGCCCACAGAGAGCGTCAGACGCGAGTGAGTGTCCTAGAACAACCACCGCATGCATGTGGCCCAAAGAGGTGTTGTGTGATGTTTGAATACCCAATGCACAACTTTGATGTGGCACATGCTTCGCAAACCGGAAATGCACACAGAGATTCATGACGTGTGGTCCCCCTCATTTCGAGCCGGTGAGAGGGACTCATGTGTACGCGCGTGCTCGAACTTTGATCTGGAATCTCACCATGATCCACACCGTATACACAGGCCAAGATGAATCCACCTTTGGTCAAATGCCTCTCGCTCTCGGTGAAAACTGAAAACCTTCACGGTCTAACGAATGGGCACATCGCTAATAACCACGCGAGGGAGTGTCCGAGGACCACCAATAATGCATGCATGTGGCCCGAACATGTACGTATATATATATATATATATATATATATATATATATATATATATATATATATATATATATATATATATATGAAAGGGTTGTGTAATGTTTTAAATAACCAATTCACGACTTTGATGTGGCATGCCTCACAAAACGGTCAATCCCACACAAAGGCTCACGACTCGTAGTGTACTGCCGGACCCCCCCCCCCCCACCCACACACCGCACCACCACCGCCACTTCGTGGCATGTCAAACTTTTTCTACACTGAACATGTGAGCAAAGGAGTGTCGTGTTAAAATTTGAAAAAACAAATCAGAGATCATTTGGCCATTTTTATACATTGATTGATTTCCTAGGGATTTAATGTGCAGAAATCAAAATTGAGCTACATGCACACGTGATAGTGCACAAAAATGGATTGGAAAATCATATGTGTGTCCCTGGGTGCATGTTTATTCCCCGTGAAATTTCAAACATTGCAAATCTTGATTTTTAAAATCTAGTAAATCCAAAACTTAGTTGAAATTCATGAATCTTATCGTGCTGTCATATGGACACCAATAGACTGTGATATTGCATTTTTTTTGTCAAGTTTGAGACAAGTTTTGATATAATCTTCTTACAAATGGGAGATTATTAATAATTGGCAACCAATATCGCAAACGGATTATTTATTCGAACCGTGGGCGTTAGACCAACAATGTATGTGCCATGCTTCGGTTAAGCAATAAAGCGGCAGAATTAATCATCAAAAAAGAAAAACAATATACGTGCCGCCACACGTCCCGTGTGCCGTGCGAGCAGGCGTGACTTGACGGGACACATGCAAGCAGTCCGCCGCGTAGGAAGACCGGGAGGCGTGTGTGTATTCGCTGCGCAGTGTCACCGGGAGGCGTGCTATTAGCTGTGTGAAATGACGGTAAGCATGCCAGCAGTCCGCTGCGCAGGCTCACCGGGAGGCGAGCCAGCCCTTTGACCGCCGCCCGCCTCGCTCCCACTGCTCCATATTAATGGCACGGCTGAGCCGCTGGTCGTAACAGGCGGCCGCACCCCCCCGTCCACAGTGGTCACCACCGTCTGGAGTGTATGAGGATGCCGCCGAAGCACACCATCACAGGGAGTGGCGACGCCGGTGCTGGTGAAGCACCCGCACAACATGTGAAGCTGGGCACAGAGATTGCCGTCGCCGCCGACGAGGTCTCACGCGGGCAGCAGCGCGACCTTGACGTCGTCGCCGCCGCCGTGCCTCGCCAGCCGAAGCCGGAGGTCCACAGCAACTCTGGCAACGACTCCGACTCTGACGGAAAACCGGTTAGTCATCTATACCCATTTTTGCGGCAAATATATCATGTGTTTTCTCTGGTTACTCCTGCCCCCCCTCCCTCCCCCCTTCATTTTTTTGGAATAGAAATCCTATGGTTATGTTCTCTCAGTCCATGAAATCAGAGTAAGATTCATTAGATCCGTGTAGTGTATGGATTGTTTGAATGGTAACCGTCTAGGGTTAATGATTAATTGTTTGTTCTGTACAAATGATTTTTGCTAATAATGCGACAAGGGTTAGTGTTCGTGCTAATAATTCGTAGCCAGATCTTGAGAATTGATTTTGAATGTCCTACATATATGTTCGTGCCATTTTTTTTGTTCCAGATCTTGTGAATTGATTTTGAATGTCCTACATATATGTTTGTGCCAATTTTTTCCCCAGACTGGTAGCTACACTGATGAGGCTCCGGCCAGCGCCGCCGTCGGTTGTAGATCCTGCACCCGGCAGTGAGGGAAGAAGCGGCCACGGCCCCCCTGGATCTGAGGAACCCATAGAATATCGGGCGGACATCATAAGCGATCTCCCGGACGCCATCCTTGGGGAGATCATCTCCCTTCTCCCCACCAAGCATGGCTGCCGCACACAAGTCCTCGCATCTCGGTGGCGCCCTCTGTGGTGTGCCGCGCCTCTTAATCTCGACTGTCATCAGCTATCTGTCGTTCATGATTTTGAACTCCACGGATCCATCATCTCCTCCCACCAGGGCTCCGTTCAACGCCTCTGCATCCCGACATGCTGCCTGCTGCACATACCCTGCACGGTGGACGACTGACTGACATCCCGTGAATTCGAAAAACTCCAGCAGCTTGAGTTCTACCATTACTACGAAAATAGCTTACCACCAACCGCTGTATCTGTGCCCTCACCACCGATGTCCATCTCATGGTTTTCCTCCTCTCTCCACACCGCCACCTTGGCCCGGTGCCATCTAGCAGACAATCTGGTACAAATGCTTCGACTCCCACTGCTAAAAAAACTTGCGCTTGTGGTGGTTGATCTGTTTGAGGCCTCACTGCACAGCATCATCCACTCCAGCTGCCCTGCACTGGAGCGCTTACTGCTTGTTTTTGGAGAAGAAATCCGTATCCGTTGTCTCCAAATAAAGTCGCCTCACCTTGTAAGCATTGGAATTTGTTTTAAAGGACATGAGCTCATCATCGAAGATCCCCCTTCACTTCAAAGGTTGCTCCTTGATTATTGTTATGCACCTTCGCAAATAATTGTGGTCTCTGCGCCTAAACTGGAGACCTTGGGTGTAATTCGTGATCCGTTTAAAGGTTACAAGATGGTGTTTGGCTCCACACTTATTCAGGTACTGTATATTATCATCAACACTTTTGTAATCATAAGCTGCATTTTTCATTTGTGCGCAAAAGTTTTATGTCATCTTGGAGTACACTTTTGGTACTAATTTTATGTTCTATGCTCAATGAAGAGTTTGTCCATGGATAGCCTATCAATGGTGATGGATTCTGTCAAGACCTTACATATCAGTATGTGGTGTTTAGATCTGAACACGATTATTGGCTTGCTGCGATGCTTTCCATGCCTCGAGAATTTGTGTATAGAGGTGATGATTTCACGCACATTGAAAGCCCATATATAATGTACTAGAATTAACCGTTCAGCTGTCGCTCTTTCAACATACTCTTTTTTTAGACATTAACTGTTTTCAATCTTCATGTCTATTTAGGCAATAACACATGGACAAAAAGGTATAACCAATCAGTGGCGTAAGAAGCACAAGGAATTTCTCAGTTCTCATGACATTCGCTTGAGGACAATAACGCTGGAAGGATATGCATCCTACCATGCAAACACTAGCTTTGTCACATTCTTCCTGTTGAATGGGAGGGTACTATTGTCTGTGAGGATTAAGTTTTTCAACAAAAAGTTTCTCACGGATGGACACGTTGAACAGCACAAAAAGAAGTTTCAGGTGGCCAAAAGGGCTTCTGAACGTGCTCGGCTTCTATTTACAACAACTTGTGATCATGTACCAGTAAATTTTCTGGCCCAGGATCTTGATTTTATGGATCAGACCGATCCATTTGATTGTGACTGCCGAAAACTTTGGTTGAGTTAGATGCTATTGCCCTGTTCAATCTGGGTTTTGTCTAAACCTGATGATCTGATTCTCGTGCTTTGTACCGTTTGTAAGCTGGAGTTAGATGTTGTTGTCCTTTTCAACTCGGCTGTGACTCATATTTTCTTTCAAACAGGGCCAATGGCTTGCCATTTCTTTAATTAAATGCCTAGAAATCATAAATGTGTCCTTGGGTGAATGTTTAGGTCCCATTTCTTTAGTTGAATGCCTAGAAATCATAATTGCTATATGCAATAATTATGCATGTGGTTGCTCGCCGTTGAGGCGGCCGCAGCGTGCTGTGCGCGCGTCCCTTCGCGCGCTCTGCTCGACGTTGAGGCGGCCACGGTGCACTCTGCTCGCGCCCCTCTGCGCGCACTCTTTCTGCGGTTGGGGCCAGCGCACGATCACGTTTTGGGCGCCATATGCATGCGGTTGCGTCCGCACGCGTCGCCACGATGCAGTTAATACATGCGGCATGATGCAGTTACGCGCTGCAACAACTGCCATCCGCACGCGTCGATACTCCAGGCCGTTCGGCCTCCCCATTTATTCCCACGGCCATTATAACCTTAGTCTCTTCAACCATTCGATCGCACTCCACAACACAACAAGCACACCCACGACGGCACATAGAGAGAGGATATCCAGCGGCGCTCCAATGGAGTTCGGCGTGCATCGTGTGGACACCCACGTGAGGGGGAAGGAACTCACGGTGGTGTACACCATCGACCCGGCCGTGGTGGAGGACTCCATCAACACCATGGAGCAGTTGCTTGCTAAGGACGACAAGTACAAAGTGGTCGGCTTCGACCTCCAGTACACCGCCGGTCGTCGCGGGGTTGATTAGGCGGTTGCCGTCGCCTAGTTGTGCATGGGCCATCACGTCCTCGTCTACCACTACTGCCTGGCCACAAGGCCTTGCGAGCATTTCGCCAGGTTTGTTAAGAGCCCCAACTACAAGTTCGCTATGGTGGACACCGTCGACGATGTAAAAGCGCTCCAGATTTCGGGCTTGGCCTTCCCGAAGCTTGTCAACATCCGTGGCCACTACAGGGTCTGGGGCAGCATGAAGGACTCCCTGGTTGAACTCGTCGCGGCCATCATCGACCCCTTCTACGAAAACATGAAGGAAGGTTCCAAGAGAAATCCTGGATCCTGGCACGGTGCCTGGGTGCGGAGACTGGATGAACCTCGCCTCAAGTTTGTAGCCAAGAACGTGTACACATGCTACGAGATGCACAGGTGGATCATCGACATGAGGGAGTGCCTCCTTCCTGTAGATGACAAGGGATTGAGCCACCAGCAGAGCAGCACGGCAAGCGTCACAAGAAGAAGTAGATGATGATTAGATACGATCATTTATCCTAGTTTATTATGCATGTAATTGTTTACTTTGGTGTGTGCAAATGTTATGTGTGTAGTCAGTTATGTAATTGGATGTTTAATTTGGTTATGCAATCATGTCCTTATAAGTATATATATATATATGTTGTTGTTCTATAGACAGAGAGCGTAGATGTTGTGCAGACTGAGCAAATCACATCGCACACGGATTAAACTACGGAACCCGTCAGTGATTATTTCAGCCTTCCCACAACACACATGGGTTATTAGCAGGAATTGTCTGTGTTGTTATCGGCCTTCCCACACATTTCTGATTACTGACCTGTTTGCCTCGTATCACACACATCTTATTAAGTTGAACCATTTCTGTTGTGTTGGGTAATCGCAAACAGTTCATCCGAGTGAACCGCATGCCGTATATCGCACACACCTTGATCTACCTGACCATTTTTGTTGTGTTGGGTAATCACAAATAGTTCATCCGAGTGAACAGTATGCCGCGTATCGCACACACCTCGAACTGGCTGACCCTGTTTGTTGCATTGGCTCATCGCAAACAGTTCGTATGGATCAACTGTATGCCATGTATCGCACACACGTCTCTAATCTGAATCGTGCCTGATTTCCCAAGTATCACACACAGTTCGTATTATTGGCGATGGTTTTATTACGACACCGTTTGCGATTCATGCATCGCACACAGCTTGGTCGCGGGGTCTCTGATTCATGTGTCGCGTTAGCGGTTGCCTGCAGTAGTGTCCACTCTTCCTCTCCTTAAGTGCCACCGACCCTGGCAACTCCCTGGCCCTCCCGTCAGCCCCTCACCATTGTAGAGCAGTGGCAGGCCGGTGCAACGGCCGCTGGCCAAGCCATGGGCAGCCGCCAGCTAGCCACAGCCACCTGCGCTCCATTACTTCCCAGCACCGTCCATGGCCTCCTCTGCCTCCACGTGGCACCCCATCACATCACTAGAGCGCCGTCCAAGCCATCGCCGTACGGGAACTCCACTGTGGAGAAGGCAGTGGAACCTGGATCCGAGCGCGTTGGCGCTTCGAGAGTACTCCACCGGCCATACCTAAGCCAACCGACCACGCCCACCGTCCCTAGCTACCCCGCCGACCACCATTACTCCGATGTGATCCGAGCCCCGTCGAACCTCGTTGAGCCGCTTATAAAAGGGCACCCCGGGCCTCGTTTTCCATTCACCTCACCTCCACACACCACCAATCGCCACCCAGAGAGATCAGAGGGCCTCGGGGAGGTCTTCTTCCCCGACTCCGGCCACTCGGTCCGCCTCTAAGCCCAAGACAATTCCGACGCCGTCAGTCCATATCCACCCCCCCAAACCTTGCCAGTATCCTCCTAGTGATCCCTCTCATCGAACCCACACGTCAATTCGACGTTTGCGGGCTTCTCCAACGAGATCCAACATCACCCGACGCCGCCGTCCGCCGGAGTCGACGCCGTTGTCATCCCCGTGCTCGCCGGCGACCAACTCCACCACCCATTGATGCGGAAGAATCCCACAAGCACGCCTGCACCCTCGCCACCACCTAGTTCGCCGTCGATTGCCGCCGGTAACCGCCGTCTCCCCTCTGTACACGCCCGACCAAATTTCAAACCTGACGGGTGGGGCCCATCCATCAGGGTTTTAACCTTTTCCATCAATTAACGATAATGTATTTGCCAGAATACGTTTTCTCTATCAGAAGGTGTATTCAGTCACGAAATGTTTTCTTTTTAAGTTTTATTAAAAACAGAATATTGACTTAACTTTGACTGCCTCCAACTTTTTATTTACAACTCCAAATGATTTGATTCTTTTCCTGACATTCCTCATTTTTCATCTAGTTTATTTTAGTATTTATTTAAAAAAAATCCAAACAAATTTTTTGTACTGTTTTGAAATTAGGTGGTAATTACATTATTTTGAAAATAGGAAAAATGGAGGGAAGATATTTTTTGCAAAATTTTGGAATGAACCAGCACCACTACATACCCAAGGCAAGCAGCTTGAACACTTGATATGATGACTGCTTGGTTGATTGCTTGCTAGAATTTTTGAAACATGTTTATGTTACCTCAAATGAAAATTGCATATAGATAATCATGCATATGTGGTCCCTTGTCAGTATTTGATTTCACCTAAACATGAAGCATTTGTGCCACACATGCCTATACTTGTTCTAACTAACCTACAGAAAAGAATCTTTCACGAGTAAAAGTGACCGTGAGACATGAATCTCGTTGTGACGAGAATGATCGATGGTGGCATGTTGGGACATGCTAGGTTGTGACCCTGTTGGTACTACTAAAAGAAATATATTTTGCTAACTTACTGCAGGAAATATAAACCTCCAGAGTTGACCGTAGATCGAGTCTAGTTCCAGTAACCCCCATACTTGATTCGTGCTACCACTTGTCCCTGCCACAGGTAGGGTATGGTTCAGTAAGTTGTTAACCCCTTTCCTGCACACACACCATACAGAGGGGCCGCGATGAGGGTTCCAAAGGCCTTGGATTAATGCCAGTTATCGGGTCAGGGGCATGGGTGTTTCCGGCTTGGCCGAGTGGGGGGCACCCCTTGTTATTGCGCGCGTTATAAATTTTTGATCCCAAGCTATTCAAGGTGTTGGCCTCCCCGTCTTAGAATTTTTCTTGAATAATGCCTTGTGTGACTCCGGGCATCGGGAAAGTCAAGCTGGTGTGTGCTGGTTAGGTGTGTTTTCAACCCAAAGGCCGTAATCGGAATTAGTCAATGTCTCGGGGTTGAGTAAAGAAATCCTTTACTTGTGGGAAAAGAGTACAACCTCTACAGAGTATAAAAACCTATTCGAATAGCCGTGTCCGCGGTTAAGGGCTACAGTCTGGGAAGGGTCAAGTGTCGGTCTTCAGAGGAAATAACTAAAGCAGAAGTTGATCATGAATTATGATGGATGATTATTATCACTAATGCTGTTATGGACTAACCCCTGTGCTTCGGTTGATACTTGCATTTTTTATTTTACTTCTCTTTAAAAGCCCTCTATGAGGTGTCGCTTCAGACACCCGACTGTGGCATTTATTTAAAGACCTTTCGAGGCGTCGCTTCAGACACCCAATTGGCTCGTATGTTATTTTCTTTTGGAATTCACCGGGCGGTTCTACCGCCTAGAATTCCCTTTGTCTTTGATTTCATCTGGAGTAAAGCCCTTTGCGTGGCGTCGCGCAGACGCCCAACTGTGGCATTTCTTTATAATTTTTTTTCTTGGGTTCTTTCGGGACAGTTCTACCTCCTAAACCCCGACTTTAAATTTTGGTAACAACATGATTGCTTATCCTTTGCTAATATCGGAGGGCTAACCTTTATTTCCTATGCAAATATAACACTCTACATGATTACCTTAAACTCTTACCATGTCATAATATTGTTGAATATGTTTAAAGTTAATTGCATGCACTCTGCCTACTTTTATTATATCTTTTGTCCATGATGTTTGCGAGTACATTCAAATGTACTCACTGGCTTGTCCCTGGCTATTGTCTTGGCCAGATCAAGATTCATAGGAGAGCACTATGAAGATACCCCCGCAGCATAGGAATCGGAGATAGCAGCCACGCGAGATAGGAGTTATCGAGGTCAGCTGTTCCTGTGGGAATGGAGCCCCATCAACGTTGGAGATCCACAAGTCGCTTCCGTCATCCACCACTAGAAATCATTGTGGTACTCAATGGACCTTTATGGTCTTGCACTAAAATTCTTGTAACTACTTGGAATTCTGTATCAAGGAAGTGTCCACCAGCAAATAGTAACCCTGGGGCTGGTGCTGACACGAGGGTCATTTGCTGGGATTTTATGTCCCGGAAAACCGACCCTGACACTTAACGGCGACACGTTACAGTGGATGCCACGTGTCGGTTACCCTTGACAAAAACACTTCCATGACGCGTCATTTATCGTCATGGAAGTGGACACTTCCGTGATGATAATTTGAGTATTGTCATGGAACACTTCTACGACAGCATATGTATGACTATCTTGATTCTGTCATAAAATTGTCACAGATGTACATGCATGATAGAAAACGTGACCTACTGTGACAAAGACGTATCATCACGGAAGTGTTTTTTTCTTTTGTAGTGTAGGCTATGCAGCTCCGAAGCTTGATGTGAGTAAGGCCTATGACGGAGTCGAGTGGAACTTCCTGGAGTCCATGATCCTGAAGATGGGCTTTGTAGAGAGATGGGTTAAGCTCATTATGACGTGTTGTTCTACGGTGACATGCAAATTCAGAATTAATCACATGCTCACGGAGGAGATCATTCCTAGTAGGGCCCTTCGCTAAGGAGATCCCATTTCCGACTACCTATTTCTCTTTTGCGCAGAAGCATTCTCAGGCTTACTTAATAATGCTGAACATGATGATCAATTTGGAGGGGTTAAGATTTGACAAAATGCACCGAGCTTTAATTATTTACTGTTTGCATATGACTCGTTAATCCTTTTGAAGGCTTCAGATGAGAGTGCACTTCACCTACAAAAACATTGTAAACTTATATGAGGATTGTTCGGGGCAAACCATCAACACGGATAAAACTTCCGTCATGTTCAATAGGAATACGAGACAAAGAGATAGAAGAGGAATGTTGAATCAGTTGGGGCTGCAGAGAGACTTGGAACAAGAAATATCTCAGACTATCGGTGTACGTGAGTCAGTCAAAAAAATCTTTGGGGTATATTAAGGACCGTGTTTGGAAGAGGATCTAGGGTTGGATGGAGAAAATGTTGAGTAAAGCCGGTGAAGAACTGCTGATCAAAGCTTGTGCGCAAACGATCCCGGCCTTTGTAATGACGTTTTTTTTTACCTTACGAAGGGTTTGTGTGAGCAAATGACAAAGATGGTGTGCCGCTACTTCTGGGCAAAAAAGGACCAAGACCAGTAGATCCATTGGTTATCAGCGAAAAAACTCACTTTGCAAAAGAAGTATGGGGTACGGGGGTATAAGGACCTGCATGTCCTCAACTTGGCAAAGCTCGCCAAGCAAGGTTGGCGCCTCCTCCAACATCCTGAAAGTTTGTGTGGGTGGGTACTTAAGGCCAAATATTTTCACGACACAGATGTGCTCCAAGTAGAACCGAAGGAGGGTACTTCATAGACTTGTAGATGCCTCTTGAAGGGCCTAGAGGTGATCACGAGGGGCATTGTTAAGTGGGTTGGCGGCGGGTGAGCATCAGAGTGTGATCTGACCCATGGCTACCAAGAAACTGGGATCACAGGCCTTTTACCCTAAGGAGGAATGTTCTTGTTGAAACTTTTGTAGAACTCATGGATCCTGTAATAGGTGGATCGGATACTCAGCTTGTTAACTCAATTTTTTTGAAACTGGTTGCGGAGGTGATCCTTTCCATCCCTGTAAAAGAGGATATGGAAGATACGTGGGCATGTCACTTCAACTCTCGGGGTTGTTTCTCGGTAAAGTCTATCTGCAACTTGCTTCGCCAGCTCGACAAGGTCGAAAGGGGAGAAGATGGCACATAGGAATTACAGAGTTTAGAGGTTTTTTAGTGGAAGTTGATTTGGCATGCACCGTGCCGGATGAACATCCAACAGTTTTTGTGGCATCTCACACATGATAGTCCGCCCGTGCGATGTAATCTGAAAAGAAGAGAAGTGGATTTGGATCAAATATGCCCTATGTGTCAACGATTCGATGAGGACACTACTGCAGGAATGCCTAGCAGTGGTGGGCGCAAAAAGCCCAGCAGTGGCGGGCAAGGCTCTCAGGGCCGCCCGCCACTGCTAATACGGCATTAGTGGTGGGTGCGCGCCCGCCACTGGTACATTACTTCCAGTGGCGGGCGTTGTACACTACCCACCACAGGTCGCTCTTGTTGCCCGCCACAGATGCCATGTTAGCAGTGGCGGGCGCGCCTCCACTAGGCGGATAGGCTCAAAAGAGGACACCAATTGTTAGCATTGTGCATTGACAAAATATTATTTCCAGAAAGTTAATTCACGAAGTGATATGATTTTCAATATAACCGAACCAGACTTAATTCATTTTGGAAACAAATGACAGACTTATTAAATAACACTTCAAATTTGTTCAACTTAGGAAACAAACATCAATATATCACATCCATCTTAATAACATACTATCAGTTCATCGGCTAATATATTCATGACTTAGACCTTATTACTAAACATGGTCAACGACAACCATCATCTGCAAGTCATTGCGGTTGCTCTTCCTTATGGTGATTATCACAAGTGTGTCGACCCTTAGTTCTCTCTTTCCTGTCATGAACTCCCGCCACCCGGACTCATAGAAGGATATCCGCCCATCTGATTCCGTCTTGTACTGAACGTTGGTGACATGCCCTGTTGGTCCATGATGTACTCCAGTGGTGTCGACGGCGGGGATGTCCAATCCATAAAACATCTTCATCGGTAACTTTTGAACTCCCCATCATTAAGAGCAAATAGAGAGCATGCAATGTTAGACATCTCACCATACTTGGTTATAAACAAAAAAAGATGAAAGAATACAAAACATCTCACCATGACTTTTTTGACGACGTTTGTTTTAGTTAAACGGTGCACAAAGGGCTTCCCCAAGAAGGCCACACTGGATGGTAACACCGCAGCAACATTCATGGTCTCATCCCGAGTAAGCTTCTTCATTCTTTGAGAGAAAATTGCAGAACTGAATGGACCATCGTCAACATCTTCCTCATCCTCATCACCTTGCTCATCCTCGCCATTCTGGCTGTCATCATCATCCTTGTTGTCATCATCTTCATGGTTGTCCTCATCATCTTGGTTGTTTCCATCATCCTGGTCATCGTCATCATTGGAGAAATAGAGTGTCCTTAACCTGTTGACCGCTCCTTTCAAGGAAAAGGCTATGTACTCTCCTCCGATGAAATTATAATGTGCAATGTACTGCTCCCATCCATCGCCATATATGATGGTTCTATCCTTTCGTTTACGCACATCCAGTTCGAATGTGTGCCATGTATCATCGTCAAAGTACATAACGTTACCGCATAAACTGATGAAGTCCACCCTTATGTTGCATGGGATACACTATGCAGCAGTTAATAATTAACAATAAAGTCGGTACAAGAATTATACAAATGGTTAGACTTGAATACTAATTGAAGTTAAACACTGTTACCACTGATTTTTTTTTAATCCGTTCTTCAAGAAGAGTCTGAATTGTACTGCAGTATCCATACTGTCCATACATGGACATTTGCAGATATGGTAGATCTTACGCCTCATGATCCCTAATAATCATTATCAAACACTTATCAATTGTAAATGGTTGACTTGAATACTAGCTTATGAAAGGAATTTTGAGAAGAGGAACTGGCTAAGAAGGGTTCGAGAAAAATTGGCATGACCTTTGCTAAATATTGAACATATTGAGTACCAGAAATTTGACGAAACGAAAGTTAATCAACGTTTCATCAAAACGTTGGCACTCATTTTCAAATCCTTGTGAATAACATACTAAACCCATGGACTTGTCATATGTAAGCAAATTAAATAATATTGTCATAGCAAATGAAATTCGGCATGAACTTTGCTTAAAAAGTTAACATATTGAGTGACAGAAATTTGGCGAAACGGAAATGAATCAATGTTTCACCAAAACTTTGTCACTCTTTTTCAAATCCCTGTGAATAACATGCTAAGCCCATGCACTTGTCATATGTAAGAAAATTCCACTCATATGTAAACAAATTAAACAATATTGTCATAGCTAAGCTTACGAAAGTAATATTGAACAATGTGAGATATTACAATGTCACGCATATTGAGTGACAAAAATGAAATTCGGCATGAACTTTGCTTAAAAAGTTAACATATTGAGTGGCGGAAATTTGGCGAAATGGAAATAAATCAACGTTTCACCAAAACTTTGTCACTCTTTTTCAAATCCCTGTGAATAACATGCTAAGCCCATGCACTTGTCATATGTAAGAAAATTCCACTCAATTCCACTCAAATGTAAACAAATTAAACAATATTGTCATAGTTAAGCTTACGAAAGTAATATTGAACAATGTGAGATATTACAATGCCACGCATATTGAGTGACAGAAATGAAATTCAGCATAAACTTTGCTTAAAAAGTTAACATATTGAGTGACAGAAATTTGGCAAAATGGAAATGAATCAATGTTTCGCCAAAACTTTGTCACTCTTTTTCAAATCCGTCTGAATAACATGAAGCCCATGCACTTCTCATATGTAAGAAAATTCAAACATCATTGCCACTTGTCATATTTAGCAATGTTCCAAATATTCGGACACCTCCCGATACGAGAAAGAGCTATTCGAATTATCTAGTACTATTGTTGCTGCTGTGCTGCTCTCTTATATGATGTACAACGAGTACTATTGTTGAAGTTGAAACCCTAAAGCATAAGTTAATCTACAAATTAACTAGAGGCAAATCCTAAACTCTAGAGCATAGTTTATTCACAGAGATAGTATACCAGTGGTGGCGGCGGTCGAGGCGGAGGACGGCGGCGGCGGTCGAGGCAGAGGACGGGGGTCGCGGTCGAGGCGAAGAACGGCGTTGCGGCAGTCGAGGCAGAGAATGGCGCGGCGGCGGTCGAGGCGGACGACGTGACGGCAAGCAGATCCGGTGGCGGACGCGTGGAAGGAGCCACGGGCGTGTCGGAGGGACGGCGGTGGTGGTCGAGGCACAGGGTGGCACGGAAGGGGAGAGGAGAGGAAATGACAGAGAGAAATGAAACGGTGGAAATGAAAAGGCCGTGGACGGTTGGGCGGGCGCGGAAGGGGAACTGTCCGTGCAGAGCAGTGGCGGGCGAAAACGGACGCTCGCCACCGCATACTTTTTCAAAATTTGGATTTATTTGGCGCGGTTGCCAAAATGTAGTTGTGGCGGGCGCTAGCATGCTCTGCCACTACACTTTCCATCCCGCGGGCTTATTTGGAAGAGCCTACCTATGACGGGTGCTAGGTCGCCCCCGCCACTGGATAGCCCCTAGCAGTGGAGGGTACGTCCAGGTACCCGCCACTGCTATTTTGGAAAAGTAGCAGTGGCGGGTGACCTGCCCAGCCCGCCACTAATTATAGTTCACCTATAGGGCTTTTCCAGTAGTGGGATAGTAAACACTTGTTCTTCAAATGCAAGCATGTGCGAAAAATTTGGCAACAATTGGGCCTAGAGGAGATCCGACAACGGTGCAAGGACTTGTCCGATCCAAAGGCTGGTTTGCATCGGATCTTAGGCAATACAGAGGTGCTGAGGTGAAAATGCATCGCCCTACTCTGGAACTGGTGGAAGAGCAGGAACAAGGTTAGCTAAGAGAAGAAAACTTTGAACTGTGTATCTGTGGTAATCCAAGCTCGAAGTGGCGCCTCAGAGTATCTCAATTCTTAGGGAAGCAGACCAAGTCGAGCCTAAAATCTGCTCAGTGCTAGGAACCCCCTCCATAGGATCTTCTGAAGATATATATTGATGGTAGTTTCCTGGTAGATCTGAAGAAAGGAGGATGGGCACTACTGCAGGATGGTCCTAACGCGACACATGTATACGAGACCAATTGACCAAACTGTGTGCGATGCATTAATCGCAAACGGTATCATAATAAAACGTCACCAATAAAACAAACTGTGTGTGATGGCGGATCCATCAAGCACGATTCAGAAAAGATTTGCGTGTGCGAATTGTGGCATACAGTTGATCCATACGAACTGTTTGCGATGAGCCAAAATAACACAAACGGTCAGCCAGATCAAGGTGTGTGTGATAGATGGCATACAGTTCATTCGGATGAACCATTTGCGATAATCCAAAACAACAGAAACGGTCAGGTAGATCAAGGTGTGTGCGATATAGGGCATACAGTTCACTCGGATGAACCATTTGCGATGATCCAGAACAACAGAAACAGTCAGCCAGATCAAGGTGTGTGCGATAGACGGCATACAGGTCACTCAGATGAACTGTTTGCGATGAGCCAAAATAAACACAAATGATTTGGCTTAACATGATGTGTGTGATACCCGGCAAATAGGTCAGTAATCAGAATTGTGTGGGACGACCGATAATAACACAGACGATTCCTGCTAATAAGCTGTGTGTGTTGTGGGCAAACGCTTGCTGGTAAACAATTGTCAGCGATTGATGAATTCATCACCGACGGGTTCCATAGTTTATTCCGTATGCGATGTGATTTTCTCAGTCTGCAGAACATGTACGCTCTTCTGTGTAGAGAACGATATATTCTTTAGTGAATTGTGTGCTCTACTGGGTAAGCAATGTGCGCGCACGTGTTGTGGTAGCTCGTGCTTTCTTCTTTGCTAATTTTTCCATTAAATGATGGCGTTTTATGAACACGCCACAGTTTTCCGCCACTTCCCCATCGGTTTCCCGCCGCCAGCGATTGCGCATAAGCCTAGGTGGCGCGCGACACATGGAGGCACAAGCGCAGCCTAGCTATAATCCCTCTACCTTTTCCAACCATGCCAACCCACCGAAGCGTCGCCTCTGCCATCAACCTCCTCGACGAGGAAAACGAGCCAGTGCAGGAGCCACGGCCCATCGAGGCCAAGGGCGTCCCCGGCAATGCGATGGACGACGCCGTGCTGCGCGTCATTGCTAGGGTTGAGCAGACCCTTGGCGCAAGGCGCGCGCGCCGTGGATCAGGATAGGCGCGTCACCGCCGAGAGGCTGCAGCTCGCCGCACAACATGATCGGTGGTGCGCCGCAGAGCAAGATAGGCGCGTCCACACCGATAGACTGCGGCGCGCCGCACAGCGAGACCGATGGAGAGCAGCAGAGCGAGAGGCGCGGCACGCCGCACAGCAAGAGCGGTTCCATCGGTGCTTGCCTGCTATCGACAGGGTGTTCCAGCTGGGTACACGGCCCGTTAGTAGCCCCGTTCCTCGCCAGGAGTGGGCAGAGGCCGTCTGCGCCGTACTTGCACCAGAGGCCAGCCACATCGTACTTGCACCGGACGCCGGACGCACCGTTCGTCCGCGGACCGCTTGATGCCAACTCGTTGGTCGCTAGGCTCGAGTGCCTGCATGGCCCAGGTGTCCACCTAGGCGCAATAGAGGAACATGGCCGTCGCATCCTCGAGCTGGTGATCTCCGATGAAATAGCCAACTTGGCACTCGAGATCGTGCTCCAGATGTACCACGAGCGTGTCAACCGCCTGAACGAACACCTGCACGAGTTCAGGCAGAGCCAAGAGCTTCCGTAGGCAAGGGTGGTGGTCATGGACGTGTTTTATTTTGTTGGGTCGTTTTGACATTGATAGATATGTCTTCACAACAATCATAATATTGCTCTGTTTCAATGTGTGTACTATGTTTTCCGTTCTTACATGTTGTTCTGTTTCAATGTGTTTATGCTTTGCATTCTGTACATGTGGATGGTAACAGCTAGATAGAAATTAGTACGAAAACAGATAGAAATATGAAATTCATAATATATATTAATCGTTCAGTAGTTCTTCACAGATATATATAATATCATCACATATACGTGATGATACTTCACTACTACGTACAATGCATAAAAATTGAAATCGAACAATACTAAAACTAATAATCCCTCCTTAGGGGGCCAGTATTCCGGCAGCCCCTCGCCAGTAGCTCCCTGGTGCGCGGCGGCTTCCCAGCGTGGTGGGAGTTCTCCGCCTCCTCCACCTCGCAGCGCTTGACGTGATGATTGACCTCTTGCTGGCGGACGCGCACGACCGATCTTGCCATTCCATTGGGCGCCCACCGGAGCTCGTCAGCGGTAGCACGCTGGAGCTTATTGGCCCACCTCCACGCAGCGATGAGGCACCTAGTGCCTTTGGCCCTCCTGGCGAAGTACCCGCCGTCTTCGCACACCTCCTCCGCACGTCGACGCGCCCGCCGCCAAAGCTCCAGCTTCTCCTTTTCCCAGGTGGCCTCACGGGCTTCACGGGCCACCTGGAACCTGGCGCGCTCCTCCGCCAACTCCTTCTTGAACGCAACTTGCCTGGCTTTCTCAGCCAGCAGTAGCGTCTTCCACAGAGCCAGATTGTACTGGCCCCAAAACCACTCCAAAGTTGAGGGGTCCGGCGCAACCTCGTCTAGTAGCGCGTAGGCGTCCTCCTCGTCGATGCTCTGTGCCTTGACGTCCTCGCAGGGCAGCGCCTCCTCCTCGGCGCGTGGGAAGACCGGTGGCACCATGGCAGTGTTTGGTGAGAGAGAGGGGGGGCAGGCGAGGAGAAAATGCAGATGAGAATGCAGGCGGGATGACGTGGGCGGGGTAGTGTTTATTGGCGGCCGGAATCTAGATTGACGGGAGCAGTACACGCGTCGGTCGCCGGAATTTATGAGTACTGTAGCTTGAATTACACATGATTCCCGGAGCAAAATCCATGTGTGAATTACATTGCTGACGTCTCCCAATACATAGCCGCGTCTGATTAAAGACCCGCGCCATCACCTTCGAAAACCTCAAGACGTGAAATAGAGTGCCAATCATGTGGGGCCCAGTTGTCTTGCCAGATATTTACATTTTCTTTCCAAATAAAAGGCACGAATGCTTATTTTGTGTTACTATGATATTATTATAAAATGTAATACATAAATGATTTTTCCAACCCATGATGGTTTGCTTTTGCATGTACATGTACTTCAAGTCTGAATTACGGCCACTAAATGGCTAGAAACTCACTTAATGTCTTAAAAAGGTCAAATGAACCCTAAAAATTTCCAAATTTTAACAAGACAGTAGTATTAGTGGATGTTTACGGTACAAAAAATTTCAAGGCCATACGAGGAAGCGACCGTCGGTTCGTCTTCAAACATGCATCGTTCCCTCTCGGAAGCACGAGTCTTCTCGTCAGATGCTCCGATTTGTGAGAGGTGTGTGTCAAAACTTTCGTCAAACGGGCCAAAATTTATACCACGGCATCTTGGTGCCATGCCATGACATGAAGTAAGGTTTCATGTATTTCTGATCATTTTTTAATTTTTTTTGGATTTTAAAAGCCATGGTACTCAATGTTTGTGTCCAAGCCGTGACACCAACACTACTAGGAAAATGCTTATACGTAGAACTTTACCAGTAGCGCCTATTTGAGCCCCCACGCTACTGGTAAGTACTAGTAGCGCTTGGTACAAAACGCGCTACTGGTATAACTTAGCAGCAGCGTTAGTTTTGCTCGGACGCCCTACTGGTAAGTGTGCCACACCACACCCCCAGGTCAAGATATATTAGCAGTGTGGGCGATCTACCCAGCGCTACTGTTAAAGCATTATCTGTAGCGCCTGGTCTACAAAGTGCACTACTGCTATTTCTTCTGCGTGTAAACTTGTGGGTCCATTTAGCAGTAGCGTGTTTTGCAGCCAGCGCTATAGCTAGTGCAGATACCAGTAGCGCGCGTTGGGTGACAGCGCTACTGCTATGGTCGCCAGCCAAAATATATGTCACCTTTCCCCCCCCCCCCCTTCTCCCTCCCCCTTCCTTTCTCCCCCTCCTCTTGCACTTGCTTGTTGGTTCTTCCTCCTCCCCCTCTCTTCTTTGCCCCTCCACCCCTCCATTAATGCCCTCCCTCCTCCCTCTCTCTTTCTTTGCCCCTCCACCACCTCTCCATTAATTAATGGCCTCCATCCTCCATCTCTCTTTCTTTGCCCATCCACCCATCTCCACTAGCTCTCTCTCTCTCCCTAGTTAGAGCTATATGTAGGTACCTCACTATCTAGAGCTACTAGCTAATTAAGTAGGTGCTCGATATCGATCCCTCTCAACACATAGGTGAGCAAAAAAAGAGTTGTGCAAGAATGGAAATATGTGTGTGTGCGATTAGGACCGAAACTATGCGCGATATGAATATACCGAATTGTGTGTGGCATGTGAGTGACATGAGTTGCCTATGTTTTGCCGAAATGTCGATTCAATTCCGTTTCGGCGAATTTCAGGCAAACTCAATATGTCCTATGTTTAGGGAAGGTCATGTCGAATTTTTGTATGAATTTGATCCATGCATGCGTACGTGGTTATAATTCTTTTGCTCCGCGCATGCAGGTGATCATGAAGGTCAATGGAAGGATGGTGGAAAGATACTGGCCATCCGCGGTGGACGACATGTCTGAAAAAAGACTGAAGGATGTTTTATGTTCGTGTCGAAAATGCAAAGGAGGGGTCAAGCTCGACCCCTTTAAGGGTGGTAAATTCAAGGCGCACCTACTCATGCATGGTTTCATGGATGGCCATGCTCGGTGGATAAGTGAAGATGATGATGATGAGGACGTCGACGGGGCAGGAAATAACGACATGGGGCCAGACGAAGAGATGACCGATTATGGGCCCGAAGAAGAGGGCCTTAGAAATGGTGATGGTGAAGAGGCGGTACAAGGCGGAGAAGACGCGGACACGCCGCAGCCTTCGTCGCTACTAAGTTCAGCCATGCGGGACCCGCATGTTCGAGACCTGCTTCGCAAGAGGACGACTAGCGACAGAGCTGCTTCTAGAGAGGAGGCCAAACTGGCGCAACTGGAGGTAGACTCGATGACTCCATTGTATGATGGTTGCGATCCCGAGGTGACCCGCTTGAGCTTCATGCTAGAACTTCTAAAGACGAAGGCAAAAAACAAATGGACGGATGCAAGCCTGGATGAGCTTCTGAAGTATCTAAAGAAGGTTCTTCCCGCGGGAAGCCTGTGTCCTACTAGTGTCGAGGAGGCAAAGAAAATCGTGTGCCCTCTTGATCTGCCACACATTAGATATCACGCATGCATCAACGATTGCATCATATATCGGAACGAGCATGCGGAAAAAACCATCTGTCCAAAGTGCAATGCTTCACGATATAAGAAGGCCGGAAAGAAAGCTCCACAGAAAGTTGTATGGTACTTTCCGATCACTCCACGTCTGCAGCGGTATTTCGTAGATCCTAAGGAAGCAAAGCTTATGCACTGGCACGCGGAGAGGGTGAAGCCAGATGACGGAGATGATCCGAAGCTGAGACACCTCGCAGATGCTAGCCAGTGGAGAGCATTAAAAGCTGAATTTAAATTTTTCGCAGATGATGCAAGGAACATCGTGCTTGGCGCTAGTACTGATGGCATGAATCCGTTTGGCAACCAGAACACCAATCATAGCACATGGCCCATGTTTGTATGGATGTACAACCTCCCCCCCTGGAAGTGCATGAAGGAAAAATACATACACATGACTAAGCTTATTCAAGGGCCGAGACAACCGGGAAATGATATAAATCTATATCTCGGGTTACTGAAAGAGGAGCTACAGACCTTATGGACAATGCCGGCCAAGACATGGGACGCAAGCAAAGAAGAGTATTTCTACATGAGAGCCGCGCTGATCACGACGGTGCAGGACTATCTCGGTTACGGCTATATCTCCGGCCAGGTGTGCCACGGATATTGCGGATGCACCAGGTGCATGGATGATACAACTTCTCAGTAGCTATCGAAAGATGGCGGGTCTTCGAAAATCGTGTACATGGGGCATCGAAGATGGCTCGAGAAGGATGACCCGTGGAGAAAGCGTGGAGATCTATTCAATGGTAAGGCTGAGCATCGAGGTCCTCCATGTAAGCGTAGCGGTGCCGAAATATATGAGTTATTGAAGAACTGGGAAGAGTGCCCCTCGCCAGGAAAGACGAAGAAAAAGGCGCCGGAGCCGCTGCTGAAGGTATGGAAGACGAGGTCTGTTTTCTGGGACTTAGAGTACTGGCCCAAACTCGACACGCCTCATAGCCTTGATCAAATGCATATCACGAAGAATATCCTCGAGAGCTTGCTTGGAACATTGATGAACATGCCGGAGAAGACCAAGGATGGGCCGAAGGCAAGAAAAGACTTGGAATTTTTTAATATCAGGAAAGATCTCCAAATACCCGGTAAAAATTCGTCGGAGGAGACGGAGACGGAGACGGAAGATAGGGGAAAAAGTAAACAAGAAGGAAGAACAATATTGCCCCCCCCCCCTCTTGCTTCACCTTACATCCGAAGGAGGTCGATCAATTGTTCAAGTGCCATGCCGGAATCAAAGTTAGTTCCAGATACTGTGGGAAGATTAGCAGATATCTGGACACCAAGAAAAAAAGGTTCAGCGGGATGAAGTCTCACGACTGTCACGTGATGATGACGCAGTTACTCCCGGTTGCACTTAGAGGGATTATGGACACACACGTCCGTGAGACGCTTACTGACCTATGCCACTTTTTTGATGCTATCTCTCGAAAGTCGATCAGTGTCAAGCAACTCCATAGGCTACAGGAAGAGATCGTTGTCATACTAAATAAGCTAGAGATGTACTTCCCGCCCGCGTTCTTTGATGTCATGGTGCATCTATGTCTCCACATCGTGGACGACATCATCGACCTAGGGCCGACATTCCTGCACAGCATGATGTCGTTCGAGAGGATGAATGGGGTCATCAAAGGATTCATTCATAACATGTCCCGTCCGAATGGAAGCATAGCCCAGGGATATCTGACCAAAGAGTGCATCTCTTTCTGCGAGAGTTATCTAGGCACCGGAGACCCTGTTGTTGGTTTGCCCGTCGGCAAGCACTGTGGAAGGCTCGAAGGCGAAGGTCACACCAATGGTCGGAGGGATGTGAATGTGTTCCGCTCGGGCCGACAAAACGACTTTGACAGGGCAAACTTAGTAGTGCTACAACACCTAGATGTGCTAGAAGATTTCGTGACACTGCACAAAGAGAACATCGCAAAGAACTACCATGACCGTGGGGTGCACAGGACGGACGCTGAAGTTATTAGAGAGCACAACTCCACTTTCTTGCGTTGGTTCAAAGAGCGAGTTCTGGCTAATCCCCCGGAAGAGGGCTGTCCGGACGGAACGCTCATATACGCCTTAGCACATGGCCCGTCGGTCAACCTCACGACTTATCAAGCATACGATATCAACGGATACACGTTCTACACGGAGGCCAAAGATATAAACAGTGATAACCAGAACTCAGGGGTGACGATGGAAGCCATGACCGGGAACGTAATTGAAAGATATTACGGAAGGGTCGATGAGATCTGGGAGCTTGACTACTCTGGATTGCATAGCGCGACGATGTTCCGTGTCAGATGGGCTAAGAACGTACAAAGAGAAAACCGACATTTCACTACCATGTGTATACCCGACTCCGATAGCGGTACCGTCAACGCCACCGCCAAAAATGAGCCATGGGTACACGCTAAACATGTGACACAATGTTTCTTCATAACCGACCCGAGCAATCCCAGACGTGTTGTCGTGAGGAGAGGCAAAAGGAGCATCGTCGGAATGGATGGAGTCGCCAACGAGGAAGACTATGACCAGTATGGTGACCTGATGAGGGAAGATGATGCTGATGACGATGAAACATACGTCAAAAGAAGGATGAAGACTACATTACCTACGAAAGATCGTACTCCCTGGAAAAGGAAAATTCACGACCATGGGCTCAATTATTCGACAACGAACAAAAGAGGAAAGAAGAAGATCAGTCTGAAGCGTCGTCGACCAAGCTGACAAACTATCATAATTTGTCTATATCTATTTTGTATACGTACTTAACACACCGTTAGCGGTCAAATGATGTAATATATATTATACACTAATTATTATCCGGAGGGTACGGTGTTATTGCTCCAACAGACCTAACCCTAGCTATACCCCTGCTACAACTTATACAACAAGGAAATGAAAAAGAAAAATGCAAATGAAAGATAAAGAAAAAGAAAAAGAAAAAGAAAAAGGAAAAAGAAAAAAGAAAAAAGAAAAAGAAAAATGAAAAAGAAAAATAAAAAAGAAAAAGAAAAATGCAAATGAAAGATAAAGAAAAAGAAAAAAGAAAAAGAAAAATGCAAATGAAAGATAAAGAAAAAGAAAAAGAAAAAGAAAAATGAAAAATGAAAAATACTATCAGTAGCGCTTTTTAGGTGGATAAGCGCTACAAATAACTGGCCACAAATTTTTTTAAAAAAAGATAGCAGTAGCGCTTGTTGGCTCGGGCCGCGCTATAGCTAACTTAGCTATAGCGCGTTTTCTAGACCGGCGCTATAGCTAAGTTGGCTATAGCCCTGTCCAGCGCTCCCCACTCCTTCCTCTATCTCTCACTCTCTCTCGATCCCGGCCCCTCTCTCTCCCGCCGCGCTGCCCACCGCCGACGCCGCACCCGCCCTCAACCCCGACCCCGACGCCGGCAGTTCTCCTCTGCCCCGGCCCCCCGACGCCGACTCCGGCCCGCCCCTCTGCCCCGGCCACGCCGACGCCGACCCCGGCCCGGCCCTCTGCCCCGGCGACCCCGACGCCGACCCCCTCTGCCCCGGCCACCCTGACGCCGGCCGACCCCCTCAACCCCGACGCCGCCCCCTCTGCCCCGGCGACCCCGACCCCAACCCCGAGGTGCGCCACTCCCTCTTCCCTCCCTCTTCATATGCTTGTTCAAATGCTTGCTGTCCAAATAAATTTGGAGTCAATTTCATATTGCTGTTAAAATGCTTGTTGTTAGAGTGTTCAAATGCCTGTTGTTAGAGTGTTCATATTGCTGTTAAAATGCCTGTTGTTAGAGTGTTCAAATGCTTGCTGTTAAAATGAAATGCAGTGACAGTTTGGTTCATGATTCATATTGTTGCTAGAGTATTTGGAGTCGATTTCTAGTCCATTTGGAGTTGCTAGATATAACATTCTACTCTACTTATCGTGTTGTCCATTGGAGTCCATTTGGAGTTGCTGTCCATTTGGATTTTGTTGCTAGAGTAAATGAAAATGAGTGTTCAGTTTGTTGATAGAGTAAATAAAATGAAAATGAGCATTTTATTAGGCAGATTGTAGGTGTACAATTGATCTTGTGTGTCTACAATAATTGATCTTGTGAATGCTTGACGCACAGGTAGATCACCGACGTGCCGCTCGACGACGCCGCGAGAAGATCATTGACACCACACCCGCATCCTCGACAGGCAGATAGTGAGCATCCCAAAACCCACACTATATATAGCTCTCTCCATGCAGATGCTAGAGGAGAGTGATGACATGTGCATGTGGTTGTTGTGCTGCTATAGAATGTTGTTTGGACAGATGCTATAGAATGATAGTGAGCATCCTATATTGTTGTGCTGTTGTTGTTGTGCCGGACTTTGGTTGTTTGCTGGGAAACCGATTCCGAGTGGCCTATGTTTTTCCGGAAATGTTGATTCATTTCCATTCCGGAAAATTTCAGGCGCTCTATATGTGCACTTTCTAGCATAGGTCATGCCGAAATTTTCCGTGAATTTCGGCATGACTTGTGCTAGAAAGTTGGACATATCGAGTGCTCGAGATTTGCCGCCACGGGAATGAAACGACATTCAGGCAAAACAAAGGTCACTTTTTTTGTCATTATTCACTTTATTATATAAAGCTTGATAATTAAACGACTACGACATTGAACCCTATCTAGGAAACATGACCGACAATGATGAGGCCGGAGGTTCTCACACCCAAGAAGGACAAGCACACGCCTACCTCGACTTTCTGGCGGCTCGGGAGAAACAAGGGTGGCAGGACCCCCTTGTCATGACAGACGACGACGGTGGTGGCGCCGGCGCCGACACTGATGCCACCAACACCGGCACTGAGATGGGCCCTGATGATGTTGCTAACGACAGCACGGAAGGTGGGTCAACCTCCCAAGCCAGTGAAGGAAAGAAGGCAAAGAGGGCACGACGCCCAAATGAGCTCGGCACCGGAAGACTGGTGGTCACGGCGGTGCACCCCGGCGAGTTCGAGCCTGTAGGGCCGCGGGAAGTGGCAGCGTGTTACGGCAACCAACTAGCATGCATCCTACGAGATACCGCTAACATCAACACCACAAAAATACGAAAGAATGAACATTTGAAGCAGCTGCTCCTAACTAGGTTGCATGCAAGATTCTTGTTCCCCGGTCGGAAAGACGACGTTGACCCATGGAAAGATGATGCCATGAAAAAAATCAACAACAAAGCCCTAGGGAAGTTCAGCAACTCATTGAGCGCCTGGAAAACTAGGGTGAAAAAGGCGATTGAAGTAGACCATGAAACCTATGCCGAGATTGTTGCAGACAATCCGACAATTACGCTAGAGGACTTTGAAAAGTTCAAGGCGACTTGCAATGAAGAAGCTGCCAAGGCCAGGTCGGAGAGAGACAAGCAGCTACAGGCAAAGAACATGGGGAACCACCGCCTCGGAAGTCGTGGTTACACGGGAAAGAGGCCCGTGTGGGCTAAGGAGGACGCGGAACGTGAACGTCTGGGGATCCCAGACCCCTTGGCTGAGTTCACCGACCAGCAGGAGCACGACTTCATCAGGGCCCGATTCTCGTGGGACCCCAAAAAAAATATTTTTTTCACCGACGGGCCGACTAGGCAATTCATGAGATTACTGGTAATTATCCTTTTACCACCTTATATATTAGCTTCCGATCAATGAAGTCTACTACATTCTAGTCACATTCGTAAACGATTCACGCTCCATTTTGCAGAGAGAGCGACACAAGATTGCGGCCGAAAGCGACTCGTCGACTCAGTCGACTCAGTCGTCGGCCCAGTACAAGTGGGACACCCCTTTCAACCGGGCCATGAACATAATGATGGGACACCCGCCGGGCCAGCGGCCGCAATATGGACGTGTGCACGGCGCCGGAGACGGCGCCATGTGGAAGTACTATTATAGCGAGGACCCCGAGGCCAAAAGACAGAGAAAGAACTTCAGTCAAGTGACTATCGACGAGAAGGTGGCACGGGCGATCGAGAAAACAAGAGCTGATACCAAAGCTGAGACAATCCGGGAAGCGGTAGCTGCCTGCAGAAATGATATGGCAGCTGCCTTTACAAGCTTGATTCCAAGTGTGGTCAGCTGGTTGCAACAAAATCCAAACGCGGCACCAACTAATTTTCCCATGCCCAGCTTCACCGGGAGCAACTCAATGAACACCGCACCCACACCCGTACCTGATATGGCAACCGCACCCGCACCTACTCCCGCACCCTCTCACAGCAGCCCTAGCTCCGTCTCTGGCTTGAATGCCGGGCCGTCGACATTGGCTGAGCTCGATGCCCTCACGGTAAATACGCTTCACACCCTCATCAACACAACTAATTAATATTCAGTTCCCGTTCTTTTTGGATCTCTGACGCCGCACACGTACATGTCTTCGCAGGCCGACTCCACTCCGTGCACCCTCCTTTACCATATGAAGGGCAGGTTGGTGGATGTGGAGAAGGGTACTATAGTGAAGCCCAAGGATCGATTGTTCCACAGCCGGCAGATGCCTGATAATGCCTTAAGGGTCTCTGTGGCGAGTGTGAAAGCGGGCTACGAGGGTTTTCCTCGTCCCATACAAACTGGTGGAGAGGATGACGAGACCCCCACGCAGCTTGGCCAATGCAAAAATTGGCCAATCCTGTGGCCGAAGAATCTTCTTCGTGTGGAGGTGGCCGGGAGCACACCAACGGGACCTCATCAGGAAGCAGGTATGACCACAACCCCACCTACACAACTACAACAACCATCGTCTGTGCTGCTGGGTGAGATCGAGAGACACGAGGAAGGAGGGCCAACCGTTTCGGCGGATGATGACATCGGCCCCATGGAAGAGGATATGGATCATGACATGGAGGAGGATGACCCTCTCCAGTATCTCAATACCGGCTTTGACCACGAAGTAACGATGAGTCAACCATATGAGATGCATGGTGTACCAGAGCCGGAACGTCCTCGGGAGTGCAAGAAGTCTTTGTTCATGCAATCCTCGCAGGACACGCCTCCAGATGCCGGTTCCACCCAAGCTCAACTAATTAGCCAGAGGCGTTCAATGCTGAGCCCGACAACACTAGGGGCGGTGGTCAGGGAGGGTCTGACAGACCCACCAGCACCTAAGCCCACCAAGAAGAAGCAGAGGAAGAGACCGATGAGAAAAGGCCATAAAGCTGCCAATGTTGCTTCTAGCAGCCAGCCGCCTCCGCAGACCAGGGTTGACAGTGTACCGATGAAACATGTGCCATTACTCCATGTCGCGGGAAAGCCAATGGTACCGGCGGATGCGCTAGCTGCCATAACAAGGGATCTCAAGAGACTCCATGACCATGTGCTGTCGACAGAGAGAAGCCTCCTCGCCTCGGATGATCCAGGATACCCACTTTATACAGTTAGGGTGCCGTGTAGTGGCAATATGTACGTCAGCACATGCCCCGCGGACATGTTCTTCCTGCGATTTGATTACATCTTCGAGATGTTTCAAATGAGGAGACTCGATTTTACGTTCGTCCGCCTGTATGCGCTGCACATGAACTACATCGTCAGGAGAGAGCAAATCACTTGTCTTGCGGTCGCGGACCCATACTACATGCATGAGGGTTTCTTGTCAATCAACGAAGCCAACCGTCAATATGCGAGGGAGTACATCGAAGAATTCTTGGTCATCAATAAGGACAAAGAAAAGATTCTCCTACCTTATCATCCCGGGTAAGTCATCCGCGGATAGCCACTATAACACATACATCCTTTCGTGCATTTCAATAATTACTTTGCACGCATGGAGGCTAACTTGATCGTGTATTTTGCGCAGCGGGGGGGGCCATGTCGTTCTCATCATTCTTTACCCGCGTTTCTCCCACGCTCTATATTTGGACCCATCGAAGAACATAGAGAAGAAAGATTACACACACATAAAGTATATTCTGGACAGAGCTCTCATGGGCTTCAGCATGCGGGGTGGCTACATCCAAGTCAAAAAAACAAGTAAGGCCGGGCTGTGTTTCGGCCATAAGACTAACTTCTGTTGCCTCCAGCGACCGGCGACAAGTGATAATGATGGATTCTACGTCATCCATCTAATGATGGAGTACAAAAGGGATGTGCAATCACTTTGCATGACATCTTCATCCGGCAATGCCCATATCCGGAGATGGGCCGAAGCCTTTGGAACCGTGCCGGATAATCGACTTCGAAATGATTTCTACCGGATCCAGCAGGAAATTGCGTCCATCATCATGAAAGACGTCCTCGAAGAGAATGGGATGTTCTACGGCGGCCCAATATCGCGAGCTGACGTCCGAACCCGCATAGCCCTACAGCGTCAGGACATGACGCCTTTCACTAAGCTTGGGTGCATCCTCCCGGATATGGCCGGATGGGAAGAGTGCACTGCTTGAAGACAATGTGTCTGTTTAGTTAGTTGTTACTTTCTGTACGACAAAACTTTTGAATGTCTTTGTACGACGAAACTATTAGATGTAAATGGTGCTGCGCTAGTTAATTAGTTTCGGTACGATGAATTTCGTTAACTATGTTTACTATATGTTGCTTCTATTTCATAACTATTTCTCTCCACAGGCCGACGTATCTTACGCTGCATATTATATATCGTTGAATTCGCTTGATGATATATGTGCATCTCTGACAGGTATATAGATCAATGATGGCGAGGAAGTGGTATGCCGTGTATGTAGGGCATGTTCCGGGTGTGTACGATGAGTGGCCGGAGTGTCAGGCCCAAGTGTACCGCTTCCCGGGCGGAAGCCAGAAAGGGTTTGATAGCAGAATGGAAGCCGAAGCTAGTTACTTGAGATTCATAGCGCAACAGAGGATTCAGAACCGGCGCCGCAAAAACTACTACATAATCCCGCTTTTGCTCATCGTGATCGCTCTTCTCTTCTATGCGATCATATCATAGTCTACATAGATGATGAAACATGAGTATGTGACCATGTAGTTGCATGTATTCGGAACTTCTAATAACTTGTAACGCTATTTCGAGACATGTGTTCGACCATGATTGATGATGATGAAATATTGTAGTCGAGACTTCTAATAACTTTTGCTCATCGATGCCTCACTTGTTTTTCAATGAATATGCATGCTTGTTGTTATTGTATAAAAGATGTATCTGTTTAAACATGTACAGCGCCAAAACGCAGAAAAAAAACTAAAACTTTAGCAGTGGTGAGGGGGCAAAGTTTACCAGCAGCGCTCAATTAACAGTAGCGCTTATTATCAACACTCGCTGCAGATAATTACCAGTAGCGCGCTACAAAAAACAACGCTACTGCTATCTTCAGTTACCAGTAGCGCTGGGACAGACAAGCGCTACTGCTAAAAAATAACTGTAGCATCGTAGCAGTAGCGCGTCTGCCAGCGCTACTGGTAGCAAAAAAAACTGTGCTACTGGTAAGCATTTTCCTAGTAGTGCAATATGTTTGAAAAATCCTTCCAATTTAGTGCACGAGACATTAACTTGCACACAAGGACACAAATATGATTTTTCAACCAATGATGGTTTGCTTTTGCATGTACATGCAGTTCAAATTTGAATTACAGCCACTAAATGGCTAGAATCTCAGTTAATGTCTTAAAAGGGTCAAATGAACCCTGAAATTTTTCAAATTTTAACATGACAGTTGTATTAGTGAATGTTTATGGTACAAAAAAATTCAAGGCAATACGAGGAAGTGACCGCCAGTTCGACTTTAAACATGCATCGTTCCCTCTCGGAACCACGAGTCTTCTCGTCAGATGCTCCGATTTGTGAGAGGTGTGTGTCAAAACTTTCGTCAAACGGACCAATTTTTTTACCACGGCATCTTGGTGCCATGCCATGACATTAAGCAAGGTTTCAACTTTCAAGTATGTCTGGTCATTTTTGAATTTTTTTGGAATTTAAAAGCCATGGTACTCGATGTTTGTGTCCAAGCCATGACAACAATATGTATGAAAATTCCTTCCAATTTACTGCACAGGACATTAACTTGCACACAAGGACACAAATATGATTTTTCAACCCATGATGGTTTGCTTTTGCATGTACATGCAGTTTGAATTTGAATTACGACCACTAAATGGCTAGAAACTCACTTAATGTCCTAAAAATGTCAAATGAACCCTGAAAATTTCCAAATTTTAACATGACAGTAGTATTAGTGGATGTTTACGGTATAAAAAATTTCAAGGCCATACGAGGAAGCGACCACCGGTTCGTCTTCAAACATGCATCGTTCCCTCTCGAAACCACGAGTCTTCTTGTCAGATGCTCCGATTTGTGAGAGGTGTGTGTCAAAACTTTCGTCAAACAGGCCAATTTTTTTACCACGGTATCTTGGTGCCATGCCATGAAATCAAGCAAGGTTTCATGTATTTCTGATCATTTTTTAATTTAAAAGCCATGGTACTCAATGTTTGTGTCCAAGCCGTGACACCAATATGTCTGAAAAATCCTTACAATTTACTGCACAAGACATTAACTTGCATACAAGGACACAAATATGATTTTTCAACCAATGATGGTTTGCTTTTGCATGTACATGTAGTTCAAATTTGAATTACGGCCATTATATGGCTAGAATCTCAGTTAATGTCTTAAAAAGGTCAAATGAACCCTGAAAATTTCCAAATTTTAACATGACAGTTGTATTAGTGGATGTTATAGTGGATGTTTACGGTACACATTTTTTTCGTACAATTAAAACACCATCCGTTGCCACTGTACTTCAAATTAGTCTTTCACAGCTAATACAAAAAATCAACTACATCACACAGTTGCTTATAGGAACCGTTTGCGATGAAAGTTCGTGGGTCTATTTATGTCTTCCTCCATAAGCTTCGCCGGCTTCGTCTGCTCAAGTGCCGTTCACCCCTGAATCCACGAATCCCCGATCCCCATTCCCGAACACCTTCTTGCAAAGAATGACGCCGTGGAGACGCTTCGTGAGGGGCCGTACGGTCGCCGCGTTCGCCCCGAGCGGCTCCGCCTCCGCCGAGAGCGCGGCCGCATCCGCCGAGAGTGCATCTGCGGCAGCCGACAGGGCAGCTGTAGCAGCCGAGATAGATGTTGTGACGGCGGCTGCAAACGCCGAGAGCGCTCGAGCAGCCGTCTGTGCCACGAAGGTCACCCTGGCCCGGGTCGAGGCCATCCACGCCCAGATCGAGGACGCCCACGCCAAGATATTCCAGGCCTCCTCGGAATCGAGCATGCACCCCACGTCCAAAGAGGCGGCGGAGATGCTTGCCGACGATGCGGCGGCGATATTCCAGGCCTCCTCGGAATCGAGCATGCACCCCACGTCCAAAGAGGCGGCGGAGATGCTTGCCGACGATGCGGCGGCGGAGTCCATGGATCCCCTTCCTCATGAGATCGCCGAGCGAAAGCTGGACATGCAGGAGGCGGCGGAGAGCGACGATCGCCGGGAAGAGGAGTTGCACCTGGCTAAGGAGGCTGTAGAGAAGTGCCTGTCCGTCGAGGAATCGGCGGTGAACACTACTGCAGAAATGGCTAGCAGTGACGGGAGCAAAATGGGCATCAGTGGCGGGCTTTGGGCTCAGACAGGCCGCCACTGACTTCCCACCACTGCTAACACTAATAAATGGGTGGACCATACCAGGGATGCACCATAGCAAGGATATCACTGGCGAGCACTTTGTTCTGCCCGCCACTGCTAGGAATTTCCGGATTTAAAAAAAAAAACACGCACTGTACTGTGATGTACACAGTACATTTCATGCACAGTTTGCATCTGGTATTATTCGTATGTACATAAACACAAATTGCATCCAGTTCATATCCATCACTCTGAGCACAAACCCAAAAATGCTAGAAACACTACATAGGCAGACATTAAGCACGCACATGGAGATTATTTTGCATTTTCCTTGCAGCCCCAAGTCTACTCTTTTCAGGGAGATCTCTAAATAGAACTCAACAAGCTGAACCAAATAAGCTATGGAACCGATCTGGTCTTCCCGTAGTGACTGGAGTCGATGTCGAAGTTCTGAGGCGCTCACAAAGTGCCCAGTTCATGCCCCTGCTCCTCTGGATCTTCTGGTCCTTGGCCTCGAGCCGCTTCTCCACCATGGCCTTCGTGGTCAGGTACATCAGTGCCATGTGCGTCCGCATCTCGTACTGCAAAGTATTCAAATCAATCACAGTTAAGGAAAGCTAGATAAGCATAAAACACAAAATGTGTTCAACTTGTGATAAAGAAAATTGTACTCTTAAACTTGCATAAAGGAATGACATAAAGGTCACATCGTTCAATATATCATTGTTGTATATATATAGGTCAGCATGTGCGTATATATATATAGGTCAGATCGTTCAACGTATCACTGCTCTACAGGAACAGATATGTTGTGGATCCACTGCTACAGGAATTCGACTAGATTTCATATATGTTAAGCAGAGGAAAGAGTTTTCCCTCGATCAATCTGCTGTGCTAGTACTAGTACTCAAGGATGGATTTGACAGCATAGCAAATCACTGCTATAATAAGCAGCAAGAAATAAAGCTACAAGCACCAGAAATGGATAGGTCCCAGCTTTGTTGCTGGTTGATATATTATTATTCTCTCAGTCGATTACCATCACAACACAAGACAAGAAATTTCTAGATGCCAACAAGTACACAGGACCATCAAAAGATATGTGTTTGGAGAACTGAAGCACACAAACAAGCTTCACATCAAAGATATCACAGGATCATCATCTAATTTAAATCTTAACATAACAGCAACAAAATGATCTTCACCTTTGCATTGGGAGTTCTTCTGCTTGAGGTAGTTGCCGGCGCCAGCGATGGTGGTGCTGCTTCCAATCCCTCCCGGTGACGTAGATGTCAACCTGCACACATACAAATCCATCCATGTGCTAGCAGAAAAATTAAGCAAACTGGACCTTGTCTTCTCTGTTTGGTAGCTAAGAAGGTACTAATGTAGGATTCGGATAAATGGTGGCACAAATCCTGAAGCATGTAGAGTACTAAAAAGATTTTCCACAAAAAAAGGAGTACTGAAAGGATAGTTACATGTATGTACAGAAAATCATCAATTCTAGGACAGTAGCTCAGCCAAACATACAGAAATGACAGTAGCAGGACCATATCACATGACACCTTGTTTTATTCTGATTATACATGACACATAGCATATAAGAATTACAATATAATCTTACAGCAAGCCAGTTTTCCAGAAGGAAAAAATAAAACAGCAACCACATTGACGCAATAAAAACCCAGGAAGTACTTATTTAATAATCAGTGAAAGCAATTAGCTTTCTGATTTTATCAAAAACTGAATGAACAAAGAAGTAAGCTGCCAAGAAGCAACTACTAAATATGTGCTAGCCAGTAAAATGATAAGATGAAGTACATCCAATTTGAATTATATGAAATGACACCTTCAATTTATTTCTTATTATACTATTACGTGTCATGCCTCTCTTCTTATTTCTTTTCTCTTTTTCCCGATGGTACAAATCTCACGCAACCAGGTATGTATATATATGCTACCAGTCAACTCCTAAACCCGTAGAGACAATGCATGTTGGCTTTCCTAATCTAATTTAAACTAGTACTACACGGGTCCAAATACTAGTGCTACGACTTTGCTTGTACTATTGCAAGCCGTGTACTACTTTCACTCAAAGGAAACTAATTAACCTAATAGTTTTTTTAAACAGCTAACTAGCAATACTATAAGTACTTGTTCATTTGAATTTAAAGCATAGCAATGGAGAAGATTTAGGTGAAAATGCAAGCTGCTATCAATCAGTACATGGGACAAGTATTAATTCTAGACTAGATAGCAACAAAACATGTACAGGGAGGCCATCCAATACAATGGTTTCAGCCACGTCCTGATAAACCTGCAGCATTCCAATAGTGGTACTAATTTGCAGCAACAAATGAGTAGCCAGATGAGCACCACCACAACAAATCAGCAGCAAGGAACCAACCATGGCATGGCAGCCACCAGAACAGACGAGCGGAGAGGGTCTCACCATGGGGGTTTTGTAGCCGCCACCGTGGTTGCGGAACAGCCATGCACCGCCGTCACGCCGTGGAGGAAGCCGCCGGAGGGAGCCACCGCTGCGCCGGAGTTGGACCGCCGCGCGCGTCCGTCCCGCAGCCACCGGGTGCAGGAGCACCGTCCATGAGGTGGAGCTGCGCGTGGGAGGGAAGGTAGGCATCGGAGAGGACGAATCAGAGGCGCCGGAGCCGCACCGGAGTTGGAGGAGAAGCCGCCACCCAAACCCTAGCCACGGGGAGGGGTCGTGGGTGAGATCTCGAGGCCGCGAGAGGCGGATCTGGCTGGAGTGAAGGAAGGAGCGTGACGAGGGCAGCAGGGTAGGGTGCTGCACGCCGGCGAGGAACACCAAAACTCGCCGGAATCGGCGGCGTTTGCGTTGGTGGCGGCGGCGGCAAGGGTTCGCGGAGGCAGGGAGAGGAGAGGAGAGACAGGGGAGAGTGTGAGGGTGGGGCTGTACGTGCGTTGGGCTAGGGTTAGGTATTAGACATGGTTTAGTGGGCTTTTGGGCCTGTTTACTAGTGGCCCGCCACTGGTAATTTTGGTCCTGCGGCAAATCAGTCAAAAAAAAATAGGAGTGGTGGTCGTTGTTTTTTGCCCGCCAGTGCTACCTTATTACCAGTGGCGGGCACTAATTGCGGCCCGCCACTGATAGGTCTGAACAGATTTGGCGCAGGACCAAAAAATAACAGTGGCGGGTACATATAGCCGCCCACCACTGGTAACTCAACTAGCAGTGGCGGACACTAGTTTGTACCCGTCACTGGTAACATTTGTCCCACGACAAATCTGCACAGCTGTTATCAGTGGCGCGCGCAAATAGGCGCCCGCCACTGATAAGCCAATAGCAGCGGCGGACGTGTTTTTGTGCCCGTCACCGCTAAATTTTCAGATTAGCAGTGGCGGGTGCTAGACTGCGTCCACCACTAATGTGAGTTCACCTATAAGCCCTTTGCTAATAGTGGGAGTACCAACACGAGCTCTGGCGCCGCCACTACTACGAGTACTACAACCTCGAGGGCGACGCCGAGGACGAGAATGACGGCGCGGTCGAGTTTAGCCTGGGGGACGCGGAGTCCACCAACGGCGGAATGTCGTCGGGACAAGTCGTCAACATCTCATCTTACAGCGGCGAGGCATAGGGCGGCACGTCGATGGCTTTGTTAAAATTATGCGTACTTAGCCTTTGTTTATAACGCTGGTCTTTTGTTAGAGCAATGTTTAGGTCAACTGGCTCTGTTTATTTACTAAAATTGCTCGATTAAGTAAGTGTGGTCTGTCAGCTGTAGGCTCTTTTGTGTACCCAAATTAGCAAGTGATGTTAAATTATGCAATGATGTGGATGAGCACTGTACCCCAGGGAAATTTGGACCAAAATTTGAATGCTCAAACTCATCGCATGCGCGTAAAGAAGAAGAATCGTTTGCGATGCACACATTTGTTCAAAGTGAATTATGTCCAATGACACTTTGCACGCCAAGTTTCCCTCCACCTTTCGAATTTTTTTGCCTACCACCAAAATATCTAACTCTTCTCCCCCCTCCCCGCCCCCTTTTCTCCCCGACCAGGAGCCACATTTCCCCTGTTCCCTCCTTCCTTCCTAAGCTATAGTCGCTTCCTCTCTTGCTTGCTCGATCTCGCCGTCTCGCATCCGACCGCTGCGGACGCCATGGTCTTCTTGAATGACCTATCCAGCGGTTCCTCATCCGATGAAGACTACTCTGTCATCAGCCTGTTATGCCTCTCTCCTCTCTCTCGTTCCCCTAGGCTTAGGGTTATGAGTTGAAATCAAGGATTTTAACCTGGCGGCCAATTTGAGCCATTTCTTCCTCTTGTAGCTCCCTAGGACCATCACTTGCAAGGAATGGAGCGGGGTAGCTGAAGATCTGCCTGCTCGTTGTCAGCATCAATCTCCATGTGTGAAGTTAGTGGCTTTTGAATCTGTGAATAGTGGGAGGAAGTTTCTGGCATGTGCAGAGAAGGTTAGCCCCACTTTTGCTGTTAGAAATCATTTCTTAGATGTGATTCAGACACTGTCACTGTGCTATGTAATTCTGGATGTGATTAAGACACTGTCATAGTTCTACCTAGTATCTAAAAATGTTGCCATCTCATCAGCGGTGCCCTGAGAAAATTATTTGGCATCGCTTCAGCAGTTTGTGCAGCCAACTTTGCTCCACACATCCGAGCAGTCAAGCAGTAAAATACTAATACTTTATGGCACGAAGGAACTGGGCATCGGAGCAACTAGGTGCTCCGGTTCCCTGAATTTTTCCTCTCGCGTCGGCTCAGCAGTGCAAGGCACCGGTGCCAAATGTAGCAAAAGTTGATTTGGCACCGGTTTAGGCCTACATAGTGGAGGGCCTTAGTGTTATTAGTTCTATGTTATTAAATTTGTGCATGTACATACCTGGTAGTATTAATTTGATGTCATTCAAACACTGTCGCTGTGCTGTTGCAGTTATATTTAGCTTCCTCATAAAATGGTCAATTTGCTATTATACGTGACTAAGAACTTGTAGCGTTGTTGAAGCTAATTATAGCTTGTGATGTTCCTGAATTTGGTTGTTGTCTCAGTAACAATTAATTCATTTGCACATTGAACTTTTTGAGAAGATATGTCATAATTAATGTGTTTCTTCAGTTTTTCAAAATATGTATGTGGTGATTTTCTAAGTTGCTAGAAACCCTTTTTTCCTACAATTGTAACTGATTTAGTTTTAAATATTATAGGATGAACGGAAGTGTTCTTACCTGGAGTGGGTTGATCAAGAGTGGTCACAGTCTTTGAAGATGTGCCTAGCAAAGCTTTGGAGCATGTATGAGGAAGAGAATAGAGATAGGCTTAGAGAAAATGTTGTCAACGATGAAGAATATTTCAAGATACGGGAAAAAAAGAGGAAGATGGAGAATGATCTCAGATTTTTTTAAATTTCACTTTGCTGAGATGGTGTTTCAAAAGGAGGAGGCACTTTCCCAATTGTGCAGTGCAAAACAAGCTCTTACTGAAGTGAAAGCAGAGATGGAGAAGACGAATTTGGCTGATCATGCACGCATCCACCAACATACATACGCCGATTAGGGAAATTAATGAATGTATTGTTCTAATATTGTGCTCAACATACTTTTTTGCTTATGAAGGTGAACTAGCTATATGGTGTACTGTGTTGTTATGACGTAGCTATCGTACTGTGATGGTAAAATATAATTGTGTGCCTGATATGAAAGTGATAAACATCTGTTCCATATGAAATGTGAATTTGCTTAATACTAGGATTATTAATAGTAAACTAATAAACCTGCTAAATGGGTCATGACACTTTCCAAACGTTTCTAGCAGTAAAAGCGTGTGTGATGAATAGCCCAATGTCATACAGTTTTCTTCACCGAACCGTGTGTGATATACTTGAATAACGCAAATGCTTAACTGAGGCAGACCGTCTATGATCGCTCCACCTATCAGAGATGAGGCTATACAGAAAGCTGTGTGTGATGCGGTCTGACAACACAAACATTTGTTCCTTAATTACTGTGTGGGATGCCAAGACGATCTCAAACGGCTTGTCCGACAAAATGTCTGCGTTAGCGCCCCCGATCGCAGACGAGCATATGCGCTAAGCGTGTGTGATCGGAGGACCTATCGCCGATGGTTTCTGGGTCATGTGGGATGGACCCCCCTATCGCACACACAGGCAAGGCGATGGTTTAAAACTCTATCGCGGAAAGGGGGTAAAAACCGTTTGTATAGCACTCGCCTGCACCAGTGGGGGCTTTGTGATCCAAGACGAATAGGGAGATGTTATGGGATCAGGAGCGGTTAGACTGGACCATATTCAGGATACCTTGAAAGCGGAGGCGGAGGCATGTATCCAATTAATGAATTAGGCTATACACTGGGGGATGACCAAATCATGGTGGAAACAGATGCACAGTTGCTGGCCCAATCTCTCAATAACCCAAAGTGTTTCGATCTTGCGTCTAATGGCATTCTGTTTAGGGAGATTAATGCCCTAGTTGTTTTGCACTTTAATACATTTTGTGTTGGTTATTGGCCTCGGGCATGTAATAATGTTGAGGACGCATTAGAGACGCATGGATCGAAGATGGTATATGGCAAATAGATAGACTCCTTTCCCGCTGCTAAGGGCATCTCCAACACTGACCCGCAAATTTGCTCCGGCATCCGTCCGCGGACAGGGGGGACTAGTCCGCGGACATAGATGCGGGAGGCAACCATCCAACGCTGCCCGCATACATTTCAAGCCGAGTTTTGACTAACGGGGCAAAATTCATGCAAACACGGCGGATTCCTCAAAGTTCGGATAGACAATAGCACAAATCATCCATACATTGCATGCAAATAAGTCTAGTACAACAATAGTTCAAATTCAACGAGATTAACCGGATGTTCAACAAGGTTTTCATGAACGGATCATGTCATCCCACACATACTGCCCCTTCAGCTTCATCCAACAATGTATATACCTAAATGGTCGTCCCTCTATCCCGTGGTAGATCACGGCAGCGTGTACGGGGTACACAATGTGTAGAGCAACATTGAATGAATGAATCAATCAACAAGTTGAGCAAGAAGAAGCAAAACTTACGATCTCCTCGGCTGTCGCGTGCAATGGCCACCTTACCACTAGAATATTAACCGCGCCACAAAACTTGGTAACGCTAGTCTGGATGGCGTACCATCGATACGATAATGATCTCACATTGCGATCATGGATGATGTGCATGTCGTAGGGCGCAATGTGCTTTCGCGCGTGAAACGAATCATGCACGCGCTGCCAGACACTACAAAAAAAAGACACATCCGTGACATTATGGCCCGAACAAAAACTTTTTCTGTCATGGTTGTGACACTTCTATGACAATAATTGTGACAAAAACACGTATCATCATAGATGTGGTGGGATCCTACTTCTATGACAAAAAATTATGACAGAAAATGCGCTTTTCGTCCTGGGCGGGCCGGAAACGCACCGGCATGACATTCTTTGGGCCGTCTATGACGTAAAAAATCATGGTAGAAGTGAGGGCGAGGAAATTTTCAGGGAGTTCCCAGTTACGGTGGGTGGTCGGGTCGAGCGATGCAGTGTGGTTTGCGCGTTTCTCTCATACGCGCGCGTATGTGCGAGGCATTCGTTAACTGAACCCGAGCGAGGCGTTCACTTACTGAACCCGAGCGATCGCACTAGCTACGTACTGAAGCCGATCGATCCCTTCACTGCTAACTGAACCCGAGCGATTCCTTCGCTGCTAACTGAACACGAGTGATTCCTTCACTGCTAACTGAAGCCGGTCGAGCCCCCGTACGTGCGAGATGTAGCCGGTTGGGTTGCCTCTCGATGAACATTACCCGTTGCTGCCGCACACGCGATACGTAGAACGAGTCGAGACGCGTCGATCGAGCCCCTTGCACGAGACGTGGTGAGTTAACCTAGCCGATTGGTTGGCTGTGGATGAACAGTTCCCGTTGCTGCCGCCCGCTCGTACGCCCCACCCCAGCTGGTGGGTTGGCTGTGGATGAACAGTACCCTGGCCATGTGAAGTTTGGTTGGCGCTGGATGAACAGGACCCCAAGGAGGCCACCACACCCCAGCCGGTTGGGGGTGGATGAACAGGACCCCATGGAGGCTGGATGAACAGTAGCCGATGGAGGCTGGAGGAAGTCGACGGTGGATGAACAGTAGCTCGTGGAGGCTGGAGGAGGCCGACCGTGGATGAACAGTAGCCCCGTGGAGTCTCGTTTTGTGGTACACCACACCCCTCCCGATGAATAGGACCCCGTTTCGACCGTAGGCAGTTGGGGAGAAGTCCGTTTCCTCCATTTTGCGGTACGCCAGAGCCCTCCCAATCAACAGGACCCCGTTTCGACCGTAGGCGGTTGAACAGAAGTCTGTTTCCTCCGTTTTGCGGTACGCCACACCCCTCCTGATGAACAGGACCCCGTTTCGACCGTAGGCGGTCGAATAGAAGGCCGTTTCCTCCGTTTTGCGGTACGCCAGACCCCGAGTCAATGAACAGGACCCCGTTTCGGCTGTTCCGTCCAAGGCGGTTGGCTCCCGATGAACAGGACGCGTTCCGACCCAGTCGCTTGACTCCCGATGAACACGATGCTATTTCCTCCGTTCTGACCCAGCCGGTTGGCTGCCGATGAATAGGAGGCCATTGCTGCCGTCCGTTACCTCTCTCCATGTACACGAGCCCTGGCCGTACGTATGCGCGAGTACGCGTTCGAGACCCCGCCCGTATATGTACGTACGTGGCCGTATTTTTTGCTGTGTGGCTGTACATACGTGTACACGATTTAGACGGGGCTATCTGAACTGCTACGTCGGGGGCTCTACTACGACACGTGCCACTCCTTACACGCCCACGGTTCATTGTTGCAGAGAGACCGATCGACCAGTATGTACGTACACATTCGCGACCAGACAGACAATGCTACGTACGCTTCGACCGGGTGGGTCCCAGCTATCAGGGAGGATAAGGAGGCACTTCCTTGCATGCGAAGATATAGCTGCTGGGTCCCAGCTGTCTGGGGGGAGGAATCATTTTTTTGCGCATAATAAGGAGGCACTTCCTTGCGTGTGAAGATCTAGTTGGTGGGTCCAGCTGTCAGCCTCACCGCGTACAGTCCTCTTCCAATGGTTGTCGTTCATTGACCACGTTGACCATGCCGCGCTGAGAGCACCAAGGTGGTGGACGATGGTGAGGCCTAGGAAGGGAACGACGCGGAGCTGGGGAAGACGCGACAGTGGATGCCCACGCGGAGGGGAGTACGAGGGTTGACTGGTTCGGCTGCGGTGTGAGGCCGCCGTCGCCGGAGAATAACAGGGGATGTGGGTGAGTAGAGGGAAGGCCTGGCCAACGGTGGGAGTAGGGTGGGACGGTGAGTCTTGTGCGGTAGCATAGCCGGCCACGGGAGGCAGGAGCAGGCGGTCCCACCGGCGCTGGTTTGGGTGGCTGGAGTAAGAAGATCAGAGATTGAAGAAGCAGCACGGCCGTTGGATTAACATCCAACGGTCACTACTGCTAGTATCGTTTGTTGACTAAGTTGACAAAGCCCTTCGTATGCGTCAACTTAGTAGGCCCACAAATCAGCCGACAAATCCGGTGGGTCCCAATTGTCATGGCGAGGAAATGTTTTTTTTCACGTAATAAGGAGGCACTTCCTTCCGTGCGAAGATATAGCTGGTGGGTCCCAGCTGTCAGGGGGAGGAATCATTTTTTCACGTAATAAGGAGGCACTTGCTTGCGTGCGGCCATGGACCATGTGGGTCCCTATTGTCAGCCTCTCCACATACATCCCTCTTCCGATGGCTGTCGTTTGTTGACCACGTTGACCACGCCGCGCCGAGAGCACCAACGCGGTGGACGACGGCGAGGCCCAGGAAGGGAACGACCCGAAGCTGGTGAAGCAACAGAAGTGTATGCCCACGCTAAGGGGAGTACGAGGGTGACTGGTTCGGCTATGGTGTGAGGCCTATGTCGCCGGAGAATAACAGGAGGTGTGGGTGAGTAGAGGGATGGTCTGGCCAGCGGTGGGAGTAAGAGGGGATGGTGAGGCCTGCGCGGCAGCACAGCCGGCCACGGGAGGCAGGAGCAGGCGGTCCCGCCGGCGCTGGTTTGGGCGGCTGGAGCAAAAAGATCAGAGATTGAAGAAGCAGCACGGCCGTTGGATGTTATCCAATGGTCACTGCCGCTAGAATCGTTTATTGACTAAGTTCACAAAGCCTTGCGTACGTGTCACCGTAGTAGGCCCACAAGTCAGCCTCCAAATCTATGGCAAACAGCATACAACCCATTTGCCATTATTTTTAATAATTTACAGCCCATTTGCTAATTCTTACGGATTTTGTTGAAGCCCATATTCTTTTTGCTAGCATTACAGCCTATATTCTGGCCACGATTAAAAAATTCAACGAAACTTTGCATATTTCGGTGGGGTCCGAACTGTTTTTAATCCCAAAATTTTGAGTCAGATTCAAATTAATTTGAAAAATAAATAAATATTAATTTAAAATCCAACAAAATTTTCCCGCAAAAAATCAATGAAATTTAAAATCTGGAAATCATAAAAAACCATAATTTGAAACTAATTGCCGGTTTGTTGTATTGTTTTTAAAATTTACAGCCCATTTCTTACTACTTATAGCCCATTTTTGGGCAAGCCCCGAATACATCCCTCGTCTTGAAAGATTTGCAGCCCAGCAGGCTGAGAAAAGCAAGTAGGCCTCGGTTGGGTATTCTGCAAAAAGAATAGAAGTGGGCTAGCCATTTTCAGAAAGAAAAAAAAACTGGCTAGTCATGTGGTAAACAGAAAATAAAAGCCTGGCCTAGATGGGGTACAGCCCCCGCACAGCCCAGTTGATACCGTGCTCCGTCTCAAAAATAGAAAACAACTGGGCGAGCTGCTGGGTCCCTGGTGTCTGCCGCTCGTTGTGCAATTCTCTCGTTTATTGACTATACGTTGACAATGGGGTGGGACCCAGATGTCAGGAAACCATTAGGAGGAAGCATTTATTTTGGCTTGTAACAAGGAGGCACTTTCTTGCGTATTGCCATGACCCTGGTGGGTCCCTACTGTCATCCTCTCCATGTACAATCATCTCCTGATTCCTCTTGGTTGTTGACCATGTTGACAACGCCAGAGGGTAGCGCCGCGGCGAGCGAACCAAGGCGGAGAACGACGGTGAGGCCTTGGACGGGAACAAACAGGAGCCGGGGAAGATGCGGCAGTGTAGCCGCAGGCGGAGGGGAGTACGATGGTTGACTGGCTCAAGTGCGGGGTGCGGCTGACTTCGCCGGAGAATAACAGGAGGTGTGTGGGGTAGACGGATGGCCTGGCCATAGTTTTAGGGTGCGATGGGGCGGTGATGCGTGCGCGGCAGCGCAGCCAGCCGTGGGAGGCGGGAGCAGGCAGTCCCGCCAGCGCTGGTTTGGTTTTGGCAGCTGGAGGAAGAAGAGACTGAAGAAACATGACAGACGTTGGATGTCAATCCAACGATCAAGGTTGGCAGAATCGTTTGTTGACTAAGCCGACACCACGTTGCATACGTTTTTCGCAAGAAAAGAAAATCTGGGCTCGTTCGCCAGATAACATTCCCGAAACTGCCACCGTTTGATCTTGCGTCGCAACTAAAACTGCCAGGAAAATGCGTTCGTTTGCCATCCTCCTCCCAGGGAACGTTCGCCAGATAACATTCCCGAAAATCAAAGACTTGAGAAGGTGTACAGAACAAGCTAGTCTGGCAGTAAAGAGACGTTCCTGACTATTAGAAAAAAGATAGACGTGCTGTTGTAACTGGTTCGAATCCAAACCTAGACTATATATAGTGTTATACTACTCTGCAAGTAATGAAACTGACATATCCAACGTTTGCTTCTCCTCTTCTCTAGTTACTCTGCCTAGCTTCAGAAGCTCCGGCCACAGCAACCATGTCCGCTGGCTTGCCCACCTACTCTTCAGTAGGGAATCGAGCCAACAACCAGATGTGCACGAAGTCGCCACCCGTACCACCGCCTATGGGTCTCATCACACCCCCGCCGGCACACTCACCACAACCGGTTGCTCATTGCACCTCGCTGCCGTTGGTGTGGTGCCACTGCTGCAAATCACGCAGAGTCATCCGTCGCATCTCAACTACAACCCTCAACCTTGGACGAGTCTTCTACAAATGCCCAAATCATGGGGTAATATGGTCAAGTTGTTCGCTTGCTTTCAGTTGTTGAATTTTATTTTTTAAGAGTTTGGTTGATGATCTTCGAATTTGATTCGTGCAGAAAAGCGAGGGTTCTTGTGATTTGTATTTCTGGGAAGTTACTGATGTGGGGGAATGGAACTACATGGATTATTTGGTTAGCCGACGAATCCCAATACCAGTAGGCTGGGGTGTTGGACAAGTAACCGAAGGAACGACAGAAGAGGAAGATGTAGAGCAGAAGGTTAAAGACGATGCAGTTCATCAGATCATGGCCAAGCAACAGCTGGTGAATGGCCTTGGTAGCAATGAGGAGATGAAAGAGCTTGTGAAGATAATGGGCAAGATCGTTGTGCTCTGTAGGATGATTGTCTCTTTATTTGCAGTGTATGTAGCACTTGTGATGTATTCAGTGGCTCTAACATGAGCACTTTGCTGAAACTAGTAATGAATGAAACCTATTTAGCAGGCTGGGCGTCTAGTGTTGTGAACATATAATGATTTCTATTAACGGAAATCGGGGGGCATCCCCTTTTGCTAATAAATAAATAAATAAATAAGCAGAGGACATGTCGGGTCAGCTTTGTTCCCATTGCAAGACATTTAGCAAATTGCAGTCCAACAGCAAACTGCCATCCGCTACATTTGCGGTTGTACAATCATCAAATACAAGTTTCACAGCAAAATATGAGTACTACTAAACAACAATGTCATCATGTTTCAGTCGTCATACAATCACCAAACACAAATCAACATACATAATAAGTGATGTTCTCACTGAACAACTACTTCATCAGGTTTCAGTTGTCATAGCAAACACAATTTAACATAGTAGATAATAAGTCATCTTCTCACAGGCAAATAAGGCAAAAGCAATCTAATCATCATCCGTAGTAGCAGCATCAACATGTTCACCATGTGTGTCAGTCTGAATCGTAATTCCCCCCAGTGTCATCTTCTTCTTCAGCATCAATGTCCTCGAACGTTGGCTTCTTATTGATCAACTCATCTACTTCCACAGCCTGACAGGCAATCTTTTCTCCAACCTTATTGATGTGATGGTCCGCAAACATATCATAAACATCTGCGGAATCCTCTACATTAGCAGTAGTGTAAGCATCATCTTGTTGTGCAACTTCATTAAACGAATTCCCCTGCTCAAACTTTTGCAATACTCTCCAGTCTTAGTTACGTGCATATGTGTCTTCCAAGAAAAATATTTGTGTTGCTTGATTTGCCAAAATATAAGGCTCGTCGGTGCGGTACGCCGCCTTGACATTGATGGATTTGAAATAATCATCAGCTTTGGGTTTTGAGATCCTGGTAAACTGGTTATACCAACGACAGCAAAACAGAACCACGCACCGATGAACCTTGAAACTAGAGATATACTGCAACTGAACAATGTCTGTTATGTTAGCATACATTTCAGTTGTCACTTTCTTGTGCGTATCCGTGCTCATGACGGCACTGTTTTTGATTCTTCCTGCCTTCGTCGCGTGCAAGGGTGTTGTAGCGCACATCTCCAACAACACAAGATGCATAATGTCTTACCCAAGTATCAGGACCCATTGCTAGTGTGTAAAGGGTATCACTAACTGCTTGCCCCTCCTCCCGCATCTCCTTAATCTATGGTTCGAAAATAGACAAGCTGATCATCTTATGTACTCTATATATTAAAGAAACTGACAGTGCAATTCAAAAGCTTACACGGCTCTTCAACCATTTCGCAAATCCTTCCCTAACCCGTTTGTCAATGTTTCTTGGATTTTGCGCCAGTAACTCCTCTTCGTACATGCTGCAGAACATAGTGATCGCGTCAAACATCTAAATATATAAGAATGTGCTGCAAGTTTAGTAGATTACGATGTATAAGCTGCAGTACTTAGCACTTACTCGATATAAGGTAGAATCTCAGGACAGTTATTCAACACATACCAAACCATTTTGTCCAAATCTTTAGGTTTGTCATCTTGTCGACTCTTCCCTGTTACTCGAACAGTAGGATCGAAAACATTGAGCTCAGGATTTTTTTCGCCCACCTTTTTGCTAGGCTGATCAGCTGTTTCGATGTATCTTGAGCAAAATGTCAACGCTACTGTACCAATGTAGGCCTCTACAATGGAACCCTCAGGTCTAGCTTTGTTCCTAACATAGCCCTTGAAAGTGCCTAGCCGCCTTTCATTAGGGTACATCCATCCATACTGTATTGGACCTATAAGTAGTGCCTCATCAGGTAGATGAACAGCCAAATGCACCATCACATCAAAGAAGGCTCGAGGATATATCTTCTCAAGGTCGCATAGGATAGTTGGTATCTTCTCTTTAAGACGCTTCACAACATCTATCCTGATATTTCTACTGCAGAGTTCCTTGAAGAATTGTCCCAACTCTGCAACTGCTCTATATAAGTCAGGGCGGCCCAATCCTCTAAGGAGAACATGTAAAATCCTTTGAAGTAGGATGTGGCAGTCATGAGTTTTCAACCCTTGTACCTTGGTTCCATCTGCACCGATTCTCCTTTCAGGGTTGGAAGCAAATCCATGTGGGAATCTCACACGTGACAGGGCCTTGCAGAATTCTTTTCTTTTTTGCTTGTCCAAGACGTACACAGCTGGTGCCATATCCCATGATTCATCATTGCTTTGCACTTGCAAATCAGATCTAATACCCAGGTGTGTCAAATCAATCCTAGATTTTAAGGTATCTTTTGTCTTGCCTTCAATATTAAGAAGTGTGCCGATAATGCTATCACATATATTTTTCTCGATGTGCATCACATCAAGATTATGCCTCAGATCCAAATCTTTCCAATACTCCAAGTCCCACAAAGTGGACCTGCGGGTAAACAATAATCTCTCTTCTGCCTTGCCATGCTTCCTTTTCCTGCTACCATTATTGGGATGGTTTCCTGGTGTAATATGCCTAACCTTTTGTAATTCCTCCTGCAACTCATCGTTGGTGAGCCTCTTTGGTGCATCACGGTTTTCATGACTTGCTTTGAACACAGGTTTTTGGTATTTTCTAAGACGCGACTTGTCCTTGTCAAGGAAACGGTGGTGTCCAATGTAACAAACCTTGCTAAGTATTGGGTATGACAGCGGATTCTTGTCACAGCGAACACATGCATTATAACCATGTGTCGTTCGCCCTGACATAGTGCCCAAAGCCGGATAATCATGAATGCACCAAATTATAACAGCACACAGAATGAAATCAGCTGGTGGGCTGCTATATAGGTCTTGAGTGAGAACACCGCTCCATAGCTTTTGAAGTTCCTCCACAACATGCTCCATGAATCAATCAAAATCCTTTCCAGGACTTTTTGGACCTGGGATGAGCAAGGCCATGATGTAGTTTGATTCTTTGGTGCAGACATTTGGCGGCATGTTGTAAGGGATAACAAGCACTGGCCACATGCTATATGTGGTGCTCTGGTGGCCAAATGGGTTGAATCCATCTGTAGCTAAGCCAAATCTAATGTTTCTCGGCTCAGCAGCAAACTCTTTGTGTTTCAGATTGAAGCTTGTCCAGTCACTACCATGAGGTGGATGGCTCTTTACATTCTGATCTCTGTACTCCTGGTTCCTAGAATGCAACAGTACATCCTCTCTTGTTTGAGCATCATGAAACAACCTATCGAGCCTGTTTCTGGAATATATCACGGAATAGCCTCAAGTCACACCAGCCCCAAGATCAGAACAACTGGTGGACTCCCTTGATATAGATAACCAATACATACATAATATTACACAGGGTTGAGCCAGAGTGCTCAACATTTATTACAAACTTGTCAATATATGACGGTGGTGGAATATGATAGTGGTGTGGTGTTATTACAACACTGATACAATAAAGTAAAGCCAAGCGTTAGTGTGAGGCTTGACTATTTTATTTGTGAAGCGGAAGCACTGCGGATGATACATGTGGTAGACTCCAAGACCACAAGTTGACTGACTGGGAACACCTCTAAGCGTCGGGCTCGCTAGCGCACTCTTCCTCCACAAAATCATCTTCTTCCGGGTCTGGCCAAATTAACAAGCCAGGAACAAGCATGTGAGTATGTTGGAATGTACTCACAAACATTATGAACAAAGGATATACCGAATGCATAGGCTCATGATGGATTAAATTATATGCATGTGCTGACCGAAGTTAAAGCATGGCATGATAAATATTAATATGGTGTGGATGAATAAATATATTATTTTAGTAATAAACCAAGAAAATAAATGGAACATCGGGCGTTGGACCGCCCGAGGAATTCCAAGAAAAATGCCAAACGGGTGTCTGAAAGCGACGCCTCGAGAGGTCTTGAAAAGAAATGCCAAACGGGTGTCTGAAAGCGACGCCTCGAAAGGTCTTGAAAAGAAATGAGTATCCAGGTGGACTAGCCATCCCAAGTGATACCCAGAAAAATAGAAATGAGTATCCAGGTGGACTAGCCATCCCAAGTGATACCCAGAAAAATAGAAATGAGTATCCAGGTGGACTAGCCATCCCAAGTGATACCCAGAAAAATAGAAATGAGTATCCAGGTGGACTAGCCATCCCAAGAGATACCCAAGGGTGCACATAGAAGAAAAAGTTTGTCCACAATAATATTCATGTTAACAATAATATTCGTGCTGGCATTAGTGGTGACAATAATTATCCTGCAAAAATAGATCATGCTCAATTTTAATTATTTCCTCCGAAGACCGACACCGGGACCGACACTTGACCCTTCCCAGCTAATGTCCTTGACCGTGGACATGGCTATTCGAATAGGTATAACTCTACAGAGGGTGTACTCTTTACCCACGTGTATAGGATTTCTTTAGCCAACACCGAGACGCTGACTAATTCCCATTACGGTCTTTGGGTTGAAAACACACCTGACCAGCACACACCAGATTAACTTTCTGCATGCCAGGAATCACCCAAAGCATCGTTCAAGAAAAACTCTAAGATGGGGAGACCATCGTCTAGAATAGCATGGGATCACTATTTATAACGCGCGGATTACAAGGGGTGCCCCCTCTCGGCCCAGCCAGATACACCCATGCCCCCTGACCCGATGACTAGCATTAGTCCATTGCCATGGAACCCTCATCATGGCCCCTCTATGTGGTGTGCACTCGGAAAGGGGTTAGCGACATACTAAGCCGTACTTCCCTCGCGGGAAGACAAGTGGCAGCACGAACTTAAGCTAGGCATGACGGAACAAGACTCGATCTAGGTCGACTCAGGAGATTTTATTATTATGTCTGGCACACACTCCTCATGCCACAGTGACACCATCGTGTCATGATGTGACCCGTGCCCACTGGCATGTCACAGACAGGGGTATACCCTGATATCTCACAACTTCACCAAGTTAGAATAGTTCTTAAATGCATGCAAGAAATGCACAAAATGATATGACCATGCAGGCACTTCTATCCACTACATATTCGGTGATATTTCGAACTTATGCAAACATGCATGCAAACACCATATCCCAAGTTCAAAAATGCTTGCCTTGGTCAAAGTAGGTAGAAGGTGATCCCTCGAAATTTTCGGCAAAGTTTCCCTCCTCATTTTCTATAAAATGAAAATTCAAATTCAAATCAAAAATTTGTAACAGTACAAAAAGTTGGCTCACAATATTTTTAAATAAATACTAAAAAATACTAGAGTGAAAAAGAAAATTTTCAGAAAAAGAATCAATTTAAAAGGAGTTATGGTTAAAAAGTAATGAAGGTTTTAAAACCAGGGACTTTTCTGCAAAATAAAATTTTGCCAGCAGGTCCCTGAGCAGTAAAACAGAAAGCGCATCGGTGAAAATACGCTTTCAGTTTAGAAAACATACTGAGGCAAAATACGCTTTTGATTTAGAACAGAAAAGAATAAAACGCTGACGGGTGGGCCCCACCCATCAGGTTTGAACTTTGAACGCGCTTCACGCGCGTGTACAGATGGGGTGCTGTGGTCATCGGCGGTGATCGCCGGCGTTTTAGGAGGTGGTGATGGTGTGGGTGTGCTCGGGGGAGTATTCCGCGTCGGTGGGTAGTGGAGTTGGTCGCCGGCGAGCACTGTGGCGACGGCGGGGTCAACTCCGGCGGACGGCGGCGTCGGGTGGTAATGGATCTCGCCGGGGAGGGGTCCGGTCGTCAAATTGACACGCGAAATGGATGAGTGGGTGCACGAGGAGGCTACAGATGAAATTTGAGGGGTGGAGGTGGTCTAACGGCGACGTGAGGTTCTCGGTGGCCGTGGCGGATCGGGCGGCCGGAGTCGGGGAAGACGACCTCCCCGAGGTCGGGGAAGTGGCCTAGGGGTGGATTGGCGGTGAGTGGAGGTGAGGTGGGTCAAGAACGGAGCTCAGGGGCTCTATTTATAGGCGGTCTGAGGCGGTCCGAGGCGGTGCGGATCACGCCGGAGTGATGGTGGCCGGCGAGGGTAGTTGGAGGCGGTGGGCGAGGTCGGTGGGCATCAATGGCGTTGGGGAAGCCTTCTCGAAGCGCCAGCGCGGACGGGGTCAAGCTCTATCCATCTCCCCGTGGATGAGCTCTTGTACGGCCATGGCGGGTGACTGACAGGCGGGCGCAGGGTGGTTTGGACGGTGCGCCAACGCCGCGGAGGAGGGTGACGCATGCCAGGTAGGTGGAGGGAGCAATGAGGTGGAGTGATGGAGCTGGTCGGCCGAGCTGATCCGCTCAGTCCACCATGGATCAGGGTGGTGGCTATTGCACCGGCCAGCCACCGGCCCGTTGACGGCGAGGGGCTGGCGAGGGGGTCCCGGAGGCGTTGCATTGATGGGTAATAGCAGCGTAGTGAAGAGGAGGAGGAGAAGTGGAGTGCACGACATCGATCTTCCCCCCTCTGAACTTCTCTGTTTTTCTGAATTTTTTCGACAGTGAGCTACAGTGCACATGAGGTGTATGATGAAATGCTAGATGGCCCTAGGCATTTTTGGAATTTTTGAGAATTTTTGTGGTGAGGTACTGATGCATAACAGAGATGCTGGCAAAATTTCAGAATTTTTGGAGTAATTAAAATTAGGTTTTGAGCATAGAGTTTGAATCTGGTCCAAATTTCAATTGATTGAAATTTGAAAATTTTGAACTATGGAACATAATGTTTTTGGTGAAATGGGGTGTGGGTACTGTCAAGTAGCTGGGATAATTTTTGTGGGTGCAGAAGAGCTAGAAAAAATATAGTTCCTTTGTAAATCAAAGGAACTAGGAATAAATGGAATTCAAATTTTAGAATTTGCTAAATATGATAAAAATATTTTTGTGGAGAGGAGAAGTGTTGGGTACTATCCTAGGGTGTGAGGATGACTTGGATGATAATTTTAAAGTGGCAGAATATTTTTTGTGAGAATTTTCTAAGTGTTTGAAAAGAATGAAAAGAACCATTTTATTGAAATAATTTATTTATTCAAAAAAAATTCTAAAAGAAAATATATTTTTTATCCTTCAAGAATATTTACTCAAATAAGAAACCATCAAATCAGAACCATTTAAAAAAAATTGAAACCCAATTGAAAACTCAAAAATGATTTTCAAAACAAAAGAAAGAGAGAAATAGGGCCATAGTGATCCAAAAAAATTTATTTTAAAGAAAAGATTTTGAAAATCAAAAGAAAATATTTTTGGGGTGTTACAACACCTACCCCCCTTAAGAAAAATCTCGTCCCCGAGATTTCACCTGTCCCTCAAACAGGTATGGGTAGTCAGTCCTTAGGTGATCCTCTCTTTCCCATGTTGCCGGTTCTTCGGTGTGATTACTCCACTGAACCTTGTAAAACTTTATCACATTCCGACGGGTTCTCCGTTCTGACTCTTCCAAAAAATTTATAGGGCGTTCCTTATATGTAAGGTCTGGCTGGATATCCAGGTTCTGATGTTGGACTTGTTTGTCTGGATTACTGACACATCTCCTCAGGTGTGACACGTGAAACACATCATGAGCATCTGACAATTCTGCCGGTAGCTCCAGTTGGTAGGCAACCTTGCCTCTCCTTGCAATTATTCTAAATTGTCCAATAAATCGCGGTGCCAGTTTCCCTTTGACTTTAAATCTCTGTAGTCCCCTCATTGGGGATACCCTGAGATACACATATTCGTCAGGTTCAAAACTGATCTGACGGTGTTTCTAGTCATAATAGCTCTTCTGACGGCTCTGGGCTGCTTTCAGTATGTCTCGGATAAGTTTTACTTTTGTTTCGGCTTCTTTGAGAACTTCTGGGCCGAAGATTCGGCTATCTCCGGTTTCAGACCAATTAAGTGGGGTACGGCACCTTCGTCCGTATAGGGCTTCGAAGGGTGACATTTTTAGACTGGCCTGATAACTATTGTTATATGAAAATTCTTCATATGGTAAACTGTCCTCCCAGCTGACTCCATAGGTAAAGACACAGGCTCTCAGCATGTCCTCTAATATCTGATTTATCCGTTCAGTCTGCCCTCTTGTCTGTGGGTGGTATGCCATACTGAATACCAGTTGAGTTCCTAGGGCTTGCTGCAAGTGATCCCAAAACCTAGAGACAAACTGAGTGCCTCTATCAGAGACTATGGTCTTGGGTACTCCGTGTAAGCAAACAATTCGGGAGAGGTATAACCTAGCAAGCTTCTGTGTTGAATATGTTGTTTTTACCGGAATGAAATGTGCCACCTTGGTTAATAAATCTGTGATAACCCAGATAGCATCATTCCCGTGTCATGACCTTGGTAACCCGATGATAAAATCCATCCCTATCTCATCCCATTTCCATTCAGGCACTCTGAGTGGCTGTAACAATCCTGTTGGCCTCTGGTGTTCTGCTTTTATACGCTGACAAGAGTCACAACGTGCCACATATACGGCTATATCCCTTTTCATCCCTGTCCACCAGAATTTTTCCTATAGATCCTTGTACATCTTGGTTCCCCCTGGGTGAATGGAGTATGGGGTGGTATGGGCTTTTGCCAAAATCAGTTGCTTTAGCTCTTCCTTATTGGGTACGCATAATCTTTTCCTGTACCATAGGATTCCTTGGGTGTCAATGGTAAATTCGGATGCCTTGCCTGAATTTACTTTCCTTTTAATTCCCTCGATACTAGGGTGTCCTTTCTGGGTTTCTTTGATCTGATCCTCCAATGTTGGTTTTATTTCTAGGCGAGCAATGGTTCCTTCTGTGACTAGGACCATGTTAAGTTTGGCAAATTCCCGGTTGAACTCATGCTGTGAGAATTGCGCACTGTCATTGTTGGTGCATGGATTTCGGCTGAGGGCGTCTGCCACAACATTTGCTTTACCAGGATGGTAATGAATTCCTGCATCATAATCCTTGATTATCTCAAGCCAGCGATGTTGTCGTAGGTTTAGCTCTGGCTGGGTGAAGATATACTTAAGGCTTTTATGATCCGTGTATATCTCACACCGATTACCAAGAAGGTAATGTCGCCATTCCTTGAGTGCATGTACTACAGCTGCTAGTTCCAAGTCAAGGGTAGGATAGTTTTCTTCGTGTCGTCGTAGTTGCCTTGAAGCATATGCTACGACCTTTCCTTCTTGCATTAATACACATCCAAGGCCTTTTCTGGAAGCGTCACAGTATATTTCAAAATTCTTGTGCACATCTGGCACGGTCAGAACATGTGCCGTTGTTAACCTCTTTTTTAATTCTTGGAAACTTTTCTCACATGCTTCAGTCCATTCAAACTTTTTATCCTTTTTGAGTAACTGAGTCATGGGTTTGGCTATGGTGGAGAATCCTTCAATAAACCGCCGATAGTAGCCAGCCAAACCAAGAAAACTCCCGATCTCAGTCATGTTGGTGGGTTGCTTCCATCCTAAGACATCCTTTACTTTACTTGGGTCCACTTCTATTCCATCCTTTGTCAGCACATGACCCAGAAAACCAACTTCTCGTAACCAAAATTCACACTTACTGAATTTGGCATATAGTTGATTTTTCCGTAATTCTTCCAGAACTATTCAAAGATGTTGCTCATGTTCTTCTGGTGTCTTGGAATAAATAAGTATATCATCAATGAACACAACCACGAACTTGTCCAAATATTTCCTGAAAACCTTGTTTATGAGATGTACAAAATAAGCAGGAGCGTTGGTCAATCCGAAAGGCATCATAGTGAACTCATATAATCCATATCTGGTGGTAAAAGCGGTCTTGGGTATGTCTAATGATCGGATTCTTAACTGATGGTAGCCTGATCTCAAGTCTATTTTTGAGAAAATCTTAGCTTCTGCCAGTTGGTCGAACAAGTCGTTGATCCTTGGGAGTGGATATTTATTTTTGATAGTAACCATATTGAGTGCCCTGTAATCAATACATAACCTTAGGGTACCATCCTTTTTCTTGGCAAATAAAACCGGTGATCCCCATGGTGATGAGCTGGGTCGGACATAACCCTTTTCCAATAATTCCTTAATTTGTTTCTTCAGCTCAACCAATTCTGTCGAAGCCATTCGATAAGGCTTCTTGTAAATGGGTGCCGTTCCGGGTGCTAGTTCAATAACAAATTCAATTTCACAATCTGGTGGCATGCCTACTAGCTCCTCCGGAAATACGTCAGGGTATTCGCATACCACAGGAACCTTGCTTAATTCTGTCATGTCCACTTGATTTAACTTTCGTTGCGAGGTAGAAATTCCCCTTGTACCAAACTCTACTGTCTTCCCTTGACAATTGGTGAGAGTCACTATACGATTGTAGCAGTCTATAAATCCTTTATTTGTGGTCAACCAGTCCATTCCCAGAATAACATCCAGATCAACTGCTTCCAATACAATAAGATTTGCTAAAAACTGCATTCCTTTTATTTCAATGTTCACATCCTGGCAGTACCATTGTGTGCTTTGCTTCAATCCTGGGGACTGAATAACCATTGAATTTTTCAAAGGCGAAAAAGAAAATTGATTCTTTGAGGCAAATCTTTTAGAGATGCACGAATGGGAAGCTCCAGAATCAAATAAAACTGTAGCATTAATGGTGTTGACAGGAAACGTACCAAACACGATGTCCGGTGCATTCTGTGCTTCCTCAAATGTCACGTGGTTAACCTGTCCCTTTCTGTGATTGTTGTTGAGGTTGTTGTGTTGCGGAGTTGCATTAGTATTGCGGCCATTGTTGTAGGGTTTGGGGGCATTATTCCCCTGTTTTGGGCATTGCCTAGCATAATGCCCCTCTGCTCCACAGGCATAACAGGCGATGCTAGGACGGAATATTGCTTCCTTGGCCCTGTTGTTGAAGGTACTGCGGTTTTGTTGCGGTCATGGTGTTGGAATTGCTGGTCGAGGTGCCACAGGCCTCTGAAATTCATTTCGAGGCCTGTTGTTACGAACCTGTACTGACTGATTCATGCGGCGCTTGTGAATCTCATTCATGTTGCGGTGCTCATTTTCTAGAATAATAGCCTTGTCTACCAGTGTCCTTGAATCCGGAAAAGTATGGACTACCAGTTGGCACTTTAAAGATGGAACAAGCCCGTCAAGGAATTTCTCCATCCTTTTGCTTTTTGTCATATATTCATCGTTGGCATACCGGGCTAGCTGAGTAAACTGGTCGAGGTACTGAGTTACCGTTGTGCCCCGTTGCTTGAGATCCTCAAATTCTCTTTTCTTCAATTTCATGATGCTGTTGGGAATATGTGCTCCCCGGAAGCTTTCCTTGAATTGCTCCTAGGTGATGTCTTCTCCATTGGGATGCGTGTGGCGTAGATTTTCCCACCATGATGCCGCTGTTCCAGAAAAATAATGCGGAGCATATAGTACTTTTTCTTGGTCCGTACACTGGGCTATGACCAATTTTCTTTCAATATCACGCAGCCAGTCGTCTGCCTCCAAAGGTTTGTCTGTGTGAGAAAAGACAGTCGGGTTGGTCCTCTGAAGTTCAGATAATTTTGATCTAGGCTGATGTTGTCCTTGGTGATTTCCCATATTTATCAAATGCTGCATCATTTCCTGGTGCTGCTGCTGACTTTGTTCATAAAGACGGAACACTTGTGAGAATGCTGAATCATTGCTTTGCTGACTTGTCTGTCCTAGTGTGAAGTTATTTCCCATCTGTGCCAAGTTGTCCTCTGGTGGACTGGGCATAGAACGAGTCCAGGGACGATGCATTTTCTTTCTGGGGTATTTGTGTAAACACCGATGAGGAAAGAAATTATAAAGGAAGAAAATAAATTTTAAAAGACTAAAAATAATTCCCCCCCCAAAAACATAAGTACATAAAAGTAGCGAGTTATATTATACATGCAGGATTTAATTATACATGCAAGATTTAATTATACATGCATGATCTAATTATACAATACTCTTGTGATGCTTACATGACCGCTTATTAGACTAGTGCACTTCTCCATCCTCTTAGCAAGCTGCGATCCAAGGTCTACTACTCGCCATCTTACAAAGAAGAAAAGAAACAGAAAATAAATATTTTATAGCTACACTCTCATAAAAGGCGACTGCGGTGCTGATGCCTAGTCTACTATCACAGAGTGTCTGGAACGTCGTAGGCCCTGCTGAGGGTAAGTCCCAGATGGGGTGCTGAAGACTCGACCTCCTCATCCTCGGGTATGGTCTCCAGTCAGGCAGCTGTCGATGTCATGCCTGCTCGTGGTGGTACTGTGCTCGTAGGCGGTGAAGCTCTAACCGGAATGGGAGCAGCCAAGCGACTAGACTCATCGCTCGGGGATGAGCGTCGAATCGCGGAACGAGTAGGAGGATCGTATGGTGGAGTCGGGATGCAAGGAGTACATGGTGAAGGAGTACGGAACTCACTCCTGCGAGGAGCCCTCGCATGAGCCAAGTCCATCCGTGCAGCGAGATAGTCGTCCACCAGTGAGATGAAGACTGACTCTAGAGCCGTGTTAGGGGTAGACAATAATTTCCATCTTCCAAACACTGGTTTCGGGCAGCCGACGTGGGAGTGGGTATTTTGCCACTTCTTTCAAATTTTGGGAGAATAAGCATTCACGTTTACCCTGGCAACTAAATTCGAATCCATTTTGTATTCTTATATGAATCTTTATAAATCATTCTATGTTTTTTTATATATCTTCAAAAGCACAACAAATATGTATTCCACCTTTATATATGAATATGATTTATAAATACCATGATACTCGAATTCAGAAGGTTGAATCCAGTTTAAGGTGATTTCGAATATTTGAAACCACTTTATGTTCAACTCAAGTGTAACATGTATGACACAAGCAGCATATAGTGTACTCCCATTTAGATATGAATTTCAGAAGCCAAGCGGTGTCTCAAAATTCAAAATACTGAGTCAACTAACCAATAATATAGAAAACTAACAGACATATGGCCACATATAGAGTATATGGATCAACAATATGAACTAACATACATAAGCCAGGCCGTTGTACTGTTTTTGGCTAGAAGAGCATCTTTTTTTGTAGCAAAGCTAGTATAGCATCTTGGCCCTTTCAGATGCGTGCCACTTAAGGCCCATCTATACTACTATTTTTGCTGAATGCATAATCAACCCGATTGACATATTTGTAGGTCTGGCATTGCAAACAAAATGAAATGTCTTTGCCTCAACAAAAAAATGAAATGTCTCACGGTCTTATCAATTATTACAGACTCGTGCTAAAAAAATACAGGCCAAAAAACAATTATTACATGATCTCTAAAACAAATGGTTCCAATCTATTACATGAACAAACAACACAAAGGTCATTCAACGATGGAAAAAACATTTCACCTATGATTTACCAAGTGGGATTTTAATTTCCTTTTTCCTTCAGGACCTTAACAATGCGGTCAGTCTCAGCTTGCTTTGTTCTAAAATCCACCAAATATTTAATGGTTTTCATGAGTACTGCTTGTGATTGTGCTGTTTGCTTCCTCAACATGTCAACTTCATCTCTAAGTGCAAAAGCACACTCTCTTTCTACCAATAGTTTAGCCTCTAGAGCATCAACAGTTGGCAATTCATGATGCATGGTTGGGCCGGTGCCACTGCTCTAGGATGATCCAACGTCCATGGGGACCTCGCTCTTTGATCTTGGGCTAACCTGTTTTGCCATTACAGTTCTGATTGGATTCAGAAAAGTTGAAGTTTGCAAAACATCTCAACTAGGAGTTAGAACAACAACCCAATTAAACAAACAAGGAATTAAAGATTTTCGATTGGATGCTAAAAAGTATAAGTTATTAACATCGTTAGAGCAACCGGTTGCAGCAGCAAAGCAGTTAAACAAACAAGTTTTACAAAAGGGACCTGTTGTGCCATTGGAGTTTCTCTTGGATCCTGAAAAGTTGAGTAGTCAGTAACTTGATTAGAGCAACAAGTTACAGCAGCAAACCTGTTACATAAATAAGTTTTTGAAAATGTACTTGCTGTGCAATTGGAGTTCCAATTGGATGCTTAGAAGTTGAAGTTGGTAACATGATTAGAGCAACAAGTTATAGCAGCAAACCAGTTAAACAAGGAAGTTTTTCAAAACATACCTGTTGTGCCATCGGAGTTTCAATTAGATCCTGAAAACTTGAAAGTTAGCAAGCATAAATAAAGTGTTGCAAGAGCCATAAGAAACTAACATCAAACTAGTAAAACTAAACAGTTTTGGCAACGCATTTAATTACACATGAACTAGTAAAACTAACAAATTTTTGGCAACGTATTAAAGTAACAAGTCGGTAGAGTCTACCAGCAACACATACATCTCTAAATTTCATTGATGTAAGCAAAATGATTCTGATATATATAAGTTAAAAAGGCGGTGTCCCTCATATAAACCTGGCAGTTGTCTCTCGATGAACATGCAAACATTACTAGTGCTAGAAGTCATAACAGCAAACCTGATAAACAAACAGGGTATCAGAAGGTAAGTTACACATGAATTTTGTTGCACCCTAGAAGTAGATATGACTAGCTATCTACGTGCTTAAGTAGCTATTGAAGTTTAGGTAAACATGTAATTCTATAAACAGTAAGTAACAAACACATAGATTGGCGCAGTCTATAATAGGATTAACAGGCTATGGCATTATGTAATCAGTAGCAAACTAAATTAAGGCAAGCAAGGTAATTGAACAATTTTGTAATCAGTGGCTAACTAAAATTCCAAGAAGCAGGTAACTGAACTTACGCTAGCTCTTTGTACAGGCACACTGCAACTTCTTTTTCGCTTACAAGGTTCTATGAAGGAGTCCATGGCATCACTTGCTTGGATACGCAGTCCTAATACTCCTTTCTTCCCACACTGCATTTTGGTTAGTCGAATGGTTAATCTGATAAGATGGTACGACCTTGATATGTTATATGAGGACGGGTTGTTAGATTAGTTGTAGCAACACACATCACATTGGCTTTTACTATATATTTCATGCGATTATATTTAGCATATCGAGATCTAAGCAATCTACAATAGGATGAAAAGACTCGCATCCTTCTCATTATTGGCCAACTCAGTTCATAGAAACAAGAAATTCAACCATTATGTGGGTAAATCAAAAGCGCCATTGGAATACATTTCACTACCCCAATCATACACGCAAATCATACACGCAGGCCAATACAAATTAAATGAAATGCAGGGACTTATGCTAGCTTGTTGTACAGGCTCACTGCAGCTCTGCTTGCACTTGGCATGTTCCATGAAGAAGTCCATGCTACCACTTGCTTGGATGTGCAGGCCATGTACTCCTTCCTTCCCCCCTCTACATTTTTGGTACGGCGAATGGTTGATCTAATGAGAGGAATCGACCTTGCTGTTGTACCGGAGGACATGTACTTCCAAAGTTATACGAGCGTGCAGGATGTGTACCAGATCCCATAGCGCCGTCATGCTTCGCTAAAAAATGGTTTTGCTTGTTTCAGATTATAGCTCTAGAAGAAATAAGAGTTAAAGTCAGAGTTGCATAGGCATATAAGCTAAGAGGGCAGTAAAAGGATATCCAAACATCGTCAGAACAGTGCACGGCACACTGATATGTGGATACCTAGTTCGGGCCGGTGTTTGGGCATACTCGCCTAGAGTGCGGGTCACTTGAGAGCCATTGAGGGTGATGCGCTTGTGTTGGCTGGCCGCCTACAGAAGCAGATCTTGAGCGGCGGTGGAGCGCTACCATGCGGTGGACAAGGCCATTGGTGAAGCACTAGTGGGGGTGGAGGTGCGACGATGTGCTCAGTGAAGTAGCCCCGGTGAGGTGGAACACGGCGTCGGTGAAGCAGACCTGATGCGGTGGAAGTCGGTGTCTGTGAAGCACGTCGGCTGCGGCGGCCGACATTGTCAGTGGACCACCCGGTGCGGTGGATGAGGGCGTAGATGAGGCAGCTCTGGTGCGGTGGTGCAGCGCGACCGTTGTCTTCGTCGTCATGGTCGTCTGTTACAGAGGTGGGGAAAGAGACGAGACGAGGGGCGATTCGAAATTTGCTTGGGTGGCGGCGAATTAGGGATTTGAGTGCTCTGGGCGTGGAAGGGGGCGGGGGAGAAGGGGGATTTTGCAGGGCTGGAATTTGGGCCGCTAGATATTTCAATCTGAAACGTGGAGGCGCGAAGTTTTTAATGTCCGTACGACACACGCCACCACCACAACACGACCCTGGTCTGCCTGGTGAGCCTACATTTGAGAATCTAAACGAATCTTTTTTTCATTGGCAAACAAATCTGTATGTATTACCATGCTCGTGTTTTCCTTGCAAATAATCAGTCCTTAGAAACGAGATAGTAGTAATTAATTAATGATGAGTTCTTTGAATTAGAGTGTGTTTGTGACATAGTGATCTCCAATTCTAACATGGATTTCTCATTTCATGGTATCCACGCTAAGTTTTTGAATGCAAATTCATATGTATAAGATGAACACTATGGTGGTGAGAAAACTTTGGATGTATTCAAGCATATGACCACACACATACAAAATACCACAACAATCGAGTCAATATTAGTGCATCAACTTTTCCAAACCTAGTATGGCACAAATTCGAAATAATTACAGAAGCCATATGCATGGTCCTCAATTCAAATTTTACAATGTACACTAAATTGAAACGTCAATATTAAGTCTAGTACTATCTACATTGAAATGTTGTATTTAGGTTCCCCCGGCACACACACTACATACTTGCTCTATCGATCAATCTTCCCCTCTTAACCACCTTATAGTGCTATTGGTTTCTGACACACGCTCATTCTTTCTCTCCATATTTTGATCTCTAATTCTCTCAAATACACAACCCCCTTTCCCCACTCTCTCAACAAACGTATTTCTCTCACACACCTGCCATTGCACTCCATGTCGAGCTGTCTCTCTACCTCCCACCCTCTCTCGCTAGATACGTACATTACCTCTCTAGACCCCTCCCCTCTCGCACACACGCACACACATTGTCTATCTAGGTCACTCTCTCCACGCCATCTCACTCTTTCGACCGCACGGCAGCCCACACTCGCTCAATCTCTCTCTCTTTATCTAAGTCTCGATTAACCTCGCTTTCTCTCACACACAAACGATATATCTCCCTGTTTGGGCCTCGATCGACACACTCCATACTATGTCACGCAGATTGTCTATCTAGGTCACTCTCACCAAACCGTCTCACTCTTTCGACTGCATGGCGGCCCACACTCGCTCAATCTCTCTCTCTCTCTCTTTATGTATGTCTTGATTGACCTCGCTTTCTCTCACACACAAATGATATATCTCCCTGTTTGGGCCTAGTTCGACATATTGTATACTCTCTCACGCACATTATTTATCTAGGTCACTCTCTCCAACCCGTCTCACTCTTTCGACCGCATGGCGGCCCACACTCACTCAATCTCTCTCTCTTTATCTATGTCTCGATTGACCTTGCTTTCTCTCACACACAAACAATATATCTCCCTGTCTGGGCCTCGATCCACACTCTATATACTCTGTCACGCACATTGTCTATGTAGGTCAATCTCTCAAGGTCTCTCTTACAGCCCTCACCCTCCCCAAAAGCTCAATCGCACGATATCTCTCCAGAGCATATCTCTCTTTTGACCGAATGTCGGGCCACACTCACTCTATCTCTCTATCTATATATGTCTCGATTGAACTCACTTTCTCGCGCCGTCTCTCCCACACATAGACGCTACCTCTCCATCTCTCACATAGCCGGAGCTATTTACATTGCCAGGGGTGCTATGCCTCCAACCTTGGATTAATTTGTGATGGCATTTATTTCTGAGGGTTTAGGTTAGATTTTTTCTAGCATTTGGCCCAATACTACTGCAAACACCGTTGCCCCCCGGCCCCTCCCCCAATTGATTTCACTCTAGCTCTGTCACCGCTCTCTCGCACGCTCTTTGTCACCTTCCCCGTCGCACCATGGTATTTTTGCAAAAAAAACTCTCATGTTTTCTTTAATTATTACAAACAAGCTACAAACTACACACCGGGGGTCCACCTGTAATGGAACAAATTTCGACCCATAAATTAAAATGCTACAAACAACACACCGGGGGACCCACCTGTCATGGAACAAACTTGGACCCATATAAATTAAAAATGAAAAGGACGAGGATCGAACAGTGACCAGGTCCTTCCAGGCGCATGTCAATAGCCAACATAGTAGCAACGTTTGTTGTATCTTTAATGGATAACATGTTTTTATATTACTTTCAGTAGATTAGTGGGACCGGCTCGTCCGCACGTACTACTCCCCTTCGTTAAGACACTTACTGGTGGGTCCCATGTCTGCTGTCTCTCTCTCTCCTCCACTTCTACATTTAGACACATGGGCAAACACGAAGAACGCACGAGCCAGTAAACATGGCGCACCACCCGGGGCAGATGCCCGATGCCGTCAACCATATCTGGACACGTTCACAAGTTACGGCACCAGTTTCACCTACTAGTATTTTACAAGTATAGGAAAAAAAAGTGACCGTGACAGACAAGTTCAGGCACCCGTGGTGTATTTAACTAGTACTCCCTCTGTAAAGAAATATAAGAGCGTTTTGATCACTACTTTAGTGATCTAAACGCTCTTATATTTCTTTACGGAGTGAGTAATAATTAAATGCGTGGATAAATAGATGTATCGCCTAGTGCTCGAACAAGGGACCTGCTCGCGCCCTACAAGTATTTGGAATTGATGCAAGTATTTAAAATGAAATGTTTGCGATGAGAAGGAATACATGTCGCTTGATGACTTATTTTATTTAATTTGATACGGCTCTAGCAGAACACTCAATCGATCAAACCATAGATTTTATTCAGTCTGACTATGACTTTACATTCATACCACGATCAAACTAAAAAATAAATAAATGAATAAAACTAATTGCAGCAGCGGCGAGGGCGTCTTGCGGCGGGAAGCAGCTCCTCTACCGTGCCCTGTGTGCCGCTGGGCCACTGACCGGCGGCGTCTTGCGCCGGCGTTGGCATACTCCTGGACGTTGGCCCAAGCTTCAAGGAAGGCTAGAATGTTCTGGACTTTGGTCTTTAGGAGCTAGTCAACCAGCGGGAGGGGCGACTGGCGGCGGTGCAAGGAAGCGGTCGATGGCGGTTACCCATGCCACTGAGGGGGGCACTGGCACCGGCGCGGGGATAGGCGCTGGCAACGGCGCGGCGGAGACATTCATGTGCACGGCACCGGCACGGGTGCGTGCGTCAGTGCACGCGTAGGCGCATGCGCTGGCAGGTGCACGGGCGCGTGCAAGTCACGGGTAGCTTGTGTATCCCCGCGGCTTCAAGCTGGGCGATAATGTGCAGCTCCCAACCCATCAATGCCACTGAGGGGGGCACTGGCACCGACGCGGGGATAGGCACTGGCAACGGCACGGCGGAGACATTCATGTGCACGGCACCGGCACGGCTGCGTGCGTCAGTGCACGCACAGGCGCATGCGCTGGCAGGTGCACGGGCGCGTGCAAGTCACGGGTACCTTGTGGATCCCCGCGGCTTCAACGGGATAGGCGTTGGCGCAGGCGCGGTGACGGGAGCTGGAACAGGCGCGGGGACAAACGCGGTGACTTCCCACACGGCCAGGTCAAGCTCGTCCGAAAGCTCCTTAGGATCTTCCTCAGGAAATTGGAAGATTAGGGGCAGCCCATCGTGATGCGCCATGGTGTACGGCGAGGTCAAGCTGATTGGAGGCAGACGCCAGGAGAATCGGAGAGGCAGAGAGAAGATTGTAGCAAGACTGGGGAGTGCGGCGGTGATTTAAACTACGGCGCGGGCGCCATTAAAAGTGGGAGCAGTTGGGATGAAGGTGGGCGGCGGAGGCTAGTCAAAGGGCTCGCCTCCCAGTGAGCCTATGCAGCAGCCTGCTCGCACGCCTCCCGTCGACTCACACGCTTGCTCGGACGGCACCTGCCTATGAGAAGTGGGACGCATGGCGGCACATTGGTCTAACGCCCACGGTTTGAATAGTGAAACCGTTCGCGTTAACGTGACATCCCTTTGTTCCAAAATACCTTGGTTGTTCATGTGTGCAACTTTTCATAAGCAGCTTGTCTCAAATTGAATGAAAAAAATTACCACAGCCTATTTGTGCCATATCACGAGACCATGCGCAGTTTCATGAATTTTAGGTGAGTTTTGGATTTTCTGGAATTTTAAAACCAGGATTCGAAGCAATATCATTACATGCATCATGAAATAAATTTTCAAGTTATACATCTTTAGTGTTGTAGATGTTCATATTTTTTAAGATAGAATTTGGTCAAACATTGCTTAGTTAGACTTCAAACAAATTATATATGCAGAGTAAAAAGATACTCCCTTCATACCAGTGCATTGCGTGATACTCTAGTAGGCACGAACAAGCGAAGCTCCATTCTATACTCATCCTAGTGTAGTAGGCAATGGAGTTGACGTGTGACCTTGGGTAGCGGCGACCGAGGGACTTGAACGTGCTTGGCACGGTAGGTTAATGTGGGCTAGTTACTAAAGCATCCCTCCATTGTTCATGGGTAGTAGTCATTATGGACCAGGGACATAAGGGGAATTTCGTATGGCTGGAATTCTGGCCGCCAGATATTTCGATTCGAAACACAGAGGTTCAAGTGGAGGAGTGAAGTTTTTATTGCGGTTCTTTTGGTTGGGGTTGTCTAATGTGCATACCACGCATGCCGCCACCACGACACGAGCCCGGTCTGGCTGGTACGCCGTCGGGTGCTACCATTTGAGAATGCGAAAGGAATCTTTTTTAAAATTGGCGAACGAATCTACATATATTGCAATGCCCGTATTTTCCTTGCAAATAATTTGTCATTCCAAAAGGGACGGTAATTGATTTATGACGAGTTCTTGAATTAGAGTGAGTTTGTGATATAGTGATCTCTACGTGGATTTCACATTTCATGGTATCCACACTAAGTTTTTGAATGCAAATTCAAATTTAAAAGATGAACGGTATGGTGGTGAGAAAACTTTGTATGTATTCAAGCATATGACCACACACACACAAATACAACAACAACCGAGTCAGTATAGTGCATCTACTTTTCCAAACCATGCATGTATGGCACGAATTCAAAAATAAAATGTAAGCCATGCATGGCCCTCAATTCAATCTTTACAATGTACACTAAACTGAAACGTGAATATTAAGTCTACTACTATGTACTCTCAAATGTTGTGTTTAGGTCTCTCCATCGACCCCTCTCCCCTTCACCACACATACTTCCTGTATCGATCGATCTTCATCTCTTTGTTAATAGAGCTATTGGTATCCGACACACGCTCATTATTTCTCTTCATGTTTCGATCTCCAATTATCTCACACCCGCCCTCACGCTCTCAACAAATGTATTTCTCACACACAACCTCGTCGTGCCATCCATGACGAGCTCTCTCTCTCCCTCTCTCTCTATCTCTCTCCCTCTAGACACATAGGTTGCCTCTGTAAAAAACCTCCATGCCGCGCGCACACACACAAAGTCTATCTAGGACACTCTCTCGGTAACTATCTCCCTCCAGCCCTCACTACATATTCGTCGCACGATATCTCTCTGTATCGTCTTTCACAATCGAGTGTGCGTTAGCCCACACTCACTCGATCTCTCTCTATATATATGACTCGATTGACCTCGCTTACTCACATAATTTCTCTCACACATAGACTCCCTCTACGCCTCTTGCATAGGCGGAGCTATGTAGATTGTCGGGGGGTTACCCCCCCAACCTTAGATAAAATTGTGAAGGTCTTTTTAGGAGGGTTTAGATTATATTTTTTAAACATTTGGCCCCACCCTCCCAAACACCGATGGGTTGTGCCCCCATTGGGAGAATACCAGGTGCTCCCACACCTTAGATGTTATATGGTGATACGAGTTCCTGGGAGCCGTTAGATCTAAGATCCAGCGGCTCACAGGAGGTCTGAATATTTTTGCAAAAAAACCTTAATGAGTTTGGGAATTGCACACAATTAGTACAAAAACTACTCAGATGCCATTGGATCCCAGATCCAACGGCCTCGAAGCTCGTATCACCGTAGCATCTAAGATGCGGGAGCACCTGATATTCTCTCGTCTACAAGAATATCATGTGATACCACACCTTAGATGCTGTGGTGATACGAGCTCCTCGGAGCCGTTGGATTTGAGATCCAACAGCTCCTAGGTGGTCCGAATGGTTTTTGCAAAAAAGCCCTCAAAAGAGTTTGGGAACTGCTCACAAGTACAAAGACTACTCAGATGCCATTGGATCTCAGATCGAACGGCCTCGAAGCTTGTATCACCGTAGCATCCAAGCTACGAGAGCACCTGATGTTCTCTCGCCCTCGAGAATATGAGGTGCTCCCACACCGTAGATACTACGGTGATATGAGCTCCCGGGAGATCTAACGGCTCCCAGTAGGAGGTCTGAATATTTTTTCAATATAGGCCTCAAAGAGTTTGGGAATTGCGCAGAAGTACAAATACAACGCACATGGCATTGGATCTCAGATCCAACGACCTAGAAGCTCGTATCACTGTAGCAGCTAAGCTATGGGGAGCACCTTATATTCTCTCGTACATGACAATATCGGGTGCTGCCACACCTTAGATGCTACAGTGATACGAGCTCCTGGGAGCCGTTGGATCCAAGATCCAGCGGCTCACAGGAGGTCTGAATGTTTTTTTGCACAAAAGTCCTCGAAGAGTTTGGGAATTGCGCATAAGTACAAAGACTACTCACATGCCATTGGATCTTAGATCCAACGACGTAGAATCTCTTATCACCGTAGCATCTAAACTACGGGGAGCATGTGATATTCTCCGCCGCTGTCACTTTTGTTCCTAAACTTGTAAAATACGTGTAACTGGTGCCGTAACTTGTCTAACCGCGCAAAGTGTTTGTGCAAAAAATCCCTCGTACACAGAAAGATCGGAACAACACACGGGGGTCCCACTTGTCATGGAATAAATTTGGACCTAAAAATAAAAAATCAGAAGGACGAGGTTCAAGCCGGCAACCTAGACTACAAAGCGTACGTCGATAGCCAGAAATAGCAACGGTTGTTGGCTTTGTCGCATAACTTGATTTTATACTGTATTACGTTGAGTAGAGTAGATAGAGTAGCTCGTCAGCACATGCATGAACGTTGACTCACTTACTGGCAGGTCCCATGTCCACGATCTATCTCTCCGCTCCATCTACAACCTTTTAGACGCACGGGCAAACATGAAGAGCGGCGCGAGCTGGCTGTGGTGTTATTATAACTAAAAAAAGCTTGGAAAATAGATGAATCACCTAGGAACAAGAGACCTCGTGGCTGGTCGAGATGGAGCTAACCACACCTATCCTCCGTGCCACGTTAGCATGATGAAGTTGTGTGGCTAGTGGGGTGTTTTTGACTGACTGGCTGGGTCCCGAGTTCGAACCATAGCTATGTCTCATATATTTTTACAATCACATTTTCCTCTGTGCTGAGACATGGCACACCCTACCGCGCGGTTTCTGGGTCCTCCCCGGTGGTGCACGCATATTTTCTTCCTTGTTGAGACGTGGGATGCCCTACCGCGTGGTTTCTGGGTACTCCTCGGTCGTAGCGGTGAAGTAACGAGTCGTCAAATCACAAAACCCCACATTTCTTGCCGAGTACATCAGTGAAGCACGGTGGCTATCTAGTTGGGCTAGTGCGACCGATTAGCTAGGCCGCCGCCACATTTGTTTTTTCACGTATTTTTTTCCTCCTTGCCGCTAAGTAAATTAAAATATCCACCACTGCGTTGCTTTGGTCATTGGGCGCGGCAGGATTTTTTTGTGACACGAGCAGGCGCGGCAAGAATTAGTCATGATGACTCTGCCAGTAAAACCCACTGCTCCCTAATGTGAAAAGGCATCGACTGGGGTTTCCCATGGTGAGAACCAAAAGATTTACCCCGCTCCTCTGCTGGCTCCCTCCGCCTTCCCATAGATTGCATTGCCTTTCAGCCGTTTCGCCCCCTTTGCTTCCTTTCCCCATTGCTTCTACCGGATTCCATGGCAGCGCACCAGATCACGGAGTCTGAGGTGAGGTGCCTGACAGAGGAGCTCCAGGCCAAGGATGCGGAGCTCAGGGCCAAGGACATGGAGATCTGTGAGCTCAGGGAAGAGAAGAGTGACATGCTCCTTGTTATGAGCGGGAGTTCACGGAGCTTCAAAAGCGGTAGGAGTCCACCACAAAGATGCATGAGGCGTCGGCGGCGTGTGTTGCAGAAAGCGTGAGATACGCTAGGTGGCCAGGTTACCCTGATGGCAAGCCGACTGGAGCGCGAGCGGGCCGATCGTGACGAGGTCCAGGATCGCCTCAACCACTTGCTGGACAATGTTGCCACGCACGTGTTGCGGCTACGCGATGCCTACCGTCGTGGCAGCACGACCATGCCGGCCGGCGGGCTAAACCCGTTCAACCATCCCATCGACTTCAATGAGTTGTGGCTTCCTGACCTGGTCTCCTTCTTCACCTATATCTCCGAGGAGCTAAACCGTCTCCGCACAGTGGTGGGGGTGGCGCTAGACAAGGAGGGGGTGCGAGCGGCCGTCGCCGTTGCCAGGCGAATCCTCTTCGGGCTTCGTCACCGGAATCCATTTTTGCCATTGGACACCGTCTTTGACAAGCTGGCTCCCGTCTACCGAGTGCAGGCTCTGCGGGCGGTGGCACCCTACATCACCACCGTCGTGCGCGTGGAGAAGCATAGGGACTTCGTTGCTGTTTAGGTGTCCTCTGCATGGGCATGTCACGGCGTAACCTGACCGTTGGATCAAACTTAGACGGTCCAGATCAGTCACTGTTGCACAAAGCACTATAGATGCGTGCTTCATATGGTTCCTGTTCGGTCGAGTACTGTAGTAGCGTACTCTCCGTGCACTGTAGCCCGAGTACTATTGACAATGATATCACCGTTCATTCTCGATCGGACAGTCAAAAAAGGGGCATGTTACACTGATACGTCCATTTTGCATCATGTTTTCCTACTGTTATTTATTATGTTTTGGGTCATTATTTCACTTTATGATGCAATCCTAATGCCTTTTCTCTCTTATTTTGCAAGTTTCACATGAAGAGGGAGATTGCCGGCAGCTAGAATTCTGGACCCAAAAAAGCTACAGCAGAGATAGTTATTCTCCACAACTCCAAATGACCTAAAAAATCACAGAGAATTATTTTGGAATATATAAAAAATATTGGCAGAGGAAATACCAGGAGGGGACCCACCAGAGAGCCACAAGCTCAGGGGGGCGCCCTACCCCCCTGGGAGCACCTAGTGAGCTTTTGGGCCCCCAGCAGGTCTCCGGGGCCCATCTTCTCCTATAAGATGCTATTTGCCCTAGAAAATATCAGAAGAAGACTTTCGGGACGAAGCGCCGCCGTCTTCAGGCGAAACCTGGGCAGGAGTACTTTTGCTCTCCGGCGGAGCGATTCTGCCGAGGATACTTACCTCCGGGAGGGGGAAATCAAAGCCATCGACATCACGAATGATCCTCTCATAGTGGGAGGACCAATCTTCATCAACATCTTCACCAGCACCATCTCATCTCAAACCCTAGTTCATCTCTTGTATTCAATCTTTGTCCCAAAACCTCAGATTGGTACCTGTGGGTTGCTAGTAGTGTTGATTACATCTCGTAGTTGATGCTAGTTGGTTTATTTGGTGGAAGATTATATGTTCAGATCCTTAAGCATATTCAATACACCTCTGATCTTGAACATGAATATGATTTGTGAGTAGTTACTTTTGTTCTTGAGGACATGGGAGAAGTCTTGTTATTAGTAATCATGTGAAGTTGGTATTCATTCGATATTTTGATGATGTGTATGTTGTTATTCTTCTAGTGGTGTCATGTGAACGTCGACTACATGACACTTCACCATATTTGGGCCTAGGAGAATGCATTGGGGAGTAATAAGTAGATGATGGGTTGTGGGAGTGACAGAAGCTTAAACCCTAGTTTATGCGTTATTCCGTAAGGGGTTGATTTGGATCCGTATGTTTCATGCTATGGTTAGATTTATCTTAATTCTTCTTTTGTAGTTGCGGATGCTTGCAATAGGGGGTAATCATAAGAGGGTTGCCTGTTCAAGTAAGAATAGTACCCTAGCACTGGTCCACCCACATATCAAACTATCAAAGTAGTGAACGCGAATCAACTAAACATGATGAACGTGACTAGATGACAATTCCCATGTGTCCTCGAGAACACTTTGCTTAATATAAGAGAACTTTCCGGCTTGTCCTTTGCTATAAAAAGGATTGGGCCACCTTGCTGCACCTTTGTTACTATTGTCACTTGTTACTTGTTACGAATTACCTTGCTACAAAACTATCTGTTACCGCTACTTTCAGTACTTGCAGAGAATACCTTGCTGAAAACCGCTTATCATTTCCTTCTGTTCCTCGTTGGGTTCGACACTCTTACTTATCGATAGGACTACGATTGATCCCCTATACTTGTGGGTCATCAAGACTCTTTTCTGGCACCGTTGCCGGGGAGTGAAGCGCCTTTGGTAAGTGGAATTTGGTAAGGAAACATTTTTATTACGTGCTGAAATTTCGTGTCACTTGTCACTATGGAAAATAATCCTTTGAGGGGCTTGTTCGGGGTATCTTCACCTCGACCGGAAGCAATAAGAGTTGTCCCTCAACCTATTGAACCTACTGAAAATATTTATTATGAGATTCCTTTAGGTATGTTAGAGAAACTGCTAGCTAATCCTTATGCAGGAGATGGACCGGTACATCCTGATATGCACTTGATCTATATAGATGAAATTTGTGGATTGTTTAAGCTTGCAGGTTTATCCGAGGATGGAGTTAAGAAGAAAGTATTCCCTTTATCTTTGGGGGGAAGGCATTGACATGGTATAGGCTATTGGATGATACTGGAACATGGGATTGGAACCGGTTGAAGCTGGAATTTCACCAGAAATTTTATCCTATGCATTTGGTTCATCGTGATTGGAATTATATATATAATTTTTGGCCTCATGAAGGAGAAAGTATCGCTCAAGCTTGGGGGAGGCTTAAATATATGATGCAGACATGCCCCAATCATGAGCTCTCAAGGGAAATAATTATATAAAACTTTTATGCTTGGCTTTCTCATAATGATCAATCCATGCTCGATACTTCTTCTACTGGCTCCTTTATGAAGAAAACTATTGAATTCAAATGGGATCTTCTGGAAAGAATTAAAAGTAACTCTGAAGATTAGGAAATCGACAAAGGTAAAGAGTCAGGTATAAATCTTGAGTTTGATTGTGTTAAATCTTTTATGGAAACCGATGCTTTTCATAAGTTTAGTACTAAATATGGACTTGACTCTGAGATAGTAGTTACCTTTTGTGAATCATTTGCTGCTCATGTTGATCTCCCTAAGGAGAAATGGCTTAAGTTTCATCCACCTATTGAATTAAATGAGGAATCTGTTATAGTTAAAGATGAAACAATCACTTATAATGTTGATCCAGTTGTGCCTACTGCTTATATTGAGAAACCTCCTTTCCCTGTTAGGATTAAGGTACATGCTAAAGCTTCAACTATGGTTAATAAGAGTAATATTAAACCAATTAAACCCCCTAAACAAATTAGAGTGGAACCTAATGTTGCAATGATTAAAGATCTTTTGGTTGATAATATTGATGGACATGTCAAATACTTCTGTGAGGAAGTAACTAGGATTGTTAAACAAGAAACAACAGATAAAAACAAACTTGTTGTTGGCATGCCTATTGTTTCTGTTAAAATTGGAGATCAATGTTATCATGGTTTATGTGATATGGGTGCTAGTGTAAGTGCTATTCCGTTTTCTCTTTATCAAGAAGTCATGAATGATATTGCACCTGTTGAGATAGAATATATTGATGTTACTATTAAGATTGCAAATAGAGATACTATTTCAGCACTTGGGATTGTTAGAGATGTTGAAGCCTTGTGTGGTAAGATCAAATACCCTACTGATTTTCTTGTTCTTGGATCACCACAAGATGGTTTTTGTCCCATTATATTTGGTAGACCTTTCTTGAATACATTTAATGCTAAGATTGATTGTACTAGGGAAACGGCCAGTGTTAATTTTGTTGATGTATCGCATGAATTTAATTTCTCTAAGTTTCGTAGACAACCTCATGATAAAGAATTTCCTAATAAAGATGAAATTATTGGTCTTGCTTCTATTGTTGTTCCTCCTACTGATCCTATAGAACAATATCTGCTAGACCATGAAAATGATATGCATATGAATGAAAGAAATGAAATAGATGAAATATTCTTTAGGCAAGCACCTATCCTTAAACATAATTTGCCTATTGAAACTTTGGGAGATCCTCTCCCACCTAAGAGTGACCCTGTGTTTGAATTAAAGAAACTGTCTGATACACTAAAATATGCTTATCTTGATGAAAAGAAGATATATCCTGTTATTATCAATGCTAACCTTTCAGAGCATGAAGAAAAGAGATTACTTAAAACTCTGAGGAAGCATCGTGCTTCTATTGGATAAACTCTTGATGATCTTAAGGGCATTAGTCCAACTTTATGCCGCACAAGATTAATATGGAGCCTGAAGCCAAACCAGTCGTCGATCATCAACGTCGTTTGAATCCTAAGATGAAGGATGTGGTAAGAAGTGGAATATTAAAGCTTCTGGAGGCAGGTATAATTTATCCTATAGCTGATAGTAGATGGGTAAGTCCTGTTCATTGTGTTCCTAAGAAAGGAGGCATTACTGTTGTTCCTAATGATAAAAAGGAACTTATCCCACAAATAATTGTAACTGGTTATAGGATGGTAATTGATTTCAGGAAATTAAATAAAGCTACTAAGAAAGATCATTACCCCTTGCCTTTTATTGATCAAATGTTAGAAAGATTATCTAAGAATACACACTTTTGCTTCCTTGATGGTTATTCTGATTTTTCTCAAATACCTGTGTCAAAAGAAGATCAAGAGAAAACCACTTTCACTTGTCCTTTTGGAATTTATGCTTATAGACGTATGCCTTTTGGTTTATGCAATGCACCTGCTACCTTTCAAAGATGTATGACTGCTATATTCTCTGATTTTTTTGAAAAGATTGTTGAGGTATTCATGGATGATTTCTCCATTTACGGAACCTCTTTTGATGATCGCTTAAGCAACCTTGACCGTGTTTTGTAGAGATGTGAAGAGACTAATCTTGTCTTGAATTGGGAGAAGTGCCACTTTATGGCGAATGAAGGTATAGTCCTTGGGCATAAAATTTCTGAAAGAGGTATTGAGGTAGATAAAGCTAAAGTTGATGCAATTGAGAAAATGCCATGTCCTAAAGATATCACATGTATAAGAAGTTTCCTTCGTCATGCTGGTTTCTATAGAAGGTTACAAAAGACTTCTCTAAAATTTCTAGGCCTCTTACTAATCTGTTGCAAAAAGATGTTCCATTTTTTTATGATGATTGCGTAGAAGCCTTTGAAATACTTAAGAAAGACTTAATTTCTGCACCCATTGTTCAACCACCTAATTGGAACCTACCCTTTGAAATTATGTGTGATGCTAGTGATTATGCTATTGGTGCTGTTCTAGGTCAAAGAGTTGATAAGAAATTGAATGTTATTCATTATGCCAGTAAGACCTTGGATAGTGCTCAAAGAAATTATGCTACTACTGAGAAAGAATTTTTAGCAGTTGTGTTTGCATGTGATAAATTCAGACCTTATATTGTTGATTCTAAAGTTACCATTCACACGGATCATGCTGCTATTAAATATCTTACGGAAAAGAAAGATGCTAAACCTAGACTGATTAGGTGGGTTCTTTTATTACAAGAGTTTGATTTGCATATTGTTGATAGAAAGGGAGCTGAAAACCCTGTAGCAGATAATTTGTCTAGGATGGAAAATGTTCTTGATGACCCACTTCCTATTGATGATTGTTTTCCTGATGAGTAATTAGCTGTTGTAAATGCTTCTACTTCTCATAATAATCCTTGGTATGCAGATTATAGTAATTACATCGCTAAATATATACCACCTAGTTTCACATACCAACAAAAGAAAAAGTTCTTCTTTGATTTAAGACATTAATTTTGGGATGATCCACATTTATATAAAGAAGTAGTAGATGGTGTTATTAGACGTTGTGTACCTGAGCATGAAAAGGAACAAATCCTACGGAAGTGTCATTCCGAGGCATACGGAGGACACCATGCGGGAGACAGAACTGCACATAAGGTATTACAGTCTGGTTTTTATTGGCCTACTCTCTTCAAGGATGCACGTAAGTTTGTCCTTTCTTGTGATGAATGTCAAAGAATTGGTAATATTGGTAGACGTCAGGAGATGCCTATGAACTATTCACTTGTTATTGAACCATTTGATGTTTGGGGCTTTGATTATATGTGACATTTTCCTAAATCTAATGGATACACTCATATTTTAGTTGTTGTTGATTATGTTAAGTGGGTAGAAGCTATTCCAACTAGTAGTGCTGATCACAACACATCTATTAAAATGCTTAAAGAAGTTATTTTTCCAAGGTTTGGAGTCCCTAGATATTTAATGACTGATGTCGTGCGTACGACAATCTTTGGGATCAACAAGATCCCTTTGCGGTTCGACTGTGGGAATCAATGTATGCAAAGAGCAGATCCAGCAATGCAAACACACAAGTTTACCCAGGTTCGGGCCGTCATGAGGCGTAAAACCCTACTCCTGTTTTGGTGGATTATATGTGTGAGCACAAGTTACAAGAGAGCGCAGCTTGCTGGTAGGGTGTGCGGGAAGTGCAGCTACTTAGTGTAATTGTGCAAAGTGTTAACCTTTGTAAAGGTAGCCATGGCCCTCCTTTTATAGACAAAGGGGTCACCATAGTGGCAAAATGGTAATTACATGAGGAGAATAGTGGCTACAGTGCTAAATACCTAACTCTGATGGGTTAGGACAAAAGCATTTATTGCACCATTAGGTGTCACGCTGGGGTTAACACCGGCAAGGAAATGCCTCTCCTTCTATGTCGTCGGCCCAGCTACCTTCTATTCCGTTGACACGCCTCTGGGACGGGTGTCAATAAAGTTAATCTTCAGGCGGCGAGTTGACACATGTCCCGACAAGCCTCACCTAACTGCCTGCCCGCTCGACACCTATTGACAAGCGACTAGCTGGTCGCTGAGGTGGAGCGGTGGAGAGGAGAAGGGAGCTTGCCGGCAACTATGATCATGATCTTCAGTACTTCCTTAGTACTTCTCGGTGACCTGCCTGGAGGTCTTCTTCATGGTTTTGTTAACCAAGTCTTGAGTGTTGTATGAGCCATCCTCCGGCAAGCCCTTGCCGTTAGGGAAGCTGCTACTGTCTGTGCATAAGTCAGGGTATAAAACACCCATGTTTTAGTACATCGACAGGAGCCCCCGGGCCTGGGCCACACACGCGTGAGAGCTGCTATTGGGCTAGGCCCAAAACAATGCACGGACACACGTGACAGAGAATGACTGCCGTAATCATCACTTTTACTACATGCCCACAACGCGCATTAAATGCAAGACGTGGGAGAGGAGGAAAGAAACTGCAAATTGGGGTCGTGCGCCTGAAAAAGCGTAGACACATTAGATGGTGAAGAGCCAACCCACGCGCCTTCCCCATAAAAAAGGCATCTGCGAGGGCGCTGCTCATCCACTTCCTCCATTCCCAATCTCGCCACCGCTGTCATCTTCTTCCTCAAGCAAGAATAGACTTCTTCACTCCCACCGCACTGCACCTTCTCCCGTCCGCCAAACTACCCCCTTGAAGCCGCCATGGCACCAAAGAGAGCCACCAAGCCAGTCGACCCGGAGGCAAAGAAAGGCGCCAAGCCAGTCGACCCGGAGGCAGAGAAGAGCAGAGAGGCTACGGCGAAGCGGCGGAGGGAAAACGTCGTCTTCCAGCCATCGGCGTTGAGCAAGAGCGACCTGGTTGATAGGTACGCTTACATGTGGGGGAAGGAGACCAAAGATCATGCCGTGCCTGAGGTGCTTCCCAGCGACATCCGCCCCTCCAAGAACAAGTACCCTTTCTTCACAGCATACTTCTACTGTAGGCTCGTCCCTCCTTTCTCTGATTTCTTTGCTGAGCTCATGTGGACATACAGGTTCCGGCTTCTAGATTTTACCCCGAACGCTGTCACCTGCATGTCTGTATTTTCCCACATGTGCGGAAATTTCGTTGGAATTGTGCCCAATGTTGCTCTGTTCCGGCATTTCTTCATCCCTCGTATCAAAGGAGATGCTCTTTCTGGCAGCATCACTTGGATCCCCAGGAGCGGCAGCAAGCGGAACTGCATTGGAGGTCAGCTGCATCTGAAGTGGGATGAATTGAGAGTGGACTGGTGCTGGATCAAAGAAGAAAGCTTCCCGGAGTTTTGTGCACCTCGGACGGAGAGAGTTCAATGGAGCAATGATTGGAGCAACGTCAGTAAGTGCGACGGCAAGCTCACCCTCGCGCTGGACCGCATCATCCGCCTCAAAGCTGCCGGTCTAACCATCGAAATGGTAGGCACTGATTTCTTCTGGCGTTGCATCGCTCCTCTGCAGAAGAAAGAGCGGCGCAGTTGGGAGTACAAGAATGCTGCTAATGTCATGAGGCTACAGACTGGGCTCGGCAACAACTTGATGGTGCTGCAACACGCCAGCCTCGTACATCAGCTCTTCCACACCTCCGGCAAGTTCCACTTGCCTGCCAAAGTGGCTCCTTTGTGCATCAACTCCGCCAAGGACTCAGTCTTGGTGATGATGCCGTCGTGCAACGCCCAAGGAGTCGAAGGCGACTGGCGGGAGCCTTCCGCCAATGAGGTGAAGGCGGGGCTCGACAACCTGGTGGAGAAGCCCACTAGAGAAGAAAAAGATCTGATCCGCGATACCACCGAAGAAGAGCTGGCATATATTGCCAGTCGGGCGGCGGAAGCGGGGATGACTGAGGGCGCCGATGGTTCCCGATCCGTGGCAGCCGAGGATGAAGAAGAAATTGTTGGTGAGGAAGACCCAACCGAAGAGCCTCAAGAAGAGCTTGTCGTAGAACAAGGCGACGAGGTTGCTGGAGAACAGGAGCAAGAGGAGCCCCCAATTCCTTCTGTTCCAAAGAAAAGAACACGTGTTCTCTTGAAAGCCGTCACCCAAGAGCCAGTGAGCCCCTCCTCATCAGGCGATGAGCCTGCCGATAAGGAGACGACCGCCAGGGTTACCCGACAACAAGGTGCTCGGCGACAAGCTTCTCAACAACAACAAACTCGACGCGCATCTTCCTAGCAACCAGCTGCACCAACTACTGGTGAAGCAGGATCTTCACAGGCTGCGGCTTCTCTAGCAGGCAAACGTGCTAGAGCGCCTCCTCCGCCTCCAGCCTCTAGTGCCGGAGAGAAAGTTTTTTGGGACCTCTCCATCCTCAGTGACCGCAAGGAAGAGGAGTAAGTGCCTCTATCTTTCTTCATCAACTCTTGATTTTATTGTAGTTGTTGGTTTGACTGATTTGCTTTGATCTTGCAGAGATGAGGAGTCGTTGGTGCACAGGCTTCAGAAGAGGCCAAGGACCACTGAATAGGGGGAGCCAGTGACAAGCGCTGGGCGGAACACAACATCTCCAGATGTTGTGATCGTCAGCCCCAGCCTAGCCCCAGCGTGAAGCTGTTATCCAGTATCCACTGGCAAGCGCCAGTGCCGACACCATCATCTCCGAAGCCGACAAGGGAGCAGAGGAGGAATGGCAAGAGGTTGACCCCTTGGTGACGCCTCCAACATCCACCATCCCGGAGAGCAGCTCACCAGCAAGGGTCTCCACAGATGAACCCGTCCGCATTGAATACGTGCCGGCAAGCGGAGCAGCCGGCAGCCATGCGATGACAACTAATGTTGCCGAAGAGGAAAACGTTTCCTCTCAACAGATACACACAGGTAATCCCTTTTTCCTTTGAGCACTTCTCTTCTGTTGTCGGTTTTGTCTTGTTTTCTTGAACTTGATCTTGATTCTGAATTTGATTTTTCTTCTCTCCCATCTTCATAGATCTGCCTCAGTCGGAGGGCATGGACATCGATGTTGATGTTGAGGGGATCGCGAAGAACGTGGCAGATGAGGCCAACAGGATCGTCGCCAAGGAGATCGCTGATGCTACCGCTGAGGAAACTGCCAGGGCTGCTGTGGAAGAGGCCGACAAGAGATCTGCAGAGGAGGCCGCCAAGGTGACTTTAGAAGAAGACGCCAAGGCCACTGGTGGCACTTCCGCCCTAGGAGCGCCAAGCGCTGGCGCAGATGTGGACATGGGAGCGGCCGACAACACCGTGCCGGTGGCTGCCAACCAAATGTCAACATCTGAAACTCCTTCAACCAGAAACTTCTTGACGTTCTTGGACCTGCAGCCAAATCCTGAAGCCCCCAGTTTGTCTGATGCCAGAGCTCTTGAGACCGTGGACGACGAGGTCATTGTTCCCATGTCCAGAAGTACCAAAGACGTGCATGTTGCCAACGATGACGTTGCTGATCTCGCCTTCCTGAAGGCTATGGGAGACGGATTCAAAGAAGTGCAGGAACATTACAGCAGATGCTGGGACAAGCTTCAAACACGGAAAATTGTCGTGGAAATGGCTGAGGAGAAGTTGAAGGAGATAATTGAAGAGGCCCATATGTGGTATGAAGAAAGAGTGCAAAGCATCAAGGACCATGAGGCCAGACTTGTCGCTGAAAGAAATGCCTTTGTCTTAGAGAAGCCTGAAGCCGAAATGAAGCAGCATGAAGCTGAGAAGAAAATAGCAGATTTCAACAGCAAACTGATTCAACTCCAAGCTCAGCTCAACTCTCAAGAAGAGGACCTTGTCGCCAGAGAAGCAGCACTGGCCGACAAGCTTCGCGCCAATGAGGACAAAATTCAAGCTCCTCTCTCCCAAAGGACCCAGGAGCTAGAGCAGGGCCATAAGGAAGCCATTGAAGCTCAGGCTCGAGATCACGCCGGCAAACTTAAGGAAGCCATTGACGCTGCCGAAGCTGTCGAGGTCGTCAAGGTGGACTTGGAGGCCAAAGTGAAGAAACTTGAAGAAGAGCTTGTCGTTTGCACCAAGGACGTCCTTGATCTCAAAGTATCAGCGCAGAAAGCAACTCAGACCTTGGCGGAGCAATCATCCAAGACCAAAGAGCTCAACATTGTTGCTGACGCCAAGGCCGATCTACAGCTAAAGCTCTCCACATTGGAGGAAAATCTTGAAGGCGCCAAGGCCAGGGAGAAGATCTTGGCAGAAGAACATGAGAAAGAGCGGAGCTTGCTGGCTGACGCCGAGGAGAAGTTCGACCAATTGAAGGGGTCCCTCTCACTCTGGACCAACAAGCTCATCAACATCGTAGAACACCTCATTGTGCAACTGGCCACCATGGGTATGAGGAACTGGGGTTTCACCGTCAATCAGAAGGAGGCCACGAGCGTCAGGCTGACTCTGTTCTTCGAGGGCCTCATCGATGCACTGAATGCACACCATAAGGAACGGGCCACCTCATTCGCCAGTGAATCTCGCAAACTTTCCCACGACGTGCTCTTCAAGGTGCTCGTCAAGATTGTGCACCGCAATCCTGGCATCGACCTCCCCAAAGTCTTCACGAGCTTGCCAGAAGGGACCGACACCAGTGCCGCCAAGAAGCTTGTGGCTCCAATCGCCGACAGGATTGGCGAGGTCTCCAGGACTCAAGGCCATCTCAAAAACTATCCTCTTTATCATTCCATGCCGGAAGTGTAGTCCATGTAAAAGACAATTTATCTTAAGTTAGAACCGCACCACGTCTCTGATGTAATATAACTTATGTTTGAATGAATGTATGCTCCTTTCCTTATATAATTCTGCCTTTGTATGTTTGTATGCCCTACGCTTGCCAAAAACTTGCCGGTGCGACACACTTGTTGTTAGCACTTGAGGAACGGATCCTTAGCAGCTTGCCGGAGGCACCGCTTCCTGACGAGATAACACTTATTGGTTTTGACATAGCTAACTTATACTACTGAGCGGACTCAAAGCAAGAATAAGAGCGCGACCAACCCCGACAAGGTTCCTTCGCATGCAGGTTTTTCATACAAAGACGAAAATCGTTCAAGGAAAAGTAGCAACTACAACAAAGAAATTTGGTTTCAAAGTTTTGCAACTTAGCTTTCTTTGCTATACTTCTTGTCGCAAATGATAACTTGAACGTCATTGGTTTCTGCACCAGTACTCCTCCCCGAGAAACTTGCACGTGAGGAACTGTTCTTCCTTTAAGAAAAAAAGAAGAGACAAGAGTAGGCTAGAGACCTTGACAGCTTGTTAATCATTTCATACAAGGCAAAAATGTAACACAACATTGCATGCAATATACACATATAAATATGTACTTTGACAAAGAGTTCTGAAACACTTAGCTTTATTGAACTACGCACAGGTTCTGCACCCGGATTTGTACAAAGGATTACATGCCTTACCGGCCTACTTGTACAAAAGAGGTTGCCGAGCAGCCCGACAACCGCGCCTCACTGGTAGAACTTGCGAAGATGCTCAATATTCCATGAGTTAATCACAGGAGTGCCATCTACGGTCTCTAGACTGACTGAGCCGGGTCTAGTGACTCGTACTACCCGATAAAGGCCTTCCCACTTCGGCATCAACTTGTTTGCTCCCTTCGCGGACTGGATCCGACCAAGAACAAGGTCGCCTTGCTCCAGCTTCCTGGCATGCACTTTGCGTCTATGGTAGCGGCGCAAAGCTTGCTGGTAACATGAAGCACGTACAGCAGCGCAAAAATGGTCCTCCTCAAGGAGCGTGGCATCGTCTTGCCGCAGCTCTTCTTGATCCTCTTCGTCAAAGGCCAAGACTCGAGGTGATCCATATCTGAGTTCTGTGGGGAGCATCGCTTCTGCACCATATACTAGGGAGAAGGGCGTCTGGCCGGTAGCTCGATTTGGTGTCGTTCTGAGTGACCAAAGAACCATCGGCAACTCTTCCACCCAGCGTCTTCCACACTTGTGCAGCTTGTCGAAAGTTCTGGTCTTGAGACCACGTAGCACTTCAGCATTTGCCCTCTCCGCCTATCCATTGCTTCTCGGGTGAGCAACAGAGGCGTAGCGGATCTTGCTCCCAAGTTCTTGGGAGTATGCTCTGAAGGCGTGACTCGTGAATTAGGTGTCGTTGTTGGTGATGATCCTATTGGGTACGCCAAAACGAGCAACCAATCCTTTGAGAAACTTGATAGCTGACTATGCTGTCACCTTTCTCACTGGCTCCATTTCAGGCCAGTTTGTGAACTTGTCGATTGCTACGTACAAGAACTCAAAGCCCCCGGTTGCACGAGGAAAGGGGCTGAGGATGTCAAGCCCCCCAGACCGAGAAAGGCCAGGATGACTGACATGCTTCGCATCTGGTCACCATCGCCAATTCATCTTGAAGGATTGTCAGCCAATAAAAACCTTGCCGGAATGCCTTGCCAACAAGTGCGCGTGACCCAATATGAGAGCCACACATCTGAAAGATCATGGATGTCTCCTAGAGGGGGGGTGAATAGGCGCTTTAAAATAATTACGGTTTAGGCTTGAACAAATGCGGAATAAAACTAGCGTTTAATTTGTCAAGCACAAAACCTACAACAACTAGGCTCACCTATGTGCACCAACAACTTATGCTAAGCAAGATAAACAACTAAGTGATAGCAAGATATATAACGAGAACAACATGGCTATCTCAAAGTAAAGTGCATAAGTAAAGGGCTCGGGTAAGAGATAACCGAGGCAGGCGGAGACGGCGATGTATCCCGAAGTTCACACCCTTGCGGATGCTAATCTCCGTTTGGAGCGGTGTGGAGGCACAATGCTCCCCGAGAAGCCACTAGGGCCACCGTAATCTCCTCACGCCCTCGCACAATGCAAGATGCCATGATTCCACTAAGGGACCCTTGAGGGCGATCACCGAACCCGTACAAATGGCAACCCTTGGGGGCGGTCACCGAACCCGTACAATTGGCAACCCTTGGGGGCGGTCACCGGTACCCGTCAAATTGCTTGGGGCAATCTCCACAACCTAATTGGAGACCCCGACGCTTGCCCGGAGCTTTACACCACAATGATTGAGCTCCGAGACTCCACCAACCGTCTAGGGCGCCCGAGCACCTAAGAGGAACAAGCTCTAGGGTACCAAGCACCCAAGAGTAATAAGCTACTCATTTTTCACTTCCACGTATCACCGTGGAGAACTCAAACCGATGCACCAAATGCAATGGCAAGGGCACACGGAGTGCCCAAGTCCTTCCCACCCAAATCCCACCAAAGCAACTAGTGCTAGGGAGGAAAATGAGATGAAGAATGAAGAAGAGAACACAAAGAACTCCAAGATCTAGATCCAAGGGGTTCCCCTCATATAGAGGAGAAAGTGATTGGTGGAAATGTGGATCTAGATCTCCTCTCTCTTTTCCCTCAAGAACTAGCAAGAATCCATGGAGGGATTGAGAGATACAAAGCTCGAAGAAGGTCAACAATGGGGGAAGAACACGAGCTCAAAGGATAAGGTCCATTGGGGAAGAAGACCCCCTTTTATAGGTGGGGAAAAATCCAATCGTTATGCACACAGCCCGCACCCAAGCGGTACTACCGCTCCACGAGTGGTACTACCGCTGCACAACAACCGCGCAGAGGAAAAACGAAGAGCAGAGTCACAAGCGGTAGTGGCAACGGAAGTAGGCGCAGTACTACCACTTATAAGCGGTACTACCGCTCCTACTGCCGCTTCAACTGCCACTCGTCCAACCGGGCCAAAAAGGACTCAATGGTAGTATGCCAGAGGGACTACCGTTGAACCCGACACGAAAAATCGAGACCCGAGAAGGAGCGGTAGTACGCGCGGTACTGGCTACCGCCTATAATCGGTACTACCGCTGCCAGGAGCGGTACTACCGCTGGCAGCTCTCCAACCACCCATCAGCGACACAGAAAAACTGTCCAGAAACCAGAACTGCCACAACTTCTGCATACGAACTCCGAATCTAGCAAACTCAAGCTTGTTGGATAGATGATGACGAGAACTAAAGATATAGAGGTGTGAAACCTCCATCGGTGAAGAACCGGCAAAAACTCCATCATCGAAAACATCATAGAAGATGCATGCCAACTCCGTTTTCGATGAGCTTGAGCTTGTCATGAAGCTGACCAAAAGCTCAACAACTCTCAAAGCAAAAAGGCCAAACAAGAACCAAGAAAGATGATGCAAGGATGCAATGGTTTGAGCTCTCTACGAATGATACGATCAAGCTACTTATACGAGAGCCCTCCTTGATAGTACGGCAATCGATCCTATAACGCGGTCTCTAAACTACCACCATGAGACCGGTAAAATAGAAAACCTATCAAGGGCAAACCTTTGCCTTGCACATGGTCCACTTGAGCGAGATGATGACGATCTTGACTTCCTCAAGTTGGTCCACCTTTCTTGATTGCGTTGGCTCGATGAAGACTAGTTGATTGCTCCCCCATACTCCACTATGGGTGAGCCTCTCTTCGGCACATCTTCACATGTCCATTGTCACCACAATGGATGGCAAGCTTCAAGCATGTGCTCTCTTCGTGATACCCCACTTAAACTTGCACACCGCAATCATGATGACGATCACCACCACTTGATGTCATCCTCCATGGGTTATATGATATCTTCCTTTTGATGCACGCCCATGGAAACATACCTAACCCCACAAAGAACTCTCACAAGGAACATGGGTTAGTACACAAAGCGTAATGGACAATGCTTACCATACCATGAGATCACATGATCCCACTCGGTACAACTTCTATGCTTTGTTCGTTGATCAACTTGATTCACTCTTTGACTTAGTCTTGATCAACCATGAATCTTTCCAACTCTCTCTATTAAGATGATGTCTTGAAGATAAACATGAATGATCACACAATCTTCTTCTTCAAGACATGCTTGCAATAGGCTCAACTCTCACATGACCAATCTTTGGATAAAACCTTGAATAGCACCTTGGTCAACACATATTCTTCTTCTAATAACCTTGAAACCAATAAATGGTCTTCAAGCAATGCCTATGGACAAACCCTTCAAACATGGGGGCAGCACATGTTCTTTCAACATCCCTTCATGTATCTCTGCCAACAGCTTCTGCCCATCTTCCCAGCAAATGCACTTCAATTTCACCCCGTTTGGTCTCTTTCTATACAAGATGTTGTCAACAAATTGATACATACTTGATTGACGGGCTACTCTTTCAGCTTCTTCTTGCTCATCGGGAAGTTCTCCTATTTGGAGGTATTGGGCAATTGGCTATGCCCATCCCGGAGCTTGTGGCTCGACGACAAGGACTAAAGGCACTTCTTCCTCTGCGGGAGCACTTGCCTTGACGGCAAGAGCTTGCCTTGCCGGAGATTGCTGCTCACTGGCAAGGGACATCTTGTTGGTGGTGTCGCTTTTCTTGGCGGCTGCTGGCAGCTCTGCCGGAAAATAACCACCAGTGTTTAACTTTCTTTTCTTTGTTAGCCCTGTTGAGGGTGTAACAGATGGCTGAGTCAGTTGTAGCACAAAAGTTCCTGGTTCTACGGGAGATCTCTTGGCGGCAAGCTTTGATAGTTTGTCAGCAATGTCATTTTGGGCACGGGGGATGTGCTCCATTTGCAGACCATCAAAGTGTTCTTCCAACTTTCTCACTTCATCCACATATGCTTCCATCAATGGACTTTGATAATATTTGTTGACTTGTTTCACCACAAGCTGTGAGTCACCTCTGATAATCAACTTCCTGATACCAAGGTCGATTGCAATGCGCAGACCGGCAAGCAATCCTTCATACTCAGCAGTGTTATTGCTGGCCTTCTCCCTGGGAAAGTGCATTTGAACCACATACTTGAGATGCTCTCCGGTGGGTGTGTCGGTGTATAAAACATGGGTATTTTATACCCTGACTTATGCACAGATAGTAGTAGCCTTCCTGATGGCCAGGGCTTGCCGGGGATTACCAAGATCAAGATTCAAGGCTTATTTGCAAAGGCACTAGGGAGAAGATCAAGACAAGATATCAAGAAGCACCTGACTTGTGCTAGTTATGAAGAAAATACTTGCCGGCAAGGTCAAAGCCGGCAAGATGAAGGCCCGGCAAGCTCTGTGCCGGCAAGCCCTCGTTAGCTCGTCAACGCTCCACCGCACCGAGCAGCTAGTCGCTAATCGGTGAGGTGTCGACCGCGCAGGCAGTTTGGTGAGGTTTGTCGGGGCACGTGTTAGCCTGCTGGAAGGAGGATTAACTTTAATGACACCTGTCCAGGATGTGTGTCAAGATAATAAGAGGTAGCTGGGCGAGCGGTGCAAAAACCTTGTCGGGGCTCCTCCTCCACATGACACCTAACGGCGCAATAAATGCCTTTGTCCTAATACGGCAGAGTTAGGTATGATAGCACTGTTTGCTATCTAATCAGCTTGTAATGACTGTTTTGCCACTGTGGTTACCCCTTGAACTATAAAAGGAGGGCCAGGGCAACCTTTACAAGGGTCGACACTTTACTCATTCTGCATGCGTAGCTGCTCTACCTGCACCTTGCTGGCAAGGAGCGCTCCTTGTACTTGAGCCCAAACACATCCAATACACAAAGCAGGAGTAGGGTTTTACACCTCACGGTGGCCCGAACCTGGGTAAATCCTTTGCGTTTCTATTGATTCTGCTCTTTGTGCTTGTGTATCTCCCTAGTCGAACCGCAAAGGGGCTAGATGGCCCCATAGATGGTCGTACGCACGACATCTTTGGCGCGCCAGGTAGGGGGATCGCTTGCGCTAACCTGAATCAGCAGTTTGCGCGTCAACCACTTCTTCATCATCAGTGATGGCGCCCAAGAAGAAGGGCATGTCTGCAGTAGCTCCATCGACTTCCAAGATTCTGTCGCATACGCCCATGGGCGGCAGAGATAATCCGGCCGACGCAGGTGGCGCAGGCGGAGCAGAAGGTGTCACCGATGCAGGCAGCGCGGGCGGCGTAGCTAGCACTGGTGGCGCAGGCGGAGCACGCAACACCAACTCCCAGCTTCCTCGCCATTCTGGTGATCGAAGCCACAATGGTGTAGGCGGCGCGGATGGCCAACTCCCGCCTCCTCGACGCACCGATGAGCGAAGCCACCGGAGCAACACTGTCCGGTCCGGCGCGAGTCAAGACCCTGCTGCTACAGCATCCAAGGATGCTGCGTCGGGACACACACCGCGACTGTCACAAGATGGGCGCGACGTGGCTCCAAACGGCGCAGGCGGCTCCGGTCGGCGGCGTCCACATGGCAAAACGCCTGTTGATCAGCCGCAAGATCTTCAGGCACCACTTCCACCACGTCAGCCCACCGCTGGACATGTGCCACGGTAGCAAGATCGCAATGGCAATCCTGTTGGCTCTGCCAGGAGTCGAGCGACATCACGTTCTTCGCTCCCAGCCATGCCAGCGACAGCGGCAGAGGCGATGGCGTGGGCCCAGATGCTGTTAAACTTCCCTCCAACGGCAGACAAGATGGACGAGTGGAGAGCTACCATTCAGAGCCTCATTGGGTTTGCCGAAGCCAGCAAGTCACAGCAAGCGGGACCATCTCAGTGCCCGCAAACAGCACCAGTAGCTCAAACTGGTGGCCGTGTCGAAGGTGCTGCACCAATGGTGCAATCACCTCCGCGGCAACAACGCCAGCAACAACAGCAGCCGCGACAAACTCAACGACCCGCTGAGCCCGACGAGATGTCAATGGCTTCTTTGGATCCGCGAGTGCGGCAAGATCAGCGGCAAGTGCTATAAGATAGGCGGGTAGAGGATGCTCGTACTACTATTGAACGACACCGGGAGGCGCGCTGTCCAGTCATCGATGAGCCTGCGCCCGAGGCTGGCGGCTATCTGCCTTACGAGGTCGGGTGCCCAGCCTTCACTCGCGACCTACGGCAAGTCCGCTGGCCGTCTGTCCGGGCCTTCAAGCCAGAGGTACCAGAGAAGTACGATGGCAAGCTGAACCCGGCAGAGTTTTTAGGCATCTACACGATTGCTGTGCAAGCTGCCGGGGGAAGAGATGAGAAGATTCTCGCCAATTACTTTCCATTGGTGCTCAAGCCCAATGTGAGGTATTGGCTGATGAACTTGTCGGAAGGTTCCATTTCTTCGTGGTCCGATCTTTGCAACGATTTTTTGGTGCTTTTACCGGGGGCCACAAAGCTCCTGGTCAGCCCAGCGATCTGCAAGTGATCCCGCAAAGAGACGGCGAATCCTTACGCAAGTATATCCAGAGATTCAACCGCGTGCACTGCAACATCCCAGATGTGCACCCCGCAGCCATGATTGCTGCCTTTCACACGAACGTGCGCAATCAGAGGATGCGAGAAAAGATGAACGTCAAGTTGCCAAAGACCGTCAACGAGTTGTACACGTTGGCAGATAAGTGTGCGCACGCTGAAGAAGGAAGGAGACTTCCCAGGGAGGACGCTGGTGCCGAGGTAGATTCTGAGGACGATGATGCCGCCACCCCAAAGAAGAAAGGCCGAAAGCGTAACAGGAAGTGCAAAGGCAAAACAGTTATGGCCGTCGAAGGCTCTGGCAATTCTGACGCAGCCAAGAAAGCCAAAACAGAGAGCTCCGGCAAGGAGGCTGCTGTACGCCACTGGTCAGGAGGCGGCGGCAAACGAGAAGGCCAGCAAGTCTGATGGGCCATATTGCAAGATTCACCGCACTGAAGGCCATGACCTCCAAGAGTGCCGGCAGGTTGAGCAGCTTGCCGAGAAGCAAAAGGCTGAATATGAAAAGCACGACAAGGAGAAGGGCCAAGATGGTGTTGGATGATCTGGCAAGAGAAACCGTGGTGGTCGAGGAGGCCGCCGCATCAAGGCCAAGCAGCAAAAGGAGAAGCCTGCTAGAGGCCGAGAGAAGAAAGAGGATGATGATGGATGTGACGAGGAGGACGACGAAGAGTCCAGTGAGCAGGAATTCCAAAAAGCAACTGAGGCTATGTGCATTGACGGAGGTGCATCTTTGCACTCTTCTCACCGCCAACTCAAGCAGTGGGCGCGTGAAGTCAACGCAACGGAACCGGCAATAGGCGCTCAGAAGCCGCTCAAATGGTCACACACGCCTATCATTTTTTATGCCGAGGACCACCCTGATCGCACAACTGCGGTCGGGTGCTTGCCGTTGTTGGTTTCACCAACAATACGCAACCTCAAGGTCACAAAAATGCTAGTTGACGGTGGGCTGGCCTGAATTTGATTTCACCAGAGGTAATCAAGAGGCTGCAGATTCCCAACGAGGAACTCGAGAAAACTGGCACGTTTCAAGGAGTAAACCCGGGAAGGAGCCAGCCCAAAGGAAAGATCACTTTGCCGGTGACATTTGGCGGGGAATTGAACGACACGACAAACAAGATAGTTTTTGATGTCGTCAAGATCCCCTTGCCGTATAATGGAATTCTTGGTCGCCCAGCCTTGGCAAAATTCATGGCAGCATCACACTATGCTTACAACACGCTGAAGATGCCAGGGCCGATGGGCGTCATAACCATCAACTCCGATAAGAAGGATGCAGTTATTTGCGTCTACAAGCTTTACAGAGAAGCGGTTGCAGCATCTGCCATCAAGGCACCCGCTCCTGCCAACGAGAAAAAGAAAAGCAAGAAGAACGGCAAGACCTCTGATAAATCTTCTAGAAAGCGCGCCTCTTCGGAGTGCTGCGCACCCGTTGAGGACTTGCCGGAGAGCTCTACCGCCAAGAAGTCCAAAGCTACTCCACCAGCGACCAAGAAGGTGCCGGCAAAGGAGGACGGCACGGGCGGTACCTTCACCGTCCGTGCCTCCCTTGATAGCAAATAGGAAAGCACGCTCATTGCCTTCCTGCGGGCGAATTTCGATGTGTTTGCATGGCAACCATCTGACATCCCCGGCGTTCCCAGGGAGGTAATCGAGCACCACGTTGCCGTTTGTCCCCATGCTTGGCCCGTCAAGCAGAAGGTCAGGAAGCAAGCTTTGGAACGACAACAGTTCATCGCTGAAGAAATAAAAAAGTTAGAAGCGACAGGCTTAGTTATAGGTGTGCTACATCCAACATGGTTGGCAAATCCAGTTGTAGTACGCAAAGCAAATGGAAAGTGGAGACTTTGTATTGACTATACTGATATCAACAAAGCATGTCCAAAGGATGCTTTCCCTTTGCTGCGCATCGACCAAATTGTTGACTCTACTGCTGGCTGCGATCTACTCTCCTTTCTTGATGCATATTCTGGTTATCATCAGATTTTCATGGCTAAGGAGGATGAGGAGAAAACCGCATTTATTACTCCATGTGGCACATATTGCTTCGTCCGTATGCCTTTCGGATTACAGAGTGCTGGTTCAACCTTTGCAAGAGCTGTCCAAATCGGTTTTGAGCCCCAGCTGCACAGAAACGTGGAAGCATACATGGATGATATAGTGGTCAAAACCAAGGACAAATCAACCCTCATTCAAGATTTAGAAGAAACATTTGCAAATTTGCGCAAGATCAATCTGAAGCTCAACCCCGAGAAGTGTGTGCTTGGTGTTCCATCCAGAAAGCTTCTCGGGTTCTTTGTATCTCAACGTGGAATCGAAGCTAATCCCGACAAGATCAAAGCTATTGAGCAAATTGAAGCACCCAAGCGTGTGAAGGACGTGCGGCGCCTTGCCGGTTGTGTTGCAGCATTGAGTAGGTTCATTTCCAAATCTGCTGAGCGTGCCTTGCCGTTTTTCAAAATCTCGAAAAAGGCAGGTCCTATGAAATGGACACTTGAAGCGGAGGCTGCACTACAGGATTTGAAGAAGTACCTCTCCTCTGCGCCAACACTAGTTGCGCCTAAGCCACAAGAACCATTGCTGCTATATTTGGCGGCAACGAATCAAGTGGTCAGTGCTGCATTAGTGGCACAGAGGGAAGTTGATGACGAAGAAGCAGCAGCGGCAAGCCCGTCAAGCGACAAGCCGAAATCTTCTCCGGCAGAGTCTAGTGCCAATAGATCAGAAGCAGCGCAAGCAAATGAAGTAAATCAGCAGATAGTGCCCAAGAAGAAATTGGTGCAGCGCCTAGTTTACTTTGGAAGCTCCCTTTTGCAGGGGGCTAGGTCAAGGTACTCTGGTGTGCCAAAATTGATTTTTGGCCTCCTCATGGCCTCGAGGAAGCTGCGCCATTACTTCCAAGCACATGCGGTTACTGTTGTCACTCGCTATCCGTTGCAGTGCATTTTGAGAAATCCAGATGCAACCGGCAGGATAGTGGAGTGGGCGTTGGAGCTGTCCAGCTTTGCACTCAAGTTTGAAAGCACTTCAACTATTCAGAGCAGAGCCTTGGCAGAGTTCATTGCAGAATGGACGCCAACGCAAGATGAAGAAATTCAAGAATCAGCTCTTCCCGGCAAAGAAACAGCTAAGGAGTGGATTATGTACTTTGATGGAGCTTTTTCACTGCAAGGCGCCGGTGCCGGAGTGCTGCTTGTCGCACCCACCGGAGAGCATATCAAGTACGTAATTCAAATGCACTTTCCCAGGGAGAAAGCTACAAATAACACTGCCGAGTATGAAGGACTCCTTGCCGGTCTCAGGATCGCAGTGGACCTTGGAATCAGAAAGTTGATCATCTGTGGCGACTCGCAGCTCGTTGTCAAGCAAGTCAACAAAGATTATCAAAGCCCGTTGATGGAAGCATATGTGGAAGAAATAAGGAAATTGGAAGAACATTTTGACGGATTGCAAATAGAGCACGTTCCTCGTGCAGAAAACAGCATTGCTGATCATCTGTCAAAGTGTGCCGCTCAGAAGCTACCTGTGGAACCAGGAACTTTTGTGCTCCATTTGAATCAACCATCAGTCACTCCATCAACGCAGGCAAATAAAAGAAGAAAGTTGAACACTGGCAAATATTTTCCGGCAGAGCTTCCAGAAGCCACCGGCAAGAACATTGTCGGGAACAACAATGAGGTTGCTAGTGAGCAGCAGCCTCTAGCAGAACGTCAAGTTCTTGCCGTTGAGACATGCGCTCCTACTCCCGAAGAGATGCCTTTAGTCCTTGTCGTCGAGCCACAGGCTCTGACTTGGGCACAACCAATAGTTCATTTCCATCAAACAGGAGAACTTCTCGATGACCAAGAAGAAGCTGAGAAAGTAGCCCGCCAGTCAAGTATGTATCAGTTTGTGGACAACATTCTGTACGGAAAGAGACCAAACAGAGTGAAATTGAAGTGTATTTGCTGGGAAGATGGGCTAAAGCTGTTGGCGGAGATACATGGAGGCACATGTGGCTCTCACATAGGATCAAGAGCACTTGTCGGCAAAGCTTTCCGGCAAGGCTTCTATTGGCCCACTGCCCTCCAGGATGCAACTAAGCTAGTAACCAAGTGTGAAGCATGCCAGTTTCATTCAAAGAATATACATCAGCGAACGCAGGCACTACAAACAATCCCTCTCTCCTGGCCCTTCTCGGTCTGGGGGCTCGATATTTTGGGCCCCTTTGTCGGTGTATAGAACATGGGTATTTTATACCCTGACTTATGCACAGACAGTAGTAGCCTTCCTGATGGCCAGGGCTTGTCGGGGATTACCAAGGTCAAGATTCAAGGCCTAGTTGCGAAGCCACTAGGGAGAAGATCAAGACAAGATACCAAGGGGCACATGACTTGTGCTAACCATCAAGACGATACTTGCTGGCAAGGCTCGAGCCGACAAGATGAAGGACTGGCAAGCTCCGTGCCCGGCAAGACCTCGCTAACTCGTCAGCGCTCCACTACACTGAGCAGCTAGTCGCTAATCGGTGAGGTGTCGACCGCGCAGGCAGTTTGGTGAGATTAGTCGGGGCACGTGTCAGCCTGCTGGAAGGAGATTTAACTTTAATGACACCCATCCAGGAGGGTGTCAAGATAATATGTGGTAGCTGGGCGAGCGGTGCAGGAACCTTGCCGGGACTCCTCCACTGCATGACACCTAACGGTGCAATAAATGCTTTTGTCCTAATCCGGCAGAGTTAGGTATGATAGCACTGTTTGCTATCTAATCAATTTGTAATGACTGTTTTGCCACTGTGGTTACCCCTTGAGCTATAAAAGGAGGGCCAGGGCAACCTTTACAAGGGTCGACACTTTGCTCATTCTGCATGCGTAGCTGCTCTTCCTGCACCTTGCCGGCAAGAAGCGCTCCTTGTACTTGAGCACAAACACATCCAATACGTAAGCAGCAGTAGGGTTTTACACCTCACGGTGGCCCGAACCTAGGTAAATCCTTTGCGTTTCTACTGGTTCTGCTCTTTGTGCTTGCGTATCTCCCTAGTCGAACTGCAAAGGGGCTAGATGGCCCCATAGATGGTCGTACGCACGACATCTTTGGCGCGCCAAGTAGGGGGATCACTTGCGCGAACCTGAATCAGTCGTTTGCGCATCAACCACTTCTTCATCACCAGTGATGGCGCCCAAGAACAAGGGCGCGTCTGCAGCAGCTCCATCGACCTCGAAGGTTGCATCGCATACGCCCGTGGGCGGCGGAGGTGATCTGGCCGGCGCAGGCGGCGCATGGAGAACAGAAGGCGTCACCGGTGCAGGCGGCGCGGGCGGCGTAGCTAGCACTGGTGGCGCAGGCGGAGCGCGTAGCACCAACTCTCAGCTTCCTTGCCATTCTGGTGATCAAAGCCACAATGGTGCAGGCGCGCGCGGATGGCCAACTCCCGCCTCCTCAACGCACCGACGAGAGAAGCCACCAGAGCAACACCGTCCGGTCCGGCGCGAGTCAAGACCCTGCTGCTGCAGCATCCAAGGATGTTGCGTCGAGACACACACCGCGGCCATCGCAAGATGGGCACGACGTGTCTCCGAACGGCGCAGGCGGCTCCGGTCGGCGGCGTCCACATGGCAAGACGCCTGTTGATCAGCCACAGGATCTTCAGGCACCACCTCCACCGCATCAACCCGCTGCTGGGCATGTGCCACGGCAGCAAGATCGCAATGGCGCTCTTTCTGGCTCTGCCAGGAGTCGAGCGACGTCGCGTTCTTCGCCCCCAGCCATGCCAGTGATAGCAGCAGAGGCAATGGCACGGGCCCAGATGCTGTTAAACTTTCCTCCAGCGGCGGACAAGATGGATGAGTGGAGAGCCACCATCCAAAGCCTCATTGGATTTGCCGAAGCAAGCAAGTCACAGCAAGCGGGACCGTCTCAGCGCCCGCAAACAGCACCAGTAGCTCCAACTAGTGGCCGTGTCGAAGGTGCTGCGCCAACGGTGCAATCACCTCCGCGGCAACAACGTCAATGGCAGCAACAACAGTAGCCGCGGCAAACTCGCCGATCCGTTGATCCCCACGAGATGTCGATGGCCTCTTCGGATCCACGAGCGAGGCAAGATCAGTGACAACTGTTGCAAGATAGGCGGGTAGAGGATGCCCGTACTACCATTGAACAGCGTCGGGAGGCGCGCCGTCAGTCTGACGTGTGCAACGGCCCAGTCGTCGATGAGCCTGCGCCCGAGGCTGGCGGGTATCTGCCTTACGAGGTTGGGTGCCCGGCCTTCACTCGCGAGCTGCGGTAAGTCCGCTGGCCGTCTGTCCGGGCCTTCAAGCCAGAAGTACCAGAGAAGTACGATGGCAAGCTGAACCCGACAGAGTTTTTGGGCATCTATACGATCGCCGTGCAAGCTTCCGGGGAAGAGACGAGAAGATCCTCGCCAATTACTTTCCATTGGTGCTCAAGCCCAATGTGAGGTCTTAGCTGATGAACTTGCCGGAGAACTCCATTTCCTCATGGTTCGATCTTTGCAACGAGTTTGTTGGTGCTTTTACTGGAGGCCAGAAGGCTCCTGGTCAGCCCAGCGATTTGCAAGTGATCCCGCAAAGAGATGGCGAATCTTTGCACAAGTATATCCAGAGATTCAGCCGCATGCACCGCAACATTCCAGATGTACACCCCGCAGCCGTGATTGCCACCTTTCACACGAATGTGCGCAACCGAAGGATGCGGGAAAAGATGAACGTCAAATTACCAACGACTGTCAACGAGTTGTACACGTTGGCGGATAAGTGTGCGCGCGCTGAAGAAGGAAGGAGACTTCCCGGGGAGGACGCTGGTGCCGAGGTAGATTTCGAGGACGATGATGCCGCCACCCCGAAGAAGAAAGTCCGAAAGCGCAACAGGAAGTGCAAAGGCAAAACTGTTATGGCTGTTGAAGGTTCCGGCAACTTTGATGCCGCCAAGAAGGCGAAAATAGGGAACTCCGGCAAGGAGGCTGCTGTAAGCGCCGCTTGTCAGGAGGCGGCGGCAAACGAGAAGGCCGGCAAGTCTGACGGGCCATACTGCAAGATTCACCGCACTAAAAGCCATGACCTCCAAGAGTGCCGGCAAGTTGAGAAGCTTGCCAAGAAGCAAAAGGCTGAATATGAAAAGCGTGACAAGGAGAAGGGCCAGGATGGTGTTGGCGGATCTGGCAAGAGAGGCTGTGGTGGTCGAGGAGGCCGCCGCGGCAAGGCCAAGCAGCAAAAAGAGAAGCCTGCTAGGGCCGAGAAAAGAAAGAGGATGATGATGGAAGTGACGAAGAGGACGACGGAGAGTCCAGTGAGCAGGAATTCCAGAAAGCAACTGAGGCTATGTGCATTGACGGGGGTGCATCCTTGCACTCTTCTCACCGTCAACTCAAGCAGTGGGCGCGTGAAGTCAACGCAGCGGAACCGGCAATATGCGCTCAGAAGCCACTTAAATGGTCGCACACGCCTATCATTTTTTATGCCGAGGACCACCCTGATCGCACAACTGTGGTTGGGTGCTTGCCGTTGTTGGTTTGACCAACAATACGCAACCTCAAGGTTACAAAAATGTTAGTTGACGGTGGGGCTGGCCTGAATTTGTTTTCACCAGAGGTAATCAAGAGGCTGCAAATTCCCGACGAGGAACTCGAGAAAACTGGCACGTTTCAGGGAGTAAACCCGGGAAGGAGCCAACCCAAGGGGAAGATCACTTTGCCGGTGACGTTTGGCGAGGAACTGAACTACATGACAGAGAAAATTGTTTTCGATGTTGTGAAGATCCCTTTGCCGTATAATGGAATTCTGGGTCGCCCTGCCTTGGCAAAATTCATGGCAGCATCACACTATGCCTACAACATGTTGAAGATGCCAGGGCCGATGGGTGTCATAACCATCAACTCTGACAAGAAGGATGCAGTTATCTGCGTCGACAAGTTATACAGAGAAGCGGTTGCAGCATCTGCCGTCAAGGTGCCCGCTCCCGCCAACGAGAAGAAAAAAAGCAAGAAGAATGGCAAGACCTCTGACAAGTCTTCCGGAAAGCGTGCCTCTTCGGAGTGCTGCGCACCCGTCGAGGACTTGCCGGAGAGCTCTACCGCCAAGAAGTCCAAAGCTACTCCACCAGCGACCAAGAAGGTGCCGGCGAAGGAGGACGGCACGGGCTGTACCTTCACCACCAGTGCCTCCCTTGACAGCAAATAGGAAAGCGCCCTTGTTGCCTTCCTGCGGGCGAATGTCGATGTGTTTGCATGGCAACCATCTGACATGCCCGGCGTTCCTAGGGAGGTAATCGAGCACCACCTTGCCGTTTGCCCTCATGCTCGGCCCGTCAAGCAAAAGGTCAGGAAGCAAACTTTGGAACGACAAGAATTCATTGTAGAAGAAATAAAGAAGCTAGAAGCGGCTGGTTTAGTTAGAGGTGTACTACATCCAACGTGGTTGGCTAATCCAGTTGTAGTATGCAAAGCAAATGGAAAGTGGAGACTTTGTATTGACTATACTGATATCAACAAGGCATGTCCAAAGGATCCTTTCCCTTTGCCGCGCATCGATCAAATTGTAGACTCTATTGCCGGCTGCGATCTACTCTCCTTTCTTGACGCATATTCTGGTTATCATCAGATTTTCATGACCAAGGAGGATGAGGAGAAAACCGCATTCATTACTCCATGTGGCACATATTGCTTTGTGTGTATGCCTTTCGGATTAAAGAGTGCTGGTTCAACCTTTGCAAGAGCTATCCAAATTGGTTTTGAGCCCCAGCTGCATAGAAACGTGGAAGCATATATGGATGATATAATGGTTAAAACCAAGGACAAATCAACCCTCATTCAAGATTTAGAAGAAACATTTGTAAATTTGCACAAGATCAATCTGAAGCTCAACCCTGAGAAGTGTGTGTTTGGCGTTCCATCCGGCAAGCTTCTCGGGTTCTTTGTGTCTCAGCATGGAATCGAAGCTAATCCCGACAAGATCAAAGCTATTGAGCAAATTGAAGCACCCAAGAGCGTCAAGGATGTGCGGCGCCTTGCCGGCTATGTTGCAGCATTAAGTAGGTTCATTTCAAAGTCTGCTGAGCGCGCCTTGCCGTTTTTCAAGATTTTGAAAAAGGCAGGTCCAATGAAATGGACTCCGGAAGCGGAAGCCGCGCTGCAGGATTTGAAAAGATACCTCTCCTCTGCGCCAACACTAGTTGCGCCTAAGCCACAAGAACCGTTGTTTCTATACTTGGCGGCAACGAATCAAGTGGTCAGTGTTGCATTAGTGGCATAGAGGGAAGTTGATGACGAAGAAGCAGCAGCGGCAAGCCCGTCAAGCGACAAGCCGGAATATTCTCCGGCAGAGTCTGGTGCCAACAGATCAGAAGCAGCGCAAACAAATGGAGTAATTCAATAGATAGTGCCTAAGAAGAAATTGGTGCAGCGGCTAGTTTACTTTGTAAGCTCCCTTTACAGGGGCCTAGGTCAAGGTACTCTGGCGTGCAGAAATTGCTTTTTGGTCTCCTCATGGCCTCGAGAAAGCTGTGCCACTACTTCCAAGCACATGAGATTACCGTCGTCACTCGCTTTCTGTTGCAACGCATTTTGAGAAATCCAGATGCAACCGGCAGGATAGTGGAGTGGGCGTTGGAGCTATCGAGCTTTGCACTTAAGTTTGAAAGCACTGCAACTATTCAGAGCAGAGCCTTGGTGGAGTTCATTGCAGAATGGACGCCAACGCAAGACGTAGAGATTCAAGAGTCGGCTCTCCCTGGCAAAGAAACAGCTAAGGGTACTTTGATGGTGCCTTCGCGTTGCAAGGCGCCGGTGCCGAAGTGCTGCTTGTCGCACCCACCGGAGAGCACCTCAAGTATGTAATTCAAATGCACTTTCTAAGGGAGAAGGCTACAAACAACACTGCTGAGTATGAAGGACTCCTTGCCGGTCTCAGGATCGCAGTGGACCTTGGAATCAGAAAATTGATCATTCGTGGTGACTCGCAGCTTGTTGTGAAGCAGGTTAATAAAGATTATCAGAGCCCGTTGATGGAAGCATATGTGGAAGAAGTGAGGAAATTGGAAGAGCACTTTGACGGATTACAAACAGAGCACATTCCTCGTGCGGAAAACAGCATTGCTGATCACCTGTCAAAGTGTACCGCTCAGAAGCTACCTGTTGAACCAGGAACTTTTGTGCTCCATTTGAATCAACCGTCAGTCACTCCATCAACACAGGTGAGCAAAAGAAGAAAGTTGAACACCGGCAAGTATTTTCCGGCAGAGCTTCCAGAAGCCGCCGACAAGAATGTTGCCGGGATCAACACCGCGGTCGTTAGTAAGCAGCAACCTCCAGCAGAACGTCAAGTTCTTGCTGTTGAGACAAGTGCTCCTACACCCGAAAAGATGCCTTTAATCCTTGTCGTCGAGCCTCAGGCTCCAACTTGGGCACAACAGATAGTTCATTTTCTTCAAACAGGAGAACTTCCCGATGAACAAGAAGAAGCTGAGAAAGTAGCCCGTCAGTCAAGTATGTATCAGTTTGTGGATAACATTCTGCACAGAAAGAGACCGAATGGGGTGAAATTGAAGTGTATTTGCCGGGAAGATGGGCTAAAGCTGTTGGCAGAGATACATGGAGGCATATGTGGCTCTCACATAGGATCAAGAGCACTTGTCAGAAAAGCTTTCCGGCAAGGCTTCTATTGGCCCACTGCCCTCCAGGATGCAACTGAGCTAGTAACCAAGTGTGAAGCATGCCAGTTTCACTCAAAGAATATACATCAGCCAGCTCAAGCTCTTCAAACAATACCTCTCTCCTGGCCCTTTTCGGTCTGGGGGCTCGATATCTTGGGTCCTATTCCCCATGCTACCGGGGGCTTTGAGTTCTTGTATGTTGCAATCGACAAGTTCACAAAGTGGCCTGAAGTGGAAGCAGTGAGGAAGGTGACAGCACAGTCGGCCGTCAAGTTCTTCAAAGGATTAGTTTGCCGTTTTGGTGTTCCCAACAGGGTCATTACTGACAACGGCACACAATTCACGAGCCGCACCTTCATGCAGTACATCGAAGACCTTGGCAGCAAAATCTATTTTGCATCTGTTGCTCACCCGAGAAGCAATGGTCAAGCAGAAAGGGCAAACGCTGAAGTGCTGTGAGGCCTCAAAACAAGAACTTTCGACAAGCTGCACAAGTGTAGAAGACGCTGGATTGATGAGTTGCCAGCAGTTCTTTGGTCACTCAGGATGACACCGAATCGAGCCACCGGCCAAACGCCCTTCTCCCCAGTCTATGGTGCAGAAGCGGTGCTCCCCACAGAACTCACATACGGGTCACCTCGAGTGCTTGCCTACGATGAGGCAGAGCAAGAGCAGTTGCGGCAAGATGACGCCACGCTCCTCGAGGAAGATCGTCTTCAGGCAGCTGTGCGAGCTGCACGCTACCAGCAAGCCTTGCGCCGCTATCACAGCCGCAAAGTGCATGCCCGAAGCCTTGAGGAAGGCGACCTTGTTCTTCGGCGCATCCAGTCCGCCAAGAATTCAAACAGGTTGACGCCAAAGTGGGAAGGCCCTTATCGGGTAGCACGTGTCACCAGACCCGGCGCAGTCCGTCTGGAGACCAAAGATGGAATCCCAGTGCAAAACTCATGGAATATTGAGCATCTTTGTAAGTTCTATCCGTAAGGCACGGTTGCCGGGCCTCCCGGCTGCCCCCTTTTGTACAAGTTTTGTTGGCAAGACATGTAACCCTCTGTACAAAGCCAGGCGCAGATCCTGTGCATAAGTGAAATAAAGCTAAGTATTTCACAACTTTTTGTCAAAATACATTTTAATTTATGTATGTTTGAATGTGATGTTGTGTTATGCTTCGCCTTGTATGCAATGATTGACGACATGCCAAGGTCTCCGGACTGTCCCTTTTCTCTTCCTTTTTCTTAAAGGCAAAAGGTTCCCTCGGGTGCAAGTTTCCCTGGGGGAGTGATGGTATGGATACCAGATAATGGCGTTCAAGAGATCAGTTGGCAACAAGAAGAATAGCACAAGGAAAAGCTAAGTTGAAAAATTTGAAACAAATCCCTTGTTACATTTGCAATTTCCCTTGAATGATTCGGTATTTGTATGAAAAACCTGCACGCGAAGGAACCTTGTCATAATCAGTTGCGCTCTTACTTTGTTTCGAGTCCGCTCAACAATTTAAGTAGCTGCATTTGAAAACGTCAAATGAAAACTTGCCAGCGGCGACACTACCGGCAGGCTGCTAAGGACCCGTTCCTCAAGCGCTCGTGGCAAGTACATGCACCGGCAAGCTTCTGGCATGTGTAGGGTACAGAAAAATCATACAAAGACAAAGTAAAACAAGGAAGATAGAATGCATTGATTCATCGACACAAGTTATGTTACATCACAAAAATAGTGCAGGTCTAACATAAGATCAGATTGTATCTTTAACATGACAGCACTGGAGGCCAATACATCGACAAGCTTAATCCCGACGATCGCCTTGGATCCTGGGGACTTGGAGAACCTTGTCGGCAAGAGGACCGGCAATCTTGTCGGCGGCAGTGATGTCGGTGTTCTGCGGCAACTTTCTGAAGATCCCGGAGAGGTCAAGATTAGGGTGGCGGTGCGCGAGCTTGAGCAGTACCTTATAAAGGATGTTGCACGCAAACTTTCGAGATTCGTCAGCAAACGAGGCAGATCTATATTCATGATACGTCTCCAAGGGGTCAATGAGACCCTCGAAGAACTTGGTTAGCCTGACGCTGGTGGCCTCCTTGTCATTGACGGTGAAGCCCCAGCTCCTCATATCCATGACAGCAATTTGGGAGGTGACGCGCTCGGAAATATTGACAAGACTGTTGGTCCAGAGGGAGAGGTTCTCCTGCAGCTGATTGAACTTGTTTTCAACATCTACACGCAAGGCCTCCTCTATCTCCAACTTCTTCATCAAGATTCTTTCCCGCTCCTTGGCGGACTCAAGATCTATTTCCAGACCGACAAGTTTAGACTTCAAGTCCTCGGCAACATTGGCGGCGGTATTGAGATCTTGATTCTTGGACGAGAGTTGCGTTTGCAGTTCCCCTAAGGTGAGGGCTGCTTTCTACGCTTCGCCCTTGAGAATCTCGACCTCTTTACTACTGCGGCAAGCTCCTCCTTCAGCTTGGTCAATTGGGAATCAAGATCTGCCTTGGCGGCAGTGGCAGCGGCAGCTTCATCAGTAGCCTCCTTGAGCTTGGCGGCGTTTTCTTGGGCTTGGGTCTCGATGGAATCCTTATGGTTCTTCTCCAGCTCCTGCGTCCTTTGCTCAAGGAGCTTCTCGATTTCTTCATCCTTGCCGTGAAATTTTGCGGCAAGGGCCTCCTCTTGTGCAGCAAGATTCCTTTCTCGGGCATTGAGCTGCGCCTCGCGCTCTGCCAGCTTGCCATCCAAGGCTGTCGCCTTCTCCTGGGCGGCAGCAAGTTTTTCCTCTTGCCTCCTCAAATTGAGGGATTGGTTGTTATACCAAGTGCGGATATCTTCCGCCTTCTTCTTCAATTTCTCCTCGATTACCTCCAGAGTCGTGTGTTCAGCTTGAAGCTTGTCCCATCGCTTACCATAGCGCTCTTGCACATCCCTGAGACCAGCAACCATGGTTTCTAGGAAGGCAAGATCTGCTGTGCTATTGGTAGAGTTGTCGGATTCAGGGGTACTTTTGGGGACGGAGGCAAGGATGCGAGCGATTTCTTCATCAAAGTTCAGCTCTTTGGTGCCTGATGAACTGGGGGCTTCGGACCCTTGTTGAGGAGCGGCAGGGATAAGTGCATCCATCAAGACTTGAGTTGTTGGCGCGGTTGGTTGAGTCTTGAAGCCTAGCCTGTCAGCATCAACTAGCACCATCTCCGTGCTTGTTCTAGATGGGAGCAGATATGTTGTCGGAAGATTCCCTTATATCTCTGGCAACTTCTCTTGCTTCCTCGACGGTAGAGTTGGTGGCCTCTTTAGTAGCTATCTTGGCGGCTTCATCAGCAGCTTCCTTTGCAATATCTGCCACTTCTACAAGGATTTCCCCTTCTTCGGGAGAGGTGGGAGCTGCAGAGTGGAACAGAAGCAAAGGATAGAATGAAAATCAATTTACATGTCAAGTTCAAGCAGACAAAAAAATTGGGAAGTGCCTAAAAACAAGTGGATTACCTGTTGACGCTTGTTGTGGAAGGACAGTTCCTTCCCCAGCAACTTCAGTTGCCGCCGCACGGTCTACGGCAGCCTCGCTTGCCGGGACTATTTCAATGCGGACGGGCTCATCAGTGGAGGCCCTTGTCGGAGAAGCACTCTCCAGGACGGTGGTTGTAGGAACCACGGTGGGATCCGCCTCTTGGCGCTCTTCCTCCTGGTGGCCTTCTCCTACCTCCTTGTCGAGACCAAGAGAAGGAGCATCTGTGCCAGTACCGACGAGCGGGAACTGCGTCACGGCCTTGCGCAGGGGGCTGGGCTGGGGGCTGATGACGATGGTATCAGCAGATACGTCCCCTTGCCCAGTACTTGCCGCAGGTTCGTTTTCCATTGCGGCTCTGGTTCGCTTGGCCCGGTGCACAAGTGGCTCTGTGTCCCTACAAGAATAGAAGAAAATCAAGTAAGAAATCATAATCGAGATGGAGTCAAGACTTGGTAAAGATAAGGCAATTATGCTTACTCCTCATCTTCTGACTCGTTGAGGACGGAGAGGTTATATCACGCCGGCGGGGGCCATTCCCTGGCCCTTTTGAGTGCCGGAGGGGATGAACTTGCCGGCTGGCAAGACCCAATTTCGCCAACAACTTCTTGCTGAGAAGACGGACGCTGAGCTCATGGACACCGAGTTTGTTGCCGGCGTACTTCTTCTTGATGGCCAGTTTTGGTGGTCGTCTTCTTCACGGCAGGACCAGCCTTTGGCGTAGAAGCGCGCACTGGCTCCCGGCTGGCCGTCTTCCGAAGAATGCGTGCCCTCTTCTTTGGAGCCCGAGGACCTTCTTCGTCTTCGTCTTCGGGTCCCCCAACAACCTCGCTCCCGGCAGGCTCCTCTTGGGGTTCCTCGGTAGCCTCCTCGTCAGGATGTTCTTCTTCATCATCCTCAGTTGCCGCGACCTGAGAACCGCCAACCTTGCTAATTCTAGCAATTTCTGCGGCTTTGCTGGCGATGTATGCCAGCTCCTCGTCTTTGGTGGTCTTGATGAGATCCCTCTCTTTTCGGATGGCCTTCTCCGTCAAGTTTGAAGCCCAGGCCATTTCATTCTCCAGAGTAGGCATTGGCCAGAGAGCTTCGACTCCTTGAGCATTGCATTCTGGCATCATCACCAAGATGGAATCCTTGGCGGAATTGATATGCAATGGGATGATCTGGTCCGGCAAGTGGAAGGTGCCGGTAGATCTGAACAACTGCTCACAGAGGCTGGCGTGCTCCAGAACAGTCAAATTGCTACCGACCCCTGGATACAATCGCATGATATCACCTGTGTTCTGGTACTCCCAGGTGAACCTCTGCCTTTTCTGCAGTGGCGCAATGCGCCGCCGGAGGAAATCGGCACCCACCATCTCTATAGTCAACTTGGCGGCTTTAAGGCGAGCAATTCGGTTCAGTGCTGGGCTAAGTCTCTCGTCGCTGGCGCCCAAGTTACTCCAGTCGTCGCCGCATACGACTCTCTCTGTGCGCAGCAAGCAGAAATTGGGAAAATCCTTTTCCTGGATCCAACACCGCTTAGCCCGCCATTCTTCCCAATTTAAGTGCAGTTGCCCGGGAAGATACTGGTCCTTGGTCTTGGCCCTGGGGATCCAAGTGACACTGCCAGAGAGCGCTTTACCTTCAATGCGAGGAAGGAAGAAATGGCGGAACAGATCGACATTGGGGGCAACTCCAATGAAATTCTCACACAAATGAACGAAAACTGACATGCAAGTCATAGCATTTGGGGTAAAATCCAACCGTCTAAACCCGAAGGTGTACATCATTGCACTGAAGAAATCCGAAAATGGAGGAACCAGCCCGCAATAGAAGTACACGCAGAAAAATGGATACGAATCTGATGGGGTCTTGCCTCTGGCGGGGAGCACCACTGGGGCCTTGTGATCTTCGGTGTCTCATCCCCACATATAGGCATACCTCTCGATCAAGGTATTCTCATCCGGTGGCGAGAATACCACATTCTCCCTCCGTCGCTTCTCTAGTTCCTCCAGTTCCTTCTTCTTCTTCTCCGCCTTAGGATCGACAGGCTTGGCGGGCTTCTTCCCCGCTACGTCGGTCTTCTTGGGTGCCATAAGGGCTCAGGGAGAAAAGAGGGAGTCGAGGTGAGGTGTGACTCGGCGGCAGCGGCGGAAGCTGCTCTGGCTAGAGGAAGAAGATAAAGCAGAGGGAAGCAAGGGTGAATGAGCAGCGTCCCCTCGCGGTTGCCTTTTTATTGGGGAAACGCGAGGGGGCTGGCTCTTTACTGTTTGCCTTGGCAGCGCCTTTGCAGGCGCACTACCGTGGAATAACTGCTACAGTCCACCACTCCTGCATCCCGCATTTAATGCGTGACGTGGGCATGCTTGGAGGAAAACCATCATTGCAAAAATTACGGCGGTAATCTCCCGCCACGTGTCTATGCATTGTTTGGGCCTAGCCCAACGACGCTTCGGACGTGCGTGTGGCCCAGGCCCGGGGGCTCCTGTCGGTGTATAAAACATGGGTATTTTATACCCTGACTTATGCATAAACAGTAGTAGCCTTCCTGATGGCCAGGGCTTGTCGGGGATTACCAAGATCAAGATTCAAGGCTTAGTTGCAAAGGCACTAGGGAGAAGATCAAGACAAGATATCAAGAAGCACTTGACTTGTGCTAGTTATGAAGAAAATACTTGCCGGCAAGGTCCAAGCCGGCAAGATGAAGGCCCGGCAAGCTCCGTGCCGGCAAGCCCTCGTTAGCTTGCCAGTGCTCCACCGCATCGAGCAACTAGTCGCTAATCGGTGAGGTGTCGACCGCGCAGGCAGTTTGATGAGGTTTGTCGGAGCACGTGTCAGCCTGCTGGAAGGAGGATTAACTTTAATGACACCCGTCCAGGAGGCGTGTCAAGATAATAAGAGGTAGCTGGGCGAGCGGTGCAGAAACCTTGCCGGGGCTGCTCCTCCACATGACACCTAACGGCGCAATAAATGCCTTTGTCCTAATGCAGCAGAGTTAGGAATGATAGCACTGTTTGCTATCTAATCAGCTTGTAATGACTGTTTTGCCACTGTGGTTACCCCTTGAACTATAAAAGGAGGGCCAGGGCAACCTTTACAAGGGTCAACACTTTACTCATTCTGCATGCATAGCTGCTCTTCCTGCACCTTGCCGGCAAGAAGCGCTCCTTGTACTTGAGAGCAAACACATCCAATACACAAAGCAGGAGTAGGGTTTTACACCTCACGGTGGCCCGAACCTGGGTAAATCCTTTGCGTTTCTGCTGATTCTGCTCTTTGTGCTTGTGTATCTCCCTAGTCGAACAGCAAAGGGGCTAGATGGCCCCATAGATGGTCGTACGCATGACAGGGTGTGGCAAGTAGCACGCCAGCACCGGTTCCTTGCAGTGTGAAAGCACCGTCAAAGTACATAACCCAATCATCAACAGTTTCCTTATCGGGAAGCGAGGTTTCTTGTACTTCTTTGTCTGGCATTGGTGTCCACTCTATAATGAATTCCTCCAAGGCTCTGCTCTGGATTGTTGAAGTACTTTCAAATCTCAAGTCAAAGCTTGACAGCTCCAACGGCCACTCCACTATCCTGCCAGTGGCTTCTAGATTTCTCAAAATATGTTGCTGTGGAAAGCGAGTGACTACGGTGATCTGATGTGCTTGAAAGTAGTGGCACAGCTTCCTTGAGGCCATAAGAAGACCAAAGAGCAACTTCTGCACACCAGAATACCTTGATCTAGCCCCATGCAAGAGAGAACCGACGAAGTAAACTGGGCGCTGCACCATCTTCTTCTTCTGCACAATTTGCTGTCCTGGCTCATTTGCTTGCACAAGTTCAGACTTGTCGGCACCTGACTTTGCCGGAGAAGATTCCAGCTTGTCGACTTGTGGCTTTGTGGTTGCGCTTGCGGCCCTTCTTCTTCGGAGTGGATGCGTCGTTGTCTTCTGAGTCGACCGCAGCTCCTGCATCCTCTCCGGTGAGTCGCCTCCCTTCCTCAGCACGTGCACACTTGTCGGCCAGAGTGTACGGCTCGGCGATATCCCTGACCTTGTTAATGGCCATCTCTTCCCACATCCTGCGATTGCGTACATTCATGTGGAATGAGGCAATCACAACAGCAGGGTGGACGTCAGGAATATTGTGTTGTACACAGCTGAATCTCTGGATATATTTGCGGAGGGGCTCACCATCCCTCTGGGGAAGCACATGCAGGTAGCTAGGCTGACCAGGAAGCTTGTGGCCTCCTTGGTAAGCACCAACGAACTGATGGCATAGGTCCGCCCAAGAAGAAATGGAGCCCTCCGGCAAGTTCATTAGCTAAGACCTCACATTGGGCTTGAGCGCCAACGGGAAGTAGTTGGCAAGAACCTTGACGTCCCTTCCCCCGGCAGGTTGCACAGCGATGGTGTAGATGCCAAGGAATTCTGACGGGTTGAGTTCGCCGTCGTACTTGTCGGGCAAGTCCGGCTTGAAGCTCCGGGATGAGGGCCAGCGAACTTGCCGCAGCTCAGGGGTAAACGCTGGCCAGCCGATGTCATACGGCAAGCACCCAGGGTACCCTAGCGCAGGCTCATTCGCTGCCGGTCCGGCACGGTCATCAGACTGATGATGTGCTTCCCAGCACCGCTCGATGGTGGTATGAGCGTCTTCGACACACCGGTCTTGCAGTACTTGGCGCTGATCTTGGCGGCCCCACAGATCGGATGACGCCATGGACACCTCATCCGGCTCGTCCGTTCGGCGGGTTTGCCACTGCTGTTGAGGAGGAGATTGCACCATTGGTGCAGCGCCTCCAGTACGCTCGCCAGCTGGCCTTGCCGGCGCCGTGGGGTGCCGCTGTGAAGCTTCCGCCTGCTGTGTTCTGCCACTGTCAGCAAAACTAAGGAGGCTCTAGATGGTAGCTCTCCACTCGTACATCTTGTTCGGCGCAGGTGGGAAGTTCAGCAACAGTTGAGCTTGTGCCATGGCCTCTGCCGGCGTGTTGGGCATGACTGGGCACGAGGAGCAAGAGGTACCTCGTCTCTTGACAGAGCCAGAAGGAGCTCCATCTCGCTCATGCTGCCGCGGTCGGTTTTTGCCAGCAGGTTGGCGTGGTGGCTGTCCATGAGCATCTTGCGGACGATGCTCAGGAGTCTTGTTGTGGTGGCGTCCGGAGCCACCAGCGTCATGATGTCGCGTGCTGTGTCCACCATGCAATGGTCTTGGCGCATGTCTCGGTGCAGCATTCTTGAACGTCGCCGCACCGTCCTTGGATGTCGTTGTGCCATCCTTAGACGTCGCAGCTCCGCCCTTGGACATAACGATGGCGGGATCCTGGCTTGCACCGCTCCGGACTACGCCGCTCTGGTGGCTAGGATCACCAAAATGACAAGGGAATTGGCTGCCTCCGCCTGTACCGCTCGTGCCGCCCGCAGACGTCTGCGACGACAACTTGGACTAGACAGTGCAGTCGTGCCCTTCTTCTTGGGCGCCATCGATGGTGATGAAGAAGCTGGCTCTCAAACTACTGGAACAAATTCGCACACGCGATCCCCTGCCTGGCACGCCAAAGATGTCATGCGTACGACAATCTTTGGGATCAACAAGATCCCTTTGCGGTTCGACTGTGGGAATCAACGTATGCAAAGAGTAGATCCAACAATGCAAACACACAAGTTTACCCAGGTTCGGGCCGCCGTGAGGCGTAAAACCCTACTCCTGCTTTGGTGGATTATATGTGTGAGCACAAGTTACAAGAGAGCGTAGCTTGCCGGCAGGGTGCGCGGGAAGTGTAGCTATTTAGTGTAATTGGGCAAAGTGTCGACCTTTGTAAAGGTAGCCATGGCCCTCCTTTTATAGACAAAGGGCTCACCACAGTGGCAAAATGGTAATTACATGAGGAGAATAGTGGCTACAGTGCTAAATACCTAACTCTGATGTCTTGCTGGGGTTAACTCCGGCAAGGAAATGCCTCTCCTTCTATGCCGTTAGCCCAGCTGTCTTCTATTCCGTTGACACGCCTCTAGGGCGGGTGTCAATAAAGTTAATCTTCAGGCGGCGAGCTGACACGTGTCCCGTCAAGCCTCACCTAACTACCTGCCCGCTCGACACCTATTGACAAGTGACTAAATGGTCGCTGAGGTGGAGCGGTGGAGAGGAGAAGGGAGCTTGCCGGCACGGAGCTTGCTGGTCCGTCTCTTGCTGGTGCGTAGCCTGTCGGCAACTATGATCTTGATCTTCAGTACTTCCTTAGTACTTCTCGATGACCTGCCTGGAGGTCTTCTTCATGGTTTTGTTAACCAAAGCTTGAGTGTTGATAAGAGCCATCCTCCGGCAAGCCCTTGCCGTCAGGGAAGCTGCTACCGTCTGTGCATAAGTCAGGGTATAAAACACCCATGTTTTAGTACATCGACAACTGATGGAGGTTCACATTTTATTCATGGTGCATTTCGTAAACTCCTAGCATGATAAAAGAATCCAAAATGGGAATTTAAAGTAGGTGATCAAGTTCTATTGTACAATTCTCATTTCAGATTCTTTGCAGGAAAACTTCTCTCTAAATGGGAAGGACCATATATCGTCGAAGAAGTTTATTGCTCCGGAGCTGTGAAAATCAACAATGTCGAAGGCACTAATCCAAGAGTGGTTAATGGGCAAAGAATTAAACATTATATTTCAGGTACACCCATTCATATGGAAACACATATTATTCAAACTATGACACCGGAGGAACACATAAAAGAGACCTTTCGGAACGCTCCAGAACCCTAAAAAGGAGTAGGTACGTGATACGGTAAGAAACTGACTCCAAAAGTTCCATAAAAGTACTTTTTGTTCGTTTCGGAATATATAAAAAATTACAAAAATAATAAACAATCGGGAAAGTGCACGAGGGAGCGACAAGCTCAGGGGGAGCGCCCTACACCCCAGAGCACGCCGTGTGAGCTTGTGACTCCCCCGTGGACTTTCCCGATGCCGTTTTCTTCCATATTACTTGTCCTGCACGGGGAAAATTCATTATATATACTCCCGAATGTTTTGACCACCATATCACAAGTTTTTCCTCTATTCTTGTTTCGTGCTATTTTGTTGACAGATCTAGAAACACCATGTCATCTCAAGAGTCGGACGGGGAGAGCTACATTTTGCACCTTACCACAAACCCTAGAGTCTATGGGGATATTGATATTTATGGATGGACAACGGATGAGGAGGAGGATGCCGATCTGAAGAGGATGGAATCCTCGAGTGCGGAGGAAGAAGAAGATCCTCTTCCTCAACCAGGAGATATGCATGTGGAGTTCAAAAAGTTCAGCTTGCCAAATAAGGTTAAACCCTCCAGTACTCGATTTACCACTTATCGTCGTGCGCAGGTGGATGTCGCTTCCTCTTCCACTGCCAAAATTCATCCCTTGGTGGATGGTGCATTAACTGTTACGAGCAAGCTTCGCAAGGAGAACTTGGATCTTGAATGGGAAGTCAGTAAGCTCAAGGAGGAGATTCTTACCCTTAGGGGGATCATCGCCAAGAAAATCACCTCATCACCATCACCACCGAAGAAAGACACTTGAGTACACGGGTATGGGCACCACCCTTGGCTTGTTCTGAGCTTGGGGGAGGTGCCCCGGTATCGTATCATCATCACTTTTTTTTATCATCATTATCTATCTTAGTTCGATCCTTATTTATTTTGTGATTTAGAAGAATAAAGTTTTAGTATGATCTAGTTTTGAGTGCTTGTTTCATGATCTATCTATCTATGTAATCGAGTTCGAGAGTTATATAATAAAGAGTATTATAAAGCGATGTACTGTATAAAAGCGATGGACAGCATAATAAAGTTTGCTATGACAAGGGGCAATATAAAGTGACGTTCCTTTCCATTAAGAGTTTGCACATCCTAAACTAAAAAGCGCATGACAACCTCTGCTTCCCTCTGCGAAGGGCCTATCTTTTACTTTCAGTATTTATTTTTATGCAAGAGTCAATAATGTTCATCCCTATTCCGTTCTTATTTATTCTCTACTTGGCAAGCATCATGTGGTAGGGAAAGATCCAGACATATATATACCCAGTTGGATGTAGGTGATCATGAGTTATTATTGTTGACATTATCCTCGAGATAAATCAGTTGGGAGGTGAAAACTATAGACCCCCATCTTCCTATGTGTTTGATTGAAACTTTTGCTCCATAAATATACCGTGAGTGTTAGCAATCATGGAAGACTAAATGATAGTTGAGTATGTGAACTTGCTAAACAAAGCTCTTACATAGACGCTTTCTGAAAATATGATGAACTGCAATTGTTTCAACGACTGAGATCATAGTTTGTTAGTTTTCAATGAAGTTTATGGTTCATACTTTAGCTTGTGAAGGAATTTGTACTTGATCATGAGAAGTTTTATGATGATATATTGTTGCTATGATAATGATCACGATGCTTTCATGCACGTATTTTGTTTTATCGACACCCCCCCCCCGCCGCCAACGGCAGCGCCACCGCCCAGCAGACCACCCGCCACCGCGACAGGCCACCCCTCCACCGTGCCAGACCGCAGCCGCCTAGGTGCACCCCACGGCGTGCTCCGCCCCGCGTCGGTGCGAAACCGCAAGGGGAAAGGCCAGGGGCCGCCGCCGCCAGTGCCACCCAGGCCAGGCCCGGCGCCGGACGCCAGCGACGGTCGTGGGAAGGGAGGAGCGGGGGAGGGCTCTAGGAGGGAGGCGTCGGGGCCGTGGCCGGTTGCCCGCGGGGGCGACTGATATGTCCCAAACGTTTCTACTTTTCCAAACACTTTTGCTCTGGTTTTGGACTCTAATTTGCATGATTTGAATGGAACTAACCCGGACTGACGTTGTTTTCAGCAGAATTGCCATGGTGTTATTTTTGTGCAGAAATAAAAGTTCTCGGATGGACCTGAAAATTTACGGATAATATTTTCAGAATATATAAAAAATACTGGCGAAGATAATTACCAGAGGAGGGCCACCCAGGCACCACAAGCCCAGGGGGCGCGCCCACCCCCCAGGGCACGCCTGGCAGGCATGTGGGCCCTTGGCAGCTCCGGCAACCCTAACTCCAACGCTATAAGTACCTATTCATCCAGAAAAAATCAGAGAGAAAGAATCATCGCGTTTTACGATACGGAGCCACCGCCACCTCCTGTTCTTCATCGGGAGGGCTGATCTGGAGTCCGTTTGGGGCTCCGAAGAGGGGGATTCGACGCTGTCGTCACCATCAACCATCCTCCATCACCAATTTCATGATGCTCACCACCGGGCATGAGTAATTCGTTCAAAGGCTTGCTAGACGGTGATGGGTTGGATGAGATTTACCATGTAATCGAGTCAATTTGTTAGGGCTTTGATCCCTAGTATCCACTATGTTCTGAGATTGATGTTGCTATGACTTTGCTATGCTTAATGCTTGTCACTAGGGCCCGAGTGCCATGATTTCAGATCTGAACCCTTTATCTTTTCATGAATATATTTGTTTTCTTGATCCTATCTTGCAAGTTATATGCACCTATTACGTGTTACGATCCGCATACCCCAAGGTGACAATAATTGGGATTCTTTTCGGTGATTACCGTAGTTTGAGGAGTTCATGTATTCACTATGTGTTAATGCTTTGTTCCGGTTCTCTATTAAAAGGAGGCCTTAATATCCCTTAGATTTCCTTATGGACCCCGCTGCCACGGGAGGGTAGGACAAAAGATGCCATGCAAGTTCTTACTATAAGCATGTATGACTATATACGGAATACATACCTACATTACATTGATGAATTGGAACTATTGTGTATCGCCCTAGGTTGTCACTATTACATGATGAATGTCATACAACATAATTATCCATCACTGATCCAATGCCTACACTTTTCACATATTGATCTTTGCTAAGTTACTTTGCTACTGCTACTGTTACAATCACTACAAATCTGTTACTGTTACTGTTACTGCTGCTACGGTTACTACTGCTATCAAAATTATCATACTACTGTGCTACTAAACACTTTGCTGCAGATATTTAGTTCTCCAGGTGTGGTTGAATTGACAACTCAACTGCTAATACTCGCAAATATTATTTGGCTCCCCTTGTGTCGAATCAATAAATTTGGGTGAAATACTACGCTCGAAGACTGTCGCGATCCCCTATACTTGTGGGTTATCAAGACCTTTTTCTGGCGCCGTTGCCAGGGAGCATAGCTCTATTTGTTGAGTCACTTGGAATTTATATCTGTTGATCACTATGAAGAATCTGAAAGATGCTAAGACTAAGATCGTCCCTCTATGACTAGAGGAGGTAAGGAACAGCCTTCACACTCTGCACTTGATTCATCTTCTGTTTTGAGTAGGCTTGCGACACCACCACCTGTTATTCATTTTGATATGTCGAAAGTAATTGATGATACTACTTCTGCTATAAATGATACTCATGATGATGCTAGTACTATGCTTGATAATTCTGTGCCACTAGGTGAATTTCTTGATGAACAACTTGCTAAAGCTAAAGAAATTGAGAATGTTGAAATTGATGAAACTCTTGAAAATTATGATTCACCTATTATGCCTAGTCCTCCTACTAGAGTTGACATGCCTAGGACACCTGATGGTTATGTTTTCGATGGAGATACTGCTAGGGCGATTCTTGCTTGTAATGATAGAGATGATGTTAGAAAATTGCTTGCTAAGTTGAAAGAAAAATCTATGAGGGAGAGAATGAAATATGATCCTAAGTTTGCTACCTCTCCTATCTCTGTTACTGATAAGGATTATGAATTCTCTGTTGATCCTGAGTTAATTACTTTGGTTGAATCCGATCCTTTTCATGGTTATGAATCTGAAACTGTTGTGACAAACCTTACTAAATTAAATGATATAGCCACCCTATTTGCTCATGAGGAAAAAATTCGCTATTACTACATTCTTAAGTTGTTTCCTTTCTCATTAAAGGGTGATGCTAAGAAATGGTTTAATACTCTTGCTCCTGGTTGTGTGCGTAGTCCCCAGGATATGATTTATTACTTCTCTGAGAAATTTTTTTCCTGCTCATAAGAAACAAGCTGCCTTACAGGAAATATTTAACATTGTGCAAATTGAAGAAGAGAATCTCCCTCAAGCTTGGGGGAGGCTTATCCAACTACTTAATGCTTTGCCTGATCATCCTCTTAAGAAAAATGAAATACTTGATATCTTCTATAATGGACTAACCGATGCTTCTAGGGACTACCTAGATAGTTGTGCTGGTTCTGTTTTCAAGGAACGAACTGTTGGACAAGCTGAAGAGCTATTGAATAATATATTGAGAAATGCCAATGATTGGAAACTTCCTGAACCACCACCTAAGCCAACTCCGAAGAAGAGAAGTATTTTATTCCTCAGTCCAGAAGATATGCAAGAAGCTAAGAAATCTATGAAAGAAACAGGTATTAAATCGGAAGATGTTAAGAATTTACCACCTATTGAAGAAATACATGGTCTCGACACCCCGACACAGGTAGTAGAGGTAAATTATCTCCGTAGATTTGATGAAAGTGATATTCCTCATAATAAATCTGCTAGTCAATGCTTGGATGAATTTGATAACTACATTATTAAGAAAGAGAACTTTAATATGTATGTTAGCAATCAATTAAAAGGAAATGCTATCATGATAGATCGCTTGAGTGATTTGATGTTTAGAATTGCTAATGATGTTAAGGGCTTGAGTAAACATGCTTCTATGGTTCAGACTCAGTTAGAACAAATTGCTAAGTCCCAAAATGATTTGCTTGATGTGATGAATAATAAAATGAATGATCGTGATGTTGGAGTTGTTACTAGAGGAGGTAGTATGACTCAGGAGCCTCTGTATCCTGAAGGTCATCCTAAAAGAATTGAACAAGATTCTCAAAGAATTAATACTGATGCACCTAGTCCATCTAAGAATAAAAAGAAGAAGAAAAATGATAGGACTTTGCATGCTTCTAGTGAACCTGAGATAGAAAAACCTCCTGAGAACCCTAATGATGTTTCTATTTCTGATGCTGAGACACATTCTGGTGATGAACATCCACGTAATGATAATGATAATGATGTTCATGATGATGCTCAACCAGATAATGATGTAGAAATAGAACCTGCTATTGATCTTGATAACCCACCTCCTAAGAATAAAAGATATGATAAAAGAGACTTCGTTGCTAGAAAACATGGAAGAGAAAGAGAACCATGATTTCAAAAAACCATGCCTTTTCCTACTAAACCATCTAAAAATAAGGATGAGGAAGACATTGAGCACTTGTCGGGCAAGGAATTCTGATGGGTTGAGTTCGCCGTCGTACTTGTCGGGCAAGTCCGGCTTGAAGCTCCGGGATGAGGGCCAGCGATCTTGCCGCAGCTCAGGGGTAAACGCTGGCCAGCCGATGTCATACGGCAAGCACCCAGGGTACCCTGGCACAGGATCATTCGCTGCCGTTCCGGCACGGTCATCAGACCGATGATGTGCTTCCCAGCACCGCTCGATGGTGGTATGAGCGTTTTCGACGCACCGGTCTTGCAGTACTTGGCGCTGATCTTGGCGGCCCCACAGATCGGATGACGCCATGGACGCCTCATCCGGCTCGTCGGTTCGGCAGGGTTTGCCGCTGGTGTTGAGGAGGAGATTGCACCATTGGTGCAGCGCCTCCAGTACGCTCGCCAGTTGGCCTTGCCGGTGCCGTGGGGTGCCGCTGTGAAGCTTCCGCCTGCTGTGTTCTGCCACTGTCAGCAAAACTAAGGAGGCTCTAGATGGTAGCTCTCCACTCGTCCATCTTGTTCAGCACAGGTGGGAAGTTCAGCAACAGTTGAGCTTGTGCCATGGCCTCTGCCGGCGTGTTGGGCATGACTGGGCACGAGGAGCAAGAGGTACCTCGACTCTTGACATACCCAGAACGAGCTCCATCTTGCTCGTGCTGCCGCGGTCGGTTTTTGCCGGCAGGTTGATGTGGTGGCTGTCCATGAGCATCTTGCGGACGATGCTCAGGAGTCTTGTCGTGGTGGCGTCCGGAGCCACCAGCGTCATGATGTCGCGTGCTGTGTCCACCTTGCGATGGTCTTGGCGCATGTCTCGATGCAGCATTCTTGAACGTCGCTGCACCGTCCTTGGATGTCGTCGTGCCGTCCTTAGACGTCACAGCTCTGCCCTTGGACGTAACGATGGCGGAATCCTGGCTTGCACCGCTCCGGACTATGCCGCTCTGGTGGCTAGGATCACGAAAACGACGAGGGAGTTGGCTGCCTCCGCCTGTACCGCTCGCGCCGCCCGCGGACGTCTGCGACGACAACTTGGACGTAGACGAAGCAGTCGCGCCCTTCTTCTTGGGCGCCATCGATGGTGATGAAGAAGCTGGCGCTCACACTTCTGGAACAGATTCGCACACGCGATCCCCTGCCTGGCACGCCAAAGATGTCATGCGTACGACAATCTTTGGGATCAACAAGATCCCTTTGCGGTTTGACTGTGGGAATCAACGTATGCAAAGAGTAGATCCAACAATGCAAACACACAAGTTTACCCAGGTTCGGGCCACCGTGAGGCGTAAAACCCTACTCCTGCTTTGGTGGATTATATGTGTGAGCACAAGTTACAAGAGAGCGCAGCTTGCCGGCAGGGTGCGCGGGAAGTGCAGCTACTTAGTGTAATTGTGCAAAGTGTCGACCTTTGTAAAGGTAGCCATGGCCCTCCTTTTATAGAGAAAGGGGTCACCACAGTGGTAAAATGGTAATTACGTGAGGAGAATAGTGGCTACAGTGCTAAATACCTAACTCTGATGGGTTAGGACAAAAGCATTTATTGCACCGTTAGGTGTCACGCTGGGGTTAACTCCGGCAAGGAAATGCCTCTCCTTCTATGCCGTCGGCCCAGCTGCCTTCTATTCCGTTGACACGCCTCTGGGGCGGGTGCCAATAAAGTTAATCATCAGGCGGCGAGCTGACACATGTCCCATCAAGCCTCTCCTAACTGCCTACCCGCTCGACACCTATTGATGGTCGCTGAGGTGGAGCGGTGGAGAGGAGAAGGGAGCTTGCCGGCACGGAGCTTGCTGGTCCGTCTCTTGCTGGTGCGTAGCTTGCCGGCAACTATGATCTTGATCTTCAGTACTTCCTTAGTACTTCTCGATGACCTGCCTGGAGGTCTTCTTCACGGTTTTGTTAACCAAAGCTTGAGTGTTGATAAGAGCCATCCTCCGGCAAGCCCTTGCCATCTGGGAAGCTGCTACCGTCTGTGCATCAGTCAGGGTATAAAACACCCATGTTTTAGTACACCGACAACTGATGGTGGTTCACATTTTATTCGTGGTGCATTTCGTAAACTCCTAGCATGATAAAAGAATCCAAAATGGGAATTTAAAGTAGGTGATCAAGTTCTATTGTACAATTCTCGTTTCAGATTCTTTGTAGGAAAACTTCTCTCTAAATGGGAAGGACCTTATATCGTCGAAGAAGTTTATCGCTCCGGAGCTGTGAAAATCAACAATATCAAAGGCACTAATCCAAGAGTGGTTAATGGGCAAAGAATTAAACATTATATTTCAGGTATGCCCATTCATATGGAAACACATATTAGTCAAACTATGACACCGGAGGAACACATAAAAGAGACCTTCTGGAACGCTCCAGAACCCTGAAAAGGAGTAGGTACGTGATACGGTAAGAAACGGACTCCAAAAGTTCCATAAAAGTACTTTTTGTTCATTTCGGAATATATAAAAAATTACAAAAATAATAAACAATCGGGAAAGTGCACGAGGGAGCGACAAGCTCAGGGGGAGCGCCCTACACCCCAGAGCGCGCCGTGTGAGCTTGTGACTCCCCCGTGGACTTTCCCGATGCCGTTTTCTCCCATATTACTTGTCCTGCACGGGAAAAATTCATTATATATACTCCCGAATGTTTTGATCACCATATCACAAGGTTTTCCTCTATTCTTGTTTCGTGCTATTTTGCTGACAGATCTAGAAACACCATGTCATCTCAAGAGTCGAACGGGGAGAGCTACATTTTGCACCTTACCGCAAACCCTAGAGTCTATGGGGATATTGATATTTATGGATGGACAACGGATGAGGAGGAGGATGCCGATCTGAAGAGGATGGAATCCTCGAGTGCGGAGGAAGAAGAAGATCCTCTGCCTCAACCAGGAGATATGCATGTGGAGTTCAAAAAGTTGAGCTTGCCAAATAAGGTTAAACCCTCCAGTACTCGATTTACCCCTTATCGTCGTGCGCAGGTGGATGTCACTTCCTCTTCCACTGCCAAAATTCATCCCTTGGTGGATGGTGCTTTAACTGTTATGAGCAAGCTTCGCAAGGAGAACCTGGATCTTGAATGGGAAGTCAGTAATCTCAAGAAGGAGATTCTTACCCTTAGGGGGATCATCGCCAAGAAAATCACCTCATCACCATCACCACCGAAGAAAGACACTTGAGTACACGGGTATGGGCACCACCCTTGGCTTGTTCCGAGCTTGAGGGAGGTGCCCCGGTATCGTATCATCATCACTTTTTTTATCATCATTATCTATCTTAGTTCGATCCTTAGTTATTTTGTAATTTAGAAGAATAAAGTTTTAGTATGATCTAGTTTCGAGTGCTTATTTTGTGATCTATCTATCTATGTAATCGAGTTCGAGAGTTATATAATAAAGAGTAGTTTGAGTTTGGTTGCTTTACCTTCTTGCTTAAATCCTAGCACTGAAAAGAATAAAAAGATCATATGCTAATCCCATGGGGAGTGATGTCTTCATATAAAAGAAGGTATAATTGATAAAATTTGTTGGAAGTTAACAAAATAGCATTGGTCATTAATGCAATTCATGAAAAAGTAATAAAGAAAGTGAGGTCTCACATATAAATATACTATCTTGGACATCTTTTATGATTGTGAGCCCCCATCAAATATTCTATGCTTGATCAAATAGTTGACATTGGACAAGGAAGACAACGTAATGAGTTATGTTTGCTTATATTCACACAGAAGTTATATTGTCATGAATCCTCTAGCATGTGGTGCTTGCTCATAATCTTTTGCTAGCCAAAAATTCGCACTAAGTAGAGATACTACTTGTGCATCCAAAAACCCTTTAACCCAGTTTCTTGCCTTGAGAGTCCACCATATCTACATATGGATTGAAAAAGATCCTTCAAGTAAGTTGTCATCGGTGCATAAAGCAATAAAAATTGCTCCTAAATATGTATGATCTTTTATTGTAAGGAAAATAAGCTTTGTACGAACTTGTGATGGTAAAGAAATAAAAGCGATGGACTGCATAATAAAGTTTGCTATGACAAGGGGCAATATAAAGTGACGTTCCTTTCCATTAAGAGTTTGCACATCCTAAACTAAAAAGCGCATGACAACCTCTGCTTCCCTCTGCGAAGGGCCTATCTTTTACTTTCAGTATTTATTTTTATGCAAGAGTCAATAATGTTCATCCCTATTCCGTTCTTATTTATTCTCCACTTGGCAAGCATCATGTGGTAGGGAAAGATCCAGACATATATATACCCAGTTGGATGTAGGGGATCATGAGTTATTATTGTTGACATTATCCTCGAGATAAATCAGTTGGGAGGTGAAAACTATAAACCCCCATCTTCCTATGTGTTTGATTGAAACTTTTGCTCCTTAAATATACCGTGAGTGTTAGCAATCATGGAAGACTAAATGATAGTTGAGTATGTGAAATTGCTAAACAAAGCTCTTACATAGACGCTTTCTGAAAATATGATGAACTGCAATTGTTTCAATGACTGAGATCATAGTTTGTTAGTTTTCAATGAAGTTTATCATTCATACTTTAGCTTGTGAAGGAATTTGTACTTGATCATGAGAAGTTTTATGATGATATATTGCTGCTATGATAATGATCACGATGCTTTCATGCACATATTTTGTTTTATCGACACCTCTCTCTCTCTAAACATGTGGTCATGATTATCGATTTCGGCTTTCACTTGACGACAAGCGAGGTCTAAGCTTGGGGGAGTTGATACGTCCATTTTGCATCATGTTTTCCGGCCGAAAAAGGGTTTCCCCCCGCTTTATATTATAAAGCAACTTCCACCGATCACAACGAAACTGCTGGGGCGAACAGCACATCAAGCCCAAAAGAGAAAGAAAAAAGAAATAAATGCCAACAATGGCTGCTCGACAAAGCACGGATGATCCGCCACCGCTGTGCCCTCCGGATTCGTCGCACCACACTCCAAGGCTCTGAACCGCCGCGTACCAAGCAGCAACTCCAAGAAGGGATGCGACGTCGATGACGCTGCTGCCTGGACCTATCCTAGGGTTTCCCCCAGCATACGGAGGGGAGTGGGGGATGGGTGACACCGACACCCTTCCTAAAGGAATGACGGCACCCGCAGGCGACGCCGCGTCGGAGCCGGATGAACCGCCAGGGATTTCTCCCGCAACCCAAACACCACTACCTGCCCGAACCTGAGCCAACCGGCCAACTTGCCACCCGCCAGCATACGCCACCACGAACCGTCGTGGTCGCCGTCCGGACGCGGCAGCAGGGGCATACCAGGCCACACGGGCCCGTCCGGGTGCAAATCGGGCCCGTAAAGCCCCGGCCACCACGCTGCAGCAGGCCGGCTCCAGCGCCACCGCCACCCACCATCCCAGCGTCGCTCCTCCACCTCTCGGAAGCCAGGCCGATGACCCGCCCCGCCACCAGCCCACCCAGACCCAGATGAGGCCCAAAGGGCCCAGATCTGGGCCGAGCAGGCGCCCCCCCCCCCTGCCGCCAACGGCAGCGCCACCGCCCAGCAGACCACCCGCCACCGCGACAGGCCACCCCTCCATCGTGACGGACCGCAGCCGCCTAGGTGCACCCCACGACGTGCTCCGCCCCGCGTCGGCGCGAAACCGCAAGGGGAAAGGCAAGGGGCCGCCGCCGCGAGTGCCACCCGGGCCAAGCCCGGCGCCGGACGCCAGCGACGGCGGCGGGAAGGGAGGAGCGGGGGAGGGCTCTAGGAGGGAGGCGTCGGGGCCGTGGCCGGTTGCCCGCGGGGGCGACTGATACGTCCCAAACATATCTACTTTTCCAAACACTTTTGCTCTGGTTTTGGACTCTAATTTGCATGATTTGAATGGAACTAACCCGGACTGACGCTGTTTTTAGCAGAATTGCCATGGTGTTATTTTTGTGCAGAAATAAAAGTTCTCGGATGGACCTGAAAATTTACGGATAATATTTTCAGAATATATAAAAAATACTGGTGAACAAAATTACCAGAGGGGGGCCACCCAGGCACCACAAGCCCTGGGGGCGCGCCCACCCCCTAGGGCGCGCCTGGCAGGCTTGTGGGCCCCTGGCAGCTCCAGCAACCCTAACTCCAACGCTATAAGTACCTATTCATCCAGAAAAAAATCAGAGAGAAAGAATCATCGCGTTTTACGATACAGAGACACCGCCACCTCCTGTTCTTCATCGGGAGGGCTGATGTGGAGTCCGTTTGGGGCTCCGAAGAGGGGGATTCGACGTTGTCGTCATCATCAACCATCCTCCATCACCAATTTCATGATGCTCACCATCGGGCGTGAGTAATTCCTTCGAAGGCTTGCTGGACAGTGATGGGTTGGATGAGATTTACCATGTAATCGAATCAATTTGTCAGGGCTTTGATCCCTAGTATCCACTATGTTCTCAGATTTATGTTGCTATGACTTTGCTATGCTTAATGCTTGTCACTAGGGCCCGAGTGCCATGATTTCAGATCTGAACCCTTTATGTTTTCATGAATATATTTTTGTTCTTGATCCTATCTTGCAAGTTATATGCACCTATTACGTGTTACGATCCGCATACCCCAAGGTGACAATAATTGGGATTCTTTTCGATGATTACCGTAGTTTGAGGAGTTCATGTATTCACTATGTGTTAATGCTTTGTTTTGGTTCTCTATTAAAAGGAGGCCTTAATATCCCTTAGATTTCCTTATGGACCCCGCTGCCACGGGAGGGTAGGACAAAAGATGCCATGCAAGTTCTTACTATAAGCATGTATGACTATATACGGAATACATGCCTACATTACATTAATGAATTGGAGCTATTGTGTATCGCCCTAGGTTGTGACTGTTACATGATGAATGTCATCCAACATAATTATCCATCACTGATCCAATGCCTACGCTTTTCGCATATTGATCTTTGCTAAGTTAGTTCGCTACTGCTACTGTTACAATCACTACAAAACTGTTACTGTTACTGCTGCTACGGTTACTACTGCTATCAAAATTATCATACTACTATGCTACTAAACACTTTGCTGCAGATATTTAGTTCTCCAGGTGTGGTTGAATTGACAACTCAACTGCTAATACTCGCAAATATTATTTGGCTCCCCTTGTGTCGAATCAATAAATTAGGGAGAAATACTACCCTCGAAGACTGTCACGATCCCCTATACTTGTGGGTTATCAAGACCTTTTTCTGGCGCCGTTGCCGGGGAGCATAGCTCTATTTGTTGATTCACTTGGAATTTATATCTGTTGATCACTATGAAGAATCTAAAAGATGCTAAGACTAAGATCGTCCCCTCTATGACTAGAGGAGGTAAGGAACAGCCATCACACTCTGCACTTGATTCACCTTCTGTTTTGAGTAGGCTTGCGACACCACCACCTGTTATTCATTTTGATATGTCGCAAGTAATTGATGATACTACTTCTGCTATAAATGATACTCATGATGATGCTAGTACTATGCTTGATAATTCTGTGCCACTAGGTGAATTTCTTGATGAACAACTTGCTAAAGCTAAAGAAATTGAGAATGTTGAAATTGATGAAACTCTTGAAAATTATGATTCACCTATTATGCCTAGTCCTCCTACTAGAGTTGAAATGCCAAAGACACCTGATGGTTATGTTTTCGATGGAGAGACTGCTAGGGCGATTCTTGCTTGTAATGATAGAGATGATGTTAGAAAATTGCTTGCTAAGTTGAAAGAAAAATCTATGAGGGAGAGAATGAAATATGATCCTAAGTTTGCTACCTCTCCTATCTTTGTTACTGATAAGGATTATGAATTCTCTGTCGATCCTGAGTTAATTACTTTGGTTGAATCTGATCCTTTTCATGGTTACGAATCTGAAACTGTTGTGGCATACCTTACTAAATTAAATGATATAGCCACCCTATTTGCTCATGAGGAAAAAATTCGCTATTACTACATTCTTAAGTTGTTTCCTTTCTCATTAAAGGGCGATTCTAAGAAATGGTTTAATACTCTTGCTCCTAGTTGTGTGCGTAGTCCCCAGGATATGATTTATTACTTCTCTGAGAAATTTTTTCCTGCTCATAAGAAACAAGCTGCCTTACAGGAAATATTTAACTTTGTGCAAATTGAAGACGAGAATCTCCCTCAAGCTTGGGGGAGGCTTCTCCAACTACTTAATGCTTTGCCTGATCATCCTCTTAAGAAAAATGAAATACTTGATATCTTTTATAATGGACTAACCGATGCTTCTAGGGACTACCTAGATAGTTGTGCTGGTTCTGTTTTCAGGGAACGAACTGTTGGACAAGCTGAAGAGCTATTGAATAATATATTGAGAAATGCCGATGATTGGAAACTTCCTGAACCACCACCTAAGCCAACTCCGAAGAAGAGAAGTATTTTATTCCTCAGTCCAGAAGATATGCAAGAAGCTAAGAAATCTATGAAAGAAAAAGTTATTAAATCTGAAGATGTTAAGAATTTACCACCTATTGAAGAAATACATGGTCTCGACACCCCGACACAGGTAGTAGAGGTAAATTCTCTCCGTAGATTTGATGAAAGTGATATTCCTTATAATAAATCTGCTAGTCAATGCTTGGATGAATTTGATAACTACATTATTAAGCAAGAGAACTTTAATATGTATGTTAGCAATCAATTAAAATGAAATGCCATCATGATAGATCGCTTGAGTGATTTGATGTTTAGAATTGCTAATGATGTTAAGGGCTTGAGTAAACATGCTTCTATGGTTCAGACTCTGTTAGAACAAATTGTTAAGTCCCAAAATGATTTGCTTGATGAGATGAATAATAAAATGAATGATCGTGATGTTGGAGTTGTTACTAGAGGAGGTAGTATGACTCAGGAGCCTCTGTATCCTGAAGGTCATCCTAAAAGAATTGAACAAGATTCTCAAAGAATTAATACTGATGCACCTAGTCCATCTAAGAATAAAAAGAAGAAGAAAAATGATAGGACTTTGCATGCTTCTAGTGAACCTGAGATAGAAAAACCTCCTGAGAATCCTAATGATGTTTCTATTTCTGATGCTGAGACACATTCTGGTGATGAACATCCACCTAATGATAATGATAATGATAATGATGTTCATGATGATGCTCAACCAGATAATGATGTAGAAATAGAACCTGCTATTGATCTTGATAACCCACCTCCTAAGAATAAAAGATATGATAAAAGAGACTTCGTTGCTAGAAAACATGGAAGAGAAAGAGAACCATGATTTCAAAAAACCATGCCTTTTCCTACTAAACCATCTAAAAATAAGGATGAGGAAGACTTTGAGCACTTTGTTGAAGTACTTAGACCTGTCTTTTTGCGCACTCGCTTGATTGATATGTTGAAAATGCCTCCTTATGCTAAATATATGAAAGATATTGTCACTAATAAAAGAAAAATACCTGAAGCTGAAATTTCCACCATGCTTGCAAATTATTCTTTTAAGGGTGGAGTACCTAAGAAGTTAGGAGATCCAGGAATACCCGCTATACCATGCTCCATTAAAAGAAGTTATGTTAAAACTGCTTTATGTGATTTAGGAGCTGGTGTTAGTGTTATGCCTTTCTCTTTGTATAGAAGACTTAATTTGAATAAGCTCACAACTACTGAAATATCTTTGCAAATGGCTGATAAATCAACTGCTATACATATTGGAATTTGTGAGGATGTTCCCGTTGTAGTTGCAAATGTTACTATCTTAACAGACTTTGTTATTCTTGACATGCCCGAGGACGACAACATGTCGATTATCCTTGGTAGACCATTTTTGAATGCTGCAGGGGCTGTTATTGATTGCAACATAAGCAAGGTTACTTTTCATGTCAATGGTAATGAGCATACGGTTTATTTCCCGAAGAAACAAAGTTTGGTGAATGGTATCAATTGTATTGAAAAAGTTTCGACGATTACTATTGGAGGTTTCAAATTTCCTCTTCCTACTGTCAAAAAGAAATATGAAATTCTTATTGTTGGGGAAATGCATATCCCCGTTGAGGTAACTTAGTGCTATACGAAAATTCTTCGGTTTCATGTCACTCGGAAATAGTTTGTTAATAAGACTTGATCAACCTTATTAATGGATTCTTTTTGAGGGGTATGTGGTCGATGAATTTAGTAAGTACAACCTTCTTTACCCACCTTTTGCTCTCTGTAATTTAAGTTTAATAAAGTAGAAATGCCATGATTATCCTGTTTTCTGAATTTTCCGTGCAATAAAAAATGGTCCAAAAATAAAAGTTCTCAGAATGCCATGAAAATTCAGTATGATTTTTTATGCAATATTTAAGAATTTTTGGTACTGAACACACCCCAGGGGGTGCACCTGTGAGCCACAAGCTCACAGGGCGCGCCCACCCCACCAGGGCGCGCCCGGCAGGCTTGTGGGTCCCACAGGGACCCACTCACTTACCCCAGCCACCCACTCCCTTCTTCTTCCTCCAGAAAAAATCAAACTTGCTCCCAAGCCCGTGTTCTTGCTCATTTTGCTGCGATTTTCGATCTCCTTGCTCGGAACTCCGTTTCCAAAACTGTTTTGAGGAATTACTCCTTGGTATGTGACTCCTCCAATGCTCCAATTAGTTTTTGTTCTAGCGTTTCATACTTTGCAAATTTTTGCTGTTGTGGTGACCATGTTTATGAGCTTGCATGTTGAATTTGTATGGTCCAAAGTAGTTTTGATGCATGATATAGCCTCTAGATACTTGTGGGATTAGTTGCTATCAATTTTGTTGAGTTTCGTTCACTTTTATTTAGAGTCACTAAAAAATTCAGAAATTTTTAGAAAAAGAAAATGCTCAAGTGGAGGTTGAGAGGTTCTTCGAGCCGGAATCCTAAGGAGGCTCCGAAGCCCAAGTATCATCTTCCTCGTGCGGCCGAGGTGCGGCTGTGCGACACATTCTTGAGGGATGTGGGAATTTTCGATGATTTCTATTATTTGGTGAACAATGCCGTCATTATCCCGTTCCTCAAAGATAAGTGTGACCAGTATCTTCTCCTCACTAATACTTTCGTGCAAAGTTTTCACTTTCATTCTAGGAGAGATATACCCGCAATGTCATTTAACTTATATGATATTCCTAAAGAGATGACACTTGAGGATTTTTGCCACGTGTGCAAACTTCCTAATGAGGGCAGCCTAGTAGAGCCACACCCTAGGGATGTCTCGGAGTTTATCTCTGAGGTGACAGTAGGGGAGTCGAGAGGAGTTTCTGAGGCTAGGGTTGCCAGTTTACATTTTCTTGTTTTACGCTATTATTCATTATTTGCCGGGAGGTGTTTGACCGGTCGGTGGGAGAGCGGAATGCTCAGCTCACCTGACCTTGCTATTTTGCGCCATGCTCTTTACGCTGATAGGACTTTTAGTTTGGGTGCGATGGTCGCCCGACGGTTGCACATTAACTGCTCGAGGGGCGTTGTTTATGGTGGTATTTATGCTTCCCGTCTCGCTAAGCACTTTGAGATTCCTATCAGACACGACGAGAGGGAAGAGAGCCTTTTACCCACTATGTATCTTGATTACGACAGTATGGTTGGACATGACTTTATTGGCAGGGGCCCTAGACGATTTCAGTATAACTTGGTATTTAGTCAAGGTACGTGTGAGATTATTACTTTGCCTGCGCCTTGTCGGTGTACTAAGACATGGGTGCCCTCGTACCCAGACTTGTGCACAGGCGGTTGTAGCCTCCCGTCCGACAAGGGCTTGACAAAGGATAACTACGACTCAAGACTCAACACCAAGACCGTGAAGAAGACCTCAAGGCAGGTCATCGAGAAGTACTATTCTCATACTAAAGATCGACGCTGCCCTTGCCGACAAGCTCTGCCCCGGCAAGGTGAAGACCAAGACTATGGTTGCCGGCAAGCCCGCTTGCTGGCAAGCAAGGCCCGGCAAGCTCCGTGCCAGCAGGCTTGTTCTGCCCCGTTACCACTCCACCTCACCATCGAGCAGATAGGCTCGTATGCTAGGTGTCGAGCGAGCAGGCAGTCAACATAGCCGGCCAAGGCACGTGTCAGCACGCCACGCCAAGATTAACTTTAATGACACCCATCCCTGGGACGTGTCAAGATTACAGGAGGGCGCCAGGACCGGTGGTACAGATCTTTTGCCCAAGGCCTCGCCTCCCCAACGTAGCACCTAACGGTGCATTAAATGTGTTTGTCTTACCCCGTCGGAAGATAGACGTGGTGATGGTGCAAGTCACTGTTCATACTCTGTAATGACCGTATTAGCCATTGTGGTAACCCCTTGGCCTATAAAAGGAGGCCCATGGCTACAGGTAGAACGGTCGACACCCAGCTCAATTACACGCAGTAGCTGCATTTCCCGTGCACCTTGCCGGAAGACTGCGCTCCTTGTAACTTGAGTTCATACACAATCAAACACAGAACAGGAGTAGGGTTTTACGCTCATAGCGGCCCGAACCTGGATAAACCCCCAGCGTGTTCTTGCACCTACTGAAAATCTGCTCTTTGTCCCATGCATGTCCCCTGAGCCGAATCGCAAAGGGGCCCGTTCGGTCCCATAGATCGTCATTTCCCATGACATCTTTGGCACGCCAGGTAGGGGAATGGTGTGTCACAAATCAGCTTTTTGGTAGTGTGAGTACCAACTTCATCATCTTCGTCGATGGCGCCGAAGAAGAAGGGTGGAGCCACGACGGCTCCTACCACGTCCAAGCCACCTTCCCAGGCGGCGCAGGCGGTGCGGCCGGTGCGAGCGCTACGGTTGGGACGGGTGGAGCAGGAGGCGCAAGTGGTACGGGTGCCCAGCACCCCCGCCACGTTGCTGAGCCTAGCCACAAGACCGGCGACGTCGTAGCCAGTCAACTTCCAAGACACTCTGGTGAGCGCAGTCATCATAGTAATATAGTTCATATTGCTGCGACCCAGAACCCAGCCGCCGCAACATCCCAGAATGTAGCGGCGACGTCCAACAACGGCGCGGGGAGGTGTACGCCACGACCATCGCAAGATGGGCATGACACGCTCCCCCACGTTGCTGGCGGTTCCAAACGGCCGCAAGGCGAGATCCCCGTGCAGCAACTTTCGATTGCTCACGGAGCGCCACCGCCACCACCACGTCTGCCTGTTGGCGAGCATGAGCCGCGGCGGCATGGACGTAATGAAGCTCCTTCTGGCTCTACCAGGAGTCGAGCGACGCCTCGTTCTGTGCTCCCAGCTATGCCAACCACGGCGGTAGAGGCCATGGCGCGGGTACAAATACTTTTGAACATCCTGCCAAGCCCAGACAAGATGGACGAATGGAGAGCCACCATTCAAAGTCTCATCAGTTTTGCCGATCCCGGCAAAACACAAGACGTGGGGCCCTCGCGGCGACCACCCACCATGCTGGCGGGACCGTCCGTCTACCTTGCCAGAGACGCCGCACCAACGGTGCAGTCGCCTCGGCACCCCCCACCATCACAACGGCCGGCCCGCCGATCAGACGACCACGACGTGCTGTCTATGGCCTCATCGGATCCACGGTGCCGCCAAGATCAGCACCAAGTGCTCCACGAGCGGTGCGACGAAGACGCCCGCACGAAGATCCAGCGGCGCCGGGAAGCATGCCGTCAATCTGACGACCGTGCCAGGCCGGCAGTGAACGTGCTTGCTCTAGTAACCGCTGGGTACTTGCCCTACGATGTGGGGTGCCCAGCGTTTACTCGTGAGCTACGGCAAGTTTGCTGGCCGTCCGCCCGTGCCTTCAAGCCGGAGCTGCCCGACAAGTACGACGGTACGCTCAACCCAGCCGAGTTCCTTGGCATCTACACCATCGCGGTGGATGCTGCCGGGGGACTGATATGTCTCCAACATATCTATAATTTTTGATTGTTCCATGCTGTTATATTATCAATCTTGGATGTTTTTATATGCATTTACAGCAATTATATATCATCTTTGGAGACTAACCTATTAACCTAGTGCCCAGTGCCAGTTGTTGTTTTCTGCCCTATTTTTGTTTTACAGAAAATCAATACCAAACGAAGTCCAAATGCCACGAAACTTTTTGGAGATTTTTTTCTGGACAAGATAAACACTAGAAGCTTCGGGAGAGGACCAAACGCCAGAGGAGGTGGCCACGAGCCACCAGGGCGTGCCTGGGGGGGAGGGGGGCAGGCGCGCCCTGGTGCCTCGTGGGCCCACCCCAGCTCCGTTTGACCTAATTCGATCACTATAAATTCAGGAAAAATCAGAAACCCTCGGGGGAGTCCACGAAATACTTTTTCCACCGCTGCATGTTTCTGTTCTCGAGAGATCCCATCTGGAGGCCTTCTCCGGTACTCCGCCAGAGGGGGAATCGATCACGGAGGGGCTCTACATCAACCTTGCTACCCTTCCGATGATGCGTCAGTAGTTTACCACAGACCTTAGGGTCCATAGTTAGTAGCTAGATGGCTTCTTCTCTCTTTTTGATCTTCAATACAATGTTCTCCTCGATGTTCTTGGAGTTCTATCCGATGTAATCACTTTTTGCGGTGTGTTCGTTGGGATCCGATGAATTGTGAGTTTATGATCAGATTATCCATGAATATTATTTGAGTCTCTGCTGCACTCTTTTATGCATGATTATTATAGCCTCGTATTTCTTCTCCGATCTATTGATTTGGTTTGGCCAACTGAGTTGATTTATCTTGCCATGGGAAGAGGTGCATTGTAATGGGTTCGATCTTGCGGTGCTCAATCCCAATGACAGAAAGGGACATGACACATATGTATCGTTGCTATTAAGGGTAAAAAGATGGGGTTTATTCATACATGAGTTTATCTTGTCTACATCATGTCATCGTTCTTAAGGCGTTACTCCGTTCTTTATGGACTTAATACACTAGATGCATGTTGGATAGCGGTCGATGTGTGGAGTAATAGTAGTAGATGCAGGCAGGAGTCGGTCTACTTGTCACGGACGTGATGCCTATATACATGATCATTGCCTTGGATATCGTCATGATTATTTGCTTTTCTATCAATTGCCCAACAGTAATTTGTCTACCCACCATATGCTATTTTCTCGAGAGAAGCCTCTAGTGAAAACTATGCCCCCGGGTCTATCTAAATCATATTACTAAAACCCTAAAAATATTGCTGCCATTTTCTTTTATTTATTATATTTTGTATTTTTGTTTCTATCTATCTATCTATCACATACAATTTAATCTTGCAATTGACCGCCGAGGGATTGACAACCCCTCGTTTGCGTTGGGTGCAAGGATTTGTTGTTTGTGTGCAGGTGCTGCTAACGAGGTGTTGTGTGATTCTCCTACTAGTTCAATAACCTTGGTTTCATAACTGAGGGAAATACTTATCTCTACTGTGCTGCATCATCCCTTCCTCTTCGGGGAAAATACCAACGCAAGCTACAAGCAGGAAGAATTTCTGGCGCCGTTGCCGGGGAGACATCATCAACATCTATCAAGTACCTTTGCATAAACTCTCATCTCCTTGCATTTATTTTATTTGCCATTTGCCTCTCATTTTCATCTCCCCCACTTCTAAAAAGTTTTTTACAAAAATACAAAAATATTTTTTCCGTTTGCCTTTTTGCTTGTTTGCTATCTTTGCTTATGTTGCCATGTGCCTTCTATTTGCTTGCATCTTTGCTTGCTAAAAATCTATTAATATGGATCCTCATCCACTTGCTAATCTTTTCAAAAGACCCAATTATGATGAACCAATTGCTAGTGAGTTGAGTGCACTTGATTTACTCTATGAAGTTTTGCTTGAAAATCATGAATCTGAAAATTGTGATGAAGTGTTAAAAGAAGAAATTTATAAAGTAATACTTGATAGCTCCTTGAATTAAAAGCATGATTGCAATGATGTTACTATAAATTCTGTTAGTGTCAATTGTGCTAATGATATGCAAAACCACAAGCTTGGGGATGATAATTTTGTCATGTCCACTACTTATTGCAATGATCATGATTGGGGTGATAATGCTTTTTATGATCTTGAAAATTTATTTAAGCATCATGATGAATATGATATTGATAATAATGCTTGAAATAATATTGAAAGTGGGTTTGGAAGAGTGTCAACTCTAGGTAAAAATAACCCCACTATTTTGGAAGATTATAAAAAAATTATACATGTGGATCATAAAGAGAGTATTGTTTATGATAACTATATTGTTGAATTTGAGTATGATCCTACATGTAATTATTATGAGAGAGGAAAGTATGGTTGTAGAAAATTTCACGTTACTAAATTACCTCTCTTCATGTTGAGATTGTTATTGTTTCTTTCTTCTTGCTTGCATATGCTAGATATTTCGTGTCGTGATAATTTGTTTGCTTATAAAATGCCTATGCATAGGAAGAGAGTTAGACTTAAATGTGTTTGTCGCATGTTTCATGATGCTCTCTTTGTGTTTCAATTATTATCTTTCGTGTGAGCATCATTGAAATCTCATGTCTATCTTAATGGCCATAAAACAATAGCGCTTGTTAGGAGGCAACCCAATGAATAAAATAATTTTTTATTATTTGTTTCTGTTATTGTGTGTTTTTACAATTATGCTACTGGTATGATTGTGTTTTTGTGTTTTTAATTAGTGTTTGTGCCAAGTAATACCTTTAGGATGATTTGGAAGATAATATAATTGATGCTGTTTGGAAAACAGAAAGTTTTGCGTCCAGTGACCGAATTTTGTTTCTGTACTGGAGCGTCAGAAAAATATGAAATTTTTACACAGTATTGGTATATGAATTTACCACGTTGTCCTAATTTTTCAGAATTTTTGGAGTTACATAAGTATGGATTTTAAATATATTGCTACAGACTGTTCTGTTTTTGACAGATTCTGTTTTTGATGCACAACTTGCTTGTTTTGATGAATCTATGGATTGTATCGGGGGGTATAAGCCATGCTGAAGTTAGAGTACAGTAGGTATAATGCAAAAATAAAATATGAATGGGTTTGCAACAGTACTTAGAGTAGTGATTTATTTTGTTATACTAACGGATCTCACGAAGGTTTTGTTGAGTTTTGTGTGATTGAAGTTTTCAAGTTTTGGGTGAGATCACGATGGATGAAGGAATAAGGAGTAGCAAAAGCCTAAGCTTGGGGATGCCCGAGGCACCCCAAGGTAATATTCTAGGAAGACTCAAGCGTCTAAGCTTGGGGATGCCCCGGAAGGCATCCCTCTTTCTTCTACCAACCATCGGTAATTTTACTTGGAGCTATATTTTTATTCGTCACATGATATGTGTTTTGCTTGGAGCGTCTTGTATTATATGAGTCTTTGCTTTGTTTGCTTTTTAGGTTGATCGTGCTCCGGCGTGGTCAATAACCTCTTGGAGATTGGTTAGCGATTGCTAAGGCGCAACGTCGTTCACGTTTGTAGTCGGATCGTCAAAGTCACCTCCACCAAATCGATAGTTATCATCTCATCGGAAGATTGGGACCCTCGCCTCTATCAGTTACCTTGTTCATTCCACTCATGTGGTGTAGGTGAGGTGGCAAAGACCAAAGCGTGGTCATCATCATGATGGAACCATGTGGGGGTGCATCATATTCCACCATGGCCATCGTCTTGTCCAAAGGAAGGACGAAGTCGTCAAGGATCAGCGCGTCATCGCATATGGGACCTAGCACCAAAGGAGAAGACACAAGAGAGATAGAGGTTAAGTTGTTAGAAATCATAGTGGCCTCACAGGCCCTCTCAACTACCTCACTCTCTCTATGTGGTGGCTCACACACTCCCTCAAGGTAGGTGCACTCAAACTCACATATGGTGGAGTCACTCATCTCACTCAAGTGGTGGGGGTTGTGGCTCTCCTCACATGGGAATTGGGGCAAATCATCATATATGGGGCTAGTGGTGAAGTCACTCTCACTCTCAATATGGTGACATAAGTCTCTCAACTCATCACCAAACGTCGCCGTGGTCGAAGGGAAACTCCCATGCTCAACCATCTCGTCACCGTCGCCGTGGATGAAGGCCGAAGATGGCACATCATCACTCTCGCCTCCAAAGATGGAAGCATCATCCTTGCTCGCCACCTTGTCGCGCGCCTCCAAAGCATATTCCTTGAGTGGATCCGTAGTCGTGGTCGTCACCGCGCCGTCTTCAAAAAGAGTCGTGGTAGACTCGGCATCGTCAATGCCACAAAGAGGGATGGTGGTGAAGTCGAACTTGGGAGCGTCGTCTTGGAGCTCGTCGGGCTTGGACATCTTGGTTGTACCATCCTCATGCTCGTAGTCGTGGAGCTTGGTCATCGCGAAGTGTGCTCGGGGTCGAGTAGCCTTGGCCTTGAGTTCATATTCCGCCATGAGAGCACGAATGTAGAGGTCTTCGAGAGACTCGTAGTTGTTGTGGAAGATAGTCTTGGCGATGTCATTGTTCAATCCCATCATGAAGTGGAACTACATCCAAATGAGGCTGTCCGCACCAACTCATCGCTAGGATTTCTTCATCTTCATGAAGTACTCATCGAGGGACTTGGATCCTTGTATGGTGTTCTCCAATTGGCGGTGAAGATGTTCCATTTATGTAGAAGGCACAAACTCTCGCCGCAATGCTTTCTTCAACTTGGACCAACTCATGTCGAAGCTCGTCGAAGATGTGTGAAGCCACCATGTTGACGCGCAGTCATGGAAGTTTCTTGTGGCGCACTTCACTTGATCTTTGAAAGGGACTTGAAGTAGATTGAGGTAGGTGTCCATCCTGCGCTCCCACGCGAGATACTCCTCGGGGTCTTGACTCCCATAGAAAGGAATCTCGTGGTCGATGTCGAGGTCGTAGTAGCTCGTGGAAGTCGCGGACTTGAGCTTGGGGAGCTTCTCTTGAAGTGCTTGTCGATGAAGATGCCGCATATCCAAAGGCGAAGATGCCTTGAAGTCGCTTGGCGAAGATGCCAAGGTAGGTGGTGAAGTCATCGAGCGGTGGTTAGTGTCGAGCTCGTGACCTTCACACTTGTTCTTTGTTGGACGCCTTGATGTTGGCATCGTTATTTCTTCATGTCGTTGATGGTGTCGATGCTGAGGTGATCTTGCCGAAGATGGAAGCTCGGGAGCATGTGCACTTGAGTGTCTTCTCGAAGATGAGGAAGACCTCTTGCCGATGTTGATGAGGACCTTGAGCTCCTCCATTTGAGCATCCAACTTGGCGTCGATGGTTTTCGTCATGGCATCGAACTCGTCATTGTTGTTGTAGACCGAAGGAGATGATGTGCTTGGCCTATCCATCACAAGACTCGAGCAAAGGTGAGTAGGAAATGAGATAAACAATACCAATATACCGTTCCCAAAGTTGAGGATGTATCCCTTTTCACTCAATGTGGAATGAAAGAATAGGGGAATTGGTACCGGACTTGTTCACTCACACCTACAAAGTAAAGCTTATCGAGTGGCTCGGTTAGGACAAGTGGCACAAAATTCAAGCAAATGTTAATCCAAGATATCGAAAATGTTGAGGAAGATTCACAAAATTGCAATGCAAAGCAAATAGATCAATAGCTATGGTGGTACTAGGAACACACACATGGATAGATAAATGGGATCCGCGCAACCAAGGAATGAGCACAAAATGTGAGAGACCTAGGAAAAGCTTGTGTTGCACGGATACTAGAAGAGACAATAGCTCGATTGCTCAAATTGGCTAGATACACGCTAGTGCACCAACCTAAAAAAGTAAACGTGCCGTCTTCAATCCAAAGTATGCTATGTATGTAGGATCCATGAGTATGTACTATGCAAAATGGCTCAATGCTATTGCTATTGCTTATAAGCTCATTTGTATCTCCTCTTTTGCTTAAAAGTTTTTTGCTCTTTTGCTTCCTTTTTTTTTCCTATGCTTGATACTCGAACCAAGATATGAGACAAGTATGATGGATATGCATGGCAGAGACTTATGGCACAATGTAGATAACAAGATGTTTGCACGCTAAAAGTAGCTATGCGGCATAAGAGTATCACTACGGTGCACAAGTAACGTGGCCCGACAATCCTCAACTCGCTTGTCTCAATGGGTAAGGTACGCAATAGGCTCGAAGCGAACAATGCAATGGCAAGGGAATGGACAATGATGTCGTCGAGATTACCGTCCTTGCTTACGGTTGGGGTGCCAAAAGGCAAAGTGGCCGATGTCGATGTTGAGGCCAAGGCAATGATGAGTAGCGGCGTTGTCGATGTAGAACCGTCCCTAAGTAGCCGAAACACCTTAGGAAACGGAAACCGCAACTCAAAATCTCAAACAAAATTGGGTTAGGGTGGAGGAAGTTTATGGTGCAACAACTATGCGGAAGTTATGGTGGAGGCCTAGGCAAACTTGCCAAAATTCCGAAATTATGATGGAGTCAAATGAGTATGAATTTATTTTTGTGGGATGGAGGGTGTCAATAGCTACATAACGAGCTAAAGAACGTCAAAATTGGACTCTGGATGAATTAGTTATGGACAAAACGGTGAAACAAGAAAGTCTTAATTCCCAGGGGTCGGACATCCGGGGGTAGGCTGGAAATCCGGGAACCAATGTCCAAAATCGCCTGATTTTGTGCTCCAGGGCCCAGATGTCCGGCCGGTAGCCCGGATGTCCGGCCCGACGATTCCAGATCTCAAATTAGGCTCGGGAACTCTATTTGGGTGGAAATTTTTGATCTCAGGGGTCAAAATTGATTGGGGAAAAGAAAAATTAGGGTGGATTTCGTGATGGGAAAGCTAGATCTACTTGCTGAACACGAATCCAATGGATCAAAATCAACAAAATCTCACTAGAACCGTCACAATCATCTTTGCTGAACACACCTATCTTGAGAGAGCCACACGTTTATCATCATTTGTTAGAATACTCTATGTGCTTCACTTAAATTTTTTGAGCTAGGCAGTTGCTCTAGTGCTTCACTTAAATCTTTTTGAGCACGATGGTGGTTAAATTTTGAAGAAATGAACTCTCATGCTTCACTTATATTATTTTGAGAGTTGATTGAAATTTTGAAGAAATGAATTCTCATGCTTCACTTATATTATTTTGAGAATTGATAAGATTGAAATTTTAAAGAAATATTTGCACTCTCATGCTTCACTTAAATCTTTTTGAGAGTCGATAATAGTAACGGTAATTTGCACAAGATATGAATTTGGTCCCAATGTGATGAATATTCAGTAGGGATATAATAAAAACTTTCATATAGATCATTGGATATGATAAGTGTGATTTCTTGCAATAGTTTTGCGATATGGAAATAATAATATGTGAGTCATGTTAGTGAGTAATTGTGATTTAGTAAGAATATTAGTGTTAAGGGTTGTGATTCCCTATGCATGCATGTTAAGTCAATAGTTATGCAAAGAAATTATATCCTACTTATGGTGCATTATTCGGTGTTAGTTATGTTCAATGCATGTTTATGACCGTTTTTGTTTTTTGGTTGGTTGCTTCTCAATCTTTTGCTAGCCTTCATTTGTACTAAGCGGAAATACTGCTTGTGCATCCAAAATCCTTAAACCCAAGTTGTGCCAAATAAGTCCACTATATCTACCTATATGCGGTATTTCAATGCCGTTCCAAGTAAATTTGCGTGTGCCAACTCTAATTTTCAAAATAATTTTCCGTTTTGTGTGCCCGTACCGCTCATGAAGCGGCAGGGGGTGGCCATTATTTTCCATGCTAGGTGTGTTATTCTCACGATGAGTGTTTATTCACTTGTCATTGCACGAGAGCGTGGCTGGTAATCGGGATGCCCAGTCCCACAATGAAATCAAAAATTAATAACAACAAAATTCCTTGGAAAGTGTTGGTATGGAGGGCACCCGTGGATACAGCTAGCCATGGATTGTGAAAGAATGGTGGAAAGGAAATAAACTTTACTTTCGGTTTGGGAACCGCCTATGATGTGTCTAGCATGGAAAATATTGGGAATTCTCGGTCGTTTTCGTTGACAAGAAAAGCATGCCTCTCAAAATTATTTTATCTCTCTAATTTCAGCTTTGAGCTCTGGCACATTTGACAAATCTCTCCTTCCCTCTGCGAAGGGCCTATGTATTTACTTTTATGCAATTTTTATTTTATTTGAGTCTCCATATTCTCTTACAAAAGCACCAACTAGAGAGCACCATTGTCATACTTGTGCATTGGATGTAGCTAATATTTGAGTGTGTTTCATGAATGGATCAATGATTGAGCATAATGGGCTAGGGATAACTTTCTTTAGTGTTGATATTTTGAAAGACATGGTTGCTTGTTAGCATGCTTGAGTATTTATATCTTCATGTCAAATTATAGACTATTGCTTTGAATCACTCAAGTCCAATGTCCATGCTATAAAGGAAAAGAATATGTGATGAATATGATAGGCAGCATTCCACATCAAAAATTCTGTTTTTATCATTTACCTACTCGAGGACGAGCAGGAATTAAGCTTGGGGATGCTGATACGTCTCCAACGTATCTATAATTTTTTATTGTTCCATGCTGTTATATTATCAATCTTGGATGTTTTTATATGCATTTACAACAATTATATATCATTTTTGGAGACTAGCCTATTAACCTAGTGCCCAGTGCCAGTTGCTGTTTTCTGCCCTGTTTTGTTTTACAGAAAATCAATACCAAACGAAGTCCAAATGCCACGAAACTTTTTGGAGATTTTTTTCTGGACAAGATAAACACTAGAAGCTTCGGGAGAGGACCAGACGCCAGAGGAGATGGCCATGAGCCACCAGGGCACGCCTGCCAGAAACCCTCAGGGGAGTCCACGAAATACTTTTTCCGCCGCCGCAAGTTTCTGTTCTCGAGAGATCCCATCTGGAGGCCTTCTCCGGTACTCCGCCGGAGGGGGAATTGATCACGGAGGGGCTCTACATCAACCTTGCTGCCCTTCCGATGATGCGTGAGTAGTTTACCACAGACCTTCGGGTCCATAGTTAGTAGCTAGATGGCTTCTTCTCTCTTTTTGATCTTCAATACAATGTTCTCCTCGATGTTCTTGGAGTTCTATCCGATGTAATCACTTTTTGCGGTGTGTTTGTTGGGATCCGATGAGTTGTGAGTTTATGATCAGATTATCCATGAATATTAGTTGAGTCTTTGCTGCACTCTTTTATGCATTATAGCCTCGTATTTCTTCTCCGATCTATTGATTTGGTTTGGTCAACTGAGTTGATTTATCTTGCCATGGGAAGAGGTGCTTTGTAATGGGTTCGATCTTGCGGTGCTCAATCCCAGTGACAGAAAGGGACATGACACGTATGTATCGTTGCTATTAAGGGTAAAAAGATGGGGTATATTCATACGTGAGTTTATCTTGTCTACATCATGTCATCGTTCTTAAGGCGTTACTCCGTTCTTTATGGACTTAATACACTAGATGCATGCTGGATAGCGGTCGATGTGTGGAGTAATAGTAGTAGATGCAGGCAGGAGTCGGTCTACTCGTCTCGGACGTGATGCCTATATACATGATCATTGCCTTGGATATCATCATGATTATTTGCTTTTCTATCAATTGCCCAACAGTAATTTGTCTACCCACCGTATGCTATTTTCTCGAGAGAAGCCTCTAGTGAAAACTATGGCCCCCGGGTCTATCTAAATCATATTACTAAAACCCTAAAAATATTGCTGCCATTTTCTTTTATTTATTTTATTTTGTATTTTTGTTTCAATCTATCTATCTATCACATACAATTTAATCTTGCAATTGACCGCCGAGGGATTGACAACCCCTCGTTTGCGTTGGGTGCAAGGATTTGTTGTTTGTGTGCAGGTGCTGCTAACGAGGTGTTGCGTGACTCTCCTACTGGTTCGATAACCTTGGTTTCATAACTGAGGGAAATACTTATCTCTACTGTGTTGCATCATCCCTTCCTCTTCGGGGAAAATACCAACGCAAGCTACAAGTAGCAAGGACGGGACGAGAAAGTGCTCGCCAACTACTTCCCTTTGGCGCTTCGGCCCAATGTCAGGTCGTGGTTGATGAACCTGCCTGAGGGCTCCATTTCTTCTTGGGCAGATCTATGCCATCATTTCGTTGGCGCTTACCAGGGTGGCCACAAGCTCCCAGGTCAGCCTAGCGATTTGCAGGTGATCCCCCAAAGAGATGGAGAGAACCTCCGCAAGTACATACAACGGTTCAGCCATGTGCACCACAACATCCCCGACATCCATCACGCAGCTGTTGTTGCCGCGTTCCACATGAATGTGCGCAACCGCAGGATGCGGTCAGAGATGAATGTCGAGCAGGTCAAGACCATCAACGATCTATGCACCTTGGCGGATAGGTGTGCACGTGCTGAAGAAGGGAGGCGATTCCCCGGGGAAGATGCTAGTGCAGACGTCGATTCCGAGGACAACGACGCATCAACCCCACAGAAGAAGAACAAAAAGCGCAAGAACAAGACTGTACTGGCCGTCGAGAGCTTCGGCGACACCAATGCCACCAAGAAGCCGAAGGCAGACATCCTCGGCAAGGAGGTTGCCAGGTGCGATGGCTGCCGGGAAGCTGCGGCAGGCGAGAAGGCCGACAAGACCGGCGAGTCGTACTGCAAGATCCACCGCACCAAGGTCCATGACCTCCAGCAATGCTGGCAAGTAGAGCAACTTGCCGAAAAGCAGAAGTAGGAGTACGAGAAGTGTGACAAGGAGAAGGCCCAAGATGGTGCTGGTGGGTCCAGCAAGCAAGACCATGGTGGCCGCGGAGGCCGCCGTGGCATGGCCAAGCAGCCAAAAGAGAAGGCTGCTCAGGGCCAGCAAGAAGAGGATGATAGTGATGAGGACGGGGGCGGGTCCGACAAGGAGTTCTAAAATGCAGTAGATGCCATGTGTGTTGACGGAGGCGCATCTTTGCACTCCTCGCACCGGCAACTAAAGCAGTGGATCCGTAAAGTCAATGCAGCGGAGCCGGTGATGGAGGAACAGAAGCCACTCAAGTGGTTGCACTCGCCCATCGTCTTTGACGCCGAGGACCACCCTGATCGCACCACTGCGGTTGGGTGTTTGCCGTTGTTGGTCTCACCAACAATTCACAACCTCAAGATGACAAAGGTGATGGTTGATGGTGGGGCTGGCTTGAACTTGATCTCTCCAGATGTGATCAAGAGGTTGTAGATCCCCGACAAGGATCTCGAGGAGACAGGCAGTTTCCAAGGGATCAGTGCGGGAAGGAACAAGCCGAAGGGCCAAGTCACATTGCCGGTCACGTTCGGCAGCGAGCTCAACCATCACACGGAGAAGATTACCTTCGACATCGTCAAGATGCCACTACCGTACAACGGGATTCTGGGCTGCCCAACCCTGGCAAAGTTTATGGCCGCGTCGCACTATGCGTACAACGTCATCAAAATGCCGGGGCCAATGGGGGTCCTCACCATCAAGTCAAACCACAAGGACACAATCATCTGTACTGACAATCTCTACCGGGAGGCAGTGACAACAGCTACCATCGAGGCACTTGCCCCTGCCGTCAAAGCTCTCAGGGGAGAGAAGAAGAAGAAGACCGGCAAGACCTCTATGAAGGACTCCGGGAAGCGCACTTTAGAGTGCAGCGTGCCTGTCGAGGACACACCAGAGAGCTCTACCGGCAAGAGCAAGAGAGCCAAGGCTTCCGCTTCCATGACCAAACAAGTTTCTGTGAAGGGGGGTGGGACGAGTGGCACTTTTTCTGAAAGTGCCACTCTCGACGACAAATAGGAAGTCGAGCTCGTTGCCTTCCTACGGGTGAATGTCGGTACGCTTGCCTGGCAAGCATCTGACATCCCTGAAGTTCTTGGGAAGGCAATTGAGCACTACCTTGCTGTCAGCCCTCATGCAAGACCCGTCAAGCAGAAGGTCAGGAAGCAAGCCTTGGTGCAGAAGCAATATTCCCCACGGAACTCAAATACGGGTCACCTCGAGTCTTGGCCTTCAATGAGAAGGACCAGGATGAGCTGCGGCATGACGATGCCACGCTCCTTGAGGAAGATCATTTCTAGGCTGCTGCTCGTGCTGCACGGTACCAGCAAGCTTTGTGCCGCTACCTTAGCCGCAAAGTGAAATCCAGGGACCTTGAGGAAGGAGACCTTGTTCCTCGTCGGATTCAATCCACGAAGGGTAAAAAACAAGTTGACGCCGAAGTGGGAGGGCCCTTACCGGGTAATACGAGTCACTAGGCCCAGCACAGTCCACCTAGAGACCGACGATGGAACTCCTCATGAAATATTGAGCATCTTCGTAAGTTTTACCCGTAAGGCGCGGTTGCCGGGCTGCCCGGCAACCTCTTTTGTACAAGTTTGCCGACAAGGCATGTAAACCTTTGTACAAAGCCGGGCGCAGATCCCGTGCATAATAAATAAAGTTAAATGTTTCAAAATTCTTTCTCAAAGTACATATTTATTTATATGTTGCAGGCAGTCTTGTGTTACATTTTGCCTTGCATAAGATGATTAACGAACCGTCGAGGTTCTAGCCTCCTCTTTTCTCTTCTTTCTTTTTCTTAAAGGAAGAAAGGATTCCTCGCGTACAAGTTTCCCGGGGCGAGTGACGGTATGGATACCAAAGGACGCGTTCAAGATATCGCCCTACGGCAAGAAGTACAGCAAGGAATGAGCTAAGTTGCAAAACTTTGAAATAAATTCTTTGTTGTAGTTGCGATTCTCCTTGAACGACTTTGGCCTTTGTGGGAGAAACCTGCATGCTAAGAAACCTTGTCGTGATCAACTGCGCTCTTACTTTGCTTTGAGTCTGCTCAGCAACCTAAGCAGCCACGTTGTGACCATCAAGCGTGACCTTGCCGGTAGCGGCACTTCCGGCAAGCTGTTGAGGACCTGTTCCTCAAGCGCTCGCGGCAAGGGTGTGCGCACCGGCAAGTTTCCGGCAAGCGTAGGGTACAAAAATCATGCAAAGACAGAATGGAATAAGGAGAACAGCGCACATACATCCATCTAAAACACAAGTTATAGTACATCAAAGCCAAGTGCAGTCTGACTTAAGATAAACATGTCTTTTGCATGATCTTACACGCGGCAAAGTAAGGTGGCGAGCTTAGCTCGTGACCCCGCCCTCTTTCCTGGGGATTTGGCTAACCCTATCGGCGATAAGCGCAACAAGCTCATCGATGGCCCTGGTATTAGCACCCTTGGGCAGGCTCACGAAGACCTTGGAAAGGTCAATGTTCGGGTTTCGGTACACCACTTTCCTGAGCATCTTGAAGAGGACACCTCGGCAAAGCCTGCGGGACTTTTTGGCAAGGTATGCAGCTCGAGCCCCGTGGTGTTTCTTCAGTGCCTCACCCAAGCTTTCGAAAAAGAAGGCAAGCCTGGCACTGGTGGTGTCCCCTTGGGTGGTGGAGTAGTGGTATTCCGACAAGCCCAGGGCGCGTAGATTGACGGAAATATTCTCCGCGGCGACCACAAGCCGGTCGGCCCAAAGCCTGTAGGCGTCCTTGAGCTTGTTGAAGGAAGTCTCGGCACTTGCAAGTTTAGACTTCTCGTCCAAAAGTTCCTTCATCAAGGTCTTTTCCTGATTTTTGGCTTCGTCAAGAAACAACCCCAAGGTGTTTAGCTTCAGCTCGTGATCTTCAATTGTATCCTTGGCCTTGGCAAGCTCTTGGTTCTTGGTGGATACCAAAGTTTGCAGCTCCGCCAGAGTGTAGACTGCCTTCTCCGCATCCGCTTTGAGTGCCGAAATCTCTTTGCCGTTGGCAGCAAGGTTTGCTTCGACTGATCGCACTTTGTTTTCCAGTTCGATCTTGGCGACCTCTGCAGCTCCGGCAGCATCGATGGCCTCCTTGATCTTGCCGGCATGCTCTGCGGCTTGAGCCTCGATAGCCTCTTTGTGATTCTGCCTTAGTTCCTGGGTTTGTTGGGCAACGAGAGCCTGGATCTCGTTGTCCTTGCCACGAAGCGTAGTAGCAAGCCCGGCTTCACGAGCGGCAAGCTCTTCCTCATGAGCGTCAAGGCCGACCCTGCGCTCATTCAATTTTGCCTCCTCCGCTACTATCTTCCGTGCAGCCTCCTCCTGTGCCTTCTTGACATCAGCCTTCTCCAAAATGAACTTCTCCTGGGCCTTGGCGAGCTGAGTTTGATGTTCATAGAGGTCTTGGAGGCATTCCGCATACCAAATCTGCGTTTCTTCCACGCGTCTCTTGAAATCATCCTCCGCCTTGTCAAGGACGGCCGCCCTGGAGTCCAAGTTATCCGTGCGGTCACGGTGGCACGCCTGGAGTTTCCGGAAGTTCTCGCTCATGGCTTTAAGGAGTTGCTACTCCTTGGTCTCATTGATGTTGGCAGGCAGCTCATCAACGACCTCAAGTCCGGCAGCAGTAAGGACCTCGCCATCCAAGATCTCTCCCTCCATAGGCACCCCGATGCTTGACGTCCCGGGAAGGTTGACGAACAGGTTGTCGCCAATTTTCAAGTATCTGCTTGAGAAGGGTTCTTCAGATACCGAGGGGTTGACGAACAGGTTGTCGTCAGCAACCGCTTTACCGGCCAAGATCGCCCTCCTAGCCAAGTTAGCGCTTGGCGCTCCTGAGACATGAATATCTTCAGTGGCCTCGGCGTTCTGATTACCGCCTTCCTCAGCAGCACCCGCGGTGGCCTCTTTGTGAGCAGCCTTGGCGGTCTCCTCGTCAGTCATCCTGATGGCCTCATCGACAGCAATGTTGCTAGCTTCGTTGGCGGCATCCCGCGCGATCTCCTCGATGGTGGAATCGACGTCCATGTCGTCAAAAGAAGGTAAATCTGAAAGGATGGGGAGGAGACGAAATCAAGACTCAGATCAAGTTCAAGAAAACAAAAAAAAGAAAGAGAGAGAAGGTCAAAAGAAAAAGCTACTTGATGGTAGAAGGCATACCAGACTGAGGCTATGGAGGGGGGATAATTTCCTCCCTGGCAACTTCAGTTGTCGTCGCCTGGTTGCCGGTGGCCATATTTGCCGGCACATCATCAGTGCGAACGGCCTCGTCTGTGGAGGTCCTTGCCGGAGAAACGCTTGCCGGGGGAGCGGTTGATGGAGACGTCCCAGTTGGATCAGCCTCCAGGCATTCCTTCTCGTGACGCTCTGTAGGATCGAAAGTATGTCTAGAGGGGGGGTGATTAGACTACTTGACCAAATAAAACCTAACCTTTTCCGAATTTTAGTTGTTGGCAGATTTTAGCAATAGTACATGTCAAGCATCACCCTACACATGCAATTCTAAGAGTATAGCAGCAGAATGTAAGCAATTGCATATGTAAGTAAAGGAGGGGATCGGAGATTTCAAACGCAATGAAGACACGGTGGTTTTTGGCGTGGTTCCGATAGGTGGTGCTATCGTACGTCCACGTTGATGGAGACATCAACCCACGAAGGGTAACGGTTGCGCGAGTCCACGGAGGGCTCCACCCACGAAGGGTCCACGAAGAAGCAACCTTGTCTATTCCACCATGGCTTGCATCCATGAAGGACTAGCCTCACTCGGGGTAGATCTTCATGAAGTAGGCGATCTCCTTGCCCTTACAAACTCCTTAGTTCAACTCCACATCAGGTTGGAGGCTCCCAAGTGACACCTAACCAATCTAGGAGACACCACTCTCCAAAAGGTAATAGACGGTGTGTTGTTGATGAACTCCTTGCTCTTGTGCTTCAAATGATAGTCTTCCCAGCACTCAAACAACTCCTCACAGATTTGGCTATGGTGGAAGAGGGATTTGAGTGGAAAGCAACTTGGGAAAGGCTAGAGATCAAGGTTCAAATGGTAGGAATGGAATAGCTTGATCTCAACACATGAGTAGGTGGTTCTCTCTCAGAAAATGTATGGTGGAAGTGTAGGCACGTTCTGATGGCTCTCCTTACTGAGAAGGATGTGGTGGAGGGGTATATATAGCGTCCACACAAAATCCAACCGTTACACACTTTTGACTCAACTCGGTGGCACCGATTCAGAAGACTCGGTGGCACCGAACTGTGTAAAAGATATGAACGTTAGGCATTTCGGTGGGACCGATATGGACAACTCGGATGAACCGAAGTGCAACGGCTTAGGGCAAACCTCATCTCGGTGGCACCGATTGCATCAACTCGGTTGGACCAAAGTGAAGCAATAAGGCAACAGAGAGTTGGCAAGCCATCTCGGTGAGACCGATTTGCAAAACTCGGTGAGACCGAAGTAAGTGCAAACGATTACAGAGAGTTGGCAAGGCCATCTCGGTGGGACCGAGATCCATTTCGGTGGATCCGATTTGTTAGGGTTTTGGCAGTGGCTAAGTCTTGGATGAACTCGGTGGGGCCGGATAGGAAATATCGGTGGGGCCGAGTTGGAATGTAGGTTTAGGACATATTTGGGTAGAGAGAGTGGTTGAGGGTTTAGGAATACTGTCACTAAGCACTTGAGCAAAAAGACCATTAAGCAACACCTCATCCCCTTTTAATAGTATTGGCTTTCCTATGGACTCAATGTGATCTTGGATCACTAAACCAAAAATGTAGAGTCTTGATCTTTTGCCAATCCTTGTCCTTAGCATTTTGAGGGGTCCACATCTCTAGTCCATGTCATGCCAATCATTGAACATCCTGAAATCTTAATCTTGAATGGACATTAGTTCAATGAGATATATGTTGTTATGAATTACCAAAACCACCAAGGGAGCAAATGTGCTTTCAATCTCCCCCTTTTTGGTAATTGATGACAACATATAGATCAAAGCTTCGACAAATGATTAAATGAATGAAATACATCGTCGCTTTGAGAAGTATGTGATAAGCAAGAGCTCCCTCTAAATTTGTGCATTATTAAAAAGTTGCGTTTGAATGCAAATGCACAATCGATTAGGCTCATGGGTCACTCTTCCATGTCACATACATCTTGGTGGAGCGCGCAAAAAGATATGATTGGAATAATAGGCACGCATCACCAACACAACTGAATGATCATACAAGATAATGGTAAAGATAAGCATAGATCATCACAATAAGCATAGTATGATCAATCAACATAGTATCTCACAAGCATAAACGACAGAATATCACACAGACACTGTAGCAAGCACACACATCAAACAAAGTATGGACAAGCAAATAAGTAAACACTGTAGCAAGCAAATCAAAAGCAAGGACTCTCTCTCTCTCTCTCTCGAAGCCTATGATCTATACAAATTCTCCCCCTTTGGCAACAAGTACCAAAAAGATCGAATAGGTATAGCACTAGTCGGCACTCTAGGCACGGTCCTCCGAAGCTCCGGAAGGCGATCTCCTGCTGGCGGCTCCGGTGTGCGTAGACGGCGTTGAGAGGAGAGCATCCGCAAAGGCTTCTGCAGATGTTTGCTGGGCTGGTGGAGTAGATACCGGCGGTGGCACTATGGCAGTAGCGGCTGGTGCAGATACTGTGGTCCTCGGATCCACAATTGGCACTGCAGCAGACCTGGTTGCCCTAGGCATTGTCTGAAATCGCTCTGTGGTCAGTCTGTCATCTCCACTGTCATCTGATCTGGCTAGCTTGACAGCATCAACATCACCCTGCAGCTGTTCTACTGAAGTCTGAATCTCTGTAACTTTGACATCCAAATCATGAAATTTTGTCTCAATAATCCGCTCAAAACTAGCCTGGGTCTAGGTGAGGTTGGCCAAACTTCGCTCAATCCTCAGAGTGGCTTCAAGCAGATATGTCATTTGATCCTTAGGTGTCTTGAGATTGGCAATTTGAGCACTGGGAGCTGATGCCTCCTGAGCTGCTTTTGCTTCTTTGGCTTTGCGGATTTCCTCTTGAGCTTGTGCTGAAGTGGGATGCAAAGGATCCATCACTATAACATTGTCCTCAAAGTATGGATGCAATGGCAAATGCTCTCGATCAAGAAGGTATGTGCTGGTTCCAACCTTGGAATTGATCAATAGCTGAATATGTGGAGCATATCCGCACGATCTCTTCTGATCTGCTGCAGTCCTCTTGATAGTTTCTACTATCAGGCTCATCACCTTGAATTTCTGAGGTGTATCAAACAAGTGCAGCAAATTGATGGAGTGGCCACGAATCATCTTATCATCGCCTGACTTGGGTAACAAGGTGTACCGCAAGATTGTGTTTGTGGTGGCCAGTCCTGGTAGAAAATGCTTCACTGATCCAAGTTTGTGTGTCTCTATATCCTTCTGAGGAATTGCAGTGTACATGTTGGCCATGGAGTTATGATCCATCTTGAGCTTGGCATAAATGTCTATATCATCATCCTCTTCCTTGGGTGCACCAAGAAGACTTGCCCACTCAGAGATGGTAGACTGGTACCTTATACCCTCAGTCATCCACACTATTCTGCCATCTGGATAGAAATGAGCAGTAGAGTAAAATTGCATGACCATCTCATCATTCCACTTGGTCAATTTCTGTCCAACAAACTCATCAACTCCTGCAATCCTAAAGCTCTCATGGACATGGGGAAAATAATCCTCATTCTCATCGATGTATTCCCAGTCCACCCACTTCATGTCACTGACTATGGGCTTCTTATCAAGCAAAACTGTCTCATAAAAGTCATGTTGTTCACGAGTGTGAAAGCAATAATCACAAGCTGTCCTTCTCCTTATAGCATAAGCATCTGACTGTCTCCACTGACGCAGTCCTTTATCCTTTCTTAGCATCATGTTTTCTGCGACTGGGTGTGCATTGTCATGGTCTGGAATCTTAGGCTTCAACTTTCTGAGCACTAGTGGCTCTTCATCAACATTTGACTCAGGCACTGGGGCCTTGTTCTTCTCTGCAGCTGAAATGTTCTTGGTTGACCTCTTGGGTGCTGGCACCTTTGGCTTGGACTTGGAGGGTGCAGCAGTCTTGCTTGCATCAGACATGAGCTTTTGAGCTTTTGCTGGGGGTGCATTTGCTGGCTCATCCTCCTCCTCATCAATCATCATGGAGGGTCTGCCAATCACACGGGCAGTAGTTTTCCTTATCCTCTTCTTCTTGCCACCTGCTGCTGGTTCTGCGTCACTAGGCTCTTCAAGAGTGAATTGCATAGTCTGCTTTGGAACTTTCCTCACAGCAGTTCTTTCTTTGGTGGATGATGGTTTGGTGATGTACTCCTTAGCAAGCACAACTCTTTTCTTCTTAGATGCAACTTCACTTGCAACGAAATCTTCATCCTCACTGTCTGAGGTTTTCTTCTTCCTTGTTCTGGTTGCAGCTTTTGGAAGATCTGGAGAGCCCCTCTCTCCCTCATAGAAACTCTCATTAGGGCTTGACCCTTCACTTATTACTGCATGATGTTCAGACCTGTTCTGACTGTCACTGCCACTTGACATCTTGCTGAGCTGACCCTGTGAATAGATGGGAATGGGTAGAGTAGACGAGTCATCACAAAAAGCAGATAGTTTTCATAAAATTTGAGTTCAACTTTTAGTTTCAAGTTTTCACAGGATGCATTTCGGATGGACCGAGTTGATCATCTCGGTAACACCGAAGCATACAACAGAAACCTTGCATGCCATTTCGGTCAGACCGAGATGGGTTTCGGTGGCTCCGAGATGCTAGGGTTTCACTGAGACTTTACTTTCGGTCTCACCGATTCATACAACTTGGTGGTACCGAGACGTACTAGTGCTATGGCCAGAGGCCAAATCGGTGGGGCCGAAAATTTCGAATCGGTCGGTCCGAGATGCATTCGGCGGAAACTTAAACCTAGAAATTTCGCTTGAATCTAATCTACGGAATTTTCCTGGTGGATTTAGCATTGCAATCATGGCATGAATCATGGCATTCCTAACGTGCATTGAATCGGAAATTGGAAGCACGAAAGGGATCGAATCTCACCCTAACTCGGTGGAGATCCTCTACGGAGGCAACGGCGGTGGAGATAGCCGTTGACGGCGACGGAGTCCTGCGGCAAGGGCGTGCTGGAGATGACGGCGAAGTCCGAAGACGAAGGGCGACGGCAGCGACGGGGAGCGGGAACGAGTGGGGTCGAGAAATTTCAACCGTTCGGTCGGCGCGATATATATACCCGTACACTGTCGGTGGCGTCGAGTTGAACAACTCGGTGGCACCGATATGTGTACCTGCACGCAGTTTAGCACATCGGTGGCGCCGAAATGGTTCAATTCAGTAGCACCGAGATGAAAACCTAGATCAATCTAAGTGATTTTGGTTGGACCGAGTTTGAGTGAGTTGGTTCGGCCGAAATCAATTAGAAGGTTTTGGAGGTTCAGCCCTTTCAGATCGGTGGCTCCGAGTGCTCCTCACCCGGAGGGTCCGAAAAATACTTGTTCAATTTTTGTGATGCAGCAAGAATAGAATTTGAGACAAGAAAGCATAGATAGCTAGAGAAGGTTCTTAGGCATTCTTGTACATCCACTTGGCCAGAAAAACCAAGACAATCAAAACTACAAATGGATGTCCTCGAATGATGAAAGTATGCAAACCAACATGCTCACACAATAAGATTGCAAATGAAATATGTGTCAAACATGCACAACCAATTCTAGCATCTATCAAACAGTGGTGATGACTAGGTCATCTATATATGAGTATATTGACTTAGGAGCCAAATGAGAACATTTGATCATAGGTCATACTCATCGTTTAAGCACAAGTGGGGTTACCACTTTTACATAAAGCATTAATGTGTTCACACCATTAGAGTTGCTTTAGCTCAATTGTTTAGAGCAAAGCTCCCCCTAGATGTGATATTCCCCCTAAGAGGGATGAACTAACCTTGGGTTTTGTCGATGATGACTTCATGTAGATGTTGAAGATGTGGATGCTCAATGTTGATGTAGACCATCAAGAGTTGGGAGCAATCCTTTGGAGTTTTGTGCTTTCAATACCTACATGGGTTAGTCCCACACAAGTAACATACAAGGATATCCATAGACATAGAGTGAAATACACATATGATGATGTCCATGAATGCATTGATTACCTTGTCCCTTGCCTTACCAACAAGAGGGTTTGTGACTCCATGAACTAGTGCAAAATGTGGAAGTTGGTTGCACAAGTCCTTGCCATAAATAATATGAGTGAAGTTTGTTGGCGGAGTCACCCTCAAGAACTCTCTAGTTCTTCTTCTTTTGGACCCACATCAGCTTGATGGGAATCCTTGGAGTTGTAGTAGCACTTGATGAAGTAGAGCATGATGAAGTCTTGGGAACCCACTTGACCATGGCTTGAGGAGCTTCTTCAAATGAGTCAATCTCTTCTTGAAGCTTGTCCTTGCCTTTTAGCTTGTGGTCTTGTGGTGGAAGATCTTCTTGAGCTTGTGTTCCCTTGAAGGAAGTAGGATCATACTTCTCTTGTTGAGGAACAAACTTTGTCTTGGGGTATTGATCTTCTTCCCACTCAACTCCATCGGCATTGAACTTTCGTTCAAAACCAACACCTTGGTTCTTCCGGTGCCTTCCTTGCTTGCGTACAATTTCCTCAAATTGCTTACTCCCAGCAAGGCTCTTGTAGACACCTTTTTCTATAATTCCTTTCAATAACACATTTTCTTGCTCAAGTGTAACTTGGCTAAGAGAATCATTAGTGGAATCAATAGAACTACTAGAACCAACAACATTGGATTTAGCAATGTTATTGTTACTACTAGAGGTAGAACCATTTTTACCCGTGTTGCTAGTTTGCTTAGGTTTATCTTGTGGCATAAAGGTAGACAAGAGTAAACGTTTGGCAAGATATGAAGAACTCTTCTTTCGAAGATCGTCATTGATAGCTTTAAGAAACTCATGCTCTTGCTCTAAATTTAGCTTCTCGAAGCGTAGCTTCTCATGAGTTCTTAGAAATTCTCTATGATCCTCTTGAGTTGTTTCATGAGCTAACTTAAGAGCATTTAGTTCTTTAGGTAGACGCTCAATCACCTTCATAGCATTGTCACTCGTTTCCTCTTGACTATCATGATTACTAGCATTTTCATTATAGCTCACATTACTATCCTTGTCAACAAGTAAATCATCATCACCAAGCAAATCATCTTCATCACTATTGAAATCAAGATACTCGGGGTGTGATACCTTGGGGCCTTTTGCCATGAAGCATCTTCCAATTCCTTCATTTGGTGAGTCAAATAGATCATAGGAGTTGGAGGACACAAGTGCAAGTCTGGCAACACCTTCATCTTGACTATAGTCGGAGTTGGAGTGATAACTTCTCTCGGAGTGGTTGTCGGAGTCGGAGCCGGAAACCCATTCACCAACATGAGCTTGATGTCTTCTTCTTGTGTAGCTCCTTGATGACTTGTCCTTCCTCTCCGAATCCTTGCTTCTTCGAGAGTGTCTTCGTTCATAACGAACATCTCTACTCCTTCTCTCCTTATGAGGTGATTCATCTCTTCTATGTCTTCCTCTTGGTGATTCATCTCTTTTCTTGTAGGGAGCCGTGCACTCATTGGAGTAGTGTCCGGGCTTCCCACAATTGTAACAATTACGGTCACCACTTGATGATCTTCTCTCATAGTGTCTTGAGCTAGAGCTTCTTTCTTTCCCTTTGTTCTTGTAGAACTTGTTGAACCTTTTCACCATTAGGCTAATCTCTTCATTGGATACTAGCTTGTCACTTGAAGTTGTTGGAGCATCGGTTGAGGCTTTGTAAGCACCACTTGATTTGTTGTGCAGCTCCTCTTTGTCCTTGAGTGACATTTCATGAGCAACAATCCTTCCAATGACTTCCGTGGGCTTGAGATCTTTGTAATTTGGCATCATTTGGATCAATGTGCAAACGGTATCATATTTTCCATCCAAAGCTTTAAGTGTCTTCTTGATGATGAATTTGTCGGTCATCTCTTCACTTCCTAAGCCGGCAATCTCATTTGTGATGAGAGCAAGCCTAGAGTACATCTCAGCGACTCCTTCACCATCCTTCATCTTGAACTTGTCAAGTTGACTTTGAAGCACATCCAACTTAGATTCCTTGACGGACTCGGTACCCTCATGCATATCAACCAAAGTATCCCAAATTTCCTTAGCATTCTCGAGGTGGCTGATTTTGTTGAATTCTTCGGGACATAGACCGTTGAATAGAATGTCACAAGCTTGAGCATTGTATTGCAACATCTTTAATTCTTCCGGGGCTGCTTCACGATCCGGTTCCTTGCCATCCTCAAAGAAGTCACCTTGCAAGCCAACACGAACAACAGCCCAAACGGCGGGGTTACGACCAAGAATATGCATTTTCATCTTATGTTTCCAACTAGCAAAGTTTGTACCATCAAAATCTGGACCTCTACAGTGATAGTTACCCTCACTAGACGCCATAATCTCCTAGGTTGTGAAACCAAGGCTATGATCACCAAAGCAATGGAAATCAACGCTTACGGAGACCAAAGCTCTGATACCACTTGTAGGATCGAAAGTATGTCTAGAGGGGGGGTGATTAGACTACTTGACCAAATAAAACCTAACCTTTTCCCAATTTTAGTTGTTGGCAGATTTTAGCAATAGTACATGTCAAGCATCACCCTACACATGCAATTCTAAGAGTATAGCAGCGGAATGTAAGCAATTGCATATGTAAGTAAAGGTGGGGATCGGAGATTTCAAACGTAATGAAGACACGGTGGTTTTTGGCGTGGTTCCGATAGGTGGTGCTATCGTACGTCCACGTTGATGGAGACTTCAACCCACGAAGGCTAACGGCTGCGCGAGTCCACGGAGGGCTCCACCCACGAAGGGTCCACGAAGAAGAAACCTTGTCTATTCCACCATGGCTTGGGTCCATGAAGGACTAGCCTCACTCGGGGTAGATCTTCACGAAGTAGGCGATCTCGTTGCCCTTACAAACTCCTTGGTTCAACTCCACATCAGGTTGGAGGCTCCCAAGTGACACCTAACCAATCTAGGAGACACCACTCTCCAAAAGGTAATAGACGGTGTGTTGTTGATGAACTCCTTGCTCTTGTGCTTCAAATGATAGTCTTCCCAGCACTCAAACAACTCCTCACAGATTTGGCTATGGTGGAAGAGGGATTTGAGTGGAAAGCAACTTGGGAAAGGCTAGAGATCAAGGTTCAAATGGTAGGAATGGAATAGCTTGATCTCAACACATGAGTAGGTGGTTCTCTCTCAAAAAATGTATGGTGGAAGTGTAGGCACGTTCTGATGGCTCTCCTTACTGAGAAGGATGTGGTGGAGGGGTATATATAGCCTCCACACAAAATCCAACCGTTACACACTTTTGGCTCAACTCGGTGGCACCGATTCAGAAGACTCGGTGGCACCGAACTATCTAAAAGATATGAATGTTAGGCATTTCAGTGGGACCGATACGGACAACTCGGATGAACCGAAGTGCAATGGCTTAGGGCAAACCTCATCTCGGTGGCACCGATTGCATCAACTCAGTTGGACCGAAGTGAAGCAATAAGGCAACAGAGAGTTGGCAAGCCATCTCGGTGAGACCGATTTGCAAAACTCGGTGAGACCATAGTAAGTGCAAACGATTACAGAGAGTTGGCAAGGCCATCTCGGTGGGACCGAGATCCATTTCGGTGGATCCGATTTGTTAGGGTTTTGGCAGTGGCTAAGTCTTGGATGAACTCGGTGGGGCCGGATAGGAAATATCGGTGGGGCCGAGTTGGAATGTAGGTTTAGGACATATTTGGGTAGAGAGAGTGGTTGAGGGTTTAGGAATACTGTCACTAAGCACTTGAGCAAAAAGACCATTAAGCAACACCTCATCCCCTTTTAATAGTATTGGCTTTCCTATGGACTCAATGTGATCTTGGATCACTAAACCAAAAATGTAGAGTCTTGATCTTTTGCCAATCCTTGTCCTTAGAATTTTGAGGGGTCCACATCTCTAGTCCATGCCATGCCAATCATTGAACATCCTGAAATCTTAATCTTGAATGGACATTAGTTCAATGAGATATATGTTGTTATGAATTACCAAAACCACCAAGGGAACAAATGTGCTTTCACGCTCTTCTCCTGCTCCCATGCCAATGTCAGTAGTGAACATCTCAACACCCACGCTCGCCAAAGGAAAGTGAATAGTGGCCTCACGCTAGGGGCTGCGCTGGGGGCTAGTTTCCGAGACGTCGTCGTCCGACGCCATGCATGTTGCTGGCTCCTCTTCTGCTCTGGTCCTCAGCCTCTTGGCCATCCTTTGCGCCAGGGTTTCCCTGTCACTGTCAACCAAGGCAAGGCAAAGCAAGTCAGGTTAACGCAGGCAGGAAATCAAGAATTGAATGAAGAAAATTGGGGATATATACTCCTCGTCCTCCTGATCATCGCTAAGGATGGAGAGATCATACAAGCCTTCAGGCCTGCTGCTGGAGGAAGGCGGCGGGGTAGAAGTCATGGCCCGTTTAGTTGCCGCAGGCACAGCAGGACGAGACGACCCGGCCGCTCCGGCAGCCGGCACGGCTATACTCTTCGAAGAAGTACACCGCATTCGCTGCTGTTGAGGGGTTTGGCGTTGAGTCTCTCGTCGCCCGGCAACCTCGCCGGTCGCCTCCCCACCGGTGACCTCCTCACCCGAGGGCGAAGAGCGAACCGGCTCCCTGGAAACGGCTCTCCGGAGGACACGAGTCCTCCTTGCTGGAGCAAGGGGCTCCTTGAGCGCCTGCCCCTCAGCGGCCTCTTTACTCTGACCTCCGGTAAGTTGCTCTCGCCTCCCGGCAGACTCTTCCGGCGACTTGCTTACCAACCCTTCCTCATTCCCCTCCTCGTCATTGGATGCCAAAGAGTCGGAGCCGCCGGCATCCCTAGCCAACTTTGCCTCCGCTGCTCTCCTGGCAATATGCTCCAGCTCCACCTGAGTGGTGTCACGGTAGAAGTCCTTCTCCTCTAGGATAGGCTTCTCCACCAGCGTATCGAACCATCTTCTCACCGCGTCTTTGGGTGGTGCTTGCCAACTCCCCTCCACACCTTGGGCATTGCAAGATGGCATCATGGCGATGATAGCATCCTTGGCAGAGTTGTTGCACAGCGGCACCGCACCTGTCGGCCAGTTAAACTTACCGCCAGCGTGAAAGAGCATGCCGCAGAGAGCCGCGTGCTGCATCACCGTCAGGTTGGTGTGAAGCCCTGTGTTCACCCGCATGATGTCGGCCGCATTCTGGTAATCCCAAGTAGGCCTTCCTCTATTCTGAAGAGGGGCAATATGGTGGCGAAGGAAGTCGGCCCCCACCATCTCGATGGTGAGGCCGACGGCCCTGAGGCGGAGAATGTGGGTCGTGGTGATTTCGAGCTAGGCATCCTTGTCATCAAAGTGGTCCCAGCTCTCGATGCGTTTCACCTTCTTTGTTCTGGGCTTGCAGAAGTCAGGGAACCTGTCGTCCTTGATCCAGCACCACTCTCCACGCCATTCGCTCCATTCCTGATCAAACAGCCCAGGGAGATAAGCATCCCCGTCCCTAGGAATCCAAGCAATACAGCCGGAGAGGGTGTCCGCCTCAATGCGGGGGATGAAATAGTGGCGGAACAGAGCTGCGCTAGGCATTGCTCCAACAAAGTTTTCGCAAAAATGCGCAAAAACGGCCAGACAGGTCATGGCATTCGGTGTGAAATCTAAGAGGTGGAACCCATATGTGTACATGATCTTGCAGAAGAACTCAGAGAAAGGAGGGACGAGCCCGCAATAGAAGTAAGCGACGAAGAAGGGGTACTTGTCGTCGCTGGGCTGAACGGAGCCGGGAAGAACATCAGGCGCGGAGTGGGCTTTAGTGTCCTTCCCCCACATGATCGCATACCGCTCAACTAGGTCATGCTCCTCCAGCACCGGCTTGAAAACGATGTTGCCCCTCCGCAGCGCCGCCCACTCCGTTTCCCCTGCCTTCGCATCCGGATCAGCCGCCTTCCCCGGTTTATTCCGACTACTCTTGGGCGCCATAGCTGCGCAAGGTGGACGGATTCAGAAGCCGGCGGGGGGCGCGACGAGGTGGTGAAAGAAAAAGGCGCTCTGACGCGAGGTTGAAGACGACGACGAACTGGCTAGATTGGGAAGAGGGGGGTAAATGAGCAGCGCCCCTCGCGGTTTCCTTTTTTATGGGGAAGGCGCGGGGGCTGGCTCTTTTCCGTCCTATGTGGCAGCGCTTTCAGGCGCACCACCTCCTGTCGCCGTTCCGCTCCACCTCTCTCACGCCTGCATTTAATGCGCATCATGGGCGGGTGCGGTAAAAGAGAAGATTACAACAGTTATCCTCTGCCACGTGCCGCCTGTGCACTGTTTGGGCCTAGCCCAACAACGCCTCGCGGTACTAAGACATGGGTGCCCTCGTACCCAGACTTGTGCACAGACGGTTGTAGCCTCCCATCCGGCAAGAGCTTGCCAGAGGATAACTATGACTCAAGACTCAACACCAAGACCGTGAAGAAGACCTCAAGGCAGGTCATCGAGAAGTACTATTCTCGTACTGAAGATCGACGCTGCCCTTGCCAACAAGCTCCACCCCGGCAAGGTGAAGACCAAGACTATGGTTGCCGGCAAGCCCCCTTGCCGACAAGCAAGGCCCGGCAAGCTCCGTGCCAGCAGGCTTGTTCTACTCCGTTAGCACTCCACCTCACCATCGACCAAATAGGCTCGTATGCTAGGTGTCGAGCGGGCAGCAGTCAACATAGCCGGCCAAGGCACGTGTCAGCACGCCATGCCAAGATTAATTTTAATGACAACCATCCCTGGGATGTGTCAAGATTACAGGAGGGCGCCAGGACCGGTGGTACAGATCTTTGGCCCAAGGCCTCGCCTCCCCAACGTGGCACCTAACAGTGCATTAAATGTGTTTGTCTTACCCCATCGGAAGATAGACGTGGTGATGGTGCAAGTCACTGTTCATACTCTGTAATGACCGTATTAGCCATTGTGGTAACCCCTTGGCCTATAAAAGGAGGCCCACGGCTACAGGTAGAACGGTCGACACCCAGCTCAATTACAGGTAGTAGCTGCATTTCCCGTGCACCTTGCTGGAAGACTGCGCTCCTTGTAACTTGAGTTCATACACGATCAAACACAAAACAGGAGTAGGGTTTTACGCTCATAGCGGCCCGAACCTGGATAAACCCCCAGCGTGTTCTTGCACCTACTGAAAATCTGCTCTTTCTCCCATGCATGTCCCCTGAGCCAAATCGCAAAGGGGCCCGTTCGGTCCCATAGATCGTCGTTTCCCAAGACACTCCTGCTTTGTTTGATCTTTATAGGGGCAGATATACCATCATGCCGGAGGACATTTACGCTTATTGGGGCCTGGCACCGCCCCCAGTACCTGAGCCAGCACCTGTGCCAGCACCCGCTCAAGAGCCTGTTTATCAGTGGGACCCTCAGTAGCCCCAGTATTATCCTAGAGGGGCAGACTTCGACCCATGGCCGTTGACCAACTTAGGCCAAAAGCCTAAGCTTGGCGGAGTATGTATTTCTCACCGACATTACATTAATGTTCACACAATCATTCTAGTTGTCGGTGTTCATCCTTTTTCATTGTATATCCATGTTAGTTTTATTTTCGCTTTCTTCTCGTGTGTTCGAAAAAACTTTCGAAAATCCAAAAAATTAGTTGTAGTTTCTTTCTTGTTTACATAGTTTGTAGTATTAAAAGAAAACCCAAAAAGATTTCTCGTTTATTCTTTTGCTTGTTGGGAGTTCTCTCGTGTAAATAGTTTTTCTCATTTTTGCTTTTCCTTCCTTAATTTGCCTTCTTCAGAAAAACTCAAAAACTCCAAAAATATTTCAGTGTGTTTCTCTGAATTTCTTTTCTTTTCGTTGAGTCGTAGTAAGGAGAAGACCACGACGAAAATGTTGAGTGGCTCTCATATGCTTTATTGTTGAACTAACAAAGAGCCACTATTACTTTGTCTTCTCCTTTGAATAAATGTTTGCAGATTCCAGCTTAGTCCACGACACTCTTGCACTATTATTATTTTCATATCATTCGGTCGTGCAAGTGAAAGGCAATAATGACGATATTTGAAGAAATGATTGCGGTGAAGAAAAGCTAGTATGAACTCTTCTTGTTTTTGTCTTTGTAAATATGTTTAGCTCAATATTCATGATTCAGCATTATAATGAGTAAACATGTTTGTGATGACAATTAGAGATCATAGTCGCTCATGCCATGCTTAAATAGCTAGGAGTGGATAATGATTTATCTTGAGTGTCAACATGCATTAAAATGATTGTGATGTAGTATGTTAGCATGGTATCCTCCTCTGAGTAATTCGAGTGGCTTGACATGGCACATGTTCACACATGTAGTTGAATCAAAACCAACATAGCCTCCATGATTTTTATGTTCAGGGTGCTGATATCCTACTCATGCTCGTGTTCAATATTAATTATTCGCAGTGCATGTCTATGACCGTTTTCGCTCTCTAGCTGGTCGCTTCTCAATCTATTTGCTAGCCTTCGCCTGTACTAAGCGGGAATACTGCTTGTGCATCCAAAATCCTTAAACCAAAGTTGTTCCAGATGAGTCCACTATATCTACCTATATGCGGTATTACCCTGCCGTTCCAAGTAAATTTTCATGTGCAACCTCTAAACATTCAAACGAACATCTGTTTTGTGTGCCCGTACCGCTCATGGAGCGACAGCGGGCATTCATTATCTTCCATGCTAAGTGGGTTATTCTCAGATGAGTGTTTATTCACTTGTCGTTGCATGAGAGAGGCTGGTATCTAGGATGCCCAGTCTTGTGATCAAAATCGAATTATATAATGCAACAAACTCCCCCGGAAAGTTGTTGGTATGGAGGGCACCCGTGAATTCGGCTAGCCATGGCTTGTGTTGGTATGGTGGAGGTGGAGTAAACTTTACCTTTCCGCTTGGGAAACGCCTATAATGTGTTTAGCATGGAAGATATTGAAAATTCTTGGTCGTAACGTTGACAGGAAAAGCATACCTCTCAAAATTGTTTTTAATCTCTGATTTAAGCTCCGAGCTCTGGCACCGCTACAAATCCATGCTTCCCTCTGCAAAGGGCCTATCCATTTACTTTTATGTTATTTTACTTTTATTATTGAGTCATCACCTTCTCGTTTAAGCACCAGTTGGAGAGCACTATTGTCATTTTTATGCATTGAGTATAGTTAATGTTGGGTGTGACCATGACTGGATATCCTCTACCCTAAATTACAATGTTTAGTTGTTGCTTGAACCTCAGAGGTGCTCTGCATTTATGTTTTGTGGTCTCAGAAAGGGCTAGCGAGATACCATGTTATCATATTGTATCATGATTGTTTTGACGAATTGTTGGCATCCGAGATATTTTATTATTGCCCGCTAGTTGGTTATGTTATTGCCATGAGTAAATGTGAGACCTAAGTGTTATCATTCATGTGGTTAGTTCATAATCTTTGCCGAAAACTTGGATGCTAGTTAAGTATGTATACAGACAACAAGAACAAAAGAGTTTGTAAAAGTTTTTCTTTGTCACTTTCAGTTTGTCAACTGAATTGCTTGAGGACAAGCAATGAGTTAAGCTTGGGGGAGTTGATACGTACCAAACGTATCTACTTTTCCAAACACTTTTGCTCTGGTTTTGGACTCTAATTTGCATGATTTGAATGGAACTAACCCGAACTGACGCTGTTTTCAGCAGAATTGCCATGGTGTTATTTTTGTGCAGAAATAAAAGTTCTCGGATGGACCTGAAAATTTACAGAGAATATTTTCAGAATATATAAAAAATACTGGCGAAAAGAATTACCAGAGGGGGGCTACCCAGGCGCCACAAGCCCAGGGGGCGCGCCCACCCACATGGCGCGCCTGGCAGGCTTGTGGGCCCCTAGCAGCTCCGGCAACCCTAACTCCAACGCTATAAGTACCAATTCGTCCAGAAAAAATCAGAGAGAAAGAATCACCTTGTTTTATGATACGGAGCCGCCGCCACCTCCTGTTCTTCATAGGGAGGGCTGATCTGGAGTCCGTTTGGGGCTCCGGAGAGGGGGATTCGATGTTGTCGTCATCATCAACCATCCTCCATCACCAATTTCATGATGCTCACCACCGGGCGTGAGTAATTCCTTTGTAGGCTTGCTGGACGGTGATGAGTTGGATGAGATTTACCATGTAATCGAGTCAATTTGTTAGGGCTTTGATCCCTAGTATCCACTATGTTCTGAGATTGATGTTGCTACGACTTTGCTATGCTTAATGCTTGTCACTAGGGCCCGAGTGCCATGATTTCAGATCTGAACCCTTTATGTTTTCATGAATATATTTGTGTTCTTGATCCTATCTTGCAAGTTATATGCACCTATTACGTGTTATGATCCGCATACCCCAAGGTGACAATAATTGGGATTCTTTTCGGTGATTACCGTAGTTTGAGGAGTTCATGTATTCACTATGTGTTAATGCTTTGTTCCAGTTCTCTATTAAAAGGAGGCCTTAATATCCCTTAGATTTCCTTATGGACCCCGCTGCCACAGGAGGGTAGGATAAAAGATGTCATGCAAGTTCTTACTATAAGCACGTATGACTATATACGGAATACATGCCTACATTACATGGATGAATTGGAGCTATTGTGTATCGCCCTAGGTTGTGACTGTTACATGATGAATGTCATCCAACATAATTACCCATCACTGATCCAATGCCTACGCTTTTCGCATATTGATCTTTGCTAAGTTACTTTGCTACTGCTACTGTTACAATCACTACAAAACTGTTACTGTTGCTACTGTTACTACTGCTATCAAAATTATCATACTACTGTGCTACTAAACACTTTGCTGCAGATATATAGTTCTCCAGGTGTGGTTGAATTGACAACTCAACTGCTAATACTCGTAAATATTCTTTGGCTCCCCTTGTGTCGAATCAATAAATTTGGGTGAAATACTACCCTCGAAGACTGTCGCGATCCCCTATACTTGTGGGTTATCAAGAGCGATGTGATCGCGAGAGCATTTTTCCCTTATCGGTTGTGCCGATAAACAGAAGGCTGAGTATGAAAAGCGCGAGAAGGGGAAGGGCCAAGACGGTGCCAGTGGATCTGGCAAGAGGGGTTGTGGTGGCCGAGGAGGTCGTCGCGGCAAGGCTAAGCAGTAGAAGGGGAAACCTGCTCGAGGCCGAGACAAGAAAGAGGAAGATGATGATAAGGATGATGATGAGGACGAAGATGAGTCCAGCGAATGAGAATTTCAGAAAATAACTGAAGTCATGTGCATTGACGGGGGTGCATCTTTGCACTCCTCTCACCGCCAACTCAAGCAGTGGGCGCGTGAGGTCAATGCGGCAGAACCGGCAGTGGGTGCTCAAAAGCCACTCAAGTGGTCCCACACGCCCATCATTTTTGATGCGGAGGATCACCCTAATCGCACAACTGCGGTCGAGTGCTTGCCGTTGCTAGTTTCACCAACAATACGCAACCTCCAAGTCACAAAAATGTTGGTTGACGATGGGGCCGGTCTAAACTTGATTTGACCAGATGTCATCAAGAGGTTACAGATTCGCGATAAAGATCTCCAGCAGACAGGCACGTTTCAGGGGGTCAATCTGGGAAGGAGCCAACCCAAGGGGAAGATCACTCTGCCGGTGACGTTTGGCGGGGAATTGAATTACAAAACAGAGAAAATTGTGTTTGATGTGGTTATGATTCCTCTGTCTTACAATGGAATTCTTGGTCACCCAGCTTTGGCAAAGTTCATGGCAGCGTCCCATTATGCCTACAACACTCTCAAAATGCTAGGGCCGATGGGAGTCATCACCATAAACTCCGATAAGAAAGATGCAGTGATTTGCATCGACAAGCTTTACAGAGAAGCCGTTGCAGCGTCCACCGCCAAGGCACCCGCTCCCGCCAAAAAAAAAGAAGAGCAAGAAAAGCGGCAAGACCTCTGACAAGTCTTCCGGAAAGCGCACCTCTTCGGAGTGCTGCTCACCCGTTGATGATGTGCCGGAGAGTTCTACTGCCAAGAAGTCCAAAGCTACTCCACCAGCAACCAAAAAGGTGCTGGCAAAGGAGGACGGCACAGGCGGTACCTTCACTGTCAGTGCCTCTCTTGATAGCAAATAGGAAAGCGCGCTCATTGCCTTCCTGCGGGCGAATGTTGATGTGTTTGCATGGTAACCATCTGACATCCCCGGTGTTCCCAAGGAGGTAATTGAGCACCATCTTGCCGGTTGTCCCCATGCTCTGCCCGCCAAGCAAAAGGTCAGGAAGCAAGCTTTGGAATGACAATAAAAGAGTTAGAAGCAGCAGGATTAGTTAGAGGTGTACTACATCCAATGTGGTTGGCAAATCCAGTTGTAGTGTGAAAAGTAAATGGAAAGTGGAGACTTTGTATTGACTACACAGATATCAACAAAGCATGTCCAAAGGATCCTTTTCCTTTGCCGCATATTGATCAAATTGTTGACTCAACTGCCGGCTGTGATTTACTCTCCTTTCTTGATGCATACTCTGGTTACCATCAGATTTTCATGGCCAAGGAGGATGAGGAGAAAACCGCATTTATTACCCCATGTGGTACATATTGCTTCGTGCGTATGCCTTTCGGACTAAAAAGTGCTGGTTCAACATTTGCAAGAGCAGTCCAAATTGGTTTTGAGCCTCAGCTGCACAGGAATGTGGAAGCGTATATGGATGATATAGTGGTCAAAACCAAGGACAAATCAACCCTCATTCAGGACTTAGAAGAAACATTTGCAAACTTTCACAGAATAAATTTGAAGATCAACCCCGAGAAGTGTATGTTTGGCATTCCATCCGGCAAGCTTCTTGGGTTCTTTGTATCACAGCGTGGAATTGAAGCCAATCCCGACAAGATCAAAGCCATTGACAAATCGAAGCACCAAAGCACATCAAGGATGTGCGACGTCTTGCCGGCTGTATTGCTGCATTAAACAGGTTCATCTCCAAATCTGCTGAGCGCACCTTGCCATTTTTCAAAATCTTGAAAAAGGCAGGTCCAATGAAATGGACTCCGGAAGCGGAGGCCGCGCTGCAAGATTTGAAGAGGTACCTCTCCTCTCCGCTAACACTAGTTGCGCCTAAGCCACAAGAACCGTTGCTTCTATATTTGGCGGCAACAAATCAAGTGGTCAGTGTTGCATTAGTGGCAGAGAGAGAAGCAGATAATGAGGAAGCAGCAGTAGCAAGCCCGTCAAGCGATAAACTGGAATCTTCTCCGGCAGAGTCTGGTGCCGACAAGTTAGAATCAGCGCAAGCAAATGCAGCAAACCAACAAGTAGTGCCGAAGAAGAAGATGGTGCAGCGCCCAGTGTACTTTGTTAGTTCCCTTTTATAGGGGGCTAGGTCAAGCTACTCTGGTGTGCAGAAGCTACTTTTCGGCCTTCTCATGGCCTCGAGAAAGCTGCACCATTACTTCCAAGCACATGAAATTACCGTCGTCACTCGCTTTCCATTGTAGCGTACTTTGAGAAATCCAGATGCCACCGGCAGGATAGTGGAGTGGTCGTTGGAGCTGTCCAGTTTTGCACTTAAGTTTGAAAGTACTTTAACTATTCAGAGCAGGGCTTTCGCGGAGTTCATTGCCGAATGGACACCAACGCCCGACGAAGAGATTCAAGAAACTACTCTTCCCGGCAAAGAAGCAACCAAAGAATGGATCGTATACTTTGACGGTGCTTTCTCGCTGTAAGGCGCCGGTGCCGAAGTGCTGCTTGTCGCACCCACCGGAGAGCACCTCAAGTACGTGGTACAAATGCACTTTCCCAAGCAGAAAGCTACAAACAACACTGCTGAGTACAAAGGGCTCCTTGCCGGTCTCAGGATCGCAGTGGACCTCAGAATTAGAAAATTGATCATCCGTGGAGACTCGCAGCTCGTTGTTTAAACAAAGATTATCAGAGCCCATTGATGGAGGCTTATGTAGAAGAAGTGAGGAAATTGGAAGAAAACTTTGACGGATTGCAAACAGAGCACATTCCTCGTGCAGAAAATAGCATTGCTGATCATCTGTCAAAGTGTGCCGCCCAAAAGCTACCTGTGGAACCAAGAACTTCTGTGCTCCATTTGACTCAACCATCTGTCACGCCATCAATGCAGGCGAACAAAAGAAGAAAGTTGAACACCGGTAAGTACTTCCCAGCAGAGCTTCCAGAAGCCGCCGGCAAGGAAGTTGCCGACAACAATGCATCTACCGGTGAGCAGCGGCCTCGCGCAGAACCTCAGGTTCTTGCCGTCGAGGCAAGCGCTCCCGCAGCCGAAGAGATGCCTTTAATCTTTGTCGTCGAGCCGCAGGCTCCGGCATGGGCACATCAAATCATCTGTTTCCTTCAAACAGGAGAACTTCCCGATGGTCAAGAAGAAGCCAAAAAAGTAGCCCGACAGTCAAATATGTATCAGTTTGTTCACAACATTCTGCACAGAAAAAGGCCAAATGGGGTGAAATTGAGGTGCATCTACCGGGAGGATGTACTGAAGCTATTGGCGGAGATACATGGAGGTGTATGTGGTTCTCACATAAGATCAAGGGATCTTGTCGGTAAAGCTTTCCGGATGCAACTGGGCTAGTAACCAAGTGTGAAGCATGCCAGTTCCATTCCAAAAATATACATCAGGCAGCTCAAGCTCTTCAAACGATACCACTCTCCTGGCCCTTCTCAGTCTGGGGACTCGATATTTTGGGTCCTTTTCCCCGTGCTACCGGGGGCTTTGAGTTCTTGTATGTAGCAATCGACAAGTTCACAAAGTGGCCTCAGGTAGAGCCAGTGAGAAAGGTGACAGCACAGTCAACCGTCAAGTTCTTTAAAGGATTGGTTTGCCGTTTTGGTGTTCCCAACAGGGTCATCACAGATAACAGCACACAATTCACGAGCCGCACTTTCATGCAGTACATCCAAGACCTTGGAAGCAAGATTTGTTTTGCATCTGTTGCTCACCCGAGAAGCAACGGCCAAGCGGAAAGGGTAAACGCTGAAGTGCTGTGAGGCCTCAAGATGAGAACTTTTGACAAGCTGCACAAGTGCGGAAGGCGCTGGATTGATGAATTGCTGGCAGTTCTTTGGTCACTCAGAACGACATCAAATCGAGCTACCGGCCAAACACCCTTCTCCCTAGTCTATGGTGCAGAAGCGGTGCTCCCCACGGAACTCATGTATGGGTCAGCTCGAGTGCTTGCTTACGATGAAGCACAGCAAGAGCAGCTGTGGCAAGATGATGCCACGCTCCTTGAGGAAGATCGTCTTCGGGCTGCTGTGCGAGCTGCACGCTACCAGCAAGCTTTGCGCCGCTACCACAGCCGCAAAGTTCATGCCCGGAGCCTTGAGGAAGGTGACCTTGCTCTTCGGCGCGTTCAGTCCACCAAGGGATCAAACAAGTTGACGCCAAAATGGGAAGGCCCTTATCGGGTAGTACGAGTCACTAGACCTGGCGCAGTCCGTCTAGAGACCGAAGATGGCATCCCAGTGCAAAACTCATGGAACATTGAGCATCTTCGCAAGTTCTATCCATAAGGCGCGGTTGCCGGGATCCCCGGCAATACCTTTTGTACAAGCCTTGTCGGCAGACATGTAACCCTATGTACAAAGCCAGGCACAGACCCTGTGCATAAGTGAAATAAAGCTAAGTGTTTTGCAACTCTTTGTTAAAATACATTTCTACTTGTGTACGATTACATGTGATGTTGTGTTATACTTTGCCTTGTATGAAATGATTAATGAGCCGTCAAGGCATCCACCAACTTCTTTCTCTTCTTTCTTTTTCTCAAAAGGACAGAAGGTTCCCTCGCATGCAAGTTTCCCGGGGGGGGATGATGGTGTGGATACCACCAAATGACGTTCAAGTGATCGTTTTATAACAAGAAATACAGCAAAGGGAAAGCTAAGTTGAAAAACTTTAATTCTTTGTTGTATTCGCAATATTCCTTGAACGATCTTTGTCTTTGTATGAGAAACCTGCACGCTAAGGAACCTTGCCGAGACCGATTGCGCTCTTACTTTGTTTCGAGTCCGCTCAACAACTTGAGCAGCTACGTTGGAACCGTCAAAGGTAAAACCAGCGGCACTTCCGACAGGCTGCTAAGGATCCGTCCTCGAGTGCTTGCGGCAAGAGTGTGCGCACCGGCAAGCATCCGGCAAGCGTAGGGTATACAATTCATGCAAAGGCAGATAAGACAAGGAAAATAGCATACATTCATCCCAAAACAACTTAATTTGCGTTATATCACAAGCACAGTGCAGATCTAACTTAAGATTAAATGTATCTTTTACATGATAGCACCGGTGACAAGTGCAATGATAAGGCTAGTTCTGGAGATCGCCTTCGTGCCGGGGAACAAGAAGAACCTTGTCGGCTAGTGAAGCAACAATCTTGTCGATGGCCGTGATATCAGTATTCTTCAGCAAAGTTCTGAATATCCCGGAGAGATCAACATCAGGATTCCGGTAGGCGATCTTGAAGAGCACCTTGTAGAGGACTTCGCGGCCAAACTTGCGGGATTCATCAGCGAATGAAGCGGGCCTGTCTTCATGATAAGTTTTCAAAGCATCAATGAGGCCCTCGAAGAACTTGGTCAGTCTGGCGCTGGCGGCCTCCTTATCGTTGACAGTATAGCTCCAATTCCTCATATCCATGATGGCAAGCTGCGTGGTTATGCCTTCTACAATAATGACAAGCCTGTTGGTCCAAAGGGAGAGCACCTCTCGCAACTCCGTGAACTTGTTTTCGGCATCTTCTCGCGAGGTCTCTTCTGCATCAAGCTTCTCCGTCAAGATTACCTCCCTCTATTTGGCGGACTCAAGATCTTTCTCCAGAGTGACAAGTTTGGATTTTAGATCTCCCATCGCCCTGTCGGTCGTGTCGAGATCTTGGTTCTTAGATGCTAGCTGCGTCTGCAGCTCCCCTAGGGTATGAGCTTGTAACAACCCAAAATTTTCTCTCTGGATTTTCAAATCTTTTTATTAAAATAAAATACTTTGAATTTTTTTTGACCCAATTCTTCTTCTTCTCTTTCTTCTGTTCTGAAATTCATTTTTAATTTTTAATTGGGTTTCAATTTTTTTTATGGTTCTGTTTTGGATGATTTATTTATTGGGCAATTATTTTTGAAAGATCAAAAATAATTTTATTTTAGAAAAGCTTTAAATGACTAGATCATTTCAATGAAATGGTCCCTCTCATCTCCTTTCATTCTTATAGAAAATCCATTCAATAATTTTTCTGTCACTCCTAAATTATCCCTCAAGTCACTCACACCTTCTAGGACAGTATCCAACTCCTTTCCACCTTACAAAAATATTTCTACAATATTTACTAACTTCCAAAGTTGGAATTTATTTTATTCATGGTTTCTTTGGTTTACAAAGGAACCATACTTTCTTCAAGTCTTCTGCTCCCACCAAAATTATCCTAGCAACTAGGCAGTACCCACAACCCATTTCACCAAAAACCTTGGGTTCCTCAGTTCAAAATTTTCAAATCTCATCCAGTTCAAATTTGGACCAGAAACAATCTCTCTGATACAAACTCAATTTTTATAGCTCCAAAAATTCTGAAACTCTGCCAGACTCTCTTATATGCATCAACACCTCACCGCAAAAATTCCTAAAATGTCTAGACCTCTCTGTCATTTCATCATACACGTGGTAGGCGTACTGTAGCACTGTCGATAAAATTCAGTTATCTGAATTTGGTTCAGAGAGAGGGGGAGCTCGTCGCGTGCACTGCACTCCAACCCCTCTCCTTCTCCTCCACGCCTCCTCTCGCCTTAATTGGGATGCCGGGGACCCTCCCCGTCAGTGCCCCGCCACCGACAGCACAGGAGGTGGCCGGTGCAACGGCCACCGTCCTCGGCTACGGCGGACCGAGCGGATCACACGGCCGCCTCCACCTTCATTTCTCCACTGACAGTCACCGGAGCGGCTCGCCGTCCGCCACACCCGTACGGGACTCCAGCCGCGGGGAGATGGATAGAGCTCGAGCTCGTCCACGCCGACTCTTCCGGAGCACTCCACCATCCTCATAAACCACACGCCGCCCATGACCACCGCCTTAACCTACTTCGCCGGCCGGAGTTACTCCGGCGTAATCCACACCCACACGGTCACCCTCGAACTGCCTATATAAGGACCTCCCGAGCCCCGCAGATCAACCACATCACTCACACACCATCCCAATCGACCTCCAGTGCACCACCCCGACCTCGAGGAGGTCGTCTTCCTCCTCTCCGACCACCGATCCGCCGCCACCTCCACTGATCAGCACGATGCCATCACTCCATCTCCGCCTCCAAAACTCCACCCGTAACCTCGTATCACTCCCTCTCATCGATCCCGCGCACCAATTCGGAGCTTCCCCGTCTCTCCGGTGAGATCCCACCTCACCCGAACCACCGTCTGCCGCCGTCGACCTCATCGTCGTTATGTTGCTCGCCGGCGACCACCACCGCCACCCACCGACGCGGACGGACTCACTGATCACGTTCCGATCATCGCCACCCACTGGAACCCCGGCGATCGTCGCCGGTAATCGCTGCCTCCCTTCTGTGCACACGCGCGAGTGCGTTTAAATTCAAACCTGACGGGTGGGCCCCACCCGTCAGCGTTTTCTTTTTTTCTGCGTTTAAAATGAAAACGTATTCTCTGTTTTACGCTTTCCACTCTGGAAGGCGTATTCTGTCCGAAACGTTTTCTGTTTAAACTGCACAGGGACCTGCTGTTTTGCAGAAAGGCCCCTGGATTTGAAACTTTAATAACTTTTTAACCACAACTCTGATTGAGTTGATTCCTTTTTTGAAATTCTTATTTTTCTCTCTAGTTTTTTTTGTATTTATTTGAAAATATTTTGAGACAATTTTTGGTACTGTTGCAAAAAATTTAAAGTGAATTTGAATTTGAATTTTTCCGAAAACGAAGAGGGGAACTTTGCCGGGAATTTCGAGGGTTCTTCTTCTAACTACTTTGGACAAGGCAAGCATTTTGAACCTGGCATATGGTGAATTGCATTGCATGGTTGCATTGGTTTGAGTTTGCACCATATGTGTGGAAATAATGCATGCATGCATGGTCATATCACTTCTTGCACTTGACTTGCACTTCACTCAAGCTCAAAGAATCCTTCTAACATGATTGAAGGCTGTGAGAAAATTCAAGAGCGTGTCTCCTGTCCTGGACGTGCCGGTGGGCACGGCCGCGTTATGACACGACGGTGTCACCGTGGCATGTAAGGCATGCCAGTCATAATAATAAAACCTCCTGAGTCAACCTAGATCGAGTCTTGTTCCGTCACACCTAGCTAAACACCGTTCTACCACGGGTGTTCCCGCGAGGGGAGTACGGTTTAGTAAGTTGCTAACCCCTGTCTATGTACACACCACATAGAGGGCCATGATGAGGGTTTCCACGGCCATGGACTAATGCCCGTCATCAGGTCAGGGGGCATGGGTGTATCCGGCTGGGCCGAGAGGGGGGCACCCCTTGTAATCCACGCGTATGAATAGTGATCCCATGCTATTCGAGATTGTAGTCTCCCCGACTTAGAGTTTTTCTTGAACGATGCTTTGGGTGATTCCTGGCATCCGGAAAGTTAATCTGGTGTGTGCTGGTCAGGCGTGTTTTCAACCTAAAGACCGTAATGGGAATTAGCCAGCGTCATGGTGCTGACTAAATAAATCTCATACACGTGGGTAAAGAGTACACCCTCTGCAGAGTTATATCTATTCGAATAGCCGTGTCCGCGGTCAAGGACGTTAGCTGGGAAGGGTCAAGTGTTGGTCCGGTGTCGGTCTTCGGAGGAAATAATTAATTTGAGCATGAATTATTTTGCAGGATAATTATTGTCACCCTAATGCCATTATGTATAATTTTTGTTATCATAAATGCTATTGTTATAGGTATTATTATTACTATGCATAATATTATGGACTAACCCGTTTCTCTTATTTTATTTCCGGAGTGTCTCAGGGGCTGGCTGGACTACCCCGGACACTCGATTTTATTTTCAAGACCTCTCGTGGCGTCGCTTGAGTTCTCGGGCGGTCCTGTCTCGCCCGATTCTCTTTTAAACATCCGTTTGGCATTTCTTTTCAAGACCTCTCGTGGCGTCGCTTGAGTTCTCGGGCGGTCATGTCTCGCCCGATTCTCTTTTAGACACCCGTTTGGCATTTCTTTTCAAGACCTCTCGTGGCGTCGCTTGAGTTCTCGGGCGGTCCTGTCTCGCCCGATTCTCTTTTAGACACCCATTTGGCATTTCTCTTGGATACTCGGGCGGTCTTGTCTCACCCGATTCTCCACTTTATATTTTCTTTTGGATTCTCGGGCGGTCCTGTCTCGCCCGATTGTCCACTTTTAACTTTCTTGGTTTGTCACTAACATTTTATTTTTCTGCACATGCTAATATTTATCATGCCATGTTTTAAATTTCAGTCAGCATGAGCATATCATTCAATCCATCATGGGCATATGCATTCGGTATATCTTTCGTTCATAATGTTTGCGAGTACATTCCAACGTACTCACTGGCTTGTCCCTGGCTATTTTATTGGCCAGACCTGGAGGAGGACGAGCTTGTGGAAGGAGATTGCGCTAGCGATCCCGACGCTTAGAGGTGTCCCAGTCAGTCAACCTGTGATCTTGGAGTCGACCACATGTATCATCCGCTGTGTTTCCGCTACACCAATAAAATAGTCAAGCCTCACACCGACGCTTGACTTTATTTTACTGTATCAGTGTTGTTCTACCACCACACCACTGTGTTATTCCACCACCGTAGTATATTGGCAAGCTTGTAATAATTGTTGAGCCCTCTGACTCAACCCTGTGTAATATTATATTTGTACTGGTTATCTATATCAAGGAAGTCTACCAGTTGATCTTGGGGCTGGTATGACTTGAGGCTCTTGTGTGATTTATCCCAAAAATGGGCCTGACAGAGCTGCCTTCTGCGCTTCACCTTTGAGAGCCTTGATCTCTCTACTATTGGTGGCAAGATCTTATTTCAACTTGTTCACCTGGGCCTCCAAATCTGCCTTGGCTATAGCAGCGGAAGCAACATTATCAGTGGCCTCCTTAAGCTTAGCGGCACTCTCTCAAGCTTGAGTTTCGATGGATTCTTTGTGGTTCTTCTCCAGCTCTTGGGTCCTTTGCTCAAGGAGCTTTTAAATTTCTTCATCCTTGCCGCAAAGCTTGGTGGCAAGGGCCTCTTCTTGTGCGGCAAGATCTCTTTCTCGGCCATTGAGTTGCGCCTCGCGCTCTGCCAGCTTGCCGTCCAAAGCTGTCTCCTTCTCCTGGGCGGCGGCAAGCTTTTCCTCCTCTCTCCTCAGGTTATGGGATCGACTATTGTACCATGCGCGGAGTTCCTCCGCCTTCCCTTTTAGTTTCTCTTTGGCCAGCTCCAAGACCTTGTGCTCTTCTTGGAGTTTGACCCAGCGCTTGCTGTAGCGGTCCTGCACATCTTTGAAACCGGTAGCCATGGTTTCTAAGAAGGCAAGATCTGCTGCGTTGTCAGCTTCGGTAGCACTCTGGGAGAAGGGGGCTAGGATCCGGGCAATCTCATCATCAAAGCTTGGCCCTCCAATGCCTGATGAACTGGGGGCTCCAGGTTCCTATTGGGGGACGGCAAGCGTTAAGGTATCCGTCAAGGTTTGGGCAGTTGGCACAGCCGGTTGAGCGGCAGGATCTGCCTGTCAGTAATGATACGTCTCCAACATATCTATAATTTTTAATTGTTCCATGCTATTATAGTATCAATCTTGGATGTTTTATATACACTTTCAAGCAATTATATATCATTTTCTGGGACTAACCTATTAACTTAGTGCCCAGTGCCAGTTGCTGTTTTTTGCCTGTTTTTGGTTTTCCAGAATATCAGTACCAAACGAAGTCCAAATGCCACGAAACTTTTTGGAGATTTTTTTTTCTGGGCATAAGAGACACTAGAAGCTTCGGGAGGGGATGAGAAGATGAAGCAGTGGCCCACGAGGCACCACGGCGCGCCCCGGGGGGGCGCGCCCTGGTCCCTCATGGGGCCCACAAGGCTCCGTTTGACCTAATTCCACCTCTATAAATTCTCTAAAATCGGGAAACCAATAGAGGAGTCCACGAAATACTTTTTCCGCCGCCGCAAGTTCCTGTTCTTGAGAGATCCCATCTGGAGGCCTTTTCCGGCACTCTGCCGGAGGGGGGTTCGATCACGGAGGGGCTCTACATCATCCTTGCTGCCCTTTTGATGATGCGTGAGTAGTTTACCACAGACCTTCGGGTCCATAGTTAGTAGCTAGATGGCTTCTTTTCTCTTTTTGATCTTCAATACAATGTTCTCCTCGATGTTCTTGGAGTTCTATCTGATGTAATCACTTTTTGCGGTGTGTTTGTTAGGATCCAATGAATTGTGAGTTTATGATCAGATTATCCATGAATATTATTTGAGTTTTCTCTGAACTCTTTTATGCATGATTGTTATAGCTTCGTATTTCTCTCCGATCTATTGATTTGGTTTGGCCAACTAGATTGATTTATCTTGCAATGGGAGAGGTGCTTTGTAATGGGTTCGATCTTGCGGTGCTCAATCCCAGTGACAGAAGGGGACATGACACGTATTGTATCGTTGCTATTAAGGGTAAAAAGATGGGGTTTATTCATGCGTGAGTTTACTTTGTCTACATCATGTCATCTTGCTTAAGGCGTTACTCCGTTCTTTATGAACTTAATACTCTAGGTGCATGCTGGATAGCGGTCGATGTGTGGAGTAATAGTAGTAGATGCAGGCAGGAGTCGGTCTACTTGCTTCGGACGTGATGCCTATATACATGATCATTGCCTTGGATATCGTCATGATTATTTGCTTTTCTATCAATTGCCCAACAGTAATTTGTTTACCCACCGTATGCTATTTTCAAGAGAGAAGCCTCTAGTGAAAACTATGGCCCCCGGGTCTACCTTTATCATATATTAAAAATCCTAAAAATACTTTGCTGCAATTTTGCCTTATTTATTTTATTTTGTATTTTTGTTTGATCTATCTATCTATCACCATACAATTTAATCTTGCAATTAACCGCCAAGGGATTGACAACCCCTTGTTTGCGTTGGGTGCGAGGATTTGTTGTTTTATGTGCAGGTACTGCTAATGAGTTGTTGCGTGATTCTCCTACTGGATTGATAACCTTGGTTTCATAACTGAGGGAAATACTTATCTCTACTGTACTGCATCATCCCTTCCTCTTCAGGGAATAACCAACGCAGATCACAAGTAGCAGGAAGAATTTCTGGCGCCGTTGCCGGGGAGACATCATCAACATCTATCAAGTACCTACGCATAAAACTTTCATCTCCTTGCATTTTTTTTATTTGCCTTTGCCTCTCGTTTTCATCTCCCTCACTTCTAATTTTTTTACAAAAATAGAAAAATATTTTCCGTTTGCCTTTTTGCGTGTTTTCTTGCTTGAAATTGCTATTATGGCTGACTTTGGTATGGAAAAAAGCGAGGATGGTAAGACTCCTAAAATTGAAATCCCTACTAATTTAGATGCTAAAACTTTCATGATGGGACATAGGAATATTATAGGGAAAAGTGTTATTCAAGAGTTCTTTAATTGCATCGGAACTTTGGCTTGTGACGACACTCCTATTCTTAAAAGAACCAAAAACTATGACAAAGCTATCTCTACTTTGGTTCTTAAACTTGAGAGAAGATTTATTCGTACCCATCCTACTTTGCAAAGATTGTTTTATGACTTGCCGGTTATAAAAAATCCTAGAGCTAAGAAGATAGCTACCCTTATCCTCATAAATGAATTTGATTATATAGTGCGGGAAGCTAGATAAATCTTTGATTTTTACGGTATGAATCATGAAAAACCCATGATAGATGAGATTTTATACAATAGTGATTACTTGTTGAGATATTTATTTCACGATGATCACACTTTTGATGAGAATACCAAAAAGGAGGTCCCTCCCTTAAACATAATCCAGCAAATTTTCAATAGTATTAATAAACAGTATTCTTGGATTGTAAAGGGGATTCGAGAGGGATTCGAGATTAGCCAACTTAGTAATGCTAAAATTTCCATGGATGATGTGTTCACTATTATCTTTGAAAAGCCTCCTGATGAGAACGCATCCTTAGAAAAGAAGAAGAAAGATGACAACACTTGAAACTATGCATTATGCCTAGCTAGGGGCATAAAACAATAGCGCTTGTTGGGAGGCAACCCAATGAATAAAATAAATTTTTGCTTTTTATTTCTGTTCTTGTGTGTGCACACAATTATGCTACTGTTATGATTGTGTTTTAATGTTTTAATTAGTGTTTGTGCCAAGTAATGCCTTTGGGATGATTTGGAAGATAGTATAATTGATGCTGTTTGGAAAACAGAAAGTTTAGTGTCCAGTACTGGAATTTTAGTTCTGTACTGGAGCGTCATAAAAATCTGAAATTTTTACACAGTATTCGCATATGAATTTCCCACGTTTTCCTAATTTTTCAGAATTTTTGGAGTTACAGAAGTATAGCTTTTAAATAGATATTTACAGACTGTTCTGTTTTAGACAGATTCTGTTTTTGTTGCATAGTTTGCTTATTTTGATGAATCTATGGATTGTATCGGGGGGTATAAGCCATGGAGAAGTTGGAGTACAGTAGCATTATGCCAATATTAAATATGAATCAATTTACTACAGTACTTAGAGTTAAGGATTTATTTGTTATACTAACGGATCTCACGAAGGTTTTGTTGAGTTTTGTGTGATCGTTTTCAAGTTTTGGGTGAGATCACGATGGATGAAGGAATAAGGAGTGGCAAGAGCCAAAGCTTGGGGATTCCCAAGGCACCCCAAGGTAATATTCAAGGAAGACTCAAGCGTCTAAGCTTGGGGATGCCCCGGAAGGCATCCCCTCTTTCTTCTACCAACCATCGGTAATTTTACTTGGCGCTATATTTGTATTCGTCACATGATATTAGTTTTGCTTGGAGCGTCGTGTATTATATGAGTCTTTGCTTTGTTTGCTTTTTAGTTTGTCACAATCATCTTTGCTGGACACACCTATTTGAGAGAGCCACACGTTTATCATGATTTGTTAGAATACTCTATGTGCTTCACTTATATCATTTGAGCTAGGCAGTTGCTCTAGTGCTTCACTTAAATCTTTTTGAGCACGGCGGTGGCCATATTTTGAACATATATTTGAAATCTCACGCTTCACTTATATTATTTTGAGAGTTGATAAGATGAAATTTTGAAGAAATGTTTGCACTCTCATGCTTCACTTATATATTTTTGAGAGTTGATAATAGTAATGGTAATTTGCACAAGATATGAATTTGGTCCCAAAGTGATGAATATTCACGAGGGATATAATAAAAACTTTCATGAAAGATCATTGGATATGATAAGTTTGATTCCTTGTAATTGTTTTGCGATATGGAGATGATAATATGTGAGTTATGTTAGTGAGTAATTGTGATTTAGTAAGAATATTGGTGTTAAGGTTTGTGATTCCCTATGCATGCGCATAAAGTCAATAGTTATGCAACGAAATTATATCCTACTTATGGTGCATTATTCAGTGTTAGTTATGTTCAATGCATGTTTCTGACCGTTTTCGCTTTTTGGTTGTTCGCTTCTCAATCTATTTGCTAGCCTTCATTTGTACTAAGCGGGAATGCTGCTTGTGCATCCAACTCCTTAAACCTAAAGTTGTGCCAAATGAGTCCACCATACCTACCTATATGCGGTATTTCCATGCCGTTCCAAGTAAATTTGTATGTGCCAACTCTAATTTTTCAAAATAATTTTCCGTTTTGTGTGCCCGTACCGCTCATGAAGCGGCAGGGGGTGGCCAATATTTTCCATGCTAGGTGTGTTATTCTCACGATGAGTGTTTATTCACTTGTCATTGCACGAGAGAGTGGCAGGTAATAGGGATGCCCAGTCCCGAAATGAAAAAAAATTAATGTGATGACAATAATAAATTCCTTGGAAAGTGTTGGTATGGAAGGCACCCGTGGATACGGCTAGCCATGGATTGTGAAAGAATGGTGGAAAGGAAATAAACTTTATTTTCTGTTGGGGAACCGCCTATAATGTGTCTAGCATGGAAGATATTGGGAATTCTCGGTCGTTTTCGTTGACAGGAAAAACATGCCTCTCAAAATGATTTTATCTCTCTAATTTAAGCCTTGAGCTCTAGCACCTCTGCAAATCTCTGCTTCCCTTTGCGAAGGGCCTATCTATTTACTTTTATGCATTTTTTATTTTTATTTTGAGTCTCCATCTTCTCTTATAAAGCACCAACTAGAGAGCACTATTGTCATACTTGTGCATTGTGTGTAGCTAATATTGAGTGTGTTTCATGAATGGATCAATGATTGAGCATAATGGGCTAGGGATAACTTTATTTAGCGTTGATATTTTGAAAGACATGGTTGCTTGTTAGTATGCTTGAGTATTTAAGTCTTCATGTCAAACTATAGACTATTGCTTTGAATCATTCAAATCCAAATGTCCATGCAACAAAAGAAAAGAATATATGATGAATATGATAGGTAGCATTCCACATCAAAAATTATGTTTTTATCATTTACCTACTCGAGGAAGAGCAGGAATTAAGCTTGGGGATGCTTGATACGTCTCCAACGTATCTATAATTTTTTATTGTTCCAAGCTATTATAGTATCAATCTTGGATGTTTTATATACACTTTCAAGCAATTATATATCATTTTTTGGGACTAACCTATTAACTTAGTGCCCAGTGCCAGTTGCTGTTTTTTGCCTGTTTTTGGTTTTCCAGAATATCAGTACCAAACGAAGTCCAAATGCCACGAAACTTTTTGGAGATTTTTTTCTGGACATAAGAGACACTAGAAGCTTCGGGAGGGGACGAGAAGATGAAGCAGTGGCCCATGAGGCACCACGGCGAGCCCCAGGGGGGGCGCGCCCTGGTACCTCATGGGGCCCACAAGGCTCCGTTTAACCTAATTCCACCTCTATAAATTCTCTAAAATCGGGAAACCAACAGAGGAGTCCACGAAATACTTTTTCTGCCGCCGCAAGTTCCTGTTCTCGAGAGATCCCATCTGGAGGCCTTTTCCGGCACTCTGCCGGAGGGGGATTCGATCACGGAGGGGCTCTACATCATCCTTGCTGCCCTTCCGATGATGTGTGAGTAGTTTACCACAGACCTTCGGGTCCATAGTTAGTAGCTAGATGGCTTCTTTTCTCTTTTTGATCTTCAATACAATGTTCTCCTCGATGTTCTTGGAGTTCTATCCGATGTAATCACTTTTTGCGGTGTGTTTGTTGGGATCCGATGAATTGTGAGTTTATGATCAGATTATCCATGAATATTATTTGAGTTTTCTCTGAACTCTTTTATGCATGATTGTTATAACTTTGTATTTCTCTCCGATCTATTGATTTGGTTTGGCCAACTAGATTGATTTATCTTGCAATGGGAGAGGTGCTTTGTAATGGGTTCGATCTTGCGGTGCTCAATCCTAGTGACAGAAGGGGACATGACACGTATTGTATCGTTGCTATTAAGGGTAAAAAGATGGGTTTATTCATGCGTGAGTTTACTTTGTCTACATCATGTCATCTTGCTTAAGGCGTTACTCCGTTCTTTATGAACTTAATACTCTAGATGCATGTTGGATAGCGGTCGATGTGTGGACTAATAGTAGTAGATGCAGGCAGGAGTCGGTCTACTTGTCTCGGACATGATGCCTATATACATGATCATTGCCTTGGATATCGTCATGATTATTTGCTTTTCTATCAATTGCCCAACAGTAATTTGTTTACCCACCGTATGCTATTTTCAAGAGAGAAGCCTCTAGTGAAAACTATGGCCCCCGGGTCTACCTTTATCATATATTAAAAATCCTAAAAATACTTTGCTGCAATTTTATTAAAGATGCCTGTTGAGAAGACCCAACTCCCCCGGCAACTTCTTGCTGGGAAGATGGACGTTGAGCTCGAGGACGCCGAGTCGATTGCCGGCGCACTTCTTGCTGTAGGCCAGTTCTGGTGGTCGTCTTCTTCACGACGGGGCCAGCCCCTGACGAGGAAGGGTGTACTGCCTCCTGGCTAGATGCTTTCCGAAGAATGCGTGCCTTCTTCTTCGGGCCTTGAATATCTCCTTCTTCTTCGGGTTCGCCGGCAACCTCTTCTCCGGCAGGCTCCTCTTGATGCTCTTCGGCAACCTCTTCATCAGGGATCTCTTCCTCCTCCTCAGTTGCCGCGGCCTGGGAACCGCTAGCCTTGCCGGCCTTCAAAGCTTCCTCGGCTCTGTGGGCGATATACGCCAACTCTTCATCCCTGGTGGCTTGGATGAGGTCCTTTTCTTCTCGAGTGGCCCTCTCCATCAAGTTGGAAGCCCAAGTCATTTCATCTTCGAGTGAAGGCAGCTCCCAGTCAGCTTCGACTCCTCGAGCATTGCATGCTGGCATCATCGCCAAGATGGAATCCTTGGCGGAATTAATGTGCATTGGCGCAACTTGTGCCGGCAAGTGAAATTTGCCGGAGATTCTGAAGAGCTGATGGCAGAGGCTGATGTGTTGCATAACCGTCAAGTTGTTGACTAGCCCTGGATACATCCGCATGATATCAGTGGCATTCTGGTATTCCCAGGTGTACCTTTGCCTTTTCTGCAGCAGCGCAATGCGTCGCCGGAGGAAGTTAACTCCCACCATTTCTATGGTTAGCCCGGCAGACTTGAGGCGAGCGATCCGGTTCAGGGCTGGGCCAAGCTTCTTGTCGCTGGCGCCAAAATCACTCCAGTTCTTGCCACAGTCAATCTTCTCCGTGCGCGGCAAGCAAAAATTGGGGAAGTCTTTCTCCTTAATCCAGCACCATTCTGCCCGCCATTCCTCCCATTTCAGATGCAGCAACCCGACAAGATACTTTCCCTTAGCTTTGGCCCGGGGAATCCATGTCACACTGCCGGAAAGCGCATCACCCTCAATGCGGGGAATGAAGAAGTGGCGGAAGAGGTCGACATTGGGGACGACTCCAACAAAATTTTCGCACATATGGGTGAAGACTGCCATACAGGTCATTGCATTTGGGGTAAAATCCAGCAGTCGAAACCCGAAGGTGTACATCAATTCAGTGAAGAAGTCTGAATATGGGGGAACCAGGCCGCAGTAGAAGTATCCGTAGAAGAATGGATATGCTTCTTCGGCGACCTTGGCCTCAGCAGGGAGCACTACCGGGGCCTTGTGATCCTGGGTATCCCTCCCCCACAAATACGCATACCTGGAAATCAGAGTGTTCTTGTCCAAAGCCGGGAGCGAGAAAACCGCATTTTCCCTCCGCCGCTGCTCCAAGTCCACCTTCCGCTTCTCTGCTTTGGGGTCGATGGGCTTGGCAGGTTTCTTCCCTTCTGTATCGGCCTTCTTGGGTGCCATGAGGGCTCAGGAGGAAATATTGGAGGTGGGAGAGGCGCGAGTCAGTGGCGGCGGCGACGACGGGATCTGCTTTGGCGAGAGGAGGAAGAAGATGTAGCGAAGGGCGGGGTGAATGAGCAACGCCTCCTCGCAGTTGCCTTTTTATGGGGAAGGTGCAGGGAGGCTGGCTCTTTACTGTCCGATGTGGCAGCGCTTTTGCAGGCGCACTACCACAAACCGTCGCTCCAGTCCACCACTCCTGCGACCCGCATTAAATGCGCGACGTGGGCGTGCGACAGAAAATCATCATCACAAGATTTTACGGCGGTAATTTCTTACCACGTGTCTATGCATTGTTTGGGCCTAGCCCAACGACACTTCAGACGCGTGTGTGGCCCAGGCCCGGGGGCTCCTGTCGGTGTATAAAACATGGTTATTTTTATACCCTGACTTATGCACAGGCAGTGGTAGCAATCTTGACGGCCAGGGCTTGCCGGAGATCATCAACATCAAGACAAAGCATCAATAAAGCACTTGGCTATGTGCTAAAGATACAATCATCACTTGCCAGCAAGACACGAGCCGGCAAGGTGAAGGCCCGGCAAGCTCCATACCGGCAAACCTTTACTAACTCCTCTCCGCTCCACCTCATCAGGCAGCTAGTCGCTAATCTGTGAGGTGTCGAGCGGGCAGGCAGTTTGGTGAGGATTGTCGGGGCACGTGGTAGCATGCTGGAAGGAGGATTACCTTTAATGACACCCGTCCAGAAGGCGTGTCAAGATAATAGGAGGTACCTGGGCGAGCGGTGCAGAAACCTTGTCGGGGCTCCTCCTCCACATGACACCTAACGACGCATTTATTGCATTTGTCCTAGTCCGGCAGAGTTAGGTATGATAGCATTGTTTGCTATCTAATCGACATGTAATGACTGTTTTGCCACTCTGGTTACCCCTTGAGCTATAAAAGGAGGGCCAGGGCAACCTTTACAAGGGTCGACTCTTTGCTCATTCTGCATGCGTAGCTGCTCTTCCTGTACCTTGCCGGCAAGAAGCGCTCCTTGTACTTGAGCTCAAACACATCCAATATACATAGCAGGAGTAGGGTTTTACACCTCACGGTGGCCCGAACCTGGGTAAATCCTTTGCGTTTATTATTGATTCTGCTCTTTGTGCTTGCGCATTCCCCTAGTCGAACTGCAAAGGGGCTAGATGGCCCCATAGATGGTAGTACGCACGACATCTTTCTCAACCTGCTGGCACTCTTGGAGATCATGGCCTTTGGTGCGGTGAATCTTGCAGTATGGCCCATCAGACTTGCCAGTCTTCTCGCCAGCCGCGGCTTTGGCAATCAGCGCATGCAGCAGCTTCTTTGCCAGAGCCCTCAGTCTTAGCTTTCTTGGCAGTGTTGGAGTTGCTGGAGCCCTCAACGGCCATAACTGTCTTGCCTTTGCACTTCCTGTTACGCTTCTAGCCCTTTATCTTTGGGGTGGCAGCGTCGTCGTCCTCTGAATCAACTTCAGCACCAGCATCCTCCCCAGGAGGTCTTCTCCCTTCTTCAGCTCGTGCACATTTATCCGCCAACGTATACAACTCGTTGACGGTTTTTGGCAGTCGGATATTCAACTTTTCCCGCATCTTTCGATTGCGCACATTTGTATGAAAGGCAGCAATCACAGCTGTGGGATGCACATCAGGAATGTTGCGCTGCACACGACTGAACCTCTGAATATATTTCCGCGGGGACTCGCCGTCTCTTTGTGGGATCACTTGCAAGTCACTGGGCTGACCAGGAGCCTTATGGCCTCCGATAAAGGCACCAATGAACTCATTGCACAGATCAGACCATGAAGAAATGGAATCCTCTAGCAAGTTCATCAGCCAAGATCTTACATTGGGTTTGAGCACCAATGGAAAATAGTTGGCGAGAACCTTTTCATCTCTTCCCCCGGCAGCTTGCACGGCGATCGTGTAGATGCCCAAGAACTCTGTCGGGTTAAGCTTGCCGTCGTACTTCTCCAGCAATTCTGGTTTGAAGGCCCGGGTTGACGGCCAGCGGACTTGCCACAGCTCACGAGTGAAGGCCAGGCACCCAACCTCGTAAGGTAGATACCCACCAACCCCGGGTGCAGGCTCATCAACGACTGGGCTGTTGCGCACGTCGGATTGACGGCGCGCCTCCCGGCGCCGTTCAATGGTAGTGCGAGCATCCTCTGCTCGCCTATCTTGCAACACTCGACGCTGATCTTGCCGCGCTCGTGGATCCGAAGAAGCCATCGACATCTCGTCAGGCTCAGCAGATCGGTGAGCTTGACACGGCTGTCAGTGTTGTTGCTGTGGGGGTGATTGCACCGTTTGCGCTGCTCCTCTGCCGCGGCCATCGGTTGGTGCTATCACTGGACACCATGAAGGTTCCACCTGCTACGAGTTGTTGGATTCAGCAAACCCGATGAGACTCTAGATGGTGGCTCTCCACTCATCCATCTTATTAGCAGCTGGAGGGAAGTTCAACAGCATCTGCGCCAGCGCCATGGCCTCTGCTGCCGTAGCTGGCATGGCTGGGAGCGAAGAACGAGATGTTGCTCGACTCCTGGCAGAACCAACAGGAGCGCCACCACGATCTTGCTGCCATGGCTCATGTCCAGCAGCGGGCTGACGCGATGGAAGTGGTACCTGAAGTTATTGTGGCTGACCAACAGGTGTCTTGCCATGTGGACGTTGCCGCCCGGAACCAACAGCGCCGTTCAGATTCGCGTCGCGCCCATTTTGCGATGGTCGCGGTGTGCGTCCTGGAGCGCTATCCTTAGACACCACGGCGGCTGGGTCTTGGCTTGCACCGGTCCGGACGGTGTTGCTCCAGTGGCTTCGTTCGCCGGTGCGTCGAGGAGGCGGGAGTTGGCCATCCGCGCCGCCTGCACCATTGTGGCTTCGATCGCCGGATTGGCGAGGAAGCTGCTGATTGGTGTTGTGTGTTCCGCCTGCTCCACCGGTGCTGGCTACGCCACATGCGCCGCCTGCACCGGTGACTCCTTCCGCGCCGCCCGCACCGGTTGCGCCTCCTGCGCCACCTGCGCCAGTGGGGTCATCTGCGCCGCATGTGGGCGTCTGCGACGGAAGCTTGGAAGTCGATGGAGCTGCTACGGATGCGCCCTTCTTCTTGGGCGCCATCGAAGATGATGGAAATGGAAGTGACGCGCAAACTGCTGATTCAGGTTTGCGCAAGCAATCCTCCTACCTGGCGCACCAAAGATGTCGTGCGTACGACCATCTATGGGGCCATCTAGCCCCTTTGCGGTTCGACTAGGGGAATGCGCAAGCACAAAGAGCAGAATCAACAATAAACGCAAAGGATTTACCCAGGTTCGGGCCACCGTGAGGTGTAAAACCCTACTCCTGCTATGTATATTGGATGTGTTTGAGCTCAAGTACAAGGAGCGCTTCTTGCCGGCAAGGTATAGGAAGAGCAGCTACGCATGCAGAATGAGCAAAGAGTCGACCCTTGTAAAGGTTGCCCTGGCCCTCCTTTTATAGCTCAAGGGGTAACCAGAGTGGCAAAACAGTCATTATATGTCGATTAGATAGCAAACAATGCTATCATACCTAACTCTGCCGGACTAGGACAAATGCAATAAATGCGTCGTTAGGTGTCGTGTGGAGGAGGAGCCCCGGCAAGGTTTCTGCACCGCTCGCCCAGCTACCTCCTATTATCTTGACACGCCTTCTGGACGGGTGTCATTAAAGGTAATCCTCCTTCCAGCATGCTGTCACGTGCCCTGACAATCCTCACCAAACTGCCTGCCCTCTCGACACCTCATAGATTAGCGACTAGCTGCCTGATGAGGTGGAGCGGAGAGGAGTTAGTAAAGGTTTGCCGGTACGGAGCTTGCCGGGCCTTGACCTTGCCGGCTCGCGTCTTGCCGGCAAGTGATGATTGTATCTTTAGCACTTAGCCAAGTGCTTCATTGATGCTTTGTCTTGATGTTGATGATCTCCAGCAAGCCCTGGCCGTCAAGACTGCTACCACTGCCTGTGCATAAGTCAGGGTATAAAAATACCCATGTTTTATACACCGACAGGTTGTTTTTTCATCATGTTTTCCTACTGTTATTTATTATGTTTTGGGTCATTATTTCACTTTATGATGCAATCCTAATGCCTTCTCTCTCATATTTTGCAAGTTTCACATGAAGAGGGAGATTGCCGGCATCTGGAATTCTGGACCTGAAAAAGCTACAACAGAGATAGTTATTCTCCACAACTCCAAATGACCTGAAAATTCACGGAGAATTATTTTGGAATATATAAAAAATATTGGCTGAAGAAATACCAGGAGGGGACCCACCAGAGAGCCACAAGCTCAGGGGCGTGCGCTACCCCCCTGGGCGCACCTAGTCAGCTTGTGGGCCCCCCAGCAGGTCTTCGGGGCCCATCTTCTCCTATAAGATGCTATTTGTCCTAGAAAAATCAGAAGAATACTTTCGGGACAAAGCGCCGCCGTCTCGAGGCGAAACCTGGGCAGGAGCACTTTTGCTCTCCGCGGGATCACTTTTGCTCTCTGAGAGGGGGAAATCGAACGACATCACCAACGATCCTCTCATCGTGGGAGGACCAATCTTCATTAACATCTTCACCAGCACTATCTCATCTCAAACCCTAGTTCATCTCTTGTATTCAATCTTTGTCCCAAAACCTCAGATTGGCACCTGTGGGTTGCTAGTAGTGTTAATTACATCTCGTAGTTGATGCTAGTTGGTTTATTTGGTGGAAGATTATATGTTCAGATCCTTAAGCATATTCAATACACCTCTCATCTTGAACATGAATATGATTTGTGAGTAGTTACTTTTGTTCTTGAGGACATGGGACAAGTCTTGTTATAAGTAATCATGTGAAGTTGGTATTCGTTCGATATTTTGATGATGTGTATGTTGTTATTGTGACACCCTGGTTTTCGCTCCTTGTTTTTTTTCCTTCACGGGATTGGACTCCCGTCTTTTTTTTCGATGTTATTGGATTTTCTCTCGCTTCTAGGTATATGAAAATGGTCATTTAGCCTTGCCTTTCCTATCCAACCAGAGATTCTCTCTAGTCCAACCTTGCCACCCAAGATATATTCTCAGGATTTTGCCGCCGAAACCCTACCTTCCGAGTTATCGGAAGGGAAACCCTAACTCCTGCAGTTACAAAGAAACCCTACACACGTCTGCCTCAGAACTCAGTGATTATGAGAGGATTTATCCTACACCTGCATATGTTGTGAGCATGTAGTCCAGCTCACCAGTTCATGTGAGCCACTCGTACACAAGAAAGACTGTGTTCAGAGAAACATTGGCCCCATATTTCAAAGGAGTATATGGATACAACAACCCCTACGAGATATGCAAGAATAAGTTGTGAATACAAGCCCGACAAGTTGGATATGACCAAGGAACCATGTTGGTAGGTCATGACAGGTCCCCAAAAGGACCCCTAAGAATAAAGAAGTTTCAGATGAACCACATCTGCGATAGTTAAGTAAAGCCTCACGGACAAGGTGATATTGCCAATTCTTATCAGACTCTCGCATATACGGCCACAACAATGCAGCAAGCATGTTGTACTCATCATGAGCGTGGGCCATCAACCAAGATAAGAGGATATGCCCCGAAGGATGCACCAAATGATAGCCATACTATGTTCAGCTCAGTGGTCATAGCAAGGACTACAGAGGATATATATGGCAGAGCCACCTCAGTAATTGACAAAGTCTGACTATGCGAATTCACATGGAAACAAGATATTCCGACAGAATAGCCAAAAGCACATACACGCCGGCATCGACAGTTCATAGATGCCACGGTGTCATTGGAGTAGGAGATTACTGTCTATGATTACTTTGTGGTCATGCCTAACATTTCAGTTGAGGATATAGCAGCAATAGCTCGGTCATGTTGTTCCTTGAATTATGGATCACCTAAGGACGAAGTCAGAATGCATGAGCCAGAAGGAAACACCTCGTAGGAAACCCGCAGTCAGACTGAGTATTCTGACAAGGCAGAAACAAGGCCACCCCTAGTCACTCAAGGCCATACGAGTATGTGAGCCTCACTCAAGGCCATACGAGTATGTGAGCCCTGTACCCAGAGAGGATGTCTCGCCCTTGGCAGTCAGTGTACGAAGTATCGCAATAAAACCCGAAGCAGCTAGCTCCAGGCCATGGAAACCGAGCTATTTGTTGGTATTACCCACTACCCCACCTAGCAACACCGCTACCAGGATAAAAGGTGCACCTGACAGGAAAGAGAAGGATTCAAGGTAGCAGTGTGAAAAGAAAACACCTGGGCCATCAGGAGAGGCAGTTAAAAGGCCAGTGAACCGACGAAGACAAGACAGCTGATGGATCCCAGTCGCACACGGGTAAGTCCCCCTTCACCAGGAGGTAAGTCTAGAAATCTCGAGGACGAGATTTTCTTAAGGGGGGTAGGTTTGTGACACCCTGGTTTTCGCTCCTTGTTTTTTTTCCTTCGCGAGATTGGACTCCCGTCTTTTTTTTCGATGTTATCGGATTTTCTCTCGCTTCTGGGTATATGAAGATGGTCATTTAGCCTTGCCTTTCCTATCCAACCAGAGATTCTCTCCAGTCCAACCTTGCCATCCAAGATATATTCTCAGGATTTTGCCGCCGAAACCCTACCTTCCGAGTTACCGGAAGGGAAACCCTAACTCCTGCAGTTACAAAGGAACCCCAATTTCCTTTGATCTGTTGCCTTCCAAACTTTTCCCAGTGATCATCCTATCTCTGTAAACTCTGGATATGTAAAAATATTGCCAAGTCATTTGCAATATTTTTCATTTAAAATTAATTCCTTTTTCTGCCGTTTAAAGGAATTAAATCCAGGAAAATATCTATCCATCTCCAAAGTTCATGAAAACTTGTGGAGACATTTTTTGTGATCATATTGATCTCCCATAAAAATATTGGCCATAATTAAATAGGGGGAATTGCATTTTCCTATTTAAAGTCAATATTGCATTTTGGGCACTTTCCAAAGGAACTACCATTTTGGTAGCCAGGAAAAATACCAAACAATTTGTGGAGCTTCTCCTATCCATATCTTCACCATTTCCATCAAGAACCCAAGTTCCACAGTTCAAAGTTTGAGAGCATCATCCAGTTCTTGTTTCTGGACCTATTTTGAGATTGGGAAGCAACTATATTTTAGATTGCTCCATGATTCTTGAAATTAATCCAGGACCTCACATTCCCTATATGATGTGAGCATGCAAAAACTCATATCATTTTATCTAGCCATTTTCTCCCAAAAATTCCATCTAGCTTCAGTCCAGATTCTAGCTCTGTGAGGGAAGTACCATTTTGGTGTACCCAAATGGTATGAAATTTTACTAGTGCCTTCATGCTCCTAAATCATCACTCTCCACCAAATTTGAGCCAAATTCATGAAGCCATTTGAGCACAGCTTCAAAGTTTAGTTTCTGGACCAAATTCTGCGTTGTGAAGGAAGTATATGCAAACAAGATCCAAATGACTTCAAATTTTGCCAGAACCTACTCCTTTCTACCACATTCCACCATGACAAGAATCCAACTCCATCCCTTTAGCCATTTCTCCAGAAACCTCCATCCAAGTTTCTGTCCAGAAACTGTTTTGGATCCCCTCGATCAACCTAGATCTTTCCTGGTCTATTCAGTGCCATATCTTATCCATTCGAGCAGTGAGGGGTCCAGTTGACAAGGTGTGACAAGCAGGAGAGTGCCAGAGCATGCAGTACGCGTGGTGACCACGTTGTGGGCATGGCCAAATGCGTGCTCTGTGCACTGGCCGCGTTCGGTCGCGTCGGCCAGTTCGCTTCGGCCAACTCCGGCTTGTCCGACCATGTCCATTGTGATGGAAATATGCCCTAGAGGCAATAATAAAGTTGTTATTATTTTATATTTCCTTGTTCATGATAAAGGTTTATTATTCATGCTAGAATTGTATTGACCGGAAACTTAAATACATGTGTGAATACATAAACAAATACCGTGTCCCTAGTGAGCCTCTACTAGACTAGCTCGTTGATCAATGATGGTTAAGGTTTCCTAACCATAGACATGAGTTGTCATTTGATAACGGGATCACATCATTAGGAGAATGATGTGATGGACAAGACCCATCCGTTAGCTTAGCATATGATCGTTCTGTTTATTGCTACTGCTTTCTTGAATGTCAAATACATGTTCCTCAGACCATGAGATCATGCAACTCCCGGATACCGGAAGAATACCTTGTGTGCTATCAAACGTCACAACGTAACTGGGTGATCATAAAGATTCTCTACAGGTATCTCCGAAGGTGTCCGTTGAGTTGGCATGGATCGAGATTGGGATTTGTCACTCCGTGTTTCGGAGAGGTATCTCTGGGCCCTCTCGGTAATGCACATCATAAGAAGCTTGCAAGCAAAGTGACTAAGGATTTAGTTACGGGATGATGTATTACGGAACGAGTAAAGAGACTTAGCGGTAACAAGATTGAACTAGGTATGGAGATACCGACGATCGAATCTCGGGCAAGTAACATACCGATGGACAAAGGGAATTACGTATGTTGTCATTGCGGTTCGACCGATAAGATCTTCGTGGAATATGTAGGAACCAATATGGGCATCCAGGTTCCGCTATTGGTTATTGACCGAAGAGGCGTCTCGGTCATGTCTACATCATTCCCGAACCCGTAGGGTCCGCACGCTTAACGTTCGTTGACGATATAGTGTTATATGAGTTATGTGAATTGGTAACCGAATGTTGTTCGGAGTCCCGGATGAGACCCCGGACGTCACGAGGAGTCTCGGAATGGTCAAGAGGTAAAGATTTATATATGGGAAGTCATATTTTGGGTTCCGGAAAAAATGCAGTTTTTTCGGTATTGTACCGGGAAGCTTCCAGAAGGTTCCGGAGGATTCCGGAGGGGTCCGGAAGTCCACAAGTGGGTCCACCACGTCCCAAGGGCTGGCATGGGCTAAGGGGAGGCGCCCTGGCCTTATTGGGCCAGGCGCACCAAGTCCTCAAAAGCCCACGCAGCTAGGGAAGGAAAAAGGGAGAGTCCTAGTAGGAATAGGATTGGACTTTGGAGTCCAAGTCCACGTGTGTACTATTCACGGTTACTGTTCACGTGGCACTATTCCTTCTACTCCAAACCCCTACACATATATAAATAGAGGAGAGGGGGCGCCCCAAAGAAGACACAACATTGTCTTAGCCGTGTGCGGCGCCCCCCTCCACAGTTTCGTCCCTCGGTCATATTTTCGCAGTGCTTGGGCGAAGCCCTGCGGAGATAGCATCACCATCACCGTCACCACGCCGTCGTGCTGCCGGATCTCATCCACTACCTCACCGTCTTGCTGGATCAAGAAGTCGAGGACGTCACGGAGCTGAACGTGTGCTGAACGCGGAGGTGTCGTACGTTCGGTACTCGGTCGGTTGGATCGTGAAGTTGTTCGACGACATCAACCGCGTTGTTCTAACGCTTCCGCTTACGGTCTACGAGGGTACGTAGACACACTCCCCCTCTCGTAGATATGCATCTCCATGGATAGATCTTGCGTGTGCGTAGAATTTTTGTTGTTTTCCATGCAACGTTCCCCAACAGTGGCATCATGAGCCAGGTCTATGCGTCGATGATATGCACGAGTGGAACACAAAGAGTTGTGGGCGGTGATCGTCATACTGCTTACCACCAACGTCTTATTTTGATTCGGCGGTATTGTAAGATGAAGCGGCCCGGACCAACCTTACATGTTCACGTACATGAGACCGGTTCCACCGACAGACATGCAACTTGTTTTGCATAAAGGTGGCTGGCGGGTGTCTGTTTCTCCTACTTTAGTTGAATCAAATTTGACTGCGGCCGGTCCTTGTTGAAGGTTAAAACAGCAAACTTGATAAATCACCGTTGTGGTTTTGTGCCGTAGGTAAGAACGGTTCTTGCTAGAAGCCCATAGCAGCCACATAAAACTTGCAACAACAAAGTAGAGGACGTCTAACTTGTTTTTGCAGGGTATGCTGTGATGTGATATGGTCAAGACATGATGTGATATACGTTATTGTATGAGATGATCATGTTTTGTAATTTATCGGCAACCGGCAGGAGCCTTATGGTTGTCTCTTTATTGTATGAAATGCAAGCGCCATGTAATTGCTTTACTTTATCGCTATGCGTTAGCAATAGTTGTAGAAGCAATAGTTGGCGAGACGACCACGACGCAACGATGGAGATCAAGGTGTCGAGCCGGTGACGATGGAGATCATGACGATGCTTTGGAGATGGAGATCAAAAGCACAAGATGATGATGGCCATATCATGTCACATATTTTGATTGCATGTGATGTTTATCCTTTATGCATCTTATTTTGCTTAGAACGACGGTAGCATTATAAGATGATCCCTTCACTAAATTTCAAGATAAAAGTGTTCTCCCCGAGTATGCACCATTGCTAAAGTTCGTCGTTTTGAAGCACCTCGTGATGATCGGGTGTGATAGATTCTACGTTCACATACAACGGGTGTAAGCCAGTTTTACACAAGCAGAATACTTGGGTTAAACTTGACGAACCTAGCATGTACAGACATGGTCTCAGAACACTGGAGACCGAAAGGTTGAACATGAGTCATATAGTAGATATGATCAACATGGAGATGTTCACCATTGATGACTATCCCATCTCACGTGATGACCGGACATGGGTTAGTTGATTTGGATCATGTATCACTTAGTTAACTTGAGGGATGTTAATTTAAGTGGGAGTTCATTAGTAATTTGATTAATTGAACTTAAATTTATCATGAACTTAGTCCTGATAGTATTTGCAAATTATGTTGTAGATCAATAGCTCGCGTTGTAGCTCCCCTATTTTTGATACGTTCCTAGAGAAAGCTTAGTTGAAAGATGATGGTAGCAATCACACGGACTGGGTCCGTAACTTGAGGATTATCCTCATTGCTGCACAGAAGAATTATGTCCTTGATGCACCGCTAGGTGACAGACCTGTTGCAGGAGCTGATGCAGACGTTATGAACGTTTGTCATACTCGATCTGATGACTACTTGATAGTTTAGTGCACCATGTTGTACGGCTTAGAATCGGGGCTTCAAAGACGTTTTGAACGCCATGGAACATAAGAGATGTTCCAAGAGCTGAAATTGGTATTTCATGCTCACGCCCGTGTTGAGAGTTATGAGACCTCTGACAAGTACTTTGCCTACAATATGGTGGAGAATAGCTCAACCAGTGAGTATGTGCTCAGAATGTCTGGGTGCTACAATCGCTTGAATCAAGTGGGAGTTAATCTTCCAGATAAGAAAGTGATTGACAGATTTCTCCAGTCACTATCACCAAGCTACTAGAGCTTCATGATGAACTATAATATGCAAGGGATGGAGAAGACAATTCCCGAGCTCTTCGCGATGCTGAAATCGGCGGAGGTAGAAATCAAGAAGGAGCATCAAGTGTTGATGGTTAACAAGACCACTAGTTTCAAGAAAAAGGGCAAGGGAAAGAAGGAGAACTTCAAGAAGAACGGCAAGCAAGCTGCCGCTCCCACGAAGAAACCCAAAGTTAGACCCAAGCCTGAAACTGAGTGCTTCTACTGCAAAGGAACTGGTCACTGGAAGCGGAACTGTCCCAAGTATTTGGCGGATAAGAAGGATGGCAAAGTGAACAAAGGTATATTTGATATACATGTTATTGATATGTACCTCACTAGTGCTCGTAGCAGCGTCTGGATATTTGATACCGATTCAGTTGCTAATATTAGTAACTTGAAGCAGGAGCTGCAGAGTAACAAAGACTAGCTGAGGGCGAGGTGACGATATGTGTTGGAAGTGTCTCCAATATTGATATGATCAATATCGACATGCTCGTAATACCTTCGGGATTAGTATTAAACCTAAATAATGGTTATTTGGTGCTTGCGTTGAGCATAAAACATTATATCTGGATATTGTTTATTGCAAGACGGTTATTCATTTAAGTCAGAGAATAATGGTTATTCTGTTTATATGAATAATATCCCTCGTGATCATGCACCCTTGTGAATGGTTTATTCTTGTTGAATCTCGATCGTAGTGATACACATATTCATAATATTGATGCCAAAAGATGCAAAGTTGATAATGATAGTGCAACATACTTGTGGCACTGCCGTTTAGGTCATATTGGTGTAAAGCGCATGAAGAAACTCCATGCGGATGGACTTTTGGAATCACTTGATTATGAATCATTTGATACTTGCGAACCATGCCTCATGGGCAAGATGACTAAAACTCCGTTCTCCGGAACAATGGAGCGAGCTAATGACTTATTGGAAATAATACATACCGATGTATGCGGTCCAATGAGTGTTGAAGCACGCGGTGGGTATCGTTATTTTCTAACCTTCACAGATGATTTGAGTAGGTATGGGTATATCTACTTGATGAAACACAAGTCTGAAACATTTGAAAAGTTCAAAGAATTTCAGAGTGAAGTAGAGAATCATCGTAACAAGAAAATAAAGTTTCTACGATCTGATCGTGGAAGTGAATATTTGAGTTACGAGTTTGGCCTTCATTTAAGAAAATGTGGAATTGTTTCACAACTCACGCCACCTGGAACACCACAGCATAATGGTGTGTTCGAACGTCGTAACCGTACTTTATTGGATATGGTGCGTTCTATGATGTCTCTTACCGATTTGCCACTATCGTTTTGGGGTTATTCATTAGAGACAGCTACATTCACGTTAAATAGGGCACCGTCTAAATCCATTGAGACGACACCGTATGAACTATGGTTTGGCAAGAAACCTAAGCTGTCGTTTCTTAAAGTTTGGGGATGCGATGCTTATGTGAAAAAGCTTCAACCTGATAAGCTCGAACCCAAAGTGGAGAAGTGCGTCTTCATAGGATACCCTAAAGAAACAATTGGGTACACCTTCTACCACAGATCTGAAGGCAAGGTCTTTGTTGCCAAGAATGGGTCCTTTCTAGAGAAGGAGATTCTCTCGAAAGAAGTGAGTGGGAGGAAAGTAGAACATGATGAGGTAATTGTACCTTCTCTCGAATTGGAAAGTAGCTCATCAGAGAAAACCGTTCCCGTGATGTCTACACCAATAAGAGAGGAAGATAATGATAAAGATCATGAAACTTCAGATCAAGTTACTATTGAACTTCGTAGGTCGACCAGAGTACGTTCCGCACCAGAGTGGTATGGTAATCCTGTTCTGGAAGTTATGTTGTTAGACAACGGCGAACCTACGAACTATGAAGAAGCTATGATAAGCCCGGATTCCGACAAATGGCTTGAGGCCATGAAATCTGACATAGGATCCATGTATGAGAACAAAGTATGGACTTTGGTAGACTTGCCCGATGATCGGCAAGCCATTGAGAATAAATGGATTTTTAAGAGGAAGACGGATGCTGATGGTAATATTACTGTCTACAAAACTCGACTTGTCGCGAAAGGTTTTCGACAAGTTCAAGGGGTTGACTACGATGAGACTTTCTCACCCGTAGCGATGCTTAAGTCTGTCCGAATCATGTTAGCAATTGGCACATTTTATGATTATGAAATCTGGCAAAAGGATGTCAAAACTGCATTCCTTAATGGTTTTCTCAAAGAAGAGTTGTATATGATGCAACCAGAAGGTTTTGTCGATCCTAAGGGTGCTAACAAAGTGTGCAAGCTCCAGCGATCCATCTATGGACTGGTGCAAGCATCTCGGAGTTGGAATATACGCTTTGATGAGGTGATCAAAGCATATGGTTTTGTACAGACTTACGGTGAAGCCTGTATTTACAAGAAAGTGAGTGGGAGCTCTGTAGCATTTCTAATATTATATGTGGATGACATATTGTTGATTGGAAATGATATAGAATTTCTGGATGGCATAAAAGGATACTTGAATGAAAGACCTCGGTGAAGCTGCTTATATATTGGGCATCAAGATCTATAGAGATAGATCAAGACACTTGATAAGACTTTCAATGAGTACATACCTTGACAAGATTTTGAAGGAGTTCAAAATGGATCAGTCAAAGAAGGAGTTCTTGCCTGTATTGTAAGGTGTAAAGTTGAGTAAGACTCAAAGCTCGACCACGGCAGAAGATAGAGAGAGAATGAAAGTCATTCCCTATGCCTCAGCCATAGGTTCTATAATGTATGCCATGCTGTGTACCACACCTAATGTGTGCCTTGCCACGTGTCTGGCAAAGGGGGTACAAGAGTGATCCAGGAGTGGATCACTGGACAGCGGTCAAAATTATCCTTAGTAACTAAAGGACTAAGGAAATGTTTCTCGATTATGGAGGTGATAAAGAGTTCGTCGTAAAGGGTTACGTCGATGCAAGCTTTGACACCAATCTGGATATCTCTGAGTAGCAAACTGGATACGTATAATGGAGCAGTCATTTGGAATAGCTCCAAGTAAAGTGTGATAGCAGCATCTACAGTATGACATAAGGATTTGCAAAGTACACATGGGTCTGAATATTACAAACCCATTGACTAAAATTCTCTCTCACGAGCAAAACATGATCACACCTTAGAACTCTTTGAGTGTTAATCACATGGTGATGTGAACTAGATTATTGACTCTAGTGAACTCTTGGGTGTTAATCACATGGCGATGTGAACTAGATTATTGACTCTAGTGCAAGTGGGAGACTGATGGAAATATGCCCTAGAGGCAATAATAAAGTTGTTATTATTTTATATTTCCTTGTTCATGATAAAGGTTTATTATTCATGCTAGAATTGTATTGACCTGAAACTTAAATACATGTGTGAATACATAAACAAATACTGTGTCCCTAGTGAGCCTCTACTAGACTAGCTCGTTGATCAAAGATGGTTAAGGTTTCCTAACCATAGACATGAGTTGTCATTTGATAACGGGATCACATCATTAGGAGAATGATGTGATGGACAAGACCCATCCGTTAGCTTAGCATATGATCGTTTTGTTTATTGCTACTGCTTTCTTGAATGTCAAATACATGTTCCTCAGACCATGAGATCATGCAACTCCCGGATACCGGAGGAATACCTTGTGTGCTATCAAACGTCACAACGTAACTGGGTGATCATAAAGATGCTCTACAGGTATCTCCGAAGGTGTCCGTTGAGTTGGCATGGACTGAGATTGGGATTTGTCACTCCGTGTTTCGGAGAGGTATCTCTGGGCCCTCTCGGTAATGCACATCATAAGAAGCTTGCAAGCAAAGTGACTAAGGAGTTAGTTATGGGATGATGTATTACGGAACGAGTAAAGAGACTTACCGGTAACGAGATTGAACTAGGTATGGAGATACCGACGATCGAATCTCGGGCAAGTAACATACCGACGGATAAAGGGAATTACGTATGTTGTCATTGCGGTTCGACCGATAAGATCTTCGTGGAATATGTAGGAACCAATATGGGCATCCAGGTTCCGCTATTGGTTATTGACCGGAGAGGCGTCTCGGTCATGTCTACATCATTCCCGAACCCGTAGGCTCCGCACGCTTAACGTTCGTTGATGATATAGTGTTATATGAGTTATGTGAATTGGTAACCGAATGTTGTTCGGAGTCCCGGATGAGATCCCGGACGTCACGAGGAGTCTCGGAATGGTCGAGAGGTAAATATTTATATATGGGAAGTCATATTTTGGGTTCTGGAAAAAAATGCAGTTTTTTCGGTATTGTACAGGGAAGCTTCCAGAAGGTTCCGGAGGGGTCCGGAAGTCCACAAGTGGGTCCACCACGTCCCAAGGGCTGGCATGGGCTAAGGGGAGGTGCCCTGGCCTTATTGGGCCAAGCGCACCAAGTCCTCAAAAGCCCACGCAGCTAGGGAAGGAAAAAGGGAGAGTCCTAGTAGGAATAGGATTGGACTTTGGAGTCCAAGTCCACGTGTGTACTATTCATGGTTACTGTTCACATGGCACTATTCCTTCTACTCCAAACCCCTACACATATATAAATGGAGGAGAGGGGGCGCCCCAAAGAAGACACAACATTGTCTTAGCCGTGTGCGGCGCCCCCCTCCACAGTTCCGTCCCTCGGTCATATTTTCGCAGTGCTTGGGCGAAGCCCTGCGGAGATAGCATCACCATCACCGTCACCATGCCGTCGTGCTGCAGGAACTCATCCACTACCTCGCCGTCTTGCTGGATCAAGAAGTCGAGGATGTCACCGAGCTGAACGTGTGCTGAACGCGGAGGTGCCGTACGTTCGGTACTCGGTCGGTTGGATCGTGAAGTTGTTCGACGACATCAACCGCGTTGTTCTAACGCTTCCGCTTACGGTCTACGAGGGTACGTAGACACACTCCCCCTCTCGTAGCTATGCATCTCCATGGATAGATCTTGCGTGTGCGTAGAATTTTTTTTGTTTTCCATGCAACGTTCCCCAACACATTGACTCCGCAGCGACCACGCGCCCCCGATCCAGCACCTTCCCCCTTCTCGTTCCTCCTCCTCGCGCCACGGCGAGCGCCGCCGCGGTACTGTCCCGCGCGTGAACCCTGCCGTCCCCACCTTTCTTGGCCCCTTCCTCCCCGAGCCGTCCCCTCCCTCCGACGATCGTCAGGTCGGCACCGCTCCTCGCGCGCCACCTCGTCGGAGCTCCAAGACGGCGATAAGCATGCCACGGAGGCCGTGCCTATCCGCACGTCTCGGCCGGCTATAAAAGCCGTGGCCGAGCCCTCCCCGAGCATCACAAGCACCCACAACCTCCTCCCCACTCCCTCTAGTCCTCTCTAGCGCCCTCGCCCGGTCAAATCTCTCGCCGGAGCACTCGAATTTCCGGCGAGCTTCACCCACTGCTCCGCCTCCAATCCCCACGTCCGAGCACCCCTACGCCGCGTCTGACTAACTACTGGATGCGCCACTCGCCGTAGACCCCGACCCTGCCTTCGCCCAGCCTCGCCGACCACCCTAAGCCCCTCCATTGCCGCAGCCCCGCCGCCTCGGCCATGGCACGGCGCCGCCCAGCCAGCCGTCCCCTCCACCCCAGCTACCCACCCCCGGAGGCGGCAGTCTTCGATGACCGCATCCACGGCCTCGCCTGCTCCCGAAGCCCTCCCAGTCGCGAGATTCCACCGGAGCCAAAGCCCCTGTTGCTGCCGTCGGGGAGAGGAGGAGAGGAAGAAGAAGGAGGAGGGGGAGGAGAGAGAAAGGCCTGACCGGTGGGGCCCGGACCCACCCATCAGTGAGAGAGGGAGGCGCCAGCGTGGATAAGTGGAAACGTACTCGCCACAGTATGCTTTCTCCGTCGGCTGGATCGAGTCAAAGTGCCACCGAACCGAGCTCATCAGTGCAACCACATTTGCCTAGATGGGGAGGCCCTAACTTGGTCTATTGTCTTGGCTCTTATCGGTACCTCCAAAGAGGGAAGGTTATGCGTGCGTGCTAGCCTGGCCCGGTAGGCGGCGATAACCTTGTGAGCCCAGTTGTTTGTTTAGCCCGGGGTCCCCATTTGGGATAGTTTTGTTTAGCCACGACGGTGGCAGGTGTCAGGAGTAACACAGGGGCCACCCAGGGCATGACCCGAAGGGGTATGATTGTCAGTGGTACCGTAAGAGTGCCAGGCAATAGACATGTTTTGTTGGAGCAGCACCGGTCCACCCGAATGGGAACATGTACTAAAGTACGAGGCCGGGAGCTCCATAGTGTGGGTAAAGTGCGGAACCTCTGCAGAGTGTACATCTATTCGAATAGCCGCGTCCTCGGTCATGGGACACAGTTCATACTAGTTCACACTATTTGGTCTGTGTCGAGTCTGGAGGAATAAACCATATAAAGTTATTGCTAATATTGAACTAGAGAAAGGTAAGAGTTGTCAGACCTGCGGTGCAGGTGCCCGGACATCGGATGATGTCCAAAGTTTAGAATGTAGCCAAGGGATGGCTATGAGAGAGAGGGTCGAATGACCGTAAGAACTTGGATCCGGAGGGATCATGTGAATGAACTTGATCAATTGCATTTACTGTTATGCCTTACCTTATTGTCTTCATTTTAGTAATTATATTGCTAGATAGATATGCTATGCCTTAATAGATAATGTTGCTCTAATAACAAATGCATGCTTGAATGCCATGGATTGCTTTGCTTGGTGTATATGTTGGTTTGGTTTGCTTGCGAGTACATTCAAAAGTACTCAGCGGCCTTCAATGTGGCCAGGTTCAGCTAAGGATCCGTCAAGGAGCCGGAGCGTTTGCGAGCTAGAAGAGTAACCCAGTCAGATCCCTGTGGATTGGAGCCGCACCAAGACCATGCTGCCTTCGATAGAGCTTTTCCGCTGTCATCACCTTTGTAAAATGTGATGTAAGACTTATATATCCATTAATAGAAATGCATGTGTTCATGATACTTGTTGTAAAAGCGCATGCCAGAGTGATTTCCTGGGCTGGTGTGTGCGGCGACCATCTGACTACAGTGGTATTCAGGCGGGGCGCCACAGTTATTCTTCTAGTGGTGTCATGTGAACGTCGACTACATGACACTTCACCATATTTGGGCCTAGGAGAATGCATTGGGGAGTAATAAGTAGATGATGGGTTGCGAGAGACAGAAGCTTAAACCATAGTTTATGCGTTATTCCGTAAGGGGCTGATTTGGATCCATATGTTTCATGCCATGGTTAGATTTATCTTAATTCTTCTTTCGTAGTTGCGGATGCTTGCGAGAGGCGGAAATCATAAGAGGGTTGCTTGTTAAAGTAAGAACAGCACCCTAGCACCGGTCCACCCACATATCAAATTATCAAAGTAGCGAACACGAATCAACTAAAAATGATGAACGTGACTAGATGACAATTCCCATGTGTCCTTGCTTAATATAAGAGAACTTTCTAGCTTGTCCTTTGCTATAAAAAGGATTGGGCCAACTTGCTGCACCTTTGTTCCTATTGTCACTTGTTACTTGTTATGAATTACCTTGCTACAAAACTATCTGTTATCGCTACTTTCAGTACTTGCAGAGAATACCTTGCTGAAAACCGCTTATCATTTCCTTCTGCTCCTCGTTGGGTTCGACACTCTTACTTATCGAAAGGACTACGATTGATTCCCTATACTTGTGGGTCAACATACACTACTGTTCATAGGTGACATGCGCACAGCATGCCACTGGATATCAATCCTCCGGAGACACCCTTCCGGAGCGGCTACCGCCTCCATCCCTTGATTCTACTTCTCCGGTTGCCTTGTCTGCTAAAAATAATACACCACAGGTCGCCTGTACGCCGAGGTAGCACGGGATGGAAGGCACGTACATGCAGGGGACCCACCCAGGACTGTATTCATGAATACTAGCCACGATGTAAACCAAAAATATGCTGAAACACTCGCAACAATATCCCTCACCATAGATTTATTTATAATCAGTTACTTTTCTTCGGGTGGGTATAATCACTTTACTATACATCATTTTTTATCGTCATATCTTACTACACTAGCAACAAGATAAGACTGTTGTATGAACCACTGCACATGCCTAGTAGTAGGAGTACTAGTAGTGTAAGTTCAAGTGGCCGCCGTGCTTCGCACTCCTCCGTCGTAAGAGTGGAAACGCGTGCTGTAATCAAAATATATTATTTTTTAAGAAATAGTGGAGATGCTCTATGTGACACCCTGGTTTTCGCTCCTTGTTTTTTTCCTTCGCGGGATTTGACTCCCGTCTTTTTTTCGGTGTTATCAGATTTTCTCTCGCTCTTGGGTATATGAAGATGGTCATTTAGTCTTGCCTTCCCTGTCCAACCAGAGACTCTCTCCAGACCAACCTTTCCACCCAAGATATTTTCCAGGACCTTGCCACCGAAACCCTACTCTCCGGTCTACCGGAAGGGAAACCCTAATTCCTTCCGTTGCAAAGGAACCCCAACTTCCTTTGATCTATTGCCTCCCAAATTTCTCCCAGTGATCATCCTATATTTTTAAACCCTGGATATGTAAAAATATTGCCAAGTCATTTGCAATATTTTTCATTTAAAATTAATTCCTTTTTCTGCCAGTTAAAGGAATTAAATCCAGGAAAATATGTATCCATCTCCAACGTTCATGAAAACTTGTGGAGATATTCTTTGTGATCATATTGAGCTCCAATAAAAATATTGGCCATAATTAAATAAGGGAAATTGCCTTTTCCTATTTAAAGACAATATTGCAATTTGGGCACTTTCCAAAGGAGCTACTATTTTGGTAGCCAGGAAAAATCCCAAATAATTTTTGGAGCTTATCCTATCCATATCTTCACCATTTCCATCAAGATCCCAAGTTCCACAGATCAAATTTGAGAGCATCATCCAATTCTTGTTTCTGGACCAATTTTGAGGTTGTGAAGCAACTATATTTTATATTGCTTCAAAAATTCTCAAATTAATCCAAGACCTCACATTCCCTATATGATGTGAGTATGCAAAAATTCACATCATTTCATCTAGCCATTTTCTCCCAAAAATTCCATCTAGTTTCTGTCTAGATTCTATCTCTGTGAAGGAAGTACCATTTTGGTATGTCCAAATGAGCTGAAATTTTTCCAGTATCTCCATACACCCAAATAACTACCCTCCACCAAAATTCAGCTCATTCTACCAAGCCATATAAGTGCAGCTTCAAGGTCAAGTTTTTGGACCAAATTTGGCATTGTAAAGGAAGTGCATTCAAACTTGGTCCAAATGACCTCAACTTTTGCCAGCACCTAGTCCTTCCTACCACCTTTCATTGTGACAAATGTTCAGCTCCCCACTCTCATCCATTTCTCCACAAGATTCCACCAAAGTTTCTGTTCAGAACCTATCTCAGCTCAAATCAGTCAACTCTTGCCACCACCTCCATCCAAAATCCTCATATGTCAACTCACTGACCTCTGATCTATCCAATTGACATGATTGTGCATTCAGGAAAACTCCAGAGCACGTGGCACCCGTGGTGACGACGCTTAGGACAGGCCAAAATGGTGCTCTGCGGCACTGTTCTCGTCGGCCAGCCAGCTCCGGCCGTCCCCGGATTGTCCGACCATGTCTAGTGGGTTCGCGATGTCCACATACCCCTCTCTAGGCCCTTCTCCCCTCTTCTCCCTTCCTCCCCACGCCACGGCGATCGCCGCCAAGGTGCTGCCTGCCCGTGACCGCTGTCGTCTTCCTCTCCCCTTGGCCTCTTCCTCGCCGCTGTGTCTCATCGTGCTACCCCGTGTCAGGTCGGCACCAACCGGATCTTGCCACCTCGCCGGAATGCCGCCAAGGTAGCGAGCTCCCGAAGCCTCGGTTGTCGCCGAGAAGCCTGCCGCGGCCGCCTATAAAAAGGCCCTCCCCGGAGCCTCCCCGTCCACCCTCAAGCTCATCAGCACTCTCCTCTCCCTCCAAGTAACCCCCCGAACTACCCAACCCGTCGCCGGAGCCCCTCCTAGCCTTGCTCTGCCGCCATGGCCGCCGCCACCATCCCCCTAAATTCGCCGCCTCTGGCCTTTCCCCGCCTCCGTCGAGTCCACCACTGGACTCCCCAGTCGCCGTAGACCACCTCCGCCTCCTTGCCCAGCCTCCCCGGCCACCGGAACCCCGCCTTTGCCTCGGCGCCGCCGCCCACGGCCGCCGTTGCCGCGGACAACTCCGGCCAACCCCGGTGCCCTCGTCACCATCCACGGGCGCGGGGTGGAGCGGCGCATCCATCCCCGGCGGCGCCCAAGGCCGCCATGGTCTCCCGTCGCCGGCGCCGGCGAGGCCGTTGCCTCTGCCGCTCTCGGTCGGGGCAGGAGAGAGGAGGAGGAAGGAGAAGGCTGGAGGAGAGAGAGAAGGGGTACGGGACCCACATGTCGACGAGAGTAGCCCGGCCCCGCCCCGCCACGCCAGCTTAAGTGGAGGCGCCCCGGTGGCCAGTGCGTTTTCCCCACTGGGAAACGTATTTCCTCAAAATGCGCTTTCTCTTTTAACCCAGCCGCCGAAACAGTTAAGTTGGGAACGTTCACTGGTTAGTGGCTAAAATGAATAGCTTTTAATCATTTTACCGCCTAACGAATGAACAGCCACAACTTTTCACTCGCAACTCCGATTCAGGTGAATCCAACGCCCACGTCTTCAGTTCGTCGAGCCCGTTCCGATGGTATCATTTTCATAATGTTGACACATTCTGAAAATGACCATTTTTCCCTTGCCCTTTATTCAGCCCCTCCGAGAGGGAATCTTTTCCGGCAAATTCTTCCGCGAGGTGATCGCACTTCTTCCGGAGTATTCCTTCACCCCCAGGCAAGCCGACCATCTGATATATGCTCTAAAGCATTGCTCCGTGTTATTCTTGCGTGTTTAATTAAGGATTATGCCTGTGTTAAAAATAATTAAACTCCTGCTAGTTTGAATTTGCTATTTACATTACCTGCTAATGCTCATCATGTAATCGCACTAGTGACTCGTTGTAATGCATATGGAGATAGGTTGTTATGTTTTCATAGTGATTACATCATGCATTGTCATTGTTATTGCTATGATAAAGAACGTGACTTAATAATAACAACCTCCTCCGTCGGCTGGATCGAGTCATAGTGTCACCAAACCGAGCTCATCAAGTGCAACCACATTTGCCGGTATGGGACAGCCCTGACTTAGTCTATTGTCTTGCCTCTTGTCGGTACCACCAAAATAGGGAGGATTATGCGTGCGTGCTACCCTGGCCCGGTAGGCGGCGATAATCCTGTGAGCCCAGTTTAGTTATATGGTACCAGGTCCCCTTTTCGGACAGTTTGTTTGGCCACGACGGTGGCAGGTGTCACGGGGTGACACAGGGGCCACCCAGGACATGACCCTGGGAGGGTATGATTGTCGGTGGGACCGTAAGAGTGCCAGGCAATAGGCAGGTTTTGTTGGAGCAGCACTGGTCCACCCGAATGGGAACATGTACTAAAGTACGAGGCCAGGAGCTCCATGGTGTGGGTAAAGTGCACAACCTCTGCAGAGTGTAAATCTATTCGAATAGCCGTGTCCTCGGTCATGGACAGTTCGTACTCAGCCACTATTTGGTCTGTGTCGAGTCTGGAGGAACAAACTATATAACGTATTGTTAAGACTGAACCAGAAAGTGGTAAGGGTTGTCAGACTTGCAGTGCGGATGCATGGATATCAGATGATGTCAACGGTTTGAATGCTAGCCATGAGATGGCTATGAGATGAGTGGTCGGGTGACCGCAAAGCTTGGATCAGATTTGGATCGTGAGCATATTCGGAGTTCGGATCATTTACCTGATATACTTTACTTTACTGCATTTACTTCAGTAATTATCATGCTAGATAATCCTGCTATGACTTGATGATTAATGCTGCTAGATGTTTAATCTTGCTAGATAATCCTATCATAACATGATAGTTAATACTGTTAAGATAACAAATGCATGCCTGAATGCCATGGATTGCTTTGCTTGGTGTATATGTTGGTTTGGTTTGCTTGCGAGTACATTCAAAAGTACTCAGCGGTCTTCAATGTGGCCAGGTTCACCTAAGGATCCGACGACCGTTAGCAAGGAGCCGGAGTGTTCGCGGGCTAGAAGCGTAACCCAGTCAGATCCCTGTGGATTGGAGCCGCACCAAGACCATGCTGCCTTAGATAGAGCTTTTCCGCTGCCATCACCCTTGTAAATATATCATGTAAGACTTATATACCCATTAATAGAAATGTCTGTGTTCATGATACTTGTTGTAAAAGCGCATGCCAAAGTGATTTCCTGGGCTGGTATGTGCGGTGACCGTCTGACTACAGTGGTATTCAGGCGGGGCGCCACACTCTACCGCGCGGATCCTCCACGGTCGATGGGAACCTTGCTACTCACATTCGCCGATGTGTGGGATAGCCAGCATCGGGGTCCACTTTCCATGCACCAAATTACTCCGCACTAGAGTGCACAACTGCACGGTGGACTTACCCCAGTCGTAGCACCGTGGTAATGCCCAATGAGTCGTCAAATCACAAAACCCCACCTTTCCAGCAGTAAGTTGGATGGACGAAGCAACCATCATTTCACTCTTCTTCCTCATCTTCCTCTCTTCAAGAAAACCCCAACTCGCTTCTCCCTCATCTTGTTCCTCATTTCTTCAAGAAAACCCCAACTCGCTTTTGCCATTGTTCTTCTCTCCCAAAGAAGGAAAGCTGAGCACATCTATGGTGTTGCTATGCTTCCGTTCCAGTCATCTTTTGCAACCCCGCGACCGATCCTAACTCCCTCTCTGTTCTTATTTTGGGTTTCTATTATCGTTTTCTTTCCTTTTATTTCTATTTGATAGTTTCTTGATGGACCCTGGAGCACCGGCCAAAGTGATGTCAATGGTTCTGGCCAAAACCGTCGAGGCTCAGAGTCTGAAGAAGCGCAAGCACCCCACCGAGACGACCACAGACAAGCTCAAGGCCATAGCCTTATCCAAGGCCACCTCTCCAGGATCCCTCATTAAGCCGGTCGAGGTAATATCTCTTGTTGACTATCTTTTTGGCGATCTTGATCGTGTTTTTTGATCTAACTTGCAAAGTGCTTGCTAATATGCGAGGTTTGTGTAATGTACACGTAGTACTAGTAGTATAACTTTCTGAGCAATCTTGCATGTGATTTTTGTGTGCCAAATGACGGTTCTAAATGTCTCTTTTGACCAAAACATGCGAGAGGTTGACATGCATATGATTTTTGCACATAACACTGATTTCTTATAGATTACTTTCAACTACTTTATGAACATCAACGCTAGCTGTAGGAATACAAGATTGTAGCTCTCATGCCTTGAAGAGAATATAGTAGCCTTAGTAACTTGTGTTATGGGTATTGTAAGTAATCCCTCTGTTCACAACTATAAGATGTTCTAACTTTTTTGTGTATCTGATGTAGACATATTTTAGTGTCTTTGTTCACTCATTTCTGTGCTTATATGTAGTCTTATATGGAGTAAAATATCGAAAATCATCTTATATTTGTGAACGGAGGCAGTAATAAAATATTGATTTCTATTTGAATTAGAACCAGGTCCGCTGTGGAGATGAAGTTCTCAAAGTCATGCCGTGTGAACTGGAAGACCTGAGGATGTGCACTACTAAACTATCCAGTTGTCGTGTCCTTGTAGCTGCATGTCGTGAACAAGTGTTTTCATGTAGCATTGTTGTCAGGCGTGTTCTCGAGGGTGTACTTCACCACAACAATTTCGTAGCTATGCCTTCGATTACGAAGGGTGTGGTTATTGTAAAGCTTCCCGACAAATCTGATGATGCCTGTCTTCATCGTCATGCTTATGAGTGGAAAGACCACACCGTTAGGTTCTCCAAGGTTGACGAGATGGTGAAGGTGCCGATAGACATCTCTCACGATGTCCATGGCCTGGTCAGTTTTGTGGGGCACACCCCGTAGGTCGGTGGCAAAAAATAGTCTGCAGAGTTTAATTAATGCAAATTTGCTTGTCTGTAGTAAGTAATATTGTTCAGTACTTGATTTGTGTGTGTGAACCCTGTATGGGTTAGTACTGCCGCTTTTGTTTTGTGGTGAATCCTGAGAACACTCTATGTTAATGTTTTAGAAATGGTGAACCTATAATACCAATTTCGGTTGTCTGATATCTGTGTTTTTTCATGCCAGTACAATACTCCCTCTATTCAAAGACATAAGATGTTTACATTTTTTGTGAATCAGATGTATATAGAGTTAGACACGTTTTGGTGTGTTTGTCCACTCAATTTAGTCCGTACATTTTGAAATATCCAGATCATCTCATTTTTGTGGACGGCGGGAGTATATATCAGTTATGGTTACACTCCAATATATGTATGCATTGCAGGGTTTATCGCACCCACCAGGATTTCCATTCACGTGGATGTTCGCTCCATACGAGTTGTCACGACCTTTGGACTGTCCTGCTTGTGGGAGTAAGGAGGAGCCCTGCATGCCACCCATAATTGGACGGACAACCTTCAATTTAGAACTTGAAGATAGTGATTTCCTGGTAAGGATTCAGTCGTGTCACATAAAGTAAATCTCACTGATTAACTGTCATGTTTTCTTACTTTTGCTGCAATTTTACGATGCAGGTTTTGCCATGTCACATTCGTTACAGAATAAACCGTTTGGTTTGCTCTATGATGGTTATTTTAGCAGGTTTCACTTCTTATGATGTGTCAATAACGAAGGCACTGTCCATCACTTATATTACTAGACACAATTAGATCCGTCTGTTATCTGAGCATAATCTGAAGCCCTCTGATCAACTGTTGTTTACTTTAACAAACACGCCAGAATTAGTCATTGTCGCCTTTAAAAGAAGGAAAGAAAAAGACTGGATCCGGGTCACGGAGCCGGAGGAAGTTTGAATTGCTCACGTGCACTCTCGCTTAAGAAGGATGCGTAGCACAGTTACAAAGCTGCAGTCTGAAATCAAAGCAGACCAGAGACGAGCGCTACTGTCTCGCACATTGGTACCACCTCCAGCATCGGCAGGCGCAGCGGATCGAGCACCGGCACCTGCTCCGATGCTGGATCTAGCACTGACAGCGGAAGCATCTCAGTCTAATCCAACAGAGGATTGGGCACCGACCGCGTCAGCGGATCAGGCTGATCTACCAGAGGATCGGGCACCGACACAGACACCTGCTTCGACACCAGCACCAGCTCCAGAAGGAGCACCGTCTCCGGCAGCAGCAGCGGCACTACCAGTCGCACCGCCACGGGCACCAGCAACGGCTCAGGCACCTGCACCAACACTTGAACTTACACTTGCAACTGCTCCAGCCCGTGCAGCGGCAACGAAACTAGCACTTGCACCGGCAACAGACTGGGCTGCAGTTCGCACTGCATATACCAAAGTCCTTACAAAAATCGACATCTCCACCTTTTTGGTAAGCATTGGCAGCCCAAGTGCTTCATTCTTTTGTCTTTCCATGTTGTTTCACATGATTCACTGTGTTGATCTAACTGTTTGTGTATGTCTTCTTGTTTGCAAACAGAAAATTCCTAGAGCAACGAGGGAGTCGTTCAATAATCCGGGCGACCGTGGCCAAGTTTCTCTTACCATGCGCAACCTTGGTGTGAATGAACCTACGCAATATACTATAAGTAGAAAGGATGGTCGCATGATGATTGATGCTAACGGATGGTCAAGGTTCAAAACTAAATCAAATCTTGCGGTTGGGGATGATATCAGAATCAAAGTTTCTCTGCAAGGAGAGCTGGTCCTAATCAACTTTGAAATTCTTCAGTAGCAGCATGCAACTGCCGAACTGATCTATCCTCTGAGAGCTTTTGATGTAATATGCCATGGTGAAACAAGTGTCCTGTGTGTATAAGTAGTACTAGCATATATCACGTAGGACATCCTGAAAGAATTGCAACTCTGATTGCTGGTTAGAAACTGTCGTTCGATTTCAGTCTAACAACTGTCGTGCTTTATTCAATTTTCTGTCTTCTCCTTGCGACAACTAGGGGTGAGCACTGTTGAACCAAAGACCAAAAAACCGAACCGAACCGATCCGTTCCTAACCAGCAATATATTTATGGTTGTGATTAGCGACTAAGATTTTTATATTTCTTTACAGAGGGAGTATCTCTCTATCAAAAATATATTTATGTGTAACTAGTTAATCATGCCTTTCTACTTCATTTCGCTGATATGCGGGACATCCAGCAACCAGGTCCACGTGCCATGCACCAAATTAGAGTGCACAATTGCACGGTAGACTCACCCCGGGCATAGCGCCGCAGTAATGCCCAATGAGCCATCAAATCACAAAACCCCACCTTTCCAGTAGTAGTAGTAAGCTGGACGGACGAAGCAGCAATATTTCACTCGACCTGAATCCCCTTCTCCCTCGTCTGCTTGTTCAGAGAAAACCACCTCTCGGCGATTGCTTAGGGTTTTCTCATGGAGAACCAGGTACGAATTCTTCATCCATCCCTGATAAATCCTAGTCCCTTTGTCGCCCGTAATCCTAGGATGGCAATCGCCGCCGTTGATGCATTTTTCTTCGTACTGAATCTAGTGTGTTTCATTTGCAGTGTCCAAAGTGCGAGGACCCTAAAGGTTTTTGCGCCCTTGGCGAGACGCCAGACTTGTTCCTTCTCATCCTAACACAGGATTTCAAAAAGCGCACGGCATGTTCCTAGAATCCTCTTTTCTACCCGGGAGGGTTGGGTTTTTTGAACATGCTGTCGACTAATTTGGAAATTTAGATTGCTATATTTGGATAAAAGGTACTAGTACCATGCTCAACACTGACGTGAAAGAGGAAATTATTTCTAGATTTGGATAGCGAATAAATTGTGTTCTGATATTAATTTTCCTGCAGTGCATCCCTTGCTCTGCCAGAACACATGTACTCAAGAAGGCCGGCCTTGCCATAACTGAATACACCAGTATAATGGTCACATTGGAGACATGCCATGGATATAAGTTTACAGTTGGGTTCATTAACCAAGAAGATCGCTCCTTTTTTATGGCCAAACTTGGATAAACTTTGTCAAGTGTTACAAACTGAAAGTTGGCACACCAATGTTCATGGAAATAGCAGAACCTGGTCTTATCTTCCCTGTGACCTTCCACCCCGACATCGTTCCAGTGGTTCATCCATGTTAGTTTTGTACCTGGTTCTTGCATGTTGCCTCTTTTACTTTGTAATCCACCTATTCTGCCTAACTGATCATAATTTGACTTTAGAAGTAGCAACAATTTGTGATTCCCTTCTCTCACAATGATGCTACTTCTAACTAATATTTCTTATAATTGGTGACACGCGTAGGTTATTACAAAGTGCAGGACACTACTCGTTTGTTATTTGATAAGAACTCGACGGTTACTGATGACACCGAAGTCGACTGGGACGACATCCACCATTTCCTACACTTTATTGATCGTCTTGAGGACCTTGTGGGGCATTTCAATGGTGGAAGGCCACGTGGGATATGTGTGCCACTGGTGCACATGTTGAACAGGTCCAACTGTGTCAAGAAACTGATGGTACGAGTTATTTTCTGTTATATATGTTGTTCATAAACTCTTGCTTATACATAGTTTTACAGGTGTGTTCTTCTTCTTGAAACAGAAACTGCCTAGTTTTATTGTTCCTATACAGATGCTTGGCCATGGTCGAGTCAGACTTGCGCTTGGTCACAACATGATGTTTATGTCGACCTACTCCATTTCCCTTAGAGGTGGAAAGATACTTATTCATGCGTGGTCTCAAATCATAAAGGCCCGTCGATCTTGGAGAATATGACAGAATGTTATGTTCATGCTTTTCCATGGCTCTGAAGCGAATATCCTATTTATTGACCACATTGCGAGATGAAGCCGCTTTCAGAAAGTTGCGGATGCGCGGGGTGGTGCCTGGGCCTTGTCCTGGGGCTTGGTGGCCTCACCCTTCGTTAACTGTAGGCAAAGTATCACTGTTCGAGGCGTGCCTTGTACGGTTGAACCTGTATAAGTACTCATACTGCTTTTAGCTTTGGTTGTTAAGTGCTCCTGCTGCTTTCAGTTAAGGTTGTTAAGTACTCCTGCTGCTTGTACAGTCTGTCGTGTTTCTTCAGTCTCTTCTTCCTCCAGCCACCAAAACCAAACCAGCGCCGGCGGGGCCGCCTGCTCCCGCCTCCCACGGCTGGCTGCGCCCCCGCGCACGCATCACCGCCCCACTGTCTCCTAAATCATTAATGGCGACATCTGCCACACCCCGCACCCGAACCAGTCAACCCTCATAATCCCCTTTGCCCGCGACTTCACTGCCGCATCTTCCCCGACTCCTGTTAGTTCCCGTCTGAGGCCTTGCCGTCGTCCTCCGCGCGCCTTGGTGCGCTCGCCGCGGCGCCACCGTATGGCATTGTCAACATGGTCAACAAACGAGAGGAATCGAAAGAGGACTATACGTAGAGAGGATGGCAGTAGGGACCCACCATGTCCATGGCCGTACGCAAGCAAGTGCCTCATTGTTACAAGCAAAAAAGAAAATGCTTCCTCCTAGTGGTTTGTTGACATCTGGGACCCATGACATTGTCAGTGTATAGTCAATAGACAAGAGAACTGCACAAGAGCGGCTGACACCTGGGACCTAGCAACTCGAGCTGTTTTTTTATTGTTGAGACGGAGTAGGGTATCAACTGGGTTGTGGCCTGTCTAGCCCAGGCTTCTATTTTTACGTTTACCACATGACCAGCCCAGCTATTTTTTTTTCTTTGTGAAAATGGCTAGCCCAGTTTTTTTTCTGATGAATACCCTGTAACGCCCCGGACACACTCGCCGGTAGTCGTTACTCCTGGCGGGATCTAGACTGGCCCCACAGATCAATACTAGCCTTTTCTGCGCACTTTGTCCTCACTCGTGCGCACCCGGGACCAACTTCCCGGTCGGTCACCCATCCTGAAATTACTCCAAGCTGAGCACGCTTAACTTGGGAGTTCTTTCCGAATGGGCTTCCGGAAAAGAAGGAATTCCTTATTGATATGAGTAGTCTATCATCCCTATTAAGCCAGGCTATCACATACCCAATCCAGGCCCACCCAACCCAGGCCAACTTGTTTTTCTCCGCCCTGCTGGGCTGCAAATATTTCAAGACGGCTGCAAATCTTAAAAGTAATATGAAATGGGTTGTAAATATAAAAAACACACAACAAATTGGCAATTACTTTCAAATTTCTGATTTTTTTTTCACATTTTCAGATTTCAAATTTCATTGGGTTTTAACCCAATTTAAATATATTTTGAAATTACTTTAAATCTGGCTCGACATTTCGGGATTAAAAATAGTTTGGACCCTACCGAAATATGCAAAATTTCATTAAAATTTTTAACCCTGGTCCTGGCCAACAAAAAGAAAATGGACTGCAATAAATTGCATAAGAATTTGCAAATGAGCTGTAAATTATTTAAAAAACTAGCAAATGGGTTATATGTTGTCCGCCACAGATTGGGAAGCTGACTTGTGGGCCTATTAAGTTGACGCGTATGCAAGCATTCTTTACTTATTATATATTAGTCAACAAACGAGTCTAGCAGAAGTGGCCGTTGGATGTCAATCCAATGGCCGTCGTGCTTCTTTAATCTCTGATCTTCTTGCTCCAGCCGCCCAATCCAGCATCGGCGGGATCGCCTGCTCCCGCCTCCCGTGGCCGGTTGTGCTGCCGCACAGGCCTCACCGCCCCTTCCTACTCCCACCGCTGGCTAGGCCATCCCTCTACTCACCCACACCTCCTGTTATTCTCCGGCGACACTGGCCTCACACCACAGCTAAACTAGTCAACCCTCGTACTCCCCTCGGCGTGGGCATCCACTTCTGTGGCTTCGCCGGCTTCGGGTCGCTCCCTTCCTAGGCCTCGCCGCCGTCCACCGCGTTGGTGCTCTCGGCGTGGCGTGGTCAACGTGGTCAACAAACGACAGCCATCAGAAGAGGGATGTACGTGGAGAGGCTGACAGTAGGGACCCACATGGTCCATGGCCGCACGCAAGCAAGTGCCTCCTTATTACGTGAAAAAAATGATTCCTCCCCCTGACAGCTGGGACCCACCAGTATATCTTCACACGGAAGGAAGTGCCTCCTTATTACGCGAAAAAAACGATTCCTCCCCTTGACAACTAGGACCCACCAGATTTGGAGGCTGACTTGTGGGCCTACTAAGTTGACGCGTACGCAGGGCTTTGTCAACTTAGTCAACAAACGATTCTAGCAGCAGTGACCGGTGGATGTTAATCCAACGACCGTGCTGTTTCTTCAATCTTTGATCTTCTTGCTCCAGCCACCCAAACCAGCGCCGGCGGGACCGCCTGCTCCTGCCTCCCGTGGCCGGCTGTGCTGCCGCGCAAGCCTCACCGCCCCACCCTACTCCCACCGCTGGACAGGCCTTCCCTCTACTCACCCACATCCCCTGTTATTCTCCAGCGACGGCAGCCTCACACCGCAGCCGAACCAGTTAACCCTCGTACTCCCCTCCGCGTGGGCATCCACTGCCGCGTCTTCCCCGGCTCCGCGTCGTTCCCTTCCTAGGCCTCGCCGTCGTCCACCGCCTTGGTGCTTTCGGCGCGGCGTGGTCAATGAACGATAGCCATCGGAAGAGGACTGTACGCGGTGAGGCTGACAGCTGGACCCACCAGCTACATCTTCGCACGCAAGGAAGTGCCTTCTTATTACGCGCAAAAAAATGATTCCTCCCCCTGACAGCTGGGACCCACCAGCTATATCTTCGCACGCAAGGAAGTGCCTCCTTATCCTCCCTGACAGCTGGGACCCACCCGATCGAAGTGTACGTAGCGTTGTCTGTCTAGTCGCGAATGTGTACGTACATACTGGTCGATCGGTCTCTCTGCAAGGATGAACCGTGGCCGAGTAAGTAGCGGCACGTGTCGTAGTAGAGCCCCCGACGTAGCAGTTCAAGCAGTCCCGTCTAAATCATGTACACGTACGTATAGCCACTCGGCAAAAAATACGGCCACGTACGTGCATACGGGCGGGGTCTCAAACGCGTACTCACGCATACGTACGGCCGGGGCTCGTGTACATGGAGAGGCAACGAACGGCAGCAACGGCGTCGTGTTCATCGACAGCCAACCGGCTGGGTCGAAACAGAGAAACAGCGTCGTGTTCATCGGGAGGCAACCGACTGGGTCGGAATGCGTCCTGTTCATCGGGAGCCAACCGGCTTGGACGGAACAGCCGAAACGGGGTCCTGTTCATCGACTCGGGGTCTGGCGTATCTCAAAATGGAGGAAACGGAGTTCTCTTCGACCGCCTACGGTCGAAACGGGGTCCTGTTCATCGGGAGGGGTGTGGCGTACCACAAAACGAAGGAAACGGACATCTGTTCAACCGCCTACGGTCGAAACGGGGTCCTGTTGATCGGGAGGGGTCTGACGTACCGCAAAACGGAGGAAACGGACTTCTCTTCGAGCGCCTACAGTCGAAACGGGGTCCTGTTCATTGGAAGGGGTGTGGCGTACCGCAAAACGGGATTCCACGGGCTACTATTCATCCACCGTCGACTTCCTCCGGCTACTATTCATCCAGTCTCCACGGGGTCCTGTTCATCCACCCCCAACCGGCTGGGGTGTGGCGGCCTCCTTGGGGTCCTGTTCATCCAGCGGCAACCGCCTGCACGGCTGGGGTACTGTTCATCCAACCCCCACTGGCTAGGGTGGGGCGTACGAGCGGGCAACAGCAACGGGAACTGTTCATCCACAGCCAACCAACCGGCTAGGTCAACTCACCACGTCTCGCGCAAGGGGCTCGATCGATGCAAGTCTCGACTCGTTCTACGTATCGCGCACGCGGCAGCAACGGGCACTGTTCATCGAGAGGCAACCCAACACCGGCTGGCTACGTCTCGCACGGGGGCTTGATCGGCTTTAGTAAGCAGCGAGAAGGGATCGATCGGGTTCAGTTAGCAGCGAAAGAATCACTCGGGTTCAGTTAGCAGCAAAGGGATCGATCGGGTTCAGTTAGCAACGAAGGGATGCATCGGGTTCAGTACGTAGTGCGAGGGATCGATCGCTCGTGTTCAGTACGTAGTGCGAGGGCGATCGATCGCTCGGGTTCAGTTAGCGAACGCTTCGCACACACGCGCGTGTACGAGAGAAATGCGCAAACCACACTGCATCGCTCGGCCCCGACCACCCACCGTAACCGGGAACTCCCCGAAAATTTCCTCGCCCTCACTTCTATCACGATTTTTTACGTCATGGACGGCCCAAAGAATGTCATGCGGGTGCGTCTCCGGCCCGTCCAGGACGAAAAGCCCATTTTCTGTCATAATTTTTTGTCATAGAAGTAGGAGCCCACCACATCTATGATGATACGTGTTTTTGTCACAATTATCGTCCTAGAAGTGTCACAACCATGACAGAAAAAGTTTTCGTTCGGGCCATAATGTCACGGATGTGGTTTTTTTTTGTAGTGCTAGCTACTGCCCCCGTCCTTTTGTTTTGCATACAATGAGTTACCTCATAGGCTAATATGATGTTATTTGTAATCAAATCACCCGCGACAAAAGCACTTTGATTAGGGGCTATTATCTCTTGCAAGATCATCTTCAACCTATTCACCAACACCTTTGAGACCAACTTATATACCACATTGCATGGACTAATAGGTCCGAGATCTTTCATTCTTTCCGGATCATTTACGTTAGGGATGAGTACCACACAAGTCTCATTCCAATCTGGGGGCATGGTTGCACCATTCAACACTTGGAGCACTTCAGTTGTAACTTTCTCTCCCACCAAATCCCATTAAGTCTTATAGAAGACAACCGACAACCCGTCCGGTCCAAGGTCCCTGTTGTTCAGTGCCACCTTCACCTCCTTCCTCGTGACCTATTAGTAATGCCTCATTCATTTCATTTGACACTCAAGGTAGGAAATGCTGTAGCAGCTCGTTAGTTCCTGTACTTGCACATGATGAGAAAAAGGTGTTTGAAATAGTTAGTTACCACCGCCGCCATCTCCTCCATCTCCACCACCACCCCTACATCATCTTTCCTTAATTTTTTATTCTATTCCTTCTCCTTCTCCCATAAGCATATTTGTGGAAGTACTTTGTGTTTCGGTGAGCACGGCGTTTCGGTGGCCGAGCACAGATGAGGCCGTTTTGTGGGGCGTCCGATCGAGTCTGGGGATCCGAGAAAAGCGAACGATGGGACAGATTTTGGCGGTTGGAAACATCGCGTATTCAGCGTGTTGGGATGGGATGAGCGATGTATGGTGGGCCCATACCATATGTCGAGGGTTAGTTTTAGCAGCTGAGGTGGCCCATTGGACGAAAGAAGCTGGGCCGTAGCTCGGGACGTTGGGGTATAGATGGGCCAATGTTCGGCCAGTGCGCCCGCGCGTGCCCTACTCGAATGAAAATTGATTTCCTACCCCCGGACGGTCGTGCCTTGTGTCAGTTCTCTTGGTGAGTGCGTATTAGCGGAGTAGAAAAGGTGGTGGTGGAGAGGACACAAATCGCCGACGACGAAAATGAAAATAGGGCGGCGAATGGAAGGAGCTGGGGTGTTTTGCTAGATCCGATTGACCAGTAAGAATTTCCCCTCCGCATGTACATCACCTACTTTCTGGATTCAGAAATAAAGTTGGGGGCGTTTTTTGATTTGTGAACGGCGGTGGCCGCCAGCGTGTTTGTGGAACACAGGTTGCCGCTGAGGGAGGAGTTCGCAGCTCATCACAAAATAGGACCCGTTCCGTCCCAGCTCATCATGGTCCGTGCGCCGTGGACGGCTACCATCCTCATTCTATACCTAATATTAAAGTGAGGATTGTTTCTCCACTTTTTTCGTCATCTGGTACGTTTTCGTACGTCGTTTTTTTTTTGTCGTGTGCATTGTATGTAAAAATTGGCTTCAAAAAATAAATTGCGGTACGAGGACTCGAACCCCGCCCGCTTAGATTAAGCCCGCACGCACAAACCAGGCCAGCTAACATGTTGTTTGTGAAAGGAAAGGAAGATAGCCTTTTATATTGGTTAAAACGAGTTTTGTCAAAAAAAAAAAAACAATTACACGCTTCGGCCGTCGTGGTTCCCCGATTCTCTAGCGTTTCCGATCCTCTCACGTGTCTGGCCCATCTTGGGCCTCAGCCCGTAGCCTGCGTTGCGGCCCAACAAATACGTCAAAAACAATTACAGACGTGAGGGATCGAACTGCAGACCTGCCCTTCAATTCACAACGTTGTGTCCGACTGACCTAGCTAACGATTGTGTATAAAAGGGAGGGTTCATGTTTATTAGATTGTCCCACCTCGCTTCCTTACAGAGAGTTTCACCAGTTAATATATGTATGCGAACTGAAATCAGTAGGAGCCTGGAGAGATTAAAGACTAGGTCCATGTATCCTAAATTAAAGGAGGGAAAAAAAGACCCTTTGGAAAGGAAACTAATGGAGGGAAAAGGAGACCCTAGGAATTAATGGAGGGAGACCGGATTGATGAGACATCATGCAGAATTAAATGGGGGATTAAATCAGCAATATTAGCGTCCTTGCCCTTTGAGATGAAGGAAAAAATAGACCCTTTCAGAAGGAATTAAGAGGGAGACAATCATGAAGAATTAATGTGGGATTAAATCTGCGTTTATGCATCTAAAAGAAACGGATCTAATGGAGAGAAGAGATCCCTTTGACCCGGGATTCGTGTGAGAGCATGATGTAATTAAATCCGGATGCATGCTTGAAAAAAGGAAGAAAATTGGTGATTGACTATAATTTACACTTATATGAACTTCATTGGCAAAAGAAAGAGAAGCTTGCCTGCATGCATAAGTGCTTAATTGCTTCAGCATGAAAAACTAATTAATTAGTTATACGAGTGCATAATTTTTTAAGTGTTCATCATCACACGAAAGCGTCACGTTATTTAACATCTGTGAGGCCCCTACACTATTGTATTGCTTTTTGGTATAGTATTTGTAAAATAATATATTTTTTCAACACTTTTTTCCTTCTTATGTCAAATATTTCTTGGACAAATTTATCATAACACTAACCTGTCGAAGATTAATGTAATTAGGAGCTGCAATTATCATTCTATCAGAGCAGTGCGCTAATTTTGAAATAAAAGCAATTAATCTTTGCATCAACTGATCTACAACATTTGTCTTCGTTCTGATGTAGCCATCTGTCTCATAACCTTAGTTGGGAAACCAGATCGAAAATGCAATCTTTTTCCAGAGACTGAGATAATGGCAGGACCATGATTCCTGGAAAGGGAGCCTGATTCTCGGTGTGAGCATATTTTTTTCCCGTTGCAACACACGGGCATGTTTGCTATATATATATATATATATATATATATATATATATATATATATATATATATATATATATATATATTATTTTTACTAATAAAGCAAGGTGATATTCTTGGTTTCGTCCCGCTTAGATGATTTTATTTATTGGTGCTGTTTCATGTTTAAAATTATGGCTACTCGAGGTGGTACAAAATTTAGGTTGAACGATTAGTTCGTCGCTTGGCTGTGCCGACCCCTATGCGTTCACCCATGTCCAACGCTGGCCCGTCAGCGTGGCCATCGAATCTCCCTGTTGTTGTTAAACACGGCCAGATTTGATTGCATGTGTGTGTCAGAGTTCTAGACGCCGACGGCTGCCTTTCAGAATTTCGTCCGTCGTTTGTTCATCTGCTAATTTTTTTTGTACAAGTCGCTCGCCTGATTTTCTTGGAAAATAATCTACCTTGCCCTGTTTTCGTGGAAAAAAAATCCACCAACTCAATTATTTAGTCCAGGACCCTTGCAATACGGACTCTCGGTTGAAATCTAACACCGCATCCATGGCCTCCTTCCCTAACCTCCCCCATATATATCGGCTTGGAGAGAAAGGGGAGGTGGGGCAGAGTTGATCACGTGGAGCGGAGGAGCAGCTGAATCGTTTTGGCTTTGTGGGTCGAGGTGATATAGAGGAAAAGGACCCGCGCGACCTGGAAGCCCACGATGCCGGCCAGTGCGGTCGGAACTCTCCAATACCGTCCGTTGTGTGGTCAGCAAGTTCAGGAGCCTCATGTTATCGCTCCGCCTAGCCGGTAGCGGGGCCGCAGTATATAACTACCATATTGGTTGTACTTGTCGTTGTCGTCACCGCCAGTGTCACGCCGATGCGGCTCGCCATGGAACTGAAGCGATTAAACACATCAACGTCGTCTTGTTCCGCTGGAACTTGCCGATGCCGCCCGCCGTGTCGTCTTTCAGCAGCAAGTTTAGGAGCATGGTGCTCTCCCTCCGCCTCGCCGATAGCCGGGCCGCGGTATAACTACGGTAGATACGTACTGGCCGTACTCATCGTCGTTGTGGGCTTGTGGCCGCCACTGTCAAGCCGATGCGGCTCACCATGACCAGTACACGTTCACTTCGGGTGGTCGTACAAAGTAGTACGTGCATATCCTTTTACAAGGAAAGCTGACCTAGATGCATGGGGATTTGCGTGTTAGACGAGACGACGATGCGAAGAAGTCATGAGGATCGACAGTTACTTCTACTGTTGCCGCCGGCGCCGGCTACATCTGTTATCTGCAGATGTGAGGTTTGGTCTACAACTACATATCATTGCTAAACCAGAGGCGGAAGCTCTGATATTATTTTGCATGTGTATAGTTTTGGTCATTTGGGTGCATTGGTTGCACTATTTTTTCTCCTTAATTAATTTATTACATGATGAATGCAATTATATATGATTTGTTGCAATCGTGGGAATGGTGGTACACTCATGCATATATGAATTTGCTATTCTAAATTAAATTCCAGAATGAGTAGAATAACTTTCGTGGTTTTTCTGTAAAAAAATACTAATTATTAATGAAAAAAACCATAGAAAGTTCATCTCGAGTATCAATAACATTATCTATTAAAAGGAGAAAAATCTGGCCATGAGCATGAATCGTCCTCCTGCTTTTCATGGAGATGGCACAACAGTTTTCCGCTGCCACCTTATTTTGTCATGGTGTTTGCTCAAAGCATGTGCCCGCCGGGTAGAAGCTTGCCTCGCTAGAACTCACCGACCTACGTTTGCTCCCGTTGCAACGCACGGGTATATGTGCTAGTAATCCCTTATGGCCATGCTGTCCCTAGTGCATATACGGTAGAAATACGCAACCGAATACCACGGGGGACTCGGATCTCGAAAGCTAACAGGTGGTTCCGATACCATGTCCATCTATGCTCGTGCCCAGAAACACATTTTCGGTGTTTCGGTCTCCTTTAGCCAACCAATCAACGTGTGGTATATGTGAGAACATGTTCCCTGTTTATGTCTCAATATCATCTTTGGTGAGGGGTTTAACCGAGCATGACCTTAAGATAGTACTACTACCATTGTACTTCCTCCGGTCCTTTTAAGTCTGCATATAAGTTTTGTCTGAAGTCAAAATATCTTTACTTTGACCAAACTTATAGAAAAAGTATCAACATTTACAATATGAAATCAATATTGTTAGATACATTATGAAATGTAGTTTCATAGTATATATATTTGATATTGTAGATGTTGATATTTTTTAATATAAATTTGATCAAACTTTGCAAAGTTTGACTTGACACAAATCTAATACGCGGAGTAAAAAGGACCGAAGGAGTATATGCCCTAAGATGCAAGGGGGTTTCATCCAACGGTCGCGATGAGACCACGTGGGGCCTCTCCCTCGTCTGTCGGCTCGTGCCCCCGAGCAGGTGATCCAGCCGGCTGGGTATTGACTTCCCCTACTTGTCATGGCCTTGGCCTCCTTCGCGGTCTCGCTCCCAATCGCCGCCTCCGCCGCCGTCCTCCGCCGCGCCATGTCGTTATCTCCCGTCTCCGCTGCGTCGCAGGCGAGGGCGGGTGTGGTGCAGATGACCTCCGTTGGGGACCTCGACGCCAACTACGCCACCTGCTCCCGCCTCACCAAGGCAAGCCTTCCTCCCTTCCCCTAAGACCTAACCCTGCACCGCCGCGAGCATGGAGTTGATCGCCTGCTGCGATTTGGAAGTGGAAGAAACATTTAGTTGCAGCGAGAAGGAGATATGCAAGTGTGTAGTTATCAGACAATGTGTTTTGGCTATTGAAATAGAGAAATTGTAGCATTTCGTCTCGGAAAAAGCTTGTAAGAGGAGAAATTCTGCATTTGATATGCTCTTCTGGGATCTGGAATGCACGAAGCCACGAATAGATGAATTATAAGCAAACCTTCCCAAACTGAGTTCTATTCACCTATCGCAGTCCTCATTGGTTTTATTCTTTGTACAATACTTAATGCTGTTCTTTTTTGTTTTCCTACTTTATTGATAGATAAATGCATATAGACCAACATGAGATAATCTTTTCTTAGGAAGCTGCTGCGGCCGGAGTCAAATTTCTTTGCTTCCCTGAGGTCTTCTCCTTCATAGGATCCAAGGATGGCGAGTCTGTTAAGCTAGCCGAACCATTAGATGGCCCAATAATGCAGAGATATTGCTCACTTGCAAAGTTAGTAAGAACATCTTTCTCAATTGCTCACTTGCAAAGTTAGTAAGAATATCTTTCTCAATTTATTTTTCCATTTCAAAGCAGAGCTTTCTCACTTGTACTTTGTAGTGACTAAGCCTTTTGATTTCCCAATCTACTTCACCTACTAGCCTTTGATACGCTATCAGCTCTTAGATTTAGGAATAATTGTTTCGCACTATCTTACAGATGAATCTTTCTAACTATATATTCAGTATGTGGTTTTTTATTTTGTACATCTGTTAGCTTACAAATATCTTTTAGCTTATATAGATACGTACGCAAGTGTATGTAATGCTCCTTCATTAACTATCTGTTGGCACAAAAAATCCTTGCGATTTTGAGGTTTTTAAATGGAGTGAATCAGCCTGTCGAGTCCTTATCATAGCTTCATTCTGCAGTGAGTCAAGTATGTGGTTGTCTCTTGGAGGGTTTCAAGAAAGGGGCCCGGATGATTCGCACCAGTACAATACTCATGTATTAATCGATGAATCTGGAAAAGTTAGGAGCTCATACCGGAAAATTCATTTGTAAGTGCTTCTTTCACAGCTCTTGGGAGAAACTTGCTTTCAGTAATATTTGCGAGAAACTTGCGTTCAGTAATATTTGCGAGTACTTTATTTTAGCTGCCTATATCTGTTGAGTCGTTATCATAGCTTCATTCTACAGTGAGTCTAGTATGTGGTTAGGGCTTTCAGTAATAGAATGTTAAACAGTAGGTCTTCAATTTACATGGTAAGGGCAAATGATGCTATGAATTGAAGGGCTATAAGCTGCATATATTGTAACTTCCAAATAAGAGAAATGTTGATCACAACTACATATGTCACGTCATATCACAGAGCTGCAGAATCATATTTCTGGACTTGTGTCTAAATAATAAGCTTTTGGCAAATGACTGTTGCTTCTTTCTTCCTTTTACTTTTTCCTTCTTGTTGTGGTGCATTTGCAATACTGTAGTTCGTTAGTTAACCTTGGGATTGTTATGCTGAAGGTTTGATGTGGATGTACCTGGCAACATGGCGTATAAGGAAAGCCGTTTCACGACAGCAGGTGCTATTTGTTAATCCCGTTTTCCAAGTTTTGTCTACTCTGTGCAATATATGTATATTTGCTACAGTTGGTCTTAAATGAACATTTTATCTGTCGGATTTTGTTTTAAAATCTTGTATATCTGTGGCGCGTAAGTTTCTCTTATAAATTTACTCTCATATTGAAATTATTTTTAATTTCGAACTCGTTGTCACTTTTCTTAACGTAATGTTGTCGTCCAGTTAAACAACTTTAAATGATAGAGATCATGCTATAAGTATAATATGATATTCAATTGGAAGTAATACTCTGTGTCCTGTTTATTCTAGATACCCTAAATTTGAACAGAATTGTTTATGGTGTATCTGGTTTGCCATTTACTATATACTTCATTTTCTTAGAAGATTTTGGAAGACATTCATTATGGATTACCGGATATTTTAGTGTTCTCTGTGCGGTAAAGCTAAATGTTAGAAAATCTTGAATTCTGTTGTATGTGAGCCCATATCCAGGCTGGCCATAAGGCCCAGGCCCATGTACCTGACCTAGAAGAGGAGGAGGTTGTCGATGTCTGGCAGTTAGCGCCGCCAGAGCTATTGAGAGGTTAGGCCAACTCCAACGCAGGGACGTGGTCCGTTTGGGTCCCAACGGACAGAAATCACGGCCCAACGCGGGGACTGTCTGTTTTTTGTCCGTCGCGACCCATTTCTGGCCCAAATTTGGGCCGGGTTTGCGTACGTGGACACGCCGCGGACGCTCGCAACGCGCTCCCCTTGTCCTCCCCTGGCCCGCCCGTCTGTGGCACAACGGCCATTGTTCACCTCCCCCCTCCATTGCAACACCCCAACCTCGTCGCCCTCGCCGCCGGCACCCAGTTCCGGCCGCTTCGCCACCGCCCCAGCCCACGTGGCCGCATCCACCGACGACGCCACCGCCACCGCCGCCCACTCTTTGCCGGCGTTGTTACCGCTACTCTCCGCCGTCGGAGGACTACAAGGCACGCCGAGGCCTGGTTTGCCGGCAGCACCTCTACCTCCACGAACACCGCCCGAGGACGCGGGCTTCCACAGGCCTGCTGCGACGAGCCGAGGGCGGTCCTTTCACCGGGCGCCCCTCGTCCACGTCCGAGGCAATCGACGCCCGCAAGGTGTTCGGCCTTTTGCCCGGCCGAGCCTCCTCCACACCACAAGGTACGAATTCATCACGACTCCGAAGGTGCAATGATGGATAGCTCGGATGAGTTATTTTTTCAACAACACCCTATGTTCATTGTTCGAAGATGAGCCCAACGATGAGGAATTCGTGGTTGCTACTATGGTTGTCAACAAGCACATCTCGAGCCAGTGACCAATGTTTAGGGGATCCATCCCGGGCCATGCTTCGGGTTTGAATCGTAATAGAGAAAGCAACCATTGCCTACTCTACGACGATTATTTCCAGCTCACAAGCCCACTTTTCAATGGCAAGCTTTTTCGGCGACGCTTCCGAATGGCGAGACATGTGTTCAACCGTCTTCGGGTGGGAGTGATGGAGTATGATGATTACTTCCAATGCAAGCCCGATGCCCTTGGAAAGGTTGGCTTCTCCTCTTATCAGAAATGTACTGCAGCTGTTCGGATGCTTGCATACGGCATTCCCGATGATCTTGTGGATGAGTATGTTCACATGCCTTGAGGCATTGTACAGGTTCTGCAAAGCTGTGGTTGCAGTGTTTGGCAGGAGTACTTGAGAGAACCAAATGCCGCGGATACAACTCGATTGTTAGCGATCAATGAATCGAGAGGCTTTCTGGGGATGCTTGGAAGCATAGATTGTATGCACTGGGCGTGGAAGAACTGTCCATTTGCTTGGCAGGGGCAATATAAGGGACATGTTAAGGCTTGCACGGTCATACTTGAAGCTGTGGCATCACAAGATCTCTGGATTTGACACTCTTTTTTCGGTATGGCAGGTTCTCACAATGACATCAACGTGCTTTAGCGCTCTTCGGTGTTTGCTAGGCTTTCTGAAGGCCAATCCCCAGATGTCAACTTTGAGGTCAATGGCCACCAATACAACAAGGGATACTACCTAGCTGATGGTATCTACCCTCAGTGGGCAACTACTTGAAGACAATCTTGGAGCCCGTAGGAGAGAAGAGGGCTAGGTTTGCCCAAGAACAAGAGAGTGCTAGGAAGGATGTGGAGCGTGCTTTTGGTGTGCTCCAATCTCGATGGGCTATTGTTCGGCACCCTGCTAGAACATGGAGCACTCAGAAGATGTGGGAGGTGATGACATGTTGTGTGATCATGCATGCATGATCGTAGAGGATGAGCGTGATGACATGTTGTGTGATCATGCACAGCATGATCGTAGAGGATGAGCGTGATGACAGCCTCTTTGACCAAGGGTTTGATTTCCCAGGGTGAGAACGTTGAGCCTGTGTATGGAGCGGCAACATATGCATAGTTCACCCAATTTCACCAAGAAATGCATGCAAGCAACCAAGATGTTTTTCTTTGAAATACACACTGCCAGCCGAATATGGATTGACCTTTTTTTTGCGGGAAATATACACGGGTTGACCTGACTGTGGAAGGGATTCAACATAGTGCTGTAACAGTATCTGCAGATTATTCGATTGAGTTCTAGTTCACAGATTTATATGTGATTTCTCATTGTATGTTTACTCACTTATCAGGTGATACTGTCGTTGCGGTGGATAGCCCTTTTGGACGATTGGGGCTTACTGTTTGCTATGATTTGAGATTTCCAGAGCTTTACCAATGCTTACGTTTTAAGCATCAAGCTCAGGTGATTGTGTATGCCACTGTACTATACTCAGTATATAATATTACCTCTGTTCTTAAATATAAGATGTTTTGGCAGTTTAAGTTGAACTGCCAAAACGTACATTTAGTAACAGAGGGTGTACTTAAGATAGCCTTGTATTAAGTTGTTATTCATCATACATTCATACCCTTTAGATTGTTCAGGGAATTGCATAGTTTTCGAGTCTTTTCTTAAAATTTCATCTTTTTTTAGGTCTTGCTCGTACCGTCTGCATTCACAAAGGTAACTGGGGAGGCACACTGGGAAATTCTCCTTCGTTCTCGTGCAATTGAGACACAATGTTATGTACGTAAATCTAACCCTTCTCACTGCCCATTGACTTTTGCATGTAGGTTTAGTTGTTTCGTATAGTTGACACTTGGCAACATGAGATACGATAATATAGAAGTTATGCTAGACTATTAGTGCAGATACCTACTGTATTTGTAATTTTACACATGAAACACATGTGCAAACCTCATCACATCAGTGGAGGTGAATAGTTGGTACATGAGCTACTTGTTAATCCACCATATATATGCCTCTGATTGCAGATTCAGAACAAGTGAGCTATGCTTATATTTCAAAAGCTTTTGCTTTATGTGGAATTCAGTGAAATATGAAAATTGTTTGGTTGACTTTCGAAGTTAGGCAACTTAAAAACACTTTCCCAATATTTCTTAGGTTATTGCTGCGGCTCAAGCTGGAAAACACAATGAGAAAAGAGAAAGCTACGGTGATTCTATAATTATTGACCCATGGGGAACAGTTATAGCTCGACTTCCAGGTACGGCTTTTCACTTTGTTATACTTAGCTTTTACATACTAAGTTATGATTCTTGTGTAGAGACTTTGAAGATTATGTTGGGTTCTTTTCATGTTGTGTACCTTAACAGTTAAGAATCATCAATAGTATTTTCTGTTGAGCTCCTTGTCAGTATTTGCTTCTTTCATATGGTTGTGCTGGAAAATAGTCGTCAATTTTGTCATGCTGATAATTTTGTGTTCATTTTTATTTAGTTTTTAAAAACAATATTCTATGGACAAGTTTTACAAAGTATTGCCACTAGTACCCTTTTTTATTGTTAGATAAATGATCTGAATTTTTGCTACAGATCGACTGTCCACTGGATTTGCAGTAGCAGATATCGACTTGTCAAAAGTTGAGGCTGTGCGAACCAAAATGCCAATCTCTGAGGTAATAATGTCTCATGTACCATCCGTTTGCTCCGGTCCAAGTACTCCAGAAGCTGTATTTCTGTAATGGCTTTATTATCCTATGTTTTACAGCACCGCAAGTTTGAGAGCATCTGGAAATCCTCATCACTATAATAGTTGAAGGTGGTCTTGCACGCTTCGCCGCTCTTATTCTCACATTCTGGAGATTCTTCTTTTGTGTATAATAACTGCCATTTTGTTCACAAGATGGTCCAGTTAGATTGGGATCTTCAGTGAGACATGTCATAGGACAAAATAAGCTACAACTGTAGTAGCATATCTAGTAAATATGGCATATCCAAACATGGCTCAGAGCACCTTATGATTGGGTTTGAGATGGTTCTACCTCAGCTTATGGTCCAGATAAACCAGAAGCTGTTCCAAATCCAAAGTTTAAGAACAGCTTAGGTTGTGTTTGATTGGGCCTTAGGGTCTTTTAAGCCAAAAGCTCAACCAAACACCAAATCCAGGGAATTTGATGTTTGTGTGTATGTTGACATGTACAAATGCATGGCAGCAGTACTTTCATGAGTTTATGTCACTTTATTCTTATATGCTACTCCCTCCGTTCACAAATATAAGATGTTTTGGATATTTCAGTATGGACTATGTACGGACTGAAATGAGTGAACAAACACACTAAAACATGTCTATATATACATATGATTCACAAAAAAAGTTAGACCAATATTTGTGAATGGAGGGAGTAGTTCTTTTACTGTGGAAGAGATGGGAAGTAGAGTGATGATTCCAAAATTAATCCTAGTCAGATCAAGTCTCCCTGCCCCCTGGCTGCCGCTTGATCTGGGATTACATACCACCACCCCCTGCACCCCAGGGTGGCTGGGAGGTGGTTCGCCTGCTGCTGCTATGGAGGATCTGGAACCACCGCCATGACGTGGTATTCCGTTCGATGCGCCCCAACATGCAGCGCATAGTCAAAGCCGCGACTGACGACCTCAAAGTCTGGGTCTTCCGCTCAAAACCTGATGATAGGCCTGCCATCCTTTCCTGGGTGCCTTTCCTTCGGAGTCTAGACTTACAGCTATTAGGCATTCCTCGGATTGCTTGTAACTGCGAACCTCTCTCACTTGTGTAGTCCGGCTTGGACATTGCTGCTTGCAGCATTTTGAGAAATATATAAAATTCAGGATAAAAACTCCAGCAGGCTTGATAGAATTTGATAGGAAAATCGTCATAGCCAACTGACTTCATACCATCAGTCACTTTTTTGATCTCCTCTTCACTAAAAGGCTTGCAAAGATCTCTATTATCTTCCTCAGATAATTCCTCACTCTCTTTCCACACATATCTTCTGAGTTTACATTTAAATCTCTCGGCAGGACCAAACAGACCAAACAACTGCTTGTAATAATCAGTTGCATGGTTCACCAAATCAGGTGTTCCGTGGATTATGTTATCCCCATTCCTCAAAGAAAAGATGCATTTTTTCTCCTTCTACCATTGGCAATCCTGTGAAAGTATCCAGTATTGTTGTCTCCTTTCAACAGCCAATTCTCACTGGATCTTTTCTGCCAATATTATTTCTCCTCTTCCATCAGTGTGCATAGAGTACTTTGGATAACCCCCCTCCTGGCCATTCTCTCACTGTTAAGAGGCTGATATTCTTCTAGCTTCAGGCTGCAGGTGGGACTGTTCATGGGTGTCCCACCTTAATCCACCTAGTCCCAACAAAGTTTGGTGGAAAATAGTGGAAGTCCCATCAAGGCTAGCATAGATTATGTGGGAATAAGTGGGTTCCCACTTAACAAATACACTTGCAGCTGAAAACGTCACACTTCCGAGCATCATATGCATGCATAACTGAGCAGCGGGACAACAATATACTGAGCAGCTATATAATGAATCGATACTGAGCAGCAGGGCAACAACATGCTGCCCGGTTATACTGAACAATACACATTTCCAATAATATATAAAGTTAACCATCAGTTACATATACGGATCCCACTGAACCTTCAGTAACAATTAAAATGTGACACCACTGTCCCCGTGTGCACTGTCTCGGCCGACGCCACCCCTGCTCCCCGCTCATCGCCGTCCCGGCATCCCTCTTGTCCCCATGTGCACCGTCTTTCTGTCTCCGCCGGCACCACCACCACTCCTTGCTCGTCGCCGCCTGTGGAGCAGGATGCCGGTGCTGCGCTGGACAAGCACAAGAAACCGACGGAGGAAGAGAACAAGAGTCCGGCGTGGGAGGATGAGGAGGACAAGGATCCGGCGAGAAAGGAGGTGAAGGTACAGGTCTGAATTTTGATCCTCTCTTCCACCTATGCTTAGTGTGATTTATTATCAGTATTCTCTGTAGTTTATAAGCAGAAAATGCCACCAGGGAATGCTACATGTTGTAAGAAATTTGTGAACTCTGAACCTGAAAACAAACACATGAAACTGAAACCTGAGTCACTTGTTGTGATCTTGAGTAGTGTGTGCATAGAGAAACTGTATCTGCTAGTAGTAAGTGGCTACTTGATATACTTAGATCATTGGAATCTTGTAATTATAGATGTTGCTATAATCTACTCCCTCGGTACCATAATATATGTCGTTTTAGCAGTTCAATTTGAGCTGCTAAAACGACATATATTATGGTACAGAGGGAGTAGTCAAGTGCCTCTACTAAGAAGGTATATAGCTACCTGATATATTGGAAACTGTCAAATCCTTTTACCTGGTCACAAAATATCCCTGAAACAGCAACTGTTCACTGGTTTTCTCAAACAGCAACTGATCCCATCATTTTTCCGGTCCATGAGAAGTACTGAATAAAATGATTTAGAAACTATTATTAGCACTAGTTAAGTTGTTCCAAGCCATAGTTTACATGTATGGCCTGAACTTGTACATGTATGCTGCAGCAAGATTTCAGTTGTTTGAACATGCTGTTAGAAGTAATCCAAAATTCAAGATTTCGTTACTAAATAAAGGCTAATGGTACAGCAGTATGAAGGATCTCTCACGCTGAAGACAGGATTTCAGTACTGAATTTTGTACTAGGCTGTCCTTCTTCACTTGCCGTTTTGTTAGGCAAAGCTGTCGGTTTGTTTCCACTTAGTTTTCTTGCTTCTGTACATAAACCTTGTTTGGCCTTTCCATTTACTTCTAATACAAAACAAACAGTGATGGAGTAATCCAAAGTTTAGGGAAACTGTACTAGTCTCTGTCATGTAGATTGTAGCTATTGCTAGTTCAGAGTTTCAACCAATGGACATGCTGTATTGCTATGTCCAGAAGATAAGAAGCACATGTCGAAGCTTGGCAATCTATAAACTGTTTTTCTTCGTGAACTCCTCATCGTTAGCTATTAACAAAAAATTCACAGTGAAATCTGATTGTGTATAGCTAGCATTGTTAGGATACAAAGCTAGCCTATATTGTACTCCCTCCGTCCCATAATGTAAGACGCTTTTTGACTCAAAAAGCGTCTTACATTATGGGACGGAAGGAGTACTTAGCATCAGGCAAAGCAGCTAAACTGAAGACGCGGACGTTCATGAAAGCGAGCTTTATTGCTTTTGGTCTTACTTCTTTCACTTCCCATTTAGATGAGAAGCACGAGAGCATTCACTACGTTTTGGCAACTTTCACTCAACCCGATTCACTGCCTACGAGCGGGCAGACAAAACTTGCGGGTACACAAGTGAGAAGAAGAAGAAGAAGAAGAAGAAGAAGAAGAAGAAGAGGAAGAAGAAGAAGAAGAAGAAGAAGAAGAAGAGGAAGAAGAAGAGGAAGAAGAAGAAGAAGAAGACCATTTGAATATATTAAATATGGGATGCTTAGGAATGTGTTCATGGTACAGTTGTTTGAGCGCTCTACTTTTATTAAATATGGGATGCTTAGGAATGATGTGATAATAACATGGCAGGAATTTTTAAAAAGCTATGAGTAAAAAAGCATGGAGAAGAATGAACATGAAGTCACACTAAACAAGTAGCACATAATCAAATTTTATATTGCCTAAGAAGAGCACACCAGTTCAATACATTTAGAAATGAACAATTAATCTGCAGAAATGCTTAGGAATGTGTTCATGGTACAGTTGTTTGAGCGCTCTACTTTTATTTCCATGCATCATGGAGAGTTATGCCCTCTGATGCACAGGGTTTCCTAAACAAAACTATAAGTGAACTTGGATCTGTCTTGAGACATCGAAACTGAAGTTGTACTTAAATGACAGAGTGAGAGAAAATAAAAAGGACAAAGAAGTGAACATGAGGATATTAGATGCTCTCCAAGTTTCAACTTAGATGTCTATTAGATGAATTCTGGGTAATTAGGAGATCCGGGACGGCTGGACACAGCCGGCATCCTGGCAGCATAGCACATGGAGTCATGTGCGCGAAGGGGAGGGCAGCAACGAGCTGCCGATCTAAAAAATCCCATACCAAGCTCAAAGATCTCAATCGACCACACATCACCTGTATGTATAATTTTTGGAATTAAAGGATATCATGATAATGTAATTGCTTGGTGCAAGAATGAATCATACAACTGAAATGAAATATAGAGAAATCTACCTAAGCATCATGTTGAAGGATGTTGTGCAGTACATCCAAACGAGAGTGCTTGTAGTAGACCATGTCTTAGGCCATGAGGTATTGCAGTAGGGAGAAATCCGTACAGTTTTGCAAAACTGGTTGAAAACACCACATTTTTGTACTATTGTACATGGCTTCAGGCAACCTTTTTTATCCCAAGAAGTTGCCCAAGGTGAAACTTTACCCATGTGAAGAGCACAAAGTGCTTACATATATCGAGATGTGTATCTTCCTTAAGCTTCACAATCATATTAAAATGCTAAGTGTTATGTGTACACACAGCCCCTGTATTTTAAGACTGTCTTGATGCACCACAGAAGTTTAGAGCGAAGGGAATCCCTATTGTCACAACAATACATGGTCAACTAAAAATCTCGAACCAAATCAGTGTTTGTTTTTCAAGTACTGACCATTCAACCTAATTACCAAGTATTTGAGAGAATATTTGGTTCATGATCAGGATGGGTATTGATCTAGACCATCAGGTACTCGACTTGCTTTGACGTTGCTACATCATATACGCCTCTTGACAGTGACTTCATAAACAGAAGTCTGCAAGTACCTGCTTCAAAATTTCTTCAAATTCAGTAAGCATGGCTAAAATTCACTATGCATGTCATATAAATGAATACCATCAGTTAGAGGCTTTGGAAGTATATGTCAGTTTGCTGTTTAATAGCATGATAAACAGGAGGGACTCAATATGCCATCACTATATGAACCATGACGGATACTAACCTGACCTTTAGCCATTGGAGATGCAAGGGAGAACCCAACCCAGCAAAAAGTTCGAACTCATCAACTCAGAACACATGTCTTCAGTTGGAAGTGGAAAAACATCATCAATAAATAAATAAATTATATACTTCATGGAGGAAGAATTGGGAGAAGAACAGAGAAGAACTAATTGAAGAACACGGATTGAACAGCAACAACGGGATGGTCGAGACTATATGGACACGGTGGAGTAAATGAAGAGCAAGGATCGACATGGCAAGTGACCTGCAATTATTTGTGTAGTTTGATTATTTCAAGCAATCATAGAGACTGAAATCATATCATACGAATAAAAGGTACATAGTACAACACATAGATATTGAGATGAGGCGTAATTAAAGGAGGCATAAGAGCACACTGATACTGGCCTGTCTGTTAGCCATTGGATAGCAGCGGATTCAACTGGAAGAGCGAAAGAAACCAATCAGTACTTAGCTCGAATTCGTCCTTGTAGAGAACCTGCAATCATTTGAAATTCTAAATTAGACAGAGAACACATCTGTATATGTAGACAACAATTGTGAATTAGAACCAGCGCATCACCTTCTAACCCAGCTGAAGCAAGCTGACCTGCGTTTTTCTAATACAAAGAAAAGTATCACTAAAAATAGAGGAAGAATTGGGGGAAGAGGAGATGCAGCAAAGAGGGAGATTGGAACAACTGGAGACGTAAGCATCACCCATCGCTGCTGTGCTGTAGAATGGTTTGCGAATGAGCAGAGTGGGAAAGGAGCAGCGGCAAGGTTGGGATTATATGGGATGCATGAATTGAATGAAAATTATGAATCGCCAATGGAAACTGACCTGCCCGGAGCATCGACTGGTATTGATGGCCGATTAAACTCTCAATCAATTGTCCTTGGCGATTGAACTTCATGGATGTTCGTCGCCGCACACCATCCGGCCGCGCTATGGAACTGAACGGATCGAGGGGCCGCTGTCCGTCGTGTCCGTGCAACCGAACGGACCGAGTAGGCGATATCCGTCGCGTCGGTGGAAACCAGGCGCAGTCGCCATGGCAGTCCAAGCCCCGCATCAGTCGGCACCCAGGTCGGAGGCGCCGCCACGGCTGTGAGCGAACGAAAGCAGGCTACGAGCGAAAGAGACCAGGGTCCAGAGCGTCCAGTGTTTTAGGGTTCTCCACTTTTGCGCTGGACAGGATCCTAGTCCAGGCCCAGTAGGCCCAATTGAATCTCTTATGCCAAAAAAACCACCGGAGCAGCGGCCCGAGAAGGTTAGCCCTCGTCACAAAGCCTGTACGCGCGATTTGGGTGCAATTAAGTGCAAATCAGACGGTCAAGGAAGCCTAAAAGTGACGATCCAACGGCTAGAAATGCTAATGGCCTGAGAGGGCAGGAAAAGTGCTCAGTTATAATAATAATAATAATAATAATAATAATAATAATAATAATATGCTTCAGCAAGAATCAACCCCGCAACCAAAGGGCCAATCACTTAAGCTATCTCACGCTTGTGTAACGACGGAAGTAGAATAATAGATATCATGTGCCCGCGCGCCTCCCTTAGAACACCATCTAACATTCGTTTGCGCGACTAAAGAAACACCAATTTAAATGACATTGCAACTCCTTAAAAACATTAAATCAATTGATGTGAATACAAGCCAGAGATGTAATAAATTTTTTGGAGGGGCCATAGAGATACTTAAGTTAGACGGAAGGTCATTTGGTAGAAAAGATACACAACCCGCTTCTTTTCTCTCTTATAATTGTTAAACAATGTATTACAGTTAGGTGCGGCAAGCCTTGCCTTGCACATATACTAGAGATAGATATTCTGCTATTCTCTGTAATCTTTATCTCTCTATCTCAACCTCTTGTAATATCTCTATGTTGGTTTAAACACCACCCGAATACCTTGTAACACAAGCAATGATCAATATATATTATGCGGGCTGTCGTGTATGACAGTTGAAACGCTTCAACCGATCTTAACATGGTATACAGAGCAGGACTCTTCCACCTTGTCTAGCTCGCTCTCATCCATCTTCCATCGATCTCCCAAACCATCGCCAGAACCACAAAGCCACCGCCAGAACTTCTTCCCAGATCATGTCGTCTTCAACCTCAGTCCTCAACTCTGGCCTAAACAACACCTCCGAGCCTCTTACCGTACCAACTATGTCCTATGGCGTGCCCAAGCTAGATCCCAAATCATGGGCGCTGGCCTCTATGGCTATCTAGATCAAACTATCTGAGAACCCTCAAAAACCATCACAACCAAAAACGCCGAAGGGAAGGATCAGATTGTTGCCTGTCTACTTAGAAACCTCTCCAAAGAAGTGTTAGTCCAGGTTGCATCTATTGAAAAATCGCATGCGATATGGGTTGCGCTAGGGAACATGTTCTCGACCATGTCTCTCTCGCGTGCAAACAACATCCGGGTCGCCCTCACCAATGCTCAGAAGGGCTCCCAATCAGCTACAGCATACTTCGGGCATATGCGTGCCCTCTCCGATGAGCTCGCGACAGTAGGAAAATCGATCGGAGAGGATGAACTTCTCTCGTTCATCATCGCTGGTCTGGACATGGAGTACCAACCAATAATCTCAGCGCTGGATGCCTGCACTGAACCCACTAGTGTCGACAATCTCTTCTCCATGGTATCTAACTTTGATCAACGGGTAGAGATGTTTCATGGTACAGGGGCTGGTGCCTTCAAGTCGTCAGCAAACGCCGCCTCTCGTGGACGCCAAGGAGCTCCTAAAGGCTACTGCAACCCGCCACAAGGAGGAGGCGGCGGCAGATCACGCGGTGGCAACGACAACTACAACAACAACTACCATAGCGGCTACAACAGCTCAGGTGGCAGCGGCTATCACCAGTATGGTGGTGGCGGCGGCTATCAGTAGAGTGGTGGTGGTGGCGGGCTACCACGGCGGTGGTGGCGGCGGCCATCGGCAAGGCAACTTCAACAACAACAACCGGCATCCCCCCTACACCAACAACAGCGGCAACTTTCAAGGGTACGAGGGCTACGAAGGCAAATGCCAAATCTGTAAGAAAACAAATCACATAGCCAAGGATTGTGATTGGAGCTACTCCGATAACTCTTCGCGAAAGAAAAAAAATTGCAGCCGCAGCCGATGCATCATACGGTGTTGACACCAATTGGTACATGGACACCGGAGCTACAAACCATATTACTGGAGAACTAGAGAAGGTAACGATGCATGAGAAGTACCGAGGCCATGATCAAGTCTACACTGCAGCAAATGGTCAAGGTATGGAGAGTAGTCACATTGGTCAATCAATTATCAAAACCCCGCACAAAGATCTTGTTATTAATGATATTCTTCATGTTCCTACTGCATCAAAAACCCTTCTCTCAGTTCATCGTATTGCTCTTGATAATAATGTTTTTCTCGAGTTTCACCCATACTTCTTTTTGATCAAGGATCAGGTCACGAGGAAAGTCCTTCATAGAGGTAGCTGTGTCCAAGGGCTCTATTCATTGCTTCCCTAGTATTGCAAGTACAATAAACAAGTCTATGGTGCTATCAAACTCACTGCCGAGAGGTGGCACAATCGTTTAGGTCATCCTTCATTTGCTACTGTTCATCAAGTTCTTAGTAGAAATAAACTCCCAGTTGTTGGTGAGAGAAACTCTGAAACTATTTGTGATTCGTGCCAAAGAGCAAAAAGTCATCATTTGTCTTATTCTATTTCCACTAGTGTATCCACTAAACCTTTGCAACTCATTTTTTCTGATGTTTGGGGTCCAGCACCCACCTCTGTTGGCAAACATTCATATTATGTGAGTTTTGTTGATGACTACAGTAAATACACTTGGATCTATCTTCTCAAGAAACGATCCGATGTCTTTCAAGCCTTTCATAATTTTCAAGCCCTTGTTGAGCGCAAATTTGATAGCAAAATTCTTGCAGTCCAGTCAGATTGGGGTGGTGAATATGAGAAACTAAACTCTTTTTTCCAACAGATAGGCATCTCCCATCATGTTTCATGTCCACATGCACACCAACAAAATGGCTCCGCTGAACGTAAACATAGACATATTGTTGAAGTAGGACTAGCTCTCCTAGCTTCCGCATCCATTCCACTCAAATTTTGGGAGGAAGCTTTCCTTACTGCCATTCATCTTATTAATATGTGGCCTAGTCACACTATTAATAATGAAACTCCTACAGAACGTCTTCTACATGTCACTCCTGACTATAATAGTCTTCGTGTTTTTGGTTGTGCATGTTGGCCTAATCTTCGTCCCTATAACACTCGCAAACTTATGTTCCGTTCCAAACAATGTGTCTTCCTTGGCTATAGTGCACAACATAAGGGAGTCAAGTGTCTTGATGTCTCTACTGGTCGAGTCTATATTTCACGTGATGTCATTTTTGATGAAACACAGTTTCCCTTTGATAAACTTTACCCTAATGTCGGCGCCCTACTCAGAAAGGAAATTCTTCTCCTTCCCACACATCTTTCCGGAGTTCATGTGGGTGATGATAATTTTGATGACCAATTTTTGACTAACCCCTCTCATATTATCTCTGAGAATGATGCTGCAGGAGGTAACAGAGGAGAAAACGGGAGTCAAAACGATGAAAATCCGGCAGAAAATGGTTCAGCAGGGCCTCCTCTAGCTCCCAGGAAAAATTTAGTGCAATCTTCCTCGTGATCCGCACCGCTGACAGCGGCAGACCTAACCGCATCCACCCCGGGATCGCCGCTGCATCAGGCGGCCCAGGACAGTGTGCCTTGTTGGGGAACGTTGCATGGAAAACAAAAAATTTCTACGCACACGCAAGATCTATCCATGGAGATGCATAGCTACGAGAGGGGGAGTGTGTCTACGTACCCTCGTAGACCGTAAGCAGAAGCGTTAGAACAACACGGTTGATGTCGTCGAACAACTTCACGATCCAACCGACCGAGTACCGAACGTACGGCACCTCCGCGTTCAGCACACGTTCAGCTCGGTGACGTCCTCGACTTCTTGATCCAGCAAGACGACGAGGTAGTGGATGAGTTCCGGCAGCACGACGGCGTGGTGACGGTGATGGTGATGCTATCTCCGCAGGGCTTCGCCCAAGCACTGCGAAAATATGACCGAGGGACGGAACTGTGGAGGGGGGGCGCCGCACACGGCTAAGACAATGTTGTATATCCTTTGGGGCGCCCGCTCTCCTCTATTTATATATGTGTAGGGGTTTGGAGTAGAAGGAATAGTGCCACGTGAACAGTAACCGTGAATAGTACACACGTGGACTTGGACTCCAAAGTCCAATCCTATTCCTACTAGGACTCTCCCTTTTTCCTTCCCTAGCTGCGTGGGCTTTTGAGGACTTGGTGCGCCTGGCCCAATAAGGCCAGGGCGCCTCCCCTTAGCCCATGCCAGCCCTTGGGACGTGGTTGACCCACTTGTGGACTTCCGGACCCCTCCGGAATCCTCCGGAACCTTCTGGAAGCTTCCCGGTACAATACCGGAAAAAAACTGCATTTTTTCCGGAACCCAAAATATGACTTCCCATATATAAATCTTTACCTCTCGACCATTCCGAGACTCCTCGTGACGTCCGGGGTCTCATCCGGGACTCCGAACAACATTCGGTTACCAATTCACATAACTCATATAACACTATATCGTCAACGAACGTTAAGCGTGCGGACCCTACAGGTTCGGGAATGATGTAGACATGACCGAGACGCCTCTTCGGTCAATAACCAATAGCGGAACCTGGATGCCCATATTGGTTCCTACATATTCCACGAAGATCTTATCGGTCGAACCGCAATGACAACATACGTAATTCCCTTTGTCCGTCGGTATGTTACTTGCCCGAGATTCAATCGTCGGTATCTCCATACCTAGTTCAATCTCGTTACCGGCAAGTCTCTTTACTCGTTCTGTAATACATCATCCCGTAACTAACTCCTTAGTCACTTTGCTTGCAAGCTTCTTATGATGTGCATTACCGAGAGGGCCCAGAGATACCTCTCCGAAACACGGAGTGACAAATCCCAGTCTCGATCCATGCCAACTCAACGGACACCTTCGGAGATACCTGTAGAGCATCTTTATGATCACCCAGTTACGTTGTGACGTTTGATAGCACACAAGGTATTCCTCCGGTATCCGGGAGTTGCATGATCTCATGGTCTGAGGAACATGTATTTGACATTCAAGAAAGCAGTAGCAATAAACAGAACGATCATATGCTAAGCTAACGGATGGGTCTTGTCCATCACATCATTCTCCTAATGATGTGATCTCGTTATCAAATGACAACTCATGTCTATGGTTAGGAAACCTTAACCATCTTTGATCAACGAGCTAGTCTAGTAGAGGCTCACTAGGGACACGGTATTTGTTTATGTATTCACAAATGTATTTAAGTTTCCGGTCAATACAATTCTAGCATGAATAATAAAACTTTATCATGAACAAGGAAATATAAAATAATAACAACTTTATTATTGCCTCTAGGGCATATTACCATCATGCCTTCCCCGCCTCCGCACCACCCATCGTCTTCCACGCGGGGGCCGGCTGACGAGCCTGCCTCCCCACCCACCGCGCCCAATCATTGATGCGGGCTAGGTGTAGGGTCGAAAGTATGTCTAGAGGGGGGGGGTGTGATTAGACTACTTGACCAAATAAAACTTATCATTATCCCAATTTTAGTTGTAGGCAAGTTTTAGCAATTCTACCAAGTCAAGCAACACCCTACACATGCAAGTCTAAGAGTTTGTGCAGCGGAAAATAATGACTTTGCATATGAACGTAAAGGAGGGATTGGAGAAATCAAACACGATGTAGACACGGTGGTTTTTGGCGTGGTTCCAATAGGTGGTTCTATTGTACGTCCACGTTGATGGAGACTTCAACCAACAAAGGGTAACGGTTGCGCGAGTCCACGGAGGGCTCCACCCACGAAGGGTCCACGAAGAAGCAACCTTGCCTATTCCACCATGGCTTACGTCCACGAAGGACTAGCCTCACTCGGGTAGATCTTCACAAAGTAGGCGGCCTCCTTGCCCTTACAAACTCCTTGGTTCAACTCCACATGATCTCGGAGGCTCCCAAGTGACACCTAACCAATCTAGGAGACACCACTCTCCAAAAGGTAATAGACGGTGTTGTTGATGATGAACTCCTTGCTCTTGTGCTTCAAATGATAGTCTCCCCAACACTCAATCACTCTCTCACAGATTTGGCTTTGGTAGGAGAAGGATTTGAGTGGAAAGCAACTTGGGAAAAGCTAGAAATCAAGGTTCAAATGGTTGGATTGGAATCTCTTGATCTCAACACATGAGTAGGTGGTTCTCTCTCAGAAAATGAATGGTGGAAGTGTAGGCACATTCTGATGGCTCTCTTACAGAGTAGGTGTGGGTGGAGGGGTACAAATAGGCTTCACCCAAAGATCCAACCGTTACAAGTCTTTGACCCAACTCGGTGACACCGGACCAAAATCTCGGTGAGACCGACTAGTGTAAAAGATTCGAATGTTGGAAGTCTCGGTGAGACCGATCAGAACATCTCGGTGAGACCGAAGTGCAGTGGCTAGGGCAAGACCTCGTTTCGGTAGTTCCAAAAATTTCATCTCGGAAATTCCGAAGTGAAGTGACATTGTTACAACAACTTGGTCAAGCCGTCTCGGTGAGACCGAGAACCATTTCGGTTGCACCGAAAAGTTAGGGTTTGGCTTTGACAATATGGGTGATCAACTTGGTGAGTCCAGGATGTGGAATTTTGGTGGGACCGAGATGATGCTTTTAGGGTTTTGGATAGAAGTGATGTGGAGAAGTGTTTGAGGGTTTTGGAGCAATACCAGTAAGCACTTGAGCAATTGAGTCATGATCAAAACCTCACCCCCTTTTAATAGTATTGGCTTTCCTATGGACTCAATGTGATCTTGGATCACTTAACCAAAAATGAAGAGTCTTGGAGCTTTGCCAATATTTGTCCTTAGCATTTTGAGGGGTCCAAATTCACTAGTCCTTGCCATGCCAATCATTGATCTTCTCTGAAAACTAATATCAATGAGCATTAGATCAATGACATATATGTTGTTATTAATTACCAAAACCACCCGGGGATTAGTTGCACTTTCAATCTCCCCCTTTTTGGTAATTGATGACAACATATAGATCAAAGCTTCGACAAAAGGTATAATCAATGAAATACATCGTTGCTTTGAGAAGTATGTGATAAGCAAGAGCTCCCCCTAAATTTGTGCATTATTTAAAATTTGCATTTGAATGCAAATGCACAATTGATTAGGATCATGGGTCACTCTTCCGTGTCACATACATCTTGGTGAAGCGCTCAAAATGATATGAATGATAAGAAGTAAGCACTCATCACCAAAAAAAACAAGTGAATGATCATACAAAGAGCATATAGATAGATAATCAAGCATGCATATCAAAAGAGTATGGTATGATCAAGCACAAAGTAGCATAATCTCACACAAGCATCAACCAAAAGTATCTCAAGGTAGCACGAAACTCACGAAGTAGCATCAAAACAAAGAAACCAAACGAGAAAAAGCAAAACTCTCTCTCTCTCTCTCTCCTGGCCCTAAAGATCTATACAAATTCTCCCCCTTTGGAAACAAGTACCAAAAAGTTTGAATAGGTAAAGAGTTAAACGTCGCTCTGGGCTCGATCTCCGGCAGCTCCTGGTGGTGAAGTCCTCTGACTTGCAGTGCCGGTGTGCGTAGACGTCGTCGGAGTGGAGAGAAGCGCATCTGCAAAGATCTCGGCTGATGTTTGTTGAGCTGGCGGTGTAGAAGCAACAAGAGGAACTGATGGTGCAACAGAAGGTGCAGCAGCTGGAGCTGAGACTGTGACTCTGGTAGTAACTGGCACAACTGCGGACCTAGGCATCGTCTGGAACTGAGTAGTAGTCGGAAGACATGTGCCTGGATGCTCATCATCACTTCTAGTTGCTCTTCTGACTTCATCCACTTGCGTCTTCAAACTTTCAACAGTAGTCTGTATCTCAGTGACCTTGATGTCCAGATCATGAAATTTTGTCTCAACAATCCTCTCAAGACTCTTCTGATTTTCTGCGAGGTTGGCCAAACTCCGCTCAATCTTCTGAGTGGCTGGGAGAAGATATAACATCTGGTTAGTCTTGGTCTTCAACTGTGGGGCAGTGGGAGCACTTGGCTCAGCAGTCCTCGTAGCTTCTGCTTCTGCTTCTGCCTGTGCTGCAGCTGAGGTAGGATGGGAAGGGTCCATCGTCACAGTGTTGTCCTCAAACTCAGGCTGTAGCGGCAGATGTTCACGGTCCAGCAGAAATGACTTGTTTGCACCTTTGGAGTTAATGAGCATCTGAATGTGCGGTGCAAAGCCACGTGATCTCTTCTGGTCGGCAGCAGCTCTCTTCACATTCTCTACAATGAGATCCATCACCTTGAATTTCTGATGTTGATCGATATGATGCAGCATGTTGATGGAGTGGCCTCTAATCATCTTCTCATCTCCGGATTTTGGCATCAAAGTATGCCTCATGATGGTATTGGAGGTAGCTAGGCTAGCAAGCAAATGGTAGACAGAACCAAGCTTGTGAGACTCCTTATACTTGTTAGGTATTTCTGTATACATATTGACCATGGAGTTGTGATCCATCTTAGGCTTGGCATAGACATCATTGTCTTTCTAATCAACCTCTGGAACATCTAGAAGTGTTGCCCACTCAATCACACTAGATTGATATCTTACCCCTTCAGTCATCCAGACTATTCTGCCATTGGGGTAGAAATGAGCTGTAGAATAGAATTGCATGATCATCTCATCGTTCCATGCAGTCAACTTCTTCCCGATGAACTCATCAACACCAACAGATCTGAAATCTTCATGAACATGGTGAAAATGATCTTCATTAGCATCAATGTACTTCCAGTCAACCCATCTCATGTCACTGACCACTGGCTTCTTGTCAAGGAGCACTGTCTCATAGAAGTCTTGTTGCTCCTTGGTATGGAAATGATAATCCACAGCAGTTCTCCTTCTCACTGAGTAAGGATCAGACTCTCTCCATTTCCTCAATCCTTTGTCTTTCCTTTCCTTCATGTTTTCTGCCAAAGGATGTGTATCATCATGCTCAGGCAGTATGGGTCTCAATTTCCTTAGCACTAGGGCTTTAGCATCTTCATCATCATTTCTCTGAGGCACTGGGGCCTTGTTCTTCTCTGCAGCAGATACATCTCTGGTAGTCCTCTTGGGCTTAGCAGCAGCAACAGGCTTGCCCTGGGAGGAAGTGGCAGTCCTCATAGCATCACTCATGAGCTTTTGCTGCTTGGGAGGAGGTGGATTGGCAGCTGGCTCTTCCTCATCAGTTGCATCATCTCTTCTCATGGAAGTGGGTTTGAACACCACATGAGCAATTTGCTTCCTCTCCCTTTTCTTTCCTATAGCCTTTGGCATAGATTTGCTTGGCACTTGTTGAGATCCTCCTGGATTCTCTGAGGAAATGCCTCTCTTGGCAGCAGTAGATGCAGACACCTTCCTTGTTACTCCTCTCTCCTTTTGAGTATTTGCATACTCTTTTTGAACTAGAGCCCTTTTCTTGGAAGTGACCTCAACCTGGAAGTCTTCATCTTCTTCATCTGAATTCTTCCTCTTTCTAGTTCTGGTGGCTGCTTTTGGTAAGCTTGGAGAGCTTCTTTCACCCTCATGGTAACTCTCATCAGGACTAGTGCCTGCCTCCAAGTCAACACTTGGCTCAACTGGCCTGTTTTGGCTATCACTTGCCTCTGACATGCTGACAACTGGCCCTGTTGACGGTGTCCTGGATTACGGGGTGCTAACCTAGCCAGCCCGTCTCTTCGGTTGGGCTTATGGGCCCTCGTATGTGATCAAGATGGGCTCCAGAGGACGCATACAGGAAGCGTGATCAAGACTGCCTCCACCGAAGACTTGACGTATACTCCAAGATCTCTCCTGCCGCCCTGCTCCTAGATACCGACCTTGTAACCCTAGATGCCCTCCCTGGCGTGTATATAAGCCATAGGGTTTAGCCCGTAGAGGGGACATCAACGCAATATCATTCACCTAGCCCTAGAGTTAGACACACATTACGATCTCGAGGTAGATCAACTCTGTATTCGATACATCTCCATCAATATAAACAAAAGCAGGACGTAGGGTTTTACCTCCATCAAGAGGGCCCGAACCTGGGTAAATATCGTCTCCCTTGTCTTTGTTACCACCGATCCGAGATCCACAGCTCGGACCCCCTACCCCGAGGTCTGCCGGTTTTGACACCGACACTGGTGCTTTCATTGAGAGTTCCGATGCGCGATCACCAGAAGGATCGATGGCTCACCTGCAGATTAACTGCGCCAACGGCCATGGGGACGTTTACGCCCCCGGCCAGCTCTTCGTTTTTGGCAGCATGGTCTTTTGCACTGACTCAACAGGGCATCTAGCCTCTATCGAGAACTACGCCCCAGGTCGGATCGTGACCTTCGGCAGCCTCGAATACACTGCGGATTCCCGTGGTGAACTCATCCTATCGGGATGGACTCCCGGCCGAATTGAGAACTCGACCGGTGTGGGAGGCTCGACTCCGGAACCGAACTCCGTCGCGACGCCTGTGGAGACCCCCGACGCGACCACTCCGGCCAGTTTCCTTCCGATCGTCAGTCCGGACATAGATCCGGCTCCCACCTCCGAAATCACGTCGGTGCTAGAACTGACTTTGGCGCAGAACCCGGAATTGTGTTCGGATTCCCTTCGCGCCGAAAACGCGTCAAGATACACACCGGGCATACTTCGAGTCAGCCCTGCCTATGGCGCATCAATGAATCCCGAAGAGCTATCTCACCTCGATGAGATGCTTGACCGCATCCGGAGCATGTCCATCTCGGACGACAAGAATTCGGTTTATAATCGGATCGGACTTAAAGCCGATGATCGGGAAATTTACATCCTGCCCACCACCCACCTAGTCGCCACGGTCGACGATTTAACCGATGTGTTGGACTATGGTGAGGCCACAGACATGGAGGAAGATGCTGATGGCCCCATCGAGAACACCTTGCCCCCGGTAAACGCGGGCAGGTGGACCGCCATGTCCAGTTACGATGTTTACATGGTGGACACCCCCAAATCCCCTCCAAGACGTCGGCGAAGACACCAAAGGGGTAATAACGGGGAGCTCAGTGGTAATAACACGACAGCCAATAATGGCGACGCGGAGGACGGTGATGCTGATAACCATGAAGAGGACGTTCAAGCCTCCCCAGTAAGGAACGGCACACCTAACCGACTTCTCAGGGACTCAGATCCCGATGACCTCTTTCAAGGGGCCGACGACAACTACATGCCGGAATCCAAGGAGGACGAGAGCCTCGGTACCGAGGACTACATCATCCCCAAAGACCCTTTTGAACAAGAGCGCTTCCGGCGGTGCCTTGTTGCAATGGCCCGGAGCATAAAACGCAAGCAGCAGCAGCTGCAGGCCAATACCGATGCACTAAATGAAAAGTGGGTCGAAGTGCTCTCCGCCGAGCAAGACATGGAAAACCGGCGCCATAGTGCGCCGAAATCATACCCATGTAGGGGTCTCTTGCCGGAGTTCAATGAGGAGCTCGCCGACGACCACGACCGACCCCCTAGAGGCCGGGACAGTCCAAGACAAGAAAACCTCAGTGACCGGCCACCTCCACGCCGCTATGGCAAGGACCCCGTGGATTACCTAGATCCTCACGACGCTAGACGTCGCATTGAGGAAAACAGGGAACCCCCTCGGTCCATCTATGGTTCAAGGGGACACGCGCCCGCTGGGCTTGACGGCTACGATGCCTGGATGGATAGGAACAGCCGTGCCCGAGATCAGGCTTACTCACGGCTCTCTCCCGACCTCCGACGAGATGTTCCTCGGTTCCGAGGTCTGGCTCACCCAATCTACTTTACAGACAGGGTGATGGAACATCAATTCCCGGAAGGATTTAAGCCCATCAATATAGAATCATACGATGGCACCACCGACCTAGCAGTATGGATCGAGGATTTCCTTCTACACATACACATGGCCAACGGAGATGATCTCCACGCCATTAAATACCTGCTACTCAAGCTAAAGGGGCCGACGAGGCATTGGCTTAACAGCCTCCCTCCTCACTCTATCAGCAGCTGGGAGGCGCTAGAAGACGCTTTTTGAGCAAATTTCCAGGGCACATATGTCCGACCTCCGGACGCTGATGACCTCAGCCGTGTCACCCAGCAGCCAGGCGAATCAGCCCGGAAATTCTGGAACAGGTTCCTCACCAAGAAGAACCAGATCATAGACTGCTCCAAAGCTGAGGCCATCGCCGCATTCAAGAACAATATCCGAGATGAATGGTTGGCTCGTCAACTCGGCCAGGATAAGCCGAGGACCATGGCGGCCCTCACCTCACTGATGACTTGCTTTTGTACGGGAGAAGACAGCTGGCTCGCCCGTATTACTCATAACGGTGAGGCAGGCACCTCAGAAACTCGTGACGCCAATGGAAAACCCAAGCACAACAAAAATAAGCGCAGGTATAAAAATGGTGGAAGCGATACAGAGGACGCTGCGGTCAATGCGGGGTTCACCAAACCTAAGTCCGGACAGAAAATAAAACCCTTTAAAGGTAACAAGGACGGACCTAGCCAGCTTGATAGACTCCTGGACCGCCCATGTGGAATCCACGGCACTCAGGATAAACCAGCAACCCACACTAACAAAAAATGCTGGGTCTTTAAACAAGCCGGCAAGATAGCGACAGAGGGTCAAAATAAAACCCAAAATCGCAGTAAAGATGAGGATGAACCTCGGCGGCCCAATAATGGAGGCCAAAAGAAGTTTCCTGATGAGGTGACAGAGGTCAATATGATCTATGTCACCCACATCCCCAAAAGGGAGAGGAAGCGGGTGCTTCAGAATGTATACGCGTTAGAGCCAGTCGCCCCAAAATATAACCCATGGTCGGCTTACCCGATCACATTTGACAAGCATGATCATCCGATCAGCATCAGGCATGGCGGATCAGCGGCGCTCGTCCTGGACCCTATTGTTGATGGTTATCATCTAACACGCGTCCTGATGGACGGAGGAAGCAGCCTCAACCTCATTTACGAGGACACGGTTCGAAAGATGGGCATCAACTCATCTCGGATCAAGCCGAGCTCCACCACCTTTAAAGGTGTCATCCCGGGTGTCGAAGCCCGCTGCACCGGAATGGTCACCCTGGAGGTAGTCTTCGGCTCGCCCGAGAACTTCAGAAGCGAGGAGTTAATCTTTGATATCGTGCCTTTCCGAAGTGGATACCATGCGCTCCTAGGGCGCACGGCCTTTGCACGCTTCAACGCAGTCCCGCATTATGCCTACCTCAAGCTCAAAATGCTGGGACCCAACGGCGTTATCACAGTCAATGGTAACACTGAACGCTCACTTCGGACGGAGGAACAGACCGCGGTTTTTGCAGCCGAGGTACAAGCGTCCAAGGAGGCAGCCTGCAACGATAAACGTGCCACTCGCTCTTCGAAGCGTGCCCGGGCTACACAAATCAACCTCGGCCAGGTACTCCCGCACCCAAAATAGGGATGCGGGCTCCTCGCGTGCCCTCTCTGGAGTGGGCACTACGTCCCCAGAGTGCATAATTTTGCACTGAAGATTCCCTGGGTCGTCGAGGAGCCAAAAATTTACTCAAACGTCGGCACGGTTTGACCAAGCAACGACGTGGCTTCGAGCCCCCACACAGGCAAGTCTCTGTAAAAGAAACATCCAAACATGACTACGTCAATGTGGTTTCAACCACAAAACGGACTTCGGCAATGTCTCCTTTAAAGGAGCTCGGTCAATCAAACGCTTGAAGCGTATAAAGGGTCAGAAAGGCATTAACCTCCCCAAGTCCTCACCATCAATGGTGAACATCTGGTCAACAGCTCGGAAACGCAGACGTGCGGCAGGTAGCGGCCCAGATTCTTAAAAATCTGATGATAAATATCCGCTCTGTTTCTTCCTCCCTTTTTACTTTTTACGTTGTATTCTTTCAGTTCCTCTTGTTGCAGTTGGGCATGTAAACACTCGAAATTATGAAATAAAGAAACCAGGCCCCTTAAATGTCCTTATCGTATTTCTTTCTACGCATGGACCCCGCGCTACGAAGAGGTTCTTCAAAAAAGATACAATCGTACCACAAGTCTGAAGTGTTCGGCGTCTCGAATCTTGGCTTTATATGCATCTGTTTCGAACCTAGATTTCAGTCAATAGTTGGGTTGCCTGGCTCCTATGTGTACCCCTTACGTTTCTGATGAATTCGGCTAAGGGCGTAACGGGAGAACCACTGCGATTGCGCCGCCAGGTCAATTGGCATAGCGCCTCAGTGGAGAAAGCCGAAAACTGACTATCTAGGTATGCGCAAACTGGTCCGCCATCCGTAGACCGCGTTAAGCGATGTGACGATAGAGATCACCCGTGTTAAACGAAGGGCTTTCATTTCTAGCCGAAGTGTGTTATGGCCTAGACCTCGGCCGACCAGGCCGACCACTTCCCACACCGGGGGCTGGTCATCAGCCCCCACAGTCAAACTCCTATGACTAAGTGAAAGTCATAAAGCCACTATAGTCTGATTGCCTAGTTCCTATAAGCACCGACCACCTCCGGGTACCGAGACGTCGGCTAAGGGTCAAGTGTGCCTTAAGGAACACCCTTTGTATGACCTACACTGGGGCTGAAGCCGACGACTGGCCACTCTCATTTTAAAACAGTCATATAGGAGGTAAAACTAATTAAAAGAAAAAAAAAGCACTGATGGAATTTAAAGCCATATTCATTCAATGAAAAGATAAAGTTTTGTACATCATACACTTCGGCATTCCGAAGTACTGTTTAGAAATACATAGTGTCCTTTGGACACATGGCTTCTGTGATACGAGCTCCTTCCTCCACCTCGGCGAAGAACTGTTCGGCGGTGCGCGGCTTGTCGACAGGAGGGTGTGACGCCCCTGCTCGACCGTGCACTAATCATACACGCAAACGTGCACGATCGAGATCAGAGACTCACGGGAAGATATCACAACACAACTCTAAACACCAATTTAAACATAAATCTTCATATTACAAACCAGGGGTCACGAGGACCCGAATGCATAAGTCATACAAACAAATATTATCTGGGTACAGACATAGTTAGTCAAGTTTGCCTTAAGAAGGCTAGCATAATAGCGACACTGATCGAAAAGGCGAAGGCCTCCTGCCTAGGGCCTCCGAACTACTCCTGGTCGGCGGGCTCAACGTAGTAGTAGGTGCCTTCGGGGATCTCCTGCTCCTAGACTCCGCCGTCTGATCGCAGCAACCGGGTAGGGGAAAAAGAGGTAGCAAAGCAACGATGAGTACTCATCGAAAGTACTCGCAAGACTTACATCAGAACTATACTAAGTATGCATCGGTATCAAAGGAATGGGGCTATATCTTTGGACTAAACTGCAGAAATGCCGGAACAGAGGGGGAAAGGCCTAGCCTATCGAAGACTAGCATCTTGAAGCAATCTTGCAGCATCAGAAGAGAATAGAGCACAGCGGCATATAATAATAAGTATATATTAGCAATGCCCTGAGATCCTTCCTCGACTACCCTACGAGAAAGTGATCCCGAGAGCAGTAGTAACAGTTTAACATTGTAATGGTATCCATTCATAGTTGTCGTAGATCAGGATACAACTCCGAGCGTCCTGTTACCGTGGACACGGCTATTCGAATAGATTACTTCCCTGCAGGGGTGCACTACTGTTACCCAACATGCTCGATTACATCTGGCCGGACACTCTTGCTGGGTAATACTCGGCCTCGGGTAATCGACACGGCGTAGTCCTACCTAGGCTCAGCAGAGAGGTCAGCACGCCGGTCTAAATCCTAAGTGCGAATGGGTCTTGGGCCCATCGCCCTCTGCACTCCTACACGTTGCGTGGCTGGTCAGGGCCCAGGTGCGACACTGTATACACAAGTGACGTAACCAGCCCACCCCAACGGTCAGCCCGCATCTCTGAACTGTGACATCTGAAGAGCTTTCGGGAGAAACGTACAATGTAGAGGGCCCCATTAAACCATTATCCCGCGTGGTGGTAGTGCGTATAGGCCAGCGGCCAACTCAGATCAAATACCCAAATCCGTTAGGCGTGTTTTAGTAGCTCGCAGGGACGAACAGGATTCCTGTTGCTCCGACTTGGTAATCCACGGACTATGACCAAGGACCAGGCCCACCTCTCTCCTAGGTGGTCTCCACCTGCCCTGTTGTTCCGCCACAATATCACTCGCGGGTACCCTTGGGTTCAACCTGTCTTGTTTCATTATCTCGCGGGCACTCTTGGAGCCGGCCCGACTTTAACAGTCTAAAGTATTGCAGTAATGTAACATTTCCGTGATCATCACCCAAAGTGATCACGGCCCGATAACAAGCCTGGCAAACGGACAAGGGTGAAGGGCCAGCTGATGAAACATAGCATACCAAACTAAGCATCATAGGATAGCAGGTAAGGTATCAATAGCAGGCGACGAAATCAAGCTATGCATCAGAATAGGAGCTATCGGAATATCAACAAAAGCAATTCTAATGCAAGCAATAGGAAGAAAGAGTAGGCGATATCTGGATGATCAAGGGGATTTTGCTTGCCTGGAAGCTCTACTGAAGGGGTCTGGTCATCGACGACGTAGTCGTACTCAGCAGTGTCGTCGGCAGTCTCGGGGTCTATCGAGAGAGAAGGAGGGGGAAGAAACAATAAATACACAACAAACAATGCAACACAAATGCATGACATGGCAATATGCAGTGCTAGGGGTGTTCTAATGCAGTGCTAGGTATTTTGATAGGAGCGGGAAAATATCCGGGGGTGTTTCCCCAGCTCCGGGTGATTATCGGACAGACGATCCGGAGGGGAAAGTTTCATGTTTGCGGTATTGGAGGTATCTGACAGCTACATGGAGGGCGTATTCGGGTTCATCATATTTTTCTGATAATTTTTCATATATAAATTATTTTCATCCGAGTTACGGTTTATTTTATATGTTTTTTCAAAGTTTAAACAATATTCTATAATTTCTAGAATTCTTTTAATTACTAAATTCGAATGATCCAAAACAGTGCCAAAAATCCTTTTTATACACAGCCTCAGCTAGCCCTAGTGTATGACCAGTGGGTCCCAGTGGTACAGTCAGGAGCTGACTGTGCAAGTCTTATCCAAAGGAATAGTAACCGGGGCCCCACCTGTCAGTTTATTAATTAACTAAATCATTTTTATTAATCCTAATTAAACTATGTGGGCCCGGCTTTCAGTCAGAGTCTAGGGTTAGACTAATTAGGGGTTAGGGTTAACTAAACACCGGCGGCCCCCACTGGTTTAAAACCAGCGCGCGCCGACGACGACGTACAGAGGCGGCGGCGATGACCAAACGGGCGCCTCCGGCGGCCATTCGAGCGGCGAAGGGCAGGAATCGCCTCAGCGTGGACCGCCGCATCCAACGATGCTTGTGGTGTAGGCCGGGGTCAACGGAAACGACGGCGGCGGCTATGCCCGACGGCGGCCGGAGCACGCGCTCGCGGGGACGACAGCTAGCGCACGGGAACGAGAGGGGAGAGGCCAGGGGGAAACTGGGCGCTCACAGCTCGGAGGGAGCAGATCGACGACGAGGTTAGTGGCGGCGTCCGACGAGGGGAATCGACGCGTGCGACGATGGTGGGGGTCCCTGGCTTCGATCCGGTGGCGAGGGAGAAGGAGCGGTCCGCTGCGGACCTCCTGGTCCACTCGGAACGGAGAGGGGAAGCCGGTGGCCGCGCATTTTACCAGGGCGCGCCCATGGCGGCGTCGGGCGCCGTATTTCAAAGGAGAGCGACGAGGGAGGGAGGAGAAAACAGGTTGGCTTCGTCTAGGGGCTCGGGAGAGATCTTTATCTGGCGCGGGGAGTCGTCGGATGGTCGACAGCGAGCGATCGGGGAAGCGGATGGCGCGCATGCTTCGGTCGCGCACCATGGCTTCTGGCCAGCGGGAGGAAGGAGAAGGCCTAGCCAGGCCGGGCCGAATCGCACTGTAGGACTTAAGCCCACTAGCACAGTGCCCACTTTCATTTCTCTTTTTCTTTTTCTGCTTTCTTTCTTCTGTTTTGCCTTTTCTTTTTTGCTCCAAAAGACTTTTGTAAAATGTGCAAGTAGCCAATTTAAATATTAGGCAATGTCTAGTACTGCCACAAAAAGCTTGGGGGTTAAAGGATTTCATTTGAATTTTATTTAAATGCAAATGGATTAAATGGGCTATCTTTATTACTGTTTTGGGATGCTAACTTTCAAATGAGCAAACAAGTGAGGATGTTTTTCTTTACCATAATTACATATGGATTATCTCCTAAATCATGAACTATTTTTCATACAAGTTTGTGGCTTTTCAAATTTCACGTATTATTTGAATTTAATTCCTCAGATGGAATTTGAAATGAGATATGATTCTATTGTGATCAAGCCTTGTTAACCATGGTGACTTGGCATTATCAAAAGGGTGATCACTGTAGTTAATACATGGGGGTGTTACAGAGGGCCCGCGGCACATGTCACCGCATCAACCTTCCGAAAGTGTGTCTTCACGCAGGCGTACGCCCTCCGTGCTCCTTCAAAGCACGCTGACCTCCTCCAGCGGTTCACACAGGGCACGACATCCTGGAGACGGGCTGTAAGGTCGAAGAGGCTCTTGGGCATGGCTTCGGCAGGCCACAATGCGATACAGAGGTCCTGTAGCGCCGGTCTCGTCATGCGAAACAACTCCACGAGCTGCTTCACTCGATGATTTAGCAGCTGTGCCAACGGCGACCCCGGGAACTGCCCCCAAAAGGCCTTCTCCGCCTCATGGCCCGCTAGCTGGCCGAAGTACGCCACCGCATCCACCACGCTCTGCGGAAGATCGGCAAAAACTTCTGCGGAATGCCATAACTGGGTGGGCTCGACACACCCTTTGCTGCCAAATGAACACTGCAGCAGAAATAGCTTACCCGAGGCGATTTGCTCCACCTACTGGAGCACCTCGTGGTCAGCTCGGGCCGAGGTCTTGAGCTCGGAGTAGGCAAGTTGAAGCTTCTCAAGCTCCTCCTTTGTTCGTTGCCCCTCCTCCTGAAGCTTGTCGCATGCTTCAAACACGCCCTTCAGGGTCTCCTCGACCTCCAGCACCCGCGCTTGGTGCTTGTCCCCGGCCGCCTTCTCGGCGGCTTGGGCCTTCTCTGCCTCGGCGGCAGCAGCCTCCTGCTGCCTCACCTCCTGCCGAGCCTTTTCGAGCTCGGCCTTGAGCGTCTCAAGCTCCGCTAACGCCGCTATCATTGAAACAGTTCGGCCTTAGTTTTTCATTGCGCAACACCTATCATAAACTCTTTTTGTACCTAGTATAACACAAGTTTAACTTGCTTACCTCGAGACTGCTCGAATTTTTGGTTCACCAGGGTAAGCTCCTCCCGAGACCTGTCGAGCTTCCGGTTCATCTCCGCAATCTCCTCGGAGACGGGGTCCGGAACCGAGGTCGAAACCTGGCAGTAAAAATCCTTATTACAAAGGGAACAGTTACATTACTAAAAGGTTCCAGGATGGCTGCCTCGAGCAGCGCCCTGGGGGCTACTTAATAGGCTCCTACTCAATCAAAACGACCCCAATGCCGGTTTCTCAAAACCGACTTCGGGCTCGGGGGCTACTCACTCACTAAGCCATTTAGCAGGCTGTACTCTCATGTCCTCGGACAAATACATAAATCAACAAAGTTCAGATAAACAAGTTAAACTTGGTACGCGGTTAGAAGCATACCTCGAAACCCGCTACGAGGTTCTTGAAAACCTCATGCAGGCCGGCCCCTGCGGACCTGAAGCCCTGCAGCGCCACGCCTATCAAGGCACGGTGCTCTTCCTTGATGGAGGAGCCCTTCAGGGTGTCCTCCATCTCCTCGGTCCACCTCGCGCCAGCCCGTCCTTGGGCAGTTGGCGTTGGCGGAGGGATGACCTCGGATACGTCTACCCGGGTGGCCTCCACCTGGGGTGGCGGAGCTGAGGTAGATATCGGCTGGACCGATGACTGGCCCAGCCCCTTTTCGATGACCACGGGGTGTTTCTCCCCCGGGTCTTGTTGGGCCGAGGTGTCGACCTCGGCCATGATGGCCACCTCCTCGGCCCCCGTCGTGTTGACGTCAGGGGCCAGGGTGGATGTTGCCTCCCCTAGCCCGTTGTGTGCCGGGGGAGGAACAGCGGGCTCTGGAGTCCCGCTGGCGGATGGCAACCCGCTCGAGGAACCGCTGGGGATTACCCTCGGCGGACTGCATAAGAAAAGACGCTCTATGAGTTTTCCTTTGCTAAAAAGAACTTATCAAATTGAAAGACGGGATGCAAAGATGATGGCTTACCCTCGAGGCGCCGGTTTCTTCCTCCCCATGGCGAGGAGGTCTTCTTCTGAGTCACCGAAGAGCTCGGCTCTCTCCGACAACTGGCTGGCAGCCCCAGATGAGGATCGCCTCGGCCTCTTCGGGCCCTTCGGCGGCATGCCAACTTCGGCGTCCTCTGACGCCGACCTCTTCCCCTTCGGGAGGGGGACCTCCTCCTCCTCACCCTCCTCTGCGTCACCGTCTTGGGCAGTGGAGGTGTGTGTGTCTTCGTATCGGGTGACCGAGGTCTCCCGACTCTGAGCACTTGATTTACCCCTCAGGGGCCTCGTCCCTTTGGGGGCCACCACGTGTGGCTCCTCAGTCAGGAGCGTCGAGAGCAAGGGAGTCGGGGGCTCCTCCGGCAGTGGAGCTGGGCATCGCACTCCTTGTACCCAGGCCAGCCACTTCTGCAAAACGTCAAGCACAACGATTCATCAAAACTTTACTCCTCGGTACGACGGACGGAGAATTACAATTGATGGGCGGGATCACTCACCGGGGGGGCTTCATAGCCGTGTTCGAGGCCGCGGTCCTCCCCTTCCTTGGGGATCTTGTCCTTGGCCAGCTTCATGAGTCTCGTCCACATGGCGGCCAAGGTGGAGCGGAAGAAGGTGGTGATGGTGTCCATGTCCTCGGGCTTTTGTGCCCACATCGGGGTAGCCCGAAGCTGGAGGGGGAGAATGGGAGTGTGGTCGATTGCGCTGTCCTCCTTTTTGCTCTTATAAGCCTGTGAAAGGCTAAGAGTCCCCCTCGCTGCGCCGATAAACTCGCCGCTCCCATAAAAGATGTCGTTAAGCATATGGGTGGAAACAAAATCGTAATGATATCCCTAAGAAAACGGGCACGATCTCCACCTTGATGGGATGTACCAGTAAAAAAGCTACCTCGAACCGCGATTTAAGGGAGGCAGTAACTGCCCGACCTGTCGTGGGGCATGTCGTTTCGATAAAGCTGTCAGACCAGACTGGACCGTTCATACCTCGACGACAAGCCTTCGAGGCTAAGATATCCACCCCCTTTCGGGCGGGGAACAAGCTCGGTTGGACCTCGGATGTTATCGCTCTACTAAAAAGAGTGAAATGTAAAGGGGAACTCGTCTGTCAAGCCAAGGACTCCGGATCCGAGGTGGCGTTTGTTGAGAGACTCGTCCTCGGCGTAGAAGACCAGTTCGGGGGCTACTGACGGTGTCCTGGATTAGGGGGTGCTAACCTAGCCAGCCCGTCTCTTCGGTTGGGCTTATGGGCCCTCGTATGTGATCAAGATGGGCTCCAGAGGACGCATACAGGAAGCGTGATCAAGACTGCCTCCACCGAAGACTTGACGTATACTCCAAGATCTCTCCTGCCGCCCTGCTCCTAGATACCGACCTTGTAACCCTAGATGCCCTCCCTGGCATGTATATAAGCCATAGGGTTTATCCCGTAGAGGGGACATCAACGCAATATCATTCACCTAGCCCTAGAGTTAGACACACATTACGATCTCGAGGTAGATCAACTCTGTATTCGATACATCTCCATCAATATAAACAAAAGTAGGACGTAGGGTTTTACCTCCATCAAGAGGGCCCAAACCTGGGTAAATATCGTCTCCCTTGTCTTTGTTACCACCGATCCGAGATCCACAGCTCGGGACCCCCTACCCCGAGGTCTGCCGGTTTTGACACCGACACCTGTGAATTAGAATAGATAGAGTGGAGTAGATGAGCATCACAAAACACAGTAGTTTTTGAAAATATTCAATTTTAAGCTTCAGTTTTAGGTTTTCACAGAGAGCATTTCGGATCTACCAATTTGATAATTCGGTTACACCGAGGCAACAATTGAAACTAGGGTTTGCATTTCAGTTAGACCGAAGCTTGTCCTGGTTCCACCGAAGTGCGCATGATGCAACTAAAAGACAGATTCGGTGACACCGATTCAGTAACACTCGGTTTCACCAAAGTGTACTGTGTGCACTGGCTGGGGCTAAATCGGTGATGCCGAGTCGCCTTAATTCGGTCGGTCCGAGATGTAATCTAAGAAACCCTAAACCTAAAATTTCAACTCGAGTCTAAATCTAGGATTTTTTCGTGGACATTGAATCGCATACTGTGGCAAGATTTAGGCGCAACCATCCGTGCATAGAATCAAATTTGGGAGCACAGACGGGGTCGAGTCTTACCCTAACTTGGCGAAGACTCGCTACGGCGGCAATGGTGAAGAAGAATGCCGTTGACGGCGACGGAATCTGGTGGTGAGAGCTCGCAGGAGACAAGGGCGATGATCCGAGGACCTGGGCGACGGCAGCAAAGGGTGCGAGAGGCGCGATGTTTGAAGTAATTTTCAATCGTACGGTTCACGACCATATATATACCCTTTAGCTATCGGTAGTACCGATCGAATGAAATTGGTCTCACCGAGATGCATAACTGTCAGAGACAATGCACATCGGTGACACCGAAACTTTCACATTGGTCTTACCAAGATGGAAATATGGATCAATCTAAGTGCGATCGGTGGGACCGAATAGGAGATAGTTGGTCTGACCGAAACGACTTAGAAGGTTTTGGAGGTCAGCCCTCATCAGATCGGTGGCTCCGAGTGCTCCTCACCCGGAGGGTCCGAAAATGAGCTTGTTCAAGTTTTGTGATATAGCATGAATAGAATTTGAGACAAGAAGAGATAGATAGCTAGAGAAGGTTCCTAGGCATTCTTGTACATCCATTTGGCCAGAAGAAACCAATCAATCAAAACAACAAATGGATGTCCTTGAATGAATAAAAATGCACAACAACATGCTCACACAATAAGATAGCAAATGAAATATGTGGCAAACATGCATAATCAAACCTAGCATCTATCACACAATGGGCGATGACATAGTCATCTATATATGAGTATATTGACTTAGGAGCCAAATGAGAGCATTTGATCATAGGTCATACTCATCGTTTAAGCACAAGTGGGGTTACCACTTTTACATAAAGCATTAATGTATTCACACCATTAGAGTTGCTTTGACTCAAGTCTTAGAGTAAAGTTCCCCCTAGATGTGATATCCCCCCGAAGAGGGATGAACTAACCTTGGGTTTTGTCGATGTAGACTTCATGTAGGTGTTGTAGTTGTGGATGCTCAATGTTAATGTAGACCATCAAGAGTTGGGAGCAATCCTTTGAATGATGCACTTTCAATACCGACATGGGTTAGTCCCACAAGGAACAAACAAAGATATCCATAGACATAGAGTGAAATGCACAACATATGATGTCCATGAATGCATTGAATACCTTGTCCCTTGACTTACCAACAATAGGGTTTGTGACTCCATGAACTAGTGCAAGATGTTGAAGTTAGTTGCACAAGTCCTTGCCATAATAAATGTGAGTGAAGTTTGTTGGCGGAGTCACCCTCAAGAACGCTCTAGTTCTTCTTCTTTGGGACCCACATCAACTTGATGGGAATCCTTGGAGTTGTAGTTGTACTTGATGAAGTCTTGGGAACCCACTTGACCAAGGCTTGAGGTGGTTCTTCAAATGAGTCAATCTCCTCTTGAAGCTTGTCCTTGCCTTTTAGCTTGTGGTCTTGTGGTGGAAGATCATCTTGAGCTTGTGTTCCCTTGAAGGAAGTAGGATCATACTTCTCTTGTTGAGGAACAAACTTCGTCTTGGGGTATTGATCTTCTTCCCACTCAACTCCATTGGCATTGAACTTTCGTTCAAAACCAACACCTTGGTTCTTCCGGTGCCTTCCTTGCTTGCACACAATTTCCTCAAATTGCTTACTCCCGGCAAGGCTCTTGTAGACACCCTTTTCTATAATTCCTTTCAATAAATTGTTTTCTTGCTCAAGTGTAATTTGGCTAAGGGAATCATTAGTGGAATCAATAGAACTACTAGAAGCAACAACATTGGATTTAGCATTGTTATTGTTACTACTAGAGGTAGAACCTTTCTTACCCTTGTTACTAGTTTGCTTAGATTTAACTTGTGGCGTAAAGGTAGACAAGAGTAAACGTTTGGCAATGTAAGAGGAACTCTTCTTTCGAAGATCGTCATTGATAGCTTTTAGGAACTCATGCTCTTGCTCTAAATTTAGCTTCTCGAAGCGTAGCTTCTCATGAGTTCTTAGAAGCTCTCTATGATCCTATTGAGTCGTTTCATGAGCTAACTTAAGAGTTTTTAGTTCTTTAGTTAGACGCTCAATCTCCTTCATAGCATTGTCATTCGTTTCCTCTTGACTATCATGATTACTAGCAAGTTCATTATAGCTCACATCACTAGTTTTATCAACAAGCAAATCATCATCACCAAGTAAATCATCCTCATCACTATTAAAGTCAAGGTATTCGGGGTGTGATACCTTGGGGCCTTTTACCATGAAGCATCTTCCAATTCCCTCATTTGGTGAATCAAATAGGTCATAGGAGTTGGAGGATACGAGAGCAAGTCCGGCAACACCTTCATCTTGACTATAGTCGGAGTTGGAGTGATAACTTCTCTCGGATTGGTTGTCGGAGTCGGGGCCGGAAACCCATTCACCAATATGAGCTTGATGTATTCTTCTAGTGTAGCTCTTGGATGACTTGTCCTTCCTTTCTGAATCCTTGCTTCTCCGAGAAGGTCTTCGTTCATAACGATCATCTCGACTCCTTCCCTCCTTGTGAGGTGATTCATCTCTTCTATATACTTTCCTTTTGGTGATTTGTCTCTTTTCTTGTGGGGTGCCGTACACTCGATGGAGTAGTGTCCGGGTCTTCCACAATTGTAGCAATTACGGTCATGACTAGATGATCTTTGCTCATAGTTTCTTGAATTTGAGCTTCTTTCTTTTCCTCTACTCTTGTAGAACTTGTTGAATCTTTTCACCATTAGGCTTATCTCTTCATTGGATACTAGCTTGTCACTTGATGTTGTGGGAGCATCGCTTGAGGCTTTGTAAGCACCACTTGACTTGTTGTGTAGCTCCTCTTTGTCCTTGAGTGACATCTCATGAGCAACAATCCTTCCAATGACTTCCGTGGGCTTGAGATCTTTGTAATTTGGCATCATTTGGATCAATGTGCACACAGTATCATATTTTCCATCCATGGCTCTAAGGATCTTCTTAATGATGAATTTGTCGGTCATCTCTTCACTTCCTAAGCCGGCAATCTCATTTGTGATGAGAGCAAGCCTAGAGTACATTTCGGCAACTCCTTCACCATCCTTCATCTTGAACTTGTCAAGTTGACTTTGAAGCACATCCAACTTTGATTCCTTGGCAGACTTGGTACCCTCATGCATATTAATCAAAGTATCCCAAATTTCCTTTGCATTCTTGAGGCGGCTAATCTTGTTGAACTCCTCAAGGCACAAACCGTTGAAGAGAATGTCACATGCTTGAGTATTGTATTGCAACATCTTCAATTCTTCCGCGGTCGCTTCACGATCCGGTTCCTTTCCATCCTCAAAGAATTCACCTTGCAAGCCAACATGAACAACAGCCCAAACGGCGGGATTATGACCAAGAATACGCATTTTCATCTTATGCTTCCAACTAGCAAAGTTTGTACCATCAAAATATGGACCTCTACGGTGATAATTACCCTCACTAGACGCCATAGTCTCCTAGGTTGGGAAACCAATGCAATGGAGACCAATGCTCTGATGCCACATGTAGGATCAAAAGTATGTCTAGAAGGGGGGGTGATTAGACTACTTGACCAAATAAAACTTATCATTTTCCCAATTTTAGTTATAGGCAAGTTTTAGCAATTCTACCAAGTCAAGCAACACCCTACACATGCAAGTCTAAGAGTTTGTGCAGCGGAAAATAACAACTTTGCATATGAATGTAAAGGACGGATTGGAGAAATCAAACGCAATGTAGACACAGTGGCTTTTGGCGTGGTTCCGATAGGTGGTGCTATTGTACGTCCACGTTGATGGACACTTCAACCCACGAAGGGTAACGGTTGCGCGAGTCCACGGAGGGCTCCACCCACGAAGGGTCCATGAAGAAGCAACCTTGCCTATTCCACCATGGCTTACGTCCACGAAGGACTAGCCTCACTCGGGTAGATCTTCATGAAGTAGGCGATCTCCTTGCCCTTACAAACTCCTTGGTTCAACTCCACATGATCTCAGAGGCTCCCAAGTGACACCTAACCAATCTATGAGACACCACTCTCCAAAAGGTAATAGACGGTGTTGTTGATGATGAACTCCTTGCTCTTGTGCTTCAAATGATAGTCTCACCAACACTCAATCACTCTCTCATAGATTTGGCTTTGGTAGGAGAAGGATTTGAGTGGAAAGCAACTTGGGAAAAGCTAGAAATCAAGGTTCAAATTGTTGGATTGGAATCTCTTGATCTCAACACATGAATAGGTGGTTCTCTTTCAGAAAATGAATGGTGGAAGTGTAGGCACATTCTGATGGCTCTCTTACAGAGTAGGTGTGGGTGGAGGGGTACAAATAGGCTTCACCCAAAGATCCAACCGTTACAAGTCTTTGACCCAACTCGGTGACACCAGACAAAATCTCGGTGAGACCGACTAGTGTAAAAGATTCGAACATTGGAAGTCTCGGTGAGACCGATCAGAACATCTCGATGAGACCGAAGTGCAATGGCTAGGGCAAGACCTCCTTTTGGTAGTTCCGAAAATTTCATCTCGGAAATTCCAAAGTGAAGTGACATCGTTGCAGCAACTTGGTCAAGCCGTCTCGGTGAGACCGAGAACCATTTCGGTTGCACCGAAAAGTTAGGGTTTGGCTTTGGCAATATGGGTGATCAACTCGGTGAGTCCGGGATGTGGGATTTCGGTGGGACCGAGATGATACTTTTAGGGTTTTGGATAGAAGTGATGTGGAGAAGTGTTTGAGGGTTTTGGAGCAATACCACTAAGCAATTGAGCAATTGAGTCATGATCAAAACCTCACCCCCTTTTAATAGTATTGGCTTTCCTGTGGACTCAATGTGATCTTGGATCACTTAACCAAAAATGAAGAGTCTTGGAGCTTTGCCAATATTTGTCCTTAGCATTTTGAGGGGTCCACATTCACTAGTCCTTGCCATGCCAATCATTGATCTTCTCTGAAAACTAATATCAATGAGCATTAGATCAAGGACATATATGTTGTTATTAGTTACCAAAACCACCCAGGGATTAGTTGCAATTTCACTAGGCCGACCACGCGGTTTGGTCTTGCCCCGCGCGTCTACGTCAGACGGGGCCCGCGCCTATCATCGCCACCCGGCGCGGGATCCGATCTTGATCTTGCTGGCTCGCCCGGATCTTCTGTGACGGCCCCTTCATCGCCAGTTACTTCCTCGGCCGTAGAAGATCCTGCGGTCCATCGGTGGCCTTGGACTCGGCTGACGAGCCTGCCTTGGGATCCACTGGAACTCCTGTTCAGGAACAGCATGTGCCAGTCACCGGATCTTCTGTGTCTGCTGCTATTCCACCTGCCACACCGCCGCGCACTCGTCTTCAAACAGGAATTCTTCAGCCCGTAAATTACAAAATTAAATTTGGTCTAGCTGCTTCTTCAGGCGAACCCCGTACTGTTCATGAGGTCCTTGCTGACCCTACATGGAAGACTGCTATGAATGATGAATTTCAGGCCCTGCAAAAGAGCAACACTTGGCATCTGGTCCCTGCACGTCCAGGTACAAATATAATTGATTGCAAGTGGGTTTTCAGAATTAGACGTCGGTCTGATGGTACTATAGATCGTTATATGGCCAGACTTGTTGCAAAGGGGTTCAAACCGAGGTATGGCATTGATTATGAGGATACCTTTAGTGCTGTTGTCAAAGCTGTCACCATTCGTCCTGTACACTCTCTATTGTTGTTTCCAGAGGATGGAGTCTCAAACAGCTAGACGTGCAGAATGCGTTTCCTCATGGTGTTCTGGAAGAGGAAGTGTATATGAAACAACCTCCCGGCTTTGAAGATCCACATAAACCTTTTCATATGTTGAGGCTTGATAGATCTCTATATGGCCTTAAGCAAGCTCCTTAGGTATGGTACTCACGGTTGGGCTCCAAGCTCTAAGCACTTGGTTTTGTTCCTTCAAAATCTGATACATCTCTGTTCATTTACAATAAGTCCAACACATCCATTTTTATGCTTATTGACATCGATGACATTATTGTTACAAGCTCCTCCAATCAAGCAGTAACAACTCTATTACAGGATTTAAAATCAGATTTTGCTCTTAAGGATTTGGGTGATTTGCACTATTTTCTTGGTATAGAAGTTAAGAAAACCAGAGAAGGTGGTCTTCATGTCTCTCAGGAAAAATATGCAACTGATTTTTTGCACAGGGTTGGAATGCAGGGGTGTAAACTAGCCCCAACTCCACTATCCAGTACAGAAAAACTCTCTCTTGCAGAAGGTGAGCTCTTGAATCAAGAGGATAGCACTAGGTACAAAAGCATGGTAGGTGATCTCAGTACCTCACTCTCACCAGGTATGATGTTTCTTTTGCTGTTAATAAAGTTTGTCAGTTTCTTCATGCACCCACCTGATGAGGACATCACTACTATAGTTACACCCACAACCCTACTGCTACATATACTGGACCAATTACTAGAGCTCACGCACGCCAATTAAATTACCAGGTACTTTCATTTCTTGGTAATTATTCTTATGTTCATGAGAATATGATGTTGCCTACCACTGCTCATTGGATGGCTACAAAACATATCTTGAGATACATACAGAGTACTTTGCTCCGGGGACCCTGGTTCGAACTCTGGGGGCTAGCATGCTACCTAACGACCCGACGGTGACCACGGTGAGGCTACGGCGAGCGGAGCACACGGCGGGAGCACGCACACACACAGGGTACGGCAGGGACACGAGAGCTACCTAGGTTTGGGCCACCGTGCGGTGTAAAACCCTACTCCCGCTTGCGCTTGGGATTGCTATGGACAGAGAGTTCTTGCGTACAAGGTAGAAGAAGGTGGAACCGATCGATCCCCCTCTACGGTGACAGCACTGCCCCTTTTATAGCTGCCTTGGTCCTATTCCCCTGAAAATATTGGTGGGAAGGGTTGCCACACAATGGCAGTTTGAAGGGGGACAGGCGCCCAGGCTTATCCTGACAAAAGGTGGTCTTCGCCTGCAAAGAGGCTATCCATGACACGCTGGTGGGCTCGGTGGTGACATCCGCCCTAGCGCACCTCGTCGTCTTGGTCTTCTTTCACCAAACAGGCAAGCTTTAGGACTTGCTTTGCGGGGGGCGGGGGGGGGGGGGGGGGGGTGTGCAACCGACGCTGCTCCTTTATCACCAAAGAGGAAACCTTCCCTGACCGCACCTACTGGTACGGCTCTTGTCGCTATCTTCATCCTGCACGGGCGTGTCACCCACATGGTGGGCACGTGACTGTGCGACCTGAGGTTGGCCTCGGGAGGCCGCCTCACGAGAGGGGGGCCCCGCGAGGCTGCCTGCCATTGCTGATGACCTTCGGTGGGTCCGCCTCCCGCGGAGAGGGTCCTTGCGAGGCCGGTGCCTCGCGAGGTGTCTTGCTTCGCGGCGCCCATGGCTGGGCCGCCTCTTGGGCCTCACCAGGCGTTGCTTCCTGGGCCACAGGCAGACGGCCCGTGGTACCCTGGTTCCCTCTAGGCTGACAGTAGCCCCCGGGCCCGCGACGCGCATGTTCTGCCCGTTGGGATTGAAACAGTGCGGGGCCTAAGCAGACTGCCGGGCCCAGGCAGGGATGCGTGGTGCACGATGGGACATGGGACGCCCCCACTTCCCCCATGACGCCTGGGTAACCGCCCGCGCTGCCATAAAGCAGACCCGCGCGGGGTGCAGAGCCATCATTGCCTTCCTTCTCACTCCTTGCCCTCCGTGCGCCCAACTCCTCACATCCTCTTCCTCCTCTTGCCTCCAAGTCTTCCTCGCTTCCATGGCTCCCGCCGGCAGGAGGGGCAAGGCGGCGGCGGCGGCCCCGGCCGCGACGGCGCTGGAGCCGGCCTTGCTGCTGTCCACCATCGTCAACCAAGAGGGCCTGGACAAGGTGCGGCCGATGACCGCCTGCGACCAGAACGAATGGAAGGCCACGAAGATCTGGCCAGGTTCGCGGCCGCCCCGCGACCTGGAGGCCACCACCTTTCCCTTCTACTACCACTCCATCTTCACCGGGCCGGTACCTCCCTTCTCCGACTTCTTCTGCGCCATCCTCGCGCATTATGGGATCCACGCACTTCACCTCCAGCCTAACTCCATCCTCCTCCTCGCCATGTTCGCCTTCTCTGTGAGGGCTTCTTGGGTGTGATGTCCTCCGTGGCTCTCTTCCGCACCTTCTACAGCCTGCGGGTGTCCTCATGGAGCCAGCGCTCCAGATGCGTCTCCTTCCGGATGGTCGACGGCATGGCGGGCTGCATCATCAACATGAAGATCACGAAGAAGGTGGAAGGCTACCGGGCATGCTAGATCTACATGGACGCAGGCCAGTACAGCCCCCTACTGATGCTGCCGGTAGCCCCCACCGTGAAGAGCTCCGGATGGGAGCACGAGAAGCTCGCTGACGAGAGGTTGGCGCCGCTTTGGGAGAGGATGGCGGAGCTGAGGGCCGCGAAGCTCACGGGGGCGATGGTCATCAAGGAGTTCCTGCGCCGGCGTATCACTCCCCTCCAGAAGCGCTCACGCCCAGTGTGGGACATCACCGGCTCCACGGACCCAATGCGGCTGAGCGTCGACAACTTGAGGCCGGAGGTGGTGGAGGAGATCATGCAGCTTCTGCTTGGCGAAGACGCGGAGAACCCGCCAAAGGAGGCGCTCCTGCTGTACTGCTACAGCAACAGGGATGAGCTGGTCGGGGAGATGCCGTGCTTCGACCAGTGGGGCCTGGTCCCTGAGGGCCATGAGGTGCCTCGCGGCAACCCGCTGGTGGTGCTGCCCGGCTCGGGAGGTCGCAATGGCACCGAGGCCTCGGCAAGCGCCGCCGAGGAGAGCGACGGTGGGGCGGCCCCGCAAACCCGCTGCCAACTACTGGACGAGCTCGATGACGACGACGACGATGACAATGAGCAATTCATGGTCATGCCCTCCCGACCCACGCGCGTGGGAGGGGAAGGAAGCACCAGTGCGGGGGCTGTCACGCCCCTTGCGGAGAGGACCAACACCGTCGACGCGGCGGCCGAGCCCCCTGTGGAGAAGACCAGCACCGGCGATGTGACCGTCGAGCCCACCGGCACCGGCGGTGCCGCCACTGAGCCCCCGGCGGAGAAGACCGGCACCGGCCCGGCGCGGGAGGACCCCGGCAGGCCTCATGCTGAGCCCTTCGGAGGAAGCTCCGGCGAGCCGCACGGAAGTGGCAGCGGTAGCCGCCCGCCGAAGTTGAAGAAGAGGAGATGGGTTCCCAACGATGAGCAAGTTTTCCGCCTTGCCCTCTTGTCTTTACTTTGAACCTTGCCCCCGCCGCTTGTGTTCTGCTTCCTGAGGTCCAGGCTGAGCGCTTTTGCTGCGCAGGGAGCCTGTGAAGAAGAAGAAGGAAGCCCCCAGCTCGAGGGGGGCCTCAGCGCCCACCGCAGGTGCCGAAGAGCAGGAGAGATCCACCCACCGCCCCGAGGCCGAGACGGGGCGCGCGGAGGTGGAAGAGGAACAAGTGGCTCCTCCCGAGCCACGCACAGACTTGCCCCCGCCGGCCGGGGAGGACGAGCCTCGGGAGGAGGCCTCTGAAGGAGGGACTGCGCCTCCCGAGGCACCAAGCATGGGAGGCGACGCGGCGATGGTGGAGGCAGAAGAGCCAACTCGTCCACCAAGCTCCAGCCCCGCCAGGGAGAACAAGGCCGCGGAAGGGGGCGCGGCGAGCCCCCGACGGCCACCAGCGCGCAAGGCTCCCAACGCAGACGCGACGAGTTCGTGGGGTGCGCCAGTGCGGCAGATCGAGGAGGAGGAGGCGACAGGCACGCCCCTCTTGATGGGGAACGCAGACACGGAGGCCCGGAGGGGGTCTGGTGTTGGGCCTTCATAGGCCGTGGCGGTGGAGGGCGGCGCCGAGCCGCGCACCGGCTAGGCCCTGCAGCTCGTGAGCGGCAGCGCCGTGCTCAAGCGCGGCGCCTTGCAGGGTGCTAGGGCGGCACTGGACACCCTAGAGGTGGACCTCCAGGCGGAGGAGGCCCGCCTCACCGACGAGTGCCTGCGCCTCGTGGAGGGGTGGCGGCAGCTTGACGTGGCCATCAAGCTGGGGCACCGGCAGGACGCAGCCGCGCGGGCGAAGCGCGAGAAGCCCACCCAGGACGCCAAGGAAATCTTCGAGAATGCCGTCAGGGAGGCCGATGAGGCCGACAGGCGGCACAAAGTGGGGGAGGCTGAAGACAAGGTGCTCGGGGAACGGGCCGCCGCCAGGGGTCTGGAGCTCCAGGTGCGGGAGAATGCCGCCGCAGATCGTGAGGGGCAGCTCGCCTCCCGCGAGAGCGAGCTCGCCAAGCACGAGGAAGCCCTCGCGGCCCGCGAGGCGGATGCCAAGATCCGCGAGCGGGAGCTTACGAGGACGGAAGGCGAGCAGGACGTGGAGCGCGAGCGGCTGACAACGCTCGACCGCCAGGTGGCGGCCGCCCAAGCCTCGTACCAGGAGTGTCTTGACAAGGCCAACGCGCAGCTGGCGGAGAAGGAGAAGAAGATCCAGGCAGATGCCGACGCCAAAACCAAGAGCGATCACGAGGACTTCGCCAAGGATTACAGCCAAAAGCTGAAGCGCCAAGAGGACCGCTTCACCAAGAAGCGTGAGGAGCTCCAGGAGGAGATCTCCGACCTCAAGGAGCTGCTGAAGGAGGCGGAGGCCAGCAGGAAGCTCGCGCACAAGGCCAAGGCGGACGCCGAGGGGGAGCTGGCCTCCCTCTAGGCATAGGTGGGCAGTGTCTCCGAGGTCGTTGAGAAGGTCAAGGACGAGGTGGCTCGGGCACGGGGGCGTCAACACGAGCGTGCCAAGATGTACAATGCCCTCGCATGCCGTGCCCGTGGTGCCCTTGCTACCCTCTGCCACAAGAGGCTCATGGGCCCCCTCGAAGATGGCGATGCCAGCTACTTGGACTTCTTCACCAAGCTCGTGCAGAAGCTGGAGGACGGTGTCAGGACCCCGATCCTAAGTCACATCGATCTAGCATGTAACACATCATATCACTTTGCGGCCTCACGCACGGTAACCCACGGCTGCCGCCTTTACCTTGGCCGGGACCGTTTGCGTCTTTTGGCTCACGTATATGATTATGTCGCTAGCATCCATATGACAGAGAACCCGGGCCGACATGACTAGTCGTAAACCAAGGTGGCACAAACTTACAGGGACAAGCATACATGACCCAGCAATGCACGTGTCGGTCATCAACGTATGAACCCAAGTCGTAGCAAGCTACAAGGACTTAAAGGAACACCGCGTGACATTTCCCCATAGGGACAGACACAGGAGCAAAGAAGGTCACATGCCGGTCAATCCATGTGTTCCGGATGGAAACACTAGGAGGCATTTCCCCATAAGGAAGGCTACCAAGAATAAACAACTAGGTGTCGGATCCCACACATACCAAAGCATTTCAATAACATACACACAATATGCTCGATATGTGTAGATACAACATGGCATCACAACATAACTCTACGACTCAAAGTATTTCTTTAAGAGGCTCCGAGGAGCCATACATAGCATGATATTACAACCATGGGTCTCATGACCCAACATACAAAGTCATACAAGCAACAGAAGCATAACCTGTCTGAATACAGACAGCTAAAAGAAAGAAGGCTAGGAAGCCTGTCTATCTACAAGACCCGCCATAGGAATCAGACCTCTGTTCGGGATTCCCAAGCTAAACGGTCAACGTCGAACTCATCGCAGGAGTCTAAAGTGAGACTGAAGTCTCCTCTGCAAAAACATAAATTAAGCAAACATGAGTACAAATGTACTCAGCAAGACTTACATCAGAACTAACTACATATGCATCTGTATCAACAAGGGGGGGTGTGCAGTTTAACTGCAGCAAGCCAACTTTGACTCAGTGGCTATCCAGTACTACGACTACTAGTATCTTCTTTGAGGTGGGAAAGCACACACGAGTCCACATATTCACCATATCAATACACCACTATGGATCCGCTCCCGTCTCCCTACGAGAAGGCCATCCATAGCACTCACGCTTATCTTGCGCATTTTAGAGTATCCATTTCAACTTGTCTATGAACAATGTAAGCTTTCCAAGTAGTCCATATCCGCGGACGCGGCTATTCGAATAGATCATATTATAACCCTGCAGGGGTGTACTTCTTCACACATGTTTCCACCACTTAGCGCCTGCACATGACATGTGCTCGGCAGACTTCAAGCGAAAGCCGGCGTGGGTGTAGACCACGACCTGACTAACCACACAAGTCTCTAGTCCAGGTTTATCGCCTATTTGAGTCCACTCCGCAAGGAAGTCCGGCCGAAGTTTCCAGTACGGCCCCAAACGATGAGTGCAGGGTTTCCAAGAGCACCATTCGGGTGTCACTTGGTACACCGTGCCTCGTGTCTCTACCGCATCATAGCCCACCCCTAAGGCCAGTGCTATGCACAGCCACCAACACATATCCTACAAACACCAGAAACTAGTTGCAACTCCTGGACAGAGATCAAGGCGATTAATAAGTCGAGCGGGGTCATATTTCAGGGCCCAATGTGTGGTAGTATCTGTCTTGGATCACAAACACGGAACTCAGTTCCTGAGGACGGTCCCAATGAGACAACCCACCATGTACTCCTACATGGCCTCTCATCGCTACCTTTACCAAATCGTGTTCACACACTTAGCTCTCAACAGTAGGACATGTTCACCACCATTCCAATCCATCCCAGATGAATCAGACCTGACACAACTGTAGGCATAGTAGGCATAACAAGCAGGCATGAATGAGTAGGCACATCATGGCTCAACCAACTCCTACTCATGCTAGTGGGTTTCAACTATTTACTGTGGCAAAGACAGGTCATGCAGAGGAATGGGTTCAACTACCGCAACATGTAATAGTTGAATCGTTATTGTCCTAATGCAGTAAAAGAGAGCAAGAGCGAGGGAGTGGGATTGTATCGGAATACTCAATGGGGTTTGCTTGCCTGGCACTTCTGAAGATAGCATTGTGTCAGTGACATCGATCTCAACGTCGGAACAACGTCTACCGAGAGGGAACAAACACCGGCAAACAAGGGACAACATTCAATTCACGGAGATGGAACAATATGATGCATGATCATGACATGGCAACATGCTGTGATTTGAGCTAATGCAACTAATAGCAAGATTAAATGAAGCTCATTTGAATCTAAGGTTCAAATGCAAGGTTCATATAAAGCATTTAAAATGCCATTTAATGAGTTGTACAATTCAGTGAGTATAAGTTGTTCAAACATGCATGGAAATGCCATAAACAGATTCTTCATATTTTTCTGATAATTTTTCATATATAAATTATTTCATTTGGAGTTACGGTTGAATTTCAATGATTTTTCAAAGTTTTGACTATTTTCTGAAATTAATAAATCATTTCTGATTTATTTAAAATCCAGAACCATTTATGACGTCAGCACAGCATCATGCTTACGTCATCCAGTCAACAGGGCCGGTCCAGGTCAAACTTGACCAGTGCGTCCCACTGGTCAGTGTCGCAGTGCTGGCTTGGGTCACTGACAGGTGGGGCCGGTCAAGGGCCACGTCAGCAAGGTTAACGCTAACGCGTGGGGCCCCTGTGATTAATTAAAACTAAACAGGAATTAAACTGTGGTTAATTAAGGGCGTGGGACCCATATGTAAGTGGGTCAGGGGTTTAATTAGTGGGTGGTTTAGTGGCTAAAGACGTGCCACGTCAGCCCGCCGGTTAAACAATTCAAGCACGCCGGCGGCTCGACGACGGCTATGACAGAGATGGCGGAGCGGCTCGGAGTTCGTCCACAGTCGACCAAATCGACTACGGTTTGGCCCTACGTGTAGCTGGGGTTTGTGCGCGTCCAACGGTGCAAACAGCATCATCGGAGATGGCCCAAAACGACGGCGGCGTCCACTTGCGCGGCGGCCGGAGTTCGGGCAAGCACGGGCTTGGCACTAGGGTGTGTCTCCGGACGAGATGGTGGGTGCAGTAGGCTCCTGGGAGCACGCTAAGTGCGGTGGTGTGCTCTGCTGCAAGCTGTTGCGGCTGTAGCCACGACGATGATGAGGCACGGCGGCGGCGAGCTTCGGGCGTCGGCGAAACGGTGGCTACGACGAGCAAACGAGGCAAAGGGGTGAGGGGTTCGAGGTAGGGGCTCGCGGCGAGTCCAGCAGAGGCTACGTCGAGGTCGGGGACGGTCAGACGGTGACGTGGCATTGACGGCGATCTCCGGCATCCCGAGGAAGAAGACGACGGCGTGGAGGCGATGCAGAGCTTCCCGAGTCGCGTAGCTTGGAGAGGATGAAGAAGAGGTCGCGGCGGAGCTCTTGGGCATATCGAGATGCCGAGGCGGTGACGGTGGCTACGGCTACGAGCTGCGATGGCCATGGCTGCGCTCGGGATCGCGCGGTAGAGGAAGGGGGCTAGGCCAGAGAGGCATGGGGGTGGTCGAGGTGGTGCTGGGCGTCTCCCAGACGCGAGAGGGTGAGCACGGGGAGGGCAGGCAGGCAGGGAGGAGGTGGCGTCCTCGGCTGTGCGCACGCCACGCACAGTGCCAGTAGGCGCGAGGAAGACGATGCGCGAGAAGGTGGGCTGGGCTGGTTCGACTGGGCCACCAGGTAGGTGGCCCAGGTGGGTTTCTCTCTATCCTTTTTATGTTTTTCTTTCTGTTTCGTTTTTCTGTTTCTGTTTTAGCCATAGTAGAAATACTAGGGCATTTCTAAAAATCCTGAAATTATTTATGGACACTTGCTGAATTATTCCAGTGGCCCACATTTAATTTTAGAATTATTTGAGCATTTAAAATAATTATAACAATTAAATTCCCAAATTCAAATACACTATGATTTAATTCAAAAATCCAGAAATGACCTAGAAAAATGTGCACCATTTTTGGCAGAGGTTTTCAACCAATTCAAAAATGATGAACTTTTCTGAAGGCATTTTGAGTTCATTGAAAATATTTTTATTTTTATCCTAGTTGAAATTCATTTGGTGCTAGGGTTTATCAGTCCCCATTTCAAATTCAATTGAATTTTAAACATGATGCATGGATGCAGATGCAACTATTCACAATGAAAATTCTAGGGCTGTGACAGCTCACCCCCACTAACAAGAATCTCGTCCCGAGATTCAGGCGTAGGGTAAGAGGAAGAGGGGACACAAAACTAACACAATCTTCATGACCCAATTTCCCTTCTTGAAGATATTGATCCACTACACCATATTGATCTCGACATCCTTGCCTTCGAGAGCTTCACCCAGCACGATAACGACAGAAGAAACTCTACATGAATCGATCTTCTTGAAGATCGAGCAACTCACGATCAACTCATGGAATGAGACGTAGGAACATCTCCTGAGCTGAGACACAAAACACACATCAGGAACGAGGGAAGGAAGCAGATGACGAAGGTTCAATTTGGTAGGCAACAATTCCACGCTTAGGTAAGATGGTGAACGGTTTCAACGTAGCGAGGAGTTAATTGCCATGATTCCATGACGGGGCACCCTAGGGAAGGTGACTCGTAGAATTATTCCCTTAAGTGGCAAAAAGAATTACTTTTGATACATAGATCATCAAAACTCTCTATACCAGCCCAAGGCAATTCACAAACGATCGTTTGAAGGAGTTCGAAAGAATGGCATACTCAGACTAGAATGGATGATGTGGACTACCTTGTTGAGGACAACGCAATGGATGATTTTTGCTTATCACCGGAATGGATGGGATCCATGGTAAGCCCACTTTTGAAGATGATCCTGAACAACAGTTACTGAGAAAAGCAGCCCATGGAAAAAAAATGGCACAATGGCGGGTGCAAGCTGGGAACAAAATGCAAATGCTGGGAATGATTCTAGTAACTAGGGAGAAAGCTCAACAGTAGAGAGTGATTCCACTATTTGAATGGCTATAGAATAATCGAAGAAACCGAGGGCACATTCCAATTAATGCCGACGATAAAACCTAGTGCCTGAGCATGCTCTCAAGAACTTGAGCATTTCCATATTCATTAGGGTTTTACCAGCAATTATGCCAAGGATTCTGGTAACAGCTCATACTACCGCAATGGATATAGATGGAGGACGCAGATGCAAAGGAAGACAACACCTTCTCAGATTTCACCTTAGCGATGCCAAGGAGCAAAATCTGGATGATCGACCAAGAGACATTTAACACTCCGCTTCTAATGTTCTCCTTGATGTTCTAGCTACCACGATCATACTTAAAAGCATTAACATGGCCATCAAGTATAGGTCGGACTTCGGGAGCACAAAAATCCATAAGGAACAACTTCTAGAATAAGTCGTAAGAAATCCTCATGGGGGAGTGGATGATATCTTGACCCGGCAAGAAGGCCACTACATTGACGTACCGGGTTTACAGGGAAACCAAGATCATAAATCTTTGAAACGTCCCAACCATCATATCTGCCTGAGATTCAGATCTGGTTGGTGACAAGATGCTTCAGACTCAGCATGTCTGAAGAGGAAATTTTGCAACACAAATCGACGAGATGATGTTGCGAGATTCTCGGGAAATGAACTACGGTAGCAAGCTCCAAAACATGAGCTGGATTGCAAGTCACATGTGAGCACACTGTCCAAGACAAGCATGATCGCGTAAAAGTCTCACAGTAAAACACTACCAAGTTCTGGTTGGAACCATCATCGAGGATATCGAGGTCCTTGCATAAGTCATATGATTAGCTCTTATGAAGGAAGTTCTTCTCCTTGAACAATTCAATCAGTGGCTTGGTGTGCTAGGAGATACATATGGAATGGAGGTAGCGAGCCTATCAATCCATAGAATACTTCGCACATGCATGACTGACTTGGGACGATTCCAGTTGAATCAAAACAACTTTCTTGAATTCACGGCGGCAACTTGCATCAAATGCACATGAACTTAGAGGAAGTCACTTCTTTCATCAAACATATGCTTCATGAGCTAACATGAAGAAATTCTTTCAAAAGTTTCCAACACTAGCTTAAATGTTCAACACGAATCATGGAGAAGATAAAGATGTTGCCGATGGGCTCAACAACAACTCATCGAGATTTCCATGAAGATGGAATTCCACAATTATGTGAACAAGGTGATAGCATTGGTCAGACCAAAGGATATAATGGTATATGCTCGAGGATCATCCACGAGTAAGACAACATTACAAGAATCGTTGGTACTGATTTTGATTTGATGATAGCCCACGCTCAAATCAAAGTTTGGACAAGACAATAGATCCAACAACTGATCACGAAGGTCAATCGATGAAAATATAATCTTTCTTCAACACACACACACACAAGATATCCCTTTGGAATGAACTAAGTCAGGCAAGCTTTTATCCTCCAACTCTCCAAGTTGTTGTTTAGCTTAACCAGCCAGCTCAGGGGTATCCAACACAGATTCTTGGAGAAGGGGTGGTTTAAAGGAAAACCAACTCGATGACGAACTCAACATAACGGTCAGGGAACCTGGTGATACTTCCAGGAAGATATTTGGAAAATCACGAACCACTAATATGATGTTAAGCTCGAGAACAATCTTGCTTTTTAGGGCAAGACGATGTGATCAAAAGAGCGAGGGATTGACACAGTCCTAACTCATTGATCGAAGAGTGCACCAGGAAAATGGACTAGGTAGCACAATCAATCCTAGAATGGTGATTCAATAACCAACACGCCAAGAATGATATTATCGTCCATTAACTACCAAGCAACGGGGTTGCTAGGAGTATTGATTTCACACATCACAGTTCACTTGTCGGCATTCCGGTTAGAACAACACGGAGACCGAGAAATAAATGATGATAGCGAGAAGTATCACTGTATCAAGAATTCATAAGAGGTGGTGCAATTCCCATGAAATTCATGACATAAGACGGTAATACTTCAGGGTAGAACAGAACAAAAGCTGGATTGGCATTTTGATCTGCGGGATACAACTACTTTGACCCTATCCACGAAATGAATGAGGTGCTGGAGTTTGTTTCTCCGAGTCACTCTGAATAGAATGGCTTGACGGACCACAAGAGTAATAGGCATCGTGAACACGAATGCACAACTACTCCTGACTATCAATTGATAGACGATGGTCGGAATACAACTGAAGAGGGACAACTCAAAGGAACACATATTTTTCTGAGTTGTGGAAGCATAGATTAATATGTCAAACAAGGCTCAACATATTTCTTCCAGATACCCATGCAGAAGGAAAGGATTGGCAGATTCACAATGTAGAATGAAGAACTCATCAGGAGCACTCTTGTTGTGATCTTTTGGATCAAAAGGACTTCTGCCATGACGGTTCATGGTATTGGAAGAATGATATACCACGAACCTTGAGGACTATCACAAAGGTTAGTAATATCCTAAAGGAACGAGCAAACACTATCAACACGAAGCAAGTAGAATGAATCTTGGGTTCAAGAACCCAGAAAAGAATACCTACTAACTAAATGGCATCACGAGATGCTTTTGAAAATGATGGCCAGAATTATCACACTGGGGATACAACACAACGGCTGAACCTCTGGGTGGTTCTCTGAGATATCCTAGTTTCTTAATGGCTTTCGCATATATGTCGAGGCAATGGAATACCTCAACACAATGTTTAGTGTGGTTAGTCTGGCCCAAAAGACATCGGAAACGGGGAAAGAAGAGGTTGCAAATGCATCAGATTATTTAGAAACCTGGGACAACTCGGGTAGCATAACGGCTATACGGGCATGAAAAATGAGATAACCTGCATGACAACTGACAACACAACAACTGAATTCTATGGAAACACCGATCCAAGAAGACAACAACTTTTCTATAGGTCTCCAGCATAGCAACTCGTCATCCTGATAGATAGAGGAGAAAGCCTAGTTCCTTAACCCCGTAGAAAAGATGAGGCTGACTTAGAATGAGAAGGACACAAGATGAGGAGTAAAAAGAGCCTTACGTTCCCTTCCACAATCAATTCCCCTATATAACTAAAGCATTTCTAGACTCGACTTCGACCAGTTTGGCTTGGTAATCCTACAGGCAGTCAGGCTCTGATACCAAAGCTGTCAGGACCCCGATCCTAAGTCACACCGATCTAGCATGTAACACATCATATCACTTTGCGGCCTCACGCATGGTAACCCACGGCTGCCGCTTTTACCTTGGCCGGGACCGTTTGCGTCTTTTGGCTCACGTATATGATTATGTCGCTAGCATCCATATGACAGAGAACCCAGGCCGAAGTTTCCAGTACGGCCCCAAACGATGAGTGCAGGGTTCCCAAGAGCACCATTCGGGTGTCACTTGGTACACCATGCCTCGTGTCTCTACCGCATCATAGCCCACCCCTAAGGTCAGCGCTATGCACGGCCACCAACACATATCCTACAAACACCAGAAACTAGTTGCAACTCCTGGACAGGGATCAAGGCGATTAATAAGTCGAGCGGGGTCATATTTCAGGGCCCAATGTGTGGTAGTATCTGTCTTGGATCACAAACACGGAACTCAGTTCCTGAGGATGGTCCCAATGAGACAACCCACCATGTACTCCTACATGGCCTCTCATCGCTACCTTTACCAAATTGTGTTCACACACTTAGCTCTCAACAGTAGGACATGTTCACCACCATTCCAATCCATCCTAGATGAATCAGAGCTGACACAACTCTAGGCATAGCAGGCATAACAAGCAGGCATGAATGAGTAGGCACATCATGGCTCAAACAACACCTACTCATGCTAGTGGGTTTCAACTATTTACTGTGGCAAAGACAGGTCATGCAGAGGAATGGGTTCAACTACCGCAACATGTAACAGTTGAATCGTTGTTGTCCTAATCCAGTAAAAGAGAGCAAGAGCGAGAGAGTGGGATTGTATCGGAATACTCAATGGGGTTTGCTTGCCTGGCACTTCTGAAGATAGCATTGTGTCTTCATCAGTGACATCGATCTCAACGTCGGAACAACGTCTAGCGAGAGGGAACAAACACCGGCAAACAAGGGACACCATTCAATTCACGGAGATGCAACAATATGATGCATGATCATGACATGGTGACATGCTGTGATTTGAGCTAATGCAATTAATAGCAAGATTAAATGAAGCTCATTTGAATCTAAGGTTCAAATGCAAGGTTCATATAAAGCATTTAAAATGCCATTTAATGAGTTGTACAATTTAGTGAGTATAAGTTGTTCAAACATGCATGGAAATGCCATAAACAGATTCTTCATATTTTTCTGATATAATTTTTCATATATAAATTATTTCATTTGGAGTTACGGTTGAATTTCTATGATTTTTCAAAGTTTTGACTATTTTCTGAAATTAATAAATCATTTCTGATTTATTTAAAATCCAGAAACATTTATGACGGTAGCACTGCATCATGCTTACGTCATCCAGTCAACAGGGCCGGTCCAGGTCAAACCTGACCAGTGGGTCCCACTGGTCACTGTCGCAGTGCTGGCTTGGGTCACTGACAGGTGGGGCCGGTCAAGGGCCACGTCAGCAAGGTCAACGCTGACGCGTGGGGCCACTGTGATTAATTCAAACTAAACAGGAATTAAACTATGGTTAATTAAGGGCGTGGGGCCCATATGTAAGTCGGTCAGGGGGTTAATTAGTGGGTGGTTTAGTGGCTAAAGACGTGCCACGTCAGCCCGCCGGTCAAACATGTCAAGCACGCCGGCGGCTCGACGCCGGCGACGACAGAGACGGCGGAGCGGCTCGGAGTTCGTCCACAGTTGACCAAATCGACTACGGTTTGGCCCTACGTGTAGCTGGGATTCGTGCGTGTCCAACGGTGCAAACAGCATCGTCGGAGATGGTCCAAAATGATGGTGGCGTCCACTTGCGCGGCGGCCGGAGTTCGGGCAAGCACGGGCTTGGCGCTAGGGTGCGTCTCCGGACGAGATGGTGGGTGCAGTAGGCTCCTAGGAGCACGCTAAGTGCGGTGGTGTGCTCTGCTGCAAGCTGCTACGGCTGTAGCCACGGCGACGACGAGGCACGGCGGCGGCGAGCTTCGGGCGTCGGCGAAACGGCGGCTACGACGAGCAAACGAGGCAAAGGGGTGAGGGGTTCGAGGTAGGGGCTCACGGCGAGTCCAACAGAGGCTACGGTGAGGCCGGGGACGGTCAGACGGCGACGTGGCGTTGGCGGCGATCTCCGGTGTCCCGAGGAAGAAGACGACGGCGTGGAGGTGATGCAGAGCTTCCCAAGTTGCGTAGCTCGGTGAGGAGGATGAAGAGGTCGTGGCGGAGCTCTTGGGCATATCGAGAGGCCGAGGGGGTGACGGTGGCTACGGCTACGGGCTGCGACGGCCATGGCTGCGCTCGGGTGTGCTCGGGATCGCGCGGTAGAGGAAGGGGGCAAGGCCAGAGAGGCATGGGGGTCGTCGAGGTGGTGCTGGGCGTCTCCCATATGCGAGAGGGTGAGCACGGGGAGGGCAGGCAGGCAGGGAGGAGGTGGCGTCCTCGGCTGTGCGCGTGCCACGCACATTGTCAGTAGGCGCGAGGAAGACGACGCGCGAGGAGGTGGGCTGGGCTAGTTCGACTGGGCTGCCAGGTAGGTGGCCCAGGTGGGTTTCTCTCTCTCCTTTTTCTGTTTTTCTTTCTGTTTCTTTTTTCTGTTTCTGTTTTAGCCATAGTAGAAATATGATTAAATGCCCAAATTCAAATACACTATGATTTAATTCAAAAATCCAAAAATCACCTAGAAAAATGTGCACCATTTTTGGCAGAGGTTTTCAACCAATTCAAAAATGATGAACTTTTCTGAAGGCATTTTGGGTTCATTGAAAATATTTTTATTTTGATCCTAGTTGAAATTCATTTGGTGCGAGGGTTTATCAGTCCCCATTTCAAATTAATTTGAATTTTAAACATGATGCATGGATGTAGATGCAACTATTCACAGTCAAAATTCTAGGGTTGTGACAGATGGAGCCAAGCGGATGAACGGCATCATCGAGGACGAGTGCCGCGATCTTCTGGGCCAGGCGGCGACACGCATCTTCAGCAACATCTTCCGCACCGACGCCTACTTCGACTTCGACAGGGTGATGGCCCCTGTCCCTTCGGAGCTTCGCGACGGGCTCGGGAGGGAGGTGGAGGAGCACGTGGAGGCCCTGATCCAGAAGTTCTCCCACGGCAGCGAGAGCTCCGGCGAGGCTGGCGATGGTGACGGCGAGGCCGATGGTGGCGACAACGCCTCAACTACCTAGGCTTCTTTCTTTTTCTGTGGTCCTGTATCACCGTAGATGTGGCCCCGTGGGGGAGTGAAAACATGGTTGTATGATTAAGTTAAACACTTAACGTTATGTTGCCATTCTTGCTCTTCATGAGGCCTCCTCGTGAGGCTTGTTTTTTCCTTTTTGCTTGCCTTGGTGCTCTATGTCGCTAGGACCCAGCCCCTGAGTGTTCTACGACCGTCGCTGGTATGTTAGGACGCCTGCCTAGATAAGGCCAGAGGGTGTAGGGCTCCGTGAGGTGGTAAGGGCTCCCGAGGCGCGATGCTCAGTAAGCCCCCCTTTTGACGTGCAAGTAGCTTGCGCAAAGGAGAAAACAACAGCGCCCAACGAGGTTGCGAGGAAGAGAGAGCTTGAGGGGCGCTAAGGAAGAGGTCGCGAGGCGTTTAGACTTAGCTTTCTCCGCGAGGTGCGGCTTGGCATGCCGTGGCTTGCGGGGTAGCGCCTCGCGAGGCGTTCGCTCGTGAGGCCTCCCGTTGGCACTTGGTGGGGATGGGCGCCGCAGGCTGCCTCGCGAGGCAGCGCTCGTGAGGCTTCCTGTGGGCTTCTTGAAGAGGCGATGCACCTCGGGTCACCTCGCGAGGCAGCGCTCATGAGGCCTTCTGTGTGCCTTGTTCCTGTGACAACTACATCTCGACAAGTTTTGCAAGTAGTGTAGCGGCGCTCGCTCGCTAGCTTACTCGTGGGTGTCACGTGAGGAGATGAAGTACCAAGGACCTTGGTGAGGTGGCGTGCACGGGAGCAGGCCCGCTAGCCAGAGCTCAGTCACTTGGGTTTAACGGCGCTACTAGGCCTGGCCCGAGCGCAGGCACCGTGTCCAGCCCCCGCTCTCATGACACGCGGGAGGGAGATCGCGAGCGCACACAGCCTCCTGAAGTAAATTGCTTACCAAACACACATAATACTTAGGAAATAAAAACTTTACTGCTGCATAATAAGGTTTCATTACACAACCAAAAAGATGATGCTTCCGTGATTGACACGGGTCAGCTTGAGGATGGTGCAGCCAGGCGATGCCCTCAGTTCGATCATTCCGCCATGTCTGAGCATGGGGCTTCCACTGGGTTATGGGCGGGAGCTCTCGCGGCCTCAGCAAGCACCGCATAGAGAGGCTCCGGAGCGTGTACAGCTCCACTTCGTTCGTGCCCGTGAGGTCATGGGTAGAACTTGCGGAGGTGTTGGATGTTCCATGTGTTTGGCACCGAAACACCCTCCTCCATCTCCAGCCGTGCTGTGCCAGGCCGGGAAACGTGCACAACCCTGAACGGGCCTTCCCACATGGGCGAGAGCTTGTGGAGTCCTTCCCTGGAGGATCCTTCGCAGGACAAGATCGCCAACTTCAAGAGTGCGGGGGCGTATGTTGCGGCTGTGGTAGTGACGCAGCACCTGCTGATACCGGGCGGCGTGGATGGCGGCCCGGCGACGTGCTTCCTCGAGGAGGAGTTGATCAGCCTCCCGCGGGCCGTCCTGGTGAGCCTCGTCGAAGGCGAGGACTCGCGGGGACCCATGCTTGAGCTCATGAGGAAGGACCGCTTCCGCCCCGTAGACGAGGAAGAAGGGTGTTTCACTGGTAGGCTTGGTCACTGTCATGCGGATCGACCATAGCACGGACTGGAGTTCGTCGAGCCAGCCCTTTCCGCAGGCGTCGAGCTTTTTCTTGAAGCTTCGTTTCTTGAGGCCCTTGAGGACCTCAGCGTTAGCATGCTTGGCCTGGTCGTTGCTTCGCGGGTGTGCCACAGAGGCGTAGCAAATCTGCGTGCCAAGGCTGGCGCGGTATGACTTGAAGAGGCTGCTGGTGAACTGCGAGCCGTTGTCAGTGATGATGCGGTTGGGGACGCCGAAGCAGCTCACGAAGTTCTTGATGAACTTGATGGCTGATCCTGCCGGGATGGTGCAAACGGGCTCCACTTCCGCCCACTTAGTGAACTTGTCGATGGCGACGTAGAGGTAGCGGTAGCCGCCAGCTGCGCGAGGGAAGGGGCCCAGGATGTCCAGCCCCCAGACCGCGAAGGGCCATGAGAGGGGAATAGTCTGGAGGCCTTGCGCCGGCTGGTGGATTTGCTTGGTGTGGAACAGGCAGGCTTCACATGATTGGACCAGCTCGGTGGCATCTTGCAGCGCGGTGGGCCAGTAGAAGCTGCTGCGGAACACCTTGCCGGCGAGAGTGCGTGATGAGGAGTGGTGGCCGCAGTCCCCATCGTGTATGTCAGCAAGCAGCTCACGCCCTTGTTCCTCAGAGATGCACCGCAGCGCAACGCTATTGGGGCGTCTGTGGTAGAGATCGCCATCCCTTAGGCAGTAAGCTGTGGCCTCATGGGCCATGCGCTCGGCCTCTGAGTCTTTCTCTGGGAGGGTGCCGTCCTCCAGATAGGCTTTGAATTCATTGGCCCAGGTATCAGCTTGTGGCTCCAGCGCCAGGAGCAGGCGAGCGTCTGAAGGCGGGCCATAGTCTGGCGCTCCTGTGGATGGTGCGGGAGGGAGCTCCTCATGAGGCCCCATGGTGCTTGCGGCAGGTGGTGCGACTGATGGCCTCAGGAGCCTCTCCTTGAAGACGCTGGGCTTTTGAGGCTCGCGGCGAGACGCCGCTTGGCAATGTCATCTGCCTCTTTATTGCTGCTGCGAGGGATGTGCTGGAGCTCCATGCCGAGGAAGCGCTACTCGAGCTTGCGGACCTCCTCCAAGTAGGCGGCCATGTGCTCGTCCTTGGGCTTGTAGCTTTTGTTAGAGAAGTTGAGGAGGAGTTGTGAATCTTCCTTGATGAGGATGCGCTTGATGCCAAGGGCGAAGGCAGCCTTGAGCCCAGTGATGAGGCGCTCGTACTCGGCGATGTTGTTGGAGACCTTGTCGTCGTGCTTGAAGAAAAGCTGTACAACGTAGTAGAGCTTGTCTCCTATCGGCGAGGTGAGCATGACTCCAGCCCCTGCACCCTGCCGGGAGAACGCGCCGTCGAAGTGCAAGGTCCAGCCGCCGGGGGTGTCCTTCCTGGGTAGGAGGGACTCGTCCTCACGAGGCTCCTCTTGACGCGGGTCCGTCCATTCTGATATGTCTCCAACGTATCTATGATTTTTGATTGTTCCATGCTATTATAGTATCAATCTTGGATGTTTTTATATGCAATTATATATCATTTTTTGGGACTAACCTATTAACCTAGTGCCCAGTGCCAGTTGCTGTTTTCTGCTTGTTTTTGGTTTTTCAGGAAATCAGTACCAAACGAAGTCCAAATGCCATGAAACTTTTTGACGATTTTTTTGTACAAAAGAGACCTTGGAAGCTTCGGGAGGAAGCCAAAAGCCTGACGAGGAAGCCACAAGGCAACAGGGCGCGACCCCAGGGGGCGCGCCCTGATGCCTTGTGGGCCCCACGTGGCTCCTTTTGAGCTAATTCCACTTCTATAAATTCTCAAATATTCGGAAACCATCAGAGAGACAGACGAGAAAACCCTACCGCCGCCGCAAGTCTCTGTTCTTCCACGATCCCATCTGGAGGCCTTTTCCGGTACTCTGCCGAAGGGGGAATCGATCACGGAGGGCTTCTACATCAACTTTCTGCCCTTCCGGTGATGTGTGAGTAGTTTACCACAGACCTACGGGTCCATAGCTAGTAGCTAGATGGCTTCTTCTCTCTCTTTGATCTTCAATACCATGTTCTCCTCAATGTTCTTGGAGTTCTATCCGATGTAATCTTCTTTTGTGGTGTGTTTGTTGGGATCCGATGAATTGTGAGTTTATGATCAGATTATTCATGAGAAATATTTGAGTCTTCTCTGAACTCTTTTATGCATGATTGTTATAGCTTTGTATTTCTCTCTGATCTATCGATTTGGTTTGGCCAACTAGATTGGTTTATCTTGCAATGCTTTGTGATGGGTTCAATCTTGCGGTGCTCAATCCCAGTGACAGAAAGGGACATGACACGTATTTGTATTGTTGCCATTAAGGATAAAAATATGGGGTTTAATCATATTGCTTGAGTTTACTTTGTATACATCATGTCATCTTGCTTAAGGCGTTACTCTGTTTCATACTTAATACCCTAGATGCATGCTGGATAGCGGTCGATGGGTGGAGTAATAGTAGTAGATGCAGGCAGGAGTCGGTCTACTTGTCTCAGACGTGATGCCTATATACATGATCATTGCCATGAATCCGTCATAATTATTTGCTTTTCTATCAATTGCCCAACAGTAATTTGTTTACCCACCATATGTTCTGCGCTCGAGAGAGAAGCCTCTAGTGAAAACTATGGCCCCCGGGTCTATTTTTCTCATATATTAAAATCCAAAAATACCTTGCTGCAATTTATTTACTTTTATTTTATTTAGTATTTTACTTTATCTATCTGTCACTATCAGAATTAATCCTAGCAAATAACCGCTAAGAGGATTGACAACTCTCTTATGTGCGTTGGGTGCAAGTGTTTGCTTTTGTGTGTGTAGGTGCTGCTAAAGGGATTTTGTGTGGTTCTCCTACTGGATTGATAACCTTGGTTCTTAACTGAGGGAAATACCTGTCTCTACTATACTGCATCATCCTCTCCTCTTCGGGGAAATACCAACGCAGTCTACATGTAGCACATTTTGCCGTGAAATCCGCCAAGGCTGCGCCCTTGATTGTCCTTGTGGTGAGGAATTCCAGCCCGAAGGCTTGCCGCTCGATGTTCCACTCGGCGACGCGGCCAGTGGCGTTGGGGTTGTGCAGGACCTGCTCCAGGGGATAAGATGTTATCACCTTGATGGGGTGGCCCTGGAAGTAGCGGCGCAGCTTCCTGGAGGCGATGAGGAGCACGAGGAGGAGCTTCTGCTGCATGGGATACCACTCGCGCGCATCACGCAACACCGTGCTGACAAAGTGGATGGGGTGCTCGATGAGGCGTGTGGCCGTAGGCGTGGCAGCTTGTTCTTCGGGGGGCTCGGGGGGCGGCTTGTCAGGGGCCTCTTGAGGAGGATCCTCGGCAGGCGAAGGTGCTGCCTCGGGAGGCGCTGGCGCGGCCTCGGGAGGCACTGGCGCGGCCACGGCAGGCACAGGTGCGGCAGGCTTCTTCTTTGCATTGGTAGGCTCTTCTCGTTCTGCCACGAGGGCCGCGCTAACCGTCTGAGGGGTGGCCGCCAAGTATAGGAGCAGAGGCTCATGTGGGCGCGGGGCAACCATGATGGGGGGCTTGTCAGGTACCTCTTGAGGTCCTCAAAAGCCACGTCAGCCTCAGAAGTCCACTTGAAGGGGCCTGATCTCTTCATGAGCTTGAAGAACGGCAAGGCTCTTTCGCCGAACTTGGAGATGAAGCGCCCAAGTGAGGCCATGCATCCCGCGAAGCGCTGCATTTCTCTGAGGTTCCGGGGAGGCCGCATCCGCTCGATGGCCTTGATCTTTTTGGGGTTGGCTTCGATGCCGCGGTGGGAGACCAGGAAGCCAAGCAGCTTGCCGAAAGGAACTCCGAAGACGCACTTGGCGGTGTTGAGCTTGAGGTTGACCTTGCGCAGATTGGCGAAGGTTTCTTCGAGGTCCGCGATGAGGGAGCAGGACTTGCAGCTCTTTACGATGATGTCGTCGACGTAGGCCTCCGCGTTTCTTCCCATCTGGGACCCCAAGGCGATACACATCAGCCTCTGGAAGGTAGCCCCTACGCTACTCAAGCCGAAGGGCATGCAGATGTTGCAGTATGTCCCGCAGGGGGTGATGAAGGTTGTCCTCTCTTCGTCTTCTATCGCCATCTTGATCTGGTGGTAGCCCGAGAAGGCATCTAGAAAGCAAAGCAACTCGCACCCAGCGGTGGAGTCCACGATCTGGTCGATTCGCGGCAATGGTAAGGGGTCTTGGGGGAAGGCCTTGTTGAGGCTGGTGAAGTCGACGCACATTCGGCTCTCACCGCAGGGCTTGGGGACGATGACAGGGTTGGCGAGCCGCTCGGGGTGGCACACCTCACGGATGACTCCTTACTCTTGCAGTTTCTGAACCTCTTGGACAATGAACTCTTGCTTCTCGGGCGCTTGGCGCCGTGCCTTTTGTTTGATGGGGCGCGTGTTGGGGCACACTGCTAAGTGGTGCTCGATCACCTTCCTCGGCACACCGGATAAATATGATGCTATCCATGCGAACACATCAGCATTTGCCCGGAGGAAGGCGACGAGCGCACCTTCCTATTTGGGATCGAGGCCGTTGCCGATGGTGAAGGCGGGCCCGGAGCCACTACCATCCACCGACACTTTCTTCGTCTCGGCGCGCGCCTGAGAGAACAACTTCTTCTTCTTCGCGGCCTCGGCAGGCTCGACGTCATCCTCTTCGGCAGGGTGCGCGGTAGCGGCAGCCTTGTATGCGCGCTCGAGGGAGCGTACTACATCCTTCTCGTCGTAGCGGACGGTGATGATGCCGCTACAGCCGGCATCTTGAGGACGTTGTAGGCGTGATGAGTCACCGCCATGAACTTGGCGAGCACGGGGTAGCCCAAGATGGCGTTATAGGGTAGGCCGATGTGCGCCACGTCGAAGTCGATGAGCTCAGTGAGGTAGTTCTTGCGGGTGCCGAAGGTGACGGGAAGGCGCACTTGCGCCAGAGGTAGGGTGGAGCCATCGGTCACACCAGAGAAGGGCCTCGTCAGCATCAGGCGCTCGTAGGGCACTTGGAGCTTCTCGAAGGTCTCGATGGATATCATGTTGAGGCATGCGCCGCCGTCGACAAGCGTCTTGGTGACGGCGACGTTGTTGATGGTGGGAGTGCACAGCATGGGGATGGTGCCTACAGACGTCGTGGACTTGGGGTGGTCCGTGGAGTTGAAGGAGATCACGTATTGTGACCACTTGAGGGGCTGAGAAGCTTCGGGCCTCGGGAGGGCCGCGTTCACCTCGCGAGAGAACTGCTTGAAGTGGCAGTTGGAGGAGGGGGGCTGGGCCCCACCGAGGATCCACGCCACTCCGCGAGGCTCCTGGTAGCCACCAATGTTCTCGTCAGGTTGGTTGCCGTTGTTCTTGCCCAGCGGCGGCAGGGCGGCGTTGGCTTGAGGGTTGGCCTGCTGTGGCTGGTTCTGCCAGCCTTGCCGGAAGCTGTTGTTGTCGTTGTTGTTGCGGTCTCCCCAACGGTTGCCATTGCGTCCGCCTCCGCGGCCAGCGCCGCGGTCGCTGCGGTTGCCGCGCCCGTCCTGGCGGCTCTCGCGAAGCAGCTTGAGCTCGTGGCAGTCCTTGGTGCTGTGGGAGTGCATGTTTTGGTAAGCACAGAAGGGGCGGCCATCTTTCTTGGGCTTGTCACGGTCGCGGCCATGTGTCAGGCCCATTTCTGGGATAAATCACAGAAGAGCCTCAAGTCATACCAGCCCCAAGATCAACTGGTAGACTTCCTTGATATAGATAACCAGTACAAATATAATATTACACAGGGTTGAGTCAGAGGGCTCAACAATTATTACAATCTTGCCAATATACTACGGTGGTGGAATAACACAGTGGTGTGGTGGTAGAACAACACTGATACCATAAAATAAAGTCAAGCGTCAGTGTGAGGCTTGACTATTTTATTGGTGTAGCGGAAACACAACGGATGATACATGTGGCGACTCCAAGATCATAGGTTGACTGACTGGGACACCTCTAAGCGTCGGGCTCGCTAGCGCAATCTCCTTCCACAAGCTCGGCCTCCTCCAGGTCTGGACAATAAAATAGCCAGGGACAAGCCAGTGAGTACGTTGGAATGTACTCACAAACATTATGAACGAAAGATATACCGAATGCATATGCCCATGATGGATTAAATGATATGCTCATGCTGACTGAAATTTAAAACATGGCATGATAAATATTAGCATGTGCAGGAAAATAAAATGTTAGTGACAAACCAAGAAAGTTAAAAGTGGACAATCGGGCGAGACAGGACCGCCCGAGAATCCAAAAGAAAATATAAAGTGGAGAATCGGGCGAGACAAGACCGCCCGAGTATCCAAGAGAAATGCCAAACAGGTGTCTAAAAGAGAATCGGGCGAGACAGGACCGCCCGAGAACTCAAGTGACGCCACGAGAGGTCTTGAAAAGAAATGCCAAACGGGTGTCTAAAAGAGAATCGGGCGAGACAGGACCGCCCGAGAACTCAAGCGACGCCACGAGAGGTCTTGAAAATAAAATCGAGTGTCCGGGGTAGTCCAGCCAGCCCCTGAGACACCCAGGAAATAAAATAAGAGAAACGGGTTAGTCCATAATAATATGCATAGTAATAATAATACTTATAACAATAGCATTTATGATAACAAAAATTATACATGATGGCATTAGGGTGACAATAATTATCCTGCAAAATAATTCATGCTGAAATTAATTATTTCCTCCGGAGACCGACACCGGGACCGACACTTGACCCTTCCCAGCTAATGTCCTTGACCGCGGACACGGCTATTCGAATAGGTATAACTCTGCAGAGGGTGTACGCTTTACCCACGTGTATGAGATTTCTATAGCCAGCACCGTGACGCTGGCTAATTCCCATTATGATCTTTAGGTTGAAAACACGCCTGACCAGCACACACCAGATTAACTTTCCGGATGCCAGGAATCACCCAAAGCACCGTTCAAGAAAAACTCTAAGTCGGGGAGACCATCGTCTCAACTAGCATGGGATCACTATTCATACGTGCGGATTACAAGGGGTGCCCCCCTCTCGGCCCAGCCGGATACACCCATGCCCCCTGACCTGATGACGGGCATTAGTCCATGGCCGTGGAAACCCTCATCATGGCCCTCTATGTGGTGTGTACACAGACAGGGGTTAGCAACTTACTAAACCGTACTTCCCTCGTGGGAAGACCCGTGGCAGCACGGTGTTTAGCTAGGTGTGACGGAACAAGACTCGATCTAGGTCGACTCAGTAGGTGTAGTTATTATGACCGGTATACTCCACATATATCACCGTGACACCACCGTGTCAAAATGTGACCCGTGCCCACCGGCACGTCCAAGGCAGGAGTACACTCCTGGTTCTCACCATATCCACACGTTAGCAAGATACCATGATGCATGCAAGAAATCCACAAGGTGACATGACCATGCATGCATACATTATTACTACATATGTGGTGCAATATCAAACCGATGCAACCATGCATGCAATTCACCATATCCCAAGTTCAAAAAAATGCTTGCCTTGATCAAAGTAGTCAGAAAGTGATCCCTCGAAATTCCCGACAAAGTTCCCCTCTTCGTTTTCTGGAAAATTCAAATTCAAATTCAAATTAAAAAAATTGCAACAGTACCAAAAGTTGTCTTAAAATATTTTCAAATAAATACTAAAAAAACTAGAGAGAAAAATAAGAATTTTAAAAAAAGAATCAACTCAATCAGAGTAGTGGTTAAAAAGTTATTAAACTTTTAAATCCAGGGGCCTTTCTGCAAAAATCCAGGTCCCTGTGCTGTTAAACAGAAAACGGTTCGGGAAGGAAATACGCTTCCTAGTGCGGAAAGCGTAAAGCGCCAGAGTACGCTTTCGATTTAAACACCGAAAAAAAAGAAAACTCTGACGGGTGGGCCCCACCCGTCAGGTTCAAATTCAAACGCGCTCGCGCGCGTGTATAGAGGGGAAATGGCGATCACCGGTGACGATCGCCGGGGTTTTAGGAGGCGGCGCTAGTCGGATCGTGCTCGGGGTGGACTGCCGCATCGGTGGGTGGCGGTGGTGGTCGCCGGCGAGCACCTGAACGACGGCGAGGTCGACGCCGGCGGACGGTGGTTCGGGTGAGGTGGGATCTCGCCGGAGAGAGCTCTGAACACCGAATTGGAGCGCGGGATCGAGGAGTGGGTGTAGTATGAGGCTGCAGGTGGAGTTTTGGAGGCGGAGATGGAGTGATGGCGTCGTGCTGATCAGCGGAGATGGCGGCGGATCGGTGGTCGGAGAGGAGGAAGACGACCACCTCGAGGTCGGGATGGTGCACTGGAGGTCGATTGGGATGGTGTGTGAGTGATGTGGTTGATCTGCGGGGCTCGGGAGGTCCTTATATAGGCAGTTCGAGGGTGGCCATGCGGGTGTGGATTACGCCGGAGTAACTCCGGCCGGCGAAGTAGGTAAGGACGGTGGCGAGGTTCTGTGAATGAGCCAGGAGGTCAATGGATCTCTCTGGAGATGCCAGCGCGATCGAGATCGAGCTCTATTTCCTTATCCGCGGCGAAGCTTGCATACGGGTGCGGCGGTGATGACTGGCTCCGGCGACTGCCAGGCGGTGCGGATGGCGCGCGAGGATGCGGAGGTAGGCGCCGCATGGAGAGAGGTAGGCAGAGGGAGAGCAGCAGCAGCAGTAATGGCAGTAGCATCCGTGCTGATCGGCTCGGCCGCCGCAGCCGAGGACGGTGGCCGTTGCACCGGCCACTTCCTGGGCTGTTGGCGGCGGCCAGCTGACCAGGGGGTCCCGGGGAGGCTCATTGATGATCGAGGGAGGCGTGGATGAGAAGGAGAGGCGATGGAGTGGAGTGCACGGCGCCGTCTCCCTCTCTCTCTGAATCTCTGTCTTTCTCTGAATTTTTTTGACAGTGAACAGTGTGCACACCACATGTATGATGAAATGACAGAGAGCTCTAGAGATTTTAGGAATTTGTGGGAATTTTTGTGGTGAGGGGTTGAAGCATATAAGAGAGCCTGGCAAAGTTTCAGAATTTTTGGAGCTATAAAAATTGAGTTTGTATCAGAGAGATTGTTTCTGGTCCAAAATTGAACTGGATGAAATTTGAAAATTTTGAACCGTGGAACCCAATGTTTTTGGTGAAATGGGTTGTGGGTACTGCCTAGTAGCTAGGATAATTTTTGTGGGAGCAGACGAACTATAGAAAATATGGTTCCTTTGTAAACCAAAGAAACTAGGATAATTATAAATTCCAACTTTGGAATTTATTTAAAATAAGAGAAATATTTTTGCGGAGTGAGAAAGTATTGGACACTGTCCTAGAATGTGAGAATGACTTGAGGGATAATTTAGAAGTGACAAAAAAATTATTGGAGGATTTTAGAAGGGCTAGAAAGAAGTGAAATGGCCATTTCCATGGAATAATTTTAATATTCCAGAATTTTTTTTAAAGAGAATTTTTTTTGATCTTTCAAAAATAATTGCCCAATTAATAAACCATCCAAATCAGAACCATTTAAAATTTTGAAACCCGATTAAAAATTTAGAAATGATTTTCAGAACAGAAGAAAGAGAAAAAGAAAAATAGTGCCAAAATAATTCAAAGCATTTTATTTTAAAGAAAAGATTTTGAAAATCCGAAGGAATTATTTTGGGGTGTTACACCGTGCTTCTGCTCAGGCTCTGCCGCAAGCATGGCAGGGCCCTTGCGCTTGGCGTCCTTGCTCTTGGCCTTGGCAGCGTCAGGTGCCATGTCTGGGTTGTTGTGGGCGAAGAGGCGGCCCTCTTCAGCCTTGGTGCACCTGTCGGCGAGGTCAAACAGCTCGACCGTGGTGTCAAGCTCGTCGTTGATGGCGAGCTTCTCGCGCATCCGGACGTCCGTGACGCCGGAGGAGAACGCGGAGATGATCGCGACGTCGGAGGCGTGCTGGATCTTGTTACGCACTTGGCTAAAGCGCTAGATGTACTTGCGGAGAGTCTCGTCAGGCCGCTGGCGCACGGCGCCCAGGTCGTTGAGCGTGAGGGGACGCTCATGCGTGCCCTTGAAGTTGGCAATGAACTGCCAGCACAGTTCGGACCAAGAAGAGATGGAGGCTTCGGGGAGGTTCATGAGCCACGAGCGTGGGGCGTCCTTGAGGGCCATGGGGAACCAGTTCGCCATGACCTTATCGTCACCGCCCGCAGCCTCTATGCTCAGAGTGTAGAGCTGCAGGAACTCTGTGGGGTTGGGGATGCCGTTGTAGCGAGGAGGCAGGTCCGGCTTAAACTTCGTAGGCCACACCACGAGGCGCAGCTCGCGAGTGAAGGCGCGGCAGCCCCCGCTGCTGGAGGCGACGCCGGCGGCGAGGGCGGCATGGTTCTGGCGCCCGGCCGCTGCGACCTCCTGGATGGTGCGGTCTTGGCGCTGGCATTGCTGCTCGAGGAGCACGCGCACGTCGGGCGGCGCGCGCCGGACGATCTGGCAGCTGGCGTCGTCGTGGTCTGGCGAGGACGCGCCATGGGACGGCTCCCGTGCGCGTGCGCCGCTGCGCTGGCCTGCGCCTTCACCGGACGGAGGAGGCAGAGGGGGCGCGCCGCGCTCTGCCTCCACGCCACGCGGCGACGGACGTGGGAGAGAGCGGGAGGGCACCGGGGTGTCTCCGGCGGTGTTGACGAGATCGGTGATGCGCGCGAGCCAAGCGTCGTAGCCGGCCTCGGTGGGGCGGTAGCGCAGCAGCTCACGCGCCATGAGCAGCGCGGCCTGCGGGTCTGGCGGGTCGCGATGAGCGAACGAGGACGCCGTGGCAGTGCGAGCAGGTGGCTACATGGACGGGTGGAGAGAGGAGGCCTGCTCTTCTCCCCCCGCGGGCTCGATGGCGGCGCCAGCGCGCCCGCGGCGGTTGTCGTTGACGACGGGCTCGGTGCGGACCATCCTGGCAGCCCTGCGCAGAGCGTGCTCGCGTCGGGCGCCGGCCATGGCGATGTTGGGGTGGAAGGAGCAGAAGCAAGCCCCCTACCTGGCACGCCAATGTCGGAAGAAGGGCTCCGGGGACCCTGGTTCAAACTCTGGGGGCTAGCTTGCTACCTAACGACCCGACGGTGATCACGGTGAGCGGAGCACGGCGGGAGTGCGCACACACACAGGGTACGGCAGGGACATGAGAGCTACCCAGGCTCGGGCCACCATGTGGTGTAAAACCCTACTCCTGCTTGTGCTTGGGATTGCTGTGGACAGAGAGTTCTTGCGTACAAGGTAGAAGAAGGTGGAACCGACCGATCCCCCTCTACGGTGGCAGCACTGCCACTTTTATAGCTGCCTTGGTCCTCTTCCCCCGAAAATATTGGTGGGAAGGGTTGCCACACAACGGTAGTTTGAAGGGGGACAGGTGCCCAGGCTTATCCTGACAAAAGGTGGTCTTCGCCTGCAAAGAGGCTATCCATGATGCGCTGGTGGGTTCGGTGGTGACATCCACCCTAGCGCACCTCACCGTCTTGGTCTTCTTTCACCAAACAGGCAATCTTTAGGACTTGCTTTGCGGGGGCTAGAGGGGGGCAACCGGCACTGCTCCTTTATCACCAAAGAGGAAACCTTCCCTGAGCGCACCTGCTGGTACAGCTCTTGTCGCTATCTTTGTCCTACGCGGGCGCGTCACCCACGTGGTGGGCACGTGACCGTGCGACCTGAGGTTGGCCTCGGGAGGCCGCCTCGCGAGGGGGGGCCCTGCGAGGCTGCCTGCCGCTGCTGATGACCTTTTGTGGGTCCGCCCCCCGCGGAGGGGAGGTCCTCGCGAGGCCGGCGCCTCACGAGGTGTCTTACTTCGCGGCGCCCATGGCTGGGCCGCCTCTTGGGCCTCGCCAGGTGTTGCTTCCTGGGCCGCATGCAGACGGCCCGTGGTACCCTGGTTCCCACTAGGCCGACAAATACCACTAAGCACTTGAGTAATTGAGTCATGATCAAAACCTCATCCCCTTTTAATATTATTGGCTTTCCTATGGACTCAATGTGATCTTGGATTACTTAAGCAAAAATGAAGAGTCTTGGAGCTTTGCCAATATTTGTCCTTAGCATTTTGAGGGGTCCACATTCAGCAGTCCTTGCCATGCCAATCATTGATCTTCTCTAAAAACTAATATCAATGAGCATTAGATCAATGACATATATGTCGTTATTAATTACCAAAACCACCCGGGGATTAGTTGCACTTTCACTAGGCCGACCACGCGGTTTGCTCTTGCCCCGCGCGTCTACGTCAGGGCCCGCGCCCATCATCGCCACCCGGCGTGGGATCCGATCCGAATCTTTCCGGCTCACCCGGATCTTCTGTGACGGCCCCTTCATCGCTAGCGTCTTACTTGGCCGCAGAAGATCACACGGTCCATCGGTGGCCTCGGACTCGGCTGACGAGCCTGCCTCGGGATCCACTGGAACTCCTGTCCAGGAACAGCCTGTGCCAGTCGCCGGATCTTCTCTGCCTGCTGCTGTTCCACCTGCCACACCGCCGCGCACTCGTCTTCAAACAGGAATTCTTCAGCCCATAAATTACAAAATTAAATTTGGTTTAGCTGCTTCTTCAGGTGAACCCCGTACTGTTCATGAGGTCCTTCCTGACCCTACATGGAAGACTGCTATGAATGAGGAATTTCTGGCCCTGCAAAAGAACAACACTTGGCATCTGGTCCCTGCACGTCCAGGTACAAATATAATTGATTGCTAGTGGGATTTCAGAATTAGACGTCAGTCTGATGGTACTATAGATTGTTATAAGGCCAGACTTGTTGCAAAGGGGTTCAAATAGAGGTATGGCATTGATTATGAGGATACCTTTAGTCCTGTTGTTAAAGCTGTCACCATTCGTCATGTACTCTCTATTGTTGTTTCCAGAGGATGGAGTCTCAAACAGCTATACGTGCAGAATGTGTTTCCTCATGGTGTTCTGGAAGAGGAAGTGTATATGAAACAACCTCCTGGCTTTGAAGATCCACATAAACCTTTTCATGTGTTGAGGCTTGATAGATCTCTATATGGCCTTAAGCAGGCTCCTCGGGCATGGTACTCTCGGTTGAGCTCCCAGCTCCAACTACTTGGTTTTGTTCCTTCAAAATCTGATACATCTCTGTTCATTTACAATAAGTCCAACACATCCATTTTTGTGCTTATTTACGTCGATGACATTATTGTTACAAGCTCCTCCAATCAAGCAGTAACAGCTCTATTACAGGATTTAAAATCAGATTTTGCTCTTAAGGATTTGGGTGATTTGCACTATTTTCTTGGTATAGAAGTTAAGAAAACCAGAGAAGGTGGTCTTCATCTCTCTCAGTAAAAATATGCAACTGATCTTTTGCATAGGGTTGGAATGCAGGGGTGTAAACCAGCCCCAACTATCCAGTACAGAAAAACTCTCTCTTGCAGAAGGTGAGCTCTTGAATCAAGAGGATAGCACTAGGTACAGAAGCATGGTAGGTGCTCTTAGTACCTCACTCTCACCAGGCCTGATGTTTCTTGTGCTGTTAATAAAGTTTGTCAGTTTCTTCCTGCACCCACCTGATGAGGACATCACTACTACAGTTACACCCACAACCCCTGCTGCTAGATATACTGGACCAATTACTAGAGCTCGTGCACGCCAATTAAATTACCAGGTACTTTCATTTCTTGGTAATTATTCTAATGTTCATGAGAATATGATGCTGCCTACCACTGCTCATTGGACAGCTACAAAACGTATCTTGAGATACATACAGAGTACTTTGTGTTGGCTTGGCATTCAACAAATCATCCTCTACCCTTGTCAGTGCTTTTTCTGATTCTGACTGGGCAGGATGCTTAGATGACAGACGTTCAATAGGGGGATTTCAGCTTTTTTGGTCCTAATCTAATCTCATGGTGTGCAAAGAAACAGGCCACAGTATCAAGATCCAGTACTGAAGCAGAGTACAAAGCACTAGCCAATGCAACAACAGAAATTATTTGGGTAAAGTATATGTGAAAATAACTTGGTATATATCATACACAAACTCCATGTTTGTAGTGTGACAATCTTGGAGCAACCTACTTGTCAGCTAATCCGGTGTTTCATGCAAGAAGTAAGCATATTGAGATTGACTATCATTTTGTACGAGAGAGAGAGTTGCTAACAAAGAGCTGGATATCAGGTTTGTGCATTCCAAAGATCAAGATGCAGATGGGTTCACGAAGGCATTGTCTACAAGATCATTACCGAAAAAGTATTTCGCCCCGATTTATATATAAAGCAACGATCATCAACAACCCAGTACAAACACATGCCACCACAACACACGCACACACCCAAGGCAGGATACATAGGCGCTGAGCGCAGCAACACCACCCCTAGCACTATAAGAGCAACCAGGAGCTTCAACCGTGACCACGCCACCGCGAAGAGATGAAGTCGCATACGACGAACCGTGGGCTCCAAGGCGGCGCCTTCAGGAAGATTACGACACCAGAGCGCCGCTACCGCCCGATCCGAGGATCAGAGTTTCCCCTGGAGCAACATGATGGGCAATGAGAGCCGCGACGACGCCTTCAAGAAGGGAACGAGCTTCGCCGCCGCCGGTCCATCCGAAGATAGAATAGGTTTTCACCCTGGCCAACACTCACTGCCACCGAACGCCACACCCCGGCTACCACGCCGCCCACATGGTCATGGCCACCGAGCAGCACCGAGACACGGGCTCTGCCCATGAGCACCGCGCTACCACCACCAGGGCCGCCGCCCCGGCATACCAGACCTTGACACCACTTCACCCAAGACCCGCCGCCACCCCAACCAAAGAGATGAGCGGAAAGGTCCCACCTTTCGCACCCCTGGGCGGCCCCCAGCACTGAGACCCAATAGGTCGACCAAAACTAGCCTCCATCGATCCGTCCTGCAGCACCGGGTTCGAGACGAGCTCGGTCCTGCCGCCGGGCATGAGACGAGCTCGGTCCTGCTGCACTGGGCACGAGACGAGTGATGGACCGCAGCTGGGAGAGGGCCAACACTTCGACGGAAGTAGCGCCCGGACAACGAGGAGAGGGGTCAAAGGTCGACACAGGCCACCTACAGACGAGCCACCGCCGGAACATGCCAGCCGCCGCCACCGCAGCCGATCTGCAAAGTTGCCGTGGAGCCACCCACGGCCGGAGCAGCAGCCACACCGGGCCACAGCCAAACCCGTGTCGCCCGGCGAGCTCCAAGCGTTGGAGCCACCGGGCATGCACCTGCGCGTCCAGCCGCCGTTGCTGTGCCGGAGCCATCACCATGTCAAGGCCGCCACCCCACTGAATAGGAGCAGCAGCACCTGACCCGCACCGCCCACAACCCTCGCCGCGCGAGCCAACCGCCAGGTAGATCTGGCCGAAGCCCCCCGCTGCCGCAGCTGCCCCTGCACGCGCCTCCAGCACCACCCACGCCGCCTGAAGCCTGGCAAGGATGCCGGTGCCCATCAGCACCAGTGCGCCGCCACACCGCGCCGCGCCCTGGCCAGAGGAGGCCCCGTCGCGCCGGCTGCTACTTGTGAGCTGCGTTGGGATTTTCCCCGAAGAGGAAGAGTGAAGCAGTACAATAGAGATAAGTATTTCCCTCAGTGAGAACCAAGGTTTATCGAACCAATAGGAGAACCACGCAAACCCTAGTGAACAGCACCTGCACACACAAAAGCAAATACTTGCACCCAACGCGGGCAAGAGGGTTGTCAATCCCCTTGAACTCGTTACTTGCAAGGATCAAATCTTGTATAGGTAGATATATAAATTGCAAAACAAAATAAAAATAAATAAATTGCAGCAAGGTATTTTTGGTTTTTATAATATGTTTAAAGTAGACCTGGGGGCCATAGTTTTCACTAGAGGTTTCTCTCTCAAACACATAGCATACGGTGGGTAAACAAATTACTGTTGGGCAATTGATAGAAAAGCGCATAGTTATGATGTATTCATGGCAATGATCACATATATAGGCATCACATCCGTGACAAGTAGACCGACTCCTGCCTGCATCTACTACTATTACTCCACCAATCGACCGCTATCCAGCATGCATCTATGGTATTAAGTTCATGACAAACAGAGTAACGCCTTAAGCAAGATGACATGATGTAACACCCCTGTGTAAATGAGCTACAGTGATCTTCATGTTAATGCTAGGCTACTTTGTTTTGCAAAGAATGATCACAGTGGAATCATATCTCATTTCAAATTCCACCATTGAAATCAAATTCAAATTGCAAGTGAAATTTGAAGTTGCACAAAAGTTGCTGCAAAATAGTTCATCATTTAGCAAATATTCCATAACAATTATTTGTTCAGGAAAACAACATCACTTATTTGCTAAAATGGGCTATAGCAATTAAAACAGTGCCAAATCAGTATTTTTAAATGCTTTTCCATTTATGAAAAATTCAAACAAATTCAAATGCCTCCCAAACTTTTTTTGGCAGTGCCAAATAGTGCAATGTATTTATGGGGCAAGTTTCACATTTTACAAAAATCATTTGATATCAAAAGAAAATGCAAAACAGTAGAGAAATAAAGAAAACAGAAAGAAACAGAAAAATAAAATGAGAAAGGCCACTGTGCACTGGGCCTTAGTGCACAGTGCCTGGCCCAGCCGGGCCTCCCGCGCAGTCGTCCTCCTCCTCGCCTCCGTGTCGCCATGCCCGTGGCCGCGCGCGCGCGACGCCGGTGGTTGGCCAACACGGCGACGCTATAGGGCCACCGAGGGGATAAGAACGAGCCTCTAGGCCTCGTCATCGACCCCAGCCACTCCCCTCTCTCTCCCTCTCACTCTCCTCCCCGATCTGGAGGAGCTCCCGACGCAGCCGTCGCCGTTTGCCGTCGATCCCGCGGCCACTGGCCTCCCCGCGCCGCACCAGCGTGTCAGGAAGACGCGCCGGCCTTGTCTACGTCGACTATGTCGTCGAACACAAGCAGGGAGGCAGCACAGCGCCGGATCCGCTCCGTCTTCTTCCTCGGATCACCGCCACCATTCGTCCTCGATTCCGGCCGGCCTGCTGCTCCTAAACCTCCCGCCGAGTCACCGTGTGCTGCTAGGTGAGCACCACGCCTCCCCCCCTTGCTTTTGCCCCGCTCCGCTGCCGCTAGCTGCTGCTGCCATGCTTGCCGTAGCTCGCCTCCGCCGCCGTGCTTGTCGCCGTCGCTACCGTCGTTGTCGTGCCCCGCTGAGCTCACGAACGTGCTCAGGGGAGCTCCCTGGTGCCGCCCGTGCCCTCCGTTAGTCCTCCCGAGCTCCGTAGCCACGGGCACGACCTCACCCGATTCCGGCCGCCGCCCTCGCTGCTCGCCACCGTCGAGTCAAGCCACCCCAGCCTTCGCCACCTCCACCAAATGACGTGGCTTTGTTCGCTTGTTCGAACTTGCCCAACCGCACCGCAAATGGACGCCTGTAGACGAATCCCAACGAGGTCCGAGGTGCGCCGCCGCGTTTTTGGTCGCCGGCGGCGAAACTCCGGCGCCGCCGACGTGGCACCGCCTGGGGCCCACCCTGAGTCACTGCCAGTGGGCCCCGCGGGTCTCGTTGACCGCGCTGACCGGGGTCAACATGCTGACTATGCCCCCCCTCCACTGACATGTGGGTCCCGCGTGTCGGTTCGTTTAATTAGTGCTAATCTACTGCTAATCACACTGACAGATGGGCCCCACCTCTAAGTTAACCCTATTAATTAAGTTAAACGCTGATTAACTCCCTGTGTCACTGACATGTGGGGCCCTGGCACTGTTTAGATGGATAGGGCTGACCCAGTCAGCTGCTGAGTCAGCAGCTGGGCCCACCAGTCAGCCACTGCTGACTGGGCAGTTGACCTAGTCAACTGGACCCACTGTCAGCCTCTGTGCTGTACAGCTGGGTACAGTTTTGGGTGCATTTAGCATTTTAGCCTTTATTTTCGAATTAATTTAATTCCAGAAATTCCAGAAAATGATTAAAACTTTGAAAAATCATATAAAATAATTCGTAGCTCGGATAAAAATAATTTATATATGAAAAATGATCAGAAAAATAAGACGAATCCGAATATGCCATCCATATACCTGCCACACCCGTCCAGCACTGCAAACATGGAACCTTCCCCTCCGGATCATCTGACCGATAAATGCCTGGAGCTGGGAAAATATTCCTAGATATTTTCCCGCACCGTCTGTAACGTGTAGCACTGCGTTAGGCCACCCCTAGCACAGCATATTGACATGTCATGCCTTGTGATGCATTTGTTTGCTTTATATTTATTGTTTCTTCCCCCTCTTCTCTCCGGTAGACTCCGAGACGGGCGCTACTCCCGAGTACGACTACGCCCCTGACGTCCAACCCCTTTCAGTAGAGCTTCCAGGCAAGCAAAACCCCCTTGATCATTCCTATATCGCGTATTCTTTCTCTCTCGTGCTTGCATTAGATTTTGCTATTGTGTTCGATAGCTCCTATTCTGATGCATAGCCTGTTTTTGTAACCTATTGTTGATACTTTACCTGTTGTCCTATATGCTTAGTATAGGCTGGTTAGTGATCCATCAGTGGCCCTGCACCCTTGACCGTGTTGCCATGCTTTGCTTCCGGATGCTCGATCTGTGTGATCGACGTGCAGAGACCGACACATCACGGCACACCCCCTTAGTTGTACGACTCTGCAGAGCTACTATCGAGTGCCGAGGGTGATACCTCCTACCTCACTCTTGATGATATCTCTGTAGCGTAGCTAGTCGGTTGTGGGTTATCGAGGGTGATTCCTCTTTCACCACCTCCGATGATGCTCCTGTCGTGCAGCCCCTCAAGTGTGAACCCATCGAGGGTGATTCCTCCAAGTTCACCTTGACGGTTACATCGAGTAGGAATCCAACGAGGGTGATTCCTCGGATTCCCCCTTGATGTTATGGACACACGGTTACCATGTTTTTACCTCAGTCCCTTGTTGAAGTCGGGTCGACCCCGAGGGGTACCCGCGAGAGGTATGAAGTCGAGTTGACCGTGAGAATACCCGCGAGATAATTACGCGGCACGGCCGGGTAGGCAGACCACCCCAGGAGAGGGATGGGCCTGGCCCTTGCCGTAAGTCCACGAGACGGGGTTACAGGAGCACTGATCGTCACCGCGTGCTCCCAACACACTAATGGGTTTGGATATGTGATCTGAGTAGGCCTCTGGTCTTTTCGCACTAACCACCACGCGGGATAAGTTATGGTCACTCGGCGTCGTACGATTCTCCCGAAAGCTCTGCCAGACGTCCAGTTCAGCATTGTGGCCGGGCCAGATCGCGCCATCCAGGCAGAGGTGGCACTGGTATCCCCCTGCGCACAACGACCCAGAGTGCAAAGGGCGATGGGCCCAAGACCCCTGAGCGCTTAGTATGTAGACCAGCGGGGACCTCTCTACGGAGCCTAGGTAGGACTACGGTGTGTCGATCAGCCGAGGCCGGGCATGACCCGATAAAAGTGTGTCCGGCCGGAGTTAATCGAGCGTGTTGGGTAAGCTGGTGCACCCCTGCAGGGAAGTTATCTATTCGAATAGCCGTGTCCACGGTAACAGGACGCTCGGAGTTGTATCCCGATCAACTACAACTTGAACTGGATACTTGTGATACTTAATTGATATTATGGCTCCGGGATCGCTTTCTCGCAGGGAGTCGAGGAAGGATCTTTGGGCGATGCTATTATATACTTATTAATTTATTAAATGCTAATCTGCACCCTTCTAATGCTGCAAGACGCTGCAAGAGGCTAGTCTTTGTTAGGCTAGGCCTTCCTCTCTATTCTGGCATTTCTGCAGTCTAGTCCACAGATACAGCCCCTTCCCTTTGATACCGATGCATACTTAGCATAGATCTGATGTAAGTCTTGCGAGTACTTTGGATGAGTACTCATGGTTGCTTTGCTACCCCTTTTCCCCATACCCGATTGCTGCGATCAGATGACGGAGCCCCGGAGCCAGCCGACCCCGTCGACGACTACTACTACACCGACGAAGCCTACTACTACGTGGAGACCGCCGACCAGGAGTAGTTTCGGAGGCTCCTAGGTAGGAGTCCTGCGCCTTTTCGATCTAGATGTCGTTGTTTTGCTCAGCCTTCTTAAGGCAAACTTGTTTAGTTATGTCTGTACTCAGATATTGTTGCTTTCACTGACTCTTGTATTCGAGCTTATATATTCGAGCCCTCAAGGCCCCTGGCATGTAATATAAAGCTTGTATGACTTTTATTTTGTGTCTAGAGTTGTGTTGTGATATCTTCCCGTGAGTCTCTAATCTTGATCGTGCGCATTTGCGTGTATGATTAGTGCACGATTGAGTCGGGGCGTCACACATGATGCAGACAAAGTAAACTCAATCAATATGAGTAAACCACATCATTTTATCCTTAGTAGCAACAATACAATACGTGCCTCGTCCCCTTCTGTCACTGGGTGAGGACACCGCAAGATTGAACCCACTACAAAGCACCTCTCCCACTGAAGATAAATCAATCTAGTTGGCCAAACCAAACAGATAGATCGAATAGAAATACAAAGCTATAATAATCATGCATAATAAAGTTCAGAAAAGACTCAATTACTTTCAATGAATAATCTGATCATAAACCCACAATTCATCGGATCCCAACAAACACACCGCGAAAGAAGATTACATCAAATAGAACTCCAAGAAGATCGAGGAGAACATTGTATTGAAGATCAAAGAGAGAGAAGAAGCCATCTAGCTACTAGCTATGGACCCGTAGGTCTGTGGTGAACTACTCGCACATCATCGGTAGTGCAACAAGATTGATGTAGAAGCCCTCCGTGATCGATTCTCCCTCCGACAGAGTACCGGAAAAGGCCTCCAGATGGGATCGCGGAAGAACAGAGGCTTGCGGCAGCAGAAAAGTTATTTCGGGTGGCTCTCTGTTGGTTTGGGAATATACATGAATTTATAGTCTTGGAATTAGGTCAAACGGAGCTGCGTGGGGCCCACAAGCTCAAGGGGCGTGCCAACCCCCCTGGGGCGTGCCCTGCGAGCTTGTGGCCCTCTCGTATCTCTTCTGGCCTCCTCCCGAACCTTCTAGGGTCCCTTCTTGTCCAGAAAAAATCATTTTAAAGATTTTATTCCATTTGGACTTCGTTTGATATTGATTTTCTGAAAAGCCTAAAACAAGCAAAAAAATAGGAATTGGCACTGGGCACTGAGTTAATAGGTTAGTCCCAAAAAATGATATAAAATAGCATAAAAATGCATATAAAGCATCCAAGATTGATAATATAATAGCATGAAACAATCAAAAAATTATAGATACATTGGAGACGTATCAACATCCCCAAGCTTAATTCCAGCTCGTCCTCGAGTAGGTAAATGATAAAAACAAAAAATTTGATGTTGAATGCTACCTAACATGTGTATCATGTAATCTCTTTACGGTATAAATATTGAGAAACGATGAAGTAACAACAACAACATAATAATAATATCCATGAATATAAGAAGCATAATCATTAAACTTTCAAAATATACGATCCTTAACGAATGTTATCCCCACTCATTTTATCATGTTAGCATGGCATGACTCCGCCTTCACGGCATTAATATAAATCATGAGCACCCCGGTGTTAAACTAGGCAATTGGATCATACTTCTAACGCACTTCAGCATTTTCAACTTCACGCAATACATGAGCGTGAGCCATGGATATAGCACTATAGGTGGAATAGAATGCGGTGGTAGAGATCAATAAGGGAAGTCAAAAAGTAAGAAAGTCTCGCATCAACTCAGCGGATCAACGGACTATGGCGATGTCCATCAATCGATATCAATGCGAGGAGTAGGGATTGCCATGCAACAGATGCACTAAGAGCTATAAGTGTATGAAAGCTCAACAATAACTAAGTGGGTGTGCATCCAACTCGCTTGCTCATGAAGACCTCGGGCATTTGAGGAAGCCCGTCCTCGAAATATACAAGACAAGTTCTATAATGAAAAATTCCCACTAGTATATGAAAGTCACAACATAGGAGACTCTCTATATGAAGAACATGGTGCTACTCTGAAGCACAAGTGTGGAAAAAGTATAGTAACATTGCCCCTTCTCTCTTTACCTCTCATTTTTTTCATTTTTTTGTTGGGCTCTTTTTTGCCTCTTTTCGTCCGGAGTCTCATCCCGACTTGTGGGGGAATCATAGTCTCCATCATCCTTTCCTCACTGGGACAATGCTCTAATAATGATGATCATCACACTTTTATTTACTTACAACTCGATAACTGAAACAATATGACTCTATATGAATGCCTCTGGCAGTGTACTAGGATGTGCAATGATCTAGCATAACATGTATAATAATGATGAACGGTGGCTGTGCCACAAATATCATGTCAGCTCTATATGATCATGCAAAGCAATATGATGATGAACACACAAGTCATGTGATGGATTGGTGGAAGTTGCATGGCAATATATCTCGGAATGGCTATGGAAATGCCATAATAGGTAGGTATGGTGGCTGTTTTGAGGAAGATATAAGGAGGCTTATGTGTGATAGAGCATATCATATCACGGGTTTGGATGCACCGGCAAAGTTTGCACCAACTCTCGAGGTGAGAAAGGGCAATGCATCGTACCAAAGAGGCTAGCAAATTGTGGAAAGGTAGGAGTGCGTATAATCCATGGACTCACATTAGTCATAAAGAACTCACATACTTATTGTAAAGCCTATTAGCCCTCGAAGCAAAGTACTACTCGCATGCCCCTAGGGAATTGGTTGGTAGGAGTTAACCATCACACGTATCCGATTATAACAGCACTCAAGGATTTCATTTCAGACATAAAAATGCTCAAACCTCCCCACCATGCCATGACCAACACTTAGATGAGAAGTTAATAACAAGCTTTAATACCGATATTTCTACTAACCAATGATCATGAACCAATATCCTTTCATATTACGACATCAATATCATTAAACCATACGTTTCATATTTAGTGATCTACATGAAAGTTTTTATTATACCCCCCTTGAATACCTATCCTTTTCGGACTAGTCTTATAACACGTGCAAATTGCCATTATTATTTATTAGACTCTCAAAAAGATCTAAGTGAAGCATGAGAGTGCAATCATTTCTATAAAATATAACCACCGCCGTGCTCTAAAAGATATAAGTGAAGCACTAGAGCAACTGCCTAGCTCAAAAGATATAAGTGAAGTACATAGAGTATTCTAACAAATCACGATAAATGTGTGTCCCTCTCAAATAGGTGTGTCCAGCAAACAATGATTGTGGCAAACTAAAAAGCAAACAAGGAAAATAAAACTATGGCACAAGACGCTCCAAGTAAAACTCATATCATGTGATGAATAAAAATATAGCTCCAAGTAAGTTAACGATAGATTGTAGATGAAAGAGGGGATGCCATCCGGGGCATCCCCAATCTTAGACGCTTGGGTCTTCCTTGAATATTACCTTGGGGTGCCTTGGTCATCCCCAATCTTAGGGTCTTGCCACTCCTTATTCCTTCATCCATCGTAATCTCACCCAAAACTTGAAAACTTCAGCACACAAAACTCAACAAAAACCTCGTGAGATCCGTTAGTATAACAAACAAATCTTGAACTTTAGGTACTGTTATAAATTGATTCATATCTATTTTTACATAATACCTACTGTATTCCAATTTCTCCATGACTTATACCCCCCGATATAATCTATAGATTCATCAAAACAAGCAAACTATGCAATAAAAAACAGAATCTGTCTAAAACAGAATAGTCTATAAAGATCTGAATTAAAATCATACTTCTGTAACTCAAAAAATTCTGAAAAATTAGGAAAACATAAAAAATTTGTAATTCAATAAAAATTCCGGGTTTTATCACGTTCCAGTATAGAATGTAAATTCTAGAACTGGGTGCAAAAGTTTCTGTTTTTCAAACAACATCAATTATACTATCATCCAAATCATCCCAAAGGCATTACTTGGCACAAACACTGACTAAAAGATAAAAACACAATCATAACAGTAGCCATAATTGTGTGACTCACAAGACAAAAAGTAAAAGCAAAAAAACAGGAACTGGCACTGGGCACTGAGTTAATAGGTTAGTCCCAAAAAATGATATAAAATAGCATAAAAATGCATATAAAGCATCCAAGATTGATATATAATAGCATGAAACAATAAAAAATTATAGATACATTGGAGACTTATCACCGGCCTCCACTCGCGGAAGAACGAAGAAGGCCCCGCTGCCGGCGGATCCGGTAGGGCTTTGCCTGACCGATCCCCGTGGCGACGGCGGGGGAGGGGGGAGGCGAGGGACCGATGGCGGCTGGCTAGGGTTCCCCCCGGTCGCCGCGTGGGGCCGACCCGAGGGGGTTGGGGAAAGAGGAGTCGCGTAGTGCTATGATTGTCCTACAAGATCATTTGAGGTGTTAGATGGAAAGATGGGATTGCATGCATCGATGTTTCATTAATCAGGTGCATGGTGCACATATATAGGTACAAGGGGTACCGACCTCTACTTGTCTCCCAAGATGTACAAATATATGGGGGAGAGAGGAGGTACGACGTAATAAATATAATTCCCTAGTCCTATACATGTATACATGGTCAACACCCCCCCCCCCCACAGTCGAAGCGTCACCGGAGACGCAGAGACTGGAACGAAACTCCTCAAAGGTCGATGTCGGTAGGCCCTTTGTCATAACATCGGCGAACTGCTGAGCGGTAGGCACATGCAAAACTCGAATATGCCCAAGCGCCACCTGTTCACGAACAAAGTGAATGTCGAGCTCAATGTGCTTTGTTCGTCGATGATGAACAGGGTTGGCGGAGAGGTAGATGGCAGAGACGTTATCGCAGTAGACAATCGTAGCCTTGTGAACCTCACAAAGCAACTCCTGAAGCAACTGACAGAGCCAAGAGCACTCGGCAAAGGCGTTAGCCACTGCTTGGTACTCCGTCTCAGCACTCGAGCGAGAGACCGTGGGTTGTCGCTTGGACGACCACAAAATCAGCGAGGGCCTGAGGTAGACACAGTAGCCAGATGTAGAGCGACGAGTGTCGGGGCAGCCAGCCCAGTCTGCATCTAAATAGGCAACGATGTTGGTGGAGGAGGAAGCTGTCAAGGTGAGTCCCATGGTCATAGTGCCATGTATATACCGAAGAATACGCTTCACCAGAGTCTAATGAGAATCACATGGAGAGTGCATGTGGAGGCACACCTGCTGGACAGCGTACGGCAAATCTGGTCGTGTAAGCGTCAGGTACTGTAAGGCGCTGACGATGGAGTGATAGAACGCGGCGTCAGGCGCAGGAGAGCCCTCCAAAGCAGACACTTTGGCCTTCGTGTCGACGGGCGTGGCAGCGAGCTTGCAGTTAAGCATGCCAGATCGCTCGAGCAGCTCATGGGCATACTTCTGCTGATGCAGAAAAAACCCATAGGCGCGCCGTACAACCTCGATGCCAAGAAAGTAATGCGGGGCCCCCAAATCCTTGAGGGCAAACTCATCACGAAGGCGAGCAGTGATCTGCTGAAGAAGCTCAGTGGATGAGGCCGTCAAGATAATGTCGTCGACATAGAGCAGAAGGTACGCGGTGGCAGTGCCCTAATGATAGACGAACACCAAGGCGTCGGAGCGGGTAGACCAAAAGCCGAGCTACTGAAGGAACGCCGCGATATGCTGGTACCACGCCCGTGGTGCCTGCTTAAACCCGTAGAGTGAACGGGAGAGCAAGCACATGTGATCCGGGTGAGTGGCGTCGACAAATCCAGTGGGCTACTAGTAGAACACCTGCTCATCAAGATGACCGTGTAGGAAGGCGTTGGAGACATCCAACTGGTGCACTGGCCAAGCACGAGAGACGGCCAACTGGAGAACAGCACGGATCGTGCCCGGCTTGACAACCGGGGCAAAGGTGTCGGTGAAGTCCACGCCGGCACGCTGTCAAAAGCCACGTACCACCCAGCGAGCCTTGTAGCGCTCGAGAGACCTGTCGGGACGTGTCTTGTGGCGGAACACCCATTTGCCGCTAATGACGTTAGCATGGGGAGGCCGCGGAACAAGATGCCACGTGCGGTTGCACTGCAAAACATCGAATTCCTCGCGCATCGCAGCAAGCCAGTGTGGATCGTGAAGGGCTGCGCGAGCGGAGGAAGGAATGGGTGATGGTGTCGACGTCGATGCCGCGCACACATACTCATCAGAAGTGTAGTGCGTGCTGGGACGGTGCACACCAGCGCAAGCCCGGGTCGTCATACCGGGGGTGGCGCCGCGACCAGCACATGGGTGGGCTCGGCGACGGGCGAAGGTGAGGTCGAGCCTGTCGCGTAGGAGCCGGACACCGAGTCTGCGGCGATGGGAGGCATCCCGGGCTCATCAGCCGCAGCCGCAGCGCCTGAAGAGGCGGCCGAGGCGACCGAGCCCGAGGCGTCCGAAGGGACGGCCGAGGGGACCCCACCCGAAGGGGCGCCCGAGGCGTTTGACGAGGCCGCAGAGCCGGCCGCACCCGAAGGGGCCGCGCTCGATGGGGCCTCCGAGGCTGGACCCGGTGGTGAGGGTAGCCTTCCGAGGGTGGTAGCAGGGGCAGGCCAAGCCCAGGACCCGCGCCATGTCGGGGGCGCGGTAAGGAGCTTCGTCGGAGACACGACAGATGGTGGTACCTGCTAAAAAGGAAAGACCATCTCATCAAAATACACGTGCCTCGAGGTGTACACACGGTGGGATATAGGATCATAGCACCGGTAACCTTTAGTGTTGGAGGGGTAGCCCAGAAAGATACAAACGAGTGAATGTGGTGCGAGCTTGTGTGGTGTGGTGGACGCAATACTAGGATAACAGAGACACCCGAATATGCGAAGACCATCATAGGATGGAGGAGAACCAAAGAGAAGTTGGTGGGGGGCATAGTTCCAACGGGGACGACACGGTGGAATGTTGATGAGAAGTGCGGCGGTGGTGAGTGCATCGGGCCAGAATCGTGGGGGTACATTGGAGTGAAAGAGGCATGTACGAACACAATCATTGAGAGTGCATAGGATGCGTTCGGCACGGCCGTTCTGCTGGGAAGTGTAAGGGCAGGTTAGGCGAAAGATGGTGCCATGAGAGGCAAGAAGATTGCGAAACGCAACATTATCAAATTCTTTTCCGTTGTCGGTTTGGAGAGCAAGTATGGGGCGACCAAATTGTGTGGTGACATATGCATAAAAAGCCTCGAGTGTAGCTAAAGCATCAGATTTGTGGCGAAGAGGAAATGTCCACACAAAATGAGAAAAATCGTCTAATATCACAAGATAATAAAGATAGCCCATGTTGCTTGCAACCGGAGATGTCCACACATCACTATGAAGTAATTGAAACAGAAAAGAAGAAATAGTGGTGGATGCACTAAAGGGTAAACGAACATGCTTTCTGAGATGGCAAGCATGACAAGTGTGATCCTCGATCTTATTACATGTGAATGAAAAACTCCTAAGAATATGAAGAAGAGTGACGGGGTTGGGATGACCCAAATGAGCATGCCATAGGTCCACTCCAGCGGAGAGGGCGACGGGTGCGGTCATGGAGGTGGATGGCGAGTGGACCAGGTAGAGCTCATCGGGGCTGTCACATCGGTGGAGCACCATCCGGGTACGGGTGTCCTTAACAGAAAAATCCAATTCGTCAAATTCAACGGTGATAGGATTTTCACGAGTAAAAGATCGAACGGAAACAAGATTTTTTATTAGTGCAGGTCAAACAAGTATATTAGACAGAGTTAAAGGCATGGAAGATGAAGGAAAAGAACTATGCCCGACATGAGTGATGGTTAGAGAGGAACCGTCACCGACGGTGATGCGAGTAGAAGTGTTAACGGGATAGAAAGAGGAGAGGTTACCGGGGTGCGATGACATATGAGCGGTAGCGCCCGTGTCCATGTACCAGTCGCTGCCGCCACTATAGTTGCCCGGAGATGGCGCGGAGTGGAGTGTCGCTAGGAGGGCGGGATCCCACGGTGTGGTGGATGCCTGTGGAGGGAAACCGAAACCAGCATAGGGTAGCCGCCGATTGGGGCGGGTGGCGGGAAGTACCCCGCATGCTGCGGCGGCTGCTGGATCGCCGAGTACGCCTGATGACTGGCCGGGCGGGGTCCAAGGAGACCGGGAGCAGGCGGCCATGACACTGGCATGGAGTATGCATGGACGACGCCGGTGCACGGATTGGTGCCGTAGGTCCAGGGCGAGGAGGGCTGGTGTTGGCGAGGCACCCCCCCGTACCCCTGCTACGGCTGCTGCTTGGGGCAGCCGCTGATGACCCACAAGTATAGGGGATCAATCGTAGTCTGATACGTCTCCAACATATCTATAATTTTTGATTGTTCCATGCTATTATAGTATCAATCTTGGATGTTTTATATACATTTACAAGCAATTGTATATCATTTCTTGGGACTAACCTATTAACTTAGTGCCCAGTGCGAGTTGCTGTTTTTTGCCTGTTTTTGGTTTTTCAGAATATCAGTACCAAACGAAGTCCAAATGCCACGAAACTTTTTGGAGATTTTTTTGGACATAAGAGACACTAGAAGCTTCGGGAGGGGACGAGAAGATGAAGCAGTGGCCCACGAGGCACCACGGCTCGCCCCAGGGGGGCGCCCCCTGGTACCTCGTGGGGCCCACAAGGCTCCGTTTGACCTAATTCCACCTCTATAAATTCTCTAAAATCGGGAAACCAACAGAGGAGTCCACGAAATACTTTTTCCGCCACCGCAAGTTCCTGTTCTCGAGAGATCCCATCTGGAGGCCTTTCCGGCACTCCGCCGGAGGGGGATTCGATCACGGAGGGGCTCTACATCATCCTTGCTGCCCTTCCGATGATGCGTGAGTAGTTTACCATAGACCTTCGGGTCCATAGTTAGTAGCTAGATGACTTCTTCTCTCTTTTTGATCTTCAATACAATGTTCTCCTTGATGTTCTTGGAGTTCTATCCGATGTAATCACTTTTTGCGGTGTGTTTGTTGGGATCCGATGAATTGTGAGTTTATGATCAGATTATCCATGAATATTATTTGAGTTTTGTCTGAACTCTTTTATGCATGATTGTTATAGCTTCGTATTTCTCTCCGATCTATTGATTTGGTTTGGCCAACTAGATGATTTTTCTTGCAATGGGAGAGGTGTTTTGTAATGGGTTCGATCTTGCGGTGCTCAATCCCAGTGACAGAAGGGGACATGACACGTATTGTATCGTTGCTATTAAGGGTAAAAAGATGGGGTTTATTCATGCGTGAGTTTACTTTGTCTACATCATGTCATCTTGCTTAAGGCGTTACTCCGTTCTTTATGAACTTAATACTCTAGATGCATGCTGGATAGCGGTCGATGTGTGGAGTAATAGTAGTAGATGTAGGCAGGAGTCGGTCTACTTGTCTCGGACGTGATGCCTATATACATGATCATTGCCTTGGATATCGTCATGATTATTTGCTTTTCTATCAATTGCCCAACAGTAATTTGTTTACCCACCGTATGCTATTTTCAAGAGAGAAGCCTCTAGTGAAACCTATGGCCCCCGGGTCTACCTTTATCATATATTAAAAATCCTAAAAATACCTTGCTGCAATTTTACGTTATTTATTTTATTTTGTATTTTTGTTCGATCTATCTATCTATCACCATACAATTTAATCTTGCAATTAACCGCCAAGGGATTGACAACCCCTTGTTTGCGTTGGGTGCGAGGATTTGTTGTTTTGTGTGCAGGTACTGCTAACGAGTTGTTGCGTGATTCTCCTACTGGATTGATAACATTGGTTTCATAACTGAGGGAAGTACTTATCTCTACCGTACTGCATCATCCCTTTCTCTTCGGGGAATAACCAACGCAGATCACAAGTAGCAGGAAGAATTTCTGGCGCCGTTGCCGGGGAGACATCATCAACATCTATCAAGTACCTACGCATAAAACTTTCATCTCCTTGCATTTATTTTATTTGCCTTTGCCTCTCGTTTTCATCTCCCCCACTTCTAATTTTTTTTTTACAAAAATACAAAAATATTTTCCATTTGCCCTTTTGCTTGTTTGCTCCGTCACTATGGCTAGTTCATCACTTGTTGCTATTACCCCTGAAAATGAAGTGCTTAATTTTGAACAAAGAGGAGGAGAGAATTTAAAAGATGCTTGGTATAGGATTTGTGATGCTCATAATAGATCAACTCGTAAGTAATCCACAACTATCATTCTTTGCAATTTTTATGTGGGCATTACTACTTGGTATAGATTCGTACTTGATACTATTACCGGAGGGAATTTCTTGACGTGTCCCTCTTTGGATACTTTCAATGCTATGGGAAATTTAGTGGGATCACCACCTATCACTGTTAATGAAACAACTTTGACCTTGGAACATGCTATGCAAAGGCTAGAAGCTATTGAAAATAAAATGCCCACTATTGAACATCTTGAGAATTTAGATAAAAAAATTCATAGTCATATCACTCTATTCGGTGCTAAGGTAGGGGTTACATTGAAAACCTTAAAGGAAAAGGAACCGGTAGTTAATGAAAGAATAGAGCAAAGCCCCGCTAGAATCGATAAGATAGAAGAAATTATTAGTAATTTGGGCTCAGCTTTTTCCTCCGTTAAGAACATTGATAGAACTCCTCCCAATAAAAATTGCAAGTTTATGTATGTTCCTAAAATCAATGGTGCTACTTCTAGTAAGGGAAATGAGGATCTTAAAATGATTAGCATGCACCCCAATTTTGTTCATATGATAAAAGAACCTATCTATAAGAACAAATTTTTTGATTTTGTGCCTAGGAGTGTGATTATGGGAAACTCGTATGTTGAACCTCCTAAAATTAGTGGTTGTGTAGTTGAGGAGTTGGAAACCAAAGATGACAACACTTGAAACTATGCATTATGCCTAGCTAGGGGCATAAAACAATAGCGCTTGTTGGGAGGCAACCCAATGAATAAAATAAATTTTTGCTTTTTATTTCTGTTCTTGTGTGTGCACACAATTATGCTACTGTTATGATTGTGTTTTCATGTTTTAATTAGTGTTTGTGCCAAGTAAAGCCTTTAGGGTGATTTGGAAGATAGTATAATTGATGCTGTTTGGAAAACAAAAAGTTTTGCGTCCAGTTCTGGAATTTTAGTTCTGTACTGGAGCGTCAAAAAAATCTGAAATTTTTACACAGTATTGGTATATGAATTTCCCACGTTGTCCTAATTTTTCAGAATATTTGGAGTTACATAAATATAGATTTTAAATAGATCTTTACAGACTATTCTGTTTTAGACAGATTCTGTTTTTGTTGCATAGTTTGCTTATTTTGATGAATCTATGGATTGTATCGGGGGGTATAAGCCATGGAGAAGTTGGAGTACAGTAGCATTATGCCAATATTAAATATGAATCAATTTACTACAGTACTTAGATTTAAGGATTTATTTGTTATACTAACGGATCTCACGAAGGTTTTGTTGAGTTTTGTGTGATTGAAGTTTTCAAGTTTTGGGTCAGATCACGAGGGATGAAGGAATAAGGAGTGGCAAGAGCCTAAGCTTGGGGATGCCCAAGGCACCCCAAGGTAATATTCAATGAATACTCAAGCAACTAAGCTTGGGGATGCCCCGGAAGGCATCCCCTCTTTCTTCTACCAACCATCGGTAATTTTACTTGGAGCTATATTTTTATTCGTCATATGATATGAGTTTTGCTTGGAGCGTCGTGTATTATATGAGTCTTTGCTTTGTTTTCTTTTTAGTTTGTAACAATCATCTTTGCTGGACACACCTATTTGAGAGAGCCACACGTTTATCATGATTTGTTAGAATACTCTATGTGCTTCACTTATATCATTTGAGCTAGGCAGTTGCTCTAGTGCTTCGCTTAAATCTTTTTGAGCACGGTGGTGGCCATATTTTGAAGAAATATTTGCACTCTCATACTTCACTTATATCTTTTTGAGAGTTGATAATAGTAATGGTAATTCGCACAAGATATGAATTTGGTCCCAAAGTGATGAATATTCAAGAGGGGTATAATAAAAACTTTCATGAAAGATCATTGGATATGATAAGTTTGATTCCTTGCAATAGTTTTGCGATATGGAGATGATAATATGTGAGTAATGTTAGTGAGTAATTGTGATTTAGTAAGAATATTGGTGTTAAGGTTTGTGATTCCCTATGCATGCACATAAAGTCAATAGTTATGCAACGAAATTATATCCTACTTATGGTGCATTATTCAGTGTTAGTTATGTTCAATGCATGTTTATGACCGTTTTCGCTTTTTGGTTGGTCGCTTCTCAATCTATTTGCTAGCCTTCATTTGTACTAAGCAGGAATGCTGCTTGTGCATCCAACTCCTTAAACCTAAAGTTGTGCCAAATGGGTCCACCATACCTACCTATATGCGGTATTTCCATGCCGTTCCAAGTAAATTTGCATGTGCCAACTCTAATTTTTCAAAATAATTTTCCGTTTTGTGTGCCCGTACCGCTCATGAAGCGGCAAGGGGTGGCCAATATTTTCCATGCTAGGTGTGTTATTCTCACGATGAGTGTTTATTCACTTGTCATTGCACGAGAGAGTGGCAGGTAATAGGGATGCCCAGTCCCGAAATGATTTTTTTAATATGATGATAATAATAAATTCCTTGGAAAGTGTTGGTATGGAAGGCACCCGTGGATACGGCTAGCCATGGATTGTGAAAGAATGGTGGAAAGGAAATAAACTTTATTTTCTGTTTGGGAACCGCCTATAATGTGTCTAGCATGGAAGATATTGGGAATTCTCGGTCGTTTTCGTTGACAGGAAAAGCATGCCTCTCAAAATGATTTTATCTCTCTAATTTAAGCCTTGAGCTCTGGCACCTCTGCAAATCTCTGCTTCCCTCTACGAAGGGCCTATCTATTTACTTTTATGCAATTTTTATTTTTATTTTGAGTCTCCATCTTCTCTTATAAAGCACCAACTAGAGAGCACTATTGTCATACTTGTGCATTGTGTGTAGCTAATATTGAGTGTGTTTCATGAATGGATCAATGATTGAGTATAATGGGCTAGGGATAACTTTCTTTAGCGTTGATATTTTGAAAGACATGGTTGCTTGTTAGTATGCTTGAGTATTTATGTCTTCATGTCAAATTATAGACTATTGCTTTGAATCATTCAAGTCCAAATGTCCATGCTACAAAAGAAAAGAATATATGATGAATATGATAGGTAGCATTCCACATAAAAAATTATGTCTATCATTTACCTACTCGAGGACGAGCAGGAATTAAGCTTGGGGATGCTTGATACGTCTCCAACGTATCTATAATTTTTGATTGTTCCATGCTATTATAGTATCAATCTTGGATGTTTTATATACATTTATAAGCAATTATATATCATTTTTTGGGACTAACCTATTAACTTAGTGCCCAGTGCTAGTTGCTGTTTTTTGTCTGTTTTTGGTTTTCCAGAATATCAGTACCAAACGAAGTCCAAATGCCACGAAACTTTTTGGAGATTTTTTTTCTGGACATAAGAGACACTAGAAGCTTCGGGAGGGGACGAGAAGATGAAGCAGTGGCCCACGAGGCACCACGGCGGGCCCTGGTACCTTGTGGCGCCCACAAGGCTCCGTTTGACCTAATTCCACCTCTATAAATTCTCTAAAATCGGGAAACCAACAGAGGAGTCCACGAAATACTTTTTCCGCCGCCGCAAGTTCCTGTTCTCGAGAGATCCCATCTGGAGGCCTTTCCGGCACTCCGACGGAGGGGGATTCGATCACGGAGGGGCTCTACATCATCCTTGCTGCCCTTCCGATGATGCGTGAGTAGTTTACCACAGACCTTTGGGTCCATAGTTAGTAGCTAGATGGCTTCTTCTCTCTTTTTGATCTTCAATACAATGTTATCATCGATGCTCTTGGAGTTCTATCCGATGTAATCACTTTTTGCGGTGTGTTTGTTGGGATCCGATGAATTGTGAGTTTATGATCGGATTATCCATGAATATTATTTGAGTTTTGTCTGAACTCTTTTATGCATGATTGTTATAGCTTCGTATTTCTCTCCGATCTATTGATTTGGTTTGGCCAACTAGATTGATTTTTCTTGCAATGGGAGAGGTGCTTTGTAATGGGTTCGATCTTGCGGTGCTCAATCCCAGTGACAGAAGGGGACATGACACATATTGTATCGTTGCTATTAAGGGTAAAAAGATGGGGTTTATTCATGCGTGAGTTTACTTTGTCTACATCATGTCATCTTTCTTAAGGCGTTACTCCGTTCTTTATGAACTTAATACTCTAGATGCATGCTGGATTGCGGTCGATGTGTGGAGTAATAGTAGTAGATGCAGGCAGGAGTCGGTCTACTTGTCTCGGACATGATGCCTATATACATGATCATTGCCTTGGATATCGTCATGATTATTTGCTTTTCTATCAATTGCCCAACAGTAATTTGTTTACCCACCGTATGCTATTTTCAAGAGAGAAGCCTCTAGTGAAACCTATGGCCCCCGGGTCTACCTTTATCATCTATTAAAAATCCTAAAAATACCTTGCTGCAATTTTACTTTATTTATTTTATTTTGTATTTTTGTTCGATCTATCTATCAATCACCATACAATTTAATCTTGCAATTAACCGCCAAGGGTTTGACAACCCCTTGTTTACGTTGGGTGCGAGGATTTGTTGTTTTGTGTGCAGGTACTGCTAATGAGTTGTTGCGTGATTCTCCTACTGGATTGATAACCTTGGTTTCATAACTGAGGGAAATAATTATCTCTACTGTACTACATCATCCCTTTCTCTTCGGGGAATAACCAACGCAGATCAGAAGTAGCATAGTCCTTTCGATAAGTAAGAGTGTCGAACCCAACGAGGAGCAGAAGGAAATGACAAGCGGTTTTCAGCAAGGTATTCTCTGCAAGTACTGAAAGTAGCGGTAACAGGTAGTTTTGATAGCAAGATAATTCGTAACAAGTAACAAGTAACAAGTAACAAGTATAATAAAGTGCAGCAAGGTGGCCCAATCGTTTTTATAGCAAAGGACAAGCCAGAACGAACTCTTATAATAAGCAAAGCGTTCTCGAGGACACATGGGAATTTCATCTAGTCACTTTCATCGTGTTTGTTTGATTCGTGTTCGCTACTTTGATAATTTGATATGTGGGTGGGCCGGTGCTTGGGTGCTGTTCTTACTTGAACAAGCCTCCCACTTATGATTACCCCCTTCGCAAGCATCTGCAACTACAAAAGAAGAATTAAGATAACTCTAACCATAGCATGAAACATATGGATCCAAATCAGCCCCTTACGGAGTAGCGCATAAACTAGGGTTTAAGCTTCTGTCACTCTAGCAACCCATCATCTAATTACTACTCCACAATGCCTTCCCTTAGGCCCAAAGATGGTGAAGTGTCGTGTAGTCGACGTTCACGCGGCATCACTAAAGAAAGCAACAACATACATATCATCAAAATATTGAACGAATACCAAATTCACATGATTACTTATGACAAGACTTCTCCCATGTCCTCAAGAACAAAAGTAACTACTCACAAATCATGTTCATGTTCAAGATCAGAGGGGTATTGAATAGCATTAAGGATCTGAACAGATAATCTTCCACCAAATAAACCAACTAGCATCAACTACAAGATGTAATCAACACTACTAGCAACCCACATGTATCAATCTGAGGTTTTGAGACAAAGATTGAATACAAGAGATGAACTAGGGTTTGAGATGAGATGGTGCTGGTGAAGATGTTGATGAAGATTGGTCCTCCCACGATGAGAGGATCGTTGGTGATGTCGATGGCTTCGATTTCCCCCTCCCGGAGGGAAGTATCCCCGGCGGAATCGCTCCGCCGGAGAGCAAAATAGCTCCTGCTTATGAAAATGTGAACCACTATCGGTCATTAAATATCTAGGGACTCCAAACCTCAGGAATATAACTTCTTTAAGCATTTTAATGGAAGTGTTATGATCAGCACTACTAGTTGGAATAGCTTCTACCCACTTAGTAACGTAATCAACAACAACTAAAATATGAGTATACCCATTGGATTTAGGAAAAGGTCCCATATAATAAAAACCCCAAACATCAAATGGTTCAATAACAAGTGAATAATTCATAGGCATTTCCTAACGTCTACCAACATCACCAATTCTTTGACATTCATCACAAGAAAGGACAAACTTACGTGCATCTTTGAAAAGAGTAGGCCAATAAACCTAAATTGTAATACCTTGTGTGCAGTTCTGTCTCCCGCATGGTGTCCTCCGTATGCCTCGGAGTGACACTTACGTAGGATTTGTTCCTGTTCATGCTCAGGTACACAACGTCTAATAATACCATCTACTCCTTCTTTATATAAGTGTGGGTCATCCCAAAAGTAATGTCTTAAATCAAAGAAGAACTTTTTCTTTTGTTGGTATGTGAAACTAGTTGGTATATATTTAGCAACAATGTAATTAGCATAGTCTGCATACCAAGGAGTATTACGAGAAGCATTTATCACAGCAAACTGTTCATCAGGAAAATCATCATTAATAGGAAGTGGGTCATCAAGAACATTTTCCATTCTAGACAAGTTATCACCTACGGGATTCTCAGCTCCCTTTCTATCAACAATATGCAAATCAAATTCTTGAAGCAAAAGAACCCACCTAATAAGTCTAGGTTTAGCATCTTTCTTTTCCATAAGATATTTAATAGCAGCATGATCAGTGTGTATAGTAACTTTGGAATCAACAATGTAAGATCTGAATTTATCACATGCAAACACAACTGCTAAAAATTCTTTCTCAGTAGTAGCATAATTTCTTTGAGCACTGTCTAGAGTTTTACTAGCATAATGGATAACATCCAATTTATTATTAACTCTTTTCCCTAGAACAGCACCAACAGCATAATCACTAGCATCACACATAATTTCAAAGGGAAGGTTCCAATCAGGTGGTTGAATAATATGTGCAGAAATTAAGGCTTTCTTAAGTATTTCAAAGGCTTCTACACAATCATCATCAAAAACAAATGGAACATCTTTTTGCAAAAGATTGGTAAGAGGCCTAGAAATTTTAGAGAAGTCTTTTATAAACCTTCTATAGAAACCAGCATGACCAAGGAAACTTCTTATACCTTTGATATCTTTAGGACACGGCATTTTCTCAATAGCATCAACTTTAGCTTTATCAACTTCAATACCTCTTTCAGAAATTTTATGCCCAAGAACTATACCTTCATTCACCATAAAGTGGCACTTCTCCCAATTCACGACAAGATTAGTTTCTTCACATCTCTGCAAAACTCGATCAAGGTTGCTCAAGCAATCATCAAAAGAAGTTTTGTAAACGGAGAAATCATCCATGAAAACCTCAACAATCTTTTCACAAAAGTCAGAGAATATAGCAGTCATACATCTTTGAAAGGTAGCAGGTGCATTACATAAACCAAAAGGCATACGACGATAAGCATAAGTTCCAAAAGGACAAGTAAATGTGGTTTTCTCTTGATCTTCAGGTGAAACAGGTATTTGAGAGAAACCAGAATAACCATCTAGGATGAAAAAGTGTGTATGCTTAGATAATCTTTCTAACATTTGATCAATAAAAGACAAAGGGTAATGATCTTTCCTAGTAGATTTATTTAATTTCCTGAAATCAATTACCATCCTATACCCAATTACAATTCTTTGCGGGATAAGTTCATTTTTATCATTAGGAAAAACGGTAATACCTCCTTTCTTAGGAACACAATGAACATGACTTACCCATCTACTATCAACTATGGGATAAATTATACCTGCCTCCAGAAGCTTTAATATTTCAGTTCTTACCACATCCTTCATTCTAGGATTCAGCCTTCTTTGATGATCAACAACGGGTTTAGCGTCTGGCTCCATATGAATTTTATGCTGACATAAAGTGGGACTAATGCCCTTAAGATCATCGAGAGTATATCCAATAGCAGCACGATGCTTCTTCAGAGTTTTAAGTAATCTCTTTTCTTCATGCTCTGAAAGGTTAGCACTAATAATAACAGGATATATCTTCTTTTTATCAAGATAAGCATATTTAAGTGTGTCAGGTAATTGCTTCAATTCAAACACAGGATCACCCTTGGGTGGAAGTGGATCTCCCAAGGTTTCAACAGGCAAATTATGTTTAAGGATAGGTGCTTGTTTAAAGAACAGCTCATCTATTTCATTTCTTTCATTCATATGCATATCATTCTCATGGTCTAGCAAATATTGTTCTAAAGGATCAGTAGGAGGCACATCAATAGAAGCAAGACCAATAATTTCATCCTTATTAGGCAATTCTTTATCATGAGGTTGTCTACGAAACTTAGAGAAATTAAACTCATGAGACACCTCACCAAAATTAACACTGACAATTTCTTTATTGCAATCAATCTTGGCATTAACTGTATTCAAGAAAGGTCTACCAAATATAATGGGACAAAAATCATCTTGTGGTGATCCAAGAACAAGAAAATCAGTAGGATATTTGATCTTACCACACAAGACTTCAACATCTCTAACAATCCCAAGTGCGGAATAGTATCTCTATTTGCAAGCTTAATAGTAACATCAATATCTTCAATCTCAACAGGTGCAATAAAATTCATGACTTCTTGATAGAGAGTAAACGGAATGGCACTCACACTAGCACCAATATCACATAAACCATGATAGTAATGATCTACAATTCTAGTTGCTTCATCACAGAAATATATGACATGTCCATCAATATTATCAACCAAAAGATCTTTAACCATTGCAACATTAGGTTCAACTTTAATTTGTTCAGAAGGTCTTGGTGCTCTAATATTACTCTTATTAACCACAGTTGAAGCTTTAGCATGTTCCTTAATCCTAACATGGAAATGAGGTTTCTCAATATAAGCAGTAGGCACAACTGGATCAACATGGTACGCAATTGTTTCTTCTTTAACACTAACAGGTTCTTCATTCAATTCAATAGGTGGATGATATTTAAACCATTTCTCCTTAGGGAGATCAACATGAGCAGCAAAAGATTCACAAAAGGTAGCTACTATCTCAGAGTCAAGTCCATATTTGGTACTAAACTTATGAAAAGCATCGGTTTCCATAAAAGATTTAACACAATCAAACTCAAGATTTATACCTGACACATTACCTTTGTCGATTTCCCAATCTTCAAAGTTACGTTTAATTCTTTCCAGAAGATCCCATCTGAATTCAATAGTTCTCTTCCTAAAGGAACTAGCAGAAGAAGTATCGAGCATGGATTGATCATTATGAGAAAGCCGAGCATAAAAGTATTGAAGAATTATTTCTCTTAAGAGCTCATGATTGGGGCATGTGTGCAACATATACTTAAGCCTCCCCCAAGTTTGAGTGATACTTTCTCCTTCACGAGGCCAAAAATTATATATATAATTCCGATCACGATGAACCAAATGCATAGGATAAAATTTCTGGTGGAATTCCAGCTTCAACCGGTTCCAGTCCCATGTTTCAGTATCATCACATAGCCTATACCATGTCAATACCTTTCCCTCCAAGGATAAAGGGAATACTTTCTTCTTAACTCCATCTCCGGATGAACCTGCAAGCTTAAACAATCCACAAATTTCATCCACATATATCAAGTGCATATCAGGATGTACCGTTCCATCTCCTGCATAAGGATTAGCTAGCAGTTTCTCTACCATACCCGAATGAATTTCATAATAAATATTTTCAGTAGGTTCAATAGGTTGAGGAGCAACTCTCAATGCTTCCGTTCGAGGTGAAGATACCCCGAACAAGCCCCTCAAAGGATTACTTTCCATAGTGACAAGTGACAATAAATTTCAGCACGTAATATAAATGTTTTCTTACCAAATTCCACTCACCAAATGCGCTTCACTCCCCGGCAACGGCGCCAGAAAAGAGTCTTGATGACCCTCAAGTATAGGGGATCAATCATAGTCCTTTCGAAAAGTAAGAGTGTCGAACCCAACGAGGAGCAGAAGGAAATGACAAGCGGTTTTCAGCAAGGTATTCTCTGCAAGTACTGAAAGTAGCGGTAACAGGTAGTTTTGATAGCAAGATAATTTGTAACAAGTAACAAGTAACAAGAAAAATAAAGTGCAGCAAGGTGGCCCAATCCTTTTTATAGCAAAGGACAAGCCGGAACGAACTCTTATATTAAGCAAAGCGTTCTCGAGGACACATGGGAATTTCATCTAGTCACTTTCATCGTGTTTGTTTGATTCGCGTTCGCTACTTTGATAATTTGGTATGTGGGTGGACCGATGCTTTGGGTGCTGTTCTTACTTGAACAAGCCTCCCACTTATGATTACCCCCTCTCGCAAGCATCCACAACTACAAAAGAAGAATTAAGATAACTCTAACCATAGCATGAAACATATGGATCCAAATCAGCCCCTTACGGAGTAGCGCATAAACTAGGGTTTAAGCTTCTGTCACTCTAGCAACCCATCATCTAATTACTACTCCACAATGCCTTCCCTTAGGCCCAAAGATGGTGAAGTGTCATGTAGTCGACGTTCACACGACACCACTAAAGGAAGCAACAACATACATATCATCAAAATATCGAACGAATACCAAATTCACAAGATTACTTATGACAAGACTTCTCCCATGTCCTCAAGAACAAAAGTAACTACTCACAAATCATATTCATGTTCAAGATCAGAGGGGTATTGAATAGCATTAAGGATCTGAACATATAATCTTCCACCAAATAAACCAACTAGCATCAACTACAAGATGTAATCAACACTACTAGCAACCCACAGGTACCAATCTGAGGTTTTGAGACAAAGATTGAATGCAAGAGATGAACTAGGGTTTGAGATGAGATGGTGCTGGTGAAGATGTTGATGAAGATTGGTCCTCCCACGATGAGAGGATCGTTGGTGATGTCGATGGCTTCGATTTCCCCCTCCCGGAGGGAAATATCCTTGGCGGAATCGCTCCACCGGAGAGCAAAATAGCTCCTTCCCAGGTTCCGCCTCGAGACGTGTAACACCCCGATACTCATGCTACAATAATCTCCCCCTAATGGTTGCGATGTCATCATGATTACTATGCAAGTTGCCACTTGTCCAAAAATCAAATTCAAAATCCAATTTGAAATGCAAGTCAAATATTTACATCTTCAAACATGCAAACAAAATAGTTCATCATTTAGCAAATAATCCATAAGTAATTATGTTAAGGAAAACAACATCACCTAAAATTCCCAAAATGCCCCTGGGAATTATTTAAGTGGATCAGCAGCAAAATACTTGGCCTTTTCAATTTCTAAAAATGTTTAGACAATTCCAAATGCTCTGAAACTTTTTGTGCAGCTTCATAATATTGCCAAATATTTATGTGCCAAGTTTCAACTCAAACAAAAATCATTTGCTATTTTAAATAAATATGAAACAGTAGCTAAAACATGAAACAGCAAAATAAAAAGGACAGGGCTAAATGCACACTGTGCACTAGAAGCCCAGTGCTACAGTAGCACGACCGATGTAACACCCCATGTCATTATGCTACAGTGATCACCTCTTGATAATGCCAAGTCACCAAGCTTAACATTGCTTAGTCATCATTTGCATCATATCTCATTTCAAATTCCCAAATCAATTGAAATTCAAAGTTAAAATGCAAAATAAAAGTTATCCAAATTTTAAATAAAAATGTTCATTAAATAACAAATAATTCATAACTAATTATGTTTAGGAAAACAACATCACTAAAAATGCCTAAGTGACTCTAACAACCTCAACCAGTAGCAAACAACAACATTTTAATACCATTTTAATTAATAGAATTACAAATGAAATTATATTTATCCCAAACCAATTTCTGGTGGTAGAGCATATTACACTGTAATATTTGGACCAAGTCACCTAATTTATAAAAGTCAAATAGTAGCCTAAGAATTTGCAAAACAGTAGTAAAGAAAAGAAATAGAAAAGAAAAAGGAAAAGACTTACTGCGTACTGGCGCCCTGGGCCGTGAGTGCACAGTCCCACGCGGCCCAGCCCGTCCTAGCCATCTTCTTCCTTCGCGCGCTGTTGCGCGCGCCCGCCGACACGGCGATGGCCGTCGTGTTGTCGCCTATCCCACGGCTCCCCGGCTAGGTTAAGTGCTCCCCCGAGCTGCTCTCCCTCCCTCGTGAAACCCTAGCCCACCAGAACCCCCTCTCGTCCCCTCCCTCGCTCCCATTCGAGCTCGCCCGAAACATCGCCGTCGTCCATCGCCCGATTCCGCGGCCACCGCCACCGCATTGCCTCGCCGCTGCGTCCTACGTCGTCGCCGTCCTCGACTCCTTCGTCTGCGCCTCGCCATCGAGCTCGGGGAGGACCGCACGGACGGGATCGACCCCCGCTTTGTATTCTCTGTCGCCGGCGATCTCCGTCGTCCCCGAGCTCCTCTGCGCTCCAAAGCTTCCACGGGCTTTACTTAGCCGCTCGGTGAGCCCCTCCCTCCCTCCATTTCTCTTCTCGCGCCGCGTGCTTCGCCGTAGCTAGCTCGCCGCCTCACCGCGTTCTGTCCACCGCGGCACCTCGCCGTCTGGCCGTTTCCGGTTGTCCCCGTGACCTCGCACCGCCTCGCTTGGATGCGGCATTGCGCTCTCGTTCGAATGAGCCCGAATGCGCGCGCGAAAGCCCACCACAGCCGCGTGCCTGATTCCGCCCGTAGCTCACCGTCGCCGTCGTCGACATCGAGCTCCACTCTGACCACCGCAGCCAGTGCCGATAGGCTAGATCGACGCGCGCTGCTCCACTCGTTCGAACGCCGCAAGAAACGCCCGAAAAGATGCACCGTAGACGAAACCCAGGCTCGCCGGAGTTGCTCGCCGTCGCGCGAGCTCGCTGGAGAGCTCCGGTGGCCGGCGTCCTACGTGGCTGCCACCTGGCACCGCGGGCCCCACCGCTCAATCACTGACGCTGGGTCCCACTGGGCCCAGTTGACCGAGTCAGCGCGGCCCCGTGTCACTGACATGTGGGTCCCGCGCGATTAAACGATTTTAATTAAAATAGATAATCTGTTAATTAATTAATTAATTAACTTAAACGCTAATTAGTCACTGACAGTAGGCCCCACCACCCTAATTAACCTAATTTAGTTAAATTAATACCTAATTAACTACTGTGAGGCTAACCAGTGGGACCCACTGGACCCACTGGTCAGATTGACCAGTCCACCGTTCTGTTGACCGCTGACGTCAGCAATACGTCATGTTGACGTCACCCCACTACTGTTTTGGATAATTCGGTTTTAGTTAAATAAAATAATTCCAGAAATTGTTTAAAACTTTGAAAAATCATATAAATTAAACCGTAACTCGGATGAAAATAATTCATATATGTAAAATGATCAGAAAAATATGAAGAATCTGAATATGCAATCAAAATGCCTGTCCAACACTCCTAGCTAGGTGAACATGGAACTTTTTGACTGTTTCCGGTAGATGAATAGTGCATAACCCTCATAAAATAAATCCAAATAAATTCCTAAAGTAACTAAAACATTTAGTTAGGCAGTAAAACACATCTGCATAACATTTCGGCATGTCATGCATAGTGATTGCATTTTTGCCGTGAATTTATTGTTTCTTCCCCCTCCTTCTCTCCCGATAGACACCGACACCGCCGCCGACGCAGCTGAGTTCGACTACGCTCCAGACGAGCAGCCTCCAGACGACCAACCCCATCTTTTGCCGCAGAGCAACTAGGCAAGCAACCCCCCTTGACGCATGCCTATATCACCTATTCTCTCTTCCTCTTGCTTGCATTAGAAATTGCTGCCGCTATTGTTTTATCCTATTCTGATGCATAGCCTGTCCTTGTAACTGTTATTGATACCTGTCTGTTGTCCGAGATGCTTAGTATAGGTTGGATGGTAAACCATCTGTGGCCTCTCTCCCTTGCTGTAGTTGCCCCGCTTTAGTACCCGTGCCCCGATCGATGTGATCGACCTGGCCGAGAACAGCACATCACCGAACACCCCCTAAGTTGCTCGACTCTGCAGAGCTGGCATCGAGTGCCGAGGGTGAATCCTCTCATCTCACTTTCGATGATGCCTCTGTAGAATAGCTATCCGGATGTGTGTTACCGAGGGTGATTCCTCTTTCATCACCTCCGATAAAGCTACCGTCGTGCAACTCCTCGAGTGGGAAACCATCGAGGGTGATTCCTCGAATTCCTTCTCGTTTCCTTGGACACACGGTTACTTTGACCTTTATCGCAGGCGGGTCGACCCCGAGGGGTACCCGCAAGGAATTATGAAGTCGGGTTTGCCAGGAGGGCACCCGCGAGAGATTATTGCGGCGGAACGACAGGGCAGGCGGAGACCACCCTGCTCGTGATCCGTGTGTTACCAAGTCGGAGTGACAGGTAGTCTGATCGCCTCTGCGAGTTACTAAATACGCCTAACGAATTTGGGTATTTGATCTGAGTGGGTCGTTGGCCCTATACGCACTACCACCACGTGGGATAATGGTTATGGGACCCTCTACGTCGTATGTATCAGCCGAAAGCTCTGTCAGACGTCCAGTTCAGCATTGTGGCCGGGTCGGGCCGGCGCCATCCAGGACAGAGGTGGTGCCTGGTCTACCCTGCACATAACGACCCGGAGTACAAAGGGCGATGGGCCCAAGACCCCTGAGCACTTAGGATGTAGACCGGCGGGGACCTCTCTGCTTAGCCTAGGTAGGACTACGTCGTGTCGATTACCCGAGGCCGGGCATTACCCAGCAAGTGTGTCCGGCCAGATGTAATCGAGCGTGCTGGGTAATAGTAGTGCACCCCTGCAGGGAAGTTATCTATTCGAATAGCCGTGTCCACGGTAACAGGACGCTCAATGTTGTATCCCGATCTACTACTACTTGAACTGGATACATGTTAAATAATTGTAAGCTCCGGGATTGCTTTCTCGCAGGGAGTCGAGGAAGGATCTCTGGGCTTTGCTTCAACATGCTTGTTAAATTATAATATGCTAATCTGCACTCTTCTAATGCTGCAAGACCGCTGAAGATGCTAGTCTTCGATGGCTAGGCTTTTCCCCTCTCCTCTGGCATTTCTGCAGTTCAGTCCACATATCCAGCTTTTCTTTGATACCGATGCATATGTAGTTTAGATCTGATGTCAGTCTTGCGAGTACTTTGGATGAGTACTCACGGTTGCTTTGCTTCCCCTTTTTCCCCATACCCGATTGCTGCGACCAGATGACGGAGCCCCGGAGTCCGCTGCCACCGCTGATGACTACTACTACCCCCTCTGGAGGAGCCTACTACAACGTGGAGATCATCGATGACCCGGAGTAGTTAGGAGGCTCCCAGGCAGGAGGCCTTGCCTCTTTCGACCAGAGTCGTTATTTGTTGTCGCCTTCTTAAGGCAACTTGTTTAACTTTGTGTCTGTACTCAGATACTATTGCTTCCGTTGATGCTTGTATGACTCGAGCTTTTGTATTCGAGCCCTCGAGGCCCCTGGCTTGTAATATAAAGCTTGTATTATTTTATTTTGTGTCTAGAGTTGTGTTGTGATATCTTCCCGTGAGTCCTTAGGCTTGATCGTGTGCATTTGCGTGTATGATTAGTGCACAATTAAGTCGAGGGCGTCACAAGTTGGTATCAGAGCCGACTGCCTGTAGGAAGCCCCTTTCCAACTCCTTGGCCGAAGTTGAGTCTAGTCTCCAAAAACTGTTTTACTAACGTGGATGTGTGGCTTACAGCCAGGTTTCGATCCTGGGACCTGTGGGTTATGGGCCCACGTCGCCAATGGGTGGTATTAGGATCTTTTATTCCTCTTCCTTACTCTGGGACTCTGATCTCTCTTCCTTTCGGGTTAAATGATTTTACTAACTCTAACATTAGGTTCTCGTGATCACATCCACCCGGAGTTCTGAATTTACCCCCCTTTCTTCAAGATTGAGGGCCAGGTTCTGCTGCACAATGCCCACGGACCGCAGGATCCTTTTATCGAGGACACCCTGCGTTGTCATTTGCAGATTCCTCACTCCAGAAGTTTTCCCCCGACGTTGATGTAGCCTTTGCTATGTCCCGTTGTTGTATTCCTCACCGCGTGCCTGCGCGCCGCCTAGTTTGTCTAGCTACGTGTATTTCCGAACTCGCGTTGTCCGTTGATACCCAACCCCGTGCATGGATCTGTTTGTCCTTTAATGACTACTAATATGTATCTAATGCACTTTTTGTTCAATGCTCATGTTACATCATGAATAACTCCATACACTTGCAGTTGTTCTTGCTAAACTGCCCCTGTTGTTTTGGCAGCATGGCTGACAATCCTCCGCCTCCACCCTATATTGCCGCAATGATGCAGCAGTTTGAATTGAACCGTCGGCTCAATGAGGGTCTGGTAAATCGTTTGGAACGCAACGATGCTCGACAGGAGCCTGGACCGATCTCACTGCAAGATTTCGTGCGCCTCAATCCATCCGTTTTCCGCAACTCCACAAATCCTATGGATGCTGATGATTGGCTTCATGACATTCTGTTTGAGATGGAGTCAGCTAAAGTCACCCCTGACAGTTATGTTACCTTTGCGGCGTTTCACCTGAAGGGTCCAGCTGCTCAATGGTGGGAAAGCCACAGGCGTATGCTGCCTGCTGGAACTGTAACCACTTGGCAGGAATTTCAGTCAGCCTTCCGTGCACGACACATTCCTCAAGGTCTGATGGACCAGAAGAAGAAGGAATTCCGCAAACTTACTCAGGGCAAAATGACTATGGATGAATATCAGAGGAAATTTCTCAAATTATCCCGCTATGCTGAAGATGACGTCTGCACTGATGCTCGCAAGCAGGAGAAATTTTGTGAAGGACTGCATCCTGATATCAAGCTCGCACTTGCTATTCATGAAGCTGCAGACTTTGCAATGCTTGTCAGCCAGTCTTTCCGAATTGAAACTGCTTTGAATGAGTACCAGGAGTCGCTCAAGCGCACTCGTGACGTTGGCTCGTCTTCGGGTCAGCCTGCTCAGAAACATCGAGTCTGGATCCCGCACAATGTTTTTCACCGCCCTGCTCCAACACCAAGGCCGTCTTATGTTGCACCTCGTCTGCCTCCACCACCTAGACAGAATATTCCAAGTGGACAGCCCAATACTATGGCCCCTCCCCCTAATGATGGTTTATGCCGTAAGTGTGGACAGCCAGGACACCGTGCTCTCAACTGTCGCCAGGGTCAGCCACAGAATGCATCATGTCCTACTGTTGGCCGTAAGAAGGGCCGTCGAAACCATCCCTCCAGAAATTGTAAGGCCATGCCGCCTGCCATGGGTTGTGGTCAAGTCACCCACGTCAAGATGGAAGAAGCTCGTGAGTCCCCTAAAATCGTGATGGGAACTCTTCCAGTTAATTCAGTTGCAGCTTCTGTTCTCTTTGATTCCGGGGCATCACATTCCTTTGTATCTCAACAATTTGCTCAGCGACATGAATTACCTCTGCAGTTGTTGCCCACCCCATTAGAGATTATCACTCCCCGTTCCAGGTGGCAAACCAAGATGGTAAGTCACAACAATCAGATCAGAATTGAAGGGTTGATGTTCTCTGCTTCCCTCATTGCTCTCGGACCTTCCGACATAGACATCATTCTCGGTATGGACTGGTTGACCACCCATAATGCTATGATCGACTGTGCTGCTAAGAAAGTCCAACTCACACATCCTTCTGGCCAGACGGTCAAATACTCAGCCCGGACAGTTCAAAATGCCGAAAGCTAGATATATGCTCTGAATGCGTTGAACGCTTCACCTCTTGAGGGAATTGAGAACGTTCCAGTCGTTCGCGATTTTCCGGATGTCTTCCCAGAAGAACTTCCAGGAATACCCCCGGTTAGAGCTGTCGAGTTCGTCATCGACTTGAAACCTGGCACTACCCCTATTGCGAAGCGCCCGTACAAGATGCCGCCGCATGAACTCCTTGAACTTAAGGAGGAAATCGACAAGTCACTTAAAAAGGGATTCATCCGTCCAAGTTCCTCTGCCTGGGGAGCACCTTCTCTCTTTGTTAAGAAGGATGGAACAAATCGGTTGGTTCAAGATTACCGACCTATCAACCAGGCAACAATTTAGAATAAGTATCCGCTTCCCAGAATCAACGATCTGTATGACCAACTTGCTAGTTCCTCAGTATTCTCTAAACTTGATTTGAGATTGGGATACCACCAGATCCGGGTTCGTAAGGAGGATATTCTGAAGACAGCTTTTGTTACTCGCTATGGATCATACGAGTACACCGTTATGTCCTTCGGATTAACAAATGCTCTAGCAACTTTCTCTCGCTTGATGAACTATATCTTTATGGACTACCTCGACAAATTCGTCGTGGTTTATTTGGATGATATCCTTATATTTTCCAAGAACGAAGAAGAACACGCCTTACATCTTCGGCTTGTATTGGAGAAACTTTGAGAGCACCAACTATATGCCAAATACTCTAAGTGTGAATTCTGGTTATCTGAGGTGACCTATCTTGGTCACGTGATTTCCAAAGATGGCATCGCTGTTAACCCAGAACGAGTTCAGGCCATTCTTGACTGGACTCCTCCGAAGAATGTCAAGCAAGTCCGAAGTTTTCTCGGTCTCGCTAGTTATTGCCGCCGATTCGTCGAGAACTTCTCCAAGATTGCTAAGCCGTTGACTGATCTGCTCCATAAAGGTGTTAAATTTGAGTGGATAGAAAAGTGCCAAGAAAGTTTTCAGACACTCAAAGATAAGTTGACTTCTGCCCCAGTGCTAGCACCCCCGGATTCCCAAAAGGACTTTGTGATATATTGCGACGCATCCCGTCAAGGATTAGGCTGTGTCCTAATGCAAGAGCGCAAAGTAATTGCTTATGGCTCTCGTAAATTGCGTCCTCACGAGGAAAATTATCCAGTATATGATCTCGAGCTTGCTGCAGTTATTTATGCCTTGAAGCTATGGCGACATTACCTTCTCGGTAATCGTTGCGAGATATACACGGACCACCAGAGTTTGAAGTACCTGTACACCCAACCAGATCTGAACCTCCGACAACAAAGATGGCTCGAGACAATAGCTGACTATGACATGAATATTTCTTATACCCCTGGCAAGGCTAATGTGATGGCCGATGCCTCGAGTCGCAAGGCTTATTGCAACAACCTCATGGTTCAGGAAGCGCAACCTATGCTTTATGAAGAACTTCGCAAGTTGAATCTTCACATTGTTCCACAGGGTCATCTCAATACCCTGGTTGTTGAATTTAGTCTCGACGATGACATTAAGCATATACAGAAATGTGACTCTAAGGTCGAGAAAATTAAGCGAGATATCAAAAGGGGAAAGCCCTTATTCTTCACCATTGCTACTGATGGCGCCTTGTACTTCAAAAACCGCTTAGTGGTTCCTAGAACTCACAACCAGGATCTGACCCTGCGCGTCATGAAAGAAGCTCATGATACACCTCTGTCTATTCACCCTGGCAGTACCAAGACATTCGTCAACGGTACTGGTGGCCTGATATGAAGCGAGACATTGCTCGCTATGTTGCCGAATATGACGTTTGCCGTCGCGTCAAAGCAGAACATCAAAGGCCTGCTGGAACTCTGCAACCCCTTGATATTCCTGAATGGAAATGGGACAAGGTCGAAATGGACTTCATTACTGGTTTTCCCAGATCGCAGAAGGGTCATGATGCTATCTTTGTCGTCATTGACCGATTCTCCAAGGTTGCTCATTTTCTGCCAGTCAAGGAGACAATCACTGCTAGTCAGTTAGCAGACTTGTATGTTTCCAGAATTGTGTCACTCCACGGTGTTCCGTTGGAGATCAGTTCAGACCATGGCAGCCTCTTTACCTCAAGGTTTTGGAACAATTTTCAAGAGGCTATGGGAACTCATCTGTCCTTTAGCACTGCTTTTCACCCTCAGTCTCAGGGTCAAGTTGAACGAGTCAATCAAGTGCTTGAGGATATGCTTCGAGCTTGTGTCATCTCATTCGGTAAGAAATGGGAAGAATCTCTCCCGTATGCCGAATTCTCTTACAACAATAGCTACCAAGCTAGTCTGAAGATGGCACCCTTTGAAGTTCTCTATGGACGTAAGTGTCGAACCCCTCTGAATTGGTCAGAAACTGGGGAACGATCACTCGTTGGTCCAGATATTATTCAACAAGCTGAAGAACAAGTCCGCATTGTCCGTGAACATTTGAAAACTGCTCAGTCGCGTCAGAAGAGCAACTATGACCGAAAGCACAAGGTAATGGTCTATCAACCTGGCGAGCAAGCTTACCTTCGTGTCACTCCGATGAAGGGCACTCATCGATTTGGAATCAAGGGCAAGTTAGATCCTCTCTACATTGGCCCGTTCCGTATTCTCGCCCGTCGAGGAGAAGTGGCATACCAATTGGAATTGCCGCCAAACCTTTCTCAAGTGCATGATGTCTTTCATGTGTCACAACTCCGACGCTGCTTCAAGGATCCTATCCGAGCAGTGGATCATGAAGTGCTGGAATTGCGAGAAGATCTGTCTTATCCAGAGTATCCGATCCGCATTCTCGATCAAGCTGAACGTCGGACCCGTCAGAAGTCGATCAAGTTTCTCAAAGTCCAGTGGTCGAATCATTCTGAAGATGAAGCCACTTGGGAACGCGAGGATCGTCTTCGCGAAGAATACCCCGCTTTCTTTCAACCTACCTCTTAATTCTCGGGACGAGAATTCTTGTTAGAGGAGGAGAATTGTAACACCCCATGTCATTATGCTACAGTGATCACCTCTTGATAATGCCAAGTCACCAAGCTTAACATTGCTTAGTCATCATTTGCATCATATCTCATTTCAAATTCCCAAATCAATTGAAATTCAAAGTTAAAATGCAAAATAAAAGTTATCCAAATTTTAAATAAAAATGTTCATTAAATAACAAATAATTCATAACTAATTATGTTCAGGAAAACAACATCACTAAAAATGCCTAAGTGACTCTAACAACCTCAACCAGTAGCAAACAGCAACATTTGAATACCATTTTAATTAATAGAATTACAAATAAAATTATATTTAACCCAAACCAATTTCTGCTGGTAGAGCATATTACACTGTAATATTTGGACCAAGTCACCTAATTTATAAAAGTCAAATAGTAGCCTGAGAATTTGCAAAACAGTAGTAAAGAAAAGAAATAGAAAAGAAAAAGGAAAAGACTTACCGCGTACTGGCGCCCTGGGCCGTGAGTGCACAGTCCCGCGCGGCCCAGCCCGGCCCAGCCATCTTCTTCCTTCGCGCGCTGTCGCGCGCGCCCGCCGACACGGCGATGGCCGTCGTGCTGTCGCCTATCCCACGGCTCCCCGGCTAGGTTAAGTGCTCCCCCGAGCTGCTCTTCCTGCCCCGTGAAACCCTAGCCCATCAGAACCCCCTCTCGTCCCCTCCCTCGCTCCCATTCGAGCTCGCCCAAAACATCGCCGCCGTCCATCGCCCGATTCCGCGGCCACCGCCACCGCATTGCCTCGCCGCTGCGTCCTACGTCGTCGCCGTCCTCGACTCCTTCGTCCGCGCCTCGCCATCGAGCTCGGGGAGGACCGCACGGATGGGATCGACCCCTGCTTTGTCTTCTCTGTTGCCGGCGATCTCCGTCGTCCCCGAGCTCCTCTGCGCTCCAAAGCTTCCACGAGCTTTACTTAGCCGCTCGGTGAGCCCCTCCCTCCCTCCATTTCTCTTCTCGCGCCACGTGCTTCGCCGTAGCTACCTCGCCGCCTCACCGCGTTCTGTCCGCCGCGGCACCTCGCCGTCCGGCCATTTCCGGTTGTCCCCGTGACCTCGCACCGCCTCGTTTGGATGCGGCATCGCGCTCTCGTTCGAATGAGCCCGAATGCGCGCGCGAAAGCCCACCGCAGTCGCGTGCCCGATTCCGCCCGTAGCTCACCGCCGCCGTCGTCGACGTCGAGCTCCACTCCGACCACCGCAGCCAGCGCCGATAGGCTAGATCGACGCGCGCTGCTCCACTCGTTCGAACGCCGCAAGAAACGCCCGAAAAGATGCACCGTAGACGAAACCCGGGCTCGCCGGAGTTGCTCGCCGTCGCGCGAGCTCGCTGGAGAGCTCCGGTGGCCGGCGTCCTACGTGGCTGCCACCTGGCACCGCGGGCCCCACCGCTCAGTCACTGACGCTGGGTCCCACTGGGCCCAGTTGACCGAGTCAGCGCGGCCCCGTGTCACTGACATGTGGGTCCCGCGTGATTAAACGGTTTTAATTAAAATAGATAATCTGTTAATTAATTAATTAATTAACTTAAACGCTAATTAGTCACTGACAGTAGCCCCCACCACCCTAATTAACCTAATTTAGTTAAATTAATACCTAATTAACTACTGTGAGGCTGACCAGTGGGACCCACTGGACCCACTGGTCAGATTGACCAGTCCACCATTCTGTTGACCGCTGACGTCAGCAATACGTCATGCTGACGTCACCCCACTACTGTTTTGGATAATTCGGTTTTAGTTAAATAAAATAATTCCAGAAAATGTTTAAAACTTTGGAAAATCATATAAATTAAACCGTAACTCGGATGAAAATAATTTATATATGTAAAATGATCAGAAAAATATGAAGAATCTGAATATGCAATCAAAATGCCTGTCCAACACTCCTAGCTAGGTGAACATGGAACTTTTTGACTGTTTCCGGTAGATGAATAGTGCATAACCCTGATAAAATAAATCCAAATAAATTCCTAAAGTAACTAAAACATTTAGTTAGGCAGTAAAACACACCTGCATAACATTTCGGCATGTCATGCATAGTGATTGCATTTTTGCCGTGAATTTATTGTTTCTTCCCCCTCCTTCTCTCCCGATAGACACCGACACCGCCGCCGACGCAGCTGAGTTCGACTACGCTCAAGACGAGCAGCCTCCAGACGACCAACCCCATCTTTTGCCGCAGAGCAACCAAGCAAGCAACCCCCCTTGACGCATGCCTATATCACCTATTCTCTCTTCCTCCTGCTTGCATTAGAAATTGCTGCCGCTATTGTTTTATCCTATTCTGATGCATAGCCTGTCCTTGTAACTGTTATTGATACCTGTCTGTTGTCCGAGATGCTTAGTATAGGTTGGATGGTAAACCATCTGTGTCCTCTCTCCCTTGTTGTAGTTGCTCCGCTTTAGTACCCGTGCCCCGATCGATGTGATCGACCGGGCCGAGAACAGCGCATCACCGCACACCCCCTAAGTTGCTCGACTCTGCAGAGCTGGCATCGAGTGCCGAGGGTGAATCCTCTCATCTCACTTCCGATGATGCCTCTGTAGAATAGCTATCCGGATGTGTGTTACCGAGGGTGATTCCTCTTTCATCACCTCCGATAAAGCTACCGTCGTGCAACTCCTCAAGTGGGAAACCATCGAGGGTGATTCCTCGAATTCCTTCTCGTTACCTCGGACACACGGTTACTTTGACCTTTATCGCAGGCAGGTCGACCCCGAGGGGTACCCGCAAGGAATTATGAAGTCGGGTTTGCCAGGAGGGCACCCGCGGGAGATTATTGCTTTATTATACTGTTAATCTGCACTCTTCTAATGCTGCAAGATGCTGCAAGAAGCTAGTCTTCGTTAAGCTAGGTCTTCCCTTCTATTCTGGCAATTCTGTAGTATAGTCCACAGATACAGCCCCTTCCCATTGATACTGATGCATACTTAGCATAGATCTGATGTAAGTCTTGCGAGTACTTTGGATGAGTACCCACGGTTGCTTTGCTACCTTTTCCCCCCTACCCGGTTGCTGCGACCAGATGACGGAGCCTAGGAGCCGGAGATCCTCGATGGTGCCTACTACTACGTGGAGACCGATGACCAGGAGTAGTTTAGGAGGCTCCCGGGCAGGAGGCCTGCGCCTTTTCGATCTAGTTGTCGTTGTTTTGCTCAGCCTTCTTAAGGCAAACTTGTCTATTTATGTCTGTACTTAGATATTGTTGCTTTCGCTGACTTATGTATTCGAGCCTGACGAGGATATGTACTTAGGGTAGGGTGCTAGGCCCGTCCTACATACCCCACCTAAGGACACCACATTGGAGGACTACAAGACTACGAGAGAGATTCCGACTGAACTAGCCATGGCGTATGAGTCACTCGGAAGACCCCCCCTCCACTCGACGGTCAGCTCTCACTCGGAGGGGCCGTCAATCACTCGACCGCAGAAGACCAAGAGTCTCCCCAGGGAGGCCAACGGGCAGGCGTTACGCTCGCCGCCTTAACTGGCATTTATTGTATATGTTACCAGTAACGTCCCCCCCCCTTTTATTACCTACAATCAAACCCCTAAATGCCAGACGTTTAGGAGGGGCAGCGCACTCTATATAAGCCACCCCTCCCCATTGGCACAAGGGTTCGCAATCCTTTGTAAACACAACGCACGTATCACTCGACAGAGTAAGCTCCCCGGAGCACCTGAGACGTAGGGCTGTTATCACTTCCGAGTGAGGCCTGAACTCATACATCTGTGTGTACACCCTCGCCGTAGCTAGGACTCTGCCCTCTCCTTTCGTACCCCTATCATCTACTGTCAGGCACGTTCCCACGACAGTTGGCGCCCACCGTGGGGCAGGCGTCTAAGCGACTTCCGGCGAGGTTGCAGTTTTTCATCTTCACCATGTCTCCTGACGGCGGTTTGATCCTAGGCTGCGAGATCCGTCTCGGTGCGTTCACCTTCATCGCCGACGACTCCGCATGGCTCCAGGAAGCCCCTCTCGACGTTGAGGCTCTCCCCGTCCGTGGGGCGACGCACTTCAGCGCGAGTTCATGCGGCGTTCTCCTTCGTCAGCCGTCGACCCCGTACATGTCGGCTCCAGCGTCGTCCACTCTCCCCACTGTTCGTCGCCGCAAGCGATCCGGTCGTTCGCGGCTCCAGCGATGGGTGAGGCACGCAGCGGCGCGCCAGGCGTCGACTCCGCAGATCGCGGCTATCGAGCCCGCCGAGCCACTTCACGGCGCGTTCGACTCGGCATCAGATTCATCCGAGCTCCCTTCCGAGTGCGAGAGCTGCGATCCTGCAGCAGAAGTTTTCATGGCGGGTTCTCATCAGAGCCCACCCGGCTATGGCCGTGGCGGCCGCGAGCGTGGCGGCCCGTCGAATGATCAGCAGCGCAAGGATGAGGAGGTCCTCCAAACCCCCATCGTCGGCACGACTGCAGAAGCCCAGGCACTGGAGGCTGCGCGTCTCGCCACCTTGGCAGAGCGCACGCGCCTCGAGGAGATGCAGAGGTCACTCGACGGGCGCACTCGACAGCACCGCGAGCGTCAGTTGTTCCCTCCAGTCGACGACAATCGTCAGGTATACCGTACTCCGATCCAGAATGTTGCAGCGGCGGCTAGGATTGCAGATTCTATACAGCCGTCCGATTCAGAGGCCGGCAGAGGACTCGAGCAGATCCGAACCCTGCTTGGGGCGGCTCGACAGCAGAACTCCGCTGTCTCTCAGTCGCGCAACAGGATTCACAGCAAATCAGTTAGAGCAGACACAGTCCAATCGGCCCACAGTCCAGGGTCACCTCAGCGTCGCAGAGGCAGAGATTACCGCAACGATCAGTACAGAGATCAGAGGCGAGATCAGTTTGCTCCTCGGCATCACCGTGATGACCACCGTCGAGTGCCTACTCCTCCGCGGAGTGGTCCATACGTGCCCCGGCACTATGATGACAGGCGCCCGTACGGTGATGAGCGGGACCCTGGGTTTGACGCAAGATCCGTTCTCGTTCAGAACCGGATCGACAGAGGCAGATACAACAGAGGTGGCTATGACAGAGATTTTCCGAGTGGCAGTGGTACAGCTGTTTCTGGTCCAGAGTGTTTCAGCAGAGCCATCCGATCTGCTGAGATCCCCCCCAGCTTTAGGTTGGCGACTGGGATTAGCAAATTCACTGGCGAGTCGAAGCCGGAAACATGGCTAGATGATTACCGAGTGGCTGTTCAGATCGGCGGAGGCAATGACAACGTGGCTATGAAGCATCTGCCCCTGATGTTGGATGGTCCGGCCCGGGCGTGGCTTAATCAGTTGGCTCCTTCTAGCATCTATTGCTGGGAGGATCTTGCCCGAGTGTTTGTCAAGACCTTCGAAGGCACCTGCAAGCGCCCTGCCGGTTTGCTCGAGTTGCAACACTGTGTCCAGAAGCCGAACGAGACCTTGAGGGATTACATTCAGCGGTGGACCACTCTTCATCACACGGTGGAAGGTGTTTCCGAGCACCAGGCTGTTTGCGCCTTCAAGGCCGGAGTCAGATACAGAGAGCTCTATTTGAAGTTTGGTCGGACAGGAGATATGTCCCTGAGTAAGATGATGGAGATTGCCACCCGATACGCCAATGGCGAGGAGGAGGATCGCCTCCGCAGTGGCAAGGGTAAAGCAGTCGACAGTAATCCCGGCGGCGGAAATTCCAGTCGGAAGCAAAAGCGTAAAGCTGACGGCTCTGTCCAGGCAGAAGTAGCCGCTCTGGCGGCGAAAGGGAAAGTGAAGCCAAAGGGGCAGTTTGTTCAGAAGAAATCCAAGAACCAGTCGACAGATGTCCTGGATATGCCATGTCCCATTCACTCACGGAAGGATGAAGAAGGCAACTTGATCCTGTCAAAGCATACCACTCGACAGTGCCGATTGCTGATCCAAGGGTTCAAGGGAGAGCAGTCGAGTGACAAAGATCCTGAGAAAGAAGAGGACGAAGATAAAGAAGACTTTCTTGAGATCAATGCCACATTGGTGATTTTTGCCGATGTAGAAAGCAAGAGTCGATTGAAGGTCATCAACAGGGAGGTCAACATGGCTGCTCCAGCTACCCCCGAGTACCTCAAGTGGTCCCAGACAGCTATCACCTTCGATCAGTCGGACCATCCCGCTCATGTCCCTACCCCAGGTCGACAGGCGCTGGTGTTGGATCCGGTGGTAGGAGGCACTCGGCTCCGCAAAGTTCTCATGGATGGAGGAAGTGGCCTGAATATTCTGTACGCTGATACCCTCAAAGGGATGGGCATTCCGATGTCCAGGCTCAGCGAAAGCAATATGCAATTCCACGGGGTCATCCCTGGGAAGAAGGCCAAGTCACTCGGACAGATTGCGCTAGATGTGGTGTTCGGCACTGACAAGAACTTTCGCAAAGAGAAGCTGACATTTGAGGTTGTAGACTTCAAGAGTGCGTATCATGCCATCCTTGGCCGTCCAGCGTATGCATGTTTCATGGCCCGTCCGTGTTACGTGTATCTCAAGCTGAAGATGCCCGGGCCCAAGGGTGTGATCACAGTCACAGGCAATCGACAGAGGGTTGAGGAGTGCCTCCAACAGGGCTCCAAGATCGCCGACATGCAGATGGCTGTAGTCGAGTTAGAAGAGTACAAGAAGACTGCTGATCCCGCCGATCTGTTGCGTTCCAAGAAGCCCACCACCGAGTCAGCTTTTCAGTCGGCAGGAGACTTGAAGCAAGTGCACATTCACCCGACAGATCCTACTGCTGCTCCCACCAACATCTCAATCACACTCGACAGCAAATAGGAAGCCGAGCTCATCCAGTTCCTCCGTGAGAACTGGGACATCTTTGCATGGAAGCCCGCTGACATGCCTGGTGTACCCAGGGGACTGGCTGAGCACCGTCTGAGAGTTGATCCGAAGGCCAAGCCTGTAAAAGAACACTTGCGCCGGTCGGCAACAGAGAAGCGGAAGGCAATCGGCGAGGAGGTGGCTCGACTCTTGGAGGCCAAGTTCATTCGCGAGATCTACCACTCCGAGTGGCTTGCGAATGTCGTCATGGTCCCCAAGAAGGACAAGTCGCTCCGAATGTGTATAGACTTCAAGCATATCAATTGGGCCTGCCCGAAAGATCATTTCCCTCTCCCCCGCATCGACCAGATTGTGGACTCGACTGCGGGGTGCGAGCGTTTGTCTTTTCTCGATGCATACTCTGGCTACCATCAGATCCATCTGTTTGGTCCAGATGAAATAAAAACGGCCTTCATCACCCCTTTCGGGTGTTTCTGTTACATCACCATGCCTTTTGGTCTGAAGAATGCTGGCGCTACTTTCATGCGCATGATTCAGAAGTGTCTCCTCGACCAGATCAGTCGGAATGTCGAGGCCTACATGGATGATATCGTAGTCAAGTCTCGCAAAGGTTCCGACCTGCTGACTGACTTGGCGGAAACATTCGCCAACTTAAGAAGATATGACCTCAAGCTGAATCCAACCAAGTGTACTTTTGGAGTTCTAGGTGGAAAGTTACTCGGTTATCTCGTTTCCGAACGAGGAATCGACATCAACCCCGAGAAGATCGGTGCCATCGTCCGAATGAAACGCCCCGAGCGTATTCACGATGTCCAGAAGCTTACTGGTTGCCTGGCAGCGCTGAGCAGATTCATTTCTCGTCTCGGAGAGAAGGCACTCCCTTTGTACCGACTGATGAAGAAATCTGATACGTTCGAGTGGAATTCAGAGGCAGAAGCAGCGTTTGTCCAGCTCAAAGCCCTGCTCTCCACCCAGCCGGTGCTTGCCGCTCCACACAGCAAAGAACCCCTGCTCCTGTACATTGCAGCCACCAATCAGGTCGTCAGTACAGTTCTTACTGTCGAGCGAGAAGAAGAGGGCAAGGCCTACAAAGTCCAGCGCCCAGTTTATTACATCTCTGAAGTGTTGACTCCTTCTAAGCAAAGGTACCCACATTACCAGAAGCTTGTCTATGGTATATATCTATCAGCGAAGAAAGTGGCGCACTATTTTCAAGATCACTCAGTCTCAGTCGTCAGTGATGCGCCTTTGAATGAAATCCTCAACAATCGAGACGCGACTGGTCGAGTGGCCAAATGGGCCATTGAACTTCTTTATTTTGATATCAAGTTTGAAGCAAAGAAAGCCATTAAATCTCAAGCACTTGCTGACTTCATGGCCGAGTGGATAGAACAGCAGCAGCCAGTCCAGATCCACTCGGAACACTGGACCATGTTCTTTGACGGCTCGAAGATGCTGAACGGTTCTGGTGCTGGTGTGGTATTGGTGTCTCCCAAGGGCGATAAACTCAGCTATGTCCTCCAGATTCACTTTGATTCCTCCAATAATGAAGCTGAGTACGAAGCACTCCTTTACGGGTTGCGTATGGCCATCTCGCTCGGCGTCCGTCGCCTGATGGTATACGGTGACTCGGATTTGGTGGTCAATCAAGTGATGAAAGAGTGGGATGTCAGAAACCCCGCCATGACCGGATATTGCAGTGCAGTAAGAAAGCTTGAGAAGAAGTTTGAGGGTTTGGAACTCCATCACGTTCCCTGAGTGAAAAATCAGGCAGCTGACGAACTGGCAAAAATCGGTTCCACTCGGAAGCCTGTGCCCAGCAATGTGTTCCTGGAGCATTTGCACTCTCCTTCGGTACAAGAGGACCCCTTCACCGAAGAGCCCCCGTAGCCTATAAGCGCCTCCAATCCGACTGAAGTTGATGTCCCAGCAGTCATAGATCTGGTCAGTGAGATTCTGGTGATAACTCCCGATTGGACGGTGCCCTACATCGCGTACAGCCTCAGGCGAGAACTTCCAGAAGACGAAGTTGAAGCTCGACAGATTGTCCGCAGATCCAAAGCTTTCACTGTTATGAATGGGCAGCTCTACAGGGAGAGCGTAACCGGCGTGGCTCAGCGATGCATTTCTCCCGAAGAAGGTTGACTGATTCTGGAAGAAATTCACTCGGGAACTTGCGGCCATCATGCGTCCTCTCGGACGATTGTTGCCAAGGCCTACCGAGCTGGTTTCTTCTGGCCGCGCGCCAATGAGATGGCTAAGGATATTCTGCGGCACTGTGAAGGATGCCAATTCTATGCAAACTTGTCGCACAAGCCTGCGTCTGCCTTGAAGACCATCCCACTCGTCTGGCCGTTCGCTGTATGGGGATTGGATATGATCGGACCTCTCCGCACGGGCCAGAGTGGTTTCACGCACCTTCTGGTAGTTGTCGACAAGTTCACTAAATGGATTGAGGCCAAGCCTATCAGGAAGCTGAATTCTCGCACAGCCATCAAATTCATGAGGGAAATAATATTCAGATACGGAGTTCCCCATAGTATCATCACGGACAATGGTTCTAATTTTGATTCGGAAGAGTTCAGAGCCTTTTGCTCCTCTCAAGGCACTCGGGTGGATTACGCATCCGTTGCGCACCCCCAGTCAAACGGTCAGGCCGAGCGAGCAAATGGCCTTATCCTTCAAGGGTTGAAGCCTCGACTCATGCGCGAACTCGATCACGCAGCTGGAGCTTGGGTTACAGAATTACCGTCTGTTCTGTGGGGCTTGAGGACAACTCCAAATCGGTCAACGGATCACACTCCTTTCTTCATGGTGCATGGGGCTGAAGCTGTCCTGCCGAGTGATGTTCTTCACAATTCTCCTCGGGTGGACCTTTACTCGGAGGTTGAAGCTGAGCAAGCACGCCAGGATGCTGTGGATCTCCTTGAAGAAGAGCGGGAAATGGCTTTGATCCGGTCGACTGCATACCAGCAAGATCTGCGTCGCTTTCATGCAAGGCACGTCAGGAGTCGGACCTTCCACGAAGGTGACCTCGTGCTCCGAGTGGATCAGCAGCGGCCTCACAAGCTAGCCCCCGCGTGGGAAGGCCCTTTCGTCGTCACCAAGGTGTTGAACAATGGAGCCTACCACCTCTTCAATCTCAAGAAGAACGCTGACGAGCCACGGGCCTGGAACGCGGATCTGCTTCGTCGATTCTACACCTGAAGGTTGATCTGTCTGATGTAATAAGAGTAAACTGTTTTGATTATCAAGGATATGACTCCTGCAGTCTTTTGTCGATTCCGATCGCACAATTCTGAGTTCAAGAATACTCCGAGTGCGAGCGATTTTCCACTCGGGGGGCTTAGCCGCGATTCCGCATCGCCTAAGTTTAAATCTATTCCGAGTGATGGGCGATCCTCTCACTCGGGGGCTTAGCTGCGACTCCGCGTCGCCTAAGTTCAGAACCTCGTCAAGCGAATAGCATCGCATTCACTCGAAAGCTTAGCCACGGTTCCGCATCGCCTAAGTCTAAATCTACTCTGAGTGATGGGCGATCCTCACACTCGAGGGCTTAGCTGCGACTCCGTGTCGCCTAAGTTCAGAACCTCGTCGGGTGAATAGCATCGCATTCACTCGAGAGCTTGGCTGCGAATCCGCTTCGCCCAAGTTAAAACGCTACTCCGAGTGATGAGCGATCCTCTCACTCGGGGGCTTGGCTGCGAATCCGCTTCGCCCAAGTTAAATCGTACTCCGAGTGATGAGCGATCCTCTCACTCGGGAGCTTGGCTGCGAATCCGCTTCGCCCAAGTTAAAACGCTACTCCGAGTGATGAGCGATCCTCTCACTCGGGAGCTTGGCTGCGAATCCGCTTCGCCCAAGTTAAAACGCTACTCCGAGTGATGAGCGATCCTCTCACTCGGGAGCTTGGCTGCGAATCCGCTTCGCCCAAGTTAAAACGCTACTCCGAGTGATGAGCGATCCTCTCACTCGGGGGCTTGGCTGTGAATCCGCTTTGCCCAAGTTAAATCGTACTCCGAGTGACGAGCGATCCTCTCACTCGGGGGCTTGGCTGCGAATCCGCTTCGCCCAAGTTAAAACGTTACTCCGAGTGATGAGCGATCCTCTCACTCGGGGGCTTGGCTGCGAATCCGCTTCGCCCAAGTTAAAACTCTACTCCGAGTGATGAACGATCCTCACACTCGGCGGCTTGGCTGCGAATCCGCTTCGCCTAAGTTATAAACATACTCCGAGTGACGAGCGATCCTCTCACTCGGGGGCTTGGCTGCGAATCCGCTTCGCCCAAGTTAAAACGCTACTCCGAGTGATGAGCGATCCTCACACTCGGGGGCTTAGCCGTGATTCCGCATCACCTAAGTTATAAACTACTCCGAGTGACGAGCAATCCTCTCACTCGGAGGCTATCTGCGAACCAGTCTTCGCCTAAGTTCTGATACTCACTCCCAAATGACGAGCGGTCCTCTCACTCGGGGGGCTTAGCTGCGAGTCAGTCCTCGCCTAAGTCCGAAATCAATCAAACAAATTTAAGACCCCTGCCGATGTCGCCGCCACTCGACAGCGGTCTCGGGAACTACACCTAGTGGGTGCACCCCGCGTGCCCCCACTGGACCAGAAACCACTCGACAAGACCTGATCTACTCGAGAGGAAATCAAGCAAAGGACTGAAAAGCAAATTCAGATAAATCCAGAGTATTCAGCATGGATAAAAGTTGCCCATGCAAATGACGAAAGTACTCGGGCCCAAGACCCGAAAGAAGTTTTAACGATACACCACCACTCGGCATACCGAGGCAAATTAAAAGTTTTTGATCACCAGCAAAGTTTTTTCAAGCTCCAGTGGGACTTGCAGGCTCGACGAAGGTGTCCAGGTCGATCCCGTCAGCGATCCGAGTGGCCGCTTCGATGAAGGTCTCCATGAAGTCCTGGAACTGGAGCTTCTTTGTGTTGGCCACCTGAAGTGCTTTCAGTTTGTCCTCCTTGACCTCCTTGCAATGGACCCTGACGAGTGAGAGCGCTATGTCAGCTCCGCAGCGTGCAGCAGATTTCTTCCATGCCTGCACTTGACCAGGGAGCTCGTCAAGCCGAGTCATCATTGACTCGAGGTCAGCCTGAAGTGAGTCTTCCGGCCACAGCTCCTTGTCGACCTTCTCCATTGCACCTCGCAGTCGAGCGACGTACTCCCGGACACCTGCGACTCGAGCTTCAAGCCGGAACATGTTCATAGCCATAGCATCTCCGACAGGTGACTTGCAAGGGTCCAGATTGGGCTCGACCGCCTCGGTCTCCTTCTCGAAGTCCTTGCAGAATTCTACATGAAGAAGATGGAAAGAATTAGTCACGATACTGTTCCCTGAAAATCAACGGAATTCACTCGACTGGATGAAGTTGGGATTAACGGAATTCACTCGACTGGAGAAAATTACCTTCAAGCAAAACATACATCTTCTGGGCGTAATCCCCCAGATAGGTCTCCAAGCCCTTTGCTCTCTTGGTTGCTTGGTCAAGCCTTTTGCTCCAGTCAGCTCGCTCCTGCTTCAGCTTCGTGTTCTCTTCCTCAAGCTTGCTGGCCGCGGCGAGCTTCTTCTCGGCAGCTTCAGTCTTCTCCCTCGCTGTCTTCTGAGCATCGGCGAGTGATCTGTCTTTGTCCTCCAGCGCCTTCTTCATGATATCTAAAGAAATAGCATTGTTGAGTCGCGCTCGGAGTCGACGGTTTTCAGCACGCACGTCTGCTCGAGTGGAGTCACTCGGTTCAAAGATAGAAGAAACAAATAATGAAGTACTCGATCAACAAAGTTTACCTCCTGAAGCCTTCAGATCAGCTTGCGCACGCTCCAGGTCTCTCCTCGCCAGTTCCAAGTCGAGCTGAAGCTGAGTCTTCTCCTTCTCCAAGTCAGCGTATCGAGTACCGAGCTCGCAGGCCTTCTGAGATCAACGACAAAAACAATTCAGCGGACAGAAATATGGGCTTCGAGTCCAAGTTCTAAGACTCCCGCCGACTGCCCGCAGTCGACGGCAGTCTCGGGGACTACACCCAGTGGGTGCACTCAGCGTGCCCCCACTGGAACGGTATCCACTCGGAACGGTCCGCCCGATCCGAGTGACGGCCAAACATAAAAAAAAACAAGGCAAAAGTTCTAAGACTCCCGCCGACTGCCCGCAGTCGACGGTAGTCTCGGGGACTACACCCAGTGGGTGCACTCAGCGTGCCCCCACCGGAACGGTATCCACTCGGAACAGTTCGCCCGATCCGAGTGACGGCCGAACAAAAAAAAAGATTGTCCACTCGACCAGGTCAGCCCTAGCCGAGTGCGTGACAAGCGATTACCAGTCGACAGACAGAAAACTGCCAGCGGGTGCAGAAGTCAAGTCATGGTAGACGGAAAGCGACACAATCAAAAAGCGCACTTACAAGTGCACTTACTTGGACGTTTGCCCGAAGCGCTGAGCTAGCGTCGTAAGCCAGCTTGCTGGCCTCGTACGCCTCCTTCGTACGCCGCATCATATGTTCGGCCTGCATCATCGCCTCCTTAGCAGCTCCAGTCTGATCTTCTGGAACACGGTGCAGAGGGAAGATGGTCTGTGAAGGGAGCGGCGATGTAGTCGGAAGGACTGGCGCTTGCGAGGCTGGCGCTTGGGAAACAGGCGCTTGTGGCGGAATGGCGAGCTCCACGGCCATCTGGGTCGGTGCTGTAATCGGTTCAGTCAGAGACGGGGCTGCGGGGTCGGTATCCATTGGCTCTGCATGTCACCAGTCGACATATCACATGACTGTCGAATGGTTTGAGAAGAATGTCAAATGTCAATATGCCATACCTTGGCGAGAAGTAGCTGCGTCCGGCGTGTCCTTCTCCGCGCTTTCCTCTCCTTGCCCCGGCGATGTCACCGAGGTAGCGGCTCTAACGATCAAGATCCACTCGGTCAGCAAAAATATGAAGTTCAGCAACAAGCTAAGCGAAGAGCAAGGATTCTTACGTTGAGGCAATCGGCACGTCAACCTTGATTCTGGGGAGAGCCTTCCGGGGCTTGGTGGTGGTGACCTTGGGCTGCTTGGCAACCTTTTCAATCGGCTCTGGCGTCGACGTCCGACTGCGCTTGAAGCTCCTGGTGGTCGACCCCCCGGCCCGACCCCGGTCGAGTGTTGGGTCGTGACGCTGCTTGGAACGCCCTTCAGTACGCGGAGGAGACACGACTTCAACTTCATCGCTCCCCGACGAGTCGTCACCGTTGCCTTCGCTGTCCTCGGCGTAGCTGATGCTGTCGCTGTCGCTCTCGCTCCCCGCTCCTCCAAGGTTCTGACTGCCATTCGGCACGGGTGAATACATGTTCGTGAGCTCCTGCAAAGATTCAAGTCAGTCAGCTGAAGACATATTCACTCGACAAGATACAAAAGCAATCGACAACGACATGACTCACCACGTTCGGCGGGTTCGCAGCTGAGAAAGGCGATACTCTTTTGGAACCCCGGGGGTTGTCTCGCGCACCAGTGATGCCGCGCAGCCATAGCGTGATGGTTTCCTCTGAGACATCTTCCGGGTGGGTACGAGTGGTATCGTCGACTCCTGAGTAATGCCACATCGGATGGTCCCGCGCCTGGAGCGGCTGGATCCGTCGACCCAGGAACACCTCCAACAGATCCAAGCCGGTCACTCCATCACGAATCAGATTCACAACACTGTTCATCAAGATCCCCACATTGGCCTTCTCTTCCTCGGCCACGGTCAGAGATGGGGGCACAGTGGGTCGATCCAGCGTGAAGGGAGGAAGGCCGGTCGACATGTTTGGGGACGCGACGTCGTGGCAGTAGAACCAGGTCGACTGCCAGCCCCGCACCGACTCCGGAAGGGTGAGCGCTGGGAATGCACTCCCCGTCCTCTTCTGAAGACCCAAACCCCCGCATAGCTGGATGACGTTGGTCCTATTATCACTAGCGTGGGCCTTCTTTACCGACTGAGAACGGATGGTAAAGATGTGCTTGAACAGACCCCAGTTGTCGGTGTACTAAAGTATGGGCCCCTTCAGTACCCCTTACTTGTGTACGGGCAGTTGTAGCCGAACCGCGGCAGGCCTTGCCGGGGAATAGCTAGGAGCAATCTCAAGACGAAGATAGTGCTTGCCGGCGAGGAGCGAGCCGGCAAGCCAGGAACCCGGCAAGCCTTGCCGGGAAGAGACGTTCAAGTCAACGACCGGACCAGAAGGCAGAAGGCCAAAGGGGTGCGAAGGCCCGGCAAGACCCTTGCCGGCAAGGCCTCGCGGCCGGCGAGACCCGGGCCCGGCAAGCCCCGGTCCCGGCAAGCATCGGACCCGGCAAGCCCCGGGCCCGGCAAGGATTCAGCCCCGGCAAGGCTCTGCACAGTGTAGCGCTATCGCTCCTGCGCAGCGGCCAGCCTTGTCGTTTAGGGTTTGTCCTCATGGTGACGTGGCGCGATGCTGGCCACGAGATGCTTAAGCGGTGCTGATGGGATGGCTGCTTTTGCCCATCCCCTGTAAAGCTTTTCCAAGCCCGAGACGCTGAGGGACACCTCGACGGGCACCTCACGGTGCATTTAATGAGCTTGTCCTAAGCCGTCAGGGTTAGGTATGATAACACTGTAGTGACCCTGTAGCTACTTCCCACCTCATACCTTATCCCTTACGCCACTGTGGTAGCCCCTTTGACTCATATAAAAAGGAGGCCCAAGGCATAGCTATGAGGGGAGCACTTCGGAAGCTCATTCTGCATGCGTAGCTGCTACTATAGCTCCCAGAACTTGGCCAAGAATATCCACAATAATACCATCAAAGCAGGAGTAGGGTTTTACGCATCCGTGCGGCCCGAACCTGGGTAAATTCCCCGTGTGCTGTTCGCTAGTTCTGCTCTTCGTGCAATCCTCTCCCCTTGCCGAACCGTAAAGGGATCTGCTCGATAGCGATCCCATAGGTGTTCGTTTCCCACGACATCTTTGGCGCGCCAGGTAGGGGGATCGAGGTTGTGCGAACCTGATCTAGCGATCAACGCGTCAGATCTTCGATCATTTTCATCACCATGGCTCCCAAGAAGAAGGGTTTCATGGCGGTTGGTCCATCTGCGTCCGTCGTACCTGATGCTGCGCGCACAGGCGACGGGGTAGGCGCGGGTGGAGGAGGTGGAGGCTCCGAGCTTCCACGGCGTTCCGGCAATCCGAGCCGGACGAGCAACAGGTCCAGGGATGGAGCTGCGCAACCTGCGGGTGGTGCAGCGACATCCAAGGATGGAGCGGCGCCTTCCAGGATGAATACACCGGCGCATGCACCGCGACCTTCTCAGGGCGCGCGTGACGTGCGGCCTCAAGATGTTGGTGGTTCTGGGCGTCCGCATGGGAAGTCCCCTGTACATCATTCCCAGGGTGCGCAGGGCCAAGATCCACGCCAGCGCGCTGGTGGAGGCCGCGCGCGGGTGCAGAGTCGTGATGATGCTCCTTCTAACCCGGTTAGGAGTTTGAGCACCTCACGTTCTTCGCACCTATCGCCGCCGCCTACGCCTGCAGAGGCGTTGGCGCGGGCTCAGCTGCTCCTAGACTTCCCTCCCGCCGCGGAGAAGCTAGACGAGTGGCGAGCTGCTATCCAGAGCCTCATTGGCCTAGCCAACAACGACGTGCCGCAGCAGGGTGAACCCTCGCGGCTGCCGTCGTCTAGGCTGGTGCGTGCCGATGGAGAGAAGACCGGAGCTGGAACGACCACGTTGCGTTCCCCTCCGTTGCGTCAAGAGCGGTCGATAACTCGGCGGACCAGCGCCCGTGAGGATGATTCCACGGCGTCGTCTGATCCTCGGGTTCGCCGCGATCAGCGTCACGTTCTTCGGGAACGGAAGAAGGAGGACGCTCGAACCACCATCGAGCGCCGAAGGGAAGCGCGTCGCCAGTCCGACAAGCGCGCTGGGATCACTGTTGACGAGCCCGCGCCAGGGTATCCTGGCTACCTACCTTACGAGGTGGGTTGTCCAGCGTTTACTCGTGAGCTGCGGCAAGTCCAGTGGCCCAGCTCCCGCTCCTTCAAGCCGGAAGTACCGGAGAAGTACGACGGCAAGACTCATCCGTCCGAGTTCTTGAGCATCTACACCATCGCGGTGCAGGCTGCCGGGGCTCGTGACGATAAGGTGCTGGCTAACTATTTTCCGTTGGTGCTGAAGCCCAACGTGAGATCGTGGTTGATGCACCTGCCCGAGAATTCCATCTCTTCTTGGGCCGACCTGTGCCATCAGTTTGTTGGCGCCTTCACCGGCGGCCATCAAGCTCCTGGCCAGGAGAGTGATCTGCACATCATTCCTCAGAAAGAAGACGAAGAGAAGACCGCATTTATCACCCCATGTGGCACATACTGCTTCTTGCGTATGCCTTTCGGGCTGAAAAGTGCTGGGTCGACCTTCGCTAGAGCTGTCCAGATCGGTTTCGAGACCCAGCTCCATAGAAATATGGAAGCTTACATGGATGACATAGTGGTCAAAACCAAGGACAAAGCAACGCTCATTCAAGATCTGGAGGAGACATTTGCAAATTTGCGTAGGATCAACCTGAAGCTCAACCCGGAGAAGTGCGTGTTTGGCGTTCCATCCGGCAAGCTTCTTGGGTTCTTTGTATCTCAGCGTGGAATTGAAGCTAATCCCGACAAGATCAAAGCAATTGAGCAGATTGAAGCACCAAGACGAGTCAAGGATGTGCGCCGCCTCGCCGGCTGCGTCGCTGCTTTGAGCAGGTTCATCTCAAAGTCTGCTGAGCGCGCCCTGCTTTTTTTCAAAATTTTGAAGAAGGCAGGTCCAATGAAGTGGACTCCGGAAGCGGAGGCAGCGCTGCAGGATTTGAAGAGGTACCTCTCTTCTTCGCCAGTACTAGTCGCGCCTAGGCCACAAGAGCCGTTGCTGCTATATCTAGCGGCAACAAATCAAGTGGTTAGTGCTGCGCTGGTGGCGGAGAGAGAAGCAGAGGAGGATGCAGCGGCAACGGCAGGCCCGCCAAGCGGCTTGCCGGGGGCAGCCCCGGCAGAGTCTGGTGCCGGCAAGGAAGGATTTGCGCAGTCAAGTTTAGCAGCACAGAAGAAGAAGATGGTGCAGCGCCCGGTCTATTTCGTCAGCTCCCTGTTGCAGGGGGCTAGGTCGAGATATTCTGGTGTGCAGAAGCTGCTCTTCGGCCTTCTCATGGCCTCGAGGAAGCTGCGCCATTACTTCCAAGCACATGAGATCACCATCGTCACTCGCTTCCGTTGCAACGGATTCTCCGGAACCCGGAAGCGACTGGCAGGATTGTAGAGTGGGCGTTGGAGCTGTCATGCTTTGGTCTCAGGTTCGAAAGTACTTAAACTATCCAGAGCAGAGCCTTGGCAGAGTTCATTGCAGAATGGACGCCAACGCCAGACGACGAAGTTCAAGAATCAGTGACCCCCGGGAAGGAATCAGGGCAAACATGGGTCATGTACTTTGATGGAGCCTTTTTGCTGCAAGGCGCCGGTGCCGGTGTGCTGCTTGTCGCACCCACCGGAGAGCACCTCAAGTACGTCATCCAGATGCATTTTCCCCAGGAGAGATCGACCAATAACACGGCAGAGTATGAAGGATTGCTTGCCGGTCTCAGGATCGCGGCAGACCTTGGGATCAGGAAGCTCATCGTCAGGGGTGACTCCCAGCTCGTCGTGAGGCAGGTCAACAAAGATTATCAGAGCCCGTTGATGGAAGCTTACGTTGATGAAGTGAGGAAGCTGGAAGAGCGCTTTGACGGTCTTCAGACAGAGCATGTTCCTCGATCAGAGAACAGCATTGCTGACGACCTGTTGAAACGTGCCGCACTCAAGTTACCTGTGGAACCAGGGACTTTTGTGCTCCGCTTGACTCAACCATCCGTGTCGCCATCGACAAGGCCTGATAAGAGAAGAAAGTTAAGTACCGGCGAGCACATCTCGGCAGGGCTTCCCGAAGCCCCCGGCAAGAATCTTGCCGGGAACGACCCGGTTGCCGGTGAGCAGCGGCTTCGTGCAGAGCCTCAGGTTCTTGCCGCCGAAGCAAGCGCCCCTGCGACCGAAGAAATACCAGTTGCCGGTGAGCAGCTGCTCCGCCAAGAACCTCAGGTTCTTGCCGTAGAAGCAAATGCTCCCGCAGCTGAAGAGTTGCCTTTAGTCCTTGTCGTCGAGCCGCAAGCTCCGGCATGGGCGCAGCAAATAGTCCATTTCCTTCAGACAGGAGAACTCCCTGAAGAGCAGGAAGAAGCTGAAAAAGTAGCCCGTCAGTCAAGTATGTACCAGTTCGTCGACGACGTCCTGTACAGAAAGAGACCCAACGGTGTGAAATTGAAGTGCATTCCTCGGGAAGATGGACTAGAACTGTTGGCAGAGATTCATGGGGGCATATGTGGATCCCACATAGGCTCAAGGGCCCTTGCCGGCAAGGCATTCCGACAAGGATTCTTCTGGCCTACTGCTCTCCAGGATGCAACTGCACTAGTAACCAAGTGTGAAGCGTGCCAGTTTCATTCGAAGCAACTTCATCAGCCAGCTCAAGCTCTCCAGACGATTCCTCTCTCCTGGCCCTTCTCGGTCTGGGGGCTCGACATACTGGGTCCCTTCCCCCGCGCTGTCGGGGGCTTCGAGTACTTGTACATCGCCGTCGACAAGTTCACGAAGTGGCCAGAAGTGGAAGCAGTGAGGAAGGTGACGGCACAGTCAGCGGTCAAGTTCTTCAAGGGGATTGTGTGCCGTTTTGGTGTGCCGAACAGGATCATCACCGACAACGGTACGCAGTTCACTAGTCGCACCTTCAAGCAGTACGTCCAAGACCTTGGCGGCAAGATTTGTTTTGCCTCTGTTGCTCACCCGAGGAGTAACGGCCAAGCGGAGAGGGCGAACGCTGAAGTGCTGCGCGGTCTCCGGACCAGAACTTTCGACAAGCTGCGCAAGCATGGAAGACGCTGGATTGATGAGCTGCCGGCGGTTCTTTGGTCGATCAGGTCGACGCCAAATCGAGCCACCGGCCAGACACCCTTCGCTCTGGTCTACGGAGCGGAGGCAGTTCTCCCCACGGAACTCATATACGGGTCACCTCGAGTGCTCGCTTATGATGAGCTTGAGCAAGAACAGCTGCGGCAAGGCGACGCGCTGCTCCTTGAGGAGAACCGTCTTCGGGCTGCTGTGCGAGCCGCTCGCTATCAGCAAGCTTTGCGCCGCTATCATAGCCGCAAGGTTCATGCCCGGAGTCTTGAGGAAGGCGACCTTGTTCTTCGGCGCGTTCAGTCGGCCAAGAATTCCAACAAGTTGACGCCGAAGTGGGAAGGCCCTTACCGGGTAGTGCGAGTCACCAGGCCTGGCGCTGTCCGCCTGGAGACCGAAGAGGGCTTGCCGGTGAGCAACTCCTGGAATATCGAGCACCTTCGCAAGTTCTACCCGTGAAGGGCAGTTGTTGGGTTTCTTGCTGTGATAGCGATACGGCCAGCAGGCTGCTGACGACCCGAATCCAGCGCTCGCGGCAGCGTAACGCTCCGGCAGGATCCCGGCAACGCCATTCTGTACTAATCTTGCCGGATGGCATGTGATCCTTTGTACAGAGCAGGCACATCTTTTGTGCATAGTTAATGAGTTTGCAGTGCTTTACGTTTCTTGCCGATTTCATGCTCTATGTATGCATGTGTTTATCTGAAGTGTATATTGCGCTTGCCCCGATTTCCTGCCGTAGTAGCGATACACCACGCTGAACACTGTCGGACTCCGGTCCAGTGCTCGCGGCAGCATAACGCTCCGGCAAGCTCCTGGCAATGCCCTCCTGTGAGATCTAACGAACCGTCCAGGTTCCATAACATTTATTTTCTCTTCTTTCTTTTTCTTAAAGAGATAGAAGATTCCCTCGCGCGCAAGTTTGCCGGGGGGGAAGGGGAATGATGGAATGGATACCAGGGGACGTTCAAGGTTGATGCTTTGCCGGGAGAAGAAAAGAATAGCGGCGAAAGCCAGAGCTAAGGTTGCCGGGAGAAGAAAAGAATAGCGGCGAAAGCCAGAGCTAAGTTGCTGACCCCTTTAGCAGATTTCAATTTTTTGTAAGGCTATATCCCTTGAACGATTTCGGCTTTGTATGGAAAACCTGCACGCGATGGAATCTTGTCGCGATTAGGCTGCGCCCTTATTCCGTTTCGAGTCCGCTCAACGGTTTAGGTGGCCGCGCTGAAAGCGTCAAGGTTTCTTGCCGTGAGCAGCACCGCCTGCTGAACGCTGTCGGGCTCCGGTCCAGCGCTTGTGGCAAGGCCATGCTCCGGCGAGTGCCCAGTAAAGCGTAGGGTATATGCTATACAAAGAGAGATTGATCAAGGGGGAATAGCATGCATAGATTCAGATAGAGCAGATTATATATAAGATAGTCGCCACGTTACTAACATAAGACCAAATGTTTGTCTTTTACATGTAACGCGGCGGCAAGACAAGGAGAAAGATAAGGAGGGCTACAGTTAATCTCGGCGGTTGCCTTCTACCCTCTTCACTTGGCCTATCCGTTCGACGATGGGCGCGACAAGCTCCTGCAGAGCCTTGGCGTCCGCATCCTTCGGCAGGCGGCCGAAGACCTTGGTGAAATCGACGCCGGGATTCCTGTACGCCACTTTCATCAGCAGCATCTGGACCACGTCCTGGCAGAGCTTCCTGGACTCGCTGGCGAGCTTGCCGGAGTGGGTTGCTTGGAGTTGCTTGAGCGCATCGATGAGACCTTCGAAGAACATGGTGATCCTGGCGCTCTCGCTTATCCTGTCGCTGGCAGAATACCCGAAGCCCTGAAGGTTCATGCCCTCCAGCTCCGCGGCAAGCCTCTTGGCGACGTCCACCAGCCTGGCGGTCCAGACCTCTGTGCCGGTGACATAATCTTGATGCGTGGCGTAGGCGTTCTTGAGTAGCTCCTGCTCGTCGTGGAGGTCCTTAGCCAAGGTCTTTCCGCGAGCTCGGGCAGCTTCCAGGGACTCCTCCAACGTGGATAGTTTCAGCTTCAGATTTGCAATGGAGTCATTGGCGGAGGCGAGCTGTTTGATCTTCTCGGACGCGGCGAGCTGCATCTCCACCAGGCTGTGGAGGGTTTTCTCCTTCTCGGCCTCGAGGGCAGCGATCTTCTTGCCGTGTTCCTCGAGAATGGCTTCCAGCTTCTTCGCCTTCCCCTCCAGCGAGTTCTTGACGGTCTCCGCAGCCTCGGCAGCGTAGAGTGCCTCCTTGAGCTTGCCGGCGTGGTCTGCAGTCAGAGCGGCGAGCGCTGCCGTTTGGCTTTGTTCAAGCTCCTGGACCCGCCGCGCGACAAGACTTTCGAGCTCTTCATCCTTGTTGCGAAGCTTGGCGGCAAGCGCCGCCTCGCGGGCGGCAAGGTCTTCTTCTTGGGCGTCAAGGCTGATGCGGCGCTGCGTCAAGAGGGCTTCTGCCGCGGCGGCTTGCTGGGCGGCCTCCTCCTGCGCTTTCTCGATGTCTGATTGCTTCAGCAGGAGGACGTTCCGCTCTTCCGCCAGCTGCTCCCGATAAATATTCAGCTCTTGGAGGGCCTCGCCATACCAAGCCTGTGTCTCCGTGATGCGTTGTTGGAAGTCTCCTTCCGCGGCCTCGACGAGCGCTGCCCGGGAGTCCAGTTTCTCCTTCCGGGCGCGGTAGAGCGTCTGGAGCTTCTGATAATTGTCATTCATGGCCTGAAGTAGCTGCTCCTCCTTGAGCTCACTGACGGCAGCGACGGTGATTTCCCCGTCAAGATGCTCTCCTTCAACCAGCTCTTTGATGCTTGCCGACCCCGGCATGCTGACGACGTTCTTGCCGGCCCTGATATATTGGCTTGAGGGAGGGGCCTGGAACGACGAGGATTGGTCTTCGGCAGTCGAGGGCCCCGCGGCAGTAGAAGCGCCTGGCGCTCCTGCGGCGGAAGCGCCGTCAGTATTGCCGCGGGTCTCCTCGCCGGCTCCCTCGGCGGCCTTGGCGGCCTCGGCGGCGGCATGCTTGGCGGCCTCTTCGGCAGCAACCTTGCCGGCTTCAGTGGCGGCATCCTTGGCGGTCTCTTCAGTGACGGCGTCAGTATCCATGAGCTCTGTCAGAAGAAGATTGAAGATCAAGGAGTTAATTAAGATGAAGCTGGGAAGGAAGTTCAAAAAAAAAAAAAACAAGAGAGAGAAAAGATTTCTAAGGACGAGTGGTTCACCTGCGTCAAGGTCGTCGCGGTAGAACCCGCCTGAAGATTCCTTTGTGGGCTGCGTGGTCGACGGGTGCGGCATGTCGAGGGTGGTCCTTGCCGGCGACCTCTGTTGCTGCTCTGTTCCTGCGCGCCCCAAGATGTTAGCTGTGAAGATTACCGCCCCGGCACTCGCCAGCGGAAAGAGAGTAATTGGCTCACGCTGGGGGCTGTGCCGGGGGCTGCGGCGAGGATTGTGCCTTGGGCTTGGCTCCGGGCTGGACTCGATAGTCACCGGCTCTTCAGAAGTGCTTGCCGGCGGCTCGACGCCCGTGAAAATCTTGGCCTTCTTGGCCATCCTCTCCGCCAAGGTCTCTTCATCCCTGTGGAGGCAAGATCATCAAGATTAATCAAGGAAATCAGAAAGCAAGAACGGAAGCTGTGGCAGAACACTTACTCCTCTTCTTCCTCCTCGTTCTCGAGGATGGATAGGTCGAAGGCGGCCTCCGTCACAGTGCTTGGCGGAGGAGGAGAGGTCGTTCTGGGGCGCTTGCCGGCGACGGTTTGCCGCGTTGCCTCGTCGGCAACGGCTTGCCGCGCCGCTTCGTCAGCAGCCTCCTTGCCGGAGGCTTCATCGTTTGGCGCTGGCTGGTAAGCAGGAGCGCCGGTGCTGGCCTTCCGAAGGATGCGCCTCCGTGCCTGTCGAAGAGCTGGGGGCTCCTCTTCCTCCTCCTCTTCCTCGTCGGCGGCCGCTCCAACAAAAGGGCCCCCGGCAGCGGCTCCGCTCTGCTCCCTGGCAGCCTGACCTCGCCCGGCAAGATTTTCCCGCAGCAAGTCCTCGCCCTCGCTGGACTCGGCGCTGCCGGCTTCTTCGGCAAGGTTCGCCTCTTCCGCCCTGTCGGCGATGTGGGCGAGCTCCTCCTCTGTGGTGGCGCGGACAAGGTCCTCCTCGCGGATGGCCTTCTCCGTCAAGTTGTCGAAGAACGCCAGCACCTGCTCCGCGGACGGCTCGATCCACCTCTTGTCGATGCTATGGGCATTGAACACCGGCATCATGGTGATGATGGAGGTGAGTGATGAGTTGTTGCACAGTGGAACGACGCCCGCCGGCAAGTTCCCCACTGTTCCAGAATTGAAGAGTTGTTGGCAGAGGGCTGCGTGCCCCATGGCTGTTAGATTATTATCCAGCCCAGGCCGCACCCTCATGACGTCGGCGGCATTCGTGTACTCCCAGGCAGGACGCCCTTTGTTCTGCAGTGGGGCGATGCGCCGGCGAAGGAAATCTGAAGCAATCATCTCCACCTTCAGCCCGGCAGCCTTGAGGCGGAGTATCCTGGTGGTGGCGATGGTCAGCTTGCTGTCGTCAGGGTCCGCAGCACCCCAATCCTTGCCGCGGACCACCTTCTGCTTCCGCACCTCGCAGAACGGTAGGGGCTCCTTTTCTCAGACCCAGCACCACTTGCTGCGCCACTCATCCCATCTCTCGCGATAGAGCCCCTCTGGGTACGTCTCCTTGGTCGCCGTCCTCGGAATCCAAGCGATGCTACCGGAGAGGGCGTCACCCTTTTGGGTGCGGGGGTAGAAGTAGTGCCGGAAAAGTGCTGTGCTCGGGATGACCCCAACGAAATTTTCGCAAAGGTGCGCGAAGACGGACATGCAAGTCACGGCATTCGGCGTGAAGTCTAGCAGCTGGAAGCCGTAAGTGATCATGATATCTACGAAGAAATCCGAGTACGGAGGGCAGAGGCCGCACCAGAAGTAATCGGCAAAGAAGGGATAATCCCCTGGCTCTGCCCTACGAGAAGCTACACTCACTTTGGTGGCTGGATGCGCCGTGGTCTCCTTCGCCCATGCGAACTGGTACCTCTTCTTCAAGGCCTTCGCATCAAGCGTCGGGGGGAAGACAGCGCGCTCCTTCCGCATCTTCACCAGCTTGCTCTCCGCGGCGGCCGCTTCCTCCGCCTTGCCCTTGCCCTTGCTCGGCTTGGGCGGCATGGTGGCTATGGGAGTGGGCGTTGAAGACGTCGAGAGCGCGGTGGAGGCAGGCGGAGGGAGAAAAGCTCTGTTTTGGGCGCAAGGAAGAAGACGGTGGCGACGGTTCTGAGATTGAGATTGGAAAGGTGAAAGCGATGGGGGGGTAAATGAGCAGCGTCTCTGCGATTCCTTTTTTATGGGGAAGGCGCGGGGCTGGCTCTTTAACCGCCCGCTTTTACTGCGCGCCCACGTCTCCCGCGTCGCGCGATTAATGCGCGTAGTGGAGGGGCGTGGTAAAAGAGATCATGATTACGGACAGTTATTCCCTGCCACGTGCACCCGTGCACTGTTTTGGGCCTAGCCCAACAGGCCTGGCATCCGTGTATGGCCTAGGCCCGGGGGCTCCTGTCGGTGTACTAAAGTATGGGCCCCTTCAGTACCCCTTACTTGTGTACGGGCAGTTGTAGCCGAACCGCGGCAGGCCTTGCCGGGGAATAGCTAGGAGCAATCTCAAGACGAAGATAGTGCTTGCCGGCGAGGAGCGAGCCGGCAAGCCAGGAACCCGGCAAGCCTTGCCGGGAAGAGACGTTCAAGTCAACGACCGGACCAGAAGGCAGAAGGCCAAAGGGGTGCGAAGGCCCGGCAAGACCCTTGCCGGCAAGGCCTCGCGGCCGGCGAGACCCGGGCCCGGCAAGCCCCGGTCCCGGCAAGCATCGGACCCGGCAAGCCCCGGGCCCGGCAAGGATTCAGCCCCGGCAAGGCTCTGCACAGTGTAGCGCTATCGCTCCTGCGCAGCGGCCAGCCTTGTCGTTTAGGGTTTGTCCTCATGGTGACGTGGCGCGATGCTGGCCACGAGATGCTTAAGCGGTGCTGATGGGATGGCTGCTTTTGCCCATCCCCTGTAAAGCTTTTCCAAGCCCGAGACGCTGAGGGACACCTCGACGGGCACCTCACGGTGCATTTAATGAGCTTGTCCTAAGCCGTCAGGGTTAGGTATGATAACACTGTAGTGACCCTGTAGCTACTTCCCACCTCATACCTTATCCCTTACGCCACTGTGGTAGCCCCTTTGACTCATATAAAAAGGAGGCCCAAGGCATAGCTATGAGGGGAGCACTTCGGAAGCTCATTCTGCATGCGTAGCTGCTACTATAGCTCCCAGAACTTGGCCAAGAATATCCACAATAATACCATCAAAGCAGGAGTAGGGTTTTACGCATCCGTGCGGCCCGAACCTGGGTAAATTCCCCGTGTGCTGTTCGCTAGTTCTGCTCTTCGTGCAATCCTCTCCCCTTGCCGAACCGTAAAGGGATCTGCTCGATAGCGATCCCATAGGTGTTCGTTTCCCACGACACCAGTGGGCGGGACAACCCAAGAAACACTCACACATCGTCACGAACGCAGCGAGATACGCAATTGCGTTGGGAGGAAAATGATGCAACTGAGCCCCGAAGAAATTCAGAAAACCGCGGAAGAAGGGATGCGGGGGCAGAGCAAAACCTCTCTCCAAATGGGTGGTCAGGAGGACCCGCTCGCCCTCGCGCGGCTCCGGCTCCGCTTCCGTCCCCGGCAACCTCCACGACCCGGCCGCAACCAGGCCGTTAGCGACGAGCTTCTCCACGTCCAACGCCGTCACGGTTGACGGCAGGAAATCACCCTGCATCCATCCGGGTGGCGCTGCGGCCCGGGCGCTCGAGGGCTTCTTCCCCTTCGTCGTCTTCTTGGGCGCCATTGTTGCAGCGGCGAGCGGATTCGATCTGAGCAGTGCGGCGGCGGGGCAGAAGAAGCGGAGGAGATGAGGGGAAAATGAGCGCACTATCGCAAATTCCCCTCCCCTCTCGTTTTTTATGTCCGTCGACCCGAGTCACTGACTCGTGGGCCCGCCAAGTCCCTGTGTATCCCACTAACGGAGGGGCCGCGATATGTGGCGATAAAGGTGGCGCGAGGATCGAGAGGCCGCTTCCCCGTCGGTTGCGTCATCCCTGCTCGGCGCGCGTTCCCCAAAATTTCGAATCCCGCGAAATCCGGGCCGGACAGAGCGTCCTGTCACATCTGAAGATCCTGTTGACCATTTGGACTCGAACCTGCATCTAAATTCACTCAGAAGAAATGACAAGCCGAATAGATCAAGGCAGACGTTGGAAGGCCCCGTCGTCACAGATATCGGAAAGATCTCGAAGCTCATTCAGAACGCTGAGTTCGACAGAACCTGCACTGCACCTTCTCCACTCGAGCCCTGATCCATTCGGGGGCTAATGACGAGGATATGTACTTAGGGTAGGGTGCTAGGCCCGTCCTACATATCCCACCTAAGGACACCACATTGGAGGACTACAAGACTACGAGAGAGATTCCGACTGAACTAGCCATGGCGTATGAGTCACTCGGAAGACCCCCCCTCCACTCGACGGTCAGCTCTCACTCGGAGGGGCCGTCAATCACTCGACCGCAGAAGACCAAGAGTCTCCCCAGGGAGGCCAACGGGCAGGCCTTACGCTCGCCGCCTTAACTGGCATTTATTGTATACGTTACCAGTAACGCCCCCCCCCCTTTTATTACCTACAATCAAACCCCTAAATGCCAGACGTTTAGGAGGGGCAGCGCACTCTATATAAGCCACCCCTCCCCACTGGCACAAGGGTTCGCAATCCTTTGTAAACACAACGCACATATCACTCGACAGAGTAAGCTCCCCGGAGCACCTGAGACGTAGGGCTGTTATCACTTCCGAGTGAGGCCTGAACTCATACATCTGTGTGTACACCCTCGCCGTAGCTAGGACTCTGCCCTCTCCTTTCGTACCCCTACCATCTAATGTCAGGCACGTTCCCACGACAGAGCCTTCGTGGCCTGGCTTATAATATAAGGCTATATGACTTTAATTTGTGTCTAGAGTTGTGTTGTGATATCTTCCCGTGAGTCTCTGATCTTGATCGTGCACATTTGCGTGTATGATTAGTGCACGATTGAGTCGGGGGCGTCACAAGACGGCGGCGCTTCGTCCCGAAAGTCTTCTTCTGATTTTTTCTAGGGCAAATGGCTTCATATAGCAGAAGGAGGGGCCCGGAGGCCTGCCAGGGACCCCGCAAGCTTGGGGGGCGCGCCTAGGGGGGTAGGGCGCGCCCCCCAGGCTTGTGGCTGCCTGGTGGGTCCCCTCCTGTTGATTCTTTCGCCAATATTTTTTATATATTCCAAAATAATTCTCCGTAAATTTTCAGGTCATTTGGAGTTGTGCAGAATAGTTATCTCCGTTTCACCCCTTTCAGGTCCAGAATTCCAGCTGCCGGCATTCTCCCTCTTTATGTGAATCTTGCAAAATAAGAGAGAAAAGGCATAAAAATTATACCATAAAGTGAAATAATGATAAAAAATATAATAATTATCAATAAGAAATCATGATGCAAATTGGACGTATCAGCTGCCCCCGCCGCGCTTGTTGCGCCGGCCACCGTCAGCTTGCTGCTGTGGCGCGGGTGGCGCCTGTGGTAGCGGGAAGAAGCCCGGTGGCGGGGGAGGGCGCGACACCGGCTGAGTCGGCGGTGGTGGTGAAGGCGCGCCGCGAGTGGTGCCGGCGGTGAGGGCGGTGTGCTGCACCTGCTTCTTCACCTTCTGCATCCGGCGTTCCTCCAAATGCAAGTATGCGACAACTTGTTAAAAAGTGGGCTGCGGCAACAAGGTGAGATTAGACGCGGCGTTACCGAAGTCCTCATTGAGGCCGGCGGTGAGGGTGCTAAGCATGAGTTCGTCGGAGACTTTGGCACCGATGTCACGAAGTTCATCGGCGAGCATCTTGAGGCGCATGCAATAATCATCGATGGAGGAGTCATCTTGATGGCACCCAAAAAATTCTTGCTGCAAGAATACAAGGTGCTGAAGCTTGTTGTCGGTGAAGAGCGCGTTGATCTTGTTCCACACGGCGCAAGCATCATCATCCTCGGAGACGGCCGTGTGGAAGATGTCCTTCGAGACGGCAAGATAGAACCATCAGATGAGAGTGGCCTCAATGGCCGACCACTCCGGGTCGGCCTTCATGACCGCGTCGTCGATGGAGCCATCGATGTGCTCGGTGAGGAAGTACTCGCGGAAGACGAGGTTGAAGTAAGTCTTCCATGCGTAGTACGAGGAACTAGACTGATCAAGACAGATGGGGACGCGCTCATAGATGTTGAGGTCGCGGACGTCGGCGGCGGAGGGAGCATCGACGGTGAACGGGTTGGAGTTGCCAGAGATGGAGGATGTGGGGGAACCCATGGCAGTGGCGTGGAGGGAAGGAGGGGAGGCGGCCGGGTAGGGAGAGGGGTTAGGGTTTGTGGAAGGAGTAGCGGCGGCGGGAGAGGCTGGCGGCTGCGGTGGGAGGAGGTGGGGCGGCGGCGGCAGGAGGGCGGCGGCAGGATGCGGCGGTGGCAGGAGATCGCGGAAGCAAGGAAGGAATCGACTTACTAAACTGATACCATGTTAGATGGAAAGATGAGATTGCACGCATCGATGTTTCATTAACAGATGCATGGTGCACATATATAGGTACAAGGGGTGCCGACCTCTACTTGTCTCCTAAGATGTACAAATATACGTGGGAGAGAGGAGGTACGACGTAATAAATACAATGCCCTAGTCCTATACATGTATACATGGTCAACATGAGGAATTCGAGGGTAATCTTAACTTGGTGAAGTTATAATTATGCGAGGGTGTTAAACAATGTATTACAGTTAGGTGCGGCAAGCCTTGCCTTGCGCACTAGAGATATTCTGTTATTCTCTGTAATCTTTATCTCTCTATTCAACCTCCTGTAATATCTCTCTGTTGGTTTAAACACCACCCAAATACCTTGTAACACAAGCAATGATCAATATATATATTATGCGGGCTGTCGTGTATGACATTTGAGACGCTTCAACCAATCTCTACTCCTAATGTCTCAGTTGGTAGCCTAGCATCCACGGTTTTTTTTCGTCCCCCACTTTCGTCTGGTTTTTTTTTCGTCTCTTCTCCCACCTTCCTCTTCCCCTCGATTTTACCTCGCACGTCACCAAAAAAACCAGGCAAGGAGGCTCCCCTCGCACGTAACGAAAGAAAACCAGACGACGAGGCTCCTCTCGCACGTAGCAAAAAAAAAACCCAGATGAACGAGGCTCCCTCGCTCAATCCCTCGCTACCCCTAGCTCGTCTCCCCGTCTCCAGCCGCCGCCGCCGCACCCTAATCCCCGATCTGGCTATCCACCTCACGCCGATGTGGTGTCTCCCAGCGATGACCCCCTCCTCATGCCCTGGCCGTCCTCCTCCTCAAGACGTCACCATCGCGTCCCCTCCTCCGGGATTCGGCCATGGCCGCCACCGATGCCCTCCTCTCCATTGCCGCCTTCATCTCCACGTCGCTATCTCTCAACCTCCATCGATCTCCTCCCGGATGGATCCGTCCACGTCGCTAGATCGAGGGAGGGGGACCTCCACCTTCGTCGTTCTTCTCCCTCCCCGACCTCCCGTAGTTGTGCTCCACGGATCTGGCCGTGGCCACAACCGACACAGCTTCCCCGGCCACCACCAACGACGCCAGCGAGGTGGACATGGTTATCGTTGCCGGATTCATGGAGGAGCTCACCCCGGCCTTCTCCTCGTTTTCCTCCACGGTCGCGTCTCCTGATCCCTGGCGGTGCTTTGCTACGGGTAACGATGGGCAATGGTGAGTCATCCCCTACTCCTTCCTCCTCTCTGCTCTGCATTTGATTGGGGTTTCCGTGTGTAGTATATGTGTAAGTGTTGTACTCTTGTAGAACAACATTAAGAGGATGTGATATCAGCTAGCTGAATTTTTTCCAACTCCTGCACTAAAAGGATGTAAGTCGCCATCCAAACGATCGAAACACACATGAGCCTGTAATATCTTAAGCAATTTGTCTCTCCGGTACATGGTTATCGACGTGTAAATTTTGGTAAGCTTATACTGTCGATCTTATGGTAAGGTGACCCTGTCAATACTAATACCAGTTTTGTGAGTGCATGCATGTTCTTGTCATCTCAACTAAATCTGGGTGGCCAAGTTTCCACAGAAAGGTTCAAGATTTTCAGTCATACACTAGCTGTCACACACCCAGACTTTATGAACATGTGATTTGTCATCTCAATTAATCGACGATTTTTGCTTGACAGGTGATTGAGGCAAAGTCTGCGTTTGAGGCAAGGACAATAAAAATGATGGAGCTTTTGGTGCTCAGCACCTTAAAATGGAGGATGCAAGCTGTTACTGCTTGCTCGTTTATTGACTACTTCCTTTGCAAATTCAATGATCATGACACACCCTCCATGCTCGCATTCTCCCGCTCGACTGACCTCATCCTGAGCACAGCTAAGTGTATGAAAGTTAAATCAGATCCCCTTTTTTAGTATTCATCGACCAATGTGTTAAATCAGATCTCACTTTTAGTATCCATGGATCAATGTGTAGAATTTGGCTCGATCAATTATTAAAGTTTCAGAATTTCGATTGCAGGAGCTGATTTTTTGGTGTTCAGACCTTTAGAGATTGCTGGAAGGGTTGCACTTGCTTCATTTGGGGAGTGCAATACTTCAGTGGTCCAAAGGGCTACAACGAATTGCAAGTATATAAACAAGGTAGTGATCAGCTCTGTGGTATGGTTAACTAAACCATTTGCCCGCCATCACATGGTAACCTTTAAATGCAATGGTGTCTTGTAGGAGCGAGTGTTAAGATGCTACGATGGAGCCATGGAGGTAACTCACTAAATGGAGCCATCGAGTAAGCCTGTAAGCGGTCTTGGACCCTCCCATCTTAAAAAAAAGGCAGTCTTGGTCCCTGTCTCCTCTACGCTCGGCAGGAGTGCGGGCCGCCGCCGCCGCACCGTACGCAGCCTGCAACCCATTCCATCGCCTTCTCCTTCGAGGAGGCAGGCTTTTCTCTCGCGCTATCGGCTGGCGAGCGACGCATCCAGTCACATCCATCGCCGGGAGGAGCCCCAGGCGGAGCACACCATCAACATCGACCGGAGGGGCACCAGACACGCCCGCGGCGCCCCAGCGCGCGCGTCATGACTCAGGCCCTGACATAGAGTTCGGTGGGCGAGCTCGCTGCCATCCGTCTTGGTGGGAAGATGCATCCACACCCAGGCAGGAGGAGCACATGCCGTACCGTCACCATCATCCCACATCTCTCTCTGTCTCCCGAACCACCCCAACGCGCCCCTCCCGCGACCATTCCGGCGACCCCTCTCCCTCCACCTCTACGGCCCCTCCCTCTCCTCCAGCCTCAACTCCCAGCGCCCTCCCCTTATGTCCCAAAAACCAGGAGATAGATTCATGAGAACGGCGGCGGCGCGGCCCAACATCCTTATCCACCTCAAATCCAGCAGGAGGTGGATAAAGCAGAGCCCGCACTCATCGGAGCAGAGCTCCTGGGGCATACACGGAGGAGTGGATGCAGCGGAAGCGGCAGCAGCAGGGTGGAGCGGCTTGTTGGAAAAGTTCTGCAGGCGTGTACCTCCTTAATTTGGTTTACTGCTCCCCAAGATCCGTCTGTTTCTCTGATTTTTTGGGTTGCACTGATTTCTCTCAATAGTCAGTATATGTCTTTTTGCAGAGAAATCAGCCAAAGATCAGGCTTCAGGGAACTGCTGGTACAATTCTAAACATCTGCAGACTATGTTTAGGTGCATGTTTGTTTCCTCCTGCTTTGCACTGACCTAATAGCCTGTAACCATCTTTGCAGACTAAATTAGTACAATCCCTGAGTGAAGGTAATGTTTCGAGTAAGAGAACTGGCAATGCTGATAGTGATGTGATATTTCCTTGTGTTGCCAATGTCAGGTATGTCCAAAAATTGTTCTCTTTTTATTTTGCATTTACTTATTTATTTCACATTTACTTAGTCAGGTTATTTTACTGTACCTGGGGTAATTCACCGGCATTGCTTCTAAAATAGATTGTGTTTTGTTTTGTTCTGGAGTGTTTGTACTGTTGCACAAAACAATCTGCATCTGAAATGGTATGGTGTTAGTCTTTTCATTTTTAAAAGAATGCCATTAGCCTTTCAGCAATCAAAATTATGTCCTGAAGTTAGTCTCTCTGGTGATTGAATCATCCCAGTCTGAAATCTGAGTGGAGTTCCCCACGGGAAGTGAATACCTTTCAATTGGATGCTCGGGGGAGCAGGGTACCCTATGATGCAAGTGGATGGTTGTATATCTGTTGTAAATCAAATCAAGTGTTCCCTTTTTCTGTACTGTAATTGTGGTTATATTACCGGTGTATAATCCTGCAAAGAAACTGCATTTGCTATACCCTATATCTGAGCTAACATCATTTGCTTTCCAATTGCAGCTTTAGATCAGGCGTTTATGTCAAGTTTCTTTTTTTTTCTTAATCCCAGTTTTGTGCTAATTATATTTTGTTCTTTGATGGGCAGTTGTACTGTCGGCTGATGCATCCATGTGCTAATCTGCCGGCAGTGAGCGGGCAGAGTTGAGGGAGGGCGGCCAGCCACCTGGCGGGTGCACCGGCGAGCACAACGCGGAAGAGCCGGACAGTCCGTCCGCTACCATCTTACTCGCCGACTCTTTGATCGTCGTGCTGCCCCATGCAATGGCCAACTGGTGAAGGTATTGTGCATAAGTTGTATTTCTCATGTCAATTGTATCAACAGATTGACCGTCAGGTCCTTCCCTACAGAATCTTTAGAAAGAAAAAAACTACAAGGGAATTACATATGAAGATACTGCAGTCTGCAGTTAACTTCTCTTTTGCCAGTTTGGTATAACTTTCGTGGTCGTTTTATTATCCATTGAGACCCATGTTTGATCACCATAGCTACATAGAAGAGCAGACCATTGATATGTACAGTATCATTACTATTTTAGCAGACATGAGTTACATTGTCATCTTTTCAGGAAGAAATGACTAGAGCGAAGAAAACCCAGTTTTAAAAAATAGTGACTGTCCAACATCATGAGGATGTCATATTGACATAAGTGTATGATTGTTCGTCAGAAAGAAATTTATACATGTGTTTTTTATATCTGTGTCTCTCCTGATCTATTTGTAGTAAAACTGACTTACATGTCGTGGTTTTTCTCATATTTTAGTGCTAAGTACTACCGTGAGGACCTTGGAGGGAGGTTTTTAATCGATTAATCTCTACTCCTAAAGGGGGCGTCCGTAGGTCATTTCGTTCGTTCGTTACCTAGCCATCGAAGGAAATCCCTCTCCCGCCGATCGGAAAATCACCCCTCCGATTTTTATTAAAAAAAACCCACCTCCCATTCCCCATCTCCTCTGATTTTTCCATGGTAAAAAAGGCAAAAGAAAAACTGAAGGCGCCTTCGCTCGCACCTGGATAGGAAGGTACTCCCTTTGTTTCCTGTTTGTGTGTAAGTTTTTTCTTTTTTCTGTATAGTCTGCAATCCGCCCGCGGATCCCCTTCTCTAGCGATATTTTCCAACTCTACCGCTCCTGATCTACCTCACCGGATGCAAAGCTAGCCTCCCCATCAAGGCCATCGTCCCCGCTCCTCTCCGGCCGCCATGAACTCGAGGTAGCTGTCGTCGACCATGTCGGGGCCATCGTGTCAGCGCCCGACATCCAGGCCGAGTCCGGCATGAGAGAGACGGCGCCATCCTTGTCGAGTCGGGCGATGTTCATGATCCCCGCGTCCTAGCCGAGTATGACACCACCCCCTTCCATCTTGGTCGTGGCCGAAGACAGTAGTGTCGTCCCCGTGCCTGGCATGCCCGTGGCCCGTGAATACAAGGCGTGTGCGCCCCGCTCAGCCTCGTTCGCCTGACCGCCATCGTTGATGGGTCCGGCGTCATGCATGAGCAAGGTTATAGCAGGGCGAGGACGGCGGCCAGGAGGACGGCGGGACATTCATGGCTCGCTTTGGGGGAGATCGCCGTGTTGTTCTATATGTGCTAGGCCATGGCATGGAGTGAAGTGGAACAGTTCGTCACAATGTGTTTCATGTGTCTAGGATGCCCGGAAGGCCCCGCATCAACGGCGGATGATCTCCGCCACCTCAATGCCACCGGAGCCCCTTCTTCTTCGACTCCGCCAACCGTGCAGCCACACCACCGGTCTCCTCTGCCCTATGGTTGATTTGCTACTAATCTTTCTGCACTAACTACGGTCCATTTGGTTGAATCAGGGTGGATACTGATAGTTTGGACGATGTGTAGGTCGGTAGGTGGTTGCACAGGCAGGCATTTGCCACGGTGTCTCCCGCGGAGTTCTTAGGTTCAAGCCCATCGGAAGTGCAAAATTTTGGTAAGATAATCGTCATTTGGGTTCCTGTGCTTGCTAGCTTTTTTATGGACACATTTGAGAGTTGTCTCAGTCCATAGGAAATTACTGTTTTTGATGTTGAACGATACATATTAATTCTATGGTGAAGGTTGATGGAAATGATTTTACTTGAGCAGACGCTTTTCCTCCTGTCTGATTTACCATCAGTATCGGATGTCTCGTTCCTATTACACAACAAAAAGGGCAAGGCGTGTTTGGTAATTGTCGTGCTTTATTTTAGATGCTCCTGTTATGATTACTTGAGGACACATGCATACTGCAGAGCAATGTCATGCGTTTGACCTCCGAGTACTGTTGAGAAAGCACTTAATAGTACGCAAACTGAAATTCAATTGCTAAAACATGTAATCATTCAGCTTCTTTGTATCTATGACTACCATGTTATACACCAAAGTGATATACTTGCTATTTAACCACAACCGTTGATGATTTAAGTTCAGTGTAGGGAAAATTGATGAAGTCACGTAACTGTAACTCGAAAGTTCAAAATGGACACATTAGTATGTGCGGATTATCAGGTTCTTGTAGGCTCCACATCGGTTGCGCGCAAGGAGTCTTCTTTTTTTCTCTTGTATATGAATCTATAATCTGCTTTTCTCCAATGGTACAATTTCTCAAGTTCAACAAGGGTGTGGTTAATGCCTTTTTTCCATTCTATCCAAAAATTGATCGGGTTCTACTATCGAAAGTGAAAGTTAGTTCCTTTTTTTGCTAAGATTTACCATTAAACTCAAGTTAGTATTTAATGTAATGAAGGTCAAACTTTTGTTTGTACTGATTTTTTTCTGGTTCGCAGGAGAGAGGGAGGAATTAGCCAGCATGGGTCATGAGTGGTATAAACAGGAAGATGCATGCCCATGGTTCTGTCGGTTCAGTTTACTTTGGATTTTCAGTTCTTTTCACCTCATAATTACTATCTTTTATTTATGTGTTAGTGCGATTAAGCTTCTTTGTTTTTTGTTCCTTCCCACTTGAGGCCTCTTATGCACCTTGATTTAGTTTTGGTGTTTATTCGGTGCCAATGTCTTAGGACAATACTTTCATGCATGGGTCATGAGTGGTACAAACAGGAAGATGCATGCCCATGGTTCTGTTGGTTCTGTTTACTTTGGATTTTCAGTTCTTTTCACCTCATAATTACTATCTTTATTATTTATGTGTTAGTGCGGTTAAGCTTCTTTATCATTTGTTCCTTCCCACTTGAGGCCTCTTGTGCACCTTGATTTAGTTCTGGTGTTTATTCGGTGCCAATGTCTTAGGACAATACTTTCGTGCATGGATTAATTCCAACATTCTAATTTCGAAACCTTTGTGCCATTGTGTTCGTTGCATTCACCTTAATGGAGGTAATAAACTCTTACTGAGAACATGTGTAATGATGGAGGAACGGACATCAAGTTAAAGGTGCATATTACTCAGCTTGATTCATTGCTCAGGATTTTTGAATATATTGCTTCTAATTCCGTCGACCAAGAACTTAATACATAATCTAAAAATTGAAGGGGAGGCAGAGGAATATTGCTGGTCCTGTCCAGAAACAATGCTCGTTTTTTTATTTCAGTATATCTTGTGTGTCTCATTGATTGAGTATTTGAGTTGGAACATAAGTATATTAGTGTCTTGGAATTTGCAGATATGCTTTATCCAGTTGTCATTGCTATGTACAAGACATTTATATATGGATTACAGATTCTTTGTACTTATTGTCGTACTTCGTGTTTTCTATTGAGTGTGGTACCTCTTGAAGGAGGGAAAGCTAGGAGTCATTGCTGCTAAGGTGCGGAAGTTCGTGGACACGTACAAGGACGAGGAGGTGAGCATCACGGTGATGGGCACTGCCTCGGGGTGGCGCTGGCCACCCTGAAATTCTAAATCGTCGGGAATGGCCAGTCACGGCGTTCGCGTTCAAGGTAGCATTTAATCAATATTGTACGCCATAGCCAATGCCTCAACTTTTTCGATATCCATCGACAATGATTCCTCACATATAACCACGCGACAGCCATGGACGACCTTCAGGTGAAGAAGCTATTGTTTGCTCTGATGGCAGGGATGTTGGTGGCAGGAAGTGGTTTAGTAACAGGATGGTCTAAACTCGTCTACTAGAGAATTGAGCTAAAAGAGTTCCAATCATCAGTGCTATCCGTAAAGTCGCTCTGTAATCCAAACACCTAGAAGATAGTAGATGCTATTTTGTACTCTTAGCAGGCAAGTTGTTTTTAACTTTTTATAACGCAGCTTGTGACATTTCTAAAAAGTAAGGTCATGTAGGCACATGGAGTGCTCCTTTTTGGTCATTTTCTGCCTAATTATACAGTTTTATTGCAGTATCATAATTTTCATATCTCAGTAAAGTGCATGTTTTTAAGATTAATAGTAAAGTGCATGTTAGTACCTCCAAAAGGGAAATTTTCAAAAAATTGTTCTTTCCAAATGGTAATCATTTTCATACAAACTACTAGGCTTGATTCTCCTTTTGGTTTTGCACCGTGTCCATTCCAGCGCCTCTATGGAATAATGAACGTTGTTGAATTCCTACTATTTTGTTATGATTTTGAGCTTTAATTGTTGAAATCCTTTTGGTTAATAGTATGCTCGAGATGAAACTTTTGGCGGAGATACCGTTTTGATATACAACTTTACTTAATTCTTAATCCGTGTGGTAATGTCCTTAGTATACAAGATATTTTATGCATACCATACACTGTTCTCTCACAACAATTGATTAGTTTCTAAATTCTAATCTTCTTTTGGTTCAGGTTATAGAATTAGATGATGATGGTGGATGGACTGGACCTGTCCTTCGAAGAATTGTCTAAAGAACTGAAAAGTAGTAACACCATGTCTTGTTCAAGTGCCAAATCAGCATTGCAACGCGCTAACTCATGTGTGGCATCCGCCCATGTTCATTTTTGGAACCTTTGATAATTAGGAATCCTATGATAATTAGGATATGTCTGGTACAATATTTGTCATGTATTGTAGTTAATTTGTACAATGCAAGTCACCATAAGTCAATGTGTGTAGCACAATAAAATGGAAGAAGTTTAACCAAGGGGATTATGTCGACGTTTAAATAGAATACATCTACAAGGGTCCGAAAACGATGTCATTGGAAGGGGCCAAAACTCACCAAGTTTTAAGTACATATATACAATCAAAAAAAATTAAAAGGCCCGTAGCAACGCACGGGCATTCTACTAGTCTTAACAATAACTAAACAAAAATCTGATGTGACATCTTTATAGCCAACCTATATCACCCCGTCATACTTGCTCTAAGCATCAATGCTTTCTATTGAGTTTTGCGCCACTGTGATTGAATAGAGATTCTCCGCGCATCAAGGAATTGTTGCCTCTTTGATTAATTGTAACCCTATTACCAATACCATGGAATAGAACTTTTTTTTCTTAAAAAAAGCACCAATGCAAGATCGATCTTTCTGACACACAGGATACGTATGGCGATTTTCATCTGCATAATTATTTCTCTGACGTGCGTAGAGTGGACGGACGGCAGATAAGTTAAAACAGACCAAAGCAGCAGGATTCCCGCATAGTTAAGTCCTTGTTAGCTGTGCTAATCTCCTCTACATATTTGGACGCCGGATCCAGATCTCACCACCCTCGTCTCTCAGAGTACCCGTGCTCACCAGTTCTTGCCAGATCTGAAGCTCTCACGCAGGAGGGCTTCTCTAGGTAAGTCACACGAAGCTATCCTCTTTTCCCCCTTGACAAGTTCTTCACCTGATAATTAGGTTGGGTGCTCTTGCATATGCATATGCTCTTCTCGCATGGTCGATAACTTAGCTTCGTGTTTTTCACTGTTAAAAAGTTCCCTCATCTCAGCTCCATGTTTATTCACCACTAGTTTTGCTGCGGTTTTATTAGATTTCAACAAAAAAAATTGTGAGATTTATTGGATGCGATTTACTCCGCACATGCTTTCTGTGCACAATAGTCGTCCTGCTTATTGCCAAAATTTTGCCGTCATCTACCATTTTTTCTACCTATGCTGTTATTGATTGAACACTGATTACTTGAGTAACTAGGAGTTGGGTCCTTTAGCCTCATAGCTAACACGTCTATTCTTATTTTGAAGCTGGAACTAGGAGAAATGAGTCAGAGAGCATGCTATGAACTTTGAAGTGATAGTTGACCTGGTTTAATCTTTTCTTCGAAGCATCTTGAGAGGCTAAAGTCTGTAATTTTTGGCACCATGTTGTTATCGAGCAATACATTTTCAGGTTTGAGATCTAAGTGAAAAATTCGGCTCTCGTGAAGATAATGTAAACCCCCACAAATTCCTTTGATTATTTGATAGCGCTCTCTACATTCAGGTATGATAACTTTTCGCTCTCTGGTCATTACCATGATTAATTTGGAAGCTCAAGTTGATACTGATAAGGCATATCGCAACTGCAGGATGATTGTGCATATGATATTTACAATGAAGTTCTCGAACACATATGAATGAGAAGAAGTGAGGATATTATCGAATACACATATGAATGAGAAGAAGTGAGGTTGAACAGATAAAGACATAGCACAAATATATTGTTTGAATGCTGAGATATTGTGTTCACACATAATGAAATATAGAAAGATACATCCAAAAAATCTGTGAAGACAGATGAATAAGCACCACTGCTCTGCTTGTGAGTATCTACCTATATGAGGTCTTCATGTCAATATGATAGGTAAGATCATGTGGGACGCAACATTGCATTCCATCTTTGATTGTTCAAGAAAAAATATCTATTTCAAGCACCTCACACATACAATTTGAAATTACTCACTACATTATTGTCTATTATGTAGCGTTTATGAAGATTAAAAGCTTCAAGTATCCTAAATATGGAACTTTCTTTTTCTTTTGTAGACGCATTAATCTGCATGAAGAAGACGCTATCAAATAATCAAGGAATTTGCGAGGATTTACCTTATCTTCACAAGAATTGTATTATTCACTTAGATCTCAAACATGGAAATATGTTCTTGGATGACAATATGATGCCAAAAATTCTTAACTTTTGTCGCTCACGTTGCTTCAAGGAAAAGCAAAACCAAGCTATTGCTCCAAAACAGGGAGAGGCAGAATTGGAACTGTTAAAAGTATGCATAGAAAGAATGATAAAAGTATGGTTCATTAGTTCTGCTGGTAAGTTTGTTCATGGCACATGACATGCTCCACTAGTCTCATTTAATAGAGTTTGTGTACATGTCCATTTTCACCTTTGTTACTCCGAGTTAGCGGATGAGATCAAGCGTCGTTGGTTGTTCATCAAGCATAGAAGGGTTCCAATGAGCTGCAGCAAGGTACACCTAAAGGTATAACTTCTAAGAACTAGCATGCCAAGCTAAAGAAAGAGGGAAGGTCTGATACAAAGGAAAGGATTGCGAGACCTGTCGATTTATTCTATACTTATAGAGGTGGCTCATGAAGGGGAGCCTTGGCGCAGCGGTAAAGCTGTTGCCTTGTGACCATGAGGTCACGGGTGAGTCCTGGAAACAGCCTCTTGCAGAAATGTAGGGAAAGGCTGCGTACTATAGACCCAAAGTGGTCGGACCCTTCTCCGGACCCTGCGCAAGCGGGAGCTACGTGCACCGGGCTGCCCTTCTTTTTTTGTAGAGGTGGCACATGTTCCCTAAGGTAGGGTATGCGTTGTTGGTTAGCACAACACCACTATCTGGATCTTCTATAGGACGTTAACAATATTTTTTGTTCATACAAGAATCAACTTGTTCCTAAAAAAACGAAGAATCAGACCTCCAGGAAAAACTGAAACTGATGATATTTTCTACTTGGCATCTTTGGGGATATAACGTGTTTGTTCAGTGATCAGTTTCCTAGGTTTTGAAATTGGCAAAATTTGTGTGACCTGTTTCAAGGATTAAGTGCACGCTGTGATAGCTGAAACTGGGGCACATAGATGGCTGGCGCATGAGATACTACACTAGTTGAACTATGTGACGTTTATTATGGCTAATTAAAGTTGGAAACACTATTCCATATACTTTCTGTTGATGCCTTTTCTTGCTTCAAAATGAAGTTTGTCTTATATATAGTAAATTCTGGTTTATACCCCTTCCTGTGACATTTTTGACAGGAATTACTCTATTTAAGAGATTTTATCCGTTTTACCCCATTTAAGGAAAATTGCGCCACATTTTACCTTTAATTTTTAGCACGTTCTGCTTCTCGGCCGTCGGTGTACACACGACGCACCACCTGGGTGGTTTTCCTCGACAGGCGGTAGCTGGTTTCGTCCACGCGGCCTTCCCACCCGCCTGGTTTATCCCTATCCCAACTTATGCCACTGCCCAGTATCTTCTTTTTGGCTTAGGCGCTCACTTAAAGAGTTTATACTACTAGTACCAGCACCAACCATCAATGTGTCTTTGGCTAAATTTTTGTTGAGCACATGTGTTCATCTACTTCGATGTGATTGATCATGAGGGCGAATTCCAACATGCATCATGTACCAATACAACGACAGCCAAGCTTCCCTAGCCAACAAATTTGTGTCACAATTAAAAAGGACAAAATGTGGCACAAATTTTCCTGAATGGGATAAAATGTGGCACAGTTTTCGCCAAATGGGGTAAAAGTAAAGCGGATGAAAATTTCTTAAATGTGGCAAATCCTGTAAAAAATATCAGAAGATGGGGTAAAAACTGGAATTTACTCTATAATATATTTTGGAAGTGAATACTTCAGAGTAAATCATTGCTACAATAAACTTTATACACAATAATCTGAATCCAGTGGTTTGTAAGAAGTCACATGCCCTTACTCATATAGTTCGGCAAAAACTAAATCTCTTCATCTTCAATTCATCAGCCCTTTGAAAACAAAGTATATATATGTACAGTATTGCTATTGTACTTGTGAGCTCATGGCAAATAAGGTTGTTAATCTAGTTTTGCATGACGGGCTTACAGTTACAGGGAACTACCTAAAGGGTTCCATTTAATATCACTTATCTTTACTAATGCTATTAACCCTGATGCAGAGATGCTGGGAAACTGTTAGTTCGGTCTGATTGCCTATCGACTTCTTAAATATAATTTGGACACAGGCTCAGGTATCACTGTAACAAGTCCTCATATTTGCTTTCAAATGAATCACTGTCCAGTTGTTAAAAGGGTACCATGTTTTCCACTTTTGTTACAGGGAACATCAGGGGTGACGAGCCAGAAAGAAAGGGCGACCAAGGCACTAAAGATTGGCCCCTCTGCTCATACACCCAATGTTCAAGAAAGCGTTTTTTAGCGCCGCTTAAGCGCTGAGCGCCGGTTAAACGCTTCGCTTCTGCACTTAGCGAAGGTTTTAGCGTTGAGCGTTTTTAGCGGCGATTTAGCGTCGCTTTAGCGCTAGGCGCTGGCTAAGCGTGCGCTGCGCACGCTTAATCGATCGAAAAGCGAGGGGAACGCTCGAGCGGGAGTTTGAAAACTGTTGGGCGGGAGGGCCACAAGGGGTGTAAAGGGCTTGGGCCAAAACATGTCTGTTCGGCTAGGGTTACAGGGTTAGAAGGGGGGGAACGAAGAGAGTTTTGTGGCGGCTGCTCCTGCTCTGGATCCAGCGGCGGCTCCCTGGCGTTCTTCCTCCTCCTCGCAATCTACTGGATCTGGACGCCGGCAGCTCCTTCTCCTCCTCCTCCTGGACGTCCCCTCCTACCAGTTCAGGTGAGGATCTCCTCCTCTCCTCTCCTCTCCTCCTCCCCAGCTCCTCTTCTCCTCCTGTGTTCCACAGATCCATAGATCCTCTTCTAATCTGTAATCTTTTCTTCAGTTCTCATCCATAGGTAGGCATGCAGCACTGCAGCAGCAGTTTCTTTGTTGTTCTTGTTCAGTTCTTTGTTTCATTCATTGCCTCATTAGTCTTTGCTTAATTCCAACAGCAGGCAACAACAGTTTAGTGGTCATTGGTGATTGGTTAATTCCTGCTCCTCCTAACAGTTAGTCATTTGTTTAGGAATAGCAAAGCTAGCAGGTGGGCACTAAAGAGGAATTTGTCTAGTACTAGTATGGAGTCAGGAGGAGGAGATAATGCTAGTGCTGCAGCAACAACAACATAAGAGAGAGAGCAAAGATTCTCAAGAGGAATTCCGATGATATGGGTTGGGCCTATGGTCAGCTGGTTGATCCTAACAACCTTCAGAGAGTGAGGTGCAATTTCTGCAGTCAGATTTTCACGGGAGGTATTTACCGGCTGAAGCAACACATTGCGGCAAACTCAAATGCAGTGAGGACCTGCCTGCGGTGCCCACAAGAAGCTAAAGAAGCTTGCTTAAAAGCTTTTGAAGAAAAGGCATCAAAGAAGCAAAAGAAGTATGAGCATGAGAAGGCTGTGAGAGATGCTGTTGTTATTGATGCATCATCCACTCCTCAAGGTCAAGCTCGAGATGATGATGAAGTCACTTGTATTGGTAGCTCACAACCTCATGTGATAGGTCCTATAGATAAGTGGACACGTACCATTGACCCCAAGTTATCCGGAGAAGCAAGACTCAAGCAAATGAAGATTAACAAGGCAGCATGGGAGGAGAGATCACTTCAAGCACATGAGTACATTGCAAGATGGGTGTATACCCATGGTAAGAGCATGCTGCCCTGTTTTTTCCAATTAAATTGTAGATTGTTTGCTGCCCTCCTATGCTAAGATGTGTCTCTCTTATATGCAATGCAGCAATACCGTTCAATGCAATTGACAATGATGAGTTTAGGCAGATGGTTCAGGCCATTGGTCAATTTGGCCAAGATCTAGATCCACCTAGTCAATATGATCTCCGGGAGACATTGCTAAAGTCCGAGTATGCAAGAACCAAGAGTGAACTCAAGGACCGAGAGGTTGAGAAGGACAAGCATGGTTGCTCTCTCATGACTGATGCTTGGACTGACATGAAGAGGAGAAGCATTATGAATCTGGTCACACATTGCTCGGAAGGTGTTAGCTTCATCAAGTCAAAGGAAACATCAGACACACCACATACAAGTGAGATGATCTTCAATCTAGTTGACAAAACAATTGAAGAATTAGGTGCTGAACATGTGGTGCAGGTTGTGACTTACAATGCTTCGAACAACATGAGAGCTAGGGATCTCTTGAAAGTGAAGAGGCCGAAGATATTTTGGAGCTCGTGTGCAACTCACACTGTCAATTTGATGCTCCAAGGGATTGGCAACTTAGCTAAGTTCAAGAAGATAATTGATCAAGCCAAGGCTTTCACAATATTTGTGTATGGGCACCATCGCACCTTAGAGTGCATGAGATCCTTCACCAAGAAGAGACAAATCATAAGGCCGGGAGTAACCAGATTTGCTTCCCAATTCCTCACTTTGCAAAGCCTTGCAGACAAGGCTGATTCACTAAGAAAGATGATGATATCCTCTAAGTGGGACAAGATTAAGGATGTGCACTCAAAGAAAGTCAAGGATGCTACAACCATAATTCTGAACAAGCCCTTCTGGAAGGGTGTGAATCTTTGCATCAAGGTGTTCGAGCCGTTGATGAAGGTCCTCCGGTTGGTTGATGGTGATGCACGGCCCTCAATGGGCTTTGTGTATGGAGAGATTGTGAAGACAAAGAAAGAAATCAAAGAGGCCTTTGGTAATGTCGAGGCGCGCTACAAAGATGTGTTAGCTATAGTTCAAAAGAAGATGAAAGATAAGCTTGATGCCCCACTGTAGTTGACTGCATATTTGCTGAATCCACACTATAGCTATGCAGATGACAGCATATTTGATTCTGTTGACATCAATACAGCCTTTTATTCTTGTGTGGAGACATTCTATCATGGTGATGAAAACATGCAAGACAAAGTTGTGAACTATGAAATAGGCAAGTTCCAAAGCAGAGATGGATCCTTTGCAAAGAAGCTTGCTAGGACTTGCCAAAACTTTGACTACAATCCTGGTTAGTCATTACTTGCAAAACTTTCACTTAGTTGCATATTTTGTCCAGTACTCAAGTTCCTATAGTATTATTTAGTTCCTGACTATGAAATTCCTCTTCCTAGTGGCTTGGTGGAGAATGTATGGAGGTGAGACACCAGGGCTGAAGGACATGGCTATGAAGATCCTTTCTTTGACCTCAAGTTCTCCCGGCTGTGAGAGAAATTGGAGTTGTTTTGAGTCGGTTAGTCTCCAAAACTGAATTTGTTTCAATGCTTTGTCAAGTTCCTATTAACTAGTTCCTGACTAGTACCATTGGCACTTGTAGATACATACCAAGAGGAGAAATCGACTTACAACAGATCGCCTCAATCAGCTTGTGTACATCCAGTTCAACTCAAGGCTGTTATCCAAGAAGAAAAGGATCAAGCAGAGGAAGAACATTGATGTTCTCCTAAGTACTGATGCATCCGAAGCACAAGGCTTCTTGTTTGAGGGAGGAGATGATCATGCTTTCATTGTGTTTCCAGATGGAGATGAGGGGGCAGATTGTATGCCACGTTGGAGTGTGATTGGAGATGCTATGGGAAATACTGAACAACTTGAGCTTCGCCAAAGTGCAAGAGTTAGAGATCTCCATGATGAAGAGTTTGAGTCAGACGAAGAAGAAGTAGAGCAGACAGATTCAGAGGGGGAGGACATAGAGTACGAGGATGATGAAGATGAAGTGGTGACTGGGCGCACTTATGTGGATGATGAGACTGATCCATGAAGTCATGAACTGCTGCTTGAGCAGCTACTGCTTGGACTGGGGCTGCTGTTTGGCTGCTACTGCTTGCCTGCTGCTGCAGCTGCCTGAGCTGCTGCTTGGCTGCTGCCATTTATCTTATATGCTCATTCTAAGACAATATTATGCATATAAGATAATTGTTTATTATCCATGCTATAATTGTATTGATTGGAAACTCAAATACATGTGTGGGTACATAGACAACACTGTGTCCCTAGTAAGCCTCTAGTTGACTAGCTCGTTGATCAAAGATGGTTAAGGTTTCCTAGCCATGGACATGAGATGTCATTTGATAACGGGATCACATCATTAGGAGAATGATGTGATGGACAAGACCCAAACTATAAACGTAGCATATGATCGTGTCAGTTTATTGCTATTGTTTTCTACATGTCAAGTATCTGTTCCCATGACCATGAGATCATGCAACTCACTGACACCGGAGGAATACCTTGTGTGTATCAAACGTCGCAACGTAACTGGGTGACTATAAAGATGCTCTACAGGTATCTCCGAGGGTGTCTGTTGGGTTGGCATGGATCAAGACTGGGATTTGTTACTCCGTATGACGGAGAGGTATCTCAGGGCCCACTCGGTAATACAACATCTCAATGAGCCTTGCAAGCAATGTGACTAAAGTGTTAGCCACGAGATCTTGTATTACGGAACAAGTAAAGAGACTTGCCGATAACGAGATTGAACTAGGTATAGAGATACCGACGATCGAATCTCGGGCAAGTAACATACCGAAGAACAAAGGGAACAGCATACGGGATTAACTGAATCCTTGACATAGAGGTTCGACCGATATAGATCTTCGTAGAATATGTAGGAACCAATATGGGCATCCAGGTCCCGCTATTGGTTATTGACCGTAGAGGTGTCTCGGTCATGTCTACATAGTTCTGGAACCCGCAGGGTCTACACACTTAACGTTTGGTGACGATTAGTATAGTTGAGTTATTGTGTTGGTGACCGAAGGTTGTTCGGAGTCCCGGATAAGATCCCGGACATGACAAGGATCTCCGAAAGAGTCCGGAGGTAAAGATTGATATATGTGATAATAGTGTTTTGATCTCCGGAAGGGTTCCGTAATTCACCGGAAGGGGTTCCGGGTGTTTACCGAAGTGTTCGGGTGCAGCAACACTTTATATGGGCCAAAGGGGTAAAGCCCACGAGGTATTGGAAAGTGCAAAAGGAAGGTTTGCTGCTGCCTTAAGCGGTACTACCGCTGGTAAGGCAGTACTACCGCGTAAGCGGTACTACCGCTTGTGTGAAGCGGTACTACCGCTCAAGCGGTACTATCGCTTGTACGCGGTACTGCTGGAATCCGAGTGGGACTCTTTCCGTGCGGGCCAAACCGACCTTGTGCGGGCAAAACCGACCTTGTGGAGGCTTTCTCTCCAAGTTTAGACCCCAGGGCTCAACATATAAATAGAGGGGCAGGGCTAGCACACGGGACACATCAAGATTTCCCAAGCCGTGTGCCGGCAACCCTAACCCTCTAGTTCCTCCCGTCATAATCTCCGTAGTGCTTGGCGAAGCCCTGCAGAGATTGTTCCTCACCACCATCACCACGCCGTCGTGCTGCCGGAACTCATCCACTACTTCACCATCGCTCGCTGGATCGAGGAGGTGAAGGCGTCATCAAGCCGTACGTGTGTTGAACGCGGAGGTGCCGTCCGTTCGGCGCTAGATCGTGTTTGGATCGAGGGATGACTTGCGATTTGGACCGCGAAGACGTTCGACTACATCAACCGCGTTTCTTAACGCTTCCGCTTTGCGATCTACAAGGGTATGTAGATTCACTCTCCCTCTCGTAGATGCTCATCACCATGGATAGATCTTGCGTGTGCGTAGGAAATTTTTTGTTTCCCATGCGACGTTCCCCAACAGTGGCATCTGAGCTAGGTCTATGTGTAGATGAGATCTCGAGTAGAACACAAAGGAGTTTGTGGGCGTTGATATTCAGATTGCTTCCTCCCTTAGTTTTTTCTTGTTTCGGCGGTATTGTGGGATGAAGCGGCTCGGACCAACATTACTCGTACGCTTACGAGAGACCGGTTCCATCAACTGACATGTAACTTCGTTGCATAAAGATGGCTAGCGGGTGTCTGTCTCTCCTACTTTAGTCGGATCGGATTTGACAAAAGGCGGTCCTTGAGAAGGTTGAAAAGCAATTTTCGTATCACCGTTGTGGTTTTTGCGTAGGTAAGAATTGTTCTTGCTAGATACCCGTAGCAGCCACGTAAAACTTGCAACAACAATTAGAGGACGTCTAACTTGTTTTTGCAGGGTATGTTGTGATGTGATATGGCCAATTACATGATGAGATATATGTGATGTATGAGATGATCATGTGTTGTATAGAATATCACGACTTGCATGTCGATGAGTACGGCAACTGACAGGAGCCATAGAGTTGTCTTTAATTATTTTCGCCGTTTTGCTTTACTTTATCGCTACGAGTTAGCAATAGTCGTGGAAGCAACAGTCGGCGCGACAACCTCATGGCGACACGTTGATGGAGATCAAGATGATGGAGATCATGGTGTCATGCCGGTGACGATGGAGATCATGCCGGTGCTTTGGAGATGGAGATCAAAAGCACAAGTTCATAGCCATATCATGTTACTTATGATTTGCATGTGATGTTAATCCTTTTATGCATCTTATTTTGCTTAGGACGACGGTAGCATTATAAGGTGATCCCTCACTTAAATTTCAAGATAAAATTGTGTTCTCCCCGAGTGTGCACCGTTGCGAAAGTTCGTCGTTTCGAGACACCACGTGATGATCGGGTGTGATAGACTCTACGTTCGCATACAACGGGTGCAAGCCAGTGTTGCACGTGCGGAACACTCGGGTTAAACTTGACGAGCCTAGCATGTACAGACATGGCCTCGGAACACAAGAGACCGAAAGGTCGAACATGAGTCATATAGTAGATATGATCAACATGAAGATGTTCACCATTGAAACCACCTCAACTCACGTGATGATCGGACTTGAGTTGGTGGATTTGGATCATGTTACACTCGAATGACCGGAGGGATGTCAATTTGAGTGGAAGTTTTTTAAGTAATATGATTAACTAAACTCATTATCTTAAACAATAGTCTAAGTTGTCTTTGCTATATTTATGTTGTAGATCATGGCTCGCGCAGTAGCACCCCTGGATTTTAATGCGTTCCTAGAGAAAGCTAAGTTGAAAGATGATGGAAGTAACTTTGTGGACTGGGCCCGTAATCTAAGGATTATCCTTACGGCTTCCCAGAAGGCTTATGTCCTTGATGCACCGCTTGGTGAACCACCCGCTCCAGTTGAGTCTCTAGACGTTGTGAACGCCTGACAGGCTCGCTCTGATGATTACTCAATAGTTCAATGTGCAATTTTGTATGGCTTAGAACCAGGACTTCAAAGACGTTTTGAACGTCATGGAGCATATGAGATGTTACAGGAGTTGAGGTTTATCTTTCAGAAGAATGCCCGGATCGAGAGGTATGAGACCTCCGATAAGTTCTATACTTGCAAGATGGAGGAGAACGGGTCTGTTAGTGATCACATACTCAGAATGTCTGGGTACTCCACCCGTCTGGCTGAATGAGGGATGCCCTTTCCGCCAGAGGCTATCACTGACAGAGTTCTTCAATCATTGCCACCTAGCTACAAGAGCTTCGTGTTGAACTATAATATGCACGGGATGAACAAGTCAGTCGCCGAGCTATTTGCGATGCTGAAAGTCGCTGAGTCTGAAATTCAGAAGGAGCATCAAGTGTTGATGGTCAATAAAACCACTAGTTTCAAGAAAAATGGCAAGGGTAAGAAGGGTAACTCCAAGAAGAGTGGCAAAACAGTTGCTCCCCCCGTGAAGAAACCCAAGGCTGGACCCAAACCAGAAACTGTGTGCTTTCATTGCAAGGGAACTGGACACTGGAAGCGGAACTGCCCCAAGTATTTGGCTGACAAGAAGGCGGCCAACAACAAACATGGTATATATGATATACATGTTATTGATGTGTACCTTACCAACTCTCGTTGTAGTGCCTGGGTATTTGATACCGGTGCGGTTGCTCACATTTGCAACTCTAAACAGGAACTGCGGAATAGACGGAGGCTGGCAAAGGATGAAGTGACGATGCGCGTGGGAAATGGTTCCAAGGTTGATGTGATCGCCGTCGGCACGCTCGCTCTTCGATTACCATCGGGATTAGTGATGAACCTGAATAATTGTTATTTAGTGCCTGCGTTAAGCATGAACATTATATCTGGATCTTGTTTATTGCGAGACGGTTACTCATTTAAATCAGAGAATAATGGTTGTTCTATTTATATGAGTAATATCTTTTATGGTCATGCACCCGAAGTGAGGGGTTTATTCTTATTTAATCTCGATAGTAATGATACACATGTTCATAACATTGATGCCAAAAGATGTAGAATTGATAATGATAATACCACTTTCTTGTGGCACTGCCGTTTAGGTCATATTGGCGTAAAACGCATGAGGAAGCTCCATGCTGATGAACTTTTGGAGTCACTTGATTTTGAATCACTTGACACATGCGAGCCATGCCTCATGGGCAAGATGACTAAAACGCCGTTCTCTGGAACAATGGAACGGGCAAGTGACTTATTGGAAATCATACATACTGATGTGTGCGGTCCGATGAGCATTGAGGCGCGCGGTGGTTATCGTTACTTTCTCACCTTCACTGATGACTTAAGTAGATATGGGTATATTTACTTAATGAAACACAAATCTGAAACGTTTGAAAAGTTCAAACAATTTCAGAGTGAAGTTGAGAATCATCGTAACAAGAAGATTAAATTCCTACGATCTGATCGAGGAGGAGAGTATCTGAGTTATGAGTTTGGCAGTCACTTAAGACAGTGTGGAATTGTTTCACAATTAACACCGCCTGGAACACCACAGCGTAATGGTGTGTCCGAACGTCGTAATCGAACCTTATTAGATATGGTGCGATCTATGATGTCTCTTGCTGATTTGCCACTATCGTTTTGGGGTTATGCATTAGAGACAGCTGTATTCACTTTAAATAGGGCACCATCGAAATCCGTTGAGACGACGCCATATGAACTTTGGTTTGGCAAGAAGCCAAAGCTGTCGTTTCTTAAAGTTTGGGGATGTGATGCTTATGTCAAAAAGCTTCAGCCTAAAAAGCTGGAACCCAAAGCAGAGAAATGCGTCTTCATAGGATACCCAAAAGAGACAGTTGGGTATACCTTCTACCTCAGATCCGAAGGCAAAATGTTTGTCGCTAAAAACGGAACATTTCTTGAGAAAGAGTTTCTCTCGAAAGAATTGAGTGGGAGGAAGATAGAACTTGATGAGATTGTTGAACCTTTACTTCAACCTGAGAGTAACGCAGCGCAGAAAGATGTTTCTGTAGAGCCTACATCAGCTGAAGAGGAAGTTGATGATGATCATAAAGCTTCGGATCAAGTTGCTATCGAACCTCGTAGGTCGACAAGGACGCGTACTGCTCCTGTGTGGTACGGCTACCCTGTCTTAGAGGTCATGTTGTTGGACAACAATGAACCTACGAGCTATGGAGAAGCGATGATGGGCCCGGATTCCGAGAAGTGGTTAGAGGCCATGAAATCCGAGATGGGATCCATGTATGAAAACAAAGTATGGACTTTGGAAGTATTACCTAAAGGGCGTAAGGCCATTCAGAACAAATGGATCTTTAAGAGGAAGACAGACGCAGACGGTAATGTCACCGTCTATAAAGCTTGACTTGTGGCAAAAGGTTTTTCACAAGTTCAAGGAGTTGACTACGATGAGACCTTCTCACCCGTAGCGATGCTTAAGTCCGTCAGAATCATGTTAGCAATAGCTGCCTTTTTCGATTATGAAATTTGGCAGATGGATGTCAAAACAGCGTTCCTTAACGGTTTCCTTAAGGAAGAGTTGTATATGATGCAACCAGAAGGTTTTGTCGATCCAGAGAATGCTGACAAAGTTTGCAAACTCCAGCGATCCATTTATGGACTGGTGCAAGCATCTCGGAGTTGGAATCTTCGCTTTGATAAGGTGATCAAAGCGTTCGAGTTTATACAAGTTTACGGAGAAGCTTGTATTTACAAGAAAGTGAGTGGGAGCTCTATAGCGTTTCTAATATTATATGTGGATGACATATTACTGATTGGAAACAATATAGAAATGTTGGAAAGTGTGAAGGAATATTTGAACAAGAGTTTTTCAATGAAGGACCTAGGAGAAGCTGCTTTCATATTAGGCATCAAGATCTATAGAGATAGATCAAGACGTTTAATAGGACTTTCACAAAGCACATACCTTGATAAGATTTTGAAGAAGTTCAAAATGGATCAGTCCAAGAAGGGGTTCTTGCCTGTTTTGCAAGGTGTGAAGTTGAGTAAGACTCAATGCCCAGTGACTGCAGAAGATAGAGAAAAGATGAGTGTCATCCCCTATGCTTCAGCCATAGGCTCTATCATGTATGCAATGCTGTGCACAAGACCCGATGTCAGCCTTGCCATAAGTATGGTCGGAAGGTTTCAAAGTGATCCAGGAATGGAACACTGGACGGCGGTCAAGAATATCCTGAAGTACATGAAAAGGACTAAGGACATGTTTCTCGTTTATGGAGGTGATCAAGAGCTCGTCGTAAAGGGTTACGTCGATGCAAGCTTTGACACTGATCCTGATGACTCTAAATCGCAAACCGGATACGTATTTATTCTTAATGGGGGTGCGGTTAGCTGGTGCAGTTCCAAGCAAAGCATGGTAGCTGATTCTACATGCGAAGCGGAGTACATCGCTGCCTCGGAGGCGGCGAAGGAAGGTGTCTGGATGAAGGAGTTCATGACAGATCTTGGAGTAGTGCCTAGTGCGCTTAACCCAATGACTCTGTTTTGTGATAATACTGGTGCCATTGCTCTAGCCAAGGAACCAAGATTTCACAAGAGGACCAGACACATAAAGCGACGTTTCAATTCCATCCGCGATTACATCAAGGAGGACGACATAAATATTTGCAAAGTACACACGGATCTAAATGTTGCAGATCCGATGACTAAACCTCTTCCAAGGGCTAAACATGAACAACACCAGAACTGCATGGGTGTTCGATTCATTACAATGTAAATCACATAGTGATGTGAACTAGATTATTGACTCTAGTGCAAGTGGGAGACTGTTGGAAATATGCCCTAGAGGCAATAATAAATTGGTTATTATTATATTTCCTTGTTCATGATAATCGTTTATTATCCATGCTATAATTGTATTGATTGGAAACTCAAATACATGTGTGGGTACATAGACAACACTGTGTCCCTAGTAAGCCTCTAGTTGACTAGCTCCTTGATCAAAGATGGTTAAGGTTTCCTAGCCATGGACATGAGATGTCATTTGATAACGGGATCACATCATTAGGAGAATGATGTGATGGACAAGACCCAAACTATAAACGTACCATATGATCGTGTCCGTTTATTGCTATTGTTTTCTGCATGTCAAGTATCTGTTCCTATGACCATGAGATCATGCAACTCACTGACACCGGAGAAATACCTTGTGTGTATCAAACGTCGCAACGTAACTGGGTGGCTATTAAGATGCTCTACAGGTATCTCCGAGGGTGTCTGTTGGGTTGGCATGGATCAAGACTGGGATTTGTTACTCCGTATGACGGAGAGGTATCTCAGGGCCCACTCGGTAATACAACATCACAATGAGCCTTGCAAGCAATGTGACTAAAGTGTTAGCCACGAGATCTTGTATTACGGAACGGGTAAAGAGACTTGCCGATAACGAGATTGAACTAGGTATAGAGATACCGACGATCGAATCTCGGGCAAGTAACATACCGAAGAACAAAGGGAACATCATACGGGATTAACTGAATCCTTGACATAGAGGTTCGACCGATATAGATCTTCGTAGAATATGTAGGAACCAATATGGGCATCCAGGTCCCGCTATTGGTTATTGACCGTAGAGGTGTCTCGGTCATGTCTACATAGTTCTCGAACCCGCAGGGTCTACACACTTAACGTTTGGTGACGATTAGTATAGTTGAGTTATTGTGTTGGTGACCGAAGGTTGTTCGGAGTCCCGGATAAGATCCCGGACATGACAAGGATCTCCGGAAGAGTCCGGAGGTAAAGATTGATATATGTGATAATAGTGTTTTGATCTCCGGAAGGGTTCCGTAATTCACCGGAAGGGGTTCCGGGTGTTTACCGAAGTGTTCGGGTGCAGCAACACTTTATATGGGCCAAAGGGGTAAAGCCCACGAGGTATTGAAAAGTGCAAAAGGAAGGTTTGCTGCTGTCTTAAGCGGTACTACCGCTGGTAAGGCAGTACTACCGCGTAAGCGGTACTACCGCTTGTGTGAAGCGGTACTACCGCGTAAGCGGTACTACCGCTCGTGAGCGGTACTATCGCTTGTACGCGGTACTGCTGGAATCCGAGTGGGACTCTTTCCGTGCGGGCCAAACCGACCTTGTGCGGGCAAAACCGACCTTGTGGAGGCTTTCTCTCCAAGTTTAGACCCCAGGGCTCAACATATAAATAGAGGGGCAGGGCTAGCACACGGGACACATCAAGATTTTTCAAGCCGTGTGCCGGCAACCCTAACCCTCTAGTTCCTCCCGTCATAATCTCCGTAGTGCTTGGCGAAGCCCTGCAGAGATTGTTCCTCACCACCATCACCACGCCGTCGTGCTGCCGGAACTCATCCACTACTTCACCATCGCTCGCTGGATCGAGGAGGTGAAGGCGTCATCAAGCCGTACGTGTGTTGAACGCGTAGGTGCCGTCCGTTCGGCGCTAGATCGTGTTTGGATCGAGGGACGACTTGCGATTTGGATCGCGAAGACGTTCGACTACATCAACCGCGTTTCTTAACGCTTCCGCTTAGCGATCTACAAGGATATGTAGATTCACTCTCCCTCTCGTAGATGCTCATCACCATGGATAGATCTTGCGTGTGCGTAGGAAATTTTTTGTTTCCCATGCGACGTTCCCCAACACTGCGGTGCCCACAAGAAGCTAGAGAAGCTTGCTTAAAAGCTTTTGAAGAAAAGGCATCAAAGAAGCAAAAGAAGTATGAGCATGAGAAGGCTGTGAGAGATGCTGTTGTTATTGATGCATCATCCACTCCTCAAGGTCAAGCTCGAGATGATGATGAAGTCACTTGTATTGGTAGCTCACAACCTCATGTGATAGGTCCTATAGATAAGTGGACACATACCATTGACCCCAAGTTATCCGGAGAAGCAAGACTCAAGCAAATGAAGATTAACAAGGCAGCATGGGAGGAGAGATCACTTCAAGCACATGAGTACATTGCAAGATGGGTGTATACCCATGGTAAGAGCATGCTGCCCTGTTTTTTCCAATTAAATTGTAGATTGTTTGCTGCCCTCCTATGCTAAGATGTGTCTCTCTTATATGCAATGCAGCAATACCGTTCAATGCAATTGACAATGATGAGTTTAGGCAGATGGTTCAGGCCATTGGTCAATTTGGCCAAGATCTAGATCCACCTAGTCAATATGATCTCCGGGAGACGTTGCTAAAGTCTGAGTATGCAAGAACCAAGAGTGAACTCAAGGACCGAGAGGTTGAGAAGGGCAAGCATGGTTGCTCTCTCATGACTGATGCTTGGACTGACATGAAGAGGAGAAGCATTATGAATCTGGTCACACATTGCTCGGAAGGTGTTAGCTTCATCAAGTCAAAGGAAACATCAGACACACCGCATACAAGTGAGATGATCTTCAATCTAGTTGACAAAACAATTGAAGAATTAGGTGCTGAACATGTGGTGCAGGTTGTGACTTACAATGCTTCGAACAACATGAGAGCTAGGGATCTCTTGAAAGTGAAGAGGCCGAAGATATTTTGGAGCTCGTGTGCAACTCACACTGTCAATTTGATGCTCCAAGGGATTGGCAACTTAGCTAAGTTCAAGAAGATAATTGATCAAGCCAAGGCTTTCACAATATTTGTGTATGGGCACCATCGCACCTTAGAGTGCATGAGATCCTTCACCAAGAAGAGAGAAATCATAAGGCCGGGAGTAACCAGATTTGCTTCCCAATTCCTCACTTTGCAAAGCCTTGCAGACAAGGCTGATTCACTAAGAAAGATGGCGGTATCCTCTAAGTGGGACAAGATTAAGGATGTGCACTCAAAGAAAGGCAAGGATGCTACAACCATAATTCTGAACAAGCCCTTCTGGAAGGGTGTGAAACTTTGCATCAAGGTGTTCGAGCCGTTGATGAAGGTCCTCCGGTTGGTTGATGGTGATGCACGACCCTCAATGGGCTTTGTGTATGGAGAGATTGTGAAGACAAAGAAAGAAATCAAAGAGGCCTTTGGTAATGTCGAGGCGCGCTACAAAGATGTGTTAGCTATAGTTCAAAAGAAGATGAAAGATAAGCTTGATGCCCCACTGTAGTTGACTGCATATTTGCTGAATCCACACTATAGCTATGCAGATGACAGCATATTTGATTCTGTTGACATCAATACAGCCTTTTATTCTTGTGTGGAGACATTCTATCATGGTGATGAAAACATGCAAGACAAAGTTGTGAACTATGAAATAGGCAAGTTCCAAAGCAGAGATGGATCCTTTGCAAAGAAGCTTGCTAGGACTTGCCAAAACTTTGACTACAATCTTTGTTAGTCATTACTTGCAAAACTTTCACTTAGTTGCATATTTTGTCCAGTACTCAAGTTCCTATAGTATTATTTAGTTCCTGACTATGAAATTCCTCTTCCTAGTGGCTTGGTGGAGAATGTATGGAGGTGAGACACCAGGGCTGAAGGACATGGCTATGAAGATCCTTTCTTTGACCTCAAGTTCTCCCGGCTGTGAGAGAAATTGGAGTTGTTTTGAGTCGGTTAGTCTCCAAAACTGAATGTGTTTCAATGCTTTGTCAAGTTCCTATTAACTAGTTCCTGACTAGTACCCTTGGCACTTGTAGATACATACCAAGAGGAGAAATCGACTTACAACAGATCGCCTCAATCAGCTTGTGTACATCCATTTCAACTCAAGGCTGTTATCCAAGAAGAAAAGGATCAAGCAGAGGAAGAACATTGATGTTCTCCTAAGTACTGATGCATCCGAAGCACAAGGCTTCTTGTTTGAGGGAGGAGATGATCATGCTTTCATGGTGTTTCCAGATGGAGATGAGGGGGCAGATTGTATGCCACATTGGAGTGTGATTGGAGATGCTATGGGAACTACTGAACAACTTGAGCTTCGCCGAAGTGCAAGAGTTAGAGATCTCCATGATGAATAGTTTGAGTCAGACGAAGAAGAAGTAGAGGAGACAGATTCAGAGAGGGAGGACATAGAGTACGAGGATGATGAAGATGAAGTGGTGACTGGGCGCACTTATGTGGATGATGAGACTGATCCATGAAGTCATGAACTGCTGCTTGAGCAGCTACTGCTTGGACTGGGGCTGCTGTTTGGCTGCTATTGCTTGCCTGCTGCTGCAGCTGCCTGAGCTGCTGCTTGGCTGCTGCCATTTATCTTATATGCTCATTCTAAGACAATATTATGCATTTATGCTTGCTGTGTGAACCATTGAACCTTATCCTTATGTGTTATTTGCCTATTTGTTATGGTGTGTGAACCACTGAACCTCAACATTATATGCTATTTCAGATTTTCAGTTACCTATGTGCTATGTTACCTGTTTTCTTCTGCATATTATTGAAAAACACCAAAATTCTGGCCAATTTAAAAAAAACACTTAATCCCGGTTAAGCTGCGCTTAAGCGGCCATTGCTCTAAGCTATGGCCTTCCGCTCCGCTTACGCTTACCGCTTTCTTGAACATTGCATACCCCTTGACAGTTCCTCTCATTGCCCGCCCGTGTTTAGGATCAGTGTCACTAATGTTTGAGAAAGTAACAACTCCTCGACAACCCAGAAGTTTCCTGGTCCTATTCTCGACTTCCTTACGGCCTTGGTCTCAATTTTCTCACATGCATCATATTGGATGGGGTTGCGTTTAAGATTGATAGGCCAATCCACATGTATTGGGCGTAAATTGGCTGCTACTTATTCCGCATTGTGTGTGATTGCTTCTTTTACACGAGCGCGATTCCGATGACCACGTCTCCATCGCTGACTCCAGGCAGACAATGCTGGAGTTTTTCGTGGCTGAAGCTCTGGCACCTGATGGGGCCGGTCATTTAGTTTCTTGACCCTGGGTAACCCCGAGGACGACATGCAAGCGGGCAATGCCGTAGGATACCGGATTCTGTGCCTGCTCCTGGGCACATCGATGTTGGTGCAGCTGCTCTCCGCTCGGCTAGGGGTGGTCATTCTGAAACGCCTCGCCGAACTTTGCGGTGGATTAGTATGCCTCATGTACTGTCATGCATGTTTCAATTGCAGTCAGTCTGAAGCATATGCATAAATTTCTCTTTGTTAGTTTGTTTAGATTAGATTAATATATGTTGTAGTTCCAGATAAACAATTGTGCAAACACTTTCTCCCATTCTTCCTCATGATTTTGTCACATTCTTTCAATGCACCAATGGTGCATTTAGTAATAGGTACGCAATTAACCAATGCAAATAAAGGGGCAAAATTGCTGGCTGATTCAGTTTTCATGATTGGAACACATGATGCTGATCTCAAGCAGTTTTTGTAGTAGCTTATATTGTATCAAGCCGCTGGAAGGAGGTGCATGCCCAAGGTGTTTTAAGGCTGAATTTTCAGGCCATCCAGACTAACTTGTTTGTGCGACGAGTTTGACATCCTATCAGTGGAGCATGTTGAAACAAGTTAAAAGCGTTTGTTACTTCATTTTATCTCTTCTGTTTTTTCATATTTTCCTCCGGTGTGTCCCCAACTTTGCATGTACTTCGGTGCTAGCCATGTTGTTGAGCCGATGTTTATTGAACTGTGCTTCCATTAAAATTTTCTAATGGGTTCTGTCTTAAGCTTTGCTCTAACCTACAACATGATTGTAGATAATACCCTCTTTAAAACAAATCACACCTAGTCCCTTTAGTAGTGGTCTAGCCAGATTGATTCGGTCCTCTCGAGAAGAGAAGATAGGCGTGCTTTCCTAGATTGTAAGGTGACACATGCAGAGAGTGGTGTCTCTCAACATAAGCTCGTGGTGGCTGACTTTCGCTTTTGGATTCGTTCGAGCGGGGTAAGCGCGGCAAAATCGCTAGAACGAAGTGGTGTAAACTCAAGTGAGAGACAACTCAGGCTTTTAAGGAGAGGGTTATAAGGAGAGCCCCTGGAAGGAAGGAGGTGATGCAAATAATATGTCGATAAAGATTGCGACTTGCATTCGTAAGGTGGGTTCAGAGGAGTTTGGAGTGACCAATGAAAGTAGAAGTGAAGCTAAGGATACCTGATGGTGGAACGATGATGTCCAGATGGCTATTAAGGAGAAGAAAGACTGTTTCATACGTCTACACCTTGATAGGAGTGCGAACAATATAAAGAAGTACAAGGTGACAAATAAGGCTGCAAAGCATGCTGTGAGTAAAGCAAGGGTCGGACGTATGAGGACTTCTACCAACACTTAGACATGAAAGAAGGAAAAGAGACATCTATGATATGGCCAAGATCCAAGAGAGGAAGACAAGGGATGTCAACCAAGTCAAATGCATCAAGGATGGAGGGGATCAACTCCTGTTGAAGGACGAGGAGATCAAGCATGGAGGGAGGCAATACTTCGACAAGATGTTCAATGGAGAGAATGAGAGCTCTACCATTGAACTGGATGACTCCTTTGATAATACCAACAAAGGTTTTGTGCGATGAATCCAGGAGTCTGAGATCGGAGAGGCTTTAAAAATGATGAAAGAAGGCAAGGCGATGGGCCCTGATTGTATCCCCATTGAGATGTGGAGAGGCCACGGAGACATAGCGGATAGTATGGCTAACTAAGCTATTAAACCTCATTCTTCGGGCAAACAAGATGCCATAAGAATGGGGGTGGATTGATACCAATCTTCAAGAATAAGGGGATGTTTAGAGTTATACTAATTACTGTGGAATTAAGCTGATGAGGCATACAATGAAGCTATGGGAGAGAGCATTGAGCACCGCTTAAGAGGAATGACAAGCATGATAAAAAAATCAGTTTGATTTCATGTATGGGAGGTCAACTATGAAAGTTATTTTCTCGGTACAACAACCTATGGAGAGATACATGAAGCAAAAGAAAGACCCCAATATGGTGTTCATTGACTTGGAGAATGCCTACAATAAGATACCGCAGACTGTCATGTGGTGGGCCTTCGAGAAAGACAAAGTCCCAACAAAGTAAATACTTGCTCTCCTCTAAGAGTGGTTGGGTACTCCCCAAGTGTAAGGGTTATGTAATCTATCAATAAGTATTTCCCTCGACTGAGAACCAAGGTTTATCAAACGAGTAGGAATTTCTTCTGCAACAACTAATGACCAGTACCTGCATATAATGCACAAAACAGACTTGCCCCTAACGATTCAAGAAGGTTGTCAATCTTCTTGTTCTGCTAGTTACAAGGGTAAATTGTATGGCATGGTAGAAATTGATAGATAGCTGAAATAAATAAAATGGTACAACAAAGAAGTAAAATAGCAACGACGTTTGCAAATTAAAGGAAAATAGACCTCGGGCCGTAGTATCACTAGAGGCATCTCTCCAGGCAAGATAAATATGTTGTGGTGAACAGTTGGCAGCGATTAAATTGTAATATATATATTTATGATTATGATCATTCATGCCACAATCTTGTATAGGCATTACATCCGTGATATGTAGACCGTTATCCAACTGTATCTACAACTAATACTCTACCCAAAAACCGTTATCCAACAGGTATTAAGTTTATACAAACAGAGCATTGCAATAAACATGATGATGTAATGTAGACAGTAAAACTATCATCCAAGTCTAAAACTTTGTGTTGCCGTTAGTGTGTGGCCATTAATATAAATATGAAAATAAAAATGAATGTACATATGTATGAAATTTCTTCATTCATATTTTTCTTCTTGTGCTATCAAAACTACCCTAGTTTGTTAGGTAATAAACAGCCCCGCTGGCCTGTATAGGATGTGACAAGTATAATGAAAAGGGATAAGTATATTTTCCGTCCCTCGACTCTCTTGGAAGTATAGAAATAGTCCCTCAACTTCAAAACTGACAAACCGTGGTCCCTCAACTTCTAAAACCGGATAAGTTTAGTCCCTCATACCACTTTAAGTGGTTTTTGTCCGACATGGACTCAGTTTTGAACAAAAAATTGACATGTCATCCGGATTAGACTGCCACGTCACGAGCAGCGACGACACTGTATGCTATGTACATGCCTATTAGACGGGATAGAGAGAATAGATTGGCGTAATGCGATGGATGTATTATTGAGCCTCAAGGGCGAGTATATATTGAGTACAAGACTTGAGGGCAAGACGCCTCCTAAAGATAAGATGGAAACAATTCCTATCTAATCCCGGACAATCTCTAAATACCAAATATATCTCTAACATTCCCCCGCTGTCGTAGTGGTAGCGTTGCGAACAACAGGAGCGTCGCAGACGGTCAGACTGGAGAGAATAGCAGCCGACGGGCTGACATCCCCCCACAGTCGCAGCGGGAGCGTCGTGGACAGTGTCGCGTAGCGGACGCGTGGACTGTAGAGGAAGCCGTCGAGTTGCTCAAGCGAGGTGATAGCCCTTTGTGCCGTTGTCGAGGTAGCCGAGAGCGTGGGTGGTGTAGCCGTGGTCGAGGTAGCCGTGCGAGGTAGCCGTGGTCGATGTCGAGTCGGGGGTCGCCGGTGTCGAGGTACTCGCCGTGGAGCCGCGGGCGCAAGGAGGCGCCAAGTTAGTCATGGGCACAGTGGTGTCGAAGGAGTGATGCGTCGGGAAGAAGACGGTGTTGACGAGGCGTCGCGCCGGGTTTGCCAAGCCCGGGGACACGTCCTGGACGAAGGCACGCATCGGTGTTGCCAGCACCGGGCATGCGTAGACGGATGAAGTCGATGTTGACGATGCGCCGCTCCAGGCTTGCCAGGCCCGGGAGCATATCAGGGACGAAGGCACGCGTCGGTGTTGCCAGCACCGGGCATGCGTAGACGGGGACCTGCACGAGCTGTACGCCATGTCGGAGGAGTCGGAGGGGTCAGCAGAGGAGGCCTCGACGACGGTTGCGGCGCCAATCGGCGTGGGGCCGATGTCGCCAACGGTGGTCGGAGTAGACGAAGTGGTCGGGGTAGATGACGGCGACGCTGGCGATGAGGTGGTGCTGGACGAAGACGAAGGGGGTGGACGGCGGCGCGGCTCGGGTGAGCGAGCGGCAGCGACGCCGAGGAAGAAGAGCGGGGGCGGCAGCCTGAGGAGGAGGCGGCGGCGGCGGCTATGTTAGGAGCGCGGCGGCGATGCTCGAAGTAGGCGAGAAGAACCCAACAGCGTGACGAAGACCGGCGCGGACGGAGGCGTTCCCGCGCCGAGGGAGGCGGCGCGGAGCATACCACGTGGAAGTCGATGCGCGGGGACGGCTGAGTGGACCGCGTGCCGCGGCGCTACGGCCCGAAGGGGCGACGTAGCGGCAGCAGGCGGGTCGAGGTGACAGCGGGAAGACCTCAGGGCGGCGGCGTGGACCATGGGTCGCGGCGCTACGGCACGAAGGGGCGACGCAGCGGCGGTGCGCGGGTCGGTGCTGCTGCAGGGACGGTCTCGGGGCGGCGGCGTGGACCGTGTGTCACGGTGCTACAGCCCGAAGGGGCGACGCAGCGGCGGCGCGCGGGTTGGTGTAGCCGCGAGGAGAACCACGGGGCGGCGGCGCTGCGGCCCGATGGAGCGACGCAGCGGCAGCCCGTTGCTCGATTGGTGGAGGCGCGCGCTGTACTCGGGGACAGTCTTCACGGGACTTGTGGAGGCGCGCGCAACCGACGGGCCAGATCAGTCGCACGACGTAGATGAGGCGGATCGCGGGCGGGCGGGTGATGAGCCAGATGCAGCCGGCAACCAGCGACAGGGCCGGCGCGGCAGACAGCAGGGCGGCCGTACAGACGCGGCGAAGGCGGGTGGTGATGGAGAAGTCCCGGTCGGAGCAGGGCAGCGACAGCCGGCGCAGGGCGACAGGCGGCAGACGCGCGGACGATCGCCGTGACAGGCCGCCGGGTCGGAGAGGAGGCCTGGTGGTCGCGCCGGTGTCGGAGTAGAGGCGCGCGGGGGTCGACGGCGGTGGCGGGCAACGCAAACCGATCTTAGATCGGAAAACCAAAAAGAAAACGCCGATCAAGACGAACGGCGAGAGAGGAAAACCCGGAGCAAGGGCTCGTGAAAAAGACTCTCTAGGGCAGCCGGTCAACACGACCGGCGGACGAACCCTAGGTACGGGCGGCGCGGCCCACGGTGACGATCATGAAGATCGACCGCCCCGGGGGCGGCGCGGTGCGGAAGCGGCGACGACGGCTAGGGTTTGGATCGAGGTTAGGCTGATACCATATTAGACGGGATAGAGAGAATAGATTGACGTAATGCGATAGATGTATTATTGAGCCTTAAGAACGAATATATATTAAGTACAAGACTTGGAGCGCAAGACGCCTTCTTCTAAAGATAAAGATAAGATGCCCGTCCGTGCTGGCCTCGCTCATGGGATGTTGGCCCTCGCCATGCTCACCGTCCCGGTCATGTGGCCGGCACCGGAAGGGGTGCAGGCGCCATGGCGGTCGGGTTTGACGTACACAACAAATTTGGCTCTGGATGCCAAGCGTATGGACGACGTGCATTCTGAGCGGTCGAACACGTACGACCCGGCGTCCATGGCGTTCCCATGCTCGATCGTCGAGGCCATGCTAAGAGGACGCCGAGCGCATGGACGGCGCGTGCCGACGTCCATGGCGTTCCCCTGCTCGACGGCATGCGCGCGCCCCTCGTCGATGCCGACAGGGCAAATGACGTGAGTCATTTGCGTTCCCAGCCAGCGGCAAATTGGCTTGGATGGCTAGCTTGCACATGAGGAATCGATCAGCTTTGCTTGTTGTGTATTACGTGCGTGTCGAGGAAACAATCAGCTTGCTTATTGTGTACGTGCGTGTCGAGGAATCGATCTTCTATACGTGCGTGTCGAGGCGAGCTCAGTCCTCGGCGAGATCGACAATGTAAAGTCTGTTGGACAACCATGCATCGCCGCCGTCCTGCTACAGCTAGAAAAGCCAGCTCTTCGACTTGTCAGCTACCGCGACACATCAAACACCACCGGCATGTACAACTCGGACACGCTGACCCATGGCGGGAGAGAGAAAAAAAAGATTCAGACTGTTCTGTCTGACGTGGCGCTGACGTGGCGAGGTCAAAGGTCAATATCAGGTCCATATCAGCCCAAAACCACCTGGAGTGGCCAGAGGGACGAAAAGTATCCAGTTTTACAAGTTAAGGGACTATGTTTGTCTGGTTTTAAAGTTGAGGAACCATTTTTACACTATCGATAAAGTTGAGTGACGAAAAATATACTTATCCCTAATGAAAATGACATTGCAATGATGTGTCAGCTAGAGACAGACTAGTTTGAAGTTAGGTGGTCCCATTTCATAACTCCAGCATTATATCTTTTTTAACAAATAAAATTAATAGATATATTTGAACACATCATCTTTTGTTTTCTATATCCACACGCTTGGTGGCATCCAACCCGCCAAAACTACCCATAAAGCTAGCAAGGTTCAGAGATCAATTGTTGCTTTCCCTCGTTCTAGGGTGTGACTATTTCCCAATTAGTCCATGGTCGTTACACAATTTTTTCAGAACTTACCGGTATCCTAATTATTTGAAAGATACACGTATTTTTTAGATTTACTAGGTCAAATAAAATAAAATATACAAATAAATAAAACCAAGATTTAATGTAGATCCAAACGCCATATTGAGGAATAACAACTACTCAGTCGAATTAGCAAACCTGTTTGCTGTGTGCCTTTTGAAAGATTTGGGTTAAAATTTCGACCACCCAATACCGAATTTCATGATCATCATTCCAAGGCAGCTATTTTGTTCAGAGCTTTTAAAGCTAGACTGGGACAGACTTCTGCAACTGATAACCCACTTTTACTTCATTCACTCCTTTAGCATCATGACTTCCTGCAGGAACTGGAAGATCCCTTCACTAAAGATGAGATTGATGAGGTGGTTAAGAACCTTCCCAGTGACAAATCACCTAGTTTTGATGGCTTCAATGCAGCCTTCTTGAAATCTTGCTGGGATATCATTGCCCCTGAATTCTATAAGCTGGTTGAAGATTTCTATGAAGGCAAGGTCAACCTACTCCCTCCGTTCCTAAATATAAGACCTTTTAGAGATTCCACTATGGACTACATACGGATGTGATCCGTATGTAGTCCATAGTGGAATCTCTAAAAGGTCTAATGATGCTGTAGTGGCTCCTGGAGACTTCAGGTCTATCTCCTTACTCAACTGCACTCTGAAAATTCTCACTAAGTTCCTGGCCAATAGGCTACAGAAACACATCCTATAGATGGTCCATAAGAACCAATATGTTTTCCTCAACAATAGATGCATTCAAGATTGCTTGGCCTTGTCATTTGAATACATTAATGAATGCAACCACTCCAACAAAGAGATTGTGCTGCTTAAGCTGGATTTTGGGAAAGCATTTGACATGCTTAGTCTTGACACTATTATGGACATTATGGCAACCAAAGGCTTTGGGACTAAATGGATTCAGTGGATCAAATTGATCTATAGCACAGGTTGCTCATCTTTGCTACTCAATGGGGTACCAGGGAAACGGTTTATGTGTAAAAGAGGGGTGAGACAAGGTGGCCCTCTATCACCACTGATATTTTTCCTAACTGGTGATCTGCTGCAACTATGCTCAATGAGGCCATGAGGAATTCTTTGATCCAACCACCTATACATCATGTCTCTTGTCCAGACTTTCCCGTGATACAATATGCAGATGATACCATTCTTGTGTTGCCTGTTGTTCCTTAATTGCTTCATATCAAGAACCTTCTGCTTCTCTTTGCTGCATACACTGGTCTTAGGGTTAACTACTCCAAATCCACTTTGGTATCCATGAACACCCCCAACCTCTTATGCACAATCTTTAGCTGCCAGATTGGTCAATTGCCGCTATCTTATTTGGGTATCCCATTAAGCCTTTTAAAGCCAAAGATTGAATATTTTACCCCAATGCTCAAGTGGATTGCCACAAGACTCACTAGATGTGCTACTCTGTTATCATTTGGAGACAAACTCACTTTGATTAAATCAGTCTTCTCCAGCATGCCAATTTTCTTCATGTGCTCCCTTGCTATCCCCAGACAGTGGTGCACCAGATTAATTCAACCTTAAACACTGCTTTTGGAGAAAATATGGTTCTGAGGAGAAAGGTGTGGCTCTGATTTCATGGGATAAAGCTTGTCTACCAAAATCTCATGGTGGTCTTGGCACATCCCGATATCACCACTCATAACCAGGCCCTGCTGATGAAATATCTGCATAAGTTTCTGAACAAAGAAGACACCGCATGGGTCAATATTATTTGGGAGACCTACTACTCCAATTGCTTGCCTAATTCCAAAGATGTGGGTTCTTTTTCGTGGAGAGATGTTCTCAAGCCTTTGCCCTTATATAAAGAGCATGCAATTTGCATTCCTGGTAATGGCAGTACTACATATTTTTGGCTGGATAAGTGGATTGATAACCAACTGCAACAGACTTCTACTCCTTCTGCATTAACCCTGAGATATCACTTCACCAAGTCCATGCACTTGACTACTTGGCAGATCTTTTTCATAGACCTTTGTCTATCCATGCTCATCAACAGTTCCTCCTCCTCAGTACTGCTATGTAAAATAGAGGATATATGATTGTGCAAGACAAATGGACCTACACTTGGATCTCTACTAAAAACTCCTCCCTTAAGATATACAAAGCTATGGTAAGCCCCAGCCATGTTCACAAGGCTTTAAATTGCTCTCTAAATGCTCTGCACAACTCAGACATAAGATCTTCTTCCGGCCTCTGCTTCATGACATAATTAACACTTGGAATTGACTCCACATAAAATCTATGTACCTGGAGAGTTATGTATGTGCCCTCTGCAATGACCATACTGAAGAAACCCTCACTCACCTCTTCTGGGATTATGCTTTTGCCAGGGAATGTTGGAGCCACATTATTCCATTCGAAATGTGGCATTTCCAGTATGATGAAATCTGCTTATCCTTGACTAAACTACCTTCTCAGATTGCTAGGGACATTATACTCATGGGTTGTTGGGGTATTTGGTCTATCATTAATGACAAGATTTTCGGACAAGCTGCCCCTTATATTCCTACACTACAAAAAAAAAAGACTTCTGTGATGATACGTCTTTGTCACAGTAGGTCACGTTTTCTGTCATGCATGTACATCCGTGACGATTTTATGACATAATCAAGATAGTCATACCTGTGCTGTCGTAGAAGTGTTCCATGACAATACTGAAATTATCATCACGGAAGTGTCCACTTCCATGAAGATAAATGTCACGTCATGGAAGTGTTTTCGTCAAGGGTGACTGACACGTGGCATCCACCGTAACGGGTCGCTGTTAAGCTATCGGGTTCCGGTTTGGATCCGATAACCTGTTAGCAGCCCTGACCAATGGCGATTTTCCACGTGTAAATTTCTCATTCGCTGGCGGATCCACGTGTCAGCTCGGCGTTGCGACAGATGTCATTCTTCCAATGGACGAGACACGCCTATGATACGTCGACACGTGGCACGGCCCAATAGTGGCCCATTTGACCTAAATGGGCCGACCCAGCCAAAGGCCCACAAGATTTTGTCAGACACTAGTGGACCGGCCCGTTAACAGCCTACCATGGTTTGGGCCAAATTACGGCCCATATTGGATCATGTTTTGGGCCAAATTACGGCCCATAACACATCCGGCCCGTTAACTGTCCACTGTGCTTTTGGGCCCATTGTAGGCCCGGTTTGTATCTCGGCCTGTTAAAGGCCCGTTTAACAAATCAGCCCGATATTCGTTTTGGCCTGTTAGCTGCCGTTGCTGCATATGGGCCGTTTTCGGCCCGGTTTAACTTTCGGCCATTTAACGGCCCGTGCTGCATTTGGGCCTATTTCTAGTCCGAAGTGACTTTCGGCCTCTTAAAGACACGTACTCTTCGTGGATAAATTTCAGCCCAACCTGACTAACGGCCTGTTAAAGGCCCGTGACATAGTTGGGCCAAATTATGGCCTACTTTGCATCCGGCCTGCTTACAGCCCATAATTTTATTGGGCCAACCAAGGCCCGAGATAAATTTTGGCCTCTGAACGGCTCGTATGTAATTGGGCCAATCATGGGCCTACGTATGTTTCGGCCTGCTTTCGGCCCATGAATTGTTTGGCTCAATTCAGGCCCAATCTACTTTTCAGCCTGTTAAATGCCCATGGAAATTTCTGGCCCAAATGAGGCCCACGTTTTACTCGGCCTGTTAAAGGCCCAAAACTACTTTACGTTTAGGCCTAATAATGGCCCGAGATGATTATATGCCGACTTTCTGGCCCATATATAACTAGTTAAGGCCCGGCCCGTTTGGGTAGCGTAATTTCTTTTTATATACCGCTGACAGACCAATAACGTATTGGGTCGTTAAGCTCCGTTGAAGCTATCGACCTAAATTACAGCATACCGACTAAGAATAAACCTAGACTATACAATAAAGAAATTACGGAATATTACATCCACTGGGCATCAAATTTCGCCACCAATGATGATAAAGGGCAACCAGACCGCATATTACATACACTGGGCATCAATGGTCGCCACCAGTGCAAAAAAATGCACCGACAAAATAATATACAAAACCAACAACACTTCAACACAGTTCAAGAAACGTTAGTCCTGCCCAGGTGCTGCAACGCAAGCAGCTGAACAAGCTGACGAGACCTCAGTTGTCTGAATGTTATATCCTCTAGCTCTAGCCGTGTAGCTATAAAGCACGCACAGGTGTCCTCTGTGATCTTCGTTAGAGATTGCACTTCAAGTCGGACCTGAGCTGCACCAAGTCTTTCAGCTTGAAGTTGAGACTGAAGAAGTCAAACTGATTCAGGCAGCAACTCCTTCGCTGCAATATAAGTGATAGGTATCAGCAATGGGTTTGGCTCACTATCTTCCCTAAAGTTCTGCCTGGTGTCAGAGATATTAATCTGAAAGAGAAAGAAGGAGACAGAGAACAAGTTTCACAAATATATAAGCAACGATGGTCAGTGTGTGACAATTCCATCCCGTTTTATATTGGCAAATTCAGAGATACAATTTAAAATAGCATTAACATAATACGACATTGCCCGTATCATCAGCAAAATCAGTTAAGACAAAGCAGCAAATGAGATGATGCAGGCATGGGCATCTTCACCACACCACCGGATTAGAGATCTAGAACACAGGCATACATGCAGGGCTAAAGAATATCAATGGATCTGTTCTGATTAATGTGAATACTATGAATAAGGAACATGTTTTTACAACTACAATTTGAAACTGGCAGCTGTTGCAAACATGCAATCTGATGCAAACACCAAAGTAAAAAGCAGTGGAGGAAATGATGCCTATCCAAATCTATACTAGAACAAAGTTTGAAGGCTTGAGAAGGATGGACTTACATTACATGTTAACATGGGCTCGACAAAGCCCTTCTCCATGTCAATGGAATGATAATTCAAGAAATTCCCCAAAGAAACTTCTTCATAAGCGTTGCCTTTATTCTACATTTTGTAAAGAGTAAATATAGATCTAATAATATTGGAAGAAATAGAGAATAATGAAGCTCAGATGCAGAGTGGTGATACATAATCAAATAGCTATCAATTAAGTACAGCGTTACAAGGCAAAAGGTACTGACAAGAGGAATGCAGACCTCAACTTGTGCAGTGGCATTGGCTTTATTCAACATTTTGGTAAGAGTAAATGTAGATCTGATAATTTGGAGAAAATGGAGGGCAGGGCAGATAAGATGCAGAGTAATACCAAACAATCAACTATCTCTCAATGTAAGTACAATAATACTACCTCTGTCCGGAATTACTTGTTGCTGAAATGGATGTATCTAGCACTATTTTAGTTCTAAATACATCCAATTGAGCAACAAGTAATTCTATACAGAGGGAGTACATGACAACATGTAATTACAAGAGCAATCCAGAACTTCATAACCATTGGTTTATTCTACATTTATGTAAGAGTAAATATAGATCTTATAATTTCAAGCAGACGGTGGATAAGGAAGCTAACATGCACAGTGATGCTACATAATCAAACAGCAATGAGTGTAAGTATGGTGATAAAGGGCAAGATGTACTGACAAGAGCAATGCAGTGCGCATTATTTTTGTAAGATCCTATGATCCCTTGAGAATGGATCACTGCCTTTTGCAAATACTTTGTTTGTACTCCTTCAGGATCTGCAATCACCCTCTTCCTTTTGGATATGTATTACGAAAGAACAACATTTGAGTGGAAAAACCTGGTATGATGACACATGGAATAGGTATAGAAAATGGATAGGCATGGCATATTCTCATATATGATGTGTAAACTAAGCAGATGGTGGTGTAACAAAGTAGAAGTAATGCAAGATACGTGCGACCAATACAACCTTGCCAAGTTAGAGCAAGCACCTTGATGGGTGAATAAGATAGGCCATCTAACTCTGACTCATCTAAGAGCTAAATAGACTTGGGTCTCTATCTAGGCCAGAATCGTCTTTAGGATCATATTCTGCAATGGAATCTGTAGATGGGGAGCGTGTGTGTTCCATTGCATCCAGACAAGATCTCAATCCCTTGATGCCAAGTTTGTTAGCCAGTGGATTGTTTCGCAATATTCCTCTGGTGCGTCCATTCTCATATTCATTATGATCATGTTCAATACCTGACATGCATGAAAACATAAAAATAAGTGAGATTATCTTTGTAATGCATAGGGGATTCTAATCCAATAGTGCCTCCCTGTAAACCCCTATGTGCTATCTCTGTGCAATTCTTCTGAGAGATGCCATGTGTGCTGTAATTTGGTGTGTGCATTAATATAATGTGGCCTGCTACTCAAAATATAGGCTCCCTGTTGAGAGCTCCAGAAATAATGATACTTCGCAGATGACAACTTCAAAATATACTCAGGAAGAACAACTCGACCTGACCTGTCGACCGCAAATGTCTCTGCTCCTCTTCCCAAAGAAGGAACATGATGTACTTATTAAAGAAGAAGAGAAGAGGATCATGTTAAAGAAGAGCAGAAGAGCAAGCAGATTGTAGATATTACAAGTCTTTCTATACAATGTCTGTTGCCTACCCATGATGAACCAGAGCGCACAGAGAAATACTCTTCCTTCCTGTCTCTCTATATGTGGCTCACATGCATTTCGAAACTAAAGTAGGAACATTTAGCTGACTAATTAAACCTGTCTCCGTCTTACTAATATCAGCATCATATCAGATTTTAATTTGTACAACTAAGCTTGTTTAGCTTGATGGGTGGAGCAGTGCTCTTATGACACGAATCACGTAGGCTGATCGTAGTGATCATAAAAGGGGGAAACCCTAAGCATGATGAGTATAGTGTTGACCGTGGCATGGCAGATCTGAAGCTGCAAACCGCACAAAGGCTACTTAGCAACCGATGTTTGCTTTCAACTAACAACTAAGATTTGGTATGGATAAGAAAGTTGTGGGATCGAGGAGATAGGTCTAGAGGGGGGGTGAATAGACTCCTAACCAGCCAAATTAGCAGTTTTTAATTTCTCTTGGAACTTAGGCAGATTTTGGCACAAGTTAAGATCACTCCAATACTTTCTACACATGCATATCTAGAGATTGAGCAGCGGAAATAGTAAAGCATGCAATAGTACGAAAAGTAAAGGGGTAGAGTATGGAAGATCAAATGCAATGAAGACACGGTGGTTTTTGGCGTGGTTCCGATAGGTGGTGCTATCGTACGTCCACGTTGATGGAGGCTTCAACCCACGAAGGGTAACGGCTGCACGAGTCCACGGAGGGCTCCACCCACGAAGGGTCCACGAAGAAGCAACCTTGCCTATTCCACCATGGCTTACGTCCAAGAAGGACTAGCCTCACTCGGGGTAGATCTTCACGAAGTAGGCGATCTCCTTGCCCTTACAAACTTCTTGGTTCAACTCCACATCTGGTTGGAGGCTCCCAAGTGACACCTAACCAATCTAGGAGACACCACTCTCCAAAAGGTAATAGACGGTGTGTTGTTGATGAACTCCTTGCTCTTGTGCTTCAAATGATAGTCTTCCCAACACTCAATCAACTCCTCACAGATTTGGCTATGGCGGAAAAGAGATTTGAGTGGAAAGCAACTTGGAAAAGGCTAGAGATCAAGGTTCAAATGGTAGGAATGGAATATCTTGATCTCAACACATGAGTAGGTGGTTCTCTCTCAGAAAATGTATGGTGGAAGTGTAGGCACGTTCTGATGGCTCTCCTTACTGAGAAGGATGGGGTGGAGGGGTATATATAGCCTCCACACAAAATCCAACCGTTACACACTTTTGACCCAACTCGGTGGCACCGAAACAATCATCTCGGTAGCACCGAACTGTGTAAAAGATATGAACTTTAGGAATCTCGGTGGGACCGATACAAACAACTCGGATGGACCGAAGTGCAATGGCTTAGGGCAATCCTCATCTCGGTGGCACCGATTGCATCAACTCGGTAGGACCAAAGGGAAGCAATAAGGCAACGGAGAGTTGGCAAGCCATCTCGGTGAGACCGATTTGCAAACTCGGTGAGACCGAAGTAATTGCAAATGATTACAGAGAGTTGGCAGGGCCATCTCGGAGGGAGCGAGATCCATTTCGGTGGATCCGATTTGTTAGGGTTTGGCAGTGGCTAAGTCTTGGATGAACTCGGTGGGGCCGGATTGGAAATTTCAGTGGGGCCGAGTTGGACTTTAGGTTTAGGACATATTTGGGTAGAGAGAGTGGTTGAGAGTTTAGGAATACTGTCACTAAGCACTTGAGCAAAAAGACCATTAAGCAACACCTCATCCCCTTTTAATAGTATTGGCTTTCCTATGGACTCAATGTGATCTTGGATCACTAAACCAAAAATGTAGAGTCTTGATCTTTAGCCAATCCTTGTCCTTAGCATTTTGAGAGGGGCTCCACGTCCTCTTGTCCAGGCCACGCCATTGTTGAACTTGTCTGAAATTTACTAGATAAAAGCATCAGTCCACCAACATGTATGTTGACATAAATTACCAAAACCACCAAGGGAGCAAATGTGCTTTCAATCTCCCCCTTTTTGGTAATTGATGACAACATACATCAAAGCTTCAAATACAAATATAGCAGAAGTATGTATGAAAGCTTTGAAGGAAACATGTAACATGTATGAGCTCCCTTGAACTCCCCCTGAAGATGTGCATAACATGATGATATCTTATGGGAAATATACATGCAACATGTATCTTGGCTATATGCATCGGAGCAATATATATATATATATATATATATGACATTAGGGTATCCACATGTACAAGATTTTCTCCTTGCAAACAATATATACTTAGCAAGAGGTCAACCATGTACATGAGTGTGATGCATATACTTACCTTGAAGTTCTTGATCAAGTACCTGAAGAAATACACTTGAGAAAACAGGGTTAGATAACACAAGATAATTTCTTCAAGAAAAAGACACAAGATCAACAAGAAACCAAGATTGGGATGACATGTAGAAGAGAGTATCACTAGGTGAAATGCTTCTTTGAAGCAGACATGTCCCCAAAAGAAATAGCTGTCTCCCCTTAAAGAACTTCCTCTCCCCCTGAATCTGACATGGATATTGGGAGTAGGTAGGGTGAGAAAACTAGAACAACCAAAGAACAAACTTATCATGTTTCTCCCCTCTTAGAAACATGTAACATTCTCCCCTCTTGTAAGGTGCATCTCTTGGTTTGAATAGATAAGCTTAAGGCTTTGATGTATTCCTCTCTCCCCCTTTGACATCAATTTCCAAGAAGGGTCTTCAAGGTTATTGATTAAGTGGGTTTGGTCCTTGAGAAACACATCTAGATGCAAGTAGAGGATAAGAATCATCGAGTGGAGCTGGAGCAGAGAAAAAAAACTCAGGGAAAATTTGACAGAGAATTCCTTAGAGCAGTCAAAACCGGTGACACCGAGTTGAGACAATTCGGTGGAACCGAGTGTGATGCAATGGAATTTTTGTCAACTCAGCTCTCTAGACAAGGAATTTACACAAGGATTTGCAATGAATTAACTGCGAATCAAGCTAAAAGAAAAGAAACAGAAAAGAAGCAAAGAAACGTCTAGATGAAGTTTTTTTTAACTTCATCTAGATGGGTCGGCGACTAGGTCACCTATGTTAGAGTATATTGACTTAGGAGTCAAGTGAGTACACTTGATCATAGGTCATACTCATCATTTAAGCTCAAAATGGGGTTGCCATTTTTCCTTTAAGCTTTTGATGTATTCACATCTTGTTGAGTTGCTTTAGCTCATGTCCTTGAGTAAAGCTTCTCTAAGATGTGAGAACTTACATTGGTATTTAGTGAAGTCCATCATGTAGTTGAACTTGAAGTGGATGCTCATGAATTGAAGTTTGGAGCTAACCTATCATTTGTAGTTCATCTTCCTACATGGGTTAGATTTGCAAGGAACAACATGTGTATCCAAAATGACAAGAATGAAGCATAACTCAAATGTTGTCAAAGGATATGTTTAGGTTGTCTTGTTCCTTGTTACTCCATAAATTGTTGATACTTGGGTTATACGAGATTGCTCAAGATAAGAGTGAGATGCAATCTTGTGACATGAAGCTTGTCCAAGTACCTACAAAAGGTTAGATACCATACAAGGGAGCAAAATGTCCAAGATATAAAATGATCATGAAGGTTATCATGGATTAGTCAAGAATGCTCATGCCCTTGTATGCATCCATATGAACCTCTAGTTCACATTTGAAGCATCAATGATGTTCAACTCACTTCTCAAGTGACAAAACACTTTCTCATCAAGAGGTTTGGTAAAGATGTCCGCCAATTGTTTGTCAGTACGAACATGTTTAAGGTCAATATCACCTTTCTCAACATGATCTCGAATGAAATGGTGACGAACCTCAATATGCTTAGTTCAAGAATGTTGCACGGGATTGTGTGCTATCTTAATAGCACTCTCATTGTCACAAAGTAATGGTACATGTCTCACATGCACACCATAATCTTTAAGAGTTTGTGTCATCCATAGTAATTGAGCACAACATGATCCCGCGGCAATGTATTCCGCTTCGGCAGTAGATAGAGATACAGAATTTTGTTTCTTGGAGGACCAAGACACAAGAGATCTACCAAGAAATTGACATGTACCCGAAGTGGATTTTCTGTCAACCTTGTCTCCGGCATAGTCCGAATCGGAGTAGCCAACAAGATTGAAAGAAGATCCTTTGGGATACCATATGCCAAAGTTTGGTGTATGTATCAAGTATCTCACAATTCTTTTCACCGCCTTAAGGTGACACTCTTTTGGTGTCGCTTGGTATCGTGCACACATGCACACACTTAGCATAATGTCGGGTCGAGAGGCACATAGATATAATAATGAACCAATCATCGATCGGTAAACCTTTTGATCAACCGGTTTGCCATCCTTGGTCAAGTCAAGATGTCCGCTCGTTGGCATGGGAGTTTTCATACCTTTACTCTCTTGCATGTTGAACTTCTTGAATAAGTCCTTGGTATACTTTGTTTGAGAGACAAAGATACCTTCCCTAGTTTGCTTGATTTGCAAGCCAAGAAAGAATTTGAGTTCACTCATCATAGACATCTCAAACTTCGCCGACATCAACCTTCCAAACTTTTCACTAAAAGAGGGGTTAGTAGAACCAAAGATAATATCATCAACATAAATTTGGCATACAAATAATTCTCCATTAACCCTCTTAGTGAAGAAAGTTGAATCAATCTTCCCAATTTCAAAACCTTTTTCAAGAAGAAACTTTGTCAAGCATTTGTACCAAGCTCTAGGGGCTTGTTTAAGACCATAAAGAGCTTTACGAAGTTTGTACACATGATTAGGTTTCTTGGGATTCTCAAAGCCGGGAGGTTGTTTAACATATACTTCCTCCTCTATTTCACCATTTAAGAAGGCACTTTTAATATCCATTTGGTAAAGAGTGATATCATGGTGATTGGCATAAGCAAGTAAAATGCGAATGGATTCAAGTCTTGCAACGGGGGCATAGGTCTCACCATAGTCCATACCTTCGACTTGTGTGTAACCTTGTGCTACGAGATGAGCCTTGTTGCGTACAACTTGTCCATATTCATCTTGCTTATTCCGAAACACCCATTTGGTTCCAATGATGTTTTGCTCTTCCTTAGGCTTCTCAACCAATGTCCACACTTGGTTCCTCTCAAAGTTGTGTAGCTCTTCGTGCATTGCATTCACCCAATCGGGGTCCTTGAGAGCATCTTCTACCTTCAAGGGTTCAACACTAGAGATAAATGAGTAATGCTCACAAAAGTTAGCTAAACGAGATTTAGAGCGAGTGATTCTCCCGGTTTGGATATCTCCAAGTATTTGTTCGACGGGATGATCCTTGTCGATTCTTGCTCTAACTCGAGGTAGCTTTTTCTTGGGTTGTGGTGAGGCTTCCTCATCATCATCATCATCTTCTTCTTCGTTGGTGTTGTCGTTGTTTGTTTGTGGAGGTGGAGAAGGAGGTTGAGGTGGATCATCTTGTTGCACTTCCTCATTCCCATCGTCTTGACGTGTTCCACTTGTGGATGCCTCCATATCAGCTTGTCGTTCACCTTGATGTGAGGTTGGGGCTTCCACTTGAATAGACGAGGTACTCTCCTTTACTTCCACGGGACGAATCTTACCAATGGACAAGTCTTGGATTGCTTCCGATGGTTCTTTATCTCCTACATCAAGTGGCAATTGCTCGACTTGCGAGCCGTTAGTCTCATCAAACTTCACATCTACCGTCTCTTCAACTTTTCGAGTGAAGTTGTTGTAGACACGGTAAGTGTGAGAGTTCGATCCATAACCGAGTAGGAAACCTTCATGAGATTTAGGAGAAAATTTTGAACGACGATGCTTATCAAGAATGTAACATTTTGAGCCAAATACTCGAAAGTATCCAACTTGTGGTTTGTTACCGGTGAGTAGTTCATACGCCGTTTTACCAAGAAGCTTGTGAAGATAAAGTCGATTTGTTGCATGACAAGCTGTTTCAACCGCTTCTTCCCAAAAATGTCTTGGCGTCTTGTACTCATCAAGCATTGTTCTTGCCATCTCAATAAGTGTACGGTTCTTCCTCTCAACAACTCCATTTTGTTGAGGTGTGTACGTAGCCGAGAACTCATGTGAGATACCCTCCTCATCAAGAAAGGTGTCCACATTGGCGTTCTTGAACTCCGTTCCGTTGTCACTCCGAACCTTCTTGATCTTCACTTCAAATTGGTTTTGAGCCTTTCTTGCGAAGTTCTTGAAGATCTTTTGTACCTGCGATTTGTCATCAAGAAGGAACACCCACGTAAATCTGGAAAAATCATCAACAATGACCAAACCGAAAGAGTTACCACGAAGACTCTTATAGGCGTTGGGACCAAACAGATCCATATGAAGTAGTTCGAGTGGTCTCCTCGTGGTCATAATGTTCTTTACGGGATGGCTTCCTCCAACTTGTTTTCCTGCTTGGCAAGCACTACAAAGTCGATCTTTGTCAAATATAACATCTTTTACTCCAATAATGTGATCTCCTTTAACAAGTTTATCTAGGTTACGCATACCAACATGTCCAAGTCTTCTATGCCATAACCAACCTTTAGAAGATTTAGCAATTAAACAAGTACGAGGTTGGGCTCTCTTAGTGAAATCAACAATGTAAAGATCACCTCTACGAATGCCGGTAAAGACTATATTATGATTATCTTGGCGAAACACTTGGCAATCTACTTTGGTAAATAGAACATTGAAACCAAAATCGGCTAGTCTAGATACGGAAAGAAGATTGTAACCAAGAGATTCAACAAGCATAACATTTTGTATGGAGCTATCATTGGATATGGCCACCTTACCAAGGCCAAGTACCTTACCCTTGGAGTTGTCTCCAAAAGTCACATACTTGCCTGGACCATCATTTTTTGTAAGCTCACGAAACATGTCTCTATCTCCGGTCATGTGATCGGTACAACCGCTGTCAAGAATCCACTCTTTTCCTCCGGCCATATAATCTCGAAGATTTGCAATAAGACTGAGATTCCTCATGGTCTTCTCAAATTCAATATCAAGGTCTTCGTCTTCATCATAATAGCCGTGCTCAACATCATCATCATCATGCATGTGATTAACAGATTCATTAGTTTCATGATCATGACAATGTTCAAATTTATGAATTCTAACAGTTTCCATGATAATATTGCTAATAGTTCTAACATCTCCTTTGGCACGCATGAGATCACGAAGCTCAAACAAGCAATCATCAAACTTAGGATCATTAGGACTCATTTTATGAAAATCAACAGCCTTATGTAGAATCTTATCAAGACTCTTTAGAGAATAATCGGGATATCGCTTTTCTAAATCATGCCATAGAGTATAAGCACATGCAAAGTTTCGCATACAACCAAGCACAATCTTAGGTAATCCTCTAATGATAAGATTGACGGTTCTAAGATTACGAAGCATGTCAATTTCCTCTTCATGAGTGGGATGCAAGGGATCAATAGGGGGCACATAAGGATTATGAATATACTTGCTCAAGTTAAACTCATCAAAGATATCAAGCATCTCATCCCTCCAAAAGTTGTAGTACTCCCCATTGAGAATAGGCACTCTACATCTAATACTCCCGAACGTAGACATATCCATCTCCCTCCAATGGTGATAAAACCAAAGCAATGGAGACCAATGCTCTGATACCAATTGTGGGATCGAGGAGATAGGTCTAGAGGGGGGGGGGGGGGGTGAATAGACTCCTAACCAGCCAAATTAGCAGTTTTTAATTTCTCTTGGAACTTAGGCGGATTTTGGCACAAGTTAAGATCACTCCAATACTTTCTACACATGCATATCTAGAGATTGAGCAGCGGAAATAGTAAAGCATGCAATAGTACGGAAAGTAAAGGGGTAGAGTATGGAAGATCAAATGCAATGAAGACACGGTGGTTTTTGGCGTGGTTCCGATAGGTGGTGCTATCGTACGTCCATGTTGATGGAGGCTTCAACCCACGAAGGGTAACGGCTGCACGAGTCCACGGAGGGCTCCACCCACGAAGGGTCCATGAAGAAGCAACCTTGCCTATTCCACCATGGCTTACGTCCACGAAGGACTAGCCTCACTCGGGGTAGATCATCACGAAGTAGGCAATCTCCTTGCCCTTACAAACTTCTTGGTTCAACTCCACATCTGGTTGGAGGCTCCCAAGTGACACCTAACCAATCTAGGAGACACCACTCTCCAAAAGGTAATAGATGGTGTGTTGTTGATGAACTCCTTGCTCTTGTGCTTCAAATGATAGTCTTCCCAGCACTCAATAAACTCCTCATAGATTTGGCTATGGTGGAAAAGAGATTTGAGTGGAAAGCAACTTGGGAAAGGCTAGAGATCAAGGTTCAAATGGTAGGAATGGAATATCTTGATCTCAACACATGAGTAGGTGGTTCTCTCTCAGAAAATGTATGGTGGAAGTGTAGGCACGTTCTGATGGCTCTCCTTACTGAGAAGGATGGGGTGGAGGGGTATATATAGCCTCCACACAAAATCCAACCGTTACACACTTTTGACCCAACTCGGTGGCACCAAAACAATCATCTCGGTAGCACTGAACCGTGTAAAAGATATGAACTTTAGGAATCTCGGTGGGACCGATACAAACAACTCGGATGGACCGAAGTGCAATGGCTTAGGGAAATCCTCATCTCGGTGGCACCGATTGCATCAACTCGGTAGGACCGAAGTGAAGCAATAAGGCAACAGAGAGTTGGCAAGCCATCTCGGTGAGACCGATTTGCAAACTCGGTAAGAGCAAAGTAATTGCAAACGATTACAGAGAGTTGGCAGGGCCATCTCGGAGGGACCGAGATCCATTTCGGTGGATCCGATTTGTTAGGGTTTGGCAGTGGCTAAGTCTTGGATGAACTCGGTGGGGCCGGATTGGAAATTTCGGTGGGGCCGAGTTGGACTTTAGGTTTAGGACATATTTGGGTAGAGAGAGTGGTTGAGGGTTTAGGAATACTGTCACTAAGCACTTGAGCAAAAAGACCATTAAGCAACACCTCATCCCCTTTTAATAGTATTGGCTTTCCTATGGACTCAATGTGATCTTGGATCACTAAACCAAAAATGTAGAGTCTTGATCTTTAGCCAATCCTTGTCCTTAGCATTTTGAGAGGGATTCCACGTCCTCTTGTCCAGGCCACGCCATTGTTGAACTTGTCTGAAATTTACTAGATAAAAGCATTAGTCCACCAACATGTATGTTGACATAAATTACCAAAACCACCAAGGGAGCAAATGTGCTTTCAAAAGTACAGTAAACAAGTGACAAAGAAATGCAATTCCCTGCTGTCTCTCTATATATATGTTGCCACATGCATTTGGAAACTCAAGTGGGAGCATTAGCTGACCAATTAAATGTGTGTCTGTTAACTAATATTAGTATCATATCACATTCGTATTTGAACAACTAAGCTTTGGAATTATGAGGGTGTGTTGTTTAGCTTGAAGGGTGGAATGCTGCTAGTATGACACAAAGCACCTACGCAGATCATAGTAGTGTAGATAAAAGGGGAAAACCCTAAGCATCACGAGTAAAATCGGGAAAGTGGAACTAGCTAGAACATATGGGCTTGTATTGCCGGTATGGCTGGAAATGCTTCGGATCCCCTACAGGGGCAACTCTGTTCAACTAAAGGCGCAATACTGTTACTATCAGTCTAGACTCTCAAAGGCGACACAGCTCCCAGCATTTCCTGGATATTATGGCAGACCTACTAGAATAGTTGAAAGCATCCATCAGAAGCGACCCAATATACCTGTCAACTGCAAATGTCCCTGCTCCAGTTCCCGACAAGGAACATACTGTACTATTATACTTATTAAGAAGAACAGAAGAGGAACATGTTAAAGAAGAGCAAGCCGATTTTGGATAATATAATGTGTGTTGCCCACTCATGATGAACCAGAGCGCACAGAGAAATACTCTTCCTTCCTGTCTCTCTATATGTGGCTCACATGCGTTTCGAGGCTAAAGTAGGATCTTTTAGCTGACCAATTAAACATGTCTCTGTCTTACAAATATCAGCATCATATCAGATTCGAATTTGTACAACTAAGCTTGTTTAGCTTGATGGGTGGAGCATTGCTCTTACGACACGAATCACGTAGGCTGATCGTAGTGATCATAAAAGGGGGAAACCCTAAGCATGATGAGTATAGTGTTGACCGTGGCATGGCAGATCTAAAGCTGCAAACCGCACAAAGGCTACTTAGCAACCAATGTTTGCTTTCAACTAACAACTAAGATTTGGTATGGACAACATAGTACAGTAAACAAGTGACAAAGAAATGCAATTCCCTGCTGTCTCTCTATATGTTGACACATGCATTTGGAAAATCAAGTGGGAGCATTAGCTGACCAATTAAATGTGTGTCTGTTAACTAATATCAGTATCATATCACATTCGTATTTGAACAACTAAGCTTTGGAATTATGAGTGGTGTGTTGTTTAGCTTGAAGGGTGGAGTGCTGCTAGTACGACACAAAGCACCTACGCAGATCATATTAGTGTAGATAAAAGGGGAAAACCCTAAGCATCACGAGTGAAATCGGGAAAGTGGAACTAGCTGGAACATATGGGCTTGTATTGCAGGTACGGCTGGAAATGCTTCGGATCCCCTACAGGGGTAGCTCTATTCAACTGAAGGCGCAATACTGTTACTATCAATCTAGACTCTCAAAGGCGACACAACTCCCAGCATTTCCTGGATATTATGGCAGACCAACTAGAATAGTTGAAAGCATCCATCAGAAGCGACCCAATATACATGTCGACTGCAAATGTCCCAGCTCCACTTCCCGACAAGGAACATACTGTACTACTATACTTAATAAGAAGAACAGAAGAGGAACATGTTAAAGAAGAGCAAGAAGATTTTGGATAATACAATGTGTGTTGCCCACCCATGATGAACCAGAGTGCATAAAGAAATGCAATTCCCTGCTGTCTCTCTATATGTGGCGCACATGCTTTTCAAAACTAATGTAGGAACATTAGCTGACCAATTAAACGTTCTCTGTTTTAGTAATATCAACATCATATCAGATTCGTATTTGAATAACTAAGCTTTGGAATTATGAGTGGCATGTTGTTTCGCTTGATGAGTTGAGGAGCAGTGCTAGCACGACACGAAGCACCTAGGATGATGGTAGTGATTATAAAAGGGGAAAACCATAAGCATTGCGAGTATAGTGTTGACCTTGCCATGGCGGATCTGAAGGTGCTAAACGGACAAAGGCTACTTCGCAACCAATGTTTGCTTTCAACTAACAACTAAAGATTTGGTATGGACAAGAAAGTACAGTAAACAAGTGACGATCTATTTTTTGGGTGAGATCAATAACTTAAGCAGATATGAAAGAGTACCACCTCTCTCGTGACGTCGTGTAGGCCTCTGCTGATACGTTGAGGGTGCTGCGGGTGCTATGGCTGTCAGTGGCGTGGAAGCAGATCTGAGACGGCAGACGGCGGCATCGGGGGATAAGTCCTGTTGCCGTGGACGAGACGGTCGTAGGAGCGGCCACGACAATGTGGACGACGGCGCGAATGAAGCGAGAGGACGCGATGCTAGGATCCTGATTCGGCGCGGTGGATGAGAGACGTCGATCTCTTGTAATGGACGACGGCGTCGGGGTAGCTGCTCCGGCATGGTGGAGGAGGACGGCGGTGAATGGGGTGGCGGACGAAGGAGGCTGGGGTGGAGAGGGTGTTTTGGCGCCCACGGAGTACGAATGGGGAAATGGAGCGAGAAAGGAGGGGGGAACTATGTCTTTGGGACGCGCTTGTCTCAATTGTGGGGAAAGTTACAAACTTAGCCCCCGTTTAAAATTTCAGACATCAGAGCGATATTGGTCGGTTGGGGATAGGACAGTAATCTCGCATCTCCCGAATAGTTGCCAAGAGCGATTTCGGCCAAGGAGAGGGTGTTTTGGCGCCGACGGTGTATGAATACGGAAATGGAGGGAGAGGAGGAACCACTTTGGGACGCGCTTGTCTAAAATGTGGGAAAGTTACGAACTTAGCCCCCGTTTAAAATTTCGGACGTCATGTCGATTGGGGATAGGATGGTAATCTCGCATCTCCCCAATATTTGCCGAGAGCGATTTCGGGCGAGGAGAGGGTGTTTTGGCGCCCACGGTTGGCGCCCACGGTGTATGAACGGGGCTGACAGGTAGGGCGGTTGTGTCATGTATGAGTGATGTTACAAACCTGGCCCTACTTAAAATATTTGCCTAGATCGATTTTGGTCGAGGAGAGTTTGTTTTGCCGCCCACCGTGTATGAATGGGGAAATGGAGGGGGAGAAAGAGGTCTTTGGGACGAGCTTGAATCAAATGTGTTTTGCCGCCCACGTTTGGCTCCCACCGTGTCTGAATGGGGTGAGAGGCGGTCGTGTCACGTCTGAGTGATGTTACAAACCTACCCCTATTTAGAGCAGTGGAAATCGGGCCGATAGGTTGTGCATGTCAGGGGTAGACAGTAATTTCCATTCCCAAACACTGGTTTCGGGCAGCCGACGTGGGAGTGGGTGTTTTGCCACTTCTTTCGAATTTTGGGAGAATAAGCATTCAAGTTTACCCTGGCAACTAAATTCGAATCCATTTTGTATTCGATTACGAATCTTTATAAATCATTCTAAGTTTTTTTAGATATCTTCAAAAGCACAACAAAGATGTATTCCACCTTTATATATGAATATGATTTACAAATGCCATGATACTCGAATTCAGAAGGTTGAATCCACTTTGAGTCAAACAGTTATTTCATCCAACACAATCTGCTCACACGAAAAACAGTTCACCTTATGTCCACTCCTACAAGTACTGAGGATTGCCTCGCCTAAGAAAATCAGATCATTACAAGACATGGACAACAAATAAGGGGTCTTACAACATAATCCATTCACAAACATGACACAACATGCAAGTATACTAATCTAATGACAATTTCAACTGGTATCTAAAGAAGAACTAGGATTAGCCTGGGCTTCAGATAGAAGAAGCAGCATGACCTTCTCCGTCTCCAAATGCAACTGTCTTACTTGCTCGACTTCTTGGTTTGCTTGCATAATGCGTGTAGGTAATTGCATAATTTCCAGCCTCATGATCAGGATTATCTCATTCATGGCAGCCACACCCTCTCTTTCTGCCTCTAGTAGAGCCTCAAGAACTATAATATCTGTGCTCTCCAACGGGGTTGCCTTTGAACTGCTACCATCTGGTAACATGGACCTACAGCTGCAAGCAGAATAACGCCTCTCATAAAAAATTGAATGATGCCCTGAAGAAATTCGAAGGTGCGGTGCTTATGCTAAGAAGGTGAACATAGGCGCCGGCCATTGGAGAATAGTACCTGATTCTTGGCGGCGTATGGGCATCGTTGTCATAAGTGAAAGCTAAGTGTCGTCGATGGTGCTCGTGTTGCGGTTGAGTTGGGCCGGCTGTCGCCATTGGTGAAGCGGCTCCGGTGCTTAGGTACGGCGCCTGTCGACATCCAAGAAAGCTGATCTGTGGTAAGTGAACTGTTGTACAATAAAGACGAGAAAAACCAAAGGAGTACTAATTGAAATAACCTGATGAGGCAGCGGCGGTAGTAAAGCTGGGCCGGTGGAGTTGAATATGGCGTCCGTGGAGCGGGTCCGGTGCAGTGGACGAAGACATCGGCGAAGCACATCCGGCGCGGTGTACAGTGCTTTCGGTGAGGCGGATCTGTTGCGGCGGACGAGGGCTTCTATGAAGGGCCAGTGATGTGGTGGACGAGGGCGTCGGTGAAGGGCCTACGCTGTGGTGGACGAGGGCACCGGTGAAGCAGATCCGGTGCGCTGGACCATGATGGCGGTCAAGGAGATCTGGTGCGGTGGACAAGCCAGTCGCTGAAGCGGCTCCAGTGTAGTGGTGAGTTGGCAGTTGGGGGTTCCAAGGTGCGGAAGGTAGATCCGGCAGGGTGTGAGGTGCACCGCCACGGCGGAGGACTAGATTCGGCGGCTTGGGGGAGGGGGGAGGCAGGGAGGGGAGTGGTTCTGGGTTAGAATGTTAGGGGCAAAGAGGGGAAACCAATGGAACGATGAGGAATATCGCAGGGCTAAAAGAGGAATATCGCAGGGCTAAACTTTTGGGTGCGAGAAATTTCGATGTGAGCGGGAAGTTTGAAAGCTTTTGGCGGCTGAAATTATGTGTTCTCGTCTTGTACAACCGACTATGATATCATGGCCGAGTATTTATTTGTTGTGCACGCGTAAAAAAAGGTGCAAGTTTCGAAAATCAATGTCTCCAACTCGAAACTTAGATTGTCCATTCAATTCAAATATGGATTATTGAGCTAGTGCAAGCAAATACCATCAGATGCTCCAATTCAAATGAAATTTCAAATGTGTTTCTCCTAAATATGATGACACAAGCAAATATGTATGTGTATGAATAAAGTGGATGATTATAAGGTTTGAACACGATCGTATGTGTATATCTCTAGGTTTGATATATGAATTTGAAATCACGCAGTCCGGGTTAAAAATTGTACCCCCATTTAAATAAATTAAAAAAGCTAATAATGCAGTCGAATTCAGAATTTCCAATCTTAGGTCAGTAATTCTGGTACTTCAAAATATACCTCGCATGTTCAAAAGTATCGCTATCTCATAGTCCAAAAATATGAAACAACTTGATCAAGCATGAGTGCACACACTCTTGACCATGTATTTTAATTGCGTCTATGTCTCTCAGACGTACACCCCTCACTCTTTATCTGAAGCACACCACCCCGGCCCCTCTCTCCCCCACACACAAGGCTTTCTCTCCCCCGGACACAAACACGCGCACACATTATCCCCTCTATCTCTCTTCTAGGTCTGAACCCCAATATAGGTCTCTATCTCTTTGTCTCTCGGACATGCACACATCTGTTCCCCCACTCTCTAGGTCTCCTGGCATCTCTCTTTCCCAAACACACACTCTATAGCCGTGTATCTTTCCCATACACACAGAACACACTGCCCCCAATGTTTTTCTCCCTAGGTATATCTAGCTCTCACACTCTCTCCACCATGCATCTCTCTCTCTCTCTCTCTCACATTGATACACATCTCACACACCACCCCCACTACACACAAACACCCTCCCTCTCCTTGTGCACCTCTCTCCTCTTTCCATCTCTCCACATGCGGACCCGACCCTCCTTCCCTCTATATGTCGCGACTCTCTCCATAGATCTCTAGCGTATAATCGATCTCAAACTCGCGCGATGTTCTCTCCACCATCTATTTAGATCTCTCATGAAGTCTCTCTGACGCACACAATGACTCGCTTTCCTTGTGTCTCCCTACATAGGCCACTTTCGAACACCATCGACCTCGTCTCCCTATCTATAGGCCACTTTCGCACACAATCGACCTCCATCTCTCTCTCTCTCTCTCTCTCTCTCTCGCACCCCTTTCTCTCTCTCTCTCTCTCTCTCTCACACACACACTCGATGTCTCTTCCAAATATATAGCACGTACCCCCGCCCGCACCCACGTTATCCCGCTACTAGACATGTGCCTCTCTCTCTCTTGGACACACATGCCATATCATCCCCCTCCCCTACTAGGTTTACATCATCAGTGGTCTCTCTTCTCCACACACACACACACACACACACACACACACACACACTCCCTCTTACACACACGCGCGCGCATAAAATAGACATGATACACACACCATGCCATCTATCTGGATCCCTCTTTTAAGACACACACCCTTGTATATTCTCTCCAGCTCCAGGTATATATATATCCCTATCTCTCTCTTCCTAACTCACATGCACACCAAAATTCCCCGTCTCTCTCATTCACACCTCTCTCCCTATGTCCGCATGCGTATCTCGCACACTCACTCTGTGACTATGTCTATCTGCCTCCATGTTACACAATACATAGCCCCATAGGTCTCTCTCTATCTTCCACACACACACAAACACACAATGACTCTCTTATCTCCACCTTAGTCTCTCCATATCACACACACGCACGATCTCTCACTCGCACACACGCTCAACCAAGGTTTTGTTGTGAAATACTTATGATCTATTCATCAACAATCATGGCAGTACAACGAACACGAGATGTGAAAAAATACATCTACACGTTCGTAGACCACCTAGCGATGACTACGAGCACTAGAGCGAGCCAAAGGCGCGCCGCCGTCATCCTCCTCCTTACCGGAGACGGGAAAACCTTGTTTTAGACAGTCGGGAAGTCATCGTGCTAAGGCCCCACATGCTCAACCATTGAATAGAAATTTCAGAAATTTTATGCCGAAGGACTATACCTTCATTTACCATAAAGTGGCACTTCTCCCAATTCAAGACAAGATTAGTTTCTTCACATCTCTGCAAAACTCGATCAAGGTTGCTTAAGCAATCATCAAAAGAAGTTCCGTAAACAGAAAAATCATCCATGAAAACCTCAACAATCTTTTCACAAAAGTCAGAGAATATAACAGTCATACATCTTTGAAAGGTAGCAGGTGCATTACATAAACCAAAAGGCATATGACGATAAGCATAAGTTCCAAAAGGACAAGTAAATGTGGTTTTCTCCTGATCTTCTGGTGATACAGGTATTTGAGAGAAACCAGAATAACCATCTAGGAAGCAAAAGTGTGTATGCTTAGATAATCTCTCTAACATTTGATCAGTAAAAGGCAAGGGGTAATGATCTTTCCTAGTAGCTGTATTTAATTTTCTGAAATCAATTACCATTCTATAACCAGTTACAATTCTTTGTGGGATAAGTTCATTTTTATCATTAGGAACAACAGTAATACCTCCTTTCTGAGGAACACAATGAACATGACTTACCCATCTACTATCAGCTATGGGATAAATTATTCCCGCCTCCAGAAGCTTTAATATTTCAGTTCTTACCACATCCTTCATTTTAGGATTCAATCTTCTTTGATGATCAACAACGGGTTTAGTATCTGGCTCCATATGAATTTTATGTTGACATAGAGTGGGATTGATGCCCTTAAGATCATCAAGAGTATACCCAATAGCAGCATGGTGCTTCTTCAGAGTTTTAAGTAATCTCTTTTCTTCGTGCTCTGAAACGTTAGCACTAATAATAATAGGATATATCTTCTTTTCATCAAGATAAGCATATTTAAGTGTATCTGGTAGTTGCTTCAATTCAAACACAGGGTAACTCTTAGGTGGTAGAGGGTCTCCTAATGTTTCAACATGCAAATTATGTTTGTGGACAGGTGCTTGCTTAAAGAACAACTCATCTATTTCATTTCTTTCATTCATATGCATATCATTTTCATGGTCTAGCAAGTATTGTTCTAAAGGATCAGTAGGAGGCACAGCAATAGAGGCTAGTCCAATAATTTCATCTTTATTGGGTAATTCTTTATCATGAGTTTGTCTATGAAACTTAGAGAAATTAAACTAATGCGATATATCACCAAAATTAACACTGACAGTTTCTTTATTGCAATCAATCTTAGCATTAACTGTATTCAAGAAGGGTCTACCAAATATAATGGGACAAAAATCATCTTGTGGAGATCCAAGGACAAGAAAATCAGTAGGATACTTGATCTTACCACACAAGACTTCAACATCTCTAACAATCGCAAGTGGTGTAATAGTATCTCTATTTGCAAGCTTAATGGTGACATCAATATCTTCAATCTCAACAGGTGCAATATCATTCATGACTTCCTTTTAAAGAGTAAATGGAATAGCACTCACACTAGCTCCAATATCACATAAACCATGATAGCAATGATCTCCAATTTTAACAGAAATAACAAGCATGCCAACTAAGGGTTTATTTTTATCTTTAGTGTGTGGCTTAGCAATTCTAGTTGCTTCATCGCAGAAATATATGACATGTCCATCAATGTTATCAGCCAAAAGATCCTTAACCATTGCAATATTAGGTTCAACTTTAATTTGTTCAGAAGGTCTAGGTGCTCTAATATTACTTTTGTTAACCACAGTTGAAGCTTTAGCATGTTCCTTAATCCTAAGAGGTTTCTCAATATAAGCAGTAGGCACAACTGGATCAACATTGTAAACAATTGTTTCTTCTTTAACACTAACAGGATTTTCATTTAACTCTATGGGTGGATGAAACTTAAACCATTTCTCCTTAGGGAGATCAACATGAGCAGCAAAGGATTCACAAAAAGTGGCTACTATCTCAGAGTCAAGTCCATATTTGGTACTAAACTTATGAAAAGCATCAGTTTCCATAAAAGATTTAACACAATCAAATTCAAGATTTATACCTGACACTTTACCTTTGTCGATTTCCCAAGCTTCAGAGTTGCGTTTAATTCTTTCCAGAAGATCCCATCTGAATTCAATAGTTTTCTTCATAAAGGAACCAGTAGAAGAAGTATCGAGCATGGACCAATCATTATGAGAAAGCCGAGCATAAAAGTTTTGAATAATTATTTCTCTTGAGAGCTCATGATTTGGGCATGTGTGCAACATATACTTAAACCTCCCCCAAGCTTGAGCGATACTTTCTCCTTCACGAGGACAAATATTATATATATAATTCCGATCACGATGAACCAAATGCATAGGATAAATTTTTTGGTGAAATTCCATCTTCAACCGGTACCAATCCCATGATCCAGTATCATCCAATAACCTATACCATGTCAATGCCTTTCCCTCCAAATATAAAGGGAATACCTTCTTCTTAACTCCATCTCCGGATAAACCTGCAAGCTTAAACAATCCACAAATTTCATCTATATATATCAAGTGCATATCAGGATGCACCGTTCCATCTCCTTCATAAGGATTAGCTAGCAGTTTCTCTATCATACCCGAAGGAATTTCATAATAAATATTTTCAGTAGGTTCAGTGGGTTGAGGAGCAACTCTTATTGCTTCTGGTCGAGGTGAAGATACCCCGAACAAGCTCCTCAAAGGATTACTCTCCATAGTGACAAGTGACAGTAAATTTCAGCATGTAATATAAATGTTTCCTTACCAAATTCCAGTCACCAAAGGCGTTCACTCCCCGGCAACGGCGCCAAAAAAGTGTCTTGATGACCCACAAGTATAGGGGATCAATCGTAGTCCTTTCGATAAGCAAGAGTGTCGAACCCAACGAGGAGCAGAAAGAAATGATAAGCGGTTTTCAGTAAGGTATTTTCTGCAAGCACTGAAAGTAGCGGTAACGAGTAGTTTGATAGCAAGATAATTCGTAACAAGTAACAAGTAACAAGTGTAACAAAAGTGCAGCAAGGTGGCCCAATCCTTTTTATAGCAAAGGACAAGCCGGAACGAACTCGTATAATAAGCAAAGCGTTCTCGAGGACACATGGGAATTTCATCTAGTCACTTTCATCATGTTTGTTTGATTCGCGTTCGCTACTTTGATAATTTGATATGTGGGTGGACCGGTGCTTGGGTGCTGTTCTTACTTGAACAAGCCTCCACTTATGATTACCCCCTCTCACAAGCATCCGCAACTACGAAAGAAGAATTAAGATAAATCTAACCATAGCTTGAAACATATGGATCCAAATCAGCCCCTTACGGAATAGCGCATAAACTAGGGTTTAAGCTTCTGTCACTCTAGCAACCCATCATCTAATTACTACTCCACAATGCCTTCCCTTAGGCACAAAGATGGTGAAGTGTCATGTAGTCGACGTTCACACGACACCACTAAAGGAAGCAACAACATACATATCATCAAAATATCGAACGACTACCAAATTCACATGATTACTTATGACAAGACTTCTCCCATGTCCTCAAGAACAAAAGTAACTACTCACAAATCGTATTCATGTTCAAGATCAGAGGGGTATTGGATAGCATTAAGGATCTGAACATATAATCTTCCACCAAATAAACGAACTAGCATCAACTACAAGATGTAATCAACACTACTGGCAACCCACAGGTACCAATCTGAGGTTTTGAGACAAAGATTGAATACAAGAGATGAACTAGGGTTTGAGATGAGATGGTGCTGGTGAAGATGTTGATGAAGATTGGTCCTCCCACGATGAGAGGATCGTTGGTGATGTCGATGGCTTCGATTTCCACCTCTCGGTGGGAAGTATCCCCGGCGGAATCGCTCTACCGGAGAGCAAAATAGCTCCTGCCCAGGTTTCGCCTCGAGACGGCGGCGCTTCGCCCCAAAAGCCTTCTTTTCATTTTTTTTCTAGGGCAAATGGCTTCATATAGCAGAAGGAGGGGGCCAGACCCCAGCTGTGGGCCCCACAAGGCACCAGGGCGCGCCCAGGGGGGTGTGATACGTCTCCAATGTATCTATAATTTTTGATTGTTCCATGCTATTATATTATCAATCTTGGATGTTTTTATATACATTTACAGCAATTATATTTCATTTTTTGGGACTAACCTATTAACTTAGTGCCCAGTGCCAGTTGCTGTTTTTGGTTTTCCAGAATATCAGTACCAAACGAAGTCCAAATGCCACGAAACTTTTTGGAGATTTTTTTCTGGACATAACAAGTACTGGAAGCTTCGGGAGAGGGCCAGAAGATGAAGCAGTGGCTCACGAGGCACCACGACGCACCCAGGGGGCGCCCTGGTGGCTTGTGGGGCCCACACAGCTCCGTTTGACCTAATTCCTCCACTATAAATTCTCTAAAATCGGGAAACCAACAGAGGAGTCCACGAAATACTTTTTCCGCCACCGCAAACTTCTCTTCTCGAGAGATCCCATCTGGAGGCCTTTTTCGGTACTCCGCCGGAGGGGGGATCGATCACGGAGGGGCTTTCCATCAACCTTGCTGCCCTTTCGATGATGCGTGAGTAGTTTACCACGTATATTCAGGTCCATAGTTAGTAGCTAGATGGCTTCTTCTCTCTTATTGATCCTCAATACAATGTTCTCCTCGATGTTCTTGGAGTTCTATCTGATGTAATCACTTTTTGCGGTGTGTTTGTTGGGATCCGATGAATTGTGAGCTTATGATCAGATTATCCATGAATATTATTCATGTTCAAGATCAGAGGGGTATTGAATAGCATTAAGGATCTGAACATATAATCTTCCACCAAATAAACCAACTAGCATCAACTACAAGATGTAATCAACACTACTGGCAACCCACAGGTACCAATCTGAGGTTTTGAGACAAAGATTGAATACAAGAGATGAACTAGGGTTTGAGATGAGATGGTGTTGGTGAAGATGTTGATGAAGATTGGTCCTCCCCTGATGAGAGGATCGTTGGTGATGTCGATGGCTTCGATGTCCCCCTCCCGGAGGGAAGTATCCCCGGCGGAATCGCTCTGCCAGAGAGAAAAATTGCTCCTGCCCCGGTTCTGCCTCGAGACGGCAGCGCTTTGTCCCGAAAGTCTTCTCTATAATATTTTTAGGGCAAATGAGCCTATATAGCAGAAGGAGTGGGCCGGAGGCCTGCCAGGGGCCCCACAAGGCATCAGGGCGCGCCCACGGGGGGCGCCCTGTTGCCTTGTGGGCAACTGGTGGGTCCTCTCTGGTATTTCTTCTCTCCAGTATTTTTTATATATTCAATAAAAAATCTCTGTGAAGTTTCAAGTCAATTGGAGCTCTGTAGAATAGGTATCTCTGCTGTAGCTATTTCAGGTCCAGAATTCCAGCTGCCGGTATTCTCCATCTTCATGTAAATCTTGCAAATTAAGAGAGAAAAGGCATTAGAACTTCATCATAAAGTGAAATAATGATCAAATACATTACAAATAACAGTAGGAAATCATGATGCAAATTGGACATATCAATGCCCCGCTCTTCTTCTACGCATCTCTCAAACATGCCTAAAAAAATGCATCTCTCAAACTCTCGCGTCTCTTCTTCTGTCCTCGCTGCTTCTCGTCTCTCGTTCTGTGTATTAGATCTGCTGCACATCTTCTTCACATCTTCTCTACCACATCCTCCTATCGCTACTGTTCCTCAGTCCTCACCATATCGGTGTTACCTGGTCACCGCTCAAAGGACTGGGCCTCCCAGGCAGCCGTCTCCGGCCACGATGGCTTTCGCTGATGTTGCGTTTCACGCGACGACAGCATTTAGGTAGACCCTCTAGATGGGAGATGTGTACACTGGGCAAGCGGGCGACTGATCAGCGTGAAATTTTGCTCGTGCAATAGCAATGGGGAATAATCTTGGGCAATAAAGCAAGGTAATTCCGAATCGATGGATCCTGAGGTAGCGCAAAGCATATGTGTCATCAGGGTTCATTTATCAAGGCGGGGTTGGATGACAACGATGCCATGGAAGAAGAAATGGCTATGGCTAGTGGGCGGGGAGGTGAGGTCATACAGCAGGAGGAAGGCGAGCACACTGGAAGAGTGAGACAGGTGCTGCGCTTTTCAGCCGTTAGATGCCAAAATCGACGGCTCACATTGTAGGGATTTGCCACATCTTGGCCATTGGATCTGTAGATCGGACGGCCTACATTCATAGTTATTCCCACACTATATAGTGGTATAGATGATAGATTCGTTGGTATAGGGAACATGTCAGTAGTCATCAATGTGTCATACAAGTTCTCCAATGAATCGTACTCTGATGGGTACCACACACATTAAATCAATAAACAAAACCAGATGACCAACGCCCGAGAGAAGGAAATTGGAGAGCCTGCTGCCGCAGCTCTCACTAGGTCAGTCAGGGCCCACAGAAATGAATGTAATTATCTCGGAGCTTGTGCCGGGAAAGTTGGTTCAGGATCATACGATTTCATTCTCTCTCTTCTTTTATTTTACGCCACCTCACCAAAACAGTGTACGTGGCAGATTTACCAACGATGATCATACAACCATTGGAGTACTAGTACTACATAACTGCACCATCGCAATACCGCTAATGCATGCCCGCATAACTTCCATCACAAAGGGATGAGGCTCTGTGGTTACGCTCTTATCTCCTCCTCGCCAGTTCCCCTCCCGAAGAGACCAAGGCAGTTCGTCGCTGCTACCATGGATTCGCCAGGCGGTTCTCCTCCTCACCGGGGCCGGGAGACCTTGGACGATGATTCTTTGGGAGAAATCACATGCCGCTCCGACTTCCTCACCGCCGCAAGACTCGATGCTTCCTGCACCAACTATTTTAAGACGGTGCGTAAACAGGCTTGGGAGAAGGCCATGCTTGTTGGTCTTCCATGCGTCCTTGAGGAGAAGGTTATTCAATGGGACTCTAGTCCACCGCAACGTGGCCGCAGTTGCATCTTGACGTCTCTTTAGTTGCTGACGTTGAGAGGCAGCCGGATTTTGTCTGATGAGAAGGTCAGTCATGGTGTTTGATCATGTAGTGTATATTCTAAATATACTTAGTTATTCCATCCCATAATTTCTCCGCTGCCCACCATCCCGCAGGTTTGGGTTGGTGCCAATGGAGATTGGCTTGCATACCTACGGCCGGATACCACCATCATTTTGCACAACATCCACAGCAGTGCGGCCGTTCCCGTAGACCCCTTGTCCAGCATTGGGATCGGCCTTCCGGACTGGCACGGCTTGAATAGTTATGATGATGCCACCATGAGACTGAAGAAGATAGCAATTGCGGACCCGCTGTCCAAGCACCGCAGCTACGACAATTACTATCTCATCGCGGTGTTCGACATAAGGATTGCCATCAATAAGAATGGCCCTGACGGCAGAGGCTGGCACATGTTGGCCGCGGCAGATTTGTTCCCGCACAAGTTCGAAGACACCGTGTGCCATGTAGGCCGCATCTTCGCTGTGACAAGCCAGGGGACTTGTTTCATCTGGGTGCCATCCTACGGTACGGGAGATAACAAACGGAATGCACTAACCATCATTTACATCCCTAACGGTACTCCATTATTTTGCAGGGACCATGCATCCCTCGATCAAAATCAGATTGCCGATCCTGGATGTGCACGTGCATCCGCCATTCGGTCTAACCTGGAACCTTGTAGTTGACTTTAGCAAATTGGGATCAACTATCTTAGCAGTGGTTACCCATGGTACCATTGATGTGCAACAAGGTGCCACGATCTACCACGACCGGACCCTCACCATGTACCCAGGTATTCCATTCTCTCATTGCCTTCTCTTTCATTGTACTACTAGTAGTAGTAGTACTACTACTAGTACTTCGGATACATAGTAGTGTGTCGCAGGGATTGGCGGGAGTAGTACTTTTTACCTAGGAGGACACGTATAGCTAGGCTCTTGAACCCACTCCCACCATTTTTGTTTTTCCATGTCTTATCTCCTCCATGTAGCCAAAAATGGCTATATATAATAAGTCGGTTATTGTACTTCCTCTATAGTACATTATAGTACTAGTAGTACTACTCGCTGCACAATATTACTGCGCGCCATATTTGAGCACAACATTATCCTGCATGGACCTTGACCATGTACGTTACCATGTGTCCAGATCTGAGATGCCACGTGTACCAGATGAACGGCTCGGAGTTCGACCCCCGTGATGCTATGTGGGAGACGAGGAACACTCTTGGAGAGTACTCGCTTTTCATTGGGGACAGCTACCCCATTGTGAAACAGATGCCACCTTCCGTGCACGACACCGAAGGCCTGCCGTTCATGAAGCATGGTTGTGTCTTCAGTGCGCACCGCCGGATGAACAACATGTTGGGACACGCTATCCCTGATTTATGCCACTTCAGCTTGGATGAGTCTCCATCGTGTGGAACCGGACTAGAAAGCTATAACAATGATTCCCGGTGCCCACCGCTATGGATCGTGCCATCTATGAAGAACACTTGGGACTGGAACCTGGAGGAGGACATGGAGCCCCTCTATAACGTGTAAGTGGAGTATGGTAAATTGTGAATGGTAGCGATGTAAATATATGTATAGTAGTCGTGCACAAATTTATCACATGAAGTGGAGATGAACTTGTGTGGCATGTTGGCATTTGTCCTTTAGAACTTACTAGTAAATGTGTTATGTGTACATGCAACTTGTGTGGCTGTTGCACGGGCTCCAACACGCTTTGTGAGAAAAAAAGGTGGCACAACTTTGGCTATAGGTGATGTGGTAGCATCATACAGTAGCGGTTGTCCCTATAGTAGTACTAGTACTAGTTCGACTACTCGTACTCCTATAAACCTTGCGCTTGGCTCTTCGCCTCTTTAGGAGGTCCAACAATGATGGTACTATATGCTTCTGGTAATCTGACACCGAATGAATTGATGCACGTCCACCGCGTGAGCGAGGGCGAGGGAGAGCGCGCTGTAGTCAAAAGCTTCTCCTCGTCCTGCAAGCCACGGCGCGCGTGGGCGAGGGAGAGGGTGTAGGCGTAATAAACAAGCTTCTCCTTGTCCTGCGAGCCACCGCGCATGCGGGCGAGGGAGAGGGCGTCGTAAGCAAGCTTCTCCTCGTTCTGCAAGTTGACGGGACACAGTAGTACTAGTAGTCCATACCGCCTCCTTTCCAGTTAATATGGCTTAATTTGAAACGAGATAAATACACTGACGGTCACTGTATTTGTAGCAATACGGTCACTAGACTTCATAATACGCTCATTACGGTCACTATATATGTTTTGTGATGATTATACGGTCACTAGCTCACCGTAGAGCACCGTATTGCACTCTGCTGACCGGCCAAATAGTGTACGTGGCACTTTGTTGACTGGTTAAATTGGCACGTGGTTTCTGGGTCCCACCTGTCAGTTGACAGAGCAAAGAAATAAGTTAAACAAAACTTTACGCAGGCGCGAAAGGAGCCCAACCCTTGCGTGCGAACCACCCTGGTTGTGCATGTGTGTGCATGCACGTGTAGGTTGAGCACTTGAGCATGAGCGTGTGTGATGCTTCGTGTGCCGTGTGCCGCATGCATGGCTGCGTGAGTCTTGCGTGCATGCATGTGTACGTGTGAGTGTTGCATGCATGCATGAGGGTTCTAGTCCCTCCCATTCACACGTTCATATTTCAAGCTTCATCAAAACGTTGCATGCAAGAATTACTCCAATGCATGTAAAAGTCCTGGTCATTTGTTGTTCACGCATGCACGCATGCATTGCAATTAATACGTACGTAAACACAATTTTCTTGAGGAAAAAGAGCCCATTAATTGAATACTTTTGCAAAGTACTACAGTAGTACTACTACAAAAAATTCTTCTGGCACTCATCATCTACTACTACCTTGGTTGATGAATCTTTTTTATTGAGTTGTATATAAACCGGAAGGAGGGAGTAGGTACTAGTACTACATAATTGGCGCCGGGAGCCTTGGCCAATGGTTCTTGTTGTTGGACAGGATGAGAGCAGAGGCATAGATAGGAAGTCTTGGCGATCCATTATTCCCCATCGGTCAGAGAATACTATTCAACTAGTCTTCACAGTGAAGTGACAATACAAGCTGCAGCAGATGGGACACTTGATTAATAAGCTGAGCCAGCGTGCTGGTGTTACTAAATCAGCCTTACCCTGTAGTGCCATCATGTCTGCCAGTGGAGCACTCTTTCGCAATTATGCGTACGCACCTCTCTCTTCCGTTTACTGACATATGGGCCCGCTTGAGGTAGACCCACATGTCATCCGCTTAACTATTTACACTCCGAAGGACGGCATATACTAGTAGTACTAGTTGCATTGAGATTTAATGCACCTTCTTCCCCGTCTCTCCCTCTTTTTCCTCCTATGTTCCCCATGGACGTCCCTTCCCCATCTTCGTGCGCACACCATTTTCCAGCGCTCACTGCTCGCCCGCTCGTGCCATCTTCCTCGGTCACTCGCGTGCACCATCTCCCCCCGCTCACTGCTCGCCCACACACGCCATCTTCTTCGCTCGCCCGCACGCACCGAAAACCCCAATCACTCAGCGTCCTAAAAAACCCAATGGCAGAACCGACTGACACACAGAGCCATGATTGGAATTCCCTCCCCGATGTTCTCTTGGAGCAGATCTGTAATCGTATGGACCTGCTCAGCACCGTGCATCTGGCCGCATGCTCGGTGTCTATGCACAGTCTACTCGTCGGCAGCCGGCCAGCCCTTTTGAAGACACCCTGCTTGTTGATGCCTGATCCTCGCAAGTGGCCCAGACACCGACGTGACGATCCTACGGAGGTTGCCGTCATGCCCCTCGACATGCTACCACTCCCCGCCCACCTGCCCTTCATGCGCCGCCACTACTGGGAGGGCATGAAGGCCAACTGGATCATCCTCATCCACCAATCGGGTAGTCCGTGGTGTCACGTGGATATCTACACCCAGCAAGAGATCACCCTTCCATCGTTGGATACTGCCGACATCGAGCCTCGCGGCCCGCCAGACACTCCTGCCTACTACTCACGAGAGGCGTCGGGCACTTGGTTGGATCTCCGTTTGTTGAAGGTTGTAATATGCGAAGTGCCCACACCATCAGAAGACTACATGGATTACAAGCCTTAGCCTATCTGGAATCCGGTCGCCATACATGGTTATGGCTCATCATCAATCCTGTTTACCCTCCATTTCTTTCTGATGCTATAGTGCATGATGGCATCGTTTATGCGGCGCACGGACAGATTGGCTGCATATACTGGTGGAATCTATTGTCGTGTAATTGTTCTATGTCATCTCATCTTTACCATATGAATACGACTGCCTGTTGATTGTTAGAAATTTAGAATAGATAGTATGACTATAACCACATCATTGCTATATGTTCCTCTCATTTCCTAGATTTTTATGACCACACATGTTATTGGTAGAGTTGATATGAGAACAATTGGCATCTAATGATTGTTAGAATAGATATTATGAGTATAACCACATGATTGCTATATGTTACTCTCATTTCCAAGATTTTTATAACCACGCATGTTATTGTTAGAGTTGATACGAGAACTGCTGGCATCTAACTGTTATGGTAGAATATGAGTAGGCCCTGGCATAGCTGTTTTCCTCTCATTTTTACATGATCATTGAACCATGACATATTGCTATAATATGAAAGCCATTGGCATTTTTTTAAATTAGGGTATGATTATGACCACGACATTGTAATTCTATGGCTATGATCTGTGTCAGTGTTATAATAATCTTAATTCCACACATACTCTGAACATGATTGTATATTTTTGTCCTTTTGGTCTCCAATTTGATTTGTTGCAGCAGACGCAAATGCGCTGGCCTTTATAATTCTAGGAACTGGAAATATAAAGTCAATGGGTGGTGGTTTATCGCTCGTTCAATTGATGGTGGGCATTTGATGCTCATTCGCACGTACCAAAGTGACCAAACCATTTCATCAAACCACATTCAGTACAATGCGTGGGGCGTTCGCGACTGTGATGGCTATGGCTGCTTCCTGTTCGAGAAAGATCCCAGCTCCGTTGGGCCAGGCGCATTCAATTGGAGGCGGGTTTATAGCCTCGGCAACCATTCCCTGTTCCTCGGGCTCAATTATCGGATCATCCAACCAATCATCGAACATGTCACCGACGATGATTATCGTGCTATGGAAGTTCCATTCGCCAGGGGGAACTGTGTTTACACATCGTACCATGGGTTTCATGAAGCACCATATCCAGAGATTCGTCGACACAGCTTGTTGCCAGATGAACTTCAGTGTGTGAAAGGCATCAAGCTTCCAAGTGATGAATGGCTTTTGCAAACCCGACATGCAGCGATGTGGTTCATGCCAACAGCTAATATGCACAACTTGATTCGTAGTGATATCTAGACTGAGCCATGTATCCTGCTGGTGTCGCATGATCCTGTTTTGTTGGTTATTTTGTACTGTAGTTAGTTTGAAGGATAAATATCTTTTTGGGATCAAGTGCATCCTACATCACCTACGTAGCATGTATTTTGATAATGATGATGGGGATGTTGTGCAGAAGCCATATATAGCAATTAGGCTTCAAGTGCGTACTTGTTGGTGAAAGTGTTGTCCAATGGGAATTATATTTTGTATTACTCATGTAGCCTACAAAGTCTGTCGCACAGCCTTGTAACTTTGTAGGCACCTGTTTGTAAGCTCCTTCTAAACACTCTTGCATAATGCCCTTAAAACTAAGCCTTTAGCAACGCCCCTCTCATATTATTTAAAGCAATATGGAAGCAACCTGGAGATTGGATGAATGTACACCATTTCTAAAATTTGTATTACTAGTAGTCCTCTATACCGTATATTGCGCTACTCATACTAGGTAAGTAGTACTTGTACGGCTAGTAGTACTAGTACACGTCGGTCAAATTATTCATCATGTCCTCACATTGAATTGACATGACAACACGCTGCGCGTGAGGTGACACAAGAGTCCCGGCCGCGTGTTCGGTTCACCAAAGTGAGCCTCACCCCTCTGGTAGTCCAGCAGTACTCTCCCGTTCTCTCCCATTCTCTCCCGGTCTCCCCGCATCCCAGCCGCCGCCTTGTTCCGATCCAGTTGGTACGATGGGCGATGAGCTAGTGGAGCTGTTATACTTCATTGCAAGTAGTCAAAAGGAAGACGCTGAGAAATTTGATCTCAACAAGGAAGCTCTTCAAGCTAGCCGCATGAAGGGTGGAACCAGTGAGGCCGCTCCTGTGAGTATTCGTCCCGTTGCCCTGTATGATGATTTCGATCTTTATGGGGGTTTTCAAGTCTTTAGATTATGCATCTAGTAATGAAAGCCGAGACCCCAGTTTGTTCGGGTGTCATGGATTTTAGATTTGGAGTAGCACTTATCTGTCGAAAAATCTTTCATCATTTACTTAAACAGTTGTTTGATCATACATTGAGTACCATTTAACTGGAATTAACCGCTGCAAGTCCAAGAAGGATTGGCCGGTGCTGCCGGCTGGCGTCAAGTTCGATCCCATGGATCAGGAGCTGATCGAGCACCTTGAGGCTAAAGTGAGCGCTGACAGCGCGACATCTCACCCTCTCATCGATTTGTTCATACCGACCATCGACAACGAGCACGGCATATGCTCCACCCATCCAAAGAAACTTCCAGGTGAGACACCGATCGACCGTCTACTTGCACAAAATATATTCCTTTCTTTTTGCAAATTTCTAATGTATGCTACCCGGCCTGGGATTGTATTTCGCCAATACTACAGGTATCACACTAAGTGGCCTAGGCAAGCATTTCTTCCAATTCAACTCTAGGGCGTTCAAAAGGGGTACGCGGACGCGTCGCAAGATACAATCGGAGTGCGGCATGCACACGATTTGGACCGACAATACCATGCCGGTGATGGTCAACGGCCGGTAGAGGGGCAGCAAAAAGGTTCTGGTGCTGCACACCAACAAGAACTTCGACCAGCAGAGGACCAACTGGGTGATGCACCACTACCACCTCGGGGACCTCGAGCAAGAGAAGGAGCGGGAGCTGGTCGTCTGCAAGATCTTCTACCAGATGAAAACGAGGGCCAGGACTAAAAATATTATAAGTTAGTTTGGTAGTACTAGTTCTACCTGGTCGTCTGCAAGTTGGTGTTATTGTTAAGGATCTTTTGGTCTGAACATGGCATTTCTTTCCAACCATCATGTCGAGGGTCGACGTGGATATAGAGCTGAAGCAATTGTTACGAAATGAATTTTCAGGCACCTGATATAAGTAGCAAAAGCACCTGCCGTTCGAATTCCCAGTTTTCCAAAATTTTAGTAACATCTTCCAGTACGCAGGGGATCCATCAGGTTTCACAGGCTGACAGTTGGACGCAGCATGTCGGGACTGGGCTGTGGCATGCCAAGCGCAACTGCAAATTGTTAAACAGAGGAGCGACGGATTTGGGCCTTCAAGAACCGTTAAGTGTCGGGACCTCGATCGCGGGAAGCGCCTCCCATGCCATCCCTCTAACCCACATACCACAAAAAAACCCATATGCGACATGTTCTCTCGTTCGAGTTCTCATTTAACCAAAAAAATTCACAGGCATGAGAAACGGGAGCCGCCGCTTCCAGCGATCATTTTTGGACTAAAAAAAGGCCTACTCGGTTATCGTTTAGTTGAAATATGTAAAATGTTCCATAAGAAAAAAGAAACATGTAAAATGTAATGAATTTGGTCCGGTATCAATGAAAATCATCCGATCTGCATGAAATTCGTCCGTGGAACCAGAAGAGGGTTGTCCATACAGAGGCTAACAGTACGGACCCAGCAGGTCCATGGCCGTACACAAGCAAGTGCATACACTTATTTGTTGGAGGTATGCCCTAGAGGCAATCATGTATGATGATATTTCCGATGTGTTTATGAACCGATGTAGTCCTCGGATGTTATCAATGATACTTGTTGACAAGTACGTGACTTGTCTGTGAGACCTTGTGTTGTATGATACATCCTAAAATGGTCCCTAGTCGTAAGTAATGTGTGGGCACATGTCGGACTAGACTAGCATGCAATACGGTGGATGGTTTTGTCTCACTAGCCATGAAGCATGTGATGCTACCGAACTGCATGGATCTGATCGGATCCGCGATAGGATACGGGTGACCGGATCCGAGCTCGGGTGGATATCGGATTGGACAGACCCAACTATGAGACACAGTGATAGGTCATCTGTGAGTCTCTAGTACACATATGTTCTGTGTCCTCGGACCTGAGCTGACGCATGTGCTCGGGATGCTGACCGACCTGCTTTGGGTCGACCAAATGCTGCTCCGTAACTGGGTAGTTATAAAGGTAGGTTTCGGGCTTGTCCAGACCCATGCGGCGAGACATGGTTAAGCAAGATGGGATTTGCCCCTCCGATGAAGAGAGATATACTTTGGACCCCTCGTGTGATCCGACTAGTATAAGCATGGCCATGCGACGAGGATTATGAGATAATCCGAGGTGTTGGTCGGATTCACTGAAACGAGAGAGAGGTCGGGCTGTAACAGGGATGGCCACATTGCCTTGATCCCGACAACATATATCGTGTGGCAAAGGGAACGGAAGTGTGACGTACAGGTTCGCCAACCGGCTTCATAGTCTACTTGGTGGTCGGCACGCCTTGCTAGAGGCCGCTACCTGCCGAGCAGGTCGGAGGTGATCCGAACTGCGACCAAGCCGACTTGAACCTAAGGGGTCGCGCGCTTAAGGGAAGGAACCTACGAGGTCGGATCCGAGGACACTGCGGATGTGATCCGAGCTGGACTTGGATCGTGACCGAGTAGACTTTGGGCTTTAGGATCTGTGTGAGGCCCAAGTGTTGAGCCCACGACGGATGCCTATATATAGTGGAGGTACAGCACGCTTATTAAGGTTGATCGCTTTGGCGTTGTCATTAGGGCTTTGCATGTGTTGCAACTAGCCACCTCCACATGCCGCAGGCTGTGTGATCAGACCTAGCAGTCCGCCGCATAGCGTTCCTCCCGCACGCGCGGATACCATTAGAGGTGGTGCAATTGTGCCACTCCGGCAAACCTGTTCGTGGGACTTGGTGATCGGCCGTACGTGGGAGATCGACGAGGAGGAGATGACTCCGGTGACGCGCTGCCACGACTCTATTTCCGCTGCACGGCACTGCGCGTCTAGTGGTAATGATCTGTGATCCATCTCTGTTAGCATGTTCCTGGTTGTTCTGCGGGTAGGAAAATTTTAATTTGCAGTCGACGCACCCTACCGTAGAGCCCAACAGTGGTATCAGAGCCTCTGTTATCGGATTTGGATTCAGATCGTATGCATATTAGATATGTGGAGGCAGCATATGAGATCTGTTGTCATTTATGAGATCGGCTATGTGCACGGTTGATGAGATCAATTGCACAAGGGATCGTTGAGGCTATGTTTTCTGACGATCGGAATCGATGAGGTCATGACACAACCTACCCCTACCGGTCGGTTTCCGCCATCGGGGTTAATAGTGAAACGTAAATCCGATTCGGATTCGTGATGATCGATGAGATCGGTCTGATCGGAAAATTCGGCGTAATCAGAGTACAGATCCGATCTGTGATTTCCGAAAACGTCGGGCACTGCCCGCACCCGCGAGGGGCGCTGCCCCTTCGAACCCCACCCGCTAACCGGCTAGCGGGACCGCTGTTTGCGTAGCGCCATAGTTTTCGTACATGTTCACTCAAACCGGTAGAATGCGATTCTATGCATAACTTTGTTTTGTAGGTTTGATGTGAATAGTATGGCTCATGTGTATGTGATGCACGTGTGTAAATTATACATGGCCTGCGCGTCATGATTTGTCAGCCGGTAGGAGCCAAAGTGCTGTCATTATAATGTATAACGACCTGCGTGTCGACTTGTGATTCTCTATAAATTCATTACTAGTTGTAGTAGTTGGAGGACAGAGATCAAGTCACTGCTCGGATGGAGATCCGAGGTGGTGTTCCGGTATGACAAGATGGAGCCGACCTGGTCCTCGGACGTCCATGAAGGAGCCATACTATTTCACAATGTTTATTTATTTGTGATTGATATTGCTTCTTGTCTTCTACACATGTTAAAAAAAATGGTAGAAAGATCCCTCGTTAATGTCAAGCAAATTGTCATCCCCGATGTTGCACCTTCGCACGTCAAGTACGTCTAGTAGTGGGCTCATAAAATTGGGGTGCTGCTAGGTGTCCTTGAACTGAAGGGTTCGTGTCGGACACGGACATGCACTGCATCGGGTTAACTTGACAAGGCTATCAAAACGGTTTTGGGCCTTGTGGCAAAAGAGGTCGGGAGCCGTGGTATAAGATACCAACCCAGCCAACAGGAGTCGTATAGAGATACGATTAGCAAAGAGTTGCTTACCAGATAGCCACTTCGGCTAGCAGTGATGCTAAAGCTCACTAGTCGGATTGCTCTGCTCGGATCCTGGATCACTGGAAGTTGCAGAGGGATGTCAACTTCAGTGGGAGTATATCTGTTTAGGCTTGATTTACTCTACATAAACACAGTGCTTAGTGTTTGCGTATTTTTTTTGTTGTAGATCAATGGCACCACCTGCTCAACCCAACTTTGCATTGAAATCAATCTTGGAAAAGGATAAACTTAATGGAACAAATTTTACTACCTGGTATAGAAATTTGAGAATTGTTCTCAAGCATGATAAGAAGGAACATGTTCTAGCGAATCCACTTCCAGATGAACCTGCCGAGAATGCTAATGCCACAACAAGGAATGCCTACCAGAAACTCGTTGATGATTCAACGGAGATCAGCTATCTGATGCTAGCTTGTATGGAGCCCAATTTGCAACAGCATTTCGAAAACGTTGAGGCTTTCGATATGATCGAGAATCTCAAGAGCATGTTTCAGATGCAGGCTAGGACAGAAAGGTTCAATGTCTGGCGATCCTTGATGGATTGTAAGCTGAAGGAGGGTGATCCACTGAGCCCGCATGTGATCAAGATGATCGGATACGTGCAACCTTTGGAACGCTTAGGCTTCCCGCTCTTGGATGAGCTGGCTACCGATGCAGTTCTGGGTTCTCTTCCAGCTAGCTATGGGACGTTCATTTTGAACTATCATATGCATGGCATGGATAAGAAGCTCACTGAACTGCATGGGATGCTTAAGGTGGCAGAGCAGGATATTAAGAAAGGCACGCATCAAGTGTTGATGGTGCAGAATTCGGGCAAGTTCAAGAAGAGTTGGTCCAAGAAAAAGGCTAAGGCAAAGGGCAAGGAGAAGGAATCTGTTCCGAGCTCCGCCGCTACACCGAAGTCTGGACCGGACTCGGGAACTGTTTGCTATCACTGCAAAGAGACCGGTCACTGGAAGAGGAACTGTAGCAAGTGGCTTGCCGAGCATGGCAAGAAGGCCGGAAGTGTGACTTCGGGCAAAGGTACACTTGTTACATATGTTATAGACATTTACCTTGCCGACATACCTAGTAGCTCTTGGGTATTTGATACCGGATCGGTTGTTCATATTTGCAACTCGATGCAGGGGCTGGTAAGAACTAGGCGTGTGTCACAAGGGGAGATTGACATCAGGGTCGGCAACAAAGCAAGAGTTGTTGCGTTGGAGGTCGGCACGATGCAACTCCAGCTACCTTCCGGATTCATTTTGGAATTGAATAATTGTTATTATATTCCTGCTCTTAGTCGGAACATTATTTCTGCCTCATGCTTGATGAGTCAGGGTTATGAATTCAATTTAAAGGACAATGGTTGTTCGATATCTTTGAATGGAATGTTCCATGGCTATGCACCCATAGTTGATGGGGTATTTATTTTGAATCTGGAATCTGAACCTGTCTATAATATGAATGTCAAGAGGCATAAGCCTAATGAGATAAATCCAACATACTTCTGGCATTGTAGGCTTGGACACATTAGTCTGAAACGCATGAAGAAGCTCCATGATGATGGGCTTCTATCTTCGTCTGACTTCGGGTCGTTCGAGACATGTGAATCATGCCTCCTCGGCAAGATGACTAAGTCACCTTTTGCAAAGAGTTGCGAAAGGGCGTCCGAGCTATTGGAACTGATACATAGTGATGTGTGTGGTCCGATGAGCACAACTGCCAGAGGTGGCCATCAGTACTTCGTGACTGTTACCGACAACTTGAGTAGATATGGATATATCTATTTGATGAGGCACAAGTCAGAAACTTTTGAAAAGTTCAAGGAGTTTCAGAACGAGGTTGAAAATCAGCTCGGCAAGACTATAAAGCTTCTACGATCTGATCGTGGAGGTGAGTACATGAGCCAGGAGTTTGATAATCATCTGAAAGGCCGAGGTATAGTACCTCAGCTCACACCTCTGGGTACACCACAGAGAAATGGCGTATCAGAACGGAGGAATCGTACCTTGTTAGACATGGTCCGATCTATGATGAGCAAATCGGATTTACCCTTGTCATTCTGGGGATACGTTCTAGAAACTACAGCTTTTGCACTCAACAGAGTACCATCAAAATCTGTAGACAAGACACCACATGAGATGTGGACTGGGAAGAGTCCCAAGCTGTCTTTTCTAAAGATTTGGGGTTGTGAAGCATTTGTCAAGCGACTCATGTCAGACAAGCTTACACCCAAGTCGGATAAGTGCATATTTGTGGGATATCCAAGGGAAACCTTGGGATATAGCTTCTACAACCGCGAAGAGAACAAAGTGTTTGTTGCTCGGAACGGGGTCTTCCTTGAGAAAGAGTTTCTCGGATGGGAAGCCAGTGGGAGGAAGGTGCAACTCGAAGAAATTCGAGAACCACTTGGGGATAGCTCGGCTGGTGATGTGATCATACCAGAGTCTGTCAGGAAACCCGAGGTGGAAGCAGCACCACAACCACAGAGGTCGGAAAGATTGCGCAGAGTGCGCGATGTGCTGTTACTGGAAAGCGACGAGCCGGCTACGTATGCGGAAGCGATGGTGAGCCCGGATTCTGAGGAGTGGCTGGAAGCCATGAGATCTGAGTTAAAGTCCATGGATCACAATCAAGTCTGGGACTTGGTTGATCTGCCACCTGGCGTCACTGCCATTGGTTGCAAATGGGTCTTTAAGAAGAAAACCGATGTGGATGGAAATGTTCAGATCCACAAAGCTCGGCTTGTCGCAAAAGGATATGCACAAGTTCAAGGGATTGACTACGATGAGACCTACTCGCCAGTAGCGATGCTGAAGTCGGTGAGGATTGTACTAGCTATAGCTGCATATTTCGATTACGAGATATGGCAGATGGATGTCAAAACGGCTTTCCTTCACGGAAATTTAATCGAGGACGTGTATATGATACAGCCCGAGGGTTTTGTCGATCCGACTAGTGCTGGTAAGGTATGCAAGCTCAAGAGATCCATTTATGGATTGAGACAAGCATCTCGGAGCTAGAACATTCGTTTTGATGAGGTTGTTACAGACCTCGGATTTATCAAAAGCGAAGAGGACGCTTGTTTATACAAGAAGTTGAGTGGGAGCTCGGTAGTGTTTTTGATCCTGTATGTCGATGACATACTACTGATCGGAAACAATGTTTCATTGCTGAACTCGGTCAAAGAATCATTGAATGGAAAGTTTTTGATGAAGGACCTCGGTGAAGCAGTTTACATATTGGGCATTAAGATCTATAGAGATAGATCGAGGAGACTGCTCGGCTTGAGCCAGTGCACGTACATAGATAAAGTGTTGAAACGGTTCAACATGAGTGAGGCCAAGAAAGGGTTCTTGCCACTCTCACATGGTATAAGGCTGAGCGAGACTCAGAGTCCTTCGACATCTGATGAGCAAAGCAATATGAGCCGGATACCATATGCCTCGGCAATCGGATCCATCATGTATGCCATGATATGTACCCGGCCTGATGTTGCTTTTGCAATAAACTTAACGAGCAGATACCAGGCAAACCCCGGTGAGGCTCACTGGGCGGCGGTGAAGAATATTCTAAAGTACCTAAAAAGGACTAAAGAAATGTTTCTAGTTTATGGAGGTGAGGAGGAGCTCGTCGTAAAGGGTTACGCCGATGCTAGTTTCCAAACCGATCGAGATGATTGTTGATCACAGTCCGGATTCGTGTACATCATGAATGGAGGAGCAGTGAGCTGGACCAGTTCCAAGCAAGATACGGTGGCCGATTCCACAACAGAAGCCGAATACATTGCGGCTTGTGAAGCTGCAAAGGAAGGTGTTTGGATCCAGAACTTTCTGGATGATCTTGGTGTTTTCCCAACCTCGGTAAAACCGTTGGACCTTTATTGTGATAATTTTGGTGCCATCGCACAAGCCAAGGAGCCAAGGAACCACCACAAGACCAGACACATAGATCGGAAATATCACCTGATACGTAAGATTGTAAAGAGTGGTGATATAGAGTTATGCAAAATTCACATGGATGCAAATGTTGCAGATCCGTTGACTAAGCCGCTTCCACAACCCAAGCATGAGGGGCATATTAGAGCCATGGGCATACGATGCCTGTTTGATTGACTCTAGTGCAAGTGGGAGACTGTTGGAGGTATGCCCTAGAGGCAATCATGTATGATGATATTTCCGATGTGTTTATGAACCGATGTAGTCCTCGGATGTTATCAATGATACTTGTTGACAAGTACGTGACTTGTCTGTGAGATCTTGTATTGTATGATACATCCTAAAATGGTCCCTAGTCGTAAGTAATGTGTGGGCACACATCGGACTAGACTAGCATGCAATACGGTGGATGGTTTTGTCTCACTAGCCATGAAGCATGTGATGCTACCGAACTGCATGGATCTGATCAGATCCGAGATAGGATATGGGTGACCGGATCCGAGCTCGGATGGATATCAGATTGGACAGACCCAACTATGAGACACTGCGATAGGTCATCTATGAGTCTCTAGTACACATACATTCTGTGTCCTCGGACCTGAGCTGACGCATGTGCTCGGGATGGTGACCGACCTACTTTGGGCCGACCAAATGCTGCTCCGTAACTGGGTAGTTATAAAGGTAGGTTTCGGGCTTGTCTAGACCCATGCTGCGAGACATGGTTAAGCAAGATGGGATTTGCCCCTCCGATGAGGAGAGATATACTCTGGGCCCCTCGTGTGATCCGACTTGTATAAGCATGGCCATGCGACAAGTATTATGAGATAATCCGAGGTGTTGGTCGGATTCACTGAAACGAGAGAGAGGTCGGGCTGTAACAGGGATGGCCACATCGCCTTGAGCCCGACAACATATATCGTGTGGCAAAGGGAACGGAAGTGTGACGTACAGGTTCGCCAACCGGCTTCATAGTCTACTTGGTGGTCGGCACGCCTTGCTAGAGGCCGCTACCTGCCGAGCAGGTCAGAGGTGATCCGAACTGCGACCAAGCCGACTTGAACCTAAGGGGTCGCGCGCTTAAGGGAAGGAACCTACGAGGTTGGATCCGAGGACACTGCGGATGTGATCCGAGCTGGACTTGGATCGTGACCGAGTAGACTTTGGGCTTTAGGATCTGCGTGAGGCCCAAGTGTTGAGCCCACGACGGATGCCTATATATAGTGGAGGTACAGCACGCTTATTAAGGTTGATCGCTTTGGCGTCGTCATTAGGGCTTTGCATGTGTTGCAACTAGCCACCTCCATGTGCTGCAGGCTGTGTGATCAGACCTAGCAGTCCGCCGCATAGCATTCCTCCCGCACGCGCGGATACCATTAGAGGTGGTGCAATTGTGCCACTCCGGCGAACTTGTTCGTGGGACTTGGTGATCGGCTGTACATGGGAGATCGACGAGGAGGAGACGACTCCGGTGACGCGCTGCCACGACTCTACTTCCGCTGCACGGCACTGCGCGTCTAGTGGTAATGATCTGTGATCCATCTCTGTTAGCATGTTCCTGGTTGTTCTGCGGGTAGGAAAATTTTAATTTGCAGTCGACGCACCCTACCTTAGAGCCCAACATTATTATCACGATGGAAAAAATATGCTGATGTCTTAGACCCATGAAATTTTCAACGTAGTCAATAAACGACAGAATTCTACAAGGAGAGACCGACAACTGGGATCCAGCAGGTAGTATTTTTTTTTGAAGTCGAGCAAATATCAACTGGGTTGTAGACTGCCCAGGTTATGTTTTGTTTATTAACACGCGCAGCCCATGACGATATGCGGCCACAAGTATCTAGCAGGTATCAACTGGCCTCTGGGCCATCCAGTCTTGGTTTTATTTTTTCTTAGAACATCAGCAACCCAGCTTTTTTTACTGAAGAAAACGCACAACCCACTTCTATTTTTCTCATCCCTACTTTATATATATATATAGTTTTATTAGTTTATATATTAAGTTGTGGGCCTACTAAGTTGATGCGTACGCAAGGGTATGCCAACTTAGTCAACAAATCGACTCTACCAGCGTGAGACCGTTAGATGTCAATCCAACGGCTGGTGTGCTTCTTCAATCTTTGATCTTCCTGCTCCAGCCGCCCAAACCAGCGCCGGCGAGACCTCCTGCTCCTGCCTTCTGTGGCCGGCTGTGCTGCCGCGTAGGCCTCACCGCCCCACCCTACTCCCATCGCTTGCCAGGCCATCCCTCTACTAACCCACACCTCCTGTTATTCTCCGGCGACGGCAGCCTCACACCGCAGCTGAGCCAGTAAACCCTCGTATTCCCCTCCACGTGGGCATCCACTGCCGAGTCTTCCCCGGCTCCGGATCGTTCCTCCCTAGGCCTCGCTGTCGTCCACCGCCTTGGTGCTCTTGGCACGGCGTCGTAAACGTGGTCAATGAACGACAGCCATCGGAAGAGGACTGTACGTGGACAGGCTGATATCTGGGACCCACAAGGTCCATGGTCGCACGCAAGGAAGTGCCTCCTTATTACGCGGAAGAAAAATGATTCCACTCCCTGATAGCTGGGACCCACCAGCTACATCTTCGTACGCAAGGAAGCTCCTCCTTATTACATGAAAAAAATGCTTCCTCCTAATGGTTTGCTGACATCTGGGACCAACGACATTGTCCGCGTAGTCAATAAATGAGAGAATTGCACATGCAGCGGCTGACACGTGGGACCCAATTGCTTGATCAGTTTTGTTGTTATTGTTTTTTGTTGTTGTTGAGAGGGAGTAGGTTATCAACTGGGCTGTGCGGTGTATGTGGCCCGTCTAGCCCAGGCTTTTATTTTATGTTTACAACATGACGAGCCCAGCTGTTTTTTTTTCTCGGTGAAAATGACTAGCCCATCTTTTTTTCTGTAGAATAGCCTACACAGGCCGATTTCTTTTTCTCCGTCCTGCTGGGCTGCAAATCTTTCAAGACGACGAGGGATACATTCGGCCTGCCCAGACAAAAAGGGCCGTAAATCTTATAAGTAATCTGAAATGGGCTGTATATATATAAAAACAAAGAAAATGGGCAATTAGTTTCAAATTGCGAATTTTCGTTTATTTTTTGATATTTCTAATTTCATTGGATTTTAACATAATTTAAATATATTTTAAATTTAGTTTTTATCGGGCTCAAAATTTCGGGATTAAAAATAGCTCGGAAATTTCAAGGAAATATCATTGAATTTTTTAATCCTGTCCTTGCGAGAAAATGGTCAGGTACTCTAAAAATATAATATGGGCTGCAATAAATTATGTAATAATTAGCAAATGGTCTGTAAATTTAGGAAAAATAGCAAATGGCCTATATGCTATCCGCCACAGATGTTATGCTGACTTGTGGGCCTACTAAGTTGACTCATACGCAGGGTTTTGTCAACTTATTGTCAACAAACGATTCTAGCAGCAGTGACCATTGGATGCTAATCCAATGGCCATGCTGCTTCTTCAATCTCTGATCTTCTTGTTCCAGCCGCCCAAACCAGTGCCGGCGGGACCGCCTACTCCCGCCTCCCGTGGCCAGCTGTGCCGTCGTGCAGGCCTCATTGCCCCACCCTACTCCCATAGCTGGCTAGGCCATCCATCTACTCACCCACACCACCTGTTATTCTCCGGCGACGGCAGCCTCACACCGCAGCCGAACCAGTGAACCCTCGTACTCTCCTCCGCGTGGGCAACCACTGCCGCGTCTTCCCCGGCTCCGGGTCGTTCCCTTCCTAGGCCTCGCCGTCGTCCACCGCCTTGGTGCTCTCGGCACGGCGTCGTCAACGCGGTCAATGAACGACAGCCATCGGAAGAGGACTGTACGTGGAGAGGCTGACAGCTGGGACCCACGAGGTCCATGGTCGCATGCAAGGAAGTGCCTCCTTATTACGCGCAAGAAAAATGATTCCTCCCCTTGCTTACTGGGACCCTCCAGATTTGGAGGCTGACTTGTGGGCCTACTAAGTTGACCCGTACGCAGGACTTTGTCAACTTAGTTAACAAACGATTCTAGCAGCAGTGACCGTTGGATGTTCATCCAACGGCCGTGCTGCTTCTTCAATCTCTAATCTTCTTGCTCCAGCCGCCCAAACCAGCGCCGGCGGGACCGCTTCTTCCTGCCTCCTGTGGCCGGCTGTGCTGCCACGCAGGCGTCACAGCCCCACCCTACTCCCACCGTTGGCCAGGCCTTCCCTCTACTCACCCACATCTCATCTTATTCTCCGGTGACGGTAGCCTCACACCACAGCCGAACCAGTCAACCCTCGTACTCCCCTCCGCGTGGGCATCCATTGCCGCGTCTTCCCTGGCTCCGTGTCATTCCCTTCCTAGGCCTCATCATCGTCCACCGCTTTGGTGCTCTCGGCGCGGCGTAGTCAACATGGTTAATGAACGATAGCCATTGGAAGAGGACTCTACGTGGTGAGGCTAACACCTGGACCCACCAGCTACATCTTCGCACGCAAGGAAGTGCCTCCTTATTACGCGCAAAAAAAAATGATTCGTCCCCCTGACAACTGGGACCCACCTGCTATATCTTGGCATGCAAGGAAGTGTCTCCTTATCCTCCCTAACAGCTGGGACCCACCCGGTCGAAGCGTACGTAGCGTTGTCTATCTGGTCACGAACGTGTACGTACATACTGGTCGATCAGTCTCTCTGCAAGGATGAACCATGGCCGAGTAAGTAGCGGCACGTGCCGTAGTTGAGCCCCTGACTTAGCAGTTCAGACAGCCCCGTCTAAATCGTGTACTTGTATGTACAGCCACACGGCAAAGAATACGCCACGTACGTACATACGGGCGGGGTCTGGAATGCATACTCGCGCATACGTATGGCCAGGGCTCGTGTACATGGAGAGGCAATGGACGGCAGCAACGGCGCCCTGTTCATCGGCAGCCAACCGGCTGGGTCGGAACGGAGAAACAATGTTGTGTTCATCCGGAGGAAACCGACTGGGTCGGAATGCGTCCTGTTCATCGGGAGCCAACCGGCTTGGACGGAACAGCTGAAACGGGGTGCTGTTCATCAACCCCCCACTGGCTGGGTGTCTAGCGTACCGCAAAACGGAGGAAACGGCCTTCTATTTGACCGCGTACGGTCGAAACGGGATCCTGTTCATTGACTCGGGGTCTGGCGTACCGCAAAAAAGAGGAAACAGCCTTCTGTTCGACCACCTATGGTCAAAACGGGGTCCTGTTCATCGGCTGGGGGTCTGGCGTACCGCAAAACGGAGGAAACAGACTTCTCTGCAACCACCTACTGTCAAAACAGGGTCCTGTTCATCAGGAGGGGTCTGGCGTACTGCAAAATGGAGGAAACAGACTTCTCCCCAACTGCCTATGGTCGAAACGGGGTCCTGTTCATCGGGAGGGGTGTGGCGTACCGCAAAACGGGACTCCACGGGCTACTGTTCATCCACGGTCGACCTCCTCTAGCCTCCACCAGCTATTGTTAATCCACCGTCGGCTTCCTCCAGCCTCCATCGGCTATTGTTCATCCAGCCTCCACGGGGTCCTGTTCATCCACCCCAACCGGCTGGAGTGTGGCGGCCTCCTCGGGGTCCTATTCATGCAGCGCCAACCACCTTCACATGGCCAGGGTACTGTTCATCCACAGCCAACCCACCAGCTGGTGTGGGGCGTACGAGCAGGCGACAGCAGCAGGAACTGTTCATCCACAGCCAACCAACCGGCTCGATCGATGCGTCTCAACTCGTGTCTACGTGTATCGCGCATGCGGCAGCAATGAGCACTGTTCATCGAGAGGCAACCAAACACTGGATGGATACGTCTCGCACGGGGGCTCGATGCAACGCATCGATCGATCGGCTTCAGTAAGCAGCAACAGCGATCGATCACTCGAGTTCAGTTAGCAGCGAAGGAATCGGTCGAGTTCAATTAGCAGCGATGGAATCGCTCGGGTTCAGTTACCAACGAAGGGATCGATCGAGTTTAGTACATAGTGCGAGGGATCGATCACTTGGGTTCAGTACGTAGTGCGAAGGCGAGATCGATCGCTCGGGTTCAGTAAGCGAACGTACGCCTCGCTCGGGTTCAATTAGCGAGCGCCTCACACACATGCGCGCGTACGAGAGAGAAACACGCAAACCATACTGCATCGCTCGGCCCGACCACCCACCGTAACCGGGAACTCCCCGAAAATTTCCTCGCCCTCACTTCTACCATGATTTTTTACGTCATGGACGGCCCAAAGAATGTCATGCGGGTGCGTCTCCGGCCCGCCCAGGACGAAAAGCCCATTTTCTGTCATAATTTTTTGTCATAGAAGTAGGAGCCCACCACATCTATGATGATACGTGTTTTTGTCACAATTATTGTCATAGAGGTGTCACAACCATGACAGAAAAAGTTTTCGTTCGGGCCATAATGTCACGGATGTGTCTCTTTTTTGTAGTGCTACTTGGTTTCACTGTCTGGAGGAAGTTCTCTCGTTTGCCATTATCAAACCATCAAAGGCACATAAATTACAGTCATGGATAGATAATCACTTATAGTTTACTTGTGTTTCCAAAACCTGGCATTGGCTGATTACCCCACCTTTGTAAAACTTTTTGTACATATTTACCATTTATGAAATATACTGTAGAACAATATTATTCTACGGTCTAGGGTTAAAAAAATACACTTGTGCCAAGAAACCAGACATTGATTTATTGGAACCTTTTATGCCGGATGCTACTACAGTGATAACTCGTTGGGTTACACCGTATATAGTTTGGTGGTGATGTTACTTGTTGCACTATGATCTGAATTATTGCAGACAAGAAATGTCACAGAGAATAATTGGCGACTTGTGGCTAGTTGATATGTCTCCAACGTATCTATAATTTTTGATTGTTCCATGCTATTATAGTATCAATCTTGGCTGTTTTATATACATTTACAAGCAATTATATATCATTTTTTGGGACTAACCTATTAACTTAGTGCCCAGTGCCAGTTGCTGTTTTTTGCCTGTTTTTGGTTTTCCAGAATATCGGTACCAAACAAAGTCCAAATGCCACCAAACTTTTTGGAGATTTTTTTTCTGGACATAAGAGACACTAGAAGCTTCGGGAGGGGACGAGAAGATGAAGCAGTGGCCCACGAGGCACCACGGCGCGCCCCAGGGGGGCGCCCTGGTACCTCATGGGGCCCACAAGGCTCTGTTTGACCTAATTCCACCTCTATAAATTCTCTAAAATCGGGAAACCAACAGAGGAGTCCACGAAATACTTTTTCCGCCGCCACAAGTTCCTGTTCTCGAGAGATCCCATCTGGAGGCCTTTTCCGGCACTCCGCCGGAGGGGGATTCGATCATGGAGGGGCTCTACATCATCCTTGCTGCCCTTCCGATGATGCGTGAGTAGTTTACCACCGACCTTCGGGTCCATAGTTAGTAGCTAGATGGCTTCTTCTCTCTTTTTGATCTTCAATACAATGTTCTCCTCGATGTTCTTGGAGTTCTATCCGATGTAATCACTTTTTGCGGTGTGTTTGTTGGGATCCGATGAATTGTGAGTTTATGATCAGATTATCCATGAATATTATTTGAGCTTTCTCTGAACTCTTTTATGCATGATTGTTATATCTTCGTATTTCTCTCCGATCTATTGATTTGGTTTGGCCAACTAGATTGATTTATCTTGCAATGGGAGAGGTGCTTTGTAATGGGTTCGATCTTGCGGTGCTCAATCCCAGTGACAGAAGGGGACATGACACGTATTGTATCGTTGCTATTAATGGTAAAAATATGGGGTTTATTCATGCGTGAGTTTACTTTGTCTACATCATGTCATCTTGCTTAAGGCGTTACTCCGTTCTTTATGAACTTAATACTCTAGATGCATGCTGGATAGCGGTGGATGTGTGGAGTAATAGTAGTAGATGCAGGCAGGAGTCGGTCTACTTGTCTCAGACATGATGCCTATATACATGATCATTGCCTTGGATATCTTCATGATTATTTGCTTTTCTATCAATTGCCCAATAGTAATTCGTTTACCCACCGTATGCTATTTTCAAGAGAGAGGCCTCTAGTGAAACCTATGGCCCCCGGGTTTACCTTTATCATATATTAAAAATCCTAAAAATACCTTGCTGCGATTTTACTTTATTTATTTTATTTTGTATTTTTGTTCGATCTATCTATCTATCTATCTATCTATCTATCTATCTATCGCCATACAATTTAATCTTGCAATTAACCGCCAAGGGATTGACAACCCCTTGTTTGCGTTGGGTGCGAGGATTTGTTGTTTTGTGTGCAGGTACTGCTAACGAGTTGTTGCGTGATTCTCCTACTGGATTGATAACCTTGGTTTCATAACTAAGGGAAATACTTATCTCTACTATACTGCATCATCCCTTCCTCTTCGGGGAATAACCAACGCAGATCACAAGTAGCAGGAAGAATTTCTGGCGCCGCTGCCAGGGAGACATCATCAAAATTACCAAGTACCTTTGCACAAATTATCATTCACTTGCATTTACTTTATTTATCTTTTATTTTCTTTTGTCTCTTGTTTTCATCTCCCCCACTTCTAAATTTTTTTTTACAAAAACGCAAAAATATTTTATTTGCTTGGTTGCTTTTATTGCCTTCATGACAACACACAAAAAGAGAAGGTGAAAGCAAAAATCTATTGATGTGGATCCTCATCCACTTGCTAATCTTTTCAAAAGATCCAATTATGATGAACCAATTGCTAGTGAGTTGAGTGCACTTGATTATCTCTATGAAGTTTTGCTTGAAAATCATGAATCTGAAAATTGTGATGAAGTGTTAGAAGAAGAAATTTATAAAGTTATTCATGATATCTCCTTGATTGAAAAGCATGATTGCAATGATGTTATTATAAATTCTATTAATGTCAATTGTGCTAATGATATGCAAAACTACAAGCTTGGGGATGACAATTTTGTTATGTCCACTACTTATTGCAATGATCACGATTGGGGTGATAATACTTCTTATGATCTTGAAAATTTATTTAAGCCTCATGATGAATATGTTATTGATAATAATGTTTGCAACACTATTAAAAGTGGGTTTGGAAGAGTTTCAACTTTAGGTAATAATGATCCCACTACTTTGGAGAATTATCAGTCTTACGAATTTTTTGATAAATGTGGGTTTGGAGAGGTCATGACTTTAGTTGACGTTAATCCCACTATCTTGGAAGATTAGAAAACTTTTATGTATATGGATTGTGAAGAGAATATTTTATATGATAACTATATTGTTGAATTTGACTATGATCCTACATGTAATTATTATGAGAGAGGAAAATATGGTTGCAGAAATTTTCATGTTACTCAATTACCTCTCTTGAAGTTCAAATTGTTAATGCTTCGTTCTTCTTCCTTGCATATGCTAGATACTTTTTGTCTCGATAATTTGTTTGCCTATAAAATGCCTATGCATAGGAAGTATGTTAGAGTTAAATGTGTTTTTCACATGTTTTATGATTCTCTCTTCGTGTTTAAATTACTATCTTTGATGTGAGCATCATTGAAATCTCAAGCCTATCTTAATGGCTATAAAGAAAGAGTTTGTTGGGAGACAACCCAATAAATTTTTATTCTGTTATTGTGTGTGCACACAATTATGCTACTGTTATGATTGTGTTTTCATGTTTTAATTAGTGTTTGTGCCAAATGAAGCCTTTAGGATGATTTGGAAGATAGTATAATTGATGCTGTTTGGAAAATAGAAAGTTTTGCGTCCAGTGCTAGAATTTTATTTCTGTACTGGAACTTCAGAAAAATCTGAAATTTTTACACAGTATTGGTATATGAATTTCCCACGTTTTCCTATTTTTTCAAAATTTTCGGAGTTACAGAAGTATATCTTTTAAATAGATCTTTACAGATTGTTCTGTTTTAGACAGATTCTGTTTTTGTTGCATAGTTTGCTTAGTTTGATGAATCTATGGATTGTATCGGGGGGTATAAGCCATGGAGAAGTTGGAGTACAGTATCATTATGCCAATATTAAGTATGAATCAATTTACTACAGTACTTAGAGTTAAGGATTTATTTGTTATACTAACGGATCTCACAAAGGTTTTGTTGAGTTTTGTGTGATTGAAGTTTTCAAGTTTTGGGTGAGATCACGATGGATGAAGGAACAAGGAGTGGCAAGAGCCTAAGCTTGGGGATGCCCAAGGCACCCCAAGGTAATATTCAAGGAAGACTCAAGCGTCTAAGCTTGGGGATGCCCCGGAAGGCATCCCCTCTTTCTTCTACCAACCATCGGTAATTTTACTTGGAGCTATATTTTTATTCGTCACATGATATGAGTTTTGCTTGGAGCGTCGTGTATTATATGAGTCTTTGCTTTGTTTGCTTTTTAGTTTGTCACAATCATCTTTGCTGGACACACCTATTTGAGAGAGCCACACATTTATCATGATTTATTAGAATACTCTATGTGCTTCACTTATATCATTTGAGCTAGGCAGTTGCTCTAGTGCTTCACTTAAATCTTTTTGAGGACGGCGGCGGCCATATTTTGAAGAAATATTTGAACTCTCATGCTTCACTTATATTATTTTGAGAGTTGATAAGATGAAATTTTGAAGAAATGTTTGCACTCTCATGCTTCACTTATATCTTTTTGAGAGTTGATAATAGTAATGGTAATTTGCACAAGATATGAATTTGGTCCCAAAGTGAATAATATTCAAGAGGGATATAATAAAAACTTTCATGAAAGATCATTGGATATGATAAGTTTGATTCCTTGCAATAGTTTTGCGATATGGAGATGATAATATGTGAGTCATGTTAGTGAGTAATTGTGATTTAGTAAGAATATTGGTGTTAAGGTTTGTGATTCCCTATGCATGCACATAAAGTCAATAGTTATGCAACGAAATTATATCCTACTTATGGTGCATTATTCAGTGTTAGTTATGTTCAATGCATGTTTATGACCATTTTTGCTTTTTGGTTGGTCGCTTCTCAATCTATTTGCTAGCCTTCATTTGTACTAAGCGGGAATGCTGCTTGTGCATCCAACTCCTTAAACCTAAAGTTGTGCCAAATGGGTCCACCATACCTATCTATATGCGGTATTTCCATGCCGTTCCAAGTAAATTTGCATGTGCCAACTCTAATTTTTTAAAATAATTTTCCGTTTTGTTTGCCCGTACCGCTCATGAAGCGGCAGGGGGTGGCCAATATTTTCCATGCTAGGTGTGTTATTCTCACGATGAGTGTTTATTCACTTGTCATTGCACGAGAGAGTGGCAGGTAATAGGGATGCCCAGTCCCGAAATGAATATTTTTTAATATGATGATAATAATAAATTCCTTGGAAAGTGTTTGTATGGAAGGCACCCGTGGATACGGCTAGCCATGGATTGTGAAAGAATGGTGGAAAGAAAATAAACTTTATTTTCTGTTTGGGAACCGCCTATAATGTGTCTAGCATGGAAGATATTAGGAATTCTCGGTCGTTTTCGTTGACAGGAAAAGCATGCCTCTCAAAATGATTTTATCTCTCTAATTTAAGCCTTGAGCTCTGGCACCTCTGCAAATCTCTGCTTCCCTCTGCGAAGGGCCTATCTATTTACTTTTATGCAATTTTTATTTTTATTTTGAGTATCCATCTTCTCCTACAAAGCACCAACTAGAGAGCACTATTGTCATACTTGTGCATTGTGTGTAGCTAATATTGAGTGTGTTTCATGAATGGATCAATGATTGAGCAAAATGGGCAAGGGATAACTTTCTTTAGCGTTGATATTTTGAAAGACATGGTTGCTTGTTAGTATGCTTGAGTATTTATGTCTTCATGTCAAATTATAGACTATTGCTTTGAATCATTCAAATCCAAATGTCCATGCTACAAAAGAAAAGAGTATATGATGAATATGATAGGTAGCATTCCACATCAAAAATTCTGTTTTTATCATTTACCTACTCGAGGACGAGCAGGAATTAAGCTTGGGGATGCTTGATACGTCTCCAACGTATCTATAATTTTTGATTGTTCCATGCTATTATAGTATCAATCTTGGGTGTTTTATATTCATTTACAAGCAATTATATATCATTTTTTGGGACTAACCTATTAACTTAGTGCCCAGTGCCAGTTGCTGTTTTTTGCCTGTTTTTGGTTTTCCAGAATATCAGTACCAAACGAAGTCCAAATGCCACGAAACTTTTTGGAGATTTTTTTCTGGACATAAGAGACACTAGAAGCTTCGGGAGGGGACGAGAAGATGAAGCGGTGGCCCATGAGGCACCACGGCGCGCCCCAGGAGGGGCGCCACCCTGGTACATCGTGGGGCCAAAAAGGCTCCGTCTGACCAAATTCCACCTCTATAAATTCTCTAAAATCGGGAAACCATCAGAGGAGTCCACGAAATACTTTTTCCGCCGCCGCAAGTTCCTGTTCTCGAGAGATCCCATCTGGAGGCCTTTTCCGGCACTCCACCGGAGGGGGATTCGATCACGAAGGGGCTCTACATCATCCTTGCTGCCCTTCCGATGATGCGTGAGTAGTTTACCACCGACCTTCGGGTCCATAGTTAGTAGCTAGATGGCTTCTTCTCTCTTTTTGATCTTCAATACAATGTTCTCCTCGATGTTCTTGGAGTTCTATCCGATGTAATCACTTTTTGCGGTGTGTTTGTTGGGATCCGATGAATTGTGAGTTTATGATCAGATTATCCATGAATATTATTTGAGCTTTCTCTGAACTCTTTTATGCATGATTGTTATAGCTTCATATTTCTCTCCGATCTATTGATTTGGTTTGGCCAACTAGATTGATTTATCTTGCAATGGGAGAGGTGCTTTGTAATGGGTTTGATCTTGCGGTGCTCAATCCCAGTGACAGAAGGGGACATGACACGTATTGTATCGTTGCTATTAAGGGTAAAAAGATGGGGTTTATTCATGCGTGAGTTTACTTTGTCTACATCATGTCATCTTGCTTAAGGCGTTACTCCGTTCTTTATGAACTTAATACTCTAGATGCATGCTGGATAGCGGTCGATGTGTGGAGTAATAGTAGTAGATGCAGGCAGGAGTCGGTCTACTTGTCTCGGACGTGATGCCTATATACATGATCATTGGCTTGGATATCGTCATGATTATTTGCTTTTCTATCAATTGCCCAACAGTAATTTGTTTATCCACCGTATGCTATTTTCAAGAGAGAAGCCTCTAGTGAAACCTATGGCCCCCGGGTCTACCTTTATCATATATTAAAAATCCTAAAAATACCTTGCTGTGATTTTACTTTATTTATTTTATTTTGTATTTTTGTTCGATCTATCTATCTATCACCATACAATTTAATCTTGCAATTAACCGCCAAGGGATTGACAACCCCTTGTTTGTGTTGGGTGCGAGGATTTGTTGTTTTGTGTGCAGGTACTGCTAACGAGTTGTTGCGTGATTCTCCTACTGGATTGATAACCTTGGTTTCATAACTGAGGGAAATAATTATCTCTACTGTACTGCATCATCCCTTCCTCTTCAGGGAATAACCAACGCAGATCACAAGTAGCACAAGTCTGCTAGTGCATGCCTTCATGATACTGACAAGGACAATTAGATAGAGCGCCTATCTATTACACTGTCGGCCCAGTGGGAACTAGGGTACCACGGCCCGTCTGCCTCTGGCCCAGGAGGCGACGCTTGGGCTGGCCCTGGCGCTGTTGCCCAGGAGGGAGTCGCCTCGCGGGGAGCTATCCTCGCGAGGCACCTCTCCGCCAGGCGCAGCCCTGGTGAGGCCGGCAGGCCCCAGATCACCTCGTGAGGCAACCCCTCGCGAGGCCGCTTCACGGGGCATGACATACGGCGCCGGTTGGCCCCTCACATGGGTGGTGTCCCGATGCCAGGGCAAGGACAGCAGGGTACAGCTCAGACAGGTTTCCATTTTAGTGATAAGGGAGCAGTGGCATCTGCCTCCCCCAAAGCAAGTCCCAAAGGTTTTCCTCTTTGGTGATAGAAGATCAGGGTGGATCAGCACGCCAGGACGGAGGTCATCGCCAAGCCCACCAGCGCGTCACAAGGAGCTGCTTTAACAGGCGGAGACCGCCTTTAGTCAGGATAAGCCTGCGCCCCTGTCCCCCTTTGAATTGCCGCCCTGTGGCTACCCTTTCTCGCTCATATTTTTGGGGAAGAGGACCAAGGCACTACAAAAGGGGCAGGGCTGCTTCCATGTAAGGGGATCGACTCATTTTTTCCCCCACACCTCTTGTACCTCGAGGACAAGCTCTCCACCACAGAGGAATCCAACACAAGTAGGAGTAGGGTATTACACCGCACGGTGGCCCGAACCTGGGTAGCTCACGCGTCCCCTTCGTGTCCGGTGAGAGCCAGCGAGTCCGCCGCGTCCCCGCCGTAGTTGCCGTCGTGTCGTAGGTTGCCAAGCAAAGTCCCCCAGAGTTCGAATCCTAAGTTCTTGGAGAAGTTTCTTGGACGCAGATCCTAGAATCCGACATTTGGCGCGCCAGGTAGGGGGACTTGCCGTCTTTGCGCCTTCGACCTCGACATCGGCACCGACATGGACGACGCCGTCGCGCGCCACGAGCGCGCTCCACGTCGGGCCACCGCCGCCGGGCCCGTTGGGGAGCGGGCGTCCTCCTCCATCCACCCATCAGCGAGTGGGCGGGACCGCGGCCTCTCCTCCACCGCGTCTTCGCCCACAGGGAGCGGCCCCCTTGCTCTCCGCGCCGCGCTGCTCATGGCTCGGGGGGTCCTGCGCTGTCCCCCCTTCAAGGATGGCCGCGATGCCTGGCTTGAGCGCATCACCGAGTTCGTCTTCGCCGCTAGCGGAGGCCAGGCGCCCCCTCGCCCCATGTCCACTTCACCACGGTGCGCTGAGCGGCCTGGGCGCACCGCTCCCCGTCTTCTTCCTCCTCTGGGCCGCGGCCCGTCCGTGCTGAGCGGCGCCAGCGGCCGCCGCCCAACCAAGGCCGTCGCCACCAGCGGGGGTTCCCAGGGGCCCCGAGGGGTGTCCTGCATCCTGGGAGGGGCCCAGGCCGCTCCGTCCAGCCGCCACCTCAAGCGCTTCACGCGCGAGGTGAGCGCAGCCCTTCAGGTGCCCGAGCCCGCCGGCCGCCTCAAGTGGTCCGAGTTCCCTGTCTCTTTCGACGCTAGTGACCATCCCAGGTCCGCCAGGGCTGCGGGGGTTGTCCCTTTGTTGTGCACTCCGACTATCGACGGTGTGGCCGTCACCAAGACGCTCATCGACGGCGGCGCTGGCCTCAACGTGCTCTCTGTGGAGACTTTCGAGATGCTCCGGGTGCCAGGTGGGCGCCTGGTGCCCACCAGGCCCTTCTCGGGCGTTACCGGCGGCGCCACTGCCCCCCTAGGGCAAGTGCGCCTTCCCGTCACCTTCGGCACCCGCAAGAACTATCGTACGGAGCTCGTCGTCTTCGATGTGGCTCACGTCGGCCTACCCTACAACGCCATCTTGGGCTACCCGGCGCTCTCCAAGTTCATGGCTGCAACACACCACGCCTACGGCCTCGTCAAGATGCCCGACAGCAGCGGCACCCTCACAATCCGTTGCGATGTAAAGGATGCGGTGCGCGCCCTCGCGCGCGCCCACAAGGCGGCCGCCGCCACATCCCAGGCCGAGGAGGACGCCCCTGAGCTTACCGAGCCGGCGCCCGCGAAGAAGAAGCTGTTGTTCTCCCAGGAGCGGGCCGAGACCAAGAAAGTGTCATTGGATGGGAATGGCGCGGGCCCCTTCCTCACCATCGGCAGCGGCCTTTCCCCCGAACAAGAAGGCGCCCTCATCGACTTCCTTCGGGCGAATGCTGATATGTTCGCTTGGACAGCCTCGGACATGCCCGGTGTGCCGAGGGAGGTGATCGAGCACCACTTGGCGGTGCGCCCCAACGCACCCCCCGTCAAGCAGAAAGTATGGCGCCAGGCGCCCGAGAAGCAGGACTTCATCATTGGGGAGGTCGAGAAGCTCCAAGACGCATGGATCATCCGTGAGGTGCTCCACCTGGAGTGGGTCGCCAACCCCGTTGTCGTCGCCAAGCCGCACGGCGGCAAGCACATGTGCATCGACTTCACCAACCTCAACAAGGCCTGCTCCAAGGACCACTTCCCGCTGCCCAGGATTGACCAAATAGTAGACTCCAGCGCCGGGTGCGATCTGCTTTGCTTCCTAGACGCCTTCTCGGGCTATCATCAGATCAAGATGGCAAAGGAGGATGAGGAGAAAACCGCCTTCATCACCCCCTGCGGAGTGTTCTGCTATGTGTGCATGCCCTTTGGCCTGAAGAGCGCGGGGGCTACCTTCCAGAGGCTGATGTGCATCTGCCTAGGGTGCCAAATGGGGAGAAACATGGAGGCATACATCGACGACATCGTCATCAAAACGCGCGAGGCGCGCACCCTCATCGAGGACCTGAAGGAAACCTTCGCCAACCTGCACAAGGTCAACCTCAAGCTCAACCCCACCAAGTGTGTCTTCGGTGTCCCTTCTAGCAAGCTCCTGGGTTTTCTTGTCTCCCATCGCGGCATCGAGGCCAACCCTGAGAAGATTAAGGCTATCGAGGAGATGCGGCCGCCCCGCAACCTCAAGGAGATGTAGCGCCTGGCGGGATGCATGGCCTCGCTCGGTCGTTTCATATCCAAGTTCGGCACGCGGGCTCTGCCTTTCTTCAAGCTCATGAAGAAGTCTGGCCCCTTCAAGTGGACCCCTGAGGCTGACGCTGCCTTCGAGGATCTCAAAAGGTACCTCACCAGCCCTCCCGTCATGGTCGCCCCACGCCCACGCGAGCGCCTGTTGTTATACTTGGCGGCCACTCTCCAAACGGCCAGCGCGGCCCTTGTGGCAGAGCGGGAGGAGCGAGTCTACATCAAGAAGAAGCCTGCCGAGCCTGTGCCTGCGGGTGCCGCGGAGACATCACTGGAGCCCCTGAAGGCCCTGCCGGCGCCTGCCGAGGGCCCCTCCAGGGGCCCCCGCGCCCCCTCAGGAGGCCTCTGTAGCTCAGCCTCCGGAGGCCCCCATGGCGCTGCCCCCGGAGGCCCCCGCGCTGCAGCAGCCTGAGCCCCTCGGCGAGCATGACTTGGATACCACGGTCACGCGCCTCGTCGAGCACCCCGTCTACTTTGTCAGTACGGTGCTGCGAGACGCGCGTGAGCGGTACCCCATGCAGCAGAAGCTCCTCCTGGCGCTCCTCATGGCCTCCAGGAAGCTACGCCACTACTTCCAGGGTCACCCAGTCAGAGTGATCTCCTCCTACCCGCTGGAGTAAGTCCTGCGGAGCCCGAATGCCACTGGCCGCGTCGCCGAGTGGAACATCAAGCTACAGCCTTTCGAGCTGGAGTTCCTCACCACCAGGACCATCAAGGGCGCGGCCTTGGCAGACTTCGTGGCGGAGTGGACGGACACGCGCCAGGGCGAGCTACAGGAGGAGTCGTCCCTGCCCGAGGAGGCTACCTCCAGAGGCTGGAGCATGCACTCGATGGGGCCTTCGCGCGCCAGGGCGTGGGGGCTAGGGTGGTGCTCACTACACCCGCAGGCGACAAGCTTTACTACGCAGTGCAGCTCTGCTTCGAGCGCACCGACAATGTCTCCAACAACATCGCCGGGCTCAAGGCCGCCATCGCGCTTGGAGTCAGGCGCATCATCATCAAGGGCGACTCGCAGCTCCTCGTCAACTTCTCCAACAAGAAGTACAAGCCGAAGGATGAGCACATGGCGGCCTACCTGGAGGAGGTGCGCAAGCTCGAGAAGCGCTTCATGGGCATGGAGCTACAACACGTACCTCGCGGCGACAACAGCGAGGCGGACGAAATCGCCAAGCACGCTTCCCGCCGCGAGCCCCAGAGCCCCGGTGTCTTCGAGGAGCGGCTCCTGAAGCCTTCAGCGGCGCCCCTGATCGCCAGCATCCCGGTGCCTCGCGAAGAGCTCCCTCCCGCACCACCCATGGGCGCACCAGACTGCGGACCAGCTTCGGGCGCTTGCCTGCTGCTGGCGCTCGAGCCGCAGCCTGAAAGCTGGACCGCGGAGATCAAGGCCTATCTAGAGGGCGGCGCCCTCCCGGAGATCGACGCGGAAGCGGAGCGTGTGGTCCGCCAAGCCGCGCTCTACCACTTGAGGGAGGGTGACCTGTACCGCCACCGCCCGAACGGAGTCGCGCTGCGGTGCATCTCCAAGGAGCAAGGGCGCGAGCTGCTTGCCGACATCCATGGAGGCAACTACGGCCACCATTCGTCCTCACGTACCCTCGCAGGTAAGGCATTCTGCAGCGGTTTCTACTGGCCGACAGTGCTCGAAGATGCCGCGGAGCTGGTCCAGGCATGCGAGGCTTGCCAGTTCCACGCCAAGCAGATCCACCAGCCGGCACAAGGGATCCAGACCATCCCCCTCTCATGGCCCTTCGCGGTCTGGGGGCTGGATATCCTCGGGCCGTTCCCTCGCGCGGCTGGCGGCTACCGCTACCTCTATGTCGCCATCGACAAGTTCACCAAGTGGGCGGAGGTGGAGCCTGTCCGGACCATTCCGGCAGGATCAGCGGTCAAGTTCATCAAGGGCCTGGTGTGCCGCTTTGGCATCCCCAACCGCATCATCACGGACAATGGCACGCAGTTCACCAGCGGCCAGTTCAAGACCTACTACGCCAGCATCGGCACGTAGATCTGCTTCGCCTCCGTGGCACACCCTCGAAGCAACGGCCAGGCCAAGTGCGCCAACGCTGAGGTCCTCAAGGGCATCAAGACCAGGAGCTTCAAGAAGCAGCTCGCGGCATGCAGCAAGGGCTGGCTAGAGGAGCTCCCTTCAGAGCTATGGTCCATCCGCACCACGGCGACCAAGCCCATCGGCGAGACGCCTTTCTTCCTCGTCTACGGGGCAGAGGCGGTTCTCCCAGCCGAGGTCAAGCACCGGTCCCCGCGGGTCTTGGCTTTCGACGAGTCTCGTCAAGATGGCCTGCGGGAGGATGACCTGATTTTCCTCGAAGGGGCGCGCCGCCAGGCCGCCCTCCGTGCGGCAAGGTACCAGCAGGCGTTGCGTCGCTATCACAGCCGCAACATACGCCCCCGCACCCTCGAGGCGGGTGACCTCGTCCTGCGCCGGATCCTCTCCAGAGAGGGACTCCACAAACTCTCACCCATGTGGGAGGGCCCTTTCAGGGTCACGCACATCTCCCGGCCCGGCGCGACACAGCTTGAAACGGAGGAGGGTGTTCCAGTACAAAACACATGGAACATCCAACATCTCCGCAAGTACTATCCGTGACCCCATGGATACGAACGAAATAGAGTTGTACACGCTCCGGAGGTCCCTCTACCGGCGCTGTCGTTGGCACGCGGGAGCTCCCTCCCACTCTCGTGGAAGCCCCATGCTCCGCACTGGCGGACACCCCATACTCCGCGCTGACGGAAAGCCCCAGGCTCCACGCTGGCGGATACCCCATGCTCCGCGCTGGTGGACGCCCGATGCTCCGCGCTGGCGGCCTACATACTTGAGGGGCCTACGGCCGTCACATCCTCAAACTGACCCGTGTCGAACATGGCAGCACGTACCTTTCCTGTTGTGTAATGAGTCTATTTCATGCATCAGTAAAGCCTACTTCCTAATAACCGGTGTCCTTGCAGCTGAGTTTGCCTCGGGAAGCGCGCTCATGATCTCCCCCCGTGTGTCTCACGCGAGCGGGGGCTGGGCACGGTGCCTGTGCTCGGGTCAGTCCCAGCAGCACTGCAAAACCCAAGTGACTGAGCTCTAGCTCGCGGGCCCGGTCCCGCGCACGTCACCTCACCAGGTCCTTGGTGCTCTTGCCTCCTTGCGTAACACCCACAGGCGGCCTCGCGAGCGCGCCTCGCTACATTTTTTGCAAAAATTTGGCAATTTCCCTGGTGCAGGGCCTCAGGAACCCCCCTCGGGAGGACCCGCAATTGGTGCCCCGTGGGTAGAAGGCTTCGTGAGGGACCGTGCCTTACGTACGGTGCCCCGCGAAGGGCTCGCTCCGAGCCGCGCATCTCCAAAAGAGCTAAGTCTAAGCGACTCTCGGGTTTCCCTCCTCTCATTTTCCCCTCGAGGCACCTGATTTCCTTGGCACGAGCCGCCTGCGCGTCTAGGGGGGACCTTGGGCATCGCACCTTAGGGGCTCCTACCGTCCTCGAGCCCTACACCCTCTGGCCTTGTTGAGCGCACGGTCCAAGCACACCAGCGACGGTCGTAGCTAGCTTGGAGGCTGGGTCCCAGCGACGCAGGGCACAAGGGCAGTGTAAGAAGGAAAGAAGAGCCTCGGGAAGAAAGCAAAAAACACGGGAAACATCAAGTACTTAGACATACGGTGCCATACAAGATGTTTTTACTCCCCCACGGGGCTACATCGATCCAATGCAGGAAAAAGAAAAAGAAGAGGGAGGGGCAGCCGCAGCGTCTTCATCCCCAAGAGTCCGCGTCGGGCCCCGCCTGTGCCTAATCAGAGTCTTTGTCTTCGTCCTTGACGCGGGGAGACCTGGCATCGCTCTCGCTTCCATCAAGGGAGGCGGCACTGTCGTTGCTGCCGCCCTCGCTGGAGGAGCCGTTGTAGCTGCCGTCCTCGCTCTCCGTGCAGCACTCCAGGCGGCTGCCGGAAACCCCGAAGATCTTCACGAAGAGGGTGGCAGCTCCGTCGTACTTGAAGTGGAGAAGGTGCCCCCGCTTTAGGCCCCTGGCGAGGGCAAAGGACTTCCACCCCTGCTTCAAGAACATGAAGCCGGAGGGGGTGAACTCCGCCGCCACCCAGGAGGGGCCGTTGCAGCAGTCATCCGCCTGCAGCTACAGGCCCAGGGGCGCGCGCTCCTCCATCGCCCTCGCAAAGGAGTCCGGGAGCCGAAGCCAGGTGCAGGGCGAGCGGTGCATGTCCGCGATGAACTCGTGGGCTTCCTCCGCCGAGTGCCTCCACGCCTGGTGAGGAAGAGCGGCGGAACCGCCGCGGCTGCCCCGGCCACGGCCGCCGCGGCCTCCGCGCCCGCGAGCAGCGCCTCTCCCACGACCGCGAGTCGCGCCCGTTCCGCGGGTGCTGGGGCCGGCCTCCGCGCCGGCGGCCGTGGGGCACGTTCGACCCCGAGGAGGAACCCTCATCGCCGCGGCCAAGCCATGGGCCCGGCCTCTACCCCTCACCGCTGAGCGCTTCGGCGGCTCGACCTCCTCTGCCATCCTCTTCCCTTTCTCGGCCGCGGAAAGCTTCCTTGGGGGAGCCATGGCCACGGCGGTGACAGGCGAAGTGATTGGCTTGGAGATTGGGAGTTGGGGGGAATAAGGGGAGCTGAGGAGTTGGCCGCAAGGCAGGCTGGGGACAGAGTGAAGGAGCAATGAAATGCCCACGCCCCGCGCGGGTAGGTTCTATCGCCGAGGCGGCGGTTATCGAGGCGTCGCAGGTAGTGGAGGCGCCGTGCCCGCAAAGGCCGCCACACGTCGCGCCTGGACCCGGCGGCTCGATGGGCCCCGCAGCGCTTCGCCCCCAACGGGCGGGACGCACGTGCCGCGGGCCCGGGGGCTACTGTCGGCCCAGTGGGAACGAGGGTACCACGGCCCGTCTGCCTCTGACCCAGGAGGCGACGCTTGGGCTGGCCCCGGCAAGGTGGCCCTGGCGCTGTTGCCCAGGAGGGAGTCACCTCGCGGGGAGCTAGCCTCGCGAGGCACCTCTCCGCCAGGTGCAGCCCTGGTGAGGCCGGCAGGCCCCAGATCACCTCGTGAGGCAACCCCGCGCGAGGCCGCTTCACGGGGCGTGACGTACGGCGCCGGCTGGCCTCTCACATGGGTGACATCCCGATGCCAGGGCAAGGACAGCAGGGTACAGCTCAGACATGTTTCCATTTTAGTGATAAGGGAGCAGTGGCATCTGCCTCCCCCAAAGCAAGTCCCAAAGGTTTTCCTCTTTGGTGATAGAAGATCAGGGCGGATCAGCGCACCAGGAAGGAGGTCATCGCCAAGCCCACCAGCGCGTCACAAGGAGCTGCTTTAACAGGCGGAGACCGCCTTTAGTCAGGATAAGCCTGCGCCCCTGTCCCCCTTTGAATTGCCGCCCTGTGGCTACCCTTTCCTGCTCATATTTTCGGGGAAGAGGACCAAGGCACTACAAAAGGGGCAGGGCTGCTTTCATGTAAGGGGATCGACTCATTTTCTCCCCCACACCTCTTGTACCTCGAGCACAAGCTCTCCACCACATAGCAATCCAACACAAGCAGGAGTAGGGTATTACACCGCACGGTGGCCCGAACCTGGGTAGCTCGCGCGTCCCCTTCGTGTCCGGTGAGAGCCAGGGAGTCCGCCGTGTCCCCGCCGTAGTTTCCATCGTGTCGTAGGTTGCCAAGCAAAGTCCCCCAGAGTTCGAATCCTAAGTACTTGGAGAAGTTTCTTGGACGCAGATCCTAGACTCCGACATACACTTGCGCTCGGATTTGGTCCTCAAGTACGTGTTGGTTGTTGGGCGGCATCTGAGGTGGAGGACCATTGGGCCCATCTCCTACTTCGTACACCGGTGCCTAGTTGGCTACCTTGGAGTACTGCTCATCTTCGGGTGGACTTGAATGAGCTAGATCATCGTATATAGGCAGATCTGGGTGCCCCTGTAGTGACACGGAAGTGCTTGAGCCCGAGCCTTCTTCGGGAGTCTCGACGTCTTCGTCGAAAGCTTCAATATCCACAAGGCTCAACCTGGCCAGAAGTTTGAGCCGAGTCCCTGCTCCGGAGCGTGCAGCTATTGTTGCAACTGCACGACAGTGTTTGGCAGACACTCGATGATATTGACATATGATGGAGGGGGGATATCCGAGCCACGAGCAGAATATTCTTCGGACTGGGAGTACTTTTCGGTTGTGATTGGGCAACACAGGGTGATTGCCCTCGCTCCCTATGATAATGTGACAGTCGGCCCAAATGCTTCTGGTGTCGGTGATCGGATTCAGCCGAAGCACAACGACGTGTTGCTGTGGAAGCAGGAGTTATACCGTGGACCCGATAAATAGCCCACAACAAGATCCCGACACACAGCAGATGCCCTGTTGCCGTAAGTGTGTGGCCCATAAGATAATTATGGAAATAAAAATGAATGTACATATGTATGAAATTTCTTCAATGATATATTTCTTGGTGTGCTATCAAAACTATCCTAATTTGTTAGATAACAAGCATCCATAGTAAAAACTCGTTCACCCTTCTTACCCCCTCTGACATGTATAGGATGTGACAAGCATGGTGAAAATTACATTGCAATGGTGTGTCATCTAGGGGAGACGTTTGAAGTTGGGTTCCATTTCATAACCCCAGTATTACATCTTTCTTAACAAAATAAAACTAATAGATATATTTGGACACACCATCTTTTGTTTTCTATATCCACACCCTTTTTTCACGCTTGGTGGCATCCAACCCTAGCCAACACTACCCATAAAGTTAGCAAGGTTCAGAGATTAGCTATTGCTTTCCTCAATCTAGGGTGTGACTATTTCCCAATCAGTCCACGGTAGTTACGGAATTTTTCAGAACTGGCTAGTATCCAAATTATTGAAAGTTACATGTAATTATTTTTAGACTTAATATGTCAAAATAAAAAAAGACAAATAATAAAACCATGATTTAATGTTGATGCAAATGCTATATTGAGGAATAACAAATACTCAGTAATCTAGGAAACAACAAACCTGTTTGCTCTGTGGCTTTTGAAAGATTTGGGTTAAAATTTCGACCACTCAATTTTGGAATCCCAAACTGGACTTGTGCCATGAAACCGGGCATTGATTTAGTCATTCCTTTTATGCCAAATGTTGCTATAACGATACTCGTTGGGTTACACTACAAATGGTTTGGTGATGATGTTGCTTGCTGCACTATTAGGGCATCTCCAACGGCGACCCGCAAATTTCCTCCCGCATCCGTCCGCGAATAGGGGGCCAGTCTGCAGACACGGATGCGGGAGGCCGCCATCCAATGCTGCCCGCACACATTTCAAACACTTTTTCAACAAACCGAATGAATTTCATGCAAACACAACAAATTTAATACAAACCGGACGAAAACGTTTACATTTCGGACATATTTTAACTCAAAAAGGTAAAACTTGTTGGAAATATTCCCTAGAGGCAATAATATTGTATTATTATATTTCCATATTCATAATTAAGTGTTTATATTTCATGCTATAACTGCTATGATCCTGGAATATGCGATTTAGTGGAAAACTCATATGCACGTGTGAAATGATAAACGACTAAAATAAAGGTTCCTAGTCTCGCCTCTAAGACTAGCTCAAGTGTTGTTGGTGATCATGTTTTCCGCATCTTAGGATATTGTTAAGTGTAACGATAGTCCTAAAGCAACATTGAGGTTATGACATTGGAAGAATGATCATATTGAATCGACCCAAACTTGTTTGTCATGAATTGAGAGAATAACATCTGTAATCAATTGTAATAACACGGAGTGTTAACATGTGATTTTGCTCCTTAGACCATGAGAGTATCATAGTCACTTCTTACCGTATGGTGGACTTTGGGGTTGCTCAAACATCACCTATAACAAGGTGATCATAACGACAACTTACATGCTCATTGGAAAGTTTGACAAGAGACTATAGCTTGAGAATGGGATTTGCTCCTCCGACGATGGAGAGATATTATTAGGGCCCTCTCGGTGTGACGGCATCCATCATCATCTGGCCAGACATAGGTGACTACGTCACGGGGATGCCGAAACACAACAACGAGAAAAAGGAACAAAACCAGTAATGAGGATAACGGTATAGTGAGCATGGTTGTCGTGGGAAAACGATGATCTATGGGATCGAGAGGATCCCTTTGCGGTTCAGAAGTGGGATCAAAATACTACAAAGAGCAAGGCTAGTAGATATGAGTACAAGCAACGATTTATCCAGGTTCGGGCCGCTGTGAGCGTACTCAAAGGTTACAAAGAGCGCAACTTGCCGTCAAGGTGCGCGGGAAGTGCAGCTACAACGTGTAGTTGAGCTGAGAGTCGACCGTTCTAAGTGTAGCCGTGGGCCTCCTTTTATAGACCAAGTGGTTACCACAGTGGCTAATATGGTCATTTACAGAGTATGAATAGTAACTTGCACCGTCACCACGTCTATCTCCAGACGGGGTAAGACAAGCGCATTAAATGCACCGTTAGGTGCTACGTCAGGGAGGTGAGGCTTTGGGCAAAAGATCTGTACCACCGGTCCTGGCACCCTCTTGTAATCTTGACACGTCCCAGGGATGGGTGTCATTAAAGTTAATCCTGGCGTGGCATGCTGACACGTGCCTTGGCCAGCTGCGTTGACTGCCTGCCCGCTCGACACCTATCATGCGTGCTTATCTAGCTGATGATGAGGTGGAGCGGTAACGGGATAGAACAAGCCTACTGGCACGGAGCTTGCCGGGCCTTTGCTTGCCAGCAAGGAGCTTCCCGGCAACGAGAGTCTTGGTATCTACCTTGCTGGAACGAGCTTGCCGGCAAGGGCAATGTTGATCTTCAGTACTAGAATAGTACTTCTCAATGACCTGCCTTGAGGTCTCCTTCACGGTCTTGTTTAATCTGACTCTTTAGTCATAGTTATCCTCCGTCAAGCCCTTGCCGTTAGGAAGGCTACAACGGCCTGTGCACAAGTCAGGGTACGAGGGCACCCATGCTTTAGTACACCGACAGGAGCCCCTGGGCCTAGGCCACACGCGCATGCAAGGTGTCATTGGGCTAGGCCCGAATAGTGCACAGGCATGCGTGGCAGAGGATAACTGTCGTAATCTTCTCTGTTATCACGCCCCCCATGACGCACAGTAAATGCGGGCGTGGGAGAGGTGGAATGGAACGGGCGCGGGGAGGTAGTGCGCCTGAAAAAGCGCAGCCACGTAGGACGGTAAAAAGTTGGACCCCGCGCCTTCCCCATAAAAAGGAATCCGCGAGGGGCGCTGCTCATTTACCCCTTTCGCCCAATCTCGCTATTGCCATCGTATCCTTCCTTCCCGCCTCCTTGCGCCTGACTCCTCGCATCTCCTTCCTCGATTCCTGCTATTCAAGAAGGCGAAGCGACTGGGAGAGTGACCCCCTAGGGTGCTATAAAAAGGGCGGGGGGGGGTGGAGACCTCCCCCACTCATCTTCTACCCTTGCCTCTCTCCTCCTTCAACCTTTCACCCATCTTTGCTTTCCCTGAGGTCCACCGCCGCGATGGCGAGGGGTGGAGGTCGGGCCCGCACATCTGCTGCTGCCATGAGGGCCCCCCTCGGGGCCGAACGCGTTCCTCGGTGGCTGCCTTGGAGGCCAGCCCTAGTGCCCGTGGAAGGGTTGCCCCCCGCGGCTGTGGAGGGCGCGGCACTCGTGGTCGAGGTGGGCGTGGCAGAGCGGCCGCCCTCCCCCCTCAGGCGGAGGCCCACACGGCGGTGGCGGCGCACGAATTCGTCGTGGGGCTACACCGTCGGCCCCGCAATTGGCTCCGGCTCCCGGACTCCTTTGCGAGGGCGATAGAGGATAGCAGGCCCTCGGGCCTGTGGCTACAGGCAGATGGCTGCTGCAACGGCCCCTCCTGGGTGGCGGCTGAGTTCTCCACCGCTGGCTCCTTATTCCTGACGTGGGGGTGGAAGTCGTTCGCCCGCTCCCGCGGTCTAAGGCGGGGTAGCTCCTCCAGTTTAGGTATGACGGAGCCGCCACACTCTTTGTGAAGTTCTTCGGGGTCTCCAGTGGCCGTATGGAGTGCTGCACGAAGAGCGAGAGCAGTAGCGGCACCGACTCCACCAGCGAGAGCGAAAGCTCCTCGCGTATCAAGAGCGAAGGCGACGATTCCGACTAGGTGCAAGTAGCGCCCGAGTCGAATCTTGAAGACGAGCCACGCTCCGCCTAGGCTCCTCTCTTTTGCTCCTGTATCAGAACCAATGTAGCCCCGTGGGGGGCGTGAAAAATGACTTTTGCATTTAAGCACTTAATGGTTGCTGTAATTTGTGTTTTGGATGGATTTATGCATGCTATCTCTCTTGTTTTATTCTGTCTTTGCATGATTTTTGTACCCTATGCTTGCCGGAAACTTGCCGGTGCGCGCACTCTTGCCGCGAGCGCTTGAGGAACGGGTCCTTAGCAGCTTGCCGAAAGTGCCGCTGCCGGCAAGGATACACTTGACGATCACAACGTAACCACTTAAGTTGTTGAGCGGACTCGAAACAAAGTAAGGGCGTAGCTGATTACGACAAGGTTTCCTAGCGTGCAGGTTTCTCATACAAAAGCCAAAATCGTTCAAGGAGAAGTTGCAACTACAACAAAGAATTTATTTCAAAGTTTTGCAACTTAGCTTTTTCTTTGTTGTGCTTCTTGCCGTAGGACGATATCTTGAACGTCATTTGGTATCCATACCATCACTCCCCCTGGGAAACTTGCACGCGAGGAACCCTTCTGTCCTTTGAGAAAAAGAAAGAAGAGAAAAGAGGAGGCTGGAACCTTGACGGTTCGTTAATCATCCTATGTAAGGGAAAAATGTAACACAAGGCTGCCTGCAACACATAAACAAATATGTACTTGGACAAAGAATTGTGAAACACTTATCTATATTTGTGTGCACGAGATCTACGCCCGGCTCTGTACAAAGGTTTACATGCCTTTCCAGCAAACTTGTACAAAAGAGGTTGCCAGGCAGCACGACAACCGCGCCTTACGAGTAAAACTTGCGAAGATGCTCAATGTTCCATGAGTTGAGCACCGGAGTGCCATCTTCAGTCTCTAGGCGGACTGCGTCGGGCCTAGTGACTCGTACCACCCGGTAAGGGCCTTCCCACTTCAGCGTCAACTTGTTTTGACCCTTCGTGGACTCGATCCAATGAAGAACAAGGTCGGCTTCCTCAAGATTCCTGGCATTCACTTTGCGGCTATGATAGCAGCGCAAAGCTTGCTGGTACCGTGCAGCACAGACAGCAGCCCGGAAACGATCTTCCTCAAGGAGCATGGCATCATCTTGCCGCAGCTCATCTTGATCCTCCACATCGAAGGCCAAGACTCGAGCTGACCCGTATTTGAGTTCTGTGGGGAGCACCGCTTCTGCACCATAAACAAGGGAGAAGGGTGTCTAGCTAGTGGCTCAACTTGGCATTGTTCTGATCGACCAAAGAACCACCGGCGACTCTTCCACCCAGCACCTTCCACACTTGTGTAGCCTGTCGAAAGTTCTGGTCTTGAGACCACGCAACACTTCTGCATTTGCCCTCTCTACTTGCCCATTGCTCCTTGGGTGAGCAACAGACGCGTAGCAAATCTTATTTCCAAGTTCTTGGCAATATGCTGTGAAGGCGCGGCTCGTGAATTGGGTGATGTTGTCCGTGATGATCCTGTTGGGGACACCAAAATGGGCAACCAATGCTTTGAGGAACTTGATGGCTGACTGTGCCGTCACCTTCCTCACTGGCTCCACCTCAGGCCACTTTGTAAACTTGTCGATTGCAACGTACAAGAATTCAAAGCCCCCAGTAGCACGGGGGAAGGGGCCGACGATGTCGAGCCCCCAGACCAAGAAGGGCCAGGAGAGAGGGATGGTTTGGAGGGCTTGAGCCGGCTGGTGAATGTCCTTGGAGTGGAACTGGCATGCTTCACATCTAATGACCACCGCCAAGGCGTCTTGAAGGGCCGTCGGCCAGTAGAATCCTTGACGGAACGCCTTGCCGACAAGCACGCGTGACCCAATATGAGAGCCACACATCCCTTCATGCATTTCTTCCAATAGCCTCTGTCCATTTTCCCGGCAGATACACTTCAATTTCACCCCATTTGGTCTCTTTCTGTATAGAATGTTGTCAACAAACTTGTACATCCTTGATTGATGGCCTACTCTTTATGCGTCCTCTTGTTCTTCGGGAAGATCTCCTATCTGAAGGAACTGGACAATTGGCTGCGCCCATGCCAGAGCTTGTGGCTCGACGACAAGGACTAGAGGCATTTCTTCCTCTGCGAGAGCGCTTGCTTCGACGGCAAGGATCTGGCTTGCCGGAAACTGTGACTCACCGGCCAAGGGTATCTTGTCAGCGGTATTCACCTTCTTGGCAGCTGCCGGCAGCTCTGCCGGAAAGTAACCACCAACATCTCGTTTTCTCTTCTTCGCCAGCCTTAGATGGTGTAACGAATGGCTGAGTCAGATGGAGCACAAAAGTTCCTGGTTCCACAGGCATCTTTTGAGCGGCAAGCTTTGACAGGTCATCGGCAATCCAATTCTAGGCACGTGGAATGTGCTCTACTTGCAGACCGTCAAAGTGCTCTTCCAACTTCCTCACCTCATCAACGTACGCCTCCATCAAAGGGCTCTGGTAATCCTTGTTGACCTGCCTCACCACTAGCTTCCGAATACCAAGGTCGATTGCAATGCCTAGACCGGCAAGCAATCCTTTGTACTCAGGAGTGTTCTTGGTGGCCTGCTCCCGGGGAAAGTGCATCTGAAACACGTACTTGAGGTGCTCTCTGGTGGGTGCTATAAGAAGCACGCCGGCACCGGCGCCTTTCAGCGTGAAAGCACCTTCAAAGTACATGATCCAATCGTCAACAGTTTCCTTGCCGGGGAGAGAGGTCTCTGGAACTTTTTCGTCTGGCGTTGGGGTCCATTCTACAATGAATTCCGCGAAGGCCCTGCTCTGGATTGTTGAGGTACTCTCAAACTTCAAATCAAAGCTTGACAACTCCAATGCCCACTCCACAATCCTGTCGGTTGCTTCTGGATTTCTCAAGATGCGTTGCAACGGAAAGCGAGTGACGACGATGACTGGGTGTGCTTGAAAATAATGGCGCAGCTTCCTTGAACCCATGAGAAGGCCAAAGAGTAGCTTCTGCACACCAGAGTACCTTGACCTAGCCCCTTGTAGGAGGGAGCTGACAAAGTAGACTGGGTGCTGCACCATTTTCTTCTTCACAACTTGCTGATCTAGTTGGCTAGCTTGCACAATCTCTAGCTTGTTGGCACCTGACCTTGCCGGAGAAGATCCTGGCTCATCGGGTCGTGGCTCTGCGGCTGCTACCTCCTCCTCATCGGCCTCTCTTTCAGCCACAAGTGTAGCACTAACCACTTGTTCATTACCGCTAAGTATAGCAGCAGCGTCTCTTGCAGCCTAGGCGCAACTAGGACTGGCGGAGAGGACAAGTACTCCTTCAAATCTTGGAGCGCGACCTCTGCTTCCAGAGTCCAGTTTACTGGACCTGGCTTTTTCAATATCTTGAAGAATGGCAAGGCGTGCTCTGGCAATTTGGAGATGAACCTGCTGAGGGCGGCAACGCAGCCGGCAAGGTGCCTGACATCCTTGACGCGTCTCGGTGCTTCCATCTGCTCAATTGTTTTTGATCTTGTCGGGTTGGCTTCAATCCTTCTCTGAGACACAAAGAACCCAAGAAGCTTGCCGAACGGAACACCGAACACACACTTCTCGGGGTTAAGCTTCAAGTTGAGCTTGCGCAAGTTCGCAAACATTTCTTCCAAATCCTGAATCAGGGTTGACTTGTCTCTGGTCTTGACCACAATATCATCCATGTAGGCTTCCACATTTCTGTGCAGCTGTGGCTCAAAACCGATCTGAACTGCTCTGGCAAAGGTTGCCCCGGCACTCTTCAATCCGAAAGGCATACGCAAAAAGCAGTATGTGCCACATGGAGTGATGAATGAGGTTTTCTCCTCATCTTCCTTGGCCATAAAGATCTGATGATAACCAGAATAGGCGTCAAGGAAAGAGAGTAAATCACAGCCGGCAGTGGAGTCTACATTCTGGTCGATGCGCGACAAAGGGAAAGGGTCTTTTGGACAGGCTTTATTTATATCAGTGAAGTCTATACAAAGCCTCCACTTCCCATTCGCCTTGTGCACTACAACTGGATTGGCTAACCACATAGGGTGTAGCACTCCTCTGACTAGATCTGCTGCTTCCAACTTCTTGATTTCTTCGGCAATGAACTCTTGGCGCTCCAAAGCTTGCTTCCTGACCTTCTGCTTGACGGGTCTCGCATGAGGGCAGACAGCAAGGTGGTGCTCAATTACCTCCCTAGGAACACCGGGGATGTCAGATGCTTGCCAAGCAAACACATCGACATTCGCCCGTAGGAAGGCAATGAGCTCGCTTTCCTATTTGTCACCGAGAGTGGCACTTACAGAAAAAGTGCCACTCATCCCATCTTATCTCGCAGAAACTTGCTTGGTCGCCGGCGCGGAGGCCTTGGACTTCTTGCTCTTGCCGGTAGAGCTCTCTGGTATGTCCTCGACGGGCGTGTTGCACTCTAAAGTGCGCTTCCCGGAGTCCGTATCAGATGTCTTGCCAGACTTCTTCTTGTTCTTTCCTCCCCTGGGAGCTTTGTCGGCAGGAGCAGGTGCCTTATCAGCAGATGCTGCCACTGCCTCCCAGTAGAGCTTGTCGGTGCAGATGATTGCGTCCTTGTGGTTCAACTTGATGGTGAGGACCCCCATCGGCCCTGGCATCTTGATGACATTGTAGGCGAAGTGCGACGCGGCCATGAACTTGGCCAGTGCCAGACGGCCTAGAATGCCATTGTAGGGCAGGGGCATCTTGACAACGTCGAAGACGATCTTCTCCGTCCTGTAGTTGAGGTCGCTGCCGAATGTGATCGGCAACGTGATCTGGCCCTTCGGCTTGTTCCTTCCTGGACTGATCCCTTGGAACGTGCCGGTCTCCTCAAGATCCTTGTCGGGGATTTGCAGCCTCTTGATCACATCGGGAGAGATCAAGTTCAAGCCGGCCCCACTGTCAACCAACATCTTTGTCACCCCGAGGTTGCGGATTGTTGGCGAAACCAACAACGGCAAACACCCGACTACAATGGTGCGATCAGGGTGATCCTCGGCGTCAAAGACGATGGGCATGTGTGACCACTTGAGTGGCTTCTACGCTCCCATCCCGGGCTCCGCGGCATTCACCTCGCGGATCCACTGCTTCAGTTGCCGGTGCGAGGAGTGCAAAGATGCACCTCCGTCAACACACATGGCGTCCACTGTGTTCTAGAACTCTTTGTCGGACTCATCTTCGTCCTCATCATCATCATTCTGGCCCGGTGCAGCCTTCTCTTTCGGCTGCCTGGCCTTGCCATGGCAGGCCCCTCGGCCACCACGGTTCTGCTTGCCGGATCCACCGGCACCATCCTAGCCCTTCTCCTTGTCGCGCTTCTCGTACTCTTGCTTCCGCTTCTCGGCAAGCTGCTCCACTTGCCGGCACTCCTGGAGATCGTCGCCCTTGGTACGTTGGATCTTGCAGTACGACCCACCGGTCTTGCCGCTCTTGTCGCCTGCCACAGCCTCCCGGCAGTTAGCGCATATGGCAACCTCCTTGCCGGGGCTTTCTGCCTTGGACTTCTTGGCAGTGTTGGTGTCACCGGGGCTCTCAACTGCCATCACTGTCTTGCCTTTGCACTTCCGATTGCGCTTCCGACTCTTCTTCTGCGGGGTCGCTGCATCATCTGCATCGTCGTCTTCAGAATCGACGTCGGCGCCAGCATCTTCCCCCGGGAGTCGCCTCCCTTCCTCAGCACGTGCACACTTGTCCGCCAAGGCATACAACTCATTGATGGTTCTGACCTTCACGATATTCATCTCAGACCGCATTCTGTGGTTGCGCACATTCGTGTGGAATGCGGTGCAAATAGCTGCGGGATGAACATCGGGGATGTTGTGGTGCACACGGCTGAACCTCTGTATGTACTTGTGGAGGGTCTCGCCATCTCTCTGGGGGATCACATGCAAATCGCTCTCCTGACCAGGGAGCTTGTGGCCACCCTGGTAGGCACCCACGAATTGATGGCATAGATCCGCGCAAGAAGAAATGGAGCCTTCCTGCAAGTTCATCAACCACGACCTGACGTTGGGCCGAAGCGCCAACGGGAAGTAGTTGGCTAGAAGCTTGTCATCGCGTCCCCCGGTAGCCTACACCGCGATGGTGTAGATGCCAAGGAACTCTGCCGGACTGAGCGTGGCATCGTACTTGTCGGGCAGCTCAGGTTTGAAGGGGCGGGCAGACGGCCAGCAAACTTGCCGTAGCTCACGAGTAAACGCTGGGTAGCCCACCTCGTAAGGCAGGCACCCAGGATATCCTGGCGCTGGCACGTATGCTGCCGGCCCGGCACGGATAGACGGCGTGCTTCCCGGCACCGCTCAATCTTCGTACGGGCATCCTCTTCGCGCCGTTCGTAGAGCACTTGGCGCTAGTCTCGGCGGCCCTGCAGATCTGACGATGCCATGGACATAGTGTCCTGGTCATCCGATCGGCGAGCTTGCTGCTGTGGTGGTTGTTGGCGTGGAGGCGACTGCACCATTGGCGCACCGTCTCCGACACGGCAGCCAGATGGTCCGGCCGGCACTGTGGGTGGTCGTCTGGAGGGGCCCACATCTTGTGTTTTGCCGGGATCGGTAAAACTGATGAGGCTCTGAATGGTGGCCCTCCATTCTTCCATTTTGTCTGGGCTGACAGGAAGTTCAAAAGCATTTGAACTCATGCCATGGCCTCTGCCGCCGTGGTTGACATGGCGGGAAACACGGAATGGGATGACGTTCGACTCCTGGCTGGGCTAGGAGGGAGCTCGTCGCGTACCTGCTGCCGCGGCGCATGTTCACCAACGGGTTGGCATGGTGGTGGTGGAACCTGGGCATCGTGAGGACGATGCTCAGTGCCGGCTTGACGCCGTCCAGGACCGCCAGCGCCGTGGGGAAGCATGGCGCGCCCATCTTGCGATGGTCGCTGCACACGTCCCGCCGCAGCGTTGTTGGACGTCACCGCTCCGTCCTTGGACATCGCGGCGACAGGGTCCTGGTTCACACCGGTCCGAATTGTAATACTGGGATGATCATGCTCACCAGCGGGTTGTCAGAGTTGGCCATCTGCGCCGTCTCCGGTGTGCTGACTGCGATCGTCGGTACGGTGGGGAGGCTGGACATCCACACCGTCGGTGCCTCCTGCCCCGGCCGCACCAACCGTAGCGCCCGCGCCGCCTGCGCCGTCTTCGGACACCTAAGAAGGCAGCTTGGAGGTGGTGGGAGCCGTCATGGCTCCGGTCTTGTTCTTCGGCGCCATGTGTGACACCCTGGTTTTTCCCAGCTTTTCTTTTCAAAATTTGTTTGGAAATTTGGAATTTGGCTTGGATTGGTTTCTGAATGGCTCTATGGACTTAAAACTTGGGAATTTCTTTTGATTTTCTTTCCCAAGTGACTCACGCTCTCAAAAAGTTCTCTCAAGTCATGTCACTTCCATTCTTGCTCAATCTCAATTTTATTCCAATTTAATATTCCTTTTTCCATTAAAGGAATAACCCTTTGAGCTCTAGGTTGTAAAGCAACCCATATTTTTGTTCTTCCAAAAATCCCAAGAATATTCTCATAAATCCTTTGCACCATGTGAACCTTGGATATGTGAAAATATTCAAGATTTACTCCTCATGGTGAGCACAGCATCCAATCTTTGATTCTGGTCATAATTTCAGTTTGTGAGGCAACTATATTTTATATTGCTTCAAAAATTCTGAAATTAATCCAGAACATTCTCCTACCCATATTATCATTCTCCACAAATTTCTGGCTCATTTCATTCAGCCAATTCTTCTATAAAATTCTTCCAAGTTTCTGTCCAGTGGGAAGTGTTGTGAAGGAAGTACCTTGTACACTAACCCAATTGGGCTGAAATTTTTATGGCATGTTGGCATCCTCAAATAACCCACCAATACCAAGTTTCAGCTCCAGGAACCCATCCAAGTGAGTGCAACATCCTCTGCAAGATTTCTGGACCAGAGAGGCCGTTGTGAAGCAACTATGCTCTACACTGATCCATTTGGTCTGAATTTTTCCCAGTATATGCACCTTCCTACCACACTCCAGTATGGCAAACTTTCACTCCCAAAGCCCTAGCCATTTCTCCCCAACTTGCTGCACAAGTTTCTATCCAGAAACTTGCATGGAAGCTATCCAGCTCTCCCAGTCACCTCTTGCCAAACCAGCTGCACCGGGAGGCCTCTGGAAGGAGGGACTATCGCATGGACACGACCGGGCAGGCCAGAACGCACCACGTGCGCCAGTGCACGCGGTGACCACGCGTCGGGCTGAGCCAAAACCGTGCTCTGCACGTCGACCGCGTCGGACGCGACTGCTCCAGCCACTTCGCGATGCCTCTCCTTGTCCAAACGTGCCGACTGTGTCGCCGCCGTCCACCTGGCCCGCCCGGAACCCTCTCGCCCTCCGGCGAAGCTCGCTGGTAGACACGGCCAAGCTCCGCCACTGTGCACCGTACGGGCACTGTGGCCTAGCTGGCTGGCGTCTTCTGCCTCGAGCCGTTGCCGTCGCATTGACTTCTCCCACCCCTCTCGTCACCTCAGCCCATGCCACGACGGCCAGCTCGCCGTCCTCGCCCGGCCAGCTCAACCGTGGCGGGATCCGGCTCGGCCACCCCTCGTCCGCCTATAAAAGTCCCCGCCCGGCCTCTCCATCCCTCACCACTCCACTCCTCTCCCTCTCAATTGCCACCAGCAGCGCCAGGGCAGGCCGGAGAGCCCTCCTTCTCCGTCTCCGGCGAAGAGCTCCGCCACTCTGCCCCAGCTCCGTCCGCTCGCCTCCGTCCACCCCAGGCCCAGCTGAGACCACCAGTGAGCTCGTGAAGCTCCACTGACCATCCCCAGCCCTTCCTCTGCTCGAGTGCTCGCCGGAGTCGCTGGATCCGTCAACCCCCGAAGCACGCCGCCGCCTGAGACGAAGGAGGTGACGCCGTCCGGCCATCTCCCGACGAGATACAGGTACAGGAGTGCTCGTCAGCGTCTACCCGATCCATCCCTACCGTCCCCGAAGCTCGCCGCCATTGCTATCGCCGACAACCCTCGCCGGTGAGCCGCCCTGCTTCTGTTCCTCTCTCTCTCCTCTTCAAATATGACAGGCGGACCCCACCTGTCAGCGACTCCACGCGCGCCCGAACCGGTATGTAAATGGAGGCACCCGGCTGGTTTACGCCTTTGACGTGGCCTCCCCTGGTTTTTTCTGTTTTTCAGTTAAATTCAAATAATTCCAGAAACTTTGACTGAACTTTGACCATCAATATCTTTTAAACCATAAGTCCAAACGAGTTCATTCTTTTTGCATTATTTTTCTTATGAGCTCCTCTTTCTGCTGTAAAAATTTGGTATTTTTCTCTGCTGTCTAGAATTTCTGGTCAAAAGAAAATGCTTTATGTGGTATTTGAAAATGTTTTCAAAAATGCTTTTCAGATTGTTTTGCCTAGTTGGTGAAGGCCAGGAGTACTTCCACACTCTATTGGTGCAAGGCAAGACACAACTCTCATTTGCATAATTGCATTGCAATATCATAGTTTAAATAATTATTTTAATGCCAAATATGAATTATTTATGAATGGATTAATTCATGCAATACTTTGAGGATCTTGGATAAGTTACTGTCATGATGATGAGGGGATTATAGGATAGTAGTGGATTTCTAGATTTATGTGGTAATGCTGTCGGACTGTGAGATCACCGTCTATGATTATTTTGTGATTCCTCCGGTACTGCATATATGGGATCAATAGTAGAAGTTGATCACGTTGCCCATTGGATTTCTAGTTGGTTATTGTGGTAACTTGGATCAGTTGGATATCGGAGTGTCAGTGATGACTGTGATTACTTGGGGATAAATTCCTTCATCATTGATCAAGTGCCACTGAACCGAACTTTCCAGTGCAGCCACACCTGCCGGAATGGGACGGCCTTGGCTTGGTCTAACAGCGTGCTCTTTTATCGGTACCACCAAAGAGGGAAGGTTATGCGTGCGTGCTGCCCTAATCAGGTAGACGACGATAACCTTGTGAGCCCGGTTTGGTTTTTGAGCTCAGGTCCCCGTTTGGGACAGTTGGTTGGCCACGACGGTGGCAGGTGTCAAGAGTGACACAGGGGTCACCCAGGGCATGACTCCGGGGGAGGATGATTGTCGGTGGTACGATGGAGAGTCACGGGTTAGGCAAGTTTCGTTGGAGCAACACCGGTCCACCCGGAAGGGAAGTGTACCGAGGTACGGGACCAGGAGCTTCATAGTGTGGGTAAAGTGCGCAACCTCTGCAGAGTGTACGAATCTATTTGAATAGCCGAGTCCACGGTATTGGACACGGTTCGTATTAAGTCACACTGTCTGATCAACACCAATGAGGGAATGACGTGTTAATGATGGAAGAACTCGTCTCAGTATAGTTCTGTGACCGATTGTTGAGGACTGCTGGTAACCGTTGAGGATGATTCTCGGGGATAATTGTCAAAAGTTCTTAAGGTGACCATGAGTTGGTCACGAGAGCAAGTGGTTCAGTTATGTGGCTCAGGACAAAGTGGTTCCATAGTAATAATAAGATTGATAGTTGTAGCAACAACATGTTATTATTTTCTTCCACCCTTTTAGTGGCATTTAAAACTGAGCTAAGCCTGATTGCTATGACATTGTTATGCCTTGATGCTCCTGTTTGTTGCGAGCTTGCGAGTACATTCAATGTACTCACCTGGCATGTCATGCCAGTTTGCAGGTGCTGCCATGTTTGCATAGTGGAGGTGTTCGTGGTGCGGGCTAGGACGTGTCCCAGCCAGAGTCCCTGTGGAGTGGAGTCCATTTTGACGCTGTAATTCTGTTGCTAGGATTCGAGCCGCTGCTAGCATAGAACTATTATAGCAAGCGTAGCTTTGCCGAGGCAACCCTTTGTAATATCTCAAACCCTTGTACCCCAACTATTTGTAATAAAGAGCTGATTTGTTCTATGCCAAGCAGTGCCGTATTCCAGAAGACTTGATCTCTGGGCTGGAATACGGGGTGCTCCGGTGACTCTGAGCCGGGGTGCCACAAGGTTTGGTATCAGAGTAGGTCTGGCTATAGGACACCCTAGCTAACCCGAACGTTAGAAATCGTTAGTTTAGAGCCCAGCCTGCTTGTGTGTTGCATTTGAGTTGCTGCACTTGATTGATGCATTTGTGTGTTGTATGGCATGCATATAGATTTGGCTCACTAATCAGTTGATTTTGTAGATGGCATCCGTTCCGATTGACTACAACTCAGCCCCTGCACCACTCAGCTTCGCATCCCTGCTTTGGGATGTCTGGCGTCTTCTCTATCCCAGTGGAGAGATGCCAAGGTACCAAGTGTTCCAGACCTCACTTACGGGAATGGTGCTTGAGTATCATGCCAATGTCATTCTGTCAGTCGACCTACCCTTGGGGAAGCGCACCTATAGTCTCCATGGTGGTTACGCCTCTACCCCGGATCGCGCTGTCCAACTTGCCGCTTTGGCAGGCCTCACTATTATTCGCCATCAGGAAAGCGCGATGCAAGAGAATCGTGCATTCCAGTACTATCCCACCATGTCCACCACTCCTAGATGGATTAGATTTCCTCCTGTCCGCTCAGATGACGATGTCGCTGTGGCATACATGTCTCGTTACATGGTCGCAGAATACGTCCTCATCGCTGAGCTAGTCCGAGATGCAACTCGTGCCCGGAGAGCCCTTGGTATGGCTTTAGCTCTGTCAACCTCCCCGCCAGCTCCTTCACTCTCCAGCAACCCGCCATCCAACCCTAATGCCTAAGTATCTGCAAGGTTCATGTTGCATGAGTTGTGCTAGTGCCAAGTGCTGTAAATTACCCTGAGTAGCAATAATGTGTGGTTTTGCGAGTTTGGTGCTTTTCCTTGAGCAGTCTTTATTTGCTCTTCTTTGGTTTTTCGGTGTCATACTACTTTCCCTATGGAAGTTGCTCCTCAACTATCGGACACGAAGAGATAATGAGGATTGCAAGTGCTTGGAGGTTAACTTGAGCAGTATGAAATTCTCAGGATCACATTGCTCGAGGGAGCATTTGGGATTGAAAACAAATAGTATTCTGAATTGACTATCGGTGTCAAGTTTACGTCAGCGATGCAATTGTTATAGCAGGAATGGTTAAACAAGCAGGAAGACCAGTAGTGTGCAAGGCCAGTAATATGTTTACAGTTGGAAATCAGAAAGGATAGTCGGCCAACTTTTCCACAGGTAACCAACAAGTGGAGTTGCGAGGATGTATATATATAACAGCATAGCCCTGTAAGAAATTTCTGGCATAAGCAATCCAGTCGTCCTCCGCACGCCACCAGAGAAACTTACGAGGCAAGGCTCTTCGAGTCTTCCTCAGTACGATATGTTGATGGCTTCCCGCACAATATACCCTGTCTTCCTCGATAAGCTACCGTGGGAAAGCTTCCAGCATAAGGTACAGAATCTTCCTTGACAAGTAACCCGGAGGGAAACCTTCTGGGGAATGCTACCCATCCTTTTCCAACACGCTATTCCGGCAGAAGCTTCGAGCACAAGCTCTCCAGTCTTCCTCAGCACGATACCCGATGGCTTCCAACACAAGCTATCCAATCTTCTTCAGCACGGTACCACAAACAGTTGGCAGCATTGGTATAAGTTAGCACACGGTGTGTTGGCAGTACATCTCGAGAAGCTAAGTCATAATTGCTCGGTCAGAAATATGAGCCGGTCAGGACACAAAAGTCGGCCTTGGGAAATCAGATGATCAGCTACACATGTTTCTATATACATTGTGGAGTATTGCCCGAGTCATGATAGTCACTCGTACGGAAGTAACTACGTTTGCGCTGGATTACCAAAGTAAGGTAAGGACTCAGCCCCTGCATAAGTTATGCAAGTGAACGAAGGCCAGTATACCCATCAGCATGTTGGGAGGATCCACAAGCTATGAAGTAAGACAATTTGGAGCAACAATTTGGGCAGTGGATACCAAGGTATTTATGAACTTGGTATATGGTCCCGATGAACCCTTGCTCGCTTTTTCTTGGGAACAACACCATGCCTATGTAATGAGCTATTTTTTCGGTCGTCTGGGGTGGATGCCGACATTATATTTCTCTTTTCAACAACTGTCCTGTGTTCTGAGCTGTTTTTCGGCCGTCTCAGGTAGCTGTTGAGTTTCTTTTGGTAGCGGCGACTCTACGTTCTGAGCTGTTCTTCGGCCGTCTTAGGGAGCCGCTACATTCTTTTTATCAACATGGTCTCATGCTCTGAGCTGCTTTCCAGCCGTCTTGAGCCATGATTGAATTACTCCAGTAAAAGTCCCAGATCTGAGTTGTAAAGACTGTTCTGGTGGCCACTGGTTTATTTGCCGATTTCATGCAAGGGGTTCGGAGGACCATTGCCTTACCACTACAGCAGCTTGTCAGATAAGTGTGACTGCACTAGGTTGAGGACCAGGCCTGCTTGCCGAAATTTTGCACCTGATAACACCTATGGTCATATGAAGAGTTGAGGATACATGACCAATTTCCTGTGGCAAAGAAAACAGGAAAGAGAGCAATAAAGAAGAGCAAGATTGAAGATGTAGGTATGATGATCATTACAGAAACAACATGATACGAATACCTAAGACTGGCTGATTTCGTATCAATCATCATGAATACACCACCAAGTGGTCCGCTTTGCTCCGTATTGAAGGATTTCATATCAGGCCTCGCAAGACTTATGGATATCTCGACAGAATGGGCGCTTGCAATGCTACACAACAACTTCGGCTCAAATGCCTATGCATGCACTCCCCTGTCATGAGCAAGGTTAGTCTACCAGGACCACCGTCAGTCAAGGTATTGCTATAAGGTATTACTTCTTTGGATATGATGAATAGTAGCTAAATCGTCAATACAGAATTTAGACAAAACAGTCAGCTCAAAAGATTCAGCCACCCAGCAAGTAGTCAGACCCCACCCGGAAAAACATTGTGATTTTCAGCGTTGTAACTTGATACCATAACCAGTTGGGTTGTGTCCACTAAGGAAAGTTGTTCATAATCCTTATTGATACCAGATGGGAGCAGGACATGCTCATCAAACATCGCTTCCGGACTTATGGGAAGGTGACTTACTCCAGTCAGGAAAATATGCCAGATGAACCAGCAGACATGGTAATAATGAAATCAACATAATGTTGGATATGTGAGGAAAGATCTGTCAGAATGTGGGTACGGTAAAGCAAACCACCCCAGGGTAAGGAAGTCAGATTCGTGGGAAAGCATTATATCAAGAAAAGGATACCCAAGTTGGAACCGGTTCTCCTTAAAGGCAGAATGTTCATACTGGTTCCATGAGCAACCAAATCTCGAGGACGAGATTTATCCTAAGGGGGGTAGGTTTGTGACACCCTGGTTTTTCCCAGCTTTTCTTTTCAAAATTTGTTTGAAAATTTTATTTGGAATTTGGCTTGGATTGGTTTCTGAATGGCTCTATGGACTTAAAACTTGGGAATTTCTTTTGATTTTCTTTCCCAAGTGACTCAGGCTCTCAAAAACTTCTCTCAAGTCATGTCACTTCCATTCTTGCTCAATCTCAATTTTATTCCAATTTAATATTCCTTTTTCCATTAAAGGAATAACCCTTTGAGCTCTAGGTTGTAAAGCAACCCATATTTCTGTTCTTCAGAAAATCCCAAGAAAATTCTCATAAATCCTTTGCACCATGTGAACCTTGGATATGTGAAAATATTCAAGATTTACTCCTCATTGTGAGCACATCATCCAATCTTTGATTCTGGTCATAATTTCAGTTTGTGAGGCAACTATATTTTATATTGCTTCAAAAATTCTGAAATTAATCCAGGACATTCTCCTACCCATATTATCATTCTCCACAAATTTCTGGCTCATTTCATTCAACCAATTCTTCTATAAAATTCTTCCAAGTTTCTGTCCAGTGGGAAGTGTTATGAAGGAAGTACCATGTACACTAACCCAATTGGACTGAAATTTTTATGGCATGTTGGCATCCTCAAATCACCCACCAATACCAAGTTTCAGCTCCAGGAACCCATCCAGGTGAGTGCAACATCCTCTGCAAGATTTCTGGACCAGAGAGGCGGTTGTGAAGCAACTATGCTCTACACTGATCCATTTGGTTTGAATTTTTCCCAGTATATGCACCTTCCTACCACACTCCGGTATGGCAAACTTTCACTCCCAAAGCCCTAGCCATTTCTCCCCAACTTGCTGCACAAGTTTCTATCCAGAAACTTGCATGGAAGCTATCCAGCTCTCCTAGTCACGTCTTGCCAAACCAGCTGCACCGGGAGGCCTCTGGAAGGAGGGACTATCGCATGGACACGACCGGGCAGGCCAGAACGCACCACGTGCGCCAGTGCACGCGGTGACCACGCGTCGGGCTGAGCCAAAACCGTGCTCTGCACGTCGACCGCGTCGGACGGGACTGCTCCAGCCACTTCGTGATGCCTCTCCTTGTCCAAACGTGCCGACTGCGTCGCCGCCGTCCACCTGGCCCGCCTGGAACACTCTCCCCCTCCGGCGAAGCTCGCTGGTAGACACGGCCAAGCTCCGCCACTATGCACCGTACGGGCACTGTGGCCTAGCTGGCTGGCGTCTTCTGCCTCGAGCCGTTGCCGTCGCATTGACTTCTCCCACCCCTCTCGTCACCTCAGCCCACGCCACGACGGCCAGCTCGCCGTCCTCGCCCGGCCAGCTCAACCGTTGTGGGATCCGGCTCGGCCACCCCTCGTCCACCTATAAAAGGCCCCGCCCGGCCTCTCCATCCCTCACCACTCCACTCCTCTCCCTCTCAATTGCCACCAGCAGCGCCAGGGCAGGCCGGAGAGCCCTCCTTCTCCGTCTCCGGCGAAGAGCTCCGCCACTCTGCCCCAGCTCTGTCCGCCCGCCTCCGTCCACCCCAGGCCCAGCTGAGACCACCAGTGAGCTCGTGAAGCTCCACTGACCATCCCCAGCCCTTCCTCTGCTCGAGTGCTCGCCGGAGTCGCTGGATCCGTCGACCCCCGAAGCACGCCGCCGCCTGAGACGAAGGGGGCGACGCCGTCCAGCCATCTCCCGACGAGATACGGGTACAGGAGTGCTCGTCTGCATCTGCCCGATCCATCCCTACCGTCCCCGAAGCTCGCCGCCGTCGCTATCGCCGGCAACCCTCGCCAGTGAGCCGTTCTGCTTCTGTTCCTCTCTCTCTCCTCTTTAAATATGACAGGCGGACCCCACCTGTCGGCGAGTCCACGCGCGCCCGAACTGGTATGTAAGTGGAGGCGCCCAGCTGGTTTACGCCTTCGACGTGGCCTCCCCTGGGTTTTTCTGTTTTTCAGTTAAATTCAAATAATTCCAGAAACTTTGACTGAACTTTGACCATCAATATCTTTTAAACCATAAGTCCAAATGAGTTCATTCTTTTTGCATTATTTTTCTTATGAGCTCCTCTTTCTGCTGTAAAAATTTGGTATTTTTCTCTGCTGTCTAGAATTCCCGGTCAAAAGAAAATGCTTTATGTGGTATTTGAAAATGTTTTCAAAAATGCTTTTCAGATTGTTTTGCCTAGTTGGTGAAGGCCAGGAGTACTTCCACACTCTATTGGTGCAAGGCAAGCCACAACTCTCATTTGCATAATTGCATTGCAATATCATAGTTTAAATAATTATTTTAATGCCAAATATGAATTATTTATGAATGATTAATTCATGCAATACTTTGAGGATCTTGGATAAGTTACTGTCATGATGGTGAGGGGATTATAGGATAGTAGTGGATTTCCAGATTTATGTGGTAATGCTGTCGGACTGTGAGATCACCGTCTATGATTATTTTGTGATTCCTCCGGTACTACATATATGGGATCAATAGTAGAAGTTGATCACGTTGCTCATTGGATTTCTAGTTGGTTATTGTGGGAACTTGGATCAGTTGGATATCGGAGTGTCAGTGATGACTGTGATTACTTGGGGATAAATTCCTTCATTGTTGATCAAGTGCCACTGAACCGAACTTTCCAGTGCAGCCACACCTGCCGGAATGGGACGGCCTTGGCTTGGTCTAACAACGTGCTCTTTTATTGGTACCACCAAAGAGGGAAGGTTATGCGTGCGTGCTGCCCTGATTAGGTAGACGACGATAACCTTGTGAGCCCGGTTTGGTTTTTGAGCTCAGGACCCCGTTTGGGACAGTTGGTTGGCCACGACGATGGCAGGTGTCAAGAGTGACACAGGGGTCACCCATGGCATGACTCTGGGGGAGGATGATTGTCGGTGGTACGATGGAGAGTCACGGGTTAGGCAAGTTTCGTTGGAGCAACACCGGTCCACCCGGAAGGGAAGTGTACCGAGGTACGAGACCAGGAGCTTCATAGTGTGGGTAAAGTGCGCAACCTCTGCAGAGTGTATGAATCTATTCGAATAGCCGAGTCCACGGTATTGGACATGGTTCGTATTAAGTCACACTGTCTGATCAACACCAATGAGGGAATGACGTGTTAATGATGGAATAACTCGTCTCAGTATAGTTATGTGACCGATTGTTGAGGACTGCTGGTAACTATTGAGGATGATTATCGGGGATAATTGTCAGAAGTTCTTAAGGTGACCATGAGTTGGTCACGAGAGCAAGTGGTTCAGTTATGTGGCTCAGGACAAAGTGGTTCCATAGTAATAATAAGATTGATAGTTGTAGCAACAACATGTTATTATTTTCTTCCACCCTTTTAGTGGCATTTAAATCTGAGCTAAGCCTAATTGCTATGACATTGTTATGCCTTGATGCTCCTGTTTGTTGCGAGCTTGCGAGTACATTCAAAGTACTCACCTGGCGTGTCATGCCAGTTTGCAGGTGCTGCCATGTTTGCATAGTGGAGGTGTTCATGTTGCGGGCTAGGACGTGTCCCAGCCAGAGTCCCTGTGGAGTGGAGTCCATTTTGACGCTATAATTCTGCTGCTAGGATTCGAGCCGCTGCTAGCATAGAACTATTATAGCAAGTGTAACTTTGCCTAGGCAACCCTTTGTAATATCTCAAACCCTTGTACCCCAACTATTTGTAATAAAGAGCTGATTTGTTCTATGCCGAGCAGTACCGTATTCCAGAAGACTTGATCTCTGGGCTGGAATACGGGGTGCTCCGGTGACTCTGAGCCGGGGTGCCACACCATCGGTGAAGGTGATGGAGCCGGTACTCAAACTACGAACACTGATTCGTAATATGAGATCCCCTGCCTGGCGCGCCAAAGATGTTGTGGGAAAACGACGATCTATGGGATCGAGAGGATCCCTTTGCGGTTCGGAAGTGGGATCAAAATACTACAAAGAGCAGGTCTAGTAGATATGAGCACAAGCAACGATTTATCCAGGTTGGGGCCGCTGTGAGCGTAAAACCCTACTCCTGTTATGGTGGTTTGATTGTATGTGAACTCAAAGGTTACAAAGAGCGCAGCTTGCCAGCAAGGTGTGCGGGAAGTGCAGCTACAGCGTGTAGTTGAGCTGAGAGTCGACCGTTCTAAGTTTAGCCATGGGCCTCCTTTTATAGACCAAGGGGTTACCATAGTGGCTAATATGGTCATTTACAGAGTATGAATAGTAACTTGCGCCATCACCACGTCTATCTCCAGACGGGGTAAGACAAGTGCATTAAATGCACCGTTAGCTGCTACGTCAGGGAGGCGAGGCTTTGGGCAAAAGATCTGTACCACCGGTCCGGGCGCCCTCCTGTAATCTTGACACGTCCCAGGGACGGGTGTCATTAAAGTTAATCCTGGCGTGGCATGCTGACACATGCCTTGGCCACCTGCGTTGACTGCCTGCCCGCTCGACACCTATCATGCGTGCTTATCTAGCTGATGATGAGGTGGAGCGGTAACGGGACAAAACAAGCCTGCTGGCGCAGAGCTTGCCGGGCCTTTGCTTGCCGGCAAGGATCTTGCCGGCAACCAGAGTCTTGGTATCTACCTTGCCAGAACAAAGCTTGCCGGCAAGGGCAATGTTGATCTTCAGTACTCGAATAGTACTTCTCAATGACCTGCCTTAAGGTCTCCTTCACGGTCTTGTTTAATCTGAGTCTTGAGTCATAGTTATTTTCCATCAAGCCCTTGCCGCCAGGAAGGCTACAACTGCCTGTGCACAAGTCAGGGTACGAGGGCACCCATGCTTTAGTACACCGACAATGGTGATGACTCAAGAGGATACCGCCACGTCGCGGGTTTTGTAAAGTATCATGATGCAAAGGGAACATCACATGATAACCAAAGGTTCACTCGAATATCATTCGTGTGGTCATAGGGATCGATATGGACGTCCACGGTTCCGCTATCTGTCATTGAATGAAGGGGTTCCATTCATGTCTATGAGTTACCGAACCTACATAGTCACAAGCTTAAGGTAATCACAATCTGCTGATTGTTAGTAGGACGGGAGTGATGAGAATATATTTGTGGAATTTTTTCATTAATATTCGGAATAGTTTCGAGAGGATCCGGAAGCGTTTCGGGGTCACCGGAAGGGTTTCGGAGAGTATCGGGTAATACCGGGTATTACCGATAAATATATATAGGTGGAAAATGTTTTTGGAGATGCTAAATTATATATAAAAATGTCTAAAAATATTTAGAACACTTTTATATTTAATTTAATATCAACGGGCCTTAAAAGGCCTACTGGTGGAAGGCAACTTGGGCCACCAAGGCCCAAGTGGAGTTGGCGTCTTCCTTTCCTTGTGTGTGTGTGGGGGGGGGGAATTGGAGTGGGGGAGGATTCTAACTCCTCCTCCCTTGGCCGGCCAAAGGGGAGGGACTTTCCCTCCCGTTGTGCCGCCCCTCCCCTTCCCCTTCACCTAATATACTAGAGGATTTCCACCCTTTGGACACACAAGTTTTGGAGCCTCCTCTAGTTCATCTAGCCCTAGTTCTAATTGGTCCTATTTGACTAATTAGAGCTTGGTCTAGTTCCTCTAATCCTCATAATTAGAAGCCCAATGTGGTTCTAATCTCCACCCTCTAATTCTCCGGCGACGATTAGCTCTGGACGGTGAAGTGCTGCCGGATCGTGAAGGCTGCACGCTTGCAACCAAGTAGAGAGGTCATGATTTCGGTCTTCTGTTCGAGGGACTGTTCATGGGCGGTTCGCGGGATCGTTCATCAACGGTTCGAGGGACTCCAAGTACGATCTACACCGACACGTTCTTCTTCCGCTGCATCTCGGTGACGGTAACGATCGTGATCCCAACCCGTAATGCATCTTCATATTGATTTTGGGTATGCGTAGGCGCGAATTTTTTGTTTTCTACTACATTTCCCAACAGTGGAATCATGAGCAGTTATATGAGTAGGTGCAGGTTGCGATCTAGATCACATGTGGATGGGAGGGTTGATATTCTTGCTATGCTTCCCTCGAGTGTTGCTTTGGTTCAGTTCATCGACAGTATGATGTAGCTTCGTTACAAGGTTCTGACAATGGACCGGCTCTGGCTGTCGATGATCTGCTAACAGTACCTTGGGCTTTATCATAGTCGAGAATAGTGAATCATCGCATACACAAGAGGGTACTGAAGATGGATTATCTTCTAGGGGGTCACGCTTATTTGACGAATTTTAGTGTGGGGCTAGAGATTTTTAGTTAAGTCTCTTGTTTCACACACCCCGAAACTTAATCTAGCATCAAGAATCATTGCCTATGTTGTGGACATAGGTACCTAGTATTATTTGTTAAAACTGGTTAGCTGCGTAATTAAAATTTGCTAAAACCGCTTAGAGGACGTCTAACTTGGTTTTGCAGAGTATGCATATGATGTGGTATAGCCTTCGTCGTGATAATGAGTTTATGTATGAGATGGTTATATGTTGTAATGTTAAGTGGCCTGCGCGTCACGGCACGATGGCTGGAGCCACGAGATTGCCACGTTAATGTAAATATCGTAGAGATAGCCTACAGGTTACAGGTGACGATGGCAAACGTACACAGAGGACCCCGACAAGAAGAAGGTGTACTAGGATCGGGACGAGGAGCTATAATTTTGTGCCACGGTAACGTTTTCTGAAACGGTCGCCACGGCAACATTTTCTGAAATTGCTGCCACGGCAACGTTTTTGAAACGGTTGTCACGGCAACGAAATATTGGCCGTCACGATGCTTCAACTGGAGATTGAAGATGATCATGAAGGATTCCCGGCACCCAGGGCTTTACCATATCATGCTTTTATGAATTGCCTAAGATGTTTATCCCTTTGTTGTTTGCACCCTTTGATTGCGCAGTAGTCAATTATTAGGGTGATATCTCACAGTATCAAGTTAAAAAGGTGCTCTTCCTAGTGTTGCAACCGTTTATAACATGTGTCCTTTCGGAGTACTACATGCAACCATGAGTAGAAACAAGAAGTGAAGTGTAAGGCGGGTGTGGTAGGTCTTCATAGCAGAAACACTCGGTTGCCTTGAAGTTCTAGTAGAAAAGTTCTAAGCTCGGAGCATGAAGCATCGAAAGATGAACAAGAGTCATATGGTGATATGATCTGCAAAAGATTGCCTATCGGTTGAAATTCACATCATATGAGATGCTACCATCCATGGGTGTGAATGAGATCAGGATCTTGAATCACTTAAAATCAATAATGAGAGATATTGATTTGAGTGAGAGCACAATTATGTATTAATTTAGTTTAATCACTAGCGCAAATTAATTATGAACTATGTCTATGTGTAGTTTGCATTATAGTTGTAGAATTATGGCTCGCGGTTCCACCTTTGCTGTTGAAATTGATTGACTGTTATTTATCTAGTTGAATCTTTTACGATTGAGAGGATTGTCCTCTTAGAGTGCCAAGAAGGATTTTGTCCTACTGCATGTTTGCAATGCTCTCCTGCTAATGCTATGGATGACAAGACTTACGTCTTTTCGATCCAAAAGGCTAAGAATCACATTACGGTCTTCTTGCTTCCGAGAAACCCGAACTTCAAAATGTTTGGGATGGTTATGTGATATTCTTGGAACTGAAAATTGTTTTCAGAAACAAACAAAGGTTAAAAGATATATGATATCTAAAGAAGTTTTTTGTTTGCAAGTTCTAGTGAAGTGTTCAACTATGTTTGAGACTAAAATATGTAAGATCCGGAAGAACACCAGTCATGAGTTGATGGTGAGAACTTAAAGAGAAAGAACAAAACCAAAGGTTGTAATGAGACTTACATGCCTAGGGAAGTTCGGGGCTCATGCCACTCTTAAAAAGTTAGGTGATTCTTCTGTTGAGTGGGAGAAATATTTAAAGTAAAACTATAAGAAGTTTAGAGGCGGAAAGAAAAGAAGACTGGAATGTCCAGCTCAGGTATGAATGTCATACAAATTATAAGATGTAGAGAAAGTCGGTCAAGTAAAGTGTGATTCTTGAGAATTGTGATTAAATTGTTAAACACTAAATTCTTCGAGAATTGTGGTTAAAAGTTGATCACATGGATATCGACTCGATTGCATGTTGTTGCAAATCGATGCAAGAATTACTACGATCTAATGACCAAAAAATTAATGAGGTTAAAATTTGTGTTGAAAATTTTGTAAAAGTTATGATACTTTTTCATCAACATATTACCTCTGAATTTATTGTCATAATTCATTTTAGAGTTTTGTACACTCTAGCCCATTGCATAGAAATTGCAAGGAGGTTGTTCATAAGAGAACAATAGTTGTTCGATGTAATGAACAAAAGGGCCATACTCCTATTGTGAATAGAATGTAAGTTATGAATATTGATGATATAATTGAACATCCATAACACTGATGCTAAATGTCGCAAGACTAAAAGAATAGCACATATGTGTGGCACTGCATTTAGTCACATTGGAGAAACCCGCATGGAGAAATGCCATAGTGATAGATTTTGGTCATATGATGATGAATCATCTGACACTTGGAACTTTCGTCCAAATAGTGAAGTAAACAAAAATACCATTCACATGCCATAAAGAACGAGCAACAAAATAATTGGAAATATGCATATTGATGTGTGTAGTCCAATAAGTGTTGTTGCAAGAAGTGGATTTATCTATCTTCAAGGATGACTCAAGTAGATATTTATATTTAGTAATTGAGACATGAATCTGGATCTTTTGAAATGTTTCAAAAGATTTTCAGAATGAAGTAGAAATTATTGTAACAAGAAAATTATGTTTCTACAATTGGATTGCAGAAAAGAATATTTGAGTTACAAATTTAGCGAATGTCTGAAGAGCTGTGAAAAATATTTTATAGCTTACACCTCCTAGAAACACTACTAAGAGTAGAGTGTTTTTGATTAGATGTAATCAAGCTATGTATGACATGGTGCGATCAAAGATGACATTAATTATTTCGCCAATATACTTGTTAATGTGATGCTTTAGAGACTTTGGCTTTTACACTAAAATAGCACCATCAAATTTATTAAAATAAGTGTTACTTTGTAGGTTATCCCAAATGGTCGGGTATTCCTCTATCACTACGCCAAGGCAAAGTGTTTTGCTAGAGAGTGCAATTTTTTTAAAGAAATTGTTTTCTGCAAAAGAGTGAGTGGGAGGATAGTGCAACTTGACAAGATTGCAGAATCTTCGTGATCAGGTCAAAGAAAAGAAATGCTAGAAGTGATTCTATAATTTCCTACCATGACTGGTATGAAAGACTCTACATGAGATATAGAGACTTTAGTCAAACTTGCAACTGAACCATATAGGTTGGGAAAATTCGTATAGACCTTCATGGTATGCAGACGAAGTATTGTGGAAACAAACAGTGAACCTATAATACACAGAGAAGCGTTGATGGGCCCTGACTCCGGAATTGGCTATACGCCAAAATAATCCGAGATAGTATCCATACACATAATTCAAGTTTAGAACTTGATGGACCCTCTGAAAGACTTAAAGTCTAAAGTGTAGAGATGGATCTATAGATTGACAAAGATAAATATGTTTTATAATGCTTGACTTGTTGGAAATAGTTTATGACAAGATCAAGGAGTTGATTATGATGAGATTGTCTCATCATAATAATACTTAAAGTTTGTTCGGATTAAACTAGCAATTACTAAATATTTCAGTTATGAGATATAACAGATGGATGTCAAAATGATTCCCATGAGATGGAAATAGAACCAAGGTTGTATATTTGATACGGTCCAAGGTAATTTTTGTTGGAAATATGCCCTAGACGTAATAATAAATATTATCATATTTCCTTGTTCATGATAAATGTTTATTATTCATGCTAGAATTGTATTGATCAGAAACTTAAATACATGTGTGAATACATAAACAACACTGTGTCCCTAGTAAGCCTCTACCTGACTAGCTCGTTGATCAAAGATGGTTAAGGTTTCCTAACCATAGACATGAGTTGTCATTTGATAACGGGATCACATCATTAGGAGAATGATGTGCTGGACATACCCAACCGTAAGCTTAGCATCAGATCGTCTCACTTAGTTTATTTGCTACAGCTTTCTTCATGTCAAGTATCTATTCCTAAGACCATGAGATCATGCCACTCCCGGACACCCGAGGAATACTTTGTGTGCTATCAAACGTCACTTCGTATCTGGGTGATCATAAAGGTGCTCTACAGGTATCTCCGAAGGTGTCTGTTGGGTTGCATGGATCGAGACTGGGATTTGTCACTCCGTGTGACGGAGAGGTATCTCTGGGCCCTCTCGGTAATACAACATCACAAGAAACTTCATGTGACTAATGAGTTTAGTCACGGGATCTTGTGTTACGGAACGAGTAAAGAGACTTGCTGGTAACGATATTGAACTAGGTATGGAGATACCGACGATCGAATCTCGGGCAAGTAACATATCGCCGGACAAAGGGAATGCATACGGGATTAACTGAATCCTTGACATCATGGTTCAACCGATAAAAGAACTTCGTGGAATATGTAGGAACCAATATGGGCATCCAGGTCCCGCTATTGTTTATTGACCGGAGAGGTGTCTCGGTCATGTCTACATGATTCTCAAACCCATAAGGTCGCACGCTTAATGTTCGATGACGCTAGAGTAGTATTGGGATATTTGTAATGGTGAACGAAGGTCATTCAGAGTCCCGGACGTCACGAGGAGTTCCAGAATGGTCCGGAGGTAAAGATTTATATATGGGAAAGTTTATTTCGGGTTCCGGAAAAGTTTGGGGGGTTCATCAGCAGCGTACCGGGAGGTAGCGAAGGGTTCCGGGGGGCCACCAGTGGGTCCCACCACTCCCGATGGCTAGCATGGGCTGAGGGGAGGCGCCCTGGCCTTGTTGGGCTAGGCGCACCATCGCCCCTCAGGCCCATGTTGCTAGGGGGCGGAGCCCTAAGTGGGGAGGGTGCCCCACTTGCCTTGGGGGGCAAGTCTCCCCCTAGGATGCCACCCCCTCCCTTGGAGGAGGGGCTAGGGTCGGCGCTCCCTCCCCCTTTCCCCTATATATAGTGTGGGAGAGGGAGGGCAGCCGCACCCCTTCCCTGGCGCTGCCCCTCCCCCTCTCTACCACCACCTCGTCCTGTCTCGGCTTGGCGAAGCCCTGCCGGCGCACCACCACCACCATCACCACCACGCCATCGTGCTGGTTGTGATCCCATCTACTTCTCCCCCTTCGCTTGCTGGATCAAGGAGGAGGAGACGTCACCGAGCCGCACGTGTGGTAAACTCGGAGGTGCCGTCTGTTCGGCGCGAGATCGGTTGGATCGTGATTGGATCGCAAAGCGTACGACTACATCAACCGCGTTTTATATGCTTCCGTTTTTGGTATACAAGGGTATGTAGACACACTCCCCTCTCGTTGCTATGCATCTCCTAGATTATATCTTGGGTGTTCGTAGGATTTTTTTTTATTTTCATGCAATGTTACCCATCAGTGGCATCATGAGCTAGGTCTATGCGTAGATGTATTTGCACGATTAGAACACAAAGAAGTTGTGGGCGTTGATGTTCAAATTGCTTACTTCCTTTGTCTTATTTGGATTCGGCGGTATTGTGGGATGAAGCGGCTCAAACCAACCTTACTTGTCCTCACACAAGAGACCGGTTCCACTAACTGACATGCTACTTGTATTGCATAATAGTGGCTGGCGGGTGTCTGTCTCTCCCACCGTAGTTGAATCTGATTTGACAACGGTGGTCCTTGTAGAAGGTTAAAAGGCAACTTCTATATCACCGTTGTGGTTATGCGTAGATAAGAATGGTTCTTCTAGTTTTCCCTAGTAGCCACGTAAAAATTGCAACGACAATTAGAGGACGTCTAACTTGTTTTTGTATTGCATGTTGTGATGTGGTATGGCCAAAATGTGATGTGATATATTGTGATAGCCTGGCTTATTAGGGATGATAGACTACTCATATCAATAAGGAATTCCTTCTTTTCCGGGAGCCCATTCAGAAAGAACTCGAAAGTTAAGCATGCTCAGCTTGGAGTAATTTCAGGATGGGTAACCGACCGGGAAGTTGGTCCCGGGTGCGCACGAGTGAGGACAAAGTGCGCAGGAAAGACTAGTATTGATCTATGGGGCCAGTCTAGATCCCGCCATGGGTAATGACCGCCGGCGGGTGTGTCCGGGGCGTTACATATATGTTGATGTATGAGATGATCATGTTTTGTAATAGGTTCATGACTTGCATGTCTATGAGTTTGGCAACCGGTAGGAGCCATAGGGTTGTCTTTAATTTATTGTATGACCCGCGTGTCAATCATTAAATGCCATGTAATTGCTTTACTTTATCGCTATGAGTTAGCAATAGTCGTAGAAGCAATAGTTGGCGGAGACTACCATGTGATGACACGATGATGGAGATCATGGTGTCATGCCGGTGACGATGGAGATCATGCCGGTGCTTTGGAGATGGAGATCAAAAGCACGAGATGATAATGGCCATATCATGTCACATATTTGACTGCATGTGATGTTTATCTTTTTATGCATCTTATTTTGCTTAGGACGACGGTAGCATTATAAGATGATCCCTTCACTTAATTTCAAGATAAAAGGTGTTCTCCCTAAGTATGCACCATTGTGAAAGTTTGTCGTTTCGAAGCACCTCGTGATGATCGGGTGTGATAGACTCTACGTTCGCATACAGCGGGTGTAAGCCAGTTTTACACATGCGGAATACTTGGGTTAAACTTGACGAGCCTAGCATGTATAGACATGGCCTCGGAACATGGAGGACCGAAAGGTCGAACATGAGTCATATAGTAGATATGATCAACATGGAGATGTTCACCATTGATGATTGCCCCATCTCACGTGATGATCGGACATGGGTCAGTTGATTTGGATCATGTAACACTTAGATAACTTGAGGGATGTTGATTTAAGTGGGAGTTCACTAGTAATTTGATTAACTGAACCAATTATCATGAACTTAGTCTAAATGTCTTTGCAATTTATGTTGTAGATCAATGGCTTGCGCTGTAGCTCCCCTGAATTTTAATGCGTTCCTAGAGAAAGCTAAGTTGAAAGATGATGGAAGCAACTATGCGGACTGGGTCCGTAATCTGAGGATTATCCTCACTGCTGCACAGAAGGCTTATGTCCTTGATGCACTGCTAGGTGAACCACCCGCTCCCGCCAATGTAGACACTATGAACGTCTGGCAGGCAAGAAATGATGACTACTCAATAGTTCTGTGCGCCATGCTTTACGGCTTAGAACGGGGGCTCCAAAGACATTTTGAGCACCACGGAGCATATGAGATGTTCCAAGAGCTGAAATTGGTATTTTAGGCTCACGCTCGGGTCGAGAGGTATGAAGCCTCCGACAAGTTCTTTAGCTGCGAGATGGAGGAGAACAACTCCGTTAGTGAGCACGTACTCAAAATGTATAGGTACTTCAACCACTTGAAACAGTTGGGAGTTAATCTTTCGAATGAAGTAGCGATTGACAGAGTTCTTCAGTCACTGCCACCAAGCTATAAGGGCTTCGTGATGAACTATAATATGCAAGGGATGGAGAAGACGATCCCTGAGCTTTTCGCGATGCTTAAGGCCGCGGAACTAGAAATCAAGAAAGAGCATCAAGTGTTGATGGTCAACAAGACCACCAGTTTCAAGAAGAAAGGCAAGGGAAATAAGGGAAACTTCAAGAAGAATGGCAAGCCAGTTGCCTCTCCAATGAAGAAACCCAAGGCTGGATCCAAACCTGAGACTGAGTGCTTCTATTGCAAGGGGAATGGCCACTGGAAGCGGAACTGCCCGAAGTACTTGGCAAATAAGAAGGCTGGCAATGTCAACAAAGGTATATTTGATATACATGTTATTGATGTGTACCTTACTAGTGCTCAAAGTAGCGCCTGGTTATTTGATACTGGTTCGGTTGCTAATATTTGTAACTCGAAACAGGAGCTGCAGAATAAAGGGAGACTGGCCAAGGATGAGGTGATGATGCGCGTCAGAAATGGTTCCAAGGTTGATGAGATCGCCTTCGGCACGCTCCCACTACGTCTACCTTTGGGATTAGTTTTGAACCTGAATAATTGTTATTTGGTGCATGTGTTAAGCATGAACATTATATCTGGATCTTGTTTATTGCGAGGCGGTTATTCATTTAAGTCAGAGAATAATGGTTGTTCTATTTATATGAATAATATCTTTTATGGTGATGCACCCTTGGTGAATGGTTTATTCTTGTTGAATCTCGATCGTAGTGATACACATGTTCATAATATTGATGCCAAAAGATGGAAAGTTAATGATGATAGTACCACATACTTGTGGCACTGCCGCTTAGGTCATATTGGTGTAAAGCACATGAAGAAACTCCATGCTGATGGACTTTTGGAATCACTTGATTATGAATCATTTGAAACATATGAACCATGCCTCATGGGCAAGATGTCTAAAACCCCGTTTTCCAGAACAATGGAGCGGGCAAGTGACTTATTAGAAATAATACATACCGATGTATGCGGTCCGATGAGTGTTGAAGCACGCGATGGATATCGTTACTTTCTTACCATCACAAATGATTTGAGTAGATATGGGTATATTTACTTAATGAAACACATGTTAGAAACATTTGAAAAGTTCAAGGAGTTTTAGAGTGAAGTAGAGAATCATCGTAACAAGAAAATAAAATTTCTATGATCTGATTGTGGAGGTGTATATTTGAATCACGAGTTTGGCACGCATTTAAGACAATGTGGAATTTTTTCACAACTCACGCCACCTGGAACACCACAGCGTAATGGTGTGTCCGAACGTCGTAATCGTACTCTATTGGATATGGTGCGTTCTATGATGTCTCTTACCAAATTTCCACTATCGTTTTGGGGTTATGCATTAGAGAGAGCCGCATTCAGTTTAAATAGGGCACCGTCTAAATCCATTGAGGCGACACCATATGAATTATGGTTTGGCAAGAAACCTAAGCTGTTGTTCCTTTAAGTTTGGGGATGCGATGCTTATGCCAAGAGGCTTCAGCCTGATAAGCTCGAACCCAAAGCGGAGAAGTGCGTCTTCATAGGATACCCTAAAGAGACCATTGGGTATACCTTCTATCACAGATCCGAGGGCAAGGTCTTTGTTGCCAAGAATGGGTCCTTTCTAGAGAAGGGGTTTCTCTCGAAGGAAGTTAGTGGGAGGAAAGTAGAACTTGATGAGGTAATTGTACCTTCTCTCGAATTGGAAGGTAGCACATCACAGAAAGAAGTTCCTGTGATGTCTACACCAGCCGGAGAGGAAGCTAATGATGATGATCATGAAACTTCGGATCAAGTCACTACTGAACTTCGTAGGTCAACCAAGGTACGTTCCACACCAGAGTGGTATGGTAATCCTGTCTTGGAAGTCATGTTGTTGGACAACGGTGAACCTACGAACTATGAAGAATCAATGATGAGCCCGGATTCTGACAAATGGCTTGAGGCCATGAAATCCGAGATAGGATCCATGTATGAGAACCAAGTATGGACTTTGGTAGACTTACCCGATGATCGGCAGGCCATTGAGCACAAATGGATCTTTAAGAAGAAGACAAACGCTTATGGTAATGTCGCCGTCTATAAAACTCGACTTGTCGCAAAGGGTTTTCGACAAGTTCAAGGGGTTGACTACGATGAGACCTTATCACCCATAGCGATGCTGAAGTCTGTTAGGATTATGTTAGCAATTGCTACATTTTTCAATTATGAAATCTGGTTGATGGATGTGAAAACCGTGTTCCTTAATGGTTTCCTTAAGGAAGAGTTGTATATGATGCAACCGGAAGGTTTTATTGATCCTAAGGATGCTAAAAAGGTATGCAAGCTCCAGCGTTCCATCTATGGACTGGTGCAAGGATCTCGGAGTTGGAAGATACGCTTTGATGAGGTGATCAGAAATTTTGGTTTTATACAAACTTATGGAGAAGCTTGTATTTACAAGAAAGTGAGTGGGAGCTCTGTAGCATTTCTAATACCGTATGTGGATGACATATTCACTACAAGAAATATGCTAACTTGCGACCATCAATATTGGTCACTGAATGGTCATTGTTTCCATTTGCGACCTTTTTGTGACCAAAAACAGTTGGTCAAAAGCTGACCGTCTTTAATGAAACTTAACGACCTTCTTTGTGATATGGTCATAGAAGGCAATGACCAAAATAAAAGTTCGTTGGTTCTACGACCAATTGTTTTGGTCGCTGGCAGTCTACCCAGGCCACGTCGGATCCAACGTGGCAACCTGACGTGGCAAAATTGCGAGCAATTGAATTGGTCGTTGATAAGAATCAGCCCGGTCCAATTTGGTGTTTTACATGGGCCGAGCCCAACAATTCAGCCTTTTTATATTTTTTTCCTATTAATTTTGGTCAGCTACATGGGCTTGGCCCATTAATTCGGTCTTTTTGCTTTCTGAGATGCAGCCTTTTCACATTCTATATAATTTCTATTTTCGGCTTTTCTTTGTTTTTTTGTTACATTCAATTTTCAGATTATTGTAGTCAATTGGATGCACATTGGCAGATTCTTCAAGGCGCTGGGACTCAATCATCAAGTTCTAATTTTTCACAGCTTGTAACTCACGGATATACCAATCAGAGAACACATTTAAAATATATTCAAATAACAGCCAAACTGAGTTTATTACAATATTCCACACAATCACAATATAACCATACATTATTCCACCAATCACAATATAGCACTCTACAGATAAAACGCTCAACAATATAGCACTCTATAGTCAGGGCCCAGCGAAGCCTACTACCATGCATGAGGCCACAACCAGCCCAATAGCATCACCACCGTCGGAGCCCTGACCAACGTCCAGAACAAGCTCCCTGCAAATTGCATTTAGTGTCAAAGCATCAATAGATGGAGTTGCAAAGTGAATATCTTAGGGGAAGCTACACTTGGCATATACACGGGCAGAGCGGGTTTAAATAACCAAGTCATGTTTAAAAGAGTTAACTGAAGGAGTACAATTAGCGTGTAACCTGGAAAACATATAGCTAGTACAGACAAATACATGTCATCACATAGAAGCCAAATACTATTAACTGATAATTAGTAGACAGACATGTTTCAGCTACGTAATGGCTACCACAAGCAAAAGTGACAACACAAAGAAAAGGGGGACTAGGAGGCAGTAAGGAGAAGCAATCCACAATAAGAAATTATGTAAATAACACATTGAAAATGGAAACAGAAGAAGATTGCCTATCTGTGTGTGTGTTGTTCATAGCTTATTTCTTTAGCCAACATAATTTATAAAGAAGATTTTTTTGCAATACAATTATGTTATACATATGAATGTCACCCAAGTAATTTGAGATGGAAACAAGTACAGCTAACAATCTAACATGTGTAGTAGCACCAGCAAAAGAGCAAGACACGGAAGAATTTACAAGAACAACACACTGGAAAGAACTTGGGAGTCCAGTTACATGTACATGAGGTGCTGCTGCTAGTATATATAGAACCAATCAAGCTGCTGGTGTACACGGGGTGCTTGAGCTCCTACTGCTTGTACGTATACATGGTAGAATCCTGCTGCTAGTGTTCTAAACCAACAGCGCGTGCTATAGGAGCAGAAAAGAGGGAGCTAGGGGTAGGAGATGGAGCCAACTCACAGGAGAACTTGTGGTCGCCGCCATACACAGCCGCCATAACGCCGGTCACCTCGTTGATCTTGTCCTTGAAGTTCTCTAACTCTAGGTTGTTCCACTGCAGCTCGGTATTTGCTCAACCGTGTGTGTACATGCATCAGGGCATACATAAAATATTCAAGTCAATATTCTCAGCTAACTGTGATGTAATGAAAATAATTACTTAAGGACTTGGGGTAAAAATTGATTTTAGACATCAAAATTTGCAGCGCTCATTTCAACCATGTTCAGATAAACTTGAGGTAAATTAGCAGTAAGGATATTAGTTACAAGCTAGGTGAAACACAAACGAAGTCCTATTGTATTTATGGATCCCAACTTGTTTAAACTAGAGCAGATCGTTCAACTTGTACAATCTAGCAGTCTAAAAAGAGAGAAATATGTTCATTCTCAGTTACACATTAATTAGGACAGAAATGAAAGACACTAATGTAAGCAAGAACTTACAACAAAGTATACATTAAATATATTGTAGCATCTCTAGCACTGTTGTTGTTTGCATATTAAAACCAATGGTTGACAGCTATGGATCATCACTGATAAATTTGCATCTGATGCTACCACTTAATTTCAGCACATGACAATGATTACCCATCAAATTCACAGTAGATAATATAGACAAATAACCACCATCCCATCAAATTCACAGTACATTGTATAGACAAATATACATGATCACGGGTCCTGAATCACACCGACATCACACATGAGGCAATTTATCTCTGTAATTTGTGCCTCCACCTTTGAAACCCTGATCAACTCATAATCCATGAGATCTACAAAAAGCACCAAATGTACTAGTGCCAAGGTCCAAGGTGCTAATTGTTTGCTCGCTTTAGCAAGTGGTATTCGAAAGATCAAGAGCTGGAAGAGAGCAACTCTGAAGGTGGAAGGGGCCTGACCTGGCTGAGGGCGCAGTGGAAGACGAGGGTCTCCTTGCCCCTGGTCGCCTCGGCGATCTCCGGCAGCCGGTCCGCAAAGCCATCGCTGGCGTAGTGGTCCGACCCGGTGATGTGCGCGTCGCAGATCCTCTCCTCGTCCCTGCGGAGACCCCAACCAACCACCCCGTTAGCCTCTTCTCGCTCGTGCTCCCCGGCGCAGTTACAGAGATGGGGCGGATCGGTGCGTGCTTACCTGACGTCGATGATGGCGACGCGGGGGTCGCGGACCATGGACACGAGCTGCGCCGCTGTCACGTACGACACGCCCTTCCTCGTCATCGTCTCCGGCCGCCGTGGGGTGCGGGGTCGGGGCCCGCATGGTGGTGGCACCCTGATCGGAGGGGCGGCGGACTGGTGGAGGTCGGATCCGGTGACGCAGGAGGCCATGGCTCGCAGCTCCACCAGCAGCGACACGAAGCAGGGGCGCGGCACGACACTGCAGCAGCGGTTGCGGCGGCTCGACGCACTCAGGGGAGGCCGGATCTGGTGGAGCAGAGGACCTCGGGCATGGGGGAGGCCATGGACGGCGGCGTGCTCCGCCGGAGGGAGGTGGCGGCGGCGATCTGGAATGGAGGAGGCGAGCTCTCGCTCTCTCTCGATCTGGAAGGGTTCGAGTGGTTCGGTGGGTGGGAGCGGCGGGGAGAGGACTGGATCGGGATCAGGATCGGGAGGGGAGAGGGGTGAGAATGACTGGATTGAGATCGGGACGGGAGGGGAGAGGGGATCGGGATCGATGGGCGCGTCGCGGAAGGAGGCCGGGGACGGGGAGGAGGTGGCGGCAGCGGCGAGGAGATGAGGACGAGGGAGGAGGAGTGCGATGGGAGGAGACAGGCAGCGGTAGGTGTGTTCTCGGGGAGAGGGGGGAGAGATCTGGATGGAGCGAGGAGAGGGGGCTGCTAGGGTTTGGGTTGGGGGAGAGAGACCTGAGAGGTGAGTGAGAGACGTTGGATCCGTCGAGTGTGGACGGTTCAGATCGGCTACAATGGAGTGATCCGTGGGAAGAGCCCTGATTGGTTCGGAAAATCTGTGATTTAAAATAGTTTCCAAGTACTAAAAATAGAGGGATTTTGTGAAGCAGGTATAAAAAATATTTTGCAAAAGGGCACCACACAAATTTTCACTCAAGTTAGATCACATTTTATGGATGAGCACCAATTTGTATGCATTTCTGATCTTTCTATCTATTTTTAATCATTTTCCGAGTGGCAAAAATGAGTTTTTTTGTGAATGACCTACCAAATATTTGTTGCAAAATTGGACCACATCATTTTTCTAAAATATTAGACCATATTTAATGTACAATTGACCAAATGGTTGGGTGTCAAAAGCTTTTGATCCACCTCTCGTGAAAAAGACAAATTTCCGCCGATTCAGAAGGAAGCGGGTCAAATTTGAACTGCAGCTGCCTTATAGTTTGCTCTTTATTTTTTCCAAAAATCATTTCTAGGTACATAAGTATCTATTTAATCAGAGAAACGCCAAAAGTTTTCCAAGATTCAACCACTAGCTAGGAACGGTCATGCCCGCCGTTTTGACCGCATTTTGAAATGGGCATGAAAAAAAAATGGAAAACCTTCGCATTGTGTCATTATATGTGACCAAGTTACCAGGAAAAATAATAAACTTGTAATACGGCAATTATTTTAAAAAAGTGTTCTGAGAAATGAGCTATCATGTGTGAAGATTCATGGCTTTCAAGCCAAATGATCAATCTTATGGCCACATTCATGGCATAGTTTGTTCAAATGATCTCATATTGTGCACAAAGGTGCATCTTGGAATGGCAAACAATGTTGCCTAAGAAAGTTTTTCATTTTCTTTGGACGAAAATTTCATTTTCCACTTTTCGAGTGCCCAAAATTAGTTTTTTTGTGAAGGACCTACCAAATATTTGTTGCAAAATTGGACCACATCATTTTTATAAAATATTAGACCATATTTAATGTACAATTGACCAAATGGTTGGGTGTCAAAAGCTTTTGATCCACCTCTCGTGAAAAAGACAAATTTCCGCCGATTCAGCAGGAAGCGGGTCAAATTTGAACTGCAGCTGCCTTATAGTTTGCTCTTTATTTTTTCCAAAAATCATTTCTAGGTACATAAGTATCTATTTAATCAGAGAAATGCCAAAAGTTTTCCAAGATTCAACCACTAGCTAGGAATGGTCATGCCCGCCATTTTGACCGCATTTTGAAATGGGCATGAAAAATTCAAAAAAAATCAAAAAATTGGAAAACCTTCGCATTGTGTCATTATATGTGACCAAGTTACCAGGAAAAATAATAAACTTGTAATACGACAATTATTTTAAAAAAATGTTCTCAGAAATGAGCTATCATGTGTGAAGATTCATGGCTTTCAAGCCAAATGATCAGTCTTATGGCCACATCCATGGCATAGTTTGTTCAAATGATCTCATATTGTGCACAAAGGTGCATCTTGGAATGGCAAACAATGTTGCCTAAGAAAGTTTTCATTTTCTTTGGACGAAAACTTTATTTTCCATTTTTCGAGTGCCCAAAATGAGTTTTTTTGTGAAGGACCTACCAAATATTTGTTGCAAAATTGGACCACATCATTTTTCTAAAATATTAGAACATATTTAATGTACAATTGACCAAATGGTTGGGTGTCAAAAGCTTTTGATCCACCTCTCGTGAAAAAGACAAATTTCCGCCGATTCAGTAGGAAGCGGGTCAAATTTGAATTGCAGCTGCCTTATAGTTTGCTCTTTATTTTTTCCAAAAATCATTTCTAGGTACATAAGTATCTATTTAATCAGAGAAATTCCAAAAGTTTTCCAAGATTCAACCACTAGCTAGGAACGGTCATGCCCGCCGTTTTGACCGCATTTTGAAATGGGCATGAAAAATTCAAAAAAAATCAAAAAATTGGAAAACCTTCGCATTGTGTCATTATATGTGACCAAGTTACCAGGAAAAATAATAAACTTGTAATACGACAATTATTTTAAAAAGTGTTCGCAGAAATGAGCTATCATGTGTGAAGATTCACAGCTTTCAAGTCAAATGATCAATCTTATGGCCACATTCATGACATAGTTTGTTGAAATGATCTCATATTATGCACAAAGGTGCATCTTGGAATGGCAAACAATGATGCCTAAGAAAGTTTTCATTTTCTTTGGACGAAAAATTCATTTTCCATTTTTCGAGTGCCCAAAATGAAATTTTTTGTGAAGGACCTACCATATATTTGTTGAAAAATTAGACCAAATCAATTTTATAAAATATTAGGCCATATTTAATGTACAATTGACCAAATGGTTGCGTGTCAAAAGCTATGATCCACCTCTCGTGAAAAAGACAAATTTTCGCCGATTCAGCAGGAAGCGGGTCAAATTTGAATTGCAGTTGCCTTATAGTTTGCTCTTTATTTTTTCCAAAAATCATTTCTAGGTACATAAGTATCTATTTAATCAGAGATACATGGTGTGGTGGCGAGACATCGAGGTTTGGATGGTGGCCGAGGCCCCAACTCCAGAGCGCGTAAACTGGCATGCCAGCCGCGTGGTCACCACGTGACCGTGGCGTTGCCACGCGTTCTGGGTGGCCTAGGCATGTCTGGTGGGTTGGGCACTCCCCCGGTAGGTGTTAGGAAGAAGAATACAACAGAAGAATCTCACGAGGAGACTGAAGTAAGCTCAAACATGAATTAGCAGCCAAGTGTTTGATTAGCGGTGGGGGAAATGCACATGGCCAATGGGCCTGAGTTTTGGCTGAGGATGATCATCTACTAAGGAGACTGTCTTGGCAAATTTGCAGCTCAAATGGAGGAGCCTAGGTGGCACTTGCTTTGCAAAGTACCACACTGGAAAGAAATATGGATGTTGAAGCTGGGCTCAAATGAACGAATGGATTGAGCTGACATTTTGTGGAGGGAAGTTATATAGGTAGGAACATGCCCTGGTAAAGTTTCAGCAATAATTAAGCAATATAAAATATAGTTGCTTCACAAACTGAAAATATGACCAGAATAAAAGATTGGATGATGAGCTCACATGGATTGCTGGATAGAGGTAAAATTTTGTGGAGAGTGATCATTTGAGCATATGGAAGATTTGAAAAAATCTTAGATCATTTGGATAAGCCTAGCTAATACTTCCTTCACAAAGCTTCTCTCTGGATAGAAACTTTGGAAATTTGCTGAGGAAGATTTACTAGGAAAATGGAGCTGAATATTGGCATGTGGCAATGATTTGGAGTTGGAAGAGTGCCCAAAAGGTTTGAGGGTAATAGTAGGGGTCTAGATAGCACTTGCTTTGCAATGTGCCGATCTGGCCAGAAAATAGAAATTGAAGCTGGGCTCACATAGATGATTGGATTGAGCTGCAATTTGGAGGAGGATGATAATTTGGGCATATTAAGGTACTGTAAAAAGTTCATACCATTTAGATAAAAAAAATGTACTTCCTTCACAATGCTCTCCACTGAATAGAAAATTGGAAAAAATATTGAGGGAAATTGGAAAAATTAAATGAGCTAAAATTTTGTGGAGGGAGGTTCTATGGGTAGGGTCATGTCCTGGTAAATTTTCAGCAATTATAAAGCAATATAAAATATAGTTGCTTCACAAATTGAAAATATTACCAGAAACAAAGATTGGATGGTGAGCTCACATGGATTGTTAGATGGGGCTCAAATTTTGCGGAAAGCTATGATTTGGGCATATAAAAAATGTGGCAAAAATTAACCTCATTAGGATATGCCTAGATAGTACTTCCTTCACAAAGCTTCTAGCTGAACAGAAACTTTGGAAATTTGCTGAGGAAGATTTACTAGGCAAATGAAGCTGAATTTTGTCATGAGGCAATGATTTGGATAGGAAAGAGTGCCCAAAAGTTTTGAGGGCAATCAAGAAAATATAAATAACACTTCCTTCACAAAGTGCTGTTCTGAACAGAATAGGAAATGAATATTCCTGAATTATTTTTGAACTAGGCAAGGAAGGTTTTTGACCAGAATAGGAAGATATGATCCAAATAATTTATGAGAATTTTTTGGGAATTTTAGGAATGACAGAAATGTAGGCTGCTTCACAACCTAGGGCAAAAATTGACACATGGACATGACACATAGGCAAAACTGATGAGGTGGCGCCTAGTCATAGCAATGCACCACAATTTACAAGGCTATGACCATTTATATTGGCCGTGATCAGCTAGAAATAAGGCAGCGGACCAGTGCTGTCTGCTTTACGACCATTTCGTGTAAGGAAATTACGACCTTTCTGACCAAAATGGTCGTTATGGTTTAGGGTTTGGAGCCCCCCGAACAGCTTATGACCAATTGGTCTCAAATGGTCGTAGATTTACGACCATTTCTTCCAGGGTCACTGACAGAAGGTCACAAGTTGACATATTTCTTGTAGTGATTATTGATGGAAATGATATAGAATTTCTGGAAAGCATAAAAGGTTATTTGAACAAGAGTTTTTCAATGAAAGACCTAGATGAAGCTACTTACAAATTGTGCATTAAAATCTATAGAGATAGATCAAGACGCCTAATAGGACTTTCACAAAGCACATACCGCTACTTGTGAGCTGCGTTGGGATTTTCCCCGAAGAGGAGAGGAGATGTAGTACAGTAGAGATAAGTATTTCCCTCAGTGAGAACCAAGGTTATCAAACCAGTAGGAGAATCACACAAAGCCTCGTGAACAACACATGCACACACAAAAGCAAATACTTGCACCCAACGCGGGCAAGAGGGTCGTCACTCCCCTTGAACTCGTTACTTGCAAGGATTAAATCATGTAGTGGTAGATAGATAAATTGCAAAACAAAATAAAAGTAAATAAATTGCAGCAAGTATATTTTAGTTTTCTTTTTATATTTAAGATAGACCCGGGGGCCATAGTTTTCACTAGAGGCTTCTCTCTCAAACACATAGCATACGGTGGGTAAACAAATTACTGTTGGGCAATTGATAGAAAAGTGCATAGTTATGACGATATTCAAGGCAATAATCATGTATATAGACATCACATCCGAGACAAGTAGACCGACTCCTGCCTTCATCTACTACTATTACTCCACCCATCGATCGCTATCCAGCATGCATCTAGGGTATTAAGTTAATAAAAACAGAGTAACGCCTTAAGCAAGATGCCATGATGTAGACAAAGTAAACTCAACTAATATGAATAAACCCCATCGTTTTACCCTTAAGGGCAACAATACAAATATGTGTCTTGTCCCCTTTCTGTCACTGGGATATAGAGCACCACAAGATTGAACCCATTACAAAGCACCTCTCCCGCTGAAGATATATCAATCTAGTTGGCCAAACCAAATGGATAGATCGGAGAGAAATACAAAGCTATAACAATCATGCATAATAAAGTTTAGATCATAAACCCACAATTTATCTTCAGCGGGAGATAACCCACAATTACTTCTCATGAATATTCAGATCATAAACCCACAATTCATCGGATCCCAACAAACACACCGCAAAAGAAGATTACATCGAATAGAATGATACGTTTCCAATGTATCTATAATTTATGAAGTATTCATGCCATGTTAGCAATAATTTTATATGGTTTTGGTGCACTTTTATATGACTTTTATATGATTTTCATGAACTAACATATTGACCTAGTGCCCAGTGAAAGTTGCTGTTTTCTGCTTGTTTTTGGTTTTCCAGAAAATCCATATCAAATGAAATCCAAATGCAGCGAAACTTTTTGACAATTTTTTCTGGAAGGAAAGAGAACGAGGAAGCTTCGAGGGAGTACCAGAAGCCCCACAGGGACTCCACAAGGCAACAGGGCATGCCCTGATGCCTTGTGCCCCCCTGTGGCACCTCTTCGCGTGATTCCAACGCTGAAAATTCTTATAAATACAGAAACCCCTGAAAGTTAACCTAGATGAGTTTTTCCGCCGCCCCAAGCCTCTGTTCTGAAGCGATCCCATCTGGAGCTCCATTCCGGCACCCTGCCGGAGGGGGGAAGTCATCACCGGAGGCCATCTTCATCATCCTGCTGCTTCCATGATGAGGCGGGAGTAGTTCACCATCGGGGCTGAAGGTATGTACTAGTAGCTATGTGTTGGATTTCTCTCTCTCTCTCTCTCTCGTGTTCTTGATTTGGCACGATCTTGATGTACTACGAGCTTTGTTACTATAGTTGGATCATATGGTGTTTCTTCCCTCTCTATCTCCTTGTGATGAACTGAGCCTTTCCCTTTGAGGTTTCGTTATTGTCGGATTGAATACTTTGGATTTGAGAACACTTGATATATGTCTTGCATGTGGATACCCGTGGTGACAATGGGGTATTCCATTGAGTCACTTGATGTATGTTTTGGTAATCAGCTTGCGGATTCTCGTGACCTTGGGGTAATCTAGGCATATTGGTTGGTACACGTTTTCATCCTTCTTTCTCCGATAGAAACTTTGGGGGTACTCTTTGAAGTTCTTTGTGTGGATTGAATATTATGAATCTGAAGTTGTTTGATGCATATCGAATAATCAACTCATGGATACTTGTGGTGACATTGGAGTGTCTAGGTGACATTAGAGTTGGTTGATGTGTATCATATGGTGTTATTTTAGTACGAACTCTAGGGCTGTTTGTGACACTTATAGGGATGGCTCAATAGATTGATCGGAAAGGATAACTTTGAGGTGGTTTTGTACCCTACAACAATTTCTTCTTATGTTCTCCGCTAGATAAGAACTTTGGAGTGATTCTTTGTCGCACGTTGAGGGATTGTTATATGATTCAATTATGTTAGCACTGTTAAGAGATTGCACTAGTGAAAGTATGAACCCTAGGCCTTGTTTTCAAGCATTGCAATACCGTTTGTGCTCACTTTTATTACTTGTTACCTTGCTGTTTTTATTATTTCATATTACAAAAACCTATATCTACTATCCATACTACACTTGTATCACCATCTCTTCGCCGAACTAGTGCACCTATACAATTTACCATTGTATTGGGTGTGTTGGGGACACAAGAGATTTCTTGTATTTGATTGCAGGGTTGTTCGAGAGAGACCATCTTCAATCTACACCTCCCACAGATTGATAAACCTTAGGTCATCCACTTGAGGGAAATTTGCTGCTGTCCTACAAAACTCTGCGCTTGGAGGCCCAACAGAGTCTACAAGAATAAAAGTTGCATAGTAGACATCAAGCTCTTTTCTGGTGCCATTGTCGGGAAGGTGAGTGCTTGAAGGTATATCTTTAGATCTTTTAATTGAATTTTTTAGTTTCTTGTTTTATCACTAGTTTGGTTTATAAAAGAAAACTACAAAAAAATGGAATTGAAGTTGCATCAAATTCTTTATCTTTATGATGTGTTTCTTGAAAATGATGGATCGGATAATTGTGCCAGAGTGTTAGAAGAAGAATTCAATAAAATATGTGGCATTAAATCCTTGAATGATAAGCATGATTGCAATGTTGTTAGTATGCTTTCTATGAATATCCATGATGCTAATGATATGCAAAGCCATAAGCTTGGGGATGCTATGTTTGATGAAGTTGATCTTTTTAGCCCCCCTACTTTTGATGAGCAAATTTATTATGATGGTTGCAATAATAATGAAAGTGGGTTTGGAAGAGTGTCAACTTTAGGTAATAATTATCCCACTATTTTGGAGGGTGTTCAATCTTATAAAAATGATAAAAGTGGATTTGGAGAGGTCATGACTTTATTTAGTGTTGAATCCACTACTTTGGAAGAGGTTTCAATTGATTATGATGAGAACAAAGTTACTACTTATGATGATTATTGTGATGATACTTATATTATGAAAGGTAGTGATAATTATCGTCATAATTATGAATATACTTTTACTGAACATTACTCTTTTAATGTGGAAACAATTTATAGTATTCGAGTTTCATATGATACTCCCACTATTATGAATGAGAATAAATTTGCTTATATGGAGAATAATAAAAATCCTATGCTTGTAGGTCATGAAAAGAATGCTTTATGTGATAGCTATACTGTTGAATTCATTCATGATGCTACTGAAAATTATTATGAGAGAGGATCATATGCTTGTAGGTGTTGCAATAATATCAAGTTTCCTCTCTTGTCTTGAAAGTTTTGAAGTTATACTTGTGTTTGCCTTCCTATGCTAGTTGATTCTTGCTCCCATAAATTATTTGCTCACAAAATCCCTATGCATAGGAAGTGGGTTAGGCTTAAATGTGCTTTCCATATGTTTCATGATGCTCCCATTATGTTTCAATTCTTTACTTTTATGCGAGCATCATTGAAATCATCATGCCTAGCTAAAAAGGCATTAAAGAAAAACACTTGCTGGGAGACAACCCAATACTTATACCTTCTGTTTTTGTGTGTACACATGATTAAGTTACTATAGTAATCATGTTTTATATGTTTTCTTCAATAATGTGCCAAGTAAAGCATTTGGGATAGTGTGGATACTTGTTGATTTGATTCTGTGCAAAAACAGAAACTTTTGCGCCCAGTTCTGGAATTTCTATTCTGTACTGGGACGTGATAAAATTCTGAATTTTTTTCATGTTATTGTGTTATAATTTTTTTTAGGTTTTCCTAATTTTTCAGAATTTATGGAGTTACAGAAGGATGACTTTAATTCAGATCATTACAGACTGTTCTGTTTTTGACAGATTCTGTTTTCAATGCATAGTTTGCTTGTTTTATAGTTTCTTTGACTTATATTGGTCAATATAAATTGTAGAAATGATAGAGTACAGTAGGCATTATGCGAGAGCAATTAAAAATCTTGTCTTGGAAGTACCTAAGTGGATGATTTATTTTTATCATACTAACCTATCTCACGAGTTCCGTTAAGTTTTGTGTGGTTGAAGTTTTCAAGTTTGGGGTGAGATGACGATAGAAGGAGAATAAGGAGTGGCAAGATCCTAAGCTTGAGGATGACCAAGGCACCCCAAAGTAATATTCAAGGAATACTCAAGCGTCCAAGCTTGGGGATGCCCCAGAAGGCATCCCCTCTTTCGTCTTCAACATTATCGGTAACCTCACTCGGAACTATATTTTTATTCGTCACATGATATGTGTTTTGCTTGGAGCGTCATTTTATTTTAGTTTTCTTTGATTTATGTTATTAATAATCATGTTTGCGCCTTTTTATCTCAATAAAATGTCAAGTATAGCCTTTACCATGCTCAGTTTGCAAGTTTATGTGTTGCTGTTTGAAAACAGAAAGTTTTCTGTTATGTCCTGAATATTTGTGAATTGTCAGAACATGATAAAAATATAAAAAATTTACACAGTAAGAATACATGAGTTCTCTGTCGCGTGGAAATTTTTCAGAATTTTTGGAGTTAGGGAAGTATGAATTTTTATTCCCCCTTTACAGACTGTTCTGTTTAGACAGATTTCGGTTATAGTTGCATTGTTTGCATATGTTTGCTTGTTTAATGTTTCTATTTGTGGATAGGAGTATTAAATATGCAGAGGAATTTAGTATGCAATGTTTAATTATAATTTTAGTGATTTTCTACAGTATAGAATGTTAAGGTTTTGAGTTGATTTATACTAACTTATCTCATGAGTTCTTGTTGAGTTTTGTGTGGATGAAGTTTTTTAGATTTAGGAGAAGCCATGATATGAGAGGAATTAAGGAGACACAAGAGCTCAAGCTTGGGGATGCCCAAGGCTCCCCAAGATAACGTTCCAAGAAGTCTCAAGCAACTAAGCTTGGGGATGCCCCGGTAGGCATCCCACCTTTCTTCATCAACACCCATTGGTTAGCCTAAGTTTTTACTTGTTCACATGATATGTGCTATTCTTAGAGTGCCCTTTTATTTTTGTTTTGTTTGCTGTTTAATAAAGCTCTTTAGATCTGAAAGTTTGTAGCTGGAGAGAGTCTTCACATAGCTACTTAATTGTTTAACTACTCATTGATCTTCACTTATATCTTTTGGAGTAGTTTGTCATTCACTCTTGTGCTTCACTTATATCCTAAGAGAAAATGTTTGAATAAATTGAATATCATAAATCTGAAAGTATATATGTTCCATATGCTTAGTAATATTTCACATTGGGTTCCGAAAGTAAAATCTATTGAAGTTCGACAATCACAACATTGGTCATACAAGCAATTCATGAATGATTAGTATATGGAAGAGAAATTTCACATACAAATATATTATCTTGGACATCTTTTATGATTGTGAATACCCATTAATTATTTTCAAACTTGATAAAAAAAGTTGAAGTTGGACAAGGAAGACAACGTAATGAGTTATGTTTGGGTATATTTGCATAGAAGTTATATTGTTATGGATCCTCCAACATGTGGTGCTTGTTTAGAATCTTTTGCTAGCCAAAATTTCTGTACTAAGTGGGAATACTGCTTGTGCATCCAAAATCCTTGAGCCAAGTTTCTTCCATGAGTGTCCACCATACCTACCTATATGCGGTATTACTCTGCCGTTCCAAGTAAATTTGCACGTGCCATCTCTAAAACCTTCAAATAAACATCTGTTTTGTGTGCCCGTACCGCTCATGGAGCGACGGGGCGGTCAGTACCTTCCATGCTAAGCGGGCTATTCTCATGATGGGTGTTTATTCACTTGTCCTTGCGCAAGAGAGGCTGGTAATCGGGATGCCCAATCGCTTAAATAAAAAGAAAAAAATATATAATAAAACAAAGGCTCCCCCTGGAAAGTTGAAAGTTTGGAGGGCACCCGTGAATTTGGCTAGCCATGGCTCGTGTTTGAATGGTTGAGGGGGAGTTAAACTTTTCATTTCTGCATGGGAACCACTGATACGTCCATTTTGCATCATGTTTTACTACTGTTATTTATAGTGTTTTTAATCAATATAACACTTTGTGGAGCTATTCTAATGCCTTTTCTCTCTAAATATGCAAGATTCACACAAGGAGGGAGAATACCGGCAGCTGGAATTCTGGACCTGAAAAAGCTCTGTCAAGATACCTATTCTGCACAACTCCAAATGATCTGAAATTTTCTGGAGAATTATTTTGGAATATAAAAAAAATATTGGAAGCAAAAAGTACCAGAGGGGGCCACCCAGGTGCCCACGAGGCACCAGGGCGCGCCACCCCCCCAGGCGCTCCCTGGTACCTCGTGGGGCCCCTGGCCCACTTCTGGCCCCCATTTTCTGGTATATAAGGGCATTTGACCTAAAAAAAATAGAGAGAAGACTTTCGGGATGGTGCGCCGCCGTCTCGAGGCGGAACTTGGGCAGGAGCACTTTTGCTCTCCGGCGGAGAGATTCCGCCGGGGATACTTCCCTCCGGGAGGGGGAAATCGTCGCCATCGACACCACCAGCGACCCTCTCATCGTGGGAGGGCTAATATTCATCAACATCTTCACCAGCACCGTCTCATCTAAAACCCTAGTTCATCTCTTGTATTCAATCTTTGTCTCAAAACCTCAGATTGGCACCTGTGGGTTGCTAGTAGTGTTGATTACATCTTGTAGTTGATGCTTGTTGGTTTACTTGGTGGAAGATTATATGTTCAGATCTATTATGCAATTCAATACCCTACTGGTCATGAACATGTTGATGATGTGTGAGTAGTTACTTTTGTTCTTGAGGACATGGGAGAAGTCTTGTCATAAGTAATCATGTGAATTTGGTATTCGTTCGATATTTTGATGATGTGTATGTTGTGATTCTCTTAGTGGTGTCATGTGAACGTCGACTACATGACACTTCACCATCTTTGGGCCTAAGGGAATGCATTGTGGAGTAGTAATTAGATGATGGGTTGCTAGAGTGACAGAAGCTTAAACCCTAGTTTATGCGCTATTCCGTAAGGGGCTGATTTGGATCCACATGTTTAATGCTATGGTTAGAGTAGTCTTAATTCTTCTTTTCTAGTTGCGGATGCTTGCGAGAGGGGGTAATCATAAGTGGGAGGTTTGTCCAAGTAAGGGCAGCACTCAAGCACCGGTCCACCCACATATCAAATTATCAAAGTAGCGAACGCGAATCAAACTAACATGGTGAAAGTGACTAGATGAAATTCCCATGTGTCCTCAAGAACGCTTTACTTATTATAAGAGATCGTTCCGGCCTGTCCTTTGCTACAAAAAGGATTGGGCTATATTGCTGCACTCTTTGTTACTATTATTACTAGTCACTTGGTACAAATTATCTTGCTATCAAACTACCTGTTACCGATAATTTCAGTGCTTGCAGAAAACACCTTGCTGAAAACCGCTTGTCATTTCCTTCTGCTCCTCGTTGGGTTCGACACTCTTACTTATCGAAAGGACTACGATTGATCCCCTATACTTGTGGGTCATCAAGACTCTTTTTTGGCGCCGTTGCCGGGGAGTGAAGGGCCTTTGGTAAGTGGAATTTGGTAAGGAAACATTTATATTACGTGCTGAAATTTACTATCACTTGTCACTATGGAAAGTAATCCTTTGAGGGGTTTGTTCGGGGTATCTTCACCTCGACCGGAAACATGAATAGTTGCTCCTCAACCTACTGCACCTATTGAAAAATATATTGAATATGAAATTCCTCCGGGCATGTTAGAGAAACTGCTAGCTAATCCTTATGCAGGAGATGGAATGGTACATCCTGATATGCACTTGATTTATGTGGAAGAAATTTGTGGATTTTTTAAGCTTGCAGGTATAACCGGAGATGGAGTTAAGAAGTAAGTTTTCCCTTTATCTTTGGAGGGAAAAGCATTAATATGGTATAGGCTATGTGATGATACTGATACATGGGATTGGAACCGCCTGAAACTAGAATTCCATCAGAAATTTTATCCTATGCATTTGGTTCATCGTGATCGGAATTATATATATAACTTTTGGCCTCGTGAAGGAGAAAGCATCGCTCAAGCTTGGGGGAGGCTTAAATATATGTTGCATACATGCCCCAATCATGACCTCTCAAGAAAAAATATCTTAGAAAAATTTTATGCTCGGCTTTCTCATGATAATCAAACTATGCTCGATTCTTCTTCGACTGGCTCCTTTATGAAGAAAACTATTGAATTCAGATGGGATCTTTTGGAAAGAATTAAATGCAACTCTGAAGATTGGGAACTCGACAAAGGTAATAAGTCAGGTATAATACTTGAGTTCGATTGTGTTAAATCTTTTATGGCCACCGATGCTTTTCATAAGTTTAGCACTAAATATGGACTTGACTCTAAGATAGTAGCCTCCTTTTGTGAATCCTTTGCTACTCATGTTGATCTCCCTAAGGATAAGTGGTTTAAATATCATCCCCTTGTTAAAGAAAAGATAGAGGAACCTGTTAGTGTTAAAGAAGAAACAATTGTTTATCATGTTGATCCAGTTGTTCCTACCGCTTATATTGAGAAACCACCTTTTCCTGTTAGGATTAAGGAACATGCTAAGGTTTCAACTATGGTTAACAAAAGTCATAATAGAACACCTAGACCCGCTGAACAAATTAAAGTTGAACCTAATGTTGCTATGGTTAAAGATCTCTTGGTTGATAATATAGATGGGCATGTTATTTACTTCTGCGATGAAGCAACTCGAATTGCTAAACCTGATTCTAAAGATAAAAACAGACCCGTTGTGGGCATGCCTGTTGTCTCAGTTAAAATAGGAGATCATTGCTATCATGGCTTATGTGATTTGGGTGCTAGTGTGAGTGCTATTCCTTTTACTTTATATCAAGAAATTATGAATGATATTGCACCTGCTGAATTAGAGGACATTGATGTTACTATTAAACTTGCAAACAGAGATACCATTACACCACTTGGGATTGTTAGAGATGTTGATGTCTTGTGTGAAAAAATAAAATACCCTACTGATTTTCTAGTCCTTGGTTCTCCACAAGATGATTTTTGTCCCATTATATTTGGTAGACCTTTCTTGAACACGGTTAATGCTAAGATTGATTGCACTAAAGAAACAGTCAGTGTCGATTTTGGTGGTATGTCTCATGAGTTTAATTTCTCCAAATTTCGTAGACAACCTCATGACAAAGAATTGCCTAGTAAAGATGAAATTATTGGTCTTGCTTCTATTGCCGTACCTCCTACTGATCCGTTAGAACAATATTTGCTAGACCATGAGAATGATATGCATATGCATGAAAGAAATGAAATTGATAAGATGTTCTTTGATCAACCACCTATCCTTAAACATAATTTGCCTGTTGAAACTCTTGGAGGTCCTCCTCCACCTAAAGGTGATCCTGTGTTTGAATTGAAGCAATTGCCTGATACATTGAAATATGCTTATCTAGATGAAAAGAAGATATATCCTGTTATTATTAGTGCTAACCTTTCAGCGTATGAAGAAGAGAGATTGCTGAAAACTCTAAGGAAGCACCGAGCCGCTATTGGATATACTCTTGATGATCTTAAGGGCATTAGTCCCACTCTATGTCAGCACAAAATTAATATGGAGCCTGATGCTAAACCAGTTGTCGACCACCAACATCGATTAAATCCTAAGATGAAGGAGGTGGTAAGAACCGAAATATTAAAACTTCTGGAAGAAGGTATAATCTATCCCATAGCTGATAGTAGATGGGTAAGTCCTGTTCATTGTGTCCCTAAGAAAGGAGGTATAACCGTTGTTCCTAATGATAAAAATGAACTCATTCCACAAAGAATTGTAACTGGTTATAGGATGGTAATCGATTTTAGAAAATTAAACAAAGCTACTAGAAAAGATCATTACCCCTTACCTTTTATTGATCAAATGTTAGAAAGATTGTCTAAGCATACACATTTTTGTTTCCTAGATGGTTATTCTGGTTTTTCTCAAATACCCGTATCACAACCCGATCAAGAGAAAACCACATTTACTTGTCCTTTCAGAACTTATGCTTATAGACGTATGCCTTTTGGTTTATGCAATGCACCTGCTACCTTTGAAAGATGTATGACTGCTATATTCTCTGACTTTTGTGAAAAGATTGTTGAGGTTTTCATGGATGATTTTTCCGTTTACGGAACTTCTTTTGATGATTGCTTAAGCAACCTTGATCGAGTTTTGCAGGGATGTGAAGAAACTAATCTTGTCTTGAATTGGGAGAAGTGCCACTTTATGGTGAATGAAGGTATTGTCTTGGGCCATAAAGTTTCTGAGAGAGGTATTGAAGTTGATAAAGCTAAGGTTGATGCTATTGAGAAAATGCCATGTCCCAAAGATATTAAAGGTATAAGAAGTTTCCTTGGTCATGCTGGTTTCTATAGGAGATTTATTAAAAACTTCTCCAAAATTTCTAGGCCTCTCACCAATCTTTTGCAAAAAGATGTTCCATTTGTTGATGATGATTGTCTAGAAGCCTTTGAAACACTTAAGAAAGCCTTAACCACTGCACCTATTGTTCAACCACCTGACTGGAACTTGCCTTTTGAAATTATGTGTGATGCTAGCGATTATGCTGTTGGTGCTGTTCTAGGACAAAGAGTTGATAAGAAATTAAATGTTATCCATTATGCTAGTAAAACTCTAGACAGTGCCCAAAGAAATTATGCTACTACTGAAAAAGAATTTTTAGCAATTGTGTTTGCATGTGATAAATTCAGATCTTATATAGTTGATTCTAAAGTAACTATTCACACCGATCATGCTGCTATTAAATATCTTATGGAAAAGAAAGATGCTAAACCTAGACTCATTAGGTGGGTTTTATTGCTACAAGAATTTGACTTGCATATTATTGATAGAAAGGGAGCTGAGAATCCCGTAGCAGATAATTTGTCTAGAATAGAAAATGTTCTTGATGACCCACTACCTATTAATGATGATTTTCCTGATGAGCAATTAGCTGTCATAAATGCTTCTTGTAATACTCCTTGGTTTGCAGACTATGCTAATTACATTGTTGCTAAATACATACCACCTAGTTTTACATACCAACAAAAGAAAAAATTCTTCTTTGACTTAAGACATTACTTCTGGGATGACCCACATCTTTATAAAGAAGGAGTAGATGGTATTATTAGATGTTGTATACCTGAGCATGAACAGGAACAAATCCTACGGAAGTGTCACTCCGAAGCTTACGGAGGACACCATGCGGGAGACAGAACTGCACACAAGGTATTACAATCTGGTTTTTATTGGCCTACTCTTTTCAAGGATGCTCGTAAATTTGTCTCCTCTTGTGATGAATGTCAAAGAATTGGCAATATTGGTAGACGTCAGGAAATGCCTATGAATTATTCACTTGCTGTTGAACCATTTGATGTTTGGGGATTTGATTATATGGGACCTTTTCCTAAATCCAATGGGTATACTCATATTTTAGTTGCTGTTGATTACGTTACTAAGTGGGTAGAAGCTATTCTAACTAGTAGTGCTGATCATAACACTTCTATTAAAATGCTTAAAGATGTTATTTTCCCAAGGTTTGGAGTCCCTAGATATTTAATAACTGATGGCGGTTCACATTTTATTCATGGTGCATTCCGTAAATTACTTGCTAGATATGATGTCAACCACAGAATTGCATCTCCCTATCATCCTCAGACTAGTGGTTAAGTTGAACTAAGCAACAGAGAAATAAAATTAATTTTGCAGAAAACCGTCAATAGATCTAGAAAGAATTGGTCTAAGAAACTTGACGATGCACTGTGGGCTTATAGAACTGCTTATAAAAATCCTATGGGTATGTCTCCTTATAAAATGGTTTATGGAAAAGCATGTCATTTGCCTCTTGAGTTAGAACATAAAGCATATTGGGCAATTAAAGAATTAAATTATGATTTCAAACTTGCCGATGAGAATAGGTTATTTGACATTAGCTCAATAGATGAATGGAGAACCCAAGCTTATGAAAATGCTAAATTGTTTAAAGAAAAAGTTAAAAGATGGCATGATAGAAGAATTCAGAAACGGGAATTTAAAGTAGGTGAGCAAGTTCTATTGTACAATTCTCGTTTAAGATTCTTTGCAGGAAAACTTCTCTCTAAGTGGGAAGGACCGTATATTATCGAAGTAGTTTATCGCTCCGGAGCCATCAAAATAAATAACTCCGATGGCACTAATCCGAGAGTGGTGAATGGGCAAAGAATTATGCATTATATTTCAAGTACCCCTATTAATGTTGAAACTAATATTATTGAAACAATTACACCGGAGGAATACATAAGGGAGACCTTCCGGAACACTCCAGAACCCTGAAAAGGAAGAGGTATGTGATACGGTAAGTAAACCGACTCCAAAAATTCCATAAAAATACTTTCTGTCAGTTTTGGAATATTTATAAAAATACAAAAAGAAGAAACAGCCGGGGGGACCCACCTGGTGCCCACGAGGCACCAGGGCGCGCCACCCCCCCCCCCAGGCGCGCCCTGGTGGCTCGTGGGCCCCACGTGTGCCTTCCCGACTCCGTTTTTCTTCTGGATTACTTTTTTTGCAAGATAAAAAATCTATATATGGCTTTCCAGACGTTTTGACCATCGTATCGCAGAAATCTCCTCTGTTCTTGTTTCGTGCTGATTTCCTGGCAGATCTAAAAATATGTTGTCTCAAGACTCAGATGGGGAGAGCTTCATATCACACTATCTTGCAAATCCGAAGGCCTATGGGGATTTAGACCCCTATGGATTGTTCGAGGAGGATCAAGAGGCCAACATAAAGGGGATGGAAGACGCGAGTTCGGATGAAGATGATGCCCCTTTACCTCGACCTGGAGATATGCATGTGGAGTTCAAGAAGTCGAGTCTCCCAAACACAGTAAAGAAATCTAAGATTCAATTTATTCCGTCCCGTTTTCTGCAGGAGAGCAAGGATGCATTATGTAAAAGGGTATTGAAGCTTGAGCAAGAAGTCGATAATTTGAGGGAGGAAAATTTCATCCTCAAACGTAAGCTGGCCAAACTTACCATTACTCCACCACCATCATCACCGGAGAAGGACACTTGAGCACATGGGTATGGGCACTCCCCTTGGCTTGCGCCAAGCTTGGGGGAGGTGCCCCGGTATCGTATCACCATCACTTTTATTATCTTTACTTACTTTTAGTTCGATCCTCAGTTATTTCGTGATCTAGTTGAATAAAAGCTTAGCATGATCTATTTTCGAGTGTTAGTTTCGTGACCCATCTATCTATGTAATCGAGTTGAGAGCTATATAATAAAGAGTAGTTTGAGCCTGTGTTGCTTTACTTTCATGTTTCAGTCATAGCAATGAAAATAACGAAAAAGATCATATGCTAACCTTATGGAAAGTAACGACATTACATAAAGAAAAGTATAAGTGGTAAAATTTGTTGGAGGATAACAAACATAGTATTAGTCAATGATGCAATTCATGAAAGAATTAATAAGGGAAGAGAAGATTCACATGCAAATATACTATCTTGGACATCTTTTATGATTGTGAGCCCCCATTAAGTATTTTGTGTCAAATTGTTGACGTTGGACAAGGAAGACAACGTAATCAGCTATGTTTGTTCATATTCACATAGAAGTTATATTGTTATAGATCCTCCAACATGTGGTGCTTGCCCAATATCATTTCTAGTCAAAAATTCGCACTAAGTAGAGATGCTACTTGTGCATCCAAAACCCTTAGACCCAGTTTCATGTCATGAGAGTCCACTATATCTACCTATGGATTGAATAAGATCCTTCAAGTAAGTTGTCATCGGTGCAAAAAGCAATTAAAATTGCCTCTAAATATGTCTGAACTTTTATTGTAAGGGAAATAAGTGTTGTACGAGCTTGTGATGGTAAAGAAATAAAAGCGACGGACTGCATAATAAAGGTTGCTATCACAAGGGGCAATATAATGTGATGTTCCTTTGCATTAAGAGCTCTAGCATTCAAAAACAAAAAGCGCATGACAACCTCTGCTTCCCTCTGCGAAGGGCCTATCCTTTACTTTTATGTATTTTACTTTTTATGCAAGAGTCAATAGTATTCTCCTCTATTTCCTTTTTATTTTTCTCTTTTGCAAGCATCATGTGGTGGGGAAAGATCTAAGCACATATATCCAGTTGGATATGAGTGATCATCAGTTATTATTGTTGACATCACCCTTGAGGTGAATAAGTTGGGAGGCAAAACTATAAGCCCCTATCTTTCTACGTGCCTGGCTGAGACTTTTTGCTCCATATATATGTCGTGAGTGTTAGCAATCATGGAAGACTAAATGATGGTTGAGTATGTGGACTTGCTGAATAGCTCCTACATGTGACCCTTCCTAAAAATATGATGAATTGTAATTGCATTGTTGACTGAGAACATAGTTTGTTAGCTTTCAAGAAGGTTTATGCCTTATACTCCACTATTGTGGTGAATTGTTACTTGCTCATAAGAAGTTTATGATAATAAATATTGCTGCCATGATAATAAATATTGCTGTTATAATAATGATCATGATGCTTCTATGTCCGTGTTTTGTTTTTATTGACACCTCTCTCTCTAAACATGTGGACATGATTATTGATATCGGCTTTTGCTTGAGGACAAGCGAGGTCTAAGCTTGGGGGAGTTGATACGTCCATTTTGCATCATTTTTACTACTATTATTTATAGTGTTTTTAATCAATATAACACTTTGTGGAGCTATTCTAATGCCTTTTCTCTCTAAATATGCAAGATTCAGACAAGGAGGGAGAATACCGACAGCTGGAATTCTGGACCTGAAAAAGCTCTGTCAAGATACCTATTCTGCACAACTCCAAATGATCTGAAATTTTTTGGAGAATTATTTTGGAATATATAAAAAATATTGGAAGCAAAAAGTACCAGAGGGGGCCACCCAGGTGCCCACGAGGCACCAGGGTGCGCCACCCCCCCAGGCGCGCCCTGGTACCTAGTGGGGCCCCTGGCCCACTTCTGGCCCCCATTTTCTGGTATATAAGGGCATTTGACCTAAAAAAATAGAGAGAAGACTTTCGGGACAGTGGGCCGCTGTCTCGAGGCGGAACTAGGGCAGGAGCACTTTTGCTCTCCGGCGGAGAGATTCTGCCGGGGATACTTCCCTCCGGGAGGGGGAAATCGTCGCCATCGACACCACCAGCGACCCTCTCATCATGGGAGGGCTAATCTTCATCAACATCTTCACCAACACCATCTCATCTCAAACCCTAGTTCATCTCTTGTATTCAATCTTTGTCTCAAAACCTCAGATTGGTACCTGTGGGTTGCTAGTAGTGTTGATTACATCTTGTAGTTGATGCTTGTTGGTTTACTTGGTGGAAGATTATATGTTCAGATCTATTATGCAATTCAATACCCTACTGGTCATGAACATGTTGATGATGTGTGAGTAGTTACTTTTGTTCTTGAGGACATGGGAGAAGTCTTGTCATAAGTAATCATGTGAATTTGGTATTCGTTTGATATTTTGATGATGTGTATGTTCTGATTCTCTTAGTGGTGTCATGTGAACGTCGACTACATGACACTTCACCATCTTTGGGCCTAAGGGAATGCATTGTGGAGTAGTAGTTAGATGATGGGTTGCTAGAGTGACAGAAGCTTAAACCCTAGTTTATGCGCTATTCCGTAAGGGGCTGATTTGGATCCACATGTTTAATGATATGGTTAGAGTAGTCTTAATTCTTCTTTTCTAGTTGCGGATGCTTGCGAGAGGGGGTAATCATAAGTGGGAGGTTTGTCCAAGTAAGGGCAGCACTCAAGCACCGGTCCACCCACATATCAAATTATCAAAGTAGCGAACGCGAATCAAACTAACATGGTGAAAGTGACTAGATGAAATTCCCATGTGTCCTCAAGAACACTTTACTTATTATAAGAGATCGTTCCGGCCTGTCCTTTGCTACAAAAAGGATTGGGCTATATTGCTGCACTCTTTGTTACTATTGTTACTAGTCACTTGGTACAAATTATCTTGCTATCAAACTACCTGTTACCGATAATTTCAGTGCTTGCAGAAAACACCTTGCTGAAAACCGCTTGTCATTTCCTTCTGCTCCTCGTTGGGTTCGACACTCTTACTTATCGAAAGGACTACGATTGATCCCCTATACTTGTGGGTCATCAACCACCAATAATGTGTTTAGCATGGAAGATATTGAAATCCTTAGTCATGACATTGACAGGAAAAGCACACCACTCAAAATGTATTCATCTCTGTTTTAAGCAATGAGCTCTGGCACCTCTACAAATCCATGCTTACCTCTACGACGGGCTTATCTTTTACTTTTCTGTCAATTTTATTTTTGTTGAGTCAACTTCTCATTCCAACCTATTCTCTAGTTGGCAAGCATCATGTGGTGGGGAAGATCCAGACACATATATCCATTCAAATATATTTGATCATGAATTATTATTGTTGACAATTATCTCTATGATAAATAAGTTGGGAGGTGAAACATTAAGCCCCTATCTTTCTCTTTGTTCGATGGATGCTATTTGTTCGAAAAATATGCTTTGAGTATTAGCAATCATAGAAGACTATATGATAATTGACTATGTGGAGCTCTTACTTAGACTTTGGTGAAAATAAGATGCATTGAAATTGTTTGGTGACTAAGAACATAGTTGTTAAGTTTCAAAAGAATGCATTGTTTAACATGTGAATTGATTGCTACTTTGTCATGATGAGTTTTATAAGAAAGAGTTGTTGTTTACGATGCTAGAAAAAGTGATTAAAATTATCATTGATCAAACTTATGCACTATTCTAGCAATCACACTTCATAAATTATTTCTTTTATCATTTACCTACTCGAGGACGAGCAGGAATTAAGCTTAGGGATGTTGATACGTCTCCAACGTATCTATAATTTATGAAGTATTCATGCCATGTTAGCAATAATTTTATTTGGTTTTGGTGCACTTTTATATGACTTTTATATGATTTTCATGAACTAACATATTAACCTAGTGCCCAGTGCCAGTTTCTGTTTTTTGCTTGTTTTTGGTTTTCCAGAAAATCCATATCAAATGAAGTCCAAACGCAGCGAAACTTTTTGACGATTTTTTCTGGAAGGAAAGACACCCAGGAAGCTTCGAGGGAGTACCAGATGCCCCACATGGACCCCACAAGGCAACAGGGCGCGCCCAGGGGGGCGCACCCTGATGCCTTGTGGCCCCCTGTGGCACCTCATCGCATGATTCCAACGCTGAAAATTCTTATAAATACAGAAACCCCCGAAAGTTAACCTAGATGAGTTTTTCCGCCGCCGCAAGCCTCTGTTCCGAAGCGATCCCATCTGGAGCTCTGTTCTGGCACCCTGCCGGAGGGGGGAAGTCATCACCGGAGGCCATCTTCATCATCCCCGCTGCTTCCATGATGTGGCGGGAGTAGTTCACCCTCCGGGCTGAGGGTATGTACTAGTAGCTATAGGTTTGATCCCTCTCTCTCTCTCTCTCTCTCTCTCTCTCTCTCTCTTTCTCGTGTTCTTGATTTGGCATGATCTTGATGTACCGCGAGCTTTGTTAATATAGTTGGATCATATGGTGTTTCTTCCCTCTCTATCTTCTTGTGATGAATTGAGTCTTTCCCTTTGAGGTTTCGTTATTGTCGGATTGAATACTTTGGATTTGAGAACACTTGATATATGTCTTGCATGTGGATACCCGTGGTGACAATGGGGTATTCCATTGAGTCACTTGATGTATGTTTTGGTAATCAACTTGCGGATTCCCGTGACCTTGGGGTAATCTAGGCATATGGGTTGGTACACGTTTTCATCCTTCTTTCTTCGATAGAAACTTTGGGGGTACTCTTTGAAGTTCTTTGTGTGGATTGAATATTATGAATCTGAAGTTTTTTTATGCATATCGAATAATCAACTCACGGATACTTGTGGTGACATTGGAGTATCTAGGTGACATTAGAGTTGGTTGATGCGTATCATATGGTGTTATTTTAGTACGAACTCTAGGGCTGTTTGTGACACTTATAGGGATGGCTCAATAGATTGATCGGAAAGGATAACTTTGAGTTGGTTTCGTACCCTACAACAATTTCTTCTTATGTTCTCCACTAGATAAGAACTTTGGAGTGATTCTTTGTCGCACGTTGAGGGATTGTTATATGATTCAATTATGTTAACACTGTTGAGAGATTGCACTAGTGAAAGTATGAACCCTAGGCCTTGTTTTCAAGCATTGCAATACCGTTTGTACTCACTTTTATTACTTGTTACCTTGCTATTTTTATTATTTCAGATTACAAAAACCTATATCTACTATCCATTCTGCACTTGTATCACCATCTCTTCGCCGAACTAGTGCACCTATACAATTTATCATTGTATTGGGTGTGTTGGGGACACAAGAGATTTCTTGTATTTGATTGTAGGGTTGTTCAAGAGAGACTATCTTCATCCTACACCTCCCACGGATTGATAAACCTTAGGTCATCCACTTGAGGGAAATTTGCTGCTGTCCTACAAAACTCTGCGCTTGGAGGCCCAACGGAGTCTACAAGAATAAAAGTTGCGTAGTAGACATCATAGAACTCCAAGAAGACCGAGGAGAACATTGTATTGAAGATCAAAGAGAGAGAAGAAGCCATCTAGCTACTAGCTATGGACCCATAGATCTGTGGTGAACTACTCACGCATCATCGGTAGGGCAGCAAGGTTGATGTAGAAGCCCTCCGTGATCGATTCCCCCTCCGACAGAGTACCAGAAAAGGCCTCCAAATGGGATCACGGAAAAACAGAAGCTTGAGGCAGCAGAAAAGTTATTTTGGGTGGCTCTCTGTTGGTTTCCCAATATTTGAGAATTTATAGAAGTGGAATTAGGTCAGACGGAGCCACGTGGGGCCCACAAGGTAACAGGGTGCGCCATGTTGCCTTGCTGTCTCCTCGTTTACCGTCTGTTCTCCTCCCGAAGCTTCTAGGGTCTCTTATGTCCAAAAAAATATCGTCAAAAAGTTTCGTAGCGTTTGGACTCCGTTTGGTACTGATTTTCTGGAAAACCAAAAAAAAGCAGAAAACTACAACTGGCACTAGGCACTGGGTTAATAGGTTAGTTCCCAAAAATGATATAAAATAGCATATAAATGCATATAAAACATACACGATTGATAATTTAATAGCATGAAACAATAAAAAATTATAGATACGTTGGAGACGTATCAGCATCCCCAAGCTTAATTGATGCTCGTCCTCGAGTAGTTAAAAAATGATAAAAACAGAATTTTTGATGTGGAATGCTACCTAACATGTTTATCATGTAATCTCTTTACAGTATAAATATTGAGAAACAATGAATTAAAAACATCAACATAATAATATCCATGAATATAAGAAGCATAATCTTTAAACTTTCAAAATATACAATCCTTAACGAATGCTATTCCCCACTAATTTTATCATGTTAGCATGGCATGACTCCGCCTTCACTGCATAAATATAAATCATGAGCACCCTGGTGTTAAACCAGGCAATTGGATCATACTTCTAACGCGCTTCAGCATTTTTAACTTCACGCAATACATGAGCGTGAGCCATGGACATAGCAGAATGCGGTGATAGGGATCAATAGGAGAAGTCAAAAAGGAAGAAAGTCTCACATCAACTAGGTGGATCAACGGGCTATGGAGATGTCTACCAATCGATATCAATGCGAGGAGTAGGGATTGCCATGCAATGGATGCACTAAGAGCTATAAGTGTATGAAAGCTCAACTGAAACTAAGTGGGTGTGCATCCAACTTGCTTGCTCATGAAGAACTCGGGCATTTGAGAAAGCCCGTCATCGGAATATACAAGCCAAGTTCTATAATGAAAAATTCCCACTAGTATATGAAAGTGACAAATTTGGAGACTCTCTATATGCAGAACACGGTGCTACTTTGAAGCACAAGTGTGGAAAAGGATAGTAACATTGCCCCTTCTCTCTTTTTCTCTTTTTTTTGCGCTCTTTTTGGCCTCTTTTTTTTTACCTTTTTCGTCCGGAGTCTCATCCCGACTTGTGGGGGAATCATAGTCTCCATCATCCTTTCATCACTGGGACAATGCTCTAATAATGATGATCATCACACTTTTATTTACTTACAACTCGATGAAAACTATACAGAATGACTCTATATGAATGCCTCTGGCAGTATACCGGGATGTGCAATGATCTAGCATAACATGTATGAAAATGATGAACGGTGGCTAAGCCGCAAATACTAAGTCAGCTACATGATCATGCAAAGCAATATGACAATGAACACAAGTCATATGACAGAACGGTGGAAGTTGCATGGCAATATATCTCGGAATGGCTATGGAAATGCCATAATAGGTAGGTATGGTGGCTGTTTTGAGGAAGATATAAGGAGGCTTATGTGTGATGGAGCGTACCATATCACGGGGTTTGGATGCACCGGCGAAGTTTGCACCAACTCTCGAGGTGAGATCGGGCAATGCACGGTACCGAAGAGGCTAGCAAATTGCGGAAGGGTGAGAGTGCGTATAATCCATGGATTCACATTAGTCATAAAGAACTCACATACTTATTGCAAAGCCTATTAGCCCTCGAAGCAAAGTACTACTCGCATGCCCCTAGGGAGGAGGTTGGTACGAGTTAACCATCACGCACCCCCGATTATAACAGCACTCAAGGATTTCATTTCAGACCTAAGAATGATCGGACCTCCCCACCATGCCATGACCAACACTTAGATGAGAAGTTAATAAAAAACTTTAATACCAATATTTCTACTTACCAATGATCATGAACCAATATCCTTTCATATTACGACATCAATATCATTAAACCACACGTTTCATATTTAGTGATCTACATGAAAGTTTTTATTAGATCCCTCTTGAATAACTATCCTTTATGGACTAGTCTTATAATCCGTGCAAATTGCCATTACTATTTATTAGACTCTCAAAAAGATTTAAGTGAAGCATGAGAGTTCAACTATTTCTTTAAAATAAAACCACCGCCGTGCTCTAAAGGATATAAGTGAAGCACTAGAGCAACTGCCTAGCTCAAAACATATAAGTGAAGCACATAGAGTATTCTAACAAATCACAAACAAATGTGTGTCCCTCTCAAAAGGTGTGTACAGGAAAAGATGATTGTGGCAAACTAAAAAGCAAACAAAGAAAAGAAAACTATGGCACAAGACGCTCCAAGTAAAACTCATATCATGTGATGAATAAAAATATAGCTCCAAGTAAGTTACCGATAGATTGTAGACGAAAGAGGGGATGCCATCCGGGGCATCCCCAAGCTTAGACGCTTGGGACTTCCTTGAATATTACCTTGGGGTGCCTTGGGCATCCCCAAGCTTAGGGTCTTGCCGCTCCTTATTCCTTCATCCATCGTGATCTCACCCAAAACTTGAAAACTTCAGCACACAAAACTCAATAGAAACTTCGTGAGATCCGTTAGTGCAATAAATCAATCATCCACTTTAGGTACTGTTATAAACCCATTAATAATTGTTCTTGCATAATACCTACTATATTATAACTCTTCCATGACTTATACTCCCCACCCCCCCCCCCCCGAAATAATCCATAGTTTCATTAAAACAAGCACACTATGCAATAAAAACAGAATCTGTCTAAAACAGAACAGTACGTAATGACAGAATATTATCTATACTTCTGTAACTCCAAAAATTATGAAAAATTAGGAAAACGTAAAAAAATTGTATCCCAATAATGTGTAAAAATTTCAGATTATTCTGACATTCCAGTACGGAAGTTAAAATCAAATACTGGGCACAAAACTTTCTGTTTTCAAACAGCATCAATTATACTATCATCCCAAAGGCATTACTTGGCACAAACACTAATTAAAAGATAAAAACTCAATCATAACAGTAGCTAAAATTGTGTGACACAAGAAAAATAAAAATTTCAATAAAGATAAATATTGGGTTGCGGCGGGCAAGAGGGTCGTCACTCCCCTCGAACTCATTACTTGCAAGGATTAAATCTTGTAGTAGTAGATAGATAAATTGAAAAACAAAATAAAAGTAAATAAATTGCAGCAAGTAAATTTTAGTTTTGTTTTTCTATTTAAGATAGACTCGGGGGCCATAGTTTTCACTAGAGGCTTCTCTCTCGAACACATAGCATACGGTGGGTAAACAAATTACTGTTGGACAATTGATAGAAAAGCGCATAGTTATGATGATATTCAAGGCAATGATCATGTATATAGGCATCACATCCAAGACAAGTAGACCGACTCCTGCCTGCATCTACTACCATTACTCCACCCATCGACCGCTATCTAGCATGCATCTAGGGTATTAAGTTAATAAAAACAGAGTAACGCCTTAAGCAAGATGACATGATGTAGGCAAAGTAAACTCAACTAATATGAATAAACCCCATCTTTTTACCCTTAATGGCAACAATACAAATACATGTCTTGTCCCCTTTCTGTCACTGGGATATATAGCACTGCAAGATTGAAGCCATTACAAAGCACCTCTCCTGCTGAAGATAAATCAATCTAGTTGGCCAAACCAAACGAATAGATCGGAGAGAAATACAAAGCTATAACAATCACGCATAATAAAGTTCAGAAAAGACTCAATTACTTCTCATGAATATTCAGATCATAAACCCACAATTCATCGGATCCCAACAAACACACTGCAAAAGAAGATTACATCGAATAGAACTCCTAGAAGATCGAGGAGAACATTGTATTGAAGATCAAAGAGAGAGAAGAAGCCATCTGGATACTAGCTATAGACCCGTAGGCCTGTGGTGAATTACTGACGCATCATCGGTAGGGCAGCAAGGTTGATATAGAAGCCCTCCGTGATCGATTCCCACTCTGGCAAAGTACTGGAAAAGGCCTCCAAATGGGATCGTGGAAGAACAGAAGCTTGCGGCGGTGGAAAAGTTATTTTGGGTGGCTCTCTATTGGTTTCCCAATATTTGAGAATTTATAGAAGTGGAATTAGGTTAGACGGAGCCACGTGGGGCCCACAAGGTAACAGGGCGCGCCCTATTGCCTTGCCGTCTGGTCTCCTCCCGAAGCTTCTAGGGTATCTTATGTCCAGAAAAAATCTTCAAAAAGTTTCGTAGCATTTGGACTCCGTTTGGTACTGATTTTCTGGAAAACCAAAAACAAGCAGAAAACAACAACTGGCACTAGGCACTGGGTTAAAAGGTTAGTTCCCAAAAATGATATAAAATAGCATATAAATGCATATAAAACATCCAAGATTGATAATATAATAGCATGGAACAATAAAAAATTATAGATACGTTGGAGACGTATCAGCATCCCCACGCTTAATTCCTGCTCGTCCTCGAGTAGGTAAATGATAAAAACAGAATTTTTGATGTGGAATGCTACCTAACATGTTTATCACGTAATCTCTTTATGCTATAAATATTGAGAAACGATGAATTAACAACATCAACATAATAATATACATGAATATAAGAATCATAATCATTGAACTTTCAAAATATACGATCCTTAACGAATGTTATTCCCCACTCATTTTATCATGTTAGCATGGCATGACTCCGCCTTCACTTCATAAATATAAATCATGAGCACCCCGGTGTTAAACCAGGCAATTGGATCGTACTTCTAACGCGCTTCAGCATTTTCAACTTCACGCAATACATGAGCGTGAGCCATGGACATAGCAGAATGCGGTGATAGGGATCAATAGGAGAAGTCAAAAAAGAAGAAAGTCTCGCATCAACTAGGCGGATCAACGGACTATGGAGATGTCCATCAATCGATATCAATGCGAGGAGTAGGGATTGCCATGCAACGGATGCACTAAGAGCTACAAGTGTATGAAAGCTCAACTGAAACTAAGCGGGTGTGCATCCAACTTGCTTGCTCATGAAGACCTCGACATTTGAAGAAGCCCGTCATCGGAATATACAAGCCAAGTTCTATAACAAAAAAATTCCCACTAGTATATGAAAGTGACAAAATTGGAGACTCTCTATATGAAGAACATGGTGCTACTTTGAAGCACAAGTGTGGAAAAGGATAGTAACATTACCCCTTCTCTCTTTTTCTCTCTTTTTTTGTTGGGCTCTTTTTGGCCTCTTTTTATATATATATATTTTTTCTTTTTGTCCGGAGTCTCATCCCGACTTGTGGGGGAATCATAGTCTCCATCATCCTATCCTCACTAGGACAATGCTCTAATAATGATGATCATCACACTTTTATTTACTTACAACTCGATGAAAACTATACAGAATGACTCTATATGAATGCCTCTGGTAGTGTACCAGGATGTGCAATGATCTAGCATAACATGTATGAAAATGATGAACGGTGGCTGAGCCACAAATACTAAGTCAGCTACATGATCATGCAAAGCAATATGACAATGAACACAAGTCATATGACGAGACAGTGGAAGTTGCATGGCAATATATCTCGGAATGACTATGGAAATGCCATAATAGGTAGGTATGGTGGCTGTTTTGAGGAAGATATAAGGAGGCTTATGTGTGATGGAGCATGCCATATCACGGGGTTTGGATGCACCGGCGAAGTTTGCACCAACTCTTGAGGTGAGATCGGGCAATGCACGGTACCGAAGAGGCTAGAAATGTGCAGAAGGGTGAGAGTGTGTATAATCCATGGATTCACATTAGTCATAAAGAACTCACATACTTATTGCAAAGCCTATTAGCCCTCGAAGCAAAGTACTACTCGCATGCCCCTAGGGAGGAGGTTGGTAGGAGTTAACCATCGCGCACCCCCGATTATAACAGCACTCAAGGATTTCATTTCAGACCTAAGAATGCTCAGACCTCCCCACCATGCCATGACCAATACTTAGATGAGAAGTTAATAACAAACGTTAATACCGATATTTCAACTAACCAATGATCATGAACCAATATCCTTTCATATTACGACATCAATATCATTAAACCACACGTTTCATATTTAGTGATCTACATGAAAGTTTTTATTATATCCCTCTTGAATACCTATCCTTTATGGACTAGTCTTATAACCCGTGCAAATTGCCATTACTATTTATTAGACTCTCAAAAAGATTTAAGTGAAGCATGAGAGTGCAACTATTTCTTTAAAATATAACCACCGCCGTGCCCTAAAAGATATAAGTGAAGCACTAGAGCAACTGCCTAGCTCAAAAGATATAAGTGAAGCACATAGAGTATTCTAACAAATCACGAACAAATGTGTGTCCCTCTCAAAAGGTGTGTCCAGCAAAAGATGATTGTGGCAAACTAAAAATCTAACAAAGAAAACAAAACTATGGCACAAGACGCTGTCGGTGTACTAAGACATGGGTGCCCTCGTACCCAGACTTGTGCACAGACAGTTGTAGCCTCCCTTCCAGCAAGCGCTTGACAGAGGATAACTATGACTCAAGACCCAACACCAAGACTGTGAAGAAGACCTCAAGGCAGGTCATCGAGAAGTACTATTCTCGTACTGAAGATTGACGCTGCCCTTACCGGCAAGCTTCGCCCCGGCAAGGTGAAGACCAAGACTATGGCTGCCGGCAAGCCCCGGCAAGCTCTGTGCTAGCAGGCTTGTTTCTATCCCATTACCGCTCCACCTCACCATCGACCAGATAGGCTCGTATGCTAGGTGTCGAGCGGGCAGGCAGTCAACATAGCCGGCCAAGGCACGTGTCAGCACGCCACACCAAGATTAACTTTAATGACACCCGTCCCTGGGACGTGTCAAGATTACAGGAGGGCGCCAGGACTGGTGGTACAGATCTTTTGCCCAAGGCCTTGCCTCCCCAACGTAGCACCTAATGGTACATTAAATGCGTTTGTCTTACCCGTTGGAAGATAGACGTGGTGACGGTGCAAGTCACTATTCATACTCTATAATGACCGTATTAGCCATTGTGGTAACCCCTTGGCCTATAAAAGGAGGCCCACGGCTACAGGTAGAACGGTCGATACCCAGCTCAATTACACACGATGGCTGCATTTCCCGTGCACCTTGCCAGAAAACCACGCTCCTTGTAATTTGGGTTCGTACACGATCAAACACTGAACAGGAGTAGGGTTTTACGCTCATAGCGGCCCGAACCTGGATAAACCCCCAGCGTATTCTTGCACCTACTGAAAATCTGCTCTTTGTCCCATGGCTCCTCTACTGTTTTTTGCCCACCCAACATGAACCACATAGAAGACCCGAGATGAACCAGATAGTAGACAGAGATACTATTCGTTGCTGCCTCGATATGTGCCCCGCAAGCATTTTAAAACTCAAGTCTGAACATTAGTTTGGACCTGACTCAGAGTCTAAGAGGTGAACAGGACGATAAAGTAACAGGTAATATTAATCGATGTATGACGTAAGCAGACGCGAAAGAGTGCGACCTCTCTTCCGGAACTGTTTAGTCGACAGGTTCATCTGCTCAGTCGATGATGGTAATGCAGTTGGTGTGGCTGCCGGCAACAGGGAAGAAGATCTGAGGCGGCAAAAGAAGGTCTGGAGTGGGGATCTCTGCTGCGGTGGACGCTTCCGTCGATGGAGCAACTTAGGTGGGGTGGACAACTGCACGGCAGGAGCGGGACAAACCACACAGAGTTTTCTTTGACACCTATCTATAAATGAAGTAAATCTGTAAGGGCTCCTTTGAACTGGAGGATTCTAAAAACGCATGGACTGGAAAAACACAGGAATAGGATAGGAATGCACGTGCAAAACAGAGCATTTGCAAACACAGGATTTCTATCAAACTGGGTGTTTGGTTCACAGGAATTGGAAGAACACAGGAGTGCAGAGAAACATGGTCAAATTAAAGTCAAACCACATGAAAATGTAAAGTTAGAATCTTATTATGCCACTAATGCACTTAGTCTTGTTCTTCATGCATAGGAATTTGTAAAGGACGTCCAAGTGGATATTAAAATTCCGACGTTTTTTCTTTATGAGATACACCAAAGGAAAAAAAAATCCTCCAGTTTTGCTTTGCTCCATTCCTTCTAACCAAATGCATGAATAGTAGTACCATAGGAAACTTTCCAAGTCCTATGTTTTCCTTCACTTTTTCTTTGAACCAGTGGCAATTCTAGTAGGCAGTCTTCAATAGGATGAAGCCTGCCCACGAATAATGTTTTTGTACTACTACTATTTTGGACACAACCAACTAGCTCAACTCCCAGGCCCATCTACACATGCACGGCTCCAACACGCAGAAATAAAAAATGATCGCTTCCGAGAGAGTACAACATGGATAGCTAACTTGCCTACTACCTCACTGCTTGTCATATGGGAGAATCTATTCGTATTTCTCGTTACTATGTGTTCTCAGTGGGTGTTCTTGCCTGCATGAACTGGATATTTTTCAAAAAGAAACCTAAAGTTTTTCAGTATATACTACATGTGCTCTATTGTACTCTGAGTAAATTTGAGCTTATATGGACAACATAAGTAGGTCCATTATTCTGGTTAAAAAAATTATATCTTTAAAAAAACCAAACAATTCAGTAATAGTACATGTTCCCATTGTAATTTGAAATTTTGTGAGCTTATTTGGTGCACATGATTATGAGATAATGGCTATCTTGCTAAACCGATTCAAATTGTGGTTCAAAAGAGCATTTATTTTTCTCCCTGTTAACTTTGAGACCACCCTCCATTTCTTTCTAGATTTGCAACTGCTTTGAACCTAAGGATCCCTAAGGGATAGACATGAATGTAGAGTAAAAAAGTGATGCGACGAATGTACAACCTCTTTGGCGTAGCCTTGTCGACCTCGGCATCATTGGGTTGGTCGTGGAGGATGGTGCGGCTGGTGTGACTGTCGGAGGCGGGGAAGAAGATCTGAGGCGTCTGGAGACGGCGCCGAGGGTACTGCTCCGTTGTGATGGACGGTTCCGTCGTTGGAGCAGCTCCGATGAGGTGTACGACAACGAGGCTGAAGCAGGACAAGACAGACAACGTTAATCTGAAGTGGGATTCTAATAGCATCTGCAATAGATGATGTAAAATACATCAGCAAACAGTGCTAGATGTAAAATGCATCAGCCGCGCCACGGTTGCTCCGACAGATGATGTAAAAACTGTTGACTCTGAACTTAATTGAAGAACCTGAATTGTACAGTCGAATCTGAATTTTACTGACGAAACTGAATTTATTGTCGAAACTGTTTCCACTAGTTGCAGAGCACTGCAATAGAAGTTTAGGCCGCTCGAGCACTAGTAGCTCTCAAAGCAGTGATCTAATCAGCAGCCGCTCGAGCAGTGAATGCACTAGCAGAGAGCAACTCATGCAGCTGCAGTAGCTATGCCCAGAGCAGCAGCGTGAGCGAGAGCTAAAGCAGTAACTCGTGTAGCTACAGCAGGTCATGTAGCAGTAGCAGCAGCGCGAGCGAGAGCAAGAGCAGAGCACAACAGCAGCACGAACAAGAGCAAGAGCAGAGCAGCAGCGCGACCAACAACAAGAGCAGAGAAGTAGTGTGAGCGAGAGCTGGAGCAGCAACAGCAGCATGAGCAAGAGCCAGAGCAGCAGTAGCTCCTGCTGGTGTGGACGCACCGCCGAGGGAGCAACGCCATCGGGGAGAGACGCCAAGGAGGAAGTGGCCGGCGACGCCGCCGTCGATGGAGACGCGCCATGGCGGCTCGGGATCGAGCACCTGCAGCCCCGTGAGATCGAATAAAAGAGAAAATGCAGCAATGAGTGTAGAACCTCCTTGGTGGCGCCGAGTAGGCTTCAGCTTCATCGAAGGAATTGGAGAGGGTGCTGCGGTTTCAGTGGGGCAGGTAAAGATGGCGCTATGGGAATGGAGGTGGCGCGTTAGACGAGGCAAACGTCAGGGTAGCTCCTTGGAGGTGGAGGACGGGGCGGCTGAACCGGCGGGATGACGAGATCGACGATGGATCCTCATCCAGAGTGGTGGATGAGGGAAGTCGAGTTGTTGCTGTGGACGACGTCGTCGGGGAAGAGGCTTCGGCTGGGCGGCGGTCGGGTGGCGGACGGAGGAGGGTGTGGTTTCGCGGGTTTTGGCGGCCTCAATGTACGAATGGGGGTAACGCAGGGGAAGAGTGGGGGGAGCCATGGCTTAGGGACGCGCTTGTCCGAAATTTGGGGTAAGTTTTGAAAGTACCCCCACCCGTTTTAACCATGGGACGTCGAGGCGGTATTTCCGGCTGAGGGGTAGAAGGGGGATTTCACGTGTTGGGCGGCGCGACTGATTTCGGATGAGGAGGGAGTTTTCGCGCGCGTTGAAATTTCACGATAACAAGGCGTGGGTTGAAGAGGCGGGAGTTTCGCACCATAAGAGACAAAGAGATACTCTAGCTTTAAAATTTTGGGATAACAAGGCGCGGCTTCGAATTTCGGGAGAACAAGCTTAACGTGTACAAAAAAACAAAACAAAAGACAATTCGTACAAGACGAGAGAGAGTCATGTCCTGTTTTACAATATTACTACAAATGCCATTCAAAACCAACAACAAATAACTAAATAATTCGGTAGAACAAGCTTAGCGTGTACAGTACCAAATCAATTCGCACTTCCCTCAACAACAACAAATCAACAACAACAAAAAAACAAATCAAAACACTCCCGCAAAAAAACAAATCAAATCAAAACACTGTCGTCTACCATATTGACTCAATTTGAATCAATTTTCCCTATTTGAATATGATTGTTGTCAAGTTATACCATCATTTAAATATTATCTTGATAACACAATACATGCATATAGTAGTAATCCTATTTAAATATGAACTACATGTACCATACGATCTCCAATTCAAATATTTGTATCCATTTTATGTTGACTTCAAATCACAGTATATTTCATGCTCTAGCTAGACGTTCAGAATGATCTAAACCTTGTTTTCATATGTTTAATGTGTTTAACACACACAATGCATACCCCCCCCCCCCCCCGCACACACACACATCATTTAGGTGTTAGCTACGAAAGCCACACATTATCTCAAATTCGAATAGTTATGTCCATGCATGGATGCAATGTGGTCAAACGATGCCTGCCATCGGTGTCTCAAATTCAAATCAATTTGGGCTTGCTCGACGTGTATATAGTATTGTATGTTCGATTCAAAACCACACGCATATCTCCATTATATTCATGCATCCATGGGTTATAAACATCATGATCTCTTATTCAAATATTTGAATCCACTTTTATATTGATTATCATCTATGTGAGTCTTTTACACCCACACACACACTCCTCCTCTCTTTGTGGATATATACAACTAACTTTCCTATCGTGCATGCATATATATATGCACACACACTCCCCACTCGGCATCCTCTACATCGCGCACACACGTTCTAGGTCGGTCTCCCACGATCTCTCTAGGTCTCTCCATCTGCCTCTTTCCCACACACACCAATCGATATACCCCTCTAGCTAGGTCTGCCTAGCTACCACACACAAACATGTACACATATGGTCCTACCCTCCTCTCACCATCCATGCCTCCCACCCTAACTCTGAGGAACGCGCGCACTGTCGCCCCCTCTGTTGTTATCCATCTCGCACTCGTACACTGTCTCAAGCTAACTAACTAATAGGCCTCTTGCACCATCTCCTAGGTAGGTAGGTAGCTAGCTAGCTGCACCCCTCCCCCCCACACACACACCTCTCCCTCTCTTTGTCACTCTGGGAGTTCTTTATCTTTGACACATGCATGCATGTGCACCAATCAATTTCCCTCTATGTGTAGCCAGGTCTCTCTCGCTATTTCCCCACACAAACCGACCAATCTATATCTCTAGTTAGGTCTCCCCCTCTTTTCCCACGTACACACATCGACAGAACTACGACCTCTCTTGATAGGACCGCCTACCACACACACATTAATTGTCCCTCCCCATCTCATCATCCATGCCTTCCGCTTTATCTATCAATCAGACGCGCGCACCCACGCACGTTCTCATCCCCTCTCTTTAATTATCGATATCGTACTTGTACTCCTTCCTTATCTTCGTCTACCTGGCCTCTCGCGCCATCTTCAAGCACCCCCTCTGTCCCAGCGCTTGTATGCTCATAAAGTTCTTCCCTCTATCCGTCTCTATCGATATCTGGCGTAAACGATCCTTTCCCTCTCTTCTCGTATATCGCCCCCTGCACATACATATACTATGTATGTAGGCCTCTCTTTGACACAAACATATGTATAGAGGCATGTCGCACACACCATCTCTCTCTCTCTCTCTCTCTCTGACACACCCACTAGGTGGAATACATGTACGAAGAGAAGATGTGCACGCACGCATGCACTCCTTCCCTCATACACACACACGGGTACACGGTGGAGCACATTTCTATAAGAAGAGGCAACCCACGTGATTGATAATTTGACGCGTGTAGAAAGGCTTTTTAGATGATGTGGCACTAGTACTTCCGATACGTGCAAAGCAACAAAGTTGGATTTCCAATAGCATGGCACTACTTCGTAGGAAACAAAATACGAGGAAGATCTTGTTTAGGGTGACGTCTCTCTTTTTCAGTCAATATATTTATGAATAAAATGATGTGGGGGGGGGGGCATCAATGAAGCCACGCGGCACATGTGGAGGTGTTGGTTGCTAGCTTCCTGTGTGGATTTGATCGCACTGACGTGCCGATGGTTCTAGAAGAATGTAGACACTTTTTTTAGGGTGGGTACACTTAGGTTACTGTAGACGTGAAACCAAAACACCTAGACTGTTGGATTAACATCAATAAACGGCTGATATCACGTCACACGTGAACGATTGAGAATTTCAAAACTAATTATAGAAATAGCCAGCAGCGGGCTCCTCTTTTTTTTGGTCTGAGAGGTTGCGGGCGTCTGGCTCCGCCACGATGGCCTCCGAGAGTGCGGGCCTACATACGTGTCCGAGAAATGTATGCAAACCGTCGGCCAAACTCCCACGCCTCCGCTCTAGTAAAAAAAACTCCCTCACTTCCCGTGCTGGAAAAACACCGCCCTCGCCTTTCTAATGGGGATTTCTATCGACCGATCTCATTAAGGAGTGAAAGCAAGTGTTACACTTTACATATTATTAAGTTAGGTGGTAAACTTACAGCCCGTCGCGTTCGTGTCACACCAACACACGGTCGGTCCGGCCCGCCGCTCACCAAAGGGATGCACATCGGCTTGGTGCGTCACGGACATGTGCAACCGCATGTGAGTAGTAACACGAACAGACGGTCGGTCCGGCCCGCCGCTCACCGAAGAGACACGCATCGGCTTGATACATCACTGACATATACGACCGCATGTGAGGAGTAGCAAACTGACAGGCCAAGATCCCCCGCCTACCGCGTGCCAAAAGACCAGCCTTTTTAATAATTCTATAGATCGCACCAAGGAGCAGACCATGGCTCCCTCAGTTGCGAACGCTCGCGTGGCAGTTTTGTAAAATGCCATGGCATTTCTTTTTTTTACTGCTGTTTTCATCCAATAACTGGCACCGTCGGATGCAGATCTTACGGTTACTGGGGCGTTCGCCAGGAATAGCCTAGAGGCGAATTATTGACTATTTTTTTCACACGCATTACATCGACACATATCATCTCTCTCCCTCTTTCCCACGCACACACCTACGCTCACGAGTCTCTCGAGACTTCTCGCACACACCATCTCTAGCTCTCTAGGTCGATGCCACACACATACACTTGTACTCTAGGTTTAGTATGTCATACACGAAGAGAAGAGGTGCACACACGCACTCGTCCTCTCTCACACACGCATCTGTAGCTATAAATCGTAGTGTTCTCAACCATCCGATTCGCTCTATCAAAGGTTCACGTTGCTCCTTGGCCTTTAGATTGAAAGGTTCAAAACGCGGAGGCTCAGCTGGAGGCGCGAGGTTTTGCTTAATGTGGGTACCGCACACAGCACCAACACGACACGAGATTGGTCTGCCTGGTGCGCAGTTGGGTGAGTACTAGTAGTACTACTTTGATGTGTCACGTCAACTCGCAGAAGTATGCAACACTTCCTTAACAAACAAACATATAAGCAGCTTATATTTAGGTTTATTTCTTACCCAAAAGATCTTATATCCAACAGTCACAAAATATCCCTTGGACTGTTGGGAATTACTTCAACTGCTGATGTGATGTTAAAGTAATTGCTGCATCGCCACCAAAATCCACCATCTCTTAAGGTAAAGTAGACCAAACTAAACCCTACATTAGCATATTACTAAGATAACTAGAAGGCATTGTGGAATCATTTAGGAGGTGAGCTTGTCAATCTGAATGTGGAGGGACACCGTCCTCGACGACCCAGCCCCGGCCAGCAGCTTGGGCGGCACTATCAAGAAGGTCAGCTCCTCCACGGCACCGGCGCCGGGCTCCTTGCTGCTTGTCACCTCGATTTCCTCCTTGACGGCATCGGTCCTGCCGTTGGGCGCCCCCGGCGGACCGTTTGCCCACACCTTGGCCGCGTAGTGCGGCGGTGGGGACGCCCCCGCTCTGATGCAGATGACCGACACGACGATAGGCGTGCCGATGCTGAGCGCGCCGCTGACCACGAAAAACATGTGGCCGTCCTCCTCCGCGAACAGCAAGCGTCGTGGCTGCAACACCGGCACCTGCAGCTGGAGCACCTTGCCATACTGGATCCTATGCATGGGCATGGGGTGCACAGTGATGAGGTGGTTGGGGAGTGTCGGCGGCGGGCCTTGATAGCCGCAGCTGGGCATGGGGCACTTGCACGGCGCGAGCGGACACGCGCTTTGGTCATCGTGGAGCTTGTGGTAAGTCACGTAGAGCCCACAGCCTTCATGCAGGCACTCCACCCTCGCCGAGGAGAGGACGGCGTCCATCGCCGTGTTGCGCACGTCGAAGCCACCACCGCGCTCACACTTCTGGCACTGCCGCTGGTTCCCGGGCCGCTCGCCGCGGCAGTCCGCACAGGCCAGGTGTCGTCCCTTGCACTGCACAAATCAATCAAACACCACATCAATCCAGAAAACTGTGCCTTGCTCGATCAGCCGAACGGACGAGATGTATTCGAACCTCGTACACCGGAGGCTTCAAGGGGTGGAGGCAGAAGGGGCAGTGGAGCATGGTGAGGTCCATAAAGACATCCATCGTCGGGTCCTGTTCCGTCGGCATGATCCCGCTCTCCTCGTGCACCACCATCTCTCGCTTTACGGTCGGGGCATTAGAAAGTTTTACCATCACATGTTCATACTTCAAGGTGCATTAAATCAACACATGAAAGGATCAAAAGGAAACTCACGGCATACATGCATGCATTGTAATTTATGCATCGGTAAACACAACTTCTTGAGAAAATCGAGTGTACTGCTTTGATGTGTCGCGTCAACTCGTACAACAAGGAGAAGCTTGATTACTATGCCCTCTTCCTCGCCCATGTACGAGGAGAATGTGACACCATGGTTTTTCCCAGCTTTTCTTTTCAAAATTTATTTGAAATTCTAGTTGGAATTTGGCTTGGATTTGTTTATGAATGGCTCCATGGACTTATAACTTGGGAATATTTTTGATTTTCCTTCCCAAGTGACTCAGGCTCCCAAAAACTTCTCCCAAGTCATGTCACTTCCATTCTTGCTCAATCTCAGTTTTATCCCAATTTAATATTCCTTTTTCCATTAAAGGAATAACCCTTTGAGCTCTAGGTTGTGAAGTAATCTATATTTCTGTTCTTTCAAAAATTCCAAGAAAATTCTCATAAATTCTTTGGACCATATAAACCTTGGATATGTGAAAATATTCAGGATTTACTCCTCATGGTGAGCACACCATCCAATCATTGTTTCTGGTCAAAATTTCAGTTTATGAAGAAACTATATCTTATATTGCTCCAAAATTCTGAAATTAATCCAGGACATTCTCCTACCCATATGATAAGTCTCCACCAATTTTTGGCTCATTTCATTCAGCCATTTTCTCTATAAAATTCCTCCAAGCTTCTATCCAGAAGGAAGCATTGTGAAGCGAGTACCCTTTATACTAACCCAATTGGGCTGAAATTTTTATAGCATCTTGACACCACCAAATAACCCACAAATACCAAGTTTCAACTCCAGAAGCCCATCCAAGCGAGTGCATCATCTTCAGCAATTTTCTGGACCAGAATTACAGTTGTGAAGCAACTAGGTTCAAAACTGGTCCATTTGATCTGAAATTTTGCCAGTATGTAAACCTTCTTACCACAAGTCAGTGTGACAAACTCTCACTCCCAAAACCCTAGCCATTTCTCCCCAGCTTCTTGCCCAAGTTTCTATCCAGAAACTTGTCTGGAAGCTCCAGTGCTGTCCAGGCCACTTCTTGCCAAACCAGTTGCATAGGGAGACCTCAGGGAGTAAGGACTACCGCGTAGACACGACTAGACGGGTCAGAGCACATCGCGTGCGCCAATGCACGCGGTGACCACGCGTCTGCCCGAGCCAAAGTCGTGCTCTGCACGCCGACCGCGTCGGACACGACCGTTCCGGACACCTCGCGCTGCTTCCCCTTGTCCTGTGGTGCCGACGTCGTCGCCACCACCCACGTACCCTCTCCAGAACGCTTTCCCACCTCCGGCGAAGCTCACCGCCATACACGGCCAAGTTCACACACGGGGCGAACAGGGCGCCGCGGTCGCCGCCATGTCCGCACGCTCTTAATGGCTCTGCACGCGTCCCGTCACTCCTGCACGCTCACGTCCACTTCAGCCCGCGCCGCGACGGCCAGCGCATCAGCCAGCTCGCCGTCCTCGCCGTGCCAGCGCAACCGTGGCGGCATCCAGCCACCACGGCCTCGCCCGGCTATAAAAGGAGCTCCCCCACCCCGTCTCCCCTCACCACTCGAGCTCTCCCTCTCCTAATCTTTGCCCAGCAGCGCCGGAGCCAGCCGGGAGGCTCTCCTGCTCCATTTCCGGTGAGGTGCTCTGCCGCTCTGCCCCTGTTTCTACCGCTCGACTCTGTCTACCCCAGCACCAACCACGGCTACCGTTGAGCTCCTGGCACTCCACTGGCTCTCCCCAACCGCTCCTCTGCTTGAGTACTCGCCGGAGTCGCCGGATCCGCCGACACCCGAAGCTCGCTACTGCCTGAGACGAAGGGGACGACGCCGTCCGGCCATCTCCCGACGAGCTGCGGGTACAGGAGTGATCGCCATAGTTCACCCGATCCATCCCCGCCCTCGCCCAGCTCCGCCGTGGCCTCTACGCCGGTGAGCATTGCCGGTGAGCCCCGCCATCTCTCTGTTCCCTCTTTCTCTATTTAAAACTGACAGCGGGCCCCGCATGTCAGCGACTCTGGGCATGCCCGAAGCGGTACGCAAGTGGAAGCGTACTTCCATTTTACGCCTTCGACGTGGCCGCTCCAGGGTTTTCTGAAATTCGGTTTAAACTCAATTTAAATCCAGAAGTTTGACTGAACTTTGACCATCAATATCTTTTAAACCATAAGTCCAAATGAGTTCATTCTTTTTGCATTATTTTTCTTATGAGCTCCTCTATTTGCTGTAAAATTTTGGTATTTTTCTCTGCTGTCTAGAATTTCTAGTCAGAGGAAAATACTTTATGTGATATTTGAAAATGTTTTCAAAAATGTTTTTCATATTGATTTGAGTAGTTGGTGAAGACTAGGAGTACTCCCACACTTCCTTGGTGCAAGGCAAGCCACAACCCTCTATTGCATAATTGCATTACAATATCATGGTTTAAATAATTATTTTAATGCTATATATGAATTATTTGAGAATGGATTAATTCATGCAATACTTTGGAAATCTTGGATAGGCAACTGTCATGTTGATGATGAGATTGTAGTCATTAGTGGATTTCAAGTTTGATGTTATCATGATGCTGTCGGACTGTGAGATTATCGTCTATGATTACTTTGTGATTCCGTCCGGTAGTTCATATATGGGATTAGCAGTAGCAGTTGATCATATTGCTCATTGGATTTTTAGTTGGTTATTGTTGTAGCTTGGATCCCTGTAATACCGGAGTCTCAGTGATGACTATGGTTACTTGGGGATAAATTCCGTCATGGTTGATCAAGTGCCACTGAATCGAGCTTTTCAGTGCAGCCACATCTGCCGGAATGGGACGGCCTTGACTTGGTCTATTCACGTGCTCTTTTATCAGTACCACCAAAGAGGGAAGGTTATGCGTGCGTGTTACCCTGATCAGGTAGACGACGATAACCTTGTGAGCCCGGTTTGGTTATTGAGCTCAGGTCCCCGTTTGGGACAGTTTGTATGGCCACGACGGTGGCAGGTGTCAAAAGTGACACAGGGGCCACCCAGGGCATGACTCGGATGGGGGATGATTGTTGGTGGTACGATAGAGGAGTCACGGGCTAGGCGAGTTTCGTTGGATGAATGTCCATGGTGTGGGTAACGTGCGCAACCTCTGCAGAGTGTAAAAATCTATTCGAATAGCCGCGTCCATGGTATTGGACACAGTTCGTACTAGGTCACACTGTCTGATCAACACCAATGATGGAATGACGTGATAATGATGGAAGAACTCGTATCTGTGTAGTAAGGCGATCGCTTGTCAGAAGGCCACTGGTAATTGTTGAGGATGATCCCGGGGATGATCGTCAGATGCTCTTAAGGTGACAATGAGTTGGTCACAAGAGTAAGTAGTTCAATCGAGTGGCCTAGATCAAAGTGGTCTCTGTAGCGGTACCAAAGGTGATTGTTGGTAGATAGTTAGCAATAGCATGTTATTATTTTCTTCCACCCTTTTAGTAACATTTGAATCTGATATAATCATGATTGCTATGATGTTGTTGTGCCTTAATGCTCTTGTTTGTTGTGAACTTGTGAGTACATTCCAAGTACTCGCCTGGCATGTCATGCCAGTTTGCAGGTGCTGCCGTGTTTGCATAGTGGAGGCATTCGAGTTGCGAGCTAGCACATGTCCCAGCCAGAGTCCCTGCGGAGTGGAGTTCATCACCGTCGTAGTTGTTTTGCTGCTATCCGTTGTTCTGCTGCTAGCTTAGAACTACCATAGCGAGTGTAGTAACGCCGTGTCTATGGAACCGTTGTAATTTCCCCAAACACTTGTACCCCATCCACTTGTAATAAAGAGCTGATTTGTTCTATGCCAAGCAGTGCCGTATTCCAGAAGACTTGATCTCTGGGCTGGAATACGGGGTGCTCCGGTCCCTCTGAGCCGGGGTGCCACAGAGAAGCTTTTGCTTACAGCACGCTCTCCCTCCCCCATGCGGTGGACATGCAGCAATTCATTCGGTGTCAGATTGCCAGAAGCATATACTAGTATTGTAGTAGTACGACTTCCCGAAGAGGCGAAGAGCCAAGCGCAACCCAAATGTGGCAGTTGTGAACGCTTGCGTGGCAGTCTCATGTGTAGGGGAGGGGCGTGGTGTGGCAGTTTTGTAAAATGCCATGGCATTTGTTTTTTTATTGTTGTTTGCGTCCAATAGGTGCCACCGTCGGATGCAGATCTTACGGTCATTGTGGCCATTGCTAGTTATAGGCTCGTGGAGAACTGTTGACTAGTCTCTTTTTGACACGCATTTACATTGATACGGCTTGAATGCCAACAAGGGAGAGGGTAGCGGTTCCCGAAACGTTGAACGGTCAATGATGCATCCTCATTCAATTAGCATGCAAAGGGAATTAATTGGAGAGGCAGAATGGAGCTAGCACTATATGAATGCAACGCAGTTTACACTCTCATATAAGGCGCCCCTCCACTCCAATCCATCTACCGAATCGTACGCACCTGCTAGTACTACGCACCTAGTCTACGCAACACTGCTCACTCCAATCCAAGACCAAGTGACCAGAAGCCACAACCACCCATGGAGGCGATGGACGCGAGCGGCAGGCGGCTGTGCCAGATGATCCACAACGCCGGCCTGCGGCCTGGCACCGAGCAGCATCTCCAGATGGTGATGGCGACCGCCAGCGTCATAGCCCTCGGCAACGACGGCTTCGCCTCTCACATGGGCGAGATGATGTCTAAGGGTGTCCCGGACTAGGGGGTACTCGGGCCGCCGGCCTATCTCTCGTGGGCCGGACTAGTGGGCCGCTCTTTACTCGTCATTGGAAGGCCGGATTGTGGGCGACCTCGTGCACTAGAAGGAAACCTCCGAAGACTTGGCGTCTCCTCCAAGGAATAATTGGCGTGACCGGCATGTTTATCCCCTGATGGTAACCGACCATATGTAACCCTAGGTCCTTCTGGTGTCTATATAAAACAGAGGGTTTAGTCCGTAGGGAGGAGAAGAAAAACCAACCTAGGGTTTAGCTCATCCGATCTCGAGGTAGATCAACTCTGTAACCTTCATACTACCACATCAATACAATCTAGCAGGACGTAGGGTTTTACCTCTTCGAGAGGGCCCAAACCTGGGTAAATCGCTATCTCTACGTTCCCTGTTACACATTGGTTCCTAGATCCACAGTTCGGACCTCCTACCCGAGATCTGCCGGTTTTAGTACCGACAATGGTGCTTTCATTGAGAGCTCCGCCGCTGGGTAACCAAGGATCAATGGCTCGCCTTGTCATCAGCGATGGCATCCGCAGCGGGGACATCTTCGTCCCCGGTCAGCTTTTTGCGTTCGGCAGCATCGTATTGCATGCCGACCCAACCGGTCACCATGACCAGGTCGTTGGCTTCGTCCCCGAGCAGGAAATCAGGTTCGGCAACCTGGAGTACATCGCCGACTCTCGGGGCGATCTGGTCTTTACTTGGTTCTCGGCTTTACCCGAGGAGCCTAACAATCCCGAGGCCTTGACCTCAGATTCTCTCCCCGTCCCTGTCTCCGGGCCGGGCCTCAGTTCGGATCTGGCCTTGAGTTCGGATCCGACCCCGACGCCAGAAAACCAAGGGTCACCCTTGGCCGAACACACTCCCAGTATTGGCGCGCCGGAGCTCAACTCCGATGGCTGCCCGAACATGAATCCGGTGGACCTCTCGTTTTTAAGCGAGATGTTAGATCGGATCCAGAAGATGAATATCGCGGATGGCCCGTCCTCAGACCAGGAGCAGGTCGGATAGGTGGCCAACCGCGCCAAATTTTGCGTCCCACCCACCTCCCACTTGGTAGCCACTGTCGAAGATTTAACCGACATCCTGAACTACGCCTCCGAGGAGGCTGACGACATGGACGAGGATATCGACGTCCTGCCTTATACGTCTCCCTCCCTTGCCACCTCCAACACCGGAAAGTGGACTTCCACCTCCACCTATGATGTTTACATGGTCGATACCCCCAAGAAGGATGGCGACACAACCAAGAAGGACAGCGACGGCCCCGCCGAAGAACCGCCTAGACGCCGACGACGGCGAGCCAGAGGGCGAGGAAACGGAAAGGAAAACAACACAGACACGAACGGTACCGGAGATAACGAGACGCCGGACAACATGGGGGAGCTCGGCGATAACACCCCCGAACAGCACCATGACGCCCCTAAAGGGCACGAGGACCAGGGCGACCCTGAGGACCCCGAGGATTCTGAGGACAGTAACTACCTCCCTCCGTCCGAAGAGGAGGATAGCCTCGGACCCGAGGATTTTGTCGTCCCAGAAGACCCCCTGGACCAGGAGAGATTCAGGCAGCAGCTTATAGCCACCGCCCGAAGCTTGAAGAGGAAGCAACAGTAGCTAAAAGCCAAAGAGGATACGCTCAACGACAGATGGACGATGGTCTTAGCAGCTGAAGAAGGCCTCAACGACCAACGCCAGGGGTCAATACAAGAGTTACCCACGGCGGCGCTTGCTCCCGGAATTCGAGGACGAGGCCCTTGAGCCCATGCCTCCCAGACGAACTTACGCAAGCCAGCCCGACCGCCCCCCTCGAGGATGGGATAGGACGGCTGGGGAAACTGAACACCCACCCGCGCCCCCTCGAGGACGGGATAGGACGGCTGGAGAAACCGAACACCCACCCGCGCTGCCTCGCCGGGCGGGCAAAGACCCGGTTCAACCGGATGACCCTCGTGATCTGCGGCACGACCAGAATGCCAGAGGGACACAGTCAAGATCCATCTATGGATCCACAGGTTACGCACCCGCTGGACGGGACGGATACCAAGCCTGGCACGATAGGAACGATAGAGCTCGGAAGCAGCACCGTGCCCGGATGACAACCGATCTCCGACATGATGTAGCCCGGGTCAGGGGCGCCGCACACCCGATGTGTTTCACAGATCAGGTGATGCAGCATCAGTTCCCTGAAGGGTTTAAACCCGTAAACATTGAACAATATGACGGGACAACTAGCCCAGCAGTGTGGATCGAAGATTTTCTTCTCCACATTCACATGGCCCGAGGAGATGACCGCCACGCCATTAAATATCTACCATTGAAGCTCAAAGGACTAGTGAGGCATTGGTTGAACAGCCTACCTGAAAACTCCATCGGGAGCTGGGAGGAGCTCGAGGATGCATTCCGAGCTAACTTTCAAGGCACCTATGTTCGGCCGCCGGACGCCGACGACTTGAGCCACGTGGTCCAACAGACCGGGGAGTCAACTCGGCAATTCTGGAACCGGTTCTTGACTAAGAAGAACCAAATTGTCGACTGTCCGGATGCCGAAGCAATCGCCGCATTTAAGCACAGTATTCGGGACGAGTGGCTCGCCCGCCAGCTCGGCCAGGATAAACCGAGAACAATGTCGGCTCTCACCTTCCTAATGACCCGCTTTTGCGCGGGTGAAGATAGCTGGTTAGCTCATCGAAGCAACCATCCCGAAGACCCCGGCACTTCAAAAGCCCGGGACGGGAACGGGAAGCCCCGGCGCAACAAGAATAATAAGCGCCGGCACACTAACAACGGCAGTGAAGCCGATGACGCAGCGGTAAACGCCGGGTTCAGCGGCTCGAAGTCAGGACCACGGAAGAAGCCTTCTAAATGAAATCGGGACGGTCCGTCCACACTAGACAGAATCTTGGACAGGCCCTGCCAGATCCACGGCACCTCGGATAAGCCCGCCAACCACACCAACCGCAACTGTTGGGTAATCAAACAGGCCAGCAAGATCACAGCCAAGGAGCAGAGCAAGGGTCCACGCAGCGAGGATGACGATGAACCTCGTGGGCCGAACAATGGAGGCCAAAAGCAGTTCCCTCCAGAGGTAAAAACCGCAAATATGATTTACGTCACGCACATACCGAAGAAGGAGCGGAAACGCACACTCCTGGATGTCTACGCCATAGAGCCTGTAGCCCCGAAATTCAACCCGTGGTCGGCCTGCCCGATCACTTTCGACCGTCGAGACCATCCGACCAGTATCCGTCATGGAGGAACATCGGCTCCGGTGCTCGACCCCATCGTGGACGGAATTCACCTCACCAGAGTCCTTATGGACAGAGGCAGTAGCCTCAACCTGATTTACTCAGATACAGTGAAGAAAATGGGGATCGACCCGTCAAGGATTAAACCCAGTAATCCCAGGCGTCGAAGCACGCTGCTCGGGATCCATAACATTGGAAGTATTCTTCGGTTCGCCCGATAACTTCCGCAGCGAGGACTTGATCTTCGATATCGTCCCCTTCCGCAGTGGTTATCACACACTCCTCGGCCCGACAACATTCGCCCGCTTTAACGTCGTCCCACACTACGCATACTTGAAGCTCAAGATGCCAGGACCAAAGGGCGTTATTACCGTCAATGGCAATACCGAACGCTCACTCCGAACAGAGGAACACATGGCCGCTCTAGCCGCCGAAGTTCAAGCCGCCGAAGAAGCATCGCAGGCCCAGTCTACCCCCAAGGCACTGGACACACGCAAACACGCCCGAGCTACGGCCTCGGCCTCGGAGCACTCCCGTGCTCACCCTAAATAGGGATACGCACCCCACAGCACGGCCTACCCAGCCGCGAAATACGTGCCTCGAGTGCACAACTTCGCGCTCGAGATCCCATGTGCAGCTGTGGGGACACATGACACAAAGGCCAAGAGCTCAGTTCGACCGAGCCATGGCCGATAGATGTTCTTGGATTAACATCAATCACAGGCACCATCTAGGGTATGATCAGCGTTAAGCTGACACAGTGTGGCGATCTCTCAAAATCCTTTCTCAAGGGCAACATTACCACTTCCGCCGAGCACACAGTCTACAACTTCACTCACACGGAAGCTTCATAAAGAGCAAAGGCGCAGACATGCAGCAGGGCATAGTAGGGACGTCAAACCACTCATGAAGGCCCTGTGTAAACCTTTCCTCTAATGTATTTATTTCTTACAGTATCTATCAAAGTTACTTCGGCAGTTCGGATCGTACAGTTGTACGTCACAAATTCAAAGGAAATAAAGACCAATTTCTCTCTGGTAATTGTGCAGTCATTCGTGTCGCATATTCCTTTCCGCTCTTTAGGCCAAAGTAAACTATTACGATACGTTCCTTTTTGTGGCCGGCTAATAGACCGGGGGCTTGCATCTTCATCTAGCTCTAAAAATCAGTCCGGCACCAATTTTATTACATGTGCTCGGCGTCACGGATATTGCATTATATGAATCAGTTCCGAATTGTGTCTTTGGTCAATAGTTGGGTTGCCCGGCTCCTGTGTTTACCCTCTTACATTCCGCATTGTTCGGCTAGGAGGGTAAAGGGAGAACCACTGTGATTGTGCTTCTAGCTAGCTTGGTTAAGTACCTCAGTGGAGAAAGCCGAAAACTGACCGTCATAGTAAGCGAGAACTGGTCGGCGATCTGATGACTAGTGTTAAACTAAATATCGTTGGAGGTTAGCCCGTGTTAAACGAAGGGTTCTCTGTCATAGGAACCACGTGATGTTGGTCTTAACCGCGGCTCGTCCGGATATCACAAACACTGGGGGCTAGTCACCAGCCCTCGCAGTTAAGCTCCTATGCCTAAGTGAAAGCACTAAAACCGCATAGTCTGATTGCCTGGTTTTCCGTACAGATAACCGCCTCCGGGCACCGAGACGTCAGCTAAGGGTTCAGGTATTACGAGAAAACACCCCATGCAGTATCTGCAAGGGGGCTGAAGCCGACGACTGGTAACTTTCAGTTTAAAAACGGCCGCACAGGAGTCAAAATTAACATAAGCATGCATTATATTCACAGCCAACAACTTGCATTGCAAGCACAACAAAAGTTTTCAACTCCTCGGATACAAGGAAAATAATCTACTCATAAATTACATCTTTTGAGCATTGGGCCTCTATAGCCCGAGCACCATCCATCACGATGGGAAAGTACTGCTCGGGGCGCCTATGCTCCCCTGGCGGCGGAGGTCCGGTGGCCACCTCGGCTGGCTTTACCTTCGGCCAATGCACCATTGTTTTGCCGAAGGCCATCCGAGCCCCCTCAATGCACATGGAGTGCTTCCAGGCTTTGATCCGGGGAGTGGCGTCGTACAGCTTCTGCACCAAACCGAAGTAGCTGCTCGGTAGTGGCTCCGAAGGCCATAACTTGACGCAGAGGTCCTTCATCGCCGGCTCCGCCATCCGATGCAACTCCATCAGCTGCTTCATCTGGTTGTTGAGGAGGGGAGGGTGTTCGGGCGCTTGAAATTGCGCCCAAAATAGCCTCTGCTCGGCGGGACCCTCCTGGGCGGCGAAGAAACTGGCCGCGTCAGCCGCACTCCTCGGGAGGTCCGCAAAGGCGCCTGGGGAACGCCACACTCGTGTGAGCAAAGCGAACCTGTTACCACCAAAGACACTTTGCAGCAAATACGGCTTACCATCCGCAATGAGCTTCACTTGGCAGAGTTCTTCCTGGTAGCCGCGCACCTCCGTCCGCGCTTCCTTGGCAACCGACCCCAATGAGGTTAGCTCGGCGGCCTGCTCTTTATTCTTCTGCTCAAGGGCCTCATCCGTGAGCTCCTGTTACCACCAAAGACACTTTGCAGCAAATACGGCTTACCATCCGCAATGAGCTTCACTCTGGCTTCGTGCTTCTGACTAGCGGTTTTCACCGTAGCCAGTTCGGCAGCTGCCTGTTCGGCTGCCGACCTCTGCTCTGCTGCTTCTAGCTGCGCCGTCCTCAGCGCGGCCCTGAGGTTCTCGACCTCCGCGGCGGCAGCTGTAGTCATATCAATTGATTCCGTTTAGGCTACTTTAAACCTTACTTCACAAAAATGAAACGGCTGTAATAAACACTGCAGTTCGAACTTGCCTTGCGCTTCGTCGAACCTCTTGTTCACCAGGCTAAGGTCGTCCTCGGAGCTTTTGAGCTTCTGGTTCAGCTCGGCCAACTCCTCGGCATTGGCGGCTGCTGCCGAAGATGACGCCTGCGCATCACTCTACGCACATTAGTATCCGAGATACTGATTTTTGATCCTCTGACCAGCTTTGTTCAAGCCAGTCAGAGTCTCGGGGGCTACTGTGTATGAGGCTATACATTTATACACAAGAACTTTTCTAAGGGAAAAGCATTACTTCGCTCACCTTGAAGCCCGTGAGAAGGCCACTGAAGGCCTCCTTCAGTCCGTTATCCATGGACCGAAGACTTTGCAACACCGCTCCCATAAGGGCACGGTGCTCTTCGGTGATAGAGAAGCTGGTTAAAGCATCCTCCATCTCATCCGCCCACCCAGTCGACGCCCGCTCTGGGGCGGGCGGGGGTGGCGGGGGCACTTCGGCTTCTTCCCTCTCGAAGACCGGAGTGCCCGACTCCGGACGCCTTGATGACTCCGGAGCCGCCCTCGGAGAGAGCTCGGATCGTCCGGGCTCCTCCTCTTCGTTTACCAGAGGGGCCCTCCCCTCCTGGTCTTCGGCGGCCGAGGTATTCACCTCGGTCATGATGGTGTCGCTCCCTCCCCCTATGTGCGGCACGGGAGGGGTCCTCCTCGACAGGACCTCCTCGGCCTCCTCGACGATTGGGGGAGGCGAGGCGCGCGATTCGGTACCGCTCTCTGCCAGCGCGGCCAGTGGAGAATCCCCCTCCGAGACTCGGTCGGTGGGGAGTTCGCGCAGCGGGCTGCGATGTTAGAAGTAAAAAGGTGATCAATATCAAACTCAGTTCGGCCGAAAACACTTACGCGGACGCGTACCTTTGGGCCTGCAGTTTGGCCCTGGGGATCCTCCGAGGAACCTCTTCGGAGTCCTCGGCAGAAGCCGAGCTATTGTCGGACAGGGCCACCTTGGCCCTGCATGGTCTCTTGGGGGAGGGGTGAAGTGGCTCCTCCTCGGCATCCTCGGACGCCGCCCTCTTCTTTGATCGGGGGGAATCACCTTCCTCCCCTTCCCCTCCATGCTCCTTCTCCTCCTCTTGTGTGAAGGGAGCATGGGTGTCCCCGGATCTAGTGTCCTCTGGCCACTCCACCCGGGGAAGCTTGCTGACCATCGCTCCCCCGCAGTCCGCCTGCTGGCCATCAACTATCTTCGGCTTGATGTTGAAGATCTTCAGCCACAGGCCGAAGTGTGGTCGAACCCGAAGAAAGGCCTCGCGGATGATGATGAAGGCCGAGATATGCAGGAAGGAATTGGGAGCGAGATCGTGGAAGTCGAGCCCGTAGAAAAACATGAGGCCCCTGATGAAGGGATGGAGTGGAAAACCCAAACCTCGGATGAAATGGGGTAGGAACACCACCCTCTCGCCCTGCTGCGGCGTGGGGATGACCTAGCCCGCCTCTGGAGCGCGGTGAGCAATGTCGGCTGGGAGATAGCCCACGCTCTTCAGCTCCAAGATGGAGCTCTCGGTGACGACGGATGCCTCCCACTTGCCCTTGGACCCAGAGCCGGCCATTGCTGGATTAAACGGGTGGCTGGGAAGGATCTTGGAAGAGAAAGCGAATCTGGGCGCTGGAGCTCAGGAGATTGGTTGGGCAACGGCGAAGGGAGAGAAAGGAGCGTGCGAAGGAAACGAAGGCCGCTCCCCTTTTATGGGCCGTAAAACTCACGGTCCCTCGCCATTTCCCCATGTTCCGTGCCATTATGCGCGCGTGGGATGAGGCAGATTATTGATCATATCCCTTAAAAACAGGGCACGATCTCCATATCGATGGGACGTGCCAATGAAAAAACTGCCTCGAACCACGAATCGAGTTTTTCATAAACCAACTCGCGGTCGTGGCGCGTTGTGACCCTTCGGTAAAAAGCTGTCAGACGGGGGTACTGTTCACACCTAAGCGATTAGCCTTCGGGGCTAAGTTATCGGTACAACTTGGCGACCGAAGCATAGTTCGGCACGTGTGCGGCTAGGCAACACTTGGGAACTCGATTCAGAGGAGATGCAGGCCTGTCACCGGTGTCACGGAAGGAAGGGAACTGGTCCACAAAGCCGGTGGTGTTCGGCGTCTACCTCGGCTTCGAAGACTAGTTCGTGGGCTACTGAGGGTGTCCCGGACTAGGGGGTACTCGGGCCGCCGGCCTATCTCTCGTGGGCCGGACTAGTGGGCCGCTCTTTACTCATCATTGGAAGGCCGGATTGTGCGCGACCTCGTGCACCAGAAGGAAACCTCCGAAGACATGGCGTCTCCTCCAAGGAATAATTGGCGTGACCGACATGTTTATCCCCTGATGGTAACCGACCATATGTAACCCTAGGTCCTTCTGGTGTCTATATAAACCAGAGGGTTTAGTCCGTAGGGAGGAGAAGAAAAACCATTCTATGGTTTAGCTCATCCGATCTCGAGGTAGATCAACTCTGCAACCTTCATACTACCACATCAATACAATCTAGCAGGACGTAGGGTTTTACCTCTTCGAGAGGGCCCGAACCTAGGTAAATCGCTGTCTCTATGTTCCCTGTTACACATTGGTTCCTAGATCCATAGTTCGGACCTCCCACCCGAGCTCTGCCGGTTTTAGTACCGACAATGTCCGCTCCATCCGCAAGTTCACCGCCGTCAAGAAGCGCGCGGATGACCTTGCCGTACTCCTCCAGCCCGCGCGCCCAGGCTCCTCGTTGCCTGCCACCCTCATCGGCCTCCATGGTGACAACCTCTGTCACGCACAGGTGGCCCGGCAGCTGCCCGATGTCGTGACGAAGAATGTCCACCTTGAGGCTGCGCTCGCCGTGCAGCGCCTCGCCGAGCAAGAAACCGTCGACCTACACATCCATGTCTACGAAGAAATCGTCTAGATAGGCCACTACAGGGCCAGGGATGACGCTAAGATGTTGGCCTTCTTCGACCGGCTGGAAGCCTTGGACGCCATTGTTCAGAAGCATGTTGACCTCGCCATGAAAGCCGCTGCTCCTCAGCCACCATTCGGTGGGCCGGCGCCCTGAGTCGAGGAGGAGCAGGTCATCGATGGATCCATCTTTCTTCTTGCCTCCTGTAACCAGCACTGCATCGTGTACTGTATCGCATTATCATTCCAGTCGTAAATGACATGAGTGATCCCTTGCTCTCATTTGGCATTAATTATATGTATCACTGTCTTCGCCCTGGTTTATTGGTCACCTTCGTGTTTTGTGCCAAATTTTGACTTCAGATTTAACTAACAATAAGTTAATGCATGTCACAAAAAACAATATCGTTGGAAACTATGTTCAAATATGATTCCAACGATATATTTTTTGGTGACATGCATTAATATTTTATTAGTTAAATCTATGGTCAAAATTTGGCACAAAGGGGACCAACAAACCAGGACGGAGGTAGTACTTACCTATTGCATCAACTTCGTAATTTACGTATGATGCATGACCCAACCTACCAAACTATAGTATATATATGGGCGTGACAACCAAACTTATAAATTCAAAACTAAGCGTTATACGTCACAAGTTCAAAACAATAAAGTGGAACAAGTACAGCACACCTGCCCCATTCGCGTCGCACCCGACACTGTCGTTCCGGCCCGCCGCTCAACGCGCATTGGCTTGGCATATTATCACTGACATGTGGGCCCAATGTTAGAAAACCGACGATGCGCCAAACTGGCAAACTCTCCCACTTATTGCACGGGAAAATCCCCACCCTAGCATTTTTAATCGTTGTTTCTATCTGTCTACCATGCCAAGGAGCAGAAGCAGAACCAAATGTTACATTTTCTACAAGTTCAAAAGGAAAAGCCTGCCGCGTCGCGTGGCACCCCCACACGGTCGGGAGTACTAGGGTCGGTCCGGCACGCCGCTCAAGCTAGGAAACGTGTGTTGTATAGCATTTTCACTGTCATGTGGGCCCATAGTTGAGAAAACCGACTATCGGCAAATCCCCACCCCGCCTGCTGCGCGTCGGCTGAGTTACAATTAGAAGAGAGAAACAAGGAGGGAGAAGAGCTAGCTGTAGCACGGACACCGTTGTCAGATGGGACTCGTGTTGATAGAGTAGGAGTACTCCGTACTTGTTTGTACTCGTACGTACTAGTACCACTAGTTGGGTGCGTGCGACCTATACATGTCGTCACTTTGTAGCTATGCTTCATAGTACATATTTTTTCACGCATTTTTCCTCCTTGTTGAGGTGTACTCCTCGGCTCCGCGGTCATCAGAAATATTTCTACATGCTTCCTTTCACCGACATGTGGGACATAGAGCATCTGGGTCCACATGCAAGCACTCGGGGCATCTCCAACGCTGAGCGCCAACCGGTACTGATGAGTCCTCGGATAGTAATGCGGTAGCAGGCCATCCAACCATGCCGGCGTACGAGTACATTTCAAACCGGACGAATTACATGCAAACCCCCCGCAAAAGAATAAATAAATGAATTACTACATGCAAACCGGATGATTTTTATAGAAACCGGAGCACATTCATTACATTTTGGACATATTTCATTGGAAAAAAATGACCGGCCCTAAACCAGTCTAAGGGCCTCTTTGATTCCCAGGATACTGAAAATATAGGAATGGGGAAAGTATGGGACTGGAGTGCTAAATCCAATAGGATTAGCAAAGAGTGTTCAACGCCACAGGAAAAACAAAGGAATTGTAAAAAAACGTTGGAGAGGAGTAGGAGTACTAGCTAAGCCGCGACGAGGCTCTTGCTCTGCTGATGGCGATAAACCTAGAGGGGGGGGGGGAGGAAGCGGTGGCGTGTTTTTACATGCTAAGGCTGGACTGTAGTACATTGTTTTTTATCGCCATATCGCCTGCTGGTTCACTGGGCTGCCGTGTTTCGCACTCCTCCGACATATACTAGTACTCCAGTGCTAAACTAGAGTATACCGCACGGTTCTTTGCTCCTTATTACGTCATCGGCAACAATTATTCTTCCTTTTGCCGACATGTGGGACAGCCAGCATCCGGGTCAACGTGTCATGCACCAGATTAGAGTGGGGAACGGAAGGGGAGCCTCACCCGGTCATAGCGCCGCAGTAATAATGACTATAAATGAGCAGTCATATCACAAGGCCCCACCTTTCCTGCAGTAATGAGCCGTCAAATCACACAGTCCCACTCTTCCAGCAGTAAGTTGAATCCGCTACTCCCTCATCCTCCTCGCCTCTCTGTCAAACCGACTAGGCGAAACTGCCATGCGTACCGCGTGGGAAAAGCCCCGCCCTCGACTTTTAAATATAATTTTGTATCGATGGATTGCGGCATGGAGCAAAACAAAAAGAAAATGGTGGTACATGTATATAGCACGCCCGTCGCGTTCGCGTCGCACCCCCACGGTCGGCCCGGCATGCCGCTCACCGAATGGAATGCGCGTGGCGTTACTACTACTACAGTACTAGAAAAGAGGGACGAGCGATGATAACATACGACTGAGTTACTTTTTTTAGGCAAGTTGATTTACTACTACTACAGTACAGTAGAAAAGAGAGACGAGCGATGGTAACATACATGCTGTAAATATGTTGAGAAATCAAAAAGAAAGGTCGAGACATTAGCTATATAGTACTGTATAGTACCAATAAAATTCGAGTCTATTTCGGTATGAATACAAATCTACCCCCCCACCCTAGGTAGCTAGGGTAACCTCCCCGCTCCACGCTTCACCGGTGATCCCATGGATTCGACCCTCCCCTCTTCCCGCCACTCGGGCCACTGGTGGCAGGGAGGGGAATCCCGGTGCCTCCGCTCTAGTTGGTAGTTTACATTAGGGTTTTTTAGTCCACACACGCGCAGCCCTCACTCGGATGGGTGCACTTCTCCTTTGAGTTTGTCTTTCGGGCTCTGATCCTCCTCGAGTTCATCCGTCTAGACATAGTGGATGGAACATGAGCGTATTGTCATGTGGCGAGATTATGTGTCAAGTGCTTCAGATAATTACAAGGGTTCAACGACGACAAGGGTGTGTTTGGTAGGGTGTATGAAGGGTGCATGAGAGCAAAAGTTTCGTTCTCGACCCACTTTTGGGTGTTTGGTAGGGTGTATGAAGGGTGCATGAGAGCAAAAGTTCCCTTCTTGACCCAATTTTGGGTGTTCGGTAGAGTGTAAGAAGGGTGCATGAGTCCACGCTAGCTTAACACAAATACACTAGGAGCATGCATGAAGAGGGATGCTGAGATGAGCATGCACAAAGAGGGAACAACTATGCTGAGATGAGAATGCAACCAAACACACAATACGGCTCTACGGCTCTGGTCCAATTGGGCATCTGCACGAAGACTTCCCGTTTATCGTCAAAAAGGTCAAGCCGACTCCGGTAGGACAGCGGCGATATCGATCGACACATCTTGTATGAGTTTTTCTTTCGAGCTCTGATCCTCATCGGGGCATAGTCGATGGAGCTCCAACGTAGATTCATGTCGTCTCCTTGGGGTGGTAAGGCTAGGGTTTCTTGTCGTGTGGCGAAATTTTTTGTTATATGAATTAGGTGCTTCACATCAATTACGACTACTATGGCTTCGGGTCGCTGCTCCTTAGGGGCAAGTGCACAAACACTTCCCGGCTGTCATCGATGAGGTCAAGCCGGCTCAGGTAGGATGGCGGCAGCAGCGGTGCGTCGGCGGTTTGTTGTGATAGTAGTAGGTCATTCGGTGGTCTCGGAATCTCTATGTAATTTTTATTATGTTTGAGATGCTTTGTAGTACTCATGGTGAACTTTTTATAATAGATCTAGTCATTTTCACAAAAGGGTTGCATATGTTATAGTATGTTCAAAAGCAGAACAAAGATCGATGGCCCTTTACATTTTCTCTGCAAACGCTAAGATCACGAGTTCAAACATTTTATTCCACTTTATGTTGAAAACAAATACAGTTCAAGTTCTAGCTAGCGATTCGAAATGTAAACCGTGCATGTGTTTATATGTATAGGGTAGTTATCAAACATAATGTATGGTATTCCCCCATTTAGATGGGAACTGTAAAAGCCACACATTATGGCAACTTCAAAGTACTGAGTCCATTGATGCAGTGAGGTCAAACGGTACCATCGATATCTCAAAGCCAAAAGAGTTCCAGCTTGTTTGTTCTCTCTCTATATATATTCACCCGTGTGGTTGTTCAATGAATGGAGGGCCGGGGTCCACAAGTGAACAATACTACTAGTACTCCTGGACGCCGTGGAGTTTTGTTCACTGTAGCATGTTAAAATAGAGAGTTTCTTTTCTTTAATGTCACGTACACAAATTGAAACGATTGTTGTGGAGAGAAAAAGAAAATCACTCCACTATATATATGGGCAGGAGCCTCAACGCTTGCTTTACTAGGGTTGCTCTCTTCACTCTCTCACCCTCTCCAGATCTAAACAAGACAGTGGTGGCCACACTCTCTCTCTGCTCACCGCTGGTCACAGATCCGGCCGGATCCCCTCGGCCGGGGTAGGGGAGTAGGTGCATCGTTCATGCGGTCATCGGCGGCTAGGGAGGAGACCCACATCTGCCAGCGCGTCCCGATTGGGTACCCGTGCCGTTCTCTTCGACACAGCGCTGGCTCGGGAGGGCCTCCGACCCCTTCTTCTTTCATGCCGTATTGTGGCCAGATCCGGTCGCCCTCCTAGCCACATCCCGACGACCCTCAGGTATAAGTTCCTTCGAAAATGGCCTTGCTCTATTGCCCTAGCTCCCCACGTGGCTGCATGTGGATATTTTTCTACTTCCATCAGCTGTTCCAAAGCCAGCTTAATTTTTACTATTATTAGAGGTAAAGCTACTTCATGCAGTCGAATCTAGGACTTGGTTCAAACAGGGAAGAAAGGGGGAAAGGTGTAGCATGAATCTAGGACTTGATTCAAAGAGGAAATATAAGGGGGAAAGTTGTAGAGACTGGCTACCCAACCGGTCTCTTTGTTCAAAAGGGAAATAAAGGGAAAACGTAGTACAAACTGGATAAGGAACAGATCTATTATTGGTGGAAGAAGGAAAGAAAGTGGCAGCTGGGGGACAAGTCAACAGAGTATGTCCAGTATTAGATTTGCTATCCTCACGTAGTAAAAGGTGCATAAAGAGAACTAAATTTGGGACCAGCCCAGATCTTGGTTGGATGTTTGTTTCTTGGGGCAACAAACTCGGCCTCACCACATTATGCCTCCTTGTAGGTACATGGTGCTGATGCGTCCACTGTCTGCATGCCCTTATACCAACTTTTTGATGTTGTTAATGTAATGGCGCTTGTAAAATGAAGCAATCGCACTGTTAAAGGAAGGACATGTCTAACCAATGTTATTGTTAATCTAATGCCTCCAGTAATATGATGCAATTAAACTGTTTTACAAATGCTACTCTCCTGCTATATTTCCCATTATGAAGTTGCTTCTTTACGCTGGTGAATGTCCTGGTGTCCCCACTGTCCCATGCCCTTATACCAACTATGTAGCTGCTGTTAATCAAATGTAGCTGGTAAAACAAAGCAATGCCACCATTAATGTAATGGCATATTTGACCGATGTCATTGTTGATCATAATGCTTCCAGTAATATGAAGCAATGCTGCCGTTTTAAATTTTCTAATGTCCTTGCATGGTTGCCATGAAGATAAGTAAGATGCTTCTTTTCATTTCGTGTATGTTTCATATCTTGTTATTGACCAGTAACTGTATTCTTTCTATCTTTTTGTGCAGATAGGGATATCCATTTCACCTCGTTGCTATTGTGACCTTTTGGTGAACTGCACAAAACACTTTGTTGTTTTTTAAAGAGTGTCTTGTGCAGTTCTACTAAAATGTCATATGGGCAATGTCTCTCGATTTTAGTGGAACTGCACAAAGGGTGATTGGAGTTGCTAACCTCTTCGTCTAACTCTGCCGGTAATCTCGTGCAATAGTTTATTAACCTTTGCAAGATTAGCCATCACCGTCACCACAATGGCACTTGATTTTATTGGAACTGCACAAAACGATAAGCAAATTATAGTTGCACCTTCCATGAGCATGACAGCCAACCTTGACGTTGCTCAATTTTAGTGCAACTAATGAAGAAGAAGCTGCCAGCTCATGGGACCAAGTACATCTTGCTAGCTGCATGATGCAAACATTGCTTCATTTTAGGTGAACTGCACAAAAAGGTCGCATGAATTGAATCATCCATGTTGGTGACTGGTGTCACCCCGTCTACAATGGCGTTGACTGCAGTTATGGTTCCCATGACCGAGTATTTTCCTTTTTGGTTGATTTTGACTCTGCATTCAGCTAGTGATCTTGTGCTACTATTTTTGCACTGCTATGAGAAAGCAATAATGATATTGTTTTTGCATCTTAATGTAATGCCACTAATAATTTGAGGCAATGTTTTGGCACCGCTAGTGCCACTGGTAAAATGAAGTAATAATACAGTTATAATAGAGCTACTGTCTTAGCTATCATCTCATTTCCAATGTAGATAACATGCTGAAGGTGTATCCGGGAGAATTGAGTCCATTTGCACTGCATCAACCACATAGCATGTGCACTGAACTAGCTGAGTCCATGAGGTGTACAGTCGAGGTGGCGCGGGCCCCCTCTCTCCCTCGCAGCATGGAGGGCGCCATAATTTTAGTTGAACTGCACACAAAAGAGATTGGAATGACTCAAGGCCCCTCCTTCTACTGCCACACTGAAGTTGTTGATAGATGTCAACGAATCACTATCATGGCAAGATACGGGGACCTGAAGAACAACTTGATCTCACAAAGTCATCTCACACTGGTCAGTACTGTCCTTCATCCACATGATCGTGCTTTGTCATACTATGCTAGCATTGTATTTTTTATATAAAGCTATTGTATCGCAATCTTTTTTCCCATTAAGAAAATAAAGTTGCTACAACTAGTGACACTATTATAGTAATCATGCTTTTTCATTATCTGTGCAAACAGGAATACTCAGCTACAGATGTTGGGATGGTCAAAGCATTCGCCAAGTTCTTGGTGACCCACTTATCCAGATATTGGAAGTGGTAGTGCCACCAGTTATCTAGAAAATGTTCATCTGCCAATGTTTGACATGCGTGGCCATAAACGGGACTGGTTTTAATGTTTCAGAAAATCCTTGAATCAAATTGCTTATATGAAGCATTGATTGATTTTATTTATTTGTTAACATTCTCACAACATTTTAGTTGTACAGTAACTATTGGCTCTGATCTGTGAATCATTGAGATGCATAGGCATCTTTGTTGTACTTATTATTTGAATCTTATGAGTTGGTTGTGAATCTTGCAAGATGTGAAATGCGGCATGATGATGCAGAGGACAGCAACCCTAACAATCTGTTCAAACTTGGTAGTATTGTCTATCAGAAAGTGCGGCAAATGAGCTGTTTGCGTGCGTCGTGAGAATAATAATTCTAATTGTTTTGCATGTTGATTTTATGGCACTAATAGAACGAGCCAATGCTTTGCTTGTTTTAAGAATAAAATTTAAGTAAAGCGACCACACTAACACTCGCTATTATAGTGCCAATGCCGACCCTCTCGTGAACGGACGTGTGGACGGAATAGGTTTCTCGGCTTCCACGCCGGTTTAATGGAGGCGTTTGAATGGGTCGAGGGGGCATGCAGTGGGCGAGGGAGGAGGGGTAGTAACTACTGCCGCCTGTACCCATTACGTTCACTGGTGATTGCAGTTCCCCAAGAGTGGAAAAACGAACTGTTGCCGCCGCCTACCCTATACGTTCACTGGCAACAGTTCCCCAAGATTGGAAAAATGAATTGCTGCTGCCGCCCCCCAGTACCCCACTACACACCGATCCCCAGTGTAAGTAAGGATCCCTCCGCTGTCCATATCCCCCCATCGTCTTCATCTTCCCCCTGCCCCCAATCCCCACAAAACGATAACCACCACAACAACAACTTTGCGTGAGAAGAGACTCCAATGGCGATCCGAGGGGTGAGCCTGCTGGATATGGACTTCAGCAAGGAGTTCACCTTTGAGTTCGCCGTTCAGACCCATGGCAGCACCAAGTTGAATGTAATGTACACCAACGATCCGGACTTGGTGAAGCTCTGCGTCACCAAGTTCAAGCAGTACCTACAGGAGGAGAAGCACAAGGTCGCGGGACTAGACCTTGTGCCCATCCATCTGTCTCATGATAGGGACCAGCGGATCGCTGTCGCCTAGGTATGCGTGTGGGACGAGGTTCTAGTACCAATACTGTAGGGCCATCAGGGGTTCTGGAGCATTCGCCCATTTCATCGGCACCGCCTACTACACCTTCGCTATGGTGGAGAGCAGGAAGAACACCACTGTACTTTATGATTTGGCCATCTGGTGCAAGAAGCTCGTCGACATCCAGAAGCAATACAAGATCATCGGTAACGGTCAAGAGGAGGACTCCGTGGTTGACCTCGCCGCAGCCATCATCGACCCCTGCTATGCCAACATGAAAGAAGACGTGGATACGAAGGATCTGAACACGTGGGAGGTACCTCTGAATCTAGCCTACATCACCTACGCGGCCAAGGATGCATACGTATGCTACGACATGTACAGGCGGATCTTGGACATGAGCACGTGTCTGCTTCCCGTGACCGAGGAGTACACGGACAGCCGCAGCGTCATGATCAAGCGTGCTAGGAAAATCTAGATGGTGTAGTGTGTCTGTTTAAGCACCATTATCATCTGAGTGTTTCATGCATTAGCCTATGTGTCGTAATTATCTGTTTTAACCATAATATTTTGTCTAAGAACCCATGAACCTGTTTTTTTTTCGAGTGGCTATGAATCTGTTTGCTTATGTATGTAATAAGATTACTAGTTCACTGGGCTACCGTGTTTCCTTTTTTTTTGAGGTTGAGTAGGTATCAACTGGGTTGTGGCTGCCCAACCCAGGTTTCTTTTCTTAGGACATCCGCGGCCCACGACATGCTTATGGGGATCCAGCACGTGTATCATTTTTTTGTGTTTTTTTTTGAAGTCTGAATGCGGTTTTCTCCAGGTTGCACAGTCGTTCGTTTTGCCTAGATTATCAGATAACTTCACTCAGGGTGGTCATCTTTGATCACGAACGATGAGAACAAGTTAAGTTTGGTACCTCTTCCGTCAGTCCTTCTGGCAGCCATTAGATTGAAATCCAACGGCTGGTGTGCTTTGAATCTCCTTCCTCCCAACATATTCCCCTTCTCAGGTGGACCCAGCAGGACTCATACACAGACATCTGGGACCAACCACCTATTGATTTGTATTTCTTTATTTTGTTCAATCTTTCGTCCTCTCCCTACAGCGGCCGGCGGCGCTGCCGCGCACACCTCGACGACCCATCCTAGCCTATGCATGGCGCTGGCCAGGGCATCCCTCTACTCCCCCACATCTCCTTTTATTCTCCAGTGGCCGCAGCTCCACCGGCCTACGCTGCACCCGAACCAGTCAACCCTTGTACTCCCCTCTGCCTGCGTCTTCCCCGGCTCTGGTTCGTTCCGGTCCGAGGTCTCGACGTCGTCCTCCGCCTTGGTGCTCTCGCCGCGGTGCCGCCGTCTGTCGTTCTCAACATGGTCAACAAATGATAGGAATCGGGAGATGACTGTATGTGGAGAGGCTCACGGTCTGGGCCCACCAGGTCCATGGCCGTACGCAAACAAGTGCCTCATTATATATTGCAAAAAAATGCTTCCTCCTTATGGTATGTTGACATGTGGGGCCCATGAGATTGTCATCATAGTCAATAAACAAGAGAAATTTACAAGGAAGATAGTCATCGCGAACCTTGTTTTTAGGTGGCTGTCATCCGGGACCTAGCAGGTAATCATTTTTTCAGAGGTCGAACAAGTAACAACTGGGTTGTGGCCTGCCCAGCCTAGGTTTTGTTGTTTAACATGCACAGCCCACGACATGCAGACACAGTTGACCCAGCAGGTTTCAACTTGTTTTTTTTTAGGTCCAGCAGGTATCAATCGGCCTCTGGGCCTCCCAGCTTAGCTTTTTTTATAACATCGGCAGCCCAACTTATGTTTGTTTCTTGAAGACAACTCACAGCTCAGTTCTATTTTTTCTATACTGCTCAAAAAAAGTTCTATTTTTCTATAAGAATGCCAAACTCAGCTTATGTTTTCCCTTCTATAATAGTATATATATTTATATTTTATTTTATAACATATACTCCGTACATATATTAGAAGAACATAAGGTTCCCGTTTGACCTGTCCTTCGTCCAACCTTTGTATAGACCTTCCCACTTCCTTTATTTTGTTTTTTATTAATCCTATCTCTGATTTTTCTCCCACAGGTTTTACCTAAAACCAACTCAATTGTCCCACGTCTAGCCTAAAAATTAATAATACCCCACATCTTATTAACTCTTCAAAATAAATAATATTTTATTTGGTAAATCGATAAGTTTGTCGGAAGTCGGGCTCCGGGGACCCAAAGGTTCGAACACTGGGGTGAGCTCGTTCTACCGCTTCGTCTCCTACCATGGCTAAGCTACGGAGAGGCTACGACGAGAGCACGCTAGCGAGGGACGGGGCGAGGACTCAGCGGTTTACCCAGGTTCGGGCCACCTTGCGGTGTAAGACCCTACTCCTGCTTGTGGTTGGGATTGCCAGGGGCAAGAGAGTTCTTGCGTACAAGGTAGGAGATGAAGGAATCAATCTCGGGGGCCTAGCCGGAGAGCCTCCCTCTCTACAATGGTAGCACTTCCCTTTTATATCGGCTTTGGTCCTCTTCCCCCTCAAAACTTAGGCGGGAAGGGTTGCCACACTTGGCGATTTTGAAAGGGGACAGGCGCTCAGGCTATCCTGACTAAAGGTGGTCTTCGCCTGCCAAAGCATGATCCATGACGCGCCGGTGGGCTCGGTGATGACCTCCGCCCCGCGCGCCCGTCGTCTTGGTCTTCCTTCGCCGATCGGGCAACCTTTGGGGTTGCTTTGGAGAGTAGATAGCTGGCCCTGCTCCCTTAACACGAAAGAGGAAACCATCTTCATCCGCGCCTGCTGGCGCGGCCTCTGCTGCTGCTCGTCGCCGCGCGTGTCACCCACGTGATGGGCCCCAGACCGCGCGGCACGCCGAACGGCCTTCGTCCCGAGCGCCTGTGGGAGGGGGCCTCGGGAGGCCACCTCGGGAAGCCGCCTCGCGAGGTCACTTCGGGAAGCAGCCTCGTGAGAGGCCCTCGCGAGGCCGTTGATGGTGGTGCTGAGGATTACTCGCCACTTCCTGAGGAGGGGGCCTTAGGAGGCCAGGGCCTCATGATGGGTCTTGGTGAGATGCTCGGTGATTAGGGCCCGCTGGGCCCATGCCAGGCGTTGCGCCCTGGGCCGAAGGCAGACGGGCCTGGATACCCCGGGTTCCATGGGCCCGACAGTAGCCCCCGGGCCCGTGGCGCGCATGTTCCCACCTACCGAGGGGCGAAACGGCGCGGGCCCTAACCGCCTACGGCCAGGCGCGACGCGTGGCGCACGATGTGATGGGCGACGCCCCCACTTCTCCACGACGCCTCAGAAACTGCCGCGCTGACATAAATCCTGGCGCGGGTGGCGTGGGGCCATCATTGCCTTCCTTCATACCTGCCATCGCCCCAACTCCCGACGCCGAAGAAGGCGGAGTGGGTGGGAAGTTCCGCGCCAAGTATAAAGAGAGAGAGGGGAGAGCCGGAGTCCTCCAACCATCTTCTCCTTCCTCAGCTTCCTCCGTCTTCTTGCTAGAGCTGCCGAAGAGATGGCGAGGGGGAGAGGGCGCGGCCGTACTCCTGCTGCTACACCCCAGATTCCGCCCCGGGGACGCGGGCGCTCCCCGACGGCTGCCGGCGCCGGGCCCAGCAATCGTGGAAGGAGCGCTGCTCATGGGCGCGGAGGGCGAGGCACGCGGGGCCGAGGCGGCCGCGCTTCCGCCCCAGGCGGGGAGCCACTCGGCGGAGGCGGCTCATGAGTTCATTGTGAACATGCACCGCAGCCCCTGCACCTGGCTCTGGCTCCCGGACTCTTTCGCGGCGGCGATGGCGGACCGCGCGCCCTTGGGCCTGTGGGTGCAGGCCGACGGCTGTTGCAACGGCCCCTCCTGGGTGGCGATGGAGCTCACCCCCTCGAGCTTCATGTTCCTGAGGCAGGGGTGGAAGTCGTTTGCCCTCGCCCGCGGCCTGAAGCGGGGGCACGTCCTCCAGTTCAAGCACGACGGGGCCGCCACGCTCTTTGTGAAGATCTTCGGGCTCTCCGGTAGCCGCCCGGAGTGCTGCGCGGAGAGCGAGGACAGCTACAGCGGCTCCTCCAGCGAGGATGGCTCCTCCGGCGGTGCTGCCCCCTCCGGCGGGGGCGGAAGCGGCGATGACTCCCCCCGCGTCAAGAGCGAGGACGAGAACTCCGACTAGGCGTGCGCGGCGATGACTCCGGAACCCCTGGCAGTGGGCACTGCGCGTACGGTGACGGAGCCACACTTGCCTGCAGCGCCTTCTTGGGGACGCGCGCGGCGCCCTGCACTGGAGTCTTGAGGGTGACGACGCCTCGCCTAGGCCCTTTCTTTCTTTTCATTTTCCAGCATTGAACCGATGTAGCCCCGCGGGGGCGTGAAAACAGTATCTTCTATGTTTAACTTAATGCTTTTGTGACATGGGGATGGATGCATTCTCTCCCGAAGTCCTCTCGTGAGGCTGGTCTTTTTTCTTTGCTCGCCTTAGCGCTCTACGCCATTAGGACCCAGCCCCCGAGCAGGCCCCAGCCGTCTCTGGTATGTCTGGTCGCGATGCCGGGACAAGGCCAGGAGGTGAGGGGCACCGGGAGCTAGTGAGGGCTCCTTAGGCGCGATGCTCAGGGAGCCGCCCTTTAGCGTGCAAGCGGCTTAGGCAGAAGAAAAAACGCTGCACTCAACAGGATCACGAGGGGAGAGAGCTTGAGTGATGGTAAGGGTGCCTCGCAAGACAGGAGACTTAGCTCTGTACGAGGTAGTATGGTGGGCCATCTCTTGCAGGGTGCATCTTGTGAGGGTTTCGCTCGCGAGATCTCCTGCTGGGACGGCCGCCGAGGGTTAGTCTCCGAGACGGTGCCTGCTGGCCTCCTGAGGTCCTGAGGGTGCTACCTCGCGAGATCCTTCAAGGGACCTGCTCCTGATATAACTGCACGCAGAGCACTTAACGACAGCGCGCGCTCGTCGATTCGCTCATGGGTATTACACGAGGAGACAGGACACCAAGGACCTTGGTGGGGTGGCATGCACGGGGCAGGCCCGCGAGCCAGAGCCCGGTTGCTTGGGTTTTTCAGTGCTGCTGGGACTGACCCGAGCGCGGGCACAGTGTCCAGCCCCCACTCGCGTGAGGCTCATGAGGGAAGTCGTGAGCGTGCGAGGCTCGTGAGGCAAGGGGAAACGAAACGCCATATAAGGAAATGGAAACTTTACTGAAGCAAGAGAGCAACCCATTACATAACCAAATAAAGATGTGGCTGCCGTGTCCGTCACGGGTCAGCTTGAGGTTGGTGCAACCCGTGGGGCGCCCTCAATTACGCACCAAAATGAGAAAAAGAGTGCTGCCGTGTCCGGCACGGGTCAGCTTGAGGTTGGTGCAGCCCGTGGGGCGCCCTCAATTGATTGTTCCGCCAGCGCGGAGCATGGGGCTTCCACAGGGGTGTGGGTATGATCGCGGGTCGATCGTTCCGCCAGCGCGGAGCATGGGGCTTCCACTTGGGCATGGGCGGGAGCTCTCGCGGGCCCATCAGGCGAACGCAATGAGAGGCTCCGGGGCGTGTACAGCCCCGTTTTGTTCGTACGCGTGAGGGTCACGGGTAGAACTTGCGGAGGCGTTGGATGTTCTAGGCGTTAGGCACAGGAACTCCGTCCTCCGTCTCCAGCCGGGCTGAGCCGGGCCTGGAGACATGAGTAACCCTGAAAGGGCCTTCCCACATAGGTGAGAGTTTGTGAAGTCCCTCTCTGGAGAGGATCCTGCGCAGGACGAGGTCGCCGACCTCGAGAGTGCGAGGGCGGATGCTGCGGCTATGGTAGCGACGCAAGGCCTGCTGGTACCTCGCGGCACGAAGGGCGGCCTGACGGCGGCCCTAATCGAGGAGCAGCAGATCGGTCTCCCGCGAGCCATCCTGACGCGCCTCGTCGAAGGCAAGGACTCGCGGGGAGCCGTGCTTAAGCTCCAATGGGAGGATCGCTTCAGCACCGTAGACGAGGAAGAAGGGCGTCTCGCCAGTAGGCTTGCTTGCCGTCGTGCGGACGGACCACAGCATGAACCGCCACTCTTCGAGCCAGCCCTTGCCGCTCCTGAGCCGCGCCCACGGGGCGCGCTCGCGAGACGTGCGCACGAGGTTCGGCGTCCGAAGTGTCTTCGCCTCGCGAGGCCGGCTCGCGAGAGGCCACCCGCGAGGTCCTTGCGCAGCTCGCCTCCTGAGGGGCTGCATGTCGATAGATTTCATGATAGGGGGAGCGGCACGCGCTCACTAACTCACCCGTGTCCATTGCGTGAGGAGATAAGGCACCAAGGACCTTGGTGAGGTGACGTGCACGGGAGCAGGCCCGTGAGCCAGAGCTCAGTCGCTTGGATTTGGCGGCACTACAGGGACGGACCCGAGCACAGGCACCGTGCCTAGCCCCCGCTCACGGAGTCGGCCAAGGGAGGGGTCGCGCGCGTGTGGCGCTCTCCGGCGGTATCGAATTTAACGTAGAAATTAGCAGGTAACATAGCTCATCAAGGTAGAATCAGCAAAATTCGTTACACAACCAAAAGGATAGGGTTCCGGGAGCGAAGCTCAAGAGGCGCGGCGAGAAGGAGTGAGGGCCGCGCGAGGCGACGCGCCGGGCGCACCTGGCGGAACCGCGCTGTAGTGACGTCAGACCGTTTGGTGAGGCGCGCCAAGGGAGTCCGCTCCTCCGGAGCCAGGGGGCTCGCGAGGCCCTGGCGCGAAGGGTGCCAGCCTCTGGAAAGAGGCGCCGGCGTTCCCCAGCCCGAAGGGCATGCGCGTGCTGCCAAAGGCGGGGCCAACGCCCTGGCCATCTCGCGGCAGCCGGAAGGGGTCATACGGGCAGAACTGGTTGAGGCTGGTGAAGTCGACGCACATGCGCTCCTTGCCGCCCTTCTTGGGGACGACGACTGGGTTGGTGAGCCACTCAGGATGGCGCACCTCAAGAACGACTCCGGCTTCCTGGAGCTTCTGAACTTCTTTGACGATGAACTCTTGCTTCTCTGGCGCCTGGCGCCGTGCTTTCTGCTTGACCGGGCGTGCATTGGGGCACACCGCTAAGTGGTGCTCGATCACCTCCCTCAGCACACTGGACAAGTCGGATGCTTTCCAGGCGAAAACATCCCAGTTTGCCCGAAGGAAGGCGACGAGCGCGCTTTCCTATGCTGGAGGGAGGCCTGTGCCGATGGTGAAGGCAGGGCCGTAGCCGCTGCCGTCCACCGACGCCTTCTTCGTCTCGGCGCGGTCCTGAGAGAAAAGCTGCTTCTTGTTCGCTGGCGTGGCCTCGGAAGGCTCGGCCGCGTCCTCGTCGGCCGGGTGTGCGACAACGGCAGCCTTGTAGGCACGCTCGAGGGTGCTGGCCGCGTCCTTTTCGTCGCAGGCGACGGTGATGATGCCGCTGCAGCTGGGCATCTTGAGGACGTTGTAGGCGTGATGGGTGGCCGCCATGAACTTGGTGAGAGCCGGGTAGCCCAAGATGGCGTTATAAGGTAGGCCGATGTGCGCCACGTCGAAGTCGATGAGCTCGGTGATGCGGCCAAGCCAGGCGTCATAGCCGGCGTCATCCGGACGGTAGCGGAGCAGCTCACGCGCCATGAGCAGCGCGGCCTGCGGGTTCGGAGGCCCACGGTGGGCGAGAGAGGAGGCCGTGGCGGTGCGGCCGTCCGCCCACACGGAGGGGTGCAGGGAGGAGTCCTGCTGCTCACGGGCAGCGGGGTCGGTGGTGGCAGCAGCCTTGGCTTCGGGGCGGCGGCGATTGCCACGGGCCACCGGCTCTGTCTGAGCCACGCGGCCAGCCCTGCGCTCGGCGCGCTCGCGATGTGCGTCGGCCATGGGGTTGGTGGAGCTGAGGGCGGAGCAGAAGAACGGTAGCACACCCCTACCTGGCGCACCAAATGTCGGAAGTCGGGCTCCGAGGACCCAAAGGTTCGAACACTGGGGTGAGCTCGTTCTACCGCTTCGTCTCCTACCACGGCTAAGCTACGGCGAGGCTACGGCGAGAGCGCGCTAGCAAGGGACGGGGCGAGGACTCGGCGGTTTACCCAGGTTCGGGCCACCTTGCGGTGTAAGACCCTACTCCTGCTTGTGGTTGGGATTGCTAGGGGCAAGAGAGTTTTTGCGTACAAGGTAGGAGATGAAGGAATCAATCTCGGGGGGCCTAGCCGGAGAGCCTCCCTCTCTACAATGGCAGCACTGCCCTTTTATATCGGCCTTGGTCCTCTTCCCCCTCAAAACTTAGGCGGGAAGGGTTGCCACACTTGGCGATTTTGAAAGGGGACAGGCGCTCAGGCTATCCTGACTAAAGGTGGTCTTTGCCTGCCAAAGCATGATCCATGACGCGCCGGTGGGCTTAGTGATGACCTCCGCCCTGCGCGCCCGTCGTCTTGGTCTTCCTTCGCCGATCGGGCAACCTTTGGGGTTGCTTTGGAGAGTAGATAGCTGGCCCTGCTCCCTTAACATGAAAGAGGAAACCATCTTCATCTGCGCCTACTGGTGCAGCCTCTGCTGCTGCTCGTTGCCGCACGCGTCACCCACGTGATGGGCCCCAGACCGCGCAGCACACCGAACGGCCTTCGTCCCGAGCGCCTGCGGGAGGGGGCCTCGGGAGGCCACCTCGGGAAGTCGCCTCGCGAGGTCACTTTGGGAAGCCGCCTCGTGAGAGGGCCTCGCGAGGCCGTTGATGTTGGTGCTGAGGATTACTCTTCACTTCCTGAGGAGGGGGCCTTAGGAGGCCAGGGCCTCATGAGGGGTCTTGGTGAGATGCTCGGTGGTGACGGCCCGCTGGGCCCATGCCAGGCGTTGCGCCCTGGGCCGAAGGCAGACGGGCCTGGATTCCCCGGGTTCCATGGGCCCGACAAAGTTCTTACCAAATAATTATTATTATTTAACAACAAGCTGGCAAGTTAATTCTTGGTGATTGCGTACATAAGTTTGCTAAGATTTTATGGACCAATGCAGTAATAGACGTGCAATCGTGTGTTTATGCTCCGCAAATTATGTAGTTTTATAATAAAATGCCCAGCACCGGTTTATGTTTTTATAACATTTCTCTGTCCAGCCCAACATGATATTTTCACCCAGCCTAGCAAAACCGTGTATTTCGAAAAATAATACAAATAGGCTGTAAATGCTAACAAAATATGTAAATGGGCTGCATAGACACTACATTATTGTTTCACCCAGCCCACCAAATGGACTGGCTGACATGTGGACCAATAGGTTGAAGCCTACGCAAGGCGTTCTCAGCTTAGTCAAAAAAAGTTTCTGATAGTCTTATCTGTTGGATGTACATCCAACGGCCGGCATTCTTCTTCAATCTCTCGTCTTCTTCCTCCAGCGCTGGCGGTGCTCCATCCTTCGGCATCCAGCGGCGCTGCTTCACGCGCCTCGCTGCGAAACGCTACCCCACCGACGGCCAGGCCATCACTCCACTCCTCCGCACCTCCTGTTATTCTCCGTCGAGTGTAGCCCCACCCCGCACCCGAACTAGTCAAGTCTCGCACTCATCTTCGTCTGCGACTCAACAGCCGCGTCTTCCCCATCTCCGGTTCATTCCCGTCTGGGGCGATGGGGCCTCGCCGTCGTCCACCGCCTTGGTGCGCTTGGCACGGCGTGTTCAACATGGTCAACAAATGAGAGTCATCGGAAGATGAATGTACGTGGAGAGGCTGACAGCTGCGACCCATGAGGTCCATGGTCGCACGCAAGGAAAGTGCCTCCTTATTACGCAGGAAAAAAGTTTCCTCCCCCTGACAGCTGGGACTCACCAGCTACATGTTTGCATGCAAGGAAATGCCTCGTTATTACGCGCAAAAAAATGACTCCTCCCCCTGACATCCGGGACCCACCAGCTACATCTTCACACGCAAGGAAGTACCTCCTTATTACGCAAAAAATAAACGATTCCTCCCCCTGACAGCTGGGACCCACCAGCTATATCTTCGCACGGAAGGAAGTGCCTCCTTATTACGCAAAAAATGATTCGTCCCCATGACAACTGGGACCCACCAGATCTGGAGGCTGACTTGTGGGCCTACTAAGTTGACACGTACGTAGGGCTTTGTCAACTTAGTCAACAAACGATTCTAGCAGCAGTGACCGTTGGATGTTCATCCAACGGCCGTGAAACTTCTTCAATCTCTGATCTTCTTGCTCTAGCCGCCCAAACCAGCGCTGGCGAGACTGCCTACTCCTGCCTCCCATGGCCGGATGTGCTGCCGCGCAGGCCTCACCGCCCCACCCTACTCTCACCGCTGGCCAGGCCTTCCCTCTATGCACATGGGTATATATATCCAGCGGCCCGTGCGGTTAAAAATTACTTCAAATGTCAAGCGCCCGCGCCCCATTGCTGCCGCCCCTTTGGTCTCCGGATCATCGCCGTCATCTCCAGCGGGCCCTTGCTGCTGGACTCCGTCGCCGTCAACGGCAATCTGCCCCGCCGTTGCCGCCATAGAAGATCTCCACCAAGTTAGGGTGAGATTCGATCCCTTTCGTGCTTCGAATTTCCGATTCAATGCACGATAGGAATGCCATATATCTTGCCACGAATGCAATACTCTTTCCACCAGATTAGTTCGTAAGAACAAGATTCAAGCAAAAAAAATCGGGTTAGGTTTCCGCCGAATGCATCTCGGACCGACCGATTCGAAATTTTCGGTCCTATCGATTTGGCCCCTGGCCATAGCACTAGTACATCTCGGTGCCACCAAGTTGTGCGAATCGGTGAGACTGAAAGTAAAATCTCAGTGAAACCCTAGCATCTCGGAGCCACCGAAACCCATCTCGGTCTGACCGAAGTGGTGTGCAAGGTTTCTGTAGTGTGCTTCGGTATCACCGAGATGATCAACTCGATGCATCCGAACTGCATTCTGTGAAAACCTAGAACTAAAGTTTGAACTCATTTTTATGAAAAACAATCTGCTTTTTGTGATGACTCATCTACTCTACCCATACCCATCTATTCACAGGGTCAGCTCAACAAGATGTCAGACAACAGTGACAGTCAGAACAGATCTGAATAGCAGGCAGATATGAGTGAAGGGTCAAGCCCAGCTGCAAGTTTCTATGAGGGAGAGAGGAGTTCTCCAGATCTTTCAAAAGTTGCAACCAGAACAAGGAAGAAGAAAACCTCAGACAGTGAGGATGAGGACTTTGTTGCAAGTGAAGCTGCAACCAAGAAAAAGAGAGTAGTGCTTGCTAAGGAGTACATCACAAAGCCTACATCCACCAAAGAAAGAACTGTTGTAAGGAAAGTTCCAAAACAAACCATGGAGTCCACACTTGAAGAGCCTAGTGACAAAGAACCAGCAGTAGGTGCTAAGAAGAAGAGAGTGAGGAAAACCATTGCCCGTGTGATTGGCAGGCCCTCCATGATGATTGATGAGGAGGAAGAGGAGGAGGATGAGCCAGCTAATGCACCCCCAACAAAAGCTCAGAAGCTCATGTCTGATGCAATCAAGACTGCTGCACCCTCCAAATCCAAACCAAAGGTGTCAGCACCAAAGAGATCAACCAGGAACATATCAGCTGCAGAGAAGAACAAGGCCCCAGTGCCTGAGTCAAATGTTGATGAAGAGCCTCTAGTGCTCAGAAAGTTGAAGCCAAAGATTCCAGACCATGACAATGCACACCCAGTCGCAGAAAACATGATGTTGGGAAAGGATAAAGGACTGCGTCAGTGGAGACAGTCAGATCCTTATGCTATAAGGAGAAGGACAGCATGTGATTATCGCTTTCACACTCGACAGCAACAGGATTTTTATGAGACAGTTTTGCTTGGCAAGAAGCCCATAGTCAGTGACATGAAGTGGGTGGACTGGGAATACATCGATGAGAATGAGGATTATTTTCCCCATGTCCATGAGAGTTTCAGGATTACAGGAGTTGACGAGTTTGTTGGACAGAAATTGACCAAGTGGAATGATGAGATGATCATGCAATTCTACTCTACCGCTCATTTCTATCCAGATGGCAGAATAGTGTGGATGACTGAGGGTATAAGGTACCAGTCTACCATCTCTTAGTGGGCAAATCTTCTTGGTGCACCCAAGGAAGTGGACGATGACATTGACATTTATGCCAAGCTCAAGATGGATCACAACTCCATGGCCAACATGTACGCTGCAATTCCTCAGAAGGACCTTGAAACACACAAACTTGGATCAGTGAAGCATCTGCTACCAGGACTGGCCACCACGAACACCATATTGCGGTACACTCTGCTACCCAAGTCAGGAGATGACAAGATGATTCGTGGCCACTCCATCAATTTGCTGCATTTATTTGATACACCTCAGAAATTCAAGGTGATGAGCCTGATAGTAGAGACTATCAAGAGGACTGCAGCAGATCAGAAGAGATCGTGCGGATATGCTCCACATATACAGTTATTGATCAATTCCAAGGTTGGAATCAGCACATACCTTCTTGATCGAGAGCACTTGCCACTCCGTCCAGAGTTTGAGGACAATGTCATAGTGATGGATCCTTCGCATCCCACTTCAGCACAAGCTCAAGAGGAAATCCGCAAAGCCGCAGAAGCAAAAGCAGCTCAGGAGGCATCATCTCCCAATGCTCCAATTGCCAGTCTCAAGACACCCAAGGATCAAATGCAATATCTGCTTGAAGCCACTCTGAGGATTGAGCGAAGTTTGGCCAACCTCACCCAGACCTAGGCTAGTTTTGAGCGGATCATTGAGACAAAATTTCATGATTTGGATGTCAAAGTGACAGAGATTCAGACTTCAGTGGAACAGCTGCAAGGAGATGTTGATGCTGTCAAGCTAGCCAGATCAGATGACAGTGGAGATGATGGACCAACCACAGAGAGATTCCAGTCAGTGCCTAGGGAAGATAGATCTGCTGCAATACCAGTTGTGGATCCCCGGACCACAGTATCTGCACCAGCCGCTACTCCCACAGTGCCACCACAGGTCTCAACTCCACCAGCTCAACAGACATCGTCAGAAGCGCGGATGCTCTCATCTCAACGCCATCTACGCACACCAGAGCTGCCAGCAGGAGATCGCCCTCAGGAGCTTCGGAGGACCGTGCTTAGAGTGCCGACTAGTGCTATACTCATTTGAACTTTTTGGTACTTGTTGCCAAAGGGGGAGAATCTGTATAGATCATAGGCTTCGAGAGAGAGAGTGTTTTGGTTTTTCTCTCGTGAGTTCTCTTGCTACTTATTTTCTTGTTGGTACTTTGCTATGTGTGTGCTTGCTACAGTGTCTTTGTGATATTCTGTCATTTATGCTTGTGAGATACTATGTTGATTGATCATACTATGCTTATTGCGATGATCTATGCCTATCTTTATCATTATCTTGTATGATCATTCATTTGTGTTGGTGATGCGTCCCTATTATTCCAATCTTATCATTTTGCGCACTCCACCAAGATGTATGTGACATGGAAGAGTAACCCATGAGCCTAATCGATTGTGCATTTGCATTCAAACGCAAATTTTTAATAATGCACAAATTTAGGGGGAGCTCTTGCTTATCACATACTTCTCAAACCGACGATGTATTTGATTCATTTAATCATTTGTCAAAGCTTTGATCTATATGTTGTCATCAATTACCAAAAAGGGGGAGATTGAAAGCACATTTGCTCCCTTGGTGGTTTCGGTAATTCATAACAACATATATCTCATTGAACTAATGTCCATTCAAGATTAAGATTTCCGGATGTTCAATGATAGGCATGGCATGGACTAGAGATGTGGACCCCTCAAAATGCTAAGGACAAGGATTGGCAAAAGATCAAGACTCTACATTTTTGGTTAAGTGATCCAAGATCACATTGAGTCCATAGGAAAGCCAATACTATTAAAAGGGGATGAGGTGTTGCTTAATGGTCTTTTTGCTCAAGTGCTTAGTGACAGTATTCCTAAACCCTCAACCACTCTCTCTACCCAAATATGTCCTAAACCTACAGTACAACTCGGCCCCACCGATATTTCCTATCCGACCCCACCGAGTTCATCCAAGACTTAGCCACTGCCAAAACCCTAACAAATCGGATCCACCAAAATGGATCTCGGTCCCACCGAGATGGCCATGCCAACTCTCTGTAATCGGTTGCATTCACTTCGGTCTCACCGAGTTATGCAAATCGGTCTCACCGAGATGGCTTGCCAAGTCTCTGTTGCCTTATTGCTTCACTTCGGTCCAACCGAGTTGATGCAATCGGTGCCACCGAGATGAGGATTGCCCTAAGCCATTGCACTTTGGTCTATCCGAGTTGTCCATATCGGTCCCACCGAGATTCCTAAAGTTCATATCTTTTACACAGTTCGGTGCTACCGAGATGATAGTTCCGGTGCCACCGAGTTGGGTCAAAAGTGTGTAACGGTTGGATTTTGTGTGGAGGCTATATATACCCCTCCACCACATCCTTCTCAGTAAGGAGAGTCATCAGAACGTGCCTACACTTCCACCATACATTTTCTGAGAGAGAACCACCTACTCATGTGTTGAGATCAAGATATTCCACTCCTACCATTTGAACCTTGATCTCTAGCCTTTCCCAAGTTGCTTTCCACTCAAATCCTTCTTCCACCATAGCCAAATCTGTGAGGAGTTGTTTGAGTGCTGGGAAGACTATCATTTGAAGCACAAGAACAAGGAGTTCATCAACAACACACCGTCTATTACCTTTTGGAGAGTGGTGTCTCCTAGATTGGTTAGGTGTCACTTGGGAGCCTCCAACCCGATGTGGAGTTGAACCAAGAGTTTGTAAGGGCAAGGAGATCGCCTACTTCGTCAAGATCTACCCCGAGTGAAGCTAGTCCTTCGTGGACATAAGCCATGGTGGAATAGATAAGGTTGCTTCTTCGTGGACCCTTCATGGGTGGAGCCCTCCGTGGACTCGCGCAGCCGTTACCCTTCATGGATTGAAGTCTCCATCAACGTGGACGTACGATAGCACCACCTATCGGAACCATGCTATACTCTTAGAATCCCTCCTTTACATACATATGCAATAGCTTACATTCCGCTGCTATACTCTTAGAATTGCATGTGTAGGGTGATGCTTGACATGTACTATTGCTAAAATCTGCCCACAACTAAAATTGGGAAAAGGTTAGGTTTTATTTGGTCAAGTAGTCTAATCACCCCCCCCCTCTAGACATACTTTCGATCCTACAACCCACATCCCCTATTATTTTCCAGCGATGACGGCCTCACACCGCAGCTGTTGGAATCAGGGCTCCGGGGACCCAAAGGTTCGAACACTGGGGGCGAGCTCGTTCCTACCGATCCAAGGGTGACCATGGCGAGGCTACGGCGAGAGCACTCTAGCGCAGAGCATGACAGGGGACACATCGCTTACCCAAGTTCGGGCCACCTTGCGGTGTAAAACCCTACTCCTGCTTGTGTTTGGGATTGCTGTGGGAGTGAGAGAGTTCTCGCGTACAAGGTAGGAGACAAAGGAATTGATCCTCTTCTACGGTGGCAGCATTGTCCCTTTTATAGCCGCATTGGTCCTCTTCTCCTGAAAGCATTGGCGGGAAGGGTTGCCACACACAACGGCAATTTGAAAGGGGATAGGCGCCCAGGCTTATCCTGAGTAAAGTTGGTCTTCGCCTACAAAAGCATTATCCATGACGCGTCGGTGGGCTCGGCGATGACCTCCGCCCTGCGGGCCTTGCTGTCTCGGTCTTCTTTCACCAAATGGGAAGTCCTTGGGACTTGCTTTGGAGGGGCGCAACTAGTGCTGCCCCTTTAGCACCAAAGAGGAAACCCTCTCTGTCCGCGCCCGCTGGCGCGGCCTCTGCAGCCGCTCGTCGCCAAGCGCGTCACCCACGTGGTGGGCACAGGACCGCGCGGCTGGCGTTAGGCTCGGGTGGCCTCGGGCTGCCGCCTCAGGAGGCCGCCTCACGAGGAGGCCTCGCGAGGCTTCCTACCGCTGCTGCGGCTAAGTCTTGGTGGTTTGCTCCTTGAGGAGGGGTCCTCGCGAGGTGTCTTCGCTTCGCGGCGCCCGTGGTTGGGCCGCGTTTTGGGCCTTCACCAAGCGTCGCTTCCTGGGCCGCAGGCAGATGGGCCGTGGTACCCCAGTTCCCAATGGCCCGACAGTAGCCCCCGGACCCGTGGTGCGCACGTTCCCACCCATTGGGAGCGAAACGGCGCGGGCCCTGACAGACTGCAGGGCCCAGGTTCGACGCGTGGCGTGCGATGGGACGTGGGATGCCCCCACTTCCCCCACTATGCCTTGGTAACTGCCCGCGCTGACATAAAGTAGCCCCGCGCACGGCGCAGAGCATCATTGCCTTCCTTCGTACTCCTCGCCTCCTAGCGCTTGACTCCTCGCGTCTCCTTCCTTAAGCACTGCTTCTTCCTCCTCTCGCCCCCCGAGCTCCACCGCGCGGCAATGGCGCCTGCCAACAAGAGAGGAAATGCGGCGGCCGCGGCCCCGAGCGCGCTGGCCTTGGAGCCGGCTCTGCAGCGCTCCATCATCGCCAACTAGGAGGGCCTGGATAAGGTGATGCCGATGACCGCCGCCGCCACCCATGAGGAGGGGCGACGGGGATCTGGCCGGGCTCGCGCCCTCCGCGTGACCTGACGGCGACGACCTTCCCCCTCTTCGTCCACAGCATCTATGCCGGCCTGGTGCCGCCATTCTCGGATTTCTTCAACGCCATCTTGTCCCACTACCAGATGCATGCACTCCACCTCCAGCCAAACTCCATCTTCCTCCTCTCCACTTTTGCCTTCTTCTGCGAGGCCTTCGTGGGCGTGATGCCCTCAGTGACGCTCTTCCGCCACTTCTTCAGCCTGCAGATGTCTGTGGCAAATCATCGCTCCGCGTGCGCCTCGTTCCTTGCCGTCAAGGGGACGGAGGAGGACTCCATCAACCTGAAGATCTCTAGGAAGGTGGAGGGCTATCAGCAGTGCTGGATCTAAGTGGACGCGTGCCAGCATAGCCCGCTGCTGATGATCCCGACGGACCATGCCGTGAAGAGCTCCGGCTGGGAGCACGAGAAGCTCACCGACCCGAGGTTGGCACCCTTGTGGGGGCGGCTGGCCGAGCTGAAGGAAGGCGGGCTCACGGGGCCCATGGTGCTGAAGGAGTTCTTGCGGTGCCGCATCGCGCCACTCTAGAGGCGCTCGCGCCCGGTGTGGAAAATCACTGGACAGAACGACCCCATGAGGCTGAGTGTGGACAACCTGCCGGCGGAGGTGTCGGAGGGGATCAGGCAAATCCTGGTCGGCGGCGGCGCGAAGGATCCGCCCCAGGACACGCTCCCACTGTACCACTACCAGAACAAGAACGAGCTGGTCAATGAGATGCCAGTCTTTAACCAGGGGGGCCTATTGCCGGTGGGCGTCGAGGGGCCTCGCGACAACCCGTTCGTGGTGGTCCCTGGCTCGGGAGACCGCGATGACGGCGAGGCCTACGCCAGCATCGCAGAGGAGAGTGACAGCGGTGTCGGTGTATAAAACATGGGTATTTTATATCCTGACTTATGCACAGGCAGTGGTAGCAGCCTCGATGGCCAGGACTTGCCGGGAGGAACCAACTCCAAGATCAAGATTCAGGGCCTAGTTACAAAGACACTAGAAAGAAGATCACGACAAGACATCAAGAAACCCCTGGCTGATGCTAGGGATGAAGATGGTACTTGCCGGCAAGGTTCGGGCCGGCAAGGTGAAGGCCCGGCAAGCTCCGTGCCGGCAAGCCCTCGTTGGCCTATCTGCGCTCCATCTCATCAAGCAGCTAGTCGCTAATCGGTGAGGTGTCGAGCGCAGAGGCGGTTTGGTGAGACTTGTTGGGGCACGTGTCAGCCTGCTGGAAGGAGAATTAGCTTTAGTGACACCCGTCCAGGAGGCGTGTCAAGATAATAAGAGGTAGTTGGGCGAGCGGTGCAGAAACCTTGCCGGGGCTCCTCCTCCACACGACACTTAACGGCGCAATAAATGCGTTTGTCCTAATCCGGCAGAGTTAGGTATGATAGCACTGTTTGCTGTCTAGTCAATATGTAAAAGACTGTTTTGCCACTGTGGTTACCCCTTGAGCTATAAAAGGAGGGCCAAGGCAACCTTTACAAGGGCGACACTTTGCTCATTCTGCATGCGTAGCTGCTCTTCCCGCACCTTGCCGGCAAGAAGCGCACCTTGTACTTGAGCTCAAACACACCTAATAAACAAAAGCAGGAGTAGGGTTTTACACCTCATGGTGGCCCGAACCTGGGTAAATCCTTTGCGTTTGCTGTTGATTCTGCTCTTTGTGCTTGCGCATTCCCCTAGCCGAACCATAAAGGGGCTAGATGGCCCCATAGATGGTCGTACACACGACATCTTTGGCGCGCCAAGTAGGGGGGTCGCTTGCGCGAACCTAAATCAACAGTTTGCGTGTCACTTTCATCTTCATCATCTTTATGGCGCCAAAGAATAAGGGCGCATCCGCAGCGGCTCCATCGACGTCCAAGCTTCCGTCGCAGACACACATAGGCGGCGGAGATGATCCCGCCGGCGTGGGCGATGCAGGAGGCACGACCGGTGTGGGCGCCGCGGAAGGAGTCACTGGTGCAGGTGGCATAGCCAGCACTGACGGAGCAGGTGGGGCACACAACAATCAGCAGCTTTCTCGTCAGTCTGACGACCGAATCCACAACGGTGTAGGCGGCGGGGATGGCCAACTCCCGCCTCCTCGACGCACCGGCGAACGAAGCCACTGGAGTAACACTATCTGGACTGGCGCAAGTCAAGACCCAGCTACTGTGGTATCTAAAGATACCGCTTCAGGACGCACACCGCGACCATCGCAATATGGGCGCGACGTGAATCCGAACGGCGCTGGCGGTTCCGGACGACGGCGACCGCATGGCAAGACGCCTGTTAATCAGCCGCAAGATCTTCTGGCACCACCTCCACCGCGTCAGCCCACTGCTAGGCATGAGCCACGGCAGCAAGATTAAGGAGTCGAGCGACATCTTGTTCATCGCTCCTAGCCATGCCAGCTACGGCAGCAGAGGCCATGGCGCGAGCAGAGATGGTGCTGAACTTCCCTCCGGCTGCTAACAAGATGGATGAGTGGAGAGTCACCATCCAGAGCCTCATCGGGTTCGCCGAAGCCAACAGTTCACAGCAGGCGGGACCTTCATGGCGTCTAGTGATGGCACCAACCGATGGCCGTGCCAGAGGAGCGGCACAAACGGTGCAGTCACCTCCACAGCAACAACATCGGCAGCCACGGCAAACTCACCAGTCCGTTGAGCCCGACGAGATGTCGATGGCTTCTTCAGATCCGCGAGCGTGGCAAGATCAGTGTTGAGTGCTGCAAGATAGGCGGGCAGAAGATGCTCGCACCACTATTGAACGGCGCTGGGAGGTGCGCGGCACGCCGTCAATCGGACGTGTGCATCGGTCTAGTCGTTGATGAGCCTATGCCCAGGGTTGGCGGATATCTACCTTCCGAGTTTGGATGCCCGGCCTTCACTTGTGAGATGCGGCAAGTCCGATGGTCGTCAACCTGGGCCTTCAAGCCAGAGTTGCCAGAGAAATATGACGGCAAGCTTAACCCGGTAGAATTTTTGGGCATCTACACAATCGCTGTGCAAGTTGCCGGGGGAAGAGATGAAAAGATTCTCGCCAACTATTTCCCATTGGCGCTCAAACCCAATGTGAGATCTTGGTTGATGAACTTACCAGAGGATTCCATTTCTTTATGGTCAGATTTATGCAACGAGTTTATTGGAGCTTTTACCGGAGGCCACAAGGCTCCTGGTCAGCCCAGCGATTTGCAAGTGATCCCACAAAGAGATGGCGAGTCCCTGCGGAAATATATTCAGAGGTTCAGCCGTGTGCAACGTAACATCCCTGATGTGCACCCCGCAGCTGTGATTGCAGCCTTTCACACGAATGTGCGCAATCAGAAGATGCAGGAGAAGTTGAATATCAAGTTACCAAAAACCGTCAACGAGTTATATATGTTGGCGAATAAATGTGCACGGGCTGAAGAAGGGAGGAGACTTCCTAGGGAGGATGCTGGCACTGAGGTTGATTCAGAGGATGACGACGCCGCCACCCCGAAGAAAAAGGGCCGGAAGCGCAACAGGAAGCGCAAAGGCAAGACTGTTATGGCTGTCGAAGGTTCCGGCAACTCCAATGCCACCAAGAAGGCTAAGACCGAGAGCTCCGGCAAGGAAGCAGCTGCATGGGCTGATTGCCAGGAAGCCGCGGCTGGCGAGAAGACCAGCAAGTCTGATGGGCCATACTGCAAGATTCACCACACAAAAGGCCATGATCTCCAAGAGTGGCGGTAGGTTGAGCAACTTGCTGAGAAACAGAAGGCTGAGTATGAAAATTGCGACAAGGAGAAAGGCCAAGATGGTGTTGGTGGATCTGGCAAGAGGGGTCATGGTGGCCGAGGAGGTCACCTCGGCAAGGCTAAGCAGCAGAAGGAGAAACATGCTCGAGGCCGAGACAAGAAAGAAGAAGATGATGATGAGGATGATGACGAGAACGAAGATGAGTCCAGCGAACGAGGATTCCAGAAAGCAACCGAAGTCATGTGCATTGACGGGGGTGCATCTTTGCACTCCTCTCACCGCCAACTCAAGCAGTGGGCGCGTGAGGTTAATGCGGCAGAACCAGCAGTAGGTGCTCAGAAGCCGCTCAAGTGGTCCCACACGCCCATCATTTTTGATGCGGATCACTCTGATCGCACAACCGCGGTCGGGTGCTTGCCTTTGTTGGTCTCGCCAACGATACGCAACCTCCAAGTCACGAAAATGTTGGTTGACGGCTGGGCCGACCTGAATTTGATTTCACCAGAAGTGATCAAGAGGTTACAAATTCCTGATGAAGATCTCCTGAGAGCACATGTTATCTCCCAGAGGGGGGTGAATGGGAGATTATTAGAAATTCGTCAAACTCTGATGAATTTGATGAAGATCAGAGTGAAGAAATAGAAACGCAAGGGAAACTAAGTCATCACAGAATCAGAGTACATGCAAACAGAATATATAAGGGTGAGGAACATGTAATCATACAATCATACACGCATGAAGAATATGAACTGAGGAAATAAACGATAGCATGATCAAATACTTCAGTTCAAATTCGTCACAGGATAGATCACAAATTCTTCAGCAGCGGAATAAAGTAAGGGAGGGTGAGGAATTTGAAACCAGGTTCACTCGGTGAAGACAATGGAATTTGGTAGGCCAGTTCCAGTTGCTCTATCAACTGTACGTCTGGTTGAGGCGACTGAGTCGCAACTCAGGGAACACTTAGTCCTCACCGTATTCCTCTTGAGCTAAGGTCACTTAGACCTCGCCCAATCACTCGTGGTAAGTCTTCAAGGTAGACTTCCAAAACCTTCACAGACTTGTTCACCGGCACGCCACAATTACTCTTGAGTGCTCAGAACATGACGCCTAACCGTCTGGAGGAATGACAGTCCTCAAAGGTAACAAGCGTCGGATCACACAGATCAATCTCTTCAGTGATGCTTAGTCACTTAGGCTCTGGTTGGGTTTTTCCTCACTTAGGGATCTCTCAAAGTCGTCAGAGGATGGGTTGCTCTCAAATGACAAGTGTCAAGTTCTCTCGGAGCAGCCAACCAACAAGTGGTTGTGGGGGCGGCTATTTATAGCCAGGGGACAACCCGACATGAATTGTCATAAATGCCCTTGTCTGATTCAACCGTTGTCAGGATAAGGATCCACTCGACAGCTAGCACGTGGCGCAACAACGGTCTGAAACTCTCCATTTCGTCAGGGCACTCAATTTCCTCACGGTAGGCAGATCGCACTGGCGAACTCCTAACTCCTCAGCCTGACCAAATTCGTCAGCGACCAGATGAACTTCGTCACTGTCGCTAGCAAATGCGTCAGCTGTACTGGAGATTTCCAAAGGCTTCACTTGAAGTGGCTTTTTGTGTGTATAGGTTTGAGAAAGTTTGAGCATCACTTTGGAAATGTGATATATGTTTCACCTAGACCCCCTTTAACAGTACGGTTTTTCCTATGACTCAAATAAGAAGAAAAGAAACTACGAAAACCAAAGTCTTCAAGCTTAAAAGTCTTCACATCAATTTCTTTAAAGGCCGTACCAACTTCATCACCAAATTCTTCCCTTGAAGAAATGTATTTTTAGGGGTCGTCTTCCATGTGTTAAACCAAATCTTCAGGGACTCTGTCTCCAGTGTATACTCACAAACACATTAGTTCCTCAACCTATTTGTCTTCAATACTCCAAAACCACTAAGGGGGCACTTGATGCACTTACAATCTCCCCCTTTTTGGTGATTGATGACAAATTGGTTAGGCTTTCAACGGGAGTAAAAATAATTGAAGTGTAAGTACAAAGTTTGAAGAAATTGATTACAAGATATTAAGGAACTCCCCCTGAAGATGTGCATATGAGGAATTTGCTTTGGATTGCAAATGCACATGGCAGGTTGAAATTGTGGAGATCTCCCCCTATATCTTGGAATCCAATCATGCATGATCATAAGATATTTGAAGAATATGAATGCATGATGAAAATTGGTGTCTGACGAAATTGTGCATACATGAGCATATATATTTAAGATCAGAGCATGCATATCAAACATTGCAAAAGAGTCAGACAACCAACAGTTATTTAAGTTACAACTCGTCAAAGAGCGAATCAAATGAAGTTCAAGAGTTGCAACTCAAGCAAAAACAGCCCATATAACGACCCACTTGAAGACTAACTCACACTTCTCCCCCTTTGTCATCAAATGACCAAAAGGAGACAAGGTGAGGACTAACGCCCCTGAAGAAAATCAACGAGGAGATGTCGAGGGAGCGCCAGCGGTGTTGGGGTCGCGTGATGCAGAAGGACCAGCCGCAGTGTCTTCAACAACTTTATTTTTGTCAGTCTTGCGCGATGAAGACTGTGAACTTGGCATGAGAGGAGGAACTTTGGTGTGTTTGAACTTCTTCCTTGGCGGTTCTGCCCAGTCAAAGTTCATCTGGAAGTCCATATTAGCAAGTTCTTCATCGGTCTTGAGGTGCGAGAGGATGGCCCATGATCTGTCAAATATCTCGTGAAGATAATAGCGGTTTTTGCGGACAGAGTTATGCATCACAGTCATGTTGGCTTGAATAGCTGCAAACTGACGCTTAACCCATCGGTGGTTCTTGTCAACTTTCTGGTGCAGGCTTATGAGCAACTCACGGTCCGTCATGACACGTGGTGCTTCAGGTGCAGAAGTTGGCCTTGAAGCTTTTGCTGCGGTATCCTGGCTAGCAGATTCATCAGCATTGGAGCTGGAGATTGGTTGACGAAATTGTCCATCAAGGGGACAAATTCCTTCATCTACAACAGCTTTGCCCTTGCCAGGAACAGAGAAGATGGTGCTCTGAAGAACTTTGACTTTAGGCAAATAGCTCAAATGATTTTGACTGTCAGCCTTGTAGTGAATTGCAGACCAGGATCTGATGAATCTCATGATCCATGGAGCATATGGCTTCAGATCAAAAGGCGACTGTGCCATTGTGACCAAAGTCCTCAGTAAGAAATCGTGAATATTGATGGGAGTACCAAGAATGATGTGAAACAGCAGATTCTTCATAATTCCCACAACTTCTTCAATATTAGAGTTGTGACCTTTAATGGGACTGAGGGTTTTGGACAGAATGCGATAGTACGTTCTTGGCACATATAGCAAATCCTTCACTAGGAAGGTTGTCCTTGGAGCTTCTCCTTCAGCAATAGGCTTCATAAGCACTTGCATCAGGTGGTTGGGGAGTTCAGGTTCTTCATATATTCTCTTTGCTTCTTCATGGGGTGGATCAACTTGGAGAGCATGAAGAAGTTCTTCAATTGGTGCTTTGTAGTGAGTGTCTTCACTCATCCATTCCAGAGCCCATGTAGCAATGTCGTCAGCGTCTCCAGAGAAATGCACTGTGGCGTAGAACTGAAGAATGAGTTCTTCATTCCAATCGCAGACGTCAGAGCAGAAGCTGAGTAATCCAGCATCATGAAGAACAACCAGAACTGGCCGAAAGCATGGTAATGACTCCATATCCACGTGAGGAATATGGCGATGCGAAAAATACTTTGTTCTTGTCGAATAGCAGTGAAGCATAGAAATTCATCTGTGTCTGTGTCCAGAAGCGCAGGCGCCTAATCTTGGCTGAGTCATATGGGGACTCACCAATGAAGAAATTCTTCTCTTCGAAGAATTTGGCATTATCAAACTGAGGCCGCCTGAGGGTTCTGCCAATCTTAGGCATCACAGGAACTGGTTGGAGGTTGTGCATCTTCTTGCGTACATCAAACACTGGTTGTGGGGATCCAGTGGAATCATTTGGATCTGTCACTGGAAGTGATTTGGCAATTTCCTCAGCAGTTGCAGTTGGAACTGTGTTGGTATCTGCTAAAGGAATTGAGTCTGCACGAGGAGGGGAAGTATTGACGACATCAACCGTTGGCTCATGTTGAGCAATTTCATCAGCTACTGCAGCTGGAATTTCCTCATCAATGGTTTGAAGTGGTGATGGTTGTCTTTCCTCAGAGCCCGTGTGAATTTCTTCAGTGATGGCGGGTGACTGTGGCACTTGCGTCAGAGGAGTGGTGAGGGGCGAATTTGGATGGAAGGCTTCCCAAAATTCGTCAATAATTGGAGGGGTAGTTGCACCATAAATATCCACATCCTCTTCAGTTTCTTAACTACTTCCAGATGAAGCAGTGTCATTTTCTTCAGTCACCGGAACCTGTGAAGGCTTCCGAGACAAGACTTGGTGAAGCGAAGCATCTTCTTCAACTTCGATTTCTTCATCCATTTGCTCTGTGGTAGTAGCGGAGTGGGTTTCAGCATCATCTTCATCAGCCTGAGGGATTTTATAATCCACCCCATACGGAACAATCTGACATTCATCTATGGCAGGAGCAGGGGGCGCTGATGAGATTGGAATGGCATCAATTGGAACATCTGAAGATAATGGTGTAGTCTTCACTTTCTTCACTGTTTCAGAGATGGTAGGAGGAGCTGAAGCTTTTCTCTTTTTTCACTTCCTTCTCAGCATCCTTGGTCCTCTTCACTTCTGATGCAGAAGGAAGGGTGATAGTTTTCACAGGTGGTGCTGCTACTGAGGAACTTGGTGTCGGTGTAAAAACTGGCAGACCTCGGGGTAGGGGGTCCCGAGCTGTGCATCTTGGATCGATGGTAACAAAGACGAGGGAGACGATGTTTACCAAGGTTCGGGCCCTCTTGATGGAGGTAAAACCCTACGTCCTACTTCTGTTTATATTGATGGAGATGTAGCAAGTGCAGAGTTGATCTACCTCGAGATCGTAATATGTGTCTTAACTTCTAGGGCTAGGTGAGTGATATTGCGTCGATATCCCCTACGAGCTAAACCCTATGCCTTATATACACGCCAGGGAGGGTATCTAGGGTTACAAGGTCGGTATCTTTAGGAGAGAGGCGACAGGAGAGATCTTGGAGTATACGCCAAGTCTTCGGGAGAGACAGTCCTGATCACGCTTCCTGTATACGGCCTCCGGAGTCCATCTTGATCACGTACGAGGGCTCATCAGCCCAACCGAGGAGACGGGCCGGCTAGGTTGCCACCCCCTAATCCAGGACACCGTTAGTAGCCCCTGAACTGGTCTTCGATGCCGAAGTCGACGTCCTTTAATTTCCGGAGTCCTGGCTCGATAGACAAGTTCACATGCTTTTTCCTCCGACCAGACTTAAAGACCACGGCCAACCCTTAAAATTCCGCTGGGGCCCAGTTTCAGATTTCGAGAATCGTGCCGCCTAGGGAATCGGGCCCCTTTATGGAAAAAAACGTCGAAGAGTCAGCCCTTTCCGCCTTTACTTAATAAACGCACAGCCTTCTGCTAGCGGCCATACGCATCAACCATAACTATAGCAAAAATCCCCCCTCTTTCCCCACCCAAGCTCTAGAGCCCGAACAATGGCGAGTGGTGAAGGATCATCTAGGCGCCCTCACGGTCCTGACAAAGGGGACTGGGGGAGCTGTTCCGTCGCGCGCCTTCAACTAGAGCGCTTGGCGACGCAAGTCTATCAACCAGATGCGGATCTGGCCCCAAGCCGTCCTGGATTAACGTCCCTCGACGGTCAAGCCCACGCCAAGAATTTCCCTTCGCCGCAAGGAGACGTGCGGGTATGCTTCGTGCCTTTCCTCCTCCGTGGTTTAGGGTTTCCAATCCACCCTTTCCTCCGTGGCCTGCTTGAGTTTTACGGGTTGCATCTGCACCATCTCTCCCCGAATTCGATATTGCACATCGCGGGGTTCGTCGCGCTTTGCGAGCTACACCTCGGCTATCAGGCGCACTTCGGATTATGGTGAAAGTATTTTTGCATCGTGCCCCGCTCATCGGCCGACAAGCTGTTCGAGGTTGGAGGAGCCGAAGTCTGCCGAGTTGACAAGACCGGTTATCCAGCAGGAACACCTCAGGAGGACGTCGATTACTAGCCATCTGAGTGGTTTTATATCAATGACGTCCTGTTGTACAAGCCAGTTCGGCTAGGCCTCCCACCCTTCTCATTGGATACACCGAGGAAACGCTACAGCTGGAGGCCACGGAGTTTGGCACAAGAGGAAGACGAAGCCGTGACCAATCTAGCGGCCCAAGTGAAGCCACTGTCGAGCGCTGGCCTTACCATCAGTGACGTGATGGCGGTGGCCCTTGACCGAAGAGTCCAACTCCTCCAGCAGCGCCAACACTTATTGTGCGAGTACAATGGGTCCAACGATGCTTCCCGATCCATCAAGGGAGCCTTTATGGACCAAATGACCCTTGGAGCTGTACTAGCCAGCATGTACCAAGGGTCCACGGAAGATTTCACCAAGCGCTGGTTCCAAGACGGGCTGTCATACTACAACCCAGCCGACATAGTAAGTTTTTTCTTCTGAACTCTCGTGTTTACCTTGTTATCCTGGGAGTTAACCCGTAACACCTCGGCCTTTGAACATCGGTGGAGGCGTTGGCTTGAAGGCATGAATAGTCCAGCCCCTGAGCCAGAACTGCGCTGCCGCACGGAGGACCCTCTCTATAAAGAGGATGAAGACCTGGACCTGATCTACGAAGGGAGGAAATTTTTCTTAGAGAGCCTTGACGGCTCAAAAGTAGTTGTCATCCCAGACACGCCGGGGACGAGGCCGGCCTCATCGGTAACACTCCCTTCCTCTAAACGAAAGAGAGCCCCTCGTCCTCCAGCCACCAGCCATCTGACTTCTCCTCCAAAGGGGCGGCGCTCCCAACGCCTACGCAGAGAGACGGCTTCACTGGGAAGGGCCCCGGCCGCGACGCGAAAAGTTCAAGCCGAGGTCACAGGGGCAGGCGAAAGTGCCCCCTCCATCACCGGGTAATACTTCAGTCTATGTTGTAGCAAAAACACTTCGGATTCTAACATCCCCAATTATTTGCAGCCAACCTTCGCCCACCTCAGCACATGTGGAGGCCGAGGGGGACACTTCCCCGCCCAAGGGAACAGAGGCCCAAAATCCCGCGAGGGTTGACCCTGGAGCCGCCCAGCCCGAGGACTCAGCGACATCGGCCACTTCGTCGGAGATCCAATGCGCTGCGAATTATCGCCGGCGAAAAGATTCTTTGAACAATCCGGCTTTCTCGGACAGGGAGTTCAATGCTCTCAATGCCGTGGATGCATACCTCGGGGCAACCCGAGGTGCCTTTGATGAGTCGCTGGATGTCTTGTCGCGGGGGCTGCGGGTAAGGCTTTAAAAACAAATATGACTACCAAGTATGGTAGTAGCCTCTAAGGCTTGGTACGAGCCCCTGGGGTCGAATCAAGACTTGAATACTAACCAGCAATCATTGTCATAACAGGAAGCTCACTTGAAGAACTAGCAATTGACCTCGGCGTTGGCCCAAACAAAGGTGCAGCTTGACGCGGCCTTGTCCGAGGTTGAACAGGTGAAGAAATTCACCAGAGAGGCGCACGGTAAGTGCTTAGTGCTTGAAGTGAGTAATACCAAAAAATAGAGTTGACGCCAGAATCACTTGTAGCAGCGGAAGCCCTGGGCCATCTTGAAAGAGATCTGAAGCAGGCCCGCGAGGATCTGGCATATGCTGAAGCGCAACGCCAGGCAAATCAACATGTGGTCACTCAGAGAGTGGACAGCGTGACTACGCTTAGGGCTGAGAATGCCCACCAGGCCTAGGAAATTGAGAGCTTAAAGGCTCGCCTCGCTATTGCGGAAGCAAAAAATCGACAAACGGATGACATGATTTATGGTAAGTTTATAAGTCTCTAAGGAATGGTTGCCGTGTAACTTGTCTGAGATGATTTCTCATGCGAATGTTACTTTGTTTGGCAGCTTCTTTGTCTGGCCTTTCTCCGGAATCTCGGGGTCCGATGTCCGAGGACATGGTCATTTGTCTATCCGAGGTGCACAAAAGGGCACGGAAATCGATGAAGGATGCGCACAAGGCATTATGGCCCGAGGTGTCTGTCCCCGAAGACATGGCCGTGCTAGCCGAACAGCTGAAGAGAGCGCGGCGCCGGATCCAGGCTTGGAAAGTATCAGCTTGTCGAGAAGGTGCGAGGGAGGCCTGGGCCATGGTGAAGACCCACTACACCGGTTTGAAGACGACGGAATTAGCAGAAGTGGGACCCATGGGGCCTGATGGGGAAGAAACCCCTACCAACCAGGCATATGATAGTGTAATACATGCGGCACGCCTCTCGCAAAAAGATTGCGCGTTGGACACCCTAATAGACGGGCTAGACCGCGCGTGAGAACTTTGTATGACTTTATGTACCGAGGTATTCTATGTCAATTTTTCTGTCCGTTTATCCAAACTCTGTCAGCCAGCCATCGGCTTCCGCCTCCTCGGATAAATTCCGAGGAGTGTCCCATACTACTGGCCGAGGTCATCGGACCAGGTGCTTCAGGTGACCAGGCAATCGGGCTGTGCGGCTCTAAATACAAGAGGGTAACCAAAGGTTATGTTATATTACTATTTAACGTAAGAAACATCATCCGAGGAAAATAGTTCTGCCAACAGTTCCTTTCCTCGGGTCATTGTGTCGAACACTTTTGTCCGAAGACGTATGACCTCGGGGGTAAAGCCACTGGTCGGGCTTTGAAAAGACCCCTGCCACGTTAGTCCTATGTCATAGCCGACCGATCCACATTATAAGAACGCTAGCTTTCGGCTTTATCCGTCTGAGGTACTACACCGGTTGACCCGGGAGTAACAATCACAGCGGTGCTCCCTTTGCCCCCTAGCCGAAATATCGGGAACGTAAGGGGCAAGCACAGGAGCCGGGCAACCCAGCTTGGCCAAATCTTAAAGCGAATCGATGCATATAGTGGCTCAAAAGACAATAGTACATAAGAGGTGGAATAGCTCTTGTTTTAAAAATAACATGCTATATTGTCCTCGGGGTCATTGAAGAATGTTCCGAGGTGTGTAGATAAATAATGAATAAAATATTAAGGCAAAGAAAATGTACAAGTTATTTACACGGACCGTGTTTGTAGTGTCAAGCGTAGAAACGTTGGAGTAGCGCCGCGTTCCAGGGGTGGGGCTCTAATCGGCCGTCCTCCGGATCTCGGATTCGATAAGCTCCTCCGATAAGAACTTGATCAATGATGAATGGCCCGTCCCATCTAGGGGAGAGTTTGTGCTTTTGTTTCTCAGGGTGTAGCCTCATTACGAGATCCCCGACGTTGAATTCCTTAGCACGAACTTCTCTGCCATGGTAGCGTCGGGCCTGCTATTGATAAATAGTTGATCTTGCCCGTGCGACGTTGCACTCTTCTTCGAGAGCGTCTAGGGCATCTTGCCGATCGAGCTCGGCTTCTAGCTCCTCATACATGCGCACCCGAGGTGCATCATGTATGATATCGCAAGGGAGGACCGCTTCGGTGCCATACACCATAAAAAACGGGGTATATCCTGTGGATCTGTTTGGTGTTGTACGCAAGCCCCATAGTACGGAATCAAGTTCCTCAACCCATTTACAGTCGGCTTTTTTAAGGGAGCGAACGAGCTGTGGCTTAATTCCACTAAGGATAAGTCCATTGGCTCGCTCCACCTGCCCATTAGACTGCGGGTGGTAGACGGACGCGTAGTCGAGTTTAATGCCCAGTTTCTTGCACCATGCCTTAACATCTTTGGCCGTGAAGTTGGTTCCGTTGTATGTAATCAGGCTGTGGGGGACACCGTAACGATGTACTACTCCCGAGATGAATCTGATTAAATGGACGGCCTCGGCCGAGGTGACCAGCTTTGCTTCGATCCATTTGGTAAATTTGTCTACCATAACGAGGAGGTATTTGTTTTTGTTTGATCCTCCCTTGAGTGGCCTGACCATATAAAGCCCCCAGACCGCAAAGGGCCAAGTAATGGGGATGGTGCGAAGGGCCGTGGGGGGCATGTGGCTCTGCTTGGCGAATACCTGGCAGCCTGGGCAACACTGTACTAATGCCGAGGCATCGGCACCTGCCGTTGGCCAGTAGAAACCGGCTCGAAAAGACTTGCTGACCAGGGTCCGAGCAGCGGCGTGATGTCCGCTCATGCCGGAGTGTATCTCCCGAAGTACGAGTTTTCCTTCTTCCTCGGATAAGCATCTCTGGAGGACGCCCGTTGTGCTCATTTTATAAAGTTCCCCTTCATGAACCTTGTAAGCTTTAGACTGTCTTACAATCTAGCAGGAGTCGGTTTGGTTATCTGGGAGCTCTTTTTGGAGTAGGTATGCGAGGAGCGGCTAGGTCCATGGTGCGATAACTGCCATGACTTCATGCGCTGAAGCAGTCTTCCAGATCATTGACCCGCCTATGATACCATCGTCTTCTTCGGGCGCGGCCTGCTGCCCGACGTCGGTTGATTCTGATGTTCCTTTGCTATCCTGCCAGACTACAGATGGCTTGAAAAGTCATTTGAGGAAGGTGTTTTCGGGAACCTTATGATGCTTTGCGCCCAATCGGGCGAGTACATCTGTGGCCTGGTTGCTATCTCGGGGTATATGGTGAAATTCCAACCCCTCGAACCTGGCCGAGATCTTTATGACGACATTTCGGTAGGCTGTCATCTTCGGGTCTTTGGTGTCGAACTCGCCATTGATTTGTGAGATGGCGAGGTTGGAATCACCTCGGACCTCGAGGCGTTTGACACCCATGGAGACTGCTATCCGAAGTCCGTGTAGGAGGGCTTCGTATTCAGCCACGTTGTTAGAGTCCGTGTACATGATTTGTAGCACATATCTAATGTTATCTCCCGTGGGAGACGTGAGCACCACGCCAGCCCCTAGTCCGGCGAGCATTTTGGAGCCATCAAAATACATTGTCCAATGCGAGTAGGTACTATACTCACGGGGGAGTTCAGCTTTGGTCCATTCGGCCACGAAGTCTGCCAACACCTGGGATTTAATGGCCCGGCGTGGTTTGTAGATAATTTCAAAAGGTAGGAGCTCTATGGCCCATTTAGAGATGCGCCCTGTTGCATCCCTATTATTGATTATGTCACTTAATAGGACGTCGGATGCCACGGTCACCGTGCATTCTTGAAAGTAGTGTCGAAGTTTTCGTGATGCCATGAAGATTGCGTAAGCTATCTTTTGATAATGAGGGTAGCGTGTCTTGCAGGGGGTTAAGACCTCGTACACGTAATATACGGGTTTCTGGACCTGGAATTTGTGACCTTCCATGTCTCGTTCCACCACGAGGACTGCGCTAACCACTTGGTTTGTGGCCGAGATGTATAGTATCATCGGTTCGCAAACACCTGGTGCTGCCAGGATGGGATTGGTGGCGAGGAGGGCCTTGATGTCTTCCAGGGCCGCAACAGCCTCCTTGGTCCATTTAAACGTTTTGGTTTGCTTTAACAGCTTGTACAATGGTAAAGCTTTTTCTCCAAGCCATGATATGAAGTGGCTCAAGGCTGCTACGCAGCCCGCCAGTTTTTGTACGTGCTTGAGCTCTGTCGGGATCTCCAAACGATGCAAGGCTCGAATTTTGGCCGGATTGGCTTCAATTCTTCGGCTGGATACAATAAAACTGAGGAGTTTGCCAGCTCGGACCCTGAAAACGCATTTTTCCGGGTTGAGCTTTACTTGATATTCCCGTAGGCTAGCAAATGTATCTCGAAGGTTGTTCACCAACTGGTTGACGTGTTTAGTTTTGACAACTACGTCGTCTACGTAGGCCTCAACGGTCTTTCCGATGTGTTTTTGTAGGCATGTTTGAATCATACGCTGGTACGTGGCGTCAGCGTTCTTTAGTCCGAAAGGCATTGTGTTGAAACAAAACGGCCCGTAGGGCGTGATGAATGCCGTTGCTGCCTGGTCGGATTCCTTCATCTTTATTTGATGATATCCTGAGTAGGCGTCTAAGAAGCAAAGCGCCTCATGGCCCGCGGTGGCGTCCATGATTTGGTCGATATGGGGTAAGGGGAAGGGGTCTTTGGGGCAAGCTTTATTGAGGTCTTTGAAATCGACACACAACCGCCACGACCTGTCCTTTTTTGGTACCATGACCAAATTGGCTAGCCAGTCAGGGTGTTTTATGTCCCTGATGAATCCTGCCTCCAGCAGCTTTGCTAGTTCCTCGCCCATTGCTTGACGCTTGGGCTCAGAGAAATGCCGAAGTGTTTGTTTAACAGGCTTATAACCTGTTAGTACATTTAGGCTATGCTCGGCCAGCCTACGGGGTATCCCCAACATATCGGAGGGGTGCCAGGTGAATATGTCCCAGTTTTCCTTGAGGAAAGTACATAGGGCTTCGGCAACTTCTGGGTCGAGGTTAGCCCCTATGGACGCCGTTTTAGCAGGGTCCGTTGGGTGAACCTGGATTTGACTATCTTGTCGGCCGGTTTGAAAGAAGTAGGTTTTGATCTTTTGTCGAGAACGACATCGTCTCGGTCGACCTCGGCGCGCAGCGCGGTCAACTCCTCGGCCGCGAAGGCCTCGGCCAGGGTCTCGAGGGCGAGGGACACCATTTTATTCTTGGCTCTGAGTGCCCTGTCGGGATCGCTTGAGATAGTAATGATCCCCTTCGGGCCCGGCATCTTGAGCTTCATGTAGCCGCAGTGCGGCACCGCTAGAAATCTTGAAAAGGCGTCCCGTCCGAGGATGGCGTGGTATCCGCTCTTGAAAGGCGTGATGTGGAACGTAATCTCCTCAGAGCGATAATTATCCGAGGTCCCGATGACCACATCTAGAGTTATCTTTCCGCTGCAGCGTGCCTCTCGCCCAGGGACTATTCCTTTGAAGGTGGTCTCTTTTCTATGCGCGATTTATCGATGTGCATTTTATCCAGAGTGTCCTCGTATATTAGGTTTAAGCTGCTGCCTCCGTCCATAAGGACCCTATGGAGGCGGCAGTGGTCCACGATGGGGTTGAGGACTAGCGCGGCGGGGCACCTGTCCAGGGCTGACTTCGGCTGATCGTGGTGGGTGAAGGTGATCGGCGTGTCTATCCACACACCCTGAGGTGGTACTTGTCGGATGGCATTGATTTCCCGCAAGGCCCGTTTGCGCTGGTTGTTAGACGTAAAGGTCTAATAAATCATTAGGACCTCGTCTTCTTCCAAGGTCTGTTCGAGGTGGCTGGAGGTGCCCGCTAGGAGGGCGGGTCCCCCTTTGGCCACCTGCCTCAACACCCAACATTCGCGAAGACTGTGGGTCGGGCAGGAGTTGATCAATACAGGGTGGATCGGGCATGGATTATCCAGAAGGCCGTCCAGAGCCGTTCCGGGGTGACCGGAGGTTTTCCTCTTCTTCCGGGGTCGATTGCCCGGAGCGTTCCGTTTGCGATTTTCGCACCGAAGTGTCGATCGGTCGTGTTCCGTGTAGTCCTCACAGATCGAGTCCGTGTTTTCCTCGGTTCGCTAGGCATCTTCGATGGCGCAAAATCGTGCTACCAGGTTGGTTAATTCAGGAAGTGTTTGGACGCAACGACGAGCGAGGACATTTAAGACACCTTTATCCTTGCATCCACGCTTGAAAGCAGCAATTATGTCAAAGTCTTGGCAATCCAGTATCTTGCTCTTGACGGACAAGAATCTGGCCCAGTATCGTATAATCGGTTCATCGGGGAGCCATTGTACGTAGGCCAAGTCCCAGACATCGGGTGGGCCAGAGTTATCGGGGCGATATTCTATATGGGAGGTGAGCGGACCAGCTCCGATCTCTAAAGATCGCGGGCTCAAGACCTGATTACTCTCACTTGACGTCGGATCCGCGGTTACCGGTTTAACTGAATTGCTCTGGAGGTCGGCCGCCAGCAGGTCGCTGTCCGATCCGCTCTCCAAGAAGTATCTTAGCCCTTCGTCGGCGGGGGGATTCCTTGTTGGAACCAAAGAGGGGTCATGGTTCGCTTCCGCATTACGTGGAGGCATCTCTGTGACCAAAGTTTCGAACGCGGAGATGTGCTCCATGGGCTCAAGGCCGTTAACCGGCGATCCCATCGATCGCTTTGGCGATCGCATAGCGGAACTCTCAATGAAAGCACCAGTGTCGGTGTAAAAACCGGCAGACCTCGGGGTAGGGGGTCCCGAGCTGTGGATCTTGGATCGATGGTAACAAAGATGAGGGAGACGATGTTTACCCAGGTTCGGGCCCTGTTGATGGAGGTAAAACCCTACGTCCTGCTTCTGTTTATATTGATGGAGATGTAACAAGTACAGAGTTGATCTACCTCGAGATCGTAATATGTGTCTAACTTCTAGGGCTAGGTGAGTGATATTGCGTCGATATCCCCTACGAGCTAAACCCTATGGCTTATATACACGCCAGGGAGGGTATCTAGGGTTACAAGGTCGGTATCATTACGAGAGAGGCGACAGGAGAGATCTTGGAGTATACGCCAAGTCTTCGGGAGAGACAGTCCTGATCACGCTTCTTGTATACGGCCTCCGGAGTCCATCTTGATCACGTACGAGGGCTCATCGGCCCAACCAAGGAGACGGGCCGGCTAGGTTGGCACCCCCTAATCCAGGACACCGTCACTTGGTGGTTCATTTTCTTCAGGAACGACTGATGCAGTCACCCTGTCAGTTTCTTCAGGAACAACATCGTTAGTTGCCCTGTCTGTTTCTGGTGGAGATAAAGGCGCAATCTCACTGGCTGGGGCTGTTGATGGTGAAGCTGAAGAACTTGTGGGTGGCACTGTACCAAACTTGGCTGCCTCACGCTTGTTGTGGTCTTCAACAACCTGGTTGGTTGCAGTGATGAATCTGTATTGAGGAGAACTTGTGGGTGGCACTGTACCAAACTCACAATTCATCGGATCCCAACAAACACACCGCAAAAAGTGATTACATCGGATAGAACTCCAAGAACATCGAGGAGAACATTGTATTGAAGATCAAAAAGAGAGAAGAAGCCATCTAGCTACTAACTATGGACCCGAAGGTCTGTGGTAAACTACTCATGCATCATCGGAAGGGCAGCAAGGTTGATGTAGAGCCCCTCCGTGATCGATTCCCCCTCTGGCGTAGTACCGGAGAAGGCCTCCAGATGGGATCTCTCAAGAACAGAAACTTGCGGTGGCGGAAAAAGTATTTCGTGGATTCCCCTGAGGGTTTCTAATTTTTTCTGAATTTATAGTGGTGGAATTAGGTCAAACGGAGCTGGGGTGGGCCCACGAGGCACCAGGGCGCGCCTGCCCCCCCAGGCGTGCCCTGGTGGCTCGTGGCCACCCCTTCTGGCGTCTGGTCCTCTCCCGAAGCTTCTAGTGTTTATCTTGTCCAATAAAAAATCTCCAAAAGGTTTCGTGGCATTTGGACTTCGTTTGGTATTGATTTTCTGTAAAACAAAAATAGGACAGAAAACAGCAACTGGCACTGGGCACTAAGTTAATAGGTTAATCTCCAAAAATGATATATAATTGCTGTAAATGCATATATAAACATCCAAGATTGATAATATAACAGCATGGAACAATCAAAAATTATAGATACGTTGGAGACGTATCAAGTCTCTGAGGTATTTCACCTGAGATATGAAGATGCCATTGGGTTGTTGACGAATTTGAAGCCCGAGGAAGAATTTCAACTCCCCCATCATAGATATCTTTTATTCTTCTTGCATCATATGAGCAAATTCGTCACTGTATTTCTTGTTAGTGCAACCAAAGATAATATCATCAACATATATTTGGCATATGAACAGTTCACCATCATAAGATTTAGTAAAGAGAGTAGGGTCAAGTGAACCGGGCTTGAACCCCTTTTTCTTCAGGAATTCCTTCAGTGTATCATAGCAAGCTCTAGGGGCCTGCTTGAGGCCATAGAGCGCCTTGTTGGGTCTGAAGACTTTGTCAGGATGCTTTGGGTCCTCAAAACCTGGTGGTTGAGCAACATATACTTCTTCCTCAAGCTTACCATTGAGGAATGCACTTTTCACATCTATTTGATATAAGAGGATATCATGATGGTTAGCATATGCAAGCAATATACGAATGGCTTCAAGCCTAGAAACAGGTGCAAATGTTTCATCGAAATCAATACACTCAACCTGTGTGTAGCCTTGAGCTACAAGACGGGCCTTATTCCTCACCACTTGGCCATTTTCATCTTGTTTGTTGCGGTAGATCCACTTAGTGCCGATGATATTGTGCTTGCGTGGATCAGGACGCTTAACAAGCTCCCACACATTGTTGAGCTCAAATTGACGCAATTCATCTTGCATCGCTTGAATCCATTCAGGTTCCAGAAAGGCTTCATCAACTTTGGTGGGCTCTGAAATAAAGACAAACGCGTAATGCCCACAAAAGTTAGCTAAATGTGAAGCTCTTGAGCGAGTGAGGGGACCAGGTGCATTGATATTGTTGAGGATCTTCTCAATCTGCACTTCATTTGCCACTCGTGGATGTGCTGGACGAGGGCCTTGTTGTTGTTGCCGTGCAGAATCCTCAGCATCATTTTTGTCAGGATGTTCATTTTCTTCACGACGAGGAACAACCACTTCTTCATCGGGAGCTATTTCTTCACTGGGCACAATTTCACCAGTGCCCATCCGCTTAATAGATTCCCCAGGAGGCATTTTGTCGGGCCCATGGAACCCGGGGTATCCAGGCCCGTCTGCTTTTGGCCCAGGGCGTAACGCCTGGCATGGGCCCAGCAGGCCATCATCACCAAGCACCTAACCAGGGCTCCTCATGAGGCCTTGGCCTCCCGAGGCCCCCTCCTCAGGGAGTGGGCGAGCGAGGCTCAGCACCTCCACCAGCGGCCTCGCAAGGTCCTCTCGTGAGGCGACCTCCTGAGGTGGCCTCCCGAGGCCCCCTCTTGAGGGCGCACGAGACGAAGGCCGTTCAGCGGAGCCGCGCGGTCTGGGGCCCATCACGTGGGTGACGCGCGCGACGACGAGCGGGGACAGAGGCCGCGCCAGCAGGCGCGGATGAAGATGGTTTCCTCTTTTGTGTTAAGAGAGCAGGGCCAGATACCTACTCCCCAAAGCAACCCCAAAGGTTGCCCGATCGGCGAAGGAAGAACAAGACAGGGGGCGCGCAGGGCGGAGGTCATCACCGAGCCCACCGGCGCATCATGGATCACGCTTTGGCAGGCGAAGACCGCCTTTAGTCAGGATAGCCTGAGCGCATGTCCCCTTTCAAAACCCGCCAAGTATGGCAGCCCTTCCCGCCTAAGTTTCAAGGGGGAAGAGGACTGATTCGGGTATAAGGGGCGCAGCAGCCATTGTAGAGGGGACTCCGGTTCCCATCACCCTCGACCTTGTACTCTCTCTCTCACCAGAGCAATACCAACCAAGCAGGAGTAGGGTCTTACACCGTAAGGTGGCCCAAACCTGGGTAAACCGCTGAGTCCACGGTCTGTCCCTCGCTAGCGCGCTCTCGCCGTAGCCTCGCCGTCGCTTAGCCGTGGTAGGAGACGAAGTGGTAGAACGAGCTCACCCCAGTGTTCGAACCTTTGGGTCCTCGGAGCCCGACTTCCGACATTTGGCGCGCTAGGTAGGGGTGCGCTACTGTTCTTCCGCTCCGCCCTCTGCAACACCAACCCCATGGCCAACGCACGTCGCGAGCGCGTTGAGCGCAGGGCTGGCCGCGTGGCTCAGACGGAGCCAGTGGCCCGCGGCAATCGCCACCGCCCCGAAGCCGAGGCTGCTGCCACCACCGACCCCGCTGCCCGCGAGCAGCAGGACTCCTCCCTGCACCCCTCTATGCAGGTGAACGGCCACACCGCCACTGCCTCCTCCCTCGCCCACCGCGGGCCGCCAAACCCACAGGCCGCGCTGCTCATGGCGCGCGAGCTGCTCCGTTACCGTCCAGCTAACGCCGGCTACGACGCGTGGCTAGGTCACATCACCGAGCTCGTCAACGCCGCCGAGGACGCTCCGGCGCCTTCCCACTCGCTTCTCCCTCCGCCGTCTCGCGCTGGGGACCTGGCGCACGGCGCTCCCCCACTGCCTCCTCTGCGCAACGAGCACGGCGGGCCTCAGCGCGGCTCGTCCTCACCGGACCAAGACGAGGCCAGCTACCAGATCATTCGCCGCGCGCCCCCTGACGTGCGTGTGCTCCTCGAGCGGCAGCGCCGGCGCCAGGACCAGGCCGTTCAAGATGTTGCGGCGGCTGGGCGTCAAAACCGCGCCGCCCTCGCTGGCGGCGTCCCCACAAGCGGCGTGGGCTGCCGTGCCTTCACTCGCGAGCTGCGTCGCGTTTTCTGGCGCGCGAAGTTCAAGCCTGAGCTGCCTCCGCGCTACGACGGCACCCCCAACCCCGCGGAGTTCCTTCAGCTCTACGCGCTGAGGGTCGAGGCGGCGAACGGCGACGACATGGTCATGGCAAACTGGTTCCCCATGGCCCTCAAGGATGGCCCGCGCTCCTGGGTCATCAACCTCCCCAAGGCGTCCATCTCCTCATGGGCCGAGCTCTGCAGCCAGTTTGTCGCCAACTTCAAGGGCACACAGGACCACTCCCTCACCATCAATGACCTGCGGCGTGTGCGGCAGCGCCCGGATGAGACCCTCCGCAAGTACATCCAGCGCTTCAACCAAGTGCGCAACAAGATCCCGCGCGCCTCTAACGCGGCCGTCATCTCTGCATTCTCCACCGGCGTCATGGACGTCAAGATGCGCGAGAAGCTCGCCATCAATGGTGAGCTCGACTCCGTGGTAGAGCTGCTCGATCTCGCCGACAAGTGTGCCAAGGCTGAGGAAGGCTGCCTCTTCATCCACAATGACCCCGACGCGGCGCTCGATGCTGCGAAAGCCAAGAGCAAGGACGTCAAGCACAAGGGCCCGGCTGTGCTCGCGGCGGAGCCCGAGCAGAAGCGCGGCCGTGACCGCGGAGAGCCCAGGAAAGATGGTCAACCACTCTGCGCCTTCCACAACGTGCGCTGCCACAACACCGAAGACTGTCAGGAGCTCAAGCTGCTCCGCGACGAGCGCCAAAGCCGCCGAGACGACCGCAATGGCCGCGGCGCCGGCCGTGGAGGTGGCCGCGGTAGCAACCGTTGGGACAGCCGCAACGACAGCGGCAACTTCCGCCAGGGTTGGCGTGACCAGCCTCATGAGGACTTCTGGCGCGACCAGCCTCATGAGGCAGACCCTCAGGGCAATGCCGCTCTTCCGCCGCTGCCGCCGCCACCCCGGAGGAACGACGTCAACCGGCCTGATGAGGGCGCTGGGGGCTACCAGGAGCCTCGCGCGATTGCCTGCATCCTTGGCGGGTCCCAAGCCCCCGTGTCCATCTGCCACTTCAAACAGCTCTCTCGCGAGGTGTATGCCACCCTCCCAAGGCCCGAAGCCGCGCGACCCCTCAAGTGGTCGCAGTACGCCATCACCTTCGAATCCAAGGACCACCCCAAATCCACGGCCTCCGCAGGCGCACTCCCCATGCTGTGCACCCCCACCATCAGCAACGTTGCGGTCACCAAGACCCTCATCGACGGGGGCGCCGGCCTCAATTTGATCTCCATCGAGACCTTCGAGACGCTCCAGGTGCCCAACGACCAGCTGATGCCGACCAGGCCCTTCTCTGGAGTGACCGATGGCTCCACCATCCCTCTGGGGCAAGTGCGCCTCCCCGTCACCTTCGTCACCCGCAAGAACTACCACACCGAGCTCATCGACTTCGACGTCGCGCACATCGGCCTGCCTTACAATGCCATCTTGGGCTACCTAGCTCTCACCAAGTTCATGGCGGCCACCCATCACGCCTACAACGTCCTCAAGATGCCCGGCTGCAACGGCATCATCACCGTCACCTGTGACGAGAAGGACGTGGCCAGCACCCTCGAGCATGCCTACAAGGCCGCCGCGGTCGCGCACCCGGCCGACGAGGATGAGGCCGAGCCTCCTGAGGCCGCTCCCGCGAAGAAGCAGCTGTTCTCTCAGGACTGCGCCAAGATGAAGAAGGTGTCGGTGGATGGCAGCGGCTCCGGCCCTGCCTTCACCATCGGCACATGCCTCCCTCCTGCATAGGAAAGCGCGCTCGTCACCTTCCTTCGGGCAAACTCGGATGTTTTCGCCTGGAAAGCATCTGACTTGTCCGGTGTGCCGAGGGAGGTGATCGAGCACCACTTAGCGGTGTGCCCCAATGCACGCCCCGTCAAGCAGAAAGCACGGCGCCAGGCGCCAGAGAAGCAAGATTTCATCGTCAAGGAAGTTCAGAAGCTCTAGGAAGCTGGGGTCATTCGCGAGGTGCGCCATCCCGAATGGCTCGCCAACCCAGTCGTCGTTCCCAAGAAGGACGGCAAGGAGCGCATGTGCGTTGACTTCACCAGCCTCAACAAGTTCTACCCCCAAGATCCATTTCTGCTGCCCCGCATCGACCAGATCGTGGATTCCACTGCCGGGTGCGATTTGCTATGCTTCCTGGATGCCTTCTCAGGCTATCATCAGATCAAGATGGCGGCCGAAGATGTGGAGAGGACGGCCTTCATCACCCCCTGCGGCATATATTGTTACGTCTGCATGCCCTTCGGTTTAAGGAGCGCGGGCGCCACCTTCCAGCGGCTAATGCTCATCACGCTGGGTCCTCAGATGGGGAGGAACGCGGAGGCCTACGTCGACGACATCGTAGTCAAGTCTCGTGAGGCTGGATCCCTCATCGCGGACCTCCAGGAAACATTTGCCAACCTGCGCAAAGTCAATCTCAAGCTCAACCCGGAGAAGTGCGTCTTCGGAGTCCCCTCTGGCAAGCTCCTCGGCTTCCTAGTCTCGCACCGTGGCATCGAGGCCAACCCAGAGAAGATCAAGGCCATCGAGAAAATGCGTCCTCCCCGGACCCTCAAGGAAATGCAGCGCTTGGCAGGATGTATGGCCTCCCTGGGGTGTTTCATCTCCAAGTTTGGCGAGCGAGCCCTGCCTTTCTTCAAGCTCCTAAAGAGGTCCGGCTCCTTCAAATGGACTCCTGAGGCAGACGCCGCCTTCGAAGCCCTCAAGAGGTACCTCACGAGCCCGCCCATCATGGTCGCGTCGTGTTCTCGCGAGCTCTTGCTTCTGTACTTGGCGGCCACCCCCCAGACGGCCAGCGCGGCGCTGGTGGTGGTGCGGGAGGAGCGCGTCTGTACTAAGGAAAAACCCTCCGCGCCCCTTCGGGCTCATGAGCCCGCTGAGCCTCGTGAGGCCACCGATCCTCGTGAGCCTTCCGAGCCTCCTGAGCCTCGTGAGAATCCCGAGCCTTCCAAGCCTCGTGAGGCGCCTGAAGAGCAAGCTGCCACAGCAACTACGCGCCTCGTCGAGCACCCCGTGTACTTCGTCAGCACCGTGCCAAGGGATGCGCGCGAGCGTTACCCCATGCAGCAGAAGCTCCTCCTCACGCTCCTCGCCGCCTCCAGGAAGCTGCGCCACTACTTCCAGGGTCACCCCATCAAGGTCATTTCTTCCTACCCTTTGGAGCAAGTTTTGTGCAGCCCCAACGCCGCCGGCCGCATCGCCGAATGGAACATCGAGCTGCAAGCCTTCCAGCTGGAATTCTCCACCACCAGAGTCATCAAAGGCGCGGCCCTGGCCGACTTCGTGGCAGAATGGACGGACACATACGAGGAGGAGCCTCGCGAGGCCCAGTCCCTCCTGCCAGGGGACGAGGCGCCTAGCGGCTGGACCATGCACTTCGACGGCGCCTTCTCCCGACAGGGCGTGGGGGCTAGGGTCATGCTCACCTCGCCGACAGGGGATAGGCTCTACTACGCCGTACAGCTCTGCTTCAGGCACACCGACAAGGTCTCCAACAACATCGCAGAGTATGAGGGCCTCATCGCCGGCCTCAAGGCCGCGTTCGCCCTGGGCATCAAATGTCTGACCATCAAGGGCGATTCGCAACTCCTCGTCAACTTCTCCAACAAAAGCTACAAGCCCAAGGATTAGCACATGGCCGCCTACCTGGAAGAGGTACGTAAACTTGAGAAGCGTTTTCTTGGCCTAGAGCTGCAGCACGTCCCCTGCAGTGGCAACAAAGAAGCCGACGACATCGCCAAATGAGCATCTCGCCGCGAGCCTCAGAGCCCCGGCGTCTTCGAGGAAAGGCTCCTCAAGCCATCAGCCGCGCCTCCTGCCGCGAGCACGGCGCTCCTTCGCGAAGAACTCCCGCCCGCGCCACCCACGGGCGCGCCAGACTGCGGCCCAGCTTCAGGAGCCCGCCTGCTGCTGGCGCTGGAGCCTCAAGAAGACAGCTGGGCCGCGGAGTTCAAGGCTTACTTGCTTCGCGGTACCCTTCCGGAGAAAGACTCAGAAGCAGAGCGCGTGGCCCGGCAGGCCGCCGCTTACTGCCTGCAAGATGGCGAGCTGTACCATAGGCGCCCAAATGGCGTCTCGCTGCAGTGCATCCCTGAAGAGCAATGGCGCAAGTTGCTAGCTGAAATCCATGGAGGGGACTGCGGCCACCACTCCTCGTCATGCACCCTCGTCGGCAAGGTTTTTCGCAGTGGCTTTTACTGGCCCACTGCGCTGCGTGACGCTACCGCGCTGGTCCAAGCCTGCGAGGCCTGCCAATTCCACGCCAAGCAGATCCACCAGCCGGCGCAGGGCCTCCAGACGACTCCCCTCTCATGGCCCTTCGCGGTCTGGGGGCTGGATATCCTGGGGCCCTTCGCTCGCGCGGCTGGCGGTTACCGCTATCTCTACGTCGACATCGACAAGTTCACCAAGTGGGCAGAAGTCGAGCCGGTGCGCACCATCCCGGCAGGCTCCGCCGTCAAGTTCATCAAGGGCCTCGTGAGCCGCTTTGGGGTTCCCAACCGCATCATCACTGACAATGACTCCCAGTTCACAAGCGGCCTCTTCAAGTCCTACTACGCCAGCCTCGGTACGCAGATCTGTTATGCCTCGATGGCACACCCACGAAGCAATGGGTAGGCCGAGCGTGCCAACGCCGAGGTCCTCAAGGGCCTCAAAAAAGGAGCTTCAAGAAGAAACTCGACGCTTGCGGCAAGGGCTGGCTCGACGAGCTACAGTTCGTGCTGTGGTCCATCCGCACGACAGCAAGCAAGCCTACCGGCGAGACACCCTTCTTCCTCGTCTACGGCGCTGAGGCGGTCCTCCCATTGGAGCTTAAGAACGGCTCCCCGCGAGTCCTTGCCTTCGACGAGGCATGTCAGGAGGGCTCGCGGGAGATCGATCTGCTGCTCCTCGAGGAGGGCCGCTGTCAGGCCGCCCTTCATGCCGCGAGGTACCAGCAGGCCCTGCGTCGCTACAACAGCTGCAGCATCCGCCCTCATACTCTCGAGGTCGGCGACCTCGTCCTACGCAGAATCCTCTCTAGAGAGGGGCTTCATAAACTCTCACCTATGTAGGAAGGCCCTTTCAGGGTTACTCATGTCTCCAGGCCCGACTGGAGACGGAGGACGGAGTTCCTGTGCCTAACGCCTGGAACATCCAACACCTCCGCAAGTTCTACCCGTGACCCTCACACGTACGAACGAAATGGGGCTGTACACGCCCTGGAGCGTCTCATTGCGTTCGCCTGATGGGCCCGCGAGAGCTCCCGCCCATGCCCAAGTGGAAGCCCCATGCTCCGCGCTGGCGGAACGGTCGACCCGCGATCATACCCACACCCTTTTGGAAGCCCCATGCTCCGCGCTGGCGGAACAATCAACTGAGGGTGCCCCACGGGCTACACCAGCCTCGAGCTGATCCGTGCCGGACGCGGCAGCCTAGCCCCTATCCTTTTGGTTGTGTAATGAATTTTGTTGATTTTACCTTGATGAGTTATGTTACCTGCTTAATTGCCTGTTAAGTTCGATGCCGACCGGAGAGCACCACCCGCTCGTGACCCCTCCCATGGCCGATTCCGTGAGTGGGGGCTAGGCACGGTGTCTGTGCTTGGGTCCGTCCCTGCAGTGCCGTCAAATCCAAGCGACTGAGCTCTGGCTCGCGGGCCTGCTCCTGTGCACGCCACCTCACCAAGGTCCTTGGTGCCTTATCTCCTCACGCAGCGGCCACGGGCGAGTTAGCGAGCGCGTGCCGCTTCCCCCATCGTGAATTTGTCGACATGCAGCTCCTCAGGAGGCGAGCTGCGCGAGGACCTCACAGGCGGCCTCTCGCGAGCCGGCCTCACGAGACGAAGACACTTCAAACGCCGAGCCTCGTGAGCACGCCTCGCGAGCTGTGTGAACTCCTCACGAGCTGTGGCTCGCCCGACACCGCTCTCCGCCAAAAGCTAAGTCTAACTACCTCGCGAGATGCCCTTGCCATCACGCAAGCTCTCTCCCCTCGTGATCCCGCTGGGTGCTAGCATTTTCTCTTCTGCGTAAGCCGCTTGCACGCCAAAGGGGGGCTCCCTGAGCATCGCGCCTCAGGAGCCCTCACTAGCTCCCCGTGCCCCTCACTTCCTGGCCTTGTCCCGGCATCGCGACCGGACATACCAGCGACGGCCGAGGCCTGCTCGGGGGCTGGGTCCTGACGGCGTAGAGCGTTGAGGCGAACAAAGAAAAAAAACCAGCCTCACGAGAGAACTTCGGGAGGGAATGCATACATCACGAATCACAAAAGCATTAAGCTGAGCATAGAAGATACTGTTTTCACGACCCCGCGGGGCTACATCGGTTCAATGCAGGAAAATAAAAAAAGAAAGGGCCTAGGCGAGGCGCCGTCTCCCCCAAGACTCCAGCGCAGGCGCCGCGCACGTTCCCAAGAAGGCGCTGCGGGTAAGTGCGGCTCCGTCACCGTGCGCGCGGTGCCCCGGCTCCGGAGTCGTCGCCGCCCGCGCCTAGTCGGAGTCCTCGTCCTCGCTCTTGACGCGGGGGGAGTCGCCGTCATTCCCACACCCGCCGGAGGCGGCACCGCTGGAGCTGTCGTCCTCGCTGGAGGAGCCGCTGTAGCTGCCGTCCTCGCTCTCCGCGCAGCACTCCAGGCGGCTGCCGGAGAGCCCGAAGATCTTCACGAAGAGTGTGACGGCCCCGTCGTACTTGAATTAGATGACGTGCCCCCGCTTCAGGCCGTGGGCGAGGGCGAATGACTTCCACCCCTGCCTCAAGAACATGAAGCCCGAAGGAGTGAGCTCCGTCGCCACCCAGGAGGGGCCATTACAGCAGCTGTCGGCCTGCACCCACAAGCCCAAGGGCGCGCGCTCCGCCATCGCCGCCGCGAAGGAGTCCGGAAGCCGGAGCCAAGTGCAGGGGCTGCGGTGCATGTTCATGATGAACTCGTGCGCCGCCTCCGCCGAGTGGCTCCCCACCTGAGGAGGTAGCGCGGTTGCCCTGCCGCGGCTGCCTCGGCCCCGCGCGACTTCTGGGCCCAGCGTCGGCAGCCGTCGGGGAGCGCCCGCGCCCCCAGGGCGGAACCTGGGATGCGGCAGCGGAAGCACGGCCACGCCCTCTCCCCCTCACCATTTCCGTGGCAGCTCTAGCAAGATGACAGAGGAAGCAGGAGGAAGGAGAAGATGGGTGGAGGACTTCAGCTCTCCCCTCTCCCTCTTTATACTCGGCGCGGAGCTCCCCTCGTCGCTCCGCCTTCTCCGGCGTTGGGAATTGAAGCAACAGGGAGGCGCTGAGGAAGGCAATGATGGTATCGCGTCACCCGCGGCGGACTTTATGTCAGCGCGGGCGGTTACCGAGACGTCATGGGAGAAGTGGAGGCGTCCCCAGTCACATCGTGCGCCACGCGTCGTGCCTGGCCGTAGGCGGTTAGGGACCGCGCCGTTTCGCCCCCCTGTAGGTGGGAACGTGCACGCCGCGGGCCCGGGGGCTAGTGTCGGGCCCATGGAACCCGGGGTATCCAGGCCCGTCTGCCTTTGGCCCAGGGCGCAACGCCTGGCGTGGGCCCAGTAGGCCATCATCAGCAAGCACCTCACCAGGGCTCCTCATGAGGCCTTGGCCTACCGAGGCCCCCTCCTCGGGGAGTGGGCGAGTGAGGCTCAACTCCTCCACCAGCGGCCTCGCAAGGTCCTCTCGCGAAGCGACCTCCTGAGGTGGCCTCCCGAGGCCCCCTCCCAAGGGCGCACGAGACGAAGGCCGTTCAGTGGAGCCGCGCGGTCTGGGGCCCATCACGTGGGTGACGCGCGCGACGACGAATGGCGACAGAGGCTGCGCCAGCAGGCGCGGATGAAGATGGTTTCCTCTTTTGTGTTAAGAGAGCAGGGCCAGATACCTACTCCCCAAAGCAACCCCAAAGGTTGCCTGATCGGCAAAGGAAGACCAAGACGGCGGGCGCGCAGGGCGGAGGTCATCACCGAGCCCACCGGCGCGTCATGGATCACGCTTTGGCAGGCGAAGACCGCCTTTAGTCAGGATAGCCTGAGCGCCTGTCCCCTTTCAAAACCCGTCAAGTGTGGCAGCCCTTCCCGCCTAAGTTTCAAGGGGGAAGAGGACCGATGCGGGTATAAGGGGGGCAGAGCAGCCATTGTAGAGGGGACTCCGGTTCCCATCACCCTCGACCTTGTACTCTCTCTCTCTCACCAGAGCAATACCAACCAAGCAGGAGTAGGGTCTTACACCGCAAGGTGGCCCAAACCTGGGTAAACCGCTGAGTCCACGGTCTGTCCCTCGCTAGCGCGCTCTCGCCGTAGCCTCGCCGTTGCTTAGCCGTGGTAGGAGACGAAGTGGTAGAACGAGCTCACCCCAGTGTTCGAACCTTTGGGTCCCCGGAGCCCGACTTCCGACACATTTCATCTAGCACAGGAGGCAGGTGCTCTCTTTGCGAGCCATTAGTTTCATCGAACCGCACATCTACAGTTTCAACAACCTTGTGGTGGAAGGAGTTGAAGACTCTGTAGGTGTGCGAGTCCTTTCCGTAACCAAGCATAAAACCTTCATGTGCTTTTGGTGCAAATTTAGAATTGTGATGAGGATCTCTAATCCAACATTTAGCACCGAAGACTTTGAAATAACTCACATTGGGTTTCTTGTCAGTGAGGAGCTCATATGAGGTCTTCTTGAGGAATTTGTGAAGATATACCCGGTTGATGATGTGGCATGCAGTGTCAATTGCCTCAGGCCAGAAGTGACGAGGTGTCTTGTATTCATCAAGCATAGTACACGCCATCTCGATGAGGGTTCTGTTCTTGCGCTCCACTACTCCATTCTGCTGAGGCGTGTAGGGAGCAGAGAGCTCATGAGTGATACCAAGTTCATCAAGATAGTCGTCAAGGCCAGTGTTCTTGAACTCAGTGCCATTGTCACTCCTGATGTGCTTGATCTTGAGACCATAATTCGTCATGGCCCGATTGGAGAATCGTCTGAAGACATTCTGAACTTTAGTCTTGTAGGTAATGATGTGCACCCAGGTGTAGCGAGAGTAGTCATCAACAATGACGAATCCGTAGAGAGATGCTGCATTGGTTAGTGTGGCATAATGTGTAGGACCAAACAAATCCATATGAAGCAATTCAAAAGGACGAGTAGTGGTCATGATTGTCTTCGCCTGGTGCTTGGCTCTGGTTATCTTTCCAGACTCACAAGCACCACAGAGGTGATCCTTGACGAATTTGACACCCTCGACGCCAATGATGTGCTTCTTCTTGACGAGAGTGCTCAAATTCCTCATTCCAGCGTGTCCAAGATGTCGATGCCATAGCCAGTATTGCAAAGCTTTTGCCATTAGACATGTTGCAGGCTGCGGACCTGTAGAGAAATCTACAATGTACAAGTCACCTCTCCTAAAGCCTTTGAAGACTTTGGATTTGTCAGATTCCAACAGCACAATGCATCTATATTTGCCAAAGATGACAATCATATCAAGATCACAAAGCATCGAGACAGACATGAGGTTGAATCCAAGGGACTTGACAAGCATCACCTTTTCCATGTGTCGATCCTTTCAAATGGCAACCTTACCTAGACCCAATACCTTGCTTTTTCCTTTGTCAGCGTATGTGATATGCTTCAGATGAGACGGAGTAAGGGGAGCATCAGTGAGGAGATTCCTATCTCCAGTCATATGATTCGTGCAGCCACTGTCCAAGACCCATTCAGTGGCTGAAGGTGTTTCATCCTGTAGAAGCATTAGTCTGACTTACAAATTCATATGCTTCAAAGTGAAGAATATGATAATGATCAATTTCGTCAGACAATTTCATCAATGGATAATATCTAGTAGCATAAGGGATGTGTGAAATGAAACATTCATTTCAGCATGATTAGCCTGCATCCCAACAGGCATTATGTCAGGTCTTCAGGAAATTCATCAGACATTTAGTTGTCTGAAGACCTGACCCTGCAGAAGAGATTAGTTCTTCTTCTTAACCACCCACGTCTGAATGGGTGGCTGAGAAGCAATGTGACGAAGTGCATTGATGGAGAACTTACGCATTGAAGAATATGCATTTCTCTTCACAGGAGGGTTATTGTAATTGAATGAATAAGCAGAGAAATTCCTTGAAGATTTGTGAACATAATGGTTCGAAGAATAATGCTCATATTCATCAACTCGATGTCTGTTTCCCTGCGAAACAGAGGCATTAGTGCAACCATAAGTGGGTCTGCGTCCATTTGACGACTTTGATCCCTGTGAAGAATTTGCCTTGGGAAGTTTCTTCTTCATCGGTGGTGTCATGATGACATTCACCTGAAGATTTTCCAGAAGGCTTTTCGGAACCCAGATTTTCTTCACAGGTGGACTGTTCTGCAGTTAGTACCAATGAATCTGGCAAAGACCTCACCATTCTGATTCTTGAACAGTTTATAGTTGGAGTCAAATGACTCATCTGAAAAATATGAAGAATCACAAGTATAGCCAGATAAAGTGGATGGGTCTACTGGAGGTCCCTTTGCAGCAACCCAAGTGGTTTTGGGATACTGCTCAGGCTTCCAGTACGAACCATCAGCGTTGAGCTTTCTCTCAAAGGCAATACCCTCTTTCCTAGGGTTCCTGTGAAGAATTTGCTTTTTGAGCACGTCACACAGGGTTTGATGCCCTTTGAGGCTTTTGTACATGCCAGTGACATACAATTCCTTCAGCCCTGCATTTTCATCACTATCACTGGTGGCTTCCTCAGATGAGGGGTTAGTGGGCACCGTAGCAGTTGAAGCAATTGCAAGTACAGAAGCATTTGAACATTCAGCTGAAGAATTAGCATTATCACATTCAAGGTATTTTAAGCAAGGTGCAACAAATTCTTCCTGAGCGGTACTGCTCTGTTGAGCGAGGAGTGAATCATTTTCCTTTTGAAGATCATCATGAGACGCTCTCAGCTTCTCGAGATCTTGCTTCCTTTGAAGAAATTCATAGGATAGCTTCTCATGTTCAGCTGAGAGGGACACATGACGACTTTCAAGTTTGTCATATTGAGACTTGAGCCTTCTGAGATCCTTAGACAAGGCTTGACTACGATCCATTTCCTCGTCTAATAGGTCATCGCTTTTGTCTAGCAGTTTTTGAATCTTTTCCATGGCATGTTGCTATTCAGTTGCAATTTTAGCAAGTTTCTTATAGCTTGGTTTAGATTCACACTCAGAGTCATCATCACTGGAGGTTTCAAAGTAAGCTTCTCATGAGGTTACCTTTGCACCTCGAGCCATGAAGCAATAGGTGGGAGTGTAGTCATTAGCACAGTCATCATTGTTGGTGGAGATACCATTTTCCTTAGTGTTGAAGATGGACTTACTGACATACTCAGTAGCGAGTGCAAGGCTTGCCACACCAGTGTCTGACTCCTCCTCAGATTCCTCAGCTTGCTGATCATCAGATTCTTCTTCAGAATCCATTTCCTTCCCAAGGAATGCACGAGCTTTGCTAGAACTAGATTTCTTGTGAGATGAGGACTTTGATGAAGACTTTGAGGACTTTGATGAAGACTTTGAGGACTTCTTCTTTTTCCCATCAGATTCATCATCATCCCTGCTCTTCTTCTTCTTCTTCTGCCAAAGAGGGCAGTCGGCGATGTAGTGGCCTGGCTTCTTGCATTTGTGACAGGTTCTTTTGTTGTAGTCTCGAGTAGACGCTTCTCCAGTGTTCTTCGAGTCATACTTTGAAGATTTTATAAATCTATTCTTCTTGGAGAACTTCTGTAACTTCTTCACCAGCATAGCCAGCTCTCTACCAATTTCCATAGCACCGTCGGAACTGCCCTCATATTCCTCTTCTTCCTTAGATGAAGAAATAGCCTTGGCTTTTGTTTTAGCCTTCAGAGCGCGGGGGCGATCATAGCTGGGTCCATACATATCTCTCTTCCCTGCTTGCAAAAATTCATGTGTGTTGAGCCTCTCAAGAATGTTAGCAGGATCCAGTGACTTGTAATCAGGGCGCTCTTGAATCATCAGTGCCAAAGTGTCGAAGGAACTGTCCAGAGATCTTAGCAATTTCTTCACCACCTCATGATCGGTGATGTCAGCAGCACCAAGAGCTTGAAGCTCATTGGAGATATCAGTGAGGCGGTCGAAGGTTTGCTGCACATTTTCGTTGTCGAGTCTTTTGAAGCGATTGAAGAGATTGCGCAGAACATCAACTCGGGAGTCACGTTGAGTAGAAACACCTTCATTCACTTTTGAAAGCCGGTCCCAGATAAGCTTTGAGGTTTCCAGTGCACTCACTCTGCCATACTGTCCTTTGTTGAGATGACCACAAATGATGTTCTTCGCTTGAGAGTCCAGTTGCTTGAATCGCTTCATGTCAGCAGCATTGATACTTGGTGAAATGGTGGGGATGCCGTTCTCGACGACGAACCAGAGATCATTGTCAATAGCCTCAAGATGCATTCGCATCTTGTTCTTCCAGTAGGGATAGTCTGTGCCATCGAAGATGGGGCACACAGCGGAGACCTTGATCATACCTGCGGTCGACATAACTAAAACTCCAGGTGGTTAAACCAAAATCACACAGAACAAGGGAGTACCTTGCTCTGATACCAATTGAAAGCGCAAGTTATCTCCCAGAGGGGGGGTGAATAGGAGATTATTAGAAATTCGTCAAACTCTGATGAATTTGACGAAGATCAGAGTGAAGAAATAGAAACGCAAGGGAAACTAAGTCATCACAGAATTAGAGTACATGCGAACAGAATATATAAGGGTGAGGAACTTGCAATCATACAATCATACACGCATGAAGAATATGAACTGAGGAAATAAATGATAGCATGATCAAATACTTCAGTTCAAATTCGTCAGAGGATAGATCACAAATTCTTCAGCAGTGGAATAAAGTAAGGGGGGTGAGGAATTTGAAACCAGGTTGGCTCGGTGAAGACAATGGAATTTGGTAGACCAGTTCCAGTTGCTGTATCAACTGTACGTCTAGTTGAGGCGGCTGAGTTGCAACTCAGAGAACACTGAGTCCTCACCGTATTCCTCTTGAGCTAAGGTCACTTAGACCTCGCCCAATCACTCGTGGTAAGCCTTCAAGGTAGACTTCCAAAACCTTCACAGACTTGTTCACCGGCATGCCACAATTACTCTTGGGTGCTCAGAACATGATGCCTAACCGTCTGGAGGAATGACAGTCCTCAAAGGTAACAAGCGTCGGATCACACAGATCAATCTCTTCAGTGATGCTCAGTCACTTAGGCTCTGGTTGGGTTTTTCCTCACTAAGGGATCTCTCAAAGTCGTCAGAGGATGGGTTGCTCTCAAATGACAAGTGTCAAGTTCTCTCGGAGCAGCCAACGAACAAGTGGTTGTGGGGGCGGCTATTTATAGCCGGGGGGCAACCCGACATGAATTGTCATAAATGCCCTTGTCTGATTGGACCGTTGTCAGGATAAGGATCCACTCAACAGCTGGCACGCGGCGCAGCAACGGTCTGAAAATTGAACTCTCAATTTCATCAGGGCACTCAATTTCCTCACGGTAGGCAGATCGCACTGGCAAACTCCTAACTCCTCAGCCTAACCAAATTCGTTAGCGACCAGATGAACTTCGTCACTGTCGCTAGCAAATGCGTCAGCTGTACTGGAGATTTCCAAAGGCTTCACTTGAAGCAGCTTTTTGTGTGTATAGGTTTGAGAAAGTTTGAGCATCACTTTGGAAATGTGAAAAATGTTTCACCTACACCCCCTTTAATAGTACGGTTTTTCCTATGACTCAAATAAGAAGAAAAGAAACTACGAAAACCAAAGTCTTCAAGCTTCAAAGTCTTCACATCAATTTCTTCAAAGGCCGTACCAATTTCATGACCAAATTCTTCCCTTGAAGTAATCTATTTTTAGGGGTAGTCTTCCATGTGTTAAACCAAATCTTCAGGGACTCTGTCTCCTGTGTATACTCACAAACACATTAGTTCCTCAACCTATTTGTCTTCAATACTCCAAAACCACTAAGGGGGCACTTGATGCACTTACATCTCCAGCAAACAGACACGTTTCAGGGGGTCAATCCAGGAAGGAGCCAACCCAAGGGAAAGATCACTCTGCCGGTGAAATTTGGCGGGGAATTAAATTACAGAACCGAGAAGATTGTGTTTGACGTGGTTAAGATTCCTCTGCCTTACAATGGAATTCTTGGTCGCCCAGCTTTGGCAATGTTCATGGCAGCGTTTTATTATGCCTACAATACTCTCAAAATGCCAGGGCCAATGGGAGTCATCACCATCAACTCCGACAAGAAAGATGCAGTGATCTGCATCGACAAGCTTTATAGAGAAGCGGTTGCAGCATCCGCCACTAAGGCGCCCACTCCCGCCAACAAAAAGAAAAACAAAAAGAGCGGCAAGACCTCTGACAAGTCTTCCGGGAAGCGCACCTCTTCGGAGTGCTGCGCACCCGTTGATGATGTGCCGGAGAGCTCTACCGCCAAGAAATCCAAAGCTACTCCACCAGCAACCAAGAAGGTGCCGGCAAAGGAGGGCGGCACAGGTGGTACTTTCACCGTCAGTTCCGCTCTTGACAGCAAATAGGAAAGCGCGCTCATTGCCTTTCTGCGGGCGAATGTCGACGTGTTTGCATGGCAACCGTCTGACATCCCCGGTGTTCCCAGGGAGGTAATTGAGCACCACCTTGCTGCCTGTCCCCACGCTCGGCCCGTCAAGCAGAAGGTCAGGAAGCAAGCTTTGGAACGGCAACAGTTTATCGCCGAAGAAATAAAGAAGTGAGAAGCAGCTGGTTTAGTTAGAGGTGTACTACATCCAACATGGTTGGCAAATCCAGTTGTAGTGCGAAAAGCAAATGGAAAGTGGAGACTTTGTATTGACTACACGGATATCAACAAAGCATGTCCAAAGGATCCATTCCCTTTGCCGCGTATTGATCAAATTGTTGACTCTACTGCCAGCTGTGATTTACTCTCCTTTCTTGATGCATACTCTGGTTACCATCAGATCTTCATGGCCAAGGAGGATGAGGAGAAGACCACATTTATTACTCCATGTGGCACATACTGCTTCGTGCGTATGCCTTTAGGACTAAAAAGTGCGGGTTCAACATTTGCGAGGGCAGTCCAGATTGGTTTTGAGCCCCAGCTGCACAGGAATGTGGAAGCATATATGGATGATATAGTGGTCAAAACCAAGGACAAATCAACCCTCATTCAAGACTTAGAAGAAACATTTGCAAACTTGTGCAGAATAAACTTAAAGCTCAACCCCGAGAAGTGTGTGTTTGGCGTTCCATCCGGCAAACTTCCCGGGTTCTTTGTGTCTCAGCATGGAATTGAAGCCAATCCCGACAAGATAAAAGCCATTGAGCAAATTGAAGCACCCAAGCGCGTCAAGGATGTGTGACATCTTGCTGGCTGTATTGCTACATTAAGAAGGTTCATCTCCAAATCTGCTGAGCACGCCTTGCCATTTTTCAAAATCTTGAAAAAGGCAGGTCCAATGAAATGGACTCCAGAAGCGGAGGCCGCGCTAAAAGATTTAAAGAGGTACCTCTCCTCTGCGCCAACACTAGTTGCGCCTAAACCACAAGAGCCGTTGCTGCTATATTTGGTGGCAACAAATCAAGTGGTCAGTGCTGCATTAGTAGCGGAGAGAGAAACAGATAATGAAGAAGCAGCAGTAGCAAGCCCGTCAAGCGACAAACCAGAATCTTCTCCGGCAGAGTCTGGTGCCGACAAGTTAGAATTAGCGCAAACAAATGAAGCAAACCAACAAGTGGTGCTGAAGAAGAGGATGGTGCAACGCCCTGTGTATTTTGTTAATTCCCTTTTACAGGGAGCTAGGTCAAGATACTCCGGTGTTCAGAAGCTGCTTTTCGGCCTTCTCATGGCCTCAAGAAAGTTGCGCCATTACTTCCAAGCACATGAAATTACTGTCGTCACCCATTTTCCGTTGCAGCGTATTCTGAGGAATCCAGATGCATCCGGCAGAATAGTGGAGTGGTTGTTGGAGTTGTCCAGTATTGCACTTAAGTTTGAAAGTACTTCAACTATCCAGAGCAGAGCCTTGGCGGAGTTCGTTGCCGAGTGGACACCAACGTCTGATGAAGAAATTCAAGAAACGGTTCTCCCCGGCAAAGAAGCGGCCAAAGAATGGATCATGTACTTTGACGGTGCCGTCTCGCTGCAAGGCGCCGGTGCCGGAGTGCTGCTTGTCGCACCCACCGGAGAGCACCTCAAGTATGTGGTTCAGATGCACTTTCCCAGGGAGACGGCTACAAACAACACTGCTGAGTATGAAGGGCTCCTTCCCGGTCTCAGGATCGCAATAGACCTCGGAATCAGGAAGTTGATCATCCGTGGAGACTCACAGCTCATTGTCAAGCAAGTTAACAAGGATTATCAGAGCCCGTTGATGGAAGCATACATGGAAGAAGTGAGGAAATTGGAAGAACCTCAGGTTCTTGCCATCGAGGCAAGCGCTCCCACAGCTGAAGAAATGCCTTTAGTCCTTGTCGTCGAGCCACAGGCTCCGGCATGGGCACAACAAATCGTTTGTTTCCTTCAAACAGGGGAACTTCCCGATGATCAAGAAGAAGCCGAAAAAGTAGCCCGACAGTCAAGTATGTATCAGTTTGTTGACAACATTCTACATAGAAAAAGGCCAAATGGGGTGAAATTGAAGTGCATTTGCCGGGAAGATGGACTGAAGCTGTTGGCGGAGATACATGGAGGCATATGTGGCTCTCACATAGGATCAAGGGCCCTTGTCGGCAAAGCTTTCCGGCAAGGCTTTTATTGGCCCACTGCTCTCCAGGATGCAACTGAGCTAGTAACCAAGTGTGAAGCATGGCAGTTCCATTCAAAGAATATCCATCAGCCAGCACAAGCCCTTCAAATAATTCCACTCTCCTGGCCCTTCTCGGTTTGGGGACTCGATATCTTGGGCCCTTTCCCCCGTGCTACCGAGGGCTTTGAGTTCTTGTACGTTGCAATCGACAAGTTCACAAAGTGACCAGAAGTGGAGCCAGTGAGGAAGGTGACAACACAGTCAGCCGTCAAGTTCGTTAAAGGATTAGTTTGCCGTTTTGGTATTCCTAACAGAATTATCACAGACAATGGCACACAGTTCATGAGCCGTGCCTTCATGTAGTACATCGAAGACCTTGGAAGCAAGATTTGCTTTGCATCCGTTGCTCACCCGAGAAGCAATGGCCAGGCGAAAGGGCAAATGCTGAAGTGGTGCGAGGCCTCAAGACGAGAACTTTTGACAAGTTGCACAAGTGCGGAAGGCGCTGGATTGATGAGTTGCCAGCGGTTCTTTGGTCACTCAGGACGACACTAAATCGAGCTACCGGCCAAACACCCTTTTCCCTAGTCTATGGTGTAGAGGCGGTGCTCCCCACGGAACTCATGTACGGGTCACCTAGAGAGCTTGCTTACGACGAAGCACATCAAGAGCAGCTCCGGCAAGATGATGCCACGCTCCTCGAGGAAGATCGTCTTCGGGCTGCTGTGCGAGCTGCTCGCTACCAGCAAGCTTTGCGTCGCTACCACAGCCGCAAAGTCCATGCCCGAAGCCTTGAGGAAGTCGACCTTGCTCTTTGGCGCGTCCAATCCGCCAAGGGATCCAACAAGTTGATGCCAAAGTGGGAAGGCCCTTATCTGGTAGTATGAGTCACCAGACCTGGGGCAGTCCGTCTGGAGACCGAAGATGGCATCCCAGTGCAAAACTCATGGAACATTGAGCATCTTCGAAAGTTCTATCCATGAGGCGCAGTTGCCGGGACCCCCGGCAACACCTTTTGTACAAACCTTGTCGGCAGACATGTAACCCTATGTACAAAGCTAGGCACAGATCCAGTGCATAAGTGAAATAAAGCTAAGTGTTTCACAACTCTTTGTTAAATACATTTCCACTTATGTATGATTACATGTGATGCTGTGTTATACTTTGCCTTGTATGAAATGATTAATAAGCCATCAAGGCATCCATCCACTTCTTTCTCTTCTTTCTTTTCTCAAAGGGACAGAAGGTTCCCTCGCGTGCAAGTTTCCCGGGGGGGATGATGGTGTGGATGCCACCAAATGACGTTCAAGTGATCGTTTTGTAACAAGAAATGCGACAAAGAAAAGAAAGCTAAGTTGAAAAACTTTAGAATAATTTCTTTGTTGTATTTGCAATCTTCCTTGAACGATTTGTCTCTTTGTATGAGAAACCTGCACGCTAAGGAACCTTGCCGTTACCAATCGTGCTCTTACTTTGTTTCGAGTTTGCTCAACAACTTAAGCAGCTGCGTTGGAACCGTCAAAGGTAAAACTTGCCGGCAGCGGCACTTCCGGCAGGCTGCTAAGGATCCATCCTCAAGCGCTCGCGGCAAAAGTGTGCGCACCGACAAGTGTCCGGCAAGCGTAGGGTATACGGCTCATGCAAAGGCAAAATAAGACAAGGAAAATAGCATACATTCATTTCAGAATAGCTTAAGTTGCATTACATATCAAGCATAGTCCAGATCTAACTTAAGATTAAATGTATCTTTACATGGTAGCACTGGGGACAAATGAAGCGACAAGGTTAGTTCTGGAGGTCGCCTTCATGCCGGGGAACAAGAAGGACCTTGTCGGCTAGTGGGGCAACGACCTTGTCGATGGCTGTGATATCAGTGTTCTCTGAAAGGCGCCTGAATATCCTAGAGAGGTCGACGTCGGGATTCCGGTAGGCGATCTTGACGAGCATCTTGTAAAGGACATCACGGCCGAACTTGCGGGATTCATCAGCAAACGAAGCAGATCTGTCCTCGTGATAAGTTTTCAAGGCGTCTATGAGGCCCTCGAAGAACTTGGTCAGTCTGGCGCTGGCGGTCTCCTTGTCGTTGATAGTGAAACTCTAGCTCCTCATGTCCATGACGGCAAGTTGGGAAGTTATGTGTTCAGCTATATCAACAAGCCTGTTTGTCCAAAGGGATAGCACCTCGCACAGCTCCGTGAATTTGTTCTCGGCGTCTTCCTGGGAGGTCTCTTCTGCGTCAAGTTTCTCCATCAAGATTACCTCCCTTTCCTTGGCGGCCTCAAGATCCTTTTCTAGGGTGATAAGCTTGGATTTCAGGTCCTCCATTGCCTTGCCGGTGGTATCGAGATCTTGATTCTTGGATGTGAGCTGCGTCTGCAGCTCCCCTAGGGTATGAGCTGCCTTCTGCGCTTCACCTTTAAGAGCCTCGATCTCCCTACCATTAGCGGCAAGATCGTCCTTCAGCTTGCTCACCTGGGTCTCTAAATCTGCCTTAGCAGTGGCAGCAGCAGCAATGTTATCTGTAGCTTCCTTGAGCTTGGCGGCACTCTCTCGAGCTTGGGTTTCGATAGATTCCTTGTGATTCTTCTCCAGCTCTTGGGTCCTTTTCTCAAGGAGCTTTTTAATCTCTTCGTCCTTGCAGCGAAGTTTGGCGGCAAGGGCCTCTTCTTGCGTGGCAAGATTCTTTTCACGGGCATTGAGCTGCACTTCGCGCTCTGCCAGCTTGCCGTCCAAAGCTGTTGCCTTCTCTTGGGCAGCGGCAAGCTTCTCTTCTTGCATCCTTAGATTGTGGGATTCACTGTTATACCTAGTGCGGATATCCTCTGCCTTCTTCTTCAGTTTCTCTTCGACCACCTCCAGAGCTGTGTGTTCTGCTTGAAGCTTGTCCCATTGCTTACCATAGCATTCTTGCACATCCCTAAGACCAGCAGCCATGGTTTCTAGGAAGGCGAGATCTGCTGTGCTATCGGTGGCGTTATCAGTTTTGAGGGTACTTTGGGGGATGGAAGCAAGGATACGGGAAATCTCCTCGTCAAAGTTTAGCTCTCCAGTGCTTGATGAACTGGGGGCTTTAGATTCTTGCTGGGGAGCAGTGAGTGTCAAGACATCCGTCAAGGCTTGGGTGGTTGGCACGGTTGGTTGAGCAGCAGGGTCTGGCTTGTCAGCAGGAACCACCACCATTTGTGTGCTTGCTTGGGGGGGAACGGATGTGTTGTCGGGAGACCTTCTCTGCTCCCCGGCAACTTCCTTTGCCTCCTCAGCCACAGATTTGGCGGCCTCTTCAGCAGAGATCTTGGCAGCTTTATCGGCAGCGCTCTTAGAAATTTCTGCCACGTCTGCAAGGATTTCTCCCTCTTCAGGAGAAGTTGGATCTGCAGGATGGAGCGGGAGCGAAAGCAAAAAAAAGTGATTCAGTTTACAAGTCAAGTTCAAGAAAACAAAATTTTTGGACAAATGCTTAAAGGACAAGTGGATTACCTGTTGGTGTTCGTTGAGGAAGGGTGTTTCCTTCCCCGGCAACTTTGGTTGCCGCCGCACGGTCTCTGGCAGCCGTGCTTGCCGGGACAATTTCGGTGCGGGCGGGCTCATCAGCGGAGGCCCTTGTCGGAGAAACGCTCTCCGGGACGATGGTCGATGGAGGAGCCACAGCAGGATCCGCCTCGCGGTGCTCTTCTTCTTGGCGGCCTCCTCCTATCTCCTTGTTGAGCTCAGGAAGAAGAACTTCAGTACCGGCGCCTGCGAGCGGGAACTGCACCACGACCTCACGCAGGGGGCTAGGCAGGGGGCTGCCGATGATGGTGTCAGTAGATGTGGCCCCCTGCCCAGTGCTTGCTTTGGGTTTGTGCTTTGTTGCACCTCTTGTTCGCTTTGCCCTGTGTACGAGCGGTTATGTATCCCTGCAAAGACAAAAGAAGTCAAGTCAAATGACAGTCAAGACAAATATCAAGATTTGATGAAGATAAACGATTATGCTTACTCTTCGTCGTCGGACTCGCTGAGAATGGAGAGATCGTATCTCACTGGCGGAGGCGACTCCCTGGCTTTCTTGATTGCCGGTGGAGGCGAAGATGCCTGTTGAGAAGAACCAACTTCACCAGCAACTCCTTGCTGGAGTGGTCGACGTTGAGCTCGAGGACGCCGAGTCGATTGCCGGCGCACTTCTTGTTGCTGGCCAGTTCTGGTGGTTGTCTTCTTCACGGTAGGGCCAGCCCCTGACGAAGAAGGTCACCCTACTTCCTGGCTAGACGCCTTTCGAAGGACGCGCGCTTTCTTCTTCGGGCCTTGAGGGTCTCCTCCTTCTTCGGCTTCACCGGCAACCTCTTCCCCGGCAGGCTCCTCCTGGTGCTCTTCGGCAATTTCTTCCTCGGGGGCCTCTTCCTCCTCCTCAGTTGCCGCAACCCAGGAACCGCTGGCCTTGCCGGCCTTTAAGGCCTCTTCGGCCCTATAGGTAATGAACGCCAGCTCTTTGGCCCTGGTGGCTTCGACGAGGTCTTTCTTTTCGCGGGTGGCCTTCTCCGTCAAGTTTGAAGCCCAAGTCATCTCGTCCTCGAGTGAGGGCAGCTCCCAGTCAGCTTCAACTCCTTGGGCGTTACACACCGGCATCATGGCCACAATGGAATCTTTGGCGAAGTTGATATGCAGCGGCACGACCTTGGCCGACAAGTGGAACTTGCCAGAGACTCTGAATAATTGGTGACACAGGCTGATGGGCTGCATGACCGTCAAGTTGTTGCCGAGTCCTGGGTACAACTGCATGATATCGCCAGCATTCTGGTACTCCCAGGTGAACCTTTGCCTTCTCTACAGCGGCGCGATGCGTCGCCGAAGGAAGTCAGCTCCTACCATTTCAATCGTCAGCCCGGCAGACTGAAGGCGAGTGATCCGATTTTGTGTCGGGCCAAGCTTCTTGTCGGTGGCACCGAGATCACTCCAATTCTTGACGTGGTCAATTTTCTCCGTGCGCAGCAAGCAGAAGTTGGGGAAGTCCTTTTCTTGAATCCAGCACCATTTAGCCCGCCATTCTTCCCACTTCAGGTGTAGCTGCCCAGTAAGATACTGGCCCTTGGTTTTGGCCCGGGGAATCCATGTTACGCTGCCGGAGAGCGCTTCACCCTCGATGCGGGGAAAGAAATGGTGGAACAAATCAACATTGGGGGCAACTCCAATGAAATTTTCACACAAATGGGCAGGCGAATGCTGACATGCACGTCATAGCATTTGGAGTAAAGTCCAGCAGTCGGAACCCAAAGCTATACATCATTGCGCTGAAGAAATCCGAAAATGGAGGAACCAGACCGCAATAAAAGTATGTGCAGAAAAATGGATATGCGTCTGACGGGGTCTTGCCACCAGCGGGGAGCACCACTGGGGCCTTGTGGTCCTTGGTATCTTTTCCCCACATATATGCATACCTCGCAATCAAGGCGTTGTTGTCCAGTGCTGGCGGCGAGAAAACCGCGTTTTCCCTCCGCCGCTGTTCCAATTCCTCCAGATCCCTCTTCTTCTTCTCCGCCTTCGAATCAACGGGTTTGGCAGGCTTCTTCCCCTTAGTGTCGTCCTTTTTGAGTACCATGAGGACTCAGGAAGGAAGGAAGAGGTTGAGATGAGATGCGAATTGGTGGCGGCGGCGACGGAAACTACTCTGGCTAGAGGAAGAAGACGAAGCAAAGAAGGGCGAGGGCGGATGAGCAGCGCCTCCTCGCGGTTGCCTTTTTATGGGGAAGGCGCGAGGGGGCTGGCTCTTTGCTGTTCAATGTGGCGGTGCTTTGCAGGTGCACTACTGTAGGGGAACGCAGCAGAAAACAAAAAAATTCGGAACTGCGAGCACGCCCAGGATCACTATCGAGATGCATACAGGGTTTGATCTGATCGTTACCGACTCATAGCGCAGCGGAAGTAGAGTCGATATAGATCGTCGGTGCAGATCCCCGCAGCTCGGATTTACAACCTCCCAACCGCGAGGATGTACTCCCTCGTCAGCCCCTCGGACAGCCCTTCGGGAGGCGGTCGGACAGTCCCCCGGACGGAGTCACAGACAGCCCTTCGGGAGGCACTCACAGAATCTCGGACGGTCACTCGGACAGCCCTTCGGGAGGCACTCTCGAACAGCCCCTCGGGCAAAAAGATCGAACCTACGACCTCTCTACGGGGTTGCACACATACGGTGTCATCTATCCGACAGGGCTTCGCCGTCCAGAACTAGTTCCCACCGGAACCCAGACAGCCTTTCGGCTCTACAAAACTATTTCGCGGGGAGGGAGAGAGAAGGCCAGATCATGCATGGCATTTGTATGTGAGAAAGGAGTGAGTGTGGAGAGTGCCTCTCCACCTCTATTTATAGGAAAATCCAAGGGGAAAAATACCCAAAAAACCCATCACATGGATCCTCCATAAGGGCATTAAAGGAAGGCAAGTGGAGCTCCATGGACGAGCTCCATCTTGGCTGGCCACCCCTAGCCCCCCCCCCCAAAGGGGGTTCCTTGGTCCCCAATCCCTTCTAGAAGCGTTTTGAGAAAAGCCCTAAAAGGTGGCTTTCCATAAAGTAACCCAAAAAGCACTTTCACTATTCACGGAAACATTTTTCCGCGACCGTTAAATCCGAAAATATTTCTGGAGATTTTAGAACATTTCCAGTACCCACTAAAATAATTTTGGACGCGTTCCAAACCAATTCCGGATTAGTGATTTTCATCTGCGAAAAGCAACCAAAGCGGTTCCGGCAGCTCCGGAACATTTCCGGGTTTTTTCTCCGGATAAATCCTAGAAGTTCCCAAAACAATTCTGGCACACTCCAAGAATTTTCAGGCATGTGCCGAAACCAATTTGACTTAATGGTATACCCCGAAACAACCTTTCGGTTTTACCGAAACTATTCCGGTGTTCTCTCTCTAGAACTTTTCCGTTGTCTCCAAAACTTTTCCGGTGACTTTCTCTCAGACTCCCTGTCTAGTATTCAGCAGATAGATGACCCTTAAGTGTGTGACCCTATAGGTTCGGTGAAGTATAGACATGACCCGGAACACTTTCCGATCAATGATCAACATCGGAGCCGTGGACACCCATATTGACCCCTATACCCACATGAATAAATATTTGAGTGAACCTCCAGTTTGCTGTGTGCTATTCCTGTTGCTTTGCGATATGTTACAAATACCTGAGGTGAGAATCATCGGCATCCCCTTGGATCAACACTTGTCCACAATGCCAGTTACCTCGTTACCGGTTTTGTTCTCTTTTCTCGTTTCCGTGTTCCGGCATCCCTGTGATCAAATCACAATGTGTCTGGCTAGACGATGGTGGATACCATAACACCGAGAGGGCCCAGAGATATCTCTCCATCGTCGGAGGAGCAAATCCCAATCTTGAGCTATCAAGTCCCTTGTCATACTTTCCCATGAACCCGTAAGCCGCCGTAATAGCCACCCAGTTACGGATGACGTTTAACAAACCCCAAAGTTCGTGAATCAAGCATGAAGGAACTCAATACTCTCATGGTCTAAGGAATTATGCAAACGTTAACTATATCTATGTTATTAACCATTAAGTTGTGACGAATGTATCTCATAGCATAACATCAATTCGGGTCGATTCAACACAAGTGTTCTACTAACATTGTGCCCTCAAAGTTGCCGGCATAGTCATGCCCATGATCAGGAAAACAGAATCATCATGCAACACTTGAGCTAGTCTTAGAGGCTAGACTAGGAATACATTTTTCCGTTTATTATTCCACATGTGCATATGAGTCTTCCTCCGAGCCTCGTGGTTATTGTAGACTCAAGAACCACAGCAGTTATAGCATGGAACATAAACGTAATTATGAACATGGAGATAAATAATAATATTTATTGTTGCCTCTAGGGCATATCTCCTACAGACTCCCACTTGCACTAGAGTCAATAATCTAGTCAATGCTAATGCACTTTACACCTATGGCATACCGGTGTAAAAAATGCTTCGCCATGTGGTATAGTCTACGTCTAACGGACCTGGCATCTTCAGTTCCGTGTGTATCTTTGCATATCCTCGCGTTTTCATGCTTTCACAAAATACATATTTTGTGTGGACTTGGCTTTGTATATATGTGAATCACAGGTCAAACCTTGATTCCTCAGACTGAGCTATGGAGCAACTATCTGTAATAGTGTCCCATTGACCAAAGCCATCTTGGAACCATACTAAGTTCATGAATGAACTATATGATTCAACATCTTCTTTGTCGCTTCCAAAGCGTCAACATACTTAGCCTTTGTTATAGAATTCGCCATAGTAACCTGTTTGGAACAATTTCCAACTACCGTGCCACCATATTGTGTATTACACAAAACCCTTAAATTAAATCGAAAATCGCTTGGAGCATTGATGAAGACTACGATGTAATTACTTACAACGAGCACTTCATAATCTCTGCTTGCGAGAAAACATGTCATCAGTGCTACTCTAGTACACAATGACATTTTTCACTATTGTCCCATGATCAGCATTTTGATCACTTTGGTATCTATACTCGCAACAACTTGGGAGTATTGGACATATCTGGTTATCTTACATACCATGGAATACATGATTAATCCAAACACGAAAGTGTGTGGAATCTCCATCATGTATTTTGCTCATCAGTGTTTTGGGACACCGAGTCTTGCAAAAACTCTTTCCATGTGACTTCGGCAAGAATCACTCCTTGGCGTTTTTAATGCTAGAATGTTATAGCATCTTGTCAATATGTATTTTGGCTTAGCCCTATTAGGCAATTCTATCTCCGTAGATAAATATGCCTAATATCAAGGCTACCTAGCCCAAGCACTTCATTGAAAAACTATTTCTCAATGAAGTCCTAATTCGTGTCAAGAAATTTATATTATTTCCAATCAACAATGTGTCAAGCACTCAAGGTATTTAGAAATATTATTATGCTCCCACTTACTTTCTTGTAACCACAAGCATCTTCGTTATCCATTGATGAAATCAAACTCTTTTGACTATTTCATCAAAACCAAAGATTCCAACTCCATTTTGCTCTTTTCTGTCCATTGCTGGAACTCTGAAGTTTGCATACTCACCAGCATCCTCTGGATTGACAAAATACCTCGGACTGTATCACACGCAAGTCCTAGGTTGTATTTCCATCACATGGAAATCCTTTTAGCATCCATGTATCATATCTCAAGATTGAAATATGTATTAATTGCTAGTTTAACCCGAACCGACTTTAAGCATCGCTACAAAGAGACAATCTCGCCATAGTCAATTCCTTGAATTTGTTATTGCAACAAGTCGAGCTTTATGGATAAAAGATTTTTATCCGTATCAGTTTATAGTTCCATTACAATCCGTTAGACTCTAAGTCTTCCAGAGGGTTTATCAAGATATAATCTTGAATCATTTGTATGGAAACTATCATGGATTATATTGGCATTTAGCCAATTCCAGAGCAGGGCCCATCAATGCTTCCTTGTGTATCGTAGGTATACTGTTGTCTAGCAACAATATCTCGTATGCGCACCTGAGAGGTTTGCACGAGTTTTGCCTACGTGGTTCAGCTGCAAGTTTGACTGAAGTCCGTACATCTCATGTAGAGGCTTCCGTATTAGTCGCGGTAGGAAACTCTGGAATCACTTCCAAGGTTTCTTTCCCTTGGCCTGATGACGAAGATACTGTTATCTTGTCGAGTTGTACTATCCTCCCACTCACCTTTTTACAAGAAACATTTTTCTTCAAAATCATACCGTTCTTTGTGGCAAACCTTTTGCCTCGGTATAGTGATGGAGGAATACCCAATAAATTAGGATAATCTACAAAGTAGCACTTGTCTGATTTGGAATAGGTTTGTAAACATTTTACACAAGCCCCATATTCCAAATGTCAAGAAAAGACATAACATGGTTGGGTGTACCAAAACATGGCGTCATTTCAACAGACCTGATGACGCTCTTTTCAGTGTAAAAGCCGCAGTCTCTAAAGCATTACTTTAAAAGGGATAATGGCAAATTGATTTATGTTATCTTTGATCTTACCATGTCATAAATGGTTTGATTACATCTTCATGGACATTCCACTCACAGTGGTGTTCCGAGAGGTGTAAGTTATGAAACTCTTTTCACAACTCATCAGACATTCGCTAAACTTGTAACTCAAATATTCCTTTCCGCAATCTAATTGCAGAAACATAATTTTCTTGTTACAATAATTCCTACTTCATTTTGAAAACCTTTAGAATGATTTCAAAAGATCCAGACTTACGTCTCATCAAGTAAATATCCATATATCTACTTGAGTCATTTTTGAAGATAGACAAATCCACTGCTAGCAACAACCACTACTGGAATCAAGGAATTTGCCGTCAGCCAGTTCTTTGACGTCTGCTAGCGGACGGCAAAGAAGGTCTTTGCCGTCCGCTTTCAAAAAACAGACGGCAAAGAACTGGCTGATGGCAAAGATACAGTTTGCCGTCTGCCATTTCTTTGTCGTCGGCCAGCAGACGGCAAAGGGCCCAAAGGCAGACGGCAAAGAGACCAGCTGGGCCCCACTGAGGTGTGGAGCTGGCTAGGTCAAATGGACGGCCTGGATGCCGTCCGCCAAATCTTTGCCGTCCGCTTTCTTGTCTTTGCCATCCTCTAGCGGACGGCAAAGAATTTGCCTAACTAACGGCCGTGCCCCCCCCGGCCCCACCCCCTCTTTGCCGTCTGCTAGCGGACGGCAAAGAAGTCCGCTAGCAGACGGCAAAGAGGTTTGCCTAACCCCCTCTCTCTCTGTTCCTCTCCCCCCCCCCCCCACGACCTCACCTGCCGCTGCTCCTCCCCCGACAATCTCACCCGCTGCCGCCCCTCCCCCGACGACCTCACCCGCCGCCCCGCACCCCTGCCCCTGCGCCCTCCCCTCCCCCGACGACCTCGGAGCCGCGGCGCCTCCCCGCAACGCCCCACCGCCGGAGCAGGCCGCGGCGCAGCCCCCCTCCCCGGGGCCTTCCTCTCCCTGCGCCGGCCCTCCTCCACCACCGCGCCGGCCCTCCTCCACCGGCCCTCAAGGTGAGTTTCTTTTCTTTTTTTCTTTTTTTTCTGTTTTTTACTGTTTAGGTTTAGGTTAATTAGTGTTTGGTTTAGGTTAGTGCTAGCTAGGTTTAGGTTTAGATAATTAGAAGAAGAAGAAGAAAGATGAAAAAAAATAAGAAGAAAAGAAGAATAAGTAGAAGAAGAGGAAAAAGGAAAAGAAGAAGAAGAAGAGGAAGAAGAAGAAGAAGAAGAAGAAGAGGAGGAGAAGAAGAAGAAGAGGAGGAGAAGAAGAAGAAGAAGAAGAAGAAGAAGAGGAGGAGGAGGAGAAGAGGAGGAGGAGGAGAAGAAGAAGAAGAAGAAGAAGAAGAAGAAGAAAAAGAGGAGAAGAGGAGAAGAAGAAGAGGAAAAAGGAAAAGAAGGAAGAAGAAGAGGAGGAGGAGGAGGATGATAGGGAAGAGAGGGCGAGGTGGTTGGCGTCGACGAAAGCCTAAATGACGGGTTGACCGGAAGAGATGGCGTGCTGACCCGTCGACCGTGCGTCGCCATAGCTGAGGGTGCTCGGGGACGAGCGGGTTAGGGGGTTCCTCGGCGTCGATGGAACCCTAAATGATGGCTATTTAGGTTAGGGGGTGCCTTGGCGTCGACGAAAGCCTAAATGACATCTATATAGGTTAGGGGTGCCTCGACGTCGACGGAACCCTGGATGACATATATTTCGGGTAGGGGTGCCTCCGCGTGGACGGAACCTTAAATAACGTCAATTATGGTTAGGGCGTACCTCGGCGTCAATGGAACCCTAAATGACAGCTATTTAGGTTAGGGGGTGCCTTGGCGTCGATGGAACAATAAATGGCAGCTGTTTAGGTTAGCGGGTGCCTCGGTGTCGACGAAAAAACCCTAAATGAGAACTCTTCAGGTTAGGGGTTGTTGCGGGGAACGGGCAGTGCGAATCGTTTTTTACAACTTGGCGGTGGCATCCTGTTGTAAATATTTAGTTATGTTGACGGAAAAAACAATAATGCTATGTTACTCATCTTTGGATTTAAATGTGCAGTTGTTTCGTCGCTGCGAGGGTCTGGTGTTCGATGAGCTCCGCCCCTGCGTTCGTGGGTGAGCACAAATGACATCTCATCCTCCCCCCTTCATTATTTGCTCTGTTCCGGTCTTCGTGCCGATGAAACTTGCTAGCTACGTATGCGTGACCACTATGCGTCTCCCGTTCGAAAGGGTTACATCTATAAATATGCATGCATTAGCATATTTATAACCGTGATTCTTTCAAATTGTCCAACGTTATCCATGGACAGCCCGAGTATGTGTAGATTGGGTTCGTTTTCCCATATGCTCTGCTCCGGATCCGATGCAGAATTTCGTCAGTGCCTCCCTGTTGTTCTCCGGGTACACATCCTCTCTCCTTATTGCCGAGACGTGTATCAGGAGAACAGCGGGGAGGTGCTGCTGAAATTTTGCGTCGGATCCGGAGCAGAGCATGGGAATACGAACCCAATCTACACATACTCGGGTGGGATTAGGACCTATCTTTACCTATTAGCGTCTAGGTTGCATGGACGTAATAAAACTGACAAACTCCATTAACTGATGAATATGGTTTGCTGAATTATGTATATATTTCGTGTGTGTCCAGTAGCTAGGCAAGATGAGTGATCGTGCGTGGATGTACACCGGTCACACTAGTCAGAAAGACAAGACCGATGAATGGTTAACAAAAACCAAGGGGTTTGTGAGAGCCGCATTTGCAAATGGCCAGAGAAAAACCTGGTGCCCCTGTGTCCGGTGCGACAACTATCATAAGAGGACGGAGCTTGAAATGAGTAAACACCTGCAGAAGTGGGGTTTTACGCCTGCTTATATGGTCTGGACATTTCATGGTGAGTCTGCCCAACGTGCCAGAGCTGAGGTGGGCCGTCGTCGCACCGACGAGCATGGTACCGGGATCGAAGACATGGTGGAAGACTTTGATGATGCTCAGGATTCGGACGATGAGATGGAGGAATCTGCAAAGGCCTTCAATGATATGTTGGAGTCTTCAAAACGTCCTCTCCACGAGCACACTGAGCTTTGTCAGCTGGATGCCATCGCACAAGTAATGGCTCTGAAGGCTCAATTCAACTTGGAAAGAGAATGCTACGACGCGATGATGACACTATTTGGACGCTTTCTACCCAAAGGCCATGTAATGCCTGCAAACCTGTACCAGTCGGACAAAATCCTCCGTGTACTTAAGATGCCCTATGAGAACATAGATGCATGTGAGAATGGATGTGCCTTATTTAGGCTTGAGTATGCGGACTTGAACTATTGTCCCATTTGCAAGTCTTCCAGGTATGTTGTGGTAGACAACGGTATGGGTGAGAAGAGTCAGACAAAAATCCCAGTTAATGTTCTTCGGTATATGCCAATCATACCAAGACTTTAACATCTTTTCATGGTCGAAGAGATGGCCAGACATATGACATGGCACAAATTGGGCAAAAGAACCGAACTAGATGCAGATGGGAATCAGATGTTGGTACACACATCGGATGCTTTTGCGTGGAAGCACTTCGATGCAATACATCATGATAAAGTGGCAGATCCAAGGCATCCTCGAGTCGCCATCAGCACAGATGGGTTCAATGTGTTTGGTATGATGGCAGCCCAATACAGTTGTTGGCCTGTATTTGTCATTCCACTCAATCTCCCCCCCCCCCCCCGGACAGATTATGCAAAGAAAGAACATTTTCCTGACGTTGATAATTCTGGGGCCCAACTATCCGGGGAAGAGTATGAATGTGTACATGCAGCCGCTTAAGGATGAATTGCAAGAAGCTTGGGATAATGGGATCAAGACATACGACGCCGCTACAAAAAAAAACTTCCTAATGCATGTGTGGTACATGTACTCGATGCATGACTTGCCGGCATATGCGCTATTCGTTGGCTGGTGTGTGCATGGAAGGTTCCCGTGCCCCACATGCAAGGCAGCTCTTGAGTTTCGTTGGCTGGATGCGGGTCGCAAGTATTCTTGCTTCGACTTGCATAGACAGTTCCTGGATCCTCGCCATAAGTTCAGAAAAGACAAGAAGAAATTCATCAAAGGTAGAGTTGTCAAAAACTCTGCACCACCTGCGTTGACAGGCCAACAGACCCTGGATCAGTTAAACGCTCTCGAGCTGGATCCAGAGCGTCCAGGGTATTTCAAGGGGTATAATTCGGAACACGCCTGGACTCACAAGACATGCTTGTGGGATCTGCCTTACTTCACAGACCTCCTTTGCCCACACAACATCGACGTGATGCACACTGAAAAGAATGTCGCCGAGGCCCTCTTTGGTACATTGTTCGGCATAGAGGGGAAGTTAAAGGATAATCCTAAGGCTAGAGTCGATCAGGAGGCTCTATGTGATAGATCGTTACAAAACATGCGACAACCGAAAGGAAAGCAGAACTGGACGAAGCCAAAGGCATGGTTCAATCTTGGAAGGCCAGATATGAGGGAAATTATCCTGTGGGTGAAAAAGGAGTTGATGTTCCCTGATGGGTATGCAGCGAATCTAAAGAGGGGAGCGAGTCTTGAAAAATTGAAAATATTTGGTCTCAAGAGTCATGATTGGCACATATGGCTTGAGCGGGTAATGTCGGTGATGTTGCGTGGCTTTATCCCTGAGGATGAATGGCTAGTACTGGCAGAGCTGAGCTATTTCTTCCGTGTTCTTTGTGTGAAAGAACTATCGCCTGGCTTGCTAGATGAAATGGAAGAGTTCGCGCCGGAGTTGATCTGCAAGTTAGAGAAGATCTTCCCACCGGGCTTCTTTAATCCAATGCAGCATTTGATTTTGCATCTCCCGACTGAGGCACGATTAGGGGGGCCTGTGCAGAATCGTTGGTGCTACGCAACTGAGAGGATGCAGAAGACGCTTCGAGAAAAATGTAAAAATAAACATAGAATTGAAGCATCGATGGCCGAGGCATTCATTACTGAGGAGGCGGCAAACTTCGTGACAGCACACTACGAAGCCAAAAATCGTCATTTGCATAATCCGAAGCCTCGGTACAATGCTGGTGACCCTAAAAAGGGTGGATCCAACCTCAGCCTATTCAAAGGGAAGCTCGCACCAGCCGGTGCTTCTAATTCCTTATCGTTGGATGTCGAAGAATGGCGGACCATTTCGTTGTATATCTTCAACAACCTAACAGAAGTGTGGCCGTACATCGAGTAAGTTCTCGGTACATTGTTTCGCAACTTCTAATTCCTTTGAACTGCTCTTATTCCCGGATATTTGATACAGTCGATACGTCGCCAAATTCTCGTATGGAGCGGTGATCCAAAAGGATTCCGTCGAAGAGTATGAGCTTCTGGCAAAGCATGGAGGTGGCTATCCCGGTTTCATCTCTTGGTTCAAACAAACGGTAATTTCCATTAGACCATTTCATTTCTTCGTCTAAATTGCGGCTAATGCAACAATCCTTTCGTATTAAACTTGTAGGCTAATTCAGAGTCTATGGACACCAAATTGAGACAAGTCGCTAATGATTTTGACTATAAGGTCCGTTCATTTGACAAATACGACATCAACGGGTATCGCTTTTGTACCTATGGCAAAGAGCTATCTATGGCCGACCGAAAGTCTACAAATTGTGGTGTCTCTGCTATCGGCGAAGGAGATACCGAGTATTATGGAATAGTTGAAGCAATTTATGAACTTCTATTCTATGGTGCAAACCCACCGAACGTCGTAGTCTTCAAATGTTATTGGTTCCAGCTGAAGGAGACTAGAAGGACTCATGAACATATAGGGCTAGTCGAAATCAAACAAAGCACCCATTTGGATGTTCCCGATGTCTATATTACGGCTCAACAGGCAACCCAAGTTTTCTATCTACCGTGGGCCTGTCAAAGTGATCCAAATCTCAATGGTTGGGATGTCGTTTATGAAGTGCCGCCACATGTTAGACCACCTCCCCCCAATGAAGAGGATTATGAACCTCACATTAACCCAGACACATATGAAGGAGAATTCTTCCAAGAAACACGTCTTTCCAAAAAACGTTTCAAGAACTGCTCTACTTCACCCCAGAACATTGAAGTAGACAGCGACAGTGAATCCGACTTCACCCCTGAGCCGGAACAAGAAGAGGTTACTGCTGCGGATGACCTATCAATGCTTGACCGATTACGTAAAGGAGGCCTTCCACATGTTGATGCACTTATTGATGATGATGATGAGCACGTCATTACTGATAGTGATGATGATGATGCATTTATTGACCCCGGAGCATATATAGACGATGAAGATTAATATTAGTTCATGTCAGGTATTCAATTATTATTATGTACATATATATTATTAATTAGTTCATGTTAGGTATTCCATTTTTTATTATGTTCATGATGATGATACACTTAAATTATATACATATTATTATTCATGTTAGGTATTCAATTTTTTTATGTTGTACTAATTTTGTTTACTCTTTGTCATTGCAGGTGTTGACAGATGGTGGGCGTGGGTCCAGAGCGCTCCGAGGCTCCTTCCTCGGCGCGTGGTGGGAGGGGTGCTTCCATTCCACCCCAGCACCTCCGGAGAGCGCTGCATCTCAGTATGCAGACACCACCGGCGGGCGCTTCTTCTTCGGCCGGGAGAGGTCGGGGGAAGAAGAGGGGTACTAGAGGTGGCCGTGGCCGCGGGAGAGGTAGGAAGGCTGCTACGCCTTCCTCGCCGCCACCCCCAGCTGATTCACCCGACCACAGGACTGCTCTGTCTGAGGTGGACCCGTCTCGGACTCCGGTCCACGAGCCTCGGGCCGACAAGCCTCAGGTCGCCGAGCCTTCGCCCCACGAGACTCCAGTCCACGAGCCTCGGGCCGCCGAGCCTTCGCCCCATGAGACTCCGGTCCCAGAGGCTTCGTCCCACAAGACTCCGGAGCAGAGCACGGATCAGGCTACGTCGCAGTCGACCCGATGGGGGGACTGGCCGCCGGAGGCGAGTGGCCATGCTGATGGTGGCGAGGATCGCTTTTCGGATGATAGCTATAGCGAGGGCGAGCTGGTTGAGGGGGGCAACGTCTACCAGCGTGGTGGTGCAAAGCTCCTGCCCGTGCCGGCGACCCGCGAGCAGAGGTGGTTGATTGCGCCTAATGGGGAGAAGTAAGTGCATTTACTCTTTTTTAACCTTTTGCCTTCACGTTTCTTCAAAATCTAATGCGTTGGCCTTGTCATACTGCAGGGGTTGGATACACGGCCCTGGTATCCGCAAGCCCAACTTCGTCCTTGGTGTGCTTTGCCGGCAGAACTTCCCGGGGTGGGTCACGTTGCCCGGTGAGAGTCAGGTTCGACAGCTCGGACTGAGCTGGGAGCTGTACTTGGCTGCCCCGGCCCCGCCGCAGGAGAGGATCGATGGTGTCTTGTGCCGCACGAGGTCCGAGATGGTGATCCAGACGTTTTGGGTAATTTCTCCTTTACAGAATTAAAAATCAACAGTACCGAGTTATTGTACTAATCAGTGTTGTCTTGTTTGATTGCAGACCTTCTACAGGTGTCTTGAGGGAGAGGAGGAGGCCGCGGCTATGGTTATCGAAGCCGAGTGCAGGCGCGTACTTCAGAACTTGCGGCACGAGGCTCGGGTGCAGGCTGTTCGAGACTATTATGCCTCGAATGGTATTAAGAGGTCCAAGACGAAGTGACGCGGCAAGTTTCTGAGTAAGGAGAAGTACATGAAGGTAAATACCTATTCTTAAGGCCTTGTACTTAGTTTCCTTGATTTGATTCGTAGGCGTAGCGCTGAAATTTCTCTTGACTAACTTAGGTGCCCCCGAGATGGTGTGCGGATAGGATGGACTGTTGGGAGGCGTTGGTGGATGAGTGGTGCTCTCCCCAATGGCTAGCCGTCCACAACAATGCCAAGGAGCGGCGTGCCAAAATGGTTGGTGTGCCACACCATCACGGGAGCGCCAACCTATATGAGTTCGGGAATAACTGGGTATGTGGTTTGCTTCATGATTCATGCAATTTCATTCTTCATGCTATCTTGAGCCCTTAACTAATACTTTGTTCCTCTCTTTTAGGCGCGACACAACAAGACGGAGGTGCTAGAGGTGTTCGACCTCTATGCCATGGCCCATACTGCAAAGTACAAGAAGGCCAAGGCATTCTCTGAGTCTGACCTTGATCATCCAGAGAGCTTCACCAACATCTCCTCCCACAACAAGCTCGTGAGGTACAGAGACGAGGGGAAGGCGAGGAAAGGGAAGGACTTTAACCCGAGCCGGCCACCTCTTGATCCAGAGCTGGTGATGATATCTGGTGGCGGGAGGCCCCATGGCTCGATAGCCATTGGGGATGGACTGATACGTTGTCCTAGCACTCTCCCGGAGATCAAGAAGCGCCAGACGAGCTCCGATCCTGAGATAAGGCCTCATCCACGGCCAATGGAGCTCCAAATCGAGGTTAGTTATACGGACTCAGATACCTTTCCTCCATTACATTGTGTGTGCGGCCGTCGATGATTACAATGCTAACGAGGAGTGGTGTTGCAGGCTACTCTTGAGAAAGAGAGAGCGAAGACCCAGGAGCTTCTGGCGGAGGCAAAGAGGCAGGCGGCGGAGAGGGAGAGGGGGTTGGAGGAGAGGACTGCTACGCTGTTGGAGGAGGAGAGGAACCGGAACGACGCGTCTCACCGGGCCTTATACGAGCTCTTCGTGGTAAGTTTCTTCTGCATATTAGCCAAATCATGCACGTAATGTTCGTTTCATTACTAACTAATATGAGTGACTCGTGAAAACCAAATGTGCAGACCATGTGCCAGAGCAACGGTCAGACCCCTCCGCCGATGCCAGTCATTGCTCCGGCGGGCACGGTGAGTTTCATTTGAATGGTCATTAGTTACTAGTCTTCACATTTGAGTTGCATCATGCTAACAAGACATTGCAAATGATCTTTGGTGCGGCGTAACTCCCGACAAGCATCGACCGATCCTTCTACGTCTGCCACTGGCGAGACCGGTCCTTCACCTCCGTGATGACGGTACGTTTTCCCTAGTGTTTTGCTTAACAAATGCATACTTAGCTTAAGAAATGACCTATTTAGCTCCAAAATGTCATATAGTTAGCTTATTTTCCTCGAAAATGACATAATAACCTTCCTTAGCTCCAAAATGACCTATTTTACCTAGGCTAGCTCAATAATGACCTATACTTAGCTTAATTAGTTCATTTATGACATAATGATCTTACTTAGGTCAAAAATGGCATAATAACCTTGGTTTAGCTCCAAAATGTCATATACTTAGCTTATTTTCCTCGAAAATGACATAATAACCTTACTTAGCTCCAAAATGACCTATTTTACCTAGGATAGCTCTAAAATGACCTACACTTAGCATTTTTTCCTCCAAAATGACTTAATATGCTTAGTTAGCTCAAAAATGGCATAACTACCTAGGCTAGCTCAAAAATGACCTATACTTAGCTTAGCTAGTTCATTTATGACATACTTAGCTTACTTAGGTCAAAAATGGCATAATAACCTTGGTTTAGCTCCAAAATGTCATATACTTAGCTTATTTTCCTCTAAAATGACATAATAACCTTACTTAGCTCCAAAATGACCTATTTTACCTAGGTTAGCTCTCAAATGACCTATACTTAGCTTAGCTAGTTCATTTATGACATAATTAGCTTACTTAGGTAAAAAAAATGGCATAATAACCTTGGTTTAGCTCCAAAATGTCATATACTTAGTTTATTTTCCTCGAAAATGACATAATAACCTTACTTAGCTCCAAAATGACCTATTTTACCTAGGATAGCTCTAAAATGACCTATACTTAGCATTTTTCCTCCAAAATGACTTAATATGCTTAGTTAGCTAAAAAATGGCATAACTACCTAAGATAGCTCAGTAATGACCTATACTTAGCTTAGCTACTTCATTTATGACATAATTAGCTTACTTAGGTAAAAAAATGGCATAATAACCTTGGTTTAGCTCCAAAATGACCTATTTACCTAGGTTAGCTCTAAAATAACCTACACTTAGCATTTTTTCCTCCAAAATGACTTAATATGCTTAGTTAGCTCAAAAATGGCATAATTACCTAGGTTAGCTCAATAATGACCTATACTTAGCTTATTTAGTTCATTTATGACATACTTAGCATACTTAGGTCAAAAATGGCATAATAACCTTGGTTACCTCCAAAATGTCATATGCTTAGCTTATTTTCCTCGAAAATGACATAATAACCTTACTTGGCTCCAAAATGACCTATTTGCCTAGGTTAGCTCTAAAATGACACAAGTAAGCAATAAGAAGAAGAAAAAGAAGAGTAGAAAAAGAAAGAGAAGAAAAATTCTTCTTCTTCTTCTTTTTCTTCTTCTTCTTCTTCTTCTAGTCTTCTTCTTCTTCTTCTTCTAGTCTTCTTCTTCTAACTTTCTTCTTTCCCATTTTGCAGATTTGCTTCAGATCACAGAAGCTTGCGTTGATGGAGTCTACTCTTCTCCTTGTCCTTCCTTTTTGTTTTCATTTTGTAGGATGAACAATGTGAAACTTGCTACCTATATATGTATGTATGGATGAAACCATTGTATATGGACTTTTTGCTTAATTGTTGGATATGTTGGCTATATATGTTGGATATGGACTTTTGATTTGGTATATATATGTGTTGGATGATCATATCCATATGGCAGGGATATGTATGCTTGTTGAAAGTATTTTCAAATGAATATATATATATATATGTGAAATTGATTGAATTTTAGAAAAAACAGAATTAACAGGGGCAATACAGGCACTTTGCCGTCTACCAGCAGACGGCAAAGAGCTTTGTCGTCCGCCAGCGGACGGCAAAGCTGCCACATGGTAGCTACCTGTGCAACCTGGGGGGCACCTGGGCTGGGCTATTTGGGCACTTTGTCGTCTGCCAGCAGACGGCAAAGGCTGGTGTGCTTTGTCGTCTGCTGGCAGACGGCAAAGGGCATGCATTGGCCCCAGCTGACACCTGACGTCAGCTGACGTCAGCTGGCAGACGGCAAAGAACTTTGTGCCTTTGCCGTCTGCTGGCAGACGGCAAAGTACGCCGTTAGCCACCTAACGGGCCTAACCCTATCCCTCTGCCGTCCAAGGCATTTGCCGTCTGCTTGCTTAGTATGGCTGACGGCAAACTTCTTTGCCGTCCGCTTTATTTAAGCAGACGGCAAAGCAGCCCTCTGCCGTAGTTCATTCAGCCGGACGTGGGGCCGTCTGCTGGCTGACGGCAAAGGGGTTTGCCGTCCGCCAGACATTCCTTTGCCGTCTGCCATGGCAGACGGCAAAGTGCCTGATTCCTGTAGTGAACATTTATCGGACTACACACATCAAAATGTATGATCACCAATAAGTTTGTTGCTCATTCCTTATGGCCTGTGAATGGTATTTCAGTCACTTCACTTTTTGGAGGAAACTTGCAAGTGTCAGATGTTTCGTAATCAAATGACTTCAAAATCCATCATTATGGAATTTTTCCATGCGGGTTTCTCCAATGTGACCAAATGCAGTGCCACACATATGTGGTATTCTTTTAGTTTCGTGACATTTAGCGTCAGTGTTATGGATGTATCATGTTACCATCAATATTCATAACATACATCCCATCCCTGATGGAAGTATGGCCCTTATGTTTATTCATAATACTAAACAACAATTGTTCTTTTTATGAAGAACACTCTTGCAACAAACATTATGCAAATGGGCTAGAGTGTGTAAAACTCTAAAATGAATTATGAAAGTAAATACAGAAGTAATGTATTATTATCAATATTCATAACATACATCTCATTCATAATGAAAGTATGGCCCTTATGTTATTCATAACACCGAACATCAAAAGTTCTCTTATGAACAACCTTCTTGCAAGATACCTTATGCAATGGGCTAGAGTGTGTAAAACTATAAATGAATTATGAAAATAAATACAGATGGTAATACACCGATGGAAGGTATAGTAACATCTACTATATTCCCAGCGCGTATCTAAACCTCACTCCGGCAAGTCTTTTAGGCCGTAGTAGTTCTTGCATCGAGTCGCAACAGAATGCAATCGAGCGTGTATCTTTGTGATCAACTCACAATACCCAAGAATTACGGACTAAAAGTTTAATCACAATTCCCAAGAACAATTTCTTTGACCAGCCTTCCAAACATCAATAACTTGTATGACATTCATACGTGAGCTGGACATTCCAGTCTTCTCTCTTTTTTCCTTTATACTTCTAATAGTTTAACTTTTAGTATTTCTCCTACTCTCAGAAGAAGCACCCAACTTAAGAGTGGCGTTAGCTCCGGACTTCCTAGGCGTGTAAGTCACACTAACACCCTTTGAACATTTCCTTTCTCTTTAAGTTGTTGTTTTATTCACCTTCATCATATGACAGGCGTTCTACTGGATCCCTCTCTCATCAGTCAAATGCCCAGTAAACACTTTACTAATACTTTGCAAAACAAACATTTCTTTGGATATCCCATATGTTTCAGCCTTTGTTTGTATCTGAAACCAATTTTCAGTTCCATGAATATCACATAGCTATCCCAAACTTTTGAAGTTCGGGTCTCATGGAAGCAAACATATTGCACTTGACCGTAACAGAATTCTAGATGTTGGATCGAAGGACGAGAGTCACATCATCCATAGCATTAGCGGGAGAATACCGAAAGCATGCGATAGGACAAAATCCTTCTCGGCACTCTTGAGGACAATCCTCACATTACATTACCAACCGTAAAGTTTTAACTAGATAAATAACAGCTTATTCAATTTTAATAGGGAGGGTGGAAACGCGAGCCATTATTCTATAACCATTTTGCAAATCACACTTAGATAGTGTTCATAATTAATTGCACTAAGAATTAAACAAGTTAATTCTAAAGTGCGCTCCCACTCAAATCAATATATCTCATAATTGATTGTGAGTGATACAAGACCCGCATTTCAATTCAACGCCATTGATGTGGACATCACTGATGACGAGAATTTCAATCGGTAGGCAAACTTGCCGATCACATCTCTATGTGACTCTTGTTCATCTTTCGATGCGTGTGTTCTGAGCTCACGACGATCCTGCCATGAACATCAAGACAACCAAGTGATCTCACTGCGAGGTCTGACCTCACCCGCCTTACACCCGTACAATCGTTTGTACCCATGTGGACATGGCGCACCCCGAAAGGAAAGATGCTGTGACGGTGCTACACTTGGGAGAACACTAACTACTTGATATTTTAAGTGAGAGATCACCGTAATAAAAAGCGACTACCGCGCAATCAAAAGGGTGCACCATAAGGGACAAACATCTCAGGCAATTCATAATAGCATGATATGGTATAGCCCTTTCTGACGGAGAAGTCTTTAATTTCTTCGTCTTCGGCATTCGCGTCGGTGTTCACCTTCGCGAAGATTGCCACCACCTTGTCGATGCACCAGATAATATTGCTATCTCTATAGCTAATAAAATAATGCATTACAACAAGGTTGACACGCAGGTCATTTAAAGTGACAATCATATGGCTCCAGCCATCATGCCGAATCATGACTCGTAGGTCATGTTAATTTTACATCATATAGTCATCTCATACATAATCAAATTAATATGAGAACTGCTATACCACATCACATACACATCATGCAAAACCAAGTTAGACGCCTCTAATCGGTTTATGCAAAAATTTATTTTACGTGGCTTCTAAGGTTTCGAAACAAACCAAAGCTACCAACGTTCATCATCAAGCATGATTATCCAAGTCGCTAGATTAACATTGCGGGGTGTATGAAACACGAGATAATAAAATCTCGAGCCCCATACTGAACTTCGTCATACGCATGACCCCCACGCAGATCATATCTGCATTGCCCGTTCGTCTGCGAAATTTCATCTTTCTTTTAACTATGGTGGAATTCAATGAACTGTTAGCACTTCATTGATCAATCAGGATCGCGGATTGCCAGAACTTTTAAACTCCACCATGCCGTTATCAAGATCAGAAATACACAAATTTCAGGGAAGCAACAAGAACATCGGGTAACAAATTTCATCTGCTACCCGCACAAATAATTTTCAGCAATAGATCTCATCTACTCCAAAATTATATTATGCAACACCCATACATCTCATGTATTCTAGATCGTAACCTGCATCTACGCATAGCACGGCTCATGATGCCACTGTAGGGGAACACAGCAGAAAACAAAAATTTCCGGAACTGCGAGCACGCCCAGGATCACTATGGAGATGCATATAGGGTTTGATCTGATCGTTACCGACTCGTAGCGCAGCGGAAGTAGAGTCGATGTAGATCGTCGGTGCTGATCCCTGCAGCTAGGATTTACAACCTCCCAGCCATGAGGATGTACTCCCTCGTCAGCCCCTCGGACAGTCCCTCGGACAGCCCTTCGGGAGGCGATCGGACAGTCCCCCGGACGGAGTCACAGACAGCCCTTCGGGAGGCACTCACAGAATCTCGGACGGTCACTCAGACAGCCCTTCGGGAGGCACTCTCGAACAGCCCCTCGGGCAAAAAGATCAAACCTACGACCTCTCTACGGTGTTGCACACATACGGTGTCATCTATCCGGCAGGGCTTCACCATCCAGAACTAGTTCCCACCAGAACCCAGACAGCCTTTCGGCTCTACGAAACTATTTCGCGGGGAGGGAGAGAGAAGGCCAGATCAGGCATGGCATTTGTATGTGAGAAAGGAGTGAGTGTGGAGAGTGCCTCTCCACCTCTATTTATAGGAAAACCCAAGGGGTAAAATACCCAAGAAACCCATCACATGGATCCTCCATAAGGGCATAAAAGGAAGGCAAGTGGAGCTCCATGGAGGAGCTCCATCTTGGCTGGCCACCCCTAGCCCCCCCCCCCCCCCCCAAAGGGAGTTCCTTGGTCCCCAATCCCTTCTAGAAGCCTTTTGGGAAAATCCCTAAAAGGTGGCTTTCCATAAAGTAACCCAAAAAGAACTTTCACTATTCACGGAAACATTTTTCCGCGACCGTTAAATCCGAAAATATTTCTGGAGGTCTTAGAACATTTCTAGTACCCACTAAAATAATTTTGGACGCTTTCCGAAACAATTCCGGATTAGTGATTTTCATCTGCGAAAAGCAACCAAAGCGGTTCCGGCAGCTCCGGAACATTTCCGGGTTTTTTTTCCGAAAAAATCCCAGAAGTTCCCAGAACAATTCTGGCACACTCCAAGAATTTTCAGGCATGTGCCAAAACCAATTTGACTTAATGGTATACCCCGAAACAACCTTTCAATTTTACTGAAACTATTCTGGTATTCTCTCTCCGGAACTTTTCCGTTGTATCCAAAACTTTTCCGGTGACTTTCTCTCAGACTCCCTGTCTAGTATTCAGCAGATAGATGACCCTTAAGAGTGTGACCCTATAGGTTCGGTGAAGTATAGACATGACCCGGAACACTTTCCGATCAATGATCAACATCGGAGCCGTGGACACCCATATTGACCCCTATACCCACACGAATAAATATTCGAGTGAACCTCCAGTTTGCCGTGTGCTATTCCTGTTGCTTTGCGATATGTTACAAATACCCGAGGTGAGAATCATTGGCATCCCCGTGGATCAACACTTGTCCACAATGCCAGTTACCTCGTTACCGGTTTTGTTCTCTTTTCTCGTTTCCATGTTCCGGCTTCCCTGTGATCAAATCACAATGTGTCTGGCCAGACGATGGTGGATACCGTAACACCGAGAGGGCCCAGAGATATCTCTCCATCGTCGGAGGAGCAAATCCCAATCTTGAGCTATCAAGTCCCTTGTCATACTTTCCCATGAACCCGTAAGCCGCCGTAATAGCCACCGAGTTACGGATGACGTTTAACAAACCCCAAAGTTCATGAATCAAGCATGAAGGAACTCGATACTCTCATGGTCTAAGGAATTATGGAAATGTTAACTATATCTGTGTTATTAACCATTAACTTGTAACGAATGTATCTCATAGCATAACATCAATTCGGGTCGATTCAACACAAGTGTTCTACTAACATTGTGCCCTCAAAGTTGCCGGCATAGTCATGCCCATGATCAGGAAAACAGAATCATCATGCAACACTTGAGCTAGTCTCAGAGGCTAGACTAGGAATACATTTTTCCGTTTATTATTCCACACGTGCATATGAGTCTTCCTCCGAGCCTCGTGGTTATTGTAGACTCGAGAACCACAGCAGTTATAGCATGGAACATAAACATAATTATGAACATGGAGATAAATAATAACATTTATTATTGCCTCTAGGGCATATCTCCTACAACTACCACAAACCGTCGCTCCAGTCCACCACTCCTGCGACCCGCATTTAAAGCGCGACGTGGGCGTGCGACAGAAAATCATCATCACAGGATTTTACGGCGGTAATTTCCTACCACGTGTATGTGCATTGTTTGGGCCTAGCCCAACGACGCTTCGGACGCGCGTGTGGCCCAGGCCCGGGGGCTTCTGTCAATGTATAAAACATGGGTATTTTATACCCTGACTTATGCACATGCAGTGGTAGCGGTAGCAGCCTCGATGGCCAGGACTTGCCGGGAGGAACCAACGCCAAGATCAAGATTCAGGGCCTAGTTACAAAGACACTAGAAAGAAGATCAAGACAAGACATCAAGAAACCCCTGGCTGATGCTAGGGATGAAGATGGTACTTGCCGGCAAGGTTCGGGCTGGCAAGGTGAAGGCCCGGCAAGCCCCCGTTGGCCTGTCTGCGCTCCATCTTATCGAGCAGCTAGTCGCTAATCAGTGAGGTGTCGAGCGCAGAGGCGGTTTGGTGAGACTTGTCGGGGCATGTGTCAGCCTGCTAGAAAGAGAATTAGCTTTAATGACACCCGTCCTGGAGGCGTGTCAAGATAATAAGAGGTAGCTGGGCGAGCGGTGTAGAAACCTTGCCAGGGCTCCTCCTCCAGACGACACCTAACGGCGCAATAAATGCGTTTGTCCTAATCCGGCAGAGTTAGATATGATAGCACTGTTTGCTGTCTAGTCAATATGTAAAAGACTGTTTTGCCACTGTGGTTACCCCTTGAGCTATAAAAGGAGGGCCAAGGCAACCTTTACAAGGGTTGACACTTTTCTCATTCTGCATGCGTAGCTGCTCTTCCCGCACCTTGCCGGCAAGAAGCGTACCTTGTACTTGAGCTCAAACACACCTAATAAACAAAAGCAGGAGTAGGGTTTTACACCTCACGATGGCCCGAACCTAGGTAAATCCTTTGCGTTTGTTGTTGATTCTACTCTTTGTGCTCGTGCATTCCCCTAGCCGAACCGTAAAGGGGCTAGATGGCCCCATAGATGGTCGTACGCACGACAGGCGGGCCGACCCCGCGGAGCTGCTGCCAGCTCATCTGCGACCTCAAGGACGACGACGATGACAGCGATGCCCAATTTAGGGTTGTGCCCTCCCAGCCTGTCGGCGCGGGGGGCGAAGGAAGTACCAGTGCGTCGGCCGACGAGCCGCGCGTGGAGGAGACTGACGCCAGTGGCGGGGGCACCGAGCCCCCCGCGGAGAAGACTGGCGCTAACGGCAGGGAAACCGAGCCCCCCGTCGAGAAGGACAGCGCCAGGGATGGGGCGGCCGAGCCTCAGGAGGCCACTTCTGGAGGCGGCCTCGCGGGGGAGCCTTGCGAAGGCGACAACGGAAGCCGCCCGCCTCTTGTCCTGAAGAAGAGGAAGTGGGTCCCGAACGACGAGTAAGTCACCACGCCCTGTTCTTTTTCCTTACGTTTCTCGTTCTTCCTCCCAAGGTTTGGGGCTGAGCCCCCGCACGCGCGGGAGGCCCATGAAGAAGAAGAAGCCCAAGACCCCTGGCTCAAAAGGGGCCCGGACGCCCACTACGGGCGCCGGAGGGCGCGTGGAAGCCACCCGCCGCCCCGAGGCCAAAATGGGGCGCGCGGAGGTGAGGGAGGAGCAGGTAGCTCCTCTGGAGCCACACATCGGCGCGGCTCCGGAGGCCAAGGGAGATGAGCCTCGGGAGGCGTCCTCGGGAGGAGGGGTCGTGCCTCCCGAGGCGCCCGCTATAGGAGGTGATGTAGCGATGGAGGAGGCAGAGGCGCCAACTCCCCCGCCGAGCACCACTCCCGAGGAGGAGGCAGCAGACGCCGGAGGCGCCATGGCAAGCCCCCAGCCCTCGCTCGTGCACGAGGTTCCCACCGCAGGCGCGGCAAGCCCGCGGAGCACGCCGCCACGACAAGAGTAGGAGGAGACTCTGGCGAGCCCCCTGCTCCTGACGAACGACGTCGGGCCCTCCCAGGCTGTGACGGCAGAGGGCGACGAGGAGCCGGACCCGGACTGGGCCCTGGCGCTCGTGAGCAGTCGCACCCTGCTCAAGCGCGGGGTTCTGCGGAATGCCCCGGCGGCTCTGGGCCAGCTCGAGGCGGAATTCCGGGCGGGGGAGACGCGCCTTGCCGAGGAGCGACAGCGTCTTGCTGAAGGGTGGTGCCGACTCGACGTCACCGTCAAGCTGGGCCGGCGCCAGGACAAGGCCGCGCGGGAGAAGCGCGAGAAGGCCACCGCCGAGGCGAAGAAGGTCTTCGAGAGTGCCCTCCGGGAGGCCGACGCGGCCGACAAGCGTCGCGAGGAGGCGGAGGCCTGCATGAAGGAGCTCCAGGAGCAGCACGCCGCGCAAGAGCAGCTGCTTCAGACGCGGGAAAGCGCTATCACTGCCCGCGAAGAGGAGATCGCAGCCCGCGAGGCGAACCTTGCAATCCGTGAATGGGAGCTCACGCGGACGACGACCGAGCAAGCCGCGGGGCGCGAGCGCCTGGAGACGCTGGACCGCCAGGTGGCCGCCCCATAGGACGCCTAAAACCAGTGCATGGAGAGGGCCAATGCCCAGCTAGAGGCCAAGGAGAAGAAAGCCCAGGAGGACGCTGACATGAAGATAGAGAAGAACCACCTGGCGCTCATCGCAGAGCACAGCAAGAAGCTGAAGGCCGAGGAGGACCGCTTCAAGAAGAAGTGGGCGGAGCTCTAGAAGGAGATCGACGGCCTCCAGGAGGTGCTCACAGAGGCGGAGGCCCGGCGGAAGACCACGCTGAAGGCCAAGGCCGACGCTGAGGAGGAGCTGGCCTCCCTCCAACAGCAGGTGGGTGGTGTCTGCAATGTCACCGAGTAGGCGAGGCTAGAGGCGGATCGGGCGCGGGGGCGACAGCACGAGCACGCCAAAATGTTCCGCTCCCTCCAGTTTCGGTCCCGCGGCGCCCTGGCCACCATCTGCAAGGAAAGGCTTGAGAGCCCCCACGAGAACCACGACGCCAGCTACATCAACTTCTTCACCAAGCTCGTGGAGGGGCTCGAGGCTGGTGCGAAGAGGGTGAACGGCATCATCGAAGATGAATGCCGCGACCTCCTCTTCCAGGCGGCGACACGCATCTTCAGCCATCTCCTCCACGCCGACCCCAACTTCGACTTCGACAGAGTGATAGCCCCCGTCCCCGAGGAGCTCCGCGGCGGTCTCGGGAAGGCGGTGGAGGACCACGTGGATGCCCTGCTCGCGAAGTTCTCCCACGGCAGCAGCAAGAGCTCCAGCGGTGTCGGGGAAGGCGAAGGCGACGACGGCGGAGATGGTGACGGCGCGTCCTCTTAGGCCTCTTTTCTTTTGTGTACCTGTATCAGAACCAATGTAGCCCCGTGGGGGCGTAAAAATGTGGCTTTTGTGTTTAAGTACTTTATGATTTGCTGCAATGTATGTTTCCTCGTGAGGCCTACTTTCCTTTGTTTGCTTGCCTTGGTGCTCTACGTTGTCAGGACCCAGCCCCCGAGCGGGCTACAGCTGTCGCTGGTATGTCAGGTCACGTTGCCTGGACAAGGCCAGGAGGTGTAGGGCACTAAGAGGAAGTAAGGGCTCCTGAGGCGCGATGCTCAGGAAGCCCCCCTTTGATGTGCAAGCGGCTTGCGTGGAGGAGGAAACATCAGCACTCAGCGAGGTTGCGGGGAGAGGAGAGCTTGAGAGGCGCCGAGAGCGGCTCGTGAGGTGTTTTTGTACTTAGCTTTTTCACGAGTGTCGCTTGGCGTGCCGTGGCCGCGGAGTCCGCCTCGCGAGGCTCTTGCTCGTGAGGCCTCCCGCTAGCACTTGGTGGAGACAGCCGCCGTAGGCCACCTCGCGAGGCAGCGCTCGCGAGGCCTCCTGCAGGCTTTGTCAAGAGACGGTTCGACGTGGGTTACCTCATGAGGCAGTGCTCGCGAGGCCTTCTGCGTGCCTTGTTCCTGTGACAACTGCATATTGGTAGGTTTCACAAAAGGGGGAGCAGTGCACGCTTGCTAGCTTGCTCATGGGTGTCACACGAGGAGACAAGGCACCAAGGACCTTGGTGAGGTGGCGTGCACGGGAGCAGGCCCGCGAGCCAGAGCTCGATCACTTGGGTTTTGCGGCGCTGCTGGGACTGACCCGAGCACAGGCACACCATGTCCAGCCCCCGCTCGTGTGATGCACAGGAGGAAGGTCGCGAGCACGCATGGCTCCTGAGGCAGACAACTTACCAAACACATAAAATATCTTAGGAAATAAAGCTTTACTGCAGCATAATAATAAGGTTAATTACAAAATGAAAGGGGATGCGGCTGTCGTGTCCGGCATGGGTCAGCTTGAGGTTGGTGCAGCCCGGGGGGCGCCCTCAGTTCGATCGTTCCGCTAGCGCTGAGCATGTGGCTTCTGAAAGCACATTTGCTCCCTTGGTGGTTTTGGTAATTTATGCCAACATACATGTTGTTGGACTAATGTCTCTATCTAGTGAATTTCAGACAAGTTCAACAAGGGCGTGGCAAGGACAAGAGGACGTGGAACCCTTCAAAATGCTAAGGACATGGATTGGCAAAATCTCAAGACTCTACATTTTTTGTTAAGTGATCCAAGATCACATTGAGTCCATAGGAAATCCAATACTATTAAAAGGGGATGAGGTGTTGCTTAATGGTCTTTTTGCTCAAGTGCTTAATGACAGTACTCCAAAACCCTCAACCCCTTTCTCCATCCAAATATGTCCAAATACTACATTCCAACTCGGCCCCACCGAACATTTCCTATCCGGAGCCACCGAGTTCATCTGGACTTAGCCACTGCCAAAACCCTAACAAATCGGATCCACCGATATGGATCTTGGTCCCACCGAGATGGCCTTGCCAACTCTCTGTAATCGTTTGCACTTACTTCTGCCCCACCGAGTTTTGCAAATCAGTCTCACCGAGATGGCTTGCCAACTCTCTGTTGCCTTATTGCTTCACTTCGGTCCCACCGAGTTGATGCAATCGGTGCCACCGAGACGAGGTTTGCCCTAACCATTGCACATCGGTCCATCCGAGTTGTTCCAGTCGGTCCCACCGAGATTCCTAACGTTCATATCTTTTACACAGTTCGGTGCTACCGAGATTTCAAATCGGTGCCACCGAGTTGGGTCAAAAGTGTGTAACGGTTCGATTTTGTGTGGAGGCTATTTATACCCCTCCACCCCTTCTTACTCAGTAAGGAGAGCCATCAGAACATTCCTACACTTCCACCATACATTTTCTGAGAGAGAACCACCTACTCATGTGTTGAGATCAAGATATTCCAATCCAACCATTTGAACCTTGATTTCTAGCCTTTCCCAAGATGCTTTCCACTCAAATCCTTCTTCCACCATAGCCAAATCTATGAGGAGTTGTTTGAGTGTTGGGGAGACTAAAATTTGAAGCACAAGAGCAAGGAGTTCATCAACAACACACTGTCTATTACCTTTTCGAGAGTGGTGTCTCCTAGATTGGTTAGGTGTCACTTGGGAGCCTCTGACATGATGTGGAGTTGAACCAAGAAGTTTGTAAGGGCAAGGAGATCGCCTACTTCGTGAAGATCTACCCCAAGTGAGGCTATTCCTTCGTGGACGTAAGCCATGGTGGAATAGGCAAGGTTGTTTCTTCGTGGACCCTTTGTAGGTGGAGCCCTCCGTGGACTCGCGCAGCCGTTACCCTCCGTAGGTTGAAGCCTCCATCAACGTAGACGTAGCACCACCTATCGGAACCACGCCAAAAACCACCGTGTCTTCATTGCGTTTGATCTTCCATACTCTACCCCTTTACTTTCCGTACACTTGCATGCTTTACTATTTCCGCTGCTCAATCTCTAGTTATGCATGTGTAGAAAGTATTGGTGTTATCTTAACTTGTGCCAAAATCTGCCTAAGTTCCAAGAGAAACTAAAAACTGCAACTTTGATTGGTTAAGTGTCTATTGACCCCCCCCCCTCTAGACCTATCTCCTCGATCCCACAATTGGTATCAGAGCTTTGGTCTCCATTGCTTTGGTTTAATCACCATTGGAGGGAGATGGATGTGTCTACGTTGAGGAGTCTTAGACGTAGAGTGCCTATTCTCGATGGGGAGTATTACAATGCTTGGAAACATGAGATGCTTGATATCTTTGATGAATTTAACTTGAGCAAGTATATTCATAATCCTTATATGCCCCCTATTGATCCCTTGCATCCTACTCATGAAGAGGAAATTGACATGCTTCGTAATTTTAGAACCGTCAATCTTATCATTAGAGGATTACCTAAAGTTGTGCTTCGTTGTATGCAAAACTTTGAATGTGCTTATACTCTATGGAATGACTTGGAAAAGCGATATCCCGAATACTCTTTAGAGAATCTTGATGAGATTCTTCATAAGACTATTGCTTTTCACAAGATGAGTCCTAATGATCCTAAGTTTGATGATTGTTTGTTTGAGCTTCGTGATCTTATGCGTGCTAAAGGATATGTTGGAACTATTAGTAATATTATCATCGAAGCTATTAGAATTCATAAACTTGAACATTGTCATGATCATGAAACTAATGAATTCATTGCCCTAGGTGATGATCATATACATGATGATGATGATGTTGAGCATGGCTATTATGATGAAGACGAAGAATTTGATATTGAATTTGAGAAGACCATGAGGAATCTTAGTCTTATGGCAAATCTTTGAGATTACATGGCCGAAGGAAAAGAGTGGATTCTTGATAGTGGTTGTATCGATCACATGACCGGAGATAGAGACATGTTTCGTGAGCTTGCTAAAAATGATGGTCCACGCAAGTATGTGACTTTTGGAGGCAACTCCAAGGGTAAGGTACTTGGCCTTGGTAAGGTGGCCATATCCAATGATAGCTCCATTCAAAATGTTATGCTTGTTGAATCTCTTGGTTACAATCTTCTTTCCGTATCTAGACTAGCCGACTTTGGTTTCAATGTTCTATTTACCGAAGTAGATTGCCAAGTGTTTCATCAAGATAATCATAATATGGTCTTTACCGGCATTCGTAGAGGTGATCTATACATTGTTGATTTCACTAAGAGAGCCCAACCTCGTACAATCTTCTAAAGGTTGGTTATGGCATAGGAGACTTGGACATGTTGGCATGTGTAACCTTGATAAACTTGTTAAAGGAGATCACATTCTTGGTGTGAAAGATGTTATATTTGACAAGGATTGACTTTGTAGTGCTTGTCAAGCAAGAAAACAAGTTGGAGGAAGCCATCCCGTGAAGAACATTATGACCACGAGGAGACCACTCGAGCTACTTCATATGGATCTTTTTGGTCCCAACTCCTATAAGAGTCTTGGTGGTAACTCTTTCGGTTTGGTCATTGTTGATGATTTTTCCAGATTTACGTGGGTGTTCTTTCTCGATGACAAATCGCAGGTACAAAAGTACTTCAAGAACTTCGCAAGAAAGGCCCAAAATCAATTTGAAGTGAAGATCAAGAAGGTTCAGAGTGACAATGGAACGGAGTTCAAGAACGCCAATGTGGACACCTTTCTTGATGAGGAGGGTATTTCACATGAGTTCTCGGCTACGTACACACCTTAACAAAATGGAGTTGTTGAGAGGAAGAACCGTACTCTTATTGAGATGGCAAGAACAATGCTTGATGAATACATGACGCCAAAACACTTTTGGGCAAAAGCGGTTGAAACAGCTTGTCATGCGACAAATCGACTCTACCTTCACAAGCTTCTTGGTAAAACGGCGTATGAACCGCTCACCGGTAACAAACCACAAGTTGGATACTTTCGAGTATTTGGCTCAAAATGTTACATTCTTGATAAGCATCGTCGTTCAAAATTTGCTCCTAAATCTCATGAAGGTTTCCTACATGGTTATGGATCGAACTCTCACACTTACCGTGTCTACAACAACTTCACTCAAAAATTTGAAGAGACGGTAGATTTGAAGTTTGATGAGACTAACGGCTCACAAGTCGAGCAATTGCCAATTGATGTAGGAGATCAAGAACCATCGGAAGCAATCCAAGACTTGTCCATTGGCAAGATTCGCCATGTGGAAGTAAAGGAGAGTACCTCGTCTATTCAAGTGGAAACCCCAACTTCACATCAAGGTGAACAATAAGTTGATATGGAGGCATCCACAAGTGGAACACGTCAAGACGATGGGAATGAGGAAGTGCAACAAGATGATCCACCTCAACCTCCTTCTCCACCTCCACAAGCGAACAACGACAACATCAACGAAGAAGAAGAAAATGATGATGAGGAAGCATCACCACAACCCAAGCAAAAGCTACCTCGAGTTAGAGCAAGAATCGACAAGAATCATCCCGTCGAACAAATACTTGGAGATATCCAATCCGGGAGAATCACTCGCTCTAAAACTTCTTTAGCTAACTTTTGTGAGCATTACTCATTCATCTCTAGTGTTGAACCTTTGAAGGTGGAAGAAGCTCTCAAGGACCCCGATTGGGTGAATGCAATGCATGAGGATCTACACAACTTTGTGAGGAATCAAGTTTGGACATTGGTTGAGAAGCCTAAAGATGAGCAAAACATTATTGGAACCAAATGGGTGTTTCGGAATAAGCAAGATGAAGATGGACACGTTGTACACAACAAGGCTCGTCTTGTAGCACAAGGTTATACACAAGTTGAAGGTATGGACTATGGTGAGACCTATGCCCCCGTTGCAAGACTTGAGTCCATTCGCATTTTACTTGCTTATGCCAATCACCATGATATCACTCTTTACCAAATGGATATAAAAAGTGCTTTCTTAAATGGTGAAATTGAGGAGGAAGTGTATGTTAAACAACCTCCCGGCTTTGTCAATCCCAAGAAACCTAATCAAGTCTACAAACTTCATAAAGCTCTTTATGGTCTTAAACAAGCCCCTAGAGCTTGGTACAAATGCTTGACAACGTTTCTTCTTGAAAAAGGTTTTGAAATTGGGAAAATTGATTCCACTTTGTTCACTAAGAGGGTTAATGGAGAATTATTTGTATGCCAAATTTATGTTGATGATATTATCTTTGGATCTACTAACCCCTCTTTTAGTGAAAAGTTTGGAAGGTTGATGTCGGAAAAGTATGAGATGTCTATGATGTGTGAACTCAAATTCTTTCTTGGTTTGCAAATCAAGCAAACTAAGGAGGGTACCTTTGTTTCTCAAACAAAGTATACCAAGGACTTATTCAAGAAGTTCAACATGCAAGAAAGTAAAGGTATGAAAACCCCCATGCCCACGAGTGGACATCTTGACTTGACGAAGGATGGCAAACCGGTTGATCAAAAGGTTTATCGATCTATGATTGGTTCATTGCTATATCTATGTGCCTCCCGTCCCGACATTATGCTAAGTGTGTGCATGTGTGCACGATACCAAGCGGCACCAAAAGAGTGTCACCTTAAGGCCGTGAAAAGAATTGTGAGATACTTGTTACATACACCAAACTTTGGCATATGGTATCCCAAAGGATCTTCTTTTAATCTTGTTGGCTATTCCGATTCGGACTATGCTGGAGACAAGGTTGATAGAAAATCCACTTCGGGTACATGTCAATTTCTTGGTAGATCTCTTGTGTCTTGGTCCTCCAAGAAACAAAACTCGGTATCTCTATCTACTGCTGAAGCGGAATACATTGCCGCGGGATCATGTTGTGCTGAATTACTATGGATGACACAAACTCTTAAAGACTATGGTGTGCATGTGAGACATGTACCATTACTATGTGACAATGAGAGTGCTATCAAGATTGCACACAATCCCGTGCAACATTCTCGAACTAAGCATATTGAGGTTCATCACCATTTCATTCGAGATCATGTTGAGAAAGGTGACATTGACCTTAAACATGTTCGTACCGACAAGCAATTGGCGGACATCTTTACCAAACCTCTCAATGAAAAAGTGTTTTGTCACTTGCGAAGTGAGTTGAACATCATTGATGCTTCAAATGTGAACTAGAGGTTCATGTGGATGCGTACACGGGCATGGGCATTCTTGACTAATCCATGATAATTTGATGATCATCTTATATCTTGGACACTTTTGCTCCCTTGTATTGTATCTAACCTTTTGTAGGTACTTGGACACGTTTCATGTCACAAGATTGCATCTCACTCTTATCATAAGCAATCTTGTATAACCCAAGTATCAACAAATGTTGGTGGAACAAGGAACAAGACAACCTAAACATATCCTTTGACAACTTTTGAAATATGCTTCATTCTTGTCATTTTGGATATATATATTGTAACACCCTGGTTTTCGCTCCCAGTTTTTTTTACTTCGCGGGATTTGACTCCCGTTTTTTTTTTGGTGTTATCGGATTTTCTCTCGCTCTTGGGTATATGAAGATGGTCATTTAGCCTTGCCTTCCTATCCAACCAGAGATTCTCTCCAATTCAACCATGTCACCCAAAATTTATTCTCAGGATTTTGCCACCGAAATCCCACCTTTTGAGTTGCCGGAAGGGAAACCCTAATTCCTTCCATTACAAAGGAACCCCAATTTTCTTTGCTCTGTTGCCTCCCAAATTTTTCCCAGTGATCATCCTATCTTTTTAAACCCTCGATATGTAAAAATATTGCCAAGTCATTTGCAATATTTTTCATTTAAAATTAATTCCTTTTTCTGCCAGTTAAAGGAATTAAATCCAGGAAAATATCTATCCATCTCCAAAGTTCATGAAAACTTGTGGAGATATTCTTTGTGATCATATTGAGCTCCCATGAAAATATTGGCAATAATTAAATAAGGGAGATTGCATTTTCCTATTTAAAGCCAATATTGCACTTTGGGCACTTTCCAAAGGAGCTACTATTTTGGTAGCCAGGAAAAATCCCAAATAATTTGTGGAGCTTCTCCTACCCATATCTTCACCATTTCCATCAAGAACCCAAGTTACATAGTTCAAATTTTGAGCACATCATCCAATTCTTGTTTCTAGATTTATTTTGAGGTTGTGAAGCAACTATATTTTATATTGCTTCAAAATTCTTGAAATTAATCCAGGACCTCACATTCCCTATATGATGTGAGCATGCAAAAATTCACATCATTTCATCTAGCCAATTTCTCTCAAAAATTCCATCTAATTTCTGTCCAGCAGAAAGCTTTGTGGAGGAAGTACCACTTTGGCATTTCCAATTGAGCTGAAATTTTTCCAGTATCTCCATGCATCCAAATAATCACTCTCCACAAAAATCCAGCTCATTTCATCAAGCCAGTTGAGCACAACATCAAAATCCATTTTCTGGACCAGAATTTGCATCGCAAAGGAAGTGTATGCAAAACTTGTCCAAATGGTCTCAAATTTTTCCAGCATCTACTTCTTCCTACCCCATCTTATTTTGACAGCATTTCAATCTCACTTGCTAAGTCATTTCACCTCAGCTTGGTCCCCAAGTTTCTGTCCAGAAGTTGTTCTGGATCCCCTCGACTACTCTAGAGCCATCCTGGTCCATCCAGTGATCGACCTCATCTATTTGAGCAGTGAGGGAGCTGTTTGACAAGATTGGACAGGCAGGAGAGTGCCAGAGCGTGTAGTGCGCGTGGTGACCACGCAGCCACCGTGCAGAAACGGTGCTCTGCGGCACTGTCCTCGTCGGCCCGATAGCTCCGGCCAGCCCGAGCTTGTCTGAGCATGTCGACTAGCTTTGCACCGTCCACGTACCCCTCTCCCGCACCTTCTCCTCTCCAGTTTCTTCCTCCTCGCGCCACGGCGAACGCCGCCGCGGCACTGTTCGCTCGTGACCGCCATCGTCTTCTCTCTGTCACCTCTCTCCCTTGGTTGTTTCCTCGCCGTAGCGTCAAGTCGAGCTGCTCCTCATTAGGTCGGCCGCACCGTGACGCCAGCAAGCCGCCACCGCCCTGAGTCTGGCCACTGAAGCTCCGGCCAGCTCAACGCGGTCGCCGTGTTCATCTACTCGTCATCGGCCGCCTATATATAGCCTATCCCCGCACCTCTCGAGCACACACAGCTCCCCTCTTTCCCCCCCTCCATCTGCTAGCTCACTCAGAGGAGCACCGGAGCCCCTCTGCTCCGCCTCCGGCCGCCTCGGCCTCTGCCTCTGCTCCGGGATGCCCGAGCAGCAGAACCACCCCTGGCCCTCTCCACCATCTGAACCTCCTCCACACCCCTCCTAGAACCCTCCCAGCCCGCGGGATTGAGCTCGAGCTGCTTCCTCCGCCACAATTTAGCCGAGCCGTCATGGCTCTGCCGCCACCGCCGCGCCACGTCCGTCCGTCCCCAAGCCGCATGAAGCCAACCAGTGGGCGCGGCAAGGAGCTGCGGACCTATTCCCCTCGTCGCCCAAGGCCGTCGAGCCCTCCCTCACCGGAGTCGACCGTGGCCGGCGTCCTCTGTTCTCGCAGTGGGAGGATGAAGACGAAGTAGAGGAGGGAGGAGAGAGAGGGAGCCGGCGGGCCCCGCTCGTCAGTGACCGTGACCCCGGGCCCATGCTGCTTAAGTGAAGGTGTATTTGTAAAAATACGTTTTCCACTTGAGAAGGCGCACTCGGCCATGGCTTCTGGTGAAAATGCACCTCCCCTTGTTGAAAACGTATCTTCCCGAAAAGCGCTTTCTGCCTCAGGCCCGCGGCCGAACCGGTTACATTACGGACCTTCGTCCATTAGCAGCAGAAAAGCCCAATTTTTATTTGTTTTTCTGCCTAACGAACGAACGGCCCTAACTTTTCACTCGTAGCTCCGATTTAGGTGATTCCAAATCCCACTTCTTCAGTTCGTCGAGCCCGTTCCGATGATGTCACTTTCACCATGTTTACACATTCTGAAAATGCCCATTTTGCCCGTGCCCTCTATTCAGCCCCTCCAAGAGGGAATCCTCTCCGGCGAATCTTCCCGCGAGGTGTTCACACTTCTCTCCGGCGAATCCATCGACCCCCAGGCAAGCCGACCATCTGATATGTGCCCTAAAGCATTGCTCTGTGTTATTCTTGTGTGTTTAAATTAATATGCTTATGCTCGTATGCGTAGTGGTGAGCTGTATGTGACGCTAATGAACCCTTGCCTGCCTTTCTTTGGTGACGGCACCACGCCTGTGTTCTGAGCTGCTTTCGGCCGTCCGGGGTGGATGCCAACTTTATGTTCTCTTTTCAACAACTGGCCGTGTTCTTAGCTGCTTTTCGGCCATCGCGGGCAGCTGTTGAATTTCTTTCTGTAGGGGTGACCCTATGCTCTGAGCTGTTCCTCGGCCATCTTAGGGGACCACTACACTCTTTTTATCAACACCGTCTCATGCTCTGATCTGCTTTTTAGCCGTCTTGAGCCGGGGTTGAGTTATTCTGGTAACGTCCCAGATCTGAGTTGTAAAGACCGTTCTGGTGGCTACGGGTTTATTTGCCGGTTTCATGCAAGGGTTCATATGGTCGTAACTTATAGCTAGAACTTGTAAAGTGATAACTTGCCATTTAATATTGTTTCACTAATGACTCGTTGTGATATTGTATGGAGATAGGTTGTTATGTTTTCATAATTGTTACATCATGCTTTGTTACTGTTATTGCAATAATAAAGAATGTGACTTAATGATAACAACCTCCTCCGTCGGCTGGATCGAGTCATAGTGCCACCGAACCGAGCTCATCGAGTGCAACCACACTTGCCTGGATGGGGAGGCCCTGACTTGGTCCATTGTCTTGCCTCTTGTCGGTACCACCAAAGAGGGAAGGTTATGCGTGCGCGCTACCCTGGCTCGGTAGGCGGCGATAACCTTGTGAGCCCAGTTGTTTGTTTGCGCGCGGTCCCCGTTTGGGACAGTTTAGTTTGGCCACGACGGTGGCAGGTGTCACGGGGTGACACAGGGGCCACCCAGGACATGACCCTGGGAGGGTATGATTGTCGGTGGGACCGTAAGAGTGCCGGGCAATAGACAAGTTTTGTTGGAGCAGCACCGGTCCACCCGAATGGGAGCATGAGGCCAAGAGCTCCATAGTGTGGGTAAAGTGCGCAACCTCTGCAAAGTGTAAATCTATTCGAATAGCCGCGTCCTCGGTCATGGGACACAGTTCGTACTAGGTCACACTATTTGGTCTGTGTCGAGTCTGGAGGAAAAAATTATATAATGTTATTGCTAAGACTGAATCAGAGAATGGTAAGGTTTGTCAGACTTGCAGTACGGATGCATGGACATCAGATGATGTCAGGGGTACGAATGTTAGCCATGCGATGGCTATGAGCTAAAGGGTCGGATGACCACAAGACTTGGATTGGATTTGGATCGGATTTGGTTTGGATCATGACATATTCGGAGTATGGATTATTTACTTCATATGTTTTACCTTAGTAGTTATCATGCTGGGTAACCCTGTTATAACATGATAATTTAATATTGCTAGATAAGTATGCTATGCCATGATAATCAATGTTGCTCTAATAACAAGTGCATGCTCGAATGCCATGGATTGCTCTGCTTGGTGTATATGTTGGTTTGGTTTGCTTGCGAGTACATTCAAAAGTACTCAGTGGCCTTCAATGTGGCCAGGTTCACCTAAGGATCCGAAGTCCACTAGCGAGGAGCTGGAGTGTTCGTGGGCTAGAAGAGTAACCCAGTCAGATCCCTGTGGATTGGAGCCGCGCCAAGACCATGCTACCTTAGATAGAGCTTTTCCGCTGCCATTACCCTTGTAAAATATCATGTAAGACTTATATATCCATTAATAGAAATGTCTGTGTTCATGATACTTGTTGTAAAAGCGCATGCCAGAGTGATTTCCTGGGCTGGCGTGTGCGGCGACCGTCTGGCTACAGTGGTATTCAGGCGGGGCGCCACATATATATATATATATATATATAGCCCGTCTATTCTGCCAATATTGGCAGAATAGTTATTCTGCCAACACTTCAGAACTGCATGCCAAACGCGAGTACACTGCACCTTCTGAAGCAAGCGCACTGCAATACCGAGAAGAGTGAACTTCTCGTCGAAAAAACTGTACGCGGTGTTTTTCGGTACTGTTTTCGCTCCAGTTTTTAAAACGTTTGTTAGAACGAGGCATGTAATATACCATTGGAAAGCTATGGATTAGGCGCAACTTCTCCATATAGAAATTTTTTCGAGATTCGTCACGGTTTAAGAGCAGTTTCGAAAATGGTGCGGCGCACGACGAGTGACAGCGAGCGTATTTTCGCGATTTCTTCTAAACCGCTCGTCGGAATTAAGCAAATGATACGCCGTTGGAAAGATATCTTCGAGGCGCAACTTTTTCATATATATTACATTTTCTAATACGTTACGGTTTAATAGCAGTTTCAAATTTACTAAATCGCGGAATTCCGTTTTTTCAATTTTTTTGCAATTTTCGGTACTGTTTTCGCTCCAGTTTTTTAACCGTTTGTCGAAACGAGGCGTGTGATACGCCATTGGAAATCTACGACGAGGCGCAACTTTCATATGTAGAAATGTTTTTGAGATTTCTTACGGTTTTAAATTAATTTTGAAAATGGTGCGGCGGACGACGCGTGGCAGCGGCTGTTTTTTCGTGAATTCTTCCAAACCGCTGGTCGGAATGATTCAAATGATATGCCATTGGAAAGATATCGATGAAACACAACTTTTTCATGTAGAACAGTCTCTCTAATTCCTTACGGTTTAGGAGCAGTTTTGATTTTACCGAAATGCGGACACTGTTTTTCGCGACAGCAAAATCGATGAGTGAACTTCATCGTACAGAAAACCGCACTGCTTCATAATAACAACCGCACTGCATCCGACAGGTGAGCGAACTGCATTATTTTCTTTTTGTCGGACGTAAATTTTCCCAGGAGAAGAAGTGAGCTAAGCTTTAATTCGGGCGTAAGTGAACCACAACACTATCGAGTAGTGAACCGCATTACTTTTATTTGCCGTTTCCGTCACATTTTTCTTACACCTACGAGATGAACAACATCAGAAGGCAAACCGCACTGCTTCAGATGGAAGACCGCACTGAACTACATATAAAAACAAGTAAAAAAATTGAGATTTTTTTCCTTTTTAATCGTTTTACCAAGTGAACCACGTAGTTTTTAACACTGAACCGCAATCTCACACGAATTGATTTTTACACTGAAATGCAATCTCACAAGAAGTGCACTGAACTCCATGATGAAGTGTATATGACTTTTCTTTGTCTTTTTTGTAACGCTCTGCTGCTAAAAAACATCCACTGTAAGCGCACTGCAATCATTTTTGGCATGCACTTCTATTTTTGCATTTGTTTTACCGAGCGGACAGCATGACAAAGTACACAAATTACAACACAGCCACATTCTTTCAATTCTACATAATAGGTCCATTCAATTTCATAGAATAACCTCAAATCAAAAACTTAAATTACATTTTTATGTTCGCCGGGATGCTCCACTGCAGTTCATCGTCTCCGGCGATGCGGTTAACAATTTTTCAAGTGAACTGTGTGCTGCAGGTAAGTAGGTGGAGCACTGCTTCAATCTACAAGGACTAGAAGAGAATTTATTCAGTAAACGACATAGTGAACTGCAATAAAGGAAGAGGGATAGGAGGAGGAAGGGCACCATGGTGGAAAACGCCATGCTGCAGTGCAAGGTGGGCTGCTCCACCTGCTTTCTGTTCGGAGTCATGGCGCCAGTGACGGCGACCGTGCGCGGAGGCCATGGATGAACTACATCGGGGCGCGCGGCGCACTGCTCGCAGGATCTCACTGAACTGCACATGCAAAATCCAGATAAAAGGGGGAAAACAGTTCTGAACCGCACCGCACGCTGAGGTGCACTAATCCGTCGCCTGTGCAGGCGAAATTTTTGCACGCTGCGAATTGCATGCGCAGGCGCTCCGCGCCGCATGAGCGCACCGCGCGAACTGCACAAGGGGTTGGGGGTGGACGCCTCCCTCTGCTCGTCGTGGTGTCGTTGTCCGGGCTTCCTGCGGTTCTCGCCGGCAGAAGGTAGGTGGAAGAGGGGGTAAAGAGAGAGGGGAAATACCTGGATCTCGCCGTCGGAGGCATGGTGCAGCACCCCCTCCTCCCTGCTGACTACGTGGGCGAGTTGACTGGTGAGGTGAGGCTGGATCTGAGCGGGGGAGGTAGGTGGTGAGCCGGCAGAGAAGGTGGTTCTCTGGGGAGAGAGGTGGGCATGGGGGAGGAGAGGAGTGGGCGGCGCGGTGTAGCTAGGAGATCTCGGCGGCGCGGCATGGGGCTGGTGTGGGCTGGATCCAGGCGGTGGGTACCGGGATCCGATGGCCGCCGGCGCTGCAGAGGTCAAGGGCTCGTGGTGGAGGTAGGTGTGGAGCGCCACGATGGGTGTGTCAGGTCACCGGGGTAGCGCTGGTGTGTGTGGTAGGGCGCGGCCGCACGCGGCAAGCTCGTCGGGGAGGGAAGGGGTGGGACAGCGCCGCGCCGATGGGTGGAGCAGCGGGCTCCGACGCCGGAGGAAGGTGGTTGGGAGTTGGGAGTGTGCGGGCGGGTGGGTGGAGATGGCCGGGGTGGGGGTGGTTTGGTTCAATCGTTGTTTTGTTCCGTAGTCGGGTCGAGGTGTTGGCAGAACAAGGAGAATGTTGGTAGAATAAGGTCTTAAGGGGGTTGGTAGAATAGACCCACCCTATATATATATATATATATATATATATATATATATATATATATATATATATATATATATATATATATATTGTTCCTTGCAAAACTAACCCATGTAGGAAGATGAACTACAAATGATAGGATCGCTCCCAACTTCAACTCATGAGCATCCACTTCAAGTTCAACTACATGACGGACATCACCACCAAATCCCAATGTAAGTCCTCACATCTTAGAGAAGCTTTACTCAAACTCATGAGCTAAATCAACTCAACAAGATGTGAATACATTGAAATGCTTAAAGGAAAAATGGCAACCCCATTTTGATCTTAAACGATGAGTATGACCTATGATCAAGTGTTCTCACTTGACTCCTAAGTCAATATACTCTAACATAGGTGACTTAGTCGCCGACCCATCTAGATGAAGTTCTCTAGTGTTTCTTTTGTTTGTTCTCTTCTTGCTAGCGTGTTTCTTTTTCATAAAAAAAACTTCATCTAGACGTTTCTTTGCTTCTTTTCTGTGTTTCTTTTCTTTAGCTAGTTTCGCAGCTAATTCATTGCAAATCTTTGTGAGAATTCGTTTACCTAGTGAGCTGAGTTGACCAAATGTTCCTTTGCACCAAACTCGGTTCCACCGAAGTGATCCAACTCGGAGTCACCGACTTTGCTGCCGTAAGGAGCTTTCTGTCAAATATTTTCTGAGATTTTCTGCTCCAACTCCACTCAATGATTCTTATCCTCTACTTGCATCTAGAGCCACTTAATGGCTAGATGTGTTTCTCAAGGACCAAACCCACTTGACCAACAACCTTGAAGTCCCTTCTTGGAAATTGATGTCAAAGGGGGAGAGAGGAATACATCAAAGCTTATCACTACAAAGAGATGCATCTTATAAGAAGAGAGAATGTTACATGTTTCTAAGAGGGGAGAAACATGATTAGTTTGTTCTTTGGTTGCTTTAGTTTTCCCACCCTACCTGCTCCCAATATCCAATGTCAGATTCAGGGGGAGAGGAAGTTCTTTAAGGGGGAGACAACTATCTTTTTGTTTTGGGGACATGTCTGCTTCAAAGAAGTACTCACCTAGTGATACTCTCTTCCACATGTCATCCCAATCTTGGTTTCTTGTTGATCTTGTGTCTTTTCTTGAAGAAATTATCTTGTGTTATCTAACCTTGTTTTCTCAAGTGTATTTCTTCAGGTACTTGATCAAGAACTTCAAGGTAAGTATATGCATCACACACATGTACATGATGACCTCTTGCTAGTATATCCTTTTTGCAAGAAGATAATCATAGACATGTGGATACCTAAATGCCATATATATTGCTCTGATGCATATAGCCAATATACATGTTGCATGTATATTTCCCATGTGATATCATCATTCTATATGCACATCTCTAGGGGGAGCTCATACATGTTACATGTTTTTCTTCAAAGTTTTAATACATTCTCAGTTACATCTTTATTTGAAGCCCTGATGTATGTTGTCATCAATTACCAAAAAGGGGGAGATTGAAAGCACATTTGCTCCTTTGGTGGTTTTGGTAATTTATGCCAACATACATGTTGTTGGACTAATGCCTCTATCTAGTGAATTTTAGACAAGTTCAACAAGGGCGTGGCAAGGACAAGAGGACGTGGAACCCTTCAAAATGCTAAGGACATGGATTGGCAAAAGCTCAAGACTCTACATTTTTTGTTAAGTGATCCAAGATCACATTGAGTCCATAGGAAAGCCAATACTATTAAAAGGGGATGAGGTGTTGCTTAATGGTCTTTTTGCTCAAATGCTTAGTGACAGTACTCCAAAACCCTCAACCACTTTCTCCATCCAAATATGTCCAAATACTACATTCCAACTCGGCCCCACCGAACATTTCCTATCAGGAACCACCGAGTTCATCTGGACTTAGCCACTACCAAAACCCTAACAAATCGGATCCACCGATATGGATCTCGGTCCCACCGAGATGGCCTTGCCAACTCTCTGTAATCGTTTGCACTTACTTCGGTCCCACCGAGTTTTGCAAATCGGTCTCACCGAGATGGCTTGCCAACTCTCTATTGCCTTATTGCTTCACTTCGGTCCCACCGAGTTGACGCAATCGGTGCCACCGAGACGAGGTTTGCCCTAACCATTGCACATCGATCCATCCGAGTTGTTCTAGTCGGTTCCACCAAGATTCCTAATGTTCATATCTTTTACACAGTTCGGTGCTACCGAGATTTCAAATCGGTGCCACCAAGTTGGGTCAAAAGTGTGTAACGGTTCGATTTTGTGTGGAGGCTATTTATACCCCTCCACCCCTTCTTACTCAGTGAGGAGAGCCATCAGAACGTGCCTACACTTCCACCATACATTTTCTGAGAGAGAACCACCTACTCATGTGTTGAGATTAAGACATTCCAATCCAACCATTTGAACCTTGATTTCTAGCCTTTCCCAAGTTGCTTTCCACTCAAATCCTTCTTCCACCATAGCCAAATCTGTGAGGAGTTGTTTGAGTGTTGGGGAGACTATCATTTGAAGCACAAGCGCAAGGAGTTCATCAACAACACACCATCTATTACCTTTTGGAGAGTGGTGTCTCCTAGATAGGTTAGGTGTCACTTGGGAGCCTCTGACATGATGTGGAGTTGAACCAAGGAGTTTGTAAGGGCAAGGAGATCGCCTACTTCGTGAAGATCTACCCCAAGTGAGGCTAGTCCTTCATGGACGTAAGCCATGCTGGAATAGGCAAGGTTGCTTCTTCGTGGACCCTTCGTGGGTGGAGCCCTCCGTGGACTCGCGCAGCCGTTACCCTCCGTGGGTTGAAACCTCCATCAACATGGACGTATGATAGCACCACCTATTGGAACCACGCCAAAAACCACCGTGTCTTCATTGCGTTTGATCTTCCATACTCTACCCCTTTACTTTCCGTACACTTGCATGCTTTACTATTTCCGCTGCTCAATCTCTAGATATGCATGTGTTGAAAGTATTGGTGTTATTCTAACTTGTGCCAAAATCTGCCTAAGTTCCAAGAGAAACTAAAAACTGCAACTTTGGTTGGTTAAGTGTCTATTCACCCCCCCCCCTCCCTCTAGACCTATCTTCTCGATCCCACAGCTTCCACTGGGGCATAGGCGGGAGCTCTCGCGGACCCATCAGGCGAACGCAATGAGGGGCTCCGGAGCGTGTACAGCTCCATTTCGTTCGTATGCATGAGGGTCACGGGTAGAACTTGTGGAGGTGTTGGATGTTCCATGTGTTGGGCACAGGAACACCCTCCTCCGTCTCCAGCTGGGCGGCGCCGGGCCGGGAGACATGAGCAACCCTAAAAGGGCCTTCCCACATGGGTGAGAGTTTGTGGAGTCCCTCTCTGGAGAGGATCCTTCTCAGGACGAGATCGCCAGCTTCAAGGGTGCATGGGCGTATGTTGCGGCTATGATAGCAATGCAAAGCCTGCTAGTGTTTTGTGGCACGCAGGGTGGCCTGGCGACGGGCTTCCTCGAGGAGCAGCAGGTCGGCCTCTCGCGAGCCGTCCTGATGAGCCTCATCGAAGGCGAGGACTCGCGGAGAGCCGTGCTTGGTTGCTGTCGTGCGGATCGACCATAGCATAGACTGTAGCTCGTCAAGCTAGCCCTTGCCGCAGGCTTTGAGCTTTTTCTTGAATCTTCTTGTCTTGAGGCCCTTGAGGACCTCAGCATTGGCACGCTCGCCTTGGCCATTGCTTCGCGGGTGCGCCACAGAGGCGTAGCAGATCTACGTGCCAAGGCTGGTGCGGTATGACTTGAAGAGGCCGCTTGTGAATTGGGAGCCATTGTCGGTGATGATGCAGTTGGGGACGCCGAAGCGGCTCACGAGGCCCTTGATGAACTTGACGGCAGATCCTGCCGGGATGGTGCAGACAGGCTCGACCTCCGCCCACTTGGTGAACTTGTCGATGGCGACATAGAGGTATCGGTAGCCGCCAGCCGCGCGTGGGAAGGGACCCAGGATGTCCAGCCCCCAGACCGCAAAGGGCCATGGGAGGGGGATCGTCTGGAGGTCTTGCGCCGGCTGGTGGATTTGCTTGGTGTGGAATTGACAAGCTTCACAGGATTGGACCAGCTCGCTGGCGTCGTGAAGCACGGTGGGCCAGTAGAAGCCGCTGCGGAACACTTTGCCGGCGAGGGTGCGTGATGAAGAGTGGTGGCCATAGTCTCCTCCATGGATGTTGGCAAGCAGCTCGCAACCTTGTTCTTCAGAGATGCACTGCAGCGAGATGCCATTGGGGCGCCTGTGGTATAGCTCGCCATCCTTCAAGCAGTAAGCGGTGGCCTGGCGAACCACACGCTCTGCCTCTGAGTCATTCTCCAGGAGGGTGCCGTGAAGCAGGTAGGCCTTGAACTCAGCGGCCCACCTGTCCGCTTGAGGCTCCAGCGCCAGCAGCAAGCGGGCGCCTGAGGCTAGGCCGTAGTCTGGTGCGCCCGTGGGTGGTGCGGTGGGAGCTCTTCATGAAGCAGCGTGGCACTCGCGGCAGGTGGTGTAGCTGATGGCTTTAGGAGCCTTTCCTCGAAGATGCCAGGGCTTTGAGGCTCGCGGCGAGATGCTCACTTGGCGATGTCGTCGGCTTCCTTGTTGCTACCGCAGGGGACATGTTGGAGCTCCAGGCCAAGGAAACGCTTCTTGAGCTTGCGTACCTCTTCCAGATAGGCGGCCATGTGCTCGTCCTTGGGCTTGTAGCTTTTATTGAAGAAGTTGACGAGGAGCTGTGAATCACCCTTGATGGTGAGGCACTTGATGCTGAGAGCGAAAGCAGCGTTGAGGCCGGCGATGAGGCCTTCGTACTCCGTGATGTTGTTGGAGACCTTGTCGTCTCACTTGAAGCAGAGTTGGACCGCGTAGTAGAGCTTGTCTCCTGTCGGTGAAGTGAGCATGACGCCAGCCCCCGCGCCCTGCCGGGAGAAGGCGCCATCGAAGTGCATGGTCCAGCCGCCAGGCGCCTCGTCCCCAGGCAAGATGGATTTGTCCTCGCAAGGCTCCTCCTGGTGCGGATCCGTCCATTCCGCTACGAAGTCAGCTAGGGCTGCACCCTTGATCACCCTTGTGGTGCAGAATTCCAGCTCGAAGGCCTGCAGCTCAATGTTCCACTCGGCGACGTGGCCAGCGGCGTTGTGGCTGCACAGGACTTGCTCCAGGGGGTAAGACGAGATCACCTTGATGGGATGACCCTGGAAGTAGTGGCGCAGCTTCCTGGAAGCGACGAGGAGAGCGAGGAGGAGCTTCTGCTGCATGGGGTAGCGCTCGCGCGCATCCTGCAGCACCGTGCTAACGAAGTACACAGGGTGCTCGACGAGGCGTGTAGTTGCCACGGCAGCTTGCTCTCCGTTGGGCCCGAGAGGCTCATGAGGCTCGGAGGGCTCGGGAGGCGGCTCGCGAGGCGGCTCATCGGAGGCCTCCTGAGGAGGACCCTCGGCAGGTGGAGGCACGGCCTCGGGAGGCGACGCACCAATGGCCTCCTGAGGCGAGACCTCAGTAGGCGACGACGTGACCTCAAGTGGCGCTGGCACAGCAGGCTTCTTCTGTGCGCAGATGCGCTCTTCTCGAACAGCCACCAGGGCCGCGCTGGCCGTCTGGGGAGTGGCTGCCAAGTATAGGAGCAAGGGCTCGCGAGAGCGCGGCGCGACCATGATTGGCGGGCTCGTGATATACCTCTTGAGGCCTTCGAAGGCCGCATCAGCCTCGGGAGTCCACTTGAAGGGGCCAGTTCTCTTCATGAGCTTGAAGAATGGCAGGGCTCGCTCGCCGAACTTGGAGATGAATCGCCCAAACGAGGCCATGCATCCCGCCAAGCGCTGCATTTCCTTGAGGTTCTGGGGAGGACGCATCTTCTCGATGGCCTTGATCTTCTCGGGATTGGCCTCGATGCCGCAGTGGGAGACCATGAAGCCAAGCAGCTTGCCGAAAGGAACTTCGAAGACGCACTTGTCTGGGTTGAGCTTGAGGTTGACCTTGCGCAGGTTGTTGAACATTTCTTCGAGATCCGCGATGAGGGACCAGGCTTCGCGAGTCTTGACCATGATGTCATCGACATAGGCCTCAGCGTTTCTCCCCATCTGGGGCCCCAAGGCGATGTGCATCAGCCTCTGGAAGGTGGCTTCGGTGCCCCTGAGGCCGAAGGGCATGCAGATGTAACAGTATATGCCGCAGGGGGTGATGAAGGCCGTTTTCTCCACGTCTTCAGTTGCCATCTTGATCTGGTGGTAGCCTGAGAAGGCATCTAGGAAGCATAGCAACTCCCACCCGGCGGTGGAGTCCACGATCTGGTCGATGCGAGGCAGCGGGAAGGGGTCTTGAGGGCAGAACTTGTTGAGGCTAATGAAGTCGATGCACATTCGCTCCTTGCCGCACTTCTTGGGCACCACGACTGGGTTGGCGAGCCATTCGGGATGGCGCACCTCACGGATGACTCCAGCTTCTTGTAGCTTCTGAACTTCTTTGATGATGAACTCTTGTTTCTCTGGTGCCTGGCGCCCTACCTTCTGTTTTACGGGGCGTGCGTTGGGGCACACCGCTAAGTGGTGCTCAATCACCTCCCTCAGCACATCGGACAAATCAGAAGCTGTCCAGGCGAACACATATGAATTTGCCCGAAGGAAGGTGACGAGCACATCTTCCTATGCAGGAGAGAGGCTGGTGCCGATGGTGAAGGCAGGGCCTGAGCCGCTGCCGCCACCGACACTTTCTTCGTCTCGGCACGGTCCTGAGAGAATAGCTGCTTCTTCTTCGCGGGTGCGGCCTCATGAGGCACGGCGTCGTCCTCGTTGGCAGGGTAGGCGGTGGCGGTAGCCTTGTAGGTGCTCTCGAGGGAGCAAACCACGTCCTTCTCATCACAGCAGACGGTGATGATGCCGCTGCAGCCCAGCATCTTGAGGACGTTGTAGGTGTGATGGGTCACCGCCATGAAATTGGCGAGCACCGGGTAGCCCAGGATGGCGTTATATGGCAGGCCGATGTGCGCCACGTCGAAGTCGATGAGCTCAGTGTGGTAGTTCTTGCGGGTGCCAAAGGTGACGAGAAGGCGCACTTGCCCCAAAGGAATGGTGGAGCCATCAGTCACTCCGGAGAAGGGCCTAGTCGGCATCAGCTGCTTGTAGGGCACTTGGAGCTGCTCGAAGGTCTCGATGGAGATCACGTTGAGGCCAGCACCTCCGTCGATGAGCATCTTGGTGACGGCGACATTGTTGATGGTGGGGGTGCACAGCATGGGGATTGTGCCCGCAGCGCTTGAAGACTTGGGGTGATGCTTGGAGTCAAAAGTGATTGCGTACTGCGACCACTTGAGGGGTCGAGAGGCCTCAGGCCTCGGGAGGGCAGCGTTCACCTCGCGAGAGAACGGCTTGAAATGGCGGTTGGACGCGGGAGTCTAGGCCCCGCCGAGGATGCAAGCCACTCCGCGAGGCTCCTGGTAGCCCCCAGCGCCCTCGTCAGGCTGGTTGCCGTCGTTCCTTCGAGGTGGCGGCGGCAGCGGTGGAAGAGCGGCGTTGGCCTGAGGGTTGGCCTCGCGAGGCTGGTCGCGCCAGCCCTGCCGAAAGTTGCCATTGCTGTTGCGGTCTCCCTAGCGGTTGCCATTGTGGTCGCCTCCGCGGCCGGCGTCGCGATCGTTGCGGTCGCCGTGGCGGCCCAGGCGCTCGTTGCGAAGCAGCTTGAGCTCATGGCAGTCCTCAGTGCTGTGGGAGTGCAAGTTGTGGTAGGCGCAGAGAGAGCGGCTGTCCTTCTTGGATTCGTCGCGCTCATGGCCGCGCTTCTGCTAGGGCTCCGCCGCGAGCATGGCAGGGCCCTTGCACTTGGCGTCCTTGTTCTTGGCCTTGGCGGCGTCTGGCACCGCATCGGGGTCGTTGTGGGCGAAGAGACGGCCTTCTTCAGCCTTGGCGCACCTGTCGGCGAGGTCGAACAGCTCAAGCACGGAGTCAAGCTCGTCATTGATGGCGAGCTTCTCGCGCATCTGGACGTCTGCGACGCCGGAGGAGAACGCGGAGATGATGGCGGCCTCGGAGGCACGCAGGATCCTGTTGCGTACTTGGCTGAAGCGCTGGATGTACTTGCGGCGAGTCTCGTCAGGGCGCTGGCGCACGACGCGCAAGTCGTTGAGCATGAGGGAGCGCTCATGCGTGCCCTTGAAGTTGGCGACAAATTGCCGGCAGAGCTCGGCCCACGAGGAGATGGACGCTTCGGGGAGGTTCATGAGCCATGAGCGTGGGCCATCCTTGAGGGCCATGGGAAACCAGTTCGCAATGACCTCGTCGTTGCCGTTCGCTGCCTCGATGCTCAGGGCATAGAGCTGCAGGAACTCTGCGCGGTTGGGGGTGCTGCCGTAGCTCGGAGGCACGTCCGGCATGAACTTAGTGGGCCACACCACACGGCGCAGCTCGCGGGTGAAGGCGCGGCAGCCCCCATAGCTGGAGGGAATGCCACCAGTGAGGGCGGCACGGTTCTAGCGGCCGCGACCTCCTGGATGGTCCTGTCTTGGCGCTGGCACTGCCGCTCGAGGAGCACGCGCATGTCGGGTGGCGCGCGCCAGACGATCTGGCAGCTAGGCTCTCCATGGTCTGGCGAAGACGCGCCGCGGGACGGCTCACGCGCCCGCGCGTCGCGGTGGCGCCTAGCACCCTCGCTGGGCGGAGGAGGCGGCGGCGGCGCACCATGCGCCACGTCCTTGGCGCGAGACGACGGAGGGTGGAGCGAGTGAGAGGGCGCTGGGGCGTCTCCGGCGGTGTTGATGAGCTCGGTGATGAGGGCGAGCCAGGCGTCGTAGCCGGTGTCGGTGAGGTGGTAGCGCAGGAGCTCGCGCGCCATGAGCAGCGCGGCCTGCGGGGCCGGCGCGTCACGGCGGGCGAGCGAGGAGGCCATGGCGGTGTGGCCATCCAGCTGCACGGACGGGTGGAGGGAGGAAACCTGCTGCTCCCTTGCAGCGGGGTCGGTGGTGGCAGCCGCGGCGCGGCGTTAACGGTCGTCACGGGCAACCGGCTCCGTCTGGGCCACCCTGGCAGCTCTGCACACGTAGCGCACACGATGAGCATCGGCCATGGCGGTGAGGAGGTGGGAGGAACCGAAGCTATCCCCCTACCTGGCACGCCAAATGTCGGAATCGGGGCTCCGGGGACCCAAAGGTTCGAACACTGGGGGCAAGCTCATTCCTACCAATCCAAGGGTGACCATGGCGAGGCTACGGCGAGAGCATGCTAGCGCAGAGCACGACAGGGGACACAGCGGTTACCCAGGTTCGGGGCATCTTGTGGTGTAAAACCCTACTCCTGCTTGTGTTTGGGATTGCTGTGGGAGTGAGAGAGTTCTCGCGTACAAGGTAGGAGACAAAGGAATCAATCCTGTTCTATGGTGGCAGCATTGTCCCTTTTATAGCCGCATTGGTCCTCTTCCCTTGAAAGCATTGGCGGGAAGGGTTGCCACACACAACGGCAATTTGAAAGGGGACAGGCGCCCAGGCTTATCCTGAGTAAAGTTGGTCTTCGCCTGCAAAAGCATTATCCATGACACGCTGGTGGGCTCGACGATGACCTCCGCCCTGCGCGCCTTGCTGTCTCGGTCTTCTTTCACCAAACGGGCAGTCCTTGGGACTTGCTTTGGAGGGGGGGCAGCTGGTGTTGCCCCCTTAGCACCAAAGAGGAAACCCTCTCTGTCCGCGCCCGCTGGCGCGACCTCTGCCGCCGCTCGTCGCCAAGCGCGTCACCCACGTGGTGGGCACAGGACCGCGTGGCTGGCGTCAGGCTCGGGTGGCCTCGGGCGTCCGCCTCGGGGGGGGGGGGGCGCCTCACGAGGAGGCCTCGCGAGGCTTCCTGCCACTGCTGCGGCTAAGTCTTGGTGGTTTGCTCCTTGAGGAGGGGTCCTCGTGAGTCTGGCGCCTCGCGAGGTGTCTTCGCTTCGCGACACCCGTGGTTGGGCCGCGTCTTGGGCCTTCGCCAAGCATCGCTTCCTGGGCCGCAGGCAGACAGGCCGTGGTACCCCGGTTCCCAATGGCCTGACAGCAGCCGAACCAGTCAACCCTCGTACTCCCCTCCGCGTGGGCATCCACTGCCGCGTCTTCCCCGGCTCCGCGTCGTTCCCTTCCTAGGCCTCACCGTCGTCCACTGCTACTTGTAGACTGCGTTGGTATTTCCCCGAAGAGGAGAGGATGATGCAGTATAGTAGAGATAAGTATTTCCCTCAGTTAAGAACCAAGGTAATCAATCCAGTAGGAGAACCACGCAAAATCCCTTTAGCAGCACCTGCACATACAAAAGCAAACACTTGCACCCAACGCAAATAAGAGGGTTGTCAATCCTCTTAGCGGTTATTTGCAAGGATTAATTCTGATAGTGATAGATAGATAATCTAAAATACTAAATAAAATAAAGTAAATAAATTGCAGCAAGGTATTTTTGGTTTTAATATATGATAAAAGTAGACCCGGGGGCCATAGTTTTCCGTAGAGGCTTCTCTCTCGAACACATAGCATGGTGGGTAAACAAATTACTGTTGGGCAATTGATAGACAAGCAAATAATGATGACAGATTCATGGCAATGATCATGTATATAGGCATCATGTCTGAGACAAGTAGACCGACTCCTGCCTGCATCTACTACTATTACTCCACCCATCGACCGCTATCCAGCATGCATCTAGGGTATTAAGTATGAAACAGAGTAACGCCTTAAGCAAGATGACATGATGTAGACAAAGTAAACTCAAGCAATATGATGAAACCCCATCTTTTTATCCTTAATGGCAACAATACAAATACGTGTCATGTCCCTTTCTGTCACTGGGATTGAGCACCGCAAGATTGAACCCATCACAAAGCACCTCTCCCAATGCAAGATAAACCAATCTAGTTGGCCAAACCAAATCGATAGAACGGAGAGAAATACAAAGCTATAATAATCATGCATAAAAGAGTTCAGAGAAGACTCAAATATTTCTCATGAATAATATGATCATAAACTCACAATTCATTGGATCCCAACAAACACACCACAAAAGAAGATTACATCGGATAGAACTCCAAGAACATCGAGGAGAACATGGTATTGAAGATCAAAGAGAGAGAAGAAGCCATCTAGCTACTAGCTATGGACCCGTAGGTCTATGGTAAACTACTCACACGTCATCGGAAGGGCAGCAAGGCTGATGAAGAAGCCATCCGTGATCGATTCCCCCTCCGGCAGAGTATCGGAAAAGGCCTCCACATGGGATCGCGGAAGAACAGAGGCTTGCGGCGGCAGAAAGGTTTTCTCTTCTGTCTCTCTGGTATATTGGGAATATTTGGGATTTTATAGCGCTGGAATTAGGTCAGGAGGGGCTACGAGGGGCCCATAAGCCCGGGGGCGTGCCCTACCCCCCAGGGTGCGCCCTCCGAGCTTGTGGCTCCCTCGTGGCACCTCAGGTCTTCTCCCGAAGCTTCGTGGGTCTCTTCTGGTCCAGAAAAAATTAATCCAAAGTTTTTTTCTCGTTTGGACACTTTTTGATAATGATTTTCTGAAAAGAAAAAAACAAGCAAAAAATAGCAACTGGCACTGGGCACTGAGTTAATAGGTTAGTCCCAAAAAATGATATATAATGGCATATAATTGCATATAAAACATCCAAGATTGATACTATAATAGCATGGAACAATAAAAATTATAGATACGTTGGAGACGTATCAAGCATCCCCAAGCTTAATTCCTACTCGTCCTCGAGAAGGTAAATGATAAGAACAGAACTTTTGATGTGGAATGCTACCTAACATGTTTCATCATGTAATCTCTCTTACGGTATGAATAATAAGATCCGAATGATTCAAAGCAATAGTCTATAGTTTGACATAAAGACATCAATACTCAGGCATAATATTAAACAATCATGTCCTTCAAAATAAAAATGCTAAAGAAAGTTATCCCTACGAAATCATATAATCCTGTCATGCTCCATCTTCTTAACACAAAATATTTATCATGCACTACCCCGATGACAAGCCGAGCAATTGATTCATACTTTTTAACGTGCTTCAGCTTTTTCAACCCCCACGCAATACATGAGCGCAAGCCATGGATATAGCACTATTGGTGGAATAGAATATGGTGGTAGAGATTAATAAGGGGAAGTCAAAAATAAGAAGATAGTCTCACATCGACGAGGCTAATCAACGGGCTATGGAGATGCCCATCAATTGATGTCAATGCGAGGAGTAGGGATTGCCATGCAACGGATGCACTAAGAGCTATAAGTGTATGAAAGCTCAACATGAAAACTAAGTGGGTGTGCATCCAACTTGCTTGCTCATGAAGACCTCGGGCATTTGAGGAAGCCCATCATCGGAATATACAAGCCAAGTTCTATAATGAAAAATTCCCACTAGTATATGAAAGTGACAAAATAGGAGACTCTCTATATGAAAAACATGGTGCTACTTTGAAGCACAAGTATGGAAAAGGATAGTAACACTGCCCCTTCTCTCTTTTTCTCTCATTTTTTTCCTTTTTTCGTGGGCTCTTTTTGGCCTCTTTTTTTTCTTTTTTTATATTTCCTCACTGGGACAATGCTCTAGTAATGATGATCATCATACTTCTATTTACTTACAACTCAAAAGAAAATTACAACTCGAAACTAGAACAAAAATATGACTCTATATGAATGCCTCTGGCGGTGTACCAGGATGTGCAATGATACTAGCATAACATGTATAAAAAATGATGAATAGTGGCTGAGCCACAAATACTATGTTAGCTATATGATCATGCAAAGCAATATGACAATGACGATGTGTGTCATAAAAAACGGAACGGTGGAAGTTGCATGGCAATATATCTCGGAATGGCTATGGAAATGCCATGATAGGTAAGTATGGTGGCTGTTTTGAGGAACATATAAGGAGGCTTATGTGTGATAGAGCGTATCATATCATGGGGTTTGGATGCACCGGCGAAGTTTGCACCAACTCTCGATGTGAGAAAGGGCAATGCACGGTACCGAAGAGGCTAGCAAATTGCGGAAAGGTGAGAGTGCGTATAATCCATGGACTCACATTAGTCATAAAGAACTCACATACTTATTGCGAAAGTTTATTAGCCCTCGAAGCAAAGTACTACTACGCATACCCCTTGGGGGATAGATTGGTAGGAAAAGACCATCGCTCGTCCCCGACAGCCACTCATACGGTAGACAATCAAGAATAAATCATGCTCCAACTTCTTAGCATAACGACAGATCATGCGTGCATGCTCCGGGAATCACAAACCTTAACACCAATATTCTTACTAAACCACAATTATCTACTAGCACCTCCCACATATTACCATCTTAATATCGCAAAACTATTGCAAGGAATCAAACTTATCATATTCAGTGATCTACATGAAAGTTTTTATTATATCCCTCTTGAATACCTATCATATTAAGACCAAATTCATAACCCGTGCACATTACTATTGCTATTCATTAGACTATCAAAAATATATAAGTGAAGCATGAGAGTGCAACTATTTCTTTAAAATATAACCACCGCCGTGCTCTAAAAGATATAAGTGAAGCACTAGAGCAACTGCCTAGCTCAAAAGATATAAGTGAAGCACATAGAGTATTCTAACAAATCACGAATAATGTGTGTCCCTATCAAAAAGGTGTGTTCAGCAAAGATGATTGTGACAAACTAAAAGGCAAACAAAAGCAAACAAACTATATCACAAGACGCTCCAAGTAAAACACATATCATGTGATCAATAAAAATATAGCTCCAAGTGAGTTATCGATAGATTGTAGACGAAAGAGGGGATGCCTTCCGGGGCATACCCAAGCTTAGACGCTTGAGTCTTCCTTGAATATTAACTTGGGGTGCCTTGGGCATCCCCAAGCTTAGGCTCTTGCCGCTCCTTATTCCTTTATCCATCGTAGTCTCACCCAAAACTTGAAAACTTCAGCACACAAAACTCAACAGAAATCTCGTGAGATCCGTAGTATAACAAACAAATCTTAAACTTTAGGTACTGTTGTAAATTGATTCATATTTAATATTGGCATAATGATACTGTACTCCAACTTCTCCATGACTCATACCCCCCGATACGATCCATAGATTCATCAAAATAAGCAAACTATGCAACAAAAACAGAATCTGTCTAAAATAGAACAGTCTGTAAAGATCTATTTAAAAGCTACACTTATGCAACTCCAAAAATTCTGAAAAATTAGTAAAACGTATGAAATTCATATACCAATACTGTGTAAAAATTTCAGGTTTTTCTGACACTGCAGCACAGAATCAAAAATCAAATACTGGACGCAAAACTTTCTGTTTTCCAAACAGCATCAATTATACTATCATCCAAATCATCCCAAAGGCATTACTTGGCACAAACACTAATTAAAATATAAAAACACAATCATAACAGAGGCTATAATTGTGTAAGCACACAAAAACAGAAGGTAAAACAAAAAATTTATTTTATTCATTGGGTTGCCTCCCAACAAGCGCTATTGTTTTATGCCCCTAGCTAGGCATAATGCATAGTTTCAAGTGTTGTCATCCTTGGTTTCCAAATCCTCGATTACACACCCACTCTTTCTAGGAGAATTAGCATAGGAATTTCTTATCATCACGCTCCTAGGCACAAAATTAAGAATTTTGCTTTTATAGATTGGTTCCTTCATTATATCAATGAAATTGGGGTGCACACTAATCATTTTAAGATTCTCATTCCCTTTGCTAGAAGTAGCACCCTTATTCTTAGGAACATACATAAACTTGCAATTTTTATTGGGAGGATTCCTATCAATGGTTTTAGTGGAGGAAAAAGCGGAACCTAAATTATTGATAATCCCCTCTAATTTATCAATTCTAGCGGGACTTTGTTCTATCCTCTCGTTAATTATTGGTTCCTTTTCCTTTAAGTTTTTCAATGTAATTCCCACCTTAGAACCAAATTGAGTAATGTGATTATGGAACTTTTTATCTAAATTCTCAAGATGTTCAATAGTAGGCATTTTATTTTCAATAGCTTCTAACCTTTGCATAACATGTTCCAAAGTCAATGTTGTTTCATTAATAATGATAGGTGGTGATCCCACTAAATTCCCCATAGCATTGAAAGCATCCATAGAGGGACACATCAAGAAATTCCCTCTGGTAATAGTGTCAAGTACAAATCTATACCAAGTAGTGTTTCCCACATAAAAATTGCGAAGAAGAACGGTAATGGATTGCTTACGAGTTGATCTATTTTGAGCATCGCAAATCTGAAAGCACATTTGCTCCCTTGGTGGTTTTGGTAATTTATGCCAACATACATGTTGTTGGACTAATGCTTTCATCTAGTGAATTTCAGACAAGTTCAACAATGGCGTGGCAGGGACAAGAGGACGTGTTACCCCTTCAAAATGCTAAGGACAAGGATTGGCAAAAGATCAAGACTCTACATTTTTGGTTTAGTGATCCAAGATCACATTGAGTCCATAGGAAAGCCAATACTATTAAAAGGGGATGAGGTGTTGCTTAATGATCTTTTTGCTCAAGTGCTTAGTGACAGTACTCCTAAACCTTCAACCACTCTCTCTACCCAAATATGTCCAAAACCCACATTCCAACTCGGCCCCACCGAAATTTCCTATCCGGAGCCACCGAGTTCACCTAGACTTAGCCACTGCCAAAACCCTAACAAATCGGATCCACCGAAATGGATCTCGGTCTCACCGAGATGGCCTTGCCAATTCTCTATAATCGTTTGCACTTACTTCGCTCTCACCGAGATGGCTTGCCAATCCTCTGTTGCCTTATTGCTTCACTTCGGTCTTACCGAGTTGATGCAATCGGTGCCACCGAGATGAGGTTTGCCCTAGCCATTGCACTTCGGTCCATCCGAGTTGTTCGTATCGGTCCCACCGAGATTCCTAAAGTTCATATCTTTTACACAGTTTGGTGCTACCGAGATTATGGTTTCGGTGCCACCGAGTTGGGTCAAAAGTGTGTAACGGTTGGATTTTGCGTGGAGGCTATATATACCCCTCCACCACCTCCTTCTCAGTAAGGAGAGCCATCAGAACGTGCCTACACTTCCACCATACATTTTCTGAGAGAGAACCACCTACACATGTGTTGAGATAAAGCTATTCCATTCCTACCATTTGAATCTTGATCTCTAGCCTTTCCCAAGTTGCTTTCCACTCAAATCCCTCTTCCACCATAGCCAAATATGTGAGGAGTTGTTTGAGTGCTGGGAAGACTATCATTTAAAGCACAAGACGAAGGAGTTCATCAACAACACACCATCTATTACCTTTTGGAGAGTGGTGTCTCCTAGATTGGTTAGGTGTCACTTGGGAGCCTCCGACATGATGTGGAGTTGAACCAAGGAGTTTGTAAGGGCAAGGAGATCGCCTACTTTGTGAAGATCTACCCCGAGTGAGGCTAGTCCTTCGTGGACGTAAGCCATGGTGGAATAGACAAGGTTGCTTCTTCGTGGACCCTTCATGGGTGGAGCCCTCCGTGGACTCGCGCAGCCGTTACCCTTCGTGGGTTGTAGTCTCCATCAACGTGGACGTACGATAGCACCACCTATCGGAACCACGCCAAAAACCACTGTGTCTTCATTGCGTTTGATCTTCCATACTCTACCCCTTTACTTTCCGTACTCTTGCATGCTTTACTATTTCCGCTGCTCAATCTCTAGATATGCAAGTGTAGAAAGTATTGGAGTGATCTTAACTTGTGCCAAAATCTGCCTAAATTCAAAGAGAAATTAAAAACTGCACCTTTGGCTGGTTAGGAGTCTATTCACCCCCCCCCCCCCTCTAGACCTATCTCCTCAATCCCACAAAATCCTATACCAAGCATCTTTTAAATTCTCTCCTCCCCTTTGTCTAAAATTAAGCACTTCATTTTCAGGGGTAATAGTAACAAGTGAAGAACTAGCCATAGCGGTAGAGCAAGCAACTAGCAAACAAGCAAAAAATATTTTTGTGTTTTTGTAAAAAAAATTAGAAGTGGGGGAGATGAAAACGAGAGACAAATGCAAATAAAATAAACGCAAGTGGATGATAGTTTGTGCGAAGGTACTTGGTAATTTTGGTGATGTCTCCCCGGCAACGGCGCCAGAAATTCTTCCTGCTACTTGTAGACTGCGTTGGTATTTCCCCGAAGAGGAGAGGATGATGCAATATAGTAGAGATACGTATTTCCCTCAGTTAAGAACCAAGGTTATCAATCGAGTAGGAGAACCACGCAAAATCCCTTTAGCAGCACCTGCACACACAAAAGCAAACAGTTGCACCCAACGCAAATAAGAGGGTTGTCAATCCTCTTAGCGGTTATTTGCAAGGATTAATTCTGATAGTGATAGATAGATAAACTAAAATACTAAATAAAATAAAAGTAAATAAATTGCAGCAAGGTATTTTTGGTTTAATATATGATAAAAGTAGACCCGGGGGCCATAATTTTCTCTAGAGGCTTCTCTCTCGAACACATAGCATACGGTGGGTAAACAAATTACTGTTGGGCAATTGATAGAAAAGCAAATAACGATGACGGATTCATGGCAATGATCATGTATATAGGCATCATGTCCGAGACAAGTAGACCGACTCCTGCCTGCATCTACTACTATTACTCCACACATCGACCGCTATCCAGCAAGCATCTAGGGTATTAAGTATGAAACAGAGTAACGCCTTAAGCAAGATGACATGATGTAGACAAAGTAAACTCAAGCAATATGATGAAACCCCATCTTTTTATCCTTAATGGCAAGAATACAAATACGTGTCATGTCTCTTTCTGTCACTGGGATTGAGCACCGCAAGATTGAACCCATCACAAAGCACCTCTCCCATTGCAAGATAAACCAATCTAGTTGGCCAAACCAAATCGATAGATCAGAGAGAAATACAAAGCTATAATAATCATGCATAAAAGAGTTCAGAGAAGACTCAAATATTTCTCATGAATAATCTGATCATAAACTCACAATTCATCGGATCCCAACAAACACACCGCAAAAGAAGATTACATCAGATAGAATTCCAAGAACATCGAGGAGAACATGGTATTGAAGATCAAAGAGAGAGAAGAATCCATCTAGCTACTAGGTATGGACCCGTAGGTCTATGGTAAACTACTCACACATCATCGAAAGGGCAGCAAGGTTGATGAAGAAGCCCTCCGTGATCGATTCCCCCTCCGGCAGAGTACTGGAAAAGGCCTCCAGATGGGATTGCGGAAGAACAGAGGCTTGCGGCGGTGGAAAGGTTTTCTCTTCTATCTCTCTGGTATATTGGGAATATTTGGGAATTTATAGCGCTAAAATTAGGTCAGGAGGGGCTACAAGGCGCCCACAAGCCCGGGGGGCGCTCCCTCCGAGCTTGTGGCTCCCTCATGGCTCCTCTTGTCTTCTCCCGAAGCTTCGTGGATCTCTTCTGGTCCAGAAAAAATTAATCCAAAGTTTTTTTATCGTTTGGACTCTTTTTGATAATGATTTTTTGAAAAGACAAAAACAAGCAAAAAACAGCAACTGGCACTGGGCACTGAGTTAATAGGTTAGTCCCAAAAAATGATATATAATGGCATATAATTGCATATAAAACATCCAAGATTGATACTATAATAGCATGGAAAAATCAAAAATTATAGATACGTTGGAGACGTATCATCCATCGCCTTGTGCTCTCGGCGCAGCGTAGTCAACATGGTCAATGAACAACAGCCATCGGAAGAGGACTGTACGCGATGAGGCTGACAGCTGGACCCACCAGCTACATCTTCGCACGCAAGGAAGTGCCTCCTAATTACGCAGGAAAAAAATTTACCACCCCCCTGATAGCTGGGACCCACCTGCTATATCTTCGCACGCAAGGAAGTGCCTCCTTATCCTCCCTGACAGCTGGGACCCACCCGGTCGAAGCGTACATAGCATTATTTTTCCGGTCACGAACGTGTACGTACATACTGGTCGATCGGTCTCTCTGCAACGATGAACCGTGGGCATGTAAGGAGTGGCACGTGTCGTAGTAGAGCCCCCGACGTAGCAGTTTAGGCAGCCCCGTCTAAATCGTGTACACATACGTACAGCCACGCTGCACATAATACGGGCACGTACGTACATACGGGCGGGGTCTCGAATGCGTACTCGCGCATACGTACGGCCAGGGCTCGTGTACATGGAGAGGCGATGGTGGGGGTATGCAGCAACGGCCTCCTATTCATCGGCAGCCAACCGGCTGGGTCGAAACGGAGGAAACAGCGTCGTGTTCAACGGGAGGCAACCGACTGGGTCGGAATGTGTCCTGTTCATCGGGAGCCAACCGGCTTGGACGGAACAGCCGAAACAGGGTCCTGTTCATTGACTCGGGGTCTGGCGTACTGCAAAACAAAGGAAATAGTGAAAGCACATTTGCTCCCTTGGTGGTTTTGGTAATTTATGCCAACATACATGTTGATTGGACTAATGCTTTTATCTAGTAAATTTCAGACAAGTTCAACAATGGCGTGGCGTGGACAAGAGGATGTGGAACCCCTTCAAAATTCTAAGGACAAGGATTGGCAAAAGATCAAGACTCTACATTTTTGGTTTAGTGATCCAAGATCACATTGAGTCCATAGGAAAGCCAATACTATTAAAAGGGGATGAGGTGTTGCTTAATGGTCTTTTTCCTCAAGTGCTTAGTGACAGTAATCCTAAACCCTCAACCACTCTCTCTACCCAAATATGTCCTAAACCTAAAGTCCAACTCGGCCCCACCGATATTTCCTACCCGGCCCCACCGAGTTCATCCAAGACTTAGCCACTTCCAAACCCTAACAAATCGGATCCACCGAAATGGATCTCGGTCTCACCGAGATGGCCTTGCCAACTCTCTGTAATCGTTTGCAATTACTTCGGTCTCACCAAGTTTGCAAATCGGTCTCACCGAGATGGCTTGCCAAGTCCCTGTTGCCTTATGGCTTCACTTCAGTCCAACCGAGTTGATGCAATCGGTGCCACCGAGATGAGGATTGCCCTAAGCCATTGCACTTCGGTCCATCCGAGTTGTTCGTATCGGTCCCACCGGGATTCCTAACGTTCATATCTTTTACACAGTTCGGTGCTACCGAGATTATCGTTTCGGTGCCACCGAGTTGGGTCAAAAGTGTGTAACGGTTGGATTTTGTGTGGAGGCTATATATACCCCTCCACCCCATCCTTCTCAGTAAGGAGAGCCATCAGAACGTGCCTACACTTCCACCATACATTTTCTGAGAGAGAACCACCAACTCATATGTTGAGATCAAGATATTCCATTCCTACCATTTGATCCTTGATCTCTAGCCTTTCCCAAGTTGCTTTCCACTCAAATTCTTCTTCCACCATAGCCAAATCTGTGAGGAGTGTTTGAGTGCTGGGAAGACTATCATTTGAAGCACAAGAGCAAGGAGTTCATCAACAACACACCGTCTATTACCTTTTGGAGAGTGGTGTCTCCTAGATTGGTTAGGTGTCACTTGGGAGCCTCCAACCAGATGTGGAGTTGAACCAAGGAGTTTGTAAGGGCAAGGAGATTGCCTACTTCGTGAAGATCTACCCCGAGTGAGGCTAGTCCTTCGTGGACGTAAGCCATGGTGGAATAGGCAAGGTTGCTTCTTCATGGACCCTTCGTGGGTGGAGCCCTCCGTGGACTCGCGCAACCGTTACGCTTCGTGGGTTGAAGCCTCCATCAACGTGGACGTACGATAGCACCACCTATCGGAACCACGCCAAAAACCACCGTGTCTTCATTGCGTTTGATCTTCCATACTCTACCCCTTTACTTTCCGTACTATTGCATGCTTTACTATTTCCACTGCTCGATCTCTAGATATGCATGTGTAGAAAGTATTGGAGTGATCTTAACTTGTGCCAAAATCTGCCTAACTTCCAAGAGAAATTAAAAACTGCACATTTGGCTGGTTAGGAGTCTATTCACCCCCCCTCTAGACCTATCTCCTCGATCCCACAATTGGTATCAGAGCATTGGTCTCCCTTGCTTTGGTTTCATCACCATTGGAGGGAGATGGATATGTCTACGTTCGGGAGTATTAGACGTAGAGTGCCTATTCTCAATGGGGAGTATTACAACTTTTGGAGGGATGAAATGCTTGATATCTTTGATGAGTTTAACTTGAGCAAGTATATTCATAATCCTTATGTGCCCCCTATTGATCCCTTGCATCCTACCCATGAAGAGGAAATTGACATGCTTCGTAATCTTAGAACCGTCAATCTTATCATTAGAGGATTACCTAAGATTGTGCTTGGTTGTATGCGAAACTTTGCATGTGCTTATACTCTATGGCATGATTTAGAAAAGCGATATCCCGATTATTCTCTAAAGAGTCTTGATAAGATTCTTCATAAGGCTGTTGTTTTTCACAAGATGAGTCCTAATGATCCTAAGTTTGTTGATTGCTTGTTTGAGCTCCGTGATCTCATGCGTGCCAAAGGAGATGTTAGAACTATTAGCAATATTATCATGGAAACTGTTAGAATTCATAAACTTGAACATTGTCATGATCATGAAACTAAAGAATCTGTTAATCACATGCATGATGATGATGATGTTGAGCACGGCTATTATGGTGAAGACAAAGACTTTGATATTGAATTTGAGAAGACCATGAGGAATCTCAGTCTTATGGCAAATCTTCGAGATTATATGGCCGGAGGAAAAGAGTGGATTCTTGACAGCGGTTGTACCGATCACATGACCGGAGATAGAGACATGTTTCGTGAGCTTACAAAAAATGATGGTCCATGCAAGTATGTGACTTTTGGAGACAACTCCAAGGGTAAGGTACTTGGCCTTGGTAAGGTGGCCATATCCAATGATAGCTCCATACAAAATGTTATGCTTGTTGAATCTCTTGGTTACAATCTTCTTTCCGTATCTAGACTAGCCGATTTTGGTTTTAGTGTTCTATTTACCAAAGTAGATTGCCAAGTGTTTCGCCAAGATAATCATAATATAGTCTTTATCGGCATTCGTAGAGGTGATCTTTACATTGTTGATTTCACTAAGAGAGCCCAACCTCGTACTTGTTTAATTGCTAAATCTTCTAAAGGTTGGTTATGGCATAGAAGACTTGGACATGTTGGTATGCATAACCTAGATAAACTTGTTAAAGGATATCACATTCTTGGAGTGAAAGATGTTATATTTGACAAAGATCGACTTTGTAGTGCTTGCCAAGCAGGAAAACAAGTTGGAGGAAGCCATCCCGTGAAGAACATCATGACCACGAGGAGACCACTCGAGCTACTTCATATGGATCTGTTTGGTCCAAACGCCTATAAGAGTCTTGGTGGTAACTCTTTCAGTTTAGTCATTGCTGATGATTTTTCCAGATTTACGTGGGTATTCTTTCTTGATGACAAATCGTAGGTACAAAAGATCTTCAAAAACTTCGCAAGAAAGGCTCAAAATCAATTTGAAGTAAAGATCAAGAAGGTTCGGAGTGACAATGGAACGCAGTTCAAGAACGCCAATGTGGACACCTTTCTTGATGAGGAGGGTATTTCACATGAGTTCTCGGCTAGGTACACACCTCAACAAAATGGAGTTGTTGAGAGGAAGAACCGTACACTTATTGAGATGGCAAGAACAATGCTTGATGAATACAAGACGCCAAGACATTTTTGGGCAGAAGCGGTTGAAACAGCTTGTCATGCAACAAACCGACTCTATCTTCACAAGCTTCTTGGTAAAACGGCGTATGAACTGCTCACCGGTAACAAACCACAAGTTGGATACTTTCGAGTATTTGGCTCAAAATGTTACATTCTTGATAAGCATCGTCGTTCAAAATTTTCTCCTAAATCTCATGAAGGTTTCCTACTTGGTTATGGATCGAACTCTCACACTTACTGTGTCTACAACAACTTCACTTGAAAAGTTGAAGAGACGGTAGATGTGAAGTTTGATGAGACTAACGGCTCGCAAGTCGAGCAATTGCCACTTGATGTAGGAGATCAAGAACCATTGGAAGCAATCCAAGACTTGCCCATTGGTAAGATTCGCCCCGTGGAAGTAAAGGAGAGTACCTCGTCTATTCAAGTGGAAGCCCCAACCTCATATCAAGGTGAACGACAAGCTGATATGGAGGGATCCACAAGTGGAATACGTCAAGACGATGGGAATGAGGAAGTGCAACAAGATGATCCACCTCAACCTCCTTCTCCACCTCCACAAACAAACAACGACAACATCAACGAAGAAGAAGATGATGATGATGATGATGAGGAAGCCTCACCACAACCCAAGAAAAAGCTACCTCGAGTTAGAGCAAGAATCGACAAGGATCGTCCCGTCGAACAAATACTAGGAGATATCCAAACCGGGAGAATTACTCGCCCTAAATCTCGTTTAGCTAACTTTTGTGAGCATTACTCATTTATCTCTAGTGTTGAACCTTTGAAGGTGGAAGATGCTCTCAAGGACCCCGATTGGGTGAATGCAATGCACGAAGAGCTACACAACTTTGAGAGGAACCAAGTTTGAAAATTGGTTGAGAAGCCTAAGGAAGAGCAGAACATCATTGGAACCAAATGGGTGTTTCGGAATAAGCAAGATGAAGATGGACAAGTTGTACGCAACAAGGCTCGTATCGTAGCACAAGGTTACACACAAGTCGAAGGTATGGACTATGGTGAGACCTATGCCCCCGTTGCAAGACTTGAATCCATTCGCATTTTACTTGCTTATGCCAATCACCATGATATCACTCTTTACCAAATGGATATTAAAAGTGCCTTCTTAAATGGTGAAATTGAGGAGGAAGTTTATGTTAAACAACCTCCCGGCTTTGAGAATTCCAAGAAACCTAATCATGTGTACAAACTTCGTAAAGCTCTTTATGGTCTCAAGCAAGCCCCTAGAGCTTGGTACAAATGCTTGACAAAGTTTCTTCTTGAAAAAGGTTTTGAAATTGGGAAGATTGATTCAACTTTGTTCACTAAGAGGGTTAATGGAGAATTATTTGTATGCCAAATTTATGTTGATGATATTATCTTTGGTTCTACTAACCCCTCTTTTAGTGAAAAGTTTGGAAGGTTGATGTCGGAGAAGTTTGAGATGTCTATGATGAGTGAACTCAAATTCTTTCTTGGTTTGCAAATCAAGCAAACTAGGGAAGGTACCTTTGTCTCTCAAACAAAGTATACCAAGGACTTATTCAAGAAGTTCAACATGCAAGAGAGTAAAGGTATGAAAACTCCCATGCCCACGAGTGGACATCTTGACTTGACCAAGGATGGCAAACCGGTTGATCAAAAGGTTTATCGATCGATGATTGGTTCATTATTATATCTATGTGCTTCCCGACCCGACATTATGCTAAGTGTGTGCATGTGTGCACGATACCAAGCGGCACCAAAAGAGTGTCACCTTAAGGCGGTGAAAAGAATTGTGAGATACTTGATACATACACCAAACTTTGGCATATGGTATCCCAAAGGATCTTCTTTCAATCTTGTTGGCTACTCCGATTCGGACTATGCCGGAGACAAGGTTGACAGAAAATCCACGTTGAGTACATGTCAATTTCTTGGTAGATCTCTTGTGTCTTGGTCCTCCAAGAAACAAAATTCCGTATCTCTATCTACTGCTGAAGCGGAATACATTGCCGCGGGATCATGTTGTGCTCAATTACTTTGGATGACACAAACTCTTAAAGATTATGGTGTGCATGTGAGACATGTACCATTACTTTGTGACAATGAGAGTGATATTAAGATAGCACACAATCCCGTGCAACATTCTCGAACTAAGCATATTGAGGTTCGTCACCATTTCATTCGAGGTCATGTTGAGAAAGGTGATATTGACCTTAAACATGTTCGTACTGACAAACAATTGGCGGACATCTTTACCAAACCCCTTGATGAGAAAGTGTTTTGTCACTTGAGAAGTGAGTTGAACATCATTGATGCTTCAAACGTGAACTAGAGGTTCATGTGGATGCATACAAGGGCATGAGCATTCTTGACTAACCCATGATATCCTTCATGATCATTTTATATCTTGGACATTTTGCTCCCTGGTACGGTATCTAACCTTTTGTAGGTACTTGGACAAGCTTCATGTCACAAGATTGCGTCACACTCTTATCTTGAGCAATCTTGTATAACCCAAGTATCAACAATTGATGGTGGAACAAGGAACAAGGCAACCTAAACATATCCTTTGACAACATTTGAGTTATGCTTCATTCTTGTCATTTTGGATATACAAGTTGTTCCCTACAAAGCTAACCCATGTAGGAATATGAACTACAAAAGATAGGATCGCTCCCAACTTCAACCCATGAGCATCTACATCAAGTTCGGCTACATGATGGACTTCACCACCAAATACCAATGTAAGTTCTCACATCTTAGAGAAGCTTTACTCAAAGACATGAGCTAAAGCAACTCAACAAGATGTGAATACATCAAATGCTTAAAGGAAAAATGGCAACCCCATTTTGAGCTTAAACGATGAGTATGACCTATGATCAAGTGATCTCACTTGACTCCTAAGTCAATATACTCTAACATAGGTGACCTAGTCGCCGACTCATCTAGATGAAGTTCTCTAGCGTTTCTTCTGCTTGTTCTCTTCTTGCTAGAGTGGTTCTTTTCAAAAAAAAAACTTCGTCTAGACGTTTCTTTGCTTCTTTTCTGTTTCTTCTCTTTTAGCTTGATTCGCAATTAATTCTTTGCAAATCATTGTGTTAATTCCTTGCCTAGTGAGCTGAGTTGACAAAAGTTCCATTGCATCACACTCGGTTCCACCGAATTGTCTCAACTCGGTGTCACCGATTTTGACTGCTCTAAGGAATTTTCTGTCAAATTTTCCCTGAGTTTTTCTGCTCCAGTTCCACTCGATGATTCTTATCCTCTACATGCATCTAGCTGTATTTCTCAAGGACCAAACTCACTTAATCAATAACCCTGAAGTCCCTTCTTGGAAATTGATGTCAAAGGGGGAGAGAGGAATACATCAAAGCTTAAGCTTATCTATTCAAACCAAAAGATGCACCTTACAAGAGGAGAGAATGTTACATGTTTCTAAGAGGGGAGAAACATGATTAGTCTGTTCTTTGGCTGTTGTTTAAGTTTTCAAACCCTACCTACTCCCAATATCCATGCCAGATTCAGGGGAGAGGAAATTCTTTAAGGGGAGACAGCTATTTCTTTTGGGGACATGTCTGCTTCAAAGAAGTATTCACTTTGTGATACTCTCTTCTACATGTCATCCCAATCTTGGTTTCTTGTTGATCTTGTGTCTTTTTCTTGAAGAAATTATCTTGTGTTATCTAACCCTGTTTTCTCAAGTGTATTTCTTCAGGAACTTGATCAAGAACTTCAAGGTAAGTATATGCATCACACTCATGTACATGGTTGACCTCTTGCTAAGTATATATTGTTTGCAAGGAGAAAATCTTGTACCTGTGGATACTCTAATGTCACATATATATATATATATATATATATATATATATATATATATATATATATATATTGCTCTGATGCATATAGCCAAGATACATGCTGCATGTATATTTCCCATAAGATATCATCATGTAATGCACATCTTCAGGGGGAGTTCAAGAGAGCTCATACATGTTACATGTTTACCTCAAAGCTTTCATACATACTTCTGCTATATCTGTATTTGAAGCTTTGATGTATGTTGTCATCAATTACCAAAAAGGGGGAGATTGAAAGCACATTTGCTCCCTTGGTGGTTTTGGTAATTTATGCCAACATACATGTTGATTGGACTAATGCTTTTATCTAGTAAATTTCAGACAAGTTCAACAATGGCGTGGCGTGGACAAGAGGATGTGGAACCCCTTCAAATGCTAAGGACAAGGATTGGCAAAAGATCAAGACTCTACATTTTTGGTTTAGTGATCCAAGATCACATTGAGTCCATAGGAAAGCCAATACTATTAAAAGGGGATGAGGTGTTGCTTAATGGTCTTTTTGCTCAAGTGCTTAGTGACAGTAATCCTAAACCCTCAACCACTCTCTCTACCCAAATATGTCCTAAACCTACAGTCCAACTCGGCCCCACCGATATTTCCTACCCGGCGCCACCGAGTTCATCCAAGACTTAGCCACTGCCAAACCCTAACAAATCGGATCCACCGAAATGGATCTCGGTCTCACCGAGATGGCCTTGCCAACTCTCTGTAATCGTTTGCAATTACTTCGGTCTCACCGAGTTTGCAAATCGGTCTCACCGAGATGGCTTGCCAAGTCTCTGTTGCCTTATTGCTTCACTTCGGTCCAACCGAGTTGATGCAATCGGTGCCACCGAGATGAGGATTGCCCTAAGCCATTGCACTTCGGTCCATCCGAGTTGTTCGTATCGGTCCCACCGAGATTCCTAACGTTCATATCTTTTACACAGTTTGGTGCTACCGAGATTATCGTTTCGGTGCCACCAAGTTGGGTCAAAAGTGTGTAACGGTTGGATTTTGTGTGGAGGCTATATATACCCCTCCACCCCATCCTTCTCAGTAAGGAGAGCCATCAGAACGTGCCTACACTTCCACCATACATTTTCTGAGAGAGAACCACCTACTCATGTGTTGAGATCAAGATATTCCATTCCTACCATTTGAACCTTGATCTCTAGCCTTTCCCAAGTTGCTTTCCACTCAAATTCTTCTTCCACCATAGCCAAATCTGTGAGGAGTGTTTGAGTGCTGGGAAGACTATCATTTGAAGCACAAGAGCAAGGAGTTCATCAACAACACACCATCTATTACCTTTTGGAGAGTGGTGTCTCCTAGATTGGTTAGGTGTCACTTGGGAGCCTCCAACCAGATGTGGAGTTGAACCAAGGAGTTTGTAAGGGCAAGGAGATCGCCTACTTCGTGAAGATCTACCCCGAGTAAGGCTAGTCCTTCGTGGATGTAAGCCATGGTGGAATAGGCAAGGTTGCTTCTTCGTGGACCCTTCGTGGGTGGAGCCCTCCGTGGACTCGCGCAGCCGTTACCCTTCGTGGGTTGAAGCCTCCATCAACGTGGACGTACGATAGCACCACCTATCGGAACCACGCCAAAAACCACCGTGTCTTCATTGCGTTTGATCTTCCATACTCTACCCCTTTACTTTCCGTACTATTGCATGCTTTACTATTTCAGCTGCTCGATCTCTAGATATGCATGTGTAGAAAGTATTGGAGTGATCTTAACTTGTGCCAAAATCTGCCTAACTTCCAAGAGAAATTAAAAACTGCACATTTGGCTGGTTAGGAGTCTATTCACCCCCCTCTAGACCTATCTCCTCGATCCCACAAATAGCCTTCTGTTCGACCGCCTACGATCGAAACGGGGTCCTGTTCATCGACTGGGGGTCTGGCGTACCGCAAAACGGATGAAACGGACTTCTGTTCAACCGCCTACGGTCGAAACGGGGTCTTGTTCTTCGGGAGGGGTCTAGCGTACCGCAAAACGGAGGAAACAAACTTCTCCCCAACTGTCTACGGTCGAAATAGAGTCATGTTCATCGGGAGGGGTGTGGCGTACCGCAAAACAGAACTCCACGGGCTACTGTTCATCCACCGTCGACTTCCTCCAACCTCCACCGGTTACTGTTCATCCAGCCTCCACGGGGTCCTATTCATCGACCCCCAACCGACTGGGGTATGGCATACCGCAGCACGGCCTCGTCGGGGTCCTGTTCATCCAGCGACAACCGCCTACACGGCTGGGGTCCTGTGCATCCAACCCCCACCGGGTGGGGTGGGGCGTACGAGTGGGCGGCAGCAACGGGCACTGTTCATTGGAGGCAACCCAAACGGCTATGTCTCGCACACGGGGGCTCGATGCAACGCATCGATCGATCAGCTTCAGTAAGCAGCATGCAGCAGCGGTTGATGGCTCGGGTTCAGTTAGCAGCGAAGGAATCGGTCGGGTTCAGTTAGCAGCGAAGGAATCGCTCGGGTTCAGTTAGCAGAGAAGGGATCGATCGATCGGCTTCAGTACGTAGTGGGATCGATCGCTCGTCTTCAGTACGTAGCTGGCTAGTGCGATCGCTCGGGTTCAGTAAGCAAACGCCTCGCTCGGGTTCAGTTAGTGAACGCCTCGCACACACGCGTGTACAAGAGAAACGCGCAAATCACACTGCATCGCTCGGCCCCGACCACCCACTGTAACCGGGAACTCCCCGAAAATTTCCTTGCCCTCACTTCTACCATGATTTTTTACGTCATGGATGGCCCAAAGAATGTCATGCGCGTGCGTCTTTGGCCCGCCCAGGACGAAAAGCCCATTTTCTGTGTCATAGAAGTAGGAGCCCACCACATCTATGATGATACGTGTTTTTGTCACAATTATTGTCATAGAAGTGTCACAACCATGATAGAAAAGTTTTTGTTCGGGCCATAATGTCACAGATGTGTCTTTTTTTTTGTAGTGTGTGCCACCATAAATTGAAATCGAAAATCACTTGGAGCATCAATGAAGTTTTTATCGAAGTACTACTTATGACGAGCATGTATTGATGTAACTCCTTACAACAATCTCTTGATCTTCTCCGTATGTGAGACACATGTCATTTAACAACATCTTACTGTTGTCCTGTGATAAACAATTTGATCATTTTGGTAACTTTACTCACAACTTACTTGGAGTACTGCATATATCTGGTTGTTTACATACCATGAAATATAATTAATATAAGTGTGATTGAAATCATGTATTTCTCTCATCAGTATTTCAGAATACCGACTCTTGCTTAAAACTCTTCCATGTGACTTTGTCAAGAAACTCTTCTTGGCGTTTTTCTTACTAAACTGCTTTAGTATTCTGTCAATATGTATTTTGGCTAAGCCCGATTAGACACTACTATCTCCATAGATGATTATGCCTAATACCAGAACTATATATTGCCTAATTACTTTACTGAAAAACTAGTTTCAATAAAGTCTTAATCTGTGTCAAGAAATTTCCAATCAACAATATGTCATGCACATATAGTGTTTAGAAATATTATCATGCTTCCACTTACTTTCTTGTAAATACAAGCATCTTTCCTCGACGAAATCAAATTTTTGACCATTTCATCAGGACGAAGATTCCAACTCCACTATGCTTGCTTCAGATTTGCACACTTACTAGCATCCTCTGGATCGACAAAATTGATGGGTAACGTTGCATGAAAATCAAAAAAAATCCTATGAACACCCAAGATCTAATCTAGGAGATGCATAACAACGAGAGGGGAGTGTGTCTACATACCCTTGTAGACCGAAAATACTTGTAGCAACAAGTTAGACGTCCTCTAATTGTTGTTGCAATTTTTACGTGGCTGCTAGGGAAAACTATAAGAACCGTTCTTATCTATGCATAACCACAACAGTGATATACAAGTTGCCTTTTAACCTTCTACAAGGACCGCCGTTGTCAAATCAGATTCAACTAAGGTGGGAGAGACAGACACCCGCCAGCCACTTTTATGCAATACAAGTAGCATGTCAGTCAGTGGAACCGGTCTCTTGTGCAAGGACAAGTAAGGTTGGTCTGAGCCGCTTCATCCCACAATACCGCTGAATCCAAATAAGACAAAGGAAGTAAGCAATTTGAACATCAATGCCCACAACTTCTTTGTGTTCTAATCATGCAAATACATCTACGCACAGACCTAGCTCATGATGCCACTGATGAGTAATGTTGCATGAAAATCAAAAAAATTCCTATGAACACCCAAGATCTAATCTAGGAGATGCATAGCAACGAGAGGGGAGTGTGTCTACATACCCTTGTAGACCAAAAACGAAAGCATATAAAACGTGGTTGATGTAGTCGTACACTTCGCGATCCAATCACAATCCAACCGATCTAGCGCCGAACAAGACGGCACCTCCGAGTTTAGCGCACATGCAGCTCGGTGACGTCTCCTCCTCCTTGATCCAGCAAGCGAAGGGGAGAAGTAGATGGGATCACAACCAGCACGACGGCGTGGTGGTGGTGGTGCGCCGGCAGGGCTTCGCCAAGCCGAGACGTGACGAGGTGGTGGTAGAGAGGGGGAGGGGCTGCGCCAGGGAAGGGGTGCGGCTGCCCTCCCTCTCCCCCACTATATATAGGTGCAAGGAGGAGGGGGCACCGGCCCTAGACACTCCTCCAAGGCAGGGGGTGGCGGCCTACGGGGGAGACTTGCCCCCCAAGGCTAGTGGGGCGCCCTCCCCACTTAGGGTTTCCCCCCCTAGCCGCATGGGCCTGAGGGGGGCTGGTGCGCCTGGCCCAACAAGGCCAGGGCACCTCCCGTCAGCCCATGCTGGCCTCCGGGAGTGGTGGGACCCACTGGTGGCCCCCCGGAACCCTTTGGTGCCTCCCGATACACTATCGGTGAACCCCCGAACTTTTCCGGAACCCGAAATAAACTTTCCCATATATAAATCTTTACCTCCGGAACATTCTGGAACTCCTCGTGACGTCCAGGATCTCATCCGGGACTCCTAACAACCTTTAGTCACCATTACAAATATCCCAATACTACTCTAGCGTCATCGAACGTTAAGCGTGCGACCCTACGGGTTCAAGAATCATGTAGACATGACCAAGACACCTCTCCGGTCAATAACCAATAGCGGGACCTAGATGCCCATATTGGTTCCTACATATTCTATGAAGATCTTTTATCGGTTGAACCACGATGTCAAGGATTCAGTTAATGCCGTATGCAATTCCCTTTGTCCAGCGATATGTTACTTGCCCGAGATTCGATCGTCGGTATCTCCATACCTAGTTCAATCTCGTTACCGACAAGTATCTTTACTCGTTCTATAACACAAGATCCCATGACTGAACTCATTAGTCACATGAAGCTTCTTGTGATGTTGTATTACAGAGAGGGCCCAGAGATATCTCTCCGTCACACGGAGTGACAAATCCCAGTCTCGATCCATGCAACCCAAGAGACACCTTCGAAGATACCTGTAGAGCACCTTTATGATCACCCAGTTACGAAGTGACGTTTGATAGCACATAAAGTATTCCTCCGGTGTCCGGGAGTGGCATGATCTCATGGTATGAGGAATAGATACTTGACATGAAGAAAGCTGTAGCAATAAACTTAAGTGATGCGATCATATGCTAAGCTTACGGTTGGGTCTGTCCAGCACATCATTCTCCTAATGATGTGATCCCGTTATAAAATGACAACTCATGTCTATGGTTAGGAAACCTTAACCATCTTTGATCAACGAGCTAGTCTAGTAGAGGCTTACTAGGGACACGGTGTTGTTTATGTATTCACACATGTATTTAAGTTTCTGATCAATAAAATTCTAGCATGAATAATAAGCATTTTATCATGAACAAGAAAATATGATAATAACCAATTTATTATTGCCTCTAGGTCATATTTCCAACAGTCTCCCACTTGCACTAGAGTCAATAATCTAGTTTACATCATAATGAATCTAACACCCATGGAGTCCTGGTGCTGATCATGTTTTGCTCGTGGAAGAGGTTTAGTCAACGGGTCTGCCACATTCAGATCCGTATGTACTTTGCAAAGTTCTATGTCTCTGTCCTTGATGTAATCACGAATGGAGTTGAAGTGGCGTTTGATGTGCTTGGTCTTCTTGTGAAACCTGGGATCTTTGGCAATGGCAATGGCAATGGCACCAGTGTTGTCACAAAAGATAGTCATTGGATCCGATGCACTAGGTATTACTCCCAAATAGGATATGAACTCCTTCATCCAGACTCCTTCTTGCGCTATTTCTGAAGCAGCTATATATTCCACTTCACATGTAGATCCCACTACAATGCTTTGCTTGGAACTGCACCAACTGACTGCTCCACCATTCAATATAAATATGTATTCTGTTTGAGACTTTGAGTCATCCGGATCTGTGTCGAAGTTAGCATCGACGTAACCCTTTACGGCGAGCTCTTCGTCACCTCGATAAATGAGAAACATGTCCATAGTTCTCTTTAGGTACTTAAGGATAATTTTGACTGTTGTCAAGTGATCTACTCCTGGATCACTTTGGTACCTCCCTGCCAGACTTATGGCAAGGCACACATCATGTCTGGTACACAGCATGGCATACATTATAGAGCCTATGGCTGAGGCATAGGGGATGACTTTCATCCTTTCTCTTTCTTTTGTCGTGGTCGGGCTTTGAGTCTTACCCAACTTCACACCTTGCAACACAGGTAAGAACCCCTTCTTTGACTGGTCCACTTTGAACTTCTTCAAAATCTTGTCAAGGTATGTGATACGTCTCCAACGTATCTATAATTTTTTATTGTTCCATGCTATTATATTATCAATCTTGGATGTTTTATATGCATTTATATGCTATTTTATATCATTTTTGGGAACTAACCTATTAACCCAATGCCTAGTGCCACTTGCTGTTTTCTGCTAGTTTTTGGTTTTCTAGAAAATCAGTACCAAATGGAGTCCAAATGCTACGAAACTTTTTGACAATTTTTTTCTGGACATAAGAGACCCTAGAAGCTTTGGGAGGAGGCCAGACAGCAAACGAGGAGACGGCAAGGCAACAGGGCACGCCTTGGGAGGGTAGGCGCGCCATGTTACCTTGTGGGCCCCACGTGGCTCCGTCTGACCTAATTCCACTTCTATAAATTCTCAAATATTGGGAAACCATTAGAGAGCCACCCAAAATAACTTTTCCGCCGCCGCAAGCTTCTGTTCTTCCGCGATCCCATCTGGAGGTCTTTGCCGGTACTCTGCCGGAGGGGAATCGATCACGGAGGGCTTCTACATCAACCTTACTGCCCTACCGATGATGCGTGAGCAGTTCGCCACAGACCTACGGGTCCATAGCTAGTAGCTAGATGGCTTCTTCTCTCTCTTTGATCTTCAATACAATGTTCTCCTCGGTCTTCTTGGAGTTCTATTCGATGTAATCTTCTTTTGCGGTGTGTTTGTTAGGATCCGATGAATTGTGGGTTTATGATATGAATATTCATGAGAAGTAATTGAGTCTTTTCTGAAATTTATTATGCGTGATTGTTATAGCTTTGTATTTCTCTCCGATCTATCCGTTTGGTTTGGCCAACTAGATTGATTTATCTTCAGCGGGAGAGGTGCTTTGTAATGGGTTCAATCTTGCGGTGCTCTATATCCCAGTGACAGAAAGGGGACAAGACACATATTTGTATTGTTGCCATTAAGGGTAAAATGATGGGGTTTATTCATATTAGTTGAGTTTACTTTGTCTACATCATGTCATCTTGCTTAAGGCGTTACTCTGTTTTTATTAACTTAATAACCTAGATGCATGCTGGATAGGGGTCGATGGGTGGAGTAATAGTAGTAGATGCAGGCAGGAGTCGGTCTACTTGTCTCGGACGTGATGCCTATATACATGATCATTGCCTTGAATATCATCATAACTATGCACTTTTCTATCAATTGCCCAACAGTAATTTGTTTACCCACCGTATGCTATGTGTTCGAGAGAGAAGCCTCTAGTGAAAACTATGGCCCCCGGGTCTATCTTAAATATAAAAGAAAACTAAAATATACTTGCTGCAATTTATTTAATTTTATTTTGTTTTGCAATTTATCTATCTACCACAACAAGATTTAATCCATGCAAGTAACGAGTTCAAGGGGAGTGACGACCCTCTTGCCCGCGTTGGGTGCAAGTATTCGCTTTTGTGTGTGCAGGTGTTGTTCACGAGGCTTTGCCTGTTCTCCTACTGGTTCGATAACCTTGGTTCTCACTGAGGGAAATACTTATCTCTACTCTACTGTATCTCCTCTCCTCTTCGGGGAAAAGCCCAACGCAGCTCACAACTAGCAGGAAGAATTTCTGGCGCCGTTGCCGGGGAGACATCATCAAAACCTATCAAGTACGTTTACACAAACTATCATCTACTTCCTCTACTTTTTATTTGCCTCTTTATTTGCCTTTGCCTCTCGTTTTCATCTCCCCCACTTCTCATAAAAAAATACAAAAACATAAAAATATTTTTGTTTGCTCGTTTGCTTGCTTTGCCGCTATGTCTCAAGAAAACACCAAGTTGTGTGACTTTTCAAATACTAATAATAATGATTTTATTAGTACTCCAATTGCTCCTCCAGCCACTAGTGCGGAGTCATATGATATTAAAGTTGCTTTGTTAAATCTTGTTATGAAAGAACAATTTCCTGGAACTCGTAATGAGGATGCTGCTTCCCATCTTAATACTTTCGTTGAATTATGTGATATGCAAAAGAAAAAATATGTGGATAATGATATTATTAAGTTGAAATTATTTCCGTTCTCACTAAGAGATCATGCTAAAACTTGGTTTTCATCCTTGCCTCGCAATAGTATTGATTCATGGGATAAGTGTAAGGATGCTTTTATTGCCAAGTATTTTCCTCCCGCTAAGATTATTTGTCTTAGAAATCAAATAATGAATTTTAAGCAACCTGAGCAAGAACATGTTGCACAAGCATGGGAGAGAATTAAATTAATGATTAGAAATTGTCCCACTCATGGTTTAAGCTTATGGATGATTATGCAAAATTTCTATGCGGGACTAAACTTTGTTTCTAGAAATCTTCTAGACTCTGCTGCAGGTGGTACTTTTATGTAAATTACATTGGGAGAAGCTACAAAACTCCTTGATAATATTATGACAAATTATTCTCAATGGCATACCAAAAGAGCTCCAACTGGTAAGAAGGTAAACTCTGTCGAAGAAATCTCTACTTTGGGTAATAAAATGGATGCTATTATGAAAATGCTTGCTAGTAAAAGTGCTCATGTTGATATTAATGATGTGACATTGTCTACTTGGATAGAGCAAAATAATGATGCTATTGATGTGAAGTTTGTCTCTAGAAATAATTTCAACAATAATGCTTATAGAGGAAATTTTAATCCTAGACCGTTTCCCAGAAATTCCTCTAATAATTATGGTAATTCATATAATAATAATAATAATAGGATACCTAATGATCTTGAGAACAATATTAAAGAATTTATTATTTCTCAAAAGATTATTAATGCTATGGTAGAAGAAAAATTGAATAGAGTTGATGAAATGTCTAGGAACATGGATAGGATTGCTCATGATGTGGAAACTCTTAGAAAAATCTATCCCACCCGGTTTTTATCGTAATCATGATGAAGATATTAAAATGATTGGTGTCTCACCTATTGAATCTTTTTTTAGTAACATAAAACTTGATGAAAAAGGGACTGGAGATGAGTCAAATTTAGCTAGAAGGCGTCCCAATTGTTCGGAGGGTGATGATCTTAATGATAAAAATGATAAAAGTGGGTTTGGAGAGGTCAAGACTTTAAATAGTGATGTGCCCACTACATTGGATTACAAGGACTTTAATTATGATAGTTGCTCTTTAGTTGCATGTATTTCTTTGTTGCAATCCATGATAAATTCACCCAATGCTTATGAACAAAATAAAGCTTTCACTAAACATATTGTAGAAGCTATAATAAAAGCCCATGAAGAAAAGCTAAAGTTGGAAGTTTCAATACCTAGAAAATTGCATGATGAATGGGAACCTACTATTAAAGTAAAAAATTAAAGATTATGAATGTAATGCTTTATGTGATCTAGGTGCTGGCGTTTCCACTATACCCAAATCTTTATGTGATGTGCTAGACCTCACCGATATGGATGAATGTTCCCTTAACTTGCACTTAGCAGATTCAACTATTAAGAAAACTTTGGGTAGAATAAATGATATGATTATTCTTGCTAATATAAATTATGCACCCGTTGATTTCATTGTGCTTGATATTGATTGCAATCCGTCTTGTCCTATAATACTTGGTAGGCCTTTCCTACGAACCATAGGTGCTATTGATATGAAAGAAGGGAATACAAGATTCCTATTTCCATTAAAGAAAGGGATGGAACACTTCCCTAGGAAGAGAATTAAACCACCATATGAATCCATTATGAGGGCCACCTATGGAATTAATTTGAAGGATGATAATACTTGAAACAATGCCTTACACCTAGCTAGGGGCGTAAAACAATAGCGCTTGTTGGGAGGCAATCCAATATTTATCTTTATTGAAATTTTTATTTTTCTTGTGTCACACAATTTTAGCTACTGTTATGATTGTGTTTTTATCTTTTAATTAGTGTTTGTGCCAAGTAATGCCTTTGGGATGATTTGGATGATAGTATAATTGATGCTGTTTGAAAATAGACAGTTTTGCGCCCAGTATTTGATTTTAACTTCCGTACTGGAATGTCAGAATAATCTGAAATTTTTACACATTATTGGGATACAATTTTTTTACGTTTTCGTAATGTTTCAGAATTTTTTGAGCTACAGAAGTATAGATAATATTCTGTCATTACGTACTGTTCTGTTTTAGACAGATTCTGTTTTTATTGCATAGTGTGCTTGTTTTAATGAAACTATGGGTTATATCGGGGGGTATAAGTCACGGAAGAGTTAGAATACAGTAGGTATTATGCAAGAACAATTATTAATGAGTTTATAACAGTACCTAAAGTGGATGATTGATTTATTGTACTAACGGATGTCACGAAGTTTTTGTTGAGTTTTGTGCTGAAGTTTTCAAGTTTTGGGTGAGAGCATGATGGATGAAGGAATAAGGAGCGGCATGACCCTAAGCTTGGGGATGCCCAAGGCGCCCCAAGGTAATATTCAAGGAAGACCCAAGCGTCTAAGCTTGGGGATACCCCGGATGGCATCCCCTCTTTCGTCTACAATCTATCGGTAACTTACTTGGAGCTATATTTTTATTCATCACAAGATATGAATTTTACTTGGAGCGTCTGTCGTGGGAAACGATGATCTATGGGACCGAATAGGCCCCTTTGCTATTCGGCTCAGGGGACATGCATGGGACAAAGAGCAGATTTTCAGTAGGTGCAAGAACACGCTGGGGGTTTATCCCGGTTCGGGCCGCTATGAGCGTAAAACCCTACTCCTGTTCAGTGTTTGATCGTGTACGAACCCAAATTACAAGGAGCACAGTTTTCTAGCAAGGTGCACGGGAAATGCAGCTATCGCGTGTAATTGAGCTGGGTGTCGACTGTTCTACCTGTAGCCGTGGGCCTCCTTTTATAGGCCAAGGGGTTACCACAATGGCTAATACGGTCATTATAGAGTATGAATAGTGAATTGCACCGTCACCACGTCTATCTTCCAACGGGGTAAGACAAATGCATTTAATGCATCGTTAGGTGCTACGTTGGGGAGGCGAGGCCTTGGGCAAAAGATTTGTACCATCGGTCCTAGCGCCCTCCTGTAATCTTGACACGTCCCAGGGACGGGTGTCATTAAAGTTAATCTTGGCGTGGCGTGCTGACACGTGCCTTGGCCGGCTATGTTGACTGCCTGCCCACTCGACAGCTAGCATACGAGCCTATCTGGTCGATGGTGAGGTGGAGCGGTAACGGGACAAAAACAAGCCTGCTGGCACAGAGCTTGTCGGGCCTTGCTTGTCGGCAAAGGGGCTTGCCGGCAACCATAGTCTTGGTGTTCACCTTGCCGGGGCGGAGCTTGCCGGTAAGGGCAGCATCGATCTTCAGTACGAGAATAGTACTTCTCGATGACCTGCCTTGAGGTCTTCTTCATGGTCTTGGTGTTGAGTCTTGAGTCGTAGTTATCCTCTGTCAAGCCCTTGCCGGAAGGGAGGCTACAACTGCCTCTGCACAAGTCTGGGTACGAGGGCACCCATGTCTTAGTACACCGACAGGAGCCCCTGGGCTTGGGCCACATGCGCATGCAAGGCGTCGTTGGGTTAGGCCCAAACAGTGCACAGGCGGCTCGTGGCAGAAGATAACTGTCATAATCTTCTCTTTTACCGCACCTGCCCACGATGCGCATTAAATCCGAGCGTGGGAGAGGTGGAGCGAAGCGGCAGCGGGAGGTGGTGCGCCTGAAAAGCGCAGCCACGTAGGATGAAAAAGAGCCAGCCCTCGCGTCTTCCCCATAAAAAAGGAAACCGCGAGGGGCGCTGCTCATTTACCCCCTCTTCCCAATCTAGCCAGTTTGCCATCGTCTTCAACCTCGCGTCAGAGCGCCTTTTCCTTTCACCACCGCGTCGCGCCCCCCGCCGGCTTCTGAATCCGTCCACCTCGCGCAGCCATGGCGCCCAAGAGGAGTCGGAATAAACCGGGGAAGGCGGCTGATCCGGATGCGGAGGCGGGGGAAACGGAGTGTGCGGCGCTGCGGAGGGGCAACATCGTCTTCAAGCCGGTGCTGGAGGAGCATGACCTGGTGGAGCGGTATGCGATCATGTGGGGGAAGGACACTAAAGCCCACTCCGCGCCTGATGTTCTTCCTGGCTCCGTTCAGCCCAGCGATGACAAGTGCCCCTTCTTTGTCGCTTACTTCTATTGCGGGCTCATCCCTCCTTTCTCCGAGTTCTTCTGCGAGATCATGTACACGTACGGGTTCCACCTCTTAGATTTCACACCGAATGCCATGACCTGTTGAGTAATACCCAGCGCAGCTCTGTTCCGCCACTATTTCATCCCCCGCATTGAGGCGGATACCCTCTCCGGTTGTGTTGCTTGGATTGTTGGAAATATGCCCTAGAGGCAATAATAAATTGGTTATTATTATATTTCCTTGTTCATGATAATCGTTTATTATCCATGCTATAATTGTATTGATTGGAAACTAAAATACATGTGTGGGTACATAGACAAACACTGTGTCCCTAGTAAGCCTCTAGTTGACTAGCTCGTTGATCAAAAGATGGTGAAGGTTTCCTAGCCATGGACATGAGATGTCATTTGATAACGGGATCACATCATTAGGAGAATGATGTGATGGACAAGACCCAAACTGTAAACGTAGCATATGATCGTGTCAGTTTATTGCTATTGTTTTCTGCATGTCAAGTATCTGTTCCTATGACCATGAGATCATGCAACTCCCTGACATCGGAGGAGTACCTTGTGTGTATCAAACGTCGCAACGTAACTGGGTGACTATAAAGGTGCTCTACAGGTATCTCCGAGGATGTCTGTTGGGTTGGCATGGATCAAGACTGGGATTTGTTACTCCGTGTGACGGAGAGGTATCTCAGGGCCCACTCGGTAATACAACATCACAATGAGCCTTGCAAGCAATGTGACTAAAGTGTTAGCCACGAGATCTTGTATTACGGAACGAGTAAAGAGACTTGCCGGTAACGAGATTGAACTAGGTATAGAGATACCGACGATCGAATCTCGGGCAAGTAACATACCGAAGAACAAAGGGAACAGCATACGGGATTAACTGAATCCTTGACATAGAGGTTCGACCGATAAAGATCTTCGTAGAATATGTAGGAGCCAATATGGGCATCCAGGTCCCGCTATTGGTTATTGACCGTAGAGGTGTCTCGGTCATGTCTACATAGTTCTCGAACCCGCAGGGTCTACACACTTAACGTTTGGTGACGATATAAGTATAGTTGAGTTGTTATGTTGGTGACCGAAAGTTGTTCGGAGTCCCGGATGAGATCCCGGACATGACGAGGAGATCTGGAATAGTCCGGAGGTAAAGATTTATATATGGGATAATAGTGTTTGGTCTCCGAAAGGGTTCCGGAATTCACCGGAAGGAGTTTCGGATGTTTCCCGAAATGTTCGGGTACGAGAACACTTTATTTGGGCCAAGGGGTAAAGCCCACGAGGCTTTAGGAAGGTGCAAAAGGAAGTTTTGCGGAGGCCAGGGGCCAGACGCCAGGGACCCTGGCGTCTGGGGCCAGACGCCGAGGACCCTGGCGTCTGGTCCTGGAGTCCGAGCAGGACTCTTGCCTTGCGGGCCAAACCGACTTTGAGGAGGCTTTTTCTCCAAGTTTCGACCCCAGGGCTCAACATATAAATAGAGGGGCAGGGCTAGCACCCGGAAGACATCAAGATTTCCCCAAGCCGTGTGCGGCAACCCTAACCCTCTAGTTCCTACGTCATAATCTCCGTAGCGCTTGGCGAAGCCCTGCAGAGATTGTTCCTCACCACCATCACCACGCCGTCGTGCTGCCGGAACTCATCTACTACTTCACCATCGCTCGCTGGATCGAGGAGGTGAAGGCGTCATCAAGCCGTACGTGTGTTGAACGCGGAGGTGCCGTCCGTTCGGCACTAGTTCGTGATCGGTTCGAGGGACGACTTGCGATTTGGATCGCGGAGACGTTCGACTACATCAACCGCGTTTCTTAACGCTTCCGCTTAGCGATCTACAAGGGTATGTAGATTCACTCTCCCTCTCATAGATGCTCATCACCATGGATAGATCTTGTGTGTGCGTAGGAAAATTTTTGTTTCCCATGCAACGTTCCCCAACAGTGGTATCAGAGCTAGGTCTATGCGTAGATGAGATCTCGAGTAGAACACAAACGAGTTGTGGGCGTGGGTGTATACATATTGCTTGCCGTTACTAGTTGATACTTGATTCGGCGGTATTGTGAGATGAAGCGGCCTGGACCGACATTACGCGTACGCTTACGCGAGACAGGTTCCTTCAACTGACATGTAACTTTGTTGCATAAAGATGGCTAGCGGGTGTCTGTCTCTCTCACTTTAGTTGAATCAATTTCAATGAAGAGGGTTCTTTTAGAAGATCAAAAAGCAATCACTACACCACGTTGTGGTTTTGCGTAGGTAAGAACGGTTCTTGCAAACCCGTAGCAGCCACGTAAAATTTGCAACAACAATTAGAGGACGTCTAACTTGTTTTTGCAGGGTATGTTGTGATGTGATATGGCCAATTACATGATGAGATATATGTGATGTATGAGATGATCATGTGTTGTATAGAATATCACGACTTGCATGTCGATGAGTACGGCAACTGGCAGGAGCCATAGAGTTGTCTTTAATTATTGTATGACCTGCGTGTCAATCATTAAGCGCTATGTAATGCTTTACTTTATCGCTAAACGTTAGCAATAGTCGTGGAAGCAACAGTCGGCGCGACAACCTCATGGCGACACGTTGATGGAGATCAAGATGATGGAGATCATGGTGTCATGCCGGTGACGATGGAGATCATGCCGGTGCTTTGGAGATGGAGATCAAAAGCACGAGTTCATGGCCATATCATGTCACTTATGATTTGCATGTGATGTTAATCCTTTTATGCATCTTATTTTGCTTAGGACGACGGTAGCATTATAAGGTGATCCCTCACTTAAATTTCAAGATAAATTGTGTTCTCCCCGAGTGTGCACCGTTGCGAAAGTTCGTCGTTTCGAGACACGCCGTGATGATCGGGTGTGATAGACTCTACGTTCACATACAACGGGTGTAAGCCATGTTGCACGTGCGGAACACTCGGGTTAAACTTGACGAGCCTAGCATGTACAGACATGGCCTCGGAACACAAGAGACCGAAAGGTCGAACATGAGTCATATAGTAGATATGATCAACATGAAGATGTTCACCATTGAAACCACCTCAACTCACGTGATGATCGGACTTGAGTTGGTGGATTTGGATCATGTGACACTCGAATGACCGGAGGGATGTCAATTTGAGTGGGAGTTTTTAAGTAATATGATTAACTAAACTCATTATCATGAACATAGTCAAAATGTCTTTGCAAATTATGTTGTAGATTACTAGCTCGCGCTGTAGCTCCCTTGAATTTTTATATGTTCCTAGAGAAATAGATTTGAAAGATGATGGTATCAATAATGCGGACTGGGTCCGTGATCTGAGGATTGTCCTCAATGCTGCACAGAAGGCTTATGTCCTTAATGCACCGCTCGGTGTGCCACCCCCTCTAGCGTCGTCTGTAGATGTTGTGAACATCTGACAGGCACGTTCCGATGACTACTTAATAGTTCAGTGCGTCATGCATTACGGCTTAGAATTGAGGCTCCAAAACGTTTTGAACGTCACGGAACATACGAGATGTTCTAAGAGCTGAAATTGGGATCTCAGGCTCGTGCCCGTGTTGAGAGGTATGAGACCTCCAACAAGATTCTTTGCCTGCAAGATGATGGAGAATAGCTCAATCGTTGAGCATGTGCTCAAATTGTCTGGGTACTACAATTGCTTGAATCGAGTGGAAGTTGATCTTCCAGATAAGATAGTGATTGGTATAGTTCTCCAAGTCACTGTCACTAAGCTACTAGAGCTTCGTGATGAACTATAAAAGGCCAGAGATGGAAATAATGATCCCTGAGCTATTCGCGATGTTTGACCCCGCGAAGGTAGAAATCAAGAAGGAGCATCAAGTGTTGATGGTTAGTAAAACCACTAGTTTCAAGAAGGGCAAGGGCAAGGAGGGATACTTCATGGATGGCAAGCCAGTTGCTGCTCCAGTAAAGAAACCCAAGGTTGAACCCAAACCCGAGACTGAGTGCTTCTATTATGAGGAGAACGGTTGCTGAAGTGGAACAACCCTAGATGCTTGGTAGATAAGAAGGTTGGCAACGTCGACAGAAGTATATTTGATATACGTGTTATTGATGTGTACCTTACTAGTACTCCTAGTAGCACCTGGGTATTAGATACCGGTTCGGTTGCTAAGTGTTGGTAACTCGAAATAAAAGCTACGGAATAAACGGAGGCTAAGGGTGAGGTGACGATGAGTGTTGGAAGTGTTTCCAAGGTTGATGTGATCACCATCGCGCGCTCTCTCTACCTTTGGGATTAGTGATGAACCTAAATAAATGTTATTTGGTGTTTGCGTTAAGCATGAACGTGATTAGATCAAGTTTATTGCAATACGGTTATTCATTGCAGTTAGAGAATAATGGTTATTCTATTTACATGAATAATACCTTCAATGGTCATGCACCCAATAAGAGTGGTTTATTGAATCTTGATCGTAGTGATACACATGTTCATAATATTGATGCCAAAAGATACAAAGTTAATAATGATAGTACCACATACTTGTGGCACTGCCGCTAAATGTCATATTGGTGTAAAACGCATGAAGAAACTCCATGCTGATGGATCTTTGGACTCATTCGATTTCGAATCGGTTGAGACATGCGGACCATGCCTCATAGGCAAGATGACTAAAACCCCGTTTTCCGGTATGATGGAGCGGGCAATTGACTTATTGGAAATGATACATGTTGATGTATGCGGTCCAGTGAGTTTTGTAGTGGGCGGTGGATATCGTTATTTTCTTACCTTCACTGATGATTTGAGTAGATATAGTGTATATTTACTTAATGAAACACAAGTCTGAATCGTTTGAAAAGTTCAGAGTGAAGTTTGAGATCATCGTGACAAGAAGATAAAATGTCTACGATATGATCGTGGAGGTAAATATCTGAGTTACGAGTTTGGTATATAACTTAAGACAATGTGGAAGTTGTTTCACAACTCACGCCACCTGGAACACCATAGTGTGATGGTGTGTCCGAACGTCGTAGTTGTGCTCTATTAGATATGGTGCGAACTATGATGTCTCTTATCGATTTACCACTATCGTTTTAGGGTTATGCATTAGAGACAACCACATTCACTTTAAAAGGGGCACCATAAGTCCGTTGAGATGACACCGTATGAATTTTGGTTTGGCGGAAACCTAAGCTGTCATTTTTTAATGTTTGGGGCTGCGACGCTTATGTAAAAAAGGGTTTTCACCTAATGAGCTCGAACCCAAAGCGGACAAATGCATCTTCATAGAATACCCTAACGTAACAGTTGGGTGAACCTTCTATCTCAGATCCAAGCACAAAGTGTTTGTTGCTAAAACGGGTCCTTTCTCGAGAAAAAGTTTCTTTCGAAAGATTGAGTGGGAGGTAGATAGAACTTGATGAGGTTGTTGAACCTTTACTTCAACCTGAGAGTAGCGCAGCACAGAAAGATGTTTCTGTAGAGCCCACATTAGTTGAAGAGGAAGTTAATGATGATGATCATGAAGCTTCGGATCAAGTTGCTATCGAACCTCGTAGGTCGACAAGGGCGCGTACTACTCCTGAGTGGTACGGCAGCCCTGTCTTAGAGGTCATGTTGTTGGACAACGATGAACCTACGAGCTATGGAGAAGCGATGATGGGCCCGGATTCCGAGAAATGGTTAGAGGCCATGAAATCCGAGATGGGATCCATGTAAGAAAACAAAGTATGGGCTTTGGAAGTATTACCTGAAGGGCGAAACGCCATTCAGAACAAATGGATCTTTAAAAGGAAGACGGACGCGGACGGTAATGTCACCGTCTATAAAGCTCGACTTGGGGCAAAGGGTTGTTCACAAGTTCAAGGAGTTGACTAGGATGAGACTTTCTCACCCGTAGCGATGCTAAAGTCTGTTGGAATTATGTTAGCAGTTGCTGCATTTTTCAATTATGAAATCTGGCAGATGGATGTCAAAGCATCGTTTCCTTAACGGTATCCGTGAGGAAAGGTTGTATATGATACAACCGGAAGGTTTTGTCAGTCCTAAGGATGCTAAAATGTATGCAAACTCCAGCGATCCTTCTATGGACTGGAGCAAGCATCTCGGAGTTGGAATATACACTTTGATGAGGTGATCAAAGTTTTTATGTCTATACAAAGTTTATGAGAAACTTGTATTTACAATAGAGTGAGTGGGAGCACTATAGAATTTCTGATAAGTATATGTGGTTGACATATTGTTGATCGGAAATAATGTAGAATTTCTGGAAAGCATAAAGGGTTGTTTGAAAAGGAGTTTTTCAAAGGAAAACCTGGAATGAAGCTACTTAAATATTGGGCATCTTGATCTATAGAGGTAGATCAAGACGTCTGATAGAACTTTCAATGAGTACATACCTTCACAAGATTTTGAAAGAGTTCAAAATGGATCAGTCAAAGAAAGAGTTCTTGCCTGATTTGTAAGGTGTGGAATTGAGTGAGACTCAAAGCTCGACCACGGCAGAAGAAAGAGAAAGGACGAAGGTCGTCCCCTATGCCTTATCCATAGGCTCTGCATAGTATGCCAAGCTGTGTACCGCACCTAGTGTGTGCCTTGCCATGAGTCTGTCAAGGGGTACAAGAATGGTCCAGGAGTGGATCACTGGACAGCGGTCAAGATTATCCTTAGTAACTAGAGGACTAAGGAAATATTTCTCGATTATGGAGGTGATGAAGAGTTCGTCGTAAAGGGTTACGTCGATGCAAGCTTTGACACCTATCCGGACGACTCTGAGTAGCAGTCAGGATACATATAGTGGAACAGCCATTTGGAATAGCTCCAAGTGGAGTGTGGTAGCAGTGTCTACAGTATGACATAGAGATTTGTAAAGTACATACGGATCTGAATGTCGCAGACCCGTTGACTAAAGACCTCTCTCACATGCAAAGCATGATCGAACCCCGAAACTCATTGGGTGTTAGAACAATGTAAATCACATAGTGATGTGAACTAGATTATTGACTCTAGTGCAAGTGGGAGACTGTTGGAAATATGCCCTAGAGGCAATAATAAATTGGTTATTATTATATTTCCTTGTTCATGATAATCGTTTATTATCCATGCTATAATTGTATTGATTGGAAACTAAAATACATGTGTGGGTACATAGACAAACACTGTGTCCCTAGTAAGCCTCTAGTTGACTAGCTCGTTGATCAAAAGATGGTGAAGGTTTCCTAGCCATGGACATGAGATGTCATTTGATAACGGGATCACATCATTAGGAGAATGATGTGATGGACAAGACCCAAACTGTAAACGTAGCATATGATCGTGTCAGTTTATTGCTATTGTTTTCTGCATGTCAAGTATCTGTTCCTATGACCATGAGATCATGCAACTCCCTGACATCGGAGGAGTACCTTGTGTGTATCAAACGTCGCAACGTAACTGGGTGACTATAAAGGTGCTCTACAGGTATCTCCGAGGATGTCTGTTGGGTTGGCATGGATCAAGACTGGGATTTGTTACTCCGTGTGACGGAGAGGTATCTCAGGGCCCACTCGGTAATACAACATCACAATGAGCCTTGCAAGCAATGTGACTAAAGTGTTAGCCACGAGATCTTGTATTACGGAACGAGTAAAGAGACTTGCCGGTAACGAGATTGAACTAGGTATAGAGATACCGACGATCGAATCTCGGGCAAGTAACATACCGAAGAACAAAGGGAACAGCATACGGGATTAACTGAATCCTTGACATAGAGGTTCGACCGATAAAGATCTTCGTAGAATATGTAGGAGCCAATATGGGCATCCAGGTCCCGCTATTGGTTATTGACCGTAGAGGTGTCTCGGTCATGTCTACATAGTTCTCGAACCCGCAGGGTCTACACACTTAACGTTTGGTGACGATATAAGTATAGTTGAGTTGTTATGTTGGTGACCGAAAGTTGTTCGGAGTCCCGGATGAGATCCCGGACATGACGAGGAGATCTGGAATAGTCCGGAGGTAAAGATTTATATATGGGATAATAGTGTTTGGTCTCCGGAAGGGTTCCGGAATTCACCGGAAGGAGTTTCGGATGTTTCCCGAAATGTTCGGGTACGAGAACACTTTATTTGGGCCAAGGGGTAAAGCCCACGAGGCTTTAGGAAGGTGCAAAAGGAAGTTTTGCGGAGGCCAGGGGCCAGACGCCAGGGACCCTGGCGTCTGGGGCCAGACGCCGAGGACCCTGGCGTCTGGTCCTGGAGTCCGAGCAGGACTCTTGCCTTGCGGGCCAAACCGACTTTGAGGAGGCTTTTTCTCCAAGTTTCGACCCCAGGGCTCAACATATAAATAGAGGGGCAGGGCTAGCACCCGGAAGACATCAAGATTTCCCCAAGCCGTGTGCGGCAACCCTAACCCTCTAGTTCCTACGTCATAATCTCCGTAGCGCTTGGCGAAGCCCTGCAGAGATTGTTCCTCACCACCATCACCACGCCGTCGTGCTGCCGGAACTCATCTACTACTTCACCATCGCTCGCTGGATCGAGGAGGTGAAGGCGTCATCAAGCCGTACGTGTGTTGAACGCGGAGGTGCCGTCCGTTCGGCACTAGTTCGTGATCGGTTCGAGGGACGACTTGCGATTTGGATCGCGGAGACGTTCGACTACATCAACCGCGTTTCTTAACGCTTCCGCTTAGCGATCTACAAGGGTATGTAGATTCACTCTCCCTCTCATAGATGCTCATCACCATGGATAGATCTTGTGTGTGCGTAGGAAAATTTTTGTTTCCCATGCAACGTTCCCCAACAGTGGTATCAGAGCTAGGTCTATGCGTAGATGAGATCTCGAGTAGAACACAAACGAGTTGTGGGCGTGGGTGTATACATATTGCTTGCCGTTACTAGTTGATACTTGATTCGGCGGTATTGTGAGATGAAGCGGCCCGGACCGACATTACGCGTACGCTTACGCGAGACAGGTTCCTTCAACTGACATGTAACTTTGTTGCATAAAGATGGCTAGCGGGTGTCTGTCTCTCTCACTTTAGTTGAATCAATTTCAATGAAGAGGGTTCTTTTAGAAGATCAAAAAGCAATCACTACACCACGTTGTGGTTTTGCGTAGGTAAGAACGGTTCTTGCAAACCCGTAGCAGCCACGTAAAATTTGCAACAACAATTAGAGGACGTCTAACTTGTTTTTGCAGGGTATGTTGTGATGTGATATGGCCAATTACATGATGAGATATATGTGATGTATGAGATGATCATGTGTTGTATAGAATATCACGACTTGCATGTCGATGAGTACGGCAACTGGCAGGAGCCATAGAGTTGTCTTTAATTATTGTATGACCTGCGTGTCAATCATTAAGCGCTATGTAATGCTTTACTTTATCGCTAAACGTTAGCAATAGTCGTGGAAGCAACAGTCGGCGCGACAACCTCATGGCGACACGTTGATGGAGATCAAGATGATGGAGATCATGGTGTCATGCCGGTGACGATGGAGATCATGCCGGTGCTTTGGAGATGGAGATCAAAAGCACGAGTTCATGGCCATATCATGTCACTTATGATTTGCATGTGATGTTAATCCTTTTATGCATCTTATTTTGCTTAGGACGACGGTAGCATTATAAGGTGATCCCTCACTTAAATTTCAAGATAAATTGTGTTCTCCCCGAGTGTGCACCATTGCGAAAGTTCGTCGTTTCGAGACACGCCGTGATGATCGGGTGTGATAGACTCTACGTTCACATACAACGGGTGTAAGCCATGTTGCACGTGCGGAACACTCGGGTTAAACTTGACGAGCCTAGCATGTACAGACATGGCCTCGGAACACAAGAGACCGAAAGGTCGAACATGAGTCATATAGTAGATATGATCAACATGAAGATGTTCACCATTGAAACCACCTCAACTCACGTGATGATCGGACTTGAGTTGGTGGATTTGGATCATGTGACACTCGAATGACCGGAGGGATGTCAATTTGAGTGGGAGTTTTTAAGTAATATGATTAACTAAACTCATTATCATGAACATAGTCAAAATGTCTTTGCAAATTATGTTGTAGATTACTAGCTCGCGCTGTAGCTCCCTTGAATTTTTATATGTTCCTAGAGAAATAGATTTGAAAGATGATGGTAGCAATAATGCGGACTGGGTCCGTGATCTGAGGATTGTCCTCAATGCTGCACAGAAGGCTTATGTCCTTAATGCACCGCTCGGTGTGCCACCCCCTCTAGCGTCGTCTGTAGATGTTGTGAACATCTGACAGGCACGTTCCGATGACTACTTAATAGTTCAGTGCGTCATGCATTACGGCTTAGAATTGAGGCTCCAAAACGTTTTGAACGTCACGGAACATACGAGATGTTCTAAGAGCTGAAATTGGGATCTCAGGCTCGTGCCCGTGTTGAGAGGTATGAGACCTCCAACAAGATTCTTTGCCTGCAAGATGATGGAGAATAGCTCAATCGTTGAGCATGTGCTCAGATTGTCTGGGTACTACAATTGCTTGAATCGAGTGGAAGTTGATCTTCCAGATAAGATAGTGATTGGTATAGTTCTCCAAGTCACTGTCACTAAGCTACTAGAGCTTCGTGATGAACTATAAAAGGCCAGAGATGGAAATAATGATCCCTGAGCTATTCGCGATGTTTGACCCTGCGAAGGTAGAAATCAAGAAGGAGCATCAAGTGTTGATGGTTAGTAAAACCACTAGTTTCAAGAAGGGCAAGGGCAAGGAGGGATACTTCATGGATGGCAAGCCAGTTGCTGCTCCAGTAAAGAAACCCAAGGTTGAACCCAAACCCGAGACTGAGTGCTTCTATTATGAGGGGAACGGTTGCTGAAGTGGAACAACCCTAGATGCTTGGTAGATAAGAAGGTTGGCAACGTCGATAGAAGTATATTTGATATACGTGTTATTGATGTGTACCTTACTAGTACTCCTAGTAGCACCTGGGTATTAGATACCGGTTCGGTTGCTAAGTGTTGGTAACTCGAAATAAAAGCTACGGAATAAATGGAGGCTAAGGGTGAGGTGACGATGAGTGTTGGAAGTGTTTCCAAGGTTGATGTGATCACCATCGCGCGCTCTCTCTACCTTTGGGATTAGTGATGAACCTAAATAAATGTTATTTGGTGTTTGCGTTAAGCATGAACGTGATTAGATCAAGTTTATTGCAATACGGTTATTCATTGCAGTTAGAGAATAATGGTTATTCTATTTACATGAATAATACCTTCAATGGTCATGCACCCAATAAGAGTGGTTTATTGAATCTTGATCGTAGTGATACACATGTTCATAATATTGATGCCAAAAGATACAAAGTTAATAATGATAGTACCACATACTTGTGGCACTGCCGCTAAATGTCATATTGGTGTAAAACGCATGAAGAAACTCCATGCTGATGGATCTTTGGACTCATTCGATTTCGAATCGGTTGAGACATGCGGACCATGCCTCATAGGCAAGATGACTAAAACCCCGTTTTCCGGTATGATGGAGCGGGCAATTGACTTATTGGAAATGATACATGTTGATGTATGCGGTCCAGTGAGTTTTGTAGTGGGCGGTGGATATCGTTATTTTCTTACCTTCACTGATGATTTGAGTAGATATAGTGTATATTTACTTAATGAAACACAAGTCTGAATCGTTTGAAAAGTTCAGAGTGAAGTTTGAGATCATCGTGACAAGAAGATAAAATGTCTACGATATGATCGTGGAGGTAAATATCTGAGTTACGAGTTTGGTATATAACTTAAGACAATGTGGAAGTTGTTTCACAACTCACGCCACCTGGAACACCATAGTGTGATGGTGTGTCCGAACGTCGTAGTTGTGCTCTATTAGATATGGTGCGAACTATGATGTCTCTTATCGATTTACCACTATCGTTTTAGGGTTATGCATTAGAGACAACCACATTCACTTTAAAAGGGGCACCATAAGTCCGTTGAGATGACACCGTATGAATTTTGGTTTGGCGGAAACCTAAGCTGTCATTTTTTAATGTTTGGGGCTGCGACGCTTATGTAAAAAAGGGTTTTCACCTAATGAGCTCGAACCCAAAGCGGACAAATGCATCTTCATAGAATACCCTAACGTAACAGTTGGGTGAACCTTCTATCTCAGATCCAAGCACAAAGTGTTTGTTGCTAAAACGGGTCCTTTCTCGAGAAAAAGTTTCTTTCGAAAGATTGAGTGGGAGGTAGATAGAACTTGATGAGGTTGTTGAACCTTTACTTCAACCTGAGAGTAGCGCAGCACAGAAAGATGTTTCTGTAGAGCCCACATTAGTTGAAGAGGAAGTTAATGATGATGATCATGAAGCTTCGGATCAAGTTGCTATCGAACCTCGTAGGTCGACAAGGGCGCGTACTACTCCTGAGTGGTACGGCAGCCCTGTCTTAGAGGTCATGTTGTTGGACAACGATGAACCTACGAGCTATGGAGAAGCGATGATGGGCCCGGATTCCGAGAAATGGTTAGAGGCCATGAAATCCGAGATGGGATCCATGTAAGAAAACAAAGTATGGGCTTTGGAAGTATTACCTGAAGGGCGAAACGCCATTCAGAACAAATGGATCTTTAAAAGGAAGACGGACGCGGACGGTAATGTCACCGTCTATAAAGCTCGACTTGTGGCAAAGGGTTGTTCACAAGTTCAAGGAGTTGACTACGATGAGACTTTCTCACCCGTAGCGATGCTAAAGTCTGTTGGAATTATGTTAGCAGTTGCTGCATTTTTCAATTATGAAATCTGGCAGATGGATGTCAAAACATCGTTTCCTTAACGGTATCCGTGAGGAAAGGTTGTATATGATACAACCGGAAGGTTTTGTCAGTCCTAAGGATGCTAAAATGTATGCAAACTCCAGCGATCCTTCTATGGACTGGAGCAAGCATCTCGGAGTTGGAATATACACTTTGATGAGGTGATCAAAGTTTTTATGTCTATACAAAGTTTATGAGAAACTTGTATTTACAATAGAGTGAGTGGGAGCACTATAGAATTTCTGATAAGTATATGTGGTTGACATATTGTTGATCGGAAATAATGTAGAATTTCTGGAAAGCATAAAGGGTTGTTTGAAAAGGAGTTTTTCAAAGGAAAACCTGGAATGAAGCTACTTAAATATTGGGCATCTTGATCTATAGAGGTAGATCAAGACGTCTGATAGAACTTTCAATGAGTACATACCTTCACAAGATTTTGAAAGAGTTCAAAATGGATCAGTCAAAGAAAGAGTTCTTGCCTGATTTGTAAGGTGTGGAATTGAGTGAGACTCAAAGCTCGACCACGGCAGAAGAAAGAGAAAGGACGAAGGTCGTCCCCTATGCCTTATCCATAGGCTCTGCATAGTATGCCAAGCTGTGTACCGCACCTAGTGTGTGCCTTGCCATGAGTCTGTCAAGGGGTACAAGAATGGTCCAGGAGTGGATCACTGGACAGCGGTCAAGATTATCCTTAGTAACTAGACGACTAAGGAAATATTTCTCGATTATGGAGGTGATGAAGAGTTCGTCGTAAAGGGTTACGTCGATGCAAGCTTTGACACCTATCCGGACGACTCTGAGTAGCAGTCAGGATACATATAGTGGAACAGCCATTTGGAATAGCTCCAAGTGGAGTGTGGTAGCAGTGTCTACAGTATGACATAGAGATTTGTAAAGTACACACGGATCTGAATGTCGCAGACCCGTTGACTAAAGACCTCTCTCACATGCAAAGCATGATCGAACCCCGAAACTCATTGGGTGTTAGAACAATGTAAATCACATAGTGATGTGAACTAGATTATTGACTCTAGTGCAAGTGGGAGACTGTTGGAAATATGCCCTAGAGGCAATAATAAATTGGTTATTATTATATTTCCTTGTTCATGATAATCGTTTATTATCCATGCTATAATTGTATTGATTGGAAACTAAAATACATGTGTGGGTACATAGACAAACACTGTGTCCCTAGTAAGCCTCTAGTTGACTAGCTCGTTGATCAAAAGATGGTGAAGGTTTCCTAGCCATGGACATGAGATGTCATTTGATAACGGGATCACATCATTAGGAGAATGATGTGATGGACAAGACCCAAACTGTAAACGTAGCATATGATCGTGTCAGTTTATTGCTATTGTTTTCTGCATGTCAAGTATCTGTTCCTATGACCATGAGATCATGCAACTCCCTGACATCGGAGGAGTACCTTGTGTGTATCAAACGTCGCAACGTAACTGGGTGACTATAAAGGTGCTCTACAGGTATCTCCGAGGATGTCTGTTGGGTTGGCATGGATCAAGACTGGGATTTGTTACTCCGTGTGACGGAGAGGTATCTCAGGGCCCACTCGGTAATACAACATCACAATGAGCCTTGCAAGCAATGTGACTAAAGTGTTAGCCACGAGATCTTGTATTACGGAACGAGTAAAGAGACTTGCCGGTAACGAGATTGAACTAGGTATAGAGATACCGACGATCGAATCTCGGGCAAGTAACATACCGAAGAACAAAGGGAACAGCATACGGGATTAACTGAATCCTTGACATAGAGGTTCGACCGATAAAGATCTTCGTAGAATATGTAGGAGCCAATATGGGCATCCAGGTCCCGCTATTGGTTATTGACCGTAGAGGTGTCTCGGTCATGTCTACATAGTTCTCGAACCCGCAGGGTCTACACACTTAACGTTTGGTGACGATATAAGTATAGTTGAGTTGTTATGTTGGTGACCGAAAGTTGTTCGGAGTCCCGGATGAGATCCCGGACATGACGAGGAGATCTGGAATAGTCCGGAGGTAAAGATTTATATATGGGATAATAGTGTTTGGTCTCCGGAAGGGTTCCGGAATTCACCGGAAGGAGTTTCGGATGTTTCCCGAAATGTTCGGGTACGAGAACACTTTATTTGGGCCAAGGGGTAAAGCCCACGAGGCTTTAGGAAGGTGCAAAAGGAAGTTTTGCGGAGGCCAGGGGCCAGACGCCAGGGACCCTGGCGTCTGGGGCCAGACGCCGAGGACCCTGGCGTCTGGTCCTGGAGTCCGAGCAGGACTCTTGCCTTGCGGGCCAAACCGACTTTGAGGAGGCTTTTTCTCCAAGTTTCGACCCCAGGGCTCAACATATAAATAGAGGGGCAGGGCTAGCACCCGGAAGACATCAAGATTTCCCCAAGCCGTGTGCGGCAACCCTAACCCTCTAGTTCCTACGTCATAATCTCCGTAGCGCTTGGCGAAGCCCTGCAGAGATTGTTCCTCACCACCATCACCACGCCGTCGTGCTGCCGGAACTCATCTACTACTTCACCATCGCTCGCTGGATCGAGGAGGTGAAGGCGTCATCAAGCCGTACGTGTGTTGAACGCGGAGGTGCCGTCCGTTCGGCACTAGTTCGTGATCGGTTCGAGGGACGACTTGCGATTTGGATCGCGGAGACGTTCGACTACATCAACCGCGTTTCTTAACGCTTCCGCTTAGCGATCTACAAGGGTATGTAGATTCACTCTCCCTCTCGTAGATGCTCATCACCATGGATAGATCTTGTGTGTGCGTAGGAAAATTTTTGTTTCCCATGCAACGTTCCCCAACAGTGGTATCAGAGCTAGGTCTATGCGTAGATGAGATCTCGAGTAGAACACAAACGAGTTGTGGGCGTGGGTGTATACATATTGCTTGCCGTTACTAGTTGATACTTGATTCGGCGGTATTGTGAGATGAAGCGGCCCGGACCGACATTACGCGTACGCTTACGCGAGACAGGTTCCTTCAACTGACATGTAACTTCGTTGCATAAAGATGGCTAGCGGGTGTCTGTCTCTCTCACTTTAGTTGAATCAATTTCAATGAAGAGGGTTCTTTTAGAAGATCAAAAAGCAATCACTACACCACGTTGTGGTTTTGCGTAGGTAAGAACGGTTCTTGCAAACCCGTAGCAGCCACGTAAAATTTGCAACAACAATTAGAGGACGTCTAACTTGTTTTTGCAGGGTATGTTGTGATGTGATATGGCCAATTACATGATGAGATATATGTGATGTATGAGATGATCATGTGTTGTATAGAATATCACGACTTGCATGTCGATGAGTACGGCAACTGGCAGGAGCCATAGAGTTGTCTTTAATTATTGTATGACCTGCGTGTCAATCATTAAGCGCTATGTAATGCTTTACTTTATCGCTAAACGTTAGCAATAGTCGTGGAAGCAACAGTCGGCGCGACAACCTCATGGCGACACGTTGATGGAGATCAAGATGATGGAGATCATGGTGTCATGCCGGTGACGATGGAGATCATGCCGGTGCTTTGGAGATGGAGATCAAAAGCACGAGTTCATGGCCATATCATGTCACTTATGATTTGCATGTGATGTTAATCCTTTTATGCATCTTATTTTGCTTAGGACGACGGTAGCATTATAAGGTGATCCCTCACTTAAATTTCAAGATAAATTGTGTTCTCCCCGAGTGTGCACCGTTGCGAAAGTTCGTCGTTTCGAGACACGCCGTGATGATCAGGTGTGATAGACTCTACGTTCACATACAACGGGTGTAAGCCATGTTGCACGTGCGGAACACTCGGGTTAAACTTGACGAGCCTAGCATGTACAGACATGGCCTCGGAACACAAGAGACCGAAAGGTCGAACATGAGTCATATAGTAGATATGATCAACATGAAGATGTTCACCATTGAAACCACCTCAACTCACGTGATGATCGGACTTGAGTTGGTGGATTTGGATCATGTGACACTCGAATGACCGGAGGGATGTCAATTTGAGTGGGAGTTTTTAAGTAATATGATTAACTAAACTCATTATCATGAACATAGTCAAAATGTCTTTGCAAATTATGTTGTAGATTACTAGCTCGCGTTGTAGCTCCCTTGAATTTTTATATGTTCCTAGAGAAATAGATTTGAAAGATGATGGTAGCAATAATGCGGACTGGGTCCGTGATCTGAGGATTGTCCTCAATGCTGCACAGAAGGCTTATGTCCTTAATGCACCGCTCGGTGTGCCACCCCCTCTAGCGTCGTCTGTAGATGTTGTGAACATCTGACAGGCACGTTCCGATGACTACTTAATAGTTCAGTGCGTCATGCATTACGGCTTAGAATTGAGGCTCCAAAACGTTTTGAACGTCACGGAACATACGAGATGTTCTAAGAGCTGAAATTGGGATCTCAGGCTCGTGCCCGTGTTGAGAGGTATGAGACCTCCAACAAGATTCTTTGCCTGCAAGATGATGGAGAATAGCTCAATCGTTGAGCATGTGCTCAGATTGTCTGGGTACTACAATTGCTTGAATCGAGTGGAAGTTGATCTTCCAGATAAGATAGTGATTGGTATAGTTCTCCAAGTCACTGTCACTAAGCTACTAGAGCTTCGTGATGAACTATAAAAGGCCAGAGATGGAAATAATGATCCCTGAGCTATTCGCGATGTTTGACCCTGCGAAGGTAGAAATCAAGAAGGAGCATCAAGTGTTGATGGTTAGTAAAACCACTAGTTTCAAGAAGGGCAAGGGCAAGGAGGGATACTTCATGGATGGCAAGCCAGTTGCTGCTCCAGTAAAGAAACCCAAGGTTGAACCCAAACCCGAGACTGAGTGCTTCTATTATGAGGGGAACGGTTGCTGAAGTGGAACAACCCTAGATGCTTGGTAGATAAGAAGGTTGGCAACGTCGATAGAAGTATATTTGATATACGTGTTATTGATGTGTACCTTACTAGTACTCCTAGTAGCACCTGGGTATTAGATACCGGTTCGGTTGCTAAGTGTTGGTAACTCGAAATAAAAGCTACGGAATAAATGGAGGCTAAGGGTGAGGTGACGATGAGTGTTGGAAGTGTTTCCAAGGTTGATGTGATCACCATCGCGCGCTCTCTCTACCTTTGGGATTAGTGATGAACCTAAATAAATGTTATTTGGTGTTTGCGTTAAGCATGAACGTGATTAGATCAAGTTTATTGCAATACGGTTATTCATTGCAGTTAGAGAATAATGGTTATTCTATTTACATGAATAATACCTTCAATGGTCATGCACCCAATAAGAGTGGTTTATTGAATCTTGATCGTAGTGATACACATGTTCATAATATTGATGCCAAAAGATACAAAGTTAATAATGATAGTACCACATACTTGTGGCACTGCCGCTAAATGTCATATTGGTGTAAAACGCATGAAGAAACTCCATGCTGATGGATCTTTGGACTCATTCGATTTCGAATCGGTTGAGACATGCGGACCATGCCTCATAGGCAAGATGACTAAAACCCTGTTTTCCGGTATGATGGAGCGGGCAATTGACTTATTGGAAATGATACATGTTGATGTATGCGGTCCAGTGAGTTTTGTAGTGGGCGGTGGATATCATTATTTTCTTACCTTCACTGATGATTTGAGTAGATATAGTGTATATTTACTTAATGAAACACAAGTCTGAATCGTTTGAAAAGTTCAGAGTGAAGTTTGAGATCATCGTGACAAGAAGATAAAATGTCTACGATATGATCGTGGAGGTAAATATCTGAGTTACGAGTTTGGTATATAACTTAAGACAATGTGGAAGTTGTTTCACAACTCACGCCACCTGGAACACCATAGTGTGATGGTGTGTCCGAACGTCGTAGTTGTGCTCTATTAGATATGGTGCGAACTATGATGTCTCTTATCGATTTACCACTATCGTTTTAGGGTTATGCATTAGAGACAACCACATTCACTTTAAAAGGGGCACCATAAGTCCGTTGAGATGACACCGTATGAATTTTGGTTTGGCGGAAACCTAAGCTGTCATTTTTTAATGTTTGGGGCTGCGACGCTTATGTAAAAAAGGGTTTTCACCTAATGAGCTCGAACCCAAAGCGGACAAATGCATCTTCATAGAATACCCTAACGTAACAGTTGGGTGAACCTTCTATCTCAGATCCAAGCACAAAGTGTTTGTTGCTAAAACGGGTCCTTTCTCGAGAAAAAGTTTCTTTCGAAAGATTGAGTGGGAGGTAGATAGAACTTGATGAGGTTGTTGAACCTTTACTTCAACCTGAGAGTAGCGCAGCACAGAAAGATGTTTCTGTAGAGCCCACATTAGTTGAAGAGGAAGTTAATGATGATGATCATGAAGCTTCGGATCAAGTTGCTATCGAACCTCGTAGGTCGACAAGGGCGCGTACTACTCCTGAGTGGTACGGCAGCCCTGTCTTAGAGGTCATGTTGTTGGACAACGATGAACCTACGAGCTATGGAGAAGCGATGATGGGCCCGGATTCCGAGAAATGGTTAGAGGCCATGAAATCCGAGATGGGATCCATGTAAGAAAACAAAGTATGGGCTTTGGAAGTATTACCTGAAGGGCGAAACGCCATTCAGAACAAATGGATCTTTAAAAGGAAGACGGACGCGGACGGTAATGTCACCGTCTATAAAGCTCGACTTGTGGCAAAGGGTTGTTCACAAGTTCAAGGAGTTGACTACGATGAGACTTTCTCACCCGTAGCGATGCTAAAGTCTGTTGGAATTATGTTAGCAGTTGCTGCATTTTTCAATTATGAAATCTGGCAGATGGATGTCAAAGCATCGTTTCCTTAACGGTATCCGTGAGGAAAGGTTGTATATGATACAACCGGAAGGTTTTGTCAGTCCTAAGGATGCTAAAATGTATGCAAACTCCAGCGATCCTTCTATGGACTGGAGCAAGCATCTCGGAGTTGGAATATACACTTTGATGAGGTGATCAAAGTTTTTATGTCTATACAAAGTTTATGAGAAACTTGTATTTACAATAGAGTGAGTGGGAGCACTATAGAATTTCTGATAAGTATATGTGGTTGACATATTGTTGATCGGAAATAATGTAGAATTTCTGGAAAGCATAAAGGGTTGTTTGAAAAGGAGTTTTTCAAAGGAAAACCTGGAATGAAGCTACTTAAATATTGGGCATCTTGATCTATAGAGGTAGATCAAGACGTCTGATAGAACTTTCAATGAGTACATACCTTCACAAGATTTTGAAAGAGTTCAAAATGGATCAGTCAAAGAAAGAGTTCTTGCCTGATTTGTAAGGTGTGGAATTGAGTGAGACTCAAAGCTCGACCACGGCAAAAGAAAGAGAAAGGACGAAGGTCGTCCCCTATGCCTTATCCATAGGCTCTGCATAGTATGCCAAGCTGTGTACCGCACCTAGTGTGTGCCTTGCCATGAGTCTGTCAAGGGGTACAAGAATGGTCCAGGAGTGGATCACTGGACAGCGGTCAAGATTATCCTTAGTAACTAGACGACTAAGGAAATATTTCTCGATTATGGAGGTGATGAAGAGTTCGTCGTAAAGGGTTACGTCGATGCAAGCTTTGACACCTATCCGGACGACTCTAAGTAGCAGTCAGGATACATATAGTGGAACAGCCATTTGGAATAGCTCCAAGTGGAGTGTGGTAGCAGTGTCTACAGTATGACATAGAGATTTGTAAAGTACACACGGATCTGAATGTCGCAGACCCGTTGACTAAAGACCTCTCTCACATGCAAAGCATGATCGAACCCCGAAACTCATTGGGTGTTAGAACAATGTAAATCACATAGTGATGTGAACTAGATTATTGACTCTAGTGCAAGTGGGAGACTGTTGGAAATATGCCCTAGAGGCAATAATAAATTGGTTATTATTATATTTCCTTGTTCATGATAATCGTTTATTATCCATGCTATAATTGTATTGATTGGAAACTAAAATACATGTGTGGGTACATAGACAAACACTGTGTCCCTAGTAAGCCTCTAGTTGACTAGCTCGTTGATCAAAAGATGGTGAAGGTTTCCTAGCCATGGACATGAGATGTCATTTGATAATGGGATCACATCATTAGGAGAATGATGTGATGGACAAGACCCAAACTGTAAACGTAGCATATGATCGTGTCAGTTTATTGCTATTGTTTTCTGCATGTCAAGTATCTGTTCCTATGACCATGAGATCATGCAACTCCCTGACATCGGAGGAGTACCTTGTGTGTATCAAACGTCGCAACGTAACTGGGTGACTATAAAGGTGCTCTACAGGTATCTCTGAGGATGTCTGTTGGGTTGGCATGGATCAAGACTGGGATTTGTTACTCCGTGTGACGGAGAGGTATCTCAGGGCCCACTCGGTAATACAACATCACAATGAGCCTTGCAAGCAATGTGACTAAAGTGTTAGCCACGAGATCTTGTATTACGGAACGAGTAAAGAGACTTGCCGGTAACGAGATTGAACTAGGTATAGAGATACCGACGATCGAATCTCGGGCAAGTAACATACCGAAGAACAAAGGGAACAGCATACGGGATTAACTGAATCCTTGACATAGAGGTTCGACCGATAAAGATCTTCGTAGAATATGTAGGAGCCAATATGGGCATCCAGGTCCCGCTATTGGTTATTGACCGTAGAGGTGTCTCGGTCATGTCTACATAGTTCTCGAACCCGCAGGGTCTACACACTTAACGTTTGGTGACGATATAAGTATAGTTGAGTTGTTATGTTGGTGACCGAAAGTTGTTCGGAGTCCCGGATGAGATCCCGGACATGACGAGGAGATCTGGAATAGTCCGGAGGTAAAGATTTATATATGGGATAATAGTGTTTGGTCTCCGGAAGGGTTCCGGAATTCACCGGAAGGAGTTTCGGATGTTTCCCGAAATGTTCGGGTACGAGAACACTTTATTTGGGCCAAGGGGTAAAGCCCACGAGGCTTTAGGAAGGTGCAAAAGGAAGTTTTGCGGAGGCCAGGGGCCAGACGCCAGGGACCCTGGCGTCTGGGGCCAGACGCCGAGGACCCTGGCGTCTGGTCCTGGAGTCCGAGCAGGACTCTTGCCTTGCGGGCCAAACCGACTTTGAGGAGGCTTTTTCTCCAAGTTTCGACCCCAGGGCTCAACATATAAATAGAGGGGCAGGGCTAGCACCCGGAAGACATCAAGATTTCCCCAAGCCGTGTGCGGCAACCCTAACCCTCTAGTTCCTACGTCATAATCTCCGTAGCGCTTGGCGAAGCCCTGCAGAGATTGTTCCTCACCACCATCACCACGCCGTCGTGCTGCCGGAACTCATCTACTACTTCACCATCGCTCGCTGGATCGAGGAGGTGAAGGCGTCATCAAGCCGTACGTGTGTTGAACGCGGAGGTGCCGTCCGTTCGGCACTAGTTCGTGATCGGTTCGAGGGACGACTTGCGATTTGGATCGCGGAGACGTTCGACTACATCAACCGCGTTTCTTAACGCTTCCGCTTAGCGATCTACAAGGGTATGTAGATTCACTCTCCCTCTCGTAGATGCTCATCACCATGGATAGATCTTGTGTGTGCGTAGGAAAATTTTTGTTTCCCATGCAACGTTCCCCAACAGTGGTATCAGAGCTAGGTCTATGCGTAGATGAGATCTCGAGTAGAACACAAACGAGTTGTGGGCGTGGGTGTATACATATTGCTTGCCGTTACTAGTTGATACTTGATTCGGCGGTATTGTGAGATGAAGCGGCCCGGACCGACATTACGCGTACGCTTACGCGAGACAGGTTCCTTCAACTGACATGTAACTTCGTTGCATAAAGATGGCTAGCGGGTGTCTGTCTCTCTCACTTTAGTTGAATCAATTTCAATGAAGAGGGTTCTTTTAGAAGATCAAAAAGCAATCACTACACCACGTTGTGGTTTTGCGTAGGTAAGAACGGTTCTTGCAAACCCGTAGCAGCCACGTAAAATTTGCAACAACAATTAGAGGACGTCTAACTTGTTTTTGCAGGGTATGTTGTGATGTGATATGGCCAATTACATGATGAGATATATGTGATGTATGAGATGATCATGTGTTGTATAGAATATCACGACTTGCATGTCGATGAGTACGGCAACTGGCAGGAGCCATAGAGTTGTCTTTAATTATTGTATGACCTGCGTGTCAATCATTAAGCGCTATGTAATGCTTTACTTTATCGCTAAACGTTAGCAATAGTCGTGGAAGCAACAGTCGGCGCGACAACCTCATGGCGACACGTTGATGGAGATCAAGATGATGGAGATCATGGTGTCATGCCGGTGACGATGGAGATCATGCCGGTGCTTTGGAGATGGAGATCAAAAGCACGAGTTCATGGCCATATCATGTCACTTATGATTTGCATGTGATGTTAATCCTTTTATGCATCTTATTTTGCTTAGGACGACGGTAGCATTATAAGGTGATCCCTCACTTAAATTTCAAGATAAATTGTGTTCTCCCCGAGTGTACACCGTTGCGAAAGTTCGTCGTTTCGAGACACGCCGTGATGATCGGGTGTGATAGACTCTACGTTCACATACAACGGGTGTAAGCCATGTTGCACGTGCGGAACACTCGGGTTAAACTTGACGAGCCTAGCATGTACAGACAAGGCCTCGGAACACAAGAGACCGAAAGGTCGAACATGAGTCATATAGTAGATATGATCAACATGAAGATGTTCACCATTGAAACCACCTCAACTCACGTGATGATCGGACTTGAGTTGGTGGATTTGGATCATGTGACACTCGAATGACCGGAGGGATGTCAATTTGAGTGGGAGTTTTTAAGTAATATGATTAACTAAACTCATTATCATGAACATAGTCAAAATGTCTTTGCAAATTATGTTGTAGATTACTAGCTCGCGCTGTAGCTCCCTTGAATTTTTATATGTTCCTAGAGAAATAGATTTGAAAGATGATGGTAGCAATAATGCGGACTGGGTCCGTGATCTGAGGATTGTCCTCAATGCTGCACAGAAGGCTTATGTCCTTAATGCACCGCTCGGTGTGCCACCCCCTCTAGCGTCGTCTGTAGATGTTGTGAACATCTGACAGGCACGTTCCGATGACTACTTAATAGTTCAGTGCGTCATGAATTACGGCTTAGAATTGAGGCTCCAAAACGTTTTGAACGTCACGGAACATACGAGATGTTCTAAGAGCTGAAATTGGGATCTCAGGCTCGTTCCCGTGTTGAGAGGTATGAGACCTCCAACAAGATTCTTTGCCTGCAAGATGATGGAGAATAGCTCAATCGTTGAGCATGTGCTCAGATTGTCTGGGTACTACAATTGCTTGAATCGGGTGGAAGTTGATCTTCCAGATAAGATAGTGATTGGTATAGTTCTCCAAGTCACTGTCACTAAGCTACTAGAGCTTCGTGATGAACTATAAAAGGCCAGAGATGGAAATAATGATCCCTGAGCTATTCGCGATGTTTGACCCTGCGAAGGTAGAAATCAAGAAGGAGCATCAAGTGTTGATGGTTAGTAAAACCACTAGTTTCAAGAAGGGAAAGGGCAAGGAGGGATACTTCATGGATGGCAAGCCAGTTGCTGCTCCAGTAAAGAAACCCAGGGTTGAACCCAAACCCGAGACTGAGTGCTTCTATTATGAGGAGAACGGTTGCTGAAGTGGAACAACCCTAGATGCTTGGTAGATAAGAAGGTTGGCAACGTCGACAGAAGTATATTTGATATACGTGTTATTGATGTGTACCTTACTAGTACTCCTAGTAGCACCTGGGTATTAGATACCGGTTCGGTTGCTAAGTGTTGGTAACTCGAAATAAAAGCTACGGAATAAACGGAGGCTAAGGGTGAGGTGACGATGAGTGTTGGAAGTGTTTCCAAGGTTGATGTGATCACCATCGCGCGCTCTCTCTACCTTTGGGATTAGTGATGAACCTAAATAAATGTTATTTGGTGTTTGCGTTAAGCATGAACGTGATTAGATCAAGTTTATTGCAATACGGTTATTCATTGCAGTTAGAGAATAATGGTTATTCTATTTACATGAATAATACCTTCAATGGTCATGCACCCAATAAGAGTGGTTTATTGAATCTTGATCGTAGTGATACACATGTTCATAATATTGATGCCAAAAGATACAAAGTTAATAATGATAGTACCACATACTTGTGGCACTGCCGCTAAATGTCATATTGGTGTAAAACGCATGAAGAAACTCCATGCTGATGGATCTTTGGACTCATTCGATTTTGAATCGGTTGAGACATGCGGACCATGCCTCATAGGCAAGATGACTAAAACCCCGTTTTCCGGTATGATGGAGCGGGCAATTGACTTATTGGAAATGATACATGTTGATGTATGCGGTCCAGTGAGTTTTGTAGTGGGCGGTGGATATCGTTATTTTCTTACCTTCACTGATGATTTGAGTAGATATAGTGTATATTTACTTAATGAAACACAAGTCTGAATCGTTTGAAAAGTTCAGAGTGAAGTTTGAGATCATCGTGACAAGAAGATAAAATGTCTACGATATGATCGTGGAGGTAAATATCTGAGTTACGAGTTTGGTATATAACTTAAGACAATGTGGAAGTTGTTTCACAACTCACGCCACCTGGAACACCATAGTGTGATGGTGTGTCCGAACGTCGTAGTTGTGCTCTATTAGATATGGTGCGAACTATGATGTCTCTTATCGATTTACCACTATCGTTTTAGGGTTATGCATTAGAGACAACCACATTCACTTTAAAAGGGGCACCATAAGTCCGTTGAGATGACACCGTATGAATTTTGGTTTGGCGGAAACCTAAGCTGTCATTTTTTAATGTTTGGGGCTGCGACGCTTATGTAAAAAAGGGTTTTCACCTAATGAGCTCGAACCCAAAGCGGACAAATGCATCTTCATAGAATACCCTAACGTAACAGTTGGGTGAACCTTCTATCTCAGATCCAAGCACAAAGTGTTTGTTGCTAAAACGGGTCCTTTCTCGAGAAAAAGTTTCTTTCGAAAGATTGAGTGGGAGGTAGATAGAACTTGATGAGGTTGTTGAACCTTTACTTCAACCTGAGAGTAGCGCAGCACAGAAAGATGTTTCTGTAGAGCCCACATTAGTTGAAGAGGAAGTTAATGATGATGATCATGAAGCTTCGGATCAAGTTGCTATCGAACCTCGTAGGTCGACAAGGGCGCGTACTACTCCTGAGTGGTACGGCAGCCCTGTCTTAGAGGTCATGTTGTTGGACAACGATGAACCTACGAGCTATGGAGAAGCGATGATGGGCCCGGATTCCGAGAAATGGTTAGAGGCCATGAAATCCGAGATGGGATCCATGTAAGAAAACAAAGTATGGGCTTTGGAAGTATTACCTGAAGGGCGAAACGCCATTCAGAACAAATGGATCTTTAAAAGGAAGACGGACGCGGACGGTAATGTCACCGTCTATAAAGCTCGACTTGTGGTAAAGGGTTGTTCACAAGTTCAAGGAGTTGACTACGATGAGACTTTCTCACCCGTAGCGATGCTAAAGTCTGTTGGAATTATGTTAGCAGTTGCTGCATTTTTCAATTATGAAATCTGGCAGATGGATGTCAAAACATCGTTTCCTTAACGGTATCCGTGAGGAAAGGTTGTATATGATACAACCGGAAGGTTTTGTCAGTCCTAAGGATGCTAAAATGTATGCAAACTCCAGCGATCCTTCTATGGACTGGAGCAAGCATCTCGGAGTTGGAATATACACTTTGATGAGGTGATCAAAGTTTTTATGTCTATACAAAGTTTATGAGAAACTTGTATTTACAATAGAGTGAGTGGGAGCACTATAGAATTTCTGATAAGTATATGTGGTTGACATATTGTTGATCGGAAATAATGTAGAATTTCTGGAAAGCATAAAGGGTTGTTTGAAAAGGAGTTTTTCAAAGGAAAACCTGGAATGAAGCTACTTAAATATTGGGCATCTTGATCTATAGAGGTAGATCAAGACGTCTGATAGAACTTTCAATGAGTACATACCTTCACAAGATTTTGAAAGAGTTCAAAATGGATCAGTCAAAGAAAGAGTTCTTGCCTGATTTGTAAGGTGTGGAATTGAGTGAGACTCAAAGCTCGACCACGGCAGAAGAAAGAGAAAGGACGAAGGTCGTCCCCTATGCCTTATCCATAGGCTCTGCATAGTATGCCAAGCTGTGTACCGCACCTAGTGTGTGCCTTGCCATGAGTCTGTCAAGGGGTACAAGAATGGTCCAGGAGTGGATCACTGGACAGCGGTCAAGATTATCCTTAGTAACTAGACGACTAAGGAAATATTTCTCGATTATGGAGGTGATGAAGAGTTCGTCGTAAAGGGTTACGTCGATGCAAGCTTTGACACCTATCCGGACGACTCTAAGTAGCAGTCAGGATACATATAGTGGAACAGCCATTTGGAATAGCTCCAAGTGGAGTGTGGTAGCAGTGTCTACAGTATGACATAGAGATTTGTAAAGTACACACGGATCTGAATGTCGCAGACCCGTTGACTAAAGACCTCTCTCACATGCAAAGCATGATCGAACCCCGAAACTCATTGGGTGTTAGAACAATGTAAATCACATAGTGATGTGAACTAGATTATTGACTCTAGTGCAAGTGGGAGACTGTTGGAAATATGCCCTAGAGGCAATAATAAATTGGTTATTATTATATTTCCTTGTTCATGATAATCGTTTATTATCCATGCTATAATTGTATTGATTGGAAACTAAAATACATGTGTGGGTACATAGACAAACACTGTGTCCCTAGTAAGCCTCTAGTTGACTAGCTCGTTGATCAAAAGATGGTGAAGGTTTCCTAGCCATGGACATGAGATGTCATTTGATAACGGGATCACATCATTAGGAGAATGATGTGATGGACAAGACCCAAACTGTAAACGTAGCATATGATCGTGTCAGTTTATTGCTATTGTTTTCTGCATGTCAAGTATCTGTTCCTATGACCATGAGATCATGCAACTCCCTGACATCGGAGGAGTACCTTGTGTGTATCAAACGTCGCAACGTAACTGGGTGACTATAAAGGTGCTCTACAGGTATCTCCGAGGATGTCTGTTGGGTTGGCATGGATCAAGACTGGGATTTGTTACTCCGTGTGACGGAGAGGTATCTCAGGGCCCACTCGGTAATACAACATCACAATGAGCCTTGCAAGCAATGTGACTAAAGTGTTAGCCACGAGATCTTGTATTACGGAACGAGTAAAGAGACTTGCCGGTAACGAGATTGAACTAGGTATAGAGATACCGACGATCGAATCTCGGGCAAGTAACATACCGAAGAACAAAGGGAACAGCATGCGGGATTAACTGAATCCTTGACATAGAGGTTCGACCGATAAAGATCTTCGTAGAATATGTAGGAGCCAATATGGGCATCCAGGTCCCGCTATTGGTTATTGACCGTAGAGGTGTCTCGGTCATGTCTACATAGTTCTGGAACCCGCAGGGTCTACACACTTAACGTTTGGTGACGATATAAGTATAGTTGAGTTGTTATGTTGGTGACCGAAAGTTGTTCGGAGTCCCGGATGAGATCCCGGACATGACGAGGAGATCTGGAATAGTCCGGAGGTAAAGATTTATATATGGGATAATAGTGTTTGGTCTCCGGAAGGGTTCCGGAATTCACCGGAAGGAGTTTCGGATGTTTCCCGAAATGTTCGGGTACGAGAACACTTTATTTGGGCCAAGGGGTAAAGCCCATGAGGCTTTAGGAAGGTGCAAAAGGAAGTTTTGCGGAGGCCAGGGGCCAGACGCCAGGGACCCTGGCGTCTGGGGCCAGACGCCGAGGACCCTGGCGTCTGGTCCTGGAGTCCGAGCAGGACTCTTGCCTTGCGGGCCAAACCGACTTTGAGGAGGCTTTTTCTCCAAGTTTCGACCCCAGGGCTCAACATATAAATAGAGGGGCAGGGCTAGCACCCGGAAGACATCAAGATTTCCCCAAGCCGTGTGCGGCAACCCTAACCCTCTAGTTCCTACGTCATAATCTCCGTAGCGCTTGGCGAAGCCCTGCAGAGATTGTTCCTCACCACCATCACCACGCCGTCGTGCTGCCGGAACTCATCTACTACTTCACCATCGCTCGCTGGATCGAGGAGGTGAAGGCGTCATCAAGCCGTACGTGTGTTGAACGCGGAGGTGCCGTCCGTTCGGCACTAGTTCGTGATCGGTTCGAGGGACGACTTGCGATTTGGATCGCGGAGACGTTCGACTACATCAACCGTGTTTCTTAACGCTTCCGCTTAGCGATCTACAAGGGTATGTAGATTCACTCTCCCTCTCGTAGATGCTCAACACCATGGATAGATCTTGTGTGTGCGTAGGAAAATTTTTGTTTCCCATGCAACGTTCCCCAACATGGATCCCTAGGGACGGGGACGCTTATCTCCCTGGGCTGTTTAATCAGGAATGGAGCGAATGGCGCGGAGAATGGTGCTGGATCAAGAACGATAGGTTCCCTGACTCTGCAAGCCCAGAACGAAGAAGTTGAAGCACGTCGAGGGCTGGGACCACTTTGACGACAAGGATGCCCAGCTCAAAATCGCCACGACCCGCGTTCTCCGCCTCAGGGCCGCAGGCCTCACCATCGAGATGGTGGGGGCCGACTTCCTTCGCTGTCGTATTGCCCCTCTTTAGAATAGAGGAAGACCTGCTTGGGATTACCAGAATGCGGCCGACATCATGCGGGTGAACACAGGGCTTCACACCAACCTGACGGTGATGCAGCACGCGGCTCTCTGCGGCATGCTCTTTCGTGCCGGCGGCAAGTTTAACTGGCCGGCAGGCGTGGTGCCGCTATGCAACAACTCCGCCAAGGATGCTATCATCGCCATGATGCCATCTTGCAACGCCCAAGGTGTCGAGGGGAGTTGGCAAGCACCACCCGAAGACGCGGTGAGAAGATGGTTGTTGGTGGAGAAACCCATCCGAGAGGAGAAGGACTTCTACCACGACACCACTCAGGTGGAGCTGGAGCATATTGCCAGGAGAGCGGCAGAGGCAAAGTTGGCTGGTGGTGCCAATGGCTCCGGCTCTGCTGCAGCCAATGCTGAGGAGGGGAACGAGGAAGGGCTGGCAAGCGAGTCACCGGAGGAGTCTGTCGGGAGGCGAGAGCAACTTGTCGGAGGTCAGAGTAAAGAGGCCACTGAGGAGCAGGCGCTCAAGGAGCCCCTTGCTCCGGCAAGGAGGACTCGTGTCCTCCGAAGAGCCGTTTCTGGGGAGCTGGTTTGCTCTTCGCCCTCGGGTGAGGAGGTTGCAGGTGGGGAGGCGACCGGCGAGGTTGCCGGGCGACGAGAGACTCAATGCCAAACCCCTCAACAGCAGCGAACGCGGCGTACTTCTACGAAGAGTACAGCCGTGCCGGCTGCCGGAGTGGCCGGGTCATTTCGTCCTGCTGTGCCTGTGGCAACCAAACGGGCCATGACTTCTACCCTGCCGCATTCCTCCAGTAGCAGGCCCGAAGGCTTGTATGATCTCTCCATCCTTAGCGATGAGGAGGAGGAAGAGGAGTATATATCCCCAATTTCCTTCATTCAATTCTTGATTTCTTGCATGCATTAACTTGACTTGCTTCGCCTTGCCTTGGTCGACAGTGACAGGGAAACCCTGGCGCAAAGGATGGCCAAGAGGACGAGGACCAGAGCAGAAGAGGAGCCGGCAACAAGCATGGCGCCGGATGACGAAGTATCGGAAACCAGCCCCCAGCGTGAGGCCACTATTCACTTTCCTTTGGCGAGCGTGGGTGTTGATATGTTCACTGCTGACATCGGCACGGGAGCAGCAGAAGAGCGTCACGAGGAGGAACGCCCGGAGGCTGATCCAACAGGGACGTCTCCATCAACCGCTCCCCCGGCAAGCGGTTCTCCGGCAAGGTCCTCCACAGACGAGGCCGTTCGTACTGATGAAGCGCCGGCAACCGTGGCTGCCGGCAACCAGGCGACGACAACCGAAGTTGCCGGGGAGGAGATTATCCCTCCTCAACAGTCTCAGTCTGGTATGCCTTCTACCGTCGAGTAGCTTTCTCTTTTTTTTTCTTGAACTTGATCTGAGTCTTAATTTCTTCTCCTCCCCATCCTTTCAGATTTACCTTTATCTGACGACATGGACGTCGATTCCACCATCGAGGAGATCACGAAGGACGCCGCCAACGAGTCCAGCAACATTGCTGCCGGTGAGGCCATCAGGATGACTGACGAGGAGACCGCCAAGGCTGCTCACGAAGAGGCCACTGCGGGTGCTGCTGACGAAGGCGGCAATTAGAATGTCGAGGCCACTGAAGATATTCCTGTCTCAGGAGCGCCAAGCGCTAACTTGGCACGGAGGGCGATCTTGGCCGGCAAGGTGGTCGCCGACGACCACCCCTTGACATCTGAAGAACCCTTCTCAAGCAGATACTTGAAAGTTGGCAACAATCTATTCGTCAACCTTCCTGGGACATCAAGCATCGGGGTGCCTATGGAAGGAGAGATCTTGGACGGTGAAGTCCTTACTGCTGCCGGACTTGAGGTTGTTAACGAGCTGCCTGCCAACATCAACGAGACCAAGGAGCAGCAACTCCTCAAAGCCATGAGCGAGAACTACCGGAAACTCCAGGCGTGCCACCGCGACCGCACGGATAACTTGGACTCCAGGGCGTCCGTCCTTGACAAGGCGGAGGATGATTTCAAGAGACGCATAGAAGAAATGCAGATTTGGTATGCGGAATGCCTCCAAGACCTCTATGAACGTCAAACTCAGCTCGCCAAGGCCCAGGAGAAGTTCATTCTGGAAAAGGCTGATGCCGAGAAGGCACAGGAGGAGGCTGCATGGAAGATAGCAATGGAGGAGGCAAAGTTGAATGAGTGCAGGGTCGGCCTTGACACTTATGAGGAAGAGCTTGCCGCTCGTGAAGCCGGGCTTGCTGCTACGCTTCATGGCAAGGACAACGAGATCCAGGCTCTTGTTGCCCAACAAACCCAGGAACTACGGCAGAAGCACAAAGAGGCTATCGAGGCTCAAGCCACAGAGCATGCCGGCAAGATCAAGGAGGCCATCAATGCTGCCGGAGCTGCAGAGGTCGCCAAGATCGAACTGGAAAACAAAGTGCGAGCACTCAAAGCAAACCTTGGTGCCAACGGCAAAGAGATCTCGGTGCTCAAAGCATATGCGGAGAAGGCAGTCCACACCCTGGCAGGGCTGCAAACTTCGGTATCGACCAAGAACAAAGAGCTCGCCAAGGCCAAAGACATGATCGAAGATCACAAGCTGAAGCTAAACACCTTGGGGCTATCTCTTGACGAAGCTGAAAAGCGTGAGAAGACCTTGACGAAGGAACTTCAGGACGAGAAGTCAAAACTTGCAAGTGCCGCGACTTCCTTCAACAAGCTCAAGGACGCCAACAGGCTTTGGGCCGACCGGCTTGTGGTCGCTGCGGGGAATATTTCCATCAATCTACACGCCCTAGGCTTGTCGGAATACCACTACTCCACTGCCGAAAGCTTGAGTGAGGCGCTGAAGAAACACCACGGGGCTCGAGCTGCATATCTTGCCAACCAGTCCCGCAGGCTTTGCCGAGATGTCCTCTTCAAGATGCTCAGGAAAGTGGTGTACCGAAACCCAAACATCGACCTTTCCAAGGTCTTCGTGAGCCTGCCCAAGGGCGCCAACACCAGGGCGTCGATGAGCTTGTTGCGCCCATCGCTGATAGGGTTAGCCAAATCCCCAGGAAAGAGGGCGGGGTCACGAGCTAGGCTCGCCACCTTTGCCACGTGTAAGATCATGCAAAAGACATGTTTATCTTAAATCAGAATTGCACTTGGCCTTGATGTACTATAACTTGTGTTTTAGATGGATGTATGTGCGTTGTTCTCCTTATTCCATTCTGTCTTTGCATGATTTTTGTACCCTATGCTTGCCGGAAACTTGCCGGTGCGCACACCCTTGCCGCAAGCGCTTGGGGAACAGTTCCTTAGCAGCTTGCCGGAAGTGACGCTGCCGGCAAGGTCACACTTGACGGTCACAATGCGGCTGCTTAGGTTGCTGAGCGGACTCAAAGCAAAGTAAGAGCGCGGTTGATCACGACAAGGTTCCTTAGCGTGCAAGTTTCTCATACAAAGGCCAAAGTCATTCAAGGAGAACCGCAACTACAACAAAGAATTTATTTTAAAGTTTTGAAACTTAGCTCATTCCTTGCTGTACTTCTTGCCGTAGGGCGATATCTCGAACGCGTCCTTTGGTATCCATACCGTCACTCCCCCCGGGTAATTTGTACACGAGGAATCCTTCCTTCCTTTAAGAAAAAGAAAGAAGAGAAAAGAGGAGGCTGGAACCTCGACAGTTCGTTAATCACCTTATGCAAGGCAAAATGTAACACAAGACTGCCTGCAACACATAAATATATATGTACTTTGACAAAGAATTGTGAAACATTTAACTTTTATTTATTATGCACGGGGTCTGCGCCCGGCTTTGTACAAAGGATTACATGCCTTGACGGCAAACTTGTACAAAAGAGGTTGTCGGGCAGCCCGGCAACCGCGCCTTACGGGTAAAACTTACGAAGATGCTCAATATTTCATGAGTTTAGCACCGGAGTGCCATCTTTGGTCTCTAGGTGGACTGTGCCAGGCCTAGTGACTCGTATTACCCGGTAAGGGCCCTCCCACTTCAGCGTCAACTTGTTTTTTACCCTTCGTGGATCGAATCCGACGAGGAACAAGGTCACCTTCCTCAAGGTCCCCGGTGTTCACTTTGCAGCTAAGGTAGCGGCGCAAAGCTTGCTGGTACCATGCAGCACGGGCAGCAGCCTGGAAACGATCTTCCTCAAGGAGCGTGGCATTGTCATGCCGCGGCTCATCTTGGTCCTCCTCATTGAAGGCCAAGACTCGAGGTGACCCGTATTTGAGTTCCGTGGGGAGTATTACTTCTACACCAAGGCTTGCTTCCTGACCTTCTGCTTGACGGGTCTCACATGAGGGCAGACAGCAAGGTGGTGCTCAATTGCCTTCCTAAGAACTTCAGGGATGTCAGATACTTGCCGGGCAAGCACACTGGCATTCACCCATAGGTAGGCAATGAGCTCGACTCCCTATTTGTCACCGAGAGTGGCACTTTCAGAAAAAGTGCCACTCGTCCCATCCCCCTTCGCAGAAACTTGTTTGGTCGTGGACGCGGAAGCCTTGGCTCTCTTGCTCTTGCCGGTAGAGCTCTCTGGTGTGTCCTCGACAGGCATGCTGCACTCTGAAGTGCGTTTCCCAGAGTCCTTCCTAGAGGTCTTGCCGGTCTTCTTCTTCTCTCCCCCGGGAGCTTTGACGGCAGGGGCAAGTGCCTCGATGGCAGTTGCCGCCGCTGTCTCCTGGTAGAGCTTGTCAGCACAGATGATTGCGTCCATGTAGTTTGACTTGATGGTGAGGACCCCCATCGGCCCCGGCATCTTGATGACGTTGTACGCATAGTGCGACGCGGCCATAAACTTTGCCAGGGCTGGGCGTCCCAGAATCCCGTTGTACGGCAGCGGCATCTTGACGATGTCGAAGGTAATCTTCTCCGTCCGATGGTTGAGCTCGCTACCGAATGTGACCGGCAATGTGACTTGGCCCTTCGGCTTGTTTCTCCCCGGACTGATCCCTTGGAAACTGCCTGTCTCCTCGAGATCCTTGTCGGGGATCTGCAGCCTCTTGATCACATCCGGAGAGATCACGTTCAAGCTAGCCCCACCATCAACCAGAACCTTTGTCACCTTGAGGTTGTGAATTGTTGGTGAGACCAACAACGGCAAACACCCGACCGCAGTGGTGCGATCAGGGTGGTCCTCGGCGTCAAAGACGATGGGTGAGTGCGACCACTTGAGTGGCTTCTGTGCCTCCATCACCGGCTCTGTTGCATTGACTTCGCGGATCCACTGCTTTAGTTGCCGGTGCGAGGATCAACACACATGGCATCCACCGCCTTTTGGAACTCCTTGTCGGACCTGCCTCCATCCTCATCACTATCGTCCTCTTCTTGCTGGCCCTAAGCAACCTTCTCTTTTGGCTGCTTGGCCTTGCCGCGGCGGCCTTCGCGGCCACCGTGGTCTTGCTTGCCAGACCCACCAGCACCATCTTGGCCCTTCTCCTTGTCACGCTTCTCGTACTCTTGCTTCTGCTTTTCAGCAAGTTGCTCTACTTGCCGGCATTGCTGGAGGTCGTGGCCTTTGGTGTGGTGGATCTTGCAGTACGGCCCGCCGGTCTTGCCGGCCTTCTCGCCTGCCGCAGCTTCCCGGCAGCCATCGCACCCGGCAACCTCCTTGCTGGGGATGTCTGCCTTCGGCTTCTTGGTGGTGTTGGTGTCGCCTGAGCTCTCGACGGCCAGTACAGTCTTGTTTTTGCGCTTTCTGTTGCGGGGTTGATGCGTCGTCGTCCTCAGAGTTGATGCGTCGTCGTCCTCGGAGTCGACGAATGCACCAGCATCTTCCCCGGGGAGTCGCCTCCCTTCCTCAGCACGTGCACACCTATCCGCCAAGGTGTATAGATCGTTGATGGTCTTGACCTACTCGACATTCATCTCTGACCGCATCCTGCGGTTGCGCACATTCGTGTGGAACGCGGCAACAACAGCTGCGGGATGGATGTCGGGGATGTTGTGGTGCACACGGCTGAACCGTTGTATGTACTTGCGGAGGTTCTCTCCATCCCTTTGGGGGATCACCTGCAAATCGCTGGGCTGGCCCAGGAGCTTGTGGCCACCCTGGTAGGTGCCAACGAAATGATGGCATAGATCCGCCCAAGAAGAAATGGAGCCCTCAGGCAGGTTCATCAACCACGACGTGACGTTGGGCCGAAGCGCTAACAGGAAGTAGTTGGCGAGCACCTTCTCATCCCGTCCCCCTGCAGCCTCCACCATGATGGTGTAGATGCCAAGGAACTCGGCTGGGTTGAGCATGCCATCGTACTTGTCGGGCAGCTCCGGCTGGAAGGCACGGGCAGACGGCTAGCGAACTTACCGCAGCTCACGAGTAAACGCTTGGCACCCCACATCGTAGGGCAAGTACCCAGCGGCTACTGGAGCGAGCACGTTCACTGCCGGCCTGGCACGGTCATCAGATTGACGGCGTGCTTCCCGGCGCCACTCGATCTTCGTGCGGGCGTCTTTGTCGCACCGCTCGCGGAGCACTTGGCACTGATCTTGGCTGCACCGCGGATCCGACGAAGCCATAGACAGCACGTCCTGGTCGTCCAATTGGCGGACCGGTCGCTGTGACGGTGGGGGTGCCGAGGCGACATCACCGTTGGCGCGGCGTCTCCGACAAGGTAGCCGGACGGTCCCGCCAGCATGGTGGGTTGTCGCCGCGAGGGCCCCACGTCTTGTGTTTTGCCGGGATCGGCAAAACTGATGAGACTCTGAATGGTAGCTCTCCATTCGTCCATCTTGTCCGGGCTTGACAGGAAGTTCAAAAGTATTTGAACCCGCGCCATGACCTCTACCGCCGTGGTTGGCATGGCTGGGAGCACAGAACAAGGTGTCGCTCGACTCCTGGCAGAGCCAGAAGGAACTTCATTACGTCCATGCCGTCGCGGCTCATGCTCGCCAACAGGCGGACGTGGTGGTGGCGGCGGTGCTCCGTGAACAATCGGAAGTTGCTGCATAGGGATCTCGCCTTGCGATCGTCTGGAACCGCTAGCAACGGGGGGGAGCGTGTCGTGCCCATCTTGCGATGGTTGCGGCGTACACCTCCCCGCGCCGTTGTTGGACGTCGCCGCTACATTCTTGGATGTTGCGGCGGCTTGGTTCTGGGTCGCAGCAGTATGAACTATGTCTTGGAAGTTGACTGGCTGCGACGTCGCCGGTCCTGTGGCTAGGCTCAGCAACGTGGCAGGGGTGTTGGGCACCCGCACCACTTGCACCTCCTGCCCCACCTGTCCCAACAGTAGCGCCCGCGCCGGCTGCGCCGCCCGCGGTCGCCTTGGAAGGTGGCTTGGACGTGGTAGGAGCCGTCGTGGCTCCACCCTTCTTCTTCGGCGCCGTCGACGAAGATGATGAAGTTGGTACTCACACTACCAAAAAGCCGATTTGTGACACACAATCCCCCTACCTGGCGCGCCAAAGATGTCATGGGAAGCGACGATCTATGGGACCGAACGGGCCCCTTTGCGATTCGGCCCAGGGGACATGCATCATTTGTCTTTTTTAACTGAAGCTATCATCTGCCTGCTACCATTAGTTTTGGATCTATCCACCGGTTGCTACCATCAGTCTGGATTTCTGCATGCACCCCTTAGGCCTTACATAATTTGACTATGTTTTTTTATTATGCATGTCAGTTATTGTACACAATCGTACAGAACATGTAGAGAAAAAGAGAAGAGCGTTGCGTGGGAATATAATGTCATGCAGACGTCGCTCCATGGTGGGCGCAATGGCAGCCCCCCTCCCCCCATTCCAAATTGTATTCCAGAGGAAGATAACTGTTCAGAGGGGGATTCAGAGGGAGCAGACCAATCCTATTTACCCCCTGAGGTGTTTGCTCTAACTTGGCATGCTGATGTTGGTCATATCATGCATATGGCGCCTTGCATTGCTTACTTTATACATCATATATGTCATCAGCTTAGTTTAGACATGCTTTGTGTGAATGCCACCTATTTGGTTTCTATATCATATATGTGAATTATGCAGTGCCATCTTGTGTAGCCAGGCATCATATTTGTGAATCATGCAATGCCATCCTGTTTAGCCAGTCATCGTATATGTGAATTCTATCATGCCATACTATTTTTTTCATCATGTATTCCATTTGTCGACAATGTTTGTACATTCATCTACTCTTCCTGTGCATCAACCATTTGAGTTGGTGATGGAAAAATTTGGAGTGAAAACAAGGTCTTCAGAGCAGTCAGTGCTACCTGTCGAAGCAGATATCTTGCTGGTTACAGATCGCTCCTCAGAGGAGGATTCAGAGACAGATGTCCAGTCCTATCCCCGCCCCCACCCGAGGTTTATGCTCTAGCTTGGCAGGGTTATATTGCTCATATCATGCATATGGTGTCTTGCATTGCTATGTCATCTGCTTAGATTAGACCTGCTTTGTGTGAATGCCACCTGTATAGTTTCTACTCCCTCCATTCCTAAATATAAGTCTTTGTAGAGATTCCACTATGGACTACATACATAGCAAAACGAGTGAATCTACACTCTAAAATGAATCTATATACATCTGTATGTGGTCTATAGTGAAATCTCTACAAAGACTTATATTTAGGAACGGAGGGAGTATATCATATATGTGAATTATGCAATGCAATCTTTTTTAGCAAGGCATCATATATGTGAATTATGCAATGCCATCCTGTGTAGCTAGGCATCATATATGTGAATTATGTCATGCCATCCTTTTTTTCATTACGTATTCCATTTGCCGACAATGTTTGTATATTGAACTGCTCTTCCTGTGCATCAGCCATTTGAGTCGGTGGAGCAGATAATGCTACCTGTTGAAGCAGATATCTCGCTGGTTACAGGTAGCTCCTCAGAGGAGGATTCAAAGATAGATGACCAGTCCTATATCCCCCCTGAGGTGTATGCTCTAACTTGTGACGGTTATACTTCTCATATCATGCATATGGTGTCTTGCATTGCTTAGTTTAGACATCATATACGCAATATTCAATGCCATGTGCTTAGTTTAGAGATCATATATGCGAGTGCCAGTTGCTTAGTATATCAATCGTATAGGTGAATTATATCATGCCATCCTTTATACTTAGACAACATGTATGTGAATTATTTCATGCCAACCTATTTTATAAAGACATCATATAGTTATGTCATGTCATCATGTTTAGATAGTCATCATATGTTGAATTATGTCATTCTATCCTATTTAGTTATCAATCATATATCTGAAATTGTGTCATGCTATCCTGTTTAGTTAGCCATCATATATGTGAAATTGTGTCATGCTGTCCTGTTTGGTTAGACAACATATATGTGAATTACTGCATCTGTCTATCATACAATGTATATACCTTCAATTTCTTTTCTTGTTTATTAGCCATTTGAATTGGAGGGGGTGATGGCAGTATCTAAGGGAGTAAAAACACGGTCTTCACAAAAGACGGTGCTACATGTCGATGCAGATAGAACCACAGTTGTACTTGCCCAAGAACCAGCCCCACCACACATAACCGACACTCTTGCAGATTGTACCCCTACCTCGTTGGCCAGAGAACCAGCTACACCCCATCTAACCCCAACCCCAGCAGATAGTAACCCACCTCCAGTTGACACAGCACCATCTCCACCATAGAGCACCCACACACGAGCAGTTAGTAAGGCAATTGCAGTGCCCAAAGCACGAGGACCAACACAGCGAACCCAAACTCCACGCTTAAAGCAGAAGAACAACTGTTCTCACGTCAGATTCCGTAGCTATGGTGCATTCTCCTTTGCTCTTGCATCACTGTATTTAATCATACCAACTAATTTCTAATTTGAAGGATCCAATTGAAACTCCAATGGTGCAAAGGGTTTGTTTTAAACCTGTTTCTTTAACTGGTTTGCTATTGTAACTTCTTGCTCTATGTTGATTTCAGTTTCAGTTGTATAAACAGTTATGTTCTCATGTCATGCACATTACAAGTGTTGTTAGTGTTGTGTAGTTTCCCACACTTATATTCTGTCTAGGCTGCTTTGTCTTAAACAGATATGATTTGAACTATGTCTCTATCTTGATTTGGCAACATAAACTAGGATGATATAGACAATACAGTGACCATAGTACATAGATATATGTTTGTTTCATTCTGTTATTATGTACTGCCTTGCAATAGAAGACAAGTTAGTATAATCCTGTCAACCTTACTACTGAACTGGTTTACCAAAATGAGTTTCATATACTACATGCTAAACCTATGATGTGTCTGCTTGTTCCTCTTTTAGAATGTCGGCAGAATAGTGGAGAAGAGTACCCCATTATGCAATGGTAAAGGAAGTAATGCAGATAAGATCCAAGATAGTGAGACAACCATGTTGTTCTCCAAGAAAGCTGATAAAAACTATCTTGAAGACAGTGAGACAACCCCAAAGTCCTGCCTTGATGTAGTGTTCGAGTTACTGGCCACTACCGCTGGCACAAGCCCTTTGAACTCGCCGCCTGAATCAGTTCGGCTTCTTGAGTCTCAACTACAAGCTGAAAGACAACGATCAGCTGTGCTGCGACAAGAAGCCGAAGGACTGAGGAAGTCCCTGCAGAATTCAGATGCATACTTTCTGGAGAAACAGCAAGAGTTGGAGGATTTTAGCGCCAAACAAGAGAAAGCTAATAAGCTTGCTAAGCTTCTTGCCAGCATGGTGGGTGCCCAGGATATCATTTCTTGAGCTCTTCTGAAGTGGTTTCAGTTCTGGACTTGTTTTGCTGCCGCGTTTATTTGCACTGGTGGCCAATTTAGACGCCCAGTGTATGTAATATGCTGCTTTGTTGTTCCCTAATATTTGCACTGGTAGCAAACTTTGATGCCCAGTGGATGTAATCTGTGTAATCGCCGCAATAGCCTAGCGTTAGTTGCTTTCTTATTTATTTACTTATAGTCTTGTTTATTTGTTTGCTTGTAGTCACTGCAGTTCTTTTTCCTCGGTTTGCTAGTGGCCACAATAACCATGGGCCACATACGGGCCATGGTAACGATGGGCCTCCTACGGGCCGTAGGATCCATGGGCCTCCTACGGGCCGTAGGATCCATGGGCCGTACTGTTCGTGGGCCAAAACCGGACCGCAATATGGACCGTAAAAGGGCCAAAATCGGAACCGTCCGTTTATGGGCCCAGACCATAACAGGCCGTTAATAGGCCGGAAGACAGCACAGGCTTAATTCTATCAAGAGGCATGACGGGTCGTTAATGGGCCGGATTACAGGACAGGATGAAAACGGCCCAACGGGTTAATGGGCCACAAACGGACCGATTTTTACCACGGGCTGAATTTGGCCCATTAGCATAACAGGCCAGTAATGGACCGTAAGTAATCGAGGGCCGGAAATGATCCCAAGAATTTATGGGCCCTTATAAGGCCGAAAGGGAGCACGGGCTAGAAACGGCCCAACTGAATCATGCGCCGTTAATGGGCTCAAAGCAATTTACTGTTCATGATGGACCTGATTCACCACGGGCCGTCAATGGGCCTAGAGATGCAAAAGGCCTCATATGGGCCGAAAGACTTCACGGGCCATAGATGGTCCGAATGTGACAACGGACTGGAATCATATGGGACGGCCCACATGACACTACTGGGCCGAATATTGAAAGGCCATAACGGGCCGTGAGTACCCGGGCCGTAGATGGGCTGTATGCGAACAGGCCGTTAACAGGCTTTCCATGGGCCAGCCTGCTAACTTTTGACCAAGTCAAACGGGCCAGAGTTTTAACCTAAATGGGCCACTGTTGGGCCGTGCCACGTGTCGACGTATCACAGGCGTCTCTCGTCCAATGAATGGATGACATCTGTCGCAACGCCGAGCTGACACGTGGATCCGCCGGCGAATGAGAAATTTACACGTGGAAAATCGCCATTGGTCAGGGCTGCTAACGGGTTATCGGATCCAAAACCGCACCCGATAGCTTAACGGCGACCCGTTATGGTGGATGCCACGTGCCGTTTACCCTTGACGAAAACACTTCCATGACGCGACATTTATTGTCATGGAAGTGGACACTTCCGTGATGATAATTTCAGTATTGTCATGGAACACTTCTACGACAGCACAGGCATGACTATCTTGATTCTGTCATAAAATCGTCACGGATGTACATGCATGACAGAAAACGTGACCTGCTGTGACAAAGACGTATCATCACGGAAGTGTTTTTTTTGTAGTGACAGTAAGTTGGAATTGGTCCAAAAGATTACCATGGTGAATTCTACAACAGAAGGCTGAGTATATTGTCACTTTAGAAGTAACAATAGAGCGTGATGAATCAAAAGATCATTTATGAGCTTGGTATAATTTCTATATAATTGTGCAAATGGAACACTGTTCTTCATAGTGGTTTTATAGCTCAGTTTAAGGAATCATAGGTCCTGCCAGTGATTCAATACATACAAAGCCAATTTCACACAAATTATGAATTTATGTGAAAGCATGACAGATGCATTGAAATGCAAATGATTGCTACTTGTAGTCTGCGTTGGTATTTCCCTGAAGAGGAGAGGATGATGCAGTACAGTAGAGATAAGTATTTCCCTCAGTTAAGAACCAAGGTTATCAATCTAGTAGGAGAACCAAGCAAGATCCAGTGAACAGCACCTACACACACAAAAGCAAACACTTGCACCCAACGCGAATAAGAGGGTTGTCAATCCTCTTAGCGGTTACTTGCAAGGATTAAGTCTGATAGAGATAAATAGATAAACTAAAATACTAATTAAAATAAAAGTAAATAAATTGCAGCAAGGTATTTTTAGGTTTTTTATATGATAAAGATAGACCCGGGGGGCATAGTTTTCACTAGAGGCTTCTCTCTTGAGCGCAAAAACATACGGTGGGTAAACAAATTACTATTGGGCAATTGATAGAAAAGCAAATAATTATGACGGATTCATGGCAATGATCATGTATATAGGCATCACGTCCGAGACAAGTAGAACGACTCCAGCCTGCATCTACTACTATTACTCCACTCATCGACCGCTATCCAGCATGCATCTAGAGTATTAAGTTAATAAAAACAGAGTAACGCCTTAAGCAAGATGACATGATGTAGAGAAGCAAATTCAAGCAATATGAATAAACCCCATCTTTTTATCCTTAATGGCAACAATACAAATATGTGTCATGTCCCCTTCTGTCATTGGGATTGAGCACCGCAAGATTGAACCCATCACAAAGCACCTCTCCCGTTGCAAGATAAATCAATCTAGTAGGCCAAACCAAATCGATAGATCAGAGAGAAATACAAAGCTATATTTAATCATGCATAAAAGAGTTCAGAGAAGACTCAAATATTTCTCATGAATAATCTGATCATAAACTCACAATTCATCGGATCCCAACAAACACACCGCAAAAGAAGATTACATCGGATAGAACTCCAAGAACATCGAGGAGAACGTGGTATTGAAGATCAAAGAGAGAGAAGAAGCCATCTAGCTACTAGCTATGGACCCGTAGGTCTGTGGTAAACTACTCACACATCATTGGAAGGGCAACAAGGTTGATGTAGAAGCCCTCTGTGATCAATTCCCCCTCTGGTAGAGTACCGGAAAAGGCCTCCAGATGGGATCGCGGAAGAACAGAAGCTTGCGGCGGAGGATAGATTTTCTCTTCTGGCTCTCTGATGGTTTCCAAATATTTATGAATTTATAGGAGTGGAATTAGGTCAAACGGAGCCACGTGGGCCCCACAAGGCATCAGGGCGCGCCCCCCCTTGGGGCCGCGCCCTATTGCCTTGTGGAGGCTTCGCGGACCTTCTGGCCTCCTCTCCAAGTCTCCAGGGTCTCTTTTGTCCAGAAAAAAATCTCCAAAAAGTTTCGTGGCATTTGGACTTCGTTTGGTACTGTTTCTCTGAAAAGCCAAAAACAAGCAGAAAACAACAACTAGCACTGGGCACTAGGTTAATAGGTTAGTCCCAAAAAATGATATATAATTGCATATAAAAACATCCAAGATTGATACTATAATAGCATGGAACAATCAAAAATTATAGATACGTTGGAGACGTATCAAGCATCCCCAAGCTTAATTCCTGCTCGTCCTCGAGTAGGTAAATGATAAAAACAGAATTTTTGATGTGGAATGCTACCTATCATGTTTCATTATGTAATCTTTCTCTTACGATATGAATAATAAGATCCAAATGATTCAAAGCAATAGTCTATAATTTGATATAAAGACATCAATACCCAGGCATACTAATAAACAATCATGTCTTTCAAAATAAAAATGCTAAAGAACGTTATCCCTACAAAATCATATAATCCTGTCATGCTCCTTCTTCTTCACACAAAGTATTTATCATGCACTACCCCGATGACAAGCTGAGCAATTGGTTCATACTTTTTAACGCGCTTCAGCTTTTTCAACTCCCACTCAATACACGAGCGCAAGCCATGGATATAGCCCCTGTTCAAGAATTCATCTGATTAACCAGTTAACTTGCCGATTAATCCCTACTCATAGGGTCACCGAGTAGCCGATAAACCGATAAATCGGCCGATTAATTGATTAAATGGCCGATTAACTTGCCGATTAGCCTATTATTCCCCTACTCGCCAGCCAACCGAGCAACTACCAGTTAACGATTTCCTCAACAATGGATATAGCACTATGGGTGGAATAGAGTGTGGTGGTAGAGGTAAATAAGAGAAGTCAAAAATAAGAAGATAGTCTCACATCGACGAGGCTAATCAATGGGCTATGGAGATGCCCATCAATTGATGTCAGTGCAAGGAGTAGGGATTGCCATGCAACGGATGCACTAAGAGCTATAAGTGTATGAAAGCTCAACATGAAAACTAAGTGGGTGTGCATCCAACTTGCTTGCTCATGAAGACCTCGGGCATTTGAGGAAGCCCGTCATCGGAATATACAAGCCAAGTTCTATAATGAAAAATTCCCACTAGTATATGAAAGTGACAAAATAGGAGACTCTCTATGTGAAAAACATGGTGCTACTCTGAAGCACAAGTGTGGAAAAGGATAGTAACATTGCCCCTTCTCTCTTTTTCTCTCATTTTTTTCATGGCTCTTTTTAACCTCTTTTTTTTTTAGAACGGTCTCATGGACCTCATCCCCACTTTTTCGAGGACTCATTAGTCTCCACCATTCTTTCCTCACTGGGACAATGCTCTAATAATGATGATCATCACACCTATATTTACTTACAACTCAACATTACAACTCGATATTAGAACAAAAATATGACTCTATATGAATGCCTCTGGCAGTGTACCAGGATGTGCAATGATGCTAGCGTAACATGTATAAAAATGATGAACGGTGGCTCAGCCACAAATACTATGTCAGCTATATGATCATGCAAGGCAATATGACAATGATGATGTATGTCATAAAAACGGAACGGTGGAAGTTGCATGGCAATATATCTCGGAATGGATATGGAAATGCCATGATAGGTATGTATGGTGGCTGTTTTGAGGAAGATATAAGGAGTCTTATGTGTGATAGAGCGTATCATATCACGGGGTTTGGATGCACCGGCGAAGTTTGCACCAACTCTCGATGTGAGAAAGGGCAATGCACGGTACCAAAGAGGCTAGCAAATTGCGGAAAGGTGAGAGTGTGTATAATCCATGGACTCACATTAGTCATAAAGAACTCACATACTTATTGCGAAAGTTTATTAGCCCTCGAAGCAAAGTACTACTACGCATGCCCCTAGAGGGATAGATTGGTAGGACAAGGTCCATCGCTCGTCCCCAACCGCCACTCATAAGGTAGACAATCAATAATAACTCATGCTCCAACTTCTTAGCATAACGACAGATCATACGTACATGCTTCGGGAATCACAAACCTTAACACAATTATTCTTACTAAATCACAATCATCTACTAGTACCTCCCCCATATTACCATCTTAATATCGCAAAACTATTGCAAGGAATCAAATTTATCATATTCAGTGATCTACATGAAAGTTTTTATTATATCCCTCTTGAATACCTATCATATCAGGACCAAATTCATAACCCGTGCATATTACCATTGCTATCATGAGACTCTCAAAAAGATATAAGTGAAGCATGAGAGTGCAACTATTTCTATAAAATATAACCACCGCCGTGCTCTAAAAGATATAAGTGAAGCACTAGAGCAACTGCCTAGCTCAAAAGATATAAGTGAAGCACATAGAGTATTCTAACAAATCATGAATAATGTGTGTCCCTATCAAAAAGGTGTGTTCAGCAAAGATGATTGTGACAAACTAAAAAGCAAACAAAAGCAAACAAACTATATCACAAGACGCTCCAAGTAAAACACATATCATGTGATGAATAAAAATATAGCTCCAAGTGAGTTACCGATAAATTGTAGACGAAATAGGGGATGCCATCCGGGGCATCCCCAAGCTTAGACGCTTGATTATTCCTTAAATATTACCTTGGGGTGCCTTGGGCATCCCCAAGCTTAGTCTCTTGCTGCTCCTTATTCCTTTATCCATCGTAGTCTCACCCAAAACTTGAAAACTTCAGAACACAAAACTCAACAGAAACCACGTGAGATCCGTTAGTATAACAAATAAATCTTTAACTATAGGTACTGTTGTAAATTGATTCATATTTAATATTGGCATAATGCTACTGTACTCCAACTTCTCCATGACTTATACCCCCAGCTACGATCCATGGATTCATCAAAATAAGCGAACTATGCAACAAAAACAGAATCTGTCTAAAACAGAACAGTCTGTAAAGATTTGAATTATGGTCATTTTTCTGTAACTCAAAAAATTCTGAAAAAATAGAAAAACATGGGCAATTTATATATCAATACTGTGTAACAAAATCAGAAGGTTCTGACACTCCAGCGAAAATTAGAAATTCCAGCACTGGATGCAAAGGTTTCTGTTTTCAAACAGCATCTATCATACTATCTTCCAAATCATCCCAAAAGCATTACTTGGCACAAATACTAATTAAAACATAAAAATACAATCATAATAGAAGCTATAATTTTGCAAGCACTCAAAAACAGAAGGTAAAAGAAAATTTTATTTTATTCATTGGGTTGCCTCCCAACAAGCGCTGTTGTTTTATGCCCCTTGCTAGGCATAATTCATAGTTTCAAGTGTTGTCATCCTTGGTCTTAGCATCCTTAGGTGTGTGATTTTCAGGAGGTTTTTCAAAAACAATGGGGAACACATCATCGACCAAAATACTAGGGTTATTAAGGCTACCTTCTTTCATATCAATAATAGCACCAATTGTTCGAAGAAAAGGCCTACCAAGTATTATGGGGCACGAAGGATTGCATTCAATGTCAAGAACAATAAAGTCCACGGGCATAATTTCTATTTGCAAGAATAAGCACATCATTTATTCTACACAATGGCTTTTTAATAGTTGAATCCGCTGTGACGCCTCCGACTCGACCGTGCACTAATCATACACACAAATGCGCATGATCAAGCCCAGAGACTCACGGGAAGATATCACAGCACAACTCTAGACACAAAATAAAATAATACATGCTTTATATTACAAGCCAGGGGCCTCGAGGGCTCGAATACATAAGCTCGAATACACAAGAGTCAGCAGAAGCATCAGTATTTGAGTACAGACATAATTAGACAAAGATTGCCTTAAGAAGGCTGAGCAAAACAACGACAACTAGATCGAAAAGGCGCAGGCCTCCTGCCTGGGAGCCTCCGAACTACTCCTGGTCATCGGTCTCCATGTAGTAGTAGGCTCCATCGTGGTAGTAGTCGTTGGCGGGATCAGCTATCTCCGGGACTCCGTCATCTGATTGTAGCAACCGGGTAGGGGGGAAACAGGTAGCAAAGCAACCGTGAGTACTCATCCAAAGTACTCACAAGACTTACATCAGATCTATGCTAAGTATGCATCTATATCAAAGGGAAGGGCTGTATCTGTGGACTATACTGCAGAAATGCCAGAATAGAGAGGTAAGGCCTAGCCTATCGAAGACTAGCATCTTGCAGCGTCTTGCAGCAACAGAAGAGAATAGAGTAACATAGCATATAGTAACAAGTATATATTAGTAACGCCCAGAGATCCTTCCTCATCTAGCCCGCGAGGAAGCGATCCCGGAGCCATCATATAAGCTTAGTGTCACAAGTATCCAGTTCTAGTTGTAGTAGATTGGGATACAACTCCGAGCGTCCTGTTACCGTGGACACGGCTATTCGAATAGATAACTTCCCTGCAGGGGTGCACCAACTTACCCATCACGCTCGATTAATTTTGGCTGGACACACTTTTCTGGGTTATGCCCGGCCTCGGCTGATCGACACGCCGTAGTCCTACCTAGGATCAACAGCGAGGTCAGCACGCCGATCTACATCCTAAGCGCTCAGGGATCTTGGGCCCATCGCCCTTTGCACTCCTACACATTGCGCGACTGGCCGGGGACCAGACCCACCTCCTTATACAAGCGCAGGCGGTTACTGTCCACCCCAACAATCAGCCCACATCTCTGAACTGTGACATCTGGAGAGCTTTCGGGAGAATCGTACGACGCCGAGTGCCCATACTTATTCCCGCATGGTGGTTAGTGCGAAAAGGCCAGAGGCCTACTCAGATCATATATCCAAACCCATTAGTGTGTTGGGAGCTCGCGGTGACGATCAGTGCTCCTGTCGCCCCGTCTCGCGGTCTTACAACAAGGGCTAGGCCCATCCCTCTCCTGGGGCGGTCTCTGCCTGCCCGGTCGTGCCGCATCATTATCTCGCGGGTACCCTCCTGGTCAACCCGACTTATCAAGAGACTGTCGGGAACTCAGGTCCACCTCTACCGGGGTGGTACTGCCTGTCCCTTCAGTCCCGCAGTAACAGTAAACGGGGAACAGTTAAAGGTAACAGTGTGTCCTTACCATCAAGGTGAACTTGGAGGAATCACCCTCGGTAGGTTCACACCTGAGGTAAAATGTCAGGGTGAACTTGGAGGAATCACCCTCGATAGGTTCACGCTTGAGGTGTTGCACGACAGAGTCAACAGCGGGAGTGGTGAGTGAGGAATCACCCTCGGTAAACCACACCCGATGTGCTACACTACAGAGATATCATCGGAAGTGAGATACGAGGCATCACCCTCGACACTCGATAGTAACTCTACAGAGTCGTACAACTAAGGGGGTGCTGGTGGTGTGTTCGGTCTCTGTACATCGATCACACTGATCGAGTCACCGGTAGTAAAGCATGGCAACAAGGACAAGGGTGTGGGGCCACTGATGGATCACTAACCAGTCTATGCTAAGCATATAGGACAACAGTTAAAGTATCAACAATAGGTTACAAAAGTAGGCTATGCATCAGAATAGGTGCTATCGAATAACAGTAGCAAAATCTAATGCAAGCACAAGAGAGAAGGAATGGGCGATATAGGAATGATCAAGGGGGTTTTGCTTGCCTGGAAGCTCTGCCGAGAAGGAAGGCTCGTCGGTGACGTAGTCATACTCGGGAGCAGCATCGGTCTCGGGGTCTACCGAAGAGAAGAGGGGGAAGAAATAGTAAATATAAAGCACAAAGATGCAGCACAATGTATGACAAGGTGATATGCTATGCTAGGGGTGACCTAATGCAGTGCTAGGTGTTATAGAGAGAGCGGGAAAATATCCGGGAATATTTTCCCTGCTCCAGGCATTTATCGGTCAGACGATCCGGAGGGGAAGGTTCCATGTTTGCTGTGTTGGGGGCATGTGACAGGTATGTGGATGGCATATTCGGATTCGTCTTATTTTTCTAATCAACTTTCATATATAAATTATTTTCATCCAAGTTATGGTTTATTTTATATGATTTTTTAAAGTTTAAATGATTTTCTGGAATTTCTAGATTTAATTTAATCCGAAAAACACAGTGGAAACACTAGGTGCACCCGGTGCAGTGCACCCACAGTGCACCACCGAGGCTGACAGATGGGGGCCAGTTGACTGGGTCAACATGCACAGTCAGCAGGTCAACGGTCAACAGTTGACCTGGGTCAAAGTGTGAATAGTGAAGGTGGGGCCCGCTTTGTCATTGACTGATATTTTAACTAAAGCGCTAAATAGATTTATTTAGTGAGGGGACCCACATGTCATTGACTATTAGTAGTAGGATTAGCACTAAATAGTGATTACCACCTAAGCTAATTAGGGCCGGGCCCCACATGGCATAGGCACAAGCCAGCCCCTCGGGCTGTGCATGCGTGCACAGAGAGGGCTCGGCCATGGCCGCGCGGGGAAGCAGCAGGCGGCGCCGGGCGCGGCCAGCAGCGAGCGACAGCGGGCGAGCAGCAGCAGTAGCCGGAGGAAGCAGCAGCGGCGCAGCGGCAGGAGCAGCAAGCAACAGCGGGCAGCAGCAGGAGAAAGTAGCAGCAACACAGCAGCACAGGGAGCAGCGGCGGCGGCAGCAGCAGCAACGAGCGTGGCGAGGCCACGCGCAGGCGGGCGCGCCGCGCGCGCGCACAGAAGCAGCAGCAGCAGCACGCACGTATGTATGTACACGTGCGCGGGAGCTCAGACGAGCTCGGGGACGGCGGCTACGGCAACGGATCGAGGGGCAAAAGGGGGGAAATCGAAGGAGATGCTCACTGCGGTGTCGATGGCAAGGTCAGGGCGGCTGGGGGTGGACCAGAGCGGCGGCAAACGGCGACGAACGACTGCGATGTACGCAATGGAAATGAGCTCGATGGCGAGCGTACGGGGCGGCCCTGCTTGATTTGATGCTCGGGATGGATGAAGTCGACGGTGGCGGTCCTCCTGGACATCTTCTCAGGCGACGGGGAGCGCGGTGGCCGCGACGACGACGGCTACCATGGTGGGGAGCTTCGGGCGTGACCAAAATCGAGGAAGGCGACACGAGGGGGAGAGATGAGGCCATGAGGGGGTTAGGGTTTGTCATCGGCGTCGGGGAAGGCTTTATCTACGTCGGGGGTCCGTTGGATGTTCGACACGGCGACAACAGCGGCAATGGCGCCGTGGATGGCGGCCACGCCCAGTCTCTGCCTCCTCCTCTGTACAGAGTAAGGAGAAGGCCCTGCCAGGCTGGGCCACAGTGCACTGTGGCACTTAGGCCCAGTTGCACAGTAGCGCTAGCCTTTTTCTTTTACTCTTTTCTGTTTTATTTTTCTGGCACCGTTTTCTATTTTCTTTTAGTACCAAACGATTTTTGGTGAACATGAAATTTGGCACATAAATCATGTACATTAGGATGGTGTTGCACAAAAAGTTTCAGAGCACTTGGTAAAGTTTAGGTATTTTTTAGAAATTGGAAAAGGCCAAGTTAATTGCTGCTGGTTCACTTAAATAATTTCCAGGGGCATTTTGGGACTTTTAGTGATGTTGTTTCCCTTAACATAATTACTTAGGGATTATTTACAAAATTATGAACTATTTTGTTTGCATGTTTGAAGATGTAATATTTTGACTTGCAATTTAAATTTGACTTTGATTTTTGGACAAGTGGCAATTTGCATAGTAATCACGATGACATGGCCACCATTAGGGAGAGATTACTGTAGCATGATTATTGGGGTGTTACAAATCTCCTCCACTACAAGAAATCGCGTCCCGAGATTTAAGAGGCAGAGTTAAGGGGAAAAATTGGTTACGAAATTCTAACGAGTCTTTTCGGTCTTGGTTGCTCTTCCCGAAGAGGTCAGTCCATTGTGTTGATGTCTTCAATTTTATGCATCATTGCATCGTGACGAAGTTCTCATCCTTCCTTTAGGATCTTCATCGTACTTACGAATAGGACAAGTGGGAAAACTCTATAGAGACGGATGTCTGGAAGGATTGGCATCCGGTAATTATCACAGGGGATGAAGGTATAAGGTATCTCTCGAATTGGAACTCAGGAATTATATTGAGAGCAAGGTAATAAGGTGAAAGAAGTTTCAAACGAATAGGCAATAATTTAATGCCCAACCCAGGGTGTGAATGGGATTCAGAGCAACGGAAATAAGTATTGCATCTGATACCAGCATAGATCATCTCTAGGAAGGTGGCTCGTGAATTACATACGAAGCCAAGCGCGAGGAATAACTTTGGAAAAAGGGATGTACATGGGAGTCAGGTTTCGATCATGTGGAACTGTGGTGAGTGTGGATTAAGAGTAGGAAGGGCGGTGACATCTTGCACGGTCACAATAGCAAGGCATGTCAGAGGATAGTTTGTCAGTTATGTCGGCAACAACATCGATACCAAGGGCGGGGGGACGAAGAGAACCATTTTCCTGCTTGTAAGAACGAGGCGGACCAATAGGCAAAGCTCTCATCCATCGGTGGTTACCGAAATGTTAACAACAATAGTAATAGGGTCTTACTGACAGAGTTGTACACCGTGGTGTTTACATAAGCAGGGAATTGTTCCTGCTTAGATCATACAAATCACAAGAAATGTTAAACAGACCAATGGAAAGGAAAATGTGCTTATCAGATTAAACAGGCCATTGGAAAGGAAAATATGATTATACACAAGTATTAGGTGTATATCCTTCCCAAGGAAAAGCAGAGCATGATATACATGACAGGACAGCAAGTACAAAATCATTTAGATAATGGGGCGAGGAAATTCATGATGTTACCCATACAATGGTGTTTGGATAATGGATCAAGAAACATTTAGCATTGCGCTTCCGATGTTCTTGTTGATATTCGGAGTACCACAGTCATGCTTCGGGGTAGCAATAATATGGTGTTTCAAGTAAGGGTTGGGTCTGAAGATCACAAGAAGTATACAAGGAACAATTCCAGGAATAGCAAAGAACTTAAGGTATAACCAAGACATGACCAAGTCTTTGTTGGAAGGACGGCAAGGATGTTGTCGATGATAACACAAATTATCGAGGCAAGGATGGTATTTCTTATCATGGATTCGATTGACATCTTGGAAGAAGTCAAAATGTTGACGATGATCACAACACATTTTGTCGAAAGGTTTCAAGAGGATGCAATCGAACAGCGACGGCATCAAGCAAGGGAATGACGAAGTGGAAAGTTATGGGGTCAACAGATAAGATGCAAGCTCAGAATCAATCTAGCTGTTCAAGGTGAAACGATATGACGAAGAAGCTTGACATAAGCTTAGCTCATTGTTGAAAATTGTGCTCCGGAAAGAAGGACCATGTAGCACAGTTAAAATTAGCACGATAATTATGTAGCCGATCAGGCTAGGAATGACATGATGGAGTATTAAACTTCCCAGCAACAAAGTACTAGGAGTATTGAATCACAGTGTGGATTCGAGCCACTTGTCAGAGTTCTTGAGTGACGGACAATGCAAACCTGCGGAGTGACTAAAACGGTGGGAAGTATTATTCCAACAAAAATTCATAAGAGGTAGTGCAATGGCACGATATCCTCGAGATATCAGAGGGTGATACTCGAAGGTAGAACATAATAGAAGCTGAACCAGGTCATTGACCTGCGACAGCAGATACTTTAACCTTGTCGAAAAATAGACGAGGCCCTGGAATGGATTCCGTTCAGATATATTGAATAAGGACAGCATGTTCGGAACCATAACTGCAAGGGATCAAATTTAATGATACCGGAAGAATTATTCAAATGATTAAATATTTTACAAGAAGCTTCTGTGACGGTCTACATTGTTTCCATGGGCATGAACACAAAGTTCAAGGTCGACTCCCACTTCTTTAATGCATAACCTTTCATTCACTTCTCGTTTTCGAAGAAGTTGTAGTGTTGAAAATTTATCTGGCGAGACACCAGAAGAGTATGACTCGTGAAAACTTTCGGGTTCACACGGATTGCAGAAGCACGGATACAACTCATCAGAGGAATTTAGAAAGTTATTCAACACACTTATAAAAGCAACAGATACAAGCTCGAAAGCAGAGGGCTGACGACATAGAGTGGATGATACAATTCGCCAGAGGTATTTTGTATCAGGGGAAATTGGTTGATGATTTAAAGCATGAAGGAACTGTCGGGTAGTAATCCACCAAAAGATCAGGTGGTCTACGAAGAATCTGGTGTGAGTACCGATACTCAACCAGAAGAATGCAAGCGCATCGGTTTATGGAAACATATGAATAATTCGAAGCTTAAATACAAAGGAATTATGATTTCCAAATCGAGGGATCAGAAGCAAACGCTCTGATCAAAATATGAGTAAGTTGAATAGAATTAGATGGGCAATCAATCAAGGTTTGATTTCCTGAGAACCAGCTCATGTCCGGAATGACGTCTGAGCCGGGAAGGTAATTTCTAGGATTCGACTGGTGATTGCGAGCATTCGCAACATATTGAATCGAGGGACTTAAAATGATAGTGACAAAGGATACCAATAAGATTACTTAGACATATGGAATTAACCATAATGCAAGCAGGCAAGAATTTCAAGAGCAGTAGGTTGTTGAGGATTTTTTGGAAGATCGAATAGCATTATGAAGTATTTTGCGAAACACATGAACAACTAGGGATGAACGAATCCCCAATATGTGTGAGGAATTATTCGTAGGTGTATTCAGGTGGAAAAGGAGCTGCAAGGCAGTAGGCACAAAGGATTCTCGGAATATCGGAGAGTATTTCAGGGTATCTTGTAATAACAAGAGCAACTGAGAAAGAAGGTATGAATGACAAGTGTATATAATAATCCATAGGGATTCATCGGTGGTAGGGAATTGCAAGGCGGTGGGCACAATGGTCTCGGGAAAACATTGAAGAGTATCTTCGGAATCTTCTGATGAATCAAGTGATCATCTGGAATGAGGGGCTCTCCGGGAGGAAGTAGTTACGAGAACCTAAAGTTAGATTTAGTAAAATCTTTAACCCGAAAAGAAGAGAGATCAGAATCCCAGAGTAAAGGAGAGGAATAAAAGATCCTAATCCCAACCATTTGTGATGTGGGCCCGTAAGCCACACAACAATGTTAGTAAAATAGTTTTTCAAAGGCTAGACTTAACTTCGGCCAAGGAGTTGGAAAGGGGCTTCCTACAGGCAGTCGGCTCTGATACCAACTTGTGATGCTCCCGACTCGACCGTGCACTAATCATACACGCAAATGCGCATGATCAAGCCCAGAGACTCACGGGAAGATATCACAGCACAACTCTAGACACAAAATAAAATAATACAAGCTTTATATTACAAGCCAGGGGCCTCGAGGGCTCGAATACATAAGCTCGAATACACAAGAGTCAGCGGAAGCATCAGTATCTGAGTACAGACATAATTAGACAAAGGTTGCCTTAAGAAGGCTGAGCAAAACAACGACAACTAGATCGAAAAGGTGCAGGCCTCCTGCCTGGGAGCCTCCGAACTACTCCTGGTCGTCGGTCTCCACGTAGTAGTAGGCTCCGTCGGGGTAGTAGTCGTCGGCGGGATCAGCTATCTCCGGGACTCCGTCATCTGATCGCAGCAACCGGGGAGGGGGAAATAGGTAGCAAAGCAACCGTGAGTACTCATCCAAAGTACTCGCAAGACTTACATCAGATCTATACTAAGTATGCATCGGTATCAAAGGGAAGGGGCTGTATCTGTGGACTATACTGCAGAAATGCCAGAATAGAGGGGTAAGGCCTAGCCTATCGAAGACTAGCATCTCGCAGCGTCTTGCAGCAACAGAAGAGAATAGAGTAACATAGCATATGGTAACAAGTATATATTAGTAACGCCCAAAGTTCCTTCCTCGTCTAGCCCGCGAGGAAGCGATCCCGGAGCCATCATATCAGTTTAGTGTCACAAGTATCCAGTTCTAGTTGTAGTAGATCGGGATACAACTCCGAGCGTCCTGTTACCGTGGACACGGCTATTCGAATAGATAACTTCCCTGCAGGGGTGCACCAACTTACCAATCACGCTCGATTAACTCCGGCCAGACACACTTTTCCAGGTTATGCCCTGCCTCGGCTGATCGACACGCCGTAGTCCTACCTAGGCTCAACATAGAGGTCAGCATGCCGGTCTACATCCTAAGCACTCAGGGGTCTTGGGCCCATCGCCCTTTGCACTCCTGCACGTTGCGCGACTGGCCGGCGACCAGACCCACCTCCTTATACAAGCGCAGGTGGTTACCGTCCACCCCGACAATCAGCCCACATCTCTGAATTGTGACATCTGGAGAGCTTTCGGGAGAATCGTACAACGCCGAGTGCCCATACTTATTCCCGCGTGGTGGTTAGTGCAAAAAGGCCAGAGGCCTACTCAGATCATATATCCAAACCCATTAGTGTGTTGGGAGCTCGCGGTGACGATCAGTGCTCCTGTAGCCCCGTCTCGCGGTCTTACGACAAGGGCCAGGCCCATCCCTCTCCTGGGGTGGTCTCTGCCTGCCCGGTCGTGCCACGTCATTATCTCGCGGGTACCCTCCTGGTCAACCCAACTTATCAAGAGACTGTCGGGAACTCAGGTTCACCTCTACCGGGGTGGTACCGCCTGTCCCTTCAGTCCCGCAGTAACAGTAAATGGGGAACAGTTAAAGGTAACAGTGTGTCCTTACCATCAAGGTGAACTTGGAGGAATCACCCTCGGTAGGTTCACACCTGAGGTAAAATGTCAAGGTGAACTTGTAGGAATCATTCACGCTTGAGGTGCTGCACGACAGAGTCAACAACAGGAGTGGTGAGTGAGGAATCACCCTCGGTAAACCACACCCGATGTGCTACACTACAGAGATATCATCGAAAGTGAGATACGAGGCATCACCCTCGGCACTCGATAGTAACTCTGCAGAGTCGTACAACTAAGGGGGTGCTGGTGGTGTGTTCGGTCTCTGTACATCGATCACACTGATCGAGTCACCGGTAGTAAAGCATGGCAACAAGGACAAGGGTGTGGGGTCACTGATGGATCACTAACCAGTCTATGCTAAGCATATAGGATAACAGTTAAAGTATCAACAACAGGTTACAAAAGTAGGCTATGCATCAGAATTGGTGCTATCGAATAATAGTAGCAAAATCTAATGCAAGCACAAGAGAGAAAGAATGGGCGATATAGGAATGATCAAGGGGGTTTTGCTTGCCTGGAAGCTCTGCCGAGAAGGAAGGCTCGTCGGCGACGTAGTCATACTCGGGAGCAGCATCGGTCTCGGGGTCTATCGGAGAGAAGAGGGGGAAGAAACAGTAAATATAAAGCACACAGATGCAGCACAATGTATGACAAGGTGATATGCTATGCTAGGGGTGACCTAATGCAGTGCTAGGTGTTATAGACGGAGCGGGAAAATATCTGAGAATATTTTCCCGGCTCCAGGCATTTATCGGTCAGACGATCCAGAGGGGAAGGTTCCATGTTTGCTGTGTTGGGGGCATGTGACAGGTATGTGGATGGCATATTCGGATTCGTCTTATTTTTCTGATCAACTTTCATATATAAATTATTTTCATCCAAGTTACGGTTTATTTTATATGATTTTTTAAAGTTTAAATGATTTTCTAGAATTTCTAGATTTAATTTAATCCGAAAAACACAGTGGAAACACTAGGTGCACCCACAGTGCACCACCGAGGCTGACAGGTGGGGGCCAGTTGACTAGGTCAACATGCACAGTCAGCAGGTCAACAGTCAACAGTTGACCTGGGTCAAAGTGTGAATAGTGAAGGTGGGGCCCGCTTGTCATTGACAGATATTTTAACTAAAGCGCTAAATAGGTTTATTTAGTGAGGGGACCCACATGTCACTGACTATTAGTAGTAGGATTAGCATTAAACAGTAATTACCACCTAAGCTAATTAGGGTCGGGCCCTACATGGCATTGGCACACGGCAGCCCCTCTGGCTGTGCACGCACGCACAGAGAGGGCTCGGCCATGGCCATGCGGGGAAGCAGCAGGCGACACCGGGAGCGGCCAGCGGCGAGCGACGGTGGGCGAGCAGCGGCAGTAGCCAGAGGCAGCAGCAGCAGCAGCGCAGCGGCAGGAGCAGCAAGCAACAGCGGGCAGCAGCAGGAGCAAGTAGCAGTAGCGCAGCAGCACAGGGAGCAGCGGCGGCGGCAGCAGCAGAGCAGCAGCAACGAGCGGGGCGAGGCCACGCGCAGGCGGGCGCGCGCGCACAGATGCAGCAGCAGCAGCACGCACGTACGTACGTGTACGTACGTACGTACGCGTACGCGGGAGCTCGGACGAGCTCGGGGACGGCGGCTACGGCAACGGATCGAGGGGCAAAAGGGGGAAATCGAAGGAGATGCTCACTGCGGTGCCGATGGCGAGGTCAGGGCGGCCAGGGGTGGACCGGAGCGGCGGCAAACGGCGACGAACGACGGCAATGTATGCAATGGAAATGAGCTCGATGGCGAGCGTACGGGGTGGCCCCGCTCGATTTGATGCTCGGGATGGACGAAGTCACCGGTGGCAATCGTCATGGACATCTTCTCTGGCGATGGGGAGCGCGGTGGCCGCGACGACGACGGCTAACATGGTGGGGAGCTTCGGGCGCGAACAAAATCGAGGAAGGTGACACAAGGGGGAGAGATGAGGCCATGAGGGGGTTAGGGTTTGTCATCGGTGTCGGGGAGGGCTTTATCTACGTCGGGGGTCCGTTGGATGTTCGACACGGCGACAACAGCGGCCATGGCGCCGTGGATGGCGGCCACGCCCAGGCTCTGCCACCTCCTCTGTACAGAGGAAGGAGAAGGCCCTGTCAGGCTAGGCCACAGTGCACTGTGGCACTTAGGCCCAGTTGCACAGTAGCGCTAGCCTTTTTCTTTTATTCTTTTCTATTTTATTTTTCTGGCACCGTTTTCTATTTTCTTTTAGTACCAAACGATTTTTGGTGAACATGAAATTTGGCACATAAATCATGTACATTAGGATGGTGTTGCACAAAAAGTTTCAAAGCACTTGGTAAAGTTTAGGTATTTTTTAGAAATTGGAAAAGGCCAAGTTAATTGCTGCTGGTTCACTTAAATAATTTCTAGGGGCATTTTGGGACTTTTAGTGATGTTGTTTCCCTTAACATAATTACTTAGGGATTATTTACAAAATTATGAACTATTTTGTTTGCATGTTTGAAGATGTAATATTTTGACTTGCAATTTAAATTTGACTTTGATTTTTGGACAAGTGGCAATTTGCATAGTAATCACGATGACATGGCCACCATTAGGGAGAGATTACTGTAGCACGATTATTGGGGTGTTACATCTGCAAGATGCACATTAAGGGAACAAGGATCCATGTCGGTGAGACCTAGCACATCACACAAAGACTTTGGTATAGTGGAAACGCTAGCACCAAGATCACAAAGAGCATTACATTCATAGTCTTTAATTTTGAATTTAATAGTAGGTTCCCATTCATCTTGTAATTTTCTAGGAATTGATACTTCCAACTCAAGTTTTTCTTCATGTGCTTTCATCATGGCTTCTACAATGTGTTTAGTGAAAGCTTAGTTTTGTTCATATGCATTTGGTGAATTAATCATGGATTGCAACAAGGAAATACACTCAATTAAAGAACAACTATCATAATTAAAGTCCTTGTAATCCAAAGTAGTGGGTGTATTACTATTTAAAGTTTTGACCTCTCCAAACCCACTTTTTCATTTTTATGATCAAGATTATCACCCTCTGAGCAAGTGGGACTCCTTCTATCTAAAGTTGACTCTTCTCCGGTCCCTTTTTCATCAAGTTTTATGTTACTAAATAATGATTCAATAGGGGTGACACTAATCATTTTAATATCTTCATCATTACTACGATAGAAACCGGGTGGAATCACTTTTTCTAGAAAAATTCTCGCTTAGCTCTCAACCTAGCGGTCCTTTCTTTACTTTCATTAATGGAGACATAGATTGCTTTAATAGACTCATTTATATCATGCTTGGATGGCAAAATTTTAGTTTTGAGATTTTCCACATCATGAACAATTCTATCCATGTTCCTAGCCAGTTCATCAACTCTATTCAATTTTTCTTCTATCATAGTATTAAAATTCTTTTGCGAACTAATAAATTTTTTAATATTACTTTCAAGATTAGAGGGCATCCTTTTATTATTATTATAAGAATTACCATAAGTATTGCCATAATTATTAGAGGAATTTCCAGGAAACGGTCTAGGATTGAAATTACCCCTATAAGCATTGTTGTTGAAATTATTTCTAGAGACAAAATTCACATCAATAGCATCATTATTTTGCTCAATCAAAGTAGACAATGGCACATCATTAGGATTGATATGAGCATTTTTACTAGCAACCAATTTCAATAGAGCATCCATCTTATCACTCAAAGTATTAATTTCTTCAACGGAATTTACCATCTTACCAGTTGGAGTTCGTTTAGTGTTCCATTGAGAATAATTTGCCATAATATTATCTAGGAGTTTTGTAGCTTCTCCCAATGTAATTTCCATAAAAGTACCACCGGCGGCAGAGTCTAGCAAATTTCTAGAGACAAAGTTTAGTCCCGCATAAATTTTTTGTATGATCATCCATAAATTCAAACCATGAGTTGGGCAATTTCTTATCATTAATCTCATTCTCTCCCAAGATTGGGCAACATGTTCATGCTCAAGTTTCATAAAATTCATAATTTGAGTTCTTAAAGAAATAATCTTAGCGGGAGGAAAATACGTGGTAATAAAAGCATCCTTACACTTATCCCAAGAATCAATACTATTTCTAGGCAAGGATGAAAACCAAGTTTTAGCACAGTCTCTTAGTGAGAACGGAAATAATTTTAATTTGACAATATCATTATCCACATCTTTCTTCTTTTCCGTATCACAAAGTTCAACGAAAGTATTTTGATGGGATGCATCATCTTCATTAGGACTACCAGAAAATTGTTCTTTCATAACAAGATTAAGCAAGGCAGCATTAATGTCACACGACTCCGCACTAGTGGCGGGAGGAGAAATTACTAATAAAATCATTATTATTAGTATTGGAAAAGTCACACAATTTTGTATTCTCTTGAGACATCGCGACAAAGCAAGCAAACTAGCAAACAAGCAAATAAAATATTTTTGAGTTTTTGTAAAAAAAATAGAAGTGGGGGAGATGAAAATGAGAGGCAAATGCAAATGAAAAGGCAAATAAAGTAAATGCAAGTGAATGATAATTTGTGCGAAGGTACTTGATAGATTTTGATGATGTCTCCCCGGCAACGGCGCCAGAAATTCTTCCTGCTACTTGTAGTCTGCGTTGGTATTTCCCCGAAGAGGAGAGGATGATGCAGTACAGTAGAGATATGTATTTCCCTCGGTTAAGAACCAAGGTTATCAATCCAGTATGAGAACCAAGCAAGATCCAGTGAACAGCACCTACACACACAAAAGCAAACACTTGCACCCAACGCGAATAAGAGGGTTGTCAATCCTCTTAGCGGTTACTTGCAAGGATTAAGTCTGATAGAGATAAATAGATAAACTAAAATACTAATTAAAATAAAAGTAAATAAATTGCAGCAAGGTATTTTTAGGTTTTTTATATGATAAAGATAGACCCGGGGGCCATAGTTTTCACTAGAGGCTTCTCTCTTGAGCGCAGAAACATACGGTGGGTAAACAAATTACTGTTGGGCAATTGATAGAAAAGCAAATAATTATGACGGATTCATGGCAATGATCATGTATATAGGCATCACGTCCGAGACAAGTAGACCGACTCCTGCCTGCATCTACTACTATTACTCCACTCATCGACCGCTATCCAGCATGCATCTAGAGTATTAAGTTAATAAAAACAGAGTAACACCTTAAGCAAGATGACATGATGTAGAGAAGCAAATTCAAGCAATATGAATAAACCCCATCTTTTTATCCTTAATGGCAACAATACAAATACGTGTCATGTCCCCTTCTGTCACTGGGATTGAGCACCGCAAGATTGAACCCATCACAAAGCACCTCTCCCATTGCAAGATAAATCAATCTAGTAGGCCAAACCAAATCGATAGATCGGAGAGAAATACAAAGCTATATTTAATCATGCATAAAAGAGTTCAGAGAAGACTGAAATATTTCTCATGAATAATCTGATCATAAACTCACAATTCATCGGATCCCAACAAACACACCGCAAAAGAATATTACATCAGATAGAACTCCAAGAACATCGAGGAGAACGTGGTATTGAAGATCAAAGAGAGAGAAGAAGCCATCTAGCTACTAGCTATGGACCCGTAGGTCTGTGGTAAACTACTCACACATCATCGGAAGGGCAGCAAGGTTGATGTAGAAGCCCTCCATGATCGATTCCCCCTCCGACAGAGTACCGGAAAAGGCCTCCAGATGGGATCGCGGAAGAACAGAGGCTTGCGGCGACGGAAAGGTTTTCTCTTTTGGCTCTCTGATGGTTTCCGAATATTTATGAATTTATTGGAGTGGAATTAGGTCAAACAGAGCCATGTGGGCCCCACAAGGCATCAGGGCGCGCCCCCCCTGGGGTCGCGCCCTGTTGCCTTGTGGAGGCTTCGCGAACCTTTTGGCCTCCTCTCCAAGTCTCCAGGATCTCTTTTGTGCAGAAAAAAATCTCCAAAAAGTTTCGTGGCATTTGGACTTCGTTTGGTACTGTTTCTCTGAAAAGCCAAAAAACAAGCAGAAAACAGCAACTGGCACTGGGCACTAGGTTAATAGGTTAGTCCCAAAAAATGATATATAATTGCATATAAAAACATTCAAGATTGATACTATAATAGCATGGAACAATCAAAAATTATAGATACGTTGGAGACGTATCAATGATGCACACGGATCTGAAGATTGCCAGATTCGATACGACGAAGTCTATACCACAAGCAAAGCATGGACTGACACCGGATTGCCATTGGTGTAAAAGTTAAAAGTGCTAACTAGATTATTGACTCTAGTGCAAGTGGGAGACTCTTAGAAATATGCCCTAGAGGTAATAATATTGTATTATTATATTTCCATATTCATAATTAAGTGCTTATATTTCATGCTATAACTGCTATGATCCTGGAATATGTGATTCAGTGGAAAACTCATATGCACGTGTGAAATGATAAACGGATAAAATCAAGGTTCCTAGTATCGCCTCTAAGACTAGCTCAAGTGTTGTTGGTGATCACGTTTCCGGATCTTAGGATATCATTAAGTGTAACGATAGTCCTAAAACAACATTGAGATTATGACGTTGGAAAAACGATCATATTGAATTGACCCAAACTTGTTTGTTATGAATTGAGATAATATAGTCTGTAATCAATTGTAATAACACGGAGTGTTAACATGTGATTTTGCTCCTTAGACCATGAGAGTATCGTAGTCACTTCTTACTGTACGGTAGACTTTGGGGTTGCTCAAACATCACCTGTAACACGGTGATCATAACGACAACTTACAGGCTCATCGGAAAATTTGACAAGGGACTAGATAGCTCGAGAGTGGGATTTGCTCCTCCAATGACGGAGAGATATTCTTAGGGCCCTCTCGGTGTGACGGCATCCATCATCGCTTGGCCAGACACAGGTGACTACCTCACGGGGATGCCGAAACACAACAACGAGAAAAAGGAACAAAACCGGTAACGAGGATAACGGTATAGTGAGCATGGTGATGACTCAAGAGGATACCGCCACATCCCGGGTTTTTTAAAGTATTGTGAAGCAAAGGGAACATCACATGGTAAGCAAAGGTTCACTCGAATATCATTCGTGTGCTCACAGGGATCGATATGGACGTCCACGGTTCCGCTATCGGTCATTGAACGAAGGGGTTTCGTTCATGTCTATGAGTTACCGAACCTACGGGGTCACAAGCTTAAGGAAATCATGATTTGCTGAGTGTTAGTAGGATGAGAGTGATGAGAATATATTTGTGGAATTGTTTCATTAATATTCAGAATAGTTCCGAGAGGATCCGGAAGCATTTCGGGGTCACCGGAAGGGTTTCGGAGAGTATCGGGTAATACCGATAAATATATATAGGTGGAAAATGTTTCCGGGGATGTTAAATTATATATAAAAGGTTCTAAAAATATTTAGACCACTTTTATATTTAATTTAATATCAACTGGCCTTAAAAGACCTAGTGGTGGAAGGCAACTTGGGCCACCAAGGCCCAAGTGGAGTTGGCGCCCCCCCCCCCCCTTCCTTGCGGGGGGGGGGGGAATTGGAGTGCGGGAGGAGTCCAACTCCTCCTCCCTTGGCCGACCAAAGGGGAGGGACTTTCCCTCCCCTTGTGGCGCCCTCCTCCTCCCCTTCACCTATAAATACTAGAGGATTTCCACCCTTTGGACACACAAGTTTTGGAGCCTCCTCTAGTTCATCTAGCCCTAGTTCTAATTGGTCCTAGTTTATTAATTAGAGCTTGGTCTAGTTCCTCTAATCCTCATAATTAGAAGCCCAGTGTGGTTCTAATCTCCTCCCTCTAATTCTCCGGCGACGATTAGCTCTGGACGGCAAAGCGTTGCTGGATCGTGAAGGCTGCACGCTTGCAACCAAGTAGAGAGGCCGTGCTTTCGGTCTTTTGTTCGAGGGACTGTCCGTGGGCGGTTCGTGGGATCGTTCATCGACGGTTCGAGGGACTCCAAGTACGATCTACACCGACACGTTCTTCTTCTGCTGCAACTCGGTGACAGTAACGATCGTGATCCCAATCTGTAATGCATCTTCATATGGATCTTGGGTGTGCGTAGGCGCGATTTTTTTTGTATTCTACTACGTTTCCCAACAAAACTATGTGCACGTATGGTCGCGCGGAGCTCCATTCCCACAACACGGATACACTACACTAGTCTACGGATGGCCGCGGCGGATCCCTTTGTCTTCCCCATGTCCGGCAGCCCGATCATCGGACTGCCGGGAGCCCCGGAGGTATACTCTTCCCCCTATCTTTCCTATGTCTGGCTGTGCCGCTCATCGGAGTGGCAAAGGGGGTGCTTCAGCCGGAGGGGAAGGGGGGCTCCTCCGCTTCCATGAAGCCCAGGCGGGTGTCGACGATGGTCTGTGCTAAAGAAGAACCATGATAGACACCGGCTATGTACACCGGCATCGCCTCGGCGGTGGCCTTCATGGGACCCAGGCGGCGGCGGCCTCCCGTGTTCTACTTCTCCTCGATGATGGCGGCGGGTGCGGACGTGCTGGCCGCTATCTCGTCGATGTCCGCGCAGCCGGCTTCTTTCTCTGCCGGCAGGGCGCGGCTACGCGTGCGTTGATGGCGGATGGCGTGGTCGCAGGCACGAGAGGCGCGGTACGACGCAGGGTCGTCCACGGCAGCAACGATGCCCGTGCCGCCGTGCTCCCCCCGTGCCAGCCTGGAGCAACTCGCCACTCCTCCGCGAGCTGGCTTGGAGCGGCGAGTTGCTGAACCATGTGCCGGCTTGGAGCGGCAACTTGCTCCATCTGGCTTGGGGGTGGAGCGGCGAGCTGCCTCGCTCGTATCCGGTGGGCTCAGCTGGCCACCCAGTTGGCTTTTATGCCGGAGAACTGCTCTTTCTGCTCGTCGGATGCCATCGAAAGGGTGGAGAAAATGGTGGAAGGAGGAGAATGGGAGCGGCGGAGTGATGCGATTCTTGCCCGGCGTCTGGCCTCCTTTAAATAGCGGGCGGACGGGAGGAGCTTGCCCGACATTGTGTTTAATGCCGGCCCACTCGTGAACGAACGTGTGGCCGGAGTAGGTTTCTCGGTTTCCATGCGGGTTTAATGGAGACATTTGAATGCGTCGATGGGGCGCGTTCAGCCGGGCGTACAGCGGGTGGTGCCCTCGGCCGGCGCGCCGCTTCAATGGCGGAGGCAATGAGAGGTCGCGTCCGCCCTGAGCCGTCTTCAATGTGGAGTGGCGCGCCCTACAGCGGCATGAATGCGGGCAGCTGGACTGGGTAGTTAGAAGCGGCGCGCCCTACAGCGGCATGAATGTGGGCAGCTGGCTCGCAAAGCCCACCATATTTGTCTCCGGTTTGCGGGAGAAAGTACGTCCGGACCGTCCGCGTTGGATGGTTTCCGCGGTCCGAACAACGTGGTCCATGCGGGTTTAGCGATGCCCTGAATTATTGGTGACAAGACATGTCATAGAGAATAAAGGGCTCCCCTAGTGCAATGCCGATCGACAAGGACAATTAAACAGAAAATTTTCTGTGCGTGCTGACTAGTCTGAGTTCACAAGCTCTACACTATAGTGGCATTTATCTGAATTATTGGTGACAAAACATGTCATAGAGAATAAAGGGCTCCCCTAGTGCACGCTCCATCATGCCGATCGACAAGGACAATTAAACCGAAAAATTTCTGTGCGTGCTGACTGGTCTGAGTTCACAAGCTCTACACTATAGTGGCATATATACACAAGAGGAAGCTCAATTCATCAACCAACCATGCAAGGCCTACTCCTCTTCTTGCTCCCCTTGGTTCCTCTGGTCGTCCTTGCCGTGATGCGGCATGCAGGCCCGATCAAAGCGCGCCTCGACGCCGTCATGTCGGCCCTAGCACCGAAGCTCCCCGCCGCCTGGCAGAAGCCAGTTTTCGTCACCGACTGTGCCACGGCGCACCGCCTTCTCGTGCGCGGCAGCACCGGTGGGTCCTTCTCCAACCGCCCGCCATCCATGGCGCCCAGCGCCGTCCTGTCCGCCGGCCGGTACCACAACATCACCTCGGCGCCCCACGGCCCGTTCTGGCACGCCATCCGCCACAACCTCACCTCCCAACTCTTGCACCCGACGCGCCTCCACCGCTATGCCTTGGCGCGCCGCAACGCGCTCCGAGGCCTCGTGGCAGACCTCGGCGAGCAACACAAACAAGGCGTGGTCCTCGCGGCGGAGAGCATCCGTGACTCCATTTTCAACGTGGTCTGCGCCATGTGTTTCCGCGATGGCATTTACCCGGCCCTCGTACGCGCCATAGCCGACGCCCAGGATGACCTCGTCAAGTCATTGCCTGCGGTGCGCGCCTTGGTGTTCTCGGTGTTCCCGGTGGCGGTGTCCAGGCTAATCTACCGCAAGCAATGGAACAAGCTGGTCTCGGTACGGCAGAAGCAGCAGGAGATATACCTCCCGCTCATCGACGCCTGTCGCCGCCGTCGCCGCTGCTCCGACGAGCCGCCGTGCTACGTTGACACGCTCCTCGATCTCGAGGTCCCGGTCGACCATGTCGCCTCTGTAGGCGACTCTCACAAGCTTAGGCAGCAGAGGAGGATCGACGACGCAGAACTCATAGGGTTGTGCTCGGAGTTTGTTAAGAGCCTCTTGTAACCCCTACGCAGGCCCACCTACACATGGGCCAGGCCCGGCTCAGCACCACCACTACCGTCTACAAGTACCTGAAGAGAAAGCAGCAATCGGGCATCTAGTGGATCAACGAACCCGGCGGCGGCGGCTACTGTTCTTCTTCCTTCTTCTTCCCCAATTCATGTATCCTCAAATTTATACCTAAATCGCCACTGAATCCGTGAGAGAAGTAATAGATCGAGTGAACCACTGTTAGGTTGTTAACATCTGGTATTCAGAGCCAGACCACCACCCTTTCACCCTCAATTTTTCGTCCTCCACATCCGATTCCCCTGCTTCCACCGGTGACGTCGCCATGCCGCCTACCTTACCACCGGAGTGGGATGCCATGTCCGCGAAGGAGCAGACGATCTGGTACATCGCGTCCTTAATAGCCAAGGTTGAGGGCATGACAGCCCAGCTCGTTGCTACACACAGTGACTCTCCAGTGACTACCTCGCTTGTCGATCCGGCTCTGGCCGTTGCTACTTCCACTCCAGCTGTTTGTCCTCGTCGTGCCCAGCACCGACCTCGCGACCACCACGCTGGACTCGTCCACGCCCATCAGCCAGACCGTCTCGGGCGGCGACGGCAATTTCGTCAATGTCATCACAACCCCCGCCTCGCCTGCCTTTGTCGAGGAGGTCCACGACACTGCCTCTGACTTCTGCCCCGAACTTGCAGTCGACCTCACCATCGACGCCACTGTCACTGCAGTCTCCACCGACATCTCCTTCTCCACCGCCAAGGCCCCGCAGGTCCTCCAGATCGTCCATGATGCGTCCCCTGATTGCATGGAGATGGCGCACGTCACATGTTCGACGGAATGCTCACACCAGGTCGCCACCATCAACATCGTCAACGAGGTCCGTGACGCCACTGCTGCCACTTTCCTTGAGCCTGTGGTCGACCTCAACGACACCACGGCCACCCCTCCAATGGTCGAACCAGTAGACCAGGAGGAGTACCAGGTTGTGGCGACGACGTCCCCGGCTGTCGCCATCACCATTGATGTCAAACTTGCAACTCCTGTGTCTCCTGCGCTCTCGTGGCACGGCCCTGACATCCCCAACCACTACACCGATGTTGCTGATGCCTCCCAGATTTCGTTGGTCACACGCCCGGCGGAATCGGTGCCTTCGGTTGCCCACTTGATCTTATCGCTGCCGCCTGCTGTTGTTCTTCAGTCAGATGCACTGACACATGTAATGCATATGGAATACCACATCCACGAAGTCGATCAGGGCATCAAGCAGCAACCGTGGCCGCCTCCAATTCGAGTGTAGATCGCAACGGACGATGATATGCAGGTCCTTGACATAGCTATGAATGATGATACTAGCTATGTGTGGTGGCCACCTGACCACCAGCCAAGGATGAGGAGCAAATTGCAGCAATTTCTGCATGACATTCAGTTGCAAGTTTTTCTGGTATCTTCAGTGGAGCAGCTTACATTCTTGGGTTCCAATGAGCCGATGGATTGTTGTGATGATACTAGTCCCCATGCTGAAAAAAAGAGAATGGAATACAACATTCGGTCTGTTTTTCATAGCTCCTTTGAACAAATCCAATGGGACACTGCATGGTCATTTGGTTCTGAGAGGAAAATTCAAATGCAGATCGCAGAAAATGAGGATGTTCTACTCCACGGCAAGACTCATGGTTGCCATGTGTGGTGGCCACCTGATCGGCAGCCAAGGGTGACAAGCAAGTTGCACAAATAACATTTTTCTGCTCAGTTGCAGACTTCTTGTAACACCCCCATGTATTAGCTACAGTGATCACCCTTTTGATAATGCCAAGTCATCATGATTAACAGTGCTTGATCATCATTTGGATCATATCTCATTTCAAATTCCAATTCAAATTGAGAATTCAAATTTAAAGTGAATTTAAAAGTTGTTCAAATCCAGGAACTAAATAGTTCATAATATTGCAAATATTCCCAAAGCAGTTATAAAAATAAGGTCAACATTTATTGGAATATTTAAATGACTCTAACATCCTAAAACAGTACCAAAACAGCAATGTTTAATCTATTTTGATTAATCCAAAATTCAAATGAAATCAAATTACCTCCAAACATTTTTATGGCAGTGCTAGATATTGCACTGTATTTATGTGGCTAAATCACATATTTTACAAAAGTGTAATAGTGCCCAAACATTTTACAAAACAGAAAAGCAAAAAAAAAAGGAAAAGAACTACGGGCTACTGTGCACTTGGGATTCCAGTGCACAGTGCAATTTGGCCCAGCCCACGCCGGCCTTTCCCTAACCTCTCGACAGAGGCAGGGTGCCCGAGCATGCACGGCCGTCCAGAGCGCCGGATACTCGCTGTCGAGCATCCCGTGGCTCCCCCGCATGGATAAGGACGTCGCAGGCCTCCCCTCACTCCCCGCAAACCCTAGGCGCCCCAGAAAACACCCCTCGCCCGCTCTCTCCCTCGTCCCCTTCGAGCCCGAGCGCGGCCATGGCGTCGCCGCCGTGAATCACGCGTCCACCGAGCCCCTCACGCCTCGCCGTCTTGCCCATTGTCTCCGCCGTCGTTGAATACGCCGTCTCCGACCACGAACGCGGGCCGGGAGCCACCGCATCGAGCCCGACGCCCTCTTCTTCCTCCTACGGCCGCCGTCGACTCGTCGCCGATTCCGGCGACCTCAAGCCCTGCCCGAGCCCGCTAAGCTCCACTACCGGCTCCCCGTGAGCACCACTACCTCTCCCCTCTCCTCTCTTCCTCTCGGTCGTCCTCTAGACGTCGTTCCCATCAAGGCCGTATCCGCCGCCGTGCGAGCTCGTTGCCGGCGTAGCCACGGTGACCATTGGGTCCCATGCGTGCTACCATCGCGCTCGCCGCGTCGCGTAGACCTCGCCTAGCCGCTAAGAACGCTGGAAAGTGAGCCGCAGCCGAGCGCCCGATCGAGCCCGAAAGTCGCCGCCGCCTGCCGTCGCCGATTCTGACCGTCTCAGCCGCCGAGACCACCACCAACGGACACGGCCCGGAGTGCACGTTCCAGATAGCCCGGCCGCGCGCGTTTTGGTGCACCACAGCGCAAACCCGAGCTCGCCGGAGTTCGGCCGCCGCGGGAGTGCTCGCCGGCGCGTCTCTGGTGGACGCGTGGCCCCCACCCCCCAGTGACACTGCCCGTGGGCCCTGCGGGTCCCGCTGTCAGGGTTGACTGGGTCAACCCGCTGACTGGGCGACCCCGTGTCACTGACATGCGGGACCCACTGCTCAGGTTTGACCTGGTCAGCTGGGTTTCACCGCTGACGCCGTACTGACGTCATGCTGACATCACCTATCACTGTTTCGGATAATTCGAATTTCATAATTAAAATAATTCCAGAAAATGTTTAAAACTTCGAAAAATCATATAAAATAAACCGTAGCTCGGATGAAAACAATTTATATATGAAAAACGATCAGAAAAATATGACGAATCCGAATATCCTACCCACATACCTGCCACACCTCTCTAACATGATGAATATGGAACTTTCCCCTCCAATTCATCTGTCCGATAAATGCCCGGAGCTGGTAAAACACCTCCAGATGTTTCCCGCTCCGACTAACTTGCGTAGTACTACATTAGGGCACCCCTCGAATAACGTGCTGCCATGCCATGCATCTATGTTGCATTTGTCTGCTTTTATTTATTGTTTCTTCCCCCCTCTTCTCTCCGGTAGACCCCGAGACCGACGCTGCTGGCGAGTACGATTACGCCCCTAAAGACCAGTCCTTTTCAGCAGAGCTTCCAAGCAAGCAAAACCCCCTTGATCATTCCTATATCGCCTATTCCTTCTCCCTCATGCTTGCATTAGATTTTGCTACTGTAATTGTTTGCTCCTATTATGATGCATAGCCTGCTTTTGTAACCTGCTGTTGCTACTCTACCTGTCATCCTAAACTGCTTAGTATAGGTTGGTTAGTGATCCATCAGTGACCCCTCACCCTTGTCCATGTTGCCCCGCTTTAGTACCAGTGCCTCGATCATTGTGATCGATGAGCAGATACCGTCACATCACCGCTCATACCCCCTTAGTTGTACGACTCTACAGGGCTACTATCGAGTGCCGAGGGTGATACCTCGTACTGCACTCCTGATGATATCTCTGTAGTATAGCACATCGGTGGTGATTACCGAGGGTGATTCCTCTTACACCACCTCCGATGAAGCCTCTGTCGTGCAACCCCTCAAGTGTGAAACCATCGAGGGTGATTCCTCCTGGTTCTCCTTAACGGATTACATCGAGTAGGAATCCATCGAGGGTGATTCCTCGGATTTCACTTTGATGTTTCAGACACACGGATACCTTGAATTTACCTCAGCCCCCTGGTTAAAGTCGGGTCGACCCCGAGGGGTACCCGCGAGAGGTGTGAAGTCGGGTTGACCCAAGGGTACCCGCGAGATAATTACGAGGCGTGGCCGGACAGGCAGAGACCGCCCTAGAGAGGGATGGGCCTGACCCTTGTTGCACTTCCTCGAGACGGGGCGACAGGAATACTGATCATCACCGCGAGCTCCTAATAATTCACTAACGGATTTGGGTATTTGATCTGAGTTGGCCACTGGCCTTTACGCACTACCACTACGTGGGATAATGGTTTAATGGGGCCCTCAGCGCCGTATGTATCAGCCGAAAGCTCTGTCAGATGTCCAGTTCAGCATTGTGGGCATGTCGGGCCAGTGCCATCCAGGATGTGGTGGTGCTCGTCCCGGCTCGTCGCATAACGACCCGGAGTGCAAAGGGCGATGGGCCCAAGACCCCTGAGCGCTTAGGATGTAGACCGGCGGGGACCTCTCTATTGAGCCTAGGTAGGACTACGTCGTGTTGATCAGCCGAGGCCGGGCATGACCGAGGAAAGTGTGTCCTGCCAGAGTTAATCGAGCGTGTTGGGTAACAGTAGTGCACCCCTGCAGGAAAGTTATCTATTCGAATAGTCATGTCCACGGTAACAAGACGCTCAGTGTTGTATCCCGATCTATTACAACTTGAACTGAAAACATGTTACTTTAATTGTAAGCTCCAGGATCGCTTTCTCGCAAGGAGTCGAGGAAGGATCTCTGGGCTTTGCTTCTACATGCTTGTTACTTTATAATATGCTAATCTGCACTCTTCTAATGCTGCAAGACGCTGAAGATGCTAGTCTTCGATAGGCTAGGCTTTTCCCCCTCTGTTCTGGCATTTCTACAGTTTAGTCCAAAGATATAGCCCCATTCCTTTTGATACCTATGCATGTTTAGCATAGTTCTGATGTCAGTCTTGCGAGTACTTTGGATGAGTACTCATGGTTGCTTTGCTACTTCTTTTCCCCTACCCGGTTGCTGCGATCAGACGACGAAGTCCAGGAGCAGGAGATCCCCGGAGGCACCTACTACTACGTTGAGCCCGCCGACCAGGAGTAGTTCGGAGGCCCTAGGTAGGAGGCCTTCGCCTTTTCGATCAGTGTCGCTGTTATGCTAGCCTTCTTAAGGCATCCTTGTTTATCTTTGTGTCTGTACTCAGATACTGTTGTTGCTTCCGCTGATGTTTGTGTAACTCGAGCTTATGTATTCGAGCCCTCTAGGCCCCTGGCTTGTAATATAAAGCTTGTATTATTTTATTTTGTGTCTAGAGTTGTGTTGTGATATCTTCCCGTGAGTCCTTAGGCTTGATCGTGTGCATTTGCGTGTATGATTAGTGCACGATTAAGTTGGGGGCGTCACAAGTTGGTATCAGAGTCGACTGCCTATAGGAACCCCCCCCTTCCAACTCCTTGGCTGAATTTGAGTCTAGTCTTTCAAAAACTGTTTTACTAACATGGCTGTGTGGCTTACGGGCCCACGTCGCCAATGGATGGGATTAGGATCTTTTATTCCTCTTTCTTACTCTGGGAACTCTGATCTCTCTTCTTTTCGGGTTAAATATTTTACTAACACTAACATTAGGATCTCGTGATCACATCCATCTGGAGATTTCAATCAACATTCTTTGAATTGTGGACCAGGTTCTGCTTCACAGTGTCCATGGACCGCAGGATCCTTTTATCGAGGGCACCCTGCATTGTCATTTGCAGATTCCTAGCTCCAGTGGTTTTCTTCGGCGTGATGTAGCCTTTGCTATGTCTCGTTGTTGTATTCCTCACCGCGTGCCTACGCGCCGCCTAGTTTGTCTAGCTGTGTGTGTTTCCGAACTCACGTTGTCCGTTTGAATCCAACTTTGTGCATGGTTCTGTATGTCTTTAGTGACTACTAATATATATCTACTGCACTTCATGTTCATTGCTCATGTTACATCATGAATGACCTCTTACCCATGCAGTTGTTCTTGCTAAACTGCCCCTGTTGATTTAGCAGGATGGCCGACGATCCTCCGCCTCCACCCTATATTGCTGCAATGATGCAGCAGTTTGAGCTGAATCGTCAGTTTATGACTGGGGTAATGGCTCAGTTTCCAACTCAGAACACTCATCAACAGCCTGCCCCAATAACACTGCAAGAATTCGTGCGCCTCAACCCGTCCATTTTCCGCAACTCCACCAATCCTATGGATGCTGATGATTGGCTCCGTGACATCCTATTTGAGATGGAGTCAGCTAAAGTTGCCCCTGACAGTTACGTCACCTTCACGGCATTTCACCTGAAAGGTCCAGCTGCTCAATGGTGGGAAAGTCACAGGGGTATTGTTGGGGATGTTTACCAGCATGGAGACCCGACAGGGTGTTAACCCGGCCATAACGCAAGCTTAGCGGGTCAACTCACCACGGGGCCGAAGACTCTGTGTGGGCCGGCTCAACGAGGCCTGGCAAGGATAGGCCGGCTTAAGCAGTGGGCCGGCTCACGAGAAGATAGATGGCAATAAGACCGTCTTGGAGAACAAGTAGGAAAGAGTAGGAGGCGGGTCAAAGAATGACCCGGACTCTCGTGTAATCTAGGGTTCCACCTGTATATATAAAGGGGAGCACCTGTACGAAAAAGACTAAGTTGCAATCTCCTCGAGAGCTAGGTTAGCGGATCCGCATCCCTGTAATCGAGGTCTACAGCAATACAATCAAGCAGGACGTAGGCTTTTACCTCCATCGTGAGGGGCCGAACCTGGGTAACCCGGCGTCTTCTCGTTCCCGATCAACCCCGTTAAGCTTCCACACTAGTGCGATGGCCTCATCTCTAAGTCCTTTCACAAGGGCATCAGCCGTGTTAAAACCACGACAGTTGGCGCCCACCGTGGGGCCTATGCACGGTGGAGTTGAGTTCTTAGCGGGATCTCTCTCAGGGTTCGGGAAGTACGCGGTTGGCATGATGACCAAGAGCCGCCGCGGGAAGTTCTACATCGACGATTCACACTGGGGCCCCGACGCCGACTCAATCGAGTACGGGTACCGTGTCCCCTTCGGCAAGATTCACACCTTCATCAGCGTGGTCGGCGAGCCGGCCGCTGGGTTGGAGAATATCGCCGGCGTCGAGTCGGCACACCGCGCTGGTCAGCGCCAGGCAAGACCCGGCCCGCGTCAAGCCGGCCCAAGCCATGTCTTCGTGGGTTTCACCCAAGGGGTGGCCTTGTCGGAGAACTCCCTGTCTCAGGATGACACGCTCGTCCAATCTGACGGTGAGTCCTCGACGGGAGATACCGAGTCAATCCTTCCTCTGCATGCTGGGGGGCTCGGGCACGCCAACGACGTCTTTCCAGAGAGCCCGGATCCACCTCGCTTCGCGGCGGTGTACATGGCGGGAAGGCAAGATCCGGTGCGAGACCCGGCCAACCCAATGGCGGGGCAGAATAACATCCTTGCCGGCTCAGGTGGAGCCGGAGCGTCGGCCACCGGCTCTCAGAAAACCGGGGCTCAGGCGCTCGCCGACTTGATGACTACGCTGGCAGCCCTGTTGGCCGAGCCGGTCACTGCGGAGAACGCGGCGACGCGCAACACGGAGATCACGAAGTGTCGCGAGCAGATGGCCAAGATCCAAGAGGACATCAACGCGGAGAACGCTCGCATGATGCAGGAACAGGCCCGGATTGCCGATGAGAGGCAGCGCCTAGAAGAGGAGGCACATTACCTGAACCGCCGGCAGGCCGAGTCGGAGCTCGTTCACAGGAGGCGTCATCAGAGCTGGCTTCCGGCTAATCTTGAGCCGACTCAGCTTTTTACCACACCGCCGGCTCCGACAAACCCGAGGGCTGGAGTCGTCCCCACGGGAGAGCTGCCTTTGCAACAGCCGGTCCAGCAGCGGGAGCCGGCACAGCATCGCACGCCGGAGCAGCAGCAGAAGTCACCGTCTCACTGGTTCCAGACCCCAATTGGACACTACTCTAACCTGGTGGATAACGTGCTGGCAGCGACCCACAACTTGGCAGCTATTCCGATCGAGGGGGACGGCCCGATTCAGACCGAGGCCAGAAACGCCATTGCAATGCTCAAGACAGTCGTAGTGCAGCAAGACAACTACTCGCATAGCCAGCATCGGCTTCACTCGACCCCTCATCAGAGCCGCACCAGGAGTCAGCGCCCTGAGTCGCCAGCGGTCTCCAGCAGCGCACACCGTAGGAGAGCCACCCAGCCGCTGGCGGAGCAGCGCCAGCCCGGGATCCCGCAAGACGTTACAGATGCTGCTCGGATTCTGCGAAATTGGGAAGAAGCAAACGCGCGTGCAGGGCACAACCCGCCGGCGCGAGCTAACCCGCCGCTGGATATCAACCCGCCGCCGAATGTTAACTCGCCCGTCGTGACCCGGACAGATGGCCGACTTGGTAGCTCTTCTAGCCGCATGATTGTAACTCCATGTTTGGTACCAGCGCTGCGAGAAGCGCGCACCCCCCCCCCCCATTTCAAAGGGCCTCGCAAGGTCCCTAATTATACAGCGAATCTGGAGCCCACCGAGTGGATCGAGAGTTATGAGCTGGCAATGGACTTGTTGGGCGTAAGTGAGTCAGTATGCGCGCATTACCTCCCTCTGATGTTGGAAGGCCCTACACGCACCTGGATGAAAAACCTACCGGCGAATTCTGTCAACACATGGCAGGAACTGAAGGAGCGCTTCATCAAGAATTTCCAGGGAACCTGTAAAAGGCCAACCACAATTGTTGATCTTGAGCGTTGTGTCCAGCGCGAGGATGAGTCGGTGCATCACTGGGCTCGCCGGGTTGTGGAAGTCATACATAGTTCAGACAGCATCTCGGCGGCTCAGGCAGTGCTCGTTCTAGAGCGAACGTCCAAGTTCCAGCCCCTGGTCCAGAAGCTTGGGCGACTCAAGCGAAAGGTCCAGGACATGGGGGACCTCATGGATGTCTTAACCCGGTATGCGGAGTCAGATAACACCAAGGATCCGCTGTCAGATGAGGAGAAGTCTGACAAAAGGAAGAAGGCTGGTGGCAAGGGTCAGCAGCAGAACAACAGTAATGGTCAGAGCAACGATGGTGGTAAATGCAAGGGTCATGACGGTAGTTCCGATCTGGTGGCAAACACAAACACCGAGAATAAAGGTCAGCGGCAGAATGACGGTTCAAGGAGGCAGTCTGGAAACCGCCCTCTCACTTACGAGGAAGCTCTCAAGGATCCTTGTCCAAAGCACAGTTACAATGGTAAGCCGTCCAGTCACTCCTGGGAAAATTGCTATGTCATGCAAGAGTTTGCCAAGCGGGTCTTCCAGAATCATCATAATGGAGGCGGCAACGGCGGACAACCCGCCAACCAGGGACCCGGCTTCTCGGGCGACGGCTTACAAGGGCCCTTCGCAAGACCCGGCTTCCAAGGGAACAGTGGTCAAGGCAGCGGGTTCCAGGGGGCTGGTAACACTGGAGGCGGCAATCAGCGAAACAACCAGGGAAATCAGCATCAGGCCGGTGCAGCAGGGTTTCAGAGTAACCCAAAACAGCTAAATAGCAGATAGTATCACGTTTTCACCACTAGCACCTGCAAACGGGATCAGAAGGTACAACGACGAGCCGCCCACGTGGTTGAGCCGGCGGCTCCTTACTACCTCAACTGGTCTGAACAGCCGGTTACCTGGAGCAGGGCAGATCATCCTGTCCTTGTCGATCACCCTGGCCACCTGGCTCTGGTGGTTGCGCCACAAGTCGGCGGTTACACCCTGACTAAGGTGCTCATGGACGGAGGCAGCAGCATCAACATTCTGTACTATGACACGTTCAGGCGGATGAATCTGTCCGATAAGCAGTTAACTCCATCCTCTACAGTCTTTCACGGCATTGTTCCTGGCAAGTCGGCCTATCCCATGGGAAGAATTTCCCTTGAGGTGGCCTTTGGCTCAGAGGATAACTGGCGTTCTGAGTTCCTGTCCTTTGAGGTGGTTAAACTTAAGAGCCCATACCGCGCCTTATTTGGCTGGCCGGCTTATGCGCGGTTCATGGCACGGACGTGCTACGTTTACCTAAAGATGAATATGCCAGGACCAAGGGGAACCATCACAGTGGAAGGCAACCGAAAGATTCCACTCGAGTGCGAGGAAGGAGACGCAGCTTATGCTAAGACGGCTTGCGCTGCAGAGGAGTTGCGGTATTATAAGGATAATGTTGACCCGTCTGACAGGGCATCCCTGAAGAAGCCCACTACGGAATCAGACCCCCTGCTCAAGTTTAAGTCGGCCAGAGACACCAAGCAAGTTGATTTCACCCCGGGCAATTCTTCAGAGCAGTTCACCATCGGGGCAAATATGGATCCCAAATAGGAAAGCGCGCTCATCGAGTTCATCCGTGAGAACCGGGACATCTTTGCATGGAAACCTTCTGACATGCCAGGTGTACCGAGAGAACTCGCTGAGCACTCCCTTAATGTGGATCCCAAATTCAAGCCAGTTCGCCAGTATCTCCGTCGTTTTAATGAGGAAAGGCGGAAAGCTATTGGTGAAGAAGTGGCCCGGCTCCTAGCTGCCGGGTTCATCGTTGAAGTCTTCCATCCTGAATGGCTAGCTAACACGGTGCTTGTTCTGAAGAAAAACAGGACTTGGAGGATGTGTGTTGATTACACAGACCTGAATAAGGCTTGTCCTAGTGACCCCTTTGCCTTGCCCCGTATTGACCAGATCATCGATGCTACGGCTGATTGTGAGAGTCTATGCTTCCTGGATGCTTACTCAGGCTATCATCAGATTAAAATGAAGCTGGAAGACCAGGAAAAGACGACTTTCATCACACCCTTTGGGGCCTTCTGCTATACAACCATGCCGTTTGGTCTGAAGTGTGCACAAGCGACTTACCAGCGTTGTGTCCAAAGCTGCTTTCATAAACAGATCGGGCGGAACGTTCATGCTTATGTTGATGACATTGTGGTCAAATCCCAGAAGAAAGAAACTCTGTTGGAGGATCTCAAGGAAAAGTTTGACAACCTCCGCATCTACCAGATGAAGCTTAACCCGGAGAAGTGTGTTTTTGGTGTCCTTGCAGGAAAACTTCAGGGATTTCTTGTTTCCGAGCGTGGCATTGAGGCTAACCCGGAAAAGATTAAGGCAATCACAACTCTGGCTAAGCCGGCCAGACTGAACGATGTGTAAAGGCTGGCTGGGCAGGTCGCAGTGTTAAGCCGATTCATAAGCCTGCTGGGAGAAAAGGCCATTCCGTTATACCAGTTGCTTAAGAATCAGATGACTTCGTCTGGAGTGATGCTGCAGATCAGGCTTTTGAGGCCCTCTAGAAGCAGTTGTCTGAGCCGCCAGTCCTTGCTGCCCCTCGTGAGAAGGAGCCAATGTTGCTATATATTGCGGCTAATAACAAGGTTGTAAGCGTGGCAGTCGTGGTGGAGCGCAAGGAGGATGGCAAGGAGTATCCAGTCCAGCACCTTGTGTATTATGTCAGTGAGGTGTTAACCGAGTCCAAACAGCGGTATCCACATTGGCAGAAACTGGTCTACGGAGTATTTATAGCTAGCCGCAAGCTGAAGCATTACTTCCACGAGCATCCGATCACTGTGGTCAGCTCAGCACCTCTTGGGGATATAATCCAGAACCGGGAGGCGACAGGCCGGGTTGCTAAGTGGGCTACCGAGCTCGGTCCGTATCATCTCAAATACGTGCCTCGCACAGCAATCAAATCTCAGGCGTTGGCGGACTTTATTAATGATTGGACAGAGTTGCAGGCTCCCGAAGAGAAGCCCGACACAACATGCTGGTCCATACACTTTGACGGCTCAAGGCAGCTTGAAGGCTCGGGGCTGGGGTTGTGATTACTTCCCCACGAGGAGACAAGTTCTATTATGTTTTCAGACTTATGTTCCCCTGTACTAACAATGCAGCAGAATATGAGGCCTTGCTTCATGGGCTCCGGATGGCCAAGGAGATGAACTTGAGCCGGGTCAGGTGTTTGGGCGACTCAGACTTGGTGGCCCAACAGGTTTCTGGTACTTGGGATTCCAAGGATCCCCTTATGGCGGCTTATCGGCACGCGGTCACAAATATTGCTGGACACTTCAAAGGTTATCAAGTTGATCACATTGATTGCAGGCAGAATGAGGCGGCAAAGGCACTCTCTCGCTTGGGCTCACAGCGCAAGCCGGTGCCACCCAATGTGTTCCTGGACATTTTGCACAACCCGTCTGTCAAGCTACTAACAGAAGAGGACTTGGCTGTTCCTGACCCAGAGGCGGCTCTGGTGGCTGCTATCCATGCAATCCCTGATTGGACGGTCCCCTACTTGGATTATCTAAGCCGGGGTGAACTGCCAACAGAGGAACTCCTTGCTCGACAGATCATTAGACGATCCAAGTCTATGACCATTGTCAATGGCGAGTTGCACCGACGAAGCGTCACTGGTGTTTTTCAGCGTTGTGTTTCACCTGAAGAAGGCCGCGCAATTCTCAATGAAATTCACTCTGGCGATTATGGACACCATGCCGGCTCAAGATCACTGGTTGCGAAGGCTTTCCGGCACGGTTTTTACTGGCTCACGGCTCATGCTGACGTAGAGGAATTTGTCCGTAAATGTGATGGTTGCCAGAAATATGCTCGCCAGGCCCATGTGCCGGCTCAAGAGTTGAGGATGATCCTGATTACTTGGACGTTCGTGGTCTGGGGGCTTGACAAGGTAGGGCCATTCAAACGTTCTAAGAATAAGCATACGCACCTACTAGTGGTTGTTGACAAGTTTACCAAGTGGGTGGAAGCAGAGCCGGTCAGCAACTGCGACGCGGCTACAGCTGTCAAGTTTCTAAAAAGGCTGATATTCCGATTTGGCTACCCACACAGTATCATTACAGACAATGGAACTAATCTGTCCAAGGGAGTTATGGAACAGTTCTGTCAACAGAAACACATCCGGCTTGATCTAGCATCGGTCGCGCATCCTCAGTCCAACGGACAGGCAGAAAGGGCCAATCAGGAAATATTGCGCGGTATCAAACCCCGGCTCATGGTGCCTTTGTAGCGCACGCCGGGTTGCTGGGAAGAAGAACTACCTTCGGTACTTTGGAGCATACGGACTACTCCCAACAGGTCAACAGGCTATACGCCATTTTTCCTAGTCTATGGTGCAGAAACTGTGCTTCCGAGCGATATCCGACATGACTCCCCTCGAGTGGCGGCTTATGTGGAATCAGATAATGAGCTAGCGCGCCAAGACGCTCTTGATGCTCTGGAGGAAGAGCGTGACCTTGCCGCATCCAGATCAGCAATCTATCAGCAAGACCTACGTCGCTACCACAGCCGTAGAGTTTGAAGCCGCACTTTTCAGGAAGGTGACTTAGTGCTCCGTCTGATACAAGACCAGACAGGCATACATAAGCTTTCACCACCTTGGGAAGGGCCCTTTGTGGTCAGCAAGAATCTCAACAACGGGTCATATTACCTGATTGACATACGTGAGACAGATACATCACGTACCTCTGAGGAGGAAACAAGCCGGCCCTGGAACATTGCCCAGCTCCGGCCATACTACACCTAAGTCCCCGACTAGGTCGCATCTTTGTACATACCTTTTTCCTGTATATACCTGTTTTCGATCAAATAAAATAACGACCAGCAGCACTATGTAAAGGTGCTGTTTTGCCTCAAAATTTGTGTGCTGGATCTTTATTTGTTGATCATGGTTACTTGGGGGCTTCCAACTCAATTGAGTTTAGCTTACAAAACCATTTTAACCCGGCGAGATGCCACAAAGTTGGTTAAACCTGCCTGTTAGCAAGATGCTACTCCCTAAAAAACGACCCGGCGTACGTCTGATGAATCAATCACATAGGTGACCCTGACTTCATCAGATAAAACGACTGATTGGTTGTGTGAGAGCCGGCTTTCAGAGAGCAAGGACAAACCAACAGGCCAAAGTGCCAGCTTCATGAAAGCATATTCCGGCTTGTGCTTTATAGGCCGGTCGTTTCAAGCATATTCTGACTTACGATTATTCTACATACATACATCCATGCATATCCATCTCTGCATACATACATACATCCATGCATATCATTTGCTTAGTTCCATTTAAATACTTGATTCATTGCAAACAGTAACAAAGATTACTCGTTCAATATGATTTCATCAGTAACCATTACATGCAGTTGTTATTGTTTCGGCAGAATCACTCTATTGCAAAACCGGCTCTCAAGGCCAAAAGGAGGATTCGCAGAAGCGCAAAGTATTTGTACAGGCAGACAAAGCTCAGTACACGACGGCACTGGCATCAGCGTCAAGTGTTCCATACTACCATATTACAAGCCGCCCATCAACTGCGGCCACGACATAATTTTTTACAAAGTTCGGCCTACAAAGGATAAGCCGGCGTTTATGTCGCCGGGTCAGAGCTGGCACCAGCTCCCGATGAAGCGCCATGAGCCGGCTCTTCGCGGACTTCGTCATCCTCCGCTTCTTGGCTTGAGTCGCCGATCGACCACTGAATGGAGCGCAACGCCTCAAATAGAGCATCATCGGATATCAGGGAGGAAGGGTCGACTTCAGGAGCAAAAGATGGCTTACGCGTGCGGGTTAAGGCCACCGGCTCATGGTTAGGCGGTTCTATCCTCTCATTAGCCTTTGAGTACGGCGCCTGGTACCAGGTCAAGTCTGCCTCTTCTGCGATGTCGGTGGCGGCAACCCGGGTTTCTTTGATACAGCGCTGGAAGTCCCTCTTGGTAAATGGCGAGTCGTCCTCATTGAACTCTGGATACCCGCCCGCCACCTGAGCCGGATCGAGCTCTGGCACATAGGCCTTGGCTTGTGCAAGCGCCGTCAGGGCCCCAGTACGACAAGCCGCCCTTTTCCAATCTTCGAACCACCTGGGCATGACTGATAGTTCTCTCAAAGTATCTGCAATTAGCTGCGGCGGCGCCTTAGTGTTCTTTGCGGCCATTATACACCGACAGCCACCTATGTACAGCTGATCTACAAGGGTGTAGACCGCCTTTAATTTCACCAGTGGTTGCTGCACTAGTGTTTGGTTCTTGCGGCCTTCAAAAGGACAAGTACGCAAGATTAGTTAAGCCGGTTAAGTATGATAAGCCGGTCCAATTGACTTTCTCATAAGTTTTACTTACCAAAGATGGCCCGGCACATGGCGGTAATTTGACCCTTAAGAGTCGTCAGCTCTTGAGTTACCGGCTCAAGCTTGGCTTTTGCCTCTTCAGCTCGCGTGGCTTGGGCGGCTCTTGCAGTTTCCGTCTCTTTCAAAGTGGTCCTCACAATGACCAAGGACTTATTGGCTTCAGCGGCGGCTTCTTCAGCTTCCTTGCGCAATTTTCTCTCCTTCTGTGCTTCCTTTCGGAAGGCGGAAGCCTGGGCCTCCGCTTGATCCAGCATTTCCTGCAGTGCAGTCAGTTATACATCATATATGCATGACCCGAGCCGCCCTAAAGGACAACCCGGCACATGGGGGCTACATGCTTTCGAGCTTAAAACAAATAGCAAGGCAAGTTCCATGCAGCTGCAGACACTCTACATGGCACTTGGGGGCTAATGCATAAATTGGTCTATCCTGCTAAGTGGTGAAGACCCGCCCGTCATGAATGACGAGCCGGCATTTGGGGTCGCCGGTTGAAGTTCTGTTTACAAGTCAAAATTTTGAAGTCCCGGGTCCTCATTTCATAATGACCCGGCCCTTGGGGGCTACATATATATATATATATATATATGGTTCATAAGAAGGTGTAACTTACCTCATATTTCCTCTTCAGCGAGGTTATCATAACTATCTTTGTGTCCCGGCTTTCAGACAGCCGGGTCAACACAGCCTGGTGCAAAGCGCTGGCGTCCTGGTCTTCAAAAATAGAGAACTCAAGAGCCGTTTTTCCCTTGTCTTTCGGGGCCGGCTCAGGCTTGGCCGGAACCTTGGTAAGAGCGGTGGAGGATTCTGGTGCGGCAGTTTGCTGCTCGCTCATCACTACTACTTCTTCTTGAGCCGGCGCCTCGGGTTGCTGTGCGGGTTGATCTTCAATTACATTTTCCCTCTCCTGAGCTATAGGAGAGGTTGTGCGAGCCGGGCTTGTTGTGTCCTGGGGTGGCGGGTTGTTCTGGAATGCCGGCTCATCCTGGATGACCAAGATGGCCTCTTCTCGCGGCTCAGTTGGAATGACCGGGTCAGATGACCCGGCGGTTGTTTTCTTCTTGATAGCCTTCGCACTAAAAAGAGCAAAGATTTAATTCAGTTAAGGGTTATAAGTTGAAGAGCTGTGCAAATAAGGGATAATCAGTATGCTTACCCCGGGTTGATGTTGAAGGCCGGTGCCTGAGTGGCGCTTGATTCATCCGAGGATGGGGACGTCTAGTATGCCGAGTCATTTAAATGTAAGGGTTCTTTGAAGCAACCAGCTAGAGGAAAGGAAGGAGTTGGACTGAGAAGCACCTCTGCCCGTGCTCTACGGGATGGCGGCTCATACGGAAGCCCGCCACTCAACTCGCCCTCGCTGCTCCGGGTCTTCCGTTTGGAGGTGCCGGCTTGCTAAGTTTTCTTCAAAACAAATTTGGGATCCAAATGAGCGTCTTGGTGTGAAAAGGGGACTTTACGGACGGCAACCCGGGGTTTCCTTCGGACTTTGCGGATTGCAGCCCGGGTTTTCTTTCGAGTTGGTATTGGGGAATCAGAATCTGAAGAGATCAAAGTTACCTCTGGCTCGGTGTGGTGACTAGTTTCAGCTTCCTCCTGAGATAAGTAGGCATCAGCAATCTGATTAAAAAAGTGGCCTAGAGAGTCAAGTTCCACCTCATTGTCTTCGTTGTTATCCGACTCCTCTTCATCATCCTCTCGAGGAGGGGTAGGATCTACAGGCTCGACCCGCCACCAGTCGTCGTTTTCCTGCACCGGGGCAGATTGGCGAAATGAAAACAAGGACAATGTAGTATTGACACTGCTTAAGAGCAGAAAACGGCTTACTGGAGGGGCCAACATGTTGGCGCTAAACGGGGCAAGCCCCACAGTCTTGATGTCTTCCATCGTCTCGCCAAGCAGTTTCTTGGCTAGTTTTATAACCTCCTTCTCCTTGAGGTTGACCCGGCTGAACCGGAGTGGGTCTTCACGGTGGCCGGTGTAGGTGTGCATCAGCCGGGTCCTGGAGCTCAGCGGCTGAATCCTCCATTCGACCCAAGTCCGGGTCAAATCGACACCGGTGAGGCTGTGAGCAAGCAAGGCATTCATCTTTGGATATAGTGGCTCTAGATTCTCCCTCTCTTCTTGAGGAGCAAGACCCGGGAAGGTTGCATTGGTAAGTCGGGTTGCCCGGTAACCCGGCAAGGGGTTCTGACCTGCGGGAGAGGTGTCTTTGCAATAGAACCAAGTACTCTGCAACCCCTTCGGATGACTGGCCGGCTTGGCATTGGGGAAGATAATGTTCTTTCGGTGTTGGATAGAAATCCCGCCGAGTTCAATGCTTGGGCCGTCCTTGTGTTCAGTTTGGCGGTTTAGATAAAAGAGCTCTCGGAACAAAGTAAGAGATGGCTCGAACTGCAGATAGACTTCGCAGAACACTTGGAATTGGCACAGATTGAAAATAGAGTTGGGGGCCAAGTCTTGGGGCCTGATGTTGAACAAGTGTAGCACGTCCCTGAAAAACTTTGAGCCAGGAGGACGAAAACCCCTTGAGACATGATCAGCAAATATGACTAATTCATTTTTGCCGGGTTGCGGGTGGATTTCTTCTTCAGGAGCTCTCCATGAGATTATCTCCTTAGCTGGCAGCAACCCGGTGTCTGTCAGAGCTTGCAGACTCAGTTTCGGACATACTTGACTTGGCCCAGTTGACGATCTTGGGCTTGGGAGGCATGTTCTGAAAAAGAAAGAAAAATGTCATAAGCTGGAAATATAAAGCATTTGATATGAATGATATAAACAAGCCGGTGAGTAAGAAATTTTGGCCGGGTTAGACAAGAGGATGCAGGCAAATTGCCGGGTCACGATTATTGGCACAGATGAGTCAGAACTGCAGGTCACAGATTTTTACAAGTGTTGCGGGACAGCTTGAGCTGCGAGTCCGTAAACAGATTTATACAAAGTAAGAAGATTCTACGGATCTACAAAATGGATAAAAATGAAGAAATAAAAGGTTAAACGTGTTCTTCATATTGAGATGAACCGCAGTGGGTTTAGCTACGAAAGCGCGATGGATCTATTAAATATGGAAAATGATGCGGGATGGCTGCGGAAACTAAAACCGCAGGGGACCAAGGGCATTTGAGATCTACTGTGGTTGCGGTGAAGAACACGAAGAACAGTACAGAGCTATGGCAATGGCGCCTGCGACTTACAGATCTGGATTGGAAGAAAGCCGCAGGCGATGAAGTGCGGCGGCGTGGCCGGTGATGGGGAAGGGCTTCGGCGACGAAAAAGAGGTGCGGCGAAGGGCTGGCTCCGGCGGCGACGGGCTCGAGCGGGCGCGTTGCAGAAGAGGAAGGGACGAGAGGCAGTAAAAGAGAAAAGAGGAAGACGACGGTCTATTTATGGGCGCCACTGGACTCCCAAACGGCTGATACGTCTCCAACGTATCTATAATTTTTGATTGTTCCATGCTGTTATAATATCAATCTTGGATGTTTTTATAATCATTTACAGCAATTTTATATCATTTTTGGAGATTACCTATTAACCTAGTGCCCAGTGCCAGTTGCTGTTTTCTGCCCTGTTTTTGTTTCACAGAAAATCAATATCAAACGAAGTCCAAATACAGTGAAACTTTTTGGAGATTTTTTCTTGGGCAAGAAGAATACTGGAAGCTTTGGGAGAGGGCCAGAAGAAGAAGAGGTGGGCCACGAGGCACCAGGGCGCGCCCCGGGGGGGTGGCGCGCCCTGGTACCTCGTGGGCCCACCCCAGCTCCGTTTGACCTAATTCTAGCACTATAAATTCAGGAAAAATCAGAAACCCTCAGGGGAGTCCACGAAATACTTTTTACGTCGCCGCAAGCCTCTGTTCCAGAGAGATCCCATCTGGGGTCCTTCTGCGGTAATCTGCCGGAGGGGGAATCGATCACGGAGGGGCTCTACATCAACCTTGCTGCTTCTCCGATGATGCGTGAGTAGTTTACCACAGACCTTCGGGTCCATAGGCAGTAGCTAGATGGCTTCTTCTCTCTTTTTGATGTTTAATACAATGTTCTCCTTGATGTTCTTGGAGATGTATCCAATGTAATCTTTCTTTGCGGTGTGTTTGTTGGGATCCGATGAATTGTGAGTTTATGATCAGATTATCCATGAATATTATTTGAGTCTTCTCTGATCTCTTTTATGCATGATTATTATAGCCTCGTATTTCTTCGCCGATCTATTGATTTGGTTTGGCCAACTAAGTTGATTTATCTTGCCATGGGAAGGGGTGCTTTGTAGTGGGTTCGATCTTGCAGTGCTCAATCCGAGTGACAGAAAGGGACATGACACGTATGTATCGTTGCTACTAAGGGTAAAAAGATGGGATCTATTCATTGGGTTTATTAATTCGTGAGTTTGTCTTGTCTACATCATGTCACCGTTCTTAAGGCATTACTCCGTTCTTATGGACTTAATTCACTAGATGCATGCTGGATAGCCCATCGATGTGTGGAGTAATAGTAGTAGATGCAGGCAGGAGTCGGTCTACTAATCTTGGACGTGATGCCTATATACATGATCATTGCCTTGGATATCATCATGATTATTTGCTTTTCTATCAATTGCCTAACAGTAATTTGTCTACCCACCGTATGCTATTTTCTCGAGAGAAGCTTCTAGTGAAATCTATGGCCCCTGGGTCTACCAAAATCATATTACTAAAACCCTAAAAATATTGCTGTCATTTTCTTTTATTTATTTTATTTAGTATTTTTGCTGCAATCTATCAATCTATCAAATACAATTTAATCTTGCAATCTTACCGCCAAGGGATTGACAACCCCTTGTTTGCGTTGGGTGCAAGGATTTGTTGTTTGTGTGCAGGTACTGCTTACTAGGTGTTGTGTGATTCTCCTACTGGTTCGATAACCTTGGTTTCATAATTGAGGGAAATACTTATCTCTACTGTGTTGCATCATCCCTTCCTCTTCGGGGAAATACCAACGCAAGCTACAAGTAGCAGGAAGAATTTCTGGCGCCGTTGCCGGGGAGACGTCATCAACATTTATCAAGTACCTTTGCACAAACTCTCATCTCCTTGCATTTACTTTATTTGCCATTTGCCTCTCGTTTTCATCTCCCCCACTTCTAAAACGTTTTTACAAAAATACAAAAATATTTTCATTTGCCTTTTTGCTTGTTTGCTATCTTTGCTTGTGTTGCCATGTGCCTTCTATTTGCTTGCATCTTCGCTTGCTAAAAATCTATTGATATGGATCCTCATCCACTTGCTAATCTTTTCAAAAGACCCAGTTATGATGAACCAATTGCTAGTGAGTTGAGTGCACTTGATTTCCTCTATGAAGTTTTGTTTAAAAATCATGAATCTGAAAATTATGATGAAGTGCTGAAAGAAGAAATTTATAAAGTGATTCATGATAGCTCCTTGATTGAAAATCATTATTGCAATAATGTTACTATAAATTCTATTAATGTCAATTGTGTTAATAATATGCAAAACTACAAGCTTGGGGATGATGATTTTGTTATGTCCACTACTTATTGCAATGATCATGATTTGGGTGATAATGCTTCTTATGATTTATTTAAGCCTCATGACGAATATGTTATTCATAATAAAATTTGTAATACTATTAAAAGTGGGTTTGGAAGAGCGTCAACTTTAAGTAAAAAGAATCCCACATATTCAGAGAGTGTTCAATCTTATGAAATTTTTGATGAAAGTGGGTTTGGAGAGGTCATAACTTTCGTTGATGATAATCCCACTATTTTGGAAGATAATAAAAAATTTATGCATGTGGATCATGATGAGAATACTTTATATGATAGCTATATTGTTGAATTTGATTATGACCCTACATGTAATTATTATGAGAGAGGAAAATATGGTTGTAGAAATTTTCATGTTACTAAATTGCCTCTCGCTATGTTGAAATCATCAATGTTTTATTCTTCTCCTTTGCATATGCTAGAAATTGCTTGTATTGATAATTTATTTTCTTATAAAATGCCTATGCATAGGAAGTATGTTAGACTTAAATGTTTATTTCACATGCTACATGATGCTCTCTTTGTGTTTCAATTATTATCTTTCATGTGAGCATCATTCAAATCCCAAGCTTGTCTTAATGGCTATAAAGAAAGAGCTTGTTGGGAGGCAACCCAATGAATAAAATAAATTTTTCTGTTATTGTGTGTTTTTACTGTCATTCTACTGGTATGATAGTATTTTTATGTTTTTAATTAGTGTTTGTGCCAAGTAAAGCCTTTGGGATGATTTGGAAGATAGTATAATTGATGCTGTTTGGAAAACAGAAAGTTTTGCGTCCAGTGCCCGAATTGTTTTTCTGTACTGGAGCGTTAGAAAAATCTGAAATTTTTACACAGTATTGGTATATGAATTTTCCACGTTTTCCTAATTTTTCAGAATTTTTGGAGTTACAGAAGTATGGATTTTAAATAGATTGCTACAGACTGTTCTGTTTTTGACAGATTCTGTTTTTGATGCACTACTTGCTTGTTTTGATGAATCTATGGATTGTATCGGGGGGTATAAGCCATGGTGAAGTTAGAGTACAGTAGGTATAATGCAAAAATAAAATATGAATGGGTTTGCAACAGTACTTATAGTAGTGATTTGTTTTGTTAGACTAACGGATCTCGCGAAGGTTTTGTTGAGTTTTGTGTGATTGAAGTTTTCAAGTTTTGGGTGAGATCACGATGGATGAAGGAATACGGAGTAGCAAAAGCCTAAGCTTGGGGATGCCCAAGGCACCCCAAGGTAATATTCAAGGAAGACTCAAGCGCCTAAGCTTGGGGATGCCCGGAAGGCATCCCCTCTTTATTCTACCGACCATCAGTAATTTTACTTGGAGCTATATTTTTATTCGTCACATGATATGTGTTTTGCTTGGAGCGTCTTGTATGATATGAGTCTTTGCTTTGTTTGCTTTTTAATTTGTCACAATAATCTTTGCTGCACACACCTATTTTGAGAGAGCCACACGTTATCATCATAATTTGTAGAATACTCTATGTGCTTCACTTAAATTTTTTGAGCTAGGCAGTTGCTCTAGTGCTTCACTTAAATCTTTTTGAGCACGGTGGTGGCTGAAATTTTGTAGAAATAAACTCTCATGATTCACTTATATTATTTTGAGAGTTGATTGAAATTTTGTAGAAATAAATTCTCATGCTTCACTTATATCATTTTGAGAATTGACTTGATTGAAATTTTGTAGAAATAAATTCTCATGCTTCACTTATATTATTTTGAGAATTGTTAAGACTGAAATTTTGAAGAAATATTTGCACTCTCATGCTTCACTTAAATCTTTTTGAGAGATGATGATAGTAATGGTAATTTGCACATGTTATGCAATTGGTCCCAAAGTGATGAATATTCAAGAGGGATATAGATAAAAACTTTCATATAGATCATTGGATATGACAAGTGTGATTCCTTGCAATAGTTTTGCGATATGGAAATGATGATATGTGATGCCATGCTAGTGAGTAATTGTGCTTAAGTAAGAATATTAGTGTTAAGGTTTGTGATTCCCTATGCAAGCACGTTAAGTCAATAGTTATGCAATGAAGTTATATCCTACTATGGTGCATTATTCGGTGTTAGTTATGTTCAATGCATGTTTATGACCGTTTTCGTTTTTGGTTGGTTGCTTCTCAATATTTTGCTAGCCTTCATTTGTACTAAGCGGAAATACTGCTTGTGCATCCAAAATCCTTAAAACCAGTTTTGCCTTATGAGTCCACTATATCTACCTATTTGCGGTATTCCAATGCCGTTCCAAGTAAATTTGCGTGTGCCAACTCTAGATTTCAAAATAATTTTTCTGTTTTGTGTGCCCGTACCGCTCATGAAGCGGAAGGGGGTAGCCAATATCTTCCATGCTAGGTGTGTTATTCTCAAGATGAGTGTATTCACTTGTCATTGCACGAGAGTGTGGCGGTAATAGGGATGCCCAGTCCCGAAATGTGAAATGAAATGAAATGAAAAATCTTATGTGATCACAATAATAAATTCCTTGGAAAGTGATGGTATGGAGGGCACCCGTGGATACGGCTAGCCATGGATTGTGAAAGAATTGGTGGAAAGGAATAAACTTTATTTTCTGTTTGGGAACCGCCTATGATGTATGTAGCATGGAAGATATTGGGAATTCTCATTCGTTTTCGTTGACAGGAAAAGCATGCCTCCCAATTTTTTTTTAATTTTAGCTTTGAGCTCTGGCACATTTGACAAATCTCTACTTCCCTCTGCGAAGGGCCTATCTATTTACTTTTATGCAATTTTTATTTTTCTTGAGTCTCCATCTTCTCTTACAAAAGCACCAACTAGAGAACACTATTGTCATACTTGTGCATTGGGTGTAGCTAATATTTGAGTGTGTTTCATAAATGGATCAATGATTGAGCATAATGGGCTAGGGATAACTTTCTTTAGCGTTGATATTTTGAAAGACATGGTTGCTTGTTAGTATGCTTGAGTATCTATGTTTTCATGTCAAATTATAGACTATTGCTTTGAATCATATAAGTCCAATGTCCATGCTACAAAAAGAAAAAGAATATGTGATAAATATGTTAGGCAGCATTCCACATCAAAAATTCTGTTTTTATCATTTACCTACTCGAGGACGAGCAGGAATTAAGCTTGGGGATGCTGATACGTCTCCAACGTATCTATAATTTTTGATTGTTCCATGCTGTTATAATATCAATCTTGGATGTTTTTATAATCATTTACAGCAATTTTATATCATTTTTGGAGACTAACCTATTAACCTAGTGCCTAGTGCCAGTTGTTGTTTTCTGCCCTGTTTTTGTTTCACAGAAAATCAATATCAAACAAAGTCCAAATACAGTGAAACTTTTTGGAGATTTTTTCTTGGGCAAGAAGAATACTGGAAGCTTCGGGAGAGGGCCAGAAGAAGAAGAGGTGGGCCACGAGGCACCAGGGTGCGCCCCAGGGGGGGTGGCGTGCCCTGGTACCTCGTGGGCCCATCCCAGCTCCGTTTGACCTAATTCCAACACTATAAATTCAGGAAAAATCAGAAACCCTCAGGGGAGTCCACGAAATACTTTTTACGCCGCCGCAAGCCTCTGTTCCAGAGAGATCCCATCTGGGGTCCTTCTCCGGTAATCTGCCGGAGGGGGAATCGATCCCGGAGGGGCTCTACATCAACCTTGCTGCTTCTCCGATGATGCGTGAGTAGTTTACCACAGACCTTCGGGTCCATAGGCAGTAGCTAGATGGCTTCTTCTCTCTTTTTGATGTTCAATACAATGTTCTCCTTGATGTTCTTGGAGATCTATCCGATGTAATCTTTCTTTGCGGTGTGTTTGTTGGGATCTGATGAATTGTGAGTTTATGATCAGATTATCCATGAATATTATTTGAGTCTTCTCTGATATCTTTTATGCATGATTATTATAGCCTCGTATTTCTTCGCCGATCTATTGATTTGGTTTGGCCAACTAAGTTGATTTATCTTGCCATGGGAAGGGGTGCTTTGTAGTGGGTTCGATCTTGCGGTGCTCAATCCGAGTGACAGAAAGGGACATGACACGTATGTATCGTTGCTACTAAGGGTAAAAAGATGGGATCTATTCATTGGGTTTATTAATTCGTGAGTTTGTCTTGTCTACATCATGTCACCGTTCTTAAGGCATTACTCCGTTCTTATGGACTTAATTCACTAGATGCATGCTGGATAGCCCATCGATGTGTGGAGTAATAGTAGTAGATGCAGGCAGGAGTCGGTCTACTAATCTTGGACGTGATGCCTATATACATGATCATTGCCTTGGATATCATCATGATTATTTGCTTTTCTATCAATTGCCTAACAGCAATTTGTCTACCCACCGTATGCTATTTTCTCGAGAGAAGCCTCTAGTGAAATCTATGGCCCCCGGGTCTACCAAAATCATATTACTAAAACCCTAAACATATTGCTGCCATTTTCCTTTATTTATTTTATTTAGTATTTTTGCTGCAATCTATCAAATACAATTTAATCTTGCAATCTTACCACCAAGGGATTGACAACACCTTGTTTGCGTTGGGTGCAAGGATTTGTTGTTTCTGTGCAGGTACTGCTTACTAGGTGTTGTGTGATTCTCCTACTGATTCGATAACCTTGGTTTCATAATTGAGGGAAATACTTATCTCTATTGTGCTGCATCATCCCTTCCTCTTCGGGGAAATACCAACGCAAGCTACAAGTGGCAACGGCAAGCACGAAATCCAAGGTGACACAGTAAACAGTGGCGAAAGGAGCTCCTCGTTTTTCGCGCCTGACATGACGATTCGAACCCACTCAAGGATATGGTGTGATGTGATCTCGGATTTTGCGGAAGTGGATTGTGACATCATGAGGGAAAAAGAGCTGAAAATGCCAAGTGTGAACCTGAAGGGGAGACCCGCCGATCCATTTAACCCGGCAAATTGAGCCGGCCTAGGATGGTGTTCTAAAAGACCGGCTTGGGAAGCACTTGGAGAGTATTACTGATGTTTTTGCTTTTTCAGGTTGAAGTTTTACGTGAATAAATTCAAGTCAAACTGAGGGCTAATGTTGGGGATGTTTACCAGCATGGAGACCTGACAGGGTGTTAACCCGGCCATAACGCAAGCTTAGCGGGTCAACTCACCGCGGGGCCGAAGACTCTGTGTGGGCTGGCTCAACGAGGCCTGGCAAGGATAGGCCGGCTTAAGCAGTGGGCCAGCTCATGAGAAGATAGATGACAATAAGACCGTCTTGGAGAACAAGTAGGAAAGAGTAGGAGGCGGGTCAAAGAACGACCCGGACTCTCGTGTAATCTAGGGTTCCACCTGTATATGTAAAGGGGAGCACCTGTACGAAAAAGACTAAGTTGCAATCTCCTCGAGAGCTAGGTTAGCGGATCCGCATCCCTGTAATCGAGGTCTGCAGCAATACAATCAAGCAGGACGTAGGCTTTTACCTCCATCGTGAGGGGCCGAACCTGGGTAACCCGGCGTCTTCTCGTTCCCGATCAACCCTGTTAAGCTTCCACACTAGTGCGATGGCCTCATCTCTAAGTCCTTTCACAAGGGCATCTGCCGTGTTAAAACCATGACAGGTATGCTGCCTACTGGAACTGTAACCACTTGGCAGGAATTTCAGATAGCCTTCCGTGCACGGCACATTCCTCAAGGTCTGATGGACCAGAAGAAGAAGGAGTTCCGCAAACTCACACAGGGCAAGATGACGATGGATGAATATCAGAAGAAATTTCTTTAATTATCCCGCTATGCTGCAGATGACGTCTGCACTGATGCTCGCAAGCAAGAGAAGTTCCGTGAAGGACTGCGGCCTGATATAAAGCTCGCACTTGTTGTCCATGATTGCGTGGATTTTGCGACGTTTGTCAGCCAAGCTTTCCGAGCTAAAACTGGTCTGTCTGAGTACCAGGAGTCGCTCAAGCGTACTCGAGATGTTGGCCCATCCTCGGGTCAGCCTGCTCAGAAACGTCAAGTCTGGATTCCGCACAATGTACATCACCGACCAGCTCCAACACCAAGTCTGTCTTATGTTGCACCTCGTCTGCCGCTGCCGCCGAGACAGCTAGTGATTCAGGGTGGACAGCCCAATACTATGGCTACTCCCCATAATGATGGTTTATGCCGCAAGTGTGGTCAGCCAGGGCACCGTGCTGCCAGCTGCTGCCCAACCCAGAAGCAAAGTACAAGAGCTCGTCAGCCCAGAAACCTTAATGCCAGGCCGCCTGCACTCGGTCGTGGTCATGTTAATCATGTAAAGGTTGAAGAAGCTCGACGGGACCCCAAAATTGTGATGGGTATCCTTCTAGTGAATTCAGTCCCAGCTTCTGTTCTTTTTGATTCAGGAGCATCGCATTCTTTCATTTCTGAAGTGTTTGCACGCAAGCAAGACTTATCATTCAAAAACTTGTACCCTCCACTAATGGTTAGTTCTCCGGGATCCAGATGGGATACCTCGATGATAGCCCACAACAACCACATTGAAATTGTAGGATTACAATTCACTGCTTCACTCATGGCCCTCAAGGTTTCTATCATAGATGTCATTCTGGGCATGAATTGGTTGGGTCCTCATCAAGCCCTCATCGACTGTGCTGCTGAAACAGTTCAGCTCACTCACCCTTCTGGCCAGACAGTCAAATACTCAGCCCGAACAGCTCAGGATGCCGAGAGCCAGATATATGCTCTGAATGCTTTGAACGCTTCACCTCTTGAGGGAATTGAGAACGTTCCAGTCGTTCGAGATTTTCCAGACGTCTTTCCAGAAGAACTTCCAGGAATAGCCCCTGTTAGAGCTGTCGAGTTCGTCATCGACTTGAAACCAGGCACTACCCCGATTGCTAAGCGCCCCTATAAGATGTCGCCGCATGAACTCCTTGAACTTAAGGAGGAGATCGACAAATCGCTTCGTAAAGGCTTCATTAGTCCAAGTTCCTCTGCCTGGGGAGCACCTTCTCTCTTTGTTAAGAAGAAAGATGGAACGAACCGTTTGGTCCAGGACTATCGGCCTATTAACCAAGCAACAATTCAGAACAAGTATCCACTTCCCCGGATCAACGATCTTTATGATCAACTTGCTGGATCCTCTGTGTTCTCTAAACTCGACTTAAGGTTGGGTTACCATCAGATCCGAGTTCGTAAAGAGGATATTCTGAAGACCGCCTTCGTTACCCGTTATGGATCATACGAGTACGCCGTCATGTCCTTCGGATTAACTAATGCTCCAGCAACTTTCTCTTGATTGATGAACTATATCTTCATGGACTACCTCGACAAATTCGTCGTGGTTTATTTGGATGATATCCTTATATATTCCAAGAATGAAGAAGAACACGCCGAACATCTTTGTCTTGTATTGGAGAAACTTCGAGAACATCAACTGTATGCCAAATTTTCCAAGTGTGAATTTTGGTTACCCGAGGTGACCTATCTAGGTCATGTGATTTCCAAAGATGGCATTACTGTTAACCCAGAATGAGTTCAAGCTATTCTTGACTGGACTCCTCCGCAGACTGTTAAGCAAGTCAGAAGTTTTCTCGGTCTCGCCAGCTATTGCCGCCGTTTCGTCGAGAACTTCTCCAAGATTGCAAAGCCACTGCTGATTTGCTCCACAAAGGCAAGAAGTTTGAGTGGACGGAAAAGTGTCAAGAAAGCTTTCAGACACTTAAAGACAAGTTGACCTCTGCCCCAGTGCTAGCACCCCCAGACTCCCGAAAGGACTTCGTGATCTACTGTGACGCGTCTCATCAAGGATTAGGTTGTGTCCTAATGCAAGATCGCAAGGTGATTGCTTATGGATCTCGTCAGTTGCGTCCCCACGAAGATAAGTATCCAACACATGATCTTGAGTTAGCAGCAGTTATCTATGCTCTGAAGCTGTGGCGACATTACCTTCTCGGTAATTGTTGCGAGATATACACGGACCACCAAAGTCTGAAGTATCTGTATACTCAACCAGATTTGAACCTCCGTCAACAAAGGTGGCTCGAGACAATAGCTGACTATGACATGGATATTTCTTATACCCCTGGCAAGGCTAATGTAATGGCCGATGCTTTGAGCCGCAAGTCTTATTGCAACAACCTCATGGTTCAGCAAGCACAACCCCTTCTCTATGAAGAACTTTGCAAGTTGAACCTTCACATTGTTCCACAGGGTTATCTCAATACCCTAGTTGTTGAACCGGACCTCGAGCGCAACATCAAGACAAGGCAGAAATATGACTCTGAAGTCGAGAAGATTAAGCGCTACCTCTCCAAGGGAAATTCTTCGTTCTACGCTGTTGATGATGATGGTGCCTTGTTCTTCAAAGGCCGCCTAGTGGTTCCCAGAAAGCACAATCTGGACTCTCGTCCGGATGTCATGAAAGAAGCACATGACACACCTTTGTCTATTCATCCCGGTAGTACCAAGATGTACCAAGACATTCGTCAGCGGTACTGGTGGCCTAGTATGAAGCGAGACATTGCTCGTTATGTTGCTGAGTGTGACGTTTGCCATCGCATCAAAGCAGAACATCAAAGGCCTGCTGGAACTCTGCAATCACTTGCTATTCCTGAATGGAAATGGGACAAAGTTGAAATGGATTTCATTACTGGATTTCCCAGATCACAGAAGGGTCATGATGCTATCTTTGTCGTCATTGACCGATTCTCAAAGGTTGCTCACTTTCTACCAGTCAAGGAGACAATCACTGCTAGCCAGTTAGCAAACTTGTATGTTTCCAGAATCGTGTCACTCCACGGCGTTCCGTTGGAGATCAGTTCAGATCGTGGCAGCCTCTTTACCTCAAGATTTTGGAACAGTTTCCAAGAAGCTATGGGAACTCATCTGTCCTTCAGCACCGTTTTTCACCCCCAGTCCCAGGGACAAGTTGAACGAGTCAATCAAATGCTTGAAGATATGCTTCGAGCTTGTGTCATCTCATTCGGTAAGAAATGGGAGGAATCTCTCCCGTATGCCGAATTCTCTTACAACAATAACTATCAAGCTAGTCTGAAGATGGCACCATTTGAAGTTCTTTATGGACGTAAGTGCCGAACTCCTCTGAATTGGTCAGAAACTAGGGAACGGTCACTCTTCGGTCCGGATATTATCCAACAAGCTGAAGAACAAGTCCGCATTGTCCGTGAACATTTGAAAACTGCTCAGTCTAGTCAGAAGAGCAATTATGATCGAAAACACCAGGCAATGGTCTATCAACCTGGCGAACAAGCTTACCTCCGTGTCACTCCGATGAAGGGCACTCGTCGATTTGGAATCAAGGGCAAGTTAGCTCCTCGCTACATTGGCCCATTCCGTATTCTCGCAAGACGTGGAGAAGTGGCATATCAGTTGGAACGACCGCCGAATCTTTCGCAGGTTCATGATGTCTTCCATGTGTCGCAACTCCGTCGCTGCTTCAAGGATCCTATCCGAGCAGTGGATCATGAAATGCTTGAGCTGCAAGATGATCTATCTTATCAAGAGTATCCGATCCGCATTCTTGATCAAGCTGAACGTCGAACCCGTCAGAAGGCAATCAAGTTCCTTAAAGTTCAGTGGTCGAATCATTCTGAAGATGAAGCCACTTGGGAACGCGAAGATCGTCTTGGTGAAGAATACCCCGCTCTCTTTCAGCCTACCTCTTAATTCTCGGGATGAGAATTTCTTTTAGAGGAGGAGAATTGTAACACCCCCATGTATTAGCTACAGTGATCACCCTTTTGATAATGCCAAGTCATCATGATTAACAGTGCTTGATCATCATTTGGATCATATCTCATTTCAAATTCCAATTCAAATTGAGAATGCAAATTTAAAGTGAATTTAAAAGTTGTTCAAATCCAGGAACTAAATAGTTCATAATATTGCAAATATTCCCAACGCAATTATAAAAATAAGGTCAACATTTATTGGAACATTTAAATGACTAACATCCGAAAACAGTACCAAAACAGCAATGTTTAATCTATTTTGATTAATCCAAAATTCAAATGAAATCAAATTACCTCCAAACATTTTTATGGTAGTGCTAGATATTGCACTGTATTTATGTGGCTAAATCACATATTTTACAAAAGTGTAATAGTGGCCAAACATTTTACAAAACAGAAAAGCAAAAACAAAACAGAAAAGAAAAAGGAAAAGAACTACGGGCTGCTATGCACTTGGGCTTCCAGTGCACAGTGCAATTTGGCCCAGCCCACGCCGGCCTTTCCCTAACCTCTCGACAGAGGCAGGGCGCCCGAGCGCGCACGGCCGTCCAGAGCGCCGGATGCTCGCTGTCGAGCATCCCGTGGCTCCCCCGCGTGGATAAGGACGTCGCAGGCCTCCCCTCACTCCCCGCAAACCCTAGGCACCCCAGAAAACCCCCCTTGCCCTCTCTCTCCCTCGTCCCCTTCGAGCCCGAGCGCGGCCATGGCGTCGCCGCCGTGAATCACGCGTCCACTGAGCCCCTCACGCCTCGCCGTCTTGCCCATTGTCTCCGCCGTCGTTGAATACGCCGTCTCCGACCACGAACGTGGGCCGGGAGCCACTGCATCGAGCCCGACGCTCTCTTCTTCCTCCTACGGCCGTCGTCGACTCGTTGCCGATTCCAGCGACCTCGAGCCCTCCCCGAGCCCGCTAAGCACCACTACTGGCTCCCCGTGAGCACCGCTACCTCTCCCCTCTCCTCTCTTCCTCTCGGTCGTCCTCTAGACGCCGTTCCCATCAAGGCCGTACCCGCCGCCGCGCGAGCTTGTCGCCGCCGTAGCCACGGTGACCATTGGGTCCCGTGCGTGCCACCATCGCTCTCGCCGCGTCGCGTAGACCTCGCCTAGCCGCTTAGAACGCTCGAAAGCGAGCCACAGCCGAGCGCCCGATCGAGCCCGAAAGTCGCCGTCGCCGATTCCGGCCGTCTCAGCCACCGAGACCACCACCAACGGACGCGGCCCGGAGTGCATGTTCCAGAGAGCCCGGCCGCGCGCGTTTTGGTGCACCACAGCGCAAACCCGAGCTCGCCGGAGTTCGGCCGCCGCGGGAGTGCTCGCCGGCGCGTCTCCGGTGGCCGACGCTGACGTGGACGCATGTCCCCCACCCCCCAGTGACACTGCCCGTGGGCCCTGCGGGTCCCGCTGTCAGGCTTGACTGGGTCAACCCGCTGACTAGGCGACCCCGTGTCACTGACATGCGGGACCCACTGGTCAGGTTTGACCTGGTCAGCTGGGTTTGACCGCCGATGCCGTACTGACGTCATGCTGACATCACCTACCACTCTTTCGGATAATTCGAATTTAATAATTAAAATAATTCCAGAAAATGTTTAAAACTTCGAAAAATCATATAAAATAAACCGTAGCTTGGATGAAAATAATTTATATATGAAAAACGATCAGAAAAATATGATGAATCCGAATATCCTACCCACATACCTGCCACACCTCTCTAACATGATGAACATGGAACTTTCCCCTCCAATTCATCTGTCTGATAAATGCCCGGAGCTGGTAAAACACCTCCAGATGTTTCCCGCTCCGACTAACTTGCGTAGTACTGCATTAGGGCACCCCTCGAATAACGTGCTGCCAAGCCATGAATCTGTGTTGCATTTGTCTGCTTTTATTTATTGTTTCTTCCCCCCTCTTCTCTCCGGTAGACCCCGAGACCGACGCTGCTGTCGAGTACGACTATGCCCCTAAAGACCAGTCATTTTCAGCAGAGCTTCCAGGCAAGCAAAACCCCCTTGATCATTCCTATATTGCCTATTCCTCCTCCCTCATGCTTGCATTAGATTTTGCTACTGTAATTGTTTGCTCCTATTCTGATGCATAGCCTGCTTTTGTAACCTGCTGTTGCTACTCTACCTGTCATCCTAAACTGCTTAGTATAGGTTGGTTAGTGATCCATCAGTGACTCCTCACCCTTGTCCCTGTTGCCCCGCTTTAGTACCAGTGCCTCGATCATTGTGATCGATGAGCAGATACCGTCACATCACCGCACATACCCCCTTAGTTGTACGAATCTGCAGGGCTACTATCGAGTGCCGAGGGTGATACCTCGTACTGCACTCCTGATGATATCTCTGTAGTATAGCACATCGGTGGTGATTACCGAGGGTGATTCCTCTTACACCACCTCCGATGAAGCCTCTGTCGTGCAACCCCTCAAGTGTGAAACCATCGAGGGTGATTCCTCCTGGTTCTCCTTAACGGATTACATCGAGTAGGAATCCATCGAGGGTGATTCCTCGGATTTCACTTTGATGTTTCAGACACACGGATACCTTGAATTTACCTCAGCCCCCTGGTTAAAGTCGGGTCGACCCCGAGGGGTACCCGCGAGAGGTGTGAAGTCGGGTTGACCCAAGGGTACCCGCGAGATAATTACGAGGCGCGGCCGGGCAGGCAGAGACCGCCCTAGAGAGGGATGGGCCTGACCCTTGTTGCACTTCCTCGAGATAGGGCGACAGGAGTACTGATCGTCACCGCGAGCTCCTAATAATTCACTAACGGATTTTGGTATTTGATCTGAGTTGGCCACTGGCCTTTACGCACTACCACCACGTGGGATAATGGTTTAATGGGGCCCTCGGCGCCGTATGTATCAGCCGAAAGCTCTGTCAGATGTCCAGTTCAGCATTGTGGGCCTGTCGGGCCAGTGCCATCCAGGATGAGGTGGTGCTCGTCCCGGCTCATCGCATAACGACCCGGAGTGCAAAGGGCGATGGGTCCAAGACCCCTGAGCGCTTAGGATGTAGACCGACGGGGACCTCTCTGTTGAGCCTAGGTAGGACTACGTCGTGTCGATCAGCCGAGGCCGGGCATGACCGAGGAAAGTGTGTCCAGCCAGAGTTAATCGAGCGTGTTGGGTAATAGTAGTGCACCCCTGCAGGGAAGTTATCTATTCGAATAGCCGTGTCCACGGTAACAGGATGCTCAGTGTTGTATCCCGATCTATTACAACTTGAACTGAAAACATGTTACTTTAATTGTAAGCTCCGGGATCGCTTTCTCGCAGGGAGTCGAGGAAGGATCTCTGGGCTTTGCTTCTACATGCTTGTTACTTTATAATATGCTAATCTGCACTCTTCTAATGCTGCAAGACGCTGAAGATGCTAGTCTTCGATAGGCTAGGCTTTTCCCCCTCTGTTCTGGCATTTCTGCAGTTTAGTCCAAAGATATAGCCCCATTTCTTTGATACCGATGCATATTTAGCATAGTTCTGATGTCAGTCTTGCGAGTACTTTGGATGAGTACTCACGGTTGCTTTGCTACTTCTTTTCCCCTACCCGGTTGCTGCGATCAGACGACGGAGTCCAGGAGCAGGAGATCCCCGGAGGCACCTACTACTACGTTGAGCCCACCGACCAGGAGTAGTTCGGAGGCCCTAGGCAGGAGGCCTTCGCCTTTTTGATCAGTGTCGCTGTTATGCTAGCCTTCTTAAGGCATCCTTGTTTATCTTTGTGTCTGTACTCAGATACTGTTGTTGCTTCCGCTGATGTTTGTGTAACTCGAGCTTATGTATTCGAGCCCTCGAGGCCCCTGGCTTGTAATATAAAGCTTGTATTATTTTGTTTTGTGTCTAGAGTTGTGTTGTGATATCTTCCCGTGAGTCCTTAGGCTTGATCGTGTGCATTTGCGTGTATGATTAGTGCATGATTAAGTCGGGGGCGTCACACTTCTATTGCCATTTTAATGGGGTTCCTACCCTGGCCTTCTTTGAAAGTTCAATTCCAAGTGGCTTTGAAGATATGCAATTGTCATCTTCTTATATCAGCCAAGGCATGTTGTCTATTGCTGGAGTCCGATAAAAAAATCGTGGAGTGCTGGTGAAGTTTGGAAGTCTGCATATTTTTCTAGTCTCTGTAGTCAAGCTACAACCATGGCCTTCTTGGAATTTTCAACTCATAGTTCCTCCGGTTATTGTCTTTCATGATGAGGGATATATATTCACACATCTCGAGCAGCAGTTCTTTTCCCAGTTACTTTTTGCTCGTAATCAGACTGATGATTCTGGCTGTATAACTTGGGATCCAGGAGAGCTACTGAATTGCATTCTATTATCACACAAAGAAGGCGATCAACAACTGGGGATCAACATCCTTCGGTTAGTGCGCGTGCTTTGTAAGGTGATATCAGATTCTGAAATGAGGACATTCAATCAGTGGGTCATGTTTACATGTCGGGACCTACAAAGTGTACAGCTGAAACAACCATGGCCATCGTTTTCAAGCATTTGCCTAGCATTCCAGTTACATTGGAACTTTTCTGACCATCACATACTGGAACATGCTGTTGTAGGTGATTTTCCTAGGACTGAAAAAATGTCGGACACAATTCGTATGACGCACACAGGAATGGTGCAAGTAAATTACACGGACGTGTAGTCGTACTCCTGCTATATGATGCGGCAGCTGGGAGCCAGTAGGAATGGAAATTTCAGCACTATGAAACTACAAATGTCTAGTACTGAAGCTTCAGAAACTTGTGAGTGTCAACATTTCCTATCAACCGAGGAGTATCACCAATTCTGGGATTACTTTGAAGTTGGTTCTGGTCCAACATATCCGAAAGCAGATGAAGATAATTCAGTACAGTGCCGGATGATTTTCACCTATGCAAGCATATATATGGGAGCCGCCCAGTGCAAATGCTTGTGTATTAGTGCCTCATGCTTATTTGCTGAATGGTTATTGGAGGCTGGGAGCAGGCAAAATGGCAAGGCTTACTTCCTCTTACAATGGAAACTCAAGGATGCTCCTTGGTATGGAGGAACAAGCACTCGGTCCAGTACCCTTGTTGCGTGTGGAGCTATGCCAAACGAGTGTACGCCACTTCTGGATCATCAGCTAAACATCCCAAGGTCGCATCCTGATGACTACAATAGCAGACTGCCTGCACTCCAATGGGCTCAAGGACATTTTCAACGAGGGAAGGGTGTTGGAAATATGCCCTAGAGGCAATAATAAATTAGTTATTATTATATTTCCTTGTTCATGATAATCGTTTATTATCCATGCTATAATTGTATTGATTGGAAACTCAAATGCATGTGTGGGTATATAGACAACACTGTGTCCCTAGTAAACCTCTAGTTGACTAGCTCGTTGATCAAAAGATGGTGAAGGTTTCCTGGCCATGGACGTAAGATGTCATTTGATAACGGGATCACATCATTAGGAGAATGATGTGATGGACAAGACCCAAACTATAAACGTAGCATATGATCGTGTCAGTTTATTGCTATTGTTTTCTACATGTCAAGTATCTGTTCCTATGACCATGAGATCATGCAACTCCCTGACGTCGGAGGAGTACCTTGTGTGTATCAAACGTCGCAACGTAACTGGATGACTATAAAGGTGCTCTACAGGTATCTCCGAGGGTGTCTGTTGGGTTGGCATGGATCAAGACTGGGATTTGTTACTCCGTGTGACGGAGAGGTATCTCAGGGCCCACTCGGTAATACAACATCACAATGAGCCTTGCAAGCAATGTGACTAAAGTGTTAGCCACGAGATCTTGTATTACGGAACGAGTAAAGAGACTTGCCGGTAACGAGATTGAACTAGGTATAGAGATACCGACGATCGAATCTCGGGCAAGTAACATACCGAAGAACAAAGGGAACAGTATACGGGATTAACTGAATCCTTGACATAGAGGTTCGACCGAAAAAGATCTTCGTAGAATATGTAGGAGCCAATATGGGCATCCAGGTCCCGCTATTGGTTATTGATCGTAGAGGTGTCTCGGTCATGTCTACATAGTTTTCGAACCCGCAGGGTCTACACACTTAACGTTTGGTGACGATTGGTATAGTTGAGTTATTTTGTTGGTGACCGAAGGTTGTTCGGAGTCCCGGATAAGATCCCGGACATGACGAGGATCTCCGGAAGAGTCCGGAGGTAAAGATTGATATATGTGATAATGGTGTGTTGATCTCCGGAAGGGTTCCGAAATTCACCGGAAGGGGTTCCGGATGTTTACCGAAGTGTTCGGGTGCAGCAACACTTTATATGAGCCAAAGGGGTAAAGCCCATGAGGTATTGGAAAGTGCAAAAGGAAGTTTTGCTGCTGCCTTAAGCGGTACTACCGCTGGTAAGGCAGTACTACCGCATAAGCGGTACTACCGCTTGTGTGAAGCGGTACTACCGCTCAAGTGGTACTACCGCTAGTGAGCGGTACTACCGCTTGTGCGCGGTACTGCTGGAATCCGAGTTGGACTCTTTCCGTGCGGGCCAAACCGACCTTGTGCGGGCAAAACCGACCTTGTGGAGGTTTTCTCTCCAAGTTTAGACCCCAGGGCTCAACATATAAATAGAGGGGCAGGGCTAGCACACGGGACACATCAAGATTTCCCAAGCCGTGTGTCGGCAACCCTAACCCTCTAGTTCTCCCGTCATAATCTCCGTAGTGCTTGGCGAAGCCCTGCAGAGATTGTTCCTCACCACCATCACCACGCCGTTGTGCTGCCGGAACTCATCTACTACTTCACCATCGCTCGCTGGATCGAGGAGGTGAAGGCGTCATCAAGCCGTACGTGTGTTGAACGCGGAGGTACCGTCCGTTCGGCACTAGTTCGTGATCGGATCGAGGGACGACTTGCGATTTGGATCGCGGAGACGTTCGACTACATCAACCGCGTTTCTTAACGCTTCCGCTTAGCGATCTACAAGGGTATGTAGATTCACTCTCCCTCTCGTAGATGCTCATCACCATGGATAGATCTTGTGTGTGCGTAGGAAATTTTTTGTTTCCCATGCAACATTCCCCAACAAAGGGTGTCACCCTTGTCGCTGTATTCACTCAAGGCTCTGTCGTAATCCACGGATACTATCTAGGCGTCAACCACAGTGGCAATGACAATGCCTACGCCCTCGCCTTCTTCTATGGAGCCTCCATCGGCCGCGACTTCTGCACCCACCTCGTGGAAGTCTACCCTGACTTTGGCTACCACTACAACTCCGACCAACTCGAAGAGCATCAAGTGCAATGGGATCCGGGCGGTTCTCGGAGGCATCGGCTTGGGGTCAAGCCGAGTTTTAAGGAGGGAGGGGTGTTAGGAGCCTCTTGTAACCCCTACGCAGGCCCACCTACACATGGGCCAGGCCCGGCTCAGCACCACCACTGCCGTCTACAAGTACCCGAAGAGAAAGCAGCAATCGGGCATCCAGTGGATCAACGAACCCGTCGGCGGCGGCTACTGTTCTTCTTCCTTCTTCTTCCCCAATTCATGTATCCTCAGATTTGTACCTAAATCGCCACTGAATCCGTGAGAGAAGTAATAGATCGAGTGAACCACTGTTAGGTTGTTAACAGAGTTCCTCGGTGCCGGGACTGAAACCGTATCCGCGGCAATCCAGTGGATCATGGTGAACCTGGTGAAGCGCCCAGACATACAGGAGGCTGTCCGTAGAGAGATTGACGATGCTGTGGGCGCCCAGGCCGAGGAGGTCGGCGAGGAGGTTCTGGAGAAGCTGGAGTACCTCAACGCCGTCGTCATGGAGGCTCTTCGGCTACATCCTACCACAACTTTGGTGTTTAGGCATGTAAGTGAAATCCTTAATACAGTAGATAAAAGTTATTGCTATTCATGAGGTGCTTGAGAATCTAATTACTTTTCATTAACTAAGTCTAAGTGATCTCATGAACATATTATATTTTTACTGCTGATGAAAAGGTGAAGGAAGAAGATCACGCCGTTGTTGATGGCCGACGCATTGCAGTGGGCACCACGGTGATCTTCCCACTGGAGGCTCTAGGGCGTGACAAGACGGTGTGGGCTGACCCCGATGTGTTCAAGCCGAAGAGATTCCTAGCTTTCGGAGGCAGAGAAACCATGAACCTCGTGGCAGCGGCAGGTAGTGCCGGGGAGATGAAGATGATGCCGTTTGGTGCCGGCCGGAGGATTTTCCCCGGCATGGGCATCGCGATGCTCCACATAGGCTACTTCGTGGCAAATCTCGTGAGGGAGTTCGAGTGGAAGGAGGCAGAGGGTGAACACACCATTGATCTTCATCCACACACCATCGAGTTGGTCACTGTCATGAAGCGGCCACTACGAGCTCATCTTTTGCTCCGGCCATGGGACGGGAGGCCAAAAATATGATTTAATTATTTCTTGCAGGTGCTTTGCTAGCTGCAGGTTGGTGTCACTCTGGATGATTATTATTGGGCCCGCCCAGTAATGACGCGACCAGTGATACAAGAAATTAAAGGATTGATGAATTCGTTTCAGGAGGTCAGAGTTCAATGGGCTCCGCGTTCTGCTAATGGTGTGACGCATATCTTAGCGAAGGAAGGGGTAACAAATGAGCTTAACAAAGTGTGGATTAATATACCTCCAGATTTTACTTTACATACTGTAGCGACGGAGATCCCGGACGCGTTTGAATAAATAATAGAACTATTTACACCTTCCATCGTTCTTTTCCTCTCGAGACCGCGACTGGAACTCTAGTGCCGCCAGGAGAGGCCAGCCTTCCAGCGCCGTCCTCCGGCGGCTCTCCTCCGCTGACGACCTCGGTCGTCGGTGGTGAGGGGGTCGCCGGATCCACGCGTGTGGATAGTTTTAAGCCAAAGTAGCTTAGTTTTTTAGGCTGTTCATCGTCTTGGCTTCGGCGGCGGCGATGGCGGCGCTGAATAAAGTTTCTTCAGATCCTGCTCCGGCAAGGCAATCGGTCCTATGGTTGTTGATGGATCTGGAATCCAGTCTGTTCAACCAAGGATGGTGCGGCGGCGGCGGCATCCTCGTGGTGGACCTGTGTCCTCGGGCTCCGCCGTTGCGACGGCGTTTGCTCCAGCGCCGGCGTGGAGCTTGGGAGGTAGTTCAGGAGCAGATGCAGATTGTGGTCTGCATTGGCGGCATCTGCAAGATTGTGGATCGTGTGCTGGGTTCATGGTACATGGATGACAGGTATGGTTTCCTCCTCCGACGTCTTAGTCATGTGGGGGGTGCCAGATCTGGAGTTCGATGGCGTGTCCGGGGTGTTGCCCCGGTCTGATTCGTTCAACGGTAATGGTTTCGCCTTTGGCGAGCCACCTTGGAGGTCCGTAAAGTTGCATATCAGCGATGCAGCCGTGTCGAGCTCGGGTGTGGTGGTGATCCATCATTTTTTTCTTTGGTGACAGCTGTGATGGTGCCAGAGGCAGGTGACGGGCGTTGGTGTCAAGCTCAGAGGTTTCTTCGGACTTGTTTGTAATTTTACTTCTTGGCTGGTGTTCCTTTGTGCAAAAGCTAGCATTCTGCTATGTATTCAGTTTTGCCAAGTCGGTGTGTACGTGACTTGTACTATGATTCTTATGATATAAATGAGACACGTATTACCATGCAAAAAAAATTAAGGTGATTGATTATCATGCAGGGAATGTTGGACAAATGGGTGATGGGAAGAAAAATAAAACATTGGAACCTTACATTTTTGTTAAGTAAGTAGAGATTAGTCGATCATGTGATGTCTAGAACCGCTTTGGTTGTGTATGGTTTCAAATTGTTCATGGAGAACCAGTGGATGTGGGTATTGGCCTGAACCGCTTTGGTTGCGCATGAGACGGGATGGCTGATCTTATCGTCCAACAGTCGTTGGACTGGCTGGGGCGCCGCTTGCCACCCGATCGCCGGCACAAAAAGCTGGTGATTCAGGGGATGAAGTTTGCTTGCGGGGGGCATTTTCTATTTCAATTCGTACTTTGGGCCGTACCGGGCTTAGTGCGCACAAGGGGTGGATTGGGCGATTTGCTCAAAATAGACGAAGGGAGAGAAGGACACACGGAATCAGAACAAGGAAGGCTACGGATGTAAAATCTCTCGGCCCGGCGGTCGTGGCTTTTCACAGTGATTTCTTGTCGTGCAATGATGAGACGTTTGAGTCTCGTAGCGGAAGACCCGCGTATTCCCCAGGCGTCGTGCGTTAAGCACGCGCGAAGATCGAGGGGTCAGTTAATTATGCCGCCTTACATGTCTTGGGGCACGGGTAACTATTTCTGATTGAACATCTCAATGGTGGGGCCCCGAGCCACGCATGCACGCCACAAAGACCCTTAACATGACAACACGGCCAGAGAGATAGAGGCGGTCAAAGTTGTCAGGGTGGGGGCGGACCTTCGTCTGGGCCCAAGCCGGATGCTTCGCCCTTAAGGCAGTGGCACATGAGTTGAGATCCTCGGACCTGAGAATCTCCTTGGAACAACAAAGGATCCTGTTAAAGGGTTTTGGAAATTTTAGAGGACTCGTCGGATGACCGAGGTATAAAACTTATCGGCCAAAACTTGACCACTTCGAAAAATTAGATGGAAGATTTGTTGAACCAACTTGCAAGACCAATGACCAAAGGTGAAGAGAAGCTCGGAGGCACCGAGTGACGGTGTCCTGGACTAGGGGGTCCTGGCCTAGGTGATTAGCCTATGGGCCGGACTCGAGGCCCGTTGAAGAGCAGAGACTCCGGAGGTTTCCAACCTGAAGAACCGACGTACCAGGCCTCACCAAAGACTTGGCGTACACCCCAAGGATATGAAGATTCGGCATGTATTCCTTTAATGGTAACCGACCATGTGTAACCATAGATACCCCTGGGGCCTATATAAACCAGAGGGTTTTAGTCCATAGGGACACGATCATTCATCATACCCCTAGGCTTAGACCACATCTTATGATCTCGAGGTAGATCAACTATGTACCTTGATACTTCATCAATATAAATAAGAGCAGGACATAGGGTTTTACCTCCATCGAGAGGGCCCGAACTTGGGTAAATCACCGTGTTCTACGTTCCCTGTTAAGCCATTGATCCGATCTCACAGCTCGGCCCCCCTACCCGAGATCTACCGGTTTTGACACCAACACCGAGGAGCGTCCTCGACTTGAAGACCGATTCAGGGGCTACTGATGGTATCCTGTACTAGGGGGTGCTTGCCACGTCGGCTCCCGAACATATGGGCCGGGCTGAGGACCCCCAAGATTATCAACCAATGGGCCACGTTCGTCGGGTCCAGGAGCGTCAAGGTGGATATCTTCCGAATACTTGGCGCATACTCCAAGACTTAGAGGTCATCTTCGTCACGATCACCCTTAGATGTAACCTACCTATGTGTAAATCCTAGGCACCCCCGGTATCTATATAAATCGAGGGGTGAGGACCATAGACGACAACTCTCATACACACTCGATCTCGTGGTAGATCAACCTGTATCTTGTACTCCCTCAAAATCAATGCAATCAAGTAGAACATATGGTATTATCTCTTCGAGAGAGCCGAACCTGGGTAAATCCTGTGTCCATGTTACCATCGTGCCAAGGCTACCAGCTCGGGACCCCCTACCTGAGATCTGCTGGATTTGACTCCATCACCCCCCATCAACAGTAATTTCCATGTGATTGTCTTGAGGTGGCAGCCAACATTGTACATTTGCTCGTGGAGTAGAACTGGTATGAAGGACCTCCGGTTTAGGCAGAGACTTCAAATCCATCAGCTAATGAAGGAACTGGTTTGGTGTGGGCTTTGAAAAATATACTCATGGATCGCCTTCCGCCTCGCGTATCAAATAGACCAAAGAGTTACAACCATCATGGTGAATTGCTCATGATTTAAACTCTCCCGCATCTCAAAGATCCAGCTCTTCGCACTAGGTTTTTTTAGACCTCGCACTCGGCTCTTTTTTTTAGGCTCTTATTGTCCATCATACGTTCCACAAGCTCTTCATCCGATAAGGGAAAATTTTGTTTTTGCCACTCTAGTTTTTGCCAATTTTCCTTATGCCACTCTAAATTTTGACATTTCACTTTTGCCACTCTTAGCTTTTCACAATTATCACAATTGCCACTCGGAATGGCAATTGTGATACGTTGTCAAAAGCTAAGAGTAGCAAAAGTGAAATAAAATTATTTTGCTTTTGCCACAGAATGACAATTGTGATAATTGTCAAAATCTAAGAGCGGTGAAAGTGAATTGTCAAAATATAGAGTGGCGTAAGAAAAATTGGCAAAATGTAGAGTGGCAAAAATAAAATTTTCCCATCCGATAAAGCCCAAGTGACAAGAGTAAAAAGGCCGGCCTAATAGGCCCCATGCGGGGAGGGGGGTACGCGGAGGCCGTACTATCCTCCTCTTGTACGCCGCCCCAAATCATCCCGCCTCCTCCCTTCAAACTTCAAAACCCGAAAGGTGGTCGCCGCCTCCGCCGCAGCCGCCTCCCCCGGATCCCGCCGGAGCTGGGGAGAGCTTTCCTCTTCGGCACAGATCTGAACGCGGACCGCTAGGGTTCCCGCCGCTGCATTCTCCCCTCTTAAACCCTAGAGCCTGCCCGCCCTCTCCGAGCCCAGGGCCTCCCAGACGCCGGCGCCTCGCTGCTCCACATCTCGCTCTTGGCAAAGCACTCCAGCGACGGCGGCCTGCCTCCTCCAGGACCGGCTGTCGGCACATCCTCCCTCGCCGCCGGATCGACGGCAATCCAGTCTTTCTTGCTCGTTCCTCTCGGGCCTCGGCAGATCGACGCGGGCGGCGACCCTCTCGCCCGTCCCTCCCGAGCCCGGCGAGTTCTTTGTCCTCACATTCCCCTAGATGCTCTCCTTCCTTGCACACCATGGCCGCCGAATGTGGGCATTCTTGTTTTAAAGAGAAGAATTTGAGCTTTCTTTTTCAACAACTGGTGGTGCCCCCATTCTTTTGCAAGAACTCATGAATCTGATGGTATAGGTAATCTTATTTGTTTAGTCTGATTACAATATTTCCAAGAATCCTGTACTTGGGTTTAAAGGGTGGGTGGTCTGCAAAATCTGGGTTTCTTTTTTAGAGTTCTGGTTTTACCCCTGTTCTTTAAAGTACAATCTTTCTCATCTTAATTAACCTACTGCAATGTTGCTTGAATAAACTATACAACCCACTGCATATTTTTCCCACTCATTTGTGGATGCCCTGTCAACACGATTCGATTCGGAGATTTTGTTTGCCCAAATATACAACCCATCTGTCAAAATATAGATGCAGGATGTGGCATTACATTTTCTTCTACGTGGTTCATGTTTTGTGCAAGACTTGCCGTCGTGGAAATAAATGCCATGGCTTATTACAGAATGAAATACCTTTTCCACAAAAGAAAAAGAACATCATCAGTGTTTGTATTTTGATATAATTCAAGCTGTGCATCTTGCGAAGTGGGTTTCATGGCTATGGGTTTTCATTTCTTCTCATTTTTCTTTCATAGATACAATACCAGAAAGTAATTTTGTTGAAATTATGCGTTTGAATAATAATTAATCGGTTGCTGCTATGATTTTTTTTTATCTGAGGAATTTACTGTTTCTCTCGCTGATGCGCTCCTCTCAGTAGACAGGATAAACTTGTACTTTCACTTGCTTATTTAGCAACGTTGCATGATGCTTCATGCACACCGTAGTCTTATTCCCCTTTCAGTTCTGCAATGCTACTTCTTGCTATCTTGTTTGCTCAGTGCATGAATCCATAATGCCATTTTCATTTTAACCCACTCAGGCTGAAATGGCTTCAAGAAAGGATATTCCAGTCCTTATTGCTTGCCAACCTCCCAGTGGCCGTGTCACACGAGCTCAAGTTGCTAATAATAGTAGAAGATGTGGAGTGGCTCACCCCGCACTGCTACCTGTGAGAACTGAACAAAAACCGGCAGCGAAAGGGAAGACGAAACGGGGAGCTTTGGATGAGAATACTTGTGTAAGTGCTGTAGCTTCAGCTCCACACCCTAAAAGGCGAGCAGTGCTCAAGGACGTGACAAACATAAGCTGTGCAAACTACAGAAATTGCACTGCTGTGACTAAGCTACAGGTACCAAGATGTTCCACATATTATTACAGTATCCTAGTTTGATTTGTTGACTTCCCAAACATATATTCAACTAAATGAAAAGCTATTTCCTTTGTTCCAGTTGAGGCCCACCCAAAAGGTAGGGCGAAATCCGAGCAAAAACAATCAGTGTGCAAAGAAGGTCCCTAAGCCACCTCTTCCTGCTGTTAGTGGAACTTCATTTGTGAATGATTGTCACGACGTTGAAGAAGCTCAGAAGGAAGAGCTTTCACCACCAAAGGAGGAGCCCACTGCTTTGCTTGAAAACAAAGGGTCGTTGTTGTTGCAGAATACGGAACGGAACAGGGAGAGTGGTTTTCATGAGGCATTCTTTCAGGGAAGAGTCACAAGAGATAAATTTGAAACTGCTAACTCAAACACTGGTTAGTTAAGTTGCGTCTTTTCTCTACCGTTTAGCATCTGGACTTAAAGATAGGTTTGAACATAGAAGTCCAAAAAACTGCTCGGAGATTCTCTTCACTTGTAATTTTACACTTTGTTGCTGGCTGTCTGGTCATATTCTGAGTATATTCTTGAATCTTGACGGCCTTCTTTTTTTGCGAACAAGATCTTGATGGTCTTTCTGTGGCCACAGAACTTATAAACAACAAAGCATATTGTAAATGTTTTGTGCACTACTCATTTTTGAGAAATTTGTAGATACTCATGTATTCTGTTTAGTGGGGTAGCATCTAAAGAATCTGTATATTTGTTCCAGGGGACTATGCTGGTTTAAACATTATAGATATTGACAAAGACAATGACAATCCACAAATGTGTGTTTCCTATGCTGCAGAGATATACACAAACCTAATGGCCGCAGAGGTATGTTGATGTTTTTTGGTAAAAGGGGAGAGCTTCTACTGTTTAGATGGACTTCTAAATTTCTCATATTTTACATGCCTTATTAAGCTGGGAAGAATTTCATTTTTGGACGCTTGTGTTTCATCTCTGTGCTATGGTGTTAGTATGCTATTTTTGTGAAAGCATTTCAGTGTCCATCTTATATGCTCATGTTATGCCCCAGCTTATAAGAAGGCCTAAATCAAATTACATGGAGACTTTGCAAAGGGATATTACAAAAGGCATGCGAGGAATCCTCATTGATTGGCTTGTTGAGGTTTGTATGGATTGCTTCCGATTAAATTTATACATAATAGTTTAACTACTCCATGTTTTTACGATTGTGAGCATTCATCATTGCCATTTCACTGTGCAACTTTGCATACAGATTTATGTATATAACTTGCATTATGAAGTAATCAGTTACATGTGGATGTGTGTTTTTATGGAAGGTAGGAACTCTGCCCATTCATTTCGCAGAGAGGAATAGAGTTCTAGGTTTCCACACCTGTCCAAGATCAACTCAATAGCTTACATAAACATTCTTTTTCATTCTTGCCTGCCTGGTTTCTTTGTTTCCCTTCCAAATCTCATAACTATTGGATGCCAGCGCTGGAGGATTTTATATGAGAAGTTTGAATCAGTGGTGATGATCCACTCATGCATTCTTCTTGCACCACATAACTTGCCCAATTCCAAATTGAGCCGAACAAGACATGATTAAACTCGTGCTGTGGTGGTAACATGTGCGGTATGCACATATAGAAAACATATAAGTCACAGAGACCTGTGAATACTGTAGAGGTCAGAATAAGGTATCCGGTGGTCTTCAGCACCAGAAACATACGTTATGCATTTCCCACATGCATACGGGAAACCTGTATTTTCTTTTGTCCCAAATCAAGATCCTTGTTCCAGTTTAATCTTTAATGTCCATGACTTCTCAGCTTATGAAGCTCTATCTTTGCAGGTTTCTGAAGAGTATAAACTTGTGCCAGACACGCTGTACCTCACTGTATACCTTATTGATCAATTTCTTTCTTGGAAATATATTGAAAGACAGAAACTACAACTTCTTGGAATAACTAGCATGTTGATTGCCTCGTAAGTTTGTATTTGCTTGATTTTAATATTTATTAATATGAAAAACTTTGAAATTGATATGAAGATTTGTTTTGTGGCAAACGCATCAATTATGTTCATTGTTTGATTCTTTCTGCTGCCATGGGCTCCAGTGATATCTTTCAGTAGAATCATTTAAAAGTCTACTTTCATCTGCAGAAAATATGAAGAGATCTGTGCACCACGTGTTGAAGAATTTTGTTTCATAACTGATAATACATATACAAAAGATCAGGTACTTGTTTCATGTGAAGTTTGAACGATTGTTTCATATGCGATGTGTCATTGTTGATCTGCCATAACTGATGTCATCCTGATTCAATAGGTGCTGAAAATGGAGTGCCAAGTGCTTAATGGTCTGGGGTATAATCTTTCTGTTCCCACAACTAAAACATTTCTCAGGTTAATTACTCAGGATGACTAAACATATCATATCATATTTCATTCCAATACGAAGTTTCTGTTCATCACTAACAAGCCTTTCCTTGAAATTTTATCAGGAGATTCCTTAGAGCAGCGCAGGCTTCTCACAAAGTAAGACTGGCATCCAACCATATTAGCACAGTTTTGATTCAATTTATATGTATGGCGCTCATCACTAACTTCTCAAACTACATTCCCAGGCTCCTTCTGTAACTCTGGGTTATCTGGCCAATTATCTCGCGGAGTTGACTTTGACCGATTACAGTTTCCTGAGGTTTCTCCCTTCAGTGGTGGCAGCCTCGGCAGTTTTTCTTGCAAGATGGACACTTGACCAATCAGATCTCCCATGGGTTCGTAAGAAAACTCTGGATACAGACCTCTGTACACCATGTGAACAAGTATTTTTTGTCTCTAATATATTGTATTTCTTGTGCAGAACTGTACTCTGGAGCATTACACCTCATACAAAAGTTCTGATATTCAAATATGTGTATGCGCTCTGTGGGAACTGCAGGGCAACACCAGCCGATGCCCCCTTAATGCCATACGTGAAAAGTATCAGCACAAAAAGGTATGCAATCAACATTTGCTGCTTTAGTTTCACATGAATCTTTTTGTGTAAGCCATACAGTTTTAGAATTACCTGACAGCTTAGTTGTATTTCTCATTGCAGTTTGAATGTGTAGCCAACATGTTGTCGCCGGAGCTGGCTCAGTCGCTCTTTAGTAGACAAGCTAACGACACCAATCCCCTGCTGGTCAACGACTCTTAGCAGCATTAATCTCCTGATAACTGTGTGGCCGACAACTCGATTTTTGGAAGATCCTGTAGCTTCCTCCCCTCTCTGATCTAGGTGTGTTGTGTTGTCCGCCGAGCTGTTGTTGTTTGTCCCACCTTTTTCGAGCCATGCAGTAGTAAGTGATGACTCGCATAAATATTGCTGGAACGTGATTAAGTTGGTGTGTAGGCTGCTGATGCCTTGGGTTGATAATTGTATGATGATCCTATCTGTATAATATCTGCCGGCTGCTTGATTTACGTAGATTTGTGTTGGAATGACTTTCCCAGAGTGTAGTGTAGTGTAATGCTCTTAAGATTATGAGAGCACTGGAATCCAGGATGATGTAACCTGTTAAAGGCACATATTGCTTGGTTTGTAAATGTAGCCTATGTTATGCTGAACAGAAGAGTTATCTTTTCTTCGTGAAATGAAACTAGGCAAGTGAAGAGCCAGTAGGTAGCTTTATACAATATGATTTAGTAACTATGAAACTCCCCCATGGCTCCTGTTGGGTGACCTTAATGAGATTCAATTTTTACACGAGAAGGGAGGTGGCAATCCAAAACCGCAACAGTACATGCATCCTTTTCAGAAGGACCCCGATATCTCTCGACTGTTTGGTCTGGGACACTCTCATCCTGAACGAATCATCCGCTAGGGAATCTATACTACTACTATTAAATAAGTGAACATTTTCTTTCTTACGAACACCCTGCAAAACGTACACAACAGAGATAACGGCATCAGATTAGCCCACTTGATTAAATCTAACCGTCTAGATTATACTAATCCTGATGAGTTAAATATGCGCATAGCAATTACCTGGAGTGGACGACGCTCTGCCACGAGAGGAAAAACTCCCCGGTCACGCGTCTGCGACTCCTCAGCGCAAGACGCCCACCGGCTCCACTGGATATTCCTAATTTGTAGGTCGCGTGGACATTTAATCTCTTGAAAACCGGAGCCTTTCTCCTCGTGCATTTAATTAGTTGCATGAAATACGGAGCGGTCTGCATGCAGCTAGCTCTTGTTATCCGTTCATTGGCTTTTTTTTGAACACAGTACAGACGCAAGCGCTCATACATACGCGCATACACTCACCCCTATGAACGCACACACGCACACCCTACCCCTATGAGCACCTTCGAGAGACTGAGCCGGCATATCATCTTGAGATTTACGAAGTCACCGTAGGCGTCTCGTCGTCGACGGGAACGTCTCCTCCCACTGAAAGCGCATCGCCGGAAATCCTGAAATAAATCCAGGAATAATGCGAGCACCAGGACTTGAACCCTGGTGAGTTGGGGATACCACTGTCCCTCTAACCATCCAACCACAGGTTGGTTCGCTAACCGTTCATTGGCTAACAGTTGTTGGGGCTGAGGATCCGGTGCCATGGGACGTGCGTGGTGCACGCAGGCTAACGATTTTGCATTAAACATGACATTAAACGAGATCTTTTTGCTACGGCTGGAAGGAGCCGATTGGCTGGTTTCACAGACGTAATTTTTGTTTGAAGTAAAATGAGAGAAAAGCAATAGTAATCAAATCAGTAGTTTCTTTATTAGATGAAGATGCCTTTTATACAAGGAGAAGAGACGCATTGGAGAGGCGTCTATTCCGAAGAGATGGCAGTTGCCAAAAGGAACCAACGCGACAATTGCCAAAGGCAACTGCCTGCGGTTAGAGCAAGCAGGGATTAATCCCTTAATTAACATGTGGTTAATTAATCCTAACACCCCCCCTAATCAATGCTTGATCATGTCAGCAGACTTCATCTTGATAAAGATTCTCCTTGAAACCCTGGGGGGGGGGGGAATGTAAGGAGATAGGTGTTTGATATGTTGCTAAAACTCCTTCAAACCTAGTGGGAAAAATAAGGATAAAATGATGCAACATATAATGGCTATTGTCTCTTTTAACTCAATACGAGAAAACTCATAGAGTTTAGAGGACAATAAATATGTTGTATATACTTTCCTAAAAACCCCGGTGGGGAAAACTGAAAGTATGATATATGATCGCATGTTGATATTACCTCGTTAAAAACCTTTATGAGAACCTGTAAAGTAAACTCATGAAGGAAAAAAGAGTATAATATGATGCTTTGAACATGAACAATTCAAGAAGATACCCCCCCCCCCCCCCCGATTCTTGCAAATTCCGAAGCCGTCACATACCAATTCCATGAATATATTTCTGGAATGTAGAAGTTGGTAGAGACTTGGTGAACAAATCAGTCACATGATTTGACTTGCAAGATATGCAATATAGTGATATTGCTTATTATGTAACCTGTTTGCATCCGGGCAACAGAAGCAACATTATCTTTAAGATAATGGTTGGTGGATGTAGCCACGAGGTCTATTTCGAAGACTCTCATGAGATGGCTACCACACCTAGCAGGAACACAAACCTTGTCTACGATCTGACATAGTAGGGATCTGATCGATGTATCCAATGATATTGGTGTCCAGATTTCTCTGGAACTGAAAGATTAGGACAAAATGTTTGATGCCTTGGAGATATCAAAAGATATTCTTGAGCCCTAACCAATTATGTGTGGTGGGTCCAATGGCACTAGGATATGGAACTTTGTGTCCCAATATCGCAAATCCATCACCTCATGGTCTAAATGAATCTTTCTCTACGTCTAGAGAACGAACAACTATGGAAATTATGGATGGATAAGAATAGTCCACAATCAATTTCTCCAATTAATATGAATATAGACAACATAGTGTACCATAATGTATGAGTTAAGGTGCTCGAGATTTTACCTAGATCCTTCATCTCAAATTCCGTCATTTAGATGATCTCATGCTTAACATGCATGGGTAATCATCAATGTAGGAGTAATCCTTGTGAATAAGGAACTCACTACGTCAGTTGTACCAAAATATACCGACAACAATAAGCCGTATAGTGACTTACTGATTTTACACAATGTATGTTGCTGTAGGATCGAAATTATGTCTAGAGGGGGGTGATTAGACTACTTGACCAAATAAAAACTATCCTTTTCCCAATTTTAGTTGTGGGCAGATTTTAGCAAGTATATCAAGTCAAGTAACACCCTACACATGCAATTCTAAGAGTATACCAGCGGAAAGTAAAACATTGCATATGTAAGTAAACGAGGGGATCGGAGATTTCAAACGCAATGAAGACACGATGATTTTTGGCGTGGTTCCGATAGGTGGTGCTATCGTACGTCCACGTTGATGGAGACTTCAACCCACGGAGAGTAACGGCTGCGCGAGTCCACGGAGGGCTCCACCCACAAAGGGTCCACGAAGAAGCAACCTTGTCTATTCCACCATGGCTTCCGTCCACGAAGGACTAGCCTCACTCGGGGTAGATCTTCATGAAGTAGGCGATCTCTTTGCCCTTACAAACTCTTTGGTTCAACTCCACATGATCTTGGAGGCTCCCAAGTGACACCTAACCAATCTAGGAGACACCACTCTCCAAAAGGTAATAGACGGTGTGTTGATGATGAACTCCTTGCTCTTGTGCTTCAAGTGATAGTCTCCCCAACACTCAAACACTCCCTCATAGATTTGGCTATGGTGGAAGAAAGATTTGAGTGGAAAGCAACTTGGGGAAGGCTAGAAATCAAGGTTCAAATGGTAGGATTGAAATATCTTAATCTCAACACATGAGTAGGTGGTTCTCTCTCAGAAAATGTATGGTGGAAATGTAGGCACGCTCTGATGGCTCTTTTCTTTGGTAAGAGGGTGGTGGAGGGGTATATATAGCCTCCACACGAAATCCAACCGTTACACACTTTTGACCAAACTCGGTGGTATCGACTGGAATTCTCGGTGAGACCGACCTGTGCAAAAGATGTGAACTTTTGAAGTTTCGGTGGGACCGAATGGAAACAACTCGGAGCGACCGATGTGCAATGGTAGGGCAAACCTCGTTTTGGTGGCACCGATTGCAACATCTTGGTGAGACCGAAATAATTGCAACAAGGCAACAGAAAGTTGGTCAAGCCATCTCGGTGGCACCGATTGCAAACTCACTTAGACCGAAATAATTGCAACAGATGACAGAGAGTTGGCCAGGCCATCTCGGTGGGACCAAGATCCATATCGGTGGATCCGACTTGTTAAGGTTTGGCTAGTGGCACTATCCTTATGAACTCGGTGGGTTCGGAAGAATAGGATTCGGTGAGACCGAGTTTGACTTTGGGAAAATAGGACAGGTTTGGATAGAGAAAGTGGCTGAGGGTTTTGGAGCAACATTACTAAGCACTTGAGCAAGCAGATCATTATCAAAACCTCATCCCCTTTTAATAGTATTGGCTTTCCTATGGACTCAATGTGATCTTGGATCACTGAACCAAAAATGAAGAGTCTTGAGCTTTTGCCAATGTATGTCCTTAGCATCTTGAAGGGTCCACATTCCCTAGTCCTTGCCATGCCAATCATTGAACTTCCTGAAATCTTTCACTTGAATGTTTATTAGTTCAATGAGATATATGTTGTTATAAATTACCAAAACCACCAAGGGAGCAAATGTGCTTTCAATCTCCCCCTTTTTGGTAATTGATGACAACATATAGATCAAAGCTTCGATAGAGGATATAATCAATGAATAGTATCGTCGCTTTGAGAAGTATGTGATAAGCAAGAGCTCCCCCTAAATTTGTGCATTATTTAGAATTTGTGTTTGAATGCAAATGCACAATCGATTAGGATCATGGGTTACTCTTCCATGTCACATACAACTTGGTGGAGCGCACAAAATGATATGAATGGAATAGTAAGCACGCATCACCAAAAACACATGTGAATGATCATACATGGATTAGAGATAAAGATAACCAATGTGCATAACATGAAGCATTGTATGATCAAGCACACAATCAACCAACATAGTTCTCAAACATAACGAACAAAGTAGCAAGCACGAACGAAACACTCTCAAGAAAAATCAAACGAAGCAAAAGACAAGACGCTCTCTCTCGAAGCCTAAAGATCTATACAAATTCCCCCCCTTTGGAAACAAGTACCAAAAAGCTTGAATAGGTATAGAGCTACTCGTCACTCTAGGCACGATCTCTGGCAGCTCCTGGAGGTGAAGATCTCTGGCTGGCAGCTCCGGTGTGCGTCGACGGCGTTGAGATAACTGCGTCTGCAAAAGCTTCGGCTGAGGTTTGCTGTGCTGGTTCTTCCTACTCATCAGTTGCATCATCTCTCCTCATGGAGGTTGGCTTGAAGATCACATGGGCAGTTTGTTTTCTCTCTCTCTTCTTGCCTGCAACTTTTGCCTTTGAGCCACTTGGCTCCTCAAGAGTGAGTGTCATTCCTTGCTTAGCTGCAGTTGATTCTGAAACCTTTCTGGTTCCTTTCTTCTCCTGTTTTCTTTCATATTCCTTTTGCACAACAACTGGCTTCTTCTTCTTGGAGGTCACTTCATCAGGCTGGAAGTCCTCATCTTCTGTGTCTGAACCCTTAGCTTTTCTGGTTCTTGTGGCAGCTTTAGGCAGGTTGCTAGGAGTGCTCCTGCTGCCTTCCTCAAAACTCTCTGCTGGACTGGATCCTTCACTCAGATCAACATTAGCTTGAGATGCATTCTGACTGTCACTTGCTTCAGACATGTTGCAAACAGACCTGTGAATAGTTGGGTATGGGCAGAGTAGATGAGTCATCACAAAAAGACAATTGGTTTTTGAGAAAAATGAGTTCAAATCTTAGTTTCAAATTTTCACAGAAGGGATTTCGGATCATCTGAGTTGATCATTTTGGTGATACCGAAGCACTCAACAGAAACTTGGCACACAGTTTCAGTCAGACCGATTTGTGGCTCGGTGTCTCCGATATGCTAGGGATTCACAGAAACTTACTTTCGGTTTCACCGATTCGTATAACTCGGTGGCACCGAGGGGTACTAGTGCAATGGCTAAAGCCAAATCGGTGACTCCGAAAATTTCAATTCGGTTGGTCCGAGATGCATTCTGCGAAAACTTAAACCTAATTTTTTTGCTCGAATCTATTCTAAGGAATTTTATATGAGGAATGAATATAGCAAACTGTGGCATGAATCATGGCGAATACCCTAGTGCATTGAATCAGAATTTGAAGCACAAAGGGGATCGGATTTTACCCTAACTTGGCGCAAATCCTCTACGGCGGCAACGGAGGGAGAGATTCCCGTTGACGGCGACGGAATCCAACGGCGAGGGCGCGCTGGACGCAAAGGCGACAGTCCAGAGACCTGGCGACGGCAGCAGTGGGGCGCGAGTTCGAAGAGTTTTGCGAAATTTCAATCGAACGGACCCGCTGGATATATATACCCACTGGCTGTCGGTGGCTCCGATTGAAGCAAATCGGTGGCACCGAGACGTGCAACTGCTTGCAGTTAGGCGTATCGGTGGCTCCGAGACGATTCATGTTGGTTGCACCGAGATAGAAAATCTGACCAGTCTAAATGGTTTCGGTGAGACCGAATGAGAATGGATTGGTCTAACCGAAAAACATCTAGAAGGTTTTGGAGTTCAGTCCTTGACAGATCGGTGACTCCGAGTGCGCCTCACCCGGAGGGTCCGAAAAAGACTTGTTCAAGTTTTTGTGATGTAGCAAGAATAGAATTTGAGACAAGAGAGAATAGATATCTAGAGAAGGTTCTTAGGCATTCTTGTACATCCACTTGGCCAGAAAAACCAAGACAATCAAAACAACAAATGGATGTCCTTGAATGAAGAAAAATATGCATAGCAACATGCTCACACAATAAGATGGCAATTGAAATATGTGTCAAACATGCACAACCAATTCTAGCATCTATCAAGCAATGGGCGATGACATAGTCATCTATATATGAGTATATTGACTTAGGAGCCAAATGAGAACATTTGATCATAGGTCATACTCATCGTTTAATAGTATTGGCTTTTACATAAAGCATTAATGTGTTCACACCATTAGAGTTGCTTTAGCTCAAGTTTTAGAGCAAAGCCCCCCCTAGATGTGATATCCCCCCAAGGAGGGATGAACTAACCTTGAGTTTTGTCGATGATGACTTCATGTATATGTTGAAGATGTGGATGCTCAATGTTGATGTAGACCATCAAGAGTTGGGAGCAATCCTTGGAGTTTTGCACTTTCAATACCTACATGGGTTAGTCCCACACAAGGAACATACAAAGATATCCATAGACATAGAGTGAAATGCACATATGATGATGTCCATGAATGCATTGAATACCTTGTTCCTTGCCTTACCAACAAGAGGGTTTGTGACTCCATGAACTAGTGCAAGATGTTGAAGTTGGTTGCAAAAGTTCTTGCCATAAATGAATGCGAGTGAAGTTTGTTGGCGGAGTCACCCTCAAGAACTTTCTAGTTCTTCTTCTTTGGGACCCACATCAACTTGATGGGAATCCTTGGAGTTGTGGTAGCACTTGATGAAGTAGAACTTGATGAAGTCTTGGGAACCCACTTGACCAAGGCTTGAGGTGCTTCTTCAAATGAGTCAATCTCCTCTTGAAGCTTGTCCTTGCCTTTTAGCTTGTGGTCTTGTGGTGGAAGATCATCTTGAGCTTGTGTTCCCTTGAAGGAAGTAGGATCATACGTCTCTTGTTGAGGAACAAACTTCGTCTTGGGGTATTGATCTTCTTCCCACTCAACTCCATTGGCATTGAACTTTCGTTCAAAACCAATACCTTGGTTCTTCCGGTGCCTTCCTTGCTTGCGCACAATTTCCTCAAATTGCTTACTCCTGGCAAGGCTCTTGTAGAAACCCTTTTCTATAATTCCTTTCAATAAATCGTTTTCTTGCTCAATTGTAACTTGGCTAAGAGAATCATTAGTGGAATCAATAGAACAACTAGAAGTAACAACATTGGATTTAACATTGTTATTGTTACTACTAGAGGTAGAACCCTTTTTACCCTTGTTACTAGTTTGCTTAGATTTAACTTGTGGCATAAAGGTAGACAAGAGTAAACGTTTGGCAAGATATGAAGAACTCTTCTTTCGAAGATCATCATTTTGATAGCTTTAAGAAACTCATGCTCTTGCTCTAAATTTAGCTTCTCGAAGCGTAGCTTCTCATGAGATCTTAAAAGCTCTCTATGATTCTCTTGAGTTGTTTCATGAGCTAACTTAAGAGCATTTAGTTCTTTAGTTAGACGCTCAATCTCCTTCATAGCATTGTCATTTGTTTCCTCTTGACTATGATTACTAGCATTTTCATTGTAGCTCACATCACTAGTCTTATCAACAAGTAAATCATCATCACCAAGCAAATCATCATCATCACTATTGAAGTCAAAGTATTCGGGGTGTGATACCTTGGGGCCATTTGCCATGAAGCATCTTCCAATTCCTTCATTTGGTGAATCAAATAGATCATAGGAGTTGGATGATACAAGAGCAAGTCCGGCAACACCTTCATCTTGACTATAGTCGGAGTTGGAGTGATAGCTTCTCTCGGAGTGGTTGTCGGAGTCGGAGCCGGAAATCCATTCACCAACATGAGCTTGATGTCTTCTTCTAGTGTAGCTCTTGGATGACTTGTCCTTCCTTTCCGAATCCTTGCTTCTTCGAGAAGATCTTCGTTCATAATGATCATCCCTACTCCTTCTCTCCTTGTGAGGTGATTCATATCTTCTATGTCTTCCTCTTGGTGATTCGTCTCTTTTCTTGTGAGGTGCCATACACTCATTGGAATAGTGTCCGGGTCTTCCACAATTGTAGCAATTTTGGTCACGACTTGATGATCTTTTCTCATAGTGTCTTGAGCTTGAGCTTTTTTCTTTTCCTTTGTTCTTGTAGAACTTGTTGAATCTTTTCACCATTAGGCTTATCTCTTCATTGGATACTAGCTTGTCGCTTGAAGTTGCAGGAGCATCGGTTGAGGCTTTATAGGCACCACTTGATTTGTTGTGTAGCTCCTCTTTGTCCTTGAGTGACATCTCATGAGCAACAATCCTTCCAATGACTTCCGTGGGCTTGAGATCTTTGTAATTTGGCATCATTTGGATCAATGTGCACACGGTATCATATTTTCCATCCAAAGCTCTAAGGATCTTCTTGATGATGAATTTGTCGGTCATCTCTTCAGTTCCTAAGCCGGCAATCTCATTTGTGATGAGAGCAAGCCTAGAGTACATTTCAGCGACTCCTTCACCATCCTTCATCTTGAACTTGTCAAGTTGATTTTGAAGCACATCCAACTTAGATTCCTTGACGGACTCGGTACCCTCGTGCATATCAACCAAAGTATCCCAAATTTCCTCTGCATTCTCGAGGCGGCTGATCTTATTGAACTCCTCGGGGCACAAACCGTTGAAGAGAATGTCACAAGCTTGAGCATTGTATTACAACATCTTCAATTCTTCTGCGGTTGCTTCATGATCCGGTTCCTTACCATCCTCAAATAATTCACCTTGCAAGCCAACACGAACAATAGCCCAAACGGCGGGGTTATGACCAAGAATATGCATTTTCATTTTATGCTTCCAACTAGCAAAATTTGTACCATCAAAATATGGACCTCTACGGTGATAGTTACCCTCACTAGACGCCATACTCTCTTAGGTTGCGAAACCAATGCAATGGAGACCAAAGCTCTGATACCATTTGTAGGATCGAAAGTATGTCTAGAGGGGGGGTGATTAGACTACTTGACCAAATATAACTATCCTTTTCCCAATTTTAGTTGTGGGAAGATTTTAGCAAGTATATCAAGTCAAGTAACACCCTACATATGCAATTCTAAGAGTATAGCAGCGGAAAGTAAAACATTGCATATGTAAGTAAAGGAGGGGATCGGAGATTTCAAACGCAATGAAGACACGATGATTTTTGGCGTGGTTCTGATAGGTGGTGCTATCGTACGTCCACGTTGATGGAGATTTCAACCCACGAAGGGTAACGGCTACGCGAGTCCACGGAGGGCTCCACCCACAAAGGGTCCACGAAGAAGCAACCTTGTCTATTCCACCATGGCTTCCATCCACGAAGGACTAGCCTCACTCGGGGTAGATCTTCACGAAGTAGGCGATCTCCTTGACCTTACAAACTCCTTGGTTCAACTCCACATGATCTTGGAGGCTCCCAAGTGACACCTAACCAATCTAGGAGACACCACTCTCCAAAAGGTAATAGACGGTGTGTTGATGATGAACTCTTTGCTCTTGTGCTTCAAGTGATAGTCTCCCCAACACTCAAACACTCCCTCACAGATTTGGCTATGGTGGAAGAAAGATTTGAGTGGAAAGCAACTTGGGGAAGGCTAGAAATCAAGGTTCAAATGGTAGGATTGGAATATCTTGATCTCAACACATGAGTAGGTGGTTCTCTCTCAGAAAATGTATGGTGGAAATGTAGGCACATTCTGATGGCTCTCTTCTTTGGTAAGAGGGTGGTGGAGGGGTATATATAGCCTCCACACGAAATCCAACCATTACACACTTTTGACCAAACTCGGTGGCACCGACTGGAATTCTCGGTGAGACCGACCTGTGCAAAAGATGTGAACTTTTAAAGTTTCGGTGGGACCAAATGGAAACAACTCAGAGCAACCGATGTGCAATGGTAGGGCAAACCTCGTTTCGGTGGCACCGATTGCAACATCTTGGTGAGACCAAAATAATTGCAACAAGGCAACATAAAGTTGGTTAAGCCATCTCAGTGGCACCGATTGCAAACTCGGTTAGACCGAAATAATTGCAACAGATGACAGAGAGTTGGCCAGGCCATCTCGGTGGGACCGAGATCCATATCGGTGGATCCGACTTGTTAGGGTTTGGCTAGTGGCACTGTCCTTATGAACTCGGTGGGTCCGAAAGAATAGGATTCAGTGGGACCGAGTTTGACTTTGGGAAAATAGGACATGTTTGGATAGAGAAAGTGGCTGAGGGTTTTGGAGCAACATTACTAAGCACTTGAGCAAGTAGATCATTATCAAAACCTCATCCCCTTTTAATAGTATTGGCTTTCCTATGGACTCAATGTGATCTTGGATCACTAAACAAAAAATGAAGAGCCTTGAGCTTTTGCCAATGTATGTCCTTAGCATCTTGAAGGGTCCACATTCCCTAGTCCTTGCCATGCCAATCATTGAACTTCCTGAAATCTTTCACTTGAATGTTTATTTGTTCAATGAGATATATGTTGTTATAAATTACCAAAACCACCAAGGGAGCAAATGTGCTTTCAGTTGCGTTTTGCATTTTGATTCAGAAGTGAGATTCCAACAGAACCATCTAGGTCTGAATCTAGCGATCCACATGGATATGTAATCACTACATTTATCAACTACATAGATAGATGATTTTGTACTGCCAATGATATACATTATCGGAAAGAGATTCCACCTTTGGAGAATAGTTGGGTATCTGTGTGAACCCTTGTGCTACAATACTTGCTCTATGTTTCACCACCTCGTTGTTCTCATTCTATTTCCAGAAGAAAACTGGTGTAGGTATTGCTTATGTGAATACCTTCCCTTTATTGAGCAAGATTATTTCTTCCTAGATTATACCCTTTGCTTGAGTTTAGTCCGAGTGTTGTTCACACTGTGCCATGGCCATGGTCTTTGGATCTGAAACACTTGAAAGGTTTTTGCAATCTAGTTGAGAAATGTATGTCGACAATTGTAGACTTCCGGTTATATGTTTCTCCAGAATCTATATATGAGTATATAGTTGATGGAAATATCATTACCCATGGTGACTGCTCGCAATTTCCCAATGCGATTGAGTCGGGTATTCTGATGTCCCGGTCATTGTGTGCACTATGACCTGGGTTGGTGGAGGTTTCCCATCCACTGGGTGTATACTACCCATTAGGTGTCTGTCAACATGAAGTTGACTTGCATTTACTGATTCAGAGGCCTCGATATCCTTGTTTGCAAGAAGCTGAATCCTGATGTACTATTGCCATACATCTCCCCCTGTTGCTTTGAATGGGGAGTGGAGTGATTCTTGTTGGTACCTTCACTCTTTCAGGCATATTTTGCAGGATTGTAGGATTGCACCTTTATAGTCAGTAAATGAATCTGGCAGGTTATTTGCAATGTGTTGCAAATCTTCTGAACGCATGGTTCAGATCTTTGAGTACGTGGATTTGAGGCAGAAATGTGTCGAACATTTCACTAATTTCCTGGCATTCTTTATGGTACTTGAAATCTCCCCCTAATGCCTGGAAATGTTCCTCATTGAATCAACATACTAGCCTTGAATAACTCCCCATGAGAGGGGCTTGAGGTATTGAAGGAAATACAGTTATTCCTCACATAGATCCCAAATATATGTTGAGGGGCCAATGATGTATGCTGGGGTGGTGATCTCGGTATGTAACCGAATTACTGCAGATGGGAAATACTTGGTAGATTTCCATGTATCAAAGATAAAGGGGAATAATATTATGCAGTTTGGTCATGAGCGTGTAAAACTGCATGACTCCAACGTAAAGTTGGTAAGTTGCAATTCCAAAGTAAAGATAATACAATGAGATTAACTCTTTGGATAAAGGATTCTACCAAACCATTTTGAGTCTAGACATATAGGACAAAGTGCTAAACTTCAATCCTAGGGCCATAGTGAAGGCACGCAAGGAGAATTCTGCAACGTTGTCCATTCGATTTTAATTGAAATCAATATTCAGGATAATGAGCCAATGGTTTCGTGTGGATAAAGCACACTTGAGACCATCGTATAGATGTGTCTTTTAGAACCATGGAATACCTGAATAGTCTAGTCAATGGTTGGGAAGAGCCACTTGCCTCCACTACTGCAGGCGACCGCTAACGCGACACATGAATCAGAGACCCCGCGACCAAACTATGTGCGATGCATGAATCGCAAACGGTGTCCTAAAAAAACCGTCCCAAATAAGACGAACTGTTTGTGATGCCGGAGACATCAAAAATGATTCAGATTAGAGACGCGTGTGTGATATGTGGCATACAGTTGATCCATATGAACTGTTTGCGATAAGCCAGAACAACAAACATGGTCAGCCAGTTCATGGTGTGTGCGATACACGGCTTACAGTTCACTCGGATGAATTGTTTGTGATTACCCAACACAACAGAAACGGGCAGCCAGTTCGAGGTGTGTGCGATACACGACATACAGTTCACTCGGATGAACTGTTTGTGATTACAAAACACAACAGAAACGGTTAGGCAGATCAAGGTGTGTGCGATATACGGCATGCGGTTCACTCGGATGAACTGTTTGCGATTACCCAACACAACAGAAACGGTTCAACTTAACAAGATGTGTGTGATACGCGGCAAACAGGTCAATAATCCGAAATGTGTGGGAATGCCGATAACAACACAGACGATTCCTGCTAATAACCCGTGTGTGTTGTGGGCAAACGCTTGCTGGTATACAATTGTCAGCGATTGATGAAATCATCACCGACGGGTTCCCTACTTTAGCCCGTGGCCGATGTGATTTGCTCTGTCCGCACAACATCTATGCTTTGTCTACACAACAGCAACATATATACTTATAAGAACATTGTTGCATAACCAAATAAAACATCCAATTACATAAGTGACTACACACACCAAAGTAAACAATTACATGCACACTAAACTAGGAGAAACGATCATCTACTTCTTGTTGTGACGACGCCTGCCATTGCTCTGCTTCCGGCTAGATCCCTGGACGTTTTGGGGAAGACGAAGGCACTTCCTCATGTCAACGATACGCCTATACATCTCGTAGGTCGTGTACGCCTCCTTGGCCGCGTACACGACGTGAGCTTCACCGAGTTTCTCCATCCAGGCCGAGTGCCAGGCACGCTTGTCCTTGTTACAGGAATCCTTCATGTCTCTGTAGTAGGGGTCGATGATGGCCTCGGCGAGGTGAACCAGTGAGTCCTTCTCATGCTTCTTGCTGCCCCAGATCTTGTATTGGCCGTGGATGTCGACAAGATTCTGGCAGGCGATGCCCGAATTCTTGAGCACCTTTACATCGTTCGTGATGTTCACCGTAGCGAACACATAGTGGGGGCTGTTGACAAACCTGGCAAAATGCTAGCAAGGCCTTGTGGCCAGGCAGTAGTGGTAGACAAGGACGTGATTGCGCACGCACATCTGGGCGACGGCGACCTTGTGACGAGACCCGGCACGAGCGCGGGTGTACTCGAGGTCGAACCCAACCACCTTGTACTTCTCCGCAGCAAGCGCAAACTCCATAGTGTGGATGGAGTTCTCCACCCAGATCGGGTTGTTGGTGTACACCACCGAGAGCTCCGTGAACCTTCTGTGGGTGTCCACTACGGCATGCATGGTGAACTGCCGCTCGTCGTCGGCAGCCGCTAGGACCGCCATTGGAGCCGCGCAGGATACCCTCTCTGTATTTGTCGTCGTGGGTGTGCTTCTTGCAATACTGGGGCGCGATCGAAAGGTTGAAGAGACACAAGGGTTAAATGGCCGCTGTAATAAATGGGGGCCAGACGGCCTGTAATCGTCACGTCTTGTCACCGCATTCCTAGCGGAGGATTCCAGTGCACGCTTGAGCTGTTGAGCACCCCACAAGCGTTTCGTTTGACCATGCGTGGGCTCGAAGAGGCACCAAGTTTACCCGTGGGTGATGAGGTCAAAGTTACACAGACAGGTAATGATGGACACTCGAGTGCGATAATTCTGGGCACACAGTTGTGGAAACCAACTCTGTACAATAATGTCGAAAATCGCTGTCGTGGCCGCAATATAGATCGTTTGCGATTGAGATCGATAGGGGAAACACATTCGAGAATGGTAAATAAAATCAAGTCCATTGAGGTCCAGATATTAATCCTCCATTGCATATGAATGTCAAAATAGTACTACCAATATACGAGTCTCATACGATGCCATTTCAACAATTGTACCACAAAAGCCCGAAATATTACAAGGTTCAAATTCCAGAGTTAGAAGGCTCAAATTCGAAGATTAATTACAAGGTTCAAACTGATATTAGAAAGGAAATTCAGCTCATGCAGCTGCAGACGCCCGCGCTGATCAGTTGAACTTGGACATATGAGAGGTTCAAACTGATATTACAACTTGTAACACCCGTTTCGAAACCTCAACATTTCTGCAAAGGGATCAGGCACTGACAAGTCATGTATGGGCTTGACATAATGACTTTCGATTACTCTGTCAGCTGATCTTCCAAAATGAAATTCAGCTTCTGCAGAGCCTTTTCCATTCTGCCGTAGTCGCCGGCGCTGATCAGCAAACCATTCAGTTTTGCGAAACAAATGTAGGGCAAGCCTCATTACCTTTAGTACCCTTGCTCTCACAACAAAGAACCTGGCGAATATAATCTCCGGTAAGGTCCCTCGGTAGGAGTTCAAAGTAATTTCTGACAGATGCAGATCAAGGCATTCGATGTGGTTGTTATATTGTATCACATTATCCACTACCAGGCCTAATCTTATCTGCAAAAGAAGAGAACATATTAGTGCCTACATGCAGTTTTGAACACTACTACAGGCCTCTTTGATTTGCAGGATTTCTAAAATACACGAATAGAGTGACATGCCATCTTCAATCCTACATGATTAACATGGGCATTTGATTACAATCTAGGAAAACGTAGGCTTCTTCCCAAGAGGTTGGAGTGGATGGAAATTTACCTACGAGAACTAGTACAGATGAATCGAAATGAGAAATGCATATGGATTGTAACCTTATGAATCAAGCAACCACTGTAGGAAAAAAAACATCAATGTACTGAAATCCTCCAAAATTCCTTCAGAAATCGTAGTACATTCGTCATTGTAAACTTGGGAAAGGGTACCAAAAAATTGAACTCCCTTATGGTTAACATTTAACAGGAAAGGAGCATCACCTTGATATATAGCTTCTCCAGGCATCGAAAGCATCTCAGGAAACTGACAACTTCGTCCAGGTTGGGGCCGATAGATTTTATTGCGAAGACCTTCACTGTGCGCAGATATGTTGTCCAGCTTGTCGGGTTCATTTTCTGGATGTCAGACGAACATACATCTTCAAAATTAGAAAAAATGTTAATTCAAGAAGGAGAAGAAGAAGGTGAATGTTGTACCTGAACGGGTGTGGATCCAATAACAAGTTCGGAGAATTTGACAGACGAGAAGCCCACCACTGTCAATTTCGGCGCAGAAATGACATTGATTCTTGTTGGACCTTGTTGATCAACTACAAGTAATCTCTCAAGTAAAGGTGTGTCCTCAATGGCCATACTGTGATACACCTTCTGTGATCTCTTGTTGCAGCACCAGCAACACACATAAATTGTCCGGAGAGTCATGGAGGTGATGTGGAAGCTACACAACCCATTGATTGCCTGAAGACGAAGGTACTCGAGTGCAGTACAGGGAGCAGGCGCTCTATGTCATCCTTGGGGATGCAGACGGCGACGAGCTCGAGGTGCTTCAGTCGAGGGAGAAAAAGAGCGGGCGCGTCATTAATCGGGGGCTGATATGTCTCCAACATATCTATAATTTATGAAGTATTCATGCCATGTTTATTATAGTTTTGTATGATTTTGGTGCACTTTTATATGGGTTTTATATGATTTTCATGGACTAACATATTGACCTAGTGCCCAGTGCCAGTTGTTGTTTTCTGCTTGTTTTTGGTTTTCCAGAAAATCCATATCAAATGAAGTCCAAATGCAGCGAAACTTTTTGACTATTTTTTTTTGGAAGGAAACAGACCCAGGAAGCTTCGAAGGAGCAGCAGAAGAGCCACAGGGGCCCCACGAGCCACCTGGGCGTGCCTGCCCCCCCAGGCGCGCCTTGGTGCCTCGTGGGCCCCTGTGGCACCTCTTTGCGTGATTCCAATTCCGAAAAATCATATATATTCAGAAACCCCCGAAAGTTAACCTAGACGAGTTTTTACGCCGCCGCAAGCCTCTGTACCAAAGAGATCTCATCTACAGCCCTTTTCTGGCACCCTGCCAGAGGGGGGGAATCATCACCGGAGGCCATCTTCATCATCCTGGCGGTCTCCATGACGAGGAGGGAGTAGTTCACCCTCGGGGTTGAGGGTTTGTAATAGTAGCTATGTGTTTGATCTCTCTCTCTCTCTCTCTCGTGTTCTTGATTTGGCACGATCTTGATGTATCGCGAGCTTTGTTAATATAGTTGGATCATATGGTGTTTCTTCCCTCTCTATCCTTGTTGTGATGAATCGAATCTTTTCCCTTTGAGGTTTCTTTATTGTTGGATTGAATATTTTAGATTTGAGAACACTTGATGTATGTCTTGCATATGAATACCCGTGGTGACAATGGGGTATTATATTGATTCACTTGATATATGTTTTGGCACTCAACTTGCGGATTCCCGTAGTGACATTGGGGTAATCTATGCATAGGGGTTGATGCACGTTTTCATTATCTTTTCTCCGATAGAAACTTTGGGGTGCTCCTTGGAGTTCTTTGTGTGGATTGAATATTATGATTATGAAGTTGTTTGATGCATATCGTATAATCAACTCACGGATACTTGTGGTGACATTGGAGTATCTAGGTGACATTAGAGTTGGTTGATGTGTATCATATGGTGTTATTTTAGTACAAACTCTAGGGCTGTTCGTGACACTTATAGGGATGGCTAAATAGATTGATCGGAAAGAATAACTTTGAGGTGGTTTCGTACCCTACAACAATTTCTATCTTATGTTCTCCGCGAATAGGAACTTTGGAGTGATTCTTTATCGCACGTTGAGGGATTGTTATATGATCCAATTATGTTAGCATTGTTGAGAGATTACACTAGTGAAAGTATGAACCCTAGGCCTTGTTTTCAAGCATTGCAATACCGTTTGTGCTCACTTTTGTTACTTGCTACCTTGCTGTTTTTTTATTTTCAGATTACAAAAACCTATTTCTACTATCCATACTACACTTGTATCACCATCTCTTCGCCGAACTAGTGAACCTATACAATTTACCATTGTATTGGGTGTGTTGGGGACACAAGAGATTTCTTGTATTTGATTGCAGGGTTGTTTGAGAGAGACCATCTTCATCCTACGCCTCCCACGGATTGATAAACCTTAGGTCATCCACTTGAGGGAAAATTGCTACTGTCCTACAAAACTCTGCGCTTGGAGGCCCAACACGAGTCTACAAGAATAAGTTGTGTAGTAGACATCAAGCTCTTTTCTGGCGCCGTTGCCGGGGAGGTGAGTGCTTGAAGGTATATCTTTAGATCCTGCAATTGAATCTTTTAGTTTCTTGTTTTATCACTAGTTTGGTTTATAAAAGAAAACTACAAAAAAATGGAATTGAGGTTGCCTCATATTATTCACCTTTATAATGTCTTTCTTGAAAATGATGGAGCGGAAAATTGTGCTCAATTGATAGAAAAAGAATTCAATAAAATGTTTGGCATAAAATCTTTGAATGATTAGCATGATTGCAATGTTGTTAGTATGAATCCTATGAGTATCCACGATGCTAATGATATGCAAAGCCACAAGCTTGGGGATGCTATGTTTGATGAAGATGATATTTGTCGGAAGTCAGGCTCCGGGGACCCAAAGGTTCGAACACCGGGGTGAGCTCGTTCTACCACTTCGTCTCCTACCACGGCTAAGCGACGGCGAGGCTACAGCGAGAGCGCGCTAGCGAGGGACAGATCGTGGACTCAGCGGTTTACCCAGGTTCGGGCCACCTTGCGGTGTAAGACACTACTCCTGCTTGGTTGGTATTGCTCTGGTGCGAGAGAGAGAGAGAGTACAAGGTCGAGGGTGATCGGAACCGGAGTCGACCTGTTCTACAATGGCTGCTCTGCCCCCCTTATACCCGCATCAGTCCTCTTCCCCCTTGAAACTTAGGCGGGAAGGGCTGCCACACTTGGCGGGTTTTGAAAGGGGACATGCGCTCAGGCTATCCTGACTAAAGGCGGTCTTCGCCTGCCAAAGCGTGATCCATGACGCGCCGGTGGGCTCGGTGATGACCTCCGCCCTGCACGCCCGCCGTCTTGGTCTTCCTTCGCCGATCGGGCAACCTTTGGGGTTGCTTTGGGGAGTAGATATCTGGCCCTGCTCCCTTAACACAAAAGAGGAAACCATCTTCATCCGCGCCTGCTGGCGCGGCCTCTGTCGCCGCTCGTCGCCGCGCGCGTCACCCATGTGATGGGCCCCATACCGCGTGGCTCCGCTGAACGGCCTTCGTCTCGTGCGCCCTCAGGAGGGGGCCTCGGGAGGCCACCTCAGGAGGTCACCTCACGAGGCCGCTGGTGGAGGTGCTGAGCCTCGCTCTCCCGCTCCCAGAGGAGGGGGCCTCGGGAGGCCAAGGCCTCATGAGGAGCCCTGGTGAGGTGCTTGGTGATGATGGCCTGCTGGGCCCACGCCAGGCATTGCGCCCTGGGCCAAAGGCAGACGGGCCTGGATACCCTGGGTTCCATGGGCCCGACAGTAGCCCCTGGGCCCGTGGCGCACACGTTCCCGCCTACAGGGGGCGAAACGGCGCGGGCCCTAACCGCGTGCGGCCAGGCGCGACGCGTGGCACATGATGTGACTGGGGACGCCTCCACTTCTCCCACGACGTCTCGGTAACCGCCCGCGCTGACATAAAGTCCGCCGCGGGCGACGCGAGACCATCATTTCCTTCCTCAGCGCCACCCTATTGTTTCAATTCCCAACGCCAGAGAAGGCGGAGCGACGAGGGGAGCTCCGCGCCGAGTATAAAGAGGGAGGGGGAGAGCTGAAGTCCTCCACCCATCTTCTCCTTCCTCCTGCTTCCTCTGTCGTCTTGCTAGAGCCGCCACGGAAATGGTGAGGGGGAGAGGGCGTGGTCGTGCTTCCGCTGCCGCATCCCAGGTTCCGCCCCGGGGGCGCGGGCACTCCCCGACGGCTGCCGGCGCCGGGCCCAGTAGTCGTGGGAGGGGCGCCGCTCGCGGGCGCGGAGGGCGAGGCGCGCGGTGCCGAGGCGGCCGCGGCGGGGCAACTGCGCTACCTTCCCAGGCGGGGAGCCACTCGGCGGAGGTGGCGCATGAGTTCATCGTGAACATGCACCGCAGCCCCTGCACCCGGCTCCGGCTTCCGGATTCCTTCGCGGCGGCGATGGCGGAGCGCGCGCCCTTGGGCTTGTGGGTGTAGGCCGACAGCTGCTGCAACGGCCCCTCCTGGGTGGCGACGGAGCTCACCCCTTCGGGCTTCATGTTCTTGAGGCAGGGGTGGAAGTCATTCGCCCTCGCCCGCGGTCTGAAGCGGGGGCACGTCCTCCAATTCAAGTACGACGGGGCCGCCACACTCTTCGTGAAGATCTTCGGGCTCTCCGGCAGCCGCCTGGAGGGCTGCGTGGAGAGCGAGGACGGCAGCTACAGCGGCTCCTCCAGCGAGGACGACAGCTCCAGCGGTGCCACCTCCGGCGGGGGTGGGAACGACGGTGACTCTCCCCGCGTCAAGAGTGAGGACGATGACTCCGACTAGGCGCATGCGGCGACGACTCTGGAGCCGGGGCACCGCGCGCACGGTGACGGAGCCGCACTTACCCGCAGCGCCTTCTTGGGAACGCGCGCGGCGCCTGCGCTGGGGTCTTGGGGGAGACGGCGCCTCGCCTAGGCCCTTTTTTCTTATTTTCCTGCATTGAACCGATGTAGCCCCGCGGGGTCGTGAAAACAGTATCTTCTATGCTCAGCTTAATGCTTTTGTGATTCGGGATGTATGCATTCCCTCCCGAAGTCCTCTCGTGAGGCTGGTTTTTTTTTCTTTGTTCGCCTTAGCGCTCTACGCCGTCAGGACCCAGCCCCCGAGCGGGCCTCGGCCGTCGCTGGTATGTCCAGTCGCGATGCCGGGACAAGGCCAGGAGGTGAGGGGCACGGGGAGCTAGTGAGGGCTCCTGAGGCGCGATGCTCAGGGAGCCCCCCTTTGGCGTGCAAGCGGCTTACGCAGAAGAGAAAACGCTAGCACCCAGCGGGATCGCGAGGAGAGAGAGCTTGCGTGACGGCAAGGGCGTCTCGCGAGGTAGTTAGACTTAGCTTTTGGCGGAGAGCGGTGTCGGGCGAGCCATAGCTCGTGAGGAGTTCACACTGCTCGCGAGGCGTGCTCACGAGGCTTGGCGTTTGAAGTGTCTTCGTCTCGCGAGGCCGGCTCGCGAAAGGCCGCCTGCGAGGTCCTCACGCAGCTCGCCTCCTGAAGGGCTGCATGTCGACAAATTCACGATGGGGGGAGCGGCATGCGCTCGCTAACTCGCCCGTGGCCGTTGCGTGAGGAGATAAGGCACCAAGGACCTTGGTGAGGTGGTGTGCACGGGAACAGGCCCGAGAGCCAGAGCTCAGTCGCTTGGATTTGACGGCACTGCAGGGACGGACCTGAGCACAGACACCGTGCCTAGCCCCCGCTCACGGAATCGGCCAGGGGAGGGGTCGCGAGCGTGTGGCGCTCTCCGGTCGGCATCGAACTTAACATGCAATTAAGCAGGTAACATAACTCATCAAGGTAAAATCAGCAAAATTCGTTACACAACCAAAAGGATAGGGGCTAGGCTGCCGCGTCCGGCACGGATCAGCTCGAGGTTGGTGCAGCCCGTGGAGCGCCCTCAGCCGCATTTAAACAAAATCACCTTGGCAGAAGGGTTCCGGGAGCGAGGCGCGGGAGGCGCGGCAAGAAGGAGTGTGGGCCGCGCAGGGCGACGCATCGAGCGCACCTGGCAGAACCGCGCTGGGGCGACGTCAGACCGCTTGGCGAGGCGCGCCCAGGGAGTCCGCTCCTCCGGGGCCAGGGGGCTCACAGGGCCCTGGGGGCTCGCGAGGAGCAGGAGGCTCACGAGGCTCTGGCACGAAGGGCGCCATTCTCTGGAAAGAGGCGCCGGCGTTCCTTAGCCCGAAAGGCATGCGCACGCCGCCGACGGTGGGGCCAATGCCTTGGCCAATCCGAGGCAGCTGGAAGGGATCTTGAGGGCAGAACTTGTTGAGGCTGGTGAAGTCAACGCACATGCGCTCCTCGCTGCCCTTCTTGGGAACGACGACTGGGTTGGCGAGCCATTCGGGATGGCGCACCTCGCGAATTACCCTAGCTTCGTGGAGCTTCTGAACTTCCTTGACGATGAAATCTTGCTTCTCTGGCGCCTGGCACCGTGCTTTCTTCTTGACGGGGCGTGCATTGGGGCACACCGCTATGTGGTGCTCGATCGCCTCCCTCGGCACACCGGACAAGTCAGATGCTTTCCAGGCGAAAACATCTGAGTTTGCCCGAAGGAAGGTGATGAGCGCGCTTTCCTATGCAGGAGGGAGGCCTGTGCCGATGGTGAAGGCAGGGCCGGAGCCGCTGCCGTCCACCGACACCTTCTTCGTCTCGGCGTGGTCCTGAGAGAACAGCTGCTTCTTCTTCGCGGGCGCGGCCTCATGAGGCTCGGCCGTGTCCTCGTCTGCCGGGTGCGCGACCGCGGCGGCCTTGTAGGCACGCTCGAGGGCGCTGGCCGCGTACTTCTCGTCACAGGTGACGGTAATGATGCCGCTGCAGCCGGGCATCTTGAGGACGTTGTAGGCGTGATGGGTGGCCACCATGAACTTGGTGAGAGCTGGGTAGCCCAATATGGCATTGTAAGGCAGGCCGATGTGCGCGACGTCGAAGTCGATGAGCTCGGTGTGGTAGTTCTTGCGGGTGCCGAAGGTGACGGGGAGGCGCACTTGCCCCAGAGGGATGGTGGAGCCATCGGTCACTCCGGAGAAGGGCCTGGTCGGCATCAGCTGGTCGTAGGGCACCTGGAGCGTCTCGAAGGTCTCGATGGAGATCACGTTGAGGCCGGCGCCCCCGTCGATGAGGGTCTTGGTGACCGCAACGTTGCTGATGGTGGGGGTGCACAGCATGGGGAGCGCGCCTGCGGAGGCCGTGGATTTGGGGTGGTCCTTGGAGTCGAAGGTGATGGCGTAATGCGACCACTAGAGGGGTCGCGCGGCCTCGGGCCTTGGGAGGGTGGCATACACCTCGCGAGAGAGCTGCTTGAAGTGGCGGATGGATGCTGGGGCTTGGGACCCGCAAAGGATGTAGGTGACCGCGCGAGGCTCCTGGTAGCCCCCAGTGCCCTCATCAGGCCGGTTGACGTCGTTCCTCCGGGGTGGCGGCGGCAGCGGCGGAAGAGTGGCATTGCCCTGAGGGTCTGCCTTACGAGGCTGATCACGCCAGACGGCCTCACGAGGCTGGTCACGCCAACCCTGGTGGAAGTTGCCGCTGCTGTTGCGGCTGTCCCAACGGTTGCTGCCGCGGTGTAAGACCCTACTCCTGCTTGGTTGGTATTGCTCTGGTGCGAGAGAGAGAGTACAAGGTCGAGGGTGATCGGAACCGGAGTCGACCTGTTCTACAATGGCTGCTCTGCCCCCCTTATACCCGCATCGGTCCTCTTCCCCCTTGAAACTTAGGCGGGAAGGGCTGCCACACTTGGCGGGTTTTGAAAGGGGACAGGCGCTCAGGCTATCCTGACTAAAGGCGGTCTTCGCCTACCAAAGCGTGATCCATGACGCGCCGGTGGGCTCGGTGATGACCTCCGCCCTGCGCGCCCGCCGTCTTGGTCTTCCTTCGCCGATTGGGCAACCTTTGGGGTTGCTTTGGGGAGTAGATATCTGGCCCTGCTCCCTTAACACAAAAGAGGAAAACCATCTTCATCCGCGCCTGCTGGCGCGGCCTCTATCGCCGCTCGTCGCCGCGCGCGTCACCCACGTGATGGGCCCCAGACCGCGCGGCTCCGCTGAATGGCCTTTGTCTCGTGCGCCCTTGGGAGGGGGCCTCGGGAGGCCACCTCAGGAGGTCGCCACGCGAGAGGACCTCGCGAGGCCGTTGGTGTAGGTGATGAGCCTCGCTCGCCCGCTCCCTGAGGAGGGGGCCTCGGGAGGCCAAGGCCTCATGAGGAGCCCTGGTGAGGTGCTTGGTGATGATGGCCTGCTGGGCCCACGCCAGGCGTTGCGCCCTGGGCCAAAAAGGCAGACGGGCCTGGATACCCCGGGTTCCATGGGCCCGACAATATTTTTAGTCCCCCAAGTTTTGATGAGAAAATTTATTATGATGATTGCATGCCTCCTATCTATTGTGATGACATGTATGCTATAAAGAATAATGATAACCATGAAACTTGTCATCATGATTTTAATTTTCAATTGGATTATGCCAATCAAGTATCACATGATAGCTATTTTGTTGAGTTTGCTCCCACTACTATTCATGAGAATAATTTTGCTTATGCGGAGAGTAATAAAGTTTCTATGCTTGTAGATCATGAAAATAATGATTTGTGTGATGGGTATATTGTTGAATTTGTTCATGATGCTACTGAAAATTATGATGAGAGAGGAACATATGCTTTTACATATATCAATAATATCAAGTTTCCTCTCTATGTGTTGAAAGTTTTCAAGTCATGCTTTATTTGCCTTTCTATGCTAGTTGATTCTTGCTCCCACAAACTATTTGCTCACAAAATACCTATGCATAGGAAGTGAGTTAGGCTTAAATGTGCTAATTATATGCTTCATGATGCTCTCTTTGTGTTTCAATTCTTCACTTCTATGCGAGCATCATTGAAATCATCATGCCTAGCTAAAAGGCATTAAAGAAAAGCGCTTGTTGGGAGACAACCCAATACTTATACCTTCTGTTTTTGTGTGTTCACATGATTAAGCTACTTTGGTAATCATGTTTTATATGTTTTCTTTCAATAATGTGCCAAGTAAAGCCTTTGGGATAGTGTGGATACTTGTTGATTCGATTCTGTGCAAAAACAGAAACTTTTGCGTCTAGTGCTGGAATTTCTATTCTGTATTGGAGCATGAGAAAATTCTGAAATTTTTACAAAGTATTGGGTTACAAAAATTTTACGTTGTCGTAATGTTTTAGAATTTTTAGAGGTACAGAAGTATGGTTTTCAAATCGCTCACTACATGCTATTCTGTTTTTGACAGATTCTGTTTTCGATGCATAGTTTGCTTGTTTTAGTGTTTCCATAGCTTATATTGAGCAATAGAAATTGTGGAAATGATAGAATACAGTAGGCAATATGTGAGAACAATTATGAATCTTGTCTTGACAGTACCTAAGTGGATGATTTATTTTTATCATACTAACCTATCTCACAAGTTCCGTTAAGTTTCGTGTGATTGAAGTTTTCAAGTTTTGGGTGAGATATCGATATGAGGAGAATAAGGAGCGGCAAGGCCCTAAGCTTGGGGATTCCCAAGGAACCCCAAGGTAATATTCAAGGAAGACCCAAGCATCTAAGCTTGGGGATGCCCCGGAAGGCATCCCCTCTTTCGTCTTCAACACTATCGGTAACCTCACTCGGAGCTATATTTTTATTCGTCACATAATATGAGTTTTGCTTGGAGCATCATTTTCTTTTGTTGATATTTGCTTGATGTTATAAATAATCATGTTTTGTATCTTTTAGTTGAATAAAATTTCAATTATAGCCTTTACCATGCTCAGTTTGCAAGTTCATGTGTTGCTGTTTGAAAACAGAAAGTTTTCTGTTATGTCCAGAATATTCCTGAATAGTCAGAACATGATAAAATTCTGAAATTTTTACACAGTAAGAATGCATGAGTTCTCTGTCACGTGGTAATTTTTCAGAATTTTTGGAGTTAGGGAAGTATCAATTCTTATTCACCCTTTACAGACTGTTCTGTTTTGGCATATTGCTGTTATAGTTGCATTGTTTGCATATGTTTGCTTGTTTAATGATTCTATTTGAGGATAGGAGTATTAAATATGCAGAGGCATTTAGTATGCAATGTTTAATTATAATTTTAGTAATTTTCTACAGTAGAGAATGTTAAGGTTTTGAGTTGATTTATACTAACGTATCTCACGAGTTCTTGTTGAGTTTTGTGTGGATGAAGTATTTAAGATTTAGGGAAACCGTGATATGAGAGGAATTAAGGAGACACAAAAGCTCAAGCTTGGGTATGCCCAAGGCATCCCACCTTTCTTCATCAACAATTATTGGTTAGTCTTGGTTGAGCCTAAGTTTTTGCTTCTTCACATGAGATGTGCTATTCTTGGAATGTCATTTTATTTTGTTTTCTTTACTGTTTGAATAAAATACTTAAGATTTGAAATTTTTAAATGAGAGAGAGTCCTCACATAGCCACCTATTTACTTAACCACTCATTTGGTCTTCACTTATATCTTTTTGGAGTAGTTTATCATTTACTCTTGTTCTTCACTTATATCCTATGAGTAAATTGTTGAATAAATTGAATATCATAAAGTTGAAATTATATGTGCTTCATATGCTTGTATCGTGCCTAGTAGTAGTTTCACATTGGGTTTAGAAAGTGAAATCTATTGAAGCTTGACAATCACAATATTGGTCATACAAGCAATTCATGAATGATTAGTATAAGGAAGAGAACTTTCACATATAAATATATTATCTTGGACATCTTTTATGATTGTGAATACCCATTAATTATTTTCAAACTTGAGCAAATTAGTTGAAGTTGGACAAGGAAGACAACGTAATGAGTTATGTTTGGGTATATTTGCATAGAAGTTATATTGTTATGGATCCTCCAACATGTGGTGCTTGCTTAGGATCTTTTGCTAGCCAAAAATTCGTACTAAGTACAGATACTACTTGTGCATCCAAAAACCCTTAAACCCAGTTTCTTGCCATGAGTGTCCACCATATCTACCTATGGATTGAATAAGATCCTTCAAGTAAGTTGTCATCGGTGAAAAAAGCAATAAAAATTGCTCCAAAAATATGTATGATCTTTTATTGTAAGGGAAAATAAGCGTTGTACGAACTTGTGATGGTAAAGAAATAAAAGCGACGGACTGCATAATAAAGGTTGCTATCACAAGGAGCAATATAACATGACGTTCCTTTGCATTAAGGGCTTGTGCATCCAAAAATAAAAAGCGCATGACAACCTCTGCTTCCCTCTGCGAAGGGCCTATCTTTTACTTTTATGCATTTACTTTTATGCAAGAGTCAATAAGTATTCATTCGCATTTCAACCTCAATTATTCTCTAGTTGGCAAGCATCATGTGGTGGGGAAAGATCCAGGCACATATGGCCAGTCAAATATATTTGATCATGAATTATTATTGTTGACAATTATCTCTATGATAAATAAGTTGGGAGGCGAAACATTAAGCCCCTATCTTTCTCTATGTTCGATGGATGCCATTTGTTCTAAAAATATGCTTTGAGTACTAGCCATCATAGAAGACTATATGATAATTGAGTATGTGGAGCTCTTACTTAGACTCTGTTGAAATTAAGTTGAATTGCAATTGTTTGGTGACTAAGAACATAGGTTGTTAAGTTTCAAGAGATTGCATTGTTTGAACCATAACATGTGAATTGATTGCTACTTTATCATGATGAGTTTTATGAGAAAGAGTTGCTGTTATGATGCTATGAAAAGTGATTGAAATTATCATTGATCAAACTTATGCACTATTCTAGCATTCACACTTCATAAATTATTTCTTTTATCATTTACCTACTCGAGGACAAGCAGGAATTAAGCTTGGGGATGCTGATACGTCTCCAACGTATCTATAATTTATGAAGTATTCATGCCATGTTTATTATAGTTTTGTATGGTTTTGGTGCACTTTTATATGGGTTTTATATGATTTTCATGGACTAACATATTGACCTAGTGCCCAGTACCAGTTGTTGTTTTCTGCTTGTTTTTGTTTTTCCAGAAAATCCATATCAAATGAAGTCCAAATGCAGCAAAACTTTTTGACGATTTTTTCTGGAAGGAAACAGACCCAGGAAGCTTCGGAGGAGCAGCAGAAGAGCCACAGGGGCCCCACGAGCCACCTGGGCGCGCCTGCCCCCCCAGGCGCGCCCTGGTGCCTCGTGGTCCCCCTGTGGCACCTCTTTGCGTGATTCCAACGCCAAAAAATCATATATATTCAGAAACCCCCGAAAGTTAACCTAGACGAGTTTTTACGCCGCCGCAAGCCTCTCTACCAAAGAGATCTCATCTACAGCCCTTTTCCGGCACCCTGCCGGAGGGGGGGAATCATCACCGGAGGCCATCTTCATCATCTCGGCGGTCTCCATGACGAGGAGGGAGTAGTTCACCCTCGGGGCTGAGGGTTTGTACCAGTAGCTATGTGTTTGATCTCTCTCTCTCGTGTTCTTGATTTGGCACGATCTTGATGTATCGTGAGCTTTGTTAATATAGTTGGATCATATGGTGTTTCTTCCCTCTCTATCCTTGTTGTGATGAATCGAATCTTTTCCCTTTGAGGTTTCGTTATTGTTGGATTGAATATTTCAGATTTGAGAACACTTGATGTATGTCTTGCATATGAATACCCGTGGTGACAATGGGGTATTATATTGATTCACTTGATATATGTTTTGGCACTCAACTTGCGGATTCCCGTTGTGACATTGGGGTAATCTATGCATAGGGGTTGATGCACGTTTTCATTATCTTTTCTCTGATAGAAACTTTGGGGTGCTCCTTGGAGTTCTTTGTGTGGATTGAATATTATGATTATGAAGTTGTTTGACGCATATCGTATAATCAACTCACGGATACTTGTGGTGACATTGAAGTATCTTGGTGATATTAGAGTTGATTGATGTGTATCATATGGTGTTATTTTAGTACGAACTCTAGGGCTGTTCGTGACACTTACAGGGATGGCTAAATAGATTGATCGGAAAGAATAACTTTGAGGTGGTTTCGTACCCTACAACAATTTCTATCTTATGTTCTCCGCGAATAGGAACTTTGGAGTGATTCTTTATCGCACGTTGAGGGATTGTTATATGATCCAATTATGTTAGCATTGTTGAGAGATTGCACTAGTGAAAGTATGAACCCTAGGCCTTGTTTTCAAGCATTGCAATACCGTTTGTGCTCACTTTTGTTACTTGCTACCTTGCTATTTTTTTATTTTTAGATTACAAAAACCTATTTCTACTATCCATACTACACTTGTATCACCATCTCTTCGCCGAACTAGTGCACCTATACAATTTACCATTGTATTGGGTGTGTTGGGGACACAAGAGATTTCTTGTATTTGATTGCAGGGTTGTTTGAGAGAGACCATCTTCATCCTATGCCTCCCATGGATTGATAAACCTTAGGTCATCCACTTGAGGGAAAATTGCTATTGTCCTACAAAACTCTGCGCTTGGAGGCCCAACACGAGTCTACAAGAATAAGTTGTGTAGTAAACATCAGGGGCAAATGGCAGTTCATGAACCTGGCGACCCGCAGCGTGGCCATGAGGCGGAGCACGGACGGTGGCAGCAAGCACATATGTCCATCATTAAAACTGGGCTCCTTGAGGTGATCTAGGGCGGGGGATCGAAACCACTCATCAAGCTTGGCTCGGTCCTTGCCGTTGGAACGGAACTTGCCCGTGATAAGACCTCTGATTAGGCCAAGGTGCCTGCCGAGGATCTGGGACAACGCGTCCAAGCTTTTGCGATAGCCATGGCAGAGCTTGTGGACGTCGATGAGGTCGAGAGGGGTGGAATGCCATAGGGGGCGCCACCACCGGGAAAGGACGGTTGTCCGCGCGCCATATTTGATTGGGAGGTGGGAGATGATGACGATCAACATATCATCGGGGAGGCTGCTGATGAAGTCTAGGCCCACCGGAGTCGCTTGCGGTACTTGCTCGACCCGCCTCCGCTTGTTGGCAGCCTCGTCCTCCACCTCCGGAGTCTCCTCGGCGGCGACGCTATCTGATAGGACTGGAGGAGTGGGAGGATAGGGAATATTAAGTTAGGACAGGGCAAAAGAAAAGTGTATTGGTAACTAGAAGTTACTAGGTAGGAACAGAGTTAACAGAGTCAGAAAATGGAATCCCTATTGGTTGCTTAAATACTACACAATTACTTTGATATTGCTAGGTAAGTCAACATGCAGATACTTGAAAAGAACACTTACTTGGAACAAAGTCCAGACGGATGATATCGTCGGGGAAGTTAGCATATATCATATGACCAGGCTCTTTTAGGTGCAGTGCAATTTTAGTGCCAGCTTTCACTACATAAAACTTAGAAATTTCTGTCCAAAGGCCCGCGCCAAAATAGGAGTGACCATGTTCATCAAGTTTTACAGAAGCAACGATTGTAAATCCATGGTTTGTGTTCAATATGATATTCCTGGCATGCCAATGACTTTTGGCATCAGAATCAATTGTCAAGATCTGGCTAGGAATTATTAGCAACACTAACCCTAGTCGGATTTTTTTTTAGAAGAACATGAAGGCTCCTCCCCAGTTCCATTACTCGAATGAAACCCTCATAGTGTCATACATCAGCTCACTAACAGGAGATGTTCAAAAGCAACAGCTAAAGGGAAATACACAATGACAGAAGTATGAGGATTACAAGTTATCCTGCGCCCCAAAGGGGTCCCAAGTCGGATTTTTAGCAGAAATCATTTGTACAGAAGAAACAATTAATCACTTATCATTTGTACCATTCAAACAATCAATACACTACACGGATCTATCGAATCTAACTCAGATTTCATGGATCTATCGAATCTAACTCAGATTTCATGGATTGAGAGAACATAACCATAGGATTTCTATTCCAAAAAGGGGAGGCAGGACTAACTAGAGAAACCGTAGGATATATTTGCCACATAAATGGGTATAGATGACTAACCGGTTCTCCGTCGTCGTCGGAGTCGTCGCCGGAGTGGTCGTCGGAGTCGTTGCCGGAGTCGCTGTGACCTCCGACTCCGGCAGTGGAAGCACGACGCCGTCGCCGTCACGCTTCTGCCCGCGTGAGACCTCGTCGGCGGCGACGGCAACCTCTGTCTCCAGCTTCACGCCGTGCTCAGGTGCTTCAGCAGCCCCGGCGTCGCCACTCCCTCCGATGGTGCGCTTCGGCGGCATCCTCATACACTGACGGCGGGGACGACTGAGAGCGGCGTCGAGGATGCAGGCGGAGAGAGAGGATTGTGTGTGTAGCGAGAATGGGGGGTGCGGCCGCCTATTATAACCAGCAGCTCGGGTGCGCCATTAATATGGAGCAGTCGGGAGCGAGGCGGGCGGTAGTCGAAGGGCTGACTCGCCTCCCGGTGATCCTGCGCAGCGGACTGCTCGCATGCCTACCTTCATTTCACACAGCTACTCGCACGCCTCCCGGTGATACTGCGCAGCGAACACGCCTCCTGTCAATTCACACACGTGCCCGCACGCCTCCCGGTCTGCCTGCGCGGCGGACTGCGCACATGCGTCCCGTCAACTCACGCCTGCTCGCACGGCACACGGGACGCGTGGCAGCACGTATATTGTTTTTCCTTTTTGATGATTAATTATGCCGCTATATTACTTAACCGAAGCATGGCATGTACATTGTTGGTCTAACGCCCACGGTACGAATAAATAATCCGTTTGCGATATTGGTTGCCAATTATTAATAATCTCCCGTTTGTAAGAATAATATATCAAAACTTGTCTCAAATTTGAAAAAAATACAATATCACAGTCTATTGGTGTCCATATGACACCACGATAGGTTTCATGAATTTCAACTAAGTTTTGAATTTACTGGATTTTAAAAATCAAGATTGTCAATGTTTGAAATTTCTTGAATGGGGACTAAACATGCACCCAGAGACACATATGATTTTCCAATCCATTTTGGTGCACTATCACGTGTGCATGTAGCTCAAATTTGATATTTGCACATTATATCCCTAGGAAATCAATCTATGTATAAAAACGTCCGAATGACGATCTCATATTTTTCTTCCTTCCAAATTTTAACACGACACTCCTTTGGTCACCGATACGTCTCCAACGTATCAATAATTTATGAAGTATTCATGCCATGTTTATAAAAAATTTATATGGTTTTGGTATGATTTGATTAGAACTAACCCAGACTGACGCTGTTTTCAGCAGAACTACCGTGGTGTTCTTTTTTGTGCAGAAATAAAAGTTCTCGGAATTGGACAAACTTTTTGACGATTTTTTTGGACCAAAAGAGACCCCCGAAGCTTCGTGGAAGGACCAGAAGCCTCACGAGGAGGCCACAAGGTATCACAGCGCGGCCTGGGGGGTCGTGTGTTGTTGCCTTGTGGGCCCCTCGTAGCTCCTTTTCGTGTGATTCCAACGCTGAAAAATCCTATAAATAGAGAAACCCCCAGAAATAAACCTAGAACTTTGCCGCCACCGCCGCAAGCCTCTGTACCGAAGAAAACCCATCTGGAGGCCTTTTCCGGCACCCTGCCGGAGGGGGAAATCATCACCGGAGGCCATCTTCATCATCCCGGCGGTCTCCATGACAAGGAGGGAGTAGTTCACCCTCGGGGCTGAGGGTATGTACTAGTAGCTATGTGTTTGATCTCTCTCTCTCTCTCGTGTTCTTGATTTGGCACGATCTTGATGTATCGCAAGCTTTGTTAATATAGTTCGATCATATGGTGTTTCTTCCCTCTCTATCTTCTTGTGATGAATTAAGTCTTTCCCTTTGAGGTTTCGTTATTGTCGAATTGAATATTTCAGATTTGAGAACACTTGATGTATGTCTTGCATGTGGATACCCGTGGTGACAATGGGGTATTCTATTAATTCACTTGATGTATGTTTTGGTGATCAACTCGCGGATTCCCGTGACCTTGGGGTAATCTAGGCATAGGGGTTGGTTGCACGTTTTCATCTTCTTTTCTCCGATAGAAACTTTGGGGTACTCTTTGAAGTTCTTTGTGTGGATTGAATATTATGAATCTGAAGTTGTTTGATGCATATCGAATAATCAACTCACGGATACTTGTGGTGACATTGGAGTATCTAGGTGACATTAGAGTTGGTTGATGCGTATCATATGGTGTAATTTTAGTACGAACTCTAGGTTTGTTTGTGACACTTATAGGGACGGCTCAATAGATTGATCGGAAAGGATAACTTTGAGGTGGTTTCGTACCCTACAACAATTTCATCTTATGTTCTCCGCTAATAGGAACTTTGGAGTGATTCTTTGTTGCACGTTGAGGGATTGTTATATGATTCAATTATGTTAGCATTGTTGAGAGATTGCACTAGTGAAAGTATGAACCCTAGGCCTTGTTTTCAAGCATTGCAATACCGTTTGTGCTCACTTTTGTTACTTGCTACCTTGCTGTTTTTATATTTTCAGATTACAAAAACTTATATCTACTATCCATACTACACTTGTATCACCATCTCTTCGCCGAACTAGTGCACCTATTCAATTTACCATTGTATTGGGTGTGTTGGGGACACAAGAGATTTCTTATATTTGATTGCAGGGTTGTTTGAGAGAGACCATCTTCATCCTATGCCTCCCACGGATTGATAAACCTTAGGTCATCCACTTGAGGGAAATTTGCTACTGTCCTACAAAACTCTGCACTTGGAGGCCCAACAACGTCTACAAGAATAAAAGTTGCGTAGTAGACATCAAGCTCTTTTCTGGCACCGTTGCCTGGGAGGTGAGTGCTTGAAGGTATATCTTTAGATCTTGCAATTGAATCTTTTAGTTTCTTGTTTTATCACTAGTTTGTTTTATAAAAGAAAACTAAAAAAATGGAATTGAGGTTGCCTCACATGCTTCATCTATATGATGTCTTTCTTGAAAATATGGATTCTGATAATTGTGCTCAATTGTTAGAGGAAGAATTTAATAAAATGTTTAATGTGAGTCCTTTGAATGATGAGCATGATTGCAATGTTGTTAGTATGCTTTCTATGAATATCCATGATGCTAATGATATGCAAAGCCACAAGCTTGGGGATGCTATGTTTGATGAAGATGATATTTTTAGTCCCCCAAGTTTTGATGAGATAATTTATTATGATGAAAGTATGCCTCCTATTTATGATGATTATATTGATGAAAGTGGGTTTGGAAGAATGTCAACTCTAGGTACTAATGATCCCACTATTTTGGAGGGTGTTGAATCTTATTGCAATATTGACAAAAGTGGATTTGGAGAGGTCATGACTTTATTTAATGACGATTCCACTATTTTGGAAGAGGTTTCAATTGATTATGACAACAAAGTTGCTATCTATGATGATTATTGTGATGACATGTATGCTATAAAGAATAATGATAACTATGAAACTTGTCATCATGATTTTAATTTTCAATTGGATTATACCAATCAAGTATCTCATGATAGTTATTTCATTGAATTTGCTCCCACTATTATTGATGAGAATAAATTTGCTTATGTGGGGAGTAATGAAAACTGTATGCTTGTGTATCATGAAAAGAATGTTGTATGTGATAGTTATATTGTTGAATTTATTCATGATGCTACTGAAAATTATTATGAGAGAGGATCATATGCTTGTAGGTGTTGCAATAATATCAAGTTTCCTCGCTATGTGTTTAAAGTTTTGAAGTCATGCTTGTTTTGCCTTCCTATGCTAGTTGATTCTTGCTCCCATAAGTTGTTTGCTCACAAAATCCCTATGCATAGGAAATGGGTTAGGCTTAAATGTGCTTGTCATATGATTCATGATGCTCTCTTTGTGTTTCAATTCTTTACTTTTATGCGAGCATCATTGGAATCATCATGCCAAGCTAAAAGGCATTAAAGAAAAGCGCTTGTTGGGAGACAACCCAATATTTATACCTACTGTTTTTATGTGTCCACATGATTAATCTACTGTAGTAATCATGTTTTATATGTTTTCTTTCAATAATGTGCCAAGTAAAGCCTTTGCGATAGTGTGGATCCTTGTTGATTTGTTTCTGTGCAAAAACAGAAACTTTTGCGTCCAGTGATGGAATTTCTATTCTGTACTGGAGCATCAAAAAATTCTGAAATTTTTACAAAGTATTGGTTTACAATTGTTTTACGTTTTCCTAAATTTTCAGAATTTTTGGAGGTACAGAAGTATGGTTTTTAAATCGCTCACTACATGCTCTTCTGTTTTTGATAGATTCTATTCTTATTGCATAGTTTGCTTGTTTTAGTGTTTCCATAGCTTATATTGAGTAATATAAATTGTGGAAATGATTGAATACAGTAGGTATTATGTGAGAACAATTATGAATCTTGCCTTGACAGTACCTAAGTGGATGCTTTATTTTTATCATACTAACCTATCTCACAAGTTCCGTTAAGTTTTGTGTGATTGAAGTTTTCAAGTTATGGGTGAGATATCGATATGAGGAGAATAAGGAGTGACCAGACCCTAAGATTGGGGATTACCAAGGCACGCCAAGGTAATATTCAAGGAAGACCCAAGCGTCTAAGCTTGGGTATGCCCCGGAAGGCATCCCCTCTTTCGTCTTCAACATTATCGGTAACCTCACTTGGAGCTATATTTTTATTCGTCACATAATATGAGTTTCGCATGGAGCATCATTTTATTTTGTTGATATTTGCTTGATTTTATCAATAATCATGTTTTGTATCTTTTAGTTCAATAAAATGCCAATTATAGCCTTTACCATGCTCAGTTTGCAAGTTCATGTGTTGCTGTTTGAAAACAGGAAGTTTTTTGTTATGTCCAGAATATTTCTGAATAGTAAGAACATGATAAAAATCTGAAATTTTTACACAGTAAGCATGCATGAGTTCTCTGTCACGTGGTAATTTTTCAGAATTTTTTGAGTTAGGGAAGTATGAATTCTTATTCACCCTTTACAGACTATTCTATTTAGACAGATTTCGGTTATATTTGCATTTTTTGCATATGTTTGCTTGTTTAATGTTTATATTTGTGGATAGGAGTATTAAATATGCAGAGGCATTTAGTATGCAATGTTTAATTATAATTTTAGTGATTTGTTACAGTAGAGCATGTTAAGGTTTTGAGTTGATTTATACTAACTTATCTCACGAGTTCTTGTTGAGTTTTGTGTGGATGAAGTTTTTAAGATTTAGGAGAAGCCATGATATGAGAGGAATTAAGGAGACACAAGAGCTCAAGCTTGGGGATGCCCAAGGCACCCCAAGATAAAAATCCAAGAAGTCTCAAGCAACTAAGCTTGGGGATGCCCCGGTAGGCATCCCACCTTTCTTCATCAACACCTATAGGTTAGCCTAAGTTTTTACTTGTTCACATGATATGTGCTATTCTTGGAGTGTACTTTTATTTTCATTTTGTTTTTTGTTTGAATAAAATTATCAAGATCTGAAATCTTTATTTGGAGAGAGTCTTCACATAGCTACTTAATTGCTTAACTACTCTTTGTTCTCCACTTATATCTTTTGGAGTAGTTTGTCATTTGCTCTCGTGCTTCATTTATATCCCAAGAGTAAATTGTTGAATGAATTGAATATCATAAATTTGAAATTATATATGCTTCATATGCTTGTCCCATGGGGAGTATTGACTTCACATACAAGAATTATAAGTGGTAAAATTTATTGAAAGTTAGCAAACATAGCATTGGTCACTTGAACAATTCATGAAAGAATATTGAAGGAAGAGAGATTTCACATATAAATATACTATCTTGGACATCTTCTATGATTGTGAAACCCCATTAATTATTTTCAACCTTGATCAAATAGTTGATGTTGGACAAAGAAGACAACGTAATGGGTTATGTTTGTTTATATTCACATAGAAGTTATATGCTCATGGATCCTCTAACATGTAGTGCTTGCCCCCTATCCTTTGCTAGCCAAAAATCCGCACTAAGTAGAGATACTACTTGTGCATCCAAAACCCTTGAACCCAGTTTCATGCCATGAGAGTCCACTATATCTACCTATGGATTGAATAAGATCCTTCAAGTAAGTTGTCATCGGTGCATAAAGCAATAAAAATTGCCTCTAAATATGTATGAACTTTTATTGTAAGGGAAAATAAGCTTTGTACGATCTTGTGATGGTAAAGAAATAAAAGCGACAGACTGCATAATAAAGGTTGCTATCACAAGGGGCAATATAAAGTGACGTTCCTTTGCATTAAGAGCTTGCACATCCAAAAATAAAAAGCGCATGACAACCTCTGCTTCCCTCTGCGAAGGGCCTATCTTTTACTTAATGTATTTACTTTTATGCAAGAGTAAATAGTGTTCTTCTCCACTCCATTTTTATTTTCTCTCTTGGCAAGCATCATGTGGTAGGGAATGATCCAGGCACATATATCCAGTTGAATATAGTTGATCATGAGTTATTATTGTTGACATTATCCCTGAGATAAATAAGTTGGGAGGCGAAACATTAAGCCCCTATCTTTCTATGTGTTTGACTGAAATGGTTTATTCTAAAAATATGCTTTGAGTGTCAGCAATCATAGAAGACTAAATGATAGTTGAGTATGTGGAATTTGCTAAATCAAAGCTCTTACATAGACCCTTCCTGAAAATAAGATGAATTGTAATTGTTTGATGACTGAAAACATAGTTTGTTAGTTTTCAAGAAAGTTTATGGTCTATACTTTAAACATGTGAATAGCTTGCTACTTGATCATGAGAAGTTTTATGAGATGAGCTACTGTTTATGATATATAATGATGCTAGAAAAAGTGATTGCAATTATCATTGATCAAACTTATGCACTATGCTAGCATTCAAACTTCATAAATTATTTCTTTTATCATTTACCTACTCAAGGACGAGCAGGAATTAAGCTTGGGGATGCTGATATGTCTCCAACGTATATATAATTTATGAAGTATTCATGCCATGTTTATAACAATTTTATATGGTTTTGGTATGATTTGATTAGAACAAACCCGGACTGACGCTGTTTTCAGCAGAACTACCGTGGTGTTGTTTTTTGTGCAGAAATTAAAGTTCTCGGAATTGGATGAAACTTTTTGATGATTTTGTTTGGACCAAAAGAGACCCCCGAAGCTTCGTGGAAGGACCAGAAGCCTCACGAGGAGGCCACAAGGTATCACGGCGCGGCCTGGGGGGTCGTGTGCTGTTGCCTTGTGGGCCCCTCGTAGCTCCTTTTCGCGTGATTCCAATGCTGAAAATACTATAAATAGAGAAACCCCCAGAAATAAACCTAGAACTTCGCCACCGCCGCCGCAAGCCTCGGTACCGAAGAAAACCCATCTGGAGGCCTTTTCCGGCACCCTGCCGGAGGGGGAAATCATCACCGGAGGCCATCTTCATCATCCCGGCGGTCTCCATGACGAGGAGGGAGTAGTTCACCCTCGGGGCTGAGGGTATGAACTAGTAGCTATGTGTTTGATCTCTCATGGACTAACATATTGACCTAGTGCCCAGTACCAGTTGTTGTTTTCTGCTTGTTTTTGGTTTTCCAAAAAATCCATATCAAATGAAGTCCAAATGCAGCAAAACTTTTTGACGATTTTTTCTGGAAGGAAACAGACCCAGGAAGCTTCAGAGGAGCAGCAGAAGAGCCACAGGGGCCCCACGAGCCACCTGGGCGCGCCTGCCCCCCCAGGCGCGCCCTGGTGCCTCGTGGCCCCCCTGTGGCACCTCTTTGCGTGATTCCAACGCCAAAAAATCATATATATTCAGAAACCCCCGAAAGTTAACCTAGATGAGTTTTTACGCCGCCGCAAGCCTCTCTACCAAAGAGATCTCATCTACAGCCCTTTTCCGGCACCCTGCCGGAGGGGGGGAATCATCACCGGAGGCCATCTTCATCATCCCGGCGGTCTCCATGACGAGGAGGGAGTAGTTCACCCTCGGGGCTGAGGGTATGTACTAGTAGCTATGTGTTTGATCTCTCTCTCTCTCGTGTTCTTGATTTGGCACGATCTTGATGTATTGCGAGCTTTGTTAATATAGTTCGATCATATGGTGTTTCTTCCCTCTCTATCTTCTTGTGATGAATTAAGTCTTTCCCTTTGAGGTTTCTTTATTGTCGAATTGAATATTTCAGATTTGAAAACACTTGATGTATGTCTTGCATGTGGATACCCGTGGTGACAATGGGGTATTCTATTAATTCACTTGATGTATGTTTTTGTGATCAACTTGCGGATTCCCGTGACCTTGGGGTAATCTAGGCATAGGGGTTGGTTGCACGTTTTCATCTTCTTTTCTCCGATAGAAACTTTGGGGTACTCTTTGAAGTTCTTTGTGTGGATTGAATATTATGAATCTGAAGTTGTTTGATGCATATCGAATAATCAACTCACGGATACTTGTGGTGACATTGGAGTATCTAGGTGACATTAGAGTTGGTTGATGCGTATCATATGGTGTTATTTTAGTACGAACTCTAGGGCTGTTTGTGACACTTATAGGGACGGCTCAATAGATTGATCGGAAAGGATAACTTTGAGGTGGTTTCGTACCCTACAACAATTTCATCTTATGTTCTCCGCTAATAGGAACTTTGGAGTGATTCTTTGTTGCATGTTGAGGGATTGTTATATGATTCAATTATGTTAGCATTGTTGAGAGATTGCACTAGTGAAAGTATGAACCCTAGGCCTTGTTTTCAAGCATTGCAATACCGTTTATGCTCACTTTTGTTACTTGCTACCTTGGCGTTTTTATATTTTCAGATAACAAAAACCTAGATCTACTATCCATACTACACTTGTATCACCATCTCTTCGCCGAACTAGTGCACCTATACAATTTACCATTGTATTGGGTGTGTTGGGGACACAAGAAATTTCTTGTATTTGATTGCAGGGTTGTTTGAGAGAGACCATCTTCATCCTATGCCTCCCACGGATTGATAAACCTTAGGTTATCCACTTGAGGGAAATTTGCTACTGTCCTACAAAACTCTGCACTTGGAGGCCCAACAACGTCTACAAGAATAAAAGTTGCGTAGTAGACATCAGTCACATATGTTCACCACGGAAAAAGTTTAACATGCCTCATACTGGCGGCGGCGGTGGTGCGGTGTGTTTGTGTCGGGGGGGTCCGGCAGTACAGAGCCACCGTGTGGGTTGACCGTTTTGTGAGGCAGGTGCCACATCACAGTCATGAATTGGTTATTTAAAACATTACACGGCCATTTCATACATACATGTTTGGGCCACATGCATGCATGGTGGTCCTCGGACACTCCCTCATGCGGTTATCAGCGATGCGCCCATTCATTAGCCCGCGAAGGTTATCACTTTTCACCGACATCGAGAGGAATTTGACCAAAGGTGGATTCATCTTGGGATTAGTTATGGTGTGGATCATGGTGAGATTCCAGATCAAAGTTCGAGGGCGTGTGCGTACACATGAATCCCTCCCACCGGCTCGAAGTGAGGCGGACTACGACACGTTGTGGACCTCTGTGTAGGGCATTTCCGGTTTGCGAAGCATGTGCCACATCAAAGTTGTGCAGTGGGTATTTCAAACATCACACAACACCTCTTTGGGTATGCAGACAGGTGGTTGTCCTAGGACACACTCACTCGCGTGTGACGCTTTCTGTGGGCCCGCGAGGTCGTCGTCCATCACTTTGACCTACATCGAGAGAGGTTAATTTGACCAACAAGGATGATTCTTTTTGGTTTGTGTTACGGTAGGAGTACATAGTACGCGTCGAAGAGGGGGGAGGGGACCAGCTTATACTACGCGTCATGAACCCCGCTCCGTGTGGGGACTTTCCGGTTTCCGAGGCAGGTGCCACATGAAAGCTGTGCATTGGGTATTCAAACATCACACAACACCTCTTTGGGCCACATGCAGGCGGTGGTTGTCCTACAGGACACTCACTCGCGTGCGACGCTTAATTTCCATCTGTGAGACCGCGAGGTCGTCGTCCATCACTTCGACCCAACGATCGAGAGAGGTTAATTTGACTGACAAGGAGGATTCTTTTTGGTTTGTGTTACGGTAGGAGTATATAGTACGCGTCGAAGAGGGGGATGGGACCAGCATATACTACGCGTCATGAACCTCGCTCGGTGTGGTGACTTTACAGTTCCCGAGGCAGGTGCCACATCAAAGTTGTGCATTTTGGGTATTCAAACATCACAACAACCCACACACACCTCCGTACTTACATATGTTTTGGCCCACATGCAAGCGATGGCGGTTGTCCTCTAACACTCACTCACGCGGTTATTGGCGATATCGATGCTTTCCATCTGTGGGCCCGCTTGGTCCATCACTTTGACCGACAACGAGAGAGGTTAATTTGACTTAGGAGGGGATTAATTTTTGGTTTGTCTTACGGTATATATAGGTCATGCTATGAGATTACATAATATAGTTTGAGCGCATGCATGTGTACTCATGCATGAATCCCTCTCCCATCGGATCGAAGTGGGGAGGGGGGCAGCACACGATGCGTCATGAACCGATCTCGCTCTGTGTGGGGACTGTACGATTTTCGACGCGGGCGCCACATCAATGTTGTGCATGGTATTCAAATTAAACATATGCATGCATGCATCACCTCCATATATGTATGTTTGGGACACATGCATGCAGTGGTTGTCTTCGGACAGTACTCTCCTCGCGTGGTTATCGGCGGTAAGCCTATATATTCATGGGCCCGCGTGGACGTCCATCACTTCGACCGGCATCGAGAGAGGTTACGAGGGTGGATTCTTCTTCTTTGGTTCGTGTTACCGTGTAGTAGGTCATGGTGATGAGATTCGAGACCTAATTTTGAGCGCATGCGTACGCATGAATCCGTGTCACCGGCTCGAAGTTGGGTGACATACATAGTACGCGTCGTGGACCCTCGCTCCGTGTGGGGACTTTCCGGTTCTAAAGCACAGTACCGTGCCACATCAAAGTTGTGCATTGGGTATTCAAACACACCACACAACACTTCCATACATATGTTTGGGCCACATGCAGGCAGTGGTTGTCTTCGGGCATTACTCCCTTGCGTGGTTATCGGCGAGCTAGCCCATATCCGTGGGGTCGCGTGGATGTCCATCACTTTGACCAACAACAAGACAGAGGTTATACGACCAAGGTGGATTCTTCTTGGTCCGTGTTACACTACGTCTTGGTGACATGCCCCCTCCCACCGACTCAAAGTGTGTGTGGGGGGGGGGGGGGGTGGGGTGTGGGGGGTACTTCGCACTTCCTGAACCTCCGTGGGGTCGGGGATGTCCGGTTAATTTGCGAGGCACATGTGCCACATCAAAGTTGTGCATGAATTGGGCATTTAAATATCACACCACCCTTTTCATACATATAGTTGGGCCACTCGCAGGTGGTTCGTATGTGGCCTCACCCATCTCGCGCCACAAGCACACATTTGTGGACCCGTACACGGTCGACCTTCGACCGGAAGCAAAAGGGGGGTTTGACCATGATGGACTCCTATAGGTTTAGTGTTACGGTAGGGTGTGCTATGTCAGACCTATTCCCCTCCCACCGACACGAAGTGGGGGGTGACGGACTAGCAATAATGTGGGCTTTGTGAGACAGGTGCCACATCAAAGTTGTGCATTGGGTATTTGAACATCAAACCAGCCTTTTCATACATATATTTGGTCAACATGCACTATTCGTGTTCTGACCCTTTCCCACTTTTTTTGGCCACGCAACACACACGGTTCCCTCAGACTACCCGTGTGCCACGCCCATGCCCCTGTCACCCACGTCAGCATAGTAGATTGGGCTCCGCGAGGCTTCCCTCGCAATCTCAAAAATATCTACCCGCTTGGAGGGTTTTTCTGTTTGATAGCACACGATTATTACGTTTCGACTGTGTGCGATGCTGTTTGCCACCGGCCCCCCGCTCCCGCCTGCATCCCTCAAAAATATCTACCCACGTGGAGGTTTTTTTTTGTTTTATAGCACATGGTTATTATGTTCCGACCGTGTGCGATGTTGTTCGCTCCCGCTCCCGCCTGCATCCCTCAAAAATACCTAGCCGCCTGGTGATACGTCTCCGTCGTATCTATAATTTTTGATTGTTTCATGCCAATATTCTACAACTTTCACATATTTTTGGCAACATTTTATATTATTTTTGGGACTAACATATTGATCCAGTGCCTAGTGCCAGTTCCTGTTTTCTGCTTGTTTTTTGTTTCACAAAAAATCCATATCAAAAGAAGTCCAAATGCAATAAAAATATACGGAGAATTATTTTGGAATATATGTGATTTTTTGGAGGTGGAATCAACGCAAACGGAGGCCCACAGCCTCCACAAGCCACCTTGGCGCGGCCCCCCTGGCCGCGTGGTGGTGCCTCGTGGGCACACCGTAAGTCGGTTGGGGCTCTTCTTCGGCCGCAAGGAATCTTATATCGGGAAACAAATAATGTTAAAATTTCAGCGCAATCGGAGTTACGGATCTCCGGATATTTAAGAAACGGTGAAAGGCCAGAAAAGGGGGACGCGAAACAGAAGAGAAACAGAGAGAGAGATCCAATCTCGGAGGGGCTCCTACCCTCCGGGAGCCATGGCGGCCATGGACCAGAGGCGGAACTCTCCTCCCATCTAGGGGGGAGACCAAGGAAGAAGAAGATGGAGGGGGTCTCTCTCCCCCTCTCTCCCGGTGGCGCCGGAACGCCGCCGGGGCAATCATCGTGACGGCGATCTACACCAACAACTTCGCCGCCGTCAACACAACTCTCTCCCCCTCTATGCAGCGGTGTAACACCTCTTCTCCCCGCTGTAATCTTTACTTAAACATGGTACTTAATGCTATATATTATTATCCAATGATGTATGGCTATCCTATGATGTTTGAGTAGATTCGTTTTGTCCTATGGGTTGATTGATGATCGTGATTGGTTTGAGTTGTATGTTTTATTTTGGTGCTGTCCTATGGTGCCCTCCGTGTTGCGCAAGCGTGAGGGATTCCCGCTGTAGGGTTTGCAATACGTTCATAATTCTCTTATAGTGGGTGGCTAGAGTGACAGAAGCTTACACCCGAGTAAGGGGGTTGTTGCGTATGGGAGTAAGGAGGACTAGTTACTTAATGCTATGGTTGGGTTTTACCTTAATGATCTTTGGTAGTTGTGGATGCTTGCTAGAGTTCCAATCATAAGTGCGTATGATCCAAGTACGGAAAGTATGTTAGCTCATGCCTATCCCTCATATAAAATTGCAATAATGATTACCGGTCTAGTTATCGATTGCCTAGGGAAAAATCTTTCTCTTGTGTTACAAAATCTTTCTACTAAACACTAACTTTTATTATCTTCCAAATTACTCGTACTTTTATTCTCGCAAAGTACTTCTAGTTTTATTCTTGCAAAGTAGTTCTAGCATTACACCTACAAAGTACCTCTAGTTTCATTCTTGTTCTAGGTAAAGCAAACGTTAAGTGTGCGTAGAGTTGTATCGGTGGTTGATAGAACTTGAAGGGAATATTAATTCTACCTTTAGCTCCTCATTGGGTTCGACACTCTTATTTATCAAAAAAGCTACAATTGATCCCCTATACTTGTGGGTTATCAAGACCTTTTTCTGGCGCCGTTGCCGGGGAGCAATAGCGTGGGGTGAATATTCTCGTGTGCGCTTGTTTGCTTTATCACTAAGCTGTTTTTATTTTGTGCTCTTGTTTTCTATCTTTAGTTATGGGTAGGAAACGTAAAATACCAAAAAAATTAGTTGTACTTGCTAAACCAATGGTTGAAGAACCACCCAAAATCTATCATACTGCTGAAGCTTTCTACTTGGATCATCTTCAATCCCTTTGTGCTCGTGCTAAAAACCCAACTAGCTTAGTTGAGGGAAAATCATTAGATGAGCATGCTTATTTTGTGCGACACCGCTTATCTCAAAAAGGGAAACTCTTATGGCATCATATTAATACTTTGAATTGTTATGCTTGGAATTTATGTGAAATACACGATTTTACTTATTGTTCTGAAGACCCTAAAAAACACCTTCAATACCAATGTGAGTTTAAGGATAATGGAATCTTATCTTCTTATGCCAGAGGTGTTTATAGTTACTATGATATTGAACAAATAGAAGAATTTGTTGCTTTTAAGGGTGCATATGAAATTGCTTCTTTGATTGAAAAGTGTGATGCTACTCTTTACAAATCTGAAAATTTTGTCATACTTAAATATTGCTATGAAAACTATGCTTCTAATGCTTATGTGAAAGAATATATTGAGGACACCTCCGCTGTCCAAGAAGAGACTAATATTTTGCAGGAATCTATGGAAGAAGAAATTGATGAAATTGTAAGCTCATTAGATGAAAAAGATGACGAGGAGAGCGAAGAACAAAAGGGGGAAGAGCGGATTAGCTACCCGTGCCCACCTTCTAATGAGAGTAACTCTTCAACTCATACATTGTTTAATTTCCCTTCGTGCTTACCGAAGGATGAATGCTATGATGATTGCTATGATCCCTTTGATTCGTTTGAAATATCCCTTTTTGATGAAATTGATGCTTGCTATGATTGTGGCCTTGATGCCAATATGAATGATGCTTATGGAGATGAACTTGCTATAGTTCCTTATGTTAAGGATGAAATTGTTGCTATTGCACCTACACATGATAGTCCTATTATCTTTTTGAATTCTCCCAACTATACTATATCAGAGAAGTTTGCTCTTATTAAGGATTATATTGATGGGTTGCGTTTTACTATTGCACATGATAATTTTGATGAATATAATATGCATGTGCTTTCTGCTCCTACTTGCAATTATTATGAGAGAGGAACTACATCTCCACCTCTCTATGTTTCCAATATGATAAAATTGCAAGAAACTGCTTATGCTATGTATCGGCCTTTATTATGTGTGCATGAATTGTTCTTTTATAACATGCCGATGCATAGGAAGAGAGTTAGACTTCGTTGTTGCATGATATATATTGCTTTGTGCTCACTACTAAATTACAAATCATTGTTAATTAAAATTGGCTTTGATATACCTTGGGATCCGGGTGGATCGATTACTTGAGCACTTTATGCCTAGCTTAATGGCTTTAAAGAAAGCGCTGCCTGGGAGACAACCCGGAAGTTTTAGAGAGTCATTTATTTCTGTTGTGTGCTTTTTAAAATTTTAAAAACAAAAAAATATAGAGGGGAACTTAAAACTTTACAAAAAGAAAAGTGAAAGTGAGAAAGACAAGCACCGCCGAAGCGGGAGCATGCCTTGAACTTTGTTCATGCCGATGGAAACTTTGTGAATCTTGAATTACATAAACTTTTCAAAAAAAAAATTATCCCCTTGTACAAACCCATTATATTATAAAAATAATGTGCCAATATTTACCTTTAGGATGTTTAAATTGCTTGTTTGCTGTGTGCGGTGCAAAAACAGAAACTTTTGCTGTAGTGCGTGAATTTACATTATTTACTGGAACATGCAAAAATTCTGAAATTTTTACAAAGTACTTCTATGGAAATTATTTATTTTTTCCCTAATTGTTCAGAATTTTTTGAGTTACAGAAGTATATGTACCATCTTCATCTTTATAGACTGTCCTGTTTTCACAGATTGCTGTTATAGTTTCGTTATTTGTGTATGTTTGAAATCTTGTTGAGCCCCGTTGACTTGGGAGCCATAGAATTGTGATAGCATACAGTGGGTAATGTTTGATTATAATTATACAATAATGGTACAGCAGGACATGATGGGATTTGATATTATATGTACTAACCCCTCTAATAAAAAGTTCGGTTAAGTTTTGTGTGGATGAAGTGTTCGAAGAACGAGGAGGTATCGATATGAGGAGAATAAGGAGAGGCAAGAGTTCAAGCTTGGGGATGCCCAAGGCACCCCAAGTAAATATTCAAGGAGACTCAAGCGTCTAAGCTTGGGGATGCCCCGGAAGGCATCCCATCTTTCTTCAACAAGTATCGGTATGTTTCGGTTTTTGTTTTGTTCACATGATATGCGTAAATTCTTGGAGCATCGTGTGCTTTTTATTTTTCTTTTAATAATGCACCATGCTGGTATGAGATAGTCCTTGGTTGATTTATAGAATGCTCTTTGTACTTCACTTATATCTTTTGAGTATGGCTTTATAGAATGCTTCATGTACTTCACTTATATCATTTGAAGTTTGGATGCCTGTTTCTGTACTTATATAAAACCGTTATTTGAAGAATGCTCTTTTGCTTCACTTATATTTATTAGAGCATGGTCTTTTGTAGAAAGAATTAAACTCTCATGCTTCACTTATATCTATTTAGAGAGTCAACAGGAATTGGTCATTCACATGGTTAGTCATAAAATCCTACATAAAACTTGTAGATCACTGAATATGATAAGTTTGATTCCTTGCAATAGTTTTGCGATATTAAGATGGTAATATGTGGGAGGTGCTAGTAGATGATTGTGGTTTAGTAAGAATATTGGTGTTAAGGTTTGTGATTCCCGAAGCATGCACGTACGGTCTGTCGTTATGCTAAGAAGTTGGAGCATGATTTATTCTTGATTGTCTTCCTTTGTGTGGCGGTCGGGGGCGCGCGATGGTTAACTCCTACCAACCTCCTCCCTAGGGGCATGCGTAGTAGTACTTTGCTTCGAGGGCTAATAAACTTTCGCAATAAGTATGTGAGTTCTTTATGACTAATGTGAGTCCATGGATTATACGCACTCTCACCCTTCCGCAATTTGCTAGCCTCTTCGGTACCGTGCATTGCCCTTTCTCACCTTGAGAGTTGGTGCAAACTTCGCTGGTGCATCCAAACCCCGTGATATGATACGCTCTATAACACATAAGCCTCCTTATATCTTCCTCAAAATAGCCACCATACCTACCTATTATGGCATTTCCATAGCCATTCCGAGATATATTGCCATGCAACTTCCATCATCATCATATACATGACTTGAGCAATCATTGTCATATTGCTTTGCATGATCGTAAGATAGCTAGCACTATATTTTCATGGCTTGTCCGTTTTTTGATAAGTTTTCTACGCTAGATCATTGCACATCCTGGTACACTGACAGAGGCATTCATATAGAGTCATAATTTGTTCTAGTATCGAGTTGTAATTTTTTGAGTTGTAAGTAAATAGAAGTGTGATGATCATCATTATTCATTATTAGAGCATTGTCCCAGTGAGGAGAGGATGATGGAGACTATGATTCCCCCACAAGTCGGGATGAGACTCCGGACAAAATAAAAAAAAGAAAAAAAAAGAGGCCAAAAAGAGCCCAAGAAAAAAAAGAGAAAAAATGAAAAAAAAGAAAAAAAATGAAAAAAATGAAAATGAGAGAAAAAGAGAGGAGGGGCAATGTTACTATCCTTTCCACACTTGTGCTTCAAAGTAGCACCATGTTTTTCATGTAGAGAGTCTCCTATGTTGTCACTTTCATATACTAGTGGGAATTTTTCATTATAGAACTTGGCTTGTATATTTTGATGATGGGCCTCCTCAAATGCCCGAGGTCTTCGAGCAAGCAAGTTGGATGCACACCCACTTAGTTTCATGCTGAGCCTTCATACACTTATAGCTCTTAGTGTATCCGTTGCATGGCAATCCCTACTCCTCGCATTGATATCAATTGATGGGCATCTCCATAGCCCGTTGATTAGCCGCGTCGATGTGAGAATTTCTTCCTTTTTGTCTTCTCCATATTAATCTCCACCACCGTATTCTATTCCACCCATAGTGCTATATCCATGGCTCGCGCTCATGTATTGCGTGGGGGTTGAAAAAGATGAAGCGCATTAAAAAGTATGAACCAATTGCTTGGCTAAAACCGGGGTTGTTCATGATAAATATTTTGTGTTAAGAAGATGCGGCATGACAGGATCATATGATTTTGTAGGGATAACTTTCTTTAGCATTTTTATTTTGAAAGGCATGATTGTTTGTTGGTATGCCTGAGTATTGTTGTCTTTATATAAAATTATAGACTATTGCTTTGAATCACTCATGTCTTAATATTCATGCCATGATTAGATTATATGATCAAGATTATGCTAGGTAGCATTCCACATCAAAAATTATCTTTTTATCATTTACCTACTCGAGGACGAGCAGGAATTAAGCTTGGGGATGCTGATACGTCTCCATCGTATCTATAATTTTTGATTGTTTCATGCCAATATTCTACAACTTTCACATATTTTTGGCAACATTTTATATTATTTTTGGGACTAACATATTGATCCAGTGCCCAGTGCCAGTTCCTATTTTCTGCTTGTTTTTTGTTTCACAGAAAATCCATATCAAACGAAGTCCAAATGCAATAAAATTTTACGGAGAATTATTTCTGAGTATATGTGATTTTTGGGAGGTGGAACCAACGCAAACGGAGGCCCACAGCCTCCACAAGCCACCTTGGTGCGCCCCCCTGGCCGCGTGGTGGTGCCTCGTGGGCACACTGTAAGTCGGTTGGGGCTCTTCTTCGGCCGCAAGGAAGCTTATATTGAGCAAAAAATCGTGTTAACATTTTAGCGCAATCGGAGTTACGGATCTCCGGATATTTAAGAAACGGTGAAAGGCCAGAAAAGGGGGACGTGAAACAGAAGAGAAACAGAGAGAGAGATCCAATCTCAGAGGGGCTCCTCCCCTCCAGGAGCCATGGCGGCCATGGACCAGAGGGGGAACTCTCCTCCCATCTAAGGGGGAGGCCAAGGAAGAAGAAGAAGGAGGAGGGGGGCTCTCTCCCCCTCTCTCCCGGTGGCGCCGGAACGCCGCCGGGGCAATCATCGTGATGGCGATCTACACCAACAACTTCGCCGCCGTCAACACCAACTCTCTCCCCCTCTATGCAGCGGTGTTACACCTCTTCTCCCCGCTGTAATCTCTACTTAAACATGGTGCTTAATGCTATATATTATTATCCAATGATGTATGGCTATCCTATGATGTTTGAGTAGATTCGTTTTGTCCTATGGGTTGATTGATGATCGTGATTGGTTTGAGTTGTATGTTTTATTTTGGTGCTGTCCTATGGTGCCCTTCGTGTCGCGCAAGCATGAGGGATTCCCGCTGTAGGGTTTGCAATACGTTCATAATTCTCTTATAGTGGGCGGCTAGAGTGACAGAAGCTTACACCCTTGTAAGGGGGTTGTTGCGTATGGGAGTAAACAGGACTTGTTACTTAATGCTATGGTTGGGTTTTACCTTAATGATCTTTGGTAGTTGCGGATGCTTGCTAGAGTTCCAATCATAAGTGCATATGATCCAAGTACGGAAAGTGTGTTAGCTCATACCTCTCCCTCATATAAAATTGCAATAATGATTACCGGTCTATTTATCGATTGCCTAGGGTCAAATCTTTCTCTTGTGTTACAAAAGCTTTCTACTAAACACTAACTTTTATTATCTTCCAAATTACTCGTAGTTTTATTCTCGCAAAGTACTCCTAGTTTTATTCTTGCAAAGTAGTTCTAGCATTACACCTACAAAGTACCTCTAGTTTCATTCTTGTTCTAGGTAAAGCGAACGTTAAGTGTGCGTAGAGTTGTATCGGTGGTCGATAGAACTTGAAGGGAATATTAATTCTACCTTTAGTTCCTCGTTGGGTTCAACACTCTTATTTATCGAAAAAGCTACAATTGATCCCCTATACTTGTGGGTTATCACCTGGAGGGTTTTTCTGTTTGATAGCACACGGTTGTAATGTTTGGACCGTGTGCAATGTGTGTTGCTCAATCCCTTCATCCAAATTTTCAGTAGCCCCAGAATTTTACTCCCGCCTAGTAAAATTTTCAGTACCCGCGTCATTTCCTCAAACACCACCTTGCCCCCCCTCCACACACACACACCAAAAACTCTGCGCGCTCGCACACACACACACACACACACACACACACACCACCCCTCCCTCGCTCGAAACCCTAGCAAGGTCACCGCCACCGCCGCCATCGCGCCGCCTCCACCGTTAACATCTGTCGGTTTGCCCGTGCAGGTTACCCACCGATCTCCATACCCTAGCAGCCCTGAGTTTCTTAGATGACGCCTGCCAAATGCCCCCTTTCCCATAGATCCCCATCCCCACCCCCCTCCCCCACTCCAGAGCGTCGCAGCCTAAGCCCGGCTACACTTCCCGTGGAGCTCCAGGAGCTAATGGCCCAAAAGAGGTTTATCGCGGCCTCTTCGCCCGACGTCGATGAGGTGTCCGCCGAGGAAGCTGACGACGATTACTGGCCGCAGGCTCTCAATCAGCGGGCTAGAGTATGCTGGTGATGACCCACAAGTATAGGGGATCAATCATAGTCCTTTCGATAAGTAAGAGTGTCAAACCCAACGAGGAGCAGAAGGAAATGACAAGCGGTTTTCAACAAGGTATTCTCTACAAGTACTGAAAGTAACGGTAACAAATAGTTTTGATAGCAAGATAATTCGTAATAAGTAACAAGTAGTAACGGTAATGATACGTCTCCATCGTATCTATAATTTTTGATTGTTTCATGCCAATATCCTACAATTTCCACATACTTTTGGCAACATTTTATATGATTTCTTGGACTAACATATTGATCCAGTGCCCAGTGCCAGTTCCTGTTTTCTGCTTGTTTTTTGTTTCGCGGAAAACCATATCAAACGAAGTCCAAACGCGATAAAATTTTACGGAGAATTATTTTGGAATATATGTGATTTTTGGGAGGTGGAATCAATGCAAACAGAGGCCCACAGCCTCCACAAGGCAAACGGGCATGACCCCCCCAGGCCGCGTGGTGTTGCCTTGTGGGCACACCATAAGTCGGTTGGGGCCCTTCTTCGACCACAAGGAAGCTTATATCGAGAAAAAAATCGTGTTAAAATTTCTGCGCAATCGGAGTTACGGATCTCCGGGAATATAAGAAACGGTTTTTGGCCAGAAAACAGGGACACGAAACAGAAGAGAAACAGAGAGAGAGAGATCCAATCTCGGAGGGGCTCCTGCCCTCCGGGAGCCATGGCGGCCATCGACCAGAGGGGAAACTCTCCTCCCATCTAGGGGGGGAGGCCAAGGAAGAAGAAGAAGGAGGGGGGCTCTCCCCCCTCTCTCCCGGTGGCGCCGGAACGGCACCGGGGCAATCATCGTGACGGCGATCTACACCAACAACTTCGCCGCCGTCAACACCAACTCTCTCCCCCTCTATGCAGCGGTGTAACACCTCTTCTCCCCGCTGTAATTTCTACTTAAACACGGTGCTTAACGCTATATATTATTATCCAATGATGTATGGCAATCCTATGATGTTTGAGTAGATTTCTTTTGTCCTATGGGTTGATTGATGATCGTGATTGGTTTGAGTTATATGTTTTATTTTGGTGATGTCCTATGGTGCCCTCCATGTTGCTCAAGCATGAGGGATTCCCGCTGTAGGATTTGCAATACGTTCATAATTCTCTTATAGTGGGCGGCTAGAGTGACAGAAGCTTACACCTGAGTAAGGGGGTTGTTGCGTATGGGAGTAAAGAGGACTTGTTACTTAATGCTATCGTTGGGTTTTACCTTACTGATCTTTGGTAGTTGCGTATGCTTGCTAGAGTTCCAATCATAAGTGCATATGATCCATGTACGGAAAGTATGTTAGCTCATGCCTCTCCCTCATATAAAATTGCAACAATGATTGCCGGTCTAGTTATCAATTGCCTAGGGACAAATCTTTCTCTTGAGTTACAAAATCTTTCTACGAAACAACTAACTTTTATTATCTTGCAAGTTACTCGTAGTTTTATTCTCGCAAAGTACTCCTAGTTTTATTCTTGCAAAGTAGTTCTAGCATTACACCAACAAAGTACTTCTAGTTTCATACTTGTTCTAGGTAAAGCGAATGTTAAGTGTGCGTAGAGTTGTATCGGTGGTCGATAGAACTTGAAGGGAATATTGATTCTACCTTTAGCTCCTCGTTGGGTTCGACACTCTTATTTATCGAGAAAGGCTACAACTGATCCACTATACTTGTGGGTTATCAGGTAACAAAAGTGCAGCAAGGTGGCCCAATCCTTTTTGTAGCAAAGGACAAGCCAGAACGAACTCGTATAATAAGCAAAGCATTCTCGAGGACACATGGGAATTTCATCTAGTCACTTTCATCATGTTTGTTTGATTCACGTTCGCTACTTTGATAATTTGATATGTGGGTGGACCGGTGCTTGGGTGCTGTTCTTACTTGAACAAGCCTCCCACTTATGATTACCCCCTCTCACAAGCATCCAAAACTACTAAAGAAGAATTAAGATAACTCTAACCATAGCATGAAACATATGGATCCAAATCATCCCCTTACGGAATAGTGCATAAACTAGGGTTTAAGGTTCTGTCCCTCTAGCAACCCATCATCTAATTACTACTCCACAATGCCTTCCCTTAGGCCCAAAGATGGTGAAGTGTCATGTAGTCGACGTTCACACGACACCACTAAAGGAAGCAACAACATACATATCATCAAAATATCAAACGATACCAAATTCACATGATTACTTATGACAATACTTGCTACTCATGGAGATGGGGAACCTCCTAAAACCCTCGATGCTCGTTATGTGGAAAACATTAAATACTACTTTGATAATCCTGATAAATCTCCATTCAACTTGATAATGGGATATACTTTGGATCAACGGGAATACTTTAGGGATTATCGCTTGTCTCAAAAAGGGAAACTCTTATGGGATCAAATTGATTATTTTCATTGGTATGCTTGGAATTTATGCTTAAGATATGATTATACTTGTTGCTCTAAGATGAAGGCTCCACACCTTCCCTTTTCATGTAAATTTAACGATAATGAAACCTTGGCTTCTTATGCTAATGGTGTATATGATTACTATGATGTGGAACAAATAGAAGAATTTGTTGCTTTTAAGGGTGCTTATGAAATTGAATCTTTGTTTGAAAAGTATGAAAATTATGACGATGCTGTTTACAGATCTGAAAATTATGCTATAATAAAATATTGCTATGAGAATTATGAATACAATGCTTATATTGATGAATTTATTAAGAAAGTCTCCGCTGCCCAAGAAGAGACTAATATTTTGCAGGCTCCTATGGAAGAAGAAATTGATGACACTGTGAGCTCATTAGATGAAAAAGATGACGAGGAGAGTGAAGAACAAAGGGAGGAAGAGCGGATTAGCTACCCGTGCCCACCTTCTAATGAGAGTAACTCTTCATTTCATACATTGTTTAATTTCCATTCGTGCTTACCGAAGGATGAATGCTATGATAATTGCTATGATCCCTTGGATTCGTTTGAAATATCCCTTTTTGATGAAATTGATGCTTGCTATGCTTGTGGCCATGATGCCAATATGAATTATGCTTATGGAGATGAACTTGCTATAGTTCCTTATGTTAAGAATGAAATTTTTGCTATTGCACCCACACATGATAGTCCTATTATCTTTTTGAATTCTCCCAACTACACTATATCGGAGAAGTTTGTGCTTATTAAGGATTATATTGATGGGTTGCGTTATACCGTTGCACATGATGATTTTGATGGATATAATATGCATGTGCTTGCTGCTCCTACTTGCAATTATTATGAGAGAGGAACCACATCTCAAACTCTCTATGTTTCCAATACGATAAAATTGCAAGAAACTGTTTATACTATGCATTGGCCTTTACTTGATGTGCATGAATTGTTCTCTTATGACATGCCGATGCATAGGAAGAGAGTTAGACTTCTTCATTGCATGATATATGTTTCTTTGTGCTCACTACTAAATTACAAATCATTGTTAATTAAAATTGGCTTTGATATACCTTGGGATCCGGGTGGATCGATTACTTGAGCACTTTTGGCTAGCTTAATGGCTTTAAAGAAAGCGATGCCTGGGAGACAACCTGGAAGTTTTAGAGAGTCATTTTATTCTGATGTGTTCTTTAAAAAAGTTTAAAAACAAAAAAATATAGCGGGGAACCTAAAACTTTTCAAAAAGAAAAGTGAAATTGAGAAAGACGAACACCGTTGAAGTGGAGGACGTCCTTGAACTTTGTTCATGCCCATGGAAACTTTGTGAATCTTGATTACAGAAACTTTTCAACAAAAATAATTATCCCCTTGTGCAAATCCATTGTATTATAAAAATAATGTGCCAAGTAATGCCTTTGGGATGATTTGGATGATAGTATGGTAGATGCTGTTGGAAAACATAAACTTTTGCGTCCAGTGCTGGAATTTTGTTTTTTCTCTGGAGTGTCAGAACCTTCTGACTTTTTTACACAGTATTTATATATGAATTTCCCACGTTTTCCTATTTTTTCAGAATTTTTGGAGTTACATAAGTATGACTATAATTCAGATCTTTACAGACTGTTCTGTTTTAGACAGATTCTGTTTTTGTTGCATAGTTTGCTTATTTTGATGTATCTATGGATCGTATCGGGGGGTATGAGTCATGGAGAAGTTGGAGTACAGTAGCATTATGCCAATATTAAATATGAATCGATTTACCACAGTACTTAGAGTTTAAGATTTAATTGTTATACTAACGGATCTCACGAGGTTTCTGTTGAGTTTTGTGTGCTGAAGTTTTCAAGTTTAGGGTGAGACTACGATGGATAAAGGAATAAGGAGCGGCAAGAGCCTAAGCTTGGGGATGCCCAAGGCACCCCAAGGTAATATTCAAGGAATACTCAAGCGTCTAAGCTTGAGGATGCCCCGGATGGCATCCCCTCTTTCGTCTACAATCTATCGGTATATCACTTGGAGCTATATTTTTATTCATCACATGATATGTGTTTTACTTGGAGCGTCGTGTGCTTTTTATTTTTCTTTTAATAATGCACCATGCTGGTATGAGATAGTCCTTGGTTGATTTATAGAATGCTTCATGCACTTCACTTATATCTTTTGAGTATGGCTTTATAGAATGTTTCATGTGCTTCACTTATATCATTTGAAGTTTGGATGCCTGTTTCTCTGCATATAGAAAACCATTATTTGTAGAATGCTCTTTTGCTTCACTTATATTTATTAGAGTGTGGTCTTTTGTAGAAAGAATTAAACTCTCATGCTTCACTTATATCTATTTAGAGAGTCAACAGGAATTGGTCATTCACATGGTTAGTCATAAAATCCTACATAAAACTTGTAGATCACTGAATATGATAAGTTTGATTCCTTGCAATAGTTTTGCGATATTAAGATGGTAATATGTGGGTGTACTAGTGAATGATTGTGGTTTAATAAGAATATTGGTGTTAAGGTTTGTGATTCCCGAAGCATGCATGTATAGTTATGCGACGAAGTTATATCCTACTTATGCCAGTATCCAATGTTAATTATTCGTAATGCATGATTATGACCGTTGTCGCTCTCTGGTTGGTCGCTTCTCAATCTATTTGCTAGCCTTCGCCTGTACTAAGTGGGAATACTACTTGTGCATCCAAATCCTTAAACCAAAGTTGTTCCAGATGAGTCCACCATATCTACCTATATGCGGTATTACTCTACCGTTCCAAGTAAATTTGCATGTGCCACATCTAATCATTCAAATAAGCATCTGTTTTGTGTGCCCGTACCGCTCATAGAGAGGCAGTGGGTGGTCAGTATCTTCCATACTAAGCGGGTTATTCTCACGATGGGTGTTTATTCACCTGTCATTGCATGAGAGAGGCTGGTAATTGGGATGCCCAGTCCTATGCTCAAATCGAAATTATATAATGCAAACAAACTCCCCCAGAAAGTTGATTGTATGGAGGGCACCCGAGGATTCGGCTAGCCATGGCTTGTGTTTGAATGGTTGAGGGGGAGTAAACTTTACCTTTCCGCTTGGGAACCACCTATAATGTGTTTAGCATGGAAGATATTGAGAACCCTCGGTCGTGACGTTGACAGGAAAAGTACACCTCTCAAAATGTTTTCATCTCTGATTTAAGCTTCGAGCTCTGGCACCTCTACAAATCCATGCTTCCCTCTGCGAAGGGCCTATCTATTTACTTTATGTTATTTTACTTTTATTGTTGAGTCATCACCTTCTCATTCAAGCACCAGTTGGAGAGCACTATTGTCATTTTTATGCATTGAGTATAGTTAATGTTATGTACATCGTGACTGGATGAATGATCGAGCATGACGGGCTAGGGATAGCGTTCTTTAGCATTTTTATTCTGAAAGGCATGATTATTTGTTGGTATGCCTGAGTATTGATGTCCTTATATCAAATTATAGACTGTTGCCTTGAATCACTCGTATCTTAATATTCATGCCATGATTAGATTACATGATCAAGATTATGCTAGGTAGCATTCCACATCAAAAATTATATTTTTTATCATTAACCTACCCGAGGACGAGAAGGAATTAAGCTTAGGGATGCTGATGCGTCTCCGTCGTATCTATAACTTTTGATTGTTTCATGCCAATATCCTACAATTTCCACATACTTTTGGCAACATTTTATATGATTTCTTGGACTAACATATTGATCCAGTGCCCGGTGCCAGTTCTTGTTTTTTGCTTGTTTTTTATTTCGTAGAAAATCCATATCAAACGAAGTCCAAACGCGATAAAACTTTACGGAGAATTATTTTGGAATATATGTGATTTTTGGGAGGTGGAATCAACGCAAACAGTGGCCCACAGCCTCCACAAGGCAAACGGGCACGACCCCCCAGGCCGCGTGGTGTTGCCTTGTGGGCACACCGTAAGTCGGTTGGGGCCCTTCTTCAGCCACAAGGAAGCTTATATCGAGAAAAAAATCGTGTTAAAATTTCAGCACAATCGGAGTTACGGATCTCCAGGAATATAAGAAACGGTTTTCGGCCAGAAAACAGGGACGCGAAACAGAAGAGAAACAGAAAGAGAGATCCAATCTCGGAGGGGCTCCTGCCCTCCGGGAGCCATGTCGGCCATGGACCAGAGGGGAAACTCTCCTCCATCTAGGGGCGAGGCCAAGGAAGAAGAAGAAGGAGGGGGGCTCTCTCCCCCTCTCTCTCGGTGGCGCCGGAACACCGTCAGGGCAATCATCGTGACGGCGATCTACACCAACAACTTCGCCGCCGTCAACACCAACTCTCTCCCCCTCTATGCAGCGGTGTAACACCTCTTCTCCCCGCTGTAATCTCTACTTAAACATGGTGCTTAATGCTATATATTATTATCCAATGATGTATGGTAATCCTATGATGTTTGGGTAGATTTCTTTTGTCCTATGGGTTAATTGATGATTGTGATTGGTTTGAGTTGTATGTTTTATTTTGGTGTTATCCTATGGTGCCCTCCGTGTTGCGCAAGCGTGAGGGATTCCCGCTGTAGGGTTTGCAATACGTTCATAATTCTCTTATAGTGGGCGGCTAGAGTGACAGAAGCTTACACCCGAGTAAGGGGGTTGTTGCATATGGGAGTAAAGAGGACTTGTTACTTAATGCTATGGTTGGGTTTTAACTTAATGATCTTTGGTAGTGGCGGATGCTTGCTAGAGTTCCAATCATAAGTGCATATGATCCAAGTATGGAAAGTATGTTAGCTCATGCCTCTCCCTCATATAAAATTGCAACAATGATTACCGGTCTAGTTATCGATTGCCTAGGGACAAATCTTTCTCTTGTGTTACAAAAGCTTTCTACTAAACAACTAACTTTTATTATCTTGCAAGTTACTCGTAGTTTTATTCTTGCAAAGTACTCCTAGTTTTATTCTTGCAAAGTAGTTCTAGCATTACACCTACAAAGTACTTCTAGTTTCATACTTGTTCTAGGTAAAGTGAATGTTAAGTGTGCGTAGAGTTGTATCGGTGGTCGATAGAACTTGAAGGGAATATTGATTCTACCTTTAGCTCCTCATTGGGTTTGACACTCTTATTTATCGAGAAAGGCTACAACTGATCCCCTATACTTGTGGGTTATCAGGTAACAAAAGTGCAGCAAGGTGGCCCAATCCTTTTTGTAGCAAAGGACAAGCCGGAACGAACTCGTATAATAAGCAAAGTGTTCTCGAGGACAGATGGGAATTTCATCTAGTCACTTTCATCATGTTTGTTTGATTCACGTTCGCTACTTTGATAATTTGATATGTGGGTGGACCGGTGCTTGGGTGCTGTTCTTACTTGAACAAGCCTCCCACTTATGAGTACCCCCTCTCGCAAGCATCCGCAACTACGAAAGAAGAATTAAGATAACTCTAACCATAGCATGAAACATATGGATCCAAATCAGCCCCTTACGGAATAGTGCATAAACTAGGGTTTAAGCTTCTGTCACTCTAGCAACCCATCATCTAATTACTACTCCACAATGCCTTCCCTTAGGCCCAAAGATGGTGAAGTGTCATGTAGTTGACGTTCACACGACACCACTAAAGGAAGCAACAACATACATATCATCAAAATATCGAACAAATACCAAATTCACATGATTACTTATGGCAATACTTCTCCCATGTCCTCAAGAACAAAAGTAACTACTCACAAATAATATTCATGTTCAAGATCAGAGGGGTATTGAATAGCATTAAGGATCTGAACATATAATCTTCCACCAAATAAACCAACTAGCATCAACTACAAGATGTAATCAACACTACTAGCTACCCACAGGTACCAATCTGAGGTTTTGAGACAAAGATTGAATACAAGAGATGAACTAGGGTTTGAGATGAGATGGTGCTGGTGAAGATGTTGATGAAGATTGGTCCTCCCACGATGAGAGGATCGTTGGTGATGTCGATGGCTTCGATTTCCCCCTCCCGGAGGGAAGTATCCCCGGCGGAATCGCTCCGCCGGAGAGCAAAAGTGCTCCTGCCTAGGTTCCGCCTCGAGACGGCGGCGCTTCGTCCCGAAAGTCTTCTCTTGATTTTTTCTAGGGCAAATGGCTTCATATAGCAGAAGGAGGGGGCCAGACGCTAGCCAGGGGCCCCACAAGGCATCAGGGCTCGCCCAGGGGGAGGCGCCCTGTTGCCTTGTGGGCAACTGGTGGGTCCCCTCTGGTATTTCTTTTCTCTAGTATTTTTTATATATTCAATAAAAAATCTCCGTGAAGTTTCAGGTCAATTGGAGCTCTGTAGAATAGGTATCTCTGATGTGGCTATTTCAGGTCCAGAATTCCAGCTGCCGGTATTCTCCCTCTTCATGTAAACCTTGCAAATTAAGAGAGAAAAGGCATGAGAATTGCATTATAAAGTTTAATAATGATCAAAAATATAATAAATAATAGTAGGATATCATGATGCAAATTGGATGTATCAACTCCCCTAAGCTTAGACCTCGCTTGACCTCAAACGAAAAGTCGAAATCGATAATCATGACCACATGTTTAGAGAGAGAGACGTCGATAAAAATAAAATGCGGACATGTAGCATCATGATCGTTATTATAACAGCAATATATCATCATAAAACTTCTCATGAAAAAGTGATAATTCATCCACAAGTTAAAGTATGAACCATAAACCAAACTGAAAACTAACAAACTATGATCTCAGTCACTGAAGCAATTGCAATTCATCATATTATCATAAAGAGTCTATCTAAGAGCTTTGTTTAGCAAGTTCACATACTCAACTATCATTTAGTCTTCTATGATTGCTGACACTCACGTCATACTTATGGAGCAAAAGTTTCAGTCGAACACATAGAAAGATAGGGGCTTATAATTTCGCCTCCCAATGTATTATCTCAAGGGTAATGTCAACAATAATAACTCATGATCACCTACATTCAACTGGATATATATGCATGGATCAATCCCCACCACATGATGTTTGCCAAAAGAGAAAATAAAAACGGAATAGAGAAGAATACTATTGACTCTTGCATGAAAGTAAATACATAAAGTAAAAGATAGGCCCTTCGCAGAGGGAAGCAGAGGTTGTCATGCGCTTTTGTTTTTGGATGTGCAAGCTCTTAATGTAAAGGAACATCACTTTATATTGCCCCTTGTGATAGCGACCTTTATTATGCAGTCTGTCACTTTTATTGCTCCACCATCACAAGATCGTACAAAACTTATTTTTCCTTATAATAAAAGTTCATACATATTTAGGAGCAATTTTTATTGCTTTTGCACCAATGACAACTTACTTGAAGGATCTTATTCAATCCATAGGTAGATATGGTGGACTCTCATGGCATGAAACTGGGTTTAAGGGTTTTTGGATGCACAAGTAGTATCTCTACTTAGTACATAATTTTGGCTAGCAAAGGATAGGGGGCAAACACCACATGTTAGAGGATCCAAAACAATATAACTTCTATGTGAATATAAGCAAACATAACCCATTACGTTGTCTTCCTTGTCCAACGTCAACTAATTGACATAGAATATTTGATGGGGGCTCACAATCATAAAAGATGTCCAAGATAGTGTATTTATATGTGAGACCTCTATTCCTTTATTACTTTTTCATGAATTGCTACAATGACCAATGCTATGTTTGTCAACTTCCAACAAGTTTTATCAATTATACTTCTTTTATGTGAAGTCATCACTCCCCATGGGATTAGCATATGATCTTATTTTTATTCTTTCTTTATTTCTAAGATTGGATCATTAAAAGCAAAAACACTCAACTCAAACTACTCTTTATTATATAACTTTCACACACGATTACATAGATAGATAGATCACAAAGCAAGCACTCGAAACTAAATCATACTAAAACTTTATTCCTCTAAATCATGAAATAACGAAGGATCGAACTAAGATAGATAATGATGATGAAAAAGTGATGGTGATACGATACCGGGGCGCCTCCCCTAAGCTTGGCACAAGCCAAGGGGAGTGCCCATACCCGTGTACTTAAGTCTCCTTCTTGGGTGATGGTGGTGATGATGCGCTGGGCTTGTCCTTCAGCTTTAGCAAGTACTCCAGATTACGATTGATCCTTCGAAGGGCATGATTCTGCTCTTCTAACACAATAACTTCACGAGTAAGCGAAGTATTCTGAGCACAAATTGCTTCAAAAACTTTTAGTGTATCAATTTCAGATGGGGGAATTTATCATAAAGAGTTTGCCACGAATCTCCCTTTTCTGTAGGTTCCTTCTTGTGCATGGCTTGATCTTCTTCTCCTTGAATCCGATCCTCCATGACCTTTCCGGGTTCCTCCTCCATAGCAGTGTCTTCCTCTCCAGACGACCACTCATAGTATACTTCACTGAAAGGACGTTTGCCGGGTGGAGGTTGAACAATCCGGTGCTTGGTGCGGAGTCTTCAGGGAGCCATGGCGATCTAGATCTGTCAGAAAAATAGCCCAAAACAAGAACAGAGGAGAAACTTGCGATATGGTGGTCAAAACATACGGGAGTATACATAAAGAATTTTTATCTTGCAAAACAAGCATACGGGAAGAAAACGGAGTCGGGAAGGCACACATGGGGCCCACAAGGCATCAGGGCGCGCCCCAGGGGGGTCGCGCCTGTTGCCTTGTGGGCGACTCATGGGTCCCCTCGGCTGTTTCTTATTTTTGTAATTTTTCTAATATTCCAAATCTGACAGAAATAAAAGGCAAGGGGTAATGATCTGTCCTGGTAGCTTTATTTAATTTCCTAAAATCAATTACCATCCTATAACCAGTTACAATTCTTTGCGGGATAAGTTCATTTTTATCATTAGGAACAACGGTAATACCTCCTTTCTTAGGAACACAATGAACATGACTTACCCATCTACTATCAGCTATGGGATAAATTATACCTGCTTCCAGAAGCTTTAATATTTCAGTTCTTACCACATCTTTCATTCTAGGATTCAGCCTTCTTTGATGATCAACAACGGGTTTAGCATCTGGTTCCATATGAATTTTATGCTGACATAAAGTGGGACTAATGCCCTTAAGATCATCGAGAGTATATCCAATAGCGGCACGGTGCTTCTTCAAAGTTTTAAGTAATCTCTTTTCTTCATGCTCTGAAAGGTTAGCACTAATAATAAAGGATGTATCTTCTTTTTATCAAGATAAGCATATTTAAGAGTATCAGGTAATTGCTTCAATTCAAACACAGGATCACCCTTGGGTGGAGGTGGATCTCCCAAGGTTTCACCAGGCAAATTATGTTTCAGAATAGGTGCTTGTTTAAAGAATAATTCATCTATTTCATTTCTTTCATTCATATTCATATTCATATCATTCTCATGGTCAAGCAAATATTGTTCTAATGGATCAGTGGGAGGCACAGCAATAGAGGCAAGACCAATAATCTCATCTTTATTGGGTAATTCTTTATCATGAGGTTGTCTACGAAATTTAGAGAAATTAAACTCATGAGACATCTCACCAAAATTAACACTAACAATTTCTTTAGTGCAATCAATCTTAGCATTAACAGTATTCAAGAAGGGTCTACCAAATATAATGGGACAAAAATCATCTTGTGGTGATCCAAGAACAAGAAAAACAGTAGGATATTTGATCTTACCACACAGGACTTCAACATCTCTAACAATTCCAAGTGGTGAAATAGTATCTCTATTTGCAAGCTTAATAGTAACATCAATATCTTCAATCTCAACAGGTGCAATATCATTCATAACTTCTTGATAGAGAGTAAACGGAATAGCACTCACACTAGCACCAACATCACATAAACCATGATAGCAATGATCTCCAATTTTAACATAAATAACAGGCATGCCAATTACAGGTTTGTTTTTATCTTTAGTGTCTGGCTTAACAATTCTAGTTGCTTCATCACAGAAATATATGACATGTCCATCAATATTATCAACCAAAAGATCTTTAACCATTGCAACACTAGGTTCAACTTTAATTTGTTCAGAAGGTCTAGGTGTTCTAATATTACTCTTATTAACCACAGTTGAAGCTTTAGCATGTTCCTTAATCCTAACAGGTAAAGGAGGTTTCTCAATATAAGCAGTAGGCACAACTGGATCAACATGGTAAACAATTGTTTCTTCTTTAACACTAATAGGTTCTTCATTCAATTAAATAGGTGGATGATATTTAAACCATTTCTCCTTAGGGAGATCAACATGAGCAGCAAAAGATTCACAAAAGGTAGCTACTATCTCAGAGTCAAGTCCATATTTGGTACTAAACTTACGAAAAGCATCAGTTTCCATAAAAAAATTAACACAATCAAACTCAAGATTTATACCTGACTCATTACCTTTGTCGATTTCCCAATCTTCAGAGTTACGTTTAATTCTTTCTAGAAGATCCCATCTGGATTCAATAGTTCTCTTCATAAAGGAACCAGTAGAAGAAGTATCGAGCATGGATCGATCATTATAAGAAAGCCGAGCATAATTTTTTTGAAGAATTATTTCTCTTGAGAGCTCATGATTGGGGCATGTGTGCAACATATACTTAAGCCTCCCCCAAGCTTGAGCGACACTTTCTCCTTCACGAGGCCAAAAATTATATATATAATTCCGATCACGATGAACCAAATGCATAGGATAAAATTTCTGGTGGAATTCTAGCTTCAACCAGTTCTAGTCCCATGTTTCAGTATCATCACATAGCCTATACCATGTCAATGCCTTTCCCTCCAAAGATAAAGGGAATACTTTCTTCTTAACTCCATCTCCGAATAAACCTCCAAGCTTAAACAATCCACAAATTTCATCCACATAGATCAAGTGCATATCGGGATGTACCGTTCCATCTTCTGCATAAGGATTAGCTAGCAATTTCTCTATCATACCCGAAGGAATTTCATAATAAACATTTTTAGTAGGTTCAATAGGTTGAGGAGCAACTCTTATTGCTTTCGGTCGAGGTGAAGATACCCCGAACAAGCCCCTCAAAGGATTACTTTCCATAGTGATAAGTGACAATAAATTTCAGCACGTAATATAAATGTTTCCTTACCAAATTCCACTCACCAAAGGCGCTTCACTCCCCGGCAACAGTGCCAGAAAAGAGTCTTGATGACCCACAAGTATAGGGGATCAATCGTAGTCCTTTCGATAAGTAAGAGTGTCGAACCCAACGAGGAGCAGAAGGAAATGACAAACGGTTTTCAACAAGGTATTCTCTGCAAGTACTGAAAGTAACGGTAACAGATAGTTTTTATAGCAAGATAATTCGTAACAAGTAACAAGTAGTAATGGTAACAAAAGTGCAGCAAGGTGGCCCAATCCTTTTTGTAGCAAAGGACAAGCCGGAACGAACTCGTATAATAAGCAAAGCGTTCTCGAGGACACATGGGAATTTCATCTAGTCACTTTCATCATGTTTGTTTGATTCGCGTTCGCTACTTTGATAATTTGATATGTGGGTGGACCGGTGATTGGGTGCTGTTCTTACTTGAACAAGCCTCCCACTTATGATTACCCCCTCTCGCAAGCATCCGCAACTACGAAAGAAGAATTAAGATAACTCTAACCATAGCATGAAACATATGGATCCAAATCAGCCCCTTACGGAATAGCGCATAAACTAGGGTTTAAGCTTCTGTCACTCTAGCAACCCATCATCTAATTACTACTCCACAATGCCTTCCCTTAGGCCCAAAGATGGTGAAGTGTCATGTAGTCGACGTTCACATGACACCACTAAAGGAAGCAACAACATACATATCATCAAAATATCGAACGAATACCAAATTCACATGATTACTTATGACAAGACTTCTCCCATGTCCTCAAGAACAAAAGTAACTACTCACAAATCATATTCATGTTCAAGATCAGAGGGGTATTGAATAGCATTAATGATCTGAACATATAATCTTCCACCAAATAAACCAACTAGCATCAACTACAAGATGTAATCAACACTACTAGCAACCCACAGGTGCCAATCTGAGGTTTTGAGACAAAGATTGAATACAAGAGATGAACTAGGGTTTGAGATGAGATGGTGATGGTGAATATATTGATGAAGATTGGTCCTCCCACGATGAGAGGATTGTTGGTGATGTCGATGGCTTCGATTTCCCCCTCCCGGAGGGAAGTATCCCCGGCGGAATCGCTCCGCCGGAGAGCAAAAGTGCTCCTGCCCAGGTTCCGCCTCGAGACGGCGGCGCTTTGTCCCGAAAGTCTTCTCTTGATTTTTTTCTAGGGCAAATGGCTTCATATAGCAGAAGGAGGGGGCCAGACGCCAGCCAGGGGCCCCACAAGGCATCAGGGCGCGCCCGGGGGGGCGCCCTGTTGCCTTGTGGGCAACTGGTGGGTCCCCTCTGGTATTTCTTTTCTCCAGTATTTTTTATATATTCAATAAAAAATCTCCATGAAGTTTCAGGTCAATTGGAGCTCTGTAGAATAGGTATCTCTGATGTGGCTATTTCAAGTCCAGAATTCCAACTGCCGGTATTCTCCCTCTTCATGTAAACCTTGCAAATTAAGAGAGAAAAGGCATGAGAATTGCATTATAAAGTTTAATAATGATCAAAAACATAATAAATAATAGTAGGAAATCATATGCAAATTGGACATATCAGCTGGCATGTCGCGGACGCCGGCTACGACATCGAGGTCGTCGATAGCGACAGCCTGACGCGGGCTATGTCACAGGTTAAGTGGCCCACCCCCAACCCCTCGGGTTCAACCGCCGTCGATCTCATCCATGGCCCCGCCGCTAATCTCCTTTGGCTCGATGTCAAGAATTTGCCGTCCTACATCGCCATCGAGCCCCTTTTGTCATTTCTGAAGGACACGTTCTGCGACGCTGGCTTGGGATCCTTAGCTGCCAAGTCAGACCTCATCGACGGCGACCATGAGGAGGGCACCCTCTCCGCCTCTTCCAAGGGGAAAGAGCACATCTGCGACATCAGGGAGGGCACCCTACAGCCGTGCTCTTCCAAGGGGAAGGAGCCCATCTGCGACAACATGGAGCGCACCCAGAGTCCGCGCTCTTCCCATGTGAAGGAGCCCATCTGTGACAAGTGAGGAAACCTATGATTTGTTTTGCCGTGCCTCTTCACAGGGTGGAACCCATGATTTGTTTTGTCGAGCCCCTTTTGTAGTGAGAATATGTCCAGTTTTAATTGCTGTGTTTGGTTGTTTGCAGTATGCCTTGTTTATTTCAGTTCTTCACAGTGTGATGCTCTATTTGTGCAACTATTTACCGTGCAGTACAATTTCATCAATACCAGTTTCAACAATACCAATATGAATGACTATATTTGCTTGCTATTAAGCCTGTTATAGCTAGCATATGCCTCTTTTAACGTTTTTTGGTTGTTCGGTTGTTTGTAGTTACCATATGTCCAGTTTCAATTGCTATCTTTGGTTGTTAGTAGTATGCCTTGTTTATTTCAGTTATTCACAAAGTGATGTTCTATATGTGCAAGTATGAACTGTGCAGTTCAATTTCATCAATACCAGTTTCAACAATACCAATATGAATGACTAGTTGGTTGCTGTTAAGCCTGTGGTAGCGAGCATATGCCTCTTTTAACGGTTTTTGGTTGTTCGGTTGTTTGTAGTTAGCATATGTCCAGTTTCAATTGCTATCTTTGGTTGTTCGTAGTATGCCTTATTTATTTCAGTTATTCACAAAGTGATGTTCTATATGTGCAAGTATGAACTTTGCAGTTCAATTTCATCAATACCAGTTTCAACAATACCAATATGAATGACTATTTGCTTGCTGAAGCCTGTTGTAGCGAGCATATGCCACTTTTAATGGTTTTCGGTTGTTCGGTTGTTCGTAGTTAGCATATGTCTAGTTTCAATTGCTATCTTTGGTTGTTCGTAGTATGCCTTGTTTATTTCAGTTATTCACAAAGTGATGTTCTATATGTGCAAGTATGAACTTTGCAGTTAACACACCTTTCCACTTCTTGTTTTGCTTAACTAGCGTGCTTAAACCTGCACACTGAAGCTATCATTTGAAGATTATGTTGTCTACCATGGATCTATTTGGTTGATGTTTAGCCTGTTGTGCTTAACATGCCTTTCGATGTACTTACACAGGACAATATTGGGAACGACTGATGTTTTCCATCGAGGTTAGTTTCATCCCATGGCTTATATATACTCACTGTTCAGGATATCGGTAGCTGGTACCATATCGGCCGGGGGCTGATAAGGGATTAATCGGCGAATCAGACATTTAACTGAATATATCTGTAACCCATTTATCGGTAGGTTAACTAGGGCCATATCTAATATATCTGAGGCTACATAGCAACATGCATTGTACTGAATGTCTAAATATGCAATCCTAGGATACATAGCAACAAGGAAGAGTGTTACCTTAATGTTCTGATGATGTCTAGATATACATAGAAGAGCAGCAACAACAACAACACAGCAACAGTTAACTGCAGTTAATCGGCCGATATTTGTAACAATGTAATAAACTCCCTCCGCCCCATAATATAAGATGTTAATTCATCCAATATGTGAGTATATTGGATGTACTAAGATCTTATATAATGGGACGGAGGGAGTGTTGTACTACATCATTGTGCAATTGCTGTTTAGCTTCTAATATTAACTTGGTGCTTGTAGGTACATATGTCATTGGTAAAGATCCGCGCTTCGACCCTTTTTGCGTATTGGGCAATGAGATATTCATGAACCAGCATCAAGTGAGAAAACTGATAAAGATTGTTAGTAAAATGGGTCAAGAGATGGCAATTAAACTATTTGTTTACACTTTGTCCAAGACAACAGTGAACTGCAGGATGATAAGTAAGAACTCTGCATGCTTCTTTTTACTGCCCACAATGAGTTGTGTTAGATGACAATGTCTGAATCTTTTTCCTTTGTAGTGGTTCCCAAAGCAGTTTACTCAAGATTACCTCTCAAACTACATGATTGGTGGGCATGCAAAGGTTAAAGTATTTCTACCAAAACACAATGACTATCTAGATGTCGTCATGAAGACAGTGAAGGATGGGCGGTCTGCCATCACAAGGGGTTGGACTAGAGTCGTGCGTGCCTTCTGCATGGAGGAGGGCGCAATATGGGCATTCCGCCTCACCTTGTTCAGCAACCAGAATGTCTTTCACCTCTTTCTTTACCGTCTTTAATAGTACAAGTATACAACCTTGGTTCATCATTCTTTATTTGGTGCATATGTAATTTGTTTTATGTAACTCTTGAACATATGTACCTGTGAATCGAATAATGCATTGGTTGTTGAACCTGATGGATATGAATAAAGTTATAGCCTACTTTCAAATTCAAATTCGGTACAATTTTAAATAGCAGCAATTAAATTAGGGTGAAAATACGCTCTGCAGGTCATTATGGCGCACACGGTCTATAAAGCACATCGTGTGTGATATACATCATAATCCGACACGGTTCACAGAGAGGAAACGTGTGCGACCATGCACACAGTTGCCATTTGCAAAGCGTGTGTGATGTCAGACTATATCACAAACGGTGCGAGCAAACTAAATGTTTGTGATAGTCGCCTTATCGTACACGCTTTACAATCATGAACTGTTTCTGATGTCGTACGCATCGTAAATGTTTGCACCACAGAATAGCGTGTGCGATAGTTATCCTGTACGACACTGGTACGGCAGTCCGACATTTCGTAATCCTATCCGACACTCGTACGATGATTAACTAATCTTCTTGATTATATATCGCATACGGTTTGGGAGAAGTGAATGTGTGTGATAGTCTCCTTATCATACACGTTTTACAATCGTGAACTGTTTGTGATGGACGCGCATCGTAAATGTTGCACCACAGAATACCGAGTGCGATGGTAATGCGAGCACATACGAGTAGCAAGGATGGAGCGTTTGGGATATTCGATAGATCACAAACAGTTGTGTGACGAGTCTCGTTTGGGATAGATCGGGCATCGCATACGCTTAGTTCTGCGAAACGTATGCTTGCGTGCTCCCTATCGCCGACGGTTTCTGGGTCGTGTGGGAAGACTCCCCCTATCACACACACATGCAAGGCGACCGTTTAAAACTCTGTCGCGGAAAGGGGGTAAAAACCGTTTGTATAGCAGCTCGCTGTACTAGTGCTCGACTTGATGTGTTCAAGGAGTCTGAGTGGTTCAGCGTAGACTTTAAGGTGCACGGGCCTTAAAATTAGCTTCCCTGTGTCACATGTAGTGCACACAAAATCCAAATATTGTTAGAATATAGCATCATAATAGTCATAAACCAATGGAATTGCTGATAGTTTTGGTTTCAACCCAATGTCTTGATGACCAAGACGAGTATGCCAAGTTTGTCATGCAAAAGACATTCTGGAAAACTATCTTGTATGCAACATGTGCTACGGATTTTATAGTATGTGTAGTGCAATCCAGATGATACATAGAGAATGTGCTTGCCATATCCGTTGCATATGGTAAAGAGAAGACATTCCTCTTTGTTGTCATCATAAGTTTCGCTATGGAAACTATTTTGACGGATATCTCTATAGTTTAGTAGGGTACGAGTTAACCCGGACATGATAAAGCATCCTTGATTCTACTCGAGTACCCATAGGGATAGTAAATATGACTCGAGTTGAGCCAACAATTACATCATCGCGTCTAGCGATAGTTAAAATATCTCCTTTTCTCTCAGCGAGAGTGGAAACATTTCACTTCCCTGGGTACAGAGTTCCTGGTGCATATTTCCACAAGGCGCATATCATCTTTCATCAGATTAACCCCCGTAGAAATCTATATATAGACTTGAAGATTCTCAATATGAAAATCACTGTCAGATATATAGAATACATACAAATGTGTTGTACCAAAGTGCTGATACAATATATTGTGATATTCAATATATGATGACAACAATACTTATGTTCTTATTAGAACATCATAAATGGACATAAATAAATAGATCACTACGGAGATTGAGAGACTAGCCGAAGTCTCCGAACACGTCGATTAGGCATACTCAACCAACATGTTCTCCGTGCCAGCAAGGTCCTCTGGCTGATGGAAAGTCATGGTGTTGCTCGGTTCGAGAGGAACATCGTGCGAACAACGCGTTCCATTTGCACTGTGTGGGTGAAGGTTGAACATGGATTCAAACCTTTTCCCTTGAGGTCCTTTGCATCCCAGGATTGCTCGCGCTATCCCATGGGACAAATAAAATGATCTTGATGTCCATGACCCACGTAAGGTAGTTGTGGCCATTAAGGGCGAGTGCCTTAAATATTTTAGCCATCGGTTACTTACATGGTAAACCAGAGATAATTAATTTACGGGCGGTAAATTAAAGACCATCATGGTTATGTTATAACAAGAATGCAAAAATTTGATACTCAAGTGAATAACTTGAAAATTTCTCAACCTCAATTGTGTGAACATAACACATTGAAGATCACATAGATCTCACAATAATAGGCTGCATAATCTGACAATGTTAGTGGATGCGCATGTTTCTATTACCTCGTGTATGTTACCAATTTAAATATAAGAAAATTCACGTTGGAGGTAATCGTCTATCGAGATTGACAAAACGTAGACCTCGCAGTAAGAGGGGATAGTCTGCAAATGAGCAGTAGATCCAACTCATTACCTTGTGATTTCAAATATAATGAGAGAGATATAACTCAAAAATTTGCAAGTTTGATATGCGAGAGAAAATAATCTCAACCGCGAAATACATGTTCTAGAGAAATTTGATATGTGGTAAACACATTGAACATGTCAAGTATCAACATACACATATTTCTGGAATTTTAAAACTCAACAGAAAATATGGACTAAATGATGATCTGCATATGGCCTAAACGACCAGTGCTAATCAATAGCAAATAGTTAGACCAAGCTGCAATATCCAGGAATTAGCCACAAAATGATAACAGACACAAGTTTTGACCTATTCCGAAAATAGGTAAAGCCGCAAGGTCTAAAATGCAAAACTTGCGAAGAGATAAGATTTCTATCTCTTTACTCCCGAGCGCTTTCTACCAGGAGAAATCCTGTGACCGCCCGCCGCTTTTTTGGCTCGCCGGCCAGGGCCGCGACTGTGGGAGCGCCGTTGTCTCCACTGCGGGACCCACGCCGGAGGGCGCCGCCGCCTCCGGGGCCGGAGGGCGCCGCCGCCTCCGGGGCCGGAGGGCCAGCCGAGGGCCGTTGCCTCGGGTGCCGCCTAAGCGGATGCAAGCCGAGGGCTGTGGCGTCGCCTCGGTCTTCCGCGCCGCGTCGCGGTTGGGTGCCGTCCTCGCGGGCGCCGAGGCTGTCGTCTGCGGCGTGCGTAGTGGGAGGGCGTCTCGCCATGCGCGTGTGCGCTGGGCGTCACCGCGGTCACGCGTTAGGCGGCCTCGCGCCGAGGCCGCACCGCCGCAGCATGGCTGGTGCGCCGAGGGCGCTGCCGTCGCGTTGTGCAGCCCGCGTCGGGGTTCACGATGGAGACGCCGCCATACATCCGTCGAGGTCCGCGCAGTGCCTCCGCGTTGAGAGGCGACGCATCGCCGGACAGCCGTGTGCGCTCTAGCCAAGGTGCATGCACGCGGGCGCCGCTGGCGATGCAGATGAAAAGCAACGGCAGTTGTCGCTTGATCCAGTGCAAGAAGAATTGAAGAACACATGGTACCTTTTTCCTCTTTTTTTTTTTTGCATCACTGAATCGATGGGAATCCATTGGTGTTCGTTGTTGAGGCCTTCAATTCTTGAATCGATGGAGATCCACAGCCTCTGTTCTTTCTCATTCTGCCCTGACACCGCCGCGCAGGACAGAACCGCCGCTCCAAGCGCTGGCCGTTGGTCGCTCCTGTGGACGCGCTGCCGGGAGCCGCCGGTCACGCGTGTGCTTCCTAGGTCGCGCGCTGCGCGTGGGCGCCGCCTTCCGCCGGGAACACCTCGTTGCCGCGGAGTAGCCGTGATGAAATCGCTCCGCCAGAGAGCGTCCAGATAACGTGTTTGAAGTAAAACGAGAGAAAAACAATAGTAATCAAATCAGTAGTTTCTTTATTAGACTAGTGGAATGGCCGTGCGTTGCCATGGGCCAACAAATGGATCTGTAACGATCCCTTCAACATCAGCTCTTTGGTCATTGCGTTATCGCTTTGCTATGTTGTCACCCCACTCCAAATCCTCCTAGTGTTTTGTCCAAGTCTGCCAAATTGTGGTAGTCAATCCCATCATCCCTAACCCATAGACTGACAAGAGCCGCTTGGCTTCACCTCTACATTGCCACCCAGCTCCAAATTTGCATTTTCTCTAAGTTCGCCAAATTGCCATAGTTACATCAAGGACACCGCACCAGAGCCTTCATATTGCCCTCCCTTCTCCCTAGCACTTAATCCATTAGTTGCCCTTCTCCCTAGCACTTAATCCATTATTTGCCATGTCAGTATGTTGATGCCACTAACAATGGGTTGGTTTCCTAATATGCACATAAAATGGTTATAAAAAGGAAGCTTTACAAAATATTGTATCCACCACAGTCTACAAGCATTAGTCGACATAAAGCTGGAAAAACAACATGTGGTTAGTTTGATGTATTAAGCAAGAGGATCAGTAGCGATTCAGAAATGATATTTGCTCTTACATCACTAAAAAGTCATGAGAAGAACTCTACAAGACATAGTATGAAGTCTCGCCTGGTTCATCATGTGCGGCTCTCTTGTAGTATGAAGTTCAGCAATTCGCCTACTTGCATTAGGCCATTAAAAATGACATCATGTTATAGGATAATCCCGAGAGGGCCGTCCCCCACTCCCGTCCTGGGGCGCTAAGGGGTTTTGTTTTAGGAACAGACGGCGGTGTTTTGCTGACGCCTCGAATCGACGCTTTTGTTGCGACATGCTAAGTTTTCTCCCCTATTGCTAGTAGGCCATGATTGTGCAACAAAAAAAGAGGTGACTATTTGTAGTAAAATCGTATGATGATCAAGCGATATGGTGAGCATTAATTGAGTTGTATCAAGGGAAGAAACACACATATTACCAAATAGTGCCAAAGGCAAAGAAGTAGCTTGATTTAGTTTTAGTGACAATATGCCAACTTAATTGAGTTGGTAAATGGTGGTGCATGCGTGTTTTGTAATTTTGATTCTGAATTTAATAGTGTTCCCATGGTCGATTGATCCCAATACCCCTAATTTCTCATGAGAAAAGATTGATGCATACTTCTAAACTTAATGGTGTTTGGTAGCTGCTACACAGGTCATTGGGGTCAGCATAATATGCACACATAAATTGTTGTGACCAGCCAAATACAATTGTATTTTAGAAAGACGGAAAAACTGAAATCTACAAGATGCACAAGTGTAGACCCATGCATGATCTTCAGGGCAATCCTCCTATGAGAACAAATCACCAACACAAACCCAATCGTCTCGGTGTATTTAGCATTTACTTGGCCCCTACAGTAAGTACAAAGACACAACTGAATCTAGAATCCTATGATATGCAATGCACACAGTGATCAAGGTGTAGCACTTCATTGTCGGATCAGAAGTATAAAACAATTTGTTTCCTCCTTTGTTCATCTACAAATCACATGAAACAAGTTCTTGGGGATGACTCATTAAAAATATTTGTACTCTGTTATGCAAATGATTGCATGCATCGTCGTCCCTCCAGCTGGCTACTATGATAGAACTTCGTGATGGGGCATCTGGTCCCTGCTCGCCGCACTCCCCTATTTCTCTCACATGACCGTGCTCCTTGCCCTTCCCATTGCCCCCACAACTTTCCCCAATTAGTAGTAGATCCCTACAATGCAAAATTCTTTCTCGGAAAATCGAATCAGTATCGATGTGCATATTTTGCTATCTCAACCCACTTGCAATCCCACAAATGATTCTCTATATCTCTCCGACAGCCTCATTTGCCAAACTTTGTTGTGGTTGAATATCAGTACATGTTTGTTTCTTCGATTTGCGCCCAAAATTATTAAAAACTCTGCTGATGAGATTCTTTGTATTTATCCGTAACACAGTTAGTTAAAAGAGAAAATAGGAGAACTATGATAACCTTTTCACTGAAATAAGGAACAAAATTTAGAGGCCCGCTCAATCAAGAGAATCCTTGTTGGCAGTAGTGAAGGCAACCTCGGCTTGCAGCTGTCGATGCGAACCCTGCAATCCAAGGAAGAACCATGAAGACATGCAGAACTCACAACAAGTACTCTCCTTCTGTATAAAGAAAAATTTCTTTGGAGAGAAACTTATAGTTCTTGACATGAGGAGCCTGGACTTGTCCTTTTGACACCATTAATAATATACTCCCTCCGTCCCAAAATAAGTGTCTCAACTTCAGTAACTGTACTGAAGTTGAGACTTATTTTGGGACGGAGGGAGTATTAAATAGCTTCAGAATAACATGGCATATAAATGTCTTCAACTTTTCATTCCAATGTACTTCTCCACTATCTTCCTTGCATCTCTCTCTGAAGGTCTAAGGCCTAGCCATTCTACGCTTTGGATAGAGATTCCCCTTGTACATTTATCTTGTTATAGTGAACTCCTAAACGAAGGGATAGACATGATGCAATGGTGGGAAAATAAGATGGAGAACACTCACCATAATAATTATACCATTATATTGATGTAAAATCTTCGCTGCTCTCTTACATTTTCTTCAGAGCATCTAAAAAATTACAACGTGCTACCAATTCTGGTTACAGATCGACTGGTCTTTTCCTAAGTTGCATCGATGTATATATACACTTTTTAAAATCTAAAGAATAACTCACTAAAGGTGCCCAATCAGAAGTCACGCGAGGGAACTACTGGGCAAGATATACCATGCTGAATTCTGCAAACAAATACGAAATAACAATAATTCAAAGGAAAGATAGTCATAAGTCATATAAAAAAAAGAATAATAAAAGGACAGATACCACATGGAACAAATCTCCAGGTTGAGCAAACAAATACGAAATAACAATAATTCAAAGGAAAGATAGTCATAAGTCATATAAAAAAAAGAATAATAAAAGGACAGGTACCACATGGAACAAATCTCCAGGCTACAACAATGGTGAATCTTTCTGAATATAGTTGCTCAGTTGTTTACATAGCACACACTATATCATGTAACCAAAAATTATTTTGTTCGCTTCTTTGTACCAACAAATGCAACAACTAATAAACGAGTAATGCTACCTTATCAAATCCAGAAAATTCTAGTACAAGGGGCACATGCACAACAACATGAAGAACAATCCAGGAAAACCAGCCAAGATGGCCCTTGAGATCCAAGTGCAGAATACTAATTGATGCAAGCTGCCTGACTCTGCTGCCCCATAGATGACGGATGACCAAAGGACAAGAAGCTCACAAAGCACCAACGATTCCCCAATTCCTCATACAGTGAAGCATCCTCTCGCAGTTTGGCTGCTTTATATGAACCTGAGATGCCGCCCACGGGGACAGCAGGCCCTTCCTGATGTGGCGCCGATACCCACTCCCTCGTGTTGACAAATATCGTAACAACTCCTTCCTGCATCCTCAAACGCAAAACCCATCTGGTTGATTTTCTAAAGAACGTCATCATTGTCGTAAAAACAGCACCCGCCAGCCAAGTCGTGTACATCTCTCCTGAGTGCAGGGTGCCAAGGAGCTCGAGCTAGGAAGGAACTTTTCGGTCTCGCAACGACACCATCTCTACTGAGTTTCGCATGGACACCTAGGCAAATATCACCGTGGCATGCACAACATCATCATAGGATAAAAGCTCTACGGCTAGGTCGCAAACCTCGCCGGTAGAAGCTCACCCACTCGAAGACCCGGTAAGATAGCACGGCCACTGGCTCCTCGGCGAGATTAGGAAGAGCCTAGTCGAGGTGGGAAGAGGAAGTTTGATATGGGTAAGGGATCGTACAGGAGGAGATGGACTGCGTGGTGCCAAGAAAGAGGGTCGTGAGGCGGCCGATGGCACATAGGCCGGGGAAAACGGTTGTTTGGTGCTGGCCGACGCAGTTGGGCGCGAAGTGCGAAGAGGAGGACGACGTCCGTCGGCACGGATGGTAGGCCAGTGCAGGGGTGGTAGCAACCATCATAGAGGGGAGGTCGACGATGTGCGGGCTCGACCAAAGGCGGCGTCGACCTGCGGGGACATTTGGGAAGAAGGCAGGGAGAATTGGATCGGGGTGTGTGGGAGCGCAATCAGGAGAATGATGCAATAAGAAAAGTGTAATCAGATTTGAGAGAGGCCCACCTGCCGGCACGCAGACGTGGTGTGGGAACGAGCCAAGACTGGGGACATACGAAGCGATGGGGCTAACGAAACGAAACAACTACGGATTCCCTCTTCAGGAGTAGAGATTCTAGTATTTTCTGAGATGGACGAAAACAATTAAGAATTGGCAGAAGATATATAAATTAATTAAACGGGAACACATTATTTCCGAAGTCTGCATTGTGACGGAAAATTTGAAACATTTCAAACCAATTTACACATGGAGAAGAATCAGTCATTGGAGACAACTAAATAGTATGATCACTAAAATCATACCCAACTCTGGCACTTTTGAATTGAACAAATAATTGTAGGCGTGACAAAGAGAAGGTGTAAAATTAACCTCCTTATGTATGGTAAATTTCACAAGGAAATAGAACATGGGCATCGAGTGATATAGAAAAGCAGGAATCCAAAATTGTCCTCGGCATTTTCCTCTGTCCACAAGTTCAACTACAATTACTGACTCAGATATCTCTCCCATTTTGAAAAGAAAAAAAAAACAATCTGAAACATTTCTAAGTTATTTTCTTACCTATGTGATGCCTCTAGTGGAACTACACGGACCTTTAATTGGTTGTGAAATTTTCCGGTTGACTGTTCATTGATTGAAAGAGCTATCCATATTTAACATGAACAATGGTGCCAGTAGTATAGCTAGATTTCACGGTCGAGATGTACCCATTGTGAATTTCCATGCGAAGGTATGTATCAGGCAACAATTAATTAGCAATAGAGATGAAACAAGTCTAAAAGGCACCAGTTTGATACAAATTAAGCCAAGAAATGTTTCATCACATGTGTACACCTTGTCAAGGGAGACTAACCCGAGGAGATGATTGCATAACCCTGAAGATGTCAATATTCTTTAAATGCATAAAGAACATCTTTTGAAATACTAATGTCACTCAACAATAAATAAATAAAACAACAAGAATTGCAGAATGATTGGAAAATTACCTGAACAATCACAGCGTCAGGAAATTTCGTGTGCACCATCTCCATCACATCCATTCCAAGCGGGCAGGACACCTAAGCCGATGAACCTGAGAGAGTAGAGGTCGTACTTCTCGGAATACTCTGAAAAGCAATGAAAAATAAACATAGTTACCGAATTAAGATATTACAAGTATATAAATGGATCAACAGGAGAAGCTTACCTTCACGAGGAAAGAGCCATAATCCCACAAGTTTTAATCCATCGCTTCCTGCAAGTAACAATGGAATTAATAGGGTACTTGAATAGTAACAATGGAATTAATAGGGTACTTGAATACAACACTTTATGGACAATAAACAATAAGAGGATCCAGCTCTGTGTCCAGCTACATATCTTTAGTTCCTGCATACAATATATAAGGATTTGGCAAGGACCAGTAGGATAGCTAAATTTGAGGGAGAATTTTATGCCAAAATTAAAAATCTAATTAGTCAGATCAATAAACCTATGATTTGACCGAATCTAAAGGGTTGAAATCATCAATCTCGCCTTTCGATTGAGCTCCACAATGATCTAATTTCTAAATCCATGTGATTTTCGTTGCTCTGTTTAATTGGTCTTCGCTACAGCTTTACCCGCTTTTCCTTGAAACTAAGCTACATGAAACCGGACATGCCTCAAACGCTTACCTTTCTGGATGATGGCCTTTTATGTGGACTACACAAACCGAAGGAAGCAAATAGTAGAAGATGAAGATCTTGCAAGCTATCAGCCAACAAAAACATAACTCTGACGAAACTGAAAAGTAAAACAGCAGCAGGTAAGGTTCAGAATAAGTTCACGCAGGAACACAATAAATAGGACACTAATCTTTTTGCATTTTTCAACCATAACCGAATTAACAAATTGACCAAACAATTAGGAACCAGATTCACTCAGTAAAAGGAAGTAAACTGCAGGCACAATTAAAGTAAACAAAAACGATCGACACTACTAAGAACTAAAACAAAAGAAGAGAAACAAAGGTTCAGATAGAATAGCAGGATTACAGGATTACAAAGCAAGGTTGAGACCGCCTCAGAAGACGAAATTTCTCTGGTACCTTGATAAGCTGTGATTTACAGGTGCACCCCGTTCATGGCAGACACACTCCACTACATCCTTGTGATTTTCAGCAATGAAAATAGACCGTGTCGCGGGTCCTTTGCTCCAGCATGTTCCCCTCAACATGAATACCATCCATGCCCTTGCCTGCTACAATGATGCATTGCTCAGCCTCATTCATTTGATCTTCCAAAGCAGTAGCAGTAGCATCACTGGATGTACCCCATTTATCGATGATGACTTGCACCTTTTACATAGCCATGTTCATCCACATCAATACTTCGATAGCATCTCCATCGATGATGATGATGCAGTGGTCACCACTGACAGCGAAATTCAGAATTCAAGGATAGACAAGCGGAGAGAGGCAGGGAAGATAGCCGGAGAGACAGGCACGGTGGTGGGGCGTGGTCGCAGTCGCCGGTCTTCGTCGCCTGACTTGGACGGGAGAGAGACAGGAGATGCCATTGTGAGATTTCCGCCACCTCCGCAAGCTTCTCCTCCTGTGTCTTCGCGCTTGGAGGCCCCGCGACCAGTGTTCTCCCCACTATCGTAGTCTTCTTCGTTGAGAGGGATGCGACGCGGCGCGCAATGCTAGGGGGCGGCTGCGCGGAGACGCGAGACGACCATGACCGGTTGCAGTCGAGGTAGAGGCCTCCTGGTCGTCGCCGTTCACTGGCCTGCGGTGGATGCCGAATAGGAGCACCGTGGAGGTAAGGAGTGGTTGCAGCCGACGGGGTGAGGAGAGTGAGGCGAGCTCCACCAACGACGGCGACGCGGGGAGGAGCACCACCGTGGTTGAAGGAGACACGCGCCAGGGAATGAGGTGGTCGTGGCCACCGACGGTGATCTACTGGACGAGATTGGGCACCCACCTCTGTCGGGCTGCTCTTCTCCGCCGACGTGAAGGCTCTACGGCCGGATCTGGCCACAACGAACACCGGAGTGGCAAGACCTGGCCCTCACTCCATCAGATCGGGTCGAGGAGGGGAGCTCCTTTCCTTGGACGAAGGGAGGAGGGAGGCCGAGACCCACCTAGGTCAGGCGCGTGTGTCCGTCCCGCTGTACATGGCTGCTGGGGGAGGGGGTGATGGCGGCCGGCTAGGGATGGAGGTCGTGGTGTCCGGCTGATCCATAGGTGGTAGCGGTGGCGCAGGAAGGGAGGGTTGGGTGCCTGGGATAGGTAGGTCGAGGGTTTGGGGCTGCGGGGGACTAGGGACGTGTTTGGTTGCCTGGGTGCATCTAGTATGCATTGCATGAAGGAGCTTGGTTAGGGCTGGCCTGGTTGAGCTGGTGCAAAAATGAGTGGAGATGTGTGTTTGGTGTATTACATGAGATGAGCCAGGCTCAGCTCAGATTTTGTTTGGTATGTTGCATCTGTGGTTGTATGAGAGATACAGCATACAACATATGTTGTTTGGTAGGTTGTATGATATGGAATCTGACTAGTTTGTAGATGATGGGTTGCGGGAGTGAAGGAAAGCTAAACCCCAGTTTATGAGTTGTTCCGTAAGGGGCTGTTTTGGATCCTTTTGTTTAATGCTATGGTTAGATTTATCTTAATTCTTCTCTTGTAGTTGCGGATGCTTCCGAGAGGAGGTAATCATAAGCGAGTTGTTTGTTCAAGTAAGAACAACACCTTAGCTCCGGTCTACCCACATAACTACTTATCAAAGCAATGAACGCGAGTCAATGAATCGTCGTGAAAGTAACTAGATGAAATTCCAGTGTGTCCTCGAGAACGCTTCAATCATTATAAGAAGTTCTCCCGGCTTGTCCTTAGCAATAATAAGGATTGGGCCACCTTGCTGCAATTTGTTACTTTGGTTACTTGTTACTCATTACAAATCATCTTGCTATCAAACTATCTGTCACAACTGTTTTACAGCACTTGCAGAGAATACCATATTGATTCCTTCTTCTCCTCGTTGGGTTCGACACTCTTACTTATCGAAAGGACTACGATTGATTCCCTATACTTGTGGGTCATCAATGTGCCTCTATCCACTTTGATTGAACAAAATAATGATGCTATAGATATGACTTTTATCTCGGGGAGCAATTCCAATAATAATGCTTATAGAGGGAATTTCAATAACAATTCTAGACCATATCCCGGTAATCCCTCTAATAATTTTGGTAATTCCGATAGTAATTCTTATAATAATAATAATAATAATAATAATAATAATAACAGTGTACCTTCTAAACTTGAGAACAATATTAAAGAATTTATTACTTCAAAAAAAGTTTTTAATGCTATAGACTTGTACATGATGTGGATATTCTTAAAATTAAAATTTTGCCACCTAATAAGGATGAAATGCTTGAATCTCTAAAGGCCATCCACGTCTCCATTAATTACAATAGATAAATGATTGATATGCTAAGAGCTAGAAGAGAACTGGAAGAAAAAGAGGCAGAATTGCATTTTCTACCTAATAATGATGAAGATATTAAAACTATTGGTGTATCAACTATTGAATCTTTGTTTCGAAATATTAAAGTTGATAATGATGGGACTGAAGAAGAGTCAACTTTAGTCAAAAGGCGTCCCAACTATTCGGAGGGTGATGATCTTGTTGCTAATAATGAAAAAAGTGGGTTTGAAGAGGTTAAAACATTAGATAGAGATGTGTTGGAAATATGCCCTAGAGGCAATAATAAAGATATTATTATCATATTTCCTTGTTCATGATAAATGTTTATTATCCATGCTAGAATTGTATTGACCAGAAACTTAAATACATGTGTGGATATATAAACAGACACCGTGTCCCTAGTGAGCCTCTACTAGACTAGCTCATTGATTAAAGATGGTTAAGGTTTCCTAACCATAGACATGAGTTGTCATTTAATAACGGGATCACATCATTAGGAGAATGATGTGATGGACAGACCCAATCGTAAGTTTAGCATCTGATCGTATCACTTAGTTTAATTGCTACAACTTTCTTCATGTCAAGTATCTGTTCCTTAGACCAAGAGATCGTGCCACTCCCTAATACCGGAAGAATACCTTGTGGGTAATCAAACGTCACTTCGTAACTGGGTGATCATAAAGGTGCCCAACAGGTATCTCGGGAAGTGTTTGTTGTGTTGCATGGATCGAGACTGGGAATTTGTCACTCCGTATGACCGAGAGATATCTCTGGGCCCTCTCGGTAACACGATATCCAAAGTAGCTTGCAAGCGTGTGACTAATGAGTTTAGTCACGTGGATATTGTATTATGGAACGAGTAAAGAGACTTATCAGTAATGAGATTGAACTAGGTATGGTGATACTGACGATCGAATCTCGGGCAAGTAACATATCACTGGACAAAGGGAATTGTATACGGGATTAACTGAATCCTCGACATCATGGTTCAAACTGATAAAGATCTTCATTGAATATGTGGGAGTCAATATGGGCATCCAGGTCCCGCTATTGATTATTGATCGGGGAGGAGTCTCGGTCATGTCTGCATGTTCTAGAACCCGTAGGGTCACACACTTAACGTCCGGTAACGCTAGGGTAGTATTGGGATATTCATAGTGGTAAGTCTGAAGGTTGTTCGGAGTCCTGAATGGGATCTGGGACATCACGAGGAGCTTCGGAATGGTCCGGAGGTAAAGATTTTTATAAGGAAACTAGTTTTCTGGGTTCCAAAAAAGTTCGGGAATTTTCGGTAGAGTACCAGGAAGGTTCTAGAAGGTTCCGGGGGTTCCACCATGGGGCCCAATGACCCGGGAAGGGCCCACATGGATCGAGGGGGTGGGGAAATAGCCCACATGGGCTGGCCACACCATCCCCAAGGCCCATGTCGTTTAAATCTAGAGATAAGGTCTTATCTCTAAATTTAAAGGGTTGAATCTAGAGATAAGATCTTATCTCTAAATTTAAAGGGATTTCTCCCTTGTGGCCGGCCCTAGGAGGGTTTTGGCCGCCCCTACCCCCTAGCCTATATAAAGATAGGGGAGGCACATGGGGGCAGCCACCCCTTGCCTAGCCACTGCCCCCCTCCCACCTCCTCCACCTCCTCCGTGTAGCGCTTGGCGAAGCCTTGCCGGAATTCCGCTGCCACCACCACCACCACGCCGTCGTGCTGGTTCAGATCCCATATACCTCTTCTACCTCTGTTAGGGCATATTTCTTCCTTAGTGGTTTTGGTGATTGATGACAATGTGTTTTGCGGACTAACCATGTGCATTGAGCATTTCAGAGATTATTAGGTGGCACGAGACGGTTTATTTCCCCTCGGTGGTTTAGAGTGAAGACGGTTATTTTCTAACGATTTCTTTTTGGTGGTTTTGAGTCATAGGAAATCCATACTATTAAGAGGGGGTTCGCATTGGAAAGGTTAGGGTGGAATCAACGCGTACACATTCGCCTTTGCACCCTCTTTTCCCTCCCGACATTTTGGAGTTCCATCTGTCTTCTGCATGGGCTTACTAAAAGCACTCAAGCGGTAGTACCGTGCTGGAGGGCAGGAGTACCACTCCAGCGGTACTGCCGCACTCCAGTACTGCGGTCACTACCGCCTGTTTTAGGCGTTCTACAAATGAGCGAAAGTTGGGCGGTAGTAGCGGGCGGTACTACCGCTGCTACGGTACTACAACTCATACTACTATCCCACTACCGCAACTGAACTGAACCCTAAAGGACTAAGCGGTAGTACCACGGCCCTAGAGCGGTAGTACCGCTTGTGCGGTACTACCGGCCTCTACCTCCGCTCTCACTACCGCTTGTTTCCTGGCTTCTGTAAGTTTTCCCACTCCAGCAGAAGTAGGGCGGTAGTAGTCAGCGGTAGTACCGCTCTGTGCGGTACTGCCGCACTACCTGCCTCTACTACTGCAGTCCTACCTTAGCTTTCAACACTAAGCAGAAGTACCGCTGGTGGGAGTGGTAGTACCGCCCCGGCGGCACTACCGCATCCCTGACTCTGTCAGTTGCACACTATGGCCGGTACTGCCGTGCAGGCTGGTAGTACCGCTCCCCCGAGCGGTAGTACCGCTTGTGCGCAGAAAACGGTTGGATTTGTCCCCCCACAATATAAGGTGGTCTTCTTCCCCAAGAAGACTTGCCTCTTTCCCCCCAAGCTCCATTGTTGCCCCTAAGCTCATTTTCGCCCGATCTCTCTCCCTAGCCATCAAATCTTGTTGATGCTCTAGGGTTTGCTTGAGAAGGCCTTGATCTACACTTCCACCAAGAGATATTTAATTCCCCCCACTAATCCCTTGCGGATCTTGTTACTCTTGGGTGTTTGGGCACCCTAGACAGAAGAGGTCATCACCTCGGAGCCACAATCCATTGTGGTGAAGCTTCGTTGTGGTGTTGGGAGCCTCCAATTAAGTTGTGGAGAGAGCCCCAACCTTGTTTGTAAAGGTTCGATCGTCGCCTTCAAGGGCACCACTAGTGGAATCACGACATCTTGCATTGTGTGAGGGCATTAGGAGAATACAGTGGCCCTAGTGGCTTCTTGGGGAGCATTGTGCCTCCACACCGCTCCAACGGAGACGTACTTCCCCCTAAAGGGAAGGAACTTCGGTAACACATCCTCGTCTTCACCGACTCCACTTGTGGTTATCTCTAACCTTTACTTTGTGCAAGCTATTATTGTGTTGTATCCTTTGCTTGTTTCACCCCCCCTCTAGTCAACCATATCGATCCTTTCAATTGGTATCAGAGACTCGTCTCTTTTTAAGGGCTTTACCACCTAAAGAGTATGGTTGACGATGGTTGATGCATGGGAACATATTGTCTCGTTGTACAAGGGAAGCTCAAGCATTCAACGCTCCAACTTTGAAGTGGTACTTGATGAGGCCGATGAGTTTGCAATGATTGAAGATGAAGATCCTCGTGAGCTCTACCGGAGATTGACTACTCTCGCAGACTCACTCCGAGATCATGGGAGCAAGGATACATATGACAATTGGATCGAGCGCAAGTTCCTCAAGGCTATCATGCCCTTCAACAAGGCCATGTCCTCCATGATCCGTCAAAGACCGGACTTCCACACCTTGTCCTCAAGTGATGTGTTGGATGAATATCTTGAACAAGACCGCCGACAATGCCCTTGCGCGTGATCAATGGTCAAAGAAGCCCAACCTTGCTTTGAAGGCCAAGGCAATACCGGAAGAAGAAGAAGAGGAGGAGGAGGAGGAGAGTTGCCCCGAAGACACCAAATATGCTTACCACGAGCACATGACTCTTGCATCAAGGCAATTTTGGGGCAACAAGAGAAACTCAAGGCCCAACTTCTCCAAGAACAACTCTAGTGGCTCCAAAGGCAAGCAACGTGTAAGAACTTGCTACAATTGTGGCAATGTGAGTCACTTCATGGCGGATTGCCCCTACGAGAAGAGGGAAGACAATGGTGGCAAGCTCATTCGCAAAGACAAGGCCAAGTCCTTCCCCAACAAGAATAACTTCACAAAGAAGGTGCCACAAAAAGGGTTGGTGGTGCAAGAACAGTACATCTCCAATGATGATTATGAAGATGCAAGTGGTGAAGGGTTTACAACGGCCTCCGTGGCCATTGCCACCTCTTCCCCAACCTCGGTGTCTCTCTTCGACGCCCCCAACGAGAACCTCATCCCCAAGTGCCTCATGGCAAAAGGCATCAACAAGGTAACCTCCAACATCAAAACCTCCATCACTACTAATCCTTCTCTGTTGGATTATGTGGATGAAGATGAGGAGGTAAAGGTGGATGAGAATGAGTTCGACAAGTTCTTGGGTAAGCTCAAAGGTGAGACCAAGAAGCACTTTGTTGCTCTCTTGGAACAACTAGGTGAGGCCAATGATATCATTGAGTCTCACGAAGAGACTATCACTAACTTGGAAGGGCATAGTCGTGGTTATGCCGATGAGATAGTGGATCTTTCTATTGCCCTTGAGGAAGAGCGAGGTCTTCGTTCGGCTCTTGAGGAGTCGCAAAACATTGATCTTGCTAAATTAAAGAAAGATCATGATCATGCTCAAGTTCTTGCTCGTGTGCTTAAATCCGAGAATGTTGAGCTTGGGGTTGGCCATGCTAGACTCAAATAGGAGTTTGAGCTACTTGACAAGGCTCACAAGGCCTTGAAGAGTGCTCATTACTAGTGCAGCGACCTGCTATACAAACGGTTTTTACCCCCTTTCCGCGACAGAGTTTTAAACTGTTGCCTTGCCTGTGTGTGCGATAGGGGGGGGGGGGGTCCTCCCCACATGACCCAGAAATCGTCGGCGATATGGCCTCTGGTCACACACGCTGGGCAAAAAGAGCTCGTGTGCAATCGGGCGAGCCATCGCAGACAATTATACTGGCCCAATCGTTTCCGTTCATATGTACATCCCACACAGTGAATCCAAGACAAACGTTTCTGTTCGTATATACATCCCACACAGTGAATCCCAGACAAACGTTTCCATTTGTATATACATCCCACAGAGTGAATCCCAGACAAACGTTTCCGTTCGTGCGTACATCACACACAATTTTCCGCATCACATCGTCCGTGATAGCGTTGCCATTGCAGACAATAGTAATAATTATATCGTTTGTGTTATTGAATGCATCACACACGGTGCCTAGAAGAAACTGTGTGGCATAGGATGTCCATCACACACACTTTCTATGTGGAAAACGTTTGTGCAAGGTGGCCTAACGCAAACAGTTGTCCAGAGGAAGTCGTGTGTGATTGTTCATTGATCCAACATGTTTACTTCCTAGAAACTGTGTGGGTTGTCTGAGATCATCGCCCACGGTGTTGTCTCAATAACCGTTTGCACTAGAAAAACCTAATAAGCAGTCTAATTAGCCTATTATTATTAATCCATTTAGTAATCAAATTGACATTTCTTATTAAACACACAATATATTTCATTTTCGTATTACGGAACCAGGATTTCATAATTGAAATACATCAGAGTACAACATCATATAGCTTCAACACTCACTTACACCATATAGGCATATAGCTAGCTACCCCATTACACAACAGAATCAAGTTTCACATGCAACATCTAAAACCTTTGGAAATTAGCATCATAGACGGTAGATAGACAGATGAATCTCATCTGGAAAACTGCTGAAGCGGAAGGCGAATATTGAGCCTTCAATGATGTTGAAGGTCCTTGCAACTTTAGGCCAGTGCCTGTGGATGATTGACCACCCATCCTTCGTCCTCTTGAGGAAGACTTCAATATTGTACCATGGGTGTTGTATGAACACCTTCCTCGCCTCTTGACCATATAGGTGGTTTGAGAGATAATCATCTGTGAACTGCTTTGGAAAGGCCTAAAAACAAAGATATGCATAAATATCTTCTCTAAATTTTGAAATGGCGCAAAGGAATAAAAAAAAGGTATAAGAGATTTTTTTTTGAAAAAGAGAGCTCTCTCTCCGATTTCATTTAACTGAAATCACAAAGTCTTTTTACAAGCACCCAGTAACACACTGCAACTAGATAGCTAGCACTCAACATGAAAATGAGCTATCCCTCCCTCCCACACCACAACTCATGCAAAACACAAGGTATAAGAGTTAGTACCATCCTGTAGTTCACTGATGTCTTCTTCATTGTGCAGACAAAGATCTTGTTGTTTTTCGTCGCTAGTTTCTTTATCCTAACAATCTTTCCGAGTTTCTTGACTTGACTGATATTCATGGACATCTCATTTCCCATATGCAAAATGGGTCGAACAGTGGGTCAAAACCTCTGACAGCAGGACCTACATGTGCAAGACCAAATTGTTAAAAACCTAAATACTAGAATGGTTCCGGCAATTGCACAATAATGTGCTGTTAGATAAAGGACCATGCATGTGCGAACCTCGATGGTAAAACTCAGTGCCTCCCATTGTTTCCCTGCAACACATATAAGGTAGTTATTGATCAGGTTAAGTGAGGGTTGGCATATGATACGTCCATTTTGCATCATGTTTTCCTACTATTATTTATAGTGTTTTTAATCAATATAACACTTTGTGGATCAATTCTAATGCCTTTTCTCTCTTAATATGCAAGATTTACACAAGGAGGGAGATTGCCGGCAGCTGGAATTCTAGACCTGAAAAAGCTATGTCAGAGATACCTATTCTGCACATCTCCAAATGAGCTGAAATTTTACGGAGATTTATTTTGGAATAAATAAAAAATATTGGAAGAAAGAAGTACCAGAGGGAGCCACCCAGGTGCCCACGAGGCACCAGGGCGCGCCACCCCCCCAGGCGCGCCTTGGTGGCTTGTGGGGACCCTGGCCAGCCTCCGGTGCCCATTTTCTGGTATATAAGCCCATTTGCACTTGAAAAAATAAGGAGAAGACTTTTGGGACGGTGCGCCGCCGTCTTGAGGCGGAACTTGGGCAGGAGCACTTTTGCTCTCCGGCGGAGCGATTCCGTCGGGGATACTTCCCTCCGGGAGGGGGAAATCGGAGCCATCGACATCACCAACGATCCTCTCATCGTGGGAGGACCAATCTTGATCAACATCTTCAACAGCACCATCTCATCTCAAACCCTAGTTCATCTCTTGTATTCAATCTTTGTCTCAAAACCTCAGATTGGTACCTGTGGGTTGCTAGTAGTGTTGATTACATCTTGTAGTTGATGCTAGTTGGTTTATTTGGTGGAAGATTATATGTTCAGATCCAATATGCTATTCAATACCCCTCTGATCTTGGACATGAATATGATTTGTGAGTAGTTACTTTTGTTCTTGAGGACATGGGAGAAGTCTTGTCATAAGTAATCATGTGAATTTGGTATTCCTTAGATATTTTGATGATATGTATGTTGTTGATTCTCTTAGTGGTGTCATGTGAACGTCGACTACATGACACTTCACCATCTTTGGGCCTAAGGGAATGCATTGTGGAGTAGTAATTAGATGGTGGGTTGCTAGAGTGACAGAAGCTTAAACCCTAGTTTATGCGCTATTCCGTAAGGGGCTGATTTGGATCCATATGTTTAATGTTATGGTTAGATTTATCTTAATTCTTCTTTCGTAGTTGCGGATGCTTGCGAGAGGGGGTAATCATAAGTGGGAGGTTTGTTCAAGTAAGAACAACACCCAATCACCGGTCCACCCACATATCAAATTATCAAAGTAGCAAACGCGAATCAAACAAACATGATGAAAGTGACTAGATGAAATTCCCATGTGTCCTCGAGAATGCTTTGCTTATTATAAGAGATCGTTCCGGCTTGTCCTTTGCTACAAAAAGGATTGGGACACCTTGCTACACTCTTTGTTACTATTGCTACTTGTCACTTGTTACAAATTATCTTGCTATCAAACTACTCGTTACCGATAATTTCAGTGCTTGCAGAAAATACCTTGTTGAATACTGCTTGTCATTTCCTTCTGCTCCTCGTTGGGTTCAACACTCTTACTTATCGAAAGGACTACGATTGATCCCCTACACTTTTGGGTCATCAAGACTCTTTTCTGGGGTCGTTACCGGGGAGTGAAGCGCCTTTGGTGAGTGGAATTTGGTAAGGAAACATTTATATTATGTGTTGAAATTTACTGTTACTTGTCACTATGGAAAGTAATCCTTTGAGGGGTTTGTTCGGGGTATCTTCACCTCGACCGGAAGCACAAATAGTTGCCCCTCAACCTACTGCACCTACTGAAAATATTTATTATGATATTCCTTCGGGTATGATACAGAAACTGCTAGCTAATCCTTATGCAGGAGATGAAACGGTACATCCTGATATGCTCTTGATCTATGTGGATGAAATTTGTGGATTGTTTAAGCTTGCAGGTTTATCCGGAGATGGAGTTAAGAAGAAAGTATTCCCTTTATCTTTGGAGGGAAAGGCATTGACATGGTATAGGCTATGTGATGATACTGATACATGGGACTGGAACCGATTGAAACTGGAATTCCACCAGAAATTTTATCCTATGCATTTGGTTCATTGTGATCAGAATTATATATATAATTTTTGGCCTCGTGAAGGAGAAAGCATCACGCAAGCTTGGGGGATGCTTAAGTACATGATGTACACATGCCCCAATCATGAGCTCTCAAGAGAAATTATCTTAAAGAATTTTTATGCTCGGCTTTCTCATGATGATCAAACCATGCTCGATTCTTCTTCGACTGGCTCCTTTATGAAGAAAACTATTGAATTCAGATGGGATCTTCTGGAAAGAATTAAACGCAACTCTGAATATTGGGAACTCGACGAAGGTAATGAGTCAGGTATAATACTTGAGTTTGATTGTGTTAAATCTTTTATGGCCACCCATTCTTTTCATAAGTTTAGCACTAAATATGGACTTGACTCTAAGATAGTAGCTTCCTTTTGTGAATCATTTGCTACTCATGTTGATCTCCCTAAGGAGAAGTGGTTTAAATATCACCCCCCTATTAAATAAAAGATTGAGGAACCCGTTAGTGTTAAAGAAGAAACAATTGTTTACCATGTTGATCCAGTTGTGCCTACTGCTTATATTGAGAAACCACCTTTTCCTGTTAGGATTAAAGAACATGCTAAAGTTTCAACTGTGGTTAATAAAAGTAAAACTAAAACACCTAGACTCTCTGAACAAATTAAAGTTGAACCTAATGTTGCTATGGTTAAAGATCTCTTCGTCGATAATATAGATGGGCATGTTATTTACCTCTGTGATGAAGCAGCTAGAATTGCTAAACCAGATCCTAATGATAAAAACAGACCTGTAGTAGGCATGCCTGTTGTCTCTGTTAAAATAGGAGATCATTGTTATCATGGCTTATGTGATTTGGGTGCTAGTGTGAGTGCTATTCCGTTTACCTTATATCAAGAAATTATAAATGATATTGCACCTATTGAAATAGAGGACATTGATGTTACTATTAAGCTTGCAAACAAAGATACCATTACACCGCTTGGGATCGTTAGAGATGTTGAAGTCTTGTGTGGAAAAATAAAATATCCTACTGATTTTCTTGTCCTCGGTTCTCCACAAGATGATTTTTGTCCCATTATATTTGGTAGACCTTTCTTGAATACTGTTAATGCCAAGATCGATTGCGCTAAAGAAACTGTTAGTGTTAATTTTGGTGGTATGTCTCATGAGTTTAATTTCTCTAAGTTTAGTAAAGATGAAATTATTGGTCTTGCTTCTATTGCCGTACCTCCTACTAATCCATTGGAACAATATTTGCTAGACCATGAAAATGATATGCATATGAATGAAAGAAATGAAATAGATAAGATGTTCTTTGATCAACCACCTATCCTTAAACACAATTTGCCTATTGAAACTCTTGGAGGTTCTCCTCCACCTAAGGGTGACCCTGTATTTGAATTGAAGCAATTGCCTGATACATTGAAATATGCTTATCTAGATGAAAAGAAGATATATCCTGTTATTATTAGTGCCAACCTTTCAGAGCATGAAGAAAAGTGATTACTGAAAACTCTGAGGAAGCACCGAGCTGCTATTGGATATACTCTTGATGATCTTAAGGGCATTAGTCCCACTCTATGTCAGCATAAAATTAATATGGGGCCTGATGCTAAACCAGTTGTCGACCACCAATGACGATTAAAATCTAAGATGAAAGAGGTGGTAAGAACCGAAATATTAAAGCTTCTGGAAGCAGGTATAATCTATCCCATAGTTGATAGTAGATGGATAAGTCCCGTTCATTGTGTCCCTAAGAAAGGAGGTATTACCGTTGTTCCTAATGATAAAAATGAACTCATTCCACAAAAAATTGTAACTGGTTATAGGATGGTAATTGATTTTAGAAAATTAAACAAAGCCACTAGAAAAGATCATTACCCCTTACCTTTTATTGATCAAATGTTAGAAAGATTGTCTAAGCATACACACTTTTGCTTTCTTGATGGATATTCTGGTTTCTCTCAAATACCTGTATCACAAGCCGACCAAGAGAAAATCACATTTACTTGTCCTTTTGGAACTTATGCTTATAGACGTATGCCTTTTGGTTTATGCAATGCACCTGCTACCTTTCAAAGATGTATGGCTGCTATATTCTCTGACTTTTGTGAAAAGATTGTTGAGGTTTTCATGGATGGTTTCTCCATTTATGGAACTTCTTTTGATGATTGCTTAAGCAACCTTGATCGAGTTTTGCAGAGATGCGAAGAAACTAATCTTGTCTTGAATTGGGAGAAGTGCCACTTTATGGTGAATGAAGGTATTGTCTTGGGGCATAAAATTTCTGAAAGAGGTATTGAAGTTGATAAAGCTAAGGTTGATGCTATTGAGAAAATGCCATGTCCTAAAGATATTAAAGGTATAAGAAGTTTCCTAGGTCATGCTGGTTTCTATAGAAGGTTTATAAAAGACTTCTCTAAAATTTCTAGACCTCTTACCAATCTCTTGCAAAAAGATGTTCCATTTGTTTTTGATGATGATTGTGTAGAAGCTTTTGAAACACTTAAAAAAGCCTTAACCACTGCACCTATTGTTCAACCACCTGATTGGAACTTGCCTTTTGAAATTATATGTGATGCTAGTGATTATGCTGTTGGTGCTGTTCTAGGACAGAGAGTTGATAAGAAATTAAATGTTATCCATTATGCTAGTAAAACTCTAGACAGTGCTAAAAGAAATTATGCTACTACTAAGAAAGAATTTCTAGCAGTTGTGTTTGCATGTGATAAATTCAGATCTTACATAGTTGATTCTAAAGTAACTATTCAGACCGATCATGCTGCTATTAAATATCTTATGGAAAAGAAAGATGCTAAACCTAGACTCATTAGGTGGGTTCTATTGCTACAAGAATTTGACTTGCATATTATTGATAGAAAGGGAGCTGAGAATCCCGTAGCAGATAATTTGTCTAGAATGGAAAATGTTCTTGATGACCCACTTCCTATCAATGATGATTTTCCTGATGAACAATTAGCTGTCATAAATGCTTCTCATAATACTCCTTGGTATGCGGACTATGCTAATTATATTGTTGCTAAATTTATACCACCTAGTTTCATATACCAACAAAAGAAAAAGTTTTTCTCTGATTTAAGACATTACTTTTGGGATGACCCACATCTTTATAAAGAAGGAGTAGATGGTATTATTAGACATTGTATACCTGAGCATGAACAGGAACAAATCCTACGGAAGTGTCATTCCGAGGCTTACGGAGGACACCATGCGGGAGACAGAACTGCACACAAGGTATTACAATCTGGTTTTTATTGGCCTACTCTTTTCAAGGATGCTCGTAAGTTTGTCTTATCTTGTGATGAATGTCAAAGAATTGGTAATGTTGGTAGACGTCAGGAAATGCCTATGAATTATTCACTTGTTATTGAACCATTTGATGTTTGGGGATTTGATTATATGGGACCTTTTCCTAAATCCAATGGGTATACTCATATTTTAGTTGCTGTTGATTACGTTACTAAGTGGGTAGAAGCTTTTCCAACTAGTAGTGCTGATCACAACACTTCTATTAAAATGCTTAAAGAAGTTATTTTCCCAGGTTCGGAGTCCCTAGATATTTAATGACTGATGGTGGTTCACATTTTATTCATGGTGCATTCCGTAAACTTCTTGCCAAATATGATGTCAACCATAGAATTGCATCCCCCTATCACCCTCAATCTAGTGGTCAAGTTGAATTGAGCAATAGAGAAATAAAATTAATTTTGCAAAAAACTGTCAATTGATTTAGAAAGAATTGGTCTAAGAAACTTGACGATGCATTATGGGCTTATAGAACTGCTTATAAAAATCCTATGGGTATGTCTCCTTATAAAATGGTTTATGGAAAAGCATGTCATTTACCTCTTGAGTTAGAACATAAAGCATATTGGGCAATTAAAGAACTCAATTATGATTTTAAACTTGCCGGTGAAAGGAGGTTATTTGATATTAGCTCACTAGATGAATGGAGAACCCAAGCTTATGAAAATGCCAAATTGTTTAAAGAAAAAGTTAAAAGATGGCATGATAGAAGAATTCAAAAACGAGAATTCAAAGTGGGTGAGTATGTTCTATTGTACAATTCTCGTTTGAGATTCTTTGCAGGAAAACTTCTCTCTAAATGGGAAGGACCGTATATCATCAAGGAAGTTTATCGCTCTGGAGCCATCAAAATAAACAACTCCGAAGGCACTAATCCGAGAGTGGTGAATGGGCAAAGAGTTAAGCACTATATTTCAGGTACTCCCATTAATGTTGAAACTAATATTATTGAAACAATTACACCGGAGGAATACATAAGAGAGACCTTCCAGAACACTCCAGAACCCTGAAAAGGAAGAGGTACGTGATACGGTAAGTAAACCGACTCCAAAAATTCCATAAAAATACTTTCTATCAGTTTTGGAATATTAGAAAAAATACAAAAATAAGAAACAGCCGAGGGGACCCACGAGGTGCACACGAGGCACCAGGGCGCGCCACCCCCAGGCGCGCCCTGGTGGCTCGAGGGCCCCTCGTGAGCCTTCCCGACTCCGTTTTCTTCTGGAATACTTGTTTTGCAAGATAAAAATTCTTTATATATACTCCCAGACGTTTTGACCACCGTATCGCAGAAATCCCCTCTGTTCTTGTTTCGTGCTATTTTTCTGACAGATTCGAAAGTATGTCGTCTGAAGACTCAGATGGAGAGAGGTTCGTATCGCACTATGTTACAAATCCAAGGATCTATGGGGATATATATCCCTATGGATGGTCAGCGGAGGAGGAGCGAGATGCCAACATGAAGGGAACGGAAGACGTGAGCTCGAATGAGGAAGTTGCTCCTCTACCTCAACCGGGAGATATGCATGTGGAGTTCAAGAAGTCGAGCCTCCCAAACACAGTAAACAAATCTAAGATCCAATTTATCCCTTTCCGTCTTCTACAGGAAAACAAGAACGTATTGTGTGAGAAGATAGTGGAGCTTGAGCAAGAAATTAGCAAGTTGAAGGAAGAAAACTATGTTCTCAAGCGGAAACTGAAGGACAAGCCCACCACTTCATCACCACCATCATCAACGAAGGAAGAAACTTGAGTACATGGGTATGGGCACTCCCCTTGGCTTGTGCCAAGCTTGGGGGAGGTGCCCCGGTATCGTATCACCATCACCTTTATTATCTTTACCTATTTTTAGTTCGATCCTTAGTTATTTCGTGATCTAGTTGAATAAAAGTTTAGTATGATCTATTTTCGAGTGCTAGTTTCGTGATCTATCTATCTATGTAATTGAGTTGAGAGTTATATAATAAAGAGTAGCTTGAGTTTTTGCTTCTTTACTTTTATGTTTCAATCCTAGCAATGAAAATAATGAAAAAGATCATATGCTAATCTTATGGAAAGTAATGACATTACATAAATAAAAGTATAAGTGGTAAAATTTATTGAAAGTTAACAAACATAGTATTGGTCAATGATGCAATTCATGAAAAAATTAATAAGGGAAGAGAAGATTCACATGCAAATACACTATCTTGGACATCTTTTATGATTGTGAGCCCCCATTGAGTATTTTATGTCAAATTGTTGACGTTGGACAAGGAAGACAACGTAATGAATTATGTTTGCTTATATTCACATAGAAGCTATATTGTCATAGATATTGTCATAGATCCTCCAACATGTGGTGCTTGCCCAATATCTTTGCTAGCCAAGAAAATCCGCACCAAGTAGAGATACTACTTGTGCATCCAAAACCCTTAAACCCAGTTTCATGTCATGAGAGTCCACTATATCTATCTATGGATTGAATAAGATCCTTCAAGTAAGTTTTCATCGGTGCAAAAAAGCAATAAAAATTGCCTCTAAATGTGTATGAACTTTTATTGTAAGGGAAAATAAGCTTTGTACGAACTTGTGATGGCAAAGAAATAAAAGCAACGGACTGCATAATAAAGGTTGCTATCACAAGGGGCAATATAAAGTGATGTTCCTTTGCATTAAGAGCTTGTGCATCCAACAACAAAAAGCGCATGACAACCTCTACTTCCCTCTGCGAAGGGCCTATCTTTTACTTTTATGTATTTACTTTTTATGCAAGAGTCAATAGTGTTCTCCTCTATTCCTTTATTTTTATTTTTTTTCTCTTTTGCAAGCATCATGTGGTGGGGAAAGATCTAGGCATATATATCCAGTTGGATATGAGTGATCATGAATTATTATTGTTGACATTACCCTTGAGGTGAATAAGTTGGGAGGCAAAATTATAAGCCCCTATCTTTCTATGTGTCCGGCTGAAACTTTTTGCTCCATATATATGTTGTGAGTGTTAGCAATCATAGAAGACTATATGATGGTTGAGTATGTGGACTTGCTAAAAAGCTCCTACATGAGACCCTTCCTGAAAATATGATGAATTGCAATTGCATTGTTGACTAAGAACATAGTTTGTTAGTTTTCAAGAAAGTTTATGCCTTATACTTCGTTGTTGTGATGAATTGTTACTTGCTCATGAGAAGTTTTATGAGAATGAATATTGCTATTATAATAATGATCATGATGCTACTATGTACGTATTTTGTTTTTATCGACACCTCTCTCTCTAAACATGTGGACGTGATTATCGATATCGGCTTTCGCTTGAGGACAAGCAAGGTCTAAGCTTGGGGGAGTTGATACGTCCATTTTGCATCATGTTTTCCTACTATTATTTATAGTGTTTTTAATCAATATAACACTTTGTGGAGCAATTCTAATGCCTTTTCTCTCTTAATATGCAAGATTTACACAAGGAGGGAGATTGCCGGCAGCTGGAATTCTGGACCTGAAAAAGCTATGTCAGAGATACCTATTCTGCACATCTCCAAATGAGCTGAAATTTCATGGAGATTTATTTTGGAATAAATAAAAAATATTGGAAGAAAGAAGTACCAGAGGGGGCCACCCAGGTGCCCATGAGGCACCAGGGCGCCCCCCCAGGCGTGCCCTGGTGGCTTGTGGGGCCCCTGGCCAGCCTCCGGTGCCCACTTTCTGGTATATAAGCCCATTTGCCCTAGAAAAAATAAGGAGAAGACTTTTGGGACGGTGCGCCGCCGTCTTGAGGCGGAACTTGGGCAGGAGCACTTTTGCTCTCCGGCGGAGCGATTCCGCCGGGGATACTTCCCTCCAGGAGGGGGAAATCGGAGCCATCGACATCACCAACGATCCTCTCATCGTGGGAGGATCAATCTTCATCAACATCTTCAACAACACCATCTCATCTCAAACCCTAGTTCATCTCTTGTATTCAATCTTTGTCTCAAAACCTCAGATTGGTACCTGTGGGTTGCTAGTAGTGTTGATTACATCTTGTAGTTGATGCTAGTTGGTTTATTCGGTGGAAGATTATATGTTCAAATCCAATATGCTATTCAATACTCCTCTGATCTTGGACATGAATATGATTTGTGAGTAGTTACTTTTGTTCTTGAGGACATGGGAGAAGTCTTGTCATAAGTAATCATGTGAATTTGGTATTCGTTCGATATTTTGATGATATGTATGTTGTTGATTCTCTTAGTGGTGTCATGTGAATGTCGACTACATGACACTTCACCATCTTTGGGCCTAAGGGAATGCATTGTGGAGTAGTAATTAGATGATGGGTTGCTAGAGTGACAGAAGCTTAAACCCTAGTTTATGCGCTATTCCGTAAGGGGCTGATTTGGATCCATATGTTTAATGCTATGGTTAGATTTATCTTAATTCTTCTTTCATAGTTGCGGATGCTTGCGAGAGGGGGTAATCATAAGTGGGAGGTTTGTTCAAGTAAGAACAGCCCCCAAGCACCGGTCCACCCACATATCAAATTATCAAGGGTTTTATACATTTGTGCCCCTAACTCGAACCCACTACTCATATTTGCCCCTAATTTCAAAGCCTGCTCAAATTTGCCCCTCTGCCATTATGTGCACATACAGAAATGCCCTTCTGTGCCGTTACCGTCCAGTCAAAGCTGGTCAAAGGGCTTTGACCGTCCTGAAAAAAATAGCAAAAAAATTTGAAATTTTGTGGGATCAAAGATACTCAGGTTCGCAAGGTGTGTGGAAATTTTCGTGCTATTTGGACATTACAGGAGCTCGTGGCGAAGGAAAAACAGTAAATATGTACGCCTGTGAACAGTAAATTCAAAAAAATAGCAAGAAAATTCAAAAAAATATGAAATTTTTTGTCATCAAAGAGGCTCGGGTCCGCAAGGTGCGTGCAAATTTTTGTTATGTTTGGACATTGTAGGAGCTCGTGGAGAAAAAAACAAAATTTGGCTCGGGAAAAAACTTTGGAAAAATGACTATTTTGTTTTTTTTGCTAGAGCTCCTCGCATGTCATTTGATCACAAAAACTTGCAAGCACCATGTGAACCCAAGCCTCTTTGATGCCAAAAAATTTCATATTTTTTTGAATTTTCTTGCTATTTTATTTCAAATTTACTGTTCACAAGCATACAGATTTACTGTTTTTCCTCGCCATGAGCTCTTGGAATGTCCAAACATCACGAAAATTTGCACGCACCTTGCGCACATGAGTATCTTCGATCCCACAAAATTTTAGATTTTTTAGATTTTTTTGCTATTTTTTTCAGGACGGTCAAAGCGCTTTGACCAGACGGTAACGACACAGAAGGGCATTTCTGTATGTGCACATAACGGCAAAGGGGTAAATTTGAGTAGGCTTTGAAATTAGGGGTAAATATGAGTAGGTGGTTCAAGTTAGGTATAGAAATGCAAATGGCCCAAACCCAATTATCAAAGTAGCGAACGCGAATCAAACAAACATGATGAAAGTGACTAGATGAAATTCCCATGTGTCCTCGAGAACGCTTTGCTTATTATAAGAGATCATTTCGGCTTGTCCTTTGCTACAAAAAGGATTGGGCCACCTTGCTGCACTCTTTGTTACTATTGCTACTTGTCACTTGTTACAAATTATCTTGCTATCAAACTACTCGTTACCGATAATTTCAGTGCTTGCAGAAAATACCTTGCTGAAAACCGCTTGTCATTTCCTTCTGCTCCTCATTGGGTTCGACACTCTTACTTATCGAAAGGACTACGATTGATCCCCTACACTTGTGGGTCATCAGCATACTATCAGTAAAATATGTTGATGAAAAATAAACACATTGCAGATTCAGCAGATTAATTCGAGCCACATGGAAAAGCCATTTATCCAAGCCAAGCATGCTTAAGAACTAGGAAATATACCAATTGTTTATGTTTCTCATGTATTTAGTACAGCCAAATTCGATTTATTTCTCACATGCATAACAATACAAAATTGTACCCACAACAATTGAACATCGCATTGCAGAATTGAAGCAAAAAGTTAACTAAGCACCACAACAAATGAACCAAACAGTTAACTATGCACCACATTGCACAATAGAACATACTAGAAGATCAGACAATTAACCAAACCTAGTATGCTTAACAACTTGGAAATATAGCAATTGTATTTGTTTCTCATGTATTTTGTACATCCAAATTCGATTTATTTCTCACATGCAAGAGAATACAAAATTGCACCCACAAGAATTGAGCATCACATTGCAGAATTGAACCAAACAGTTAACTGAACATGACAACAAATTAACCAAACAGTTAACTGAGCACCACATTGCACAATATATAGAACATATATACTAGAGGATCAGATTGCATAGTAATAGTATATAGGACAATTCGCTAGAATTTGTAAAGGAAAGGCAGGAGCAACACATGCAATAGGTAAACCGAACATGCTTAACCGGCGTAGCTAGCTAGCTGAACATAGGTCCTTATAGTGAGCTAAAAAGACAAGCTACTCCTCATCGTCGGAGATATCGATGACGATGGGCTCCTTAGACTTGGAAGAGGGCGAGGCCTCCATATCGTGGGTGCCCTCCTCGTAGTGGTGAGTCTCCTGAGCCGCTCCGGGCACCAACCTGCTAGCTCTGGAGCTGAGGTAAGCACGGGCACGCTGAGAAAACACCTCGTAGTCTTCGTCGAAGGCACCGATGGTGGCCTCGAGAAAACACCATGAACTATCGTTTAAAGCAGCCAACCGCATGGCAGCGTCCGCGTGCGAGGCGTCGACGGTGGCCTCGACGGCGAGGTGCTCCTCCAAGATCTGGGGGTCGGCATGCATGGCAGCCATCGCGACCTCATCCGTGCGTGCGGCCGTTATTTGCTTCTTCGCTGCCAAATGCTCCTTGAGCTCCTGGCTATACTGCGTGCACCATGGCTTAGGGCGGCGCTTATTTGGAGGATGGGTCGGTGATTTGGGTGATAGGTGTCGCGCCGGCGGTCGGGGCATGTGGGATGTAGAAGGAGGTGGAGGATGGGGGTCGAGTGTGGATTACCTGACTAGATTGACGAGGTCGAGCAGCAGGAAGGAGCGTCGCCAACGGGGCGGCAGCGCTGCAAGCAAGCAGAGAAGGTTTGAACTTGGAATGGAAGGCGGAAACAGGGAAAATGTGGCTTTTGGTAAGGAGGGGGGGCATGGGAGGTAGATATTTCTGCGGATGCCGAAATTTTTCGCTCCGTGCAGCGAAAAACTGGCGCACAGAGTGTCATCAGACACGGTCCCTTATTCAGCACTGTGTACGATATCTGAATCACAAACGATTCATATGGCTTACCCCGTGTGTTATGAGTTTGAACGTGCAAATTTTGGTTCAAATTTCCCTGGTTACAGTGGTCATCCACGTCATTGCATAATTTGGGTACACAAAAGAGCCTACAGCACACCCACACTTCTTAATTGAGCAAGTTCAGAGATTAAACAGAGCTAGCTTACTCTAACAAAAGACCGGCGCTCTAAACAAAGACTACTACTCCGCCAGGCGCTCGTCGATTGCTACTTGTAGCTTGCGTTGGTATTTTCCCCGAAGAGGAAGGGATGATGCAGCACAGTAGAGGTAAGTATTTCCCTTAGTTATGAAACCAAGGTTATCAATCCAGTAGGAGAATCACGCAACACCTCGTTAGTAGTACCTGCACACAAACAACAAATCCTTGCACCCAACGCAAACGAGGGGTTGTCAATCCCTCAGCGGTAAGTTGCAAGATTAAATTGTATGTGATAGATAGATAGAGTGAAACAAAAATACAAAATAAAATAAATAAACAAAAAAGTGCAGCAAAATATTTTTAGGGTTTTTAATATATGATTTAGATAGACCCGGGGGCCATAGTTTTCACTAGAGGCTTCTCTCAAGAAAATAGCATACGGTGGGTAGACAAATTACTGTTGGGCAATTGATATAAAAGCAAAAATCATGACGATATCCAAGGCAATGATCATGTATATAGGCATCATGTCTGAGACAAGTAGACCGACTCCTGCCTGCATCTACTACTTTTACTCCACACATCGACCGCTATCCAGCATGTATCTAGTGTATTAAGTCTATAAAGAACGGAGTAACGCCTTAAGCAAGATGACATGAAGTAGACAAAGTAAACTCATGCATGAATAAACCCCATATTTTTACCCTTAATAGCAACGATACATACGTGTCATGTCCCTTTCTGTCACTGGGATTGAGCACCGCAAGATCGAACCCATTACAAAGCACCTCTTCCCATGGCAAGATAAATCAATCTAGTTGGCCAAACCAAATCAATAGATCGGAGAAGAAATACGAAGCTATAATAATCATGCACAAAAGAGATCAGAGAAGACTCAAATAATATTCATGGATAATCTGATCATAAACTCACAATTCATCGGATCCCAACAAACACACCGCAAAAGGTGATTACATCGGATAGAACTCCAGGAACATCGAGGAGAACATTGTATTGAAGATCGAAAAGAGAGAAGAAGACATCTAGCTACTAACTATGGACCCGAAGGTCTGTGGTAAACTACTCACGCATCATCGGAAGGGCAACAAGGTTGATGTAGAGCCCCTCCGTGATCGATTCCCCCTCCGGCGAAGCACCGGAAAAGGCCTCCAGATGGGATCTCTCGAGAACAGAAACTTGCGGCAGCGGAAAAAGTATTTCGTGGACTCCTCTATTGGTTTCACGAGTTTTGGGAATTTATAGTGGTGGAATTAGGTCAAAAGAGGCAGAGGTGGGCCCATGAGGCACCAGGGCGCGCCTGCCCCCCCCCCCCCCAGGCGCGCCCTGGTGGCTCGTGGCCACCTCCTGGGGCTTCTGGCCTTCTCCCAAAGCTTCTAGTGTTTGTTATGTCCAGAAAAAAATCTCCAAAAAGTTTCGTGGCATTTGGAGTTCGTTTGGTATTGATATTCTGTAAAACCAAAAACAGGCAGAAAACAGCAACTGGCACTAGGCACTAAGTTAATAGGTTAGTCCCAAAAAATGATATATAATTGCTGTAAATGTATATAAAAACATCCAAGATTGATAATATAACAACATGGTACAATCAAAAATTATAGATACGTTGGAGACGTATCAACATCCCCAAGCTTAATTCCTGCTCGTCCTCGAGTAGGTAAATGATAAAAACAGAATTTTTGATGTGGAATGCTGCCTATCATATTCATCATATTCTTTTTTTATAGCATGGACATTGGACTTGAATGATACAAAGCAATAGTCTATAATTTGACATGAAGATATAAATACTCAATCATGCTAACAAGCAACCATGTCTTTCAAAATATCAACGCTAAAGAAAGTTATCCCTAGCCCATTATGCTCAATCATTGATCCATTCATGAAACACACTCCATATTAGCTACATCCAATGCACAAGTATGACAATAGTGCTCTCTAGTTGGTGAGAGAAGATGGAGACTCAAATAAAAATAAAAATTGCATAAAAGTAAATAGATAGGCCCTTCGCAGAGGGAAGCAGAGATTTGCTAATGTGCCAGAGCTCAAGGCTTAAACTAGAGAGATAATTTTTTTTGAGAGGCATGCTTTTCCTGTTAACGAAAACGACCGAGAATTCCCAATATCTTCCATGCTAGACACATCATAGGCGGTCCCCAAACAGAAAGTAAAGTTTATTTCCTTTCCACCATTCTTTCACAATCCATGGCTAGCCGTATCGACGGGTGCCCTCCATACCAACACTTTCCAAGGAATTTTGTTGTTATTAATTTTTGATTCATTGTGGGACTGGGCATCCCTATTACCAGCCACTCTCTCGTGCAATGACAAGTGAATAAACACTCATCATGAGAATAACACACCTAGCATGGAAAATATTGGCCACCCCCAGCCGCTTCATGAGCGATACGGGCACAAAAAACGGAAAAAATATTTTGAAAATTAGAGTTGGCACACACAAATTTACTTGGAACGGCATGGGAATACCGCATATAGGTAGATATAGTGGACTCATTTGGCTCAACTTGGGTTTAAGGAGTTTGGATGCACAAGCAGTATTTCCGCTTAGTACAAATGAAGGCTAGCAAATAGATTGAGAAGAAACCAACCAAAAAATGAAAATGGTCATAAACATGCAGTGAACATAACTAACACCGAATAATGCACCATAAGTAGGATATAATTTCGTTGCATAACTATTGACTTGATGTGCATGCATAGGGAATCACAAACCTTAACACTAATATTTTTACTAAATCACAATTACTCACTAACATGACTCACATATCATCATCTCCATATCGCAAAATTATTGCAAGGAATCACACTTATCATATCCAATGATCTATATGAAAGTTTTTATTATATCCCTCTTGAATATTCATCACTTTGGGACCAAATTCATATCTTGTGCAAATTACCATTACTATCATCAACTCTCAAAAAGATTTAAGTGAAGCATGAGAGTGCAAATATTTCTTCAAAATTTTAATCTTGTCAACTCTCAAAATAATATAAGTGAAACATGAAAGTTTATTTCTTCAAAATATAGCCACCACCGTGCTCAAAAAGATTTAAGTGAAGCACTAGAGCAACTGCCTAGCTCAAAAAATTTAAGTGAAGCACATAGAGTATTCTAACAAATTATGATGAACATGTGGCTCTCTCAAATTGGTGTGTCCAGCAAAGATGATTGTGACAAACTAAAAAGCAAACAAAGCAAAGACTCATATAATACACGACGCTCCAAGCAAAACACATATCATGTGACGAATAAAAATATAGCTCCAAGTAAAATTACCGATGGTTGGTAGAAGAAAGAGGGGATGCCCCAGCTTAAACGCTTGAGTCTTCCTTGAATATTACCTTGGGGTGCCTTGGGCATCCCCAAGCTTAGGCTCTTGACACTGCTTATTCCTTCATCCATCGTGATCTCACCCAAAACTTGAAAACTTCAATCACACAAAACTCAACAAAACCTTCGTGAGATCCGTTAGTATAACAAAATAAATCACTACTTTAAGTACTGTTGCAAACCTGTTCATATTTTATTTTTGCATTATACCTACTGTATTATAACTTCTCCATGGCTTATACCCCCCGATACAATCCATAGTTTCATCAAAACAAGCAAGTAGTGCATCAAAAACAGAATAGTCTGTAGCAATCTATTTAAAAGCCATACTTATCTAATTCTAAAAATTCTGAAAAATTAGGACAACGTGGGAAATTCATATACCAGTACTGTGTAAAACATTCAGATTTTTTTGATGCTCCAGTACAGAACCAAAATTCCAGCACTGGACGCAAAACTTTCTGTTTTCCAAACAGCATCAATTATACTATCTTCCAAATCATCCTAAAGGCTTTACTTGGCACAAACACTAATTAAAAACACAAAAACACAATCATAACAGTAGCATAATTGTGAAAACACACAATAACAGAAACAAAAGGTAAAATTTTATTTTATTCATTGGGCTGCCTCCCAACAAGCGCTATTGTTTTATGCCCCTAGCTAGGCATAATGCATAGTTTCAAGTGTTGTCATCTTTCAAGTTGATTCCATAAGTGGCCCTCATAATGGATTCATATGGTGCTTTAATTCTTTTCCTAGGGAAATGCTCCATACCCTTTTTTAATGGAAACTGAAATTTTATATTCCCTTCTTTCATGTCAATAACAACACCTATGGTTCGTAAGAACGGTCTACCAAGTATTATGGGGCAAGAAGAATTGCCGCATTCAATGTCAAGTACAATAAAATCAACGTGTACATAGTTCCTATTTGCAAGAATAAGAACATCATTAATTCTATCCAAAGGCTTTTTAATAGTAGAATCCGCCAAGTGCAAATTAAGAGAACATTCATCTATATTGGTAAAACCTAGCACATCACATAGAGATTTTGGAATTGTGGAAACGCTAGCGCCTAAATCACATAAAGCATTACACTCATAATTTTTAATTTTAACCTTAATGATGGGTTCCCATTCATCATATAATTTTCTAGGAATAGAAATTTCTAGTTTTAGCTTTTCTTCTAACGCTTTCATCATTGCTTCTACGATGTGTTTAGTAAAAGCCTTGTTTTGCTCATAAGCGTTGGGTGAATTTAACATGGATTGTAACAAAGAAATGCACTCAATCAAGGAACAATTATCATAATTAAAATCTTTGTAATCCGAGAGAGTGGGTACATCACTAGTTAAAGTTTTTACCTCTCCAAACCCACTTTTAGCAATTTCCTTATCAAGATTTTCACCCTCCGAATTATGGGGACGCTCTTTAGCTAAAGTTGACTCTTCTTCAGTCCCCTTTTCATCAAGTTTAATATTGCTAAGCAAAGAATCAATAGATGAAACACCAATCATTTTAATATCCTCATCATTACTACGATAGAAACCGGGAGGAATTGCTTTTTCTAAAAATTCTCGTTTAGCTTTTAGCATGGCGGTTCTTTTCTTACTCTCATCCATGGAGACATATAAAGTTTTAATTGACTCATAATATAACTTTTGGGTGGCAAAATTTTAGTCTTAAGATTTTCCACATCATGAATAATTCTATCAATGCTCCTAGACATATCATCAATTTTACTCAATTTTTCTTCTATCGTAGTGTTGGAAACTTTTTGAGCATTAATAAATTCTTTAATATTACTTTCAAGACCAGAGGGCATCCTATTATTATTATTATAAGGATTACCATAGGAATTGCCATAACTATTAGAAGAATTTCCAGGGAACGGCCTAGCGTTGAAATTACCTCTATAAGCATTACTATTAAAATTGTTTCGCGAGACAAAATTCACATCTACAGGATCATTTTGTTTCTCAATCAAAGTGGATAGAGGCACATCATTAGGATCAATAGGAGCATTTTTGCTAGCAACCAATTTCATAAGCGCATCAACTTTATCACTCAAAGTATTAATTTCTTCTACAGAATTCACTTTTTTACTAGTAGGAACTCTTTCAGTATGCCATTGTGAATAATTTGCCATAATATTATCAAGCAATTTAGTAGCTTCTCCCAAAGTAATTTCCATAAAAGTACCACCCGCGGCGGAATCTAAAAGATTTCTAGAGACAAAATTTAATCCTGCATAATTTTTTTGTATGATCATCCATAAATTTAAACCATGAGTAGGGCAATTTCTTATCATTAATTTCATCCTTTCCCAAGATTGGGCAACATGTTCATGATCAAGTTTCTTAAAATTCATAATTTGATTTCTAAGAGAAATGATTTTTGCGGGAGGAAAATACTTAGTAATAAAAGCATCTTTACACCTATCCCAAGAATCGATACTATTTCGTGGTAAAGATGAAAACCAAAATTTTGCACGATCCCGCAATGAGAATGGGAATAATTTTAATTTCACAATATCATTATCCACATCTTTTTTCTTTTGCATATCACACAATTCTACGAAAGTGTTTAGATGGGATGCAGCATCTTCATTAGGACTACCAGAAAATTGTTCTTTCATAACAAGATTTAACAAAGCGGCATTAATATCACAAGTCTTCGCACTAGCGGCGGGAGGAGCAATTGGAGTACTAATAAAATCATTATTATTTGTATTGGAAAAATCACACAATTTTGTATTTTCTTGAGACATCGTGGCTACGCAAACAAGATAACAAGCAAGCAAACAAGAAAAAGGCAAACGGAAAATATTTTTGTATTTTTGTAAAAACTTTTTAGAAGTGGGGGAGATGAAAACGAGACGCAAATAAAGTAAATGCAAGGAGATGAGAGTTTATGCGAAGGTACTTGACAGATGTTGATGATGTCTCCCCGGCAACGGCGCCAGAAATTCTTCCTGCTACTTGTAGCTTGCGTTGGTATTTTCCCCGAAGAGGAAGGGATGATGCAGCACAGTAGAGGTAAGTATTTCCCTCAGTTATGAAACCAAGGTTATCAATCCAGTAGGAGAATCACGCAACACCTCGTTAGCAGTACCTGCACACAAACAACAAATCCTTGCACCAACGCAAACGAGGGGTTGTCAATCCCTCGGCGGTAAGTTGCAAGATTAAATTGTATGTGATAGATAGATAGATTGAAACAAAAATACAAAATAAAATAAATAAAGAAAAAAGTGCAGCAAAGTATTTTTAGGGTTTTTAATATATGATTTAGATAGACCCGGGGGCCATAGTTTTCACTAGAGGCTTCTCTCAAGAAAATAGCATACGGTGGGTAGACAAATTACTGTTGGGCAATTGATAGAAAAGCAAATAATCATGACGATATCCAAGGCAATGATCATGTATATAGGCATCACGTCCGAGACAAGTAGACCGATGTGACGCCCCCGGCTTAATCGTGCACTAATCATACACGCAAATGCACACGATCAAGCCTAAGGACTCACTTGAAGATATCACAACACAACTCTAAACACAAATAAAATAATACAAGCTTTATATTACAAGCCAGGGGCCTCGAGGGTTCGAATACATAAGCTCGATGTCATACAAGCATCAGCGGAAGCATCAGGTATCTGAGTACAGACACAAAGTTAACAGATAAGCCTTTAAGAAGGCGGGGCAAAATAAAACACTGGATCGAAAGGCGCAGGCCTCCTGCCTGGATGCCTCCTAACTACTCCTGGTCGTCGGATGGCTCCTCGTAGTAGTAGTCTGCAGAGGGGTAGTAGTAGTATCCGCCAGGGGTGTAGTAGTGGTAGTCATCGCCGGCTGGCGCAACTGGCTCCTGGGCTCCGTCATCTGGTCTCATCAATTGTGTATGGGGAAAAAGGGGAAGCAAAGAAACCGTGAGTACTCATCCAAAGTACTCAGCAAGACTGACATCAAATCTATTCTAAATATGCAACATTATCAAAGGAAGGCTGTATATGTGGACTGATTTGCAGAAATGCCAGAATAGAAGGGAAAAGCCTAGCCTATCGAAGACTAGCATCTTCAGGGTCTTGCAGCATTAGAAGAGTAAAGATTAGTACATAAATATAGTAGTATCAACAATTAGCAACAACGCCCAGAGATCCTTCCTTGACTCCCTGCGAGAAAGCGATCCCGGAGCTAACATATTCAACCCATTTCTAGTTGTAGAAGATCGGGATATTCTCCGAGCGTCCTGTTACCGTGGACACGGCTATTCGAATAGATATACTTCCCTGCAGGGGTGCACCAACTTACCCAACACGTTCGATGACTCTGGCCGGACACACTTGCTCAGTCGATGCCCGGCCTCGGACTATCGACACGTCGTAGCCCTACCTAGGTCCAATAGAGAGGCCAGCACGCCGGTCTACATCCTAAGCACTCAGGGGTCTTGGGCCCATCGCCCTTTGCACTCCTGCGCGTTGCGTGGGCGGCCGGGAGCAGACCTAGCCCCCTTAATACAAGCGCGGGCGTTACCAGTCCAACCCGGCGCGTAGCGCTCAATCGCTGACATCTGAAGAACTTCGGCTGATACCACGACGCCGAGTACCCATATTATTCCCACGTGCTGGTTAGCGTGAAAAGGCTAGAGGCCTACTCAGATTACATATCCTAACCCATTAGTGCATTTGGAGCGCGCGGTAACGAGCAGAGACTCACGATCCTGTGACCCCGTCGCCCTGTCTCGTGGACTTACGGCAAGGGCTAAGAATGCCCGGCCGTGCCACGTATTCATCTCTTGGGCACCCTCATGGTCAACCCGACAACATATCTCTCGCGGGTACCCCTCTGGGCCGACCCGTCTTTATCAAGTATCAGTAATAAAGTGCAAGTAACCGTGTGTTTATAACATCAAGCAGGAATCCGAGGAATCACCCTCGTTGGATTCCCACTCGATGATCCCGTCAGAGTGAACCCGGAGGAATCACCCTCGATGGTATTCACACTTGCGGGGTTGCATGACAGAAGCTTTATCGGGGGTGGTGAAAGAGGAATCACCCTCAGTATCCCACAACCGACTAGTTGCACTACAGAGGCAACATCAGGAGTGAGATAAGAGGTATCACCCTCGGCACTCGATGGTAGCTCTGCAGAGTCGAGCATCTTAGGGTGTGTGAAGTGTAGTGCTGGTCTCAGCCCGACGATCACATCGATCGGGACACAGGTACTAAAGCGGGGCAACTACAGCAAGGAAGAGGGGCCACAGATGGTTCACTACCTTCCAACCTGTACTAAGCATTTTGGATATCAGGCAGGTATCAATAACAGTTACAAGGACAGGCTATGCATCAGAATAGGATAAAACAATAGCAGTAGCAAATTCTAATGCAAGCAGGAGGGAGAGAGAATAGGTGATATAGGCATGCGTCAAGGGGGGTTGCTTGCCTGGAAGCTCTGCGGCAAAAGAGGGATCGTCAGTGGTGTCGTCGGTCTCCTGAGCTGCGTCGGTCTCGGGTGCTATCGGAATAGAAGAGGGGGAAGAAACAATAAATAAAGGCAAATAATGCAACACAGATGCATGGCATGGTAGTATGCAATGTTAGTGGTGATCTAATGCATTGCTACATGTCGCAGACGAATCGGGAAAATATCTGGGATATTTTTCGGCGTTTAGGCTGATTTCGGTATACTGAATCGGAGGGGACGGATCCATGTTCAGGTAGTTAGGAGTGATGGACAAGCATTTCGACTGCGTATTCGGATTCGTCTCATAATTCTGAGCAACTTTCAAGTAGAAAGTTTTTCGATCCGAGCTACAGTTTAATTTCTACGAATTTCCGAAGTTTTTAGCATTTTCTGAAATTTAAATCAATTTAGGAAATAACAGAAAATACTAATTACGTCAGCGTGATGTCACTGTGATGTCAGTGAGTCAAACCGCCTGGTCCAGGTCAAACCTGACCTGCGGGACCCACCTGTCATAGACAGTGGGTTAAACAGAGTTAGTTTTAACCTAAACAGAATTAGTTAGCTAGTGGGCCCGGCCTGTCAGCGTCTGATCTAATTAACAGAGTTAGTCCAATTAACTTCTAACAGTGATTAGCCACGCGGGCCCACACGTCAGCGACTGTAGTAAACAGTAACCGCGCGTTGACCCGGCCAACGAAGTCAAACGAACGGCGGGGCCCACTGTCAGCGACTCGGGGCGGGCCCCACACGGCGACATGTCGGACGCCGGCGCCGGAACAGGCTCCGGCGAGCCTCTCGCGGTGGCGCGACGCCGGTGAGCCTCGGAATCGGCCGTCCGGCCTCGGATTGAAGCACGCGAACGCGCATTCGAGAGCCCAGGCCAAGCCGCGTGCAACGGCGGCACTGGCGGGACCCGGGTGGCGCACAACGTCGACGGCGACCGAACGAACGGACGCCAGAGTTCGGAGCTGCACGGAGTCGGGCAAAACGGGAACGAAACGAGGCGGGGCTTGGCGCGCTCAAACCCTAGAATCGCACTGGGCGCTCTGACGCGGCCAGTTGCTAGCGACGGAGGCTATAGCGACGGCGAGCATAGCGGCGGCGGCGCTCCGCTCGGGCGACCATGGCGCATGTAGCTAGCGTCAAGGATTCGAGGCAAAAACCAGGGGGGAGGTCGCGTGGCTCACCAGTGGAGCACACGGTAGCTCGTCGATGAGTTTAGGAGCAGCAGTGCCGAGGTACGGGTCGGGGAAGCTCCGGTGACCGCGGGCGTTGACGGCGTCGATTGGCTCGATGGAGAGCTCCCCGGTGGAAGCTGGACCTTGGAGAGGATGAGGACAACGCAGGGGGAGCTCCTAGCCACGATCACGGGCGCCAGAGGGCTCGGTGGCTACGGCGTGAGAGGCGCGGCGACGGGTTCGTTCGGTGGCGGTGGAAACGAGAGAGGGAGAGCGAGGGGAAGAGGGGGAGAGTGGCCAGGGGGTGGTTGTAGGCGGCCTTATCCCCTCCGGCCACCCACTCCATCGCCGTGGCAGCCGGTGAATGGAGCGGCGCGCTCCCAGCCATGGCGATCGCGACAGAGAGGCGGGAGCAGGTGAGAACGACGACCCAGACGGGCTGGGCCGTCGCCTGTAGCACTGGGCCTTAGCACGGTAGGGTTTTTCCCTTTTTCCATTTCCTGTTTTTCTTCTGTTTTCCTTTTATTTAATAAACAGAGAGAGGAAGAAGAATAATTGGGCATCCAAATGACTTAGGAAAAATGTGGAGCTGGCCCACAAAAATCCACTGTATTTTTAGGCAGTGCCACAAATATTTTGGGAGGCAGAGGAATTCAAATGCATTTTTCATAAATGAATATGCAATTATAATTGCTGGATTTGCACTGGATTAAATGCTACTGTCCATTTTAGCAACATAGGGATGTTGTTTTCCTGAACAACAAATTGTTTTGGAATTTATGCTAAATGATGAACATTTTTCCAGCAACTTTTGAGCAACTTCAAAATTCACTTGTGATTTGAATTTGAATTCAGTGGTAGAATTTGAAATGAGATATTAATCCGACTTGATTATCATTGCAAATCTCAGATGACTTGGCATTAATATAGTGGATCACTGTAGCTCATTACATAGGGGTGTTACAACCGACTCCTGCCTGCATCTACTACTATTACTCCACGCATCGACCGCTATCCAGCATGCATCTAGTGTATTAAGTCCATAAAGAACGGAGTAACGCCTTAAGCAAGATGACATGATGTAGACAAAGTAAACTCACGCATGAATAAACCCCGTCTTTTTACCCTTAATAGCAACGATACATACGTGTCATGTCCCTTTATGTCACTGGGATTGAGAACCACAAGATCGAACCCATTACAAAGCACCTCTTCCCATGGCAAGATAAATCAATCTAGTTGGCCAAACCAAATCAATAGATCAGAGAAGAAATACGAAGCTATAATAATCATGCATAAAAGAGATCAGAGAAGACTCAAATAATATTCATGGATAATCTGATCATAAACTCACAATTCATCGGATCCCAACAAACACACCGCAAAAAGTGATTACATCGGATAGAACTCCAAGAACATCGAGGAGAACATTGTATTGAAGATCGAAAAGAGAGAAGAAGCCATCTAGCTACTAACTATGGACCCGAAGGTCTATGGTAAACTACTCATGCATCATCGGAAGGGCAGCAAGGTTGATGTTGAGCCCCTCCGTGATCGATTCCCCCTCCGGCGGAGCACCGGAAAAGGCCTCCAGATGGGATCTCTCGAGAACAGAAACTTGCGGCGGCGGAAAAAGTATTTCGTGGACTCCTCTATTGGTTTCCCGATTTTTGGGAATTTATAGTGGTGGAATTAGGTCAAAAGAGGCAGAGGTAGGCCCACGAGGCACCAGGGCGCGCCTGCCCCCCCCCCTCCCAGGAGCGCCCTGGTGGCTCGTGGCCACCTCCTGGGGCTTCTGGCCTTCTCCCAAAGCTTCTAGTGTTTGTTATGTCCAGAAAAAAATCTCCAAAAAGTTTCATGGCATTTGGACTTCGTTTGGTATTGATATTCTGTAAAACCAAAAATAGGCAGAAAACAGCAACTGGCACTGGGCACTAAGTTAATAGGTTAGTCCCAAAAAATGATATATAATTGCTATAAATGTATATAAAAACATCCAAGATTGATAATATAACAACATGGAACAATCAAAAATTATAGATACGTTGGAGACGTATTATCGATCTCCGCCGCCACCTCCATGTCCAGCTCGCGCCCGACGATCTCCTGGGGAAGGGGCTCCATAGCATCCGTCGCACCATACTCGACAAGCATCTCACCATCCGCGTCCGCCATCTCTTTGGAAAAGGCCGCCACGAGTTGGGCATGGGCGGCCATGGTCTGGGCTTGGACGGGCTCCATCGCGGCAAGGTATGCCGTGAATGAACGGACGGCTGCTCGAACACTCTCGGCGATTGCCAACTCTTCGGCCGTGGGTTCCCGACCATTGTCAGAGAAGCTTCGTGCGATTTGTGCAGTGACTGCCAGGAGCTGGGCGTGGGCGGCCTCGACATGGGCGTGGGCGGCCTTCATCAGGGCTAAGGCGGCCGCTGCGGAACGGACAGCTGATATCCCGCTCTCGCCATTTGCTATCCCCGTCGCAAATGTTGCTGCCGCCATCTGAGCTGCAGTAGCGGCCGTTTCAGCTGCCGTAGTCGCCCAGTCGCAGATTGTGGTTGCGCTCATGTAGGTTGTGAGCACGCTCATGGAGGCTGCGGCCACGCTCTCGCCGGAGTGGGCGCCGAAGTTGCCCTCACGACGCGGGTCCACGTCCCCATCTTTGACCGGTGACAATTGAACAGTGAAATGATATTTGGGGAGCTAGTTTGCTTGACGCGCCAGCAGTTGACTGTAGCCGACGAACCTTCTCATGTAAGCCATATATGACGGTGCTCCAAGATATTTTGTACTGCATCTCACACGGTTGGTGATAATAAACTATGTGTGATGTACTTGATTTTTCGTCTTGATTTGAAATACGGAATGGGGTCACATTGCCAAAAGACGGTGTTTGAATTACTAGAACATTTATCTGCAGTGAACATACAACTATAGGAGTGTCGTAATTTTTTTTGGAATTATTCGGGGTTCGTTTGGACATTTTTATACATTAACTGAGTTTTCTAGGCATTTTATGTGCATAATTGAAATTTGAAATACAGGCACATGCTCCGGTGCACCTAAATGGGTTCAAAAATCATATATGCGTCCTTGGGTGCATGCTTAGGTCCCATGCAAGAAATGGGAATGAATTTCAAACACCTCGGCATCGTGGCTCCACCGCAAACGTTGAGATACTTGGTTTTGAAATTCTAGTAATCCAAAACTCGTCTGAAATTCATGAAACTTGGCATGCTATCATGGAATGGCACAACATGTTGTGGTAAAATTTTTGTCCCATTTGGGGCAGGTTTTGGTATAAGCTTCTCACAAACCAGAGCTTCTCATAAGAAGCCTCATGGTTTCGGTAGGGAACATGTCACCTTTGTGGACGAAACGACATTCGTTGCCTCTTCTTGCCTTCAATTTTTTCTCTAGAGGCAACATAAACCAATAGGAGTGTCGTGTTAAATTTTGGAATTATTCAGGGTTCGTTTGAACATTTTTATACATTAACTGAGTTTTCCAGGCATTATATGTGCATAATTCAAATTTGAACTACAGGCACATGCTCTGGTGCACCAAAATGGTTGAAAAATCATATATGTGTCCTTGGGTGCATGCTTAGGTCCCATGCAAGAAATGGGAATGAATTTCAAACACCTCGGCATCGTGGCTCCACCGCAAACGTTGAGATACTTGGTTTTGAAATTCTAGTAAATCCAAAACTCGTCTGAAATTCATGAAACTTGGCATGCTATCATGGAATGGCACCAACATGATGTGGTAAATTTTTTGTCCCGTTTGGGGCAGGTTTTGGTATAATCTTCTCACAAACCAGAACTTCTCACAAGAAGCCTCATGGTTCCGGTAGGGAACGTGTGTCACCTTTGTGGATGAAATGACAATCGTTGCCTCTTCTCGCCTTGATTTTTTTTCTAGATGCAACATAGACCAATAGGAGTGTCGTGTTAAAATTTGGAATTATTCGGGGTTCGTTTGGACATTTTTATACATTAACTGAGTTTTCTAGGCATTTTATGTGCATAATTCAAATTTGAACTACAAGCAGATGCTCCGGTGCACCAAAATGGGTTGAAAAATCATATGTGTGTCCTTGGGTGCATGCTTAGGTCCCATGCAAGAAATGGGAATGAATTTCAAACACCTCGGCATCGTGGCTCGGCCGCAAACGTTGAGATACTTGGTTTTGAAATTCTAGTAAATCCAAAACTTGTCTGAAATTCATGAAACTTGGCATGCTATCATGGAATGGCACCAACATGCCGTGGTAAATTTTTTGTCCCATTTAGGGCAGGTTTTGGTATAAGCTTCTCACAAACCAGAGCTTCTCACAAGAAGCCTCGTGGTTCCGGTAGGGAACGTGTGTCACCTTAATTTGTGGACAAAACGACATTCGTTGCCTCTTCACGCCTTGATTTTTTTTCTAGATGCAACATGGACCAATAGAGTGTCGTGTTAAAATTTGGAATTATTCGGGATTTGTTTGGACATTTTTATACATTAACTGAGATTTCTAGGCATTTTATGTGCATAATTCAAATTTGAACTACATGCACATGCTCCGGTGCACCAAAATGGGTTGAAAAATCATATATGTGTCCTTGGGTGCATGTTTAGGTCCCATGCAAGAAATGGGAATGCATTTCAAACACCCAGGCTTCGTGGCTCGGCCGCAAACATTGAGAAACTTGGTTTTTAAATTCCTGTAAATCCAAAACTCCACTGAAATTCATGAGAGTTGGCATGGTGTCATGAAATGGCACCACCATGCTGTGGTAAAAAATTGTCCAATATGAGAGAAGGCGCACACATTAACAGCCACAACCAACATAGCCATTCTGGAACAAATAGCTGTCATGTTATCATCACAAACGGTTGTACAGTATTATTTAAATCATGGGCGTTCTACTGACCATTTACGTGCCGCCACGTGTCCTACTTTTTTATTGGCAAGGAGGTGCCGTGCGGGCAGCTGTTTGAGTAGACAGGAGGCATGCGAGCGAAGTCCGCGACACAGGCTGACCGGGAGGCATGTGACCAGTCCTGCGCTGCGTTGGCTGACCGGGAGGCTTGCGACCAGTCCTCCGCTATGCAGGCTCAACGGGAGGCGTGCGAGCACTACGCTGCGCAGGCTCACCAGGAAGCGAGCCCTTTGACCTCCATCGCCGCCCGCCTCGCTCTCAACTTCTCCATTAATGGCGCCCGAGCCGCTGTTTAATAGGCGGCCTTACTGATCTCTCTTCGCCTCCCATTCCCCTCTCGCCCGAATCCTATCTTCTAGAGCTCCACCTACGCCATGGCGCACAAGGATCATCTGCCACTAGTCTTCCGGTTTGGTGAAGTCAACTCCGAGCCAGAGGAGATAGAAAATAAGGAGGAATGGGACCTCAGGAACATGGCCCTGAACAAGCTGGCCACGGCGGATGCTACCCCCGCGCCCGTCCCAGCTCCCTTCCTCGCGCCCGCACCATCGACCATCCCCGTGGCATTGACGGGATGGTTGCCGAGCACCATCGCAGCGCTGGAAGTCGCGGGCGTCAGCGAGGTCCCCGCGGACCCGTGCAAGCTCATGTACGTGCCAGCGCCCCAGCACCCACCGCGGCGCCGGTCCCCGTGCGCTTGCCTGTACCCGCCGCGCCCCCCTCAGCATCATGGGACGCCACCATCGACCGCTACCTCGCAGCGCCGCGAGTTGCCGCCCCCCCCCCCCCCGCCCCCGCCCGTCGATCGCGCGACGAACGACTCTTGGATTTGCAAGTCCAGAACATTCTGGGATGGCTTGAAGACTTGAACAACGGCGTCCCGGAGGATGACAACGCCGGCACAGCATGCCGCCGCCGCCGCAATTAGTTTTTTTGTTTAATATTGTATCTCGATCATATGAATGTAAAATCACAGTGTCACTAAATGAAATCTATGGTTTTGATCAACTTAGCATTTTTTTCTCTGAATGTACAGACTTATCAAAGTAAAAAAAATCATCAATGTTTTTCTCTGAATAAAACACTCATCACAAACATTTCAGACTGAACACCCGTATGCAAAGCGAGAGCTGGGTTCCTTCGCAGCTAAGCCAAGGGAAAATGTGGCGCGCATGTTTTGTGCATCCCTTCATTGCAAACGTTTCAGACTGAACACCCGTATGCAAAGCGAGAGCTGGGTTCCTTCGCAACTAAGCCAAGGGAAAATGTGGCGCGCAGGTTTTGTGCATCTCTTCATCGCAAACGATTTTGCATGATGACCCGTGTGCAACGACGTACAAACAATGTGGTAAGATTTGCATCAGTCATATTGGGTATATTTGCCATTTGTCAAATTGGAAAAATTGGCATTTGTCAATCTAGTAACATTGCCATTTGTCAACCTTGTAACACTGCCATTTGTGATCCTAAAAAAAACACTGCCATTTGTCAAATTTTGTAGCTAAAAATCACTAGTACTGTATAATTTTTGTAAATGAAATTCAGTAAGCATAGATTTCATTCATAGATTAAGCAGTCGTTCTTTATCCAAACAGTTCAGCTCGACAGCTGAACCGAACAAACTTTTACCCAATTGTTGCCAACCACATACTGAAATAGCTAGTTCAACTATATGTACTAGCTAATTTTAAGTATGCAGTACAGTTCAACCATATCTATAGTCAGATGAACTGAACAAATAGCTCCTAAATACTACTACTACAGAGGGGCTTTGTACTACTTCCAGCAGCCTCTCCTCTGCCGAGCGCGCTCAGTAAGAGGCAGAGGAGGAGGAGCCTACCGACGAGCTGGAGAAGTGGAATCCGGCGCCTGCCGCTGCTGCACCTTTAGCGACGCCCAGCTCGAACGTCCTCTGCCGCTCCAGACGATCCCTCTCAAAGTGGTGGGACTCCTTGTTGATCTCCGCATTCCGCGCCACTGCGGCGGCTTCTGCTGCGACCACGGCGGCGGTAAGACTCTTTGCGTGCTCGACCAGGCGCTCCTCCTCCTCCCATAGGAACTCGATGTAGCGCGCAGCAAGGTCGCTGAGGCACATATGGGCCTCCACATCCTGCCTTCAAACCACGGTGGCGGAGCGGGTGATGACCTTGGCGGTCGACGGTGGGGTGGCGGCCATGGCGACCGACGGTGGGATGGTGGCCACCTCCCGCCTTCGGGCCGCGGTGGCGGAGCGGGTGATGGCCACGGCGGCCGACGGTTTGGTGGCGGCCACGACGGCCACCACCTGCCTTCGGGCCGCGGTGGCGGAGCGGGCGATGGCCCTGGCGGCCGACGGTGGGGTGGCGGCAACGGCGGCCGGCAACAGCTGCCGTCGGGCAGCGACGGCGGAGCGTGTGGCGGGTGTTGTGCGCACACCCAACAGGGACACTACACACAGTACACGCCACCGGGGACTGCGCCACTGCCGCGGTGTGGCCTCCCAGCTGGAGCTGTCCTCAGATGACGGTGAAGTGGCTGAGCGACGACGACAGACCAGTGCCATTAGCGATGGTGGGAGAAGCAGATGAGATAAGCTACGAGGAGGGAGGGGAAAATGCGATGCCGACTCGCCGGCCATGACTATTTATATAGCAGGCCGGTAAGCACAAGGGTTTTGGGGGATTTCGCCGAGTCGGGCGGGAAGATTGCACGGTTGTGCGCGGGAACCTGCACGGTTGCGCGGGAACAGGCTCACTTTTACGCCTCTTTGAGCTAATGTTTGGCCAACAGAAAGCCTGTGCGGTGCTCAAGCTTGCGCTCGAAGCCTTCTGCGGCAGCGCGGTGACAAGATGTGCGAGAGGAGGACGAAATGACACGTACACATATGGTTAATAAAAAATATGTTTGCGATTTAATTACCTAGCACACGGCCGCTCTCTACGCAGCGTCGCGAACGTTTGTTCGCCCACTGTGTGATGTGGAACGCGATGTAGTTTCACATCATGCCACCGGCTCGCAACTGCCGACCGGCTTGTAGACGGCCATTCCTTGTGTGTTCAACTAATCTATGAGTGTTGTTGCTCGCGGTTGAGGCAGCCGTGGCATGCTCTGCTCGCGTCCTGCCGCGCACGCTCTGCTCGCGTCCTGCTGCTACTTGTGAACTGCGTTGGGATTTCCCCGAAGAGGAGAGGATGATGCAGTACAGTAGAGGTAAGTATTTCCCTCAGTTAAGAACCAAGGTTATCAATCCAGTAGGAGAACCACACAGAACCTCGTTAGCAGCACCTACACACACAAAAGCAAACACTTGCACCCAACGCAAATAAGAGGGTTGTCAATCCCCTTAGCGGTTATTTTCAAGGATTAATTCTGATAGTGATAGATTGAAAAGTAAATTGTAAAATAACATAAAAGTAAATAAATTGCAGCAAGGTATTTTTGGATTTTAATATATAATAAAAGTAGACCCAGGGGCCATAGTTTTCACTAGAGGCTTCTCTCTCGAACACATAGCATACGGTGGGTAAACAAATTACTGTTGTGCAATTGATAGAAAATCGCATAGTTATGACGGATTCATGGCAATGATCATGTATATAGGCATCACGTCCGAGACAAGTAGACCGACTCCTGCCTACATCTACTACTATTACTCCACCCATCTACTACTATTACTCCACCATGCATCTAGGGTATTAAGTATAAAACAGAGTAACGCCTTAAGCAAGATGACATGATGTAGACAAAGTAAACTCAAGCAATATGATTAAGCCCCATCTTTTTATCCTTAATGGCAGCAATACAAATACGTGTCATGTCCCTTTCTGTCACTGGGATTGAGCACCGCAAGATTGAACCCATCACAAAGCACCTCTCCCATTGCAAGATAAATCAATCTAGTTGGCCAAACCAAACGGATAGATCGGAGAGAAATACAAAGCTATAACAATCATGCATAAAATATTTCAGAGAAGACTCAAATATTTCTCATGAATAATCTGATCATAAACCCACAATTCATCGGATCCCAACAAACACACCGCAAAAGAAGATTACATCGAATAGAACTCCAAGAACATCGAGGAGAACATGGTATTGAAGATCAACGAGAGAGAAGAAGCCATCTAGCTACTAGCTATGGACCCATAGGTCTGTGGTAAACTACTCACACATCATCGGAAGGGTAGCAAGGTTGATGAAGAAGCCCTCCGTGATCGATTCCCCCTCCGGCAGAGTACTCGAAAAGGGCTCCAGATGGGATCGCGGAAGAACAGAGGCTTGCGGTGGCGGAAAGGTTTTCTCTTCTGTCTTTTTGGTATACGGGGAATATTTTGGAATTTATAGCGCTGGAATTAGGTCAAGAGGTGACACGAGGGGCCCACAAGCCTGGGGGGTGCGCCTACCCCCTTAGGCGCGCCCTCCGGGCTTGTCGCTCCCTCATGACTCTTCTGGTCTTCTGCTGAAGCTTCTAGGTTCCCTTCTGGTCCAGAAAAAATTAATCCAAAGTTTTTTCTTAGTTTGGACTGCGTTTGATAATGATTTTCTGAAAAGGAAAATACAGGCAAAAAACAACAACTGGCACTGGGCACTAGGTTAATAGCTTAGTCCCAAAAAATGATATATAATTGCATATAAAACATCCAAGATTGATACTATAATAGCATGGAACAATCAAAAATTATAGATACGTTGGAGACGTATCAAGCATCCCCAAGCTTAATTCCTGCTCGTCCTCGAGTAGGTAAATGATAAAAACAGAATTTTTGATGTGGAATGCTACCCAACATTTTTATTATGTAACCTCTTTACAGCATATAAGTTGTGAAGCGATGAATTAACAATATCAACATAATAATATCCATGAACATAAGAAGCATAATCATTAACTTTCAAAATATACGATCCTTAACGAGTGTTATCCCTACTCACTTTCTCATATTAATCATGGCATGACTCTATCTCCACCGCAAATATATAAATAGTGAGCACCCTGGTGTCAAATCAGACAATTGGATCGTACTTCTAACGCGCTTCAACATTTTCAACTCTCACGCAATACATGAGCGCAAGCCATGGATATAGCACTAGGTGGAATAGAATGTGGTGGTAGGTATCAAGTAATGGAAAGGAGAAGAAGAAAGTCTCGCATCAACTCGGCGGATCAATGGGCTATGGAGATGCCGATCAATCGATATCAATGCGAGGAGTAGGGATTGCCATGCAACAGATGCACCAAGAGCTATAAGTGTATGAAAGCTCAAACTGAAAACTAACTGGGTGTGCATCCAACTTGCTTGCTCATGAAGACCTCGGGCATTTGAGGAAGCCCATCATCAAAATATACAAGCCAAGTTCTATAATGAAAAATTCCCACTAGTATATGAAAGTAACAACATACGAGACTTTCTATATGCAAAACATGGTGCTACTTTGAAGCATAAGTGTGGAAAGGATAGTAACATTGCCCCTTCTCTCTTTTTCTCTCATTTTTTTTGCTGGGCTCTTTTTGGCCTCTTATTTATTTATTTATTTTTTGTCTGGAGCCTCATCCCGACTTGTGGGGGAACCATAGCCTCCATCATCCTTTCCTCACTGGGACAATGCTCTAATAATGATGATCATCACACTTTTATTTACTTACAACTCGAAATTACAACTCGATACTAGAACAAATATGACTCTATATGAATGCCTCTGGTAGTGTACCAGGATGTGCAATGATCTAGCATAACATGTATGAAAAATGATGAACGGTGGCTGAGCCACAAATACTATGTCAGCTATATGATCATGCAAAGCATGACAATGATGATGTGTGTCATATAAACAGAACGGTGGAAGTTGCATGGCAATATATCTCTGCATGGCTATGGAAATGCCATAATAGGTAGGTATGGTGGCTGTTTTGAGGAAGGTAAAAGGGGTTTATGTGTGAAAGTGCGTATCATATCACGGGGTTTGGATGCACCGGCAAAGTTTGCGCCAACTCTCGAGGTGAGAAAGGGCAAGGCACGATACCGAAGAGGCTAGCAAATTATGGAAAGATAGGAGTGCGTATAATCCATGGACTCACATTAGTCATAAAGAACTCACATACTTATTGCAAAAGTCTGCTTAGCCCTCGAAGCAAAGCACTTCACCGCATGCACCTAGGAGGAGGGTTGGTAGGAGTTAACCATCCTGTGACCCCAATTGTAACAGCATTCAAGGATTTCATTTCAGACATATAAATGCTCAAACTTTAATACCGATATTTCTACTAACCAATGATCATGAACCTATATCCTTTCATATTACAACATTAATAAAATTAACCATGCACTTCATACTTAGTAATCTACATGAAGGTTTTTAGTATATCCCCCTTGGATACCTTATCATATCAGGACCATTCTTTTAACATGTGCCAATTGCCATTACTATATATTAGACTCTCAAAAAGATATAAGTGAAGCATGAGAGTTCATCTATTTCTTTAAAATATAACCACCGCCGTGCTCTAAAAAGATATAAGTGAAGCACTAGAGCAACTGCCTAGCTCAAAAGATATAAGTGAAGCACATAGAGTATTCTAACAAATCACGAATAATGTGTGTCCCCCTCAAAAAGGTGTGTTCAGCAAATATGATTGTGGCAAACTAAAAAGCAAACAAAAGCAAACAAACTATAGCACAAGACGCTCCAAGTAAAACACATATCATGTGATGAATAAAAATATAGCTCCAAGTGAGTTACCGATAGATTGTAGACGAAAGAGGGGATGCCATCCGGGGCATCCCCAAGCTTAGACGCTTGAGTCTTCCTTGAATATTACCTTGGGGTGCCTTGGGCATCCCCAAGCTTAGGCTCTTACCCCTCCTTATTCCATTATCCATCGTAGTCTCGCCCAAAACTTGAAAACTTCAGCACACAAAACTCAACAGAAACCTCGTGAGATCCGTTAGTATACCAATAAATCTTAAACTTTAGGTACTGTTGTAGATTGATTCATATTTAATATTGGCATAATGCTACTGTAATCCAACTTCCCCATGGCTCATACCCCCCGATACGATCCATAGATTCATCAAAATAAGCAAACTATGCAACAAAAACAGAATCTGTCTAAAACAGAACAGTCTGTAAAGATCTATTTAAAATCCATACTTCTATAACTCCAAAAATTCTGAAAAATTAGGAAAACGTAAAAAATTAATATACCAATACTTTGTAAAAAATTCAGATTTTTCTGGCACACCAGTACAGAATCAAAAATCAAATACTGGACGCAAAACTTTCTGTTTTCCAAACAGCATCAATTATACTATCATCCAGATCATCCCAAAGGCATTACTTGGCACAAACACTAATTAAAAGATAAAAACACAATCATAACAGAAGCTATAATTGTGTAAACACACAAAAACAGAAAGTAAAGGTATTGGGTTGTCTCCCAACAAGCTCTTCCTTTATAGCCATTAAGATAGGCTTAGGATATTAATGATGCTCACATAAAAGACAAGAATTGAAGCACAAAGAGAGCATCACAAAACATGAGACAAACACATTTAAGTCTAACATACTTCCTATGCATTGGAATTTTATAGGAAAACAAATTATCAAGACAAGGAACATCTAGCGTATGCAAATAGGAAGAATGAATTATTAAAAATTTCAAAAGAAAGAGAGGTAATTTAATAACATGAAGACTTCTATAACCATGTTTTCCTCTCTCATAATAATTACATGTAGGATCATAATCAAACTCAACAATATAGCTATCATATAAAATATTCTCTTCATGATCCACATGCATAAAAGTTTTATACTCTTCCAAGATAGTGAGATTAACATCAACTAAAGTCATGACCTCTCCAAACCCACATTTATCAAAAAATTCATAAGATTGAACACTCTCCAAATATGTGGGATTCTTTTTACCTAAAGTTGACACTCTTCCAAACCCACTTTCAATATTATTGCAAACATTATTATCCATAACATATTCGTTATGAGGCCTAAATAAATTTTCAAGATCATAAGAAGCATCATCACCCCAATCATGATCATTGCAATAAGTAGTGGACATAACAAAATTGTCATCCCCAAGCTTGTAGTTTTGTATATCATTAGCACAATTGACATTAATAGAATTTATAATAACATCATTGCAATCATGCTTTTTATTCAAGTAGCTACCATGAATCACTTTATAAACTCCTTCTTTTAGCACTTCATCACAATTTTCAGATTCATGATTTTCAAGCAAAACTTCATAAAGATAATCAAGTACACTCAACTCACTAGCAATTGGTTCATCATAATTGGATTGTTTGAAAAGATTGGCAAGTGGATGAGGATCCATAAGTCTATATTTTTATTTTCATTGAGTCACACAATTTCAGCAAGCAAACGAGCAAATAAAATATTTTTGAGTTTTTGTAAATTTGTTTTAGAAGTGGGGGAGATGAAAGCGAGAGGAAAATGCAAATAAAAGGCAAATGAAAATAAGAGCAAGTGGATGATAGTTTGTGCGAAGGTACTTGATAGGTTTTGGTGATGTCTCCCCGACAACGGCGCCAGAAATTCTTCCTGCTACTTGTGAACTGCGTTGGGATTTGCCCGAAGAGGAGAGGATGATGCAATACAGTAGAGATAAGTAATTCCCTCAGTTAAGAACCAAGGTTATCAATCCGGTAGGAGAACCACACAGAACCTCGTTAGCAGTACCTACACACACAAAAGCAAACACTTGCACCCAACGCAAATAAGAGGGTTGTCAATCCCCTTAGCGGTTATTTGCACGGATTAATTCTGATAGTGATAGATTGAAAAGTAAATTGCAAAATAAAATAAAAGTAAATAAATTGCAGCAAGGTATTTTTGGATTTTAATATATGATAAAGGTAGACCTGGGGGCCATAGTTTTCACTAGAGGCTTCTCTCTCGAACACATAGCATACGGTGGGTAAACAAATTACTGTTGGGCAATTGATAGAAAAGCGCATAGTTATGACGGATTCATGGCAATGATCATGTATATAGGCATCACGTCCGAGACAAGTAGACCGACTCCTGCCTGCATCTACTACTATTACTCCACCCATCGACCGCTATCCAGCATCACTACAAAAAAAACACTTCCGTGATGATACGTCTTTGTCACAGTAGGTCAAGTTTTCTGTCATGCATGTACATTCGTCACAATTTTATGACAGAATCAAGATAGTCATACATGTGCTATAGTAGAAGTGTTCCATGACAATACTGAAATTATCATCATGGAAGTGTCCACTTCCATGACGATAAATGTCGCGTCATGGAAGTGTTTTTGCCAAGGGTGACCGACACGTGGCATCCACCGTAACGGGTCGTCGTTAAGATATCGGGTTCCGGTTTGGATCTGATAACCCGTTAGCAGCTCTGACCAATGGCGATTTTCCACATGTAAATTTCTCATTCGCCAGCGGATCCACGTGTCAGCTCGGCGTTGCTACAGATGTCATTTGTCCCATGGACAAGACGCGCCTATGATACGTCGACACGTAGCACGGCCCAACATTGGCCCATTTGACCTAAATAGGCCAGCCCAGCCAAAGGCCCACAAGATTTTGTCAGACACTAGTGGACTGGCCCGTTAACAGCCTACCATGGTTTGGGCCAAATTACGGCCCATATCAGATCATGTTTTGGGCCAAATTACGGCCCATAACAGATCCGGCCCGTTAACAGGCCACTGTGCTTTTGGGCCCATTATAGGCCCGGTTTGTGTCTCGGCCTGTTAAAGGCCCGTTTAACAGTTCGGCCCGATATTCGTTTCAGACTGTTAGCCGCTATTGCTGCATATGGGCGGTTTTCGGCCCGGTTTAACTTTCGGCCATTTAATGGCCCGTGCTGCATCTGGGCCGATTTCTAGTCCGAAGTGACTTTCGGCCTCTTAACGGCCCGTACTCGTCGTGGATAAATTTTAGCCCAACCTGACTAACGGCCTGTTAAAGGCTCGTGACATAGTTGGGCCAAATTATGGCCTACTTTGCATCCGGCCTGCTTACAGCCCATAATTTTATTGGGCCAACCAAGGCCCGTGTTAAATTTTGGCCTGTTAACGGCTCGTATGCAATTGGGCCAATCATGGGCCTACGGATGTTTCTGCCTGCTTTCGGCCCATGAATTGTTCGGCTCAATTCAAGCCCAATCTCCTTTTCAGCTTGTTAAAAGCCCAGGGAAATTTCTGGCTGCGGCCCACGTTTTACTCGGCCTGTTAAAGGCCGAAAACTACTTTATGTTTAGGTCTAATAATGGCTCGAGATGATTATAGGCCGACTTTTCGGCCCATATATAACTAGTTACGGGCCGGCCCATTTGGGTAGCATAATTTATTTTTATATACCACTGACAGACCGATAATGTATTGGGCCGTTGAGCTCCGTTGAAGCTACCGGCCTAAATTACAGCATACCGACTAAGAATAAACCTAGACTATACAATAATGAAATTACGGAATATTACATCCATTGGGCATGAAAGTTCGCCACCATTGATAATAAAGGGCAACCAGACCGCAGATTACATACACTGGGCATCAATGGTCGCCAACAGTGCAAAAAAACACGCGGACAAAATAATAGACAAAACCAACAGCACTTCAACACAGTTCAAGAACATTAGTCCTACCCCGGTGTTGCAGTGCAAGCAACTGAACAAGCTGATGAGACCTCAGTTGTCTGAACGTTAAATCCTCTAGCTCTAGCTTCATAGCTATAAAGCACGCACGGGTGTCCACTTTGATCTTCGTTAGAGATTGTACTTCAAGTCGGACCTGAGCTACACCAAGTCTTTCAGCTTGAAGTTGAGACTGAAGAAGTCGAACTGATTCAGGTAGCAACTTAACCAAGGTTGTGTCACAGCTGCTGGCGAGTCTCTTGAACTCACTATCTTCATCAAGACATAACCTTGGGGTCATCTCGTTCTCTTCAAGATGGTTTACCTTCTTCGCTGCAATATAAGTGATAGGTACCAACAATGGGTTTGGCTCACTATCTTCCCTAAAGTTCTGCCCGGCGTCAGAGATATTAATCTGAAAGAGAAAGAAGGAGACAGAGAACAAGTTTCACAAATATATAAGCAACGATGCTCAGTGTGTGACAATTCCATCCCATTTTATATTGGCAAATTCAGAGATACAATTTAAAATAGCATTAACATAATACGACATTGTCCGTATCATCGGCAAAATCAGTTAAGACAAAGCAGCAAATGAGATGATGCAGGCATGGGCAGCTTCACCACACCACCGGATTTGAGATCTAGAACACAGGCATACATGCAGGGCTAAAGAAAATCAATGCATCTGTTCTGATTAATGTGAATGGTATGAATAAGGAACATGTTTTTACAACTACAATTTGAAACTGGCAGTTGTTGCAAACATGCATCTGATGCAAACACCAAAGTAAAAAAGCAGTGGAGGAAATGATGCCTATCCAATTCTATACTAGAACAAAGTTTGAAGGCTTGAGAAGGATGGACTTACATTACATGTTAACATGGGCTCGACAAAGCCCTTCTCCATGTCAATGGAATGATAATTCAAGAAATTCCCCAAAGAAACTTCTTCATAAGCATTGCCTTTATTCTACATTTTTTAAAGAGTAAATATAGATCTAATAATATTGGAAGAAATAGAGGATAATGAAGCTATCAACAGGCATGACGGGTCGTTAATGGGCCTGATTACATGACAGGATGAAAACGGCCCAACGGGTTAACGGGCCATAAACAGACCGATTTTTACCACGGGCTGATACAAAAGGCCTCATATGGGCCGAAAGACATCACGAGCCATAGATGGGCCGAAGTGACAACGGGCTGGAATCATATGGGACGGCCCACATGACGCTACTGGGCCGAATTTTGAAAGGCCATAACGGGTTGTGAGTACCCGGGCCGTAAATGGGTTGTATGCGAACAGACTGTTAACAGGCTTTCCATGGGCCGATTTGCTAACTTTTGACCAAGTTAAACGGGCCGACCTTTTTAACCTAAATGGGCCACTATTGGGCCGTGCCACATGTCGACGTATCATAGGTGTCTCTCATCCAATATCTGCCCCAACGCCGAGCTGACATGTGGTTCCGTTGGAGAATGAGAATTTTACACGTGGAAAATCGCCATTGGTCCAGGCTGATAACGGGTTATCGGATCCAAACCCGCACCCGATAGCTTAACGGCGACCCGTTACGGTGGATGCCACGTGTTGGTTACCCTTGACGAAAACACTTCCATGACGCGACATTTATCATCATGGAAGTGGACACTTCCGTGATGATAATTTCAGTATTGTCATGGAACACTTCTACGACAGCACATGTATGACTATCTTGATTCTGTCATAAAATCGTTACGGATGTACAAGCATGACAGAAAACGTGACCTACTGTGACAAAGATGTATCATCACGGAAGTGTTTTTTTGTAGTGATGTAAGCTTTAGAGTTGGTAACAGTGAGCTTTGGTAGTCAACCTTCTTACTCGAGGACGAGCAAGGTTTAAGTGTGGGGAGGTTGATGGTTCTATATTTTACGCATTTTTAGAGCTCATTTGTTGCATGTTCTCTGCACATATTATGTTCCATTGAACCAAATATGTATCCATTATGCATGATTGCCATTTCATTGTGAGCATTGCACATTTGTGGTTTATTTAGTTTTTATTAGTTTTTTTCTTGTGTCTACATGTGTTTTGGAGCAACGTATGACCAAGCACGATGAAAGGACCTAGGATGGGTTCAATACGAGGACTTCCAATACCACACTTGAGCGTTTCGAAGGGTGGAAAAGTGAATTTTTTTAAAGTACGGAGGCACACGATACTTGTACATTATGCACGAAATTATCTACATGAAACCATACAAAACGATATTAAAATCTATACACGTGTCTAACACAAGACAATAAACAATACAAAAATATATTATCAACTTGCGACAACATGTAAAACAAATTTCTAATAATTTAAACAATCATACAAATAAATCTAGTAACTCACATACTACTACAAAAAAATAAAAGGTAAATATGAGTTATTCCTAGGCATGTCATGAACATAAGATAAATAACAAATTAACAAAAAGTTCACTGATCTACAACCACATTGGATCATGTCCAAAAACGACTATAATAAAATCTATAATATGAACTCGATTAACCAAACAAGTAATCTAACTCCACGGGGTTGCTACAACCATATAAAACGTTTCACCTATTGTGCCCGAGATCAAATGGTGAACAAAAACAATGGAAACATGAATATGCCATTGAAAATTATTCGGTTCATGCGTACAGCAGCATCGGCGTGCCCAACAACAAAACTAGGAGGAACCATGATATCTAGGAGATAACTTGAGTGATATTTGGAAGGCACAAAAAAGGAATTGGATAGTTGCTCACCGAGCATGAAGATACTCTGCGATGAACTCAACGAACAATGTTGACGGACATGTGAAATTCTTCGCGTGTGATCGATGGATCGCGTTCTTTCTTCTCTGAATGGATTCGTGGTGTGGAGGGGAACCTTAGGGCGCAAGGGTGCTGATGGAGATGGCCTATGTCACCGGAATCGAGCGCTGACGTCCATGGAGCACCATTCCTCTGGAGGGAGTTCTTGGGAGAATTAGGACGGGAGAGGGTAGAGGTGTTACGGGAATTGGAAGAGGAGGTCGAGGCACACATTTATATACTCACGGATTTGAGAACGGTTGATATTTAAGGGATTTAGAGGGTGGGCAAGGGAAGAGTCAAGGAGAGGGAATTAAGGAGGCAGCCGTGACTCTCTGTGCGTTTTCTCTCAGTATGTTTCTCTAGTGTATGCACCTGAGGTTTCTGTGTGTACGTGACAAGGAGAGGTTCAGCCACCACATGGTAAATGGGCTAAGGCCCATGTGGAAAATAAAGGAAGAAAGAGAAAGAGAAGAGATGGACTTTGGCCCATTCGGTTGAGAAAGAAACATAGATAGATAGAAAAGAGTGACACAGATTGGGCCTAGGTAATTCTGCCCATAGTTAGACAGATGGAAAACAATTTATTTTCCTTTTAGGAGAATAATGAGAATTAATAGAAGCTCAAACAAATATAAAACGAACTAAGAAATCGAAGAAAATGCAGACTCACATATTTAAATATGCTGAAGACGAGAAATAAAACCCATCTAAAAGAAAAGAACAAAACTCAAATTTAATTTAAGTTGGCATTAGTTCAAATTAAATACTCCAAATTATAAAAGTCCAATTTAAGCTTTGTTAACAAATAAAACAAACAAAATTTTCTTGCCCTGATTTTTGGGAAAAAAAATCTTAAACATTTCGAGAATCGGGATGTTACAAATCTACCCCCCCTTAAAAGGAATCTCGTCCCCGAGATTCAGGCTGACTAAAGAGAATGGGTTTGGGTAAGCTTCGTCTTTGACACGCATCTTCTCAGAAACTTGTGGAACCACGGTCGATTCTGAACTTGGTGACATGCAACTTTGGGTCTTGGTTGGAGATACTTCTATTGTCAAAATTCATTCTAGCTTGATCTAGGCTTGGAAATAGTCCTTCGATCTTGGCGATGGTAACCACACAACTTCTGTAAGTGGTTGAATGTTCTTCGGTATTGCCTTCTTCTATAGGTCAAGCTTTCACGCGGATAGACTCATTGATCCGTCTTCAGGTTTTGAACTTATAGTAGGTGCAGTGAAGGTCTTCAAATCTTCATATTCTTTGCAAATGAAGGTCTTCAAATCTTCGATCTCGCCACAAATCATCGTCAACTACCCCCCTTAAAATAGGTTTTCCATGGGGTTCACATTGATAATAGATCTCGAAGCATGATGTTGCAACTTCCTTCCTCTCAAAGTGTCCTCCAGGGTTTATAGAGAAGAGGGAAAGAGCATAAGAGGAGTAAAAGAATCCTACATAAGGCAGAGATACCCCAGAAGATAAACAAAAGATAACACCGAGATAACCATGAGGCTATCCAAATAAAACTCAAAAGCAACTCATTTTAGCAAATTGGGTTTTCGTATGACTGCATAGAAAAATACCAGAAAATATGCAGACGATACTCACACAACAAAGATTTTGCGTCTACAAGCTACGAGTTCTACCACTACAAGGGTGTTAACCAACCTAATCCTATATGGCAGGTCACATCATAACTTGGTGCAGATCTTCGACGTTGACGATTGAAGCATGGTCAAAGAGAGAGAGAGAGAGAGAAAGTCATCTAGCTACTAGCTATGGACCCGCAGGTTTGTGATGAACTACTCACACATCATCGGAAGGGCAGCAAGGTTGATGTAGAAGCCCTCCATCAACGATCCCCCCCCCCCGCCAGAGTACCGGAAAAGGCCTCCAGATGGGATCGCGGAAGAACAGAGGCTTGCGGCGGCGGAAAAATTGTATCGTCTGGCTCTCTGGGGTTTTTGGAATATTTGCGAATTTATAGAAGTGGAATTAGGTCAGCCGGAGCCACATGGGGCCCACAAGGCATCAGGGCGCGCCTACCCCCCAGGGCGTGCCATGTTGCCTTGCCGTCTCGTTGTAGGTCTTCTGGCCCTCCCCCGAAGCTTCCAGGGTCTCTTTTGTCCAGAAAAAATAATCAAAAAGTTTCATAGCATTTGGACTCTGTTTGGTATAGACTTTCTGTAAAACTAAAAACAAGCAGAAAATAGCAACTGGCACTAGGCACTGAGTTAATAGGTTAGTCCCCAAAAATGATATAAAATTGCATATAAAGTATCTAAGAGTGATAATATAATAGCATGAAACAATCAAAAATTATAGATACGTTGGAGACGTATCAACATCCCCAAGCTTAATTCCTGCTCGTCCTCGAGTAGGTAAATGATAAAAACAGAATTTTTTATGTTGAATGCTACCTAGCATGTTTATCATGTAATCTCTCTCATGGTGTAAATACTGAGAAACGATGAAGTAATTGATATCAACATAATAATATCCATGAATAGAAGAACATAATCATTTAGTTTTCAAAATATACGATGCTCAACAAATGTTATCCCTACTCATTGAAATATGTAAGCTTAGCATGACTTCGTCTTCACTGCATAAATATAAATCATGAGCACCCCGGTGTCAAACCAGGCAATTGTATCATACTTTTTAACGCGCTTCAGCATTTTCAACTCCACTCAATACATGAGCGTGAGACATGGACATTAGCACTATAGGTTGAATAGAATGCGGTGGTAGAGATATATAGGAGAAGTCAAAAAGGAAGAAAGGCTCGCATCAACTCGGTGGATCAATAGGCAATGGAGAGGCCCATCAATCGATATCAATGCGAGGAGTAGGGATTGCCATGCAACGGATGCACTAGAGCTATAAGTGTATGAAAGCTCAATGAAAACTAAGTGGGTGTGCATCCAACTTGCTTTCTCATGAAGACCTCGGGCATTTTGAGGAAGCTCGTCATCGGAATATACAAGCCAAGTTCTATAACAAGAAATTCCCACTAGTATATGAAAGTGATGTCTTAGGAGACTCTCTGTATGAAGAACATGGTGCTACTTTGAAGCACAAGTGTGGTAAAAGGATAGTAGCATTGCCCCTTCTCTGTTTTTCTCTCATTTTTTTCTTTTCATCATTTTTTAGAACAATCTCATGGACCTCGTCCTCTCATTTTGGAGGACTCATCAGTCTCAATCATTCTTTTCCTCACTGGGACAATGCTCTAATAATGATGATCACCACACTTTTATTTACTTACAACTCGATAAACTGATACAAGATGACTCTATATGAATGCCTCTGGCAGTGTACCAGGATGTGCAATGATCTAGCATAACATGTATAACAATGATGAACGGTGGCTTTGCCACAATATCATGTCAGCTATATATGATCATGCAAAGCAATATGATGATGAACACACATGTCATAAGACAGAACGGTGGAAGTTGTATTGTGACGTCCCGAGACCGATGCTCCAGATTCCTTCCATCTATTTTCCGTCGTTGCCATGTGATTTGTTTGCTTGTTGCACTTCGTCATGTCATCATGTGCATTTCATCCGCATGTTTTCATAAAACTTGCATCTGTTCGTAGTTGTCGGCTTTTCCCCGTTCCTTCCGTTGTCCGTTTTGACTCCCGCCACACTCGCACGCGTCCGCGGCACCTCCGAAATATTATTTTATAAGTGGGAATAAAATGTTCTTGGAATGGGTTGAAAGTTGGCGTGCGGTCTCATTATGTTGTAGGTAGACCGCGTGCCAAATTTTGACGCATTCGGAGTCCGTTTGATAGCCCAACCGTTATACTATAGCGGCACTATAGCCGGATAAACGTCGGACGTTTTCAGTATCCGAAAACTGTTGCCGGGCCTCTCTCTCTTCTCTCCTGCAGCCCTTGGCCTTTCTAGCACAGCCCTCAACCAGCCCACTAGCACAGCCCTCAACCAGCCCACTAGCACAACCTACCCCCTCTTGCGACCGGAGTCGTCCGATCGCGATCCGATGGCCCGGAAACCCCCTAAAACCCCTCTAACCCTAGCCCCTGCTATATAAGGAAGCCCTCCTAGTCCATTTCTGGACGAACCTAGTCTAAACCCTAGCCCTCCTCGAAATTCATGCGCCGCCAGCCTCCACCAACCTCCACAGCCACCACTTGGCGCCTCCTCCTCCACCTCTCAGCCGCCGCGGCCCGCGGAGCCCATCCGGGGCCCGCCCGGCCCGGAGTCGTCGCCGCCGCAGCCCGCGCGCCCGCGGGAGCCCGCAACCGCACCGCCCAGCCGCGGCCCCGTCCCCCGCGCCGCCCGTCTGCGCCCAGCGCCGCCGCCGCCAGCGCCGCGCCGCCGCCTTGCCACCGCAGCCGAGCGCCGCCGCTTGCGCCTCGCCGTGCCGCCGTGCTGTCGCCGCCCGCAAGCGCCCTTGGAATCCCCTCCGCCTCGCCGCCCGCTCCTATGACCCGCCGTCGCCTCGCGCCGTGCCAAGTCCAGCCGCCGCCCGCACCAGCGCCTCCACGCGCGACCTCGCCCGCTGCCGGATCTGGCCTCTTCAGCCCCGGATCCGCCGCCTCCACCTCGCCGGCGCGGCACCTCGCCTCCTCCTCGGCCGAGCTCCGCCGCCGCGCTGCCATGGCCTCCTCTGCCGCGTCCCAGGACCTCCTCGTCCCTGGATGGCCCTAGCCCACCAACCAAACGGCCCGCCTGCACCGCGCCGTCCCACGTCTGTGCTGTCCCGGTAACTCGTCGTTCCAGGGATCCCGCCGACCCTCGAACCAAACGGGTGCCCTGCACCGCCTCGTCCCGCACCGCGCCGTCCTGCTTCCCACGTCCAGCAGGCCCACGGGCCCTCTGGTGAGCAGCCACAGCTATCTCTCGCCCGTGCGCGTTATAGCTATCCAGCGCCCAGTTTCTGAAAATTCCAGCATCATATGGTCATTTTGTGAGGCTTGTAACTTTGTGCATGTTGATCCTATGACAATGCTCCAAATATGAAAAATGATCTACTCTTCGTGCTCTACATGATGGTTTCTGTTGCATGCATAATAGGATTCATCTTCATGTCATAATCTCTGTTGCAAAAGCGCATCCTGATGTTATCTGCAGTAAGCTGTTAATATGTGTCACTTTGTCATTTTTGTGTGATTTAATGCAAAGGTCATATGAGCATCTTGTCAACATGACTTTGGAGCATTTTCATGTATTCTTACTGTTAGTATTTATTTCATGCCAAGTTATGCCATGATGTGACTACCATGAGCTTGCAAACATGCCTAGTCAATGTTGTTGTTTTAAGTCAATCTGTCTGTGATAAAACTTGTCAACTTTGCTTGTTGGTTGCCACTAATCTAGAGCTCCTATGCATATGGTTCCTTCGTGTGATTTGGTCTATGTAATGTCTACTTTGATGCCATGCCTTTGGTTGCCATGTAAAGCTCCTGTAGCATGTCTCTTTGTTGTTCTCAAGTTGCCATCATGTTAAATCTGTCAACCTGTTAACAGAATGTTCCATTTTGTAAAAATCATAGTAATTAATCTATTGCTCCTATGATTATGCCCTTGTTGAATGATTTGAGCTCCATGCTATATACTACCATGATGTGCCTTTTGATGCCATGTTCTTGCACTGTAGCATATTCGTTTCTTGCCTCCAACATGCCATCATAGTAACCCTACTCATGTATATGCTCGGTCATAATCTGTAACAGAACATTGCATTTTGCATGGATCATATTGACTTAACCTTGATGCCTATGAACCTGAACCTTAAAGATGATTTGAAGTATGTTATCTCTACTTTAAGTGCATATCAAGATCGTGCCCATCATGTTCCTCTAGCTTGCTGTTTTGATGTTGGCAATATGCTATGTTGCTGTTTTGGGCAGATTGTTAGTTAACTTGTGTTGATTGTAATTGTTGAACCGTTGCTCCGTTTTGATCATGTCCTATATGAAACTTGCTTAGATTTGTGTGTAGATTCATGTTGTCATGTTGCATGCTTGATTTGAGTGTTGTGGTTGATGTTTGCATGCATTTTGCATTATTGTCATGTTAAACTTGTTTAGCTCATATCTTCTAGGCCGTAGCTCCGAATTAAATGTTCTACATATGTAACTTGATTAGAAAAACGTGTAGATCATCATGGTGCACGTTAACTTGCTGTTTAACAACTTTAACATTGTGTTTAATTCAGATCAGTACCAATTTTCGAAATTTGCATATGGGGATTTTCCGGAATTGTTATTTGTGTTTCCAGCCTCATTTAAACTTGCCTAGTTGTATGGATTGCTTATGCTTCATCTCTTGCCATGTTTAACTACATTTAACCTTGTCATTCATCATACTTGCACTACACCACGACACTCAAAGCAGCGTCAAACAATCTGTCGGCATAGGTCACCTAAGGCGACACATCTAGTGTCGGGAAAGACCTTTGCCGACAGAAAGGAGATGTTGCTTAGTCCTGCTGGGAAAGGTCTTTGCCGACAGATAAATCTATGCTGACAGACAGTATGACGACGTTGATGAGATCTATGGCGACAGACATTTCTACACCGACAGACTGAGCTATACCGACAGATTATCTGACAGTGTGCTATGCCGACAGATTATGCGACATCCATTGCTACGCCGACAGTTTGTCTCAGTGCACTATACTGACAGATAGTGCGACGTCCAATACTTCTACCGACACATTTGCTGCCAGGGTTCTACATTTCAGCACAAATGCAAACGCACCATATTTTGAATGAAATTACATTCATAATATTCAATTCATGTTCAATACGCAATACATATACAAACAATTGCACTCTTGTATTCATCATAAGATACCATTGATCAATACATTTATATTCAACATATAGATGATTCATTAGTTTCCTTCACTCAAGTTAGCTACAACCACCAAGGAAATACATAGGTCGACATACAAGCTGTGGCCTGTTACAAAATATAGGCTAAGTTCATAAGAGACTCGTGTTCGATCACTATACAAATCACTATGGAATAGACCAAATCTTTGATCATCGAACCAACAACAACTTCCATATGATGAAAATAGGTCGACCATGCATGCCATGAACAAAAGCCATAACATCTTCGACTTAATACTTTCTGCCATTTGACCCTGCAAAATCACTCATATGTTTCAGAATATTATCATAGTAGCATTTGTTCAAACTTCTGAGTTGCTCTTGAGTCCAAAAATCTAAAAACAGAAGATGTACAACAAACTGGCTTGCTTAAATGAAAAGTAAACAAATACTTTACTTTACAACCTCTCTAATTAAATCTATGCATCTCTCCTAGTTTTTTTATTTCTCTCTAATTTTCAAATTTAATTTAGCAGCATATAGGTCAAAGCCCAAAACATACTTATTTAAATGCAATGAAGAAACCCAGTTACATGCACAGTTATCAAGAAGCATCCATGAATATATAGCCCAGCTTTGTAGAAAATAAAGCATCAAACCAGCATTCAAGTTCTTACAAACACACGTACAGATCCATGAGAGTTTGCATGTTACATGAGAGTTTCCATATGCTGATAAAAAAAAGTAGTGCCAACCAAGGGTGAGGAATATAAAAGGGGAAATTATGTAGCATTATACTGGAAACCATCTACATCGGTCAGAGTTAGCTAGAGTTTTAACTAAACATACAGCTCTGAACTACAATGGTGGAGAACCAACAGGTCGTTGTGAAACTTGATTAGTTAGATTGCTATAGCCCAGCAGTGTTGTGCAGACATTGATAGCCTCTTCTATTTTCTAGTATTGCAATACAAGTAGAAAAAAAGAGCAACTAACCACCACATCAACATTGTCAGGCCATGCAACTCCGCTAATTATCATAAATGCAAAAGAGGAAGCAACTCCTTATTTGTTAATGGACTAGATCTGACAGAACATAATAGCAACTTGACTCTCGAGCAGAATTTAGGAATTAATAATTCCTTTCACAAGTACTATAAGCAGATCTTTCATCGAGCAAGGTGGAACTTAACCAATCTGGGCACTATAAATCACACAACACGAGGAGGGGCCCCTTACCCTTTTCTAACAAGAAGCAAGCAACTCGGTTGCAGAATTAATTCATCTCTGGCTGGGTTGAAGCACCAGATAGTTACTCTAGCACTGATCTAGGGCTCCGTTTTCAATCTGAACATTAGCAGTGCTTATCCACCAATCAGTTGTAGGCTTGAGGTTAAACTTGAGGGAAATAAGAGATAACTTTCATATGTTCAGTGCAGTGTAAGTCAATGACAAATTAATGGCTTTGAAATGCTGTGAAATATTAGACCTAAAACAACTATATAAGTGTTTGGAATAAGATTTATATGAACCAAATGAGCTACATCTCGATAGTAATCTGGAAACATAAACAAAAGGCAGAGTAAATAAAAAGTATACAAACATTAAATAGTTCTGGTGTTTCTTGACCTGCAATTTTTAGATTCGAGTTCTCCAGCAAACATAATAATAGGCTCAACACCCATTGCTTTGAATATAAGTTCAGTCTAGACTCTGGAATGTTTTCCCTTGGCCTTTTCCATCCCGGACACCTGCTGGTGCAATGTTGCTCAAGATCATTCAATGGTAAAGCATGACACTGAATCAAACTACACGTTTTTTTCTTCATATTACACAGTACACATAGAAACAAGCTATCATGTAAATGCCTGAAGTAGCAGATTATCCTCCCTCCGATTTGAAGGTCTGATGCATCATCGATTATAGTCTGATGCAAACTCTCTGATAGTCTGATGAATCATCTATTTATAGTGACATTACAAACTAGTGTATATGTGTGTAATTATATGCTTACATACACACGCTATGAAGCATGAAACATGACAAGAAAAATGCAAAGGAGACCCAGAAGAAAAACAATAGACTTTTAGTTCACACTGATGACCCTTTTTCCCATTCTAGCCCTTTTTATTTTTGAACCAAGCATCGTACCACAGATAATAGTGAACAAACAATTCCCTTTCTACAAAAAATCCTATTCAGTTCTATAAGACCTCTCTCCTTCCTCTTGTTTTCACCAATATTTGAGAGCCTCTATAGTTGATCATTTGCTAAGCTCGCTTCCTTCTCTTGTTCTTGCCATATTTTCTGCTGCAAATAACACATATTGTTGAACATGATGCTTAAGAGACAATGGTAGAAAAGAAGATGCATACCAAGCAAATTATGTAATGAGTTAACACAGGGCAGCAACAAAATAAAATTCAAACAACCATCAATTTCTAGATCTTTTCATAACTCCAAGCAGCAGCAAGATAATAAGAATCTGGGTGGCAACTATAAATCAGCATGGCACGATGGCCGTGGACACATAGAGCATGAGAGAGCGAGAGAGTGCACCAGTGGCTTACCACTAGCTATGCCGGAGTGGAAGTAAAATCGGGTCCACCGGACACATAGCGCGGAAGGCATCGGAGTGGAAGAAGAATCACCGCGCACACCACATGGCGGCTCTGTCCTGCACCTGCATGCGCAAGGGAACACATTGATACAGTAGGGATGTCAATTACAGTGAATACATACGGTGTTCACAGCAGCAAAAAAACACAAACGTACATGCTTCAACACACACAAATCATCATAATTATTAAAAGGGAAATATATTTGGACGTACAAACTTCCACAGCTTAGCCCAAATGGGAAATGTTGTTCTGTTTTGGAGCTAGCAATTAGGATATAACATGTCCACATTATCAAAAGGGAAATATGTTTGATATGAACCCTAAAGCAATAACAACAATCTTAGACAAGTTGCAGAAGCAACTGGCAGATGCTCTACAATATAATCCGTTGCCAACCTATATAACACCCCCTTAAATATGGAAATGATAGTTAGATCAATAAATAAAGGAACAGAGATACCCTTACGTAGCATCAACCTTATGAGAGCACAATGTCAAGCAACTGTCCTGCTCCATAAATTTTGGCTGCATGTATAGCAAAAGGAAAGGCAAGTAGGTCAACATACAACGGAAGCAACTAATGGCCACCACACTTCATAATCTCTCTCTTGATTTTTCAGTCTCTAAAATAAATAAATAATGATTGTGAAATTTGAGGCACAACCGAAGGAAAAGGTGATTCACATAATCACTTAAACTTCCATACACTACATACAGAGTCCAAGTTTTAGTTTTAATATTGATCTTATAACATGTTATGTTACAAAGATGCAAACTGCACTACTGATTTCACAATTTTCCACCGGCACTTTTGGAACGTGAGTTGCTAATACAGGTGGCACTTTTGGAACGACAAGCACAATGGCCTTCTAGGAAACTAAAGGTACATGCTACATAGGGTAAATTTTCCAAATACAGGTGGCCAACATAATTTATTCAGTCTGAAACTTCAGGTGCTGCAAAGGATTGTGCTTCATTTGTTCAAGAAGACAAGTTGGATTGCAGGACCTCTCCTGTTCTCCTCTCTGAAGAAATAATTACTGTGGTGCAGTAAGCAAATTTAGGCCGGAGGAAGGAAACGAACAGAAGGGGAGAGAAGAGAAATGCTTACATTGTCCATGGCGTCGGAGCAACGGCGTCTTGGGAAGGGTAGAAGCAAGCACACAGAGCACCTGCGCGCGCGTGAGGATAACACATCAGGGAAGGGAGCGGCCAAATCAAAACTAACCAACAGTCCAGGGGAAAGAGGGGCGGGGAGGAGACCTTCCATGGCAGCGGCTGCCAGTGCGTGGTTGTGGAGATGGAGCCCGAGGTGGATCCGGCGCTGGGATCAGAGGTGCTCGACGACGATGGCACTGGCGGATCTGGGCGCGCCATGGTCGCCGCCTGACCTGCTCTTGGTCGCGGTGGATCTGGGCGTGCCATGGCTGCCGCCTGACCTGCTCTTGGTCGCGGTGGATCTGCCTCCCTCTTGTCTTGTCCTGTCTTCAGGAGGCACCTTGGGCTTGGAACGTGGGGAAACACCACATGCAAGAGGCTTTGGGAGGCGCCATCGGTGGTGGGAAATGCGGCGGCACGAGCAAATCGGCCGGCAAGTCAGGGGGCGGTGGCGGTGGGAGCATGTGTGGTGTGGGAGGAAGAGAAAGAGATAAGATGGGGTGGCGGCCGGGTGGAGAAAGAGATAAGATTGGCCAAAATTTAGAGTTTCTGCGTCTCTCGCGCGCAACTTGTCCCGCGTGGCTCGAAATAAGTGGGCCAGGTCCAAACTTACGCCGACACTTTTTCCATCGCGAAGCAACAACGACAGATAATTTAACAACAAAGAACTTATACCGACACATAGTATGTCCACAAACCGATTACGCATTGCCGACAAACATACCATTGAAAGTCTAGAGCAACCTCGACCATTCGTGTGTCGGCATTGTTGTGGACAAATAATGTGTCGGTAATATACACTTGTACCAACAGATGCATGTCGCCACTGTGGTGTCATGGTGTAGTGTTAGTTGTGCATAATGCCATGTTTATGCTGGTGTGTTTACCATGTTGTTTGCTTCTTTCCGGTTGTGCTTCTTCTCGATAGTTCCGGTTTCGTTGAGATTGTGAGGATTCGTTCGACTACGTTGGTTCGTCTTCTTCATGGACTCGTTCTTCTTCCGAGCGGGATTTCAGGCAAGATGATCATGACCTTGGATATCTCTACTATCTTTGCTTGCTAGTTGTCTCGTTGCTATCGCTATGTCACGCTTCCTACCACATACATGTCAGCCTCCCATATGCCATGATACAGCTTCTAACCACCCTTACCTGGCAAACCGTTGTTTGGCTATGTTACCGCTTTGCTCAGCCCTTTCTTATAGCGTTGCTAGTTGCAGGTGCAGTGCAGGTTGTTCCATGTTGGGACATGGATATCATGGGATATCACAATATCTCTTATTTAATTAATGCATCTATATACTTGGTTGTGGGTGGAAGGCTCGGCCTTTTGCCTAGTGTTTTGTTTCACTCATGCCGCCCTAGTTTCCGTAATACTGGTGTTATGATCCTTGATTAGCGTTCCTAACATGCTCAGGGGAATGGGACCCTCTTGACAATTCGCTTTGAATAACCGCTTCCAGCAAGGCCCAACATTGGTTTTAACATTTGCCAACATAATAATACTGAATTAAATAATTAATTTGCATAGGGAGTTAGCGCTACCCGAGGATTCTTAATTCAACATAATACAGGTGGGCCGGTGCTGATGGTGCTGGTCCAAACTAGAGCCCCTTGCAGCGCCACCACGAGGAAACTCGAGGCACTGGTTTTAGTTGTACGGACTGCTCATCCGGTCGTGGCCTGAGACGAGATACGCGCGGCTACTATCAGGGTGTCGGCACACCGGGAGGTCTTGTTGGACTTGCGTTACCATTGTCGAAATGTATTGTGCACCGGGATTCCGAGGATACTTCGGGCTGACTCGAGGTTGATCGAGTTTTCTTGAGGTTGAGGTCTTCCACCGCAGCTTGTGTTGGTTTGTGATGGACCAGGTTGGAACACCCCTGCAGGGTTAAATCTTACGAGAAGCCGTGCCTGCGGTTATGTGGCAACTGGGATATTTATAACCTCCGGTTGTAGAGAACTTGACACTAATTCTAATTAAAATACACCAACCGCGTGCGTAACCGTGATCGTCTCTTCGTGTGAGGTTGGAACCAAGAAGAGAACACGGTGGGGTTATGTTTGACTCGTAAGTAGGTGTTCAGGATCACTTCTTGATCATTATTAGTTTACGACCGTTATGCGTAGTTTACTCTTCTTATTCTTGTACTCGTAAGTTAGCCACCATACAATGCTTAGTGTTTGCTGCAACCTCACCACTTTACCCCTTCCATACCCATTAAGCTTTGATAGTCTTGCTACCCATGGTTATGGGATTGCTGAGTCCTCGTGGCTCACAGATTACTACAACAACAGATGCAGGTACGGGTAATGCGATGATTTTACGTGAGAGCGATGCGCGTTTGCTTTTGGAGTTCTTCTTATTCGTCGATCTTGGGATAGGTTCCTGGTCGGCAGCCTGGGCTACCAGGGTGGATGTCGTTCGTGTTTTTCGTTTGTGTTTCATCCGTAGTCGGATTCTGCTCTTCTGTATGGTGTTTGCTATGTATTGATGTATTCAAGTAATGGTTGTATGTATTTGTATGTATCCCCATCTATTATGTACATGGTACGATGTAATGATGTCCACCTTGCAAGCGTCTTCGATATGCGCTTCTATCCCTGGTGGGGCCTCCAAGTCCCTCGAGGATAGGGTCGCATGTTGGGCGTGACATGTATGGCAATATATCTCGGAATGGCTATGGAAATGCCATGATAGGTAGGTATGGTGGTTGTTTTGAGGAATATATAAGGAGGCTTATGTGTGATAGAGTGTATCATATCACGTGATTTGGATGCACCGGCGAAGTTTGCACCGACTCTCGAGGTGAGAAAGGGCAATGCACGGTACCGAAGAGGCTAGCAAATTGCGAAAAGGTAGGAGTGCACAATTGTCCATGAACTCACATTAGTCATAAAGAACTCATATACTTATTGTGAAAGTTTTATTAGCCCTCAAAGCAAAGTACTACTCACATGCCCCTAGGGAGGAGGTTGGTAGGAGTTAACCATCGCGCACCCCTGATTATGATAGCACTCAAGGATTTCAATCAGACATAAAAATGCTCAAACCTCCCCACCATGCCATGACGAACACTTAAATGAGTAGTGCATAACAAGCTTTAATATCGATATTCTTACTAACCAATGATCATGAACTAATACCCTTTCATATTACTACATCAATATAATTAAAAAAAGATTTAAGTGAAGCATGAGAGTGCAATCATTTCTATAAAATATAACCACCGCCGTGCTCTAACAAGTATAAGTCAAGCACAAGAGCAACTGCCCAGCTCAAAAGATATAAGTGAAGCATATAAAGTATTCTAACAAATCACGATAAATGTGTGTCTATCTCAAAAGGTGTGCCCAGCAAACAATGATTGTGGCAAACTAAAAAGCAAACAAAATAAAACTATGGCACAAGACACTCCAAGTAAAACTCATATCATGTGATGAATAAAAATATAGCTCCAAGTAGCATATCGATGAATTGTGGACGAAAGAGGGGATGCCATCCGGGGCATCCCCAAGCTTAGACGCTTGGGTCTTCCTTGAATATTACCTTGGGGTGCCTTGGGCATCCCCAAGCTTAGGGTCTTGCCGCTCCTTATTCCTTCATCCATCGTGATCTCACCCAAAACTTGAAAACTTCAGCACACAAAACTCAACAGAAACTTTGTGAGATCCGTTAGTATAATAAATCAATCATCCACTTTAGATATTGTTATAAACTCATTCATAATTGTTCTTGCATAATACCTACTGTATTCTAACTTCTCCATGACTTATACCCCCCGATATAATCCATAGTTTCATTAAAACAAGCAAACTATGCAATAAAAACAGAATCTGTCTAAAACAGAACAGTCTGTAAATATCTGAATTAAAGTCATACTTCTGTAACTCCAAAAATTCTGAAAAATTAGGAAAACGTAAAAAATTGGTATTCCAATACTGTGTAAAAAATTCAGGATTTTATCATGCTCCAATACAGAATATAATTCCAGAACTGGGAGAAAAAGTTTCTGTTTTCAAACAGCATCAATCATACTATCATCTAAATCATCCCAAAGGCATTACTTGTAACAAATACTAATTAAAATATAAAAACATAATCATTACAGTAGCAATAATCATGTGACCACACAAAACAGAAATAAAAAGCAAAAATTGAAGATAACTATTGGGTTGTCTCCCAACAAGCTCTTCCTTTATAGCCATTAAGATAGGCTTTGAGATTTCAATGATGCTCACGTCAAAGACAAGAATTGAAGCACAAAGAGAGCATCATAAAACATGTGACAAACACATCTAAGTCTAACATACTTCATATGCATATGCATTTTATAGGGAAACAAATTATCAAGACACGCAATATCTAGCATATGCAAATAGGAAGAATGAAGCATTAATAAATTCAACACAAAGAGAGGTAATTTAGTGACATGAAGATTTCTATAACCATATTTGCCTCTCTCATAATAATTACATGTAGGATCATAATCAAACTCAACAGTATAGCTATTATATAAAATATTCTCTCCATGATCCACATGCAAGCAAATCTTATAATCTTCCAAGATTGTGGGATTAACATCAACTAAAGTCATGACCTCTCCAAACCCACATTTATCAAAAATTTCATAAGATTGAAAAACCTCCGAATATGTGAGATTCTTTTTACCTAAAGTTGACAATGTTCCAAACCCACTTTCAATATTATTGCAAACATTATTATCAATATCATATTCATCATGAGGCTTAAATAAATTTTCAAGATCATAAGAAGCATTACAATCGCCACCCCAATCATGATCATTATAATAAGTATTAAGCATAACAAAATTATCATGTATAATGCTAAAACACAACCCATCAATATAATCCCTAGTAAGTGCAAACTTCTCCGATATAGTATTGTTGGGAGAATTCAAAAAGATAATAGGACTATCAAGTATGGCTGCAATAGTAATAATATCATTTTTAACATAATGAACTATAGCAAGTTCATCTCATAAGCATCATTAGTATTGGCATCATGGCCATAAGAATAACAAGCATCACATTCATCAAGAGGCGATATTTCAATCGAATCAATGGGATCATAACAATCATCTATATATTCCTGCAAAGTATCAATCTCTTCTTGGACAGCGGAAATTTTCTTAATATAATATTTAATATAGGCATTAGAATCATAATTTTCATAGCAATCTTTAAGTATGGCAAAATTTTCAGATTTATAAAGAGGGGCATCATACTTTTCAATCAAAGAAGCAATTTCATAGGCACCCTTAAAAGCGACAAATTCTTCAATTTGTTTAATATCGTAATAACTATAAACACCCTTGGCATAAGAAGATAAGATTTCATTATCATTAAACTCACATTGGAAGGGAAGGTGTTTTTTAGGGTTCTCAGAGTAACAAGTAAAATCAAGTATTTCACATAAATTCAAAGCATAGCATTGCAGTCTAGGTATTTGATCCCATAAGTGTCTCCCCTTTTGAGATAAGTGGTGACGCACAAAATAAGCATGCTCATCTAATGATTTTCCCTCAACTAAGCTAGTTGGGGTTTCTGCACGAGCACAAATGGATCGAAGATGACCCAAGTAGAAAGCTTTAAGGTGTTCCATATGTCTTTTATTTTTATTTTCCTTGAGTCACATGATTATTGCAAGCAAATAAAAGCAAATAAAAAGTAGAACAAGTAAATGATAATTTTGTGTGAAGGGACGTATAGGTATTTGATGATGTCTCCCCGGTAACGGCGCCAGAAATTCTTTCTGCTACTTGTGAGCTGCGTTGGGATTTTCCCCAAAGAGGAAGGGTGAAACAATATAGTAGCGGCTAGTATTTCCCTCAGTCAGAACCAAGGTTATCGAACCAATAGGAGAACAAAGAACCAATAGGAGAACAAAGAAAATCCTAGTCAAACAGCACCTGCACATACACAAACAAATACTTGCACCCAATGCGGGCAAGAGGGTTGTCAATCCCCCTATACTCGTTAGTTGCAAGGATCAATTCTGGTAGTGATAGAAGTATAAATTGAAAAGTAAATAAGAATTAAAATAATTGCAGCAAGGAAATTTAAGTTTTAGTAATATGATTTAAATAGACCCAGGGGCCATAGTTTTCACTAGAGGCATCTCTCTCATAAGAATAGCATACGGTGGGTAGACAAATTACTGTTGGGCAATTGATAGAAAAGCGCATAGTTATGATGTTATTCATGGCAATGATCATGTATATAGGCATCACATCCGTGACAAGTAGACCGACTCCTGCCTGCATCTGCTACTATTACTCCACTTCGAGAGTGCTTCTATGCTTGCCTCTCTATGTATTAAGTTCATGACAAACAGAGTAATGCATGAAGTATGATGACATGATGTAGACAAAATAAATCCAAGCAATATGAATAAACCCCGTCATTTTATCCTTAATGGAAACACTACAAATACGTGCCTCGCTACCCCTTCTATCAGTGGGTGAGGACACTGCAAGATTGAACCCATTACAAAGCACCTCTCCCACTGAAGATAAATCAATCTAGTTGGCCAAACCAAACAGATAAATCAGAGAGAAATACAAAGCTATAATAATGATGCATAATAAAGTTCAGAAAAGCCTCAATTACTTTCAATGAATAATCTGATCATAAACCCACAATTCATCGGATCCCAACAAACACACCGCAAAAGAAGATTACATCGGATAGAACTCCATGGAGATCATGGAGAACTTTGTATTGAAGATCAAAGAGAGAGAGAAAGCCATCTAGCTACTAGCTATGGACCCGTAGGTCTGTGGTGAACTACTCACACATCATCGGAAGGGCAGCAAGGTTGATGTAGAAGCCCTCCGTGATCGATTCCCCCTCCGGCAGAGTACCGGAAAAGGCCTCCAGAACAGAGGCTTGCGGTGGCAGAAAAATTGTATCGTCTGGCTCTCTAGGGGTTTTGGAATATTTGCGAATTTATCGACGTGGAATTAGGACAGACGGAGCCACGTGGGGCCCACAAGGCATCAGGGCACGCATATCCCCCCCCAGGGTGCGCCCTGTTGCCTTGCCGTCTCCTCGTAGGTCTTCTAGCCCTCCCCCGAAGCTTCTAGGGTCTCTTTTGTCCAAAAAAAGGTCAAAAAGTTTCGTAGCGTTTGGACTCCATTTGGTATAGATTTTCTGTAAAACCAAAAACAAGCAGAAAACAACAACTGGCACTAGGCACTGAGTTAATAGGTTAGTCCCCAAAAATGATATAAAATTGCATATAAAGTATCTAAGAATGATAATATAATAGCATGAAACAATCAAAAATTATAGATAAGTTGGAGACGTATCAAGCCCTAGAAGGCGAGGACACCTTCGTGGACTCCAAGAATAGAGGGCGGCAGCACCCCAGATCACATCTGGCATGTAAACCCTAGACCTCTCCTGCCTATATAAATGGAGGTCTCGGGCACCCCTTGATCATCTCTCCTCAGATAGGAAAACTCTCTGTAGCAATCTCATTCACCATTGTAATCTCCCTCGCACGAGGTCCCCTACCATTATGAATCATCAACACTAGCAGGATGTAGGGTATTACTCTCCGGAGGCCCGAACCTGGATAAACCCCTCATGTGACTCCAATCCATGACTTCCAGCTGCGCTTGGACCCCTACCGAGGGATCTGACGGTATTTCACTCCGTCATAGAGGAGGGAGAAGAGAGCTTCATGGGGCTTCTCTATTATGTGGACTAGAAAGAACTAGAACTAGATCTAGCCTAGAACAAGTCTGAACTAGAACTAGAACAAGAGAGAACTAGAGGGGGGCGCCCGGATCAAAGGACTTGTGTGTCTAGAGGGGGGCCTCCCCTCCCTTGCGCCGGCCTAGGGCAGGAGGAGTCCTCCTCCGACTCCCCTTCCCCCCTTTAGCTTGTCCAATAAGCCCAAGGGGGCAGCTCCACTATATGGGCCTTAGGGCCCATTAGCTCTCCAACAATAGGCCTTATTGATATTTTCCTTAGCCCATTAACTCTAAGTAAATCCTACGGACTCCTAGATAATTATCTGAGCCCCATATTATTCATATTAGGTCCCCACAAACATTTTCCACCTATATATCATTACTCGATTACCCGATTTTCTCCAATACACTTCCGGTAACCATGAAACGCTTCCGGTTTCTCTCGAAACAATTTCTTTTACTCCCGAAACCTTTCCTAATATTTTTTCATATTCCTAACTCCTATAGAACTCAATAGATCGTAATCCCTTAAGAGTGTGACCCTGCATGTTCGGTAAGATATAGACATGAACGAAAACACCTTTCGTTCAATGATCAATAGCGAAACTGTGGACATCCATATTGATCCCTATAATTACACGAATGATATTCGAGTGGACCGTTTGTTATCATATGTTGTTCCTTTTGCTTTGTGATATGTTACAAAAACCTGAGGTGAGTTATATCGGTATCCCTATGAGATCAACACATGCTCACTATACTGGTCTTCCTTGTTATCGGTTTTGTTATCTTTTCTCGTGTTCCAGCATCCCCGTGATCAATTCACGCTTTGTCTAGCCAGAAGATGATATATGCCGTCACACCGAGAGGGCCCTAAGAATATCTCTCCATCGTCGAAGGAGAAAATCCCAGTCTCGAGCTATCTAGTCTCTCTTCATATGTTTCCGATGAACCTGTAAGTTGTCGTTATGATCACCCTATTATAGATGATGTTGGAACAACCCCGAGGTGCAATCCGGTATGGAGTGACTCGATACTCTCATGGTCTACGGAATCTAAGAGCAACATTCTTTGCAAATGAGTAAAGATGTGGAAATTGAGTGAGCGGACATTTGGAACTCCACAAATCAGACCAGAGGTGGGCACTTTTTCCATCCCCAATATTGCATTTGGCTAGTGATTTAAAACTTTCCACTAAGTTCAAGTTGGCTTTCCACCAGAAATAGCCCACCATTTGTGACCCTGGTAAAAGATCAGTGGAGTACTAAGTTTCCGAGATAAAGTTCACCCAAGATATATTTTGTCTATTATAGAATTTGTGCAGGTTTTTGAGAAAAAGTGCTTTGTTTTGAATAATGATATTTAGTACTTCAAGACCCCCCTATTCTTTTGGTTTACACACTATTGTCCAAGAAACCATAGCATGTCTTTTGTCTTCCATGTTTGGACCTTCCAGAGAGAATTCCTAAGATAGGTTGATGTTCAATAGTGCCAAAGGCTTTCTCAAAGTCTAATTTTAAAATAGGCACTTTATCTGTGGACTTGTGGCATTGATGGAGATACTCATAAGCCCAACCTAAGCAATCTTGGATTGATCTATCTTTAAGGAATCTATACTAGTTAATATGAACCAAGTTCAAAATAATATGTTGCAATCTGTTGGCAAATAGCTTTGTTAAAATCTTCAAGGTGCAGTTTAGAAGTGAAATGGGCCAGAGATCATTGGGAGTAGCTCCATAGGACACTTTTGGAATTACAGTGATGTATGAAGAATTAATACTTTCCAGGGATATATCGCCATCATAAAAAACTTGGATGAGTTGCCTAGTGTCAGGGCCAATGATATCCCTGCATGCTTTGATAAAGTCATTATTAAAACCATTAGGCCCAAGGGATTTTCCATTTGGAGGCTCATCACTCACTTTGTTGATCTCCTCTTCAGTAAAGGGGTACTCTAGTTGCCCCAGGATGCTAGAATCATAGTAGATATAATAAAGGTCCTCAAGATCAAAGTGCATGGTTGTCGGTGTCAAAACCGGCAGATCTCGGGTAGGGGGCCCGAGCTGTGAGACCGGATCGATGGTTAACAGGAGACAAGGGACACGTAGATTACCCAGGTTCGGACCCTCTCTAAGGAGGTAAAACCCTATGTCCTGCTCTTGTTTATATTGCGGATGTATCAAGGTACAGAGTTGATCTACCTCGAGATCGTAAGTTGTGGTCTAAACCTAGGGATGATGTGTATATCTATCATAATGATCTATTGACTAGCCTGGCCTCGGCTTATATAATGTACCGGAGGCCTAGGATAACTAGAGTCCTAGTCGGGTACGTCGGTGGAGAGGAGTCCTTGTCTTGATCACCAAGTCTTGTGGAATCTTCCTCGTATATGTCATGGGCTGCCCGAAGTGGCCCATTAGTGAACCGTCATGGGGGTCCTCGGCCTGACCCACTGGTCGGGAGATGATGTGGTGAGTACCCCTAGTCCAGGACACCGCCAATAGCCCCCTGAACCGGTCTTCAAGTTGGGGACGCTCCTCGATTCTTCCGAACCGTTCTTCGTCTTCGGTCGTCGGTCTTGAAAACTGGTTCAACTTCCCATCGCTGATCTTAAGGATCACCAAGGTGTATCCAAAGAGTTCACACGTCGGGTATCCGAGGAGCCCCTTTAAGTTCTCGGCCTTTATCAATGCCTTGTTATTTTTACGCCACACCTCGGGTTCGAAGTTTCTCCCGTGCAGCGGTATCCTCTTGTAGCCGAACTCCAACGCGGGACAGCATCTGAGGTATCTTTTTGCATCCGAGCTCCAACGCCGGTCCGCATCCGACTTGTCATAGATTACCTCGGTCTTAAAAAAGTTGAAGAAGTTCAACCGAGCTTAATGCCGGAAACGCTCTCTATGGAGCCAGCCATTTGCATCCGAGCTTTATGCCGCAATGCTTCCGAGGTGGTGCGCCACCTCGGTCTTGGGCTGATTTTTTGTGGATTATTTCGGTTGTGCAATTTATTCTCTGCCAAGATGTATAACCAGTAGCCCTCAAGGTGTGTGTCGGCCTAAAATCCGAGATGCACTTGAAGGAAAACATAAAAACTGCTGATCCCAGTAGCCCCCGAGACTCAGGTCGATTCGCGAAATCGCCCTGAGGATCAATTCCTAGCTCGACAGCATACTTAAGAACAGAAATGCGGTGTGCATAGTTCCCGAGACTCAGGCTGGGTGCGGCCGACCAACCTGAGGATCATAATCTCCTCGGAAACTATTTTGCACTTTTAAATTGCTGCATTGAATCGTCAATGCAGTAGCCCCCGAGACTTGGGTTGGGCAATATGGCCGACCCTAGGATCGTATCACCTTGGGAACTAGTTCAACTGTCGTGTACGTTTTGACAACGCTGAGGTGCAGCTCGGCAGGAAAGATGCCGAACTGCAGGTTGGAAAAGATTTCCCAAGCAAAACCATCACACAGAACACCTCGATCAAGAAGATGTCCCGCCTCCTGAAAGGAAAACATAAAATAGGTTAAAGGTGCTATAAGCTTGAAAAAACAAAAAACTTATGTGAAAACTTTACGTCTGAATTAAATCAAGTTTTTTTGGTGCCAATCCAAAATTGGTCTTTAAAATTAATTTGTGCTTCTGTCGTGCTTTAACATGATACATCCAATCTCCAGACTTCAAGCGGGTCAGCCTTTGGCTTCAACCTCCTATCCTGAAGGCGGAGTGCTGCTCAGGCCAGTTTAGCAAACTAAACTCGAGCGGCTTTAGAGAGAAACCAGGCTATCCGGCTATTGACCACACACTCACGTCGGAAAAAGGAGTAGTAGAAAAAGACTTTGCAACGACTAAGAAGAAAACACATTTATTATAAAATGGCTCATATAAATTTAAGAGCCCCCAGTTAACCTGGTTAAAGGAAGTTGTTTTTAACAAACATCATTTTTAACAAACTAAGTTTTTAACAAACAACGTTTATTTAACATAAACATAATGCTTGGTTGAACCGAGCAAAAATTAAATTTTTTAAAGGAAATTAAGCATGAAAGCGACTTAGCTGGTTAATGTGCTCGGTGTTGATGATGCGGTCCAGGCTTGTGGCGGGACGAAGATGCCCATTGTGACGCCCCCGACTTAATCGTGCACTAATCATACACGCAAATGCGCACGATCAAGCACAGGGACTCACGGGAAGATATCACAACACAACTCTAAACTCAAATAAAAGTCATACAAGCTTTATATTACAAGACAGGGGCCTCGAGGGCTCGAATACATAAGCTCGAGTACAAGCGGTAGTGGAAGCATCAACAATATCTGAGCACAGACATAATTAGGCAAGTTTGACTTAAGAAGGCTGAGCAAAACAACGACATCTAGATCGAAAAGGCATAGGCCTCCTGCCTGGGAGCCTCCTAAACTACTCCTAGTCGTCGGTCTCCACGTAGTAGTAGGCTCCGTCGGGGTAGTAGTAGTCGTCGACGGGGTCAGCTGGCTCCGGGGCTCCGTCATCTAATCGCAGCAATCGGGTATGGGGAAAAAGAGGTAGCAAAGCAACCGTGAGTACTCATCCAAAGTACTCGCAAGACTTAGATCAGAACTAGTCTATTTATGCATCGGTATCAAAGAAGGGCTGTATCTGTGGACTAGACTGCAGAAATGCCAGAATAGAGGGGAAGGCCTAGCCTATCGAAGACTAGCATCTTCAGTGTCTTGCAGCATTAGAAGAGTGCAGATTAGTAGCATAACATAATGTAATAAGTATGTAGTAGCAAAGCCTAGAGATCCTTCCTCGACTCCCTGCGAGAAAGCGATCCCGGAGCTATCAATTTATTAAGTAACTCAAGTATCCAGTTCAAGTTGTAGCAGATCGGGATACAACACTGAGCGTCCTGTTACCGTGGACACAGCTATTCGAATAGATAACTTCCCTGCAGGGGTGCACCAACTTACCCAACACGCTCGATTAACTCTGGCCGGACACACTTTTCGGGTCATGCCCGGCCTCGGTTGATCGTCACAACATAGTCCTACCTAGTCTCCGCAGAGAGGTCCCCGCCGGTCTACATCCTAAGTGCTCAGGGGTCTTGGGCCCATCGCCCTTTGCACTCCGGGTCGTTGCGCGCAGGGCGGATCCAGGCACCACCTCTCTCCTGGATGGCGCCGGCCCAGCCGTGTCGTAATGCTGAACTGGACGTCTAACAAAGCTTTCGGGAGAAACGTACGACGCCGGGTGCTAACCCGCGTGATGGTTAGTGTGAAAAGGCCAGAGGCCTACTCAGATCACATATCCAAACCGTTAGTGTATTGGGAGCTCGCGGAAACGAGCAGAGATCCACGATCATGTGACCCCGTCACCCCGTCTCGTGGACTTACAGCAAGGGCCAGGCCCATCCCTCTCCTGGGGCGGTCTGCCTGCTCGGCCGTGCCACGTAATTATCTCGCGGGTACCCGCACGGTCAACCCGACTTCATATCTCTCGCGGGTACCCCTCGGGGTCGACCCGACTTTAACAGGGGCCTAAGGTAAATTCAAAGTATCCGTGTGTCCGAAACATCAAGGGGGAATCTGAGGAATCACCCTTGATGGATTCCCACTCGATGTATCCATCAAGGTGAACTCGGAGGAATCACCCTCGATGGGTTCACACTTGAGGAGTTGCACGACAGAGGCTACATCGGAGGTGGTGAAAGAGGAATCACCCTCGGTAACACACAACCGACTAGCTACGCTACAGAGATATCATCAGGAGTGAGGTAGGAGGTATCACCCTCGGCACTCGATAGTATCTCTGCAGAGTCGTACAACTAAGGGGGTGTGCGGTGCTGTGTCGGTCTCTGTACATCGATCACATTGATCGGGGCACCGGTAACAAAGCGGGGCAACAAGGACAAAGGTGCGGGGTCACTGATGGATCACTAACCATTCTATACTAAGCATTAGGACGAAAGGTAAAGTATCAACAGCAGGTTACAAAATCAGGCTATGCATCAGAATAGGAGCAATCATAAACACTAGCAAATACTAATGCAAGCATGAGGGAGAAAGAGTGGGCGATATAGGAATGATCTAGGGGTTTTGCTTGCCTGGAAGCTCTACTGAGAAGGTCTGGTCGTCAGGGGTGTAGTCGTACTCGGAAGCAGCATCGATCTCGGGGTCTACCGGAGAGAAGAGGGGGAAGAAACAATAAATACAAAGCAAACAAATGCAGCATGGTGCATGGCATGGCAATATGCTGTGCTAGGGGTGATCTAATGCAGCACTACACGTTGCAGACGGAGCGGGAAAATATCTGGGGATATTTCCCGGGCGTTAGGCATCTGTCAGACAGATGAACCGGAGGGGAAGGATCCATGTTTGCAGTGTTAGAGGCACGTAACAGCTACATGGAGGGCATATTCGGATTCGTCTCATTTTTCTGATCAACTTTCATGTAGAAAACTTTTTCATCGGAGTTACGGTTTATTTTCTATGAATTTTCAAAGTTTATTGCATTTTTCTGAAATTTCTGGATATAATTTTAATCCGAATTGACCAAGTCAATTTGACTAGTCAAAGGAGAGGTGTGGCCCACATGTCATTGGCTTAGATATTTTTAATCTAATTTATCTTTTAAATTAACAGCGGGTCCACCTGTCATCTGCCCATTAGACTAGTCAAATAACTAACTAACCTAACTAACCTAAACTAACACTAATAGGGACGGCCTGTACACACACATACGCACACACACACGCAGAGCACATCCGGCCATGGCCATGGCCATGGCCATGGCCAGAAGCAGCGGCAGCAGCACCTTCAGCGGGCAGCAGCAGTAGCAGCGAGAGCAGCAGAGGCGAGCAGCGGTAGGGCAGCAGCACGAGCAGCAGCACAACAGCGGCATGAGCAGCAGCAGTACGCGGGCACGCGCGCACGCAACAGCAGAAGCAAAGCAGCGCCCATAGCGCTAGCAGCAGCAACACAGCAACCACAGTAGTAGCAAGCAGCAGCGCTGCAGCAGTAGCATCGGCCGACACGGGAGTGGGTGAGTGGGCAAGCAGGAGCAGCGGCAGTACGCAGAGCTTGAGTGTGGCCATGGAGACCAAGCTCGCGGGGACGGTGACTACAGGCACAGATCGAACCCAAGGTCGAGGGGGATCGGATGAGAAGATCACCGTGGAGCTCGCGGACAAGGTTAGAAGGCGCGGGGACGTCTGGATGCGATGAACTCGACGGCGAAATGCGACGGCCGTGGCGGAGAACCAGCTCGATCCCGAGAGTACGTTGCGGTCCGGCTCGATTCAAGGCACATAGGCGAAGGAGTCGTTGACGAGGAAGCTCCTGGACATCCTCCCGGTCGCCGGGGAGGCCAGTGGCCGCGCGGACGGCGACGGCGTGTCGACGGCAGCTCGGGCACGAGCGAAAATGAGAGGGAGAGGATGAGCAAGGGGATAAGCAAGGGTTAGGGTTTGTCTACAGGGTCGGGCTCGGCCTTATCCCCTCCAGGTGAGCTCCTGTAGCGCCAGACGTCGACCATCGAGCCGCGGCAGCCGCGGATGGGTGACACGCCAAGCTCCCTGTACGTGAGGTTGAAGGAGGCCGAAGGTGGGCTGGGCCATCTACTGTAGCAACTAGAAGCCTAGTGCAACAATGCGTTCCCTCTTTTTCCTTTTTCCATTTTTCTGTCATTCATTTCTGCTCTATTTTGAATTTAATTGGAGCACCAAATGACTTTTGTAAAATGTGCCACTTGCCACATTAAATACTTTGCAATATTTAGTACTGCCACGAAAAGTTTGAGCCCCATTTGAATTCATTTGAATTTTTCATAAATGGAAAGGCATTTAAAATGCTTCTTTTGGCACTGTTTCAAATGCTACAGCTCATTTTAGCATTGTGGTGATGTTGTTTTCCTGAACAAATATTTGTTTTGGAATACTTGCTAAATTGTGAACTATTTTGCAGCAACTTTTGTGCAACTCCAAATTTCACTTGCAATTTGAATTGAATTCAGTGGTGGAATTTGAAATGAGATATGAACCAAATGTGATCAACCATTGCAATTCAAGGTAGCTTAGCTTAATCATTAAGGATCACTGTAGTTCATTACATAGGGGTGTTACAATTCTCCTCCTCTAAAAGAAATTCTCGTCTCAAGAATTCAGGAGGTAGAAGGAAAAAGATCGGGATATTCTTGTCGAAGGCGATCCTCGCGTTCCCAAGTGGCTTCATCTTCAGTATGATTCGACCACTGCACTTTAAGGAACTTGGTTGTCTTCTGCCGGGTCCGACGTTCAGCTTGATCAAGAATGCGGATCGGATGCTCCTTATAAGAGATTTCATCTTGTAGTTCGAGCAACTCATGATCCACTGCATGGTGCGGATCATTGAAGCAACGACGAAGTTGCGACACATGGAAGACGTCATGGATGTGAGAGAATTGCGGTGGCAACTCCAATTTATAAGCCACATGTCCACGTCTGGCGAGAATGCTGAAGGGACCGATGTAGCGAGGAGCTAGCTTGCCCTTGATTCCAAAGCAATGAGTGCCCTTCATAGGAGTGACACGCAGATAAGCTTGCCCACCAGGTTGATAGATCGATCCCCAGTGTTTACGGTCATAATTGCTCTTCTGGCGAGACTGGTCCGCCTTGAGATTTTCCCTGACAATACAGACTTGCTCTTCAGCGTGTTGGATAATATCCGGACCAATGAGCGGTCGTTCCCCAGTTTCTGACCAATTTAGAGGGGTTCGACACTTACGTCCATACAGTACCTCGAAGGGTGCCATCTTCAAACTAGCTTGATAGCTGTTGTTGTAAGAAAATTCATCATACGGGAGGGATTCTTCCCACTTCTTGCCAAATGAGATGACACAAGCATGTAGCATATCTTCAAGCACTTGATTGACTCGTTCAACTTGGCCTTGGGACTGGGGGTGATAGGCTGAGCTCCAGGTTATATGAGTTCCCATTGCTTCTTGGAAACTTGCCCAGAACTTTGAGGTGAAGAGGCTGCCATGGTCTGAACTAATCTCCTTCGGAATACCGTGAAGAGTTACAATTCTGGAGATATATAAATCTGCTAACTGACTAGCAGTGATCGTCTCCTTGACTGGCAGAAAGTGTGCAACTTTGGAGAGTTGGTCGATGACGACAAGAATAGCATCGTGATCCTTTTGTGACCTGGGAAGGCCAGTGATAAGATCCATTTGAACCTTATCCCATTTCCATTCAGGAATAGGAAGCGGTTGCAGAATTCCAGCAGGCTTCTGATGTTCTACCTTGACGCGACGGCAAACGTCACATTCGGTAACATAGCGAGCAATGTCTTGCTTCATTTTAGACCACCAGTACCTTTGACGAAGGTCGCGATACATCTTGGTACTACCCGGATGAATAGACAGTGGTGTTTCGCCTACAGAAGGCCGTTTGGCCCGCGCAATGGCGCGTTCGAACGAGGAGACGACGCTGCGTCGATCTGTGGTGGTGGCGCGGCCGGAGATGGCCGAAAAAGACGACGGCGAGCAGCGCGGCAGACGGCCGGAATCGGCCGAGTTCGGTTGCGGCGTTTCGGGGCACGGCATGGCGAGCTAGCTAGCGCGTTGGGTTCCTACGCGCGCACTGAGCACGTTGCCGTGCTCGGTTGAGCTCGACGGTGAGCGTGGCCACGGCGGCGAGCTCAACGGCGGCGATGCGTTCGGCCATGGCGAATGCGGCAGGTACGGCGCGGAAAGAAGGGGAAGAAGGAGGGGATCCGTGCGGGTGCTCACCGTGGAGCTCAAGAAAGGCTCGGCGAGCAACAGGAGCAGCAGTGACGGCCGGAATCGCTGGAGTTCGTCGGCGATCCGAGGAGGAAGAAGATGGTGTGGGCGAGGCTGCGACAGCTCCCGGCTTGCGTTCGTCAGTGTAGTCGACGTAGCGGAGCACGGCGGAGCGGCTGGACACGCCGGAAGGGCTCGGTGACGACGGTGGCCATGCGGGCGCGGCGGGGCAGCCACGGCAATGCTGACGCCCCTGACTTAATCGTGCACTAATCATACACGCAAATGCGCACGATCAAGCACAGGGACTCACGGGAAGATATCACAACACAACTCTAAACTCAAATAAAAGTCATACAAGCTTTATATTACAAGCCAGGGGCCTCGAGGGCTTGAATACATAAGCTTGAGTACAAGCGTTAGCGGAAGCATCAACAATATCTGAGCACAGACATAATTAGACAAGTTTGCCTTAAGAAGGCTGAGCAAAACAATGACATCTAGATCGAAAAGGCGCAGGCCTCCTGCATGGGAGCTTCCTAAACTACTCCTGGTCGTCGGTCTCCACGTAGTAGTAGGCTTCGTCGGGTTAGTAGTAGTAGTCATCGACGGGGTCAGCTGGCTCCGGGGCTCCGTCATCTGATCGCAGCAATCGGGTATGGGAAAAAAGTGGTAGCAAAGCAACCGTGAGTACTCATCCAAAGTACTTGCAAGACTTACATCAGAACTAGTCTATTTAGGCATCGGTATCAAAGAAGGGCTGTATTTGTGGACTAGACTGTAGAAATGCCAGAATAGAGGGGAAGGCCTAGCCTATCGAAGACTAGCATCTTCAGCATCTTGCATCATTAGAAGAGTGCAGATTAGTAGCATACCATAAAGTAATAAGTATGTAGTAGCAAAGCCTAGAGATCCTTCCTCGACTCCCTACGAGAAAGCGATCCCGAAGCTATCAATTTATTAAGTAACTCAAGTATCCAGTTCAAGTTGTAGCAGATCGTGATACAACACTGAGTGTCCTGTTACCGTGGACACGGCTATTCGAATAGATAACTTCCCTGCAGGGGTGCACCAACTTACCCAACACACTCGATTAACTCTGGCCGGACACACTTTTTGGGTCATGCCCGGCCTTGGCTGATCGTCACGACGTAGTCCTACCTAGGCTCCACAGAGAGGTCCCCACCGGTCTACATCCTAAGTGCTCAGGGGTCTTAGGCCCATCGCCATTTGCACTCCGGGTCGTTGCGCGCAGGGCGGATCCAGGCACCACCTCTCTCCTGGATGGCGCCGGCCCAGCCGTGCCGCAATGCTGAACTGGACGTCTGACAAAGCTTTCGGGAGAAACGTACGACGCCGAGTGCTAACCCGCATGATGGTTAGTGCGAAAAGGCCAGAGGCCTACTCAGATCACATATCCAAACCGTTAGTGTATTGGGAGCTCGTGGAAACGAGCAGAGATCCACTATCATGTGACCCCGTCGCCCCGTCTCGTGGACTTATGGCAAGGGCCAGGCCCATCCCTCATCACAACTACATGGAGGGCATATTCGGATTCGTTTCATTTTTCTGATCAACTTTCATGTAGAAAACTTTTTCATCAAAGTTACGGTTTATTTTCTATGAATTTCCAAAGTTTATTGCATTTTTCTGAAATTTCTGGATATAGTTTTAATCTGAATTGACCAAGTCAATTTGACTAGTCAAAGGAGAGGTGTGGCCCACATGTCATCGGCTTAGATATTTTTAATCTAATTTATCTTTTAAATTAACAGCGGGTTCACCTGTCATCTGCCCATTAGACTAGTCAAATAACGAACTAACCTAACTAACCTAAAATAACACTAATAGGGCCGGCCTGTACACACACATACGCACACACACACGCAGAGCACATCCGGCCATGGCCAGAAGCAGTGGCAGCAGCAGCTTCAGCGGGCAGCAGCGGGAGCAGCGGAGGCGAGTAGCGGTAGGGGCAGCAACATGAGCAGCAGCACAGCAGCGGCATGAGCAGCAGCAGTATGCGGGCGCGCACGCACGCAGCAGCAGAAGCAAAGCAGAGGCCGCAGCGCTAGCAGCAGCAACACAGCAGCCACAACAGTAGCAAGCAGCAGCGTTGCAGCAGTAGCAGCGATCGGCACGGGAGCGGGTGAGCAGGCGAGCAAGAGTAGTGGCAGTACGCAGAGCTTCGGCGCGGCCATGGAGACCGAGCTCGCGGGGACGGTGACTACAGGCACGGATCGAACCCAAGGTCGAGGGGGATCGGATGAGAAGCTCACCGTGGAGCTCGCGGACAAGGTTAGAAGGCGTGGGGACGTCCGGATGCGACGAACTCGACGATGAGATGTGACGGTCGTGGCGGAGAACCAGCTCAATCCCGAGCGTACGTTGCGGTCCGGCTCGATTCAAGGCACGTAGACAAAGGAGTCATCGACGAGGAAGCTCCTGGACATCCTCCCGGTCGCCAGGGAGGCCAGTGGCCGCGCGAACGGCGACGGCGCGTCGACGGCAGCTCGGGCACAAGAAAAAACAAGAGGGAGAGGATGAGTGAGGGGATAAGCAAGGGTTAGGGTTTGTCTACAGGGTCGGGCTCGGCCTTATCCCCTCCAGGTGAGCTCCTGTAGCGCCAGACGTCGACCATCGAGCCGCGACAGCCGCGGATGGGCGACACGCCAAGCTCCCTGTACGTGAGGTTGAAGGAGGCCGGAGGTGGGCTGGGCCGTCTACTGTAGCAACTAGAAGCCCAGTGCAACAATGCCTTCCCTCTTTTTCCTTTTTTGATTTTTCTGTCATTCATTTCTGCTCTGTTTTGCATTTAATTGGAGCACCAAATGACTTTTGTAAAATGTGCCACTTGCCACATTAAATACTTTGCAATATTTAGTACTGCCATAAAAAGTTTGAGCCCCATTTGAATTCATTTGAATTTTTCATAAATGGAAAGGCATTTAAAATGCTTCTTTTGGCACTGTTTCAAATTCTACAGCTCATTTTAGCATTGTGGTGATGTTGTTTTCCTGAACAAATATTTGTTTTGGAATACTTGCTAAATTGTGAACTATTTTGCAGCAACTTTTGTGCAACTCCAAATTTCACTTGCAATTTGAATTGAATTCAATGGTGGAATTTGAAATGAGATATGAACCAAACGTGATCAAGCATTGCAATTCAAGGTAGCTTAGCTTAATCATTAAGGATCACTGTAGTTCATTACATAGGGGTGTTACACCCATTGATCTCTGACAGATCCGACGTGGTGCGTAGTTCTCGGCCTGGCCGAGGACCCAGCCCCCAAGCCCGTCCCGAGGTGACCGAGCGAGGAGCTCGACTTGACAAAGTGGCGATGCAGCACGGTCGATGTTTCGAGGTGGAGCCCCCGGTCCAGCTGTCGTGATGAAGCTGGTCGACGGGATGATGATGAAGCCCCTGGAGTATGTCGATGAAGCGATGGCGAAGCCCCCGGTCTAGCTGAGGTGACGGAGCAGGTCGGTAAGGTGACGTCGAAGCCCCTATGCCAGCCGAGGTGTCGAAGCAGGTCGGCGTGGTGGTCATCGGCTTGAAGAAGCGATGGCGTGGCGATGCCGACGCAGGTCAAAATTTGTGATGCGGTCAATGCCGGCTTGATGAAGTGACCGCGGGGTGATGCCGGCGCGCCCGACCTGTGCAATCCGTGGGGCGGCGATGTTGTCTTGATGATTATTTGGCCTCCATGATGCTGAACCCTTGGTCGGCTCACTGGGGTGATGATCCGATGAGGTTGACCTCGGCTCGACGAAGCGACGGCCTGTCTAGCGTAGGTCGGTAGCCGTGGAGCAATATTGTCGGGCTGGCTTGACACCGCCGCGACGGTGAAGATTGCCTCGAAAAAGACTCAAAATTTGTAGGCATGTGTTTGAGAACAACACACAATACCCTAGAAAAAAATTCCTCCAAAAAGGATGTCCAATATCCCGTTCATGAAGAAAGATGAATTCGGGTCGGATTCGTCACGCAGAAAACAGATCTGAAAATTGATGCACTCATCAGACGTTTCCCGGAGTTTGAACGGTCGGATCGAGCTGAAATTTTGAGGGGTGGTCATTTTAGGAATTCCACAGCCGATGAATTGTTGGATCTTCCAAAGAATGTCCAAGCTGGACGCTGTACTCCTCGCCCTAAACTCGTCCCGATTCCCGTCCAGACTCGATAGGGCTCCGGTATATCGGAAATTGCCGGAGATTCCTTCATCGGAACGCGACGAAATTTTATAGGGTTGTTGTAGACTCAATTCCACCGAAGCAATCGTCAAAGTGATGCTCGAGGAGACGGGGACGGCGAACACAAATCCGATGTCCAGGAAAAACTGCTGTCAATCTACAAATGAGCCATCGATCCTTTGTGATCACACAACGGGCTCTCAATGAAAACACCAATGTCGGTGTCAAAACCGGCAGATCTCGGGTAGGGGGGCCCGAGCTGTGAGATCGGATCAATGGTTAACAGGAGATAAGGGACACGAAGATTACTGATACGTCTCCAACGTATTTATAATTTTTGATTGTTCCATGCTATTATAGTATCAATCTTGGATGTTTTATATGCAATTATATGCCATTATATATCATTTTTTTTGGGACTAACCTGTTAACCTAGTGCCCAGTGCCAGTTGCTGTTTTTTGTCTGTTTTTGCCTTTTCAGAAAATCATTATCAAACGAAGTCCAAACGAAGACAAAACTTTGGATTAATTTTTTCTAGACCAGAAGAGACCTTGGAAGCTTCGGGAGAAGACCAGAGGAGTCACGAGGAAGTGACAAGTCCAGGGGGCGCGCCCAGGGGGGTAGGTGCGCCCCCCAGGCTTGTGGGCCCCTTGTGGCACTTCTTGACCTAATTCCAGCACTATAAATTCCAAAATATTCCCCGTATATCAAAAAGATAGAAGAGAAAACCTTTTCACCGCCGCAAGCCTCTGTTCTTCCGTGATCCCATCTAGAGGCCTTTTCCGGTACTCTGCTGGAGGGGGAATCGACCACGGAGGGCTTCTTCATCAACCTTGCTGCCCTTCCGATGATGTGTGAATAGTTTACCACAGACCTACGGGTCCATAGCTTGTAGCTAGATGGCTTCTTCTCTCTCTTTGATCTTCAATACCATGTTATCCTCGATGTTCTTGGAGTTCTATTCGTTGTAATCTTCTTTTGCGGTGTGTTTGTTGGGATCCGATGAATTGTGAGTTTATGATTAGATTATTCATGAGAAATATTTGAGTCTTCTCTGAACTATTTTATGCATGATTGTTATAGCTTTGTAGTTCTCTCCGATCTATCCGTTTGGTTTGGCCAACTAGATTGATTTATCTTGCAATGGGAGAGGTGCTTTGCGATGGGTTCAATCTTGCAGTGCTCAATCCTAGTGACAGAAAGGGACATGACACGTATTTGTATTGTTGCCATTAAGGATAAAAAGATGGGGTTTAATCATATTGCTTGACTTTACGTTGTCTACATCATGTGATCTTGCTTAATGCGTTACTTTGTTTTATACTTAATACTCTAAATGCATGCTGGATAGCAGTCGATGAGTGGAGTAATAGTAGTAGATGCAGGCAGGAGTCGGTCTACTTGTCTCGGACGTGATGCCTATATACATGATCATTGCCATGAATCCGTCATAATGATTTGCTTTTCTATCAATTGCCCAACAGTAATTTGTTTACCCACCGTATGCTATGTGTTCGAGAGAGAAGCCTCTAGTGAAAACTATGGCCCCCGGGTCTACTTTTATCATATATTAAAATCCAAAAATACCTTGCTGCAATTTATTTACTTTTATTTTCTTTTGCAATTTACTTTTCTATCTATCACTATTAGATTAATGCTTGCAAATAACCGCTAAGAGGATTGACAACCCTCTTATTTGCGTTGGGTGCAAGTGTTTGCTTTTGTGTGTGTAGGTGCTGCTAACGAGGTTCTGTGTGGTTCTCCTACTGGATTGATAACCTTGGTTCTTAACTGAGGGAAATACTTATCTCTACTATACTGCATCATCCTCTCCACTTCGGGGAAATCCCAACGCAGTTTACAAGTAGCAGGAAGAATTTCTGGCGCCGTTGCCGGGGAGACATCACCAAAACCTATCAAGTACCTTCTCACAAACTATCATCTACTTGCTCTTATTTTCATTTGCCTTTTATTTGCATTTGCCTCTCATTTTCATCTCCCCCACTTCTAAAACAATTTTACAAAAAACACAAAAATATTTTTTGCTTGCTTGCTTTTATTGCCTTCATGTCAACACACAAAAACAGAAAATGAAAGCAAAAATTTAAGATCACTATGGATCCACTTAAAGTTTTCTACTTGGACCATCTTTGATCCATTTGTGCTCATGCTGAAACCCCAACTAGTTTAGTTAAGGGAAAATCATTAGATGAGCATGCTCATTTTGTGTGTTAACGTTTGTCTCAAAAAGGGAGACTCTTATGGAATCAAATAAATTGTTTGCTATGCTATGCTTGGAATCTATGTGAAATTCATGATTTTACTTGTTGCTCTGAGAACCCTAAAAAACACCTTCCCTACCTATGTGATTTTAATGATAATGAAATCTTATCTTCTTATGCCAAGGGTGTTTATAGCTACTATGATATCGAACAAATTGAAGAATTTGTTGCTTTTAAGGGTGCCCATGAAGTTGCTTCTTTGATTGCAAAGTATGATATTACTCTCTACAAATCTGAAAATTTTGCCATACTTAAATATTGCGATGAAAACTATGCTTCCAATACCTATGTTAGTGAATTCATTGGGAGAATGTCTGCTGCTTTGGAAGAGAATAATGATATGCATGAATCTATAGATAATTGTGTTTCTGTTGATCCGCTTGAAATATCCCTTTTTGATGAACTTGATGCTTGCTATGCTTGTGGCCATGATGCCAATATTAATTATGCTTATGGAGATGAACTTGCTATAGTTCCTTATGTTAAAAATGAAATTATTGCTATTGCACCCACACTTGATAGATCCTTGAATGAAAAGCATGATTGCAATGATGTTATTATAAATTCTATTAATGTCAATTGTGCTAATGATATGCAAAGCTACAAGCTTGGGGATGAATTTTTTTTTATGTCCACTGCTTATTGCAATGATCATGATTGGGGTGATGATGCTTCTTATGATCTTGAAAATTTATTTAAGCCTCATGATGAATATGCTATTGATAAGAATGTTTGCAATAGTATTGAAAGTGGGTTTGGGAGAGTGTCAACTTTAGCTAAAAATAATCCCACATATTCGGAGAGTGTTCAAACTTATGAATTTTTTGATGAAAGTGGGTTTGGAGAGGTCATGACTTTAGTTGATGATAATCCCACTATTTTGGAAGAGTGTCAACTTTGCATGCATGTGGATCATGTAGAGAATATGTTATGTGATTGCTATATTGTTGAATTTGAATATGATCCTACATGTAATTATTATGAGAGAGGAAAATATGGTTGTAGAAATTTTCATGTTACTAAATTACCTCTCGTTATGTTGAGATCGTCAATGTTTTATCCTTCTCCCTTGCATATGCTAGATATTTCTTGTCTTGATAATTTGTTTGCTTATAAAATGCCTATGCATAGGAAGTATGTTAGACTTAAATGTGTTTTTCACATGCTACATGCTGCTCTCTTTGTGTTTCAATTATTATCTTTCATGAGAGCATCATTAATATCCCAAGCCTATCTTAATGGATATAAAGAAAGAGCTTGTTGGGAGACAACCCAATACTTTCTGTTTTTGTGTATTTACACAATTGTAGCCTCTGTTATGATTGTGTTTTTATCTTTTAATTAGTTTTTGTGCCAAGTAATGCCTTTGGGATGATTTGGATGATAGTATAATTGATGCTGTTTGAAAACATAAACTTTTGCACCTAGTTCTGGAATTTTCATTCTGTACTGGAGCGTGATAAAATTCTGAATTTTTACACATTATTGATATATGAATTTCCCACGTTGTCCTAATTTTTTAGAATTTTGGGAGTTACAGAAGTATGACTTTAATTCAGATCTTTACAGACTGTTCTGTTTTAGACAGATTCTGTTTTTGTTGCATAGTTTGCTTATTTTGATGAATCTATGGATCGTATCGGGGGGGGGGGGGTATGAGCCATGGGGAAGTTGGAGTATAGTAGCATTATGCCAATATTAAATATGAATCAATTTACAACAGTACCTAAAGTTTAAGATTTATTTGTTATACTAACGGATCTCACGAGGTTTCTGTTGAGTTTTGTGTGCTGAAGTTTTCAAGTTTTGGGTGAGACTACGATGGATAAAGGAATAAGGAGCAGCAAAGCTTGGGGATGCCCAAGGCACCCCAAGGTAATATTCAAGGAAGACTCAAGCGTCTAAGCTTGGGGATGCCCCGGATGGCATCCCCTCTTTCGTCTACAATCTATCGGTAACTCACTTGGAGCTATATTTTTATTCATCACATGATATGTGTTTTACTTGGAGCGTCTTGTGCTATAGTTTGTTTGCTTTTGTTTGCTTTTTAGTTTGCCACAATCATCTTTGCTGAACACACCTTTTTGAGAGGGACACACATTATTCGTGATTTGTTAGAATACTCTATGTGCTTCACTTATATCTTTTGAGCTAGGCAGTTGCTCTAGTGCTTCACTTATATTTTTTAGAGCACGGCGGTGGTTATATTTTAAAGAAATATTTGCACTATCATGCTTCACTTATATCTTTTTGAGAGTCTAATAGCAATGGTAATATGCACGGGTTATGAATTTGGTCCTAATATGATAGGTATTCAAGAGGGATATAATAAAAACTTTCATGTAGATCACTGAATATGATAAGTTTGATTCCTTGCAATAGTTTTGCGATATTAAGATGGTAATATGGGGGAGGTACTAGTAGATAATTTTGGTTTAGTAAGAATATTGGTGTTAAGGTTTATGATTCCTCAAGCATGCACGTATGATCTGTCGTTATGCTAAGAAGTTGGAGCATGATTTATTATTGATTGTCTACCTTATGAGTGGCGGCCGGGGACGAGCGATGGTCTTTTCCTACCAATCTATCCCCCTAGGGGCATGTGTAGTAGTACTTTGCTTCGAGGGCTAATAAACTTTCGCAATAAGTATGTGACTTCTTTATGACTAATGTGAATCCATGGATTATACGCACTCTCCCCTTTCCGCAATTTGCTAGCCTCTTCGGTACCTTGCATTGCCCTTTCTCACATTGAGAGTTGGTGCAAACTTCACCGGTGCATCCAAACCCCATGATATGATATGCTCTATCACACATAAGCCTCCTTATATCTTCCTCAAAACAACCACCATACCTACCTATTATGGCATTTCCATAGCCATTCCGAGATATATTGCCATGCAACTTTCACTGTTCTTTTTATATGACACACATCATCATTGTCATATTGCTTTGCATAGTCATATAACTGACATAGTATTTGTGGCTCACCCACCGTTCATCATTTTTCATACATGTTACGCTAGTATCATTGCACATCCTGGTACACTGCCAGAGGCATTCATATAGAGTCATATTTGTTCTAGTTTCGAGTTGTAATTTTGAGTTGTAAGTAAATAGAAGTATGATGATCATCATTATTAGAGCATTGTCCAAGTGAGGAAAATCAAAAAAAAGAAAAAAAAGAGGAAAAGGAAAGAAAGAAAAGAGGCCAAAAAGAGCCCACGAAAAAAAGAGAAAGAAAAAAAAAGAAAAATGAGAGAAAAAGAGAGAAGGGGCAGTGTTACTATCCTTTTCCATACTTGTGCTTCAAAGTAGCACCATGTTTTTCATATAGAGAGTCTCCTATTTTGTCACTTTCATATACTAGTGGGAATTTTCGTTATAGAATTTGGCTTTTATATTCCGATGATGGGCTTCCTCAAATGCCCGAGGTCTTCATGAGCAAGCAAGTTGGATGCACACCCACTTAGTTTTTATTTTTGAGCTTTCATACACTTATAGCTCTTAGTGCATCCGTTGCATGGCAATCCCTACTCCTTGCATTGACATCAATTGACACTATGTCGGGGCCGGGTTTCCGGGACATGATATCCCAGAAATTAACCCCTCGTGTCGTCACCAGCCCAGGATTACTGTTACTGGTGGACACGTCCTTGTTACAGATTACCAAGCAATTACAAGAATTGGATACAAGACCATAAAGGACTAATGATACAACAATGATTTCTAGTGAGGATGACGGAAGCGACTCATGGTTCTCCAACGTCGATGGGGCTCCATTCCCACAGGAACGGCTGACCAGGATAATTCCTATCCCGCGTGGCTGCTATCCTAGGCTCCGCATGGACGTCGTTGTGGTACTCCCCGTTGAACTCCTGACCTGGCCAATTAAATAGCCAGGGACAAGCCTGCGAGTACTTTTGAATGTACTCGCAAACATAATGAACAAAAGATATACCGAATGCATATGATCATGATGGGTTAAATGATATGCCCATGCTGACTGAAATTTAAAACATGGCATGATTGATATTAGCATGTGCAGAGAATAAAATGTTAGTGACAAACCAAGAAAGTTAATAGTGGACAATCGGGCAAGACAGGACCGCCCGAGAATCCAAAAGAAAAATGCCAAATGGGTGTCTAAAAGAGAATCGGGCGAGACAGGACCGCCTGAGAACTCAAGCGACGCCACGAGAGGTCTTGAAAAGAAATGCCAAACGGGTGTCTAAAAGAGAATCGGACGAGACAGGACCGCCTGAGAACTCAAGCAACGCCACGAGAGGTCTTGAAAAGAAATGCCAAACGGGTGTCTAAAAGAGAATCGGGCGAGACAGGACCGCCTGAGAACTCAAGCGACGCCACGAGAGGTCTTGAAAAGAAATGCCAAACGGGTGTCTAAAAGAGAATCGGGCGAGACAGGACCGCCCGAGAACTCAAGCGACGCCATGAGAGGTCTTGAAAAGAAATAAAACCGAGTGTCCGGGGTAGTCCAGCCAGCCCCTGAGACACTCAGGAAATAAAATAAGAGAAACGGTTAGTCCACAATAATATTCATATCATCCATAATATTCATGATAATATCAGTAGTGGCAATAATTATCCTGCAAAATAATATTCATAGTAATAGAAGCATTGCCAAAGTTGAAAATGCTATATAAAAAAATGATTATCTTGGGCAAAATTTTATTATGAAAATAATTCCTACTGTTATTAAAATATAAATGAAATGTTTTAAGAGGGCTACTAAATCCCACAATATTTTAAAAAAATTCTATATGGAGGGAAGAATTTTGGAAAATAGAAACAAAAAATACTCTGAAATAATAAAAGACCTAATAAAATTCCAAAATTTTATTTCTGGCCAAATTTTACTTAATAAAAACATGGTTAAATTTTTGGGGGTGTTACACACTACAAAAAAAAACACTTTCCTGATGATACGTCTTTGTCACAGTAGGTCAAGTTTTCTATCATGCATGTACATCCGTGACAATTTTATGACAGAATCAAGATAGTCATACCTGTGCTGTCGTAGAAGTGTTCCATGACAATAATGAAATTATCATCACAGAAGTGTCCACTTCCATGACGATAAATGTCGCATCATGGAAGTGTTTTCGTCAAGGGTGACCGACACGTTACATCCACCGTAACGGGTCGCCGTTAAGTTATCGGGTCCGGTTTTGGATCCAATAACCCGTTAACAGCCCTGACCAATGAGGATTTCCCACGTGTAAAATTCTCATTGGCCGAAGGAACCACGTGTCAGCTGGGCGTCGCGACAGATGTCATTCCTCCAATGGACGAGACGAGCCTATGGAAATGTTACATGTGGCACGGCCCAACAGTGTCCCATTTAGGTTTAAAAGGCCGGCCCAGTCAAAGGCCCATAAGATTCACTCAGGTACTAGTGGGCCGGCCCACTAGAGGCCTGCTTAAACATGGCCCATTTACGGCCCATCGCCAGATCGGTCCCGTTAATTGTTCGCTCAGTCTTTGGGCCCCATTACGGCCCAGTGAGTTTTCGGCCTGTTAAAGGCCCGATGTAGAAATGGGCCCATTTCAGCCCGGTGTGCCTTTCGGCCTGTTAATGACACGTGCTACACATGGGCCATATATGGTCCGACGCGACATTCGGCCCCTTAACGGCCCGTGATCTCGGTGGAAAATTCCAGCCCTACCTGACTTTGGGCCTGTTAAAGGTCTGTCGTACAATTCAGCCCGTTGGTCCTCTACTAAGCTTTCGGCCTACTAAAGGCCCATGATATGATTGGGCCAACCAAGGCCCGAGATATGTTTCGGCCTGGTAGCGGCCCGTCATGTAACTGGGCCAATAATGGTCCGAGGTATATTTCAGCCTGCTAAAGGCCTGTGGTCGACTCATGAAAATTGAGGCCCAACAAGCTTTTCGGCCTGCTAAAGGCCCATGCTGTCTTCTGGGCCATAACAGGCCAGCAGAATATTCAGCCTGTTAATGGCCCGAAGCTACATGGGCCCAACTAAAGTTTGGGCCCACTAGAGGCCCATGTGAGTTATGGGCCTGGGCATACCATGTCCATGAAGGGCCCATACGGCAGGTCTGCGCAGGCCGGAGTAAAGCCTGTTGCGTGGAACCCATTAATGGCCCACTGAAATGCAGGCCCGTTAGAGGCGCATGTTTCGGCCCGTTCGCCTGAATCAGATTTTCACCCTTTTTCTGATAGCGAATGATGACATATATGGTAACTACGAATTAAGAACAAACCTACACTATACAATAAAGAAATTACGGCATAGTAACTTAGAATAAACCTACACTATACAATAAAGGAATTAGGGCATATTACATCCCCTGGGCATCAAAGTTCGCCACCAGTGATCATAAAGCGCAACCAAAAAGCAGATTACAAAACCTGGGCATCCAAGGCCCTGCCATTGCAGCGCAACAAAATAATACTGAACCAAGACCACTTGAACACGGTTCAAGAAACATTAGCCTTGCGCGGGAGCTGCTGCGCAAGCAGCTGAGCAAGGCAGTGAGAACGGCCTAGCATGTCAGTCATATCTTCCAGCTCTAGCTGTTTAGCAATGAGGTTCTCATTGGAGTTCTCTGCGATCTTCCTTAGAGATTGGATTTCAAGTCGAAGTTGAGTTGCACTATGCCTTTCTGCTTGCAGCTGAGACTGAAGAAGTCGAACTGATTCAGGCAGCGACTTCTGTGAGCTTGTGTGACTGCTAGTCTCAAGTAACTTGAACACTGCATTAAGACATGACTTTGGGGTTGTCTCACTATCTTCAAGATGTTTTGCCTTCTTTGCTGCAATATACGTTGGGTTTGTCTTAGAGTCTTCAGCAGACTTGTGTGTGCCATCAGGCATATCACCCTGAAACAACAAGACAGATGACAGGTTTTGCACGTATATAAACAAAGATGGTAACTGCACTGTTAATTCCATCCAGTTTCATATTACAAAATAAAGAGAGGATTCAAAATGTCAAGAGCATAATTTGGCATTGTTCATAATGCGGTGACCTACACCACACTATTGGATTACAGATCAACAACACAAGCATAGATGCAGGGCAAAAGAAAATCATTGTATCTCTTTTCGTTAATGTGAATGCCATGTTCATATCATCAGCCAGATCAGTTAAGACAAAGCAGGAAATGACAAGGTGCAAATGTGGGCAGCTTCACCACACACTGGATTACAGATCAACAACACAAGCATACATGCAGGGCTAAAGAAAATCAATGGATCTGTATTGAATAATGTGCATGGTATGAATAAGGAATTTGGTTTCATTAGTAAAACTTGAAACTTGCAGTTGTTGCGAACATGCATTTTGATAGAAACAGCAAACTAAATAGCAGTTGACAATAGGGAGTATGAGCAAATTAAATAGCAGTTGAGGAGGAAGGCTTTAGAAGGACGGACTTACATTAACAGTTAACACCGGCTCTATAATGCCCTTCTCCATGTCAAGGGAGGGATAACTCAAGAATTTCAGCACATAAACTTCTTCATAAGCATTGCCTGTACTCTACATTTTGTAGAGAGTAATTATTGATATGATAATACTGGAAGGGATAGAGGATAATGAAGATAAGATGCACAGTGATGCTACATAATCAACTACCTATCCATGTAAGTACAGCGTTATAGGACAAAATGTACTGCAATGGGTTACATTTCTGCACTGGCATTGTCTGTGTATTCAACTTTTTGGTAAGATTAAGTATAGATCTGATAATTTTTAGGAAATGGTGGGCGAGGGAGACAAGATGCAGAGTAATGCAACACAATGAACACTCCGTCCCATAATATAAGTGTTTTGTACACTAGTGTAGTGTACAAAACGCTCTTATATTATGGGACGGATGGAGTAGCTCTTAATGTAAGTACAATGATACAAGACGTTCGGTCCTTACAAGAGGACTGTAGAGCTAAACTTCTTCAGAAGCATTGGGTTGATTCTAAATTTATGTAAGAGTCAATACGGATCTTATAATGTCCACCAAATGGAGGATAAGGAGGCTAACATGTGCAGTGATGCTACATAATCAACTAGCTATGAAAGTAAGTATGGTGATACAGGGCAAGAGGTACTCACAAGAGCAATGCAGTGTGTAGTATAGTTGCGAGATCCTGTGGTCCCTTGAGAATGGATATTCTCCTGCAAACAGTTTTCATACAAGTGAGGCGGTAAGGCACATGCAGAAATGTAGTTCAAATTGTGATGTGATATCATAGACAGTACCTTACGCTGCAGACGAGACCACTGTGTAACAAGCTTATTCCAGTCACTGTCTAGTAAATGAAGCACGAGAGACTTTACAGAAATCTCATTTAGAGGCTTGCCATCGAAGTGTGCTTGCCTCAGGTAGCAACGATACTTCCTCAAAGCGTGCTTGAAAAGCGCAACCAAGCTTTGCTTGTCTTGACTATCCAGTTTGGTCCTCGCCTATTTAAATGAATGAAATCTTTTGAGTTCTTCCATCAGAAACATAGGCACTAATTACCATGAATAACATTAGTACATTACTTACACATAAGTTGTGGAGGAAGATTGGAAATTGTTGTTTGTCTGTAGTATAATCTTTCCATGAAGGAAAGATGCGCACAAAGTTCCTGACAACAATAAAAGCTTTGTCTTCTAAATTGGGAAGAAGTGGAACAGGGGTCCTATTTGCTGCAATTGGGGCTCTCTCCAGTTCGAAAAGGGATTTGGCAACTGGAGTTGGTGTACTCTTTGCTGAAATGGGGATTTTGTGTCATAGAGCTGGTGCTATGTCAACTGGAATCGTCATACTTTTTGCTACAGTTGGGGTCTGCTGAGTTGGGGCATCTGAGATGGCCAGTGGGGTAGGGGTAGAGTCTGCTAGAGTTGGGCTGTGTTTTGTGGGTCTGGTGATATTGCCACTACACCTAATGGGCTATTTGATTTATCAGGTGTCACTACCTTTTCCAAATACTTTGTTCGTGCTCCATCGCGATCAGCAATCACCCTCTTCCTTTTGAACGTCTGATACACAAGAACAACATTTGAATGGAGAAATATGGTATGATGACAGATGGAATATGTACTGAAAATGGATAGGCATGGCATATTCACATATATGATGTGTAAACTAAGCAAATGGCGGTGTAACAAAGTAGAAGCAATGCAAAGCATCATTTGCAAGATATGTGCGACCAATATAACCTTGCCAAGTTAGAGCAAGCACCTTGATGGGTGAATAAGATAGGGCATCTGCCTCTGACTCCTCCACTAGGGAGCTGTGGCACCCCGGCTCAGAGTCACCGAGCACTCCGTATTCCAGCCCAGAGATCAAGTCTTCTGGAATACGACACTGCTTGGCATAGAACAAATCAGCTATTTATTACTAATAAATGGAGTACAAAGGTTTGAGATATTACAAAGGGTTGCCTCGGCAAAGCTACGCCTGCTATAATAATTCTATGCTAGCAGTGGCTCGAATCCTGGCAGCAGAATTACAGCGTCAAAATGAACTCCACTCCACAGGGACTCTGGCTGGGACACATCCTAGCTCGCAACGCGAACACCTCCATTATGCAAACATGGCAGCACCTGCAAACTGGCATGACACGCCAGGTGAGTACTTTGAATGTACTCGCAAGCTCGCAACAATCAAGAGCATCAAGGCATAACAATGTCATAGCAATCATGATTAAATCAGATTTAAATGTTACTAAAAGGGTGGAAGAAAATAATAACATGCTGTTGCTACAAATATCAACCTTGCTACTACTATGAAACCACTTTGTCCTGAGCCACATAATTAAACCACTTGCTCTCGTGACCAACCCATGTCACCTTAAGAACTTCTGACAATCATCCCCGAGAATCATCCTCAACAGTTACCAGGGGTCCTCAATAATCGGTCACTTAACTACACTGGGATGAGTTCTTCCATCATTAACACGTCATTCCCTCATTGGTGTTGATTAGACAGTGTGACTTAATACGAACTGTGTCCAATACCGTGGACGCGGCTATTCGAATAGATTCTTACACTGTGTAGAGGTTGCACACTTTACCCACACTATGAAGCTCCTGGTCCCGTACCTCGGTACACTTCCCTTCCGGGTGGACCGGTGTTGCTCCAACGAAACTTGCCTAACCCGTGACTCTCCATCGTACCACCGACAATCATCCTAACCCGGAGTCATGCCCTGGGTGACCCCTGTGTCACTCTTGACACCTGCCACCGTCGTGGCCAACCAACTGTCCCAAACAGGGACCTGAGCTCAAAAACCAAACTGGGCTCACAAGGTTATCGCCGTCTACCTGATCAGGGCAGCACGCACGCATAACCTCCCCTCTTTGGTGGTACCGATAAAAGAGTAGGCTATTAGACCAAGCCAAGGCCGTCCCATTCCGGCAGGTGTGGTTGCACTGGAAAGTTCGGTTCAGTGGCACTTGATCAACGAAGAAGGAATTTATCCTCGAGTAATCATAGTCATCACTGACACTCCAATATATGAATGATCCAGGTTATCACAATAACCAACTAGAAATCCAATGAGCATCATGATCAACTTCTACTACTAATCCCATATATGCAGTGCCGGCGGAATCACAAAATAATCATAGACGGTAATCTCATAGTCCGACAACATTACCACATAAATCTGGAAATCCACTACTATCCTATAATCCCCTCATCATCATGACAGTAACTTATCCAAGATCCTCAAAGTATTGCATGAATTAATCCATTCATAAATAATTCATATTTGGCATTAAAATAATCAATTAAGCCATGATATTGCAATGCAAATATGCAAATGAGAGTTGTGGCTTGCCTTGCACCAAGGAAGTGTGGGAGAACTCCTGGCCTTCACCAACTAGGCAAAACAATCTGAAAAGCATTTTTGAAAACATTTTCAAATACCACACAAATCATTTTCTTTTGACCAGAAATTCTAGACAGCAGAGAAAAATGCCAAATTTTTACAGCAGAAAGAGGAGCTCATAAGAAAAATAATGCAAAAAGAATGAACTCATTTGGACTTATGGTTTAAAAGTTATAGCTGGTCAAAGTTCAGTCAAAGTTTCTGGAATTATTTGAATTTAACTGAAAAACAGAAAAACCCAGGGGAGGCCACGTCGAAGGCGTAAACCAGCCAGGCGTCTCCACTTGCGTACCCCTTCGGGCGCGGCTGGGTCGCTGACATGCGGGGCCCGCCTGTCATATTTGAAGAGGAGAGAGAGGAACAGAAGCAGGGCAGCTCACCGGCGAGGGTTGCCGGCGATAGCGATGGCGGCGAGCTTCGGGGACGGTGGGGATGGATCGGGCAGACGCCGACGAGCACTCCTGTACCCATAGCTCCTCGAACGGTGGCCGGACGTGGTCGCCCCCTTCGTCTCAGGCGGCGACGAGCTTCGGCTGGCGATCGATCCGGCGACTCCGGCGAGCACTCGGGCAGAGGAAGGGCTGGGACGGGTCAGTGGAGCTTCACGAGCTCACTGGTGGTCTCAGCTGGGCCTGGGGTGGACAGCAGCGAGCGGACGGAGCTGGGGCAGAGTGGCGGAGCTCTTCGCCGGAGACGGAGAAGGAGGGCTCTCCGGCCTGCCCTGGCGCTGCTGGTGGCGATTGAGAGGGAGAGGAGTGGAGTGGTGCAGCGAGACGAGGCCGGGGAGGGCCTTTTATAGGTGAATGAGGGGTGGCCGAGTCGGATCCCGCCACGGTTGAGCTGGTCGGGTGAGGACGGCGAGCTGGCCGTCGCGGCGTGGGCTGAGGTGACGAGAGGGGTGGGAGAAGTCAATGCGACGGCGACGGCTCGAGGCAGAAGACGCCAGCCAGTTAGGCCACAGTGCCCATACGGTGCACAGCGGCGGAGCTTGGCCATGTCTGCCGGCGAGCTTCGCCGGAGGGGGAGAGGGTTCCAGGCGGGCCAGGTGGACGGCGGCGACGCAGTCGGCACGTTTGGACAAGGAGAGGCATCGCGAAGTGGCCGGAGCAGTCGCGTCCGACGTGCAAAGCACGGTTTTGGCTCAGCCGGACGCATGGTCACCGCGTGCACTGGCCCACGCGGCGCGCTCTGTCCCGAACGATCATGTCTACGCGGTAGTCCTGTCAACCTGAGTCCTTCATGTGCCTTTGGTTTGACAAGAGCTGACTAGGACAGCTGGATAGCTTCCATGGAAGTTTCTGGACAGAAACTTGTGCATCAAGTTGGGGAGAAATGGCTAGAGCTTTGGGAGTGAAAGTTTGCCATTCTGGAATGCAATAGGAAGGTGCACATGCTGGGGAAAATTCAGACCAAATGGATTAGTGTAGAGCATGGTTGCTTCACAACTGCCTCTTTGATCCAGAAATCTTGCAGAGGATGTTGCACTCATTTGGATGGGTTCCTAGATCTGAAACTTGGTATTTGCAGATGATTTGGGGATGCCAACATGCTATAAAAATTTCAGTCCAATTGAGTTAGTGTACAGGGTACTTCGTTCACAACACTTCCCACTGGACAGAAACTGGGAGGAATTTTATAGAGAAATGGCTGAATGAAATGAGCCCAAAATTTGTGGAGAATGCTAATATGGGTAGGATAATGTCCTGGATTAATTTCAGAATTTTTGAAGCAATATAAAACATAGTTGCCTCACAAACTGAAATTATGACCAGAATCAAAGATTGGATGCTGTGCTCACCATGAGGAGTAAATCTTGAATATTTTCACATATCCAAGGTTCACATGGTCCAAAGGATTTATGAGAATTTTCTTGGCATTTTTAGAAGAACAGAAATATGGGTTGCTTCACAACCTAGAGCTCAAAGGATTATTCCTTTAATGGAAAAAGGAATATTAGGTTGGAATAAAATTGAGATTGAGCAAGAATGGAAGTGACATGACTTGAGAGAAGTTTTTGAGAGCTTGAGTCACTTGGGAAAGAAAATCAAGAAAATATTCCCAAGTTTTAAGTCCATAGAGCCATTCAGAAACAAATCCAAGCCAAAATCCAAATAAAATTTTCAATTAAACCTTGAAAAGAAAAGCTGAAAAAACCAGGGTGTCACAGGAGCTACATTGACTTAGGTCTCCCTCTAGCTCAGAATCATTGTTAGGATCATATTCTGAACACGAATCTATAGGTGGAGAGCGTGCGTTCCATTGCATCCAGACTGGATCTCAGTCCCTTAACACCAAGTTTGATAGCCATGTCATTGTTCTCCTTTATTCTTCTCATGCACCCAAGCTCATAATCATTATGATGATGTTCAGTATCTGAGATTCACGAAAACATAAAAAGTAGTCAGATTATCTTTGGAATGCATTGCGGATTCTACTCCAATAGTGTCTCCCTACAAACCCCTGCATATACAAAGTTCACCCCCCAACCGTGCTAACCAGACCACACATAGAAATACAAACCTCTTATGTCTCTATAAGGTGCGGACACACATTTCAAAACTGAAGTAGGAATAGTAGCATCATATCAAATTCGTATTTGAACAAATAAACTTCGGAATTATGAGTGGCATAATGTTTAGCTTCAAGAGTGGAGTATTGGTAGTGCGACACAAAGCACGTAGGCAGATTGTATTCCATGTAAAAGATCGTAGTCTATGTAAAAGGTGGATATAACACTTTTCTTTCTATACAATGCAGTGTTCGTTGCCCACACATGATGGAAGAGATCATACAGAGAAATACTATTCGCTCATGTATGCGGTTCTAGGATTTTGAAACAGGGTGGTCCACCCTAAAAAAATATTGACAACAAATATGACAAGGCAAGCATAAAGCTAGTGAATCAATCATTACTTGTGAGCTTACTAGGACAAGTATGCAGAATCGTAACTACAGTAAGAGACCATCCAAAATCTGAATCAAGAAGTTGGGCTAGCACTTATTGTTTGCAATTAATCGAAGTGAATAATTGGATATCATATCGAATGAGTAACAAAGACTAGTAAAATTGTCAACAAACCTGGCCTGCGGTAGTAATCTGGGTCAATGTCACTATGACCAACAATCAAACATGACTAGTGTTTGTTCCTAGGCGAGGAATTTTGAAACCCTGTCAACTCTACAGGTACTAAAGATTACTGAAACATCTGAACCATTAAATGTAGGTAGCACTCAGTACACAACAAACCCTAATGAGAGTCCTGCCTAATGAGTGATGAATCAATTAGAAAATGGGTGATGGGAAGTGGCTGTTGAGTGTTGAGGACGGCGTATCTCAGGATAAATTGGGTTGGCTGAGTGGGTGATGCACGCCTGAGCCCTGAGCAGACTAGGAAGCTGGGCACGCCGGCGTGGCCGGGCAGCGGTGACGCTGTTGGGCGAGCGGCTCCTGACCTCCTGTTAGTCCGGCGTCTCCTCCTAAAGTCATGGCATCCGACGATGGCAAGTCGCCAGCGAGGCAGGCGGCTGGCGGCGAGTAGAGATCGGAAGTGGAGCAGAACAGAGGGGAATCGGGGTCTGGAGGCACTGGCTTTTTTGTTTTTTTAGCAAAGGCATTGGCTGGCTGACCATGTTCTAATCTCTTATGGTATACAGGCCGACCCAAAATCCCAGGGTGGGCCGCGGCACATGCTGGCCACCCTGTAGATCCGCCCCAGCGGCGCACATGCATTTCAAAATTAAATTAGGAACACTTAGCTGACCAATTAAATGACTCTGTTTTACTAATAGCATCATATCAGATTCGTATTTGAACAACTAAGCTTGTTTAGCATGATGGGTGGAGCAGTGCTATTATGACACGAAGCACGTAGGCTGATCGTATAGTGATCATAAAAGGGGGGAAACCCTAAGCATGATCAATTAAACCCTATTATGACTATGCCATGGCAGATCTGAAGCTGCAAACCGCACAATGGCTACTTAGCAACCAATGTTTGCGTTGAACTAACAACTAAGATTCTAAGAGCTGAAAAGAAAGTACAGTAAACAAGTGACGATCTATTTTCTGGTTGAGATCAAAAAGTTGAGCAGATATGAAATAGTAGCACCTCTCTTGCGGCACCGTGTAGGCATCGGGGGTGCGATAGCTGTCGGCGTTGTGGAAGCAGATCTGCGACGGTAGACGGAGGCATCGAGGGATAAGTTCCATTGCGGTGGATGAGAAGGTCGTCGGAGCGGCCCCGACAAGGTGGACGACGGCGCGGATGAAGCGAGAGGACGCGATGCAAGGCTCCTGGTCCGGCGCTGTGGATGAGGAACGTCGATCTCTTGCAGTGGACGACACGGTCTGGGTAGGCGCTCCGGCATGGTGGGGGAGGGTGGCGATGGATGGGGTGGCGGACGGAGGAGGCTGGTGTGGATATGGTGTTCTGGCACCGACGGTGTATGAATGGGAAAATGGAGGGAGAGGGGTCGGGGGAACCATGTCTTTGGGACGCGCCTGTCTGAAATGTGGGGAAGTTACCAACTTAGCCCCCATTTAAAATTTCGGACGTCTCGTCGGTTGGTGATAGGATGGTAATCTCGCATCTCCCCAATATTTGCTGAGAGCGATTTCAGGCGAGGAGAGGGTTTTTGGCACCCACGGTGTATGAACGGGGCTGACAGGTAGGGCGGTTATGTCACGAATGAGTGAAGTTACAAACCTGCCCCTACTTAAAATATTTGCCTAGATCGATTTCGGCCGAGGAGAGTTTGTTTTGCCACCCATCGTGTATGAATGGGAAAATGGAGGGGGAGAGAGAGGTCTTTGGGATGAGTTGAATCAAATGTGTTTTGCCACCCACGTTTGGCGCCCACAGTGTCTGAATGGGGCGAGAGGCGGTCGTGTCACATCTGAGTGAAGTTACAAACCGACCCCTATTTAGAGCAGTGGAAATCGGGGCGATAGGTTGTGCGTGTCAGGGGTAGACAGTAATTTCCATCTCCCAAACACTGGTTTCGGGCAGCCGACGTGGGAGTGGGTGTTTTGCCGCTTCTTTCGAATCTTGGGAGAATAAGTGAAAGATCGTGGATGTCGCCTAGAGGGGGGGGGGGGTGAATAGGCGCTTTAAAATAATTACGGTTTAGGCTTGAACAAATGCGGAATAAAACTAGCGTTTAATTTGTCAAGCACAAAACCTAAATCGACTAGGCTCACCTATGTGCACCAACAACTTATGCTAAGCAAGATAAACAACTAAGTGATAGCAAGATATATAACTAGAAACAATATGGCTATCACAAAGTAAAGTGCATAAGTAAAGGGCTCGGGTAAGAGATAACCGAGGCAAGTGGAGACGACGATGTATCCCGAAGTTCACACCCTTGCGGATGCTAATCTCCGTTAGAGCGGTGTGGAGGCACAATGCTCCCCAACAATGCCACTAGGGCCACCGTATTCTCCTCACGCCCTCGCATAATGCAAGGTGCCGTGATTCCACTAAGGGACCCTTGAGGGCGGTCACCGAACCCGTACAAATGGCAACCCTTGAGGGCGGTCACCGAACCCGTACACTTTGGCAACCCTTGGGGGCGGTTACCGAACCCGTACACTTTGGCAACCCTTGGGGCGGTCACCAGTACCCGACAAATTGCTCGAGGCGATCTCCACAACCTAATTGGAGACCCCGACGCTTGCCCGGAGCTTTACACCACAATGATTGAGCTCCGAGGCACCACCAAGCCATCTAGGGCGCCAAGGCACCCAAGAGGAACAAGCTCTAGGATGCTCAAACACCCAAGAGTAATAAGCTTCTCAACTTCTCACTTCCACGTATCACCGTGGAGAACTCAAACCGATGCAACTAATGCAATGGCAAGAACACACGAAGTGGTCAAGTCCCTCACTCCCAAATCCCACCAAAGCAACAAAAGCTATGGAGGAATATGAGAGGAAGAACAAGGAGAACACCAAGAACTCCAAGATCTAGATCCAAGGGGTTCCCCTCACTTAGAGGAGAAAGTGATTGGTGGAAATGTGGATCTAGATCTCCTCTCTCTTTTCCCTCAAGAAGGAGCAAGAATCATTGGAGGGATTGAGAGTTAGCAAGCTCAAGAAGATCAGCAATGGGGGGCAAAAACGAGCTCTAAGGATAAGAAAACCGTTGGGGAAGAAGACCCCTTTTATAGCCCCCACCAAATCGAACCGTTACCTGTGCTGGACGCACTCAAGCGGTACTACCGCTCCAAGGAGCGGTACTACCGCTTAGAGCGGTACTACCAGCCGAAGCCAGTGAGTACAGCAAGCACAGGAGCACGGTAGTGCCGCACAAAGCGGTACTACCGCACCCACAAGCGGTACTACCGCAAAGGTTCGCAGAACAGCTCAGAAAAGAGGTAGTGAAGCGGTACTGGAGCGGTACTACCGCCTCAAGCGGTACTACCGCCCAACAGCCGCTCAACTACCGCTAAGGAAAAACAGGACACCAGAAGAAAATCCTAAGCGGAAGTACACGCGGTAGCTCATCGCGGAAGTACCGCACAAGCGATACTACCGCTGAGAAGAGCGGTACTACCGCGGGACAGGGCGGTACAACCGCTGGGACCAAGTACTTGTGGTGGCTAAGTCTGGAGCGGTACAACCGCTCTAGTAACCGGTAGTACTGGTGCACCGAAGCCATCCGGAAACTACCGGGCCACCACCGCCCTACAACCGCCCCACAACAGAAGGGAGTCCGGTGATAGAGCGGTACAAGGCCGGTACAACCGCCGAGCCGCAGACCTGGAGATTTCCAAGCACCAGGCGGTACAACCGCCCGGAGGCAGCGGTACAACCGCTTGGAAAAAACCTGGAGACTGCAACCCTAGGGTATCACCCCTAGGGCGGTACAACCGATCGGACTAGCGGTACAACCGCTTAGTGCAGAAACCAGAACTGCCACAACTTCTGCAAATGAGCTCCGAATTGAGCAAACTCAAGCTTGTTGGATAGAAGACAACGAGTACTATCCAAACAGTGACTGGTTATAATAAGAAGTGGCAGGGGAGATATGCCTAACATATAGAGATGAGAAACCTCTATGAATGAAGACCCGGCATAAACTCCAACATCGAAAACATCATAGAAGATGCATATGAACTCCGTTTTCGATGAACTCGAGCTTGTCATGAAGATGACCAAAAGCTCAAAGACTCACAAAGAGAAACACCAAACACGAACCAAGAAAGATGATGCAAGGATGCAATGGTTTGAGCTCTCTACGAACGATACGATCAAGCTACTCACTTGAGAGCCCCCCTTAATAGTACGGCTATCGATCCTATAACCCGGTCTCCCAACTACCACCATGATACCGGTAAAATAGAAAACCTATCAAGGGCAAAATTTGCCTTGCGCATAGTCCACTTGAGCTAGATGATGACGATCTTGACCTCCTCAAGTTGGACCACCTTTCTTGATTGCGCCGGCTCAATGAAGACTAGTTGATTGCTCCCCCATACTCCACTATGGGTGAGCCACTCTTCGGCACATCTTCACAAGTCCATTGACACCACAATGGACGGCAAGCTTCGAGCAAGTGATCTCTTCGTGATGCTCCACTTGAACTTGCACACCGCAAACTTGATGACGATCACCACTTGATATCATCCTCCATGGGTTGAATGAGATCTTCCTCTTGACGCATACCTAACCCCACATAGAACTCTCGCATAGAACACGGGTTAGTACACAAAGCGTAATGGACAATGCTTACCATACCATGAGATCACTCGATCTCGCTTGGTACATCTTCTACGCTTTGTGTGTTGATCAACTTGAATCACTCTTCATATTTAGTCTTGATAAACCTTGAATCTTTCCAACTCTCTTCATTAGGATGATGTCTTGAATCTTCTTCTTCAAGACATGCTTTGCAATAGGCTCAACACTCACATGACCAATCTTTGGATAAATCCTTGAATAGCACCTTGGTCAACACATATTCTTCTTCAAATCACCTTGAGACCAACAAATGGTCTACAAGCAAAGCCTATGGACAAACCCTTCAAATATAACTCAAGGCAACCATTAGTCCATAGAGATTGTCATCAATTACCAAAACCAAACATGGGGGCAGCACATGTTCTTTCAATAAGCATTCACGTTTACCGTGGCAACTAAATTCGAACCCATTTTGTATTCGATTACGAATCTTTATAAATCATTCTATGTTTTTTTATATATCTTCAAAAGCACAACAAAGATGTATTCCACCTTTATATATGAATATGATTTACAAATGCCATGATACTCGAATTCAGAAGGTTGAATCCAGTTTAAGGTGAATACGAATATTTGAAACAACTTTATGTTCAACTCAATTGTAACATGTATGACACAAGCAGCATATACTGTACTCCCATTTAGATATGAATTTCAGAAGCCAAGCGATGTCTCAAAATTCAAAATACTGAGCCAACGAACCAATAATACAGAAAACTAACAGACATATGACCACATATAGAGTATATGGATCAATAATATGAACTAACATACATAAGCCAGGCCGCTGTACTGTTTTTGGCTAGAAGAGCATCTTTTTTTGTACCAAAGCTAGTATAGCATCTTGGCCCTTTCAGATGCATGCCACTTAAGGCCAATCTATACTACTATTTTTGCTGAATGCACAATCAACCCGATTAGCATATTTTGTAGGCCTGGCATAGCAAACAAAATGAAATGTCTCATGTTCTTATCAATTATTACAGACTCGTGCTCAAAAAAAATACAGACCAAAAAACAATTATTACATGATCTCTAAAACAAATGGTTCCAATCTATTACATGAACAAACAACACAAAGGTAATTCAACGATGGAAAAAACATTTCACCTATGATTTACCAAGTGGGATTTTAATTTCCTTTTTCCTCCAGGACCTTAACAATGCGGTCAGTCTCAGCTTGCTTTGTTGTGAAATCCACCAAATATTTAATGGTTTTTGTGAGTACTGCTTCTGATTGTGCTATTTTCTTCCTCAACATGTCAACTTCATCTCTAAGTGCAGAAGCAGACTCTCTTTCTACCAATAGTTTAGCCTCTAGAGCATCCGCAGTTGGCAATTCACGATGCACGATTGGGCCGGTGCAACTGCTCTGGGATGATCCAACGTCCATGGGGACTTCGCTCTTTGATCTTGGGCTAACCTGTTTTGCCATTATAGTTTCGATTGGATTCGAAAAAGTTGAAGTTAGCAGAACATCTCAACTGGGAGTTAGAACAGCAACCCAGTTAAACAAGCAAGGATTTAAAGAGTTGCGATTGGATGCTGAAAAGTATAAGTTATTAACATCATTAGAGCAACCGGCTGCAGCAGCAAAGCAGTTAAACAAACAAGTTTTACAAAAGGGACTTGTTGTGCCATTGGAGTTTCTCTTGGATCCTGAAAAGTTGAGTAGTCAGTAACTTGATTAGAGCAACAAGTTACAGCAGCAAACCTGTTACACATATAAGTTTTCGAAAACGTATCTGCTGTGCAATTGGAGTTCCAATTGGATCCTGAGAAGTTGAAGTTGGTAACATGATTAGAGCAACAAGTTACAGCAGCAAACCAGTTAAACAAGGATGTTTTTCAGAACATACCTGTTGTGCCATCAGAGTTTCAATTGGATCCTGAAAACTTGATAGTTAGCAAGCATAAATAAAGTGTTGCAAGAGCCATAAGAAACTAACATCAAACTAGTAAAACTAACTAGTTTTGGCAACGTATTTAATTACACATGAACTAGTAAAACTAACAAGTTTTTGGCAACGTATTAAAGTAACAAGTCGTTAGAGTTTACCAGCAACACATACATCTCTAAATTTCATTCATGTAAGCAAAATGATTCTGACACATATATATAAGTTAAAAAGGCGGTGTCCCTCATATAAACCTGACAGTTGTCTCTCCATGAACATGCAAACATTACTAGTGCTAGAAGTCTTAACAGCAAACAAGATAAACAAACAAAGTATCAGAACATAAATTACACATGAATTTTGTTGCACCCTAGAAGTAGATATGATCAGCTATCTACGTGCTTAAGTAGCTATTTAAGTTCTGGCACAGGTAGTTCTATAAACAGTAAGTAACAAACACATAGATAGGCGCAGTCTATAATAGAATTAACAGGCTATGGCATTATGTAATCAGTAGCAAACTAAATTAAGGCAAGCAAGGTAATTGAACAATTTTTTAATCAGTGGCTAACTAAAATTCCGAGAAGCAGGTAACTGAACTTACGCTAGCTCTTTGTACAGGCACACTGCAACTTCTTTTTCGCTTACGAGGTTCTACGAAGGAATCCATGACATCACTTGCTTGGATACGCAGTCCCAATACTCCTTCCTTCCCACACTGCATTTTGGTAAGTCGAATGGTTAATCTTATAAGATGGTGCGACCTTGTTATATTATATGAGGACAGGTTGTCAGACTAGTTGTAGCAATACACACCACACTGGCTTTTACTGTATAATTCATGCGATTATATTTGGCCTATCGAGATCTAAGCAATCTACAATATGATGAAAAGACTGGCATCCTTCTCATTATTGACCAACTCAGTTCATAGAAACAAGCAATTCAACCATTATGTGGATAAATCAAAAGTGCCACTGGAATACATTTCACTGCCCCAATCATACATGCAAATCATACATGCAGGCCAGTACGAATTAAATGAAATGCAGGGACTTACGCTAGCTCATTGTATAGGCTCATTGCAGCTCTGCTTGCGCTTGGGATGTTCCATGCAGAAGTCCATGTTACCACTTGCTTGGATGTGCAGGCCATGTACTCCTTCCTTCCCCCTCTGCATTTTTGGCACAGCGAATGGTTATTCTAATGAGAGGAATCGACCTTGCTGTTGTACCGGAGGATAGGTACTTACAAGGTTATACGAGCGTGCAGGATGTGTACCAGATCCCGTAGTGCCATCATGCTTCGCTGAAAAATGGTTTTGCCTGTTTCAGATGATAGCTCCAGAAGAAATAAGAGTTGAAGTCAGATTTGCATAGGCGTATAAGCTAAGAGAGCAGTAAAAGGATATCCAAGCATCATCGGAACAGTGCACAACGCAGTGATATGTGGATACCTAGTTCGGGCCGGCGTTTGGGCATACTCGCCTAGAGTGCGGGTCACTTCAGAGCCGTTGATGGTGATACGCTTGCGTTGGCTGGCCGCCTACGGAAGCAGATCTTGAGCGGCGGCAGAGCGCTACGATGCGGTGGACGAGGCCGTTGGTGAAGCACCAGCGGGGGGATGGAGGTGCGACGATGTGCTCGGTGAAGTAGCCCCGGTAAGGTGGAAGACGGCGTCAGTGAAGCAGACCTGATGCGGTGGAAGTCGGTGTCTGTGAAGCACGTCGGCTGCAGCGGCCGACGTTTTCGGTGGACCACCCGGTGCGGTGGACGAGGGCGTAGATGAGGCAGCACCGGTGCGGTGGTGCAGCGCGACCGTCGTCTTCATCGTCATCGTCTGGTACGGAGGTCGGGAATGAGACGAGACGAGGGGCGATTCGAATTTTGCTTGGGTGGCGGCGAATTAGGGATTTGAGCGCTCTGGGCGCGGAAGGGGGTGGGGGAGAAGGGGGATTTTGCAGGGCTGGAATTCGGGCCGCCAAGTATTTCAATCCGAAATGTGGAGGCGCGAAGTTTATAACGTCCGTACGACACACGCCACCACCACGACACAACCGTGGTCTACCTGGTGCGCCTACATTTGAGAATGCAAACAAATCTTTTTTTCATTGGCAAACGAATCTGTATGTATTACCATGCCCGTGTTTTCCTTGCAAATAATTAGTCCTTCGAAACGACATACTAGTAATTAATTAATGATGAGTTCTTTGAATTAGAGTGTGTTTGTGACATAGCGATCTCCAATTCTAACGTGGATTTTGCATTTCATGGTATCCACGCTAAGTTTTTGAATGCAAATTCATATGTATAAGATTAACACTATGGTGGTGAGATGAGAAAACTTTGGATGTATTCAAGCATATGACCACACACATACAAAATACCACGACAATCGAGTCAATATTAGTGCATCAACTTTTCCAAACCATGCATGTATGGCACGAATTCAAAATAATTACAGAAGCCATATGCATGGTCCTCAATTCAAATTTTACAATGTGCACTAAATTGAAACATCAATATTAAGTCTATTACTATCTACATTCAAATGTTGTGTTTAGCCCCCCCCCCGACACACACACTACATACTTCCTCTATCGATCAATCTTCCACTCTTAACCACCTTATAGAGCTATTGGTTTCCGACACCCTCTCATTCTTTCTCTCCATGTTTCGATCTCTAATTCTCTCAAATACACAAACCCCTTTCCCCCACTCTCTCAACAAACGTATTTCTCTCTCACACCCGCCATTGCACTCCATCCCGAGCTCTCTCTCTCTCCCTCCCACCCTCTCGCTAGATACATACATTGGCTCTCTAGACCACCCCCTCTCGTGCACATGCATGCACGTTGTCTATCTAGGTCACTCTCTCCACACCGTCTCACTCTTTCGACCGCACGGCGGCCCACACTCGCTCAATCTATCTCTCTCTCTCTTTATCTAAGTCTCGATTAACCTAGCTTTCTCTCACACACAAATGTTATATTTCCCTGTTTGGGCCTCGATCGACACACTCCATACTCTGTCACACAGATTATCTATCTAGGTCACTCTCACCAAACCGTCTCACTCTTTTGACCATTTGGCGGCCCACACTCGCTCAATCTCTCCCTCTCTCTTTATGTTGTCTAGATTGACCTCGCTTTCTCTCACACACAAACGATACATCTCCTTGTTTGGGCCTAGTTTGACATATTGTATATACTCTCTCACGCACATTATCTATCTAGGTCACTGATACGTCCATTTTACATCATGTTTTCCTACTGTTATTTATAGTGTTTTTAATCAATATAACACTTTGTGGAGCAATTCTAATGCCTTTTCTCTCTTAATATGCAAGATTTACATAAGGAGGGAGATTGCCGGCAGCTGGAATTCTGGACCTGAAAAAGCTATGTCAGAGATACCTATTCTGCACATCTCCAAATGAGCTGAAATTTCACGGAGATTTATTTTGGAATAAATAAAAAATACTGGAGAAAAGAACTACCAGAGGGGGCCACCTAGGTGCCCATGAGGCACCAGGGCGCGCTACCCCCCCCCCCCAGGCGCGCCCTGGTGGCTTGTGGGGCCCCTGGCCAGCCTCCGGTGCCCATTTTCTGGTATATAAGCCCATTTACCCTAGAAAAAATAAGGGGAAGACTTTCGGGACGGAGCGCCGTCGTCTCGAGGCGGAACTTGGGCAGGAGCACTTTTGCTCTCCGGCAGAGCGATTCCACCGGGGATACTTCCCTCCGGGAGGGGGAAATCGAAGCCATCGACATCACCAATGATCCTCTCATCGTGGGAGGACCAATCTTCATCAACATCTTCACCAGCACCATCTCATCTCAAACCCTAGTTCATCTCTTGTATTCAATCTTTGTCTCAAAACCTCAGATTGGTACCTGTGGGTTGCTAGTAGTGTTGATTACATCTTGTAGTTGATGATAGTTGGTTTATTTGGTGGAAGATTATATGTTCAGATCCATTATGCTATTCAATACCCCTCTGATCTTGGACATGAGTATGATGTGTGAGTAGTTACTTTTGTTCTTGAGGACATGGGAGAAGTCTTGTCATAAGTAATCATGTGAATTTGGTATTCGTTCGATATTTTGATGATATGTATGTTGTTGATTCTCTTAGTGGTGTCATGTGAACATTGACTACATGACACTTCACCATCTTTGGGCCTAAGGGAATGCATTGTGCAGTAGTAATTAGATGATGGGTTGCTAGAGTGACAGAAGCTTAAACCCCAGTTTATGTGCTATTCCATAAGGGGCTGATTTGGATCCATATGTTTAATGCTATGGTTAGATTTATCTTAATTCTTCTTTCGTAGTTACGGATGCTTGCGAGAGGGGTTAATCATAAGTGGGAGGTTTGTTCAAGAAAGGACAGCACCCAAGCACCGGTCCACCCACATATCAAATTATCAAATTAGCGAACGCGAATCAAACAAACATGATGAAAGTGACTAGATGAAATTCACATGTGTCCTCGAGAACGTTTAGCTTATTATAAGAGATCGTTCCAGCCTGTCCTTTGCAACAAAAGGATTGGGCTACCTTGCTGCACCTTAGTTACTATTGCTACTTGTCACTTGTTACAAATTATGTTGCTATCAAACTACTCGTTACCGATAATTTCAGTGCTTGCAGAAAATACCTTGCTGAAAACCGCTTGTCATTGCCTTCTGCTCCTCGTTGGGTTCGACACTCTTACTTATCGAAAGGACTACAATTGATCCCCTATACTTGTGGGTCATCAGTCACTCTCTCCAACCCGTACTTCTCACTCTTTCGACCGCATGGTGGCCCACACTCGCTCAATCTCTCTCTCTATCTATGTCTTGATTAACCTTGCTTTCTCTCACACACAAACGATATATCTCCCTGTCTGGGCCTCGATCCACACTCTGTATACTCTCTCACGCACATTGTCTATGTAAGTCAATTTCTCAAGATCTCCCTTACAGCCCTCACCCTCCCCAAAAGCTCGATCGCACGATATCTCTCCAGAGCATATCTCTCTTTTGACCGAACATCGGGCCACACTCACCCTATCTCCCTGTCTATCTATGTCTCGATTGACCTCGCTTTCTCGCGCCGTCTCTCCCACACATAGACGCTACCTCTCCATCTCTCGCAGGGCCGGAGCTATTTACATTGCCAGGGGGACTATGCCTCCATCCTTGGATTAATTTGTGATGGCATTTATTTCAGAGGATTTAGGTTAGTTTTTTTTCTAGCATTTGACCCACAACAACTCCAAACACCGTTGCCCCCCCTGCGGCCGTGCCCCTCCCCCAATTATTTAACTCTAGCTCTGTGACCGCTCTCTCGCACGCTCTTTCTCACCTTTCCCGTCGCACCATGGTATTTTTGCAAAAAAACTCTCGTGTTTTCTTTAATTATTACAAACAACCTACAAACTACACACCGGGGGTCCACCTGTAATGGAACAAATTTCGCCCCATAAATTAAAATGCTACAAACTACACACCGGGGGACCCACCTGTCATGGAACAATTTTGGACCCATATAAATTAAAAATGAAAAGGACGAGGATCGAATAGGCGACCAGGCCCTTCCAAGTGCACGTCAGCGATTCGGTGCCCAGGCTCATCTGCACCTGGTCAAGAAAAAATTCACAAAAAGTTCAAAAAAATTCAAAAAATTCACAAAAAATCAAAAAAAGTCAAAAGAAAATCCAATTTTTTTGTGCGTGCTAGATAATTCGTTGCGTTAGGTCCGCTCCAATTTTAAGAGCATTTGAACATCTTAGTAGCTCTCAGCAAAAAAGACAAATTGGGTCAGAACAATACATGAACAGTACACTCTTTTACAAACCCCAAATCTGTCTTTTTTGCCGAGAGCTACTCATATGTCCGAATGATATGAAAATTGGAGCGGACATCACACACCAAATTGTCTACCATGCAAAAAAATTGGAATTTTTTGAATTTTTCTAGTATTTGTTTTCATTTTGTTCTTCAGCGTGGGTGCAGATGAGCCTGGACTCAGAAATGGATTGTCGCGTTTGTTGTATCTTTAATGGATAACATGTTTTTATATTACTTTCAGTACATTAGTGGGACCGGCTCGTCAGCACGTACTACTCCCCTTTGTTGAGCCACTTACTGGTGTGTCCCATGTCTTCTCTCTCTCCCTCCTCCCCTTCTACGTTTAAACGCACGGGCAAACACGAAGAACGCGCGAGCAGTAAACATGGCGCGCCACCCGGGGCAGATGACCAATGCCGTCGACCGTATCTGGATGCGTTCACAAGTTACGGCACCAGTTTCACCTACCAGTACTATTTTACAAGTATAGGAAAAAAGTGACCGTGACGGACAAGTTCAGGCACCCGTGGAGTATTTAACTAGTAGTAATAATTAAATGTGTGGATAAATATATGTATCGCCTAGTGCTCGAAGGGACCTGCTCGCGCCCTACAAGTATTTGGAATTGACACAGGTATTTAATATGAAATGTTTGCGATGAGAAGGAATACATGTCGCTTGACGACTTTTTTTATTTAATTTGATAGGGCTCTAGCAGAACACTCAATCGATCAAACCATAGATTTCATTCAGTCTGACTGTGACTTTACATTCATACCATGATCGAACTAGAAAAATAAATGAATAAAACTAATTGCAGCGGCGACGGGTGCGTCTTGCGGCGGGAAGTGGCTCTTCTGCCGTGCCCTGTGTGCCGTTGGGCCACTGGCCGGCGGCGACGGCGGCGTCTTGCGCCGGCGTTGGCATACTCTTGGACGTTGGCCCAAGCTTCAAGGAAGGCCAGTATGTTCTAGACTTCGGTCTCCAGGAGCTAGTCAACCGGCGGGAGGCGGCGACTGGCGTCGCTGCAAGGAAGCGCTCGACGACGGTGACCCATGCCGCTAAGGGGGGCACTGGCACCGGCGCGGGGACAGGCGCTGGCAACGGTGCGGCGGAAACATTCGTGTGCCCGTGCACTAGCACGGGCGCGTGCAGTGACGCACGCGCTGGTAGGTGCACGGGCACGTGCAAGTCAGCGGGGACCTCGTGGATCCCCGCGGCTTCAAGCTGGGCAATAGTGTGCGGCTCCCAGCCCATCAATGCCATGGGGATGGGCGCTGGCGTTGGCACGGCGACGGGAGCTGGAACGGGCGCGGGGACAGACACGACGACTTCCCGCACGGCCAGGTCAAGCTCGTCCGAAACCTCATTAGGGTCTTCCTCAGGAAACTGGAAGACTAGGGGCAGCCCATCGTGATGCGCCATGGCATACCGTGAGGTCAGGCTGATTGGAGGCAGACGACAGGAGAATCGGAGAGGCAGAGAGAAGATTGTAGTGAGAGCGGGGAGTGCGGCGGTGATTTAAACTGCGGCGCGGGCGCCATTAAAAGTGGGTGTGGTTGGGATGAAGGTGGGTGGCGGAGGCTGGTCAAAGGGCTCGCCTCCCGGTGAGCCTGCGCAGCGGCCTACTCGCACGCCTCGCATCGACTCACACGCTTGCTCGGACGACACCTGCCTATGAGAAGCGGGACGCGTGGCGGCACGCTGGTCTAACACCCACAGTTTGAATACAATAGTGAACCGTTCGCGTTAACGTGACAGCTCTTTGTTCCAAAATACCTTGGTTGTTCATGTGTGCAACTTTTCATAAGCAGCTTGTCTCAAATTGAACAAAAAAATTACCACAGGCTATTTGTGCCGTATCACGAGACCATGCGCAGTTTTATGAATTTCAGGTGAGTTTTGGATTTTCTGGAATTTAAAAACCAAGATTCGAAACAATATCATTACATGCATCATGAAATAAACTTTCAGGCGATACATCTTTAGTGTTGTAGTAGATGTTCATATTTTTTAAGAGAATTTGGTCAAACACTGCTTAGTTAGACTTCAAACAAATTATATATGTAGAGTAAAAAGATACTCCTTGCGTACCAGTGCATTGCGTCATACTCTAATAATAATGCATGTCACCAAAAATTATGTCGTTCGACTCGTATTTGAACATAGTTTCCAGTGATATTATTTTTGGTTACATGCATTAACATTTTGTTAGTTAAATGTAAGGTCAAAATTTAGCACAAAATGCGAAGAGGACCAATAAACCAGGATGGAGGTAGTAGGCACAAACAAACGATGCTCCATTCTATACTCATCCTAGTGTAGTAGGCAATGGAGTTGACGGGTGACCTTGGGTAGCGGCGACCGAGGGGCTTGAACGTGCTCGGCATGGTAGGTAACGTGGGCTTGTTACTAAAGCATCCCTCCAGTGTTCATCGGTAGTAGTAGGAGTAGTCATTATGGACCGGGGACATAAGGGGAATTTCGCAGGGCTGGAATTCGGGCCGCCAGATATTTCGATTCGAAACGCGGAGGCTCGAGTGGAGGCGCGAGTTTTTATCGCGGTTCTTTTGGTAGGGGTTGGCTAGCGTACCACGCACGCCACCACCACGACACAAGCCCGGTCTGGCTGGTACGCCGTCGGGTGCTACCATTTGAGAATGTGAAAGGAATCTTTTTTAAAATTGGCGAACAAATATATATGTATTACAATGCCCGTATTTTCCTTGCAAATAATTGGTCATTCCAAAAGGGACGGTAATTGATTTATGACGAGTTCTGGAATTAGAGTGAGTTTGTGATATAGTGATCTCAACGTGGATTTCACATTTCATGGTATCCACACTAGGTTTTTTAATGCAAATTCAAATTTAACAGATGAACGGTATGGTGGTGAGAAAACTTTGTATGTATTCAAGCATATGACCACACACACACAAATACAACAACAAACGAGTCAGTATAGTGCATCTACTTTTCCAATCCATGCATGTATGGCATGAATTCAAAAATAAAATGGAAGCCATACATGGTCCTCAATTCAATGTTTACAATGTACACTGAACTGAAACGTGAATATTAAGTCTACTACTATGTACACTCAAATGTTGAGTTTAGATCTGTCCACCCCCCCCCCCTTCACCACACATACTTCCTGTATCGATCGATCTTCATCTCTTTGTTAATAGAGCTATTGGTATCCGACACACGCTCATTATTTCTCTTCATGTTTCGATCTCCATTTATCTCACACCCGCCCTCACGCTCTCAACAAATGTATTTCTCTCACACAACCTCATTGGGCCCTCCATGACGAGCTCTCTCTCTCCCTCTCTATCGCCCTCCCTCTCTCCCTCTAGACACATACGTTGCCTCTGTAAAAAAAACTCCATGCACGCCGCGCGCACAAACGCAAAGTCTATCTAGGCCACTCTCTCCGTAACTATCTCCCTCCAGCCCTCACTACAGGTTCGTCGAACGATATCTCTCTGTATCATCTTTCTCATTTGAGTGTACGCTAGCCCACACTAACTCGATCTTTCCCTGTATATATGACTCGATTGACCTCGCGTCATCTCTCTCTCTCACATAGATGCTCGCTCTACGCCTCTTGCATAGGCGGAGCCATGTAGATTGTCGGGGAGGGGGGGGGTAACCCCCCAGTTACCCCCAACCTTAGAAAAAATTGTGAAGGTCTTTTTTTAGAAGGGTTTAGATTATATTTTTTAAACATTTGGCCCCACCCTCCCAAACACCGATGGGTTGTGCCCCCACCCCCCCGGGGAGAATATCAGGTGCTCCCACCTTAGATGCTATATGGTGATACGAGTTCTTGTGTGCTGTTAGATCTGAGATCCAACGACTCACACGAGGTCTGAATATTTTTGCAAAAAACGTTAATGAGTTTTGGAATTGCACACAATTAGTACAAAAACTACTCAGATGCCATTGGATCCCAGATCCAACGGCCTCGAAGATCGTATCACCGTAGCATCTAAGAGGCGGGAGCACCTAATATTCTCTCGTCTATAAGAATATCACGTGCTACCACACCTTAGATGTTGTGGTGATACGAGCTCATCAGAGCCGTTGGATCTGAGATCCAACGGCTCCTAGAAGGTCCGAATGGTTTTTGCAAAAAAAAACTCAAAGAGTTTGGGAATTGCTCACAAGTACAAAGACTATACTCAGATGCCATTGCATCTCAGATCGAACCGCCTCGAAGCTCGTATCACCGTAGCATCCAAGCAGCGAGAGCACCTGATGTTCTCTCGCGCGGGAGAATATGAGGTGCTCCCATACCGTAGATACTACGGTGATATGAGCTCCCGGGAGATCTAACGGCTCCCATTAGGAGGCCTGAATGTTTTTACAATATAGGCCTCAAAGAGTTTGGGAATTGCGCAGAAGTACAAATACTACGCACATGGCATTGGATCTCAGATCCAACGGCTGCTAGAAGCTCGTATCGCCGTAGCGGCTAAGTTGTGGGGAGCACCTTATATTCTCTTGTACGTGAGAATATTGGGTTCTCCCACACCTTAGATGCTACCGTGAGACGAGCTCCTGGGAGCCGTTGGATCCAAGATCCAGCAGCTCACAGAGGTCTGTATGTTTTTTTTGCAAAAAAGCCCTCAAAGAGTTTGGGAATTGCGCAAAAGTACAAAGACTACTCACATGCCATTGGATATCAGATCCAACGACGTAGAATCTCACATCACCGTAGCATCTAAGCCGCGGGGAGCACGTGATATTCTCCACCGCTGTCACTTTTGTTCCTAAACTTGTAAAATACGTGTAACTGGTGCCGTAACTTGTCTAACCGCGCAAACTATTTGTGCAAAAAATCCCCCGTACACAGAAATATTGGAACAACACACAGGGGTCGTCCCACTCATCATGGAACAAATTTGGACCTAAAAATAAAAAATCAGAAGGATGAGATTCGAGCCGGCAACCTGGATGTCGATAGCCAGAAATAGCAACGGTTGTTGGCTTTGTCGCATAACTTGATTTTATACTGTATCACGTTGAGTACAGTAGAGGGAGTGGCTCGTCAGCACATGCATGCACGTTGACTCACTTACTGCCTGGTCCCATGTCTGCGATCTCTCTCTCCTCTCCATCTACAACCTTTAGACGCACGGGCAAACACGAAGAGCAGTGCGAGCTGGCTGTGGTGTTATTATAACTAAAAAAACTTGGAAAATAGATGAATCGCCTAGGAACAAGAGACCTCGTGGCTGGTCGAGACGGAGCTAACCACACCTATCCTCCGTGCACATTAGCATGATGAAGCTGTGTGGCTAGTGGGGTGTTTTCGACCCACTGGCTGGGTCCCGAGTTCTTACCATAGCTACATCTCATATATTTTTACACGCACATTTTCCTCCGTGTTGAGACGTGGCACACCCTACCGCGCGGTTTCTGGGTCCTCCCCGGTGGTGCACGCATATTTTTTCCTAACTAAGACGTGGGATGGTGCGAGTGTGGGACACCCCGCCGCGCGGTTTCTGGGTCCTCCTTGTTGGAAATATGCCCTAGAGGCAATAATAAAATGGTTATTATCATATTTCCCATTCATGATAAATGTTTATTATTCATGCTAGAATTGTATTGACCGAAAACTTAAATACATGTGTGAATACATAAACTACAGCGTGTCCCTAGTAAGCCTCTACTAGACTAGCTCGTTGATCAAAGATGGTTATGGTTTCCTGACCATAGACATGAGTTGTCATTTGATAACGGGATCACATCATTAGGAGAATGATGTGATGGACAGACCCAACAGTAAGCTTAGCATCAGATCATTTAGTTATTTGCTACATCTTTCTTCATGTCAAGTATCAATTTCTTAGACCATGAGATCATGCCACTCCCGAATACCGGAGGAATACTTTGTGTGCTATCAAACATCACCTCATAACTGGGTGATCATAAAGGTGCTCTACAGGTATCTCCAAAGGTGTTTATTGGGTTGCATGGATCGAGACTGGGATTTGTCGCTCCGTGTGATGGAGAGATATCTCTGGGCCCTCTTGGTAATACAACATCACAAGAAGCTTGCAAGCATGTGACTAATGAGTTTAGTCACGGGATCTTGTATTACGGAACGAGTAAAGAGACTTGCCGGTAATGAGATTGAACTAGGTATGGAGATACCGACGATCGAATCTCGGGCAAGTAACATATCGCCGAACAAAGGGAATTGCATACGGGATTAACTGAATCCTTGACATCGTGGTTCAACCGATAAAGATCTTCGTTGAATATGTGGGAACCAATATGGGCATCCAGGTCCCGCTATTGGTTATTGACCGAAGAGGAGTCTCGGTCATGTCTACATGATTCTCAAACCCGTAGGGTCGCACGCTTAACGTTCGGTAGCGCCAGGGTAGAAATGAGATATTAATATGGTGAAGTCCGAAGGTTGTTCGGACTCCCGGATGGGATTTGGGACATCACGAGGAGCTTTGGAATGGTCCGGAGGTAAAGATTTATATATGGGAAGTCATATTTTGGGTTCCGGAAAAAGTTCGGTTTTTTCCGCTACTGTACCGGGAAGGTTCTAGAAGGTTCTGGAGTAGGGCCCACCTGCGTGGGGGGACCCACATGAACGTGGGTAGTGGGGAAAGGCCCCACACCCCTGGTCTAGGCACACCAAGATCCCCCTTAAAAGGAATAGGATCATATCCCAAAGGGATAAGATCAAGATCCCTAAAAAGGGGCGATAGCGATCGGTGGGGAAAGGAAAGGAGGGATTTCCTCCCTCCCCTCTTGACCAACGACCCTAGGGGCTTGGAGGGCAAGCCACCAGCCCCCTCCACATCTATATAAAGGTGGGGAGGTGTTGGGGGCAGCCACCCTTCGACCCTTGCCCGTCTCCCTCTCGTGACACCTCGTCCACCTCGCGCAGGCGCTTGGCGAAGCCCTGCTGCAGTTCCGCTGCCGCCACCACCACCACACCGTCGTGTTGGTGCAAATATCATCTACCTCCTATCCCTCGCTTGATGGATCAAGAGTAGAGGACGCCGCCGAGCCGTACGTGAGCTAAACTCGGAGGTGCCGTCCGTTCGGCACTAGATCGGATTGGATCGTGATTGGATCGCGACGAGTACGACTACATCAACCGCGTTACGTACGCTAACACTTTCGGTCTACAAGGGTACATAGACGATTCCCCTCTCGTTGCTATGCATCTCCTAGATTAGATCTTGGGTGTTCGTAGGAATTTTTTTGATTTTCATGCAACGTTCCCCATCACTCCTCGATCGTAGCGCCAATGTAATGAGTCGTCAAATCACAAAACCCCACCTTTCCCGCCGAGTACAAGCACGGTGGCTAGCTAGTTTTGCTAGTGCAACCGATCAGCTAGGCCGCTGCCACATTTGTTTTTTCAAGCATTTTTGCCCTCCTTGCCGCTAGGTAAATTAAAATACTATCCACCGCTGCGTTGCTTTGGTCCTTGGGCGCGGCAGGATTCTTTTTTTGTTTGACGGGAGCAGGCGCGGTGGGAATTAGTCATGATGACTCCGCCAGTAAAACCCACTGCTCCCTGATGTGAAAAGGCATCGACTGGGGTTTCCCATGGTGAAAACCAAAAGATTTACCCTGATCCCTCTGCCTTCCCGTAGATTGCATTGCCTTCCAGCCGTTTCGCCCCCTTTGCTTCCTTTCCCCATTGCTTCTACCGGGATTCCATGGCGGCGCACCAGATCACGGAGTCTGAGGTGAGGCGCCTGACAGAGGAGCTCCAGGCCAAGGATGCGGAGCTCAGGGCCAAGGATGTGGAGATCCGTGAGCTCAGGGAGGAGAAGAGTGCCATGCTCCTCCGTTCTGAGCGGGAGTTCACGGAGCTTCAAAAGCGGCAGGAGTCCACCACAAAGATGCTTCAGGCGTCGGTGGCGTTGTTGCAGAAAGCGGGAGATACCCTAGGCGGCCAGGTTGCCCTGATGGCGAGCCGACTGGAGCGCGAGCGGGCCGATCGTGACGAGGTCCAGGATCGCCTCAACCACTTGCTGGACCATGTTGCCACACAAGTGTTGCAGCTGCGTGATGCCTACCGTCGTGCCAGCGCGACCATGCCGGTCGTCGGGCTAAACCCGTTCGACCACCCCATCGACTTCAACGAGCTGCAGCTTCCTGACCTGGTCTCCTTCACCTATATCTCCAAGGAGCTGAACCGTCTCCGCGCGGTGGTGGGGGCGGTGCTGGACAAGGAGGGGGTGCGGGCGGCCGTCGCCGTTGCTGGGCGAATCCTCTCCGGGCTACGTCACCGGAATCCATTTGTGCCATTGGACGCTGTCTTTGACGAGCCGGCTCCCGTCGACCGGGAGCGGGCTCTACAGGCGGTGGCACCCTGCATCACCACCGTCGTGCACCTGGAGAAGCAGAGGGACTTCGGTGCTGTTTAGGCATCCTCTGCATGGGCATGTCACGGCGTAACATGACCGTTGGATCAAACTCAGACGGTCCAGAACAGTCACTGTAGCACAGAGCACTATAGAGGCGTTCTTCGTATGGTTCCTGTTCGGTCGAGCACTGTAGCAGCATACTCTCCGTGCACTGTACCCCGAGTACTATTGACATTGATCTCACCGTTCATCCTCGATCGTACGTTAAAAAAATGGGCATGTTACACTACTGTTCATAGGTGACATGCGCACAACATGCCACTGGATGTCAATCCTCCGGAGACACCCTTCCAGAGCGGCTGCCGCCTCCATCCCTTGATTCTACTTCTCCGGTTAAATTATCTGCTAAAAATAATAGTACTCCACCACAGGTCGACTGTACGCTGAGGTAGCATGGGATAGAAGGCACGTACACGCAGGGGACCCACCCAGGACCATATTCATGAATACTAGCCGCGCTGTAAACCAAAAATATGCTGAAACACTCGCAACAATATCCCTCACAGCAGATTTATTTATAATCAGTTACTTTTCTTCGGGTGGTATAATCAGTTTACTATACATCATTTTTTATCGTCATATCTTACTACACTGGCAACAAGATAAGACTGTTGTATGAACCACTGCACATGCCTAGTAGTAGGAGTACTAGTAGTGTAAGTTCAAGTGGATGTCGTGTTTCGCACTCCTCCGTTGTAAGAGTGGAAACGCTTGCTGTAATCAAAAAAATATTTTTTTTAAGAAATAGTGGAGACTCTCTACCGCATGAATCCTCCTCCATAGTCGTCGGGAACCTTGCTACTCACTTTCGCCGACGTGTGGGACAGCCAGCATCGGGGTCCACTTGCCATGCACCAAATTACTCCGCACTAGAGTGCACAACTGCACGGTGGACTTACCGCGGTCGTAGCACTGCAGTAATGCCCCGTGAGGTGTCAAATCACAAAACCCCACCTTTCTAGTAGTAAGTTGGATGGACGAAGCAACCATCATTTCACTCTTCTTCCTCATATTCCTCTCTTCAAGAAAACCCCACTCGCTTCTCCCTCATCTTGTTCCTCATTTCTTTAAGAAAACCCCAACTCGCTTCTGCCATTGTTCTTCTCTCCCAAAGAAGGAAAGGTGAGCGCATCATTGGTGCTGCTATACTTCCGTTCTAGTCATCTTTTGCAGCCCCGCGACCGATCCTAACTCCCTCTCTATTCTTCTTTTGGGTTTCTGATTATCGTTTTCTTTCCTTTTATTTCTATTTGACAGTTTCTTGATGGACCCTGGAGCACCGGCCAAAGTGATGTCTGTGGCTCTGGCCAAAATCGTCAAGGCTCAGAGTCTGAAGAAGCGCAAGCACCCCGCCGAGACGACCACAGACAAGCTGAAGGCCATCGCCTTGGCCAAGGCCACCTCTCCGGGATCCCTCGTTAAGCCGGTCGAGGTAATATCTCTTGTTGACGATCTTTTTGGCGATCTTGATCGTGTTTTCTGATCTAACTTGCAAAGTACTTGCTAATATGCGGTGTTTGTGTAATGTACACGTAGTACTAGTAGTATAACTTTCTGGGCGATCTTTCATGTGGTTTTTGTGTGCCAAATGACGGTTCTAAATGTCTCTTTTGACCAAAACATTCAAGAGGTTGACATGCATATGATTTTTGTACATAACACAGATTTCTGATAGATTACTTTCAACTACTTTATGAACATCAACGCTAGCTGTAGGAAGAGAATATAGTACCCTCAGTAACTTGTGTTATGGGTATTGAAAGTAATCGCTCTGTTCACAGATATAAGATGTTCTAACTTTTTTGTGTATCTGATGTAGACATGTTTTAGTGTCTTTGTTCACTCATTTCCGTGCTTATATGTAGTCTTATATGGAGTAAAATATAGAAAATCATCTTATATTTGTGAACGGAGGCAGTAATAAAATATTGGTTTCTGTTTGAATTAGAACCAGGTCCGCTGTGGAGATGAAGTTCTCAAAGTCATGCCGTGTGAATTGGAAGACCTGAGGATGTGCACTACTAAACTATCCAGGTGCCGTGTCCTTGTAACCACATGTCGTGAACAAGTATTTTCCTGTAGCATTGTTGTCAGGCGTGTTCTCGAGGGTGTACTTCACCACAACAATTTCATAGATGTGCCTGCGATTACGAAGGGTGTGGTTCTTGTAAAGCTTCCTAACAAAGCTGACGCGGCCTGTCTTCATTGGCATGTTTATGAGTGGAAAGACCACACTGTTAGGTTCTCCAAGGTTGACGGGATGGCGAAGGTGCCGATAGACATCTCTCATGATGTCCATGGTGATGACCCACAAGTATATGGGATTAATCGTAGTCCTTTCAATAAGAGTGTCAAACCCAACGAGGAGCAGAAGCAAATGACAAGCGGTTTTCAGCAAGGTATTCTCTGCAAGTACTGAAAGTAGCGGTAACAGATAGTTTTGATAGCAAGATAATTCATAACAAGTAACACTTAGTAACGGTAACAAAAGTGCAGCAAGGTGGCCCAATCCTTTTTATAGCAAAGGACAAGCCAGAACGAACTCGTATAATAAGCAAAGCGTTCTCGAGGACACATGGGAATTTTATCTAGTCACTTTCATCATGTTTGTTTGATTCGCGTTCGCTACTTTGATAATTTGATATGTGGGTGGACCAGTGCTTGGGTGATGTTCTTACTTGAACAAGCCTCCCACTTATGATAACCCCCTCTTGCAAGCATCCGCAACTACGAAAGAAGAATTAAGATAACTCTAACCATAGCATGAAACATATGGATCCAAATCAGCCCCTTACGGAATAGCGCATAAACTAGGGTTTAAGCTTCTGTCACTCTAGCAACCCATCATCTAATTACTACTCCACAATGCCTTCCCTTAGGCCCAAAGATGGTGAAGTGTCATGTAGTCGACGTTCACACGACACCACTAAAGGAAGCAACAACATACATATCATCAAAATATCGAACGAATACCAAATTCACATGATTACTTATGACAAGACTTCTCCCATGTCCTCAAGAACAAAAGTAACTACTCACAAATCATATTCATGTTCAAGATCAGAGGGGTATTGAATAGCATTAAGGATCTGAACATATAATCTTCCACCAAATAAACCAACTAGCATCAACTACAAGATGTAATCAACACTACTAGCAACCCACAGGTACCAATCTGAGGTTTTGAGACAAAGATTGAATACAAGAGATGAACTAGGGTTTGAGATGAGATGGTGCTGGTGAAGATGTTGATGAAGATTGGTCCTCCCACGATGAGAGGATCGTTGGTGATGTCGATGGCTTCGATTTCCCCCTCCTGGAGGGAAGTATCCCCGGCGGAATCGCTCCGCCAGAGAGCAAAATAGCTCCTGCCCAGGTTCCGCCTCGAGACGGTGGCGCTTCGTCCCGAAAGTCTTCTTCTGATTTTTTCTAGGGCAAATGGCTTCATATAGTAGAAGGAGGGGGCCAGAGGCCCCACAAGCCAGGGGGCGCGCCCAGGGGGGTAGGCCGCGCCCCCCAGGCTTGTGGCTTCCTGGTGGGCCCCCTTCTGTTGATTCTTTTGCCAGTATTTTTTATATATTCCAAAATAAATCTCCGTAAATTTTTAGGTCATTTGGAGTTGTGCAGAATAGCTAGCTCTATTTCACCCCTTTCAGGTCCAGAATTCCAGCTGCCGGCATTCTCCCTCTTCATGTAAATCTTGCAAAATAAGAGAGAAAAGGCATAAGAATTGTACCATAAAGTGAAATAATGATTAAAAACATAATAATTATTCATAGGAAATCATGATGCAAATTGGACGTATCACCTGGTCAGTTATGTGGGGCACATCCCGTAGGTCGGTGGCAAGAAATAGTCTGCAGAGTTTAATTAGTGCAACTTGGCTTGTGTGTAGTAAGTAATATTGTTCAGTTCTTGATTTGTGTGTGTGAACCCTGTATGGGTTAGTACTGCCGTTTTGTTTTGTGGTGAATCCTGAGAACACTCTATGTTAATGTTTTAGAAATGGTGAACCTATAATACCAATTTCGGTTGTTTGATATCTGTGTTTTTTCATGCCAGTACAGTACTCCCTCTGTTCAAAGACATAAGATGTTTACATTTTTTATGAATCAGATGTATATAGAGTTAGACACATTTTGGTGTGTTTGTCCACTCAATTCAGTCCGTATATTTCGAAATATCCAGATCATCTTATTTTTGTGGACGGCGGGAGTATACATCAGTTATGGTTACACTCCAATATATGTATGCATTGCAGGGTTTATCGCACCCACCAGGATTTCCATTCCCGCGGATGTTCGCTCCATACGAGTTGTCACGACCTTTGTACTGTCCTGCTTGTGGGAGTAAGGAGGGGCTCTGCATGCCACCCGTAATTGGACGAACAACCTTCAATTTATAACTTGAAGATAGTGATTTCCTGGTAAGGATTAAGTCGTGTCACATAAAGTAAATCTCATTGATTAACTGTCATGTTTTCCTACTTTTGCTGTAATTTTACGATGCAGGTTTTGCCATGTCACATTCGTTACAGAATAAACCGTTTGGTTTGCTCTATGATGGTTATTTTAGCAGGTTTCACTTCTTATGATGTGTCAATAACGAAGGCACTGTCCATCACTTATATTAGTGGACACAATTGGATCCGTCTATTCTCTAAGTACAATCTGAAGCCCTCTGATCAACTGCAGTTTACTTTAACAAACACGCCAGAATTGGTCCTTGTCGCCTTTAAAAGAAGGAAAGAAAAGGACTGGATCCGGGTCACGGAGCCGGAGGAAGTTCGAATTGCTCATGTGCACTCTCGGTTAAGAAGGATGTGTAGCAAAGTTACAAAGCTGCAGTCTGAAATCAAAGCAGACCAGAGATGAGCGTTGCTGTCTCACACATCGGTACCACCTCCAGCATCGACAGCCGCAGCGGATCGAGCACCGGCACCTGCTCCGACACCGGCACTGGCTCTAGCACTGACAGCGGCAGCATCTCAGTTTGATCCAGAAGAGGATTGGGCACCGACCGCGTCAACGGATCAGGCTGATGTTGATCGGGCACCGACACCGGCACCAGCTCCAGAAGGAGCACCGTCTTCGGCAGCAGCAGCGGCACTACCAGTCGCACCGCCACAGGCACCAGCAACGGCTCCGGCACCTGTACCAACACTTGAACTTGCACTTGCATCTGCTCCAGCCCGTGCAGCGGCAACAGAACCAGCACTTGCACCGGCAACAGACTGGGCTGCAGTTCGCACTGCATATTCCAAAGTCCTTACAAAAACTGACATCTCCACCTCTTTGGCAAGCACTGGCAGCCCAAGTGCTTCGTTCTTTTCTCTTTCCATGTTGTTTCACATGATTCACCGTGTTGATCTAACTATTTGCGTATGTCCTCTTGTTTGCAAACAGAAAATTCCTAGAGCAATGAGGGAGTCGTTCAATAATCTGGGCGACCGTGGCCAAGTTTCTCTTACCATGCGCAGCCTTGGTGTGAATGAACCTGCGCAATATACCGTAAGTAGAAAGGATGGTCGCATGATGATTGATGCTAAAGGATGGTCAAGGTTCAAAACTCAATCAAATCTTGCGGTTGGGGATGATGTCAGAATCAAAGTTTCTCTGCAAGGAGATCTGGTCCTAATCAACTTTGAAATTCTTCAGTAGCAGCACGCAACTGCCAAACTGATCTATCCTCCGAGAGCTTTTGATGTAATATATGCCATGGTGAAACAAGTGTCCTGTGTGTATAAGTAGTACTAGCGTATATCACGTTGGACATCCTGAAAGAATTGCAACTCTGATTGCTGGTTAGGAACTATCGTTCGATTTCAGTCTAACAGCTGCCATGCTTTATTCAATTTTCTGTCTTCTCCTTACGATAGCATCTAAAACCAGCGCCGTCCCTATTGGATGCAATATTTATGGGATGAAATGCGCTGACTTAGAACACATGGGCCCCCAAACATGCATGCCCACCGGCCTGTGGCCCAAAGTCAAGAGTCATCAGTCTATCTGAGTATTTTATTCTAAAAAAACATATATATATATATATATATATATATATATATATATCCGAACCCCATATTTATGTATATATATTCCCCTTGATTTTTCTTATTTATAAAGTTGTGATATAAAAGATTTTTATATTTCTTTACAGAGGAGGTATCTCTCTTATCAAAAAAATATTTATGTGTAACTAGTTACTCTTGCCTTTCTACTTCATTTCGCTGATATGCAAGACATCCAGCAACCAGGTCCACATGCCATGCACCAAATTAGAGTGCACAACTGCATGGTAGACTCACCCCGGTCGTAGCGCCGCAGTAATGCTCAATAAGCCGTCAAATCACAAAACCCCACCTTTCCAGCATAAGCAGTAAGCTCGACGGACGAAGCGGCATTATTTCACTCGACCTGAATCCCCTTCTCCCTTGTCTGCTTGTTCAGAGAAAATCACCTCTCGACGATTGCTTAGGGTTTTCTCATGGAGAACAAGGTACGGAATCTTCATCCATCCCTGATAAATCCTTGTCCCTTTGTCGCCGGTAATCCTAGGATGGCAACCGCCGCCGTTGATGCATTTTTCTTCGTACTGAATCTAGTGTGTTTCAGTTGCAGTGCCCAAAGTGCGAGGACCCTACAGGTTTTCTGCGCCCTTGGCAAGACGCCAGACTTTTTCCTTCTCATCCAAACACAGGATTTCAAAAATTGCACGGTATGTTCCTAGAATCCTCTTTTTTATCCGGTAGGGTTGGGGTTTTTGAACATGCTGTCGACTAATTTGGAAATTTGGATTGCTATATTTGGATAAAAGGTACTAGTACCATGCTGAACACTGACGTGAAAGAGGAAATTATTTCTAGATTTGGATAGCGAATAAATTGTGTTCTCATATTATTTTTCCTGTAGTGCATCCCTTGCTCTGCCAGAACACATGTACTCAAGAAGGTAGGCCTTGCCATAACTGAATACACCAGTATAATGGTCACATTGGATACATGCCATGGATATAAGTTCACAGTTGGGTTCATTAACCAAGAAGATCGCTCCTTTTTTATGGCCAAACTTGGATAAACTTTGTCAAGTGTTACGGACTGAAAGTTGGCACACCAATGTTCATGGAAATAGCAGAACCTGGTCTTATCTTCCCTGTGACCTTCCACCCCGACGTCGTTCCAGTGGTTCATCCATGTTAGTTTTGTATCTGGTTCTTGCATGTGGCCTCTTTTACTTTGTAATCCACCTATTATGTCTAACTAATCACAATTTGACTTTAGAAGTAGCAACAATTTGTGATTCCCTTCTCTCACAATGATGCTACTTCTAACTAATATTTCTTATAATTGGTGACATGTGTAGGTTATTACAAAGTGCAGGACACTACTTGTCTGTTATTTGATAAGAACTCGACGGTTACTGATGGCACCGAAGTCGACTGGGAGGACATCCACCAATTCCTACACTTTATTGATCGTCTTGAGGACCTTGTGGGGCATTTCAATGGTGGAAGGCCACGTGGGATATGTGTGCCACTGGTGCACACGTTGAACAGGTCCAACCGTGTCAAGAAACTGATGGTACGAGCTGTTTTTTGTTATATATGTTGTTCATAAACTCTTGCTTATACACAGTTTTACAACTGTGTTCTTCTTCTTGAAACAGAAACTGCCCAGTTTTATTGTTCCTATACAAATGCCTGGCCATGGTCAACTCAGACTTGCGCTTGGTCACAACATGATGTTTATGTCGACCTACTCCATTTCCCTTAGAGGTGAAAAGATAATTATTCATGGGTGGTCTCAAATCATGAAGGCCCGTCGATCTTGGAGAATAGGACAGAAGGTTATGTTCATGCTTTTCCATGGCTCTGAAGTGAATATCCTGTTTATTGACCACATTGCGAGATGAAGCCGCTTTTAGAAAGTTGTGGATGCGCGGGGTGGCGCCTGGGCCTTGTCCTGGGGCTTGGTGGCCTCACCCTTCGTTAACAGTAGGCAAAGTAGCACTATTCGAGGCGTGCCTTGTACGGTTGAACCTGTATAAGTACTCATACTGCTTTCAGCTCTGGTTGTTAAGTGCTCCTGCTGCTTTCGGTTAACGTTGTTAAGTACTCCTGCTTGTAGACTCTGTCGTGTTTCTTCAGTCTCTTCTTCCTCCAGCCGCCAAAACGAAACCAGCGCCGGCGGGGCCGCCTGCTCCTGCCTCCCACGGCTGGCTGCGCCTCCGCGCATGCATCGCCGCCCTACCGTCTCCTAAATCATTAACGGTGACATCAGCCCCACCCCGCACCCAAACGAGTCAACCCTCGTACTCCCCTTTGCCCGCGACTTCACTGCCGCATCTTCCCCGGCTCCTGTTCGTTCCCGCCCAAGGCCTCGCCATCGTCCACCGCGCGCCTTGGTGCGCTCGCCGCGTCGCCACCGTCTGGCGTTGTCAAGATGGTCAACAAACAAGAGGAATCGGGAGAGGACTATACGTGGAGAGAATGACAGTAGGGACCCACCATGTCCATGGTCGTACGCAAGCAAGTGCCTCATTGTTACAAGCAAAAAAGAAAATGCTTCCTCCTAGTGGTTTGCTGACATCTGGGACCCACGACATTGTCAGCGTATAGTCAATAGACAAGAGAACTGCACAAGAGCGGCTGACACCTGGGACCTAGCAGCTCGAGCAGTTTTTTTTGTTATTGTTGAGACGGAGTAGGGTATCAACTGGGCTGTGGCCCGTCTAGCCCAGGCTTCTATTTCACGTTTACCACATGACCACCCGAGCTATTTTTTTCTTTGTGAAAATGTCTAGCCCAGTTTTTTTTCCTGATGAATACCCAATCGAGGCCAACCCAACCCAGGCCAACTTGTTTTTCTCCGCCCTGCTGGGCTGCAACTCTTTCAAGACGGCTGCAAATCTTAAAAGTAATATGAAATGGGCTGTAAAAATAAAAAACATACAACAAATTGGCAATTACTTTCAAATTTCTAAATTTTTTCACATTTTCAGATTTCAAATTTCATTGGTTTTTAACCTAATTTAAATATATTTTGAAATTACTTTAAATCTGGCACGACATTTCGGGATTAAAAATAGTTTGGACCCCACCGAAATATGCAAAATTCCGTTTACATTTTTAGCCCTGGTCCTGGCCAACAAAAAGAAAATGGACTGCAATAAATTGCATAAGAATTTGCAAATGAGCTATAAATTATTTTAAAAAATAGCAAATGGGCTGTATGCTGTCCGCCACAGATTGGGATGCTGATTTGTTGGCCTATTAAGTTGACGCGCATGCAAGAATTCTTTACTTATTATATATTAGTCAACAAACGATTCGAGCAGAAGTGACCGTTAGATGTCAATCCAACGGCCGTCGTGCTTCTTCAATCTCTAATCTTCTTGCTCCAGCCGCACAATCCAGCGCAGGCGGGACCGCCTGCTCCCGCCTCCCGTGTCCGGCTGTGCTGCCGCGCAGGCCTCACCGCCCCCTCCTACTCGCACCGCTGGCCAGGCCATCCCTCTACTCACCCACACCTCCTGTTATTCTCCGGCGACACAGGCCTCACACCGCAGCCGAACCAGTCAACCCTCATACTTCGCTCAGTGTGGGCATCCATTGCTGTGGCTTCGCCGGCTCCGGGTCGTTCCCTTCCTGGGCCTTGCCGTCGTCCACCGCGTTGGTGCTCTCGGCGCGGTGTGGTCAACGTGGTCAACAAACGACAACCATCGGGAGAGGGATGTACGTGGAGAGGCTGACAGTAGGGACCCACATGGTCCATGGCCGCACGCAAGCAAGTGCCTCCTTATTATGCGAAAAAATGATGCCTCCCCCTGACAGCTGGGACCCACCAACTATATCTTCGCACAGAAGGAAGTGTCTCCTTATTACGCGAAAAAATGATTCCTACTCATGACAACTGGGACCCACCAGATTGGGAGGCTAACTTGTGGGCCTTCCTGTTTGACGCGTACGCAGGGCTTCGTCAACTTAGTCAACAAACGATTCTAGCAGCAGTGACTGTTGGATGCTAATCCAACGGCCATGCTGCTTCTTCAATCTCTGATCTTCTTGCTCCAGCCGCCCAAACCAGCACCGGCGGGACCGCCTGCTCCTGCCTCCTGTGGCCGGCTGTGCTGCCGCGCAGGCCTCACCGCCCCACCCTACTCCCACCGATGGCCAGGCCTTTCCTCTACTCACTCACATCCACTGTCATGTCTTCCCTGGCTCTGCGTCGTTCCCTTCCTAGGCCTCGCCGTCGTCCACCGCCTTGGTGCTCTCGGCGCGATGTAGTCAACGTGGTCAATGAACGACAGCCATCGGAAGAGGACTGTACGCGGTGAGGCTGACAGCTGGACCCACCAGCTACATCTTCGCATGCAAGGAAGTGCCTCCTTATTACGCGAAAAAAAATGATTCCTCCCCCTTACAGTTGGGACCCACCAGCTATATCTTCGCACACAAGGAAGTGCCTCCTTATCCACTGACAGCTGGGACCCACCAGGTCGAAGCGTACGTAGCGTTGTCTGTCTGGTCGCGAACGTGTACGTACATACTGGTCGATCGGTCACTCTGCAAGGCTGAACCGTGGCCGAGTAAGTAGCGGCACGTGTCGTAGTAGAGCCCCCGGTATGGCAGTTCAGACAGTCCCGTCTAAATCATGTACACATACGTACAGCCACACGGCAAAGAATACGGCCGCGTACGTACATACGGGCGGGGTCTCGAACGCGTACTCGCACATACATACGGCCAGGCTCGTGTACATGGAGAGGCAACAGACGGCAGCAATGGCCTCCTGTTCATCGGCAGCCAACCAGCTAGGTCGGAACGGAGGAAACAACGTCGTGTTCATCGGGAGCCAAGCGACTGGGTCGGAACGCGTCCTATTCATCAGGAGCCAACCGGCTTGGACGGAACAGCCGAAACGGGGTCCTGTTCATCGACTCGAGGTCTGGCGTACCACAAAACAGAGGAAACGGCCTTCTGTTCGACTGCCTACGGTCGAAACGGGGTCCTGTTCATTGGCTGGGGGTCTGGCGTACCGCAAAACGGAGGAAACATACTTCTGTTCGAGCGCCTACGGTCAAAACAGGGTCCTGTTGATCGGGAGGGCTCTGGCGTACCACAAAATGGATGAAACGGACTTCTCCCAAACTGCCTACGGTCAAAACGGGGGTCCTGTTCATCAGGAGGTGTGTGGCATACCGCAAAACGGGACTCCACGGGCTACTGTTCATCCACGGTCGACCTCCTCCAGCCTCCACCAGCTAGTGTTCATCCACAGTCGACTTCCTTCAGCCTCCATCGGCTACTGTTCATCCAGCCTCCACGGGGTCCTGTTCATCCACCCCCAACCGGCTGGGGTGTGGCGGCCTCCTCGGGGTCCTTTTCATCCAAGCGCCAACCACCTTCACACGGCCAGGGTACTGTTCATCCACAGCCAACCCACCGACTGGGGTGGGGCGTACGAGCGGGCGGCAGCAACGGGAACTGTTCATCCACAGCCAACCATCCGGTTCGATCGATGTGTCTCGACTCGTGTCTATGTGTATCGCGCGCGCGGCAGCAACGAGCACTGTTCATTGAGAGGCAACACAACACCGGCTGGCTACGTCTCGCACGGGGGCTCGATCGGCTTCAGTAAGCCGCGAGAAGGATCGATCGAATTCAGTTAGCAGCGAAGGGATCACTCGGGTTCAGTTAGCAGCGAAGGGATCGCTCGGCTTCAGTACGCAGTGGGATCGATCGCTCGGGTTCAGTACATGTAGTAGTGTGAGGGATCGATCGATCGCTCGGGTTCAGTAAGCGAACGCCTAGCTCGGGTTTAGTTAGCGAACACCTCGCACACACGCGCGCGTACGAGAGAAATATGCAAACCACACTGCATTGCTCGGCCCCGACCACCCACCGTAACCGGGAACTCCCCAAAAATTTCCTCGCCCTCACTTCTACCATGATTTTTTACGTCATGGACGGCCCAAAGAATGCCATGCGGGTGCGTCTCCGGCCCGCCGAGGACGAAAAGCCCATTTTCTATCGTAATTTTTTGTCATAGAAGTAGGAGCCCACCACATCTATGATGATACGTGTTTTTGTCATAATTATTGTCATAGAAGTGTCACAACCATGATAGAAAAAGTTTTCGTGCCATACTGTCACGGATGTGTCTTTTTTTGTAGTGTGATGGGCATCTCCATAGCCCGTTGATTAGCCGCGTCGATGTGAGACTATCTTCTTCTTTTTGATTTCCCCTTATTAATCTCTACCACCACATTCTATTCCACCCATAGTGCTATGTCCATGGCTTGCTCTCATGTATTGCGTGGGGGTTGAAAAAGCTGAAGCGCGTTAAAAAGTATGAACCAATTGCTCGGCTTGTCATCGGGGTAGTGCATGATAAATACTTTGTGTTAAGAAGATGGAGCATGACAGGATTATATGATTTTGGAGGGATAACTTTCTTTAGCATTTTTATTTTGAAAGACATGATTGTTTGTTAGTATGCCTGAGTATTGATGTCTTTATATCAAATTATAGACTATTGCTTTGAATCATTCGGATCTTATTATTCATACCGTAAGAGAGATTACATGATGAAACATGTTAGGTAGCATTCCACGTCAAAAATTCTGTTTTTATCATTTACCTACTCGAGGACGAGCAAGAATTAAGCTTGGGGATGCTTGATACGTCTCCAACGTATCTATAATTTTTGATTGTTCCATGCTGTTATAGTATCAATCTTGGATGTTTCATATGCAATTATATGCCATTATATATCATATTTTGGGGACTAGCCTATTAACCTAGTGCCCAGTGCCAGTTGCTGCTTTTTTGCCTGTTTTTGCCTTTTCAGAAAATTATTATTAAACGGAGACCAAACGAAGAAAAAACATTGGATTAATTTTTTCTGGACCAAAAGAGACCCTGAAAGCTTCGGGAGAAGACCAGAGGAGTCACGAGGAAGAGACAAGTCCAGGGGGCGCGCCCGGGGGGGTAGGCGCGCCCCCCAGGCTTGTGGGCCCCTCGTGGCACCTCTTGACCAAATTCTAACGCTATAAATTCCAAAATATTTCCCGTATACCAGAAAGACAGAAGAGAAAACCTTTTCGCCGCCGCAAGCCTATGTTCTTCCGCGATCCCATCTGGAGGCCTTTTCCGGTACTCTGCCGGAGGGGGAATCGATCACGGAGGGCTTCTTCATCAACCTTGCTGCCCTTTCGATGATGTGTGAGTAGTTTACCACAGACCTACGGGTCCATAGCTAGTAGCTAGATGGCTTCTTCTCTCTCTTTGATCTTCAATACCATGTTCTCATCGATGTTCTTGGAGTTCTATCCGATGTAATCTTCTTTTGCGGTGTGTTTGTTGTGATCCGATGAATTGTGAGTTTATGATCAGATTATTCATGAGAAATATTTGAGTCTTCTCTGAACTCTTTTATGCTTGATTGTTATAGCTTTGTATTTCTCTCCAATCTATCCGTTTGGTTTGGCCTACTAGATTGATTTATCTTGCAATGGGAGGGGTGCTTTGTGATGGGTTCAATCTTGCGGTGCTCAATCCCAGTGACAGAAAAGGACATGACACGTATTTGTATTGTTGCCATTAAGGATAAAAAGATGGGGTTTAATCATATTGCTTGAGTTTACTTTGTCTACATCATGTCATCTTGCTTAAGGCGTTACTCTGTTTTATACTTAATACCCTAGATGCATGCTGGATAGCGGTCGATGAGTGGAGTAATAGTAGTAGATGCAGGCAGGAGTCGGTCTACTTGTCTCGGACGTGATGCCTATATACATGATCATTGCCATGAATCCGTCATAATTATTTGCTTTTCTATCAATTGCCCAACAGTAATTTGTTTACCCACCGTATGCTATGTGTTCGAGAGAGAAGCCTCTAGTGAAAACTATGGCCCCCGGGTCTACTTTTATCATATATTAAAATCCAAAAATACCGTGCTGCAATTTATTTACTTTTATTTTCTTTTACAATTTACTTTTCTATCTATCACTATCAGAATTAATCCTTGCAAATAACCGCTAAGATGATTGACAACCCTCTTATTTGCGTTGGGTGCAAGTGTTTGCTTTTGTGTGTGTAGGTGCTGCTAACGAGGTTCTGTATGGTTCTCCTACTGGATTGATAACCTTGGTTCTTAACTGAGGGAAATACTTATCTCTACTATACTGCATCATCCTCTCCTCTTCGGGGAAATCCCAACGCAGTTTACAAGTAGCAATTACCCAGGTTTGGGCCCTCTCTAAGGAGGTAAAACCCTACGTCCTGCTCTTGTTTATATTGCGGATGTATCAAGGTACATAGTTGATCTACCTCGAGATCGTAAGTTGTGGTCTAAACCTAGGGGATGATGTGTATATCTATCATAATGATCTATTGACTAGCCTGGCCTCGGCTTATATAATGTACCGGAGGCCTAGGATAACAAGAGTCCTAGTCGGGTACGTCGGTGGAGAGGAGTCCTTGTCTTGATCACCAAGTCTTGTGGAATCTTCCTCGTATATGTCATGGGCTGCCCGAAGTGGCCCATTAGTGAACCGCCATGGGGGTCCTCAGCCCAACCCACTGGTCGGGAGATGACGTGGTGAGTACCCCCTAGTCCAGGACACCGTCAATGGTAGTATTAACAGATTGACCCAATCTTTGCTTAAAAGCCTCCCACAATAGAGTAGCCTTACCATCATGTTCAGTAACTTCCACATGATCCTCAGTTTGCAACATGGCAATAAAATTGTGTCAGTGCTTGATGGAGGCTTTTGCATGAAAATATCCAGCGTATTCAACTCCCAATTGAACCCATTTAATTTTCCCCTCTGTCTCCAATAGATCTTCTGCTATAGGTCGCTTTGGCCACATAGGCTGGCCAATAAAATACATCGTCCTCCCTAGGAAGCCCAAGGGGGGAGGGTGGTTCACCAACCCCGCCCCACTAACCACTTGTTCCCTGCGAGGGTCCACGATTAAGTCTCTATCCCTGATGGAGGGACATTTGTGTCGAAGGTGCCTAAGGACACCGGTGTTCGGGGACTCCCCTAACATCGGATTCCTAGCGCCTTCTTTTAGCGTCCGGGTCATGGGGATGATCCTTCTTCTGTATTACTGACAGACGCCCACACACGGATCAGAACACATAACAACCAAGACCTATAATACATACGGAGGATCAAACAAAGCAAAGTAGAGCATGGTGGAAATACTAGTGCCACTGAGGACAAAATCTAAGCAGCTAGGGCTTTAGGGCGGTGAATGGAGGCGGAGGCGGCGCTGCAATGCGACGGAAGGGGAGATAATTGCATCTATCATCCTCATGCTTGCAAGCAAGGTCCAACACATTCCTCGTACTCAAAAAGTGCTTCAATAAGGTCCTGTTATATAGAACAACGGTTAGGGGGTGCTTGAAAATAATATGCAAATTCAAATGACCCACGCCATGCGCCAATGCGGGTTCAATCTTGCGAAGGTCAAAGTTGGATCCTTGCCTGCACTTGCGCGCATACCAACTCACTCAACTCCGGTTGTGGGAATGAAATGAGCATTAACTATTTTATTTTGGGAGTACCTCTTTGGCGCGGTCGTCTCATGTTCGTTCGATCACTAGTGAGAAATAATATGATTTTCTCATTCATCTACAAGTTAATTTTCTCATTTAGCCACTAAAATAATCACATCCACAATGATTTGATTTCTTTACTTTGGATTTCACAACCATGTTAAACGATAGAAATACGTGGACTACTTGTGAACATGTGATTTCAGGGTTCAATAACTCATTGCCCAGAAGGTGCAATATATTCACCAACTAGTGAGAAACATATGTAGAATTGATAGAAGCAAGGAGTATAATTTCTACAAGGAGTACAATTATGTAGTGCTACAACAAATGGGAAATGCTTAATGATGTACTTGAATTCACAATTAGAAGGAAAAAAGTGCATAGGGTTTATATTTGAAATATTTTCACTCAACTAGTGGAAGTCGAGTTGTATCTGACACAATAAGCTATCAAACAAAATCTACTAAAATATTTATTAATTTACTAAATCTACTAACCTATCAAACACGATAGATTAATTCATTAAATTTTAACATATTTAGAATTAGCAAACTATACTAAAATCAGTCCACCCAGATAATGAAATAAATATGAAGCGTGAAGAAAGAGTCCAAATGTGCCTTCACTTAAACACTGAAATTTATCTTACTAGAACATATTTAGAAAAGGAGAAAGAAGCATATAATGCACGCACGCATGGGCACCAGATAACATCAGCCGTCTTAGATTTGTTTAGATACATAGACAACTAATTTGGAACGGAAGGAGTATGATAAAGTTCTAATCTTAGATGGCTAGCGCGTGTGAGACAGTAGTGTAGACCGTATACACCACGTATTTTCATGTATCAAGATCGTATTGAAACACTTTTCGAGTACGAGGATCGTGTGGACCTCACGTTCAAGCATGAGGCGCTGATAGATGCAATTAGGTCATCTCTAACGCCAACCCTTAAACCGCCCGCAACCATTCGGACCGAGCGATCCGGATGTGCTTTGCCATCCAACGCGGACCTGTATCGGTACGCCGACCGGTCCGGACGCCCTTTTTCCAGTAAACCGGAAAAAACTAGGAGCTTTGCGGGCATCCGGACCACTGCTACGCCCGCGTCTGAATGCCCTGACCCACCAAAAATCCCTCTCCCGCGCCCGCGTCTGAATGCCCTGACCCACCAAAAACCCCTCTCCCGCGCCCGCATGCGTTTTCTCCCGTAGCCAGCTGCCCGCATTAATGTTTGTCCAGAGCGGACGTGACCGCTCACTAGAGTCGGCATTGAAGTGGCTCACCGGCCAAGAGAGCCGCCCGCCGCTCGCCCGCTATGCGTGCCTTCTCTCCGCATTGAAATGGCAGTCGTTTCCCCTCCTACCTCCATTAAACCAGCGCGTGTGCCGAGGAACCTACTCCGGCGCCCCCAGTGCCACACGTCCGTTCCTGTGCCGGCCGACATTAAACACATCTTCGGCTGACTCCTTGCATCCGTCCGCTATATAAACGTGGCCAGGCGTCGGGCTATAACCACATCTCACCATCGCTCTCCATCTCCTTCTTGTATAGCACCCGCCATGACCTCCCATGAGCAGAAGGAGTTCTCAAGCATTGCAGTGCCCTGGGTTGCCCACCGAGCCAACCCTATACAGGTTGGCTTGCCGGCAAACCCTCTGGATCCGACGCCACCGCCATCGCCAACCCCTCCTCGCCCGTCCAGACTGGCCAACGCCGTCTCCCGACAACTCCGCCGTGAGCAATGGCGGCAACACATCAGACTGGTGGGGAAAGAAGCTATGTCTGCGGAGGCCGGCATATCCGCGGCCACCGCAGACAGCGAGGAAAAGTAGATCATGGGAGCCTGCCGGCGCTTGGGTCCCATGAAGGCCATTAATTGCCACCGCGTCGCCTGGGTACACAGCCGGTGACTTGCCCAGTGAGCGGGGGCGTAGACCACGGTGACCGTCTTCCCCCGCCCATAAACAGACCCTGATTCGTGCTTCGCGGAGGTGGAGGCCACTCTTTCCCTCCCACTGAAGCATATCACTCTGGGGCTCACGACAGTCCGATGAGCGGGCTGCCGGACATAGGAAAGACATGTCGTGGGAGTGGAGACCCGCTCCGGCCGACATTAGACTAGTTTAGCCTAGTCCGATATAGTTTAGTTAAAATATGTCTGAAATGTAAATGTTTTCGTCTGGTTTGTATGAAAATCATCTGGTTTACATGTAATTCATTCGGTTTGTTCAAACCCGGCTTGAAATGTATGTGGGTAGCTTTGGATGACCGCTTCTCGCATCCGTATCTGTGGACTGGTCCCTGTCCATGAATAAATGCAGTGTCCGGTTTGCGGGTAAGCGTTGGAGATGCCCTTCTCACCGGAAGGGACGTGATCGTAATATAGCAGGGCCGTCAGATGGATCCGTTGATTTCCAACGATGGGCTGGTTGGTGCACGGAGATTTCTAGGCGACGGAAACGGGAGAGGTTCGATGAGGTCCTACCTGTCAGTGGGAGCGTCGGTACCTGACGGTGCGGTCCTAGCTATCGGTGGGCCTAGGGTTCATTCCGGCTCCTCCTCCGTGATTACGGTGAAGCCTAGGGGCCAAAGCGTGAAGAGGGCAGGAGGAGTAGTAGGTAGCCAACCGCACCAGAGATCGCCGGCGGTGATGGCGCAGAGGGAGAAATCCTCCGTCGCGGTCGCCTCCCTGTCGTCCTCCGCGCCCGCCGCTGTGCCCTCGGGCGAGCGGTGGGGCGCCGCGATCGGCAACCTGGGAGAGCTGGGCGCCAACGTCGAGTCGCTGCAGAAGCTGCTCGCCCGGAAGGCCGTCTTCGTCGACGACGACGTCTTCTCCAAGGCCTCCCTCGCCTCCGAACAGGCCCGCTCCATCAAGGTACCTACCCATGCTTCCGATCCCCAAACCGATCCTTTCACTTGGGCCTGTAAATAGATGCCGCCCTCTAATCGGCGTGAGCTTAATCAGTAAGCAGACGACGCAGAATCCCTGTTCATATCAAGGTGCATCTTAGATGGCAGAAGTTCAGTTCAATCTAGTCTATTTGGCTTTGCTTTGGGTTTTGATAGAGCTAGGCAGGATGGATGGTGCCAGCTCCAGTCAAATGTATTCGATTTGATATTTTGATTAATTGTATTTATGCGATGGTCCTGACAACGATTTCTGAAACTGAATGCATAAAGCCATGCACCACCTTATCAAATACATGACTCAAATTTATCATTCGTTTTAGTTTTGTACAGGCATGTGATGAATTTCATACTATTCTCGGTTATATTACCCTCATATCTGAACTACTAAGGACATGTTTGGTTTGTGATAGACTTTGCCCTAACTGAGTTTCCTAAAGTGCGGCTTTTTTCTGGCCAACAAACCAACAACAGAAGGTTCCGTGTTTGACAAATAACATGTGGCTACACATGTAATGATAAATGGGTGTCAAATGTAAGTGAATGTCAAATACTTAAGCTCGGTTGAACCAACCTATACTCATGAATTTATAGTCATCAAACAGGTTCACCACACATATGCCTATTTTTATATCTGGATTTTCTACTTGATTGCATATTAAATTTACAGATTAATGGCTAGCAAATTATTTCTTTTGTAGTGTATCTCTAGCGATAAATTGGTATCTAGTAGTATCCTTATAAGCTAAAATATAGAATTAACCAACATGATACCTTTTAGTCTTGTGCAAGAGCAATGAATGTTTTTTTTTCTCTTGACAATCAATAGCTATGAATGTAGTTTGGCACTTTGTTTGCTCGAATGTATGTTGGCATCTAGTTAACAGTTGTTCTGCAGTTTGTTAGTATTTGGTATGTTTCCCTATTGATTGGTATTTCTCTTCTGTGGATTAGATTCTTGACCTGAGGGTGCAGTCTCTGGAACGTGAACTGGATGCTGCCATTTCTGCAGCTGCTCGAGCCCGTACAGAAAAACGCCAGGCTGAAGCTGCTCAACGGGCTGCAGAGCTGCGTGCACAGGAAGTCACGAAGGAGCTGGAGAACACCGCAAGTATGTGTACCATCTTGCTGGCGCACCAGCATTTGACTCACTGGGGTTAGTCTGGAGCTTCATAGCTCATTTATGTTTTTCATCTTGCAGGAGTTTTCCAGCTGCACATGGAAGAGCTGCGGGCAAAACAAGAGGAGATCGCCAAGAGAGATAGTGATATCAAGGTGTTGGAAGCAATAATACGAACCCTGAGTAGCAAAGATGATGGCGGATCCAGCGAGTAATAAACATACACTGGGAGCATTTGGGCATTCTCATTGATGCTTTCATGTTCAAGCATCTGGCACATATTTATCGACTCCATGTAAGCCCTTCAATACTCAGATGATTGTATATTGTTTTCACAAGATCGAACACTCAGATAGTCGCTTGCAATGGTATGCTGTCATCCTGTTATTTACATGTTGATAATTGGCCATGAATATCAAGCAGAAACCGTTGGCACTAATCTGACTGTGGTGTAGAAGCATCCAAATTGGACAATTTATAGTTTTTTTTTTTTTGCGGGTGACAATTTATAGTTATTGCTTGTCCCAGGAGTATGATTCCTAGGTATTCGACAGCAAATTCATAATGGGTATATTTTTCTTTGTTATTTACTCCATCCGTTCACTGCTATAAGACGTTTTGGATATTTCAATATGGACTACATACGATTGGAATGAGTGAACAAACACACTAAAACATATCTATATACATCCAATTCAGAAAAAAGTTAGAACATCTTATAATAGTGAATGGAGGGAGTAACAGTTTAACATGATGCCCTAATATAGCTGTAGTTTTACTTAATTCCCAAGCATATTGTGGAACGTTTTAGCCTCTTGTCATTCAGCTAGGTATTATCTGGAAGGACTTGACAGTTGGATCCGCATTGTCAGTGTGAACCGAGGAGAACCCTCGTCATGCATGATCCACCAAAAGCCGTGGAATACAAGATATATATGCTGATTGAGTTCTAGCTTGCTTAAGACTATGGGTGGTAATGTCGCTGAAATAAATTTTATATAAACAAACTGCGTAAGAACTTTTATATAATGAGTCCACCGTCAGCATCACCTACTTCTGCTTGTGTGATGACTCATTATCTGTTGATGTAATTCGTCTTTGTGTTAATATTAATATATATAGCGGATCATACTCCGATGTTTAAAACTGTTCAAATATTGCCGTGATTGTTTTTGATACTAGATGATACCCCGCTCGTTGCGGCAGGACTTTCTACCTTCTATATGCGGCTTTGAAGAAAAGTGCAAAAATGATGAATGAAAACGAAGTATGACATCAATTAAATATCCAATGAAAATATTTACATTTGAAATATTGACCAAATACGTTTTTCTACAAACATACGGAGATTTAGCACCAACATGTAGGCATTCCTGTCCTCTTGTAAGAGCATCAAAATAATCCTAGTACAGTCGGTTGACATGTAGTATAGCACAACAACTCATCATCCATCATTGAGTATCCCGCCATTGAATTGCGCTAGAAAACAACAAAAGGTTCAACAAAAATGCTCAACGGCATTTGACCGAACACCTGCCAGGCATGGTGTCCGCTATGGACGTCATTGTCAGGAGGACGGAGGGTACCTAGCTGTGGAGGGGTCCTTGGTGGATGACGGTCCAAGGCGGGCAGGCGCGTTGGTTGGGGTTGCCGACGTCTAAGGATGCCTTGGCGGTGCCCGGAGAGGTACACCGACGGCGTTGGACGAGGAGGGTGCGGATGCAAAGCAATGGGGGAGCAGGGGCAGAGTGGCAGAGAAGTGGACCAGGAGGGGAATTTGAGTCGGTCAAGGGTTGTCGGAGTCCTATGTGGCGGCTGTCCGGACTCCCGCAAAGCCCCTCCCCTCTCCCCCACCCTAGTTTGCTTTCGGTTTGCGGGAAAATGGACAACCGGACGCGTCAATGGACCGATGGGGTACCCCTTTTGGTGCGGAGCACCCTATGGTCATCCCCATGGATACTACACCGACTCCCCAAGCGTCAAGCGGACCGATGACAAGAGCTCGTGCACGCGCCATAGAACATGAGGTTAACTCGCTCCTTAGTGAATCTTCCTCTTCCGTATGCGAGACATGGTTGCTACCTCAAGCAGATGTGTTATGGCCATGGAGAAGCTAGAAGCAAGGGACAAACCCCCACGGAAGCAGAGCAAGGAGTGCAACAAGTGGAGCTGCCGCAAAGCTACAACGTCCGGACATCTAGTCAAGGCCCGGATATCCGGCGCCACCAAACGAAGAACATTCGAAAGAAACAGGCCCCCGGTGACTCTACAGTGTCCGGACATCCGGCGGCCATCGAACGGCTGGACATCCGGCGCATCCTCGAAAATTCGGCCAGGGGAGAGAAGCCATGCCAGTTTTGGCCGGACATCCGACCAAGCCTCGGGCATCCGGCGCCTAATGTCGGGCTGGACATCCGGCATGTCCCCGGACATCCGGTGCTTGTGCGCGCAGATGCGGGCCAAAGGCCCATGTACCCCTACCCCTCTCCCTGCCCCTTATTTTGTCCTAGACTAAAAATAGACCACCCCCTCTTCCCCTTAGGGTTAGCAAAGTATATGATTAGATCTTGAGAGAGCTTTGCTCCTGTATTACTCCTCTTGGAGATCAAGACCTCCTAGGAGAAGATCCCCAAGTGGATACCAAGGCCTCGTCCCCTGGGGATTGGAGAAGACTATCTCTCAAGGCCTCAAGTCCTCTAGGAATTGGGAAGAACTACCTCGCTGTTTCCTTCGGTTGACTTTGGATCCATAAACTTGTATGAGATTTGTGGATTTAGTGTATGTGTGACTAGTTCTTGTCTTTGAGTGTTCTTCCTCTTGTGTTGTTCTTGATTCCATCCTTTTCCCACCTCCAAGTGTGATAAGATCTCGAATTTAGGGTTCCACCCTACATCATCTTGGATCAGAGCAAGGTTGATTCACATCTTGGAGTCCCATCCCCGCATTTGCTAGCCTAATTTTGTTGCTTTTTTGTCCTAATTCAAAAATCCCCTCAGAAAATAGCCCGACCATTTTTTTTTTGCAATTTGTTGAGTTTTGTGAGATTTTTCTGATTTGGATCCATGAATTTGTTGTTTGGAAAGTGGATCTAGACCTCCCCACCACCCCCATCTTTTCCCCACGAAATCCATCCCCATCCCACCCCAAATTTTTTCTCCCCGCCTTCAAACTTCCGAGATCCCGATCTGTCACGGAGTACAACCGCCGGACATCCGACCCGACATAGCCAAAAACCCCAAGTTCGCCCGAAATTTACCCAAATATTGCCAGTTCCCACCATTCCTTCCGCAAACCACCACCAAACTTCCACAAATACCACCCACCTTCCGCAACCATCCCGTTTTGACTGATTTGCTATTTGAGCTTTGAGATTTTGAACCGTGGTTTTCCATTTCCTAAGGTGTTACCGCTTTTTAGGAACGGCTTCGTCATCGACATCACCTCCACTCATCATCGCCGCGAACTCGTCATCAACAACAACCCCTTCACTTTTTGACACCGCGACCGTAAGCAAGGACGATAATTTCGACGACATCATTTTACATTTCCTTGCCATTGCATTGATAACCCCGAGCCTTTTGTGTTACTTGCCCACGGAGACTAGCCATTTGAGAATTGCTGGGCCACGCTACTTGTGCACCTTAGTGATACATACTCCGCATAGTTTCAATTGCGTGCACATATCTTGTTATCATCTCGTGTGTCACAAGTTACTCCCATGCATATCTCATTGCTATCTTGGATCGAGCATCTCGCATAAGTGGCAAAAGCATCATACATCTTAAAAAAGAGAAAAAAAAACTTTTAAGCAAAAGGAGAAGAAAACAAAGAGCTTCTAAGTAACAGCAATAGCATCGAGCCACATTGCATCTCATATTGATATAATTGATCATCTTGGATCATTGTTGTGTGAGCTTCATCTTGGATCATACATATATAGCATACTTAGGATAGAAAGATGACACGTTTTCTCTTATAGGTTGGTGCACAAGTACGTATCTCGCCCATTTGAGCAATCGCGCTAGCGTCTCTCTTGTGTTGTGCAACATGAGCATTGTCGGTGTAGTGAACAACGGGTGTTCATACCCCTGACCACACACCAGCAAGTTGCATCCTCCACGCCGGGAGAAGCATGGCAGAAGGTGGACCCATACAAAGATACACAAGACACGGTGACTAAAAACCATGGAGAAGACCTCCAGGCAGGTCATTGAGAAGTACTAGAATCACCTCAAGATCAAGACCAGGATCACCGGTGAAAGAGCATGGTGCCCCCATGTTTGGTTTTGGTAATTGATGACAATCCCTATGGACTAATGGTTTCCTTGAGTTATATTTGAAGGGTTTGTCCATAGGCATTGCTTGAAGACCATTCGTTGATTTCAAGGTTATAAGACGGAGATTATCTGTTGACCAAGGTGCTATTCAAGGACTTATCCAAAGATTGGTCATGTGAGAGTTGAGCCTATTGCAAGCATGTTTTGAAGAAGAAGATTGTGTGAACATTCATGTCTACCTTCAAGACATCATCTTAATGAAGAGAGTTGGAAAGATACATGGTTGATCAAGAGTAAGTACAAAGAGTGATTCAAGTTGATCAACACACAAGGCGTAGAAGTTGTACCGTGTGGGATCAAGTGATCTCACGGTATGGTAAGCATTGTCCATTGCGCTTTGTGTACTAACCCATGATCTTTGTGAGGTTTCTTTGTGGGGTTAGGTATGTGTCCATGGGAGTGCATCAAGAGGAAGATCTCATATAACCCATGGAGGATGACATCAAGCGAATCTTTTTGCGGATCTTTTTGAACTTGTCTAGTGTTTCTATAGATATAGTGAAAGTAGTGATCCCATCTTGTGCATTTTGTACTCAAATGCAAATTCTATATAATGCACAACTCTTGGGGGAGCTATCCTATTCTCTCCGGAACACTCACCTTTGATCCGTATCAAGTGTGTGTTGGTGGAAGGCAAGCATTTTTCTTTTTGATACTTTGTGCCATCATGAAAATTTATAGAGGGTTTGGTTTGTTTGGAATCTTGCTCTCTTTTGGGAGTTTGATATCCCTTTCTTTGATCTTTTTTCACTTGGGGTATATCAATGGATATCTCATTCCTTGATGTATCTTTTAATTCGTTTCCTTCAAGTGATAAGTTCTTCATTTGGTATCTTATTTTCACTTGGTATCTCTTCGTTTGGTATCTTATTAATCATGTGTTGATTTGGTTCTTGAAAGTCTTGAGCATGCATATTTACCATATGTACTTTCTTTGGAATGCTTTCTTTCTTTGACCCAATATATAGGGGAAACTCCACCATGCACTAGTGGAAAAATGGCTAGCCACAACTTTCGTTGGTGGCGCGCCATTTTCCATCAACGCCAGCACTATTTTTTTTCAAATAGCGTTGGCGTCGGCTAAATTCGCACGTCATAGATATGAGCTTCGTGCCGGCGTAGGAATTTTAAGAAACACCACCTGTATGTGGGTCCCAACGTTTTGCCCTTGGCTGACTTAGTGTTGACGTCGCAAAAGTGTCCTACGCTAGCACTAATCCTCATAGTTATGGGGTTTATGTCACGCCAGCAGTATATTTTGCGGGTCCACCTTACTGGGTCCACTTTTGGGCAAGTATAACACCGACGTTAGTAATAGCAGCGTGCCAGGGATATACACAATTGTAATGGCGTTCCGTAATTAGGGCACGCTAGTAATTACGTCGCAGCACTATTCACATGTGCCCTTGTCCATCCATTTAGATATTTTCCTTCTTCCTCTTCCCCCCTCTTCCTCTTCCTCCTCTCTCTTCTCTTATTCTTGAGAAAAAGACTAAATTCTTTCTCATGATTCTTAATTAGATCTAGCTAGGTGATGGATTAATTAACTAAGCTTGCTAGCCTCCACACACTCACTCCCTAAGCTAGCTCTCTCCTCCCACCCACTCAAACACACACTTGTATTAAATTTTCCACCACACTCCATTAATGGCGCCTCCAACCTACGTACGGTCGGCCGGCCCCCCTCTCCCCGCCCCTTTGATGAGGTAAATAGACCGAACTTCTCGTTACTTTATGCATATATATGATGCATGCGCATATGGATGGATATGTACGTGATGGAGATATGTGTGTGATTAATTGCTAGCTATATAAATTTCATTGCTCGCGAATTGTCTCATGTTATGTTTCATTTGCACGCAATGTCTAGAGAGTTGCCAATGTTTTGGCGAAACGTTGATTCATTTCCGTTTCGTCAAATTTCCGGCACTCGATCAATATGTCCCTTTTTTAGCAAAGGTTATGCCGAAATTTTTTTATGCCGTCATTGGTAATATATGTAATTATTTTTGTACTTATACCCTTTGCAGCGCTGCTTGATCTATTGAAAGATTCAATATGGATCGAAGTGTGAAGGGCTTTCTCAATTTCGCGGTGGCAAATGTGATACAAAAGGGTGAAGTGTAGATATTATGTCCATGTCCGACATGCGAAAATGGAGTTTTGCACAACCCGTTCGAAGGCAGTGTGCTGGCGCACTTGCTCCGTCGCGATTTTGTTACAGGTTATACATGGTGGACAAAGCATGGCGAAGAGGATGTTAGCGATGATGAAGGAGGAAACAATGAAGCGGAAAACTCTTTCGATGAAGCAGAGCAGCCAGAAGGAGGAAACAATGAACATGCGCATGGAGGAGAAAATGATGAAATGCCACCGGAACATGAAGATGATCATGAGACTATCACGCAAGACATGTCGTTGGCTACAATGTTGCAAGATCCTCATGTGAAAGATCTGCTTCGGAAGAAGACGACAACCGAGAGAGCTGCTATTAAAGAGGCTCTAAAGTTGGCGCAATTGGAATTAGATGCGAAAACTCCACTGTATGAAGGTTGCGATCCCGAGCACACCTGCCTGCACGTCACGCTCAAACTTCTAGACATCAAGGCAAGATTCAAGAGCACAGATGCAAGTCTGGATGCTACATTGGAATATTTACACAAAGTTTTGCCCAAGGGGAATTTGTTGCCTCGTAGTGTCGATGAGGCGAAGAAGATCGTGTGCTCGCTTGATTTGCCGCATGTAAGATATCAAGCATGCATAAATGATTGCATCTTATATCGCAATGAGCATGAGAACAAAACAAAGTGTCCAACTTGCAAGGAACCCCGATACAAGCCTGGAAAGAAGGAGCCTCGAAAGGTTGTATGGTACCTTCTGCTGATTCCTCGCTTGCAGCGTTATTTCGTTGACCCGAAGGAAGGAAAGAACATGACTTGGCACAAGACTAGAACGTCTAAAAATGATGGCATTCTGAGACATATTGCAGATGGTTGTCAGTGGAAAGCACTCGATAGTTTAGAACCTGAATTCGCAGCAGAACCCAGAAACCCCAGGTTGGGTGTCAGTAGTGATGGACTAAATCCATTTGGCAACCAGAGTAGCACACATAGTACCTGGCCCGTGTTTGTATGGATGTACAACCTCCCGCCCTGGCTCTGCATGAAACAGAAGTACATACACATGGTTATGCTAATTCAAGGGCCAGTCCAACCTGGCAATGATATCAACACATATCTTGAGCCGTTGAAGGAGGAGTTAGAAATATTATGGAAGCCTGAAGGGGTCAAAACCTGGGACGCTAGCACGGGAAATTATTTTCACATGAGAGCAGCATTGCTCACGACTATTCATGACTATCTGGGTTACGGATATATATCCCGACAGGCGTGCCATGGACACTGCGGATGTGTTAAATGTATGGATGACACATCTTTTCGGCAGCTATCGAAAAAGGGCAGTAGGAAAACAGTGTTCATGGGCCATAGAAGGTGGCTTGACAAAGAGGACGAGTGGAGAACTCGTGGAGATCTGTTCGACAACACAGATGAGACCCGAGGGCCACCACGTAAGAGGTCTGAAGCAGAAATACTGGAAATGTTAATGAATTGGAAAGATTGCCCTAAGCCAGGAAAGAAAAGAAAGAAGTCCTCTGAGAAAATGCTGCTAAAAGTATGGAAAAGGAAGTCTGTTTTTCGAGGCTTGAAGTATTGGGACTACAAGACTTGAAAGATATCGGTATTAGGGAAGAGCTTCAACCCTCATCCGTTAAAACCAAGGAGACGGTCAAGGGCAAAAAAAAAGTCATAGCCAACTCAGACAAGGGCAAAACTGTGTCCAGAACCAAAGATGATTATTGCCCCCTAGCTTGCTTCACTCTCGACGAGGATGAGCTTTCTCAAGTTTTCAACTGCCTCGACGGCATGAAAGTTCCTTCCGGTTACTCGGGGCTCATACGCAGGTATCTTGACTCGAAAAAGCAAAGGTTTAGCAACATGAAGTCCCATGACTGTCATGTGATGATGACACAATTACTTCCGGTAGCTCTCAGAGGGATAATGGACGATCACGTCTACAACACACTTATTGACTTGTGCAACTTTTTCGACGTTATGTCTCGAAAGTCGATCAGTGTGCGGCATCTGACACGACTACAAGAGGAGATCATTTCAATACTATGTGAGCTTGAGATATATTTCCCACCGTCATTCTTTGATGTCATGGTCCATCTGCTAGTTCATATTGTTCCGGAGGTTATAGACCTTGGACCAACATTCTTGCATACCATGTTCCCGTTTGAACGGATGAATGGAACTGTGAAGGGATACGTTCGTAACAAAGCCCATCCGGATGGAAGCATTGTCCAGGCCTATCTAATCGAGGAGTGTATATCATTCTGCAAGAATGTTATAGATGATGATCAATCTCTTGGTTTGCCCTTGAAGAAGCATGCTGATAGGCTCGAAGGAGTAGGTCACTCACAGTTGAAGCGTGATTTAAATGTGGATATACAAAACCGCCGAGACGACTTCGACAGAGCGCACACAGTAGTGTTACAACACGCAGATATAATCAGTCCTTGGCAGCAGACTCACAAGGACACCTTAAGGAGAAAGCACGAAATGGCAGGGAGGCAGAGGACCGAGGCCCAGATCATTAGAGAGCACAACTCCAAATTTGCGACTGGGTTCAAAGAACGAATTGAGACAAACCACTGCCAACCGGTGTGGCCAATGCAAATCTCATCTATGCATTAGCAGTAGGTCTCGCATGGACTGTCACCACTTACCAATCATATGATATAAATGGATACACATTCTATACTGAGGCAAAGGATAAAAACTGTGATTACCAGAATTTAGGTGTGACGATGATGCAGTTGACCGAAAATGAAATTAATAGATACTATGGAAGGATCGAAGAGATATGGGAACTTGAGTATGGCGAAGATTACACGGTGCCACTATTCCGGGTCAGATGGGCGAAGAACGTCGAGACTGAAGAACGTGGTTTCATTACCATGTCTCTGCCCGAAGCACAACCTGCTGGTGCAAAGGGGGTGAAAGGAATCACCGGCAAATATGAGCCTTGGGTATTCACTAAGGAAGTGTCACAATGCTTCTACTTAACTGACCCTACAAAGTCGAGTCGTGTTGTCGTCCGGAGAGGCAAAATGAGCATCGTCGGGATGGATGGAGTCGCCAACGAGGATGACTACGATCAATTTGGCGTGGACCCAACAGAAGAGGAGATTTATGAACACACAGAGTACACCACCAGAAGGAGCAGAAATACGTTGCCTGCGACAAGACGTCCCTTCTTGAGAAAGAGTCATAGCGCAGGGCAGAAGTATTCAAGCAAGATTAAGAAGACCCAAACCGTCGTTGAGAGGATTGTCAAACGACGTCGTACTACTTGATTTGTGTACTTCATTTCTGTGTACCCCTAAAAATGTCTACTTCGATCGAGTCGTATTAATTAACCGTACCATATTTATGTACTCTGAACCACGAGAAGAATTTGTATCGTTATAAATATCTGTATATGCATGTCGTCGCTCAAAATGCCATCTACAAATATGTTGTCGATTCTAATTCAAAAAACTACTGCTCACGTTGGCCATGTCATCCGCGCCAGCACTAACAACCAACTAGCACTTAGCGTGATTGGGGAAAGTAGAACTCATTTTCAGCATCTCCCCCATCTCGCGCTGCCGACGGACACTTCGTCGCCGCCCTCGCCCCCGCCCTGCCCCCCGCCGCTCGCCATGCCGTGGCCCCGCCTTTGCTCCACCGTCGCCCAACCGTGCCCCCCTGCCACCGCCGTTCCCCACGCCCCGCCTTGCCCCCGCCGTGGCACTGCCGTCCCCCCGCCGTGGCGCCGCCGTTCCACCCCCACAACCCTCCGCCCGGCAACCTAGCTCATCGCGCCCGGCCGCTCTCTCCCTCTGACATCGTCCCTCTCGATTCAGACGATATAGGACCTCCCTCTACCAATTTATTTCCATGTAGATTTGTTCTAGTGTGGATATTATTGTGATGAAATGCACACATTATGTGTACCTGTGAATTATTTGATGAAATGCATTACATGTGTACAAATGTGTTTATTGTGAATTGATCGACTTTTTCGATGTGTGCTTGTTTTAATTTAGTCAATGCAACATTGCATTGTGTTGCTCGCGAATTGTCTCGCGCTATGTTTCTTCTTGCAGGGAATGTCTAGAGAGTTGCCAATGTTTCGGCGAAACATTGATTCTTTCCGTTTCATCAAATTTCTGGCACTCAATATGTCCCTTTTTTAGCAAAGGTCATGCCGAATTTTTCTGCTGATTTTAATTATATGAACGCAACACAAAATGGAAGAGTGCCACTACTGTTTCGACACTGGGGGTATGTGCGACGATCCACATCTTGACAACAATAAATGCTTCTCCCTCATGCTTCAAAGTGACTACAAATATTATGCGGTAATCAGTTTTAATATTTGTTGGCACATATTTCCTCCTTAGGCATGTACTATATAAGGTTTTTGCTTCAAAGTGTAATTTCTGTCTTTTTATATTTCGACTAGTGTATCCCTTGCTATGCAAGACCTTTTGTCCTAGACAAGTTTTTTGTCCGCGACATGGAAGAGGTGACTGAGATGACTACTTACCTCAAGACAAAAGATAGTTTCGATTTCAAATCTACGATCTATAATGAGGTAGATCACACATATTTTGGTTGTGCTAATTGGAGAGGATTGGCCCAAGCTTACGGATTTGAGCCTGGTATGATAATAACATTTGATATCGGCACCTATTCTCAAAATGATGAGGACATATGGGTCTCTTTAGACGTGATTCCAGTTCTTCCTCCGTGTAAGTTTCGTGAACAAACTTGTTAAATAACCTTTAGATTCTAGTTCACCCATAACTTATCTTGTTTATATAAATTTGACAGCTTAATTATTTTCTATCTCGAAGAAACATACGGAACTTAGTAGACGAGACCTATTACACTGCTCGCAGTACGCTTACTTGGCAGGAAAAGAGGTATCTCGTGTCCTTTGTTGCTAATATTGAGTCGCTTAAGAGCACTTACGGAGCTGTTCCAAATGATGCACCATACCTGCCACTAGTGCACACCTTGGACAAGAACAACATTTCTAAAAAATGCATGGTTAGATTTTGATCGCGACTAGTATGTCTTTTTCATATACATTATTCTTTCTACTCATAGTATGTGTTACTATTGCTTACTATGTTAGTATTATGTTCAAGAATAGAAGCTCCCTAGATGTGTTGTGCCTCACGTGATGGATGACCACCAGGCTGGTGAGATGACCATTATTTCCGACAACAATACCTATTTCAGAGGTACATACTCGATTGCACCACGACGAGATGGACGGCTCGAAATTAATGAATGAAGCCAACTACTAAGTGAGTGCGAGTTGAAGATTGGAGATCGGTGGATCTCTGTGCTACACCATGGAGATGCAAGGGTTTTCCTATTCTTCAAAATTGTTCCTAAAGGAGAGGAGTACCGTGCTAGTAGTTACGATGGTTGATAGTATATATATGTACTACTATCTAGCTAGCTAGGATAACTAATGAACATGTAATATGCATGCATGGTTTAGTTTAGTGGATGTTTAATTAGTCATGATCGATAAGAAGAAGCAAGTGTGTGGTTAATGTATGCATGTGAAGAAACGATGTGTATTATGCAAATATCTTATCGAAATCAATGTGGGACAAAAACGTGTTTATATGTATATTGATAATAAATTACGCTGCCATGGCAGCGATTTGCAGCTGCCGTGGTAGCGATTTTTTCTGCTTCTGAAAGCAATAGTAATGGCGTTCAGACGATGCACAACGTCAGTGAAGATTTAAATTATTACTGGCGTCAGAAAATATCGCACGACATAGCTACATATGACACTGCTGTCGTGCGAGTGTGTCCAACGCCATAGGTATCTAAAATGCTGCTGACATGGTCGCCAATGCCACCACTATTTCTTAACAATGACGCCATATTGGTGGCGTCGTGTGTCCACGCCAGCAAGGCCGTTTTTGGCACGCCGTAGCTAGGCTTTTCTGCACTAGTGATGTCACATATTGGCTAAAGTGTGCATGAAATTCAATTTCATATCTATATGCACATATTTATGTGGAGTTTTTTCTATGTATTGTTGGTTCTCTAACTCTTTGGTCCCAATGAGTTTGGGTACCATTTTGTTTGTGTTGTTATTCTAGGAACAATTGGAGATGCATTGGATGCTCGGCTCACTCATAAGGAATGTGTTGTCACTATGTGCTTACTGGAATCAAGATAGGATGATCGATGAACCGTTGTCTACTACATCATTCCATTGCTATCTCGGTAACAAGTATCTACTTCATGCATACATTTCTTGCATTCAATCTTGTGTAGGTTACATCATGGCATGAATTTCTTGTTTTGTTCTTGTGATACTTGTTTCCATTCTCAAAGCATCCCAACAATGATCTCTTGTTGCTAGTTGTGATGTCTTAGATGTTCGTTTGGTTGGAGTTCATTTATATACAATAAGATAATATTAAGCTATGTGCTATGCTTTTCAAGCAAAGATCTTATTGGTATATTTTATGACTTCCTTGTGGATACCTTGTTCTTTCCTTTTTGTAACGAATTCGTGTGTACATCCTTCTTTGTGGATTGATATCATCATGATTTTCATCTACCTAGAATCTTATACACTTGAGAGAAGTTACATCTCTAGTTGATATCCCTATTCTTTCACGTCCATCGTTTCATTCTCCTTTTATTTCCTTGTTGTTTCCGTGAAAGGATCCGTCTTGAGTGCGGGTCTTATATCCTTACATCTTGATGCACTCATTTGTGGTGAAGATTATTATCCTCATGCTTGTCTTGACAAGCCTATTATTTCCTATCTTCACCATGGGTTGTCACAAGCTTTGGTTTTTAATTTGCTTTTTAGTAAGCTTGTGAACTCATTTGCTAGTTGTGTGTGTGTGTGTGTGGGAAGGACATGTCGTGCACCTTGTGTCTCATTTCACTATGTTGATGCTTAATGCTCACCCTTATATTAGTCTTATCAAGTGCTTTTCCATGATTCACACACATCATTTTTGGTTGAGGCTTTTCTTAAGTTGTGTCGTTTACATGTTGCTCAACCATATATATGTTCGCTGCAAGTACTAGGCTTATTTTCTTATCTATGCTTGCTTGCAATTGTTTTGTGTTTTTGTTGATTTTGGGGGAGCGAAGATCCTATTTTGTGCACTTTGTATTCAAATACAAAAATTCTAAATAGTGCACAAATCATGGGGAGCTTCTCTAGTGTCTTTAGAACACTCATTTGCCCAAATCACAATATCTTTTATTCTTGTGGCTTGTCGGATCTTTTGATTGCTTGCTTCAATCCTTGGTATGTCTTTGTGCCATATCATTCTTTTGCAATCTTTGGATCCTCAATATAGTTTTTTTTCCTCCAACTATTTATCATTAGATATGTGTATTTCATTCCACTCATATTTGGAGAAATACACACTTTATGGAGGAACACATATATATTGGACTTCTAAATTTTCCGCCCATTTTGGCAATCGATGCCAATGGGGGAGAAGTTTCGAGAGTTTAGAAGTTTGGAGAGTTTAGAGGGTTTTAGTATCATGCTTTGGTTTTGTTCTTAAGCATGCATTTGCATCTCATGCTCATGCATTATTGGTTGCTGCTTTGCATGGTTGTGCTTAATTCCTTATATAAACTCTCTTGAAAGTGATTGTCATCAATTTCCAAAATGGGGGAGATTGAAAGAGCATGGTGCCCCCATGTTTGGTTTTGGTAATTGATGACAATCCCTATGGACTAATGGTTGCCTTGAGTTATATTTGAAGGGTTTGTTCATAGGCATTGCTTGAAGACCATTCGTTGGTTTCAAGGTTATAAGACGAAGATTATGTGTTGACCAAGGTGCTATTCAAGGACTTATCCAAAGATTGGTCATGTGAGAGTTGAGCCTATTGCAAGCATGTCTTAAAGAAGAAGATTGTGTGAACATTCATGTCTACCTTCAAGACATCATCTTAATGAAGAGAGTTGGAAAGATACATGGTTGATCAAGACTAAGTACAAAGAGTGATTCAAGTTGATCAACACACAAATCGTAGAAGTTGTACCATGTGGGATCAAGTGATCTCATGGTATGGTAATCATTGTCCATTGCGCTTTGTGTAGTAACCCATGATCTTTGTGAGGTTTCTTTGTGTTGTTAGGTATGTGTCCATGGGAGTGCATCAAGAGGAAGATCTCATATAACCCATGTAGGATGACATCAAGTGGTGATCGTCATCAAGGTTGTGTTATGCAAGTTCATGTGGAGCATCACGAAGAGATCACATGCTTGAAGCTTGCTGTCCATTGTGGTGACAATGGACTTGTGAAGATATGCCAAAGAGTGGCTCATCCATAGTGGAGTATGGGGGAGCAATCTACTAGTCTTCACCGAGCCAACACAATCAAGGAAGGTGGTCCAACTTGAGGAAGTCAAGATCGTCAACATCTATCTCAAGTGGACTATGCACAAGGCAAAGGTTTGTCCTTGATAGGTTTTCTATTTTACCGGTCTCATGGTGTTAGTTGGGAGACCGGGTTATAGGATCAATAGCCGTACTATCAAGGGGGGCTCTCGAGTGAGTAGCTTGATCGTATCATTCGTAGAGAGCTCAAACCTTTGCATCCTTGGCATCATCTTTCTTGGTTCTTGTTTGGCTTTTCTCTGTGTGAGTTTTGCAGCTTGTGGTCATCTTCATGACAAGCTCTAGTTCATTGAGAACGGATTTCGTATGCATTATCCCTTATGTTTTTATGTTGGAGTTTTTGCCGGTTCTTCATTCATGGAGGTTTCTCACCTATATATCATAGGCATACTTCCCTTGTCTTGATTCGACAGCTCTTATCGTTAGCTTTCTATCAAGCTTGAGTTCGTCGAAATCAGAGTTCATTTGCAGAAGTTATGGTAGTTTGGTCTTACTTGCATCCATCTATATTTCAAGCGGTAGTACTGCTCCCCAGAGCGGTAGTACCGCTTAGGCGGTACTTCTGCAGACCAGTGCCGCTCCTACTTCTGCTTGTTTTTTTAGCTTTTGTGAGTTTCTGTTTTATAAGCGGTAGTACTGCTCCCTAGAGCGGTACTGCTTGAGCGGTAGTACTGCTCCCTTGAGAGGTAGTACTACTCCGGTAGAACTACCGTTCTTGTACTTCTGTTCTCGGTGGGTTGCGTTGACCGTGCTAAGCGGTAGTACCGCTCCCCCAAGCGGTAGTACTGCTTGTGCACGACCAGTGCACATAACGGTTGGATTCGGAGGGACCTATTTAAGGGGGTCTTCTTCCCCAATGGTATCTATCCTTTTGAGCTCGTGTTTTCCCCCCATTGTTGATTCTTGCTAGTTCTTGAGGGGAAAGAGAGAGGAGATCTAGATCCACGTTTCCACCAATCACTTTCTCCTCTATGTGAGGGGAACCCCTTGGATCTAGATCTTGGAGTTCTTTGTGTTCTCCTTGTTCTTCCTCTCATATTCCTCCATAGCTTTCGTTGCTTTGGTGGGATTTCGGAGTGAGGGACTTGACCACTTTGTGTGTTCTTGCCATTGCATTACTTGCATCGGTTTGAGTTCTCCACGGTGATACGTGGAAGTGAAAGTTGAGAAGCTTATTACTCTTGGGTGCTTGGTACCCTAGAGCTTGTTCCTCTTGAGTGCTTGGGCGCCCTAGACGGTTGGTGGTGCTACGAAGCTCAATCGTTGTGGTGTAAAGCTCCGGGCAAGCGTTGGGGTCTCCAATTAGGTTGTGGAGATTTCCCCGAGCAATTTGTATGGGTTCCGGTGACCTCCCCCAAGGGTTGCCAATTGTACGGGTTCGGTGACCTCCCCTAAGGGTTGCCATTTGTACGGGTTCGGTGACCGCACTCAAGGGTCCCTTAGTGGAATCACAACATCTTGCATTGTGCGAGGGCGTGAGGAGATTACGGTGGCCCTAGTGGCATTTTGGGGAGCATTGTGCCTCCACACCGCTCCAAACGGAGATTAGCATCCGCAAGGGTGTGAACTTCGGGATACATCGTCGTCTCTGCGTGCCTCGGTTATCTCTTACCCGAGCCCTTTTCTTATGCACTTTACTTTGTGATAGCCATAGTGTTTCATGTTATATATCTTGCTATCACTTAGTTGTTTATCTTGCTTAGCATAAGTTGTTGGTGCACATAGGTGAGCCTAGTTGTTTTAGGTTTTATGCGTGACAAATTAAACGCTAGTTTTATTCCGCGTTTGTTCAAGCCTAAACCGTAATTATTTTAAAGCTCCTATTCCCCCCCCTCTAGGCGACATCCATGATCTTTCAACCAGGAAGCAGGCCTTCCCAGGAACGAGCATTCCATTTTGCCGGTAAGCCAAGCTCCCTGCCACCGCTCCACTCGCACCTACCTGTCAGGAGTCTCTTGACAAATGGCGGGCGCGCAGGCGGGTCGGTAGAAGCTGTCGGGCCACGTGGAGGACCACCGCTAGAGAATTACCTTTATTGACACCCGTTCACTCGCGTGTCAAGGTAATAAAAGGTAGCTGGGCTGACGGTACAAGTGGAGCAGAACCCCTTGCCGGCATCCAGCATAGCATGACACCTAATAGCGCATTAAATGCATTTGTTCTATGCCGTCAGTGTTAGGTATGATAACACTGTAGCCACTATCAACATGTAATTACATATATGTCACTGTGGTGACCCCTTGAGCTATAAAGGGAGGCCCATGGCATCAGTGTAAGGGATTCGGCTCCTGTTAAGTAGTAGCGCTCCCGAGCTCCTTGCCGGCAAGAGCTGCACATTTGTACAACAGGGCTTTTTACACACTTAATCCACCAAAGCAGGAGTAGGGTTTTATGCATCTTTGCGGCCCGAACCTGGGTAAATCTCCTTTTGTGTGCTGATTGTGGTTTGTGCTGCTCTTCGTGTGCTGCGTCCTTCCTCACTGAACCTGGAAAGGGGCTTGCCTTTGGTCCTATAGATTGTCGTACATCGACATCTTTGGCGTGCCAGGTAGGGGCCTCGCGCACACAAATCTGCATCAACCTCTTCACCAGCATCTTCATCATCCATGGCACCCAAGAAGGGCAAGGGCGCCACCACCGCGTCTACTTCCAAAGTGCGGTCTCAACTGTTGGAAATATGCCCTAGAGGCAATTAATAAAGTGTTTATTATTATCATATTTCCCCGTTCATGATAATGGTTTATTATTCATGCTAGAATTGTATTGATCGGAAACTAAATACATGTGTGGATAATAGACAAATACTATGTCCCTAGTACGCCTCTACTAGACTAGCTCGTTGATCAAATGATGGTCAAGGTTTCCTGACCATGGACATGAGTTGTCATTTGATAACGGGATCACATCATTGGGAGAATGATGTGATGGACATGACCCAACCGGTAGCATAGCAAATGATCGTTCAGTTTATTGCTATTGCTTTCACCATGTCAAATACACGTTCCTCTGACCATGAGATCATGCAACTCCCGGATACCGTAGGAATACTTTGGGTGTATCAAACGTCACAACGTTACTGGGTGATTATAAAGGTGCACTACAGGTATCTCCGAAAGTGTTTGTTGAGTTGGCATAGATCGAGATTGGGATTTGTCACTCCGACTATCGGAGAGGTATCTCTGGGCCCTCTCGGTAATACAGCATCACAGAAGCCTTGCAAGCACCGTGACTAAAGAGTTAGTTGCAAGATGATGTATTATGGAACGAGTAAAGAGACTTGCCGGTAACGAGATTGAACTAGGTATTGGATACCGACGATCGAATCTCGGGCAAGTAACATACCGCCGGACAAAGGGAACAACGTATGTTGACATATGAGGTTCATCGATAAAGATCTTCGTGGAATATGTAGGAACCAATATGAGCATCCAGGTTCCGCTGTTGGTTATTGACCAGAGAGTCGTCTCGGTCATGTCTACATCATTCCCGAACCCGTAGGGTCCGCACACTTAAGGTTCGATGACGATATAGTATTATATGAGTTATGTGATTGGTGACCGAATGTTGTTCGGAGTCCCGGATGAGATCACGGACATGACGAGGAGTCTCGGAATGTCCGAGAGGTAAAGATTGATATATTGGACGATAGTATTCGGACATTGGAATGGTTCCGGAGTGTTTCAGATATTTTTTGGAGTACCGGGAGGTTACCGGAACCCCCCGGGGAAAGTGATGGGCCAACATGGGCCATAGGAGAGAGAGAGGGCAGCCCACAAGGGGTGGCGCGCGCCCCCCCATGGGCAGTCCGAATTGGACAAGGGGAGGGGGCGCATCCCCCTTTCCTTCTCCCTCTCCTTCCCCCTTTCCCCCTCCATGAGAAGGAATAAGAGGGGGGGCCGAATCCTACTAGGACTAGGAGTCCTAGTAGGACTCCCCTCTCTTGGCGCAGCCCCTAGGGCCAGCCTCCTCCCCTCTCCTCCTTTATATACGTGGGCAGGGCACCCCTTGGAGACACACAATTGTCCCATAGCCGTGTGCGGTGCCCCGATCTCCGTTTTCCACCTCGGTCATATTTTCGGAGAGCTTAGGCAAAGCCCTGCCGGAATCACTTCACCATCACCGTCGCCACGCCGTCGTGCTGACGGAACTCATCTACTACCTCGATGTCTTGCTGGATCAAGAAGGCGAGGAACGTCACCGAGCTGCACGTGTGTAGAACTTGGAGGTGCCGTACGTTCGGTACTCGATCGGTGGAGCTCGAAGGATTGTTCGACTACATCAACCGCGTTGTGAGACGCTTCCGCTAACGGTCTACGAGGGTACGTAGACACACTCCCCCCTTCTCGTAGCGATGCATCTCCATGGATAGATCTTGCGTGAGCGTAGGAAATTTTTTGAAATTACATGCTCCGTTCCCCAACAGTGGCATCCGAGCCAGGTTTATGCGTAGATGTGATTTGCACGAGTAGAACACAAGTGAGTTGTGGGCGTGGGTGTATACATATTGCTTGCCGTTACTAGTTGATACTTGATTCGGCGGTATTGTGAGATGAAGCGGCCCGGACCGACATTACGCGTACGCTTACGCGAGACAGGTTTCACCGCTACGTGCACTCGTTGCATAAAGGTGACTGGCGGGTGTCTGTCTCTCTCACTTTAGTTGAATCGGTTTCAATGAAGAGGGTTCTTTTAGAAGATCAAAAAGCAATCACTACACCACGTTGTGGTTTTGCGTAGGTAAGAACGGTTCTTGCAAACCCGTAGCAGCCACGTAAAACTTGCAACAACAAAGTAGAGGACGTCTAACTTGTTTTTGCAGGGTATGCTAGTGATGTGATATGGCCAAGACATGATGTGATATAAGTTGTTGTATGAGATGATCATGTTTTGTAAAGTTATCAGGCAACCGGCAGGAGCCTTATGGTTGTCTCTTTATTGTATGCAATGCCAACGCTATGTAATTGCTTTACTTTACCGCTATGAGTTAGCAGTAGTAGTAGTAGCAATAGCCGGCGAGACGACCACGACGCTGCGATGGAGATCAAGGTGTCACGACGTTACGATGGAGATCATGATGTCAATCTGGTGACGATGGAGATCATGACGGTGCTTTGCTGATGGAGATCAAAAGCACAAGACGATGATGGCCATATCATGTCACATATATTGAATTGCATGTGATGTTAATCCTTTTATGCATCTTATTTTGCTTAGGACGACGGTAGCATTATAAGATGATCCCTTCACTAAATTTCAAGATAAGTGTTCTCCCCTAGTATGCACCGTTGTGAAGGTTCGACGCTTCTAAACACCACGTGATGATCGGGTGTGATGGATTCTTTCGTTCGCATACAACGGGTGTAAGCCAGTTTTACACACGCAGAATACTTGGGTTAAACTTGACGAGCCTAGCATATACAGATATGGCCTCGGAACACAAGAGACCGAAAGGTCGAACATGAGTCATATAGTAGATATGATCAACATGAAAGATGTTCACCATTGATGAATTGATCCACCTCACGTGATGATCGGACGTGGATTAGTTTGATGTGGATCATGTTACACTTAGACAACTTGAGGGATGTTAATCTAAATAGGAGTTCTTAAGTAATTTGATTAATTGAACTTCAATTATCATGGACATAGTCAATAGTGTCTTAGAAAGTTTATGTTGTAGAACGATAGACCACGCTGTTACTCCCCTGTATTTTAATGCGTTCCTAGAGAAAGTTAAGTTGAAAGTTGATGGAAGCAACTATGCGGACTGGGTCCGTATTCTGAGGATTGTCCTCACTGCTGCACAGAAGGCTTATGTCTTTGATGCACCGCTCGGTGAGCAACCCCTATGGCTTTGTCTGAAGACGTTATGAACATCTGGCAGACAAGAAAAGATGACTACTCGATAGTTCAGTGCGCCATGCTTTACGGCTTAGAACCGGGGCTCGAAAGATGTTTTGAGCACCATGGAGCATATTAGATGTTCCAAGAGCTGAAAGTTTGTTTTTCAAGCTCACACCCGGGTCGAGAGGTATGACACCTTCGACAAGTTCTATAGCTGCAAGATGGAGGAGAACAGCTCCGATAGTGAGCATGTACTCAGAACGTCTGAGTACTTCAATCACTTGAATTAAGTGGGAGTTAGACTTCCAAATAAAGTGGTGATTGATAGAGTTCTCTAGTCACTATCACTAAGCTACTGGATTTTCGTGATGAACTATAAACATGCAAGGGATAGAAGATCCTTAAGCTATTCGCGATGCTACAAGCTGCGGATGTAGAAATCAAAAAGGGAGCATCAAGTGTTGATGGTTAATAAGACCACTAGTTTCAAGAAGGGCAAGGGAAATAAAAGGGAACTTCAAGAAGAACGGTAAAACAGTTACCGCTCACGCGAAGAAACCCAAGGCTGAACCAAACCCGAGACTTAGTGCTCCCATTGCAAAGGGAAATGTCACAGGGAGCGGAACTTCCCCAAAGTAACTGGCAGATAATAAGACTGGTAATGTCAACAAAGATATTTGATATACATGTTATTGATGTGTACCTTACTAGTACTCGTAGGAGCACCTGGGTATTTGATACTTGTTCAGTTGCTTGCAACTTGAAACATGGAGCTTCGGAATAAACGAGGGCTAGCTAAGAACGAGGTGACGATGTGCGTTGGAAGTGTCTCCAAGGTTGATGTGATCACCATCGCCACGCCCTCTCTACCTTCAGGATTAGTGATGAACCTAAATAATTTTTATTTGGTGCTTGCGTTAAGCATGAACATTATATCTGATAGTGTTTATTGCAAGACAGTTATTCAAATTCAGAGAATAATTGTTATTCTATTTATTTGGATAATATCATTGATGATCATGTACTTAAAATGAAAGGTTTATTGAATCTTGATCATAGTAATACACATGTTCATAACACAAATGCCAAAAGATAATGATAGTACCACATATTTGTGGCACTGCCGCTTAGGTCATATCAGTGTTAAACACATGAAGAAACTCCATGTAGATGGGTTTTTGGAATCTCTTGATTATGAATCATTTGAGACATGTGAACCGTGCCTTATTGGCAAGATGACTAAAACTCCGTTCTCCGGAACAATGGAGCAAGCAACCAACTTATTGGAAATAATACATACCGATGTATGCGGTCCGATGAGTGTTGAGGCGCGCGGTGGATATCGTTATGTTCTCACGTTCACAGATGATTTGAGTAGATATGGCTATGTCTACTTGATGAAGCATAAATCTGAAACATTTGAAAAGTTCAAAGAATTTCAGAGTGAAGTAGAGAACCATCGTAACAAGAAAATAAAGTTCTTACGATCTGATCGTGGAGGAGAATATTTGAGTTATGAGTTTGGCAATCACTTAAGACAATGTGGAATTGTTTCACAGCTCACGCCACATGGAACACCACAGCGTAATGGTGTGTCCGAACGTCGTAATCGTACTCTATTGGATATGGTGCGTTCTATGATGTCTCTTACCGATTTGCCACTATCATTTTGGGGTTATGCATTAGAGACAGCTGCATTCACTTTAAACAAGGGCACCGTCTAAATCCGTTGAGATGACACCGTATGAACTGTGGTTTGCAAGAAACCTAAGATGTCGTTTCTGAAAGTTTGGGGATGCGATGCTTATGTCAAAAGGCTTCAGCCAGATAAGCTCGAACCCAAAGCGGATAAGTGCGTCTTCATAGGATACCCAAAAGAGACCGTTGGGTACACCTTCTACCACAGATCCGAAGGCAAAGTTTTCGTTGCTAAAGAATGGATCCTTTCTAGAGAAGGAGTTTCTCTCGAAAGAAGTGAGTGGGAGGAAAGTAGAACTTGATGAGGTAATTGTACCTCCTCTGGATAGTAGTACGCCACAGAAAGAAATTTCTGTGACACCGACACAGACCAGAGAAGAAGTTAATGATGATGATCATGAAACTTCGGATCAAGTTGTTACTGAACTTCGAAGGTCAACCAGGACACGTTCCGCACCAGAGTGGTACGGAAATCCAGTCTTGGAGGTCATGTTGCTAGACAACGATGAACCTTCGAACTATGAAGAAGCGATGGCAAGCCCGGATTCCGACAAATGGCTTAAGGCCATGAAATCCGGGATTGGATCCATGTATGAGAACAAAGTGTGGACTTTGGTAGACTTGCCCGATGAACGGCGAGCTATTTAAAATAAATGGATCTTTAAGAAGAAGACGGATGCTGATGGTAATATCACCGTCTATAAAGCTCGACTTGTTGCTAAAGGTTATCACCAAGTTCAAGGAGTTGACTACGATGAGACTTTCTCACCCGTAGCGATGCTAAAGTCTGTCAGAATTATGTTAGCAATTGCCGCGTTTTATGATTATGAAATCTGGCAAATGGACGTCAAAACGGCATTCCTTTACGGATTCCTTAAGGAAGAATTGTATATGATACAGCCGGAAGGTTTTGTCGATCCTAAAGGTGCTAACAAAATATGCAAGCTCCAGCGATCCATCTATGGACTGGTGCAAGCATCTCGGAGCTGGAATACTTGCTTTGATGAAGTGATCAAAGCGTTTGGGTTTATACAAGTTTATGGAGAAACTTGTATTTACAAGAAAGTGAGTGGGAGCTCTATAGCATTTCTAATAGTATATGTGGATGACATATTGTTGATTGGAAATGATGTAAAATTTCTGGAAAGCATAAAGAATTGAAAGGAGATTTTCAATAAAAACCTGTTTTTGAGTTATCCACAGATTGGGCATCGAGATCTATGGAGATAGATCAAAACGCCTGATAAAAGTTCACACATCTTGATGAGTTTTTTGAAGAAGTTCAAAATGGATCAAGTCAAAGAAATGAGTTCTTGCCTGGTGTGAAGTGGAGTAAGACTTGAAAATCTAGGTAAAGGTTGTTTTACATGTTAGGCATCAAAATCTATAGAGATAGATTGAGACGCCTCATAGGACTTTCACGAAGCACATACCTTGACAAGTTTGAAGAAAGTTCAAAATGGATCAGTCAAAGAAAGAGTTCTTGACTGTGGTGTAAGGTGTGAAATTGAGTAAGACTCAAATCTCGACCACGGCAGAATAAATAGAAAGGATGAAGGTTATCCCCTATGCCTCGGCCATAGGTTCTATAAAGTATGCCATGCTGTGTGCCTTGCCATGTGTGTGGCAAAAAAGGTACGAAAGTGATCCAGGAGTAGATCACTGGACAGCGGTCAAAGTATATCCTTAAGATGATTAAGGAAGAATTTCTCGGGAAATAGAGGTAATAAAGAGTTCGTCGTAAGGGGTTACGTCGATGCAAGCTTTAAACACCAATCCGGAAGACTATGAGTCTCTGACTGGATACATAAAGTGGGGTAGTTTTTTTTGGAGTAGCTCCAAAGCAGAGTATGGTGACCGCATCTACATAAGACATAGAGATTTGCAAAGTACACACGGATCTGAATGTTATAGATCCGTTGACTAAAACCTCTCACACAAGCTAAACATGATCAGCTCAAGAACTGATTGGATGTTAATTACATGGAGATGTAAACTAGATTAATTGACTCTAGTGCAAGTGGGAGACTGTTGGAAATATGCCCTAGAGGCAATTAATAAAGTGTTTATTATTATCATATTTCCCCGTTCATGATAATGGTTTATTATTCATGCTAGAATTGTATTGACCGGAAACTAAATACATGTGTGGATAATAGACAAATACTATGGCCCTAGTATGCCTCTACTAGACTAGCTCGTTGATCAAATGATGGTCAAGGTTTCCTGACCATGGACATGAGTTGTCATTTGATAACGGGATCACATCATTGGGAGAATGATGTGATGGACATGACCCAACCGGTAGCATAGCAAATGATCGTTCAGTTTATTGCTATTGCTTTCACTATGTCAAATACACGTTCCTCTGACCATGAGATCATGCAACTCCCGGATACCGTAGGAATACTTTGGGTGTATCAAACGTCACAACGTTACTGGGTGATTATAAAGGTGCACTACAGGTATCTCCGAAAGTGTTTGTTGAGTTGGCATAGATCGAGATTGGGATTTGTCACTCCGACTATCGGAGAGGTATCTCTGGGCCCTCTCGGTAATACAGCATCACAGAAGCCTTGCAAGCACCGTGACTAAAGAGTTAGTTGCAAGATGATGTATTATGGAATGAGTAAAGAGACTTGCCGGTAACGAGATTGAACTAGGTATTGGATACCGACGATCGAATCTCGGGCAAGTAACATACCGCCGGACAAAGGGAACAACGTATGTTGACATATGAGGTTCACCGATAAAGATCTTCGTGGAATATGTAGGAACCAATATGAGCATCCAGGTTCCGCTGTTGGTTATTGACCAGAGAGTCGTCTCGGTCATGTCTACATCATTCCCGAACCCGTAGGGTCCGCACACTTAAGGTTCGATGACGATATAGTATTATATGAGTTATGTGATTGGTGACCGAATGTTGTTCGGAGTCCCGGATGAGATCACGGACATGACGAGGAGTCTCGGAATGTCCGAGAGGTAAAGATTGATATATTGGACGATAGTATTCGGACATCGGAATGGTTCCGGAGTGTTTCGGGTATTTTTCGGAGTACCGGGAGGTTACCGGAACCCCCCGGGGAAAGTGATGGGCCAACATGGGCCATAGGGGAGAGAGAGGGCAGCCCACAAGGGGTGGCGCGCGCCCCCCCCATGGGCAGTCCGAATTGGACAAGGGGAGGGGGCGCAGCCCCCTTTCCTTCTCCCTTTCCTTCCCCCTTTCCCCCTCCATGAGAAGGAATAAGAGGGGGGGCCGAATCCTACTAGGACTAGGAGTCCTAGTAGGACTCCCCTCTCTTGGCGCAGCCCCTAGGGCCAGCCTCCTCCCCTCTCCTCCTTTATATACGTGGGCAGGGCACCCCTTGGAGACACACAATTGTCCCATAGCCGTGTGCGGTGCCCCGATCTCCGTTTTCCACCTCGGTCATATTTTTGGAGAGCTTAGGCGAAGCCCTGCCGGAATCACTTCACCGTCACCGATGCCACGCCGTCGTGCTGACGGAACTCATCTACTACCTCGACGTCTTGCTGGATCAAGAAGGCGAGGAACGTCACCGAGCTGCACATGTGTAGAACTCGGAGGTGCCGTACGTTCGGTACTCGATCGGTGGAGCTCGAAGGATTGTTCGACTACATCAACCGCGTTGTGAGACGCTTCCGCTAACGGTCTACGAGGGGACGTAGACACACTCCCCCCTTCTCATAGCGATGCATCTCCATGGATAGATCTTGCGTGAGCGTAGGAATTTTTTTGAAATTACATGCTCCGTTCCCCAACATCAACTGCCTGCGGACGGTGAAGATGGGGGCGGCCAAACCTCTCGCCACACCGACGAGGACGGCGAGAAGAGCGCGGTGAGCCTGATCGGCAAGGCAACGTCCAAGGATGGCCCGACGAAGCATGCGTCAAGGCCATCGCAAGAAGGATAAGATCCGCCACACCCCGAGCATGTGCCAAGGCCGTCGCAGGACGGGCACGACCCGCCACGTCGCGAGCATACACCAAGACCATCGCAGCAGTTGCACGATCTGCCACATCGCGACGGTGATGGATCGGGACGTCGACACGAGCACGGCTCCGAGATCCACTCCAGAGACATCCTCAAACATCCGTCACGTCATCCCTCTGGTGATAATCAGAATCCACCACAGGTGTGGAACAGAGCTCCTTCTGGCCAGACCAGGAGTCACGAGCCATTCCGTACCTCGATACCAGTCATGGCGCGCACACCAGCGGAGGCGATGGCACAAGCTCAGTTGCTGCTAAACTTCCCTCCGGCGGCTCATCAGGTGGATGAGTGGCGTGCCACTATCCAGAGCCTGCCCAGCTTCACCAACAACGACGGAGCACGGCAAGGACAATCTTCGCGCCGGCAAGTGGAGCCGGCACAAGAAGCTGGAGGACTAACCGGCGGAGCAGCGACAAATAGTGCAGTCCCCGCAAGTCCCCACGCACCGGAGCCAACACGCTGGCGCTCAGGATGAGGTGTCTATGGGCTCTTCTGATCCGCGGAGCCAGCGGGATCAGCGCCAAGTTCTGCTGGACCGGCAAGCGGAAGACTCCCGTACGCATATTGAGCGGCGCCGGGAAGCTCGCAGGCAATCTAATGCTCGCGCTAGGCCGGTGATACGTCCATTTTGCATCATGTTTTCCTACTGTTATTTATAGTGTTTTTAATCAATATATTACTTTGTGGAGTAATTCTAATGCCTTTTCTCTCTTAATATGCAAGATTTACATAAAGAGGGAGATTGCCGGCAGCTAGAATTCTGGACCTGAAAAGGCTATGTCAGAGATACCTATTCTGCACATCTCCAAACGAGCTAAAATTTCACAGAGATTTATTTTGGAATAAATTAAAAATATTGGAGAAAAGAAGTACCAGAGGGGGCCACCTAGGTGCCCACGAGGCACCAGGGCGTGCCCACCCCCCCAGGTGCGCCCTGGTGGCTTGTGGGGCCCCTGGCTAGCCTCCGGTGCCCATCTTCTGGTATATAAGCCCATTTTCCCTAGAAAAATAAAGATAAGACTTTCGGGATAGAGCGCCGCCGTCTCGAGGCGGAACTTGGGCAGGAGCACTTTTGCTCTCCGGCGGAGCGATTCCGCCAGGGATACGGGAGGGGGAAATCGAAGCCATCGACATCACCAACGATCCTCTCATCGTGGGAGGACCAATCTTCATCAACATCTTCACCAGCACCATCTCATCTCAAACCCTAGTTCATCTCTTGTATTCAATCTTTGTCTCAAAACCTCAGATTGGTACCTATGGGTTGCTAGTAGTGTTGATTACATCTTGTAGTTGATGCTAGTTGGTTTAGTTGGTGGAAGATTATATGTTCAGATCTATTATGCTATTCAATACCCCTCTGATCTTGGACATGAATATGATGTGTGAGTAGTTACTTTTGTTCTTGAGGACATGGGAGAAGTCTTGTCATAAGTAATCATGTGAATTTGGTATTCGTTCGATATTTTGATGATATGTATGTTGTTGATTCTCTTAGTGGTGTCATGTGAACGTCGACTACATGGCACTTCACCATCTTTGGGCCTAAGGGAATGCATTGTGGAGTAGTAATTAGATGATGGGTTGCTAGAGTGACAGAAGCTTAAACCCTAGTTTATGCGCTATTCCGTAAGGGGCTGATTTGGATCCATATGTTTAATGCTATGGTTAGATTTATCTTAATTCTTCTTTCGTAGTTGCGGATGTTTCCGAGAGGGGTTAATCATAAGTGGGAGGCTTGTTCAAGTAAGAACAGCACCCAAGCACCGGTCCACCCACATATCAAATTATCAAAGTAGCGAACGCGAATCAAACAAACATGATGAAAGTGACTAGATGAAATTCCCATGTGTCCTCGAGAATGCCTTGCTTATTATACGAGTTCATTCCGGCTTGCCTTTGCTACAAAAAGGATTGGGCCACCTTGCTGTACTCTTTGTTACCTTTACTATTTGTTACTTGTTACAAACTATCTTGCTATCAAACTACTCGTTACCGATAATTTCAGTGCTTGCAGAAAATACCTTGCTGAAAACCGTTTGTCATTTCCTTCTGCTCCTCGTTGGGTTCGACACTCTTACTTATCGAAAGGACTACAATTGATCCTCTATACTTGTGGGTCATCAAGACTCTTTTCTGGCACCGTTGCCGGGGAGTGAAGTGCCTTTGGTAAGTGTAATTTGGTAAGGAAACATTCATATTACGTTCTGAATTTTAGTGTCACTTGTTACTATGGAAAACAATCCTTGGGTTTGTTCGGGGTATCTTCACCTCGACCGGAAGCACAAAGAGTTGCTCCTCAACCTACTGCACCTACAGAAAATATTTATTATGAGATTCCTTCGGGTATGATAGAGAAACTGCTAGCTAATCCTTATGCAGGAGATGGAACGGTACATCCCGATATGCACTTGATCTAGGTGGATGAAATTTGTGGATTGTTTAAACTTGCAGGTTTATCCGGAGATGGAGTTAAGAGGAAGGTATTCCCTTTATCTTTGGAGGGAAAGGCATTGACATGATATAGGCTATGTGATGATACTGAAACATGGGACTGGAACCGGTTGAAGCTGGAATTCCACCAAAAATTTTATCCTATGCATTTGGTTCATCGTGATCAGAATTATATATATATAATTTTTGGCCTCGTGAAGGAGAAAGTATCGCTCAAGCTTGGGGGAGGCTTAAGTATATGTTGCACACATGCCCCAATCATGAGCTCTCAAGAGAAATAATTCTTCTAAACTTTTATGCTCGGCTTTCTCATAATGATCAATCCATGCTCGATTCTTCTTCGCCTGGCTCCTTTATGAAGAAAACTATTGAATTCAGATGGGATCTTCTGAAAAGAATTAAACGCAACTCTGAAGATTGGGAACTCGACAAAGGTAATGAGTCAGGTATAATACTTGAGTTCGATTGTGTTAAATCTTTTATGGATACCGATGCTTTTCATAAGTTTAGCACTAAATATGGACTTGACTCTGAGATAGTAGCCTCCTTTTGTGAATCATTTGCTACTCATGTTGATCTCCCTGAAGAGAAGTGGTTTAAATATCACCCCCCTATTAAAGAAAAGATTGAGGAACCTGTCATAGCTAAAGACAAAACTATCATTTACAATGTTGATCCAGTTGTGCCCATCGCTTATATTGAGAAACCACCTTTTCCTGTTAGGATTAAGGAACATGCTAAAGCTTCAACTGTGGTTAATAAAAGTAAAACTAAAACACCTAGACCCTCTGAACAAATTAAAGTTGAACCTAATGTTGCAATGGTTAAAGATCTTTTGGTTGATAATATTGATGGACATGTCATCTATTTCTGTGATGAAGCGACTAGAATTGCTAAGCCCGATCCTAAAGATAAAAACAAACCTGTAGTTGGCATGCCTGTTATTTTTGTTAAAATTGGAGATCATTGATATCATGGTTTATGTGATATTGGTGCGAGTTGAGTGCTATTCCGTTTACTCTCTATCAAGAAGTCATGAATGATATTGCACCTGTTGAGATTGAAGATATTGATGTTACTATTAAGCTTGCGAATAGAGATACTATTTCACCACTTGGGATTATTGGAGATGTTGAAGTCTTGTGTGGAAAAATAAAATACCCTACTGATTTTCTAGTCCTCGGTTCTCCACAAGATAATTTTTCTCCCATTATATTTGGTAGACCTTTCTTGAACACTGTTAATGCTAAGATTGATTGCGCTAAAGAAACTGTTAGTGTTAACTTTGGTGATATATCTCATGAGTTTAATTTCTCTAAGTTTCGTAGACAGCCTCATGATAAATAATTACCTAGTAAAGATGAAATTATTGGTCTTGCTTCTATTGCCGTACCTCCTACTGATCCGTTAGAACAATATTTGCTAGACCATGAAAATGATATGCACATGAATGAAAGAAATGAAATAGATAAGATGTTCTTTGATCAACCACTTATCCTTAAACACAATTTGCCTGTTGAAACTCTTGGAGGTCCTCCTCCACCTAAGGGTGACCCTGTATTTGAATTGAAACAATTACCTGATACATTGAAATATGCTTATCTAGATGAAAAGAAGATATATCCTGTTATTATTAGTGCTAACCTTTTAGAGCATGAAGAAAAGAGATTACTAAAAACTCTGAGGAAGCACAGTGCTGCTATTGGATATACTCTTGATGATCTTAAGGGCATTAGTCCCACTCTATGTCAGCACAAAATTAATATGGAGCCTGATGCTAAACCAATTGTCGACCACCAACGACGATTAAATCCTAAGATGAAGGAGGTGGTAAGAACTGAAATATTAAAGCTTTTGGAAGCAGGTATAATCTATCCCATAGCTGATAGTAGATGGGTAAGTCCCGTTCATTGTGTCCCTAAGAAAGAAGGCATTACTGTTGTTCCTAATGATAAAAATGAACTCATTCCACAAAGAATTGTAACCGGTTATAGGATGGTAATTGATTTTAGAAAATTAAACAAAGCCACTAGAAAGGATCATACCTCTTACCTTTAATTGATCAAATGTTAGAAAGATTGTCCAAGCATACACACTTTTGCTTTCTTGATGGATATTCTGGTTTCTCTCAAATACCTGTATCACAAGCCGATCAAGATAAAACCACCTTTACTTGTCCTTTTGTAACTTATGCTTATAGATGTATGCCTTTTGGTTTATGCAATGCACCTGCTACCTTTCAAAAATGTATGACTGCTATATTCTCTGACTTTTGTGAAAAGATTGTTGAGGTTTTCATGGATGATTTTTCCGTTTATGGAACTTCTTTTGATGATTGCTTAAGCAACCTTGATCGAGTTTTGCAGAGATGGGAACAAACTAATCTTGTCTTGAATTGGGAGAAGTGCCACTTTTTAGTGAATGAAGGTATTGTCTTGGGGCATAAAATTTCTGAACGAGGTATTGAAGTAGATAAGGCTAAAGTTGATGCAATTGTGAAAATGCCATGTCCTAAAGATATTAGAGGTATAAGAAGTTTCCTTGGTCATGCTGGTTTCTATAGGAGGTTTATTAAAGACTTCTCTAAAATTTCTAGGCCTCTTACTAATCTCTTGCAAAAAGATGTTCCATTTGTTTTTGATGATGATTGTGTAGAAGCCTTTGAAACACTTAAGAAAGCCTTAACCTCTGCACCTATTGTCCAACCACTTGATTGGAACTTGCCTTTTGAAATTATGTGTGATGCTAGTGATTATGTTGTTGGTGCTGTTCTAGGACAAAGAGTTGATAAGAAATTTAATGTTATCCATTATGCAAGTAAAACTCTAGACAGTGCTCAAAGAAATTATGCTACTACTGAGAAAGAATTTCTAGCAGTTGTGTTTGGATGTGATAAATTCAGATCTTACATTGTTGATTCCAAAGTTACTATTCACACTGATCATGCTGCTATTAAATATCTTATGGAAAAGAAAGATGCTAAACCTAGACTCATTAGGTGGGTTCTATTGCTGCAAGAATTTGACTTGCATATTGTTGATAGAAAGGGAGCTGAGAATCCCGTAGCTGATAATTTGTCTAGAATGGAAAATGTTCTTGATGACCCACTCCCTATTAATGATGATTTCCCTGATGAACAATTAGCTGTGACAAATGCTTCTCGTAATACTCCTTGGTATGCAGACTATGCTAATTATATTGTTGCTAAATTTATACCACCTAGTTTCACATATCAACAAAAGAAAAAGTTCTTCTATGATTTAAGACATTACTTCTGGGATGACCCACATCTTTATAAAGAAGGAGTAGATGGTATTATTAGACGTTGTATACCTGAGCATGAACAGGAACAAATCCTACGGAAGTGTCATTCCGAGGCTTATGGAGGACACCATGCGGGAGACAGAACTGCACATAAGGTACTACAATCTGGTTTTTATTGGCCTACTCTTTTCAAGGATGCTCGTAAGTTTGTTTTATCTTGTGATGAATGTCAAAGAATTGGTAATATTGGTAGACGTCAGGAAATGCCTATGAATTATTCACTTGTTATTGAACCATTTGATGTTTGGGGATTTGATTATATGGGACCTTTTCCTTCCTCAAATGGGTATACACATATCTTAGTTGCTGTTGATTACGTTACTAAGTGGGTAGAAGCTATTCCAACTAGTAGTGCTGATCATAACACTTCTATTAAAATGCTTAAAGAAGTTATTTTCCCGAGGTTCGGAGTCCCTAGATATTTAATGACTGATGGTGGTTCACATTTTATCCGTGGTGCATTCCGGAAACTGCTTGCTAAATATGATGTCAACCATAGAATTGCATCTCCCTATCACCCTCAATCTAGTGGTCAAGTTGAATTGAGAAATAGAGAAATAAAGTTAATTTTGCAAAAGACCGTCAATAGATCTAGAAAGAATTGGTCTAAGAAACTTGACGATGCATTATGGGCTTATAGAACTGCTTATAAAAATCCTATGGGTATGTCTCCTTATAAAATGGTTTATGGAAAAGCATGGCATTTACCTCTTGAGTTAGAACATAAAGCATATTGGGCAATTAAAGAACTCAATTATGATTTTAAACTTGCCGGTGAAAAGAGGTTATTTGATATTAGCTTGCTAGATGAATGGAGAACCCAAGCTTATTAAAATGCCAAATTGTTTAAAGAAAAGGTTAAAAGATGGCATGATAGAAGAATTCAAAAACGGGAATTCAAAGTGGGTGAGTATGTTCTATTGTACAATTCTCGTTTTAGATTTTTTGCAGGAAAACTTCTCTCTAAATGGGAAGGACCGTATATCATCGAAGAAGTTTATCGCTCCGGAGCCATCAAAATAAATAACTCCGAAGGCAATAAGCCGAGAGTGGTGAATGGGCAAAGAATTAAGCATTATATTTCAGGTACACCTATTAATGTTGAAACTAACTTTATTCAAACTATTACACCGGAGGAATACATAAGAGAGACCTTCCAGAACACTCCAGAACCCTGAAAAGCAAGAGGTACGTGATACGGTAAGTAAACCGACTCCAAAAATTCCATAAAAATACTTTCTGTCAGTTTTGGAATATTAGAAAAAATACAAAAATAAGAAACAACCGAGGGGACCCACGAGGTGCACACGAGGCACCAGGGCGCGCCCACCCCCCCGGGCGCGCCCTGGTGGCTTGTGGGCCCCTCGTGAGCCTTCCCGACTCCGTTTTCTTCTGGAATACTTGTTTAGCAAGATTAAAATTCTTTATATATACCCCCGGACATTTTGACCACCGTATCGTAGAAATATCCTCTATTCTTGTTTCGTGCTATTTTTCTGACAGATCTAGATCGCCATGGCTCCCCAAAAGCTCCGTACCAAGCACCGTATTGTGCAACCATCGCCGTGCAAACGCCCCTACAGCGAGGTTTACTACGAGTTGTCGTCGAGAGAGGAAGACAATGGCAAGAAGGACAAGGTCGAGGAAGTTGTGGGAGCCCAGGCCCCAGAAGGAGGGCAAGCCATCCCCATGGAGGAGACCGCAGAGAAGGGAGATATCCTTCAACCCTTATATGATCATCTCTCCCCATCTGAAATTGAAGCCCTAAGAGTCTTTGAAACAATTTGTGCTTAGAATACATCTCTCACTCGTGAAGTTATTTTGTTGGAAGAGCAAAACATCGCCCTTCGGAGCATCAACCGTAAATTGGAGTATCTGCTGAAACTGAAGGACAAGCCCACCACTTCATCACCACCATCATCACCGAAGAAGGTGACTTGAGTACATGGGTATGGGCACTCCCCTTGGCTTGTGCCAAGCTTGGGGGAGGCACCCCAGGATCGTATCACCATAACTTTTATTATCTTTACCTATTTTTAGTTCGATCCTTAGTTATTTCATGATTTAGTTGAATAAAAGTTTAGCATGATATATTTTTGAGTGCTAGTTTCGTGATCTATCTATCTATGTAATTGAGTTGAGAGTTATATAATAAAGAGTAGTTTGAGTTTTTGCTTCTTTACTTTTATGTTTCAATCCTAGCAATGAAAATAATGAAAAAGATCATATGCTAATCTTATGGAAAGTAATGACATTACATAAAGAAAAGTATAAGTGGTAAAATTTATTGAAAGTTAACAAACATAGCATCGGTCAATGATGCAATTCATGAAAAAATTAATAAGGGAAGAGAAGATTCACATGCAAATACACTATCTTGGACAACTTTTATGATTGTGAGCCCCCATTGAGTATTTTATGTCAGATTGTTGACGTTGGACAAGGAAGACAACGTAATGAATTATGTTTGCTTATATTCACATAGAAATTATATTGTCATAGATCCTCCAACTTGTGGTGCTTGCCCAATATCTTTGCTAGCCAAAAATCCGCACCAAGTAGAGATACTACTTGTGCATCCAAAAACCTTGAACCCAGTTTCATTCCATGAGAGTCCACTATACCTACCTATGGATTGAATAAGATCCTTCAAGTAAGTTGTCATCGGTGCATAAAGCAATAAAAATTGCTCCTAAATATGTATGATCTTTTATTGTAAGGGAAAATAAGCTTTGTACGATCTTGTGATGGTAAAGAAATAAAAGCGATGGAGTGCATAATAAAGGTTGCTATCACAAGGGGCAATATAAAGTGACGTTCGTTTGCATTAAGAGCTTGTGCATCCAAAAACAAAAAGCGCATGACAACCTCTGCTTCCTTCTGCGAAGGGCCTATCCTTTACCTTTATGCATTTACTTTTTATGCAAGAGTCAATAGTGTTATCCTCTATTCCTTTTTATTTTTCTCTTTTGCAAGCATCATGTGGTGGGGAAAGATCTAGGCATATATATCCAGTTGGATATGAGTGATCATGAGTTATTATTGTTGACATTACCCTTGAGGTGAATAAGTTGGGAGGCGAAATTATAAGCCCCTATCTTTCTATGTGTCTGGCTAAAACTTTTTGCTCCATATGTATGTTGTGAGTGTTAGCAATCATACAAGACTAAATGATGGTTGAGTATGTGGACTTGCTAAAAAGCGCCTACATGAGACCCTTCCTGAAAATATGGTGAATTGCAATTGCATTGTTGACTGAGAACATAGTTTGTTAGTTTTCAAGAAAGTTTATGCCTTATACTTCGTTGTTGTGATGAATTGTTACTTGCTCATGAGAAGTTCTATGATAATGAATATTGCTGTTATAATAATGATCATGATGCCACTATGTCTGTATTTTGTTTTTATCGACACCTCTCTCTCTAAACATGTGGACATGAATATCGATATCGGCTTTCGCTCGAGGACAAGCGAGGTCTAAGCTTGGGGGAGTTGATACGTCCATTTTGCATCATGTTTTCCTACTGTTATTTATAGTGTTTTTAATCAATATATTACTTTGTGGAGTAATTCTAATGCCTTTTCTCTCTTAATATGCAAGATTTACATAAAGAGGGAGATTGCCGGCAGCTGGAATTCTGGACCTGAAAAGGCTATGTCAGAGATACCTATTCTACACATCTCCAAATGAGCTGAAATTTCAAGGAGATTTATTTTGGAATAAATAAAAAATATTGGAGAAAATAAGTACCAGAGGAGGCCACCCAGGTGCCCACGAGGCACCAGGGCGCACCCACCCCCCAGGCGCACCCTGGTGGCTTGTGGGGCCCCTGGCCAGCCTCCGGTGCCCATCTTCTGGTATATAAGCCCATTTGCCCTAGAAAAAATAAAGAGAAGACTTTCGGGACGGAGCGCCTCCGTCTCGAGGCGGAACTTGGGCAGGAGCACTTTTTCTCTTCGGCGGAGCGATTCCGCCGAGGATACTTCCCTCCGGGAGGGGGAAATCGAAGCCATCGACATCACCAACGATCCTCTCATCGTGGGAGGACCAATCTTCATCAACATCTTCACCAGCACCATCTCATCTCAAACCCTAGTTCATCTCTTGTATTCAATCTTTGTCTCAAAACCTCAGATTGGTACCTGTGGGTTGCTAGTAGTGTTGATTACATCTTGTAGTTGATGCTAGTTGGTTTATTTGGTGGAAGATTATATGTTCAGATCTATTATGCTATTCAATACCCCTTTGATCTTGGACATGAATATGATGTGTGAGTAGTTACTTTTGTTCTTGAGGACATGGGAGAAGGCTTGTCATAAGTAATCATGTGAATTTGGTATTCGTTCGATATTTTGATGATATGTATGTTGTTGATTCTCTTAGTGGTGTCATGTGAACGTCGACTACATGGCACTTCATCATCTTTGGGCCTAAGGGAATGCATTGTGGAGTAGTAATTGGATGATGGGTTGCTAGAGTGACAGAAGCATAAACCCTAGTTTATGCGCTATTCCGTAAGGGGCTGATTTGGATCCATATGTTTAATGCTATGGTTAGATTTATCTTAATTCTTCTTTCGTAGTTGCGGATGTTTGCGAGAGGGGTTAATCATAAGTGGGAGGCTTGTTCAAGTAAGAACAACACCCAAGCACCGGTCCACCCACATATCAAATTATCAAAGTAGCGAACGCGAATCAAACAAACATAATGAAAGTGACTAGATGAAATTCCCATGTGTCCTCGAGAACGCTTTGCTTATTATACGAGTTCGTTCCGGCTTGTCCTTTCCTACAAAAAGGATTGGGCCACCTTGCTGCACTCTTTGTTACCTTTACTATTTGTTACTTGTTACAAACTATCTTGCTATCAAACTACTCGTTACCGATAATTTCAGCGCTTGCAGAAAATACCTTGCTGAAAACTGCTTGTCATTTCCTTCTGCTCCTCGTTGGGTTCGACACTCTTACTTATCGAAAGGACTACGATTGATCCCCTATACTTGTGGGTCATCAGCCGGCAGTGACCTTGCCTGCTCCGAGGGACGCTGGGGCTCTGCCCTATGATACGGGTTGCCCAACATTCACTCCTGAGCTGCGGCAAGTTCGCTGGCCTTCCTCCCGCAGCTTTAAGCCGGATCTTCCCGACAAGTACGACGGAAGGTCAACCCCTCCGAATTTCTCAACATCTACACCGTGGCTGTCCAAGCCACTGGCGTCAGAGATGAGAAGGTCCTTGCCAATTGGTTCCCGTTGGCGCTCAAATCCAATATCAGATCCTGGTTGATGAACTTGCCGGAGGGATCGATCTCGTCATGGGCAGATTTGTGCCACCAGTTTGTTGGTGCATTCCAGGGTTGTCAAAAAAATTCCCAGGAAGCCCAGCAACCTGCATGTGTTGGCACAGAAACCTGACGAGACCCTCTGTAAGTACATCCAGAGGTTCAGCCGGGTACATCACAACATTCCCGACGTGTAGCTTGATACGTCTCCAACGTATCAATAATTTTTGATTGTTCCATGCTATTATAGTATCAATCTTGGATGTTTTATATGCAATTATATGCCATTATATATCATTTTCTGGGACTAACCTATTAACCTAGTGCCCAGTGCCAGTTGCTGTTTTTTGTCTGTTTTTGCCTTTTCAGAAAATCATTATCAAACAAAGTCCAAACGAAGAAAAAACTGTGGATTAATTTTTTCTGGACCAGAAGGGACCCTCAAAGCTTCGGGAGAAGACCAGAAGAGCCACGGGGGAGCGACAAGCTCGGGAGGCGCGCCCCCCAGGCTTGTGGGCCCCTCGTGGCATCTCTTGACCTAATTCCAGCGCAACAAATTCCAAAATATTCCCCGTATACCAGAAAGACAGAAGAAAAAACCTTTCCGCCGCCGCAAGCCTCGGTTCTTCTGCGATCCCATCTAGAGGCCTTTTCCAGTACTCTGCCGGAGGGGGAATCAATCACAGAGGGCTTCTTCATCAACCTTGCTGCCCTTCCGATGATGTGTGAGTAGCTTACCACAGACCTACGGGTCCATAGCTAGTAGCTAGATGGCTTCTTCTCTCTCTTTGATCTTCAATACCATGTTCTCCTCAATGTTCTTGGAGTTCTATCCGATGTAATCTTCTTTTGCGGTGTGTTTGTTGGGATCCGATGAATTGTGAGTTTATGATTAGATTATTCATGAGAAATATTTGAGTCTTCTCTGAACTCTTTTATGCATGATTGTTATAGCTTTGTATTTCTCTCCGATCTATCCGTTTGGTTTGGCCAACTAGATTGATTTATCTTGCAATGGGAGAGTTGCTTTGTGATGGGTTCAATCTTGCGGTGCTCAATCCCAGTGACAGAAAGGGACATGACACGTATTTGTATTGTTGCCATTAAGGATAAAAAGATGGGGTTTAATCATATTGCTTGAGTTTACTTTGTCTACATCATGTCATCTTGCTTAAGGCGTTACTCTGTTTTATACTTAATACCCTAGATGCATGCTGGATAGCGGTCGATGGGTGGAGTAATAGTAGTAGATGCATGCAGGAGTCGGTCTACTTGTCTCGGACGTGATGCCTATATACATGATCATTGCCATGAATCCGTCATAATTATTTGCTTTTCTATCAATTGCCCAACAGTAATTTGTTTACCCACCATATGCTATGTGTTCGAGAGAGAAGCCTCTAGTGAAAACTATGGCCCCTGGGTCTACTTTTATCATATATTAAAATCCAAAAATACCTTGCTGCAATTTATTTACTTTATTTTATTTTGCAATTTTCTTTTCTATCTATCACTATCAGAATTAATCCTTGCAAATAACCGCTAAGAGGATTGACAACCCTCTTATTTGCGTTGGGTGCAAGTGTTTTCTTTTGTGTGTGTAGGTGCTGCTAACAAGGTTCTGTGTGGTTCTCCTACTGGATTGATAACCTTGGTTCTTAAATGAGGGAAATACTTATCTCTACTGTACTGCATCATCCTCTCCTCTTCGAGGAAATCCTAACGCAGCTCACAAGTAGCATAGCTCGCCGTAGTTATTGCCGCCTTTCAAAACAACGTGCGCTACCTCAGGATGCGCGAGAAGATGAACATTCGGCAAGTGAGAACCATTGCTGAGCTGTACTCTCTCACCGACAAGTGCGCACAAGCTGAGGAAGGAAGGTGAGTTCCCAGGGAGGATGCTGCTGTCGTCAATTCTGAAGAGGATGAAACTACTCCTCCAAAGAAAACCGACAGGAAGCGCCCCCGGAAACACAAGCGCAAAGCTGTGTTGGCTGTAGAAGGTACTGCCGGCAAGAATCCCAAGGCAAGTGATCCCGGCAACCAAGTTTCTGCTGTTGAGAAGCCTGACGGTCCTTATTGCAAGATGCACAGCACAACCGGCCATGACATCACTGAGTGCCGCCAAGTAGAATTCCTTGCTGAGAAGCAGAAGCAGGAGTACGAAAAGCGTGACAAAAATAAGAAATCTCAGGATGGTGTCGCTGATGCTGAAAGAAAGGCAAGAAAACCCACCGTGTGAAGGCTGGAAGGCAGAAGGAGAGGCCCACTCGTGGCCGTGACAAGAAGGAAGGTGATGAAGAAGACGAGGATCAATATGTGGATGACTCTGATCAAGGGTTCTAGAATGTAGTTGATTGTGCTTGCATTGACGGAGGGGCATCTTTGCACTCCTCTCACCGGCAGCTCAAGCAATGGGCCCGGGAGATAAATGTAGCAGAGCCGGCAATTGATGCCCAAAAGCCTCTGAAGTGGTCGCACATGCCCATCATCTTTGATGCCGAGGGCCACCCAGATCGAACTACTGGTGTTGGTAGTTTTCCGTTGTTGGTGTCACCAACAATCCACAACATCAAGGTAACAAAGATGTTGGTAGATGGTAGCGCTGGTCTCAACTTAATCTCCCCTATGGTGATTAAGAAGATGCAAATCCCCGATGAGGACCTCCAAGAAACGGGAACGTTTCAAGGAGTGAACCCGGGAAGGACCAAACCAAAGGGGCAAATCACTTTGCCGGTCACATTTGGTGATTCAATTAACTACAAAACCGAGAAGATCGTCTTTGACGTCGTGAAGTTGCCACTGCCTTACAATGGCATTCTGGGTCGCCCTGCCTTGGCCAAGTTCATGGCAGCATCTCACTATGCTTACAACACATTGAAAATGCCAGGGCCCATGGAGGTGATCACGATCCATTCTGACAAGAAGGATGCAGTGATCTGCATGGATAAGCTATACCGGGAAGTAGTTGCAGCATCTGCTGGCAAATCGCCAGCTCTTGCTGATAAGGTTTCCGGGGAGAAAGCCCAGGAGCTGTGTGCAGATGATGCTGGCAAGACCTCTGGGAAGCACGTCGCAGAATGCAGCATGCCCGGAGAGGAAGGCGAGACCTCCACTGCCAAGAACAAGAAAGCCGGCAAGAATGTAGTCCTGACTAAGCAGATTCCTGCCAGGGAGGATGGTTCCGGCACCTTCACCATTGGTGCCAACCTTTCCAGCAAATAGGAAAGCGCGCTCGTCACTTTCCTGCAGGCGAATGTCCATGTGTTTGCATCATAACCATCTGACATCCCCGGTGTTCCCAGGGAAGTGATTGAGCACCACCTTGCTGTTTGCTCGGAAGCAAAACCCGTCAAGCAGAAAGTCGGGAAGCAAGCATTGGACCGGCAAGAGTTCATAGTGCAAGAAGTACATAAGTTGCAGCAAGCAGGTTTTGTGAAGGAAGTTCTTCATCCTACATGGTTAGCAAATCCTGTAGTAGTACCTAAGTCCAACAGAAAGAAGAGACTTTGTATTGATTTCACTGATATCAACAAAGCTTGTACCAAAGACCCTTTCCCGTTGCCGCGAATTGATCAGATTGTTGACTCCACTGCCGGCTGCGATCTCCTCTCTTTCCTTGACGCCTATTCTGGATATCATCAGATCTTTATGGCTCGGAAAGATGAGGAGAAAAATGCGTTCATCACTCCATGTGGCACGTACTGCTACGTACGGGTGCCTTTTGGATTGAAGAGTGCTGGCGCCACATTTCAGAGTGCGGTTTAGATTGGCTTTGGTTCACAGTTACACAGAAATGTAGAAGCTTACATGGATGATATTATGGTCAAGACCAAGTGCCTGCCAACCCTCATTCAAGATCTGGAGGAAACATTTGCCAATTTGCGGAAGATGAATTTGAAGCTCAATCCCGAGAAGTGCGTGTTTGGTGTTTCTTTGTATCTCACCGTGAAATTGAAGCAAATCCCGACAAGATCAAAGCGATTGAGCAGATTCAAGCCCCAAAGTGTGTCACTACTGTAGGATGGTCCTCACGCGACACATGTATAGGAGACCAATCGACCAAACTATGTGCGATGCATGAATCGCAAACGGTATCATAATAAAACCGTCACCAATAAAACGAGCTATGTGCGATGACGGATCCATCAAGCATGATTCAGAAAAGAGTTGCGTGTACGAATGGTGGCATACAGTTGATCCATATGAACTGTTTGTGATGAGCCAAAACAACAGAAACGGTCAGCCAAATCAAGGTGTGTGCGATAGACGGCATACAGCTCACTCGGATACTGTTTGCGAAGATCCAAAAGAACAAAAACGGTTAGCCAGATCAAGGTGTGTGAGATAGACGACATACATGTCACTTGGATGAACTGTTTGTGATGATACAAGATAGCACAAATGATTCAGCTTAACAAGATGTGTGTGATACCCGGCGAACAGGTCACTCGTATGAACTGTTTGCGATGAGAAAAAGAAACACAAACGGTTCGGCGTAACAAGATGTGTGTGATACCTGGCATACAGGTCACTCGGATGAACTGTTTGTGATGATCCAGAAGAACACAAACGATTCGGCATAACAAGATGTGTGTGATATCCGGCAAACATGTCAGTAATCCGAATTGTGTGGGAAGACCGACAATAACACAAACCGACAATAACACAGACGATTCCTGCTAATAAGCACCTGATTCAGAATGATTGCACAAATTATCATTTGTACTCATACATAATCAACTAAACAACATAATAGCGACATTATGAAAGCGCAGGTTTACTCCCAGAGGGGGGGGGGGGTGAATGGGAGATTTTTAGAAATTCGTCAAACTCCGAAGACTTTGACGAAAATCACAGTGAAGAAATAGAAACAAGAATGAAACTACCCCATCACAGAAACGTAAATCATGCATAGAAGATACATGCTGGTGAAGAACATGCAATCATACAAGAAATCAAGTATACAGAAGATGAACTGAAGAAGTGAAACAGAACATGATGAAAGTCTTCAGTCCAAATTCTTCAGAAGGTAGATCACAGATTCTTCAGCAGTGGAATAACAGAAAATAACAGGGTTGAGGAATTTCAAACCAGGTAGGTTCGGTGAAGACACAACGATTTGGTAGACCAGTTCCACTTGTTGTATGAACTGTACTTCTGGTTAAGGCAGCTGAGTTTGAACTCTAAAGACACTTAGTCCTCACCGTATTCCTCTTGAGCTAAGATCACTTAGACCTCGCCCAATCACTCGTGGTAAGTCTTCAAGGTAGACTTCCAAAACCTTCACAGACTTGTTCACCGGCACACCACAATTGCTCTTGGGTGCTCAGAACTTGATGCCTAACCGTCTGGAAGAATGATAGTCTTCAAAGGTAATAGGCGTCAGATCACACAGATCAACTTCTTCAGTGATGCTCAATCACTTTGGCCCAATCATTTTGGCTCTGGTTGGGTTTTTCCTCACTTGGGTTCTCACAAAGTCGTCAGAGGAAGGGTTGCTCTCAAATGACAAGTGTCAATCTCTATCTAGAGCAGCCAACCAACTAGTAGTTGTGGGGGGCGGCTATTTATAGCCAGGGGGAAACCTGATATGAATTGTCATAAATGACCCTTCAGACATGATCGTTGTCAGGATAAGGATCCACACGATAGCTGGCACACAGCGCAACAATAGTCGGAAATTTGAACTCTGAAATTCGTCGGGGCACTCAATTTCCTCACGATAGGCAAATCGCACTGGCGAAATCCTAACTCCTCAGTCAGACCAAATTCGTCAGCGACCAGAAGAACCGTGTCTCTGTCACTAGCAAATTCGTCAGCGCTGCCGGAGATTTCCAAAGGCGTCACTCGAAGCGGTAGGTTGTAGTATAGGTTTGAGCATCACTTTGGAAATGTGATTCATGTATCACCTAGAACCCCTTTAACAGTACAATTTTTCCTATGACTCAAATAAGAAGAAAAAAAACTACGAAAACAAAGTCTTCAAGCTTCCAAGTCTTCTCATCAATTTCTTCAAAGGCCGCACCAAATTCTTCACTTGAAGAAATACATTTTTAGGGATCGACTTCCGTAGGTTAACCCAAATCTTCAGGGACTATAACACATGTGTATACTCACAAACACATTAGTCCCTTAACCCATTTGTCTTCAATACTCCAAACCACTAAGGGGGAACTAGATGTACTTACAATCTCCCCCTTTTTTGGTGATTGATGACAAATTGGTTAAGTTTTCAACGGGGATAAATAATGGAAGTGTAAGAACAGAGTATGAAGAAATTGGTTACATGATAGAGGAACTCCCCCTGAAGATGTGCATATGATGAATTTGCCTTGGATTGGAAATGCACATGGCAGGATGAAATTGTGGAGATCTCCCCCTATATCTTGGAATCCAATCATGCATTGATGAATATGATATGAAGAATTTGAATGCATGATGAAAATAGGTGTCTGACGAAATATAGCATGCATGCACATATATATCATTGAAGGTAAAGCATGCAGATCACATAGTTCAAAAGAGTCAGACCACCAACAGTTTAAGTTTCAACTCGTCAAAGAAACACGCCAGAAGAGACAAGAGTTGCAACATAGAAAAAACACTCGATATAAAGACCCGCTTGAAGACTAACTCAAACTTCTCCCCCTTTGTCATTGAATGACTGTGATGCCCCCGACTTAATCGTGCACTAATCATACACGCAAATGCACACGATTAAGCCTAAGGACTCACGGGAAGATATCACAACACAACTCTAAACACAAATAAAAGCCATACAAGCTTTATATTACAAGCCAGGGGCCTCGAGGGCTCGAATACATAAGCTCCCGTACAAGCGTTAGCGGAAGCAACAATAATATCTGAGTACAGACATAAAGTAAACAAGTTTGCCTTAACAAGGCTGAGCAAAACAACGATAACTAGATCGAAAAGGCGCAGGCCTCCTGCCTGGGAGCCTCTGAATCTACTCCTGGTCGTCGGCCTCCACGTAGTAGTAGGCTCCACCGGTAGGGTAGTAGTAGTCGTCGGTGGGAGCAGCTGGCTCCTGGGATCCGTCGTCTGATTGCAGCAATCGGGTATGGGGAAAAGGGAAGCAAAGCAACCGTGAGTACTCATCCAAAGTACTCGCAAGACTTACATCAGAACTATTCTATTTATGCATTGGTTTCAAGTGAAGGGGCTGTATCTGTGGACTGAACTGCAGAAATACCAGAATAGAGAGGAAGGCCTAGCCTATCGAAGACTAGCAACTTGCAGCATCTTGCAGCATTAGAAGAGTGTAGATTAGTAGCATAACATATAGTAGTAAGTAAAAGTAGCAACGCCCAGGGATCCTTCCTTGACTCCCTGCGAGAAAATGATCCCGGAGCCATAATATCCAATTAGTAACACAAGTATCTAGTTCTAGTTGTAGTAGATCGGGATACTCTCTGAGCGTCCGTTACCGTGGACACGGCTATTCGAATAGATATACTTCCCTGCAGGGGTGCACCAACTTGCCCAACACGCTTGATTAACTCTGGCCGGACACACTTTTCCTGGTCATGCCCGGCCTCGGCCGATCGACACACCGTAGTCCTACCTAGGCTCAACAGGGAGGCCAGCACACCGGTCTAACTCCTAACAGCTACATGGAGGGTATATTCGGGTTCGTCTCATTTTTCTGATCAACTTTCATGTAGAAATCTTTTTCATTCGAGCTACGGTTTAATTTCTATGATTTTTCGAAGTTTTTAAAACATTTTCTGAATTTCCTGGAATTAATTTAATTATTAAATTCGAATTTAAATATTGAAATACTTTTTATACTCAGATTGAGCCAGCCACAGTCAATGACATGTGGGGCCAGTCAAAGTCCAGTCAGCTGTCAACTTTGACCATTGACTATTCAAACTGACATGTGGGGCCCCCTATCATAGACTAGATATTTTAAACAGCAGATTAAATTAACTATTTAACTAATTAGCTAGTGGGACCCACTGTCAATGACTGTTTAATTAACATATTTAATTAGCAGTTTATTTATTTATTAAAAACGTTTATTTAGTGTGGGGTCCACCTGTCAGTGGTTGGAGCTGCCGAGTCAGCACAGTTGACTGGGTTAACCCAGTCAACGGGACCCAGGGGGCCCACTGGCAGTGACCCAGTGCGGGCCCTAGGGCAGCCACGTCAGCGCCGATGGCCGGAGTAACTTTGGCGAGCCCGAATGCGGCGAGGCGCGCCGGCGAGCATCGGGATTTCGTTTTAGGGGGCCAAATCGAGCGCCGCGACCTGCGTTCGAACGAGGAGAGTAGGCCGCGCCCAACGGCGGCAGTCTCGCGACCTGGGACGGCCGGAGTCGACAGGAGCATCAACGGTGGACGGCAGCGGCTATGGGTGCTCTGCGGGGACGGCTGCACAGCGCATTTGCGAGCGAAACAAGGGGCCAGGGGGGATCTACGTGCGCGCGCGAGCTCAAAGGGCACTGACGCGTGACTATTTGTCACCGGAAGCTTGCCGGTGACGAGCTCCCACGGCGGTGGGCTCGGCCACGTTGGGAAGGCGGCTATGGGCACGGTGATACGAGGAGAAGAGAGATGAGGGGATGCGGTGCTCACAGTTGACCTGCGGGTGAGCTAGATGGGCTCGGGGAAGGCCTGGGGAGGACGGCGTGGTGGGGGCGATCTCCGGCGACCGATGGGGAAGACGGGCTCGACGCGGGCGATACAGGGGCTTCCTGCTCCAGCTGGTTGGTGCAGATGAAGGAGTCGAGGACGGCGGAGCGTGCTGGCACGGTGAGGCGGCGAGGATAGTACGGTGGCCACGTGAATCACGGAGGAGCGGCCATGGGGGCGCTCGAGTGAGGTGAGGAAGAAGGGGACGAGCGAGGGAGAGAGGAGGAAGTGGCCGGGGCCCGTCCAGTGGGTCGCGGGCGAGGCCAAGTAGTCGCCCACAGCGACTGTCGCCGTGCTTTGTCGAGCAGGTGAGGGGGGGGGGGCAGGGGCGCGCGCGCATTCTCTGGTCGACAGCAGCGCGGGAGTGAGCAGGAGGAAGGAGACAAGCGGGGGAGTGGGCTGGGCCTCCCTGTTTGACTTAGGCCCAGGTACAGTAGAGTTTAGGCTTTTTCTGTTTTCTTTTTACAGAAAGGGTTTTGCATTTAGTTCAACCACCAAATGACTTTTGAAAAATATGCCACTTGCCACATTAATTACCTTGCAATAAACTGCACTGCCACAAAAAGTTTGGAGGCAATACAATTTCATTTGGATTTTGTATTGCATTTAGAAGAGTCAAAATGGTGCTGTTCGCCCTGTTTTCAAGATGTTAGAGTCATCTAGGGAATTTAGGTGATGTTGTTTTCCTAAACATAAATAGTTATGGAGTATTTCCAAAATTATGAACTATTTAGTTTCCAAATTTGAACATCTTTTATTTTCACCTCATATTTGAATTTCAATTTGAGTTGGAATTTGAAATGAGATATGATTCCAATGTGATCAAGCCTTGCAAATCAAAATGACTTAGCATAATCATGAGGATCACTGTAGCTCTTTACATAGGGGTGTTACAATTCTCCGCCTCTAAAAGAAATTCTTGTCCCGAGAATTCAGGAGGTAGAAGGAAGAAGATCGGGGTATTCTTCACTAAGACGATCCTCGCGTTCCCAAGTGGCTTCATCTTCAGTATGATTCGACCACTGCACTTTGAGAAACTTGATTGTCTTTTGACGGGTCCGACGTTCAGCTTGATCCAGGATGCGGATCGGATGCTCTTTATAAGAGAGATCATCTTGCAATTCGAGCATCTCATGATCCACTGCACGGTGCAGATCCTTGAAGCAACGACGAAGTTGTGACACATGGAAGACATCGTGAAGGTGAGAGAACTGCGGTGGCAATTCCAATTTATATGCCACCTGTCCATAGCTAGCGAGAATGCGGAAAGGACCAATATAGCGAGGAGCTAACTTGCCCTTGATTGCAAACCGATGAGTGCCCTTCATAGGAGTGACACGCATATAAGCTTGTTCACCAGGTTGATAGATCGATCCCCAGTGTTTATGATCATAATTTCTCTTCTGGCGAGATTGGACCGCCTTGAGATTTTCCCGGACAATACGGACTTGCTCTTCAGCGTGTTGGATAATATCCGGACCGATGAGCGGTCATTCCCCAGTTTCTGACCAATTCAGTGGGGTTCGACACTTACGTCCATATAGTACTTTGAAGGGAGCCATCTTCAAGCTAGCTTGATAGTTGTTGTTGTAAGAGAATTCAGCATACGGGAGAGATTCCTCCCACTTCTTGCCAAATGAAATGACACAAGCACGCAGCATATCCTCAAGCACTTGATTAACTCGTTCAACCTGGCCTTGGGGCTGGGGGTGATAATTTGAGCTCCAGGTTATATGAGTTCCCATAGCTTCCTAGAAACTTGCCCAGAACTTAGAGGTGAATAGGCTGCCACGGTCTGAACTGATCTCCTTGGGAATACCATGGAGTGATACAAGTCTGGAGATATACAAATCTGCTAACTGACTAGCAGTGATCGTCTCCTTGACTGGCAGAAAGTGTGCAACTTTGGAGAGTTGGTCGATGACGACAAGAATAGCATCATGACCCTTTTGTGACCTGGGAAGGCCAGTGATAAGATCCATTTGAACCTTGTCCCACTTCCACTCAGGAGTAGGGAGCGGTTGCAGAATTCTGGCAGGCTTCTAATGTTCAGCTTTGATGCGGCGGCAAATGTCACATTCAGCAACATATCGAGCAATGTCTTGCTTCATTTTAGACCACCAGTACCTTTGACGGAGATCACGATACATCTTGGTGCTACCCGGATGAATAGACAGTGGTGTATCATGTGCCTCCTTCATAACATTGTCTATCATAAGCTCGAACCGAGGTACTACAATGCGATCTCTGAAGTACAAGGTTCCGTCTTCAGCAAGCGAGAAATCTCTGGACTTTTCAAGGTCAAGATCTCTTTTCATCTGATCAACTTCAGCGTCTTTTGCTTGCGCAGACTTAACAACTTTCTCAAGATTCGGCTGCAGAACAAGGGTATTAAGAGAACCCTGTGGAATGATATGAAGGTTCAACTTGCGAAGTTCTTCATAAAGATGGGGTTGAGCTCACTGAACCATGAGGTTGTTACAATAGGACTTGCGGCTCAAGGCATCGGCCATCACATTAGCTTTGCCAGGGGTATATGAAATACCACAGTCATAGTCTGTAATTGCTTCCATCCATCTCTGTTGACGGAGATTCAGATCCGGCTGAGTAAACAGATACTTCAGACTTTGATGATCAGTGTAGATCTCACATCGATTACCGAGAAGGTAATGTCGCCACAACTTCAGTGCATATATAACCGCAGCAAGTTCGAGATCATGAACTGGGTAGTTTTCTTCATGAGGACGCAGTTGTCGCGAGGCATAAGCAATCACCTTGCGCTCTTGCATTAGGACAGAGCCTAATCCTTGACGAGAGGCGTCACAATAAATGACGAATTCCTTGCAAGAATCTGGAGGAGCAAGCACTGGAGCAGAGGTCAGCTTGTCCTTGAGAGTATGGAAACTTTCCTGACATTTGTCTATCCACTCAAACTTAACGCCCTTGTGAAGCAGATTAGTCAAAGGCTTGGCAATCTTGGAAAAGTTCTCAACAAAACGGCGGCAATAGCTGGCGAGTCCGAGGAAACTCCTGACTTGCTTGACATTCTTCGAAGGAGTCCAGTCAAGAATAGCCTGAACTCGTTCTGGGTTGACAGCAATACCATCTTTGGATATTACATGACCAAGGTAGGTTACTTCGGATAACCAGAATTTAGACTTGGAATACTTGGCATACAGCTGATGCTCTCGAAGTTTTTCCTGAACAAGACGAAGATGTTCAGCATGTTCTTCCTTATTCTTGAAAAATACCAAGATATCATCCAGATAAACCACGACGAACTTGTCGAGGTAATCCATGAAGATATAATTCATCAAGCGAGAGAACATTCCTGGAGCATTAGTTAAACCAAAGGACATGACGGTGTACTCGTATGAACCATAACGAGTAACGAAAGCGGTCTTCGGAATATCCTCTTCGCGGACTCAAATCGGATGGTAACCCAACCTTAAGTCGAGTTTAGAGAATACTGAGGAACCAGCGAGTTGATCATATAGATCATTGATCCGAGGAAGCGGATACTTATTCTGAATTGTTGCCTGGTTAATGGGCCGGTAATCTTGGACCAACCAATTCGTACCATCTTTCTTCTAACAAAGAGAGACGGCGCTCCCCAAGCAGAGGAACTTGGATGAATGAAACCTTAATGAAGTGACTTGTCGATTTCCTCCTTAAGCTCAAGGAGTTCATGCGGCGGCATCTTGTAGGGACGCTTCGCAATAGGAGTAGTGCCTGGTTTTAAGTCGATGTCAAACTCGACAGCTCTAACAGGGGGTACTCCTGGATGTTCTTCTGGAAAGACATCTTGGAAGTCATGAACGACTAGAACGTTTTCGATTCCCTCAAGAGGTGAAGCGTTCAACGTATTCAGGGAATAAATCTGAGCTTCGGCATTTTGAATGAAAAGAGCATGGTAGTTTACTATCTCGTTCGAGGGGTGCAGGAGTTGGACGACTTTAGTGGTACAATGGATAGAAGCAGTATGAGCTTTAAACCAATCCATACCCAGAATGAGGTCAATATTGGATGACATCAAAGAATGGGAGAGACATGGAATTTCAACCCTTCAATTTCAATGGTAACGTTGTGGCTAACCATGGTGGTTTGACATTGGCCCGCGGGAGTGTTTACCACTAGTGGGATGTTCATCTCCTCATATTTAATGCCATGCATGTATGCACAAGTTTCTGATATGAATGAATGCGATGCTCCTGAATCAAATACAACAGAAGCTGGTACTGAATTAACGAGAAGAGTACCCAGCACAGTAGCAGGTTGATCTTGACCTTCATTCAGATCAACATGATAAGCTTGACCATGACAATAAGAAGGTCTGGCATTGTTGTTGCGGGGCTGGTTGTTGCCACGGCCATTTCCACGGCCAGCAGGGGGAAGTGCAAGCTGATTCTCGTTCCGAGTACAGTCTCTGGAACGGTGACCTGGACGGCCACACTTGAAGCAGAGCCCGTCTTCGGGACGGAGAGCAGGAGCTCGAAATAGTGGAGCTTGAGGTCTTGGCTGCCTCAGAGGTGGAGGAGGCAGATGAGGTGTGACACCCTGGTTTTTACCAACTTTTTTTTTCAAAAACCCATTTGAAATTTCATTCGGAATTTGGTTTGGATTTTGTCTTGAATGGCTCTATGGACTTATAACTTGGGCATGTTTTTGATTTTCTTTCCCAAGTGAACCAAAGCTTCCAAAAACTTTCCTCAAGTCATGTCATTCCCATTCTTGCCACATCTCAATTTTCTCCCAATTAAATATTCCTTTTTCATTAAAGGAATAACCCCTTTGAGCTCTAGGTTGTGAAGCAACTTATATTTTTGTTCTTCCAAAAAATCCAAGAAAATTCTCATAAATTCTTTGGATCATATAAACCTTGGATATGTGAAAATATTCAAGATTTATTCTTCATGGTGAGCACATCATCCAATCTTTGCTTCTGGTCATAATTTCAGTTTGTGAGGCAACTATATTTTATATTGCCCCAAAAAATCTGAAATTAATCCAGGACATTCTCCTACCCATATGATCAGTCTCCACCAATTTTTAGCTCATCTCATTTAGCCATTTTCTCTGAAAATTCCACCAAGTTTCAGCTCCAGGAGCCCCTCTATGTGAGTACAACATCCTCTGTAATGTTTCTGGACCTGAGATGAGGTTGTAAAGCAACTACCTTCAAAAACTGTCCATTTGGTCTGAATTTTCTCCAGCATGGGCACCCTCCTGCTATATTTCAGTGTGGCAAATCCTCTCTCTCAAAGCCCTAGCCATTTCTCCCCAGCTTGCTGCTCAAGTTTCTATCCAGAAACTTGTCTGGAAGCTAGCCAGCTGTCTAGACCAAATCTTGTCAAACCAAGGGCACAGGGAGGCCTCATGTTGAAGGGACTACCGCGTAGACACGACTGGTCTGGCCAGAGCGCACCGCATGCGCCAGTGCACGCGGTGACCACGCGTCTGGCGGAGCCAAAGTCGTGCTTTGCATGCCGACCGCGTCAGACACGACCGTTCCGGCCACCTCACGCCGCCCTTGCTTGTCCCCGTGTGCCGACGTCGTCTCCACCGTCCACGTACCCACTCCCGAACTCTCTCCCAACTCCGGCGAAGCTCGCCGCTGCACACGGCCAAGTGCACGCACGGGCCGAACAATGCACCGCAGTCGCCGCCGTTGTCCACACGCTCTTAATGGTTCCGCACGCGTCCCGTCACCTCTGCGCGCTCACTTCCACTCCAGCCCGCGCCGCGACGGCCAGCGCAGCAGCCAACTCGCCGTCCTCGCTGTGCTAGCGCATCCATGGCGGCATTCGGCCACGGCAACCCTGCCTGGCTATAAAAGCCGCATCCCAGCCCTCCCTCTCTTCACCCATCGCCCTCTCCCTCTCCCAATCGTCGCCTCGCAGTACCGGAGCAAGCCGGAAAGCTCTCATGCTCCATCTCCGGTGAGGTGCTCCGCCGCACTGCTCCAGCTCCGTCCGCTCATCTCCGCCCATCCCAACACCCACTGAGATCACCGTCGAGCTCGTGGAGATGCACTGATCCATCCCAACCTCTCGCCTGCCCAAAAGCTCGCCGGAACCACCGGATCCGCTGACGCCCGTAGATGGCCACTACCTGAGAAGAAGGGACCGACGCCGTCCGGCCATCTCCCAGAGAGCTGCGGGTACGGGAAGGATCGCCGTCGTCCGCCCGATCCATCTCCACCGTCACCCAAGCTCGCCGTCGTCGCCATCGCTGGCAAACCACGTCGGTGAGCCGCCCTCCTTCTGTTCCCTCTCTCTCTCCTTTAAATATGACAGGTAGGCCCCGCATGTCAGCGACCCAGCCGCGCCCGAAGCGGTACGTAAGTGGAGATGTACTCCCACTTTACGCCTTCGACATGGCCGGCTGTGGTTTTTCTGGAAATTCTGTTTAAATTCAATTCAAAACAGAATTTTTACCAAACTTTGACCATCAATATCTTTTAAACCATAAGTCCAAATGAGTTCGTTCTTTTTGCATTATTTTTCTTATAAGCTCCTCTAGTTGCTGTAAAATTTTGGTATTTTTCTTTGCTGTCTAGAATTTCTGGACAGAAGAAAATGCTTTATGTGATATTTGAAAATGTTTTCAAAAATGTTTTTTTCAGATTGATTTGAGTAGTTGGTGAAGACTAGGAGTACTCCCATACTTCACTGGTGCAAGGCAAGCCACAACTCTCATTTGCATAATTGCATTGCAATATCATGGTTTAAATAATTATTTAAATAATATGAATTACTTGCAAGTAAGTTAATTCATGCAATACTTTGGAGAACTTGAGTAGACTACTGTCATGTTGATGATGAGATTATAGTCATTAGTAAATTTCAAGTTTGATGTTATGACATGGTTGGGTTAAGAGATTACCGTCTATGATTATTTTGTGACTCCGTCCGGTACCTCATATATGGGATCAGTAGTGGTATTTGATCATATTGCTCATTGGATTTCTAGCTAGCTATTGTTGTAACTTGGATCACTATTATATCGGAGGGACAGTAATGACCAGAGTTGCTTGGGGATAAATTCCTTCATCGTTGATCAAGTGCCACTGAACCGAACTTTCCAGTGTAGCCACACTTGCCGGAATGGGACGGCCTTGGCTTGGTCTAACCGCGTGCTCTTTTATCGGTACCACCAAAGAGGGGAGGTTATGCGTGCGTGCTGCCCTGATCAGGTAGACGACGATAACCTTGTGAGCCCGGTTTGGTTATTGAGCTCAGGTCCCCGTTTGGGACAGTTTGTTTGGCCACGATGATGGCAGGTGTCAGAAGTGACACAGGGGCCACCCAGGGCATGACTCGGAAGGGGGAGTGATTGTCGGTGGTACGGTGGAGGAGTCACGGGTTAGGCAGGTTTTGTTGGAGCAACACCGGTCCACCCAGAAGGGAAGTGTACCGAGGTACGGGACTAGGAGTTCCATAGTGTGGGTAAAGTGCACAACCTCTGCAAAGTGTAAGAATCTATTCGAATAGCCGCGTCCACGGTATTGGACACTGTTCATACTAAGTCACACTGTCTGATCAACACCAATGATGGAATGACTCGATAATGATGGAAGAACTCGTCTCAGTGTGGTAAGGCAACCGTTTGGCAAAAGATCGCTGGTGCTGTCTCGAGAATGATCGTCGAGTGTTCTTGGGGTGACTATGAGTAGGTCTCTAGAGTAGATGGTGCAATCGAGTGGCCAAGAGCAAAGTGGTCCCGGTAGTGGCAACCAGAGTGATGATGTAGACAGTTTAGCAAAAGCATGTTATTATTTTCTTCCACCCTTTTTAATAGCATTTGGATCTGATATAATCATGATTTACTATGACATTGTCATGCCTTGATGCTTGTGTTTGTTTTGAGCTTGCGAGTACATTCAAAGTACTCACCTGGCGTGTCATGCTAGTTTGCAGGTGCTGACATGTGTGCATAGCCGAGGATTTCGAGTGGCGAGCTAGGACGTGTCCCAGCCAGAGTCCCTGCGGAGTGGAGTCCATTACTGATGCCGTGGTTCCGCTGCTAGGAGTTGTGCCGCTGCTAGCATAGAGCTACTTTAGCAGTAGTGGTATCATTGTAACCTTTGTAAACTCTTGTAACCCTTGTACCCCAACTATTAGAAATAAAGCTCTGATTTGTTCTATGCCAAGCAGTGCCGTATTCCAGAAGACTTGATCTCTGGGCTGGAATACGGGGTGCTCCGGTGACTCTGAGCCGGGGTGCCACATGGTTTGGTATCAGAGCCAGGTTTGTCTAGAGGACACCCTAGCTAACCCGGACGTTAGAAACCGCTAGTTTAGAGCCCAGCTTGTTTGTGTGTTGCATTGGAGTTGCTGCATGTGGTTGTTGCATTTGTTTGCCACATAGCATGCATATAGATTTGGCTCACTAACCGGTTGATTTTGTAGATGGCATCCGTTCCGATTAGCCACGACTCAGCCCCGGCACCACTCAGCTTCGCATCCTTGCTTTGGGATGTTTGGCATCTTCTCTATCCCAGCGGAGAGATGCCAAGGTACCAAGTGTTCCAGACTCCGCTTGTAGGACTGGTGCTTGAGTATCATGCCAATGTCATTCTGTTAGTCGACCTACCTTTGGGGAAGCGCACCTATAGTCTCCATGGTGGTTATGCCTCTACTCCGGAGCGTGCCATCCAGCTTGCCGCTCTAGCAGGCCTCACTGTTCTTCATCATCAGGAAAGCACGATGCAAGAGAACCGTGCCTTCCACTACTATCGCACCATGGCCGTCACTCCCAGACGAGTTAGATTTCCTCCCGTTCGCCCGGACGACGATCCAGCTGTGGCATACATGTCCCGTTACATGATTGCCGAATACGTCCTCATCGCTGAACTGCCCAGAGATGCAACTTGAGCCCGGAGAGCGCTTGGTATGGCTTTAGCTCCGTCGATCTCTCCGCCAGCTCCTTTGCTCTCCAGTAACCCGCCCTCCGATCATAGTACTTAAGCGCTTGCGAGGTTCATGTTGCATGAGTTGTGGTAGTACTAAGTGTTGTAAATTGCCTTGAGTAGCAATAAAGTGCGGTTTTCTTGTAAGCTTAGTGCAGTTTATTGAGCAGTTCTTATTTGCCTTTTTTTTCGGCGCCTCGGTGTCACTTTACTTTTCCCTATGGAAGTTGCTCATCAACCCCAATGGATTCAAAGAGTTAATGAGGATTTTAATAATTGTAAGCTCAGCTAAACCCTACGAAATTGTTAATGGATTGCCTAGTATTGGGAATATGTGGTTTGGAATACAAATAATATCCTGGATGGGCTATCGGCATCAAGCCTGCCTCAAGGTGTAAATATTGTAACTATTTCAACCATGAGGAACCAGTAAGAGGATAATGGGGATGCAAGACCAACCGGGTCGAAGGTATCAATCGGATACGAAGTTGGTTCTGCTTGGGCGGAATATGAAACAGGTTATACCGGGAAGCAAACAGGAACGTGCCATGCACCCAGTACTCAGCAAGAAGGAGAGCCAGGAATTTTTTTAAAAGAGATCAATAGCTGGAGTTGTAAGGCATCCGTTCAGCATATCATGAAGAGAAACTTCGGGTGTAAGCAACTCAGTCATCCTTCGCACGCTAACAGAGAAGCTTACGTTGCAAGGCTCCTCAGATCTTTCTCAATATGATATGTGGATAGTTTCCGGCATAAGTTACTTTGGCTTCTTCGGTAAGCTACCGCAGAAAGCTTCCGGGATAAGGCACTGAGTCTTCTCGCAGAAGCAACCAGGAAGGGAGGCTTCGGAGGTACGCTACCCAGCCTTCCTCAGCACGCTATCTCAGCAGAAGCTTCGAGCATAAGCCACCCCATCTTCTTTAGCACGCTACTCTCGATGGTTTCTCACCGCATTGACGGTACATCAAAGAAGTCAAGCCCCGGGAATAAGATGTTCAGATGTGCATACTTCCATATATGGTGGGCATGTTGCCCAGGTCACGCAAGTCACCATACAAGGAGCAACCAGCTTCAGGCAGGTTTACCATAGGAAGGTAAGGATCCAACAGCTATATAAGCCATGCAAGAGGAAGAAGACCAGTATACACCTCAGCACATTGCAAGGACTGATAAGCTATGAAGAAAAAGAGGTAATTTGGGATGCCAAGCTTGACAATAATTGACCAGGCAAGTCTTCTCACACTTGCGAACCTGGTAGGAGATCCTGATGAACCCTTGCTTGCCTTCTCTTGGTAATGGCACCATGCCTGTGTTCTGAGCTGCTTCCAGCCATCCGGGTTGGATGCCAATTTTTTTCCTCTCTTCAACCATTGTTCCATGTTCTGAGCTGCTTCTCGGCCATCTGGCGCAACGGTTGAGTTTCTTTTCATAGCGGTGACCCTGTGCTCTGAGCTATTTTTCGGCCGTCTTAGGGAACTGCTACATTCTTCTTATCAACATGGTCTCATGTTCCGAGCTGTTTTCCAGCCGTCTTGAGCCATGATTGAGTTATTTCAGTACTGCCCCAGATCTGAGTTGTAAAGACCGTTCTGGTGGCTACTAATTTATTTGTTGATTTTATGCGAGGAGTTCGGATAATCATCATCCTACGGTTATTGTTAGTGATGGGATAAATTTGCCGGTGAAAGGTGTTTGCACTAAGATAAGGATAAAGTATGCTTGCCAGGATGTTGCACCCGACAAGCACCTATGGAGGTATGAAGCCAAGCTTTCTTGGCAAAAGGGCTTGGAAAGAAGGGCAGCAGTGAAGGAGCAAGAGCTACAGTGCGGGAGCAAAGTGGCATGGATACCTAACCCAGCCTGACTCCGAATTGATCACCATGAGTGACCATACAGGGGATCACCCTGTTTGTAAGAGTTTCATATCACTATAACCCTCTCGTCCAACTGCATATGTTAGAAGTTGTCAGCAGCACGTATTCAAGCCTGTTGTGCCAGATTACAGACTTCTTAGCAAGCTCAGCAGTGCGACTCCAACGACCGCGTTAAAGTATCGCACGGCGTATGGATATATCGACCAATGAGTATTCGAAATGTTTTCCCATATGGTACTCTGTTGCAAGTAGTAGCCAAATTGCCAGTAAGGATTCAGGATAAAGAAGTCAGCCTGGAAGATTCAGATTTCCTACAAGTAGTCAGACTCCGCCAAAAAGGAAATGCTGCAGTTTTCAGCACTGCTTCAAACCCGGGAAACATGCATCAAGTATCTTGAGGCAATGATTGAATGATTCGTGTCCACGGAAGGCAATGGTTCACAACTTCGGGGAATACTACCTGTGAAAGAAGGGCGTGACAATCGGGAACCTCTCGCGGACGTATGGGTAGCAGGTACATGCCAGTCTTGATAACAAGTTAAGCGAGTCAGCAATGGTGATAGGATTGGAGTCAGCATATTAATGGATCTATGAGGAAAGAACTATCGGAATATGGGCAAGGTGAAGCAAACCACTCCGGTCACGACAGTCAGGTCATATGAAATTCAGTGGGAACATTGTACACAGAGAAGGATACCTGAGCTGGAGCCGGTTTCCTTAAGATTTCATATATTTGTTCCCTGAGCAACCAAATCTCGAGGACGAGATTTATCTTAAGGGGGGTAGGTTTGTGACACCCTGGTTTTTACCAAACCTTTTTTTTCAAAAACCCATTTGAAATTTCATTCGGAATTTGGTTTGGATTTTGTCTTGAATGGCTCTATGGACTTATAACTTGGGGATGTTTTTGATTTTCTTTCCCAAGTGAACCAAAGCTTCCAAAAACTTTCCTCAAGTCATGTGATTCCCATTCTTGCCACATCCCAATTTTCTCCCAATTAAATATTCCTTTTTCATTAAAGGAATAACCCCTTTGAGCTCTAGGTTGTGAAGCAACTTATATTTCTGTTCTTCCAAAAAATCCAAGAAAATTCTCATAAATTCTTTGGATCATATAAACCTTGGATATGTGAAAATATTCAAGATTTATTCTTCATGGTGAGCACATCATCCAATCTTTGCTTCTGGTCATAATTTTAGTTTGTGAGGCAACTATATTTTATATTGCCCCAAAAATTCTGAAATTAATCCAGGACATTCTCCTACCCATATGATCAGTCTCCACCAATTTTTAGCTCATCTCATTCAGCCATTTTCTCTGCAAAATTCCTCCAAGTTTCTGTCCAGCGGGAAGTGTTGTGAAGGAAGTACCATTTACACTTACCCAAATGGGCTGAAATTTTTATAGAAGCTTGGCACCATCAAATAACCCACCTATACCAAGTTTCAGCTCCAGGAGCCCCTCTATGTGAGTACAACATCCTCTGTAATGTTTCTGGACCTGAGATGAGGTTGTACAACTACCTTCAAAAACTGTCCATTTGGTCTGAATTTTCTCCAGCATGGGCACCCTCCTGCTATATTTCAGTGTGGCAAATCCTCTCTCTCAAAGCCCTAGCCATTTCTCCCCAGCTTGCTGCTCAAGTTTCTATCTAGAAACTTGTCTGGAAGCTAGCCAACTGTCCAGGCCATATCTTGTCAAACCAAGGGCACAGGGGGCCTCATGTTGAAGGGACTACCGCGTAGACACGACTGGTCTGGCTAGAGCGCACCGCGTGTGCCAGTGCACATGGTGACCACCCGTCTGGCCGAGCCAAAATCGTGCTCTGCACACCGACCGCGTCGGACACGACCGTTCCAGCCACCTCACGCCACCCTTGCTTGTCCCCGTGTGCCGATGTCATCTCCACCATCCACGTACCCACTCCCAAACTCTCTCCCAACTCCGGCGAAGCTCGCCGCCGCACATGGCCAAGTGCACGCACGGGCCGAACTGTGCGTCGCGGTCGCCACCGTTGTCCACACGCTCTTAATGGTTCCGCACGCGTCCCTTCACCTCTGCGCGCTCACGTCCACTCCAGCCCGCGCCGCGATGGCTAGCGCAGCAGCCAGCTCGTCGTCCTCGCCGTGCCAGCGCATCCATGGCGGCATTCGGCCACGGCAGCCCTGCCCGGCTATAAAAGCCGCATCCCAGCCCTCCTTCTCTTCACCCATCACCCTCTCCCTCTCCCAATCATCGCCTCGCAGTACCGGAGCAAGCCGGAAAGCTCTCCTGCTCCATCTCCGGCGAGGTGCTCCGCCGCACTGCCCCAGCTCCGTCCGCTCATCTCCGCCCATCCCAACACCCACTGAGATCACCGTCGAGCTCGTGGAGATCAACTGATCCATCCCAGCCTCTCCCCTGCCCAAGAGCTCGCTGGAACTACCGGATCCACTAACGCCCGTAGATGGCCACCACCTGAGAAGAAGGGACCGACGCCGTCCGGCCGTCTCCCGGAGAGCTGCGAGTACGGGAAAGATCGCCGTCGTCCACCCGATCTATCTCCGCCGTCACCCAAGCTCGCCGCCGTCGCCATCGCCGGCAAACCTTGCCGGTGAGCCGCCCTCCTTCTATTCCCTCTCTCTCTCCTTTAAATATGATAGGCGTGCCCCGCATGTCAGCGACCCAGCTGCGCCCGAAGTGGTACGTAAGTGGAGACGTACTCCCACTTTACGCCTTCGACGTGGCCGACTGTGGTTTTTCTGGAAATTCTGTTTAAATTCAATTCAAAACAGAATTTTTACCAAACTTTGACCATCAATATCTTTTAAACCATAAGTCCAAATGAGTTCATTCTTTTTGCATTATTTCTCTTATAAGCTCCTCTAGTTGCTGTAAATTTTTGGTATTTTTATTCGCTGTCTAGAATTTCTGGACAGAAGAAAATGCTTTATGTGATATTTGAAAATGTTTTCAAAAATGTTTTTTTTCAGATTGATTTGAGTAGTTGGTGAAGACTAGGAGTACTCCCATACTTCACTGGTGCAAGGCAAGCCACAACTCACATTTGCATAATTGCATTGCAATATCATGGTTTAGGTAATTATTTTAGTAATATGAATTACTTGCAAGTTAGTTAATTCATGCAATACTTTGGAGATCTTGTGTAGACTACTGTCATGTTGATGATGAGATTATAGTCATTAGTAAATTTCAAGTTTGATGTTATGACACGGTTGGATTAAGAGATTACCGTCTATGATTATTTTGTGACTCCGTCCGGTACCTCATATATGGGATCAGTAGTGGTATTTGATCATATTGCTCATTGGATTTCTAGCTAGCTATTGTTGTAACTTGGATCACTGTTATATCGGAGGGACAGTAATGACCAGAGTTGCTTGGGGATAAATTCCTCATCGTTGATCAAGTGCCACTGAACCGAACTTTCCAGTGTAGCCACACTTGCCGGAATGGGACGGCCTTGGCTTGGTCTAACCGCGTGCTCTTTTATCGGTACCACCAAAGAGGGGAGGTTATGCGTGCGTGCTGCCCTGATCAGGTAGACGACGATAACCTTGTGAGCCCGGTTTGGTTATTGAGCTCAGGTCCCCGTTTGGGACAGTTTGTTTGGCCACGATGATGGCAGGTGTCAGAAGTGACACAGGGGCCACCCAGGGCATGACTCGGAAGGGGGAGTGATTGTCGGTGGTACGGTGGAGGAGTCACGGGTTAGGCAGGTTTTGTTGGAGCAACACCGGTCCACCCAGAAGGGAAGTGTACCGAGGTACGGGACTAGGAGTTCCATAGTGTGGGTAAAGTGCGCAACCTCTGCAGAGTGTAAGAATCTATTCGAATAGCCGCGTCCACGGTATTGGACACAGTTCATACTAAGTCACATTGTCTGATCAACACCAATGATGGAATGACTCGATAATGATGGAAGAACTCGTCTCAGTGTGGTAAGGCAACCGTTTGGCAAAAGATCGCTGGTGCTGTCTCGAGAATGATTGTCGAGTGTTCTTGGGGTGACTATGAGTAGGTCTCTAGAGTAGATGATGCAATTGAGTGGCCAAGAGCAAAGTGGTCCCGGTAGTGGCAACCAGAGTGATGATGTAGACAGTTTAGCAAAAGCATGTTATTATTTTCTTCCACCCTTTTTAATAGCATTTGGATCTGATATAATCATGATTTACTATGACATTGTCATGCCTTGATGCTTGTGTTTGTTGTGAGCTTGCGAGTACATTCAAAGTACTCACCTGGCGTGTCATGCCAGTTTGCAGGTGCTGACATGTGTGCATAGCCGAGGATTTCGAGTGGCGAGCTAGGACGTGTCCCAGCCAGAGTCCCTGCGGAGTGGTGTCCATTACTGATGCCGTGGTTCCGCTACTAGGACTTGTGCCGCTGCTAGCATATAGCTACTTTAGCAGTAGTGGTATCATTGTAACCTTTGTAAACTCTTGTAACCCTTGTACCCCAACTATTAGAAATAAAGCTCTGATTTGTTCTATGCCAAGCAGTGCCGTATTCCAGAAGACTTGATCTCTGGGCTGGAATACGGGGTGCTCCGGTGACTCTCAGCCGGGGTGCCACACGAGGTGCAACATACGACGGCCTTGGAGCAGGAACAGTCGGGCGGTTCATGCTGTGAGGAATCCATATACGGCGCTTCTGCGAAGACGAGCCCGAAGATGAGCCCGCGTCACGGGTGCGCTTGAGAGCGTCCTTATGATCCTTCAGACCAGTCTCAACCTGAATGGCCTTGTTCACCAAGGTGGCAAAGTCAGCGAAGTCTGGAACAAGAAGTGCTAGCTTGATATCTGGGTTGAGCCCTTCACGGAACTTCTCTTGTCTGCGGGCATCAGTAGCAATGTCTTCCTCAGCATAGAGAGATAATTCAAGGAACTCCCGCTGGTAAACTTCCACAGTCTTGCTGCTCTGGGTAAGGTTGCGGAACTCACACTTCTTCCGGTCTATAACTCCTTGCGGAATGTAACGGGCACAGAAGGCAGCTTGGAACTCCACCCAAGTGATGATGGTTCCGGCAGCTAGGGTATGCCTGTGACTGTCCCACCATTGAGCTGCGAGGCCCTTCAGAAAGTAGGATGCGAAAGTGACATAGCTGGCAGGGGCAACATTGGCTGACTCCATCTCGTAAGTGATGCACGGAGCCAGTCATCAGCATCTAGCGGCTGCACTGAGTTGCGGAAGACAGTTGGGTTGAGGCGCACAAAGTCTTGCAGGGTTATTGAGGCTAGCTGCTGGTTAGCATTCGGACGAGGGAACTGATCCATAACCCCTTGTATGAATTGGCGGTTCAGTTCAAATTGTTGCATCATTCTAGCCATATAGTCGGGCGGTGGTGTATTGTTGGCACCACGGCCACGACCTGCGTGTCTAACCATCCTGCTAAAATCAACAGGGGTAGTTTAGCAACGAGCATTGTAGGTGTATGGAATCATTCTTGAAGTAACACGCACAAGAAAGGAAGTGCAATAGATACATCATCATAGTCAAACATGACATACAGATCCATACATTGAGTCAGTTACAAGCCAACGTTACAACAACGGAAAAGGAAAGCTAGACACACTAGGTGGCATGCAGGCACGCGGTGGGGGGATACAACAACAGGACATAGCGATAGCTACATCAACGTCGGAGAAAACCACTGAAGCCAGGCAGCTGCAAGTGACGACGCAGGGTACCCTCAATATAAGGATCCTGCGCTCCGTGAACACTCTGGTGCACAACCTGGTCCCGAACTGGAAGAAGAGGACCACGTGGAGGAGTACAACCTCCAATAGCAGGCCACTCAAGACCTGGTGGCATCTCTGTCCTACGCGGGTAAAGGATGTACTCTGGATGCATCCTCGCACTGACTGCTGGTAGTAATTGTGTCAGAGCGTCGTAAAGACGAGCACGAGTGGCGTAAAACTCGACAGCAAGAGCTCGGCAGTGCGATCCAGAGCCTCAGTGTACTGTACCAAAACCTGCGGGTCATAACGACGTCGCACTTAAGGGGTATAGACAGCAGTGTAATATCCACTCTCATCCCTAGCGGGGGCATATAGGATATATCTGAAAGTAGTCTCCTCCAAGCGACTGTGCTCTCCACGGAGACGGGCAATAGCAGTATAGGCAGCATCATGGACTGTCATGTCAACAGAAACTCCAACACCATGAAAGGTGTGCATCTCAGTGATGGAGTTATTCTGCCGATCAAAGATACGAACCGCAGCGTGATACTGCTCCTGGTTGAACTCGCGGTAGTCCTTGTAAATAGTGTACTCGGGGTACCAGCGATATCCTAGCCTGGTCAAGAGGTTGACCAGAATAGTAGGGAATCCAGTCACATCAACAGCCATAGTCTGGCGCACGAGCTGTCTTGCGGGACGCATCTGGAACAAAGGAGTGCAAGATGCCAAACGACAGTGTGAGAAGCCTATGATAGCATTGGAAAGAAATGTTTGCAGATAATCCAGCTCTCTGGGTGAATGTGATCGGGAGATCCTAATGTTAGAGTTAGTAAAATCTTTAACCCGAATAGAAGAGAGATCAGAGTCCTAGAGTAAGGAAGAGGAATAAAAGATCCTAAACCCATCCATTGGCGACGTGGGCCCATAAGCCACACAGCCATGTTAGTAAAGCAGTTTTTTAAAGACTAGACTCAACTTCGGCCAAGGAGTTGGAAAGGGGGATTCCTACAGGCAGTTGGCTCTGATACCAACTTGTGACGCCCCCGACTTAATCGTGCACTAATCATACACGCAAATGCACACGATCAAGCCTAAGGACTCACGGGAAGATATCATAACACAACTCTAAACACAAATAAAAGCCATACAAGCTTTATATTACAAGCTAGGGGCCTCGAGGGCTCGAATACATAAGCTCGCGTACAAGCATTAGCGGAAGCAACAATAATATATGAGTACAGAGATAAAGTAAACAAGTTTGCCTTAAGAAGGCTGAGCAAAACAACGATAACTAGATCAAAAAGGCGCAGGCCTCCTGCCTGGGAGCCTCCGAATCTACTCCTGGTCGTCGGCCTCCACGTAGTAGTAGACTCCACCGGTAGGGTATTAGTAGTCGTCGGTGGGAGCAACTGGCTCCTGGGATCCGTCGTCTGATCGTAGCAATCGGGTATGGGGAAAAGGGAAGCAAAGCAACCGTGAGTACTCATCCAAAGTACTCGCAAGACTTACATCAGAACTCTTCTATTTATGCATTGGTTTCAAGTGAAGGGGCTGTATCTGTGGGCTGAACTGCAGAAATGCCAGAATAGAGAGGAAGGCCTAGCCTATCGAAGACTAGCAACTTGCAGCATCTTGCAGCTTTAGAAGAGTGTAGATTAGCAGCATAACATATAGTGGTAAGTAAAAGTAGCAACGCCCAGGGATCCTTCCTCGACTCCCTGCGAGAAAACGATCCCGGAGCCATAATATCCATTTAGTAACACAAGTATCCAGTTCTAGTTGTAGTAGATCGGGATACTCTTTGAGCGTCTGTTACCGTGGACACGGCTATTCGAATAGATATACTTCCCTGCAGGGGTGCACCAACTTGCCCAACACGCTCGATTAACTCTGGTCGGACACACTTTTCCTGGTCATGCCCGGCCTCGGCCGATCGACACACCGTAGTCCAACCTAGGCTCAACAGAGAGGCCAGCACGCCGGTCTAACTCCTAAATGCGAAGGGGTCATGGGCCAATCATCCTTTGCAATCATGCGCGTTGCAAACGCGGCCAGGAGCAGACCTAGCCCCCTTAGTACAAGCACAGGCTTTCCCAGTCCAACCTGGCGCGCGCCACTCAATTGCTGACGTCTAAGAGCTTTCGGAAGAATCGTACGACGCCGAGTGCCCATACTTATTCCCGCGTGGTGGTTAGTGCGAAAAGGCCAGAGGCCTACTCAGATCACATATCCTAACCCATTAGTGTGCTGGGAGCTCGCGGTGACGATCAGTGATCCATGATCTGTGGTCCCGTCGCCCCATCTCATGGACTTACGGCAAGGGCCAGGAATGCCCGGCCATGCCACGTAATTATCTTGCGGGTACCTTCACGGTCAACCCGACTCCACATTTCTCGCGGGTACCCCTCGGGGTCGACCCGCCTCCAACAAGGTACTGAAGTAAAAGTCAAGGTAACCGTGTGTCCATAACATCAAGGGGAACCCGAGGAATCACCCTCGATGGATTCCTACTCGATTTAATCCATCAAGGAGAACCAGGAGGAATCACCCTCGACGGTCCACACTTGAGGGGTTGCACGACAGAGTCATCATCGGGAAGGGGAGAGCGAGGAATCACCCTCTGCAATCACCACCGATGTGCTATACTACAGAGATATCATCAGGAGTGCAGTACGAGGTATCACCCTCGGCACTCGATAGTAGCCCTATAGAGTCGTACAACTAAGGGGGGTGTGCGGTGATGTGTCAGTCTCTGCACATCGATCACAATGATCGAGGCACTGGTAACAAAGCGGGGCAACAAGGACAAGGGTGAGGGGTCACTGATGGATCACTAACCAACCTATACTAAGCATTTTAGGATGACAGGTAAAGTAACAACAGCAGGTTACAAAAGCAGGCTATGCATCAGAATAGGAGCAATCAATTACAATAGCAAATTCTAATGCAAGCAAGGGAGAGAAAGAATAGGCGATATTGGAATGATCAAGGGGGGTTTGCTTGCCTGGAAGCTCTGCTGAAAAGGTCTAGTCGTTAGGGGTGTAGTCGTACTCGGCAGCAGCGTCGGTCTCGGGGTCTACCGGAGAGAAGAGGGGGAAGAAACAATAAATAAAAAGCAGACAACATCAACACAGATGCATGGCATGGCAGTATGCTGTGCTAGCGGTGACCTAATGCAGCACTACACGTTGTAGACGAAGCGGGAAAATATCTGGGGATATTTTCCCGGCTTTGGGCATCTGTCAGACAGATGAACCAGAGAGGAAGGTTCCATGTTTGCAGTGTTGTGGGCATGTAACAGCTACATGGAGGGTATATTCAGGTTCATCTCGTTTTTCTGATCAACTTTCATGTAGAAAACTTTTTCATCCGAGCTACGGTTTAATTTCTATGATTTTTCGAAGTTTTTAAAACATTTTCTGAATTTCCTGGAATTAATTTAATTATTAAATTCGAATTTAAACAGTGAAATACTTTTTATACTTAGACTGAGCCAGCCTCAGTCAATGACATGTGGGGCCAGTCAAAGTCCAGTCAGCAGTCAACTTTGACCATTGACTGGTCAAACTGAGATGCGGGGTCCCCTATCATAGACTAGATATTTTAAACAGCAGATTAAATTAACTATTTAACTAATTAGCTAGTGGGACCCACTGTCAGTGACTGTTTAATTAACAGATTTAATTAACAGATTAATTAGCAGTTTATTTATTTATTAGAAACATTTATTTAGTGTGGGGTCCACCTGTTAGTGGCTGGAGCTACCCAGTCAGCACAGTTGACTGGGTCAACCCAGTCAACGGGACCCAGGGGGCCCACTGGCAGCGACCCAGTGCGGGCCCCCATGGCAGCCACGTTAGCGCCGGTGGCCGGAGTAACTCCGGCGAGCCCGAACGCGGCAAGGCGCGTCGGCGAGCGTCGGGATTTCATTTTAGGGGGCCAAATCGAGCGCCGCGACCTGCGTTCAAACGAGGAGAGTAGGCCGCGTCCAACGGCGGCAGTCTCGAGACCTGGGACGGCCAGAGTCGACCGGAGCATCAACGGTGGACGGCGGCGGCTATGGGTGCTCTGCGGGGACGGCTGCACAACGCGTATGTGAGCGAAAAAAGGGGCCAGGGGGGATCTACGTGCGCGCGCGAGCTCAAAGGGCACTGACGCGTGACCATTTGGTCACCGGAAGCTTGCCGGCGACGAGCTCCCACGACGGTGGGCTCGGCCACGTTGGGGAAGGCGGCTACGGGCACGGTGTTACGAGGAGAAGAGGGCGGAGGGGATGCGGTGCTCACAGTGGACCTGCAGGTGAGCTAGATGGGCTCGGGGAAGGCCTGGGGAGGAAAGCGTGGTGGCGGCGATCTCCAGCGACCGATGGGGAAGATGGGCTCGACGCGGGCGTTGTAGGGGCTTCCTGCTCCAGCTGGTTGGTGCAGATGAAGGAATCGAGGACGGCGGAGCGTGCTGGCAGCGTGAGGCGGCGAGGATGGTACGGTGGCCGCGTGAATCACGGCAGAGCAGCCATGGAGGCGCTCGGGTGAGGTGAGGAAGAAGGGGACGAGCGAGGGAGAGAGGAGGAAGTGGTCGGGGCCCGTCAAGTGGGTCGCGGGCGAGGCCAAGTAGTCGCCCACGGCGACTGTCGCCGTGCGTTGTCGAGCAGGTGAGGGGGGGGGGGCGTGCGTTCTCTGGTCGACAGCAGCGCGGGAGTGAGCAGGAGGAAGGAGACGAGCGGGGGAGTGGGCTGGGCCTCCCTGTTTGACTTAGGCCCAGGTACAGTAGAGTTTAGGCTTTTTTCTGTTTTCCTTTTCTGTTTTCTTTTTACAGAAAGGGTTTTGCATTTAGTTCAACCACCAAATGACTTTTGAAAAATATGCCACTTGCCACATTAATTACCTTGCAATAAACTGCACTACCACAAAAAGTTTGGAGGCAATATAATTTCATTTGGATTTTGTATTGCATTTATAAGAGTCAAAATGGTGCTGTTGGCCCTGTTTTCAAGATGTTAGAGTCATCTAGGGAATTTAGGTGATGTTGTTTTCCTGAACATAAATAGTTATGGAATATTTCCAAAATTATGAACTATTTAGTTTCCAAATTTGAACAACTTTTATTTTCACCTCATATTTGAATTTCAATTTGAGTTGGAATTTGAAATGAGATATGATTCCAATGTGATCAAGCCTTGCAAATCAAAATGACTTAGCATAATCATGAGGATCACTGTAGCTCATTACATAGGGGTGTTACAATGACCAAAAGGAGATGAAACTGAGATCTAACGCCCCTGAACAACATCATCATGATGAGGTTGGAGGAGCACTAGAGTCGGTATTGGGGTCGCGTGCAGCTGAAGGGCTTGCAGCAGTGTCTTTAGCGTCTTCATTTTCATCAGTAGTGCGCGATGGAACATTGAGCTAGGGACCATTTGAGGTACTTGTACTTTCTTGAACTTCTTCTTGGGCGGCATCGACCAATCGAAGTCTTGTTGGAATTCCATCTCTTCAAGTTCTTCAGCGGTCTTGAGATATGAAAGTGTGGCCCAGCTGCGGTCAAATATCTCATGGGCATAGTAGTGGTTTTTGCGCACTGAGTTTTGCATCACTGTCATGTTGGCAAGAATTGCAATGAGCTGACGCTTAACCCAGTTGTGATTCCTATCCACCTTCTGATGCAAGTTGATAAGAAGTTCTTGGTCTATCATAACACAAGGAGCTTCACTTTGAGGCTTTTGCACTGAGGCATTTGCTGCTGTGTCGTGGCTCGTGGTGTCATCACGTATGGACTGAGATGCAGGCTGACAAAATTGTCCATCAAGGGGACGAATTCCTTCATCAATAACAGCCTTGCCCTTGCCTGGAACTGATGAAATTGTACTCTGAAGAATTTCAACCTCCGGCAAGAAGCTGAGATGATTTTGACAGTCAGCCTTGTATTGAATTGAAGACCTTGATCTGATGAATCTCATTATCCATGGCGCATAAGGCTTCAAGTCAAAAGGTGATTGAGCTACTGTGGCCAGAGTCCTCATGAAGAAATCATGGATGTTTATGGGAATCCCATGGATGATGTTGAATAGCAAATTCTTCATGACCCCCTTAACTTCTTCAGTGTCAGAATTGTGTCCTTTGATGGGGCTGAGGGTCTTGGCCATTATACGATAAACAGTGCGAGGCACATACAACAAATCCTTCACTAAGAAGGTGGTTCTTGGAGCTTCTCCTTCACCAAGTGGTTTCATCAGAACGTGCATCAAATGATTTGGCAGTTCTGGTTCTTCATAGATGCATTTGGCATCTTCTTGAGGCAGATCAACAGGAAGAGCTCGAAGCAATTCATCAGCTAGAGCTTTGTAGTGTGTATTTTCAGTCATCCAGTCTAAACCCAGGAATGAATGTCTTCAACTTCACCAGATAAGTGCAGTGTTGCATAAAGTTGAAGAATGAGCTCTTCATTCCAGTCACATACATCAGTGCATAGACTTAGCAACCCAGCATCATATAGAACAACCAATACTGGCCTGAAGCATGGAAGTGAATCCATATCCACGTGAGGAATGTGGCGATGTGGGAAGACTTTGTTCTTGTCGAAGAGCAGAGAGGAATAGAAATTTATCTGTGTCTTGGTCCAGAAGCGCTGACGCCTTATCCTGGCTGAGTCATAAGGTGACTCACCAATGAGGAAATTCTTCTCTCCAAAGAATGCATCACTGTCAAACTTCGGTCTCTTGATGCTTTTGCCAACTTTGGGCATTGAAAGCACTGGCTGAAGATTTATCTTCTTGGGCCTCACATCAAATATTGGCCTAGGAGAGCCAGTTGAGTCATTCTTGTCAGTGATTGGCAATCTCTTCAGCAGTAGCATATGGCCCAGTCTCTATGTCTGTTGAAGGTATGGAGCCTTTTCGTTGAGGGGATTGCTGAGAGGCTGTGACTGTGAGCTCTGGCTGCTCAATTTCTTCAACTGATGCAGCTGGCATTTCTTCAACAATGGTCTGAAGAGAAGTTTGACGTTCTTCAGAATCAGTGTGAATTTCTTCAGTCATGACAGGAGACTGATAACCCACAAGTATAGGGGATCAATTGTAGCGTTTTCGATAAATAAGAGTGTCGAACCCAACGAGGAGCTAAAGGTAGAATTAATATTCCCTTCAAGTTCTATCGACCACCGATACAACTCTACGCGCACTTAACGTTCGCTTTACCTAGAACAAGTATGAAACTATTTTGCGTGTGTAAGGATAAGACTAGAAGTACTTAACGAGAATGAAACTAGGAGTAATTTGCGAGATAATAAAAGTTAGTTGTTTAGTAGAAAGCTTTTTGTAACACAAGAGAAAGATTTGTCCATAGGCAATCGATAACTAGACCGGTAATCATTATTGCAATTTTATATGAGGGAGAGGCATGAGCTAACATACTTTCCGTACTTGGATCATATGCACTTATGATTGGAACTCTAGCAAGCATCCGCAACTACTAAAGATCATTAAGGTAAAACCCAACCATAGCATTAAGTATCAAGTCCCCTTTACTCCCATACGCAACAACCCCCTTACTCGGGTGTAAGCTTCTGTCACTCTAGCCGCCCACTATAAGAGAATTATGAACGTATTGCAAACCCTACAGCGGGAATCCCTCACGCTTGCGCGACACGGAGGGCACCATAGGACAGCACTAAAATAAAACATACAACTCAAACCAATCACGATCATCAATCAACCCATAGGACAAAATGAATCTACTCAAACATCATAGGATGGCAACACATCATTGGATAATAATATGTAGCATTAAGCACCATGTTTAAGTAGAGATTACAGCGGGGAGAAGAGGTGTTACACAGCTGCATAGAGGGAGAGAGAGTTGGTGGTGACGGCGGCGAAGTTGTTGGTGTAGATCGCCGTCACGATGATTGCCCTGGCGGCATTCCGGCGCCACCGGGAGAGAGGGGGAGAGAGCCCCCCTTCTTCTTCTTCCTTGGACTCCCCCCTAGAAGGGAGGAGAGTTCCCCCTCTAGTCCATGGCCTCCATGGCAGTGGAGGGGCAGGAGCCCCTCCGAGATTGGATCTCTCTCTCTGTTCTCTTCTGTTTCAATTTTTTGTTTTCTGGCCTTTCACCGTTTCTTAAATTCCCGGAGATCCGTAACTCCGATTGTGCTGAAATTTTAACACGATTTTTTTCCGGATATAAGCTTCCTTGCGGCCGAAGAAGAGCCCTAACCGACTTACGGTGTGCCCACAAGGCACCACCGCGCGCCAGGGGGGGCCGCGCCCAGGTGGCTTGTGGAGGCTGTGGGCCTCTGTTTGCGTTGATTCCACCTCCCAAAAATCACATATATTCCAAAATAATTCTCCATAAAATTTTATTGCATTTGGACTTCGTTTGATATGGATTTTCTGTGAAACAAAACAACAAGCAGAAAACAGGAACTGGCACTAGGCACTGGATCAATATGTTAGTCCCAAAAATAATATAAAATGTTGCCAAAAATATGTGAAAGTTGTAGAATATTGGCATGAAACAATAAAAAATTATAGATACGATGGAGACGTATCAGAGACTGAGGAACCTTAGAGAGAGGCGTGGTGATGGGCGAATTTGGGTGAGCTGCATCCCAAAAGTCGTCATGAATAAATGTTGTCAGTGTCAAAACCAGCAGATCTCGGGTAGGGGGCCCGAGCTGTGAGATCGGATCGATGGGTAACAGGAGACAAGGGACACGATGATTTACCCAGGTTCGGACCCTCTCTAAGGAGGTAAAACCCTACGTCCTGCTCTTGTTTATATGGTGGATGTATCAAGGTACAGAGTTGATCTACCTCGAGATCGTAAGTTGTGGTCTAAACCTAGGGGTATGATCAATGAATCTGCCTCTATGGACTAAACCCTCTTGTTTATATAGGCACCAGGGGTATCTAGGGTTACACAAGGTCGGTTACCATCTAGGGATTACATGCCGAATCTAATATTCTTGGGGTACACGCGAAGTCTTCGGTGAGGCCTTATATGTTGGTTCTTCAAGTTGGAAGCTTCCGGAGTCCTTATTCTTTGACGGGCCTCGAGTCCGGCCCATGGAGTAGACCGACTAGGCCGGGACCCCCTAGTCCAGGATACCGTCAAGTGGCGTTGTAGAGCCATCAATATCCACGTCCTCTTCAGTTTCCTCACTACCTGGTGATTCGGCAGTTTCTTCAGTCACTAAGGCTTGCAATGGTTTGCGCGATGATACCAGTGGAAGTGAAGCATCTGCTTCAGCTTTGATTTCTTCATCCATCTGCTCTGTGGTAGCAGCAGAATGGGTGTCTTCATCTTCTTCTGGGGGAATAACATAGTCTACACCATGGGGAACCAGTTGAAGATTTTCAGTGTTCCTGTTTCGCGGTGTTGAGGCCAATGGTTGTGCATAGATTGGTTCATTTGAAGATAATGGTGTGATACGTCTCCAACGTATCTATAATTTTTGGTTGTTCCATGCTATTATAGTATCAATCTTGGATGTTTTTATATGCAATTATGTATCATTTTTTGGGACTAACTTATTAACCTAGTGCCCAGTGCCAGTTGTTGTTTTCTGCTTGTTTTTGGCTTTTCAGAGAAACAGTACCAAATGAAGTCCAATTGCCATGAAACTTTTTGGAGATTTTATTCTGGACAAAAGAACCCTTGGAAGCTTTGGGAGGAGGCCAGAAGCCTCACGGAGGCTTCACAAGGCAACAGGGAGCACCCCAGGGGGGCGCCGTGTTGCCTTGTGGGGCCCACGTGACTCCATTTGACCTAATTCCACTTCTATAAATTCACAAATATTGGGAAACCCCCAGAGAGCCAGAAGAAATAACCTTTCCGCCGCTGCAAGCCTCTGTTCTTCCGCGATCCCTGGAGGCCTTTTCCGGTACTCTGCCGGATGGGGAATCGATCACGGAGGGCTTGTACATCAACCTTGCTGCCCTTCTGATGATGTGTGAGTAGTTTACCACAGACCTACGGGTCCATAGCTAGTAGCTAGATGGCTTCTTCTCTCTCTTTGATCTTCAATACAAATGTTCTCCTTGATGTTCTTGGAGTTCTATCCGATGTAATCTTCTTGTGCGGTGTGTTTGTTGGGATCCGATGAATTGTGAGTTTATGATCAGATTATTCATGAGAAATATTTGAGTCTTCTCTGAACCCTTTTATGCATGATTGTTATAGCTTTGCATTTCTCTCCGATCTATCGGTTTTGTTTGGCCTACTAGATTGATTTATCTTGCAATGGGAGAGGTGCTTTGTGATGGGTTCAATCTTGCGGTGCTCAATCCCAGTGACAGAAGGGGACATGACATGTATTTGTATTGTTGCCATTAAGGATAAAAAGATGGGGTTTATTCATATTGCTTGAATTTTCTTCTCTACATCATGTCATCTTGCTTAAGTCGTTACTCTGTTTCATACTTAATACTCTAGATGCATGCTGGATAGCGGTCGATGAGTGGAGTAATAGTAGTAGATGCAGGTAGGAGTCGGTCTACTTGTCTTGGATGTGATGCCTATATATATGATCATTGCATGAATCCGTCATAATTATTTGCTATTCTGTCAATTGCCCAACAGTAATTTGTTTACCCACCGTATGTTTCTATGCTCAAGAGAGAAGCCTCTGGTGAAAACTATGACCCCCGGGTCTATCTTTATCATATTAAAAACCTAAAAATACCTTGCTGCAATTTATTTATTTTTATTTTAATTAGTATTTTAGTTTAGCTATTTACCTCTATAAGATTTAATCCTTGCAAGTAACCGCTAAGAGGATTGACAACCCTCTTATTTGCGTTGGGTGCAAGTGTTTGCTCTTGTGTGTGTAGGTGCGCTTAATGGAATTTTGCTTGGTTCTCCTACTGGATTGATAACCTTGGTTCTTAACTGAGGGAAATACTTATCTCTACTGTACTGCATCATCCACTTCTCTTCGGGGAAATACCAACGCAGACTACAAGTATTAGGAAGAATTTATGGCGCCGTTGCCGGGGAGACATCATCAAAATTACCAAGTACCTCCACACAAATTATCATTCACTTGCATTTACTTTATTTATCTTTTATTTGCATTTGCCTCTCATTTTCATCTCCCCCACTTCTAAATTTTTTTTCACAAAAATATTTTTTTTGCCTGTTTGCTTGCTTGCTTCACCATTATGGATAGTTCTTCGCTCGTTACTATTACCCTTGAAAATGAAGTACTTAATTTTAAACAAAGGGGAGGAGAGAATTTAAAAGATGCTTGGTATAGGATTTGCGATGCTCAAAATAGATCAACTCGTAAGCAATCCACTACCGTTCTTCTTCGAAATTTTTATGTGGAAATCACTACTTGGTATAGATTTGTTCTTGACACTATTACCGGAGGGAATTTCTTGATGAGTCCCACTTCGGATGCTTTCAATGCTATGGGAAATTTAGTGGGTTCACCCCCTATCATTATTAATGAAACGGCATTGACTTTGGAGCATGTTATGGAAAGGTTAGAAGCTATAGAAAATAAAATGCCTACTATTGAACATCTTGAAAATTTAGATAAAAAGGTCCACAATCATATTACTCAATTTGGTTCTAAGGTGGGGATTGCCTTGAAAACTTTAAAGGAAAAGGAACCAATAATTAACGAAAGGATAGAACAAAGTCCTGCTAGAATTGATAAGTTGGAGGAAATCATCAACAACTTGGGTTCCGCTTTTTCCTCCACTAAAAATATTGACAGGACTCCTCCAAATAAAAATTGCAAGTTTATATATGTTCCTAAGGTCAAGGGTCCTACTTCTGGTAAAGGGAGCGAGGATCTTAAAATGATTAGCGTGCACCCCAATTTCATTGATATAATTAAGGAACCTATCCTTAAAAATAAGATTCTTGATTTTGTGCCTAGAAGTGTGGTGATAAGAAACTCCTATGTTAAATCTATTAGAAAAAATGGATGTGTGCTTGAGGAGTTGGAAACCAAGGATGACAACACTTGAAACTATGCATTATGCCTAGCTAGGGGCATAAAACGATAGCGCTTGTTGGGAGGCAACCCAATGAATAAAATAAATTTTTGCTTTTACCTACTGTTTTTGTGTGTTTGCACAATTATAGCTTCTTTTATGATTGTGTTTTTATGTTTTAATTAGTGTTTGTGCCAAGTAGTGCCTTTGGGATGATGTTGATGATAGTATAATTGATGCAGTTTGGAAAACAGAAAGTTTTGCGTCCAGTGCTGAAATTTTGGTTCTGTACTGGTGCGTCAGAAAAATATGATTTTTTACACATTATTGGTATTTGAATTCTTTTACGTTTTCCTAATTTTTCAGAATTTTTGGAGTTACAGAAATATGGCTTTTAAATAGATCTTTACAGACTGTTCTATTTTAGATAGATTCTGTTTTGTTGCATAGTTTGCCTATTTTGATGAATCTATGGATCGTATCGGGGGGTATGAGTCATGGAGAAGTTGGAGTACAGTAGCATTATTCCAATATTAAATATGAATCAATTTACTACAGTACCTAAAGTTTAAGATTTGTTTGTTATACTAACGGATCTCACGAGGTTTCTGTTGAGTTTTGTGTGATGAAGTTTTCCAGTTTTGGGTGAGACTACGATGGATAAAGGAATAAGGAGCGGCAAGAGCCTAAGCTTGGGAATGCCCAAGGCACCCCAAGGTAATATTCAAGGAAGACTCAAGCATTTAAGCTTGGGGATGCCCTGGAAGGCATCCCCTCTTTCGTCTACAATCTATCGGTAACTCACTTGGAGCTATATTTTTATTCATCACATGATATGTGTTTTACTTGGAGCAAATATTTTGTTTGCTTTTTAGTTTGTCACAATCATCTTTGCTGAACACACCTTTTTGAGAGGGACACACATTATTCGTGATTTGTTAGAATACTCTATGTGCTTCACTTATATCTTTTGAGCTAGGCAGTTGCTCTAGTGCTTCACTTATATCTTTTAGAGCACGGCGGTGGTTATATTTTAAAGAAATAGTTGCACTCTCATGCTTTACTTATATCTTTTTGAGAGTCTCATGATAGCAATGGTAATATGCACGGGTTATGAATTTGGTCCTGATATGATAGGTATTCAAGAGGGATATAATAAAAACTTTCATGTAGATCACTGAATATGATAAATTTGATTCCTTGCAATAGTTTTGCGATATTAAGATGGTAATATGTGGGAGGTATTTGTAGATAATTGTGGTTTAGTAAGAATAATTGTGTTAAGGTTTGTGATTCCCGAAGCATGCACGTATGGTCTGTCGTTATGCTAAGAAGTTGGAGCATGAATTATTATTGATTGTCTTCCTTTGTGTGGCGGTCGGGGGCGTGTGATGGTTAACTCCTACCAACCTCCCCCCTAGGCGTAGTAGTACTTTGCTTGGAGGGCTAATAAACTTTCGCAATAAGTATGTGAGTTCTTTATGACTAATGTGAGTCCATGGATTATACGCACTCTCACCCTTCCGCAATTTGCTAGCCTCTTCGGTATCGTGCATTGCCCTTTCTCACATCGAGAGTTGGTGCAAACTTCGCCGGTACAACCAAACCCTGTGATATGATACGCTCTATCACACATAAGCCTCCTTATATCTTCCTCAAAATAGCCACCATACCTACCTATTGTCAGTGTATAAAACATGGGTATTTTATACCCTGACTTATGCACAGACAGTAGCAGCCACCTTGCCGGCCAAGCCTTGCCGGGGACCGCCAAGACCAAAACTCAAGGTCCAATTACAGAAGCTCAAGACAAAACATCAACAATCACTCAACTAGTACCGAAGATGAAGACATTCCTTGCCGGCAAGGCGAAACCAACAAGGTGAAGACCCGGCAAGCTCCGTACCGGCGAGCTTCTGCCAGCCCTCCAGCGCTCCACCTCACCGCACAGATGTTCGCTAGTGGATCAGGTGTCGACCACGCAGGCTGGTTGGTAAGGCTTGTCGGGCACGTGTCAGCACACTGGGCAGGATTTGCCTTTAATGACACCCGTCTAGGAGGCGTGTCAAAAGAATACGAGGTAGCTGGGCGAGCGGTGCAGAAACCTTGTCGGGACTACCTCTCCACATGACACCTAACGATGCATTTAATGCTTTTGTCCTAAACTGGCAGAATTAGGTATTATAGCACTGTTTGCTATCTAATCGTTATGTAATTACTGTTTTGCCACTGTGGTGACCCCTGGAGCTATAAAAGGAGGTCCAAGGCAACAGTTAGAGGGATTCGGACCCTCTACACAACTCGCATGTGCAGCTGCCTCTCCGCACCTTGCCGGGGAAGCGCTCCTTGTCATCGTGTTCATACACACCCAATATACTAAAGCAGGAGTAGGGTTTTACACTTCACAAGCGGCCCGAACCTGGGTAAAAATCGCCCTGCGTCCTCTGGTGATTCTGCTCTTTGTGCTTGCGTCTCCCCTCAGCGAACCACAAGGGGCTGGTTGGCCCCATAGATGGTCGTTCCACCACGACATCTTGGGCGCGCCAGGTAGGTGGAGTGCGCTGGTGCGAACCTGAACCATCAGAGTGCGCGTCGATATCATCAGCTTCATCATCTTCTTCACCATCGATGGTGCCCAAGAAGAAGGGCATCACGATGACAACTCCTTCCGCCTCCAAAGCTCCTTCACGCACATCCGCGGGCGGCGCAGGCGGCGCGGACGCCACGGTTGGCACGACCAGCGCAGGCGGCGCGGTCGCCATGCCCACCGCGGTCAGCGCAAGAGATGGGCGCGCTGGGGTAGTCGGCTTCCTCGACCCTCCAGCGAACAAAGCCGAGACGGCGCGGGCGGGGCGGATGGACGTCTACCTCCTCCTCATCGCACCGATGAACGCAGCCACCGGGGCGACGATCCCCGGGCCGGCGCGAGCCAAGACCCCGCCGTGGCGACATCCAGGGACGCTGCATCGGGACACACGCCCCGCCCGTCACAGGATGGGCGCAGCGCGACCCCAAGCGACGTCAACAACCCTGGGTGGCGGTGACCACAAGGCAAGACCCCTGTCGATCAAATCCCAGATCCTCAGGCACTGCCTCTGCCACGGCGACCCGCTGCTGATCATGTGCCGCGGCAGCAAGACCGTGATGGCGCTCCTGCTGGCTCCGCCAGGAGTAGAGCGACGTCGCGCTCTTCACTTCCGGCCATGCCAGCCACAGCAGCAGAAGTAATGGCGTGAGCCCAGATGCTACTGAACTTCCCTCCAGCGGCAGAGAAGATGGATGAGTGGAGAGCCACCATCCAAAGCTTGATTGAGTTTGCCGAGGCCAGTAAATCACAGCAAGCGGAGCCCTCACGGCGTCCGCAAACAGCACCGGCAGCTCCAGCTGGTGGCCGCATTGACGGTACTACGCTAACGGTGCAATCACCCCAGCGGCAACAGTCTCGACAGCAGCAACGCCAACAACCGCGGCAGGCTCGACAATCTTTCGAGCCCGACGAAGTGTCGATGGCCTCTTCGGATCCGCGAGCGTGGCAAGATCAGCGGCAAGTGTTGCGAGCCACGTGGGCAGAAGACGCCCGCACCACCATCGAACGGCGCCGGGAGGCGTGCCGTCAATCCGACGCGTGCAACGGCCCCATCGTTGATGAGCCTGCGCCAGGGGTTGGTGGATATCTACCTTACGAGGTTGGGTGTCTCGCCTTCACCCATGAGTTGCGGCAAGTCCGATGTCCGTCCGTCCGAGCCTTCAAGCCAGAAGTACTAGAAAAGTACGACAGCAAGATGAACCTGGCAGAGTTTCTGGGCATTTACACGATTGCCGTGCAAGCTGCCGGAGGAAGAGATGAGAAGATCCTCGCCAATTACTTCCCGTTGGTACTGAAGCCCAATGTGAGATCTTGGCTGATGAACTTGCCGGAGAACTCCATTTCTTCATGGTCAGATCTCTGCAATGAGTTTGTTGGTGCCTTTACCGGAGGCCACAAGGCCCCCGGGCAGCCCAGTGACCTACAGGTGATCCCGCAAAGAGATGGTGAAACTTTGCGCAAGTATATCCAGAGATTCAGCCGCGTACACCGCAATATCCCAGATGTGCACCCTGCAGCCGTGATTGCCGCCTTTCACACGAATGAGCACAATCGAAGGATGCGGGAGAAAATGAACGTCAAATTTCCCAAGACCGTCAACGAGCTCTACACGTTGGCGGATAAGTGTGCACGTGCTGAGGAAGGAAGGAGACTTCCCGGGGAGGACGCTGGTGCCGAGGTAGATTCTGAGGATGATGATGCTGCCACCCCGAGGAAGAAAGGCCGAAAGCGTAACAGGAAGCGCAAATGCAAAACTGTTATGGCTGTCGAAGGCTCCGGCAACTCTGAGCCCGCCAAGAAAGCCAAGACTGAAAACTCCGGCAAGGAGGCTGCTGTATGCGCCGCTTGCCAGGAGGCGGCGGCAAACGAGAAAGCCAGCAAGTCAGATGGACCATACTGCAAGATTCACCGTACCAAAGGCCACGATCTCCAAGAGTGCCGGCAAGTCGAGCACCTTGTTGAGAAATAGAAAGCTGAATATGAAAAGCGTGACAAAGAGAAGGGTCAAGATGGTACTGGTGGATACGGCAAAAAGGGCCGTGGTGGTCGAGGAGGCCGCCGCGGCAAGGCCAAGCAGCAGAAAGAGAAACCTGCAAGAGGCCGAGACAAGAAAGAGGAAGATGATGGGAGCGACGAAGAGGATGATGATGAGACCAGCGAACAAGAATTCCAGAAGGCAACCGACACCATGTGCATCGACGGAGAAGCATCTTTGCACTCCTCTCACCGCTAACTTAAGCTATGGGCGCGTGAGGTTAATGCGGCGGAACCGACAATGGGCTCTCAAAAGCTACTCAATTGGTCACACACGCCTATCATTTTTGATGCTGAGGACCACCCTGATCGCATAACTGCGGTCGGGTGTTTGCCGTTGTTGGTTTCACCAACAATTCGCAACCTCCAAGTAACAAAGATGTTAGTTGACGGTGGGGCCGGTCTGAATTTGATCTCTCCGGAGGTTATCTAGAGGCTGCAGATCCCCGACGAGGAACTCGGGAAAATGGGCAGGTTTCAAGGAGTGAACCCGGGAAGAAGCCAGCCCAAGGGAAAGATCACATTACCGGTGACGTTTGGCGGGCAACTGAACTACAGAACGGAAAAGATTGTGTTTGACGTCGTCAAGATCCCCTTGCCGTACAATGGAGTTCTTGGCCGCCCAGCCTTGGCAAAATTCATGGCAGCATCTCACTATGCTTACAACACGTTGAAGATGCCAGGGCCGATGGGTGTCATCTCCATCAACTCCGACAAGAAAGATGCAGTCATTTGTGTCGACAAGATGTACAGAGATGCGGTTGCAGCAGAGGCCACTAAGGCGCCAGCTCCCGCCAAGAAGAAGGAAAGCAAGAAGTCCGGCAAGACCTCTAGCAAGGATTCCGGGAAGCGCACCTCTTCGGAGTGCTGCGCTCCTATTGAATACTTGCCGGAGTACTCTGCCGGTAAGAAATCCAAAGCTGCTTCACCGGCAACCAAAAAGGTGCCGGCGAGGGAGGACGGCACAGACGGTACCTTCACCATCAGTGCCACCCTTGACAGCAAATAGGAAAGCGCGCTGGTTGCCTTCCTGCGGGCGAATGTCGATGTGTTTGCATGGCGACCATCCGACATCCCCGGCGTTCCCAGGGAAGTAATTGAGCACCACCTTGCTGTCTGTCCCCACGCCCGGCCCGTCAAGCAAAAAGTCCGGAAGCAAGCATTGGAGCGGCAATAGTTCATTGCCGAAGAAATCAAGAAACTTGAAGCGGCAGGCTTGGTCAGAGGTGTACTACATCCCACTTGGTTGGCGAATCCAGTGGTAGTGCGCAAAGCAAATGGGAAGTGAAGACTTTGTATTGATTACACCGATATTAACAAAGCTTGTCCAAAGGACCCTTTCCCCTTGCCGCACATTGACCAGATTGTAGACTCTACTTCCGGCTGTGATTTGCTCTCCTTCCTTGACGCATATTCTGGGTACCACCAAATATTCATGGCCAAGGAGGATGAGGAGAAAACCGCATTCATTACTCCATGTGGCACGTACTGCTTCGTGCATATGCCTTTCGGATTAAAGAGTGTCAGTACAACATTTGCAAGGGCAGTCCAGATTGGTTTTGAGCCCCAGCTGCACAGGAATGTGGAAGCATACATGGATGATATAGTAGTCAAGACCAAGGACAAATCTACCCTCTTTCAAGACTTGGAAGAAACATTTGCGAACTTGCGCAAAATCAACTTCAAGCTCAATCCCGAGAAGTGTGTATTTGGCGTCCTGTCCGGCAAGCTTCTCGGATTCTTTGTATCTCAACGAGGAATTGAAGCAAATCCCGACAATATCAAAGCAATTGAGCAGATTCAAGCACCAAAAAGCGTCAAAGATGTGCGGTGTCTTGCCGGTTGTGTTGCTGCCTTGAGTAGGTTCATTTCAAGATCCGCTGAGCGCGCCCTGCCGTTTTTCAAGATTTTGAAAAAGGCAGGTCCGATGAAATGGACTCCGGAAGCGAAGGCCGCGCTGCAGGACTTGAAAAGATACCTCTCCTCCTCGCCAACACTAGTTGCGCCTAGTCCGCAAGAGCCGTTGCTGCTATACGTAGCAGCAATGAATCAAGTGGCTAGTGCTGCATTAGTGGCACAGAGGGAAGTCGATGACGAGGAAACAACCACGGCAAGCGACAAACCGGGATCTTCCCCGGCAAGGCCTGGTGCTGACAAGTCACCGACAACGCAAGCAAGTGAAGCTGATCAGCACGTGGTGCCGAAGAAGAAGGTGGTGCCGCGACCCGTGTATTTTGTCAGTTCCCTTCTGCAGGGGGCTAGATCAAGATACTCTGGCGTCCAGAAGCTGCTTTTCGGCCTCCTTATGGCCTCGAGAAAGCTGCGCCACTACTTCCAAGCACACGAAATCACCGTCGTCACTCGCTTCCCGTTGCAACGCATTTTGAGAAATCCAGAGGCAACCGGCAGGATAGTGGAGTGGGCGTTGGAATTTTCAAGCTTTGCACTTAAGTTTGAAAGCACTTCAACCATCCAGAGCAGAGCCTTGGTGGAGTTCATTGCTGAATGGACGCCAACGCAGGACGAAGAGACTCAAGAAACAGCTCTCCCTGGCAAAGAGACAACCAAAGAATGGATCATGTACTTTGACGGTGCTTTCTCGCTGCAAGGCGCCGGTGCCGGAGTGCTGCTTGTCGCACCCACCAGAGAGAACCTCAAGTATGTGGTTCAAATGCACTTTCCCAGAGAGCAAGCTACAAACAACACTGCTGAGTACGAAGGACTCCTTGCCGGTCTTAGGATCGCAGTGGACCTTGGGATCAAAAAATTGATCATCCGCGGTGACTCGCAGCTTGTTGTGAAGCAAGTAAACAAAGATTACCAAAGGCCGTTGATGGAAGCGTATGTGGAAGAAGTGAGGAAATTGGAAGAACACTTTGACGGGTTGCAAACAGAGCACATCCCTCATGCGGAAAACAGCATTGCTGATAGCCTGTCAAAGTGTGCCACTCAAAAGCTTCCCATGGAACCGGGAACGTTTGTGCTCCATTTGAATCAACCAACAGTCACTCCATCAGCGCAGGCCAGTAAGAGAAGGAAGTTGAATACCGGCAAGTATTTTCCGGCAGAGCTCCTGGAAGCCGCCAGCAGGGATGTTACCGGGAACAACGACACGGTTGCCGGTGAGCAGCCGCTTAGCGCGGAACCCCAGGTTCTTGTCGCAGAAGCAGGCGCTCCCGTGGCCGAAGAGATGCCTTTAGTCCTTGTCGTCGAGCCGCAGGCAACGGCATGGGCACAACAGATAGTCCGTTTCCTTCAAACATGAGAACGTCCCGATGAGCAAGAAGAAGCTGAGAGAGTAGCCCGTCAGTCAAATATGTACCAGTTTGTGGATAGCATCCTGTACAGAAAACGACCAAACGGCGTGAAACTGAAGTGCATTTGCCGGGAAGACGGACTAAAGCTGTTGGCGGAGATACACGGAGGCATATGTGGCTCTCACATAGGATCAAGGGCACTTGCCGGTAAAGCTTTCCGGCAAGGCTTCTATTGGCCCACTGCCCTCCAGGATGCGACTGAGCTAGTAACCAAGTGTGAAGCATGCTAGTTCCATTCGAAGAACATACATTAGCCAGCTCAAGCTCTCCAGAAAATCCCTCTCTCCTGGCCCTTTTCGGTCTGGGGGCTCGATATCTTGGGCCCCTTCCCCCATGCTGCCTGGGGCTTTGAGTTCTTGTACGTCGCAATCGACAAGTTCACAAAGTGGCCTGAAGTGGAGCCAGTGAGGAAGGTGACAGCGCAATCAGCTGTCAAGTTCTTCAAAGGATTAGTTTGCCGTTTTGGGGTTCCTAACAGAATCATCACCGACAACGGCACACAATTTATGAGCCGCACCTTCATGCAGTATATCCAAGACCTTGGCAGCAAAATATGTTTTGCATCTGTTGCTCACCCGAGAAGCAACGGCCAAGCGGAAAGGATGAATGCTAAAGTGCTGCGTGGCCTCAAGACAAGAACCTTTGACAAGCTGCGCAAGTGTGGAAGACATTGGATTGATGAGTTGTCGGCGGTTCTTTGGTCACTCAGGACGACACCAAATCGAGCTACCGGCCAAACACCCTTCTCCCTAATCTATGGTGCAGAAGCGGTGCTCCCCACAGAACTCATATACGGGTCACCTCGAGTGCTCGCTTACGATGAAGCTGAGCAAGAGCAATTGTGGCAAGACGACGCATTGCTCCTTGAGGAAGATCATCTTCGGGCGGCTGTGCGAGCTGCACGCTACCAGCAAGCCTTGCACCGCTATCATAGCCGCAAAGTGCACGCCCGAAGCCTTGAGGAAGGCGACCTTTTTCTTCGGCGCGTTCAGTCCGCCAAGGGATCAAACAAGTTGACGCCGAAGTGGGAAGGCCCTTATCAGGTAGTACGAGTCACCAGACCTGGCGCAGTCCGTCTGGAGACCAAAGATGGCATTGAAGTGCAAAACTCATGGAATATTGAGCATCTTCGCAAGTTCTACCCATAAGGAGCAGTTGCCGGGACACCTCCCGGCAATCCCTTTTGTACAAGCTTTGTCGGCGAGACATGTAACCCTTTGTACAAAGCCAGGTGCAGACCCTGTGCATAATAAAGCTAAGTGTTTCGCAACTCCTCATACATATTCATTTATATGTGGATACATGTGATGTTGTGATTTACACTATAGTTTGTATGGAATGACTGATGGACCGTCAAGGTTCCCAAACCACCATTTTCTCTTCTTTCTTTTTCTTAAAAGGATAGAAGGATCCCTCGCGTGCAAGTTTCCCGGGGGGAGTGGAGATGGGGTACCATTTTAATGACATTTAAGTGATCATCTCATGCAACGAGAAAAACGACGCAATGAAAAGCTAAGTTGAAAAACTTTGAAATTTTTTCCTTGTTACATTCGCGATTTACCTTGAACGATTCTATGCTTTGTATGAGAAACCTGCACGCGAAGGAACCTTGTCACGATCGGTCTACGCTCTAGCTTGCCTTGAGTCCGCTCGGCAAGCTTAGCAGCTGCATTCTGGCCCGGCAAGTTACCTTGCCGGCAGCGGCACTTCCAGCAGGCTGCTAAGGACCCATTCCTCAAAGCGCTCGTGGCAAGTGTGCGCACCGGCAAGCTTCCAAACAAGCATAGGGAACACGATCATACAGAGGCAAAACAAGACAAGGGAAATATCACGCATTTACTTAAACCCGATGAATGATAGAAGAGGTACTCGATTACATTTTCGTTGGCCCTTTGCCAGGGTTTATTTCGAGTGCAAGGATGGCAAAAGGGGCGCCTAGGCGGAGTCCGGCTTGATCCCGGAAGGCCAGATGATGGTGCTGCCGGCGATCAGCTAGACTCTTCACGGTCGTCTTCGATCTTCACGCCCGGAGAGCCGTCGTCATCGCCGTCATCATCGTCATCCTCAGCATCGCTGAAGGAAGCGGTGTCGCTGTCGCTCGAGCTTTCCGCGCAGCACTCCAGACGAGCGCCTGAAGCCCCGAAGAACTTCACGACAAGCGTGTCTAGTCCATCCAGCCTGAAGTGAAGGAGGTGCCCTTGCCCTAAGCAACGGGCACGGGCAAAGAATTTCCACCCACGCGTGAGGTACATAATACCATTGTTGGAGGCATCAATGGTTACCCAGACCGGGCCGTTGCAGCAACCATCCACGCGCAGCCTTAGGCCGCGCAGTGGCGGCCTTCCATCTCCCTAGCTGTAACAGCCCGGGACCGACGCTCCAGAAGATTCCCATTTTTGCCGCTGTCGTCGTGTGATTCGTTTCATCGTCGCATTCATCATCGCATCATTCGCATCATGTGCATGGCATCGTCACCTGTTTTCGAAAACTTGCATCCGTTCGTAGTTGCCGGTTCGCTCCGTTCGTGTCGTCGACCGTTTTGAGACCAACCACACACGCACGCGCCCGCGGCATCGGTTTATTATCGGACGCTTTCGGTATTTCAAAATCATGTCACGGGCCGCAACCTCCCTCTCTTCTTGGCCCAACCACCTCTCCACAGCCCACTAGCCCAACTAGCTTGCCCCTTCGTTCGTGGTCATCGGATCGCGATCGGACGGACGAGACTCAACCCACCCTAGATCATTCCCTATATATAGCCACCCCATGGAGAGAGCCTCACTCTCTAGGGTTTCCCCCTTGCCAAATTGCAGCCACACCCCTAGAAAAACCCACCTGCTAGCCCTCCTCCTCCAGATCCCGCAGCCCCAACCATCTGCCCATTTTCGGCCCTCGGATCGCGATCTAGAGGCTGAAAATCACCCAAACCCCACCTACCGGACATGTCCGGCGGCCAACCCGGACATGTCCGGGCGACCACAGCCGCCGCCGCCCGCAGCCAGGGAAGCTCCCGAGCCCGAGCTCCCCGCACCCGATGCCATCCAGCTTCGCCTCGCGCCGCCGTCCGGCAAGGTCGCCGGAGCACCGTTCGCCGGAGCCTGACCGCCGTCCCTCTCCGTCTTCTTCCTCTTCTCTCCATCTCCTCACCTCCCGCTGGTCTTCTCCTCCCGCAGGTCAGCCTCGCCTGCCATGGTTGCCTCCAGGAGCTCGCCGCTGCGCCGTGGGCCTCGCCGCCGGCCGGATCCGGCCAGATCCGGGCCGCGGGACCCCATCCCCGACCTTGCCGCCCCTGGACCCCGCCAGAGAACCTCGCGAGCTGTCGTCGCCGTCGCCTGGCAAGGGTCTCCTGTCCCTATCGGGATCGAGGCGCCCGATCCGTCGCGTTGACCGCACGAGGGGCCGCGTGGGCCACCGGTCCGCAGGGGCCAGGCCACTCCATCGCCTCGTCCGGCCTTCCTCTCCTTCGTGTGGGCCGAAGCCCATGGTGAGCGCCCCCTAAGCCCCGCCCTAGGCACGTTTTTATATCCAGCGCTCGGAGATTCAGCCCGTTGTGTTTTTTTTTCCTATGAGCGAATTTAGTAATTATCTATTGCATTGCATAATTTCAGAGAAATGTCATATTTCGCATTGCTCTTAGATAAATAACCGTGCATCGCATGTAACACTTTTATATATGTAAAACGTGTAGAATTTTGTGAAGATCCATAATACCGCACTTTCATCCATGATAATAATAATTGACATGCCATTTTCTGTTAATTGCATAATTGTCATGGTTTTGCATTGCGCTTAATTACTTGACCGTGCATCGGGATTTAATCCAATCATATTTTAAAAAAGTTCATATTATCGGCATCGCATTTTCATGCATGACAAACCTGCTCATAGAAATATTTGCATTTAACTTGCATTTATAATTGCTAGAAAGGGGATTAGGCCATACTTGCATAATTAATTGTGACGTTTTTTCCCACATGAACCTATGCATATTATATGTGTTTTCGGGGTAGGAAAATCCATAGAATTTAACTGTGCATTTAGTTTTGTCATTGGAGGAAGTTCTTGTGCATGTCATTTTTGCCATGATGCCCTTTTGTCTATTTCGTGGGATTTAATCCATGCATGATATGAAATAATTTTGAACATGAGATATGCCTTGGTCATGTGAGCTAGGCCCTGGTATTTTTGGTTGTCATAGAAATGCATGTTTAGGTGTTGTTTTCTTGTTGCCAACATGCTATAAAAATCTGATGTTTTGAGGGTCCAAAATATTTCTAAGTCTGGAAATCTGTTATTTTGTTGCTATGTTGTCATGTGATTTGCTAGTGTTCTAGGAGTCTTTTGGTGATGCCACCATGGAGTCTTTTATTAAGCATGTTATGCTCTACCATGTTGTGTCAATAGCTTGCATGAATAGGTTTTGCATCATAATTAAATCTGTTGCTCAATATGTCAATCTGTTAAAAACTGCTGCTCATGACTAGCCTAATTTTCACTAAGTCTGAGAATCTGTTTTCTTCAATATGCCATGTTGTGTTGATGGTTGCCATGAATCTGAGCATAATTTGATGTTGCCCTAATGTAATGATTTGTAGTGCATCATGTCTACTACCATGCTGTTAATTTTCATGCCATTATATGCCCTGTAGCATATAGTTTTACTGCTGTCAATATGCCTCCATGAAAATCTGCCATGCTAAAAACGTTATTTTCACTAAGTCCTAATCTGCCATATTTTGTTGCCATGTTGTGAGCTTCGTACCATGTGATCCATGACTCTTTTGAGTATTATATGTGAAGATGAAATGATGTGTGTGTTGTAAGCTACTGCCCCATGCTTAGCTTGTGCATTTTAGAATCTTGTACCTTGTTGTTTTCATGTGTGCAAAACGTTATCTTGCTGTTTTGGGCAGATTTGAACAAAAACTTGTGTTGCTTGTTGTGGTTGAACCGTAGCTCCGTTTTGAACATGTTGCATATGAAACTTGCTTAGAATTTCATGTAGTTTCATAATAACTTGCTGCATCTATCATTAACATGTTTGTGGTGGGTGTTTGCATGCATTTGCATTCATGTCATATGCATCTTGCGGATGTCATATCTTTTAGACCGTAGCTCCGTTTCAAACATTCTATATATGTAAACATATGGGGTCGTTTCGGAAATGCTATATGTTGTTTCCGGCCTCATTTAATATGCCTAGATTTGTAGTTTACTTATGCTTCACCTCTTGCCATGTTTAACAACATTTAATATTGTTGTGTACCTAAACGAGAGTGAACTAAATATTCAAATGTGGAGTTTCGTCAATATGCAACTCGTTGCATATTGAGCTTCACTTAATGTGTAGTGTTTGTTTGTTGTGATTGCCATGCCTTGCATATTTAAACCGGACATGCATCATAATTGCTGCGCATCATGTCATGCATTTGTTGTGGTGTTCCCGTGTGTTGATTGTTGTTTCCGATTGCTTCTTCTCGATAGAGTTCCGAAACCGCTTCGGAGTGTGAGGATTCGTTCGTCTACGTTGCTTCGCCTTCTTCATGGACTCGTTCTTCTTCCAAGCGGGATCTCAGGCAAGATGATCATTTCCCTGGATACCATTACTATCATTGCCATGCTAGTTGTCTCGTTTCTATCGCCGTCTCGCTACCTACCATTTGTATGTCAAGCCTCCCAAATTGCCATGAAAAGCCTCTAACCCCTTCACATCCCAGCAAACATTGTTTGGCTATGTTACTGCTTGCTCAGCCCTTCTTATAGCGTTGCTAATTGCAGGTGCATTTGTTTCCAGCTATCACAATATTATTGCTATTTAATTTAATGCACATATATACTTGGTAAAGGGTGGAAGGCTTGGCCTTTTGCTCGGTGTTTTGTTCCACTCTTGCCGCCCTAGTTACTTGTGTACCGGTGTTATGTTCCATAAATGAGCGCTCCTTACATGCGCGGGGTTGTTATGGGGACCCCCTTGATTTTCGTTTTAGGATAAAACTTGTCTGGCAAGGCCCAACATTGGTACTACATTTGCCTAATAACTAATAAAATTGCATAGGGGCTTTCTGGACCCCGAGGATCTTTAATCAACAACCCGGGCCAGTGCTCCTCATGAGTGTTGGTCCAAACTAGAGCACCGTGCGGGGCCAACCCGGGGCAACTCGGGAGATGTCTATCAGGCCACCGTACGCTTCGCTTATCTGTCGTGTCCTAAGAACGAGATACGCGGCTCCTATCGGGTTCGTCGACACGTCGGGCGGTCTTGCTGGACTTGTTTTACCTTTCTCGAACGTCTTGTGCGAGGAATTCCGATACTTTGGGCTATCTCGAGGTTGAGGTTTTCCAATGGAATTGCCTAGGAAGATCACGAGATTCGTGGTCGAGGTTATTCTCGCTGCGTGTGGTTAATTTGTGATGGATGAGTTGGAGCACCCCTGCAGGGTTAAATCTTTCGGAAAGCCGTGCCCACGGTTATGTGGCAAACTTGGAAACTTTGTTTAACACCCGGTCATAGCAAACTTGAAGTAAACTCAAATAAAATACACCAACCGTGTGCGTAACCGTGACTGTCTCTTCTCGTGAGTCCTTATCCGAGAGAGAACACGGTGGGGTTATGTTTGACGTAAGTAGGTGTTCAGGGTCTCTTAGAGATCATTACTAGTTCACGTCCGTTTATTCGACAATCATCCCCCTCTATTCTTGTACTCGTAAGTTAGCCACTCAAATATATGCTTAGTCGCTTGCTGCAACCTCACCACTTAACCTTACCTCACCCATTAAGCTTTAATAGTCTTGATACCCTTGGAAATGAGATTGCTGAGTCCCCGTGGCTCACAGATTACTACAACAACAGTTGCAGGTACAGGTAATGCGATGATATGACCTGAGCGCGATGCTTTGTTTGATTTGGAGTTCTTCTTCTTCTTCTTCATCGATCTAGGATGGGTTCCAGGCGGCAGCCTGGGATAGCAAGGATGGATGTCATTTTATCGTTTGTTTTCGTCCGTACTCGGACCCTGCTCTTCTGTATGATGTTTGTATTTGATGTTGTATTGATGTGATGTTGATGTAGCTTGTGGCGAGTGTAAGCCAATTCCATATACTCACCTCTTCTGTACATGTACTTGTAATGATATCCATTCTTGCAACACGACGAGATGCGCTTCTATCCCTGTCGAGGCCCTCGTGCCAAAAATAAGGATAGGATCGCATCTTGGGTGTGACACTAGCGAAAGGGCGAGGAAGCCGCAGCCAGCTCCGCGGCTGATCGCACAGCTCCAAGACGAACTCTTGCGCCGTGTCCTCCGTGTGGCCTTCCGCCGGTGGAGGAGGGGCCGAAGACGGAGCTGCAAGCGCCCCGCCACGGCTGCCCTGACCGCGGGCACCGCGTCGTCCGTGACCACGGGCCGCGGCGCTCCCTTGAGCGCTGGAGCTAGCCTCTGCAGCTGCGGCCAAAGCATGAGCATGGAGCCGAGGAGAAGCTCTCGCCGTGGCAGCAGAGACACGGACACGTCCTCTCCCTCTCGCCATGCCGTCGTCAGATGCGGGGGGGGAGAGGATGAGAGAAAGAGACGACGGTTGCTGAGGATCAAGGCGGGAGGGGATGAGTGAGCATCGCATCCCGCAGTCCCCTCTTTATCGGGGGAGTGCGGGGGGCTGGCTCTTCACCGTCTTTGGACGGCCACCCACGTTCGCCAATCCCACGTCCTGCGCTCTGGCCGGGCGCATTACTCCAGCAACCGCCCACGTTCGCCAGTCCCGCGCCCTGCGCCCCTTGGCCCGGTGCGTCACTCCAACGGCCGCCCTTCTCCACCAACCCGCTGCCCTGCATGCATGCAGACGCGCGTGATGGAGGGGCGCAAAAAAAAGGAGAAGTAAAGACAGACATGGCAGTTATCCTTTGCCACGCGTGGCTATGCGCCCGTTCGATTTGAACCAACGGCACCCCGCATGTGGGCGTACCCCTGGTCTGAGCACACCTACAGGCCGTCCACCCGACGACAAGGTTTGCCGGGAGGTGACCAAGAGCACACCCAAGACCAGACTAAGGAAGAAGCAAAGAAGATCTCAAAAGATGATAACCATCATGATGAAAATTACAACGGCAGTTTTATTTATCTCTACCACCATACTCTATTCCACCCATAGTGCTATATCCATGGCTTGCGCTCATGTATTGCGTGGGAGTTGAAAAAGCTGAAGCGCGTTAAAAAGTATGAACCAATTGCTTGGCTAAAACCAGGGTAGTGCATGATAAATATTTTGTGTGAAGAAGATGGAGCATGACAGGATTGTATGATTTTGTGGGGATAACGTTCTTTAGCATGTCTATTTTGAAAGACATGACTGTTTATTAGTATGCCTGAGTATTGATGTCTTTATATCAAATTATTGACTATTGCTTTGAATCACTTGGATCTTATTATTCATACCGTAAGAGAGAGATTACATGACGAAACATGATAGGTCCAAATAATGCACAGACACGCGGCGGGAAACTGCCGCTGTAATTTTCGTCATGATGGTCATCCTGTCTCTTTGAGATCTTCTTTGCTTCCTCATTAATCTGAATTCGGGTGTGTTCTCGGTCATCTTCCGGCAACCCTTGCCATCGAACGGGCGGCTGCTTAGTGCGCTCATAGGTGGAGCACCGCGGGTTCAAACTGTACCAGCACACGGCGACGCGTGGCAAAGGATGACTGCCATGTCCGTCTTTACTCCTCCTTTTTCTGTGCCTCTCCATCACGCGCACTTGCATGCATGCAAGGCAGCGGATTGGTGGAGAAGGGCGGCCTTTGGAGTGACGCACCGGGCCAGGGGGCGCAGGGCGCGGGATTGGCGATCGTGGGTGGTTGCTGGAGTAATGCGCCCGGCCAGAGCGCAGGTCGTGGGATTGGCGAACATGGGCGGCCGCCCGAAGACGGTGAGGAGCCAGCCTCCCGTACTCCCCTTATAAAGAGGGGACTGCGGGATGCGATACTCACTCATCTCTTTCTGCCTCAATCTCCAGCGACTGTTGCCTCTTTCTTGTATCTTCTTCCTCCGCATCTGACGACGGCATGGCGAGGGGAAGGGGTCGCGGTCGTGCTTCCGCCACCGTGGCGAGAGCTTCTTCTCGGCTCCAAGCTCCTGCTTCGGTTGGAGCTGCGGAGGCTGGCTCCAGTGCTCAAGGGAGGGCCGTGACCCGTGGCCGTGGGCGACGAGGCGCCCGTGGTCGGGGCGGCCACGTCGGGGCGCTTGCCGCTCCGTCTTTGGCCCTTCCTCCACCGGCAAAAGGCCACACGGTCGATACGGCGGAAGATTTCATCTTGGAACTACGCGACCAGCCGCGGAGCTGGCTACGGCTCCCTCGCCCTTTTGCTAGGGAGATGGAAGGCCGCCACCTGCACGGCTTATGGCTGCGCGTGGACGATTGCTCCAACGGCCCGGTCCGGGTGACCGTTGAGACTTCCAACAACGGCATCATGTACCTCACGCGCGGGTGGAAATCCTGTGCCCGTGCCCGTTGTTTGGGGCAGGGGCACCTCCTTCACTTCAGGCTAGATGGACTAGACACGCTCGTCGTGAAGTTCTTCGGGGCTTCAGGCGCTCGTCTGGAGTGCTGCGTGGAGAGCTCGAGCGACAGCGACACCGCTTCCTCCAGCGATGCTGAGGATGACGATGATGACGGCGATGACGACGGCTCTCTGGGCGTGAAGATTGAAGACGACGGCGAAGAGTCTGGCTGATCGCCGGTAGCACCATCATCTGGCCTTCCAGGAACAAGCCGGACTCCACCTAGGCACCCCTTTTGCCCTCTTCGCACTCGAGATAAACCCTGGCAAAGGGCCGACGAAAATGTAATCAAGTACCTTTTCAATGAATATCTAGTGTTTGCCGGGTTTTAATAAATGCATGCTATTTCCCTTGTTTTATTTTGCCTTTGTATGATTGTGTTCCCTACGCTTATTGGAAGCTTGCCGGTGCGCACACTCGCCATGAGCGCTTCGAGGAACGGGTCCTTAGCAGCCTGCTGGAAGTGCCGCCGCCGGCAAGGTAACTTGCCGGGTCAGAATGCAGCTACTAGCCTTGCCGAGCGGACTCAAGGCAAGCTAGAGCGCAGACCGATCGCGACAAGGTTCCTCTCGCGTGCAGGTTTTTCATACAGAGCACAAAATTGTTCAAGGGAAATTGCGAATGTAACAAGGAAATTTTTTCAAAGTTTTTCAACTTAGCTTTTCCTTGCATTGCTTCTCTTGTATGAAATGAACTCTTGAATGTCATTAGAAATGGTACCCATCTCCACCTCCACCTCCCCCGGGAAACTTGCGCGCGAGGGATCCTTCTGTCCTTTTAAGAAGAAAGAAGAGAAAAAGAGTGGGTTGGGAACCTTGACGGTCCAACAGTAGCTCCACAAAAACTAAGGTGTAAGTCACAATCATCACTTGTATCACATATAGAACGAATATGTACGAGGAGTTGCAAAATACTTAGCTTTATTATGCACAGGATCTGCGCCTGGCTCTGTACGAAGGGTTACATGTCTTGCCGACAAAGCTTGTACAAAAGGGGTTGCCGGGAGGCCCGACAACTGCGCCTTATGGGTAAAACTTGCAAAGATGCTCAATATTCCATGAGTTTTGCACTGGGGTGCCATCTTCGGTCTCTAGACGGACTGTGCCAGGTCTGGTGACTCGTGCTACCCGATAAGGGCCTTCCCACTTCGGCGTCAACTTGTTTGATCCCTTGGCGGACTGAATGTGCCGAAGAACAAGGTCGCCTTCCTCAAGGCTTCGGGCATGCACTTTGTGGCTATGGTAGCGACGCAAGGCTTGCTGGTAACGTGCAGCTTGCACAGCCGCCCGAAGATGATCTTCCTCAAGGAGCAATGCGTCGTCTTGCCGCAGCTGCTCTTGCTCAACTTCATCGTAAGCGAGCACTCGAGGTGACCCGTATATGAGTTCCGTGGGGAGTACCGCTTCTGCACCATAAATTAGGGTGAAGGGTGTTTGGCCGGTAGCTCGATTTGGTGTCGTTCTGAGTGACCAAAGAACCGCCAGCAACTCATCAATCCAGTGCCTTCCACACTTGCGCAGCTTGTCAAAGGTTCTCGTCTTGAGGCCACGCAGCACTTCCGCATTCATCCTTTCCGCCTGGCAGGTGCTTCTCGGGTGAGCAACGAACGTTAAACAGATCTTGCTGCCAAGGTCTTGGATATACTGCATGAAGGTGCGGCTCGTGAATTGTGTGCCATTGTCGGTGATGATTCTGTTAGGAACTCCAAAACGGCAAACTAATCCTTTGAAGAACTTGACGGCTGATTGCGCTGTCACCTTCCTCACCGGCTCCACTTCAGGCCACTTTGTGAACTTGTCAATTGCAACATACAAGAACTCAAAGCCCCCGACAGCACGGGGGAAGGGGCCCAAGATATCGAGCCCCCAGACCGAAAAGGGCCAGGAGAGAGGGATTGTTTGGAGAGCTTGAGCTGGCTGATGCATGTTCTTTGAATGGAACTGGCATGCTTCACACTTGGTTACTAGCTCAGTCGCAGCCTGGAGTGCAGTGGGCCAATAGACGCCTTGCCGGAATGCTTTGCCGGCAAGTGCCCTTGATCCTATGTGAGAGCCACATATGCCTCCGTGTATCTCTGCCAACAGCTTTAGTCCATCTTCCCGGCAAATACACTTCAATTTCACGCCGTTTGGTCGTTTTCTGTACAGGATGTTATCCACAAACTGATACATACTTGACTGAAGTGCTACTTTCTCTGCTTCTTCTTGCTCATCGGGAAGTTCTCCTATTTGAAGGAACCGAACTATTTGCTGTGCCCATGCCGGAGCCTGCGGCTTGGCGACAAGGACTAAAGGCATCTCTTCGGCTGCGGGAGCGCTCGCTTCTGCGGCAAGAACCTGGGGTTCTGCGCTAGGCGGCTGCTTACCGGCAACCGTGTCGTTGTTCCCGGCAGCATCCTTGTCGGTGGCTTCCGGGAGCTCTGCCGGAAAATACTTGCCGGTATTCAACTTTCTTCTCTTACTGGCCTGCGTTGATGGGGTGACTGTCGGTTGATTCAAATGGAGCACAAAAGTTCCCGGTTCCACGGGAAGCTTTTGAGCGGCACATTTTGATAGGCTGTCAGCGATGCTGTTTTCCGCACGAGGAATGTGTTCTGTTTGTAACCCGTCAAAGTGTTCTTCCAATTTCCTCACTTCTTCCACGTACGCTTCCATCAACGGGCTCTGGTAATCTTTGTTGACTTGCTTCACAACAAGCTGCGAGTCACCGCGGACGTTCAATTTTTTGATACCAAGGTCCATTGCAATCCTATGACCGGCAAGGAGTCCTTTGTACTCAGCAGTGTTGTTTGTAGCTTGCTCCCTGGGGAAGTGCATTTGAACCACATACTTGAGGTGCTCTGCGGTGGGTGCGACAAGCAGCACTCCGGCACCGGTGCCTTGCAGCGAGAAGGCACCATCAAAGTACATGATCCATTCCTTCGCCATTTCCTTGCCGGGGAGAGCTGTTTCTTGAATTTCTTCATCTTGCGTTGGTGTCCATTCTGCAATGAATTCCGCCAAAGCTCTGCTCTGAATAGTTGAAGTGCTTTCAAACTTGAGTGCAAAGCTTGACAATTCCAACGCCCACTCCACTATCCTGCCAGTTGCCTCTGGATACCTCAAGATGTGTTACAATGGAAAGCGGGTGACGACGGTGATTTCGTGCGCTTGGAAGTAGTGACGCAGCTTTCTCGAGGCCATAAGAAGACCGAAAAGCAACTTCTGCACCCCAGAGTATCTCGATCTAGCCCCCTGCAGAAGGGAACTGACGAAGTATATCGGTCGCTGCACCACTTTCTTCTTCGGCACTGTTTGTTGATTATCTGCATTTGTCTGCGCTGTTCTTGACTTGTCGGCACCATGATTTTTCGGAGAAGATTCTGGTTTGTCGTTGGATAGGTTTGCTGCGGTTACTTCCTCGTCACCGGGTTCCCTCTGCGCCACTAATGCAGCACTAGCCACTTGATTCGTTGCCGCTACGTATAGCAGCAACGGCTCTTGTGGTCTTGGCGCAACTAGTGTTGGCGCGGAGGAGAGGTATCTTTTCAAGTCCTGCAGCGCGGCCTCCGCTTCCGAAGTCCATTTCATCGGACCTGCCTTTTTCAAAACCTTGAAAAACGGCAGGGCACGCTCAGCGGATCTTGAAATGAACCTACTCAAGGCCGCAACACAACCGGCAAGACGCCGCACATCTTTGACGCTTTTCAGTGCTCGAATCTCCTCATTCGCTTTGATCTTGTCGGGATTTGCTTCAATTCCTCGTTGAGTTACAAAGAACCCGAGAAGCTTGCCGGATGGAAAGCCAAACACGCACTTCTCGGGGTTGAGCTTCAAGTTGATTTTGCACAAGTTAGCAAACGTTTCTTCCAAATCTTAAATGAGGGTAGACTTGTCCTTGGTCTTGACCACAATGTCATCCATGTATGCTTCCAGATTCCTGTGCAGCTGGGGCTCAAAACCAATCTGGACTGCTCTTGCAAATGTTGAACCGGCACTCTTTAACCCAAAAGGCATACACACAAAGCAGTACGTGCCACAGGGAGTAATGAATGCGGTTTTCTCCTCATCCTCCTTGGTCATGAATATCTGATGGTATCCAGAGTAGGCATCAAGGAAGGAGAGCAAATCGCAGCTGGAAGTAGAGTCTACAATTTGATCAATGCGCGGCAAAGGGAAAGGATCCTTCGGACATGCTTTGTTAATATCAGTGTAGTCGATATTAAGCCTCCACTTTCCGTTTGCTTTGCGCACCACCACTGGATTTGCCAGCCAAGTGGGATGTAACACTCCTCTGACCAGGCCTGCTGCTTCAAGCTTCTTGATCTCTTCAGTGATAAACTGTTGTCGTTCTAACGCTTGCTTCCGAAATTTTTGCTTGATGGGCCGGGCGTGGGGATAGATAGCAAGGTGGTGCTCAATTACCTCCCTGGGAACGCCGGGGATGCCAGATGGTCGCCATGCAAACACATCGACATTTGCCCGTAGGAAGGCAACGAGCGCGCTTTCCTATTTGCTGTCAAGGGTGGCACTGATGGTGAAGGTACCGTCAGTGCCGTCCTCCCTCGCCGGTACCTTCTTGGTTGCCGGTGCAGTGGCTTTGGAATTTCTTGCTGGCAGAGCACTCCGATAAGTCTTCAACAGGCGCGCAGCACTCCGAAGAGGCGCGCTTCCCGGAATCCTTGCTAGAGGTCTTGCCGGACTTCTTCTTTTTCCTTTTTCATGGTGGGAGTTGGCGCCTCGGCGGCCTCTGCTGCAACCGCATCTCTGTACATCTTGTCGACGCAAATGACTGCATCTTTCTTGTCGGAGTTGATGGAAATGACACCCATCGGCCCTGGCATCTTCAACGTGTTGTAAGCATAGTGAGATGCTGCCATAAATTTTGCCAGGGCTGGGCGGCCAAGAATTCCATTGTACGGCAAGGGGATCTTGACGACGTCAAAGACAATCTTTTCCATCTTGTAGTTCAGTTCTCCGCCAAACGTCACCGGCAATGTGATCTTTCCCTTGGGCTGGCTTCTTCCCGGGTTTACTCCTTGAAACGTGCCCGTTTTCTCGAGTTCCTCATCGGGGATCTGTAGCCTCTTGATAACTTCTGGAAAGATCAGGTTCAGACCGGCCCCACCGTTAAGTAACATCTTTGTTACCTGGAGGTTGCGAATTGTTGGTGAAACCAACAACGGCAAACACCCGACCGCAGTTATGCGATCGGGGTGATCCTCAACATAAAAATGATAGGCGTGTGTGACCATTTGAGTGGCTTCTGAGAGCCCATCGCCGGTTCCACCGTATTAACCTCACGCGCCCACTGCTTAAGTTGGCGGTGAGAGGAGTGTAAGGATGCCCCTCCGTCAATGCACATGGCGTCGGTTGCCTTCTGGAATTCTTGTTCGCTGGTCTCATCATCATCCTCTTCGTCACTTCCATCATCCTCTTCTTTCTTGTCTCGGCCTCTGGCAGGCTTCTCTTTCTGCTGCTTAGCCTTGCCGCGGCGGCCCCCTCGACCGCCACGGCCCTTTTTTCCGGATCCACCAATACCATCTTGACCCTTTTCCTTGTCGCGCTTTTCGTATTCAGCTTTCTGCTTCTCAACAAGGTGCTCGACTTGCCAGCATTCTTGGAGATCGTGGCCTTTGGTACGGTGAATCTTGCAGTACGGCCCATCTGACTTGCCGGCCTTCTCGTTTGCCACCGCCTCCTGGCAAGCGTCGCATACAGCAGCCTCCTTGCCGGAGTTCTCAGTTTTGGCTTTCTTGGCGGACTCGGAGTTGCCGAAGCCTTCGACAGCCATAACAGTTTTGCCCTTGTGCTTTCTATTGCACTTCTGGCCTTTCTTTCCCGGGGTGACAGCATCATCGTCCTCAGAATCTACTTCGGCACCAGCATCCTCCCCGGGAAGCCTTCTTCCTTCCTCAGCACATGCACACTTATCCGCCAACGTGTAGAGCTCGTTGACGGTCTTGGGCAACTTGACGTTCATTTTCTCCCGCATCCTCCGATTGCGCACATTCGTGTGAAAGGCGACAATCATGGCTGCAGGGTGCACATCTGGAATATTACGGTGCACACGGCTGAACCTCTAGATGTACTTGCGTAAAGTTTCACCATCTCTTTGCGGGATCACCTGTAAGTCGTTGGGCTGTCCAGGGGCTTTGTGGCCCCCGGTAAAGGCACCAACGAACTCGTTGCAGAGATCTGACCATGAAGAAATGGAGTTCTCCGGCAAATTCATCAGCCAAGACCTCATGTTGGGTTTCAGTACCAACGGGAAGTAGTTGGCGAGGATTTTCTCATCTTTTCGCCCGACGGCTTGCACGGCGATCGTGTATATGCCCAGAAACTCTGCCGGGTTTAGCTTGCCGTCATACTTTTCTGGCACTTCTGGCTTGAAGGCTTGAACGGACGGCCATCGGACTTGCCGCAGCTCACGGGTGAAGGCGGGACATCCAATCTCGTAGGGTAGATATCCGCCAACCCTTGGCGCAGGCTCATCAACGATGGGGCCGTTGCGCGCGTCGGATTGACGACGCGCCTCCCAGCGCCGTTCGATGGTGGTGCGGGCGTCTTCTGCCCGCCTGTCTCGCAGCACTTGCCGCTGATCTTTCCGCGCTCGCGGATCCGAAGAGGCCATCGACACCTCGTCGGGCTCCAAGGATCGCTGGGCTTGCTGCGGTCGTTGGCGTTGTTGCTGCTGAGATTGTTGCCGCTGAGGTGATTGCACCGTTAGCGCGGCACCGTCAGTGCGGCCATCAACTGGGTTTGCCGGTGCCATTTGCGGACGCCATGAGGGCTCCGCTTGCTGCGATTTACTGGCCTCGGCGAATCCAATCAAGCTTTGGATGGTGGCTCTCCACTCATCCATCTTCTTCGCCGCTGGAGGGAAGTTTAGCAGCATTTGGGCTCGCGCCATTGCTTCTGCTGCTGTGGCTGGCATGGCCGGAAGCGAAGAACGCGACGTTGCTCTACTCCTGGCAGAGCCAGGAGGAGCGCCATCGCGGTCTTGCTGCCACGACACATGATCAGCAGCAGGTCGTCGTGGGGGAGGCGGTGTCTGAGGATTTGGGATTTGATCAACATGAGTCTTACCGTGAGGTCGCCGCTGCCCAGAGTCGTTGGCGCCACTCGGAGCTGTGCCGCGCCCGTTGTGCGAGGGGCGCGGCGTCTATCCTGAAGCTGCATTGTTGGACGCCGCCGCAGCGGGATCTTGGCTCGCGCCGGCCCGGGCGTTGCCGCTCTGGTGGCTGCGTTCGTCGGCACGGTGAGGAGGTGGAGGAGGAAGAGGTCATCCGTCCACTCCGCCCGTGCCGTCGCGGCTCCGTTCGCCAGAGGATCGAGGAGGTCGACTACCTCCAGCATACTCATCCCCTGTGCCGAACGTGGTGGGCATGACAACTGCACCGCCTGCGCTGGTCGTGCCAACCGCAGTACCCGCGCCGCCTGCGGATGCGTGCGGGGTGGCCGTCATCGTGATGCCCTTCTTCTTGGGCGTGATCGACGACGAGGAAGTTGATGAAGATGATGAAGAAGACGCGCAATCCACTGATCAAGGTTCGCGCAAGCGACGCTACCCCCTACCTGGCGCGCCAAAGATGTCATGGGGTGACGACCATCTATGGGGCCATGCAGCCCCTTGTGGTTCGGCGAGGGAGATCGACGTGCACAAAGAGCATGAACAATGGAGAGCGCAAGGGATTTTACCCAGGTTCGGGCCGCCGAGAAGCCTAAAACCCTATTCCTGCTTTTGGTGTATTAATGGTGTGGGAGCACAGTGCAAGGAGCGCTCCTCCCGGCAAGGTGGGAGGAGCAGCTACACGAGACGTGCCTGTGTTTGTAAGGGGGTCCGAATCCCTCTAACTGTTGCCTTGGCCCTCCTTTTATAGATCAAGGGGTTACCACAGTGGCAAAACAGTAATTACATAGAGATTAGATAGCAAACAGTGCTATCATACCTAACTCTGCCAATTTAGGACAAAGGCATTAAATGTGCCGTTAGGTGTCATGTGGAGAGGTAGTCCCGGCAAGGTTTCTGCACCGCTTGCCCAGCTACCTCATATTATCCTGACACGCCTCCCTGACGTGTGTCATTAGAAGCAAATCTTGTCCCAGCGTGCTGACACGTGCCCGATAAGCCTTACCAACCAGCCTGCGCGGTCGACACGTCACCCACTAGCGAACACCTGTGCGGTGAGGTGGAGCGCTGGAGGGCTGGCAGGAGCTTGCCAGTACGGAGCTTGCCGGGTCCTCGCCTTGCCGGCTTAGCCTTGCCGTCAAGGAATGTCTTCATCTTCGGTACTGATCGAATGCTGTGTCTTGAGCTTCTTTCTGGTAGCTTCTGCGACTGGACTCTGAATCTTGGTCTTGACGGTTCCCGGCCAGGCTTGGCCGGCAAGGAGGCTTCCACTGTCTGTGCATAAGTCAGGGTATAAAATACCCATGTTTTATACACCGACACATCTCCTTGCATTTATTTTATTTGCCATTTGCTTCTTGTTTTCATCTCCCCCACTTCTAAAACGTTTTTACAAAAATACAAAAATATTTTTCGTTTGCCATTTTCTTGTTTGCTTGTTATCTTGTTTGCGTAGTCATGATGTCTCAAGAAAATACAAAGTTGTGTGATTTTTCCAATACTAATAATAATGATTTTATTAGTACTCCGATTGCTCCTCCCGCCGCTAGTGCGGAGACTTGTGATATTAATGCCGCTTTGCTAAATCTTGTTATGAAAGAACAATTTTCTGGTGGTCCTAATGAAGATGCTGCATCCCATCTTAACACTTTCGTAGAATTGTCTGACATGCAAAAGAAAAAAGATGTGGATAATGATATTGTGAAATTAAAATTATTCCCGTTCTCATTGAGGGATCGTGCAAAAATTTGGTTCTCATCTTTACCACAAAATAGTATCGATTCTTGGGATAGGTGTAAAGTTGCTTTTATTACCAAGTATTTTCCTCCCGCAAAAATTATTTCTCTTAGAAATAAAATTATGAATTTTAAGCAACTTGATCATGAACATGTTGCCCAATCTTGGGAGAGGATGAAATTAATGATAAGAAATTGCCCTGCTCATGGTTTAAATTTATGGATGATCATACAAAACTTTATGCGGGATTGAATTTTGTTTTTAGAAATCTTTTAGATTCCGCCGCGGGTGGTACTTTTATAGAAATTACTTTGGGGGAAGCGACTAAATTGCTTGATAATATTATGGCAAATTATTCACAATTTCATACTGAAAGAGCTCCTACTAATAAAAAGGTGAATTCTATTGAAGAAATTAATACTTTGAGTGATAAAGTTGATGCGCTTATGAAAATCGTTGCTAGTAAAAATACTCATGTTGATCCTAATGATGTGCCATTGTCCACTTTGATTAAGCAAAATAATGATCCCGTAGATGTGAATTTTGTCTCGCGAAACAATTTCAATAATAATGCTTATAGAGGTAATTTCAACGCTAGACCATTTCCTGGAAATTCCTCTAATAATTATGGTAATCCCTATGGTAATTCTTATAATAATAATAATAGGATGCCCTCTGATCTTGAAAGTAATATTAAAGAATTTATTAATGCTCAAAAAGTTTTCAACACTACGATAGAGGAAAAATTGAGTAAAATTGATGATATGTCTAGGAGCATTGATAGAATTATTCATGATGTGGAAAATCTTAAGACTAAAATTTTTCCACCCGAAATTGATATTAGTGAATCAATTAAAGCTTTATATGTCTCCATGGATGAGAGTAAGAAAAGAACCGCCATGCTAAAAGCTAAACGAGAATTTTTAGAAAAAGCAATTCCTTCCAGTTTCTATCGTAGTAATGATGAAGATATTAAAAATGATTGGTGTTTCATCTATTGATTCTTTGTTTAGAAATATAAAACTTGATGAAAAGGGGACTGAAGAAGAGTCAACTTTAGTTAAAGAGCGTCCCCATAATTCGGAGGGTGAAAATCTTAATGAAAAAATTATTAAAAGTGGGTTTGGAGAGGTCAAAACTTTAAATAGCGATGTGCCCACTCTCTTGGATTACAAAGATTTTAATTATGATAATTGTTCTTTGATTGAGTGCATTTCTTTGTTACAATCCATGCTAAATTCACCCAACGCTTATGAGCAAAACAAGGCTTTTACTAAACACATCGTAGAAGTAATGATGAAAGCGTTAGAAGAAAAGTTAGAACTAGAGATTTCAATTCATTGAAAATTATATCATGAATGGGAACCCACCATTAAAGTTAAAATTAAAAATTATTAGTGCAATGCTTTATGTGATTTGGGTGCTAGCGTTTCCACAATTCCAAAATCTTTATGTGATGTGCTAGGTTTTACCAATATAGATGAATGTTCTCTTAATTTGCATCTTGCGGATTCTACTATTAAAAAACCAATGGGTAGAATTAATGATGTTCTTATTCTTGCAAATAGAAATTATGTGCCCGTTGATTTTATTGTTCTTGATATTGAATGCAATTCTTCTTGCCCCATAATACTTGGTAGACCGTTCTTATGAACCATAGGTGCCGTTCTTGATATGAAAGAAGGGAATATAAAATTTAAGTTTCCAATAAAAAAGGGTATGGAACATCTCCCTAGGAAAATAATTAAAGCACCATATGAATCAATTATGAGGGCCACTTATGGAATCAACTTGAAAGATGACAACACTTGAAACTATGCATTATGCCTAGCAACCCAATGAATAAAATAAATTTTTCTGTTATTTTGTGTTTTCATGTTTAATTTACTGGTATGATTGTGTTTTTGTGTTTTTAATTAGTGTTTGTGCCAAGTAAAGCCTTTAGGATGATTTGGAAGATAGTATAATTGATGCTGTTTGGAAAACAGAAAGTTTTGCATCCAGTGCCCGAATTTTGTTTCTGTACTGAAGCGTCAGAAAAATCTGAAATTTTTACACAGTATTGGTATATGAATTTTCCACGTTTTCCTAATTTTTCAGAATTTTTGGAGTTACATAAGTATGGCTTTTAAATAGATTTCTACAGACTGTTCTGTTTTTGACAGATTCTGTTTTTGATGCACTACTTGCTTGTTTTGATGAATCTATGGATTGTATCGGGGTTGTATAAGCCATGGTGAAGTTAGATTACAGTAGGTATAATGCAAAAATAAAATATGAATGGGTTTGCAATAGTATTTAGAGTAGTGATTTATTTTGTTATACTAACGGAACTCACGAAGGTTTTGTTGAGTTTTGTGTGATTGAAGTTTTCAAGTTTTGTGTGAGATCACGATGGATGAAGGAATAAGGAGTAGAAAAAGCCTAAGCTTGGGGATGCCCGAGGCACCCCAAGGTAATATTCAAGGAAGACTCAAGCGTCTAAGCTTGGGGATGCCCCGGAAGGCATCCCCTCTTTTTCTACCAACAATCGGTAATTTTACTTGGAGCTATATTTTTTTTCGTCACATGATATGAGTTTTGCTTGGAGCGTCTTGTATGATATGAGTCTTTGCTTTGTTTTCTTTTTAGTTTGTCACAATCATCTTTGCTGAACACACCTATTTTGAGAGAGCCACACGTTTATCATCATTTGTTAGAATACTCTATGTGCTTCACTTAATTTTTTTGAGCTAGGCAGTTGCTCTAGTGCTTCACTTAAATCTTTTTGAGCACGGTGGTGGCTATATTTTGAAGAAATAAACTCTCATGCTTCACTTATATTATTTTGAGAGTTGATTGAAATTTTGAAGAAATGAATTCTCATGCTTCACTTATATTATTTTGAGAGTTTATTGAAATTTTGAAGAAATGAATTCTCATGCTTCACTTATATTATTTTGAGAATTGATAAAATTGAAATTTTGAAGAAATATTTGCACTCTCATGCTTCACTTAAATCTTTTTGAGAGTTGATGATAGTAATGGTAATTTGCACAAGATATTAATTTGGTCCCAAAGTGATGAATATTCAAGAGGGATATAATAAAAACTTTCATATAGATCATTGGATATGATAAGTGTGATTCCTTGCAATAGTTTTGCGATATGGAAATGATAATATGTGAGTCATGTTAGTGAGTAATTGTGATTTAGTAATAATATTAGTGTTAAGGTTTGTGATTCCCTATGCATGCACATTAAGTCAATAGTTATGCAACGAAATTATATCCTACTTATGGTGCATTATTCGGTGGTAGTTGTGTTCAATGCATGTTTATGACCGTTTTCGTTTTTTGGTTGGTTGCTTCTCAATCTTTTGCTAGCCTTCATTTGTACTAAGCGGAAATACTTCTTGTGCATCCAAAATCCTTAAACCCAAGTTGTGCCAAATGAGTCCACTATATCTACCTATATGCGGTATTTCAATGCCGTTCCAAGTAAATTTGCGTGTGCCAACTCTAATTTTCAAAAAAAAAATTCTGTTTTGTGTGCCCGTACCGCTCATGAAGCGGCAGGGGGTGGCCATTATTTTCCATGCTAGGTGTGTTATTCTCACGATGAGTGTTTATTCACTTGTCATTGCACGAGAGAGTGGCTGGTAATAGGGATGCCCAGTCCCACAATGAATCAAAAATTAATAACAACAAAATTCCTTGGAAAGTGTTGGTATGGAGGGCACCCGTGGATACGGCTAGCCATGGATTGTGAAAGAATGGTGAAAAGGAAATAAACTTTACTTTCTGTTTGGGAACCGCCTATGATGTGTCTAGCATGGAAAATATTGGGAATTCTCGGTCATTTTCGTTGACAGGAAAAGCATGCCTCTCAAAATATTTTTATCTCTCTAATTTCAGCTTTGAGCTCTGGCACATTAGCAAATCTCTGCTTCCCTCTGTGAAGGGCCTATCTATTTACTTTTATGCAATTTTTATTTTTACTTTGAGTCTCCATCTTCTCTTACAAAAGCACCAACTAGAGAGCACTACTGTCATACTTGTGCATTGTGTGTAGCTAATATTTGAGTGTGTTTCATGAATGGATCAATGGTTGAGCATAATGGGCTAGGAATAACTTTCTTTAGCGTTGATATTTTGAAAGACATGTTTGCTTGTTAGCATGCTTGAGTATTTATATCTTCATGTCAAATTATAGACTATTGCTTTGAATCATTCAAGTCCAATATACATGCTATAAAAGAAAAGAATATGTGATGAATATGATGGGCAGCATTCCACATCAAAAATTCTGTTTTTATCATTTACCTACTCGAGGACGAGCAGAATTAAGCTTGGGGATGTTGATACGTCTCCATTGTATCTATAATTTTTCATTGTTCCATGCTGTTATATTATCAATCTTGGATGTTTTAATAATCATTTACAGCAATTATATATCATTTTTGGAGACTAACCTATTAACTTAGTGCCCAGTGTCAGTTGCTGTTTTCTGCCCTGTTTTTATTTTACAGAAAATCAATACCAAACGAAGTCCAAATGCCACGAAACTTTTTGGAGATTTTTTTTCTAGACAAGATAAACACTAGAAGCTTCGGGGGAGGGCCAGAAGACCCAGGAGGTGGCCACGAGCCACCAGGGCGCGCCTGGGGGGGGGGGGGCAGGCGTGCCCTGGTGCCTCGTGGGCCCCCCTTTGCTCCGTTTGACCTAATTCCACCACTATAAATCCAGGAAAAATCAGAAACCCTCAGGGGAGTCCACGATATACTTTTTCCGCCGCCGCAAGTTTCTGTTCTCGAGAGATCCCATCTGGAGGCCTTCTCCGGTACTCCGACGGAGGGGGAATCTATCACGGAGGGGCTCTACATCAACCTTGCTGCCCTTCCGATGATGCGTGAGTAGTTTACCATAGACGTTCGGGTCCATAGGCAGTAGCTAGATGGCTTCTTCTCTCTTTTTGATCTTCAATACAATGTTCTCCTCGATGTTCTTGGAGTTCTATCCGATGTAATCACTTTTTGCGGTGTGTTTGTTGGGATCCGATGAATTGTGAGTTTATGATCAGATTATCCATGAATTTATTTGAGTCTTTGCTGCACTCTTTTATACATGATTATTATAGCCTCGTATTTCTTCTCCGATCTATTGATTTGGTTTGGCCAACTAGATTGATTTGTCTTGCCATGGGAAGAGGTGCTTTGTAATGGGTTCGATCTTGCGGTGCTCAATCCCAATGACAGAAAGGGACATGACACGTATGTATCGTTGCTATTAAGGGTAAAAAGATGGGGTTTATTCATACGTGAGTTTATCTTGTCAACATCATGTCATCGTTCTTAAGGCATTACTCTGTTCTTTAATGGACTTAATACACTAGATGCATGCTGGATAGCGGTCGATGTGTGGAGTAATAGTAGTAGATGCTGGCAGGAGTCGGTCTACTTGTCTCGGACGTGATGCCTATATACATGATCATTGCCTTGGATATCGTCATGATTATTTGCTTTTCTATCAATTGCCCAACAGTAATTTGTCTACCCACCGTATGCTATTTCCTCGAGAGAAGCCTCTAGTGAAAACTATGGCCCCCGGGTCTATCTAAATCATATTACTAAAACCCTAAAAATATTGCTGCCATTTTCTTTTATTTATTTTATTTTATATTTTTGTTTCAATCTATCCATCTATCATATACAATTTAATCTTACGATTTACCGCCGAGGGATTGACAACCCCTCGTTTGCGTTGGGTGCAAGGATTTGTTGTTTGTGTGTAGGTGCTGCTAATGAGGTGTTGGGTGATTCTCCTACTGGTTCGATAACCTTGGTTTCATAACTGAGGGAAATACTTATCTCTATTGTGCTGCATCATCCCTTCCTCTTCGGGGAAAATACCAACGCAAGCTACAAGTAGCAGCTCGCTGGCCTAGAAGGCTATGATGTCTGGTTAGACAGGCACGACAGAGCTCAGGAGAAGGTGCGGGCCAGGACATTGGCCAACACACGGCCAGCTATGCCTAATTTTCGAGGACCTGCACATCCGGTCTGTTTTACAGACGAGGTCATGGAGCATCAGTTCCTAGAAGGGTTTAAACCCATTAAGATTGACCAATACGACGGGACGACCGACCCGGCTGTCTGGATTGAGGATTTTCTCCTCCACATACATATGGGCCGAGGTGATGACCTCCACGCTATAAAATACCTGCCGCTCAAACTTAAAGGACCGGCAAGGCACTGGCTTAACAGTCTCCCCAGCAATTCTATCGGCAGCTGGGAGGACCTGGAGGAAGCCTTTAGGGCAAACTTCCAGGGCACTTATGTTCGGCCCCCGGACGCCGACGACCTTAGTCATGTCGTCCAGCAGAAGGGCGAATCTGCTCAGAAATTTTGGAATCTGTTCTTAACTAAAAAAGAACCAGATCATCGATTGCCCTGACGCCGAAGCTATTGCCGCATTCAAGCACATCATTCGGGATAAGTGGCTCGCCCGACAGCTCGGGCAGGACAAGCCGAGAACTATGGCGGCTCTTACCTCCTTAATGACCCGCTTTTGCATGGGCGAGGATAGCTGGCTTGCTTGCAGTTCCCACAGGAATGCTCCCAGCACCTTCGAGGCACACGACAGAAATGGTAAACCCAGGCGCAATAGAAACAAGCACCGGAATAAGCATGGTGGCAGCGATACCAAGGACCCAGTAGTCAATGCAGGGTTCAGCGGCCCGTGAGCTGGACCCAAGAATAGGCCCTTTAAAGGGAACAAGGATGGCCCTAGCGCCTTGGACCGAATACTGGATAGGTCCTTCCAAATTCATGGCACCTCGGACAAGCCCGCCAACCACACCAATCGAAATTGTTGGGTGTTTAAGCAAGCCGGCAAAGCAGTTACCAAGGAACCAACCAGGTGCGGGTCCCGCAGCGATGACGAGGATGAACCTCGCAGACCGAGCAGCGGCGGCCAAAAGCAATTCCCTTCCAACGTTAAAAATGTGAACATGATCTATGTCACACATATCCCTAAGAAGGAACGGAAGCGCGCACTTCAGAACGTCTACGCCATCGAGCCTGTAGCACCGAAGTACAACCCTTGGCCAGCTTGCCCGATCACTTTCGACAAGAAGGACCATCCGACCAGTATCTGTCATGGTGGGTTGGCAGCCTTAGTCCTAGACCCCATTATCGATGGATTCCACCTAACCCGCGTCCTAATGGACAGCGGAAGCAGTTTGAACCTAATCTATGCTGACACTGTCAGGAAGATGGGCATCGATTCCTCATGAATTAAGCCCAGCAGCACCACATTCAAAGGTGTTATACCTGGCATGGAGGCCCAATGCACTGGCACCGTAACACTGGAAGTAGTCTTTGACATTGTCCCCTCCCGCAGCGGTTACCACGCCTTGCTCAGCCGTACTGCGTTTGCCTGCTTTAACACAGTGCCGCACTACGCCTATCTGAAGCTTAAGATGCCCGGGCCCCACGGTGTCATTACCATCAATAGTAACACGGAGACCTACCTCCGTACAGAGGAGAGGACAGCGGCTTTCATGGCCGATTTCCAGGTGGCCGAGGAAGCTTCCCGACGTACAGCACGGCAGGCGCTGCTAAGCTCTTCAAAGCGCGTACGCATCGGCACCTCGGCCCCCGGCCAAACTCGCATTGATCCTAAATAGGGACGCGCGCTCCTCGGTTCCCCTCTCTTGGTAGCAAGCTACGTGCCTCGCATACATAAATTTGCACTTAAAATTCCATGGGAGACCGAGGAGCAAATATTTATAAAAAGGGTGCGTCATCTTGGAATGGCCGATCACCCAAAGCCTGGTTATCTCTTCGGCGGCATATAAAGGCCAACCAGGACTTACATCTTTGGTAGCGTCAAGCAGCCACACTCCGGTAATTACCTCTTCGGGGGCCCTGTTTCTCGGATGCGTTCTACGTAGTCAAGATGGATTAGCCAGGAGTGCTCACTAAGCCTTGGATTAGACAAGGGATAGCTGTTCAACAGCACGGAGGCGTAGACATGAGGCAGGGAAGGCACTGGGAATAGTCCCTGCTTTTCTAAAGCCCTGTACATCATACCTCCCATTCTTCGTTCTGCATACACTACTACAGGCGACCGCTAACGCGACACATGAATCAGAGACCCCGCGACCAAACTATGTGCGATGCATGAATCGCAAACGGTGTCCTAAAAAAACTGTCCCAAATAAGATGAACTGTTTGCGATGCCGGAGACATAAAAAACGATTCAGATTAGAGATGCATGTGCGATACATGGCATACCGTTGATCCATACGAACTGTTTGCGATAAGCCAGAACAACAAACACGGTCAGCCATTTCATGGTGTGTGCGATACACGGCATACCGTTCACTCGGATGAACTGTTTGTGATTACCCAACACAACAGAAACGGGCAGCCAGTTTGAGGTGTGTGCGATACACGGCATACAGTTCACTTGGATAAACTGTTTGTGAATACCAAACACAACAGAAACGGTCAGGCAGATCAAGGTGTGTGTGATATACGGCATGCGGTTCACTCGGATGAACTGTTTGCGATTACCCAACACAACAGAAACGGTTCAACTTAACAAGATGTGTCTGATACGCGGAAAACAGGTCAGTAATCCGAAATGTGTGGGAAGACCGATAAAAACACAGACGATTCCTGTTAATAACCCGTGTGTGTTGTGGGCAAACGCTTGCTGGTATACAATTGTCAGCGATTGATGAAATCATCACCGACGGGTTCCCTAGTTTAGCCCGTGGCCGATGTGATTTGCTCTGTCCGCACAACATATATGCTCTGTCTACACAATAGCAACATATATACTTATAAGAACATTGTTGCATAACCAAATAAAACATCCAATTACATAAGTGACTACACACACCAAAGTAAACAATTACATGCACACTAAACTAGGAGAAACGATCATCTACTTCTTGTTGTGACGACGCTTGCCATTACTCTGCTTCCGGCTGGATCCCTGGCCGTTTTGGGGAAGAAGGAGGCACTTCCTCATGTCAACGATCCACCTGTCCATCTCATAGCTCGTGTACGCCTCCTTGGCCGCGTACACGATGTGAGCTTCGTCGAGTTTCTCCATCCAGGCCGAGTGCCAGGCACGCTTGTCCTTGTTGCAGGAATCCTTCATGTCTCTGTAGTAGGGGTCGATGATGGCCTCGGCGAGGTGAACCAGTGAGTCCTTCTCATGCTTCTTGCTGCCCCAGATCTTGTATTGGCCCTGGATGTCGATAAGATTCTGGCAGGCGATGCCCGAATTCTTGAGTACCTTTACATCGTTGGTGATGTCCACCATAGCGAACACGTAGTGGGGGCTGTTGACAAACCGAACATGTAGTGGGGGCTGTTGACAAACCGAACACGTAGTGGGGGCTGTTGACAAACCTGGCGAAACACTCGCAAGGCCTTGTGGCCAGGTAGTAGTGGTAGACGAGGACATGATTGCGCATGCACATCTGGGCGACGACGACCTTGTGACGAGACCCGACACGAGCGCGGGTGTACTTGAGGTCGAACCCGACCACCTTGTACTTCTCCGCAGCAAGCAACAACTCCATAGTGTGGATGGAGTTCTCCACCTAGATCGGGTTGTTGGTGTACACCACCGAGAGTTACGCGAACCTTCTGTGGGTGTCCACTACGGCATGCATGATGAACTGCTACTCGTCGTCGGCAGCCGCTGGGACCGCCATTGGAGCCGCGTTGGATACCCTCTCTGTATTTGTCGTCGTGGGTGTGCTTATTGCAATACTGGGGCATGATCGAAAGGTTGAAGAGGCACAAGGGTTAAATGGTAGCTGTAATAAATGGGAGGATTCCAATGCACGCTTGAGCTGTTGAGCACCCCACACACATTTCGTTTGACCCCACGCGGGCTCGAAGATGCACCAAGTTTACCCGTGGGTGATGAGGTCAAAGTTACACATACGGGTAATGATGGACACTCGAGTGCGATAATTCTGGGCACACAGTTGAAGAAACCAACTGTGTACAATAATGTCGAAGATCACTGTCGAGTCCGCAATATAGATCGTTTGTGATGAGATCGACAGGGGAAACACATTCGAGAATGGTAAATAAAATCAAGTCCATTGAGGTCCAGATATTAATCGTCCATTGCATATGAAGGTCAAAATAGTACTACCAAAATACGAGTCTCATACGATGCCATTTCAACGATTGTACCACAAAAGCCAGAAATATTATAAGGTTTAAATTCCAGAGTTATAAGGCTCAAATTCGAAGATTACAAGGTTCAAACTAATATTAGAAATGAAATTCAGCTTATGAAGCTGCAGACGCCTAAGCTGATCAGCTGAACATGGACATATGAGAGGTTCAAATTGATATTACAACTTGTAACACCCTTTTTGAAACCTCAACATTTCTGCAAAGGGATCAGCCACTGACAAGTCATGTATGGGCTTGACATAATGACTTCCGATTACTCTGTCAGCTGATCTTCCAAAATGAAATTCAGCTTCTGGAGAGCCTTTTCCATTCTGCCGTAGCCGCCTGCACTGATAAGCAAACCATTCAGTTTTGCGAAACAAATGTAGGGCAAGCCTCATTACCTTTAGCACCCTTGCTCTCACAACAAAGAACCTGGCGAATATAATCTCCGGTAAGGTCCCTCGGTAGGAGTTCAAAGTAATTTTTGAGAGATGCAGATCAAGGTATTCGATGTGGTCGTTATATTGTATCACATTATCCACTACCGGGCCTAATCGTATCTGCAAAAGAAGAGAACGTATTAGTGCCTACATGCAGTTTTGAACACTACTACAGGCCTCTTTGATTTGCAGGATTTCTAAAATACACGAATAGAGTGACATGCCATCTTCGATCCTACATGATTAACATGGGCATTTGATTACAATCTAGGAAAACGTAGGCTTCTTCCCAAGAGGTTGGAGTGGATGGAAATTTACCTATGAAAACTAGTACAGATTAATCGAAAGGAGAAATGCATGTGGATTGTAACTTTATGAATCAAGCAACCACTGTAGGGAAAAAACATCAATGTACTGAAATCCTTCAAAATTCCTTCAGAAATCGTAGTACATTCGTCATTGTAAACTTGGGAAAGGGTACCAAAAAATCGAACTCCCTTATGGTTAACATTTAACAGGAAAGGAGCATCACCTCGATATATAGCTTCTCCAGGCACGAAAAGCATCTCAGGAAACTGACAACTTCGTCCAGGTTGGGGCCGATAGATTCTACTGCGAAGACCTTCACTGTGCGCAAATATGTTGTCAAGCTTGTCGGGTTCATTTTCTGGAGGACAGACGAACATACATCTTCAAAATTAGAAAAAAATGTTAATTCAAGAAGGAGAAGAAGAAGGCAAATGTTGTACCTGAACGGGTGTGGATCCAATAACAAGTTCAGAGAATTTGACAGACGAGTAGCCCACCACTGTCAATTTTGGCGCAGAAATGACACTGATTCTTGTTGGACCTTGTTGATCAACTACAACTAATCTCTCAAGTAAAGGTGTGTCCTCAATGACCATACTGTGATACACCTTCTGTGATCTCTTGTTGCAGCACCAGCAACACACATAAATTGTCTGGAGAGTCATGGAGGTGATGTGGAAGCTACTCAACCCATTGATCGCCTGAAGACGAAGGTACTCGAGTGCAGTACAGCCGCGGAGCAGGCGCTCCATGTCATCCTTGGGGATGCAGACGGCGACGAGCTCGAGGTGCTTCAGTCGAGGGAGAAAAAGAGCAGGTGCGTCATTAATCGGGGGCAAATGGCAGTTCATGAACCTTGCGACCCGCAGCATGGGCGCGAGGCGGAGCGCGGACGGTGGCAGCAAGCGCATATGTCCATCATTAAAACTGAGCTCCTCGAGGTGATCTAGGGCGGGGGATCGGAACCACTCATCAAGCTTGGCTCGGTCCTTGCCATTGGAACGGAACTTGCCCGTGATAAGGCCTCTGATTGGGCCAAGGTGCCTGCTGAGGATCTGGGACAACGCGTCCAAGCTTTTGCGATAGCCATGGCAGAGCTTGTGGACGTCGATGAGGTCGAGAGGGGTGGAATGCCATAGGGGGCGCCATCGCCGGGAAAGGACGATTGTCCGCGCGCCATATTTGATTGGGAGGAGGGAGATAATGATGATCAACATATCATCGGGGAGGCTGCTGATGAAGTATAGGCCCGCCGGAGTCGCTTGCGGTTCTTGCTCGACCCACCTCCGCTTGTTGGCAGCCTCGTCCTCCACCTCCGGAGTCTCCTCGGCGGCGACGCTATCTGATAGGACTGGAGGAGTGGGAGGATAGGGAATATTAAGTTAGAATAGGGCAGAAGAAAAGTGCATTGGTAACTAGAAGTAACTAGGTAGGAACAGACTTAACAGAGTCAGAAAATGGAATCCCTATTGGTTGCTTAAATACTATACAATTACTTTGATATTGCTAGGTAAGTCAACATGCAGATACTTGAAAAGAACACTTACTTGGAACAAAGTCTGGACGGATGATATCGTCGGGGAAGTTAGCATATATCATATGACCAGGCTCTTTTAGGTGCAGTGCAATTTTAGTGCCAGCTTTCACAACATAAAACTTAGAAATTTCTGTCCAAAGGCCCGTGCCAAAATTGGAATGACCATGTTCATCAAGTTGTACAGAAGCAACGATTGTAAATACATGGTTTGTGTTCAATATGACATTCCTAGAGTCTTCAGTTATGTAAAGGCCAAGATTGTGTACTACCGTTGCTGTTGCAAAGCAATGGATGTACTGCAGGAAATGATAAGATTGTTAAAGAATAGGGTAACATGCAGATATGGGAGTAATTGAAAGAACAGTACACAGTAGTTGAAATCAAAGGACACAAATTTACTGTTAAACAGATAGTGTAACCATGATGTCATGCAAATATGAGAGTAATTGAAAGAACATTACAGCATTAATTTGCCTGATATAGGAAGAAGAAAAATCCGCTTTGACATATATACTGCATGTGGCACCTTTTATCCAAATGTAGCAATATATACAATATGTTGAGAAAAGTAGGCCATGCCAACCGAGGCCGGGTTAGACTGAACATACCGTGCGATTCCTGAATCCAGCTGGTACGGTGAGATGGAACTTCTCGGCTGTCTGGCCGAGGCCGCATAGGCCTGATGTCTCCTTGCACTGTACACTCTATGAATGAAAGAAAACCCTTGAATCAGCTAGAAGAAAAATGAATCCACGGCGATTTCGGCCGGGTGATTAAAAGGGGCAGACGGACTGGGATAAGAGATGATCGAATATTTCAGTAAATTAGTTACCTAGTTCTCCATGAGAAAAAGCTCCAATACCGCAGATTCCCCAATCGGGCAGAGCTGGGTCGACGGCGAGCCGCGTCGAGAAAGTCGGTGGCGATAGGCGGCGGCAAGCGGCAGTGGCGAAATGCGGTGGGGTAGCCGGCGTCGGCGACAGGTGTCGAGATAAGTGGTTGCCGCGGCGATAAGCGGTGACATGCAGAGTCGCGAAGGAGTGCAGGTGCGACTGGGGATGGGGAGGGGGGAGGTGGCGGGCGGGGGTGAGGGTTTTGTGACGTGGGGGGTGGTGAGGGTTTTCTTTTTTCCTTTTTGAATTGGGTGGTGAGGGTTTTATGTCCCAGAGGCCAGAATGCGTTTCAGAGGCAACGGTTTGGTAGACTCAACCATGTGCGATTAACATCACTCTGTGTGTGGTGTGGGCAATGGCGTACCCAGGGGGTGTGCCAGGTGTGCCATGGCATAAAATTCCATCAACCATACTGATTGCATACTCATCCCACATCTAGACATATATATATATATATATATATATATATATATATATATATATATATATATATATATATATATATATATATATATACAGCCCGTCTATTCTGCCAATATTGGCAAAATAGTTATTCTGCTCACACTTCCGAATTGCACGCTCAACGCGAGGGCACTGCACTTTCTGAAACAACCGCACTGCAATACAGAGATTAGTGAACTTCTCGTCGAAAAAACTGTACGCAATGTTTTTCGGTACTGTTTTTGAGCCAGTTTTTAAACCGTTTGTCGGAACGAGGCGTGTAATATACCGTTGGAAAGCTATGGATTAGTCGCAACTTCGCCATGTTAATTTTTTTTCGAGATTCCTCGCGGTTTAAGAGCAATTTCGAAAACGGTGGGCGCCCGACGAGTGGCGAGCGTATTTTCGCTAACCGCTTGTCGGAATGAAGCAAATGATACGCCGTTGGGAAAATATCGTTGAGGCGCAACGTTTTCATATATATTACTTTCTCTAATTCTTTACAGTTTAAGAGCAGTTTCAAATTTACTAAATCGCGGAATTCTGTTTTTTCAAATTTTTGCAATTTTTTGGTACTGTTTTCGCTCCAGTTTTTTAACCGTTTGTCGAAATGAGGCGTGTGATATGCCGTTGGAAAGCTACGGACGAGGCGCAACTTTCATATGTAGAAATGTTTTTGAGATTCCTTACGGTTTTAAATTAATTTTGAAAATGGTGCGGCAGACGACGGGTGGCAGCAGACGTTTTTCTGCGAATTTTTACAAACCGCTGGTCGGAATGATTCAAATGATATGCCATTGGAAAGATATCAACGAGATGCAACTTTTTCATGTAGAACACTCTCTCTAATTCCTTACGGTTTAAGAGCAGTTTTGAAATTATCGAAATGCGAACACTCTGTTTTTCGCGACACCAAAATCGACTAGTGAACCGCATCGGATAGAAAACCGTACTGCTTCAGACTGAAAACCGCACTGCATGAGACAGTCTCTTTTTGGGAGACATAAATTTTCTCAAACGAGGAAGTGGAATGCACTTCACATCAGGCGTAAGTGAACCGCAACACTGTCGAGAATTGAATCGCATTAATTTTTTTGTCGTTTTCCTAACTTTTTTTTTGCACTTCATACTGAAATGAGTGGACCGCAGAGACGAGGGCAAGTGAACCACACCATTATCAGAAAGTGAACCGCATTACTTCTGAAAGTCAACTGCGTTACCTTTTTAGTCATTTTTCCAAAAACAATTGCACTTCACATTGGGTGTAGGTGGACCGCAACTATATCAAAAAGTGAACCGCATTATCTTTTTTTATCTTTTTCCTAACATTTTAATGTAATTGGACTGCTCGAGACGGCAAAGTGAACTACACTTTTTTTTATTACTAATTTTGTTTCTGTTGTGGCGTTTCTGTACTGCAAGGGTGAACACCCAACCACACCGCACCAAGGACCCAGGCGAACTGCAGTGCAGTAAAATAACTTCAATTTTACAAAAACACCTTTGAAAAGTAAAACTAGATTACATGTCGCTTGTGCCGAAGTGCATCATATTTTCTTTTTTTCACTGTACATGACCAATACGGCGAACTGCTGCAACGGGAGAAGAGAACCGCGCAAGGGTACCAGTTGACTGTCACGACAAATACATGTCCACGAAAGAGGAAAAATTCTACAAAAAATGAATCCATCCTCGGTTGTCGAACTGCACAGCACACCCACACCATCCTCGGTAGGGTACCCTCACGCATGGTGCAGAATCTACACATTGAAGCCCAGCTGCATGGCGTTGGGTACCGAACTGCACGCCGGCACCGTTCTGTAGCTGCCTCGACAGCTGACTGCACAACCGCGGCAAGTGAACCGCACCGCAGCATCGGCCGGACCGCACAACTGTGGACCGGCGAACTGCACGCCGCGTCGGGGAGCTGCTGCTGTGGGAGTTGGGGATTCACCGGCGCAGGAGCGAAACCACCGTATCGCGTCCCCAGGGGCTCTGCCGACGGGGGAGAGTGGTGGGGGAAGCAGGGAGACTAAGCTACACCGCTGCAATCCGTGGATCCAGGCGAGGCCATGACGGGGAGCCAGTCCGACGACCTGCTGGAGAGGAGCGGGAGGGAGGAGCTCCTCATCGGGACCAGATCGAGGCAGTAAGGGTACCTCCACGTCGTGGTCGCTGTAGGCGCGCGATGGGGGAGGAACTTGTTGTTGAGGAGCCGGATCCGGTGGTCTTCGTAGTCCATGGCCACCAGAGGATGGATCCGGCCGTGGTGAGGCGGATCTGGCCGGGTTGAAGCGGATGCGGGCCGGCGGCGGCGTGGGAGGTGGTGGGGGTGTGCCATGGGGAGCTGCGGAGGGGAGGCAGAGCTTGGGGGGTGGCGGGGTGGCGAGGTGGTCTGAGGGCGCCCTGGGTGGTGCAGCGGGAGGGAGGCGGGGCTCCGGCGGTGCGTGGTACGGTGGGACTCCAGCGGCGCGTGGTACGGCTGGGCTTCGGCGGCGTGTTGTGGGGCGGGGCTCCGGCGGCTCGTGGTCGGGCGGGGCAGGAGGAGGAATGGGCGGCTCTGGCGCAAGGTGGAAGGAGGCAGGAGGAAGAATGGGTAGCCATGGGTTCCTGCGAGGGGAAGGTGGAGAGGATAAGGGGATCGGGTCATGTGGTCGTGGGTGGTGGGGGCCGGAAGTTTTGTTTTTGTGTTGAATGTAGTTCGGTTCTGTTTGAGTCGTGGGCTCGGATTGGTGGTTTTGAAGTGCGAAGGTGTGGGCAGAATAAGACTCTTAAGGGGGTTGGTAGAATAGACCCACCCTATATATATATATATATATATATATATATATATATATATATATATATATATATATATATATATATAAGCATACTCAGGCATAGATAATAAGCGAAGCGTACTCAACCATAGTTCAACCGATATATTAAGCATACTCAAGCATAGTTATAATTAAGACACTACATATAGCCATAGTTCAATCCCACATCTCATGCATCTGCCTACAGGCCTGCACGAAGGTGAAGCTTCTCCAGGTACTCAGCGTACGCGGCGTGTGCCACCCTACGAGAATGCTTCTGCTTGAAGGAGCCAACGGCTCATCCTCTTGCATGCGCCAGAACACTTGCATACTCGTTATGAAGGAGTTGGTTGCAGAACGGGCATCCAAAGCCCCCATTCGAGGTCCCCACATGCCTGTTATGCTTTCCTGCATAAAGCTCCCTGAGCTTTTGCCTCTTGTACCTCCTCTAGGCATCTTCATCCTCGCTGTCGACATCCTCGGATAGCACCTACACATATGGTAAAAAATGTGGCGTCAGTATATTTTATAATAATGCGAATTCAGCAGGAAGAGTTTATGAAACATAATATATCATGTGACAGCGTGAACCCTAAATCAACAAGTAATCTTGATGAAAGAAATGCATAAATAGAGAGCACACAACTTAGTGCAACAAAATTAAGAGTCTGATTGGTTTGCTACCAACATTTGGCAGAATCAAAAGTTTGGTTTGCTACCGACATTTGGCAAAAACAAAACTTGCCAACACTTGGCAACCTTTTGTGAGATTGGCAATGAACAATGGAATGCAAACTAATCTCTAGCAAACATTTGGGAGTTGCCAAAATTTGGCATGCCGACGACTTTTGGCATCAAACCAATTTACATGCTGTAAAGTAGGATCAAAATTTGGCATGCCAACGACTTTTGGCATCAAAATCAATTGTCAAGATCTGGCTAGGAATTATTAGCAACACTAACCCTAGTCGGATTATTATTTTAGAAGAAAAGGGAGGCTCCTCCCCGGTTGCATTACTCGAATGAAACCCTCATCGTGTCATACATCAGCTCACTAACAGGAGATGTTCGAAAGCAACAGCTAAAGGGAAATACACAACGACAGAAGTATGAGGATTACAAGGTATCCTGCGCCCCAAAGGGGTCCCTAGTCGGATTTTTAGCAGAAATCATTTGTACAGAAGAAACAATTAATCACTTATCATTTGTACCATTCAAACAATCAATACACTACACAGATGTATCGAATCTAACTCAGATTTCATGGATCTATCAAATCAAACTCAGATTTCATGGATTGAGAGAACATAACCATAGGATTTCTATTCCAAAAAGTGGAGGTAGGACTAACCAGAGAAACCCTAGGATATATTTGCCACATAAATGGGTATAGATGACTAACCGGTTCTCCGTCGTCGTTGAAGTCATCGCCGGAGTGGTTGTCGGAGTCGTTGCCGGAGTCGCTGTGGACCTCCGGCTCCGGCAGTGGAAGCACGACGCCGTCGCCATCGCGCTTCTGCCCGCGCAAGACCTCGTCGGCAGCGACGGAAACCTCTGTCTGCAGCTTCACGCCGTGCTCAGGTGCTACAGCAGCTCCGGCGTCGCCACTCCCTCCGATGGTGCGCTTCGGCGGCATCCTCATACATTGATGGCAGTGACGACTGAGAGCAGCGTCGAGGATGCAGGCGGAGAGAGAGGATTGTGTGTGTAGCGAGAATGGGGGATGCGGCCGCCTAATATAACCAGCGGCTCGGGCGTGCCATTAATATGGAGCAGTGGGGAGCGAGGCGGGCGGCGGTCAAAGGGCTGGCTCGCCTCCCGGTGAGCCTGCTAAAAGATCGTGGATTTCGCCTAGAGGGGAGGGGGGGTGAATATGCGCTTTAAAATAATTACGGTTTAGGCTTGAACAAATGCGGAATAAAACTAGCGTTTAATTTGTCAAGCACAAAACCTACAACAACTAGGCTCACCTATGTGCACCAACAACTTATGCTAAGCAAGATAAACAACTAAGTGATAGCAAGATATATAACAAGAAACAATATGGCTATCACAAAGTAAAGTGCATGAGTAAAGGGCTCGGGTAAGAGATAACCGAGGCACGCGGAGACGACGATGTATCCCGAAGTTCACACCCTTGCGGATGCTAATCTCCGTTTGGAGCGGTGTGGAGGCACAATGCTCCCCAAGAAGCCACTAGGGCCACCGTAATCTCCTCACGCCCTCGCACAATACAAGATGCCGTGATTCCACTAAGGGACCCTTGAGGGCGGTCACCGAACCCGTACAAATGGCAACCCTTGGGGGCGGTCACCGAACCCGTACACTTTGGCAACCCTTGGGGGCGGTCACCGGTACCCGTCAAATTGCTCGTGGTGATCTCCACAACCTAATTGGAGACCCCGACGCTTGCCCGGAGATTTACACCACAATGATTGAGCTCTGAGGCACCACCAACCGTCTAGGGCGCCCAAGCACCCAAGAGGAACAAGCTCTAGGGTACCAAGCACCCAAGAGTAAAAAGCTACTCAACTTTCACTTCCACGTATCACCGTGGAGAACTCAAACCGATGCACCAAATGCAATGGCAAGGGCACACGGAGTGCCCAAGTCCTTCTCTCCCAAATCCCACCAAAGCGACTAATGCTAGGGAGGAAAATGAGAGGAAGAACGAAGAAGAGAACACGAAGAACTCCAAGATCTAGATCCAAGGGGTTCCCTCACATAGAGGAGAAAGTGATTGGTGGAAATGTGGATCTAGATCTCCTCTCTCTTTTCCCTCAAGAACTAGCAAGAATCATTGGAGGGATTGAGAGATAGCAAGCTCGAAAAGGTCAACAATGGGGGAAGAACACGAGCTCAATGGATGGAAAACCAATGGGGAAGAAGACCCCCTTTTATAGGCCTCCCCAAATCCAACTGTTATGCCCTTCAGCCTGTGCACAAGCGGTAGTACCGCTCGGGTGAGCGGTACTTCCGTTGGCACGGAAGTTCCGGCTATTTGCGTACAACTGAATAAGTCAGGGAGGCGGTAGTGCCGCCGGAGCGGTACTACCGCTCCCACCAGCGGTACTATCGCGTAGTGTTGAGCAAACAGCTAGAACAGCGGTAGTAGGGGAGGGCAGCGCGGTAGTGCCGCCCAAAGCGGTACTACCGCCTGTTACCGCGGCTCTACTTCCGCTCGAAGGACAGGGCATAGCAGAAGGCACAAATAAGCGGAAGTGCCCACGGCACTGGAACCGCGGAAGTACCACGCAAGCGGTACTACCGCTGAGCAGAGCGGTACTACCGCTGGGGTGCAGCAAAAGGCCTAAGAAAAACAGAAGCTGAAAACAAGCGGTAGTGCCCACGGCACAGGAACTGCGGAAGTACCGCGCAAGCGGTACTACCGCTGCCCAGGGCGGTACTACCGCTAGAGAGCTGCAAAGAGGCCCAAGCAAACAGAAGGAAGCAGGAAAACCAGAACTGCCACAACTTCTACATATGAACTCCGAATCCAGCAAACTCAAGCTCATTGGATAGATGACGACGAGTAGTATCCAACAGAAGAGATATGCCTATGATATAGAGATGTGAAACCTCTATCAATGAAGATCCGGCAAAAACCCCAACATCGAGAACATACATGAAGAAGCAAACGAAACCCATTCTCGATGAACTTGAGCTTGTCATGAGGATGACCATAAGCTCTAAAACCTCACCAAGAGAAGAGCCAAATAAGAACCAAGAAAGATGATGCAAGGATGCAATGGTTTGAGCTCTCTACGAACGATACAATCAAGCTACTCATACGAGAGCCCCCCTTGATAGTACGGCAATCGATCCTATAACCCGGTCTCCAAACTACCACCATGAGACCAGTAAAATAAAAAACCTATCAAGGACAAACCTTTGCCTTGCACATAGTCCACTTGAGCTAGATGATGACGATCTTGACCTCCTCAAGTTGGACCACCTTTCTTGATTGCGTTGGCTCGATGAAGACTAGTTGATTGCTCCCCCATACTCCACTATGGGTGAGCCACTCTTCGGCACATCTTCACAAGTCCATTGTCACCACAATGGACGGCAAGCTTCAAGCATGATCTCTTCGTGATGCTCCACTTGAACTTGCACACCGCAAACTTGATGACGATCACCACTTGATGTCATCCTCCATGGGTTGAATGAGATCTTCCTCTTGACGCAAGCCCATGGAAACATACCTAACCCCACATAGAACTCTCACGTAGACAATGGGTTAGTACACAAAGCATAATGGACAATGCTTACCATACCATGGGATCACTTGATCCCTCTCGGTACATCTTCTACGCTTTGTGTGTTGATCAACTTGAATCACTCTTTGACTTAGTCTTGATCAACCTTGAATCAAATCTTCTCAGCATAAAAATGATGTCTTGAAGGTAAACATGAATGTTCACACAATCTTCTTCGTCAAGACATGCTTGCAATAAGCTCAACTCTCACATGACCAATCTTTGGATAAATCCTTGAATATCACCTTGGTCATCACATAATCTCCTTGAAACCAACAAATGGACTTCAAGAAATGCCTATGGACAAACCCTTCAATATAACTCAAGGCAACCATTAGTCCATAGAGATTGTCATCAATTACCAAAACCAAACATGGGGGCAGCACATGTTCTTTCACCTGCACAGCGGACTGCTCGCATGCCTACCTTCATTTCACACGGCTACTCGCACGCCTCCCGGTGACACTACGCAGCGAACACGCCTCCTGTCAATTCACACACCTGCCCGCACGCCTCCCGGTCTGCCTGTGCGGTGGAATGCGCGCATGCGTCCCGTCAACTCACGCCTGCTCGCATGGCACACGGGACGCGTGGCGGCACGTATATTTTTTTTCTTTTTTGTTGATTAATTCTGCCGCTATATTACTTAACCGAAGATTGGCACGTACATTGTTGGTCTAACGCCCATGGTACGAATAAATAATCCGTTTGCGATATTGGTTGCCAATTATTAATAATCTCCCATTTGAAAGAATAATATATCAAAACTTGCCTCAAATTTGAAAAAAAACAATACAATATCACAGTCTATTGGTGTCCATATGACACCACGATAGGTTTCATGAATTTCAACTATGTTTTGGATTTACTGGATTTTAAAAATCAAGATTCTCAATGTTTGAAATTTCTTTCATGGGGACTAAACATGCACCCAGAGACACACATATGATTTTCCAATCAATTTTGGTGCACTATCACATGTGCATGTAGCTCAAATTTGATATTTGCACATTATATCCCTAGGAAATCAATCTATGTATAAAAACGTCCGAATGACGATCTCTGATTTTTCTTCCTCCCAAATTTTAACACATCACTCCTTTGGTCACATATGTTCACCGCGGAAAAAGTTTAACATGCCTCGTACTGGCGGCGGCGGTGGTGTGGTGTGTGTGTGTCGGGGGGGAGGGGGGTCTGGCAGTACAGAGCCACCGTGTGGGGTTGACCATTTTGGGAGGCAGGTGCCACATCAAAGTCATGAATTGGTTATTTAAAACATTACACGGCCATTTCATACATACATGTTTCGGTCACATGCATGCATGGTGGTCCTCGGACACTCCCTCGTGCGGTTATCAACGATGCGCCCATTCGTTAATTAGCCCGCGAAGGTTATCACTTTTCACCGACATCGAGAGGCATTTGACCAAAGGTGGATTCATCTTGGGATTAGTTATAGTGTGGATCATGGTGAGATTCTAGATCAAAGTTTGAGCGCGTGTGCGTACACATGAATCCCTCCCACCGGCTCGAAGTGAGGTGGACTACGACATGTCGTGGACCTCTGTGTAGGGCATTTCCGGTTTGCGAAGCATGTGCCACATCAAAGTTGTGCAGTGGGTATTTCAAACATCACACGACACCTCTTTGGGTATGCAGGCAGGTGGTTGTCCTAGGACACACTCACTCGTGTGTGACGCTTTCTGTGGGCCCGCGAGGTCCTCGTCCATCACTTTGACCTACATCGAGAGAGGTTAATTTGACCAACAAGGATGATTCTTTTTGGTTTGTGTTATGGTAGGAGTACATAGTACGCGTCGAAGAGGGGGGAGGGGACCAGCATATACTACGCGTCATGAACCTCGCTCCGTGTGGGGACTTTCCGGTTTCCGAGGTAGGTGCCACATGAAAGTTGTGCATTGGGTATTCAAACATCACACAACACCTCTTTGTGCCACATGCAGGCGGTGGTTGTCCTACAGGACACTTACTCGCGTGCGACGCTTAATTTCCATCCGTGAGCCCACGAGGTCGTCGTCCATCACTTCGACCCAACGATCGAGAGAGGTTAATTTGACCGACAAGGAGGATTCTTTTTGGTTTGTGTTACGGTAGTAGTATATAGTACGCGTCGAAGAGGGGGATGGGACCAGCATATACTACGCGTCATGAACCTCGCTCTGTGTGGGGACTTTACAGTCCCGAGGCAGGTGCCACATCAAAGTTGTGCATTTTGGGTATTAAAACATCACAACAACCCACACACACCTCCGTACTTACATATGTTTTGGCTCACATGCAAGCGATGACAGTTGTCCTCTGACACTCACTCATGCGGTTATTGGCGATATCGATGCTTTCCATCTGTTGGCCTGCTTGGTCCATCACTTTGACCGACAACGAGAGAGGTTAATTTGACTTAGGAGGGGATTAATTTTTGGTTTGTCTTATGGTATATATAGGTCATGCTATGAGATTACATAATATAGTTTGAGCGCATGCACATGTGTACTCATGCATGAATCCCTCTCCCACCGGATCGAAGTGGGGGGGAGGGGGCAGCACACGACGCGTCATGAACCGATCTCGCTCTGTGTGGGGACTGTACGATTTTCGACGCGGGCGCCACATCAATGTTGTGCATGGTATTCAAATTAAACATATGCATGCATGCATCACCTCCATATACATATGTTTGGGACACATGCATGCAGTGGTTGTCTTCGGACAGTACTCTCCTCGCGTGGTTATCGGCGGCAAGCCTATATATTCATGGACCCGCGTGGACGTCCATCACTTCGACCGGCATCGAGAGAGGTTACGAGGGTGGATTCTTCTTCTTTGGTTTGTGTTACCGTGTAGTAGGTCATGGTGATGAGATTCGAGACCTAAGTTTGAGCGCATGCGTACGCATGAATCCCCGTCACCGGCTCGAAGTTGGGTGACATACATATAGTACGCGTCGTGGACCCTCGCTCCGTGTGGGGACTTTCCGGTTCCAAAGCACGGTACCGTGCCACATCAAAGTTGTGCATTGGGTATTCAAACACACCACACAACACTTCCATACATATGTTTGGGCCACATGCAGGCAGTGGTTGTCTTCGGGCAGTACTCCCTTGCATGGTTATCGGCGAGCTAGCCCATATCTGTGGGGTCGCGTGGATGTCCATCACTTTGGCCAACAACAAGAGAGAGGTTATACGACCAAGGTGGATTCTTCTTGGTCCGTGTTACACTATGTCTTGGTGAGATGCCCCCTCCCACCGAATCAAAGTGTGTGTGTGGGGGGGGGGGGTGGGGGGGTACTTCGCACTTCCTGAACCTCCGTGGGGTCGGGGATGTCCGGTTAATTTGCGAAGCACGTGTGCCACATCAAAGTTGTGCATGAATTGGGTATTTAAATATCACACCACCCTTTTCATACATATAGTTGGGCCAGTCGCAGGTGGTTCGTATGTGGCCTCACCCATCTCGCGCCACAAGCACACATTTGTGGGCCTGTACACGGTCCACCTTTGACCGGAAGTGAAAGGGGGGTTTGACCATGATGGACTCCTATAGGTTTAGTGTTACGGTAGGGTGTGCTATGTCAGACCTATTCCCCTCCCTCCGACACGAAGTGGGGGGCGGGGTGGCGGACTAGCAATAATGTGGGCTTTGTGAGACAGGTGCCACATCAAAGTTGTGCATTGGGTATTTGAACATCAAACCAGCCTTTTCATACATATATTTGGTCCACATGCACTGTTCGTGTTCTGACCCTTTCCCATGTTTTTTTGGCCACGCAACACACACGGTTCCCTCAGACTACCCGTGTGCCACACCCGTGCCCCTGTACCCACATCAGCAAAGTAGATTGGGTTCCACGAGGCTTCCCTCTCAATCTCAAAAATATCTACCCGCCTGGAGGGTTTTTCTATTTGATAGCATTCGATTATTATGTTTCGACTATGTGCGATGCTGTTTTCCCCCGCGCCCCCCGCTCCCGCCTGCATCCCTCAAAAATATCTACCCGCGTGGAGGGTTTTTCTGTTTTATAGCACATGGTTATTATGTTCCGACCGTGTGCGATGTTGTTCGCTCCCGCTCCCGCATGCATCCCTCAAAAATATCTAGCCGCCTGGAGGGTTTTCTGCTTGATAGCACACGGTTGTTATGTTTGGACCGTGTGCGATGTGTGTTGCTCAATCCCTTCATCCAAATTTTCAGTAGCCCCGGCATTTTACTCCCGCCTAGTAAAATTTTCAGTACCCGCATCATTTCCTCAAACACCACCTTGCTCCCCCCTCCACACACACACCCCAAAAACTCCGCGCGCTTGCGCACACACACACACCACCCCTCCCTCGCTCAAAACCCTAGCAAGGTCGCCGCCGCCGCCGCCGCGTTGCCTCCACCATTAACATCTGCCGGTTTGCCCGTGCAGGTTACCCACCGATCTCCGTACCCTAGCTGCCCTGAGTTTCTTAGATGACGCCTGCCAAACGCCCCCTTTCCCACAGATCCCCATCCCCACCCCCTCCCCCACTCCAGAGCGTCGCAGCCTAAGCCCGGCTATGCTTCCCGTGGAGCCCCAGGAGCTAATGGCCCAAAAGAGGTTTATCGTGGCCTCTTCGCCCGACGTCGACGAGGTGGCCGCCGAGGAAGATGATGACGATTACTGGCCGCAGGCTCTCAATCAGCGGGCTAGAGTATGCTGGCATGTCGCGGACGCCGGCTACGACATCAAGGTCGTCGATAGCGACGGCCTGGCGTGGGCTATGTCACAGGTTAAGTGGCCCACCCCCAACCCCTTGGGTTCAATCGCCGTCAATCTCAACCATGGCCCCGCCGCTGATCTCGTCTGGCTCGCTGTCAAGAATTTGCCATCCTACATCGCCATCGAGCCCCTTTTGTCATTTCTGAAGGACACGTTCTGCGACGCTGTCTTGGGATCCTCAGCTGCCAAGTTAGACCTCATCAACGGCGACCACGAGGAGGGCACCCTCTCTGCCTCTTCCAAGGGGAAAGAGCACATCTGCGACATCAGGGAGGGCACCCTACAGCCGTGCTCTTCCAAGGGGAAGGAGCCCATCTGTGACAACATGGAGCGCACCCAGAGTCCGCGCTCTTCCCATGCGAAGGAGCCCATCTGTGACAAGTGAGGAAACCTATGATTTGTTTTGCCGTGCCTCTTCACAGGGTGGAACCCATGATTTGTTTTGTCGAGCCCCTTTTGTAGTGAGAATATGTCCAGTTTTAATTGCTGTGTTTGTTTGTTTGCAGTATGCGTTGTTTATTTCAGTTATTCACAATGTGATGCTCTATATGTGCAACTACTTACCGTGCAATACAATTTTATCAATACCAGTTTCAACAATACCAATATGAATGACTATATTTGCTTGCTGTTAAGCCTGTTATAGCTAGCATATGCCTCTTTTAACGTTTTTTGGTTGTTCGGTTGTTTGTAGTTAGCATATGTCCAGTTTCAATTGCTATCTTTGGTTGTTAGTAGTATACCTTGTTTATTTCAGTTATTAACAAAGTGATGTTCTATATGTGCAAGTATGAACTATGCAGTACAATTTCATCAATACCAGTTTCAACAATACCAATATGAATGACTATTTGGTTGCTGTTAAGCCTGTTGTAGCGAGCATATGCCTCTTTTAACGGTTATTGGTTGTTTGTAGTTAGCATATGTCCAGTTTCAATTGCCATCTTTGGTTGTTCATAATATTCCTTGTTTATTTCAGTTATTCACAAAGTGGTGTTCTATATGTGCAAGTATGAACTTTGCAGTTCAAATTCATCAATACCAGTTTCGACAATACCAATATGAATGACTATTTGCTTGCTGTTAAGCCTGTTGTAGCAAGCATATGCCACTTTTAATGGTTTTCGGTTGTTCGTAGTTAGCATATGTCCAGTTTCAATTGCTATCTTTGGTTGTTCGTAGTATGCCTTGTTTATTTCAGTTATTCACAAAGTGATGTTCTATATGTGCAAGAATGAACTTTGCAGTTAACACACCTTTCCACTTCTTGTTTTGCTTAACTAGCGTGCTTAAACCTGCACACTGAAGCTATCATTTGGAGATTATGTTGTCTACCATGGATACATTTGGTTGATGTTTAGCCTGTTGTGCTTAACATGCCTTTCGATGTACTTACATAGGACAATAATGGGAACGACTGCCGTTTTCCATCGAGGTTAGTTTCATCCCATGGCTTATATATACTCACTGTTTAGGATAACGGTAGCTGGTACCATATCGGCCGGGGGCTGATAAGGGATTAATCGGCAAATTGGACATTTAACTAAATATATCTGTAACCCATTTATCGGTAGGTTAAGTAGGGCCATATCTAATATATCTGAGGCTACATAGCAACATGCATTGTACTGAATGTCTAAATATGCAATCCTAGGATACATAGCAACAAGGAAGAGTGTTACCTTAATGTTCTGATGATGTCTAGATATACATAGAAGAGCAGCAACGGCAACAACACAGCAGCAGTTAACTGCAGTTAATTGGCCGATATTTGTAACAATGTAATAAACTCCCTCCGCCCCATAATATAAGATGTTAATTCATCCAATATGTCAGTATATTGGATGTACTAAGATCTTATATAATGGGACGGAGGGAGTGTTGTATTACATCATTGTGCAATTGCTGTTAAGCTTCTAATATTAGCTTGGTGCTTGTAGGTACATATGTCATTGGTAAAGATCCGCGCTTCGACCCTTTTTGTGTATGGGGCAATGAGATATTCATGAACCAGCATCAAGTGAGGAAACTGATAAAGATTGTTAGTAAAATAGGTCAAGAGATGGCAATTAAACTATTTGTTTACACTTTGTCCAAGACAACAGTGAACTGCAGGATGGTAAGTCAGAACTCTGCATGCTTCTTTTTACTGCCCATAATGAGTTGTGTTAGATGACAATGTCTGAATCTTTTTCCTTTGCAGTGGTTCCCAAAGCAGTTTACTCAAGATTACCTCTCAAACTACATGATTGGTGGGCATGCAAAGGTTAAAGTATTTCTACCAGAACACAATGTCTATCTAGATGTCGTCATGAAGACAGTGAAGGATGGGCGGTCGGCCATCACAAGGGGTTGGACTAGAGTCGTGCGTGCCTTCTACATGGAGGAGGGCACAATATGGGCATTCCGCCTCACCTTGTTCAGCAACCAGAATGTCTTTCGCCTCTTTCTTTACCATCTTTAATAGTACAAGTATACTACCCTGGTTCATCATTCTTTATTTGGTGCATATGTAATTCTTCTTTTTTTGATGTAACTCTTGAACATATGTACCTGTGAATCGAATAATGCATTGGTTGTTGAACCTGATGGATATGAATAAAGTTATAGCCTACTTTCAAATTCAAATTCGGTACAATTTTAAATAGCAGCAATTAAATTAGGGCGAAAATATGCTCTGCAGGTCATTACGGCGCACACGATTTGTAAAGCACATCGTGTGTGATATACATCATAATCCGACACGGTTCATAGAGAGGAAACATGTGCGACCGTGCACACAGTTTCCATTTGTAAAGCGTGTGTGATGTCAGACTATATCACAAACGGTGCGAGCAAACTAAATATTTGTGATAGTCGCCTTATCGTACACGCTTTACAATCATGAACTGTTTCTGATGTCGTACGCATTGTAAACGTTTGCGCCACAGAATAGCGTGTGCGATAGTTATCCTGTACGACATTGGTATGATAGTCCGATGTTTCGTAATCCTATCCGACACTCGTACGATGATTAACTAATCTTCTTGATTATATATCGCATACGGTACATGAGAAGTGAATGTGTGTGATAGTCTCCTTATCATACACATTTTACAATCGTGAACTGTTTGTGATGGGGCGCGCATCATAAACGTTGCACCACAGAATACCGAGTGCGATGGTAATGCGAGCACACATGAGTAGCAAGGATGGAGCGTTTGGGATATTCGATAGATCACAAACAGTTGTGTGATGAGTCGCGTTTGGGATAGATCGGGCATCGCATACACTTAGTTCTGCGAAACATATGCTTGCGTGCTCCCTATCGCCGACGGTTTTTGGGTCGTGTGGGAAGACCCCCCCTATCGCACACACAGGCAAGGCGACGGTTTAAAACTGTGTCGCAGAAAGGGGTTAAAAACCATTTGTATAGCAGCTCGCTGTACCAGTGATACTCTCTATATCTTATAAGGTTCCTCTTGATATTAGCTCAGCATCTATGGCTATGCCCTAATGAATGAAAGAACAGACCTTTTTTCGGTCTCCACACAAAATTATGTGTCATTTTCTTCCGCTTTTGCCTCGTAGCAATGTGGATACCGTTCGAAATATACAGATGGGTCCGGCTTTCGACCGGGCGCTTGAATATGAAATCGAGCCTATGTCTAAGTCCGATATCTGTTCGGCGTCTTGGATATTCCATTATATGCATCAAGTTCGAATCGTGATTTTGGTCAATGATTGGGTTACCCGGCTCCTGTGCTTGCCTCCTATGTTTCGCTCTGTTTCCAGCTCGGCCTGGTCAAGCACCTCAATAGGAGAAAGCCAAAAATCGACTGTCACGGTCAGCATAAACTGGTCGGCTATCCGAAGATAGCGTCAAACTATAAATCGTTAGAGGTTAGACCGTGATAAACGAAGGGTTCTTCTTATATGAACTGATGTGTTATAACTGGTGCACTTCAGCTTGTCCGATCACCACTACACCGGGGGCTAGATCAACTACCCCAAATTTTCGAACTCCTATGACTAAGTGAAAGATATAAAGCCGCTATGGTCCGATTGCCTTGTTTCGCAAATACGCAACTGCCTCAGGGCACCGAGACGTTGGCTAAGGGTTCACGCATTTTACGAAACACCCCGCGTAGCATCTACAGAGGGGGTAGAAGCCGACGACCGGCCTCTTTCAGTATAAACGGCCGCAAAGGAATAAATCAAACACATCGGATGCAAACGACTAATCAGCATAAATAATAATTGTTTTTACACAAAGTTGCCATGGCATACAGAAGAGGCTATCTAGAACCGGAGCTCGGACTTCGAGCATTGCACTTCGATCACCCGAGCCCCCTCATTGACCTCAGATAGAAACTGCTCGGGCGTCCGGTTCATCCCTTCTGGAGGCCCAGACGCGATCGCAAGCGGCTTTATCTTCGGGTAATGCGCCATGGTTGGGCACAGACTCGCTCCGCGCCTTCCAGGCAAGCCGACCGCTTCCAGTTCTCCACCTGGGGGCTCACGCCTCGCAATCTCTGAACCAAGCTGAATAGGCTGGTCGGTAGTGGCTCCTGCGGCCAGAGATTGACGCAAATATCCTCCATCATTGGCCGAGTCATGCAAATCAGCTCGGCCAGCTGCTTTATCTGATTATTCAGCAGCGGAGGATCCTTGGGTGCCTGTAATTGGCCCAGAAGGTCTTCTCTATCGACTCCTCGGGGTGGGCAGCAAAGTAGGCACCGGCGTCCGAGGCACTCTGTGGCAGATCCCTGAAGGCTTCTGAAGAACGCCAGACTTGCGTAAGATGGGCAAATCGACGATCACCGAAAACGCAGCGGAGCAGGTATGGCTTACCAGTGGCAATCTGCCTCACTTGCTGAAGCACTTCACGATCCGCCCTCGCCTGGGTCGTGGCCTCCTTGCAGGACGAGCTCGCGGTCTCGAGCTCGGAGGCGAGCTTGTTCCTTTCCTCCTGGAGGGCGTCGCATTGCTTGACCAGCCCCTCCATGTCACCCTCCACCTTCACGACCCGGGCCGCGTGCTTCGCACCAGCTTCCTTTTCCTTGGCCAGCGCTTCACTGGCCAGCCTCGCCGCAGCCCTCTGCTGCTCGGCTTCTTGCCGAGCTATTTGCAGCTCGGACTGGAGTTTCTCAAGCTCCACGAAGGCAGCTGCAGTACGTTCATACAACCTTTAGAGCTCAAAGCAACTGCATCCGCACTTATAACATTACACCAAAATATTCAAACTCTTGCTTACCTTGAGATTGCTCCATCTGCTTCTTAAGCAGATCCGTGTATTTCTCGGACTGGTCGAGCTTATGGTTCAGCTCCTCCAATTCCCTTGAGTTGGATGCTGAAACCGAGGCCGAAACCTGCCAAAAAGGCATTCTTAGCCTCCTCGGATGAATTGATCCCCTGGTCGGCTTTGTGCATCCTACCAGGGTCTCGGGGGCTACTGTCCACACACTTTGTTATACTACCTCTCCCTATAATCCCCGCGCAAGATTATCAAATCTACCTCAGGGCTTAGGGGCTACTGTGGTTATACACTTGTAACATGTCTATGCAGTAGGCAATGTCTTCGGACATATCAAATTTTACTTATTCCCTAAAGGCTATCAGACACATCTAGTGCTAAAAAGTTCTGCGCATGTACGTGATTCTAAAAAAAGAACTCGATTTGAGCTTACCTCAAAACCTTCATACAAGCCCTTGAAGGCCTCCCGAATACCGGCGTCTATGGACCGGTAGTTCTTCAGCGGCGCGCCCAGTATGGCGCGGTGCTCGGCAACGATGGCGGAGCCCGTCAGGGTCACCTCCATCTCTTCGGTCCATCCCGTGGACACCTGCCCTCTAGCAGGTCGGGATGGATGGGTCACCTCGACCTTCTTTGTCAACGGAAGAGCCGCCATTGAGGTCAGCTACCGAGATAGCTCTGGGACAACGGGGGACGAGATTATTGGCTGTTCCCGCTCTTCCCCTCCTTTCGAGGCGGGGGTCTTCTCCGGCGTGCCTTTGGAGGCTGAGGCCTCGGCCTCAGCCATGGAGGCATCGGCGCCGCCCCCGTGGTAGGTGTTGGGGGGCCGGCTGAGAAGTAGCCTCCCCCAGCCCGTCGTGGGCCACGGGGGAAGGGTGAAGCTCCTCCGAGGCACTGGGAGGAGGGAGCCCGCTCGACGACGTCTTGTCGCAAAGGTGGGAGCATTGTGGGCTGTAAGATTTAATCGGTCAAGGTTTAGGAGAGGAAAGCAATTACAATATGCAAGGAAATAAATTAGAATGTGTACCTCCTCGGTGGGGGTCTCTCCCTGCGGGGCCCGAAGAGATCGTCCTCTGACTCGGAGGGGACGACCTCACCTTCGGAAGGGGCCTTGCTGGAGGCGGCGTCGGTAGCCTTTATAAGGCACTTTCGCTTCCCAGGCACATCATCCCCCGCGACGTCCTCGGACGCTGCCCTCTTCCTCTTCGGGTAGGAAGCACTCTCCTCCCCATCATCTCCTCCCTCTTCTTCCCCCTCGTCGGAGGAGACAGCGTGGATTTCCTCGGACTTGGCATCTGAGGGATCTCGGATCTGAAGACCCGTCCTTTTCTTCCCCGGCTCCTTCTTCACCTTCGCAGGAGCCTTTGGGGGAACTGCGGCCAGCAGGGCTTGCAGCTTGGGGGACTGGTTGTCCTCGAGGAGCAGTGCTGCGCACCTGATGAGTGCCACCTTTGGCGCCCATTTCTGCAAACAATGTGGGAGGATTCATACAGAAGTAAAACGAGGGATTGTTGTTGAAAAGGAAAAGCGAATAGTACCTCGGACGCGGCATGGGCGGCGCTGTAGCCGCTGTCTGGCCCAGCCTCAGGGAATTCATTCAAGGACGGCTTAAAAAGAGCCGTCCACATGCCGTCCAGGGAGGTGCGCAAGAAATGTCGCACTGGAGGTTCGTCTTCGGGCTTGTACAGCCACATGTGGCTGGCCCGAAGTTGGAGGGGAAGGATGCAGCGGTGGAGCTTCACGTCCACCACAGCCGGTAACTTGAATCTCTTTTTTAGAGATCGAATCCGCCCCTGGAGAGAGGCGACTTCATCCGTGCTGCCCTACTCTAGGCCTTGCCTCTGCCATGACACCAGCTTCCGAGGTGGCAGACCTGTGAAGGCGAGGACCTTGGCCTGGCCTGGAGCGAGTGGTTCAGTGATGTAAAACCACTCGCGCTAGCACATCTTCACAGTCTCGATGAAGGTGCCCTCCAGCCACTCCGGCTTCTAGAGTTTGCTGATCATGGCACCCCCGCATTCGGCCAGCTCGGCACCGCTGCTCTTTGGCTTCACACAGAAGGTCTTCAGGCATAGGCCGAAGTGGGGCTCCACGCGTAAGAATGCTTCGCATACGATGATGAAGGTGGTGAGATGCAGAATGGAGTTTGGGGCCAGATTATGGAAATCCAGCCCGTAAAAAAAGTATCCCCCGCACGAAGGGGTGCAGGGGGATCCCAGACCTCGGATGAGGTGAGGGATGAACACAACCCGCTCCCCAGGCTTGGGAGTAGGGACGCGCTGGCCTGGCTCAGGAGCCCGGCAGACGGCGTCGTCAGGGATGTACTCCGCAAAGCGGAGCTCCTCGATGGTGGCGTTGGTGACCTTGGAGGCCACCCACTTTCCCTTTAGATCCGCATCCACCATTGTTGCAAGGAGCGGAGGATTGGAGAGAGCTTTTGGCTTGGAAAGGGGGATTGAGGATGTAAGTGCTTGGAGGGTTTGGGCGCTGGAGCGACAGGGGAGCGTGGGAAGATAGATTCACCGCCCCCTGCTCTCTATAAGCCAGTAAAAATACGAAGCGTCCCACTGTGACGCCGTAAAATTCGCCATGTTTCGGCTTATCATGTCGTTGTGGCCGCGTGGGGTAAAGCAATCGATTGATGATATCCCCTAAAACGCGGGACACGATCTCTGTTTTGATGAGACGTGCCAATGAGAGGGTTGCCTCTAACCGTGATTCAAATAAGTAATAACTGATCTATGTGGTGTCATGGGTTCTGACGTTTTGGTAAAGTTGTCAGTAATTGACCGTCTCACATCGGCATTGTTGGTCTTCGGGACTAAGATTAGCCATGTACTTCGGATGGACGAAGATACGAAGTGGGCGACACATGGTCGGCAGGCCTCGTCTCTTATTTTAAATAGGAGATGCCTTTTGATTGGGGATCTACCAGTTTCGGGCAATTTCTTAACTTAGGACATGGAACTTGCCTGCTAAGCCGAAGACATTTATCCGAAGTTATTTATCCGAAGAAGGTGGTCATCCTCGGCTTTGAAGATAAGTTCGGGGGCTACTGACGGTGTCCTGGACTAGGGGGTCCCGGCCTAGTTGATTAGTTCATGGGCTGAACTCAAGGCCTGTGAAAGAGCATGGACTCTAGATGTTTCCAACTTGAAGAACCAACATATCGGACCTCATCGAAGACTTGGCGTGCACCCCAAGGATACGAGATTCGACATGTATTCCCTTAGTTGTAACCAACCATGTGTAACCCTAGATACCCCTGGTGCCTATATAAACCAGAGGGTTTAGTCCGTAGAGGCAAGACCAGTCATCATACCCCTAGGGTTAGACCACAACTCACGATCTCGAGGTAGATCAACCTTGTACCTTGATACATCATCAATATAAACAAGAGTAGGACGTAGGGTTTTACCTCCATAGAGAGGGCCCGAACCAGGGTAAATCATTGTGTCCTACGTTCCCTGTTAAGCCATTGATCCGATCTCACAGCTCGGGCACCCCTACCCGAGATCTGCCGGCTTTGACACCGACACCGGCGGCGGGGAAGGAGATCTGAGGCAGCCAAAGATGGTCTGGAGACGTGATGTCTGGTGTGGTGGACGCTTCTGTTGATGGAACAGCTCATGTGAGGTGGACGACGTCGCGACAGGAGCGGGACAAACCAGAGAAAGTTTTCTTTGACACCTATCTGTAACTGAAGTAATTTTGTAAGGGCTCCTTTGGTTTACAGGATTCTAAAAACTCATGGATAGGAAAAACACAGGAATAGGATAGGAATACACGTGGAAAACTGGGCACTTGTAAACACAGGATTTCTGTCAACTTGGGTGTTTGGTTCACAGGAATTGGAAGAACACAGGAATGCATGGAAACATGGTCAAATTCAAGTCAACCCACATGAAAAATGTGTAGTTAGAATTTTATTATGCCACTAATGCACTTAGTCTTGTTTTCATGCACATGAATTGAAAATGACGTCCAGGTGGATGTTAAAATTTCTATGTTTTTCTTTTGAAATGGACACGAAAGGAAAAAAATCCTTCAGCTTTGTTTTGTTCCATTCCTTTTAACCAAATGCATGAATAGTAGTAGTACCATAGGAAAATTTCATATTGCAATGTTTTTCCTTCAGTTTTTCCTTTGAACCAAAATAGCCCTAAGGGATCGACATGAATGTAGAGTAAAAAGTGATGCGACGAGTGTACAACCTCTTTGGTGTAGCCATGTCGACCTCAACATCATTAGGTTGGTCGCTGAGGATGCTACGGCTAAGGTGGCTATCAGAGGCGGTGAAGAAGATCTGAGGCGTCTGGAGTTGACGTTGAGGGTATTGCTCTGTTGTGAGGACGGTTCCGTCGTTGGAACAACTCCGATTAGGTGTACGACGGCGAGGCTGAAGCTGTACAAGACGGACAATGTTAATCTGAAGTAGGATTGTAATAGCATCTCCAATAGATGATGTATCACCAAAACATGCTAGATGTAAAATTTACATCACCAAAAAACACCCAACTCCAACAGATGATGTAAAATACATCAGCCGTGCGGCCCCCACTCCAACACGTGAGGACAAAATTGTTGTCTCTGAACTTAACTGTCGAAATGTCCAAACTGAAACTAAATCGAAGCGGCTAGTACTAATATTGGAAGCGAAGCAGTGCTAATACTAAACACACTAGTAGCACAGAAGCAGTGCACAAGTACTTTTGGCTGCTCGAGCACTAGTAGCAGAGAAGTAGTGAACTGAATCGGCAGCCGCTCTAGCAGGGAACACAATAGCAGAGAGCAGCCGGAGCAGCAGCAGCTTGTGCAGTAGCAGCACCGCGAGCAAGAGCCGGAGCAGAAGCTCATGTAGCAGCAACAGCTCGTCCAGCAGTAGCACGAGCAAGAGCAGAGCAGCAGTGCGAGCAAGAGCCAGAGCAGCAACAGCATCGCGAGCGAGAGCCGGAACATCAGCAGAGCGAGCGAGTGTCGAATCAGTAGTAGCTGCTCCAATTGGTATGGACGCCGCTGCTAAGGGAGCCACGCCATGGGGGAGAGCCACCGTGGAGGAAGTCGCCGGCGGCGCCGACGTCGAGGGAGTCGCGCCATGGCAGATCATGATTGAGCACCGACGGACCCGTGAGGTCGAGTCAAGGAGAAGATGCAATGCGATGAGTGTAGAACCTCTTTGGTGGCGCCGAGTAGGCCTCGGCTTCATCCGAGGAGTCGGTGAGGATGCTCCGGTTCCGGGGGGGGCAGGTGAAGACGGTGCTACTTGTGAGCTGCGTTGGGATTTTACCCAAAGAGGAGAGGAGATGCAGTACAGGAGAGAAAAGTATTTCCCTCAGTGAGAACCATGGTTATTGAACTAGTAGGAGAATCACGCAAAGCCTCGTGAACAGCACTTGCACACACAAAAGCAAATACTTGCACCCAACGCAGGCAAGAGGGTTGTCAATCCCCTTAAACTCATTACTTGCAAGGATTAAATCTTGTAGTGGTAGATACATAAATTGCAAAACAAAATAAAAGTAAATAAATTGCAGCAAGTATATTTTAGTTTTCTTTTTATATTTAAAGTAGACCCGGGGACCATATTTTTCACTAGAGGCTTCTCTCTCGAACACATAGCATATGGTGGGTAGACAAATTACTGTTGGGCAATTGATAGAAAAGCGCATAGTTATGACGATATTCAAGGCAATGATCATGTATATAGGCATCATGTCCGAGACAAGTAGACCGACTCCTGCCTGCATCTACTACTATTACTCCACCCATCGACCGCTATCCAGCATGCATCTAGGGTATTAAGCTAATGAAAACAGAGTAACGCCTTACGCAAGATGACATGATGTAGTAAGAGAACCCAATCAATATGAATAAAACTCATCGTTTTACCCTTAATGGAAACAATACAAATACATGTCTTGTCCCCTACTTTGTCACTGGGATATAGAGCACCGCAAGATTGAACCCATTACAAAGCACCTCTCCCACTGAAGATAAATCAATCTAGTTGGCCAAACCAAATGGATAGATCAGTGAGAAATACAAAGCTATAACAATCACGCATAATAAAGTTCAGAAAAGACCCAATTACTTCTCATGAATATTCAGATCATAAACCCACAATTCATCGGATCCCAACAAACACACCACAAAAGAAGATTACATCGAATAGAACTCCAAGAAGATCGAGGAGAACATTGTATCGATGATCAAAGAAAGAGAAAAAGCCATCTAGCTACTAGCTATGGACCCGTAGGTCTGTGCTGAACTACTCACGCATCATCGGTAGTGCAACAAGGTTGATGTAGAAGCCCTCAATGATCGATTCCCCCTCTGACAGAGTACCGAAAAAGGCCTCCAGATGGGATCGCGGAAGAACAGAAGCTTCCGCCGGCGGAAAATTTATTTGGGGTGGCTCTATGTTGGTTTCCCAATATTTGAGAATTTATAGAGGTGGAATTAGGTCAGACGGAGCCACGTGGGGCCCACAAGGTAACAGGGTGCACCTACCCCCCCAGGGCGTGCCCTGTTGCCTTGCCGTCTCCTCGTTTGCCATCTGGTCTACTCCCGAAGCTTCTAGGGTCTCTTTTGTCCAGAAAAAAATCATTAAAAAGTTTCGTAGCGTTTGGACTCCGTTTGGTACTGATTTTCTAGAAAGCCAAAAACAAGCAGAAAACAACAACTGGCACTAGGCACTGGGTTAATAGGTTAGTTCCCAAAAATGATATAAAATAGCATATAAATAGATATAAAACATCCAAGATTGATACATGGAACAATAAAAAATTATAGATACGTTGGAGACGTATCAGCATCGCCAAGCTTAATTCCTGCTCATCCTCGAGTAGGTAAATGGTAAAAACAGAATTTTTGATGTGGAATGCTACCTAACATGTTTATCATGTAATCTCTTTACGGTATAAATATTAAGAAACAATGAATTAACAACATTAACATAATAATATCCATGAATATAAGAAGCATAATCATTAAACTTTCTAAATATACGATCCTTAACGAATGTTATTCCCCACTCATTTTATCATGTTAGCATGGCATGACTCCGCTTTCACTGCATAAATATAAATCATGAGCACGCCGGTGTTAAACCAGGCAATTGGATCATACTTCTAACGTGCTTCAGCATTTTCAACTTCACGCAATACATGAGCGTGAGCCATGCACATAGCACTAGGTGGAATAGAATGCGGTGATGGGGATTAATAGGAGAGCTCAAAAAGGGAGAAAGTCTTGCATCAACTAGGCAGATCAACGAACTATGGAGATGTCCATCAATCGATATCAATGCGAGCAGTAGGGATTGCCATGCAACGGATGCACTAAGAGCTATAAGTGTATGAAAGCTCAACTGAAACTAATTGGGTGTGCATCCAACTTGCTTGCTCATGAAGACCTTGGGCATTTGAGGAAGCCCGTCATCGGAATATACAAGCCAAGTTCTATAACGAAAAATTCCCACTAGTATATGAAAGTGACAAAATAGGAGACTCTCTATATGAAGAACATGGTGCTACTCTGAAGCACAAGTGTGGAAAAGGATAGTAACATTGCCCCTTCTCTCTTTTGCTCTCATTTTTTTGTTGGGATCTTTTTGGCCTATTTTTTTCTTCTTTTTTTTTGTCAGGAGTCTCATCCCGACTTGTGGGGAAATCACAGTCTCCATCATGCTTTCCTCACTGGGACAATGCTCTAATAATGATGATCATCACACTTTTATTTACTTACAACTCGATATTACAACTCAATAAAAACTATACAGAATGACTCTATATGAATGCCTCTGGCAGTGTACCAGGATGTGCAATGATCTAGCGTAACATGTATGAAAATGATGAATGGTGGCTGAGCCACAAATACTATGTTAGCTATACGATCATGCAAAACAATATGACAATGAACACAAGTCATATGACGGAACGGTGGAAGTTGCATGGCAATATATCTCGGAATGGCTATGGAAATGCCGTAATAGGTAGGTATGGTGGATGTTTTGAGGAAGATATAAGGAGGCTTATGTGTGATAGAGCGTATCATATCACGGGGTTTGGATGCACCGGTAAAGTTTGCACCAACTCTCGAGGTGAGATCGGGCAATGCACGGTACCGAAAAGGCTAGCAAATTGCGGAAGGGTGAGAGTGCGTATAATCCATGGACTCACATTAGTCATAAAGTAGTCACATACTTATTGCAAAGACTATTAGCCCTCGAAGCAAAGTACTACTCGCATGCCCCTAGGGAGGAGGTTGGTAGGAGTTAACCATCGTGCACCCCCGATTATAACAGCACTCAAGGATTTCATTTCAGACCTAAGAATGCTCGGACCTCCCCACCATGCCATGACGAACACTTAGATGAGAAGTTAATAACAAGTTTTAATACCGATATTTCTACTAACCAATGATCATGAACCAAGATCCTTTCATATTACGACATCAATATCATTAAACCACACGTTTCATATTTAGTGATCTGCATGAAAGTTTTTATTATATCCCTCTTGAATACCTATCCTTTATGGACTAGTCTTATAACCCGTGCAAATTGCCATTACTATTTATTATACTCTAAAAAATATTTAAGTGAAGCATGAGAGTACAACTATTTCGTTAAAATATAACCACCGCCGTGCTCTAAAAGATATAAGTGAAGCACTAGAGCAACTGCCTAGCTCAAAAGATATAAGTGAAGCACATAGAGTATTCTAACAAATCATGAATAAATGCATGTCCCTCTCAAAAGGTGAGTCCAGCAAAAGATTATTGTGGCAAACTAAAAATCAAACAAAGAAAATAAAGCTATGGCACAAGACATTCCAAGTAAAGCTAATATCATGTGATGAATAAAAATATAGCTCCAAGTAAGTTACCGATAGATTGTAGACGAAAGAGGGGATGCCATCCGGGGCATCCCCAAGCTTAGACGCTTGGGTCTTCCTTGAAGATTACCTTGGGGTGCCTTGGGCATCCCCAGGCTTAGGGTCTTGCCGCTCCTTATTCCTTCATCCATCGTGATCTCACCCAAAACTTGAAAACTTCAGCACACAAAACTCAATAGAAACTCCATGAGATCCGTTAGTACAATAAATCAATCATCCACTTTAGGTACTGTTATTAACTCATTAATAATTGTTCTTGCATAATACCTACTATATTCTAACTCGTCCATGACTTATACCCCCCGATATAATCCATAGTTGATTAAAACAAGGACAGTATGCAATAAAAACAGAATCTCTCTAAAACAAAACAGTACGTAATGACAGAATATTATCTATACTTCTGTATCTCCAAAAATTCTGAAACATTAGGACGACATAAATAATTTATATCCCAATACTGTGTAAAAAATTCAGATTTTTCTGACTTTCCAGTACAGAACTAAAAATCAAATACTGGGCACAAAACTTTCTGTTTTCAAACAGCATCAATTATACTATCATCCAAATCATCCCCAAGGCATTACTTGGCACAAAAACTAATTAAAAGATAAAAACACAATCATAACAGTAGCTAAAATTGTGTGACACAAAAAAAATAAAAATTGCAATAAAGATAAATATTGGGGTCCTCCCAACACGCGCTATTGTTTTATGCCCCTAGCTAGGCATAATGCATTGGTTCAAGTATTATCATCCTTCAAATTAATTCCATAGGTGGCCCTCATAATGGATTCATATGGTGGTTTAATTATCTTCCGAGGGAAGTGTTCCATCCCTTTCTTTAATGGGAATTGGAATCTTATATTACCTTCTTTCATATCAATAATAGCACCTATGGTTCGTAGGAAAGGCCTACCAAGTATTATAGGACAAGACGGATTGCAATCAATATCAAGTACAATGAAATCAACAGGTACAAAATTTCTATTAGCAAGAATAAGCACATCATTTATACTACCCAAAGGTTTCTTAATAGTTGAATCCGCTAAGTGTAAGTTAAGGGAACATTCATCCATATCGGTGAGGCCTAGCACATCACATAAATATTTGGGTATAGTGGAAAAGCTAGCACCTAGATCACATGAAGCATTACATTCATAATCTTTAATTTTTACTTTAATAGTAGGTTCCCATTCATCATGCAATTTTCTAGGTATTGAAACCTCCAACTCTAGCTTTTCTTCATGAGCTTTTATCATAGCTTCTACAAATGTTTAGTAAAAGCTTTATTTTGTTCATAAGCATTTGGTGAATTTTTCATGGTTTGTAACAAGGAAATACATTCAATTAAAGAGCGACTATCATAATTAAAGTCCTTGTAATCCAAAGGCACATCACTTTTTAAAGTCTTGACCTCTCCAAACCCACTTTTATCATTTTTATCATTAAGATCATCACCCTCCGAACAATTGGGACGTCTTCTACACTGGTACCGTTACGTGCTATACAAACGGTTTTTACCCCCTTTCCGCGACGGAGTTTTAAACCATCGCCTTGCTTGTGTGTGCGATAGGGGGGGTCTTCCCACATGACCCAGAAAATGTTTGCGATAGGGCGACCCGCTGCTGATGACTTTCGTAAAGTAATCGTATGCTAAGTCGCGGACTATCCCACACGTTAGACACGGGCACTACGTTTGTGATCCGCGACACATCAGAAACGATATCACAGATATCCACATGTGCAAAAGGTGGATATCACAAACATTTATTTCTACCGTTCTATTTGCGATACGTACACTATCACACACAGTTCAAAAATATAAGATGCGAGTGGTGTCTTTACTATTGCAAACGTGTCCATTTTCATAACTGTGTGTGATAGGTATACCTATCACACACAGTCTCCAAATGTGAACTGTCTTCTTTTTATCCAAGAATCACACACGCACATCATACGGAAATGTGTGTAATACTTATGGCAATCCCACATGTGTATGAGAATAAACCGTGCATTCGACCGCTGAGTATCGCACACATTTTCTGTGAAAGAACCGTGTGTTCTTTATTTTACCATCGCACACGATGTTTTATTTCGAACCGTGTGTACGGTGTTCTATTACCTGCTGTTTAATTTTATTTTTTCCTGTAATTTATTATTCGAATTGGAAAATTTCAAATTTTGAATACTATGGAATTTAAATATTTCATATTGTCATCACAATGGTTCAACAACCAATCCATAAATCAAAATCTCAGTACAATGTGTTCAGTAATTACAGAATTAGGCAGCAGATTAACTATGATGAACCACAATATTTAGAGGCGGTAAAGGTGAAGAGAGAAGTGTAAATCATTTTGGCTGCCGATAGTGTTGCAGAAGTGGAATGCCCATAATGTGCCCTCCTCCATGCCAAAGGCGCGCACAACTTTTGTCCAACCCCTTGTGACGATCGCCCTCCCATCCTTCACTGCCACCAGGAAGACTTCTAGACCATTATCATGGTAGTATGAATTATATTCTTTAACCTTAGTTGCCTCCACTCCGTTCATGTAGTTTGCAAGGTAATCATGAGTAAATTGCTTCGGAAACCACTGAAAAGAGAAAACTTCCAAAAATTCATGTCTAATAGAGTAACTCGTTGTGGGCAGGGGGAAAAGGCAACAAATTACTTACCATCCTAAAGTTCGCTGTTGTCTTGGATAAAGTATAAATAAAGAGTTTAATTCCCATCACACGTCTCTTCCGCCTAACAATCTTTCTTAATTTCCTCACTTGACGCTTGTTCATGAATATCTCATTGCCCCATACGCAAAAGGGGTCGAAGCTTGGATTAGTACCGCTGATATATGTACCTACAAGCAACCAGTAAATGTTAGAAGCTAAACTTCAATTGCACAAATGATGTATAAAACTATAACACATGGCATGCAACTAACCTCGATGGCAAACAACAGCATCACCCATTGTGGCCCTGCGTAAGTACATGGAAAGGCATGTTAACTACATCCACCAAAAATAACAAATGGTAATAAAACGACATCATCTCTAGTGATATCTCCATTGCAAAGAGTAGCACGGTAGTAAAGGGACAGATTAAAAAATGGATAGAACTGTTTGCTACAACAGGCTTGACAGCAACCTAAGTCAGGCATTGTAAGTTTCTAGCTGGTATTGGTGAAATTGAACTGGACAGTTCATACTTAAACATGACAGTGTACATTACTGAAATGAACAAGGCATGTGTTAAGTACAGACAACCTAATATAGCCATTGAAACTGGTACTGATGAAATTGAAATTGACAGAGTTAAACATTGCAAGGCAAGTGCTGCTAGAGCAGAGAATGGCCCAGTTGTCTATAAAAAGGTAGGGAAAATAGCTAAGAATGGCTAGGCGTGTTTACTACAATAGGCTTAATACATCAACCGTAGAAAACATAGCCATTGCAACAAGTATTGGTAATATTGAACTGGACAATTCCTACTTGGTAAATCCCGAGGGGTAGTTGGTGGGGCACTTCATCTGGGCCAGAGCCCGCCCCAAGTCGGTGGCGGCGGAGGTGAGGTGTTCCTCCAGGTTGAAGTGTGGATTAGTGCCGCTAACATGTGTACCTACAAGAAGCACGTAAATGCTATAAGCTAAACTGCAATTGCACAAATGATGTAAAATACTATAAGACATTGGGATGGAACTAACCTCGATGGTAAACAACAACATTTCCCATTGTGGCCCTGTGTAAGTACATGGAAAGGCATGTTAACTACAATAGGGTTAACATCCACCAAAAATAGAAAATGGTAATAAAACGACAGCATCTCTAGTGATATCTTCATTGCGTAGAGTAGCACGGTAGTAAAGGGATAGATTAAAAAATGGATAGAACTGTTTGCTACAATAGGCTTGACAGCAACCTTAAGTCAGGCATTGTTAGTTTCTAGCTGGTATTGGTGAAATTTAACTGGGCAGTTCATACTTTAACATGACAGTGTACTTTACTGAAATAAGCAAGGCATGTGTTAAGTACAGACAACCCAATATAGCCATTGAAACTGGTACTTATGAAATTGAAATTGACAGAGTTAAACATTGCAAGGCAAGTGCTGCTAGAGCAGAGAATGGCCCAGTTGTCTATAAAAAGGTAGGGAAATAGCTAAGAATGGTTAGACGTGTTAACTACAACAGGCTTAATACATCAACCGTACAAAACATAGCCCTTGCAACTAGTATTGGTAAAATTGAACTGGACAGTTCGTACTTGGTAAATCCCGAGGGGTAGTTGCTGAGGCACTTCATCTGGGCCAGAGCCCGCACCAAGTCGGCGGCGGCGGAGGCGAGGTGTTCCTCCGGGTCGACACGCACAGCGGCCACCGCGCCATCGACCGCCATCAGCTCCTCGACCTCCCGCATGATATGTGGTTACGCTTACGCGGCGATGCTCTGCAGTAGGGGGTGGGGATTTGGAGGCATGAGGATGTTTCACAGGCGCCATCTAAGTAATCAGGTCGTGGCGGTGATGGAGATCGGTGGGTTACCTAACTGGATCGACGAGGCTCGGGAAAAACTTAGATGTGGTTGAAGCTGTGGTTGCGGCGGCGGTGGTTTGAGCTGCCGGGAGGGGGGAGGGGGAGGGTAGTTTGGAAATGTGATGGGTGGGGATGGGGTGGGGGGGTAAATTCTGAAATCCCGCGCCTACTGAAAATTTCGCTGCGAAACTTGAAACTCACGCGGACGAAACACACAACGTAGTCGAAGCGTATAATATACTCGCGTACGAGAAAAGAGAAAATTGGCGGATCCCGTATTCAAAAAATTGTACACGTGTAGTTGATTAAATCAGTAATGGGCGGTTGTGCTGGTACGTGTACGATGTTTTCTAACCAACTTACGAATCATTAACACACATGGTACGCCATAGCAACCGTGTGTTTTGTGGTCTCCTAAAAATTAAAATATCTATCAGCATCTAGAGCCGCAGCCTACAAATTTAAAAATCTCTTTCATTGTGGTAGGGCTTTCATCAACGTACATGAACGAGGCGAAGTTGACACTCAATGAACAGTCATAAGTTAATGAAAATGCAATCAAGTGTCAACCTGCCTCGCTCACACAGCGAGAATTGATCGACCTATACAACAAGAATGATGCTTGCTGCCTCCCGCCGGCGCTGTTATTTAAGCCGGTCTGCATCCACCCCGCGCGGCGAGGTGGGACTAAAAACCAGCTCCGGCGAGCTCGTCTCCGACCCGGTTGTGCCGAGGTGAGAGAGGAAGGAGCTCCGGGGTGGATGCGGGTTGGACCGCTATGACTCGGTTGAGTCAACTTTATTTTGACCGGGCACTAATTTGCTCTAAAAAAGTAGTAGTAAGTAGTAGTAGATGCTCAGAATTAATTAAACGTACGTACGGTCGACACACACACACACTAACTACTTCTCGCATGCTGGCCAGCCCCAGACGCCGTCGTACTCCTTACCGGCCTTGTCGGCGGCAGCCCACCGTGCTTGAATATCCGCCCGGCTCTTCTCACCAGCGCCTGCAGCCGCTTCTTTCTTACGGTGGCGGGACTCTCTTTTCTTGAGTGCTTTCGGCCTTTTCCGCTCCTTCTGTGTGGATTTGGCCTCCTCTTGCTCCACCGCACATTCAGCCATGGCAGCTTCAAAGTCCGCCCACGTAGGTGTGCGGTCACGGGCGTCGATGAACTCAGCACAGCGGGATGCCATCGCTTCCTTACCAGTTAGTGTGCGGTCTCGGGCGGCGATGAACTCGGCACGCCGGGATGCCATCGCTTCCTTACCAGTTAGTGTGCGGTGCGGTGGCATGGACGGCGACGCTTGGAGAGAGCTCTGGGATGGAGTGGCCGGACAACCATACGTAGTGCGGTGGTTTTTTAGAGCACTCGAGATCTGATTGCCCATGAGAACCATGTGCGCTAACCCTATTGTGCGTTGCGTTCTGATTGGCCGGAACCCCAGCCACGCGGATCGCGCGTGTGGACCGTAGGATGCACTGCGATCGAACGGCAATCCACATCCCTCCCATCACACCCGTGTAGTTGTAGCTGGGATTTGAATTATATGCGCTAATTGTGAGGTAAATGCTATAAAGTGCTTAAGTATATCAAACAAGTCCTGAAATGCGCAAAAAATTAAAATCTAGCGGCTGATGGTGCTTGCGCACCGTGTAAATAGTTTGGACGCGAAACGATAAAGTCACAATAAATTCAAGTCCAAATTGCCATTTATCAATTTTCTAGAGTTGGAAAACCAACAAACGAAACGTTTGTGGTTGACTCTTGCGACACATGTCCTTGAAATCTCTCCCCATTCCTTGTAAAACACATGCAAATTTACGAAACACCACAAGCATGATTTTTCAAACCGTTTTTTTTTTTCACTTTTTCATGGACCGATTGTGCGAAATTGAATTATGTGCATTAATGCCTAGAAAATGCACATAATGGCCCAAATATAGTAAATTAGACCGGAAAGGTGCCAAATTTGAACACGGTGCATGATAGGGTCTATGTTGATCGTAGAAAAAAACTCAAGGAAAAACACGCTTTACTGAGGACATACCATGGCACCATCCCAGGTATCATCTTTTTCAGGCATGTTTTTCAATTTTTTAGAGTTGAAAAACCAATAAACGACACGTTTGTGGTTGACTCTTGGGACACATGTCCTTGAAATCTCTCACCATTCCTCGTAGAAGGCATGCAAATCTAGTAAACACCACAAGCATGATTTTCCAAACCATTTTTGTGCAATTTTTCATGGACTGATTGTGTGAAATTGAATTATGTGCATTAATGCCTAGAAAATGCACATAACTGCCCAAATATAGTAAATTAGCCGTAGAAAAAAACTCAAGGACAAACGACGAAGGAACTTTGGATTCCCCTTCAGACTTGGGGATTCCCTCTCGAAACCACCAAAACTTCCTTTTGTGATGGTTCGGTTTACGAACAGCGTGTTAAACATCATTAGCCGAACCCTCTCAAAAAATTACCATGCTTTGTTGAGGTCATACCATGGCACCATGCCAGGTATCATCTTTTTCAGGCATGTTTTTTCAAATTTGTAGAGTCGAAAAACCAATAAACGACACGTTTGTGGTTGACTCTTGCGACACATATCATCGAAATTTCTTCCCATTCCCTTGTAAAAGGCATGGAAATTTAGTAATACCACAAGATTCATTTTTCATACTGTTATTGTGCACCTTTTCATGCACCTATTGTGCCAATTTGAATTATGTGCATAATTGCCTAGAAAATGCAAATAATGGCCCAAATATGGTAAATGAGCACGGAAAAGTGCCAAATTTGAACATGGTGCGTTCTAGGGTCTATGTAGATCATAGAAAAAAAAACAAGGGTGGACGACCAAGGAAAATTGGATTCCCTTGAAATCCTGGTGATTTATTATCGCACACGGTTCATTTTCGCTACTTATGAAAGCCGTGTTGGCTGACTCTATCGTGCGATGTGTTCTGATTGTCCGGAACCCCAGTCACGCGGATCGCGCGTGTGCACCGTAGGATGCACCGCAATCGAACGGTAATCCACATCCCTCCCATCACACCCGTGTAGCTGTAGCTGGGACTTGACTTATGTGCGCTAAATGTCAGGTAAATGCTATAAAGTGCTTAAGTATATCAAACGAGTCATGAAATGCGCCAAAATTCAAATCTAGCGGCTGATGGTGCTTGCGCACCGTGCAAATAGTTTGGACGTGAAATGATGAAGTCACCGTGATTTAAGTCCAAATTGCCATTTATCAATTTTCTGGAGTTGGAAAACCAAAAAACGACCCGTTTGTGGTTGACTCTTGCCACACATGTCCTTGAAATCTCTCCCCATTCCTCGTAAAACGCATGCAAATTTACTAAACACCACAAGCATGATTTTCCAAACCATTTTTTTGCACTTTTTCATGGACCGATTGTGCGAAATTGAATTACGTGCATTAATGCCTAGAAAATGCACATAACGGCCCAAATATAGTAAATTAGACCGGAAAAGTGCCAAATTTTAACACGGTGCATGATAGGGTCTATGATGATCGTAGAAAAAAACTCAAGGACAAACGACGAAGGAACTATGGATTCCCCTTCAAACTTGGTGATTTCCCTCTCAAAACCACCAAAACTTCCTTTTGTGATTATTCGGTTTATGAAGAGCATGTACAACTACATTAGCCGAAGCTTCTCAAAAAATTACCTCGCTTTACTGAGGTCATACCATGGCACCATGCCAGGTATCATCTTTTTCAGGCATGTTTTTCAATTTTCTAGAGTTGAAAAACCAATAAACGACACGTTTGTGGTTGACTCTTGGGACACATGTCCTTGAAATCTCTCACCATTCCTCGTAAAAGGCATGCAAATTTAGTAAATACCACAAGCATGATTTTCCAAAATGTTTTTGTGAACTTTTCCATGGACCGATTGTGCGAAATTGAATTATGTGCATTAATGCCTAGAAAATGCACATAAATGCCCAAATATACTAAATTAGCCCGGAAAATTGCCAAATTTTAACACGGTGCATTATAGGGTGTATGTTGATCGTAGAAAAAAACTCAAGGACAAACGACAAAGGAACTTTGGATTCCCCTTCAGACTTGGTGATTCCCTCTCGAAACCACCAAAACTTCCTTTTGCGATGGTTCGGTTTACGAACAACATGTTAAACGACAGTAGCCGAACCCTCTCAAAAAATTACCACGCTTTGTTGAGGTCATACCATGGCACTATGCCAGGTATCATCTTTTTCAGGCATGTTTTTCAATTTTGTAGAGTTGAAAAACCAATAAACGACACGTTTGTGGTTGACTCTTGCCACACATGTCCTTGAAATCTCTCTCCATTCCTCGTAAAAGGCATGCAAATTTAGTAAACACCACAAGCATGATTTTCCAAACCGTTTTTGTGCACTTTTTCATGGACCGATTGTGTGAAATTGAATTATGTGCATTAATGCCAAGAAAATGCACATAACTGCCCAAATATAGTAAATTAGCCCGGAAAAGTGCCAAATTTGAACACGGTGCATTATAGGGTGTATGTTGATCGTAGAAAAAAACTCAAGGAGAAACGATGAAGGAACTTTGGATTCACTGTCAGGACCCCGATCCCAAGTCACACCGATCTAGCATGTAACACATCATATCACTTTGCGGCCTCACGCACGGTGACCCATGGCTGCCGCCTTTACCTTGGTCGGGACCGTTTGCGTCTTTTGGCTCATGTATATGATTATGTCGCTAGCATCCATATGACAGAGAACCCGGGCCGACATGACTAGTCGTAAATCAAGGTGGGACAAACTTACAGGGACAGGCATACATGACCCAGCAATGCACGTGTCGGTCATCAGCGTGTGCAACCGAGTTGTAGCAAGCTACAAGGACTCCAGTAAAGCACCGCGTGACATTTCCCCGTAGGGACAGACACAGGAGCAAAGAAGGACACATGCCGGTCAATCCATGTGTTCTGGATGGAAGCACTAGGAGGCATTTCCCCATAAGGAAGGCTACCAAGAATAAACAACTAGGTGTCGGATCCCACACATACCAAAGCATTTCAATAACATACACACAATATGCTCGATATGTGTAGATACAACATGGCATCACAACATAACTCTATGACTCAATTATTTATTTAAAAGGGCTCTGAGGAGCCTTACATAGCATGATATTGCAAACATGGGTCTCATGACCCAACATTCAAGTCATACAGGCAACAAGCGGAAGCATAACCTGTCTGAGTACAAACAGCTGAAAAGAAAGAAGGCTGGAAAGCCTGTCTAACTACAAGACCCTCCAAAGGAACCAGACCTGTGTCTAGGATTCCCAAGCTAATCGTCGAAGCCCACGCGAAACCACTAGTGAGACTGAAGTCTCTCTGCAAAAACATAAATTAAGCAAACGTGAGTACAAATGTACTCAGCAAGACTTACATCAGAACTAGCTACATATGCATCAGTATCAACAATGGGGTTGTGGAGTTTGACTGCAGAAAGCCAGCTTTGACTCAGTGGTTATCCTAAACTATGACTACCGGTAACTTCTTTGGGGTGAGAGCGCACACACGAGTCCACATATTCACCATATCAATACACCACTATGGATCCGCTCCCGTCCCCTACGAGAAGGCCATCCATAGCACTCACTCTTATCTTGCGCATTTTATAGTATCCATTCCAACTTGTCTATGAACAACTTAAGCTTTCCAAGTAGTCCATATCCGCGGACGCGGCTATTCGAATAGATCATTAACCCTGCAGGGGTGTACTTCTTCACACACGCTTTTCCCACTTACCGCCATGTACACGTCATGTATCTCGGCAACCTTCAAGCAGAAGCCTGGCGAGGGTGTCGGCCACGACTTGACTAACCACACAAGTCTCTAATCCAGGTTTATCGCCTATTTGAGTCCATGCCGCAAGGAAGTTCGGCCGAAGTTTCCAGTACGGCCCCAAACGATGAGAGCAGGGTTCCCAAGAGCACCATTCGGGTGTCACTTGGTACACCGTGCCTCGGTGTCTCTACCGCAACATAGTCCACCCCTAGGGTCAGCGCTACGCACGGCCACCAACACATATCCTACAAACACCAGAAACTAGTTGCAATTCCTGGACAGAGATCAAGGCGATTAATAAGTCGAGGGGGGTCGAGTTACCGAAACCCAATGTGTGGTAGTAACTGTCTTGGATCACAAACACGGAACTCAGTTCCTGAGGACGGTCCCAATGAGACAACCCACCATGTACTCCTACATGGCCTCTCATCGCTACCTTTACCAAATCGTGTTCACACACTTAGCTCTCACACAGTAGGACATGTTCACCACCATTCCAATCCATCCCAGATGAATCAGACCTGACACAACTCTAAGCATAGCAGGCATAACTAGCAAGCATGAATGAGTAGGCACATCATGCCTCAAACAACTCCTACTCATGCTAGTGGGTTTCAACTATTTACTGTGGCAAAGACAGGTCATGCAGAGGAATGGGTTCAGCTACCGCAACATGTAATAGTTGAATCGTTGTTATCCTAATGCAGTAAAAGAGAGCAAGAGCGAGAGAGTGGGATTGTATCGGAATGCTCAAGGGGGTTTGCTTGCCTGGCACTTCCGAACATAGTATAGCTCTTCATCGGTGTCAACGATCACAACGTCGGAACCATCTGCTACCGAGAGGGGACAAACACTGACAAACAAGAAGAAACACAATAAATGCAATGCAACAATATGATGCATGATCATGACATGGCAATATGATGTGATTTGGGCTAGTGCAACTAGCAACAATTTAAATGAAGTTGGTTTGAACCCAAGATTCAAATTCAGGCTCCACATAAGGCATTTCAAATGCCATTTATTCAAATTGTCATATACATCAACTTTAAGTTTTTCAAACATGCATGAAAATGCCATAAACGGATTCTTGATACTTTTCTGATAATTTTTCATATAAAAAATATTTTCATCTGAGCTATGGTTGATTTACTATGATTTTTTGAAGTTTAAAACATTTTCTTGAATAAATAAATCATTTCTGATTTATTTAAAATCTAGAAAAGTAATTATGATGTCATCTTTGCGTCAGCCTTACGTCAGCGAGTCAACTGTGTTGACCAGGGTCAAACCTGACCAGTGGGTCCCACTGGTCAGCGACACAGTGGTGGCTAGGGTCACAGACAGGTGGGGCCGGTCAACTGCTGACGTCAGCACGGTCAAAGCTGACACGTGGGGCCACTATGATTAAATTAATCTAAAAAAGAATTAATTCCATGGTTATTTAAGGGCGTGGGGCCCGGTTGTCAGCGTCTCAGGGGTTAACTAAACTGTGGTTAGCGCTAATTAAGCAGGCGCTAATGACGGCCACGTCATCAGGCCGGCGGCTGAACGCCGGTGAGGCTGAACGCGGCGGAGTGCGTCGGGTTTTTCCGTCCGGCGACCAAACGCCGCGCGGAGAGGCTCTGTGGTTTCCTGGCGCTCGCGTGCATCCAGGGAAGGCAGCCGCAGGTCGTGGGGTCGCCGGAGCTGACAGCAGCGACGACGGGTGCGGCGGCCGGAGTTCGGCTAGCACGGGCTAGGCGCTGGGGTGTGGGAACGACAGCGGAAAGGGAGGGGGAAGAAGCAGAAGCTCACGAGGCGCTTAGAGGATGGCTCAGCTCGCTCGGGGTGGCCCTGACGACGCCGGAACAGCAACGGCGATCTCGGGCATCCGAGGATGAAGACGACGGCGATGGCGGCTTCATAGGGTGTCCGAGCTCGTGGGACTCGGCGGGAAGAGGTGGCGGAGGATGGCGGAGATGCTGGACATGACGGCGAGGCAAAACGACGGCGATGGACACGCGGGCAGCGAGCGGCGGAGACGACGGCTGTCGGTCTCGCTTGGGGACAAGAGAAAGAGAAGGGGAGGAGGTCCAGGGAGAGAGGGGAGGGACAGAGGGGACCGCGGGGCATCTCCTGGCGCGAAGAGATAGGCACGGGGAGGAGAGGAAGCAAGCAGGGAGGTGGCCACGGCTGGAGCACGCGCGTCGACACGCCTCTGCCTACTGGCAGAGGTTGAAGACGACCGCTTCGGTCTGGTGGGTTGGGCTGGCTTCTGGGGTAAGGTAAGTGGCCCAGGTAAGGTTTCCCTCTCTCTCTCTCTCTCTCCTTTTTCTGTTTCTTTCTGTTTTCTATTTTCTTTCCTCTGTTTTGATTTAGTAAAAATACTAAATCATTTTTATAAATTCTGGAAATATTTGTGGGAAGTAACTAAATTATTTCAGAGGCCCTCAAAAATTTTCTGAATTATTGAACCATTTAAAATATCTATAGGATTTGAATGCCCCAATTCAAATACAATATGGTTTAATTCAAAAATCCAGAAATGTTCCAAAAATGTGTGCATCATTTTTAGCAGAGGTTTGCACCTTTTCCAAAAATGATGAACTTTTCTGGAGGGCATTTTGGATTCATTGAAAATATTTTATTTTGACCCTAGTTGAATTCCATTTAGTGCTAGGGTTTGAACATCCCCATTTCAAATTTCATTTGAATTTAGACATGATGCATGATGCTCATTAATGCAACTAATTACAAGCATTATTATAGGGCTGTGACAACTCACCCCCACTAAACAAGAATCTCGTCCCGAGATTCAAGACGTGAGGTGAGAGGAAGGGAGGTCACGGAACTGACACAGTCTTCATGATCCATTTGCCCTCCTCGAAGATGCGGATTCATTGCATCATGTTGATCTTGACATCTTTGCCTTTCAGAGCTTCACCCAACACGATGACGACAAAAGGAACTCTACAGGAATTGATCTTCACAAAGACCGAGCAACTCACGATCAACTCATGGGATGAAACATAAGAACATCTCTTGAGCTGAGACACAAACACACATTAGAAATGATGGAAGAAAGCAGATGACGAAGGTTCAATTTGGTAGGCAACAATTCCACGCTTAGGTAAGATGGTGCATGGTTTCAACGTAGTGAGGAGTTAATTGCCATGATTCCATGACGGGGCACCCTAGGGAAGGTGACTCGTAGAATTATTCCCTTAAGTGGCAAAAAGAATTACTTTTGATACATAGATCATTGAAACTCTCTATACCAGCCTAAGGCAAATCACAAACGATCGTTTGAAGAAATTCGAAAGAATGGCACACTCAGTTTGGAAAAGAATCTATGGTTATAGAACAACTCGGAAACGAAAGGTATATTCCAATTGATACCGAGGATACAACCCAGTGACTGAGCGTGCTTTCAAGAACTTGAGCATTTCCATATTCATCAGGGTTTTACCAACATCTATGCCAAGATCCTGGTACATCTCATACTACCATGATGAATAGTGATGGAGGGTGCAGATGCAAAGGAAGACAACACTTTCTCAGATTTCACCTTAGCGATGCCAAGGAGCAAAATCTGGATGATCGACCGAGAGACATTTAGCACTCTGCTTCTAATGTTCTCCTTGATGTACTTGTGTAACCCAATTATAGGGATTGTCTGGTATCTAGAACATCAAGTAAAGGTCGGACTTCGGAAACACAAATCCATAAGGAACAACTTCTAGAATAAGTCATAGAAAATCCTCATGGGGAGTGCTAATGTTACTGATACAAGATACTATAATAAAAGGTCTTCCGACTAGGGGTGTTAGTCGCAACACCGCTTTACCGGTTTAGAAGACCAATATTATAATTCTTGGGAAATGTTCCAACCATCATATCTGCCTGAGATTCAGATCTGATTGGTGGCAGGATACTTCAGACTTAGCATGTCTGAAAAGAGGGTTTGCAACACAAATCGACGAGACGATGTTGCGAGATTCTTGGGAAATGAACTATGGTAGCAAGCTCCAAAACATGAGCTGGATTGCAAGATACATGTGTACAGAATGTCCAGGACAATCGTGTCCACATGGAAGTCTTACGACAAAACACTACCGAGTTCTGGTTGGGAACCATCATCGAGGATATCGAAGTCTCCACGCGGAAGTCTAAAGTATTAACCTTAGAACAGACTCCTTTATCTTGAACAAATCAATCAGTGGCTTGGTGTGCTAGGGAATACATAGGGAATGGAGGTAGCTAATCTCTCAAACCATGGTATACTTCGCACCTGCATGACTGACTTGGGATGATTCCAGAGGAAGCAAAACAAGCTTTCTCAAATCCACGGCAGCAACTTACATCAAATACACGTGAATTAGAGGAAGTCACTTCTTACATCTGACATATACTCCATGAACGGAACACGGAGGTAATGCTTACAAAAGTTTCCAACACTAGCTTAATGTTCAACATGAATCATGGAGGAGATAAAATGCTGCTGATGAGCTCAACAACAAGTCATCGAGATTTCCATGGAGATGGAATTCCACAACTATGTGAACAAGGTGATAGCATTGGTCAGACCAAAGGATATAATGGTGTATGCTCGAGGAACATCCACGAATAAGACAACATTATGAACATCGTTGGTTCCGATTTGATTTGACGATAGCCCATACTCAAATCAAAAGATTAGATAAGACAGTAGACACAACAATTGACCACGAAGGTTAGTCGATGAAGGTATCATCTTTCTTCAATGCACACACACAAAAGATATCCCTTTGGAATGAACTAGTTAGGCAAAGCTTTATCTTCCAACTCTCCAAGTTGTTGTTTATCTTAACCAGCTAGTTTCAGGGGTATCCAACACAGATTCTTGGAGAAGGGGTGGTTTATTGGGAAAACCAACTCGATCACGAACTCAACATAGCAGTCAGGGAACAACCTGGTGAAACTTCCGAGAAGATATTCGGAAAATCACAAACCCCCGATATGTTATTAAGCTTGAGAACAATATCTCTTTTCAGGGCAAGACGATATGATCAAAAGAGTGAGGAATGATACAATCCTAACTTATTTATCAAAAAGTGCACCAGGGAAAAATGGACTAGGTAGCACGATCAATCTTAGAGTGATGATTCAATAACCAGCACGCTAAGAATGAGATTATTGTCCATTAACTACCAAGTAACGGGGTTGCTAGGAGTATTGATTTCACACATCACAGTTCACTTGTCGGCATTCCGGTTGCAATGACACGGAGACCGAGAAATAAATGATGATGGCGAGAAGTATCACTATATCAAGAATTCATAAGATGGTGTGCAATTCCCATGACATTCTTGACATAAAAGTAGGTAATACTCCAAGGTAAAACAGATTAGAAGCTGGATTGGCATCTTGATCTGCGGAATACAACTACTTTGACTCAATCCTGGATATGGATAAGGTACTGGAGTTTGTTTCTCCTAGTCATTCCGAAATAGAATGGCTTCACGGACCATAGGAATAATAGGCATCGATGAACACGAATGCACAACTATTCCTGACTATCAATTGATAGACGAAGGTCAGAATACAACTGCAGAGGAACAACTCAAAGGAGCATATGATTTTTTGAGTTGTGGATGCGTAAATTAGCATGTCGAACAAGTTCAACATATTTCTTCCAGATAACCCATGCAGAAAGGTAGGACTGGCAGATTCACAAATATCGAATGGAGAACTCATCAAGAGCACCCTTATTGTGATCTTTTGGTTCAAAGAACTTCTGCCGAGGATGGTTCATGGTATTTGGAAGAATGATATACCACGGACCTCGAAGACTAAACAAGGTTACTAACCATCCTAAAGGAGCTACAATCTCTATCAACAGAAATAAGCAGGATGAGACATGGGTTCAAGAACCCAGAAATAGAAGACCTACTAATTAAATGGCATCACGAGATGCTTTCGAGAATGGTGGCCAGAATGATCACACTGAGAACACATAACATCGCCAGATTACTGGGTGGTTCTCTAAGATATCCTAGTTTCCTAATAACTTCAACATATATGTCAAGGCAACGGAGTACCTCAACACAATGATTAGTGTGGTTAATTAGTTTGGCCCCAAACCATCGGGAACGGGGAGAAATGATTTGCAAATGCATCAGATTATTTAGAGACCTTGGATACCTTGGACAGCATAACGGCTGTATGGGCATGAAAAATGAGACAACCTGCAAGACAACTGACAACATAACAACTGAATTATTATGGAAACACCGATTCGAGAAGACAACACCTTTCCTATAAGTCTCCAGCATAGTAACTCGTCATCCTGATAGATAGATGAAAAAGCCTAGTTTCTTAACCCCGTAGAAAAGAAAAGGGTGACTCAGAATCAGAAGGACACAGGTGATACGTCCATTTTGCATCATGTTTTGCTACTGTTATTTATAGTGTTTTTAATCAATATAACACTTTGTGAAGCAATTGTAATGCCTTTTCTCTCTTAATATGCAAGATTTACACAAGGAGGGAGAATGCCGGAAGCTGGAATTCTGGACCTGAAAAAGCTATGTCAGGGATACCTATCCTGCACATCTCCAAATGAGCTGAAATTTCACGGAGAATTATTTTGGAATAAATAAAAAATATTGGAATCAAGAAGTACCAGAGGGGGCCAACCAGGTGCCCACCGCGCCACCCCCCCCTCCCCAGGCGCGCCCTAGTACCTAATGGGCCCCTGGCCATCCTCTGGCCCCCATTTTCTGGTATATAAGTCATTTTGCCCTAGAAAAAATATAGAGAAGACTTTCGGGACGGTGCGCCGCCGTCTCGAGGCGGAACTTGGGCAGGAGCACTTTTGCTCTCCGGCGGAGAGATTCTGCGGGGGATACTTCCCTTCGGGAGGGGGAAATCGAAGCCATCGACATCACCAGCGATCCTCTCATCGTGAGAGGACTAATCTTCATCAACATCGTCACCAGCACCATCTCATCTCAAACCCTAGTTCATCTCTTGTATTCAATTTTTGTCTCAAAACCTCCGATTGGTACCTGTGGGTTGCTAGTAGTGTTGATTACACCTTGTAGTTGATGCTAGTTGGTTTATTTGGTGGAAGATTATATGTTCAGATCTATTATGTTATTCAACACCTCTCTGATCTTGGACATGAATATGATTTGTGAGTAGTTAGTTACTTTTGTTCTTGAGGACTTGGGAGAAGTCTTGTCATATGTAATCATGTGAATTTGGTATTCGTTCGATATTTTGATGATATGTATGTTGCTGATTCTCTTAGTGGTGTCATGTGAACGTCGACTACATGACACTTCACCATCTTTGGGCCTAAGGGAATGCATCGTGGAGTAGTAATTAGATGATGGGCTGCTAGAGTGACAGAAGCTTAAACCCTAGTTTATGCGCTATTCCATAAGGGGCTGATTTGCATCCATATGTTTAATGCTATGGTTAGAGTTATCTTAATTCTTCTTTCGTAGTTGCGGATGCTTGCGAGATGGGGTAATCATAAGTGGGAGGTTTGTTCAAGTAAGAACAGCACCCAAGCACCGGTCCACCCACATATCAAATTATCAAAGTAGCGAACGCGAATCAAACAAACATGATGAAAGTGACTAGATGAAATTCCCATGTGTCCTCGAGAACGCTTTACATACTATAAGAGATCGTTCTGGCTTGTCCTTTGCTATAAAAAGGATTGGGCCACCTTGCTGCACTCCTTGTTACTATTATTACTTGTCACTTGTTACAAATTATCTTGCTATCAAACTACTCGTTACCGATAATTTCAGTGCTTGCAGAAAATACCTTGCTGAAAACCGCTTGTCATTTCCTTCTGCTCCTCGTTGGGTTCGACACTCTTACTTACCGAAAGGACTATGATTGATCCCCTATACTTGTGGGTCATCAAGACTCTTTTCTGGCGCCGTTGCCGGGGAGTGAAGATCCTTTGGTGAGTGGAATTTGGTAAGGAAACATTTATATTACGTGCTGAAATTTACTGTTGCTTGTCACTATGGAAAGTAATCCTTCGAGGGGTTTGTTCGGGGTATCTTCACCTCGACCGGAAACACAAATAGTTGCTCCTCAACCTACTGCACCTACTGAAAATATTTATTATGAGATTTCTCCGGGTATGATAGAGAAACTGCTAGCTAATCCTTATGCAGGAGATGGAACAGTACATCCTGATATGCACTTAATCTATGTGGATGAAATTTGTGGATTGTTTAAACTTGCAGGTATATCCGGAGATGGAGTTAAGAAGAAAGTATTCCCTTTATCTTTGAAGGGAAAGGCATTAATGTGGTATAGGCTATGTGATGATACTGATACATGGGACTGGAACCGATTGAAACTAGAATTCCATCAGAAATTTTATCCTATGCATTTGGTTCATCGTGATCGGAATTATATATATAATTTTTGGCCTCGTGAAGGAGAAAGCATCGCTCAAGCTTGGGGGAGGCTTATGTACATGATGTACACATGCCCCAATCATGAGCTCTCAAAAGAAATTATCTTACAGAATTTTTATGCTCGGCTTTCTCATGATAATCAAACTACGCTCGATTCTTCTTCGACTGGCTCCTTCATGAAGAAAACTATTGAATTCAGATGGGATCTTCTGGAAAGGATTAAACACAACTCTGAAGATTGGGAACTCAACAAAGGTAATGAGTCAGGTATAATACTTAAGTTGGATTGTGTTAAATCTTTTATGGCCACTGATGCTTTTCATAAGTTTAGCACTAAATATGGACTTAACTCTGAGATAGTAGCTTCCTTTTGTGAATCATTTGCTACTCATGTTGATCTGCCTAAGGAGAAGTGGTTTAAATATCATCCCCATGTTAAAGAAAAGAATGAGGAACCCGTTAGTGTTAAAGAAGAAACAATTTTCTACCATGTTGATCCAGTTGTGCCTACTGCTTATATTGAGAAACCACCTTTTCCTGTTAGGATTAAGGAACATGCTAAATCCTAAGATGAAAGAGGTGGTAAGAACTGAAATATTAAAACTTCTGGAAGCAGGTATAATCTATCCCATAGCTGATAGTAGATGGGTAAGTCCCATTCATTGTGTTCGTAAGAAAGGAGGTATTACCATTGTTCCTAATGATAAAAATGAACTCATTCCACAAAGAATTGTAACTGGTTATAGGATGGTAATTGATTTTAGAAAATTAAACAAAGCTACTAGAAAAGATCATTACCCCTTACCTTTTATTGATCAAATGTTAGAAAGATTGTCTAAGCATACACACTTTTGTTTTCTAGATGGTTATTCTGGTTTTTCTCAAATACCCGTATCACAACCCGATCAAGAGAAAACCACCTTCACTTGTCCTTTTGGAACTTATGCTTATAGACGTATGCCTTTTGGTTTATGCAATGCACCTGCTACCTTTCAAAGATGCATGACTGCTATATTCTCTGATTTTTGTGAAAAGATTGTTGAGGTGTTCATGGATGATTTTTCCGTTTACGGAACTTCTTTTGATGATTGCTTAAGCAACCTTGATCGAGTTTTGCAGAGATGTGAAGAAACTAATCTTGTCTTGAATTGGGAGAAGTGGCACTTTATGGTGAATGAAGGCATTGTCTTGGGGCATAAAATTTCTGAAAGAGGTATTGAAGTTGATAAAGCTAAGGTTGATGCTATTGAGAAAATGCCATGTCCTAAAGATATTAAAGGTATAAGAAGTTTCCTAGGTCATGCTAGTTTCTATAGGAGATTTATTAAAGACTTCTCTAAAATTTCTAGGCCTCTTACCAATCTTTTGCAAAAAGATGTTCCATTTGTTTTTTATGATGATTGTCTAGAAGCCTTTGAAACACATAAGAAAGCCTTAACCACTGCACCTATTATCCAACCACCTGATTGGAACTTGCCTTTTGAAATTATGTGTGATGCTAGTGATTATGCTGTTGGTGCTGTTCTAGGACAGAGAGTTGATAATAAACTAAATGTTATCCATTATGCTAGTAAAACTCTAGACAGTGCCCAAAGAAATTATGCTACTACTGAAAAAGAATTTCTAGCAGTTGTGTTTGCATGTGATAAATTCAGATCTTACATAGTTGATTCTAAAGTAACTGTTCACACTGATCATGCTGCTATTAAATATCTTATGGAAAAGAAAGATGCTAAACCTAGACACATTAGGTGGGTTTTATTGCTACAAGAATTTGACCTGCATATTACTGATAGGAAGGAAGCTGAGAATCCCGTAGCAAATAATTTGTCTAGAATGGAAAATGTTCTTGATGACCCACTACCTATTAATGATGATTTTCCTGATGAACAATTAGCTGTCATAAATGCTTCTCGTAATACTCCATGGTATGCGGACTATGCTAATTACATTGTTGCTAAATATATCCCACCTAGTTTCACATACCAACAAAAGAAAAAGTTCTTCTTTGATTTAAGACATTACTTTTGGGATGACCCACATCTTTATAAAGAAGGAGTAGATGGTATTATTAGACGTTGTATACCTAAGCATGAACAGGAACAAATCCTACGGAAGTGTCATTCCGAGGCTTACGGAGGACACCACGCGGGAGACAGAACTTCACATAAGGTATTGCAATCTGGTTTTTATTGGCCTACTCTTTTCAAGGATGCTCGTAAGTTTGTCCTATCTTGTGATGAATGTCAAAGAATTGGTAATGTTGGTAGACGTCAGGAAATGCCTATGAATTATTCACTTGCTGTTGACCTATTTGATGTTTGGGGATTTGATTATATGGGACCTTTTCCTAAATCCAATGGGTATACTCATATTTTTGTTGCTGTTGATTACGTTACTAAGTGGGTAGAAGCTATTCCAACTAGTAGTGCTGATCATAACACTTCTATTAAAATACTTAAAGAAGTTATTTTCCCGAGGTTTGGAGTCCCTAGATATTTGATGACTGATGGTGGTTCACATTTTATTCATGGTGCATTCCGTAAATTGCTCGCTAAATATGATGTCAACCATAGAATTGCATCTCCCTATCACCCTCAAACTAGTGGTCAAGTAGAATTGAGTAATAGAGAAATAAAATTAATTTTGCAAAAAACCGTCAATAGATCTAGAAAGAATTGGTCGAAGAAACTTGACGATGCATTATGGGCATATAGAACTGCTTATAAAAATCCTATGGGTATGTCTCCTTATAAAATGGTTTATGGAAAAGCATGTCATTTACCTCTTGAATTAGAAGATAAAGCATATTGGGCAATTAAGGAACTAAATTATGATTTTAAACTTGCCGGTGAAAAGAGGTTATTTGATATTAGCTCAATAGATGAATGGAGAACCCAAGCTTATGAAAATGCCAAATTATTTAAAGAAAAAGATAAAAGATGGCATGATAAAAGAATTCAAAAACGGGAATTTAAAGTAGGTGAGCAAGTTCTATTGTACAATTCTCGTTTGAGATTCTTTGGAGGAAAACTTCTCTCTAAATGGGAAGGACCGTATATCATCGAAGAAGTTTATCGCTCCGGAGCCATCAAAATAAATAACTCCGAAGGCACTAATCCGAGAGTGGTGAATGGGCAAAGAATTAAGCACTATATTTCAGGTACTCCCATTAATGTTGAAACTAATATTATTGAAACAATTACACCGGAGGAATACATAAGAGAGACCTTCCAGAACACTCTAGAACCCTGAAAAGGAAGAGGTATGTGATACGGTAAGTAAACCGACTCCAAAAATTCCATAAAAATACTTTCTCTCAGTTTTGGAATATTAGAAAAAATACAAAAATAAGAAACAGCCGAGGGGACTCACTTGGTGCCCACGAGGCACCAGGGCGCGCCACCCCTCTGGCGCGCCCTGGTGGCTCGTGGGCCCCACGTGAGCCTTCCCGACTCCGTTTTCTTCTGGATTACTTGTTTTGCAAGATAAAAAAATCTTTATATATACTCCCAGACATTTTGACCACCATATCACAGAAATCTCCTCTGTTCTTGTTTTGTGCTGTTTTCTGTCAGATTTCGAGGCCAGGCATCATGTCCTCCTCTTCCTCCAACAATGTGGGAGACGACGCTTGGTTGCTGCAGATGGAGCTTAGGAGGGAGGAGGAAGGAGAGGTCACCGTGGAAGAGGGTGATGGAGATTAGCTTGAGGTCCACCCTCCGGCTTCCGAGAGGGGCACCCTTGCCGGTATCTCCACAATCCCGAATCCTCATCAAGCCATGAGAAGCATTACAAACCATGGGATTCCAGAGGTTCAAGAAGGGCTTCCCCCTAGAAGGCCTTTACACAGGTTACATCGGAACAATTTTCATAATTTGGTTTACAATTACGGGGTCAAAAATACTTCTCGTAGACACATACCCTCCAATTGGGACATCTCTCGTCCAAGTGAAAGTGATGCAGGAAATAATGCTTGGGGCCCAGAGAATAAGCATATTATGGCCGAAGTCCAGAGGAATACAGAGATGATACAGCATGTGCTCCTGGAAATCCAGAGCCTAAAGGAGATCCTAATTAATGTCATGAAGAACAAGCCCGCCATTTCATCACCACCACCATCACCGAAGAAGGAGACTTGAGCACATGGGTATGGGCACTCCCCTTGGCTTGTGCCAAGCTTGGGGGAGGTGCCCCGTTATCGTATCACCATCACTTTTATTATCTTTAGCTATTTTTAGTTCGATCCTTAGTTATTTCGTGATCTAGTTGAATAAAAGTTTAGTATGATCTATTTTTGAGTGTTAGCTTGTGATCTATCTATCTATGTAATTGAGTTGAGAGTTATATAATAAAGAGTAGTTTTAGTTTTTGCTTCTTTACTTTCATGTTCCAATTCTAGCAATGAAAATAATGAAAAAGATCATATGCTAATCGTATGGAAAGTAATGACATTACATAAATAAAAGTATAAGTGGTAAAATTTATTGGAAGTTAACAAATATAGCGTTAGTCAATGATGCAATTCATGAAAGAATTAATAAGGGAAGAGAAGATTCACATGCAAATATACTATCTTGGACATCTTTTATGATTGTGAGCCCCCATTAAGTATTTTATGCCAAATTGTTGACGTTGGACAAGGAAGACAACGTAATGAATTATGTTTGTTCATATTCACATAGAAGTTATATTGTTATAGATCCTCCAACATGTGGTGCTTGCCCAATATCTTTGCTAGCCAAAAATCCGCACCAAATAGAGATACTACTTGTGCATCCAAAACCTTTAAACCATGTTTCATGTCATGAGAGTCCTCTATATCTACCTATGGATTGAATAAGATCCTTCAAGTAAGTTGTCATCGGTGCAAAAAGCAATAAAAATTGCTTCTAAATATGTATGAAACTTTTATTGTAAGGGAAAATAAGCTTTGTATGAACTTGTGATGGCAAAGAAATAAAAGCGACAGACTGCATGATAAAGGTTGCTATCATAAGGGGCAATATAAAGTGACGTTCCTTTGCATTAAGAACTTGTGCATCCAACAACAAAAAGCGCATGACAACCTCTGCTTCCCTCTGCTAAGGGCCTATCCTTTACTTTTATGTATTTAATTTTTATGCAAAAGTCAATAGTGTTCTCCTCTACCTCCTTTTTATTTTTCTATTTTGTAAGCATCATGTGGTGGGGAAAGATCTAAGCATATATATCCAGTTGGATATGAGTGATCATGAGTTATTATTGTTGACATCACCCTTGAGGTGAATAAGTTGGGAGGCGAACTCACAAGCCCCTATCTTTCTATGTGTCTGGCTGAAACTTTTTGCTCCATATATATGTCGTGAGTGTTAGCAATCATAGAAGACTAAATGATGGTTGAGTGTGTGGACTTGCTGAAAAGCTCCTACATGAGACCCTTCCTGAAAATATGATGAATTGCAATTGGATTGTTGACTGAGAACATAGTTTGTTAGTTTTCAAGAAAGTTTATTCCTTATACTCCATTGTTGTGATGAATTGTTACTTGCTCATGAGAAGTTTATGATAATAAATATTGCTGTTATAATAATGATCATGATGCTACTATGTCCATATTTTGTTTTTATCGACACCTCTCTCTCTAAACATGTGGACATGATTATCGATATCGGCTTTCGCTTGAGGACAAGCGAGGTCTAAGCTTGGGGGAGTTGATACGTCCATTTTGCATCATGTTTTGCTACTGTTATTTATAGTGTTTTTAATCAATATAACACTTTGTGAAGCAATTCTAATGCCTTTTCTCTCTTAATATGCAAGATTTACACAAGGAGGGAGAATGCCGGCAGCTGGAATTCTGGACCTGAAAAAGCTATGTCGGAGATACCTATTCTACACATCTCCAAATGAGCTGAAATTTCACGGAGAATTATTTTGGAATAAATAAAAAATATTGGAATCAAGAAGTACCAGAGGGGGCCACCCAGGTGCCCACGAGGCACCATGGCGCGCCACCCCCCAGGCGCGCCCTGGTACCTCGTGGGGCCCCGGGCCATCCTCTGGCCCCCATTTTCTGGTATATAAGTCATTTTGCCCTAGAAAAAATATAGAGAAGACTTTCGGGATGGTGCGCCGCCGTCTCGAGGCGGAACTTGGGCAGGAGCACTTTTGCTCTCCGGCGGAGAGATTCTGCCGGGGATACTTCCCTCCGGGAGGGGGAAATCGACATCACCAGCGATCCTCTCATCGTGGGAGGACTAATGTTCATCAACATCTTCACCAGCACCATCTCATCTCAAACCCTAGTTCATCTCTTGTATTCAATCTTTGTCTCAAAACCTCAGATTGGTACATGTGGGTTGCTAGTAGTGTTGATTACACCTTGTAGTTGATGCTAGTTGGTTTATTTGGAGGAAGATTATATGTTCAGATCTATTATGCTATTCAACACCTCTCTGATCTTGGACATGAACATGATTTGTGAGTAGTTACTTTTGTTCTTGAGGACATGGGAGAAGTCTTGTCATAAGTAATCATGTGAATTTGGTATTCGTTCGATATTTTGATGATATGTATGTTGTTGATTCTCTTAGTGGTGTCATGTGAACGTCGACTACATGACACTTCACCATCTTTGGGCCTAAGGGAATGCATTGTGGAGTAGTAATTAGTTGATGGGTTGCTAGAGTGACAGAAGCTTAAACCCTAGTTTATGCGCTATTCCGTAAGGGGCTGATTTGGATCCATATGTTTAATGCTATGGTTAGAGTTATCTTAATTATTCTTTTGTAGTTGCGGATGCTTGCTAGAGGGGGTAATCATAAGTGGGAGGTTTGTTCAAGTAAGAACAGCACCCAAGCACCGGTCCACCCACATATCAAATTATCAAAGTAGCGAACGCGAATCAAACAAACATGATGAAAGTGACTAGATGAAATTCCCATGTGTCCTCGAGAATGCTTGACATACTATAAGAGATCGTTCTGGCATGTCCTTTGCTATAAAAAGGATTGGGCCACCTTGCTGCACAATTTGTTACTATTGCTACTTGTCACTTGTTACAAATTATATTGCTATCAAACTACTCGTTACCGATAATTTCAGTGCTTGCAGAAAATACATTGCAAAACCGCTTGTCATTTCCTTCTGCTCCTCGTTGGGTTCGAAACTCTTACTTATCGAAAGCACTACGATTGATCCCCTATACTTGTGGGTCATCAACAGGATGAGTAAAAGAGCCATACGTTCGGTTCCACAATCAATTCCCTTATATAACTAAAGCATTTCTAGACTCGACTTCGACCAGTTTGGCTTGGTAATTCTACGGCAATCAGGCTCTGATACCAAAGCTGTCAGGATCCCGATCCCAAGTCACACCGATCTAGCATGTAACACATCATATCACTTTGCGGCCTCACGCACGGTAACCAACGGCTGCCGCCTTTACCTTGGCCAGGACCTGATGACCCACAAGTATAGGGGATCAATCGTAGTCCTTTCGATAAGTAAGAGTGTCGAACCCAACGAGGAGCAGAAGGAAATGACTAGCCGTTTTCAGCAAGGTATTTTCTGCAAGCACTGATATTATCGGTAACGAGTAGTTTGATAGCAAGATAATTTGTAACAAGTGACAAGTAGCAAGAGTAACAAAGAGTGCAGCAAGGTGGCCCAATCCTTTTTATAGCAAAGGACAAGCCGGAACGATCTCTTATAGTATGTAAAGCGTTCTCGAGGACACATGGGAATTTCATCTAGTCACTTTCATCATGTTTGTTTGATTCGCGTTCGCTACTTTGATAATTTGATATGTGGGTGGACCGGTGCTTGGGTGCTATTCTTACTTGAACAAACCTCCCACTTATGATTACCCCCTCTCGCAAGCATCCGCAACTACGAAAGAAGAATTAAGATAACTCTAACCATAGCATTAAACATATGGATGCAAATCAGCCCCTTATGGAATAGCGCATAAACTAGGGTTTAAGCTTCTGTCACTCTAGCAGCCCATCATCTAATTACCACTCCACGATGCATTCCCTTAGGCCCAAAGATGGTGAAGTGTCATGTAGTCGACGTTCACATGACACCACTAAGAGAATCAGCAACATACATATCATCAAAATATCGAACGAATACCAAATTCACATGATTACTTATGACAAGACTTCTCCCAAGTCCTCAAGATCAAAATTAACTAACTACTCACAAATCATATTCATGTCCAAGATCAGAGAGGTGTTGAATAGCATAATAGATCTGAACATATAATCTTCCACCAAATAAACCAACTAGCATCAACTACAAGGTGTAATCAACACTACTAGCAACCCACAGGTACCAATCTGAGGTTTTGAGACAAAAATTGAATACAAGAGATGAACTAGGGTTTGAGATGAGATGGTGCTGGTGAAGATGTTGATGAAGATTAGTCCTCTCACGATGAGAGGATCGCTTGTGATGTCGATGGCTTCGATTTCCCCCTCTCGGAGGGAAGTATCCCCGGCAGAATCTCTCCGCCGGAGAGCAAAAGTGCTCCTGCCCAAGTTCCGCCTCGAGACGGAGGCGCACCATCCCAAAAGTCTTCTCTATATTTTTTCTAGGGCAAAATGACTTATATACCAGAAAATGGGGGCCAGAGGATGGCCAGGGGCCCCACGAGGTACCAAGGCGCGCCTGGGGGGGGTGGCGCGCCCTGGTGCCTTGTGGGCACCTGGGTGGCCCCCTCTGGTACTTCTTGATTCCAATATTTTTTATTTATTCCAAAATAATTCTTCGTGAAATTTTAGCTCATTTGGAGATGTGCAGAATAGGTATCTCTGACATAGCTTTTTCAGGTCCAGAATTCCAGCTGCCGGCAATCTCCCTCCTTGTGTAAATCTTGCATATTAAGAGAGAAAAGGCATTAGAATTGCTCCACAACTGTTATATTGATTAAAAACACTATAAATAACAGTAGCAAAACATGATGCAAAATGGACGTATCAACTCCCCCAAGCTTAGACCTCGCTTTTCCTCAAGCGAAAGCCGATATCGATAATCATGTCCACATGTTTAGAGAGAGGTGTCGATAAAAACAAAATACGGACATAGTAGCATCATGATCATTATTATAACAGCAATATTTATTATCATAAGCATCTCATGAGCAAGTAACAATTCATCACAACAATGGAGTATAAGGCATTAACTTTCCTGAAAACTAACAAACTATGTTCTCAACCAACAAAGCAATTGCAATTCATCGTATTTTCAGGAAGGGTCTTATGTTGGAGCTTTTCAGCAAGTCCACATACTCAACCATCATTTAGTCTTCTATGATTGCTAACACTCACGACATATATATGGAGCAAAAAGTTTCAGCAAGACACATAGAAAGATAGGGGCTTGTGAGTTCGCCTCCCAACTTATTCACCTCAAGGGTGATGTCAACAATAATAACTCATGATCACTCATATCCAACTGGATATATATGCTTAGATCTTTCCCCACCACATGATGCTTACAAAATAGAAAAATAAAAAGGAGGTAGAGGAGAACACTATTGACTCTTGCATAAAAAGTAAATACATAAAAGTAAAGGATAGGCCCTTCGCAGAGGGAAGAAGAGGTTGTCATGCGCTTTTTGTTGTTGGATGCAAGAGCTCTTAATGCAAAGGAACGTCACTTTATATAGCCCCTTGTGACAGCAACCTTTATTATGCAGTCTGTCGCTTTTATTTCTTTACCATCACAAGTTCGTACAAAGCTTATTTCCCTTACAATCAAAGTTCAGACATATTTAGAGGCAATTTTTATTGCTTTTTGCACCGATGCCAACTTACTTGAAGGATCTTATTCAATCCATAGGTAGATATAGAGGACTCTCATGACATGAAACATGGTTTAAAGGTTTTGGATGCACAAGTAGTATCTCTATTTGGTGCGGATTTTTGGCTAGCAAAGATATTGGGCAAGCACCACATGTTGGAGGATCTATAACAATATAACTTCTATGTGAATATGAACAAACATAATTCATTACGTTGTCTTCCTTGTCCAACGTCAACAATTTGGCATAAAATATTTAATGGGGGCTCATAATCATAAAAGATGTCCAAGATAGTATATTTGCATGTGAATCTTCTCTTCCCTTTTTAATTCTTTCATGAATTGCATCATTGACTAATGCTATGTTTGTTAACTTCCAATAAATTTTACCACTTATACTTTTCTTTATGTAATGTCATTACTTTCCATAGGATTAGCATATGATATTTTTCATTATTTTCATTGCTAGAATTGGAACATGAAAGTAAAGAAGCAAAAACTAAAACTACTCTTTATTATATAACTCTCAACTCGATTACATAGATAGATAGATCACGAAGCTAACACTCGAAAATAGATCATACTAAACTTTTATTCAACTAGATCATGAAATAACTAAGGATCGAACTAAGAATAGGTAAAGATAATAAAACTGATGGTGATACGATACCGGGGCACCTCCCCCAAGCTTGGCACAAGGCAAGGGGAGTGCCCATACCCATGTGCTCAAGTTTCCTTCTTCGGCGATGGTGGTGGTGATGAAGTGGTGGGCTTGTCCTCCGGCTTCCATGGCATAGGTTCCCCATCATAAAAAGATGAACGAGTCTCCGGAGTCCTGAAACTTGCAGCTAAACTCATACCTTTGAATCTTGCATCATACTCATAATTTTGGTTTTGAAGATCATAGATTTGGCCTTGGAGATAGTCGATTTATTCATTGAGCTCGAAGATGATGTCCCCCATTGATCGATCATCTACCTTGCGATCACGGGTGAACTCCGTGATCATGGAGTGGTTGGCGCTGAGTCCATGTTCCACCATCCCTTGGCACTTGAAGATCTCCTGCTCCACCGCTTCGAGCCTGGACTCCACGCTCCCGGTCTTCTTGGGTCCTTGCACATCCCGGATGTGAAGCACCCCCTCACGCATCTCAATGGCTTGAGGGTGTTTCATCACCTCCGATAGGTAGGGGTTGATGACCTTCTCGTAGAACTTGTCCTTGGAAGAGCTTGATCAAGCCATAGCGATCTAGATCTGTCAGAAAAATAGCACGAAAGAAGAACAAAGGAGATTTCTGCGATACGGTGGTCAAATGTCTGGGAGTATATATAAAGATTTTTTATCTTGCAAAACAAGTAATCCAGAAGAAAACGGAGTCGGGAAGGCTCACGTGGGGCCCACGAGCCACCAGGGCGCGCCAGGGGGGGTGGTACGCCCTGGTGCCTCGTGGGCACCAGGTGGGTCCCCTCGGCTGTTTCTTATTTTTGTATTTTTTCTAATATTCCAAAACTGACAGAAAGTATGTTTATGGAATTTTTGGAGTCGGTATACTTACCGTATCACATACCTCTTCCTTTTCAGGGTTCTGGAGTGTTCCGGGAGGTCTCTCTTATGTATTCCTCCGGTGTAATTGTTTCAATAATATTAGTTTCAACATTAATGGGAGTACCTGAAATATAGTGCTTAATTCTTTGCCCATTCACCACTCTCGGATTAGTGCCTTCGGAGTTATTTATTTTGATGGCTCTGGAGCGATAAACTTCTTCGATGATATACGGTCCTTCCCATTTAGAGAGAAGTTTTCCTGCAAAGAATCTCAAGCGAGAATTGTACAATAGAACTTGCTCACCTACTTTAAATTCCCATTTTTGAATTCTCCTATCATGCCATCTTTTAACTTTTTCTTTAAATAATTTGGCATTTTCATAAGCTTGGGTTCTCCATTCATCTAATGAGCTAATATCAAATAACCTCTTTTCACCGGCAAGCTTAAAATCATAATTTAGTTCCTTAATTGCCCAATATGCTTTATGTTCTAACTCAAGAGGTAAATGACATGCTTTTCCGTAAACCATTTTATAAGGAGACATACCCATAGGATTTTTATAAGCAATTCTATATGCCCATAATGCATCGTCAAGTTTCTTAGACCAGTTCTTTCTAGATCTATTGACGGTTTTTTGCAAAATTAATTTTATTTCTCTATTACTCAATTCTACTTGACCACTAGTTTGAGGGTGATAGGGAGATGCAATTCTATGGTTGACATCATGTTTAGCGAGCAATTTACGGAATGCACCATGAATAAAATGTGAACCACCATCAGTCATCAAATATCTAGGGACTCCAAACCTCGGGAAAATAACTTCTTTAAGCATTTTAGTAGAAGTGTTATGATTAGCACTACTAGTTGGAATAGCTTCTACCCACTTAGTAACGTAATCAACAGCAACAAAAATATGAGTATACCCATTGGATTTAGGAAAAGGTCCCATATAATCAAATCCCCAAACATCAAATAGGTCAACAGCAAGTGAATAATTCATAGGCATTTCCTGACGTCTACCAACATTACCAATTCTTTGACATTCATCACAAGATAGGACAAACTTACGAGCATCCTTGAAAAGAGTAGGCCAATAAAAACCAGATTGCAATACCTTATGTGAAGTTCTGTCTCCCGCGTGGTGTCCTCCGTAAGCCTCGGAATGACACTTCTGTAGGATTTGTTCCTGTTCATGCTCAGGTATACAACGTCTAATAATACCATCTACTCCTTCTTTATAAAGATGTGGGTCATCCCAAAAGTAATGTCTTAAATCAAAGAAGAACTTTTTATTTTGTTGGTATGTGAAACTAGGTGGGATATATTTAGCAACAATGTAATTAGCATAGTCCGCATACCTTGGAGTATTACGAGAAGCATTTATGACAGCTAATTGTTCATCAGGAAAATCATCATTAATAGGTAGTGGGTCATCAAGAACATTTTCCATTCTAGACAAATTATCTGCTACGGGATTCTCAGCTCCCTTCCTATCAGTAATATGCAGGTCAAATTCTTGTAGCAATAAAACCCACCTAATGAGTCTAGGTTTAGCATCTTTATTTTCCATAAGATATTTAATAGCAGCATGATCGGTGTGAATAGTTACTTTAGAATCAACTATGTAAGATCTGAATTTATCACATGCAAACACAACTGCTAGAAATTCGTTTTTAGTAGTAGCATAATTTCTTTGGGCACTGTCTAGAGTTTTACTAGCATAATGGATAACATTTAGTTTCTTATCAACTCTCTATCCTAGAACAGCACCAATAGCATAATCACTAGCATCACACATAATTTCAAAAGGCCAGTTCCAATCAGGTGGTTGAACAATAGGTGCAGAGGTTAAGGCTTTCTTAAGTGTTTCAAAGGCTTCTAGACAATCATCATCAAAAACAAATGGAACATCTTTTTGCAAAAGATTGGTAAGATGCCTAAATTTTTTGGATAAGTCTTTAATAAATCTCCTATAGAAACCAGCATGACCTAGGAAACTTCTTATACCTTTAATATCTTTAGGACATGGCATTTTCTCAATAGCATCAACCTTAGCTTTATCAACTTCCATACCTCTTTCAGAAATTTTATGCCCCAAGACAATGCCTAAATTCACCATAAAGTGGCACTTCTCCCAATTCAAGACAAGATTAGTTTCTTCACATCTCTGCAAAACTCGATCAAGGTTGCTTAAGCAATCATTAAAAGAAGTTACGTAAACAGAAAAATCATCCATGAACACCTCAACAATCTTTTCACAAAAGTCAGAGAATATAGTAGTCATACATCTTTGAAAGATAGCAGGTGCATTGCATAAACCAAAAGGCATACGTCTATAAGCATAAGTTCCAAAAGGACAAGTGAAGGTGGTTTTCTCTTGATCGGGTTGTGATACGGGTATTTGAGAAAAACCAGAATAACCATCTAGAAAACAAAAGTGTGTATGCTTAGACAATCTTTCTAACATTTGATCAATAAAAGGTAAGGGGTAATGATCTTTTCTAGTAGCTTTGTTTAGTTTTCTAAAATCAATTACCATCCTATAACCAGTTACAATTCTTTGTGGAATGAGTTCATTTTTATCATTAGGAACAACGGTAATACCTCCTTTCTTAGGGACACAATGAATGGGACTTACCCATCTACTATCAGCTATGGGATAGATTATACCTGCTTCCAGAAGCTTTAATATTTCAGTTCTTACCAACTCTTTCATCTTAGGATTTAATCGTCGTTGGTGGTCGACAATTGGTTTAGCTTCCGGCTCGATATTAATTTTGTGCTGACATCGAGTGGGACTAATGCCCTTAAGATCATCAAGAGTATATCCAATAGCAGCTCGGTGCTTCCTTAGAGTTTTTAGTAATCTCTTTTCTTCATGCGATGAAAGGTTAGCACCAATAATAACAGGATATATCTTCTTTTCATCAAGATAAGCATATTTCAATGTATCGGGCAATTGCTTCAATTCAAATATAGGATCACCTTTAGGCAGAGGAGGGCCTCCAAGAGTTTCAACAGGCAAATTATGTTTAAGGATAGGTGGTTGATCAAAGAACATCTTTTCTATTTCATTTCTTTCATTCATATGCATATCGTTTTCATGGTCTAGCAAATATTGTTATAACGGATCGGTAGGAGGTACGACAATAGAAGCAAGACCAATAATTTCATCTTTACTAGGCAATTCTTTATCATGAGGTTGTCTATGAAACTTGGAGAAATTAAATTCATGAGATATATCACCAAACTTAACTCAAACCTTTTCTTTAACATAATCAATTTCAGCATTAAGGGTACTCAAGAAAGGTCTACCAAATATAATGGGACAAAAATTATCTTGTTGTGAACCAAGTACTAAGAAATCAGTAGGGTATTTGATTTTTCCACACAAGACTTCAACATGTCTAACAATCCCAAGTGGTGTAATAGTATCTCTATTTGCAAGATTAATAGTAACATCAATATCTTCAATCTCAACAGGTGCAATTTCATGCATTACTTCTTGATATAAAGAAAATGGAATAGCACTCACGCTAGCACCCAAATCACACAAACCATGATAGCAATGATCTCCAATCTTAACAGAAACAACAGGCATACCAACTACGGGCTTGTTCTTGTCTAACTTATCTCCTTCATTTCTAACAGGTTTAGCAATTCTAGCAGCCTCATTACAAAAGTAAATAACATGCCCATCTATATTATCGACTAAGAGATCTTTAACCATAGCAACATCAGGTTCAACTTTCATTTTCTCAGAAGGTCTAGGTGCTCTAATATTACTTTTGTTAACCACAGTTGAAGCTTTAGCATGTTCCTTAATCCTAACAGGAAAAGGTGGTTTCTCAATATAAGCAGTAGGCACAACTGGATCAACATGGTAGAAAATTGTTTCTTCTTTAACACTAACGGGTTCCTCATTCTTTTCTTTAACATGGGGATGATATTTAAACCACTTCTCCTTAGGCAGATCAACATGAGTAGCAAATGATTCACAAAAGGAAGCTACTATCTCAGAGTTAAGTCCATATTTAGTGCTAAACTTATGAAAAGCATCAGTGGCCATAAAAGATTTAACACAATCCAACTTAAGTATTATACCTGACTCATTACCTTTGTTGAGTTCCCAATCTTCAGAGTTGTGTTTAATCCTTTCCAGAAGATCCCATCTGAATTCAATAGTTTTCTTCATGAAGGAGCCAGTCGAAGAAGAATCGAGCGTAGTTTGATTATCATGAGAAAGCCGAGCATAAAAATTCTGTAAGATAATTTCTTTTGAGAGCTCATGATTGGGGCATGCGTACGTCATGTACTTAAGCCTCCCCCAAGCTTGAGCGATGCTTTCTCTTTCACGAGGCCAAAAATTATATATATAATTACGATCACGATGAACCAAATGCATAGGATAAAATTTCTGATCGAATTCTAGTTTCAATCGGTTCCAGTCCCATGTATCAGTATCATCACATAGCCTATACCACATTAATGCCTTTCCCTCCAAAGATAAATTGAATACTTTCTTATTAACTCCATCTCCGGATATACCTGCAAGCTTAAACAATCCACAAATTTCATCCACATAGATTAAGTGCATATCAGGATGTACTGTTCCATCTCCTGCATAAGGATTAGCTAGCAGTTTCTCTATCATACCCGGAGGAATCTCATAATAAATATTTCAGTAGATGCAGTAGGTTGAGGAGCAACTATTTGTGTTTCCGGTCGAGGTGAAGATACCCCGAACAAACCCCTCAAAGGATTACTTTCCATAGTGACAAGCAACAGTAAATTTCAGCACGTAATATAAATGTTTCCTTACCAAATTCCACTCACCAAAGGCACTTCACTCCCCGGCAATGGCGCCAGAAAAGAGTCTTGATGACCCACAAGTATAGGGGATCAATCGTAGTTATTTCGATAAGTAAGAGTGTCGAACCCAACGAGGAGCAGAAGGAAATGACCAGCGGTTTTCAGCAAGGTATTTTCTGCAAGCATTGAAATTATCGGTAACGAGTAGTTTGATCGCAAGATAATTTGTAACAAGTGACAAGTAGCAATAGTAACAAAGAGTGCAGCAAGGTGGCCCAATCCTTTTTATAACAAAGGACAAGCCGGAACGATCTCTTATAGTATGTAAAGCGTTCTCGAGGACACATGGGAATTTCACCTAGTCACTTTCATCATGTTTGTTTGATTCGCGTTCGCTACTTTGATAATTTGATATGTGGGTGGACCGGTGCTTGGGTGCTGTTCTTACTTGAACAAACCTCCCACTTATGATTACCCCCTATCGCAAGCTTCCGCAACTACGAAAGAAGAATTAAGATAACTCTAACCATAGCATTAAACATATGGATCCAAATCAGCCCCTTACGGAATAGCACATAAACTAGGGTTTAAGCTTCTGTCACTCTAGCAACCCATCATCTAATTACTACTCCATGATGCATTCCCTTAGGCCCAAAGATGGTGAAGTGTCATGTAGTCGACGTTCACATGACACCACTAAGAGAATCAACAACATACATATCATCAAAATATCGAACGAATACCAAATTCACATGATTACTTATGACAAGACTTCTCCCGTGTCCTCAAGAACAAAAGTAACTACTCACAAATCATATTCATGTCCAAGATCAGAGAGGTGTTGAATAGCATAATAGATCTGAACATATAATCTTCCACCAAATAAACCAACTAGCATCAACTACAAGGTGTAATCAACATGACTAGCAACCCACAGGTACCAATCTGAGGTTTTGAGACAAAGATTGAATACAAGAGATGAACTAGGGTTTGAGATGAGATGGTGCTAGTGAAGATGTTTATGAAGATTAGTCCTCCCACGATGAGAGGATCCCTGGTGATGTCGATGGCTTCGATTTCCCCCTCCCGGAGGGCAGTATCCCCGGCAGAATCTCTCTGCCGGAGAGCAAAAGTGCTCCTGCCCAAGTTCCGCCTCGAGACGGCGGTGCACCGTCCCGAAAGTCTTCTCAATATTTTTTCTATTGCAAAATGACTTATATACCAGAAAATGGGAGCCAGAGGATGGCCAGGGGCACCACGAGGTACCAGGGCGCGCCTAGGGGGGGGGGGGTGGCGCACCCTGGTGCCTCGTGGGCACCTGGATGGCCCCCTCTGGTACTTCTTGATTCCAATATTTTTTATTTATTCCAAAATAATTCTCCATGAAATTTCAGCTCATTTGGAGATGTGCAGAATAGGTATTTCTGACATAGCTTTTTTAGGTCCAGAATTCCAGCTGCCGGCATTCTCCTCGAGAGCTAGGTTAGCAAATCCGCATCCTTGTAATCGAGATCTATAGCAATCTAATCAAGCAGGACGTAGGCTTTTACCTCCACCGTGAGGGGCCGAACCTGGGTAACCCGGCGTCTTCTCGTTCCCGATCAACCACGTTAAGCTTCCACACTTGTGCGATGGCCTCATCTCTAAGTCCTTTCACAAGGGCATCTGCCGTGTTAAAACCACGACAGTTGGCGCCCACCGTGGGGCCTACGCACGGTGGAGTTGAGTTCTTAGTGGGATCTGTCCCAGGGTTCGGGAAGTACGCGGTTGGTATGATGACCAAGAGCCGCCGCGGGAAGTTCTACATCGACGATTCATACTGGGGCCTCGATGCCGACTCGATCGAGTACGGGTACCGGGTCCCCTTCGGCAAGATTCACACTTTCATCGGCGTGGTCGGCGAGCCGGCCTCTGGGTTGGAGAATATCGCCGGCGTTGAGTCGGCGCACCGCGCTGGTCAGCGCCAGGCAAGACCCGGCCCGCGTCAAGCTGGCCCAAGCCATGTCTTCGTGGGTTTCACCCAAGGGGTGGCCTTGTCGGAGAACTCCCTATCTCAGGATGACACGCTCGTCCAATCTGACGGCGAGACCTCGATGGGAGAAACCGAGTCAATCCTTCCTCTGCATGCTGGGGGGCTCGGGCGCGCCAACGACGTCTTTCCAGAGAGCCCAGATCCGCCTCGCTTCGCGGCGGTCTACATGGCGGGAAGGCATGATCCGGTGCGAGACCTGGCCAACCCAATGGCGAGGCAGAATAACATCCTTGCCGGCTCAGGAGGAGCCGGCGCGTTGGCCACCGGCTCTCAGAAAACCAGGGCTCAGGCGCTCGCGGACTTGATGACTACGCTGGCAGCCCTGTTGGCCGAGCCGGTCACCGCGGAGAACACGGCGGTGCGCAACACGGAGATCACAAAGTGTCGCGAGCAGATGGCCAAGATACAAGAGGACATCAACGCGGAGAACGCTCGCATGATGCAGGAACAGGCCCGGATTGCCGATGAGAGGCAGCGCCTGGAAGAAGAGGCACATTACCTGAATCGCCGGCAGGCTGAGTCGGAGATCGTTCACAGGAGGCGTCATCAGAGCTGGCTTCCTGCTAATCTTGAGCCGACTCAGCTTTTTACCACACCGCCAGCTCCAACAAACCCGAGGGCTGGAGTCGTCCCCACGGGAGAGCCGCCTTTGCAACAGCCGGTCCAGCAGCGGGAGCCGGCGCAGCATCGCACGCCGGAGCAGCAGCAGCAGTCACCGTCTCACCGGTTCCAGACCCCAATTGGACACTACTCTAACCCGGTGGATAACGTGCTGGCAGCGACCCACAACTTGGCAGCTATTCCGATCGAGGGGGATGGCCCGATTCAGACCGAGGCCAGAAACGCCATTGCAATGCTCAAGATAGCCGTAGTGCAGCAAGCCAACTACTCGCATAGCCAGCATCGGCTTTACTCGACCCCTCATCAGAACCGCACCAGGAGTCAGCGCCCTGAGTCGCCAGCGGTCTCCAGCAGTGCACACCATAGGAGAGCCGCCCAGCCGCTGGCGGAGCAGCGCCAGCCCGGGATCCCGCGAGACGTTGCAGACGCTGCTCGGATTCTGCGAGCTTGGGAAGAAGCAAACGCGCGTGCAGGGCACAACCCGCCGGCGCGAGCTAACCCGCCGCTGGATATCAACCTGCCGCCGAATGTTAACTCGCCCGTCGCGACCCAGACAGATGGCCGACTTGGGAGCTCTTCTAGCCGCATGATTGGAACTCCATGTTTGGTACCAGCACTGCGAGAAGCGCGCATCCCCCCCCCCCCCAATTTCAAATGGCCTCGCAAGGTCCCTAATTATACAGCGAATCTGGAGCCCACCGAGTGGATCGAGAGTTATGAGCTGGCAATAGACTTGTTAGGTGCAAGTGAGTCAGTATGCGCGCGTTACCTCCCTCTGATGTTGGAAGGCCCTACATGCACCTGGATGAAAAACCTATCGGCGAATTCTGTCAACACATGGCAGGAACTGAAGGAGCGCTTCATCAAGAATTTCCAGGGAACCTGTAAAAGGCCAACCACAATTGTTGATCTTGAGCGTTGTGTCCAGCGCGAGGATGAGTCGGTGCATCACTGGGCTCGCCGGGTTGCGGAAGTCATACACAGTTCAGATAGCATCTCGGCGGCTCAGGCAGTGCTCGTTCTGGAGCGAACGTGCAAGTTCCAGCTCCTGGTCCAGAAGCTTGGGCGACTCAAGCGAAAGGTCCAGGACATGGGAGACCTCATGGATGTCTTAACCCGGTATGCAGAGTCAGATAACACCAGGGATCCGCTGTCAGACGAGGAGAAGTCTGACAAAGGGAAGAAGGCTGGTGGCAAGGGTCAGTAGCAGAACAACAGTAATGGTCAGAGCAACAATGGTGGTAAACGCAAGGGTCATGACGGTAGTTCCAATCTGGTGGCAAACACAAACACCGAGAATAAAGGTCAGCGGCAGAATGACGGTTCAAGGAGGCAGTCTGGAAATCGCCCTCTCACTTACGAGGAGGCTCTCAAGGCTCCTTGTCCGAAACACAGTTACACTGGTAAGCCGTCCAGTCACTCCTGGGAAAATTGCTATGTCATGCAAGAGTTTGCCAAGCGGGTCTTCCAGAATCATCATAATGGAGGCGGCAACGGCCGACAACCCGCCAACCAGGGACCCGGCTTCTCGGGCGCCGACTTACAGGGGCCCTTCGCGGGACCCGGCTTCCAAGGGAACAGTGGTCAAGGCGGCGGGTTCCAGGGGGCTGGTAACACTGGAGGCGGCAATCAGCGAAACAACCAGGGAAATCAGCATCAGGCTGGTGCGGCAGGGTTTCAGAGTAACCCAAAACAGTTAAATAGCGGACAGTATCATGTTTTCACCACTAGCACCTGCAAACGGGATCGAAAGGTACAGCGACGTGCCGCCCACGTGGTTGAGCCAGCGGCTCCTTACTACCTCAACTGGTCTGAACAACCGGTGACCTGGAGCAGGGCAGATCATCCCGTCCTTGTTGATCACCCTGGCCACCTGGCTCTGGTGGTTGCGCCACAAGTCGGCGGTTACACCCTGACTAAGGTGGTCATGGACGGAGGCAGTAGTATCAACATTCTATACTATGACACATTCAGGCGGATGAATCTGTCCGATAAGCAGTTAACTCCATCCTCTACAGTCTTTCATGGCATTGTTCCTGGCAAGTCGGCCTATCCCATGGGAAGAATTTCCCTTGAGGTGGCCTTTGGCTCAGAGGATAACTGGCGTTCTGAGTTCCTGTCCTTTGAGGTGGATAAGCTTAAGAGCCCATACCACACTTTATTTGGCCGGCCGGCTTATGCGCGGTTCATGGCACGGCCATGCTATGTTTACCTAAAGATGAAGATGCCAGGACCAAGGGGAACCATCATAGTGGAAGGCAACCGGAAGATTGCACTCGAGTGCGAGGAAGTAGACGCAGCTTATGCTGAGACGGCTTGCGCTGCGGAGGAGTTGCGGTATTATTAGGATAATGTTGACCCGTCTGACAGGACATCTCTGAAGAAGCCCACTACGGAGTCAGACCCCCTGCTCAAGTTTAAGTCGGTCAGAGACACAAAGCAAGTTGATTTCACCCCGGGCAATTCTTCAGAGCAGTTCACCATCGGGGTAAATATGGATCCCAAATAGGAAAGCACGCTCATCGAGTTCATCCGTGAGAACCGGGACATCTTTGCATGGAAACCTTCTGACATGCCAGGTGTACCGAGGGAACTTGCTGAGCACTCCCTTAATGTGGACCCCAAGTTCAAGCCAGTTTGCGAGTATCTCCATCGTTTTAATGAGGAAAGGCGGAAAGCTATTGGTGAAGAAGTGGCCCGGCTCCTAGCTACCGGGTTCATCGTTGAAGTCTTCCATCCTGAATGGCTAGCTAACCCGGTGCTTGTTCTGAAGAAAAATGGGACTTGGCGGATGTGTGTTGATTACACAGACCTGAATAAGGCTTGTCCTAGTGACCCCTTTGCCTTGCCCCGTATTGACCACATCATCGATGCTACGGCTGGTTGTGAGAGTCTATGCTTCCTGGATGCTTACATAGGCTATCATCAGATTAAAATGAAGCTGCAAGACCAGGAAAAGACGGCTTTCATCACACCCTTTGGGGCCTTCTGCTATACAACCATGTCATTTGGTCTGAAGTGTGCACAAGCGACTTACCAGCGTTGTGTCCAGAGCTGCTTTCATAAATAGATCGGGCGGAACGTTCATGCTTATGTTGATGACATTGTGGTCAAATCCTAGAAGAAAGAAACTCTGTTGGAGGATCTCAAGGAAACATTTGACAACCTCCGCATCTACCAGATGAAGCTTAACCCAGAGAAGTGTGTTTTTGGTGTCCCCGTAGGAAAACTTCTGGGATTTCTTGTTTCCGAGCGTGGCATTGAGGCTAACCTGGAAAAGATTAAGGCAATCACAACTCTGGCTAAGCCGGCCAGACTGAACGATGTGAAAAGGCTGGCTGGGGGAGTCGCAGCATTAAGCCAGTTCATAAGCCGGCTTGGAGAAAAGGCCATTCCATTATACCAGTTGCTTAAGAAATCAGATGACTTCATCTGGAGTGATGCTGCAGATCAGGCTTTTGAGGCTCTCAAGAAGCAGTTGTCTGAGCCGCCAGTCCTTGCTACCCCTCGTGAGAAGGAGCCAATGCTGCTATATATTGCTGCTAATAACAAGGCTGTAAGCGTGGCAGTCGTGGTGGAGCGCAAGGAGTATCCAGTCCAGCACCCTGTGTATTATATCAGTGAGGTGTTAACCGAGTCCAAACAGCGGTATCCACATTGGCAGAAACTGGTCTACGGAGCATTACTTCCACGAGCATCCGATCATTGTTGTCAGCTCAGCACCTCTTGGGGATATAATCCAGAACCGGGAGGCGACAGGCCGGGTTGCTAAGTGGGCTATCGAGCTCGGTCCGCATCATCTCAAATACATGCCTCGCACAACAATTAAAACTCAGGCATTGGTGGACTTTATTAATGATTGGACACTTTGACGGCTCCCGAAGAGAAGCCCGACACAACATACTGGTCCATACACTTTGACGGCTCAAGGCAGCTTGAAGGCTCGGGGGCTGGAGTCGTGATTACTTCCCCATGAGGAGACAAGTTCTGTTATGTTTTGAGACTTATGTTCCCCTGTACTAACAATGCAGCAGAATATGAGGCCTTGCTTCATGGGCTCCGGATGGCCAAGGAGATGAACTTGAGCCGGGTTAGGTGTTTGGGCAACTCAGACTTGCTGGCCTAACAGGTTTCTGGTACTTGGGATTCCAAGGATCCCCTTATGGCGGCTTATCGGCACGCGGTCACAAATATTGCTGGACACTTCAAAGGTTATCAAGTTGATCACATTGATCGCAGGCAGAATGAGGCGGCAGATGCACTCTCTCGCTTGGGCTCGCAGCGCAAGCCGGTGCCACCCCATGTGTTCCTGGACGTTTTGCACAACCCGTCTGTCAAGCTACCAACAGAAGAGGACTTGGCCGTTCCTGACCAGGAGGAGGCTCTGGTGGCTGCTATCCACGCAATCCCTGATTGGACGGTCCCCTACTTGGATTATCTAAGCCGGGGTGAACTGCCAACAGAGGAACTCCTTGCTCGACAGATCATTAGACGATCCAAGTCTATGACCATTGTCAATGGTGAGTTGCACCGACGAAGCGTCACTGGTGTTTTTCAGCATTGTGTTTCACCTGAAGAAGGTCGCGCAATTCTCAATGAAATTCACTCTGGCGATTGTGGACACCATGCCGGCTCAAGATCACTGGTTGCGAAGGCTTTCCGGCACGGTTTTTACTGGCTCACGGCTCATGCTGATGCAGAGGAAATTGTCCGTAAATGTGATGGTTGCCAGAAATATGCTCGCCAGGCCCATGTGCCGGCTCAAGAGTTGAGGATGATGCCGATTACTTGGCCGTTCGTGGTCTAGGGGCTTGACATGGTAAGGCCATTCAAATGTTCTAAGAATAAACATACGCACCTACTAGTGGCTGTGGACAAGTTTACCAAGTGGGTGGAAGCATAGCCGGTCAGCAACTGCGACGCGGCTATAGCTGTCAAGTTTCTGAAAAAGCTGATATTCCGATTTGGTTACCCGCACAGTATCATTACAGACAATGGAACTAATCTGTCCAAGGGAGTTATGGAACAGTTCTGTCAACAGGAACACGTCCGGCTTGATCTAGCATCGGTCGCGCATCCTCAGTCCAACGGACAGGCAGAAAGGGCCAATCAGGAAATATTGCGCGGTATCAAACCCCGGCTCATGGTGCCCTTGCAGTGTACGCCGGGTTGCTGGGAAGAAGAACTACCTTCAGTACTTTGGAGCATACGGACTACTCCCAACAGGTCAACAGGCTATACGCCGTTTTTTCCTAGTCTATGGTGCAGAAGCTGTGCTTCCGAGCGATATTCGGCATGACTCCCCTCGAGTGGCGGCTTATGTGCAATCAGATAATGAACTAGCTCGCCAAGACGCTCTTGATGCTCTGGAGGAAGAGCGTGACCTTGCCGCGTCCATATCAGCAATCTATCAGCAAGACCTACGTCGCTACCACAGCCGTAGAGTTCGAAGCCGCACTTTTCAGGAAGGTGACTTAGTGCTCCGTCTGATACAAGACCAGACAGGCATGCATAAGCTTTCACCACCTTGGGAAGGGCCCTTTGTGGTCAGCAAGAATCTCAACAACGGGTCATATTACCTGATTGACATACGTGAGACAGATACATCACGTACCTCTGAGGAGGAAACAAGCCGGCCCTGGAACATTGCCCAGCTCCGGCCATACTACACCTAAGTCCCTGACTAGGTCACATCTTTGTACCTACCTTTTTTCTTGTATATACCTGTTTTCGATCAAATAAAATAACGACCAGCAGCACTGTGTAAAGGTGCTATTTTGCCTCAAAATTTGTGTTCTGGATCTTTATTTGTTCATCATGGTTACTTGGGGGCTTCCAACTCAATTGAGTTTAGCTGACAAAACCCTTTTAACCCGGCAAGATGCCACAAAGTTGGTTAAACCTGCCTATTGGCAAGATGCTACTCCCTAAAAAATGACCCGGCGTACGTTTGATGAGTCAATCACATAGGTGACCTTGAATTCATCAGAGTTAAAACGACTGATTGGTTGTGTGAGAGCCGGCTTTCAGAAGAGCAAGGACAAACCAACAGGCCCAAGTGCCAGCTTCATGAAAGCATATTCCAACCTGTGCTTTATGAGCCGGCCGTTTCAAGTTGTGTTTAGTAGCCGGCTTGTGCTTTATATGCCGGCCGTTTCAAGCATATTCCGGCTTACGATTACATTCTTTTGTTGCACTCATCTCATCTCTACATACATCCATGCATATCATTTGCTTAGTTCCATTTAAATACTTGATTCATTGCAAACAGAAACAAAGATTACTCGTTCAATATGATTTCATCAGTAACCATTACATGCAATTGTTATTGTTTCGGCAGAATCACTCTATTGCAAAACCGGCTCTAACGGCCAAAAAGAGGATTCGCAGAAGTGCAAAGTATTTGTACAGGCAAACAAAGCTCAGTACATGATGGCACTGGCATCAACATCAAGTGTTTCATACTATAATATTACAAGCCGCCCATCAACTGCGGCCACGACAATTTTTTTTTACAAAGTTCGGCCTACAAAGGATAAGCCGGCGTTTATGTCGCCGGGTCAGAGCTGGCACCAGCGCCCGATGAAGCACCATGAGCCAGCTCTTCGCGGCCTTCGTCATCCTCCTCTTCTTGGCTTGAGTCGCCGGTCGACCACTGAATGGAGCGCAACGCCTCAAATAGAGCATCATCGTATATCAGGGAGGAAGGGTCGACTTCAGGAGCAAAAGATGGCTTATGCGTGCGGGTTAAGGCCACCGGCTCATGGTTAGGCGACTCTATCCTCTCATTTTCCTTTGAGTACGGCGCCTGGTACCGGGTCAGGTCTGCCTCTTCTGCGATGTCGGTGGCGGCAACCCGGGTTTCTTTGATACAGCGCTGGAAGTCCCTCTTGGTAAATGGCGAGTCGTCCACATTGAACTCTGGATACCCGCCCGCCACCTGAGCCGGATCGAGCTCTGGCACATAGGCCTTGGCTCGTGCAAGCGCCGCCAGGGCCCCGGTACGGCAAGCCGCCCTTTTCCAATCTTCGAACCACCTGGGCACGACTGATAGTTCTCTCAAAGTATCTGCAATCAGCTGCGGTGGCGCCTTAGTGTTCTTTGCGGCCATTATACACCGACAGCCGCCTATGTACAGCTGCTCTACAAGGGTGTAGACCGCCTTTAATTTCACAAGTGGTTGCTACACCAGTGTTTGGTTCTTGCGGCCTTCAAAAGGACAAGTACGCACGATCAGTTAAGCCGGTTAAGTATGATAAGCCGGTCCAATTTACTTTCTCATAAGTTTTACTTACCAAAGATGGCGCGGCACATGGCGGTAATTTGACCCTTAAGAGTTGTCAGCTCTTGAGTTACCAGCTCAAGCTTGGCTTCTGCCTCTTCAGCTCGCGTGGCTTGGGCGGCTCTTGCAGTTTCTGTTTCTTTTAAAGTGGTCCTCACAATGACCAAGGACTTATTGGCTTCAGCGGCGGCTTCTTCAGCTTCCTTGCGCAATTTTCTCTCCTTCCGTGCTTCCTTTCGGAAGGTAGAAGCCTGGGCCTCCGCTTGATCCAGCATTTCCTGCAGTGCAGTCTGTTATACATCATATATGCATGACCCGAGCTGCCCTACACTGGTAGAAAACAAACCTTTCGTCCGCCCCTTTAGTCCCGGTTTGATTACGGCCCGGGACTAATGTGACCATTAGTCCCAGTTCCAACGGCTAGGAGCGGTCGGGGGCACGGGCATCATTAGTCCCGGTTCATTTTGTACCTATAGGCCCGGTTTGTAATACAAACCGGGACTAAAGGGGTGGTGGCAGGCTGGTGTCAGGCTGGGGCCCCCACAAGCCCCTTTAGTCCCGGTTTGTATCACAAACCGGGACTAGAGGTGGACCCTATACTCCCGGTTTGTGATACAAACCGGGACTAAAGGGGTGGTGGCAGGCTGGTGTCAGGCTGGGGCCCCACGAGCCCCTTTAGTCCCGGTTTGTATCACAAACCAGGACTACAGGTGGACCCTATAGTCCCGGTTTGTGATACAAACAGGGACTAAAGACGTCCCTATATAAACCCTTCGTCCAGCCCGAGCCCATTCTCTCTGTTTTCCCCTTTCTCTCCTCTGTTCTTCCCCTTGCTCTCGAGCTCATCCTCCATTTTTGCCAAAGATTTGTCAAGATTTGAAGGCACCCCATCTATCCAAGTGTTCACAAAGGTTAGCAACTTTGTCCTTTCATCTCTCATTGCTAGATTAGCTCGTGCAATGCTCTATAAGTATAGTAATTTGTGGGTTCTAGTTTGGGAGTAATTATGTGGGAGTTTATTTGATTTATATGCAATTTGAGCACAAATTAACTTCTTAGTTTGCATATGTGTAGGTGTGGTTTACTTAGTGCCTTCCCGTCCCCGTCCTAACCACCGTCGATCGCCCGCACCGTCCCGTCGCCGGCACCACCTTGGTGAGCCTCTTGTTCTTATCCTTTTTATAAAAAAAATCTTATTTGTATGATTTAGATAGTTAATTGTATAATTTTCTTACATGTATGATTGTTTGTTATACATAGTGCCATGACTTTGATATCCGTCCCCGTCGGCCCTCGTCCGGTTTATGATTCGGATGTGGTATATATATTCTCTTTTATAACTATTTGTTGCATTTCGCGTTTATGACAATTATGCCCATCAAGTTGACATAGATATTTTTATCTAGGAGGTATGTGAACCAGAAATTGCAACCGACCCTCTTGTCGAGAAGTTAAATTTAGTTGAAAAAGAAAACGAGTATTTGAAAGAAAAATTGAAAAGAATTGAAGAAGAGAAGATGAAATTGGAGTTGTATGTTGCCGATGTCGTCGATGATCACAAGATCAAGATGGATGCAATGCGCTTGAAGATTAGAAAGATTAGAAACTATGCCGTTAATAAAGAGGCTTGGTATCATTATGCTGTTGGATCAATTATTACCTTAGTTGCGATTTTGATCGCATTTGTTGTTGCATTTAAATGCTTTAGCTAGATAGTTTTATGTTGTTTTATGAGAATAAGTGTGTATGAACTTGTATTAATTTGGTATTTTCGGTGTTGTGTAATGAAGATGAGTCGGCAATGGATGTACGATGACCGACGCTCTCCCCAGTTAATTAATGGCGTGCATAGTTTTCTGCGTGCGGCTGAGGCAAACAAGCGGAATGGTTTTATGTGTTGTCCATGTGGTGTCTGTAAGAATGATAGGAATTACTCTAGCTCAAAAGTCATTCACGTCCACCTGTTTACGTCCGGTTTCATGTCCGGATATAACTGTTGGACCAAGCACGGAGAAAGAGGGGTTCTAATGGAAGAGAATGAAGAAGAAGAGGATGATGACAACTATGCTGGGTTCCCTGAATACGATGGTACTACAGTGGGGGAAGAGAATGAAGAAGAAGAAGCTGAAGAAGAGGCATCAGATGAGCCCGCTAATGATCTTGGTCGGGCCATTGCTGATGCAAAGAGAAACTGCGAAAGTGAAAAGGAGAAGTTGAAGTTGCAGCGCATGTTAGAGGATCACAAAAAATTGTTGTACCCAAATTGTGAAGATGACAAGAAAAAGCTGGGTACCACACTGGAATTGCTGCAATGGAAGGCAGAGAATGGTGTAGCTGACAAGGGATTTGAAAAGTTGCTGAAAATGTTAAAGAAGATGCTTCCAAAGGACAACGAATTGCCCGACAGTACATACGAAGCAAAGAAGGCGGTCTGCCCTCTAGGATTAGAGGTGCAGAAGATACATGCATGCCCTAATGACTGCATCCTCTACCGCGGTGAGGAGTACGAGAATCTGAATGCATGCCCGGTATGCGGTGCATTGCGCTATAAGATCAGCCGCGATGACCCTGGTGATGATGTTGAGGGCGAGCGCCCCAGGAAGAGGATTCCTGCCAAGGTGATGTGGTATGCTCCTATAATACCATGGTTGAAACGTTTGTTCCAAAACAAAGAGCATGCCAAGTTGATGCGATGGCACAAAGAAGACCATAAGAAAGACGGGAAGTTGAGAGTACCCGCTGACGGGTCGCAGTAGAGAAAAATCGAGAGAAAGTGGCGGGACTTTGCAGATGACGCAAGGAACGTATGGTTTGGTTTAAGTGCAGATGGCATTAATCCTTTTGGGGAGCAGAGCAGCAATCATAGCACCTGGCATGTGACTCTATGTATCTATAACCTTCCTCCTTGGTTGTGCATGAAGCGGAAGTTCATTATGATGCCTGTGCTCATCCAAGGCCCCAAGCAACCCGACAACGACATTGATGTGTACCTAAGGCCATTAGTTTTTACAGCTGTGGGACATAAAAGGTGTACGTGTGTGGGATGAGCACAAACAGCAGGAATTTGACCTACGAGCGTTGCTGTTTGTAACCATCAATGATTGGCCTGCTCTTAGAAACCTTTCAGGACAGACAAACAAGGGATACCACGCATGCACGCACTATTTAGATGAGACCGAAAGTATATATTTGGATAAATGTAAGAAGAATGTGTACCTGGGACATCGTCGATTTCTTCCGATCAAGCATCTCTTAAGAAAGAAAGGCAAGCATTTCAAAGGTGAGGCAGATCACCGAAAGAAGCCTCGCCACCGTACTGGTGATGATATACTTGATATGGTCAAGGATTTAAAAGTAATCTTTGGAAAGGATCCTGGCAGACAATCTGTTCCGAATGACGCTGACGGACATGCACCCATGTGGAAGAAGAAATCTATATTTTGGGACCTACCCTATTGGAAAGACCTAGAGGTCCGTTCTGCAATCGACGTGATGCACGTGACGAAGAATCTTTGCGTGAACCTGCTAGGCTTCTTGGGCGTGTATGGGAAGACAAAAGATACACCGGAGGCACGGGAGGACCAGCAACGTATGCACGAAAAAGACGGCATGCATCCAAAGCAGTATCAAGGTCCTGCCAGCTACGCTCTTACCAAAGAAGAGAAGGAAATCTTCTTTGAATGCCTGCTCAGTATGAAGGTCCCGTCTGGCTTCTCGTCGAATATAAAGGGAATAATAAATATGGCAGAGAAAAAGTTCCAGAACCTAAAGTCTCATGACTGCCACGTGATTATGACGCAATTGCTTCCGGTTGCATTGAGGGGGCTTCTACCGGACAACGTTCGATTAGCCATTGTGAAGCTATGTGCATTCCTCAATGCAATCTCTCAGAAGGTAATCGATCCAGAAATCCTACCAAGGTTACAGAATGATTTGGTGCAATGTCTTGTCAGTTTCGAGTTGGTGTTCCCACCATCCTTCTTCAATATCATGACGCACGTCCTAGTTCACCTAGTCGACGAGATTGCCATTCTGGGTCCTGTATTTCTACACAATATGTTCCCCTTTGAGAGGTTCATGGGAGTCTTAAAGAAATATGTTCATAACCGTGCTAGGCCAGAAGGAAGCATCTCCAAGGGCCATGAAAGAGAGGAGGTCATTGAGTTTTGTGTTGACTTTATTCCTGACCTTAAGCCGATTGGTGTTCCCGAATTGCGGCATGAGGGCAGACTGGGTGGAAAAGGCACGCTAGGAAAGGATTCAGTAATATGTATGGACGGGCATTCTTGGGCGCAAGCACACTACACAGTTCTACAAAATTCCAGCTTGGTGGCTCCGTATATCGAGGAACACCTGGATAGTGTACGCTCCAAGAACCCGGAGCAGTCTGAGCCCTGGATCAAACGTACACACATGGCGTCATTCGGCGGTTGGTTGCAAACACGTCTCATGCATGACGACACTGTTGGAGATGAGCTGTACTTGCTGGCCAAGTCACCATCTTCGACTATATCGACTTTCAAAGGGTATGAGATAAATGGGAATACATTTTACACGATCGCCCAAGATAAAAAGAGCATCAACCAAAACAGTGGTGTCCGCTTTGATGCAAAAAACACCAATAGGCCAAAGGACACATATTATGGTTACATAGAGGAGATATGGGAACTTGACTATGGACGTGATTTGAAGGTCCCTTTGTTTCGGTGCAAATGGTTCAATCTGACTGGAGGCGGGGTAAAGGAAGACCCGCGGTACGGTATGACAACAGTGGATCTCAACAATCTTGGGTACACAGACGAACCATTCGTCCTAGCCAATGATGTGGCGCAGGTTTTCTATGTGAAGGACATGTCTACCAAGTCGAGAAAAAGAAAAGATAAGGAAGCGAATACATCATACGATGAGCCAAAGCGCCACATAGTTCTTTCAGGGAAAAGAAACATCGTGGGAGTGGAGGACAAGACAGACATGTCAGAAGATTATGAAAAGTTTCATGAAATTGCTCCCTTCACAGTGAAGACTGACCCAAGCATCCTGTTAAATGATGAAGATTGTCCATGGTTACGGCGCAAAGCGAAGAAAAAGTTTTATACCCCAAGATCCCACTCTGGGATGTGACCGGCTTCACCGTCATCACTTTCTTCTCTAGTGAGTTTCCGGACTTATCTGGAAAGTCCCACTTCGGACAAACCAGAGGTAATCTTTGTAATAGTTAGGGTATATATGTGTTTTGGCATTTGAAACGCGAAGGAACGCTATTTTTCATGCATTTATTGATTTTTTTGAGCTAAATGACCCTGAAATTGAAAAGCACTACAAATGAACTCTGAAAAGGTTGAAACTTGGCATGGTATCATCATTTCACCCACATAGCATGTGCTAAAAAGTTGAGAGGGTTACGGCAAAAACTGGATGCACTTCGTGTACAAACTGGACAATCTCTTTCGAAGTATCAGGGTTTCGGACGAAAACTCATCTGTTACAAAGGCATTTCATTTTTTTAAACTTATTTTAACTCCAGACTTTTTGTGCATTCAACATGCACCATTAAAAGCCACATCATAAATTTTCAACCCTTTCTGACTTCATTCGCTATTTTTCATGCATTTAATGATTTTTTGAGCTATAAAACTAAAAGAGCTAAACAGAATCTGTTTTTGATTAAAACACCTATTTAAATAACCTAAAAATTACCAAATTGAACATACCGATAAAACACACTAATATTAAATAGCAGGAAAAAGAATCACTCAAAAATCTATTTTTAAAGTAAAGTTATTCACAAACTAGTGATTCACACAAATTTCAAAGAATTCAAATTTAAACTATTCAAATTTGAAAACTACTGGCACTAACAGAAAGTTTATAATTTTTGTGACCTAAACCAAAAAGATTCACTCAAAAACTCTAAATATTTGGCTGTAAGTAGAAACAAAAGAAAAAAAATAAAGCAAAAAACAAAAAAAACTGGAAAAGACCTTTAGTCCCGGTTGGATCCATCAACCGGGACTAAAAAGTTGACATAACATATGCAAAAAAGAAAAAAATGCCCGCCTACTAGGCCACCACGGCCTGCATACGACTAGAAACCCAAATATATATGGGCCAGGATGCAGGCCCGCAGGGCAAGCAGGGCCCACAGGGCAGGGCGAACGTTAGGCATGTACTGCCTGCTTTAGAGAGGAGCTCGAGACACCGGTTCGAGCCACCAACCGGGACTAAAGGCCTGGGCTTCCCGCCGCTTGGCCTGGTGAAATTCACCTTTAGTCCCGGTTGGTGGCTCGAACCGGGACAAAAGGGGGGCCTTTAGTCCCGGTTGGAGCCACTAACCGGGACTAAAGGTCTCTGTATATAAGCGACCCTTACGAAATTTTCCAAAAGCCATCTAGTTTCCCCCGATGGCGCCGAAGACCACGACGCCGCCTGGCTGCCGCACCTCGACGTCGCCGTCCGGCCGCTCTGCTCCCAAGCGCCGCCGGAGCCCGCACCGGCGCCGCCATGCTGCCCGCCGCCGCCGCTCCTCCGCGGGCGCCCGCCTCGCGATCGACGACCGCTCCTCCACAAGCCGCCGCGGCACGAGCCCGCGCGCCGGCGCCGCTCCTCCGTCTCCGGCGTCCTCCCCGCCTCCCTCCGCGCGCCCCGACGATCCCGGCCGGTGAGCCTCTCCCTCCTTAATTTTGTTCATCTTTTTTTTATAGATTGTTTTTTTTTCACTAGATGTTGTAGATGCTTATTATATGTATGTATGTATACATTGTATGTATGTATGTAGATGAACGGTGGAATTTGCATAGAAAAAAGTTGCATAGAAAAAAGTTGACCATGTATTAAAAATATTTTAATGTTGTATCTTAAAAATATTGATCAAAAACATGTTAATATCTTATTTGGAAAATGTTAATATCTTAATGTTGTATTTGCAAAAGTTTGTCATGTATTTGCAAAATCAAGTGAACAAGAATTACAAAAATCATAATCAAGCATTTTAAAAATGTTAAATTTGCATAGAAACATTTTTGGCGTCGACGATGCCCGGCCCGCATCCTCGTCGTTGACTCGGTGGCGACAACCTGCTTGAGAGGCGCCATGTCCGGGAGTGGGCTCCGCCGGGCTGGCACTGGGAGGTGCTACCTTCCGGGGCGCGCAGCTTTGTGAGGAACCGGGCTCCCATCGTCGACCCGGAGCTTCTTTGGTGGCGGACGCGTGGGCCACTATCGGTGCGGAGGCAGCCGGCCTCCGAGGAGGTGGTACGTCGCCGTGTCAGGGAGGAGGACGAGCACGTCCGTCGCTACATGGTTGCGTTGGACGTCAGGTTCTCCAATACCTGGCAGGTTCTTCAGGGATCTCACCCGAGCTATGATCCTGTGATGGTTCCTTCTCTTTGGGTGTCCACCGCCCGCGCCTCAGGAACCGCGAGTCAACTGGATTATTCGATAGTATTCGATCTGTATTAGCTAGTGATGTTATATGATAATATTCGAGATGTGTTAGTGATAATACTCGAGATGTATTCGAGATTATATTCGATAATATTCGATGATGCATTAGTGATAATATTCGAGATGTATTTGAGATAATATTCGAGATGTATTAGTGATAATATCCGAGATGTATTCGTGATAATATTCGAGATTATATTCGATAATATTCGATGATGCATTAACTGGATTATTTGAGATGTATTAGTGATAATATTCGAGATGTATTCGAGATTATATTCGATAATATTCGATGATGCATTAATTGGATTATTCGAGATGTATTAGTGATATTATTCGAGATGCATTCTAATTTGAATACTAAATTGTTTTATCTTTCTTCTGGATTAGTTAAGCTATGGACGCTAGCGGCGGAGACGACCATGATCAAGAGCATATCATGTTCGACATGATCCAAAACCCAGAGGGTGAACCTGAAGATGACGGCTCACAATATCTGAACAATTCCGGAGAGGGAATATTTGAGGAAGAACCAACAGACGAAGGCCACACAAACAATGATGGCGAAGGCAATGATCTTCAATTAACAAAGACCGGCGAGGTATATATAAGGCCTCTGGTGATCATTACATGTATTAATTGATTTTTATATATATCATAGTTTTAAATAGCCCGCTATAGCCCCGCTATAGCCTTGCTATAGCCTTTTCAGCAGGGTGCCGCTAAATGATCTCATGTACAAAATGCCCGCTATAGCCCGCTATAGCCTTTTTGGAGGTCCGCCGCTATTTGCCATAGCCCGCTATTTAAAACATTGATATATATATATATATATATATATATATATATATATATATATATATTAACGAATCTTTCTTCTTTTAGCCCTCCGGATCAAGCAAATCTTCTACAAGCAGGGCAGTACGAGGCCTGGCCAAAAAGTTGCAGGCTGGCATAAAGTACAACATCGATGAGATCAAACCAAATGGCGAACCTCTTGCTCCTAAAAAGAATGCGGACAAATTTACTCGTCAGTGCGGAGTTATTGTCAGGGACCAAATACCGATCTCCGTTCAAGAATGGAATAAGCCAAAGGGAGATCGAGGAGTTAGTTTTGTCGACGAAAGAGCAAAAGATCTGCTTTGGGAAACGCTCATGTCACATTTCACCCTACCAGAGCATTTACCAGATGCAGAACGGGAGAAAGTCAAGAAGAGTGCTCTTCAGAAGATGGCCACACAATTCCGCAACCACAAGAAAATATTATGGGCCTGGTACGTCGAAGCAGGAAAGCAGACTCCAGAATTCACTGGAGCACTGGAGAAGGCAAAAGATCACTGGGACTTATTTGTGGAGTTCAAGGAATCGGAAGCAGCTAAGGAACGGTCGAGGAAAAACAAGATCAATGCTGAGAAGAAACAGTTTCACCATGTTCTGGGGCCAGGTGGCTACAAGACTGGTCGGCCTAAGTGGGATGAATCTGAGGAAAAGTTGATTGCTGCAGGGGTCACTCCAAAAACATTGGGTTGGCCCGACAGGTGCAGGACTTGGTTTTATGTGCATGGGGGAAAGTTGGACCCAAAGACAGGGGAGATTATTGAGCAGGCAAGTCTTAAAGAAGCCTCAGACGCTTTACTTGATGTAATAGAAGCGGCTCGAACGGGGGTGTTCCAGCCCGAGAGAGAGAACGACGAGCTTACACGCGCCCTCGGGAATCCTAAACACCCGGGACGAACACGAGGCAAAGGCGTTGTTCCGTGGGTTGAGGGGTTTGCGGACTGGAACGTCAGTTACAGAAGCCGTGCGAGAAAGAAGAAGCAGGAGGAAGACAAGAAGAAGCAGGATGCAGACCGGCTTCAACAGGTAGAATCAAAGCACGCGGAGTTGGAATGCGCTTTCATGCGGCAGCAGGAGCAGATCGACACAATTAGCCAGCAAAGGGCGTCTCAGCGGCAGGAGCAACCAGATCCAGCATTGGATAGTACCATCCCATCTATGCCGAAAAGCAGCGTGGGTTCCACGGGGGTCCCGACCGATGATGCACTGCTGGCTCGCTACCCCGTGGATGATATCGAAGAGACGACAAGTTGTGAGCTACACATGAAAATGAAGAACATATCCAGGAAGGTGGAGGACGGCTATGCTTTTCCAAATCCCCCTGAAGCAACCTTCCACGGCAATCCGATTCCACCTGGCTATGCTCGTGTCCGGGTGGATGAAGTTTTGTCGGCATATGACTCACTACAGCTTGACTTTCCTGGAGGTCAAGGGGAGCATACACTGGGAGAAGTGATACGTGGTATCATTGTATGGAGAAAGGATTGCATCGTCTTTCCAAACTCGATGCCATGGGCACCGACTCCTCCTCCAAGTCCATCGCGTCAGCCGACTCCAACCCACCTCAAGACGGAGCGCAGCGCGATTCCGCCACCATATCGATCTCCGCCGCGTCAGCCGAATCCACCCCACCTCGAGACGGAGCCTAGCACGAGTACCCGATATCGATCTCCGCCGCGTGGGCCGACTCCAAAGCGGAAGAGAGCACCAAAGAAGAAACCCGAGCCTCCTGCCAAAAAGAAGTTGGCTTACGAGATGACTGAGGACGAAACCAATGCCCAAGTGGCTTCCGAAGTGTAGGCCCATTTTGCACCGAAACCGCCTCCGCCGCCGAAGGAGAAAATACCTGAGAAAGTCGTACAACACTTTCTGAATCTTGCTAAACTGGCGAAAAGGCGATCAGACTATGAACGCTCTATTAGCAAGTCATATCATCAACAAAAAAATCAGCAGTCGAGCCTTATAGGTAGTAATAAAAGCGGGAAAACTGTTCCCCAGCTCGGAGAACAGGAAGTGCAATCGACCCCCCCACTCAAGGTGAGTACCGATAAGGCGGTAACCGACGCTGATATAGAGATGGCGGCTAGAGAGATGGGTGTCACTGTTGAACAACTCCTAGGCATCGAGGAATTTCCCACGACGGATCCGAAGGAACTAGCATGGAAATATGTCCCAGGGAACCCTCTGGTCAGGCCTGATGAGGTGGAGCTTCTACCAACGCAAATGCAAAAATTGCATCAATGGTACCTGAGAGAAGTAAAGGCCGAGCGACAGAGCCTCATGGTGAAAGTCAAGCCAGAGCATTACTTCCATGGAAATGATGTGTGGATTGAATTTCCAGAAATTTTCCAGTTATTCAATCAAGACGCACTCGACAAATCTCTCGTCAGTTGCTATTGTCTGTAAGTGATTTCTTTCTGTAATTTAAGTCTCTAGCTCAGCTCGTTCATTGCCTGTAATTATCCTCACTATATTCTTTTCTGTGGTATTATGCAGAATGAAGATTTTTGAAATGAACAGAGATGGAGTCTATGGCATTGGGTTCATTGACCCAAATACCGTTAATGAAAATATGATACAAAACTACTCCAAAGACACAGAGAATAGCTTGCTAGTGTTTTTGAAGGACCTAAATAACAAACCAGAAATACTTTTTCCTTACAACTTCAGGTGAGTGTTACTGTCTTGTACTACAAATTCTATTTTTGCTTACTCGATGTTAAGTGTAGTTGATGAGTTATGCATGCCCGCTTATACAAACGTGTGCGCAGATTCCACTGGATCATGCTAATCATTAGAGTTGACGAGGGAACTGTTGAAGTACTGGACTCACTAGGTAAAGAACCTGAAGAATACAGAAGCCTGAAGTTGATGCTCGACAGGTAATTTCAATCATTATCGCACTATGTCGGCCTCTTTAGTTCATTTCCTGATATCAAGTAATTAATAACTCCTTTATTCATTTTCTTTGCCGGGCAGGGTTTGGAAAAAGTTCATCGAAGAGGTTGTCGGTCAATGGAAACCACAGCTGAAATGGCGACGGGCCAAGGTAATTAAGTAGTACTAGCTACGTCCGCGCATCTCTTTAATTCTAGTTTCAATACCATTATCATGCTTGATTATTATCTGATTGAATTCTATTCTCGTAAAGTACTGTATGAGGCAGGAAAAGGGGACAAATGTATGTGCATACTACGTTTTCGAGAACATTCGCTCTATTACCGAAAAGAACAAAGATGAAAGATATCTTTGGGTACGTAAACACTATTCACATTTTTTTTATCATGATCTAATATATATACACACAACTAATATATTCATATTGATCTCCTTCTTTAAAGATGTTGGAGATGTGGGATAGGCTCCTACCAAAGGACCGGATACGAGCACTTCAAGAGGAAATGGCGGGATTTTTGCTTGAGCAAGTCATATCTCCCGACGGAGTATACCATTTCACCTAATGTCTGCATGTAATGATCTGCAAATTGTAGGAGAAATTGTATATACCAAATTGTATATATATATGTGTATGCATGGTCGTACGAGAAATTCTATGATATATGATTGGTTCTACGAGAAATTCTATTATATATGCATAACGTGTACAGTACGTAGTAGCGTAAAATATGTTTGAAATGAAAAAGAATTAAATGGAAAACACAAAATGAAAAGGAAAAATAAACAATAAACCCTAAACCCCTAAACCCCTAAACCTTTAGTCCCGGTTGGTGACACCAACCGGAACTAAAGGTCCCCAGCCCCTGGCGCGCGCTACCGGCCACGTGGCAGGGATTTAGTCCCGGTTGGTGTCACCAACCGGGACTAAAGGTCCCCAGCCCCCGGCGCGCGCTGCCGGCCACGTGGCAGGGATTTAGTCCCGGGCCGTGGCCAACTGGGACTAAAGGGGGGGGGCCTTTAGTCCCGATTTATTAGTCCCGGTTGGTGAACCGGGACTAAAGGCCCTTCCCAACCGGGACTAAAGGCCGTTTCTCCACTAGTGCTATAGGACAACCCGGCACATGGGGGCTACATGTTTTCGAGCTTACAACACAGCAAGTCAAGTTCCATGCAGCTGCAGGCACTCTACATGGCACTCGGGGGCTAATGGATAAATTGCTCATTATGAATGGTGAGCCGGCCTTTGGGGTCATTGATAGAAGTAACGCATACAAGTCACATTTTGAAGTCCCGGGTCATCATTCCATAATGACCCGGCCCTTGGGGGCTACATATATATATGGTTCATAAGAAGGCTCATATTTCCTCTTCAGCGAGGTTATCATAGCTATCTCTGTGTCCCGGTTTTCAGACAGCCGGGTCAACACAGCCTGGTGCAAAGTGCTGGCGTCCTGGTCTTCAAAAGTAGAGAACTCAAGAGCCATTTTTTCCTTGTCTTTCGGGGCTGGCTCAGGCTTGGCCGGAACCTTGGTAAGAGCCGTGAAGGATTCTGGTGCGGAAGTTTGCTGCTCGCTCATCACTACTACTTCTTTTTGACCCGGCGCCTCGGTTTGCTGTGCGGGTTGATCTTCAATTACATTTTCCCTCTCCTGAGCTATAGGAGAGGTTGTGCGAGCCGGGCTTGTTGGGTCCTGGGGCGGCGGGTTGTTCTAGAATGCCGGCTCATCCTTGATGACCAAGATGGCCTCTTCTTGCGGCTCAGTTGAAATGACCGGGTCAGATCACCCGGCGGCTGTTTTCTCCTTGATGGCCTTGGCACTGAAAAGAGCAAATATTTAATTCAATTAAGGGTTATAAGATGAAGAGCTGTGCAAATAAGTTATAATCAGTATGCTTACCCCGGGTTGATGTTGAAGGCCGGTGCCTGAGTGGCGCTTGATTCGTCCGAGGCAGGCGACGTCTGGTATGCCGAGTCATTTAAATGTAAGGGTTCTTTGAAGCAACCAGCTAGAGGAAAGGAAGGAGTTGGACTGAGAAGCACCTCTGCCCGTGCTCTACGGAATGGTGGCTCATACGGAAGCCCGCCACTCAACTCGCCCTCGCTGCTCTGGGTCTTCCGTTTGGAGGTGCCGGCTTGCTGAGTTTTCTTCAAAACAAATTTGGGATCCAGATGAGCGTCTTGGTGTGAAAAGGGGACTTTACAGACGGCAACCCGGGGTTTCCTTCGGACTTTGCGGATTGCAGCCTGGGTTTTCTTTCGAATTGGTATTGGGGAATCAGAATCGGAGGAGATCAAAATTACCTCTGGCTCGGCGTGGTGACTAGTTTCAGCTTTCTCCTGAGATGAGTAGGCATCAGCAATCTGATTAAAAAGGCGGCCTAGAGAGCCAAGTTCTACCTCATTGTGTTCGTCGTTATCCGACTCTTCTTCATCGTCCTCTCGAGGAGGGGTAGGATCTACAGGCTCGACCCGCCACCAGTCGTCGTTCTCCTGCACCGGGACAGATTGGCGAAATGAAAACAAGGACAATGTAGTATTGACAATGTTTAAGGGCAGAAACGGCTTACTAGAGGGGCCGGCTTGTTGGCGCTAAACGGGGCAAGCCCCACAGTCCTGATGTCTTCCATCGTCTCACCAAGCAGTTTCTTGGCTAGTTTTATAACCTCCTTCTCCTTGAGGTTGACCCGGCTGAACCGGAGTGGGTCTTCACGGTGGCCGGTGTAGGTGTGCATCAGCCGGGTCCTGGAGCTTAGCGGCTGAATCCTCCATTTGACCCAAGTTCGGGTCAAGTCGACACCGGTGAGGCCGTGAGCAAGCAAGGCATTCATCTTTGGATATAGTGGCTCTAGATTCTCCCTCTCTTCTAGGGGAGCAAGACCCGGGAAGGTTGCATTGGTAAGCCAGGTTGCCCGGTAACCCGGCAAGGGGTTCTGACCTGCGGGAGAGGTGTCTTTGCAATAGAACCAAGTCCTCTGCCACCTCTTCGGATGACTGGCCAGCTTGGCATTTGGGAAGATAATGTTCTTTCGGCGTTGGATGGAAATCCCGCCGAGTTCAATGCTGGGGCCGTCCTTGTGCTCGGTTTGGCGGTTTAGATAAAAGAGTTCTCGAAACAAGGTAAGAGACGGCTCGAGCTGCAAATAGACTTCGCAAAATATTTGGAATTGGCAAAGATTGAAGATGGAGTTGGGGGCCAAGTCTTGGGGCCTGATATTGAACAAGTGTAGCACGTCCTTGAAAAACTTTGAGCCAGGAGGACGAAAACCCCTTGAGACATGATCAACAAATATGACTACTTCATTTTCGCCGGGTTGAGGGTGGATTTCTTCTTCAGGAGCTCGCCATGAGATTATCTCCTTAGCTGGCAGCAACCCGGTGTCTGTCAGAGCTTGCAGACTCAGTTCGGACATACTTGACTTGGCCCAGTTGACGATCTTAGGCTTGGGAGGCATGATGTCAGCCGTTCTGAAAAGGAAAAGGGGTCACAAGCCGACAATATGAGCTTTTTGATAAAATACAAATGATATAAACAAGCCGGTGAGTAAGAAGATTTGGCCGGGTTAGACAAGAGAATGCAGGCAAATTGCCGAGTCAAGAATATTAGCACAGATGAGTCAGAACTGCAGGTCACAAATTTTTACAAGTGTTGCGGAACAGCTTGGGCTACGAGTCCGTAAAACAGATTTATGCAAAGTAAGAAGATTCTACGGGTCTACAAAATAGATAAAAATGAAGAAATAAAAGGTTAAACATGTTCTTCATATTGCGATGAACCGCAGTGGGTTCAGCTACGATAGCGCGTTGGATCTACTAAATATGGGAAATACTACAGGATGGCTGCAGAAACTAAAACCGCAAGGGACCAAGGGCATTTGAGATCTACTGGTGCGAAGAACGATGAACACGGTTGAACCCTGACGAACTGTGCAGAGAATGGGGGCGGCATAGATATAAAAGAGAGGGATTTAAGTGCATCTGTGCACGGTAGAGGTGGCCGGAGTACTTTGAGTGAGCTCCGGCGGCGACTGCACGATGGAGGAGACGCGGTCGAGATGGCTGGATAGCTCGGAGGCGGCGGCGCTTCGGTTGCGAGAGCGGCAGACGCAAGGAGGAAGACGAGAGAGAAGTAAAAAGTGACAGTGGGGGTGAGCTGGCCCATTTATAGGCACAGTAAAAATTGAAACGGCAGGGGCGGAACCCCAGGCGGCGCAGTAATTTTTGGCTGTGGGCTCCTCGATTGTCGCGCCTGACAAGACGATACATGCCCACTCAAAAGATTCGAGGTGATGTCATCCCAGATTTTGCGGAAGTGCGTTGTGACGTCATGAAGGAAAGCGAGCTGAAAATACCAAGTCTGAACCTGAAGAGGAGACCCGTTGATCCACTTAACCCGGCAACTAGAGCCGGTCAAGGACGGTGTTTTAAAGGACCGGCATGGGAAGCACTTGGAGAGTATATTACTGATGTTTTGTTTTTTCAGGATGAAGTTTAACGTGAATAAATTCAAGTCAAACTGAGGGCTAATGTTGGGGATGTATACCAGCGTTTAGACCCGGCAGGGTGTTAACCCGGCCATAACGCAAGCTTAGCGGGTCAACTCACTGTGGGGCTGAAGGACTTCAAGTGGGCCGGCTTAACGTGGCCTGGCAAGGATAGGCCGGCTTAAGCAGTGGGCCGGCTCACCAGAAGATGAACAAGAAAGAAGAGACTTGGAGAACAAGTAGGGTAGAATAGGAGACGGGTCAAAGAACGACCCGGACTCTCATGTAATCTAGGGTTCCACCTGTGTATATAAAGGGGAGCACCTATATGAAAAAGACTAAGTTGCAATCTCCTCGAGAGCTAGGTTAGCGAATCCGCATCCTTGTAATCGAGATCTACAGCAATATAATTAAGCAGGACGTAGGCTTTTACCTCCACCGTGAGGGGCCGAACCTGGGTAACCCGGCGTCTTCTCGTTCCCGATCAACCCCGTTAAGCTTCCACACTTGTGCGATGGCCTCATCTCTAAGTCCGTCCACAAGGGCATCTACCGTGTTAAAACCACGACAAGGACCGTTTGCGTCTTTTGGCTCACGTATATGATTATGTCGCTAGCATCCATATGACAGAGAACCCGGGCCGACATGACTAGTCGTAAATCAAGGTGGCACAAACTTACAGGGACATGCATACATGACCCAGCAATGCACGTGTCGGTCATCAGCGTGTGCAACCGAGTCATAGCAAGCTACAATGACTCCCAGTAAAGCACCGTGTGACATTTCCCCGTAGGGACAAACACAGGAGCAAAGAAGGACACATGCCGGTCAATACATGTGTTCCGGATGGAAGCACTAGGAGGCATTTCCCCATCAGGAAGGCTACGAAGAATAAACAACTAGGTGTCGGATCCCACACATACCAAAGCATTTCAATAACATACACACAATATGCTCGATATGTGTAGATACAACATGGCATCACAACATAAATCTATGACTCAATTATTTATTTAAAAGGGCTCCGAGGAGCCTTACATAGCATGATATTACAAACATGGGTCTCATGACCCAACATTCAAGTCATACAAGCAACAAGCGGAGGCATAACCTGTCTGAGTACAGACAACTGAAAAGAAAGAAGGCTGGAAAGCCTGTCTAACTACAAGACCTCTGTCTGGGATTCCCAAGCTAATCGTCGAAGCCCACGCGAAACCACTAGTGAGACTGAAGTCTCTCTGCAAAAACATAAATTAAGCAAAGGTGAGTACAAATGTACTCAGCAAGACTTACATCAGAACTAGCTACATATGCATCAGTATCAACAATGGGGTTGTGGAGTTTGACTGCAGAAAGCCAGCTTTGACTCAGTGGCTATCCTGAACTACGACTACTGGTAACTTCTTTGGGATGAGAGAGCGCACACGAGTCCACATATTCACCATATCAATACACCACTATGGATCCGCTCTCGTCCCCTACGAGAAGGCCATCCATAGCACTCACTCTTATCTTGCGCATTTTAGAGTATCCATTACAACTTGTCTATGAACAACGTAAGCTTTCCAAGTAGTCCATATCCGCGGACGCGGCTATTAGATTAGATCATTAACCCTGCAGGGGTGTACTACTTCACACACGCTTTTCCCACTTACCGCCATGTACACGTCATGTATCTCGGCAACCTTCAAGCAGAAGCCTGGCGAGGGTGTCGGCCATGATCTGACTAACCACACAAGTCTCTAGTCCAGGTTTATCACCTATTTGAGTCCACTCCGCAAGGAAGTCCGGCCGAAGTTTCCAGTACGGCCCCAAATGATGAGAGCAGGGTTCCCAAGAGCACCATTCGGGTGTCACTTGGTACACTGTGCCTCGGTGTCTCTACCACAACATAGCCCACCCCTAGGGTCAGCGCTATGCACGGCCACCAACACATATCCTACAAACACCAAAAACTAGTTGCAACTCCTGGACAGAGATCAAGGCGATTAATAAGTCGAGAGGGGTCGAGTTACCGAAACCCAATGTGTGGTAGTAACTGTCTTGGATCACAAACACGAAACTCAGTTCCTGAGGACGGTCCCAATGAGACAACCCACCGTGTACTCCTACATGGCCTCTTATCGCTACCTTTACCAAATCGTGTTCACACACTTAGCTCTCACACAGTAGGACATGTTCACCACCATTCCAATCCATCCTAGATGAATCAGACCTGACACAACTCTAAGCATAGCAGGCATAACTAGCAAGCATGAATGAGTAGGCACATCATGGCTCAAACAACTCCTACTCATGCTAGTGGGTTTCAACTATTTACTGTGGCAAAGACAGGTCATGCAGAGGAATGGGTTCAGCTACCGCAACATGTAATAGTTGAATCGTTGTTGTCCTAATGCAGTAAAAGAGAGCAAGAGCGAGAGAGTGGGATTGTATCAGAATGCTCAAGGGGGTTTGCTTGCCTGGCACTTATGAAGATAGTATAGCTCTTCATCGGTGTCAACGATCACAACGTCAGAACCGTCTGCTACCGAGAGGGGACAAACACCGACAAACAGGAAGAAACACAATCAATGCAATGCAACAATATGATGCATGATCATGACATGGCAATATGCTGTGATTTGGGCTAGTGCAACTAGCAACAATTTAAATGAAGTTGGTTTGAACCCAAGATTCAAATTCAAGCTCCACATAAGGCATTTCAAATGCCATTTATTCAAATTGTCATATACAGCAACTTTAAGTTTTTCAAACATGCATGAAAATGCCATAAATGGATTCTTCATATTTGTTTGATAATTTTTCATATATAAATTATTTTCATTTGAGCTATGGTTGATTTACTATGATTTTTTGAAGTTTAAAACATTTTCTGAAATAAATAAATCATTTCTGATTTATTTAATATCCAGAAAAGTAATTATGACATCATCTCTGCGTCAGCCTTACGTCAGTGAGTCAACTGTGTTGACCAGGGTCAAACCTGACTAGTGGGTCCCACTGGTCAGCGACACAGTGGTGGCTAGGGTCACAGACAGGTGGGGCCGGTCAACTGCTGACGTTAGCACGGTCAAAGCTGACACGTGGGGCCACTATGATTAAATTAATCTAAACATGAATTAATCCTGTGGTTATTTAAGGGCGTGGGGCCTGGTTGTCAGCGTCTCAGGGGTTAACTAAACTGTGGTTAGAGCTAATTAAGCAGGCGCTAATGACGGCCACGTCATCAGGCCGGCGGCGGAGCGTGTCGGGTTTTGCCATCCGGCGACCAAACGCCACGCGGAGAGGCTCTGTGGTTTCCTGGTGCTCGCGCGCATCCAGGTAACGCAGCAGCAGGTCGCGGGGTCGCCGGAGCTGACGGCGGCGATGACGGGGACGGCGGCCGGAGTTCGGCTAGCACGGGCTAGGCACTGGGGTGCGGGAACGACAGCGGAAAGGGAGGGGGAAGAAGCGGAAGCTCACGAGGCACTCGGAGGATGGCTTAGCTCGCTCGGGTGGCCCTAATGACGCCGGAACAGCGACGGCGATCTCGGGCATCCGAGGATGAAGACGACGGCGATGGCGGCTTCACAGGGTGTCCGAGCTCATGGGACTCGGCGGGGAGAGGTGGCGGAGGATGGTGGAGATGCTGGACATGACGGCGAGGCAAAACGATGGCGGTGGACGCGCGGGCAGCGAGCGGCGGCAATGACGGCTCTCGGTCTCGCTTGGGGACGAGAGAAAGAGAAGGGGAGGAGGTCCAGGGAGAGAGGGGAGGGACAGAGGGGACCACGGGGCATCTCCTGGCGCGAAGAGATAGGCACGGAGAGGAGAGGAAGCAGGCAGGGAGGTGGCCACGGCGGGAGCGCACGCGTTGACACGCCTCTGCCTACTGGCAGAGGTTGAAGACGACCACTTTGGTCTGGTGGGTTGGGCCGGCTTCTGGGGTATGGTAAGTGGCCCAGGTAAGGTTTCTCTCTCTCTCTCCCCCCTTTTTCTGTTTCTTTCTGTTTTCTATTTTCTTTCCTCTGTTTTGATTTAGTAAAAATACTAAATCATTTTTATAAATCCTAAAAATATTTGTGGGCAGTAACTTAATTATTTCAGAGGCCCTCAACAATTTTCTGAATTATTGGACCATTTAAAATATCTATAGGATTTGAATGCCCCAATTCAAATACAATATGGTTTAATTAAAAAATCTAGAAATGTTCCAAAAATGTGTGCATCATTTTTAGCAGAGGTTTGCACCTTTTCCAAAAATGAGGAACTTTTCTGGAGGGCATTTTGGATTCATTAAAAATATTTTATTTTGACCCTAGTTGAATTCCATTTAGTGCTAGGGTTTGAACATCCCCATTTCAAATTTCATTTGAATTTAGACATGATGCATGATGCTCATTAATGCAACTAATTACACGCATTATTATAGGGCTGTGACTGTTGGGGAACGTTGCATGGAAAACAAAAAAAAATTCTACGCACACGCAAGATCTATCCATGGAGATGCATAGCTACGAGAGGGGGAGTGTGTCCACGTACCCTCGTAGACCGTAAGCGGAAGCGTTAGAACAACGCGGTTGATGTCGTCGAGCAACTTCACGATCCAACCGACCGAGTACCGAACGTATGACACCTCCGCGTTCAGCACACGTTCAGCTCGGTGACGTCCTCGTCTTCTTGATCCAGCAAGACGGTGAGGAAGTGGATGAGGTCCGGCAGCATGACGGCATGGTGACGGTGATGGTGATGCTATCTCCGCAGGGCTTCGCCCAAGCACTGCGAAAATATGACCGAGGGACGGAACTGTGGAGGGGGGCGCCTCACACGGCTAAGACAATGTTGTGTGTCCCTTTGGGGCGCCCCCTCTCCTCTATTTATATATGTGTAGGGGCTTGGAGTAGAAGGAATAGTGCCACGCGAACAGTAACCATGAATAGTACACACGTGGACTTGGACTCCAAAGTCCAATCCTATTCTTACTAGGACTCTCCCTTTTTCCTTCCCTAGCTGCGTGGGCTTTTGAGGACTTGGTGCGCCTGGCCCAATAAGGCCAGGGCGCTTACCCTTAGCCCATGCCAGCCCTTGGGACGTGGTGGACCAACTTGTGGACTTCCGGACCCCTCCGGAATCCTCCGGAACCTTCTGGAAGCTTCCCGGTACAATACCGAAAAAAACTGCACCTTTTTCCGGAACCCAAAATATGACTTCCCATATATAAATCTTTACCTCTCGACCATTACGAGACTCCTCGTGACGTCCGGGATCTCATCCGGGACTCCGAACAACATTCGGTTACCAATTCACATAACTCATATAACACTATATCGTCAACGAACGTTAAGCGTGCGGACCCTACGGGTTCGGGAATGATGTAGACATGACCGAGACGTCTCTCTGGTCAATAACCAATAGCGGAACCTGGATGCCCATATTGGTTCCTACATATTCCACGAAGATCTTATCGGTCGAACCGCAATGACAACGTACGTAATTCCCTTTGTCCGTCGGTATGTTACTTGCCCGAGATTCGATCGTCGGTATCTCCATACCTAGTTCAATCTCGTTACCGGCAAGTCTCTTTACTCATTCCGTAATAGATCATCCCGTAACTAACTCCTTAGTCACTTTGCTTGCAAGCTTCTTATGATGTGCATTATCGAGAGGGCCCAGAGATACCTCTCCGAAACACGGAGTGAGAAATCCCAGTCTCGATCCATGCCAACTCAACGGACACCTTCGGAGATACCTGTAGAGCATCTTTATGATCACCCAGTTACGTTGTGACGTTTGATAGCACACAAGGTATTCCTCCGGTATCCGGGAGTTGCATGATCTCATGGTCTGAGGAACATGTATTTGACATTCAAGAAAGCAGTAGCAATAAACAGAACGATCATATGCTAAGCTAACGGATGGGTCTTGTCCATCACATCATTCTTCTAATGATGTGATCCCGTTATCAAATGACAACTCATGTCTATGGTTAGGAAACCTTAACCATCTTTGATCAACGAGCTAGTCTAGTAGAGGCTCACTAGGGACACGTTATTTGTTTATGTATTCACACATGTATTTAAGTTTCCGGTCAATACAATTCTAGCATGAATAATAAACCTTTATCATGAATAAGGAAATATGATAATAACCATTTTATTATTGCCTCTAGGGCATATTTCCATCAGTCTCCCACTTGCACTAGAGTCAATAATCTAGTTCACATCGCCATGTGATTAACACCCAAAGAGTTCACTAGAGTCAATAATCTAGTTCACATCGCCATGTGATTAACACCCAAAGAGTTCACTAGAGTGTGATCATGTTTTGCTTGTGAGAGAGATTTTTTTAGTCAACAGGTCTGCAACATTCAGATCCGTGTGTACTTTGCAAATCCTTATGTCATACTGTAGATGCTGCTATCATGCTTTACTTGGAGCTATTCCAAATGAATGCTCCATTATACGTATCCGGTTTGCTACTCAGAGTTATCCAGATCGGTGTCAAAGTTTGCATCGACGTAACCCTTTACGACGAACTCTTTATCACCTCCATAATCGAGAAACATTTCCTTAGTCCTCTAGTTACTAAGGATAATTTTGACCGCTGTCCAGTGATCCACTCCTGGATCACTCTTGTACCCCTTTTTCCAGACACGTGGCAAGGCACACATCAGGTGTGGTACACAGCATGGCATATATTATAGAACCTATGACTGAGGCATAGGGAATGACTTTCATTCTCTCTCTATCTTCTGCCGTGGTCGGGTTTCGAGTCTTACTCAACTTTACACCTTATAATACAGGCAAGAACTCCTTCTTTGACTGATCCATTTTGAACTCCTTCAAAATCTTGTCAAGGTATGTACTCATTGAAAGTCTTATCAAGCGTCTTGATCTATCCCTATAGATCTTGATGCCCAATATATAAGCAGCTTCACCGAGGTCTTTCATTGAAAAACTCTTATTCAAGTATCCTTTTATGCCATCCAGAAATTCTATATCATTTCCAATCAACAATATGTCATCCACATATAATATTAGAAATGCAATAGAGCTCCCACTCACTTTCTTGTAAATACAGGCTTCACCGTAAGTCTGTATAAAACCATATGCTTTGATCACCTCATCAAAGCGTATATTCCAACTCCGAGATGCTTGCACCAGTCCATAGATGGATCGCTGGAGCTTGCACACTTTGTTAGCACCCTTAGGATCGACAAAACCTTCTGGTTGCATCATATACAACTTCTTCTTTAAGAAACCCATTAAGGAATGCAGTTTTGACATCCATTTGCCAGATTTCATAATCATAAAATGCGGCAATTGCTAACATGATTCGGACAGACTTAAGCATCGCTACGGGTAAGAAAGTCTCGTTGTAGTCAACCCCTTGAACTTGTCGAAAACCTTTCGCGACAAGTCGAGCTTTGTAGACAGTGATATTACCATCAGCGTCTGTCTTCCTCTTAAAGATCCATTTATTCTTAATGGCTTGCTGATCATCGGGCAATTACACCAAAGTCCACACTTTGTTCTCATACATGGATCCTATCTCAGATTTCATGGCCTCAAACCATTTGTCGGAATCCGGGCTCATCATAGCTTCTTCATAGTTCGTAGGTTCGCCGTTGTCTAACAACATATCTTCCAGGACAGGATTACCGTACCACTCTTGTGCGGAACATACTCTGGTCGACCTACGAGGTTCAGTAGCAACTTGATCTGAAGTTTCATGATCTTTATCATTATCTTCCTCTCTTGTTGGTGTAGGCATCAGGGGAACGGTTTTCTCTGATGAGCTACTTTCCAAATCGAGAGAAGGTACAATTACTTCATCAAGTTCTACTTTCCTCCCACTCACTTCTTTCGAGTGAAACTCCTTCTCTAGAAAGGACCCATTCGGCAACAAAGATCTTGCCTTCGGATCTGTGGTAGAAGGTGTACCCAATTGTTTCTTTAGGGTATCCTATGAAGACGCACTTCTCCGCTTTGGGTTCGAGCTTATCAGGCTGAAGATTTTTCACATAAGCGTCGCATCCCCAAACTTTAAGAAACGACAGCTTAGGTTTCTTGCCAAACCATAGTTCATACGGTGTCGTCTCAACGGATTTAGACGGTGCCCTATTTAACGTGAATGTAGCTGTCTCTAATGCATAACCCCAAAACGATAGTGGCAAATCGGTAAGAGACATCATAGAACGCACCATATCCAATAAAGTACGGTTACGACGTTCGGACACACCATTACGCTGTGGTGTTCCAGGTGGCATGAGTTGTGAAACAATTCCACATTTTCTTAAATGAAGGCCAAACTCGTAACTCAAATATTCACTTCCACGATCAGATCGTAGAAACTTTATTTTCTTGTTACGATGATTCTCTACTTCACTCTGAAATTCTTTGAACTTTTCAAATGTTTCAGACTTGTGTTTCATCAAGTAGATATACCTATACCTACTCAAATCATCTGTGAAGGTTAGAAAATAACGATACCCGCCGCGTGCTTCAACACTCATTGGACCGCATACATCGGTATGTATTATTTCCAATAAGTCATTAGCTCGCTCCATTGTTCCGGAGAACGGAGTTTTATTCATCTTGCCCATGAGGCATGGTTCGCAAATATCAAATGATTCATAATCAAGTGATTCCAAAAGTCCATCCGCATGGAGTTTCTTCATGCGCTTTACACCAATATGACCTAAACGGCAGTGCCACAAGTATGTTGCACTATCATTATCAACTTTGCATCTTTTGGCATCAATATTATGAATATGTGTATCACTACGATCGAGATTCAACAAGAATAAACCATTCACAAGGGTGCATGATCACGAGAGATATTACTCATATAAACAGAATAACCATTATTCTCTGACTTAAATGAATAACCGTCTTGCAATAAACAATATCCAGATATAATGTTTTATGCTCAATGCAAGCACCAAATAACCATTATTTAGGTTTAATACTAATCCCGAAGGTATTACGAGCGTGCCGATGGAGATCATATCAATCTAGGAGAGACTTCCAACACACATCGTCACCTCGTCCTCAGCTAGTCTCTGTTACTCCGCAGCTCTTGCTTCAAGTTACTAATATTAGCAACTGAACCGGTATCAAATACCCAGACGCTGCTACGAGCACTAGTGAGGTACACATCAATAACATGTATATCAAATATACCTTTGTTCACTTTGCCATCCTTCTTATCCGCCAAATATTTGGGGCAGTACTGCTTCCAGTGACCATTTCCTTTGCACTCAAAGCACTCAGTCTCAGGCTTGGGTCCAGTTTTGGGCTTCTTCATGGGAGCGACAACTTGCTTGACGTTCTTCTTGAAGTTCCCTTTCTTTCCCTTGCCCTTTTTCTTGAAACTGGTGGTCTTATTAGCCATCAACACTTGATGCTCTTTCTTGATTTCTACCTCCGCCGATTTCAGCATCGCGAAGAGCTTGGGAATCATTTTCGTCGTCCCTTGCATATTGTAGTTTCATCACGAAGCTCTAGTAGCTTGGTGATAGTGACTGGAGAAATCTGTCAATCACTTTCTTATCTCAAAGATTAACTCCCACTTGATTCAAGCGATTGTAGCACCCAGACATTCTGAGCACATGCTCACTGGTTGAGCTATTCTCCACCATCTTGTAGGCAAAGTACTTGTCAGAGATCTCATAACTCTCAACACGGGCGTGAGCATGAAATACAAATTTCAGCTCTTGGAACATCTCTTATGTTCCATGGCGTTCAAAACATCTTTGAAGCCCCGATTCTAAGCCGTACAACATGGTGCACTAAACTATCAAGTAGTCATCAAATCGAGTATGACAAACGTTCATAACGTCTGCATCAGCTCCTGCAACAGGTCTGTCACCTAGCGGTGCATCAAGGACATAATTCTTCTGTTCAGCAATGAGGATAATCCTCAAGTTACGGACCCAGTCCGTGTGATTGCTACCATCATCTTTCAACTAAGCTTTCTCTAGGAACGTATCAAAACAGGGGAGCTACAACGCGAGCTATTGATCTACAACATAATTTGCAAATACTATCAGGACTAAGTTCATGATAAATTTAAGTTCAATTAATCAAATTACTAATGAACTCCCACTTAAATTAACATCCCTCAAGTTAACTAAGGGATACATGATCCAAATCAACTAACCCATGTCCGATCATCACGTGAGATGGGATAGTCATCAATGGTGAACATCTCCATGTTGATCATATCTACTATATGACTCATGTTCGACCTTTCGGTCTCCAGTGTTCCGAGACCATGTCTGTACAAGCTAGGCTCGTCAAGTTTAACCCAAGTATTCTGCTTGTGTAAAACTGGCTTACACCCGTTGTATGTGAACGTAGAATCTATCACACCCGATCATCACGAGGTGCCTCGAAACGACAAACTTTAGCAATGGTGCATACTCGGGGAGAACACTTTTATCTTGAAATTTAGTGAAGGGATCATCTTATAATGCTACCGTCGTTCTAAGCAAAATAAGATGCATAAAGGATAAACATCACATGCAATCAAAATATGTGACATGATATGGCCATCATCTTGTGCTTTTGATCTCCATCTCCAAAGCATCGTCATGATCTCCATCGTCACCGGCTCGACACCTTGATCTCCATTGTTGCGTCGTGGTCGTCTCGCCAACTATTGCTTCTACAACTATTGCTAACGCATTGCGATAAAGTAAAGCAATTACATGGCGCTTGCATCTCATACAATAAAGAGACAACCATAAGGCTCCTGCCGGTTGCTGATAAATTACAAAACATGATCATCTCATACAATAACATATATCACATCATGTCTTGACCATATCACATCACAGCATACCCTGCGAAAACAAGTTAGACGTCCTCTACTTGTTGTTGCAAGTTTTACGTGGCTGCTACGGGTTTCTAGCAAGAACCGTTCTTACCTACGGAAAAACAACCACAACGGTGAATTATCAAGTTTGCTGTTTTAGCCTTCTTCACGGACCGGCCGTAGTCAAATTCGATTCAACTAAAGTAGGAGAAACAGACACCCGCCAGCCACCTTTATGCAAAACTGGTTGCACGTCAATCGGTGGAACCGGTCTCATGTACGTGGACATGTAAGGTTGGTCCGGGCCGCTTCATCCCACAATGCCGCCGAATCAAAATAAGACGTTGGTGGTAAGCAGTATGAACATCACCGCCCACAACTCTTTGTGTTCTACTCTTGCATATCATCTACGCATAGACCTGGCTCTGATACCACTGTTGGGGAACGTTGCATGGAAAACAAAAAAAATTCTACGCACACGCAAGATCTATCCATGGAGATGCATATCTACGAGAGGGGGAGTGTGTCTACGTACCCTCGTAGACCGTAAGCGGAAGTGTTAGAACAACGCGGTTGAGGTCGTCGAACAACTTCAAGATCCAACCGACCGAGTACCGAACGTACGGCACCTCCGCGTTCAGCACACGTTCAGCTCAGTAACCTCCTCTTCTTCTTGATCCAGCAAGACGGCGAGGAAGTGGATGAGTTCCGGCAGCACGACGGCGTGGTGACGGTGATGGTGATGCTATCTCCGCAGGGCTTCGCCCAAGCACTGCGAAAATATGATCGAGGGACGGAACTGTGGAGGGGGGCGCCTCACACGGCTAAGACAATGTTGTGTGTCCCTTTGGGGCGCCCCCTCTCTTCTATTTATATATGTGTAAGGGCTTGGAGTAGAAGGAATAGTGCCACGTGAACAGTAACCATGAATAGTACACACGTGGACTTGGACTCCAAAGTCCAATCCTATTCCTACTAGGACTCTCCCTTTTTCCTTCCCTAGCTGCATGGGCTTTTGAGGACTTGGTGCGCCTGGCCCAATAAGGCCAGGGCGCCTCCCCTTAGCCCATGCCAGCCCTTGGGACGTGGTGGACCAACTTGTGGACTTCCGGACCCCTCCGGAATCCTCCGGAACCTTCTGGAAGCTTGCCGGTACAATACCGAAAAAAACTGCACCTTTTTCCGGAACCCAAAATATGACTTCCCGTATATAAATCTTTACCTCTCGACCATTCCGAGACTCCTCGTGACGTCCGGGATCTCATCCGGGACTCCGAACAACATTCGGTTACCAATTCACATAACTCATATAACACTATATCGTCAACGAACGTTAAGCGTGCGGACCCTACGGGTTTGGGAATGATGTAGACATGATCGAGACGTCTCTCCGGTCAATAACCAATAGCGGAACCTGGATGCCCATATTGGTTCCTACATATTCCATGAAGATCTTATCGGTCGAACCGCAATGACAACATACGTAATTCCCTTTGTCCGTCGGTATGTTACTTGCCCGAGATTCGATCGTCGGTATCTCCATACCTAGTTCAATCTCGTTACCGGCAAGTGTCTTTACTCATTCCGTAATACATCATCCTGTAACTAACTCCTTAGTCACTTTGCTTGCAAGCTTCTTATGATGTGCATTACCGAGAGGGCCTAGAGATACCTCTCCGAAACACGGAGTGACAAATCCCAGTCTCGATCCATGCCAACTCAACGGACACCTTCGGAGATACCTGTAGAGCATCTTTATGATCACCCAGTTACGTTGTGACGTTTGATAGCACACAAGGTATTCCTCCGGTATCCGGGAGTTGCATGATCTCATGGTCTGAGGAACATGTATTTGACATTCAAGAAAGCAGTAGCAATAAACAGAACGATCATATGCTAAGCTAACGGATGGGTCTTGTCCATCACATCATTCTTCTAATGATGTGATCCCGTTATCAAATGACAACTCATGTCTATGGTTAGGAAACCTTAACCATCTTTGATCAACGAGCTAGTCTAGTAGAGGCTCACTAGGGACACGGTATTTGTCTATGTATTCACACAAGTATTTAAGTTTCCGGTCAATACAATTCTAGCATGAATAATAAACCTTTATCATGAATAAGGAAATATGATAATAACCATTTTATTATTGCCTCTAGGGCATATTTCCATCAGTGACAACTCACCCCCACTAAACAAGAATCTCGTCCCGAGATTCAAGACGTGAGGTGAGAGGAAGGGAGGTCACGGAACTGACACGGTCTTCATGATCCATTTGCCCTCCTCGAAGATGCGGATTTGTTGCATCATGTTGATCTTGACATCTTTGCCTTTTAGAGCTTCACCCAACACGATGACGACAGAAGAAACTCTACAGGAATTGATCTTCACAAAGATCGAGCAAGTCACGATCAACTCATGGGATGAAACGTAAGAACATCTCTTGAGCTGAGACACAAACACACATTAGAAATGATGGAAGAAAGCAGATGACGAAGGTTCAATTTGGTAGGCAACAATTCCACGCTTAGGTAAGATGGTGCACGGTTTCAACGTAGCAAGGAGTTAATTGCCATGATTCCATGATGGGGCACCCTAGGGAAGGTGACTCATAGAATTATTCCCTTAAGTGGCAAAAAGAATTACTTTTGATACATAGATCATTGAAACTCTCTAGACCAGCCTAAGGCAAATCACAAATGATCGTTTGAAGAAATTCGAAAGAATGGCACACTCAGTTTGGAAAAGAAGCTATGGTTATAGAACAACTCGGCAAATGGAAGGTATATTCCAATTGATACCGAGGATATAACCCAGTGACTGAGCGTGCTTTCAAGAATTTGAGCATTTCCATATTCATCAGGGTTTTACCAACATCTATGCCAAGATCCTGGTACATCTCATACTACCATGATGAATAGTGATGGAGGGTGCAGATGCAAAGGAAGACAACACTTACTCAGAGTTCACCTTAGCGATGCCAAGGAGCAAAATCTGGATGATCGACCGAGAGACATTTAGCACTCCACTTCTAATGTTCTCCTTGATGTACTAGTGTAACCCAATTATAGGGATTTTCTGGTATCTAGAACATCAAGTAAAGGTCGGACTTCGAAAACACAAAATCCATAAGGAACAACTTCTGGAATAAGTCATAGAAAATCCTCATGGGGAGTGGCTAATGTTACTGATACAAGATACTAGGGGTGTTAGTCGCAACACCGCTTTACTGGTTTAGAACACCAATATTATAATTCTTCGGAAATGTTCCAACCATCATATCTGCCTGAGATTCAAATCTGATTGGTGGCAGGATACTTCAGACTTAGCATGTCTGAAAAAGAGGGTTTGCAACACAAATCAACGAGATGATGTTGCGCGATTCTCGGGAAATGAACTACGGTAGCAAGCTCCAAAACATGAGCTGGATTGCAAGATACATGTGTACAGAATGTCTAGGACAATCGTGTCCACATGGAAGTCTTACGACAAAACACTACTGAGTTCTGGTTGGGAACCATCATCGAGGATATCGAAGTCTCCGCGTGGAAGTCTAAAGTATTAACCATCATCGAGGATATCGAAGTCCACAAGCATGATTTTCCAAACCGTTTTTGTGCACTTTTTCATGGACCGATTGTGTGAAATTGAATTATGTGCATTAATGCCTAAAAAATGCACATAACTGCCCAAATATAGTAAATTAGCCATAGAAAAAAACTCAAGGACAAACAACAAAGGAACTTTGGATTCCCCTTCAGACTTGGCGATTTCCCTCTCGAAACCACCAAAACTTCCTTTTGTGATGGTTCGGTTTACGAAGAGCGTGTACAACGACATTAGCCGAACCCTCTCAAAAAATTACCACGCTTTGTTGAGGTCATACCATGGCACCATGCCAGGTGTCATCTTTTTCAGGCATGTTTTTCAATTTTGTAGAGTCTAGAAACCAATAAATGACACGTTTGTGGTTGACTCTTATGACACATATCATCGAAATCTCTCCCCATTCCCTTGTAAAAGGCATGGAAATTTAGTAATACCACAAGCTTCATTTTTCATACTGTTATTGTGCACCTTTTCATGCACCTATCGTGCCAATTTGAATTATGTGCATATATGCCTAGAAAATGCAAGTAATGGCCCAAATATGGTAAATGAGCCCGGAAAAGTGCCAAATTTGAACACGGTGCATTCTAGGGTCTATGTAGATCGTAGAAAAAAAACAAGGGTGGACGACCAAGGAAAATTGGATTCCCTTGAAATCTCAGTGATTTATTATCGCATACGGTTCATTTTCGCTGCTTATGAAAGCCGTGTGGGCTGACTCTATCGTGCGATGCGTTCTGATTGGCTGGAACCCTAGCCACACGGATCGCGCGTGTGCACCGTAGGATGCACCGCGAACGAACGGCAATCCATATCCCTCCCATCACACCCGTGTAGCTGTAGCTGGGATTTGACTTATATGCGCTAAATGTCAGGTAAATGCTATAAAGTGCTTAAGTATATCAAACGAGTCCTGAAATGCACAAAAAATTCAAATCTAGCGGCTGATGGTGCTTGCGCACCGTGTAAATAGTTTGGATGTGAAATGATGAAGTCATCATAATTCAAGTCCAAATTGCCATTTTATCATTTTGGAAACAGTGATTCTTCTTGTGAGATGCTCTCATTTTCAAGGAGTTATCGTTACAACTTCTGCCAGAATTTGCCATTTTATTTACCGCATAATACTGGGGTCATACCATGGCACTATGGGCACCATGCCAGGTATCATCTTTTTCAGGGATGTTTTTCATATTGAAAAATGAGATAATATATAGATATGCCAGCCCATACAATTGACATATTTGACATGCATGAACAAATAATCAATCGAGCATATATATGCTCAAATTGGTCCAGTGCCTAGTTCGAGGACTAATTTACAAACCATTATTAGCTCCCTAATTTACATCAATATAACAAACCACCTTGATTGATCGAGGCTCGGGCAGCCTCGACATCGCTGATCGCCGGTACTGCCTCGGGCGCAGCTCTCACCAGGGCTGCCGCGACCGCCGGCTCTGCGTACATCGCCCCGGCGGCCAACGTGTGATAGCCTGGCTTATTAGGGATGATAGACTACTCATATAAATAAGGAATTCCTTCTTTTCCAGGAGCCCATTCGGACAGAACTCCAAAGTTAAGCGTGCTCAGCTTGGAGTAATTTCAGGATGGGTGATCGACCGGGAAGTTGCTCACGGGTGCGCATGAGTGAGGACAAAGTGCGCAGGAAAGACTAGTATTGATCTGTGAGGCCAGTCTAGATCTCGCCAGGAGTAACGACCACCGGCGGGTGTTTCCGGGGTGTTACAAGTTGGTATCAGAGCCAGGTTCTCACGGTTACACGGATGTTTGCGGACAGGTGCGCGGTCATGTTGTGCATGACGTTTGTGACCCGTTGTGGCACATGTGCCGGACTGGATGCACAGACGTATGTGCCAAGAGGGAACGTTCCTGTGGTCCGACGAGGACGTCGGTTCCTCTGAGTGGGGGTGTATGGGATAGCCTGGCTTATTAGGGATGATAGACTACTCATATAAATATGGAATTCCTTCTTTTCCGAGAGCCCATTCGGACAGAACTCCAAAGTTAAGCGTGCTCAGCTTGGAGTAATTTCAGGATGGCTGACCGACCGGGAAGTTGCTCCCGGGTGCGCATGAGTGAGGACAAAGTGCGCAGGAAAGACTAGTATTGATATGTGAGGCCAGTCTAGATCTCGCCTGGAGTAACGACCACCGGCGGGTGTGTCCGGGGCGTTACACAACCGAGACGTTGGCTCTCGCCAGGGCTGCCATCACTGCCCCCAGGCCTACACCGGCGATGCCCGGCGCTGCGCCCTCCTCCATCTCGGACATAAGTCTGCGCCTCGTGCGGCGGCCGCCACTGCCGCAGTTATCCTTGCGTCGTCGCGGTTCCTGCTCCGCCGCCCACACCATCCGCCGCACTCTGCGCCGAGCCCGCAGTATCGCCCACTGGCGATCCCTAGCCGCTTTCAGGATGACCCTGGCTAACCTGGTGGCTTGCTCGTACCACGTTTCCTACCTCGTCTGACTGTCGTCGGAAGAGGCGGTGGCATGGCCGTCGACCGCAAAGCCGACCATCGTGTTGGCAGCCTCGATTCCGCTATCGCCCAACTCCATCCGGTCGTCGGCCATCGGGGCCGGGTATGCCGGTATGTGTGGGTAACTAGCTAGCAAGGGGATTAGTAGTGAGTCGCTACCGCCGGCCATTGTTGTGGTTTTTTATAACTATCTAGCAGCTGGCTAGGGGATTGGGTATTTACAATTTACCCCTATGCCTGGCACTTGCGCGGGAGGCATCGCTGGAGCGTGGGAAGACTAAGTGGAGCACACAATTCCAGCACACAACCGTATGCGGTGTCACGTGTTATCACACACGTGTTAACATAAGGAAACGTATGTGTAACTTACAAATCATCACTCATGAGTACTCGCACCACGCATCGTGTGCGATGCTCCTACCATCGTAAACAACTCATTTGCATTTTCAAAGGTTTTTGTACACACACATAATCGCACACGAAACATCCAGGTCCGTAGGGCGCCTAAGAGAATTCAGATTTTTCCAAGAATTTTAGTTGCACTTTCGTAATTAGCACCAATTGCCCGACTGTCTTTCTCATCGTTAAAAGTGTTTTTAGTTGCTAGTTTTTCCCCTCCCACGTATGAGCCAACCAAATACCTCCAAAATTTAATTATGTTTGCATGCATGCGTGGTGGAAGAGGAAAACGATAAGGAAGTGGGCAGTGATTCCACACTGGCAATTATAATAACCTAATTAATGGGATGTGTTCATTGGCAATTTGGCGCGGTCAATTTTTTCGCCTCGCCCACTCCCTGTTCACCTAGGTTGCGTTCCTCCTCCTTCACTCTCTATCCTCTCTTTGCTCTCTATCATCTCTTTCCTCTCGCAGCCCCCAAATCTGGCCTTCCGCGCTCGCCTCCCCGCCTCACCCATCGGATTGCGCCATGGATAATCCCCTAGATCCCAGCATCCCGCGGGCTTCCCTCTCGCTGCGGCCCGCGGCACTGCCGCTGTCGAGCGAAACCCACGTATCTATCAGAGGGGATCCATTGCTCTGGACTCACAGATCGGTGGCGCCGGAGGACATGCCGGGGCTACGTTGGAGGTGGTGGGCAGCAAGGGCAAATTGGATCGACGAAGCATGGCATCGATTGGAGACATGTTCGAAGGAGCTGCGCATGGCGAGGCACAAGGCAGAGGCGGAAGTCGATCTCTAGGCAGAGATGCTGAGGGATGTCAGCATCTGGCAGTGTCGCGCTGACTTGGAGTTGGCGCTAATGGAAGAGATCATATTCACGGAGTCGACTACGGATGAGAGAATGCGCATGCCTGCGGAATGGTGTACGAACCCGGTGCGGCTGTTCAGATGGGCGGTAGAAGAAGCCAAATCGCCCAACCTGCTGCAGCGGCGGCGCTGGGCATGAATCCTAGGCGAGGTGACCTGCCCTCCTTCCCCGCCAGATACTGGATGAAGATCACCTCAAGTACGCGGCGATGGACGTGTACACATGCTACGAGATGTACAGGCGGATCGTTGACATGAGTAAGTGCCTCCTTACTGTAGACGACGAGGGATCGAGCCACAAGCAGAGCATTGGAGGCAAGCGTCACAACAAGAAGTAGTTGATATGATGATCGTTTCTCCTAGTTTATTATGCATGTACTTGTTTACTTAGATGTGCAAACGCTATCTGTAGTCAGTTATGTAATTGGAAGTTTAATTTGGTTATGCAATCATGTTCTTATAAGTATATATGTTGTTGTTCTGTAGATAGAGCATAGATGTTGTGCAGACAGAGCAAATCATATCACACACGGACTAAACTACAGAATCCGTCGGTGATGAATTCATCAATCGTTGACAATTATTTACCACCAACCGTTTGCCCACAAGACACACGGGTTATTAGCAGGAATCGTCCGTGTTGTTATCCGTCTTCCCACACATTTCGGATTACTGACCTGTTTGCCGCGTATCACACACATCTTGTTAAGTTGAACCATTTCTGTTGTTTTGGCTCCTCACAAACAGTTCATCCGAGTGAACTGCATGCCGTATATCGCACACACCTTGATCTTCCTGACCGTTTCTGTTGTGTTGGGTAATCACAAACAGCTCATCTGACTGAACTGTATGCCGTTTATCGCACACACCTCGAACTGGCTGACCGTGTTTGTTGTTCTGGCTTATCGCAAACAGTTCATATGGATAAACTGTATGCCACGTATCGCACATGCGTCTCTAATCTGAATCGTGTTTGATGTCTCCAACATCTCAAACAGTTCGTCTTATTGGCGACGGTTTTATTACGACACCGTTTGCGATTCATGCATCGCACACAGTTTGGTCACGGGGTCTCTGATTCATGTGTCGCGTTCGCGGTCGCCTGCAGTAGTGCTAGCTAAAGTTGACTCATCTCCAGTCCCTTTTTCATCAAGTTTTATATTACCAAATAAAGATTCAATAGGTGAGACACCAATCATTTTAATATCTTCATCATGATTACGGTAAAAACCGGGTGGAATAGCTTTTTCTAAAAATTCGCGGCTAGCTCTCAACCTAGTGGTTCACTCTTTACTTTCATTAATGGAGACATAGATAGATTTAATAGACTCATTAATATCATGCTTGGGTGGTAAAGTTTTAATTTTAAGAGCTTCCACATCATGAGCAATTCTATCCATGTTTCTAGACATTTCATCAATTTTATTCAATTTTTCTTCTACCATAGCATTAAAAATCTTTGGAGAACTAATAAATTCTTTAATATTGTTCTCAATATCAGTAGGTATCCTATTATTATTATATGAATTACCATAGGAATTACCATAATTATTAGAGGAATTTCCGGGAAACGGTCTAGGATTAAAATTTCCTCTATAAGCATTATTGTTGAAATTATTTCTAGAGACAAAATTCACATCAATAGCATCATTATTTTGCCCAATCAAAGTAGACAATGGCACATCATTACGATCAACATGAGCATTTTTACTAGCAAGCATTTTCATAATAGCATCCATTTTATCACCCAAAGTAGAGACTACTTCGACAAAATTTATCTTCTTACCAGTTGGAGCTCTCTCGGTGTGCCATTGAGAATAATTTGTCATAATATTATCTAGGAGTTTTGTAGCTTCTCCCAATGTAATTTCCATAAAAGTACCACCTGCTGCAGAGTCTAGAAGTAGATTTCTAGAAACAATGTTTAGTCCCGCGTAAATTTTTTGTATAATCATCCATAAGCTTAAACCATGAGTGGGACAATTTCTAATCATTAATTTCATTCACTCCCATGCTTGTGCAACATGTTCTTGCTCAAGTTGCTTAAAAATCATTATTTGATTTCTAAGAGAAATAATCTTAGCGGGAGGAAAATACTAGGCAATAAAAGCATCCTAACACTTATCCCATGAATCAATACTATTGCGAGGCAAGGATGAAAACCAAGTTTTAGCACGATCTCTTAGTGAGAACGGAAATAATTTCAACTTAATAATATCATTATCCACATATTTTTTATTTTGCATATCGCATAATTCAACGAAAGTATTAAGATGGGAAGCAGCATCCTCATTAGGAGTTCCAAAAAATTGTTCTTTCATAACAAGATTTAGCAAAGCGGCATTAATATCATATGACTCTGCACTAGTGGCGGGAGGAGCAATTGGAGTACTAATAAAATCATTATTATTAGTATTTGAAAAGTCACACAACTTGGTGTTTTCTTGAGACATAGCGACAAAGCAAGCAAACGAGCAAACATAAATAATTTTGTGTTTTTGTATTTTTTATGAGAAGTGGGGGAGATGAAAACGAGAGGCAAAGGCAAATAAAAAGTTTAGCAAGTAGATGATAGTTTGTGTGAAGGTACTTGATAGGTTTTGATGATGTTTCCCTGGCAACGGCGCCAGAAATTCTTCCTGCTACTTGTGAGCTGCGTTGGGATTTTCCCCGAAGAGGAGAGGAGATGCAGTACAGTAGAGATAAGTATTTCCCTCAGTGAGAACCAAGGTTATCGAACCAGTAGGAGACTCACACAAAGCCTCGTGAACATCACCTGCAAAAACAAAAGAAAATACTTGCACCCAATGTGGGCAAGAGGGTTGTCAATCCCCTTGCAAGGATTAGATCTTGTAGTGGTATATAGATAAATTGCAAAACAAAATAAAAGTAAATAAATTGTAGGAAGTATATTTTGGTTTTCTTTTTATATTTAAAGTAGACCCGGGGGCCATAGTTTTCACTAGAGGCTTCTCTCTCAAACACATAGCATACGGTGGGTAGACAAATTACTGTTGGGCAATTGATAGAAAAACGCATAGTTACGACGATATTCAAGGCCATGATCATGTATATAGGCATCACGTCCGAGACAAGTAGACCGACTCCTGCCTGCATCTACTACTATTACTCCACCCTTTGACCGCTATCCAGCATGCATCTAGGGTATTAAGTTAATGAAAACAGAGTAACGCCGTAAGCAAGATGACATGATGTAGACAAAGTAAACCCAATCAATATGAATAAACCCCGTCATTTTACCCTTAATGGCAACAATACAAATATGTGTCTTGTCCCCTACTTTGTCACTGGGATATAGAGTACCGCAAGATTGAACCCATTACAAAGCACCTCTCCCGCTGAAGATAAATCAATCTAGTTGGCCAAACCAAACGGATAGATCAGGGACAAATACAAAGCTATAACAATCACGCATAATAAAGTTCAGAAAAGACTCAATTACTTCTCATGAATATTCAGATCATAAACACACAATTCATCGGATCCCAACAAGCACACTGCAAAAGAAGATTACATCGAATAGAACCTCAAGAAGATCGAGGACAACATTGTATTGAAGATCAAAGAAAGAGAAAAAGCCATCTAGCTACTAGCTATGGACCCGTAGGTCTGTGGTGAACTACTCACGCATCATCGGTAGGGCAGCAAGGTTGATGTAGAAGCCCTCCGTGATCGATTCCCCCTCCGGCAGAGTACCGGAACAGGCCTCCAGATGGGATTGTGGAAGAATAGAAGCTTGCAGCGGCGGAAAAGTTATTTGGGGTGGCTCTCTATTGGTTTCCCCATATTTGAGAATTTATAGAGGTGGAATTAGGTCAGACGGAGCCACATGGGGCCCACAAGGTAACAGGGCGTGCCCTGTTGCCTTACCGTGTCCTCGTTTGCCGTTTGGTCTCCTCCCGAAGCTTATAGGGTCTCTTTTGTCCAGAAAAAAATCATCAAAAAGTTTTGTAGCATTTGGACTCCGTTTGGTACTAATTTTCTAGAAAACCAAAAACAAGCATAAAACAGCAACTGGCACTAGACACTGGGTTAATAGGTTAGTTCCCAAAAATGATATAAAATAGCATATAAATGCATATAAAACATCCAAGATTGATAATATAATAGCATGGAACAATAAAAAAGTAATAGATACATTGGAGACGTATCAGATGGCGCTGTTGGAATGGAGCAGCCGCATAGACGAGGCGATTGTTGAGCAGCTCCTTGGAGGCAGAGGATAGGATGGCTGAACTGGCGGGACGACGAGATTGACGACAGATCCTCATACCTTGAGGTGGATGAGGGACATCGAGCTGTTGCGGTGGACGGCGTCGTCGGGGAAGAGGCTTCAGCTGGGCGGCGTTGGGGTGGCGGACGGAGAAGGGTGGGGTTTCGCGGCTGGTGGAGAGAAATTTTGGCGGCGTCAGTTTATGAATGGGGGAAAGGGAGGGGATGGGAGGGGGAACAATGACTTAGGGACGCGCTTGTCCGCAATGTAGGGTAAGTTACAAAAGTACCCCCACCGATTTGAACTAGGCAGCACTTTTGACTGAGGGGTAGAACGGGGATTTCGCGTGTCAGGATTTCACATGAGGAGGGAGTTTTCGCGTGCGTTGTAGTTTCGGGATAGCAAGGCGTGGTTTGAAGAGGAGGGAGTTTTCGGAGCACAAGACACAAAGAGATAGCTTGAAATTTCAGCATAACAAGGCGCGGATTGAAATTTTGGGAGAATAAGCCTAACGTGTACAGTACCAAATCAATTCGCACTTCCGTCAACCAAAAAAAAGCAGAAAACTAAATCAATTCGCACCACACAAGAGAGAGTCTTGTCCCGTTTTATTGTATGAATTACTACAAATGCCATTCAAAACTTTGAATCCATGTTATGTTCAATTAAAATATTTCGCTAGGTGTATAATGCATGTAACCTACTCAAATGAACATTTTAGTGCATTCCAAATGTATATACCACCGGCTGCAATATGGACTAAATTTGAATTCATTTCTCTATTTGAATAAGAATCTACAGTCATGATTGTTGTCAAGTTAAACCATCGTCTGTATATTATCTTCACAACACACCACATGATTGTTGTCAAGTTAGATATGAACTACGTGTACTATATGAACTCGAATTCTAATATTGAGTCCACTATATGCTGATTTCAAATAATAGTACATTTCAAGCTCTAGCTAGATCTTCAGAATCTAAACCATGTTTCATATGTATAATCTGTTTATCACACAATGTATGGTGCCCCTCCCCCCACACCAACAAGTATTTTAATGTGAGCTGCAAAAGCGACACATTATCACAAATTCAAATTGTGGCGGGCATGGATGCAAGGTGGTCAAACGAAGCTTGCCATTGGTATCTCAAATTCAAATAAATGTGAGTTTGTTCGATATATATATATATATATATATATATATATATATACATACACTGTAGCATGCTCAAAACCACACCACACATATCACCATTATATTTATGCATGCATGGGTTACAAACACCATGACCTCTTATTCGAATATTCAAATCCACTTTATAATGAATTATGATCTTTGTTAGTCATGTACACCCACACACTCCTCTTCTCTTTGTAGCTAGCACTAACTTTCTCTCATTCATGCACACATCCTCCTCGCCCCTTCCCCCTCGGCATTCTCTCCATCACGCACACCCGTTCTCTTTCTTTAGGTCGTTCTCCCATGGTCTCTATAGGTCTCGCCAGCTCCTTATTTCCGACACACACCGATCAATATACCTCTCTAGCCAGGTTTGTCTACCACATACACACACTTTCGCTCTTCCCCTCTCACCGTCCATGCCCCCAACCGTATCTCTCAGACGCTCCCACACACATGCATACTCTTGCCCCTCTTTTCGTCAATCTCGCACTCGCACACTCCTCTCTCTCTTCCCATCTAGTAGGCCTCTCGCACCACCTCCGAGCCGCAGCCCTCTCTCTGTCTCTCCGGGCCTTATCTGCCTCTCACACATGCATGTACATCGATCGATCACCCTCTCTATATATAGCTAAGTTGACTATCCCTCCTTTTTCCCCACACACTGATCGATCTACCTCTCTAGTTATGTCTCTCCCTCTTCCCACACACACACGGATCGATCTACCTATCTAGTTAGGTCGGCCTACCACACACATATCGTCCCTCTCCCCCTCACCATCCATGCATGCCTCCCGCCCTATCTCTTAGACGCACGCACTCGCATCCACACACACACACACACTCATCCCCTCTCTTATTGATATCATAGTCATATGCTCCCTTTGTCTAGTAGGCCCCTCCCACCATCTCCGAGAAGCCACTTCCCCACCCCCCGGCACTCTTTGTCTCTCTCCCAACCTTATTCCTCTCTTACACATGTATGGACGTCGATCAATCTTCCTCAGTGCATAGCTAGGTCTCTCCTTCTCCACACACGCAAGTCGATCTACCTCTCTAGTTACGTCTCTCCCTCTTTCCCACACACATCGATAGATCAAACTCTCTAGTTAGGTCTCCCTACCATACACAAACTACCCTTCTCCTCTCTCACCATCCCATAGCCCTGTCGCCCTATATCTCTGACCACACACACACAGTTTCGCTGACTCTCTTTATCGATCTGGCACCCATACACTTCATCCTTCTCTTCTTTTCTATCGATATCTCACGCCGATGATCCCTCCCCTCTCTTCTCATGGATCACCCCCTTTATATATGATATATCTAGGCCTCTGTTTCACACACATTGCATATGTTACATTATTATTTTTGAGATATCATTGACACACATTCCCTCTCTATCCCTCATGCACACAAATACACTCATGAAATCACCCGCAAAAAAATGCATTCACGAATCTCTAGTGATTTCTCGCGCACACACCATCTCTCTCTAGGTCAATATATCGCTCTCACAGACACCCACGTAGGTGGGGTACATGCACGAAGAGAAGAGGTGCACGCACCGATGCACGTACTCTTTTCTCTCTCCCAACCGCACATGCGCGGGTACACGCTGGAGCTCATTTCTATACGAAGAGCCAACCCATGTGATAATTTGATGCTTGTAGTAGTTGTTCACTTAATGGAGGGTCGGGTACCACGTGTGAACGAATCAAAGTGTGACTAGACGTGATGGCACGTTATTTTTTAATAAAGTTTTATTCTTCAATGGCACGTACACAATATAAAATGATTGTTATCGAGAGAAAAAATAAAACCGCTCCACTATTATTTATAACATAGGCAGGAGCCTCAATGCTTGCTTGCTGGGATTGGTCTATTCAAACTCTCTCACACAAGACGGTGGTGGCCACTCTCTCTCGGCTCACCGCTGTCACAGATCCAGCCGGATCTCGTCTACCGGCTGAAGGGGAGGATCTGCAGTGTTGGTGCGGTCACCATCGTTGAGGCATCAAACCGACTGCCGACGCGTCCTGATCTGTGGTACCCGCCATTCTCTCTGACCAAGCTCCGGAGCGGTAGGGCCATCGCCCCTTGCTCACTGCCGCGGTATGGGAAGACCCTGCCCCCCGCCGCCTTTCTAGCCACATCCCGACGACCATGAGGTATACACGTTCCTCTTGAACTAGCCTTGCTCCACTGCCCATCTTCCCACATCTCTGCATGTGGATCGTTCTCTACTTCTTTGCCTAAAACGTAGCTCGCCTGACGTCCTTTCCATTTTGCGATCTCTTCCTCACACCGTTTTAGAGAAGCCACCACCACTGCAGGATGGTCCTAACGCGACACATGTATAGGAGACCAATCGACCAAACTGTGTGCGATGCATTAATCGCAAACGGTATCATAATAAAACCATCACCAATAAAATGAACTGTGTGCGATGGCGGATCCATCAAGCACGATTCAGAAAAGAGTTGCGTGTGCAAATTGTGGCATACAGCTGATCCATACGAACTGTTTGCAATGAGCCAAAACAACAGAAACGATCATCTAGATCAAGGTGTGTGCGATAGATGGCATACAGTTCACTCAGATGAACCGTTCACTGGTGCAGCAACCTGCTATACAAACGGTTTTTACCCCCTTTCCGTGACAGAGTTTTAAACCGTCCCCTTGCCTGTGTGTGCGATTGGGGGAATCCTTCCCACACGACCCAGAAACCGTCGGTGATAGGGCCTCCGGTCACACACGCGGGGCAAAAAGAGCTCATGTGCGATCGGGCGAGCCATCGCAGACAATTATACTGGCCCAATCATTTCTGTTCGTATGTACATTCCACATAGTGAATCTCAGAAAAATGTTTCCATTCATATGTACATCACACACAATTTTTATGTGGAAACATTTGTGCAAGGTGGCATAACGCAAACATTTGTCAGGCGGAAGTCGTGTGTGATTGTTCATTGATCCAACACGGATACTTTCTAGAAACTATGTGCGTTGTTTGAGGTCATCACCCATGGTGTTGTATGAGAAACCGTCTGCAATACAAAAACCCAATAAGCAGGCTAATTGGCCTATTATTGATAATGCATTTAGTAATCAAATTGACATTTCATATGGAACACACCATATGTTTCATAGCCGTATTACGGCAACCAGGATTTCATAGCTGAATTACATCAGAGTACAACATCACATAGCTTCAGCACTCAGTTACACCATATAGGCATATAACTAGCTACGCAATTACACAACAACACGAAGTTTCACATGCAACATCTAAAACCTTTGGAAAGTAGCATCATATACGGTATATAGAGAGATGAATCTCATCTGGAAAACTGCTGAATCTGAAGGTGAATATTGAGCTTTCAATGATGTTGAATGTCCTTGCAACTTTACGCCAGTGGCTGCGGATGACTGCCCGCCCAACCTTCGTCCTCTTGAGGAAGACTTCAATATTGTACCGTGTGTGTTGAATGAGTACCTTCCTTGCCTCTTGACCATGGAGGTGGTCTGAGAGGTAATCATCGGTGAACTGCTTTGGAAAGGACTGAAAACAAAGATATGCATAAATATCTATTCTAAATTTTGAAATGGCGCATAGGAAAAACACAAGGTAAAAGACTTAGTACCATCCTATAGTTGACTGATGTCTTCTTCATTGTGCAAACAAAGATCTTGTTGTTATTCATCGCTAGTTTCTTTATCCAAACAATCTTTCTGAGTTTCTTGCTTGACTGATATTCATGTCCATCTCATTTCCCCATATGCAAAATGGATCGAACAGTGGGTCTAAACCTCTGACAGCAGGACCTACATGTGCAAGACCAAATTGTTAAAAACCTAAATATAAGAATGGTTCATGCAATTGAACAATAATGTGCCATTAGCCAAAGGACCTTGCATGTGCAAACCTCGATGGTAAACCTTAGTGCCTCCCATTGTTTCCCTGCAACACATATAAGGAAGATATTGATCAGTTTAAGTGAGAGTTGGCATAATATTAGTAGAATATATTAATGAAAACTTGTACCCACAACAAATGAACATCACACTGCAGAATTGAACCAAAAAGTTAATTGGACACCACAACAAATGAAGCAAGCAGTTAACTGAGAACCACGCTGCAGAATAGAACATATACTAGAAGATCATACAGTTAACCAAGCCAAGCATGCTTAAGAACTACTAGGAAATATAGCATTTGCGTATGTTTCTCATGTATAGAGTACATCCAAATTCGATTTTTTTCCTCACATGCATAACAATAAAAAATTTGTACCACAGGAATTGAACATCACATTTCAGAATTGAACCAAACAGTTAACTGAACATCACAACAAATGAACCAAACTGTTAACTGAACATCAGATTTCAAAAGATCAGATTGCACATGAACATTACAGAGGACAATTCACTAGAAGGCACCGGAGGCGGCCTTTAGAAAACACCATGAACTGTCGTTTAAAGCAGCCAACCGCATGGCGGCGTCCATGCATGAGGGGTCGACGGTGGCCTCGACGGTGAGGTGCTCCTCCAGGATCTGGCGGTCGGCACGCATGGCAGCCATCGCGACCTCATCCGCGCGTGCGGCCGCAATTTGCTTCACCGCTACCAGATGCTCCTTGAGCTCCTGGCTATAATGCATGCACCATGGCTATGGGCGGCGCTTATTTGGAGGATGGGGCAGTGATTTGGGTGGAAGGTGTCACGCCGGCGGTCGAGGCATGTGGGATGGAGAAGGAGGAGGAGGATGGGGGTGGGGTGTGGATTACCTGACTATATCGACGAGGCCGCGCAGCGGGAAGGAGCGCCGCCGGTGAGGGGCGGCGCTGCAAAGCAAGCAGTGAAGGTTTGAACTTGGAAAGGAAGGAGGAAAGAGTGGAAATGTGGCTTTTGGTGGGGGAAGGGGGCGGGGACCTAGATATTTCCACGGTTGCCAAAAATTTACGAATGGTGCAGCGAAAAATTGGCGCGAAAGTGTGGTTGACACGCGGCCGGTGGACTGTAGCCGACAAACCTTCCGGCGTAAGCCATACATGAGGGGCCCCAAGATATTTTATACTGCATCGCACACGATTATTACTAATAAACTGTTTGTGGTGTACTTGATTTTTTTCATTTTGATTTGAAAGACAAAATGGGGTTACTGCAGGAAAGGTCGGTGTTTGAATTGCTAGAACATTTATCTGCAGTGAACATGCAACTATATGAGTGTCGTGCTAAAATTTGGAATTATTCCGGGTTCTTTGGCATTTTTTATACATTAATTGAGTTTTCTAGGCATTTAATGTGCATAATTCAAATTTGAACTACAGCCACATGCTCCAGTGCACCAAAATGGGATGAAAATCGTATATGTGTCCTTGGGTGAATGTTTAGGTCCCATACAAGAAATGGGAGTGAATTTCAAACATCTGGGCGTCGACGAAAACATTGAGAAACTTGGTTTTTAAATTCCTGTAAATCCAAAAATTGCCTAAAAATCACGGAACTTGGCATGGTGTCTTGACATGGCACCAACATGCTGTGGTAAATTTTTTGTTTGATTTGGGACAAGTTTTGGTATAAGCTTCTTACAAACCGGAGCTTCTCTCCAGAAGGCTCATGGTTCCGATAGTGGATGTGTCACCTTTGTGGGCGAAACGACATACGCTGCCTCTTCCTGCCTTGATTTTTTTACAGAGGCAACAAGGACCAATAGGAGTGTCGTGCTAAAATTTGGAATTATTCTGGGTTCGTTTGGCCTTTTTTATACATTAATTGAGTTTCTAGGCATTTAATGTGCATAATTCAAATTTGAACTACATGTACATGCTCCAGTGCACCAAAATCGGTTGAAAAATCGTATATGTGTCCTTGGGTGAATGTTTAGGTCCCATACAAGAAATAGGAATGAATTTCAAACATCAGGGCATCGTGGCTCGGCCAAAAACATTGACAAACTTGGTTTTTAAATTCCTGTAAATCCAAAAATTGCCTCAAAATCACGAAACTTGGCTTGGTGTCTTGACATGGCACCAACATGCTGTGGTAAATTTTTTGTTCGATTTGGGACAAGTTTTGGTATAAGCTTCTTACAAACCGGAGCTTCTCTCAAGAAGGCTCATGGTTCCGATAGGGGATGTGTCACCTTTGTGGGCGAAATGACATACGCTGCCTCTTCCTGCCTTGAGTTTTTTTTACAGAGGAAACAAAGACCAATAGGAGTGTCATGTTAAAATTTGGAATTATTCCGGGTTCGTTTGGCCTTTTTTATACATTTATTGAGTTTCCTAGGCATTTAATGTGCGTAATTCAAATTTGAACTACATGCACATGCTCCAGTACACCAAAATGGGTTCAAAAATCATATATGTGTCCTTGGGTGAATGTTTAGGTCCCATGCAAGAAATGGGAATGAATTTCAAACATCTGGGCGTCGTGGCTCGGCCGAAAACATTGACAAACTTGGTTTTTAAATTCTTGTAAATCCAAAACTTGCCTGAAAATCATGAAGCTTGGCATGTTGCCTTGACATGGCACAAACACATTTTTTGAAGGATTGGAGCATCACCAAAGAACTAGCCATGGACAGGGGTGCGTGGATGCTTGCTATCCATGTGCCAGAACCATGAGTTGGTCGCGAGATCTTATGGGTTTCACCTCTAGCCTACCCCAACTTGTTTGGGACTAAAGGCTTTGTTTGTTTGTTGTTGTTGTTGTTGTTTTGAAGGCGCACACATTAACAACCAACAAAGTCATTTTGGAACAAAGAGCGGCCACATTACAATCGGAAACACAAGTGTTATTCAAACCGTGGGCGTTGTACTAACCATTTACGTGCTGCCACGCGTCCCCATTTTTATTGGCTAGGAGGCGCCGTGTGGGGTAGCTATTTGAGTAGACGGGAGGCGTGGAGTAGACCGCAACGCAGGCTCACCGGGAGGTGAGCCCTTTGACCTCCATCCGCCGCCCACCTTGCTCCCAATTTCTCCATTAATGGCGCCCGAGCCCCTATTTTAATGGCGTGGCTAGGTCTCAGTCGACTGAGATCTAAGAGAGAGAAAAGAAAATCTGAAAAGAAAATTCTGCACGGATCTTGATGTAAGATCTCATGGACATAGCATCGACTCAGACTTAGCAAGACTGATATATATGACGACGATGGCAATGGATAATAATAATTGTCTTACATATTCAGGAAGATAATTAAAGATGCCACATGCGGCAACGCCCGAAAGACACGAGTGCAAAAGAAGAAGGAAGATGCAGACAATGATCTGGGTCGCTGCTCTCTACTTCACCTCGATTTACTCCGCTATCTTCATCATTTCATCCATATGTCGCAGGAGTTCTCGCGGCGAGCGGCGTTGATCTCTTTCACGTCCTCAATATGTTGCTTGAGAGCATCCACGGATTCCTCCATGAGCCTTTCACGCTCGATGCGGAGCTTAGCATTCTCGTCCATAAGTTTCCTGACCATGACGGCCGTCTTCTTCAACACGGTAGTTGTCTCCTTGTGCTGCTTCTCCCTACCGGTGATCTTCGCCCTCAGCAGGCCACGCTCGGTGCGGAGCCTCGCCTTGTCACCCCTTAGTCCCTGGATGACGTAGGTCACCTTATCCAACGAGGCATAGCTCTCCTCCTGCAGCTTCGCCCAGCCGGAGATGTCATCCATCAGCTTATTGAGCATAGCGCGCATGCGCCTGTGAGAGCCCTCGACTGCCCGTGAGAGATCTATCCAGACCGCCGCGGTGCGGCAGGACCTCTCTGCTGCTTCCGCGGCGCGGCGGGACATCTGTGCCGCTTCCGTGGCGCGGCCGGACCACTCTGCTACTTCGGCGGCGTGGCGGGACCTCAGTGTTGCTTCGGCGGCGTGGCGGGACCTCTGTGCTGCTTCGGTAGCGCGGCGGGACCTCTTGGCGGCTATCGTGGTGAGGCGGGACATCTCGGCTACTTCGCTCGCCGCTCCATGGTCATTTCTCGACCAAGAACTCCTCCCATGGGCCATGGCAGACGCAAGGAACGATGAAGACTTGCTTGTTTGTTGATCAGGAATTGAGGAGGAATGTGCAGACATTTTCGAGTAGGTAGTATTTATAACCTAGTAATAAGCTGCTAAGTGGGAAAATGTTTAGGTTTTGATCAGGGTAAACAGTTTGCAATTAAATATAGCGTGGTAATTTGGAATGTGACAGGAAACAAGCTCAAAATTATTTGACGGTTCCGGTTTCGAAGTGCGGCACGATTCCCGGATGGTGTAACGTGGGCAAGCGTTCTCGGATGCGTGCGCGGCGTGTGCACCGCAATCGGCGATGTCAGCACACAACTTGTTCCATCAACCATGTGCGCTTGTTATTACCATCACGCACAATTCTTTTAATTAGAATGTGTGCCCGTATATCGCAGACTCCTTGATCTGGCTGGCCATTTCTGTTGTTTTGGCTCATCGGAAACAGTTCATCCGAGTGAACTGTTTGCCATTTAGCGCGCACACCTTCATCTGGCTGACCGTTTCTGTTGTACTGGATCGTTGCAAACAGTTCATCTGAGTGAATTGTATGTCGTCTATCGCACACACCTTCATCTGGTTGACCGTTTATATTGTTCTGGCTCATCGCAAATGGTTCATATGGATCAACTATATGCCACGTATCGCACACGCAACTCTAATCTGAATCGTGCTTGATGTCTCCGCCATCGCACACAGTTCGTCTTATTGGTGACGGTTTTAGTACGACACCGTTTGCGATTAATGCATCGCACACAGTTTGGTCGCGGGGTCTCTGATTCATGTGTCGCGTTAGGACCATCCTGCAGTAGTGGTTTGCGATGAGCCAAAACAACAGAAATGGTCAACCAGATCAGGGTGTGTGCGATAGACGGCATACAAGTCACTCAGATGAACTATTTGCGATGAGCCAAAACAACATAAATGGTTAGCCAGATCAAGGTTTGTGGGATAGGCGGCATACAGGTCACTCGGATGAACTGTTTGTAATGAGCCAAAACAACAGAAACGATTTGGCTTAACTAGATGTGTGTGATACCCGACAAACAGGCCAGTAATTAGAATTGTGTGGGAAGACTGATAATAACACATACTATTCCTCCTAATAAGCTATGTGTGTTGTGGGAAAACGGTTGCTGGTAAACAATTGTCAGCGATTGATGAAATCAGCACCGACGGGTTCCATAGTTTATTCCGTATGCGATGTGGTTTGCTCAGTCTGCACAACATCTATGCTCTATCTACAGAACAACAACATATATGCTTATAAGAACATGATTGCATAACCAAATTAAACATTCAATTACATAAGTGACTACACATAACATTTGCACACATCAAAGTAAACAATTACATGCATAATAAACTAGGAGAAATGATAATCTAATCATCATCTACTTGTGACGCTTGCCGCCACTGCTCTGCTTGTGGCTCGATCCCTCGTCGTGTACATGAAGGAGGCACTTCCTCATGTCAAGGATTCGCCTGTACATCTCATAACATGTGTACGCGTTCTTGCCTGCGAACTTGAGGTAATCTTCATCCAGCCTCCGCACCCAGGCCCTGTGCCAGAGTACAGGATTGATCTTGGAGGCATCCTTCATGTTACTGTAGTAGGGGTCGATGATGGCCTCGGCGAGGTCAACCAGGGATGCCTTCTGCTTAATGTTGCCCAAGACCCTATAGTGGCCACGGATGTCGACAAGCTTCTGGCAGGCCAAGCCCGAAGTCGTGAGTACTTTTACATCATTGATGGTGTCCACTGTAGCGAACTTGTAGTCAGGGTTGTTGACAAACCTGGCGAAACGCTCGCAAGGCCTTGTGGCCAGGCTGGTAGACGAGGACGTGTTGACGCATGAACAACTGGGTGACGGCAACCTTCTGATCATACCCGGGAGGACCGCCAGTGTATCGGAGGTCGAAGCCGACCACTTTATACTTGTCATCCTCAGCAAGCAACTGCTCCATGGTGTTGATGGTATCCTCCACCACGACCGGGTCGTTGGTGTACACCACTGAGAGGTGCTTATCCCTCATGTGGGTGTCCATAGGATACACGCCGAACTCCATTAGAGCGCCGCTAGATATCCTCTCTGTATGTGTCGTCGTCGGTGTGCTTGTTGTGTTGTGGTGCACGGTCGAAAGGTTGAAGAGACTAAGGTTATAATGGCCACGGGAATAAATGGGGAGGCCGAACGGCCTGGAGTATGGCCACGTCCGGATGGCAGTTGTTGCAATGCGTAACTCCACCGTGCGACACATATTAACTGCATCGTGGCAACGCATGCGGTGCAACCACATGCATAGGGCGCCCAAAACGTGATCGTGCACCGGCCCCAACCGCTGAAAGAGATCGCGCGGAGGGACGCGAGAGCAGAGCACGTGTCGAGGGACGCGAGCAGAGCACGCCGCCGCCGCCTCAACCGCGAGCAACCACATGCATATAGCAGTTGAACATGCATGGCATAGCCATCCACAAGCCGGCGGATGCGAGCCGCCGGCGTCCTGGGGAATGACGACGTTGCGGTTCACATCACACCATTCGACCAAACTGTGCATGCACCAACTCGTACCTACCAACACAGACATGTCCCGCAATCCACTCCAATGCTTCCCGCATCTTCGCCCATCGGTTTCCCGCCACCAGCGAGTGGCTAGCTATATATGACCCAGGCGGCAATGCATCATAGCGACACTGTGCGCAGATCTAGTCCACACCCATCTACCATTAATTATTCCAAGCATGCCAGGTAACCAAAGCTTTGATGTTAGCCCCTTCACGGATTACATCTTCGATGAGGAGAATGACCCGGAGCAGGTCGGGGAGCAAGAGCTTCGACGGCCGGTGCAGGCGCCATGGCCCATCGGCAGCGATATCACCGTGCCGTTCCATGGGCGCACAATGGACGTATTGCAGAGGAAGTGGGAAGAGAAATTTTCCATCCACCGCGCAAAAGATCCAGAGCTGCTAGGCGGCATGATCGATGACCCTCCCCAAGAGCCATCGTCACCGGTTCCCATCGAGAGCCTGATGCCCTGCCAGGAAGTGGCAGAGTTCCTCTGCGATTCAATTATGAGAAAGCCTGTCCGCCACCTCATCATTGCCGCCAGCGGCCATGTCATCCTCGATCCTGATGTTGTGGTGGCCAGGCTCGAGCGCCTCATTGGCGGAGATGATGTCCCCGGCTAAGTAGAGCAACACCACCGTAATATCTTGGGGATGCAGGTCATGGTAGGAATTTGCTACCAGTGTAGAGACATGGGGATGGAGCGGTGCCGCGGGCGTGTCATGCGCACGATTGGACGCTGTCAAGATCTATTGGACGAGGCCCATCAGCCCCAAGAGCCTCCCAATGCCAGCAACTCCGCAGGCGGCGACGGGTACCCTGGCCGCGGGTCCGGACAGTTGGAATGAACGGCCACAAGGGTGCTGCTGAAGTGCTGATCATGGATTCCAAGAAGACCGTAGTCGGAAGGCCACTAGCGCAGCCTTTTAGCCTATATTTTATTATAATTGTATGGAAATGTCACTTATCGACATTTTAAGTCGCTAATCATATGTAAAGGCGACAAATTTAGCCACTAATTTATAGGAAGTACCAACGTTTGTTTGAGCATTTCTGTCTTTTATACTTTATATAGCCAGTTTTGGTCAACCGTCTGGCACCCGTGGGAGGCACGATGGCCCATCCATCGGGCACGATGATGACATGTTGACCGTGTGTGATAGTGGACAGACACGTACACATCCGAGAACGCGCGCCCACGTACACCATCCGGGAACCATTTCAGGCTTCGAAACCAAAACCATCAATAAATTTTGAGCTTGTTTCCCATCACATTCCAAATTACCACGCTATATTTAATTGCGAATCTGTTCACACCTATGTAACCTAAACGTGTTCCCACTTAGCAGTTGTTTACTAGTCGGCTATGAAAACTATCCACTCGAAAATTACTACACACTCCTCTCCTCATCACCAAACAAATAGGTCTTTCTTGTTAGTCATACCTTGCGTTCGCCATGGCCGGTATTAGGAGTTCTGGGTCGACATATAACCAGGGAAAAAAGACCAAGGCCGTGCAAGCAATAGGGAGGCCCTGCCACACCATGTTAGCCGCAGCAGAGATGTCCTGCGGCACCGCGGAGGCCTCGAACGATCTCTCGCTGAAAGGCGAGGACTCGCACAAGCGCATTCACCGTGGAGGTGAACTGGACGAGCCGATAGTTGTGCATTCCTTAGCTAGCGATGACATGCGCGCTGAGCTCAATAAGCAGAAGGAGGCGAATGCCTGCTTGATGAAGCTGCTGGAGGAGACCAATGCCTCAGTTGAGAAGGCGACCGGCCTCATCCAGCAAGAAATGGGTCACAATGCAAAGCTCCTCGACGAGTACAAGAAGCAGAGGGAGCTGACCGCCAGCTAGAAGAAGCAGCATGAGAAGAGCAGTGCCTCGGGGAAGATTCTAAAAGCCCTCATCGGGAAATTGTTGGATGATGTGGCGAAGCTTCGCATCGAGCGCGAGCGGCTGGTGGAGGAATCCGTGGCTACTGTAAGCAAAGTCATGCGGATGTGAAGCAGAGCACGACGCTCTCCACGAGAAATCCCGCGCCATGGAGGCACTGCGGAAGATGGCGGGGGAGAGGTGAGAGGAGAAGAAGGTTTTGGAGGCGATGAAGAAGGAGATGGAGGAACTCCGCGCCCAGCAACCCATCAAGAAGTAGAGAGCAGCAACCCAGATTATTCTCTGCGTCTTCCTTCTTGTCTAGCCCCTATGTCTTTCGGGTGTTGTCACATGTAGCATTTTAAATTATCTTTAATATGTAAGACAATTATTATCCGTTGTCATTGTAGATTTGTCGTCATATTATTTCGTTCGTAGGTACTGCACATGTATACGAGTAGAAAATAGGCTAAAAGGCACGTTCTCAGCGAGGCATGAAGAAAACAATGCTAAACGTTGAGCGGGGCCATGGGATCACAAGCAAACTACCTCCGTCCAGCTGCATTAACCGCATGTTAAACAGCGGCTCGGAAGCCATTAATGGAGAAGCTGGGAGCGAGGCGGGCGGCGGGTGGAAGTCAAAGGGCTCGCTTCCCGGTGAGCCTGCACGCGTCACGCTGAGTCTGCGCGACGGACTGCTCACATGCGTCCTGTCGAGCCTGCGCAGCGGACTGCTCGCACGCCTCCTGTCGAGCCTGCACGGCGGACTTCTAGCACTCATCCCATCTAATCAAACAGCAGCCAGCACGGCACCTCCATTCCAATAAATAGTGGGACGCATGGCGGCACGTAAATGGTTAGTGGAACGCCCACGGTTGAAATAATAGAACCGTTTGCGATAATAACGTGGCAGCTATTTGTGCCAAAATGCCTACGTTTGCTGTTAATGTGTGCACCATGTCTAAAATTGCACAAAAAATTTACCACGATATATATGTGTCATGTCATGACACCATGCCAAGTTTCATGAATTTCAGGCAAGTTTTGGATCTACGGGGATTAAAAAACCAGGTTTCTCAATGTTTGCGGCTGAGCCGCGACGCCGAGATGTTTGTAATTCATTCCCATTTCTTGCATGGGACCTAAACATGCACCCAAGGAGACAAAAATGATTTTCCACCCATTTAGTTGCACTGGAGCATGTGCTTGTAGTTCAAATTTGAATTATGCACATTAAAAGCCTAGAAAATTCAATTAATGTATAAAAAGTCCAAACGAACCCTAATTTTTTTTCATATTTTGGCATGACACTCCTATTGGTCTACGTTGTCTATAAAAAAATCCAAGGTGAGAAGAGGCAGCGAATGTCGTTTCGCCCACAAGGGTGACACGTTCCCTATCGGAACCACGAGGCTTCTTTGTGAGAAGCTCCGGTTTGTAAGAGGCTTGTACCAAAATTTGCCCCAAATTGGACAAATTTTTTACCACGGCATATTTGTGCCATGTCATGACACCATGCCAAGTTTCATAAATTTTAGGCGAGTTTTGGATTTACGGGGATTTAAAAACCAAGTTTCTCAATGTTTGCGGCCAAGCTACAACGCTGAGATGTTTGTAATTCATTCCCATTTCTTGCATGGGACCTAAACATGCACCCAAGGACACAAAAATGATTTTTCAACCCATTTGGTGCTCTGGAGCATGTGCTTGTAGTTCAAATTTGAATTTTACACATTAAATGCCTAGAAAACACAATTAATCTATAAAAAAGTCCAAACGAACCCTGAAAAATTCCATATTTTAGCACGAAACTCCTATTGGTCTATGTTGCCTCAAGAAAAAAAATCCATGGCGAGAAGATGCAGGGAATGTCGTTTCGCCCACAAGGGTGACACGTTCCCTATCGAAACCACGAGGCTTCTTGTGAGAAGCTTCGGTTTGTAAGAGGCTTGTACCAAAACTTTCCCCAAATTGGACAAATTTTATACCACGGCATATACGTGCCATGTCATGACACCATGCCAAGCTTCATGAATTTCAGGCGGGTTTTGGATTTACGGGGATTTAAAAACCAAGTTTCTCAATGTTTACGGCCGAGCCACTATGCTGAGATGTTTGTAATTCATTCCCATTTCGTGCATGGGACCTAAACATGCACCCAAGGACACAAAAATGATTTTTCAACCCATTTTGGTGCACTGGAGCATGTGCTTGTGGTTCAACTTCCTAGAAAACTCAATTAATCTATGAAAAAAGGACAAACAAACCATGAATAATTTAAAGCAGTTCTGATCAACCGTCTGGCACCCGTGGGTAAGCACGCGTCGTGCCGAGCTCGCGTTTCCTTCTTTCCTAGGTTTTCCATATTAATGGTGTTATATATCCAAACACGCTACCATTTGCCACCACTCCCCCAATCCGTTTCCCGCCACTCCCCCTGTCGGTTTCCCGCCACCACTGTGAGTACGCCATACCGCTGTATACCATTCCAAACATGCCAATCCGGCGAAGCGCCGCCCTCGTCATCAACCTCCTTGACGAGGAGAACAAGCCGGAGCAGGCCGGAGAGCAAGAACGGCCGCGTGCCGCCGAGCAAGAGAGGCAGCGCACCGCCGAGCGTGGGAGAGCAAGAGCGGCAAAGTGATGCCGCGGAAGAGCAAGAGAGCGTCGCCGCGCATCAGGTGCGGTGCACCGCACTATTTGAGCGGAGCCGTGTCAGCATCCTGTTGACTCAACCAGTCGAGAGGCCATTTCCAGGGCCGGTAAGCATTCCGGTTCCCCGCCAGGAATGGGCAGCCACCGTCAGCGTCATAATTACCCCCGACGGCATACGCACTGGCAGAATCCGCCGCCACGACCACCAAGATTGCACACAGTTTCCAAAAGCACAAACGTGTGTGATAGGGAGTAGGCCCCACATGGTGACCATCGGGATATGCCTTAAACACGAGGAGGCAACTCTTATCTGCAAGGTGCAGCTTCCCTTCCGCTAGCTGATTCGAATAGAATGCATAGGTTAATCATGCTGTGGCTGAAGCAGTGTAAGGATAGGTGACCGGATGGGAAGTAGCTATATCTCAAGCTTCATTTAAGCGATATGATATGGTTATTACAGATATTTAGCATCTAAATGTGTCTGTAGTGCATTGTCATGTCGATTAAATAAACCTTGCAGTCCTTGTTTTGTAAATTTGGAGAATGATTTTTGTTATTTCAACATATAATGTGCTTTTTAATTGATTTCAATAAGGTTTGTTATTTGTTGTTTTGAAAAATTTGAGTATGAAATTTAGTTATTTCAACATATCCTCGCACCGTGTGTCCTTTACCATAGCTTTCCTCGGGGTCTGTTTTTGTGAGGTAGTGCCACATCAAATTAAGTTGCATTGGCTATTTAAACATCACACCACCCTATCATATACTTACATGTATATATATTTCGGTCACATGCAGGTGGCGTTAGTACGTGGTCTTCTAATCCACCCCCATCATCCGGCTTTCGACGGCAATAGATCTGTGGGTCCGCGCGGTCTATCCCTTTGACCCACCACATATGAGAAGGTTTTGACCATGACGGGTTCCTCTTGGTCTGTGTTATGTACGATAGGTCATGGTGGCATATCAGACCAAATTAAGTTTGAGCACATGCGTTGGATTCCCTCCCACCGGCTCAAAGTGGGGGAACCGGCACCCTACGTCTTGCACCTGGCTTCCTGGGGCTACGGTGTTCGATTTGTGAGGCAGCTGGTTCCACATCAAAGTTGTGCCTTGGGGATTTGAACACATCACACCACCCATACATATATTTGGGGCGCAGGCATGGTATAGGTCTTATGATCGACCCCGTCCCCCTTATGCGGTTTTCGATGACACGCCTATCTATGGGCCCCTAGGGTCTATATATATCATCCCTTTGACCGACAACGAGAGGGGGTTTTGACGACCATGAATGGATTCCTCCTGGTTCATGTTAAGGTGGGTCATGGTGACATGCCCGAGCAAAGTTCGAGCTCACGCGTTCTTAGGATTCCCTCCCACGTCCACGAATTGGTGGGTGGACCGACACCCTACGCATGTCGTCCTTAATTACATAGCTTTCATGTGCGTTGTCCAGTTCGTGAGGTAGGCGCCACATCAAAATTGTACATTGTATATTTAAAACACATCACCCCTTCCTACGTACATTAATTTGGGCCGCATGCAGGTGGTGCTGGTCTTCTGGCCCATCTCGTGCGGTTTTTGATGGTGGTCCCATCTGTGGGCCCACGCGGTCTATTATATCCCTTTTCGACTGACAACAACAGTGGTCGCTTGACCAAGATAGATTCACTTGGTCTGTGTTATGGTAGGTCATGTGTCTGACCAAATTATGAGTGCATGCGTCCCGCCGACATGAAGTGGGGGTGGGGCAGGCACCCTACGACCTTAACCTGCCATTATACATATCCAAGGGGGCTTTCCGGTCTGCGAGGTAGGTGCCACATCAAAGTTGGGAACTATGTATTTAAACATCACACCACCCTTTTCCTACATATATATGGCCACTTCCGGCTAGGTGGTGGTGGTCTTCTGGCCCGTCTCACACGATCTTCGACGGCGCGCCCACCAGTGGGCCCGCGCGGTCTATCCCTCATGACCGACATCGAGAGGGTCCGATTTGACCAAAAGATAGATTCTCTTGGTTGTGTTACAGCAGGTCATGGCTAAATCCCAGACAATGTTTGAGCTATGTCAAGTACATGTGTTCATATATAGTATTCCCGGCTCCGGCATGAAGTGGAGGGGCCAGCACCCTACGTTCATGTCATGAACCCTTTTCTGTCGCAGTGGACGCTTTTATGCATGCATATATATATATATGCATCATGTGCCACATCAAAGTTGTGCATTGGTAATTTGAACAACACACACCACCCGTTTCATACATATATATTTGGGCCATGTTTTTTGGCTTTTTTTGTTGCCAAATGGTGCTATATAAAATAGAAGATGACTCGGATGAAAAAACGGTTTGCGAATGTATATGCAACGGACACGAGTGCACCGGACTAACCGTGTGCGATGCTCATGCCATGTAAAATCAGCACAGTGCACTCGTGGCAACTGGCCACGACCTCGCAAGCGTCAGCTTGGGTAAAGGGGTAATGTGCACTAGAAATTTAGGATGAATTTCACGTCTGCATCTGAAAATTAGGATGAACCGTGTGCGATGAACCAGCTAGCAAGAAATCTAAAAAAAGCTACCCACCTTGAGCGATGCAAAAATTGGTGATTCCGCGGCTTTTCCTTATTATCGTACACAATTATTATGTTTGGACCGTGTGCGATCTTGGTTGCTCCCGGCCCGCTTTAATTCCTTTACCCAAATTTTAGTAGCCACGGTATTTCAACCGCGATCCTAGACACACGGGTTGGTTACAGAGTTTTACAGGGATCTTCCAAACTAATCTTCTCCCCCCTGATTCTCAGTGGGGGTGGGCCCCTCACCTTACTTCTAGCCAATTAAAACATGCCAACTAACCCACTCCGTTGATCCTGTAAATGTTTGTCCGTCCCCCTCAGTCCTCCACCACCGACCTTATATTAAAGGGATTTCTATTTTTGTGCCCCTGGTTCCTTAGTTCTCCTTAGTTATGCCCCGCCAACTAAATGTTCCTCACTTTTCCCCTCCTCCCTTGGCCCCAGCCTCTCAAATGCCCAAACGACGCATTCCGTTGGGTCAAAGCCCATCATTGACCGTTACTTGGATAACGTCCTAACAAGTGGGACCTCAAAAGTGCGCCATCGACGACGTCGCATCCCAGCCCATGGGCTGAGCCCGTGCGGCATGTGGGTCACTGTTTTCCCAAAAAAAGGGTCCTGGTCGGCCTGTTCAACCTGCCTAAACAGTGTCGAAAACCTTTTTCCATTTCGAGTCAAACTTAGAAATTCATAGAACATTCATTTCAAATCGAGATGAGTTGATTCAAGTTCCTAAATTCATCATATCTGTAGGCCTATGTAATAGCTAATTTTTGCAATTATACATGAAGCTTTTCTATGTATTTTTGATTTAAAACTATATTTAATATATATAGGACTTCATTACAAAATCCTAATCAATTCCCTGTTGGTCCAACTCCACTACCAAAATTTCTATAAATCCTTATTTGACCTCATTAATTTGCATCATGATTTTCAGAGAATTGTATTTAAAAATAACAATAAAAAGATAGCTTCCAAAAGAGGCAGTTTCCAAATTTTTGTTATAATAAAAAACATTTCTCAACTGCCAAAAAGAGGGGTTCTTTTGTGAAGCGAGTGGAACAAATAAGATGCAAAAAAATCTACTTGTGCAATTTTTATCATATTTCTATTACTTGCTTCACAGAAAACCCTAAAAATAGTGAAGGATTTGGCAATAAAATACAACACAGTTGCAGTTTAAATTTGAATTACTTTATGTAAATCTCTAGAAATAGTGAATGATTTCGCACAAGTTCAAATTTGGCCATCAACTGGGCTGCCAGGTGTGTAGATTGTTCTTTTCTTTTCTTTTCTCTTTTTTCTGTTTTCCAATATTTGTTGCAACATTTAAATTTTATGGTTCAAATGAACGCCAGATATTCTAAAAAAAAATTAAGTTTTGATTATTTTTCGAACGGATCATGTTTTGGTGTGGGATTTATTAATTTCTGGATTGGTTTGGTTGACCAAAACAAATCGCAAACCCTTTTTGTTCAAGACAAAAATGGAGACGCTCGAGCAGCTGCTATCCTAATGTTTTCAATGGTCAGCACAAATCTCAATCACTTGAACGACTACTTGCAAGCAATAGAACACACACATTATGTAGATAGATATATTAATATTAAGCATATTGCACGAATAGAACATCCATTGATATATTCCCTTATATATAGGGAAGACACACATTACATAGATATATATTATTATTAAATATTAGGGCTTATAGTAGCTCCCTTATAGATAGCCTAGCCCTACATTGGGCAACACTTAACATCTCCTGCCTCCACCGCCATGTTCACTCCTCGTCCTCGGTGTTGTAGGGGAGAGTGTGCATGCCGTTGGCGGTGGGGAAGATGTGGTCGAAGTTGGTGAAGATGTTGTACATGGTGAAGGCGATGAACTCGCACCCACACCAGAAGACCTTGCCGAGGAGGAAGTAGGCATCGAAGCGGTTGGTGAAGCGAGCAGTGAGGCCAATCACAAGGCCTTCGTTGGCCCGAACCTCTTCCACGCAAAACATGACCAAAGAGCCGCGTGGGAGGTGGCAGTAGCCAGCAGCGAGGAAGAAGTTCGCCAGCTTCGTCGGGCCTCTCCACCTTGAGATGGCCCAGACGCGCAGGGTGTCCTCCACGACGACCCCGGCAGGGTACTGCATCTCCAGCATGGTGGCCCGCAGACGGTAGGTAGGGCTGTACTACTGCTTCTTGTCTTGGGCGGGATCTGGCTTTTGGAGAAGAAGAAGAAGGGGGCGCAGATGGATGTGAGATCGAGTTGAGACGAGGATGTAGACGGGGGGTGTTTAAATAGCCATGGTGCGACACGCCCATTTGAATGCGTTCACCGGTGTGATGCGCCCGTTTGAATGTGTTCATCGGAGCACGGCCTCCGCTGATAATGGCAATAATAGCGCACCGGAGCCCTATGCGTTTTTCACACTGAATCGAGGCGTGTCGATCAGTAAAGCTGTGTCCCTAGGTGGCACTAATTGCCCTGATGCGACGTAGCTACGTTAGGTGGCTACGCGCGCATGCATGCCAACGGGGTGGCTGCGCGCATGCATGGCAGGCTGAGACTTTGGCCTTCCTACGACGGCCCATCGGTCCGACGAGCATGCCGCCACGAATGAATGTGTTTTAGAAAAGGTGTCCAGCCCGCGGCCCGTGGCCGCTATACCTTGTCCCTATGCTTCCGCTGCCAGGTGGGCCACTCACGTCCTCTCCAACCCGTGGCCTCTATCTCTTGTCCCTATGCTGCCGCTGCTAGGTGGGCCACTCATGTCCACTCCTGCCCGTGGCCGCTGTCACTTGTCCCTGTGCTACCACTGCCAGGTGGGCCACACACATCCGCTCCAGCCCGTGGCTGCTGTCGCTTGTCCCTGTGCTGCCGCTGCCAGGTGGGCCACTCACGTCCGCTCCAGCCAATCAGGTCTCCTCTTGCAAATCGACCATGGCATACCCTAGCGCCTTATCCAGACCATCCCCGAACAGCGATCCAACGGCCCTGATGGTGCGGGGTTTTGAGAGGGGTTTGAGGGGTTTTGAGAGGGTTTCAAAGGTTAGGGTTGAGTATAATGAATTCAAAAAAATTCAAAAAATATGAAACCTCCGCAAATCATCGTTTTATGTTACTAAGTTGCTAGGAAAATAAGAAATCATGACTACGGATATTTTCATGAAATTCCCTTCACATAACTTAGCTATCACGAACAAGGTTGTATGGTTTTCAAGGGGAATGATCTAGGGTTTAGGGTTAACCATGGCATAGTTTGTCTAAACGATCCCATATTGGGCATGGGCCCTATATTTGCGCACTAGATGTTAAGGAATTTTTCATGAATATGTGTTTTACTTCACAAAAGTGCTCGGATTGATCACCTAACGTGCATAAAAGTTAAGAATGAACTGGAACATCAATAATCATCAAAGTACAAATTTGAAAGTCGGTTCAAATTTGAAATCTGGCTCAAATTTGGAACATGGCACATAGTTTTCAAAGTACATCACAAATCAAAATACAAGTAGCATTACATCACACAAAATGAGACTCATAGACCAATAGTTTTCACCTCTTACGACAGCTTGCTTTTGATTTCACAGCACAAAGCTCAGTAATGCTCTTGGTTTTCTTCAGTGGACTAGCTGTAATAGGTTCAGTTTCTAGCACAATAGCTGGATTAGCTTCAGTTTGCAATGTTTCAGCAACCAAGGGCTGGCCTGCACGCTTCCTCCTGACAAACAAAGCTTGTCATTTGGTTAGTAATTGAAAAAAACAACAAATCAAAAAACATCACAAACATGAACATACTTTGGCCTTTCAGGAGTGTAACGGAAATTTGGAGTTCCTTTTCTGTGCCCAAGTTCCTGGCATAGCTTGCATCTATTTTTGTTACCTTTTTGGGACCTTTTAGACTTTGGATCTTTCTCTCCCTTCTTAGTACTCTCACCTTTCTCAAACGATGCCTTGAATGCACTCTCCTTAGGCCTGCTAGCCTTTCTTTTCATTAAGGGAGGACAAATGGAAAATTCGATTTCCACTTCAGGCCATTGAGACTGATCTACAAGTGCTGGAATTGGAGCTGCATACATAGCCTTGAATCTTGCCACTGAGTAATATTCATGGAAATATTGGTGCATGTTTATATTCAGGCGGGAGGCCAAGAAAAGCATGGCATGCTCACATGGTTTCCCAGTGTGTTGCCACTCTAGGCAAGTGCAGTCATGCATTTCAGTGTTAACAACATGCCACCTTCCAGACTTTGTATCTCTAACTTCAGCACCCCACACTGTAGATTTTTCAACAGAAAAATGTGTAACATTTCTGCTCCTGTTGACCACCTGTTGTACCACTACAGGAAGCTTATCCCCTTGCAAACAATCACCAATCCTTTTTCTCAATTCCCACAAACGCATGATCATGATCCTTATTTAGTCAACCATGTCATGCACAGGCAAGTTCATAAACTGCTTCACCTTGTTGTTAAAACTATCTGCCAAGTTGTTGTTGATATAATCACACTTGATGGCAGTGTTAAATCCTGACCTGTACCATAACAGAGAATGGTAGGTGTTCATCCATGGAACAAACTCACTGCATGCTGCCATTATCTTACCAAGATGATATGAATATGTCTGAGTAGTGAAAGATCTTGCTGCTGGCCACATGTGCTCAAATTCTTCCCCACTAATTTTTTTGATCAAATTCATCCACATATGGCCGAAGCACTCCCTCTGCTCAGCATGGGGACAAACATTCTTGACTGCAATTTCTAGCTCTTTACATGCATCTGTGTGGAATGCCAAAGGTGACACTGTCCCTATGCATCTTTTCAACTGCATTATGAACCATGTCCATGAAACCTCTGTCTTTGACTGAAAAAAGCCAATAGCAACAGGGAACATCCAATTGTGGCCATCTAGAGCATTGCATGCTGCCAATTGACCATTCCACTTGCCAGTTAAAGAAGAAGAGCCTATGCTCAAATATGGACGGCACCCTACTTTGAAGCCATCGATGCAAGGCTTTAAAGCCATAAATAACTTAGAGAAAACGAATGTGCCATCCTCTGTTACCTCTGTATCTATCTCAACAACATTGCCAGGTGACCTCTTCTCCACCTCTGCTTTGAAGTTATAAAGCATCCTAAAGGTATTTGCCCAATCACCATATAATTGTTTCATTGCCCTTTGTTTTGCCTTCCACACTGTGGTATATTTCAGCTTAATGGGGTACTGATTTTCTAAGTCTACTAAAAGTTTCTTTGTAGTAGTGCTTGGTTTCTTGGCTAAAATAGGAGTGATCTTTTCTGCAACCCAAATGTGTGATGTCATTGTTGATACTCTCTGTGAACTTGTAATACAAGTATGTTGATGTGGAATTTGATTAACCCTGATGGTACTTCCAGCAGGTTGGCGTCTAGCAGATATGTACCACTTGCAAGGCTTGGCGTTTTCATCAAAACCTCTGCACATCGCATAAAACTTGTTTCTATCAGTCCACTTAGTCTTGGCATCAAACTCATGCTTGACTGCATAAGTCTTGAAACACATCCTAAACTCATCCATGTTTGGCCACAACTTCCCCACTTCAATAACAGGGTTATCTTTGTCATAGACATTTACCATCTCATCATCATGTGCATCATCAACACCATCTGCGGCATCTTCCATCAACTGTCCATCCACATCTTCAGATGAATCTCTGTTAGCATCAGCAGGCAAACTAGATTCACCCCTCTCCTCATTATCTCTATTATCTACTGGAATGCCAAAAAAAATTGCCACCTCAGTGTCGGCCATTGGTGCAGTGAACAAATCTGTAGGGTCTTCTAATTCTACTGAATTCCAATCAATGGTAGCAACCCTTGCAGCACCATCCCCCTGTTTGTCAATGCCGGTTCCATCTCGTTCAGCCCACCCGCGCCCCCCACAATCTAGATTACAAAGCATCCGAAAACAGAGGCGCCGTGGTCAGATCTAAATCAACACAGAGTAGGGTTCCGAATTCACTCACCTCATCCGCCACAGCCGAGAACGATAGCTCCGCCGCCCGTCGCCCGCCGCCGTGAAAGAACAGGGAAGCAGGGAGGGTTCAGTATGGCACGGGGGACCTACCTGCCTTAACATAAGCTCATTCCGTTAACTACCATTTATCGCCTGGTCGTTACTTAGTTATTCCTGCCTTAAAACGTCACACAACATTTTGTTTATTAGCAACTGCGTCTCTCTCCTTCTATTACGCGTTAAAAAAATGTCGCGTAGGACGTACGTTGCCCCACCTATCCGGATATGACCCCGGCACACTAGTCAGGAGGTAACGGTCAATGGCGTTGATTGGACGGCAGTGCTCCGTTTTGCCTTCTGTGAGCAGGTGGTGGAGTGGGGAGGGGAAAAGTGAGCAAAGTTAGTTGCCTTGGACAAAACTGAGCACAACTAAGGAACCAGGGGCACCAAAATAGAAATCCCTATATTAAAAAATTTAGTAGCCGAGGCATTTCAACCGCCACCCTCCATCATCCACCACCATCTCCACCCACCATTACTAAAAATTTTAGTAGCCACGGCATATCCTCAAACACCACCCCGCCCCCCTCCACAGTGTACACACACCCACCCCCTCCCCCGCTCGAACCCTAGCTCACCACCGCCGCCGCCGCCCTCCACCATCAACTTCTGCCGGTCTGCCCGTGCCTCCTAGCTTAGATAAGTTTAGGTTACCCACCGATCCCCATACCCTCGCTGCCCTGAGTTTTTAGATGAGGCATGCGGTGTCCCTTCCCCCCAGATCCCCATCCCCTACTCCAGATAGTCGCAGCCTAAGTCCGACTAGATATCCCGGGGAGCCCGAGGAGCGTATGGTCAAAAAGAGGTCTATCATGGCCTCTCCGCCGGACAATGGTGAGGTGTCCACCATTCATGATGACCTGTCGATCCCGGAGGAACACCTCGCCGTGGAAGCCGGCAAAGACGTTGACTACGTTTCCATGCCAAAGGCTTCAAGCCTGTGGGCTCGCGTATTCCTGTATCTCAGGACAGCCGGCTACGACATCAAGCTCATCGACAGTGATGGCTTCACGTGGGACATGTCACAGGTTAAGTGGTCCATCCCCAACGCCTCTGGTTCAACCGCCATCAATCTCTTCAAAGGCCCCGCCACTGATCTCCTCCACCTCGCGCTCAAGGATTTGCGATCCTTACACCATCGAGCCCATTTTGTCATTTCTGAAGGACACGTTCTACGGCGGTGCCTTGGGATCCTCAGCTGTCAAGTCAGAGCTCATCGACCATGACCACCAGAAGTGTTGGGGATGTTTACTGTCGGTGTACGACACCTATGGGACTGCGTGGATCCCTTTTACGGTTCGGCTAGGGAGAAGATGTACACAAAGAGCGGATCCAACGATCAACACGGGGATTTTTTACCCAGGTTCGGGCCGCTGAGTAGCGTAAAACCCTACTCCTGCTTTGGTTTATTGTGGGTGTTTGAGATCAGATACACGGAGCGCTTCTTGGTGAACAGTACACAAGAAGGGCGGCTACACATGCAGCTGGGCCAGAAAGCTTCCCCCCTTTTGTAGCTTCGCCTTGGGCCTCCATTTATATGACAAAGGGGTCACCAACAGTGGCGAACAGCAAGTACAAGAGGTGTAAAGTTACTACAGTGTTTACATGCTTATCACTGATGACTTAGGACAAACGCATTAAATGCTCCACTTAGGTGTCCCTTACTTTCTTGGGGACGGAAAAAGAGCCCGTCCCATCAGCGCCGCTTAACCCCATCCGCCGCTAGTGCCATGACACGCATCCAGGAGGACAAACCCTAAACGACAGGCTGGTCGCTGCGCTGGAGCGGTGGCAGGGCGGTGGGATCTTGCCGGGTGCGAGGCCTTGCCGGGCCTTCGCGAGCCTTCCCGGCAAGTATCTTGCTGGGAATCTAGCCTTCGATCTTCTGTCTTCTAATCATCGGCTTGAATGCCTTCTTGATATTCTTGTGTTTGTTCCCAGCTGTCCCCCGGCAAGCCTTGCCGGGTCTTGTCTTGCTAGGAGATCATGCCGCTGGGAAGAAGCTTCTCCCCAACGAGCTCTTGTTCTTTCTTGTTAATATAATGCTTGCCAGATATGGTATTCGCCGGGAAGCTTGGCCTTGCCGGGGTTGCCAGGCAACAATCCTGGACGGGAATGACCCATGCTAAGAAGGTTGATGAGACCCTGGTTCTCATTACACCGACATTTACCAGCATGGAGACCCGGCAGGGTGTTAACCCGGCCATAATGCAAGCTTAGCGGGTCAACTCACCACGGGGCTGAAGACTCTGTGTGGGTCGGCTTAACGAGGCCTGGCAAGGATAGGCCGGCTTAAGCAGTAGGCCGGCTCACGATAAGATGGATGGCAAGAAGACCGTCTTGGAGAACAAGTAGGAAAGAGTAGGAGGCGGGTCAAAGAACGACCCGGATTCTCGTGTAATCTAGGGTTCCACCTGTATATATAAAGGGGAGCACCTATACGAAAAAGACTAAGTTGCAATCTCTTCGAGAGCTAGGTTAGCGAATCCGCATCCTTGTAATCGAGAACCACTGCAATATACACAAGCATGACGTAGGCTTTTACCTCCACCGTGAGGGGCTGAACCTGGGTAACCCAGCGTCTTCTCGTTCCCGATCAACCCCGTTAAGCTTCCACACTTGTGCGATGGCCTCATCTCTAAGTCCTTTCACAAGGGCATCTGCCATGTTAAAACCATGACAGTTGGCGCCCACTGTGGGGCACACGCACGGTGGAGTTGAGTTCTTAGCGGGATCTCTTCCAGGGTTCGGGAGGTACGCGGATGGCATTATGACCAAGAGCCGCCACGGGAAGTTTTACATCGACGATTCATACTGGGGCCCCGACGCCGACTCGATCGAGTACGGGTACCGGGTCCCCTTCGGCATGATCCATACCTTCATCGGCGTGGTCGGTGAGCCGGCCGCCGGGTTGGAGAGCGTCATCGGAGTTGAGTCGGCCCGTCGCGCTGGCCAGCGCCGGGCGAGACCCGGCCCGCGTCAAGCCGGCCCGAACCATGCCTTCGTCGGTTTCACCCAAGGGGTGGCCTTATCGGAGAACTCCCTGTCTCAGGATGACACGCTCGTTCAATCTGACGGCGAGTCCTCGACAGGGGAAACCAAGTCAATTCTTCCGCTGCATGATGGAGGGCTGGGGCACACGGATGACGTCTTTTCGGAGAGCCCTGATCCGCCTCGCTTCGCGGCGGTGTACATGGCGGGAAGGCAAGATCCGGTGCGAGACCCAGCCAATCAAACGGCGGGGCAGAATAACATCCTTGCCGGCTCAGGAGGAGCCGGCGCATCGGCCACCAGCTCTCAGAAAACCGGGGCTCAGGCGCTCGCGGACTTGATGACTATGCTGGCAGCCCTGTTGGCCGAGCCGGTCACCGCGGAGAATGCGGCGGCGCGTAATGCAGAGATCACGAAGTGTCACGAGAAGATGGCCAATATCCAAGAGGACATCAACGCGGAGAACGCTCACATGATGCAGGAACAGGCCCGGATTGCCGATGAGAGGCAGCGCCTGGAAGAGGAGGCACATTACCTGAACCGCCGGCAGGCTGAATCGGAGCTCGTTCACAGGAGGCGTCATCATAGGCGGCTTCCGGCTAATCTTGAGCCGACTTAGCTTTTCACCACACCGCTGGCTCCGACGAACCCGGGGGCTGGAGTCGTCCCCACGGGAGAGCCGCCTTTGCAACAGCCGGTCCAGCAGCAGGAGCCGGCACAGCATCGCATGCCGGAGCAGCAGCAGCAGTCACCGTCTTGCCGGTTCCAGACCCCAATTGGACACTACTCTAACCCGGTGGACAACGTGCTGGCAGCGACCCACAACCTGGCAGCTATTCCAATCGAGGGGGACGGCCCGATTCAGACCGAGGAACGCCATTGCAATGCTCAAGACAGCCGTAGTGCAGCAAGCCAACTACTCGCATAGCCAGCATCGGCTTCACTCGACCCCTCATCAGAGCCGCACCAGGAGTCAGCGCCCTGAGTTGCCAGCGGTCTCCAGTAGCGCACACCGTAGGAGAGCCGCCCAGCCGCTGGCGGAGCAGCGCCAGCCCAGGATCCCGCAAGACGTTGCAGACGCTGCTCGGATTCTGCGAGCTTGGGAAGAAGCAAACGCGCGTGCACGGCACAACCCGCCGGCATGAGTTAACCCACCGCTGGATATCAACCCGCCGCCGAATGTTAACTCGCCCGTCGCGACCCAGGCAGATGCCCGACTTGGGAGCTCTTCTAGCCGCATGATTGGAACTCCCGGTTTGGTGCCAGCACTGTGAGAAGCGCGCATCCCCTCCGATTTCAAAGGGCCTTGTAAGGTCCCTAATTATACAGCGAATCTGGAGCCCACCGATTGGATCGAGAGTTATGAACTGGCAATGGACTTATTGGGCGCAAGTGAGTCAGTATGCGCGCGTTACCTCCCTCTGATGTTGGAAGGACCTGCACGCACCTGGATGAAAAAACTACCGGCGAATTCTGTCAACACATGGCAGGAGCTGAAGGAGTGCTTCATCAAGAATTTCCAGGGAACCTGTAAAAGGCCAACCACAATTGTGGATCTAGAGCATTGTGTCCAGCGCGAGGATGAATCGGCGCATCACTGGGCTCGCCAGGTGGCGGTAGTCATACACAGTTCAGACAGCATCTCGGTGGCTCAGGTAGTGCTCGTTCTGGAGTGAACGTGCAAGTTCCAGCCCCTGGTCCAGAAGCTTGGGCGACTCAAGCGAAAGGTCCAGGACATGGGAGACCTCATGGATGTCTTAACCCGGTATGTGGAGTCAGATAACACCAAGAATCCGCTGTCAGACGAGGAGAAGTCTGACAAGGGGAAGAAGGCTGGTGGCAAGGGTCAGCAGCAGAACAATAGTAATGGTCAGAGCAACAATGGTGGTAAACGCAAGGGTCATGACGGTAGTTCCGATCTGGTGGTAAACTCAAACACAGAGAATAAAGGTCAGCAGCAGAATGACGGTTCGAGGAGGCAGTCTGGAAATCACCCTCTCACTTACGAGGAAGCTCTCAAGGCTCCTTGTCCGAAGCACAGTTACAATGGTAAGCCGTCCAGTCACTCCTGGGAAAATTGCTATCTCATGCAAGAGTTTGCCAAGCGTGTCTTCCAGAATCATCATAATGGAGGCGGCAACGGCGGACAACCCGCCAACCAGGGACCCGGCTTCTCGAGCGCCGGCTTACAAGGGCCCTTTGCAGGACCCGGCTTCCAAGGGAACAGTGGTCAAGGCGGCGGGTTCTAGGTGGCTGGTAACACTGGAGGCAGCCAATCAGCGAAACAACCAGGGAAATCAGCATCAGGCTGGTGCGGAAGGGTTTCAGAGTAACCCAAAACAGCTAAATAGTGGGCAGTATCATGTTTTCACCACTAGCACCTGCAAACGGGATCGGAAGGTACAGCGACGAGCCGCCCACGTGGTTGAGCCGGCGGCTCCTTACTACCTCAGCTGGTCTGAACAGCGAGTTACCTGGAGCAGGGAAGATCATCCTGTCCTTGTCGATCACCCTAGCCACCTGGCTCTAGTGGTTGCACCACAAGTCGGCGGTTACACCCTGACTAAGGTGCTCATGGACGGAGGCAGCAGCATCAACATTCTGTACTATGACATGTTCAGGCGAATGAATCTGTCCGATAAGCAGTTAACTCCATCCTCTACAGTCTTTCACGGCATTGTTCCTGGCAAGTCAGCCTATCCCATGGGAAGGATTTCCCTTGAGGTGGCCTTCGGCTCAGAGGATAACTGGCGTTCTGAGTTCTTGTCCTTTGAGGTGGTTAAGCTTAAGAGCCCATACCATGCCTAATTTGGCCGGCCGGCTTACGCGCGGTTCATGGCGCGGCCATGTTACGTCTACCTGAAGATGAAGATGCCAGGACCGAGGGGAACCATCACAGTGGAAGGAAACCGCAAGATTGCACTCGAGTGCTGAGTCGGCTTGCGCTGCGGAGGAGTTGCGGTATTATAAGGACAACGTTGACCCGTCTGACAGGACATCCCTGAAGAAGCCCACTACGAAGTCAGACCCCCTGCTCAAGTTTAAGTCGGCTAGAGACACAAAGCAAGTTGATTTCACCCCAGGCAATTCTTCTGAGCAGTTCACCATCGGGGCAAATATGGATCCCAAATAGGAAAGCGCGCTCATCGAGTTCATCCGTGAGAACCGGGACATCTTTACATGGAAACCTTCTAACATGCCAGGTGTACCGAGAGAACTCGCTGAGCACTCCCTTAATGTGGATCCCAAGTTCAAGCCAGTTCGCCAGTATCTCCGTCGTTTTAATGAGGAAAGGAGGAAAGCTATTGGTGAAGAAGTGGCCCGGCTCTTAGCTGCCGGGTTCATCGTTGAAGTCTTCCATCCTGAATGACTAGCTAACCCAGTGCTTGTTCTGAAGAAAAACGGGACTTGGCGGATGTGTGTTGATTACATGGACCTGAATAAGGCTTGTCCAAGTGACCCCTTTGCCTTACCCCGCATTGACCAGATCATTGATGCTACGGCTGGTTGTGAGAGCTTATGCTTCCTGGATGCTTACTCTGGTTATCATCAGATCAAAATGATGCCGGAAGACCAGGAAAAGACGGCTTTCATCACCCCTTTTGGAGCTTTTTGTTATACAACCATGCCGTTTGGTCTGAAATGTGCACAGGCGACTTACCAGCGTTGTGTCCAGAGCTACTTTCATAAGCAGATTGGACGGAACGTTCATGCTAATGTCGATGACATTGTGCTTAAGTCCCGGAAGAAAGAAACTCTGTTGGAGGATCTCAAGGAAACATTTGACAATCTCCGTGTCTATCAGATGAAGCTTAACCCGGAGAAGTGTGTTTTTGGCGTCCCTGCAGGTAAACTTCTGGGATTTCTTGTTTCTGAGCGTGGCATTGAAGCTAACCCGGAAAAGATCAAGGCAATCACGACCCTGGCTAAGTCGGCCAAACTGAATGACGTGCAGAAGCTGGCTGGGCGGGTTGCGGCGCTAAGCAGGTTCATTAGCCGGCTTGGAGAGAAGGCAATTCCTTTATATCAGTTGCTCAAGAAATCAGATGACTTCGTCTGGAGTGATGCTGCAGATCTGGCTTTTGAGGCCCTTAAGAAACAGTTGTCTGAGCCGCCAGTTCTTGCGGCCCCTCGAGAGAAGGAACCAATGTTTCTATATATTGCTGCCAATAACAAAGCGGTAAGCGTGGCAGTCGTGGTAGAGCGCAAGGAGGATGGCAAGGAATATCCAGTCCAGCACCTTGTATATTATATCAGCGAGGTGTTAACCGAGTCCAAGCAGCGATATCCACATTGGTAGAAGCTGGTCTACGGAGTGTTTATGGCTAGCAGCAAGCTGAAGCATTACTTCCACGAACACCCGATCACTGTGGTCAGTTCAGCACCTCTTGGGGATATAATCCAGAACCGGGAGGCGACAGGCCGGGTTGCTAAGTGGGCTATCGAACTCGGTCTGCATCATCTCAAATACGTGTCTCGCACAGAAATCAAATCTCAGGCGTTGGTTGATTTCATTAATGATTGGACAGAGTTGCAGGCTCCCGAAGAGAAGCCCAACACAACATACTGGTCCATACTCTTTGACGGCTCAAGGCAGCTCGAAGGCTCAGGGGCTGGGGTTGTGATTACTTCCCCCCAAGGAGATAAGTTATGTTATGTTTTGAGTCTCATGTTTCCCAGTACTAATAATGCTGCAGAATATGAGGCCTTGCTTCATGGGCTTCGGATGGCCAAGGAGATGAATCTGAGCCGGGTCAGATATTTGGGTGACTCGGACTTGGTGGCCCAATAGGTTTCTGGCACTTGGGATTCCAAAGATCCCCTTATGACGGCTTATCGGCACGAGGTCACAAATATTGCTGGACACTTCAAAGGTTATCAAGTTGATCACATCGATCGCATGCAGAATGAGGCGGCTGACGCACTCTCTCGCTTGGGTTCGCAGCAAAAGCCGGTGCCGCCAATTGTGTTCCTGGACGTTTTGCACAACCCATCTGTCAAGTTACCGACGGAGGCGGACTTGGCTGTTCCTGACCCAGAGGCGGCTCTAGTGGCTGCTATCAACGCAATCCCTGATTGGACGGTCCCCTACTTGGCTTATTTAAGCTGGGGAGAACTGCTAACAGAGGAACTCCTAGCTCGGCAGATCATTAGACGATCCAAGTCTATGACTATTGTCAATGGCGAGTTGCACCGACGAAGCGTCACTGGTGTTTTTCAGCGTTGCGTTTCACCTGAAGAAGGCCATGCAATTCTCAATGAGATTCACTCGGGCGATTGTGGACACTATGCCGGCTCAAGATCACTGGTCGCGAAAGCTTTCCGGCACGGTTTTTACTGGCTCACGGCTCATGCTGACGCAGAGGACATTGTCCGTAAGTGTGATGGTTGCCAGAAATATGCTCGCCAAGCCCATGTGCCGGCTCAAGAGTTGAGGATGATCCCGATTACTTGGCCATTCGCGGTCTGGGGGCTTGACATGGTGGGACCCTTCAAACGTTCTAAGAACAAGCATACGCACTTGCTGGTGGCTGTGGATAAGTTTACCAAGTGGGTGGAAGCAGAACCGGTCAGCAACTGCGATGCGGCTACTGCTGTCAAGTTTCTAAAAAAGCTGATATTCCGATTTGGCTACCCGCACAGTATCATTACAGATAATGGGACCAATCTTTCCAAGGGAGCCATGAAACAGTTCTGTCAACAGGAGCACATTCGGCTTGATCTAGCATCGATTGCGCATCCTCAGTCCAACGGACAGGCCGAAAAGGCCAATCAGGAATTACTGCATGGTATCAAACCCCGGCTCATGGTGCCTCTGAAGTGCACGCCGGGTTGCTGGGAAGAAGAGTTACCTTCGGTGCTTTGGAGCATACGGACTACTCCCAACAGGTCAACAGGCTATATGCCATTTTTCCTAGTCTATGGTGCAGAAGCTGTACTTCCGAGCGATATTCGGCATGACTCTCCTCGAGTGGCGGCTTATGTGGAATCAGATAGTGAGCTAGCTCGCCAAGACGCTCTTGATGCTCTGGAGGAAGAGCGTGACCTTGCCGCATCCAGATCAGCAATCTATCAGCAAGACCTACGTCGCTACCACAGCAGTAGAGTTCGAAGCCGCACTTTTCAGGAAGGTGACTTGGTGCTCCGTCTGATACAAGACCAGACAGGCATGCATAAGCTTTCATCGCCTTGGGAAGGGCCCTTTGTGGTCAGCAAGAATCTCAACAACGGGTCATATTACCTGATTGATATACGTGAGACAGATAAATCACGTACCTCCAAGGAGGAAACAAGCCGGTCCTGGAACATTGCCCAGCTCCGGCCATACTACAGCTAAGTCATCAACTAGGTCATATGTTTGTACATACCTTCTATACTATATATACCTGTTTTTGATCAAATAAAATAACGACCAGCAGCAATATATAAAGGTAATGTTTTGCCTCAAAATTTGTGTGTTGGATCTTTATTTGTTGATCTTGGTTACTTGGGGGCTTCCAACTCAATTGAGTTTAGCTTACAAAACCCTTTTAACCCGGTGAGATGCCACAAAGTTGGTTAAACCTACCTGTTAGCAAGATGCTACTCCCTAAATAACGACCCGGCGTACGCTTGATGAGTCAATCACATAGGTGACCCTGAATTCATCAGAGTTAAAATGACCGATTGGTTGTGTGAGAGCCGGCTTTCAGAGAGCGAGGACAAACCAACAGGCCAAAGTGCCAGCTTCATGAAAGCATACTCCGGCTTGCGCTTCATAAGCCGGCCGCTTCAAGTTGTGTTTCGCAGCCGGCTTGCGTTTTATAAGCCGGTCGTTTCAAGCATATTCCGACTTACGATTATTCTACATACATACATCCATGCATATCATCTCTGCATACATACATTCATGCATATCATCTCTGCATACATACATCCATGCATATCATTTGCTTAGTTCCATTTAAGTATTTTATTCATTGCAAACAGTAACAAAGATTACTCATTCAATATGATTTCATCAGTAACCATCACATGCAATTGTTATTGTTTCGGCAGAATCACTCTATTGCAAAGCCGGCTCTCAAGGCCAAAAGGAGGATTCACAGAAGCACAAAGTATTTGTACAGGCAATCTGCAAGCTCAGTACACGATGGCACTGGCATCAGCACCAAGAGTTTTATGCTACATTATTACAAGCCGCCCATCAGCTGCGGCCATGGCAATTTTTTTTACAAGTTTGGCCTACTAAGATAAGCAGGCGTTTATATCGCCAGGTCAGAACTAGCACCAGCGCCTGATGGAGCACCATGAGCCGGCTCTTCGCGGCTGTCGTCATCCTCTTCTCCTTGGCTTGAGTCGCCGGTCGACCACTAAATTGAGCATAACACCTCAAATAGAGCATCATCGGATATCAGGGAGGAAGGGTCGACTTCAGGAGTAAAGGATGGCTTACGCGTACGGGTTAGGGCCACCGGCTCATGGTTTGGCGGCTCTATCCGCTCGTTCTCCTTGGAGTAAGGCGCCTGGTACCGGGTCAGATCGGCCTCTTCTACGATGTCGGTGGCGGCAACCCGGGTTTCTTTGATACAACGCTGGAAGTCCCTCTTGGTAAATGGCGAGTCGTCCACATTGAACTCTGGATACCCGCCCGCCACCTGAGCCGGATCAAGTTCCGGCACGTACGCCTTGGCTCGAGCAAGTGCGGTCAGAGCCCCAGTGCGGCAGCATGCCCTTTTCTAGTCCTCAAACCACCTGGGTACGACGGACAGCTCCTTCAACATGTCCGCGATCAGTTGAGGTGGTGAGGTGGTGTTTTTTGCGGACATAATGCATCTTGAGCCGCCTATGTAGAGCTGTTCAACGAAGGTGTATACTGCTTTCAACTTCACCAAAGGTTGCTGCACAAGAGTTTGATTCTTCCGACCTGCAAAAATAGGTATACACAATCAGCAAGACCAGCTTACCATATCTAAGTCGGAACAGTTGGTGCAGGATGGTCGGTTCTGCTTACCGAAGATGGCCCGGCACATGGCAGTAATTTGGCCTTTCAGAGTCGCCAATTCTTGAGTCATTGGCTCAAGTTTGGCTTCGGCCTCTTCAGCCCGCGCGGCTTGGGCGGCTCTTGCGGCCTCTGTTTCTTGTAGGGTGTTCCTTACAATCACCAAAGCTTTCTTTGCTTCAGCGGCGGTTTCTTCATATTCTTGGCACAATTTTTTCTCTTTCTTGGCTTCCTTTCGGAAGGAAGCCGGCGGCCTGGGCTTCTACTTGGTCCAGCATTTCCTGCAGAGCAGGCTGTTATACAAAGTATACATATGACCCGGGTCGCACTAAAGAACAACCCAGCTCATGGGGGCTACATGTTTACGAGCTTCAAAACCCGTCAGGCAAGTTCCATGCAGCTGCAAGCACTCTACATGGCACTTGGGGGCTAATGCATAAATTGATCTATCTGGCTTACAAGTTATGAAGACCCGCCCGTCATGAATGGCGAGCCGGCCTTTGGGGATACTGATTGAAGTTATGCATACATTTTTACTTTTGAAGTCTCGGGTCATCATTCCATAATGACCCGGCCTTTGGGGGCTACATATATATATGGTACGAAATGAAGTGTGCAAATTACCTCATATTTCCGCTTCAAGGACGTTATCATGGCAATCTCTGTGTCCCGGCTTTCAGACAGCCGGGTCAGCACAGCCTGGTGCAGAGTACTAGCATCCTGGTCTTCGAATGAAGGAAAGTTAAGAGCCGTCTTGCCCTTGTCCTTCGAGGCCGGCTCAGGCTTGGCAGGGATTTTGGTCAGAGCGGTAGAGGCTTCTGGAGTTGCTTGCTATTCTCCGGTCACCACCACATCATCCTGAGCCGGTGCTACGGACGGCTCTTCGCGCTGCTCCTCAGTTGGATTTTCTTGTTCTTGTACAACAGGCGAGGGAGGACGAGCCGGGCTGGCGGCGTCTTGAGGTGGCGGGTCAGTCTGGAAGGCCGGGTCATCCTCGGGGACCAAGGTGGCCTCTTGAGGGCCTGGTTGAATGATCGGGTCAGATGACCCGGCAGGTGCTTTCTTCTTGATAGCTTTGGCACTATGCAAAAAACAAAGGAGTTATTCATTTGAAGGGGGGAAGAATTAAGGAACTGCTATGTCAGTATTTACTTACCCAAGGTTGATGTTGAAATCCGGCGCCTGCGTCGTGCTTGACTCGCCCGAGGAATGGGACGTCTGATATGCCGAGTCATTTAAATGTAAGGGCTCCTTAAAACGGCCAGCTAGAGGAAAAGAGGAAGTTGGACTAAGAAGCACCTTAGCTCGCGCCTTACGGGATGGTGGCTCATATGGAAGCCCGCCACTTAACTCGCCTTCGCTGCTCCGGGTCTTCCTTTTGGAGGTCCCGGTTTGACGAGTCTTCAAAACAAATTTGGGATCCAAATGAGCATCCTGGTGGGAAAAAGGGACCTTACGGACGGCAAACCAGGGCTTCCTTCGAACTTTGCGGATCACAACCCGGGTTTTCTTCCGAATAGGAATTGGAGAATTAGAATCAGAAGAAATCAAGGTTACCTCCGGCTCGTTGGTGTGGCTAATTTCGGCTTCATCCTGAAGAGAAGGGGTGTCAGCAAGTTGAATAAAAAGACGACCATGCGAGTCAAGTTCTACCTCAGCCTTGCCTTCTGCAGCCGGCTCATCAGCATCGGCCGGCTCATCCTGCTGCTCTGTTGGAACAGAGGTGGGTTGTCGAGGCTTATTTCTTTTCCAAAACTTGTCATCTGCCTGCGTTTGAGATGAGTCGGTTATTATGATTGAGATGAAAAAAGCAAGTCAAACAACAGAGTAAGAGGGTACAAGTACTTACTGAAGGTACCGGGTTGGTCAAGCAGAAGGGAGCTAGCCCAGTTTTGTTGCATTTATCTTGGGGCTCTCCTCGCAACCTCTTGGTGACCTTGTTGATGTCACTCGCAGATAGATTAACTTGGTTGAAGCGTTGAACGTCAGCCGGCTCACCAGTGTAGTTGCACATCAAGTCGCCCCTGTGGCTAAGGGGCTGAATTTGCCAACTTACCCAACACCGGGTCAGGTCGACCCCGGTGAGTCCATTAGCAGCCAAAGCTCTTATCTTGGAATAAATTGGAGCAATCTGTTTCCGCTCCTCTGCTGATGGCCAACCCGGGAAGGCAAGGGTGGCATTGAGCCGGTCCGATCTATAACCCGGCAAAGGGTTTTCATTTTGAGGGGCAGTGTTCTTGCAATAGAACCAAGTATTGTTCCAACCCTTGGGATGACTCGCCAGCTTGGCCTCAGGAAAGGGGGTGCTTCCGTGCCTTTGAATGGAAATGCCACCAAGTTCTATACTGGGGCCATCGGTGAACTCGGTCTGATGGTTGATGTAGAAAAACTCTCAAAAGAGAAGGACAGTTGGTGCTATTTGGAGATACACTTCGCAGAAGACTTGAAATTGGCATAGATTTGTGATTGAGTTGGGGCCAAGATCCTGCGGTCGGAGGTAGAAAAAGTTGAGGATGTCAGGGAAGATTTTTGACCCGGGCGGCCGAAACCCCTTATGAAGATGATCTGCGAAGACCACCACTTCGTCTTGTTTGGGCTGGGGGGTGCTTTCTTCTTCAGGCGCCCGCCAGCTGATTGTGGCTTGAGCCGGCAAGAAGCCTTGCCCCATGAGCTCGTTCAGCATCAGGGTTGAGACCTGAGATCTGACCCAGTTGCAGGATTTGTCGGTCTTGGGGGCGATGGCGACTTCAAGTTTTAAAATGCAAAGGTAATAATGATAAGCTGGCTTGTTAAGCTCATGAGGTGTAACCCGGCAAAGTAATAAGGCGATTATGGTTGCTAAAAAGTCATGACTCGGATTTGTACAAGCCGCCGAAAGCAATGTTAAGCCGGTGCGACAATGAGCCGGTGTTGGTGAGTCAGTGGTACTTTGGGTTTTTCCTAAGTGTGGAGCTGGTTACAAACAAGAATCTGATGGAGCGGCTACTTTTACAGATCTAGAAATACTTCGAGAAAGAAATTTAAAAGACCTAGGTGGGGATGGATATGAGGTCCCGTGGTCAATGCGGGTCTGTGGAAGACGATACAGAGATCTAGATGCAAAAAATGGCATCGCCGCGGTGCTAACAGTACTTATTTAGGTGATTCAGATGCCTTTAGATCTACAGACGAGCAGGAAGGATGAACACCGATGAACACCGATGAACTGCATAGAAGAATGGATGCCATAGATCCGAAAGGAGAAGGGTTTGGATCTACCTGACTGCGGCAGATGTGGCTGGGGTGTTTTTGATGAGCTCCGGTGACGATGGGGCGGCGGAGAAGGATGCTGTCAAGGTCGTCGGAGAGCTTGAGGGCGGTGACGCTTCGGGCGCGAGAGGAGACAGACGTGAGGAGGAAGAAGAGTACAGGGTAAAAAGTGAAAGTGGGGGTGAGCTGGCATATTTATAGGCATAGTAAAATTGAAACGGCAGGGGCGGAGCCCCAGGCGGCGCAGTAATTTTTGGCTGCGGGCTCCTCGATTCTCGCGCCTGACAAGACGATACATACCCACTCAAAGATTCGAGGTGCTATCATCCCAAATTTTGCGGAAGTGGATTGTGACGTCATGAGGGAAAAAGAGCTAAAAATGCCAAGTCTGAACCTGTAGGGGAGACCCGACGATCCATTTAACCCGGCAAATTGAGCCGGCCTAGGACGGTGTTCTAAAAGACTGGCTTGGGAAGCACTTGGAGAGTATTACTGATGTTTGCTTTTCCAGGTTGAAGTTTAACGTGAATAAATTCAAGTCAAACTGAGGACTAATGTTGGGGATGTTTACCAGCATGGAGACCCGGCAGGGTGTTAACCCGGCCATAATGCAAGCTTAGCGGGTCAACTCACCACAGGGCTGAAGACTCTGTGTGGGCCGGCTTAACGAGGCCTGGCAAGGATAGGTCAGCTTAAGCAGTAGGCCAGCTCACGATAAGATGGATGGCAAGAAGACCGTCTTGGAGAACAAGTAGGAAAGAGTAGGAGGCGGGTCAAAGAACAACCCGGACTCTCGTGTAATCTAGGGTTCCACCTGTATATATAAAGGAGAGCACCTATACGAAAAAGACTAAGTTGCAATCTCTTCGAGAGCTTGGTTAGCGAATCCGCATCCTTGTAATCGAGAACCACTGCAATATACACAAGCAGGACGTAGGCTTTTACCTTCACCGTGAGGGGCCGAACCTGGGTAACCCAGCGTCTTCTCGTTCCAGATCAACCCCGTTAAGCTTCGACACTTGTGCGATGGTCTCATCTCTAAGTCCTTTCACAAGGGCATCTGCCGTGTTAAAACCACGACAAGAAGGGCACCCACTACGGCTCTTCCAAGGTGAAATTGCCCATCTACGACATCATGGAGCGCACCCTGGGTCTATGCTCTTCCAAGTGGAAGGAGCCCATCCATGACAAGTGAGGCAGTATCCTACGAGCAAATCTTACTTTTTCTAGCTAGCCAACTCGTACCCATTGTTGTAGTAGCTTTTGCCATGCGATGTTTTAACTGGGCCGTGTTTAATTATTTCAGTTTTGCAAAAATGGAATGTTCAATAGGGCTATCTGATGTTTAAGTATGAATTGTCTAGTTCAATTTCACGAATGGCTACATTTGGTTGTTTATAGTGAGTAGATGCCTTGTTTATCTATATGTGGTTGTTAGGTTGGTTGCAGTGAGCATTTGTCCAGTTTTCAAGCAGATGCCTTGTTTATCTGTATTTGCTTGTTAGGTTGGTTGAAGTGAGCCTTTGTCCAGTTTTCAATGGCTATATCTGGTTGTTATAGTGAGCATATATCCCTTGTTTATTTCAGTTATTCACCATGTGAAGTTCATTATGTGCAAGTATGAACTGTGCAGTTCCATTTCATCAATACCAGTTTCAACGGCTATATTTTGTTCCTGTTATGCCTGGTGTAGTTAACACATGCCCTTTATTTCAGTTTTACACATTTATCCAGTGTGATGTTTAAATATGAGCTACATTCTATTCATTTTCAACAATACCAGTTTGAATTACAATATTTGGTCGCTGTGAAGCCTGTTGTGGTTAACATTCCCTTCCATTTTTTATCTACTTTAATAGCATGCTGAAAACGAACACATTCAAGCTATCATTTGGAGATGATGTTGTTTACCATGGCTATATTTGGTTGATGTTAAGCCTGTTGTACTTATCATGCCTTTCCATGTACTTACACAGGACAACAACGGGAGTGGCAGACGTTTTCCACCAAGATTAGTTTCATCCCTTGGCCTATACTCCATTCGTTCCATAATGTAGTGCATACAGATCCACACCTGGACACTTTTCATGCCTGGACACTTTTTAGCTTCTAATATTGACTTGTTGCATGTAGGTACATATGTCCTTGGCAAAGATCCATGCCTTGACCCTTTTTGCATATGGGGCAATGAGATATTCATGAACCAGCATCAAGTGAGGAAACTGATAAGGATTGTTAGCAAAAAGATATGAATGATGGCAATTAAACTATTTGTTTACGCTCTATCCAACACAACAGTGAGTTGTAGGATGGTAACTACGAACTCTGTAGCCTTCTCTTTTTACTGCCCGTAATGAGTAGCCAGACAACAATGTCTGAATCTTTTTCGTTTGAAGTGGTTCCCAAAGCATTTTACTCAAGATTACCTCGCAAAGTACATGATTGGTGGACATGCAATGAAGGTTAAAGTATTTCATCGATAATGCAATGAGCATCGAGAAGTCCTAATGAAGACAGTAAAGGATGGGCGGGCGGCCATCACAAGGGGTTGGCCTAGAGTCGTGCGCGCATTAGGCATGCATGAGGGCACAATATGGGCATTCTGCTTCGCCTTCTCCAGCAACCATAATGTCTTTCACCTCTCTCTTTACCATCTTTAGTACAACTGTGGTTCATCATTCTTTATTTGGTGCTTCTGTAGTTCTTCAATATATGTACCCGTGCATCAAATTATGCATTCGTTCTTGAACCTATATTTGTAATAAACTTGATTCGATATGAAATAAGTGATTGCCTACTTTCAAATTCAAACTTTGTGAATTTTAAATGCAGGGATTAAATTAGGGATAAATTATGCTCTATAGGCCATTACACTGCATACAGTTTGCGAAAGCAAAATGTCTGTGATAATCGTCAAGATCAAACACGTTTCTCAGATCGGTACGTGTGTGATGAATCTTTACTGCACACATGATCAACCAAGGAAAAACGTGTGAGATTAACAACAACATCACACACAAATCCTTCTTATTAAATGTTTGTGATAGTCTCCTTATCACACATGCTTTGTTCATAGAAGAACGCGTGCGATAGGCCTTCATCTGACAAGGGTACTACGAATGAATCATTTGGGACATTTTATATATTGCAAACGTTTACGGGCAGAGCAACGTGTGGGATATTTTCAAGCTTCGCATACAATTTTATAGGGACAACTGTGTGCACTCTTACACCCAATCGCATAAGGTACAGGAAAAGTAAATGTGTGTGATAGTCTCGTTATCATACATGCGTTACAATTGTGAACTGTTTGTGATGGGGACCACATCGCAAATGTTGCAGCATATAATAGCACGTGCGATGGAAATGCCATCCCACACGAGTTGCAAGGACGGAGCGTTTGGGAAAGATGCGGGCATCGCATACGTTTAGTTCTGCGAAACGTATGCTTGCATGCTCCCTATCGCTGACGGTTTCTGGGTCGTGTGGGATGGACCCCCCCCCTATCGCACACACAGGCAAGGCGACGGTTTGAAACTCTGTCGCGGAAAGGGGTTAAAAACCGCTTGTATAGCACGTCACTGCACAAGTGCACTATCTTGCTATCTTTCCATTAAGATAAGGAAGATGCTTCTTTTTGTGGGCGTATGTGTCATCAACTGTTATTGGCCAGTAAGTTTTTCCTTTCTACCTCTTTGTGCAAACAGGGATATCCATTTCACCTTGTTGCTATTGCGACCTTTTGGTGAACTGCACAAAGCACTTTTTTCTTAAGACTGTTTTGTGCAGTTCTACTAAAATGTCACACGTGCAATGTTTCTACATTTCAGTGAGACTACACATAGGGAGATTGGATTTCCTATCCTCCAACTCTGAGCCTAATCTTCTCCAACAAGTAGTCAGTCTTAAGAGAGATTGCAAAGTTGATCGGCTTCTATTTGTGTGTTTATGTTTCATCAACTAGTGCCACTATAATTGAATCACACTTATTCAATATCTTTGCAAACAGAGACGCTCAGCTCGATTTTAGTGGAACTGCACAAAATGATCGGATGATCCATGTCCTCCATAGCCTTGTTTTTTTGCCAACATGTCTTGTTGAGTTTGACAGAGCTGCGTGAAAGTATTTACCAACCAATGAACACCGTGGCCAGGAAATGAAAGCATGCCCACGGACAACATCGATTACTGTTAAATTTTCCTTTATTTATACACCTTCTCACAACTTTGTCTTCAGTTGTGATGTAACTATTAGCTCTGATATGTGAATCATTGACATGCATTAGCATGCATGTTACTTTCCTTTGTATTTGATGGAATGTTGTAACGGGACAACCTTCTAGCAGGCCAGACACATGAAACAAAAGCTGAAAGCTTCATAGCATTGTACAATTTCATCCCACTGAAAAATTATGTGTACATATATTATATAAACAAATGTTGAAAGCTTGATAGCATTGCAGAGACCATTCTACTTCCATTCGCCGACATGTGGGACATCCAGGATCTGGGTGCACGTGCCATGCACCAAATTAGAGTGCACAACCGCATGGGAGACTCAACTTGGTCGTTGCGCCGCAGTAATAATGACTAATGAGCAGTCAAATCAGAAAGCCCCACCTTTCCCACAGCAAGTTGCTCGGACGTAGCAATTAACCATCATTTCACTCTTCTTTGAATCCGCTCCTACCTCCTTTTATTTAAGAACACCACCACATGCGAAGATTGGATGGTAGCAGCAAAGCATCAAGTGTATGGGGATGGTTCCAGAAAACAATATTCCCACCCTTCCAGTTTATGGGGTTCAATTAAAAAATCTAAACCAACCAATGAACTCCTAGATGGTGAGCGTTTACTAGTATCATGTATTAATTGCAACGCATGCATGCGTGAGTAATACAATGACCAAGAATGTTTACATGCATTGGTTAGTTTTCTCTTAATCCTTGCACACAATGATTTAATGCTCTTTGAAATCTAGACATGTGAATGAGAGCAATAAAATTGAGACCTACAAAATGGTAGTAATACAAAAATTTGGAGATAATCCCTATAAACCATATGTGAGTGATCTACTGTAGCAGGACGGTTGACGGGATTAGTAGAAAACGAAGCGCCTTTTTAGCCAGGATTTGCATCGATCTATGAAGGTGCAAAACCAAGTGTTTCTACACTATACAAGTTCAAAACAAGAAACTGGACCCACTCACGGCACGCCTGTCACGTTTGGCCCGTCGGTCAATGATACGTCTCCAACGTATCTATAATTTTTTATTGTTCCATGCTATTATAGTATCAATCTTGGATGTTTTATATGCAATTATATATCATTTTTTGGGATTAACCTATTAACCTAGTGCCCAGTGCCAGTTGCTGTTTTTTGGCTTTTCAGAAAATCATTATCAAACGGAGTCCAAACGAGGAAATAACTTTGGATTAATTTTTTCTGGACCAGAAGGGACCCTAGAAGCTTCGGGAGAAGACCAGAAGAGTCATGAGGGAGCGACAAGCCCGAAGGGCGTGCCCAAGGGGGGTAGGTGCACCCCCAGGCTTGTGGGCCCCTTGTGGCACCTCTTGACCTAATTCTAGCGCTATAAATTCCAAAATATTCCCCGTATACCAAAAAGACAGAAGAGAAAACCGTTCCGCTGCGGCAAGCCTCTGTTCTTCCGCGATCCCATCTGGAGGCCTTTTCTGGTACTCTGCCGGAGGGGGAATCGATCACGGAGGGCTTCTTCATCAACCTTGCTGCCCTTCCGATGATGTGTGAGTAGTTTACCACAGACCTACGGGTCCATAGCTAGTAGCTAGATGGCTTCTTCTCTCTCTTTGATCTTCAATACCATGTTCTCCTCGATGTTCTTGGAGTTCTATCCGATGTAATCTTTTTTTGCGGTGTGTTTGTTGGGATACGATGAATTGTGAGTTTATGATCAGATTATTCATGAGAAATATTTGAGTCTTCTCTGAACTCTTTTATGCATGATTATTATAGCTTTGTATTTCTCTCTGATCTATCGATTTGGTTTGGCCTACTAGATTGATTTGTCTTGCAATGGGAGAGGTGCTTTGTGATGGGTTCAATCTTGCGGTGCTCAATCCTAGTGACAGATGGGGACAAGACACATATTTGTATTGTTGCCATTAAGGATAAAAAGATGGGGTTTAATCATATTGCTTGAGTTTACTTTGTCTACATCATGTCATCTTGCTTAAGGCGTTACTCCGTTTCATACTTAATACCCTAGATGCATGCTGGATAGCGGTCGATGGGTGGAGTAATAGTAGTAGATGTAGGCAGGAGTCGGTCTACTTGTCTCGGACGTGATGCCTATATACATGATCATTGCCATGAATCCGTCATAATTATTTGCTTTTCTATGAATTGCCCAACAGTAATTTGTCTACCCACCGTATGCTATGTGTTCGAGAGAGAAACCTCTAGTGAAAACTATGGCCCCCGGGTCTACTTTATCATATATAAAACCCAAAAATACCTTGCTGCAATTTATTTACTTTTATTTTAATTAGTATTTTAGTTTATCTATCTACCTCTATAAGATTTAATCCTTGCAAATAACCGCCAAGAGGATTGACAACCCTCTTATTTGCGTTGGGTGCAAGTGTTTGCTCTTTTGTGTGCAGGTGCGCTTAACGGAATTTTTCTTGGTTCTCCTACTGGATTGATAACCTTGGTTCTTAACTGAGGGAAATACTTATCTCTACTATACTGCATCATCCTCTCCTCTTCGGGGAAATACCAACGCAGACTTCAAGTAGCACCCACCCATCTTCTACCCTTGCCACTCTCCTCCTCCAACCTTTTGTCCATCCTTGCTTTCCTTGAGGTCTACCGCCACGATGGCGAGGGGTGGAGGTCGGGCTCGCGCATCTGCTTCTACCTCGAGGGTCCCCCCTCGGGGTCGAATGCGTTCCTCGGTGGTTATCATGAATGTCAGCCTCAGCGCCCACGGCAGGGCCTCCCCCCGCTGCCGCGGAGGGCGCGGCACCCGTGGTCGAGGCGGGCGTGGCGGACGTGGTGGGGTGGCTGCCCTTCCCCCTCAGGTGGGAGCCCACACGGCGGTGGTGGCACACTATTCCCACACGGCGGTGGCGGCGCACGAGTTTGTCGTGGGGCTGCACCGCCGGCTTCGCAGTTGGCTCTAGCTCCCGGACCCCTTTGCGAGGGTGATGGAGAACAGCAGGCCTTCGGGCCTGTGGCTACAGGCAGACGGCTGCTGCAACGGCCCCTCCTCTGTGGTGGCTGAGTTATCCACTACCGGCTCCATGTTCCTGACGCGGGGGTGGAAGTCGTTCGCCTGCTCCCGTGGTCTAAGGTGGGTGTAGCTCCTCTAGTTTAGGTATGACGGAGCCGCCACACTCTTCGTGAAGTTATTCGGGGTCTCCGGCGGCCACATGGAATGCTGTGCGGAGAGCGAGAGCAGCAGCGGCACCGGCTCCACTAGTGAGAGCGTGAGCGATGAAAGCTCCTCGCGTATCAAGAGCGAAGGCGACGATTCCGACTAGGCGCATAGTAGTGCCCGAGTCGAATCTTGAAGATGAGCTGCGCTCCACCTAGGCTCCTCTCCTTAGCTCCTGTATCAAAACCAATGTAGCCCCGTGGGGGCGTGGAAGATAACTTTTGCACCTAAGCGCTTAATAGTTGCTGCAGTTCGTGTTTTGGATGGATGTATGTGCGCTGTTCTCCTTATTCCATTCTGTCTTTGCATGATTTTTGTACCCTACACTTGCCGGAAACTTGCCGGTGCACACACCCTTGCCGCGAGCGCTTGAGGAACAGGTCCTTAGCAGCTTGCCGGAAGTGCCGCTGCCGGCAAGGTCACGCTTAATGATCACAACACAACTACTTAGGTTGCCGAGCGGACTCGAAGCAAAGCAAGAGCGCAGTTGATCACGGCAAGGGTCCTAAGCATGCAGGTTTCTCATACAAAGGCCAAAATTGTTCAAGGAGAGTCGCAAGTACAACAAAGAATTTATTTCAAAGTTTTGCAACTTAGCTTATTCCTTACTGTACTTCTTGCCGTAGGGTGACATCTTGAACGCGTCCTTTGGTATCCATACCCCCCCCGGAAACTTGTACGTGAGGAATCCTTCCTTCCTTTAAGAAAAAGAAAGAAAAGAAAAGAGGAGGCTGGAACCTTGACAGTTCATTAATCACCTTATGCAAGGCAAAAATTAACACAAGACTGCCTACAACACATAAATATATATGTACTTTGACAAAGAGTTGTGAAACACTTAGTTTTATTTATTATGCATGGGATCTGTGCCCGGCTTTGTACAAATGTTTACATGCCATGATGGCAAACTTGTACAAAAGAGGTTGCCGGGCAGCCCGGCAACCGCGCCATACGGGTAAAACTTGCGAAGATGCTCAATATTTCATGAGTTTAGCACCGGAGTGCCATCTTCGGTCTCTACGTGGACTATGCCGGGACTAGTGACTCGTATTAACCGGTAAGGGCCCTCCCACTTCGGCGTCAACTTGTTTTTTACCCTTCGTGGATCGAATCCGACGAGGAACAAGGTCGCCTTCCTCAAGGTCCCTGGCATTCACTTTGCGGCTAAGGTAGCGGCGCAAATCTTGCTGGTACCGTGCAGCATGGGCAGCAGCCTGGAAACGATCTTCCTCAAGGAGCATGGCATCGTCATGCTGCAGCTCATCTTGGTCCTCCTCATCGAAGGCCAAGACTCGAGGTGACACGTATTTGAGTTCCGTGGGGAGTATCACTTCTGCACCAAGGCTTGCTTCCTGACCTTCTGCTTGACGGGACTCGCATGAGGGCAGACTGCAAGGTGGTGCTCAATTTCCTTCCTAAGAACTTCGGGGATGCCAGATGCTTGCCTGGCAAGCGTATCAACATTCACCCGTAGGAAGGCAACGAGCTCGACTTCCTATTTGTCGCCAAGAGTGGCACTTTCAAAAAAAGTGCCACTCGTCCCATCCCCATTCGCAGAAACTTGTTTGGGTGTGGACGCGGAAGCCTTGGCTCTCTTGCTCTTGCCGGTAGAGCTCTCTGGTGTGTCCTCGACAGGCATGCTGCACTCTGAAGTGCGCTTCCCGGAGTCCTTCCCAGAGGTCTTGCCGGTCTTCTTCTTCTTCCCTTCCCCGGGTGCTTTGACGGCAGGGGCAAGTGCCTCGATGGCAGCTGCTGCCGCTGCCTCCCGGTAGAGCTTGTCAGCACAGATGATTGCGTCCTTGTTGTTTGACTTGATGGTGAGGAGCCCCGGCATCTTGATGACGTTGTACGCATAGTGCGACGCGGCCATAAACTTTGCCAGGGTTGGGCGGCCCAGAATCCTGTTGTACGGCAGCTGCATCTTGACGACGTCGAAGGTAATCTTCTCCGTCCGATGGTTGAGCTCGCTACCGAACGTGACCGGCAATGTGACATGGCCCTTCGGCTTGTTCCTCCCCGGATTAATCCCTTGGAAACTGCCTGTCTCCTCGAGATCCTTGTTGGGGATCCGCAGCCTCTTGATCACATCTGGAGAAATCAAGTTCAAGCCAGCCCCACCGTCAACCAGCATCTTTGTCACCTTGAGGTTGCGAATTGTTGGTGAGACCAACAACGGCAAACACCCGACCACAGTGGTGCGATCAGGGTTGTCCTCAGCGTCGAAGATGATGGGCGAGTGCGACCACTTGAGTGGCTTCTGTGCCTCCATCACCGGCTCCGCTGCATTGACTTCACGAATCCACTACTTTAGTTGCCGGTGCGAGGAGTGCAAAGATGCGCCTCCATCAACACACATGGCATCCACTACATTTTGGAACTCCTTGTCAGACCCACCTCCATCCTCATCACTATCATCCTCTTCTTGCTGGCCCTGAGCAGCCTTCTCTTTTGGCTGTTGGCCTTGCCGCGGCGGCCTCCGCGGCCACCATGGTCTTGCTTGCCGGACCCACCAGCACCATCTTGGCCCTTCTCCTTGTCATGCTTCTCATACTCTTGCTTCATCTTTTTGGCAAGTTGCTCTACTTGCCGGCATTGCTGTAGGTCATGGCCCTTGGTGCGGTGGATCTTGCAGTACGGCCCGCCGGTCTTGCCGGCCTTCTCTCCCGCCGCAGCTTCCCGGCAGCCATCTCACCTGGCAACCTCTGTGCCGGGGATGTCTGCCTTCGGCTTCTTGGTGGCGTTGGTGTCGCTAGAGCTCTCGACGGCTAGTACAGTCTTGTTCTTGCGCTTTCTGTTGTGCTTTCTATTCTTCTTCTGCGGGGTTGATGCGTCGTCATCCTCGGAATCAACGTCTGCACCAGCATCTTCCCCAGGGAGTCACCTCCCTTCCTCAGCTTGTGCACACCTATCTGCCAAGGCGTACAGATCGTTGATGGTCTTGACCTGCTCGACATTCATCTCTGACCGCATCCTACGGCTGCGCACATTCGTGTGGAACGCGGCAACAACACCTGCGGGATTGAAGTAAGGGATGTGGTGCACACGGCTGAACCGTTGTATGTACTTGCGGAGGTTCTCTCCATCCCTTTGGGGGATCACCTGCAAATCGCTGGGCTGGCCCGGGAGCTTGTGGCCACCCTGGTAAGCGCCAATGAAATGATGGCATAGATCCGCCCAAGAAGAAATGGAGCCCTCAGGCAGGTTCATCAACCACGACCTGGCGTTGGGCCGAAGGGCCAACGGGAAGTAGTTGGCGAGCACTTTCTCGTCCCGTCCCCCGGTAGCTTCCACCGCGATGGTGTAGATGCCAAGGAACTCGGCTGGGTTGAGCGTGCCGTCGTACTTGTCGGGCAGCTCTGGCTTGAAGGCACGGGCGGACGACCAGCGAACCTGCCGCAGCTCACGAGTAAACGCTGGGCACCCCACATCATAGGGCAATTACCCAGCGGCTACTGGCGCGAGCACATTCACTGTCGGCCTGGCACGGTCGTCAGATTGACGGCGTGCTTTGTGCGGGCGTCTTCGTCACGCCGCTCGATCTTTGTGCGGGCGTCTTCGTCACACCGCTCGCGGAGCACTTGTTGCTGATCTTGGCGGCACCGCGGATCCGACGAGGCCATAGACATCACGTCATGGTCGTCTGATCGGCGGGCCGACCGTTGTGACGGTGGGGGGTGCTGAGGCGACTACACTGTTGGCGCGGCGTCTCCGGAAAGGTAGCCGGACGGTCCCGCTAGCATAGTGGGTGGTCGCCGCGAGGGCCCCACGTCTTGTGTTTTGCCGGGATCGGCAAAACTAATGAGACTCTGAATGGTGGCCCTCCATTCATCCATCTTGTTAGGGCTTGGCGGGAAGCTCAAAAGTATTTGAACCCGTGCCATGGCCTCTGCCGCTGTGGTTGGCATGACCGGGAGCACAAAACGAAGCGTCGCTCGACTCCTGGCAAAGCCAGAAGGAGCTTCGTTACGTCCATGCCGCCGCGGCTCATGCTCGCCAACAGGCGGACGTGGTGGTGGCGGTGGCGCTCCGTGAGCAATCGGAAGGTGCTGCACAGGGATCTCGCCTTGCGGTCATATGGAACCGCCAGCAACGTGGGGGAGCGTGTCGTGCCCATCTTGCGATGGTCGCGGCATACGCCTCCCCGTGCCGTTGTTGGACGTCGCCGCTACATTCTTGGATGTTGCGGCGGCTAGGTCCTGGGTCGCAGGAGTATGAACTATATTACTATGATGACTGTGCTCACCAGAATGTCTTGGAAGTTGACCGGCTGTGACGTCACTGGTCCTGTGGCTAGGCTCAGCAACATGGCGGGGGTGCTGGGCACCCGCACCACTTGCGCCTCCTGCTCCGCCCGTCCCAACCATAGCACCCGCGCCGGCTGTGCCGCCTGCGCTGCCTGCGGCCGCCTGGGAAGGTGGCTTGGACGCAGTAGGAGCCGTCGTGGCTCCACCCTTCTTCTTCGGTGCCATCGACGAAGATGATGAAGTTGGTACTTACACTACCAAAAAACTGATTTGTTACACACAACTCCCCTGCCTGGCGCGCCAAAGATGTCATGGGAAACGACGATCTATGGGACCGAACGGGCCCCTTTGCGATTCGGCTCAGGGGACATGCATGGGACAAAGAGCAGGTTTTCAGTAGGTGCAAGAACACGCTAGGGGTTTATCTAGGTTCGGGCCGCTATGAGCGTAAAACCCTACTCCTGTTTTGTGTTTGATCGTGTATGAGCTCAAGTTACAAGGAGCGCAGTTTCCGGCAAGGTGCGCGGGAAATGCAACTATCGCGTGTAATTGAGCTGGGTGTCGACTGTTCTACCTGTAGCCGTGGGCCTCCTTTAATTTATAGGCCAAGGGGTTACCACAATGGCTAATACGGTCATTACAGAGTATGAATAGTGACTTGCACCGTCAGCACGTCTATCTTCCAACGGGGTAAGACAAACACATTTAATGCACCGTTAGGTGCTACATTGGGGAGGCGAGGCCTTGGGCAAAAGATCTGTACCACCGGTCCTGGCGCCCTCCTGTAATCTTGACACGTCCTAGGGACGGGTGGCATTAAAGTTAATCTTGGCGTGGCGTGCTGACACGTGCCTTGGCCGGCTATGTTGACTGTCTGCCCGCTCGACACCGTGCATACGAGCCTATCTGGTTGATGGTGAGGTGGAGCGGCAACGGGATAGAACAAGCCTACCGGCACGGAGCTTGCCGGGCCTTGCTTGCCGGCAAGGGGGCTTACCGGCAACCATAGTCTTGGTCTTCACCTTGTCGAGGCGGAGCTTGCCGGCAAGGGCAATGCCGATCTTCAGTGCTAGAATAGTACTTCTCGATGACCTGCCTTGAGGTCTTCTTCATGGTCTTGGTGTTGAGTCTTGAGTCATGGTTATCCTCTGTCAAGCCCTTGCCGGAAGGGAGGCTACAACTGCCTGTGCACAAGTCTGGGTACGAGGGCACCCATGTCTTAGTACACCGACACGGTCGATGGGTGGAGTAATAGTAGTAGATGCAGGCAGGAGTCGGTCTACTTGTCTCGGACGTGATGCCTATATACATGATCATTGCCATGAATCCATCATAACTATGCGCTTTTCTATCAATTGCCCAACAGTAATTTGTTTACCCACCGTATTGTATGTGTTCGAGAGAGAAGCCTCTAGTGAAAACTATGGCCCCGGGTCTACCTTTATCATATATTAAAATCCAAAAATACCTTGCTGCAATTTATTTACTTTTATTTTATTTTGCAATTTACTTTTCTATCTATCACTATCAGAATTAATCCTTGCAAGTAACCGCTAAGGGGATTGATAACCCTCTTGTTTGCGTTGGGTGCAAGTGTTTGCTTTTGTGTGTGTAGGTGCTGCTAACGAGGTTCTGTGTGGTTCTCCTACTGGATTGATAACCTTGGTTCTTAACTGATCTACTGTACTGCATCATCCTCTCCTCTTCGGGGAAATCCCAACGCAGTTCACAAGTAGTAGTCAACGTGCTTCCTCTTGGCATATCCTTGACATGTGGGAGCGAGTGTGAGAAAACCGACTGCAATTGACGGCAAAATCGCCAACCCGCCGCTCCTTGAGAGAGACGAGGAGTGAGAAGAGATACAGGCTGTGGATTACTAAAGAGCTAGGTGTTGCACTGAGGCCAAGAAATATGGTGATAGTGTGAGGTGGGCCATGTATAATACATGATGTACTAATAGTACTTCACTGGGCTGCCATGTTTTGCACTCCTTCGGTGTAAATATGGAGAAGATTGCTTTTATCACAGAATAAAATAAATTAAGAGTGCAGACGCTCCACCGCGTGGTTCCTGGCTCCTTCTCGGTCATCGCAAATCATTCTTCTACCTTCCGCCGACACGTTGGACATCCAACATCCGGGTCCACGTTTCATGCAAGAAATTAGAGATAAGTACAAGTGGGACTCACCAACGGTCACCAACGTCGGTGGGGTACGTGCACAAAGAGAAGAGGTGCATGCACCGATGCACGTACTCTTTGCCTCTTTCCCAACCACACACGCGCGGCTACACGGTGGAGCTCATTTCTGTATGAAGAGGCAGGCCACGTGATAATTTGACTCGTGTAGTAGTTGTTCACTTAATGGAGGGTCACGTGAATGAATCCGAGTGCGACCTTGACACGGTGGCGCGTTATTTATAAATAAAGTTTTATTCTTCAATGGCACGTACGCAATATAAAAAGATTGATGGAGAGACAAAGAAAACTTCTCCACTATATATATAGCCAGTGCCAACACGCTTGCTTGCTGGGGTTGCTCTCTTCACACTCTCTCATAATATAAATTGGCAGAGTAATCTATCCTTTGGGTTGAGTTCTTCCCGGGTTCACCCCTTGAAACGTGCCCGTTTACTTGAGGTCCTCATCGGGAATTTGCATTCTCTTGAAACCAACATCCTTGAGGTCCTCATCAAATTCAACCCAGCACCACCGTCAACCAACATCTTTGTCACTTTGATGTTGCGGATTGTTGGTGAAACCAACAATGGCAAACAACCAATAGCAGACGTGCGGTCTGGGTGGTCCTCAACAACAAAGATGATGGGCGTGTGGGACCACTTCCAGGGTTTCTGAGCCTCTGCTGTTGGCTCTGCGGCATTGATCTCACGGCCCCCCTGCTTGAGTTGGCAATGAGAGGAGTTCAAAGGTGCACCTCCGTCAATGCACATGTAGTCTACAACATTCTGGAATCCGGTGTTAGACTCTTCATCGTTGTCGTCTTCACCTTCTTCACCTTCTTTCTTTTCCCTGCCATGAGCAGGCTTCTCCTTTTTCTTTCTGGCTTTGCCGCGGCGGCCCCCACGGGCGCAACGGTTTTTCTTGCCGGCACCATGAAAGCACATTTGCTCCCTTGGTGGTTTTGGTAATTCATAACAACATATATCTCATTGAACTAATGTCCATTCAAGATTAAGATTTCAGGATGTTCAATGATTGGCATGGCATGGACTAGAGATGTGGACCCCTCAAAATGCTAACGACAAGGATTGGCAAAAGATCAAGACTCTACATTTTTGGTTTAGTGATCCGAGATCACATTGAGTCCATAGGAAAGCCAATACTATTAAAAGGGGATGAGGTGTTGCTTAATGGTCTTTTTGCTCAAGTGCTTAGTGACAGTACTCCTAAACCCTCAACCACTCTCTCTACCCAAATATGTCCTAAACCTACATTCCAACTCGGCCCCACCGATATTTCCTATCCGGCCCCACCGAGTTCATCCAAGACTTAGCCACTGCCAAAACCCTAACAAATCGGATCCACCGAAATGGATCTCGGTCCCACCGAGATGGCCTTGCCAACTCTCTGTAATCGTTTGCACTTACTTTGGTCTTACCGAGTTTTGCAAATCGGTCTCACCGAGATGGCTTGCCAACTCTCTGTTGCCTTATTGCTTCACTTCGGTCCTACCGAGTTGATGCAATCGGTGCCACCGAGATGAGGTTTGCCCTAGCCATTGCACTTCGGTCCATCCGAGTTGTTCGTACCGGTCCCACCAAGATTCCTAAAGTACATATCTTTTACACAGTTCGGTGCTACCGAGATTATGGTTTCGGTGCCACCGAGTTGGGTCAAAAGTGTGTAACGGTTGGATTTTGTGTGGAGGCTATATATACCCCTCCACCACATCCTTCTCAGTAAGGAGAGCCATCAGAACGTGCCTACACTTCCACCATACATTTTCTGAGAGAGAACCACCTACTCATGTGTTGAGATCAAGATATTCCATTCCTACCATTTGAACCTTGATATCTAGCCTTTCCCAAGTTGCTTTCCACTCAAATCCTTCTTCCACCAAAGCCAAATCTGTGAGGAGTTGTTTGAGTGCTGGGAAGACTATCATTTGAAGCACAAGAGCAAGGAGTTCATCAACAACACACCGTCTATTACCTTTTGGAGAGTGGTGTCTCCTAGATTGGTTAGGTGTCACTTGGGAGCCTCCAACATGATGTGGAGTTGAACCAAGGAGTTTGTAAGGGCAAGGAGATCGCGTACTTCGTGAAGATCTACCCCGAGTAAGGCTAGTCCTTCATGGACGTAAGCCATGGTGGAATAGACAAGGTTGCCTCTTCGTGGACCCTTCGTGGGTGGAGCCCTCCGTGGACTCGCGTAGCCGTTACCCTTCGTGGGTTGAAGTCTCCATCAACGTGGACGTATGATAGCACCACCTATCGGAACCACGCCAAAAACCACCGTGTCTTCATTGCGTTTGAAATCTCCAATCCCCTCCTTTACTTACATATGCAATTGTTTACTTTCCGCTGCTATACTCTTAGAATTGCATGTGTAGGGTGATACTTGACATGTACTATTGCTAAAATCTGCCCACAACTAAAATTGGGAAAATGTTAGGTTTTATTTGGTAAAGTAGTCTAATCACCCCCCCGCTAGACATACTTTCGATCCTACAAGTGGTATCAGAGATTGCTGGCTTAGGGAGTGAAGAGATGACCGACAAATTCATCATCAAGAAGATACTTAGAGCTTTGGATGGAAAATATGATACCATCTGCACATTGATCCAAATGATGCCAAATTACAAAGATCTCAAGCCCACGGAAGTCATTGGAAGGATTGTTGCTCATGAAATGTCAATCAAGGACAAAGAGGAGCTGCACAACAAATCAAGTGGTGCTTACAAAGTCACAATCGATGCTCCAACAACTTCAAGTGACAAGCTAGTATCCAATGAAGAGATTAGCCTAATGGTGAAAAGGTTCAACAAGTTCTACAAGAACAAAGGGAAAGAGAGAAGCTCTAGCTCAAGACATTATGAGAGAAGATCATCAAGTCGTGACCATAATTGTTACAATTGTGGGAAGCCCGGACACTACTCCAATGAGTGTATGGCTCCCTACAAGAAAAGAGACGAATCACCAAGAGGAAGACATAGAAGAGATGAATCACCTCATAAGGAGAGAAGGAGTAGAGATGATCGTTATGAACGAAGACACTCTCGAAGAAGCAAGGATTCGGAGAGGAAGGACAAGTCATCAAGGAGCTACACAAGAAGAAGACATCAAGCTCATGTTGGTGAATGGGTTTCCGGCTCCGACTCGGACAACCACTCCGAGAGAAGTTATCACTCCAACTCCGACTATAGTCAAGATGAAGGTGTTGCCGGACTTGCACTTGTGTCATCCAACTCCTATGATCTATTTGACTCACCAAATGAAGGAATTGGAAGATGCTTCATGGAAAAATTCCCCAAGGTATCACACCCCGAGTATCTTGATTTCAATAGTGATGAAGATGATTTGCTTGGTGATGATGATTTACTTGTTGACAAGGATAGTAATGTGAGCTATAATGAAATTTCTAGTAATCATGATAGTCAAGAGGAAACGAGTGACAATGCAATGAAGGAGATTGAGTGTCTAACTAAAGAACTAAATGCTCTTAAGTTAGCTCATGAAACAACTCAAGAGGATCATAGAGAACTTCTAAGAACTCATGAGAAGCTACGCTTCGAGAAGCTAAATTTAGAGCAAGAGCATGAGTTTCTTAAAGCTATCAATGACGATCTTCGAAAGAAGAGTTCTTCATATCTTGCTAAGCATTTACTCTTGTCTACCTTTATGCCACAAGTTAAACCTAAGCAAACTAGCAACAAGGGTAAAAATGGTTCTACCTCTAGTAGTAACACTAACAATGCTAAATCCAATGTTGTTGCTTCTAGTAGTTCTATTGATTCCACTAACGATTCTCTTAGCCAAGTTACACTTGAGCAAGAAAATATGCTATTGAAAGGAATTATAGAAAAAGGTGTCTACAAGAGTCTTGCCGGGAGTAAGCAATTTGAGGAAATTGTACGCAAGCAAGGGAGGCACCGAAAGAACCAAGGTGTTGGTTTTGAACAAAAGTTCAATGCCAATGGAGTTGAGTGGGAAGAAGATCAATACCCCAAGACGAAGTTTGTTCCTCAACAAGACAAGTATGATCCTACTTCCTTCAAGGGAACACAAGCTCAAGAAGATCTTCCACCACAAGACCACAAGCTAAAAGGCAAGGACAAGCTTCAAGAAGAGAGTGATTCATTTGAAGAAGCTCCTCAAGCCATGGTCAAGTGGGTTCCCAGGACTTCATCAAGTTCTACTTCATCAAGTGCTACTACAACTCCAAGGATTCCCATCAAGTTGATGTGGGTCCAAAAGAAGAACAACTAGAGAGTTCTTGAGGGTGACTCCGCCAACAAACTTCACTCTTATTATTTATGGCAAGGACTTGTGCAACCAACTTCCACATTTTGCACTAGTTCATGAAGTGACAAACCCTCTTGTTGGTAAGGCAAGGGACAAGGTATTCAATGCATTCATGGACATCATCATATGTGAATTCCACTCTATGTCTATGGATATCCTTGTATGTTCTTTGTGTGGGACTAACCCATGCAGGTATTGAAAGCACAAAACTCCAAAGGATTGCTCCCAACTCTTGATGGTCTACATCAACATTGAGCATCCACATCTTCAACATCTACATGAAGTCATCAATGACAAAACCCAAGGTTAGTTCATCCCTCTTAGGGGGGATATCACATCTAGGGGGAGCTTTGCTCTAAACAATTGAGATAATGCAACTCTAATGGTGTGAACACATCAATGCTTTATGTAAAAGTGGTAACCCCACTTGTGCTTAAACAATGAGTATGACCTATGATCAAATGTTCTCATTTGGCTCCTAAGTCAATATACTCATATATAGATGACCTAGTCATCGCCATTGCTTGATAGATGCTAGAATTGGTTGTGCATGTTTGACACATATTTCATTTGCTATCTTATTGTGTGAGCATGTTGGTTTGCATGTTTTCATCATTCGAGGACATCCATTTGTTGTTTTGATTGTCTTGGTTTTTCTGGCCAAGTGGATGTACAAGAATGCCTAAGTACCTTCTCTAGCTATCTATGCTTTCTTGTCTCAAATTCTATTCTTGCTGCATCACAAAAATTGAACAAGTCATTTTCGGACCCTTCGGGTGAGGAGCACTCGGAGCCACCGATCTGAAAGGGTTGAACCTCCAAAACCTTCTATCTGATTTCGGCCGAACCAATTCACTCAAACTCGGTCCAACCGAAATCACTTAGATTGATCTAGGTTTTCCATCTCGATGCTACCGAATTGAACCATTTCGGAGCCACCGATGTGCTAAACTGCGTGCAGTTACACATATCGGTGCCACCGAGTTGTTCAACTCGGCACCACCGACAGCGTACGGGTATATATCGCGCGGACCGAACGGTTGAAAATTCTCGACCCCACTCGTTCCCGCTCCCCATTGCCGTCGTCGCCCTGCGTCTTCGGACTTCGCCGTCGTCTCCAGCACGCCCTCGCCGCCGGATTCCGCCGCCGTCAACGGAAATCTGCCCCGCCGTTGCCGCCGTAGAGGATCTACACCAAGTTAGGGTGAGATTCGATTCCTCTCGTGCTCCCATCTCCGATTCAATGCACGATTGGACTGCCTGAATTCATGCCACGGATTGAGAACTCCTGTTACACTACAAACTCCGTAGATTAGATGCGAGTAAAATTTTTAGGTTTAAGTTTCCGCCGAATGCATCTCGGACCGACCGAGTCGAAATTTTTGGTCCTACCGATTTGGCCTTTGGCCATAGCACTAGTACATCTTGGTGCCACCGAGTTGTATGTATCGGTGAGACCGAAAGTAAATCTCAGTGAAACCCTAGCAACTTGGAGTCACCGAACCCCATCTCGGTCTGACCGAAGTGGTGTGCAAGGTTTCTGTAGTGTGCTTCGGTATCACCGAGATGATCAACTCGGTCCATCCGAAATGCATCCTGTGAAAACTTGAAACTAAGAGTTGAACTCAAATTTTATGAAAAATCTATGCTTTTTGTGATGACTCATCTACTCTGCCCATACCTATCTATTCATAGGGTCAGCTCAGCAAGATGTCAGACAACAGTGACAGTCAGAACAGATCTGAACAGCATGCAGAAATGAGTGAAGGGTCAAGCCCTGCAGAAAGTTTCTATGAGGGAGAGAGGTGCTCTCCAGATCTCCCTAAAGCTGCAACCAGAACAAGGAAGAAGAGAACCTCAGACAGTGAGGATGAAGATTTTGTTGCAAGTGAAGCTGCAATTAAGAAAAAGAGAGTCATGCTTGCTAAGGAGTACAACACCAAACCATCAACTGCCAAAGAGAGGACAGCTGTGAGGAAAGTGCCAAAGCAGACTATGCAATTCACTCTTGAAGAACCTAGTGACACAGAACCAGCTACAGGTGGCAAGAAGAAGAGAATAAGGAAAACTACTGCCCGTGTGATTGGCAGACCCTCCATGATGATTGAGGAGGAGGAAGAGGAGGAAGAGCCAGAACCCACTGCACCTCCAGCCAAGTCTCAGAAACTTATGTCTGATGCAGTCAAGACTTCTGCCCCCAAGTCCAAGCCTAAGGTGTCAGCACCAAAGAGATCAACCAGAAACATATCAGCTGCCGAGAAGAACAAGGCCCCAGTGCTAGAGTCAAATGTTGATGAAGAGCCACTAGTGCTCAGAAAATTGAAGCCAAAAATACCAGACCATGACAACGCACACCCAGTTGCGGAGAACATGATGCTGAGGAAGGATAAAGGACTGCGTCAGTGGAGACAGTCAGATCCTTATGCTATAAGGAGGAGGACAGCATGTGATTATCGCTTTCACACTCGTGAACAATAGGATTTTTATGAGACAGTGTTGCTTGATAAGAAGCCCATAGTCAGTGACATGAAATGGGTGGATTGGGAATACATCGATGAGAATGAAGATTATTTTCCCCATGTTCACGAGAGCTTCAGGATTGCAGGAGTTGACGAGTTTGTTGGACATAAGTTGACCAAGTGGAATGACGAAATGGTCATGCAATTCTACTCTACAGCACACTTCCATCCAGATGGCCGCATTATATGGATGACTGAGGGTATAAGATACCAGTCTACCATCTCTGAGTGGGCAAGTCTTCTTGGTACTCCCAAGGAAGAGGATGATGACATAGACATTTATGCTAAGCTCAAGATGGATCACAACTCCAGGGCCAACATGTACACTGCAATTCCTCAGAAGGACCTTGAGACTCATAAACTTGGCTCAGTGAAGCATCTGCTCCCAGGATTAGCCACAACGAACACCATCTTGCGGTACACTCTGCTACCCAAGTTAGGAGATGACAAAACGACTCGTGGCCACTCCATCAATTTCCTGCATTTGTTTGATACACCTCAGAAATTCAAGGTGATGAGCCTGATAGTAGAGACTATCAAGAGGACTGCAGCAGATCAGAAGAGATCGTGCAGATATGCTCCACATATTCAGATATTGATCAATTCCAAGGTTGGAACCAGCACATACCTTCTTGATCGAGAGCACTTGCCACTCCGTCCAGAGTTTGAGGACAATGTGATCGTGATGGATCCTTCGCATCCCACTTCAGCACAAGCCCAAGAGAAGATTCGCAAAGCTGAAGAAGCAAAAGCAGATCAGGAGGCATCAGCTCCAAATGCTCCAATTGCAATCTCAAGACACCCAAGGACCAAATGACATATCTTCTTGAAGCCACTCTAAGGATTGAGCGAAGTTTGGCCAACCTCACCCAGACCCAGGCTAGTTTTGAGCGGATTATTGAGACAAAATTTCATGATCTAGATGTCAAGGTGACAGAGATTCAGACTACAGTGGAGCAGCTGCAGAATGATGTTGATGCTACCTGGACAGCCCCATCAGATGACAGTGGAGATGACAGACCAACCACAGAGCATTTTCAGACAGTGCCCAGAGCAGCCAGGTCTGCTGCAATACCAGTTGTGGATCCACGGACCACAGTATCTGCACCAGCTGCTACTGCCACAGTGCCACCTCAGGTCTCTACTCCACCAGCCCAGCAAACATCTGCAGAAGCCTTCGCGGATGCTCTTCTCTCAACACCATCTACGCACACCGGAGCTGCCAGCAGGAGATCGCCTTCAGATGCTTCGGAGGACCGTGCCTAGAGTGCCGATTAGTCCTATACCTCTTCGATCTTTTTGGTACTTGTTGCCAAAGGGGGAGAATTTGTATATATCATAGGCTTCGAGAGAGAGTGTTCTGCTTTGATTTTCTCGAGTTCTTTTGCTACTTATTTGCTTGTCCGTACTTTGTTTTATGTGTGTGCTTGCTACAGTGCTTGTGAGATACTATGTTGATTGATCATACTATGCTTACTGTGATGATCTATGTTTATCTTTACCTTTATCTTGTATGATCATTCATTTGTGTGGGTGATGCGTGCCTATTATTCCAATCATATCTTTTTGCGCACTCCACCAAGATGTATGTGACATGGAAGAGTGACCCATGAGCCTAATCGATTGTGCATTTGCATTCAAACGCAAATCTTTAATAATGCACAAATTTAGGGGGAGCTCTTGCTTATCACATACTTCTCGAAGCGACGATGTATTTCATTCATTTAATCATTTGTCGAAGCTTTGATCTATATGTTGTCATCAATTACCAAAAAGGGGGAGATTGAAAGCACATTTGCTCCCTTGGTGGTTTTGGTAATTCATAACAACATATATCTCATTGAACTAATGTCCATTCAAGATTAAGATTTCAGGATGTTCAATGATTGGCATGGCATGGACTAGAGATGTGGACCCCTCAAAATGCTAAGGACAAGGATTGGCAAAAGATCAAGGCTCTACAGTTTTGGTTTAGTGATCTGAGATCACATTGAGTCCATAGGAAAGCCAATACTATTAAAAGGGGATGAGGTGTTCCTTAATGGTCTTTTTGCTCAAGTGCTTAGTGACAGTACTCCTAAACCCTAAACCACTCTCTCTACCCAAATATGTCCTACACCTACATTCCAACTCGGCCCCACCGATATTTCCTATCTGGCCCCACCGAGTTCATCCAAGACTTAGCCACTGCCAAAACCCTAACAAATCGGATCCACCGAAATGGATCTCGGTCCCACCGAGATGGCCTTTCCAACTCTCTGTAATCGTTTGCACTTACTTCGGTCTCACCGAGTTTTGCAAATCGGTCTCACTGAGATGGCTTGCCAACTCTCTGTTGCCTTATTGCTTCACTTCGGTCCTACCGAGTTGATGCAATCGGTGCCACCGAGATGAGGTTTGCCCTAGCCATTGCACTTCGGTCCATCCGAGTTGTTCGTATCGGTCCCACCGAGATTCCTAAAGTTCATATCTTTTACACAGTTCGCTGCTACCGAGATTATGGTTTCGGTGCCACCGAGTTGGGTCAAAAGTGTGTAACGGTTGGATTTTGTGTGGAGGCTATATATACCCCTCCACCACATCCTTCTCAGTAAGGAGAGCCATCAGAACGTGCCTACACTTCCACCATACATTTTCTGAGAGAGAACTACCTACTCATGTGTTGAGATCAAGATATTCCATTCCTACCATTTGAACCTTGATCTCTAGCCTTTCGCAAGTTGCTTTCCACTCAAATCCTTCTTCCACCATAGCCAAATCTATGAGGAGTTGTTTGAGTGCTGGGAAGACTATCATTTGAAGCACAAGAGCAAGCAGTTCATCAACAACACACCGTCTATTACCTTTTGGAGAGTGGTGTCTCCTAGATTGGTTAGGTGTCACTTGGGAGCCTCCAACATGATGTGGAGTTGAACCAAGGAGTTTGTAAGGGCAAGGAGATCGCCTACTTCGTGAAGATCTACCCCGAGTGAGGCTAGTCCTTCGTGGACGTAAGCCATGGTGGAATAGACAAGGTTGCCTCTTCGTGGACCCTTCGTGGGTGGAGCCCTCCGTGGACTCGCGTAGCCGTTACCCTTCGTGGGTTGAAGTCTCCATCAACGTGGACGTATGATAGCACCACCTATCGGAACCACGCCAAAAACCACCGTGTCTTCATTGCGTTTGAAATCTCCAATCCCCTCCTTTACTTACATATGCAATTGTTTACTTTCCGCTGCTATACTCTTAGAATTGCATGTGTAGGGTGATGCTTGACATGTACTATTGCTAAAATCTGCCCACAACTAAAATTGGGAAAAGGTTAGGTTTTATTTGGTCAAGTAGTCTAATCACCCCCCTCTAGACATACTTTCGATCCTACACACCACCAGCACCATCTTGGCCTTTCTCCTTGTCCCGCTTCTCGTATTCCTGATTCTGCTTCTCAGCAAGATGCTCAACTTGGCGGCACTCTTGGAGATCATGGCCAGCCGTGCGGTGGATCTTGCAGTATGGACCGTCAGGCTTTTCTCCGGCAGCCACGTGACCTCAAGTGCAAGAGGCAACTTCCTTTCCGGCATCCTCGGTCTTGGGCTTCTTGTCGGCAGTGCCTTCGACAGCCATCACTCTTTTCCTTTGCGCTTGCGATTGCGCTTCCGGCCCTTCTTCTTTGGGGTGGACACCTCTGCATTGTCATCAGAGTCTAGAGCAGCGACAACTGCGTCCTCTCCGGGAAGCTGCCTTCCTTGCTCATCATGTGCGCACTTGTCGGCAAAGCGCGTACAACTCCGCAATGTCCTTGACCTGCTTGATGTTCATCTTTTCCCGCATCCTGTGGTTGCGCACGTTGTTCTGGAAGGCGGTGATCATAGCATCAGGGTGCACATCTGGGATGTTGTGATGCACCCGGCTGAATCTCTGGATGTACTTGCGGAGAGGTTCATTAGGCTTTTGTGGAAACACATGCAGATCGCTAGGCATCCCAGGAGGCTTGTGGCCACCCTGAAATGCACCGACAAACTGATGGCACAAATCTGCCCAAGACGAGATCGGGTTCTCCTTCAAGTTCATCTGCCAAGATCTCACGTTAGGCTCAAGCGCTAACGGAAACCAGTTGGCGAGTAATTTCTCACAGTACAAAAAAAACACTTCCGTGATGATACGTCTTCGTCACAGTAGGCCAAGTTTTCTGTCATGCATGTACATCCATGACAATTTTATGACAGAATCAAGATAGTCATACATGTGCTGTCGTAGAAGTGTTCCATGACAATACTGAAATTATCATCATGGAAGTGTCCACTTCCATGACGATAAATGTCGCGTCATGGAAGTGTTTTCGTCAAGGGTAACCGACACGTGGCATTCACCGTAACGGGTCGTCGTTAAGCTATCGGGTTCCGGTTTGGATCCGATAACCCGTTAGCAGCCCTGACAATGACGATTTTACACGTGTAAATTTCTCATTTGCCGGCGGAACCACGTGTCAGCTCGGCGTTGGGACAGATGTCATCCATTCATTGGACGCGAGACACCTATGATACGTCGACACGTGGCACGGCCCAATAGTGTCCCATTTCCGTTAAAAAGGCCGGCCCGTTTGACTTGGTCAAAAGTAAGCGGGCCGGCCCAAGGAAAGCCTGTTAACGGCATGTTCGCATACAACCCATTTACGGCCCGGGTACTCACGGCCCGTTATGGCCTTTCAAAATTCGGCCCAGTAGCGCCATGTGGGCCGTGCCTTATGATTTCAACCCGTTGTCACTTTTGGCCCATCTATGGCCCGTGACGTCTTTCGGCCCATATTAGGCCTTTTGTTTCTCTGGGCCCATCTATGGCCCGTGACGTCTTTCAGCCCATATTAGGCCTTTTGTTTCTCTGGGCCCATTGACGGCCCGTGGTGATTTTGGCCCATCATGAAAAGTAAACGACTTTGAGCCCATTAAGGGCCCATGATTCAGTTGGGCCGTTTCCAGCCCGTGTTTCCTTTCGGCCTTCTGAGGGCCCATAAAATCTTGGGCTCATTTCCGGCCCTCGATTACTTACAGTCCATTACTGGCCTATTATGCTAATGAGCCAGATTCAGCCCATGGTTACAATCGGCCCGTTTGTGGTCTGTTAACCCATTGGGCCATTTTCAACCCGTCATGTATTCCGGCCCATTAATGACCCGTTATGATTGTCGATAGAATTAAGCCTGTGATGACTTTCGGCCTGTTAACGGCCCGTTATGCTACAGGCCCTTAAACGGACCATTCCCACTAGGGCCCATTTATGGCCCATAATGCAGTCCGCTTTTGGCCGACGGATCCTATGGCCCGTGGATGGCCCTTGGGCACTATAGCAGGTAGCAGGCCCATGGTTACCACGGGCCGTATGTGGCCCATGGTTATTGCAGCCACTAACAAACCGAGGAAAAAGATGACTATGAGGAAATAAATAAGCAAGCAACTAACGCTAGGCTATTACGGTGATTGGACACATTACATCCACTGGGCATCAAAGTTCGCCACCCATGCAAATATAGGGAACACCCTACACTATACAAAAATCGCTTGTTGTTTTCTTCAGCCGGTCGCTGCCCGTTAAGAACAAATTTTGTAACACAACAAAACAAATTACAGCCATATAACAAAAGGAGGGTTGGCATAAAAGTAAATGCACCATCAGAAGTTCAGAAGCTCGGATGATTTGACCTAACGAGTACATTTTCAAGCTGTAGTGTCTGATGGAGCACCATAAACTTCGTTGTCATTTCTCCTAGGCTCCTGAACAACATAGCAAATGTCTGATAGTCTGGTTTCAAAACCATGCATATCTTGACGACATCAAACAATGGCTATTCTTGTTTCACAAAGGGTCTCTGTTAGGGATTGGACTTGTGTCTGGAGCGCAGATATATCATTTTGTCGAGCTTGCAGATCTTGTTCATGAGGCAGTTTGGACGAGGTTGCCTTAACAACCAACCCATTATTATGCAGGAAGGTGCTTTTGGCACTGTTAGTGGAGAGATTGACCCACTGCAGCAAGAGGTGACATTGTGGTTATGGTTGCCTCATCACCTTCAGGAGGTTGTTGCGGTTCCACCATTTGTTCCATAGCTTGCTGAAAAGTTGAGTTTGCACATTAGTAGTACCAGAACAGAAGTTATTAATGAGGCAGCAAAACCAAACAGAATAGCTTTGGTTTATATACAGAACTTATTTTGGTGAACCCGTGTAAAATATTAGTTGTATTTTACTGCAAAGTACATAATAAAATCAGGTTCCAAACATATGACCATATACCATGGCTAATGTATTGTCTATTTCTTCACATTATATTAACAGCTAAGATAAAGAGACAAAGTTTATAATATGGTGAGCATAGTATGACATCATTCATATCACAAAACTACTGAGATGAGACAAACAGGCAATTGTAACATTGTGTGCAGCACGAAACTAGATTACAGATCAAGAGCAAAGGAACATCGTTCCTCTCTTTTAAACCTTGTAAAGTGCAATGATACGTTCATACAACTGTGTATAAAATTGAAAAGAGTAATAGACATTGGCTGCAAACCATGCAGTTCAATGCACCACAAGTCAGAGTAACCAGTAGTTCAAAGGGCCTGAGGATTAAGGACTTACTACAGCGGCTTTGTCTAGTGTAGTCATGCCCTTCGTCTTGCTGGTGTGACAGTCCTTGAAGATTTCCACCACATTTGGTTCAGGTTCTTTTTGGTCCTTGCGGGCTTTCCTCTGCATTTGGAACAAGTCAATATAGATCTGATAATATGGCACAGCCAAAAGAGTGAAACAGCAGCTAGTTACCAAAGCCTCACAGTGTGCAATATAGCTACGAGATCCTATCATCTGTTGGAATTTCACTTTCGTACGGTTGGCCTTGTTCTTTGAACAGTTCACCTAGAAGAAGATAGATTTGTGAGGGACATGCGTAAATAGGAGTTCAACATCTGATCTAATCACATCTATATAACATACTTGATACTTTGGACCAGACCAGTGTTTAACAAGGGCTGTCCAGTCTTCATCCGTTATATTTTCCACTGGAGATGTTTGGGAAAGTTCATTGTTAGCCTTGCCTTCAAAGTGAGTTTTCCTCAGATTATACCGATACTATCGCAGAGCAGACTTGAAAACATGAGCGCATGCTTGTCTGGTTGCATCATCTTGCCGATCCAACTTGAACCTCATATGTTCAAAATTATAGGAGTCTAATTACCAGCAACCTAGAAAGTAAGGTACAGAGCAAGACGATATTACTAAGTTCCATAAATAACCATACTTATAGATAAATGGTCGAGGAAGGTGTTAAACTAGATTTCGTCTTTGTCATTCCTGTACTGAATCCATGTTGGGAGGATACGTGCATGACACCTAACAGCAACGGCTGCCTCTGATACTAACTTGGCTGACTCTGTAGCATCACGTGGCCTTTTTAAACCTGACTCAAAATGGATCTCCATTCTTCCTCCTTTAGATTTAGTTAACCTATCAAGCATTATCCCTGATGTCTGTTTCCTCTTGCGCCTAGGTGCTAGTTCAACAACGAACATGGGAAGTGTTAGTGTACATCAAACTGTGAGACTACATATAAAGAAGCATGCAACTGTAACTTGACTCGATCAACTACCGTCTTGGTGTTGAAGCTCACAAGGTTCATCTGATCTTGCCAAGTCCTCTTGTGCCAAGAGTGCTTCAGAAGTAGTGTCAGGTGGCAAAGGAGCTTGGGAACTTGCCGCTAGCAGAGTTGACGAACGAGTAAGTGGTGCACATGTTGGTACTATGGAAGAAGGAGCTGCAACCACTAGGGTTGTCATTGCTTTTTTGGTTCGTTTGTCTTTGGTACGTTTTGCAAGTGGTGTAGCAGGGGATACTGTGTTTGTACATTTATCCGGTGGACTTCGACCTTCTCTTGCACTATCAGTACCAGCAGAATCTGCAGAGCTGTTCCGCTTCCGTTTCCGTGCCTCCCGAGTAGTAACACCATCCCCTACCATTCTGTGTACCTTCCTATTTTTTTCCATGTCAAGTCAAACCCATGAGAAAAAGGAATAAAAATTTAGTTTTTCAGAACTAATTGACGTGTGATTCAGACGAACTGAACTTTGATGTTAGACAACCGCATGATAGGAGGATGTAATATGTACGAAAAACTGGACGGCATGAGATAATCAGACCTATGATGCGTAAACTAAGCAGAAGGCATTTCAATAAATTAGAAGCAATGCAATGGAAGCTAGACACCATATGAAAGATGCTACAAATATCACCCTGCCAAGTTAATAGTGTCTCGTCATAAGTGGCATTTAAACAAATGTCAAGCAGTACAAGCAATAAATCATATGCAAGATCCAAACAATATCACACTACCAAGTTAAAGGTGTTTCGTCATAAGTGATTGATGCAGGATAGACACGAACAGTACTTCGATGTTAGAACATGTAATAGACAGATGTAGTATATGCAAAAAAAGGAAGACATGCCATGTTAACATGTATAATGTGTAAACTAAGCAGATGCAATTTAATCAAATTAGAAGCAATACAAGCTAGACACCATATGCAACATGCAAGCAAATATCACACTACCAAGCTAGAGAAAGCACCTGGGATGTTGGAGTAGGGTTGTTGGGCACATCATATTTACTTGGAACTTCTACTGCACTAGCAGTAGTAGCAGAATCTCTAGAGCGCCTCCTTACCGGTGGCGCCAGATGACCGCCATGAGCCCCTGCCTTACTTTTTTCCTTCCTCTCTCTTATTTTTTTGCCTTGTCAAGTCAAACCCACAAGAAAAATGAATAAAATTCGCTTTTCAGAACTCATTGATGCATGATGTTGACGAACACTACTTTCATGTAAGGCGACCTCATGATAGGAGGATTGAATATGTAAGAAAAAAGGACAGCATTGCATATTCACACCTATGATGTGTAAACTAAGCAGCAGGCATTTCAACAAATTAGAAGCAATGAAAGCTAGACACCGTATGAAAGATGCAACGAATGTCACTCTACCGAGTTAAAATTGTCTTGTTATAAGTGCCATTTCAACAAATTAGAAGCAGTACAAGCTAGAAAACAATGCAAGATGCAACCTATATCACACTCCCAAGTTAAATGTGGCTTATGATAAGTGATTGTTGCAGGTTACACAACAGTAGTACTTTGATGTAAGAACATGGCGTGATAGACAAATATTGTATGTTCTAGAAACAGGAACACATGTCTTATACACAAAAATAATGTGTAAACTAAGCAGATGCAATTCAACAAAATTAGAAGCAATACAAGCTAGACATCATACGTAACATGCAACCACATATAACAGTGCCAAGTTAGAGCGAGCACCTGTGATGGTTGGGTAGGGGAGATGTGCTCATCATCAACACAACTACGTTGACTTTGTTGTCTTGCAAATCTTGTTTGGAGGATGGCGGAGTAGAATCTGTAGAGACCCCCCGTTTCAGTTGGTCAGAAGGAGAACCATCATCCACTGCCTTGCTAATTTCCTTCCGCTTTATTGATTTTGCATTGTCAAGTCAAACGACAAGAAAAAGGAATAAAAATCACTCTTCAGAACTCATTCATGCATGATACCGACGAACACTACTTGGATGTAAGGCAAACACATGATACGAGGATGGAATATGTACGAAAAATAGGACGGCATGGCATATTCACACCTATTTGCGTAAACTAAGCAGAAGCCATTTCAACAAATTAGAAGCAATGCAAGGTAGACACCACATGAAAGATGCAACCAATATGACTCTGCCAAGTTAAAAGCGTCTCATAATAAATGGCGTTTCAACAAATTAGACGCAGTACATGCTATAAATCATATGCAAGATGCAACAAATATCAAGTGGCATATACTAAAGGTGTCTCATCATACGTGATTGATGCGTGATACACAAGAACAATAGTTTTATGTAAGGACATGGTTAATAGACAGATGTAATATGTACCAAAAACAGGAAGGCATGTCACATTAATAGGTATAATGTGTAAACTAAGCAGAATAGCAAATGCAATTTAACCAAATTAGAAGAAATACAAGCTAGACACCATATGCAATATGCAACCACATATCACACTACCAAGTTAGAGCAAGCACCTGCGATGGTGGTGTAGGGGAAATGCGGTCACCAACTACAGAGCTACGTTGACTATCTTCATCCAGCCTTGCTGTTTGTTGAGAATCATGTGGGGAGGATGACACTGCACTCTTTAAAGAGTAGCGCGTCTCACACTAACCCACCCATCTGACCGTCTCATCATAAGTGATTGATGAGGGATACACAAGAATATTTGTTTGATGTAAGAACATGGTTAATAGACATATGCAGTATGTACCAAAAACAGGAAGGCATGTCATATTCACAATATATGGCTAAGCAGATGCAATTGAACCAATTTAGAAGCAATATACAAGGTAGACACCATATGCAACATGCAACCACATATGACACCACGAAGTTAAAGCAAGCACCTGCGATGCTAGTGTATGGCGAATGGGGTCATCAACTACAGAGCTACGTTGACAGTCTTCATCGAATGACACTACACTCTTCTTTAGAGCGTCAAACCGTGTCTTTCGAATCCTCAATGCAGACTGGAGCGATAGCTGTGTTTTCTTTTTAGAATACTGTGGTTGAGATTCTGAAATACCCATGCGTAATAAAACAATAGTGAGAGAGTATGGGTGTAGTTTGTGCACAAGTAGTGCAGTGTAAAAGTATTAGATAGCAGGTGGGTCAAAAATAAATGACGGCAGACATATGATAGCTCTACAACATGCATGGCACACGAAATTAGATTCTAGGCTTTTGAAATATGACCACAGGGATGGCTGGGAAGTGCAGGTAATCCTCCAGCAAACCACCACATGTGGTCCTATGAAAATAACAATCGATTAAAAACAAATAGGTCAGTCGATTTTTTCTGCACCGTCCGATTTACAAGGAACGGGCAGATGGCCTTCATCTACCTCTCGCTAGTCACTGTTAATGATCTTCCTCGAACCGCCAGCGACCACCGGCCCAGACCCCTGCCTCCGCCGCCCCGCCCTCCCCTCGACCTCACCCCACCGCCATGCTTGGCAGCGCCCCCCGGCCATCCCTTTAAGCTCGGCGAACCTCCAGATCGGGCGCCAACAGCTCCTGCGCTACACACACCTCTAAGATAGACACTGAGGCGCTGATTCCCCGACGAACAGGTGGACTAGGTGCTCCGCGCTCCTCCGCGGGTGGTGCTTCCTTTAATTGGGAATCAACTAACACTGAATTGAAATCTAGGCAAGCGATGAACCTCTAGCTAAAGTGAAATAGTAAATTCAGGGGAAACCTTGTGCATCGCGAGTTACTTGGAACATCTAGTATCAGCAATAATGTGCAGTAAGAAGTGGTCAACTAGTTTCCTTCGTGGGATGAATACCGTGTGAGAAGACATGTAAGATTTGCAAGAATAAGGGAAGAGGAGTACCAATATCGACTTGCCATGCTGTGTCCTCCTTATGATTTTTCGACGATCTTCTTCTGGTTCACTGGAAACCAGATGTTGTGGAGGACGGTAGAGCCTTGGACGCACCCATGGCCAAGTTGTTGAGTGTGGTGCGGTGGCCCTCTGTCGGCGGCAGAGAAGCAGATCCGAGACGGCGAACAATGGCATAGCGGGAACAGCTCCGGTGCGGTGGACGGTTGCGACGTTGGAGCAGCAGTGGTGAGGCGCAGGACGGAGGGGTTGAAGTGGCTCAGGTATGACGCACGTCCGCGTCATGGAGGCACCTCTGCCTCGGCTTCAACTGCTAAGTCCTGGAGGGCGCTGCGGTTGAGGTTGCGGTGGACGACGACGTCGGGGTATCGGCTCCGGCGTGATGGAGGAGGGCGGCGGTGGATCGGTGCGATGGGGTGGCGGACGGAGGAGGCTGGGGTTTCGTGGCTGGTTGAGAGGGAGTTTTGGTGCCCACGGAGTATGAATGGGGAATCAGATGGGGGAGGGGGGAAGCTAAGGGGGAACCATGTTTCCAGGGCGTGCTTGTTTGAAATTTGGGGAAAGTTACAAACTTTGCCCCCATCTAAAATTTCAGACATGCTGCAGGTCATGGGTAGGACGGTAATCTCACGTGTCCAAAATAGTGGGCGGGAGTGATTTCGGCCGAGCGCATCGGCGTTTAGGTGCTCGCGGTATATGAATGTTTTTCGGAGGCGGTTGTGTGGCGTCTCGGTGAAGTTACAAACCTACCCCAGTTTAGACTTCTGGGGGTCGGGCCGGTAGGCTTCACGGGTCAGAGTTAGGACGGTAATTTCCTTCTACCAAACATTGGTCTCGCGCAGTTTCGGGCAAGGAGAGGCTCTTTTGGCGCTTCGTTCAAAATTTTAAAACAGAAGCATTCACGTTTACAGTACTCTTGAACTATTAGGATTGACCTTAATAGACCTCGTTAAATTTGACCTTGTATGATTGAAAACCTCATTAAATTATGCGCTTCTTTTGAAATTTTGACTCTTGAAAATCCTATAACTACTATTATTTTGTAATGGAGGTGGTAAATTTGAATGTATTTTGTACACGACTATATGTTATTATGTACAAAAGCAAAGCAAAGATGCACCCTTAATTTAGGTATGATTTACAAATGCCATGATCTCGAATTCAAATAATTGAATGCACTTCATGTTGAATTCGAATATTTGAAACCACCTTAAGTTGAATTCAAACATATGCTAGTTCCTAGCTAGCTATTTAGAATGTTCACTATGTATCTTTTGTATGTATAATGTGCTTTACACACACAACATAAACTATAATCACGTTTATATTTGAATTGCTAAATCCATACATTGTTTGGATTTCAAAATACTGACTCTATGGATCAATTATGTCAAAAAATACAATACACATGCTCAAATTCGACAGAATATGGATGTTTGATACACCAATGATCGTTCCATACACGAATCGCAAATATCATGACCCCATCCAAATATTTGGATACAATTTATATTTTAAATTGATGTGTACATCAGTCTTTTACGCGTAGATTCACTCTCCCTCGACCCCTCCTCACACACGTGTTATCTTTCTCTCTCACACATACGCGCACACGCTGTATATCCATCGGCCTTCTCTCTCGCACATCCTCACACTCTCTCCCGAGGTGTCTCTCGTAGACACGCTGTCTATATATATCACCCTACCTCCCTCTATCTCACAACTATCTACGAGTCCTTTCACTAATCTATGTCACACGCATAGGCACGCACGATCTACATCGACCCTTTTCTCTATACATATACCTGCCTACGTGTCTCCCGAACGCTGAGGCCTATCTCGCATGCATTGTCGATCTCCACCTCTCTTACTAGTTGACGAATATGATTCCAGCAGAGCATTCAGTAGGATGTCCCTTACAGCTAGGTTGGATGCATGGTAATAAGAGACAAGGATTTACCTTAGTTCGGGCCCTTGCGATCCAGGAAATACCCTACCCCCGGTCATGTATATTTGTGAGTAGGGTGTGTACAGAGTACACTATCTGAATACCAAGGGATTCTGTGTATACTATCGACAAACTAGGCCCCGGGCTTGTATAAACATACCCGGGGCCTAGGGTTACAATTCCTAGCCAGCTTTGTGAGTGGACACAAAGTCCTTCGCGGCTCTGGTTTCTTTGTCTTGTGCGCAGGACGGAACCGACCGGGGGCCTCACCTTGGCCCACCAGACCTCACACACCCCTACCCCTAGGTCTCGGTATCTTGTCACACCCACACATGCATACCAGACACACACACCCCACATACTATTTCTGCTCATGTCTCTCTCCCCTTCTCCCTTGCATACACACACTCAAGACCACCATCTCTCGTCAAGACATATCCTATTCATCTCTATCTCTCTAGACCTCTCTCGTTTCTCGTGCTATCTATCTCTCATCGCACACACACCCCCTGTATCCGCGCCTGTCTCGAATACGTACACATACCCTCTCCAGGCCCTGCCAAATACGTAAACTACACATTCACACATGTTGCATCTTATCATGTGCTCCATTGATCTAAAAAGCCCTCTGTTCACGTTTACTTCACATACAAGATTCCATTTGAATTAGAACTACGCAAAGTGTGGCCAAAATTTATTTTATGAAATCTACATCTATACAATATTGCAAAGTTATATGGAGTACGAAAGTTAATTGCATGGTGCATCCAATGATATTTATTCCGCATTGTGAATGTTTATATTTTTATACTATGAAGTTAGTCATAATAAAGAGAAACGAAGAGCATCTCTCTCTCTCCCCATCGCCCCCCTCTCTACGCCTCATTCACGTACGCACATAAACTATCTCTAGGCCCTCTAAAAGTACGCCCCATCACATTCACGCATGTTCCATATTTCTCTCGCGAGATATACACCGACGATCACTGTATTTGAAGTGAAAGCACGATACGATCACTGGACTTCACAATACACTCACTACGGTCACCATATACGTTTTGTGGTTGTTATACAGTCACAGCCTCACCGTAGAGCTCTGTATTTGTTGAAGACACGATTAGTTGACCAGTTAAACAGTCCACGTGGCGCATCTAGTGTTGCATCATCAGCGCTCATCATCTCACTACAATAGGGCCCACCTGTCAGCGGGTATAAGAATGTAAACGATCAAAAATAAAATATTGCACGGTGGGTATCACTAGTAGAAGGGATTCGAAGTGGTGTGGACAAGGTGGCCTTGTATTGGTATGTTGTGTTGGTTGACTAGTTCTTTTAATACACAGGATCTAGTGTGGTGATTATACACACACGCACGCATGCACACGAACTGCATGCATGCAACACTCACACGCACACATGCACGCATGCATGCACACACACGCAGACACGCAGACACGCACGCATGCATGCACTCACCACACGACCAACACACACGCTCACGCTCAAGTGCTGAACCTACACGTGCATGCACACACATCAGGCCCAGACACATACATACACAGCCAGGTGGTTCGTGCGCAAGGGTTCGAGTCTTGTCGCGCCTGCGTAAATTTATGTTTATAATCACCGTCAAACGTATATAGTGACCCTAATGGCGTATTCTGAAGTCCGGTGACCGTATTATGCTTTCGCTTCAAATACAGTGACCGCCAGTGTATTTATCTCTTCTCTCGCTCTCTCCGTGGAGCCGACTAGGCCAACCTCCCACGCCTAAATTGGCGCACGCCACCCCAATATTGTTGTACTGGTTTCGTAAGAGCGAACAAGCATTCACGTCTACCGTATAAATGATGACCCACAAGTATAGGGGATCAATCGTAGTCCTTTCAATAAGTAAGAGTGTCGAACCCAACGAGAAGCAGAAGGAAATGACAAGCGGTTTTCAGCAAGGTATTCTCTGCAAGTACTGAAAGTAGCGGTAACAGATAGTTTTGATAGCAAGATAATTCGTAACAAGTAACAAGTAACAAGTATAATAAAGTGCAGCAAGGTGGCCCAATCCTTTTTATAGCAAACGACAAGCCGGAACGAACTCGTATAATAAGCAAAGCGTTCTCGAGGACACATGGGAATTTCATCTAGTCACTTTCATCATGTTTGTTTGATTCGCGTTCGCTACTTTGATAATTTGATATGTGGGTGGACCGGTGCTTGGGTGCTGTTCTTACTTGAACAAGCCTCCCACTTATGCTTACCCCCTCTCGCAAGCATCCGCAACTATGAAAGAAGAATTAAGATAACTCTAACCATAACATGAAACATATGGATCCAAATCAGCCCTTACGGAATAGTGCATAAACTAGGGTTTAAGCTTCTGTCACTCTAGCAACCCATCATCTAATTACTACTCCAGAATGCCTTCCCGTAGGCCCAAAGATGGTGAAGTGTCATGTAGTCGACGTTCACACGACACCACTAAAGGAAGCAACAACATACATATCATCAAAATATCGAACGAATACCAAATTCACATGATTACTTATGACAAGACTTCTCCCATGTCCTCAAGAACAAAAGTAACTACTCACAAATCATATTCATGTTCAAGATCAGAGGGGTATTGAATAGCATTAAGGATCTAAACATATAATCTTCCACCAAATAAACCAACTAGCATCAACTACAAGATGTAATCAACACTACTAGCAACCCACAGGTACCAATCTGAGGTTTTGAGACAAAGATTGAATACAAGAGATGAACTAGGGTTTGAGATGAGATGGTGCTGGTGAAGATGTTGATGAAGATTGGTCCTCCCATGATGAGAGGATCGTTGGTGATGTCGATGGCTTCGATTTCCCCCTCCTGGAGGGAAGTATCCCTGGCGGATTCACTCCGCCGGGGAGCAAAAGTGCTCCTGCCCAGGTTCCGCCTCGAGACGGCGGCGCTTCGTCCTGAAAGTCTTCTCTTGATTTTTTTTCTAGGACAAATGGCTTTATATAGCAGAAGGAGTGGGCCAGACGCCAGCCAGGGGCCACACAAGGCATCAGTGCGCGCCTTGTTGCCTTGTGGGCAACTGGTGGGTCCCCTCTGGTATTTATTTTCTCCAGTATTTTTTATATATTCAATAAAAAATCTCCGTGAAGTTTCAGGTCAGTTGGAGCTCTGTAGAATAGGTATCTCTGATGTGGCTATTTCAGGTCCAGAATTCCAGCTGCCGGTATTCTCCCTCTTCATGTAAACCTTGCAAATTAAGAGAGAAAAGGCATGAGAATGGCATTATAAAGTTTAATAATGATCAAAAACATAATAAATAATAGTAGGAAATCATGATGCAAATTGGACGTATCAACTCCCCCAAGCTTAGACCTCGCTTGACCTCAAGCGAAAAGTCGAAATCGATGATCATGACCACATGTTTAGAGAGAGAGACGTCGATAAAAATAAAATACGGACATGGAGCATCATGATGTTTATTATAACAGCAATATATCATCATAAAACTTCTCATGAAAAAGTGACAATTCATCCACAAGTTAAAGTATGAACCATAAACCAAATTGAAAACTAACAGACTATGATCTCAGTCACTGAAGCAATTGCAATTCATCATATTATCAAAAAGAGTCGATGTAAGAGCTTTGTTTAGCAAGTTCACATACTCAACTATCATTTAGTCTTCTATGATTGCTGGCACTCACGTCATACTTATGGAGCAAAAGTTTCAGTCGAACACATAGAAAGGTAGGGGCTTATAATTTCGCCTCCCAACGTATTTACCTCAAGGGTAATGTCAACAATAATAACTCATGATCACCTACATTCAACTGGATATATATGCATGGATCAATCCCCACCACATGATGTTTGCCAAAAGAGAAACTAAAAACGGAATAGAGAAGAATACTATTGACTCTTGCATGAAAGTAAATACATAAAGTAAAAGATAGGCCCTTCATAGAGGGAAGCAGAGGTTGTCATGCACTTTTGTTTTTGGATGTGCAAGCTCTTAATGTAAAGGAACGCCACTTTATATTGCCCCTTGTGATAGCGACCTTTATTACGCAGTCTATCGCTTTTATTGCTCCACCATCACAAAATCGTACAAAGCTTATTTTCTCTTACAATAAAAGTTCATACATATTTAGGAGCAATTTTTATTGCTTTTGCACCGATGACAACTTACTTGAAGGATCTTATTCAATCCATAGGTAGATATGGTGGACTCTCATGGCATGAAACTGGGTTTAAGGGTTTTGGATGCACAAGTAGTATCTCTACTTAGTACAGAATTTTGGCTAGCAAAGGATAGGGGGCAAACACCACATGTTAGAGGATCCAGAACAATATAACTTCTATGTGAATATAAGCAAACATAACCCATTACGTTGTCTTCCTTGTTTAACGTCGACTAATTGACATAGAATATTTGATGGGGGCTCACAATCATAAAAGACGTCCAAGATAGTGTATTTATATGTGAGACCTCTCTTCCTTTATTACATTTTCATGAATTGCTACAATGACCAATGCTATGTTTGTCAACTTCCAACAAGTTTTATCAATTATACCCTTTTTTTATGTGAAGTCATCACTCCCCATGGGATTAGCATATGATCTTATTTTTATTCTTTCTTTATTTCTAAGATTGGATCATCAAAAGTAAAAACACTCAACTCAAACTACTCTTTATTATATAACTTTCGCACACAATTACATAGATAGATAGATCACAAAGCAAACACTCAAAACTAAATCATACTAAAACTTTATTCCTCTAAATTAGGAAATAACTAAGGATCGAACTAAGATAGATAATGGTGATAAAAAGTGATGGTGATACGATACCGGGGTGCCTCCCCCAAGCTTGGCACAAGCCAAGAGGAGTGCCCATACCCGTGTACTTAAGTCTCCTTCTTCGGTGATGGTGGTGATGGTGAGGTGGTGGGCTTGTCCTCCGTCTTCCAAGGCATATGCTCTCCATCATAAAAGGACAAACATGTTTCTGTAGTTCTGAAATTTGCAGCCAAACTCATACCTTTGAACTTGGCCTCATACTCAAAATTTTGGTTCTGTAGATCATATATTTGGGCCTGAAGATAATCAATCCGATCATTGAGCTTGAAGATGACGTCCCCAATATTCTTGCCGTCCACTTTGTGCTCACGGATGAATTCCGTGATCATGGAGTGGTTAGCACAAAGTCCGCGCTCCACCAGGCCCTGGCACTTAAAGATCTCCTGTTCCACCGCTTCCAGCCTAGCCTTCTCGCTCCCGGTCTTCTTAGGTCCTTGAACGTCCCGGATGTGGAGCACCCCCACACGCATCTCAGTGGCTTGACGGTGCTTCATCACCTCCGGTAGGTACGGGTTGATGACCTTCTCATAGAACTTGTCCTTGGACGAGCTTGGAGACGTCATGGCGACCTAGATCTGTCAGAAAAATACCCTGAAACAAGAACAGAGGAGAAACTTGCGATACGGTGGTCAAAACATATGGGAGTATATATAAAGAATTTTTATCTTGCAAAACAAGCATACGGGAAGAAAACGGAGTCGGGAAGGCACACGTAGGGCCCACAAGGCATCACGGCGCGCCCCAGGGGGGGGCGCGCCCTGTTGCCTTGTGGGCGACTTGTGGGTCCCCTCGGCTATTTCTTATTTTTGTAATTTTTCTAATATTTCAAAACTGACAGAAATATTTTTTATGGAATTTTTGGAGTCGGTTTATTTACCGTATCACATACCTACCCCTTTTCAGGGTTCTGGAGCATTCCGGAAGGACTCTTTGATGTGTTCCTCTGGTGTAATTGTTTCAATAATATTAATTTCAACATTAATGGGCGTACCTGAGATATAATGTTTAATTCTTTGCCCATTAACCACTCTCGGATTATTTCCTTCGGAGTTGTTTATTTTGATGGTTCCGGAGCGATAAACTTCTTCGATGATATACGGTCCTTCCCATTTAGAGAGAAGTTTTCCTGCAAATGTCGGGGTACGACCATCTATGGGGCCATGCAGCCCCTTGTGGTTCGGCGGGGGAGGTCGACGTGCACAAAGAGCATGGACAATGGGAAGCGCGAGGGATTTACCCAAGTTCGGGCCGCTGAGAAGCGTAAAACCCTACTCCTGCCTTTGGTGTATTGATGGTGCAGAAGCACAGTACAAGGAGCGCATGTCTCGGCAAGGCGCGGGGGGAGCAGCTACGCGAGACGTGCTTGTGTTTTAAAAAGGGTCCGAATCCCCTAAACTGTTGCCTTGGCCCTCCTTTTATAGTTCAAGGGGTTACCACAGTGGCAAAACAGTAATTATATAGTGATTAGATAGCAAACAGTGCTATCGTACCTAACTCTGCCAATTTAGGACAAAGGCATTAAATGCGACGCTAGGTGTCATGTGGAGAGGTAGTCCCGGCAAGGTTTCTGCACCGCTTGCCCAACTACCTCGTATGCCTCTTGGACGGGTGTCGTTAGGGGCAAATCTCGTCCCAGCGTGCTGACACGTGCCCGACAAGCCTCACCAACCAACCTCCGCGGTCGACACCTCACGCATCAGCGAACACCTGTGCAGCGAGGTGGAGGGCTGGCTTAAGCTTGCCGGCACGGAGCTTGCCGGGTCTTCACCTTGCCGGTTCAGCCTTGCCGGCAAGGAATGTCTTTGGTGTAAAACTTGATGCTTTTTCTTTATCTTCTCTCCAGTAGCTTTTGTAGCTGGGTCTTGCTTTTGCCGGCTCTGCCTTGCCGGGAAGAGGCTTCTCCCCAGCGCATATTTTGCCTTTGTTGAATGACTCAGTGCTTGTCGGGCGTATTGCTTGTCGGGCGAACTGGTTCCTTGTTGGGGACGCCTTATGGCAACCCTAATGTGGTGCAATCCCAAGTCCAGAAAGTTGGTGAGGCCCTGGTTCTCACTACACCGACAGCAAAGAATCTCAAACGAGAATTGTATAATAAAACATGATCACCTACTTTGAATTCCCGTTTTTGAATTCTCTTATCATGCCATCTTTTGACTTTTTCTTTAAACAACTTGGCATTTTCATAAGCTTGGGTTCTCCATTCTTCTAGAGAGCTAATATCAAATAACCTCTTTTCACCAGCAAGTTTAAAATCATAATTGAGTTCTTTAATTGCCTAATAAGCTTTGTGTTCTAGTTCAAGAGGTAAATGACATGCTTTTCCATATACCATTTTATACGGAGACATACCCATAGGATTTTTATATGCAGTTCTGTAAGCCCATAATGCATCATCAAGTTTCTTAGACCAATTCTTTCTGGATCTATTAACGGGCTTTTGCAAAATCAATTTTATTTCTCTATTAGTTAATTCAACTTGACCACTAGACTGAGGATTATAAGGAGATGCAATTCTATGGTTAACATCATATTTAGCAAGCAACTTACGGAAAGCACCACGAATAAAATGTGAACCACCATCAGTCATTAAATATCTAGGGAGTCCAAACCTCGGGAAAATGACTTCTTTAAGCATTTTAATAGAAGTGTTATGATCAGCACAACTAGTTGGAATAGCTTCTACCCACTTAGTAATGTAATCAACAACAACTAAAATATGAGTATATCCGTTGGATTTAGAAAAAGGTCCCATATAATCGAAACCCCAAACATCAAATGGTTCAATAACAAGTGAATAATTCATAAGCATTTCCTGACGTCTACCAACATTACCAATTCTTTGACATTCATCACAAGAGAGGACAAACTTACGTGCATCCTTGAAAAGAGTAGGCCAAAAAAAACCAGATTGTGATACCTTGTGTGCAGTTCGGTCTCCCGCATGGTGTCCTCCATATGCCTCGGAGTGACACTTACGTAGGATTTGTTCCTGTTCATGCTCAGGTACACAACGTCTAATAATACCATCTACTTCTTCTTTATATAAATGTGGGTCATCCCAAAAGTAATGTCTTAAATCAAAGAAGAACTTTTTCTTTTGTTGGTATGTAAAGCTAGGTGGTATGTATTTAGCAACAATGTAATTAGCATAGTTTGCATACCAAGGAGTATTACGAGAAGCATTTATCACAGCTAATTGTTCATCAGGAAAATTATCATTAATAGGAAGTGGGTCATCAAGAACATTTTCCATTCTAGACAAATTATCAGCCACGGGATTCTCAGCTCCCTTTCTATCAACAATATGCATATCAAATTCTTGTAGCAAAAGAACCCACCTAATAAGTCTAGGCTTAGCATCTTTCTTTTCCATAAGATATTTAATAGCAGCATGATCAGTGTCAATAGTAACTTTGGAATCAACAATGTAAGATCTAAATTTATCACATGCAAACACAACTGCTAAAAATTCTTTCTCAGTAGTAGCATAATTTCTTTGAGCACTGTCTAGAGTTTTACTAGCATAATGGATAACATTTAATTTCTTATCAACTCTTTGCCCTAGAACAGCACCAACAGCATAATCACTAGCATCACACGTAATTTCAAAGGGTAGGTTCCAATCAGGTGGTTGAACAACAGGTGCAGAAATTAAGGCTTTCTTAAGTACTTCAAAGGCTTCTACGCAATCATCATCAAAAACGAATGGAACATCTTTTTGCAACAGATATGTAAGAGGTCTAGAAATTTAAGAGAAGTCTTTTATAAACCTTCTATAGAAACCAGCATGACCAAGGAAACTTCTTATACCTTTGATATCTTTAGGACATGGCATTTTCTCAATAGCATCAACTTTAGCTTTATCAACTTCAATACCTCTTTCAGAAATTTTATGCCCAAGGACTATACCTTCATTTACCATAAAGTGGCACTTCTCCCAATTCAAGACAAGATTAGTTTCTTCACATCTCTGCAAAACTCGATCAGGGTTGCTTAAGCAATCATCAAAAGAAGTTCCGTAAACGGAGAAATCATCCATGAAAACCTCAACAATCTTTTCACAAAAGTTAGAGAATATAGTAGTCATATATCTTTGTAAGGTAGTAGGTGCATTACATAAACCAAAAGGCATACGACGATAAGCATAAGTTCCAAAAGGACAAGTAAAGGTGGTTTTCTCTTGATCTTCAGGTGACATAGGTATTTGAGACAAACCAGAATAACCATCTAGGAAACAAAAGTGTGTGCTTAGATAATCTTTCTAACATTTGATCAATAAAAGGCAAGGGGTAATGATCTTTTCTAGTAGCTTTATTTAATTTCCTGAAATCAATTACCATCCTATAACCAGTTACAATTCTTTGCGGGATAAGTTCATTTTTATCATTAGGAACAACGGTAATACCTCCTTTCTTAGGAACACAATGAACAGGACTTACCCATCTACTATCAGCTATGGGATAAATTATACCTGCTTCCAGAAGCTTTAATATTTCAGTTCTTACCACATCTTTCATTCTAGGATTCACCCTTCTTTGATGATCAACAACGGGTTTAGCATCTGGCTCCATATGAATTTTATGCTGACATAAAGTGGGACTAATGGCCTTAAGATCATCAAGAGTATATCCAATAGAGGCATGGTGCTTCTTCAGAGTTTTAAGTAATCTCTTTTCTTAATGCTCTGAAAGGTTAGCACTAATAATAACAGGATATATTTTATTTTCATCAAGAGAAGCATATTTAAGAGTATCAGGTAATTGCTTTAATTCAAACACATGATCACCCTTGGGTGGAGGTGGGTCTCCCAAGATTTCAACAGGCAAATTATGTTTCAGAATAGGTGCTTGTTTAAAGAACAGCTCATCTATTTCATTTCTCTCATTCATATTCATATCATTCTCATGCTCAAGCAAATATTGTTCTAATGGATCAGTGGGAGGCACAGCAATAGAGGCAAGACCAATAATTTCATCTTTATTGGGTAATTCTTTATCATGAGGTTGTCTACGAAATTTAGAGAAATTAAAGTCATGAGACATCTCACCAAAATTAACACTAACAATTTCTTCTGTGCAATCAATCTTAGCATTAACTGTATTCAAGAAAGGTCTACCAAATATAATTGGACAAAAATCATCTTGTGGTGATCCAAGAACAAGAAAATCAGTAGGGTATTTGATCTTACCACACAAGACTTCAACATCTCTAACAATCCCAAGTGGTGCAATAGTATCTCTATTTGCAAGCTTAATAGTAACATCAATATCTTCAATCTCAATAGGTGCAATATCATTCATGACTTCTTGATAGATAGTAAACGGAATAGCACTCACACTAGCACCAATATCACATAAACCATGATAGCAATGATCTCCAATTTTAACAGCAATAACAGGCATGCCAATTACAGGTTTGTTTTTATCTTTAGTGTCTGGTTTAGCAATTCTAGTTGCCTCATCACAGAAATATATGACATGTCCATCAATATTATCAACCAAAAGATCTTTAACCATTGCGACACTAGGTTCAACTTTAATTTGTTCAGAAGGTCCAGGTGTTCTAATATTACTCTTATTAGCCATAGTTGGAGCTTTAGCATGTTCCTTAATCCTAACAGGGAAAGGAGGTTTCTCAATATAAGCAGTAGGCACAACTGGATCAACATGGTAAACAATTGTTTCTTCTTTAACACTAACAGGTTCTTCATTCAATTCAATAGGTGGATGATATTTAAACCATTTCTCCTTAGGGAGATCAACATGAGCAGCAAAAGATTCACAAAAGGTAGCTACTATCTCAGAGTCAAGTCCATATTTAGTACTAAACTTATGAAAAGCATCAGTTTCCATGAAAGATTTAACACAATCAAACTCAATATTTATTCCTGACTCATTACCTTTGTCAATTTCCCAATCTTCAGAGTTACGTTTAATTCTTTCTAGAAGATCCCATCTGGATTCAATAGTTCTCTTCATAAAGGAACCAGTAGAAGAAGTATCGAGCATGGATCGATCATTACAAGAAAGGCGAGCATAATTTTTTTGAAGAATTATTTCTCTTGAGAGCTCATGATTGGGGCATGTGTGCAACATATACTTAAGCCTCCCCCAAGCTTGAGCGATACTTTCTCCTTCACGAGACAAAAAATTATATATATAATTCCGATCATGATGAACCAAATGCATAGGATAAAATTTCTGGTGGAATTCCAGCTTCAACCGGTTCCAGTCCCATGTTTTAGTATCATCACATAGCCTATACCATGTCAATGCCTTTCCCTCCAAAGATAAAGGGAATACTTTCTTCTTAACTCCATCTCCGGATAAACCTGCAAGCTTAAACAATCCACAAATTTCATCCACATAGAGCAAGTGCATATCGGGATGTACCGTTCCATCTCCTGCATAAGGATTAGCTAGCAGTTTCTCTATCATACCCGAAGGAATTTCATAATAAATATTTTCAGTAGGTTCAATAGGTTGAGGAGCAACTCTTATTTCTTCCGGTCGAGGTGAAGATACCGCGAACAAGCCCCTCAAAGGATTGCTTTCCATAGTGACAAGTGACAATAAATTTCAGCACGTAATATAAATGTTTCCTTACCAAATTCCACTCACCAAAGGTGCTTCACTCCCCGGCAACAGTGCCAGAAAAGAGTCTTAATGACCCACAAGTATAGGGGATCAATCGTAGTCCTTTTGATAAGTAAGAGTGTCGAACCCAACGAGGAGCAGAAGGAAATGACAAGCGGTTTTCAGCAAGGTATTCTCTGCAAGTACTGAAAGTAGCGGTAACAGATAGTTTTGATAGCAAGATTCATAACAAGTAACAAGTAACAAGTATAATAAAGTGCAGAATGGTGGCCCAATCCTTTTTATAGCAAAAGACAAGCCGAAACGAACTCGTATAATATGCAAAGCGTTCTCGAGGACACATGGGAATTTCATCTAGTCAATTTCATCATGTTTGTTTGATTCACGTTCGCTACTTTGATAATTTGATATGTGGGTGGACCGGTGCTTGTGTGCTGTTCTTACTTGAACAAGCCTCCCACTTATGATTACCCCCTCTCGCAAGCATCCGCAACTACGAAAGAAGAATTAAGATAACTCTAACCATAGCTTGAAACATATGGATCCAAATCAGCCCCTTACGGAATATCGCGTAAACTAGGGATTAAGCTTCTGTCACTCTAGCAACCCATCATCTAATTACTACTCCACAATGCCTTCCCTTAGGCCCAAAGATGGTGAAGTGTCATGTAGTCGACGTTCGCACGACACCACTAAAGGAAGCAACAACATACATATCATCAAAAAATCGAATGAATACCAAATTCACATGATTACTTATGATAAGACTTCTCCCATATCCTCAAGAACAAAAGTAACTACTCACAAATCATATTCATGTTCAAGATCAGAGGGGTATTGAATAGCATTAAGGATCTGAACATATAATCTTCCACCAAATAAACCAACTAGCATCAACTACAAGATGTAATCAACACAACTAGCAACCCACAGGTACCAATCTGAGGTTTTGAGACAAAGATTGAATACAAGAGATGAACTAGGGTTTGAGATGAGATGGTGCTGGTGAAGATGTTGATGAAGATTGGTCCTCCCACGATGAGAGGATTGTTGGTGATGTCGATGGCTTCGATTTCCCCCTCCCGGAGGGAAGTGTCCCCGGCGGAATCGCTCCGCCGAAGAGCAAAAGTGCTCCTGCCCAGGTTCCGCCTCGAGACGGCGGCGCTTCGTCCCGAAAGTCTTCTCTTGATTTTTTCTAGGGCAAATGGCTTCATATAGCAGAATGAGGGGGCCAGACACCAGCCAGGGGCTCCACAAGGCATCAGGGCGCGCCCAAGGGGGGCCGCGTCCTGTGGCCTTGTGGGCAACTGGTGGGTCCCCTCTGGTATTTCTTTTCTCCAGTATATTTTATATATTCAATAAAAAATCTCCATGAAGTTTCAGGTCAATTGGAGCTCTGTAGAATAGGTATCTCTGATGTGGCTGTTTCAGGTCCAGAATTCCAGCTGCCGGTATTCTCCCTCTTCATGTAAACTTTGCAAATTAAGAGAAAAAAGGCATGAGAATGGCATTATAAAGTTTAATAATGATCAAAAACATAATAAATAACAGTAAGAAATCATGATGCAAATTGGACGTATCAATAAACTCTAGATATGAGTTACAAATGCTATGATGATGAATACAAATATTTGAATCCACTTTATGCCGAATTTCTCTCTGTAGGCCCTCCAAAAGTACGTCCCTACACGTTCTCTCATGTTATATCTAACAACTATGCAATACAGTACTACTATACTCTAACACAATAAATCATATGTATTTTAAGTTTTAGATCTCCTATTGTTACTTCAATTATTCATGTTGCATACATTAAAATTGAGTTGAAATGTATGGCTAGTATCATCTAGTGATCTAAAAGGTCCGATTACACACACACATGACACAAAAAAAAGGGCACACTACACATTCAAGCATTTCACATCTTTCTCTCGGTCTCTTTGTCAAACCGACTATGCCAAACTACCCTGCCTACCGCGCGGGAAAAGACCCGGCCTCGCCTATTTAATCGGGTTTGTATCAATGGATCGCGCGAAACAGCAAAACCAAGTGGTACAAGAGTAGTACAAGACTACCACATAGTACTAGTATAGTAGTACAGTACAAGTTACAGTTCACTGGGCCGTCGTGTCTTGTACCCCTCCATCGTAAGAGTGGAGCGCTCGCTTTCATAAATGTTCTACTCACTTTCGCCGACATGTGGGACATCCAGCATCCGGGTCCACATGCCATGCACCAAATAACAGTGCAGAGCAACAGGGGGACACACCCCGGTAATGGCGCCGCAGTAGTAATGAGCAATGAGGCGTCAAATCACAAAGCTGCAGCTTTCCCGTAGTATAAGTTGGAGGGACGAAGCAACCATCATTTGACTCTTCGTTGAAGTTGCTTCTGCCTTTGTTCTGCCTCATGTGGTCATGTGGGACGCAGATTGGCTTGGTACATGACTGACATGTGGGCCCTCATGTTAGCAAACCGTGAGGCCAACCTCCCCCGCCTTCCGCGCGGCAAAAGCACCTCCTCTTTACTAATCAAAACCAAGTGGTACGCTTAAGGCATCCACAATGTGTAGCCAAATTGTAAAATAGCTTTTGGCATCGATGGGAACCATTGTGGAGGGTGCTGCGAAAGCCAAAAAAAGAGGGAACCAGAACTCAGTGGTGCGCCGATGCCAACTTGATTGAAGGAATAAAAAAATGCAACCTCTCTCCTCTTTCTCCCTTGCATGGACGCATGCATAGAGCATAGAGTCTACTCCCTTCTACTATCACAAATCACAAAGCAATGAGGCGTCAAATCACAAAGTCACGGGCGAAGCAACCATATTTTCACTCTTCGCTGAATCCGCTTCTCCATCGTCTTCTTCCAGAAACGACCTTTCCCACAGTAAGCTGGACGGACAAAGCTATTGTGCTACATTTAATAATATAGGAAATCCTGCATCTACTCCAACCTAGGAGTATTTTAAAAATTCATCTGTCTTTCCTATGACATCAAACACACAATCCTAATCCTATACTCCAATCCAAGCCATTCCCATCCAAAGAGAACAATCCTATATTTTTGCGATTCCTGCGTTTTGAGGATCCAGCAAATCAAATAGGCCAAGGTGATTCTGGCTGGTTGAGTGGTGGAGCCCAATGGTAACATCTCGTTTGATCATGACTGTGTTTCAAATTTAGCTCGGACATCCACGGCTACGCAACATTCACCAAGTAGTACCAGTTACTCAATGGTTACAAATATAGTACTAGTACTTATTAGTGACAAGACCAAACGTACATAGAGAATTATATGATTTAAAAATTCTCGTATGTGCATCAATAGGCCAGCGAAAGCCTAGATAAGAGGTACTACTGTACTACTTGTTTGATGGCGTGTGCAAGACATGCCGGGCACGTCCCAGCACCTTCCTCGCCAAGAAGCTTCTCCATGAACGTAGCGTCGGCAGGGTAACGACATGACGCCGGTCCACTTTCATGTCGAAGCTGAAGTCACACCCTTCTCGTTGATGCAACCGCCGGCGATTCGCCTCCTGGACTATCTTCCTCACAACGCCATCGGGGACGACCATCTCCCACTCTGTTTCATTGGGACGTAGATCGATGAGCGGTGCCAGCCCTGAACTGCACACCGGCATTTCCATTGGTTGCACAGGTTGGACGGGTACCCGATGTAGAAGAGCCTTTCCGACAGTAAACCGGTGCCCGTGTAAGGGTACACGGTCATGTTCAAGTCCCCTTGCGGCAGCTCGAGCTCGAACGACGTGGTCACGTCGCATCCAACGATCACGGTGACACGACAGTTGCTGTCTCCTACGGACTTCTTGGATGCCAAGAAGGCGGTTCTCTCGGCTTCCAGGCGGCACTTCCGAACGACATGACCGTCGTCTACCTCAATGGTGCACTCCGAACGCACTTTGTCGAAGCCACAATGATCGCGATATCGTCGACGTCACCATAATGGGGAAGGAAGTCAAATAGAAAGTTTATTAGCGCGATGATTGCGGCCGGAGGGGTGAAGAGGATGCCTTTTTACGGGATTTAGTAGAAAATTCTGCGTCATTATAATCGGGATTTCCATCGATGTATCGCGCGAAGGCAAAGAACCAAGTGTTATCTTCACAATTTTTTTTGAGGGGGTTATCTTCACAAGTTTAAAACGAGGAAAAGGAATACTCATAGCACGCCTGTCGCGTTCACATCAGACTAGCACACGGTCGATCTACGCCGCCGCTCAACGCCAACCGGCTTGGCATTTCACTGGCATGTGGGAACGCATGTCAGCAATCTGACCATGGGCCAAACTAGCCCGCCCCATCGTCGCTATTTCCTCCACGCGTGTGGTTCGGCCAAAATTTTCGCTCGCTTTTTTTTTGAGAAAGTATGCTTGTATTCAAATCAGGAAATAATACAAAGAAAGTTTTCGCTCGCTGATGCACGAGGCAGTGAGGGGAACGAGGACGGAATTTAATGCATTGAGCCTAAGCGTTTTGGGATTATCTGATTTTCGTAAGGTGACTTATACATCTAGACGGAGGGAGAAATCGCATGTGATCAAACCAAACTCAGCCATCCAATCGCTGACACCAAATTTTCTTCGATACAATATGTTTATAAGGCCGATTTATTAAATATAAATATGTTTTTACACAGCAAATGATCCCTAAAAACAACAACATAAAGAAAAACTATCACTGCTCACGGAATGAGTCGGCCTCGTCGTCTTTGGCTGCCAGCGCGAACCAGCCGGAGCTGCCGACGTGTGTCTCCGCGGCGTGGTTGTCCTCGGCCTCCAGCTACTCGTTCATGCGGAGCGTGATGGCGCTCTGCACGGACGCGAGCACCGCCCGGTTCACATCCATGATGATCGGTTCCGCCTGCAGGAGGGCCTCAATGGCAGCGGCATCCGCGCGCTCTGCGTCGAGTTGAGACTCCACTGCCCGGTTCAAGTCCACGATGTCCGGTTCCGCCTATAGGAGGGCCTAGATGGCAGTGGCATCAGTGCGCTCCACGTCGAGTTGAGCCTCCGCCGCCCGGTTCACGACCACGACATCTGGTTCCGCCTGCAGGAGGGCCTCGATGGCAGCGGCATCCGCGCGCTCCACGTCGAGTTGAGCCTCCACCGCCCGGTTCACGACCACGACATCCGGTTCCGCCTGCAGGAGGGCCTCGATGGCAGCGGCATCCGCTCGCTCCGTGTCGAGTTGAGCCTCTACCGCCCGGTTCATGACCACGACATCCGGTTCCGCCTGCAGGAGGACCTCGATGCCAGTGTCATCCGCGCGCTCTGTGTCGAGTTGAGCCTCCACCACCTGGTTCACAACCACGACATCCGGTTCTACCTGCAGGAGGGCCTCGATGGCAGCGGCATCCGCACGCTCCTCGTCGAGTTGAGCCTCCACCGCCCGGTGCTTCTTTAGGATCGCCAGGTTGAACCGCTGGTCTGCCTGCACCATGGGGGACCCGGACGCTGGCACGAAGTCGACGTCCATCGTCTCCTTCGCTGTGGGGGCCTTCTGCGCCGCGACCTCTGCCATGAACATTGGATCGCCTTCCTCCTCGGAGCTCGGCTCCAGAGGACTTGGGGATTGGCCCGCTGCAAAGCGAGCTTGGGAACGGAGGTCTGTGGCGCCTACCGCCGCCGTGATTTCTGCGCGGCGCTCCAGCGTCAACATCTTGTATTACGTGATCTTGCTATGCACCATGGCTATCCGGTGAACTAGGGGATGACTGATGTGGGCTAGGGGATCGAAAGGTGGGAGAATGGGCTGGGAGGTGGGGTTTTGGGGCAGTGGTGACCGGCCGACAAGTAGCTGGTGTAGGCCAAGCAGCGAAGGTTCCGGTGTGAATAGTGGTACCGGTGATGACCGGTCAATCGGTTTTGACGGTATGGAGTTTGCAAAGCCGGACGGCTGGAGCCTGGAGAGTTGTGGGGTGGGATGGGACCAAAGTTTCGGAGTTTGACGTCATAGACGTCCGGACCTCCCCACCGTTTGGTCTGTGGGATTTGTTTTTTTGAGATGCTGTAGGTGGGATTCGTATCCGAAAAGACTCTTCCGTGATCGAGCGTGCCAACACGCGGATCCCCTTCTCGCAATCTTAATCAACTTCTGACCAAGTCTGTTTCTTTCCGAATTAATAACTGCAGCCGTTTCCATGTATTTACAGTGGCCCCACCTCCTCCTTTGACGATACAAGCAGCACATGGTTGCATGCACGTTGGCCCACTCTACTTTCCATTTAATCCTCGTCTGGTGAATGCGCATGGACCTGTCCATCCCCAATTAATCGCCCCCTTGATTTTCACTTGGGTGGGGCCCGCCTTTCCTTAATTATCAATAATACACCCTGATGAACTTACTTAATTAGGACAAGCCCAGCCAGTCGGAAATCGTGTGCTCTGACGCGCGCGCGTGCGTTAGCCATTTCCGTATCAATGGATTGCTTGAAGCAGCAAACCCAAGTGTTACGTACACAATAGGAGTACTTGAAGTATAGAAGTTCATTCCCTCCAAAAAAATACGTATGGAAGTTCAAAAGGAACTGACGGTGTACATCACACTTGTCGCGTTCGCGTTGCACTCCGACACGGTCGGTCCGGCACATCGCTCACCGAATGGAACGCGCTTCGTCTTGCATTTTCGCTCATTTGCGGGACCGCAGTTGAGAGCAAACCGTTGGTAGGCAAACTTTCCTCTCCATCTCCCCCTCCCCCCGCCCGCGTCGGCTGAATTTAGAACAGAGAAACGACTGATGTAAAAAAACACTAGAAGAGAGAGACGAGGAGGGAGAGATTGTAGCATGCATGCCAAGAAATTTGTTGAGAGTGTGAGGTGGGCCATGTGTTAATAAGCACTCCATCTTCTAGTGCAGATGCCTCCGTCCTGGTTTATTGGTCCCCTTCATATTTTGTGTCAAATTTTGACCTTAGATTTAACTAAAATAATATTAATGCATGTCACCGAAAATAATATCATTGGAAACTATGTTCAAATACGAATCGAACGATATAATTTTTGATGACATGCATTAAAAAAATTTGAGTTGAAATTATGGTCAAAATTTGGCACGAAAAACAAAGGTAGTACTACTTCCGTCCTGGTTTATTGGTCCTCATTGTATTTTGTGCCAAATTTTGACCAAAGATTTAACTAATAAAATGTTAATGCATGTCACCAAAAATTATATCATTGGCTTCGTATTTGAACATAGTTTTCGATGATATTATTTTTTATGACATGCATTAATATTTTGTTAGTTAAATTTATGGTCAAAATTTGACACAAAATACGAAGAGGACCAATAAACCAGGACGGAGGTAGTACTAGTACTAGTACTCCTACTGCTATTGGACTGGCTAGACGTGGCGAAATCCTAGTAGCAAGCGCATGCGCGAGAACAAATATTCACGTGTTTGAATACAAATTGGAATCCATTTTCTGTTTGAATACAAATTTATGTACGTGCTTGTACATGGTTTATTGTAAGTTGAAAAGCGAAATGAAGATTGAATGCGATTTGCAAATGCTATGATCACCGGTTCAAATATTTGAATCCACTTTAGGTTGAATTCTAATATTTGAAACTTTTTTTAGGTTGGATTCAAGTACCAAGTGTCTTCTTATGCACAATGTGTCTCACACACCCAACATAGAGTGTTGTCACATTTTTTTCTTTGACGCACGCTCTCTCTGTATTGCACACCCACTCGATCTCTCTCGGTTTCATCTCAGGGTCTCTCTCTCTCTCTCTCTCTCTCTCTCTCTCTCTCTCTCTCGCACACACACGCATAACACCTCTCTTCCTCTTTGTGCATGTCACACATGATCTACCTCTTGAGGTATCGGGATTGTATCTCGCTCATCAGGTCGCTCTTCGACACACGCCTAGGTCACTCTACCATGCATTAATTGTAACCAAGCCTTTCATCTATCTTTTTTAAGCATACATTCATCTTTCTCTAGACCCCTATGTACATCGGTCGATCGATCGATCTCCAGACCCACCCTAGTCCTCTTTCAATCGATCTACAGCTAGATGGTACATGACCGACTAGCGTACACACAAACACGCCCCCCACTCTCCACCTCACACGATCATTTCTATCATAGACACACACCAAAACCTTGATTTGCATGACACACACTCGATCTCTCCACATCTATCGATCTCGTCAAGGTGTGTCGGGTCATGAACCAAAGGGGTTTGTCACTACTAAGATGGGGAGCTACACGTAATGGACGGCTCACAAAACCGACCTAGGTAACTATTTTTCCAAGCAACTTACATAGTATAGTTACTACAGCCGGAACATGGTAAGTTGGACACCTAAATGCGAGCACGGAGTGGGCACACCTCAATTATTCCTTCAAACAGTCGGACACCTCAATCAACACACCTCAAATACATACAAAGATAGGCAACACACATTGTCCGGCTACTTAATCAAGCGTTACGCTTCACGAGTTCAAAAGGAAAGGGCGGTACACTAATTATACTGGTACATATGCTAGTATGAATAACTGTTGTACACGTGGGCTACAAGGGTGGATATAGGTGAGGTGCCAACATCATACTAAATGCTTTCGGTCTTACGCTCTACAAGTGTTATGGTTTACATGTTCGAAATGAAAAGGCGGTGCACTGACAGCACCCCTGTCGCGTTCACGTCGCACCCCCAGACGGTTGGTCCGGCATGCTCTTCTGACCCAAGGGAACGCGGGTCACCTTGCTTTGTCACTGACATGTGGGATTGCATGTGAGCAAAGGGCATCTGCGACGTTGCCACGCCCGCAGCTGACTACCCTGGCCCACAAAAAACCCTCGTCCCTCGCCCGCGTGTGTCCCCCCCCCCCTGGCGCCAGCTGCCCGCATTCATGCCGTCCGTCCGCATGCCACCATTAAGTAGGCTCGCCGCCCGAGGTACGAACTCCGGCGACTCATTGATGCACCCGGACGCTTGGCCCTAACCGGTATGCGCTACTTAAAGGCGGTAAAACCCAGCTAAACTCCACACCAGGGCACATCCTCCTCCCTGGCACCACATCCACCATGACCGCGGGCGGGAACGCTCTGCGGGAGAGCTTGTCTTCGGAGATGAAGCTCGAGGTCGCCGCCCTTGCTCAACCCGCCGCTCGCAACGCAATGCCGGCGTAGTCGGACATGGACGCGGCCGCACAAGCGCTGGCCGCGCCGGCGGCCAAGGACAAGGCCTCCGCCAGCCGCGCATTCTACGTGCTGCCGTCCAACGTTTGGGGGCGCATATGGCACATGAACGGCAACGCACCGTCTACGTCCATCATCGACCTCACGTCCACCGGCACCACCGAGGTCGCGGACTCCTCCGAGGATGAGTAGGGCATGGGAGGCGGCAGGGCATGGTGTCCCAAGTGGGCCGGTCCGTCTCCCGTGTTCTACTCTTCCTCGCCAGAGACTGCACCTTTACTTCACGGGTCTTGAACCCCGCCGCCATTCATGGAGACGGCAGATGGAGGACGTGCTCGCCGATGCGGAATACAAAGGAAAGTGGACATACGCCGTCGCCGTAGGATAGGTTTAGGGTCGGGTTTCTTTTCTTTTTTTTGTCCTAAAAGTTCGAAATGTAATGAAAATCTGCCGTGTTTGCATGAATCTCGTCCGGTTATATGAACTTTCAAAATAAAAAGATATGTTGTATAAAAATATATTGAATAATAATTCTAATCGTATTTACTTGGTATTGTGGTTGTCATTGTTTTTGTATGTATAAACTTGGTCAAAGTTTAGAAAGTTTGACCCGAGACAAAGCTAATATGCGAAGTAAATAAATACAGAGGGTTTACATACACAATTTCTCTTAGGCCCTCCAAAAGTACGTCCACTACACATTCACGCATTTCACGTCTTTCTCTCGCTGTGTCTGTCAAACCAACTAAGCCAAACTCCAAGCATATTGCACAGGAAAAGACCCGTTTTAGTTAGGATTTGTATCGATGGATCGCGCGAAGCACCAAAACCAAGTGTTACGCTCTACAAGTTCAAAAGGAAAAGGCGGTACACTTACAGCACACTGGTACAGTGAGCTACTATACAAACGGTTTTTATCCCCTTTCCACGATGTAGTTTTAAACCGTCGCCTTGCCTGTGTGTGCGATAGGGGGGGTCTTCCCACACAACCCAGAAACCATCGGCGATAGGGAGCACACAAGCATACGTTTCACAGAACTAAGCGTATGCGATGCCATCATCTTTCCCAAACGCTCCATCCTTGGTACTCGTTTGTGCTCACATTACCATCGCACTCGGTATTCAGTGCTGCAACGTTTGCGATGCTCACCCCATCACAAACAGTTCACAATTGTACACCGTATGCGAAGCTTGAATATCCCACACATTTGTCTGTACATAAACATTTGAGCTGTATAAAATGTCCCAAACGATTCATCCGTATTAGCCATGTCGGATGAAGGCCTATCGCACGCGTTCTTCTATGAGCAAACATTTACGATGCACATGACATCATAAACAGTTCATAATTGCCTAGCGTGTGTGATAAGGTGACTTTCACAAACATTTATTAAGAAGGAACTGTGTGCATTGTTGTTGTTAATCTCACACATTTTTTCTTGTCTGATCGTGTGTGCAGTAGAGTTTCATCGCACACGTACTGATCTGAGAAACGTGTCTGATCTTGACATTTATCACAGACGTTTTGCTTTCGCAAACCGTGTGTAGTGTAATGGCATGCAGATCATAATTTATCCCTAATTTAATCCCTGCATTTAAAATTAATTTTAAATTGAAACAGATTTTCAATATGAAAGTAGGCAATCACTTATTTCATATCGAACCATGTTTATTACAAATACAAGTTCAAGGATGAATGATTAATTCGATGCACAGGTACATATGCCGAAGAACTAGAGAAGCAGCAAGGAAAGAATGATGAACCACAGTTGTACTAAAGACTATAAAGAGAGAGGTAGAAGACATTCTGGTTGCTGGAGAAGGTGAAGTGGAATGCCCATATTGTGCCCTCCTCCATGCCTAATGCGCGCACGACTCTAGGCCAACCCCTTGTGATGGCCGCCCGCCCACCTTTCACTGCCTTCATTAGGACTTCTCGATGCTCATTGTAGTCTCGATGAAATACTTTAACCTTCATTTCATGTCCACCAATCATGTACTTTGCGAGGTAATCTTGAGTAAACTGCTTTGGGAACCACTGCAAACGAAAAAGATTCTGACATTGTTGTCTAACAACTCATTATGGGCTACAGAGTTCGTAGTTACCATCGTACAGCTCACTGTTGTGTTGGATAGAGTGTAGACAAATAATTTAATTGCCATCGGTCGTATCTTTTTGCTAATAATTCTTATCAGTTTCCTCACTTGATGTTGGTTCATGAATATCTCATTGCCCCATACGCAAAAATGGTTGAGGCGTGGATCTTTGCCTAGGAAATATGTACCTACAAGCGACAAGTCAATATTAGAAGCCAAAAAGTGTCCAGCCATGGATTTGTATGCACTACATTATGGAACGGAGGCAGTATAAGCCGAGGGATGAAACTAACCTCGGTGGAAAATGCTGGCCACTCCCATTGTTGTCCTGCGTAAGTACATGGAAAGGCATGATAAGTACTACATGCTTAACATCAACCAAATATAGCCATGGTAAACAACAACATCTCAAAATGATAGGTTGAATGTGTTGGTTTCAGCATGAAGTTAAATTAGTTAAAAATGGAAGGGAATGTTAAGTACAACAGGCTTAATAGTGACCAAATATTGTAATTCAAACAGGTGATGTTGAAAATGAATAGAACATAGCTCATGCTTAAACATCACACCGCATAAATGTGTAAAACTGAAATAAAGGGCATGTGTTAACTTCACCAGGCATAATAGGAACAAAATATAGCCGTTCAAAACTGGTATTGATGAAATCGAACTGCACGGTTCATACTTGCACATAATGAACATCACATTGTCAATAACTGAAATAAACAAGGCATATATGCTCACTATAACAACCTAATATAGCCATTGAAAACTGGACAGAGGCTCACTGCAACTAACATAACAAGCAAATACAGATAAACAAGGCACCTTCTTGAAAACTAGACAAAGGATCACTTCAACCAACGTAGCTAACAAGCAAGTACAGATAAACAAGGCATCTGCTTGAAAACTGGACAAAGGCTCACTGCAACCAACCAAACAAGCAAATACAGAGGAGAAGTGCCACTTTATGGTGAATGAAGGCATTGTCTTGGGGCATAAAATTTCTGAAAGACGTATTGAAGTTGATAAAGCTAAGGTTGATGCTATTGAGAAAATGATATGTCCTAAAGATATTAAAGGTATAAGAAGTTTCCTAGGTCATGCTGGTTTATATAGGAGATTTATTAAAGACTTCGCTAAAATTTCTAGGCCTCTTACAAATCTCTTGCAAAAATATGTTCCATTTGTTTTTGATGATGATTGTCTAGAAGCCTTTGAAACACTTAAGAAAGCCTTAACCACTGCACCTATTGTTCAACCACCTGATTGGAACTTGCCTTTTGAAATTATGTGTGATCCAAGTGACTATGCTGTTGGTGTTGTTCTAGGACAGAGAGTTGATAAGAAATTAAATGTTATCCATTATGCTAGTAAAACTCTAGACAGTGCCCAAAGAAATTATGCTACTACTAAAAAAGAATTTCTAGCAGTTGTGTTTGCATGTGATAAATTCAGATCTTACATAGTTGATTCTAAAGTAACTGTTCACACCGATCATGCTGCTATTAAATATCTTATGGAAAAGAAAGATGCTAAACCTAGACTCATTAGGTGGGTTCTATTGCTACAAGAATTTGACTTGCATATTACTGATAGGAAGGGAGCTGAGAATCCCGTAGTAGATAATTTGTCTAGAATGGAAAATGTTTTTGATGACCCACTACCTATTAATGATGATTTTCCTCATGAACAATTAGCTGTCATAAATGCTTCTCGTAATACTCCATGGTATGCAGACTATGCTAATTACATTGTTGCTAAATACATACCACCTAGTTTCACGTACCAACAAAAAAAAGTTCTTCTTTGATTTAGGAGATGGTATTATTAGAAGTTGTGTACCTGAGCATGAATAGGAACAAATCCTACGGAAGTGTCATTCTGAAGCTTACGGAGGACACCATGCGGGAGACAGAACTGCACATAAGGTATTGCAATCTGGTTTTTATTGGCCTACTCTTTTCAAGGATGCTCGTAAGTTTGTCCTATCGTGTGATGAATGTCAAAGGATTGGTAATGTTGGTAGACGTCAGGAAATTCCTATGAATTATTCACTTGCTGTTGAACTATTTGATGTTTGGGGATTTGATTATATGGGACCCTTTCCTAAATCCAATGGGTATACTCATATTTTAGTTGATGTTGATTACGTTACTAAGTGGGTAGAAGCTATTCCAACTAGTAGTGCTGATCATAACACTTCTATTAAAATGCTTAAAGAAGTTATTTTCCAGAGATTTGGAGTCCCTAGATATTAAATGACTGATGGTGGTTCACATTTTATTCATGGTGCATTTCGTAAATTGCTTGGTAAATATGATGTCAACCATAGAATTGCATCTCCCTATCACCCTCAAACTAGTGGTCAAGTTGAATTGAGCAATAGAGAAATAAAATTAATTTTGCAAAATACCGTCAATAGATCTAGAAAGAATTGGTCTAAGAAACTTGACGATGCATTATGGGCATATAGAACTGCTTATAAAAATCCTATGGGTATGTCTCCTTATAAAATGGTTTATGGAAAAGCATGTCATTTACCTCTTGAGTTAGAACATAAGGCATATTGGGCAATTAAAGAACTAAATTATGATTTAAAAATTGCCGGTGAAAAGAGGTTATTTGATATTAGCTCATTAGATGAATGGAGAACCCAAGCTTATGAAAATGCCAAATTATTTAAAGAAAAACTTAAAAGATGGCATGATAGAAGAATTCAAAAAGGGAATTTAAAGTAGGTGAGCAAGTTCTGTTGTACAATTCTCGTTTGAGATTCTTTGCAGGAAAACTTCTCTCTAAATGGGAAGGACCGTATATCATCGAAGAAGTTTATCGCTCCGGAGCCATCAAAATAAATAACTCCGAAGGCACTAATCTGAGAGTGGTGAATGGGCAAAGAATTAAGCACTATAGTTTAGGTACTCCCATTAATGTTGAAACTAATATTATTGAAACTATTACACCGGAGGAATATATAAGAGAGACCTTCCGGAACACTCCAGAACCCTGAAAAGGAAGAGGTATGTGATACGATAAGTGAACCGACTCCAAAAATTCCATAAAAATATTTTCTGTCAGTTTTGGAATATTAGAAAAAATACAAAAATAAGAAACAGCCGAGGGGACCCACCTGGTGCCCACGAGGCACCAGGGCGCGCCTCCCCCCTGGCGCGCCCTGGTGGCTCGTGGGCCCCACGTGAGCCTTCCCAACTCCGTTTTCTCCTGGATTACTTGTTTTGCAAGATAAAAAATCTTTATATATACTCCCAGATGTTTTGACCACCGCATCGCAGAAATATCTTCTGTTCTTGTTTCGTGCTGTTTTCCTGGCAGATCCGAAAGTATGTCGTCTCAAGACTCAGATGGGGAGAGCTTCGTATCACACTATGTTGCAAATCCAAAGATCTATGGGGATATAGACCCCTATGGATGGTCCGAGGAGGAGGAGCAAGATGCCAACATAAAGGGGATGGAAGACGTGAGTTCCGATGAAGACGATGCCCCTCTACCTCAACCTGGAGATATGCTTGTGGAGTTCAAGAAGTTGAGCCTCCCAAACACATTAAACAAGTCTAAGATCCAATTTATCCCATCCCGTTTTCTGCAGGAAAGCAAGGAGGCATTATGTAAAAAGGTATTGAAGCTTGAGCAAATAGTTGATGATTTGAGGGAGGAAAATTTCATCCTCAAACGTAAGCTGGACAAGCTCGCCACTTCATCACCACCATCATCTTTGAAGAAAGAGACTTGAGCACATGGGTATGGGCACTCCCCTTGGCTTGTGCCAAGCTTGGGGGAGGTGCCCTAGTATCGTATCACCATCACTTTTATTATCTTTACCTATTTTTAGTTTGATCCTTAGTTATTTCGTGATCTAGTTGAACAAAATTTTAGTATGATCTATTTTCGAGTGTTAGCTTCATGATCTATCTATCTATGTAATCGAGTTGAGAGTTATATAATAAAGAGTAGTTTGAGTTTTTGCTTCTTTACTTTCATGTTCCAATTCTAGCAATGAAAATAATGAAAAAGATCATATGCTAATCTTATGGAAAGTAATGACATTACATAAAGAAAAGTATAAGTGGTAAAATTTATTGGAAGTTAACAAACATAGCATTAGTCAATGATGCAATTCATGAAAGAATTAATAAGGGAAGAGAAGATTCACATGCAAATATACTATCTTGGACATCTTTTATGATTGTGAGCCCCCAATAACTATTTTATGCCAAATTGTTGACGTTGGACAAGGAATACAACGTAATGAGTTATGTTTGTTCATATTCACATGGAAGTTATATTGTTATAGATCCTTCAACATGTGGTGCTTGCCCAATATCTTTGCTAGCCAAAAATCCGCACCAAGTAGAGATACTACTTGTGCATCCAAAACCCTTAAACCCAGTTTCATGTCATGAGAGTCCACTATATCTACCTATGGATTGAATAAGATCCTTCAAGTAAGTTGTCATCGGTGCAAAAAGCAATAAAAATTGCCTCTAAATATGTCTGAACTTTTATTGTAAGGGAAATAAGCTTTGTACGAACTTGTGATGGTAAAGAAATAAAAGTGACAGACTGCATAATAAAGGTTGCTATCACAAGGGGCAATATAAAGTGACATTCCTTTGCATTAACAGCTCTTTCATCCAACAACAAAAAGCGCATGACAACCTCTGCTTCCCTCTGCGAAGGGCCTATCCTTTACTTTTATGTATTTACTTTTTATGCAAGAGTCGATAGCGTTCTCCTCTACTTCCTTTTTATTTTTCTCTTTTGTAAGCATCATGTGGTGGGGAAAGATCTAAGCATATATATCCAGTTGGATACGAGTGATCACGAGTTATTATTGTTGACATCACCCTTGAGGTGAATAAGTTGGGAGGCGAACTCACAAGCCCCTATCTTTCTATGTGTCTGGCTGAAACTTTTTGCTCCATATATATGTCGTGAGTGTTAGCAATCATAGAAGACTAAATGATGGTTGAGTATGTGGACTTGCTGAAAAGCTCCTACATGAGACCCTTCCTGAAAATATGATGAATTGCAATTGCATTGTTGACTAAGAACATAGTTTGTTAGTTTTCAAGAAAGTTTATGCCCTAGTACCTCATGGGGCCCCTGGCCCCCATTTTCTGGTATATAAGTGCATTTTCCCTAGAAAAAATATAGAGAAGACTTTCAGGACGTTGCGCCACCGTCTCGAGGTGGAACTTGGGCAGGAGCACTTTTGCTCTCCGGCGGAGAGATTCTGCCGGGGATACTTCCCTCCGGGAGGGGGAAATCGTCGCCATCGACATCACCAGCGATCCTCTCATCATGAGAGGACTAATCTTCATCAACATCTTCACGAGCACCATCTCATCTCAAACCCTAGTTCATCTCTTGTATTCAATCTTTGCCTCAAAACCTCAGATTGGTACCTGTGGGTTGCTTGTAGTGTTGATTACACCTTGTAGTTGATGCTAGTTGGTTTATTTGGTGGAAGATTATACGTTCAGATCTATTATGCTATTCAACACCTCTCTGATCTTGGGCATGAATATGATTTGTGAGTAGTTACTTTTGTTCTTGAGGACATGGGAGAAGTCTTGTCATATGTAATCATGTGAATTTGGCATTAGTTCGATATTTTGATGATATGTATGTTGTTGATTCCCTTAGTGGTGTCATGTGAACGTCGACTACATGACACTTCACCATCTTTGGGCCTAAGGGAATGCATTGTGGAGTAGTAATTAGATGATGGGTTGCTAGAGTGACAGAAGCTTAAACCCTAGTTTATGCGCTATTCCGTAAGGGGCTGATTTGGATCCATATGTTTAAATGCTATGGTTAGAGTTATCTTAATTCTTCTTTCGTAGTTGCGGATGCTTGCGAGAGGGGGTAATCATAAGTGGGAGGCTTGTTCAAGTAAGAACAGAACCCAAGCACCGGTCCACCCACATATCAAATTATCAAAGTAGCGAACGCGAATCAAACAAACATGATGAAAGTGACTAGATGAAATTTCCATGTGTCCTCGAGAACGCTTTACTTACTATCAGAGATCGTTTCGGCTTGTCCTTTGCTATAAAAAGGATTGGGCCACCTTGCTGCACTCTTTGTTGCTATTGCTACTTGTCACTTGTTACAAATTATCTTGCTATCAAACTACTCGTGACCGATAATTTCTGTGCTAGCAGAAAATACCTTGCTGTAAACCGCTTGTCATTTCCTTCAGCTCCTCGTTGGGTTCGACACTCTTACTTATCGAAAGGACTACGATTGATACACTATACTTGTGGGTCATCAGACATGAAGGAGGCAGCGGAGATCGACGAGCGCCAGGCGGAGTAGTAGTCTTTGTTTAGAGCGCCGGTCTTTTGTTAGAGTAATATTTAGGTCAGTTAGCTCTGTTTAGTTGCTGAACTTGCTCGATTAAGAAGTGTGGGTGTGCTGTAGACTCTTTTGTGTACCCAAATTATGCAATGACGTGGATGACCACTGTAACTAGAGAAATTCGAACCAAAATTTGCACGTTCAAACTCATCACACACAGGGTAAGCCATATGAATCGTTTGTGATGTTCAGATATCGTACACAGTGCTGAATAAGGGACCGTGTCTGATGACACTTCGCGCGCCTGTTTTTCGCTGCACGGAGTGAAAATTTTCGGCATCCGCGCAAATATCTACCTCCCATGCCCCCTCCTCCTTACCAAAAGCCACATTTCCCCTATTTCTGCCTTCCATTCCAAGTTCAAACCTTCACTGCTTGCTTGCAGTGCCGCCGCCTCGCCGGCAACGCTCCTTCCTGCTGCTCAGCCTCGTTGATCTAGTCAGGTATTCCACACCCGACCCCCATCCACCACCTCCTTCTACATCCCACATGCCCCGACCGTCGGCGCGACACCTTCCACCCAAATCACCGACCCATCCTCCAAATAAGCGCCGCCCTAAGCCATGGTGCACGCAGTATAGCCAGGAGCTCAAGGAGCATCTGGCAGCGGAGAAGCAAATCGCGGCCGCACGCGCGAATGAGGTCGCGATGGTTGCCATGCGTGCTGAACCCTAGATCTTGGAGGAGCACCTCGCCGTCGAGGCCACCATCGACGCCTCGTGCGCAGACGCCGCCAGGCGGTTGGCTGCTTTAAACGACAGTTCGTGGCATTTTCTCGAGGCCACCGCGACGAAGACTACGAGGTGTTTTCTCAGCGTGCCCGTGCTTACCTCAACTCCAGAGCCAGCAGGTTGGTGCCCGGAGCGGCTTAGGCGACTCACCACTATGAGGAGGGCGCCCACGATGTGGAGGCCTCGCCCTCTTCCAAGTCTAAGGAGCCCATCGTCATCGATATCTCCGACGATGAGGAGTAGCTTGTCTTTTTAGCTGAGTACAAGGACCTATGTTCAGCTAGCTAACTACGCCGGTTAAGCATGTTCGGTTTACCTATTGCATGTGCTGCTCCTGCCTTTCCTTTACAAATTCTAGTGAATTGTCCTATGTACTCTTACTATGCAATCTGATCCTCTAGTATATATGTTCTATATATTGTGCACTGTTATGCTGAGTTAACTGTTTGGTTATTTTTTTTATCATGTTCAGTTAACTGTTTAGTTCAATTCTGCAATGTGATGCTCAATTCTTATGGGTGCAATTTTGTATTCTCTTGCATGTGAGAAATAATCGAATTTGGCTGTACAAAATACATGAGATACAAATACAATTGCAATATTTCCAAGTTGTTAAGCATACTAGGTTTGGCTAACTGTCTGATCTTGTAGTATGTTCTCTTGTGCAATGTGGTGCTCAATTAACTGTTTGGTTCATTTGTTGTGGTGATTAGTTAACTGTTTGGTTCAATTCTGCAATGTGATGTTCAATTGTCGTGGGTACAATTTTGTATTGTTATGCATGTGGGAAATAAATCGAATTCGGCTATACTAAATACATGAGAAACATATACAATTGCTATATTTCCTAGTTCTTAAGCATGCTTGGTTTGGATAAATGGCTTTTCCATGTGGCTCGAATTAATCTGCTGAATCTGCAATGTGTTTATTTTTCATCAACATATTTTACTGATAGTATGCCAAACCTCACTTAACCTGATCAATAGCTACCTTATATGTGTTGCAGGGAAACAATGGGAGGCACTGAGGTTTACCATCGAGGTTCGCACATGCATGGTCCTTTGTCTAATAGCACATTATTGTGCAATTACAGGAACCATTCTACTATTTAGGTTTTTAACAATTTGGTCTTGCACATGTAGGTCCTGCTGTCAGAGGTTTTGACCCACTGTTCGACCCATTTTGTATATGGGGAAATGAGATGTCCATGAATATCAGTCAAGTCAAGAAACTCAGAAAGATTGTGAGGATAAAGAAACAAGCGACGAAAAACAACAAGATCTTTGTCTACACAATGAAGAAGACATCAGTGAACTACAGGATGGTACTAACTCGTATACTCCCTCCGATACTTTTTAGTCTGCATATAAGTTTTGTCCGAAGTCAAAGTATCTCTACTTTGACCAAAGTTATAGAAAAAAGTATCAACATTCAAACTGCAAAATCATTATTTTTAGATGCATTATGAAATACAATTTTATAGTATACATATTTGGTATCGTGGATGTTGATATTTTTTAAAATAAATTTGGTGAAACTTTACAAAGTTTGACTTGATACAAATCTTTGATCCCCTCAACAAATACCTCGGGTTGTAAGGCCTATGCCTCAACCCATACCTTACCGAACTACTCACACATGGAGATCAGATCGCGGGAAGAAAACATTGAAGATCACATCTTGAGATTGATTGATTGCAATATGTCTTACAATGGATGCCTTGTGCGATGCATGATTACAAGTATGAATGAGATGGATGAGCACTACGGTGGTGGTGGAGATGGCTATGGTGATGGAGATGGAGGTGGCTAGGGTTTGCGGATGATGATGAAGAAGAGGTTCTGGCTTTTGTGCTCATCTCTTTGCTCTCCGTTCTGTTGACCATTCGACGGGGCCCCTTTTATAAAAGTTGTTCAGGTGGACGATCTGCCTCGAAATCCACACCAAACGGGCGCTCATACGGGCGCTTGCGCCCATATGAAATGCCGTCTTTTGTGCTGTCTTTGCATAGACGCTTCCTGTTGATTCCTTCTTCCTCCATTCTCCTTCCATTCCATTTCCACACATGATTTCTCCTTTTAGCCCATTTCCTATGGAAATACATTAAAGGGAGGACTTGTGGAATCCCTTGCACTTACTAGCCATTAGTGAAAATATCGGAGCGAATATCACTTTTTAATTAAAATATCTTGGTTTAAACAAAGGTTAAATGAGTGTAAAAGTATCACCCATCAACTCCCCCAAGCTTAAACTTGATCGTCCTCGAGCAACATAAAGAGAAATCCGAATCATAAGGAACTCAGTTGTTTTAACCAAAATAACGAGAAGGTTTTGGTTCACTTACAATCGGTACGCCTAGATAGCCCTCCGCTTCTTGACCTAAAAACTTAGCATAGTTGTAGCGGTGGCATGGTTATAGTGCAAGTGTTAGTGAAGCAAAGATAATCAACACAAAGTTCCTGATCTACGAGATAAAACAACTTTGCAACACTCTATTCTATTTATTGTAGACAACACTTGCTTGCCGGGAAAGCATGGAAGAGTTTTCTTTAGATAGAGCCAATAAGACATAGGTTAGGGAGTGAAAAGCATGTAGTAAAATGTAATGCTCAAATGCTCTTGAGCACACCCACAATCATTTCCTCCTCAAGGCTCTCAAGCACTTTATTTCAATCATTGTTTCCTGGAACTTTGATTGTCACGTGAAGGGATTATGCCAACTAAGTGATCATGCATAGGTTTTTGTTGTGGCTTAATGTTTGGGAACTATGGACCTCTGATATATGTCTCTTTCGAGCTCTACTGATTAGTCCCCTTTATTTACCACATACACACCATTTCAAGAGAAAGCCGAATAATATGCGTTTGTAGTGTTGCCACTACGTACGGTAAGAAACACATAGCCAAAATCCGAGTTGTCGCTCTTGGTGGATCATTCATTGGCTAGCGGAGTCCTCAGCATAACATCAAGAAAGGTGATGAAGCCACATTTACACACGTACACGTGCATAGAGTAGCGGGCCATGGCACCAGCAAGGAGCTGAAGCACCATGTAAAAAATACAACACAGATTTTTGGCATAATCTCGTTCACCCTTCAACTAAGTTCCTCTAGACAATTCAATCCACAAGTGCTATCAAGACTATTAAAATTAACAACATGGGGTTGAGCAATTCAAACATTACTTCCACTACAATTTTCTCAACTCCCAAGTCTTGAAAGACTTTTTCTTGGGCAAAGTTATTCTTAGTTAATATCATTTCTTTAAAAACAGTCCCACGGCAAGTCTTGGTTGTCTAAACTAAACAAAACAAAGGCTAAAAAATTATTTCAGCTACTAGAACAAAGCCTTTGTCTTAACTATCAAGACTTACTACCCACACATACTACTACTACATCTATTCTAAGTATTTCAAGTGCAAAAGACAGGGGTCGTAGGACATACCTTCACGGTAGCAAATTTACACACTTCTCTTCCTTTCTCTTGCATTCCTCGTTGTCCAGCGTTGATCAACTCCTCTGAAAACAAAATGCAAACGAATTACAAATGACAAGATAAAGAACAAGAGCAAAGCAAAGCTTATTCTAGTTTTTTGGTTTTTGGGTTTTTGAAAACTAACTTGCAACCAAAAAATCACAAAGGCAAAATAAAAATAAAAAGCAAAAGCAAATAAAAGCAAAGTTTTGGAACAAACCAACACGAGTGTTTTGAAGCTACTCGAGCTTAAGTACAACCTCATTAAAAATTATTCAAATACCGCCACATCTTGATGTAGAAGTGGTGATAACCTCCCCCAAGCTTAGGCTTTTACAAGCCCAAACCGGCGAGATCATTGCGGCGGTTGGTTAGGAGCCCATCCTTGGCTCCAGTTGGAGAAGTTCATATTCATGCAGGCGGACGTGCCTCGAAGAGACTCGGCAAGGTTGCTCGTATCTTGGATAGAGCCCTAGAGGTTGTTGAGGTCCGCGTAGGTGGTGTAGACTTGTTGTCGCTGCTCTTGGGGCTGCTCCTCTTCTTCGTCGGGTGTGAGTTCTTCTTCATCTAGTTGCCCTGGTTCTGGGCCTTCTTGGTCAAAAGCTGCATCTCCTTCCTGTGCAACATAACGCAATTTTCCATGCTCGATGGAAAAATGGTTAGGCATGGGAGTAGGCAAAAAGTGTGCCACTCCTAGAATTCTAATGCAATGACGGCCATTATGAACTACTACCATTCCAGTGCTAGTAAGAACACAAATATTAACAAGGGTGTTACCGAAAATGGGGCGAATGTGATTGTAGTTGAGACCAAGGGAGTTGGCCAACATGGTGATCACTCCTCCACACACAATATCTCCTTGTGCATGATTTTTTTGATGCGCGAGGTGTAGCAAAAGTATTGACCCTAAGTTGGGCGAATATCCGACGTCAAGGTTTGCTGCTTTCCTGAGAACTAGCATGTTCTCATCATTCAACTTAGAAACTTCTCCTCGTGCCTGCAACGAGTTAGTGATAACATAATAGAAATAACGTATAGCGGGACTTTCAATGCAACTAGCTCTTGAGCCTGGTGTGCTCATCAAATTAAAGGTTTGCCTCAGGTGCAGTTCAATGTAATCATACACATGGCGGATGTCATCATCATTGTTGGTGAAGCTAAAGTAATCACACCACTCCTGAAAATTTATGTTGAAATCTTGGTCCAGGAGACGGAAAGTGATCCTCTCCTCCTCATATTCATTGGGCATCAAACCAACATTATGCGAGAGAGTACTAAGAAACTCAAGCATCATGTGTTCATATGTCTCACATCCCTGATAAACAAAATGATGCAACCTGGCATTATGACAAAGCAAATTGAAATCATTAGTAATACCTAGCTTGGCCAGTGTTGTCGCACAAGCCCACTTGGTTGCTTTGATCTTCCTTGAGCTTAGTTGCCTAAACTTTCTTCTTTCTTCATGGTCGGTGAAGACGATCCCCTGGGTGAAAACTTGTTGTGGCGGTGCGGTGGAGGAACTCGAAGCACCGCGTACGCGAGAAGACCTCCATGTAAACATCTACAAAACAATTTTTCAGTCCAACACATTTAAGCAATATTGATCCTACGGTAGTCATAATGTCATACTCCTCTAAAAACATCAATGAATCCAAGACAAACTCAAATTTGAATCAAAAATATGCATCTTCTAGTCATGGCAATGGCTAGGCATGTAGAACACGGATTCGCAAAAAATAACTTGGGGATCGGAGGAGAAACATACCGTAGATCGATCACACCGAAGGATTTGAGCTGAAATTGAGCGAGTAGAGAGATCGGGCGAAGTTTTGCTAGGGTTTGGAGAGGTTTGGAGGAAGAAGAAGAAGAAAAGAGAGAGATGGGGGAAATTTACCATCTTCCTCGGGCTTATTGGGGCCACCAGGATACGAAACGACCGCTCATACGGGCGCAAGTGCCCGCATGGAACGCCGTCGTTCTTCCAGAACACTTACCTACGTCTGTGCTAGTATCAGGTGACCGCTAAAATGGGTGGCGGCGTCCGTTTGAAATGCCATCATTCGCGCTGTTCTTTTCTTCTTCTGGTCGATGGTGGCAAATGACCGCTCGGACGGGCGCACGCGCCCGTTTAGAACGCCGTTAAACGCTCTGGAATTTTCTTCTTTTTCTGCAAAAGAGTCAAACGACCGCTCGAACGGGCGCTCGTGCCCATTTGAAACATCCGTCTTTTCTCCTGCTGCCTCTGTTTGTTTTGCGCTGGAACTTCCGGCAGGTCATGCGACCGCTCATACGACCGCTCGTGGTCGTTTTGAATGATGTCTTTTGATCTGTTTCTTATGAAACCTTACTTTCTCTTTGCTCTCCTGCGGGGTTAGTTCCAAGACAATACATAGACATATTTCCAGGCATCGAAACATCGATTCAACACATATTTCAACTTGCACATCGCAAAGCCTTCACTAGAACAACTCCTCCAAGCTTACTTCTTCATATAGACCTTCAATCACTCTTTTATTGAAACAAAAATAAAAACTTACTTGTCTACTTTATTCACGTGGGTTGCCTCCCATGAAGCGCTTGTTTTTGGTCGGTTAGCTCGACCGTAGTGGTGATCAAGGTGGTGCAAACACACCGAAACCATAGCTTCTGGCATTCAAAATGATGCCTTCTCCTGAGTAGGTCTTCATTTTATTTTTCCTAGGGAAATGTCTTACAAAAGGATCTTTAGCGGATAAATCAAATCTAACATTCGCCTCAAATACATTAATCACAGCTTTGATAGTCCTTAGAAAAGGTCTACCAAGAATTATAGGGGCAATTGGATCTTTAGGCATATTTACTATGACAAGATCAATCATGACAGGGCAATCATTAATTTGAACTATAACACCATGCTTAATGCCTACTACCTGAGTAAAAGTAGAATTAGCCATATTCAAAATGATCTCGGTATTAGCATAAGGACCGAGATTAAGACTATCATAAACTGATTTGGGGATAGTGGAAACACTTGCCCCTAAATCACATAAAGCACTGAATTTATTCAATCCTATCTCAATTTCTATAGTAGGTTCAAAAGCATCCTCTTGCTTAGCTGGTAACTTACTGTAGAGCTTTTTTCCTTTCATCATCCAGTTCACATACCTTGGCTGCAACTTGTTCAACAAAGACATTATATGCTTCATTATTAGTTACCTCCGGTAGTGGATACTTCATGGATATCATCTTCACGAAATCAGCAACGGTATAATTATACTTTGGCACATGGCTTGTTTCAAGTACTTCAGCTTTCTCTTTGTTGCTTCTCATCATTTTAACTTATTCAACTAGATTAGGTTTCGGTTTACCTACAAACTTAGCCAAAATTAGTATCTGGCTCTCTGCTATCTTAGCTACTTGTGCCTCCATATTCTTGGATCTTCCTTCAAGTACCCGCACATCATTTATTAGTCCAACAACCTTACTGGTCAATTGACCAAGTAAGTTATCATGATTATTTAGGATATTCTTGAAGTTCTCATTCTACTCAGTCTGACTAGCAATAAAACTTTTAAGGGTCTCTTCAAGAGTATTTCTATTGCTAGCATTAGCTCCATTAAAATTATTGGATGCTCCTCCATTACTAGGATAAGGAAGTCTAGGAGCATATCCATTATTTTTCCAATTAGGATTATAGCTATGACGAGCAATAAAATTCACATCACTAGTTTCTTCATTAGTGATGGCATTTACGTTTACCTCTTCTTTACCTTTTATCACAGAGATAAGCTCTTCAAGCTTGGTTGTCAGCTTTGTGTTACTTTCTTCTATCGCATTCACCCTTCTAGTGGTGGTTCTCTCAACATGCCATTGAGCATGGTTCTCTTGCATATCATCAAGTAGTTTCTTGACATCTTCTATGGGCTTTCCCATGATTGTTCCTCCTGCAGCTGTATCAGGCATAGTTTTTGACATATGATTCAAGCCATTATAAAACATATGAAGAATTAACCATTCCTCCATTCCATGATTGGGACAGTTTCTTATAGCTTCCTTCATCCTATCCCACGCAAGCGCTAGTGGGTCAGGTTCTTCTTGCTTGAAACATGTAATCTGAAAACGTGATTGCATAATTTTTGCAGGTGGACAAAACTTAGATAAAAAATTACTACAACAATCTGCCCAAGAAGTAATACTGCCCTTAGGTAGTGCAAGAAGCCATTCCTTAGCTTTTCCTCTCAAAGAGAAAGGAAATAGACGCAATTTCAGTGCGTCAGGATCATAATCCTTTATGCGTGTCATGTTGCACAATTCAGTGAAATTGTGTAAGTGCATGCCGGCATCCTCAGAAGCAGAGCCTCCAAATTGGTCCTATTGAACAATGGAAACTAGGTTCGGTTTGATCTCATACTCAGTGGCTGCTACCTCAGGTTGTGCTATAGGTTCACGCATAAAGTTGTTGCTGGGAGTAGCAAAACTCCCAAGATTACGAGCCATAGTAATCTTTTTGGTTTTTCTCAACTGACAACACTTGCAACAAAAATTAAGACTTAAACTAAAAACAGAGAAGTAAAAACAAAAACTGAAAATTAACTTTAACAAAAACTCTAAACACAAAGACTAGGAATACTAAACTCCTCCCCGGCAACGGCGCCAGAAAAAGGGCTTGATACCTCCTTTATTGATCCAGTATTGGAACAGAAAAGAGTATCCCACACTTATTTCCCCAGAGGTGACCCTGGATTATCGAACCCATGAGAGGAAGATTCCCTTGAAGCGATGGTCTCTAGAAAGCTTTTGTCAAAGTGTCAAATCTAGCTTTTGACCGGATTAGCAAGCAAATAGTGATTCAAACACTTATAATAAAAAGAGGTACGGGTACGAGGTCTTATGCTTACAACCCTGTATTTGCACTGGGATCAAATAAGATAATATTGTGTGCGCTGGAAGTCACCCGTCAAGATGTGCTTGTTACGGATCGAAGTGGGGGATGTGTCCAAATAACATCTTGACCGGCATGAGTCCTGCATCAAGAATCAGTTGTCCTACTGCAGGCCCTATCCATCGCGTGGGGTTGCCTCGATAATTAAGATAATGAAATCAGACAAGAGCTTTGGGCGTTTAATGACTACACCTCATTTCTCCTCAAGGATATGATCCATGTTACCCTACTGGACCTTACTGTTACCGGTGTTCGGTATAACACTTCATGGTCTCCTTGCTCCTAGCCTCACCGGTGCTCGATCTCCATGATCCTGGGTACCTGCAGGGATGAAGATCGTGGACAAGACAAGAGACATCTTCACGGAACAATTTTATTTCACACATACGGGACGTTATGTCAAAGTCTTCCATTGATCCCCTCAACAAATACCTCGGGTTGCAAGGCCTATGCCTCAATCCATACCTTACCGAACTACTCACACATGGAGATCAGATCGTGGGAAGAAAACATTGAAGAACACATCTTGAGATTGATTGATTGCAATATGTCTTACAATGGATGCCTTGTGCGATGCACAATTACAAGTATGAATGGGATGGATGAGCACTATGGTGGTGGTGGAGATGGCTATGGTGATGGAGATGGCGGCGCCTAGGGTTTGCGGATGATGATGAAGAAGAGTTTCCGGCTTCTGTTCTCATCTCTTTGCTTGCCGTTCTATTGACATTTCGACGGGGCCCCTTTTATAAAAGTTGTTCAGGTGGATGACCTGCCTCAAAATCCACGCCAAATGGGCGCTCATATGGGCGCTCGTGCCCATATGGAATGCCGTCTTTTGTGCTGTCTTCACGCAGATGCTTCCTGTTGATTCCTTCTTCCTCCATTCTCCTTCCATTCCATTTCCACACGTGATTTCTTCCCTTTTTAGCCCATTTCTTGTGGAAACACATTAAAGAGAGTATTTGTGGGATCCCTTGCACTTATTAGCCATTAGTGAAAATATCGGAGCGAATATCTCTTTTTAATTGAAATATCTCGGTTTAAACAAAGGTGAAATGAGTGTAAAAATATCACTCATCATGGTCACCTCCTGGATGAACTTGGCCTGCTTCAGCTTCTCTATCTGCTGGGCGATGAATTCCTGCTTTTCCGGTGACTGCTGCGGATCTTTTGCTTGATGGGGTGGCAGCCCGGTCATACTGCCAAGTGGTGCTCAGTCACCTCCCTGGGAACTCCGGGCATATCTGACGCTGTCCAGGCGAACATGTCAGCATTTGCCCGCAAGAAGGCAACGAGCGCGCTTTTCTATTTGTCTGTGAGCCTCCGGCCTATCAAGACGGAGGTCCCCTTTCCTTCATTGAGCACCACTTTCTTGGTTGGGACCTTCTCTTCTGTCATTAATTTCTGCTTGCGGGAGCTGAGGCTCGAGAAATGCTAGGCATATCCAGATCGTCCGGGGCGGCGGAGGCCACTGCTTTGTAGAAATGCTCGACGCATCGAACGGTGTCTTCCTAATCCGCTTGGATGGTGATCACCCCTCTGGGACCCGCCATCTTGACAACATTGTAGGCGTGATGCGTTACGGCCATGAATTGAGCCAGTGCAGGGTAACCAAGGATAGCGTTGTAGTCCAGGCCGATGTGGGCCACGTCGAAGACGATGCTTTCCATCCGATAGTTCTTGCTGGTCCCGAACATGACGGGAAGGGCCACCTGCCCTAGGGGAGTCGTGCTCCCCGAGGTCACGCCCGAGAACGCCTGGTAGGCATCAGGCGATCGTACGGGATCTGCATCAAGTCGAACATCTTCGAGGAAATGACGTTCAGCCCGGCTCCACCATCGATGAGGGTTTTCGTGACCTTGATGTTATGGATAGTGGGGGATACCACGATCGGTACAATTCCCACCATCTTTGCATTCATCCAGTGATCCGCGATGTCAAATGTTACTGAAACCCCGGACCATTTCAATGGCTTGGCGGCTTTTCCCCTGGGAAGGGCAGCGCAAACCTCCCGGGGTGAGGTGCTTGAAACATCGGTTTGAGTGAGGAGTCTGGGGCCCGCCATGAATGCACGCCACCACCTTGGGCTCCTGGAAGCCTCCACCGCTATTCTTATCAGAGTCAGGGATGTCCCCGGTCTTGCCGTCCCCTACTTTCTCGCGTCCTCGAGGAAAGTGTTCACGCCAGCCTCCATGTTGCCCAGCGCGCCCTCCCCCTTGGCCTCCCTCCTTTCTTCCTTCGCCACGCCTCTACTCACGCCACTCCTTCTGATGGTCTTCCGCCATCTTCTTGATCTCACGATAGTCGGCCATGTCATGCGTGTGTGAGCTGTGCAAGGCACAGTATGGGCCGTCGCCCGAGTCATCAGAAGTCACCTCTTCCTTTTTCTGCCGCTTCCATTCAGGCTCCACCGCGAAGACCCTGGGCAGCTTGCGCTTTTGGCCCTTCTTGTCTAGGGAGGGCCCGGCCTCTCGATCAACCGCCTGCGAAGAGCAGTTCCAGGCTTCGGCCGCCCTGGCGCATTTGTCCGATAGTTCGTAGGGCTGCACCGTCATGCGCATGTTGTGGACCGCCATCTTCTCGCACATCTTGAGATCCACAACACAGTTGCGGAAGGCCGCGACAACCTCCACGTCATTGATGCGGGGAATCTTGTTGTGAACCTTGCTGAAACGCTGGACGAACTCGCATAGCGTTTCACCCTCCTTCTGTCGGATGGCGTTCAAGACGGCGATCGTGGATGGCTGGTCGCTGGTTCCCTTAAAGTTGGCGATGAACCGCTCGCACAGCTCATCCCAAGTCCCGATGGAGTTTGGTGGGAGGTTCATGAGCCATGAACGTGTTGAGTTCTGGAGGGCCATAGGAACCAGTTGACCATGGCGTCAGCATGGCCATGAGCCACCTGGATCGCCCTGGTATAGATTTAGAGAAACTCGATGGGGTCGGTTGAGCCATCATACCGTGATGATAAATCCGGCTTGAACCGCGGAGGCCAGACCACCTCGCGAAATTCCGAGGTGAACGCCTGGCACCCTGCGCCTATCGGCACAGCTCGAGCACTTGGGTTGCCCTGCCCAGGACGCCGTACCTCCTCCATTTCTTGGACGAATCTGTCCTGTCGCACCCGCCGGCGCTCTGTGGCGATGCGGGCGTCCTCCGCCGGGTGACGAGCCGCCAGCCGCCGATCCTTATCCTCCTCGAGGGAGGAGGCCATAGATTGGCACTCCTCCCCTCCCGAGTGTCCGCGAGCTTGCCGTGGCTCGTGGTCTCGAGGATGCAGATGGGGCAGCATGTGTTCCGGGACACGCGATCGCTCGCGATGTTGACATGACGGTGTCTGCGAATGCGGCTGCGCCTGACCAGCAATACCAAGTAGATATATGATCCACGCGAGCCAAGGACCGCGTTCAGCCTCCGCTGGCGGTGTCGATGTCAAAACCGGTAGATCTCGGGTAGGGGGGCCCGAGCTGTGAGATCAGATCGATGGTTAACAAGAGACAAGGGACATGAAGATTTACCCAGGTTCGAGCCCTCTCTAAGGAGGTAAAACCCTACATCCTGCTCTTGTTTATATTGTGGATGTATCAAGGTACAGAGTTGATCTACCTCAAGATCGTAAGGTCTGGTCTAAACCCTAAGGGTAATGATAAATGAATCTCCCTTTCTACGAACTAAACCCTCCGGCTTATATAGGCACCAGGGGTATATAGGGTTACACATGGTCGGTTATCATCCAGGGATTACATGCCGAGTCTAACAATCTTGGGGTACACGCCAAGTCTTCGGCGAGGCCCGATATGCTGGTTCTATAGGTTGGAGGCCTACGGAGTCCTTATCCTTCAACGGGCCTTGAGTCTGGCCCATGGACTAGACCGACTAGGCTGGGACCCCCTTGTCCAGGACATCGTCAGTAGCCCTCGAACTGGTCTTCAATGCCGAGGATGACAATCATCTTCGGTCGTATTACTTTGGCTTGGAGTCTTCGGCTTGACAGGTGAGTTCCTCTTCGAGGTTCAAGCTTGGCTATGAGCATTTCTCAGCCTCGGTCCCACCACGTGCAATCCTGAACACCAGACTGCGTCAGAAGTCGAGCCACTTTATGGACAGATGTCAAAGCATCGCCCTATCTTTGTCTTTATTAACAGGCATCTGGCCCAAAGCTACGCCAAAGCACATCTTGGCCCTCACCCCTCGCTTCTCAACACAAATCTCCCCTCCCAAAGTCCATCTTTGAGAGCTCCGGTAATGGCGAGTGGTGCAGGCTCCTCCAAGCGCCCCCATGGTCCCCTCAAGTGTGACTGGGGCAGCTGTGCCATCACGCGTCTTCAGTTGGATCGACTCTCCACCCAAGGTAACCTGCCTGATTCTGATCTAGCCTATACCCGCCCAGGCTTAATATCAATGGACGGGCAGGCACACGCTGACAGCCACCCCATCCCTCATGGGGACGAGCGGGTGCGCTTTGTTCATTTTCTTCTGTGCGACCTGGGGTTTCCTATCCATCCCATCCTCCGGGGTCTGCTTGAGTTTTATGGAATCCAACTCGACCACCTGACTCCCAATTCGATCCTCCATATTGTGGGGTATGTCACCCTCTACGAAATGTACCTTGGGTGTGCAACTCATTTTGGGCTGTGGAGGAAGTACTTTGCGTGATGCCCTGCTCCCGGGATGGAAAGTTACATGAAGTAGGGGCAGCCGAGGTTTGCCGCATAGCTGGGACCGGCTACCCCGCAGGCACCCCTCGAGAAGACACCGATACGTGGGCGTCCGAATGGTTCTATATGGAAGACATCTCTCTACATGAACCAGTTCGGCTCGGGCTCCTGACCTTTACTTCGGATCCTCCGAAGAAGCGTTTCAGCTGGAGGGCGCGGAGTCCCGCCCAAAAAGACGACACAGAAGTAGCCACCCTGGCTGCTAAGGTGAGGTGTCTGACAAACACCGGCCTTACCATCATCGACGTGATGGCAACAGCCATCAGCCGAAAAGTCCAACCTCTTCGACAGCGTCAGCACCTGCTGTGCATGTATAACGGCGACAACGACGCTACCCGATCAATTTGGGAAAGCTTCCGAAATGACGTGGCCTTTGGAGCTGCCCTGACTGGCATATACAAAGGAGAAGCCACAGACTTCACAAAGCGGAAGTTCATAGATGGCTTGTCTAGTTATAACCCCGCCGAAACAGTGAGTTCATGATCAAACTTCCTCATCTATCTGAGCAGTTTATGTTTGTTCTTTCATAATGATCGTTCGTTGCATCCGAACAGAAGTGGAGGCACTGGGTCAAGGCCCTGGACTTCCCGGCACCCGAACCGGAGAAATATTGTCGAGACGATGACCCCACCTCCCATGAAGATGAAGAAATATCCACCCTGTATGAAGAGTGGCCATAATCCCAGACCTGCTGGGGACATGACTGTCCTCATCGGTAAAACCTCCCCCTGCTTCCTCTCGGAAGAGAGCTTCCACTTGCGGGACCCCAAGCACCCTGACTCCCCTTCCTAAGGGCTGACGCTCAAAGCGCACGTGCAGCAGTATGGCCCTACAGGGGGGCCTTCAATTGCCGCACAGGGTGCCCCTAACACGGAGGTGGTCATGGAGGCGGGGCTTCACGCTCCACCCCCGAACAAGTTAGCTTATCTGTATTACGCTCCCTTTCGGAGATCGAGGATCACTAGCCTGATAATTTACTCTTTGTGTAGGCCATCCGCCAAGACACCATTAGCTGAAGGGGCAAACCCCTCGGCCCCGAGGAACAACGGGGAGCCGAACTCAGCTACGGGGGATATTCCCGAAGTACCACAACTGGCCACTTCGGGGACTTGCTCGGCTACCACCTCTGAGGTGGAAAGTGCAATGAATCATAGGCGCTGAAGAGCTTCTCTAAGGAGTCCTTTCTTCTCCAGCCAAGAGTTCAACGCCCTCAGTTCGGTGGACACCTACCTCGGTGCAACCTGTAATGTCTTTGAGAAGGCGGTGGATGTCTTATCCAAAGGATTGCAGGTAATTCGTTTTCTGAGTTCTATTCCCCTTCTTTGGAACCCTGTTCAACTTGTGATAATTCGGCCGCCATACAAGGCAGTAGCCCCCAAGACACTTGTCGGGTGGCGCACCCGACAGGTGGATTCATTTACCCGTAGAGTATGGTATGAGCTCAAAAGCCCGTAGCCCCCAAGCCGTGATGTGAGCATGAGCGACCATATAGAGGCTTGATAAACCTTTCGGTCAACTTGCAGTCCTCTCGGGAGAAGAATAAAGACCAATCTGAGGAGCTAACCCAAACAAAAACACAGTTGGGCATTGGGCAAGCTAAAGTGGCGCATGTCAAAACCTTTACCAGAGAAGCGCATGGTAAGTGCATCTGGATATATGGTGTTTTATTGTGAAGAGTACTATATCCATGCCTAACTTGTTGTAATTCATAGGAGCACAAGTCATCGGCCAGCTGGAGAAGGATCTGAAACAGACCCGTGAGGACCTGATTTATGCCGAGTCACAGCGGCAGGCCAAGCATCTTGTTTTGTCCCAAAGCAAGGAGGAAACAAATGAGCTGAAAGCAAAGAACGCTCAGCAAACCGAGGAAATTAACTGGCTTAAAGCTCAGTTGGCTGTTGCCGAGGCGAAGGATAATAAAGCAGATGAATAAATATCCGGTGAGTACTTCCTTCTTGGCAACAAGGGCTGACGCCTGACACGAGCTAACTGTTGCATCATGCCGTTTTACTGACAGGTCGGCTGAAAGAAGCCAATAGCCCCCCATCCGAGGATGCCTTGATGGAACTAACCGAGGTGCATGAGCAAGCTCGGAAGGCTATGAAAACTGTGTTTAATGCTGTATGGCCCGAAGAGAATGTGCCCGAGGATATGTCCCAGCTCGCCGATCGTCTCAAAGGGGCTCAGTGCCAAATACAGGCCTGCAAGATATTGGCATGCCAGGAGGGCGCGAGGGAGGTGTGGGCGATGGTCCAGACCCGCTACATCGGCATAAAGATGGAGCGGCTTGCCAAAGTTGGCCCAGTTGGTGCTGACGGGAAAGAGGTGCCGACCTCCCTGGTTTCTGACGACGTCATGCCCGTCGCGTGCTTCTCTCGGCGGGACTATTCCCTTAAGTCATTAATAGACAGGCTTGATCAGATGTAAAATACTTGTAATGACTCTATGTATCTATGTACTTTTACGTTATTACTACCGCATCTGTTATACATACTTTGTTAGCCAGCCTTTTGCTTCTCCCTCCTCGACCATTGGCCAAGGAGTGTTTCCTACTTCGGATCGGTAAAAACGGATCCGATACTTCAGAGAACAAGGCAATCCGGCTACTGGGCTTGAAAAACAAAGTGAAGCAGAGCGTATGTTATATTACGTCTAGGCGTAAGAAACATCTTCCAAGAAAAAATAGTCCCGCTATCGGTTCCTTTTCCCGGGTTGTTTTGTTAGCCTGTTTGGAACAGGTCGGAACCTATGTTCAAGGAGAGCGTAAAGCCCCCAGCGATTTTTGATGTGAAACCAATTAATTTTACTTCCATCATCGCCGACCAACTATATTCTTAAGAACACTAGCTTTCGGCTTCACCCGTCTGAGGTGCAAGTCCAGTTAACCCGGCAGCAACAATTGCAGAGGTGCCCCCTTTACCCCCTAGCCGAACAATCGGGAGCGTAGGGGGTAAGCACAGGAGCCAGGCAACCCAGCTTGGCCAAAACTTAAGTCAAGTTGATGCATATAAAAGGTGTACAACGATTTTATTAGAAGGATGCACCGAGAGTGCTTTGGAAATTTATGCGGCTTCGAAAAAAAGCCCTCAGCATAGCGCGTGCCGTACATATGATATGTGTCCTGATGACCCACAAGTATACGGGATCAATCGTAGTCCTTTCGATAAGTAAGAGTGTCGAACCCAACGAGGAGCAGAAGGAAATGACAAGCGGTTTTCAGCAAGGTGTTTTCTGCAAGCACTGAAATTATCGGTAATAGATAGTTTGATAGCAAGATAATTTGTAACAAGTGACAAGTAACAATAGTAACAAAGAGTGCAGCAATATAGCCCAATCCTTTTTGTAGCAAAGGACAGGCCGGGACGATCTCTTATAATAAGTAAAGCGTTCTCGAGGACACATGGGAATTTCATCTAGTCACTTTCACCATGTTAGTTTGATTCGCGTTCGCTACTTTGATAATTTGATATGTGGGTGGACCGGTGCTTGGGTGCTGCCCTTACTTGGACAAACCTCCCACTTATGATTACCCCCTCTCGCAAGCATCCGCAACTACGAAACAAGAATTAAGATTACTCTAACCATAGCATTAAACATGTGGATCCAAATCATCCCCTTACGGAATAGCGCATAAACTAGGGTTTAAGCTTCTGTCACTCTAGCAACCCATCATCTAATTACTACTCCACAATGCATTCCCTTAGGCCCAAAGATGGTGAAGTGTCATGTAGTCGACGTTCACATGACACCACTAAGAGAATCACAACATACACATCATCAAAATATCGAACGAATACCAAATTCACATGATTACTTATGACAAGACTTCTCCCATGTCCTCAAGAACAAAAGTAACTACTCACACATCATCAACATGTTCATGACCACTAGGGTATTGAAGTGCATAATAGATCTGAACATATAATCTTCCACCAAGTAAACCAACAAGCATCAACTACAAGATGTAATCAACACTACTAGCAACCCACAGGTACCAATCTGAGGTTTTGAGACAAAGATTGAATACAAGAGATGAACTAGGGTTTGAGATGAGATGGTGCTGGTGAAGATGTTGATGAAGATTAGCCCTCCCACGATGAGAGGGTCGCTGGTGGTGTCGATTGCGACGATTTCCCCCTCCCGGAGGGAAGTATCCCCGGCAGAATCTCTCCGCCGGAGAGCAAAAGTGCTCCTGCCCAAGTTCCACCTTGAGACGGCAGCGCACCGTCCCGAAAGTCTTCTCTCTATTTTTTAGGTCAAATGCCCTTATATACCAGAAAATGGGGGCCAGAAGTGGGCCAGGGGCCCCACGAGGTACCAGGGCGCGCCTGGGGGGGGGTGTGGCGCGCTCTGGTTCCCCGTGGGCACCTGGGTGGCCCCCTCTAGTACTTTTTGCTTCCAATATTTTTTTATATATTCCAAAATAATTCTCCAGAAAATTTCAGCTCATTTGGAGTTGTGCAGAATAGGTATCTTGACAGAGCTTTTTCAGGTCCAGAATTCCAGCTGCCGATATTCTCCCTCCGTGTGTGAATCTTGCATATTTAGAGAGAAAAGGCATTAGAATAGCTCCACAAAGTGTTATATTGATTAAAAACACTATAAATAACAGTAGTAAAACATGATGCAAAATGGTCGTATCAACTCCTCCAAGCTTAGACCTCGCTTGTCCTCAAACGAAAGCTGATATCGATAATCATGTCCTCATGTTTAGAGAGAGAGGTGTCGATAAAAACAAAATACGGACATAGAAGCATCATGATCATTATTATAACAACAATATTTATTATCATGGCAGCAATATTTATTATCATAAACTTCTTATGAGCAAGTAACAATTCACCACAAAAGTGGAGTATAAGGCATAAACCTTCTTGAAAGCTAACAAACTATGTTCTCAGTCAACAATGCAATTACAATTCATCATATTTTTAGGAAGGGTCACATGTAGGAGCTATTCAGCAAGTCCACATACTCAACCATCATTTAGTCTTCCATGATTGCTAACACTCATGACATATATATGGAGCAAAAAGTCTCAGCTAGGCACATAGAAAGATAGGGGCTTATAGTTCTGCCTCCCAACTTATTCACCTCAAGGGTGATGCCAACAATAATAACTCATGATCACTCAAATCCAACTAGATATATGTGCTTAGATCTTTCCCCACCACATGATGCTTGCAAAAGAGAAAAATAAAAAGGAAATAGAGGAGAATACTATTGACTCTTGCATAAAAAGTAAAATACATAAAAGTAAAGGATAGGCCCTTCGCAGAGGGAAGCAGAGCAAGGTAGTTAGAGTCGGGATTCGGAGTCGGATCGATTTTCCTTAGATAGAATCGAGTCGTAGTATCGAGTCGTGGAATCGAAGATTCTACTAGATTTACAGACATGAGATATTTTGCATCCACGCTGAAAATTTATTTGGGTTTATAGAGTTTAACGCTAAATATAGAGCAAAAAACATACACATCAATGCTAGTTGTATTCCACTTCTTTTCATGGCTAACCTACTATATAGCTTGAATGATGGAACGTTTTCGAGAGGGAAATATACCAAACATTTAAATCTTCAACACAGAAAATTTACTTAGGAGGGTTTTTTAGAGTACGTGAATAGGTCGATCACTTGTATAGCTGACTCGCTGTGCTGAAACTTTAAGGGTCTTGTTGTCCTTCTCCGATCAATCTTGACGCATCCTCCTTCTCACACCATTTCCACGCGTCCACAAGTTAGATCCTCAGTTTTGATCTAGGGTTTCTGAGAGCTAGATCAAAGGTGTCGACGGCCAAGAGATTGAGCTTGGAACAGGAATAAAGGGCCATGAGGCATGTGAAAAGGGGTTTGCATGATGGCATACTGTTCTGGTACAACTAAACAGACGACTTAGATAAATTAGTAGAATCGGACATAGTCCATAGCATAGTTGGGTTCTACAGTTTTGTATAGGATTCTATGATTTGGATCGTGACTCAACATGGATTCTACCATATCTGGATTCATAGTGGGACTTGGATCGACATGCCTATGTAGGGTCGTGAAGTCGTGGGATTCTAGGATTCGAGTCGGGATTCTGACTACCTTGAAGCAGAGGTTGTCATGCGCCTTTTGTTTTTGAATGCTAGAGCTCTTAATGCAAAGGAACATCACGTTATATTGCCCCTTGTGATAGCAACCTTTATTATGCAGTCCGTCGCTTTTATTCCTTTACCATCACAAGCTCGTACAACGCTTATTTCCCTTACAATAAAAGTTCAGACATATTTAGAGGCAATTTTTATTGCTTTTTGCACCGATGACAGCTTACTTGAAGGATCTTATTCAATCCATAGGTAGATATAGTGGACTCTCATGACATGAAACTGGGTCTAAGGGTTTTGGATGCACAAGTAGTATCTCTACTTAGTGCGAATTTTTGGCTAGCAAAGATATTGGGCAAGCACCACATGTTGGAGGATCTATAACAATATAACTTCTATGTGAATATGAACAAACATAACTCATTACGTTGTCTTCCTTGTCCAACATCAACAATTTGACACAAAATACTTAATGGGGGCTCACAATCATAAAAGATGTCCAAGATAGTATATTTGCATGTGAATCTTCTCTTCCCTTATTAATTCTTTCATGAATTGCATCATTGACTAATACTATGTTTGTTATCCTCCAATAAATTTTACCACTTATACTTTTCTTTATGTAATGTCATTACTTTCCATAAGGTTAGCATATGATCTTTTTCGTTATTTTCATTGCTATGATTGAAACATGATAGTAAGGCAACACAGGCTCAAACTACTCTTTATTATAAAGCTCTCAACTCGATTACATAGATAGATGGGTCACGAAACTAACACTCGAAAATAGATCATGCTAAGCTTTTATTCAACTAGATCACGAAATAACTAAGGATCGAACTAAAAGTAAGTAAAGATAATAGAAGTGATGGTGATACGATACCGGGGCACCACCCCCAAGCTTGGCGCAAGCCAAGGGGAGTGCCCATACCCATGAGCTCAAGTGTCCTTCTCCGGTGATGATGGTGGTGGAGTAATGGTAAGCTTGGGCAGCTTACGTTTGAGGATGAAATTTTCCTCCCTCAAATCATCGACTTCTTGCTCAAGCTTCAATACCCTTTTACATAATGCCTCCTTGCTCTCCTGCAGAAAACGGGATGGAATAAATTGAATCTTAGATTTCTTTACTGTGTTTGGAAGACTCGACTTCTTGAACTCCACATGCATATCTCCAGGTCGAGGTAAAGGGGCATCATCTTCATCCGAACTCGCGTCTTCCATCCCCTTTATGTTGGCCTCTTGCTCCTCCTCGAACAATCCATAGGGGTCTAAATCCCCATAGGCCTTCGGATTTGCAAGATAGTGTGATATGAAGCTCTCCCCATCTGAGTCTTGAGACGACATATTTTCAGATCTGCCAGGAAATCAGCACGAAACAAGAACAGAGGAAATTTCTGCGATATGGTGGTCAAAACGTCTGAAACGCTATATATAGATTTTTTATCTCGCAAAACAAGTAATCCAGAAAAAAACGGAGTCGGGAAGGCACACGTGGGGCCCACGAGCCACCAGGGCGCGCCTGTGGGGGGTGGCGCGCCCTAGTGCCTCGTGGGCACCAGGTGGGTCCCCCCGGCTGTTTCTTATTTTTGTATTTTTATAAATATTCCAAAACTGACAGAAAGTATTTTTATGGAATTTTTGGAGTCGGTTTACTTACCGTATCACATACCTCTTCCTTTTCAGGGTTCTGGAGTGTTCCGGAAGGTCTCCCTTATGTATTCCTCCGGTGTAATTGTTTCAATAATATTAGTTTCAACATTGATAGGGGTACCTGAAATATAATGCTTAATTCTTTGCCCATTCACCACTCTCAGATTAGTGCCATCGGAGTTATTTATTTTGATGGCTCCGGAGCGATAAACTTCTTCGATAATATACGGTCCTTCCCACTTGGAGAAAAGTTTTCCTGCAAAGAATCTTAAACAAGAATTGTACAACAGAACTTGCTCACCTACTTTAAATTCCCATTTCTGAATTCTTCTATCATGCCATCTTTTAACTTTTTCTTTAAACAATTTAGCATTTTCATAAGCTTGGGTTCTCCATTCATCTAATGAGCTAATGTCAAATAACCTCTTCTCACCGGCAAGTTTGAAATCATAATTTAATTCTTTAATTGCCCAATATGCTTTATGTTCTAACTCAAGAGGCAAATGACATGCTTTTCCATAAACCATTTTATAAGGAGACATACCCATAGGATTTTTATAAGCTGTTCTATAAGCCCAAAGTGCATCGTCAAGTTTCTTAGACCAATTCTTTCTAGATTTGTTGACGGTATTCTGCAAAATTAATTTTATTTCTCTATTGCTTAATTCAACTTGACCACTAGTCTGACGATGATAGGGAGATGCAATTCTGTGGTTGACATCATATTTAGCAAGTAATTTACGGAATGCACCATGAATAAAATGTGAACCACCGACTCCAAACCTTGGGAAAATAACATCTTTAAGCATTTTAATAGAAGTGTTATGATCAGCACTACTAGTTGGAATAGCTTCTACCCACTTAGTAACATAATCAACAGCAACTAAAATATGAGTATACCCATTGGATTTAGGGAAAGGTCCCATATAATCAAATCCCCAAACATCAAATGGTTCAACAGCAAGTGAATAATTCATAGGCATTTCCTGACGTCTACCAACATTACCAATTCTTTGACATTCATCACAAGAGGAGACAAATTTACGAGCATCCTTGAAAAGAGTAGGCCAATAAAAACCAGATTGTAATACCTTGTGTGCAGTTCTGTCTCCCGCATGGTGTCCTCCGTAAGCTTCGGAGTGACACTTCCGTAGGATTTGTTCCTGTTCATGCTCAGGTATACAACGTCTAATAATACCATCTACTCCTTCTTTATAAAGATGTGGGTCATCCCAGAAGTAATGTCTTAAGTCAAAGAAGAATTTCTTTCTTTTGTTGGTATGTAAAACTAGGTGGTATATATTTAGCAACAATGTAATTAGCATATTCTGCAAACCAAGGAGTATTACGAGAAGAATTTATGACAACTAATTGCTCATCAGGAAAATCATCATTAATAGGTAGTGGGTCATCAAGAACATTTTCTATTCTAGACAAATTATCTGCTACGGGATTCTCAGCTCCCTTTCTATCAATAATGTAGGTAGTGGGTCATCAAATTCTTGTAGCAATAAAACCCACCTAATGAGTCTAGGTTTAGCATCTTTCTTTTCCATAAGATATTTAATAGCAGCATGATCGGTGTGAATAGTTACTTTAGAATCAACTATAGAAGATCTGAATTTATCACATGCAAACACAACTGCTAAAAATTCTTTTTCAGTAGTAGCATAATTTCTTTGGGCACTGTCTAGAGTTTTACTAGCATAATGGATAACATTTAATTTCTTATCAACTCTTTGTCCTAGAACAGCACCAACAGCATAATCGCTAGCATCACACATAATTTCAAAAGGCAAGTTCCAGTCAGGTGGTTGAACAATAGGTGCAGTGGTTAAGGCTTTCTTAAGTGTTTCAAAGGCTTCTAGACAATCATCATCAAAAACAAATGGAACATCTTTTTGCAAAAGATTGGTGAGAGGCCTAGAAATATTGGAGAAGTCTTTAATAAATCTCCTATAGAAACCAGCATGACCAAGGAAACTTCTTATACCTTTAATATCTTTGGGACATGGCATTTTCTCAATAGCATCAACCTTAGCTTTATCAACTTGAATACCTCTCTCAGAAACTTTATGGCCCAAGACAATACCTTCATTCACCATAAAGTGGCACTTCTCCCAATTCAAGACAAGATTAGTTTCTTCACATCTCTGCAAAACTCGATCAAGGTTGCTTAAGCAATCATCATAAGAAGTTCCGTAAATGGAAAAATCATCCATGAAAACCTCAACAATCTTTTCACAAAAGTCAGAGAATATAGCAGTCATACATCTTTGAAAGGTAGCAGGTGCATTGTATAAACCAAAAGGCATACGTCTATAAGCATAAGTTCCGAAAGGACAAGTAAATGTGGTTTTCTCTTGATCGGGTTGTGATATGGGTATTTGAGAAAAACCAGAATAACCATCTAGGAAACAAAAATGTGTATGCTTAGACAATCTTTCTAACATTTGATCAATAAAAGGTAAGGGGTAATGATCTTTTCTAGTAGCTTTGTTTAATTTTCTAAAATCGATTACCATCCTATAACCAGTTACAATTCTTTGTGGAATGAGTTCATTTTTATCATTAGGAACAACGGTTATACCTCCTTTCTTAGGGACACAATGAACATGACTTACCCATCTACTATTAGCTATGGGATAGATTATACCTGCTTCCATAAGTTTTAATATTTCAGTTCTTACCACCTCCTTCATCTTAGGATTCAATCGACATTGGTGGTCGACAATTGGTTTAGCATCCGGCTCCATATTAATTTTGTGCTAACATAGAGTGGGACTAATGCCCTTAAGATCATCAAGAGTATATCCAATAGAGGCTCGGTGCTTCCTTAGAGTTTTCAGCAATCTCTTTTCTTCATACGCTGAAAGGTTAGCACTAATAATAATAGGATATATCTTCTTTTCATCTAGATAAGCATATTTCAATGTATCAGGCAATTGCTTCAATTCAAACGCAGGATCACCTTTAGGTGGAGGCGGACCTCCAAGAGTTTCAACAGGCATATTATGTTGAAGGATAGGTGGTTGATCAAAGAACATCTTATCAATTTCATTTCTTTCATGCATATGCATATCATTCTCATGGTCTAGCAAATATTGTTCTAACGGATCAGTAGGAGGTATGGCAATATAAGCAAGACCAATAATTTCATCTTTACTAGGCAATTCTTTGTCATGAGGTTGTCTACGAAATTTAGAGAAATTAAACTCATGAGACATACCACCAAAATCAACACTGACTGTTTCTTTAGTGCAATCAATCTTAGCATTAACCGTGTTCAAGAAAGCTCTACCAAATATAATGGGACAGAAATCATCTTGTGGAGAACCAAGGACTAGAAAATCAGTAGGGTATTTTATTTTTCCACACAAGACTTAAACATCTCTAACAATCCCAAGTGGTGTAATGGTATCTCTGGGTGCAAGTTTAATAGTAACATTAATGTCCTCTAATTCAGCAGGTGCAATATCATTCATAATTTCTTGATATAAAGTAAAAGGAATAGCACTCACACTAGCACCCAAATCACATAAGCCATGATAGCAATGATCTCCTATTTTAACTGAGACAACAGGCATGCCCACAACGGGTCTATTTTTATCTTTAGAATCAGGTTTAGCAATTCAAGCTGCTTCATCGCAGAAGTAAATAACATGCCCATCTATATTATCAACCAAGAGATCTTTAACCATAGCAACATTAGGTTCAACTTTAATTTGTTCAGCGGGTCTAGGTGTTCTATTATGACTTTTGTTAACCATAGTTGAAACCTTAGCATGTTCCTTAATCCTAACAGGAAAAGGTGGTTTCTCAATATAAGCGGTAGGAACAACTGGATCAACATGATAAACAATTGTTTCTTCTTTAACACTAACAGGTTCCTCTATCTTTTCTTTAACAGGCTACTATCTCAGAGTCAAGTCCATATTTAGTGCTAAACTTATGAAAAGCATCGGTGGCCATAAAAGATTTAACACAATCGAACTCAAGTATTATACCTGACTCATTACCTTTGTCGAGTTCACAATCTTCAGAGTTGCATTTAATTCTTTCCAAAAGATCCCATCTAAATTCAATAGTTTTCTTCATAAAGGAGCCAGTCGAAGAAGAATCGAGCATAGTTTGATTATCATGAGAAAGCCGAGCATAAAAAATTTCTAAGATAATTTTTCTTGAGAGGTCATGATTGGGGCATGTATGCAACATATACTTAAGCCTCCCCCAAGCTTGAGCGATGCTTTCTCCTTCACGAGGCCAAAAGTTATATATATAATTCCGATCACGATGAACCAAATGCATAGGATAAAATTTCTGATGGAATTCTAATTTCAGGCGGTTCCAATCCCATGTATCAGTATCATCACATAGCCTATACCATATTAATTCTTTTCCCTCCAAAGATAAAGGGAAAACTTTCTTATTAACTCCATCTCCGGTTATACCTGCAAGCTTAAACAATCTACAAATTTCTTCCACATAAATCAAGTGCATATCAGGATGTACCGTTCCATCTCCTGCATAAGGATTAGCTAGCAGTTTCTCTAACATGCTCGGAGGAATTTCATATTCAATATCTTTTTAAATAGGTGCAGTAGGTTGAGGAGCAACTATTTGTGTTTCCGGTCGACGTGAAGATACCCCGAACAAACCCCTCAAAGGATTACTTTCCATAGTGACAAGTGATAGTAAATTTCAGCACGTAATATAAATGTTTCCTTACCCAATTCCACTTACCAAAGGCGCTTCACTCCCCGTCAATGGCGCCAGAAAAGAGTCTTGATGACCCACAAGTATAGGGGATCAATCGTAGTCCTTTCGATAAGTAAGAGTGTCGAACCCAACGAGGAGCAGAAGGAAATGACAAGCGGTTTTCAGCAAGGTGTTTTATGCAAGCACTGAAATTATCGGTAATAGATAGTTTGATAGCAAGATAATTTGTAACAAGTGACAAGTAACAATAGTAACAAAGAGTGCAGCAATATAGCCCAATCCTTTTTGTAGCAAAGGACAGCCGGAACGATCTCTTATAATAAGTAAAGCGTTCTCGAGGACACATGGGAATTTCATCTAGTCACTTTCACCATGTTAGTTTGATTCGCGTTCGCTACTTTGATAATTTGATATGTGGGTGGACCGGTGCTTGGGTGCTGCCCTTACTCGGACAAACCTCCCACTTATGATTACCCCCTCTCGCAAGCATCCGCAACTACAAAATAAGAATTAAGATAACTCTAACCATAGCATGAAACATATGGATCCAAATCAGCCCCTTACGGAATAGCGCATAAAATAGGGTTTAAGCTTCTGTCACTCTAGCAACCCATCATCTAATTACTACTCCACAATGCATTCCCTTAGGCCCAAAGATGGTGAAGTGTCATGTAGTCGACGTTCACATGACACCACTAAGAGAATCACAACATACACATCATCAAAATTCCGAACGAATACCAAATTCACATGATTACTTATGACAAGACTTCATCCATGTCCTGAAGAACAAAAGTAACTACTCACACATCATCAACATGTTCATGACCAGTAGGGTATTGAAGTGCATAATAGATCTGAACATATAATCTTCCACCAAGTAAACCAACAAGCATCAACTACAAGATGTAATCAACACTACTAGCAACCCATAGGTACCAATCTGAGGTTTTGAGACAAAGATTGAATACAAGAGATGAACTAGGGTTTGAGATGAGATGGTGCTAGTGAAGATGTTGATGAAGGTTAGCCCTCCCATGATGAGAGGGTCGCTGGTGGTGTCGATGCCGACGATTTCCCCCTCCTGGAGGGAAGTATCCCCGGCAGAATCTCTCCGCCGGAGAGCAAAAGTGCTCCTGCCCAAGTTCCGCCTCGAGACGGCGGCGCACCGTCCCGAAAGTCTTCTCTCTATTTTTTTTAGGTCAAATGCCCTTATATACCAGAAAACGGGGGCCAGAAGTGGGCCAGGGGCCCCACGAGGTACCAGGGCGGGCCTGGGGGGGTGGCGCTCCCTGGTGCCTCGTGGGCACCTGGGTTGCCCCCTCTGGTACTTTTTGCTTCCAATATTTTTTATATATTCCAAAATAATTCTCCAAAAAATTTCAGCTCATTTGGAGTTGTGCAGAATAGGTATCTTGACAGAGCTTTTTTAGTTCCAGAATTCCAGCTGCCGGTATTCTCCCTCCTTGTGTGAATCTAGCATATTTAGAGAGAAAAGGCATTAGAATAGCTCCACAAAGTGTTATATTGATTAAAAACACTATAAATAACAGTAGTAAAACATGATGCAAAATGGACGTATCATGTTCCAAGGAATTATATCACTTCGGCTTGACCGATCACGACTATCAGGAAGTTTTGACAACTTAATAAAAAAGGAAAAACTGTAGCTATTAAATGCTAACTGGAAAATGACTGAAAAGGTAAAGTTGGGGTGGCCGCGGTTAACCATAAAAATGCCGCAGCAGGACAGCGTACTAGCTTATTATTGTTGGGGAACGTTGCATGGGAAACAAAAATTATCCTACGCACACACAAGATCTATCCATGGTGATGAGCATCTACGAGAGGGAGAGTGAATCTACATACCCTTGTAGATCGCTAAGCGGAAGCGTTAAGAAACGCGGTTGATGTAGTCGAACGTCTCCGCGATCCAAATCGCAAGTCGTCCCTCGATCCGATCACGAACTAGTGTCGAACGGACGGCACATCCGCGTTCAACACACGTACGGCTTGATGACGCCTTCACCTCCTCGATCCAGCGAGCGATGGTGAAGTAGTAGATGAGTTCCGGCAGCACCACGGCGTGGTGATGGTGGTGAGTAACAATCTCTGCAGGGCTTCGCCAAGCACTACGGAGATTATGACGGGAGAACTAGAGGGTTAGGGTTGCCGACACACGGCTTGGGAAATCTTGATGTGTCCCGTGTGTTAGCCCTGCCCCTCTATTTATATGTTGAGCCCTGGGGTCTAAACTTGGAGAGAAAGCCTCCACAAGGTCGGTTTTGCCCACACAAGGTCGGTTTGGCCCTCACGGAAAGAGTCCAACTCGGATTCCAGCAGTATCGCGTACAAGCGGTAGTACCGCTCACGAGCGGTAGTACCGCTTGAGCGGTAGTACCGCTTCACACAACCGGTAGTACCGCTTACGCGGTAGTACTGCCTTACCAGCGGTAGTACCGCTTAAAGCAGCAGCAAAACTTCCTTTTGCACTTTCCAATACCTCGTGGGCTTTACCCCTTTGGCTCATATAAAGTGTTGCTGCACCCGAACACTTCGGTAAACATCCGGAACCCCTTCCGGTGAATTCCGGAACCCTTCCGGAGATCAAAACACTATTATCACATATATCAATCTTTACCTCCGGACTCTTCCGAAGATCCTCGTCATGTCCGGGATCTTATCCGGGACTCCGAACAACCTTCGGTCACCAACAAAATAACTCAACTATACTAATCATCACCAAACGTTAAGTGTGTAGACCCTGCGGGTTCAAGAACTATGTAGACATGACCGAGACACCTCTACGATCAATAACCAATAGCGGGACCTGGATGCCCATATTGGCTCCTACATATTCTACGAAGATCTTTATCGGTCGAACCTCTATGTCAAGGATTCAGTTAATCCCGTATGTTGTTTCCTTTGTTCTTCGGTATGTTACTTGCCCGAGATTCGATCGTCGGTATCTCTATACCTAGTTCAATCTCGTTACTGGCAAGTCTCTTTACTCGTTCCGTAATACAAGATCTCGTGGCTAACACTTTAGTCACATTGCTTGCAAGGCTCATTGTGATGTTGTATTACCGAGTGGGCCCTGAGATACCTCTCCGTCACATGGAGTAACAAATCCCAGTCTTGATCCATGCCAACCCAACAGACACCCTCGGAGATACCTGTAGAGCATCTTTATAGTCACCCAGTTACGTTGCGATGTTTGATACACACAAGGTATTCCTCCGATGTCAGGGAGTTGCATGATCTCATGGTCATAGGAACAGATACTTGACATGCAGAAAAACAATAGCAATAAACTGACACGATCACATGCTACGTTTATAGTTTGGGTCTTGTCCATCACATCATTCTCCTAATGATGTGATCCCATTATCAAATGACATCTCATGTCCATGGCTAGGAAACCTTAACCATCTTTGATCAACGAGCTAGTTAACTAGAGGCTTACTAGGGACACAGTGTTGTCTATGTACCCACACATGTATTTGAGTTTCCAATCAATACAATTATAGCATGGACAATAAACGATTATCATGAACAAGGAAATATAATAATAACCAATTTATTATTGCCTCTAGGGCATATTTCCAACAGTCTCCCACTTGCACTAGACTCAATAATCTAATTCACATCACTATGTGATTTACATTGTAATGAATCGAACACCCATACAGTTCTGGTGTTGTTCATGTTTAGCCCTTGGAAGAGGTTTAGTCATCGGATCTGCAACATTCAGATCCGTGTGTACTTTGCAAATATTTATGTCGTCCTCCTTGATGTAATCGCGGATGGAATTGAAACGTCGCTTTATGTGTCTGGTCCTCTTGTGAAATCTTGGTTCCTTGGCTAGAGCAATGGCACCAGTATTATCACAAAACAGAGTCATTGGGTTAAGCGCACTAGGCACTACTCCAAGATCTGTCATGAACTCCTTCATCCAGACACCTTCCTTCGCCGCCTCCGAGGCAGCGATGTACTCCGCTTCGCATGTAGACTCAGCTACCACGCTTTGCTTGGAACTGCACCAGCTAACCGCACCCCCATTAAGAATAAACACGTATCCGGTTTGTGATTTAGAGTCATCCGGATCAGTGTCAAAGCTTGCATCGACGTAACCATTTACGACGAGCTCTTGATCACCTCCATAAACGAGAAACATGTCCTTAGTCCTTTTCAGGTACTTCAGGATATTCTTGACCGCCATCCAGTGTTCCATTCCTGGATCACTTTGAAACCTTCCGACCATACTTATGGCAAGGCTGACATCGGGTCTTGTGCACAACATTGCATACATGATAGAGCCTATGGCTGAAGCATAGGGGATGACACTCATCTTTTCTCTATCTTCTGCAGTCACTGGGCATTGAGTCTTACTCAACTTCACACCTTGCAAAACAGGCAAGAACCCCTTCTTGGAATGATCCATTTTGAACTTCTTCAAAATTTATCAAGGTATGTGCTTTGTGAAAGTCCTATTAAACGTCTTGATCTATCTCTATAGATCTTGATGCCTAATATGAGAGCAGCTTCTCCTAGGTCCTTCATTGAAAAACTCTTGTTCAAATATTCCTTCACGCTTTCCAACATTTCTATATTGTTTCCAATCAGTAATATGTCATCCACATATAATATTAGAAACGCTATAGAGCTCCCACTCACTTTCTTGTAAATACAAGCTTCTCCGTAAACTTGTATAAACTCGAACGCTTTGATCACCTCATCAAAGCGAAGATTCCAACTCCGAGATGCTTGCACCAGCCCATAAATGGATCGCTGGAGTTTGCAAACTTTGTCAGCATTCTCTGGATCAACAAAACCTTCTGGTTGCATCATATACAACTCTTCCTTTAGGAAACCGTTAAGGAACGCTGTTTTGACATCCATCTGCCAAATTTCATAATCGAAAAAGGCAGCTATTGCTAACATGATTCTGACGGACTTAAGCATCGCTACGGGTGAGAAGGTCTCATCGTAGTCAACTCCTTGAACTTGTGAAAAACCCTTTGCCACAAGTCGAGCTTTATAGACAGTGACATTACCGTCCGCGTCCGTCTCTCTTAAAGATCCATTTGTTCTGAATGGCCTTACGCCCTTCAGGTAATACTTCCAAAGTCCACACTTTGTTTTCATACATGGATCCCATCTCGGATTTCATGGCCTCTAACCACTTCTCGGAATCCGGGCAAATCATCGCTTCTCCATAGCTCGTAGGTTCATCGTTGTCCAACAACATGACCTCTAAGACAGGGTTGCCGTACCACTCAGGAGCAGTACGCGTCCTTGTCGACCTACGAGGTTCGATAGCAACTTGATCCAAAGCTTCATGATCATCATCATTAACTTCCTCTTCAGCTGATGTAGGCTCTACAGAAACATCTTTCTGCGCTGCGCTACTTTCAGGTTGAAGTAAAGGTTCAACAACCTCATCAAGTTCTATCTTCCTCCCACTCAATTCTTTCGAGAGAAACTCTTTCTCAAGAAATGTTCCGTTTTTAGCGACAAACACTTTGCCTTCGGATCTGAGGTAGAAGGTATACCCAACTGTCTCTTTTGGGTATCCTATGAAGACGCATTTCTCCGCTTTGGGTTCCAGCTTTTCAGGCTGAAGCTTTTTGACATAAGCATCACATCCCCAAACTTTAAGAAACGACAGCTTTGGCTTCTTGCCAAACCAAAGTTCATAAGGCGTCGTCTCAACGGATTTCGATGGTGCCCTATTTAAAGTGAATGCAGCTGTCTCTAATGCATAACCCCAAAACGATAGTGGCAAATCGGCAAGAGACATCATAGATCGCACCATATCCAATAAGGTTCGATTACGACGTTCGGACACACCATTACGCTGTGGTGTTCCAGGCGGTGTCAGTTGTGAAACAATTCCACATTGTCTTAAGTGACTGCCAAACTCATAACTCAGATATTCTCCTCCTCGATCAGATCGTAGGAATTTAATCTTCTTGTTACGATGATTCTCAACTTCACTCTGAAATTGTTTGAACTTTTCAAATGTTTCAGACTTGTGTTTCATTAAGTAAATATACCCATATCTACTTAAGTCATCAGTGAAGGTGAGAAAGTAACGATAACCACCGCGCGCCTCAATACTCATCGGACCGCACACATCAGTATGTATGATTTCCAAAAAGTCACTTGCCCGTTCCATTGTTCCAGAGAACGGCGTTTTAGTCATCTTGCCCATGAGGCATGGCTCACATGTGTCAAGTGATTCAAAATCAAGTGACTCCAAAAGTCCATCAGCATGGAGCTTCCTCATGTGTTTTACGCCAATATGACCTAAACGGCAGTGCCACAAGAAAGTGGTATTATCATTATCAATTCTACATCTTTTGGCATCAATGTTATGAACATGTGTATCATTACTATTGAGATTCAATAAGAATAAACCCCTCACATCGGGTGCATGACCATAAAAGATATTACTCATATAAATAGAACAACCATTATTCTGTGATTTAAATGAGTAACCGTCTCGCAATAAACAAGATCCAGATATAATGTTCATGCTTAACGCAGGCACTAAATAACAATTATTCAGGTTCATCACTAATCCCGATGGTAATCGAAGAGCGAGCGTGCCGACGGCGATCACATCAACCTTGGAACCATTTCCCACGCGCATCGTCACTTCGTCCTTTGCCAGCCTCCGTCTATTCCGCAGTTCCTGTTTTGAGTTGCAAATATGAGCAACCGCACCGGTATCAAATACCCAGGCACTACAACGAGAGTTGGTAAGGTACACATAAATAACATGTATATCATATATACCTTGTTTGTTGTTGGCCGCCTTCTTGTCAGCCAAATACTTGGGGCAGTTTCGCTTCCAGTGTCCAGTTCCCTTGCAATGAAAGCACATAGTTTCTGGTTTGGGTCCAGCCTTGGGTTTCTTCACGAGAGGAGCAACTGCTTTGCCACTCTTCTTGGAGTTACCCTTCTTACCCTTGCCATTTTTCTTGAAACTAGTGGTTTTATTGACCATCAACACTTGATGCTCCTTCTGAATTTTAGACTCAGCGGATTTCAGCATCGCAAACAGCTCGGCGACTGACTTGTTCATCCCGTGCATGTTATAGTTCAACACGAAGCTCTTGTAGCTAACTGGCAATGATTGAAGAACTCTGTTAGTGATAGCCTCTGGCAGAAGGGGCATCCCCAATTCAACCAGACGGGTGGAGTACCCAGACATTCTGAGTACGTGATCACTGATAGACCCGTTCTCCTCCATCTTGCAAGCATAGAACTTATCGGAGATCTCATATCTCTCGATCCAGGCATTCTTCTGAAAGATAAACTTCAACTCCTGGAACATCTCATATGCTCCATGATGTTCAAAACGTCTTTGAAGTCCCGGTTCTAAGCCATACAATATTGCACATTGAACTATTGAGTAATCTTCAGAACGAGCCTGCCAGGCGTTCACAACGTCTAGAGACTCAACTGGAGCGGGTGGATCACCAAGCGGTGCATCAAGGACATAAGCCTTCTGGGAAGCCGTAAGGATAATCCTTAGATTACGGGCCCAGTCCACAAAGTTACTTCCATCATCTTTCAGCTTAGCTTTCTCTAGGAACGCATTAAAATTTAGGGGTGCTACTGCGCGAGCCATGATCTACAACATAAATATAGCAAAGACAACTTAGACTATTGTTCTAGATAATGAGTTTAGTTAATCATATTACTTAAAAACTCCCACTCAAATTGACATCCCTCCGGTCATTCGAGTGTAACATGATCCAAATCCACCAACTAAAGTCCGATCATCACGTGAGTTGAGGTGGTTTCAATGGTGAACATCTTTATGTTGATCATGTCTACTATATGACTCATGTTTGACCTTTCGGTCTCTTGTGTTCCGAGGCCATGTCTGTACATGCTAGGCTCGTCAAGTTTAACCCGAGTGTTCCGCACGTGCAACACTGGCTTGCACCCGTTGTATGTGAACGTAGAGTCTATCACACCCGATCATCACGTGGTGTCTCAAAACGACGAACTTTTGCAACGGTGCACACTCGGGGAGAACACAATTTTATCTTGAAATTTAAGTGAGGGATCACCTTATAATGCTACCGTCGTCCTAAGCAAAATAAGATGCATAAAAGGATTAACATCACATGCAAATCATAAGTGACATGATATGGCCATGAACTTGTGCTTTTGATCTCCATCTCCAAAGCACCGGCATGATCTCCATCGTCACCGGCATGACACCATGATCTCCATCATCTTGATCTCCATCAACGTGTCGCCATGAGGTTGTCGCGCCGACTGTTGCTTCTACGACTATAGCTAACTCATAGCGATAAAGTAAAGCAAAAACGGCGAAAATAATTAAAGACAACTCTATGGCTCCTACCAGTTGCTGTACTCATCGACATGCAAGTCGTGATATTCTATACAACACATGATCATCTCATACATCACATATATCTCATCATGTAATTGTCCATATCACATCACAACATACCCTGCAAAAACAAGTTAGACGTCCTCTAATTGTTGTTGCAAATTTTACGTGGCTGCTACGGGTTTGCAAGAACCGTTCTTACCTACGCAAAACCACAACATGGTGTAGTGATTGCTTTTTGATCTTCTAAAAGAACCCTCTTCATTGAAATCGATTCAACTAAAGTGAGAGAGACAGACACCCGCTAGCCATCTTTATGCAACAAAGTTACATGTCAGTTGAAGGAACCGGTCTCTCGTAAGCGTACGAGTAATGTTGGTCCGGGCCGCTTCATCTCACAATACCGCCGAATCAAGTATGAACTAGTAACGGCAAGCAATATGTATACACCCACGCCCACAACTCGTTTGTGTTCTACTCGAGATCTCATCTAGGCATAGACCTAGCTCAGATGCCACTGTTGGGGAACGTTGCATGGGAAACAAAAATTTTCCTACACACACACAAGATATATCCATGGTGATGAGCATCTACGAGAGGGAGAGTGAATCTACATACCCTTGTAGATCGCTAAGCGGAAGCGTTAAGAAACGCGGTTGATGTAGTCGAACATCTCCGCGATCCAAATCGCAAGTCGTCCCTCGATCCAATCACGAACTAGTGCCGAACGGACGGCACCTCCGCGTTCAACACACGTACGGCTTGATGACGCCTTCACCTCCTCGATCCAGCGAGCGATGGTGAAGTAGTAGATGAGTTCTGGCAGCACCACGGCGTGGTGATGGTGGTGAGGAACAATCTCTGCAGGGCTTCGCCAAGCACTACGGAGATTATGACGGGAGAACTAGAGGGTTAGGGTTGCCGACACACGGCTTGGGAAATCTTGATGTGTCCCGTGTGTTAGCCCTGCCCCTCTATTTATATGTTGAGCCCTGGGGTCTAAACTTGGAGAGAAAGCCTCCACAAGGTCGGTTTTGCCCGCACAAGGTCGGTTTGGCCCGCACGGAAAGAGTCCAACTCGGATTCCAGCAGTATCGCGTACAAGCGGTAGTACCGCTCACGAGCGGTAGTACCGCTTGAGCGGTAGTACCGCTTCACACAAGCGGTAGTACCACTTACGCGGTAGTACTGCCTTACCAGCGGTAGTACCGCTTAAGGCAGCAGCAAAACTTCCTTTTGCACTTTCCAATACCTCGTGGGCTTTACCCCTTTGGCTCATATAAAGTGTTGCTGCACCCGAACACTTCGGTAAACATTCGGAACCCCTTCCGGTGAATTCCGGAACCCTTCCGGAGATCAAAAGACTATTATCACATATATCAATCTTTACCTCCAGACTCTTCCGGAGATCCTCGTCATGTCCGGGATCTTATCCGGGACTCCGAACAACCTTCGGTCACCAACAAAATAACTCAACTATACTAATCGTCACCAAAGGTTAAGTGTGTAGACCCTGCGGGTTCGAGAATTATGTAGACATGACCGAGACACCTCTACGATCAATAACCAATAACGGGACCTGGATGCCCATATTGGCTCCTACATATTCTACGAAGAGCTTTATCGATCGAACCTCTATGTCAAGGATTCAGTTAATCCCGTATGCTGTTCCCTTTCTTCTTCGGTATGTTACTTGCCCGAGATTCGATCGTCGGTATCTCTATACCTAGTTCAATCTCGTTACCGGCAAGTCTCTTTACTCGTTCCGTAATACAAGATCTCGTGGCTAACACTTTAGTCACATTGCTTGCAAGGCTCATTGTGATGTTGTATTACCGAGTGGGCCCTGAGATGCCTCTCCGTCACATGGAGTAACAAATCCCAGTCTTGATCCATGCCAACCCAACAGACACCCTTGGAGATACCTGTAGAGCATCTTTATAGTCACCCAGTTACGTTGCGACGTTTGATACACACAAGGTTTTCCTCCGATGTCAGGGAGTTGCATGATCTCATGGTCATAGGAACAGATACTTGACATGCAGAAAAACAATAGCAATAAACTGACACGATCACATGCTACGTTTATAGTTCGGGTCTTGTCCATCGCATCATTCTCCTAATGATGTGATCCCATTATCAAATGACATCTCATGTCCATGGCTAGGAAACCTTAACCATCTTTGATCAACGAGCTAGTTAACTAGAGGCTTACTAGGGACACAGTGTTGTCTATGTACCCACACATGTATTTGAGTTTCCAATCAATACAATTATAGCATGGACAATAAACGATTATCATGAACAAGGAAATATAATAATAACCAATTTATTATTGCCTCTAGGGCATATTTCCAACAATTATCCTTGGGATCTCGGATACGATATGCACCTCTGGTGAGTACTTGGTCGATAATGAACGGTCCATCCCACTTTGGGGATAGCTTATGCTTCTGCATCTCCGTATTAAACCTCATGACCAATTCACCTTTATTGAATGCCTTCGTTCGGACCTCCCTGCTCTGGTAGCGTCATGCTTTTTGTTGGTAGAAGGTGGAACATGCCCGAGACACATCCCTTTCCTGTTCGAGGGCATAGAGGTCATCCTGCTGATCTAGCTCGGCCTCTCTCTCCTCATACATACGCACTCTAGGCGCATCGTGAATGAGATCACATGGTAAGACAGCCTCGGCTCCATACACCATAAAAAAGGGTGTGTAGCCTGTGGACTGGTTGGGCTTGGTGCGTAAGCCCCATAGTACGGAGTCGAGCTCCTCTAACCAATGACAGTTGGCCTCCTTTAAGGAGTGGACTAGACGTGGCTTGATGCCACTCAAAACAAGTCCATTGGCACGTTCAACCTATCCATTGGTCTAGGGATGGTAAATGGAGGCGTAATCGAGATGAATTCCCATTTTGGTGCACCATGCCTTGACCTCTTTGGCTGTAAAATTAGTGCCATTATCAGTCATTATGCTATGAGAAACATCGTAACGGTGTACTACACTGGAGGTGAATTCCAGGACCGGCGCCGCCTCGGCTGTAGTAAACGGCTTTGCCTCGATCCATTTTGTGAATTTATCTACCATGACGAGTAAGTATTTCTTTTTATGTGAGCCCCCTTTAAGAGGGCCGACCATGTCAAGCCCCCAGAACGCAAAAGGCCAAGTGATCGGAATGGTCCGAAGAGCCATGGGGGGCATGTGACTTTTGTTGGCGAAGACCTGGTAGTTGGGGCACCGCTGAACCAAAGTATTTGCGTCTTCCTTGGTGGTAGGCCAATAAAATCCAGCTCGAAAGGCCTTACTGACCAATGCCCGAGCTGCGGCGTGATGGCCGCTCATGTCAGAATCTATTTCAGCAAGGAGTTTGCGCCCTTCCTCTTCGGTTATACACCTCTAGAGGACACCGGTGACGCTTCTTTTATATAGCTCCCCTTCATGGACCTGATAGGCCTTTGATCGGTGAATTATTCTTCGCGCTTCGGTTTGGTCCTCGGGTAACTCGTTACAGAGCAAATATCTGAGGAAGGGCTCGTACCATGGCGTGATAACTGCCATGACTTCATGAGCCGAGGATGTCTCTTCAATAGTTGAGCCTCCAACTATTCCCTCGTCCTTCTCGACTACCAGAGAGTTGACCTTTTCGGGGTCCGAGGGAGCCAGCACGGTGTTCCCATCTTGCCATGCCACGGACGGCTTAAAGAGCCATTCTAGAAACGTGTTTTCAGGAATCAGATCGCGCTTAGCGCCCATCCTGGCGAGAACATCGGTGGCCTGATTGCTATCTCGTGGGATATGATGGAATTCCAGACCTTCAAATCGGGCTGATATGGCCAGAACGGCATTTCTGTATGCTGTCATTTTTGGGTCCTTTGCGTCGAACTCACCATTAACTTGTGATATTGCTAGGTTGGAGTCACCTCGGACTTCCAGATGCTGGACTCCCATTGACACTGCTATTCGCAGGCCATGTAGCAAAGCCTCGTATTCAGCCGTGTTATTTGAGTTCGCATACATAATTTGCAGGACGTACCTTATATTATCACCGGTGGGTGAGGTGAGAACTACCCCAGCCCCCAGCCCGGCCAGCATTTTGGAGCCGTCGAAGTACATTGTCCAATGTGAATATGAACTGTACTCTCTAGGGAGTTCGGCCTCCGTCAATTCGGCCACAAAATCAGCCAGCACCTGAGATTTAATAGCTCGGCGCGGGTAAAATGTGATTTCGAAAGGGAGGAGTTCAATTGCCCATTCAGCGATATGACCAGTTGTGTCCCTATTGTTGATAATGTCGCCAGAGGGACCTCGGATGCCACGGTGATAGAATACTCCTGAAAGTAGTGTTGCAGCTTCCGAGATGCCATAAAAACTGCATACGCGATTATTTTGGTAGTGAGGGTACCATGTTTTACACTGGGTCAATACCTCAGAAACATAGTATACGGGCCGCTGCACCTGGAATTTGTGGCCTTCATCGTCTCGTTCGACTACGAGGACCACACTGACAACTTGGTTTGTTGCCGAGATGTATAGCAACATCGGCTCACCTATTCCTAGTGCTGCTAGTATGGGGTTGGTGGCGAGGAGCCTTTTAATTTCTTCTAGAGCATCTCCTGCCTCGCTGGTCCATTTAAAGTTCTTTATTTGCTTTATTAGCCTGCATAGTGGTAAAGCTTTTTCCCTGAGTCGAGAGATGAATCGGCTGAGGGCGGCTACGCAGCCGGTGAGTTTCTAAACATGCTTGAGTTCGGTGGGGATTTCTAGCACGGCCAAGGCACGGATTTTAGCCGGATTGGCCTCGATTCCTCTATGGGAAATGATGAATCTGTCAGCTTGCCTACTGGTACCCCGAAGACGCACTTCTCTGTATTGAGCTTAATGTGGTAGACCCAGAGGCTGGTGAATATTTCGCTGAGATCCTTCACTAGCTGCCGGACATCCCTGGTTTTGACAACCACGTCGTCGACGTAGGCCTCGACTGTTTTGCCGATGTGTTTTTCCAGGCATGTCTGAATGATGCGTTGATATGTTGCGCCGGTGTTTTTTAATCCAAACGGCAATGTGTTGAAGCAGAACGGCCCGTAGGGTGTTATAAAGGCTGTTGCTTCCTGGTCAGATTCCTTCATTTTGATTTGATGGTACCCCGAATACGCGTCAAGGAAGCATAGAGAGTCGTGTCTAGCCATCGCATCGATGATCTGGTCGATGCGCGGCAATGGAAAGGGGTCTTTGGGGCAGGCTTTGTTGACATCTTTGAAATCAACACAAAGCCGCCAGGACTAATCCTTTTTGGGCACCATGACCAGGTTAGCCAACCATTCAGGGTGTTTGATCTCGCGAATGAATCCGGCTTCTCACAACTTAGCCAGTTCTTCCCCCATGGCTTGACGCTTGGGCTCGGAGAATCGCCGAAGTGCTTGTTTGACTGGTTTGAATCCTTTTAAGATGTTCAAGCTGTGTTCGGCTAAGTTTCTTGGCATGTCGGGCATGTCTGAGGGATGCCAGGCAAAGATGTCCCAATTTTCCTGAAGGAAGCTGCGAAGGGCTTCGTCAATTTCTGGGTCTAGCTGGGCACCAATGGACTCCGTTCTATTCGGGTCTATTGGGTGTACTTGAAATTTAACAATTTCGTCAGCTGGTTTTAATGATGTCGATTTACATCTCTTGTCCAGAATGATGTCGTCTGAGTTGACCATGGCCCGGAGTGCCGTCAGCTCTTCGGCTGCAAAGGCCTCTGCCGGCATCTCGAGAGCGAGTGAGGCCATTTTATTTTCGGCCCTTAGTGCCCTCTCTGGATTGCTGGTGACGTGATCACTCCATTGGGGCCTGACATTTTTAGTTTCATGTATCCGTAATGAGGTATGGCATGGAACTTTATAAATGCCTCCCGCCCTAGAAGGGCATGATAACCACTTTGGAAGGGTACAACGTGGAATGTTAACTCCTCAGACCGATAGTTCTCGGGAGTGCTGAAGACCCGTCGAGAGTAATTTTTCCCTCACAGCATGCCTCTCTTCCAGGGATGATTCCCTTGAAAGTGAAGAAGCTATGTTGGATGCGGGTTGTATCCAGTTGCATTTTTTTTCTAGAGTGTCCTTGTAGATAAGCTTCAAACTGCTGCCGCCGTCCATTAGCACTTTATGCAGCCGGCATTCGTCCACTATAGGGTCGAGGACCAGGGCGGCTGGGCACCGGCTTAGGTCTATTGCCGGCTAATCGCGCTCCTCGAATGTTATCGGCGTGTCTAACCGCACTGTGACGCCCCCGGCCCGACCGTGCACTAATCATACACGAAAATGCACACGATCAAGCCTAGGGACTCACATGAAGATATCACAACACAACTCTAGACACAAATTTAAAATAATACAAGCTTTATATTATAAGCCAGGGGCCTTGAGGGCTCGAATACATAAGCTCGAGTACAAGCGTTACCGGAAGCAACAAATATATCTGAGTACAGACATAAAGTTAAACAAGTTTGCCTTAAGAAGGCTGAGCAAAACAACGACATCTGATCGAAAAGGCGCAGGCCTCCTGCCTAGGAGCCTCCTAAACTACTCCTGGTCGTCAGTCTCCACGTAGTAGTAGGCACCATCGGGGTAGTAGTAGACGTCGACGGGGTCAGCTGGCTCCGGGGCTCCGTCATCTGGTCGCAGCAATCGGGTATGGGGAAAAAGAGGTAGCAAAGCAACCGTGAGTACTCATCCAAAGTACTCACAAGACTTACATCAGATCTATGATAAATATGCATCGGTATCAAATGAAGGGGCTGTATCTGTGGACTGGACTGCAGAATTGCCAGAATAGAGGGGAAGGCCTAGCCTATCGAAGACTAGCATCTTGCAGCATTAGAAGAGTGTAGATTAGTACATAATTAAAGTAGCAAGCATGTAGTGGCAAAGCCTAGAGATCCTTCCTCGACTCCCTGCGAGAAAGCGATCCCAGAGCTTACAATTAAAGTAACATGTATTCAGTTCAAGTTGTAGTAGATCGGGATACAACACTGAGCGTCCTGTTACCGTGGACACGGCTATTCGAATAGATAACTTCCCTGCAGGGGTGCACTACTGTTACCCAACACGCTCGATTAACTCTGGCCGGACACACTTTTCCGGGTCATGCCCGGCCTCGGCTGATCGACACGACGTAGTCCTACCTAGGCTCAGCAGAGAGGTCCCTGCCGGTCTACGTCCTAAGTGCTTAGGGGTCTTGGGCCCATCGCCCTTTGCACTCCGGGTCATTGCGAGCAGGGCGATCCAGGCCACCTCCTCTGGGGCGCCGACCCGGACGTGCCTCAATGCTGAACTGGACGTCTGACAAAGCTTTCGGCTGATACATACGGCGTCGAGGGCCCCATTAAACCATTATCCCACGTGGTGGTAGTGCGTATAGACCAGTGGCCAACTCAGATCAGATACCCAAATCCGTTAGTGTGTTGGGAGCTCGCGGTGATGATCAGTACTCCTGTCGCCCCGTCTCGAGGAAGTGCAACAAGGGTCAGGCCCATCTGTCTCTAGGGCGGTCTCTGCTCTTATGTGGTCAGGGGCGCACCTCTGCTCTTTTCCATTTTCCTTTTCCAGCAAACTTCAAATAATTCTACAGCAATATTTCCAAGACCAAATTTGATGATTCAAATTTCTGCATATGCATAAAATCATTCTCTATTATTCTAGCTAGGTTGAACTTTTTTCCTAAATTTGGTTTCTGTAGGATCTATTAAATAGTCCACTTCTTCAATTATTCCATGTTAGAAATTCCCTAGGAAAATCATCTGGACTCCAAATGAACTGATTCTTTTTCCTATAATTTTTATTTTTCATCTAGTTTATTTTAATATTTACTTTAAAAATTTATGAAGCACTTTTTAGCACTGTTTTGGCTTTATGTGATAATTGCAATATTTTTGAAAATAGGAAAAATGGAGGGAAGATAAAATTTTCAAAGTTTTGCAATGCACCCAACACTTCTGCATGCTCAAGGCAAGCATCTTGAACACTTGATATGGTGATTGCATGGTTAAATGTTTGCAAGAATAATTGAATCATGCACATGTTGAACTCAAATAAAAATTTGCATGCATGTAGTGTTGGCATGTTTCCTCGTACCGTGCAACGTGTGCTTGTCATGACTAACTTGCAGGAGCAGGTATAAGAGAAATACCATTACTAGCAGAAGGGTGATCACGTCGGAGAGTGATCATGCCTTGTTGGTTATGCATGTTGGGACATGCAAGGGCTGTGGCCCTCTTTTGGTGTTACTATTGAAAGAACACTTTGTTGTGCTAACCACTGCAGGAAAAACTTAAACCTCCTGAGTCGACCGTAGATCGAGTCTTGTTCCGGTAACCCCCATTCTTGTTTCGTGCTGCCACTTGTCCCTGCCATAGGTGGGGTATGGTTTAGTAAGTTGATAACCCCTTTCCTGCACACACCGTACAGAGAGGCCATAGTGAAAGATACCATTGGCCCATGTTAGGCATGTCACTTGGTCAGGGAGCATGGGTGTATTCGGCTGGGCCGAGAGGGGTAGCGCCCCTGATATTTGCGCATGTTATATATGAGATTGTGATCCCATGCTATTCGAGATTGTAGTCTCCCCGTCTTAGAGTTTATCTTGAACGATGCCTTGGGTGATTCCTGGCATCAGGAAAGTTAATCTGGTGTGTGTTGGTCAGGTGTGTTTTCAACCCAAAGACCATAATTGGAATTAGTCAACGTCTCGGTGCTGGCTAAAGAAATACTTTACTTGTGGGTAAAGAGTACACCCTCTGCAGAGTTATACCTATTAGAATAGCCGTGTCCGCGGTTAAGGACTACAGTCTGGGTTGGTCAAGTGCCGGTCTTAGTGTCGGTCTCCGAAGGAAATAAATAAATTGATCATGATTTATTTTGTAGGATAATTGTTGTCACCACTGATGCCAGCATGAATATTATGGTTATCATGAATATTATTATGGACTAACTCTGTTCTTCTATATGCAATCTGAGTATCATATGGATGGCTAGACCACCTGGATACTCAGTTTTATTTTCTTTCCTGGGTATCATATGGATGGCTAGACCACCTGGATACTCAGTTTTATTTTCTTTTCTGGGTATCATATGGATGGCTAGACCACCTGGATACTCAGTTTTATTTTCTTTTCTGGGTATCATATGGATGGCTAGACCACCTGGATACTCAGTTTTATTTTCTTTTCTGGGTATCATATGGATGGCTAGACCACCAGGATACTCAGTTTTATTTTCTTTTCTGGGTATCATATGGATGGCAAGACCACCTGGATACTCATTTTTATTTCTTTCTGAATATCCCTTGTGATGGCCAGACTAACCGGGATATTCAGTATTATTTTTTCTGAGGGACCCTTGGGATGGCTAGACTACCCGGGACACTCATTTATTTTCAAGACCTCTCGAGGCGTCGCTTTCAGACACCCGTTAGGCATTTCTTTTCAAGACCTCTCGAGGCGTCGCTTTCAGACACCCGTTAGGCATTTCTTTTCAAGACCTCTCGAGGCGTCGCTTTTAGACACCCGTTTGGCATTTCTTTTCAAGACCTCTCGAGGCGTCGCTTTTAGACACCCGTTTGGCATTTCTTTTGGATTCTCGGGCAGTCCTGTCTCGCCCGATTCTCCACTTTTATAGTTTCTTTTGGATTCTCGGGCGGTCCTGTCTCGCCCGATTCTCCACTTTTATAGTTTCTTTTGGATTCTCGGGCGGTCCTGTCTCGCCCGATTCTCCATTAACTTTCTTGTTTGTCACTAACATTTCATATTTATTCTTCAGCACCGTATTAATATTCATCATGTCATGCTTTAATTTCGTTCAGCATATGCATATAATTTAACTCATCATGATCATATGCATTTGGTATATCTTTTGTTCATTATGTTTGCGAGTACATTCCAACGTACTCACCGGCTTGTCCATGGCTATTTAATTGGCCAGGTCAGGATTTCAACGAGGAGTACTACAACGACGTCCATGCGGAGCCTATGATAGTAGCCACGCGGGATAGGAGTTATCCTGGTCAGCTGTTCCTATGGGAATGGAGCCCCATCGACATTGGAGTATCACGAGTCGCTTCCGTCATCCTCACTAGAAATCATTGTTGTATCATTAGGCCTTTATGGTCTCGTATCCAATTCTTGTAATTGCTTGGTAATCTGTATCAAGGTCGTGTCCACCAGTAACAGTAATCTTGGGGCTGGTGGTGACACGAGTGGTTAATTTCTGGGATATTGTGTCCCGGAAATTCGGCCCCGACATTTGCCTTAAGAAGGCTGAGCAAAACAACGACATCTGATCGAAAAGGCGCAGGCCTCCTGCCTGGGAGCCTCCTAAACTACTCCTGGTCGTCGGTCTCCACGTAGTAGTAGGCACCATCGGGGTAGTAGTAGACGTCGATGGGGTCAGCTGGCTCCGGGGCTCCGTCATCTGGTCGCAGCAATCGGGTATGGGGAAAAAGAGGTAGCAAAGCAACCGTGAGTACTCATCCAAAGTACTCGCAAGACTTACACCAGATCTATGCTAAATATGCATCGGTATCAAATGAAGGGGCTGTATCTATGGACTGGACTATAGAATTGCCAGAATAGAGGTGAAGGCCTAGCCTATCGAAGACTAGCATCTTGCAGCGTCTTGCAGCATTAGAAGAGTGTAGATTAGTACATAATTAACGTAGCAAGCATGTAGTGGCAAAGCCTGGAGATCCTTCATCGACTCCCTGCGAGAAAGCGATCCCGGAGCTTACAATTAAAGTAACATGTATTCAGTTCAAGTTGTAGTAGATCGGGATACAACACTGAGCGTCCTATTACCGTGGACACGGCTATTTTAATAGATAACTTCCCTGCAGGGGTGCACTACTGTTACCCAACATGCTCGATTAACTCTGGCCGGACACACTTTTCCGGGTCATGCCCGGCCTCGGCTGATCGACATGACGTAGTCCTACCTAGGCTCAGCTGAGAGGTCCACGCCGGTCTACATCCTAAGTGCTCAGGGGTCTTGGGCCCATCGCCCTTTGCACTTCGGGTCGTTGCGAGCAGGGCGATCCAGGCCACCTCCTCTGGGGCGCCGACCCGGGCGTGCCGCAATGCTGAACTGGATATCTGGCAGAGCTTTTGGCTGATACATACGGCGTCGAGGGCCCCATTAAACCATTATCCCACGTGGTGGTAGTGCGTATAGGCCAGTGGCCAACTCAGATCAGATACCCAAATCTGTTAGTGTGGTGGGAGCTCGCGGTGACGATCAGTACTCCTGTCGCCCGTCTCGAGGAAGTGCAACAAGGGTCAGGCCCATCCCTCTCTAGGGCGGTCTCTGCCTGCCCGGCCGCGCCTCGTAATTATCTCGCGGGTACCCTCCAGGTCAACCCGACTCCACAAGGGACTGTCGGGAACTCAGGTCCACCTCAACCGGGGTGGTACCGCCTGTCCCTTCAGTCCCACAATCAACAGTAAATAGGGGTGACAGTGAAAAGTAACAGTGTGTCTGGTAACATCAAGGGGGAAATTCGAGGAATCACCCTCGATGGATTCCCACTTGAGAGGTTGTACGACAGAGTCGTCATCGGAGGTGGTGTAGGAGGAATCAGCCTCGATAGCCACAACCGATTAGCTATGCTATAGAGCCATCATCAGAAGTGAAGTACGAGGTATCACCCTCGTCACTCGATAGTGGCTCTGTAGAGTTGTACAACTAAGGGGTTGTGCGGTGCTGTGCTCGGTCTCTATACATCGATCATACCGATCGAGTCTTCTGGTAGCAAGGCAGGGCAACACGGACAAAGGTGAGGGGCCACTGATGGATCACTAACTAGACTATACTAAGCATATAGGACAACAGGTACAGTATCAACAGTAGGTTACAACAATCAGGCTATGCATCAGAATAGGAGCAATCAATTATAGTAGCAAAATCTAATGCAAGCATTGGGGGAGAAGGAATGGGCGATATAGGAATGATCAAGGGGGTTTTGCTTGCCTGGAAGCTCTGCTGAAAAGGAAGAATGGTCGTCAGTGACGTAGTCGATCACAGGGGCAGGGTTGGTCTCGGAGTCTACCGGAGAGAAGAGGGGGAAGAAACTGTAAATATAAAGCAAAAAATGCACACAGAAGCTTGGCATGGCAATAGGCTGTGCTAGGGGTGACCTAATACATCCCTAAACCATTTTAGTTAATTTAGGAATTAATTATCGGAGATCAGGCACTATTCATCTATCGGAAACACGCAAAAAGTTCCATGTTCATCTAGTTAGGAGTGATGGTCAAGCATTTTGATCACATATTCGGAGTCATCATATTTTTCTGATCATTTTTCATATATAAATTATTTTATCCGAGCTACGGTTTATTTTATATGATTTTTCAAAGTTTTATTGAATTTCTGGAATTACTGTATTTATTTTTAATTAAAAAATAAATGATTAAATTGCTATGGGTACACAGAAGTGTACCCAGTTGTTTGCATGTGAGGCTGATAGTGGGGCCAGTTGACCAGGTCAACTGCCCAGTCAGCAGGTCCAGTCAGCAGTCAACAGTGGAGTTGACTGGTCAACAGGGTCAAAGGGGACCCACTTGTCATCTGGCTGCAGTCATTTACGACTGGGCCCAGTCAAAGGCCATGTCAGCAAGGTCAAAGCTGACGCGTGGGCCACGGCAATTAACTTAATACTAACCAGAACATTTAAGCAGGGTTAATTAGTGGATGGGGCCCGCTGTCAGTGGGTGTTTAGTGGCGGCTGTTAGTGGCTAATGACGGTGCCACGTTGGCCACGTCGGCCTCGCCGGAGTTGGCCGCCGGCAACCATCTTGCGCGGCGGAGGGTCTCGGATTTCACCGTCCGGCGACGGTTCGAGCCGCGGGATGGCGCGTTCGAGAGCTGAAGCTCACGCACATCCGTGGGAAGTAGCAGGGGACGCCAAGGTGGCCTGGTTCGTCGACGGAAATGACATGAGCGGCGGCCGGAGCTGCGGTTGCGAACGGCGCGAGGGCTGCAGGGCCTGGAAACGCGAGGAGAAGGGCTCTACGGCATCCTGGAAGCTCCTGGAGCACGACCGCGTGACCAGACGCGAGCCGCGGGTGCACTAGGCACGGTGGCGCCATGGATGGCGGTGGCGAGCTCGGTGTATGGTGGGGAGGGAGCTGCGATGATTGATTTATGTGGGAGTAAGAGGGGAAAGGAATGGGAGCTCACAGTGAGCTCGGGGACACGGTCGAGGGAGCCGGGGGTGGTCGGAGTGCGGCGAATCGACTATGTCAGCGGTGGCGGCCGACGGGGAAGAAGAGGACGGATCTGGCACTGTGGGGATCTCCGGCTCGATCTGCTCCTCCAAGACGAAGTAGTCGACGACGGCGCTTCCGCTGGACAACTTTTCAGCCGACGGAGACGACTGTGGCCGCAAGAACGGAGGAGGTCATGGCGGCGGTGGTTCGGGTGTATGTTGCAGGGAAGAGAACGAGCGAGGGAGGGGAAAGCAGGGCCGCTTGGGTTGTCAGAGGGGTCCGGGGGGGGGGGGTCCTTATCCTTTACCAGGGTGGGTGGATGGTCGACACGAGCGAGATCCGTGCGTGGACGGCGTGCGCCCGCCCGGCCAGCGCCATGGCCTCTGCCTCGGCAGAAGGTGGACGAAAGGCCGGTGGGGCTGGGCTGGGCCGCACTGTGGCAACTCAAAGCCCATTGCAACAGTAGGCCTTAGGCATTTTTCATTTTTCTTTTCTGTTTCTATTTCCAGGCACTGTTTTCTATTTTAGTTTCATATCAAATGATTTTTATTGAACTAGAAATCTGACACACAAATAGCAGGCAACATTTTTAGTTAGCACAATTAATTTCAATTTATTCTGGAATGTTTAACTATTTTTAGAAATTGATTTGGTCAATTTTACTGCTGCTGGTCCACTGTTTTGGTTGCTAGGGTCAAATTTGGAACTCAATTAATGTGAGTTTTATTTTTACAATTGCTTTGGGATTATTTGAATTATTATGAAATTTTTTATTTAATTAATTGAAGAAGTAATAATTTGACTTGCATTTGAATTTTGAATTTGAGTTGAATTATTTCTTGATTGCATTTCTTAGGGTTTAATGATGATGACTTGGCATCATTAGTGTGAGGTCACTGTAGCATGACACTGGGGTTATTACACACACGGCTGAGGGTGTGCGTATCTGGATGGGGCCGAGCTCGTTCAGAGCCCTTTTTCTTTGATTCTTTGATAGGTATGTTTGATAGATCGTCAAGACCTCGGCTTCGTCCGAGGAGTCTGTGGCACGATTGATGGTTGGTTTATTGGCGAGGAGTGCCTCACCACCCTTGGCCACCTGTTTCACGGCCCAACAAGGTCGAAGGTTGTGAGTTGGATTGGTGTTTAACGAGACAGAGTGTATTGGGCACGGTTGATCCAGCTGTCCATCTAGGACGGTCGGAGATCCTGTCTTCCTTCTTTTTTGTAATGACTCTACTATTATGGGGCACTTTGATGGCTGCCCGTGTGCAAGGTCGTATTCTCTTGATTTGCCTACGCGGGCTAATTCCTGAGCCAACCAGGCATCTTCAATGGTGCAAAACCTTGACACCAACTCAGAGAGCTCTAAGAAAGTCTAAACTCGGCGTCGAGAGAGGGCGTTTAGTACACCCTCATCGTGACAATTGGGACGGAAGGCAGCGCGTGCTTCTACATCCGGGCAGTCAGCTATCCTATTCTTGACAAACAAGAGTCTCGACCAGAACTGTCGAACTGTCTCATCGGCTCGTTGTTTTATATAGATCAAGTCCCAGACGTCGGGAGGCCCCAAATTACCTGGGCAATACTCGACGTGGGGGGTGGGTAGGATCAAAAAAATTAATACGATTGGGGGGGTTCCGAGGTGCCCCCATGTTCCTTGTAGGAAAGATGCGCGAAAGTGTCTGGGCTGGGCTTAAAGTCCGACGCGCCAGTCTCCTCTAGCTATTCAAACTCGCGCTCATCGGAGCTCGGATCCGAGGTTTCATCCAATTGGACTCCATCGGCCAAGCTTGCCAAGGGAGCATAAAGCTCTGGACAGGCTTCCCGATCGCGTCCTACCGCCTCGAAGGGGGAGTGCGATTCGAGATCTGTAGAGCCATCAGACGGCCCATTGGTGAAGGTCATAGGTGCACCTATGGTGACAAGGGGACTTAGATTGCCCGTCCGTGAAGCCATCATTCCAAGGTGATCAAACAGTGAGCTCTCAATGAAAGCACCAATGTCGGTGTCAAAACTGGCAGATCTCGGGTAGGGGGGCCCGAGTAGTGAGATCGGATCGATGGTTAACAGGAGACAAGGGACACGAAGATTTACCCAGGTTCGGGCCCTCTCTAAGGAGGTAAAACCCTATGTCCTGCTCTTGTTTATATTGTGGATGTATCAAGGTACAAAGTTGATCTACCTCGAGATCATAAGTTGTGGTCTAAACCCTAAGGGTAATGATGAATGAATCTCCCTTTCTACGGACTAAACCCTCCGGCATATATAGGCACTAGGGGTATCTAAGGTTACACATGGTCAGTTATCTACGGACTAAACCCTCCGGCTTATATAGGCACCAGGGGTATCTAGGGTTACACATGGTTGGTTATCATCCAGGGATTACATGCCGAATCTAACACTCTTGGGGTACACGCCAAGTCTTCAGCGAGTCCCGATATGCTGGTTCTACAGGTTGGAGGCCTCCGGAGTACTTATCCTTCAACGGGCCTTGAGTCCGGCCCATGGACTAGACCGACTAGGCTAGGACCCCCTAGTCCAGACACCGTCAGGCGGGTACTGCTGGAGCTCGCGTGCCGCCGCTGGCGTGTAGATGGTACAGGCTGTGGTCGCCGATGGAACAACCGAAATGTTAGTTCGCCCTTCCTGTTGTGGGGGAGCAACGGCTCGGTCATGATCGACGCTCGCGCCGTGACCAGTGGCTCATCCTACCCCATCATGCCCCGCGTCCCCCGTGTGATCCTTGAGAGGGGAGTGGACCGCGTCCACCGGTGGGGGATGATGGGAAGGAGGAGGAGGCTGAGGAGGCAACTCCTGCTCGGCAGCGTTAGCGGCCTCCTGAAGTCGACGCCGCGCCAAGGAACATGCTTCTCGGTGCTACATGTAGATTGCGTTGGTATTTCCCTGAAGAGGAAAGGATGATGCAATATAGTAGAGATAAGTATTTCCCTCTGTTAAGAAGCAAGGTTATCAATCCAGTAGGAGAACCAAGCAAAATCCCGTTAAGCGCAACTGCACACACAAAAGCAAACACTTGCACACAACACAAATAAGAGGGTTGTCAATCCTCTTAGCGGTTATTTGCAGGGATTAATTCTGATAGTGATAGATAGAAAAGTAAATTGTAAAAGTAAATAAATTGCAGCACGGTATTTTTGGATTTTAATATATGATAAAAGTAGACCCGGGGGCCATAGTTTTCACTAGAGGCTTCTCTCTCGAACACATAGCATATGGTGGGTAAACAAATTACTGTTGGGCAATTGATAGAAAAGCAAATAATTATGACGGATTCATGGGAATGATCATGTATATAGGCATCACGTCCGAGACAAGTAGACCGACTCCTGCCTGCATCTACTACTATTACTCCACTCTTCGACCGCTATCCAGCATGCATCTAGGGTATTAAGTATAAAACAGAGTAACGCCTTAAGCAAGATGACATGATGTAGACAAAGTAAACTCAAGCAATATGATTAAACCCCATCTTTTTATCCTTAATGGCAACAATACAAATACGTGTCATGTCCTTTTCTGTCACCGGAATTGAGCACCGCAAGATTGAACCCATCACAAAGCACCCCTCCCATTGCAAGATAAATCAATCTAGTAGGCCAAACCAAACGGATAGATCGGAGAGAAATACAAAGCTATAACAATCAAGCATAAAAGAGTTCAGAGAAGACTCAAATATTTCTCATGAATAATCTGATCATAAACTCACAATTCATCAGATCACAACAAACACACCGCAAAAGAAGATTACATCGGATAGAACTCCAAGAACATCGAGGAGAACATGGTATTGAAGATCAAAGAGAGAGAAGAAGCCATCAAGAAACTAGCTATGGACCCATAGGTCTGTGGTAAACTACTCACACATCATCGGAAGGGCAGCAAGGTTGATGTAGAAGCCCTCCATGATCGATTCCCCCTCTGGCACAGTACCGGAAAAGGCCTCCAGATGGGATCGCGGAAGAACAGAGGCTTGCGGCGGCGTAAAAGTTATTCGGGGTGGCTCTCTGTTGGTTTCCCAATATTTGATAATTTATAGAAGTGGAATTTGGTCAAACGGAGCCACGTGGGCCCCACAAGGCATCAAGGTGCGCCCCCCTGGGGCCGCGCCCTGTTGCCTTGTGGAGGCTTCGTGAACCTTCTGGCCTCCTCTCCAAGTCTCCAGGGTCTCTTTTGTCCAGAAAAAAATCTCCAAAAAGTTTCATGGCATTTGGACTTCAATTGGTATTGATTTCCTGAAAACCAAAAACAAGCAGAAAACAACAACTGGCACTGGGCACTAGGTTAATAGGTTAGTCCCAAAAAATGACATATAATTGCATATAAAAACATCGAAGATTGATACTATAATAGCATGGAACAATAAAAAATTATAGATATGTTGGAGACGTATCACTCGGCTGCTCATTGGGGCCATGGATGCCCTAGAGCGTCTCGACGCCATGGATCAAACTACGCTCGAGACTCTGAGAAAACAGTCGGCGAGGATGGTGCCGGTGCGAGAGCTAGACGTCTCAGTCCCCTACCTGGCGTGCCAAATGTCGGTTTCTAAGAACCTACATATGAGTTGTTTCCCACAACCCTTGAGAGTACGGCTAGGGAGTGAACACGTCTAGGAATCCTAATTCATGGATGAATGGTGGATGGATGAACTACAGATGAACACAAAGAACTACCCAGGTTCGGGCCACCTTCTTTGTGTAATACCCTACTCCTGCCTTGTTTCTTATTGCTATGGTAGAGAGCTACAATGTGTGTCTGTTACAAGATGGAAAGATCGACCCCCTGCACAGCCCCGATCCCCCTCTATTTATACAGTGAAGAGGGAGAGAGAAACAGGGAGTGGCGGTGGAAGGAGAGAATCTTCCCCTTCGCCTCCGTCCAGCGGGGGTACTCCCTATTGACTGTAGCACTCAACAGTGCTGCCCTGTAGCGTGCTCATGTGGGCCACCCAGCGACACTGGTGATGACCCAGCGGAGGACATGACACCATCAGTGGGCTACCCAAAGTCAAACCTTATCACCTCCAATCCATGCCTCATCTATAGGCACAACCTATCTTCGTACTTCTTAATAGGACCCCTTCTACCCTTCTGTGAGGGATTTCTAGAAGGGCTTCCCGAGAGGCTCTTCCCGGGTGAGGAAATGTCCCATCAACTCCACCAGGACCCATCCTGTCAGTCGCTTTTACTCCTTGCTCACCACGGCACCTTCGTCGAACCTTCCCAGCATCAGGTCGTGGGTACCCTGTAATCCATTGGTCCGACAGTAACACAACTAGGTAATACTTCTACTAAAAGTAATACGGTAAAGTAGAACTACTACTGAAAGTAATACTGACGAAAGTAAACGACATACGAAACGGTAAACACAGAAAAACACTTAAAAATGTTACACAATGTCACAAGTTCCTGGTTGCTCATGATAAGGAGCTAGCTTGCCTCCGGGTCGACGAATCTTCATGAAGTGGTGCGGTGGTCCTCCGGACGAAGCGTGTCGGTAACCGGAATCTCAGAGGGGGCCTAGTTATGTTAGATGCAAACAATGCTAAACTATAAGCACAAACAATAAAACAACCAGTACCAAAAGAACGGGCTCGTAAAGACGAAACCGTGGGCTTTGGAATCACCACAAATGGAGTAACGAGCTAAAATATATAATTGTTTTTCTGCCAAGGACTGATCTGCAAAAGAAATAATTGCCATCGGGTCCCTGAGTAGTACTGCGGCTGGCGCCTTCTCTGAAAATACGTTTTCCACAAGGGAAAACGTATTCCAGCCCGATGTGTTTTCACTGATTGAAAACGCTTTCCACTCCAGTACGCCTTCTCTTAACCGAAGACGTAAACCAGCGAATCCATCTCCACTTATCCATGCTGGCGTCTCCCTCTATCACTGACAGGTGGGTCCTGCACCCTTCTCTCTCCTCCTCCTCCTTTCTTCTTCCTCTCCTCTGCTCTTCCTTGACGCCGCGATAGGAGTGTTAGTAACTCACTTCTACTCTCTCATAGATCGATTAGGTGGAGCTGATATGGTGGCGATTACAGGAGTTCTGGAGGAAGAAGAAGAAGTACAGGGGAAGGGAAGACAGATACAAGTTTCAGTCACCACCACCCCCATCGTTCTGATCCAAGCCAGGATGGTTGCTCATTCTGTTCTCTCGTGTATATGTAGTGAAGCGTGGTGGGCTGGGCCTTCGTCTCCCGTTGGGCCGCACAGTGGAAAGGGTCGGTCACACCCCTCCCATCTTGATACGGGGTTGCCCGATCTTCACGGAGGATCTGCTTGAGGAACGAATCAACGCCACCTGAAGGGTACGAAGGAAACCCTCGATCCCAGCCAACAACGCTGTCGGGTAAAGGATAACTAGTGCAACCTGACGAGACCAAAGCTAGCTACTGCATATGCATCAACCAGCAACAAGTATTCGCCCAACCACACTCTTAGGATTCCAATCCACGCAACCACGCACGAAGTTGGAAGCACGAACTGGTCGCCGCCTCAACGGCTACTGTTGAAAAATCACAAAGTGAGTTTACCCTCTCACAAGGCAAGATTACAAGAGCTAAAGAGGAAGTGAACTCTCAAACAAGATTCTGGTTGCACTTAGCTAACCTATGCTGAAAATTGCCAAAGAGTTGTGGCTGAAGTGGGGGAAGGGGTATTTATACTAGGAACAGCCCTCCTAGTTTAGGTGTGAAACCAGTCCAAAAGAGAGGCTCAAATTCGTGGTAACCAACTGGTCAAGGGAGCAAACACATGGAGCCTCGCGCAGCAATTAATGCTCTGGACAGCTTGCATTGGAACTCTCATATCCTTTGACTCAGGACTCCAAATGATGCACCGTTTGATTTTCCTGAAAGTAGACTTCATATGTACTCCCACACATGCTGGATGCTCATATATTTGTGTTGCATGATGCAGCAAGTTCTGGGACGAATTCTAGAACTGTGCAAGCAACAATAGGATGTTGAGATGGCTTGCTATTCTTCCTTGAGGTGTAACATGTTGCCCTTGTCCCCAAACATGGTTTACATCAGAGTTGAAACTTGTTCTCTTCAAACTTGTTGTATGGGCTTCAGAACTTCTTTCTTAATGAGCTGAACTTATTTCTTCATGTGCTGAAAGTTGTTGGTTGTCCTAAACATTGTACCTGAGTAAAATCAGCACAGAAGATTTAGGCAGTATAAAGTTCTCATGGATAGTTGAATTATGATCAGTTATGAGCGCGTTCACCTCTTGTTCTATTTGTTTGGCAAGACTCCTTGTCATGGGACTCAAATAGGTCTTCTTTGTAGAAGCTTCATTTGATAGCTGAGATTTATGATGAGGAGAAAATGACAAACGAGATGAACCTGGGATGTCCTCATCATCCTCCCCCTCTTCAAAAGGAGTCGTCCTCGACTCTTGTCCCTCTTGAGCGAAGCATGGATATTGACCAACAATATTCAATGTGAACAATAGCTGGGCTCCTGAGTTCCTTCTCATCTTCACCTTTGGTTTGTGTAGATCATCATCCACATGCCTGCATAATAGTAATGATAGTAGCAGCTCAGCCACCCTTAAAACAAATAATATGGAACCCAAAGTATATGCGTTCACCTGTTCGTCAACATGGCACAATAGTATGTGCGTTCCATGAATGCTCGTCATGATGGATTTCTCAAGTTGATGTTGTTGCATCTCAATATGAAACGTGCTTCTCGCCTTGTCATGATGTTTATAAATGAAGCTTACTGTTTGGTTGCAACTATACAATCTTACTTGCCTAGGATGGTCCTCATCATCCTCCCTTCCTTCAAGAAAAACCGTCCTCGGTTTTTGATAACCTATAGCACCACTAAAAGAAACAAACAACGTGTATGCATGGTATATGAAGACGTCACACATTTTGTTGTTACCAAGATTTTGCGCATTCCAAATTTCAGAAAAGAAATCTTTATAGAAGAAAACCATATTTCTCAATGGGTCAACGTAAGTTCTGGGTTTGTAAAAATTGTTGCTTGTTTTGGAAATATAAGTTAGGGACATAGCAGAATCATTCACATCATTCCTACTCCTAGAAAAGCATGTTGTGATCATTTCAAAGCCAAAATTAGAAGTATGTATGTGTGACTCAACATATTTGGCCAGCAAGAATTTCTCATATGATAGTTCAGATTTTTGCATAGTAGACCCTTGCAATTGTGGTGAACAAAGTTTTAGTATCTTCCATTGATCAACTCTTTTTGTTGTAACTTTAGTGCATGCAAAATGTGAACATATGAGGACCAACAAATAAGTGACACATTCACCACAAACATACAATTTCATTTTCACATAAGAATGGTTGTCCAAATGATTATCTTTCAGTTCTGCAAATCTATTGCAAGCAATGCATATTTTGTCCACAACAAACTTCCTGCCAACACCATATTCTCCAATCAAATTAAACTTAAAACAGTAGGTGTAGGTTTTATAGAGAGAGTACAAATGTGTGATTTCAGAAATGTTCATGACAGGATAACTCGATTCAATAGTTTTAGCAAGCGTGGCACAATATAAAGCATGAACATGAGATATTTTATCATGCATTTTGTCAGGCCATACTAATTTCACATTATCAAAATGATAGGCAATCATGTGATCCAATGGTTCAGGCATAGTAGAACAAGCAATCATAGAAGGCATCGTTGCAGTATGGTTATACTTACAATCATTCTCAAGTTGTTGTTGTAATCTTACTTCAATACCATCTTCCTCTTCTTGAACAAGCCATCGTTCCTCATGAGCACATGATGAATTATCAACTCTGGTTTGCTTCTCTTCTTGTTCCTCCATGATGTGGGAAAGTGTAACAGCACTGGATTCCACTTCCTGAAAGCAAACCTGTACATTGCAAGGAATAGAAAGAGTTATGTTAGTTTCAGAATCCTCATATTTTGTATCAACTAATACTCTCATTTCCTTTGGTGTATCTCTCGAACTCTCCTTTGTGGTGGGGCTCTCAATCTCACTTTTAGTGGAGTCACACAGCTCAATTTTTATAATATCACTCTCACATATTTTGGCTATGTGGCTCTCATTCTCACTTGGGATTTGATGTGTATTTGTTGCTACAGAATTTTGACCAATTGTGAGGCTCTTTTCTCGTGTTGCAAGAACCTTTTTCTCATCACAAATCTGGTTTCTTGTTGTAAACAACCTTTGCTCCATCTTGTTTTCTGCATTGCTTGGCCTCTTCACACGACTGATTCCTGAAGGGGACTGAATACCCAAGGTGAGTGGACGTGCACATTCTTTCTGAATTCTCCTTTCTTCATCTATGGCAAAAGCCACAAGGTCCTGCATACTACCGTCATATTTCAAACGAACTGTCGCAGCCACATCACGATTAAGACCACTTTTAAAATATGCCCTTGCTGCAGATTTATCCACAACATTGGCACGATACAATGCTACTTTCAGCTCGTCATAATAAGCTTGGACAGATCTGAGACCTTGCTTAATGCTCTTCATGTGATGAAACAAATAGTCTTCATATCTTGTTGGTACAAACTCCTTCCTCATGATTTCCTTCAACTCGACCCATGTTCTTACAAACCTCCTTTTGCGGTGGTGCTTCCACCACTTACAAGCATACTCTTCAAACTCCATGGTTGCTCGAAGCACTTGTTTTGTTTCTGAAAATTTCTTCAACTCCAACTCCATGAATTGTACCCATTCAAGGTACTCCTCCGGATCAGCACTTCCGTAGAAAGGAAGTTCCACATACTCACGACCTTCCATGGTTAGTTTTGCAAAAGCCCTATAGTACTAGAAGCATATATGTGGGTAACAACTCATGCTCACCTCACTTACCAACCGAAGCTCATGTAACTTCCAAGTGAGAGCAGAATCGTGCTCAACCGTGGTGCCGGTGGTTGGTATACAAGGAGTGATGAATCAAGCGAATACAATTCTAGGGTTGCACATGCGGGGGCTGTTTGGTGGAGCTTGGGTGGGATATGTATGTAGCAAAAGATGCACTAATCTGCAATCTACATATTGTTGAACCAAGTAATCATCCACACAAGATTCTAATGCCCTTAGTTGCTGAATGAGATATAAGTGAGGTACATGCAACTCATACCAAGGAATCAGATTTGCTAGAAAGCAAGGATTGAAGATGTTGCACACTTGACAAGTTTCAGCTCACAATACAAACAAGGATTTCTCAAGATATAATGGAAGAACAGTCCCAAATTTCTCTCTTTTGCTTCTTGCACACACTTTCTTTCTTTGGGCATATCTTTTTTTTTTGCCACCTTTTTTTTTGCTCTTTTTTTTTGACAAACTTCAACAAGGGACTTGGATCTGAACACACACTTTGGGGGATCCACGAAAATTACAATGGATGAGCTCAAACAACAAGAACATGCAGCTGAAACTTTGGCAAAAAACACACACGAACTGATCTGATTTTTCTGGCTGGAAAACACGGTGGGAATCAGATCTAACAAGGATGGATGGAAAGTACACGGTGTGGGCTTTCCAAAATGCACAAAAACACCAAAAACGGACTCCGGATGACATAGATACACACAATTTGGTGGAGGATGCAGATCTGAAATCTGAGCACGAAAATGAACACAAACACACAAGATTGGATGGGGGGAAACTCGGCAACTAAAAACAAAGATCTAGTGGACAAGAACTTGATAAAACTCACCAAATAATAGATTAAAGGCTGCAAAGGGCTTGGTAAAGGTATATTTTTTTGTGGGGCTATTTTCTGGACTTTAGGATGAACAAGAACACGAACTACACTAGGGATACAAAATCCTACCGTGTCAACCGAAGCTCTGATGCCAAGATGATACGGGGTTGCCCGATCTTCACGAAGGATCTGCTTGAGGAACGAATCAACACCACCAGAAGGGTATGAAGGAAACCCTCGATCCCAGCCAACAACGCTGTCGGGTAAAGGATAACTAGTGCAACCTGACGAGACCGAAGCTAGCTACTGCATATGCAACCACCAGCAACAAGTATTCGCCCAACCACACTCTTAGGATTCCAATCCACGCAACCACGCACGAAGTTGGAAGCACGAACTGGTCGCCGCCTCAACGGCTACTGTTGTAAAATCACAAAGTGAGTTTACCCTCTCACAAGGCAAAATTACAAGAGCTAAGGAGGAAGTGAACTCTCAAACAAGATTCTGGTTGCACTTAGCTAACCTATGCTGAAATCAAATTGCCAAAGAGTTGTGGCTGAAGTGGGGGAAGGGGTATTTATACTAGGAATAGCCCTCCTAGTTTAGGTGTGAAACCAGTCCAAAAGAGAGGCTCAAATTCGTGGTAACCAACTGGTCAAGGGAGCAAACACATGGAGCCTCGCGCAGCAATTAATGCTCTGGACAGCTTGCATTGGAACTCTCATATCCTTTGACTCAGGACTCCAAATGATGCACCGTTTGATTTTCCTGAAAGTAGACTTCATATGCTGTCCATTTTGTACTCCCACACATGCTGGATGCTCATATATTTGTGTTGCATGATGCAGCAACTTCTGGGACGAATTCTAGAATTGTGCAAGCAACAATAGGATGTTGAGATGGCTTGCTATTCTTCCTTGAGGTGTAACATGTTACCCTTGTCCCCAAATATGGTTTACATCAGAGTTGAAACTTGTTCTCTTCAAACTTATTGTATGGGCTTCAGAACTTGTTTCTTCATGAGCTGAACTTATTTCCTCATGTGCTGAAAGTTGTTGGTTGTCCTAAACATTGGACCTGAGTAAAATCAGCACAGAAGATTTAGGCAGTATAAAGTTCTCATGGATAGTTGAATTATGATCAGTTAGGAGCGCGTTCACCTCTTGTTCTATTTGTTTGGCACGACTCCATGTCTTGGGACTCAAATAGGTCTACTTTGTAGAAGCTTCATTTGATAGCTGAGATTTATGATGAGGAGAAAATTACAAACGAGATGAACCTGGGATGTCCTCACCATCCTCCCCCTCTTCAAAAGGAGTCGTCCTCGACTCTTGTCCCTCTTGAGCGAAGCATGGATATTGACCAACAATATTCAATGTGAACAATAGCTGGGCTCCTGAGTTCCTTCTCATCTTCACCTTTGGTTTGTGTAGATCATCATCCACATGCCTGCATAATAGTAATGATAGTAGCAGCTCGGCCACCCTTAAAACAAATAATATGGAACCCAAAGTATATGCGTTCACCTGTTCGTCAACATGGCACAATAGTATGTGCGTTCCATGAATGCTCGTCATGATGGATTTCTCAAGTTGATGTTGTTGCATCTCAATATGAAACGTGCTTCTCGCCTTGTCATGATGTTTATAAATGAAGCTTACTGTTTGGTTGCAACTATACAATCTTACTTGCCTAGGATGGTCCTCATCATCCTCCCTTCCTTCAAGAAAAACCGTCCTCGGTTTTTGATAACCTATAGCACCACTAAAAGAAACAAACAACGTGTATGCATGGTATATGAAGACGTCACACATTTTGTTGTTACCAAGATTTTGCGCATTCCAAATTTCAGAAAAGAAATCTTTATAGCAGAAAACCATATTTCTCAATGGGTCAACGTAAGTTCTGGGTTTGTAAAAATTGTTGCTTGTTTTGGAAATATAAGTTAGGGACATTGCAGAATCATTCACATCATTCCTACTCCTAGAAAAGCATGTTGTGATCATTTCAAAGCCAAAATTAGAAGTATGTATGTGTGACTCAACATATTTGGCCAGCAAGAATTTCTCATATGATAGTTCAGATTTTTGCATAGTAGACACTTGCAATTGTGGTGAACAAAGTTTTAGTATCCTCCATTGATCAACTCTTTTTGTTGTAACTTTAGTGCATGCAAAATGTGAACATATGAGGACCAACAAATAAGTGACACATTCACCACAAACATACAGTTTCATTTTCACATAAGAATGGTTGTCCAAATGATTATCTTTCAGTTCTGCAAATCTATTGCAAGCAATGCATATTTTGTCCACAACAAACTTCCCGCCAACACCATATTCTCCAATCAAATTAAACTTAAAACAGTAGGTGTAGGTTTTATAGAGAGAGTACAAATGTGTGATTTCAGAAATGTTCATGACAGGATAACTCGATTCAATAGTTTTAGCAAGCGTGGCACAATATAAAGCATGAACATGAGATATTTTATCATGCATTTTGTCAGGCCTTACTAATTTCACATTATCAAAATGATAGGCAATCATGTGATCCAATGGTTCAGGCATAGTAGAACAAGCAATCATAGAAGGCATCTATGTAGTATGGTTATACTTACAATCATTCTCAAGTTTTTGTTGTAATCTTACTTCAATACCATCTTCCTCTTCTTGAACAAGCCATCGTTCCTCATGAGCACATGATGAATTATCAACTCTGGTTTGCTTCTCTTCTTGTTCCTCCATGATTCGACACAAGGGGAGCCAAAGAATATTTGTGAGTATTAGCAGTTGAGTTATCAATTCAACCACACCTGGAGAACTAAATATCTACAACAAAGTGTTTAGTAGCACCGTAGTATGATAGTTTTGATAGCAATAGTAACAGTAGCAATAGTAACAAAGACAGTAACAGTAGCAGTTTTGTAGTGATTGTAACAGCAGCAACAATGAAAGTAACTTAGCAAAGATCAATATGCGAAAACCGTAGGCATTGGATCGGTGATGGATAATTATGTTGGATGACATTTACCATGTAACAGTCACAACCTAGAGCCATACACAATAGCTCCAATTCATCAATGTAATGTAGGCATGTATTCCGTATATAGTCATACGTGCTTATAATAAGAACTTGCATGACATCTTCTGTCCTACCCTCCCGTGGCAGCGGGGTCCTTCAGGAAACTAAGGGATATTAAGGCCTCCTTTTAATAGAGAACCGGAACAAAGCATTAGCACATAGTGAATACATGAACTCCTCAAACTACGGTAATCACCGGAAAGAATCCCAATTATTGTCACCATGGGGTATGTGGATCATAACACGTAATAGGTGCGTACAACTTGCAAGATAGGATCAAGAACACAAATATATTCATGAAAACATAAAGGGTTCAGATCTTTAATCATGGCACTCGGGCCCTAGTGACAAGCATTAAGCATAGCAAATTCATCGCAACATCAATCTCAGAACATAGTGGATACTAGGGATCAAGCCCTAACAAAATTGACTCGATTACATGACAAATTGCATCCAACCCATCACCGTCCAGCAAGCCTACGAAGAAATTACTCACACACGGTGGTGAGTAGCATGAAATTGGTGATGGAGGATGGTTGATGATGACGACGGCGTCGAAGCCCCCTCTCCGGAGCCCCGAACGGACTCCAGATCAGCCCTCCCGGTGAAGAACATGAGGTGGCGGCGGCTCCTATCGTAAAACACGATGATTCTTTCTCTCTAATTTTTTTCTGGATGAATAGGTACTTATAGCGTTGGAGTTAGGGTTGCCGGAGCTGCCAGGGGCCCACAAGGCTGCCAGGCGCGCCCTGGGGGGGTGGGCGCGCCCCCTGGGCTTGTGGCGCCTGGGTGGCCCCCTCTGGTAATTCTCTTCGCCAGTATTTTTTATATATTCTGAAATAATTCTTCGTAAATTTTCAAGTCCATCCGAGAACTTTTATTTTTGCACAAAAATAACACCATGGCAATTCTGCTGAATACAGCGTCAGTCCCGGTTGGTTCCATTCAAATCATGCAAATTAGAGTCCAAAACCAGAGCAAAAGTGTTTGGAAAAGTGGATACGTTTGGGACGTATCAACTCTCCCAAGCTTAACTCATTGCTTGTCCTCAAGCAATTCAGTTGACAAACTGAAAGTGACAAAGAAAAACTTTTACAAACTCTTTTGTTCTTGTTATCTGTATATATACTTGACTAGCATCCAAGTTTTTAGCAAAGATTATGAACTAACCATATGAATGATAACACTTAGGTCTCACTTTACTCATATCAATAACATAACCAACTAGCGAGCAATAATAAGGTATCTCGGATGCCAACAATTTGTCAAAACAATCATGATATAATATGATAACATGGTATTTCGCTAGCCTTTCTAAGACCGCAAAACATAAATGCAGAGAACCTCTGAAGTTCAAGTAACGACTAGATATTGTAATTCATGGTAAAAGAGATCCAGTTATGCCACACCCAACATTAACTATACTCAATGCATAAAAATGACAATAGTGCTCTCCAATTGGTGCTTAAATGTGAGGGTGATGACTCAACAATAAAAGTAAAATAACATAAAAGTAAATAGATAGGTCCTTCGCAGAGGGAAGCATGGATTTGCAGCGGTTCCAGAGCTAGAAGCTTAAAACAGAGATGAAAACAATTTTGAGAGGTATGCTTTTCCTGTCAATGTCACGACCGAGAATTTTCAATATCTTCCTTGCTAAACACATTATAGCCGGTTCCCAAGTGGAAAGGTAAAGTTTACTCCCCCTCCACCATACCAACACAAGCCATGGCTAGCCGAATTCACGGGTGCCCTCCAAACGATCAAATTTCTGGGGGAGTTTGTTTGCATTATATATATATATATTTCATTTTGATTATAGGACTGGGCATCTCAATTACCAGCCCCTCTCATGCAATGACAGTGAATAAACACTCATCTGAGAATAACCCGCTTAGCATGGAAGATATTGACCACCCCCTGTCGCTCCATGAGCGGTACGGGCACACAAAACAGATGTTTATTTGAATGATTAGAGGTGGCACATGCAAATTTACTTGGAACGGCAAAGTAATTCCGCATATAGGTAGATATACTGGACTCATCTGGAACAACTTTTGGTTTAAGGATTTTGGATGCACAAGCAGTATTCCCGCTTAGTACAGGTGAAGGCTAGCAAATAGATTGAGAAGCGACCAGCTTGAGAGCGAAAACGGTCATAGACATGCATTGCGAATAATTAACATTGAATACGAGCATGAGTAGGATATAAACACCATGAACATAAATATTGTGGAGGCTATGTTGGTTTTGGATCAACTACATGCGTGAACATGTGCCAAGTCAAGCCACTTGAATTGTTCAGAGGAGGATACCATACTAACATACTACATCACAACCATTTTAATGCATGTTGACACTCAAGATAAATCATTATCCACTCCTAGCTATTTAAGTATGGCATGAGCAACTATGATCTCTAATTGTCATCAGAAACATGTTTACTCATAATAATGCCGAATCATGAATACTGAGTTAAACATATTTACAAAGACAAAAACAAGAAGAGTTCATACCAGCTTTTCTTCACCGCAATCACTTCATCAAATATCGTCATTATTGCCTTTCACTTGCACGACTGAATGATGTAATAATAATAATAGTGCAAGTGTGCCATGGACTAAGCTGGAATCTACAAACATTTATTCAAAGGAGAAGACAGGTAATAGTGGCTCTTTGTTAGATCAACAATAAAGTATACCAGAGCCACTCAACATTTTCATCGTGGCCTTCTCCTTATGACGACTCAACGAAAAGAAAAGAAATTCAGAGAAACAAACTGAAATATTTTTGGAGTTTTTAGTTTTCCTGAAGAAAGCAAATTAACGAAGGAAAATGAAAAACGAGGAAAACTATTTACACGGGAAAGCTCCCAACAAGCAATAGAAGAAACGAGAAATCTTTTTGGGTTTTCTTTTAATGCTACGAATTAACTAAACAAGAAAGAAACTACAACTAATTTTTTTGGATTTTCGAAAGTTTTTCAAACACACAAGAAGAAAGCTGTCGGGGTCTAGGATCTGCGTCCAAGAAACTTCTCCAAGAACTTAGGATTCAAACTCTGGGGGACTTTGCTTGGCGACCTACGACACGACGGCAACTATGGCAGGAACACGACGGGCTCGCCGGCTCTCACTGGACACGAAGGGGATGCGCGAGCTACCCAGGTTCGGGCCACCGTGCAGTGTAATACCCTACTCCTTGTGTTGGATTGCTCTGTGGTGGAGAGCTTGTGCTCGAGGTACAAGAGGTGTGGGGCAAAATGGATCGATCCCCTTACATGGAAGCAGCCCTGCCCCTTTTGTAGTGCCTTGGTCCTCTTCCCCGAAAATATGAGCGGGAAAGGGCAGCCACAGGGCGGCAATTCAAAGGGGGACAGGGGCGCAGGCTTATCCTGACTAAAGGCGGTCTCCGCCTGTTAAAGCAGCTCCTTGTGACGCGCTGGTGGGCTTGGCGATGACCTCCGTCCTGGCGTGCTGATCCGTCCTGATCTTCTATCACCAAAGAGGAAAGCCTTTGGGACTTGCTTTGGGGGAGGCAGACGCCGCTGCTCCCTTATCACTAGAACGGAAGCTGGGCTTGGTCGCGCCACGCTGTCCTTGTCCTGACAACGGGACGTCACCCATGTGCTGGGCGCGGAGCCCCGCGACTGGCGCCGTACGACTTGCTTCATGGGAAGGCCTCGCGAGGGGAGCCTCGCGAGGGAACCTGGTGCTTGGCGGCCTCGGCAGGGCCTAGCCTGGCGGGGAGGGGCCTCGCGAGGTGGCTTCCTCCGGAGCGGCCGAGGCAAGGCCACTCTCACTGGCCCGCCCGAGCGTGGTCCTTTGGGCCAGAGGCAGACGGGCCGTGGTACCCTGGTTCCCACTGGGCCGACAAAAGCGAAAATAAAACTAACATGGATATACAATGAAAAAGGATGAACACCGACAACTGGAATGAATGTGTGATACATGAATGTAATGTCGGTGAGAAATACGTACTCCCCCAAGCTTAGGCTTTTGGCCTTAGTTGGTCTACGGCCATGGGTCGAAGTCTGCCCCTCTAGGATAATACTGGGGCTGCTGAGCATCCCACAGTGGCTGCTAAGGGTCCCACTGATAAACAGGCTCCTGAGCGGGTGCTGGCTCAGGTACAGGGGGCGGTGCCAGGCCCCAATAAGCGTAAATGTCCTCTGACATGATGGTATATCTGCCCCTATAAAGATCAAACAAAGCAGGTGTAGGCAAAGTAATAATCTCACGCGTACCCTGACTAAATACCAAGTTATATCTAAAGCGAACGTCTCCAGAATTAATAAAGTTGTGCCCAACCATGATGTCGTAATCAAGATGCATAGTGGGTAAGAGCCTCTCTTCCCTCTCGTCGTCTCTGATAGGAATCTCAAAGTGTTTAGCGAGACGGGATGCATAAATACCACCATAAACCGCCGGGCGACCTTCGCACCCAAACTGAAGGTCCTATCAGCGTAAAGAGCATGGCGCAAAATAACAAGGTCAAGTGAGCTGAGCGTTCCGCTCTCCCACCGACCAGTCAAACACCTCCCGGCAAATAATGAATAATAGCGTAACACAAGAAAATGTAAACTAGCAACCCTAGCCTCAGAAACTCCTCTCGACTCCCCTATTGTCACCTCAGAGATAAACTCCGAGACATACCTAGGGTGTGGCTCTACTGGGCTGCCCTCATTAGGAAGTTTGCACACATGGCAAAAATCCTCAAGTGTCATCTCTTTAGGAATATCATATAGGTTAAATGACACCATGGGTATATCTCTCCTAGAATGAAAGTGAAAACTTTGCACGAAAGTATTATTGAGGAGAAGATACTGTTCACACTTATCTTCGAGGAATGGGATGAGGCCGGCATTGTTGGCCAAGTAATGGAAATCATCAAAAATTCCCGCATCCCTCAAGAATGTTGTGACACCCTGGTTTTTGGCAACTTTTTCTTTTCAAAATTTTCTTGGTTTTATTTGCAAATTGGTTGGATTTTGAACCTTTTCAGTTGACTTTGGACTTGGGAAACCTTTAAATTTCTCTCTAAGTGATCAAAGCCCTCAATATCTTGCCAAAATCTTGTCACACACCTTCTGGATCAAATTCCAATTTTCATTTCTTTCAAACTAATCCCTTTTCTTCTTTGGGAAAATCTGTCCTCACTATGGGTTGTGAACCAACCTATAGTTCTGATGATCAGAAAAATCCCAAATTAATACCACACCTTCTTGTCATCATCTACTCCCACAATCTTCAAAAACATTTCATTGTCTAGAATATTCCATTTATCTTCTGGACAGCACTGGCCCTTTGTGAAGCAACTCATATTTCCTCAACTCAGAAAATTCCCAAATAATTCTCAGAGATACTAGGTAACATATCTTCCCACAATATCCAAAAACATCTCCTTGTCCAGTATAAATTTTTAGCAGAAATATTCTGCCAAGTTTCTGCTCATTTCAAACCTCTGTGAAGGAAGTACTAGCTAAAGGTCTCCATTTTCTTTGAAATTTTTAAGACGTCTTGGCATTACCAAATAACCCCCACACACCAAATTTCAGCTCCAGCAGATCACCCATGTGAGTGCAACAACCTCACTAAGTTTCTGGTCCAGTATAGCATTTGTACATAAACCATGTTCAAATCTTGGCCAAAGTTTCTCAAATTTTGCCAGCTTGTAGTCCTTCCAACGTAGATCTCTCTAGACATCTCCATTGGTTTCATCTCCAGCTCATCTTCTCTCCAGATCTCTCCTAAGTTACTGACAGCAAATTGTAGTTGATGCTACACTTCGGTTCAGCGAGTCTCTGGGCGAACCAGTGGCACGAGAGGGTTCTAGTGTGTAAGGTTGCCACACCAGACACGGCCTGGCAGGCCAGCTCGCGCCGCGTGTGCCTGTGCACACGGTGACCGTGTGGCCAGCCCTGCCAAAACTGCGCTCTGGGCGCCGGTAGGCACGGTTCACGTCGGAGCGCGACGATCGCGTTGCCGTACGTTGTCTCCACGCGCCGACGAGCTCCCCTCCGTCCACCTGGCCGTCCTAGACCCTTCCCCCTCGCCGGAATCGCCCTCGCCGGATATGGCCACCGTGCGCCACGGACGGCACAGTAGCCATACGGGAGGTGAGGTGGCTGGAGGCTTCCCGGCGACCCGTCTCCTTGCGCATTTACTCCTCCTGCCTCCTCCATCACGTCGCCCGCGCCGCGCCAGCCAGCTAGCCGTTCTAGCTCCGGTGACGTGGCCGTGGCGCTGCCCGACTCCAGAAGCTCCGCCCCCGCCTATAAAAGGCCCTCCCCGGCCTCTCCCAGCTCCTCACCCCACTCACTCCACCTCCTATCGATCACCAGGGCACTGAGCCATGGCCGAGAGGCCCTCTGGCCTCGCAGCTCGCCGGCATTCCGCCGCCAAGCCAAATCCACCACCCGCTCGATTCACTCCACTCCAGCTCTGCCCGACTGCATACCCGAGCTCAGTGCACTCCCACAACCTCCCCTGACCTCTTGCCTAGCCAAAACTCTGCCGGATTCGCCGTCGCCGACGACCCTCGAAACCAGCCGCCGCCGGAGAGGAAGGGGACGACGCCGTCAGGCTATCTCCGGAGACGCTGTGGGTACGAGGAGGACTACCGTCGTGCGCTCGCTCCATCCCTGCAGTCGCCCAAGCTCGCCGCCGTCGCTATCGCCGGTGATCGCCATCGGTGAGCCGCCCGTCTCTGTTCCTCTCTCTCTCCTTCTGTTTAAATCCGACCCGACCCCACCTGTCAGTAACCCCGCCGCGCGCCGATGCGGTATGTAAGTGGAGACGCCCTGGCGTTTTACGCCTTCGACGTGGCCCTCCCAGAGATTTTGTAATTTCTGTTTAAATTTCAACTTTGACCAGTAACTTTGACTGTCCATTAATTTTTATCCACAAGTCCAAATCAATTGATTCTTTTTGCATTGGTTTTGTCTTGAGCTCTTCTATTTTCTGGTAAATTTTGGTATTTTGCTCACATGTACAGAATTTCTGGTCAATAGAAATGTATTATGTGACATTTTCTTTTGCTGTTTTAAAATATTTTCAGAAGGAAATCATTTTGGTTTTGAGGACCAGGAGTTTGTGGACAACCCAACTGAGCAAGGCAAGCCACATCATCCATTACATGAAGCATTTCAATAGTATTGGTTTATTAATTGAATTATTTGCATTATTTGAATATGTGATAATTCATAGTAAATTATATTGTTGCATAACTACTGCCATAGTAATTTATTCATGATAAACAACCTTGCTTGACATGTAATTATTAAAACTAAGTTTAATGGTTGATCAAGTGCCACCGACCCGGACTTACCCGTGCAGCCACATCTGGCAGAATGGGACGGCCTTGACTTGGTCTGACCGCATGCTCTTTTATCGGTACCACCAAAGAGGGAAGGTTATGCGTGCATGCTACCCTGATCAGGTAGACGACGATAACCTTGTGAGCCAGTTGAGTTATTTGCCGGTGTCCCCGTTTGGGACAATTTAGTTGGCCACGATGGTGGCAGGTGTCAAGAGTGACATAGAGGCCACCCAGGGCATGACTCCGGGGGAGGGTGATTGTCGGTGGTACGATGGAGGGGTCACGGGTTAGGCAAGTTTCGTTGGAGCAGCACCGGTCCACCCGGAAGGGAAGTGTACCGAGGTACAGGACCAGGAGCTCCATGGTGTGGGAAAAGTGCGCAACCTCTGCAGAGTGTAAGAATCTATTCGAATAGCCGCGTCCACAGTATTGGACACAGTCCGCACTAGGTCACACTGAGTGGTCAACCGTAATGATAATAATGATGGAAGAACTCGTCTCATGCTCGGAAGTGACCGATGGGTCATGAATGTTCCGAGGGTCACGTGTGAACCCGGAAGAGAGTAAGTTGATATTCGGTAACAGTAAGTAAGCAACTTAAGCATTTAACATGTTCATTGCCATGCTGTTGTTTGCTGCATTGTTGTGGTTGCTGTGAGCTTGCGAGTACATTCCAAGTACTCACCTGGCGTATCATGCCAGATGCAGGAGAAGCCGTTGACGGAGACCCCAAAGGTTCATGCTACGCTAACTAGGCTGTGTCCCAGCAGTGTCCCTATGGGATGGAGTTTCCCGCACGATATTCCGCTATGCTGTAGAGTTTCCTTAGTACTGAGGCCCTTGATGTTCCATAAATAATGTAGATACTGTCATAGCACGTGTAGTGCTTCTGGCCTCGCTACCCGATGTAATTTCCCGAGCTTGTACTTGTACAATATTAATAAAGATCAGTTATGTTCTGTTCCAAGTTGTTGTTTGTTTCCAGAAGACATGATCTCTGGGTTGGAAACACTGGGTAAACCGGTCCTCTGAGCCGGGTGCCACAATGCTTGGCACATCCTCGCAAATTCCAATAGGTATAGCAGTTGATTTATCAGCCATTTGCAAAGATATTTCAGTAGGTGTAAGCTTATTCAAATCAAGTCTTCTATATAAAGAGAAATGCATAACACTAACACCGTCTCCTAAATCACATAGAGCAGTTTTAGCATAACTTCTTTTAATGGAGCATGGTATAGTAGGTATTCCCGGATCTCCCAACTTCTTAGGTACTCCACCCTTAAAAGAATAATTTGCAAGCATAGTGGAAATTTTTGCTTCAGGTATCTTTCTTTTATTAGTGACAGTATCTTTCATGTATTTAGCATAAGGAGGCATTTTCAACATATCAATCAAGCGAGTGCACAAAAAGACAGGTCTAAGTATTTCAACAAAGCGCTCAAAGTCTTCCTCATCTTTATTTTTAGATGCTTTAGTGGGAAAAGGCATGGGTTTTTGAACCGATGGTTCTCTTGCTTTTCCATGTTTTCTAGCAACGAAGTCTCTTTTATCATATCTTTTATTCTTGGGAGGTGGGTTATCAAGATCAACAACAGGTTCTATTTCTACATCATTATCTGGCTGAGCATCAACATGAACATCATTATCATTATCATTATCACTAGGTGGATGTTCATTACCAGATTGTGTTTCAGCATCAGAAATAGAAACATCATTATGATTATCAGGAGGTTTTTCTATCTCAGGTTCACTAGAAGCTGGCAAAGTTTTATCATTCTTCTTTTTCTTTTTCTTCTTAGATGAACTAAGTGCATCAGTGTAAATTCTTTGAGAATCTTGCTCAATTCTTTTAGGATGACCTTCAGGATATAGAGGATCCTGAGTCATTCTACCTCCTCTAGTAACAACTCTAACAACATGATCATTCATTTTATTATTCATCTCATCAAGCAAATCAGTTTGTGACTTAGCAATTTGTTCTAACTGAGTATGAACCATAGAAGCATGTTTACTTAAGCCTTTAACATCATTAGCAGTTCTAAACATCAAATCACTGAAATGATCTATCATAAAGGCATTTCTTTTTAATTGATTGCTAACATATAAATTGAAGTGTTGTTGTTTCACAATGAAATTGTCAAATTCATCCAAGCATTGGCTAGCAGAGATATTGTAAGGGATATCACCTTCATCGAATCTAGTAAGGGAATTTACCTCTACTACCTGTGTTGGGGTGTCGAGCCCATGTATTTCTTCAATAGGTGGTAAATTCTTAACATCTTCAGCGTTAATACCCTTTTCTTTCATAGATTTCTTAGCTTCTTGCATATCTTCTAGACTGAGGAATAGAATACCTCTCTTCTTCGGAGTTGGCTTAGGTGGTGGTTCAGGAAGTGTCCAATCATCAGCATTTCTCAACATATTATTCAATAGTTCTTCGTCCTGTCCAACAGTTCATTCCCTGAAAACAGAACCAGCACAACTATCTAAGTAGTCCCTAGAAGTATCGGTTAGTCCATTATAAAAGATATCAAGTATTTCATTCTTCTTAAGAAGATGATCAAGCAAAGCATTAAGTAATTGGAGAAGCCTCCCCCAAGCTTGAGGGAGATTCTCTTCTTCAATTTGCACAAAGTTAAATATTTCCTGTAAGGCAGCTTGTTTCTTTTGAGCAGGAAAATATTTCTTAGAGAAGTAATATATCATATCCTGGAGACTACGCACACAACTAGGAGCAAGAGTATTAAACCATTTCTTAGCATCACCCTTTAATGAGAAAGGAAACAACTTAAGAATGTAATAATAGCGAATTTTTTCCTCATGAGCAAATAGGGTGGCTATATCATTCAATTTAGTAAGGTGTGCCACAACAGTTTCAGATTCATAACCATGGAAAGGATCAGATTCAACCAAAGTAATTAACTCAGGATTGACAGAGAATTCATAATCCTTATCGATAACAAAGATAGGAGAGGTAGCAAACTTAGGATCATATTTCATTCTCTCCTTCATAGACTTTTCTTTAAGCTTAGCAAGTAATTTTCTAACATCATCTCTATCATTACAAGCAAGAAATTCTCTAGCTATTTCTCCATCCAGGACATAACCATCAGGTATCTTAGGCATTTCAATTCTAGGAGAGCTAGGAATAATAGGTGAATCATAATTTTCAGGAGTTTCAATATTTTTAGTTTCTTTAGCTTTAGCAATTTGTTCATCAAGAAATTCACCTAGTGGCACAGTATTATCAAGCATAGTACTAGCATCTGTCGGAAGTCGGGCTCCGGGGACCCAAAGGTTCGAACACTGGGGTGAGCTCATCCCTACCACTTCGTCCCCTACCCCAGCTAAGCAACGGCGAAGCTACGGCAAGAGTGTGCTGGCGGAAGCAGGCCAGTGGCACGGTGGTTTTACCCAGGTTCGGGCCACCTTGTGGTGTAAAACCCTACTCCTGCTTTGTTGGGATTGCTCTGGTGAATACAAGCATACAAGGTGAGGAAGGTGGAATCTCTCCAATCTCTATAGCGGCACCCTGCCCTCCTTTTATACTTGCCTTGGTCCTCATCCCCCGAAAACATTGACGGGAAGGGTTGCCACACAACGGCAATTTGAAGGGGGACAGGGGCGTAGTCTATCCTGACAAAAGATGGTCTCCGCCTGCAAAGCGCTTATCCATGACGCGCCGGTGGGCTCGGTGATGACCTCCACCCTGCGCGTCCACCGTCTTGGTCTTCTTTCATCGATCGGGCAACCTTTGGGGGTTGCTTTGGGAAACGGATTGCTGGCCTTGCTCCCTTAGCACAAAAGGGGAAATCCTCTCCATCCGCGCCTGCTGGCGTGGCCTCTGTCGCCGTTCGTCGCCACGCGCGTCACCCACGTGATGGGCACGAGACCGCGCGACAGAGCCAAACGGGACTTGTCTTGGGAATCTTCGGGAGGGTGCCTCGGGAGGCCGCCTCGCGAGATGACCTCGCGAGGCTCTCCGTGAAGTGGCTAAGTCTTGCTCGCCCGCTCCCTGAGGAGGGGTCTTCAGGAGGCCGGGGCCTCACGAGGGGTCTTGCTTGAGGTGCCCGCTGATGGGCCACCTGTTGGGCTACTACCAGGTGTTGTGCTTTGGGCCGTGGGCAGACGGGCCGATGTACCCTGGGTTCCATGGGCCTGACAGTAGCCCCCGGGCCTGCGGCACGCACGTTCCCGCCTTCGGGGGCGAAATGACGCGGGCCCTAACCGCCTGCGGGCCAGGCGTGATGCGTGGCGCACGATGTGACGAAGGACGCCCCCACTTCTCCCTCGATGCCTTGGTAACTGTGCGTGCTGACATAAAGCGTGCCTGCGCACGGTGCGAGGCCATCATTGCCTTCCTTCGCGCCACCGCCTCCCCGCGTCTTCCTTCTCACGCACAGCTCCCCCTTCCTCTCCCGAAGCTTCATCGCCCCAGATCTTGGCTGCTCCTCCATGGCGCCCCCAGGCAGGAAACGAAGCGCGACGGAGGCGGCGGTCATGGAGGTGGTGCCGGAGCCTGCCCTCGGAAGGTCCACGGTCATAAATACCGAGGGGCTTAGCAAGGTGTTCCCGATGACCGCAGCTGCCTCCAACGAGTGGGGGGCCACCCAGATCTGGCCGGCATCACGTCCGTCCGCCGACCTCGACGCTACCACCGCCGTCCTCTACCTTCATGCGCTCTTCGCCGGCTTACTGCCGCCGTTTTCCGACTTCTTCAACGCCATTCTTTCGCACTACCAGGTCCACGCACTGCATCTCGAGACGAACTCCGTTCTCCTCCTCTCCGCATTCGCCTTTTTATGCGAGGCCTTCTTGGGTGTGGCGCCCTCGGTGGTGCTCTTTCGCCACTTCTTCAGCCTGAGGCTGTCGGCGGCGGACCAATGCTCCGGGTGTGCCTCGTTCCGCATCGTGGAAGAGACGGCCGGTGATGGCATCGACATGCAGCTCACCAAGGAGGTAGAGGGCTTCAGGCGGCAATGGGTGTATGTGGATGCGGCCCAATTCAGCCCCCTGCTGCAGCTACCGAGGGCTCCAGCGGCGAGAAGCTCCGGATGGGGGCACGAGAGGCTTGCCGACCCGAGGCTGGCGCAGGTGTGGAGGAGGCTAGCCGAGCTGAGGGCTGCGAAGGTGACAGTAGTCACAGTCGTGAGGGAGTTCCTTCGCCGGCGCATTGCTCCCCTCCAACGACACTCCCGCCCAATGTGGGCCTACACCGGCCCGGAGGATCCGATGCGGCTGAGCAAGGACAGCCTGCTGCCGGAGGTGCTGAACGAGGTGCTCCACACCCTGACAGGCGAGGAGGCAGACGAGCCGCCTACGAACGGGCTGCCCCTGTACCGCTACAAGAACAAGGTAGCGCTGGCCTATGGAATGCCATGCTTCGACCAGTGGGGGCCGCTGCCAGAGGGCCTCGAGGGGCCTCGGGACAACCCTTTGTTGGTGGTTCCTGATTCGGGGGATTGTGGCGACACCAGGGCCACAGCGGGCGTCGCAGAGGATGGCGGTGGCCCATCCAGGCGGCCTCGCAGCCAATTCGCCCGCGGTCTCAGGAACATCGATGGCATCACCCCGCCTGGGGCCGCGCTCGCCGCGCTCGATAGGACGGGGGGCGTGTGGAGCCCCCGTGTGGAGGCCGCGGAGCCGCGAACCTCCGGGAGCGGCGCCGAGGGCGAATCCGGCGGTCCCCTCGCGGAGGAGGCCGGTGCTGAAGCCCAGGCCACTGCACCCGCAGGCCCTGCCCCGGGAACCATCGCGAGGAAGGGTCCCGCGAGGGCGGCGGTGGTAGTGCCCTGCCGCGGCCGCTGAAGAAGAGAAAATGGGTCGCCAATGATGAGTAACCTTCCGCCTTCCCTTCCCTTGCATCTGGTGCGCCGCGTGTGCCTGAGTCCTTGCTCTATGCAGGACCTCTTCGAGCAAGAAGAAGAAGAAGAAGAAGAAGAAGAAGAAGAAGGCCCCCGGCTTGGAGGCCGCACCGTCGGTCGCTGGGGCCGAGGAGCGTGCAGAAGACGTGCGCCGTCTCGACACCGAGGCCGGGCTTGCGGAGGCAGAAGGGCAGGTGGCCCCTCCTGAGCAGCAGGAGGACGCGGCTTCGGAGGTCCAAATGGGCGAGCCTCAGGAGGCGTCCTCAGGAGGCGGCTCCGTGGTCCCTAAGGCGCCCGCTGCAGGGGCGAATGTCGTGATGGCAGAGGCGGGGACGCCAGCTCTCCCGGCATACACCACGGGTGGCGGAGGCGACGCGGAAGGCCCGCGCGAGTTGCCGGGGTATGGAGCTCCCGCCGGGTGCGTGCCGAGCCCGCGGGGCGCGCCTCCATGGCGAGACGAGGAGGAGGCCCCTGCGAGATCTCCACTCTTGGTGAGCGGCGCCAGGCCCTCGCGAGCCATGATGGCGGAGCGCGACGAAGGGCCAGACGCGGACTAGGCCCTGGCGCTTGGTAGCAGCCGCACCATGATCAGGCGCGGGGTCCTGCAGACTCCCACGGCCGCGCTAGGCCAGCTCAAGGCGGAGCTTCAGGCTATAGAGGCGCGTCTTGCCGAGGAGCGCCTCCGCCTGGCCCGAGGGTGGCACCAACTTGAAGTCGCCGTCAAGCTGGGCCAGCGCCAGAATGTGGCTGCTAACGTGGGAGGCGAGAAGGCCTCCACCGAGGCGGCGGTCAGACGGCGCGAGGTGGCGGAGGCCCGCGGGAAGGAGCTCCAGGATCAGAACGCCGTGCTGGAACGGCACCTCCAGGCGCGGAAAGACGCCATCTCCGCCCACGAAGAGGGACTGGCGGCCTGCGAAGTGGACCTTGATATCCGCGAGAGGGAGCTCGCGCGGACGACGTCTGCACAGGATCTGGAGCGCGAAAGGCTGGAGGTGCTGGAGCATGAGGTAACCATAGCTCAGAGCACCTATGCCCAGCGCCTGGACAAGGCCAACGCCAATCTGGCGGCCAAGGAGAAAAAGATTCAGGAGGACACCGACAAGAGGGTCATGCAGGCCCACAAGACGCTCGCCAAGGAGCACAGCAAGAAACTGAAGCTGTAGGAGGACCGCTTCAAGGCGAGGCGCGAGGAGCTCCAGCACGATATCGCGGGCCTTAAGGAGGTGCTGACCGAAGCGGAGACCCGGCGATAGGCCGCGCTGAAGGCCCAGGCCAACACCGAGGCCGAGCTAGCCTCCCTCCAACAGTAGGTGGGGGCGTTACCACCGTCGTGGAGCAGGCGAGGGACGAGGCGCGCGGGGGCGGCAGCTCGAGCGCTCCAAGATGTTCTGCACCCTCGAGCTCCGGGTCCGCCGCGCCTTGGGCTTCATATGCAAGGAGGACGTCAGCAGCCCCCTCGAGGCCCACGACGCCAGCTACCTTGACTTCTTCACCAAGCTCGTGGAGCGACTCGAGGTAGGCGCCGAGAAGGTGGGCAGAATCGTGGAGGAGGAGTGCCGCGATCTCCTCACCCAAGTAGCGACGCGCATCTTCAGCCACCTTCTCCACGCCGACCCCAACTTCGACTTTGACAAGGTTATAGTTCCCATCCCAGAGGAGCTCCATGGCGGCCTCAGGAAGGCGGTGGAGGACCACGTGGACGCGCTGCATGCGCAGTTTGCCCACGGCAGCAGCGAGACCTCAGGCGGGGTCGAGGAAAGCGGAGATGATGACGGAAGCAGCAACGGTGATGGCGACGCGTCCTCTTAGGCCTTTTCCTTATTGTCCTGCGCATAGTTAATCGTGGCCCCGTGGGGGTGTGAGGACAATGACTTTTGTTTTAAGTATTGTATAATTTATCGAGACGCATGTTTCCTCGCGAGGCTCTCTCATGAGGCCTATTTCTCTTTCCTTGTTTGCCTTAGTGCTCTACGCCGCCAGGTCCCAGCCCCCGAGCAGGCTACAGCTGTCACTGGTATGTCAGGTCGCGTTGCCTAGACAAGGCCAGGAGGTTTAGGGCACTGAGGCGGTAAGGACTCTTGAGGCGCCATGCTCAGGAAGTCCCCCCTTGACGTGCAAGCGGCTTGCGCGGAGGAGAGAACATCAGCACTCAGCGAGACCGCAGGGAGAGGAAACTTGAGAGGCGCCGCGAGCGGCTCGTGAGATACTTTTGTACTTAGCTCTTGTGAGTGTCGATTGCCGTGTTGTGGCTGCAGGGCACGCCTCGTGAGGCTCCTGCTCGTGAGGCCTCCCGCTAGCACTTGGCGGAGATGGTCGCCGTAGGTTGGCTCATGAGGCTTCTTGGGGGTTTACGAGGATGTCTTGTCGTGGGTCCCCCGCAAGGCGGCGCTCGCGAGGCCTTTGAGTGCCTTGTTCCTGTGATAACTTGCATTGGTTTCATAAAACAGGGGGAGCGGTGCGCACGCTAGCTTGCTCGCGGGTATCACGCGAGGAGACAAGACACCAAGGACCTTGGTGAGGTGGCGTGCACGGGAGCAGACCCGCGAGCCAGAGCTCGATCACTTGGGTTTTTGCAGCGCTGCTGGGACTGACCCGAGCACAAGCACCATGTCCAGCCCCCGCTCGCGTGATGCGCAGGAGGAAGGTCGCGAGCGCGCACAGCTCCTGAGGCAAAAACTTAGCAATACATGAGATATCTTAGGAAATAGAGCTTTACTGAAACATAATAATAAGTTCATTACACAACCAAAAAGAGATTTGTCTGCCATGTTCGGCATGGATCAGCGTGAGGTTGGTGCAGCCCGTGGGGCGCCCTCAAGTGATTGTTCCACCAGCGCGGAGCATGGGGCTTCCACTAGGCGTGGGCATGATCGCGGCTCAATCATTCCGCCAGCGCGGAGCATGGGGCTTCCACTTGGGCGTGGGTATGATCGCGGCTCGATTGTTCCACCGGCGCGGAGCATGGGGCTTCCACTTGGGCGTGGGCGGGAGCTCTCGCATGCCCGTCAGGCGAACGCCGTGAGAGTCTCCGGGGTGTGTACAGCCCCATTTCGTTCGTACGCGTGAGGGTCACGGGTAGAACTTGCGGAGGTGTTGGATGTTCTAGGTGTTAGGCACAGGAACTCTGTCCTCCGTCTCCAGCCGGGCGGCGACGGGCCTAGAGACATGAGCAATCCTGAAAGGGCTTTCCCACATGGGTGAGAGCTTGTGGAGTGCCTCTCTAGAGACGATCCTGCGTAGGACGAGGTCGCCGACCTCGGGAGTGCAAGGGCGGACGTTGCGGCTGTGATAGCGACGCAGGGCCTGCTGGTACCTTGCGGCGCGAAGGCCGACCTGACGGCGGCCCTCCTCAAGGAGCAACAGGTCGGTCTCCCGCGAGTCATCCTGACGTGCCTCATCGAAGGCAAGGACTCACGGAGAGCCATGCTTAAGCTCCAATGGAAGGACCGCCTCAGCTCTGTAGACGAGGAAGAAGGGGGTCTCGCCGGTAGGCTTGGTTGCCGTTGTGCGGATGGACCAGAGCACGGACTGCAGCTCGTCAAGCCAGCCCTTGCCGCAGGCTTCGAGCTTTTTCTTGAAGCTTCTCGTCTTGAGGCCCTTGAGGACCTCAGCGTTGGCAAGCTCGGCCTGGCCGTTGCTTCACGGGTGCGTCACGGAGGTGTAGCAGATCTGCGTGCCAAGGCTGGCATAGTAGGACTTGAAGAGGCCGCTTGTGAACTGGGAGCCATTGTCGGTGATGATGCGATTGGGGACACCAAAGCGGCTCACGAGGCCCTTGATGAACTTGACGGCAGAGCCCGCCGGGATGGTGCGCACAGGCTCGACCTCTGCCCACTTGGTGAACTTGTCGATGGCGACGTAGAGGTAGCGGTAGCCGCCAGCCGCGCGAGGGAAGGGCCCCAGGATATCCAGCCCCCAGACCGCAAAAGGCCATGAGAGGGGAATCGTCTGGAGGCCTTGCGCCGGCTGGTGGATTTGCTTGGCGTGGAACTGACAAGCCTCGCAGGCTTGGACCAGCGCTGTGGCGTCATGCAGCGCAGTGGGCCATTAGAAGCCGCTGCGGAACACCTTGCCAATGAGGGTGCATGATGAGGAGTGGTGGCCGCAGTCTCCACCATGTATGTCGACGAGTAGCTCACGCCCCTGCTCCTCAGAGATACACCGCAAGGAGACACCATTCGGGCGCCTTCCGTATAACTCGCCATCCTGCAAGCAGTAAGCGGTGGCCTGGCGAACCACGCGCTCTGCTTCCGAGTCCTCCTCCAGGAGTGTGCCGCGGAGTAGATAGGCCTTGAATTTTGTGGCCCAGCTGTCCGCTTGGGGCTCGAGCGCCAGCAGCAGGCGGGCTCCCGAGGCTGGGCCGCAGTCTGGTGCAACCATGGGTGGTGCGGGCGGGAGCTCCACGTGAAGCAGCGTGGTGCTCGTGGCTGGCGGAGCAGCTGATGGCTTGAGGAGCCTTTCCTCAAAGATGCCAGGGCCCTGGGGTTCATGACGAGATGCTCGCTTGGCGATGTCGTCGGCCTCCTTGTTGCCACCGCGGGGAACGTGCTGCAGCTCCAAGCCAAGGAAACGCTTCTTGAGCTTACGTACCTCTTCTAAGTAGGCGGCCATGTGCTTGTCCTTGGGCTTGTAGCTTTTGTTGGAGAAGTTGATGAGAAGCTGCGAGTCACCCTTGATGGTGAGACGTTTGATGCCCAGAGCGAAAGCGGCCTTGAGGCCGGCGATGAGGCCCTCATACTCCGCGATGTTGTTGGAAACTTTGTCGGTGTGCCTGAAGCAGAGCTGCACAGCGTAGTAAAGTTTTTCTCCTGTTGGCGAAGTGAGCATGACCCCAGCCCTCGCGCCCTGCCGGGAGAAGGCGCCATCGAAGTGCATGGTCCAGCCACCAGGCGCCTCGTCCCCAGGCAGGAGCGATTTGTCCCCGTGAGACTCCCCCTCATACGGGTCTGTCCACTCCGCCACAAAGTCGGCTAGAGCTGCGCCTTTGATGACTCTGGTGGTGCAGAATTCCAGCTGGAACGCTTGCAGCTCGATGTTCCATTCGGTGACGTGGCCAGCAGCGTTGGGGCTATGCAGCACCTGCTCCAAGGGGTAAGAAGAGATGACCTTGATGGGATGGCCTTGAAAGTAGTGGCGCAGCTTCCTGGAGGCGACGAGGAGCGCGAGGAAGAGCTTCTGCTGCATGGGGTAGCGCTCGTGCGCATCCCTTAGCACCGTGCTGACGAAGTACACGGGGTGCTCGACTTGGCGCCTAGTCGTGATGGCATCTTGCTCTTCAGGTGGCTTGCGAGGCTTAGTGGGCGCGGGAGACTGATGAGGCTCAGAGGGCTCGGGAGGCTCGGAGGGCTCGGGAGGCTTTTCCTTAGCGCAGACGCGCTCCTCTCACAGCGCTACGAGCGCCGCGCTGGCCGTCTGGGGGGTAGCCGCCAAGTATAGGAGCAAGGGCTCGTGGGAGCATGGCGCGACCATGATGGTTGGGCTCCTGAGGTACCTCTTGAGGTGTTCAAAGGCAGAGTCTGCCTCAGGAGTCCATTTGAAGGGGCCGAACCTTTTCATGAGCTTGAAGAATGGCAAGGCCCGCTCGCCCAACTTGGAGATGAAGTGCCCCACGGAGGCCATGCATCCCGCCAAGCGCTGCATTTCCATGAGGGTCCGGGGAGGACGCATTCTCTCGATAGCCTTGATCTTTTCTAGATTGGCTTCAATGCCACGGTGGGAGACCAGGAAGCCGAGGAGCTTGCCGGAAGGGACTCCAAAGACGCACTTGTCGGGGTTGACCTTGAGGTTGACCTTGCGCAGGTTGGCGAACATCTCCTCGAGATCCTTGATGAGGGACCCGGCCTCGCGAGACTTGACCACAATGTCATCGACGTAAGCCTCCGTGTTCCTCCCCATCTGAGGCCCTAGCGTGATGCGCATCAGCCGCTGGAAAGTGGCGCCAGCACTCCTCAAGCCGAAGGGCATGCAGACGTAACAGTATATGCCGCAAGGGGTGATGAAAGACGTCCTCTCCACATCTTCTGCCGCCATCTTAATCTGATGGTAGCCTGAAAAAGCATCCAGGAAGCAGAGCAGCTCACATCCGACAGTGGAGTCCACAATCTGGTCGATGCGCGGCAGCGGAAAGGGGTCCTGAGGGCAGAACTTGTTGAGGCTCATGAAGTCGACGCACATGCGTTCCTTGCCGCCCTTTTTGGGGACGACGACGGGGTTGGCGAGCCATTCGGGATGGCGCACCTCACGGACAACTCCAGCTTCTTGCAGCTTGTGCACTTCTTAAACTATGAACTCTTGCTTCTCGGGCGGCTGGTGCCGTGCTTTTTGCTTGACGGGGCGTGCGCTGGGGCACACCGCTAAGTGGTGCTCGATCACCTCCCTCGGCACACCGGACAAATCAGATGCTTTCCCGGCGAAAACATCCGAATTTGCCCGAATGAAGGTGACGAGCGCGCTTTCCTATGTAGGAGGAAGGCCAGCGCCGATAGTGAAGGCAGGGCCTGAGCCGCTGCCGTCAACCGACACCTTCTTCATCTCAGCGCGGTCCTGAGAGAACAGCTGCTTCTTCTTTGCGGGCGCGACCTCAGGAGGCTCGACCGCGTCCTCGTCAGCTGGATGGGCAGTTGCGGCGGCCTTGTAGGCGTGCTCAAGGGAGCAGATAGCGTCCTTCTCGTCGCAGGAGACGGTGATGATGCCGCTGCAGCCAGGCATCTTGAGGATGTTGTAGGCGTGATGAGACACCGCCATGAACTTGGCGAGCGCGGGGTAGCCCAGGATGGCGTTGTAGGGTAGGCCGATGTGGGCGACATCGAAGTCGATGAGCTCAGTGTGGTAATTCTTGCGGGTGCCAAAGGTGATGGGAGGCGCACCTGGCCCAGGGGCACCGTGGAGCCCTTGGTCATGCCCGAGAAGGGTCTCGTTGGTATGAGCTGCTTGTAAGGCACCTGGAGCTGCTCAAAGGTCTCGATGGAGATCACGTTAAGGCCGGCGCCTTCGTCGATGAGGGTCTTGGTGACCGCTACGTTGCTGATGGTGGGAGTACACAGCATGGGGAGCGTGCATGCGGCGGTCGCGAACTTGGGGTGGTTCTTGGAGTCGAAGGTGATGGCGTATTGCGACCACTTGAGGGGCCGTGCGGCCTCTGGCTTCGGGAGGGCGGCGTTCACCTCGCGAGAGAACTGCTTGAACTGGCGGTTGGACGCAGGAGCCTGAGCTCCGCCGAGGATGCAGGCCACTGCGCGAGGCTCCTGGTAGCCCCCAGTGCCCTCGTCAGGTTGGTTGACGTCGTTCCTCCGGGGTGGCAGTGGCAACGGTGGAAGAGTGGCGTTGGCCTGAGGGTTTGCCTCACGAGGCTGATCGCGCCAGGCAGCCTCACGAGGTTGAATGCGCCAGGCGGCCTCACAAGGCTGGTCGCGCCAGCCTTGGCGGAAGTTGTCGTTGCTGCCGCGGTCGTCCCAGCAGTTGCCGCTGCGGCCACCTCCGCGACCGGCATCACGGTCATTGCGGTCACCTCGGCGGCCCAGGCGCTCGTCGCGGAGCAGCTTGAGCTCCTGGCAGTCTTCGGTGCTGTGGTAGGCGCAGAGAGGGTGGTCATCTCTTTTGGGCTCGTCACGGTCACGGCCGCGCTTCTGCTCGGGCTCCGCCGCAAGCATGGCGGGGCCCTTGCGCTTGACGTCCTTGCTCTTGGCCTTGGTGGTGTCGGGTGCCGCATCAGGGTCGTTGTGGACGAAGAGGCGACCTTCTTCAGACTTGGCGCACTTGTCGGCGTGGTCGAACAGCTCAAGCACCGTGTCCAGCTAGTTGTTGATGGCGAGATTCTCGCGCATCTTGACGTCTGCGACGCCCGTGGAGAACGCGGAGATGACGGCCATGTCTGAGGTGTGTGGAATCTTCTTGCGCACCTGGCTGAAGCACTGGATGTACTTGCGGAGGATATCGTCTGGGCATTGCCGCACATGGTGCAGGTCGTTGATGGTGAGGGAGCGGTCGTGCGTGCCCTTGAAGTTGGCGACGAACCGGTCGCAGAGCTCGCGCCACGATGCGATGGACGCCTCTGGGAGGTTCATGAGCCAAGAGTGCGGGCCGTCGTTGAGGGCCATGGGGAACCAGTTCACCATGACCTTGTCGTCACCGTTCGCCGTCTCGATGCTCAGCGCATAGAGCTGAAGGAACTCCGTGGGGTTGGGGGTGCCGTCGTAGCGTGGAGGCAGGTCCGGCTTGACCTTTATGGGCCACACCACCCAGCACAGCTCGCGAGTGAAGGCGCGGCAGCCCACGCCGCTCGAGGGAACACCGCCGGCGAGGGCTACGCGGTTCTGGCGCCCGACCGCCACGACCTCCTGGACGGCCCGGTCTTGGCGCCGGCGCTGCTGCTCGAGGAGCACACGCGCGTCAGGCGGCGCGTGGTGGACGATCGGGTAGCTGGCCTCGTCTTGGACCAGGGAGGACGCGCTGCGGGATGGCTCACGCGCCCGCACGTTGCGCTGGTGCCCGACAGGTCCGTCGCGCAGAGGAGGAGGCGGGGAGCGCCATGCGCCATGACACCAGCACGAGACGGCGGAGGGCGCAGCGAGTGGGAAGGCGCCGGAGCGTCCCCTGCGGCGTTGACGAGCTTGGTGATGCGACCAAGCCAGGCGTCGTAGCCGGCGTCAGCTGGACGGTAGCGCAGCAGCTCACACGCCATGAGCAGTGCGGCTTGCACGTTCTGTGGCCCTCGACGGGCGAGGGAGGAGGAGGTCATGGCGGTGCGGCCGTCTGCCTACACGAAGGGGTGCAGGGAGGAGTCCTGCTACTCGTGGGCGGCAGGGTCGGTGGCAGCAGCGGCCTCGATGCGGCGGAGGTTGCCGCGGCCCAGTGGATCTGTCTGGGCGACGCGACCCGCCCTGCGCTCGGCGCGCTCGCGGCGAGCGTCGGCCATGAAGCTGGTGGAGTGGAGGATGGAGTGGGAGGACGGTAGCGCACCCCTGCCTGGTGCGCCAAATGTCAGAAGTCGGGCTCCGGGGACCCAAAGGTTCGAACACTGGGGTGAGCTCGTCCCTACCACTTCGTCCCCTACCCCGGCTAAGCTATGGCGAAGCTACGGCGTGAGCGCGCTGGCGGAAGCAGGCCGGTGGCACGGTGGTTTTACCCAGGTTCAGGCCACCTTGCGGTGTAAAACCCTACTCCTGCTTGGTTGGGATTGCTCTGGTGAATACAAGCATACAAGGTGAGGAAGGTGGAATCTCTCCGATCTCTACAGCGGCACCCTGCCCTCCTTTTATACTTGCCTTGGTCCTCGTCCCCCGAAAACATTGGCGGGAAGGGTTGCCACACAACGGCAATTTTGAAGGGGGACAGGGGCTTGTGATGACAGTTGGTGGTGTCACAAGCCTACTCAAAACAGAAGGTGAATCAAGTGCAGAGTGTGATGACAGTTCCTTACCTCCTCTAGTCATAGAGGGAACGATCTTGGTCTTAGCGTCTTTCAGATTCTTCATAGTGATCAACAGATATAAATCCCAAGTAACTCAATAGATAGAGCTATGCTCCCCGGCAACCGCGCCAGAAAAAGATCTTGATAACCCACAAGTATAGGGGATCGCAACAGTTTTCGCGGGTAGTATTTCACCCAGATTTATTGATTTGACACTAGGGTGCCAAAAAATATTTGTGAGTATTAGCAGTTGAGTTGTCAATTCAACCACACCTGGAGAACTAAATATCTGCAGCAAAGTGTTTAGTAGCACAGTAGTATGATAGTTTTGATAGCAATAGTAACAGTGGCAATAGTAACAAAGACAGTAACAGTAGCAGTTTTGTAGTGATTGTAATAGCAGCAGCAACGAAAGTAACTTAGCAAAGATCAATATGCGAAAAGCGTAGGCATTGGATTAGTGATGGATAATTATGTTGGATGACATTCACCATGTAATAGTCACAACCTAGAGCGATACACAATAGCTCCAATTCATCAATGTAATGTAGGCATGTATTCCGTATATAGTCATACGTGCTTATAATAAGAACTTGCATGACATCTTTTGTCCTACCCTCCCGTGGCAGCAGGGTCCTTAAGGAAACTAAGGGATATTAAGGCCCTCTTTTAATAGAGAACTGGAACAAAGCATTAGCACATAGTGAATACATGAACTCCTCAAACTACGGTAATCACCGGAAAGAATCACAATTATTGTCACCTTGGGGTATGCGGATCATAACACGTAATAGGTGCGTACAACTTGCAAGATATGATCAAGAACACAAATATATTCATGAAAACATAAAGGGTTCAGATACGAAATCATGGCACTCGGGCCCTAGTGACAAGCATTAAGCATAGCAAAGTCATAGCAACATCAATCTCAGAACATAGTGGATACTAGGGATCAAGACCTAACAAAATTGACTTGATTACATGACAAATCTCATCCAACCCATCACCGTCAAGTAAGCCAATGAAGAAATTACTCACACACGGTGGTGAGCATCATGAAATTGGTGATGGAGGATGGTTCATGATGACGACGGCGTCGAATCCCCCTCTCTGGAGCCTCGAACGGACTCCAGATCAGCCCTCCCGATGAAGAACAGGAGGTGGCGGCGGCTCCATATCGTAAAACGTGATGATTCTTTCTCTCTGATTTTTTTTCTGGATGAATAGGTACTTATAGCGTTGGAGTTAGGGTTGCTGGATCTGCCAGGGGCCCACAAGTCTGCCAGGCGCGCCCTGGGTGGTGGGCACGCCCCCTAGGCTTGTGGCGCCTGGGTGGCCCCCCTCTGGAAATTCTCTTTGCCAGTATTTTTTATATATTCTGAAATAATTCTCCGTAAATTTTCAGGTCCATCTGAGATCTTTTATTTCTGCACAATAATAACACCATGGCAATTCTGTTGAAAACAGTGTCAGTCCGGGTTAGTTCCATTCAAATCATGCAAATTAGAGTCCAAAACCAGAGCAAAAGTGTTTGGAAAAGTTGGATATGTTTGGGACGTATCAATGGGTACCAAAATAAATACTATAGTCACAACTTGAGGCCTCGCTTTACTGGTCCGGGACAGGCTCTTGTAACTAGCAATGATGTATACTCTGAATACTTGTTGCGAAGAGACCCCCAATGGTACATCTTGCTTGTTGTAATCTGCCACTTAGGTGGATGCTTCAGCAGCAACATACCTTGCAGAATATGTAAAAATGTACCCAAAGAATCAATGCCTGATACAGTTCTCATCACTATATGAATGTGAATCAATAAAGATGCCTCCCAAAAAGACCAAGGCTGCAGCTGTGCTAATGACTCCTTCCATTTTTGCATCTTCTCAGCTTGAAAAGTGATACTCTGCATAGTAGAGACCCTCCAGAATTATGACAACAAGAATGCAAGCCCTCCAGGATCCCAAGACATGCCTCGCTGGTATAGATGCAGGTCAACTACCCGCATGTCAAGAGCATAACTGAGCAGGTGATAAACTGAACGAGGCCAAAATAGGGAGCACCCTCTGCTATAGTCAGCAAGCTGTGAGTTCGACATATTCGGCTTACGATCCAGATATAGCATAAGATCATAGGGCATAGCTCGACACACATCAAGTTCCGCAAGCTGCTGTAAGTTGGTTGTCATACTATCAGGTTCAGAACTATCATCCGAAAGGAATCTCAATACAAAAAGCTAAGCAACCAGTATGATTGATCTGATGTCAATACTATTCCGTGTAACTGGATTACTAGAGGAGTGCAGAATATGATACAGGAATCCCAAGCACACCGTTCCAACAGAATAAGGCGACTGAAATTGGACCGGCGGTGTCAAAGTAGCATCATCAGAGCTCTCTAGATTGTGAGGCTGCTCACAATTGCTTGAAGAATTTAAAGAACCTGAATAACTGAATAAGACACCTATGGCTGGGCATAAGTTTTCCGTGCAAGTAATTGCTAAATTTATAACCCTGGGCCCAACAAGGAACTCTCTAAATGAAGATAATGGCCACTGAAATAGCAACACCATCCATGCTCTGCTAGTGCTCGCGCATAAAGAACGCAATCCAATTTTAATCTCATAAGGGCTCTTATCAGTGTACTGCTCCACCAAGTAAAAATTAGATCTCTTAATCTCCAATTTCTTGCTCTCCCAGAACGTACAATGATTACTGTTGCCTAAAATTCTGTTAAAAGCAACACACCCTATGCCACTTCTAGCCTGTTGTAGGTCGCTCAAACACAAACATAATTTTCCAAGAGCGGTTCCCAATGGTTTTTCCCCCAACCTCTAGCATGGTTGTGCAATTTCATGCTTCAGAGAACATCTTGTGCCTTTAGTTTCTTCTGCCCTGACGCCGAAGCCTCCCAAGCTGCTGTAGTGAGCAAGCCCAATTAGAAAATGACTTATTTCATTGAGTACTAATTTGCCAGTATCCTGCAGTGTAGGGCCACAAGAATCCAAGGAGTCAGTATCCAGCCAGTGTGTGCACTCAACATAGGAATATTTCATCTTAGCCCAAATTCCTACTACCCACTCCAAATATTGTCTTCATATCCCGGACATGCTCAGTTGCACAGCTCCCTGATAGTACTTGAACGACGCCATGGTCTTGGCCTGAACATGTAGCCCTTTTGTGTGATCCACACCCGGAAAGGTTATCTTCAGCAGCCTGCACCAAATCATTGGCCTGGTTAGTTAATACTTAATAGGAAAGCAACATTGACACAATGAACATTTGGGCAACCAGACCACACCAGCCTACACCGAATTAACACAACATGGAACTGCTATCATCAGCCAGGTAAGTTTATAGGAAAGCAACATTGATACAATGAACGATTGGGCAAAAAGACCACACCACTAGATTTTAGTAATGTGCAATATATGAGATAGTACAATCATGCAGCTCAATATGCAAAACTACCAGGCAGTTTCCCTTACAAAAATCTACATTAGGGCCTTAATTATACATTTCGCTACAAGTAAATTTAGATCAGATAACTGGTGTAGGGTACTGAAGGTTGGATTCACACCCATGCTACTTAATAAACAACATACTGATGTAAAATTATAGTGATATACAACATGTACTTACATTAGCATTGGAGCGCAGAGCGTTGCTGCAAGATACTTTCCTCGACCACGATCCCAGTTTAGAATGTTTGTTGTCCTTTAAGCATATTTTCTACAACAAAGATGCGTAAGACAGATGTAGAATATATAAGATCAAATGTGATCTGAATGCTATAAAATTTCATGATGCGAGGATACGCACATGCTTCCTAGCAAGGAGTTGACATGTTTTTGTTGAACTGGAGCTGACTGGTTCTTTGGCCACTGGAATCTGGTTATTATCTGGAGGACTTGGGTTCCTCTGTGCTGGAGCAGTTCCGATGAACACTTGAGTTGGGTTACTATCTCCTGGAGTTTGGATCTTTTGCAAAGAACTTGTTTGTACACCTTCAGATTCTAACATAGCCCTCTTCCGCTTACATGCCTTGTACAGAAGAAATAAAACATGCTATGGTAGAGAGATGGAATAGGTACTGAAGAATAGAAAGGCATGACATATTGACATGTACTCCCTCCATCTGGAAATAAATGGATGTGTCTAGACGTATTGTAGTCCTAGATACATCCATTTTTATGCATTTCTGCCACAAGTAATACAGACGGAGGGAGTATGATGTACTCCCTCCGTAAAGAAATATAATAGTGTTTAGATCACTGTTTCTTTACACAGGGAGTATAAGCTAAGGATATGACAGGTCAACAGAGTAAAAGAAATAGTAGTTGAATGTAAATCTATATGATAGCTGGAATAGGTACAGAAAAACAGCAAGGCAGCATATTCACATGTCTGATGGGCAAACTAAGATCACATTGCAACAGAACAGTAGAACAACACTTGAATGTAAAAAACCATGCTATGGTAGACGGATGGAGTACATACTGATGAACAACAATGCATGAGATATTCAGAAGGATGATGTCCAAACTAAGCAGATGGCATTGCAGCAGAGTAGAATGACAGTACTTGAATTTGAAAATATGTTATCATGAATGGAATAGGTACAGACAAACTAGAAGGCATGACATGTTCACATGTATGATCAGTGGGCTAAGCACATGGCATTGCAACAGAGTAGATGCATTGCAAGACATTATATGCATGATGCTACCCATATCACAGGTCAAGTTAGAGCACAGATCTTCTGGGGTGAATAGGAATCATTATCTCTCTGCAACTCTTCTGAAGAACTACATTTAACTGTTCCATCATATTGAATATCATTGAGGTCGAGTATGTTGGCCATTGCATTGCTCCGCGAGTCTCTTTTAGTGGATTTGTTCTGATTTTCAATATCACTGTGTGCAATAATATCTAACATGCATGGAAAACAAGTAGTAGTGAGATTATATAATGAGTGCCTGTAGGAGACGACATAAATGGTAGGAGTCCACTTAAATAGCAGCAACAGGATGATACCTCAAAGACTAAAGAGAGAGCACACATGATAGCTACAAAATATATACATGATAGCTACAAAATATATATGGTTTGTACTCAAGATTAACTAAATGGCACACAAAAGTACTACAGAACAACAACATAGGTAATACTAGAAGGGGTATAATCACCAGCCTGTGGGATAGCTTTGGCTGAGAGATGATAACTATGGAACAATGTTAACTCCTGCATAAGTCTCTTATCTGAAGTAAGACTAAGAGATCAACATGAATGTACAGTGACAAGTGATAATCTATTTTCCATGCTTAGATGAAGAACGAAGCCATAAATGCTACACACAAGTAAGATGAGGGTACAACCTATCTTGCCGCCCTCCGTAGGAGTGAGCATCATCTGCTGAATCGTCGATGGCGCTACGGTTGTTGTGGCTATCCATGTCTGGCTGGCACATACGAGGCAGGGAACTCTTGAGTGGGGAGTATTGCTCCCATATGGTGCATGCTTCCCTTGTTGGAGAAGCTCCGGTGAGAAGGAAGACGGTGTGGCTGAAGATGCAGAAAACACACAATGTTAAGAATGACACATATCTCTTATCTGAAGAAATACGATCAACACTCAGGTACGAGACAGGTCACACGTCAGTTCACTGAAAACTAAATTGTGGTCACACGCTTTTTTTTCACTATCCGATCTATGCCGGATGGCTGGATGGCCGTCTTGTGCCTCCCGGCTGTCACTGTTTAGGATCTTCCTCGAATAGCCAGCAAGCACCGGCAGAGTAGCATGCCTCAGCCGTCCCTGGCCATGGCAGCTCCGACCTCAACCCCACCCCCCGCCCCACCACACTGCCATGATTGCGCTGCCCCCGGCCATACCTCAAAGACTCGCCGTCATCCAAATCCGGCGCTAGCAGTACCTTGACCCCATGCAACCCTAAGATAGGCACCAAAGCGCTGCTTCCGTGGCGAACCTACGCCCCCTGCCCGCACCCCTACGATAGACACCGAGGCACTCCTTCCCCGGCCAACCGGCAACCTAGGAGCTCTGCCGCCTCGAGGGGAGCTGCTTCCTTCCATTTGGAACCGACTGACCCAGAATAAAAACCCAGGCGACTGACACCTAGGTAAAGTGAATAAGATGAGTGTCCGACCTATCTTGCGGCCTGGTGAAGTAGGCAGCTCCATCTGCCGAGTCGGTGAGGCCGGCATGGTTGCGGTGGCTGCCGATGGCGAGAAAGCAGATATGTGGCGGTGGTCGATGGCTACGGGGGACCAGCGCCGGTGCGCTGGACGCGTCCGAAGTACGAGCCGCTCCAGCACCGTGCACGACGGCACGGTTGAATCGGCTCCTGCACGGTTCACGCGGTGGTCGTCGAGGCAGCTCTGGCAGCACGGAGTAAGAGGCACACAGCCCAATGCCCGACGGCAAACGGACTGCAGCTCCGGCATTGGGGAGGAGGGCGGTGGTGAATCTGGTGCATGTGGGGGGCATGGAGGAGGGGCTGAGGTTTCGCGGCAGGGGAGAAGGTGATTTGGCACCCACGGTGTATGAATGGGGAATTGGGAGGGGGCCATGTCTTACGAACACATTTGTCTGAAATGTGGGGGAAGTTACAATTCTACCCCTGTCTTTTGGCTTGTGGGCTTGGGTCTGAGTCTTGAGGGTCGGGGATAGTAGGGTAACTTTGCTTCTCCCAAATAGTGGGCGCCAGCAATTTCGGGCGAGGAGGGCATGCTTGAAATAGTGGGCGCGAGCGATTTTGGTCGAGGAGAGGGTGTTTTGCTGCCTATGGTTTATGAATTATTCGGCGCCTGCGATTTCGGCCGAGGAGAGGGTGTTTTGCTGCCCATGGTTTATGAATTATTCGGCGTCTGTCATTTCGGCTGATGAGAGGGCGTGCTTCGATGAAGTTACTAACCTACCCTTGGATACAACGGGCCAATTGATGTGCGTCCCAGATAGGCTGGTAATTTCACGTCTCCCGTTTATTTGCTCGGGCGAATTCCACCGAGCAGACGGTGTTTTAGCGGTTCATTCAAATTTGGGGAGAACAAGCATTCACGTCTACCGTACCAAGTCGATCCGAATCATATTTAGAAATATTAGTTCTATAGTGTCACATCTTGCCACTTCTTTTTTAGATGGTGAGATGATGCTTGGGACTAATGTGTTTTTACATGCTCGTTGCTACCGATTAATTTGACAAAGAGTTGACCCACTTAAAAATGGGAATCAAACTAGAAATGAAATATCTCAATTCAATGAAATAGCTCTTTGACCCGGTCAAAATTGTGGACTACATTTAAAATTGAACACATCAATTGAATAGCATGTTGTATTATAGTACTCCATGAGCATGCTCAAAGTCAAATTAATGAACCTGTTTGATACGCATATCTTCGCTCATGTGTGAATTGCAAACACCATGTTCTCGAATTCAAACATTTGAATACAATTTTATACTAAATCATGGTTTATATCAATCTTCGATGCAAAAACGTGACCTCTCCCCTCTCCTGCACTCCCGTTCTCTCTCTAGCCAACACTCTTTGTTTCTATCGCGCACACACGAACACAATCCTTATCGGTCTCTCTCTCCCTCCCTCTCTCTCTCTCTATCTCTCTAGGTATTTCTAGTTCGCATGCACACTCTATGTATAGGTCTCCCTTGCACACAATGTATGACTCTCTGGTCTAGGCTAAATAGCTAGGGTGCACACATAGTACACACACAAATTCTCTCGCTCATTGTCCATAACTCTCTCACACACCACTCCGTCGTCTCCCGGCTCTTCTCTCTCTCTCCCTCTCTCTCTCAAACATTCTATCTCCCTAGGTCACACATACACATATCTCACTGGCCGTAGATAGACCCATCTAACACTCTCTCTTCCTCGTTCTCTCTCTATCTCACACGCGCGCACGCACACACACACACACACAATCACCCCACTAGCTAAGTACAAGTATCTCTCGCTCCATCATAGGCAGACGCACTCCCCCTAGGTATGACTATCTCTCACACTCTCCATCAGAAACACACGCATTGTCTCTTTCGCTCCCTAGGACTATCTCGATCTCTCTCGGGGCATCTTTCTATCGCACACACACCTTTGTCTCTCGATCTCCCACTCATATAGTCCCCTCACGATCATGAGGGGATCTCTCTATCACAAACACACCATATCTCCCTCCCCATGCCTCCATTTTCTCCATATGTCCCTCTCGACCTCTGTCCCTTATTTGCCAGACCACTTTTGGACACGTGCTATAGGGGTCTTTCTCTCCGTTGTAAACAACCACACACTATTTGCGTGTATATCCTCACCTCGCTTTCTCTCTCGGAGATGAATGCATGATATGTTTGCATAAGAAACACACACTTTCTCTCTATTTTATCGTGTGTTGTCCCTTTCTCTTTCACACACACACTCTTTTTGCACACTCACTCTTTCTCCTTCACACACACTTGATCTCTCTCTACGTAGGTACTTTCTCCGGTCCATAGCATATAGATTTTTTGAAAAGTCAAACCTCACAAAGTTTGACCAGGTATGTGAAGAAAAATATTTACATCTAAAACGGGAAACATATATCATTAGATTCATCACAGGATATAGTTTCATATTATATATACATCTTTGGTATTGTAGATATCAATAATTTTCTCTGTAAACTTGGTCGAAATTTCCAAAGTTTGACTTTTCAAAAATTTATAGGCACTACATTATCGAATGGAGGGAGTATCTCTTTCTCTCTCTCAACTCTCTCACGCACCACTCCGGTGTCTCGGGGCTCTTCTCTATCTTTTTCAAACTTTTTATCTCCCTAGGTCACACATACACATATCTCGCTCGCACTAGATAGACCCATCTAACACTCTCTCTTCCTCGTTCTCTCTCTATCTCACACGCACGCACACGCCCCCCTAAGTACGATTATCTCTCACTCCATCACACGCACATGCACTTCCCCCTAGGTATGACCATCTCTCACTCTCCATCACAAACACACACATTGTCTCCTTCCCTCCCTAGCTAGGTATATCTCTATCTCTTCCGGGGTATCTTTCTATCGCACACACACCTTGTCTCTCGATCTCCCACCCATATAGTCCCCACACGATCTCGAGGGGATCTCTCTATCACAAACACACCCTCTCTCCCTCCCCATGCCTCCATTTTCTCCATACGTCTCTCTCGACCTTGTCTCTCCCTTGTTTGCCAAACCTCTCTAGGCCACATGCTAGGGGTCTCTCTCTCTCTCCATTGCAAACAACCACACAATATATCTCTGTGTATCTCCTCACCTCGCTTTCTCTCTCGGAGTTGCATGCGTGATATGTTTTCATAAGACACACACACACTTTCTCTCTACTTTATCGTGTGTTGTCCCTTTCTCTTTCACACACACACTCTCTCTTTTTGCACACTCACTCTTTTTCGTTCACACACACTTGATCTCTCTCTAGTTATGTACTCTCTCCGGTCCATAGCATATATACATTTATTGAAAAGTCAAACCTCACAAAGTTTGACTAGGTATATGTGGAGAAAAACATTTACATCTGGAGGGACAAACAGACATCATTAGATTCATCACAAGATGTAGTTTCATATCATATATCTTTGGTATTGTAGATATAAGTAATTTTCTCTATAAACTTGGTCAAACTTTCAAAAGTGTGACTTTTCAAAAATTTATAGGCACTACATTATCGAACAGAGGGAGTATCTCTTTCTCTATCTCTACCTCTCACGGGCCTCCCATCTCACTCGATCTCTCTTTACATAGGGATTATATGGTCACTGGCTCAGCGTATAGCTCCGTATATTGTCTAGTTGACCGGTCAACCAGTCTACATTGCGCCTTGTCAGCTCGTGTTCTCTATGGGTGCGCGGGCCCATGTGGCAGTGGGTGAAATTAAATAAACTAGAGTCCCATCTGCCACGGGGTGAAATAAACAAACTAGAAACCACTTGCGGTAGAACCTCTCACGTTACTAAATTGGGTGCACACTTCTTCTTCATTAAAACAGTACTGTAGTACTCCCTCCATTTCTTTTTAGTCTGCATATAAAATTTGGTCAAAGTAAAACTTCGTAAACTTTGACTAACTTTATAGGAGAATATCAGCATTCACAGTATGAAATCAATATATTTAGATGCATCTTGAAATTAATTTTCACAGCATATAGCTTTAGTATTGTAAATGTTGATATCTTTTGATATAAAATTGGTCAAACTTTGCATAGTTAGACTTTGACCAAATTTTATATGCGGACTAAAAAGAAACGGAGGGCGTATGATACGTCTCCAACGTATCTATAATTTTTTATTGTTCCATGCTATTATAGTATCAATCTTGGATGTTTTATATGCAATTATATGGCATTATATATCATTTTTTGGGACTAACCTATTAACCTAGTGCCTAGTGCCAGTTGCTGTTTTTTGCCTGTTTTTGCCTTTTCAGAAAATCATTAACAAACGGAGTCCAAACGAAGAAAAAACTTTGGATTGATTTTTTCTAGACCAGAAGGGACCCTCGAAGCTTCGGGAGAGGACCAGAAGAGCCACGAGGGAGCGACAAGCTCGGGAGCCGCGCCCCCCAGGCTTGTGGGCCCCTCGTGGCACCTCTTGACCTAATTCTAGCACTATAAATTCCAAAGTATTCCCCGTATACCAGAAAGACAGAAGAGAAAACCATTCCGCTGCCGCAAGCCTCTGTTCTTCCGCGATCCCATCTGGAGGCCTTTTCCGGTACTCTGCCGGAGGGGGAATCGATCACGGAGGGCTTCTCCATCAACCTTGCTGCCCTTCCAATGATGTGTGAGTAGTTTCCCACAGACCTACGGGTCCATAGCTAGTAGCTAGATGGCTTCTTCTCTCTCTTTGATCTTCAATACCATGTTCTCCTCGGTGTTCTTGGAGTTCTATTCGATGTAATCTTCTTTTGTGGTGTGTTTGTTGGGATCCGATGAATTGTGAGTTTATGATCAGATTATTCATGAGAAATATTTGAGTCTTCTCTGAACTCCTTTATGCATGATTGTTATAGCTTTCTATTTCTCTCCGATCTATACGTTTGGTTTGGCCAACTAGATTGATTTATCTTGCAATGGGAGAGGTGCTTTGTGATGGGTTCGATCTTGCGGTGCTCAATCCCAGTGACAGAATGGGACATGACACGTATTTGTATTGTTGCCATTAAGGATAAAAACATAGGGTTTAATCATATTGCTTGAGTTTACTTTGTCTACATCATGTCATCTTGCTTAAGGCATTACTCTGTTTTATACTTAATACTCTAGATGCATGCTGGATAGCGGTCGATGGGTGGAGTAATAGTAGTAGATGCAGGCAGGAGTCGGTCTACTTGTCTCAGACGTGATGCCTATATACATGATCACTGCCATTAATCTGTCATAATTATTTGCTTTTCTATCAATTGCCCAACAGTAATTTGTTTACCCATCGTATGCTATGTGTTCGAGAGAGAAGCCTCTAGTGAAAACTATGGCCCCCGGGTCTACTTTTATCATATATTAAAATCCAAAAATACCTTGCCACAATTTATTTACTTTTATTTTCTTTTGCAATTTACTTTTCTATCTATCATTATCAGAATTAATCCTTGCAAGTAACCGCTAAGGGGATTGACAACCCTCTTATTTGCGTTGGGTGCAAGTGTTTCCTTTTGTGTGTGTAGGTGCTGCTAACGAGGTTCTGGGTGGTTCTCCTACTGGATTGATAACCTTGGTTGTTAACTGAGGGAAATACTTGTCTCTACTATACTGCATCATCCTCTCCTCTTCGGGAAATTCCAACGCAGTTTACAAGTACCTGGAAGGATTTCTGGCGCCGTTGCCAGGGAGACATCACCGAAACTTATCAAGTACCTTCGCAGAAACTATCATCCACTTGCACTTATTTTATTTGCCTTTTTATTTGCTTTGGCCTCTCATTTTCATCTCCCCCACTTCTAGAACAATTTTACAAAAACACAAAAATATTTTCGTTTGCTTGTTTGCTAGTTTGCTTGCTTCGTCATGATGTCTCAAGAAAACACAAAATTGTGTGACTTTTCCAATACTAATAATAATGATTTTATTAATACTCCAATTGCTCCTCCCGCCACTAGTGCGGAGTCGTGTGACATTAATGATGCTTTGCTTAATCTTGTTATGAAAGAACAATTTTCTGGTAGTCCTAATGAAGATGCTGCATCCCATCTAAATACTTTCGTTGAACTTTGTGATATGCAAAAGAAGAAAGATGTGGATAATGATATTATTAAATTGAAATTATTTCCATTCTCACTATGAGATCATGCTAAAACTTGGTTTTCATCCTTGCCTAGAAATAGTATTGATTCATGGGATAAGTGTAAGGATGCTTTTATTGTCAAGTATTTTCCTCCCGCTAAGATTATTTCTTTAAGAAATCAAATTATGAATCTTAAGCAACTTGAGCATGAGCATGTTGCACAATCTTGGGAGAGAATGAAACTAATGATAAGAAATTGCCCAACTCATGGTTTAAGCTTATGGATGATCATACAAAAATTTTATGCGGGACTAAACTTTGTTTCTAGAAATTTGCTAGACTCTGCCGCAGGTGGTACTTTTATCGAAATTACATTGGGATAAGCTACAAAACTCCTTGATAATATTATGTCAAATTATTCTCAATGGCACACGGAACGAACTCCAACTGGTAAGAAGGTAAATTCTGTTGAAGAAATTAATACTTTGAGTGATAAGATGGATGCTCTTATGAAATTGGTTGCTAGCAAAAGTGGTCATATTGATCCTAATGATGTGCCATTGTCTACCCTGATTGAGCAAAATAATGATGCTATTGATGTGAATTTTGTTTCTAGAAATAATTTCAACAACAATGCTTATAGGGGTAATTTCAATCCTAGGCCGTTTCCCAGAAATTCCTCTAATAATTATGGTAATTCCTATAATAGTAATAATAGGATGCCCTCTGATCTTGAATGTAATATTAAAGAATTTATTAATTCGCAAAAGATTTTCAATGCTATGGTAGAAGAAAAATTGAATAAAGTTGATGACATGGTTAGGAACATGGATAGAATTGCTCTTGATGTTGAAACTCTCAAAATTAAAAATTTGCCCCCCAAGCATGATATAAATGAGTCTATTAAAGCTATCTATGTTTCCATTAATGAAAGTAAAGAAAGGACCGCTAGGTTGAGAGCTAAGCGAGAATTCCTAGAAAAGCCTATTCCACCCGGTTTCTATCGTAGTAATGATGAAGATATTAAAATGATTGGTGTCTCACCTATTGAATCCCTATATAGTAATATAAAACTTGATGAAAAAGGGACTAAAGATGAGTCAACTTTAGCTAGAAGGCGTCCCAATTATTTGGAGGGCGATGATCTTAATGATAAAAATGACAAAAGTGGGTTTGGAGAGGTCAGAACTTTAAATAGTGATGTGCCCACTAATTTGGATTACAAGGACTTTAATTATGATAATTGTTATTTAGTTGAATGTATTTCCTTGTTGCAATCCATGATTAATTCACCTAACGCCTATGAACAAAATAAAGCTTTTACTAAACATATTGTAGAAGCTATGATAAAAGCTCATGAAGAAAAACTTGAGTTGGAAGTTTCAATTCCTAGAAAATTGCATGATGAATGGGAACCTATTATTAAAGTTAAAATTAAAGATTATGAATGCAATGCTTTATGTGATCTAGGTGCTAGCGTTTCTACTATACCAAAATCTTTGTGTGATGTGCTAGGTCTCACTGATATTGATCCTTGTTCCCTTAATTTACATCTAGCGGATTCCACTATTAAAAAACCATTGGGTAGAATCAATGATGTGCTTATTCTTGTTAATAGAAATTATGTGCCCGTTGATTTTATAGTTCTTGATATTGAATGCAATCCTTCTTGCCCTATAATACTTGGTAGGCCCTTCCTATGAACCATAGGTGCTATTATTGATATGAAAGAAGGTAATATAGGATTTCAATTTCTGTTAAAGAAAGGGATGGAACACTTCCCTAGAAAGAGAATTAAGCCACCATATGAATCTATTATGAGGGCCACCTATGGAATTAATTTGAAGGATGACAACACTTGAAACTATGCATTATGCCTAGCTAGGGGCATAAAACAATAGCGCTTGTTGGGAGGCAACCCAATAAATAAAATAAATTTTTGTTTTACTTTCTATTTTTGTGTGTTTACACAACTGTAGCCTCTATTATGATTGTGTTTTAATCTTTTAATTAGTGTTTGTGCCAAGTAATGCCTTTGGGATGATTTGGATGATAGTATAATTGATGTTGTTTGAAAACAGAAACTTTTGCGCCTAGTTCTGGAAGTTTCATCTGTACTGGAGTGTGATAAATTCTTAATTGTTTACATAGTATTGATATATGAATTGCCCACGTTGCCCTAATTTTTTAGAATTTTGGGAGTTATAGAAGTATGACTTTAATTCAGATCTTTACAGACTGTTCTGTTTTAGACAGATTCTGTTTTTGTTGCATAGTTTGCTTATTTTGATGAATCTATGGATCGTATCGGGGGGTATGAGCCATGGGGAAGTTTGAGTACAGTAGCATAATGCGAATATTAAATATGAATCAATTTACAACAGTACCTAAAGTTTAAGATTTATTTGGTATACTAACGGATCTCATGAGGTTTCTGTTTAGTTTTGTGTGCTGAAGTTTTCAAGTTTTGGGTGAGGCTACGATGGATAAAGGAATAAGGAGCATCAAGAGCCTAAGCTTGGGGATGCCCAATGCACCCCAAGGTAATATTCAAGGAAGACTCAAGCATCTAAGCTTGGGGATGCCCCGGATGGCATCCCCTCTTTCGTCTACAATCTATCGGTAACTCACTTGGAGCTATATTTTTATTCATCACATGATATGTGTTTTACTTGAAGCACCTTGTGCTACAGTTTATTTGCTTTTGTTTGCTTTTTAGTTTGCCACAATCATCTTTGCTGAACACACCTCTTTGGGAGGGACACACATTATTCGTGATTTGTTAGAATACTCTATGTGCTTCACTTATATCTTTTGAGCTAGGCAGTTGCTCTAGTGCTTCACTTATATCTTTTTGAGCATGGCGGTGGTTATATTTTAAAGAAATATTTGCACTCTCATGCTTCACTTATATCTTTTTGAGAGTCTAATAAATTGCAATGGTAATATGCACGGGTTATGAATTTGGTCCTAATATGATAGGTATTCAAGAGGGATATAATAAAAACTTTCATGTAGATCACTGAATATGATAAGTTTGATTCCTTGCAATAGTTTTGCGATATTAAGATGGTAATATGGGGGAGGTACTAGTAGATAATTGTGGTTTAGTAAGAATATTGTTGTTAAGGTTTGTGATTCCCGAAGCATGCACGTATGATCTGTCATTATGCTAAGAAGTTGGAGCATGATTTATTATTGATTGTCTACCTTATGAGTGGCAGTCAGGGATGAGCGATGGTCTTTTCCTACCAATCTAAACCTATAGGGGCATGCGTAGTAGTACTTTGCTTCGAGGGCTAATAAACTTTCGCGATAAGGATGTGAGTTCTTTATGACTAATGTGAGTCCATGGATTACACACACTCTCACCTTTCCGCAATTTGCTAGCCTCTTCGGTACCGTGCATTGCCCTTTCTCACATTGAGAGTTGGTGCAAACTTCGCCGGTGCATCCAAACCCCGTGATATGATAAGCTCTATCACACATAAGCCTCCTTATATCTTCCTCAAAACAGCCACCATACTATGGCATTTCCATAACCATTCCGAGATATATTGCCATGCGACTTCCATCGTTCTTTTTATATGACACACATCATTATTGTCATATTGCTTTGCATGATCATATAGCTGACATAGTATTTGTGGCTCAGCCACCGTTCATCATTTTTCATACATGTTACGCTAGTATCATTGCACATCCTGGTACACTGCCAGAGGCACTCATATAGAGTCATATTTGTTCTAGTTTTGAGTTGTAATTTTGAGTTGTAAGTAAATAGAAGTATGATGACCATTATTATTAGAGCATTGTCCCAATGAGGAAAATAAAAAAAAGAGAAAAAAAAGTGGCCAAAAAGAGCCCACGAAAAAAAGAGAAAGAAAAAAAATAAAAAAAATAAAAAAGAAAAAAATAAAATGAGAGAAAAAGAGAGAAGGGGCAGTGTTACTATCCCTTTCCATACTTGTGCTTCAAAGTAGTACCATGTTTTTCATACAGAGAATCTCCTATTCTGTCACTTTCATATACTAGTGGGAATTTTTCATTATTGAACTTGGCTTGTATATTCCGATGATGGGCTTCCTCAAATGCCCGAGGTCTTCATGAGCAAGCAAGTTGGATGCACACCCACTCAGTTTTTATTTTTGAGCTTTCATACATTTATAGCTCTTAGTGCATCCGTTGCATGGCAATCCCTACTCCTTGCATTGACATCAATTGATGGGCATCTCCATAACCCGTTGATTAGCCGCGTCGATGTGAGACTATCTTGTTCTTTTTGACTTCCCCTTATTAATCTCTACCACCACATTCTATTCCACCCATAGTGCTATGTCCATGGCTTGCGCTCATGTATTGCGTGGGGGTTGAAAAAGCTGAAGCGCGTTAAAAAGTATGAACCAATTGCTCGGCTTGTCATCGGGTTAGTGCCTGATAAATACTTTGTGTTAAGAAGATGGAGCATGACAGGATTATATGATTTTGTAGGGATAACTTTCATTAGCATTTTTATTTTGAAAGGCATGATTGTTTATTAGTATGCCTGAGTATTGATGTCTTTATATCAAATTATAGACTATTGCTTTGAATCATTCGGATATTATTATTCATATCGTAAGAGATATTACATGATGAAACATGTTAGGTAGCATTCCACATCAAAAATTCTGTTTTTATCATTTACCTACTCGAGGACGAGCAGGAATTAAGCTTGGGGATGCTTGATACGTCTCCAACGTATCTATAATTTTTTTATTTTCCCATGCTATTATAGTATCAATCTTGGATGTTTTATATGCAATTATATGCCATTATATATCATTTTTGGGGACTAACCTATTAAGCTAGTGCCCAGTGCTAGTTGCTTTTTTTTGCCTGTTTTTGCCTTTTCAGAAAATCATTATCAAACGGAGTCCAAATGAAGAAAAAACTTTGGATTCATTTTTTCTGGACCAGAAGGGACCCTCGAAGCTTCGGGAGAAGACCAGAAGAACCACGAGGGAGCGACAAGCTCGGGAGGCGCGCCCAGGGGGTAGGCGCGCCCAGGGGGTAGGCGTGCCCCCCAGGCTTGTGGGCCCCTTGTGGCACCTCTTGACCTAATTCCAGCACTATAAATTCCAAAATATTCCCCATATACCAGAAAGACAGAAGAGAAAAGCTTTCTGCCGCTGCAAGGCTCTATTCATCCGCTATCCCATCTGGAGGCCTTTTTCGGTACTCTGCCGGAGGGGGAATCGATCATGGAGTGCTTCTTCATCAACCTTGCTGCCCTTCCGATGATGTGTGAGTAGTTTATCACAGACCTACGGGTTGATAGCTAGTAGCTAGATGGCTTCTTCTCTCTCTTTCATCTTCAATACCATGTTCTCCTCGGTGTTCTTGGAGTTCTATTCGATGTAATCTTCTTTTGCGGTGTGTTTGTTGGGATCTGATGAATTGTGAGTTTATGATCAGATTATTCATGAGAAATATTTGAGTCTTCTCTGAACTCTTTTATGCATGATTGTTATAGCTTTGTATTTCTCTCCGATCTTTCCATTTTCGTTTGGCCAACTAGATTGATTTATCATGCAATGGGAGAGGTGCTTTGTGATGGGTTCAATCTTGCGGTGCTCAATCCCAATGACAGAAAGGGACATGACACGTATTTGTATTGTTGCCATTAAGGATAAAAGGACAGGGATTAATCATATTGCTTGAGTTTACTTTGTCTACATCATGTCATCTTGCCTAAGGCGTTACTCTGTTTTATACTTAATGCTCTAGATGCATGCTGGATAGTGGTCGATGGGTGGAGTAATTGTAGTAGATGCAGGCAGGAGTCGGTCTACTTGTCTCGGACATGATGCCTATATACATGATCATTGCCATGAATCCGTCATACTTATTTGCTTTTCTATCAATTGCCCAACAGTAATTTGTTTACCCACCGTATGCTATGTGTTCGAGAGAGAATCCTCTTGTGAAAACTATGGCCCCCGGGTCTACTTTTATCATATATTAAAATCCAAAACTACCTTTCTGCAATTTATTTACTTTTATTTTCTTTTGCAATTTACTTTTCTATCTATCACTATCAGAATTAATCCTTGCAAGTAACCGCTAAGGGGATTGACAACCCTCTTATTTGCGTTGGGTGCAAGTGTTTGCTTTTGTGTGTGTAGGTGGTGCTAACGAGGTTCTATGTGGTTCTCCTACTGGATTGATAACCTTGGTTCTTAACTGAGGGAAATACTTATCTCTACTATACTGCATCATCCTCTCCTCTTCGGGGAAATCCCAACGCAGTTTACAAGTACCAAAGTACTAGATTAACACCTTCGTCGACGTCACCACGGACACAAACTACAACAAGGCACATACACCACTGCGCGGCATGCACGCAAGGACGCACTCGCGCACACCCAGCACACAATACACACCAGCACACGTGTACACCGGCGTCACCGCCAGCTGAGATGGAGGACGAGGCGGCCAACAAGCGGAGGCGGCTCGAGCCAAAACCGCATCCGACAAGCCTGGACTTCATCAGTAGCCTCCCCGACGACATGTTGCTCGTCATCATCGCCCTCCTCCCCACCAAATCTGGCGTGCGGACCACCCTTCTCTCCCGGCGGTGGCGCCCCCTCTGGCGCTGCGTCCCCCTCAACCTCACCGTCGATAGCTGCCTCTAAGATGGGGATTGCAAACGCATGGCCGCAGTCTCCAAGATCCTTGAATCGCACCCTCGGCCAGCCAGACGCCTTGACATCCACATGTTCAGTACCAACTTCAATGTCCAAGCCAAGTTCGATGAGTGGTTCTTATCCCCCACCCTAGATTAGCTCAAGGAGCTCAGGTTTGAAGGTGGACAATGTCGCTCTTTGCCGCTGTCCGCGCTCCGCCTCGCACCAACACTGCGCCGTGCTAGGTTCAGCTCCTGCTATTTTCCCTGAATTGATGTCGCGCCTGCTCTTCTTCTCCCTCAACTCAAGCAGCTCAGCCTCTTCGACATTGGTATCTCAAAGGAGGCTATGGAGCGGCTGCTCCGTGGCTGTACAGCGCTCGAGTACCTTTGTCTTCAACAGATCCACTGGTTCATTAGCCTCCACATCGCCTCAACGAATCTCCGATGGATTTATATGTCATGCTGGCCCCGTAACAGGACATTACTTGGGAAGAGATCAGTTGAGCTATTTCACGATATGGTCATTGAGAATGCGCCTTTCCTTGAGAGATTGCTTGTATCTGATCCAGAAGGTCCAACAAAAATCAAGGTCATTGACGCGCCGAAAATGACAGCGTTGGCCTACCCGTCTGCCAAATTCTCCGAACTTGTTATTGGATCCATACCTGTTCAGGTACAACACTCTTCTTCTTCTTCTCGTTCTTCTTCTTGAAATTCACATTTTAATTTTTTTTCTTGATGTATGTTCGACTGCCATCCAGAAAATGATTCCCACAAGCTTGACCCAGTCTGTGCGCACAGTGAAGATATTGGCAATAAAATCTATCGGCCCCAATCTGGATCAAGTTGTTGGATTCCTTAGATGCTTTTCGTGCACGGAGAAGCTACTCATCGACGTGAAACTCCTTTCCTATTAAATGTGAACCACAACGGAGCTCAATTTTTTCATAATTTTTCCCAAGTTACAATGACAAATGTAGTGTTCAAAACTGCATCTAGGCACTATACTGAAAGAAATGTTTTTAGTATTTTTTCTCACGTGATCACCTGCATCGTTTTGTTGTTGTTGTAGCCAAGGCTAGTCATAGTGGGAAGTAACTTTATCCTAGGAGCAAGTACTACCTCCGTCCTGGTTTACTAGTCCCCTTCGTATTTTGGAGTATCAAATTTTGACCATAGATTTAACTAACAAAATGTTAATGCATGTCACTGAAAATTATATCGTTGGATCCGTATTTGAACATAATTTCCAATGGTATAAATTTTTGTGACATGCATTGACATTTTGTTAGGTAATTCTATGGTCAAAATTTTACACTAAATACGAAGGGGGCCTATAAACCAAGACAGACGTAAAATGAGTAAATGAGAAGAAAGAGAAAGAGAGAGTGAAAATTATCACTATCCTTACAGCCAACCCTATTGTATGAGCGAATTATATTGGTAGCTCTTGATGACACGGCAATCTTATATATCCAGCTCCTCTAATATGTTCTCTTCTTTTGCAGATAAAAAAGACCCAAAAGTGAAAAATGTGCTGCAATATAACAACCTCATCGAATGCCTTGATCTCCATCTTACAGAAATTGATTTGATTGACTACCGAGGCACCACATCCGAGATTAAATTGGCTAGGTTCTTGTTTCTGAAGGCAAGTGTGCTCAAGGTAATGAGGTTTGGCGTTCTCTGGCGCAACAATGAATGGTGTGCTGATCACCGCAAGCGTCTAAAGCTGAATAACAAAGGCTCTGCAGAAGCTGAATATGTTTTTGAAAGATCAAGTGACGAGAGACGCGCAAGTTTATTTGCCGATTAGTGACTTGTCAGGGGTGGTGGATTTTAGTTTGTATGATAATGCTGCATCCACCTAAAGGAACGAAACTTCTTACGTAAACTTCCTAATAATTTCCTCTTCGTAGGTGCAGCATTACTGCTAGCATTTGTAATATCAGTTTGAACCTTGTAAAATTACGACTATCCAGCATGTGGTACTACGTTACGATTATGTTCGCGTGCATAGGTGCTGCAACGATGTAACCAATATACCCATTACAATATTTTATTCTAACTCATGGCCACGCACGGGAAAATATCTAAAACACGGCTTGTTGTAAGCAGGGTAGCTCTACAGCCTTGATGATAGTGACTGCACACGGTGAGGCTGACTTTGGTAACCCGAACATGCCACCTGCACTCTAGTGTCATCTCCGGCGCAGGGTCTTGTCACTTCACTGTGAGGAGCAGCACGTAATAATTTGACCAACGGGTAGTACTTTGGTACTAGTACTGCAACTCCCTCCGTCTGGATTTAGTAGTACTACCACCTCCGTTTGGATTTAGCATTTGACTAACAATATATAGTAATGCATGTCACAAAAAATATACTACTACTCCCTCCGTAAATAATACTACATGGAGTATTGTTTTATTCGTATTTGAGTGTACTTTTTTTCACGGGTCGTATTTGAGTGTAGTTTCCGATGATATTATACACTTTCCCTTCCGGTTGAGCGCTCAAATATGAAATCTCATCAACCACACTAGTACTTGCACCGCATTCGCCCGCATTAATTGCGCCAGCTTCCAACATAATTGCACGCAGAATTTACCTCAATATTCTCGTAACTATGCGCGCATGCAATGAGACAAGGAGCAGTGCGTGCATGCGGAGCAGGATTTGAGGCAGCAGCAGGCATGCGATACTCTGCAAAAGCAAGGGCAATTATGTCCAGAAAAAATACACTGAGTCTTCCCTTGGTATGCGCGCTCGACCTTAGGCGCAGAGAAAAAAAGGACCGGAGGGAGTACTACTAAGGAGCGAGGAGTAGATAGGCAACGCACACGTTAATGCAAACGCAGTCTGCACTTCTCATATAAAGGCTCCCCACCAGTCCAATCCATCTACGAAATCCTATGCACCCTAACCAAGGGCAAGTGTGATCACTCCAATCGCAAGATCAATTGACCAGAAGCTAGAGCCATGGAGGCGATGAGCGCGAGCATGAGCCGGCTGTGCCAGATGGTCCACGACGTTGGCCTGCGGCCTGGCACCGAGGAACGTCTCCAGGTCGTGCTTGAGGCCGCCAGGGCAAGAGGCCTCTTGGACGACAGCTTCGTCCTCCTTGTTCGACGAGGCCCTCGTCGGCTTCCTTGACAAGCTCACTGTCGTCAAGAAGCTCGTGGACGACCTTGACGTACGCCTCTAGCCCACATGCCCAGGCTCTGCGATGCCCGCCACCCTCACCGGCCTCTATGGTGACAACGTCTTCGACGCACTGGTGGCCCTACGACTGCCCGCCGTCGCGCCGGAGAATGTCCACCTCGAGGTCGCGCTCGCCGCGCAGCGCCTCGCCCAGCAAGACACCATCGACATAATCACCCACGTCTACGAGGAAATCGTCCATAAGGACTACTACGTGCCAGAGGAGGACGATAGGATGGTGGCCTTCTTGGACTGCAAAGCAACCTTGGACGGCATTGTTCAGAAGCACGTTGACCTCGCCACCAACGTCGCTGCTCCTCACACGTCAGTTGGTGGCCCGGTGCACTAGGGCGAGAGGATGTCGTTTATGGATCCGTATGCATATCAATATTGACCTATAAATTATGGGCTGACATACGTACTAGAGAATATATATAGCTCATTGCAATGCTCGGGCAATTATCTATTGCGCTAGAAAATATTTGGCCGCGTGGCACCACCCACTCTGATAAACGACTCAGGAGGGAGGGAGGGTTCATCGGTCTTGCGTCCCACAAGTAGTACGTGCAAAAGCTTGGCTCTACGTGCAATAAATACTTGTCCTACGGGACGGAGGCTACCTCTAATCTAACGTCTTATCGCCCAATAAACAAATCAAATGTCCCACTTGTGCTCATGCAAGGAAATGGAGAAGGGCAGATGGTTAGATTATAGGAGTAGTACTTATTTTTTTTTAATTTTTTTTAGTGAGGGAGGATCACCCCTGCCCTCTAGAAGCCTCCAAACTTTGCAAGATTTTCCCCAGTACAACTACCAACGTCTGGATTATTAGTCTCATCTTATTTTTGGTCAACGATGGACAAACATACTACTCCTACTACTCCAATGACATTACGTAGTAGGAGTATTTGAGTAGCATGTCACACATTTTTTTGTTGGATTCATATTTTAATATGTTTTCCAATGACATTATATTGGTCACACAATTTTATTAGTAAGATTAAGGGCCAAAATATGACACAAAATACAAGGGGGACTAGAAAACGAGTATGGTTTCCGATACGGCTTGAATGCAAATAAAGTAGAGGGTAGCGGTTCCCGATGAACGGCCATTGATGTTTATCCTCCTTCAATTCGCATGCTGAGGGAAGTAGTACTACTAAATGGGTGAAGCGGCATGCAGCTAGCAATCCAGCACCATGGGCGTGTTTGGTTGGGTCGCTCGCAAGTTTCATTTGGCCTCGTGTAACCACCATTGCATCGCGTCGTCGTGGCCTTGATTCTTACTGTATTGCATTCTCATTCCAGCTGATAAAGACGTGTGTGATCCCTTGCTCACCTTTTGCATGACGGCTTATAATAAGTGTTACACTTCGCAACTACACGTATAGTCCCGTTCGTGTCGCACCCCGACGGTCATTCTGGCCTGCCGCTCAATGCACAGTGGCTAGGCATATCACTTACATGTGGGATCGCATGCAAGGAAAGCGATGATGGTCGAAATTGGCAAAACTCCCCCGCTTATCGCGTGGGAAAAGCCCAGCGCTACCATTTTAATCGTTATTTCTATTTTTGAGGGAAAATCGTTATTTCTATCAATTGGTCACGCCAAGGACCAGAACCAAATGTTACAACTTACAAGTTCAAAAGGAAAAGCCTGCTGTGTTCGCGTCGCAGCCCCACACGAATGGTGCGGCATGGCGCTCAAGGGGGAACAAGCGCTGTCTTGCATTTTCACTTACAAGTGGGACCGCAATTGAGCAAACCAACTATCGGCAAAGCCCCACCCCGCCCGCCGCGCGATGGCTGAGTTAGAGAAACGAGGAGGGAGAAGAGATAGTTGTAGCACGGACTCCAAGAAATATAGTGTCAGATGGGACTCATGGTCGTGGTGCGTGCCATACTCCTAGACATGAATGCTTGTTCTGGCCCATGCCACCCCACTATATCGAGGTGCTAGTTACATAGAGCGAGGCTAGAGCGAGCACATTAGTATCTCTCCTGGAGTACGGTACCACTAGTAGTAGTACTAGTTTTATTAACATATGGCCCACATCTCCCTCAAAAAAAAACATATGGCCCACCTCACACTGTCGCCAAATTTCCTAGAGTCCGTGCTCGGCCCTCCCCTCTCTCTGCTCAGCCGGCAAGCAGACGCGCGGAGTGTGCCCATCGTCGGTTTGCTCACATTCGATCCCACATGTCAGTGAAAACGCAAGACGACGCACATTCGCGGGGTGAGCGGCGTGCCTGACCCACCGTGTGCGGTGCGACGCGACAGTCTGGAGGTTTAGGAAGATGATCCCGCCATCCATTTTTCATCCAATGGCCCAAGCCAAATTGACTGGCCACAAAAAATATTCAGGCGACTGTCATCTAGCCACACCCCTTGTTTCCAAAGGAAAATATCCATGCAGTCCATTTTTTTGGCGGTTATACTAGAATATATATATAACCTGTTGCAATGCACTGACATTTATGTATGGCGGTAAAAAATATTTTGCCGCGTTGCAGCACCCACTCTGAGAAGTGACTTGAAAACCAATCATAAATTAAGTAAGTGTATAACATGCATACGCAAATATGCCATTTATTACATACAACAAGTCAACAACGCACAACCACAACAAGGATACATTCTAAATACTAAAGTTTTTATCACACAACAAATAACAAGCAATGAAATGAACTTCAGTTCAACCAATCCTCGGCGTTGGAAACGCTTGCTTTGAAATAGAAGTGAACCTCTTGGTAGGGCCAGCTATTGTCAACATCGAGACCAACGCAAGACCCACCATCCAGGCTGAAGCGGCCTATATTAGGAGTATGAAATTGTGATAGCCAGTGTAGGGAATTATACCAATGTGCGAGGTACAGATACAGTTGCTTCTCATAAATGGTAACGTTGTGCCAACAACAGCCGGATTGCCTTTCACCATAATTGGATAGTTTAGTCCAAGGAAAAGCGAGTATTCTCCAATACTATCAATATTGAACCAGGGAGAAGGTTCTGGCGCTAGCACACTAGTATCCATTCCGAATACCCTGCAACGGATGTTGGAACGGGTCCGGAGACGACTGCGACCATGGTAGACAACACCTGCTTTCTCTGTAACATCATCAGTGCCCTGTATATAGACAAGAAGAGGTGATCCATCGGAATAAGTAGCTAGGAACCACTGAGTAGGTAGGTACTGCGTGTCTTCATGCTCGTGATCATCACCATCGTCATCTCCCCCAGTACGGGGATAACTGGCATGCATGGTGAATGAAACAATTATAATTACGGTGGAAGACAAACAACGTACCGAAACAATCATGATCCCATGCAAAAACAGTGCCAGAAGTGGTGGCAGCAAACACAAGACGATCGTATTGAATTGCATCACAGTACACATGCATGCCCAGAAACTGGTTTTCAAGCAATATCAATCGAGGCACGGAAGTAAGGATGGCAACAAGCTTGTTGAAGATAGCGACAACATAATAGTTTGCATAACTCCAAGAGCGATTGGGAACTCGACAAATTGCTATCTTCTATAGACGGCAGTCACGATGATTGTATTTGAACATACGTAGAGTATCAGTGTGCTCAACCTTAGGGAAGTCTGAGATTTTTGGAAGTGGAATCCGGTGATGAGTGTACACATTCACAAGCTCCCACTCGCAGTTGTCCCCAATATAGACAACCCAATCTCCATTTGCGCCTGCCCAGGTCTTATGCCGAAGCTTATGGCATCTTAACATCACATGGATCATTATGGTCAATTGGCATCAACTTGCGCAAGGCGAGCCTTCCGTCGTCCCCGCGCCAGCGAGCAGGGTCATAGCGAAGAAGATAGGGGAGATAAAACCACTCTTGATCCCTTGGGTTGTTTCTAATGATCTTATTTGTTGAGTCAAGAATGTTCTTGAACGAACCTGCCATGCTAGCCCGGTGATGATGTCGCACCGATCAATGATTTCCTCCACCGCGTCATCTATCAGATTGAGGCAAGAATAACAGGGTCGGGTCCTGCTACTTCCCTCCATCGAGAAGACAAACAATGGCAGAAGGAAGAGTCAACGCAAATGGAGGGAGGAAGAGCGTGCGACAACAGTTCCAACTCCCAAATCGAGAGGGAAAGGGGAAGAGGCGGTGGACAGTTGCCACGGTACAGGAAGAGGCGAGTGGGGAGTGGACTGTTGCCACGGTACAAGAAGAGGCGACCCGGCCTACACGTCCATTCGGAAATTATACAAAAGGACTCATCATCTTCTCACTGACATGTTGGAATGGGACCCTCTCCAGATCTAAAAAAAGACGGCGGTGGCCCAGCGATAGCGTTTTTAATCGTTATTTCTAATTTTTGAGGTAAAATCGTTATATTTGTATCTATCGGTTGTGCCAAGGAGCGGAACCAAATGTTACAACTTACAAGTTCAAAAGGACCCCCACACGGTTCATGTCGTACCCGCTCATGGTTGGTCTGGCATGCCGCTCAAGGGGGAACGGTTGCTGTCTTGCATTTTGACTAACAAGTGGGACCGCAGTTCAGCAAACCGACTATCGGCAAACCAACTGGTCCATGCTCCCATGATACCGGCTTCTGAGAGCCCTTCGATCTGAGATCGAACGGTCGCATGCCGAGATTCTAGACCTGTGCGTAAATATCAGATCCTAGTGGGCTTTTTTGCAAACTTGCAGGAGCTCAGTATGCAACCGTTCGATCTCAAATCCAAGGGCTTTCAAAAGCCTGTATCATAGGAGCATGGGCAGCTTCGTATCACCTGAAACACCCCCCGGCCGCCGTGCGATGGTTGATTAGAGAAACGAGGAGAGAGAAGAGCTAGGTGTAGCACGGAATCCAAGAAATTTGGTGTCAGATGGGACTCTTGGTGGTGGCGTGTGCCGTACTCCTAGACGTGAATGCTTGTTTTGGCCCATGCCACCCCACTATATCGAGGTGCTGGTTATGTAGAGCGAACACATTATCTCTCCAACTTGCAAAAAGAAAAATACATTATTTCTCCAGGAGTTCGGTACCACTAGTACTAGTACTACTTTATTAACATATGGCCCACCTCACACTGTCGGCAAATTTCCTGGAGTCCGTGCTCGGCCCTCCTCTCCCTCTCTTGTCAGCCAGCCAGCAGACGTGCGGAGTGTGCCCATCGTCGATTTGCTCACATTCGGTCCCACATACTATCAGTGAAAAGTATTTTGCCGCGTCGCAGCACACACTCTGAGAAGTGACTCGAAATCCATTCATAAATTAAGTAAGTTTATCACATGCATATGCAAATATACCGTTCACACTAGATACAACAAGTCTACAACGCACAACGACAATGAGGATACAATGTAAATACTAAAGTTTTTCTCACACAACACGTACAAGAAATGAAAACGACCTTCACGTCAACCAATCCTCGGTGTTGGAAACGCTTGCTTTGAACCAGAAGCGAGTCTCTGACCAGGGCCTGCTGGTATTGTCAATCTTGAGACCAACGCAAGACTCACCATCCAGGCTGAAGCGGCCAATATCAGGAGCAATACTTGCATTGGAGTAGGGAGCAACAACAGCAATGTCGGTGGTATAGATAGAGTTGCTTCTCATAAATGGCAAGGTTGTGCCAACAGGCGCTGGATCCCCTTTCACCAGCATTGGATAGTTTAGTCCAAGGAAAAGCGAGTGTTCTCCAAGACTGTCAATATTGAACCAGGGAGAAGCTCGTGGCGCTAGCACACTAGTATCCATCCCGAATAACCTACAACGGAAGTTGGCATAGGTCCGTAGAGTACGACCATGCGAGACAGTACTACTACCTTCTTCCTCTGTAACATTAGCAATGCCCTGTATACAGACAAGAAGAGGTGATCCATTGAAATAAGTAGCTAGGCACCATCTAGTAGGTAGGTATTGCTCGTCTTCATGTTCGTGATCATCACCATCGTCATCTCCCCCTTGGTTATAAAAGTTTCCAAGTATTGGTGGCGGAATGTTGACAGGACCTTGAAAAATTTCAAGGTTGTTAGTAAAGGGATAACTTGCATGCATGGTGAATGAAACAATTCTAATTAAGGTGGAAGACAAGCGTACCGAAGCAAAAAGGATCCCATGCAAAAATAGTGCCACAAGTGGTGACATCAAACACAAGATGCTCGTATTGAATTGCATCACAGTACTCACTCGTGTACAGAAACTGGTTTTTAAGCAATCTCCATCCAATCCCTCCAGGAGTAAAGATGGCAACAAGCTTGTCGAAGACAGCGACAACACAATAGTTCCTATAACTCCAAGAGCGTGTGGGAACTTGACAAATTGCTATCTTCTGTAGACGACATTCACCATGATCGTATTCGAATGTACGTAGAGTATCGGTGTGCTCAACCTCACGGCAGTATGAGATTTTTGGAATTGGAATCTGATGACGAGTGTACACATTCACAAGATCCCACTCATAGTTGTCCCCAATATAAACAACCCAATCTCCATTTGCGCCTGCCCAGGCATTATGCTGAAGCGATGGCATCTTAACATCACACGGAGCATTATCAAGTGGCATCAACTTGCACAAGGCGAGCCTTTCGTCGTCTCCGGACCAGAGAGCAGGGTCATAGCGAAGAAGATAGGGGAGATCAAACCACTATTGAACCCTTGGGTTGTTTGTACTAATCTTATTTGTTGAGTCAAGAATGTTCTTGAACGAACCTGCCATGCTAGCCACGGTGATGACGTCGCACCGATCAATGGTTTCCTCCACCGCGTCATCTGTCTGATTGGGGCAAGAATAACGGGGTCGGGTCCTGCTACTTCCCTTCATCAAGAAGACAAACACTGGTAGAAGGAACAGTCAAGGAATATGGAGGGAGGAAGAGCGTGCGACAGCAGTTCCAACTCCCAAATCGAGAGGGAAAGGGGAAGAGGCGGTGGATGGTTGCCACGGTACAGGAAGAGGCGAGTGGAGAGCGGACGGTTACCTCAGTATAGGAAGAGGTGACCCGGCCTACAAGTCCGTTCGGAAATTATACAAAAGGACTCGCCGTCTTCTCACTAACACGTTGGAACGGGATAACACGCCAATGAAACATGGTTTGTCATTTCTCGTGTAAAATGCGATCGGGATGCATTATTTCTCGACTTTATTTTATTAAATGGCGTGCCGTTCAATTTTGAAGCATTACTACACATCGTCCCAATTTATTAGGCCGGACGTTACATGCACGCTATCCATTGGGTACATGCACGCAGGAGAGAGAAAAAGTGCATGCATGGGAGAGAGATCGAAGACCTTAACTTGCCCCATTTATTGGTCCTATTGCTCCTGCTCGCGAGACTTAGAAAACCTTGACGGAGGTACTCTACCAAGTACTATAGTAGTATATAGGCTGGAGCTTCAGCGCTTGCTTGCTAGGGCTGCCCACTTGCTTCTCACACAATCACCCTCTCCAGATCTAAAAAAGACGGCGGTGGCCACTCTCTCTCCCTCCTCACCGGTGGCCACAGATCCGGCCTGATCCCGTCCGCCGGGGAAGAGGAGGACGTGCACTGACGACAAGGCCATCTTCTCAGACCTAGCACCGACGCGGGATGGCCTCCGTCCCAAAGCTCGCTGCCGTTGTGTCGGCGGAGTACGACCACGAGAGATGCCGCTTCCCGCCGACCCTCTGGTATGCTACCTCTTTTCGAACCATACCCTTGTGCTATTTCCCCATCTGCCCACGTCGCTGCATGCGGTTGTTTTTCCACTGCCCCATCTCCCCAAGTTACTAGCCTCTGCTGGTCATGCAGAAGAAAACCTTAATTTGCACTATTCAAGGAAACCCTACTTCATGCAGACTAATCCAAGTCTGGGTTGAATAAGGAAAGAAAGGGGGGAAAGTAGTACTGTAGAAGAGACTTGGTATCGAACCTACATCTTGGTTGAAAAGGGGAAAAGCAGTAGTAGCTGAGGAATGAGTCTCTTGTCTCTTGGTTGAAAAAGGAAAGGAAGGTAGGACAATGCAATAGAGAATGACCAGGTCGATAGGTTTGTTGTCCTCACATAGGAAAAAGGTGGCTAAAGAGAACAAAAATGGGATGTAATCCAGATATGCTGCTTGGATATTTGTTGCTCTGGGCAACCATCCCTGCTTCACCACTCTATGCGTCCGTGGAGGTACATTGTACTTTTTCGACAAAGCGTGGATTTTATTGGCTCAAAACGGAGCATCAAGAAGATACATAACACAGTGAGCACACACCCGGCCTTTGCACTGCTAGGATGCACACAGCCAACACCATGCTATTATTGCCACTTTTTTTTTATTAGTGTAACGCCACCGGTAAAATTATGTTATTGCTAAAGTGATGCCACTTTTAAGTAATGCCGCAGTCAGTCTAATGCCACCGATAAATTGAAAAAGGAAAGAAAGGGAGGAAAACTACTACCTCTCTTTCAAAATACAAGACGTTTTGGTACATTAAATTGAACTGCGAAAACATCTTATATTAAGGAACAGGGAGTGTAGAATTCTTCAAATTATGCCGGAAAAGCTAGTCACACCTTTGTTAAAATTAATGTTCATTATGTTATCGGAGGAGGTCTGCATTTTTGTCTCTATTGCCTGTTGATTACATATCTAACATCATGATGTAATGGTAAGTCAAATTTTTTGTACAGTTTCACTGAAATGTCCAGGCGGTGAAGGCATTTTATTTTAGTTGAACTGCACAAAAAATTCTTAAAAGAAGAGGAAAGGTCAGCAATGGTTCAGTCTTTCACAAGATACTATGTATGCCTTCATGACATCCATCGCTCTTGCCTTCTTTATTCATTTGAACAGGTGGTTAGAAACTGTCTTGCTACCTTTTCCCATTAAGAAATTTGGAATGCTTAAATTTGTGAATCTATGCTTCAACTAGTGCCACTTTTAATCACACTTTCAATATCTGTGCAAATAGGGATGCTCGATTTTAGTGGAATTGAACAAAAAGTCCAGATGGTTCAACATTATGACTATTATTTTATGCAAACTGTTATATCCAATCAGTGGCACTATGAGCTGTTCATTACCAAGGTACATGGTTTGCTACTATCTTGCTTCTGTTTTTGTACTGTCATTAGATAGTAATATTAGTGGTTTGCATGTAAATTTATTGCCAGGGTGGACCTCCATTGGTGGTGCAGGACATGAATCAATGATTAGATGCTCACTTTCAGTTGTATCGATTTCACCTCTTCCATCCCTGCAAACATGGATATCCTTGGTCTGATGAAGAATAAACGCTATATATCTGCTCTGTACCAGCAAATCAATTCAGTGTCCAATTGTCCAGTGCAAAACATGACAGATGCTAGGCGGAAATGACTAGCAGAGACGTGGTTAAACCAAAAATACAAGGTCGAGTATAGGTAAACTAGTTGCTTGATATTTGTGCAAACAGATGTCTGCTCATTGCTATTTGGCAAACAAACACAAGGACCTCAATTTTTGTGGAACTGCACAAAAGAATAGGATAGTCACTGCATGCAGTGCCATTTGAAAATAGACACAGAAGGATTGGATAGTCACTGCATGGACTGCGCAAAAGTAGTACTGTACTATTTATTGGCCAATACTAGGTGCTTCGCCGTGTGATCGACAGATGACCATAACATATTTCAGTGGATGTTCCTCCATCATGTGTGGTTGATTCTCATGGTTCCATCTATTTGGGAAACCACTTACGTTTGCAAGAGCAAATGTAGACTTTACAAACAAATTTGTCATTCACTCTGCACTTAATGTTGGCCCAGAGAAGCATCCATGTTAGTAGCAAGAACAGATGTATTGTGTATGATCTGTGAATCATTGAGATGCATAAACATGTTGATCTTATGTATGGGAATTGTACTAATTGTTTGTGAATTTGGGCTATTAATGTGCACATATTACTGATCTAGGCCTGTGGGTCTGGTGTGAACATTTAGAGTGGATCGGCTCTTACTACTGTGCACAGCAGTTCCTTTTTTCTCTTCGCTCAGTGTTTTTTTTAAACAGAGGCAAAAGATTTGCCTCATGCATTAATTAAGAAGGAGTTCACAGTTGCTTTTACAAAGAAAAGCGAGACAGAAATTACAAAGACCCTACTCTCCCGGCATGATGTGACCCAAATGTTTTGCGCCCGTGGTGACCCAAAGTTTTGCCTCAGACTGGATGTTTAACAACAGGATGGGCGGAAGAGTAGACTTGTGCCGGAACACCCTAGCATTCCTCTCGCACCAAATGGTCCAACAGGTTCCTTATTTCTCTTCGCTCAGTGTTTACAAGTTATTGATCGATCACTAGCTAGCGTACTAATATACTCCTGGTAGTTTTAGTTGCGATGCAAGATCCAAAGGTGGCAGTTTTTAGAATAAAAATGCCTTCCTCTGAAGAAACTAACATGTTGTTCTGAAGAAAATGCCATGCGAATCTGAAGAAACTGCCAGCAAAAACGTTCGCAAATGCCTTCTCTCCTAGCGAACGTTCATAAGCTATTGCGATCATACACGTACACTATCCGACCGACTCGATCCTACATGAATAACCAGTGGATCACGCACGTACCTCATCTAGATGAATCGAGTGCACTCGTTTGACTGTCGTGCCTATGTGCGACCCAGCACTGACCGGAAGGGACGGGAGTATGGTACAGTCATAATTTCAGTTTTTCCAGTTTTCCACGGCAAGATGGCGTGCTAAGCCATGCCTCCTTATGCATTGAATTCCGATGACCGTCGTGTTTCCCGCGACACGCCGGTTTACCTACCGTCCGCCTATAATTACTGGTTTCCGGCGTGCTCCGGTGGCACCTTCACCCAACGCACCCTATCCTCACAAGACCCCACCGCCCCGACGTCGCTCGCCACTTGCCCTCGCTCTCGCCACGTCCGTCATGCCCCCGTGCCGCAGCAATAGGCGCCGCCAGAGGCGCTCACCACCGGAGTTAGTGTTCGGTTTTTCACGGGAAGGCAGACGGAGGGAGGAGGCATTCTGGCGGTCTTTAGATGGCAATGCGGAGTATGAGGATGCCTTGGAGCCCGACCGCATGGCGGAGGAGCAGCGTACCGCTGATTTGCGCTGCCAGCAGAGCATGGAGGAGGAGCAGCGCACCGCCGCTCTGCGTCGTGAGCAGAGCGCCCGCAACTGGGCCGACTACGTGGAGGCCGGCGCCCGGTGAATAGCCCTAGAGGTTGTCGGGCATGCACGCGTGTGCGACGCTGAATTTTACTACCAGCTCATCAAGTGGGTTTCCCGCTTAGAAGGCGAAGCTTCGGTGGACCAGCCGGCATGGAAAGGGCCAACGGGCATGAGCAACGCGCCCTATCGCACCTCTGCCAAGTCCGAGGTGAGGAGGAGGACGTCAGTGCCGGTGTTTAGCGTGTGCCACAGATGGCGGCCGACATCGTCTAGTTAGCTAAGATTGTGTTAGTTGTTCTAAACTCGAGTATTAGTGGGAGTAGATAGTTAAGTTGGCTATGATGGTAGTCAACGTGGAAGTTTAGTACTCTATCTCTGAATTAGACCTTTTACTTTGCTCTGAATGTTGAACTTTCCGATTGAACATTTGGAATGGGTTGTTTTTTTAAATGGGTTGTATTTGTCCGCCACGGATTCAGATGCTGACTTGTGGGCCTACTAGGTTGATGCGTATACAAGGCTTTGTCAACTTAGTCAACAAACGATTGTGGCAGCCTAAGCCGTTGGATGTCAATCCAACGTCTGTCGTTCTTTTTCAATCTCTTGTCTTCTTCCTCCAGGCTCCAGCCGCCCAAACCAAACCAACGTCGGCGGGATCGCCTGCTCCTGCCTTCTGCGGCTTGCTGCGCAGCCGCGCACGCATTGCTGTCCCACCGTACCCTTAGCGGTGCTAGGCCATCCCTCTACACCCCCCACCTCCTATTATTCTCCGGCGACGGCATCCCCACCCCGCACCAACCCTCATACTCCCCTCCGCTTCCGACCACATTGCCGCATCTTCCACGGCTCCTTTTCGTTCCCGCCCGAGGCCTCGCCATCGTCCTCTGCTTTGGTTCCCTCGCCGCAGCACCGCCTTCTGGCGTTGTCAACATGGTCAACAACCGAGAGGAATGAGGAGATGATTGTACGTGGACAGGATGACAGTAGGGACCCACCAGGGTCATGGCAGTATGCAAGCAAGTGCCTCCTTATTAAAAGCAAAAAACAGTGCTTCCTCCTAATGGTTTCCTGACATCTTGGTCCCACCCCATTGTCAACGTAGTCAATAAATGAGAGAATTGCATAACGAGCGACTGTCAACAAACGACAGGAATCGGTGAGGACTGTACGTGGAGAGGATGATAGTAGGGACGCCCAGGTGCATAGCTGTACGCAAGCAAGTTCCTCCTTATTACATGAAAAAATGCTTCCTCCTAATGGTTTGCTGACATCCGGGACCTACAACATTGTCAATGTAGTCAATAAATGAAAGAATTGCACAAGGAGCGGCTGACACCTGGGACCCAGTAGCTCGAGCAGTTTTTTTGTAGCTGTTGAGACGGAGCAGGGTATCAACTGGGCTGTGCGGTGTCTGTGGCCCATCTAGCCCAGGATTTATTTACAACATGACGAGCCCAACTGTTATTTTGTCTATGAAAATGACTAGCGCACCATTTTTTCATACAATACCCTACACAGGCCGATTGCCTTTTCCCCTCCCTGTTGGGCTGCAAATCTTTCAAGACGACGAGGGATACATTCGGCCTGGCCATAAAAAAAGGCTGTAAATTTTATGAGTAATATGAAATGGGGTGTAAATATATAAAAAACACATCAAATGGGCAATTAGTTTCAAATTGCGAATTTTATTTTATTTTTTGATAGTTTATATTTCATTGGATTTTAACATAATTTAAATATATTTTAAAATTTTGTTTTTATCAGGCTCAAAATTTCGGGATTAAAAATAGTTCAAAAATTTTAATGACCAGTCTTTTATTTTATGTTTACCACATCACCAGCCCAGTTTTTTTTCTTTCTTGAAACGGCTAGCCCAGTTCTATTTTCTTTTGCACAATACCCAACCGAGGCCTACTTGCTTTTCTCAGCATTGTTGGGCTTCAAATATTTCAAGACGAGGAGGGATGCATTCGGTTTGCCAGAAAATGGTCTATTTCCCTAAAAAAAGAAACTGGCCTATAAGCAAAAAGAAATGGGTTGTAAATTTTAAAAAACACAGCAAATCGGTAATTAGTTTCAAATTTCGTTTCATCCGGATTTTGAAATTTTAAATTTCATTGGATTTTTCTGTGGTGAAAATATCATTGGATTATAAATTAATATAATTTTATTTTTCAAATTAGTCTGAATTAGACTCGAAACATCGGGATTAAAAACAGTTCAGAGCCCACCAAAATATGCAAAATTTCATTGAAATTTTTAACCATGGCCAGAATATTGGCTGTAATGCTAACAAAAAGAATATGTGCTGCACAAAATTCCTTAAGAATGAGAAAATGGGCTGTAAATTATTAAAAATAATAGCAAATGTGATGTATGATGTTTGCCACAGATTTGGAGGCTGACTTGGGCCTACTAAGTTGACGCGTACACAGGGCTTTGTCAATTTACACTACAAAAAAAGACACATCCTTGACATTATGGCCCGAACGAAAACTTTTTCTGTCATGGTTGTGACACTTCTATGACAATAATTGTGACAAAAACACATATCATCATAGATGTGGTGTGCTCCTACTTCTATGACAAAAGATTATGACAGAAAATGGGCTTTTCGTCCTGGGTGGGCCGGAGACGCACCCGCGTGACATTCTTAGGGCCGTCCATGACGTAAAAAATCGTGGTAGAACTGAGGGCGAGGAAATTTCCGGGGAGTTCCCAGTTACGGTGGGTGGTCGGAGCCGAGCGATGCAGTGTGGTTTGCGCGTTTCTCTCGTACGCGCGCGTGTGTGTGCGAGGCGTTAGCTAACTAAACCCGAGCGAGGCGTTCGCTTACTGAACCCGAGCGATCGCACTAGCTACGTACTGAAGCCGATCGACCCCTTCGCTGTTAACTGAACCCGAGCGATTCTTTCGCTGCTAACTGAACCCGAGCGATTCCTTCGTTGCTGACTGAAGCCGGTCTAGCCCCCGTACGTGCGAGACGTAGCCGGTGTTGTGTTTCCTCACGATGAACAGTGCCCGTTGCTACTGCACGCGCGATACGTAGAGCGAGTCGAGACGCATCGATGGAGCCTTGCACGAGATGTGGTGAGTTGACCTAGCCGGTTGGTTGGCTATGGATGAACAGTTCCCGTTGCTGCCGCCCGCTCGTATATACGCCCCACCCCAGCCGGCGGGTTGGTTGTGGATGAACTGTACCCTGGCCGAGTGAGGGTGTTGGCGCTGGATGAACAGGACCCCAAGGAGGCCAGCCGGTTGGGGGTGGATGAACAGGACCCCGTGGAGGCTGGATGAACAGTAGCCGGTGGAGGCTGGAGGAAGTCGACGGTGGATGAACAGTAGCTGGTGGAGGCTGGAGGAGGTCGACCGTGGATGAACAGTAGCCCGTGGAGTCCCATTTTGCGGTACGCCACACCCCTCCCAATGAACAGGACCCCCGTTTCGACCATAGGTAGTTGGGGAGAAGCCTGTTTCCTCTGTTTTGCGGTACGCCACACCCCTCCCAATCAACAGGACCCCGTTTCGACCTTAGGCGCTCGAACAGAAGTCCGTTTCCTCCGTTTTGCGGTACGCCAAACCCCCAGCCGATGAACAGGACCCCGTTTCGACCGTAGGCGGTCGAACAAAAGGCCGTTTCCTCCATTTTGTGGTACGCCAGACACCCAGCCGGTGGGGGGTCGATAAATAGCACCCCGTTTCGGCTGTTCCGTCCAAGCCGGTTGGCTCCCGATGAACAGGATGCGTTCCGACCCAGTCACTTGGCTCCCGATGAACATGACGTTGTTTCCTCCATTCTGACCCAGCCGGTTGGCTGCCGATGAACACAACGCCGTTGCTGCCGTCCGTTGCCTCTCCATGTACACGAGCCCTGGCCGTACGTATGCGCGAGTACGCGTTCGAGACCCCGCCCGTATATATGTACGTATGTGCCCGTATTTTTTGCCGTGTGGCTGTACGTTCATATACACGATTTAGACGGGGCTGCCTGAACTGCTACGTCGGGGGTCTACTATGACACATGCCGCTCCTTACACGCCCATGGTTCATCGTTGCAGAGAGACCGATCGACCAGTATGTACGTACACGTTCACGACCAGACAGACAACGCTACGTACGCTTCGACCGGGTGGGTCCCACCTGTCAGGGAGGATAAGGAGGCACTTCCTTGCGTGCGAAGACATAGCAGGTGGGTCCCAGTTGTAAGGGGGGAATCAATTTTTAAAGCGTAATAAGGAGGCACTTCCTTGAGTGCGAAGATGTATCTGGTGGGTCCAGCTGTCAGCCTCACCACGTACAGTCCTCTTCCGATGGCTGCCGTTCATTGACCACATTGACTACGCCGCGCCGAGAGCACCAAGGCGGTGGACGACGGCAAGGCCTAGGAAGGGAATGACACCGAGCCGGGGAAGACGCGGCAGTGGATGCCCACATGGAGGGCAGTACGAGGGTTGACTGGTTCGGCTGCGGTGTGAGGCTGCCATCGCCGGAGAATAATAGGGGATGTGGTTGAGTAGAGGGAAGGCCTGGCCAGCGGTGGAAGTAGGGTGGGGCGGTGAGGCCTGTGCGGCAGCATAGCCGGCCACGGGAGGCAGGAGCAGGCGGTCCCGCCGGCGCTGGTTTGGGTGGCTAGAGCAAGAAGATCTGAGATTGAAGAAGCAGCACGGCCGTTGGATTAACATCCAACGGTCACCGCTGCTGCAATCGTTTGTTGACTAAGTTGACAAAGCCCTGCGTACGCGTCAACTTAGTAGGCCCACAAGTCAGCCTCCAAATCTGGTAGGTCCCAGTTATCATTGGGAGGAATCTTTTTTTCGCTTAATAAGGAGGCACTTCCTTCCGTGCGAAGATATAGCTGGTGGGTCCCATCTGTTAGGGGGAGGAATCATTTATTTTTCGCGTAATAAGGAGGTACTTCCTTGCGTGCGAAGATGTAGCTGGTGGGTCCCGGATGTCAGGGGGGACGAGTCATTTTTTTTGTGCGTAATAAGGAGGCACTTCTTTGCTTGCGAAGATGTGGCTGGTGGGTCCAAGCAGTCAGGGGGAGGAATCATTTTTCGTGGCGTGCGACCATGGACCTCGTGGGTCCCAGCTATCTGCCTCTCCACGTACAGTCCTCTTCCGATGGTTGTCGTTCATTGACCGCGTTGACGACGCCATGCCGAGAGCACCAACGTGGTGGACGACGGCGAGGCCCAGGAAGGGAACGACCCGGAGCCGGCGAAGCCACAGCAGTGGATACCCATGCTGAGGGGAGTATGAGGGTTGACTGGTTCAGCTGCGGTGTGAAGCATGTGTCGCCGGAGAATAACAGGAGGTGTGGGTGAGTAGAGGGATGGCCTAGCCAGCGGTGTGGTAGTAGGCAGGGGCGGTGGGGGCTGCGCGGCAGCACAGCCGGCCACGGGAGGCAGCAGCAGGCGGTCCCGTCGGCGCTGGTTTAGGCGGCTGGAGCAAGAAGATCAGAGATTGAAGAAGCAACATGGCCGTTGGAAGAAGCAGCATGGCCGTCGGATGTTATCCAACGGTCACTGCCGCTAGAATCATTTGCTGACTTTTTTTTTGAGAACTCCTCGTTTGTTGACTAATAAGTTCACATAGCCCTGCGTACGCGTCAATATAGTAAGCCCACAGGTTAACCTCCAAATCTGTGGCAAACAGCATACAGCCCATTTGCCATTATTTTTAATAATTTACAGCCCATTTGCTAATTCTTAAGGATTTTTTTAAGCCCATATTCTTTTTGTTAGCATTACAGCCCATATTCTGGCCACGGTTAAAAATTCAATGAAATTTTGCATATTACCGTGGGGTCTGAACTGTTTTTAATCCCAAAATTTGGAGTCAGATTCAAACTAATTTTAAAAATTAATTCAGATTAATTTAAATCCAACAAAATTTTCCCGCAGAAAAATCAATGAAATTTAAAATCTCAAAATCCCAGAAAACCGTAATTTGAAACTAATTGCCGGTTTGCATTTTTTTTTGAGTGGCTATTGCCGGTTTGCTGTGTTGTTCTTAAAATCTACAGCCCATTTCTTACTACTTATAGCCCATTTTCTGGGCAAACCCCGAATACATCCCTCCTCGTCTTGAAAGATTTGCAGCCCAGCAGTGCTGAGAAAAGCAAGTAGGCCTCGGTTGGGTATTCTTCAAAAAAAAATGAACTGGGCTATCCATTTTCAAAAAGAGAAAAAACAACTGGGCTGGTCACGTGGTAAACAGAAAATAAAAGCTTGGGCTAGATGGGCTACAGCCCCCGCACAGCCCAGTTGATACCCTGCTCCGTCTCAAAAACAAAAAAACAACTACGCGAGCTGCTGGGTCCCTGGTGTCAGCCGCTCGTTGGGCAATTCTCTCGCTTATTGACTACGTTGACAATGCCGTGGGAGCCAGATGTCAAACCATTAGGAGGAAGCTTTTTTTTGGCTTGTAATAAGGAGGCACTTGCTTGCGTACTGCAATGACCCTCGTGGGTCTCTACTGTCATCCTCTCCACGTACAGTTGATACGTCCATTTTGCATCATGTTTTGCTACTGTTATTTATAGTGTTTTTAATCCATATAACACTTTGTGGAGCAATTCTAATGCCTTTTCTCTGTTAATATGCAAGATTTACACGAGGAGGGAGAATGCCAGCAGCTGGAATTCTGGACCTGAAAAACCTATGTCAGAGATACCTATTCTGCACATTTCCAAATGAGTTGAAATTTCACGGAGAATTATTTTGGAATAAATAAAAAATACTGGAAACAAGAAGTACCAGAGGGGGCCACCCAGGTGCCCACGAGGCACCAGGGTGCGCTACCCCCCCAGGCGCGCCCTGGTACCTCGTGGGGCCCCTGGCCAGCCTCTGGCCCAATTTTCTGGTATATAAGTCATTTTGCCCTAGAAAAATATAGAGAATACTTTCAGGATGGTGCGCCGCCATCTCGAGGCGGAACTTGGGCAGGAGCACTTTTGCTCTCCGGCGGAGAGATTCTGCCGGGGATACTTCCCTCCGGGAGGGGGAAATCGTCGCCATTGACATCACCCGCGATCCTCTCATCATGGGAGGATTAATCTTCATCAACATCTTCACAAGCACCATCTCATCTCAAACCCTAGTTCATCTCTTGTATTCAATCTTTGTCTCAAAACCTTAGATTGGTACCTGTGGGTTGCTAGTAGTGTTGATTACATCTTGTAGTTAATGCCAGTTGGTTTATTTGGTGGAAGATTATATGTTCAGATCTATTATGCTATTCAACACCTCTCTGATCTTGGACATGAATATGATTTGTGAGTAGTTACTTTTGTTCTTGAGGACATGGGAAAAGTCTTATCATAAGTAATCATGTGAATTTGGTATTCGTTCGATATTTTGATGATATGTATGTTGTTGATTCTCTTAGTGGTGTCGTGTGAACGTCGACTACATGACACTTCACCATCTTTGGGCCTAAGGGAATGCATAGTAGAGTAGTAATTATATGATGGGTTGCTAGAGTGACAGAAGCTTAAACCCTAGTTTATGCGTTATTCCGTAAGGGGCTGATTTGGATCCATATGTTTAATGCTATGGTTAGAGTTATCTTAATTCTTCTTTCGTAGTTGCGGATGCTTGCGAGAGTGGGTAATCATAAGTGGGAGGCTTGTTCAAGTAAGAACAACACCCAAGCACCGGTCCACCCACATATCAAATTATCAAAGTAGCGAACGCGAATCAAACAAACATGATGAAAGTGACTAGATGAAATTCCCATGTGTCCGCGAGAACGCTTTACTTACTATAAGAGAACGTTCCGGCTTGTCCTTTGCTATAAAAAGGATTGGGCCACCTTGCTGCACTCCTTGTTACTATTGCTACTTGTCACTTGTTACAAATTATCTTGCTATCAAACTACTCGTTACCGATAATTTCAGTGCTTGCAGAAAATACCTTGCTGAAAATCGCTTGTCATTTCCTTCTGCTCCTCATTGGGTTCAACACTCTTACTTATCGAAAGGACTACGATTGATCCCCATACTTGTGGGTCATCAACAGTCATCTCCTGATTCCTCTCGGTTGTTGACCATGTTGACAACGGCAGATGGCGGCGCCGCGGCTAACGAACCAAGGCGGAGGACGACGGCGAGGCCTCGGACGGGAATGAACAGGAGCCGTGGAAGATGTGGCAGTGTAGTCGCAGGCGAAGGGGGGTACGAGGGTTGACTGGTTTGAGTGCGGGGTGGGGCTGACTTCGCCGGAGAATAACAGGAGGTGTGTAGGGTAGATGGACGGCCTGCCAGAGTTTTAGGGTGCGATGGGGTGGCGATGCGTGCGCGGCAGCGCAACCAGCCGTGGGAGGCGGGAGCAGGCGGTCCCGCCGTCGCTGGTTTGGTTTTGGCGGCTGGAGGAAGAAGAGACTGAAGAAACACGACAGACATTGGATGTCAATCCAATGGTCAACATTGGCAGAATCGTTTGTTGACTAAGCCGACACCACGTTGCATACGTGTTTCGCAAGAAAAGAAAAATTGGGCTCGTTCACCAGATAACATTCCTGAAACTACCACCGTTTGATCTTGCGTCGGAACTAAAACTGCCAGGAAAATGCGTTCGTTTGCCATCCTCCTCCCAGGGAACGTTCGCCAGATAACATTCCCGAAAATCAAAGACTTGAGAAGGCGTACAGAACAAGCTAGTCCGGCAGTAAAGAGACGTTCCTGACTGTTAGAAAAAAGAGAGACGTGCTGCTGTAACTGGTTCGAATCCAAACCTAGACTATATATAGTGTTATACTACTCTACAAGTAATGAAACTGACATATCCAACGTTCGCTTCTCCTCTTCTCTAGTTACTCTGCCTAGCTTCAGAAGCTTCGGCCGTAGCAACCATGTATGCTGGCTCGTCCACCTACTCTTCAGTAGGGAATCAAGCCAACAACTAGATGTGCACGAAGTTGTCACCCGTACCACCGCCTGTGGGTCTCATCACACCCCCGCCGGCACTCTCACCGCAGCCAGTTGCTCATCGCACCCCACTGCCGTTGGTGTGGTGCCACTGCTGCAAATCATGCAGAGTCATCCGTCTCGTCTCAACTACAACCCTCAACCCTGGTCGAGTCTTCTACAAATGCCCAAATCATGGGGTAATATGGTCAAGTTGTTCGCCTGCTTTCAGTTGCTGAATTTTATTTTTTAAGAGTTTGTTTGATGATCTTAGAATTTGATTCGTGCAAAAATGGGAGGATTCTTCTGATTTGTATTTCTGGGAAGTTGCAGATGTGGGGGAATGGAACTACGCGGATTATTTGGTTAGCCGACGAATCCCAATACCAGCAGGCTGGGGTGTTGGACAAGTAACTGAAGGAACTGCAGAAGAGGAAGATGCAGAGCAGAATGTTAAAGACGATGCAGTTCATCAGATCATGGCCAATCAACAGCTGGTGAACAGCCTTGGCATCAATGAGGAGATGAAAGAGCTTGTGAAGATAATGGGCAAGATCGTTGTGCTCTATAGGATGATTGTCTCTTTATTTGCAGTGTATGTAGCACTCATGATGTATTCAGTGGCTCTGACATGAGCACTTTGCTGAAACTAGTAATGAATGAAACCTATTTAGCAGGCTGGGCGTCTAGCAAACTGCCATGAACTACATTTGCGGTTGTACAATCATCAAATACAAGTTTCACAGCAAAATATGAGTACTACTAAACAACAATGTCATCATGTTTCAGTCATCATACAATAACCAAACACAAATCAACATACATAATAAGTTATGTTCTCACTGAACAACTACTTCATCAGGTTTCAGTTGTCATAGCAAACACAATTTAACATAGTAGATAATAAGTCGTCTTCTCATAGGCAAATACGACAAAAGCAATCTAATCATCATCCACAGCAGTAGTGTCAACATCTTCACCATGTGTGTCAGTCTGAATCATAATTCCCCCCAGTGTCATCTTCTTCTTCAGCATCAATCTCCTCGAATGTTGACTTCTTATTGATCAACTCATCTACTTCCACAGCATGATAGGCAATCTTTTCTCCAGCCTTATTGATGTGATGGTCCGCAAACATATCATAAACATCTGTGGAATCCTCTACATCAGCAGCAGTGTAAGCATCATCTTGTTGTGCAACTTCATTAAACGAATTCCTCTGCTCAAACTTTTGCAATATTCTTCAGTCTTGGCTACGTGCATATGTGTCTTCCAAGAAAAATATCTGTGTTGCTTGATTTGCCAAAATATAAGGCTCGTCGGTGCGGTACGCCACCTTGACATTGATGGATTTGACATAATCATCAGCTTTGGGTTTTGAGATCCTGGTAAACTGGTTATACCAACGACAGTAAAACAGAACCACGCACCGATGAACCTCGAAACTAGAGATATACTGCAAATGAACAATGTCTTTTATGTTAGCATACATTTCAGTTGTCACTTTCTTGTGTGTATCCGTGCTCATGGCGGCACTGTTTTGTGTCTTCCTGCCTTCGTCACGTGCAAGGGTGTTGTAGCGCACATCTCCAACAACGCAAGATGCATAATGTCTTACCCGAGTATCAGGACACATTGCTAGTGCTTAAAGGATATCACTAACTGCCTGCCCCTCCTCCCGCATCTCCTTAACCTATGGTTAGAAAATAGACAAGCTGATCATCTTATGTACTCTATATATTAAAAAAACTAACAGTGCAATACAAAAGCTTACACGGTTCTTTAACCATTTCGCAAATCCTTCCCTAACCCGTTTGTCAATGTTTCTTGGATTTTGCGCCAGTAACTCCTCTTCATACATCCTGCAGAACATAGTGATCATGTCAAATATCTAAATATATAAGAATGTGCTGCAAGTTTAGTAGATTATGATGTATAAGCTGCAGTACTTAGCACTTACTCGAGATATGGTAGAATCTTAGGACAGTTATTCAACACATACCAAACCATTTTGTCCAAATCTTTAGGTTTGTCATCTTGTTGACTCTTCCCTATTACTCAAACAGCAGGATCGAAAACATTGAGCTCAGGATTTTTTTTGCCCACCTTTTTGCTAGGCTGATCAGCTCTTTCAATGTATCTTGAGCAGAATGTCAACGCATTGTAGGCCTCTGCAATGGAACCCTCAGGTCTAGCTCTGTTCCTAATATAGCCCTTGAAAGTTCCTAGCCGCCTTTCAATAGGGTACATCCATCCATACTGTACTGGACCTCTAAGTAATGCCACATCAGGTAGATGAACAGCCAAATGCACCATCACATCAAAGAAGGCTGGAGGATATATCTTCTCAAGGTCGCATAGGATAGTTGGTATCCTCTCTTTAAGACGATTCACAGCATCTATCCTGATATTTCTACTGCAGAGTTCCCTGAAGAATTGTCCCAACTCTGCAACTACTCTGTATAAGTCAGGGCGGCCCAATCCTCTAAGGAGAACAGGTAAAACCCTTTGAAGTAGGACGTGGCAGTCATGAGTTTTCAACCCTTGTACCTTGGTTCCATCTGCACTGATTCTCCTTTCAGGGTTGGAAGCAAATCCATGTGGGAATCTCACACGTGACAGGATCTTGTAGAATTCTTTTCTCTTTTGCTTGTCCAAGACGTACACAGCTGGTGCCATATCCCGTGATTCACCGTTGTCTTTCACCTGCAAATCAGATCTGACAGCCAGGTATGTCAAATCAATCCTAGATTTTAAGGTATCTTTTGTCTTGCCTTCAATATTAAGAAGTGTGCCGATAATGCTGTCACATATATTTTTCTCGATGTGCATCACATCAAGATTATGCCTCAGATCCAAATCCTTCCAATACTCCAAGTCCCACAAAGTGGACCTACAGGTAAACAATAATCTCTCTTTTGCCTTGCCACGCTTCCTTTTCCCGCTACCATTATCGGGATGGTTTCCTGGTGTAATATGCCTGACCTTCTCTAATTCCTCCTGCAACTCATTGCTGGTGAGCCTCTCTGGTGCATCACGATTTTCATGACTTGCATTGAACACAGGTTTTCGGTATTTTCTAAGCCGCAGCTTGTCCTTGTCAAGGAAACGGTGGTGTCCAATGTAACATACCTTGCTAAGTATTGGGTATGACAGCGGATTCTTGTCACAGCGAACACATGCATTGTAACCATGTGTCGTTCGCCCTGACATAGTGCCCAAAGCCGGATAATCATGGATGCACCAAATTATAATAGCATGCAGAATGAAATCAGCTAGTGGGCTGCTATATAGGTCTCGAGTGAGAACACCCCTCCATAGCTTTTGACGTTCCTCCACAACAGGCTCCATGAATAAATCAAAATCCTTTCCAGGACGTTTTGGACCTGGGATGAGCAAGGCCATGATGTAGTTTGATACTTTGGTGCAGACATTTGGCGGCATGTTGTAAGGGATAACAAGCACTGGCCACATGCTATATGTCGCACTCTGGTGGACAAATGGGTTGAATCCATCTGTAGCTAAGCCAAGTCTAATGTTTCTCGGCTCAGCAGCAAACTCTTCGTGTTTTAGATTGAAGCTTGTCCAGTCACTACCATGAGATGGATGGCTCATTACATTTCGATCTTTGTGCTCCTGGTTCCTAGAATGCCACAGTACATCCTCTCTTGTTTGAGCATCATGAAACAACCTCTACAATCTTGGTATAATTGGAAAATGTCTTAGAACCTTATGAGGAATCCTCTTCACAGCATCGCCTTCTTTCCATCTTGATGATTTGCATTTTGGGCATTCACTTAAGTTGGCATAATCCTTCCGGAATAGAACACAATTATTCTCGCAAACATGGATCATATCATATCCAATTCCAACCGCACGGAGGAAATTCTTCATTTTACTGTAGGTGTGGCAGCTCTGACACGGCTGGGTAAGAATCGCGGAAAGCAGCCATCATCGCATCGAATGATTTGTTGGTCATCCGCTGAGATGTCTTCACCTGAAGAAAACCGACCATAGCTGAGAATATTGACAGCTTACAACCTGCGGTGACTGCCACGTTGCATTGGTCCAACATGCAGGCCCACCATTTTTCTTGTACAGGTGTAAGTTCTCGAAATGCGCGAGCATTTCGTAGCATTGTTTCAATCTTAGTCAAAATCGTTGGCTCCGCCGCCACCTCCACCTCCTCCTCTTCCTCCTGAGCATCAAGCAGATCAAGATGGTGATCTGCTGCTTCCACATAGTCAGTGACATTGACGTTCACAGCTTCACCATGATGAACCCACCTAGTATATGTGACTGACATCCCATACAAGTGTAGATGATTTTGCACAGTTAAGTGGGGTCTTGAAACTGAATTCATACAACTGCTACACGGGAAGCGCACATCTGCTTTCGGACCACCGTACTCAGCTCTGATAAAGTTCATGAAGTTTTGAACCCCCTCGACATATGCAGGGGAGAATCGTCGAGCAGAAGTTATCCAAGTCCTGTCCATCTGTCAGACATACAAATTAGTTCTTCTACTAGATATTACAGGAAAAACATATATGTTTCATTAGAAAGTCCAGAAAAAATACCTAGGTCGATGTCTAAAGCTATGATAAGATATTTGGACAAGCAGATCTAAGTAACAAAATATATGTAAAGCTGATTCAGCAAACAGATTGACTGCTAAATTATGGCAGGCTATTTCAGCAATCAATGAGGCCGAGCACACAGCCATCGAAGGCCATCTCGGCAACAAAGATTGAGTGTAAAACGGTGTCGAGCTATTTCACCTAACAGATTGGCTACTAGACCATGGCAATCTACTTCATAATACATACATGTTCCTAAAATATGGCAGGATATTTTAGCAACTAATCAGGTGTGGCATGCCATCTCAGCAAAGCAGATTGAGTGCAGAACAGGGCATGGCAGCTTTTTAAGCAGAGCATATTGAGTGTAAACTATTTCGGCAAGCAGTGAGATTAACAGCGTCTATCAGCTAACATCCAGCGCTACGCCGACATGCACGGGGTCTCAGTCTAGAATGCGCGTACCATGGGAGAAACTGACCGCCGTGCGTCTCCACAAGAATGTCGCCAGCGGTGGCGGCGCGGCTGGAGGATGGCAGTTTACGAGAGCGTACTGTGGATTGAGAGGATCGCCGTGCGTCCCCTCGAAGAACCGCGGCGACGACGTATCGGCGCGGCGGGGAGGGCTAGTTTGGCGAAGAGAATGGAGTGGAGCATGGCGGGGGGAGGGGGTTTGGGGAATATTATTGGCTAGTTGGCCGAAGGGGAGTTGAATTTAGGATTTGGGGGGAATTTTTGCGCGGTGGGCGGGGGAGTTTGGCGAATGGTCGGTTTCTCCAATTACGGTCCCATGTGTCAGTGAAGAGGCAAGCCGAAGCGTGTTCCCTTTGGGTGAGCAGTGTGCAGGACCGACCGTGTGAGGGGTGCAATGCGACCGCGACAGGCGTGTTGTAAGTGTACCGCCTTTTCCTTTTGAACTTGTAGAGCGTAACACTTGGTTTTGGTGCTTGGCGCGATCCATCGATACAAATCACGACTAAAACGGCGCAGGCGGGTCTTTTCCCGCGCGATATGCTGGGAGTTTGGCTTAGTTGGTTTGACTGACAGAGCGAGAGAAAGACATGAAATGCGTGAATGTGTAGTGGACGTAATTTTGGAGGGCCTAAGAGAAATTGTGTATGTAAACCCTCTGTATTTATTTACTTCGCATATTAGCTTTGTCTCGGGTCAAACTTTCTAAACTTTGACCAAGTTTATACATACAGAAACAATGACAACAACAATATGAAGTAAATACGATTAGAATCATTATTCAATATATTTTCATACAACATATGTTTTTATTGTGAAAGTTCATATAACCGGACGAGATTCATGCAAACACAGTAGATTTTCATTACATTTCGAACTTTTAGGATAAAAAAAGAAAAGAAACATGACCCTAAACCTATCATACGGCGACAGCGTACGTCCACTTTCCTTTGTATTCTGCATCGGCGACCACGTCCTCCATCTGCCGTCTCCATGAACGGCGGCGGGGTTCAAGACCCGTGAAGTAAAGGTGCGGTCTCCGGTGAGGAACAGTAGAACACGGGAGATGGACCAGCCCACTTGGGACACCATGCCTACCGCCTCCCATGCCCTACTCATCCTCGGAGGAGTCCGCGACCTCGGCGGTGCCGGTGGACGTGAGGTCGATGATGGACGTGGACGGTCCGTCGCTGTTCATGTGCCATATGCGCCCCCGAACGTTGGACGGCGGCACGTAGAATGCGTGGCTGGCAGTGCTCTTGTCCTAGGCCGCCGGTGCGGCCGGTGCTTGTGCGGCGTCCGCGTCTGGCTACGCCGGCATTACGTTGCAAGCGGCGGGTTGAGCAAGGGCGGCGACCTCGAGCTTCATCTCCGAAGACAAGCTCTCCCACAGAGCGTTCCCGCCCGCGGTCATGGTGGATGTGGTGCCAGGGAGGAGGATGTGCTCTGGTGTGGAGTTTAGCTGGGTGTTGCCGCCTTTAAGTAGCGCATACCGGTGAGGCCAAGCGTCCGGGTGCGTCAATGAGTCACCGGAGTTCGTACCTCGGGCGGCGAGCCTGCTTAATGGTGGCATGCGACGGACGGCATGAATGCGGGCAGTTGGCACCGGGGGGCAACGCACGTGGGCGAGGGACGAGGGTTTTTTGTGGGCCAGGGTAGTCAGCTGCAGGCGTGGCAATGTCGCAGATGCCCTTTGCTCACATGCGATCCCACATGTCAGTGACAAAGCAAGATGACCCACGTTCCCTTGGGTCAGAAGAGCATGCCGGACCGACCGTCTGGAGGTGTGACGTGAACACGACAGGGGTGCTGTCAGTGCACCGCCTTTTCATTTCAAACTTGTAAACCATAACACTTGTAGAGCGTAAGACCGAAAGCATATAGTATGAAGTTGGAACCTCACCTATATCCAGCCTAGTAGCCCACATGTACAATAGTTATTCATACTAGCATATGTACCGGTATAATTAGTGTACCGCCGTTTCCTTTTCAACTCGTGAAGCGTAACGCTTGATTAAGTAGCCGGACAATGTGTGTTGCATGTCTTTGTATGTATTTGAGGTGTGCTGATTGAGATGTCCGGCTGTTTGAAGGAATAATTGAGGTGTGCCCGCTCCGTGCTCGCATTTAGGTGTCCAACTTACCATGTTCCGGCTGTAGTAACTATACTATGTAAGTTGCTTGGAAAAATAGTTACCTAGGTCGGTTTTGTGAGCCATCCACTACGTGTCGCTCCCCATCTTAGTAGTGACAAACCCCTTCGGTTCATGAACCGACACATCTTGACGAGATCGGTAGATGTGGAGAGATCGAGTATGTGTCGTGCAAATCAAGGTTTTGGTGTGTGTCTATGATAGAAATGATCATGTGAGGTGGAGAGTGGGGGGGTGTTTGTGTGTACGCTAGTCGGTCATGTACCATCTAGCTGTAGATCAATTGAAATAGGACTAGGGTGGGTCCGGAGATCGATCGATCGACCGATGTACATAAGGGTGTAGAGAAAGATGAATGTATGATTAAAAATATAGATGAAAGGCTTGGTTACAATTAATGCATGGTAGAGTGACCTAGGCGTGTGTCGAAGAGCGACCTGATGAGCGAGATACAATCCCGATACCTCAAGAGGTCGATCATGTGTGACATGCACAAAGAGGAAGAGAGGTGCTATGCGTGTGTGTGCGAGAGAGAGAGAGAGAGAGAGAGAGAGAGAGAGAGAGAGAGACCCAGAGATGAAACCAAGAGAGATCGAGTGGGTGTGCAAAACAGAGAGAGTGTGCATCAAAGAAAAAAATGTGACAATACTCTATGTTTGGTGTGTGAGACACATTATGCATAAGAAGACACTTGGTACTTGAATCCAACCTAAAAAAAGTTTCAAATATCAACCTAAAGTGGATTCAAATATTTGAACCGGTGATCATAACATTTGCAAATCATATGTAAAGCGCATTCAATCTTCGTTTCGCTTTTCAACTTACAATATACCATGTACAAGCACGTATATAAATTTGTATTCAAACAGAAAATGGTTTCCAATTTGTATTCAAACACGTGAATGTTTGTTCTCGCGCATGTGCTTGCTACTAGGATTTCGCCACGTCTAGCCAGTCCAATAGCAGTAGGAGTACTAGTACTAGTAGTACTACCTTTGTTTTTCGTGCCAAATTTTGACCATAATTTCAACTCAATTTTTTTTAATGCATGTCATCAAAAATTATATCGTTCGATTCATATTTGAACATAGTTTCCAATGATATTATTTTCAATGACATGCATTAATATTATTTTAGTTAAATCTAAGGTCAAAATTTGACACAAAATACGAAGGGGACCAATAAACCAGGACAGAGGCCTCTGCACTAGAGTATGGAGTGCTTATTAACACACAGCCCACCTCACACTCTCAACAATTTTTTTGGAATCCGTGCTACAATCTCTCCCTCCTCGTCTCTCTCTTCTAGTGTGTTTTTTTACATCAGTCGTCTCTCTCTTCTAAATTCAGCCGACGCGGGTGGGGGATGGGGAGATGGAGGGGGAAAGTTTGCCTACCATCGGTTTGCTCTCAACTGCAGTCCCGCAAGCGAGCGAAAACGCAAGATGAAGCGCGTTCCATTCGGTGAGTGATGTGCCGGACCGGCCGTGTCGGGGTGCAACACGAACGCGACAAGTGTGATGTACACTGTCAGTTCCTTTTGAACTTCCATACTTCTTTTTTTTGGAATGGCTAACGCGCGCGCGTGTCGGAGCGCACGATTTCTGACCGGCTGGGCTTGTCCTAATTAAATAAGTTCATCAGGGTGTATTATTGATAATTAAGGAAAGGGCGGGCAAGTAGCTGGCGTAGAATTTCGGGGTTATCTGCACAAGTTTAAAATGAGGAAAAGGAACAATCACAGCACGCCTGTCGCGTTCGCATCAGACCAGCACATGGTCGATCTACCCCGCCGCTCAATGCCAACCGGCTTGGCATTTCACTGGCATGTGGGAACGCATGTCAACAATCCGACCATGGGCCAAACTAGCCCGCCCCGCCGTCGCCATTTCCTCCATGCGCGTGGTTTGGCCAAAAAAATTGCTCACTTTTTTTGAGAAAGTATGCTTGTATTCAAATCACAAAATAATACAAAGAAAATTTTCGCTCACTGATGAACAAGTCAGTGAGGGGAACGAGGACGGAGTTTAATGCATTGCCCCTAAGCGTTTTGGGAATATCTGATTTTCGTAAGGTGACTTATACACTTGGACGGAGGGAGAAACCGCATGTGATCAAACCAAACTCAGCCATCCAATCGCTGACACCTAATTTTCGTCCATACAGTATGTTTATAAGGCTGATTTATTAAATATAAATATGTTTTTACACAGCAAATGATCCCTAAAAACAACAACATAAAGAAAAACTATCACTGCTCACGGAACGAGCCGACCTCGTCGTCTTTGGCTGCCGGCGCGAACCAGCCGGAGCTGCCGACGTGTGTCTCCGGGGGGTCGTTGTCCTCGGCCTCCAGCTACTCGTTCACGCTAAGTGTGATGGCGCTCTGCACGGACGCGAGCACCGCCCGGTTCACATCCATGACGTTCGGTTCCGCCTGCAGGAGGGCCACAATGGCAGCGGCATCCACGCACTCCGCGTCGAGTTGAGACTCCGCCGCCCGGTTCGAGTCCACGACGTCCGGTTCCACCTATAGGAGGGCCTCGATGCTAGCAGCATCCACGCGCTCTGCGTCGAGTTGAGCCTCCGCCGCCCGGTTCATGACCACGACATCCGGTTCCGCCTGCAGGAGGGCCTCGATGGCAGCGGCATCCGCGCGCTCCACGTCGAGTTAAGCCTCCGCCGCGCGGTTCACGACCCCGACATCCGGTTCTGCCTGCAGGAGGGCCTCGATGGCAGCGGCATCGGCACGCTCCGCGTCGAGTTGAGCCTCCTCCGCCCGGTTCACGACCACGACATCCGGTTCTGCCTGCAGGAGGGCCTCGATGGCAGCGGCATCCGCGCGCTCCGCGTCGAGTTGAGCCTCCGCCGCCCGGCTCACGACCATGACATCCGGTTCCGCCTACAGGAGGACCTCGATGGCAGCGGCATCCGCGCGCTCCCCGTCGAGTTGAGCCTCCGCCGCCTGGTGCTTCTTTAGGATCGCCAGGTTGAACCACTGGTCCGCCTGCACCATGGGGGACCCGGACGCCGGCACGAAGTCGACGTCCATCGTCTCCTTCGCCGCGGGGGGCTTCTGCGCCGCGACCTCCGCCATGAACATTGGATCGCCTTCCTCCTTGGATCTCGGCTCCGGAGGACTCGGGGATTGGCCGACGCAAAGCAAGCTTGGGAACAGAGGTCTGTGGCGCATACCGCCGCCGCGATTTCTGCGCGGCGCTCCGGCGTCAACATCTTGAAGTACATGATCTTGCTGCGCACCATGGCTATCCGGTGAACTAGGGGACGGCTGATGCAGGCTAGGGGATCGAAAGGTGGGGAATGGGCTGGGAGGTGGGGTTTTGGGGCAGGGGTGACCGGCCGGCAAGTAGTTGGCGTAGGCCGAGCAGCGAAGGTTCCGGTGTGAATAGTGGTACCGGTGACGACCGGTCAATCGGTTTTGACTGTGCGGAGTTTGCAAAGCCAGACAGCTGGAGCCTGGAGAGTTGTGGAGTGGAATGGCCAAAGTTTCGTAGTTTGACATCGCAGACGTCCGGACCTCCCCACTCGTTCGGTCTGTGGGATTTGTTTTTTTAGATGCTTTAGGTGGGATTTGTATCCGAAAAGACACTTCCGCGATCGCGCGTGCCAACGCGTGGATCCCCTTCTCGCAACCTCAATCAACTTCCGACCAAGTCTGTTTCTTTCCGAATTAATAACTGCAGCCGTTTCCATGTATTTACAGTGGCCCCACCTCCTCCTTTGACGATACAAGCAGCACATGGTTGCATGCACGTTGGCCCACTTTACTTTCCATTTAATCCTTGACTGGTGAATGCGCATGGACCTTTCCATCCCCAATTAATCGCCCCCCTAATTTTCACTTGGGTGGGGCCTGCCCTTTCCTTAATTATCAATAATACACCCTGATGAACTTACTTAATTAGGACAAGCCCAGCCGGTCGGAAATCATGCGCTCCGATGCGCGCATGCATATCAAAAAAAATTGTGAATATAACACTTGGTTCTTTGCCTTCGCGCAATACATCGATGGAAATCCCAATTATAATGACGCAGAATTTTCTACTAAATCCTGTAAAAAGGCGTCCTCTTCGCCCCTCCGCCCGCAATAATCGCGCTAATCATATACTTTCTATTTGACTTCCTTCTCCTCCAGCGAAGTGCGTTCGACGGAGCGTACCATTGAGGCAGACGACGGTCATGTCGTTCAGAAGTGCCACCTGGAAGCCGAGACAACCGCCATCTTTGCATCCAGGAAGTCCGTAGGAGACAGCAACTGTCATGTCACCGTGACCGTTGGATGCGACGTGACCACGTTGTTCGATCTCGAGCTGCCGCAAGGGGACTTGAACGTGACTGTGTACCCTTAGACGGGCACCGGTTTACTGTCGGAAAGGCTCTTCCACGTCGGGGACCCATCCAACCTGTGCAACCAATGGAAATGTCGGCGTGTAGTTCGGGGCTGGCTCCACTCATCGATCTATGTCCCAACGAAACAGAGTGGGAGACGGTCGTCCCTGACGGCGTTGTGAGGAAGATAGTCCAGGAGACGAATCGCCGGCGGTTGCATCAACGAGGAGGGTGTGACTTCAGCTTCAACATGAATGTGGACCGGCGTCATGTCATTACCCTACCGGCGCTACGTTCGTGGAGAAGTTTCTTGGCGAGGAAGGTGCTGGGACGTGCCCGACATGTCTCGCACACACCATCAAACAAGTAGTACAGTAGTACCGCTTATCTAGGCTTTCGCCGGCCTATTGATGCACATACGAGAATTTTTAAATCATATAATGCTCTATGTACGTTTGGTCTTGTCACTAATAAGTACTAGTACTATATTTGTAACCATTGAGTAACTGGTATTAGTTGGTGAATGTTGCGTAGCCGTGGATGTCCGAGCTAAATTTGAAACACAGTCATGATCAAACGAGATGTTACCATTGGGCTCCACCACTCCACCAGCCGGAATTACCTCGGCCTATTTTATTTGTAGGATCCTCAAAATGCAGGAATCGCAAAAATATAGGATTGTTCTCTTTGGATGGGAATGGCTTGGATTGGAGTATAGGATTAGGATTGTGTGTTTGATGTCATAGGAAAGACAGATGAATTTTTAAAATACTCCTAGGTTGGAGTAGATGCAGGATTTCCTATATTATTAAATGTAGCACAATAGCTTCGTCCGTCCAGCTTACTGCGGGAAATGTCGTTTCTAGAAGAAGATGATGGAGAAGCGGATTTAGCGAAGAGTGAAATTATGGTTGCTTCGCCCGTGACTTTGTGATTTGATGCCTCATTACTTTGTGATTTGTGATAGTAGAAGGGAGAAGACTCTGTGCTCCATGCATGCGTCCATGCAAGGGAGAAAGAGGAGAGAGGTTGCATTTTTTTATTCCTTCAATCAATTTGGCATCGGGGCACCACCGAGTTCCGGTTCCCTCTTTTTTTGGCTTTCGCAGCACCCTCCACAATGGTTCCCATCGATGCCAAAAGCTATTTTACCATTTGGCTACACATTGTGGATACCCTTAAGCATACCACTTGGTTAAAGAGGAGGTGCTTTTGCCGCGCGAAAGGCAGGGGAGGTTGGCCTCACGGTTTCCTAACATGCGGTCCCACGTGTCAGTGATGTACCAAGCCGATCCGCATCCCACATGACTACATGAGGCAGAACAATGGCAGAAGCAACTTCAGCGAGGAGTGAAATGATGGTTGCTTCGTTCCTCCAACTTATACTGCGGGAAAGCTGCAGCTTTGTGATTTGACGCCTCATTGCTCATTACTACTGCGGCGCCACGACCGGGGTGCGCCCCCCCTGCTGCTCTGCACTGTTATTTGGTGCATGGCACGTGGACCCGGATGCTGGATGTCCCACATGTCGGCGAAAGGGAGTAGAACATTTATGAAAGCGAGCGCTCCACTCTTACGACGGAGGAGTACAAGACACGGCGGCCCAGTGAACTATAACTTGTACTGTACTACTGTACTAGTAATATGTGGTAGTCTTGTACTACTCTTGTACCACTTGGTTTTGCTGTTTCGCACGATCCATCGATACAAACCCGATTAAATAGGCAAGGCCGGGTATTTTCCCGCGCGGTAGGTAGGGTAGTTTGGCATAGTCGGTTTGACAGAGAGACCGAGAGAAAAATGTGAAATGCTTGAATGTGTAGTGGGCCCTTTTTTTGTCATGTGTGTGTGTAGTAGGACCTTTCAGATCACTAGATGATACTAGCCATACATTTCAACGCAATTTTAATGTATGCAACATGAATAATTGAAGTAACAATATGAGATCTAAAACTTAAAATACATATGATTTATTGTGTTAGAGTATAGAAGTACTGTATTGCATAGTTGTTAGATATAACATGCGAGAACGTGTAGGGACGTACTTTTTGAGGGCCTACAGAGAGAAATTCGGCATAAAGTGGATTCAAATATTTGTATTCGTCATCATAGCATTTGTAACTCATATCTAGAGTTTATACGGTAGACGTGAATGCTTGTTCGCTCTTACGAAACCAGTACAAGAATATTGGGGTGGCCTGCGCCAATTTAGGCGTGGGAGGTTGGCCTAGTCGGCTCCACGGAGAGAGTGAGAGAAGAGATAAATACACTGGCGATCACTGTATTTGAAGCAAAAGCATAACACAGTCACCGGACTTCAGAATACCCGCATTAGGGTCACTATATACGTTTGACGGTAATTATACGGTCACTCGCTCACCATTCAGCATCGTATTGCACTCTGTTGACCGGCCAAATAGTCTACGTGGCACTATGTTGACTAGTTAAATTTGCCACGTTCCTTGTGGGTCCCACCTGTCAGTTGGCAAAGGAAAGAGTTAAGATAAATAGAAATTTACGCAGGCGCGACAAGACTCGAACCCTTGCGCGCGAACCACCTGGCTGTGTATGTGTGTGTCAGGGCCTCATGTGTGTGCATGCATGTGTAGGTTGAGCACTTGAGCGTGAGCGTGTGTGTTGGTTGTGTGGTGAGTGCATGCATGCGTGCATGTCTGCGTGTGGGTGCATGCATGCATGCGTGTGTCCGTGTGAGTGTTGCATGCATACAGTTCGTGTGCATGCGTGCGTGTGTGTATAATCACCACACTATATCCTGTGTATTAAAAGAACCAGTCAACCAGCACATCATACCAATACAAGGCCACCTTGTCCGTGCCACTTCGAATCTCTTCTACTAGTGATACCCACCGTGCAATATTTTATTTTCATTTGTTTACATTCTTATACCCGCTGATAGGTGGGCCCTATGGTAGTGAGATAATGAGCGCTGATGATGCAACACTAGATGCGCCACGTGGACTGTTTAACTGGTCAACTAATTGTGTCTTCAACAAATACAGAGCTCTACGGTGAGCCTGTGACTGTATAACAACCACAAAACGTATATGGTGACCGTAGTGAGTGTATTGTGAAGTCCAGTGATCGTATCGTGCTTTCGCTTCAAATACAGTGATCGTCGGTGTATATCTCGCGAGAGAGAGATGGAACATGCGTGAATGTGATGGGGCGTACTTTTAGAGGGCCTAGAGATAGTTTGTGTGCGTACGTGAAAGAGGCGTAGAAAGGGGGGCGACGGGGAGAGAGAGAGATGCTCTTCGTTTCTCTTTATTATGACTAACTTCATAGTATAAAAATATAAACATTCACAATGCGGAATAAATATCATTGGATGCACCATGCAATTAACTTTCGTACTCCATATAACTTGGCAATATTGTATAGATGTAGATTTTATAAAATAAATTTTGGCCACACTTTGCGTAGTTCTAATTCAAAAGGAATCTTGTATGCGAAGTAAACGTGAACAGAGGGCTTTTTAGATCAACTAGCAAAGTGGTCCGCTCGATGCGCGGGCTAGAATTTTATGAAGTTCAATGATGAGAACATATTATTTGATCTGTCTAAAAAAACCGAAACAAAATGTGATGACATTTCAAATCTAATACTTTTGCGAACATAGTTTTCTCTTAGGTATGTTTGAATTTTTTTTGATATATAGATATATGTGTTATCCATTTATCATTTACCTGCTAATTATGCATACCGTACTAACATTTTTTTATGACCAGTCGCATCGCATACATTATATTTGTGTTATTTTTCTTGCATTTTTATCATGTTGGTTTGTTATTTTTGTTTAGATAATAATTTAATAGTTCTTATTGTTTTCGTGTAGGCATAGGTAAGTTTGCTATCGATGTGTTCCTGCAAAAAAATTTATTAATTGTAATTTAATGATTTCTTACTGTAAGTGTTTTTCAGTTTGGTATATAAAGTTATAGTGTATTTAAATATTATACATATCCATTAAAATTGTCGTGTTAGATTTTTTTCTTTGACGTGCAATAAGCAGTAAGCAGAACCAATGTTAGCTCGGCTAGATTTCGGCGTATATGTACAGAGGATGGCAACAACAAAGGGATGCCACATGGGAGAGAGCTATGGTATGACGGTGAAAACACATGGTCAGCCAGAAGAGAGGCTCAATCGATCTCACTGGTGGCCCCATCGCCGGGCAAGCTACTGCAAAGCCATAGAGACGATGGCTGGCTGGCGCGGGGGTATATGGAAGAGACATCGGTGTGATGTTTTTACCCTTGCTGCTACGGTTTGTTTTGGGGCATTTTTTCGATTGGGCACATTATGCCGTCTGCGTGTGGCGGTGGATAGGATTTGTGAAATTGGTTGGTCAAGATTTATTAATGGAAATTATCTTTGGAAATCAACGGTTAGATGTTGGGATTTTTTAAAGTATTTTTCTATTTTTTGGTTAGCCCTTAATGTACTCTTAATATATAATAGGTATGTATCAAGTTACTTAGTAGTTAGTCCCCACCTTTTAGTTTTTATATACTTCCTTATTTTTCTTTGTCTACTTTTTGGCACACCAGAAAATTACTTATTCGGGAATTTTTGGCACACCAGAAATTGTGTACTTCTGAGAAATTTTATTTCTTATTTACGTTCTATTTTATGTTGTTAGCTTTTTTATCATTTTTCATTTACGGTGTATCTCGTGTAGATTATCAATGCATGCACATCCTTGCATCCGTAATTAGATGAATGGTTGTGAGACACGTGTAAGAGATATAACTTGTGCCTATCTTAGATTCGGAAAACGTTGCGTGCGACATGAAAATATAGGACAAATTGATTTGTCTATCGTACTCACACATGCAAGAGGTTAAGTTGATTATTGCTTGAGGTGTAATGAGAGCATACATATGTTGGCTGCACTAAAAGGTTTGCAGCTTTAGACGATCCTCAATATACCCAGCGTATGGATCATCGCTACTTCTGATCGGAGAAAGTATGGAAGAATTATTGCTCAAACTTGCTTGGCCCATAGATGATACTAACATAAATCTATGCATGGATGATTGATCCATCCGTCCATGGATGTAACATGACACGTGTGGCCTAGAATAATGGGTAAGAGTCAAAGACGGAATATTCCCAGCATATTGCAACGGTGGATAAATTTACCAATTAGGTCTTGGTTTGGTCGCTTCACTTCACATTGGTGGAAGAGACGCTGTAGCGCTCAATAGGGAATATATCCGGAGGAACTATAGCGTAACAACATGACCAGAGGACTTGATTGAGTTATTGTAATTTTTTATCATGCGTCCATATATCTAAGTAAGAATGCATGTAGCATATAGAGAGGCATTAGTCCAAAATAGGGTAGCACACTGTCTGCCCAATTATGCTCGTACGGCCCGTAGCACCGCTTGTTGGTTGCAACGTGGTCCGGATTTTATTTCTAATCTTGTACTGCCCGATTGTAACCCTATGGACATTGAATAAATCTCCCTATTTACCCCAAAAAAGAAAATTTAGTCCACATCCTGTCTAGCGGCAATGCATGTATATATTTTCTTTAAGCATCCATATAAGCATGTATGCATGTACGCATATAGAAAGGAATATGCCCACGTCATGCAAGCATGTAGCTTTGTTTTTTCAAGAAAAGTCCTATGCATGCACGTCACCATGCAGGTTTTATATTTTTTCTGAAAGAAGTCCTACTCCTATGCATGCACGTAAGGTCACGCTATATTTTTAAATCTCAGAACTGCACGTAATTCTTATTGTAGGATGGAGCCGCACGTACAGGCTAAGGATAGCTGCAGTTTTTTTTTTCTTTTTGAGATGAAGCGCTCTTAGATCCAATTCATTAATTACGTCTTTTAAGTTATGGGTCCACCAAATCAACGACCAGATGTTTCTAATTATTGTGGTAATTTCTAGATTATTTTCTTTTTTCTGATTAACCCGTCAAGCACTTGGTTGTGAGACACGTGTAAGAGATACAACTTGTGCCTATCTTAGATTCGGAAAACGTTGCGTGTGACATGAAAATATAGGACAAATTGATTTGTCTATCGTACTCACACATGCAAGAGGTTAAGTTGATTATTGCTTGAGGTGCAATGAGAGCATACATATGTTGGCTGCACTAAAAGGTTTGCAGCTTTAGACGATCCTCAATATACCCAGTGTATGGATCATCGCTACTTCTGATCGGAGAAAGTATGGAAGAATTATTGCTCAAACTTGCTTGGCCCATAGATGATACTAACATAAATCTATGCATGGATGATTGATCCATCCGTCCATGGATGTAACATGACACGTGTGGCCTAGAATAATGGGTAAGAGTCAAAGACGGAATATTCCCAGCATATTGCAACGGTGGATAAATTTACCAATTAGGTCTTGGTTTGGTCGCTTCACTTCACATTGGTGGAAGAGACGCTGGAGCGCTCAATAGGGAATATATCCGGAGGAACTATAGCGTAACAACATGAACAGAGGACTTGATCGAGTTATTGTAATTTTTTATCATGCGTCCATATATCTAAGTAAGAATGCATGTAGCATATAGAGAGGCATTAGTACAAAATAGAGTAGCACACTGTCTGCCCAATTATGCTCGTACGGCCGTAGCACCGCTTGTTGGTTGCAACGTGGTCCGGATTTTATTTCTAATCTTGTACTGGCCGATTGTAACCATATGGACATTGAATAAATCTCCCTATTTACCGCAAAAAAGAAAATTTAGTCCACATCTTGTCTAGCGGCAATGCATGTATATATTTTCTTTAAGCATCCATATAAGCATGTATGCATGTATGCATATAGAAAGGAATATGCCCACGTCATGCAAGCATGTAGCTTTGTTTTTTCAAGAAAAGTCCTATGCATGCACGTCACCATGCAGGTTTTATATTTTTTCTGAAAGAAGTCCTACTCCTATGCATGCACGTAAGGTCACGCTATATTTTTAAATCTCAGAACTGCACGTAATTCTTATTGTAGGATGGAGCCGCACGTATAGGCTAAGGATAGCTGCAGTTTTTTTCTTTTCTTTTTGAGATGGAGCGCTCTTAGATCCAATCCATTAATTACGTCTTTTAAGTTATGAGTCCACCAAATCAACGACCAGATGTTTCTAATTATTGTGGTAATTTCTAGATTATTTTCTTTTTTCTGATTAACCCGTCAAGCACTTTTTATATATAATAGATGGAGCACATGATAAGATGCAACATGTGTGAATGTGTAGTTTACGTATTTGGCAGGGTCTGGAGAGGGTATGTGTACGTATTCGAGAGAGGCGCGGATAGAGGGGGTGTGTGTGTGATGAGAGATAGATAGCACGAGAAATGAGAGAGGTCTAGAGAGATAGAGACAAATAAGATATGTCTTGACGAGAGATGGTCTTGAGTGTGCGTATGCAAGGGAGATGAGGAGAGAGACATGAGCAGAAATAGTGTGTGGGGTGTGTGTGTCTGGTATGCATGTGTGGGTGTGACAAGATACCGAGACCTAGGGGTAGGGTGTGTGAGGTCTGGTGGTCCGAGGTGAGGCCCCGGGTCTGTTCTGTCCTGCGGCACATTGGTCCGCCCGTGACACATTATACGGAGACCCCTGGAGTACTAGTCGCACAAGACAAAGAAACCAGAGCCGCGAAGGACTTTGTGTCCACTGACAAAGCCGGCTAGGAATTGTAACCCTAGGCCCCAGGTATGTTTATACAAGCCCAGGGCCTAGTCTGTCGATAGCACGCATACACAGAATCCCTTGATATTCACGTAGTGGACTCTGTACACACCCTAATCACAAATATACGTGACCAGGGGTAGGGTATTTCCTGGATTGCAAGGGCCCGAACTAAGGTAAATCCTTGTCTCTTATTACCATGCATCCAACCTAGCTGTAAGGGATATCCTACTGAATGCTCTGCTGGAATCATATTCGTCAACTAGTAAGATAGGTGGAGATCGACAATGTGTGTGAGATAGGCCTAAGCGTCCGGGAGACACGTAGGCAGGTATATGTATAGAGAAAAGGGTCGATGTAGATCATGCGTGCCTATGCGTGTGAAAGAGTTCTTGTGACAGAGACTAGTGAAAGGAGTCGTAGATAGTTGTGAGATAGAGGGAGGGAGGGTGATATATATAGACAGCGTGTGTGCGAGAGACACCTCAGGAGAGAGTGTGAGGATGTGCGAGAGACAAGGCCGATGGATATACAGCGTGTGCGCGTATGTGTGAGAGAGCAAGATCACGTGTGTGAGGAGGGTACGCGTAAAAGACTGATGTACACATCAATTTAAAATATAAAATTGTATCATATTTGGATGGGATCATGATATTTGCGATTCGCGTATGGAACGATCATTGGTGTATCAAACATCCATATTCTGTCGAATTTGAGCATGTGTATGGTATTATTCGACATAATTGATCCATAGAGTCAGTATTTTGAAATCCAGGCAATGCATGGCTTTAGCAATTCAAATATAAACGTGATTATAGTTTATGTTGTGTGTGTAAAACACATTATACATACAAAATATACATAGTGAACATTCTAAATAGCTAGCTAGGAACTAGCATACGTTTGAAATCAACTTAAGGTGGTTTCAAATATTCGAATTCAACATGAAGTGCATTCAATTATTTGAATTCGAGATCATGCCATTTGTAAATCATACCTAAATTAAGGGTGCATCAATCTTTGCTTTGCTTTTGTACATAATAACATATAGTCGTGTACAAAATACATTCAAATTTACCACCTCCATTCCAAAATAATAGTAGTTATAGGATTTTTAAGAGTCAAAATTTCAAAAGAAGCGCATAATTTAATGAGGTTTTCAATCATACAAGGTCAAATTTAACGAGGTCAATTAAGGTCAATCCTAATAGTTCAAGAGTACTGTAAACGTGAATGCTTCTGGTTCAAAATTTTGAACGAAGCGCTAAAAGAGCCTCTCCTCGCCCGAAACCGCGCGAGACCAATGTTTGGTAGAAGGAAATTACCGTCCTAACTCTGACCCGTGAAGCCTATCGGCCCGACGTCCAGAATTCTAAACCGGGGTAGGTTTGTAACTTCACCGAGACGCCACACAACCGCCTCCGAAAAACATTCATATACCGCGGGTGCCTAAACGCTGATGCGCTCGGCCGAAATCACTCCCACCCACTATTTTGGACACATGAGATTACCGTCCTACCCCCGACCCGCTGCATGTCCGAAATTTTAGATGGGGGTAAAGTTTGTAACTTCCCCAAATTTCAAACAAGCGCGTCCCGGAAACGTGGTTCCCCCTTAGCTTCCCCCCCTCCCCCGTCCGATTCCCCATTCATACTCCGTGGGCACCAAAACTCCCTCTCCACCAGCCGCGAAACCCCAGCCTCCTTCGTCCGCCACCCCATCGCACCGATCCACCGCCGCCCTCCTCCATCACGCCGGAGCCGATACCCCGATGTCGTCATCCACCGCAACCTCAACCGCAGCGCCCTCCAGGACTTAGCAGTTGAAGCCGAGGCAGAGCTGCCTCCACGACGCGGACGTGCGTCGTACCCGAGCCACTTCAACCCCTCCGTCCTGCGCCTCACCGCTGCTGCTCCAACGTCGCAACTGTCCACCGCACCGGAGTTGTTCCCGCTACACCGTCGTTCACCGCCTCGGATTTGCTTCTTCGCTGCCGACAGAGGGCCACCGCACCACACTCAACAACTTGGCCATGGGTGCGTCCAAGGCTCCACCGTCCTCCACAACATCTGATTTCCAGCGAACCACAAGAAGATCATCGAAAAATCATAAGGAGGACATAGCATGGCAAGCCGATATTGGTACTCCTCTTCCCTTATTCTTGCAAATCTTACATGTCTGCTCGCATGGTATTCATCCCACGAAGGAAAATAGTTGACCACTTCTTACTACACATTCTGCCTGATACTAGATGTTCCAAGTAACTCGCGATGCACAAGGTTTCCCCCCATTTACTATTTCACTTTAGCTAGAGGTCCGTCGCCTGCCTGGATTTCAATTTAGTGTCACTTGATTCCCAATTAAAGGAAGCACCACCCGCGGAGGCGCGCGGAGCACCTAGTCCGCCTGTTCGCTAGGGAATCAGCGCCTCAGTGTCTATCTTAGAGGTGTGTGTAGCGCAGGAGCTGCTGGCGCCCGATCTGGAGGTCCCTCGGGCTTAAAGGGATGGCCCGGGGGCACTGCCAAGCACAGCGGTGGGGTGAGGTCGAGGGGAGGGTGGGGCGGCGGAGGTAGGGGTCTGGGCCGGTGTTCGCTGGCGGTTCAAGGAAGATCCTCAAAAGTGACTGGCGGGAGGTAGATGAAGGCCATCTGCCCGTTCCTTGTAGAACGGACGGTGCAGAAAAAATCGACTGACCTATTTGTTTTCAGTCGATTGTTATTTTCATAGGACCACATGTGGTGGTTTGCTGGAGGATTACCTACACTTCCCAGCCATCCCTGTGCTCATATTTCAAAAGCCTAGAATCTAATTTTGTGTGCCATGCATGTTGTAGAGCTATCATATGTCTGCCGTCATTTGTTTTTGACCCACCAGCTATCTGATACTTTTACACTGCACTTCTTGTGCACAAACTACACCCATACTCTCTCACTATTGATTTATTACACATGGGTATTTCAGAATCTCTACCACAGTATTCTAAAAAGAAAACACAGTTGTCGCTACAGTCTGCATCGAGGATTGGAAAGGCACGGTTTGACGCTCTAAAGAAGAGTGTAGTGTCATTCGATGAAGACTGTCAACGTAGCTCTGTAGTTGATGACCCCATTCGCCATACACCAGCATCGTAGGTGCTTGCTTTAACTTCATGGTGTCATATGTGGCTGCATGTTGCATATGGTGTCTACCTTGTATATTGCTTCTAAATTGGTTAAATTGCATCTGCTTAGCCATATATTGTGAATATGACATGCCTTCCTGTTTTTGGTACATACTGCATATGTCTATTAACCATGTTCTTACATCAAACTAATGTTCTTGTGTATCCCTCATCAATCACTTATGATGAGACAGTCAGACAGGTGGGTTAGTGTGAGACGCGCTACTCTTTTAAAGAGTGCAGTGTCATCCTCCCCACATGATTCTCAACAAACAGCAAGACTAGATGAAGATAGTCAACGTAGCTCTGTAGTTGGTGACCGCATTTCCCCTACACCACCATCGCAGGTGCTTGCTCTAACTTGGCAGTGTGATATGTGGTTGCATGTTGCATATGGTGTTTAGCTTGTAATTCTTCTAATTTGGTTAAATTGCATCTGCTATTCTACTTAGTTTACACATTATACCTGTTAATGTGACATGCCTTCCTGTTTTTGGTACATACTACATCTATCTATTAACCATGTCCTTACAAAAAACTACTGTTCTTGTGTATCCCGCATCAATCACTTATGACGAGACACCTTTAGTATATGCCGCTTGATATTTGTTGCATCTTGCATATGATTTATAGCATGTACCGCGTCTAATTTGTTGAAACGCCATTTATTATGAGACGCTTTTAACTTGGTAGAGTCATATTGGTTGCATCTTTCATGTGGTGTCTACCTTGCAATGCTTCTAATTTGTTGAAATGGCTTCTACTTAGTTTACACAAATAGGTGTGAATATGCCATGCCGTCCTGTTTTTCGTACATATTCCATCCTTGTATCATGTGTTTGCCTTACATCCAAGTAGTGTTCGTCAGTATCATGCATGAATGAGTTCTCAAGAGTGATTTTTATTCCTTTTTCTTGTCGTTTGACTTGACAATGCAAAATCAATAAAGCGGAAGGAAATTAGCAAGGCAGTGGATGATGGTGCTCCTTCCGACCAACTGAAATGGAGGGTCTCTACAGATTCTACTATGCTATCCTCCAAACAAGATTTACAAGACAACACATGCATAGACAGTCAACGTAGTTGTGTTGATGATGAGCACATCTCCCCTACCCAACCATCACAGGTGCTCGCTCTAACTTGGCACTGTTATATGTGGTTGCATGTTACGTATGATGTCTAGCTTGTATTGCTTCTAATTTTTTTTGAATTGCATCTGCTTAGTTTACACATTATACTTGTGAATAAGACACGTGTTCCTGTTTCTAGAACATACAATATCTGTCACGCCATGTTCTTACATCAAAGTACTACTGTTGTGTAACCTGCAACAATCACTTATAATAAGCCACATTTAACTTGGGAATGTGATATAGGCTGCATCTTGCATTGTTTTCTAGCTTGTACTGCTTCTAATTTGTTGAAATGGCACTTATGACGAGACAGTTTTAACTCGGTAGAGTGTCATTCGTTGCATCTTTCATACGATGCCTAGCTTTCATTGCTTGTAATTTGTTGAAATGCCTGCAGCTTAGTTTACACATCATAGGTGTGAATATGCAATGTTGTCCTTTTTTCTTACATATTCAATCCTCCTATCATGCGGTTGCCTTACATGAAAGTAGTGTTTGTCAGCATCATGCATCAATGAGTTCTGAAAAACGAATTTTATTCATTTTTCTTGTGGGTTTGACTTGACAAGGCAAAAAATAAGAGAGAGGAAGGAAAAAAGTAAGGCAGGGGCTGATGGCGGTCATCTGGCGCCACCGGTAAGGAGGCGCTCTAGAGATTCTGCTACGACTGCTAGTGCAGTAGAAGTTCCAAGTAAATATGATGTGCCCAACAACCCTACTCCAGCATCCCAGGTGCTTTCTCTAGCTTGGTAGTGTGATATTTGCTTGCATGTTGCATATGGTGTCTAGCTTGTATTGCTTCTAATTTGATTAAATTGCATCTGCTTAGTTTACACATTATACATGTTAACTTGCCATGTCTTCCTTTTTTTGCATATACTACATCTGTCTATTACATGTTCTAACCTCGAAGTACTGTTCGTTTCTATCCTGCATCAATCACAAATGACGAAACGCCTTTAACTTGGTCGTGTGATATTGTTTAGATTTGCATATGATTTATTGCTTGTACTGCTTGACATTTGTTTAAATGCCACTTATGATGACACACTATTAACTTGGCAGAGTGATATTTGTAGCATCTTTCATATGGTGTCTAGCTTCCATTGCATTGCTTCTAATTTATTGAAAAGCCTTCTGCTTAGTTTAAGCATCATAGGTCTGATTATCTCATGCCGTCCTATTTTTCGTACATATTACATCCTCCTGTCATGCAGTTGTCTAACATCAAAGTTCAGTTTGTATGAATCACACATCAATTAGTTCTGAAGAACTAAATTTTTATTCCTTTTTCTCGTGGGTTTGACTTGACATGGAAAAAAGAGAGGAAGGTACAAAGAATGGTAGGGGATGGCGTTACTACTCGGGAGGCATGGAAACGGAAGCGGAACAGCTCTGCAGATTCTGCTGGTACTGATAGTGCAAGAGAAGGTCGAAGTCCACCGGATAAATGTACAAACACAGTATCCCCTGCTACACCACCTGCAAAACGTACCAAAGACAAACGAACAAAACAAGCAACAATAGCCCTTGTGGTTGCAGCACCTTCTTCCACAGTACCAACATGTGTACGACTTACTCGTTCGTCAACTCTGCTAGCGGCAAGTTCCCAAGCTCCTTTGCCACCTGACACTACTTCCAAAGCACTCTTGGCACAAGAGGACTTTGCAAGATCAGATGAACCTTGTGAGCTTCAACACCAAGAAGGTAGTTGATCGAGTCAAGTTACAGTTGCATGCTTCTTTATATGTAGTCTTTGATGAACTCTTTATATGTAGTCTCACAGTTTGATGTACACTAACACTTCCCATGTTCGTTGTTGAACTAGCACCTAGGCACAAGAGGAAACAGACATCAGGGATAATGCTCGATAGGTTAACTAAATCTAAAGGAGGAAGAATGGAGATCCATTTTGAGTCAGGTTTAAAAGGGCCACGTGATGCTACAGAGTCTGCCAAGTTAGTATCAGAGGCAGCCGTTGCTGTTAGGTGTCATGCACGTATCCTTCCAACATGGATTCAGTACAGGAATGACAAAGATGAAATCCAGTTTAACACCTTCCTTGACCATTTATCTGTAAGTATGGTTATTTATGGAACTTAGTAATATCATCTTGCTCTGTCCCATACTTTCTAGGTTGCTGGTAATGAGACTCCTATAATTTGAACAGATGAGGTTCAAGTTGGATCGGCAAGATGATGCAACCAGACAAGCATGCACTCATGTTTTCAAGTCTGCTCTGCGACAGTATCGGTATAATCTGAGGAAATCCCACTTTGAAGGCAAGGTTAACAATGAACTTGCCCAAACATCTCCAGTGGAAAATATAACGGATGAAGACTGGACAGCCCTTGTTAAACACTGGTCTGATCCAAAGTATCAAGTATGTTATATAGATGTGATCAGATCACATGTTGAACTCCTATTTATGCATGTCCTTCACAAATCTATCTTCTTCTAGGTGAACTGTTCAAAAAACAGGCCAACCGTACGAAAGTGAAATTCCAACAGACGACAGGATCTCATAGCTATATTGCACACTGCGAGGCTCTGGTAACTAGATGTTATTTTACTGTTTTGGCTGTGCCATATTATCAGATCTATATTGACTTGTTCCAAATCCAGAGGAAAGCCCGCAAGGACCAAAAAGAACTTGAACCAAATGCGGTGGAAATCTTCAAGGACTGTCACACCAACAAGACGAAGGGCATGGCTACACCAGTCAAAGCCGCTGTAGTAAGTCCTTAATCCTCATGCCCTTTGAACTATTGGTTACTCTGACTTGTGGTGCATTGAACTGTATGGTTTGCAGCCAATGTCTATTAGTCTTTTCAATTTTATACACGGTTGTCTGAACGTATCAATGCACTTTACAAGGTTTAAAAGAGAGGAACGATGTTCCTTTGCTCTTGATCTGTAATCTAGTTCCGTGCTGCACACAATGTTACAATTGCCTATTTGTCTGATCTCAGTAGTTTTGTGATATGAATGATGTCATACTATGCTCACCGTATTATAAACTTTGTCTCTTTATCTTAGCTGTCAATACAATGTGAACAAATAGACAATACATTAGCCATGGTATATGGTCATATGTTTGGATCCTGGTTTTATTATGTACTTTGCAGTAAAATACAACTAATATTTTACACGGGTTCACCAAAATAAGTTCTGTATATAAACCAAAGCTATTATGTTTGGTTTTGCTGCCTCATTAATAACTTCTGTTCTAGTACTACTAATGTACAAACTCAACTTTTCAGCAAGCTATGGAACAAATGGTGGAACCGCAACAACCTCCTGAAGGTGATGAGGAAACCATAACCACAATGTCACCTCTTGCTGCACTGGGTCAGTATCTCTCCACTAACAGTGCCAAAAGCACCTTCCTGCGTAATACTGGGTTGGTTGTTAAGGCAACCTCGTCCAAACTGCCTCATGAACAAGATCTGCAAGCTCGACAGAATGATATATCTACGCTCCAGACACAAGTCCAATCCCTAACAGAGACCCTTTGTGAAACAAGAACATCCATTGTTCGATGTCGTCAAGATATGCATGGTTTTGAAACCAGACTATCAGACATTTGCTATGTTGTTTAGGAGCCTAGGATAAATGACAGCGAAGTTTATGGTGCTCCATCAGACACTACAGCATGAAAACGTACCAGTCAGGTCAAATCATCCGAGCTTCTGAACTTCTGATGGTGCATTTACTTTTATGCCAACCCTCCTTTTGTTATATGGCTGTAATTTGTTTTGTTGCGTTACAAATTTGTTCTTAACGGGCAGCGACCGGCTGAAGAAAATAGCAAGCGATTTTTGTATAGTGTAGGGTGTTCCCTATATTTGCACGGGTGACGAACTTTGATGCCCAGTTTATGTAATGTGTGCAATCGACGTAATAGCCTAGCGTTAGTTGCTTGCTTATTTATTTCCTCGTAGTCATCTTTTTCCTCGGTTTGTTAGTGGCCGCAATAACCATGGGCCACATACGGCCCGTGGTAACCATGGGCCTGCTACCTGCTGTAGTGCCCATGGGCCATCTACGGGCCGTAGGATCCGTGGGCCAAAAGCGGACCGCATTATGGGCCGTAAATGGGCCATAGTCGGAATGGTCCGTTTAAGGGCCCGTAGCATAACGGGCCATTAACAGGCCGAAAGTCATCACAGGCTTAACTCTATCGATAGTCATAACAGGTCGTTAATGGGCCGGAATACATGATGGGCTGAAAATGGCCCAATGGGTTAACAGACCACAAACGGGCCGATTGTAACCACGGGCTGAATCTGGCTCATTAGCATAACAGGCCAGTAACGGACCATAAGTAATCGAGGGCCGGAAATGAGCCCAAGATTTTATGGGCCTTTAGAAGGCCGAAAGAAAACACGGGCAAACGGCCCAACTGAATGATGGGCCTTTAATGGGCTCCAAGCCGTTTACTTTTCATGATGGGCTAGAATCACCACGGGCCGTCAATGGGCCCAGAGAAACAAAAGGCCTAATATGGGCCGAAAGACGTCACGGGCCATAGATGGGCCGAAAGTGACAACGGGCTAAAATCATAAGGCACGGCCCACATGGCGCTAGTGGGCCGAATTTTGAAAGGCCATAATGGGCCGTGAGTACCTGGGCCGTAAATGTGCTATATGCGAACAGGCCGTTAACAGGGTTTCCTTGGGCTGGCCCGCTTACTTTTGACCAAGTCAAACAGGCCGGCCTTTTTAACGTAAATGGACCACTATTGGGCCGTGCCACATGTCGACGTATCATAGGTGTCTCGCGTCCAATGAATGGATGACATCTGTCCCAACGCCGAGCTGACACGTGGTTCCGCGGGTGAATGAGAAATTTACACATGGAAAATCGTCCTTGGTCATGGCTGCTAATGGGTTATTCGATCCAAACCGGAACCCGATAGCTTAACGGCGACCCGTTATGGTGAATGCCATGTGTCGATTACCCTTGACGAAAACACTTCCGTGACGCGACATTTATCGTCATGGAAGTGGACACTTCCGTGATGATAATTTTAGTATTGTCATGGAACACTTCTACGACAGCACAGGTATGACTATCTTGATTCTGTCATAAAATTGTCACGGATGTACGTGCATGACAGAAAACTTGACCTACTATGACAAAGACGTATCATCACGGAAGTATTTTTTTTGTAGTGTTAGTCAACAAACGATTGTAGAAGCAGTGACCGTTGGATGTTAATCGAACGGCCGTGCTACTTCTTCAATCTCTGATCTTCTTGCTCCAACCGCCCAAACCAGCGCCGGCGAGACCACCTTCTCCCGCCTCCCATGGCCGGCTGTGCTGCCGCGCAGGCGTCACCGCCCCACCCTACTCCCATCGCTGGCCAAGCCATCCCTCTACTCACCCACATCTCCTATTACTCTCCGGTGACGGCAGCCTCACACCGCAGCTGAACTAGTAAACCCTCGTACTCCCCTCTGCGTGGGCAACCACTGCCAAGTCTTCCTCGTCTCCGGGTCGTTCCCTTACTAGGCCTCGCCGTTGTCCACCGCCTTGGTGCTCTCGGCACGGCGTCATCAACGCAGTCAACGAACGGCAGCCATCAGAAGAGGACTGTACGTGGAGAGGCTGACAGCTCGGACCCACGAGGTCCATGGTTGCACGCAAGGAAGTGCCTCCTTATTACGCGCAAGAAAAATGATTCCTCCCCATGTTAGCTGGGACCCACCTGATTTGGAGGCTGACTTGTGGGCGTACCAAGTTGATGCGTATGCAGGGCATTGTCAACTTAGTTAACAAACAATTCTAGCAGCAGTGACCGTTGGATGTTAATCCAACAGCCATGCTGCTTCTTCAATCTTTGATCTTCTTGCTCCAGCCACCCAAACCAGTGCCGGCGGGACCGCCTGCTCCAGCCTCCCGTGGCCGACTGTGCTGCCGCGTAGGCCTCACCGCCCCACCCTACTCCCACCGCTGGCCAGGCCATCCCTCTACTCACCCACACCTCCTGTTATTCTCCGGCAACGGCAGCCTCACACCGCAGCCGAACCAGTAAACCCTCGTACTTCCCTCTGCGTGGGCAACCACTGCCTTGTCTTCCCTGGCTCCGGGTCATTCCCTTCCTAGGCCTCGATGTCGTCCACCGCCTTGCTGCACTCGGTACGGCGTCGTCAACGCGGTCAACGAACGACAGCCATCGGAAGAGGACTGTACGTGGAGAGGCTGACAGCTGGGACCCATGAGGTCCATGGTCGCACGCAAGGAAGTGCCTCCTTATTACACGAAAAAATGTTTCCTCCCCCTGACAGCTGGGACCCACCAACTACATCTTCGCACGCAAGGAAGAGCCTCCTTATTATGCACAAAAAAATGATTCCTCCCCCTGATAGTTGGGACCCACCAGCTATATCTTCGCACGCAAGGAAGTGCCACCTTATCCCCTGACAGCTGGGACCCACCAGGTCGAAGCGTACATAGCGTTGTCTGTCTGGTCGCGAGCATGTATGTATATACTGGTCGATCGGTCTCATGAACCGTGGCTGTGTAAGGAGTGGCACGAGTCATAGTAAAGCCCACGATGTAGTAGTTCAGGCAGCCCCGTCTAAATTGTGTACACGTACGTACAGCCACACGGCAAAAAATACGGGCACGTACGTACATACGGGCACGGTCTCGAATGTGTACTCGCGCATACGTACGGCCAGGGCTCATATACATGGAGAGGCCAAGGACAGTAGCAACGGCCTCCTATTCATCGATAGCCAACCGGCTGGGTCGGAACGGAGGAAACATCGTCGTGTTCATCGGGAGCCAAACAACTGGGTCGGAACGCGTCCTGTTCATCGGGAGCCAAACGGCTTGGACGGAACAGCCGAAACGGGGTCCTGTTCATCGACTCGGAGTCTGGCGTACCACAAAACGGAGGAAACGGCCTTTTGTTTGATTGCCTATGGTCGAAATAGGGTCATGTTCATCGGCTGGGGGTTTGGCGTACCGCAAAACGGAGAAAACGGACTTCTCTTCGAGCGCCTATGGTCGAAACGGGGTCCTATTGATGGGAGGGCTCTGGCGTACCGCAAAACGGAGGAAACAGACTTCTCCCCAATAGCCTACGGTCGAAACGGGGGTCCTGTTCATCGGGAGGGGTGTGGCGTATCTCAAAACGGGACTCTACGGGCTATTGTTCTTCCACGGTCGACCTCCCTCCAGCCTCCACCAGCTACTGTTCATCCACCGTCGACTTCCTCCAACCTCCACCGGCTACTGTTCATCCAGCCTCCACGGGGTCCTATTCATCCACCCCCAACCGGCTGGGGTGTGTGGAGGCCTCCTCGGGGTCCTGTTCATCCAGCGCCAACCACCTTCACACGGCCAGGGTACTGTTCATCCACAGCCAATCCACCGGCTGGGGTGGGGCGTACGAGCGGGTGGCAGCAACGGGAACTATTCATCCACAGCTAACCAGCCGGCTCGATTGATGCGTCTCGACTCGTGTCTACGTGTATCGCGCGCGCGGCAGCAACGGGCACTGTTCATCGAGAGGCAACCCAACACCGGCTGGCTACGTCTCACATGGGGGCTTTATCGGCTTCAGTAAGCAGAGAGAAGGATCGATCGGGTTCAGTTATAGCAACGAAGGAATCGCTCGGGTTCAGTTAGCATCAAAGGGATCGCTCGGCTTCAGTACACTGTGGGATGGATCGCTCGGGTTCAGTACGTGTAGTAGTGAGAGGGATCGATCGATCGCTTGGGTTTAGTAAGAGAATGCCTCGCTCGGGTTCAGTTAGCGAATGCCTCGCACACACGCACGCGTATGAGAGAAACGCGCAAATCACACTGCATCGCTCGGCCCCGACCACCCACCGTAACCGGGAACTCCCCAAAAATTTCCTCGCCTTCAGTTCTACCATGATTTTTTATGTCATGGATGGCCCAAAGAATGTCATGCGGGTGCGTCTCCAGCCCGCCCAGGACTAAAAGCCCATTTTTTGTCATAATTTTTTTCATAGAAGTAGGAGCCCACCACATCTATGATGATACGTGTTTTTATCACAATTATTGTCATAGAAGTGTCACAACCATGGCAGAAAAAGTTTTTGTTCGGGCCATAATGTCACGGATATGTCTTTTTTTTAAGTGATAACGGGGGGTCTAATAGGCGGGACTGGGGCTCTCTTGGATTCTCTCGGCGCTGTCTCTTCCTACTGGAAAAGTGTGCTGGACAGTTGGGTAGGCTTGGGTCACGTCTACGGTGGTCATCCGTTGGCTAATAGGACTCGTGAGAGAAGCGGATAAAACTCCGTGTCTCCATGGTTTGCTATTGGTTGGCAGGAACGGTGTTCTAAGCTAGCGTCCCCTGCAGCCAGCCTGGGCTCTAATACCATGTCATGTGGCACCCCCGTCTAGCACAGACGGGATGCTTGCACGTGCCGGCCCAGGATAACTCCCGGCACGCGCCAGTAACATGGTACATTGCTCCAAACATGGCTTTATTAATAATGCGGGATATAAAGCCCGATTACAATGGGGTCTATCCCGTATAACTCCATAGCAGAGTTATTCGGCAGCGAAAGAACTAATTAAATGACAGCGGATGACTAGGTTGACGGCTTGGATGGGCTTCACAACTCATAGGACTGGCTGGGGCGACGATCTAGCTTATCCATCTTCTCCAGAATCTGGCCACGTGCAAGGCTAAGTAAGTACTTTGAATGTACTTGCAAGACAGCTAATTATATAGTAATCAAATGAACAAGCAACAAAGTAATAACAAAGTTTAAGCAACAACAACAATATTATTATGTCCTAACAAGAATACGAATAAACTTACCGCTAGACTAGTAAGTCAATACATCTGACTCACCGAGACCACGTCTCGCGTGCAAGTCTGAACAGTACTGTGCCTTCTTCAGGCCAACACAAATCTACTTACTAAAACAGTGGTACAACTGTACCGACCATAATACTGTCATGCAATTCTTTCCCAAACTTGACCATTACTAGATTAAAGTTGACCGAATCCAAGTGGTCAGAACTCTTCACTATATCCTCTTACTCCTTTGCACAAGTGGCCCTATATTAAAGTTGACATAATCCAAAGTGGCCAAACATTTCATCTTAAATCTTAACTTAAAATATTGTGCTCAACGTGGACATCATGTCCTGCTCAACTATACTCTAGTAAGTGAATGACAGGTTAGTTGCTTACTCCCGAACTATTGTCCATAAGTGAGGACGCGGATTTTTGAAAAGGTTTAACACACACTCTGCAGAGGTTGTACAATTTACCCATACTCCGGACGTTCAATCCGGCGAACCCTGTCTATAGCATGGCACTTCTACCGTGTCTCCTGACTTCCCGCGGGCTAGTCCTCGATCGATGGGATCTGGGACCCTGCCACCTCGTGGCACAACTATTTAATCCACTTCAGGATTTAATTTTTGGAATTCCTAACTCTTCCCAGGCCCTCTAGCTCCGGACACAAATCTCCCGGCCAAAGGAGATACTACACTCCGAGCCTCCCTTTATAGAGACACGCATAAAAGACATAACTATAAAAAAAATAAGGCCTTCCCATTTAGGCAAATATGGTTGTACATGTTAGTTCAGTTTTGGGCACTGTGATTTGTCATGTGAAAATCGACGGAGAAGGGTGTGTGATACTGCACTATTGTTCCCTCCGTCGGTAACAGTGGCATCCCACTCTACTACTGAATAAAACATGGTTGTTGCCCTTGAGCAGTAAAGTAAACTACGAGCATCTACTAAAGACTGCAAACCTACTGTGTAAAGCATCTACTAGTAGTAAGACGGTAACACAACTAGGTAATACTTCTACTGAAAGTAATATGGTAAAGTAGAACTACTACTGAAAGTAATACTAACGGAAGTAAATGACAGACGAAACGATAAATACGGAAAAACACTCAAACAATGTTACTCAATGTCACAATTTCCTGGTTGCTCATGATAAGGAGCTGGCTTGCCTCCGGGTCGACGAATCTTCTTGAAGTGGTGCGGTGGTCCTCCGGACGAAGTGTGTTGGTAGCCAGAATCTTGGATGCGGCCTAGTTATGTTAGATACAAACAATGCTAAACTATAAGCACAAACAATAAAATAACCAGTACCAAAAGAACGGGCTCGTAAAGACAAAACCGTGGGCTTTGGAATCACCTCAAATGAAGTTACGAGCTAAAAGATATAATTGTTTTTCTGCCAGGGACTGATCTGCAAAAGAAATAATTGCCATCGGGTCCCTAAGCAGTACTGCGGCTAGGGCCTTCTCTGAAAATACGTTTTCCAGAAAGGAAAACGTATTCTGGCCCGATGTGTTTTCACTGATTGAAAATGCTTTCCTCTCCAGTACGCCTTCTCTTAAACGAAGACATAAACCGGCGAATCTGTCTCCACTTATCCACGCTGGCGCCTCCCTCTCTCACTGACGGGTAGGTCCCGCACCCTTCTCTCTCCTCCTCCTCCTTTCTTCTTCCTCTCCTCTGCTCTTCCTCGATGCATAGATAGGAGGCTTCGGCTCCGGCGGGCTCCGGCGCTCCGGTGAACTTCTCCGGCCGGCGAGTGGACGGGCGGGGTCACCGGCGACCGCCACATCTAGGGATGGGTCGCGCGAGCCTCGGGGATGGCCGGCGATGTGGCTACGGGCAGTGACAGAGGGCCGTGGCCATGGGCCATTGGGCAGCTACGGTGGGTAGGGAGGCTGGGCGAGGGGTTGGGCATGCTTGTAGGCGAGCGGCGAGTCCGTTGGTGATCTTAGACGGAGCCGGGGGAGGCTGGTGGCGCGTCATGGCCGTGGGCGGCGAGCTCCGGTCAATGAAGAGCTTCAGCAATGAAATTAGCCGGGCAAGGATGCAGGGGTGGTCTACGGTGGACGGCGTGTCCATTGGACAGCCCTACGTGGGCGGGGGAAGCCGGTGGCGCTCAAATTTAACCGAGGCCAAGGCGTGGCCGTGGTGGCCATGGAAGAAGGGCAGATGGCGCGATAGCATGAGGGCGTCGGCCGGTAATGGTCTAGGGGGGAAAGAGAGGTGAGGTGCGAGGATTAGAGGTCGAGGGGGTGCGGTATTTATAGGCCAGGAGAGCCATGGGGGTCCTGGCCTCGTCGGACTTGCCGCTGACGACCAGCCGGCGTGGTGTTGGCTGTTGGCTGGCCATGGGCTGGCCTTCTAGAAGGTGGTAGGGGCCAGGGCTAAGATGCAGACACGGCGGAAGAGCTGGGGGGCTGGACAACAAGGGGAGGTCACGGGCGCACAGTAGTGCACGCGTTTGGGGAGGTTGAGTGAGTGTGTGTGGGTATCTATCTTAGTCTCAGGTTGCACTAGTGCTGCTCTTCTTCTTCAAATCCTTTCTGTCAACAAGGCGTTTGTACTGGTTTCTGTTTGATCCACTCTGTGCTAAGCTAGGACTCCATGTCTGGTATACTTCTCATCCAATGTTGAAAAACTCCACCAAATTTGAACTCCATTAGATCCTTCTAGCTTGCACTTCCTTTACAACCAGAAAACTAGGGCAGAAGCACAAACTTGGTCCTGTGAATTTGTGTGGCTGTGAATGACCAAACTTGTGAGGTGTTTTTGTCACTAGTGACTACTGGATGTTGCCCAAATTATTTGGTAATTTTCAAAGCTACCAAAATGGTAGTTCCTTCACAACAGCAATCTAGGTCATATTGGTTCTGCTAATTAAAACAAGAACTTACCTTGCCCTAATTAATCCAATATTTTTACCAAATTTTAACATAGGCACATTGATCATCTCCAATTAATTTCATAATTTTCCATTCTGCCTAAGTAGTATTTGGATTTATTTCCCCATTGTGGCAGAAACTTGAATTGTTTTTGGAAGAGAAATATTGCATTGGACTTTGCAATATTTTGTCACTCCTTTGATCCAGATGGAGTGGAGAGTCTCTTCCAATATTTGGGGTGATCTAGCTCAACAAAGAAAGTGAAGTTCCTTTGTGGCAGACAGAGCTAGGCTTTCAAATTGCAGTTGCCTGGAATTTGGTATGGTTTAACCTTGGCTGTGATGTGATCCAGGTATAGCTACGGTGAGGTGAACTTTAGTTACAAATTTCATAAGAAAAAGTTTGGAAAAGAGTCCAAAGTCACTAACAACACAAAAAATAAAAAAGGTCTAATTTTTGGGGTGTTACAATCACACACATTTTATCATCAAGAACTGTGTGAGATGCAGTACAAAATATCTTGGAGAACCCTCATCTATGGCTTAAGCCGGAAGCTTCGTCGGCTATAGTCCACCACCGGCCCGTGAACCACACTTGCTGCCCAATATCATTTTACTGCTCAATCGTCATCGGTCAAAGATGGGGGGTTGACCCACGTCAGGAGGGCAACTTCGGTGGCCCACTCCGGCCAGAGCGCGGCCGCAGCCGCCATGAGCGCGCTTACAACCTCCATGAGCGCAGCCGCAATCTTCGACTGGGCGGCTGTGGTAGCCGAAAGGGCAGCTATTCCAGTTGAGATGGCGGCAGCAACATCTGTGACGGGGATAGCAAATGGCGAGAGCCGCACAACAGATGTCCATTCCTCGGCGACTGTCGTAGCCCTGATGGAGGCCGCCCACGCCCATGTGGAGGCCGCCCACACCCAGCTCGTGGTGGTCACTGCACAAATTGCACGAAGCTTCTCCAACACCGGTCGGCAACCCACTTCCGAAGAGTTGGCTATCGCCGAGAGCGCTCGAGCATCCGTCCATTCGTCGGCGGCATCCCTAGCCGAGATGGAGGCCGTCCACGCTCGGACCGCGGCCGCCCACGCCCAGCTCGTGGCGGCCTTTTTGAAGAGATGGCGGGCGCAGACAGCGAGATGCTTGCCGAGTATGTTATGATGGATGCCATGGAGCCCCTTCCCCAGGAGATCGTCAAGCGCAAGCTGGACATGGAGGAGGCGCCGGAGATCAACGAGCACCAGACGGAGTAGTAGTCTTTGTTTAGAGTGCCGGTCTTTTGTTAGAGTAATGTTTAGGTCAGCTAGCTCTGTTTAATTGCTGAACTTGCTCGATTAAGAAGTGTGGGTGTGTTGTAGGCTCTTTTGTGTAGCCAAATTATCCAATGACGTGGATGACCAGTGTAACGAGGGAAATTCGAACAAAAATTTGCACGTTCAAACTCATCACACACGGGGTAAGCCAGGTGAATCGTTTGTGATGTTCAGATATCGTACACAGTGCTGAATAAAGGATTGTATCTGATGACACTTTGCGCGCCAGTTTTTCGCTGCACCGAGCGAAAAATTTTGGCATCCGCGGAACCCCCTCCTCCTAACCAAAAGCCACATTTCCCCTGTTTCCGCCTTCCTTTCCAAGTTCAAACCTTCACTGCTTGCTTGCTGCGCCACCTCCTCGCCAGCGATGCTCCTTCCTGCTACTCGGCCTCATCGATCTAGTCAGGTAATCCACACCCGACCCCCATCCTCCTCCTCCTCCTCCTCCATCCCAACATACCCTGACCGTCGGCGCGACACCTTCCACCCAAATCATCACCCATCCTCCAAATAAGCGCCACCCAAAGCCATGGTGCACACAGTATAGCCAGGAGCTCACGGAGCATTTGGCAGCGGAGAAGCAAATCGCGGCCGCACGCGCGGATGAGCTCGCGATGGCTGCCATGCGTGCCGACCCCCAGATCTTGGAGGAGCACCTTGCCGTCGAGGCCACCATCGACGCCTCGCGCACCGACGCCGCCACGTGGTTGGCTGCTTTAAACGACAGTTCGTGGTGTTTTCTCGAGGCCACCGCCAGTGCCTTCGACGAATACTATGAAGTGTTTTCTCAGCGTGCCTGTGCTTACCTCAACTCCAGAGCCAGCAGGTTGGTGCCCGGAGTGGCTCAGGCGACTAACCACTACGAGGAGAGCACCCATGATGTGGAGGCCTCACCCTCTTCCAAGTTTAAGGAGCCCATCGTCATCGATATCTCCAACGATGAGGTGTAGCTTATTTTTTAGCTTACTATAAGGACCTATGTTCAGCTAGCTATGCCGGTTAAGCATGTTTGGTTTACTTGTTGCATGTGCTGCTCCTGCCTTTCCTTTAGAAATTCTAGTGAATTGTCCTATGTAATGTTATACTATGCAATCTGATCTTCTAGTATTATGTTCTATATATTCTACAATGTGGTGATCAGTTAACTGTTTGGTTCATTTGTTGTGATGTTCAGTTAACTATTTGGTTCAATTCTGTAGTGCGATGTTCAATTCTTGTGGGTACAATTTTGGCTTGTTATGCATGTGAGAAATAAATCGAATTTGGTTGTACTAAATACATGAGAAACATATACAATTGCTATATTTCAAAGTTGTTAAGCATGCTTGGTTTGGTTAACTGTCTGATCTTCTAGTATATTCGATTGTGCAATGTGGTGCTCAGTTAACTGTTTGGTTCATTTGTTGTGGTGTTTAGTTAACTGTTTGGTTCAATTCTGCAATGCAATATTCAATTGTTGTGGCCACAATTTTGTACTGTTATGCATGTGAGAAATAAATCGAATTTGGATGTACTAAATACATGAGAAACATATACAATTGCTATATTTCCTAGTTCTTAAGCATGCTTGGTTTGGATAACTAGCTTTTCCATGTGGCTCAAATTAGTCTGCTGGATCTGCAATGTGTTTATTATTCATCAACATATTTTACTGATAGTATGCCAACTCTCACTTAACCTGATCAATAACTAACTTATATGTGTTGCAGGGAAACTATGGGAGGCACTGAGGTTTATCATCGAGGTTTGCGCAAGCATGGTCCTTTGGCTAATAGCACATTATTGTGCAATTGAAAGAACCGTTCTAATATTTAGGTTTTTAACAATTTGGTCTTGCACATGTAGGTCCTGCTGTGAGAGGTTTTGACCCACTGGTCGATCCATTTTGCATATGGGGAAATGAGATGTCCATGAATATCAGTCAAGTCAAGAAACTCAGAAAGATTGTTAGGATAAAGAAACTAGCGACGAAAAACAACAAGATCTTTGTGTGCACAATGAAGAAGACATCGGTCAACAACAGGATGGTACTAACTCTTATACCTTGTTTGTTTATTGCTTTGCGCCATTTCAAAATTTAGAGAAGATATTTATGCATATCTTTGTTTTCAGGCCTTTCCAAAGCAGTTCACCGATGATTACCTCTCAAACCACCTGTATGGTGAAGAGGCGAGGAAGGTATTCATACAACACCCATGGTACAATATTGAAGTCTTCCTCAAGAGGACAAAGGATGGGCGGTCAATCATCCACAGGCACTGGCCTAAAGTTGCAAGCACCTTCAACATCATTGAAGGCTCAATATTTGCCTTCCGCTTCATCAGTTTGCCAGATGAGATTCATCTATCTATCTACCATCTATGATGCTAATTTCCAAAGGTTTTAGATGTTGCATGTGAAACTTGGTGTTGTTGTGTAATGGGGTAGCAAGCTATACGCCTATATGGTGTAACTGAGTGCTGAAGCTATATGATGTTGTACTCTGATGTATTTCAATTATGAAATCGTGGTTGCCGTAATACGAAAATGAAATATACTGTGTGTTTAATATGAAATGTCAATTTGATTACTAAATGGATTAAAAATAATAGGCCAATTAGCCTGCTTATTGGGTTTTTCTATTGTAGACGGTTATTGAGACAAAACCGTGGGCGATGACCTTAGACAACCAACACAATTTCTGGGAAGTAAACGTATTGGATCAATGAACAATCACACACGATTTCCTCTGGACAACCGATTGCATTAGGCCACCTTGCACAAACGTTTTCCACATAAAAAGTGTGTGTGATGGACAGCCTATGCCATACAGTTTCTTCCAGTCACTGTGGGTGATGCATTCAATAACGCAAACGATAAATTATAAATATCATTTGCGATGGCAGCGCTATCACAGACGATGTGATGTGGCAAATTGTGTGTGATGTACATACGAACGGAAACGTTTGTCTGGGATTAACTGTGTGGGATGCTAAGTATATCTCACACCATTGGGCATGTATAATTGTCTGCGATGGTTCGCCCGATCACACACGAGCTCTTTTTTCCCAGCGTGTGTGACCGTAGGACCTATCGCCGACGGTTTCTAGGTCGTGTGGGATGGACCCGCCTATCACACACACAGGCAAGGCGACGGTTTAAAACTCTATGACGGAAAGGGGGTAAAACCCGTTTGTATAGCACTCGCCTGCACTAGTGGCCGTATAGTCTGGTGGTTTTTTAGAGCACTCGAGATCTGGTTGCCTATGAGAACCGTGTGCGCTGACACTATTGTGCGTTGCGTTCTGATTGGCCGGAACCCCAGCCACACGGATCGTGCATGTGCACCGTAGGATGAACCGCAATCGAACGGCAAACCACATCCCTCTCATCACACTCGTGTAGCTGTAGCTGGGATTTGATTTATATGCGCTAAATGTCAGATAAATGCTATAAAGTGCTTAAATATAGCAAACGAGTCCTGAAATTCACAAAAAAATCAAATCTAGTGGCCGATGGTGCTTGCGCATCGTGTAAATAATTTGGACGTGAAATGATGAAGTCACCGTAAATTCAAGTCCAAATTGCCATTTATCATTTTGGAAATGGTGATTCTTCTTGTGAGATGCTCTCATTTTCATGGTTATCTTTACAACTTGTGCTAGAATTTACCATTTTTTACCACATAATACCGAGGTCATATCACGGCACCATGCCAGGTGTCATTTTTTTCAGGCACGTTTTTTGTTTTCTAGAGTTAAAAAACTAATAAACGACACATATGTGGTTCACTCTTGCCACACATATCCTTGAAATATTTCCCCATTCCTCGTAAAAGGCATGAAAATTTACTAAATACAACAAGCATGATTTTCCAAATCGTTTTGTGCACTTTTTCATGTACCGATTGTGCGAAATTGAATTATGTGCATTAATGCCTAGAAAATGCACATAATGGCCCAAATATAGTAAATTAGCCCGGAAAGTGCCAAATTTGAACACGGTGCATTCTAGGGTGTATGTTGATCATAGAAAAAAAATCAAGGACAAACAACGAAGGAAATTTGGATTCCCCGTCAAAATTGGTGATTTCCCTCTCGAAACCTCAAAACTTCCTTTGTGATGGTTCAATTTATGAAGAGCGCGTATAACGACATTAGCCGAACCTTCTCCAAAATTTACCACAGCATGCTGAGGTCATACCATGGCACCATGCGAGGTGTCACGTTTTTCAAGCACGTTTTTCAATTTTCTAGAGTTGAAAAACCAATAAACGACACGTTTGTGGTTGACTCTTGCCACACATGTCCTTGAAATCTCTCCCCATTCCTTGAAAAAGGCGTGAAAATTTACTAAATACCAGAAGCATGATTTTCCAAACCGTTTTTGTGCACTTTTTCATGGACCGATTGTGCGAAATTGAATTATGTGCATTAATGCCTAGAAAATGCACATAATGGCCCAAATATAATAAATTAGCCCGCAAAAGAGCCAAATTTGAACACAGTGCATTCTAGGGTGTATGTTGAACATAAAAAAACTCAAGGACAAACGATGAAGCAAATTTGGATTCCCCTTCAATCTTGGTGATTTCCCTCCCGAAACCACGAAACTTCCTTTGTGATGGTTCAAATTGTGAAGAGCGTGCATAACAACATTAGCCGAACCTTCTCAAAAATTACCACAGCATGCTAAGGTCATACCAGGGCACCATGCCAGGTATCATGTTTTTCAGGCATGTTTTTCAATTTTCTAGAGTTCAAAAACCAATAAACGACACGTTTGTAGTTGACTCTTGCCACACATGTCCTTGAAATCTCTCCCCATTCCTCGTAAAAGGCATGAAAATTTACTAAATACCACAAGCATAATTTTCCAAACCGTTTTTGTGCACTTTTTCATGGACCGATTGTGCGAAATTGAATTATGTGCATTAATGCCTAGAAAATGCACATAATGGCCCAAATATAGTAAATTAGCCCGGAAAAGAGCCAAATTTGAACACAGTGCATTCTAGGGTGTGTGTTGATCGTAGAAAAAGACTCAAGGACAAACGACGAAGGAAATTTGGATTCCCCTTCAAGCTTGGTGATTTGCCTCTCGAAACCACAAAACTTCATGGGTGATGGTTCGATTTATGTAGAGCTTGTATAACGACATTAGCCAAACCTTCTCAAAAATTTACCACAGCATGCTGAGGCCATACCATGGCACCATGCCAGGTATCATGTTTTTCAGCCATGTTTTTCAATTTTCTAGAGTTGAAAAACCAATAAACGACACGTTTGTGGTTGACTCTTGCCACACATGTCCTTGAAATCTCTCCCCATTCCTCGTAAAAGGCATGAAAATTTACTAAATACAACAAGCTTGATTTTTCAAACTGTTATTGTGCCCCTTTTCATGCACCGATTGTGCGAATTTGAATTATGTGCATAAATGCCTAGAAAATGCAAATAATGGCCCAAATATAGTAAATGAGCCTGGAAAAGTGCCAAATTTGAACAAGGTGCATTCTAGCATGTATGTTGATCGTAGAAAAAAACCCAAGGACGAACGACCGAGGAAATTTGGATTCCCTTCAAATCCTTGTGATCTATTATCGCACACGGTTCATTTTTGTTGCCTGTGAGAACCGTGTGCGCTGAATCTACTATGCGCTGCATTCTGATTGGCTGGAACCCCAGCCATGCGGATCGGGCGTGTGCACCATAGGATGCACCGCAATCCACATCCCTCTCATCACACCCATGTAGCTGTAGCTGGGATTTGATTTATATGCGCTAAATGTGAGGTAAATGCTATAAAGTGCTTAAATATAGCAAACGAGTCCTGAAGTGCGTAAAAAAATCAAATCTAGCGGATGATGGTGCTTGCGCACCATGTAAATAGTTTGGACGCGAAACGATGAATTCACCCTAAATTCAAGTCCAAATTGCCATTTATCATTTTGGAAACGATGGTTCTTCTTGTGAGATGCTCTCGTTTTCAAGGAGTTATCGTTACAACTTGTGCCAGAATTTACCATTTTTTTACCACAGAATACCGAGGTCATATCATGGCACCATGCCACGTGTCATGTTTTTCAGGCACGTTTTTTGTTTTCTAGAGTTAAAAACCAATAAACGACACATTTGTGGTTGACTCTTGCCACACATATCCTTGAAATATCTCCTCAATCCTCATAAAAGGCATGAAAATTTACTAAATACCACAAGCATGATTTTCCAAACCATTTTTGGGCACCTTTTCATGGACCGATTGTGCGAAATTGAATTATGTGCATTAATGTTTAGAAAATGCACATAGTGGCCCAAATATAGTAAATTAGCCCGGAAAAGTGCCAAATTTGAACACGGTGCATTCTAGGGTGTATTTTGATCGTAGAAAAAAAGTACAAGACAAATGACGAAGGAAATTTGGATTCCCCTTCAAAATTGGTGATTTCCCTCTTGAAACCACGAAACTTCCTGGGTGATGGTTTGATTTATGAAGCGCGTGTATAACGACATTAGCTGAAGCTTCTCAAAAATTTACCACAACATGCTGAGGTCATACCATGGCACCATGCCAGGTATCATGTTTTTCAGGCATGTTTTTCAATTTTCTAGAGTTGAAAAACCAATAAACGACACGTTTGTGGTTGACTCTTGCCACACATGTCCTTGAAATCTCTCGCCATTCCTCGTAAAAGGCATGAAAATTTACTAAATAACACAAGCATGATTTTCCAAACCGTTATTGTGCACCTTTTTGTGCACCGATTGTGCGAATTTGAATTATGTGCATAAATGCCTAGAAAATGCAAATAATGGCCCAAATATAGTAAATGAGCCTAGAAAAGTGCCAAATTTGAACAAGGTGCATTCTAGGATGTATGTTGATCGTAGAAAAAAAACTCAAGGACGAACGACCAAGGAAATTTGGATTCCCTTCCAATCTTGGTAACATTAATCACACACGGGTTGTGTTTACGAAATGTTGCCTTCGCAGCGCATTATTTTGGCGCAGAAAACCCTCACCAGCACGTCAGAAAAGAAAAGAAAACCCTCACCCCCTCCCCTCCTTCGTCCTCACTCGCACTGCACTCCTTCACAACTCTACATGTCAACTTGTATCGCCGCGGCCACCCCTTAGCTCGACGACTGTTGCCGGCGGGCGGCGGGCGCGCGCCAAACGGCACAGGATTTCGCCTCTGCAGCTTGGCGCCACCTATCTGCACTGACTTGCGCCGATGTCATCGTTGCTCGTTCTCGACAGGTCTACCCAAATCTTTGATCTCGACGGCGCCCCTCGCAGCCGGCTGCCACCAACAAAGGAAACCACATTTTGTTTCTTCCCCTCACCGATGCCTATCGGCACCGGGTTTCTCGACTCTGGTTGATTGGGGTTTTCTGTGGGATTTTCCGCGGGCTTGGGCCAGGGTTTTTTTTCTCTCTTGGAGAACAAGGTAATTAATTTAGCGAAATATTCGCTCATCTCTTATCGCAGTACATCTATCCTTGTTAATCACCCGGCGAAAATCGTCGTGGATTCATTTTTCTTATAGCTGATTCGAGGGTTTTCATTAAAGTGTCCACAGTGCAATGACAAATCAGGCCAGTGTGGTCGCGGCCAGTCGGACAAGAAGTTCTATCTCACCATACCAAATGACTTCAGGGAGCGCACGGTATGTTCAATCTCATCCTACCACGGTTGGCATGGCCCAATTTTATGAACATATACCATATATTGCTATATTTTGATAAAAGTTGCGACATACACCATTGATGTGAAAGAGGATTTTTTCTAAATTAGGCAAATTAATGATGTGTTGTCTTTCAGTTACTCTCATATTTGCATGAAATCTTGGTTACATTATCTGTTTAATTATATATTTTTGTACTTTGCTTTTAGCTATTGTTCTGTCCTCTTGATAACCCACAAGTATAGGGGATCAATTGTAGCTTTTTTGATAAATAAGAGTGTTGAACCCAACGAGGTGCTAAAGGTAGAATTAATATTCCCTTGAAGTTCTATCGACCACCGATACAACTCTACGCACACTTAGCGTTCGCTTTACCTAGAACAAGTATGAAACTAGAAATACTTTGTAGGTGTAATGCTAGAACTACTTTGCAAGAATAAAACTAGGAGTACTTTGCGAGAATAAAACTACGAGTAATTTGCAAGATAATAAAAGTTAGTTGATTAGTAGAAAGCTTTTGTAACACAAGATGATGATTTGTCCCCGGTAATCATTATTGCAATTTTATATGAGGAAGAGGCATGAGCTAACATACTTTCCGTACTTGGATCATATGCACTTATGATTGGAACTCTAGCAAGCATCCGCAACTACCAAAGATCATTAAGGTAAAACCCAACCATAGCATTAAGTAACAAGTCCCCTTTACTCCCATACGCAACAACCCCCTTACTCGGGTGTAAGCTTCTGTCACTCTAGCCGCCCACTATAAGAGAATTATGAACGTATTGCAAACCCTACAGCGGGAATCCCTCATGCTTGTGCGACACGGAGGGAACCATAGGACAGCACCAAAATAAAACATACAACTCAAACCAATCACGATCATCAATCAACCCATAGGCCAAAAAGAATCTACTCAAACATCATAGGATGGCAACACAGCATTGGATAATAATATGTAGCGTTAAGCACCATGTTTAAGTAGAGATTACAGCGGGGAGAAGAGGTGTTACACTGCTGCATAGAGGGGGTGAGAGTTGGTGTTGACGGCGGCGAAGTTGTTGGTGTAGATTGTCGTCACGATGATTGCCCCAGCGGCGTTCCGGCGCCACCGGGAGAGAGGGGGAGAGAGCCCCCCTCCATCTTCTTCTTCCTTGGCCTCCCCCCTAGATGGGAGGAGAGTTCCCCCTCTGGTCCATGGCTGCCATGGATCCCGGAGGGGAGGAGCCCCTCCGAGATTGGATATCTCTCTCTGTTTCTCTTCTGTTTCGCGTCCCCGTTTTCTGGCCTTTCACCGTTTCTTAAATATCCAAAGATCCATAACTCCGATTGCGCTGAAATTTTAACAGAATTTTTTTTCTCAATATAAGCTTCCTTGTGGCCGAAGAAGGACCCCAATTGACTTACGGTGTGCCCACAAGGCAACACCACGCGGCTAGGGGGGGTCGCGCCAAGATGCCTTGTGGAGGCTGTGGGCCTCCGTTTGCGTTGATTCCACCTCCCAAAAATCACATATATTCCAAAATAATTCTCCGTAAAAATTTATCACGTTTGGACTTCGTTTGATATGGATTTTCTACGAAACAAAAAACAAGCAGAAAACAGGAACTGACACTGGGCACTGGATCAATATGTTAGTCCAAGAAATCATATAAAATGTTGCCAAAAGTATGTGTAAATTGTAGGATATTGGCATGAAACAATAAAAAATTATAGATACGATGGAGATGTATCACCTCTCAATTATTCCCATATTTGCATGTAACGATCTTAATTATCATTTCCCACAGTACATCCCTTGCTTTGCAAAAACACGTGTACAAGGAAATCTTGGCCTTTACTTTGTTGATGACTCCATGGATGTCATATTGACCATGCAGCATGGATTTACAATGACAGTTAGGGTAAAGGTTGATAAAGATGGTGAATCCTATTTTGATGCGGACCTTTGGAGAAAATTTTCTATGTTTTATGTACTGAATGCTAGCAATAAAATTCTAGTGCGTGCACCACAGTCTGGTCAAATAAACATGGATGTTTACTTCCCCAACTTCATCAGCCGACCACAGTCTGATCGTGGTTAGTGTTCTTTCAACTTTCTCCATGTGGTCATATTACTTATTAGCAAAATTAAAGTAATTGTTCTGACTAAATGATCACTATTTGAGCAACCAATTGGGATTTCATTTTCTGACTTTGTTCCTTGCCAGTAACATCTTCCAATTACCAATTTATGCCCACTATTTTTCTGCCATGTTCTGACTAAATAATCCATTTCCACCTTTTAAGTAGGATATGTTGGATGCATAGTTAACAAACTGTATGTTACTCGGCATACCAAATTTCACTAGAAAGACTTGGAGCTTGTCATAAAATTTGTTGATAATCTGAAAGACCTAGCACATCATATGAACGCTAGATTTGGGATGGGAGTAAATCTACCACTGGGCACACATTGAACAAGACCAATTGTGTGAACAAAATGCTGGTACAAAGTCTTATTTGTATGTTGTTGTTCATAAACTATATATAGCTTTAACGATATGTTACAATTGGTTTTTATTCTTCATTGCAACAAAAATTGCCCGCTGCAGCTATTCCTGAATTGATTTGCCGACGTGGTCAAATTACACTTGTGCCTGCTAAGAATGCCAAAGTGATTGCAAGGTACTACATTTCCCGCACAAATGGAACCATTCAAATTAATAGGTTCTCGGTTGTCCTGGCAATGCATCCACATTTGAAAATCGGAGACACTGTTACACTCATGCTCTACGGAGGCAGAGGAGGGATCTTCCTTTTCATTGACGAGATGCCGAGTCGTCGTGATCAAGCTGCTTCTAGCAGATAGTTGTGGTCATTGGCCCTCTGCTTCTTAAAATGCGCTACTTGTTACTATCTTTAGTATGTAAATATGGACCATATGGTTGTCTTGTTCAGTTCGGAATTTTCATGGAAAGTATTAGTATCACTTTTTGTTGAATAGTGTCACCACTATATGTTACTCAAATGTTGTTTTTCAGGTTCTTAAATTTTCATGGAAAGTATTAGTATCTCACAAAGTTCATTTAGTTTAAGCACGTGCCCGGTAGAGTAGAGGATGTCCATGTTTTAGAAGTGGCGATCAGTATCGATGTCCAAAAGGCATTTGCATATTAATTGTCCATATTGCAAAATGAGATAATATATATATAGGCCAGCCCATACAATTGACATATTTGACATGCATGAACAAATCAATCGAGCATATATATGCTCAAATTGGTCCAGTGCCTAGTTCAAGGAGTAATTTACAAACCATTAGCTCCCTAATTTATATCAATATAATGAACCACGCGCGCACAAAAGAGCTACTGCCCCTGACGTGGACCCAGCACGCACAGCTGCCATCGTCCATCATCGTCTCGATCCAGGGCTTAGGAGGAGAGGAGGTCCCCAAGTCGATGACATACACCTTGATTGATCGAGGCTGGGGCAGCCTCGACATCGGTGATCGCCAGTACTGCCTCGGGCGCAGCTCTCACCAGGGTTGCCACGACCGCCGGTTCTGCGTACATCGTCCCGACGGCCGACGAGACGATATTGGCTCTCGCTAGGGCTGTCGTCATGGCCCCCAGGCGTACCCCGGTGATGTCCGGCGCTGCGCCCTCCTCCATCTGGGACATAAGCCCGCGCCTTTGCGGCGCCGCCACTGCCGCAGTTGTCCTTGTGTCGTCGCGGTTCCTGCTCCACCGCCCGCACCATCCTCCACACTCTGCGCCGAGCCTGCAGTATCGTCCGATGGCGATCCCTAGCCGCTTTCAGGACGACCCTGGCTAACCTTGTGGCTTGCTTTTACCGCATTTCCTGCCTCCTCTGTCTGTTGTCGAGAGAGGCGGCGGCATGGCCGTCGACCGCAAAGCCGACCATCGTGCCGGCAGCCTCGTCCGCCGTCGCCCAACTCCATCCTGTCATCGGCCGTTGGGGCTGGGTATGCCGGTATGTGTGGGTAACTAGCTAGCAAGGGGATCAGTAGTGAGTCGCCACCGCCGGCCATTGTTGTGGTTATTTATAGCTAGCAGCTGGCTAGGGGATTGGGGATTTTACAATTTACCCCTGTGGCTGGTGCTTGCGCGGGAAGCCTTCGTTGGAGCGCGGGAAGACTAAGTGGAGCACACAATTCCCAGCACTCAACCGTATGTGGTGTCACGTGTTATAACACACGTGTTAACATAAGGAAACGTATGTGTAACATACAAATCATTCACACACGAGTACTCGCACAACGCATCGTGTGCGATGCTCCTAGCCATCGCAAATAACTCGTTTGCATTTTCAAAGGTTTTTCTACACACATAATCGCACACAAAACAACTGTAGCAACTATCAGCAACGGTTAGGGACACAATAAATATCCTCTCTTCGCTCTCTATCATCTCTTTCCTCTCGTAGCCCCCAAATATGACCTTCTTCTCCCCTCTGTCCTCGCCTCCACAAAATCCTCCATATTACACATGTCCTCAAAAACTAGAACCACCCTCTCCATCGAGGAAGGCACGGGGGTGACGCAGCTCATACGCGCGCACGAGCCCGCGTTGGTGGCGGCAGTAAGAACAGATGATGGTGCCGCAGCCTTGGCGGCAAGCGCGGTAGAGTCGGCAGCTGTAGCAGAACTGTTGGGGGCATGCACGGTTCTGTACACGGAACGCACAGATGAGTACGCGGCCAGTACGGCACGCGCTGATGCGGCCGCCATTGCCTTGGCGGCACGCACGGATTTGGCCGTGGTAAGGGCGGCAGCCTCGTTAGAGTCTGCTAGAGCTCTAGCAGCATGCACAGATGATGTCTTTGCTGTTTATGGCTGCTTGGAACATGTCCATCAAGGCAGCGTCGCACGCGCGCGTTTGGCCGTGGACGGGATTTTCCCAGAGCCCGGAGATACTGTGATGGAGTTGGAGCAGAGGAATGGCCGAGCCTATGAAATGTTCAAGGACATGGTCGTCGCCAACCCGAATCTGGATCCTTCCGTCTGAGAGAGGATTTTGCATCAGTGTAGAGAATATTTCAACATCGACGCACCAATAGGCCAGCCCCGCAACAACGCCGATGAGAAGCTATTTATATTGTGCTGTTTTCTTAACCTTGCTGATATGTAATGTGTCACTGCATCTAGTGCCCCCTTAGTGGTTTTCGAGTATTGAAGACAAATGGGTTAAGGAACTATTGTGTTTGTGAGTATACACAGGTGTTATAGTCCCTGAAGATTTGGTTTAACCTACGGAAGTCGACCCCTAAAATGTATTTCTTCAAGTGAAGAATTTGGTGCGGCCTTTGAAGAAATTGATGTGAAGACTTGTAAGCTTGAAGACTTTTTTTTCATAGTTACTTTTTTCTTCTTGTTTGAGTCATAGGAAAAACCGTACTGTTAAAGGGGGTCTAGGTGATACATGAATCACATTTCCAAAGTGTTGCTCAAACCTATGCCACAACCTACCGCTTCGAGTGAAGCCTTTGGAAATCTCCGGCAGTGCTGACGAATTTGTTGGCGACAGAGACGCGGTTCTTCTGGTCACTGACGAATTTGGTTTGACTAAGGAGTTAGGATTTCGCCAGTGTGATCTGCCTATCGTGAGGAAATTGAGTGCCCCGACGAATTTGAGAGTTCAAATTTCCGACCATTGTTGCGATGTGTGCCAGCTGTCGTGTGGATCGTTGTCCTGACAACGGTCATGTTCGAAGGGGCATTTATGACAATTCATGTCGGGTTGCCCCTGGCTATAAATAGGCGCCCCCACAACCATTAGTTTGTTGGCTGCTCTAGAGAGAAATTGACACTTGTCATTTGAGAGCAACCCTTCCTCCAACGACTTTGTGAGAACCCAAGTGAGGAAAAACCCAACCAGAGCCAAAGTGATTGAGCATAACTGAAATAGTTGATATGTGTGATCCGACGCCTGTTACCTTTGAAGACTGCCATTCTTCCAGACGGTTAGGCGTCAAGTTCTGAGCACCCAAGAGCAATTGTGGTGTGCTAGTGAACTAGTCTGTGAAGGTTTGGAAGTCTACCTTGAAGACTTACCACGAGTGATTGGGCGAGGTCTAAGTGATCTTAGCTCAGGAGGAATATGGTGAGGACTAAGTGTCTTCAGAGTTCAAACTCAGCCGCCTCAACCAGACGTACAGTTGATACAGCAACTGGAACTGGTCTACCAAATCGCTGTGTCTTCACCGAGCCTACCTGGTTTCAAATTCCTCAACCCTGTTATTTTTTGTTATTCCGCTGCTGAAGAATCTGTCATCTACCTTTCGAAGAATTTGGACAGGAGACTTTCATCATGTTCTATTTCGCTTCTTCGGTTCATCTTCTGTATACCTGATTGCTTGTATGATTGCATGTTCTTCACCTACATCTATCTTATATGCATGATTTACATTTCTGTGACGAGGTAGTTTGATTCTTGTTTCTATTTCTTCACTATAATTTTTGTCAAAGTCTTTGGAGTTTGACGAATTTCTAAAAATCTTCCATTCACGGATTCACCCCCCCCCCTCTAGGAGTAAACCTGCGCTTTCAATTGGTATTAGAGCAAGGTACTCCCTTGTTCTGTGTGATTTTGGTTTAACCACCTGGAGTTTTAGTTATATCGACCACAGGTATGATCAAGGTATCCGCTACGTGCCCCATCTTCGACTGGTTACAACTGTGATACTTCATATTCCTCTGATGAGTCATTTGACTCCAACTATAAACTGTTCAAAAATCAGAATGGTGAAGTATTTGCCAAATTTGTTGGTACTAACTACGGGAATGGTTCACCTGTGAAGAAAATCTGGGTGCCCAAAAGTCTTCTGGAAAATCTTTAGGTGAATGTCATCATGACACCACCGATGAAGAAGAAACACCCCAGAGAAAATTCTTCACATGGACCAAAGTGGTCAAATAGACGCAGACCTACTTATGGTCGTGCTAATGCCTTTATTTCGCAGGGAAACAACAATCGGTCTGATGAATATGTGCATTATTCTTCAAACCATTATGTTCACAAATCCTCGAAGAATTTCTCAGCATATTCATTTGAATACTCTAACCCCCCTGTGAAGAGGAATGCATATTCTTTAATGCCTAAATTCTTTATCAATGCGCTTTGTTACATTGCTTCTCTGCCACCCATTCAGATGTGGGTGGTTAAGAAGAAGAACTAATCTCTTCTGCAGGGTCAGGTCTTCAGACGAAAATAAACGTCTGATGAATTTGCTGAAGACCTGAAAAATACTTGTTGTGACGCAAGTTAATCATGATGAAATGAATTCCTCATTTCTCTCGTCCCCAATGCAACTGAAATTACTATCACTTGATGAAATTTTCTGACGAAATTGAATGTCATATTCTTCACATCTAAAGTATATGAATTTGTAAGTCGGACTAATGCTCATGCAGGATGACACACCCAAAGCCACTGAATGGGTCATGGACAGTGGCTGCACTAATCACATGACTGGTGATAATAATTTACTCACTGATGCTCCCCTTACTCCGTCACATCTGAAGCATATCACATACGCCAACAAAGGAAAAAGCAAGGTGTTAGGTCTACGTAAGGTTGCTATCTCAAAGGATCGGCACATGGAAAAAGTGATGCTTATTAAATCCCTTGGATACAACCTCATGTCTGTCTCAATGCTTTGTGGTCTTGATATGACTGTCATCTCTGGCAAATATAGATGCACTGTGCTGTTGGACTCTGACAAATCCAAATTCTTCGAAGGCTTTAGGAGAGGTGACTTGTATATTGTAGATTTCTCAACAGGTCCTCAGCCTGCCACATGTCTACTGGCAAAAGCTTCAGAATGCTGGCTATGGCATCGACATCTTGGACATGCTGGCATGAGGAATTTAAGCACTCTCATCAAGAAGAAGCACATCATTGGCGTCGAGGGTGTCAAATTCATCAAGCGTCAAGATCAAGCACATCAGGAGCGACAATGGCACCGAGTTCAGGAACATAGGTCTTGGTGATTATCTTGATGAACTTGGTATCACTCATGAGCTCTCTGCTCCCTATACGCCTCAGCAGAATGGAGTCCTGGAGCGCAAGAACCGAACACTCATCAAGATGGCTCGCACTATGCTTGATGAATACAAGACTCCTCATCGTTGGTGGCCTAAGGCAATTGACACTGCATGTCACATCATCAACCGCGTATATCTTCACAAATTCCTCAAGAAGACCTCTTATGAGCTCCTCACTTACAAGAAACCCAACGTGAGTTATTTCAAAGTCTTCGGTGCTAAATGCTGGATAAGAGATCCTCATCACAGTTCCAAATTTGCACCGAAAGAACATGAGGTTTTTATGCTTGGTTACGAAAAGGACTCGCACACCTACAGAGTCTTCAACACCTATCACAACAAGGGTGTTGAAACTGTAGATGTGCGGTTCAATGAATCTAACGGCTCGCAAAGAGAGCACCTGCCTCCTGTGCTAGATAAAATGCTTCTCGAGGAATCCATCAAGTTAATGGGCACTGGTGAAATTGTGCCCAGTGAAGAAACATCTGCTGATGAAGTGATCATTCCTCGTCGTGAAGAAACTGCTGATCCTGAAGAAAATGATGTTGAGGATAATGCTCAACAAAATCAATGCACCAAGTCCCCTCAATCGCTCAAGAGCTTCACATTTGGCTAACTTTTGTGGGCACTATACCTTTGTCTCTATCTCAGAGACCACCAAAGTTGATGAAGCATTTTTGAAGCCATTCGTATACTTCTTGCATATGCTAACCATCATGTTATCCTCTTATATCAAATGGAGGTGCAAAGTGCATTCCTCAACGGTAAACTTGTGGAAGAAGTATATGTTGCTCAACCCCCAGATTTTGAGGACCCAAAGCATCCAGACAAAGTCTTCAGACTCAACAAGGCTCTCTATGGCCTCAAGAAGGCCCCGAGGGCTTGGCATGACACACTGAAGGAGTTCCTGAAGAAAAAGGGTTTCAAACCCAGTTCACTTGACCCTACTATTTTCACAAAATCTTATGATGGTGAACTGTTCATATGCGAAATATATGTTGATGATATTATCTTTGGTTCCACTAACAAGCGATACAGTGATGAATTTACATATATGATGCATGAAGAATATCAGATGTCTAAGATGGGGGAGTTAAAATTCTTCCTCGGTCTTCAAATTCATCAACAACCCAATGGCATCTTCATTTCCTAGGAGAAATATCTCAAAGACTGCCTGAAGAAATTAGGCATGCAAGACTGCAAAGGCCTCAAAATACCAATGCCGACAAATGGTTAACTCTGCACTGATGAAAATGGTAAAGATTTCGATCAGAAGGTATATCGCTCCATCATTGGTTCGCTGCTTTACCTATGTGCATCTTGCCCAGATATTATCCTTAGCTTTGTATGTGTGCCCGATTTCAAGCGGCACCGAAGGAATCACACCATGAGGCTGTAAAGCGAATTCTTTGATATTTAGCTCACACACCAATGCTTGGATTATGGTATCCCAAGGGCTCATCTTTTGATCTAGCTGAATTTTCTGATTCTGATTATGCTGGAGATCGCATGGACCGCAAGTCAACCTCAGGCACCTGTCATTTCCTTCGATGATCTCTTGTTTATTGGTCCTCGAAGAAGCAGAACTGCGTATCACTTTCCACAGCAGAGGCTGAGTACATTGCCGCTGGTGCCTGCTACTCTCAGTTACTATGGATGAAGCAAACCCTCAAGGATTATGGCGTTAACCTGAAGAAAGTACCTGTCTACTTCGACAATGAGAGTGCTATCAAGATCGCCCACAACCCAGTGCAACACTCAAGGACGAAACACATTCAGATTCGTCACCATTTTCTTCGTGATCATGTGTTGAAGGAAGACATCGTCATCAATCACGTGAAGACTGAAGACCATCTTGCAGATATCTTCACTAAGCCCTTGGATGAGAGAAGGTTTTGCATGTTGCGGTGTGAGCTAAACATCCTAGAATCTTCGAATGTCCTTTGAAAAGGACACACATCCTAACGCTTATGCATTTTTGATGACTTTGATGCACAACACACGAAGTAACGTATTTCTTCAATCAATGAAGACTTACCCTCTAAGTGTGAATAAATTAATGAAGAATTTGATTCTCAGAACCCTACGACAATTGTACGCGGTGTCTGAAATCATTATAATTCTTATACAGTGGGTAATGCCACTACCATCTTCTAGACATTCTTCAATTTGAGTTTTTGTCATTTGCAATTTCGTCAAACTTTTCAAATTCGTCATTTGAGGTTGTTCTTCGTTGCTTGAGCTAATTCTTCCTATATATAGGATGACCGTTTGGGGCACTTAGGTGCTCCGGCTCCTTACCTAGATGTCGTTGGATCAAACTTGATCTCGTTGTCAAGATGGGTAGATTTTGCATGCATACTTGCATTATTACTTTCCTATTTGTTTGCATGGCATTACTTCTATGGAAAGTAATAAAGGTTGCATAATCGATACGTGCCACTATTTGCCCCTCCATGATAGGAAATTGAAATTAATTATTTAACATACTCGTTGCCATGTATGGCAGGTGTATAATAATTAATTAAAAAATACCATGCAACATTTTTAGCACGTACACCAACACATACATATTTTTATTGGGTATAACACCAACACATATGTATTTTCAATGGCTATAACACCAACACGCACATATTTCCATTAGGTATAATACCCATTAACTGATATCACGGTCTAAACACTGTACATGTGGGTATCTCGGGTACATGTACCACTTATAAAATTTGTGGCATTGATGGAAATATACAAAAAAAATCACATCAAGATATGTATATTTATGTGTATATTTTTATTGGGTATAACACCAACACATCCATATTCATTTGTATATTCACATTGAGGTGTGTATATTTATGTGTATGTTCACATCGAGGTATGTATATTTATGTGTATATTTTCATTGGGTATAGCGTCAACATATACTTATTAAAATGTATGATATTTATGTGTATATTTTCATTGGGTATAACATCAACGCATACAAATTTGCGTTAGGTATAAAACCCACTAACTGATATCACGGTCTAATAACATATACACATAGGTATCTTGGGTACATGTACATATATACGTACCCAAGTATAAGTGTTCAGACTATTTTTGTTACGGAAAGCAACCATTGACTATTTATGTGTATATTTTCATTGGGTATAACATCAACGCATACAAATTTGTGTTAGGTATAACACCCACTAACTGGTATCATGGTTTAATAACATATAGACGTGGGTATCTCGGGTACATTTACATATATACGTACCCAAGTATAAGTGTTCAGACTATTTTTGTGATGGAAAGCAATCATTGACTATTTAGGATAGTAGTACATGTAAACAAAACATGGAAAGTCATTATTTTGTGAATTGTACACCATGCACTAATGAATAGGACTTGCCATAATGGGCCTAGGTGCCTGGGCACCTAGGTGCCCCAAACAATTTACCTATGTAAGTCATTATGTTGAGTTTTTCATGTCCTCAACAGCATTCACATATTGCTAATTCTTCAAGTTGATTTTTTCGCCAATGAGAATGTGATCGGACCCGCTCCCCTCTATGCTAACTCAACCCAATCTGTTCTCAAATTCTTCATGTGCGTTCTAATTGACACCTTTAAAAGTCTTCACTGTGTCCTTGACAGCTGAAGAAATTGCGAACACACTTTAAAAAAATTCAAATCAAATTTTTGGCGGTTGCCACAGTAACCTCATCGCGCGCGTCCGACGTGTGAATAAGAACGTCCAAATCGCATGCATGACGCGTGTCTCACAGATGTGAATCGCCAGGGGCTTATCCGTCCAAAACTTTCAGACCGTTCGGTTTTTACCGCGCCTATATAATGGCTTGACGCCGTCAACCCATTTCACTTCGCTCTCTCGCCCCTGTCGCTCTCACTCTCAAACCCTAGCGCCGCCGCTGGATCTCATCGCCGCCAGAGAAGAAAAGCTTCATTGCCTTGACTTCTTCATCGTCGTACTCGCGCCGGCCGCGGATTTCTTCACCTCTGCCGCTGCCGTAGTTGTCTTTCGTCACCGAGTTAGGGCACGAAAGATCTGAGCTGACGATTTCCCTTGCCTCGTCATCAAGTTCATCCATTGGGGTAATTAAAATTTATTTTAACTGCCCTGTTTGATCTTTACCACTTCTATATTTCTTCAAGTGCTGTTTTTACTTCATATTTCCAATTCTTCAGCACTTCCTTTTGGCCAGTCTTGCTTATTTCATCTAAGTTATGATTTACAGTTAGATTCCTCAATTGTGCAATTGCCTCAATCTGTACAACTCTGGAACCTAAGTCAAGAACACTTAGTGAATTTCTTCAAGACCATGATGGTCAATTTCCTCAACTGGTTTTATTTTCAAAAACTTCTGAGAACGCATGTGACTCTCCCTATTTCCCTCGCAACTATACTCTGTTCACAGGTACACATGTCTGCCGATGAATCTCTTGGCTCTCATCACCTTAATTCATTTGCAGCTTTGCTAGAGGAAAATCTTCAAACATCTTGAGAGTCCTCAAAAGTTTAAAAACCTTAGTTGAAGAAAATGGCTGACGGTAAAAGGCCTCAGAAAGGAGGAAAGAGAAAGGAAGAGCACACTGCCTTCGAGATCCCTGATGACATCTATGCAGGCTATTGCACGCCTGATGAAGCTGTGCATGGCAAAGAAAGTAAGGAGCAGTGCAAGACGTGCATGCAAAAGATCTAGAGGCAGTGGGCCTATGAATGGAGGGAGTACAGATATGTCACTCCCAAATACATGAAGGAATTTGCTGTGAAGCCTCCATTCAACAGGCCTCCTCTTGCACCTGGACAAGTTGTTGATCCCACAAGCATCCGAAGGGGTGAAGAATTCCCAAAGGAATGGGCTAAAGCCAAGCTAAGCTTCAGAAAGAAGCTAAGAAAGCTGTTGAAGCTTTCAATCCTGACTCAAAGGCTTCAAGTGAAGCAGGTGCCAGTGCCAGTGCACCGAAGAAGGCAATGCCCAAGAAGGCTGCACATAAGCCGAAGCCTTCAGCGACAAAGCCCTCAGTGGCAAAAACTTCAGCGCCAAAGCCATCTATTGCAAAGGCTTCAGCTCCCAGTTCTTCAACTGTAGCACACTCAACAGCTCCTCCGCCTGCCACAAGTTCTTCAGTGGCAGCAGCAAAGGCGTCAACTCCAGTTGTTCTAGCATCTTGCCAGCACACATCAGGCTTTCCAATGGCCATGATTGCTGCTCCAAGTGCCTCAGCTAGTGCGCATAATTCTTCAAATGTGCCCAAGCTGAAAACAAAGACTACTGTTGGCCGTGGTACAAGACCCGACCCCAAGAGCAAGGCCGTAGTGCCTCAAGCTGACGAACATGATATGGCTGATGAACATGAACTAGCGGAGTTCATTAGAAGGAAGGCTGAAGAAGTTGCTATTGCCAAGAATTCTTCAGTTCCACAACTGCTAGACCCGAAGAAGATTCTGGACTTCATTGATGTATGGTGCAAGAAGCCAGACACACCCCTTGACGACCTTGACTTGCCTCCTGGTCCCAGTCACGTGTTGTCTTCATTCATCTTGAATGAGAAGCACAAAGTAGCACAAGAAAAACTAGTGAAGAAACAACAATTGCAGAAGCAAAAAAGAGCTGAAGGCAAAGATGCTTACGATAACTCCTCAACAGCTCATCACACTGCAATCTGAAATTCAGCAACTGTCTGAAGAATATGAGCGCCAGGCTGATCATTGTTGTAGTGTGCATGAAAGGTTCATTGCACAAACCAAGCAAGTGGTGGAAGACCACAACAAGCACGAAGCGGCCAAACATGGTCAAGGCAGCTCCTCTGTGCAGCCACAAATTCCTCAGGCCAGCGCTTCTGCGACACAACCTGAAGAACCCGCAAGGACAACAGACATTGTTGCGCCAGAAGAAACTACCAGGGCAACTGCATCAGTTGTGCCTGAAGTGATTGCTTCAACAACATCCTTAGTAGCAGCTCCACCAAGTTCTTCAACTGTGAAGAAAATCACACTTCCTTCTGCATCAGAAGTGAAGAAGACTAAGGCTGCTAAGAAAGAAGCCTTGAAAAGAAAATCTTCAGCTCCACCCCCAACTGAATCTGTGAAGTGATTGAAGACGACACCATGCTACTTGTAGTCTGCGTTGGTATTTCCCCGAAGAGGAGAGGATGATGCAGTACAATAGAGATAAGTATTTCCCTCAGTTAAGAACCAAGGTTATCAATCTAGTAGGAGAACCAAGCAAAATTCCGTTAAGCGCACCTACACACACAAGAGCAAACACTTGCACCCAACGCAAATAAGAGGGTTGTCAATCCTCTTAGCGGTTACTTGCAAGGATTAAATCTTATAGAGGCAAATAGCTAAACTAAATACTAATTAAAATAAAAGTAAATAAATTGAAGCAAGGTATTTTTAGGTTTTTAATATAATAAAGATAGACCCGGGGGCCATAGTTTTCACTAGAGGCTTCTCTCTTGAGCATAGAAACATACGGTGGGTAAACAAATTACTGTTGGGTAATTGAAAGAATAGCAAATAATTATGACGGATTCATGGCAATGATCATATATATAGGCATCATGTCCGAGACAAGTAGACCAACTCCTGCCTGCATCTACTACTATTACTCCACTCATCGACCACTATCCAGCATGCATCTAGAGTATTAAGTATGAAACAGAGTAACGCCTTAAGCAAGATGACATGATGTAGAGAAGCAAATTCAAGCAATATGAATAAACCCCATCTTTTTATCCTTAATGGCAACAATACAAATATGTGTCGTGTCCCCTTCTGTCACTGGGATTGAGCACCGCAAGATTGAACCCATCACAAAGCACCTCTCCCATTGCAAGATAAATCAATCTAGTAGGCCAAACTCAACCGATAGATCGGAGAGAAATACAAAGCTATAACAATCATGCATAAAAGAGTTCAGAGAAGACTCAAATATTTCTCATGAATAATCTGATCATAAACTCACAATTCATTGGATCCCAACAAACACACCGCAAAAGAAGATTACATCAGATAGAACTCCAAGAACATCAAGGAGAACATTGTATTGAAGATCAAAGAGAGAGAAGAAGCCATCTAGCTACTAGCTATGGACCCGTAGGTCTATGGTAAACTACTCAAACATCATCGGAAGGGTAGCAAGGTTGATGTAGAAGCCCTCCATGATCGATTCCCCCTCCGGCAGAGTACCAGAAAAGGCCTCCAGATGGGATCGCGGAAGAACAGAGGCTTGCGGCGGCGGAAAGGTTATTTCTTCTGGCTCTCTAGGGGTTTCCCAATATTTGTGAATTTATAGAAGTGGAATTAGGTCAAACGGAGTCATGTGGGCCCCACAAGGCAACACGGCGCCCCCCCTAGGGCGCGCCCTGTTGCCTTGTGAAGCCTTCGTGAGGCTTCTGGCCTCCTCTCGAAGCTTCCAAGGGTTCTTTTGTCCAAAAAAAATCTCCAAAAATTTTCGTGGCATTTGGACTTCATTTGGTACTGTTTCTCTGAAAAGCCAAAAACAAGCAGAAAACAGCAACTAGCACTGGGCACTAAGTTAATAAGTTAGTCCCAAAAAATGATATATAATTGCATATAATTGCATATAATAACATCCAAGATTGATACTATAATAGCATGGAACAATAAAAAATTATAGATACGTTGGATACGTATCAAGCATCCCCAAGCTTAATTCCTGCTCGTCCTCGAGTAGGTAAATGATAAAAATAGAATTTTTGATGTGGAATGCTACCTATCATGTTTCATCATGTAATCTCTCTCTTACGGTATGAATAATAAGATCCAAGTTATTCAAAGCAATAGTCTATAATTTTATATAAAGACATCAATACTCAGGCATACTAATAAACAGTCATGTCTTTCAAAATAGACATGCTAAAGAACGTTATCCCCACAAAATCATACAATCCTGTCATGCTCCATCTTCTTCACACAAAATATTTATCATGCACTACCCCGGTTTTAGCCAAGCAATTGGTTCATACTTTTTAACGCGCTTCAACTTTTTCAACTCCCACGCAATACATGAGCGCAAGCCATGGATATAGCACTATGGGTGGAATAGAGTATGGTGGTAGAGATAAATAAGAGAAGTCAAAAATGGAGAAAGTCTCACATCGACGAGGCTAAATCAACGGGCTATGGAGATGCCCATTAATTTATGTCAATGCGAGGAGTAGGGATTGCCTTGCAACGGATGCACTAAGAGCTATAAGTGTATGAAAGCTCAACATGAAAACTAAGTGGGTGTGTATCCAACTTGCTAGCTCATGAAGACCTCGGGCATTTCAGGAAGCCCGTCATCGGAATATACAAGCCAAGTTCTATAATAAAAAATTCCCACTAGTATATGATAGTGACAAAATAGGAGACTCTCTATATGAAAAACATGGTGCTACTCTGAAGCACAAGTGTGGAAAAAGGATAGTAAGATTGCCCCTTCTCTCTTTTTCTCTCATTTATTTTTTTTCTTCTTTTTTCTCTTTTTTTCTTTTCTCTTTTTTCTTTTTTTTTTATTTTAGAACGATCTCATGGACCTCATCCCCACTTTTTCGAGGACTCATTAGTCTCCATCATTCTTACCTCACTGGGACAATGCTCTAATAATGATGATCATCACACTTCTATTTACTTACAACTCAACATTACAACCCAATACTAGAACAAAATATGACTCTATATGAATGCCTCTGGTAGTGTACCAGGATGTGCAATGATGCTAGCGTAACATGTATATCAATGATGAACGGTGGCTGAGCCACAAGTACTATGTCAGCTATATGATCATGCAAAGCAATATGACAATGATGATGTATGTCATGAAAATGGAACGGTGGAAGTTGCATGGCAATATATCTCGGAATGGCTATGGAAATGCCATGATAGGTGTCATGGTGGAATGACCATCTATGGGGCCATCCAGCCCCTTGTGGTTCGGTGAGGGGAGATGCAAGCACAAAGGGCAGAGTCACCAGAGGACGCAGGGCGATTTTTACCCAGGTTCAGGCCGCTTGTGAAGCGTAAAACCCTACTCCTGCTTTAGTATATTGGGTGTGTATGAACACGATGACAAGGAGCGCTTCCCCGGCAAGGTGCGGAGAGGCAACTGCACATGCGAGTTGTGTAGAGGGTCCGAATCCCTCTAACTGTTGCCTTGGCCCTCCTTTTATAGCTCAAGGGGTCACCACAGTAGAAAAACAGTAATTACATAATGATTAGATAGCAAACAGTGCTATCATACCTAATTCTGCCAGTTTAGGACAAAAGCATTAAATGCATCGTTAGGTGTCATGTGGAGAGGTAGTCCTGGCAAGGTTTCTGCACCGCTCGCCCAGCTACCTCGTATTCTTCTGACATGCCTCCTGGACGGGTGTCATTAAAGGCAAATCCTGTCCCAGTGTGCTGACATGTGCCCGACAAGCCTTACTAACCAGCCTGCGCGGTCGACACCTCATCCACTAGCAAACATCTGTGCGGTGAGGTGGAGTGCTGGAGGGCCGGCAGAAGCTCGCCGGTACGGAGCTTGCCGGGTCTTCACCTTGCCGGTTTAGCCTTGCCGGCAAGGAATGTCTTCATCTTAGGTACTAGTTGAGTGCTTGTTGATGTTTTGTCTTGAGCTTTTGTAATTGGACCTTGAGTTTTGGTCTTGGCGGTCCCCGGCAAGGCTTGGCCGGCAAGGAGGCTGCTACTGTCTGTGCATAAGTCGGGGTATAAAATACCCATGTTTTATACACCGACAGGAGCCCCCGGGCCTAGGCCATAGCACTAGGTTACCTCAACTGGGATATGCATTGTCCCAACAATAAGATTCTGATACTTGTTTTCGGGAACCAGGAGGGGAAACTCAAAACTTCCAATAGTCATCATCATAATTTTTTCAATGGAATTGAGGCTATTCACTTTATTCGTCTTCTTCGGAAAATATACCGTATGCTCATTACCATTAACATGAAAAGTGACCTTGCTTTTGTTGCAATCAATAACAGCCCCTACGGTATTCAGAAAAGGTCTACCGAGGATAACCGACATGTTGTCATCCTCGGGCATATCAAGAATAACAAAGTCCATTAAGATAGTAATGTTAGCAACCACAACAGGAACATCCTCACAAATTCCAACAGGTATTGCAGTTGATTTGTTAGCCATTTGCAAAGAAATTTCAGTAGGTGTCAACTTACTCAAGTCAAGTCTTTTATATAGAGAGAAAGGCATAACACTAACACCAGCTCCTAAATCACACAAAGCAGTTTTGACATACTATTTTTAATGGAGCATGGGATAGTGGGCATTCCTGGATCTCCTAGCTTCTGTGGTATTTTTCCTTTGAATGAATAATTTGCAAGCATAGTAGAAATTTTGCCTTAGGTATTTTTCTTTTATTGGTAACAACATCTTTCATGTATTTAGCATATGGAGGCATTTTCATAGCATCAGTCAAAGGTACTTGCAGAAATAAAGGTATAAGAAATTCAACAAAACAACTAAAATTATCCTCATCCTTAGATTTTAAAGCCTTGCTAGGAAAGGGCATAGGTTTTTGAACCCATGGTTCTCTTTCTTTACCATGTTTCCTAGCAACAAAATCTTTTTTATCATATCTTTTATTCTTAGGAGGTGGGTCATCAAGCTCAACTTCAGGTTCTCACTACAGGAATCAGGCACTTTGCCGTCTGCCATGGCAGACGGCAAACCCCTTTGCCGTCAGCCAGCAGACGGCCCCACGTCCGGCTGAATGAACTACGGCAGAGGGCTGCTTTGCCGTCTGCTTAAATAAAGCGGACGGCAAAGAAGTTTGCCGTCAGCCATACTAAGCAAGCAGACGGAAAATGCCTTGGACGGCAGAGGGATAGGGTTAGGCCCGTTAGGTGGCTAACGGCGTACTTTGCCGTCTGCCAGCAGATGGCGAAGGCACAAAGGTCTTTGCCGTCTGCCAGCTGACGTCAGCTGACATCAGGCGTCAGCTGGGGCCAATGCATGCCCTTTGCCGTCTGCCAGCAGACGACAAAGCACACCAGCCTTTGCCGTCTGCTGTCAGACGGCAAAGTACCCAAATAGGCCAGCCCAGGTGCCCCCGAGGTTGCACAGGTAGCTGCCACGTGGCAGCTTTGCCGTCTGCTGGCAGACGGCAAAGTGCCTGTATTGCCCCTGTTAATTTTGTTTTTTTCTTAAATTCAATCAATTTCACAGATATATATATATATATTCATTTGAAAATACTTTCAACAAGCATACATATCCCTGCCATATGGATATGATCATCCAACACATATATATACCAAATCAAAAGTCCATATCCAACATATATATAGCCAACATATCCAACAATTAAGCAAAAAGTCCATATACAATGGTTTCATCCATACATACATATATAGGTAGCAAGTTTCACATTGTTCATCCTACAAAATCAAAACAAAAAGGAAGGACAAGGAGAAGAGTAGACTCCATCAACGCAAGCTTCCGTGATCTGAAGCAAATCTGCAAAATTGGAAAGAAGAAAGTTAGAAGAAGAAGACTAGAAGAAGAAGAAGAAGAAGAAGAAGACTAGAAGAAGAAGAAGAAGAAGAAAAAGAAGAGGAAGAAGAAGAAGAATTTTCTCCTCTTCTTTTTCTTCTTCTTATTGCTTACTTGTGTCATTTTAGAGCTAACCTAGGTAAATAGGTCATTTTGGAGCTAAGTAAGGTTATTATGTCATTTTCGAGGAAAATAAGCTAAGTATATGACATTTTGGAGGTAACCAATGTTATTATGCCATTTTTGACCTAAGTATGCTAAGTATGTCATAAATGAACTAAATAAGCTAAGTATAGGTCATTATTGAGCTAACCTAGGTAATTATGCCATTTTTGAGCTAACTAAGCATATTAAGTCATTTTGGAGGAAAAAAATGCTAAGTGTAGGTCATTTTAGAGCTAACCTAGGTAAATAGGTCATTTTGGAGCTAAACCAAGGTTATTATGCCATTTTTTACCTAAGTAAGCTAATTATGTCATAAATGAACTAGCTAAGCTAAGTATAGGTCATTATTGAGCTATCTTAGGTAGTTATGCCATTTTTTAGCTAACTAAGCATATTAAGTCATTTTGGAGGAATAAATGCTAAGTATAAGTCATTTTAGAGCTATCCTAGGTAAAATAGGTCATTTTGGAGCTAAGTAAGGTTATTATGTCATTTTCGAGGAAAATAAGCTAAGTATATGATATTTTGGAGCTAAACCAAGGTTATTATGCCATTTTTTACCTAAGTAAGCTAATTATGTCATAAATGAACTAGCTAAGCTAAGTATAGGTCATTTGAGAGCTAACCTAGGTAAAATAGGTCATTTTGGAGCTAAGTAAGGTTAGTATGTCATTTTCGAGGAAAATAAGCTAAGTATATGACATTTTGGAGCTAAACCAAGGTTATTATGCCATTTTTGACCTAAGTAAGCTAGGTATGTCATAAATGAACTAGCTAAGCTAAGTTGTGACATCCCCAGGTATTAAGCACAATGATCACCTCTTAATCATGCCAAGTCCTCAAGTTGAACAGTGCTTGATCATCATTGTATCATACCTTATTTCAAAATTCCAACTCAAATTTAAAGTGAAAATAAAAGTTGTTCAAATTTGAAAACCAAAATGTTCATTAAATAGCAAATAATACAGAGGAAATTATAAAAATACATTCAACATTAATTAAATTAGTTAAGTGACTCAATTGAGCTAAAACAGTAGCAAACAGCAACATATTAATACCATTTTAATTGATACAATTACAAATGAAATTATATTTTGTCCAAACCAATTTCTGGTGGTAGGTAAAAATTCACTATGAATATTGGGCTAGATCACCTATTTTACTAAAGTCGAATGTGGGCCATACATTTTGTAAAACAGAAAAGAAAAAGAAAAACAGAGAAGAAAAAGAAAACGGCCTGCGCTGCTGGGCCTAAGTCAGCCGGCCCAGCCCGACTAGGTCGTCCCCTAGCTCCCTGCTCACGCACGCGCGCTGTCGTCGTGGCCGCACTCGCCGCGCCGGCCCCCCCTGCTCGCCTGCACCCCCGCACCCGCCCCTGGTCGCCTAACCCCTCCCCGCACCCCTCTGGATAACCCTAGCCCGCATTTCCCCTCTCCCTCGCTCTCCATCTTCTTCCCCACCTCGCCCGAAAGTCGCCGCCGCCATGGCCGTGATTTAGCACGGCCACCGCCTCCCGATCGTGCTCCGACGTGCTCAATCGCTCCGCCTGCCTCTTCTCCTTCTTCTCCGACCGCTAGACCGAGCTCTGCGCAACCACATCACCGGGATCGAGCTTGGAATCATCTCACTGTCGCCGGCAATCCCCGTCGTCCCCGGCCTCCGTCTACGCTCCTAAGCCGTCGAGGGCTTTCCTTAGCCGCTTGGTGAGCTCCTCCCTCCCTCCCTTTCTCTCCTCGCGCCGCGTATTTCACCGTTGCGAGCTCGCCGCCGCGCCATGTTCTGCCCGCCGCCCGAGCTCGCCGTTGCCGTCGCTTCCGACCACCGCAGCCCGTGCTAGTAGCTTGGATCGAGGCGGCGCATCGCACTCGTTCGGATGCGACCGAATGCGGGCGCGAAAACACGCCGTAGTCACCTGCCCGTAGCTCACCCGAAACCGCCGTCCGCCGTCGTCGTCATGGCGCTCGATTCTGGCCGCCCTGCCTCGTGCCGCTAGGCTAGATCGACGCGCGCTGCTCCACTCGTTCGAACGCCGCAAGAATCGCTCAAAATGATGCCCCGTAGAAGAATCCCGAGCTCGCCGGAGTTGCTCACCGTCGCGCGAGCTCGCCGGAGACTGTTCCGGCGCCGGCGTCCGATGTGGCCGGCTGGGGCCGCCCTCTGTGTCACTGACCACGGGCCCCAGTGGGTCCGTTGACTGGTTAGCGCTGATTGGGCTGACCCAATGAGTATGACAGGCGGGCCCCACCGCTTAAACGAATTTTTAAAAATAAATAAAACGTTAATTAAATCAGTTAATTAAGTTAATTAGTTAATCACTCACTGACAGTAGGCCCCACCACCCTAATTAACCAGTTTTAGTTAAATTAACTCTCTGGATTAGCCCAAAGTCTATGACAGGTGGGTCCCGCAGGTCAGAGTTGACTGGTCAGAGGACCTGTTGACTGCTGACGCCAGCAATACGTCATGATGACGTCACCCCCTCACTGTTTCGGATAATGTTGAATTAAATAATTTCAGAAAATTCAGAAAATGTTTAAAACTTTGAAAATTCATATCTTTTAAACCGTAACTCGGATGAAAATAATTTATATATTAAAAATGATCAGAAAAATGTGGAGAATCTGAATAACCTATCCACATGTCTGCCACACCCCTCTAACATACCGAACATGGGACATTTTGTCCGTATCCGGTATATGAATAGTGCACAACCTTAATAAAATAAATCCAAATAAATTCCTAAATTAACTAAATCATTTTGTTAGGCTGTAAAACACCTCTGCATATCATTTAGGCATGTCATGCATCATTGTTGCATTTTGTCGTGTATTTATTGTTTCTTCTCCCCCTTCTCTCTCGATAGCCCCCGAGATTGCCGACGACGCTGCCGTGTACGACGACGTCGCCGACGACCAGGCCCCTTCAGCAGAGCTTCCAGGCAAGCTAAACCCCCTTGATCATCAGATATCACCCATTCCCTTCTCTCTTATGCTTGCATTAGAATTGCCCCTGCTACTGTTCCGATAGCACCTAATCCGATGCATAGCCTGATTTTGTAGTCTGTTATTGATACCCCACCTGTTGTCCCACAATACTTAGCTGTGCTACTTCTTCATCGGTGGCCCATCACCCTTGTCCGTATGCCATGCTTGATATCGGGCCGTGATCACTCTGGGTGAGGATCGCGGAAACATTTACATTCTGCAAATACTTAAACTGTTAAAGTCGGGCTGGCCCCAAGGGTGCCCGCGAGTGAATATCATTAAAGACGGGTCGGCTCCAAGAGTACCCGTGCGTCATGCCTTACCAAGTCGGAGCGGCAGGAACCCTATACGACTCTGCGAGTTACTAAACATGATTAACGGATTTGGGTATTTGATCTGAGTTGGCTACGTGCCTATACGCACTACCACCACGTGGGATAATGGTTTAATGGGGCCCTCTATGTTGTACGTTTCTCCCGAAAGCTCTTCAGACGTCACGGTGCAGAGATGCGGGCTGATCGTTGGGGTGGGCTGGTTACGTCATTGGTGTATTCAGTGTCGCGCCTGGGCCCCGACCAGCCACGCAACGTGCAGGATTGCGAAGGGCGATGGCCCAAGACCCCTTCGTGCTTAGGATTTAGACCGGCGTGTTGACCTCTCTACTGAGCCTAGGTAGGACGCTGCTTCGTGTCGATTACCCGAGGCCGGGTATTACCCAGCAAGTGTAGCCGGCCAGATGTAATCAAGCATGTTGGGTAACAGTAGTGCACCCCTCTAGGGAAGTTATCTATTCGAATAGCCGTGTCCACGGCAACAGGACGCTCATAGTTGTATCTTGATCTGCTACAACTACAAATGGATACTGTCACATTACTAAACAGCTACTACTGCTCTCGGGATCACTTTCTCGCAGGTTAGTCAAGGAAGGATCTCAGGGCTTTACTAAACTATGATTGCTATATATTATCTTGCTCTACTCTCTTCTGATGCTGCAAGATTGCTTCAAGATGCTAGTCTTCGATAGGCTAGGCCTCTCCCCCTTTACTCCGCATTCTGCAGTTCAGTCCACAGATACAGCCCCACTCCTTTGATACAATGCGTTTAGCATAGTTCTGATGTCAGTCTTGCGAGTACTTTGGATGAGTACTCACGGTTGCTTTGCTATTCTTTTTCCCCCATACCCGATACTTGCGACCAGATGACGGAGCCCAGGAGCCAGATGACGCCGCTACAGGAGGTTACTACCAGGAGAGCCCCGAAGGCCACTACTACTGGGTTGAGCCAGCCGACCAGGAGTAGTTCGGAGGCTCCCAGGCAGGAGGCCTGCGCCTTTCCGATCGTATGTCGTTGTTTGTGCTAGCCTTCTTAAGGCAAAAACTTGACTAACTATGTCTGTACTCAGATATTTGGCTTGTATGACTTATGTATTCGGGTCCTCGTGACCCCTGGCTTGTAATATGATGATTTATGTTTGAATTTGAGTTTAGAGTTGTGTTGTGATATCTTCCCGTGAGTCTCTGATCTCGAGTGTGCATGTTTGCATGTATGATTAGTGCACGTGTCGAGCAGGGGCGTCACATAAGTATAGGTCATTTTTGAGCTAGCCTAGGTAGTTATGCCATTTTTGAGCTAACTAAGCATATTAAGTCATTTTGGAGGAAAAAATGCTAAGTGTAGGTCATTTTAGAGCTATCCTAGGTAAAATAGGTCATTTTGGAGCTAAGTAAGGTTATTATGTCATTTTCGAGGAAAATAAGCTAAGTATATGACATTTTGGAGCTAAACCAAGGTTATTATGCCATTTTTGACCTAAGTAAGCTAATTATGTCATAAATGAACTAATTAAGTTAAGTATAGGTCATTATTGAGCTAGCCTAGGTAAAATAGGTCATTTTGGAGCTAAGTAAGGTTATTATGTCATTTTCGAGGAAAATAAGCTAACTATATGACATTTTGGAGCTAAATAGGTCATTTCTTAAGCTAAGTATGCATTTGTTAAGCAAAACACTAGGGAAAATGTACCGTCATCACGGAGGTGAAGGACCGGTCGTGCCAGTGGCAGACGCAGAAGGATCGGTCGATGCTTGTCAGGAGTTATGCTGCACCAAAGATCATTTGCAATGTCTCGTTAGCATGATGCAACTCAAATGTGAAGACTAGTAACTAATGACCATTCAAATGAAACTCACCGTGCCCGCCGGAGCAATGACTGGCATCGGCGGAGGGGTCTGACCGTTGCTCTGGCACATGGTCTGCACATTTGGTTTTCACGAGTCAGTCATATTAGTTAGTAATGAAACGAACATTACGTGAATGATTTGGCTAATATGCAGAAGAAACTTACCACGAAGAGCTCGTATAAGGCCCGGTGAGACGCGTCGTTCCGGTTCCTCTCCTCCTCCAACTGCGTAGCAGTCCTCTCCTCCAACTCCCTCTCCCTCTCCGCCGCCTGCCTCTTTGCCTTCGCCAGAAGCTCCTGGGTCTTCGCTCTCTCTTTCTCAAGAGCAGCCTGCAACACCACTCCTCGTTAGCATTGTAATCATCGACGGCCGAACACACAATGTAATGGAGGAAAGGTATCTGAGTCCGTATAACTAACCTCGATTTGGAGCTCCATTGGCCGTGGACGAGGCCTTATCTCAGGATCGGAGCTCGTCTGGCGCTTCTTGATCTCCGGGAGAGTGCTAGGACAACGTATCAATCCATCCCCAATGGCTATCGAGCCATGGGGCCTCCCGCCACCAGATATCATCACCAGCTCTGGATCAAGAGGTTGCCGGCTCGGGTTAAAGTCCTCCCCTTTCCTCGCCTTCCCCTCGTCTCTGTACCTCACGAGCTTGTTGTGGGAGGAGATGTTGGTGAAGCTCTCTGGATGATCAAGGTCAGACTCAGAGAATGCCTTGGCCTTCTTGTACTTTGCAGTATGGGCCATGGCATAGAGGTCGAACACCTCTGGCACCTCCGTCTTGTTGTGTCGCGCCTAAAAGAGTGGAACAAAGTATTAGCTAAGGGCTCAAGCTAGCATGAAGAATGAAATAGCATGAATCATGAAGCAAACCACATACCCAGTTATTCCCGAACTCATATAGGTTGGCGCTCCCTTGATGGTGTGGCACACCAACCATTTTGGCACGCCACTCCTTGGCATTGTTGTGGACGGCTAGCCATTGGGGAGAGCACCACTCATCCACCAACGCCTCCCAACAGTCCATCCTATCCGCACACCATCTCGGGGGCACCTAAGTTAGTCAAGAGAAATTTCAGCGCTACGCCTATGAATCAAATCAAGGAAACTAAGTACAAGGCCTTAAGAATAGGTATTTACCTTCATGTACTTCTCCTTACTCAGAAACTTGCCGCGACACTTCGTCTTGGACCTCTTAATACCAGTCGAGGCGTAGTAGTCTCGAACAGCCTGCACCCGAGCCTCGTGCCGTAAGTTCTGAAGTAGGCGCCTGCACTCCGCTTCGATAACCATAGCCGCGGCCTCCTCCTCTCCCTCAAGACACCTGTAGAAGGTCTGCAATCAAACAAGACAACACTGATTAGTACAATAACTCGGTACTGTTGATTTTTAATTCTGTAAAGGAGAAATTATCCAAAACGTCTGGATCACCATCTCGGCCCTCGTGCGGCACAAGACACCATCGATCCTCTCTTGCGGCGGGGCCGGGGCAGCCAAGTACAGCTCGCAGCTCAGTCCGAGCTGTCGAACCTGACCCTCACCGGGCAACGTGACCCACCCCGGGAAGTTCTGCCGGCAAAGCACACCAAGGACGAAGTTGGGCTTGCGGATACCAGGGCCGTGTATCCAACTCCTGCAGTATGACAAGGCCAACGCATTAGATTTTGAAGAAACGTGAAGGCAAAAGGTTAAAAAAGAGTAAATGCACTTACTTCTCCCCATTAGGCGCAATCAGCCACCTCTGCTCGCGGGTCGCCGGCACAGGCGGGAGCTTTGTACCACCACGCTGGTAGACGTTGCCCCCCTCAACTAGCTCGCCCTCGCTATAGCTATCATCCGAAAAGCGATCCTCGCCACCATCAGCATGGCCACTCGCCTCCGGCGGCCAGTCCCCCCATCGGGTCGACTGCGACGTAGCCTGATCCGTGCTCTGCTCCGGAGTCTCGTGGGACGAAGCCTCTGGGACCGGAGTCTCGTGGGGCGAAGGCTCGGCGGCCCGCGGCTCGTGGACCGGAGTCTCGTGGGGCGAAGGCTCGGCGACCCGAGGCTCGTCGGCCCGAGGCTCCTGGACCGGAGTCCGAGACGGGTCCACCTCAGACGGTGCAGTCCTGTGGTCGGGTGAATCAGCTGGGGGTGGCGGCGAGGAAGGCATAGCAGCCATCCTACCTCTCCCACCACCACGGCCACCTCTAGTACCCCTCTTCTTAATCCGACCTCTCCCGGCCGAAGAAGAAGCGCCCGCCGGTGGTGTCTGCATACTGAGATGCAGCGCTCTCCGGAGGTGCTGGGGTGGAATGGAAGCACCCCTCCCACCACGCGCCGAGGAAGGAGCCTCGGAGCGCTCTGGACCCGCGCCCACCATCTGTCAACACCTGCAATGACAAAGAGTAAACGAAATTAGTACAACATAAAAAAATTGAATACCTGACATGAATAATAATATGTATATAATTTAAGTGTATCATCATCATGAACATAATAAAAAATGGAATACCTAACATGAACTAATTAATAATATATATATGTACATAATAATAATTGAATACCTGACATGAACTAATATTAATCTTCATCGTCTATATATGCTCCGGGGTCAATAAATGCATCATCATCATCACTATCAGTAATGACGTGCTCATCATCATCATCATCAATAAATGCATCAACATGTGGAAGGCCTCCTTTACGTAATCGGTCAAGCATTTACAGGTCATCTGTAGCAGTAACCTCTTCTTGTTCCGGCTCTTCTTGTTCCGGCTCAGGGGAGAAGTCGGATTCACTGTCGCTGTCTACTTCAATGTTCTGGGGTGAAGTAGAGTGGTTCTTGAAACGTTTTTTGGAAAGACATGTTTCTTGGAAGAATTCTCCTTCATATGTGTCTGGGTTAATTTGAGGTTCATAATCCTCTTCATTGGGGGGAGGTGGTCTAACATGTGGCGGCACTTCATAAACGACATCCCAACCATTGAGATTTGGATCACTTTGACAGGCCCATGGTAGATAGAAAACTTCGGTTGCCTGTTGAGCCGTAATATAGACATCGGGAACATCCAAATGGGTGCTTTGTTTGATTTCGACTAGCCCTATATGTTCATGAGTCCTTCTAGTCTCCTTCGGCTGGAACCAATAACATTTGAATACTACGACGTTCGGTGGGTTTGCACCATAGAATAGAAGTTCATAAATTGCTTCAACTATTCCATAATACTCGGTATCTCCTTCGCCGATAGCAGAGACACCACAATTTGTAGACTTTCGGTCGGCCATAGATAGCTCTTTGCCATAGGTACGAAAGTGATACCCGTTGATGTCGTATTTGTAAAATGAACGGACCTTATAGTCAAAACCATTAGCGACTTGTCTCAATTCGGCGTCCATAGACTCTGAATTAGCCTACAAGTTTAATACGAAAGGATTGTTGCATTAGCCGCAATTTAGAAGAAGAAATGAAATGGTCTAATGGAAATTACCGTTTGTTTGAACCAAGAGATGAAACCGGGATAGCCGCCTCCATGCTTTGCCAGAAGCTCATACTCTTTGACGAAATCCTTTTGGATCACCGCTCCATACGAGAATTTGGCGACGTATCGACTGTATCAAATATCTGGGAATAAGAGCAGTTCAAAGGAATTAGAAGTTGCGAAACAATGTACCGAGAACTTACTTGATGTACGGCCGCACTTCTGTTAGGTTGTTGAAGATATACAACGAAATGGTCCGCCATTCTTCGACATCCAATGATAAGGAATTAGAAGCACCGGCTGGTGCGAGCTTCCCTTTGAATAGGCTGAGGTTGGATCCACCCTTTTTAGGGTCGCCAGCATTGTACCGAGGCTTCGGATTATGAAAATGACGATTTTTGGCTTCGTAGTGTGCAGTCACGAAGTTTGCCGCCTCCTCAGTAATGAATGCCTCGGCCATCGATGCTTCAATTCTACGTTTATTTTTACATTTTTCTCGAAGCGTCTTCTGCATCCTCTCAGTTGCGTAGCACCAACGATTCTGCACGGGCCCCCCCAATCGTGCCTCGGTCGGGAGATGCAAAATCAAATGCTGCATTGGATTAAAGAAGCCCGGTGGGAAGATCTTCTCTAACTTGCAGATCAACTCCGGCGCCAATTCTTCCATTTCATCTAGCAAGCCAGGCGATAGTTCTTTCGCACAAAGAACACGGAAGAAATAGCTCAGCTCTGCCAGTACTAGCCATTCATCCTCAGGGATAAAGCCACGCAACATCACCGACATTACCCGCTCAAGCCATATGTGCCAATCATGACTCTTGAGACCAAATATTTTCAATTTTTCAAGACTCGCTCCCCTCTTTAGATTCGCTGCATACCCATCGGGGAACATCAACTCCTTTTTCACCCACAGGATAATTTCCCTCATATCTGGCCTTCCAAGATTGAACCATGCCTTTGGCTTCGTCCAGTTCTGCTTTCCTTTCGGTTGTCGCATGTTTTGTAACGGTCTATCACATAGAGCCTCCTGATCGACTCTAGCCTTAGGATTATCCTTTGACTTCCCCTCTATGCCGAACAATGTACCAAAGAGGGCCTCAGCGACATTCTTTTCAGTGTGCATCACGTCGATGTTGTGTGGGCAAAGGAGGTCTGTGAAGTAAGGCAGATCCCACAAGCATGTCTTGTGAGTCCAGGCGTGTTCTGAATTATACCCCTTGAAATACCCTGGACGCTTTGGATCCGACTCGAGAGCGTTTAACTGATCTAGGGTCTGTTGGCCTGTCAACGCAGGTGGTGCAGAGTTTTTGACAACTCTACCTTTGATGAATTTCTTCTTGTCTTTTCTAAACTTATGGCGAGGATCCAGGAACTGTCTATGCAAGTCGAAGCAAGAATACTTGCGACTTGCATCCAGCCAACGAAACTCAAGAGCTGCCTTGCATGTGGGGCATGGGAACCTTCCATGCACACACCAGCCAACGAATAGCGCATACGCCGGCAAGTCATGCATCGAGTACATGTACCACACATGCATTAGGAAGTTTTTTTTTGTAGCGGCGTCGTATATCTTGATCCCATTATCCCAAGCTTCTTGCAATTCATCCTTAAGCGGCTGCATGTACACATTCATACTCTTCCCCGGATAGTTGGGCCCCGGAATTATCAACGTCAGGAAAATGTTCTTTCTTTGCATAATATGTCCGAGGTGGAGATTGAGTGGAATGACAAATACAGGCCAACAACTGTATTGGGCTGCCATCATACCAAACACATTGAACCCATCCGTGCTGATGGCGACTCGAGGATGCCTTGGATCTGCCGCTTTATCATGATGTATTGCATCGAAGTGCTTCCACGCAAAAGCATCCGATGTGTGTACCAACATCTGATTCCCATCTGCATCTAGTTCGGTTCTTTTGCCCAATTTGTGCCATGTCATCTGTCTGACCGTCTCTTCGACCATGAAAAGACGTTGAAGTCTTGGTATGATTGGCATATACCGAAGAACATTAACTGGGATTTTTGTCTGACTCTTCTCACCCATACCATTGTCTACCACAACATACCTGGAAGACTTGCAAATGGGACAATAGTTCAAGTCCGCATACTCAAGCCTAAATAAGGCACATCCATTCTCACAGGCATCTATCTTCTCATAGGGCATCTTAAGTACACGGAGGATTTTGTCCGACTGGTACAGGTTTGCAGGCATTACATGGCCTTTGGGTAGAAAGCGTCCAAATAGTGTCATCATCGCGTCTTAGCATTCTCTGCCCAAGTTGAATTGAGCCTTCAGAGCCATTACTTGTGCGATGGCATCCAGCTGACAAAGCTCAGTGTGCTCGTGGAGAGGATGTTTTGAAGACTCCAACATATCATTGAAGGCCTTTGGAGATTCCTCCATCTCATCGTCCGAATCCCGAGCATCATCAAAGTCTTCCACCATGTCTTCGATCCCGGTACCATGCTCGTCGGTGCGACGACAGCCCACCTCAGCTCTGGCACGTTGGGCAGACTCACCATGAAATGTCCAGACCGTATAAGCAGGCGTAAAACCCCACTTCTGCAGGTATTTACTCATTTCAAGCTCTGTCCTCTTATGATAGTTGTGACACCGGACACAGGGGCACCATGTTTTTCTCTGGCCATTTCCAAATGCGGCTCTCACAAACCCCTTGGTTTTTGTTAACCATTCATCGGTCTTGTCTTTCTGACTAGTGTGACCGGTGTACATCCACGCACGATCACTCATCTTGCCTAGCTACTGGACACACAAGAAATATATACATAATTCAGCAAACCATATTCATCAGTTAATGGAGTTTGTCAGTTTTATTACGTCCATGCAACCTAGACGCTAATAGGTAAAGATAGGTCCTAATCCCACCCGAGTATGTGTAGATTGGGTTCGTTTTCCCATGCTCTGCTCCGGATCCGACGCAAAATTTCGGCAGCACCTCCCCGTTGTTCTCCTGGTACACGTCTCGGCAATAAGCAGAGAGGATGTGTACCCAGAGAACAACAGGGAGGCACTGACGAAATTCTGCATCGGATCCGGAGCAGAGCATATTTGAAAACGAACCCAATCTACACATACTCGGGCTGTCCATGGATAACGTTGGACAATTCGAAAGAATCACGGTTATAAATATGCAAATGCATGCATATTTATAGATGTAACCCTTTCGAACGGGAGACGCATAGTGGTCACGCATACGTAGCTAGCAAGTTTCATCGGCACGAAGACCGGAACAGAGCAAATAATGAAGGGGGGAGGATGAGATGTCATTTGTGCTCACCCACGAACGCAGGGGCGGAGCTCGTCGAACACCAGACCCTCGCAGCGACGAAACAACTGCACATTTAAATCCAAAGATGAGTAACATAGCATTATTGTTTTTTCCGTCAACCTAACTAAATATTTACAACAGGATGCCACCGCCAAGTTGTAAAAAAACGATTCGCACTGCTCGTTCCCCGCAACAACCCCTAACCTAAAGAGTTATCATTTAGGATTTTTTCGTCGACACCGAGGCACCCGCTAACCTAAACAGCTGCCATTTATTGCTCCATCGACGCCGAGGCACCCCCTAACCTAAATAGCCATCATTTAGGGTTCCATCGACGCCGAGGTACGCCCAAACCATAATTGACGTTATTTAAGGTTCCGTCCACGCAGAGGCACCCCTACCCGAAATATATGTCATCCAGGGTTCCGTCGACGTCGAGGCACCCCTAACCTATATAGATGTCATTTAGGCTTTCGTCGACGCCAAGGCACCCCCTAATTAACCTAAATAGCCATCATTTAGGGTTCCATCGACGCCGAGGAACCCCCTAACCCGCTCGTCCCCGGGTGCCCTCAGCTATGGCGACGCACGGTCGACGGGTCAGCACGCCATCGCTTCTGGTCAACCCGTCATTTAGGCTTTCGTCGACGCCAACCACCTCGCCCTCTCTTCCCTATCCTCCTCCTCCTCCTCTTCTTCTTCTTCCTTCTTTTCCTTTTTCCTCTTCTTCTTCTCCTCTTCTCCTCTTTTTCTTCTTCTTCTTCTTCTTCTCCTCCTCCTCCTCTTCTTCTTCTTCTTCTTCTTCTTCTTCTTCTTCTTCTCCTCCTCCTCCTCCTCTTATTCTTCTTCTTCTTCTTCTTCTTCTTCCTCTTCTTCTTCTTCTTTTCCTTTTTCCTCTTCTTCTACTTATTCTTCTTTTCTTCTTATTTTTTTTCATCTTTCTTCTTCTTCTTCTAATTATCTAAACCTAAACCTAGCTAGCACTAACCTAAACCAAACACTAATTAACCTAAACCTAAACAGTAAAAAACAGAAGAAAAAAACAGAAAAAAAAACAGAAAAAAAAGAAAAAAACTCACCTTGATGGCCGGTGGAGGAGGGCCGACGCAGGGGGAGGAAGGCCGCGGGGAGGGGGGCTGCGCCGCGGCCTGCTCCGGCGATGGGGCGTCGCGGGGAGGCGCCGTGGCTCCGAGGTCGTCGGGGGAGGGGAGGGCGCAGGGGCCGGGGAGCGGGGCGGCGGGTGAGGTCGTCGGGGGAGGGGCGGCGGGTGAGGTCGTCGGGGGAGGGGCGGCGGCGGGTGAGATCGTCGGGGGAGGAGCGGCGGCGGGTGAGGTCGTGGGGGGAGAGAGAGAGGAACAGAGAGATAGGGGGTGGGGCCGGGGGGTGCACGGCCGTTAGTTAGGCAAACCTCTTTGCCGTCTGCTAGCGGACTTCTTTGCCGTCCGCTAGCAGACGGCAAAGAGGGGGTGGGGCCGGGGGGGGCACGGCCGTTAGTTAGGAAAATCCTTTGCCGTCCGCTAGCGGATGGCAAAGACAAGAAAGCAGACGGCAAAGATTTGGGGGACGACATCCAGGCCGTCCATTTGACCTAGCCAGCTCCACGCCTCAGTGGGGCCCAGCTGGTCTCTTTGCCGTCTGCTGACCGACGGCAAAGAAATGGCAGACGGCAAACTGTATCTTTGCCATCAGCCAGTTCTTTGCCGTCTGTTTTTTGAAAGCGGACGGCAAAGACCTTCTTTGCCGTCCGCTAGCAGACGGCAAAGAACTGGCTGACGGCAAATTCCCTGATTCTAGTAGTGTCTATTTCTATATCATTATCAGATTCCTTACTATTGTCTAGTTGAGTATTGCTACTTGTGAGCTGCGTTGGGATTTTCCCCGAAGAAGAAGGGTGAAGCAGTACAGTAGAGATAAGTATTTCCCTCAGTGAGAACCAAGGTTTATCGAACCAAAAGGAGAACCACGCAAATCCTAGTGAACAACACATGCACACACAAAAGCAAATACTTGCACCCAACGCGGGCAAGAGGGTTGTCGATCCCCTTGAACTCATTACTTGCAAGGATCAAATCTTGTATAGGTAGTTAGATAAATTGCAAAACAAAATAAAAGTAAATAAATTGCAGCAAGGTATATTTGGTTTTTATAATATGATTAAAGTAGACCCGGGGCCATAGTTTTCACTAGAGGCTTCTCTCTCGAACACATAGCATACGGTGGGTAAACAAATTACTATTGGGCAATTGATAGAAAAGCGCATAGTTATGATGTATTCATGGCAATGATCATGTATATAGGCATCACGTCCATGAGAAGTAGACCGACTCCTGCCTGCATCTGCTACTATTACTCCATCAATCGACCGCTATCCAACATGCATCTATGGTATTAAGTTCATGACAAATAGAGTAACGCCTTAAGCAAGATGACATGATGTAGACAAAGTAAACTCAAGCAATATGATTAAACCCCGTCGTTTTACCCTTAATAGCAACAATGCAATACGCGCCTCGCAACCCCTTCTATGACTGGGTGAGGACACCGCAAGATTGAACCCATTACAAAGCACCTCTCCCATTGAAGATAAATCAATCTAATTGGCCAAACCAAACAGATAGATCGGAGAGAAATACAAAGCTATAACAATCATGCATAATAAAGTTCAGAAAAGACTCAATTACTTTCAATGAATAATCTGATCATAAACCCACAATTCATCGGATCCCAACAAACACACCGCAAATGAAGATTACATCGGATAGAATTCCAAGAAGATCGAGGAGAACATTGTATTGAAGATCAAAGAGAGAGAAGAAGCCATCTAGCTACTAGCTATGGACCCGTAGGTCTGTGGTGAACTACTCATGCATCATCGGAAGGGCAGCAATGTTGATTTAGAGGCCCTCCGTGATCGATTCCCCCTCCGGTAGAGTACCGAAAAAGGCCTCCAGATGGGATCACGAAAGACAAGAGGCTTGCAGTGGCGGAAAAAGTGTTTCGGGTGGCTCTCTGTTGGTTTGGGAATAGTTGTGAATTTATAGAGGTGGAATTAGGTCAAACGGAGCTGCATGGGACCCACAAGCTTAGGGGCGCACCTACCACCCTGGGGCATGCCCTGTGAGCTCGTGGCTCTCCCGTAGGTCTTCTGGTCTCCACCCGAACCTTCTAGGGTCCCTTCTGGTCCAGAAAAAATCACCATAAAGTTTCATCGTGTTTGGACTTCGTTTGGTATTGATTTTCTGAAAAGCCAAAAACAAGCAAAAAACAGGAACTAGCATTGGGCACTGGGTTAATAGGTTAGTCCCAAAAATGATATAAAATAGCATTAAAATGCATATAAAGCATCCAATATTGATAATATAATTGCATGAAACATTCAAAAATTATAGATACGTTGGAGATGTATCAGCATCACCAAGCTTAATTCCTGCTCATCCTCGAGTAGGTAAATGATAAAAACAGAATTTTTGATGTTGAATGCTACCTAACATGTGTATCATGTAATCTCTTTACGACATAAATATTGCGAAACGATGAAGTAACAATATCAACATAATAATATCCATGAATATAAGGAGCATAATCATTACTTTTTCAAAATATATGATCCTTAACGAATGTTATCCCTACTCATTTTATCATGTTAGCATGGCATGACTCCTCCTTCACCGCATAAATATAAATCATGAGCACCGCGGTGTCAAACCAGGCAATTGGATCGTACTTCTAACGCGCTTTAGCATTTTCAACCCCACGCAATACATGAGCGTGAGCCATGGATATTGCACTATAGGTGGAATAGAATCCAGTGGTAGAGATCAATAAGGGAAGTCAAAAAGGAAGAAAGTCTCGCATCAACTCGGCGGATCAACGGGCAATGGAGATGCCCATCAATCAATATCAATGCGAGGAATAGGGGTTGCCATGCAACGGATGCACTAAGAGCTATAAGTGTATGAAAGCTCAACGGAAACTAAGTGGGTGTGCATCCAACTGGCTTCATGAAGACCTCGGGCATTTGAGGAAGCCCATCATCGGAATATACAAGCCAAGTTGTATAATGAAAAATTCCCACTAGTATATGAAAGTGATAACTCAAGAGACTCTCTATATGAAGAATATGGTGCTACTCTGAAGCACGAGTGTGTAAAAAGGATAGTAACATTGCCCCTTCTCTCTTTATCTCTCATTTATTTTATTTTGTTGTTGTTGGGCGCTTTTTGGCCTCTCTTTTTTCGTCCGGAGTCTCATCCTGACTTGTGGAGGAATCATGGTCTCCATCATCCTTTCCTCACTGGGACAATGCTCTAATAATGATGATCATCACACTTTTATTTACTTACAACTCGATAACTGAAACAATATGACTCTATATGAATGCCTCTGGCAGTGTACCAGGATGTGCAATGATCTAGCATAACATGTATGATAATGATGAACGGTGGTTGTGCCACAAATATCATGTCAGCTCTATATGATCATGCAAAGCAATATGATGATGAACACACAAGTTATGTGATGGAACGGTGAAAGTTGCGTGGCAATATATCTCAGAATGGCTATGGAAATGCCATAATAGGTAGGTATGGTGGCTGTTTTGAGGAAGATATAAGGAGGCTTACATGTGATAAAGCGTATCATATCATGGGGTTTGGATGCACCGGCGAAGTTTGCACCAACTCTCGAGGTGAGAAAGGGCAATGCATGGTACAGAAGAGGCTAGCATATTGCAAAAAGGTAAGAGTGCGTATAATCCATGGACTCGCATTAGTCATCAAGAACTCACATCTTATTGTGAAATTTTATTAGCCCTTGAAGTAAAGTACTACTCGCATGCTGATACGTCTCCAACGTATCTATAATTTTTGATTGTTCCATGCTATTATAGTATCAATCTTGGATGTTTTTATATGCAATTATATATCATTTTTTGGGACTAGCCTATTAACCTAGTGCCCAGTGCCAGTTGCTGTTTTCTGCTTGTTTTTAGTTTTTCAGGAAATCAGTACCAAACGAAGTCCAAATGGCACGAAAATTTTTGGAGATTTTTTTCTGGACAAAAGAGACCTTGGAAGCTTCGGGAGGAGGCCAGAAGCCTGACGAAGGCTTCACAAGGCAACAGGGCGCGGCCCAGGGGGGCGCCGTGTTGCCTTGTGGGGCCCTCGTGGCTCCGTTTGACCTAATTCCACTTCTATAAATTCTCAAATATTGGGAAACCAATAGAGAACCACCCCGAATAACTTTTACGCCACCGCAAGCCTCTATTCTTCCGCGATCCCATCTAGAGGCCTTTTCCGGTACTCTGCCAGAGGGGGAATCGATCATGGAGGGCTTCTACATCAACCTTGCTGCCCTTCTGATGATGTGTGAGTAGTTTACCACAGACCTATGGGTCCATAGCTAGTAGCTAGATGGCTTCTTCTCTCTCTTTGATCTTCAATACCATGTTCTCCTCGATGTTCTTGGAGTTCTATCCGATGTAATCTTCTTTTGCGGTGTGTTTGTTGGGATCCGATGAATTGTGAGTTTATGATCATATTATTCATGAGAAATATTTGAGTCTTCTTTGAACTCTTTTATGCATGATTATTATAGCTTTGTATTTCTCTCTGATCTAAAGATTTGGTTTGGCCAACTAGATTGGTTTGTCTTGCAATGGGAGAGGTGCTTTGTGATGGGTTCAATCTTGCGGTGCTCAATCCCAGTGACAGAAAGGGACATGACACGTATTTGTATTGTTTCCATTAAGGATAAAAGATGGGGTTTAATCATATTGCTTGAGTTTACTTTGTCTACATCATGTCATCTTGCTTAAGGCGTTACTCTGTTTCATACTTAATACCCAAGATGCACGCTGGATAGCGGTCGATGGGTGGAGTAATAATAGTAGATGCAGGCAGGAGTCGATCTACTTGTGTCGGACATGATGCCTATATACATGATCATTGCCATGAATCCGTCATAATTATTTGCTTTTCTATCAATTTCCCAACAATAATTTGTTTACCCACCGTATGTTATGCGTTGGAGAGAGAAGCCTCTAGTGAAAACTATGGCCCCTGGGTCTACTTTTATCATATATTAAAATAAAAAATACCTTGCTGCAATTTATTTACTTTATTTTATTTAGTATTTTAGTTTATCTGTCTACCACTATTAGAGTTAATCCTTGTAAATAACCGCTAAGAGGATTGACAACCCTCTTATTTGCGTTGGGTGCAAGTGTTTGCTTTTGTGTGTGCAGGTGCGCTTAACGGGATTTTGCTTGGTTCTCCTACTAGATTGATAACCTTGGTTATTAACTGAGGGAAATACTTATCTCTACTCTGCATCATCCTCTCCTCTTCGGGGAAATACCAACGCAGTCTACAAGTAGCAGGAAGAATTTCTGGCGCCGTTGCCGGGAGACATCATCAAAATTACCAAGTACCTTCGCACAAACTATCATCCACTTGCATTTATTTTATTTGCCATTTTATTTGCATTTTCCTCTCATTTTCATCTCCCCCACTTTTATTTTTTTTACAAAAACACAAAAATATTTTTCTTTGCTTGTTTGCTAGTTTGCTTGCTTGCCTGAAATTGTTATCATGTCTGAACTTGAGAAAGTTGTGGTTGAAAGTGCTAGCGAAGATAGTGGTAGTGTATCTCTGGGGGAGAAAACTCACCCTTTTGATCTTAATCATGACCCTCCTGAGATTGAGCCCCCCACTAATTTTAAGACTAAAGTTTATCATGTGGGAAGTGGTAATATTATCGGTAAGAACATTATTCAGGAATTCTTTAATTGCGCGGGAGTTATACCAATAATTAGTGGATCTATTCTTGATAAAACAAATTGTTATGTGGATGCTATTGCCATGCTTGTGGTTAAATTAGAAAGATTTTTTTTACATATTCACCCCTCCTTACAAAAGATATTTTATGAACTTCCTAACATCCATGATCCTAGAGCTAAGAAAATTGCCACTATAATCCTCATGCATGAATTTGCTTTTATAATCCGAGAAGCTAGGGATATTTTTTCCTTTTATAAAATTAATTTCGAGCATCCTCCTATTGAGTAAATTCTTCATGATAAAGATACTATTCGTAGGTTGGAATCCAAAGATTACTTTGCTTATGGTGAAAATATTAGAAGGAGAGTTCCATATGCCGAAATAATTAAAACTATGTACCACCATGCTTGTGATAAATTTGAGTGGGTTACTAAAGGAATTGATGAGGGATTTAGTGAAGAATGGTTTGAGGGTACGGCTAGAGATCCTATTGATGATGAGATACATGTGTTTGTATGAGGATGTTTATGGTGATGATCCTGAATTTGAAGTTATGAATGTTAAAGTTACCAATCAAAGCCCTTTCAATTACCTAAGCTCACCTACTAGGAAAGAAGAGCATGAGAGTAGATAATTAATGAGAATTTTTTTTGGAAGATTTAATTAAAAAGGACTTGGGGATGAAGGATGACAACACTTTAAACTATGCATTATGCCTAGCTAGAGGCATAAAACAATAGCGCTTGTTGGGAGGTAACCCAATGAATAAAATAAATTTTTGTTTTTACTTTCTGTTTTTGTGTGTTTACAAAATTATAGCCTCTGTTATGATTGTGATTTTTATCTTTTAGTTAGTGTTTGTGCCAAGTAATACCTTTGGGATAATTTGGAAGATAGTATAATTGATGCAGTTTGAAAACAGAAACTTTTGCGTCCAGTGCTGGAATTTTGATTTTTCTCTAGAAACGTCAGAACCTTCTGATTGTTTTACGCAATATTAATATATGAATTTCCCACATTTTCCTAATTTTTCAGAATTTTTGGAGTTGCATAAGTATGACGTTAATTCAGATCTTTACCGACTGTTCTGTTTTAGACAGATTCTGTTTTTGTTGCATAGTTTGCTTATTTTGATGAATCTATGGATCGTATCGGGGGGTATGAGTCATGGAGAAGTTGGAGTACAGTATCATTATGCCAATATTAAATATGAATCAATTTACAACAGTACCTAAAGTTTAAGGTTTGTTTGTTATACTAACGGATCTCATGAGGTTTCTGTTGAGTTTTGTGTGCTGAAGTTTTCAAGTTTTGGGTGAGACTACGATGGATAAAGGAATAAGGAGCAGCAAGAGCCTAAGCTTGGGGATGCCCAAGGCACCCCAAGGTAATATTCAAGGAAGACTCAAGCGTCCAAGCTTGGGGATGCCCCGGAAGGCATCCCCTCTTTCGTCTACAATCTATCGGTAACTCACTTGGAGCTATATTTTTATTCATCACATGATATGTGTTTTACTTGGAGCGTCTTGTGATATAGTTTGTTTGATTTTGTTTGCTTTTTAGTTTGTCACAATCATCTTTGCTGAACACACCTTTTTGAGAGGGACACACATTATTCGTGATTTGTTAGAATACTCTATGTGCTTCACTTATATCTTTTGAGCTAGGCAGTTGCTCTAGTGCTTCACTTATATCTTTTAGAGCACGGCGGTGGTTATATTTTAAAGAAAAAGTTGCACTCTCATGCTTCACTTATATATTTTTGAGAGTCTAATGAATAGCAATGGTAATATGCACAGGTTATGAATTTGGTCCTAATATGATAGGTATTCAAGAGGGATATAATAAAAACATTCATGTAGATCACTGAATATGATAAGTTTGATTCCTTGCAATAGTTTTGCGATATTAAGATGGTAATATGTGGGAGGTGCTAGTAGATAATTGTGGTTTAGTAAGAATATTGGTGTTAAGGTTTGTGATTCCCGAAGCATGCACGTATGGTTTGTCGTTATGCTAAGAAGTTGGAGCATGATTTATTCTTGATTGTCTTCCTTTGTGTGGTGGTCGGGGGCGCGCGATGGTTAACTCATACCAACCTCCCCCCCTAGGGGCATGCGTAGTAGTACTTTGCTTCGAGGGCTAATAAACTTTCACAATAAGTATATGAGTTCTTTATGACTAATGTGAGTCCATGGATTATACGCACTCTCACCCTTCCACAATTTGCTAGCCTCTTCGGTACCGTGCATTGCCCTTTCTCACATCGAGAGTTGGTGCAAACGTCGCCGGTGCATCCAAACCCCGTGATATGATATGCTCTATCACACATAAGCCTCCTTATATCTTCCTCAAAACAGCCACCATACATACCTATCATGGCATTTCCATAGCCATTCCAAGATATATTGCCATGCAACTTCCACCGTTCTGTTTTTATGACACGCATCATCATTGTCATATTGCTTTGCATGATCATATAGCTGACATAGTATTTGTGGCTCAGCCACCGTTCATCATTTTTATACATGTTACACTAGTATCATTGCACATCCAGGTACACTGTCAGCGGCATTCATATAGAGTCATATTTTTGTTCTAGATTCGAGTTGTAATTTTCTTTTGAGTTGTAAGTAAATAGAAGTATGATGATCATCATTATTAGAGCACTGTCCCAGTGAGGAAATAAAAAATAAAAAAATAGGCCAAAAAGAGCCCAAGAAAAAAAAAAGAGGCCAAAAAGAGCCACCAAAAAAAATGAGAGAAAAAGAGAGAAGGGGCAATGTTACTATCCTTTTCCATACTTGTGCTTCAAAGTAGCACCATGTTTTTCATATAGAGAGTCTCCTGTTTAGTCACTTTCATATACTAGTGGGAATTTTTCATTATAGAACTTGGCTTGTATATTCTGATGATGGGCTTCCTCAAATGCCCGAGGTCTTCATGAGCAAGCAAGTTGGATGCACACCCACTTAGTTTTCATGTTGAGCTTTCATACACTTATAGCTCTTAGTGCATCCGTTGCATGGCAATCCCTACTCCTCGCATTGACATCAATTGATGGGCATCTCCATAGCCCGTTGATTAGCCTTGTCGATGTGAGACTATCTTCCTCTCCGACACCTCCACCAGACGCACCACACCGCACCGCAACACCCCGACCCCGCGCCCACGCCGGAGGACCGCCGGAGCGCCACCGCCGTCCCCGCTCGAGCCACCTTGCCGTCACCCTCGTCGGCATTGCCTGCTGTAAGCCGGCTGCCCTCCTCCTCCGTTCGATCTTATTTCAATGCCCAAGATTAGATCTAGCAAACAGTTAGGCTTTTGTTATTATTAGATCGGTTTTATGCACGGTTTTCTCTAGTTTAGATCGAACCGAACATGCGGTTTTCGTTTAACTTAGCCACAACTGCCGTTTCTTTAAATTTCGGCCGTCCGCCGCTTTGCACCGCAGCGGACACCTCCCAGCCAACATGATCGCACCACGTGGCACTTCTGCCACGATTGGCCGATACTTAACTGTTTCAAATTCAGAATTCTTTCTGATTTTTCTTTTATCATATCTTTAATTCTATAGATCTAATTTAGTTGGTTCTTTTTCCTACTGGTTCGTATTGATCCCATCTATCCAGTGACCTAAACCAAAAATATTTTTGACAATTTAAAATCTGAATTAGATCAGATTCAAATTTGAACTTGATTAGGTCATAACTTTTGTTTCGTAACTCCGATTTAGTTGATTCTTTTTGCAAATTGAAGGTTAGGACATCTAATTTATGATGAGATAAAACCACATAAATTCTCTACTGTTAGAAATATGTTTATGTACATAAAATTTATTTGATTATTTTTGGAGTTTTCATAAGTATTTTCTTCGTTTTCCTTTTGGATCTTTGCTTGATTGCTTATGTATGTCATTGTTTGCTTACGCTAGATTGTCCGGAGTGTGAGGCTGAGTATTATTAATCTTTAGAGTTCAATGATCGTCAGCAAGGCAAGTTCACACTTTGATCATTGTTTTATATACCCAATTTTACTATGCATTAGATCCACCGTTATACTTTGCATGAGTAGGATTGGGAATTATGGCAATGCTTTGTAGTTCATTGAGGTAGGAACCTATGATCCTTGAAACACCCCGGGAATTATCATTATGAGTTAAATTGCTTAGCCATGCTTTTGTAGTCGGGGTGGTATGTGTGATTCATGAAAGTTGTGAGAGAAATAATAATTTTGGGTTAACCTTAAGGTGGAAACATTAACACACATCTGGGTGGAATGGTTGGGGCACCCTGGAGAAACCAGGACTTGCCCAGGGGTTCTCGAAGTACCCGAAGATCACCCTATGGAATGCCACCCAGGCTCAAAGGGATCAAACGATATTTCATGACTAGAAGCTTCCGTGTGCAGCCACAAGCCATTATGGGCTCCGGCCTAGTTGAGTAGGTTGTGTGAACTCTTTCCGGGTAGGCTAGCAGATGTAGGGGAATAGAGGTGTACCGGTCTACCTAGGGTTAAGGGGAAACGCTTCTGAAAGACTTTTTCTCGATCTTCTGATCAAGGAGGTGGTCGAGTCTTGTGGGGAAAAGTGCGCAATCCTCTGCAGAGTGTATAAACTAATCATGATTAGCCGTGTCCCCGGTTATGGACAATTTTGAGCATCTAGAAGTGGAATTATTGAGTGATCTCATCACCGTATTTAATAAATGAATTGGGTTATTAATAACTTGGGTTTGGATTGAGTTGGAGGAACCACCTCAATAATGGCATAAACTTTGTAGAAATAATTTAATTAATTTAATATAGGACAAAATTGGCTTTATGCAAAACGTAAAACTTAGAGCCTTGTGACACCCTCGACTCAACCGTGCACTAATCATCCACACAAATGCGCACCATCAAGCCCAGGGACTCACGGGAGGATATCACAACACAACTCTAGACACAAAATAAAATAATACAAGCTTTATATTACAAGCCAGGGGCCTCGAGGGCTCGAATACATAAGCTCGAGTACAAGCGTCAGCAAAAGCATCAGTATCTGAGTACAGACATAAGAAGACAAGTTTGCCTTAAGAAGGCTGACTAAAACAACGATAGCTAGATCGAAAAGGCGCAGGCCCCCTGCCTGGTAGCCTCCAAAACTACTCCTGGTCGGCGGTCTCCACGTAGTAGTAGGCTCCGTCGTGGTAGTAGTAGTCGTCGACGGGGTCAGCTGGCTCCTGCGATCCGCCATCTGATCACAGCAATCGGGTATGGGGAAAAAGAGGCAGCAAAGCAACCGTGGGTACTCATCCAAAGTACTCGCAAGACTTACATCAGATCTATGCTAAGTATGCATCGGTATCAAAGGGAAAGGGCTGTATTTGTGGACTATACTACAGAAATGCCAGAATAGAGAGAAGGCCTAGCCTATCGAAGACTAACATCTTGCAGCGTCTTGCAGCATTAGAAGAGTGCATATTAGAATTTTATATAGTATTAAGTAAGTAGTAGCATCGCCCAGAGATCCTTCCTCGACTCCCTGCGAGAAACCGATCCCGGAGCCAACATATTCATTTAGTAACACAAGTATCCAGTTCTAGTTGTAGTAGATCGGGATACTCTTCGAGCATCCTGTTACCGTGGACACGGCTATTCGAATAGATAACTTCCCTGCAAGGGTGCACCAACTTACCCAACACGCTCAATTAACTCTGGCCGGACACACTTACTCGGGTCATGCCCGGCCTCGGCCGATCAACACGACGTAGCCCTACCTAGGCCCAACAGAGAGGCCAGCACGCCGGTCTAAATCCTAAGCGCTCAGGGGTCTTGGGCCCATCGCCCTTTGCACTCCTGCGCGTTGTGAACGCGGCCGGGACCAGACCTAGCCCCTGTATACACACGCAGGCTTTCGTGGTCCACCCGGGCACGAGCCGCTCAGTTGCTGACGTCTGAAGAACTTCGCCTGAAACATACGACGCCGAGTGCCCATACTTTTCCCGCGTGGTGGTTAGTGCGAAAAGGCCAGATGCCTACTCAGATCACATATCCTAACCCATTAGTGTGTTGGGAGCTCGCGGTGACGACCAGTGCTCCTGTCGCCCCAGCTCGAGGACTTACGGCAAGGGCCAGGCCCATCCCCTCCTGGGGCGGTCTGCCTTCCCGGCCGTGCCTCGTAATTATCTCGCGGGTACCCTCCAGGTCAACCCGACTCCACAAGAGACTGTCGGGAACTTAGGTCCACCTCTACCGGGGTGGTACCACCTGTCCCTTCAGTCCCGCAGAAACAGTTAAAAAGGGGCAACAGTTAAAGGTAACAGTGTGTGTTTATCATCAAGGTGGAAGTCCGAGGAATCACCCTCGATGGACTCCCACTCGAAGTATCCGTTAAGGTGAACTTGGAGGAATCACCCTCGAAGGGTTCACACTTGAGGGGTTGCACGACAGAGTCATCATCGGAGGTGGTGAAAGTGGAATCACCCTCGATAACCCACAACCGACTAGCTACGCTACATAGATATCATCAGGAGTGAGGTAGGAGGTATCACCCTCGGCACTCGATATTAGCTCTGCAGAGTCGTACAACTAAGTGGGTGTGCGGTGATGTGTCGGTCTCTGCACGTCGATCACACTGATCGAGCATCCGGAAGCAAAGCAAGGCAACACGGAGAAGAGTGTGGGACCACTGATGAATCACTAACCAACCTATACTAAGCATTTAGGATAGCAGGTAAGGTATCAACAACAGTTACAAAAACAGGCTATGCATCAGAATAGGAGATATCGGACAACAGTAGCAAATTCTAATGCAAGCACGGGAGAGAAAGAAATGGGCGATATTGAAATGATCAAGGGGGTTTTGCTTGCCTAGAAGCTCTGCTGAAAAAGGACGGGTCGTCGACGACATAGTCGTACTTGGGAGCAACTTCGGTCTCGGGGTCTACCGGAGAGAAGAGGGGGAAGAAACAATAAATATAAAGCAAACAAATGCAACACAGATGCATGACATGGCATTATGTTGTGCTGGGGGTGACCTAACGCAGTGCTACACGTTACGGACGAAGTGGGAAAATATCTGGGAATATTTTCCCGGTTTTAGGCATCTGTCAGACAGATGAACCAGAGGGGAAGGTTCCATGTTTGCAGTGTTGGAGGCATGTGACAGCTACATGGAGGGCATATTCGGATTCGTCTTATTTTTTTGATCATTTTTCATATATAAATTATTTTCATCCGAGTTACGGATTATTTTCTATGAATTTTCAAAGTTTTAAATGATTTCTAAATTTTCTGGATTTAATTTAATTCGAAAATCAATAAACATAAAATGCTAGGGGTACACAAAAGTGTACCCAGCATTTTATACAGTGGGTATGACAGGTGGGGTCCAGGGGGCACAGTTGACCCAGTCAAAGGTTGACTGGTCAACTGCACTGTTCATGGGGCCCACATGTAAGTGTCTCATCTTTTATTAATTTATTTTTATTTTATTTATTTTATTTTTCTTATTCCTTTTCTTTTCTTCTCGTTTTTATATGGGCGGCCCCACATAGCAGTGGCCCAGGCCGGCCACTATGGGGGGAAACTACGCGCGCGCGCACTAGCAGAGGGCGGCTGGACAGGGGCGGGCGCGGCGACCGTGGGCGAGCGGGGCGAGGCAGGGCGCCGCCGGCGCGCGAGCTAGGCGGCAGCGGGCGCGCACGGGGCGGAGGCGGGCGAGCAACGGCAGGAGGGGCAGCAGCAAGCGAGCACATGAGCGGCAGTCAGCGCTGGCAGCAGCGCACCGGGGCAGCAACGGCAGGCCGCGGGGCGCGGACGCACGCGAGCAGGTGCGGGCGGCGCGGCACGTGGGCTCGCTGCCAGGCGAGGCAGTGCACATGCGGGAGAATCGATCTCCCGCGTCGGCAACGGTCGGCGCTGCGGCAATCGGCTAGAGGGCACGGGGAAGAGGGGTAAAAGGTCGTGGAGGACCGGGAGCTCACCACAAGGTCATTCGGGAGCTCAGGGGATCCGGGGGTGGTCGGAGACGAGCGGATCGAGCGGCGTGGTGCGGTGGATGTGGTTGGGGAAGACCGATGAAGGTGACGGCTTGACGGCGCCCTGGCTCGTGGCGCTCCGCGTAGACGAGAGGACGTCGAGGCGCAGCTCCTGGACAGGCTCTCTGGGCATGGGGAGGACGGTGGCCACGCGGTGAGGCAGTCCATGGCGACGGTGGCGTCGGGAGTCGACCAGATCGAGGAGAGGGGCAAGGGAGAGGGCCAAATGGGGCTAGGGTTTGTTCGAGGGGCTCTGGGGATGCTCTTATCCAACCGGTGACCCGTGGGATGGCCGACACGGCGGCATCGGCGGCCTCGGCGGGGTGGATGGCCGCCACGCCATGCCCCTGCCTCCCTCTGTACAGGGGTTGAAGAAAAAGCCCTGGTGGTGGGCTGGGCCATTTACTGTAGCAGTAGGCCTTAAGTGCACAGTAGGTTTCATATATTTTTCCGTTTTCTTTTTTGTAATATTTTCCACCACTCTTTTGCATTTAGTTTGTGCAACAAATGATTTTTGCTATAAATGAAACTTGGTACATAAATCAAGCACAATATTTTGTTGTGGCACAAAAAGCTTCACAGTATTTGGTAAGGTTTAAATATTTTTAGAAATTCAAAAGGTCAAGTAATATGCTACTGGATCACTTTATAATTTCCTAGGGATTAATTGGTGAGTCAAATGATATTGGTTTCAACATGCCAAATGATCAGGGCAATTTTTAGAATAATGTAAACATTTTAGTTTTATAGTTTGAAGAAATAATAATTTGACTTGCAATTCGAATTTGACTTTTATTTTTATCGAGGGGAAATTTGGCTTAGCAAACATGGTGACATGGCATCATTAGTGTGAGATCACTGTAGCTTGACACTGGGGGTGTTACAAGCCTCCACCAGCCATAAATTGCATATAGAGATAGATTTTTTCATCATTATTCTATGGTGTGATTTTGCCAGCATATTCCATGTGCTGACCTACACAGCTGCAACGTCTCATGTTGCAGAGTTTTCAGACGAGGATTAAGGTGCGATAGGTCGTTGTCCGCACTCAGCATTTGGCGTGGAGTTAATGGACTCATTTACCTTCGATGCTTCCGCAGTTATTTATTTTAGATGGCCTTCAGCCATATTTATGTAATAAATACTCTTTTGAGGACCTCGATGTAATAAAGTGTGTGATTGAACTCTATTATATTTCATCGAGTACTGTGTGTACCTATCCAGGGATGGCACTTAAACACAGAGACTCCGATCCATTTGGGTCGTGTCGCTACACAAAAAGAAAACTATGGCACAAGACTCTCCAAGCAAAACTCATATCATGTGATGAATAAAAATGTAGCTCACATACCGATAGATTGTAGACGAAAGAGGGGATGCCATCCGGGGCATCCGCAAGCTTAGACGCTTGGGTCTTCCTTGAATATTACCTTGTGGTGCCTTGGGCATCCCCAAGCTTATGGTCTTTCCGCTCCTTATTCCTTCATCCATCGTGATCTCACCCAAAACTTGAAAACTTCAGCACACAAAACTCAACATAAATCTCGTGAGATCCGTTAGTATAATAAATCAATCATCCACTTAGGTACTGTTATAAAATCATTCATAATTCTTCTTGCATAATACCTACTGTATTCTAACTTTTCCATGACTTATACCCCCCGATATAATCCATAGTTTCATTAAAACAAGCACACTATGCAATAAAAACAGAATCTGTCTAAAACAGAACAGTACACAGTGACAGAATATTTATCCATACTTTTGTAACTCCAAAAATTCTGAAAAATTATGGAAACGTAAAAACTTTGTATTCCAATATTTTGTAAAAATTTCAAAATTTTCTGACATTCTAGTAATAAACTAAAAATCAACTACTGGGCAGAAAACTTTTTGTTTTCAAACAGCATCAAATATACTATCATCTAAATCATCCCAAAGGCATTACTTGGCACAAACACTAATTAAAAGATAAAACACAATCATTAAAGTAGCAATAATCATGTGACTCAAGAAAATAAAATTTTCAATAAAGATAAATATTGGGTTGCCTCCCAACAAGCGCTATAGTTTTATGCCCCTAGCTAGGCATAATGCATAGTTTCAAGTGTTATCATCCTTCAAATTCATTCCATTGGTGGCTCTCATAATGGATTCATATGGTGGTTTAATTCTATTTCTAGGGAAGTGTTCCATCCCTTTCTTTAGTGGAAATTGGAACCTTATATTTCCTTCTTTCATATCAATAATAGCACCTATGGTTCGTAGGAAAGGCCTGCCAAGTATTATAGGACAAGACGGATTGCATTCAATATCAAGCACAATAAAATCCACGGGTACATAATTCCTATTAGCAAGTATGAGCACATCATTTATTCTACCCAATGGTTTCTTAATAGTTGAATCCGCTAACTACAAATTAAGTGAACATGCATCCATATTGGTGAGACCTAGCACGTCACATAAAGATTTTGGTATAGTAGAGACGCTAGCACCTAGATCACACAAAGCATTACTTTCATAATCTTTAATCTTAACTTTAACAGTAGGTTCCCATTCATCATGCAATATCCTAGGTATAGAAACCTCCAATTCAAGTTTTTCTTCATGAGCTTTTATCATAGCTTCTACAATATGTTTAGTGAAAGCTTTATTTTGTTCGTATGCATTAGGTGAATTTATCATGGATTGCCACAAAGAAATACATTCAATCAAAGAGCAATTATCATAATTAAAGTCCTTGTAATCCAAAGTAGTGGGCACATCACTATTTAAAGTCTTGATCTCTCCAAACCCACTTTTATCATTTTTATCATTAAGATCATCACTCTCCGAAAAATTGGGATGCCTTCTAGCTAAAGTTGACTCATCTCCAGTCCCTTTTTCATCAAGTTTTATATTACTAAACAAAGTTTCAATGGGCGTCACACCAATCATTTTAATATCCTCATCATGATTACGATAAAAACCGGGCGGAATAGCTTTTTCTAGGAATTCTCGCTTATCTCTCAACCTAGCGGTTCTCTCTTTGCCTTCATTAATGGAGACTTGGATAGGTTTAATAGTCTCATTAATATCATGCTTAGGTGGCAAAGTTTTAATTTTAAGAGTTTCCACATCATGAGCAATTCTATCCATGTCTCTAGCCATATCATCAACTTTATGTAGTTTTTCTTCTATGATAGCATTGAAAATATTTGAGAACTAATAAATTCTTTAATGTGGTTATCAGGATCAGTAGGTATCATATTATTATTATATGAATTACCATAGGAATTACCATAATTATTAGAGGAATTTCCGGGATACGGTCTAGGATTAAAATTCCCTCTATAAGCATTATTGTTGAAATTATTTCTAGAGACAAAATTCATATCAATAGCATCATTATTTTGCTCAAACAAAGTAGATAGTGGCACATCATTAGGATCAACTTGAGAATTTTTACTAGAAAACATATTCATAAGAGCATCCATTTTATCACTCGAAGTAGCAATTCCTTCGACAGAGTTTACCTTCATACCAGTTGGGGCTCGTTCGGTGTGCCATTGAGAATAATTTTTCATCATATGATCAAGAAGCTTTGTAGCCTCTCCCAATGTAATTTCCATAAAGGTACCACCTGCAGCAGAGTCTAGAAGATTTCTAGAAACAAAGTTTAGTCCCGCATAATTTTTTTGTATAATCATCCATAAGCTTAAACCATGAGTGGTACAATTTTTAACCATTAATTTCATTCTCTCAAAAGATTGTGCAACATGTTCTTGCTCAAGTTGCTTAAAATTAATAATTTCATTTCTAAGAGAAATAATCTTGGCGGGAGGAAAATACTTGGCAATAAAAGCATCCTTACATGTATCCTATGAATCAATACTATTGCAAGGCAAGGATGAAAACCAAGTTTTAGCATGATCTCTTAGCGAGAAAGGAAATAATTTCAACTTAATAATATCATTATCAACACCTTTTTTATTTTGCATATCACATAATTCAACAAAAGTATTAAGATGGGATGCAACATCCTCATTAGGATTTCCAGAAAATTGTTCTTTCATAACAAGATTTAGCAAAGCAGCATTAATATCACATGACTCCTGATAACCCAGAAGTATAGGGGATCAATTGTAGTCCTTTCGATAAGTAAGAGTGTCAAACCCAACGAGGAGCAGAAGGAAATGACAAGCGGTTTTCAGCAAGGTATTCTTTGCAAGTACTCAAAGTAGCGATAACAGATAGTTTGGTAGCAAGGTAATTCGTAACAAAGTAACAAGTAGTAACGGTAACAAAGGTGCAGCAAGGTGGCCCAATCCTTTTTATTGCAAAGGACAAGCCGGAACGAACTCGTATAATAAGCAAAGCGTTCTTGAGGACGCATGGGAATTTCATCTAGTCACTTTCATCATGTTTGTTTGATTCGCGTTCGCTACTTTGATAATTTGATATGTGGGTGGACCGGTGCTTGGGTGCTGTTCTTACTTGAACAAGCCTCCCACTTATGATTACCCCCTCTCGCAAGCATCCGCAACTACGAAAGAAGAATTAAGATAACTCTAACCATAGCATGAAACATATGGATCCAAATCAGCCCCTTACAGAATAGCGCATAAACTAGGGTTTAAGCTTCTGTCACTCTAGCAACCCGTCATCTAGTTACTACTCCACAATGCCTTCCCTTAGGCACAAAGATGGTCAAGTGTCATGTAGTCGACGTTCACACGACGCCACTAAAGGAAGCAACAACATACATATCATCAAAATATCGAACGAATACCAAATTCACATGACTACTTATGACAAGACTTCTCCCATGTCCTCAAGAACAAAAGTAACTAGTCACAAATCATATTCATATTCAAGATCAGAGGGGTATTGAATAGCATTAAGGATCTGAACATATAATCTTCCACCAAATAAACCAACTAGCATCAACTACAAGATGTAATCAACACTACTAGCAACCCACAGGTACCAATCAGAGGTTTTGAGACAAAGATTGAATACAAGAGATGAACTAGGGTTTGGGATGAGATGGTGCTGGTGAAGATGTTGATGAAGATTGGTCCTCCCACGATGAGAGGATCGTTGGTGATGTCGATGGCATCGATTTCTCCCTCCCGGAGGGAAGTATCCCCTGCGGAATCGCTCCGCCGGAGAGCAAAATAGCTCCTGCCCAGGTTCCGCCTTGAGACGGTGGCGCTTCATCCCGAAAGTCTTCTCTATAAATTTTTTTTAGGGCAAAAGACCTTATATAGCAGAAGGAGGGGGCCAGAGGCTAGCCAGGGGCCCCACGAGGCATCAGGGCGCGCCCAGGGGGGCGCGCTCTGTTGCCTTGTGGGCAACTGGTGGGTCCCCTCCCGTATCTCTTTTCTCCAGTATTTTTTATATATTCAATAAAAAATCTCCGTGAAATTTCAAGTCAATTGGAACTATGTAGGATAGGTATCTCTGACATAGCTATTTCAGGTCCAGAATTCCAGCTGCCGGTATTCTCCCTCTTCATATATATCTTGCAAATTAAGAGAGAAAAGGCATAAGAATTGCATCATAAAGTGAAATAACGATCAAATACATTATAAATAACAGTAGGAAATCATGATGCAAATTGGACGTATCAACTCCCCCAAGCTTAGACCTCGCTTGTCCTCAAGCGAAAACCGAAATTGATAATCATGACCACATGTTTAGAGAGAGAGGTGTCGATAAAAATAAAATACGGACATGAAGGCATCATGATCTTTATTATAACAGCAATATATCATCATAGAACTTCTCATGAAAAAGTAACAATTTAATCACAAGTTAAAGTATGAACCATAAACCAAATTGAAAACTAACAAACTATGATCTCAGTCACTGAAGCAATTGCAATTCATCATATTATCAGAAAGAGTCTATGTAAGAGCTTTGTTTAGCAAGTTCACATACTCAACTATCATTTAGTCTTCTATGATTGCTGACACTCACGGCATACTTATGAAGCAAAAGTTTCAGTCAGACACATAGAAATATAGGGGATTATAGTTTCGCCTCCCAACGTATTTACCTCAAGGGTAATGTCAACAATAATAACTTATGATCACCTACATCCAACGGGATATATATGCCTGGATCAATCCCCACCACATGATGCTTGTCAAGAGAGAAAAATAAAAAAGGAATAGAGGAGAATACGATTGACTCTTGCATGAAAGTAAATACATAAAGTAAAAGATAGGCCATTCACAGAGGAAAGCAGAGGTTGTCATGCGCTTTTTGTTTTTGGATGTGCAAACTCTTAATGTAAAGGAACGTCACTTTATATTGCCCCTTGTGATAGCGACCTTTATTATGTAGTCTGTTGCTTTTATTTCTTCACCATCACAAGATCGTACAAAGCTTATTTTCCCTTGCAATAAAAGTTCATACATATTTAGGAGCAATTTTTATTGCTTTTGCACCGATGACAACTTACTTGAAGGATCTTATTCAATCCATAGGTAGATATAGTGGACTCTCATGGCATGAAACTAGGTTTAAGGGTTTTTGGATGCACAAGTAGTATCTCTACTTAGTACAGAATTTTGGCTAGCAAAATATAGGGGGCAAGCACCACATGTTAGAGGATCCAAAACAATATAACTTCTATGTGAATATAAGCAAACATAACTCATTACGTTGTCTTCCTTGTCCAACGTCAACTAATTGACATAGAATATTTAATGGGGGCTCACAATCATAAAATATGTCCAAGATAGTGTATTTATATGTGAGACCTCTCTTTCTTTATTACTTTTTCATGAATTCAACAATGACCAATACTATGTTTGTCAACTTCCAACAAGTTTTATCAACTATACTTCTTTTATGTGAAGTCATCACTCCCCATGGGATTAGCATATGATCTTACTTTTTATTCTCTTTATTTTATTTCCAAGATTGGATCAACAAAAGCAAAACACTCAACTCAAACTACTCTTTATTATATAAATTTCACACACGATTACATAGATAGATAGACCACAAAGCAAGCACTCGAAACTAGATCATACTAAAACTTTATTCTTCTAAATCACGAAACAACTAAGGATCAAACTAAGATAGATAATGATGATAAAAAGTGATGGTGATACGATACCGGGGCACCTCCCCCAAGCTTGGCACAAGCCAAGGGTGGTGCCCATACCCATGTACTCAAATCTCCTTCTTCGGTGATGGTGGTGATGAAGTGATAGGCTTGTCCTTCAAAATATTTAGTAAGATATCCTTCAAGCTCTGGACCTCCCAAAGGAAATGCTGAATCGCGGTGGCATTCTTTTGCACTTCAACCATAATATGTTTATTTTCCGGCCCCCATGAGCCCTTTCTTGCATCATTCTCACTTGGGCGGGAGATATCCCAATTGGAAGGTATGTGCATACAAGGAGTGTTCTCAACCCCATAATTCTGGACCAAATTATGAAAGTTGTTCCGATGTAACCTGTGTAAGGGCCTCCAAGGAGGAAGCCCATCTTGTACCTCTGGACTCCCATGGCTGGTGGTGCTTCTCATAGCTTGATGAGGATTTGGCGTCGTGGAGATGCCGGCAAGGGTACCCCTCTCCAAAGCAGGGGGCTGCACCTCCAGTGAATCTCCATCATCTTCTTCCATGGTAACCTCTTCCTCCCCTTCTCTCCTGAGTTCCATCTGCAGCAGCCAAGCATTGTCTCCCACGTTGTTGGAGGAGGAGGAAGACATGATGACTGGCTTTAAAATCTGACAGAAAATAGCCCAAAACAAGAACAGAGGGAAAACTTGTGATGCGGTGGTCAAAACACCCGTGAGTATTTATAAAGAATTTTTATCTTGCAAAACAAGCATATGAGAGGAAAACGGAGTCGGGAGGACACACGAGGGGCCCACAAGGCATCACGGCACACCCTAGGGGGGTCACGCCCTGTTGCCTTATGGGCGACTCATGGGTCCCCTCGGCTGTTTCTTATTTTTGTAAATTTTCTAATGTTCCAAAACGGACAGAAATATTTTTTATGGAATTTTTGGAGTCGGTTTACTTACCGTATCACATACCTACCCCTTTTCAGTGTTCTGGAGCGTTCCGGAAGGACTCTTGGATGTGTTCCTCTGGTGTCATTGTCTGAATAATATTAGTTTCAACATTAATAGGAGTACCTGAGATATAGTGCTTAATTCTTTGCCCGTTCACCACTCTCAGATTATTGCCTTCGGAGTTGTTTATTTTGATGGCTCCGGAGCGGTAAATTTCTTCGATGATATATGGTCCTTCCCATTTAGAGAGAAGTTTTCCTTGTGTGCAGTTCTGTCTCCCGCATGGTGTCCTCCATATGCCTCGGAGTGACACTTCCGTAGGATTTGTTCATGTTCATGCTCAGGTACACAACGTCTAATGATACCATCTACTCCTTCCTTATATAAATGTGGGTCATCCCAAAAGTAATGCCTTAAATCAAAGAAGAACTTTTTCTTTTGTTGGTAAGTGAAACTAGGTGGTATATATTTAGCAACAATGTAATTAGCATAGTCTGCATACCATGGAGTATTACTAGAAGCATTTATCACAGTTAGTTGTTTATCAGGGAAATCATCATTAATAGGAAGTGGGTCATCAAGAACATTTTCCATTCTAGACAAATTATCAGCTACGGGATTCTCAGCTCCCTTTCTATCAATAATATGCAAATCAAATTCTTGTAGCAAAAGGACCCACCTAATCAATCTAGGTTTAGCATCTTTCTTTTCCATAAGATATTTAATAGCAGCATGATCAGTGTGAATAGTAACTTTGGAATCAACAATATAAGATCTGAATTTATCACATGCAAACACAACTGCCAAAAATTGTTTCTCAGAAGTAGCATAATTCCTTTGAGCATTGTCTAGAGTTTTACTAGCATAATGAATAACATTCAAATTCTTATCAACTCTTTGTCCTAGAACAGCACCAACAGCATAATCACTAGCATCACACATAATTTCAAAGGGTAAGTTCCAATCAGGTGGTTGAACAATAGGTGTAGAAATTAAGGCTTTCTTAAGTATTTCAAAGGCTTCTACACAATCATCATCAAAAGCAAAAGGAAAATCTTTTTGCAAGAGATTAGTAAGAGGCCTAGAAATTTTAGAGAAGTCTCTTATAAACCTTCTATAGAAACCAGCATGACCGAGGAAACTTCTTATACCTTTGATATCTTTAGGACATGGCATTTTATCAATACCATCAACTTTAGCTTTATCAGCTTCAATACCTCTTTCAGAAATTTTGTGCCCAAGGACTATACCTTCATTCACCATAAAATGGCACTTCTCCCAGTTCAAGACAAGATTAGTTTCTTCACATCTCTGCAAAACTCAATCAAGGTTGCTCAAGCAATCATCAAAAGAAGTTCCGTAAATGGAGAAATCATCCATGAAAACCTCAACAATCTTTTCAAAAAAGTCGGAGAATATAGCAGTCATACATCTTTGAAAGGTAGCAGGTGCATTACATAAACCAAAAGGCATACGATGATAAGCATAAGTTCCAAAAGGACAAGTAAAGGTGGTTTTCTCTTAATCTTCAGGTGAAATAGGTATTTGAGAAAAACCAGAATAACCATCTAGGAAGCAAAAGTGTGTGTGCTTAGATAATCTTTCTAACATTTGATCAATAAAAGGCAAGGGGTAATGATCTTTCCTAGTAGCTTTGTTTAATTTTCTGAAATCAATTACCATCCTATAACCAGTTACAATTCTTTGTGGAATAAGTTCATTTTTATCATTAGGAACAACGGTAATACCTCCTTTCTTAGGAACATAATGAACATGACTTACCCATCCACTATCAGCTATGGGATAAATTATACCTGCCTCAAGAAGCTTTAATATTTCAGTTCTTACCACATCCTTCATTTTAGGATTCAACCTTCTTTGATGATCAACAACAGTTTTAGCATCTGGCTCCATATGAATTTTATGCTGACATAAGGTGGGACTAATGCCCTTAAGATCATCGAGAGTATATCCAATAGCGGCACGGTCAGAGTTTTAAGTAATCTCTTTTCTTCATGCTCTGAAAGGTTAGCACTAATAATAACAGGATATATCTTCTTTTCATCCAGGTAAGCATACTTAAGTGTTTCAGGTAATTGCTTTAATTCAAACACAGGATCACTCTTCAGTGGAAGAGGATCTCCCAAAGTTTCAACATGCAAATTATGTTTAAGGATAGGTGCTTGCTTGAAGAACAACTCATCTATTTCATTTCTTTCATTCATATGCATATCATTCTCATGGTCTAGCAAATATTGTTCTAAAGGATCAGTAGGAGGCACAGCAATAGAAGCAAGACCTATAATTTCATCTTTATTGGGTAATTCTTTATCATGAAGTTGTTTACTGAACTTAGAGAAATTAAATTCATGAGATATATCACCAAACTTAACTCTAGCCTTCTCTTTAACACAATCAATTTCAGCATTAACGGTATTCAAGAAAGGTCTACCAAACATAATGAGACAAAAATTATCTTGTTGTGAACCAAGTACAAGGAAATCAGTAGGGTATTTGATTTTACCACACAAGACTTCAACATCTCTAACAATCCCAAGTGGTGTAATAGTATCTCTGTTTGCAAGCTTAATAGTAACATCAATATCTTCAATCTCAACAGGTGCAATATCATGCATTACTTCTTGATATAAAGAAAACAGAATAGCACTCACACTAGCACCCATATCACACAAACCATGATAGCAATGATCTCCAATCTTAACAGAAACAACAGGCATGCCAACTATCTCGTTCATTTCTAACAGGTTTAGCAATTCGTGCAGCCTCATCGCAAAAGTAAATAGCATGCCCATCAATATCATCAACCAAAAGATCTTTAACCATTGCAATATTAGGTTCAAATGTAATTTGTTCAGAGGGTCTAGGTGTTCTTATATTACTTTTGTTAACCACAGTTGAAGCTTTAGCATGTTCCTAAATCCTAACAGGGAAAGGAGGTTTCTCAATATAAGCAGTAGGCACAACTGGATCAGCAATGTAAACAATTGTTTCTTCTTTAACACTAACAGGTTCTTCATTTAGTTTGATAGGTGGATGATATTTAAACCATTTCTCTTTAGGGAGATCAACATGAGCATCAAAAGATTCACAAAAGGTAGCTACTATCTCAGAGTCAAGTCCACATTTAGTACCAAACTTATGAAAAGCATCAGTTTCCATAAAAGATTTAACACAATCAAACTCAAGATTTATACCTGACACTTTACCTTTGTCGATTTCCCAATCTTAAGAGTTACGTTTAATTCTTTCCAAAAGATCCCATGTGAATTCAATAGTTCTCTTCATAAAGGAACCAGTAGAAGAAGTATCGAGCATGGATTGATCATTATGAGAAAGCCGAGCATAAAAGTTTTGAATAATTATTGCTCTTGAGAGCTCATGATTGGAGCATGTATGCAACATATACTTAAGCCTCCCCCAATCTTGAGAGATACTTTCTCCTTCATGAGGCAAAAAATTATATATATAATTCCGAACACGATGAACCAGATGCATAGGATAAAATTTCTGGTGAAATTCCAGCTTCAACCGGTTCCAATCCCATGTTTCAGTATCATCACATAGCCTATACCATGTCAACGCCTTTCCCTCCAAAGATAAAGGGAATACTTTCTTATTAACTCCATCTCCAGGTAAACCTGCAAGCTTAAACAATCCACAAATTTCATCCACATATATCAAGTGCATGTCGGGATGCACCGTTCCATCTCCTGCATAAGGATTAGCTAGTAGTTTCTCTATCATACCCGAAGGAATTTCATAATAAATATTTTGATTAGGTTCAGTAGGTTGAGGAGCAACTCTCAATGCTTCCGGTCGAGGTGAAGATACCCCGAACAAGCCCCTCCAAGGATTACTTTCCATTGTGACAAGTAACAGTAAATTTCAACACGTAATATAAATGTTTCCTTACCAAATTCCACTCACCAAAGGCGCTTCACTCCCCGGCAATGACGCCAGAAAAGAGTCTTGATGACCCACAAGTATAGGGGATCAATCGTAGTCCTTTCGATAAGTAAGAGTGTCAAAACCAACGAGGAGCAGAAGGAAATAACAAGCGGTTTTCAGCAAGGTATTCTCTACAAGTACTGAAAATAGGGATAACAGATAGTTTGGTAGCAAGGTAATTCATAACAAGTAACAAGTAGTAACGGTAACAAAGGTGCAGCAAGGTGGCCCAATCCTTTTTATTGCAAAGGACAAGCCAGAACGAACTCGTATAATAAGCAAAGCGTTCTCGAGGACACATGGGAATTTCATCTAGTCACTTTCATCATGTTTGTTTGATTCGCGTTCGCTACTTTGATAATTTGATATGTGGGTGAACCGGTGCTTGGGTGCTGTTCTTACTTGAACAAGCCTCCCACTTATGATTACCCCCTCTTGCAAGCATCCGCAACTACGAAAGAAGAATTAAGATAACTCTAACCATAGCATGAAACATATGGATCCAAATCAGCCCCTTACGGAATAGCGTATAAACTGGGGTTTAAGCTTCTGTCACTCTAGCAACCCATCATCTAATTACTACTCCACAATGCCTTCTCTTAGGCCCAATGATGGTGAAGTGTCATGTAGTCGACGTTCACACGACACCCCTAAAGGAAGCAACAACATACATATCATCAAAATATCGAACGAATACCAAATTCACATGACTACTTATGACAAGACTTCTCCCATGTCCTCAAGAACAAAAGTAACTAGTCACAAATCATATTCATGTTCAAGATCAGAGGGGTATTGAATAGCATTAAGGATCTGAACATATAATCTTCCACCAAATAAACCAATTAGCATCAACTACAAGATGTAATTAACACTACTAGCAACCCACAGGTACCAATCTGAGGTTTTGAGACAAAGATTGAATACAAGAGATGAACTAGGGTTTGAGATGAGATGGTGCTGGTGAAGATGTTGATGAAGATTGGTCCTCCCACGATGAGAGGATCGTTGGTGATGTCGATGGCTTCGATTTCTCCCTCCCGGAGGGAAGTATCCCCGGCGGAATCGCTCCGCCGGAGAGCAAAATAGCTCCTGCCCAGGTTCCGCCTCGAGACGGCGGCGCTTCGTCCCGAAAGTCTTCTCTATAATTTTTTTAGGGCAATAGACCTTATATAGCAGAAGGAGGGGGCCATAGGCCAGCCAGGGGCCCCACAAGGCATCAGGTCGCGCCCAGGGGGCGCCCTGTTGCCTTGTGGGCAACTGGTGGGTCCCCTCCCGTATCTCTTTTCTCCAGTATTTTTATATATTCAATAAAAATCTCCGTGAAATTTCAAGTCAATTGGAGCTCTGTAGGATAGGTATCTCTGACGTAGCTATTTCAGGTCCAGAATTCCAGCTGCCGGTATTTTCCCTCTTCATATAAGTCTTGCAAATTAAGAGAGAAAAGGCATAAGAATTGCATCATAAAGTGAAATAACGATCAAATACATTATAAATAACAGCAGGAAATCATGATGCAAATTGGACGTATCAAATTGTGGCGGGAGGAGCAATTGGGGTACTAATAAAATAATTATTATTAGTATTTGAAAAGTCACACAACTTGGTGTTTTCTTGAGACATAGTGACAAAGCAAGCAAACAAGCAAACTAACAAAGTAAAATATTTTTGTGTTTTTTGAAAAAAATTTAGAGAAGTGGAGGGAGATGAAAAAGAGAGGAAAATAAAAATGCAAATAAAAAGTAGAGCAAGTAGATGATAGTTTGAGTGCAGGTACTTGTAGTGATTTGATGATGTCTCCCTTGTAACGGCGCGAGAAATTATTTCTGCTACTTCTGAGCTGCATTGGGATTTTCCCGAAGAGGAAGGGTGAAGCAGTACAGTAGAGATAAGTATTTCCCTCAGTGAGAACCAAGGTTTATCAAACCAAAAGGAGAACCACGCAAATCCTAGTGAACAACACCTGCACGCACAAAAGCAAATACTTGCACCTAACGTGGGCATGAGGGTTGTCAATCCCCTTGAACTCGTTACTTGCACAGATTAAATCTTGTATAGGTAGATAGATAGATTGCAAAACAAAATAAAAGTAAATAAATTGCAGCAAGGTATTTTTGGTTTTTAAAAGATGTTTAAAGTAGACCCGGGGGCCATAGTTTTCACTAGAGGCTCCTTTCTCGAACACATAGCATACGGTGGGTGCTACTTGTGAGCTGCGTTGGTAATTCCCTGAAGAGGAAGGGAGATGCAGTACAGTAGAGATAAGTATTTCCATCAGTTATGAAACCAAGGTTATCAATCCAGTAGGAGAATCACGCAACACCTCGTTAGCAGCACCTGCACACAAAACAACAAATCCTTGCACCCAACGCAAACAAGGGGTTGTCAATCCCTCGGTGGTTAATTGCAAGATTAAATTGTATGTGATAGATAGATAGATTAAACTAAAATATAAAATAAAATAAATAAAGAAAAAGTGCAGCAAGGTATTTTTAGGGTTTTTAATATATGATTTAGATAGACCCGGGGGCCATAGTTTTCACTAGAGGCTTCTCTCAAGAAAACAGCATACGGTGGGTAAACAAATTACTGTTGGGCAATTGATAGAAAAGCAAATAATCATGACAATATCCAAGGCAATGATCATATATATAGGCATCACGTCTGAGACAAGTAGAACGACTCCTGCCTGCATCTACTACTATTACTCCACACATCGACCGCTATCCAGCATGCATCTAGTGTATTAAGTCCATAAAGAACGGAGTAACGCCTTAAGCAAGATGACATGATGTAGACAAAGTAAACTCACGCATGAATAAACCCCATCTTTTTACCCTTAATAGCCACGATACATACGTTTCATGTCCCTTTCTATCACTGTGATTGAGCACCGCAAGATCGAACCCATTACAAAGCACCTCTTCCCATGGCAAGATAAATCAATCTAGTTGGCCAAACCAAATCAATAGATCGGAGAAGAAATACGAAGCTATAATAATCATGCATAAAAGAGTTCAGAGAAGACTCAAATAATATTCATGGATAATCTGATCATAAACTCACAATTCATCGGATCCCAACAAACACACCGCAAAAAGTGATTACATCGGATATTACTCCAAGAACATCGAGGAGAACATTGTATTGAAGATCAAAAAGAGAGAATAAGCCATCTAGCTACTAACTATGGACCCGAAGGTCTGTGGTAAACTACTCACACATCATCAGAAGGGCAGCAAGGTTGATGGAGAGCCCCTCCGTGATCGATTCCCCCTCCGGCGGAGTACCGAAAAAGGCGAGAGTTCAAGTATTTCTTCAAAATTTTATCTTATCAACTCTCAAAATAATATAAGTGAAGCATGAGAGTTCAAATATTTCTTCAAAATATAGCCACCGCCGTGCTCAAAAAGATTTAAGTGAAGCACTAGAGCAACTACCTAGCTCAAAAAAATTAAGTGAAGCACATAGAGTATTCTAACAAATCATGATGAACGTGTGGCTCTCTCAAATAGGTGTGTCCAGCAAAGATGATTGTGACAAACTAAAAATCAAACAAAGCAAAGACTCATATAATACACGACGCTCCAAGCAAAACACATATTATGTGACAAATAAAAATATAGCTCCAAGTAAAATTATCGATGGTTGGTAGAAGAAAGAGGGGATGCCCCGGAGGGCATCCCCAAGCTTAGACGCTTGAGTCTTCCTTGAATATTACCTTGCGGTGCCTCGGGCATCCCCAAGCTTAGGCTCTTGCCACTCCTTATTCCTTCATCCATCGTGATCTCACCAAAAACTTCAATCACACAAAACTCAACAAAACCTTCGTGAGATCCGTTAGTATAACAAAACAAATCACTACTTTAACTACTGTTGCAAACCCATTCATATTTTATTTTTGCATTATACCTACTGTATTCTAACTTCTCCATGGCTTATACCCCCCGATACAATCCATAGTTTCATCAAAACAAGCAAGCAACGCATCAAAAACAGAATCTGTCAAAAACAGAAGAGTCTGTAGAAATCTATTTAAAAGCCATAATTATGTAACTCCAAAAATTCTGAAAAATTAGGAAAACGTGGGAAATTCGTATACAAATACTGTGTAAAAATTTCAGATTTTTCTGACACTACAGTACAGAACTAAAATTCCAGCACTGGATGCAAAACTTTCTGTTTTCCAAACAGCATCAATTATACTATCTTCCAAATCATCCCAAAGGCTTTACTTGGCACAAACACTAATTAAAACATAAAAACTCAATCATAACAGTAGCATAAATGTGAAAACACACAATAACAGAAACAAAAAGTAAAAATTTATTTTATTCATTGGGTTGCCTCCCAACAAGCGCTATTGTTTTATGCCCCTAGCTAGACATAATGCATAGTTTCAAGTATTGTCATCCTTCTTCTTCTTACCCAAAGATGTACTTTCATAAAAGGGTTTTTCAAAGGTAATATGAAACACCTCATCCATAGAAATTTTAGCATTAGCAAGTTGTCCATCTATAAATCCTTCTTGATTACCGGCTACAATCCAAGAGTATTGTCTATTAACACTATTGAAAACTTGTTGGATTATATTCAAAGGAGGAACTTCTTTTTTAATATGCTTATCAAAGATGTGGTCATTGCGGAACAAATATCTCAACAAGTAATCATTATTATAAAGGATCTCATCTATTACCAGTTTTTCATGGTTCATACCATAAAAATCAAAGATCTCCCTAGCTTCTCGCACTATGTGATCAAATTCATTCATGAGAACAAGAGTGGATATTTTCCTAGCCCTAGGATCTTTTATAACCGCTAGCTCATAAAACAATCTTTGCAAAGTAGGATGGGTGTGAATAAATCTTCTTTCAAGTTTAAGAATAAGTGCGGAAATAGCATCGGCATAATTCTTGGTTTCTTTAAGTATAGGAGCATCATCAAAAGCCAAGGTCCCAACACAATTAGAGAATTCTTGGATGACACTTTTTCCTATAACATTACCATGTCCCAACACAAAAGTTTTAGCATCAAGATTGGTAGAACTTCCCATTTTAGGAGTTTTACCATCATCAGTTTCCGCCATGCCAAAATCACTCATGATAACAATCTTCAAGCAAGCGAACAAGCAAACAAGAAAAAGGCAAACGGAAAATATTTTTGTATTTTTGTAAAAACTTTTTTAGAAATGGGGGAGATGAAAATGAGAGGCAAATAATATAAATGCAAGGAGATGTAAGTTTTATGCGTAGGTACTTGATAGATGTTGATGATGTCTCCCCGGCAACGGCGCCGGAAATTCTTCCTGCTACTTGTGAGCTGCGTTGGTAATTCCCTGAAGAGGAAGGGAGATGCAGTACAGTAGAGATAAGTATTTCCCTCAGTTATGAAACCAAGGTTATCAATCCTGTAAGAGAATCACGCAACACCTCGTTAGCAGCACCTGCACACAAAACAACAAATCCTTGCACCCAACGCAAACAAGGGGTTGTCAATCCCTCGGCGGTTAATTGCAAGATTAAATTGTATGTGATAGATAGATAGATTAAACTAAAATATAAAATAAAATAAATAAATAAAAAGTGCAGCAAGGTATTTTTAGGTTTTTTAATACATGATTTAGATAGACCCGGGGGCCATAGTTTTCACTAGAGGCTTCTCTCAAGAAAATAGCATGTGGTGGGCAAACAAATTACTGTTGGGCAATTGATAGAAAAGAAAATAATCATGATGATATCCAAGGCAATGATCATATATATAGGCATCACGTCCGAGACAAGTAGACCGACTCCTGCCTGCATCTACTACTATTACTCCACACATCGACCGCTATCCAGCATGCATCTAGTGTATTAAGTCCATAAAGAACGGAGTAACGCCTTAAGCAAGATGACATGATGTAGACAAAGTAAACTCACGCATGAATAAACCCCATCTTTTTACCCTTAATAGCAACGATACATACGTGTCATGTCCCTTTCTGTCACTGGGATTGAGCACCGGAAGATCGAACCCATTACAAAGCACCTCTTCCCATGGCAAGATAAATCAATCTAGTTGGCCAAACCAAATCAATAGATTTGAGAAGAAATACGAAGCTATAATAATCATGCATAAAAGAGTTCAGAGAAGACTCAAATAATATTCATGGATAATCTGATCATAAACTCACAATTCATCGGATCCCAACAAACACACCGCAAAAAGTGATTACATCGGATATAACTCCAAGAACATCGAGGAGAACATTGTATTGAAGATCAAAAAGAGAGAAGAAGCCATCTAGCTACTAACTATGGACCCAAAGGTCTGTGGTAAACTACTCACGCATCATCGGAAGGGCTGCAAGGTTGATGGAGAGCCCCTCCGTGATCGATTCCCCCTCCGGCGGAGTACCGAAAAAGGCCTCCAGATGGGATCTCTCAAGAACAGAAGCTTGCGGCGGCGAAAAAAGTATTTCGTGGACTCCTCTGTTGGTTTCCCGATTTTAGAGAATTTATAGTGGTGGAATTAGGTCAAACGGAGCTGTGTGGGCCCCACAAGCCACCAGGGCGCGCCACCCCCCCTGGGGCGCGCCCTGGTGCCTTGTGGGCCACTGCTCCATCTTCTGGCCCTCTCCCGAAGCTTCCATTACTTGTTATGTCCAGAAAAAAAATCTCCAAAAAGTATCATGGCATTTGGACTTCGTTTGGTACTGATATTCTGGAAAACCAAAAACAGGCAAAAAAACAGCAACTGGCACTGGGCACTAAGTTAATAGGTTAGTCCCAAAAAATGATATATAATTGCTGTAAATGTATATAAAAACATCCAAGATTGATAATAAAATAGCATGGAACAATCAAAAATTATAGATACGTTGGAGACGTGCAGTGGGTAAACAAATTACTGTTAGGTAATTGATAGAAAAGCGCATAGTTATGACGTATTCATGGCAATTATCATGTATATAGGCATCACGTCTGTGACAAGTAGACCGACTCCTGCCTACATCTACTACTATTACTCCACCAATCGACCGCTATCCAGCATGCATCTATGGTATTAAGTTCATGACAAACAGAGTAATGCCTTAAGCAAGATGACATGATGTAGACAAAGTAAACTCAAGCAATATGATTAAACCCCGTCGTTTTACCCTTAATAGCAACAATACAATACGTGCCTCGCTACCCCTTCTGTCACTGGGTGAGGACACTGCAAGATTGAACCCATTACAAAGCACCTCTCCCATCGAAGATAAATCAATCTAGTTGGCCAAACCAAACGGATAGATTGGAGAGAAATACAAAGCTATAACAATCATGCATAATAAAGTTCAGAAAAGACTCAATTACTTTCAATGAATAATCTGATCATAAACCCACAATTCATCGGATCCCAACAAACACACCGCAAAAGAAGATTACATCGGATAGAACTCCAAGATGACCAAGGAGAACATTGTATTGAAGATCAAAGAGAGAGAAGAAGCCATCTAGCTACTAGCTATGGACCCGTAGGTCTGTGGTGAACTACTCACGCATCATCGGAAGGGCAGCAAGGTTGATGTAGAGGCCCTCCGTGATCGATCCCCCCTCCGGCAGAGTACCGGAAAAGGCCTCCAGATGGGATCACGGAAGAACAGAGGCATGCGGCAGCGAAAAAAGTGTTTCGGGTGGATCTCTATTGGTTTGCAAATATTTATGAATTTATAGATGTGGAATTAGGTCAAACGGAGCTTTGTGGGACCCACAAGCTTAGGGGGCGTGCCCTGTGAGCTCGTGGCTCTCCCGTAGGTCTTTTGGCCTCCTCCCGAACCTTCTAGGGTCCCTTCTAGACCAGAAAAAATCACTGTAAAGTTTCATCGTGGTTGGACTTCGTTTGGTATTGATTTTCTAAAAAGCCAAAAACAAGCAAAAAACAGGAACTGGCACTGGGTTAATAGGTTAGTCCCAAAAATGATATAAAATAGCATAAAAATGCATATAAAGCATCCAAGATTGATAATATAATAACATGAGACAATTAAAAATTATAGATACGTTGGAGACGTATCAAGTATCAATATGATCATCATTAGCCTCATCATTATCATAATCACTAGGTATGTGTTCATTACCAGACTATGTCTCAGCATCAGAAATAGAAACATCATTAGGATTCTCAGAGGGGTTTTCTATAGTAGGTTCACCAGAAGCATGCAAAGTTTTATCTTTATACTTTTTCGTTTTCTTCTTCTTAGGTGATCTAGGTACATCATTATTAGTTCTCTAAGAATCTATTCAATTCTTTTAGGATGATCCTCATGATATAGAGGATCCGGAGTCATTTTACCACCTCTTGTCATTACTCTAACAACATGATCATTGATTTTACTATTCATTTCATTAAGCAAATCATTTTGTGATTTAGACACTTGTACTAGCTGGGTTTGAACCATAGATGAATGTTTACATAAGCCTTTAACATCATTAGCAATTCTAAACATCATATCAGTCAAGCGTTCAATCATATGTGCCTATTAAAGTTTCCTTGCTTAATAATGAAGTTATCAAATTCATCCAAACACTGACTAGGAGATTTATTATAGGGAATATCACCCTCATCAAACCCATAAAGATAATTTACCTCTACTACCCGTGTCAGGATATCGAGTCCATGTATTTCTTCAATAGGTGGTAGATTCATAACATCTTCAGATTTAATACCTTTCTCTTTCATAGATTTCTTGGCTTCTTACATATCTTCTGGACTAAGGAATAGAATACCTCTTTTCTTCGGAGTTGGCTTGGGTGGTGGTTCAGGAAGTGCCCAATCATCGGCATTCCTCAATATATTATTTAATAATTCTTTGGCCTGCTCAACAGTTCGTTCCCTGAAAACACAGCCAGCACAACTATCTAGGTAGTCCCTAGAAGCATCGGTTAGTCCATTATAAAATATATCAAGCATTTCATTTTTCTTGAGAGGATGATCAGGCAAAGCATTTAATAATTGGAGAAGCCTCCCCCAAGCTTGAGGGAGATGCTCTTCCTCAAGTTGCACAAAGTTATATATTTCCTGTAAGGCAGCTTGTTTCTTATGAGCAGGAAAATATTTTTCAGTAAAGTAGTATATCATATCCTGGGGACTACGCACACAACCTGGAGCAAGAGTATTAAACCATTCTTTAGCATCACCCTTTAGTGAAAAAGATAACAAATTAAGAATATAGAAGTAGCAATTTTTTTGCTCTTGAGTAAATAGGGTGGCAATATCATTTAATTTAGTGAGATGTGCCACAACAGTTTCAGATTCATAACCATGAAAAGGATCGGATTCTACCAAAGTAATAAGCTCAAGATCAACAGAGAATTCATATTCCTTATTATTAAGAAAGATAGGAGAGGTTGCAAACTTAGGATCACATTTCATTCTTTCATTCATAGCCTTTTCTTTGAACTTACTCAGTAATTTTTTAGATCCTCCCTATCATTACAAGCAAGAAATTCCTTAGAAATCTCCCCATCCATAGCATAACTCTCAAGTATATTAAGCATTTTAGTTCTAGTAGGAGTGCTAGGTGTAGTGGGTGATTCATCAATTTCATCATTTTCATCATTTTCAAATTCTTTAGCTTTAGCAATTTGAGCATCAAGAAATTCACCTAGTGGCACAATTTCATCAAGGAAAGTACTAGCATCATCATGAGTATCATCAATAGCAGAAGCGGTGTCTATTACTTGTGACATATCAAATTGAATAGCAGGTGGTGGTGTCGCAAGTCGACTTAAAACAGAAGGTGAATCAAGTGCAGAGCTAGATGGCGGTTCCTTACATCCCCTCATCTTAGAGGGTACGATCTTGGTCTTAGAGTCCTTCAGATTCTTCATAGTGACCAGCAGATGTTTAACTCCCAAGTAAACTCAATAAATAGAGCTATGCTCCTCGGCAACGGTGCCAGAAAATAGTCTTGATGACCCACAAGTATAGGGGATCGCAACAGTCTTCGAGGGTAGTATTTTACCCAAATTTATTGATTCGACACAAGGGGAGCCAAATAATATTTATGAGCCTTAGCAGTTGTGTTGTCAATTCAACCACACCTGGAAAGTTATTTCTCTACAGCAAAGTATTTAGTAGCGCAGTAGTATGATAGTTTGATAGTAGCGGTAGCAGTAGCAACAATAACGGTAACAGTAATAGTAGAAGTTTTGTAGTAGTTGTAACAGTAGCAGCAACAGTAGTAACTTAGCAAAGACAATATGATCAAAGCGTAGGCATTGGATTAGCGATGGATATTCAGATGGATGACATTCATCATGCAACAGTCACAACCTAGAGCGATACACAATATCTCCAATTCATCAATTCAATGTAGGCATGTATTCCGTATATAGTCATATGTGCTTATAATAAGAACTTGTATGACATATTTTGTCCTACCCTCCCGTGGCAGCGGGGTCCATAAGGAAATCTAAGGGTAATTAAGGCCTCCTTTTAATAGAGAACCGGATCAAAGCATTAACACAGGGTGAATACTTGAACTCCTCGAATTACAGTCATCCCCGGAGAGTATCCCAATTATTGTCACCTTGAGGTCTACAGTTCAGAACAATAACAAGTGCATATAACTAGAAGATAGGATCAAGAACTCAAATATATTGATGGAAACATAAAGGGTTTAGATCTTAAATCATGGCACTCGGGCCCTAGTCACAAGCATTAATAGCAAAGTCATAGCAACATCAGTCTCAGAACATAGTGGATACTATCAAGCCCTAACAAATTGACTCGATTACATGACAAATCTCATCCATCACCATCCAGCAAGCCTACGAAGGAATTACTCACTCCCGGTGGTGAGCATCATGGAATTGTTCATGAAGAAGGGTTGATGATGACGGCGGCGACGAATCCCCCTCTCCGGAGCCCCGAACGAACTCCAGATCAGCCCTCCCGATGAAGAACAGGAGGTGGCGGCGGCTCCGTATCGTAAAACACGATAAAACTTCTTCTCTTATTTTTTTATCGGGAAGACGGAATATATAGGTTTGGAATTAGATCAGACGGTCGCCTGTGGGCCCCACAAGACATCAGGGCGCGCCTTGGGGGGTAGGCGCGCCCTGGGGGGGTAGGCGCGCCCTGTTTTCTTGTGGACAGCAGGTGGCCCCCCTTCGGTAGATCTTCATTCCAATATTTTTTATTTATTCAATAAAAATTCTCCGCCATGTTTCGTCCAATTCCGAGAACTTTTTATTTCTGCACAAAAACAACACCATGGTAGTTCTGCTGAAAACAGCGTCAGTCCGGGTTAGTTTCATTCAAATCATGCAAATTGGAGTCCAAAACAAAAGCAAAAGTGTTTGGAGAAGTAGATACCTTCGGTCTCCAACAAAGTCCAAAACTTATCTACTTTTACAAACACTTTTGCTTAGACCTTTATTCTTGCAAGTACCTTTAACTGATGCTATGAAAATGCCTCCTTATGCTAAATACATTAAAGATATTGTCAGTAATAAAAGGAAACTACCTGAGGCTGAAATTTCTACCATACTTGCAAATTATTCGTTCAAAGGAAAAATACCTGAAAAGCTAGGAGATCCAAGAATACCTACTATTCCATGCTCCAGTAAGAATAATTATGTTAAAACTGCTTTATGTGATCTGGGAGCTGGTGTTAATGTTATGCCCTTCTCTTTATATATAAGACTTGACTTGAGTAAGTTGACACCTACTGAAATTTCCTTGCAAATGGCTGACAGATCCACTGCTACACCTATTGGAATTGGTGAGGATGTTCCGGTTGTTGCCGCTAATGTTACTATCTTGACGGACTTTGTTATTCTTGATATGCCCGAGGACGACAATATGTCGGTTATTCTTGGGAGACCATTTCTTAACACTGCATGGGTGGTTATTGATTGTAATAAAATGAGGGTCACTTTCTATGTCAACAACAATGAGCATACGGTATATTTTCCGAAGAAGCAAAATAAAGTGAATAGTATCAACTCTGTTGAAAAAATTATGACAATCACTATTGGAGGTTTTGAGTTTCCTTTTCCGGTTCCCGAAAAGAAATATCAAACTCTTATTGTTGGGACAATGCATATCCTAGTTGAGGTAACATAGTGCTATACAAAAATTCTTCGGTTTTTTGTCACTCGGAGATAGTTTGTTAATAAGACTTGATCAACCTTATTAATGGATTCTTTCTGAGGGGCATATGGTCGATGAATTCCGTAAGCACAACCTTTTGTAACTATAGTTTACTTTCTGTTGTTTTTAGTTTAATAAACTAAAATACCATGTTTATCATGTTTTTTGAATTATCCGTGCAATAAAAATGACCCAGAAATAAAAGTGCTCTGAATGTTGTAAAATTTTAACATGAACTTTTTTTGAATATATAAGAATTTTTGGCACTAGACACACCCCAGGGGATGCACCTTCTATCCACAAGGCAGCAGGGTGCGTCTACCCCCCTGGGCGCACCCTGGTGGCTTGTGGGGCCCACAAGACCCCACTCACTTAGTGCACTTGCCCACTACTTCTTCTTCCTCCAGAAAAAATCGTGGTAGCTCTAGTTCTCGTGTTCTTGCCCCGAAACCTGAAATTTTTGATCTCCTTGCTCGGAGCTCCGTTTCCAAAACTTTTCGAAGAAATTGCTCCTTGGTATGTGACTCCTCCAATGTCCAATTAGTTTTTGTTATAGTGTTGTATACTTTGCTTATTTTGCTGCTATTGGTGACCAAGAAAATGAGCTTGCATGTTGCAATCATTTGGTTATAAGTAGTTTGAATGCTTGATATAGCCTCTAGGCACTTGTAGGAGTTGTTCCTATCAATTTTTTTAAGTTTTACTCACCTCTTATTTGTGGCCCAAAAATTTCAAAAAAAAATCAGATGGATAAACATGTTTAGAAGGAGGTCCTCGGGTGGATCTTCAAGCCAAAGCGTGGATCGAACGGCGTACCATGAGCCCCAAGTGAACTCTATGCGAGGTGCTGATGTGATGTCTTGCCAATGGCCTTGAAACACCTTCATGATGGGCGCCGGCATTGATAACCCACAAGTATAGGGGATCGCAACAGTTTTCGAGGGTAGAGTATTCAACCCAAATTTATTGATTCGACACAATGGGAGCCAAAGAATATTTGCAAGTATTAGCAGTTGAGTTGTCAATTCAACCACACCTGAGACTAAATATCTGTAGCAGAGTGATCAGTAGCACAGTAGTATGACAGTTTGATAGCAGTAGCAATAATAGTAACAGTAACAGTAACGATAGCAGCAGTAGTAGTAGCAATTGTAACAGTAGCAGCAACAGTAGTGACTTAGCAAGAACAATATGTGAAAAGCTCGTAGGCATTGGATCGGTGATATTGTTGGATAACATTCATCATGTAACAGTCATAACCTAGGGCGACATAGAACTAGCTCCAATTCACCAATGTAATGTAGGCATGTATTCCCTATATAGTCATACGTGCTTGTGATAAGAACTTGCATGACATCTTTTGTCCTACCCTCCCGTGGCAGCGGGGTCCATAAGGAAACTAAGGGATATTAAGGCCTCCTTTTAATAGAGAACCGGAACAAAGCATTAGCACTTAGTGAATACATGAACTCCTCAAACTACGGCAATCACCGAAAAGAATCCCAATTATTGTCACCTTGGGGTATGCGGATCATAACACGTAGCAGGTGCATATAACTTGCAAGATCGGATCAAGAACACAAATATATTCAGGAAAACATAAAGGGTTCAGATCTGAAATCATGCCACTCGGGCCCTAGTGACAAGCATTAAGCATAGCAAAGTCATAGCAACATCAATCTCAGAACATAGTGGATACTAGGGATCAAGCCCTAACAAAACTAACTCGATTACATGATAAATCTCATCCAACTCATCACCGTCCAGCAAGCCTACGAAGGAATTACTCACTCCCGGCGGTGAGCATCATGAAATTGGTGATGAAGGATGGTTGATGATGACGATGTCGGAAGATCCCCCTCTGGAGCCCAAAACGTACTCCAGATCTGGCCTCCCGATGAAGAACAGGAGGTGGCGGCGGCTCTGTATCGTGAAACGCAATAAAACTTCCTCTCTTATTTTCTTCTCTGGAATTATGAATTTATAGCGTTGGAATTAGGTCAGACGGCCGCCTATGGGCCCCACGAGGTACCAGGGCGCGCCAGGGGGGGTGGCGCGCCCTGGTGCCTCGTGGGCACTGGGTGGCCCCCCTTCTGTTGATTCTTGCGCCAATAATTTTTATATATTCCATAAAAATTCTCCAAAAAGTTTCATCCAAATCCAAGAACTTTGATTTCTGCATAAAAACAACATCATGGCAATTCTGCTGAAAACAGCGTCAGTCCGGGTTAGTCTCATTCAAATCATGCAAATTAGAGTCCAAAACAAGAGCAAAAGTGTTTGGAAAAGTAGATACGACGGAGACGTATCAACTCCCCCAAGCTTAACTGATTGCTTGTCCTCAAGCAATTCAGCTGACAAACTGAAAGTGATAAAGAAAAACTTTTACAAACTCTTTTGTTCTTGTATCTATGTATATGCTTAAATAGCACCCAAGTTTTCAGCAAAGATTATAACTAACCATGCAAATGATAACTCTTAGAAATTATATTCACTCATATCAATGGCATAATCAACTAGCGATCAATAATAAGATATCTCAAATGCCAACACTTTGTCAAAACAATCATGATATAATATCATAACATGGTATCTCGCTAGCCCTTTCTGAGACCGCAAAACATAAATGCAGAGCACCTCCAAAGTTCAAGCAGCGACTAAACATTGTAATTCATGGTAGAAGAGATCCAGTCATGATGCACACAACATTAACTATACACAATGCATGAGAATGACAATAGTTCTCTCAGGTCTGGTGCTTTTTTGAGAAGGTGATGACTCGACAATAAAAGTAAAATAACATAAAAGTAAATAGATAGGCCCTTCGCAGAGGGAAGCATGGATTTGCAGAGGTGCCAGAGCTCGAAGCTTAAATCAGAGATAAATAAAATTTTGGGAGGTATGCCTTTCCTGTCAACGTCACGACCGAGAGTTTTCAATATCTTCCATGCTAAACACATTAGCGGCGGTTCCCAAGCGGTAAAGTAAAGTTTACTCCCCTTCCACCAACAATCACAAGCCATGGCTAGCCGAATCCTCGGGTGCCCTCCATACCAACAACTTTGCGGGGGAGTTTGTTTCATTATTTTGCAATTTTAATAGTGGGACTAGGCATCCTGATTACCAGCCCCTCTCGTGCAAGGACAAGTGAATAAACACTCATCATGAGAATAACCCGCTTAGCATGGAAGATACTAACCGCCCCCTGTCGCTCCATGAGCGGTACGGGCACACAAAACAGATGTTCATTTGAATATTTAGAGGTGGCACATGCAAATTTACTTAGAACGGCAGAGTAATACCGCATTTAGGTAGATATAGTGGACTCATCTGGAATAACTTTGGTTTAAAGGTTTTGATGCACAAGCAGCATTCCCGCTTAGTACAGGCGAAGGCTAGCAAATAGGTTGAGAAGCGACCAGCTAGAGAGCGAAAACGGTCATAATGATGCATTATGAATAATCAACATTGAATACTAGCATGAGTAGGATATAAACACCATGAACATAAATATCGTGAAGGCTATGTTGGTTTTGAATCAACTACATGCGTGAACATGTGCCAAGTCAAGCCATTCAAAACATTCAGAGGAGGATACCATATCATCATACTACATCACAATCATTTTAATGCATGTTGACACTCAAGATAAATCATTATCCACTCCTAGCTACTTAAGCATGGCATGAGCAACTATAATCTCTAATTGTCATCATAAACATGTTTAATCATAATATGCTGAATCATGGATACTGAGTTAAACATATTTACAAAAAAAAAGAACAAGTTGAGTTCATACCCGCTGTTCCTTGCCACAGTCACTTCATCAAGTCATCATCATTATTGCCTTTCACTTGCACGACCGAATGGTATGAAAATGAAAATAGTGCAAGTATGCCGTGGACTAAGCTAGAATCTGCAAGCATTTTATTTAAAGGAGAAGACAAGGCAATATGGGCTCTTTGTTAGATCAACAATAATGCATATGAGAGCCACTCAACATTTTCATCGTGGTCTTCTCCTTACAATGACTCAACAAATGAAAACAATTTCAGAGAAACACACTGAAATATTTTTGGAGTTTTTAGTTTTTCTGAAGAAAGCAAAATTAAATAAGAAAAACAAAAACGAGAAAAGAAAACTATTTACACGGGAGAACTCCCAACAAGCAAAAAAAGAAACGGGAAATCTTTTTGGGTTTTCTTTTAATTCCACAACTAACTAAGCTAGAAAGAAAAACCGAAAAGAAACGAGAAATGTTTTTGGATTTTCTCAAAGTTTTTCAAACACACAAGAAGAAAGCGAGAAAATAAAAATAGCATGGATTATACAATGAAAAAGTATGAACACCGACAATTGGATTGAAATGTGTGAGCACGAATGTAATGTTGGTGAGAAATACGTACTCCCCCAAGCTTAGGCTTTTGGCCTAGCTTGGTCATCGCCATCCCTGGTCTGGGTAATAGTCAAAGTGGTAGCTCATAGAGGCGTTCTGAGCCGCCTCCTCAGCCAGATGGGCAGCCTCGACCGCCGGCTTGTACTCGTGCACCTCGCTCTCCAATAGGTAATATCTATGTTTGTTCTGGAAATCAAAGATGGCAGGAGCAGGCAAAACAACATACACAAATCGAGATTTATTAAAAACTAAGTTATATTCATATCCCTGTGCATTGCATTTTAAAAACTTATGTTCTCGCATTGTTTCGAAATTTAAATATTTGTAGGGTAAGAGGGGATCATTGGAATTGGGCGAGACCCCTAACTTTGCAGCTACGCGGGAGGCATAAATTCCTCCATACAAATCACCATTACCCGTGTTACGCTGCAACCTACGCGCAACAATAGCCCCAAAATTATAATACTTGCTGCCAGTCAAAGCTGTATGGATAAGACTCAGATCAGGGGCGCAAAGTGTACTGCAGTCTTGCTTACCAACAATGCATTTACCATTAAAGAATGCAAAATATTGGATAGCAGGAAAGTGGATGCTAACTATTCTAGCCTGCGTGACTCCTCTATCCTCACCGTTGCAAAGGCTATTAAGAAATGACTCATAATCAGATTTTTTTGGCTCATCTAACGAACCCTAATATGGAATTTTGCATGCATCACAGAATTCTTCTAGAGACATACTATAGGATTTGTTATAGAGGTGAAATGAAACTCTAGAAGTGCGTGGGTGATATTCAAAGTGTTGAGTGAATGAATGAGTGAGGTAGTAATGCTGTGGTGGCTTATCTGCGATGAAGGCGGAGAGCTCGGTGTTGTGAATATATTGGTCAAATTCTTCCTTGATGCCTGCACCTAGCATGAACTTGTTGCAAGGCCATCGACATGATTTTGCTTCGGCACCCCGCACCGAACTTGCCCTTGGTTCCTCATATGATTGGCGTGCTGAGCTTTCAGTTGATGATGTTTCAGAGGGCCTCCTCCTCGAAGAACTCCTCCGGAAGATATGCATTTTCCTAAGAACAACTTTCTGAAAAAATTTGGGCCACAAAATGATATCAATAAAACTTCACAAGATTGATAGCAACTACTCATATGGATGTCTAGAGGCTATAGCAAGCACTCAAACTACTTGGAACTCAAAGAATTCAACATGCAAGCTCATTTTCAATAGCACCAAGAGTAGCTAATTATGCAAAATATAATCCATTGAGCAAAAACTAATTGGAGCAATGGAGGAGTCACATACCAAGGAGCAATCTCCCAAAACAATTTCGGAAACGGAGCTCCAAGCAAAGAGATCAAAAATTTCAGGTTTGTGAGCAAGAACACGAGAGAGAGAGAGAGAGAGAGAGAGCTACCAGGAATTTTTGCTAGAGGTAAGAGATGAAGTGGGCTGAAGGAATAAGTGAGGGGGTCCCTATGGGGCCCACGAGGTACCTGGGCGCGCTAGGGGGGTGGCGCGCCCTGGTGCCTCGTGGGCACCTGGGGCACCCCCTGGTATGTTTCCAGTGCCAAAAATTATTAAATATTATATTAAGATTCATATCAAAATTTTATTGCATTCTGAGCACTTTTATTTCTGGGCCATTTTTTATTGCACGGATAAATCAGAAGACAGGATAATCATGGCATTTTATTTTATTTAACTAAAAAGAACAGAAAACAAAAAGTGGGTACAGAAGGTTGTGCTTACTAAATTCATTGTCCACATGCCCCTCAAAAAGAATCCATTAATAAGGTTGATCAAGTCTTATTAACAAACCACTTCTGAGTAACATGAAACCGAAGAACTTTCGTATAACACTAAGTTACCTCAACGGGGATATGCATCTCCCCAATAATAAGAGTTTCATATTTCTTTTTGGCAGGAGAAAGAGGGAGTTGAAAACTTCCAATAGTAATTGTCGGAGTCTTTTCAATAACACGAATACCATTCACTTGAAATTGTTTCTTCGGAAAGTGCACCGTATGTTCATTACCATTGATATGAAAAGTGACCTTGCTTTTGTTGCAATCAATAACAACCCCTGCAGTATTCAAAAGGGCCTACCAAGGATAATTGACATGTTGTCATCCTCGGGCATATCAAGTATAACAAAGTCTGTTAGGATAGTAACATTTGCAACTACAACGGGCACATCCTCACAAACACCGATAGGTATGGCAGTTGATTTGTCAGCCATTTCCAATGATATTTCAGTGGGAGTGAGTTTATTCAAATCAAGTCTTTTATATAAATAGAAAGGCAAAACACTAACACCGGCTCCTAAATCACACAAAGCAGTTTTGACATAGTTTCTTTTAATGGAGCATGGTATAGTTGGTATTCCTGGATCTCCTAGTTTCTTAGGTACTCCATCCTTAAAAGAATAATTTGCAAGCATAGTGGAAATTTCAGCTTCAGGTATCTTCCTTTTATTTGTGACAATGTCTTTCATATATTTAGCATAAGGGGTCATCTTTAAAATATCAGTTAAACGAGTACGCAAAAAGACTGGCCTAAGCATTTCAGCAAAGCGCTCAAATTCTTCCTCATCCTTTTTCTTGGATGGTTTAGGAGGAAAGGGCATGGGTTTTTGAACCCATGGTTCTCTTTCTTTACCATGTTTTCTAGCGACATAGTCTCTTTTATCATAACGTTTATTTTTAGAAGGTGGGTTATCAAGATCAACAGCAGGTTCTATTTCAACTTCATTATCCGGTTCTTTGTCATTATCAGGTTGGGTATCCACATGAGCATCATCATTATTATTATCATCAGGTGAATGTTCATTACCAGATTGTATTTTAGCATTAGAAATAGAAACATCATTACTATCCTCCAAGGGTTTTTCTACTTCAGATTCACTAGAAGTATGCAAAGTCCTACTCCCTCCGTCCGGAAATACTTGTCCTAGAAATGGATGTATCTAGACTTATTTTAGTTATAGATACATCCATTTTATCCATTTCGAGGACAAGTATTTCCGGACGAAGGGAGTATCATTTTTCTTTTTCTTTTTCTTTCTATATGGACTAGGTGCATCAACATTAATTCTTTGAGAGTCTTGTTCAATTCTTTTAGGGTGACCTTCAGGATAAAGTGGCTCCTGAGTCATTCTACCTCCTCTAGTCATTACTCAAACAGCACGATCATTCATATTGTTATTCATTTCATTGAGCAATTCACTTTGAGATTTAGCAACTTGTTCTAATTGGGTTTGAACCATAGATGCATGCTTACTTACACCTTTAACATCATTAGCAATTCTAAATAACAAGTCACTCAAGCGATCAATCATGTAGGCATTTCTTTTCAATTGTTTCATAACATTGGCATTAAAATGATCTTGCTTAATAATATAATTGTCGAATTCATACAAGCATTGACTAGGAGGTTTGTTATAAGGAATATCACTTTCATCAAACTTTATAAGAGAATTTACCTCTACTGCCTATGGCGGTGTGTCAAGACCATGTATCTCTTCAATAGGTGGTAAATTCTTAACATCTTCAGCTTTAATACCTTTTTCCTTCTCGCATTTCTTTGCTTCTTGCATATCTTCAGGACTGAGATATAAAATACCCCTCTTCTTCGAAGTGGGTTTACGCGGTGGTTCAGGAAGTGTCCAATCATTATCATTCTTCAATATATTATTCAATAATTCCTCAGCTTGTTCAATAGTCCATTCCCTGAAAACACAACTCGCACAACTATCTAGGTAGTCCCTAGAAGCATCGGTTAGTCCATTATAGAAGATATCAAGTATTTCATTTTTCTTAAGAGGATGATCAGGCAAAGCATTAAGTAATTGGAGAAGCCTCCCCCAAGCTTGAGGGAGATTCTCTTCTTTAATTTGCACAAAGTTAAATATTTCTTGTAGAGCAGCTTGTTTCTTATGAGCAGGAAAATATTTTTCAGAGAAGTAATAAATCATATCCTGGGGACTACGCACACAACCAGGAGCAAGAGTATTATACCATTCCTTAGCATCACCCTTTAATGAGAAAGGAAATAACTTAAGAATATAGTAATAGCGAATTTTTTCCTCATGAGCAAATAGGGTGGCTATATCATTTAATTTAGTGAGATGTGCCACAACGGTTTCAGTTTCATAACCATGGAAAGGATCAGATTCAACCAAAGGAATTAACTCAGGATCGACAAAGAATTCATAATCCTTATCAGTAACAAATATGGGAGAGGTAGCAAACTTAGGATCATGTTTCATTTTCTCCCTCATAGATTTTTCTTTCATTTCAGCAAGCAATTTTATAACTTCATCTCTATCATTACAAGCAAGAATGGCTCTAGTCGTCTCCCTATCAAAGCAATGTTCATCAGGTGTTTCAACTCTAGGAGGAGAGCTAGGCATAGTAGGTGAATCATAATTCTCAAGAGTTTCAGCATTTTCAATTTCTTTAGCTTTAGCAAGTTGTTCACTAAGAAATTCACCAAGTGGCACAGCATTATCAAGCATAGTACTAGCATCATCATGAGTATCATTCATGGCAGAAGTGGTATCATCAATAACTTGCGACACATCAGAATTAATAGCATGTGGTGGTGCTGCAAGTTTGCTCAAAACAGAAGGTGAATCAAGTGCAGAGCTAGATGGCAGTTCCTTACCTCCCCTCGTCTTAGAGGGAACGATCTTGGTCTTAGCGTCTTTCAGATTCTTCATAGTGATCAATAGATATAAATCCCAAGTGACTCAGCAAATAAAGCTATGCTCCCCGGCAACGGCGCCAGAAAAAGGTCTTGATAACCCACAAGTATAGGGGATCGCAACAGTTTTCGAGGGTAGAGTATTCAACCCAAATTTATTGATTCGACACAAGGGGAGCCAAAGAATATTTGCAAGTATTAGCAGTTGAGTTGTCAATTCAACCACACCTGAGACTAAATATCTGCAGCAGAGTGATCAGTAGCACAGTAGTATGATAGTTTGATAGCAGTAGCAATAATAGTAATAGTAACAGTAACGGTACCAGCAGTAGTAGTAGCAATTGTAACAGTAGTAGCAACAGCAGTGACTTAGCAAGAACAATATGTGAAAAGCTCGTAGGCATTGGATCGGTGATATTGTTGGATAACATTCATCATGTAACAGTCATAACCTAGGGCGACACAGAACTAGCTCCAATTCATCAATGTAATGTAGGCATGTATTCCGTATATAGTCATACGTGCTTGTGATAAGAACTTGCATGACATCTTTTGTCCTACCCTCCCGTGGCAGCGGGGTCCATAAGGAAACTAAGGGATATTAAGGCCTCCTTTTAATAGAGAACCGGAACAAAGCATTAGCACTTAGTGAATACATGAACTCCTCAAACTACGGCAATCACCGGAAAGAATCCCAATTATTGTCACCTTGGGGTATGCGGATCATAACACGTAGCAGGTGCATATAACTTGCAAGATCGGATCAAGAACGCAAATATATTCATGAAAACATAAAGGGTTCAGATCTGAAATCATGCCACTCAGGCCCTAGTGACAAGCATTAAGCATAGCAAAGTCATAGCAACATCAATCTCAGAACATAGTGGATACTAGGGATCAAGCCCTAACAAAACTAACTCGATTACATGATAAATCTCATCCAACTCATCACTGTCCAGCAAGCCTACAAAGGAATTACTCACTCCCAGCGGTGAGCATCATGAAATTGGTGATGAACGATGGTTGATGATGACGATGCCGGAAGATCCCCCTCTCCGGAGCCCCAAACGGACTCCAGATCTGGCCTCCCGATGAAGAACAGGAGGTGGCGGCGGCTCCGTATCGTGAAACGAAATAAAACTTCCTCTCTTATTTTTTTCTCTGGAATTATGAATTTATAGCGTTGGAATTAGGTCAGACGGCCACCCGTGGGCCCCACGAGGTACCTGGGCGTGCTAGGGGGGTGGCGAGCCCTGGTGCCTCGTGGGCACTGGGTGGCCCCCCTTCTGTTGATTCTTGTGCCAATAATTTTTATATATTCCATAAAAATTCTCCAAAAAGTTTCATCCAAATCCAAGAACTTTGATTTCTGCACAAAAACAACATCATGGCTATTCTGCTGAAAACAGCGTCAGTCCGGGTTAGTTTCATTCAAATCATGCAAATTCGAGTCCAAAACAAGAGCAAAAGTGTTTGGAAAAGTAGATACGACGGAGACGTATCAGGCATCAACCAAGAATTTGATCAGTATATTGAGAACACCGAGCTGACCGCCTTCCTCGCAGATAAGTGCATCCAGTACCATCATCTTACCGATTCATTCGTGCAACAATTTGAGTACTTGCCTGCCACTTCTAGAGTTCTCTTTCATCTTTATGAGAAACCTTATACCATGCCTCTAGAAGAATTATGTTATATATGCAAAATTCCGTATTGGCGTTCGCTCGACAAACCGCGGAAAGTTGACTATGATGCATTTCTCAGTAGTCTTTGTAATGGGGAGGATAGAGGTGGAACGCAAGCTAGAATTAGAAGCATCCAGTTTCCTGCTATTCGCTACTTTACAATATTTATTGGGAGATGCTTAGCTGGTAAACATGATATGAGTGCGATATGTGCACCTGATTTGAGTATCCTGCATGTTGCCGTTTGTGGTTCTAGAGACCATAACTTTGGAGCTATAATTGCACGTCTCTTAAGTAGAAATGCGTGTAATGGTGATTTATATGGAGGGGTTTATGCTTTTTGCTTGGCTGCGAGCCTTGGCGTCTCTTCTAGATCCAATGATCTTGTGCTCCCTCCTAACTTCTTGGGTTTTGAGGCGATGCAACGCCACAAGTTTATTGCATATGAGACTAATGAGTATGAATATAAACTATCCTTTAACAAATACCATGATGTCTCTATTATTTTGCCTTCACCTACTCTCTTTGACTTTCAAAACAAACGGAGGCATTTTGTCTATGAGGAGGAGGCCCAAGAGCACAACACAGCAGTAGAGGCCGCTCGCCTCGCTGAGGAGGCAGCGCAGAACACCGCCCCATGCTACCACTACGACTACTACCCTGGTCAGCAGTGGCCATAGACCAAGCTAGGCCAAAAGCCTAAGCTTCGGGGAGTACGTATTCTCACCGATATTCCATTTCATGTTCACACATTCATTGCAGTTGTCGGTGTTGATCGTTTTCCTTGTATATCCATGTTCCATTTTTAGTTTATTTCTTTTGTGTGTTTGAAAAACTTTGAAAAATCCAAAAATATTTCTTGCTTCTTTTCGGTTTTTCTTTCTGGTTTAGTTAGTTCGTATTAGTAGAAAGAAAACCCAAAAAGATTTCTCATTTCTTCTTTTGTTGTTTGTTGGGAGTTCTTCGGTGTAAATAGTTTTTCTCGCCTTTCGTGTTTCTTCTTTCTTTCGCTTTCTTAAGAAAAACTAAAAACTCCAAAAATATTTCAGTGTGTTTCTCTGAATTTCTTTTCTTTTCTTGAGTCGTCTTAAGGAGAAGACTTCGTAAAAATTATCAAGTGGCTCTTATATGCTTTATTATTGATCTAATGAATGGCCAATATTTCCTTGTCTTCTCCTTTGGATAAAGTGTTTGTAGGCTTCAGCTTAGTCCACGGCATTCTTGCACTATTATAATTTTCGCATCATTCGGTCATGCAAGTGAAAGGCAATAATGACGATATTTGATGAAGTGACTGTGGCGAGGAAAAGCCGCTATGAACTCTTCTTTTTTTTGTAAATATGTTTAACTCAGTAGCCCTGATTCAGCATATTATGAGTAAACATGTTTGTATGAAAACTAGAGATTATAGTTGCTCATGCCATGCTTAAGTAGCTAGCAGTGAATAATATGTTATCTTGTGTGTCAACATGCATTAAAATGATTATGATGTAGTATGTTAGGATGGTATCCTCCTCTGAAGAATTCAAGTGGCTTGACTTGGCACATGCTCACGCATGTAATTGATTCAAAACAAATATAGTCAGCATGATATTTATGTTTAGAGTGTTTATATCATGTTCATGCTCTTGTCCAATGTTAATTATTCGCAACGCATAATTATGACCGTTGTCACTCTCTAGTTGGTCGCTTCTCAATCTATTTGCTAGCCTTGGCCTGTACTAAGAGGGAATGCTGCTTGTGCATCCACATCCCTAAAACAAAAGTTGTGCCAAAAGAGTCCACCATATCTACCTATATACGGTATTACCCTGTCATTCCAAGTAAAGTTGCATGTGTCAACTCTAATCCTTCAAATAAACATCTATTTTTGTGCCCGTACCACTCATGGAGCGATGGGGCGCTCAATATCTTCCATGCTAAATGTGTTTAACTTGCGATGAGAGTTTATTCGCTCATCAAACTTGAGGGAGGCTAGTAAAAGGGATGCCCAGTCCTGCATAAGTTGATAAAAATAAAAAAACCTACAAAGTCGACTGATTGGAGGGCACCCGTGGATTCGGCTAGCCATGGCTTTGTATGGTTGTGGTGGAGTAAAACCATTTTTTCTTTTTGGGAACCGCCATTAACGTGTTTAGCATCGAAGATGTTGAAAACCTTTGTCGTGATGTTGACAGGAAAAGCACACCACTCAAAATGCGTTCATCTCTATTTTAGCTTCGAGCTCTGGCACCTCTGCAAATCTCTGCTTCCCTCTGCGAAGGGCCCTTCTATTTACTTTCATGTTATTTACTTTTATTGTTGAGTCATCACCTTCTCATTCAAGCACCAACAGAGAGAGCGCTATTGTCATTCTTGGTTTAACATGCATTGATTCTAGTTAATGTTGGATGTGAGCATGAATAGATCTCTTCTACCCTAAATTACAATGTTTAGTCGCTGCTTGAACTTCGGAGGTGCTCTGCATTTATGTTTTGCGGTCTCAGAAAGGGCTAGTGAGATACCATGTTATCATATTATATCATGATTGTTTTGACAAAGTGTTGGCATTTGAGATACATAATTATTGCTCGTTAGTTGATTATGCCATTGATATGAGTAAATGTGAGTTCTAAGTGTTATCATTCACATGGTTAGTTCATGATCTTTGCTGAAAACTTGGCTGCTAGTTAAGTTTATATACATCAACAGAAATAAAAGAGTTTGCAAAGTTTTTCTTTGTCACTTTCAGTATATCAACTGAATTGTTTGAGGACAAGCAATGAGTTAAACTTGGGGGAGTTGATACATATCCAATGTATCTACTTTTCTAAACACTTTTGCTCTTGTTTTGGACTCTAATTCGCATGATTTGAATGAAACTAACCCAGACTAACACTTTTTCAGCAGAACTAACCTTGGTGTTGTTTTTGTGCAGAAATAAAAGTTCTCGGAATTGGACGAAACTTGGCGGAGATTTTTTATTAAATATATAAAAAATACTGGTGAAAAGATCAACTGGAGGGGGCCACCAGCTACCCACAAGGTAGGGGGCGCGCCCTAGTGCCTTGTCGGGCCCACGTGGCTCTGTCTGACATAATTCCAACTCCATAGGTACCGTCTTCCCGAGAAAAAAATAAGAGAAGAAGTTTCATCGCGTTTCATGATACAGAGCCGCCGCCACCTCCTGTTCTTCCTCAGGAGGCCTAATCTGGAGTCCGTTCGTGGCTCCGGAGGGGGCAATTCATCGCCGTCGTCATCATCAACCCCTCTTCATCGACAACCTCATGATACTCACCACCGGGAGTGAGTAATTCCATCGTAGGCATACTGGAGGTAGATGGAGATGGATGAGATTGATCATGCAATCGAGTCAATTTGTTAGGGCTTGATCTGTAGTATCCACTATGTTCTGAGATTGGTGTTGCTATGACTATGCTATGCTTAATGCTTGTCACTAGGGCTTGAGTGCCATGATTTTAGATCTGAACCCTTTATGTTTTCATGAATATATTTGAGTTCTTGATCCTATCTGCAAGTTATATGCACCTGTTATTGTTCTGAACCGCAGACCCCAAGGTGGCAATAATTGGGATACTCTGTGGGGATGACTGTAATTTGAGGAGTTCATGTATTCACTAAGTGTTTATACTTTGTTCCGGTTCTCTATTAAAAGGAGCGCCTTAATTACCCTTAGATTTCCATTAGGACCCCGCTGCCATGGGAGGGTAGGACAAAAGATGTTATGCAAGTTCTTATTATAAGCACGTATGACTACATACGAAATACATGCCTACATTTGATTGATGAATTGGAGCTATTGTGTATCGCTCTAGGTTGTGACTGTTACATGGTTGATGTCATCCATAATATCCATTGCTACTCCAGGTTTTTCTCGTATTGTGTTTGCTGAGTTACTACTACTGCTACTATTCCAATTGCTACAAAACTGCTACTATTACTATTGGTAATGTTACCGCTACTATCAAAACTATCATACTATTGTGCTACTAATATCTTGCAGCAAAGAATTTGCTTCTCGGGTGTGGTTGAATTGACAACTCAACTGCTAAGGCTTATAAATATTCTTTGGCTCCCCTTGTGTCGAATCAATAAATTGGGTGAAATACTACCCTCGAAGACTGTTGCGATCGCCTATACTTGTGGGTCATCAAGCACCTCCGTGGTGCATCTTTTATTTGGTATCTCTTTTTTTGGGCAGAACCAACACCTTACAATGATGAACAATACACTTTATAATGACACACTGCAACTGAATGTAATCGTAACTCAAAACGCAAAACATGAGAGAAACTCTATATGAATAATGCCTCAGGCAGCCCAGGATGTGCAATGATCTGGCATAGCATAGACATAAAAAATGGACAAGCCATAAAATATCGAGCTAGCCATAGTATGATCATGTAAGACAAATGAAAACATGTCTCTAGTCATGTAATGTAATATGATGGTAGTGCATGCGATATTCTCGGAATGGCTATGCAAATGCCATGTAGGTAGGTATGGTGGCTGTTTTGTGGAGATGTGGTGTTTTATGTGTAGGATAACATGAGAAATTCCTCCCATGGGTTTGGATGTACCTGTGAAGTATGTGCCAAGTCTCAATGTGAGAGTGGGCAATGCACGGGACCGTAGAGGCTAGCAAAATAAGATGAATGGAAATGCAAAGGCTTCGAACTTGCTTTAGTCATAAAGAACTCAAACACTACATAAGAGCATCACAGTGTCATATTGCATAAGACTCAAAAGCTAAGTACCTCGAGGGGGTAGTTTGTCGGGGGGTTGTAACACCCCTATGTAAATGAGCTACAGTGATCATCATATTAAAGCTAAGCTATTTTGGTTTGCAAAGAATGGTCATAGTGAATTCGTATCTTATTTCAAATTCCATCTCTGAATTCAATTCAAATTATGAGTGAAATTTGAAGTTGCACAAAAATTGTTGAAAAATAGTTCATGTTTTAGCAAATATTCCAAAACAAATATTTGTTCAGGAAAACAACATCACCTATTTGCTAAAATGAGCAATGGCATTTAAAACAGTGCAAAAAGGAGCATTTTAAATGTAATTTCATTTATGAAAAATTCAAATGGATTCAAACTTTTCCCAAACTTTTTGTGGCAGTGCAGTAAATTGCATTGTATTTTTGTGGCCAATTCCCACATTTTTCAAAAGTCATTTGGTGGCTGAATTAAATGCAAAACTATTTCTATAAAAAGAAAACAGAAAAGAATAAAGAAAAAGTGGGAAACTTACTGTGCATATGGGCTTTAAAGTACACAGTGCGGCCTGGCCGGCCCACCCCGGCCTTTCTCCCTCCTCCCGCCTCTCTCCTCTGCCGTGTCAGCGCGCCTGTGGCCACGCGCGCGCGCTCTGGCGAGGCGACGACACGGTGCCGCTACAGGCTGGCTGGGGGGATAAGAACGGCCCCCTCGGCCTCGTCATCCGCCTCACCCACTCCCCCCCTCTCTCCTGCGCTCTCCCTCTCGATCTCCGACGCATCCGAACGCCGCCGTCGCCGTGGCTCGCCACAGTCGTGGCCACTGACCACACCTCGCCTCGCCACCTTGTCCCTCATTTCCGTCGTGCTCCGCTACATCGACCACGCCAACGAACGCAAGCCGGGGAGCCCCACCGCACAGATCTGCGCCGTCTTCTTCCTCCTCAGATCGCCGGCGAACTCCATCGATTCCGGCCGCCGTGCTGCACTCCTAAGCTTCCAACGGCCACCGTGTGTCTCCCGGTGAGCTCCTCTCTCTTCTCCCCCTCTCTGTTTGCTCGTGCGCGCCCCCTAGCTAGCTATCTCACCGTGGCCGAACGCGTCGCCGCCGTTGAGCTCGCCGCCGTGGCCACTGCTGCTGTCACGCGCGTCCGAGCTCGTAGTCGAGCTCCTGGAGCTCGTAGGAGCCCAACGTCGTCGCCCATTCGCCTTGCCGTGCCCTGCTTCGCCGTAGCGACCACCTCCCGATTCCGGCCGCCGCTCGCCGTGGTTGTTCCGGTCGATTCCGGCAAACTCCGGCGATGCCACGGCCACCAAACGACGCGGCGCGAAGCGCACGTTCGAACGCCGCAAAGCGCGCGACGAACGGTCCACCGTAGCCGAATCCCGCCGCTAGCCCGTGCCCTCCGCCGTGTTTTGCGTCGCCGGCATTTAAACGCCAGCCGCCGCCAACGTGGCGTGGCCTGGGGTCCACCTGAGTCTCTGACCAGTGGGCCCAGGGGCCCCAGTTGACTGGGTTGACGAGTCAACGAGCTGACTGGGCAACTCCAATCACTGACAGGCGGGCCCCACCGCAAATTAAACTAATTAGTCACTGACAGTGGGACCCCACCTCCCTAATTAACCACTGTTTAGTTTAATTAATCACAGTTTAGCCCTGAGTCACTGACATGTGGGTCCCAGTGGTCAGGTTTGACCTGGACCAGCTGGTGTTGACTGCTGACGTCATCATGACGTGCTGCTGACGCAATAAAACCTTTTTCTGTTATTTTTTAATTTAAATTAAATCCAGGAATTTCAGAAAATGTTTAAAACTTTGAAAAATCGTAGAAAATAAACCGTAGCTCGGATGAAAAAGTTTGCTACATGAAAGTTGATCAGAAAAACGAGATGAATCCGAATATGCCCTCCATGTAGCTGTCACATGCCCACAACACTGCAAACATGGAACCTTCCCCTCCGGTTCATCTGTCTGACAGATGCCTGAAGCCGGGAAAATATTCCCAGATATTTTCCTGCTCCGTCCCTAACGTGTAGCACTGCGTTTGGTCACCCCCTACACAGCATATTGCCATGCCATGCATTGTGATGCTTTGTTTGCTTGTATTTATTTGTTTCTTCCCCCTCTTCTCTACGGTAGATCCCGAGACCGACGCTGACGCCGCGGGTTACGACTACACCACCGACGACCCCTCTTTCACCACAGAGCTTCCAGGCAAGCAACCCCCCTTGAACATGCCTATATCACCTATTCTTTCTCCCTCCTGCTTGCATTAGAATTTGCTACTGCTTTCGATTGATCCTATTCTGATGCATAGCCTATTTTTGTAACTGTTGTTGATACCATTCCTGTTATCCTAAATGCTTAGTGTAGGTTGGTAAGCGAACCATCAGAGACCCCTCACCCTTGTCCCTATTGCCCCGCTTTGTTACCGGTGCCCCAATCCATGTGATCGATATCCAGAGACCGTCACCTCACCGAACACCCCTTAGTTGTACGACTCTGCAGAGTTACCATTGAGTGCCGAGGGTGATACCTCTTAACTCACTTCTGATGTTGCCTCTGTAGTATAGCTAGTCGGTTGTGGGTTACTGAGGATGATTCCTCTTTCTCCAACCCCGATGAAGCTTCTGTCGTGCAACCCCCTCTAGTGTGAATCCATCGAGGGTGATTCCTCCGGGTTCACCTTGACAGATATATCGAGTGGGAATCCAACGAGGGTGATTCCTCGGATTCCTCCTTGATGTTATGGACACACGGTTACCGTATAATTATTTCAAGTCCCTGATTAAAGTCGAGTCAGCCCCGAGGGGTACCCGCGAGAGATGTGAAGTCGGGTTAACCATGAGGGTACCCGCAAAATAATTACGAGGCGCGGCTGGGCAAGCAGATTGCCTCAGGAGAGGGATTGGGCCTGGCCCTTGCCGCAAGTCCTCGAGACGGGGCGACGGGACCACAGATCGTGGAGCACTGATCATCGCCGCTAGCTCCCAACACACTAATGGGTTAGGATATGTGATCTGAGTAGGCCTCTGGCCTTTTCGCACTAACCACCATGCGGGAATAGTATGGGCACTCGGCGTCGTATGTATCAGCCGAAGTTCTTCAGACGTCAGCGATTGAGCGGCGTGCGCCCGGGTGGACCGCGAAAGCCTGCGTGTGTATACAGGGGCTAGGTCTGGTCCCGGCCGCCCACGTAACGCGGAGGAGTGCAAAGGGCGATCGGCCCATGACCCCTGAGTGCTTAGGGTGTAGACCGGCGTGCTGGCCTCTCTGTTGAACCTAGGTAGGGCTACGACGTGTCGATCAGCCGAGGCCGGGCATGGACCGAGTAAGTGTGTCCGGCCAGAGTTAATCGAACGTGTTGGGTAAGTTGGTGCACCCCTGCATGGAAGTATATCTATTTGAATAGCCGTGTCCACGGTAACAGGACGCTCGGAGACTATCCCGATCTACTACAACTAGAACTGGATACTTGTGAACTTAATATGTTAGCTCCGGGATTGCTTCCTCGCAGGGAGTCGAGGAAGGATCTCTGGGCATTGCTAATATATTACTTACTACTATATTTATGTACTAATCTACAATCTTCTAATGCTGCAAGACGCTGAAGATGCTAGTCTTCGATAGGCTAGGTCTTCTCCCTCTATTCTGGCATTTTTGCATTCATGCCCACAGATACAGCCCCTTCATTTGATACCGATGCATACATATAATAGTTCTGATGTAAGTCTTGCGAGTACTTTGGATGAGTACTCATGGTTGCTTTACTTCCCTTTTTCCCCATACCCGATTGTTGCGACCAGATGATGGAGCCCTGGAGCCAGCTGCCCCATTCGACGACTACTACTACCCCTCCGGTGGAGCCTACTACTACGTGGAGACCACCGACGACCAGGAGTAGAAAGGAGGCTCCCAGGCAGGAGGCCTGTGCCTTTTCGATCATATGTCGTTGTTTTACTCAGCCTTCTTAAGGCAGACTTGTTTATTTGTGTCTGTACTCAGATACTATTGTTGCTTCGGCTAACGCTTGTTCGCGAGCTTGTGTATTCGAGCCCTCGAGGCCCCTGGCTTGTAATATAAAGCTTGTAAAACTTTTATTTGTGTTTAGAGTTGTGTTGTGATATCTTCCTGTGAGTCCTTAGGCTTGATTGTGCATTTGCGTGTATGATTAGTGCATGATTGAGTCGGGGGTGTCACAAGTTGGTATCAGAGCCGACTGCCTGTAGGATCCCCCTTTCCAACTCTTTGGCCAAAGTTGAGTCTAGTCGTCGAAAAACTGTTTTACTAACATGGCTGTGTGGCTTATGGGCCCACGTCGCCAATGGGTGGTATTAGGATCTTTTATTCCTCTTCCTTACTCTGGGACTCTGATCTCTCTTCCATTCGGGTTAATGATTTCGCTAACTCTAACATTAGGTTCTCGTGTTCACAATCACCCAGAGAGCTGGATTATATGCAAACATTTCTTTCCAATGCTATCATATGCTTCTCACACTGTCATTTGACATCTTGCACTCCTTGTTTCAGATGCATCCTGCAAGACAGCTCGTACGCCAGACTATGGCTGTTGATGCGACCAGGTTCCCAGCCATTTTGGTCGACCTCTTGGCCAGGCTGGGATATCGCTGGTATCCCGAGTACACTATTTACGAGGATTACCGCGAGTTTAACCAGGAGCAGTACCACGCTGTGGTTCATATCTTTGATTGGCAGAACAACTCCATCACTGAGTTGCACACCTTTCATGGTGTTGGAGTGACTGTTGACATGGCAGTCCATGATGCTGCTTATACTGCTATTGCCCGTCTCCGTGGAAAGCACAGTCGCTTGGAGGAGACTGCTTTCAGATATATCCCGCATGCCCCCGCTGGGGATGAGAGTGGATATTACACTGCTGTCTGTACTCCTTACGTGCGACGTCGTTATGACCCGCGGGTTTTGGTACAGTACACTGAGGCTCTGGATCGCACTGCCCGAGATCTTGCTGTCGAGTTGTACGCCACTCGTGCTCTTCTTTACGATGCTCTGACATAGTTGCTGCCAGCAGTCAGTGCAGGGATTCATCCAAAGTACATCCTTTACCCGCGCAGGACGGAGATGCCACCAGGTCTTGTGTGGCCTGCTGTTGGAGGTTGTACTCCTTCACGTGGTCCTCTTCTTCCAGTTCGGGACGAGGTTCTGCACCAGAGTGTTCATGGAGTGCAGGATCCTTACATCGAGGGTACCCTGCGTCGTCACTTGCAGCTGCCTGGCTTCAGTGGTTTTCTCCGACGTTGATGTAGCTATCGCTATGTCTCGTTGTTGTATCCCTCCCCGCGTGCCTGCGTGCCGCTTAGTGTGTCTAGCTTTTCCTTTTCGAACCTTGTAACGCTGGCTTGTAACCGAATCTATGTATGGATCTGCATGACATGTTTGACTATGATGTTGTATCTATTGCACTCCCTTTTGTTGTGCGTGTTACTTCATGAATGATTCCATACACCTGCAATGCTCGTTGCTAAGCTACCCCTGTTGATTTTAGCAGGATGGTTAGACCCGCAGGTCGAGGCCGTGGTGCCAACAATCCACCGCCGCCCGACTATATGGCTGGAATGATGCAGCAGTTTGAACTGAACCGGCAATTTATCCAAGGGGTTATGGATCAGTTTCCTCGTCCCAATGCCAACCAGCAGCCAGCCCTAATAACCTTGCAAGATTTGGTGCGCCTCAACCCAACTATTTTTTGCAACTCAGTTCAGCCGCTTGACGCTGATGACTGCCTCCGTGACATCACATTTGAGATGGAGTCTGCTAATGTGGCCCCTACCAGCTATGTCACATTTGCGTCATACTTTCTGAAGGGTCCCGCAGCTCAATGGTGGGACAGTCACAGGCGTACCCTAGCTGTCGGAACTATCATCACCTGGGTGGAGTTCCAGGCTGCTTTCCGTGCCCATTACATTCCGCAAGGAGTTATGGACCGGAAGAACCGTGAGTTCCGCAATCTCTCCTAGGGCAGCAAGACTGTAGAAGCTTATCAGCGGGAGTTTCTTGAATTATCCCGCTATGCTGAGGAAGATATTGCTACTGATGCCCGCAGACAGGAGAAGTTCCGTGAAGGGCTCAACCCAGATATCAAGCTCGCACTCCTAGTCCAAGACTTCACCGACTTCGCCACCTTGGTGAACAAGGCCATACAGGTTGAGACTGGTTTGAAGGATCACAAGGACGCTCTCAAGCGCACCCGTGAAGCGGGCTCATCTTCGGGCTCGTCTTCCCAGAAGCGTCGTATCTGGATCCCTCACAGCATGTACCATCCAACTGCACCTGCTCCAAGGACGTCGTATACTGCACCTTGTCTGCCTCCTCCACCACCAAGGCAGCCAAGACCTCAGGCACCACTGCTTCGAGCTCCTGCTCCCCGTCCCAATGACGGGTTGTGCTTCACATGTGGACGTCCAGGTCACCGTGCTAAAGACTACCGTCAGAACCAGAATCAGTTGGCACTTCCATCTGCTGGCCGTGGTAATGGCCGTGGCAACAATCAGCCTCGCAACAACAATGCCAGGCCTTCTTATGGTCGTGGTCAGGCTTATCATGTCAACATGAATGAAGATCAAGACCAACCAGCTACTGTGATGGGTACACTTCCTGTTAATTCAATACCAGCTTTTGTTTTATTTGATTCAGGAGCAACGCATTCTTTCATATCAGAAAATTTTGCACGAATGCATGATATTAAATGCGAAGAGCTGCACCAATCGTTAGTGGTTAACACTCCCGCGGGCCAATGTCGAACTTCCATGTTCAGCCCCAATGTCACCATTGATATTGAAGGGTTGGAATTCCATGCATTTCCCATTATTTTGAAGTCTTTCAAGGTTGACCTCATTCTGGGAATGGATTGGTTGAAGGCTCATACCGCCTTAATCAATTGTGCCACCAAAGCCGTCCAACTCATGCACCCCTCGGATGAGATAGTAAACTACCATGCTCATCTCGTTCAAAATGCCGAGGCTCGGATTTATGCCCTGAATGCGTTGAACGCTTCTCCTCTTGAGGGGATCGAAAACGTTCCAGTCATGCGCGACTTTCAAGATGTTTTCCCAGAAGAACTTCCAGGAGTACCCCCTGTTAGAGCTGTCGAGTTTCTCATCGACTTAAAACCAGGCACCACTCCTATTGCGAAGCGTCCTTATAAGATGCCGCCACATGAACTCCTTGAGCTTAAGGAGGAAATCGACAAGTCACTTCGTAAAGGATTTATTCACCCAAGTTCCTCTGCCTGGGGAGCACCTTCTCTCTATGTCAAGAAGAAAGATGGTACGAACCGGTTGGTCCAACATTATCGACCTATCAACCAGGCAACCATTCAGAACAAGTATCCACTTCCTCGGATCAACGATCTGTATGATCAGCTGGCCGGATCATCAGTATTCTCTAAACTCGACTTGAGGTTGGGTTACCATCAGATCCGGGTTCGCGAAGAGGATATTCCCAAGACCGCCTTCGTTACTCGTTATGGTTCATACGAGTATACCGTCATGTCTTTCGGTTTAACCAATGCTCTAGCTACGTTCTCCCGCCTGATGAACTATATCTTCATGGATTACCTCGACAAATTCGTCGTGGTTTATCTGGATGATATTCTGGTATATTCCAAGAATAAGGAAGAACATGCAGAACATCTTCGACTGGTTCTGGAAAAGCTTCGAGAACATCAGCTATATGCCAAATATTCCAAGTGTGAATTCCGGTTATCTGAAGTAACCTACCTTGGTCATGTGATTTCCAAGGATGGCATTGCTGTTAATCCAGAGCGAGTTCAGGCTATTCTTGACTGGACTCCCCCAAAGAATGTTAAGCAAGTCAGAAGTTTTCTCGGACTCGCCATCTATTGCCGTCGATTTGTCGAGAACTTCTCAAAGATTGCCAAGCCTCTGACTAATCTGCTTCACAAAGGCGTTAAGTTTGAGTGGACAGATAAATGTCAGGAAAGTTTCCAGACCCTTAAGGACAAGCTGACATCTGCTCCAGTGCTTGCTCCTACGGATTCTCGCAAGGAATTCGTCATCTACTGCGACGCATCTCGTCAAGGATTAGGTTGTATCCTAATGCAAGAGCGCAAGGTGATTGCTTATGCCTCCTGATAGTTGCGTCCTCATGAAGAGAAATACCCAGTGCATGATCTCGAACTTGCTGCAGTTATATATGCATTGAAGTTGTGGCGACATTACCTGCTTGGTAACCATTGTGAAATCTACACGGATCATCAAAGTCTAAAATACCTGTTTACTCAGCCAGATTTGAATCTTCGTCAGCAAAGATGGATGGAAACAATCACAGACTATGACTGCGGTATTACATATACCCTTGGAAAGGCTAATGTCATGGCCGATGCCTTGAGCTGCAAGTCTTATTGCCACAATCTCATGGTTCAGCGAGCTCAACCCCTTCTCTATGAAGAACTTCGCAAATTGAACCTTCATATCGTTCCACAGGGTTTCCATAATACTCTTGTTCTACAGCCGGATCTTGAGAAAGCTGTAAAGTCTGCGCAAGCAAAGGATGCTGAGGTTAATCAGATGAAAAGGGATCTTGTCCTTGAAAAGGCCAGAGATTTCTCGCTTGCAGAAGACGGAACCTTGTATTTCAGAGATCGCATTGTGGTACCTCGATTCGAGCTTATGACGGACAAAGTTATGAAGGAGGCACATGATACACCACTGTCTATTCATCCGGGAAGCACCAAGATGTATCGCGACCTTCGTCAAAGGTACTGGTGGTCTAAAATGAAGCAGGATATTGCTCGCTATGTTGCTGAATGTGACGTTTGTCGTCGCGTTAAAGCAGAACATCAGAAACCTGCTGGAATTCTGCAACCGCTCCCTATCCCTGAATGGAAGTGGGATAAGGTTCAAATGGACCTCATTACAGGCCTTCCCAGGTCACAAAAGGGTCATGATGCTATTCTTGTCGTCATTGACCAACTCTCCAAAGTTGCACATTTTCTGCCAGTCAAGGAGACGATCACTGCTAGTCAGTTAGTAGAATTGTATATCTCCAGAATTGTATCACTCCACGATATTCTGAAAGAGATCAGTTCAGACTGTGGCAGTCTCTTCACTTCTAAGTTCTGGGCAAGTTTCCAAGAAGCTATGGCAACTCATATAACCTGGAGCTCAGCTTATCACCCCCAGTCCCAAGGCCAAGCTGAACGAGTCAATCAAGTGCTTGAAGATATGTTGCGTGCTTGTGTAATTTCATTTGGCAAGAAGTGGGAAGAATCTCTCCCGTATGCTGAATTCTCTTACAACAATAGCTATCAAGCTAGCTTGAAGATGGCCCCCTTTGAGGTACTATATGGACGTAAGTGTCGGACCCCTCTGGTCAGAAACTCGGGAACGGCCGCTTATTGGTCTGGATATTATCCAACACGTTGAAGAGCAAGTCCGTATTGTCCGAGAAAATCTCAAGGCAGCCCAATCTCGCCAGAAGAGCAACTATGATCGAAAACACTGGGGATCGATCTATCAACCTGGTGAGCAAGCTTATCTGCGTGTCACTCCAATGAAGGGCACTCACCGCTTCGGAATTAAGGGCAAGTTAGCTCCTCGCTACATTGGTCCCTTTCGCATTCTCGCCAGACGTGGACATGTGGCATATAAATTGGAGTTGCCGCCGCAATTCTCTCACATCCATGACGTCTTTCATGTGTCGCAACTTCGCCGATGCTTCAAGGATCCGCACCGAGCAGTGGATCATGAATTGCTCGAATTGCAAGATGACCTATCTTATAAAGAGCATCCGATCCGCATTCTTGATCAAGTTGAATGTCGGACCCATTAGAAGACAACCAAGTTCCTTAAAGTGAAGTGGTCAAATCATACTGAAGATGAAGCCACTTGGGAACGCGGGGATCGTCTTCGGGAAGAATACCCCGATCTTTTTCCTTCTACCTCCTAAATTCTCGGGACGAGAATTTCTTTTAGAGGAGGAGAATTGTAACACCCCTGTGTAAATGAACTACAGTGATCATCATATTAATGCTAAGCTATTTTGGTTTGCAAAGAATGGTCACAGTGAATTCGTATCTTATTTCAAATTCCATCTCTGAATTCAATTCAAATTATGAGTGAAATTTGAAGTTGCACAAAAATTGCTGAAAAATAGTTCATGTTTTAGCAAATATTCCAAAACAAATATTTGTTCAGGAAAACAACATCACCTATTTGCTAAAATGAGCTATGGCATTTAAAACAGTGCAAAAAGGAGCATTTTAAATGCTATTCCACTTATGAAAAATTCAAATGGATTCAAACTTTTCCCAAACTTTTTGTGGCAGTGCAGTAAATTGCATTGTATTTTTGTGGCCAATTCCCACATTTTTCAAAAGTCATTTGGTGGCTGAATTAAATGCAAAACTATTTCTGTAAAAAGAAAACAGAAAAGAATAAAGAAAAAGTGGGAAACTTACTGTGCAGATGGGCTTTAAAGTCCACATTGCGGCCTGGCCGGCCCACCCCGGCCTTTCTCCCTCCTTCCGGCTCTCTCCTCTGCCGTATCAGCGAGCCTATAGCCCCACGCGCGCGCTCCGGCGAGGCGACGACATGGCGCCGCTACAGGCTGGCTGAGGGGATAAGAACGGACCCCTCGGCCTCGTCATCCGCCTCACCCACTCCTCCCCCTCTCTCCTGCGCTCTCCCTCTCGATCTCTGACGCATCCGAGCGCCGCCATCGCCGTGGCTCGCCGCAGCCGTGGCCACTGACCACGCCTCGCCTCGGTACCTTGTCCCTCATTTCCGCCGTGCTCCGCTATGCCGACCATGCCGACGAACGCAAGCCGGGGAGCCCCACCACACGGATCTGCGCCGTCTTCTTCCTCCTCGAGTCGCCGGCGAACTCCGTCGATTCCGGCCGCCGTGCTGCGCTCCTAAGCTTCCAACGGCCACCGTGCGCCTCCCGGTGAGCTCCTCTCTCTTCTCCCCCTCTCCGTTTGCTCGCACGCACCCCCTAGCTAGCTATCTCACCATGGCCGAATGCGTCGCCGCCGTTGAGCTCGTCGTCGTGGCCACTGCTGCTGTCACGCGCGTCCGAGCTCGTAGTCGAGCTCCTGGAGCTCGTAGGAGCCCAACGCCATCGCCCATTCGCCTTGTCGTGCCCTGCTTCGCCGTAGCCACCACCTCCCGATTCCGGCCGCCGCTCACCGTGGTTGTTCCGGTCGATTCCGCCCAACTTCGGCGACGCCACGGCCACCAAATGACGCAGTGCGAAGCGCATGTTCGAACGCCGCAAAGCGCGCGACGAACGGCCCACCATAGCCGAATCCCGCCGCTAGCCCGTGCCCTTCGCCGCATTTTGCGTCGCCGACGTTTAAACGCCGGCCGCCGCCGACGTGGCGTGGCCTGGGGTCCACCAGAGTCTCTGACCAGTGGGCCCAGGGGCCCCAGTTGGCAGGGTTGACCAGTCAACGAGCTGACTGGGCAACCCCAGTCACTAACAGGCGGGCCCCACCGCTAATTAAACTAATTTTCTAATTAAAATTAATCTAATTACTAATTAGTCACTGATAGTGGGGCACCGCCTCTCTAATTAACCACTGTTTAGTTTAATTAATCATAGTTTAGCCCTGAGTCACTGACATGTGGGTCCCAGTGGTCAGGTTTGACCTGGACCAGCTGGTGTTGACTGCTGACATCATCATGACGTGATGCTGATGCAATAAAACCTTTTTCTGTTATTTTTCAAATTTAAATTAAATTCAGGAATTTCAGAAAATGTTTAAAACTTTGAAAAATCATAGAAAATAAACCGTAGCTCGGATGAAAAAGTTTGCTACATGAAAGTTGATCAGAAAAAAGAGACGAATCCGAATATGCCCTCCATGTAGCTGTCACGTGCCCACAACACTGCAAACATGGAACCTTCCCCTCCGGTTCATCTGTCTGACAGATGCCTGAAGTCGGGAAAATATTCCCAGATATTTTCCCACTCCGTCCCTAACGTGTAGCACTGCGTTTGGTCACCCCCAGCAAAGCATATTGCCATGCCATGCATTGTGATGCTTTGTTTGCTTGTATTTATTTGTTTCTTCCACGTCTTCTCTCCGGTAGACCCCGAGACCAACGCTGACGCCGTGGGTTATGACTACACCAACGCCGACCCATCTTTCACCACAGAGCTTCCAGGCAAGCAACCCCCCTTGAACATGCCTATATCACCTATTCTTTCTCCCTCCTGCTTGCATTAGAATTTGCTACTGCTTTCGATTGGTCCTATTCTGATGCATAGCCTAATTTTGTAACTGTTGTTGATACCATTCCTGTTATCCTAAATGCTTAGTGTAGGTTGGTTAGCGAACCATCAGAGACCCCTCACCCTTGTCCCTGTTGCCCCGCTTTATTACCGGTGCCCCGATCCATGTGATCGATATCCAGAGACCATCACCTCACCGCACACCCCTTAGTTGTACGACTCTGCAGAGTTACCATCGAGTGCCGAGGGTGATACCTCTTAACTCACTTCTGATGTTGCCTCTGCAGTATAGCTAGTCGGCTGTGGGTTACCGAGGATGATTCCTCTTTCTCCAACCCCGATGAAGCTTCTGTCATGCAACCCCCTCAAGTGTGAATCCATCGAGGGTGATTCCTCCGGGTTCACCTTGACAGATACATCGAGTGGGAATCCAACGAGGGTGATTCCTCGGATTCCTCCTTGATGTTATGGACACACAGTTACCATATAATTATTTCAGTCCCTGATTAAAGTCGGGTCTGCCCCGAGGGGTACCCGCAAGAGATGTGAAGTCGGGTTGACCTTGAGGGTACCCGCAAAATAATAACGAGGCGCGGCCGGGCAGGCAGATTGCCTCAGGAGAGGGAGGAGAGGGATTGGGCCTGGCCCTTGCCACAAGTCCTCGAGATGGGGCGACGGGACCATAGATCGTGGAGCACTGATCGTCGCCGCGAGCTCCCAACACACTAATGGGTTAGGATATGTGATCTGAGTAGGCCTCTGGCCTTTTCGCACTAACCACCACGCGGGAATAGTATGGGCACTCGGCGTCGTATGTATCAGCCGAAGTTCTTCAGACGTCAGCGATTGAGCGGCGCGCGCCCGGGTGGACCGCGAAAGCCTGCGTGTGTATACAGGGGCTAGGTCTGGTCCCGGCCGCCCACGTAACGCGGAGGAGTGCAAAGGGCGATTGGCCCACGACCCCTGAGCGCTTAGGGTGTAGACCGGCGTGCTGGCCTCTCTGTTGAACCTAGGTAGGGCTACGATGTGTCGATCAGCCTAGGCCGGGCATGGACCGAGTAAGTGTGTCCGGCCAGAGTTAATCGAGCGTGTTGGGTAAGTTGGTGCACCCCTGCAGGGAAGTATATCTATTCGAATAACCGTGTCCATGGTAACAGGACGCTCGGAGAGTATCCTGATCTACTACAACTAGAACTGGATACTTGTGAACTTAATATGTTAGCTCCGGGATTGCTTCCTCACAGGAAGTCGAGGAAGGATCTCTGGGCATTGCTACTATATTACTTACTACTATATTTATGTACTAATCTACACTCTTCTAATGCTGCAAGACGCTGAAGATGCTAGTCTTCGATAGGCTAGGTCTTCTCCCTCTATTCTGGATTTTCTGCAGTCTAGCCCACAGATACAGCCCCTTCATTTGATACCGATGCATACATAGAATAGTTCTGATGTAGGTCTTGCGAGTACTTTGGATGAGTACTCATGGTTGCTTTGCTTCCCTTTTTCCCCATACCCGATTGTTGCGACCAGATGACGGAGCCCCGGAGCCAGCTGCCCCAGTCGACGACTACTACTACCCCTCCAGTGGAGCCTACTACTACGTGGAGACCACCGACGACCAGGAGTAGATAGGAGGCTCCCAGGCAGGAGGCCTGCGCCTTTTCGATCATATGTCGTTGTTATGCTCAGCCTTCTTAAGGCAGACTTGTTTATTTGTGTCTGTACTCAGATACTGTTGTTGCTTCCGCTAACGCTTGTTCGCGAGCTTGTGTATTCGAGCCCTCGAGGCACCTGGCTTGTAATATAAATCTTGTAAGACTTTTATTTGTGTTTAGAGTTGTGTTGTGATATCTTCCCGTGAGTCCTTAGGCTTGATCGTGTGCATTTGCGTGTATGATTAGTGCACGATTGAGTCGGGGGCGTCACAGGGGGGACCCCCGTTGTGCATCCCGGATCAACCTTCGATCAGTAATCAAGCCACCACATGAGTCCCCAACTTATGTAATTAGGTGAATGAAAGGCAAGAGTTCAAAGGACTCCTTTATTGGGATTTTTGATAAAAGAAACATGGCAACGTTTTTCAAAATATAACAAGATTTTCACATGCTAAGGAAAACAAGTGCAAAGCAAGCATGTCAGAACAGCGGGACACACTACTGCACGAAAACCTTATGATCAAGAGCATTGCACGAAACACTACACATGCAAAAGTAACCTCCCCACGCTTAGAACAAAACTAGGGAAAATTACGAAAGTGAAAAGAAAGTGCAGTTATAAGAGAGCGTGAGAAGTGGTTACCTCCCTAAGCTTAATTAAGCAAGGGTTAGACACTTTTACCATTGAGGCGCATATGACCTCTTGTTGTGGTCCAGCAGCTGCCCTCCAATAGAACCTGCTGAAAACAAACTAAAAAAAACAAAATATTTTTGTGCTTATGTAGTTTTTCATTATTATTTTTTGGTTGGGATTAGCATCACAAGCAATAAACATATGACTCACAATGATCAGTTCATCTACCTAAGCACCTCGCTTAAGATGATAAACTAATTCTAGGAGTGGTACCTCTCCTAGGTTGGGATGAAGTGCGTGCGAGACAAGATATAAACCAAAAGTTTGCGGATCCTAAGTGCCTAATTAAAAAGGGTGATCCTCACTTAAGGCGAAAAACTCCATACAAAGCAACTTTTATTTGAGCGAGGTTTGATACGTCTTCGTCGTATCTATAATTTTTTATTGTTTCATGCCATTATCCTACAATTTCCACATACTTTTGGCAACTTTTTATATGATTTCTTGGACTAACATATTGATCAAGTGCCCAGTGCCAATTCCTGTTTGTTGCATGTTTTTTGTTTCGCAGAAAATCCATATCAAACGAAGTCCAAACGTGATAAAAATTTACGGAGATTTATTTTGGAATATATGTGATTTTTGGGAAAAAGAATCAACGCGAGATGATGCCCGAGGACACGGCAAGCCTGGAGGGCGTGTTGTCCTTTTGCCGCAAGGAAGCTAATATCCGGATAAAAATCCCCTCAAAATTTCAGCCCAATCGGAGTTACGGATCTCCGGAAATTTAAGAAACAGTTTTCGGTCAGAAAACAGGAACGCGAAACAGAAGAGAACAGAGAGAGAGATCAAATCTCGGAGGGGCTCCTCCCCTTCGGGAGCCATGGTGGCCATGGACCAGAGGGTAAACTCTCCTCCCATCTAGGGGGGATGCCAAGGAAGAAGAAGAAGAAGGAGGGGGGCTCTCTCCCCCTCTCTCCCGGTGGCGCCGGAACGCCGCCAGGGCAACCATCGTGACGGCAATCTACACCAACAACTTCGCCGCCGTCAACACCAACTCTCTCCCCCTCTATGCAGCGGTGTAACACCTCTTCTCCCCGCTGTAATCTTTACTTAAACATGGTGCTTAACTCTATATATTATTATCCAATGATATGTGGCAATCCTATGATGTTTGAGTAGATTCGTTTTGTCCTATGGGTTGATTGATGATCGTGATTTGTTTGAGTTGTATGTTTTATTTTGGTGTTGTCCTATGGTGCCCTCCGTGTCACGCAACCGTGAGGGATTCCCGCTGTAGGGTTTGCAATACGTTCATAATTCTCTTATAGTGGGCGGCTAGAGTGGCAGAAGCTTACACCCGAGTAAGGGGGTTGTTGCGTATGGGAGTAAAGATGACTTGTTACTTGATGCTATGGTTGGGTTTTACCTTAATGATCTTTGGTAGTTGTGGATGCTTGCTAGAGTTCCAATCATAAGTGCATATGATCCAAGTACGGAAAGTGTGTTAGCTCATGCCTCTCCCTCATGATCCAATAATGATTACTGGTCTAGTTATTGATTGCCTAGGGACAAATCCTTCTCTTGTGTTACAAAAGGTTTCTACTAAACAACTAACTTTTATTATCTTGCAATTTACTCGTAGTTTTATTCTCGCAAAGTACTCCTAGTTTTATTCTTGCAAAGTAGTTCTAGCATTACACCAACAAAGTACTTCTAGTTTCATACTTGTTCTAGGTCAAGCAAACGTTAAGTGTGTGTAGAGTTGTATCGGTGGTCGATAGAACTTGAAGGGAATATTAATTCTAACTTTAGCTCCTCGTTGGGTTCGACACTCTTATTTATCGAAAAAGCTACAATTGATACCCTATACTTGTGGGTTATCAAGACCTTTTTCTGGCGCCGTTGCCGGGGAGCAATAGCGTGGGGTTGATATTCTCGTGTGTGCTTGTTTGCTTTATCACTAAGTAGTTTTTATTTTGTGCTCTTGTTTTCTATCTTTAGTTATGGGTAGGAAACGTAAAATACCAAAAAAATAGTTGTACTTGCTAAACCAATGGTTGAAGAACCACCCAAAATCTATCATACTGCTGAAGCTTTCTACTTAGATCATCTTCGATCCCTTTTTGCTCGTGCTGAAAACCCAACTAGCTTAGTTGAGGGAAAAACATTAGATGAGAATGCTTATTTTGTGTGACACCACTTGTCTCAAAAAGGGAAACTTGTAAGGTATCAAATTAATTGTTTGGAATGCTATGCTTGAAATTTATGCGAAATATATGATTTTACTTGTTGTTCTAAAAACCCTAAAAAACACCTTCAGTACCAATGTGAGTTTAAGGATAATGGAATCTTATCTTCTTATGCCAAAGGTGTTTATAGTTACTACGATATTGAACAAATTGAAGAATTTGTTGCTTTGAAGGGTGCATATGAAATTGCTTCTTTGATTGAAAAGTGTGATGCTACTCTTTACAAATCTGAAAATTTTGCCATACTTAAATATTGCTATGAAAACTATGCTTATAATGCTTATGTTAAAGAATATATTGAGGACACCTCCGCTGTCCAGGAAGAGACTAATATTTTGCAGGCTCCTATGGATGACACTGTGAGCTCATTAGATGAAAAAGATGACGAGGAGAGCGAAGAACAAAGGGAGGAAGAGCGGATTAGCTACCCGTGCCCACCTCCTAATGAGAGTAACTCTTCAACTCATACATTGTATAATTTCCCTTCGTGCTTACCGAAGGATGAATGCTATGATGATTGCTATGATCCCTTGGATTCGTTTGAAATGTCCCTTTTTGATGAAATTGATGCTTGTTATGCTTGTGGCCATGATGCCAATTTGAATGATGCTTATGGAGATGAACTTGCTATAGTTCCTTATGTTAAGAATGAAATTGTTTCTATTGCACCCACACATGATAGTCCCATTATCTTTTTGAATTCTCCCAATTACACTATATCGGAGAAGTTTGTGCTTATTAAGGATTATATTGATGGGTTGCGTGTTACCGTTGCACATGATGATTTTGATGAATATAATATGCATGTGCTTGCTGCTCCTAATTGCAATTATTATGGGAGAGGAACTACATCTCTACCTCTCTATGTTTCCAATACGATAAAATTGCAAGAAACTGTTTATACTATGCATTGGCCTTTACTTGATGTGCATGAATTGTTCTTTTATGACATGCCGATGCATAGGAAGAGAGTTAGACTTCGTCATTGCATGATATATGTTGTTTTGTGCTCACTACTAAATTACAAATCATTGTTAATTAAAATTGGCTTTGATATACCTTGGGATCCGGGTGGATCAATTACTTGAGCACTTTATGCCTAGCTTAATGGCTTTAAAGAAAGCGCTGCCTGGGAGACAACCCAGAAGTTTTAGAGAGTCATTTTATTCTGTTGTGTGATTTTAAAATATTTAAAAAAAATATATAGAGGGGAACCAAAAACTTTTTCAAAAAGAAAAGTGAAAGTGAGAAAGACGAACACCGTTGAAGTGCGGGACGTCTTAAACTTGTTCATGCTCATGGAAATTTTGTTAATCTTGATTCTAGAAAATTTTCAAAAAAAATAATTATCCCCTTGTACAAATCCATTTTATTATAAAAATAATGTGCCAAGATTTACCTTTAGGATGTTTAAATTGCTTGTTTGGTGTGTGCTTTTAAAAAACAGAAACTTTTGCTGTAATGCTTGAATTTTGATAATTTACTGGAACGTGAAAAAATTCTGAAATTTTTACACAGTACAGATATGAAAAAAAATATTTTTTCCTAATTGTTCAGAATTTTTGGAGTTACATAAGTATATGTTTCATTTGCATCTTTACAGACTGTCCTGTTTTCACAGATTGCTGTTATAGTTTCTTTATTTGCGTATGTTTGAAATCTTGTTGAGCCCCATTGACTTGGGAGCCATAGAATTGTGATAGCATATAGTGGGTAATGTTTGATTATAATTATACAATAATGTTACAGCAGGACATGATGAGATTTGATGTTATATGTACTAACCCCTCTAATAAAAAGTTCGGTTAAGTTTTGTGTGGATGAAGTGTTCGAAGATCAAGGAGGTATCGATATGAGGAGAAGAAGGCGAGGCAAGAGTTCAATCTTGGGATTACCAAGGCACCCCAAGTAAATATTCAAGGAGACTCAAGTGTCTAAGCTTGGGGATGTCCCGGAAGGCATCCCATCTTTCTTCGACAATTATCGGTATGTTTCGATTTTTGTTTTGTTCACATGATATGCGTAAAATCTTGGAGCATCATGTGCTTTTTCTTTTTCTTTTAATAAATGCACCATGCTGGTATGAGATAGTCCTTGGTTGATTTATAGAATGCTCTTTGTACTTCACTTATATCTTTTGAGTATGGCTTTATAGAATGCTTCATGTGCTTCACTTATATCATTTGAAGTTTGGATGCCTGTTTCTCGACATATAGAAAACCGTTATTTGTAGAATGTTCTTTTGCTTCACTTATATTTATTAGAGCATGGGAAAGTCTTTTGTAGAAAGAATTAAACTCTCATGCTTCACTTATATCTATTTAGAGAGTCAACAGGAATTGGTCATTCACATGGTTAATCATAAAATCCTACATAAAACTTGTAGATCACTGAATATGATATGTTCGATTCCTTGCAATAGTTTTGCGATATTGAGATGGTGATATGTGGGAGGTACTAGTGAATGATTTTGGTTTAGTAAGAATATTGGTGTTAAGGTTTGTGATTCCCGAAGCATGCACGTATGGTCTGTCGTTATGCTAAGAAGTTGGAGCATGATTTATTATTGAGTGTCTTCCTTTGCGTGGAAATGGGGGCGCGCGATGGTGAACTCCTACCAACCTCCCCCCTAGGGACATGCGTAGTAGTACTTTGCTTCGAGGGCTAATAGACTTTCGCAATAAGTATGTGAGTTCCTTATGACTAATGTGAGTCCATGGATTATACGCACTCTCACCCTTCCACAATTTGCTAGCCTCTTCGGTACCGTGCATTGCCCTTTCTCACCTCGAGAGTTGGTGCAAACTTCGCCGGTGCATGCAAACCCCGTGATATGATATGCTCTATCACACATAAGCCTCTTTATATCTTCCTCAAAACAGCCACCATACCTACCTATTATGGCATTTCCATAGCCATTCCGAGATATATTGCCATGCAACTTCCATCATCATATACATGACTTGAGCATTCATTGTCATATTGCTTTGCATGATCATAAGATATCTAGCATGATATTTTCATGGCTTGTCCATTTTTTGATATCTTTGCTACGCTAGATCATTGCACATCCTGGTACACTGCCAGAGGCATTCATATAGAGTCATCTTGTATAGTTTTTATTGAGTTGTAATATCGAGTTGTAAATAAATAAAAGTGTGATAATCATCATTATTAGAGCATTGTCCCAGTGAGGAAAGAATGGTGGAGACTAATGAGACCTCGAAAAGGTGGGGATGAGGTCCATGAGACTATTCTAAAAAAAATTAAAAAAAGAGGCCAAAAAGAGCCCATGAAAAAAAAAGGAAAACAAAAAAATGAGAGAAAAAGAGGGAAGGGGTAGTGTTACTATCCTTTTCCATACTTGTGCTTCAAAGTAGCACCATGTTTTTCATATAGAGAGTCTCCTTTTTAGTCACTTTCATATACTAGTGGGAATTTTTCATTATAGAACTTGGCTAGTATATTCCGATGATGGGCTTCCTCAAATGCCCGAGGTCTTCATGAGCAAGCAAGTTGGATGCACACCCACTTAGTTTTCAGTTTGATCTTTCATACACTTATAGCTCTTAGTGCATCTGTTGCATGGCAATCCCTATTGCTCACATTGATATCGATTGATGGGCATCTCCATAGCCCGTTGATCCGCCTAGTTGATGTGAGACATTCTCCCTTTTTGACTTCTCCTTATTGATCTCTACCACCACATTCTATTCCACCTATAGTGCTATGTGTTGGGGAACGTCGCATGGGAAACAAAAAAATTCCTACGCACATGCAAGATCTATCCATGGTGATGAGCATCTACGAGAGGGGAGAGTGAATCTACATACCCTTGTAGATCGCTAAGCGGAAGCGTTAAGAAACGCGGTTGATGTAGTCGAACGTCTTCGCGATCCAAATCGCAAGTCGTCCCTCGATCCAATCACGATCTAGCGCCGAACAGACGGCACCTCCGCGTTCAACACACGTACGGCTTGATGACGCCTTCACCTCCTCGATCCAGCGAGCGATGGTGAAGTAGTGGATGAGTTCCGGCAGCACGACGGCGTGGTGATGGTGGTGAGGAACAATCTCTGCAGGGCTTCGCCAAGCACTACGGAGGTTGTGATGGGAGGAACTAGAGGGTTAGGGTTGCCGGCACACGGCTTGGGAAATCTTGATCTATCCCGTGTGCTAGCACTGCCCCTCTATTTATATGTTGAGCCCTGGGGTCTAAACTTGGAGAGAAAACCTCCACAAGGTCGGTTTTGCCCGCACAAGGTCGGTTTTGCCCGCACAAGGTCGGTTTGGCCCGCACGGAAAGAGTCCCACTCGGATTCCAGCAGTACCGCGCACAAGCGGTAGTACCGCTTGAGCGGTAGTACCGCTTCACACAAGCGGTAGTACCGCTTACGCGGTAGTACTGCCTTACAAGTGGTAGTACCGCTTAAGGCAGCAGCAAAACTTCCTTTTGCACTTTCCAATACCTCGTGGGCTTTACCCCTTTGGCCCATATAAAGTGTTGCTGCACCCGAACACTTCGGTAAACATCCGGAACTCCTTCCGGTGAATTCCGGAACTCTTCCGGAGATCAAAACACTATTATCACATATATGAAACTTTACCTCCGGACTCTTCCGGAGATCCTCGTCATGTCCGGGATTTTATCCGGGACTTCGAACAACCTTCGGTCACCAACACAATAACTCAACTATACTAATTGTCACCAAACGTTAAGTGTGTAGACCCTGCGGGTTCGAGAACTATGTAGACATGACCGAGACACCTCTACGGCCAATAACCAATAGCGGGACCTGGATGCCCATATTGGTTCCTACATATTCTACGAAGATCTTCATCGGTTGAACCTCTATGTCAAGGATTCAGTTAATCCCGTATACTGTTCCCTTTGTTCTTTGGTATGTTACTTGCCCGAGATTCGATCGTCGGTATCTCTATACCTAGTTCAATCTCGTTACCGGCAAGTCTCTTTACTCGTTCCGTAATACAAGATCATGTGGCTAACTCTTTAGTCACTTTGCTTGCAAGGCTCATTGTGATGTTGTATTACCGAGTGGGCCCTGAGATACCTCTCCGTCACACGGAGTAACAAATCCCAGTCTTGATCCATGCCAACCCAACAGACACCCTCGGAGATACCTGTAGAGTACCTTTATAGTCACCCAGTTACGTTGTGACGTTTGATACACACAAGGTATTCCTCCGGTGTCAGTGAGTTGCATGATCTCATGGTCATAGGAACAGATACTTGACATGCAGAAAACAATAGCAATAAACTGACACGATCATATCCTATGTTCGTAGTTTGGGTCTTGTCCATCACATCATTCTCCTAATGATGTGATCCCGTTATAAAATGACATCTCATGTCCATGGCTAGGAAACCTTCACCATCTTTTGATCAACAAGCTAGTTAAGTAGAGGCTTACCAGGGACACAGTGTTGTCTATGTACCCACACATGTATTTGAGTTTCCAATCAATACAATTATAGCATGGATAATAAACGATTATCATGAACAAGGAAATATAATAATAACCAATTTATTATTGCCTCTAGGGCATATTTCCAACACTATGTCCATGGCTCACGCTCATGTATTGCGTGGGGGTTGAAAAAGCTGAAGCGCGTTAAAAAGTATGAACCAATTGCTTGGCTGACATCGGGGTTGTACATGATTTATATTTTGTGTTAAGAAGATAGAGCATGACAAGGCTATATGATTTTGTAGGGATAGCGTTCTTTAGCATTTTTATTTTGAAAGGCATGATTGTTTGTTGGTATGCCTGAGTATTGATGTCTTTATATCAAATTGTAGACTATTGCTTTGAATCACTCGTGTCTTAATATTCATGCCATGATTAGATACATGATCAAGATTATGCTAGGTAGCATTTCACATCAAAAATTATCTTTTTTTATCATTTACCTACTCGAGGACGAGCGGGAATTAAGCTTGGGGATGCTGATACGTCTCTGTCGTATCTATAATTTTTGATTGTTTCATGCCATTATCCTACAATTTCCACATACTTTTGGCTACTTTTTATATGATTTTTTGGACTAACATATTGATCCAGTGCCCAGTGTCAGTTCCTGTTTGTTGCATGTTTTTTGTTTCACAAAAAATACATATCAAATGAAGTCCAAACGCGATAAAAATTTACGGAGATTTATTTTGGAATATATGTGATTTTTGGGAAACAGAATCAACGCGAGACTATGCCCGAGGACACGGCAAGCCTGGAGGGCGCCCCCCCCCCCCCCCGGGCGCGCCTAGGGGGCTTGTGGCTCCCCTGTAGGTCGGTTGAGGTTGTCCTTCTGCTGCAAGGAAGCTAATATCCGGATAAAAATCCCCTCAAAATTTCAGCCCAATCGGAGTTACGGATCTCCGGGAATTTAAGAAATGGTTTTCGGCCAGAAAACAGGAACGCGAAACAGAAGAGAACAGAGAGAGAGATCCAATCTCGGAGGGGCTCCTCCCCTTCGGGAGCCATGGTGGCCATGGACCAGAGGGGAAACTCTCCTCCCATCTAGGGGGTAGGCCAAGGAAGAAGAAGAAGGAGGGGGGGCTATCTCCCCCTCTCTCCCGGTGGCGCCGAAACGCCGCCGGGGCAACCATCGTGACGGCGATCTACACCAACAACTTCGCCGCCGTCGACACCAACTCTCTCCCCCTCTATGCAGCGGTGTAACACCTCTTCTCCCCGCTGTAATCTCTACTTAAACATGGTGCTTAACGCTCTATATTATTATCCAATGATATGTGGCAATCCTATGATGTTTGAGTAGATTCGTTTTGTCCTATGGGTTGATTGATGATCGTGATTGGTTTGAGTTGTATGCTTTATTTTGGTGCTGTCCTATGGTGCCCTCCGTGTCGCGCAAGCGTGAGGGATTCCCACTGTAGGGTTTGCAATACGTTCATAATTCTCTTATAGTGGGCGGCTAGAGTGACAGAAGCTTACACCCGAGTAAGGGGGTTGTTGCGTATGGGAGTAAAGAGGACTTGTTACTTAATGCTATGGTTGGGTTTTACCTTAATGATCTTTGGTAGTTGCGGATGCTTGCTTGAGTTCCAATCATAAGTGCATATGATCCAAGTACGGAAAGTGTGTTAGCTCATGCCTCTCCCTCATATAAAATTGCAATAATGATTACCGGTCTAGTTATCGATTGCCTAGGGACAAATCCTTCTCTTGTGTTACAAAAGGTTTCTACTAAACAACTAACTTTTATTATCTTGCAATTTACTCATAGTTTTATTCTCACAAAGTACTCCTAGTTTTATTCTTGCAAAGTAGTTCTAGCATTACACCTACAAAGTACTTCTAGTTTCATAGTTGTTCTAGGTAAAGCAAACGTTAAGTGTGCGTAGAGTTGTATCGGTGGTCGATAGAACTTGAAGGGAATATTAATTCTACCTTTAGCTCCTCATTGGGTTCGACACTCTTATTTATCGAAAAAGCTACAATTGATCCCCTATACTTGTGGGTTATCAAGGCTCAAATTGGAAAACTTTACTGGCCACTTGTTTGTTGAAGTTCGTCATGATGAAGCAACCAAGTGGCTTGTGTGGATCTTTATATGGTGGGCACCATACTGTACACATCACCACATAAGGTCCAAGCCCCTGCGAAAATAACACACACATCAAAAACATCGGTTCCGTATATGAACGGAGTTCGTATACCCAACCGGCAAAAAGAAATAAAAGAAAAAATAGTTGCTACAGAGAATTATTGGTTACGGAGCTTTGAAGGTAATTAATGCTAATTAGACAAAAAATAAATGGTTAGAAAATACCTCGGCGACCTCAGACATCGAAAATAAAACAAATGGAGGTATTTCTTACCTAGAATGAGCAGCGGTACGACCGGAGCGGTCGTACCAGACACCCTCGTTCCTTCTGGTAGTCAACGCCCAACGTCGCCCTTTGGTCCGAGTGCCGGTACGAGCTCAAGTGCTCGTACCAAACGTCGTCTTGGAATCTGGAGGTTTTTGTTTGTTGGGGCTCACTTCGGGTACGAGCGCTCGTACCAGACACCGTCTTTCGCTCCAAAGAGGTGCTCTTGCATTGACGCTAGTGGTACAACTTCAAGTACGAGCGCGAGCGCTAGTACCGCAGGCCATCTTTTGTTCTGACCTTCTACTGCTGGTGGCCGCGAGTTGGTAAAAGCCTAGGTACGACCAACAGAGGTCGTACCACACACTGTCTTATCTCCTGGAACTGCAGAACTTCACAAAAAAAATTGTGCACCCTCGTCACATTATTCACATAGCATATTTGCATCAAAAAATAAGAGGAGGTATGCAACAAAATACAGGCTACCGATATGCTATGAATTTATCGATGAAGATTATTCCAAGACCAACTCTAATAGCAATGATGCAAAGTAAAAAATAGAAGTGCCAATGCTACAAAAAATATATAACTAGACTCAGGACACAAAACTAAGAAAGAAACCTACTTACTTCTGTGATGCCTCCCAAACAGCGCCTTCTTTATAGCCATGTAGCTGGGCTTCGGTGCTCCGTTAGGTTATCCACCCGGATCCCAAGGGGTTTCAATCTCGAGTGTGAGACCAACCTCCGACCGGTGTTTGGAGCATCTCATAGCAAAGTCCGGTTGAAGTCGTACTCGCTTGTGGTGCATCGGCATCATATATGAAAATTCATACTCGCTCCTTGGCGAGCACCAATGCACTCGGTTCAGCGGAGATGCCTGCAAGGTTAGTAGCTGCAATTTGACAATATTTTTCTAATCGAGAGGATAAGGAGCTACTAGGAAATCATAACCTTCTTCTTCATCTTTAGTGTACCTGGGAATATTAGTATCCAAATTTGCAAATTCTATATCAAGGCCATTATCATCTATAAGATTTTGCAATTTACTCTCCAAAGGAGGTCTATGGAGAGCCTGCAGAAAATCAGTCCATATATCATCAAGTTCAATTTCCAAATATGCAATTTGGGGTTTGTCCAATATTGAAAAATCCACAGGTAACGAGGAATAGTCAGGCACCATGGTGGTTGCATCACCTTTTGTTATCTCCTCCAATGCAAGCAACTCACCCTCATTTTGCGCTATCTCGTCCCTAAGGTGAATGCCAATTGGCGTTTCACCAAAGGGAGTCATCGAAGGCACATCGGGAACAGTGCCAATATCTAGTTCATGCCTGACAAATAACTTTGAAACATCAACTCTCACAATATCCTCCGGTGGAGAACATTCAAGCATCGTTTCAATAGGTTCCACTGAAGCTCTAATAGAACGTAGATATAATAAATGATCATCAAGCTGAGCATTAATTGTGTCTAGAAATTTACCATGATCCAGAGTAGTTGTCAGACAGTGGCCATTCCATCCTTCATCTCCATATTTCTTCTTCAGCTTATCTCCAAGACATATGTCTTGGAAAGTGACTCCTCGATTTTTCTCCCATCGCTCGATTATTTTGATAGACTCTTTTATGAAGTTATGTTCCTGCAACATAGAGGCTTGGGAAGCGCAACCCGCTTCTCATAATCTTTAATAAAAGGGGCATTGTGAAGATTGTTAGAAATGCACCAATTATGAATATTCCCATATGTATCAAGACCTCTTTATGTTGTAGAGAGAGCTCCTTCACCCTGGTCGATAATTTCAACACAATCAAAGACGTAGCAATCACAGTTGTATGATGCTACAACAGGGTTAGGGTGAAATTTGCATCTAAAGCTCATATGGCAATTGGACTTGAAATGCTCACAAAATGTTGGATATTTAAATATAGCTTGAGCGCAATAATCCAATGCCTCCAATTTATCACCCACTTCAATACCCTTAAAAGAATAACGGTATTGAGCATAGATTTCTCCTCTCTCTTCAATTTGTTTTCTTGCAGCCCTAGTGGTTCTTGTAGAAGACATCTCAAAGCAAAGATTCTTTTTTTTGGTATTTTTGGTTAAGTGGCAACAAACATAAATAAACTATGTGCGAGCGGGTAAGTAATAATCAAGCGCTATGCTCCCCGGCAACGGCGCCAAAAAATGCTTGATGTCGGAAGTGCACATGTCTTTTGTAGAAATTTCACAGTAAGTAAGGTTTGTCTATCCCACATGGAGAGAATAGGATGGCACAACAAACCCCGCAACTACGTTGTCACTTTACTCAGTTCCGTATGCACCCAAACCAGAGTTTGGAAATAGCCTATTATAGTCAGTTGCTAGGAAAACAAGTAAAAAGAGTGTTTAACTAAACTGCAAACAACAAAGTAAAAATAGGAAATTAAAGAGAACTAAACTAAGTGAAACGGTGCTTGAGTAGTAAACATTCTCGAGGGATCCATAGTCATCACCACAAGTATGATGCTGACAACACATGTAAAAGCACGGCTCTACATTCGTATCACTAATTCTACTTGATATGATCTTGCATGATCGGAGCCAATAAAGTACACATCCCCACTCCAGTTACTGCGTGCACTCGTGCCACCACCACGCTTCCCCAGTCCAAGTGCCACAACAATAATTAAGGGGAGGGGTCTCCCCATGGTCACGGCATTAAATTCTGGGGTTCTCCACAAATCCCTATTGCAATGATCAGGGACGAAGGTAGTTAGGCCCTGTCACTACCTACCTCCTCAACCAGCCGTCAAACCAATATTAATTACCTCAAGTCCACAAGGGGCTAATGTTGCGTGAGCACTCATCACAACACCATGAGACAATCAACGCAATTCATATATAGAGAATAGTGCTAATCATGCAAGGGGTCATCCAAATCCTCAAGAACTAATACAACTACTCAAACAACATAGAGGGAGAGGGCAACTTCCAAGCCGGCACAGAGCCGGTGAAGGAGAGGAGCATGGCTGCGGCGATGATGATGGTGCACGGCACCAGCGATGGAGATGGTGATGGCGGCCGCGCCGGTGACGAAGACTGCACCGGCCCGAAGGCCGGTGCGCGTGGTGGAGGCGCCTCCTCTTCTTCCTATTGGCTTGGACCTTCTTCTCTCTATGGGGGTGATCTTGGAGCAGCAATGGAGATGGATGACGGTGGCTTGTCTATGAATGATGTATTTATTGTGGAGCCTAGGGTTGGAGGTGCATATATAGAGAGGCATCTTGGTTTCTCCTCCGTTGATGTAGTCATCCAAGGGTTCACGACGATCCTTATCCTCTCCCAAACCCTTCCTTATTGTCCAAGCATCGCTTGGAAACCAATAGGGACGAAATCGATGAATAATCTCGTCCGAAATGACGACTTTCGGTCTTGTTTTCACCAGGTACGACCGCTAGTAAGACCACGCGCGGTCGTACGAGACGTCTTCGTGCGCTCTGGACTCTTTGGTATTTTGGTTGTCATTTCTTCATACAGACTCCGATTTGGACGTTCTTGGACTCGTTCGAATTGCGAGAGTGATGTCGTCGTGTCGGTGGTGTTAGATCTTGATTTGAAGCACTTTGGAAAAACATTTTTTCCATCACTCAAAATGCTAAGTCTGGTACTGGAAGTCCTTCGTATTGAACCCAACCTTGGTCCTTTCATTGTGCTTGGTCCTGGGTTGCTCCAAAACACCCGTAGACAAAAGGAAACAAATAAAAACTAAAAAAACACAAATGTGCAATGCTCAGAATGAAAAGTGCAAAAACCGGCAATCATGCATAATGGACACATATTTGGTTCAACGGGACATAATATGCGCAGAGAACATGTAACCAATGAGCTCTAAAAATGCGTAAAATATAGAGTCATCAGCAAACCACCTCAAAGTCGTCCTTCCAATCTTAATCTATTGAACCACCTCAATGTGCCACGGATACTGCCAGTAATTGTACTATGACAACACCATATGATACTTATCATTTAACCTTTATGCATAGTGTACCCCAATGTCACCACCGGTATCTGCAAGTTAATTACTAGACATGCATCATGTAATCTCAAATCCAAAATATTCAATTCAACATAAAGAAACTTCAAAGAGCAAGACTCAATTCACTACAAAAATAATAGAGGGGGAAGGATCATACGATTCAACTATATTAATAAAGCTCATGATACAATCAACATAAGAATCTTTCAAGAACATGGGGGAGAGATTGAACATATAGCTACTAGTTCATACACTCAGCCCCGAGGATGAACTACTCACACATCCCCATGAGAAGAGAGGAAGAAGTTGTTGGTGATGGTGATGGCAGAGATGTCCCGGCAGCGTCCCGGCGCCACCGGAGGAGAGGGGGAAGTGGGGCCTCCTTCTTCTTTTTCCTTGGCCCTCCGAGGAGAGAGGGAGCTCTCCCCTAGAGGTGGAGCAGTTTTCTGGGCACTGGAGTTATGAGTCCCGTCACGATTGAAATTAATTTATATATCTCGGGTATCGTGAAAATTCCAAAACATTGACGTCAGTTCGCTAACTTCGCGTCCAAGCTACGCAAATAATCGTGATATTATCGGCGGCGCATGGTTGGTTAAAAATTATGTACTTTCTGTCCTGATTTTTTTAAAGCCCAAAAACACTAGAAAAACAAAAAATGGCCTTTGGCACTAGATTAGTATGTTAGCCCGATAAAAATAATATAAAATACACCAAAACCATATATAATTGATTTGAATATAGCATGAATACTTCAAAAATTATAGATATATTTGAGACGTATCCGCATCTCCAGGCTTAATCCCTACTCGTTCTCGAGTAGGTATATGATGAAAAGAATAATTTTTGGAGTGTGAATGCTAGAATAGAACAAACCTTAGATCACATAGAGAATGATAGTTCAAATAACAAATTAAATAGCACCATTGTATTAAGTTCAACATAATATAAAGTAATAATGAAGTATCTCACAAATCTTTAAAGACTATATTGCAAATATAAAGCAATCAATGAAGTAAAGATGACGACTAGGTACCCAATTTGAAGATAACCATCATAGCAACCCCTATTTATAGTACGGCTTCTCCTATGAATCAAATTAAACCGAAAAACCTTCTGAGCCAATGGAAGAACACTGTCTTTTCTCCTTTTTAAATAGGAGGTCACCGGCGTCCATAGACACACACGAGATTGTCCTGAGATAAATTTGACAACCGACATTAGATCTCACTAATCCTATTGTTATCAACACCAAAATAGTAATTGAGTGTCAATGCACTTTCACCATGTCAGCAACTCTCGGCATGCATGTGCTCTATTTTGAGTGTATGCCAGGAATCAATAAATGCTATTTTGCTTCCCTCTTAACATTCCACATCACCTCAATTTATTCCATGTGTGGTAGAAACGCATGTGACTGATTGCATACATCTATCCACATTCTTTGCTAGAAGTCAATGTCTCTTTCCATACCATTAAGTTGTCTCTTCTATCTTTAAGTAGTTATACTTTACCCTAGTCTTGCATCCTCCAGTTCAATTTCTCTTTCCTCATTCCTTTGCTACTTGGTTATTCCTTTGTTTCTCGACAGGCATGGATAAGATATGGCTTCCTTGGTTTCTATTTCTTAGAGCATCTACAACCCGGGCGCCCCAAACCTAGCTACATTCCGACGTCCCTTAGGTACAACTTCCTTTTGAACCACCTCAAATGCCCGGGCAGACAGCCCGGTCAGTGATCGATCATGAAAAAGCGACATAGATGGGCTCCCCAAACGTGCCTCAAACGCGCACGTTGACTGGCACCCCTCATATCAAGCCCAAATCTGAGGCGGATATGGGGCGCCCGGGCGCGTCGGCCACGTAGGACTGACGATGGGGTCCAACAGGAAAACACTCTGAAACCCGGCGGTCCGAAGCTCATCTCCTCCGTCAGACCGATGGCGCCGCTCCGGCGGGCCGTGTAGTGTCTAGCCCGGCTATTTAAGCCGATCGCCGGCACCGAAACCCTACCCATCCACATTCCCCCCCCCCCCCGGTCCGCCGCCGCCATCACTTTCCACTCGTCGTACGCCACCCCTAGTAGCCATTCCCCCAAGCTGCCGGGTAAGGAGCTACCCATATCTAACGCCGGAGCACCGGCTGCAGCTCCTTGAGCAAATCCGGGCAAGGGGCGAAGCCCAGATCGCCGCGGGGCTACCTCCGGACGCTGTGGATCCTGAGGAGGACTTGGGGGTGGAGGAGGATGAGGTTGAGGAGGAGGAGGAGGAGGAGGAGCTGGAGGAGGATGTGGGGGACGCTGGGGATGCGGATCTGCAGGCGGAGCAGCAGGCGATCCTCGATTCCCTCCGGTCGAAGTCGGATGCGGAGGCGAGACACCGTCGTCGGCAGGAGGTGGAGGCAGAGCATGCCGCGGAAGTCGACAACATGCTCGCGTATATGGATGAGGAGGAGGAGGAGGAGCCGGAGCGCTCCAATGCGCCCGTCCACCTGGCACCCATTACCGACATCGTGGACATCTCCGACGACGAATCGTATCTGGCGTGTCGTAGTACATAGGTTTATTTTGCATGGTTTGTATGGATTTAGGGGATGAAATATGAGAGACTCGGATGCATAGCATCAAGTTTGAGGCGTGACCGGTCACTATCCGCGGACGTGCCCGGTTGCGTCCGTGGGCGTTTGAGAGGTCGGATTTGCCAAGTCCGGTTGTAGATGCTGTTAAGCCTATTTGTTACGTTCATTGATAGGAGGTGTTTTCCATGGTTGTTGACCGTTGTCTGTTGCACCGTTCGATTCACCTGCCCTCTTCGAGCCTGTGCGACCACCATTATCAAATGTGGTGCCGTGTCTGCTTAATCAAAACAAAAGTACATATGGTAGTCATGAATATGCATTCCTGCCGGCCACCTTGGCACTTCAGTTTCTCTCTCGGTAAATCTTCATGTGCCAACCACACTACTAGGATAAGGTGTTTGATACGTGTCCTGTGTCCATCATATTTTCCCTTTTTATGTGTTTTATTTTCCCCGTATAGTTTGCTACTTTAGGCTTCACAAACCGAGTATAGTCAATGTTGGATGTTTCTTTCTTGCGAATTTTGGACTTCGGTTAACCACAGTTTCACATATTGTATCCATGGCACAAAACAATTACATATTATATATAGGTTTGCTCTTCCCGATATCTTATAATGGGGTGTTTAATTGTGTTCATCATCCGACCTGATATAATTTTGTCTATGCATAGGTCAGTAGAACAATGTTCTAGATAACTAATTCTCATAAGATCCATCTCCTGTTAGTCCATAAAGATGAATATGTCATTTCAATTTTATGGTAGGAAAATTGTTCCGCCGATCACTTTTATCTATACATATATGATTAGAAGTGAAAAAACAATTTTCATTTGCTGGTTTCTAATTTTCTATACATTGAGATGGTACTAACATAAACTACTTATCATAGTTATCGTTATCTATACATGCTATTTGGCAAACATGATTTACATTTTCCATGAATGTGTTTACGGAAGACAATCCAAGTAATTTTTCTATGAATTCTTTATATGAATTTGGACATCAGCACCGCATACCGGTATTCTTTTTTTTCTAGAATATGCACGAGTGTGCATATCATATTTTATAGAAGAAAGGGGTGAAGAGACCCTCCACAAGGTTTACAACCACTTTTACATGGCTCTCACTAGCCGCCACCACAAAACTACAACTCTAGAGAATACTCGCCGCTAGCCCACCTAGCTACACCACTAAAGAAGGAATCTAGGTCGCCCTTGAGCAGCCCTGCCGATCTCCATGTCCGCCCTTCGCGATCAATGTTCCGCAATGCCAGTTGAAGAGATGGTGTTTCGCCGTCGAAGACTATAGCGTTGCGGTGCTTCCACAGTTCCCATAAGCATAGTGTAATGATTGCCTTTAAGTCTTTCGACAAGCATTGCACCTCTGTCCTAGTGGAGCACCATTCCACCAACTCATCACCTGCCACTGGAGTTTGATTCGGCTCTCCAAGGGCACTCCAAATCCATAGCCACAAGGTTCTCGCAAAGACGCAGGTGAGGAGTAAGTGGCTAATAGTTTCCACCTGTTGGTTGCAGAAGGGGCACGTAGACTGATGTGGAAGTCCTCGACGAGCCAAACGGTCTGAGGTCCAGCAGCGGTTCTGCATGGCCAACCACGCGAAGAAGCGGCATTGAAGCGGTGCCTTCTGCTTCCAAACAAAGTCCGCATAGGGTGCCACCTCTCGTCCTATGAATCTGGCCGCATAAGCAGATCGTATCGAATAGGATCCGTTGGACTCCCAAGCCCAGCGGATGGAGTCATCTCTGTCTGCGTATAGCTCCACATCTGCCACTCTCTCCCAGAGCTGCATATATTCCTCAATGTTCTCAAGCCCGAGGTTTGGTCCAACATCCATCGCCCATGTGTTGCCGTGAACGGCTTGCGCCACAGTTCGTGAAGCCTTTGTCCTAGGGGCCACCACTTCATAGATATTGGGTGCCAGATCCTGTATTCGGTTGCCTTGCAGCCATCTATCCTCCCAGAACAGAACGTTTTCACCATTGCCCAGAGTTGCATGCGTCACTGCTTGGTAGATTATTCTCGCTTCAGTTTTAACAGTGAGCTCGAATTCTGCCCACGGTCTCTGCTGGTCAGTGCATTGTAGCCACAGCCATCGTGCCTAAAGTGTTGCATTTAGCCACCGTAGGTTGGGAATGCCAAGTCCACCAGCCCAGCGTAGGGTGCAAACCTGCTCCCAAGCACTGAACAGTTACCAACATGCGCCTCTCGTTTCGCGCACCATAGGAAACCACGACAGATCTTCTCCAAGGCCAAAATTATCTTCGGTGGTAGATCGAGAGCCATCAAAGCATGTATTGGGATGGCGCATAAGACCAACTGGACCAACAGCAGTCTACCACTCTTAGGTAGCGAGGTCCCCCTCCACGTTGGCAACTTGTTCGCCAGTTGATCCACTAGGTACTAAAACTGGGGTGCTGCCAATTTTCTGATGCTGAGCAGCAGGCCCAGATATTTGCACGGAAACGAGGTGATCAAACAGCCAAGAATCTCATTTGTCATCACTTTCTGGGCTGTTGAGCATTGGATTGGCATGGTCGCGCTTTTTCGGAAGTTCACTCGCAAGCCGGAAGCCATCCCAAAGCTCTCCAGAATTTCAGCACAATATTGAAGCTCCACCTCTTTCGGTTTTAAGAAGACCATAACATCATCCGCGTAGATCGATAGCCCCTGGTGCATACCCCGCGTTGCGAGGGGTTCTAGCAGGCCATGTGTCGCCGCCCTCAAGAACATCCTACGAAGCACCTCCATGGTGAGGATAAAAATCATGGGTGATATAGGATCACCTTGTCGCAACCCACTTCTCGGAGAGATTGGCATGCCCGGAACTCCATTTATCAACACTCTGGTCGAGGAAGTGGCTAGCAATCCACATATCCAGTCAGTCCACCTGGAGCTAAAGCCCATCGCCGAGAGCACTTCGATTATGAACGGCCATTGAACAGAATCGAAAGCCTTGGAGATATCCAATTTTAGCATGATAGCCGGCATCTTGAGAGCGTGCAATCGCCTTGCCATTCACTGGACCATCATGAAGTTATCATGAATGGACCGTCCACGAACGTAGGCGCTCTGATGAATCCCAACCAGCTCCGGAAGATCGTCCGATAGGCGGACTGATAACGTCTTTGCAAAGATCTTGATCGCTCCGTGAACCAGGCTCAGCGGCCGGAAATCCCGTATATCAACCGCCCCATCCACCTTGGGTATGAGAGTGATAAGTGCCTTGTTGATCGCGTGCATACCCCTCATGTCGCCACAGTGGAAAGCGTGTAGTGCACACATGAAATCTGCCCGGATAACATTGATGGGTAACGAAGCATGAAAATCAAAAAAAATTCTACGAACACCCAAGATCTATCTAGGAGAAGCATAGCAACGAGAGAGGAGAGTGTTTCTACGTACCCTCGTAGACCGAAAGCGGAAGCGTATATAACGCGGTTGATGTAGTCGTACTCTTCGCGATCCGATCACGATCCAACCGATCTAGTGCCGAACGGACGGCACCTCCGATTTTAGCACACGTGCGGCTCGATGACGTCTCCTCCTCCTTAATCCAGCAAGTGGGAGAGGAGAAGTAGATGGGATCACAACGAACACGATGGCGTGGTGGTGATGGTGGTGATGGAGCACCGACAGCGCTTCGCTAAGCATCGTCGGGACGAGGCGGTGGTGTAACGGGAGAGACAGAGGTGCCCAGGGGCTGGTGTGTCCTCTTGGGGCGCCCCCTCCTCTCTATATATAGGTGGAGGGGCGTGGGGAACAGCCCCTCCAAGCCCTAGGGCGCAGCCAAGGGGGGGAGGACTTGGACTCCAAGTCCAATCCTATTTCTACTAGGACTCCCCTTTTTTTCCCTTCCCTAGCCACATGGGCTTTTTGAGGACTTGGTGCGCCTGGCCCAATAAGGCCAGGGCGCCTCCCCTCAGCCCATGCCAGCCCTTGGGACGTGGTGGACCCACTTGTGTACTTCCGGACCCCTCCGGAACCTTCTAGAAGCTTCCCGGTACAATACCGAAAAAACTGCACCTTTTTCCGGAACCCAAAATATGACTTCCCATATATAAATCTTTACCTCTCGGCCATTCTGAGACTCCTCGTGACGTCCGGGACTCCGAACAACATTCGGTTACCAATCATCAAATATCCCAATACTACTCTAGCGTCAACGAACGTTAAGCGTGCGACCCTGCGGGTTCGGGAATCATGTAGTCATGACTGAGACACCTCTCTGGTCAATAACCAATAGCAGGACCTGGATGCCCATATTGATTCCTACATATTCGACGAAAATCTTTTATCGGTTGAACCATGATGTCAAGGATTCGGTTAATCCCGTATGCAATTCCCTTTGTCCGGCGATATGTTACTTGCCCGAGATTCGATCATCGGTATCTCCATACCTAGATGAATCTCGTTACCGGCAAGTCTCTTTACTCGTTCTGTAATACAAGATCCCGTGACTAACCCATTAGCCACATTGATTGCAAGCTCATTACGATGTTGTATTACCGAGAGGGCCCAGAGATATCTCTCCGTCATACGGAGTGACAAATCCCAGTCTCGATCCATGCCAACCCAACAGACACCTTCGGAGATACCTATAGAGCATCTTTATGATCACCACACAAAGTATTCCTCCGGTATCCGGGAGTTGCATGATCTCATGGTCTTAGGAATAGATACTTGACATGAAGAAAGCTTTAGCAAATAACTAAACGATCTGATGCTAAGCTTACGGTTGAGTCTTGTCCATCACATCATTCTCCTAATGATGTGATCCCGTTATCAAATGACAACTCATGTCTATGGTCAGGAAACCATAACCATCTTTGATCAATGAGCTAATCTAGTAGAGGCTTACTAGGGACACGGTGTAGTTTATGTATTCACACATGTATTTAAGTTTCCGATCAATACAATTCTAGCATGAATAATAAACATTTATCATGAACAAGGAAATATGATAATAACCAATTTATTATTGCCTCTAGGGCATATTTCCAACAGTCTCCCACTTGCACTAGAGTCAATAATCTAATTCACATCGCTATGTGATTAACACCCAATGAGTTCTGGGGTTTGATCATGTTTTGCTTGTGAGAGAGGTTTTAGTCAACGGGTCTGCCACATTCAGATCTGTATGTACTTTGCAAATCTCTATGTCATTCTGTAGATGCTGCTACCACGCTCCACTTGGAGCTATTCCAAATGACTGCTCCACCATGCAATATAAATACGTATCCGGTTTGAGACTTAGAGTCATCCGGATCGGTGTCAAAGCTTGCATCGACGTAACCCTTTACGACGAACACTTTATCACCTCCATAACCGAGAAACATTTCCTTAGTCCTCTTTAGGTACCTAAGGATAATTTTGACCGATGTTTAGTGATCCACTCCTGGATCACTCTTGTATCCCCATGCTAGACTCATGGCAAGGCACACATCAGGTATGGTACATAGCATGGCATACATTATAGAGCCTATGACTGAGGCATAGGGGACGACCTTCATCCTTTCTCTTTCTTCTGTCGTGGTCGAGCTTTGAGTCTTACTCACACCTTACAATACAGGAAAGAACTCCTTCTTCGACTGATCCATTTTGAACTCCTTCAAATTCTTGTCAAGGTATGTGCTCTGTGAAAGTCTGATCAGGCGTCTTGATCTATCTCTATAGATCTTGATGTCCAATTTGTAAGCAGCTTTACTCAGGTCTTCCATTGAAAAACTCTTGTTCAAATAACCTTTTATGCTTTCCAAAAATTCTATATCATTTCCAATCAACAATATGTCATCCACATATAATATTAGAAATGCTATAGAGCTCCCACTCACTTTCTTGTAAATACAAGCTTCTCCATAAGTTTGTATAAAACCAAAAGCTTTGATCACCTCATCAAGCGTATATTCCAACTCCGAGATGCTTGCACCAGTCCATAGATGGATCGCTGGAGCTTGCATACTTAAAGATCCATTTATTTTCAATGGCTTGCCGATCATTGGGCAAGTCCACCAAAGTCCATACTTTGTTCTCATACATGGATCCTATCTCGGATTTCATGGCTTCAAGCCATTTGTCGGAATCCGGGCTCATCATAGCTTCTTCATAGTTCGTAGGTTCGCCGTTGTCCAACAACATGACTTCCAGGACTGGACTACCGTATCACTCTGGTGCGGAACGTACCCTGGTCGACCTACGAAGTTCAGTAGTAACTTGATCCAAAGTTTCATGATCATCATCATTAGCTTCTTCTCCGGTTGGTGTAGCCATCACGGGAACTGCTTTCTGTGATGCGCCACCTTCCAATTCGAGAGAAGGTATGATTACCTCATCAAGTTCTACTTTCCTCTCACTCACTTCTTTCGAGAGAAACTCCTTCTCTAGAAAGGACCCATTCTTGGCAACAAAGATCTTGCCCTCGGATCTGTGGTAGAAGGTATACCCAATGGTCTCTTTAGGGTATCCTATGAAGACGCACTTCTCCGCTTTGGGTTCGAGCTTATCAGGCTGAAGCCTCTTGACATAAGCGTCGTATCCCCAAACTTTAAGAAACGACATCTTAGGTTTCTTGCCAAACCATAACTCATACGGTGTCGTCTCAACGGATTTTGATGGTGCCCTATTTAAAGTGAATGCGGCTGTCTCTAATGCATAACCCCAAAACGATAGTGGCAAATCGGTAAGAGACATCATAGAACGCACCATATCCAATAGAGTATGATTACGATGTTCGGACACACCATTATGTTGTGGTGTTCCAGGTGGCGTGAGCTGTGAAACAATTCCACATTGTCTTAAATGCATACCAAACTCGTAACTCAAATATTCACCTCCACGATCAGATCGTAGAAATTTAATTTTCTTATTACGATGATTCTCCACTTCACTCTAAAACTCCTTGAACCTTTCAAATGTTTCATACTTGTGTTTCATTAAGTAAATATACCTGTATCTACTCAAATCATTTGTGAAGGAAAGAAAATAATGATATCCATCGCGTGCTTCAACACTCATCGGACCGCATACATCGGTATGTATTATTTCCAATAAGTCACTTGCCCGCTCCATTGATCCGGAAGGCGGGGTTTTAGTCATCCTGCCATAAGGCATGGTTCACATGTCTCAAATGATTCATAATCAAGAGATTCCAAAAGTCCATCGGCATGGAGTTTCTTCATGCGCTTTACACCAATATGACCTAAGCAGCAGTGCCACAATCATGTGGTACTATCATCATTAACTTTGCATCTTTTGGCATTAATATTATGAACATGTGTATCACCACGATCGAGATTCAGTAAACCATTCACATTGGGTGCATGATCACGAAAGACATTACTCATATAAACAGAATAACCATTATTCTCTGACTTAAATGAATAACCATCTTGCAATAAACAATATCCAGATATAATGTTTTATGCTCAACGCAAGCACCAAATAACCATTATTTAGGTTTAATACTAATCCCGAAGGTATTACGAGCGTGCCGATGGTGATCATATCAATCTTGGAGACACTTCCAACACCCATCGTCACCTCGCCCTCAGCTAGTTTCCATTACTCCGCAGCTCCTGCTTTGAGTTACTAATATTAGCAACTGAATCGGTATCAAAATACCCAGACGCTACTATGAGCACTAGTGAGGTACACATCAATAACATGTATATCAAATATACCTTTGTTGACGTTGCCAGCCTTCTTATCTACCAAGTACTTGGGGCAGTTCCACTTCCAGTGACCATTCCCCTTGCAGTAGAAGCACTCAGTCTCAGGTTTGGGTCCAGCCTTGGGTTTCTTCACGAGAGCGGCAACTGCTTTACCGTTCTTCTTGAAGTTCCCTTTCTTTCCCTTGCCTTTCTTGAAACTAGTGGTCTTTTTAACCATCAACACTTGATGCTCCTTCTTGATTTCTACCTCCGCGGCCTTAAGCATCGCGAAGAGCTCGGGAAGTGTTTTCTCCATCCCTTGCATATTATAGTTCATCACAAAGACCTTATAGCTTGGTGGCAGTGATTGGAGAATTCTGTCAATAACCGAGTCATCTGGAAGATTAACTCCCAATTGAGTCAAGCGGTTGTGCAACCCAAACATTCTGAGTATATGCTCACTAACAGAACTGTTCTCCTCCATTTTACAGCTAAAGAACTTGTCGGAGATGTCATACCTCTCGACCCAGGCATGAGCTTGAAATACCAATTTCAGCTCCTGGAACATCTCATATGCTCCATGGTGCTCAAAACGTCTTTGGAGCCCCGGTTCTAAGCCGTAAAGCATGGCGCACTGAACTATCGAGTAGTCATCAGAATGTGCCTGCCAGATGTTCACAACATCCACAGACGACGCTAGAGGGGTTGGCACACCGAGAGGTGCATCAAGGACATAAGCCTTCTGTGCAGCAGTGAGGACAATCCTCAGACTACGGACCTAGTCCGCATAATTGCTTACAATATCTTTCAACTTAGTCTTTCTCTAGGAACGTATTAAAAACAGGGAGCTACAGTGCGAGCTATTGATCTACAACATAATTTTGCAAAGACAATTTAGACTATGTTCATGATAATTAGTTCAGTTAATAAAATTACTAATGAACTCCCACTTAAATCAACATCCCTCAAGTTGTCTAAGTGATACATGATCCAAATCAACTAACCCATGTCCGATCATCACGTGAGATGGAGTAGTCATCAATGGTGAACATCTCCATGTTGGTCATATCTACTATATGACTCATGTTCGACCTTTCGGTCTCCTGTGTTCCGAGGCCATGTCTGTACATGCTAGGCTCGTCAAGTTTAACCCAAGTATTCTGCATGTGTAAAACTGGCTTACACCCGTTGTATGCGAACGTAGAGTCTATCACACCCGATCATCACGTGGTGCTTCGAAACGACGAACTTTCGCAACGGTGCATACTTAGGGAGAACACTTTTATCTTGAAATTAAGTGAAGGGATCATCTTATAATGCTACCGTCATCCTAAGCAAAATAAGATGCATAAAAAGATAAACATCACATGCAATCAATATGTGACATGATATGGCCATCATCATCTTGTGCTTTTGATCTCCATCTCCAAAGCACCGGCATGATCTCCATCGTCACCGGCATGACACCATGATCTCCATCATCATGATCTCCATCATCATGTCGTCACGTGGTCGTCTCGCCAACTATTGCTTCTACAACTATTGCTAACGCATAGCGATAAAGTAAAGCAATTATATGGCGTTTAACAGTTGACTCGCAGGTCACACAATAAATTAAAGACAACCCTATGGCTCCTGCCGATTGCCGTACTCATCGACATGCAAGTCGTGAACCTATTACAAAACATGATCATCTCATACATCAACATATATCACATCACGTTCTGGCCATACCACATCACAACATGCCTTGCAAAAACAAGTTAGACGTCCTCTACTTTGTTGTTGCAAATTTTACGTGGCTGCTATGGGCAACTAGCAAGAACCGTTCTTACCTACGCAAAGCCACAACGGTGATAATCAAGTTGCCTTTTAACCTTCTATAAGGACCGCCTTCGTCAAATTAGATTCAACTAAAGTAGGAGAGACAGACACCCGCTAGCCACCTTATGCAAAACAAGTTGCATGTCAGTCGGTGGAACCGGTCTCATGTGCGAGGACATGTAAGGTTGGTCCGAGCCGCTTCATCCCACAATACCGCCGAATCCAAATAAGACAAGAGAGGTAAGCAATTTGAGCATCAACGCCCACAACTTTTGTGTTCTACTCATGCATATACATCTACGCATAGACCTAGCTCATGATGCCACTAATGGGTAACGAAGCATGAAAATCAAAAAAATTCCTACGAACACCCAAGATCTATCTAGGAGAAGCATAGCAACGAGAGAGGAGAGTGTGTCTACGTACCCTCATAGACCAAAAGCGGAAGCGTATATAACGCGGTTGATGTAGTCGTACTCTTCGCGGTCCGATCACGATCCAACTGATCTAGTGCCGAACGGACGGCACCTCCGAGTTTAGCACACGTGCGGCTCGATGACGTCTCCTCCTCCTTGATCCAGCAAGCGGGAGAGGAGAAGTAGATGGGATCACAACCAACACGACGGCGTGGTGGTGATGGTGGTGATGGAGCACAGACAGCGCTTCGCTAAGCATCGTCGGGACGAGGCGGTGGTGCAACGGGAGAGAGAGAGGTGCCCAGGGGCTGGTGCTGTTGGGGAACGTTGCATGGGAAACAAAAAATTTCCTACGCACACACAAGATCTATCCATGGTGATGAGCATCTACGAGAGGGAGAGTGAATCTACATACCCTTGTAGATCGCTAAGCGGAAGCGTTAAGAAACGCGGTTGATGTAGTCAAACATCTCCACGATCCAAATCGCAAGTCGTCCCTCGATCCGATCACGAACTAGTGCCGAACGGACGGCACCTCCGCGTTCAACACACGTACGGCTTGATGACGCCTTCACCTCCTCGATCCAGCGAGCGATGGTGAAGTAGTAGATGAGTTCCGGCAGCACGACGGCGTGGTGATGGTGGTGAGGAACAATCTCTGCAGGGCTTCGCCAAGCACTACGGAGATTATGACGGGAGAACTAGAGGGTTAGGGTTGCCGACACACGGCTTGGGAAATCTTGATGTGTCCCGTGTGTTAGCCCTGCCCCTCTATTTATATGTTGAGCCCTGGGGTCTAAACTTGGAGAGAAAGCCTCCACAAGGTCGGTTTTGCCTGCACAAGGTCGGTTTGGCCCGCACGGAAAGAGTCCAACTCGGATTCCAGCAGTATCGCGTACAAGCGGTAGTACCGCTCACGAGCGGTAGTACCGCTTGAGCGATAGTACCGCTTCACACAAGCGGTAGTACCGCTTATGCGGTAGTACCGCTTATGCGGTAGTACTGCCTTACCAGCGGTAGTACCGCTTAAGGCAGCAGCAAAACTTCCTTTTGCACTTTCCAATACCTCGTGGGCTTTACCCCTTTGGCTCATATAAAGTGTTGCTGCACCCGAACACTTCGGTAAACATCCGGAACCCCTTCCGGTGAATTCCGGAACCCTTCCGGAGATCAAAACACTATTATCACATATATCAATCTTTACCTCCGGACTCTTCCGGAGATCCTCGTCATGTCCGGGATCTTATCCGGGACTCCGAACAACCTTCGGTCACCAACAAAATAACTCAACTATACTAATCGTCACCAAACGTTAAGTGTGTAGACCCTGCGGGTTCGAGCACTATGTAGACATGACCGAGACACCTCTACGATCAATAACCAATAGCGGGACCTGGATGCCCATATTGGCTCCTACATATTCTACGAAGATCTTTATCGGTCGAACCTCTATGTCAAGGATTCAGTTAATCCCGTATGTTGTTCCCTTTGTTCTTCGGTATGTTACTTGCCCGAGATTCGATCATCGGTATCTCTATACCTAGTTCAATCTCGTTACCGGCAAGTCTCTTTACTCGTTCCGTAATACAAGATCTCGTGGCTAACACTTTAGTCACATTGCTTGCAAGGCTCATTGTGATGTTGTATTACCGAGTGGGCCCTGAGATACCTCTCCGTCACACGAAGTAACAAATCCTAGTCTTGATCCATGCCAACCCAACAGACACCCTCGGAGATACCTGTAGAGCATCTTTATAGTCACCCAGTTACGTTGCGACGTTTGATACACACAAGGTATTCCTCCGATGTCAGGGAGTTGCATGATCTCATGGTCATAGGAACAGATACTTGACATGCAGAAAACAATAGCAATAAACTGACACGATCATATGCTACGTTTATAGTTTGGGTCTTGTCCATCACATCATTCTCCTAATGATGTGATCCCGTTATCAAATGACATCTTATGTCCATGGCTATGAAACCTTCACCATCTTTTGATCAACGAGCTAGTTGACTAGAGGCTTACTAGGGACACAGTGTTGTCTATATACCCACACATGTATTTGAGTTTCCAATCAATACAATTATAGCGTGGACAATAAACGATTATCATGAACAAGGAAATATAATAATAACCAATTTATTATTGCCTCTAGGGCATATTTCCAACAGTCTCCCACTTGCACTAGAGTCAATAATCTAGTTCACATCACTATGTGATTTACATTGTAATGAATCGAACACCCATGCAGTTCTGGTGTTGTTCATGTTTAGCCCTTGGAAGAGGTTTAGTCATCGGATCTGCAACATTCAGATCCGTGTGTACTTTGCAAATATTTATGTCGTCCTCCTTGATGTAATCGCGGATGGAATTGAAACGTCGCTTTATGTGTCTGGTCCTCTTGTGAAATCTTGGTTCCTTGTCTAGAGCAATGGCACCAGTATTATCACAAAACAGAGTCATTGGGTTAAGCGCACTAGGCACTACTCCAAGATCTGTCATGAACTCCTTCATCCAGACACCTTCCTTCGCCGCCTCCGAGGCACCGATGTACTCCGCTTCGCATGTAGAATCAGCTACCACGCTTTGCTTGGAACTGCACCAGCTAACCGCACCCCCATTAAGAATAAATACGTATCCGGTTTGCGACTTAGAGTCATCCGGATCAATGTCAAAGCTTGCATCGACGTAACCCTTTACGACGAGCTCTTGATCACCTCCATAAACGAGAAACATGTCCTTAGTCCTTTTCAGGTACTTCAGGATATTCTTGACCGCCGTCCAGTGTTCCACTCCTGGATCACTTTGAAACCTTCCGGCCATACTTATGGCAAGGCTGACATCGGGTCTTGTGCACAGCATTGCATACATGATAGAGCCTACGGCTGAGGCATAGGGGATGACACTCATCTTTTCTCTATCTTCTGCAGTCACTGGGCATTGAGTCTTACTCAACTTCACACCTTGCAATACAGGCAAGAACCCCTTCTTGGACTGATCCATTTTGAACTTCTTCAAAACTTTGTCAAGGTATGTGCTTTGTGAAAGTCCTATTAAGCGTCTCGATCTATCTCTATAGATCTTGATGCCTAATATGAAAGCAGCTTCTCCTAGGTCCTTCATTGAAAAACTCTTGTTCAAATATTCCTTCACGCTTTCCAACATTTCTATATTGTTTCCAATCAGTAATATGTCATCCACATATAATATTAGAAACGCTATAGAGCTCCCACTCACTTTCTTGTAAATACAAGCTTCTCCGTAAACTTGTATAAACTCGAACGCTTTGATCACCTCATCAAAGCGAAGATTCCAACTCCGAGATGCTTGCACCAGTCCATAAATGGATCGCTGGAGTTTGCAAACTTTGTCAGCATTTTCTGGATCGACAAAACCTTCTGGTTGCATCATATACAACTCTTCCTTAAGGAAACCGTTAAGGAACGCTGTTTTGACATCCATCTGCCAAATTTCATAATCGAAAAAGGCAGCTATTGCTAACATGATTCTGACGGACTTAAGCATCGCTACGGGTGAGAAGGTCTCATCGTAGTCAACTCCTTGAACTTGTGAAAAACCCTTTGCCACAAGTCGAGCTTTATAGACGGTTACATTACCGTCCGCGTCCGTCTTCCTCTTAAAGATCCATTTGTTCTGAATGGCCTTACGCCCTTCAAGTAATACTTCCAAAGTCCACACTTTGTTTTCATACATGGATCCCATCTCGGATTTCATGGCCTCTAACAACTTCTCAGAATCCGGGCCCATCATCGCTTCTCCATAGCTCGTAGGTTCATCGTTGTCCAACAACATGACCTCTAAGACAGGGTTGCCGTACCACTCAGGAGCAGTACGCGTCCTTGTCGACCTACGAAGTTCGATAGCAACTTGATCCAAAGCTTCATGATCATCATCATTAACTTCCTCTTCAGCTGATGTAGGCTCTACAGAAACATCTTTCTGCGCTGCGCTACTTTCAGGTTGAAGTAAAGGTTCAACAACCTCATCAAGTTCTATCTTCCTCCCACTCAATTCTTTCGAGAGAAACTCTTTCTCAAGAAACGTTCCGTTTTTAGCGACAAACACTTTGCCTTCGGGTCTGAGGTAGAAGGTATACCCAACTGTCTCTTTTGGGTATCCTATGAAGACGCATTTCTCCGCTTTGGGTTCCAGCTTTTCAGGCTGAAGCTTTTTGACATAAGCATCACATCCCCAAACTTTAAGAAACCACAGCTTTGGCTTCTTGCCAAACCAAAGTTCATATGGCGTCGTCTCAACGGATTTCGATGGTGCCCTATTTAAAGTGAATGCAGCTGTCTCTAATGCATAACCCCAAAACGATAGTGGCAAATCGGCAAGAGACATCATAGATCGCACCATATCCAATAAGGTTCGATTACGACGTTCGGACACACCATTACGCTGTGGTGTTCCAGGCGGTGTTAGTTGTGAAACAATTCCACATTGTCTTAAGTGACTGCCAAACTCATAACTCAGATATTCTCCTCCTCGATCAGATCGTAGGAATTTAATCTTCTTGTTACGATGATTCTCAACTTCACTCTGAAATTGTTTGAACTTTTCAAATGTTTCAGACTTGTGTTTCATTAAGTAAATATACCCATATCTACTTAAGTCATCAGTGAAGGTGAGAAAGTAACGATAACCACCGCGCGCCTCAATACTCATCGGACCACACACATCAGTATGTATGATTTCCAATAAGTCACTTGCCCGTTCCATTGTTCCAGAGAACGGCATTTTAGTCATCTTGCCCATGAGGCATGGCTCACATGTGTCAAGTGATTCAAAATCAAGTGACTCCAAAAGTCCATCAGCATGGAGCTTCCTCATGCGTTTTACGCCAATATGACCTAAACGGCAGTGCCACAAGAAAGTGGTATTATCATTATCAATCCTACATCTTTTGGCATCAATGTTATGAACATGTGTATCATTACTATCGAGATTCAATAAGAATAAACCCCTCACATTGGGTGCATGACCATAAAAGATATTACTCATATAAATAGAACAACCATTATTCTCTGATTTAAATGAGTAACCGTCTCGCAATAAACAAGATCCAGATATAATGTTCATGCTTAACGCAGGCACTAAATAACAATTATTCAGGTTCATCACTAATCCCGATGGTAATCGAAGAGCGAGCGTGCCGACGGCGATCACATCAACCTTGGAACCATTTCCCACGCGCATCGTCACTTCGTCCTTTGCCAGCCTCCGTCTATTCTGCGGTTCCTGTTTTGAGTTGCAAATATGAGCAACCGCACCGGTATCAAATACCCAGGCACTACAACGAGAGTTGGTAAGGTACACATCAATAACATGTATATCATATATACCTTGTTTGTTGTTGGCCGCCTTCTTGTCAGCCAAATACTTGGGGCAGTTCCGCTTCCAGTGTCCAGTTCCCTTGCAATGAAAACACACAGTTTCTGGTTTGGGTCCAACCTTGGGTTTCTTCACGGGAGGAGCAACTGCTTTGCCACTCTTCTTGGAGTTACCCTTCTTACCCTTGCCATTTTTCTTGAAACTAGTGGTTTTATTGACCATCAACACTTGATGCTCCTTCTGAATTTCAGACTCAGCGGCTTTCAGCATCGCAAATAGCTCGGCGACTGACTTGTTCATCCCATGCATGTTATAGTTCAACACGAAGCTCTTGTAGCTAGGTGGCAATGATTGAAGAACTCTGTCAGTGATAGCCTCTGGCGGAAGGGGCATCCCCAATTCAGCCAGGCGGGTGGAGTACCCAGACATTCTGAGTACGTGATCACTGATAGACCCGTTCTCCTCCATATTGCAAGCATAGAACTTATCGGAGATCTCATATCTCTCGATCCGGGCATTCTTCTGAAAGATAAACTTCAACTCCTGGAACATCTCATATGCTCCATGACGTTCAAAATGTCTTTGAAGTCCCGGTTCTAAGCCATACAATATTGCACATTGAACTATTGAGTAATCTTCAGAACGAGCCTGCCAGGCGTTCACAACGTCTAGAGACTCAACTGGAGCAGGTGGATCACCAAGCGGTGCATCAAGGACATAAGCCTTCTGGGAAGCCGTAAGGATAATCCTTAGATTACGGGCCCAGTCCACAAAGTTACTTCCATCATCTTTCAATTTAGCTTTCTCTAGGAATGCATTAAAATTCAGGGGTGCTACTGCGCGAGCCATGATCTACAACATAAATATTGCAAAGACAACTTAGACTATTGTTCTAGATAATGAGTTTAGTTAATCATATTACTTAAAAACTCCCACTCAAATTGACATCCCTCCGGTCATTCGAGTGTAACATGATCCAAATCCACCAACTCAAGTCCGATCATCACGTGAGTTGAGGTGGTTTCAATGGTGAACATCTTCATGTTGATCATATCCACTATATGACTCATGTTCGACCTTTCGGTCTCTTGCGTTCCGAGGCCATGTCTGTACATGCTAGGCTCGTCAAGTTTAACCCGAGTGTTCCACACGTGCAACACTGGCTTGCACCCGTTGTATGTGAACGTAGAGTCTATCACACCCGATCATCACGTGGTGTCTCAAAACGACGAACTTTCGCAACGGTGCACACTCGGGGAGAACACAATTTTATCTTGAAATTTAAGTGAGGGATCACCTTATAATGCTACCGTCGTCCTAAGCAAAATAAGATGCATAAAAGGATTAACATCACATGCAAATCATAAGTGACATGATATGGCCATGAACTTGTGCTTTTGATCTCCATCTCCAAAGCACCGGCATGATCTCCATCGTCACCGGCATGACACCATGATCTCCATCATCTTGATCTCCATCAACGTGTCGCCATGAGGTTGTTGCGCCGACTGTTGCTTCTACGACTATAGCTAACTCATAGCGATAAAGTAAAGCAAAAACGGCGAAAATAATTAAAGACAACTCTATGGCTCCTGCCAGTTGCCGTACTCGTCGACATGCAAGTTGTGATATTCTATACAACACATGATCATCTCATACATCACATATATCTCATCATGTAATTGGCCATATCACATCACAACATACCCTGCAAAAACAAGTTAGACGTCCTCTAATTGTTGTTGCAAATTTTACGTGGCTGCTACGGGTTTGCAAGAACCGTTCTTACCTACGCAAAACCACAACGTGGTGTAGTGATTGCTTTTTGATCTTCTAAAAGAACCCTCTTCATTGAAATCGATTCAACTAAATTGAGAGAGACAGACACCCGCTAGCCATCTTTATGCAACAAATTTACATGTCAGTTGAAGGAACAAGTCTCTCGTAAGCGTACGAGTAATGTCGGTCCGGGCCGCTTCATCTCACAATACCGCCGAATCAAGTATCAACTAGTAACGGCAAGCAATATGTATACACCCACGCCCACAACTCGTTTGTGTTCTACTCGAGATAACATCTACGCATAGACCTAGCTCAGATGCCACTGTTGGGGAACGTTGCATGGGAAACAAAAAATTTCCTACGCACACACAAGATCTATCCATGGTGATGAGCATCTACGAGAGGGAGAGTGAATCTACATACCCTTGTAGATCGCTAAGCGGAAGCGTTAAGAAACGCGGTTGATGTAGTCGAACGTCTCCGCGATCCAAATCGCAAGTCGTCCCTCGATCCGATCACGAACTAGTGCCGAACGGACGGCACCTCCGCGTTCAACATACGTACGGCTTGATGACGCCTTCACCTCCTCGATCCAGCGAGCGATGGTGAAGTAGTAGATGAGTTCCGGCAGCACGACGGCGTGGTGATGGTGGTGAGGAACAATCTCTGCAGGGCTTCGCCAAGCACTACGGAGATTATGACGGGAGAACTAGAGGGTTAGGGTTGCCGACACACGGCTTGGGAAATCTTGATGTGTCCCGTGTGTTAGCCCTGCCCCTCTATTTATATGTTGAGCCCTGGGGTCTAAACTTGGAGAGAAAGCCTCCACAAGGTCGGTTTTGCCCGCACAAGGTCGGTTTGGCCCGCACGGAAAGAGTCCAACTCGGATTCTAGCAGTATCGCGTACAAGCGGTAGTACCGCTCACGAGCGGTAGTACCGCTTGAGCGGTAGTACCGCTTCACACAAGCGGTAGTACCGCTTACGCGGTAGTACTGCCTTACCAGCGGTAGTACCTCTTAAGGCAGCAGCAAAACTTCCTTTTGCACTTTCCAATACCTCGTGGGCTTTACCCCTTTGGCTCATATAAAGTGTTGCTGCACCCGAACACTTCGGTAAACATCCGGAACCCCTTCCGGTGAATTCCGGAACCCTTCCGGAGATCAAAACACTATTATCACATATATCAATCTTTACCTCCGGACTCTTCCGGAGATCCTCGTCATGTCCGGGATCTTATCCGGGACTCCGAACAACCTTCGGTCACCAACAAAATAACTCAACTATACTAATCGTCACCAAACGTTAAGTGTGTAGACCCTGCGGGTTCGAGAACTATGTAGACATGACCGAGACACCTCTACGATCAATAACCAATAGCGGGACCTTGATGCCCATATTGGCTCCTACATATTCTACGAAGATCTTTATCGGTCGAACCTCTATGTCAAGGATTCAGTTAATCCCGTATGCTGTTCCCTTTGTTCTTCGGTATGTTACTTGCCCGAGATTCGATCGTCGGTATCTCTATACCTAGTTCAATCTCGTTACCGGCAAGTCTCTTTACTCGTTCCGTAATACAAGATCTCGTGGCTAACACTTTAGTCACATTGCTTGCAAGGCTCATTGTGATGTTGTATTACCGAGTGGGCCCTGAGATACCTCTCCGTCACACGGAGTAACAAATCCCAGTCTTGATCCATGCCAACCCAACAGACACCCTCGGAGATACCTGTAGAGCATCTTTATAGTCACCTAGTTACGTTGCGACGTTTGATACACACAAGGTATTCCTCCGATGTCAGGGAGTTGCATGATCTCATGGTCATAGGAACAGATACTTGACATGCAGAAAACAATAGCAATAAACTGACATGATCATATGCTACGTTTATAGTTTGGGTCTTGTCCATCACATCATTCTCCTAATGATGTGATCCCGTTATCAAATGACATCTTATGTCCATGGCTATGAAACCTTCACCATCTTTTGATCAACGAGCTAGTTGACTAGAGGCTTACTAGGGACACAGTGTTGTCTATATACCCACACATGTATTTGAGTTTCCAATCAATACAATTATAGCATGGACAATAAACGATTATCATGAACAAGGAAATATAATAATAACCAATTTATTATTGCCTCTAGGGCATATTTCCAACAGGTGTGTCCTCTTGGGGCGCCCCCTCCTCTATTTATATAGGTGGAGGGGCGTGGGGAACAGCCCCTCCAAGCCCTAGGGCGCAGCCAAGGGGGGGGGGACTTGGACTCCAAGTCCAATCCTATTCCTACTAGAACTCCCCTTTTTTTCCCTTCCCTAGCCACATGGGCTTTTGAGGACTTGGTGCGCCTGGCCCAATAAGGCCAGGGCGCCTCCCCTCAGCCCATTCCAGCCCTTGGGACGTGGTGGACCCACTTGTGGACTTCCGGACCCATCCGGAATCCTCCGGAACCTTCTGGAAGCTTCCCGGTACAATACCGAAAAAACTGCACCTTTTTCCGGAACCCAAAATATGACTTCCCATATATAAATCTTTACCTCTCGACCATTCCGAGACTCCTCGTGACGTCCGAGATCTCATCCGGGACTCCGAACAACATTCGGTTACCAATCATCAAATATCCCAATACTACTCTTGCGTCGACGAACGTTAAGCGTGCGACCGTGCGGGTTCGGGAATCATGTAGTCATGACTGAGACACCTCTCCGGTAAATAACCAATAGCGGGACCTGGATGCCCATATTGATTCCTACATATTCCACGAAGATCTTTTATCGGTTGAACCACGATGTCAAGGATTCGGTCAATCCCATATGCAATTCCCTTTGTCCGGTGATATGTTACTTGCCCGAGATTCGATCGTCGGTATCTCCATACCTAGTTCAATCTCGTTACCGGCAAGTCTCTTTACTCGTTCTGTAATACAAGATCATGTGACTAACCCATTAGCCACATTGCTTGCAAGCTCATTACGATGTTGTATTACTGGGAGGGCCCAGAGATATCTCTCTGTCATACGGAGTGACAAATCCCAGTCTCGATCCATGCCAACGCAACAGACACCTTCGGAGATACCTGTAGAGCATCTTTATGATCACCCAGTTACAAAGTGACGTTTGATAGCATAAAAAGTATTCCTCCGATATCCGGGAGTTGCATGATCTCATGGTCTTAGGAATAGATACTTGACATGAAGAAAGCTGTAGCAAATAACTAAACGATCTGATGCTAAGCTTACGGTTGGGTCTTGTCCATCACATCATTCTCCTAATGATGTGATCCCGTTATCAAATGACAACTCATGTCTATGGTCAGGAAACCATAACCATCTTTGATCAATGAGCTAGTCTAGTAGAGGCTTACTAGGGACACGGTGTAGTTTATGTATTCACACATGTATTTAAGTTTCCGATCAATACAATTCTAGCATGAATAATAAACATTTATCATGAACAAGGAAATATGAGAATAACCAATTTATTATTGCCTTTAGGGCATATTTCCACAAACATCCCAGCAAACATAGTAGAACTGTCTCGTGAAACCATCGGGGCCAGGGGCTTTGTCCAGGGGCATGGACTTAATCACCTTCAGTACTTCCTCCGCCGAGAAAGGCATGTCCAAGTGGGACAAGTCCCTCGCCTGTAGCCCCAACTCGGCTAGGTCCAGGCCATACTCACACGCCGGCGCGCTCCCAAGGACCTCCATATAGTATGCATCTGCAGCCGCCACTATTTCCTCATGTCCTGAGAGGATTCTCTCTCCACACTTCAACGTAGTGATCGTGTTCCTCCATCTCCGGTGACAAGCATGAAGGTGGAAAAACTGTGTGCTAGCATCTCTGTCTCGCAGCCAAAGCATCCTTGACCGTTGCCTAGCAATCGATCTTTCAAGTGACGAGAGGCCCAGGAGCTTTTTCTTGAGCAGACGACAAAGGGCCATCTCGCTAGTAGATAGATCCCTTGACTCCACCGCCACAGCTAGTCTCTGGATCACTTCCAAGGCAATGACAATCTATAGTTTAATGTTCCCAATCCATCTGTCGCTCCATTGTTGCAACCTCTTGGCCGTGGCTCGCAATTTGGCATCTAGAACTTTAAACGGGTTACCCACATCCGGGATAGTACCCCAACCGTCCGCGACCACCTCTCTGAAATCCTCTTTCTTTGTCCAGAAAGCCTCGAATTTAAACCTTTTCCCCATGCGAAAATCTGCGTTGAGATCCAGGAGAAGGGGACAATGATCAGACACCACCGTACCCAAAGCTGAGAGGAAACAGGACGGGTAACTCTCTTCCCAAGACACCGTAGCAAAAAACATGATCAATTTTTTCGAGGGTGGAATTCTCTCTTTCATTGGACCAAGTATATCTCCGCCCATTGAGATACAATTCCTTGAGCTCAAGTCTATTAAGCTGCGCAAGGAATCTACAGATCATTTGCCGGTTGATTGCATCATTGCTCATATCCTCGGAATTGACCAAGAGATTGAAATCCCCCAATACCACCCACGGTCCAGCATGAAGATCACGTATTTCCCCAAGCTCTTGCATGAACTCGATCTTGTCCGCATCCGACTGTGGGCCATAGACACCGGTAATCCACCATTGTGGGACCCCATCTGACTGTACCAGGGCCGTGACAGTATTCGTGGTTATGTGTGGGTTTGAGAGCATACAGGTATTCACCTAGCAATTAAGCATGAGTGTAAAAGTCAAATGTGTCTACTTCACCATCATATATCATGGAAGGGGTTTGGAGGAGGAAGGGCCCAGCAAATATTTTGAGACATTGCTATTTATTTTTTATGAACTTTATAGTATATTAGTTCTATTAATGTTTATGCAATATTTTGGACGTTTAAAAGAATGTGCTTCTACAACATTTGTTTGCATGGAATCACCAATTGATTTTTGCATCAATTATTTTGATTTTTTTACTCAATTCAAAGGCACAATAAAGACTTTTTAGCTTCCTATAGCAATGTGTGGAAAATTATGTATTCCCGAAATAGTGGCAACCCACTACCTATCTTTTCTATCTATGCATCTATAGCACACTAGCAAGTCATGCATGTAAGTTATAATTAACATTTTTGAATTATTTGTCTATATCATCATGGATGGTATATATTTTAGACGTTCTGAGGCTTGGAGCATACATATATGTAGTTCGTGCTTCATATTATTTTTAGAAAAGGCATTATGTTACTTCAATCCAAGATTTTTTTTTACATGCTTTATTGTTTTAAAATATAAGTTCGGTAACGTTTGCTTTTGCTTTTACATCAATTTTAGTTATTTTTAGTATATATTTAATTATTTATGCATTTTTATGCCTGCTACAACGCGCAGGGTATCACCTAGTTATACATGGTGTAGGTCCCAACAAAATTATAGAGCAAGCTGTGGAGCAAGAGCATGGACCAAGGGCTGAAGAGAAACGTACAACTTGACCTGCTAAGACAAACTAAAAACTATGGGTAAGGGCATCTCTAAAGATGACCCTCAAATCGCACGCAAACATCCGGTCCGCGCTCGGACGCAGGATGCCATCCAACGTCATCCCACATTGGTCCGCGAACCAGTCCGCTTGTCCGTTTTTCCGCAAACCGGAAGCAAAGTAAGGGGGCTTTGCGGGAGCCCGGACAGCCGCCACGTAGGACTCCGACACTCTCGGCCCACCCAAAACCACACCCGGACCTTGCGTCTCCATCTCTTTCCTCTTTCTCTGCATCCTATTCCTCCCTCGCTGATGCCGATGTTGTACCACTCCGGCCACCCGCCAAGCCCTTAGCGGACCTCTGCGGCCTCCGCCGCTCCACCCAGTGGCCATGCCGCTTTACCTACGCCGTTGTTCCACACCGCTCATCCGTCAGTCGCACAGGTACCATCCACCCCAGCGGATGCCATTCGTGGGGGTCACCACGCATGTGGCAAGTGTTTAGTGAAATGCACGTGCTAATTTTTTTGTTCCATCTTTGACGCAATGGATTCAAACATGGAGTAAATTTACGAGCACTACGTTGAGTTATGCGACAAGGAGGATTATGCGGATGAAATGGCGATGATGTAGGCGGTCCTTGCAGACGTGGAACATGCGGAAGAACATGTTCTTAATTTCAAGGGATTCAAGGGTCATTGAGTGTTGAATTGAAATAGGGCACAGGGACATTTGACGTTAATGGACGATGCTTTGCCCCCGATGCCCTATTTGTGCAATTTTCACCGGCGCTTTCAGATGTGAAAAGAATGTCTTCCATCGCCTCTACAATGGCGTCCGGTCATACGATGACTACTTCTTGAAGAATGATGCCATCGAAAGAATTGGATTTTTTGGTTACCAGAAGTGCACGGCTGCATTGTGGATGCTTGCATATGGCACGGTCGCAGATGCGTGGGACAAGTACCTACAGGTGTCTGAGAGCACATGCGGAGACGCCATGGTCAAATTTGCTGCTACGGTGGTCGAGGTGTTTGGGGCTCGGTACTTGAGAGAACCAACTTTCATAGTCACCGAAAGGCTCATGGCACTCGAAAGCAAGAGGATGGCCAGGATGCTCGAATCTCTTGATTACACGCACGGGAGATGGAAGAACAGCCCAAAAGCTCTACAAGGGCAATATTAGGTTCGTGTTAAGAAGCCCACCATCATTTTTGAAGAACTTGCATCACAGGACCTCTGGATTGGCACACGCTTTCTTTGGCATGCCCGAGTCTCACAATGACACCAATGTGCTACAGCGGTCTCCATTGTTTGCTAGGTTGACTAAAGTACTAGCTCCTCCGTGCAACTATACTGTCAATGGGCATCGGTACAACATGGGCTACTAACTGGTTGACAGTGTCTATCCTCCGGGGGTGTAACATCCCCTTGTAATATGCTACAGTGATCATCTTCTAATCATGCCAAGTCATCTTCATTTGCAGTGCTGAATCATCATTTGTTCATATCCCATTTCAAATTCCACTTTAAACAAAATTCAAAATGCAAATCAAAATAAAAGTTGTTCCAATTTGGAAACTAAAATGTTCATAATATTGCAAATATTCCCAAGGCAATATTAAAAATAAAACCAACATCAATTAAATTATTTAACTAACTCTAACATCCTAAAACAGTACCAAAACAGCAATTTAAATTGCCAATTCATTTAATAAAATTTCAAATGAAATCATTTGTTCACCAAACCCTTCTTCTGCCAGTGCTAAATATTGCATCCTGTTTTTGTGGCATAATCTCATATTATACAAAAGTCATTTAGTGGCCTAATAATTTACAAAACAGAAAGGAAATAAAAAGATAGAAAAAAAGAAAAGAGAAAACAGAGAAGTCACTGGTGGACTGGGCTTCGAGTCACTACAGTGCAGCCCAGCCCACCATGGCTGGCCTTTCTCCCACCTCTCGACAAAGGCAGGGAAGGCCGAGCGCGCGCTGCCGTCCACGCCCTGGATCGAGCGCTGTCGATCATCTCGCGACTCGTCGGGCGGATAAGAACGACCCCGACGCCCTGGACACAAACCCTAGCTCCCAGTCTTCCCCCTCGCGCTGCTTTCGTCCTCCTCGCGCAAGCCGAACGTCGTCATGGCCGCGCCACCATGAACACACGGCCACCGTCCTCGTCTCGCCGTTCCAAGTTGTCCGGCGGCTTCCCCGTGGTCGGCTCCGTCGCCCTGGTGCTCTGGGTCATCTCGGGGAACAGCACGACGACCGCTACGAGCTCCTTCCCCCGCCACGGTCACCGTGACGCCACCGCTTCGATCCGCCGTCTCTGACCGTCCCCGGCCTCCCCGACCCCGCCAACGGGCTCCCTATGAGCACCGCACCATTTCCCCTCTGTCTCCTCTCTCGTTCCTTGCGCGTAGCCGTTGTCCCCGTCATGGCCGAACCAGTCCCCGCTCGAGCTCGTCGCCGGCGTGTCACCGGTGACCAAATGGTCGAGCGAGTGTGTCCGTTAGCCTCACCGAGTCATGTAGAGGCCCTCTAGCCCACTCATTCATCTCGAACGCGCCCGTGACGTCGACTCCGTCGAGCTCTCGTACGGATCGCCGCCGTTCGCGCTGGCCGCCGTCATTACAGCCCGCCTCCGACCACGCGGCCACCACCGTTGGACGCGGCGTCCTCCGCTCGTTCGAGCGCGCCATCGCGCGCATCAAATGGACGCATGTGGGCGTTTTCCGACGCCAGCCGCCGCGTCGGGTGGTCGCCGGGGCAACGCCGCCGGCGCGCCACCGTGTTAACTCCGGTGGGTCCCACCCGTCAGTGCGATTAACCGCTAATGAACCCCTCTGGGTCACTGGCATGTGGCCCCGGTATTGTAGCACTTAATTAAAATCCCTCTCACTGACAGTGGACCCCACTAGATTAGTTAACTGGATTTAAAACAAATTAAACACTGTTAAGTTAAACACTCACTGACAGCTGGGTCCCACTGGACCCAGTTGACCAGTCAAAGCTGACTGGGTTTGACCCGGTCTATGACATGTGGGACCCCCATGGGCCCCTTTGACCAGTCAACGGCCCAGTCAGCTGCTGACTGTGCAGTTGACCTGGTCAACTGGGACCCACAGTCAGTCTCAGTAGCACATCTCTGGGTACACTTTTGTGTACCCATAGCAATTTAGTATTTAAATAATTCGAATTAAATTAAATCCAGAAATTCCAGAAAATGATTAAAACTTTGAAAAATCATATAAAATAAACCGTAACTCAAAATAATTTATATATGAAAAACGATCAGAAAAATATGAAGAATCCGAATATGCCACCCACACACCTGTCAGCCCTCTCTAACATGATGAACATGGAACTTTCCCCTCCAGTTCATCTGACCGGTAATTGCCCGGAGCTGGTAAAACACCTCCAGATGTTTCCCGCTCCGACTAACTTGCGTAGAACTACGTTAGGGCACCTCTCGAATAGCGTGCTGCTGTGCCATGCATCTGTGATTGCATTTGTTGCCTGTATTTATTGTTTCTTTCCCCCTCTTCTCTCCGGTAGACTCCGAGACTGACGCCGCTGCCGAGTACGACTACGCCCCTGAAGGCCATCCCCTTTCAGCAGAGCTTCCAGGCAAGCAAAACCCCCTTGATCATCCAGATATCGCCCACTCCTTCTCTCTTATGCTTGCATTAGAATTGCTTCTGTTGTTACTCCGATAGCTCCTATTCTAATGCATAGCCTGTTATTGTCGCCTGTTGTTGATACCTACCTGTTGTCCCATGATGCTTAGTTAGCTATGCTGTTGTTCCATCTGTGGCCCTTCACCCTTGTCCGTTTGCCATGCTTGTTACCGGGCCGTGATCACTCCGGGTGATGATCACGGAAATGTTCACTTATTGCAATACTTTAAACGGATAAAGTCGGGCCGGCTCCAAGAGTGCCCGCGAGAGAATAATATTAAAGACGGGTCGGCTCCAAGAGCACCCGTGAGCCGTGTATTACCAAGTCGGAGCGACAGGAACCCTGTTCGTCTCTGCGAGTTACTAAATACGCCTAACGAATTTGGGTATTTGATCTGAGTTGGCCACTGGCCTATACGCACTACCACCACGTGGGATAATGGTTTAATGGGGCCCTCTGTGCCGTATGTATCAGCCGAAAGCTTTGTCAGACGTCCAGTTCAGCATTGTGGCCGGGTCGGGCCGGCGCCATCCAGGACAGAGGTGGTGCCTGGGTCCACCCTGCACACAACGACCCGGAGTGCATAGGGCGATGGCCCAAGACCCCTGAGCACTTAGGATGTAGACCGGCGGGAACCTCTCTGTTGAGCCTAGGTAGGACTACGTCGTGTCGATTAGCCGAGGTCGGGCATGACCCGGAAAAGTGTGTCCGGCCAGAGTTAATCGAGCGTGTTGGGTAACAGTAGTGCACCCCTGCAGGGAAATAATCTATTCGAATAGCCGTGTCCACGGTAACAGGACGCTCGGAGTTGTATCCTGATCTGCTACAACTACAAATGGATACTGATACCTGGATAACTATTACTACTGCTCTCGGGATCACTTTCTCGCGGGATAGTCGAGAAAGGATCTCAGGGCATTGCTAAAATATAACTGCTATTATATGTTGCTATACTCTACTCTCTTCTGATGCTGCAAGAATGCTTCAAGATGCTAGTCTTCGATAGGCTAGGCCTTCCCCCTTCTGTTCTGGCATTTCTGCAGTTTAGTCCAAAGATATAGCCCCATTTCTTTGATACCGATGCATATTTAGTATAGTTCTGATATCAGACTTGCGAGTACTTTGGATGAGTACTCACGGTTGCTTTGCTATCTCTTTTCCCCATACCCGATTGCTGCGATCAGACGACGGAGCCCAGGAGCAGGAGATCCCCGGAGGCACCTACTACTACGTTGAGCCCGCCGACCAGGAGTAGTTCGGAGGCCCTAGGCAGGAGGCCTTCGCCTTTTCGATCAGTGTCACTGTTTGTGCTAGCCTTCTTAAGGCACCCTTGTTTATCATTGTGTTTGTACTCAGATACCTTTGTTTCCGCTGATGCTTGTATGACTCGAGCTTGTGTATTCGAGCCCTCGAGGCCCCTGGCTTGTAATATAAAGCTTGTATTATTTTATTTTGTGTCTAGAGTTGTGTTGTGATATCTTCCCGTGAGTCCTTGGGCTTGATCGTGTGCATTTGCGTGTATGATTAGTGCACGATTAAGTCGGGGGCGTCGCAGGGGGATACTTTCGTCAGGACCATCTCTGAGGCAGTTGGTCAGAAAAGAGCTCACTTTGCCCAAAGACAAGGAGGTAGAAGAGATGGCATTTGGAGTGTTGCAAGCCCGTTTGGCCATTGTTCGTGGACCTGCTAAGCAATGGGATCTGGAGAACTTGTCAGAGGTGATGACATGTTGTGTGATCATGCACAATATGATCATGAAGGATGAGGGTGAAGATGCTGCCAGAGGTCTGGAATTTGAGAACATGGGTGATCCTATCCAACTTCACTTCAGAATCCGACCACGTTTGATGAATTTGTTCAAATGCATCAACAAATTCGACATCAAGCAACTCATAAGCAACTCAAGAAAGATTTGATTGAGCATCTATGGGTGGTTAAAGATGACAACTAGAACATATGTGCGAGTTGAATTCAAGTTTGAAAAAAAAATCAAAACTGAGTTGGATTGTAATATTTAGAGTAGAACTACTGTCGCATTTGAATATTTTCACTCATCGAATATTTGATATGTTATTATTTTGAGCTTATCACGGACTTTAGAAAGAAAAACAGAGACGAACATTAAGGGGATAAAGTTGGATGGCTGGCTCCTGTATTATTGTCCGCGGATGAGTCTGGACCAATCGACAGAAAAATACAGTGTCTGTTTTGAGAGCCGGTTCCTACATCTTTTCCAAAAGAAGAGGAACAACGGAAATGTTGTTATCCGGCCGACCGGCTGACAACTCGGCCAGTCGCGCGTGAGTCATAGATCAGGTTTGAGATCACGCGCTGATATCCTGCCACGCGTCCCAGTCGCGAGGGAGTCGTGGACCGACGGCCCCCGCCCACCCTTCTGCCTTATCTCTTCACAGGCGCGAGCACATCCCCTTTTTCCTCTACACCGGCCATGGCCATCTCTCGATCTGCGGTTGCGGCAAACCGGGGCGATGCCGCGGGAAGTCATTAGACGACAGCGGGAGCCGCGAGCTGCTACGGACAGGGCGACGGCGGCGAGCCGCGAGCTGCCACGGGTGACGGCGTCGCGATTCTCACCAGCGTGTGCGTTGCAACCCCTCATGCCAGCGGGGGCGGCGGTGATGCGACTGCGAGGGCTGCGGGCTGGCAACACCAGTGCTACCGGCGGTGTTTCCATGCCCGGGGCTGACGACGATGGTAGCTATCGGCGATGTTGGAACCACGACAATTTTTTGCTGGAATCATGAACATCAAGTGCCGAAACCATGAGGAATTTCTGCTGGAACTAGGAGATGGATTTTGCCGGGACTGCGAAGTTTGATGCTGGAAACTCGACCCTTTTTTACTGGAAACCTCGACGCCAAATGCTGGAACCATCACCACTTTTTGCTGAAATTGGAGATGGATTTTTGCTGGAACCATGAAAGATTGATGCTGGAACCACGACAATTTTTTGCCTCGTATTCGATTTTGCCGGGACCGTAAAGGATTCGATGCTGGAACCCGCGAAGACATCGAATCCCGGTGGTGACCACGACCGGCAGGTGCTGGAACCACGGCGGCCAGATGCTGGAACCATGGCGGCGGAAGCTGGAAGCGGCGACGGCTGGTGCCACGAGCAGCAACGGCGAGTGTTGCCTGCATCGTTGGCCGGTGCTGGAAGCGGACAACAGCAATGCTACAACCATGTCTGCCGCGAGCTGGAACCAGCACTCCGGTGAGCTGCAAAACTGGGGGAAGCACCCGATGCTGCAACCGTCTATGTGGTGAGCTGGAACTAGCACAACGGCGAGCTACCATGGAGGCGCCGATGCTACAATCGCTCACGATGGGAGCTGCGACGGTGACGGCGGCCAACGGTGACAGGAGCTGCCACCGTCTCGACGGGAGCACGGTGGAGCTGCAACCCGTAGCAACGGCGGAGCACGGTGTTTTTGCTGCAACCGGCGACGCGGGTTGACGGCAAGCACGGGGCCGAGGACGAGTGGGGCGGCGCGGGTGGCCGGCGAGCACGGCGTCGTGGGTGGCCGACGCCCGGCGACTGCATGACTTCTGCGAGGGAGGAGGGTTTTTTCGTTGACTTCTGTTCCGTCAAGGGAGGAAAACGTAAATCCAACAACGCAGGCGTTTTGATTTGACGCTAGCGCGGCAACCGGCCTAATTTATGGACCGGTCGACCGGCGCCTATCATCGGCCAAAGAACATGCGCTCGTGCATGTGAGGTGGCCGTGGCCAACCCATGGATCTATACCCACCTTACCAGCATGGGAGCAGTGGGCCGCCACAAGCCAGCTTAGCTATTGATTCGTATCTTATCATGCCACCCTCTGTTGAAGTTCCTCCCTTTGCTTCTTCTTCTCTCTAACAGCACCAGCTAAAGCCATCATCCATATGAGGGCCAGATCGCTGTCGTCCTTCTGCCTCCACCGGATCAGGTCCGACTGGACCGCCACCTCACCGCCACCGATATGCGCCAAGGAGGCCTCCGTTGATGGCTGGGACAAGGGCGACGATGGCAAGCCAGAGGAGAAAGAAAAGGAGAAGGAGAAGGGTTCTGCTGCTGCGGTGGGGAGGAAGGTGATGGTGGTGGCTGACGGTGGCGGCGAAGAGGCCCGGACGGCGCTGCAATAGGCGCTCTCGCATTCCGTCCGGCGGTCCGATACCGTGGTCCTCCTCGACGTTGTCCAGAGCACCGGCAAGAACCGTAAGTTGGCCACATGAGTACAACTCTAGGCAGCGCTTGCTGACACCTTACGCATACAAACTAAATATCTCCAAATCAGTTATAATGTGTATGCTGTTAAGGTACATATTTGTAAATGCTTAGACAATCTTGCTTGTCTGATTCTAGGAGATGATCTAAGAGGGTATCAGCCCTTGGAGGCCATGAGGAGCATTTGCGAGGCTAAAAGACCAGAGGTACCCAAAAAACTGTGTCTGCTCTTCTTGCTCTTGCTCTTGCCTTTTTGCCTTGGTAGTGTGTCTTTGACTAAAAATGCCCTTAAATCAAGTAATATTCACAATCTCATTGTGCTTAAATTTTAAATAGAGCACACTGAGACACTATCTACAGAAGTACAAGATCGACAGAACACTACATGCGACAACAAGATTAAGATTTTATCTTTGCATGCTACAAAATCGGTGAACACCAGTTCACATTTAATCTCCATGGTGACTAATAAGGGACACATCTGATTCCATCTAGAGCTAACATGGCTGGTTCCCCGTCAAAAATAATGATATCCATGGTCCTGCATGTTAATTATCATCATTAAAAGCTGGTACAACATGTACGTATTGAACAGATCGATGGTCCTCTTCTTTGGGACAAAGGAATTCGACATCAAGATGCATGCATTTCTACTTCCTTTCTATTCATTCTTTTACTTGATGATTGAGTTGGTTATCACCGCGAAATACGGCACCAGGTCTAGCAAGATGAAAACTGAGCATGTCGGCTGTCATTATACTCCCTCTGTCCCAAAATAAGTGTTGCTGATTTGGTACAAAGTAATCAGCGACACTTAATTTGGGACGGAGGGAGTATAATATAATGAGCGGTCTTTACCGCTAAGACGTACATCTATATATGCAAATTAATTATCACTGGAAGGATTAGTTTTTCAAAATAGATCATTAGAAGAAGAAGAAATCAGGTGACAGTACTAACCTTTAGAAAGCTTAAAATAGACTGTTCCTTCCTTTACTTTCCTTTACTCATGATCACGATGCACTGACAAGAAGTGTTAAATGCTCCTTGCCAACTACTCCGTCCGTCTCACAATATAAGATCGTTTTACAAGCTAAAACAGCTTGCAAAACGATCATATATTATGGGATGTAGGAAGTACCTTCTGCTGTCTAATATAAAAATGATAAATTAAGTAAACTAAATTTAAAAGTTTTTCTTTTCTTTTTAACTGGAGCTCTCAGCTGAACATCTCCCTGAGACAACGCAGTGTATGCCAAACAGTACCAGAAAAAATAAATCAATGGGCCCTACTTACTGTCAATATCACAAAAGGAAGATGCATGGGCAACACACACATGCAAGAAAAGGCCACAACATGCATCATCAAGGGGTGCATGCATTTCTTCCCAGGCAGTGATGGCCTGATGGGGCCGTGCACTTTTCATCTCTAGTTTGACTTTGATGCCGCTATGCTGTGCACCTACCCTTGGTTGGCTGACAAAGAAGTTATGCCTTTGTGTACTGCTAGGTACGCGTGGAGCTTTCCCTGGTGGAGGGGAAGGAGCGAGGGCCGACGATCGTAGAGGCGGCGAGGAAGCAGGGCGTGTCGCTCCTCGTCATGGGGCAGAAGAAGCGGTCCGTGACATGGAGGCTGCTGGCCATGTGGATGACCGGCGGGAGAGGGGGCGGCGCCGGGGGCAGCACCGTCGAGTACTGCGTGCAGCACGCCACGTGCATGGCGCTGGGCATACGGCGCAAGAGCAGGCGAGGGGGAGGGTACCTCATCACCACCACCACCAGGCGCCAGAGAGATTTCTGGCTCCTGGCTTGACTGAGTGGAGTGAGAAAGGTGTTTTTATTTACAAACAATAGTGGAATAGGCAGAAGGAAGAGGAGCTTATAGATAGGGAGAATAACGCAGGAGAATGTTGATGTTGTTTGTTTGGTGTCTGCTTGCTTCTCTTGTTGTTGATTTAGTTTCAAGCTTCAACTGATGATGTGTGTTTTGTTGTGCTACCAGGACTTGCATTATTTTGTTGCCTTATTCAACAACAGAAGAATGCATCAATGGTCTTCCACTTGAGAGTTGAGGCATATATCAACAAGACCAAATAAAATCAATGATAAGTAATTCTAAACCCAAGAGATGGAGATGCGTGGACATGAATTTACTCACCGCAACTAAAAAAATTATGAGATCATAAGGACAATATTGAGTTGAAGCATCAACTTCGAAGAAAAGGTCTTGATAATTGATACCATACATCCTGACCCCTCTCACATAAATCGGCATGCACTTGGCTCATTCGGTAGGTTACAAACTAAATTCAAATATACCTAAAAAAAACTAAATTCAAATAGTTTTACTACATAATAAAACATACTACTATGTTATTATCAAACATAAATTTACTACTTACTAACCAAAGATTTGTTGGGGGATGTTAACAAGATTCTTTGCTGGATGTCTTGCCAGAAACAGAAATAAAATGACATGTATTCATAACTACCCCATCTAATAAAGCAAAGGACTACATGGCGGAATAGAAACAACACGGTCGACTCAGAGTGCTGCTTCAATGGTAGTAGTGAGCTGCGCCGTTCTTCTCAATTATATACATGTAGACATGAATGTAACTTTGCTCGCTTGTACAAAACCTGGAATATCAACATCCTACAGCTCAAAGTCGCAACCTAGGAAGCCTGTGGGGTGTCTAGAAGACGATAGATTGTGATCTCCTGCTGCTTAAAGTACCTCCTATCTTCCTCATCCACGAGAACTAGATTTAGATAGTACTTGACACTGAATTTGTTGTTTATGTTACGGTAAGTTGGGGTCAGCTCATACGGTGTCTTTTTTTTTAAAGATCCAGCAAATTGCTGGCTTCAATTAGATTTAGCATAAAGTAGCGGAAGAACAATATGAGGAAGATACGAAGATCAAAGAAAAAAAAAACAGCAACCCTATTGGCTGCAGAACAACACTACACTTACAAGGCGGAACGCCATCCATCCACAGCAAGACAACGCAGCTCCGACTCCGGCGAAGAACTACGGAGAACAAAGTAAGGTTGGCATCACGGAAGATCGCCGAACGGACCACCTGTTGCCCGTCATCGTACACCACCGGTGCCCCGCACCGCAGCTTCGACTTCACCACAACAAGCAGCCGAGGTAATGTTATGGACACGCCGGAGAAGAGCCGACTACCACGACCAATGTCACGCCTCCGACAATGCTCACCACCTTCATCGTTGCCACAGAAGCCAAACCGCCTTCATTACCGGACGGACACGACCAAGCAGCACGAACGACATCCCCCACCTATCACTAGTCCCTCTGGCCGGTAAGGAGCTCCTGGAACGATGCCCCAAGAGGTGTGACGCACGTCGCCATCATCGTCCGATCCCAGAGGCTCGCCATCATCGTCCGATCCCAGAGGATCATGGGTTTCCCCCGAGCATCCTTGCGTAGTGGAGCGAGCAGGAACGCCTCAGCGACGTCTTCAAGAAGGAAGCGACGCCCGCAGTCTTCGCCGTCGCTGCCCCGGCCCAAAAACCGGCCGCAAGATCTTCACCCGGGGCTGCACCTCCAACCACCAACCCGAGTCAGACCACCACCACAGGGGCCAGATCCAACAATGACTGGTCAGATTCGGCACCCCGTGCATCAGCTGCAGCCACCCTCGCACGCACCACCGGCCGTGTACCGTCATCCACACGGCCAGCACGCCGCCCAACACCACCTCGCCCGGGAGCCACCGCTTCGGCAACCTCCCACTTCGCCGAGCCTTCGCCTGGACGAGCCCAGATCTGGCCGGCCCGCCAGCATGCACCACCGCGACCCCGCGCCGTCGCCTCACCAAAGCAAGAGCCCAGGACGGGCCGTAGATCTGACGCGACCTCCGCCCCTGCTCCCCGCGCCCAGCCGCGACCTCCGCACCTGCTCGCCGCGCCCGGCCGCGACCTCCGCACCTGCTCGCCGCGCCCGGCCGCGACCTCCGCCCCTGCTCCACGCGCCCAGCCGCGACCTCCGCCGACAGATCGAGGCTGCACTCCCGACCGCCTCCCTGCGCCCGTGCCGAACGCGCGCCCCGGCACCAGCACACCACGAGCTTGCCTCCGCGGACGCACCTCCGCGCACAACGGCCAGCAACAGCATGCCAACCCCCGCCTCCGCCAGATCGAGCCAGCAACAGCTCATACGGTGTCAAGAACAACCTAACCGGAATAGATTCTCCTGCAAAACAATTCAATCAAATACATGCAGCAAACCTACATCAACATCCTCGGAAGCACACCACATGAGAAGGCAGCTAAGCTGTAAGCATCAGATATGATGTAACCACCAGCATCAAGCTCTGAACCATACGCAGTTTTTTTTAAATTGACAGCCCACGGGCAGCCATACTAGTCTACCTCATAAACATCTGAAATAAGGTACATCTTATGTATCACAACGTGCTTTTGTAATAATGCCCTGCAATTGGTCCTAGTTCAAATGTTCAAGAGCATCAGTATTTCGTATATACAAGCCTGGGATCACTGAAAACTAAATTATACCTAGGTACACGGAAATCCATAGCCAAAGACGAGCTCAAATGATCCCTGGTGAACAGTAAATTCAAAAACAAAAGCAAAAAAAAAATGATTTTTTTTGCACATTAAGATGAACAAGTTTTCTATGTGCGTGCAAACTTTCATGACAATATGACATTGGGGGAGCTCGGGGCAGAAAAAACAAAATCAGTGCTCCAAAATCAAAATTTTGAACTTTTCTCAAAACTCTGAATTTGAGCTCCTATGATCATATCACCACAAAAAGTTCCAAGATCTTAGGAAATTCATTAAACTTTAGTGTAAAAAAATTAGATTTTTTTGAATTTTTTTGAATTTACTGTTCATGTGCGGGAGCATGTGAGCTCGGGTGCCGAAACGTCGTCCTCCTGGGTACATTACTACTTTGAGATGTTCAAACATTAATACCAGGTTTTAGTATATTAGATAAACGAATGGAGAAGATTTGCTTTCAAAATATTTAGGTTGGAAAACACTGTCATGAGTACCACAAACTTCAGTTGCTCAAATTTCCCCGTAACCGGGGGCACGGCTAATCGATTGGGTTTAACCCTCTGCAGAGGTCGTACACGTTCCCCACATGACACAACCAACCCCGTTTATCGTTACACACTTGGGTGCACGACTAGGAGGAGATTGTGACGAAGCCTTTCCGTAACAGCCCCCTATACCGACCAAGCCGCCCGCAACATAGGCATGAAGACCTCTCTCCGATGGCGGTCCTGGGGTAGGGTTTCCTGTTAGTACTAAGCTAAGCCAGAGCCCATAGTAGCATGCGGCTGTACTGGAAGCTACATCAGATTGTACTTAGAAGATCTCGGTCTCCTGGGCGGCGGTCCCCACCAAAAACCTGTGTGCAAGACCCCAGTCGAGCGCATTCACTGCAAGACCCCGATGGGCGCAATCACATGTAGACGCTCCCCGTCAATACCATTCCGCCCAGAGAGTAGAAGTAAAATAGTATATAATTTTTGTTTTTCAAAAGTTTTCACAAAATGTTGCCCCAAAAGAGGGCAAGTTTATTCGTTTAAAACTTGTTTGATTCCCAACCCTTTCTTTGTAAGCATGGCTAAGCATAGCTACAAATTCCTAGGGCTTTAGCTAGCAATAGTTGCTTGCAAAACTTTTTAGTAAAACATGCATAATAATAAAAGAGTTCATGCATATTATAAAAATATAGGACAAGGTATGATCCACTGCAACTTGCCTTCGGAGGTGCCACAACATGGATCAACTTGCTCGTAAAATTCTTCGTCACACTCGTCAATCTAACGCAATAAAAATTACTTAAGCACGACATAAACCTTACTGAAAAATTATGCCATGATTTCTAACAGAAAGGTGAGGTAGGTCCAACTTTCATATAATAAACATTTTTTTTACGATTTACAGATTAAAAGATATAGCAAAAATACTCAAATTTTCATTTAAATCAGAATTAAATTTGAAATTGCTCAAAAGTGAAATATTATATTTTTATAATAAACTACATGTTCTAAGCAATCCAGGGATATATTATTTGTTAAAATCGGAGCTGTAGTTTTAAACATATGATTTTCTAAAGTTTCACTCATTTCCTGGAAAAGAAACGAGATAAGGAAAAAAATATCGCCACGTGGCAGAATTATATAGGCGGGTACTGTTTCGTTTTTTTTAACAAAGAAAGAGTGCTGTCCTCACCGGAGATGGAGATGGCCGGCGGCGGTGGCGACTAGGGCATGGCAGGATCCGGCGATGCAGGGGTCTCTGGCGAAGGGCGCGAGGTGGACGGGAAAGAGAAAGCCGAGGGAAACTCGCTGGACACCAAAACGCGCTCGGACCAGTCCTCTGGTGATCGTGGCGAGTAGCCGGAGATGGACGGAGCTCCCAGCGGCGTGGCGCCCGCGGACAGCATGCTCCGGTGTTGTAAATCGATGAATCAACATGTCAAATATGTGTGCCGTGAGGTGATCTAAAGAAAGGAAGAAGGAACTGGGCTTGGGATGCCCGGACATCGACGTAACCTTCGACGGACGACGGCTGCTGTACGAAACACCGACGAGAGATGCCGTCGATTGAGAGGGGGAGGGCTCTCGCAGGGTGAGGGCTTCGGTTGACGGGATCATGGGCATCGTCCTAGGCTTTTATAGAGGGTCAGGGGAAGCGGGAGGTGAGCGGGGCGTCATTGGATTTTTATGGCGTTAATGGCGGCCGTTTCCAGTGCGTTTCTGCTGCATTTGCTTGCACTTAAGAGAGGAGAGGGAGTCAAGGGAGTGGAGAGTGATCGTGGGAGACGGTTCCGGAGATCTTGGGAAGTGGGGAAGGAAAGGGGAGGCGATGGCCATGGCGTAATGTGCGTTGTGTCTGTGTACGTGAGCGTACTGGAGGTGGAGGTAGAGGTAGAAGAAGACCTTAGTGGGCTCAGCCCAATAGGATTTAGTAATTATTTATTTAGATGCGCCAAAAGTTTTATTAAAACAGAAAAAAAATGTTTACGTTAACTTAAATATTATTTAGAGTCCACGAAAAATATTTTAAGAATTTAAACAAATTCATTTTGTGCACAAACTACTATTAACACTTTATGGACATAATTGAATTACTCAAAAATTCAATTTAGATTTTTGCAAATTTCCCAAATGATAATTGTGCAGTATTAAATATTTACAAATATATTTTTGGATAAGTCACATTATCTCCTCTCATTAAATTCATTTGAATAATTTGGAAATATTTAAATTGCATTAAAATTCCAAATAAGATCCAATTTCAAATGGAACTCCAAAATTCAAAGAACATCAAATGAAATATTCTTCCACCACATTTGAGAAAGTCGTTTTATTCTCACTCCATAATATTGAATGTGGTTTTCGGAATATTTCAAATGAGTCAAAAGGAATTGAACACCCTTTGAATTGTTGAATAAACTTTCCAACCATAGTTTTTTTTGGATAAAGTGTTATCCAACTTCTATAACATGATTAGGAAAAGTTCAAACAAGGACTCAAAAGTTTTGATTTCCCTGAAAATCATAGCAGTTCAATCAATATCATCTTATTATTAACATTCCAAAATTTTGGGATGTTACAAACTACCAACTTAAAAGAAATCTCGTCCTCGAGATTTGCAAAGGCTAGCATGAATTTGGTTACTTCCCTAGGGCTTGGTCATATTATCTGCTTGCTTGCGGCTTATTCTTTTGCTTCCTGTCTTGAGAGAATGTTTCCTGTTACTATAATTTCCTGTATTCCAGTTCTTCAGCATACCTATGTCAGAGGCTTTTGGCACCATTCTAGACTCTCTGCTGATTTGTCGTATGACCCAATTATCCTTCCAGGGTGTACGGGTGCTACCACCCTTAAGAACAAACTTGTGGGGATTTCCACAATTTCTTTATTCCATGATGGTTCTTCATCAACTCATGTGTGTAAGAACTGAGCTTTTCCTCAAAAGGACAAAATCTGCTTAAAATCAACAAATTCCAGAACTACCTATCGAGACTCTCATGGTGGTCGATAGCTTCCGATGGAACTCCTTGAAGATCTTCACATTCTTCCTCACCGCTCATTTTACGTTAGGCACGACTGCTTTCTATAAGGGTAATACGCCTTACCATTCTATGGTTTTAGGCTTGTCGCATCGACACTCTACTATGGTTTCAAGTCTCTCTGATTTTCCAATCAAACATATGGAAGTATATAATGAGAGTCTCCGGTATGGGGGCCAATCCATCCCGTACTCAAATCATTACTTCATATGTAGACAGGTGAATCACGTATTCTAACACTCGGTCTTTCTCACTCCCCTTTAAGAGGTCTTCACCTGCAAAACTAGTAAAAAGCTTTTGGGTGACGTTGACTACACAGTTTGTGCTAAAAAAAACTTGCATCCGTGAAATAGTGAATTTTCCTTGTAAAAGAGTTGTGTTCTCCTTGCAAATGGTAAATCTCTTCTTAGAAGATATGATATGATATGATATGATACATCTATGAACGGTGCATGTGGTGTTCCTTAATCACATGATCTCTAGAATGGTCTTCCGCTCTTAACCTGTCAAACCTTGTTATCCAACTAACTTCACTTGGATTATACTAAGCGTTGAGAATACAATACATCATTTATAAAAAGAAAGTAACCACACTTTATTGTCTTAATTATTCCATAACATGGTTTCCATGGTTACATAATTGATGACTAATGAAATAAAAACTCACTTCGAACTCCTCTCTACCTTCACATTCTCTTTTTGGCCTTCTTCTCATTGAGGCATTGATTTTGGTAATGTCCAGGTTCCTTGCATTTATAACAAATCACCTTTGAAGTGTCCTTCTCCTTCTTTACTGTACTGCTGGTCAAGGCTTCTTGATTAGTCCGAGTGGAATCTTTGGGGTCCATGGTGCATCTAACAAGCTCGTTGATGTAGGGCTCCTTCCTCTTCTTGGACTTGATTCTCTTCACCTTTGGCTTTTCCTTAGCTAATATGGTAGCTATCTCCTAGGGATCTTACTCTATTTCAATCGATTCAACTTCATGTGCATATTCCTTTTTCTTATCCTTTTGAGAACAAGAGTTAGATTTGTGCCCTTCTTTACCACATGAGTGGCATGATCTGAGAAGACTATCTGGTTCTCTAGGGAATCGCTCTTCATTTACGACCTTCCATGATATGGTGGTCTCCTGTGAGGCTTCCTCGGGTGTTACTTGCTTCCTTTCCTTACTCTGTTGGACTTTCCTTTGCACTTCTAGGAAAATCTTACATTGCACGGGGTAGTGATCGGTTCCCTCGCATAAGAAACAAGTCACATGAATGGTAGGGCATCCTTCGGCTGGATGGTTCCCTTCACAATTTGGGCATTGATCATTATGTCCCTCGGTAAGATGTCCTTCTCCGCAAATTCTACAATACTTCTTTGTATCTTTGCTTGTTTTCTTCTGATCTCGTATGACAAGACGAGATTGAAGTAGAAACTTCTTGAATTGTTCCCAAGTGATTGCCTTTTGGGTTTTATCGATGGCTATACGCATCTTCCACCAAGCGTTAACCTCTCGAATGAAATACCGTGAAGCATATTTCACCTTCTTCTTTGGTTTTACCTTGGCTTCTTTAATTACTCTTTCTATATTCCGAATCCATTCTTCTGCTTTTGAATGTGTCACTTGTCCCATCAAAATAATTTTGTCCATCTATGGGGTTTAAGGTTTGGCCAGAGAGGAGATTGAGTTTTAGATAGCAAGGAGGAAGACTACACATACAATCAATCATTGAACAACTCATATATCTTCGTTTTCTAACGTTTATAATAGGCTCGTTTACTACGGTTTCATCACGAAGTCTTCAATCCTTCATTTCTTAAAAGTCTTCAGTGCATGACGCTTCACCCGTGTGAAGGTTTTCTGTTAATCATCTGTAACTTGCACCTTGCACCTCTCAAGGTTGAATAAATAGTACCTACAGAATTCTTATCCTAATAACGCAAGATTTTAAATCATGCAACTCAAATGACAAAAAAAATCAAATCAATGGCGAAGAACTCGAACAAACTCCAAATTCACTCATAGATTTCAAACAAACAATTCCTATGGTACCTTCATCCACATGAGTTGGCATGCTCGGGTACACTACTTGCATACTTTCGTTTATTTCACAACTCTCATGGTGGGCTTGGATACTATTTGAATCGTGTGGGATATTCCTTGGTAGTGGTAATCTTCAGCTTCTTCCCAGCCATCTTAGTCTTGAGTGTCTTCGGTTCTTCTTCAACCTCTTGGATATAGGCTTCGGTATCGTAGAGTTGTTTGCTTAGATGTTGTTCCCGTGAAGTCCCATGTTCTTCTAAATATTATTTAGTGCTCTTAAAATTCCATATCACATATCCGTGTCAAGGTCATTGGTCATCTAAGTTTTTGAAAGCAGATGAGAACTCAATAAAGAAAACAAGAGGATACAAGAATACTATCAATACTACTGAAAATATAAGTTGTTCCTATCAAGGTCTTCCTATATCTAAGCCATTTTCTAGGGTCACGTCCTACAGTCAACGTATACTCTGATACCATTTTGTAACGACCCGGATTTGGTAGAATCCAAGTCTCTGTGCTTACTGTGCTATCCCTGGATCGTAGCTAGCACTCAGTAACAATAATGAATATCAGTAAGACATACATCATTTTACTACAACGATAGATCCAGAGTTAAGCAGTTACATACCATTGGCACGGCTCAATGTCGACACATAATACAACGGAATAATACGTAGTCGCTAAGTTAGGGCTCCATCAATGCCACTGGGCTCATTGAGTGTAGACCATAACCCTATCGTCTCTTAATCTGTCGAGATCTACACATGACAGGGGCAGATGAGTACATGGAATGTACTCGCAAGTTGCAAAGGGAAGTATAACAGAATATATATGCAGGGTAAGTATTGGTGGAGGTTTTGTTTGCATAAAGCCAATTTTGCCCTATACTAAATTTTTATAAAACTTTCTTTGAAATCAAAATAATTTTTAGTATAAAATATAGGAGTGAGACATTTGGATATACGCACCAAAGCTCATTCTCCGATTTAGGAAAAACATACATAGGGTTGAAGCGAAACACATTCCCTGTGCTCAATCCTCAACCTAAACCCATAAATCAGATTTTTTTTAAAAGAGAGGGGGGATTCTTCTTCAGTCCAAGTCTTCAGTTGCTCAAATTTGCTCGTAACCGGGGGCACGGCTAATCGATTAGGTTTAACCCTCTGCAGAGGTCATACATGTTCCCCACATGACACAACCAACCCCGTTTATCGTTACACACTTTTGTGCACGACTAGGAGAAGATTGTGATGAAGCCTTTCCGTAACAGCCCCCTATACCGACCAAGCCGCCCGCAACTTAGGCATGAAGGCCTCTTTCCGATGGCGGTCCTGGGGTAGGGTTTATTGTTAGTACTAAGCTAAGCCAGAGCCCATAGTAGCATGCGGCTATACTGAAAGCTACATCAGATTGTACTTGGAAGATCTCGGTCTCCTGGGCGGCGGTCCCCACCAAAAACCTGTGTGCAAGACCCCAGTCGGGCGCATTCACTGCAAGACCCCGATGGGCGCAATCACTTGTAGACGCTCCCGTCAATACCATTCCGCCGAGAGAGTAGAAGTAAAATAGTATATAATTTTTGTTTTTTAAAAGTTTTCACAAAATGTTGCCCCAAAAGAGGGCAAGTTTATTCATTTAAAACTTGTTTGATTCCCAACCCTTTCTTTGTAAGCATGGCCAAGCATAGCTACAAATTCCTAGGGCTTTAGCTAGCAATTGTTGCTTGCAAAACTTTTTAGTAAAACATGCATAATAATAAAAGAGTTCATGCATATTATAAAAATATAGGACAAGGTACGATCAACTGCAACTTCCTTCGGAGGTGCCACAACACAGATCTACTTCCTCGTAAAATTCTTCGTCACACTCGTCAATCTAACACAATAAAAATTACTTAAGCACGACATTCAAAAAGCAAACATTGACATAGCAAACATGCAAGCAACATCATCGAGTGAAAAGCCAAAACACAATTCATGTCGGTACTAGCAAGTCACCCTTCATTGGACTCGAGTCTATGCAATCGAAAATTTGGTTCATATAGTTGAATGTCATAGGGTTCAAGTTAAGGGTTTTAATTAATAATTTCTAACCCCAAATTTTTGTGGTGGTAACAAAGGATCAGAGAGGTCTCTGAGGATCTATCCAAGGAGTTTTAGCTAAGAATCAAATTCATTCTAATGAAGTTACTAAATGACGATCCAAGAAGGTCAAATTAAGGGGTTTATGTCAAAACAGTGACTAAACCTTGCTGAAAAATTATGCCATGATTTCTAACAAAAAGGTGAGGTCCTAAGGTCCAACTTTCATATAATAACATTTTTTTACGATTTACTGATTAAAAGATATAGCAAAAATACTCAAATTTTCATTTAAATCAAAATTAAATTTGAAATGTGAAATATTATATTTTTATAATAAACTACATGTTCTAAGCAATCCAGGGATATATTATTTGTTAAAATCGAAGCTGTAGTTTTAAAGATATGATTTTCTAAAGTTTCACTAATTTTCTGGAAAAGAAACGAGATAAGGAAAAAAGATCGCCACGTGGCAGAATTATATAGGCTGGTACTATTTCGTTTTTTTAACAAAGAAAGAGTGCTGGCCTCACCGGAGATGGCGATGGCCGGCGGCGGTGGCGACTAGGGCATGGCGGGATCCGGCGATGCAGGGGTCTCCGGCGTAGGGCGCGATGTGGACGGGGAAGAGGAAGCCGAGGGAAACTCCCTGTACACCAAAATGCGCTCGGACCCGTCCTCTGGTGATCGTGGCGAGTAGCCGGAGATGGACGGAGCTCCCAGCGGCGTGGCGCCCGCGGACAGCGTGCAACATGTCAAATATGTGTGTCGTGAGGTGATCTAAAGAAAGGAAGAAGGAACTGGGCTTGGGATGCCCGGACATCGACGTAACCTTCGACGGACGACGGCTGCTGTACGAAACACCGACGAGAGATGCCGTCGATTGAGAGGGGAGGGCTCTCACAGGGTGAGGGCTTCGGTTGAGGGGATCATGGGCATCGTCCTAGGCTTTTATAGAGGGTCAGGGGAAGTCGGAGGTGAGCGGGGCGTGATCGGATTTTTATGGCGTTAATCGCGGCCGTTTCCAGTGCGTTTCTAGTGCATTTGCTCGGACTTAAGAGAGGAGAGGGAGTCAAGGGAGTGGAGAGTGGTCGTGGGAGACGGTTCCGGAGATCCTGGGAAGTGGGGAAGGAAAGGGGAGGCGATGGCCATGGTGTGATGTGCGTTGTGCCTGTGTACGTTGTGCCTATGTAGTGCGCGTACTGGAGGTGGAGGTAGAGCTAGAAGAAGACCTTAGCGGGCTCAGCCCAATAGGATTTAGTAACTATTTATTTAAGTGCGCCAAAAGTTTTATTAAAACAGAAACAAAAATGTTTACATTAACCTAAATATTATTTAGAGTCCATGAAAAATATTTTAAGAATTTAAACAAACTCATTTTGTTCACAAACTATTATTAACACTTTATGGACATAATTGAATTACTCAAAAATTCAATTTAGAGTTTTGCAAATTTCCCAAATGATAATTGTGCAGTATTAAATATTTCCAAATATATTTTTGGAGAATTCACATTATCTCCTCTCATTAAATTCATTTGAATAATTTGGAAATATTTAAATTGCATTAAAATTCCAAATAAGATCCAATTTCAAATGGAACTCCAAAATTCAAAGAACTCCAAATGAAATATTCATCCACCACATTTGAGAAAGTCATTTTATTCTCACTCCATAATATTGAATGTGATTTTCAGAATATTTCAAATGAGTCAAAAGGAATTGAACGTCCTTTGAATTGTCGAATAAACTTTCCAACCATAGTTTTTTTTTTTGGATAAAGTGTTATCCAACTTCTATAACATGGTTAGGAAAAGTTCAAACAAGGACTCAAAAGTTTTGATTTCCCTGAAAATCATAGCAGTTCAATCAATATCATCTTATTATTAACATTCCAAAATTTGGAAAATTTTGGGATGTTACAGCTACTCAAGACTGTCGAAGTCATGTCGTTTATTTTATCTTCAAGACTTATCTTTGAACCGAATAATTGTTATTTCGTTCAGAAGTTGTGTAAGAACATTATCACTAGATTATGTTTAATAAGCGACAGTTATTCTTAATAAGTCTGAAAATAATAGTTGTTCAAATTATTATAAGAATGTGTTTTTTATTTACCTCTATTGTTGGTGGTTTATTCATGATGATCTTGAATGTAATTGAATATCTATAACATTAATGCTAAACGTCTTGAGAAGACTGATAACAGCACTTAAATGTGGCACTGTTGTCTTGGTCATATCGGAAACTAACGTATGCAAAAACTCCATATAGATGGATTATTGGAATCTTTTGATTTTGAATCGATAGACAAAATACATAGTGATGTATGTGGTCCGATAAACAAACCAGGGCGCGGTGAATACTTATACTTCACTAATGATTTGAGTAGATATGATCTACTTGATGAAACATAGAGTCTAAAACATTTGAAAAGGTTCAAAGAATTTCAGAATGAAGTTAAGAATCAACTTGACAAAAGATAAAAGGTTCTTCGATCATGAAGAAGTATATCTAAGTCATGAGTTTAGCAAACATCTGAATAATTGTGGAACTGTTTCATAAATTTACCGATCTGCTTTTATTATTGGGGATATACACTTGAAACAGCAACATATGCACTAAACAGAGCACCGTCTAATAGTCTGGCAAGACGACACTATATGAGTTATGGAATACTCGATCCAGACAAATGCGAATTTGTAGGTTATCCCAAAGAGACACTTGGGTATTCCTTCTACCAAAAGTTCAAGGACAAAGTGTTTGTCGCAAAGAATGAACACTTTCTCGAGAAGGAATTTCTCGCTAAAGAAATAAGTGAGAGGATAGTACAGCTTGACGAGATTACTGAATCTCCAGCGAAAGTAAGCAGGACTAACGAACCGGAAGTTGTTCCGGAAGTTGTCCGCACAACTGAACTGGAAGTTACTACACTAGCTATAGAAACTCCACCTAAGCCTGTAATTGAACTGCGTAGGCCAGGAAGAGTTATCGAACCTCCTGAATGGTTTCACAATGAAATATTAATCTTAGAAGAAGATGAACCTGCGCACTACAAGGAAGCGATGGCGGCGACCAACTCAAAATAATGGCTTAAAGCCATGAAATCCAAAATGGAGTCCATGTACGAAAAACAAGTTTGGAACTTGGTTAAACCTCCAAAGGGTGTAAAACCCATGTAAATGGATCTTCAAAAGAAAAAAAACGGATGCGGATGGTAAACCAACTATCTATAAAGCAAGGCTAGTTGCGGAAGGGTTTTCGCAAATTGGGGAGTTGATTATGATAAAACTTTCTCACCAATAGCCATGCTGAAGTCTGTGCGGATTATAATGGCAAATTGCTGCATATTTCAATTATGAGATATGGCAGATGGATGTCAAAACTACATTCCTAAATGGATATCTTCAAGAGGATGTATATATGATGCAGCCAGGAGGTTTTGTCGATCCTAAGGATGCAGGAAAGGTGTGCAAGCTTCAAAGGTCTATCTATGGTTTGAAGCAAGTATCAAGGAGCTGGAAGCAACATTTTGATGAAATGGTTAAAAAAAATTAGGTTCATTAAGATGATGAAGAATCTTGTGTATATAAGATGTTTAGTGGGAGCTCTATAGCTTTTCTAACCTTATATGTAGATGACATATTGTTGATTGGAAATGATGTAAGGTTTCTTAGCACAATAAAAGATTCATTGAAGAGTGTGTTTTCGATGAAAAGACTTAGGCGAAGCAGCTTATATATTAGACATAAAGATCTAGAGAGATAGATCAAGATGTCTAATTGTGCTAAGCCAAATCACGTACATTGACAAGGTTTTAAATGGATAAAACAAAGAAAAAAATTCTCCCAATGTCACATGGCACGACACTTAGCAGAAATCAATGTTCTAAGACAGTTGATGAGTGTGTCCAGATGAGTGGAGTTCCATATGCCTCGGCAATTGGATTTATCATGTATGCCATGATATTTACAAGACCAGATGTTTCTTATGCACTAAGTGTTAGTAGCAAGTACCAAATTGATCCTGGAGTGACTCAATGGGTAGCTGTCAAAATATTGTTAAGTACCTCATATGGACAGAGGACTTGTTCCTTGTCTATGGATGCGATGAAGAGCTCGTTGTAAATGGTTACACGAACACTAACTTCATGACTGATATAGATGACTATCGGACTATGTTAGGATAATAGTTTGAAATAGTTTCAAGCAAGAACACTATTGTGGATTCTACAGAGAAAGGAGAATATATTGAGGCTTCAGAAGCTTCGAAGGAGGAAGTTTGGATCAAGAAGTTTCTTGATAAAGTTAATGTGGTCCCAAGTGCAATGAACTCAATAGCACTATATTGTGATATAGTGATGCCATTGATCAAGCAAAGGAACCAAAATCACACATGAAGACCAGACATAACAAGCGCAAGTATCACATGGATTTGAATGTGTCAGACCCGATGACGAAGGCTCTACCACGAGCAAAACATGAGTAACACCCGATAGCCATAGGTGTTAAAGAAACTATGTAACTAGATTATTGACTCTAGTCAAGTGGGAGTCTGTTGGAAATATGCCCTAGAGGCAATAATATTGTATTATTATATTTCCATGTTCATAATTAAGAGTTTATAATCTATGTTATAAATGCTATGATCCTGAATATGCGATTCAGTGGAAAACTCATATGCACGTGTGGAATGATAAACGATAAAATAAGATTCCTGGTCTCGCCTCTAAGACTAGCTCAAGTGTTGTTGGTGAGCATGTTTTCTGGATCTTAGGATATCGTTAAGTGTAACGATAGTCCTAAAACAACATTGAGAGTATGACGTTAGAAGAACGATCATATTGAATCGACCCAAACTTGTTTGTTATACTTTGAGATAATATCGTCAGAAGTCAATTGTTATAACATGGAGAGTTAACGTGTGATTTAGTTCCTTACACCATGAGAGTATTGTAGTCACTTCTTACCATACGATGAACTTTGGGGTTGCTCAAACATCATCTGTAACACGGTGATCATAACGACAACTTACAGGTTTATCAGAAAGTTTGACAAGGGACTAGATAGCTCGAGAGTGTGATTTGCTCCTCAGACCATGTAGAGATATTCTTAGGGCCCTCTTGATGTGATGGCATCCGTCATCGTCTGGCCAGACACAGGTGACTAGGTCACGGGGATGCCGGAACATGTCAATGAGAAAGAAGAGCAAAATCGGTAACGATGAGACCGGTATAGTGAGCATGTGTATGACTCAAGAGGATACTGATATATCTCACCTCAGGTTTTGTAAAGTATCTTGAAGAAAAGGGAATAGCACATGATAACGAAAGGTTCACTCGAATAACATCTGTGTACTCATAGGGATCGATATGGACGTCCATGGTTCCGCTATTGGTCATTGAACGAAAGGGTTTTTTGTTCATGCCTATGTTTTTCTGAAGCTACAGGGTCACAAGCTTAAGGTAATCACGATCTGCTGAGTGTTAGTAGGACAGGAGTGATGAGAAAATATTTATGAAATAGTTTCATTAATATTCAAAATAGTTTCGAGAGGAACCGGAAGTGTTTCGGGGTCACCGGAAGGATTTCGGGGTTTACCGGGTAATACCAATAAATTATATATAGGTGGAAATAGTTTCCGGTGATGTTAAATTAATATTAAAAGGCTCTAAATATGATTAGGAGGCTTTTATATTTATTTAAATATCAACGAGCCTTAAAAGGCCAAGTGGTGGAAAGCTACTTGGGCCACTTGGGCCCATATAGGAGGTGGCACCCCTTCCCCCTTGTGGAAGGAAGGGGGAGGCTGAATTGGAGGGGGTTTCCCCCTCCTCTTGGCCGGCCAAGGGGGGGAACTTTCCCCCTTGTGTGGCGCCCCCTCCCCCTCGTCCAACCTATATATACTAGAGGTTTTGGCACTTTTGAAGACACAAGTTTTGGAGCTTCCTCTAGTTCTCTATTTCTAGTTCTAGTTGATCCAATTAGAGCTAGACCTAGATCCTCTAATCCTCATAATTAGAAGCCTATTGTAGTTCTAATCTCCTCCCTCTAATTCTTCGGCGATGATTAGCTTTGGACGGCGAAGCGCTGCCGGGTCGTGAAGACAGTATGCTTGCAATCTGTAGAGAGGTCGTGCTTTCGCTCTTCCGTTCGAGGGATCGTTCATCGACGGTTCGAGGGACTTCAAGTACGATCTACACTGACTTGTCTTCTTCCACTACAACTCAGAGTTGATAACGATCCGATCCAAACCGGTATTGCATCTTCATAGTGTTCCTGGTTGATCGTAGGACGGATTTTTTTTGTTTTCTGCTACGTTTCCCAACAGGGTATCCTTGGATCTCCTAGCTTCTTAGGTATTTTTCCTTTGGAAGAATAATTTGCAAGCATAGTGGAAATTTCAGCCTCAAGTATTTTCCTTTTATTAGTAATGATGTCTTTCATGTATTTAGCATAAGGAGGCATTTTCATAGCATCAGTCAAAGGTACTTGCAAGAATAAAGGTCTAAGCAATTCAACAAAACGATTGAAAGCATCATCATCTTTGGACTTAGTAGCTTTACTAGGAAAAGGCATGGGTTTCTGAACCCATGGTTCTCTTTCACTACCATGATTCCTAGCAACAAAGTCTCTTTTATCATATCTTTTATTTTTAGGAGGTGGGTCATCAAGCTCAATTTCAAGTTCTATTTCCACATCATTATCAGGTTCATTGTCATTAGGTGGAGCATCTACATGATCATCTTTAGCATCATTATTATCATTATCGCTAGGTAAATGCTCATCACCAGATTGTGTCTTAGCATCAGAAATAGAAGCATTATTAGGATTCTCAGCAGGCTTTTCTGTAACAGGTTCACTAGAAGCATGCAAAGTTTTATTCTTACTCCTTTTCTTTTTCTTCTTAGCTGAACTAGGTGCACTGTCATTAATTATCTGAGAATCTTGTTCAACTCTTTTAGGATGACCCTTAGAATACAAAGGTTCCCGAGTCATTCTACCGCATCTAGTCATTACTCTAACAACATGATCATAATTTTTATTAGACATTTCCTTAATCAAATCATTTTGTTATTTAGAAACTTGTTCAAGTTGAGTGTGAACCATATAATAATGTTTGCATAAGCCCTTAATATCATTGGAAATTCTAACAAGCACATCAATCAAGCATTCAATCATAAAAGAATCACGTTTCAATTGATCACTTATTTGCATATTGAAATTTTCTTGTTTAACGATGAAGTTATCAAATTCATCTAAGCACTGACTTGGAGATTTATTATAAGATATATCACCCTCATCAAACCTATAGAGAGAATTTACCTCTACTACCTGTATTGGGATATCAAGTCCATGTATTTCTTCGATAGGTGGTAGATTCTTAACATCTTTATATTTAATACCTTTCTCTTTCATATATTTCTTAGCTTCTTGCATATCTTCTAGACTGAGGAATAGAATACCTCTTTTCTTCGGAGTTGGCTTCAGTGGTGGTTCAGGAAGTGTCTAATCATCAGCATTTCCCAAAAAAGTTATTTAATAATTGCTGAGCTTGTTCAACTGTTCTTTCCCTGAAAACACAACTAGCACAACTATCTAGGTAGTCCCTAGAAGCATCGGTTAGCCCATTATAAATGATATCAAGTATTTCATTTTTCTTAAGGGGGTGATCAGGCAAAGCATTTAATAATTGGATAAGCCTCCCCCAAGCTTGAGGGAGATGCTCTTCCTGAAGTTGCAGAAAGTTGTATATTTCCTATAAGGCAGCTTGTTTCTTATGAGCAGGAAAATATTTTTCAGTGAAATAATAAATCATATCCTGGGGACTACGCACACAACCAGGAGTAAGATCATTAAACCATACTTTAGCATCACCCTTTAATGAGAAAGGAAACAACTTAAGGATATAATAGTAGCAAATCTTTTTCTCTTGAGAAAATAAAGTGGCAATTTCATTCAATTTAGTAAGATGTGCGACAACGGTTTCAGATTCAAGCCATGAAAAGGATCATATTCTACCAAAGTGTAGGATCAAAAGTATGTCTAGAGGGGGGTGATTAGACTACTTGACCAAATAAAAACTTATCCTTTTCCCAATTTTAATTGTAGGCAAGTTTTAGCAATTCTACCAAGTCAAGCTACACCCTACACATGCAAGTCTAAGAGTTGTGCAGCGGAAAGTAAAGACTTTGCATATGAACGTAAAGGAGGGACCGGAGAAATCGAACGCAATGAAGACACGGAGATTTTTGGCGTGGTTCCGGTAGGTGGTGCTATCGTACGTCCACATTGATGGAGACTTCAACCCACGGAGGGTAATGGCTGTGCGAGTCCACAAAGGGCTCCACCCACGAAGGGTCCATGAAGAAGCAACCTTGTCTATTCCACCATGGCTTACGTCCACGAAGGACCAGCCTCACTCTGGGTAGTGATGGGAACGTAGCATGAAAATCAAAAAAATTCCTACGAATCACCCAAGATCTAATCTATGAGATGCATAGAAACGAAAGGGGAGAATGTGTCTATGTACCCTCATAGACCGTTAAGCGGAAGCGTATATCATGCGGTTGATGTAGTCATACTCGTCACGATCCAATCGCGATCCAATCCGATCAAGCACCGAACGGACGACACCTCCGTGTTCAGCACACATGCGGCTTGATGACGTCTCTGCCTTCTTGATCCAGCAAGCAAGGACGGAGAAGTAGATGGGATCGCCGGCAGCACGACGGCGTGGCGGCGATGGTGGTGGAGTGGTGCCGGCAGGGCTTCGCCGAGCGCTGCCGAAACTACTAGCGGAGGAGGAAACGGAGCAGCGGGAGAGGGAGGGGTTGCGCCAAGGCTTGGGGGTTCGGCTGCCCTCCCTCCCCTCCACTATATATAGGAGCAAGGGGGAGGGGGCGCCGGCCCTAGCCCCTCATCCAAGGGAGGGGGCGGCGGCCCTAGGGGGAGGAGTCCACCCTCCCCAAGGCACCTCCTAGGTGCCTTGCCCCTTAGGGTTTCCTCTCCCCTAACCGCATGGGCCCTTGGGGATCTGGTGCGCCTGGCCCATGTAGGCCATGGCGCCTCCCCTCAGCCCATGCTAGCCTCCGGGAGTGGTGGGACCCACTGGTTGTCCCCCCGGAACCCTTTGGTGCCCCGGTACACTGCTCCGGAATGGTCTTATTCGGGTTCCAGAAAAGTTCGGGTTCCAGAAAAGTTCGGGGATCCAGTCAATAACCAACAGCGAAACCTGGATGCCCATATTGGTTCCTACATATTCCATGAAGATCTTTTATTGGTTGAACCACGATGTCGAGGATTCAGTTAATCCCGTATGCAATTCCCTTTGTCCAGCGATATGTTACTTGCCCGAGATTCGATCGTTGCTATCTCTGTACCTAGTTCAATCTCGTTACCGGCAAGTCTCTTTACTCGTTCCATAATACAAGATCCTGTGACTAACTCATTAGCCACATTGCTTGCAAGCTCTTTACGATGTTGTATTACTGAGAGGGCCCAGAGATATCTCTCCGTCATACGGAGTGACAAATCCCAGTCTTGATCCATGCCAACCCAACAGACACCTTCAGAGATACTTGTAGAGCATCTTTATGATCACCCAGTTACGAAGTGACATTTGATAGCACACAAGGTAATCTCTGATATCCGGGAGTTGCATGATCTCATGGTCTTAGGAATAGATACTTGACATGAAGAAAGCTGTAGCAATAAACTAAAGTGATATGATCATATGCTAAGCTTATGGTTGGGTCTTGTCCATCACATCATTCTCCTAATGATGTGATCCCGTTATCAAATAACAACTCATGTCTATGGTTAGGAAACCTTAACCATCTTTGATCAACGAGCTAGTCTACTAGGGGCTCACTAGGGACACGGTGTTGTTTATGTATCCACACATGTATTTAAGTTTCCGGTCAATACAATTCTAGCATGAATAATAAACATTTATCATGAACAAGGAAATATGATAATAACCAATTTATTATTGCCTCTAGGGCATATTTCCAACAGTCTCCCACTTGCACTAGAGTCAATAATCTAGTTTACATCATAATGAATCTAACACCCATGGAGTCCTGGTGCTGATCATGTTTTGCTTCTGGAATAGGTTTAGTCAACGGGTGCCACATTCAGATCTGTATGTACTTTGCAAAGTTCTATGTCTCCCTCCTTGATGTAAGCACGGATGGAGTTGAAGCGGCGTTTGATGTGCTTGGTCTTCTTGTGAAACCTGGGCTCCTTGGCAATGGCAATAGCACCAGTTTTGTCACAAAAGATAGTCATTGGATCCGATGCACTAGGTATAACTCCCAGATCGGATATGAACTCCTTCATCCAGACTCCTTGCGCTGCTTCCGAAGCAGCTATATATTCCGCTTCACATGTAGATCCCGCTATGACGCTTTACTTGGAACTACACCAACTGACTGCTCCACCATTCAATATAAATACGTATCCGGTTTGAGACTTAGAGTCATCCGGATCTGTGTCGAAGCTAGCATCGATGTAACCCTTTACGACAAGCTCTTCGTCACCTCCATAAATGAGAAACATGTCCTTAGTCCTCTTCAGGTACTTAAGGATATTCTTGACGGCTGTCCAGTGATCTACTCCCGGATCACTTTGGTACCTCCCTGCCAGACTTATGGCAAGGCACACATCAGGTTTGGTACACAACATGGCATACATTATAGAGCCTATGGCTGAGGCATAGGGGATGACTTTCATCCTTTCTCTTTCTTCTGCCGTGGTCGGGCTTTGAGTCTTATTCAACTTCACACCTTGAAACACAAGCAAGAACCCTTTCTTTGACTGGTCCATTTTGAACTTCTTCAAAATCTTGTTCAAGGTATGTGCTTTGTGAAAGTCCTATTAGGCGTCTTGATCTATCTCTATAGATTTTAATGCCCAATATGTAAGAAGCTTCACCCAGGTCCTTCATTGAAAAACTCTTGTTCAAATAACCTTTTATGCTTTCTAGAAATTCTATATCATTTCCAATCAACAATATGTCATCCACATATAATATTAGAAATGCTACAGAGCTCCCACTCACTTTCTTGTAAATACAAGCTTCTCCGTAAGTTTGTATAAAACCAGAAGCTTTGATCACCTCATCGAAGCGTATATTCCAACTCTGAGATGCTTGCACCAGTCCATAAATGGATCGCTGGAGCTTGCATACCTTGTTAGCATCCTTAATTAGGATTGACAAAACCTTCCGATTGCATCATATACAACTCTTCCTTGAGGAACCCATTAAGGAATGCTGTTTTGACGTCCATTTGCCAGATTCGTAATCATAAAATGCGGCAATTGCTAACATAATTCTAACAGACTTAAGCATCGCTACGGGTGAGAATGTCTCATCGTAGTCAACCCCTTGAACTTGTCGGAAACCCTTTGCGACAATCGACCTTTATAGACGGTGATATTACCATCAACGCCTGTCTTCTTCTTAAAGGTCCATTTATTCTCAATGGCCTGCCGGTCATCGGGCAAGTCCACCAAAGTCCATACTTTGTTTTCATACATGGATCCTATCTCGGATTTCATGGCGTCAAGCCATTTGTCGGAGTCCGGGCTCATAATTGCTTCTTCATAGTTCGTAGGTTCACCGTAGTCTAACAACATGACTTCCATGACAGGATTACCGTACCACTCTGGTGCGGAACGTACCCTGGTCGACTTACGAAGTTCAGTAGTAACTTGATCCGAAGTTTCATGATCATCATCATTAGCTTCCTCTCCGGCTGGTGTAGGTGATACGTCTCCAACGTATCTATAATTTTTGATTGTTCCATGCTATTATAGTATCAATCTTGGATGTTTTATATGCAATTATATATCATTTTTTGGGACTAACCTATTAACCTAGTGCCCAGTGCCAGTTGCTGTTCAGAGAAACAGTACCAAATGAAGTCCAAATGCCACGAAACTTTTTGGAGATTTTTTTCTGGACAAAAGAGACATTGGAAGCTTCGGGAGGAGGCCAGTAGCCTCACGGAGGCTTCACAAGGCAACAGGGCGCGCCCCCGGGGGGGGCGGGGCGCCGTGTTGCCTTGTGGGGCCCACGTGACTCCGTTTGACCTATTTCCACTTCTATAAATTCACAAATATTGGGAAACCATCAGGGAGCCAAAAGAAATAACCTTTCCGCCGCCGCAAGCCTCTGTTCTTCTGCGATCCCATCTGGAGGCCTTTTCCGGTACTCTGCCGGAGGGGGAATCGATCACGGAGGGCTTCTACATCAACCTTGCTGCCCTTCCGATGATGTGTGAGTAGTTTACCACAGACCTACGGGTCCATAGCTAGTAGCTAGATGGATTCTTCTCTCTCTTTGATCTTCAATACAATGTTCTCCTTGATGTTCTTGGAGTTCTATCCGATGTAATCTTCTTTTGCGGTGTGTTTGTTGGGATCCGATGAATTGTGAGTTTATGATCAGATTATTGATGAGAAATATTTGAGTCTTCACTGAAATCTTTTATGCATGATTGTTATAGATTTGTATTTCTCCCCGATCTATCGATTTGGTTTGGCCTACTAGATTGATTTATCTTGCAATGGGAGAGGTGCTTTGTGATGGGTTCAATCTTGCGGTGCTCAATCCCAGTGACAGAAGAGGACATGACACGTATTTGTATTGTTACCATTAAGGATAAAAAGATGGGGTTTATTCATATTGCTTGAATTTGCTTCTCTACATCATGTCATCTTGCTTAAGGCATTACTCTGTTTTTATTAACTTAATACTCTAGATGCATGCTGGATAGCGGTCAATGAGTGGAGTAATAGTAGTAGATGCAGGCAGGAGTCGGTCTACTTGTCTCGGACGTGATGCCTATATACATGATCATTGCCATGAATCCGTCATAATTATTTGCTTTTCTAACAATTGCCCAACAGTAATTTGTTTACCCACCGTATGTTTCTATGCTCGAGAGAGAAGCCTCTAGTGAAAACTATGGCCCCCGGGTCTATCTTTATCATATAAAAAACCTAAAAATACCTTGCTACAATTTATTTACTTTTGTTTTAATTAGTATTTTAGTTTACCTATTTACCTCGATTGATTTAATCCTTGCAAATAACCGCTAAGAGGATTGATAACCCTCTTATTTGCGTTGGGTGCAAGTGTTTGCTCTTGTGTGTGCAGGTGCGCTTAACGGAATTTTGCTTAGTTGTCCTACTGGATTGATAACTTTGGTTCTTAACTGAGGGAAATACTTATCTCTACTGTACTGCATCATCCTCTCCTCTTCGGGGAAATACCAACGCAGACTACAAGTAGCAGGAAGAATTTCTGGCACCGTTGCTGGGGAGACATCATCAAAATTACCAAGTACCTTCGCACAAATTATCATTCACTTGCATTTATTTTATTTATCTTTTATTTGCCTTTGCCTCTCGTTTTCATCTCCCCCACTTCTAATTTTTTTACGAAAACACAAAAATATTTTATTTGCTTGTTTGCTAGTTTGCTTGCTTTGTCGCGATGTCTCAGGAAAATACAAAATTGTGTGACTTTTCCAATACTAATAATAATGATTTTATTAGTACTCCTATTGCTCCTTCCGCCACTAGTGCGGAGTCGTGTGACATTAATGCTTCCTTACTTAATCTTGTTATGAAAGAACAATTTTCTGGTAGTCCTAATGAGGATGCTGCATCCCATCTAGATACTTTCGTTGAACTTTGTGATATGCAAAAGAAGAAAGATGTGGATAATGATATTGTCAAATTAAAATTATTTCCGTTCTCACTACGAGACCGTGCTAAAACTTGGTATTCATCCTTGCCTAGAAATAGTATTGATTCTTGGGATAAATGTAAGGATGCTTTTATTACCAAGTATTTTCCTCCCGCTAAGATTATTTCTTTAAGAAATCAAATTATGAATTTTAAGAAACTTGAGCATGAACATGTTGCACAATCTTGGGAGAGAATGAAATTAATGATAACAAATTGCCCAACTCATGGCTTGAATTTATGGATGATCATACAAAAAATTTATGCGGGACTAAACTTTGTCTCTAGAAATTTGCTAGACTCTGCCGCAGGTGGTACTTTTATGGAAATTACATTGGGAGAAGCTACAAAACTTCTTGATAATATTATGGCAAATTATTCTCAATGGCACACTGAACGAACTCCAACTGGTAAGAAGGTAAATTCTGTTGAAGAAATTAATACTTTGAGTGATAAGATGGATGCTTTATTGAAATTGGTTGGTAGTAAAAATGCTCATATTGATCCTAATGATGTGCCATTGTCTACTTTGATTGAGCAAAATAATGACGCTATTGATGTGAATTTTGTCTCTAGAAATAATTTCAACAACAATGCTTATAGGGTAATTTCAATGCTAGACCGTTTCCTGGAAATTCCTCTAATAATTATGGCAATCCTTATGGTAATTATTATAATAATAATAAAAGGATGCCCTCTGATCTTGAAAGTAATATTAAAGAATTTATTAGTTCGCAAAAGAATTTTAATACTATGCTAGAAGAAAAATTGAATAGAGTTGATGAATTGGCTAGGAACATGGATAGAATTGCTCATGATGTGGAAAATCTCAAAACTAAAATTTTGCCATCCAAGCATGATATAAATGAGTCTATTAAAGCTATCTACTGTGACGCCCCCGACTTAATCATGCACTAATCATACACGCAAATGCACACGATCAAGCCTAAGGACTCACTTGAAGATATCACAACACAACTCTAAACACAAATAAAAGTCATACAAGCTTTATATTACAAGCCAGGGGTCTCGAGGGCTCGAATACATAAGCTTGAGTCATACAAGCATCAGCGGAAGCATTAGATATCTGAGTACAGACATAAAAGTTAAACAGAAAAGCTTTAAGAAGGCGGGGCAAAACAACGACTCTGGATCGAAAGGCGCATGCCTCTTGCCTGGGTGCCTCCTATCTACTCCTGGTCGTCGGCGGTCTCCACGTAGTAGTACTCTCCACCAGAGGGGTAATGGTAGTCGTCGGCTGGGGCAGCTGGGTCCGGGGCTCCGTCATCTGGTCACATCAATCGGGTATGGGAAAAAGGGAAGCAAAGCAACCGTGAGTACTCATCCAAAGTACTCGCAAGACTTACATCAGATCTATTCTACTTATGTATCGGTATCAAAGAAGGGCTGTTTCAGTGGACTGGACTGCAGCAATGCCAGAATAGAGAGAAAGGCCTAGCCTATCGAAGACTAGCATCTTCAGCGTCTTGCATCATTAGAAGAGTGCAGATTAGTACATAAATAAAGTAGTAGCAACAAGTAGTAACCACGCCCAGAGATCCTTCCTCGACTCCCTGCGAGAAAGCGATCCCGGAGCTATAATATCCATTTCTAGTTGTAGTAGATCGGGATACTTTCCGAGCGTCCTGTTACCATGGACACGGCTATTCGAATAGATATACTTCTCTGCAGGGGTGTACCATCTTACCCAACACGCTCGATTAACTCTGGCCGGACACACTTGCTCGGTCCATGCCCGGCCTCGGCTGATCGACATGTCATAGCCCTACCTAGGCTCAACAGAGAGGCCAGCACGCCGGTCTACATCCTAAGCGCTCAGGGGTCTTGGGCGCATCGCCCTTTGCACTCTTGCGCGTTGCGAGGACGGCCGGGAGCAGACCTAGCCCCCTTAATACAAGCGCAGGCTTTCCCTGTCCAACCCAGCGCGTGCCGCTCAACTGCTGACGTCTGAAGGGCTTCGGCTGATACATACGACGCCGAGTGCCCATACTTATTCCCGTGTGGTGGTTAGTGCGAAAAGGCCTGAGGCCTACTCAGATTACATATCCTAACCCATTAGTGCATTGGGAGCGCGCGGAAATGAGCAGAGACTCACGATCCTGTGATCCCGTCGCCCCGTCTCGTGGACTTACGGCAAGGGCTAAGAATGCCCGGCCGTGCCACGTAATTATCTCGCGGGTACCCTCATGGTCAACCCGTCTCCACATCACTCGCGGGTACCCCTCGGGGCCTACCCGACTTTACCAAGTATCTGAAGTAATTAAGTGGTAACAGTGTGTCCAACACATCAAGGAGGAATCCGAGGAATCACCCTCGTTGGATTCCCACTCGATGTACCCGTTAAGGTGAATCCGGAGGAATCACCCTCGATAGTATTCACACTTGTGGGGTTGCACGACAGAAGCTTCATCGGAAGTGGTGAAAGAGGAATCACCCTTGCTAACCCACAACCGGCTAGCTATACTACAGAGGCAACATCAAGAGTGAGATAAGAGGTATCACCCTCGGCACTCGATATTAGCTCTGCAGAGTCGAGCAACTTAGGGGGGGGGGGATGTGTGGTTATGTGCCGGTCTCAGCCCGTCGATCACATCGAACGGGGCACTAATACTAAAGCGGGGCCACTAGGACAAGGATGAGGGGCCACAGATGGATTGCCAACCAACCTATACTAAGCATTTAGGATATCAGGTAAAGTATCAAAAGCAGTTTACAAAAACAGGCTATGCATCAGAATAGGTATTCGGAACAAATAACTGTAGCAGTTCTAATGCAAGCAGGAGGGGGAAAGAATAGGCGATATAGGCATGCTCAAGGGGGGGTTGCTTGCTTGGAAGCTCTGTGGCAAAGGAGGGGTCTACCGGATAAGAAGAGGGGAAAAATAATAAATAAAGGCAAACAATGCAACACAGATGCATGGCATGACGATATGCAGTGCTGGTGGTGACCAAATGCAATGCTACATGTCACAGACGAAGCGGGAAAATATCTGGGATATTTTCCCGGCATTTAGGCAGATATCGGTATACTGAACCGGAGGGGATGGTTCCATGTTTGCATGGTTGTGGGCATGTGATAGATAAACGGAGGGCGTATTCAGATTCGTCTCGTTTTTCCGATCAACTTTCATGTTGAAAACTTTTCGATCCGAGCTACGGTTGAATTTCTACGAGTCTTCAAAGATTTAAATCTTTTTCTAAAAATCCTAGAATTATTCTATTTAATAAAATCGCATTATCTAGAACAGTACACGTGTGACGTCAGCATGACATTAGGATGACATCAGCAAGTCAGCCCAACCGTTCCAGGTCAAACCTGACGGCTGGGACCCACCTGTCATACACTGCGGGTTTAACAGGGTTAATTTAAACTAAACCGGAGTTAATTAGGGAAAGGGCCCCACATGTCTGTGACTATTTAGCTAATCAAATTAAGTTTATTTAGAAAACAGTTTAATTAGTCTAATTAGCAGAGGGGGCCCACTTGTCAGCGACAGTAACTGCCACGTCAGCCGGGGTTGACCTGGTCAACTGGCCAACTGGGCCCGCGGGACCCAGCTGCTAGTGACCCAGAGGCGTGCCACGTGGCCTCCACATCGGCGCCGGCACCGGAACTGCTCCGGCGAGGCTGTTCATGGCGGCCGAAAGCCGGTGAGCCTCGGATTTCGCCTGTGGTGGTCCATTTGCGCTGCGGATGGGTTCTTTCGAACGGCCACTCCGAGCCGCGTCGGGTGGTGGCCTCGGCCGGAGCTGGGACGGCAGGAAACGTCGTCGGCGATGAGCGTAGGCGGCGGCGTTCTACGGGTGAGGGCGAACTAGCGGCAGCAGCGCACGTTCGAGCTAGCTAAAAGGCCAGGGCGGCCCTACGCGACGCGGTGAGCACGTTTGACACGCGCGGGTGACCAAATGGTCACCGGAGTAACTCCGGCGACCAGCGAGGCGGCGGCGCGTTCGGCCAAAACGGCAACGTGCGCTAGAGCTCGAGCGGGACCGCAAGAGGAGGGAGGATTGGAGCGGAGTGGAAGCTCACCTAGTGGCCACAGAAAGCCGTTGACAGCTTAGTAGCCCAGAGGCTGGCCGAAAACGACGGGGATCGCCGGCGACAGAGAGAGTGACGCCGAGCTCGATCCCGACCGCGTGGTCCTCCCCGATTTAAAAGGCGAGGTGCAGCCAACGTGGTCGAGGACGGCGAGGTCTCCAGACACGGCAGAGGGTGGCGGGGATGACGTTGGCCGCGGCGGAGATGAACGGCGGCGACGGCCGCGTACTGGAGAGGAAGGGGGAGAGCGCGCGGAGCGAGGAGAGGGGTAGGGGAGTGGATGAGGCGTCCAGGGGGGAGGGATGGCTCGGCTTTATCCTCTCGCCAGGGCTGTGGCATCGCGGTGTCGCCCGCTGGCCGGCGAGCGAACGCGCGGCCACGGCGGGGCTGACACGGCGAGAGAGAGAGAGAGAGGGAGGAGGGAGACATGCCGGCTGGGCTGGGCCGAGTGCACTGTGCACTTAGGCCCAACCGGTTAGGCCCTTTATTTTCTTTTTTCTGTTTTCTTTTTCACAGAAGATTTTGAAAATAAAAGAGCTGCCAAATTGCATTTTGTAAAATGTGAAGTTTGGCCACACAATTACAGAGGAATATTCTGCACTGCCATAAAAAGTTTGACAGAGATTTGAATCCATTTGAATTTTCCTCAAATGAAATGGCATTTTAAAATGCTGGAATTGCACTGTTTTAATTGCTACTGTCCATCATAGCTTATATGTGATGTTGTTTTCCTTAACAAATATTAGTTAGAGAATATTTGCTAATTGATGAACATTTTTGCAGCAATTTTTTAGCAACTTCAAATTTCACTTGCTTTTGAATTTGAATTCAGTGGAGGAATTTGAAATGAGATATGATTTCACTGTGATCATTCTTTGCAAAAACAAATTAGCTTTGCACTAATTTGAAGATCACTGTGGCTCATTACTCAGGGGGTGTTACAATTCTCCTCCACTACAAGAAATTTTGTCCCGAGATTTTAGAGGTGGAGTAAGGGGATAACTTCGGGAGAACTGACCTTTGCAGGGTCGATTATCCGGTGGATACCTCAGAGATAGTGGCAGAAAGTATCTCTCGAATTGAAACTTAAGTAAAACATCGAGAGCAAAGCAAGAAGATTCAATAGGAAGTTTCAAGCGGATAGACACCCGTTCGACGCCTAAAACAGATTGTGAGAGGGGTTCAGAGCAACGAAAGAATATTGCGTCTGTTACCAGAATAGATCCTCTCTCAGGAGGTGGATCGTGATTTACACACGAAGCCAAGTGCAACGGATACTTCGGAATCAAGGATGTACAGAAGAGTCAGGTTACGATCCTGTGGAACTATGGTGAGGGTGGATTAAGAGTAGGGAGGACGGTGACATCTTACATGGTCACGACAACAAGACATGCCAGAGGATAGCTTGTCAGCTATGTTGGTAACAACGTCGGTACCAAGGGCGGGGGACGAAGAGAACCATTTTTCTGCTCGTTGAAATGAGGCGGACCAATAGGCAAAGTTCTCGTCCACCGGTGGTTACCGGAGTGTCATCAACAGTAGTAACAAGGTCTTATTGACAGAGTTGTTCACCGAGGTGTTTTCATAAGCAGGGAATTATTACTGCTTAGATCATATAGATCACAAGAAAGGTTAAACAGACGAATGGAAAGGAAAATGTGATTATCAGATTAAACAGACCAATGGAAAGAAAAATGTGTTTACACACAAGAATTGGGAGTATATCCTTCCCAAGGAGAAACAGAGCATGATATACATGGCAGTACAGCAAGTACCACATCATTTGGATAACGGGGCGAGGAAAGTCATGATGTTACCCATGCGAGGAAAGTCATGATGTTACCCATACAACGGTGTTTGGATAATTGAACAAGAAACATTTAGCATTGCGCTTCCAATGTTCTTATTGATATTCAGAATACCACAGTCACGCTTCGAGGTAGCAATTATATGGTGTTTCAAGTAAAGATTGGGTCTGTAGATCACAAGAGATACAAAGGAATAATTTCAAGAATATCAAGGAATGTAAGGTATAACCAAAACAGGACCAAGTCTGTGTTGGCAGGAAATCAAGGATGGTGTCGATGATAACTCAAATCATCGAGGGGCAAGGATGGTATTTCTCACCATGAGTTCATTTGACATCTCGGAAGGATTCAAAAGGTTGACGATCATCTCGACACATTGGTCAAGGGATTTCAAGAAGATGAAATCGATCAGTAAGATGATCAAAGCAGATGGAATGAGTTCAAGGTCAACGGAACCACGAACATGACGCTCGGATTCATGTTGTGCAAGCAAAGTGATGTGATGATGAAAGTTTGACACAGGCTTAGCCCATTGTCAGAAATGTGCACCGGGAAGGAGGACCAGGTAGCACAATTAAGATTATCACAATAATTATGTAGCCGGTCGGTTGGGAATGACATTGTTGAGTACAGACTCATAAACAACAAGGATGTAATAAGAGTGGTTAAATATGAAGGACACTGTCGGATAACAGCCCAACAAAGGATCTGGCGGTCCACAAAAGAGCTGAGGTGAGTATCGGTACTCAACCAGAAGAAGAAAGAATGCAAAGGCATCAGATCATAGAAACATATGAACAATTCAAGGCTTAACTACAAAGGAATTATGATTTCCAAATCGAGGGATCAGAAGCAGATGCTCTGATCAAACGATAAGTAAGTTGAATAGACTTAGAGGCACAATCGATCTAATTTTGATCGATCAAGATCCAGCTCATATCCGGAATGACGTCTGAGCTGGAAGGATAATTTATAGGGAATCAACTGATGACTGCGAGTGTTCGCACACTTGTTGAATCAATAGGATCAGAATGACAATGACAAAAGATGTCAATGATGATTACTAGACATATGGAATTAACCATAATGTAAGCAGTCAAGAATGCCAAGAGCAATAGGCTGTAGCGGATATTCGGAAGATCAATTAGTATTTCGAAGAATTTTGCGAAACACATGAACAACTAGGGGTGAACGGATCCCCGGTAAGTGCGAGGAATTATCCGCCGTGCGAAAGAAGCTGCAAGGCAGTAGGCACAAGAATTTCTGGAATACCGGAGAGTATTTCGGGGTATCTTGTAATAACAAGAGCAAATGGGAGTGAATGTGTGAACGACGAGTGTATTTACTAATCCATAGGGATTTATCGGTGGTATGGAACTGCAAAGATGGTGGGCACAAGGGTCTTGGGAAAGCAGTGAACAGTACCTTCATAATCTTCTGATGAAGCAGGCGATCATCTGGAGTGAGGGGAGGGCTCTCCGGGAGGAAGCGGTTACGAGAACCGAATGTTAGAGTTAGCAAAATCTTTAACCCGAATAGAAGAGAGATGAGGGTCCCAGAGTAAAGGAGAGGAATAAAAGATCCTAATACCACCCATTGGCGACATGGGCCCGTAAGCCACACAGCCATGTTTGTAAAACGATTTTGCAAAGACTAGACTCAACTTCGGCCAAGGAGTTGGAAAGGGGGATCCTACAGGCAGTCGGCTCTGATACCAACTTGTGACGCCCCCGACTTAATCGTGCACTAATCATACACGCAAATGCACACGATCAAGCCTAAGGACTCACTTGAAGATATCACAACACAACTCTAAACACAAATAAAAGTCATACAAGCTTTATATTACAAGCCAGGGGCCTCGAGGGCTCGAATACATAAGCTTGAGTCATACAAGCATCAGTGGAAGCATTAGATATCTGAGTACAGACATAAAAGTTAAAGAGAAAAGCCTTAAGAAGGCGGGGCAAAACAACGACACTGGATCGAAAGGCGCAGGCCTCCTGCCTGGGTGACTCCTATCTACTCCTGGTCGTCGGCAGTCTCCACGTAGTAGTACTCTCCACCAGAGGGGTAGTGGTAGTCGTCGGCTGGGGCAGCTGGCTCCGGGGCTCCGTCATCTAGTCACATCATTAGGGTATGGGAAAAAGGGAAGCAAAGCAACCGTGAGTACTCATCCAAAGTACTCGCAAGACTTACATCAGATCTATTCTACTTATGCATCGGTATCAAAGAAGGGCTATTTCAGTGGACTGGACTGCAGCAATGCCAGAATAGAGAGAAAGGCCTAGCCTATCAAAGACTAGCATCTTCAGAGTCTTGCAGCATTAGAAGAGTGCAGATTAGTACATAAATAAAGTAGTAGCAACAAGTAGTAACCACGCCCAGAGATCCTTCCTCTACTCCCTGCGAGAAATCGATCCCGGAGCTATAATATCCATTTCTAGTTGTAGTAGATCGGGATACTTTTCGAGCGTCCTGTTACCGTGGACACGGCTATTCGAATAGATATACTTCCCTGCAGGGGTGCACCATCTTACCCAACACGCTCGATTAACTCTGGCCGGACACACTTGCTCGGTCCATGCCCGGCCTCGGCTGATCGACATGTCGTAGCCCTACCTAGGCTCAACAGAGAGGCCAGCACGCCAGTCTACATCCTAAGCGCTTAGGGGTCTTGGACCCATCGCCCTTTGCACTCCTGCGCGTTGCAAGGACGGCCGGGAGCAGACCTAGCCCCCTTAATACAAGCGCAGGCTTTCCCAGTCCAACCCGGCGCGTGCCACTCAACTGCTGACGTCTGAAGAGCTTCGGCTGATACATACGACGCCGAGTGCCCATACTTATTCCCGCGTGGTGGTTAGTGCGAAAAGGCCAGAGGCCTACTCAGCTTACATATCCTAACCCATAAGTGTGTTGGTGGCATCGCTGTTGCCGGCGTCGACGGGGTAGGTGACGGCGTCACCCTGTCTCGTGGACTTACGGCAAGGGCTAAGAATGCCCGGCCATGCCACGTAATTATATCGCGGGTACCCTCATGGTCAACCCGTCTCCACATCACTCGCGGGTACCCCTCGGGGCCTACCCGACTTTACCAAGTATCTGAAGTAATTAAGTGGTAACAGTGTGTCCAACACATCAAGGAGGAATCCGAGGAATCACCCTCGTTGGATTTCCACTCGATGTACCCGTTAAGGTGAATCCGGAGGAATCACCCTCGATAGTATTCACACTTGCGGGGTTGCACGACAGAAGCTTCATCGGAAGTGGTGAAAGAGGAATCACCCTCGGTAACCCACAACCGGCTAGCTATACTACAGAGGCAACATCAAGAGTGAGATAAGAGGTATCACCCTCGGCACTCGATATTAGCTCTGCAGAGTCGAGCAACTTAGGGGGGGGGATGTGTGGTTATGTGCCGGTCTTAGCCCGTCGATCACATCGAACGGGGCACTAATACTAAAGCGGGGCAACTAGGACAAGGATGAGGGGCCACAGATGGATTGCCAACCAACCTATACTAAGCATTTAGGATATCAGGTAAAGTATCAAAAGCAGTTTACAAAAACAGGCTATGCATCAGAATAGGTATTCGGAACAAATAACTGTAGCAGTTCTAATGCAAGCAGGAGGGGGAAAGAATAGGCGATATATGCATGCTCAAGGGGGGGGGTTGTTTGCCTGGAAGCTCTGTGGCAAAGGAGGGGTCGTCGGCGGTGTAGACGGACTCCGAAGCTGCATCAATCTCGGGGTCTACCGGATAAGAAGAGGGGGAAGAAACAATAAATAAAGGCAAACAATGCAACACAGATGCATGGCATGACGATATGCAGTGCTGGTGGTGACCTAATGCAATGCTACATGTCACAGACGAAGCGGGAAAATATCCCAGATATTTTCCTGGCGTTTAGGCAGATATCGGTATACTGAACCAGAGGAGAAGGTTCCATGTTTACATGGTTGTGGGCATGTGACAGATAAATAGAGGGCGTATTCGGATTCGTCTCGTTTTTCTGATCAACTTTCATGTTGAAAACTTTTCGATCTGAGATTTAAACCTTTTTCTGAAAATCCTAGAATTATTCTATTTAATAAAATAACATCATCCAGAACACTACACATGTGACGTCAGGATAACGTCAGCAAGTCAGCCCAGCCGTTCCAGGTCAAACCTGACGGCTGGAGCCCACCTGTCATACACTGCGGGTTTAACAGGGTTAATTTAAACTAAACCAGAGTTAATTAGGGAAAGGGCCCCACATGTCCGTGACTATTTAGCTAATCAAATTAAGTTTATTTAGAAAGCAGTTTAATTAGTCTAATTAGCAGAGGGGCCCCACTTGTCAGCGACAGTAACTGCCACGTCATCCGGGGTTGACCTGGTCAACTGGGCCCGCGGGACCCAGCTGCCAGTGACCCAGAGGCGTGCCACGTGGCCGCCACGTCGGCGCCGGCGCCGGAACATATCCGGCGAGGCTGTTCGTGGCGGCCGAACGACGGCGAGCCTCGGATTTCGCTTGTGGTGGTCCATTTGCGCTGCGGATGGGTTCTTTCGAACGGCCACTCCGAGTCGCGTCGGGTGGTGGCCTCGGCCAGAGCTGGGACAGCCGGAAACGTTGTCGGCGACGAGCGTAGGCGGCGGCGTTCTACGGGTGAGGGCGAACTAGCGGCAGCAGCGCGCGTTCGAGCTAGATAAAAGGCCAGGGCGGCCCTACGCGACGTGGTGAGCACGTTTGACACGCGCGGGTGACCAAATGGTCGCCGGAGTAACTCCGGCGACCAGCGAGGCGGCGGCGCGTTCGGCCAAAATGGCAATGTGCGCTAGAGCTCAAGCGGGACCGCGAGAGGAGGGAGGAGAGGAGCAGAAGCTCACCTAGTGGCCACGGAAAGCCTTTGACAGCTTAGTAGCGCAGAGGCTGGCCGGAAACGACGGGAATCGCCGGCAACAGAGAGAGTGACGCCGAGCTCGATCACGACCACGTGGTCCTCCCCGATTTAAAAGGCGAGGTGCAGCCAATGTGGTCGAGGACGGCGAGGTCTCCAGACATGGCGGAGGGAGGCGGGGACGACGTTGGCCGTGGCAGAGACGAACGGCGGCGATGGCCGCGTACTGGAGAGGAAGGGGGAGAGCACGCGGAGCGAGGAGAGGGGCAGGGGAGTGGATGAGGTGTCCAGGGGGGAGGGATGGCTCGGCCTTATCCTCTCGCCAGGGCTGTGGCGTCGCGGTGTTGCCCGCTGGCCGACGAGCGCGCGCGCGGCCACGGCGAGAGAGAGAGAGAGAGGGAGGAGGGATACAGGCCGGCTGGGCTGGGCCGAGTGCACTGTGCACTTAGGCCCAGCCGGTTAGGCCCTTTATTTTCTTTTTTGTTTTCTTTGTCACAGAAGATTTTGAAAATAAAAGAGCTGCCAAATTGCATTTTGTAAAATGTGAAGTTTGTCCACACAATTACGGAGGAATATTCTGCACTGCCATAAAAAGTTTGACAGAGATTTGAATCCATTTGAATTTTCCTCAAATGAAATGGCATTTTAAAATGCTGGAATTGCACTATTTTAATTGCTACTGTCCATCATAGCTTAGATGTGATGTTGTTTTCCTTAACAAATATTAGTTAGAGAATATTTGCTAATTGATGAACATTTTTGCAGCAATTTTTGAGCAACTTCAAATTTCACTGGCTTTTGAATTTGAATCCAATGGAGGAATTTGAAATGAGATATGATTTCACTGTGATCATTCTTTGCAAAAACAAATTAGCTTAGCACTAATTTGAAGATCACTGTGGCTCATTACTCAGGGGGTGTTACATCTATGTCTCCATTAATGAAAGTAAAGAAAGGACCGCTAGGTTGAGAGCTAAGCGAGAATTTCTAGAAAAAGCGATTCCACCCGGTTTCTATCTAGTAATGATGAAGATATGAAAATGATTGGTGTCACTCCTATTGAATCATTATTTAGTAATATAAAAATTGATGAAAAAGGGACTGGAGAAGAGTCAACTTTAGATAGAAGGAGTCCCACTTGCTTGGAGGGTGATAATCTCGAGCGTAAAAATGAAAAAAGTGGGTTTGGAGAGGTCAAAACTTTAAATAGTAATGCACTCACTACTTTGGATTACAAGGACTTTAATTATGATAGTTGTTCTTTAGTTGAGTGTATTTCCTTGTTGCAATCCATGATTAATTCACCAAATGCATATGAACAAAATAAAGCTTTCACTAAACATATTGTAGAAGCCATGATGAAAGCACATGAAGAAAAACTTGAGTTGGAAGTATCAATTCCTAGAAAATTAGGAGATGAATGGGAACCTACTATTAAAGTAAAAATTAAAGATTATGAATTTAATGCTCTTTGTGATCTTGGTGCTAGCGTTTCCACTATACCAAAGTCTTTGTGTGATGTGCTAGGTCTCACCGACATGGATCCTTGTTCCCTTAATTTGCATCTAGCGGATTCCACTATTAAAAAGCCATTGGGTAGAATAAATGATGTTCTTATTCTTGCAAAAAGAAATTATGTGCTCGTGGACCTTATTGTTCTTGACATTGAATGCAATCCTTCTTGCCCCATAATACTTGGTAGGCCTTTTCTTCGAACTATTGGTGCTATTATTGATATGAAAGAAGGTAATATAAGATTTCAATTTCCACTAAAGAAAAGGATGGAACACTTCCCTAGAAAAAGAATTAAAGCACCTTATGAATCCATTATGAGGGCCACTTATGGAATTAACTTGAAGGATGACAACACTTGAAACTATGCATTATGCCTAGCTAGGGGCATAAAACAATAGCGCTTGTTGGGAGGCAACCCAATGAATAAAATAAATTTTTGCTTTTACCTAGTGTTTTTGAGTGTTTGCATGATTATAGCTTCTGTTATGATTGTGTTTTTATGTTTTAATTAGTGTTTGTGCCAAGTAATGCCTTTCGGATGATTTGGATGATAGCATAATTGATGCTGTTCGGAAAACAGAAAGTTTCGTGTCCAATGCTGGAATTTTAGTTCTGTAATGGAGCGTCAGAAAAATCTGAAATTTTTACACGTATTGGTACATGAATTGCCCACGTTGTCCTAATTTTTCAGAATTTTTGGAGTTACAGAAGTATGGCTTTTAAATAGATCTTTACAGACTGTTCTGTTTTAGACAGATTCTGTTTTTGTTGCATAGTTTGCTTAATTTGATGAATCTATGGATCGTATCGGGGGGTATGAGTCATGGAGAAGTTGGAGTACAGTAGCATTATGCCAATATTAAATATGAATCAATTTACTACAGTACCTAAAGTTTAAGATTTGTTTGTTATACTAACGGATCTCACGAGGTTTCTGTTGAGTTTTGTGTGCTGAAGTTTTCAAGTTTTGGGTGAGACTACGATGGATAAAGGAATAAGGAGCGGCAAGAGCCTAAGCTTGGGGATGCCCAAGGCACCCCAAGGTAATATTCAAGGAAGACTCAAGCGTCTAAGCTTGGGGATTCCCCGGAAGGCATCCCCTCTTTCGTCTACAATCTATCGGTAACTCACTTGGAGCTATATTTTTATTCATCACATGATATGTGTTTTACTTGGAGCGTCTTCTGAAATAGTTTGTTTTCTTTTGTTTGCTTTTTAGTTTGTCACAATCATCTTTGCTGAACACACCTTTTTGAGAGGGACACACATTATTCGTGATTTGTTAGAATACTCTATGTGCTTCACTTATATCTTTTGAGCTAGGCAGTTGCTCTAGCGCTTCACTTATATCTTTTAGAGCACGGCGGTGGTTATATTTTAAAGAAATAGTTGCACTCTCATGCTTCACTTATATATTTTTGAGAGTCTCATGATAGCAATGGTAATATGCACGGGTTATGAATTTGGGCCTAATATGATAGGTATTCAAGAGGGATATAATAAAAACTTTCATGTAGATCACTGAATATGATAAATTTGATTCCTTGCAATAGTTTTGCGATATTAAGATGGTAATATGTGGGAGGTACTAGTAGATAATTGTGGTTTAGTAAGAATAATTGTGTTAAGGTTTGTGATTCCCGAAGCATGCACGTATGATCTGTCGTTATGCTAAGAAGTTGGAGCATGATTTATTATTGATTGTCTACCTTATGAGTGGCGGTCGGGGATGAGCGATGGACCTTGTCCTACCAATCTATCCCTCTAGGGGCATGCGTAGTAGTACTTTGCTTCGAGGGCTAATAAACTTTTGCAATAAGTATGTGAGTTCTTTATGACTAATGTGAGTCCATGGATTATATGCACTCTCACCCTTCCGCAATTTGCTAGCCTCTTCGGTACCGTGCATTGCCCTTTCTCACATCGAGAGTTGGTGCAAACTTCGCCGGTGCATCCAAACCCCGTAATATGATACGCTCTATCACACATAAGCCTCCTTATATCTTCCTCAAGATATATTGCCATGCAACTTCCACCGTTCCGTTTTTATGACATACATAATCATTGTCATATTGCTTTGCATGATCATATAGCTGACATAGTATTTGTGGCTCAGCCACCGTTCATCATTGTTATACATGTTACGCTAGCATCATTGCACATCCTGGTACACTGTCAGAGGCATTCATATAGAGTCATATTTTTGTTCTAGTATCGAGTTGTAAGTAAATAGACGTGTGATGATCATCATTATTAGAGCATTGTCCCAGTGAGGTAAGAATGGTGGAGACTAACGAGTCCTCGAAAAAGTGGGGATGAGGTCCATGAGACCGTTCTAAAAAAAAGAGGCGAAAAAGAGCCATGAAAAAAAATGAGAGAAAAAGAGAGAAGGGGCAATGTTACTATCCTTTTCCACACTTGTGCTTCAGAGTAGCACCATGTTTTTCATATAGAGAGTCTCCTATTTTGTCACTTCCATATACTACTGGGAATTTTTCATTATAGAACCTGGCTTGTATATTCCGATGACGGGCTTCCTCAAATGCCCGAGGTCTTCATGAGCAAGCAAGTTGGATGCACACCCACTTAGTTTTCATGTTGAGCTTTCATACACTTATAGCTCTTAGTGCATCCGTTGCATGGCAATCCCTACTCCTTGCATTGACATCAATTGATGGGCATCTCCATAGCCCGTTGATTAGCCTCGTCGATGTGAGACTTTCTCCATTTTAGACGTCTCTTATTTACCTCTACCACCATACTCTATTCCACCCATAGTGCTATATCCATGGCCTGCGCTCATGTATTGAGTGGGAGTTGAAAAAGCTGAAGTGCGTTAAAAAGTGTGAACCAATTGCTCGGCTTGTCATCGGGGTAGTGCATGATAAATACTTTGTGTGAAGAAGATGGAGCATGACAGGATTATATGATTTTGTAGCGATAACGTTCTTTAGCATTTTTATTTTGAAAGACATGATTGTTTATTAGTATGCCTGAGTATTGATGTCTTTATATCAAACTATAGACTATTGCTTTGAATCATTTGGATCTTATTATTCATACCATAAGAGAAAGATTACATGATGAAACATGATAGGTAGCATTCCACATCAAAAATTCTGTTTTTATCATTTACCTACTCGAGGACGAGCAGGAATTAAGCTTGGGGATGCTTGATACGTCTCCATTGTATCTATAATTTTTGATTGTTCCGTGCTATTATAGTATCAATCTTGGATGTTTTTATATGCAATCATATGCAATTATATATCACTTTTTGGGACTAACCTATTAACCTAGTGCCCAGTGCCAGTTGCTGTTTTCTGCTTGTTTTTGGCTTTTCAGAGAAACAGTACCAAATGAAGTCCAAATGCCACGAAACTTGTTGGAGATTTTTTCTGGACAAAAGAGACCTTGGAAGCTTCAGGAGGAGGCGAGAAGCCTCACGGAGGCTTCACAAGGCAACAGGGCGCGCCCCAGGGGGGGGCGCCGTGTTGCCTTGTGGGGACCACGTGACTCCGTTTGACCTAACTCCACTTCTATAAATTCACAAATATTGGGAAACCATCAGGGAGCCAGAAGAAATAACCTTTCCGCTGCCGCAAGCCTCTGTTCTTCCACGATCCCATCTGGAGGCCTTTTCTACATCAACCTTGCTGCCCTTCCGATGATGTGTGAGTAGTTTACCACAGACCTACGGGTCCATAGCTAGTAGGTAGATGGCTTCTTCTCTCTCTTTGATCTTCAATACAATGTTCTCCTTGATGTTCTTGGAGTTCTATCCGATGTAATCTTCTTTTGCGGTGTGTTTGTTGGGATCCAATGAATTGTGAGTTTATGATCAAATTATTCATGAGAAATATTTGATTCTTCTCTGAACTCTTTTATGCATGATTGTTATAGCTTTGTATTTCTCTCCGATCTATCGATTTGGTTTGGCCTACTAGATTGATTTATCTTGCAATGGGAGAGGTTCTTTGTGATGGGTTCAATCTCGCGGTGCTCAATCCCAGTGACAGAAGGGGACATGACACGTATTTGTATTGTTGCCATTAAGGATAAAAAGATGGGGTTTATTCATATTGCTTGAGTTTGCTTCTCTACATCATGTCATCTTGCTTAAGGTGTTACTATGTTTTTATTAACTTAATACTCTAGATGCATGCTGGATAGCGGTCGATGAGTGGAGTAATAGTAGTAGATGCAGGCAGGAGTCGGTCTACTTGTCTCGGACGTGATGCCTATATACATGATCATTGCCATGAATCCGTCATAATTATTTGCTTTTCGATCAATTGCCCGACAGTAATTTGTTTACCCACGTATGTATCTATGCTCGAGAGAGAAGCCTCTAGTGAAAACTATGGCCCCCGGGTCTATCTTTATCATATAAAAAACCTACAAATACCTTGCTGCAATTTATTTACTTTTGTTTTAATTAGTATTTTAGTTTACCTATTTACCTCGATAAGATTTAATCCTTGCAAATAACCGCTAAGAGGATTGACAACCCTCTTATTTACATTGGGTGCAAGTGTTTGCTCTTGTGTGTGCAGGTGCGCTTAACGGAATTTTGCTTGGTTCTCCTACTGGATTGATAACCTTGGTTCTTAACTGAGGGAAATACTTATCTCTACTGTACTGCATCATCCTCTCCTCTTGTGGGAAATACCGACGCAGACTACAAATAGCACGCCCCAGGGGGGTAGGCGCGCCCCCCAGGCTTGTGGGCCCCTCGTGGCACCTCTTGACCTAATTCTGGCACTATAAATTCCAAAATATTCCCCGTATACCAGAAATACAGAAGAGAAAACCTTTCCGTCGCCGCAAGCCTCTGCTCTTCCGCGATCCCATCTGGAGGCCTTTTCCAGTACTCTACCAGAGGGGGAATCGATCACGGAGGGCTTCTTCATCAACCTTGCTGCCCTTCTGATGATGTGTGATTAGTTTACCATATACCTACGGGTCCATAGCTAGTAGCTAGATGGCTTCTTCTCTCTCTTTGGTCTTCAATACCATGTTCTCCTCGATGTTCTTGGAGTTCTATCCGATGTAATCTTCTTCTGCGGTGTGTTTGTTGGGATCCGATGAATTGTGAGTTTATGATCAGATTATTCATGAGAAATATTTGAGTCTTCTCTGAACTCTTTTATGCATGATTCTTATAGATTTGTATTTCTCTCTGATCTATCCATTTGGGTTGGCCAACTAGATTGATTTATCATGCAATGGGAGAGGTGCTTTGTGATGGGTTCAATCTTGCGGTGCTCAATCCCAGTGACAGAAAGGGACAAGACATGTATTTTATTGTTGCCATTAAGGATAAAAAGATGGGGTTTAATCATATTGCTTGAGTTTACTTTGTCAACATCATGTCATCTTGCTTAAGGCGTTACTCTGTTTTATAATTAATACCCTAGATGCATGCTGGATAGCGGTCGATGGGTGGAGTAATAGTAGTAGATGCAGGCAGGAGTCGTTCTACTTGTCTCGGACGTGATGCCTATGTACATGATCATTGCCATGAATCCGTCATAATTATTTGCTTTTCTATCAATTGCCTAACAGTAATTTGTTTACCCACCGTATGCTATGTGTTCGAGAGGGAAGCCTCTAGTGAAAACTATGGCCCCCGGGTCTACTTTTACTATATACTAAATCCAAAAATACCTTGCTGCAATTTATTTACTTTTATTTTCTTTTGCAATTTACTTTATCTATCTATCACTATTTGAATTAATCCTTGCAAATAACCACTAAGGGGATTGATAACCCTCTTATTTGCGTTGGGTGCAAGTGTTTGATTTTGTGTGTGTAGGTGCTGCTAACGAGGTTCTGTGTGTTTCTCCTACTGAATTGATAACCTTGGTTCTTAACTGAGGGAAATACTTATCTCTACTATACTGCATCATCCTCTCCTCTTCCGGGAAATACCAACGCGGTCTACAAGTAGCAGGAAGAATTTCTGACGCCGTTGCCGGGGAGACATCACCAAAACTTATCAAGTACCTTCGCATAAACTATCATCCACTTGCATTTACTTTATTTGCCTTTTTATTTGCATTTGCCTCTCATTTTCATCTCCCCCACTTCTAAAACAATTTTACAAAAACACAAAAATATTTTTGTTTGCTTGTTTGCTCGTTTGCTTGCTTGCTAAAATTGTGTTCTCAATGAAAATAAAAATATAGACATATGGATCCTCATCCACTTGCTAATCTTTTCAAACGATCCAATTATGATGAACCAATTGCTAGTGAGTTGAGTGCACTTGATTATCTTTATGAAGTTTTGCTTGAAGATCGTGAATCTGAAAATTGTGATGAAGTGCTAAAAGAAGAAGTTTATAAAGTGATTCATGATAGCTCCTTGAATGAAAAGCATGATTGCAATGATGTTATTATAAATTCTATTAATGCCAATTGTGCTAATAATATGCAAAGCTACAAGCTTGGGGATGATAATTTTGTCATTTCCACCACTTATTGCAATGATCACGATTGGGGTGATAATGCTGCTTATGATCTTGAAAATTTATTTAAGCCTCATGATGAATATGTTATTGATAATAATGTTTGCAATAATATTAAAAGTGGGTTTGGAAGAGTGTCAACTTTAGGTAATAATGATGCCACTACTTTGGAGAATTATCAATCTTATGAATTTTATGATAAAAGTGGGTTTGGAGAGGTCATGACTTTAGTTGATGTTAATCCCACTATTTTGGAAGATTATAAAACTTTTATGCATGTGGATCATGAAGAGAATATTTTATATGATAGCTATATTTTTGAATTTGATTATGATTATACATGTAATTATTATGAGAGAGGAAAATATGGTTGTAGAAATTTTCATGTTACTAAATTACCTCTCGTTGTGTTGAGATTGTCAATGTTTTATTCTTCTTCCTTGCATATGCTAGATATTTCTTGTTTTGATAATTTGTTTGATTATAAAATGCCTATGCACAGGAAGTATGTTAGACTTAAATGTGTTTTTCACATGCTACATGATGCTCTCTTTGTGCTTCAATTCTTGTTTTCCATGTGAGCATCAATAAAATCTCAAGCCTATCTTAATGGCTACAAAGAAAGAGCTTGTTGGGGGACAACCCAATAGTTATCACTTTGTTTTATTTTTTGTGTGTTTACACAATTGTAGCTTCTATTATGATTGTGTTTTTATCTTTTAATTAGTGTTTGTGCCAAGTAATGCCTTTGGGATGATTTGGATGATAGTATAATTGATGTTGTTTGAAAACAGAAACTTTTGCGTCCAGTGCTAGAATTTTCATTTTTTTTCAGGAGCGTCAGAACCTTCTGAATTTTTTACAAATTATTGATATATGAATTTCCGATGTTGCCCTAATTTTTCGGAATTTTTGGAGTTACAGAATTATGACCTTTTCAGATATTTAGAGACTGTTCTGTTTTTGTTGCATAGTTTGCTTATTTTGATGAATCTATGGATCGTATAGGGGGGTATGAGCCATGGGGAAGTTGGAGTACAGTAGCACTATGCCAATATTAAATATGAATCAATTTGCAACAGTACCTAAAGTTTAAGATTTGTTTGTTATACTAACAGATCTCACGAGGTTTCTGTTGAGTTTTGTGTGCTGAAGTTTTCTAGTTTTGGGTGAGACTACGATGGATAAAGGAATAAGGAGCGGCAAGAGCCTAAGCTTGGGGATGCCCAAGGCACCCCAAGGTAATATTCAAGGAAGACTCAAGCATCTAAGCTTGGGGATGCCCCGAATGGCATCCCCTCTTTCGTCTACAATCTATCGGTAACTCACTTGGAGCTATATTTTTATTCATCACATGATATGTGTTTTACTTGGAGCGTCTTGTGCTATAGTTTGTTTTCTTTTTAGTTTGCCACAATCATCTTTGCTGAACACACCTTTTTGAGAGGGACACACATTATTCGTGATTTGTTAGAATACTCTGTGTGCTTCACTTATATCTTTTGAGCTAGGCAGTTGCTCTAGTGCTTCACTTATACTTTTTAGAGCACGACGGTGGTTATATTTTAAAGAAATAGTTGCACTCTCATGCATCACTTATATCTTTTTGAGAGTCTAATAAATAGCAATGGTAATATGCACGGGTTATGAATTTGATCCTAATATGATAGGTATTCAAGAGGGATATAATAAAAACTCTCATGTAGATCACTGAATATGATAAATTTGATTCCTTGCAATAGTTTTGCGATATTAAGATGGTAATATGTGGGAGGTACTAGTAGATAATTGTGGTTTAGTAAGAATATTGGTGTTAAGGTTTGTGATTCCCGAAGCATGCACGTATGGTCTGTCGTTATGCTAAGAAGTTGGAGCATGATTTATTATTGATTGTCTACCTTATGAGTGGCGGTCGGGGACGAGCGATGGTCTTTTCCTACCAATCTATCCCCCTAGGGGCATGCGTAGTAGTACTTTGCTTCGAGGGCTAATAAACTTTCGCAATAAGTATGTGAGTTCTTTATGACTAATGTGAGTCCATGGATTATACGCACTCTCACCTTTCCGCAATTTGCTAGCCTCTTCGGTACCGTGCATTGCCCTTTCTCACCTCGAGAGTTGGTGCAAACTTCGCCGGTGCATCCAAACCCCGTGATATGATATGCTCTATCACACATAAGCCTCCTTATATCTTCCTCAAAACAGCCACCATACCTACCTATTATGGCATTTCCATAGCCATTCCAAGATATATTGCCATGCAACTTCCACCGTCTTTTTTATATGACACACATCATCATTTGCTTTGCATGATCATATAGCTGACATAGTATTTGTGGCTCAGCCACCGTTCATCATTTTTCATACATGTTACGCTAGTATCATTGCACATCCTGGTACACTGCCAGAGGCATTCATATAGAGTCATATTTGTTCTAGTATCGAGTTGTAATTTTGAGTTGTAAGTAAATAGAGGTATGATGATCATCATTATTAGAGCATTGTGCCAGTGAGGAAAAAAAAAGAGGCCAAAAAGAGCCCACGAAAAAAAAGAAAAAAAAGAAAAAAAATGAGAGAAAAAGAGAGAAGGGGCAGTGTTACTATCTTGTTCCATACTTGTGCTTCAAAGTAGCACCATGTTTTTCATATAGAGAGTCTCCTGTTTTTTCACTTTCATATACTAGTGGGAATTTTTCGTTATAGAACTTGGCTTGTATATTCCGATGATGGGCTTCCTCAAATGCCCGAGGTCTTCATGAGCAAGCAAGTTGGGTGCACACCCACTTAGTTTTCATGTTGATCTTTCATACACTTATAGCTCTTAGTGCATCCATTGCATGGCAATCCCTACTCCTTGCATTGACATCAATTGATGGGCATCTCCATAGCCCGTTGATTAGCCGTGTTGATGTGAGACTATCTTCTTCCTTTTGACTTCCCCTTATTAATCTCTACCACCACATTCTATTCCACCCATAGTGCTATATCCATGGCTTGCGCTCATGTATTGCGTGGGGGTTGAAAAAGCTGAAGCGCGTTAAAATGTATGAACCAATTGCTCGGCTTATCATCGAGGTAGTGCATGATAAATACTTTGTGTTAAGAAGATGGAGCATGACAAGATTATATGATTTTTTAGGGATAACTTTCTTTAGCATTTTTATTTTGAAAGACATGATTGTTTGTTAGTATGCCTGAGTATTGATGTCTTTATATCAAATTATAGACTATTGCTTTGAATCACTCGGATCTTAATATTCATACCGTATGAGAGAATTACATGATGAAACATGTTAGGTAGCATTCCACATAAAAAATTCTGTTTTTATCATTTACCTACTCGAGGACGAGCAGGAATTAAGCTTGGGGATGCTTGACATGTCTCCAACGTATCTATAATTTTTGATTGTTCCATGCTATTATAGTATCAATCTTGGATGTTTTATATGCAATTATATGCCATTATATATCATTTTTTTGGGACTAACCTATTAACCTAGTGCCCAGTGCCAGTTGCTGTTTTTTTGCCTGTTTTTGTCTTTTCAGAAAATCTATATCAAACGGAGTCCAAACGAAGAAAAAACTTTGGATTAATTTTTTCTGGACCAGAAGGGACCCTTGAAGCTTTGGGAGAAGACCAGAAGAGCCACGAGGGAGTGACAAGCTCGGGAGGCGTGCCCCCTAGGCTTGTGGGCCCCTTGTGGCACCTCTTGACCTAATCCCAGTGCTATAAATTCCAAAATATTCCCCGTATACCAGAAAGACAGAAGAGAAAACCTTTCCGCTGCTGCAAGCCTCTGTTCTTCCGCGATCCCATCTGGAGGCCTTTTCCGGTACTCTGGCGGAGGGGGAATCAATCACAGAGGGCTTCTTCATCAACCTTGCTACCCTTCTGATGATGTGTGAGTAGTTTACCACAGACCTACAGGTCCATAACTAGTAGCTAGATGGCTTCTTCTCTCTCTTTGATCTTCAATACCATGTTCTCCTCGATGTTCTTGGAGTTCTATCCGATGTTATCTTCTTCTGCGGTGTGTTTGTTGGGATTCGATGAATTGTGAGTTTATGATCAGATTATTCATGAGAAATATCTGAGTCCTCTCTAAACTCTTTTATGCATGATTGTTATAGCTTTGTATTTCTCTCCGATCTATCTGTTTGGTTTGGCCAACTAGATTGATTTATCTTGCAATGGGAGAGGTTCTTTGTGATGGGTTCAATCTTGCGGTGCTCAATCCCAGTGACAGAAAAGGACATGACACGTATTTGTATTGTTCCCATTAAGGATAAAAATATGGGGTTTAATCATATTGCTTGAGTTTACTTTGTCTACATCATGTCATCTTGCTTAAGGCGATACTCTATTTTATACTTAATACCCTAGATGCATGCTGGATAGCGGTCGAAGGGTGGAGTAATAGTAGTAGATGCAAGCAGGAGTCGGTCTACTTGTCTTGGACGTGATGCCTATGTACATGATCATTGCCATGAATCCATCATAATTACTTGCTTTTCTATCAATTGCCTAACAGTAATTTGTTTACCCACCGTATGCTATGTGTTCGAGAGAGAAGCCTCTAGTGAAAACTATGGCCCCCGGGTCTACTTTTACCATATACTAAATCCAGAAATACCTTGCTGCAATTTATTTACTTATATTTCTTTTTGCAATTTACTTTATCTATCTATCACTATTAGAATTAATCCTTGCAAATAACCGCCAAGGGGATTGACAACCCTATTATTTGCGTTGGGTGCAAGTGTTTGCTTTTGTGTGTGTAGGTGCTGCTAACGAGGTTCTATGTGGTTCTCCTACTGGATTGATAACCTTGGTTCTTTACTGAGGGAAATACTTATCTCTACTATACTGTATCATCCTCTCCTCCTCGGGGAAATACCAACGCAGTCTACAAGTAGAAGTAGGCATCACGGGAACTTCTTTCTGTGATGTGCTACATTCCAATTCGGGAGAAGGTACAATTACCTCATCAAGTTCTACTTTCCTCCCACTCACTTCTTTCGAGAGAAACTCCTTCTCTTGAAAGGACCCATTCTTGGCAACAAAGATTTTGCCCTCAGATCTGTGATAGAAGGTATACCCAATGGTTTCTTTAGGGTATCCTATGAAGACACATTTCTCCGCTTTGGGTTCGAGCTTATCAGGCTGAATCCTCTTGACATAAGTGTCGCATCCCCAAACTTTAAGAAACAACAGCTTAGTTTTCTTGCCAAACCATAACTCATTCGGTGTCATCTCAACGGATTTAGACGGTGCCCTGTTTAAATTGAATGCGGATGTCTCTAATGCATTACCCCAAAACGATAGTGGCAAATCGGTAAGAGACATCATAGAACGCACCATATCCAATAGAGTACGATTACGATGTTCGGACACACCATTACGCTGTGGTGTTCCAGGTGGCGTGAGCTGTGAAATGATTCCACATTGTCTTAAATGCATACCAAACTCGTAACTCAAATATTCACCTCCACGATCAGATCATAGAAATTTAATTTTCTTATTACGATGATTCTCTACTTCACTCTGAAACTCCTTGAAATTTTCAAATGTTTCAGACTTGTGTTTCATTAAGTAAATATACCCATATCTACTCAAATCATATGTGAAGGTAAGAAAATAACGATATCCACCGCGTGCTTCAACACTCATCGGACTGCATACATCGGTATGTATTATTTCCAACAAGTCACTTGCCCGCTCCATTGTTCCGGAAAACGGGGTTTTAGTCATCTTGCCCCTGAGGCATGGTTCACATGTCTCAAATGATTCATAAACAAGAGATTCCAAAAGTCCATCAGCATGGAGTTTCTTCATGCGCTTTACACCAATATGACCTAAGCGGCAGTGCCATAAGTATGTGGTACTATCATCATTAACTTTGCATCTTTTGGCATCAATATTATGAACATGTGTATCACTACGATCGAGATTCAAGAAGAATAAACCATTCTACAAGGCTGCATGACCATAAAAGATATTATTCATATAAATAGAACAACCATTATTCTCTGACTTAAATGAATAACCGTCTCGCAATAAACAAGATCCAGATATAATGTTCATGCTTAACGCAGACACCAAATAACAATTATTTAGGTTCAAAACTAATCCCGAAGGTAAACGTAGAGGGAGCGTGCCGACGGCGATCACATCAACCTTGGAACCATTTCCGATGCGCATCATCACCTCGTCTTTAGCTAGTCTTCATTTATTCCGCAGCTCTTATTTTGAGTTACAAATATTAGCAACCGAACCAGTATCAAATACCCAGGCGCTACTACGAGCACTAGTAAGGTACACATCAATAACATGTATATCAAATATAGCTTTTTTGACGTTGCCAGCCTTCTTTTCTGCCAAGTACTTGGGGCAGTTCCGCTTCCAGTGACCATTCCCCTTGCAATAGAAGCACTCGGTCTCAGGTTTGGGTCCAGCCTTGTGTTTCTTCACAGGAGCGGCAACTGGCTTGCCATTCCTTTTGAAGTTCCCTTTCTTTCCCTTGCCTTTCTTATTGAAACTGGTGGTCTTGTTGACCATCAACACCTGATGTTCTTTCTTGATTTCTACCTCCGCGGCCTTAAGCATCACAAAGAGCTCAGGGATCATCTTTTCCATCCCTTGCATGTTATAATTCATCACAAAGCTCTTGTAGCTCGGTGGCAGTGACTGGAGAACTCTGTCAATTGCTACTTCATCCTGAAGATTAACTCCCAACTGGTTCAAGCGGTTGAAGTACCCAGACATCTTGAGTACGTGCCCACTAATGGAGCCGTTCTCCTCCATCTTGCAGCTAAAGAACTTGCCGGAGGTTTCATACCTCTCGACCCGGGCGTCAGCCTGAAATACCAATTTCAGCTCCTGGAACATCTCATATGCTCCGTGGTGCTCAAAACGTCTTTGGAGCCTCGATTCTAAGCCGTAAAGCATGGCACGCTGAACTATCGAGTAGTCATCAGAACGTGCCTGCCAGACGTTCATAACATCTGCAGGTGTCGTGGGAAAATGACGATCTATGGGATCAAGAGGATCCCTTTGCGGTTCGGGAGTGGGATCACGATATCTTTGGCGCGCTAGGCAGGGGATCTCATATTGCGAATAAGTGTTCGTAGTTTGAGTACCGGCTCCATCACCTTCACCGATGGCGCCGAAGAAGAAGACCGGAGCCACGACGGCTCCCACCACCTCCAAGCAGCTTTCCCAGGCATCCATAGACGACACAGGCGGCGCAGTCGACGCGGGCGCTACGGTTGGGACGGCCGGCACAGGAGGCACCGGCGGTGCGGGTGTCCAGCATCCCCACCATGCTGGCGAACCCAGCGACCACACCGGAGACGGCGCAGATGGCCAACTCCAACAACCCGCTGGTGAGCCTGTTCATCCTAGTATTACAATTCGGACTGGGGTGAACTAGGACCCCGTCGTCGCGACGTCCAGGGATGGAGCGGCGACGTCCAACAACGCTGCGGATGACGTGTGCAGTGACCATCGCAAGATGGGCGCGCCACGCTTCCCCGCAGTGCTGGTGGTCCTGGACGGCGTCAAGCCAGCCCTGAGCATCGTTCTCACGATGCTCAGGTTCCACCATCACCACGCCAACCCGCTGGTGAACATGCGCCGAGGCAGCAGGTATGCGACGAGGTCCCTCCTGGCCCTGCCAGGAGTCGAACGCCGTCCCGTTCCGTGTTTCCCGCCATGCCAACCACGGCGACAGAGGCTATGGCACGAGTTCAAATGCTTTTGAACTTCCTGCTAGCCCCAGACAAAATGGAAGAATGGAGAGCCACTATCTAGAGTCTCATCAGTTTTTCCGATCCCGGCAAGACATAGGATGTGGGTCCCTCTAGACGACCACCCGCAGTGCCGGCAGGACCATCTGGCTGCCGTGCCAGAGACGGCGCACCCACGGTGCAGTCGCCTCCATGCTAGCAACCACCACGGCGGCAGGCTCGCCGATCGGATGACCAGGACACCATGTCCATGGCGTCATCGGATCTACGGGGCCACCAAGACCAGCGCCAAGTGCAATATGAGCGGCGCGATGAGGATGCCCGCACGAAGATTGAGCGGAGCCAGCAGGCACGTCGTCAGTCAGACGACCGTGCCGGGCTGGTAGCATACGTGCCAGTGCCAGGGTACCCTGGGTGCTTACCTTACGTGGTAGGCTGCCCAGCGTTCACCCATGAGCTACGACAGGTTTGCTGGCCGTCCACCCGTCCCTTCAAGCTAGAGCTGCCCGACAAGTATGATGACACGCTCAGTCTAGTAGAGTTCCTTGGCATCTACACCATTGCGGTGCAGGCTGCCGGGGGGCGCGATGACAAGCTTCTAGCCAACTAATTTCCATTGGCACTTAAGCCCAATGTCAGATCGTGGTTGATGAACTTGTCGGAGGGCTCCATTTCCTCTTGGGTGGATCTGTGCCATCAATTCGTGGGTGCCTACCAGGGTGGCCACACGCTCCCTGGTCAGGAGAGCAACTTGCATGTGATCCCTCAGAGAGACGGCGAGACCCTCCGCAAGTACATACAGAGGTTCAGCTGCGTGCACCATAACATTCCTGATGTTCATCCCGCAGCTGTTTGCATCGCATTCCAGACAAATGTACGCAACCGCAGAATGCGGTCTGAGATGAATGTCATGAAGATCAGGACCATCAACGAGTTGTATGCCTTGGCGGACAAGTGTGCATGCGCTGAGGAAGGGAGGCGACTCCCGGGGGAAGATGCTGGCGCTGAAGTCGACTCTAAAGACGACGACGCAGATGATGCATCAACCCCGCAGAAGAAGAGCCGGAAGCGCAATCGGAAGCGCAAAGGCAAGACAGTGATGGCAGTGGAGAGCCCCGGTGACACCAACACTGCCAAAAAGTCCAAGGCAGAAAGCCCCGGCAAGGAGGTTGCCGGATGCACTCACTGCCGGGAGGCTGCGGCGGGTGACAAGAGCGGCAAGACCGGTGGGCCCTACTACAAGATCCACCGTACCAAGGGCCACGACCTCGAGGAGTGCCGGCAAGTGGAGAAGCTTGCCGAGAAGTAGAAGCAAGAGTACGAGAAGCGTGGCAAGGAGAAGGGCCAGGATGGTGCCGGTGGGTCTGGCAAGCAGAACCGTGGTGGCCGAGGGGGCCGCCACGGCAAGGCCAAGCAGCCGAAAGAGAAGGCTGCACAAGGCCAAGATGATGATGATGAGGATGAAGATGGGTCCGACAAGGAGTTCCAGAATGCAGTGGATGCCATGTGTGTTGACGAAGGCGCATCTTTGCACTCCTCGCACCGGCAACTGAAGCAATGGATCCGCGAGGTGAATGCCGCGGAGCCCATGATGGAAGCGCATAGGCCACTCAAGTGGTCGCACACGGCCATCGTCTTTGACGCCGAGGATCACCCTGATCGCACCACTACGGTCGGGTGTTTGCCGTTGTTGGTTTCGCCAACAATCCGCAACCTCAGGGTGACAAAGATGTTGGTTGACGGTGGGGCCGGCTTGAACTTGATCTCTCCTGACGTGATCAAGAGGCTGCAGATCCCCGACAAGGATATTGAGGAGACCGGCACGTTCCAAGGGATCAGTCCAGGGAGGAACAAGCCGAAGGGACCGGCAGCGACCTCAACTACAGGATGGAGAAGATCGTCTTCAACGTCGCCAAGATGCCCCTGCCCTACAATGGCATTCTGGGCCGTCCGGTGCTGGCCAAGTTCATGGCCACGTCGCACTTCGCCTACAATGTCATCAAGATGCCAGGGCCGATGGGGGTCCTCACCATCAAGTCGAACCACAAGGACACAATCATCTACGCTGACAAGCTCTACTGGGTGGCAGTGGCAGCATCTGCCGACAAGGCACCTGCTCCTGCCGGCAAAGCTCCCGGGGGAGGAAAGAAGAAGAAGTCTGGCAAGACATCTGATACGGACTCCGGGAAGCGCACTTTAGAGTGCAGCACGCCCGTCGAGGACATACTAGAGAGCTCTACCGGCAAGAGCAAGAAGTCCAAGGCCTCCACGCCGGCGACCAAGCAAGTTTCTGTGAGAGAGGATGGGACGAGTGGCACTTTTTCTGTAAGTGCCACTCTCGGTGACAAATAGGAAAGCGAGCTCGTTGCCTTCCTACGGGCGAATGTCGATGTGTTTGCTTGGCAAGCATCTGACATCCCCGGTGTTCCTAGGGAGGTAATTGAGCACCACCTTGCTGTCTGCCGTCATGCGAGACCCGTCAAGCAGAAGGTCAGGAAGCAAGCTTTGGAGCGGCAAGAGTTCATTGCCGAGGAGATCAAGAAGTTGGAAGCAGCAGGTCTAGTCAGAGGAGTGCTACACCCTACGTGGTTAGCCAATCCAGTTGTAGTACGCAAGGCGAATGGGAAGTGGAGGCTTTGTATAGACTTCACTGATATAAATAAAGCTTGTCCAAAGGACCCTTTCCCTTTGCCGCGCATCGACCAGATTGTAGACTCCACTGCCGGCTATGATTTACTCTCTTTCCTTGACGCCTATTCTGGTTATCATCAGATCTTTATGGCTAAGGAAGATGAGGAAAAACCCGCATTCATCACTCCATGTGGCACATACTGCTTTTTTTGTATGCTTTTCGAATTGAAGAGTGCCAGGGCAACCTTTGCCAGAGCAGTTCAGATCGGTTTTGAGCCACAGCTACATAGAAATGTGGAAGCCTACATGGATGGCATTGTGGTCAAAACCAGAGACAAGTCAACCCTGATTCAGGATTTGGAAGAGAGATTTGCGAACTTGCACAAGCTCAACTTGAAGCTCAACCCCGAGAAGTGTGTGTTCGGTGTTCCATCCGGCAAGCTTCTTGGGTTCTTTGTGTCTTAGAGAGGGATTGAAGCCAATCCCGACAAGATCAAAGCAATTGAGCAAATGGAAGCACCGAAACGCGTCAAGGATGTCAGGCGTCATGCTGGCTCCGTTGCCGCCCTCAGCAGGTTCATCTCCAAATCGGGAGAGCGCGCCTTGCAGTTTTTCAAGATATTGAAAAAGGCAGGTCCAGTGAACTGGACTCCGGAAGTGGAGGCCGCGCTCCAAGATTTGAAGGAGTATCTGTCCTCTCAGATAGTCCTAGTTGCACCTAGGCCGGAAGAGATGTTGCTGCTATACTTAGCGGCAACGAATCAAGTGGTTAGTGCTGCACTTGTGGCTGAAAGAGAGGCTGATGAGGAAGAGGTAGCAGCCACAGAGCCACGACTCGATGATCCGGGATCTTCTCTGGCAAGGTCAGGTGCCGACAAGCCAGAGATTGTGCAAGCCAGCCAGCCAGATCAACAAGTTGTGAAGAAGAAGATGGTGCAGCGCCCAGTCTACTTTGTTAGCTCCCTCCTGCAAGGGGCTAGGTCAAGGTACTCTGGTGTGTATAAGTTGCTTTTCGGCCTTCTCATGGGCTCAACGAAGCTGCGCCATTATTTTCAAGCACACTCAGTCACCGTCGTCACTCGCTTTCCATTGCAACGCATCTTGAGAAATCCAGAGGCAACCAGAAGGATTGTGGAGTGGGCATTGGAGCTGTCGAGCTTTGATTTGAAGTTTGAGAGTACCTCAACGATTCAGAGAAGTGCCTTGGCGGAATTCATTGCAGAATGGACCCCAACGCTAGACGAAGAGATCCCAGAGACCTCGCTCCCTGGCAAGTAAACTGTTGACGATTGGATCATGTACTTTGATGGTGCTTTCACGCTGAAAGGCGCCGGCGCAGGCGTGATGCTTATAGCACCCACTAGAGAGCACCTCAAGTACGTGCTTCGGATGCACTTTCCCCGGGAGCAGGCCACCAACAACACTGCCGAGTACGAAGGATTGCTTGCCGGTCTGCGCATTGCAATCGACCTTGGTATTCGAAAGCTAATTATCAGAGACGACTCACAGTTAGTGGTGAGGCAAGTCAACAAAGATTACCAGAGCCCTTTGATGGAGGCGTACGTTGATGAGGTGAGAAAATTGGAAGAGCACTTTGACGGTCTACAAGCAGAGCACGTTCCACGTGCCCAGAACTAGATTGCCGACGACCTGTCAAAGCTTGCCGCCCAAAAGATGCCTGTGGAACCAGGAACTTTTGTGCTCCATCTGACTCAGCCATCCGTTACACCATCAAGGTTGGCAAAGAAGAGAAAGCAAGATGTTGGTGGTTACTTTCCGGCAGAGCTGCCGGCAGCCGCCAAGAAAGCATATATCGCCAACAAGATACCCTTGGTCGGTGAGCTGCAGTTTCCGGCAAGCCAGAACCTTGTCGTTGAAGCAAGTGCTCCCGCAGAGGAAGAAATGCCTTTAGTCCTTGTCGTCGAGCCACAAGCTCCGGCATGGGCACAATCAATTGTCCAGTTCCTTCAGACAGGAGATCTTCCCGATGAGCAAGAGGATGCAGAAAGAGTAGCCCGTCAATCAAGGATGTACAAGTTTGTTGACAACATTCTGTACAGGAAGAGACCAAGTGGGGGTGAAATTGAAGTGCATCTGCCGGGAAGATGGACAGAGGCTGTTGGAAGAGATGCATGAAGGGATATGTGGCTCTCACATTGGGTCGCACGCGCTTGTCGGCAAGGTGTTCTGTCAAGGATTCTACTGGCCGACAGCCCTTCAAGACGCCTTGGCGGTGGTTATTAGATGCGAAGCATGCCAGTTTCACTCCAAGGACATTCACCAGCCAGCACAAGCCCTCCAAACCATCCCCCTCTCCTGGCCTTTCTCGGTCTGGTGGCTCGACATCGTCGGCCCCTTCCCCTGTGCTACTGGGGGCATTGAATTCTTGTATGTTGCAATCGACAAGTTTACAAAGTGGCCTGAGGTGGAGCCAGTGAGGAAGGTGACGGCACAGTCAGCCATCAAGTTCCTCAAAGGATTGGTTGCCCATTTTGGTGTCCCCAATAGGATCATCACTAACAACGGCACCCAATTCACAAGCCGCGCCTTCACAGCATATTGCCAAGAACTTTGAAATAATATTTTCTACGTGTCTGTTGCTCACCCAAGGAGCAATGGACAAGTAGAGAGGGCAAATGTAGAAGTGCTGCGTGGTCTCAAGACTAGAACTTTCGACAGGCTGCACAAGTGTGGAAGGCGCTGGGTGGAAGAGTTGCTGGCGGTTCTTTGGTCGATCAGGATGATGCCAAGTCGAGCCACTGGCCAGACACCCTTCTCCCTTGTTTATGGTGCAGAAGCGGTGCTCCCCACAGAACTCAAATACGGGTCACCTCGAGTCTTGGCCTTTGATGAGGAGGGTCAAGATGAGCTGCGGCAAGATGATGGCATGCTCCTTGAGGAAGATCGTTTCTGGGCTGCTGTCCGTGCTGCACGGTACCAGCAAGCTTTGCGTCGCTACCATAGTCGCAAAGTGAACGCCAGGAACCTTGAGGAATGCGACCTTGTTATTCGTCAGATTCAGTCCATGAAGGGTCAAAACAAGTTGACGCCGAAGTGAGAGGGCCCTTACCGGGTGGTACGAGTCACTAGGCCCGGCACAGTACTCCTAGAGACCGAAGATGGCACTCCGGTGCTCAACTCATGGAATATTGAGCATCTTCGCAAGGTTTACCCATAAGGCGCGGTTGCCGGGCTGCCCGGCGACCTCTTTTGTACAAGTTTGCCGGAAAGGCATGTAAACCTTTGTACAGAGCCGGGCGCATATCCCGTGCACATAAATAAAGATAAGTGTTTCACAATTCTTTGTCCAAGTACATATTTGTTTATATGTTGCAGGCAACCTTGTGCTACATTTTCCCTTGCATAGGATGATTAACGAACCGTCAAGGTTCCAGCCTCCTCGTTTCTCTTCTTCCTTTTTCCCAAAGGACAGAAGGGTTCCTCGCGTACAAGTTTCCCGGGGGGAGTGATGGTATGGATACCGAATGACGTTCAAGACATCGTCCTATGGCAAGAAGCACATCAAAGAAAAAGCTAAGTTGCAAAACTTTAAAGTAAATTCTTTGTTGTAGTTGCAACTTCTCCTTGAACGATTTTGGCCTTTGTATGAGAAACCTGCACACTAAGGAACCTTGTTGTGATCGACTGCGCTCTTACTTTGTTTTGAGTCCACTCGGCAACTTAAGTAGCTGCGTTGTGATCGTCAAGTGTACCCTTGCCGGCAGCGGCACTTCTGGCAAGCTGCTAAGGACCAGTTCCTCAAGCGCTCGCGGCAAGAGTGTGCGCACCAGCAAGTTTCCGGCAAGTGTAGGGCACAAAAACCATGCAAAGATAGAATAAGACAAGAGAGATAGCATGCATACATCCATCCAAAACACAAGTTATATTACATCAGAGCCAAGTGCAGTTCTAACTTGAGATAAATCTGTCTTTTACATGATCGTGCACTAGACAAAGTATAGTTGCAAGATTAGTGGGTTTCTCCACCCTCTGTCCTGGGGATCTGGCCAACCCTATCGGCGATAGGCATGACGAGTTCTTCGGCAATCCTGGTATCGGCTCCCTTCGGCAGACGGGTGAGGACCTTGGAGAGATCAATGCCTGGGTTCCGATACGCCACCTTGACGAGTACCTTGAAGAGGACATCCCGGCAAAGCTTGAGGGATTCGCTGGCAAGGTATGCAGCTCGAGCCCCGTGATGCTTCTCCAGTGCCTCGATCAAGCTTTCCAAGAAGATAGTGAGCCTGGTGCTGGCGGTGTCCCCTTCGGCGGTGGAGTAGTGGTATTCCGACAAGCCCATGGCGGACAGCTGTGCAGAAATGCCCTCCGCGGCAACCACGAGACGGTCAGTCCAAAGCTTGCAGGCATCCTTGAGCTCATTGAAAGTCCTAGCGGTGTTCGCGACCAAGGCCTTCTCATTTTTGAGGTCCTTCGTCAAGGTCTTCTCGCGTTTTCTGGCTTCGTCGAGGGACTTCCCCAATCCGGACAGCTTCATCTTGTGATCTTCGATAGTACCGTTGGTCTTGGTGAGCTCTTGGCTCTTGGCGGACACTGAAGTCTGCAACTCCGCCAAGGTGTGAGTTGCCTTCTATGCCTCTGCTTTGAGCGCCAGGATCTCCTTGCCGTTGGTGGCGATGTTCGCCTCGAGCGCTCGCACCTTGCTTTCCAGTTCGGTCTTGGCGACCTCTGCGGCTTCGACAACATCGACGGCCTCCTTGATCCTTTTGGCATGCTCTGTAGCTTGAGCCTCGATGGCCTCCTTGTGCTTGCGCTCCAGCTCCTGAGTTTGCTGTGAGACAAGGGCCTGGATCTTGTTATCCTTGCCACGAAGTGTGGTGGCAAGCTCTGCTTCCCGAGTGGCAAGCTCTTCTTCATGAGCGTCAAGACCAACCTTGCGCTCATTCAGCTTTGCTTCCTTTGCCGCTACCTTTTGCGCAGCCTCCTCTTGTGCCTTGTCGGCCTCGGCCTTCTCCAGAATAAATTCCTTCTGGGCCTTGGCAAGCTGAGTATGACGTTCTTGAAGGTCTTGGAGGCATTCCGCATACCAGATCTGCGTTTCCTCCATGCGCTTCTTGAATTCGTCCTCCGCCTTGTCAAGGACGGCTGCCCTGGAGTCCAAGCTCTCCGCGTGGCTGTGGTAGCACGCCTGAAGCTTCTGGAAGTTCTCGTCCATGGCCTTGAGGAGCCGCTACTCTTTGGTCTCGTTGGTGTGGGCATGTGGCTCATCGACGACCTCGAGCCCAGCAGCAGCAGTAACCTCACCGTCCAAGATCTCTCCTTCAGTGGGCACCCCGATGCTTGACGTCCCAGGAGGGTTGACGAATAGGTTGTCGCCAACCTTTATGTATCTGCTCGAGAAGGGCTCTTCAGGTGTCGGGGGGTGATCGTCCATGGCTGCCTAGCCGGTCAGGATCACCCTCATGGCCGAGTCAGCGCCTGGCGCTCCTGGGATAGAGATGTCTCCGGTGGCCTCGGCACTACTGTTGCCGCCCTCCTCAGCAGCATCCTTGACGGTCTCTTCGTGAGCTGCCTTGGCGGCCTCCTCGTCAGTCCCCACGATGGCCTCGCTGGCAGTAATGTTGCTGGCCTCATCGGCGGCGTCCCTCGCGATTTCCTCAATGGTGGAGTCGATGTCCATTTCCTTAGATAGAGGAAGATCTGAAAGGATGGAGAAAAGAGAAAGTCAATACTCGGGTCAAGTTCAAGAAAACAAAAAAGAAGATTAAGAGAGAAAGGTACTCAATGGCAGAAAGCTTTCCTCTCCGACAACCTCGATGGTTGTCACCTGGTTGCCGGTGACCTCGGTTGCCAGCGCTTCATCAATGCGAACAGGCTCGTCTGTGGAGGCCCTTGCCGGAGAGCCTGATACGTCTCCAACGTATCTATAATTTTTGATTGTTCCATGCTGTTATATTATCAATCTTGGATGTTTTTATATGCATTTACAACAATTATATATATCATTTTTGGAGACTAACCTATTAACTTAGTGCCCAGTGCCAGTTGCTGTTTTCTGCCCTATTTTTGTTTTACAGAAAATCAATACCAAACGAAGTCCAAATGCCACGAAACTTTTTGGAGATTTTTTATTGGACAAGATAAACACTAGAAGCTTCCGCAGAGGACCAGACGCCAGAAGGGGTGGCCACGAGCCACCAGGGGGAGGCCTTCTCCGGTACTCCGTCGGAGGGGGAATCGATCACGAAGGGGCTCTACATCAACCTTGCTGCCCTTCCGATGATGCGTGAGTAGTTTACCACAGACCTTCGGGTCCATAGTTAGTAGCTAGATGGCTTCTTCTCTCTTTTTGATCTTCAATACAATGTTCTCCTCGATGTTCTTGGAGTTCTATCCGATGTAATCACTTTTTGCGGTGTGTTTGTTGGGATCCGATGAATTGTGAGTTTATGATCAGATTATCCATGAATATTATTTGAGTCTTCTCTGATCTCTTTTATGCATGATTATTATAGCTTCATATTTCTTCTCTGATCTATTGATTTGGTTTGGCCAACTAGATTGATTTATCTTGCCATGGGAAGAGGTGCTTTGTAATGGGTTCAATCTTACGGTGCTCAATCCCAGTGACAGAATGGGACATGACATGTATGTATCATTGCTATTAAGGGTAAAAAGATGGGGTTTATTCATGCATCAGTTTATCTTGTCTACATCATGTCATCGTTCTTAAGGCATTACTCCGTTCTTTATGGACTTAATACACTAGATGCATGCTAGATAGAGGTCGATGTGTGGAGTAATAGTAGTAAATGCATGTAGGAGTCGGTCTACTTGTATTGGACGTGATGCCTATATACATGATCATTGCCTTGGATATCGTCATGATTATTTGCTTTTCTATCAATTGCCCAATAGTAATTTGTCTACCCACCGTATGCTATTTTCTCGAGAGAAGCCTCTAGTGAAAACTATGGCCCCCGGGTCTATCTAAATCATATTACTAAAACCCTAAAAATATTGCTGCCATTTTCTTTTATTTATTTTATTTTGTATTTTTGTTTCAATCTATCTATCTATCACATACAATTTAATCTTGCAATTGATCGCCGAGGGATTGACAACCCCTCGTTTGCGTTGGGTGCAAGGATTTGTTGTTTGTGTGCAGGTGGTGCTAACGAGGTGTTGCATGATTCTCTTACTGGTTTGACCTTGGTTTCATAACTGAGGGAAATACTTATCTCTACTGTGCTGCATCATCCCTTCCTCTTCGGGGAAAATACCAACGCAAGCTACAAGTAGCGCAACCGCTTGCCGGAGCAGCGGTTGACGAAGACACCCCAGCTGGATTTGCATCCGAGCGCTCCTCCTCGTGGCGTTCTTCTCCTACTCCCTTGCCGATGTTAGCGGCAAATATTTCGACACCAGCGCTTGCCAAAGGAAATTGAATAGTGGCCTCACGCTGGGGGCTGCGGTCTGGGCTGATATCTACGACCTCGTCGCCTGGCACCGTGCTTATTACCGGCTCATCCTCTATCGCGGTCCTTGTCCTCTTGGCCATCCTCTGCGCCAAGGTCTCCCTGTCGCTGTCAAGTCAAGGCAAGATGAGATAGGTCAGATTAGCGCAAGCAAGGAATCAAGAGTTAACAAAGAAAATCGGAGATTCATACTCCTCTTCCTCCTCCTCATCGCTAAGGATGGAGAGATCATACAAACCCTCAGGCTTGGTGCTGGAAGAGGGCGGCGGGGTAGAAGTCCTGACCCGCTTAGTTGCTGCAGGCGTAGTAGGACAAGACGACTCGCCCGCTCCGGCAGCCGACGCGGCTGTACTCCTCATAGAGGTACGCAGCGTTCGCTGCTGTTGAGGGGCTTGGCGTTGAGTTCCTCGTCGTCCGACAACCTTGCCAGTTACCTCCTTGCCGGTAACTTCCTTACCTGAGGGTACGCCACGGACTGGCTCTCCGGAGGCAGCCCTTCTAAGGACACGAGTTCTCCTTGCCGGAGCGGACGGAGCGGGGGGCTCTTCGGATACTTGTGCTGTAACAGTCTCCCCGCCCCATTCCCCGGCAAGTTCTTCCTGCCCTTCGGCAAGTTCCTCCTGCGGTTCCCTTGCCGTTCCATCACCAGATTCCTGACCAACATTGGCTGTCGCGGACCCAGAGCCGCTGACGCCTCCAGCCATTCTGGCCTCTGCCGCCCTGTTGGCAATGTGCTCCAATTCTTCGGGTGTGGTGTCGCGAAAGAGATCTTTTTCCTCTCTGATGGGCCCCTCCACCAAGGTGTCGAACCACCCTTGCACCGCGTCTTCGGGCGGCTCCTGCCAAAGCACTTCAATGCCATGGGCATCGCAGGATGGCATCACCGTGATGACAGAATCCTTGGCGGAGCTGTTGCATAAAGGCACCACCCTTGCCGGCAGCTTGAAGTTGCCGCTGGGGCGGAAGAGGTGCTCGCAGAGGGCCTGGTGCTGTAGCACTGTCAGGTTGGTGTGAAGTCTAGTCCGGACCCGCATGATATCTGCCACGTTCTTGTAGTCCCACACGGGCCTGCCCTTGTTCTGGAGAGGAGCAATGCGGTGGTGAAGGAAGTCAGCCCCCACCATTTCAGCGGTGAGGACGGCAGCCTTGAGACGGAGGATGCGCGTGGTGGCAATTGTGAGCTTCTCGTCGTCAGCGGCAAAAGAGCTCCAATCTGTGCTGCGCTCCACCCTTGCCGTCCTGGGTTGGCAGAACTCCAGAAAATCCCTTTCCTTGATACAACACCATTCCCCACGCCACTTGTTCCACCGCTGATAGGGCAGCCCCGGAAGGTAGGCGTTCTCATCCCTGAGGATCCAAGTGACGCAGCCGGAGAGAACATCTGCTTCGATGCGTGGAGTGAAGCAATGGCGGAAGAGAGCTACACTAGGCAATACTCCTATGAAGTTTTCACACATATGTGCAAAAACAGCCATACAAGTCATGGCGTTGGGGGTGAAGTCAAGAAGGCGAAACCCGTAGGTATACATCAGCTCTACGAAGAATTCAGAGAAGGGAGGAACGAGCCCACATTAAAAGTATACAGCGAAGAAGGGGTACTTGTTTGGCCCAGGCCTGATGGAGCGGGGAAGGACCTCTGGCGCGGTGTGGGCGCTCGTCTCTTTCCCCCCACATGATCAAGTATCGATTCACCAAGTCGCTCTGATCCGGCACCGGCTCGAAGACGACGCTGTTTCTCCACGCCGCTGCCAGGTCTTCCTTGGGATCGACCACCTTCCCCGGCCTATTTCGGTTCCTCTTGGGAGCCATAGCTACGCTGGGGAGGGCGAATGTGGAAGCAGGCGAGGGAGAGCTGCGCTGCGTGGCGGTGGAAGCAGAGGGCGTGTTTTCTACTCTGGCGCAAGGAAGAAGATGAAGGCGGCGGCGGTGGCGAGATTGGGAGAAGGGGGGGGGGGTAAATGAGCAGCGCCCCTCGGGGATTCCTTTTTATGGGGAAGGCGCAGGGGCTGGCCCTTTATTGTCCTACGTGGCCGCGCTTTTCAGGCGCACTACCTCCCCGCGCCCATTCCATTCCACCTCTCCCACGCTCGCATTTAATGCGCGTCGTGGGGGGCGTGGTAACAGAGAAGATTACGACAGTTATCCTCTACCACGCATGCCTGGGCACTGTTCGGGCCTGGCCCAACGACGCCTCGCATGCGCGTGTGGCCCAGGCCCAGGGGCTCATGTCGGTGTACTAAAGCATGGGTGCCCTCCTACCCTGACTTGTGCACAGGTAGTTGTAGCCTCCTTGACGGCAAAGGCTTGACGGAGGATAACTATGACTCAAGACTTGGAATAAACAAGACCGTGAACAAGACCTCAAGGCAGGTCATCGAGAAGCACTATTCTCATACTGAAGATCAAGATTGCCCTTGCCGGCAAGCTTCGTACCGGCAAGGTGAAGACCAAGACTCGGGTTGCCGGTAAGCTCCTTGCCGGCAAGCAACGGCCTGGCAAGCTCTGCGCCGGCAAGCTCGTTCTATCCCTTTACCGCTCCACCTCATCATCGGCTAGATAAGCACGCATGATAGGTGTCGAGCAGGCAGGCAGTCAACACAGCTGGCCAAGGCACGTGTCAGCATGCCACGCCAGGATTAACTTTAAGGACACCCATCCCTGGGACGTGTCAAGGTGACAAGAGGGCGCCAGGACTGGTGGTACAGATCTTTTACCCAAGGCCTCGCCTCCCTGACGTAGCACCTAACAGTGCATTTAATGCGCTTGTCTTACCCCGTCTGGAGATAGACGTGGTGACAGTGCAAGTTACTATTCATACTCTGTAATGACCATGTTAGCCTCTGTGGTAACCCCTTGGCCTATAAAAGGAGGCCCACGGCTACACTTAGAACGGTCGACTCTTAGCCCAACTACACGTTGTAGCTGCACTTCCCGCGCACCTTGCCGGCAAGCTGCGCTCTTGTAACTATTGAGCTCACATACAATCAAACCACCAGAACAGGAGTAGGGTTTTACACTCATAGCGGCCGGAACCTGGATAAATCATTGCTTGTGCTCATATCTAATAGCCCTGCTCTTTGTAGTATTGTGATCCCACTCCCGAACCGCAAAGGGATCCTCTCGATCCCATAGATCGTCGTTTTCCCACGACAGCAGGCAACGCTTGAGGGGGTGCATCACCAAGCAGTGCATCAAGGACATATACTTTTTGTGCAGCAGTGAGGATGATCCTTAAATTACGGACCCAGTCTGCATAGTTGCTTCCATCATCTTTCAACTTAGCTTTCTCTAGGAACGCATTAAAATTCAGGGGAGCTACAGTGCGAGCCATTGATCTACAACATTAATTTGCAAAGAAAATTAGACTAAGTTCATGATAATTGGTTCTGTTAATCAAATTACTAAAGAACTCCCACTTAAATCAACATCCCTCTAACTGTCTAATTGTTACATGATCCAAATCAACTAACCCATGTCCGATCATCACGTGAGATGGGGCAGTCATCAACGGTGAAACATCTCCATGTTGATCATATCTACTATATGACTCATGTTCGACCTTTCAGTCCTCCGTGCTCCGAGGCCATGTCTGTACATGCTAAGCTCGTCAAGTTTAACCCAAGTATTCCGCATGTGTAAAACTGACTTACACCCGTTGTATGCGAACGCAGAGTCTATCACACCCGATCATCACGAGGTGCTTCAAAACAACAAACTTTCACAACGGTGCATACTTAGGGAGAACACATTTTATCTTGAAATTAAGTGAAGGGATCATCTTATAATGCTACCGTCGTCCTAAGCAAAATAAGATGCATAAAAAAGATAAACATCACATGCAATCAATATGTGACATGATATGGCCATTATCATCTCGTGCTTTTGATCTCCATCTTCAAAGCACCGGCATGATCTCCATCGTCACGGGCATGACACCATGATCTCCATCATCATGCCGTCATGTGGTTGTCTCCGCCAACTATTGCTTCTACGACTATTGCTAACGCATAGCGATAAAGTAAAGCAATTACATGGCGGTAAATAGTTGACACGCATGTCATACAATAAATTAAAGACAACCCTATGGCTCCTGCCGGTTGCCGTACTCATCGACATGCAAGTCATGAACCTATTACAAAACATGATCATCTCATACATCAACATATATCACATCATGTTTTGGCCATACCACATCACAACATGCCCTCCAAAAACAAGTTTGACGTCCACTACTTTGTTGTTGCAAATTTTACGTGGCTGCTATGGGCAACTAGCAAGAACCGTTCTTACCTACGCAAAGCCACAACGGTGTTATTCAAGTTGCCTTTTAACCTTCTACAAGGACCGCTAATGTCAAATCGAATCCAACTAAAGTGGGAGAGACAGACACCCGCCAGCCACCTTATGTAATACAAGTTGCGTGTCAGTCGGTGGAACCGGTCTCTTGTGCGAGGACAAGTAAGGTTGGTCCGGGCCGCTTCATCACACAATACCACTGAATCCAAATAAGACAAATAGAGGTAAGCAATCTGAACATGAACGCCCACAACTTCTTTGTGTTCTACTCATGCAAATACATCTACGCGTAGACCTGGCTCATGATGCCACTGATGGGAACGTAGCATGAAAATCAAAAAAATTCCTAAGAATCACCAAGATCTAATCCATGAGATGCATAGCAATGAGAGGGGAGAGTGTGTCTACGTACCCTCGTAGACCGTTAAGCGGAAGCGTATATCACGCGGTTGATGTAGTCGTACTCGTCACGATCCAATCGCGATCCAATCCGATCAAGCACCGAATGGACAGCACCTCCGCGTTCAGCACACGTGCGGCTCAATGACGTCTCCGCCTTCTTGATCTAGCAAGAAAGGACGGAGAAGTAGATGGGATCGCCGGCAACAGGACGGCGTGGCGACGATGGTGGTGGAGTGGTGTCGGCACGGCTTCGCCGAGCACTGCCGAAACTACTAGCAGAGGAGGAAACAGAGCAGCGGGAGAGGGAGGGGCTGCGCCAAGGCTTGGGGGTTCCGCTGCCCTCCCTCCCCTCCACTATATATAGGAGCAAGGGGGAGGGGGCGCCGGCTCTAGCCCCTCCTCCAAGGGAGGGGGCGGCGGCCCTAGGGGGAGGAGTCCACCCTCCCCAAGGCACCTCCTAGGTTCCTTGCCCCTTAGGGTTTCCTCTCCCCTAGCCGCATGGGCCCTTGGAGGGCTGGTGCATGATACGTCCCAAACATATCCACTTTTCCAAACACTTTTGCTCTTGTTTTGGACTCTAATTTCCAAGATTTCAATGGAACTAACCCGGACTGACGTTGTTTTCAGCAGAATTGCCATGGTGTTATTTTTGTGCAGAAATAAAAGTTCTCGGATGGACCTGATAATTTACGGAGAATATTTTCAGAATATATAAAAAATACTGGCGAAGAGAATTACCAGATGGGGGCCACCCAGGCGCCACAAGCCCAGATGGCGCGCCCACCCCCCCAGGGCACGCCTGGCAGCTCCAGCAACCCTAACTCCAACTCCATAAGTACCTCTAGAAAAAATCAGAGAGAAAGAATCATCACGTTTTACGATACGGAGCTGCTGCCACCTCCTATTCTTCATCAGGAGGGCTGATCTGGAGTCCGTTCGGGGCTCCGGAGAGGGGGATTTGACGCCGTCGTCATCATCAACCATCCTCCATCACCAATTTCATGATGCTCACCGCCATGTGTGAGTAATTTCTTCATAGGCTTGCTGGACGATGATGGGTTGGATGAGATTTATCATGTAATCGAGTTAATTTTGTTAGGGCTTGATCCCTAGTATCCACTATGTTCTGAGATTGATGTTGCTATGACTTTGCTATGCTTAATTCTTGTCACTAGGGCCCGAGTGCCATGATTTCAGATCTGAACCCTTATGTTTTCATGAATATATTTGTGTTCTTGATCCTATCTTGCAAGTTGTATGCACCTATTACGTGTTGTGATCCGCATGCCCTAAGGTGACAATAATTGGGATTCTTTCCGGTGATTACCGTAGTTTGAGGAGTTCATGTATTCACGAAGTGCTAATGCTTTGTTCCAGTTCTCTATTAAAAGGAGGCCTTAATATCCCTTAGTTTCCTTAAGGACCCCACTGCCACGGGAGGGTAGGACAAAAGATGTCATGCAAGTTCTTACTATACGCACATATGACTATATACGGAATACATGCCTACATTACATTGATGAATTGGAGCTATTATGTATCGCTCTAGGTTGTGACTGTTACATGGTGAATGTTATCGAACACAATTATCCATCACTGATCCAATGCCTATGCTTTTCGCATATTGATCTTTGCTAAGTTACTTTCGTTGTTGCTACTGTTACAATCACTACAAAACTGCTACTGTTACTGCCTCTGTTGCTATTGCTACTGTTATTACTATTATCAAACCTATCATACTACTATGCTACTAAACACTTTGCTGCCGATATTTAGTTCTCCAGGTGTGGTTGAATTGATAACTCAACTGCTAATACTCACAAATATTCTTTGGCTCCCCTTGTGTCGAATCAATAAATTTGGGTGAAATACTACCCTCGAAGACTGCTGCGATCCCCTATACTTGTGGGTTATCAAGACCTTTTTCTGGCGCCGTTGCCGGGGAGCATAGCTCTATCTGTTGAGTCACTTGAGATTTATATCTGTTGATCTCTATGAAGAATCTGAAAGACGCTAAGACCAAGATCGTCCCCTCTATGACTAGAGGAGGTAAGGAACTGCCATCACACTCTACACTTGATTCATCGTCTGTTTTGAGTAGGCTTGTGACACCACCACCTGCTATTCTTTTTGATATGTCGCAAGTAATTGATGATACTACTTCTGCAATGATGATACTGATGATGATGCTAGTACTATGCTTGAAAATACTGTGCCACTAGGTGAATTTCTTGATGAACAAATTGCTAAAGCTAAAGAAACTGAAAATGTTGAAACTCCTGAAAATTATGATTCACCTATTTTTCCTAGATCTCCTAGAATTGAAATGCCTAAGATACCTGATGGTTATGTTCTGGAGGGAGAAATAGCTAGAGAAATTCTTGCTTGTAATGATAGAGATGATGTCAGAAAATTGGTTGCTAAGTTAAAAGAAAAGTCTATGATGGAGAGAATGAAATATGATCCTAAGTTTGCTACCTCTCCTATCTTTGTTACTGATAGGGATTATGAATTCTCTGTCGATCCTGAGTTAATTACTTTGGTTGAATCTGATCCTTTTCATGGTTATGAATCTGAAACTGTTGTGGCACACCTTACTAAATTGAATGATATAGCCACCCTATTTGCTCATGAGGAAAAGATTCATTACTATTACATCCTTAAGTTGTTTCCTTTCTCATTAATGGGTGATGCTAAGAAATGGCTTAATACTCTTGCTCCTGATTGTGCGTGTAGTCCCCAGTATATGATATATTACTTCTCTGAGAAATATTTTCATGCTCATAAGAAACAAGCTGCTTTACATGAAATATTCAGGATTGTGCAAATTGAAGAAGAGAATCTCCCTCAAGCTTGGGGGAGGCTTCTCCAATTACTCAATGCTTTACATGATCATCCTCTTAAGAAAAATGAAATACTTGATATCTTTTATAATGGACTAACCGATGCTTCTAGGGACTACCTAGATAGTTGTGTTGGTTCTGTTTTCAGGGAACGAACTGTTGGGCAGGCTGAAGAACTATTGAATAATATGTTGAGAAATGCTGATGATTGGACACTTCCTGAACCACCACCTAAGCCAACTCCGAAGAAAAGAGGTATTCTATTCCTCAGTCCAGAAGATATGCAAGAAGCTAAGAAATCTATGAAAGAAAAGGGTATTAAAGCTGAAGATGTTAAGAATTTACCACCTATTGAAGAAATACATGGGCTCAACATCCCGACACAGGTAGTGGAGGTAAATTCTCTTACTATATTCGATGAAGGTGATATTCCTTATAATAAATCTGCTAGCCAATGCTTGGATGAATTTGACAATTTCATTGTGAAACAAGAACACTTCAATTTATATGTTAGCAATCAACTGAAAAGAAATGCCTTCATGATAGATCGCTTGAGTGATTTGATGTTTAGAACTGCTAATGATGTTAAATGCTTAAGTAAACATGCTTCTATGTCTCATACTCAGTTAGAACAAATTGCTAAGTCACAAAATGATTTTCTTGATGAGATGAATAATAAAATGAATGATCATGCTGTTAGAGTTGTTACTAGAGGAGGTAAAATGACTCAGGAGCCTCTATATCCTGAAGGTCATCCTAAAAGAATTGAACAAGACTCTCAAAAAATTAATACTGATGCACCTAGTTCATCTAAGATGAAAAATAAAAAGAAGAATGACAAAACTTTGCCTGCTTCTAGTGAACCTGAGATAGAAAAACTGTCTGAGAATCATAATGATGTTTCTATTTCCGATGTTGATGCACAATCTGGGAATGAACATACACCTAATGATAATGATAATGATGTTCATGATGATGCTCAAACAGATAATGATGTAGAAATAGAACCCGCTGTTGATCTTGATAACCCACCTCCTAAGAATAAAAGATATGATAAAAGAGATTTTGTTGCTAGAAAACATGGAAAAGAAAGAGAACCATGGGTTCAAAAACCTATGCCTTTTCCTACTGAACCATCTAAAAATAAGGATGAGGAAGACTTTGAACGCTTTGTTGAAATGCTTAGACCTGTCTTTTTGCGCACTCGCTTGATTGATATGTTGAAAATGTCTCCATATGCTAAATACATGAAAGATATTGTCACTAATAAAAGAAAGATACCCGAAGCTGAAATTTCCACCATGCCTGCTAATTATTCTTTTAAGGGTGGAATACCTAAGAAGTTAGGAGATCCGGGAATACCCACTATACCATGCTCCATTAAAAGAAGTTATGTTAAAACTGCTCTATGTGATTTACGAGCCGGTGTTAGTGTTATGCCTTTCTCTTTATATAGAAGACTTGATTTGAATAAGCTCACACCCACTGAAATATCTTTGCAAATGGCTGATAAATCAACTGCTATACCTATTAGAATTTGTGAGGACGTTCCTGTTGTAGTTGCAAGTGTTACTATCTTACCAGACTTTGTTATACTTGATATGCCCGAGGACGACAACATGTCGATTATCCTTGATAGACCCTTTTTGAATACTGTAGGGGCTGTTATTGATTGCAACAAAAGCAAGGTTACTTTTCATGTCAATGGTAATGAGCATACAGTTTATTTCCCGAAGAAACAAAGTTCGGTGAATGGTATCAATTGTATTGAAAAAGTTTCGACAATCACTATTGGAGGTTTCAAATTTCCTCTTCCTACTGCCAAAAAGAAATATGAAATTCTTATGGTTGGGGAGATGCATATCCCCATTGAGGTAACTTAGTGTTATACGAAGATTCTTCGGTTTCATGCCATTCGGAAATAGTTTGTTAATAAGACTTGATCAACCTTATTAATGGATTCTTTTTGAGGGGTATGTGTTCGATGAATTTAGTAAGCACAGCCTTCTGTAATCTTAGTTTGCTCTCTGTTATTTGTAGTTGAATAAAATAAAATGCCATGATTATCCTGTTTTCTGAATTTTCCGTGCAATAAAAAATGGCCCAAAAATAAAAGTTCTCAGAATGCCATGAAAATTTAGTATGATTTTTATGCAATATTTAAGGAATTTTGGCACTGAACACACCTCAGGGGGGTGCACCTGTGAGCCACAAGCTCACAGGGCGCGCCCATCCCCCTGGGCCCGCCCAGCAGGCTTGTGGGTCCCACAGGGACCCACTCACTTATGCCAGCCACCCATTGCCTTCTCCTTCCTCCAAAGAAAATCATCCTTGCTCTCATGCCCATGTTCTTGCTCATTTTGCTGCAAATTTCGATCTCCTTGCTCGGAACTCCGTTTCCAAAACTATTTTGAGGAATTACTCCTCAGTATGTGACTCCTCCAATGCTCCAATTAGTTTTTGTTCTCATGCTTTATGTTTTGCAATTTTTTGCTGCTGTGGTGACCATGTATATGAGCTTGCATGTTGAATTTGTATGGTCTAAAGTAGTTTTGATGCATGATATAGCCTCTAGATACTTGTGGGAGTAGTTGCTATCAATTTTGTTGAGTTTCGTTCACTTTTATTTTGAGTCACTAAAAATTTCAGAAATTTTCAGAGGAAGAAAATGTTTAGGAAGATGTTCCAGGGTGGTTCCTCGAGCAAGAGTGCTCCAAGGCCCGCAATACGCGAGCCGGATTCTGAACCCCCACGGGAGGCCTCGGTGCAGCCGTGCGAGTGGCCATCTGATGCCTTCATGATTCGAGCCGGCATCAAGGAAGAGTTTGATATGTATGTACGTAGCGCCGAGCTCACGGATTTCTTGACAGATACGTGCCCTCAGTACCATGACCTTACTGATTCCTTTGTACAGAAATTTGAGTATGTATCTCACCGCACCTCTCATGATGTCATCTTTAATTTATATGAAAAGCCTTTTCGCATGTCCGTTGAAGAATTTAGTTATGCTTGTAGAATTCCATTTTGGGGGACATGCACTGAACCTCGTAAGGCTGATTGCAATGAATTTTTAATGAATATTACTAGGGGTGAAACTAGAACCATAATGCAAGCTGCTATGGGTAGCATTCACTTTCCTGCCATACATTATTTTGCCTTATTCATAGGTAGATGCATCAATGGTAAACATGACCCTAGTCATTTATGCGCTCCTGATTTGAGCATTCTTAAGAGTGCAGTACTAAGAGATAGAAGATTTAACATGGGTGCCATCATTGCATGCCGCTTGCATAATAATGCCTTAGTTGGTGATCTTTTTGGCGGAATTTATGCCACTCGCTTGGCAGCTCATCTTGGTGTGCCCATTAAACAAAATGATATCCTGTTGCCACCCAGTTTTCTTGATTATGATGCTATGGAACGCCACCAGTTCCTTGAGAGGGGTGACCCCCCGCTCAGATACAGGCTAATCTTTAATAGGCGTCGTGTTTTTCATATTGCTTTGCCTGCTCCTGCCTTCTTTAATTTCCAGGAAAAACATAGACATTTCATACTTGAGGAAGAGGCTGAGGAGTACGAGAGGGCGATAGAGACCGCTCGGCTTAACGAGGCAGCTCGCCAAGCTGTGGCAACTGCATTTCAGTACAACCCGAACTACCACCACGGGTATTATCTAGGCAAAGAGTGGCCATAGACCAACTTAGGCCAAAAGCCTAAGCTTGGGGGAGTACGTATTTCTCACCGACATTACATTCATGATCACACATTCATTCCAGTTGTTGGTGTTCATCCTTTTTCATTGTATTATCCATGTTAGTTTTATTTTCGCTTTCTTCTTGTGTGTTTGAAAAAACATTCAAAAATCCAAAAAATTAATTGTAGTTTCTTTGTTGTTTAGTTAATTCGTAGTATTAAAAGAAAACCCAAAATGATTTCTCGTTTCTTCTTTTACTTGTTGGGAGCTTTCTAGTGTAAATAATTTTTCTCGTTTTTCAATTTTCCTTCGTTAATTTGCTTTCTTTAGAAGAAAAGCTAAAAACTCCAAAAATATTTCAGTGTGTTTCTCTGAATTTCTTTTCTTTTTCGTTGAGTTGTCGTAAGAAGAAGATCACGATGAAAATGTTGAGTGGCTCTCATATGCTTTATTGTTGATTTAACAAAGAGCCACCATTACCTTGTCTTCTTCTTTGAATAAATGTTTGCAGATTCTAGCTTTGTCCACGGCACACTTGCACTATTATTGTTATCTCATCATTCGGTTGTGAAAGTGAAAGGCAATAATGACGACATTTGATGAAGTGATTGCGGTGAAGAAAAGCTGGTATGAACTCTTCTTGTTTTTGTCTTTATAAATATGTTTAACTCAGTATTCATGATTCAACACTATTATTAGTAAACATGTTTGTTTTGACAATTAGAGATCATAGTTGCTCATGCCATGCTTAAATAGCTAGGAGTGGATAATGATTTATCTTGAGTGTCAACATGCATTAAAATGGTTGTGATGTAGTATGTTAGTATGGTATCCTCCTCTGAACAATTCAAGTGGCTTGACTTGGCACATGTTCACACATGTAGTTGATTCAAAACCAACATAGCCTCCACGGTATTTATGTTCATGGTGTTTATATCCTACCCATGCTCGTATTCAGTGTTAATTATTCTCAATGCATGACTATGACCGTTTTCGCTCTCTAGCTGGTCGCTTCTCAATCTATTTGCTAGCCTTTGCCTGTACTAAGCGGGAATACTGCTTGTGCATCCAAAATCCTTAAACCAAAGTTGTTCCAGATGAGTCCACTATATCTACCTATATGCGGTATTACTCTGCCGTTCCAAGTAAATTTGCATGTGCCACCTCTAATAATTCAAATAAATTTCTGTTTTGTGTGCCCGTACCGCTCATGGAGTGACAGGGGGTAGTCAGTATCTTCCATGCTAAGCGGGTTATTCTCAGATGAGTGTTTATTCACTTGTCATTGCACGAGAGGGGCTGGTAATTGGGATGCCCAGTCCCGTAATCAAAATGAAAAAAATATATAATGCAAACAAACTCCGCCGGAAATTTGATCGTTTGGAGGGCACCCGTGAATTCGGCTAGCCATGGCTTGTGTTGGTATGGTGGAGGGGGAGTAAACTTTACCTTTCCGTTTGGGAACTGGCTATAATGTGTTTAGCATGGAAGATACTGAAAATTCTCGGTCGTGACGTTGACAAGAAAGGCATACCTCTCAAAATTGTTTTCATCTCTGTTTTAAGCTTTAAGTTCTGGCACCGCTGCAAATCCATCCTTCCCTCTGTGAAGGGCCTATCTATTTACTTTTATGTTACTTTACTTTTATTGTTGAGTCATCACCTTCTCATTCGAGCACCAGTTGGAGAGCACTATTGTCATTTTTATGCATTGAGTATAGTTAATGTTGGGTGTGACATGACTGGATCTCTTCTACCATGAAGTACAATATCTTGTCGTTACTTGAACTTCAGAGGTGCTCTGCATTTATGTTTTGCGGTCTCAGAAAGGGCTAGCGAGATACCATGTTATCATATTGCATCATGATTGTTTTGACAAATTGTTGGCATCCGAGATATCTTATTATTGCTCGCTAGTTGGTTATGTTATTGATATGAGTAAATGTGAGACCTAAGTGTTATCATTCATATGGTTAGTTCATAATCTTTGCTGAAAACTTGGATGCTAGTTAAGTATATATACAGACAACAAGAACAAAAGAGTTCGTAAAAGTTTTTCTTTGTCACTTTCAGTTTGTCAACTGAATTGCTTGAGGACAAGCAATGAGTTAAGCTTGGGGGAGTTGATACGTCCCAAACGTATCCACTTTTCCAAACACTTTTGCTCTTGTTTTGGACTATAATTTGCATGATTTGAATGGAACTAACCCGGACTGACGCTGTTTTCAGCATAATTGCCATGGTGTTATTTTTGTGCAGAAATAAAAGTTCTCGGATGGTCCTGAAAATTTACGAAGAATATTTTCAGAATATATAAAAAATACTGGCGAAGAGAATTACCAGAGGGGGGGCCACCCAGGCGCCACAAGCCCAGGGGCGCGCCCACCCCCCAGGGCGCGCCTGGAAGGCTTGTGGGCCCCTGGCAGCTCCGGCAACCCTAACTCCAACTCCATAAGTACCTATTCGCCCAGAAAAAAATCAGAGAGAACGAATAATCGCGTTTTATGATACGGAGCCACCGCCACCTCTTGTTCTTCATCGGGAGGGCTGGTCTGGAGTCCGTTCGGGGCTCCGGAGAGCGGGACTCGACGCCGTCATCATCATCAACCATCCTCCATCACCAATTTCATGATGCTCACCGTCGTGTGTGAGTAATTTCTTCATAGGCTTGCTGGACGGTGATAGGTTGGATGAGATTTATCGAGTAATTGAGTCAATTTTGTTAGGGCTGGATCCCTAGTATCCACTATGTTCTGAGGATGTTGCTATGACTTTGCTATGCTTAATGCTTTTCACTAGGGCCTGAGTGCCATGATTTCAGATCTGAACCCTTTATGTTTTCATTAATATATTTGTGTTCTTGGTCCTATCTTGCAAGTTGTATGCACCTATTACGTGTTATGATCCGCATACCCCAAGGTGACAATAATTGGGATTCTTTCCGGTGATTACCGTAGTTTGAGGAGTTCATGTATTCACTAAGTGCTAATGCTTTGTTCCGGTTCTCTATTAAAAGGAGGCCTTAGTATCCCTTAGTTTCCTTAAGGACCCCGCTGCCACGGGAGGGTAGGACAAAAGATGACATGCAAGTTCTTACTATAAGCACGTATGACTATATACGGAATACATGCCTACATTACATTGATGAATTGGAGCTATTGTGTATCACTCTAGGTTGTGACTGTTACATGGTGAATGTCATCCAACACAATTATCCATCACTGATCCAATGCCTACGCTTTTCGCATATTGATCTTTGCTAAGTTACTTTCGTTGCTGCTACTGTTACAATCACTACAAAACTGCTACTGTTACTGTCTCTGTTGCTATTGCTACTGTTACTACTTCTATCAAACCTATCATACTACTATGCTACTAAACACCTTGCTACAGATATTTAGTTCTCCAGGTGTGGTTGAATTAACAACTCAACTGCTAATACTCACAAATATTCCTTGGCTCCCCTTGTGTCGAATCAATAAATTTGGGTGAAATACTACCCTCGAAGACTGTTGCGATCCCCTATACTTGTGGGTTATCAGTGCGCCTGGCCCATGTAGGACAGGGCGCCTCCCCTCAGCCCATGCTAGCCTCCGGGAGTGGTGGGACCTACTGGTGGTCCCCCCTGAACCCTTTCCGGAACCTGAATAAGACTTCCCTATATATAAATCTTTACCTCCGTACCGTTCCGGAGCTCCTCATGACGCCCGGGATCTCATCCGGGACTCCGAACAACATTCGGTCACCAACATACATATCCCAATATTACTCTAGCGTCATCGAACGTTAAGCGTTCGGACCCTACGGGTTCGAGAATCATGTAGACATGACCGAGACACCTCTCCAGTCAATAACCAATAGCGGAACCTGGATGCCTGATACGTCTCCAACGTATCTATAATTTTGATTGTTCCATGCTATTATAGTATCAATCTTGGATGATTTATATGAAATTATATATCATTTTTTGGGACTAACCTATTAACCTAGTGCCCAGTGCCAGTTCCTGTTTTCTGCTTGTTTTTGGTTTTTCAGGAAATCAGTACCAAACGAAGTCCAAATGCCACGAAACTTTTTGACAATTTTTTCGGGACAAAAGAGACCCTGGAAGCTTCGGGAGGAAGCCAGAATCCTCACAAGGAGGCCACAAGGCAACAGGGCGCGGCCCTAGGTGGGGTGCGCCCTGATGCCTTGTGGGCCCCACGTGGCTCCTTTTGACCTAATTCCACTTCTATAAATTCTCAATTATTCGGAAACCAACAGAGAGCCAGATGAGAAAACTCTACCGCCGCCGCAAGCCTCTGTTCTTCCGCGATCCCATCTGGAGGCCTTTTCCGATACTCTACCGGACGGGGAATCGATCACGGAGGGCTTCTTCATCAACCTTGCTTCCCTTCCGATGATGTGTGAGTAGTTTACCACAGACCTACGGGTCCATAGCTAGTAGCTAGATGGCTTCTTCTCTCTCTTTGATCTTCAATACCATGTTCTCCTCGATGTTCTTGGAGTTCTATCCGATGTAATCTTCTTTTGCAGTGTGTTTGTTGGGATCCGATGAATTGTGGGTTTATGATCAGATTATTCATGAGAAATATTTGAGTCTTCTCTGAACTCTTTTATGCATGATTGTTATAGCTTTGTATTTCTCTCTGATCTATCCGTTTGGTTTGGCCAACTAGATTGATTTATCTTGCAATGGGAGAGGTGCTTTGTGATGGGTTCAATCTTGCGGTGCTCAATCCCAGTGACAGAAAGGGACATGACACGTATTTGTATTGTTGCCATTAAGGATAAAAAGATGGGGTTTAATCATATTGCTTGAGTTTACTTTGTCTACATCATGTCATCTTGCCATTAAGGAGAACATGGTATTGAGGATCAAAGAGAGAGAAGAAGCCATCTAGCTACTAGCTATGGACCCATTGGTCTGTGGTGAACTACTCACACATCATCGGAAGGGCAGCAAGGTTGATGTAGAAGCCCTCCGTGATCGATTCCCCCTCCGGCAGATCGCCGGAAAAGGCCTCCAGATGGGATCGCGGAAGAACAGAGACTTGCGGCGGCAGAAAAGTTTCTTCGGGTGGCTCTTTGTTGGTTTGGAAATATTTGGGAATTTATAGAAGTGGAATTAGGTCAAACGGAGTTACGAGGGGCCCACAAGCTCAGGGGGCGCGCCCTGTGAGCTTGGGACTCCCTCGTATGCCTTCTGGTCTCCTCCCAAAGCTTCTAGGGTCCCTTCTAGTCCAGAAAAAATTAATCTAAAGATTTTTTTTTCCGTTTGGACATCGTTTGATATTGATTTTCTGAAAAAGCCAAAAACAAACAGAAAAACAGCAACTGGCACTGGGCACTGAGTTAATAGGTTAGTCCCAAAAATGATATAAAATAGCATATACTTGCATATAAAGCATCCAAGATTGATAATATAATAGCATGAGACAATAAAAAATTATAGATACGTTGGAGACGTATCAGCATTCCCAAGCTTAATTCTTGCTCGTCCTCGAGTAGGTAAATGATAAAAATAGAATTTTTGATGTTGAATGCTACCTAACATGTTTATCATGTAATCTCTTTATGCTATAAATATTGAGAAACGATGAAGTAATAATATCAACATAATAATATCCGTGAACATAAGAAGCATAATCATTAAACTTTCATACGATCCTTAACAAGTGTTATCCCTACACACTTTATCATATTAGCATGGCATGACTACACCTTCACCGCATAAATATAAATCGTGAGCACCTCAGTGTTAAACAAGGCAATTGGATCATACTTCTAACGTGCTTCAGCATTTTCAACTCCCACGCAATACATGAGCGTGAGCCATGGACATAGCACTAGGTGGAGTAGAATGTGGTGATAGGGATCAATAAGGGTAAAAGGAAGAAGAAAGTCTTGCATCAACTCGGCGTATCAACGGGCTATGGAGATGCCCATCAATCGATATCAATGCGAGTAGGCATTGCCATGCAACGGATGCACTAAGAACTATAAGTGTATGAAATCTCAAACTAAAACTAGGTGGGTGTGCATCCAACTTGCTTACTCATGAAGACGTCGAGCATTTGAGGAAGCCCATTATCGGAATATACAAGCCAAGTTCTATAACGTTAAATTCCCACTAGTATATGAAAGTGACTACTCAGGAGACTCTCTATATGAAAAACATGGTGCTACTCTGAAGCACAATTGTGGAAAAGGATAGTAAAATTGCCCCTTCTCTCTTTTTCTCTCATTTTTTTGGTGGGCTCTTTTTGGCCTCTTTTTCCCTTTTTTTGTCCGGAGTCTCATCCCGACTTGTGGGGGAATCACGGTCTCCATCATCCTTTCCTCACTGGGACAATGCTCTAATAATGATGATCATCACACTTTTATTTACTTACAACTCGATACTAGAACAATATGACTCTATATGAATGCCTCTGGTAGTGTACTAGGATGTGCAATGATCTAGCGTAACATGTATAAGAAATGATGAACGGTGGCTGAGCCACAAATACTATGTCAGCGATATGATCATGCAAAGCAATATGACAATGAGGATGTGTGTCATATAAACGAAATGGTGGACGTTGCATGGCAATATATCTCGGAATGGCTATGGAAATGCCATAATAGGTAGGTATGGTGGCTGTTTTGAGGAAGGTAAAAGGAGACTTATGTGTGAAAGAGTGTATCATATCACGGGGTTTGGATGCACCGGCTAAGTTTGCACCGACTCTCGTGGTGAGAAAGGGCAATGCACAGTACCGAAGAGGCTAGCAAATTGCGGAAAGATAGGAGTGCGTATAATCCATGGACTCACATTAGTCATAAAGAACTCACATACTTATTGTGAAAGCCTGTTAGCCCTCGAAGCAAAGTACTACTCGCATGCCCCTAGGGAGGAGGCTGTAAGGAGTTAACCATCGCGCACCCCCGATTGTAACAGCACTCAAGGATTTCATTTCAGACATATAAATGCCCGAACCTCCCCACCATGCCATGACCAATACTTAGATGAGAAGTAAATAATAAACTTTAATACCGATATTTCTACTAACCAATGATTATGAACCTATATACTTTCATATTACTACATCAATAAAATTAAACCATTCATTTTGTATTTAGTGACCTACATGAAAGTTTTTATTATATCCCCCTTGAATACCTATCATTTCAGGACCATTCTTATAATGTGACGCCCCCGACTCAATCGTGCACTAATCATACACGCAAATGCATACGATCAAGCCCAGAGACTCACGGGAAGATATCACAACACAACTCTAGACACAAAATAAAGTCATACAACTTTATATTACAAGCCAGGCCACGAAGGCTCGAATACATAAGTCAGTGGAAGCAACAATATCTGAGTACAGACATAACTAAACAAGTTTGCCTTAAGAAGGCTGAGCAAAACAACGACATCTAGATCGAAAAGGCGCAGGCCTCCTGCCTGGGAGCCTCCGAACTACTCCTGGTCGTCGGTCTCCACGTAGTAGTAGGCTCCGTCGGGGTAGTAGTAGTCGTCGACGGGGTCAGCTGTCTCCGGGGCCCCGTCATCTGATCGCAGCAATCAGGTAGGGGGGAAAAAGGTAGCAAAGCAACCGTGAGTACTCATCCAAAGTACACGCAAGACTTACATCAGATCTATTCTAAGTATGCATCGGTATCAAAGGGAAGGGGCTATATCTGTGGACTATACTGCAGAAATGCCAGAATAGAGGGGAAGCTTAGCCTATCGAAGACTAGCATCTTACAGCGTCTTGCAGCAACAGAAGAGAGTAGAATAACATAACATGTAGTAACAAATATATATATTAGTATCGCCCAGATATCCTTCCTCGACTCCCTGCGAGAAAGTGATCCCGGAGCTATCATATCAGTTAATTATCACAAGTATCGAGTTCAAGTTATAATAGATCGGGATACAACTCCGAGCGTCCTGTTACCGTGGACACGGCTATTCGAATAGATAACTTCCCTGCAGGGGTGCACCAACTTACCCAACACGCTTGATTAACTCTGGCCGGACACACTTTTCCGGGTCATGCCCGGCCTCGGCTGATCGACACGTCGTAGTCCTACCTAGGCTTCGCAGAGAGGTCCCCGCCGGTCTACATCCTAAGTGTGAAGGGGTCATGGGCCAATCGTCCTAAGCACTCCGGGTCGTTGTGCGATGAGCCGAGACGAGCACCACCTCATCCTGGATGGCACTGGCCCGATAGGCCCACAATGCTGAACTGGACGTCTGACAGAGCTTTCGGGAGAATCGTACGACGCCGAGTGCCCATAACTTATCCCGCGTGGTGGTTAGTGCGAAAAGGCCAGAGGCCTAATCAGATAATATATCCAAACCCATTAGTGTGTTGGGAGCACGCGGTGACGATCAGTGCTCCTGTCGCCCCGTCTCGCGGACTTACGGCAAGGGCCAGGCCCATCTCTCTCTTGGGCGGTCTGCCTGCCCGGCCGTGCCGCATAATTATCTTGCGGGTACCCTCCAGGTCAACCTGACTTCACAAGAGACTATCGGGAACTCAGGTCCACCTCTACCGGGGTGGTACCGCCTGTCCCTTCAGTCCTGCAGAAACAGTAAACGGGGAACTGGTAAAGGTAACAGTGTGTCCGTAACATCAAGGGGGAAATCCGAGGAATCGCCCTCGATGGATTCCCACTCGATGTATCCCTCAAGGTGAACTTAGAGGAATCACCCTTGATGGGTTCACGCTTGAGGGGTTGCACGATAGAGGCATCATCAGAGGTGGTGAATGAGGAATCACCCTCAGTAACCCACAACCGACTAGCTACGCTACAAAGATCTCATCAGGAGTGAGGTAGGAGGTATCACCCTCGGCACTCGATAGTAGCTCTGCAGAGTCGTACAACTAAGGGGGGTGCATGGTGGTGTGTTCGGTCTCTGCACATCGATCACACTGATCGGGTCACCGGTAGTAAAGCATGGAAACAAGGACAAGGGTGCGGGGCCACAAATGGATCACTAAGCAGCCTATACTAAGCATATAGGACAACAGGTAAAGTATCAATAGCAGGTTACAAAATCAGGCTATGCATCGGAATAGGAGCTATCGAACACAGTAGCAAAATCTAATGCAAGCACAAGAGAGAAAGAATGGGCGATGTAGGAATGATCAAGGGGGTTTGCTTGCCTGGAAGCTCTGCTGAGAAGGACGGGTCGTCGACGACCTAGTCGTACTTGGGGTCAACAACAGTCTCGGGGTCTATCGGAGAAGAAGAGGGGGAGGAAACAATAAATACAGAGCAAACAAATGCATCACAAGGCATGACATGGCAATATGCTGTGCTAGGGGTGACCTAACGCAGTGCTACACGTTACAGACGGAGCGGGAAAATATCTGGGAATATTTTCCCGGCTTTAGGCAATCATCGAACAGACGATCCGGAGGGGAAGGTTCCATGTTTGCAGTGTTAGAGGCATGTGATAGTTACATGGATGGCATATTCGGATTCGTCTTATTTTTCTAATCATTTTTCATATATAAATTATTTTCATCTGAGCTACGGTTGAATTTATATGAATTTGCAAAGTTTTAGCAATATTTTAGAATTATTCTAATACCTTAATTCAAATTTAAACAGTGCAGATACCTTTTACACCCACAGTGGGCTAGCCACAGTGAATGACAGGTGGGGCCAGAGGGCCCAGTTGACTCAGTCAACTGCCCAGCCAGTAGTCAACTGGGTTGACTGTTGACTTAGTCCAACTGACAGGTGGGGCGTACCTGTCATAGACTGTAACATTTTATTAGTGGATTAAATTAACTAATCAGGTTAATCAGCTTGGGGGACCCACATGTCAGAGACATATTAACTAACATATTAAGTTTTATTTAGAAAAACAGTTAATTAAGCGGTGGGGCCTAAAAGTCAGTGACTGGGGGCTGCCCAGTCAGCATGTTCACTTGGTCAACATGGTCAACAAGGCCCACGGGACCCACTGGCAGTGACCCAGGGGTGGGCCTCGTGCGGTGCCAGGTCAGCGGCTCCGGCGTGACGCCGCCGGCGACCCGAAACCGCGGCGGAGGGTCTCGGGCCACGCCGGAAATCGCCTACAGAGGGCCGTTTGCAGCGCGGTTGGGCGCGTTCGAACGGCCGTTCCACGCCGCGTCTAGTGGTGGCAGTGGTGTCGCCAGAGAGGGCCTGCAGCGATGGCGGCGACTAGCGGGGCGGACGGCCGAAATCGGGTGAGGTCGGATCCGGCGACAGGGGGCACGGGGGAGAGCGTGCGTGCATGTGTTGGGTTCCTGCGGGTGCGCTGAGCACGAATGCGAGCTCAAACGCGAGCTGCGGGTGTTGTGGCTGCGGCTGTGCCATTGCCGGCGGCAGTGAGCTTCGGTCACGACAGGAGACGGGGCTACAGGAGGCGTGCAATGCGACAAACAGAGGGGAAAGAGAGAGGGGCTCACAGTGAGCCTGCAGATGAGCAAGGTGGGCTCGGGGAAGGCTCAACGGTGCCGGAATCGATGGCAAGGTCCGACGGTGCAGAGGAGGAAGACGAGGTCGGAGTGGTCGTTGTGGTGGCTCCCGACTCGGGTTCGTTGTCGCAGATGGCATAGCGGATGCGGGCGGAGCTCATGGGCACGACGGCGAGGAGAGAGGAGGCCGGTGGCTACGCGAACGATGGCGGCGCAGACATGGCAGCGCTCGGGCGCTCATCCAGATCGAGAGAGGAAGCGAGGGAGTGAGGGGGAAGTGGATAGGGGCGGCCAGGTGAGGCTGTGGTGGCGACCTTATCCTCGCGGCGGCACTGTAGCGACGCGAGGAGACGAGCTGGCTCGGTGGCGACGACGCCCGGCATCGGGCGCGCGCGCGTGCAGCTGACACGGGGAGGAGAGAGGTGGGAGACGACGACGGAGCAGGCTGGGCCGGCTGGGCCAGGCACTGTGCACTAACGCCCAGTGCACAGTGGCCTTTCTCCTTTTCCCTCTATTTCTTTCTCTGTTTTCTTTTTACAGAAACTGCTTTGCATTATTTTGAGCTGCCAAATGGATTTTGTAAAATGTGGGACTTGGCCACAATTACATTGCAATATTTGGCACTGCCACAAAAAGTTTGGGAAATGTTTGAAGTTGTTTGAATTTTTCATAAATGGAAAAGCATTTAAATATGCTGATTTGGCACTGTTTTAATTGCTAGAGCCCAATTAAGCAAATAGGTGATGTTGTTTTCCTTAACAAATAACTGTTATGGAATATTTGTTAAATGATGAACTATTTTGCAGCCATGTTTGTGCAACTTTAAATTTCACTTGCAATTTGAATTGATTTCAGAGGTGGAATTTGAAATGAGATATGAATCCAATATGATCAAGCACTTCAAAGCAAAGTGACTTAGCATAATCATGATGGATTACTATAGCTTAATACATAGGGGTGTTACAATTCTCCTCCTCTAAAAGAAATTCTCGTCCCGAGAATTAAGAGGTAGAAGGGAAAAGATCGGGGTATTCTTCACGAAGGTGATCCTCGCGTTCCCAAGTGGCTTCATCTTCAGTATGATTCGACCACTGCACTTTAAGGAACTTGGTTGCCTTCTGACGGGTCCGACGTTCAGCTTGATCTAGGATCCGGATCGGATGCTCCTTATAAGAGAGATCATCTTGCAATTCGAGCATCTCATGATCCACTGCACGGTGCGAATCCTTGAAGCAACGACGAGGTTGCGACACAAAAAAGACATCGTGGATGTGAGAGAAGTGCGGTGGCATCTTGTAAGGATGCTTTACAATAGGAGTAGTGCCTAGTTTCAAGTCGATGATGAACTCGACAGCTCTAACTGGGGGTACTCCTGGAAGTTCTTCTGGGAAAACATCTTGGAAGTCGCGAATGACTGGAACGTTTTCGATCCCTCAAGAGGTGAAGCGTTCAATGCATTCAAAGAATAAATCTGGGCGTCAGCACTTCGAATGAGACGAGCATAGTAGTTTACTATCTCATCCGAAGGATGTAGGAGTTGGACGGTTTTGGAGGCACAATCGATTGAAGCAGTATGAGCTTTCAACCAATCCATTCCCAGAATGAGGTCAATATTGGAAGACTTCAAAATAATGGGAGAGACATGGAATTCCAACCCTTCAATTTCAATGGTGACATTGTGGCTAACCATGGAGGCTTGACATTGGACCGCGGGGGTGTTTACCACTATTGGAACGTTCTACTCCTCATATTTAATGCCATGCATGTATGCAAAAGCTTCTGATATGAATGAATGTGATGCTCCTGAATCAAATAAAACAGAAGCTGGTACTGAATTAACAAGAAGAGTACCCATCACAGTAGTAGGTTGATCTTGAGCTTTATTCAGATCAACATGGTAAGCTTGACCACGACCATAAGAAGGTCTGGCATTGTTGTTGCGGGGCTGGTTGTTACCACGACCATTACCACGGCCAGCAGAGGGAAGTGCAAGCTGATTCTGATTCTGGCGGCAGTCTTTAGCACGGTGACCTGGACGACCACACATGAAACACGGCCCGTCATTGGGATGGGGAGCAGGAGCTCGAAGCAGTGGAGCCTAAGGTCTTGGCTGCCTCGGAGGTGGAGGAGGCAGACGAGGTGCAACATAAGATGGCCTTGGAGCAGGTGTAGCTGGGTGGTACACGCTATGAGGAATCCAGATACGGCGCTTCTGCGATGACGAGCCCGAAGATGAGCCTGCGTCATGGGTGGGCTTGAGAGCGTCCTTGTGTTCCTTCAGTCCAATCTCAACTTCAATGGCCTTGTTCACCAGGGTGGCGAAGTCGGCGAAGTCTTGGACAAGGAGTGCTAGCTTGATATCAGGGTTGAGCCCTTCACGGAACTTCTCCTGTCTGTGGGCATTCGTAGCGATGTCTTCCTCGGCATAGCGAGACAAGTCAAGGAACTCCTGCTGGTACACATCCACAGTTTTGCTTCCCTGGACGAGGTTGTGGAACTCACGTTTCTTCCGGTCCATGATTCCCTGGGGAATGTAGCGAGCATGGAAAACAGCCTGGAACTCCAGCCAGGTCATGATTGTTCCAACAGGCAGAGTGCATCTGTGGCTATCCCACCATTGAGCAGCGGGACCCTTCAAGAAGTAGGATGCAAAGGTGACATAGTTGTTAGGGACAACATTGGCTGACTCCATCTCATATGTGAAGTCACGAAGCCAGTCGTCAGCGTCAAGAGGCTGAACGGAGTTGCAGAACACAACAGGGTTGAGGCGAACAAAGTCTTGCAAGGTTATTGGAATTGGCTGCTGATTCACATTCGGACGTGGAAACTGGTTCATAATCCCTTGCATGAATTGGCGGTATAGTTCAAACTGTTGCATCATACCGGCCATATAGTCGGGCGGTGGTGGATTGTTGGCACCACGGCCACCACCTGCGGGTCTAACCATCCTGCTAAAAATTGACAGGGGGTATTTTAGCAACGAGCAATTGCAGAAGTATGGAATCATTCATGAAGTAACATGCACATTAAGGGAAGTGCAATAGTGAAAGCACATTCGCTCCCTTGGTGGTTTTGGTAATTTATAACAACATATATCTCATTGAAGTAATGCCCATTCAAGATAAATATTTTAGGATGTTCAATGATTGGCATGGCATGGACTAGAGATGTGGAACCCTCAAAATGCTAAGGACATGGATTGGCAAAAGCTCAAGACTCTACATTTTTGGTTGAGTGATCCAAGATCACATTGAGTCCATAGGAAAGCCCATACTATTAAAAGGGGATGAGGTGTTTCTTAATGGTCTTTTTGCTCAAGTGCTTAGTGACAGTGCTCCAAAACCCTCAACCACTTTCTCCATCCAAATATGTCCAAATACTACATTCCAACTCGGCCCCACCAAAATTTCCTACCCGGAGCCACCGAGTTCATCAGGACCTAGCCACTGCCAAAACCCTAACAAATAGGATCTACCGATATGGATCTCGGTCCCACCGAGATGGCCTTGCCAACTCTCTGTAATCGTTTGCAATTACTTCGGTCCCACCGAGTTTTGCAAATCAGTCTCACCGAGATGGCTTGACAACTCTCTGTTGCCTTATTGCTTCATTTCGGTCCCACCGAGTTGATGCAATCGGAGCCACCGAGACGAGGTTTGCCCTAACCATTGCACATCGGTCCATCCGAGTTGTTCCAGTCGGTCCCACCGAGATTCCTAATGTTCATATCTTTTACATAGGTTGGTGCCACCGAGATTTCTTATCGGTGCCACCGAGTTGGGTCAAAAGTGTGTAACGGTTGGATTTTGTGTGGAGGCTATATATACCCCTCCACCCTTCCTTCCTTAGTAAGGAGAGAAATCAAAACGTGCCTACACTTCCACCATACATTTTCTGAGAGAGAACCACCTACTCATGTGTTGAGATCAAGACATTTCAATCCAACCATTTGAACCTTGATTTCTAGCCTTTCCCAAGTTGCTTTCCACTCAAATCCTTCTTCCACCATAGCCAAATCTGTGAGGAGTTGTTTGAGTGTTGGGGAGACTATCATTTGAAGCACAAGAGCAAGGAGTTCATCAACAACACACCGTCTATTACCTTTTGGAGAGTGGTGTCTCCTAGATTGGTTAGGTGTCACTTGGGAGCCTCCGACATGATGTGGAGTTGAACCAAGGAGTTTGTAAGGGCAAGGAGATCGCCTACTTCGTGAAGATCTACCCGAGTGAGGCTAGTCCTTCTTGGACGTAAGCCATGATGGAATAGACAAGGTTGCTTCTTCGTGGACCCATCGTGGGTGGAGCCCTCCATGGACTCGCGCAACCGTTACCCTCCGTGGGTAGAAGTCTCCATCAACGCGGACGTATGATAGCACCACCTATCAGAACCACACCAAAAATCATCGTGTCTTCATTGCGTTTGAAATCTCCAATCCCTTCCTTTACTTACATGTGCAATTGTTTACTTTCCGCCGCTATACTCTTAGAATTGCATGTGTAGGGTGATGCTTGACTTGTATACTTGCTAAAATCTGCCTACAACTAAAATTGGGAAAAGGTTAGGTTTTTATTTGGTGAAGTTGTCTAATCACCCCCCCTCTAGACATACTTTCGATCCTACAAGTGGTATCAGAGCTTTGGTCTCCGTAAGCCTTGATTTCCATTGCTTTGGTGATCATAGCTTTGGTTTCACAACCTAGGAGAGTATGGCGTCTAGTGAGGGTAATTATCATCGTAGAGGTCCATATTTTGATGGTACAAACTTTGCTAGTTGGAAACATAACATGAAAATGCATATTCTTGGTCATAACCCCGCCGTTTGGGCTGTTGTTCGTTATGGCTTGCAAGGTGAATTCTTTGAGGATGGCAAGGAACCGGATCGTGAAGCAACCGCGGAAGAATTGAAGATGTTGCAATACAATGCTCAAGCTTGTGACATTCTCTTAAACGGTTTGTGTCCCGAGGAATTCAACAAGATCAGCCGCCTCGAGAATGCAAAGGAAATTTGGGATACTTTGGTTGATATGCATGAGGGTACCGAGTCCGTCAAGGACTCTAAGTTGGATATGCTTAAAAGTCAACTTGACAAGTTCAAGATGAAGGATGGTGAAGGAGTCACTGAAATGTACTCTAGGCTTGCTCTCATCACAAATGAGATTGCCGATTTAGGAAGTGAAGAGATGACCGACAAGTTCATCATCAAGAAGATCCTTAGAGCTTTGGATGGAAAATTTGATACCGTTTGCACATTGATCCAAATGATGCCCAATTACAAAGATCTCAAGCCCAAGGAAGTCATTGGAAGGATTGTTGCTCATGAAATGTCACTCAAGGACAAAGAGGAGCTACACAACAAATCAAGTGGTGCTTACAAAGCCTCAACCGATGCTCCCACAACTTCAAGTGAGAAGCTAGTATCCAATGAAGAGATAAGCCTAATGGTGAAAAGATTTCAACAAGTTCTACAAGAACAAAGGGAAAGAAAGAAGCTCTAGCTGAAGACACTATGAGAGAAGATCATCAAGTCGTGACCGAAATTGCTACAATTGTGGAAAACCCGGACACTACTCTAATGAGTGTACGGCTCCCTACAAGAAAAGAGACGAATCACCAAGGGGAAGACATAGAAGAGATGAATCACCTCATAAGGAGAGAAGGAGTAGAGATGATCATTATGAACGAAGACCCTCTCAAAGAAGCAAGGATTCGGAAAGGAAGGACAAGTCATCAAAGAGCTACACAAGAAGAAGACATCAAGCTCATGTTGGTGAATGGGTTTCCGGCTCCGACTCCGACAACCACTCCGAGAGAAGCTATCACTCCAACTCCGACTATAGTCAAGATGAAGGTGTTGCCGGACTTGCTCTTGTGTCATCCAACTCCTATGATCTCTTTGACTCACCAAATGAAGGAATTGGAAGATGCTTCATGGCAAAAGGCCCCAAGGTATCACACCCCGAGTATCTTGATTTCAATAGTGATGAGGATGATTTGCTTGGTGATGATGATTTACTTATTGATAAGGCTAGTGATGTGAGCTATAATGAAAATGCTAGTAATCATGATAGTCAAGAGGAAACGAGTGACAATGCTATGAAGGAGATTGAGCGTCTAACTAAAGAACTAAATGCTCTTAAGTTAGCTCATGAAACAACTCAAGAAGATCATAGAGAACTTCTAAGAACTCATGAGAAGCTACGCTTCGAGAAGCTAAATTTAGAGCAAGAGTATGAGTTTCTTAAAACTATCAATGATGATCTTCGAAAGAAGAGTTCTTCATATCTTGCCAAACGTTTACTCTTGTCTACCTTTATGCCACAAGTTAAACCTAAGCAAACTAGTAACAAGGGTAAAAAGGGTTCTTCTTCTAGTAGTAACAATAACAATGCTACATCCAATGTTGTTGCTTCTAGTAGTTCTATTGATTCCACTAATGATTCTCTTAACCAAGTTACACTTGAGCAAGAAAACATTCTATTGAAAGGAATTATAGAAAAAGGTGTCTACAAGAGCCTTGCCGGGAGTAAGCAATTTGAGGAAATTGTACGCAAGCAAGGAAGGCATCGGAAGAACCAAGGTGTTGGTTTTGAATGAAAGTTCAATGCCAATGGAGTTGAGTGGGAAGAAGATCAATACCCCAAGACGAAGTTTGTTCCTCAACAAGAGAAGTATGATCCTACTTCCTTCAAGGGAACACAAGCTCAAGAAGATTTTCCACCACAAGACCACAAGCTAAAAGGCAAGGACAAGCTTTAAGAAGAGATTGACTCATTTGAAGAAGCGCCTCAAGCCTTGGTCAAGTGGGTTCTCAAGACTTCATCAAGTGCTACTACAACTCCAAGGATTCCCATCAAGTTGATGTGGGTCCAAAAGAAGAAGAACTAGAGAGTTCTTGAGGGTGACTCCGCCAACAAACTTCACTCATATTCATTTTGGCAAGAACTTGTGCAATCAACTTCCACATCTTGCACTAGTTCATGGAGTCACAAACCCTCTTGTTGGTAAGGCAAGGGACAAGGTATTCAATGCATTCATGGACATCATCATATGTGTATTTCACTCTATGTCTATGGATATCCTTGTATGTTCCTTGTGTGGGACTAACCCATGTAGGTATTGAAAACACAAAACTCCAAAGGATTGCTCCCAACTCTTGATGGTCTACATCAACATTGAGCATCCACATCTTCAACATCTACATGAAGTCATCATCGACAAAACCCAAGGTTAGTTCATCCCTCTTTGGGGGGATATCACATCTAGGGGGAGCTTTGCTCTAAGATTTGAGCTAAAGCAACTCTAATGGTGTGAACACATCAATGCTTCATGTAAAAGTGGCAACCCCACTTGTGCTTAAACGATGAGTATGGCTTATGATCAAATGTTCTCATTTGACTCCTAAGTCAATATACTCATATATAGATGACCTAGTCATCGCCATTGCTTGATAGACGCTAGAATTGCTTGTGCACGTTTGACACATATTTCATTTGCTATCTTATTGTGTGAGCATGTTGATTTGCATGTTTTCTTCATTCGAGGACATCCATTTGTTGTTTTGATTGTCTTGGTTTTTCTGGCCAAGTGGATGTACAAGAATGTCTAAGTACCTTCTCTAGCTATCTATGCTTTCTTGTCTCAAACTCTATTCTTGCTACATCACAAGAATTGAATAAGTCATTTTCGGACCCTCTGGGTGAGGCGCACTCGGAGCCACCGATCTGAAAGGGCTGAACCTCCAAAACCTTCTTTATGCATTTCGGTTGGACCAATTCACTCAAACTCGGTCAAACCGAAATCATTTAGATTGATCTAGGTTTCCATCTCGGTGTCACCGAGTTGAACCATTTCGGCGCCACTGGTGTGCTATACTGCTTGCAGTTACACATATCGGTGCCACCGAGTTGTCCAACTCGGAGCCACCGACAGCACACGGGTATATATACTTTGCGGGCCCGAACGATTGAAATTTCTCAAACCTCTTTGTTCCCGCACCCCGTTGCTGCCGTCGCCTTGGTGTTCGAATCGTCTCCCTTGTCTCCTGTGCGCCTTCGCCGCCAGAATCCGTCGCCGTCAACGGGAATCTTCCCCACCGTTGCCGCCGTAGAGGATCTCCACCAAGTTAGGGTGAGATTTGACCCCCTCCGTGTTCCTCTTTCTGATTCAATGCACGGATGGATTGCAATTATTCTTGCCACGGATTGAAACCTTCCTTTACACTGCAAATTCCGTAGACTAGATTCGAGCAAAAAAATTAGGTTTAAGTTTCCGCCGAACGCATCTCGGACCGACCGATTAGAGATTTTCGGAGTCACCGATTTGGCCCCAGGCCATTGCACTAGTATGTCTCGGTGCCACCGAGTTGTACGAATCGGTGAGACCGAAAGTAATGTCTCTGTGAAACCCTAGCATCTCAGAGACACCGAACCACATCTCGGTCTGACCGAAATGGTGTGTTTAGTTTCTGTTGAGTGCTTCGGTATCACCGAGATGATCAACTCAGTCCATCCGAAATGCGTTCTGTGAAAACTTGAAACTAAGATTTGAACTCAAATTTCATGAAAAATATCTACTTTTTGTGATGACTCATCTACTCTGCCCATACCCATCTATTCACAGGGTCAGCTTTGCAAGATGTCAGCTGACAGTGACAGCCAGAATGTGTCAGAACAGCATGCAGATCTCAGTGAAGGATCAAGTCCTGAGGAAAGCTTTTATGAGGGAGAGAGAAGCTCTCCAGATCTTCCAAAAGCTGCATCAAGGACCAGGAAGAAGAGAACCTCGGATGATGAGGATGAGGACTTTGTGGCTAGAGAGGCCACTTCAAAGAAGAAAGTGGTTGCTAAGGAATATGGTAGAACTGCTAGCTCAAAACCTGCTGCCAAGGACAAAACTGCCGTGAAGAAAGTGCCATAGAAAACCATGACTTTTACACTTGAGGTGCCAAGTGATACAAAGGCAGCTGCAGGAAAGAAGAAGAGGCCTAGAAAAACTATTGCTCGTGTTATAGGCAAACCCTTCATGGCTGATGAGGAGGAAGAGGAGGAACCAACAACTGATGCACCTCCTGCAAAGGCTCAGAAGCTTATGTCTGATGCTATAAGGACTGCTGCTCCCACCAAGTCCAAGCCCAAAGCTCCAGCACCCAAGAGATCTACAAGAAATATCCCTGCTACTAAGAAGAACAAGGCCCCAGTGCCTGAAGCTGATGTTGAGGAGGAGCCACTAGTGCTCAAAAAATTGAAGCCAAAGATTCCAGATCATGACAATGCACACCCAGTTGCCGAAAACATGATGCTCAGGAAGGACAAAGGACTGCATCAGTGGAGACTGTAAGATCCATATGCTGCAAGGAGGAGGACTGCTTGTGATTACCGCTTTCACACCTGAGAACAACAAGATTTCTATGAGACTGTGCTGCTTGATAAGAAACCAATCGTCAGTGACATGAGATGGGTGGATTGGAAGTACATCGATGCAAATGAAGACTACTTCCCCCATGTTCATGAGAGCTTTAGAATAGCTGGTGTTGATGATTTTGTTGGACAGAAGCTCACCAAGTGGAATGATGAGATGATCATGCAATTCTAGTCCACCGCTCATTTCTATCCAGATGGCAGAGTTGTGTGGATGACTGAGGGATCCAAATACCAGTCAACCATCTCTGAGTGGGTTGCTCTTCTTGGTGCTCCCAAGGAAGAAGAAGATGATTTTGATGTATATGCCAAGCTCAAGATGGATCACAATTCCATGGCAAATATGTACACATCCATTCCAGAGATGGACATCGAGACTCACAAGCTAGGTTCAGTGAAGCACTTACTACCTGGTTGGGCCACCACCAATACAATCTTTAGGTACACTCTGTTGCCCAAGTCAGGAGATGACAAGATGATACGTGGCCACTCCATCAACCTGCTACATTTGTTTGACACACCACAGAAATTCAAAGTCATGAGCCTTATTGTTGAAACTATCAAGAGAACCGCAACTGACCAGAAGAGATCTTGCGGATATGCTCCACACATTCAGATGCTCATCAATTCCAAGGTTGGAACGAGCACTTATCTTCTTGATTGTGAGCATCTCCCATTGCGTCCAGAGTTCGAGGACAATGTGGTGGTGATGGACCCTTCACACCCTACATCTGCCCAAGCTCAAGAGAGGATCCGGGCAGCTGAGGCAGCAAAAGAAGCTCAGAAGGCATCTGCTCCCAATGCACCTATTGCAAACCTCAAGACAAAGAATGATCAAATGACTTATCTGCTGGAAGCCACCCTAAGGATTGAGCAAAGTCTGGCCATCCTCACCAAGAACCAGGCTAGCCTAGAGCGGATAGTCGAGTCTAAGATTTATGATCTTGATGTGAAGATCACTGAGGTACAAACAATTGTGGAGAAGCTACGAGATGATGTTGACACAGCCAAGGCTGCTGCTGATGATGACAGTGGAGATGATAGACCGATGACTGACAGGTTCCAGACAGTGCCTAGGGCACCCAGGTCTGCTGTAGTGCCTGTTGCGGATACGAGGACCACAGTCTCTGCACCTGCTGCTGTTGCTACAGTACCACCTCTAGTCTCTACCCCTCCAGCCCAGCAGACGTCAGCTGAAGCCTTCGCGGATGCACTTCTCTCAACGTGGTCTACGCACACCGGAGGTGCCAGCCAGAGATCACCTTCAGGAGCTGCCGAGGATCGTGCCTAGAGAGACGCATAGTCCTATACCAATTCGAACTTTTTGGTACTTGTTGCCAAAGGGGGAGAATTTGTATAGATCATTAGGCTTCGAGAGAGAGTGTCTTGCTCGTTTTTGGTTTTCTCGAGTTCTTGTTAGTATTTGGTTTATGCTACTTCTGTTTGATGTGCTTGTGAGATACTATGTGCCTGTGAGATACTACGTGTGTGATTGTCATGTGATGCTTGATGCTTATCCTTATCATTATCTTTGTATGATCATTCACTTGTGTTTTTGGTGATGCGTGCCTACTATTCCATTCATATCATTTTGTGCGCTCCAGCAAGTCATATGTGACATGGAAGAGTGACCCATGATCCTAATCGATTGTGCATTTGCATTCAAACGCAAATTTTTAATAATGCACAAATTTAGGGGGAGCTCTTGCTTATCACATACTTCTCAAAGCGATGATGTATTCCATTCATTTAATCATTTGTCGAAGCTTTGATCTATATGTTGTCATCAATTACCAAAAAGGGGGAGATTGAAAGCTCATTCGCTCCCTTGGTGGTTTTGGTAATTTATAACAACAAATATCTCATTGAACTAATGTCCATTCAAGATAAATATTTCTGGATGTTCAATGATTGGCATGGCATGGACTAGAGATGTGGACCCTCAAAATTCTAAGGACATGGATTGGCAAAAGCTCAAGACACTACATTTTTGGTTGAGTGATCCAAGATCACATTGAGTCCATAGGAAAGCCAATACTATTAAAAGGGGATGAGGTGTTGCTTAATGGTCTTTTTGCTCAAGTGCTTAGTGACAGTGCTCCAAAACCCTCAACCACTTTCTCCATCCAAATATGTCCAAATACTACATTCCAACTCGGCCCCACCGAAATTTCCTACCCGGAGCCACCGAGTTCATCAGGACTTAGCCACTGCTAAAACTCTAACAAATCGGATCCACCGATATGGATCTCGGTCCCACCGAGATGGCCTTGCCAACTATCTGTAATCGTTTGCAATTACTTCGGTCCCACCGAGTTTTGCAAATCAGTCTCACCGAGATGGCTTGACAACTCTCTGTTGCCTTATTACTTCATTTCGGTCCCACTGAGTTGATGCAATCGGAGCCACCGAGACGAGGTTTGCCCTAACCATTGCACATCGGTCCATCCGAGTTGTTCCAGTCAGTCCCACCAAGATTCCTAATGTTCATATCTTTTACACAGGTCGGTGCCACCGATATTTCTGATCGGTGCCACCGAATTGGGTCAAAAGTGTGTAACGGTTGGATTTTGTGTGGAGGCTATATATACCCCTCCACCCTTCCTTTCTTAGTAAGGAGAGCCATCAGAACATGCCTACACTTCCACCATACATTTTCTGAGAGAGAACCACCTACTCATGTGTTGAGATCAAGACATTCCAATCCAACCATTGGAACCTTGATTTCTAGCCTTTCCCAAGTTGCTTTCCACTCAAATCCTTCTTCCACCATAGCCAAATCTGTGAGGAGTTGTTTGAGTGTTGGGGAGACTATCATTTGAAGCACAAGAGCAAGCAGTTCATCAACAACACACCGTCTATTACCTTTTGGAGAGTGGTGTCTCCTAGATTGGTTAGGTGTCACTTGGGAGCCTCCGACATGATGTGGAGTTGAACCAAGGAGTTTGTAAGGGCAAGGAGATCGCCTACTTCATGACGATCTACCCGAGTGAGGCTAGTCCTTCGTGGACGTAAGCCATGATGGAATAGACAAGGTTGCTTCTTCGTGGACCCTTCGTGGGTGGAGCCCTCCATGGACTCGCACAGCCGTTACCCTCCGTGGGTTGAAGTCTCCATCAATGTGGACGTACGATAGCACCACCTATCGGAACCACGCCAAAAATCACCGTGTCTTCATTGCGTTTGAAATGTCCAATCCCTTCCTTTACTTACATGTGCAATTGTTTACTTTCCGCTGCTATACTCTTAGAATTGCATGTGTAGGGTGATGCTTGACTTGTATACTTGCTAGAATCTACCTACAACTAAAATTGGGAAAAGGTTAGGTTTTTATTTGGTCAAGTAGTCTAATCACCCCCCTCTAGACATACTTTCGATCCTACAAATTGATACACCACAACAGTCAAACATGACATGCAGATCCATACATAGAGTCGGTTACAAGCCTGCGTTACAAGAACGGAAAGGAAAGCGCGCTACACACACTAGGTGGCACGCAGGCACGCGGTGGGGGGTTACAACAACGGGACATAGCGATAGCTACATCAACGTCGGAGAAAACCACTGAAGCCAGGCAACTGCAAGTGACGACGCAGGGTGCCCTCGACACGAGGATCCTGCGCTCCGTGAACACACTGGTGCAGAACCTGGTCCCGAACTGGAAGCAGAGGACCATGTGGAGGAGTACAACCTCCAACAGCAGACCACTCAAGACCTGGTGGCATATCTGTCCTACGCGGGTAAAGGATGTACTCAGGATGCATCCCTGCACTGACTGCTGGCACCAACTGTGTCAGAGCGTCGTAAAGACGAGTGCGAGTGGCGTACAACTCGACAGCAAGAGCCCGGGCAGTGCGATCCAAAGCCTCGGTGTACTGGACCTAAACCTGCGGGTCATAACGACATCGTACGTAAGGTGTACAAATAGCAGTGTAGTAACCACTCTCCTCTATAGCAGTGGTATACTGGATATATCTGAACCTAGTCTCCTCCAAGCGGGTGTGCTCTCCATGGAGACGGACGATAGCAGCATAGGCAGCATCATGGACTGCCATATCAATAGTCACTCCAACACCATGAAAGGTGTGCAACTCAGTGATGGAGTTATTCTGCCGATCGAAAGATTCGAACCACAGTGTGGTACTGCTCCTGGTTGAACTCGCGGTAGTCCTCGTAAACAGTGTACTCGGGGTACTAGCGATATCCCAGCCTGGTCAAGAGGTCGACCAGAATAGCAGGGAATCCAGTTGCATCAATAGCCATAGTCTGGCGTACGAGCTGCGTTGCGGGACGCATCTGAAACAAAGGAGTTTAATGATGTCAAATGACAGTGCGTGAATCATACACCATACATTTAAAGGAATAGTTGCAGATAATCCATCTCTCCGGGTTGATGTGATCACGAGAACCTAATGTTAGAGTCAGCAAAATCTTTAACCCGAATAGAAGAGAGATCAGAGTCCCAGAGTAAAGGAGAGGAATAAAAGATCCTAATCCCATCCGTTGGCGATGTGGGCCCGTAAGCCTCACAACAGGGTTAGTAAAACAGTTTTGAAGACTAGACTCAACTTCGGCCAAGGAGTTGCAAAGGGGCTTCCTACATGCAATCGGCTCTGATACCAACTTGTGACGCCCCAGACTCAATCGTGCACTAATCATACACGCAAATGCACACGATCAAGCCCAGAGACTCATGGGAAGATATCACAACACAACTCTAGACACAAAATAAAGTCATACAGCTTTATATTACAAGCCAGGCCACGAAGGCTCGAATACATAAGTCAGCGGAAGAAACAATATCTGAGTACAGACATAACTAAACAAGTTTGCCTTCAGAAGACTGAGCAAAACAATGACATCTAGATCGAAAAGGCGCATGCCTCCTGCCTGGGAGCCTCCGAACTACTCCTGGTCGTCGGTCTCCACGTAGTAGTAGGCTCCGTCGGGGTAGTAGTAGTCGTCGACGGGGTCAGCTGTCTTCGGGGCCCCGTCATCTGATCGCAGCAATCGGGTAGGGGGGGTGGGGAAAGGTAGCAAAGTAACCACGAGTACTCATCCAAAGTACTCGCAAGACTTACATCAGATCTATGCTAAGTATGCATTGGTATCAAAGGGAAGGGGCTGTATCTATGGACTATACTGCAGAAATGCCAGAATAGAGGGGAAGCTTAGCCTATCGAAGACTAGCATCTTGCAGCGTCTTGCAGCAACAGAAGAGAGTAGAATATAATAACATGTTGTAACAAATATATATTAGTATCGCCCAGAGATCCTTCCTCGACTCCCTGCGATAAAGTGATCCCGGAGCCATCATATCAGTTAAGAATCACAAGTATCCAGTTCAAGTTGTAGTAGATTGGGATACAACTCCAAGCGTCCTGTTACCGTCGACACGGCTATTCGAATAGATAACTTCCCTGCAGGGGTGCACCAACTTACCCAACATGTTCGATTAACTCCGGCGGGACACACTTTTCCGGGTCATGCCCGGCCTTGGCTGATCGACACGCCATAGTCCTACCTAGGCTCCGCAGAGTGGTCCCCGCCGGTCTACATCCTAAGTGCGAAGGGGTCATGGGCCAACCGTCCTAAGCACTCTGGGTCATTGTGCGACGAGCCGGGACGAGCACCACCTCATCCTGGATGGCACTGGCCTGACAGGCCCACAATGCTGAACTGGACGTCTGACAGAGCTTTCAGGAGAATCGTACGACGCCGAGTGCCCATAACTTATCCCGCGTGGTGGTTAGTGTGAAAAGGCCAGAGGCCTACTCAGATCATATATCCAAACCCATTAGTATGTTGGGAGCACGTGGTGACGATCAGTGCTCCCGTCGCCCCGTCTCGCGGACTTACAGCAAGGGCCAGGCCCATCCCTCTCTAGGGCCGTCTGCCTGCCCGGCCGTGCCGCGTAATTATCTCGCGGGTGCCCTCCAGGTCAACCCGACTTCACAAGAGACTGTCGGGAACTCAGGTCCACCTCTACCGGGGTGGTACCGCCTGTCCCTTCAGTCCCACAGAAACAGTAAACGGGGAACTGGTAAAGGTAACAGTGTGTCCGTAACATCAAGGGGGAAATCCGAGGAATCACCCTCGATGGATTCCCACTCGATGTATCCGTCAAGGTGAACTTAGAGGAATCACCCTCGATGGGTTCACGCTTGAGGGGTTGCACGACAGAGGCATCATCGGAGGTGGTGAAAGAGGAATCACCCTCGGTAACCCACAACTGACTAGCTACGCTACAGAGATATCATCAGGAGTGAGGTAGGAGGTATCACCCTCGGCACTCGTTAGTAGCTCTGCAGATTCGTACAACTAAGGGGGCTGCATGGTGGTGTGTTCGGTCTCTGCACATCGATCACATTGATCGGGTCACCGATAGTAAAGCATGGCAACAAGGACAAGGGTGCGGGGCCACAAATGGATCACTAACCAGCCTATACTAAGCATATAGGACAACAGGTAAAGTATCAACAGCAGGTTACAAAATCAGGCTATGCATCGGAATAGGTGCTATCGAACACAGTAGCAAAATCTAATGCAAGCACAAGAGGGAAAGAATGGGCGATATAGGAATGATCAAGGGGGTTTGCTTGCCTGGAAGCTCTGCTGAGAAGGACGGGTCATCGATGACGTAGTCGTACTCGGGGTCAACAGCAGTCTCGGGGTCTACCGGAGAAGAAGAGGGGGAAGAAACAATAAATACAGAGCAAACAAATGCATCACAAGGCATGACATGGCAATATGCTGTGCTAGGGGTGACCTAACGCAGTGCTACACATTACAGACGGAGCGGGAAAATATCTGGGAATATTTTCCCGGCTTTAGGCAATTATCGAACAGACGATCCGGAGGGGAAGGTTCCATGTTTCAGTGTTAGAGGCATGTGACAGTTACATGGATGGCATATTCGGATTCGTCTTATTTTTCTGATCATTTTTCATATATAAATTATTTTCATCCGAGCTACGGTTGAATTTATATGAATTTGCAAAGTTTTAGCAATATTCTGGAATTATTCTAATATATTAATTCGAATTTAAACAGTGCAGATACCTTTTACACCCATAGTGGGCTAGCCACAGTGAATGACAGGTGGGGCCAGAGGGCCCAGTTGACTCAGTCAACTGCCCTGTCAGCAGTCAACTGGGTTGACTGTTGACTTAGTCAAACTGACAGGTGGGGCCTACCTATCATAGACTGTAACATTTAACAGTGGATTAAATTAACTAATCAGGTTAATTAGCTAGGGGGGCCCACATGTCAGTGGCATATTAACTAATAGATTAAGTTTTATTTAGAAAAAACAGTTAATTAAGCGATGGGACCTACATGTTAGTGACTGGGGGCTGCCCAGTCAGCATGTTGACTTGGTCAACGTGGTCAACAGGGCCCACAGGACCCACTAGCAGTGACCCAGGGGTGGGCCCCATGTGGTGCCAGGTCAGCGGCGCCGGCGTCTCGCCGCCGGCGACCCGAAACTACGGCAGAGGGTCTCAGGCCACGCCGGAAATTGCCTATAGACGGCGTTTGCAGCGCGGTTGGGCGCGTTCGAACGGCCGTTCCACGCCGCGTCTAGTGGTGGCGGTGGTGTCACCGGAGAGGGCCTGCAGCGATGGCGAAGACTAGCGGGGCGAACGGCCGGATCGGGTGAGGTCAGATCCGGCGACAGGGGGCACGGGGGAGAGCGTGTGTGCGTGCGTTGGGTTCCTGCGGGTGCGCTGAGCATGAATGCGAGCTCAGACGCGAGCTGCGGGTGCTGTGGCTGCGGCTGCGCCATTGCCGGCGGCAGCGAGCTTCAGCCGCGACAGGAGACGGGGCTAGAGGAGGCGTGCGGCACGATAAACAGAGGGGAAAGAGAGAGGGCCTCACAGTGAGCCTGCAGATGAGCAAGGTGGGCTCAGGGAAGGCTCGACGGTGCCGGAATCGACGATGAGGCCCGACGGTGTAGAGGAGGAAGACGAGGTCGGAGTGGCCGTTGCGGTGGCTCCCGGCTCGGGTTCGTTGTCGCAGACGGCGTAGCGGACGCGGGCGGAGCTCGTGGGCACGACGGCGAGGCGACAGGAGGCCGGTGGTTACGCGAACGATGGCGGCGCTGCCGTGGCAGCGGTCGGGCGCTCGTCCAGATCGAGAAAGGAAGCGAGGGAGCGAGGGGGAAGTGGATAGGGGCGGCCAGGTGAGGCTGTGGTGGCGACCTTATCCTCTCGGCGGCGCTGTAGCGACGCGAGGAGACGAGCTGGCTCGGTGGCGATGGCGCCCAGCGTCGGGCACGTGCGCGTGTAGCTGACACGGGAAGGAGAGAGGTGGGAGACGACGAGGGAGCAGGTTGGGCCGGCTGGGCCAGGCACTGTGCACTAACGCCCTGTGCAGAGTGGCCTTTCTCCTTTTCCCTCTATTTCTTTCTTTGTTTTCTTTTTACAGAAACTGCTTTGCAATATTTTGAGCTACCAAATGGATTTTGTAAAATGTGGGACTTGGCCACATAATTACATTGCAATATTTGGCACTGCCACAAAAAGTTTGGGAAATGTTTGAAGTTGTTTGAATTTTTCATAAATGGAAAAGCATTTAAATATGCTGATTTGGCACTGTTTTAATTGCTAAAGCCCAATTAAGCAAATAGGTGATGTTGTTTTCCTTAACAAATAATTGTTATGGAATATTTGCTAAATGATGAACTATTTTGCAGCCATGTTTGTGCAACTTTAAATTTCACTTGCAATTTGAATTGATTTCAGAGGTGGAATTTGAAATGAGATATGAATCCAATATGATCAAGCACTGCAAAGCAAAGTGACTTAGCATAATCATGATGGATCACTGTAGCTTAATACATAGGGGTGTTACATATAACACGTGTAAGTTGCCATTAAGACTCTCAAAAAGATTTAAGTGAAGCATGAGAGTGAAACTATTTCTTTAAAATATAACCACCGCCGTGCTCTAAAAGATATAATTGAAGCACTAGAGCAACTGCCTAGCTCAAAAGATATAAGTGAAGCACATAGAGTATTCTAACAAATCGCGATAATTGTGTGTCCCTCTCAAAAGGTGTGTCCATCAAAAGATGATTGTGGCAAACTAAAAAGCAAACAAATAAAAGAAAACTATGGCACAAGACGCTCCAAGTAAAACTCATATCATGTGATGAATAAAAATATAGCTCCAAGTGAGTTACCGATAGATTGTAGACGAAAGAGGGGATGACTTCCGGGGCATCCCCAAGCTTAGACGCCGGGGTCTTCCTTGAATATTACCTTGGGGTTCCTTGGGCATCCGCAAGCTTAGGGTCTTGCCGCTCCTTATTCCTTCATCCATCGTGATCTCACCCAAAACTTGAAAACTTTAGCACACAAAACTCAACAGAAATCTCGTGAGATCCGTTAGTATAACAAACAAATCTTAAACTTTAGGTACTGTTGTAAATTGATTCATATTTAATTCTTGCATAATTCTACTGTACTATATCTTCTCCATGACTTATACCCCCCGATACAATCCATAGCATCATTAAAATAAGCAAACTATGCAATAGAAAACAGAATCTGTCTAAAACAGAACAGTCTGTAAAGATCTGAATAAAAGTCATACTTCTGTAGCTCCAAAAATTCTGAAATATTAGGAAAACGTAAACAATTCATATTCCAGTACTGTGCAAAAATTTCAGATTTTTCTGACGTTCCAGTAAAAAACGTAAAATCAAATACTGGGCGCAAAACTTTCTGTTTTCAAACAGCATCAATTATACTATCATCCAAATCATCCTAAAGGCATTACTTGGCACAAACACAAATTAAAAGATAAAAAAACAATCATTACAGTAGCAATAATCATGTGATCACACCAAAATAGAAAATATAAGTTATTGGGTTGTCTCCCAACAAGCTCTTCCTTTACAGCCATTAAGATAGGCTTTGAGATTTCAATGATGCTCACATGAAAGACAAGAATTGAAGCACAAAGAGAGCATCACAAAACATGTGACAAACATATTTAAGTCTAACATACTTCCTATGCATAGGCATTTTATAAGCAAACAAATTATCAAGACAAGAAATACCTAGCATATGCAAGGAAGAAGAATAAAACATTGACAATCTCAACATAACGAGAGGTAATTTAGTTACATGAAAATTCCTATAACCACATTTGCCTCTCTCATAATAATTACATGTAGGATCATAATCCAACTCAACAATATAACTATCATGTAAAACATTCTCTTTATGATCCATATGCATCCAAATCATATAATCTTTCAAGATAGTGGGATTAACATCAACTAAAGTCATGACCTCTCCAAACCCACTTTTATCAAAAATTTCATAAGATTTAATGTAGCGACCCAACCCAATACAATCAAGTCTCTGTGCTTTCTGTGCCATCCCTGGATCAGTATGCTGGCACACAAAGTACTTTGATGAAATACCATAACATCACATGTATAATAAATACCGTAGATCCAGAGTATACCTTATTTATCACAGCGGAAACAAGTCAATAAGGGTGTGGAGTCCCATCAACGCCAACGGCAAGTTGAGTGTAGACCGTAACCCTATATCGTCTCTTACTTGTCATAGAAAAATATCTGCAACATGATACGTTGCAGCCGTGTAGGTCAGTACATTGAATGTACTGGCAAGATCAGATATGAATGCAAAGGAGAATAACTGTATTACTATATGAAATATGGCTGTGGTGGATCTAAGTCTGAGTTTTGCATAAAAGCTAGTTTTCCCTACAATAACGGAGTGGAAAGAAATATTACTACAAAAGTTGGTTGTTAATGAGATGGTTCCGCCAACCAATTCTCATATCCCAATTATTAATAAACCCACTCATTATTATTAATAGTGTCGAGAATGGCTGATAGTATCATCTCCGGTGCTCATGTTGTCCGTAACCGGGGACACGGCTAATCGATTAGTTTAACACTCTGCAGAGGTTTGTACACTTTACCCGCAAGATTCGATCCCTCCCTTTAAGTCCTCGCACTTCAGAGTGTTTGAGAACAGGACGATCGAAACATGATCTTCCAAAGAGTTCCGCTGACCACCGTCCGGTGACCATCCAACCCTACCGTTCGTCTACATCTGCTAGCACCGTCCCGGCCAGAGTCACAACTAAGGTCAACCAAGCCAGAGCCCATAATGACTTGCGATTGCACACATAAGCTTTCCGGCCTTGAAGTATCCATCCATCTCTTTGAGCCTGGGTGGCATTCAGTCGGGATGGTCACAGGTAGATACCAGGATTCCCGGGTATGACCATGATAGATATCAGGCTGCCAGATGCATTCCATTCCACCCAGAGGTATATTGAGTCCTTGAAGTCTTGATCATCATGCAGGTCTTGAATTATTAATCCTCACGACACTCTTGTATCACACATCCAACACCCGTCTACTAGAGCGTAGCAATAATGCAAGAAAACATCCCTTCCCGGGCAATGATAACAGGGGTATTGGGTTTTTCCTACCTCATGATACTACCTCAAGTTCAAGAATCAATAGAACTACTTGAGGAAATGTTAAAAAGGCGACACTAAATGCAATAAAACATAGGTATGAAAAATATGGTCAAAGTGAACTTGCCTGGTATAGTTGATGACGATTTATAGCTCTCAGAAATTAACTTGATAGAACTATTCGTCACTCTCCCATGAAAATCTATATAGTCAAACATTGCATTCACATAAGCAAAACATTCTAACAAGCATTCTAGCAATCAACAATAAAATCAATAAATAAAACAATAAAGAAACCACATAAAGGAATCCAAGAAAACCAAATAGAATTCCAAAGAAAACTTCAAAGGAAAACCTATAAAGAAAAACTACTAAAGAAAATTCTATGGTTTAAGTTCACAACAACACAAAAATAAATTTTGTCCTAATCAAAACTTAACAGCAAGGAAAAGTGCTAAACAAAATAAATTAACAGAAAGAAAATAATACACTAAAAAATAAACAGAAAGTATTTTTAATAGTTTTTCCCTAGCAAAAGAAATCAACTAAAAAGCTTTTGTAAAACTCACATTATGACCTATACAAGTTTTAACACAAAACAAAAGTAAAAAAATAAATTAACTAAGTATAAAATTGGTCTACTGTTGTCTAACATAAACGTAAACAGGTTTGTCGAAAATGACAAAAAGAAATAATTAAAAACAAATAAAAACAACAAAGTAAAAGCAAAAACAAAACTATAAGTAAAACAGTACTGTTTTAGCTAAAAACCTAATTTAAAAAAAACTGAAAATAAATCACTGGATGCTTCTGTATAAAAAAAATGAAAATAGTAGCAAAAAGAATTACTCAAAAACCTATTTTTAAATAAAAGATATAAGTAAAATAGTGATTTGAGCAAATTTCGTCAAACTGAAATTTAAAATTTTCAAACTTGGCTCAAATTAAAACTACAGAAACTAGATAAAATTTGTAAACTAATGCAAAAAAGAATCACTCAAAAATAATTAATAACATAAAAGATATTCAATTTCTAAAACAGAAACTATTTCTAAAAAACTAAAAGAAGACAGAAAAGGAAAAATGCTAAGCGTCGGACAGGGGGCTATGTGGCGCAACGGGAGTGGGCGAGAGAGGTGATCGATCGAGAGCTAGAGGCGGGCCACCGCAAACTACAGTAAAACGATTCGGGGAAAAATAAAAAAGGCGATCTAATCTAAGCCGTGGATCCTAGATCGGATGGAGGGGAGAGGCTGGAGGCTCACAGCGGCGAGGGCGAAGAACTCCGGCGAGGCTCGACGTCGACGGCGGCTCGGGCTCGAAGGGAGCGGCGTCTCCGGCCGTCGTCGAGGTCCTTGGAGTTGTCGGGGCGATGCAGACGAGCGAGGGGACCTCAACGGTGGGCTCGGGTGGCGTCGGGGAGGTCGGAGGAGCTCGGGTGGGTGGTAATGGCGTGGCGGCGCCTACTGTCTCCGGCGAGCAATTGCGGCGAGGTGACGACGTTGGGAGAGGGGTCCAGGGGGGAAACGAGAGGGGAGAGGGGGGCTTTATAGGGGGGGGCTTCTTGGCGGAGGGGGCAAGCCGGAAAGCAAAGAAATCACGAGGGGAGAGGTTGGCAGCGTCGGGCTCCGGTGAGGAAGGAAAGAGGAGGAAGAAAAGGCTGGCGAGGATACGTCGGTCGATGGGTCCCACCGGTCAGCGACAGAAAAGAAATAAGGAAAGGGGCGGGCGACCGGGCGGAAAGAGATTCGGTGCGCGCGATGGTAGGTGGGCTGGCGCGGTGGGCTTCGGCCATTAAAAAAAGATTTCTTTCCCATTTTGAATAAACAGAGAGAAAAAGGGAATAAATAAAATGAAATAAAAAGTTTTCCTAGTCATATAATATATCAAAATTTTCAGAAAAATACAAAGAAGAAGATGCACTATTTTTCAAGTTCAAATAAAATCTACAAAAATTCCTAAAATTTAAATAGTGCTACTGTTGCAATAAAAACCAATAAAAATCATTTTTAAAATAACAAAATGATCTCAAATTTATTTTCTCCTAATTTTTCATTGAAGGGAATCATTTTACCCTTATTTTCATATATTTATTTTTAGGCGAAAAACAATTTGAACAAAACCAAATAACTCAAAATTCGGTTTGAATTTGAATTTCAAACCACTTTGAAATTGTTTCTTTTAAACTTCCAACTGATCTTTGAAGAAGTCATTTTATCTTCTCTCATGAAAATCATTAAGTTGCATAAAGTTTATGAATTTGAAATATTTTCAAATGGAATTCCAATCTTTTCAAATCCCTTTTTCGTTCCTTTAAATGGAAGAAGTCATATCGTCTTCACTCAGGGGCTTTGTGATGAAGTGAATTTGAATTCCTGGGGACCAAAATGCAATATTGAAAGTTTTGGGAAAGTCCTTTTATCCCCTCTCATTTAACTTTCAAAAAGTTTCAAATTTCACTCACTTTCAATCATTCAATCAAACAAACAATCAATGTCATTTAATTAATATAACATTCCAAAATTTAGAATTTTGGGATGTTACATTGAAAGTGCTCCAAATATGTGGGATTATTTGTACCTAAAGTTGACACTCTTCCAAACCCACTTTCAATATTATTGCAAACATTATTATCATATTCATCATGAGGCTTAAATAAATTTTCAAGATCATGAGAAGCATTATCACCCCAATTGTGATCATTGCAATAGGTAATGGACATAACAAAATTGTCATCCCCAAGCTTGTAGCTTTGCATATCATTAGCACAATTAACATTAATAAAATTTATAATAGCATCATTGCCATCATGCTTTTCATTCAAGGAGCTATCAAGTATAGATGCAATAGAATTAATTTCATTTTTAACATAAGGAACCATAACAAGTTCATATCCATAAGCATCATTAATATTGGTATCATGGCCATAAGAATAACAAGCATCACGGTCATCTAGAGGGGATATTTCAATTTAATCAACGGGATCATGATTATCTATAGATTCCTGCATATCATTATTTTCTTCCAAAGCAGTAGACATTCTCTCAATAAATTCATTAACATAGGCATTCTCTCAATATTTAAGTATGGAAAAAAAATCAGATTTGTAGAGAGTAGCATCATACTTTTCAATCAAAGAAGCAACTTCATAAGCACCCTTAAAAGCAACAAATTCTTCGATTTGTTCGATAACATAGTAACTATAAACACCCTTGTCATAAGAAGGTAAGATTTCATTATCATTAAACTCACATAGGTAGGGAAGGTGTTTTTTAGGTTTCTTAGAGCAACAAGTAAAATCATAAATTTCACATAGATTACAAGCATAGCATAGCAAACAATTTATTTGATTCCATAAGAGTCTCCCTTTTTGAGACAAACGGTGACACACAAAATAAGCATGCTCATCTAATGATTTCCTTCAACTAAACTAGTTGGGGTTTCAGTACAAGCACAAATGGATCAAAGATGACTCAAGTAGAAAACTTTAAGTGGATCCATAGTTATCTTTAATTTTTTGCTTTTATTTTCTGTTCTTGAGTCATGACATGAAGACAATAAAAGCAAGCAAGCAAGCAAACAAAGTAAAATATTTTTATGTTTTTTGATTTTAAGAGAAGTGGGGGAGATGAAAAAGAGAGGCAAATAAAAAGTAGAGCAAGTGGATGATAGTTTGACTGAATGTACTTGATAGGATTTGATGATGTCTCCCCGGCAACGGCGCCAGAAATTCTTCCTGCTAGATGCGTTAGGATTTTCCTCGAAGAGGAGAGGAGATGCAGTACAGTAGAGATAAGTATTTCCCTCAGTGGGAACCAAGGTTATCGAACCAATAGGAGAATCACGCAAAGCCTCGTAAACAACACCTGCACACACAAAAGCAAATACTTGCACCCAACGCGGGCAAGAGGGTTGTCAATCCCCTTGAACTCGTTAATTGCAAGGATTAAATCTTGTATAGATAGATGGATAAATTGCAAAAGAAAATAAAAGTAAATAAATTGCAGCAAAGGTTTTTAGGTTTTCTTTTTATATTTAAAGTAGACCCGGGGGCCATAGTTTTGTCTAGAGGCTTCTCTCTCGAACACATAGCATACGGTGGGTAAACAAATTACTGTTGGGCAATTGATAGAAAAGTGCATAGTTATGACAGATTCATGGCAATGATCATGTATATAGGCATCACGTCCGAGACAAGTAGACCGACTCCTGCCTGCATCTACTACTATTACTCCACCCATCGACCGCTATCCAGCATGCATCTAGTTAATAAAAATGGAGTAACGCCTTAAGCAAGATGACATGATGTAGACAAAGTAAACTCAATCAATATGAATAAACCCATCGTTTTATCCTTAATGGCAACAATACAAATATGTGTCTTGTCCCCTACTGTCACTGGGATATAGAGCACCGCAAGATTGAAACCATCACAAAGCACCTCTCCCACTGAAGATAAATCAATCTAGTTGGCCAAACCAAACGGATAGATCGGAGAGAAATACAAAGCTATAACAATCATGCATAAAAGAGTTTAGAGAAGACTCAATTACTTTCAAGGAATAATCTGATCATAAAACCACAATTCATCGGATCCCAACAAACACACCGCAAAAGAAGATTACATCGTATAGAACTCCAAGAAGATCGAGGAGAACATGGTATTGAAGATCAAAGAGAGAGAAGAAGCCATCTAGATACTAGCTATGGACCCGTAGGTCTGTGGTGAACTACTCACACATCATCGGAAGGGCAACAAGGTTGATGTAGAAGCCCTCTGTGATCGATTCCCCCTTCGGCAGATCGCCGGAAAAGGCCTCCAGACGGGATCACGGAAGAACAGAGACTTGTGGCAGCGGAAAAGTTTCTTCGGGTGGCTCTCTATTGGTTTGGGAATATTTGGGAATTTATAGAAGTGAAATTAGGTCAAACGGAGTTACGAGAGGCCCACGAGCTCAGGGGGTGTGCATACCTCCTAGGGCGCGCCCTGTGAGCTTGTGACTCCCTTGTATGCCTTCTGGTCTCCTCCCGAAGCTTCTAGGGTTCCTTCTTGTCCAGAAAAAATTAATCTAAAGATTTTTTTTCCGTTGGACTTCATTTGATATTGATTTTCTGAAAAAGCCAAAAACAAGCAGAAAAACAGCAGCTGGCACTGGGCACTGAGTTAATAGGTTAGTCCCAAAAATGATATAAATAGCATATAATTGCATATAAAGCATCCAAGATTGATAATATAATAGCACGAAACAATAAAAAATTATAGATATGTTGGAGACGTATCAATGATCTATAATAATTCCCCCCCCTTTGGCAACAAGTAGCAAAAATCTCGAATGAGTATAGATCTAAGCGTCGCTCTGGGCTCGATCTCCGGCAGTTCCTGGTGAAGAAGTCTTCTGACTTGTAGCTCCGGTGTGCGTAGAAGTTGTTGGAGTAGAGAGAAGCACGTCTGCAAAGATCTCGGATGATGTCTGCTGGACTGGTGGAGTGAAGACAGCTGGAGGGAAAGTAGGAGCAACTGAAGGTGCAACGGCTGGAGCAGAAACTGTAGCTCGTGTGTCGGTGACTATCACTACTACTGATCGGGGCATCTTCTGAAATTTAGTGGTCATTGGAAGACTTGTGCCCGGATCCTCATCACTGCTCGAATGTAACTTAGCTTCATCCACTTCCTTCTTCAGACTCTCAACTGTGGTTTTTTATGGGAACATAGCATGAAAATCCAAAAATTTCCTATGAATCAACCAAGATCTAGTCTATGAGATGCATAGCAACAAGAGGAAGAGTGTGTCTATGTACCCTTGTAGACCGTAAAGCGGAAGCGTATATAACACGGTTGAAGTAGTCATACTCATCGCGATCCGATCGCGATCCAAACTGATCTAGTGCCGAACGGACGACACCTCCGAGTTTAGCACACGTGCAGCTCAGTGACGTCTCCTCCTCCTTGATCCAGCAAGAGAAGGTAGAGAAGTAGATGGGTTCACAACCAGCAGGACGGCGTGGTGGTGATGGTGGTGGTGGGGTCGGAATACCGGCAGGGCTTCGCTAAGCGCTACGCGGGCGTGTAGTTTGTCCGGAGGTAGAGAGGGGGCATCGGGGTTGTGGTGTGGCTTTGGTGCGCCCCTCCCCTCAATATATAGGTGTGGAGGGGCTAGGAGTCCAGCCCTTCTCCTCCTAGGGCTGGCGCCAAGGGGAAGGAATCCTACTCCTAGTAGGAGTTGGACTCCTAGTCCCTTTCAACTTGTCCTAGCCACATGGGACTCTTAGGGGCTGGTGCGCCTGGCCCATGTAGGCCAGGGCATCCCCCCTCAGCCCATGCTGGCCTATGGGATGTGGTGGAACCCTTTGTGGACTTCCGGAATCCTCTGAAACCTTCAGGAAGCTTCCTGGTACAATACCGGAAAAAACCAAACTTTTTCCGGAACCCTGAAAACAACTTTCCATATGTAAATCTTTACCCCTCGACCATTTCGAAAATCCCCATGACATCTGGGATCTCATTCGGGACTCCGAACAACATTCGGTTACCAACATCAAATATCCCAATACTACTCTAGCGTCAACGAACATTAAGCATGCGACCCTGCGGGTTCGTGAACTATGTAGACATGAGCGAGACACCTCTCCGGTCAATAACCAATAGCGGAACCTGGATGCCCATATTGGTTCCCACATATTACATGAAGATCTTTTATCGGTTGAACCATGATGTCGAGGATTCAGTTAATCCCGTATGCAATTCCCTTTGTCCAGCGATATGTTACTTGCCCGAGATTCGATCGTCGGTATCTCCATACCTAGTTCAATCTCGTTACCGGCAAGTCTCTTTACTCGTTCCGTAATACAAGATCCTGTGACTAACTCATTAGCCACATTGCTTGCAAGCTCTTTACGATGTTGTATTACCGAGAGGGCCCAGAGTTATCTCTCTGTCATACGGAGTGACAAATCCCAGTCTCGATCCATGCCAACCCAACAGACACCTTCGGAGATACCTGTAGAGCACCTTTATTATCACCCAGTTACGAAGTGACGTTTGATAGCACACAAGGTATTCCTTCGGTATCCGGGAGTTGCATGATCTCATGGTCTTAGGAATAGATACTTGACATGAAGAAAGCTGTAGCAATAAACTAAAGTGATACGATCATATGCTAAGCTTACGGTTGGGTCTTGTCCATCACATCATTCTCCTAATGATGTGATCCCGTTATCAAATGACAACTCCTGTCTATGGTTTGGAAACCTTAACCATCTTTGATCAACGAGCTAGTCTAATAGAGGCTCACTAGGGACACGGTGTTGTTTATATATCAACACATGTATTTAAGTTTTCGGTCAATACAATTCTAGCATGAATAATAAACATTTATCATGAATAAGGAAATATGATAATAACCAATTTATTATTGCCTCTAGGGCATATTTCCAACAGTCTCCCACTTGCACTAGAGTCAATAATCTAGTTTACATCGTAATGTATCTAACACCCATGGTGTCCTGGTGCTGATCATGTTTTGCTCGTGGAGGAGGTTTAGTCAACGGGTCTGCCACATTCAGATCTGTATGTACTTTGCAAAGTTCTATGTCTCCCTCCTTGATGTAAGCACGGATGGAGTTGAAGCGGCGTTTGATGTGCTTGGTCTTCTAGTGAAACCTGGGCTCCTTGGCAATGCCAATAGCACTAGTGTTGTCACAAAAGATAGTCATTGGATCCGATGCACTTGGTATTACTCCTAGATCAGATATGAACTCCTTCATCCAGACTCCTTCTTGCGCTGCTTTCGAAGCAGCTATATATTCCGCTTCACATGTAGATCCCGCTACGACGCTTTGCTTGGAACTACACCAACTGACTGCTCCACCATTCAATATAAATACGTGTCTGGTTTGAGACTTAGAGTCATCCGGATCTGCGTCGAAGCTAGCATCGACGTAACCCTTTACGATGAGTGCTACTTGTAGCTTGCGTTGGTATTTTCCCCGAAGAGGAAGGGATGATGCTGCACAGTAGAGATAAGTATTTCCCTCGGTTATGAAACCAAGGTTATCGAACCAGTAGGAGAATCACGCAACACCTCGTTAGCAGCACCTGCACACAAACAACAAATCCTTGCACCCAACGCAAACGAGGGGTTGTCAATCCCTCGGCGGTCAATTGCAATATTAAATTGTATGTGATAGATAGATAGATTGAAACAAAAATACAAAATAAAATAAATAAAAGAAAATGGCAGCAATATTTTTAGGGTTTTAGTAATATGATTTAGATAGACCCGGGGGCCATAGTTTTCACTAGACGCTTCTCTCAAGAAAATAGCATACGGTGGGTAGACAAATTACTGTTGGGCAATTGATAGAAAAGCAAATAATCATGACGATATCCAAGGCAATGATCATGTATATAGGCAACACATCCGAGACAAGTAGACCGACTCCTGCCTGCATCTACTACTATTACTCCACACATCGACCGCTATCCAGCATGCATCTAGTGTATTAAGTCCATAAAGAACGGAGTAATGCAGTAAGAACGATGACATGATGTAGACAAGATAAACTCACGCATGAATAAACCCCATCTTTTTAGCCTTAATAGTAATGATACATACGTGTCATGTCCCTTTCTGTCACTGGGATTGAGCACCGCAAGATCGAACCCATTACAAAGCACCTCTTCCCATGGCAAGATAAATCAATCTAGTTGGCCAAACCATATCAATAGATCGGAGAAGAAATACGAAGCTATAATAATCATGCATAAAAGAGATCAGAGAAGACTCAAATAATATTCATGGATAATCTGATCATAAACTCACAATTCATCGGATCCCAACAAACACACCGCAAAAAGTGATTACATCGGATAGAACTCCAAGAACATCGAGGAGAACATTGTATTGAAGATCAAAAAGAGAGAAGAAGCCATCTAGCTACTAACTATGGACCCGAAGGTCTGTGGCAAACTACTCACGCATCATCGGAAGGGCAGCAAGGTTGATGTAGAGCCCCTCCATGATCGATTCCCCCTCCGGCGGAGTACCAGAGAAGGCCTCCAGATGGGATCTCTCGAGAACAGAAACTTGCGGCGGCGGAAAAAGTATTTCGTGGACTCCCCTGAGGGTTTCTGATTTTTCCTGAATTTATAGTGGTGGAATTAGGTCAAACGGAGCTGGGGTGGGCCCACGAGGGAACAGGGCGCGCCTGCCCCCCCAGGCGCGCCCTGGTGGCTCGTGGCCACCCCTCCTGGCGTCTGGTCCTCTCCCGAAGCTTCTAGTGTTTATCTTGTCCAATAAAAAATCTCCAAAAAGTTTTGTGGCATTTGAACTTCGTTTGGTATTGATTTTCTGTAAAACAAAAACAAGGCAGAAAACAGCAACTGGCACTGGGCACTAAGTTAATAGGTTAGTCTCCAAAAATGATATATAATTGTTGTAAATGCATATAAAAACATCCAAGATTGATAATATAACAGCATGGAACAATAAAAAATTATAGATACGTTGGAGACGTATCAGCATCCCCAAGCTTAATTCATGCTCGTCCTCGAGTAGGTAAATGATAAAAACAAAAAATTTGATGTGGAATGCTGCCTATCATATTCATCACATATTCTTTTCTTTTATAGCATGGACATTGGACTTGAATGATTCAAAGCATGGTCTATAATTTGACATGAAGATATAAATACTCAAGCATGCTAACAAGCAACCATGTCTTTCAAAATATCAACGCTAAAGAAAGTTATCCCTAGCCCATTATGCTCAATCATTGATCCATTCATGAAACACACTCAAATATTAGCTACATCCAATGCACAAGTATGACAATAGTGCTCTCTAGTTGGTGCTTTTGTAAGAGAAGATGGAGACTCAAATAAAAATAAAAATAAAAATTGCATAAAAGTAAATAGATAGGCCCTTCGCAGAGGGAAGCAGAGATTTGTCAAATGTTCCAGAGCTCAAAGCTTAAATTAGAGAGATAAAAATATTTTGAGAGGCATGCTTTTCCTGTCAACGAAAACGACCGAGAATTCCCATTATTTTCCATGCTAGACACATGATAGGCGGTTCCCAAACAGAAAGTAAAGTTTATTTCCTTTCCACCATTCCTTCACAATCCATGGCTAGCCGTATCCACGGGTGCCTTCCAAACCAACACTTTCCAAGGAATTTTGTTGTTATTAATTTTTATTTCATTGTGGGACTGGGCATCCCTATTACCAACCATCCTCTCGTGCAATGACAAGTGAATAAACACTCATTGTGAGAATAACACACCTAGCATGGAAAATAATGGCCATCCCCTGCCGCTTCATGAGCGGTACGGGCACACAAAACGGAAAAATTATTTTGAAAATTAGAGTTGGCACACGCAAATTTACTTGGAACGGCATTGAAATACCGCATATAGGTAGATATAGTGGACTCATTTGGCACAACTTGGGTTTAAGGATTTTGGATGCACAAGCAGTATTTCCGCTTAGTACAAATGAAGGCTAGCAAATAGATTGAGAAGCAACCAACCAAAAAACGAAAATGGTCAAAACATGCATTAACCATAACTAACACCGAATAATGCACCATAAGTAGGATATAATTTCTTTGCATAACTATTGACTTGATGTGCATGCATAGGGAATCACAAACCTTAACACTAATATTCTTACTAGATCACAATTACTGACTAACATGACTCACATATTATCATTTCCATATCGCAAAACTATTGCAAGGAATCACACTTATCATATCCAATGATCTATATGAAAGTTTTTATTATATTCCTCTTGAATATTCATCACTTTGGGACCAAATTCATATCTTGTGCAAATTACCGTTACTATCATCAACTCTCAAAAAGATTTAAGTGAACATGAGAGTGCAAATATTTCTTCAAAATTTCAATCTTATCAATTCTCAAAATAATATAAGCGAAGCATGAGAATTCATTTCTTCAAAATTTTAATCAACTCTCGAAATAATATAAGTGAAGCATGAGAGTTTATTTCTTCAAAATTTTAATCTTGTCAACTCTCAAAATAATATAAGTGAAGCATGAGAGTTTATTTCTTCAAAATATAGCCACCACCGTGCTCAAAAAGATTTAAATGAAGCACTAGAGCAACTGCCTAGCTCAAAAAATTTAAGTGAAGCACATAGAGTATTCTAACAAATGATGATGATCGTGTGGCTCTCTCAAAATAGGTGTGTTCAGCAAGGATGATTGTGACAAAATAAAAAGCAAACAAAGCAAAGACTCATATAATACAAGACACTCCAAGCAAAACACATATCATGTGACGAATAAAAATATAGCTCCAAGTAAAATTACCGATCGTTGGTAGAAGAAAGAGGGGATGCCTTCTGGGGCATCCCCAAGCTTAGACGCTTGAGTATTCCTTGAATATTACCTTGGGGTGCCTCGGGCATCCCCAAGCTTAGGTTTTTGCTACTCCTTATTCCTTCATCCATCGTGATCTCACCCAAAACTTGAAGACTTCAATCACACAAAACTCAACAAAACCTTCGTGAAATCCGTTAGCATAACAAAATAAATCACTACTTTAAGTACTGTTGCAAACCCATTCATATTTTATTTTTGCATTATACCTACTGTACTCTAACTTCACCATGGCTTATACCCCCATGATAGAATCCATAGATTCATCAAAATAAGCAAGTAGTGCATCAAAAACAGAATCTGTCAAAAACAGAACAGTCTGTAGCAATAAATTTAAAATCCATACTTCTGTAACTCCGAAAATTCTGAAAAATTAGGAAAACGTGGGAAATTCATATACCAATACTGTGTAAAAATTTAAGATTTTTCTGATGCTCCAGTACAGAAACAAAATTCGGGTACTGGACGCAAAACTTTCTGTTTTCCAAACAGCATCAATTATACTATCTTCCAACTCATCCTAAAGGCTTTACTTGGCAGAAACACTAATTAAAAACACAAAAACACAATCATACCAGTAGCATGAATGTAAAAACACACAATAACAGAAAAAAATTTATTTTATTCATTGGGTTGCCTCCCAACAAGCGCTATTGTTTTATGCCCCTAGCTAGGCACAATGCATAGTTTCAAGTAGTGTCATCTTTCTTCTTCTTATCCAAAGGTGCACTTTTATCAAGGGGTTTTTCAAAGGTAATATGAAATATATCATCCATAGAAATTTTAGCATTAGCAAGTTGTCCATCTTTAAATCCCTCTTGATTACCGGCTACAATCCAAGAGTATTGTCTATTGATGCTATTGAAAAATTCTTGGATTATATTCAAAGGAGGAACTTCCTTTTTAATATTCTCATCAAAGATGTGGTCATTGCGGAACAAATATCTCAACAAGTAGTCATTATTATAAAGGATCTCATCTATTACCGGTTTTTCACGGTTCATACCATAGCAATCAAAGATCTCCCTGGCTTCTCGCACTATATGATCAAATTCATTCATGAGAACAAGGGTAGCTATTTTCTTAGCTCTAGGATCTTTTATAATCGGTAACTCATAAAACAATCTTTGCAAAGTAGGATGGGCATGAATAAACCTTCTTTAAAGCTTAAGAATAAGTGCGGAAATAGCATCGGCATAGTTCTTAGTTTCTTTAAGTATAGGAGCACAATCAAAAGCCAAGGTCCCAATGCAATTAAAGAATTCTTGGATGACACTTTTTCCTATAACATTACCATGTCCCGACACAAAAGTTTTAGCATCAAGATTGGTAGAACTTCCCATTTTAGGGGTTTTACCATCATCAGTTTCCTCGATGCCAAAATCACTCATGATAACAATCTTCAAGCAAGCGAACAAGCAAACAAGAAAAAGGCAAACGGAAAATATTTTTGTATTTTTGTAAAAACGTTTTAGAAGTGGGGGAGATGAAAACGAGAGGCAAATGGCAAATAAAGTAAATGCATGGAGATGAGAGTTTATGCAAAGGTACTTGATAGATGTTGATGATGTCTCCCCGGCAACGGCGCCAGAAATTCTTCCTGCTACTTGTAACTTGCGTTGGTATTTTCCCCGAAGAGGAAGGGATGATGCAGCACATTAGAGATAAGTATTTCCCTTAGTTATGAAACCAAGGTTATCGAACCAGTAGGAGAATCACGCAACACCTCGTTAGCAGCACCTGCACACAAACAACAAATCCTTGCACCCAAAGCAAACGAGGGGTTGTCAATTCCTCGGCGGTCAATTGCAAGATTAAATTGTATGTGATAGATAGATAGATTGAAACAAAAATACAAAATAAAATAAATAAAAGAAAATGTCAGCAATATTTCTAGGGTTTTAGTAATACGATTTAGATAGACCCGAGGGCCATAGTTTTCACTAGAGGCTGCTCTCAAGAAAATAGCATACGGTGGGTAAACAAATTACTGTTGGGCAATTGATAGTAATCATGACGATATCCAAGGCAATGATCATGTATATAGGCATCACGTCCGAGACAAGTAGACCGACTCCTGCCTGCATCTACTACTATTAGTCCACACATCGACCGCTATCCAGCATGCATCTAGTGTATTAAGTCCATAAAGAACGGAGTAATGCCTTAAGAACGATGACATGATGTAGACAAGATAAACTCTCGCATGAATAAACCCCATCTTTTTATCCTTAATAGCAACGATACATACGTGTCATGTCCCTTTCTGTCACTGGGATTGAGCACTGCAAGATCGAACCCATTACAAAGCACCTCTTCCCATGGCATGATAAATCAATCTAGTTGGCCAAACCAAATCAATAGATCAGAGAAGAAATACGAAGCTATAATAATCATGCATAAAAGAGATCAGAGAAGACTCAAATAATATTCATGGATAATCTGATCATAAACTCATAATTCATCGGATCCCAACAAACACACCGCAAAAAGTGATTACATCGAATAGAACTCCAAGAACATCGAGGAGAACATTTTATTGAAGATCAAAAAGAGAGAAGAAGCCATATAGCTACTAACTATGGACCCAAAGGTCTGTGGTAAACTACTCACGCATCATCGGAAGGGCAGCAAGGTTGATGTAGAGCCCCTCCGTGATCGATTCCCCCTCCGACGGAGTACCGGAGAAGGCCTCCAGATGGGATCTCTCGAGAACAGAAACTTGCGGCGGTGGAAAAAGTATTTCGTGGACTCCCCTGAGGGTTTTTGATTTTTCCTGAATTTATAGTGGTGGAATTAGGTCAAAGGAGCTGGGGTGGGCCCACGAGGCACCAGGGCGCGCCTGCCCCCCCAAGCGTGCCCTGGTGTCTCGTGGCCACCCCTTCTGGCGTCTGGTCCTCTCCCGAAGCTTCTAGTGTTTATCTTGTCCAGTAAAAAATCTCCAAAAAGTTTCGTGGCATTTGGACTTCGTTTGGTATTGATTCTGTAAAAAAAAAACAGGGCAGAAAACAGCAACTGGCACTGGGCACTAAGTTAATAGGTTAGTCTCCAAAAATGATATATAATTGCTGTAAATGCATATAAAAACATCCAAGATTGATAATATAATAGCATGGAACAATCAAAAATTATAGATACGTTGGAGACGTATCAATGAGCTCTTTATCACCTCCATAAACGAGAAACATGTCCTTAGTCCTCTTCAGGTACTTAAGGATATTCTTGACCGCTGTCCAGTGATCTACTCCTGGATCACTTTGGTACCTCCCTGCCAGACTTATGGAAAGGCACACATCTGGTCTGGTACACAGCATGACATACATTATAGAGCCTATGGCTGAGGCATAGGGGATGACTTTCATCCTTTCTATTTCTTCTGCCGTGGTCGGGCTTTGAGTCTTACTCAACTTCACACCTTGCAACATAGGCAAGAACCCTTTCTTTGATTGGTCCATTTTGAACTTCTTCAAAATCTTGTCAAGGTATGTGCTTTGTGAAAGTCCTTTAGGCATCTTGATCTATCTCTATAGATTTTTAATGCCCAATATGTAAGCAGCTTCACCCAGGTCTTTCATTGAAAAACTCTTATTCAAATAACCTTTTATGCTTTCTAGAAATTCTATATCATTTCCAATCAACAATATGTCATCCACATATAATATTAGAAATGCTACAGAGCTCCCACTCACTTTCTTGTAAATACAAGCTTCTCCGTAAGTTTGTATAAAACCAAAAGCTTTGATCACCTCATCAAAGCGTATATTCCAACTCCGAGATGCTTGCACCAGTCCATAGATGGACCGCTGGAGCTTGCATACCTTGTTAGCATCCTTAGGATTGACAAAACCTTCCGGCTGCATCATATACAACTCTTCCTTAAGGAACCCATTAAGGAACGCTGTTTTGACGTCCATCTGCCAGATTTCATAATCATAAAATGCAGCAATTGCTAACATAATTCTAACAGACCTAAGCATCGCTACGGGTGAGAAGGTCTCCTCGTAGTCAACCCCTTGAACTTGTCAGAAACCCTTTGCGACAAGTCAAGCTTTATAGATCGTGACATTACCATCAGCGTCTGTCTTCTTCTTAAAGATCCATTTATTCTCAATGGCCTGCCGGTCATCGGGCGAGTCCACCAAAGTCCATACTTTGTTTTCATACATGGATCCTATCTCGGATTTCATGGCCTCAAGCCATTTGTCGGAATCCGGGCTCATCATTGCTTCTTCATAGTTCGTAGGTTTGCTGTTGTCTAACAACATGACTTCCAAGACGGGATTATCATACCACTCTGGTGCGGAATGTACCCTGGTCGACCTACGAAGTTCAGTAGTAACTTGATCCGAAGTTTCATGATCATCATCATTAGCTTCCTCTCCGGCTGGTGTAGACATCATGGGAACTTCTTTCTGTGATGTGCTATTTTCCAATTCGAGAGAAGGTACAATTACCTCATCAAGTTCTACTTTCCTCCCACTCACTTCTTTCAAGAGAAACTTCTTCTCTAGAAAGGACCCATTCTTGGCAACAAAGATCTTACCTTCGGATCTGTGATAGAAGGTATACCCAATGGTCTCTTTAGGGTATCCTATGAAGACGCACTTCTCCGCTTTGGGTTCAAGCTTATCAGGCTGAAGCCTCTTGACATAAGCGTCACATCCCCAAACTTCAAGAAACGACAGCTTAGGTTTCTTGCCAAACCATTACCCATACGGTGTCGTCTCAACGGATTTAGACGGTGCCCTGTTTAAAGTGAATGCAACTGTCTCTAATGCATTACCCCAAAATGATAGTGGCAAATCGGTAAGAGACATCATAGAACGCACCATATCCAATAGAGTACGATTACAACGCTCGGACACACCATTACGCTATGGTGTTCCAGGTGGCGTGAGCTATGAAACAATTCCACATTGTCTTAAATGCATACCAAACTCATAACTCAAATATTCACCTCCATGATCAGATCATAGAAATTTAATTTTCTAATTATGATGATTCTCTCCTTCACTCTGAAACTCCTTGAACTTTTCAAATGTTTCAGACTTGTGTTTGATTAAGTAAATATACCCATATCTGCTCAAATCATCTGTGAAGGTAAGAAAATAGCGATATCCACCGCGTGCTTCAACACTCATCGGACCGCATACATCGGTATGTATTATTTCCAACAAGTCGCTTGCCCGCTTGTAACATCCCAAAATTCTAAATTTTGGAATGTTATATTAATTAAATAAATAGGATTGATTGTTTGATTGATTGATTGAAATTGAGTGGACTTTGAAACTTTTTGAAAGTTTAATGAGAGGGAATGAAATGACTTTCCCAAAACTTTCACTTTGCATTTTGGTCCTCAAGAATTCAAATTCATTTCATCACAAAACCCTAGAGTGAAGACGATATGACTTCTTCCATTTAAAGGAATGCAAAGGGATTTGAAAATGATTTGAATTTCACTTGAAGTATTTTTCAAACTAGAGACTTTATGCAACTCAATGATTTTCATGAGAGAGGATAAAAGGACTTCTTCAAGTTATATGAAATATGAGTTGGAAGTTTAAAAGAATCAAATTGAAAGTCATTTTAAAGTTATTTTGAAATCCACTTTCAATTTGGTGTTATTTGAATTTCCAAATTTCAAAACCTCTGGAAATATCCAAAATGAGAGAAGGAATATGACACTTCAAATATTCAGAGGCATTTGAAATATATTTGGCCTTTTAAAAAAATAGAAAAGAATTCCAAATGGGTTGAAATTCAAATTCAAACTCATTTGAAGGTTTTGTCAAATTATTTTTCTCCAAAAAGAAATTATATGGAAAATAGGGTAACATGATTCCCTTCAACAGAAAAATGGAGAAAAAATAAATTTGAAATCATTTTGATATTTTAAAATAATGTTAGTTGCCTTTTAAATGCAACAGTAGCACTATTTGAATTATATGAATTTTTTTGTATTTTATTTGACACTGGAAAATAGTTCATGTTGTAGGAAATGTTTTTCTGAAAATTTTGATATATAATATTCTTATACTATATTTTGTGTTCTTTTCTTTATTTTCTCTCCTTTCTCTGTTTTAAATAAAAATAGGAAAGCTGTCTATTTTTTTTTCATTTGGCCGAAGCCCCACCGACGCGGCCCACTAACCGCTAGCCCATTCCGCGCCGAATCCCAATCGGATCGGCCGCCCGGTCCAAATCTCCCCCTCCTCTCTCTCTGGCATGCGGGACCCACTGCCCGATTCCCGCACGCGCACGGTCACCTTCCTTTCTTCTCCGATTTCTTTCCCTCGCCGGAGCCCGCCGCCGCCGCGATACGGATCTCGCCGATCGCACGTCAAACCCCTCCCCAAGGAACTCCGCCTATAAAAGCCGCTGCCCCCACGTCAATTTCCAGCAAAACCCCCACCGCAACCCCTCTGCCCTCGCCGGAATTTCTTGTCGTCACCACCTTCTGCCGCCGCCCACACTCGCTCGCCGCCGTCGCCCTAGCCTTCCCCAACCCTAGCCACCGCCGCCATCCGACTCGCCGTCCTCGCCTACGCCTCTGGAGCAAGTCGCCGGAGCTCGGGACCCCCTGGAACACCGTCGCCGTCGCTGGAGCCCTCCACCACCGCGGTGAGCACCGGAGTCCCTCTCCGCCGTTAGATCTAGATCCAACGCGTAGGATTAGATCTCTGTTTTTTTTGGCCGAACCGTTTTGTTTTAGTTTGCGGTCGACCGCCCGCAAGCACCTGTCGCCCGCACCCGTAGCCAGTAGGATCATGCCACGTGTCAGTTAGCCGTCCCGTAGCTTTTTCTTTTTTTCAGTTTCTGTTTTAATTTCCAGAATAGTTTCTATTTTTGATTTCTTTATATCTTTTATGTTTTTAGTCCAAATTTAGTGATTATTTTTGCATTAGTTTCAAAAATTTATAAAATTTCTATTTGTGCAATTGTATTTCAAAATTGAAGTTTTTAAATTTGAATTGGATGAAATTTGCTCAAATCACCAATTTGGCAATATCTTGAGTTTTATAATGTATTTTTGATTGATTCTTTTTTCTACTGTTTTGGTTATTGATTTGTTTATCCAGTAGCATTTAGTAAATTATTTTTAGTTTATTTTAAAATAGGTTTACAGCAAAACAGTACTGTTTTAGTATAGTTCTGTTTTATTCCCTTTTCTTTTGTTTTAAATGATTTTAATTAGTTTTCTTTTGTCACTTTTTGACAAAATTTGCTAGGATTATGTTAGACTACAGTAGACAAATATATTTATATTGTTTTTATTTTATTTTGTATTAAAGTTTGTCTAGGTTATAATATGAGTTTTATAAAGGCTTTTAGTTGATTCTTTTGCTAGGGAATTTTTTTTATAAAATACTTTCTATTGATTATTAATTTTTATATATTTTTTTCTCTGTTAATTTATCAGTTTAGTGTTTACTTGTTGTTAAATTTTATTAGGACAAAATTATATTTTGGTGTGTGTCAAAGAGCTTTCTTTAGAAGTTTTCTTTATAGTTTTCCTTTGAAGTTTTCTTTGGATTTCTATTTGATTTTCTTTAATTTCTTGAGGTGATTTCTTTATTGTTTTATTTGTGATTTTATTGATTGATAGAATGCTTGCTAGATGTGATTGCTTATGTGAATGCACTGTTTGACTTATTATGGATTTTATCGGAGAGTGACGAATAGTCCTATCAAATTATTTTGAGAGCGATATAATCTTCATCAACTATACCAGGCAAGTTCACTTTGATCATATTGTGAATACCTATGTTTTTATTGCATTAGTGTCACTTTTCTTCTTGCATCCAATAGGTATATTGAAACTTGTAGTTTAAGTATAATTATGAGGTAGGAACCCAAGCCCTTGTCACCAAGCCCCAGGAATCGTCGTTAAGTTAGTTGCAGCTATGCTTCAGTAGACGGGGATTGGTATGAGTGTTTCATGTGAGATGTGAGTGTGATAATAATATCCGGATCAACCTCAAGACTGCAACACTTCAAGATTTCAACACACCTCTGGGTGGACTGCCTGCAAGAAGAGGGGATCCTAGGGATTAACTAGTGATCACCCGGTTCTACAGATTCAAGAGCACATCCTAGGGATTGACTAGCGATCACCCAATGCTACAGACTTAAGCGGGGATCCTGGGGGTTGACCAGTGATTACTCGGGGATCATAGGGATTGACTAATGATCACCCAGAATTTACCAAGGGATCCTAGGGACTGACTAGTGATCACCCATGATTTTACTAGTGGATCCGGGGATTGACCAGTGATCACCCAGTTTTACGGAAGGCCACCCAGGCTCAAAGAGATTGATGGATCTTTCAAGACCAGAAGCTTCCGTGTGCAGCCGCAAGCTATTATGGGCTCTACCATAGTCGAGTACTTTGGAAAGACTGTGTCTCGGTCATCCTGTTCTCAAACACCAGGCAGTGCATGGTCTTCAAAGGAGGCGATTGAGTCTTGCGGGGAAAAGTGCACAAACCTCTGCAGAGTGTTAAACCTAATCGATTAGCCGTGTCCCCGGTTACGGACAATTTGAGCGACTGAAATTGGATTGTCTGGATATTCTCAACACTGTTACCGACTAAATGAATTTGGGATTATAATAACCTGGGAATGAGAATTGGTTGGCGAAACCATCTCATAAATAACATCCACGTAGTACTAAAATACAAATCAAAATCATGGGTTAGGACAAAACTGGCTTTTATGCAAAAACTCAGACTTAGAGCCTCCTCAGCCATATTGCATATAGAATAGCCTTTTCTTCTGGTTTTATTGTGATCTTGCCGGTACATTCAATGTACTGACCTACACGGCTGCCACGTATCATGTTGCAGATATTTTTCTACGACGAGTAAGAGACGATATAGGGTGACGGTCTACACTCAACTTGCCATTGGCGTTGATGGGACTCCACACCCTTATTGACTTGTTTTCGCTGTGATTTATAAGGTATACTCTAGATCTACGGTATTTATTATACATGTGATGTTATGGTATTTCATCAAAGTACTGTGTGTGCCAGCATACTGATCTAGGGATGGCACCGAAAGCACAGAGACTTGACCGTATTGGGTCGGGTCATTACAGAGATGGTATCAGAGCACATGTTGACTGTAGGACGTGACCCTAGAAACTGGAAAGCCCCTAGGATAGGATAACTCAAAAAAAAACTTTATTTTCAAAAGAGGTTCTTTACTTCTTGTCTTCTTTGATTTTAACAAATAGTCCCTCTTACCTCCAATAGTTAGAATATATTCCTTCCCCTTTTTACCACACGGAGAATCTACGGAGGACCATCACATAGTACAAGGATTGAATCTACAACAATTGAAGACTCCGAGGACTCGAAGAAAAGACCCTGAAGAATTTCCAAGATCCATATGACCCTTTAGAAGACCAAAAACCCTAATATATACTCCCGTTAGACACGACGATTTGTGAGCTGTCATTTGTGTGTGTTTTCCAACGGCCACAAATAAAACATATTTTCAAAAATATACTGTTTGTGTGGGTATCTCTCCCTCTCTCTCTCCAACCTTACCTCATCGCTACTAAACCCATCAGATGCCACCAAGACGTGACAATACCCGGAGTGGCTCAGGAAGCAATGGGCCCATCATAGAACAGTTGCTCTAGACCCAGAACCAGATGTTGTAGCTCCTGATGTAGAACCAGAACCAGAACAACAACAACCCGCCACCCCAAGTTGATAGCCTTACCCGTTTTCTGAGTTTGAATCCACTAGTGTTCTCAAGCAGCACGGAGCCGATTATTGCTGATGACTGGCTCCGCAAGATTGGAAGGGAGCTGGCCACCATAGGATCCAATGATGCAGAGAAGGTGAGGTTTGCCTCTCACCAATTGGATGGACTAGCCGCTTCATGGTGGGAGAATTACACCACCACATACCCCATAACAAATGTGACTTGGGATCAGTTCCAACAAGCTTTCCACACCGCACATGTTTCAGCTGGAGCCATGAGCCTGAAGAAGCGTGAGTTTCGCAACTTACGCCAGGGCAATCGCCCAGTGTCAGAGTACGTGGACGAGTTCAGTTTGTTGGCCAGATATGCTCCCGGAGATGTGGCTGATGATGCAGCTAAGCATGAGAAGTTCTTGGAGGGACTTAATGATGATCTGAGTATTCATTTGGCTATTGTCACTTGCAACAACTACCAGGAGCTGGTATACAAGGCCATTATCCTGGAAAGCAAGCAGCAGCAGATAGAAAATCGTAAAAAGAAGTATGGGCACGGGAAGTACAGCTCAGGAGTGCCACAGAAGCCTCGCTATACCCCGTATTCTGGGAATGCTGGACCAGGCAGATTTGGAAGACATAACCATGGAGGACATAACCATGGAGGGCATACCCATGATGGAAATGGGAACAATCATCACGACCATGGCAGATTCAAGAATGGTAATGGAGGGAATGGTACTCAACATCGTTCCGCTCCGGTATTGAAGGACCTGAGTACCATCACTTGTTTCAAGTGCAAGAAATTAGGCCATTATGCCAACACTTGTCCTGAAGCTAAGCCAAGCAATGGCAATGGAAATGGAAATGGTAATGGCAATGGAAACTTAGCAACTAAGAAGCCCAATCCTTTTCCCCTAGCTCAGGTGAACTACATTGATGTGGAGGAAGCCTATGACCATCCTAGTACTGTGAACGATATGTTCTTATAGAATTCACGTCCAGTATTGGTACTGTTTGATTCCGGTGTAACACATTCATATCAAAGGGTAATGTTGGAATATGGAATATTTGGTGGAGTTAAAGTGGTACAAGTATCAAAGTGGACCCAAAACCCACATGCCCATGAGTTAACAAGGAGCAAGCTTTATCTTGTTGAAGGAAGAAGCTATGTTATCATCTGCAAACGTTTCTTAGGAAGATACGAAAACCCGAGAGTTGTGAAGAAACGATAGATATTTGTTTAGCTTGCAGAATCAATGGAATTACCCGAACCCAGTTCAAGGACAAGAGAAAATTCTGCAATGCTTGTGAGAATGCCCGAGTGTTAGAAATGCGAGATTTGCTAAACCTAATACAGAGTAATGATTTGGGCGCGACATGGCTTGGCCACCATGACGACTTACTCTTATCATTCGCTCTCGCTATTTGGAATGGAAAATCTGGAGTGACTTACCTATAGTAGAGAGACGACGACCGTTGAAAACTTTATTTAAGCCTTAGAATGGTATGTTAAGAAGCCCTTATACAAGGCAGTTCTTGCCAAACGTAGGTTTGTAGGATCGAAAGTATGTCTAGAGGGGGGATGATTAGACTACTTGACCAAATAAAACCTAACCTTTTCCCAATTTTAATTGTGGGCAGATTTTAGCAATAGTACATATCAAGCATCACCCTACGCATGCAATTCTAAGAGTATAGCAACGGAATGTAAGCAATTGCATATGTAAGTAAAGGAGGGATTGGAGATTTCAAACGCAATGAAGACATGGTGGTTTTTGGCATGGTTCCGATAGGTGGTGCTATCGTACGTCCACGTTGATGGAGACTTCAACCCACGAAGGGTAAAGGCTGCGCGAGTCCACGGAGGGCTCCACCCACGAAGGGTCCACAAAGAAGCAACCTTGTCTATTCCACCATGGCTTACGTCCACGAAGGACTAGCCTCACTCGGGGTAGATCTTCATGAAGTAGGCGATCTCCTTGCCCTTACAAACTCTTGGTTCAACTCCACATCAGGTTGGAGGCTCCCAAGTGACACCTAACCAATCTAGGAGACACCACTCTCCAAAAGGTAATAGATGGTGTGTTGTTGATGAACTCCTTGCTCTTGTGCTTCAAATGATAGTCTTCCCAGCACTCAAACAACTCATCACAGATTTGGCTATGGTGGAAGAAGGATTTGAGTGGAAAGCAACTTGGGAAAGGCTAGAGATCAAGGTTCAAATGGTAGGAGTGGAATAGCTTGATCTCAACACATGAGTAGGTGGTTCTCTCTCAGAAAATGTATGGTGGAAGTGTAGGCACATTCTGATGGCTCTCCTTACTGAGAAGGATGTGGTGGAGGGGTATATATAGCCTCCACACAAAATCCAACCGTTACACACTTTTGACCCAACTCGGTGGCACCGAAACGATCATCTCGGTAGCACCGAACTGTGTAAAAGATATGAACGTTAGGAATCTCGGTGGGACCGATATGAACAACTCGGATAGACCGAAGTGCAGTGGCTTAGGGCAATCCTCATCTCGGTGGCACCGATTGCATCAACTCGGTTGGACCGAAGTGAAGCAATAAGGCAACAGAGACTTGGCAAGCCATCTCGGTGAGACCGATTTGCATAACTTGGTGAGACCGAAGTGAATGCAACCGATTACAGAGAGTTGGCAAGGCCATCTCGGTAGGACCGAGATCCATTTCGGTGGATCCGATTTGTTAGGGTTTTGGCAGTGGCTAAGTCTTGGATGAACTCGGTGGGGCCGGATTGGAAATATCGGTGGGGCCGAGTTGGACTGTAGGTTTAGGATATATTTGGTTAGAGAGAGTGATTGAGGGTTTAGGAATACTGTCACTAAGCACTTGAGCAAAAAGACCATTAAGCAACACCTCATCCCCTTTTAATAGTATTGGCTTTCCTATGGACTCAATGTGATCTTGGATCACTAAACCAAAAATGTAGAGTCTTGATCTTTTGCCAATCCTTGTCCTTAGCAATTTGAAGAGGTTCCACGTCCTCTTGTCCATGCCACGCCATTGTTGAACTTGTCTGAAATTCACTAGATAAAAGCATTAGTCCAACAACATGTATGTTGGCATAAATTACCAAAACCATCAAGGAAGCAAATGTGCTTTCAATCTCCCCCTTTTTGGTAACTGATGACAACATACATCAAAGCTTTAAATACAGATATAGCAGAGGTACGTATGAAAGCTTTGAAGCAAACATGTTACATGTATGAACTTCCTGGAACTCCCCCTGAAGATGTGCATATAAAATGATGATATCACATGGGAGATATACATGCAACATGTATCTTGGCTATATGCATCAGAGCAATATATATGGCATTTAGGTATCCACATGTCCATGATCTTCTTCTTGCAAACACTATATACCAGCAAGAGGTCAATCATGCACATGAGTGTGATGCATATACTTACCTTGAAGTTCTTGATCAAGTACCTGAATAAATACACTTGAGAAAACAGGGTTAGATAACACAAGATAATTTCTTCAAGAAAAGACACAAGAACAACAAGAAACCAAGATTGGGATGACATGTAGAAGATAGTATCACTAGGTGAATACTTTCTTTGAAGCAGACATGTCCCCAAGAGAAGTTGTCTCCCTTAAAGAACTTCCTCTCCCCCTGAATCTAACATTGGATATTGGGAGTAGGTAAGGTGAGAACAACCAAAGAACAAACTAATCATGGTTCTCCCCTCTTAGAAACATGTAAAATTCTCTCCTCTTGTAAGGTGCATCTCTTTTGTAATGGTAAGCTTTGATGTGTATTCCTCTCTCCCCCTTTGACATCAATTTCCAAGAAGGGACTTCAAGGTTATTGAATAAGTGGGTTTGGTCCTGGAGAAACACATCTAGATGCAAGTAGAGGGTAAGAATTATTGAGTGGAGCTGGAGCAGAAAAACTCAAAAAAAAATTGACAGAAAATTCCTTAGGGCAGCAAAATCGGTGACACCGAGTTGAGTTAAGTCGGTGGGACCGAGTTTTGATGCAATGGAACTTTTTGTCAACTCAGCTCACTAGGCAACGGAATTCTCATAAAGATTTGCAATGAATTAACTTCGAACCAAAAAGAAACACAGAAAGAAAGCAAAGAAACATCTAGATGAAGTTTTTTTTAAACACTAGAGAACTTCATCTAGATGGGTCGGCGACTAGGTCACCTATGTTAGAGTATATTGACTTAGGAGTCAAGTGAGAACACTTGATCATAGGTCATACTCATCGTTTAAGCTCAAAATGGGGTTGCCATTTTTCTTTTAAGCATTTCAATGTATTCACATCTTGTTCAGTTGCTTTAGCTCATGTCTTTGAGTAAAGCTTCTCTAAGATGTGAGAACTTACATAGGGATTTGGTGGTGAAGTCCATCATGTAGTTGAACTTGAAGTGGATGCTCATGAATTGAAGTTGGGAGCGATCCTTTCTTTTGTAGTTCATCTACCTACATGGGTTAGCTTTGCAAGGAACAACTTGTATATCCAAAATGACAAGAATGAGGCATAACTCAAAAGTTTGTCAAAGGATATGTTTAGGTTGTCTTGTTCCTTGTTCCACCATCAATTGTCGATACTTGGGTTATACAAGATTGCTTATGATAAGAGTGAGACGCAATCTTGTGACATGATGCTTGTCCAAGTACCTACAAAAGGTTAGATACCATACAAGGGAGCAAAAAATCCAAGATATAATATGATCAACAAAGATATCATGGATTAGTCAAGAATGCTCATGCCCTTGTATGCATCCACATGAACCTCTAGTTCACATTTGAAGCATCAATGATGTTCAACTCACTTCTCAAGTGACAAAACACTTTCTCATCAAGGGGTTTGGTAAAAATGTCCGCCAATTGTTTGTCGGTACGAACATGTTTAAGGTCAATATCACCTTTCTCAACATGATCTCGAATAAAATGGTGACGAACCTCAATATGCTTAGTTCGAGAATGTTGCACGGGATTGTGTGCTATCTTAATAGCACTCTCATTGTCACAAAGTAATGGTACATGTCTCACATGCACACCATAGTCTTTAAGAGTTTGTGTCATCCATAGTAATTGAGCACAACATGATCCCGCAGCAATGTATTCCGCTTCGGCAGTAGATAGAGATAAGGAAATTTGTTTCTTGGAGGACCAAGACACAAGAGATCTACCAAGAAATTGACATGTACCCGAAGTGGATTTTTTGTCAACCTTGTCTCCGGCATAGTCCGAATCGGAGTAGCCAACAAGAATGAAAGTAGATCCTTTGGGATACCATATGCCAAAGTTTGGTGTATGTATCAAGTATTTCACAATTCTTTTCACCGCCTTAAGGCGACACTCTTTTGGTGCCGCTTGGTATCGTGCACACGTGCACACACTTAGCATAATGTCAGGACGAGAGGCACATAGATATAGTAATGAACCAATCATAGATCGATAAACCTTTTGATCAACAGGTTTGCCATCCTTGGCCAAGTCAAGATGTCCACTCGTGGGCATAGGAGTTTTCATACCTTTACTCTCTTGCATGTTGAACTTCTTGAATAAGTCCTTGGTATACTTTGTTTGAGAGACAAAGGTACCTTCCCTAGTTTGCTTGATTTGCAAACCAAGAAAAAATTTGAGTTCACACATCATAGACATCTCGAACTTTTCGGACATCAACCTTCCAAACTTTTCACTAAAAGAGGGGTTAGTAGATCCAAAGATAATATCATCAACATAAATTTGGCATACAAATAATTCTCCATTAACCCTCTTAGTGAACAAAGTTGAATCAATCTTCCCAATTTCAAAACCTTTTTCAAGAAGGAACTTTGTCAAGCATTTGTACCAAGCTCTAGGGGCTTGTTTAAGACCATAAAGAGCTTTACGAAGTTTGTACACATGATTAGGTTTCTTGGGATTCTCAAAGCCAGGAGGTTGTTTAACATACACTTCCTCCTCAATTTCACCATTTAGGAAAGCACTTTTAATATCCATTTGGTAAAGAGTGATATCATGGTGATTAGCATAAGCAAGTAAAATGCGAATGGATTCAAGTCTTGCAACGGGGGCATAGGTCTCACCATAGTCCATACCTTCGACTTGTGTGTAACCTTGTGCTACGAGACGAGCCTTGTTGCGTACCACTTGTCCATCTTCATCTTGCTTATTCCGAAACACCCATTTGGTTCCAATGATGTTTTGCTCTTCCTTAGGCTTCTCAACCAATGTCCACACTTGGTTCCTCTCAAAGTTGTGTAGCTCTTCGAGCATTGCATTCACCCAATCAGGGTCCTTGAGAGCATCTTCCACCTTCAAAGGTTCAACACTAGAGATAAATGAGTAATGCTCACAAAAGTTAGCTAAACGAGATTTAGAGCGAGTGATTCTCCCGGTTTGGATATCTCCAAGTATTTGTTCGACGGGATGATCCTTGTCGATTCTTGCTCTAACTCGAGGTAGCTTTTTCTTGGGTGGTGGTGAGGCTTCCTCATCATCATCATCATCTTCTTCTTCGTTGATGTTGTCGTTGTTTGCTTGTGGTGTGGAGAAGGAGGTTGAGGTGGATCATCTTGTTGCACTTCCTCATTCTCATCGTCTTGACGTGTTCCACTTGTGGATGCCTCCATATCAACTTGTCGTTCACCTTGATGTGAAGTTGGGGCTTCCACTTGAATAGACGAGGTACTCTCCTTTACTTCCACGGGGCGAATCTTGCCAATGGGCAAATCCTTGATTGCTTCCGATGGTTCTTGATCTCCTACATCAAGTGGCAATTGCTCGACTTGCGAGCCGTTAGTCTCATCAAACTTCACATCTACCGTCTCTTCAACTTTTCGAGTGAAGTTGTTGTAGACACGGTAAGTGTGAGAGTTCGATCCATAACCGAGTAGGAAACCTTCATGAGATTTAGGAGCAAATTTTGAACGACGATGCTTATCAAGAATGTAACATTTTGAGCCAAATACTTGAAAGTATCCAACTTGTGGTTTGTTACCGGTGAGCAGTTCATATGCCGTTTTACCAAGAAGCTTGTGAAGGTAAAGTCGATTTGTTGCATGACAAGCTGTTTCAACCGTTTCCGCCCAAAAATGTCTTGGCGTCTTGTATTCATCAAGCATTGTTCTTGCCATCTCAATAAGTGTCCGGTTCTTCCTCTCAACAACTCCATTTTGTTGAGGTGTGTACGTAGCTGAGAACTCATGTGAAATACCCTCCTCATCAAGAAAGGTGTCCACATTTGCGTTCTTGAACTCCGTTCCGTTGTCACTCCGAACCTTCTTGATCTTCACTCCAAATTGATTTTGAGACTTTCTTGCGAAGTTCTTGAAGATCTTTTGTACCTGCGATTTGTCATCAAGAAAGAACACCCACGTAAATCTGGAAAAATCATCAACAATGACCAAACCGGAAGAGTTACCACCAAGACTCTTATAGGAGTTGGGACCAAAAAGATCCATATGAAGTAGCTCGAGTGGTCTTCTTGTGGTCATAATGTTCTTTACAGGATGGCTTCCTCCAACTTGTTTTCCTGCTTGGCAAGCACTACAAAGTCGATCTTTGTCAAATATAACATCTTTCACTCCAAGAATGTGATCTCCGTTAACAAGTTTATCAAGGTTACGCATACCAACATGTCCGAGTCTTCTATGCCATAACCAACCTTTAGAAGATTTAGCAATTAAACATGTACGAGGTTGAGCTCTCTTAGTGAAATCTACAATGTATAAATCACCTCTACGAATGCCGGTAAAGACCATATTATGATTATCTTGGCGAAACACTTGGCAATCTACTTTGGTAAATAGAACATTAAAACCAAAATCGGCTAGTCTAGATACGGAAAGAAGATTGTAACCAAGAGATTCAACAAGCATAAAATTTTGTATGGAGCTGTCATTGGATATGGCCACCTTACCAAGGCCAAGTACCTTACCCTTGGAGTTGTCTCCAAAAGTCACATACTTGCATGGACCATCATTTTTAGTAAGCTCACGAAACATGTCTCTATCTCCGGTCATGTGATCGGTACAACCGCTGTCAAGAATCCACTCTTTTCCTCCGGCCATATAATCTCGAAGATTTGCCATAAGACTGAGATTCCTCATGGTCTTCTCAAATTCAATATCAAAGTCTTCATCCTCATCATAATAGCCATGCTCAACATCATCATCATCATGCATATGATCATTACCTAGGGCAATGGATTCATTGGTTTCATGATCATGACAATGTTCAAGTTTATGGATTCTAATATGTAACACCCCCATGTATTAGCAACACTGATCACCCTTTTATATTGCCAAGTCATCATGATTAACAGCGCTTGATCATCATTTGCATCATATCTCATTTCAAATTCCAATTCAAATTGAAATTCAAATTTAAAGTGAAAATAAAAGTTGTTCAAATTTGAAAACTAAAATGTTCGTAATATTGCAAATAATCCCAAAGAAAATATAAAAATAAAACTAACATTAATTGAATTCCCAAATTGACCCTAACATCCAAAAAACAGTACCTAAGCACCACTTTAATTCATTTCCATTTATGCAAAATTCAAGTGAAATCATTTAACTCTCAAATTTTTTGTGACAGTGTTAGAAATTGCAAAGTATTTGGTTTGGCCAATTACCTATTTTACAAAATTCAACTAGTACCAAAAATATTACAAAACAGAAGCTATTCTATTTAACAGAGATAAGTAAAAGAAAATGGCACTGTGCACTTACCTGTGCACTTAGCCCAGCTGGCCACTACAGCCCAGCCCACCTCCCCGAGTCATCCCCCTCCTCTCGCCGTGTCGGCCACACACGCACCCAGGGCGTCGATGTGCCGCGCGTCAACCATCCACGGCGTCCCCGGCAAGGTTAAGGCCTTCCCCGAGCCCCTCTCGTCCTCCCCCGAAACCCTAGCTTGCCATTCGCCCCCACTCGCCCTCTCTCTCTCTGGCTCGCATCTCACCCGAGACGCCGTCGCCGCTGCTTCGTCGTTGCACGCGGCCACCGTCTCCCTCTCGCCGTTCCGACCGGTCCGGCGACCTCCCCGCACTCGACCTCATCGACTCCGCCTGCTCATTCGCCCGGGGAAGCTCCAAGACAACGCCCTCGAGCTCTTCTTCCCCGACGCCGTCCGCCACTGCCGCCGCCGATTCGGTCATCTCCGACCACCACCGGCCTCCCCGAGCTCCTTCCTGCAACACTGTGAGCATCGCCTACCTCTCTGCCTTTTCCCGAGCTCGGATTCGAGCTCGAGCACGCTCGCCGCCACCCGTGGCTCCGGCCGCCGCGTTTGTCACCGTCGTCGTTGCGGTTGCCCAACACCGCGTCTGAGCACGTGGTCGAGCTTCCGCTGTCCCGTAGCTGCCGCCTGTGCTCTTCGTTCGCTCGGAAACGAGCCGCAGCCCCGCGTCCGCACCTGGCCGTACTCCGGCCGCCGCTGTAGTCCTCGTCGCCGGCGATACCAACCGCCTCAGCCCGCGCGCGTTACACCGTTGGATGCGGCTCGGTGTGTGCTTTCGAACGCCTCCGTCTGTGCGCGATTTGGACCAGTCAACGTGGACCAGTCAACTGCTACTGGGCCCCGCTCTGGCTAATTAGCTAATTAGGTTAATTAAAACCCTGTTAGTTATCAGAGTCACTGACACGCGGATCCCACTGGACCCGCTGACCAGTCAAACCTGCTGACTGGGATGGTCCCAGTCAATGACAGGTGGGTCCAGTGGGCCACTTTGACCAGTCAACGTGGACCAGTCAACTGCTGACTGGGCAGTTGACTGGGCCCACATGTCAGCCTCTATTTCACATGGTGGGTACACTTTCTGTGTACCCATAGCAATTTATATTTAAATAATTTCGAATTAACTTAAATTCCAGAAATTCAGGAAATGATTAAAAGTTTGAAAACTCATATAAAATAAACCGTAACTCGGATAAAAATAATTTATATATGTAAAATGATCAGAAAAATGTGTAGAATCCAAATAACCTATCCACATACCTGTCACACCCCTCTAACATACTGAACATGGAACATTTTGCCCGTATCCGATAAATGAATAGTGCTCAACTTTAATAAAATAAATCCAAAATAAATTCCTAAATTAACTAAAACATTTAGTTAGGCTGTAAAACACCTCTGCACATCATTTAGACTTGTCATGCATAGTGATTGCATTTTTGCCGTGGATTTATTATTTCTCCTCCCCCCTTCTTTCTGATAGCCTCCGAGACCGACGCTGCCCAGGAGACCGACTACACAGCTGACGACCCCGCCTTTGCCGCAGAGCAACCAGGCAAGCAAAACCCCCTTGATCATCCAGATATCGCCTACTCTCTCTATCTCTCTCTCTATTGCTTGCATTAGAATTGCTTCTGTTGTTGCTCCGATAGCTCCTATTCTGATGCATAGCCTGATTTCGTCGCCTGCTATTGATACATTACCTGATATCCCATGATACTTAGTTAGGTATGATATGTTCACCAGCTGGCCCTTCACCCTTGTCCGTTTGCCATGCTTGTTATCGGGCTGTGCTCATTCTGGGTGATGATCACGGATCTGTTTACATTACTGCAATACTTTAAATTGATAAAGTTGGGCCGGCTCCAAGAGTGCCCGCAAGGTAATGGAACAAGACGGGTTGAACCCAAGGGTACCCGCGAGAGAGTCCTGTGGCGGCTGGCTGTTAGCGGTACCACCCAGTATGCGGTGGTAGCTCGGGACTTGTCCCGACAGCCGACGCGGAACTTGCACTGTAGTCGGAGCGACAAGGCAGGTGTAGACTACCTAGGTGAGAGGTGGGCCTGGTCCCTGGTCGTGGTCCGCAAGATAACTAGTCGGAGCGACAGGAACCCTGTCCGTCTCTGCGAGCTACTAAAACACACTTAATGGATTTGGGTATTTGATCTTTGTTGGCCACTGGCCTATACGCACTACCACCACGTGGGATAATGGTTTAATGGGGCCCTCTACGCCGTATGTATCAGCCGAAAGCTCTGTCAGACGTCCAGTTTAGCATTGTGAGCCGGTTGGTACAAGACCATCCAGGACTGAGGTGGTGCTTGGACTCCGACCCGCGACACAACAACCCTAAGTGCACAGGGCGATGGCCCAAGACCCCTGAGCGCTTAGGATGTAGACCGGCGGGGACCTCTCTGCTGAGCTCTGGGTAGGGCTGCGGTGTGTCGATCAGCCAAGGCCGGGCATGACCCGATAAAAGTGTGTCCGGCCAGAGTTAATCGAGCGTGTTGGGTAAAAGTAGTGCACCCCTGCAGGGAAGTGATCTATTCGAATAGCCATGTCCACGGTAACAGGATGCTCGGAGTTGTAACCTTATCTGCTACAACTACAAATGGTTATTGTTACATGATAAATTACTAATACTGCTCTCGGGATCACTTTCTCGCAGGGAGTCGAGAAAGGATCTCAGGGCGCTGCTACTATATAACCACTATTATATGTTATTGTGTTCTACTCTCTTCTGATGCTGCAAGATTGCTTCAAGATGCTAGTCTTCGATAGGCTAGGCTTCTCCCCCTCTATTCTGGCATTCTGCAGTTCAGTCCAAAGATATAGCCCCATTCCTTTGATACAATGCATTTTAGTATAGTTCTGATGTCAGTCTTGCGAGTACTTTGGATGAGTACTCACGGTTGCTTTGCTAGTCTTTTTCCGCCATACCCGATTGCTGCATTCAGATGCCGGAGTCCAGGAGCAGAAGATCCCCGGAGTCACCTACTTCTACGTTGAGCCCGCCGACCATGAGTAGTTCGGAGGCCCTAGGCAGGAGGCCTTCGCCTTTTCGATCAGTGTTGCTGTTATGCTAGCCTTCTTAAGGCAAACTTGTTTAACTTTGTGTTTGTACTCAGATACTTTTGCTTCCGCTGATGCTTGTATGACATCGAGCTTATGTATTCGAGCCATCTGGCTTGTAATATAAAGCTTGTATTATTTTATTTTGTGTCTAGAGTTGTGTTGTGATATCTTCCCGTGAGTCCTTAGGCTTGATCGTGTGCATTTGCGTGTATGATTAGTGCACGATTAAGTCGGGGGCGTCACAAGTTGGTATCAGAGCCAACTGCCTGTAGGAACCCCCCTTCCAACTCCTTGGCCGAAGTTGAGTCTAGTCTTCCAAAAAAATTGTTTTACTAACATCGCTCTGTGGGTTATGGGCCCACGTCGCCAATGGATGGGATTAGGATCTTTTATTCCTCTTCCTTACTCTGGGACTCCGATCTCTCTTCCTTTCGGGTTAAAGTTTTACTGACTCTAACATTAGGTTCTCGTGATCACATCCACCCGGAGTTCTGAATTTATCCCCCCTTTCTTCGAGATGAGGGCCAGGTTCTGCTGCACAATGCCCACGGACCGCAGGATCCTTTTATCGAGGACACCCTGCGTTGTCATTTGCAGATTCCTCGCCCCAATAGTTTTCTCCGACGTTGGTGTAGCCTTTGCTATGTCGCGTTGTTGTATTCCTCACCGCGTGCCTGCGCGCCGCCTAGTTTGTCTAGCTGCGTGCGTTTCTGAACTCCTACTGCCGTTTGAATCCAATTCCGTGCATAAGTTTGTATGTCTCCGAAGACTACTAATATGTGTCTAATGCCTTCTTGTTCATCACTCATGTTACCTCATGAATGACCTCTTCACATGCAGTTGTTCTTGCTAAACTGCCTCTGTTGATTTGGCAAGATGGCTGACGATCCTCCACCTCCACCCTATATTGCCGCAATGATGCAGCAGTTTGAGCTGAATCGTCAGTTTGACTGGGGTAATGGCCCAATTTCCAACTCAGAATGCTCAGCAACAGTCTGCCCCAATAGCACTGCAAGAATTCGTGCGCCTCAACCCGTCTGTTTACCGCAACTCCACCAATCCTATGGATGCTGATGATTGGCTGCGTGATATCCTGTTTGAAATGGAGTTAGCTAAGGTTGCCCCTGACAGTTACGTCACCTTTGCGGCATTTCACCTGAAAGGTCCAGCTGCTCAATGGTGGGAAAGCCACAGGCGTATGCTGCCTGCTGGAACTATAACCACTTGGCAGGAATTTCAGTCAGCCTTCCATGCAAGACACATTCCTCAAGGTCTGATCGGCCAGAAGAAGAAGGAGTTCCGCAAACTCTCTCAGGGCCAAATGACTGTGGATGCTTATCAGAGAAAATTTCTTGAATTATCCCGCTATGCTGAGGATGACGTCTGCACTGATGCTCGTAAGCAGGAGAAATTTCGTGAAGGACTGCATCCTGATTTGAAGCTCGCTCTTGTTGTTCATGAAGCTACAGACTTTGCAATGCTTGTCAGTCAAGCTTTCCGGGTTGAAACGGGTCTGATTGAGTACTAGGAGTCGCTCAAGCATACTCGTGATGTTGGCTCATCCTCGGGTCAGCCTGCTCAGAAGCGCAGAGTGTGGATTCCGCATAATGTCCATCATCGACCTGCCCCTGCACCGAGGCCTTCTTATGTTGCACCTCGTCTGCCTCCACCCCCAAGATAACTGAATATCTCAAGTGGACAGCCCAATACTATGGCTCCTCGCCCCAATGATGAGGATTGCTTCAAGTGTGGACAGCCAGGGCACCGTGCTTCCAGTTGCCGCCCGAACCAGAACCGGAATGCACCAGCTGGTCAACCCCGAAGAGTTAAGTCTAGACCGCCGACAGTCGGTCGTGTTCGTGTCAATCATGTTAAGATCGAAGAAGCTCGACACGACACCAAAATTGTGATGGGAACCCTTTCTGTCAATACCGTGCCAGCTTCTGTCCTCTTTGATTTAGGAGCATCGCATTCCTTTTTGTCCGAAGCATTTGCGCTCAAGCACGAAATGCAATTCGAAGAGTTGCATCCTTCCTTATCAGTTCAATCCCCCGGTGGAAGATGGAACACGGCTATGATAAGTCACAACAACGAGATCGAAATTGGAGGGCTACTATTCTCTGCACCACTCATCGCCCTCAAGGCTACTAACATAGATGTTATTCTTGGTATGGATTGGCTGGAAGCCCATAATGCTATGATCAACTGTGCCGCCAAGACAGTCCAGCTCACCCACCCTTCTGGCCAGGTGATCAACTACTCAGCCCGGATAATCCAGAATGCTGAGAGCCAGATATATGCTCTGAATGCGTTGAATGCTTCACCTCTTGAAGGAATCGAGACTGTTCCAGTTATTCGTGATTTTCAAGACGTCTTTCCAGAGGAACTTCCAGGAATACCCCCTGTTAGAGCTGTCGAGTTCGTCATCGACTTGAAACCAGGCACTACTCCTATTGCCAAGCGCCCATACAAGATGCCACCGCATGAACTCCTTGAACTTAAGGAGGAAATCGACAAGTCACTTAAAAAGGGTTTCATTCGCCCCAGTTCTTCTGCTTGGGGAGCACCTTCTCTCTTTGTCAAGAAGAAGGATGGAACGAATCGGTTGGTTCAAGATTACCGACCTATCAACCAAGCAACAATTCAGAACAAGTATCCACTTCCCAGAATTAACGATCTGTATGATCAACTTGTTGGTTCCTCAGTATTCTCTAAACTTGATTTGAGATTGGGATACCACCAGATCTGAGTTCGTAAAGAGGATATTCCGAAGACAGCTTTTGTTACTCGCTATGGTTCTTACGAGTACACCTTCATGTCTTTCAGCTTAACCAATGCTCCAGCAACATTCTCTCGACTGATGAACTACATCTTCATGGATTACCTCGACAAATTCGTCGTGGTTTATTTGGATGATATCCTTATATATTCGAAGAATGAAGAAGAACATGCCGAACATCTTCGACTTGTACTGGAAAAGCTGTGTGAACATCAACTGTATGCCAAGTACTCAAAGTGTGAATTCTGGTTATCTGAAGTGACATATCTCGGCCATGTGATTTCTAAAGATGGCATTGCTGTTAACCCAGAACGAGTTCAGGCTATTCTTGAATGGACTCCTCCGAAGAATGTCAAGCAAGTCAGAAGTTTTCTCGGACTCGCCAGCTATTGCCGCCGATTTGTCGAGAACTTCTCTAAGATTGCCAAGCCTCTGACTGATCTGCTTCACAAAGGCATCAAGTTTGAATGGACAGAAAAATGTCAGGAAAGCTTTCAGACACTCAAAGACAAGCTGACATCTGCCCCAGTGCTTGCTCCTCCTGATTCTCGCAAGGACTTCGTGATTTATTGCGACGCATCCCGTCAAGGATTAGGCTGTGTCCTAATGCAAGAGCGCAAGGTGATTGCTTATGGCTCTCGACAGTTGCGCCCTCATGAAGAGAACTACCCAGTTCATGATCTCGAACTTGCTGTAGTTATTTATGCATTGAAGTTGTGGCGACATTACCTACTTGGTAATCATTGCGAGATCTACACGGATCATAAAAGTCTAAAATACTTGTTCACTCAACCATCTCTGAACCTCCATCAGCAAAGATGGATGGAGGCCATTACTGACTATGACTTGGGTATTTCTTATACCCCTGGTAAGCCTAATGTAATGGCTGATGCTTTGAGCCATAAATCCTACTGTTGTGAACTTGAGGTTCAACTGCAGCAGCCACTCCTGTATGAAGAGCTTCGAAAGCTGAACATCGAGATAGTTCCTCAAGGATATCTAAATACCTTGGTTATTGAACCGGACCTCGAGCGTACCATCAGAAACTTGCAGAAATATGACTCTGAAGTCGAGAAGATCAAGAAGTTCCTCTCCAAGGGAAATTCTTCTTACTACCATGGTTATGAAGAAGGTGCCTTGCTCTTCAAAGGCCTCCTAGTGGTCCCCAGAAAGCATAATCTGGACTCTCGTTCGGATGTCATGAAAGAAGCTCATGATACACCTCTTTCAATTCACCCTGGTAGTACTAAGATGTACCAAGAATTTCGTCAACGGTACTGGTGGCCTGATATGAAGCGAGACATTGCTCGCTATGTTGCTGAGTGTGACGTTTGCCGTTGCATCAAAGAAGAACATCAAAGGCCTGCTGGACTTCTGCAACCCCTTGATATTCCTGAATGGAAATGGGACAAAGTCGAAATGGATTTCATTACTGGTTTTCCCAGATCGCAGAAAGGTCATGATGCTATCTTTGTCGTCATTGACCGATTCTCCAAGGTTGCTCACTTTCTGCCAGTCAAGGAGACAATCACTGCTAGTCAGTTAGCAGACTTGTATGTTTCCAGAATTGTGTCACTTCACGGTATTCCGTTTGAGATCAGTTCAGATCGTGGCAGCCTCTTTACCTCAAGATTTTGGAACAGTTTCCAAGAAGCTATGGGAACTCATCTGTCCTTCAGCACCGCTTTTCACCCTCAGTCCTAGGGACAAGTTGAACGAGTCAATCAAGTGCTTGAAGATATGCTTCGAGCTTGTGTCATCTCATTCGGTAAGAAATGGGAGGAATCTCTCCCCTATGCTGAATTCTCATACAACAATAGCTATCAAGCTAGTTTGAAGATGGCACCATTTGAAGTTCTTTATGGACGTAAGTGTCGAACCCCTCTGAATTTGTCAGAAACTGGGGAACGATCACTCGTTGGTCCGGACATTATTCAACAAGCTGAAGAACAAGTCTGCATTGTCTGTGAACACTTGAAAACTACTCAGTCTCGTCAGAAGAGCAACTATGACCGAAAGCACAAGGTAATGGTCTATCAGCCTGGCGAGCAAGCTTACCTTCGTGTCACTCCGATGAAAGGCACTCACCGTTTCAGAATAAAGGGCAAGCTAGCTCCTCGCTACATTGGCCCATTCCGTATTCTCGCAAGACGTGGAGAAGGGGCCTATCAATTGGAGTTGCCGCCGAATCTCTCTCAAGATCATGATGTCTTCCATGTGTCGCAACTCCGACGCTGCTTCAAGGATCCTATCCGAGCAGTGGATCATGAAGTGCTTGAATTGCAGAATGACTTGTCTTATAAGGAGCATCCGATCCGCATTCTTGATCAAGCTGAATGTCGAACCCGTCAGAAGCCACTCAAGTTCCTTAAAGTTCAGTGGTCAAATCATTCTGAAGATGAAGCCACTTGGGAACGCGAAGAAAGTCTTCGTGAAGAATACCCCGACCTCTTCCCTTCTACCTCTTAATTCTCAGGACGAGAATTTCTTTTAGAGGAGGAGAATTGTAACACCCCATGTATTAGCAACAGTGATCACCCTTTTATATTGCCAAGTCATCGTGAATAACAGTGCTTGATCATCATTTGCATCATATCTCATTTCAAATTCCAATTCAAATTGAAATTCAAATTTAAAGTGAAAATAAAAGTTGTTCAAATTTGAAAATTAAAATGTTCGTAATATTGAAAATAATCCCAAAGCAAATATAAAAATAAAACTAATATTAATTGAATTCCCAAATTGACCCTAACATCCAAAAAACAGTACCTAAGCAGCCACTTTAATTCATTTCCATTTATGCAAAATTCAAGTGAAATCATTTAACTCTCAAAATTGTTGTGACAGTGTTAGAAATTGCAAAGTATTTGGTTTGGCCAATTACCTATTTTACAAAAGTCAACTAGTACCAAAAATATTACAAAACAGAAGCTATTCTATTTAACCGAGATAAGTAAAAGAAAATGGCACTGTGCACTTACCTGTGCACTTGGCCCAGCTGTCCACTGCAGCCCAGCCCACCTCCCCGAGTAATCCCCCTCCTCTCGCCGTGTCGGCCACAGACGCACCCAGGGCGCCGATGTGCCGCGCGTCGGCCATCCACGGCGTCCCCGGCGAGGTTAAAGCCTCCACCAAGCCCCTCTCGTCCTCCCCCGAAACCCTAGCTTGCCATTCGCCCCCACTCGCCCTCTCTCTCTCTGGCTCGCATCTCACCCGAGACGCCGTCGCCGCTGCTTCGTCGTTGCACTCGGCCACCGTCTCCCTCTCGCCGTTCCGACCGGTCCGGCGACCTCCCCGCGCTCGACCTCATCGACTCCACCTGCTCATTCGCCTAGGGAAGCTCCAAGACGACGCCCTCGAGCTCTTCTTCCCCGACGCCGTCCGCCACTGCCGCCGCCGATTCGGTCATCTCCGACCACCACCGGCCTCCCCGAGCTCCTCCCTGCAACGCTGTGAGCATCGCCTGCCTCCCCGCCTTTTCCCGAGCTCGGATTCGAGCTCGAGCAAGCTCGCCGCCACCCATGGCTCCGGCCACCGCGTTTGTCACCGTCGTCGTTGCGGTGGCCCAACACCGCGTCTAAGCAAGTGGTCGAGCTTCCGCTGTCCCGTTGCTGCCGCCTGTGCTCTTCGTTCGCTCGGAAACGAGCCGCAGCCCCGCGTCCGCACCTGGCCGTACTCCGGACGCCGCTGTAGTCCTCCTCGCCGGCGATACCGACCGCCTCAGCCCGCGCGCGTTACACCGTTGGATGCGGCTCGTTGTGTGCTTTCGAACGCCTCCGTCTGTGCGCGATTTGGACGCCGGACGGCAAATCCCGTCGACCTCCTGCGTGTCACCGCCGTCCCCTGTGCACGCCGGCGCGCGCCGGCGTTCAAACGCCGGCGGGTCCCACGCGTCAGCCCGATTAGGCACTAATCACCCTGCTGCAAGTCACTGACACGTGGGCCCGGTTACTGTAGCGATTAGCAAATAAAATTAACCCTAATAGTTAGTACAGACACTGACTACTGGGCCCCGCTCTGGCTAATTAGCTAATTAGGTTAATTAAAACCCTGTTAGTTATTAGAGTCACTAACACGCGGGTCCCACTGGACCCGCTGACCAGTCAAACCTGCTGACTGGGCTGGTCCCAGTCAATGACAGGTGGGTCCAGTGGGCCACTTTGACCAGTCAACGTGGACCAGTCAACTGCTGACTGGGCAGTTGACTGGGCCCACATGTCAGCCTCTATTTCACATGGTGGGTACACTTTCTGTGTACCCATAGCAATTTATATTTAAATAATTTCGAATTAAATTAAATTCCAGAAATTCAGGAAATGATTAAAACTTTGAAAAATCATATAAAGTAAACCGTAATTCGGATGAAAATAATTTATATATGTAAAATGATCAGAAAAATGTGTAGAATCCGAATAACCTATCCACATACCTGTCACACCCCTCTAACATACTGAACATGGAACATTTTGCCCGTATCCGATAAATGAATAGTGCACAAATTTCAGAAAATAAATCCAAATAAATTCCTAAATTAACTAAAACATTTAGTTAGGCAGTAAAACACCTCTGCACATCATTTAGACTTGTCATGCATAGTGATTGCATTTTTGCCATGGATTTATTGTTTCTCCTCCCCCCTTCTTTCCGATAGCCTCCGAGACCGACGCTGCCCAGGAGACCGACTACACCGCTGATGACCCCGCCTTTGCCGCAGAGCAACCAGGCAAGCAAAACCCCCTTGATCATCCAGATATCGCCTACTCTCTCTCTCTCTCTATTGCTTGCATTAGAATTGCTTCTGTTGTTGCTCCGATAGCTCCTATTCTGATGCATAGCCTGATTTCGTCGCCTGCTATTGATACATTACCTGATATCCCATGATTCTTAGTTAGGTATGATATGTTCACCAGCTGGCCCTTCACCCTTGTCCGTTTGCCATGCTTGTTATCGGGCTGTGATCATTCTGGGTGATGATCACGGAACTGTTTACATTACTGCAATACTTTAAATTGATAAAGTCGGGCCGGCACCAAGAGTGCCCGCGAGGTAATGGAACAAGACGGGTTGAACCCAAGGGTACCCGCGAGAGAGTCCTGTGGTGGCTGGCTGTTAGCGGTACCACCCAGTATGCGGTGGTAGCTCGGGACTTGTCCTGATAGCCGACGCGGAACTTGCACTGTAGTCGGAGCGACAGGGCAGGCGTAGACAACCTAGGTGAGAGGTGGGCCTGGTCCCTGGTCGTGGTCCGCGAGATAACTAGTCGGAGCGACATGAACCCTGTCCGTCTCTGCGAGCTACTAAAACACAGTTAATGGATTTGGGTATTTGATCTGAGTTGGACACTAGCCTATACGCACTACCACCACGTGGGATAATGGTTTAATGGGGCCCTCTACGCCGTATGTATCAGCCGAAAGCTCTGTCAGACGTCCAGTTCAGCATTGTGAGCCGGTCGGTACAAGACCATCTAGGACTGAGGTGGTGCTTGGACTCCGACCCGCGACACAACGACCCAGAGTGCACAGGGCGATGGCCCAAGACCCCTGAGCGCTTAGGATGTAGACCGGCGGGGACCTCTCTGCTGAGCTCTAGGTAGGGCTGCGGTGTGTCGATCAGCCGAGGCCGGGCATGACCTGATAAAAGTGTGTCCGGCCAGAGTTAATCGAGCGTGTTGGGTAACAGTAGTGCACCTCTGCAGGGAAGTGATCTATTCGAATAGCCATGTCCACGGTAACAGGATGCTTAGAGTTGGATCCTTATCTGCTACAACTACAAATGGTTACTATTACATGATAAATTACTAATACTGCTCTCGGGATCACTTTCTCGCAGGGAGTCGAGAAAGGATCTCAGGGCGCTGCTACTATATAACCACTATTATATGTTATTGTGTTCTACTCTCTTCTGATGCTGCAAGATTGCTTCAAGATGCTAGTCTTCGATAGGCTAGGCTTCTCCCCCTCTATTTTGGCATTCTGCAGTTTAGTCCAATGATATAGCCCCATTCCTTTGATACAATGCATTTTAGTATAGTTCTGATGTCAGTCTTGCGAGTACTTTGGATGATTACTCACGGTTGCTTTGCTATTCTTTTTCCCCCATACCCGATTGCTGCATTCAGATGCCGGAGTCCAGGAGCAGGAGATCCCCGAAGTCACCTACTTCTACCTTGAGCCCGCCGACCAGGAGTAGTTCGGAGGCCCTAGGCAGGAGGCCTTCGCCTTTTCGATCAGTGTCGCTGTTATGCTAGCCTTCTTAAGGCAAACTTGTTTAACTTTGTGTCTTTACTCAGATACTTTTGCTTCCGCTGATGCTTGTTTGACATCGAGCTTATGTATTCGAGACCTCGAGGCCCCTGGCTTGTAATATAAAGCTTGTATTATTTTATTTTGTGTCTAGAGTTGTGTTGTGATATCTTCTCGTGAGTCCTTAGGCTTGATCGTGTGCATTTGCGTGTATGATTAGTGCACGATTAAGTCGGGGGCGTCACATAATAGTTTCCATGATAATGTTGCTAATAGTTCTAACATCTCCTTTGGCACGCATGAGATCATGAAGCTCAAACAAGCAATCATCAAACTTAGGATCACTAGGACTCATCTTGTGAAAAATAACAGCCTTATGAAGAATCTTATCAAGACTCTTTAAGGAATAATCAGGATATCGCTTTTCTAAATCATGCCATAGAGTATAAGCACATGCAAAGTTTCGCATACAACCAAGCACAACCTTAGGTAATCCTCTAATGATAAGATTGACGGTTCTAAGATTACGAAGCATGTCAATTTCCTCTTCATGGGTAGGATGCAAAGGATCAATAGGGGGCACATAAGGATTATGAATATACTTGCTCAAGTTAAATTCATCAAAGATATCAAGCATTTCATCCTTCCAAAAGTTGTAATACTCCCCATCGAGAATAGGCACTCTACGTCTAAGACTCCCCAACGTAGACACATCCATCTCCCTCCAATGGTGATGAAACCAAGGCAATGGAGACCAAAGCTCTGATACCAATTGTGGGATCGAAAGTATGTCTAAAGGGGGGTGATTAGACTACTTGACCAAATAAAACCTAACCTTTTCCCAATTTTAATTGTGGGCAGATTTTAGCAATAGTACATATCAAGCATCACCCTACACATGCAATTCTAAGAGTATAGCAGCGGAATGTAAGCAATTGCATATGTAAGTAAAGGAGGGATTGGAGATTTCAAACGCAATGAAGACACGGTGGTTTTTGGCGTGGTTCCAATAGGTGGTGCTATCGTACGTCCACGTTGATGGAGACTTCAACCCACGAAGGGTAACGGCTGCGCGAGTCCACGGAGGGCTCCACCCACGAAGGGTCCACGAAGAAGCAACCTTGTCTATTCCACCATGGCTTACGTCCACGAAGGACTAGCCTCACTCGGGGTAGATCTTCACGAAGTAGGCGATCTTCTTGCCCTTACAAATTCTTGGTTCAACTCCACATCAGGTTGGAGGCTCCCAAGTGACACCTAACCAATCTAGGAGATACCACTCTCCAAAAGGTAATAGACGGTGTGTTGTTAATGAACTCCTTGCTCTTGTGCTTCAAATGATAGTCTTCCCAGCACTCAAACAACTCCTCACAGATTTGGCTATGGTGGAAGAAGGATTTGAGTGGAAAGCAACTTGGGAAAGGCTAGAGATCAAGGTTCAAATGGTAGGAGTGGAATAGCTTGATCTCAACACATGAGTAGGTGGTTCTCTCTTAGAAAATGTATGGTGGAAGTGTAGGCACGTTCTGATGGCTCTCCTTACTGAGAAGGATGTGGTGGAGGGGTATATATAGCCTCCACACAAAATCCAACCGTTACACATTTTTGACCCAACTCGGTGGCACCGAAACGATCATCTCGGTAGCACCGAACTGTGTAAAAGATATGAACGTTAGGAATCTCGGTGGGACCGATATGAACAACTCGGATAGACCGAAGTGCAGTGGCTTAGGGCAATCCTCATCTCGGTGGCACCAATTGCATCAACTCGGTTGGACCGAAGTGAAGCAATAAGGCAACAGAGACTTGGCAAGCCATCTCGGTGAGACCGATTTGCATAACTCGGTGAGACCGAAGTGAATGCAACCGATTACAGAGAGTTGGCAAGGCCATCTCGGTGGGACCGAGATCCATTTCGGTGGATCCGATTTGTTAGGGTTTTGGCAGTGGCTAAGTCTTGGATGAACTCGGTGGGGCCGGATTGGAAATATCGGTGGGGCCGAGTTGGACTGTAGGTTTAGGACATATTTGGTTAGAGAGAGTGATTGAGGGTTTAGGAATACCGTCACTAAGCACTTGAGCAAAAAGACCATTAAGCAACACCTCATCCCCTTTTAATAGTATTGGCTTTCCTATGGACTCAATGTGATCTTGTATCACTAAACCAAAAATGTAGAGTCTTGATCTTTTGCCAATCCTTGTCCTTAGCAATTTGAAGAGGTTCCACGTCCTCTTGTCCATGCCACGCCAATGTTGAACTTGTCTGAAATTCACTAGATAAAAGCATTAGTCCAACAATATGTATGTTGGCATAAATTACCAAAACCACCCAGGGAGCAAATGTGCTTTCAAGGTTATATAGTGAGATTCAACCCAGATCATTTGCCTGCAGGGAACACTGATCTGTTGACCACCATGAGATTAACGACAGTTGTTTAGTACTGACGTCCGACTTGTCAAGCCCCGGAAGAATTTAATTTATGCAAGGACTCAAGATTTTGTGAGAAGACAGATTTCTGTCAAGGAAAGAAGTACCTGAGTTTTGATGGACCCATAACTTTCATTTTAAGTGTGGTAGCACCCTAGACCTTTCCGATCAATGGATTTGCTGGAAGACCCCGAAACCCTAACCTTTCTTGCTAGCCTCTTCGAATCTCGAGGATGAGATTCATTTTAAGTGTGGTAGGTTTGTAACATCCCAAAATTCTAAATTTTGGAATCTTATATTAATTAAATAAATACGATTGATTGTTTGATTGATTGATTGAAAGTAAGTGGAATTTGAAACTTTTTGAAAGTTTAATGAGAGGGAATGAAATGACTTTCCCAAAACTTTCACTTTGCATTTTGGTCCTCAAGAATTCAAATTCATTTCATCACAAAACCCTAGAGTGAAGAGGATATGACTTCTTCCATTTAAAGAAATGAAAAGGGATTTGAAAATGATTTGAATTTCATTTGAAATATTTTTCAAACTAGAGACTTTATGCAACTAAATGATTTTCATGAGAGAGGATAAAAGGACTTCTTCAAATTATATGAAATATGAGTTGGAAGTTTAAAAGAATCAAATTGAAAGTCATTTTGAAGTTATTTTGAAATCCACTTTCAATTTGGTGTTATTTGAATTTCCAAATTTCAAAACCTCTGGAAATATCCAAAATGAGAGAAGGAATATGACACTTCAAATATTCAGAGGCATTTGAAATATATTTGGCCTTAAAAAAACAGGAAAGAATTCCAAGTGGGTTGAAATTCAAATTAAAACTCATGTGAGGGTTTTGTCAAATTATTTTTCTCCAAAAAGAAATTATATGGAAATAGGGTAACATGATTCCCTTCAACAGAAAAATGGAGAAAAAATAAATTTGAAATCATTTTGATATTTTAAAATAATGTTATTTTCCTTTTAAATGCAACAGCAACACTGTTTGAATTATATGAATTTTTGTGTATTTTATTTGACTCTGGAAAATAGTTCATGTTGTAGGAAATGTTTTTCTAAAAAAAATGATATATAATATTCCTATACTATATTTTGTTTTGTTTTATTTATTTTCTCTCCTTTCTCTATTTTAAATAAAAATAGGAAAGCTGTCTGTTTTTTTTTCATTTGGCCGAAGCCCCACCGACGCGGCCCACTAACCGCCAGCCCATTCGGCGCCGAATCCCAATCGGATCGGCCGCCCGGGTCCAAATCTCCCCCTCCTTTCTCTCTGGCACGCGGGACCCACCGCCGATTCCCGCACGCGCGCGGTCACCTTCCTTTCTTCTTCGATTTCTTTCCCTCGCCGGAGCCCGCCGCCGCCGCGATACGGATCTCGCCGATCCCCTTCCTCCCGCGCGTCAAACCCCTCCCCAAGGCACTCCGCCTATAAAAGCCGTTGCCCCACGTCGATTTCCAGCAAAACCCCCACCATAGCCCCTCTGCCCTCGCCGGAATTTCTCGTCGTCGCCACCTTCTGCCGCCGCCCACACTCGCTCGCCGCCGTCGCCCTAGCCCTCCCCAACCCTAGCCACCGTTGCCATCCGACTCGCCGTCCTCGCCTATGCCTCTGGAACAAGTCACTGGAGCTCGGGACCCCCTGGAACGCCGTCGCCGTCGAGTACCGCGGTGAGGACCGGAGTCCCTCTCTGCCGTTAGATTTAGATCCAACGCATAGGATTAGATCTCTGTTTTTTTTGGCCGAACAGTTTTGTTTTAGTTTGCGGTCGACCGCCCACAAGCACCTGTCACCCGCACCCGTAGCCAGTAGCATCACGCCATGTGTCAGTTAGCCGTCCCGTAGCTTTTTCTTTTTTTTCAGTTTCTATTTTAATTTCCAGAATAGTTTCTATTTTTGATTTCTTTATATATTTTATGTTTTTAGTCCAAATTTAGTGATTCTTTTTGCATTAGTTTCAAAATTTTATAAAGTTTCTGTTTGTGCAATTGTATTTCAAAATTGAAGTTCTTAAATTTGAATTTGATGAAATTTGCTCAAATCACCAATTTGGCAATATCTTGAGTTTTATAATGTATTTTTGATTGATTCTTTTGCTACTGTTGTGGTTATTGATTTGTTTATCCAATAGAATTTAGTAAATTATTTTTAGTTTATTTTAAAATAGGTTTATAGCAAAACAGTACTGTTCTAGTATAGTTCAATTTTATTACCTTTTCTTTTGTTTTAAATGATTTTAATTAGTTTTCATTTGTCACTTTTTGACAAAATTTGCTAGGATTATGTTAGGCTACAGTAGACAAATATTTTTATATTGTTTTTATTTTGTTTTGTATTAAAGTTTGTCTAGGTTATAATATGAGTTTTATAAAGGCTTTTAGTTGATTCTTTTGCTAGGGAATTTTTTTATTAAATACTTTCTATTTATTATTAGTTTTTTTAATTTTTTTTCTCTGTTAATTTATGAGTTTAGTGTTTTCTTGTTGTTAAATTTTATTAGGACAAAATTATATTTTGTTGTGTGTCAAAGAGCTTTCTTTAGAAGTTTTCTTTATAGTTTTCCTTTGAAGTTTTCTTTGGATTTCTATTTGATTTTCTTTAATTTCTTTAGGTGATTTCTTTATTGTTTTATTTGTGATTTTATTGATTGATAGAATGCTTGCTAGATGTGATTGCTTATGTGAATGCACTGTTTGACTTATTATACATTTTATCGGAGAGTGACGAATAGTCCTATCAAATTATTTTGAGAGCGATATAATCTTCATTAACTATACCAGGAAAGTTCACTTTGACCATATTTTGAATACCTATGTTTTTATTGCATTAGTGTCCCTTTTATTCTTACATCCAATAAGTATATTGAAACTTGTAGTCTGAGTAGAATTATGAGGTAGGAACCCAAGCCCTTGTCACCAAGCCCCGGGAATCGTCGTTAAGTTAGTTGCAGCTATGCTTCAGTAGACAGGGATTGGTATGAGTGTTTCATGTGAGATGTGAGTGTGATAATAATATCTGGATCCTCAAGACTGCAACACTTCAAGATTTCAACACACCTTTGGGTGGACTGCCTGCAATAAGAGGGGATCCTAGGGATTGACTAGTGATCACCCGGTTCTATGGACTCAAGAGCAGATCCTAGGGATTGACTAGCGATCACCCAGTGCTACAGACATAAGCGGGGATCCTGGGGGTTGACCAGTGATTACCCGGGGATCATAGGGATTGACTAATGATCACCCAGAATTTACCAGGGGATCCTAGGGACCGACTAGTGATCATCCATGATTTTACTAGGGGATCCGGGGATTGACCAGTGATCACCCAGTTTTACAGAAGGCCACCCAGGCTCAAAGAGATTGATGGATCTTTCAAGACCAGAAGCTTCCGTGTGCAGCCGCAAGCTATTATGGGCTCTAGCATAGTCGAGTACTTTGGAAAGACTGTGTCTCGGTCATCCCGTTCTCAAACACCAGGCAGTGCGAGGACTTCAAAGGAGGCGATTGAGTCTTGCGGGGAAAAGTGCACAAACCTCTGCAGAGTGTTAAACCTAATCGATTAGCTGTGTCCCCGGTTACAGACAATTTGAGCGACTGGAATTGGATTGTCTGGATATTCTCAACACTGTTACCGACTAAATGAATTTGGTATTATAATAACCTGGGAATGAGAATTGGTTGGCGGAACCATCTCATAAATAACATCCACGTAGTACTAAAATACAAATGAAAACCATGGGTTAGGACAAAACTGGCTTTTATGCAAAAACTCAGACTTAGAGCCTTCTCAGCCATATTGCATATAGAATAGCCTTTTCTTCTGCTTTTATTGTGATCTTGCCAGTACATTCAATGTACTGACCTACACGGCTGCAACGTATCATGTTGCAGATATTTTTCTACGACGAGTAAGAGACGATATAGGGTTACGGTCTACACTCAACTCGCCGTAGGCGTTGATGGGACTCCACACCCTTATTGACTTGTTTCCGCTGTGATTTATAAGGTATACTCTGGATCTATGGTATTTATTATACATGTGATGTTATGGTATTTCATCAAAGTACTGTGTGTGCCAGCATACTGATCTAGGGATGGCACCGAAAGCACAGAGACTTGACCGTATTGGGTCGGGTCGTTACACCGCTCCATTGTTCCGGAATACGGGGTTTTAGTCATCTTTCCCATGAGGCATGGTTCACATGTCTCAAATGATTCATAATCAAGAGATTCCAAAAGTCCATCAGGATGGAGTTTCTTCATGCGCTTTACACCAATATGACCTAAGCGGTAGTGCCACAAGTATGTGGTACTATCGTCATTAACTTTGCATCTTTGCATCAATATTGTGAACATGTGTATCACTATGATCGAGATTCAACAAGAATAAACCATTCAACAAGGGTACATGACCATAAAAGATATTATTCATATAAATAGAACAACCATTATTCTCTGACTAAAATGAATAACCGTCTTGCAATAAACAAGATCCAGATATAATGTTCATGCTTAACGCAGGCACTAAATAACAATTATTCAGGTTCAAAACTAATCCCGAAGGTAAATGTAAAGGGAGCGTGCCGACGGCGATCACATCAACCTTGGAACCATTTTCGACGTGCATCGTCACCTCGTCCTTAGCTAGTCTTCGTTTATTCCGCAGCTCCTGTTTCGAGTTACAAATATTAGCAACCGAACCAGTATCAAATACCCAGGCGCTACTACGAGCACTAGTAAGGTACACATCAATAACATGTATATCAAATATACCTTTGTTGACGTTGCCAGCCTTCTTATCTGCCAAGTACTTGGGGTAGTTCCGCTTCCAGTGTCCATTCCCCTTTCAATAGAAGCACTCAGTCTCAGGTTTGGGTCCAGCCTTGGGTTTCTTCATAGGAGCAGCAACTGGTTTGCCATTCTTCTTGAAGTTCCCTTTCTTTCCCTTGCCTTTCTTCTTGAAACTGGTGGTCTTGTTGACCATCAACACTTGATGTTCTTTCTTGATTTCTACCTCCGCGGCCTTAAGCATTGCGAAGAGCTCAGGGATCGTTTTCTCCATCCCTTGCATATTATAGTTCATCACAAAGCCTTTGTAGCTTGGTGGTAGTGACTGAAGAACTCTGTCAATCGCTACTTCATCCGGAAGATTAACTCCCAACCAATTCAAGTGGTTGAAGTACCCACACATTTTGAGTACGTGCTCGCTAACGGAGCTGTTCTCCGACATCTTGCAGCTAAAGAACTTGTTGGAGGCGTCGTACCTCTCAACCCAGGCATGAGCTTGAAATACCAATTTCAGCTCCTGGAACATCTCATATGCTCCATGGTGCTCAAAACGTCTTTGGAGCGCTGGTTCTAAGCCGTAAAGCATGGCGCACTGAACTATCAAGTAGTCATCAGAACGTGTCTGCCAGACGTTCATAACATCTGCAGGCGACGCTAGAGGGGGTGCATCACCAAGCGGTGCATCAAGGACATAAACTTTTTGTGCGACAGTGAGGATAATCCTCAAGTTACGGACCCAGTCCGCATAGTTGCTTCCATCATCTTTCAACTTAGCTTTCTCAAGGAACGCATTAAAATTAAGGGGAGCTACAGCACGAGCCATTGATCTACAACATTAATTTGCAAAGACAATTAGACTAAGTTCATGATAATTGGTTCTGTTAATCAAATTACTTAAAGAACTCCCACTTAAATCAACATCCCTCAAGTTGTCTAAGTTTTTACATGATCCAAATCAACTAACCCATGTCCGATCATCACATGAGATGGGGCAGTCATCAATGGTGAACATCTCCATGTTGATCATATCTACTATATGACTCATGTTCGACCTTTCGGTCCTCCATGCTCCGAGGCCATGTCTGTACATTCTAGGCTCGTCAAGTTTAACCCAAGTATTTTGCATGTGTAAAACTGGCTTACACCCGTTGTATGCGAACGTAGAGTCTATCACACCTGATCATCACGAGGTGCTTCGAAATGACGAACTTTCGCAACGGTGCATACTTAGGGAGAACACTTTTATCTTGAAATTAAGTGAAGGGATCATCTTATAATGCTACCGTCGTCCTAAGCAAAATAAGATGCATAAAAAGGATAAACATCACATGCAATCAATATATGTGACATGATATGGCCATTATCATCTCGTGCTTTTGATCTCCATCTCCAAAGCACCGGCATGACACCATGATCTCCATTATCATGATCTCCATCATCGTGTCATCACGTGGTTGTCGCTGCCAACTATTGCTAACTCATAGCGATAAAGTAAAGCAATTACATGGCGTTAACTTAAATTAAAGACAACCCTATGGCTCCTGCCGGTTGCCGTACTCATCGACATGCAAGCCGTGAACCTATTACAAAACATGATCATCTCATACATCAACATATATCACATCATGTTATGGCCATACCACATCACAACATGCCCTGCAAAAACAAGTTAGACGTCCTCTACTTTGTTGTTGCAAATTTTACGTGGCTGCTATGGGCAACTAGCAAGAACCGTTCTTACCTAAGCAAAGCCACAACGGTGATATTCAAGTTGCCGTTTAACCTTCTACAAGGAGCGCCCTCGCCAAATCAGATTCAACTAGAGTAGGAGAGACACACACCCGCCAGCCACTTTATGCAATACAAGTTGCATGTCTGTCAGTGGAACCGGTCTCTTGTACGTGGACAAGTAAAGTTGGTCTGGGCCGCTTCATCCCACAATGCCGCCGAATCCAAAATAGCAAAGGAAGTAAGCAAACTGAACATCAATGCCCACAACTTCTTTGTGTTCTACTCGTGCAAACACATCTACACATAGACCTAGCTCATGATGCCACTGATGGGAACGTAGCATGAAAATAAAAAATTTCCTATGAATCAACCAAGATCTAAGCTATGAGATGCATAGCAACGAGAGGAAGAGTGTATCTATGTACCCTTGTAGACCGTAAAGCGGAAGCGTATATAACGCGATTGAAGTAGTCGTACTCTTCGCGATCCGATCGCGATCCAAACCGATCTAGTGCCGAACGGACGACACCTCCGAGTTTAGCACACGTGTGGCTTGGTGATGTCTCCTCCTCCTTGATCCAGCAAGAGAAGGAGGAGAAGTAGATGGGATCACAACCAGCACGACGGTGTGGTGGTGATGGTGGTGGTGGAGTCGGAATACCGGAAGGGCTTCGCTAAGCGCTACGAGGGCGTGTAGTTTGTCCGGAGGTAGAGAGGGGGCATCGGGGCTGTGGTGTGCCTTTGGTGCGCCCCTCCCCTCAATATATAGGTGTGGAGGGGCTAGGAGTCCAGCCCTTCTTCTCCTAGGGCTGGCGCCAAGGGGAAGGAATCCTACTCCTAGTAGGAGTTGGACTCCTAGTCCCTTTCCATTTGTCCTAGCCACATGGGATTCTTAGGGGTTGGTGCGCCTGGCCCATGTAGTCCAGGGTGTCCCCCCTTAGCCCATGCGGGCCTATGGGATGTGGTGGAACCCTTTGTGGACTTTTGGACTCCTCCGGAATCCTCCGGAACCTTCTGGAAGCTTCCCGGTGCAATACCGAAAAAACCAAACTTTTTCCGAAACCCTGAAAACAACTTTCCATATATAAATCTTTACCTCTCGACCATTCTGAAACTCCTCGTGATGTCTGGGATCTTGCTACTTGTGAACTGCGTTGGGATTTCCCCAAAGAGTAGAGGATGATGCAATACAGTAGAGATAAGTATTTCCCTCAGTTAAGAACCAAGGTTATCAATCCAGTAGGAGAACCACACAGAATCTCGTTAGCAGCACCTACACACACAAAAGCAAATACTTGCACCCAACGCAAACAAGAGGGTTGTCAATCCCCTTGGCGGTTACTTGCAAGGATTAATTCTGATAGTGATAGATAGAAAAGTAAATTGCAAAATAAAAGAAAGGAAATAAAATTACAACAAGCTATTTTTGGATTTTAATATATGATAAAAGTAGACCCGAGGGCCATAGTTTTCACTAGAGGCTTCTCTCTCGAACGCATAGCATATGGTAGGTAAACAAATTAGGGATAATTAGATTTATGCCCCTAGTTGGGTCCCACTCGTCTGTTTTACCCCTAACTTCAGAAACTCACCTGTTCTGTACAAGCCACTTTGCAATTCTTATGCTTTTGCCCTTTGACCCTTTGACCATCACTTTGAAAAAATCATAAAAAATTCATACTAACTCAGAAAAATGCAAATAAGATATCAAAATGTTCACAAAACATCACCTATATGTGCATGTCATTTTCATTCTTGACAAAAGTGTTGGAAAGTCCTCATCTCAGTTTTAGCTCATATGCCCTTAGCATGAACAGTACAATCTAAAAAAATTCAAAAAATTCTAAATTTTTTTGGTGGCAAACATTGACCAATGTTTTGAGTGCTTGCCAAGTTTCATAACAGAATGACATTCGTGGAAGTCGTGGCAAAAAAAATAAAATCAATGCTTCAAAATTTTGTTTTTTTGCCACGACTTCAACGAATGTCATTCTGTTATGAAACTTGGCAAGCACTCAAAACATTGGTCAATGTTTGCCACCAAAATTTTTTAGAATTTTTTGATTTTTTTTAGATTGTACTGTTCATGCTAAGGTCATATGAGCTAAAACTGAGATGAGGACATTCCAACACTTTTGTTAAGAATGAAAATGACATGCACATATAGGTGATGTTTTTGTGAACATTTTGATATCTTATTTTCATTTTTCCGTGTTAGTATGAATTTGTTATGATTTTTTCAAAGTGACGGTCAAATGGTCAAAGGGCAAAAGCATAAGAATTGCAAAGTGGCTTGTAAAGAACAGGCGAGTTTCTGAAGTTAGGGGTAAAACAGACGAGTGGGACCCAACTAGGGGCATAAAATTAATTATCCCAACAAATTACTGTTGGGCAATTGATAGAAAAGCGCATAGTTATGACGATATTCAAGGCAATGATCATGTATATAGGCATCACGTCGGATTCAAGTAGACCGACTCCTGCCTGCATCTACTACTATTACTCCACCCATCGACCGCTATCCAGCATGCATCTAGGGTATTAAGCTAATGAAAATAGAGTAATGCCTTAAGCAAGATGACATGTGTCACAGTGACACGACCATCTATGGGGCCATCGAGCCCCTTGTGGTTCGGCAGGGGGGATCAACGTGCACAAAGAGCATGGTCAATGGAAAACGCAAGGGATTTACCTAGGTTCGGGCCACTGAGAAGCGTAAAACCCTACTCCTGCTTTTGGTGTATTGGTTGTATGAAAGCACAAGTACAGGGAGCGCTTCTCCCGGCAAGGTGCGGAGAGTGCTGCTATGCAAGACGTGCAAGTGTTTGAAAAGGGGGGTCTGAATCCCTCTAACTGTTGCCTTGGCCCTCCTTTTATAGCTCAAAGGGGTCACCACAGTGGCGAAACAATAATTACATAGCGATTAGATAGCAAACAGTGCTATCATACCTAACTCTGCCAGTTTAGGACAAAGGCATTAAATGCATTGTTAGGTGTCATGTGGAGAGGTAGTCCCGGCAAGGTTTCTGCACCGCTCGCCCAGCTACCTCGTATTATTCTGACCCGCCTCCTGGACGGGTGTCATTAAAGGCAAATCCTATCCCAGTGTGCTGACACGTGCCCGACAAGCCTTACCAACCAGCCTGCGCGGTCGACACCTCATCCACTAGCTAACATCTGTGCGGTGAGGTGGAGCGCTGGAGGGCTGGCAGAAGCTTGCCGGTACGGAGCTTGCCGGGTCTTCACCTTGCCGGTTTAGCCTTGCCGGCAGGGAATGTCCTTATCTTCGGTATTAGTTGAGCGCTTGTTGATGTTTTGTCTTGAGCTTCTCTCCAGTGGCTTCCGCAACTGGGTCTTGAGCCTTGGTCTTGGCGGTTCCCGGCAAGGCATGGCCGGCAAGGAGGCTGCTACTGTCCGTGCATAAGTTAGGGTATAAAATACCCATGTTTTATACACCGACAGGAGCCCCCGGGCCTGGGCCATACGCGCGTCCGAAGCGTCGTTGGGCTAGGCCCAAACAATGCACAGACACGCGGCAGGAAAACTGAATTCGGGTATGTTCTCCTATGGGTATCCTATTTTTTGAGATCTTCTTTGCTTCCTCATTAATCTGAATTCGGGTATGTTCTCGTTCATCTTCCGGCAACCCTTGTCGTCGATCGGGCGGCCGTTTGGCACGCTCATAGGTGGAGCATCGTGGGTTCAAACTGAACCGGCATGCGGCCACACGTGGCAAAGGATAGCTGCCATGTCTATCTTTACTCCTCCTTTTTCTGTGCCCCTCCATCATGCGCGCTTGCATGCATACAAGGCAGCGGATTGGTGGAGAAGGGCGGCCGTTGGAGTGATACGCCGGGCCAGGGGCACAGAATATGGGATTGGTGATCGTGGGCGGTTGCTGGAGTAATGCGCCTGGCCAGAAGCGCATGGCGCGGGATTGGCGAATGTGGGTGGCCGCCCGAAGATTGTGAAGAGCCAGCCCCCTGCACCCCCCCTATAAAGAGGAGACTGCGGGATGCGATGCTCACTCATCCCCTCCCGCCTTGATCCTCAGCAACCGTCGTTTCTTTCTCTCATCCCCTCCCCCCGCATCTGACGACGGCATGGCGAGAGGGAGAGGTCGTGGCCGTGTCTCTGCTACCGCGGCGAGAGCTTCTCCTCGGCTCCATGCTCATGCTTCGGCCGCAGCTACAGAGGCTGGCTCCAGCGCTCAAGGGAGGGCCGCGGCCCGAGGTCGTGGACGACGCGGTGCCCGCGGTCGGGGCGGCCATGGCGGGGCGCTTGCAGCTCCGTCTTCGGCTCCTCCTCTGCCGGCGGAAGGCCACACGGAGGACACGGCGCAAGAATTCGTCTTGGAGCTGCGCGACCAGCCACAGAGCTGGCTGCGGCTTCCTCGCCCTTTTGCTTGGGAGATGGAAGGCCGCCACCTGCGCGGCCTATGGCTGCGCGTGGATGGTTGCTGCAACAGCCTGGTCTGGGTAACCGTTGATACCTCCAACAATGGTATTATGTATCTCACGCGCGGGTGGAAATCCTTTGCCCGCGCCCGTTGCTTAGGGTAAGGGCACCTCCTTCACTTCGGGCTAGATGAACCAGACAAGCTTGTCGTGAAGTTCTTCGGGGCTTCAGGCGCTCGTCTGGAGTGCTGCGCGGAGAGCTCGAGCGACAGCGACACCGCTTCCTCCAGCGATGCTGAGGATGACGATGATGACGGTAATGACGATGGCTCTCCGGGTGTGAAGATCGAAGACGATGGGGAAGAGTCTGGCTGATCGCCGGCAACACCATCATCTGGCCTTCCGGGAACAAGCCGGACTCCGCCTAGGCGCCCCTTTTGCCCTCCTTGCACTCGAGATAAACCCTGGCAAAGGGCCAATGAAAATGTAATTGAGTACCTTTTCAATGAATATCTATCGTTGTCGGGTTTAGACAAATGTATGCTGTTTCCCTTGTTTTATTTTGCCTTTTTATGATTGTGCTCCCTACGCTTGTTTGGAAACTCGCCGGTGCGCACACTTGCTGTGAGCGCTTTGAGGAACGGGTCCTTAGCAGCCTGCTGGAAGTGCTGCTGCCGGCAAGGTAACTTGCCGGGCTAGAATGCAGCTGCTAAGCTTGCCGAGTGGACTCGAGGCAAGCTAGAGCGCGGACTGACCGCGACAAGGTTCCTTCGCGTGCAGGTTTCTCATACAAAGCACAAAATCGTTCAAGGGACAAACGTGAATGTAATCAAGAAAAAATTTCCAAAGTTTTTCAACTTAGCTTTTCCTTGTGTCGTTTTTCTCGTTGCATGAGATGATCACTTGAACGTCATTAAATTGGTACTCCATCTCCACTCCCCCCCCGGGAAACTTGCACACGAGGGATCCCTCTATCCTTTTAAGAAAAAGAAAGAAGAGAAAAGAGTGGTTTGGGAACCTTGACGGTCCGTCAGTCATTCCATACAAACTAAAGTGTAAATCACAACATCATATGCATCCACATATAAATGAATATGTACGAGGAGTTGTGAAAACACTTAGCTTTATTATGCACAGGATCTGCGCCTGGCTTTGTACAAAGGGTTACATGTCTCGCCGACAAAGCTTGTACAAAAGGGATTGCCGGGAGGTGTCCCGGCAACTGCGCCTTATGGGTAGAACTTGCGAAGATGCTCAATATTCCATGAGTTTTGCACTTGAATGCCATCTTCGGTCTCCAGACGGACTGCGCCAGGTCTGGTGACTCGTACTACCCAATAAGGGCCTTCCCACTTTGGCGACAATTTGTTTGATCTCTTGGCGGGCTGAGCACGCCGAAGAACAAGGTCGCCTTCTTCAAGGCTTCGGGCATGCACTTTGCGGCTATGATAGCGGCGCAAGGCTTGCTGGTATTGTGCAGGTCGCACAGCCGCCCGAAGATGATCTTCCTCAAGGAGCATCGCGTTGTCTTGCCGCAACTGCTCCTGCTCAGCTTCATCGTAAGCGAGCACTCGAGGTGACCCATATATGAGTTCCATGGGGAGCACCGTTTCTGCACCATAGATTAGGGAGAAGGGCGTTTGGCCGGTAGCTCGATTTGGTGTCGTTTTCAGTGACCAAAGAACCGCCGGCAACTCATCAATCCAGTGTCTTCCACACTTGCGCAGCTTGTCAAAGGTTCTTGTCTTGAGGCCACGTAGCACTTCAGCGTTCATCCTTTCTGCCTGGTCGTTGCTTCTCGGGTAAGCAACAGACGCAAAACAGATTTTGCTGCCAAGGTCTTGGACATACTGCATGAAGGTGCGGCTCGTGAATTGTGTGCCGTTGTCGGTGATGATTCTGTTAGGAACCCCGAAACGGCAAACTAATCCTTTGAAGAACTTGACGGCTGATTGCGCTGTCACCTTTCTCACTGGCTCCACTTCAGGCCACTTTGTGAACTTGTCGATGGCGACGTACAAGAACTCAAAGCCCCCGGCAGCATGGGGGAAGGGGCCCAAGATATTGAGCCCCCAGACCGAAAAGGGCCAGGAGAGAGGGATTGTTTGGAGAGCTTGGGTTGGCTTATGTATGTTCTTCGAATGGAACTGGCATGCTTCACACTTGGTTACTAGCTCAGTCGCATCCTGGAGGGCAGTGGGCCAATAGAAGCCTTGCCAGAAAGCTTTGCCGGCAAGTGCCCTTGATCCTATGTGAGAGCCACATATGCCTCTGTGTATCTCTGCCAACAGCTTTTGTCCTTCTTCCCGGCAAATACACTTCAATTTCACACCGTTTGGTCGCTTTCTGTATAGAATGCTATCCACAAAATGATACATACTTGACTGACGGGCTACTTTCTCAGCTTCTTCTTGCTCATCGGGAAGTTCTCCTGTTTGAAGGAAACGGACTATCTGTTGTGCCCATGCCGGAGCCTGCGGCTCAATGACAAGGGCTAAAGGCATCTCTTCGGCTACGGGAGCCCTTGCTTCTGCGACAAGAACCTGGGGTTCTGCCCTAAGCGGCTGCTCACCGGCAACCGTTTCGTTGTTCCCGGCAACATCCTTGCCGGCGGCTTCCGGGAGCTCTGCCGGAAAATGCTTGCCGGTATCCAACTTCCTTCTCTTACTGGCCTGCGTTGATGGAGTGACTGTTGGTTGACTCAAATGGAGCACAAACGTTCCCGGTTCCACGGGAAGCTTTCTAGCGGCACACTTTGACAGGCTATCAGCAATGGTGTTTCCCGCACGAGGGACATGCTCTGTTTGTAACCCATCAAAGTGTTCTTCCAATTTCCTCACTTCTTCCACATATGCTTCCATCAACGGGCTCTGGTAATCTTTGTTTACTTGTTACACAACAAGCTGCGAGTCACCGCGAATGATCAATTTTTTGATTCCAAGGTCTACTGTGATCCTAAGACCGGCAAGGAGTCCTTCGTACTCAGCAGTGTTGTTTGTAGCTTGCTCCCTGGGAAAGTGCATTTGAACCACATACTTGAGGTGCTCTCCGGTGGGTGCGACAAGCAGCACTCTGGCACCGGCGCCTTGCAGCGAGAAGGCACCGTCAAAGTACATGATCCATTCTTTGGCTATTTCTTTGCCGGGGAGAGCTGTTTCTTGAGTCTCTTCGTCCTGCGTTGGTGTCCATTCAACAATGAACACCGCCAAGGCTCTGCTCTGGATGGTTGAAGTGCTTTCAAACTTAAGTGCAAAGCTTGACAATTCCAACGCCCACTCCACTATCCTGTCGGTTGCCTCTGGATTCCTCAAAATGCGTTGCAACGGGAAGCGAGTGACGACGGTGATTTCGTGTGCTTGGAAGTAGTGGCGCAGCTTTCTCGAGGCCATAAGGAGGCCGAAAAGCAGCTTCTGGATGCCAGAGTATCTTGATCTAGCCCCCTGCAGAAGGGAACTAACAAAATACATGGGTCGCTGCACCACCTTCTTCTTCGGCACCACTTGCTGATCGGCTTCACTTGCTTGCGCTACCTTTGACTTGTCGACACCAGGCCTTGCCGGAGAAGATGCCGGTTTATCGCTGGACGGGCTTGCCGTGGATGCTTCTTCGTCATTGACTTCTCTCTGTGCCACTAATGCAGCACTAGCCACTTGGTTTGTTGCCGCTACGTATGGCAGCAACGGCTCTTGTGGTCTAGGTGCAACTAGTGTTGGCACGGAGGAGAGGTATCTTTTCAAGTCCTGTAGCGTGGCCTCCGCTTCCGGAGTACATTTCATCGGACCTGCCTTTTTCAAAATTTTGAAAAACGGCATGGTGCGCTCGGCGCATCTTGAAATGAACCTACTCAAGGCAGCAACGCAGCCGGCAAGACGCCGCATATCTTTGATGCTTTTTGCTGCTTGAATCTGCTCAATGGCTTTGATCTTGTCGGGATTTGCTTCAATTCCTCGCTGAGATACAAAGAACCCGAGAAGTTTGCCGGATGGAACGCTAAACACACACTTCTCGGGATTGAGCTTCAAGTTGATTCTGCGCAAGTTCGCAAATGTCTCTTCTAAATCTTGAATGAGGGTAGATTTGTCCTTGGTCTTGACTACTATATCATCCATGTATGCTTCCACATTCCTGTGCAGCTGGGGCTCAAAACCAATCTGGACTGCCCTTGCAAATGTTGAACCGGCACTCTTTAATTCGAAAGACATACGCACGAAGTAGTACGTGCCACATGGAGTAATGAATGCGGTTTTCTCCTCATCCTCCTTGGCCATGAATATCTGATGGTATCCAGAGTATGCATCAAGGAAGGAGAGCAAATCACTACCGGAGGTAGAGTCTACAATCTGGTCAATGCGCGGCAAGGGGAAAGGATCCTTTGGACATGCTTTGTTAATATCAGTGTAGTCAATACAAAGTCTCCACTTTCCGTTTGCTTTGCGCACTACAACTGGATTTGCCAACCAAGTTGGATGTAGTACACCTCTAACCAATCCTATTGCTTCAAGCTTCTTGATTTCTTCGGCAATGAACTATTGCCGCTCCAACGCTTGCTTCCGGACTTTTTGCTTGACGGGCTGGGCACGGGGACAGACAGCAAGGTGGTGCTCAATTACCTCCCTGGGAACGCCGGGGATGTCAGATGGTCACCATGCAAACACATCGGCATTTACCCGCAGGAAGGCAACGAGCGTGCTTTCCTATTTGCTGTCAAGGGTGGCACTCATGGTGAAGGTACCGTCAGTGCCGTCCTCCCTCGCCGACACCTTTTTGGTTGCTGGTGAAGCAGCTTTGGATTTCTTAACGGCAAAGCACTCTGGCAAGTCTTCAACAGGCGCGCAGCACTCCGAAGAGGGGCACTTCCTGAAATCCTTGCTAGAGTTCTTGCCGGACTTCTTCTTTTCCTTCTTCTTGGTGGGAGCTGGTGCCTTGGCGGCCTCTGCTGCAACCGCATCCATATACATCTTGTCGACGCAAATGACTGCATCTTTCTTGTCGGAGTTGATGGAAATGACACCCATCGGCCCTGGCATCTTCAATGTGTTGTAAGCATAGTGAGATGCTTCCATGAATTTTGCCAAGGCTGGGCTGCCAAGAATTCCATTGTACGGCAAGGGGATCTTGACGATGTCAAACACAATCTTTTCCATCCTGTAGTTTAGTTCCCCGCCAAACGTCACCGGTAATGTGATCTTTCCTTTGGGCTGGCTTCTTCCTGGGTTTACTCCTTGAAACGTGCCCGTTTTCTCAAGTTCCTCGTCAGGAATCTGCAGCCTTTTGATAACTTCCGGAGAGATCAGATTCAGACCGGCCCCACCGTCAACTAACATCTTTGTTACTTGGAGGTTGCGAATTGTTGGTGAAACCAACAACGGCAAACACCCGACCGCAGTTATGCGATCAGGGTGGTCCTCAGCATAAAAAATGATAGGCGTGTGTGACCATTTGAGAGGCTTTTGAGAGCCCATTGCCGGTTCTGCCGCATTAACCTCACGCGCCCATTGCTTAAGTTGGCGGTGAGAGGTGTGCAAAGATGCTCCTCCGTCGATGCACATGGCGTCGGTTGCCTTCTGGAATTCTTGTTCGCTGGTCTCATCATCATCCTCTTCGTCGCTCCCATCATCTTCCTCTTTCTTGTCTCGGCCTCTTGCAGGTTTTTCTTTCTGCTGCTTGGCCTTGCCGCGGCGGCCTCCTCGACCACCACGGCCCTTTTTGCCGGATCCACCGGTACCATCTTGACCTTTCTCTTTGTCACGTTTTTCGTATTCAGCTTTCTGTTTCTCAACAAGGTGCTCGACTTGCCGGCACTCTTGGAGATCGTGGACTTTGGTATGGTGAATCTTGCAGTACGGTCCATCAGACTTGTCGGCTTTCTCGTTTGCTGCCGCCTCCTGGCAAGCGGCGCATATAGCAGCCTCCTTGCCGGATTTTTCAGTCTTGGCTTTCTTGGCGGACTCGGAGTTGCCAGAGCCTTTGACAGCCATAACAGTCTTGCCTTTGCGCTTCCTTTTATGCTTTCGGCCTTTCTTCCTCAGGGTGGCAGCATCATCATCCTCAGAATCTGCCTCGGCACCAGCGTCCTCCCCGGGAAGCCTCCTTCCTTCCTCAGCACGTGCACACTTATCCGCCAACGTGTAGAGCTCGTTGACGGTCTTGGGAAACTTGATGTTCATTTTCTCCCGCATCGTTCGATTGCGCACATTCGTGTGAAAGGTGGCAATGATGGCTGCGGGGTGCACATCTAGGATGTTATGGTGCACACGGCTGAACCTCTAGATGTACTTTCATTAAGTTTCACCATCTCTTTGCGGGATCACTTGCAGGTCGCTGGGCTGTCCAGGGGCCTTGTGGCCTCCGGTAAAGGCACCAACGAATTCGTTGCAGAGATCTGACCACGAAGAAATGGAGTTCGCCGGCAAGTTCATTAGCCAAGACCTCACGTTGGGTTTCAGTACCAACAGGAAGTAGTTGGCGAGGATTTTCTCATCTCTTCCCCCGGCAGCTTGTACGGCAATAGTGTAAATGCCCAGAAACTCTGTCGGGTTCAGCTTGTTGTCGTACTTTTCTGGTACTTCTGGCTTGAAAGGTCAGACGAACGGCTATCGGACTTGCCGCAGCTCACGGGTGAAGGTGGGACACCCAACCTCATAAGGTAGATATCCGCCAACCCCTGGCGCAGGCCCATCAACGATAGGGCCGTTGCGCGCGTCGGATTGACGGCGCGCCTCCCGACGCCGTTCGATGGTGGTGCAGGCGTCTTCTGCCCGCCTGTCTCGCAGCACTTGCCGCTGGTCTTGCCGCGCTCGCGGATCCGAAGAGGCCATCGACACTTCGTCAGGCTCGAAAGATCGTCGAGCCTGCCGCGGTTGTTGGTGTTGCTGCTGTTGAGACTGTTGCCGGTGAGGTGATTGCACCGTTAGCGTAGTACCGTCAACGCAGCCACCAGCTGGAGCTGCCGGTGCCATTTGTGGATGCCGTGAGGGCTCCGCTTGCTGTGATTTATTGGCCTCGGCAAACCCAATCAAGCTTTGGATGGTGGCTCTCCACTCATCCATCTTCTCTGCCGCTGGAGGGAAGTTTAGCAGCATCTGGGCTCATGCCATTGCTTCTGCCGCTGTGGCTGGCATGGCCGGAAGCGAAGAGCGCGACGTCGCTCTACTCCTGGCGGAGCAAGCAAGAGAGCCGTCGTGGTCTTGATGCTGCGGCACATGATTAGCAGCGGGTCGCCGTGGCGGAGGCGGTGCCTGAGGATCTGGGATTTGATCAACAGGAGTCTTGCCATGAGGTCACCGCTGCCCGATGTCATTGGCGCCACTCGGGGCTGTTCCGCGCCCGTTGTGTGAGGGACGCGGCGTCTGTCCCGAAGCTGCATCCTTGGACGTCGCCGCGGCGGGATCTTGGCTCGCGCCGGCCCGGGCACTGCCGCTCTGGTGGATGCATTCGTCGGCGCGGCGAGGAGGAGGAGGAGGAGGGCGTCCGTCCGCTCCGCCCGCGCCGTCGTGGCTCTGTTCGCCAGAGGATCGAGGAGGTCGACCGCCTCCAGCACGCTCGTCTCCTGCGCCGACCGCGGTGGGCGTGGCGACCGCGGCGCCTGCACTGGTAGTGCCAACCAAGGTATCCACACCGCCCGCATTGGCTGCACCGCCTGCGCCGCCTGCGGATGCGTGCGGGGTGGCCGCCATCGTGATGCCCTTCTTCTTGGGCGCCATCGACGATGAGGAGGATGACGAGGAAGTTGATGAAAGTGATGAAGAAGACGCGCAATCCACTGATCAAGGTTCGCGCAAGCGATGCCCCCTACCTGGCGCGCCAAAGATGTCGCGGTGACACGACCATCTATGGGGCCATCCAGCCCCTTGTGGTTCGGCAGGGGGGATCAACGTGCACAAAGAGCATGGTCAATGGAAAACGCAAGTGATTTACCCAGGTTCGGGCCGCTGAGAAGCATAAAACCCTACTCCTGCTTTTGGTGTATTGGTTGTATGAAAGCACAAGTACAGGGAGCGCTTCTCCCGGCAAGGTGCGGAGAGTGCTGTTACGCAAGACATGCAAGTGTTTGAAAAGGGGGGTCCGAATCCTCTAACTGTTGCCTTGGCCCTCCTTTTATAGCTCAAAGGGGTCACCACAGTGGCAAAACAGTAATTACATAGTGATTAGATAGCAAACAGTGCTATCATACCTAACTCTGCCAATTTAGGACAAAGGCATTAAATGCACTGTTAGGTGTCATGTGGAGAGGTAGTCCCGGCCAGGTTTCTGCACCGCTCGCCCAGCTACCTCGTATTATTCTGACACGCCTCCTAGACGGGTGTCATTAAAGGCAAATCCTGTCCCAGTGTGCTGACACGTGCCCGACAAGCCTTACCAACAAGCCTACGCCGTCCACACCTCATCCACTAGCTAACATCTGTGCGGTGAGGTGGAGCGCTGGAGGGCTGGCAGAAGCTTGCCGGTACGGAGCTTGCCGGGTCTTCACCTTGCCGGTTTAGCCTTGCCGGCAGGGAATGTCCTTATCTTCGGTATTAGTTGAGCACTTGTTGATGTTTTGTCTTGAGCTTCTCTCCAGTGGCTTCCGCAACTGGGTCTTGAGCCTTGGTCTTGGCGGTTCCCGGCAAGGCATGTCCGGCAAGGAGGCTGCTACTGTCTGTGCATAAGTCGAATAGAACTCCAAGGAGATCGAGGAGAACATTGTATTTAAGATCAAAGAGAGAGAAGAAGCCATCTAGCTACTAGCTATGGACCCGTAGGTCTGTGGTAAACTACTCACACATCATCGGAAGGGCAGCAAGGTTGATGTAGAAGCCCTCCGTGATCGATTCCCCCTCCGGCAGAGTACCAGAAAAGGGCTCCATATGGGATCGCGGAAGAACAGAGGCTTGCGGCGGCGAAAAAGTTATTCGAGCTGGCTCTCTGTTGGTTTCCCAATATTTGAGAATTTATAGAAGTGGAATTAGGTCAAACAGAGCCACGAGGGGCCCACAAGGCATCAGGGCACACCCCCCTGGGGCCGCGCCCTGTTGCCTTGTCACCTCCTCATGAGGCTTCTGGCCTCGTCCCGAAGCTTCCAGGGTCTCTTTTGTCCAGAAAAAAATTGTCAAAAAGTTTCCTGGCATTTGGACTTCGTTTGGTACTGTTTTCCTGAAAAACCAAAAAAAAAAAGCAGAAAACAACAACTTGCACTGGGCACTAGGTTAATAGGTTAGTCCCAAAAAATGATATAAAATAGCATATTATTGCATATAAAACATCCATGATTGATACTATAATAGCATGGAACAATCAAAAATTATAGATACGTTGGAGACGTATCAAGCAACCCCAAGCTTAATTCCTTCTCGTCCTCGAGTAGGTAAATGATAAAAACAGAATTTTTGATGTGGAATGCTACCTAACATGTTTATCATGTAATCTCTTCTTTTACTGTATGAATATTAAGAAACGAGTGATTCAAAGCAATAGTCTATAATTTGATATAAAGACATCAATACTCAGGCATACCAACAAACAATCATGCCTTTCAAAATAAAAATGCTAAAGAATGCTACCCCTACAAAATCATATAGCCCGTCATGCTTAGTCTTCCTAACACAAATATCAATCATGCACTACCCCGATGTCAGCCGAGCAATTGGTTCATACTTTTTAACGCGCTTTAGCTTTTTCAACCCTCACGCAATATATGAGCGCAAGCCATGGACATAGCACTATGGGTGGAATAGAATGATGAGAGAGATTAATAAGGGGAAGTCAAAAAGGAAGATAGTCTCACATCGACGCGGCTAATTGATATGTCCAATTTGCATCATGATTTCCTGCTGTTATTTATTATGTTTTTGATCATTATTTCATTTTATGATACAATTCTTATGCTTTTTTTCCCTTATTTTGCAAGATTCACATGAAGAGGGAGATTGCCGGCAGCTGGAATTCTGGACCAGAAAGGGGTGAAACGGAGATAGCTATTTTGCACAACTCCAAATGATCTGAAAATTTACGGAGAATTATTTTGGAATATATAAAAAATACTGGCGAAAGAATTACCAGGAGGGGGCCCATCAGGAAGCCACAAGCCTGGGGGCGTGCCCTACCCCCTGGGCGCGCCCCCCGAGCTTGTGGGGCCCTTGGCAGGCCTCCGGCCCCCTCCTTCTGCTATATGAAGCCATTTACCCTAGAAAAAAAATCATAAGAAGACTTTTGGGATGAAGCGCCGCCGTCTCGAGGCGGAACCTGGGCAGGAGCTATTTTGCTCTCCGACGGAGAGATTCCGCCGGGGATACTTAACTCCGGGAGGGGGAAATTGAAGCCATCGACATCACCAACGATCCTCTCATCATGGGAGGACCAATCTTCATCAACATCTTCACCAGCACCATCTCATCTCAAACCCTATTTCATCTCTTGTATTCAATCTTTGTCTCAAAACCTCAGATTGGTACCTGTGGGTTGCTAGTAGTGTTGATTACATCTTGTAGTTGATGCTAGTTGGTTTATTTGGTGGAAGATTATATGTTCAGATCCTTAAGGATATTGAATACCCCTCTGATCTTGAACATGAATATGATTTGTGAGTAGTTACTTTTGTTCTTGAGGACATGGGAGAAGTCTTGTCATAAGTAATCATGTGAATTTGGTATTCGTTCGATATTTTGATGATATGTATGTTGTTGCTTCCTTTAGTGGTGTTGTGTGAACGTCGACTACATGACACTTCACCATCTTTGGGCCTAAGGGATGGCATTGTGGACAAGTAATTATATGATGGGTTGCTAGAGTGACAGAAGCTTAAACCCTAGTTTATGCGCTATTCCGTAAGGGGCTGATTTGGATCCATATGTTTCATGCTATGGTTAAATTTATCTTAATTCTTCTTTCGTAGTTGCGGATGCTTGCGAGAGGGGGTAATCATAAGTGGGAGGCTTGTTCAAGTAAGAACAGCACCCAAGCACCGGTCCACCCACATATCAAATTATCAAAGTAGCGAACGCGAATCAAACAAGCATGATGAAAGTGATTGGATGAAATGCCCATGTGTCCTCGAGAACGCTTTTCTTATTATACGAGTTTGTTACGGCTTGTCCTTTGCTATAAAAAGGATTGGGCCACGTTGCTGCACTTTTGTTACCATTACTACTTGTTATGAATTACAGTGCTATCAAACTATCTGTTACCTACAATTGCCGTGCTTGCAGAGAATACCTTGCTGAAAACCGCTTGTCATTTCCTTCTGCTCCTCGTTGGGTTCGACACTCTGACTTATCGAAAGGACTACGATTGATCCCCTATACTTGTGGGTCATCAAGACTCTTTTCTGGCGCCGTTGCCGGGCAGTGAAGTGCCTTTGGTGAGTGGAATTTGGTAAGGAAACATTTATATTACGTGCTGAAATTTACTGTCACTTGTCAATATGGAAAGTAATCCTTTGAGGGGTTTGTTCGGGGTATCTTCACCTCGACCGGAAGCATTAAGAGTTTCTCCTCAACCTACTGAACCTACTGAAAATATTTACTATGAAATTCCTTCGGGTATGATAGAGAAACTGCTAGCTAATCCTTATGCCGGAGATGGAATGGTGCATCCTAATATGCACTTGATATATGTGGATGAAATTTGTGGATTGTTTAAGCTTGCAGGTCTATCCGGAGATGGAGTTAAGAAGAAGGTATTCCCTTTATCTTTGGAGGGAAAGGCATTGACATGGTATAGGCTATGTGATGATACTGGAACATGGGATTGGAACTGGTTGAAGCTGGAATTTCACCAGAAGTTTTATCCTATGCATTTGGTTCATCGTGATCGGAATTATATATATAATTTTTGGCCTCGTGAAGGACAAAGTATCGCTCAAGCTTGGGGGAGGCTTAAGTATATGTTGCATACATGCCCCAATCATGAGCTCTCAAGAGAAATAATTATTCAAAACTTTTATGCTCGGCTTTCTCATAATGATCAATCCATGCTCGATACTTCTTCTACTGGCTCCTTTATGAAGAGGACTATTGAATGCAAATGGGATCTTCTGGAAATAATTAAACGCAACTCTAAATATTGGGAAATCGACAAAGGTAAAGAGTCATGTATAAATCTTGAGTTTGATTGTGTTAAATCTTTTATGGAAACTGATGCTTTTCACAAGTTTAGTACTAAATATGGACTTGACTCTGAGATAGTAGCCACCTTTTGTGAATCTTTTGCTGCTCATGTTGATCTCGCTAAGGAGAAATGGTTTAAATATCATCCACCTATTGAATTAAATGAAGAACCTATTAGTGTTAATGAACAAACAATTGTTTACAATATTGATCCAGTTGTGCCTACTGCTTATTTTGAGAAACCTCATTTCCCTGTTAGGATTAAGGAACATGCTAAAGCTTCAACAGTGGTTAATAAAAGTAATATAAGAACACCTAGACCTTCTGAACAAATTAAAGTTGAACCTAATATTGCAATGGTTAAAGATCTTTTGGTTGATGATATTGATGGGCATGTTATTTACTATTGTGATGAGGCTGCTAGAATTGCTAAACCTGTTAGAAATGAACGAGATATGTTAGATAAGAACAAGCCCGTAGTTGGCATGCCTGTTGCTTCTGTTAAGATTGGAGATCATTGCTATCATGGTTTATGTGATATGGGTGCTAGTGTGAGTGCTATTCCGTTTTCTTTATATCAAGAAGTAATGAATGATATTGCACCTGTTGAGATTGAAGATATTGATGTTACTATTAAGCTTGCAAATAGAGATACTATTACACCACTTGGGATTGTTAGAGATGTTGAAGTCTTGTGTGGTAAGATCAAATACCCTACTGATTTCTTAGTACTTGGTTCACAACAAGATAATTTCTATCCCATTATATTTGGTAGACCCTTCTTGAATACCGTTAATGCTGAAATTGATTGTGTTAAAGGGAAGGTTAGAGTTAAGTTTGGTGATATATCTCATGAATTCAATTTCTCTAAGTTTCGTAGACAACCTCATGATGAAGAATTACCCAATAAGGATGAAACTATTGGTCTTGCTTCTATTGTTGTGCCTCCTACAGATCCTTTAGAACAATATTTGCTAGACCATGAGAATGATATGCATATGAATGAAAGAAATGAAATAGATGAATTATTCTTTAAACAAGCACCTATTCTTAAACATAATTTGCTTGTTGAAACCTTGGGAGATCCTCTACCACCCAAGAGTGATCCTGTGTTTGAATTAAAGCAATTACCTGATACTCTTAAATATGCTTATCTTGATGAAAAGAAGATACATCCTGTTATTATTAGTGCTAACCTTTCAGAGCATGAAGAAAGGAGATTACTTAAAATTCTGAAGAAGCACTGTGCTTCTATTGGATATACTCTTGATGATCTTAAGGGCATTAGTCCCACTCTATGTCAGCATAAAATTCATATGGAACCAGATGGTAAACCAGTTGTTCATCATCAAAGAAGGTTGAATCCTAAAATGAAGGATGTGGTAAGGACTGAGATATTAAAGCTTCTTGAGGCAGGTATAATTTATCCCATAGCTAATAGTAGATGGGTAAGTCTTGTTCATTGTGTTCCTAACAAAGGAGGTATTACCGTTGTTCCTAATGATAAAAATGAACTCATTGAATTGTAACTGGCTATAGGATGGTAATTGATTTCAGGAAATTAAATAAAGCTACTAGGAAAGATCATTACCCTTTGCCTTTTATTGATAAAATGTTAGAAAGATTATCTAAGCATACACACTTTTGCTTCCTAGATGGTTATTCTGGTTTCTCTCAAATACATGTATCACCAGAAGATCAAGAGAAAACCACATTTACTTGTCCTTTTGGAACTTATGCTTATCGTCGTATGCCTTTTGGTTTATGTAATGCACCTGCTACCTTTCAAAGATGTATGACTGCTATATTATCTGACTTTTGTGAAAATATTGTTGAGGTTTTCATGGATGATTTCTCTGTTTATGGATCTTCTTTTGATGATTGCTTGAGCAACCTTGATCGAGTTTTGCAGAGATGTGAAGAAACTAATCTTGTCTTGAACTGGGAGAAGTGCCACTTTATGGTGAATGAAGGTATAGTCCTTGGGCATAGAATTTCTGAAAGAGGTATTGAAGTTGATAAAGCTAAAGTTGATGCAATTGAGAAAATGCCATGTCCTAAAGATATCAAAGGTATAAGAAGTTTCCTTGGTCATGCTCGTTTCTATAGAAGGTTTATAAAAGACTTCTCTAAAATTTCTAGGCCTCTTACTAATCTTTTGCAAAAAGATGTTCCATTTGTTTTTGATGATGATTGCGTAGAAGCCTTTGAAATACTTAAGAAAGCCTTAATTTCTGCACCTATTGTTCAACCACCTGATTGGAACCTACCCTTTGAAATTATGTGTGATGCTAGTGATTATGTTGTTGGTGTTGTTCTAGGTCAAAGAGTTGATAAGAAATTGAATGTTATTCATTATGCTAGTAAAACTCTAGACAGTGCTCAAAGAAATTATGCTACTACTGAGAAAGATTTTTTAGCAGTTGTGTTTGCATGTGATAAATTCAGATCTTACATTGTTGATTCCAAAGTAACTATTCACACTAATCATGCTACTATTAAATATCTTATGGAAAAGAAAGATGCTAAACCTGGAGTTATTAGGTGGGTTCTGTCGCTACAAGAATTTGATTTGCATATTATTTATAGAAAGGGAGCTGAGAATCCCGTAGCTGATAATTTGTCTAGAAGGGAAAATGTTCTTGATGACCCACTTCCTATTAATGATGATTTTCCTGATGAACAACTAGATGTGATAAATGCTTCTCGTAACACCCCTTGGTATGCAGACTATGCTAATTACATTATTGCTAAATATATACCACCTAGTTTCACATACCAACAAAAGAAAAAGTTCTTCTTTGATTTAAGACATTACTTTTGGGATGACCTATATTTATATAAAGAAGGAGTAGATGGTGTTATTTGGCGTTGTGTACCTGAGCATGAACAGGAACAAATTCTACAAAAGTGCCACTCCAAAGCATACGGAGGACACCATGCGGGAGATAGAACTGCACACAAGGTATTACAATCTGGTTTTTATTGGCCTACTCTTTTCAAAGATGCACGTAAGATTGTCCTCTGTTGTGATGAATGTCAAAGAATTGGTAATGTTGGTAGAGGTTAGGAAATGCCTATGAATTATTCACTTGCTATTGTACCATTTGATGTTTGGGGTTTTTATTATATGGGACCTTTTCCTTCCTCTAATGGGTATACTCATATTTTTGTTGCTGTTGATTACGTTACTAAGTGGGTAGAAGCTATTCCAACTAGTAGTGCTGATCATAACACTTCTATTAAAATGCTTAAAGAAGTTATATTTCCAAGGTTTGGAGTTCCTAGATATTTGATGACTGATGGTGGTTCACATTTTATTCATGGTGCTTTCCATAAATTCCTTGCTAAATATGATGTTAATCATAGAATTGCATATCCTTATCATCCTCAGTCTAGTGGTCAAGTTGAATTAACTAATAGAGAAATAAAATTGATTTTGCAAAAGACCGTTAATAGATCTAGAAAGAATTGGTCTAAGAAACTTGATGATGCACTATGGGCTTACATAACTGCTTATAAAAATCCTATGGGTATGTCTCCATATAAAATGGTTTATGGAAAAGCATGTCATTTACCCCTTGAATTAGAACATAAAGCATATTGAGCAATCAAAGAACTTAATTATGATTTCAAACTTGCTGGTGAAAAGAGGTTATTTGATATTAGCTCTCTAGATGAATGGAGAACCCAAGCTTATGAAAATGCCAAGTTATTTAAAGAAAAAGTTAAAAGATGGCATGATAAGAGAATTCAAAAACGGGAATTCAAAGTGGGTGATCATGTTCTATTATACAATTCTCGTTTAAGATTCTTTGCAGGAAAGCTTCTCTCTAAGTGGGAAGGACCATACATCATTGAAGAAGTTTATCGCTCCAGAGCCATCAAAATAAACAAGTCCGAAGGCAATAATCCGAGAGTGGTTAATGGGCAAAGGATTAAACATTATATCTCAGGTACGCCCATTAATGTTGAAACTAATATTTTTCAAACAATGACACCAGAAGAGCACATAGAAGAAACCTTCCGGAACGCTCCAGAACCCTGAAAAGGAGTAGGTATGTGGAACGGTAAGTAAACTGACTCCAAAAATTCCATAAAAGTACTTTCTATTCATTTTGGAATATATAAAAAATTAGGAAAATAATAAACAGTCCGAAAAGTGCACGAAGAGGCGACAAGCCTAGGGGGTGCGCCCTACCCCCAGGGTGCGCCGAACAGGCTTGTGGCCCCTCGTGGACTTTCCCGACTCCGTTTTTCTTCCATATTACTTGTCCTGCACGAAAAAAATTCATTATATATACTCTTGGATGTTTTGACCACCGTATCGCAAGTTTCTCCTCTATTCTTGTTTCGTGATGTTTTTCTGACAGATCTAGATCCCCATGGCTCCCCGAAGGCTCCACACCAAGCACTGGATTGTGCAACCTTCACCTAGCAAATGTCCTTTCAGTGAAGTCTATTATGAGTGGTCGTCGGGGGAGGAGGACACTAGCATGCAAGGGGAAACTGGAGAGGTTGCAGGAAATCAGATTCAAGGAAAAGGAGACCAATCCATGCCGACTGGAGAAACTGCAGAAAAGGGAGATATATTGCAGACTCTTCATCATAACCTTTCTTTATCTGAAGTTGATGCATTAAAGGCTGTTGAAGCAATTTGTGCGCAGAATACGTCGCTCACTCATGAAGTTATTTTGTTGGAAGAGCAAAACCGGGCCCATCGGAGGATCAATAGCAATCTGGAGTACTTGTTGAGGCTGAAGGACAAGCCCATCACTTCATCACCACCATCACCGAAGAAGGAGACTTGAGCACATGGGTATGGGTACCACCCTTGGCTTGTGCCAGGCTTGGGGGAGGTGCCCTGGTATCGTATTGCTACTTGTGAGCTGCGTTGGGATTTCCCTAAAGAGGAGGGGATGATGCAGTACAATAGAGATAAGTATTTCCCTTAGTTATGAAACCAAGGTTATCAATCCAGTAGGAGAATCATGCAAAAACTCGTTAGCAGCACCTGCACACAAAATAACAAATCCTCGCACCCAACGCGAACAAGGGGTTGTCAATCCCTTGGCGGTTAATTGCAAGATTAAATTGTATGGTGATAGATAGATAGATCGAACAAAAATACAAAATAAAATAAATAAAGTAAAATTGCAGCAAGGTATTTTTGGGATTTTCAATATATGATAAAAGTAGACCCGGGGGCCATAGTTTTCACTAGAGGCTTCTCTCTTGAAAATAGCATACGGTGGGTAAACAAATTACTGTTGGGCAATTGATAGAAAAGCAAATAATCATGACGATATCCAAGGCAATGATCAGGTATATAGGCATCACGTCTGAGACAAGTAGACCGAAACGATTCTGCATCTACTACTATTACTCCACACATCGACCGCTATCCAGCATGCATCTAGAGTATTAAGTTCATAAAGAACGGAGTAACGCCTTAAGCAAGATGACATGATGTAGACAAAGTAAACTCACGCATGAATAAACCCCATCTGTTTACCCTTAATAGCAACGATACATACATGTCATGTCCCTTTCTATCACTGTGATTGAGCACCGCAAGATCTTACCCATTACAAAGCACCTCTCCCATTGCAAGATAAATCAATCTAGTTGGCCAAACCAAATCAATAGATCGGAGAGAAATACGAAGCTATAACAATCATGCATAAAAGAGTTCAGAGAAAACTCAAATAATATTCAAGGATAATCTCTCGCATGCATCTAGTGTATTAAGTCCATAAAGAACGGAGTAATGCCTTAAGAACGATGACATGATGTAGACAAGATAAACTCTCACATGAATAAACCCCATCTTTTTATCCTTAATAGCAACGATACATACGTGTCATGTCCCTTTCTGTCACTGGGATTGAGCACTGCAAGATCGAACCCATTACAAAGCACCTCTTCCCATGGCAAGATAAATCAATCTAGTTGGCCAAACCAAATCAATAGATCGGAGAAGAAATACGAAGCTATAATAATCATGCATAAAAGAGATCAAAGAAGACTCAAATAATATTCATGGATAATCTGATCATAAACTCACAATTCATCGGATCCCAACAAACACACCGCAAAAAGTGATTACATCGGATAGAACTCCAAGAACATCGAGGAGAACATTGTATTGAAGATCAAAAAGAGAGAAGAAGCCATCTAGCTACTAACTATGGACCCAAAGGTCTGTGGTAAACTACTCACGCATCATCGGAAGGGCAGCAAGGTTGATGTAGAGCCCCTCCATGATCGAATCCCCCTCCGACAGAGTGCCGGAAAAGGCCTCCAGATGGGATCTCTCAATAACAGAGACTTGCGGCGGCGAAAAAAGTATTTCGTGGACTCTCCTGTTGGTTTCCCGATTTTAGAGTATTTATAGAGGTGGAATTAGGTCAAACGGAGCAGAGGTGGGACCACGAGGCACCAGGGTGCACCACCCCCCTGGGGTGCGACCTGGTGGCTTGTGGCCACCTCCTCTGTCTTATGGCCCTCTCCCAAAGCTTCTAGTGTCTCTTATGTCCAAAAAAAATCTCCAAACAGTTTCTTGGCATTTGGACTTTGTTTGGTACTGATATTCCAAAAAACCAAAAACAGGCAAAAAACAGCAACTGGCACTGGGCACTAAGTTAATAGGTTAGTCCCAAAAAATGATATATAATTGCTTGTAAATGTATATAAAACATCCAAGATTGATACTATAATAGCATGGAACAATAAAAAATTATAGATACGTTGAAGACGTATCAAGCATCCCCAAGCTTAATTCCTGCTCGTCCTCGAGTAGGTAAATGATAAAAACAGAATTTTTGATGTGGAATGCTACCTATCATATTCATCATATACTCTTTTCTTTTGTAGCATGGACATTTGGACTTGAATGATTCAAAGCAATAGTCTATAATTTGACATGAAGACATAAATACTCAAGCATACTAACAAGCAACCATGTCTTTCAAAATATCAACGCTAAAGAAAGCTATCCCTAGCCCATTATGCTCAATCATTGATCCATTCATGAAACACACTCAATATTAGCTACACCCAATGCACAAGTATGACAATAGTGCTCTCTAGTTGGTGCTTTGTAAGAGAAGATGGAGACTCAAAATAAAAATAAAAATTGCATAAAAGTAAATAGATAGGCCCTTCGCAGAGGGAAGCAGAGATTTGCAGAGGTGCCAGAGCTCAAGGTTTAAATTAGAGAGATAAAATTATTTTGAGAGGCATGCTTTTCCTGTCAACGAAAACGACCGAGAATTCCCAATATCTTCCATGCTAGACACATTATAGGCGGTTCCCAAACAGAAAATAAAGTTTATTTACTTTCCACCATTCTTTCACAATCCATGGCTAGCCGTATCCACTGGTGCCTTCCATACCAACACATTCCAAGGAATTTATTATTATCATCATATTATTATTATTTTTCATTTTGGGGCTGAGCATCCCTATTACCTGCCACTCTCTCATGCAATGACAAGTGAATAAATACTCATCGTGAGAATAACAAACCTAGCATGGAAAATATTGGCCACCCCCTACCGCTTCATGAGCAGTACGGGCACACAAAAAGGAAAATTATTTTGAAAAATTAGAGTTGGCACATACAAATTTACTTGGAACGGCATGGTAATACCGCATATAGGTAGGTATGGTGGACTCATTTGGCACAACTTGGGTTTAAGGAGTTGGATGCACAAGCAGTATTCCCGCTTAGTACAAATGAAGGCTAGCAAATAGATTGAGAAGCGACCAACCAAAAAGCGAAAACGGTCATAAACATGCATTGAACATAACTAACACCAAATAATGCACCATAAGTAGGATATAATTTCATTGCATAACTATTGACTTTATGTGCATGCATAGGGAATCACAAACCTTAACACCAATATTCTTACTAAATCACAATTATTCACTAACATGACTCACATATTATCATCTCCATATCGCAAAACTATTGCAAGGAACCAAACTTATCATATCCAATGATCTTTCATGAAAGTTTTTATTATATCCCTCTTGAATATTCATCACTTTGAGACCAAATTCATATCTTGTGCAAATTACCATTACTATTATCAACTCTCAAAAAGATATAAGTGAAGCATGAGAGTGTAAATATTTCTTCAAAATTTAATCTTATCAACTCTCAAAATTATATAAGTGAAGCACGAGAGTTCAAATATTTCTTCAAAATATAGCCACCACCGTGCTCAAAAAGATTTAAGTGAAGCACTAGAGCAACTGCCTAGCTCAAAAGATATAAGTGAAGCACATAGAGTATTCTAACAAATCATGATAAACGTGTGGCTCTCTCAAATAGGTGTGTCCAGCAAAGATGATTGTGACAAACTAAAAAGAAAACAACGCAAAGACTCATATAATACACGACGCTCCAAGCAAAACTCATGATATGTGACGAATAAAAATATAGCTCCAAGTAAAATTATTGATAGTTGGTAGAAGAAAGAGGGGATGCCTTCCGGGGCATCCCCAAGCTTTGTTGCTTGGGAGTCCTTGAATATTACCTTGGGGTGCCTCGGGCATCCCCAAGCTTAGGCTCTTGCCACTCCTTATTCCTTCATCCATCATGATCTCACCCAAAACTTGAAAACTTCAATCACACAAAACACAACAAAACCTTCGTGAGATCCGTTAGTATAACAAACAAATCTTTAACTTTAGGTACTGTAGTAAATTGATTTATATTTAATATCGGCATAATTCTACTGTACTCCAACTTCTCCATGACTCATACCCCCCGATACGATCCATAGATTCACCAAAATAAGCAAACTATGCAACAAAAACAGAACAGTCTGTAAAGATCTATTTAAAAGCCATACTTCTGTAACTCCAAAAATTCTGAAAAATTAGGACAACGTGGGAAATTCAGATACCAATACTGTGTAAAACTTTCAGATTTTTCTGACGCCTCAGTACAGAATTAAAATTCCATCACTGGACGCAAAACTTTCTGTTTTCCAAACAGCATCAATTATACTATCTTCCAAATCATCCCAAAGGCTTTACTTGGCACAAACACTAATTAAAACATAAAAACACAATCATAACAGTAGCATAATTGTTTGCACACAATAAAACAGAAATAAAAAGCAAAAATTTATTTTATTCATTGGGTCGCCTCCCAACAAGCGCTATTGTTTTATGCCCCTAGCTAGCCACAATGCATAGTTTCAAGTATTGTCATCTTTCAAGTTGATTCCATAAGTGGCCCTCATAATGGATTCATAGGGTGCTTTAATTCTTTTCCTAGGGAAGTGTTCCATCCCTTTCTTTAGTGGAAATTGAAATCTTATATTACCCTCTTTCATATCAATAATAGCACCTATAGTTCGAAGAAAAGGCCTACCAAGTATTATGGGGCAAGAAGGATTGCATTCAATGTCAAGAACAATAAAGTCCACGGGCACATAATTTCTATTTGCAAGAATATGAACATCATTTATTCTACCCAATGGCTTTTTAATAGTGGAATCCGCAAGATGCAAATTAAGAGAACATTCATCTATATTGGTAAAACCTAGCACATCACATAGAGATATTGGAATTGGGGAAACGCTAGCACCCAAATCACATAAAGCATTGCACTCATAATTTTTAATTTTAACTTTAATGGTGGGTTCCCACTCATCATATAATTTTCTAGGAATTGAAATTTCTAGTTCTAGCTTTTCTTCTAACGCTTTCATCGTCGCTTCTACAATGTGTTTAGTAAAAGCCTTATTTTGTTCATAAGCGTTGGGTGAATTTAGCATGGATTGTAGCAAAGAAATACATTCAATCAAAGAACAACTATCATAATTAAAGTCTTTGTAATCCAAGAGAGTGGGCACATCGCTAGTTAAAGTTTTTACCTCTCCAAACCCACTTTTAATTTTTTCATCAAGATTTTCACCCTCCGAATTATGGGAACGCCTTCTAGCTAAGGTTGACTCTTATTCAGTCCCCTTTTCATCAAGTTTTATATTGCTAAACAAGGAATCAATAGATGAAACACCAATCATTTTAATATCCTCATCATTACTAGATAGAAACCGGGAGGAATTGCTTTTTCTAAAAATTCTCGTTTAGCTTTTAGCATAGCGGTTCTTTTCTTACTCTCATCCATGGAGACATATAAAGGTTTAATTGATTCATTAATATCAATTTTGGGTGGCAAAAATTTAGTCTTAAGATTTTCCACATCATGAATAATTCTATCAATGCTCCTAGACATATCATCAAGTTTACTCAATTTTTCTTCTATCGTAGTGTTGAAAACTTTTTGAGCATTAATAAATTCTTTAATATTAATTTCAAGATCAGAGGGAATCCTATTAGTATTATTATAAGAATTACCATAGGGATTGCCATAATTATTAGAGGAATTTCTAGGAAACGGCCTAGGATTAAAATTACCTCCATAAGCATTACTATTAAAATTGTTTCACGAGACAAAATTCACATCTACGGGATCATTATTTTGCTCAATCAAGGTGGATAAAGGCACATCATTAGGATCAATAGAAGTATTTTTGCTAGCAACCAATTTCATAAGCGCATCAACTTTATCACTCAAAGTACTAATTTCTTCAACAGAATTCACTTTTTTACTAGTAGGAACTCTTTCAGTATGCCATTGTGAATAATTTGCCATAATATTATCAAGAAATTTAGTAGCTTCTCCCAATGTAATCTCCATAAAAGTACCACCCGCGGCGGAATCTAAAAGATTTCTAGAAACAAAATTTAATCCCGCATAAAAAATTTGTATGATCATCCACAAATTTAAACCATGAGTAGGGCAATTTCATATCATTAATTTCATCCTTTCCCAAGATTGGGCAACATGTTCATGATTAAGTTGCTTGAAATTCATAATTTGATTTCTAAGGGAAATAATTTTCGCGGGAGGAAAATTCTTGGTAATGAAAGCATCTTTACACCTATCCCAAGAATCGATACTATTTCGTGGCAAAGATGAAAACCAAATTTATGCACGATCCCGCAATGAGAACGGGAACAATTTTAATTTCACAATATCATTATCCACATCTTTTTTCTTTTGCATATCACACAATTCTACGAAAGTGTTAAGATGGGATGCATCATCTTCATTAGGACTACCAGAAAATTGTTCTTTCATAACAAGATTTAACAAAGCGGCATTAATATCACAAGTCTCCGCACTAGCGGCGGGAGGAACAATCAGAGTACTAATAAAATCATTATTATTAGTATTGGAAAAATCACATAATTTTGTATTTTCTTGAGACATCGTGGCTACGCAAAAAAGATAACAAGCAAGCAAAGAAGCAAATAAGAAAAAGGCAAACAGAAAATATTTTTGTATTTTTGTAAAAAAAAAAATTAGAAGTGGGGGAGATGAAAACGAGAGGCAAAGGCAAATAAAATAAATGCAAGGAGATGAAAGTTTATGCGTAGGTACTTGATAGATGTTGATCATGTCTCCCCGGCAACGGCGCCAGAAATTCTTCCTGCTACTTGTGAGCTGCGTTGGGATTTCCCCGAAGAGGAGGGGATGATGCAGTACAGCAGAGATAAGTATTTCCCTCAGTTATGAAACCAAGGTTATCAATCCAGTAGGAGAATCATATAACAACTCATTAGCAGCACCTGCACACAAAATAACAAATCCTCGCACCCAACGCGAACAAGGGGTTGTCAATCCCTTGGCGGTTAATTGCAAGATTAAATTGTATGGTGATAGATAGATAAATCAAACAAAAATAAAAAATAAAATAAATAAAGTAAAATTGCAGCAAGGTATTTTTGGGATTTTCAATATATGATAAAAGTAGACCCGGGGGCCACAGTTTTCACTAGAGGCTTCTCTCTTGAAAATAGCATACGGTGGGTAAACAAATTACTGTTGGGCAATTGATAGAAAAGCAAATAATCATGACGATATCCAAGGCAATGATCATGTATATAGGCATCACGTCCAAGACAAGTAGATCGAAACGATTCTGCATCTACTACTATTACTCCACACATCGACCGCTATCCAGCATGCATCTAGAGTATTAAGTTCATAAAGAACGGAGTAACGCCTTAAGCAAGATGACATGATGTAGACAAAGTAAACTCACGCATGAATAAACCCCATCTTTTTACCCTTAATAGCAACGATACATACGTGTCATGTCCCTTTCTGTCACTAGGATTGAGCACCGCAAGATCTTACCCATTACAAAGCACCTCTCCCATTGCAAGATAAATCAATCTAGTTGGCCAAACCAAATCAATAGATCGGAGAGAAATACGAAGCTATAACAATCATGCATAAAAGAGTTCAAAGAAAAATCAAATAATATTCATGGATAATCTGATCATAAACTCACAATTCTTCGGATCCCAACAAACACACCGCAAAAAGTGATTACATCGGATAGAACTCCAAGAACATCGAGGATAACATTGTATTGAAGATCGAAAAGAGAGAAGAAGCCATCTAGCTACTAACTATGGACCCGAACGTTTGTGGTAAACTACTCACGCATCATTGGAAGGGCAGCAAGGTCGATGTAGAGCCCCTCCGTGATCGAATCCCCCTCTGGCAGAGTGCCGGAAAAGGCCTCCAGATGGGATCTCTCAAGAACAGAGACTTGCGGCGGCGGAAAAAGTATTTCGTGGACTGTCCTATAGGTTTCCCGATTTTAGAGTATTTATAGAGGTGGAATTAGGTCAAACGGAGCAGAGGTGGGCCCACGAGGCACCAGGGCGCGCCACCCCCTGGGGCGCGCCCTGGTGGCTCGTGGCCACCTCCTCTGTCTTCTGGCCCTCTCCCGAAGCTTCTAGTGTCTCTTATGTCCAGAAAAAAATCTCCAAAAAGTTTCGTGGCATTTGGACTTCGTTTGGTACTGATATTCTGAAAAACCAAAAACAGGCAAAAAACAGGCAAAAAACAGCAACTGGCACTGGGCACTAAGTTAATAGGTTAGTCCCAAAAAATGATATATAATTGCTTGTAAATGTATATAAAACATCCAAGATTGATACTATAATAGCATGGAACAATAAAAAATTATAGATACGTTGGAGATGTATCACGTATCACCATCACTTTTATCATCATTATCTATCTTAGTTCGATCCTTAGTTATTTCGTGAATTAGAAGAATAAAGTTTTAGTATGATTTAGTTTCGAGTGCTTGCTTTGGGATCTACCTATCTATGTAATCGAGTGTGAAAGTTATATAATAAAGAGTAGTTTGAGTTGACTGTTTTGCTTTTTGTTGATCCAATCTTAGAAATAAAATAAAAAGAATAAAAAGTAAGATCATATGCTAACCCCATGGGGAGTGATGACTTCACATAAAAGAAGTATAATTGATAAAACTTGTTGGAAGTTAACAAACATAGCATTGGTCATTGTTGCAATTCATGAAAAAGTAATAAAGGAAGAAAGGTCTCACATATAAATATACTATCTTGGACATCTTTTATGATTGTGAGCCCCCATTAAATATTCTATGTCAAATAGTTGACGTTGGACAAGGAAGACAACGTAATGAGATATGTTTGCTTACATTCACATAGAAGTTATATTGTTTTGGATCCTCTAACATGTGGTGCTTGCTCCCTATCTTTTGCTAGCCAAAATTCCGTACTAAGTAGAGATACTACTTGTGCATTCAAAACCCATAAACCCAGTTTCATGTCATGAGAGTCCACCATATCTACCTATGGATTGAATAAGATCCTTCAAGTAAGTTGTCATCGGTGCAAAGCAATAAAATTTGCTCCTAAATATGTATGAACTTTTATTGTATGGGAAAATAAGCTTTGTACGATCTTGTGATGGTGGAGGAATAAAATCGATCGCTATCACAAGGGGCCATATACAGTGACATTCCTTTGCATTAAGAGTTTGCACATCCAAAAACAAAAGCGCATGACAACCTCTGCTTCCCTCTACGAAGGGCCTATCTTTTACTTTATGTGTTTACTTTTATGCAAGAGTCAATAGTATTCTCTTCTATTCCGTTTTATTTTCTCTCTTGGCAAGCATCATGTGGTGGGGATAGATCCAGGCATATATATCCAGTTGGATGTAGGTGATCATGAGTAATTACTGTTGACATTACCCTTGAGGTAAATATGTTGGGAGGCGAAATTATAAGCCCCTATCTTTCTATGTGTCTGATTGAAACTTTTCCTCCATAAGTATGCCGTGAGTGTCAGCAATCATAGAAGACTAAATGATAGTTGAGTATGTGAACTTGCTAAACAAAGCTCTTACATAGACTCTTCCTGATAATATGATGAATTTCAATTGCTTCAGTGACTGAGATCATAGTTTGTTAGTTTTCAATATGGTTTATGGTTCATACTTTAACCTATGAATGAATTGTCACTTTTTCATGAGAAGTTTTATGATGATATATTGCTGTTATAATAATGATCATGATGCTTTCATGTCCGTATTTTGTTTTATCGACACCGCTCTCTCTAAACATGTGGTCATGATTATCGATTTCGGCTTTCGCTAGAGGACAAGCGAGGTCTAAGCTTGGGGGAGTGATAACCCACAAGTATAGGGGATCGCAACTGTTTTTTTGGGTAGTATTTCACCCAGATTTATTGATTCGACACAAGGGGAGCCAAAGAATATTTGTAAGTATTAGCAGTTGAGTTGTCAATTCAACCACACCTGGAGATAAAATATCTGCAGCAGAATATTTAGTAGCACAGTAATATGATAGTTTTGATAGCAGTAGCAACAGTAACAATAGTAACGGCAACAGTAACAGTAGCAGTTTGTAGCAAGTGTAAAGCAGTAGCAACAAAGTAACTTAGCAGAAACCAATACGACAAAGTCGTAGGCATTGGATCGGTGATGATAATTATGTTGGATGATATTCATCATATAACAGTCACAACCTAAGGCGATACACAATAGCTCCAATTCATCAATGTAATGTAGGCATGTATTCCGTATATAGTCATACGTGCTTATAATAAGAACTTGCATGACATCTTTTGTCCTACCCTCCCGTGGCAGTGGGGTCCTTAAGGAAACTAAGGGATATTAAGGCCTCTTTTTAATAGAGAACCGGAACAAAGCATTAGCACTTAGTGAATACATGAACTCCTCAAACTACAGCAATCACCGGAAAGAATCCCAATTATTGTCACCTTGGGGTATGCGGATCATAACACGTAATAGGTGCATATAACTTGCAAGATAGGATCAAGAACACAAATATATTCATGAAAACATAAAGGGTTCAGATCTGAAATCATGGCACTCGGGCCCTAGTGACAAGCATTAAGCATAGCAAAGTCATAGCAACATCAATCTCAGAACATAGTGGATACTAGGGATCAAAGCCCTAACAAATTGACTCGATTACATGATAAATCTCATCCAACCCATCACCGTCCAGTAGGCCTATGAAGGAATTACTCACGCCCGGTCGTGAGCATCATGAAATTGGTGATGGAGGATGGTTGATGATGACGACGGCGTCGAATCCCCCTCTCCGGAGCCCCGAACGGACTCCAGATCAGCCCTCCTGATGAAGAACAGGAGGTGGCAGCGGCTCCGTATCGTAAAACATGATGAAACTTCTTCTCTTATTTTTTTCTCGGGGAAAGTGAATTTATTGCGTTGGAATTAGGTCAGACGGCCGCCTGTAGGCCCCACAAGGCATCAGGGTGCGCCCTAGGGGGGTCGCGCCCTGTTGCCTTGTGAGCAACAGGTGGCCCCTCTTCTGTTGATTCTTGCGCCAATATTTTTTATATATTCCATAAAAATTCTCCAAAAAGTTTCGTCCAATTCCGAGAACTTTGATTTCTGCACAAAAACAACACCATGGTAGTTCTGCTGAAAACAGCGTCAGTCCGGGTTAGTTTCATTCAAATCTTGCAAATTAGAGTCCAAAACAAGAGCAAAAGTGTTTGGAAAAGTAGATACGACGGCGACGTATCAACTCCCCCAAGCTTAACTCATTGCTTGTCCTCAAGCAATTCAGTTGACAAACTGAAAGTGATAAAGAAAAACTTTTACGAACTCTTTTGTTCTTGTATCCGTATATAAGCTTAAATAGTACCCAGGTTTTCAGCAAAGATCATGAACTAACCATGCTCATAATAACACTTAGGAATTATATTTACTCATATCAATGGCATAATCAACTAGCGAGCAATAATAACATATCTCAAATGTCAACAATTTATCAAAACAATCATGATATAATATGATAACATGGTATCTCGCTAGCCCTTTCTGAGACCGCAAAACATAAATGCAGAGCACCTCCAAAGTTCAAGCAGCGACTAAACATTGTAATTCAGGGTAGAAGAGATCCAGTCATGATGCACACAACATTAACTATACTCAATGCATAAGGATGACAATCGTGCTCTCAGGATTGGCGCTTAGTGCAAGAAGGTGAGACTCAACAACAAAAGTAAAATAACATAAAGTAAATAACATAAAAGTAAATAGATAGGCCCTTCGCAGTGGGAAGCGGGGATTTGTAGAGGTGCCAGAGCTCGAAGCTTAAATCAGAGATGAAAAATAATTTTGGGAGGTGTACTTTTCCTGTCAACGTCACGACCGAGAGTTTTCAATATCTTCCATGCTAAACACATTATAGGCGGTTCCCAAGCAAAAAGGTAAAGTTTACTCCCCCTCCACCATACCAACACAAGCCATGGCTAGCCGAAACCTCGGGTGCCCTCCATACCAACAACTTTCTGGGGGAGTTTGTTTGCATTATATATTTTCGATTTTGAGCATAGGACTGGGCATCCCAAATACCAGCCTCTCTTGTGTAATGACAAGTGAATAAACACTCATCTCAAGAATAACCCGCTTAGCATGGAAGATATTGACCGCCCCCTGTCGCTCCATGAGCGGTACGGGCACACAAAACAGATGTTCGTTTGAATGTTTAGAGGTGGCACATGCAAATTTACTTGGAGCAGCAGAGTAATACCACATATAGGTAGATATGGTGGACTCATCTGGAACAACTTTGGTTTAAGGATTGTGGATGCACAAGCAGAATTCCCGCTTAGTACAAGTGAAGGCTAGCAAATAGGTTGAGAAGCGACCAACTAGAGAGCGAAAACGGTCATGATCATGCATTCAGAATAATTAACATTGAATACTAGCATGAGTAGGATATAGACACCCAGAACATAAATATCATGGAGGCTATGTTGGTTTTGAATCAACTACATGCATGAACATGTGCCAAGTCAAGCCACTTGAAACATTCAGAGGAGGATACCATATTAACGTACTACATCATAACCATTTTAATGCATGTTGACATCCAAGATAAATCATTATCCACTCCTAGCTACTTAAGCATGGCATGAGCAACTATAATCTCTAATTGTCATCACAAACATGTTTACTCATAATATGTTGAATCATGGATACTGAGTTAAACATATTTACAAAAACAAAAACAAGAAGAGTTCATACCAGCTTTTCTTTGCCACAGTCACTTCATCAAATCATCATCATTATTGCCTTTCACTTGCACGACCGAATGATGTGAAAATGATAATAGTGCAAGTGTGCCGTGGACTAGGCTGGAAACTGCAAACATTTTATTCAAGGGAGAACCCAATTGGTAATATTGGCTCTTCGTTAGATCAACAATAGAGCATATGAGAGCCACTCAACATTTTCATCGTGGTCTTCTCCCTACGATGACTCAACGAAAAGAAATTCAGAGAAACACACTGAAATATTTTTGGAGTTTTTAGTTTTTCTGAAGGAAAGCAAATTAACGAAGAAAAACGAAAAGCGAGAAAAACTATTTAAACGGGAGAACTCCCAACAAGCAAAAGAAGAAACGAGAAATATTTTTGGGTTTTCTTTTAATACTACAAACTAACAAATGGTAAAGAAAAACTAAAAAGAAGCGAGAAATATTTTTGGGTTTTTGAAGTTTTTCAAACACAGAAGAAGAAAGCGGAAATAAAACTAACAAGGATATACAATGAAAAAGTATGAACACCGACAACTGAAATGAATGTGCGAACATGAATGTAATGTCAGTGAGAGATACGTACTCCCCCAAGCTTAGGCTTTTGGCCTAGCTTGGTCTACTGCCATGGCTGTCCAGGATAATATTCGAAGTGGTAGCTCGTGGAGGCGTTCTGGGCCGCCTCCTCAGCCAGACGGGCAGCTTCAACTGCCGTGTTGTACTCGTGCACCTCATTCTCATGAAGAAAATATCTCTGATTGTTCTGGAAATCAAAGAGGGCAGGAGCAGGCAAAATAACAAACACAGAACGATATTTATCGAATATTAAGTTATAGTCATATCTGCGAGTGTTGCGCTTAATAAACTCATGGTTCTACATTGCCTCAAAATTCAAATATTTATCAGGTAAAAGAGGATCATTAGGCCTGGGTGAGACCCCTAGCCTTGCAGCTACTCGGGAGGCATAAATTCCTCCATACAAATCACCATTACCCGAGTTGCGGTGCAACCTACGTGCAACAATGGCCCCAAGATTATAATGTTTATTACCCGTTAAAGCAGTGTAAATAAGGCTCAGGTCGGGGGCACAAAGTGCGCTACAGTCTTGTTTACCAACAATGCATTTCCCATTAAAAAGTGCAAAGTACCGAATAGAGGGAAAATGGATGCTTTTTATTCTAGCTTGCGTGACTCCCATATCCTCACCATTGAAAAGACTGTTGAGAAACAGTTCATAATCAGATTGTCGAGGTTCGCTAAGTGAACCCCAAAATTGAATTTTGCAGGCATCACATAATTCTTCTAGAGACATACTATAGGATCTATCATAAAGATGAAATAAAACTCTAGAAGTACGGGGGTGATACTCAAAATTTTGAGTGAATGAATGAGTAAGGTTGTAGTGCTGCGGTGGCTTATTTGCGATGAAGGCGGAGAGCTCGGTGTTGTGAATATATTGATCAAATTCTTCCTTGATGCCTGCACCTAGCATGAACTCGTTGCACGGCCATCGACATGATTTTGCTTCGGCACCCTGCACCGAACTTGCCCTTGGTTCAACATATGATTGGTGTGCTGGGCTTTGACTCGATGATGCTTCAGATGACCTCCTCCTTGAAGAACTCCTCCTGAAAATGTTCATATTCCTACAAACAAATTTCTGAAAAATTTTGGACAACAAAAAGAAGTTAACAAAACTTCACAAGATTGATAGCAACTACTCATACAAAGTGCCTAGAGGCTATATCAAGCAACATGCAAGCTCATTTTCAGTAGCACCAATAGCAGCAATTTATGCAACATATAATCCACTAAAGCAAAAACAAATTGGAGCAATGGGAGAGCCACATACCAAGGAGCAATCCCTCAAAACAATTTCGGAAACGGAGCTCCGAGCAAAGAGATCGAAAATCTCAGGTTTGGGAGAAAGAACACGAGAGAGAGAGCTACCACGATTTTTTTTCTAGAGGTAGGAGATGAAGTGGGCTGAATAGATAAGTGAGTGGGTCCCTGTGGGACCCACAAGGCATCTTGGTGCGCCCTGGGGGGTGGCCGCGCCCTGTTGCCTTGTGGGCAACAGGTGCACCCCCCCTGGGTTGTTCTTAGTGCCAAAAATTCTTATATATTCCAGAAAAAATCATGTTAAAATTTTATTGCATTCTGAGCACTTTTATTTTTGGGCCATTTTTTATTGCACGGATAATTCAGAAAACAGGATAATCATGGCATTTTATTTTATTTAAACTAAAAATAACAGAGAGCAAACTAAGATTACATAAAGTTGTGCTTACTAAATTCATCAACCACATGCCCTTCAAAAAGAATCTATTAATAAGGTTGATCAAGTCTTATTAACAAACTATTTCCGAGTGACGTGAAACCAAAGAATTTTCGTATAATACTAAGTTACCTCAACGGGGATATGCATCTCCCCAACAATAAGAATTTCATATTTCTTTTTGACAGCAGGAAGAGGAAATTTGAATCCCCCAATAGTGATTGTCGAAACCTTCTCAATACAATTTATATCATTCACTGAAGTTTGTTTCTTCGGGAAATAAACTGTATGCTCATTACCATTCACATGAAAAGGGACCTTACTTTTGTTGCAATCAATAAGAGCCCCTGCAATGTGCAAAAAGGGTCTACCAAGGATAATCGACATGTTGTCGTCCTCGGGCATATCAAGTATAACAAAGTCCGTTAAGATAGTAACATTTGCAACTACAACGGGAACATCCTCGCAAATTCCAATAGGTATAGCAGTGGATTTATCAGCCATTTGCAAGGATATTTCAGTAGGTGTGAGTTTATTCAAATCAAGTCTTCTATATAAAGAGAAAGGCATAACACTAACACCAGCTCCGAAATCACATAAAGCAGTTTTAACATAGCTTCTTTTAATGGAGCATGGTATAGTAGGTATTACTGGATCTCCTAACTTTTTAGGTACTCCACCCTTAAAAGAATAATTTGCAAGCATGGTGGAGATTTCAGCTTCCAGTATCTTTCTTTTATTAGTGACAATATCTTTCATATATTTAGCATAGGGAGACATTTTCAACATATCAATCAAGCGGGTGCGTAAAAAGATAGGTCTAAGCATTTCAACAAAGCGCTCAAAATCTTCATCATCCTTATTTTTAGATGGTTTGGTAGGAAAAGGCATAGGTTTTTGAACCCATGGTTCTCTTTCCTTTCCATGTTTTCTAGCAACAAAGTCTCTTTTATCATATCTTTTGTTCTTAGGATGTGGGTTATCAAGATCAACAGAAGGTTCTATTTCTACATCATTGTCTGGTGAGCATCAACATGATCATCATTATCATTATCATTGTCATTATCATTATCATTAGGTGTATGTTCATTACCAGATTGTGTCTCAGTATTAGAAATAGAAGCATCATTATGATTCTCAGGAGGTTTTTCTATCTCAGGTTCACTAGGAGCAAGCAAGGTTTTATCATTTCTCTTTTTCTTCTTAGGTGAACTAGGTGCATCAATATTATTTCTTTATGAGTCTTGTTCAATTCTTTTAGGATGACCTTCAGGATACAAGGGCTCCTGAGTCATCCTACCTCCTCTAGTAACAACTCTAACATCATGGTCATTCTTTTTATTATTCATCTCATCAAGCAAATCATTTTGTGACTTAGCAATTTGTTCTAACTGAGTCTGAACCATAGAAGCATGTTTACTCAACCATTTAAAATCATTAGCAGTTCTAAACATCAAATCACTCAAGCTTTCAATCATGATGGCATTCCATTTTAGTTGATTGCTAACATACATATTAAAGTGTTCCTGTTTAATGATGTAATTATCAAATTCATACAGGCATTGACTAGGAGATTTATTATACAGAATATCACCTTCATCAAATATAGTGAGAGAATTTACCTCCACTACCTATGTCGGGATATCAAGTCCGTGTATTTCTTCAATAGGTGGTAGATTCTTAACATCTTCAACTTTTATACCTTTTTCCTTCATAGATTTCTTAGCTTCTTGCATATCTTCTGGACTGAGGAATAGAATACCTCTCTTCTTCGGAATTGGCTTAGGTGGTGGTTCAGGAAGTGTCCACTCATCAGCATTTCTCAATATATTATTCAATAGTACTTCAGCCCGTCCAACAGTTCGTTCCCTGAAAACACAACCAACACAACTATCTAGGTAGTCCCTAGAAGCATCGGTTAGTCCATTATAAAAGATATCAAGTATTTCATTTTTCTTAAGAGGATGATCAGGCAAAGCATTAAGTAACTGGAGAAACCTCCCCCAAGCTCGAGGGAGATTCTCTTCTTCAATTTGCACAAAGTTAAATATTTCCTGTAAGGCAGCTTGTTTCTTATGAGCAGGAAAATATTTTTCAGAGAAGTAATATATCATATCCTGGGGACTACGCACACAATCAGGAGCAAGAGTATTAAACCATTTCTTAGCATCACCCTTTAATGAGAAAGGTAACAACTTAAGAATATAGTACTAGCGAATTTTTTCCTCATGAGAAAATAGGGTGGCAATATCATTCAACTTAGTAAGATGTGCCACAACAATTTCAGTTTCATAACCATAAAAAGGATCAGATTCAACCAAAGTAATTAACTCAGGATCGACAGAGAATTCATAATCCTTATCGGTAACAAATATGGGAGAGGTAGCAAACTTAGGATCATATTTCATTCTCTCTCTCATAGATTTTTCTTTCATTTCAGCAAGCAATTTTATAACCTCATCTCTATCATTACAAGCAAGAATTGCTCTAGCTTTCTCTCTATCAAAAACATGACCATCAGATGTTTCAGGTATTTCAACTCTAGTAGGAGAGCTAGGATAATAGGTGAATCATAATTCTCAAGAGTTTCAACATTTTCAGTTTCTTTAGCTTTAGCAATTTGTTCATCAAGAAATTCACCAAGTGGCACAGTATTATCAAGCATAGTACTAGCATCATCATAAGTATCATTCATAGCAGAAGTAGTATCATCAATAACTTGCGACATATCAGAATGAATAAAAGGTGGCGGTGTCGCACGTCTACTCAAAACAGAAGGTGAATCAAGTGCAGAGTGTGATGGCAGTTCCTTACCTCCTCTAGTCATAGAGGGGACGATCTTAGTCTTAGCGTCTTTCAGATTCTTCATAGTGATCAACAGATATAAATCCCAACTGACTCGGCAAATAGAGCTATGCTCCCCGGCAACGGCACCAGAAAAAGGTCTTTATAACCCACAAGTATAGGGGATCGCAGTTTTCACGGGTAGTATTTCACCCAGATTTATTGATTCGACACAAGGGGAGCCAAACAATATTTGCAAGTATTAGCAGTTGAGTTGTCAATTCAACCACACCTGGAGATAAAATATCTGTAGCAGAATATTTAGTAGCACAGTAATATGATAGTTTTGATAGCAGTAGCAATAGTAACAATAGTAACAACCACAGTAACAGTAGCAGTTTGTAGCAAGTGTAAAGCAGTAGCAACAAAGTAACTTAGCAGAAACCAATACGAGAAAGTCGTAGGCATTGGATCGGTGATGATAATTATGTTGGATGATATTCATCATATAATAGTCACAACCTAAGGCGATATACAATAGCTCCGATTCATCAATTTAATGTAGGCATGTATTCCGTATATAGTCATACGTGCTTATAATAAGAACTTGCATGACATCTTTTGTCCTACCCTCCCATGGCAGCGTGGTCCTTAAGGAAACTAAGGGATATTAAGGCCTCCTTTTAATAGAGAACCAGAACAAAGCATTAGCACTTAGTGAATACATGAACTCCATAAACTACGGCAATCACCGGAAAGAATCCCAATTATTGTCACCTTGGGGTATGCGGATCATAACACGTAATAGGTGCATATAACTTGCAAGGAAGGATCAAGAACACAAATATATTCATGAAATATAAAGGGTTCAGATCTGAAATCATGGCACTCAGGCCCTATTGACAAGCATTAAGCATACCAAAGTCATAGCAACGTCAATCTCAGAACATAGTGGATACTAGGGAACAAAGCCCTCACAAATTGACTCGATTACACGATAAATCTCATCCAACCCATCACCGTCCAGCAGGCCTACGAAGGAATTACTCACGCCCGGTGGTGAGCATCATGAAATTAGTGATGGAGGATGGTTGATGATGACAACGGCGTCGAATCCCCCTCTCCGGAGCCCCGAACGGACTCCAGATCAGCCCTCCTGATGAAGAACAGGAGGTGGCGGCGGCTCAGTATCGTAAAACGCGATGAAACTTCTTCTCTTATTTTTTTCTCGGGGAAAGTGAATTTATAGCGTTGGAATTAGGTCAGACGGCCGCCTGTGGGCCCCACAAGGCATCAGGGCACGCCCTAGGGGGTCGCTCCCTGTTGCCTTGTGAGCAACAGGTGGACCCTCTTCTGTTGATTCTTGCGCCAATAATTTTTATATATTCCATAAAAATTCTCCAAATAGTTTCGTCCAATTCCGAGAACTTTGATTTCTGCACAAAAACAACACCATGGTAGTTCTGCTGAAAACACCGTCAGACCGGGTTAGTTTCATTCAAATCATGCAAATTAGAGTCCAAAACAAGAGCAAAAGTGTTTGGAAAAGTAGATACGACGGAGACGTATAAGGGAGTTGATACATCCAATTTGCATCATGATTTCCTACTGTTATTTATTATGTTTTTTATCATTATTTCATTTTATGATACATTTCTTATACCTTTTTTCTCTTATTTTGCAAGATTCACATGAAGAGGGAGATTGCCGATAGCTGGAATTCTAGGCCGGAAAGGGGTGAAACAGAGATAGCTATTCTGCACAACTCCAAATGATCTGAAAATTTGCGAAGAATTATTTTGGAATATATAAAAAATACTGGCGAAAGAATTACCAGGAGGGGGCCCACTAGGAAGCCAAAAGCCTGGGGGCGCGCCCCCCGAGCTTGTGGGACCCCTGGCAGCCCTCCGGCCCCCTCCTTCTGCTATATGAAGCCATTTTCCCTAGAATAAAATCAAAAGAAGACTTTCGGGATGAAGCGCCGCCGTCTCGAGGTGGAACCTGGGCAAGAGCTATTTTGCTCTCCGGCGGAGTGATTCCGCCGGGGATACTTCCCTCCGGGAGGGGGAAATCGAAGCCATCGACATCACCAACGATCCTCTCATCGTGGGAGGACCAATCTTCATCAACATCTTCACCAGCACAATATCATCTCAAACCCTAGTTCATCTCTTGTATTCAATCTTTGTCTCAAAACCTCAGATTGGTACCTGTGGGTTGCTAGTAGTGTTGATTACATCTTGTAGTTGATGCTAGTTGGTCTATTTGGTGGAAGATTATATGTTCAGATCCTTAAGGATATTGAATACCCCTTTGATCTTGAACATGAATATGATTTGTGAGTAGTTACTTTTGTTCTTGAGGACATGGGAGAACTCTTGTCATAAGTAATCATGTGAATTTGGTATTCGTTCGATATTTTGATGATATGTATGTTGTTGCTTCCTTTAGTGGTGTCATGTGAACGTTGACTACATGAAACTTCACCATGTTTGGGCCTGAGGGAAGGCATTGTGGAGTAGTAATTAGATGATGGGTTGCTAGAGTGACAGAAGCTTCAACCCTAGTTTATGCGCTATTCCGTAAGGGGCTGATTTGGATCCATATGTTTCATGCTATGGTTACATTTATCTTAATTCTTCTTTCGTAGTTGCGGATGCTTGCGACAGGGGGTAATCATAAGTGGGAGGATTGTTCAAGTAAGAACAGCACCCAATCACCGGTCCACCCACATAGCAAATTATCACAGTAGCGAACGCGAATCAAACAAGCATGATGAAAGTGACTAGATGAAATTCCCATGTGTCCTCAAGAACGCTTTGCTTATTATACGAGTTCGTTCCGGCTTGTCCTTTGCTATAAAAAGGATTGGGCCACCTTGCTGCACTTTTGTTACCGTTACTACTTGTTACTTGTTATGAATTACACTGCTATCAAACTATCTGTTACCTACAATTTCAGTGCTTGCAGAGAATACCTTGCTGAAAGCCGCTTGTCATTTCCTTCTGCTCCTCGTTGGGTTCGACACTCTCACTTATCGAAAGGACTACGATTGATCCCCTTTACTTGTGGGTCATCACTAATCAATGGGCTATGGAGATGCCCATCAATTGATGTCAATGCGAGGAGTAGGGATTGCCATGCAACAGATGCACTAAGAGCTATAAGTGTATGAAAGCTCAAAATAAAAACTAAGTGGGGGTGTGCATCCAACTTCCTTGCTCATGAAGACCTCGGGCATTTGAGGAAGCCCATCATTGGAATATACAAGCCAAGTTCTATACTGAAAAATTCCCACTAGTATATGAAAGTGACAACATAGGAGACTCTCTATATGAAAAACATGGTGCTACTCTGAAGCACAAGTGTGGAAAAGGATGGTAACATTGCCCCTTCTCTCTTTTTCTCTCATTTTTTTGTTGGGCTCTTTTTGGCCTCTCTTTTTTTCTGTCCGGAGCCTCATCCCGACTTGTGGGGGAATCACAGTCTCCATCATCCTTTCCTCACTGGGACAATGCTCTAATAATGATGATCATCACACTTTTATTTACTTACAACTCAATATTACAACTCGATACTAGAACAAATACGACTCTATATGAATGCCTTTGGCAGTGTACTAGGATGTGCAATGATACTAGCGTAACATGTATGAAAATGATGAACGGTGGCTGAGCCACGAATACTATGTCAGTTATATGATCATGCAAAGCAATATGACAATGATAATGTGTGTCATATGAAAAGAACGGTGGAAGTTGCATGGCAATATATCTCGGAATGGCTATGGAAATGCCATAATAGGTAGGTATGGTGGCTGTTTTGAGGAAGATATAAAGAGGCTTATGTGTGATAGAACGTATCATATCACGGGGTTTGGATGCACTGGCGAAGTTTGCACCAACTTTCGAGGTGAGAAAGGGCAATGCACGGTACCGAAGAGGCTAGCAAATGGCGGAAGGGTGAGAGTGCGTATAATCCATGGACTCACATTAGTCATAAAGAACTCACATACTTATTGCAAAAGCCTATTAGCCCTCGAAGCAAAGTACTACTACGCATGCCCCTAGGGGGGAGGTTGGTAGGAGTTAACCATCGCGTGCCCCCGACCTCCACGCAAAGGTAGACAATCAATAATAAATCATGCTCCAACTTCATCACACTCAGGACTATACATGCATGCTTCGGGAATCACAAACCTTAACACCAATATTCTTACTAAACCACAATCATTCACTAGTACCTCCCACATATTACCATCTTAATATCGCAAAACTATTGCAAGGAATCAAACTTATCATATTCAGTGATCTACATGAAAGTTTTTAGTATATCCCTCTTGAATACCTATCATATTAGGACCAATTTCATAACCCGTGCATATTACCATTGCTAATTATTAGAATCTCAAAAAGATATAAGTGAAGCATGAGAGTGTAACTATTTCTTTAAAATATAACCACTGCCATTCTCTAAAAGATATAAGTGAAGCACTAGAGCAACTGCCTAGCTCAAAAGATATAAGTGAAGCACATCGAGTATTCTAACAAATCACGAATAATGTGTGTCCCTCTAAAAAAGGTGTGTTCAGCAAAGATGATTGTGGCAAACTAAAAAGCAAACAAAAGCAAGCAAACTATAACACAAGATGCTCCAAGTAAAACACATATCATGTGATGAATAAAAATATAGCTCCAAGTGATATACCGATAGATTGTAGACGAAAGAGGGGATGCCATCCGGGGCATCCCCAAGCTTAGACGCTTGGATCTTCCTTGAATATTACCTTGGGGTGCCTTGGGCATCCCCAAGCTTAGGCTCTTGCCGCTCCTTATTCCTTCATCCACCGTGATGTCACCCAAAACTTGAAAACTTCAGGACACAAAACTCAACAGAAACCTCGTGAGATCCGTTAGTATAACAAATAAATCTTAAACTTTAGGTAATGTTGTAAATTGATTCATATTTAATATTGGCATAATGCTACTGTACTCCAACTTCCCCATAGCTCATACCCCCCGATATGATCCATAGATTCATCAAAATAGGCAAACTATGCAACAAAAACAGAATCTGTATAAAACAGAACAGTCTGTAAAGATCTATTTAAAAGCCATACTTCTGTAACTCCAAAATTCTGAAACATTAGGACAACGTAAAAAATTAATACACCAATATTGTGTAAAAAATTCAGAATTTTATTACGCTCCAGTACAGAACCAAAAATCCAGCACTGGACTCAAAACTTTCTGTTTTCAAACAGCATCAATCATACTATCATCCAAATCATCCCAAAGGCATTACTTGGCACAAAAACTAATTAAAATATAAAAACTCAATCATAACAGAGGTGACATGTAGCGACCCGACCCAATACGGTCAAGTCTCTGTGCTTTCCGTGCCATCCCTGGATCAGTATGCTGGCACACACAGTACTTCGATGAAATACCATAACATCACATGTAAAATAAATACCGTAGATCCAGAGTATACCTTATATATGTCACAGCGGAAACATATCAATAGGGGTGTGGAGTCCCATCAACGCTAACGGCAAGTTGAGTGTAGACCGTAACCCTATATCGTCTCTTACTCGTCGTAGAAAATATCTGCAACATGATACGTTGCAGCCGTGTAGGTCAGTACATTGAATGTACCGGCAAGTCACAAGAGAGAACAGATAAATAAATCATCTATGCTATATGCAAATATGGCTGGTGGAGCTCTAAGTTAAAGTTTTGCGAAAAGTTGATTTTCCCTACAACAAAGGAGTCATATGCAAATATTACTACAAAGTTGGTTGTTAATGAGATGGTTTCGCCAACCAATTCTCATATCCCAAATTATTAATAATCCCACTCATTAATATTAATTGTGTTGAGAATGGCTGATAGTATCATCTCCGGTGCTCAAGCTGTCCGTGACCGGGGACACGGCTAATCGATTAGGTTTTAACTCTGTAGAGTTTTGTGCACTTTACCCACAAGAATCGTTCCCTCCTTTTATGTCCTCGCACTGCCGGGTGTTTGAGAACAGGACGAACGAAACATGGTCTTTCAGAGAGTTTCCCTGACCACAGACAGTGCTCATCCAACCCTACCGTTCGTCTACATCTGCTAGCAACTGTCCCGCCAGAGTCACAACTAAGATCAACCAAGCCAGAGCCCATAATGACTTGTGGCTGCACAGGTAAGCTTCTGGGCATGAAGTATTCTTCCGTCTCTTTGAGCCTGGGTGAAGCTTTCCGCAAGATGTCATGGCGCTTACCCATGCATCCCGGGGTCATCCACTGGGTTTTCCCACGATGCCCGTCGAACCGGGTCATCCACTGGGTTTTTCCCACGATGCCGTCTAAACCATCCTCCACCCAGAGGTATATTGAATTCTTGTCTCGAGTCTTGAAGTCTTGAGGTCTTGTAGATGCAGGCCTTGAAGTTGTCGTCATTGACGTAGTGTCCTCCTTCTCACACCACTCACGAGCACTCATACCAATCCCCGTCTACTATAGCGTAGCATTAAAATAATAACGTTCCCGGGGTTTAGTATCAGTGGTGTGGGTTCCTACCTCATGCTTCTACTCAACTACAAGATTCAGTATACTACTGGAGGAAATGGTGAAAAGGTGCACTAAATGCAATAAAACATAGGAATGAAAAATATGGTCAAAGTGAACTTGCCTGGTAAAAGTTGATGAAGATTATATCGCTCTCAGAAATAACTTGATAGAACTATTCATCACTCTCCGATGAAATCTATATTAATCAAACATTGCATTCATATAAGCAATCACATCTAGCAAGCAATTCTAACACTCAAAATAACAATCAACAAATAAAAGCAACAAATAAATCAATAAGAAAACCAAATAAAAACCCAAAGAAAACTTCAAAAGAAAACTATGAAGAAACTACTAAAGAAAACTCTATGACTTAACTACACAACAACAAAATAGTTTTTGTCCTAAGTAAAAACTTTACAGCAAAGAAAAATAATAAACTAATAAATAAACAGAAAGTAAAAAAATAAGTTTTATTAAATTAATAGATATAATTTTACTTAAAATTTTCATAGAAAAAAGAATCAACCTAAAAGCTATTATAAAACTCTAGTTATGATTTATACAGGTTTTAATACAAAACAAACAAAACAAAAAAATAGCAAAAATAATTTTAACTGAAATAAAAAGTGGCTACTGTTGACTAACAGAAATAATATATAATTTGTCAAAAGTGACAAAACAAAATACTTAAAAACAAATAAAAACTAAAGGAAAAATAAATAAAGCAAAACTATTCAAAATAGTATTGTTTTTGCAATAAATCAACTTTAAAATAAACGAAAAATAAATTTTGAAGTGCTACTTTATAAACAACAGATCTAGTGACAAGGTGCAAAAAGAATCAACTAAAAAATCTATTTTTAAACAAAAGATATAAGCAATTTAGTGTTTGAAGTAAATCTGTTCAAATTCAAATTTACAATTTTCAAACATAAAAACTTTTGGACTTAACAGAAACTATATAATTTTATGAAACCGTAGCAACTGGAATCACTCAATTTGGATAAGTAGATTGAGAGATATGATTTTTCTATGATTGGCTATTTTTCTGAAATTTGAATTACGGGATTAAAACTGAGCTCACACGTGTCATGTTTTGGTTGGCTGAAAAACTGTTTGCTCGGGAGTAACTAGAGGATGGCCGATACTTAGGAAATCTGGAGTTAGATTGACTAAAAGCTAGATCGGTTTAGATCTACAGTGAACCAATCGGTTAACAAAGTAAACTAACAAAAAAACCGATCTACAAAAAAAAAGAACATGTACAGAGAAGAACAGAGAGGGGAGGAGCTGTGCGTGCGTGCTTACAGAGAAGAGGGCGGGCGGTGTGACGGCGGCTCCGGCAAGCAAAAGCGGCGGTGGAGGAGGGGTTTGGGGGCTGTGCGTCGAGGGGGTTCACGGGGTGGTGGAGTTGGTCCTCGGGGACGCCGGTGCAGAGCGGGGCGAGTTTGTTTCTCCGGTGAACTCCCGTGCTCCGACGTCGGCGTACGAGCTCGAACGCGTTGCTGTGGTCGAGGAGACGGGAAACAAATGCTCCGATATGAAAGATCTTTATAGGCAAAAAGAGAAGGCCTCGGGTGGCTTACCGGAGTTGCAAACGGCCGGTGAACTTCGTTGTTTCCAGCGAGATTCGTTTTGTTCTCGTGGGTGGTACGGAAGGTTTTGGGTGAAGATTTTTGGGGGAATCGGTCGAGGAGGTCAGGGCCTATTTATAGGACATGATTTTAGAAGGAAAGAATCAACATAAAATCAAATCCCGGGGAGGAGAGGATTTGGTTCACGTTCTGTAAAGGAAAGAACAGAGAAGAAAGGAAGGAAGAAGAAAAGGAAAGAAAAATAAAAGGAAAGGGGAGGTGGGCTGGATCCACTAGGTGGGCCGCGGGGATTATTTCCTTTTAAAGGAAATCCCTTTCCTATTTTAAATAAAACAGACAAGAAAAGAAAAGAAATAAAATATCCTATAGGCATATTATATATTAAAATGATCATAAGAAAATAAGGCAAATAATGAACTATTTTTGAGGGGCAAATAAAATACTCACAAAATCTCGAAATTCAAAAAGTGCTACTGTTGCAATAAATCTAATAAAAATAATTTTTAAAATACCAAAATGATTTCAAATTTATTTTCTCCTAATTTTTCATTGAAGGGAATCATTTTACCCTTATTTCCATATATTTGTATTTAGGAGAAAAATAATTTGAATAAAAACAAAATGATTCTTTTAAACTTCCAACTCTATTTCTTATAATTTGAAGAAGTCATTTTATCTTCTCTCAAGAAAATCATTGAGTTGCATAAAGTTTCTGGTTTTAAAATATTTTCAAATGGAATTCAAATCTTTTCAAATCCCTTTTTCATTCCTTTAAATGGAAGAAGTCATATCATCTTCACTCTAGGGTTTTGTGTTTGAAATGAATTTGAATTCATTGAGATCAAAATGCAAAGTGAAAGTTTGGGAAAGTCATTTCATTCCCTCTCATTCAACTTTCAAAAGTTTCAATTTCACTCACTTTCAATCAATCAATCAAACAAACAATCAAAGAAACAATCATAATTATTTATTTAATATAACATTCCAAAATTTAAAATTTTGGGATGTTACACGACAATTGTGTAAACACACAAAACAGAACATAAAAGCAAAAAATTACGATACATATTGGGTTGCCTCCCAACAAGCTCTTTCTTTATAGCCATTAAGATAGGCTTGAGATTTCAATGATGCTCACATGAAAGATAATAATTGAAACACAAAGAGAGCATCATATAACATGTAACGACCACATTTAAGTCTAACATACTTCCTATGCATAGGCATTTTATAAGAAAACAATTTATCAAGACAAGCAATATCTAGCATATGCAAATAGTAAAAAATGAAGCATTAAAAATTTCAACACAAAGAGAGGTAATTTAGTGACATGAAAGTTTCTACAACCATATTTTCCTCTCTCATAATAATTGCATGTAGGACCATAATCAAATTCAACAATATAGCTATCATACAAAATATTCTCTTCATGATCCTTATGCATAAAAGTTTTATAGTCTTCCGAGATAGTGGGATTAACATCAACTAAAGTCATGACCTCTCCAAATCCACTTTTATCAAAAATTTCATAAGATTGAAAGTTCTCCAAATATGTGGGATTCTTTTTACCTAAAGTTAACACTCTTCCAAATCCACTTTCAATATTATTGCAAACATTATTATCAATAACATATTCATCATGAGCCTTAAATAAATTTTCAAGAACATAAGAAGCATTATCACCCCAATCATGATCATTACAATAAGTAGTGGACATGACCAAATTATCATCCCCAAGCTTGTAGCTTTGCATAGTATTAGCACAATTGACATAAATAGAATTTATAATAACATTATTGCAATCATGCTTTTCATTCAAGGAGTTATCATGAATCAATTTATAAACTTCTTCTTTTAGCACTTCATCGCAATTTTCAGATTCACGATTTTCAAGCAAAACTTCATAAAGATAATCAAGTAAACTCAACTCACTAGCAATTGGTTCATCATAATTGGATCGTTTGAAAAGATTAGCAAGTGGATGAGGATCCATATGTCTATATTTTTATTTTCATTGAGTCACACAATTATAGCTAGCAAACAAACAAGCAAACAAAAATATTTTTGTGTTTTTGCAATTTTTATGAGAAATGGGGGAGATGAAAACGAGAGGCAAATGCAGATAAAAAGGCAAATAAAAAGAACAACAAGTAGATGATAGTTTATGCGAAGGTACTTGATAGGTTTTGGTGATGTCTCCCCGGCAACGGCGCCAGAAATTCTTCCTGCTACTTGTGAACTGCGTTGGGATATCCCCGAAGAGGAGAGGATGATGCAGTACCGTAGAGATAAGTATTTCCCTCAGTTAAGAACCAAGGTTATCAATCTAGTAGGAGAACCACACAGAACCTCGTTAGCAGCACCTACACACACAAAAGCAAATACTTGCACCCAACGCAAACAAGAGGGTTGTCAATCCCCTTGGCGGTTACTTGCAAGGATTAGTTCTGATAGTGATAGATAGAAAAGTAAATTGCAAAATAAAAGAAAGGAAATAAAATTACAGCAACCTATTTTTGGATTTTAATATATGATAAAAGTAGACCCGGGGGCCATAGTTTTCAATAGAGGCTTCTCTCTCGAACGCATAGCATACGGTGGGTAAACAAATTACTGTAGGGCAATTGATAGAAAAACACATAGTTATGACGATATTCAAGGCAATGATCATGTATATAGGCATCACGTCCGAGACAAGTAGACCGACTGCTGCCTGCATTTACTACTATTACTCCACCCATCGACCGCTATCCAGCATGCATCTAGGGTATTAAGTTAATGAAAACAGAGTAACACCTTAAGCAAGATGACATGATGTAGACAAAGTAAACTCAAGCAATATTATTAAACCCCATCTTTTTACCCTTAATGGAAACAGTACAAATATGTGTCTTGTCCCTTTCTGTCACTGGGATATAGAACACCGCAAGACTGAACCCATCACAAAGCACCTCACCCATTGCAAGATAAATCAATCTAGATGGCCAAACCAAACGGATAGATCGGAGAGAAATACAAAGCTATACAAATCATGCATAAATAAGTTCAGAAAAGACTCAAATATTTCTCATGAATAATCTGATCATAAACCCACAATTCATCATATCCCAACAAACACACCGCAAAAGAAGATTACATCGAATAGAACTCCAAGGAGATCGAGGAGAACATTGTATTGAAGATCAAAGAGAGAGAAGAAGCCATCTAGCTACCAGCTATGGACTCGTAGGTCTATGGTAAACTACTCACACATCATCGGAAGGGCAGCAAGGTTGATGTAGAAGCCCTCCGTGATCGATTCCCCCTCCGGCAGAGTACCGAAAAAGGCCTCCAGATGGGATTGCGGAAGAATAGAGGCTTGCGGCGGCGGAAAAGTTATTCGAGGTGGCTTTCTGTTGGTTTCCCAATATTTGAGAATTTATAGAAGTGGAATTAGGTCAAACGGAGCCACGAGGGGCCCACAAGGCATCAGGGCGCCCCCTGGGGTCGCGCCCTGTTGCCTTTTCACCTCCTCGTGAGGCTTCTGGCCTCCTCCCGAAGCTTCCAGGGTCTCTTTTGTCCAGAAACAAATCATCAAAATGTTTCGTGGCATTTGGACTTCGTTTGGTACTGTTTTCCTGGAAATCCTAAAACAAGCAGAAAACTGCAACTGGCACTGGGCACTAGGTTAATAGGTTAGTCCCCAAAAAATGATATAAAATAGCATATTATTGCATATAAAACATCCAAGATTGATACTATAATAGCATGGAACAATCAAAAATTATAGATACGTTGGAGACATATCAGATCTCATCCGGGACTCCGAACAACATTCGGTTACCAACATCAAATATCCCAATACTGCTCTAGCGTCAACGAACGTTAAGCGTGCGACCCTGCTGGTTCGAGAACTATGTAGACATGACCGAGACACCTCTCCGGTCAATAACCAATAGCGGAACATGGATGCCCATATTGGTTCCCACATATTCCATGAAGATCTTTTATTGGTTGAACCACGATGTCGAGGATTCAGTTAATCCCGTATGCAACTCCCTTTGTCCATCGATATGTTACTTGCCCGAGATTCCATCATCGGTATCTCCATACCTAGTTCAATCTCGTTACCGGCAAGTCTCTTTACTCATTCCGTAATACAAGATCCCGTGACTAACTCATTAGCCACATTGCTTGCAAGCTCTTTACGATGTTATATTACAGAGAGGGCCCAGAGATATCTCTGCGTCATACGGAGTGACAAATCCCGGTCTCGATCCATGCCAACCCAACAGAAACCTTCGCAGATACCTGTAGAGCACCTTTATTATCACCCAATTACGAGGTGACGTTTGATAGCACACAAGGTATTCCTCCGGTATCCGGGAGTTGCATGATCTCATGGTCTTAGGAATAGATACTTGACATGAAGAAAGCTGTAGCAATAAACTTAAGAGATATGATCATATGCTAAGCTTATGGTTGGGTCTTGTCCATCACATCATTCTCCTAATGATGTGATCCCGTTATCAAATGACAACTCATGTCTATGGTTAGGAAACCTTAACCATCTTTGATCAATGAGCTAGTCTAATAGAGGCTCACTAGGGACACGGTGTTGTTTATGTATCCACACATGTATTTAAGTTTCCGGTCAATACAATTCTAGCATGAATAATAAACATTTATCATGAACAAGGAAATATGATAATAACCAATTTATTATTGCCTCTAGGGCATATTTCCAATAGTTTTCACCTCAATGACCTTAACATCCAGGTCTTGGAACTTAGTCTCTATAATCCTCTCAAAGCTCTCTTGGTTCTTCGCGAGGTTGGCCAGACTCCGCTCAATCCTCTGAGAAGCATGGAGAAGATATAGTATCTGATCTACTTTAGTCTTTAGAACTGGAACAGTAGATGAGCTAGGATCGGCATTCTTTGTAGCTTCTACCTTTGCCTGAGCTCACTACAAGGATACCCCTTATAAAGCAACAAAAATTGTACAACATTTTGACTATATGTTGCAAAATTCACAATAGATACACATGTATGGGTAGCAACATATGCGTTGCAGATTTACCTTATCGTGGTACATAAATGAAAAAAATAAACAGGAAAAGGAGAGAAAGACGCGCGAGAAACAGAACCCTCGATTCCCCTCGTCTCCCAAATCGCCGCCACCCGCCTTGTCTCCCTCCTCCAACCCACCTCGCCGCCGGCCCTCCCCTTCCCCTCCTCCCACCTCGCAGCTCCAGAGGCTACCGGATCCGCTGCAACCCCACCCACCCATCCCTCTCGCGTCCCATCTCTCTCTTCGTGCGGCTCCTCGCTGCGCTACCTGCGGCGGCTGATTCAGGTGACGTCCGGCGAATCCCGCCAGCGTGAAGCACAGCCCGAGGTCCCCTCGCACCATGGCGCCCACCCATCTGACTAGATCCTGCGCTCATGGCCACCAAAGCCAATGCGTGACCCTTCCCCATGGCTAGGGTTTCGGGCGTCGGCTCCAGCGCCGATGGCCATGTCATCCTCCTCTCGTCCGGTGAGTGCACCCCTCCCCTGGCTTCGTCCTCTCTCCCCAATTCTCTAACCTGTGCTCTTCTCTTCTACTGTAGATGTGCAGGGAGGAACGGCCAGTGGACAGCTTTGCTGCTGCTCGGGACGAAGCAGCCATGGAGCTTCCTCCTCCTCCTCCTCTAGCTTCAGGTGAGTTGGTCCACTCCTCTCTGCTCTGCTTCGTGGCACATCAGGAGCAATAGTGGCTTCAAATCAACCCCGAGTTGCATATTCTTTCTAGGGAAACAACATTGTAGGCGAACAGTTCTCTTTCCAGTAAGCCATTCTGAAGCCCATCTACGTCTTGGAGCAGCAACCAGTGTGTTTGAGGTAATTTGTACAAAAAACATCTAGGTATGGTTAAAAATCAGGTCAGGGTCTGATTAATACAGACTTTGCAAAAAAAAAGGTCTAACTAATACAGTATCTCCCCAAGGCCCCAATCCTTTTCTTTTCCTATCTTTAATATTCTCCTGTTTAAGGTTTTGACCATGCAAAAATCCAACATATATTCTTTTAGGCTAATTACTAAATCAACCTAAGGATGGTTCATGTGGCAGAGGAGGTGTAGCGATGGCAGTTTGAAGCAGATTTGGCGGCCGCAGGCATCTTTGGCGGCAAGGCTGTCGAGTGAAGGAACTGGCGGCACGGTGATTCGTGTTCTATTCTCCATCCTTTAAGCTCATAACAGAAGAAAGAACTATTCAATCGACTTGATCACTATTGTTTTATCAAGAAAAATATATTTGTTTTGTACGCGTGTATTGATGAGTACTCTTCTTGACTCGATTGTGTTGTAGGGAGTGAAAGCATCCAGTTGGGGTGGTCTGCAGCTCTGATCGCCTCCATCAGCACCACATAATCAAAGTTCCAAACCGTAGTTCTACACTGTTGCCTCCAACCAGCCATTTCACTTTGATGTTTATAGGTGGCTTAACACAATCATTTGATGTGTTTCTTATGTAGAAGATTTGAGTGATGTACGTGTTTATTCTTCTTAATGAAGCTTTGCATATATATAAGACAGATATTCATGTACATTAGCTTTAGTTTTTTTTGTTAACTTGAAAGTGTGGTTTCCTTTTTCTAACCGAACTCACTAAAGCATGGGATCCATTTGGGGTTTCTAGACAGCTAATTTTAGGAGCACACAAGATTTAGACTCCTGCAATTGTAATTAAAGGAAATCACAATATTGACCAATATCCTCTGTATATTTACTAACCCCGGATCCCTGACTTTTTCATAGAAATTATAATTTGGAAACTTTATTTATAGGAATGATAAATAGTATGTATAAATGCCTTTATTAAAATAAATTTATTTCAAACACATGGACGCCAACACAGTATCACATGTAATATTTCTCAATTAGTCAAAAGTATGCTTCTTTTAAAATTTATGGTTCTAATATTATTGTTCTTACATAAAAATGTTCCAGTTATATATGGCAAACTAAAATTGTCTAGCCCGTGCAGACGCACGGGTTGATGACTAGTCTAACTAACTCGGGGATAAATTCATTGAGCTAGATGTAAAGTTGCCAAGGTAGTAACTAGGACACATAGAACGGGAGGAATATAGCTTGCTCTTCTTTTATTAAGTAGGAATGGAACTTGATGAAGCTTTACTTGTGTTGCGCTATTCTAGAGATGCATGAGACACCTCTAACCTTTTTCCCTTGGTTTTGTAGCTGCACGTACCAACTCGATGTAGGGGGATGCCATGGAGCAAGTCAAGTTCGTGGAGCAAGTCATGGACGATGCCATGGAAGGTATACTCTCTCCCTCTCCCTACCGTGCTAACTAACTAGAGAAGAGAAGAGAAGTGGTACTGTCACTCACATTGCCCTTGAATGCACAGCTGCACTTAGGCTACTGTCCATATAATTTTATTGAGCCATGTTGTTCTACAGGCTGTGTCCTATATTGTGGCATCTGGATTAGTCATCAATGACAACTAACACTCATGTCGGCATCTTTTCATAATCATAATAGGGATGTAGCTCTTGCTACAGTTGTAAGTTGTGATCCTAATTTAAACTTGATGGTGCTGAAATTACAAATGAATTCTGGGTAGTGCATGTTGATATGGCACTTGTGAAAACTGAAGATTTGGTACGGAGTCGCAAAAACTGGAATACTCTTGGTAATGCAGAAAAAACAAAGATTGCATGGCCTCTGTAAAGCAAAAACTGCAATACCTTTGTACGTGTCTAATATCCCGCTTGCATCATGTCAATGCACTGTGTCTTAACGGTTTATTTTGTTATTTTCTTTGTAGATTCAGAAGATATATGGATGATTATATGGGTGCGTGGCAAGTATACTGTCGGGCCCATGGAACCCGGGGTATCCAGGCCCGTCTGCCTTTGGCCCAGGGCACAACGCCTGGCATGGGCCCACAGGCCGACACCACCGAACTCTCACCAAGACCCCTCATGAGGCCCTGGCCTCCTGAGGCCCCCTCCTCAGGGAGTAGCAAGCAACGCTCAGCACCACCATCAACGGTCTCGCGAGGTCCCTTCACGAGGCGGCTTCCCAAGTGGCCTCGCGAGGCGGCTTTCCGACGTGGCCTCCCGAGGCCCCCTCCCGCAGGCGCTCGAGACGAAGGTTGTTCGGCGTGCCGGGCAGTCTGGAGCCCATCACGTGGGTGACACGCGCGGAGACGAGCAACAGCAGAGGCCGTGCCAGCAGGCGCGGATGAAGATGGTTTCCTCTTTCGTGTTAAGGGAGCAGGGCCAGCTATCTACTATGTTGCATATATATATGTAACAACACCTGAACTGTTGCAAATTATCTGTTGCCAATCAATGAGATTTGGAGTACTGTACATTAAGCACCAACATATAAAAGTGTTGTAGAAGTTGGTTTTATGTGTTGTACTCTTGCAACGGTCCCTTTTACCAACGAAAGTATAACCGTTGCATTATGCGCTAGCAACACTGGATAAGGCTACGCATCCCAAACCATTGGTAAAGACACTAACAACGCATATATGGACTTTTAGATACGGAAAAATGTATTGCTATATGTGGGGTCGTGTTGTAGTGGCTGTAGCTGATGTAGGATGATCCTCATCCATGGTCACTGCGAAGTCCTCTAGCTCTGGCTGTAGTGGCAAATGCAGATGATCAAGCAAATAAACCTTGCTACCAATTTTGGAGTTGATGAGCAATTGGATGTGCGGTGCAAAACCACATGATCATTTCTGATCCGCAACAGTCCTCTCGCTTGTCTCTACAATTAAATCCATCACTTTGAACCTTGTGAAGCCATCCACTAGATGCAGCATGTTGATCGAATGGCCTCTTATCATCTTGTCGTCTCCAGACTTGGGCATCAAAGTATGCCTCAAGATGGTGTTGATAGTGGCAAGACTAGGCAAGAGATGATAGATGGATCCCAACTTATGAGTCTTTATATGTCTGCCATGGAGTTATGGTCCATCTTGCCCTTGGAATAGACATCAACATCCTTCTCCTCCTCTTGTGGAACACCCATCAGTTGTGCCCACTCAGCTATGCTTGACTGGAATCTAGTTCCCTCAGTCATCCAGACAATCCTCCCATTGGGGTAAAAATGTGCAGCGTAGTAGAATTGCATGATAAGCTCATCTGTCCATGCTGTCATCTTAGTTCCAATGAACTCATCAATGCCAATGTTCTTGAAGTTCTCATGCACATTGGGAAAGTTATCCTCATTCTCATCAATGTATTCCCAATCAACCCATCTCATATCACTCACAATAGGCTTCTTGTCAAGGAGCACTGTCTCATAGACATCTTGCCGCTCCTTAGTGTGAAAGCGATAGTCAACAATAGTTCTTCTCCAGACAAAGTAGGGGTCTAACTCTCTCCATTTCCTTAGCCCCTTGTCCTTCCTCTCCTTCATATTTTCTGCCTCTGGATATGTGCTACTTGTGAGCTACGTTGGGATTTTCCCCGAAGAGAAAGGGTGATGCAATATAGTAGCAATAAGTATTTCCCTTAGTGAGAACCAAGGTTATCGAACCAATAGGAGAACCATGCAAATTCCTAGTAAGCAGTACCTGCACACACAAGAGCAAATACTTGCACCCAACGCGGGCAAGAGGGTTGTCAATCCCCTTGAACTCGTTAATTGCAAGGATCAAATCTGGTATAGGTAGATAGGTAAATTGCAAAGTAAAATAAAAAGAGTAAAATTGCAGCAAAGGAAATTTGGTTTTAGCAATATGATTAAAGTAGACCCGGGGGCCATAGTTTTCACTAGAGGCATCTCTCTCATAAAAATAACATACGGTGGGTAGACAAATTACTGTTGGGCAATTGATAAAAAAGCACATAGTTATGACGTTATTCATGGTATGATCATGTACGTAGGCATTACGTCCATGAAAAGTAGACCGACTCCTGCCTGCATCTACTACTATTACTCCACCAATCGACAGACTCCTGCCTGCATCTATGGTATTAAGTTCATGATAAACAGAGTAACGCTTTAAGCAAGATGACATAATGTAGATAGAATAGAATCAAGCAATATGATTAAACCCCTTCGTTTTACCCTTAGTGGCAACAACACAATACGTGCCTCGCTACCCCTTCTGTCACGAGGTGAGGACACCGCAAGATTGAACCTTCTACTATGCACCACTTCCACTGAAGATCGATAGATCAACTTGGCCATAGAAAACCCATTGATCGGAAAGCATTACATAGCTATAACAATCATACATAATAAAGTTCAGAAAAGACTCAATTACTTTCAGTGAATAATCTGATCATAAACCCACAATTCATCGGATCCCAACAAACACACCACAAAAGAAGATTGCATTGGATAGAACTCCATGGAGATCATGGAGAACTTTGTATTGAAGATCAAAGAGAGAGAAAAAGCCATCTAGCTACTAGCTATGGACCCGTAGGTCTATGGTGAACTACTCACACATCATCGGAAGGACATCAAGGTTGATGTAGAAGCCCTCCGTGATCGATTCCCCCTCCGGCAGAGTACCAGAAAAGGCCTCCAGATGGGATCGTGGAAGAACAGAGACTTGCGGCAGCAAAAAAATTGTATCGTCTGGCTCTCTGGGGGTTTTAGAATATTTGCGAATTTATAGAAGTGGAATTAGGCCAGACGGAGCCACGAGGGGCCCACAAGGGGGCACGGCATGCCTACCCCCCCCAGGGCGCGCCGTGTTACCTTGCCGTCTCCTCTTAGGTCTTTTGGTCCACCCCGAAGCTTCTAGGGTCTCTTATGTCCAGAAAAAATCTTCAATTTTTTTTGGAGCGTTTGGACTCCGTTTGGTATGTATTTTCTGTAAAACCAAAAATAAGCAGAAAATAGCAACTAGCACTAGGCACTGAGTTAATAGGTTAGTTCCCAAAAATGATATAAAATTGCATATAAAGTATCCAAAATGATAATATAATAGCATGAAACACTCAAAAATTATAGATACATCAGAGACGTATCAATGTGTATCATCATGTTCTGGCAGTCTTGGTCTGAGCTTCTTGAGCACTATGGCTTCATCATCATCATCAACTCTCTCAGGCACTGGGGCCTTGTTCTTCTCAGTAGCAGAAATGTTCCTTGTTGTCTTGCCCTTGGGCTTGGGGGTAGCAGCTGGCTTGGACTTTGAAGTGGTGGCTGCCTTCTTGGGCATAGCATCAGCCATCAATTTCCTCTTCTTGGGAGGTGGTGCATCAGCAGCTGGTTCTCCACTTCTGGCTCTTCATTCCTCATGGATGTGGGCTTGAACACCACATGTGTTGTCTGTTTCCTCTCTCTCTTCTTACCTGCCACTTTGGGCATAGACTTGGGCTGGCCTTGGCTTGAACCTCCTGGGTTCTCACTGGTGGGAACAATGCCTCTCTTGGCAGCAGTGGACTGAGATACCTTCCTTGTAACACCTCTCTCTTTCTGAGTGCCATACTCCTTGGCAACAACCACATTCTTCTTCCTAGAGGTGACCTCCTCTGGCTGGAAGTCCTCATCTCCTCATCAGAATTCCTCTTCTTCCCGGCCCTTGTTGCAGCCTTTGGAAGACTGGGAGAACTGTGCTCACCTTCATCAAAACTTTCCTCAGGACTTGTACCGGCTTCCAAGTCAATGCTTGGCTCAACTAACACATTTTGACTGTCCTCTGACTCTGACATGATGACCACTGACCCTATGAATTAGAGTGAGTAGAGTAGATTGGATGAGCATCACAAAATGCAGCTGGTTTTTGAAAAGAATTGAGTTCAAAATTCAGTTTTAGGTTTTCACAGTATGCATTTCGGAATGACCGAGTTGAAAATTTCGGAAGTACTGAGGCTGCAATAGAGACTAGGTCACACTGTTTCGGTTGAACTGAAGTGAGACTCGGTCTCTCCGAAGAGCTCATGGTACAGCAGAAATACTGAATCGGTCTCACCGATTAGTAACTTTCGGTTGCACCAAGAAGTACTATGTGCTATGGCCAAAGTCAAGTCGGTGACTCCGATTCTATCGATTCAGTCCGTCCGATATGAATACTGCGGGAACCTAACCCAATTTTTTTGCTTGAATCTACAATACGGTGGCAAGAATACAGGCGCAATCTCTAGTGCATTGAATCGGATTTGGGGAGCACTAGAGGGGTCGAATCTTCCCTAATTCGGTGAAGATCCGCTACGGCGGCAACGGCGGGGACGAATGACGTTGACGGCGGCAAAATCCTGCGGCGAGGGCGCACGGGAGACAAGGAAGATGATTCGTAGACCAGGGTGACGGCAGCAATGGGGTGCGGGACTTGTGACATTTGAAGAATTTTTCAACGTACGGTTCGCAGGGATATATATACCCATTCGCTATCGGTCAGACCGAGTGAGATGAATCGGTGACACTGAAGTATATAACTATCAGACACAGGGAAACTTGGTGACTCCGGGAATTTTGCATCGGTCGTTCCGAGATTGAAAACTGATCAACCTAAAGTACATTCGGTTGGACCGAAATGGAATGAGTTGGTCTGGCCGAAATGCAATTTAGGAGGTTTTGGAAGTCAGCCCTAATCAGATCGGTGGCTCCGAGTGCTCCTCACCCGGAGGGTCCGAAAAAGAGCTTGCTCAACTTTTGTGATATAGCATTAAAGACTTTGAGACAAGATGAGATAGATAGCTAGAGAAGGTTCTTAGGCATTCTTGTCCATCCAATTGGCTAAAAGATCCAAATCAACCAAACAACAATTGGATGTCCTCGAATGAGAAAATATGCATTGCAACATGCTCACACAATAATATAGCAAATGAAATATGTCAAACATGCACAACCAATTCTAGAAACTATCAAGCAATGGGCGATGACATAGTCATCTATATATGACTATATTGACTTAGGAGCCAAATGAGAACATTTGATCATAGGTCATTGATACGTCTCCAACGTATCTATAATTTTTTATTGTTCCATGCTATTATATTATCAATCTTGGATGTTTTATATGCATTTATATGCTATTTTATATCATTCTTTTGGGACTAACCTATTAACCCAGTGCCTAGTGCCAGTTGCTGTTTTCTGCTTGTTTTTGGTTTTCTAGAAATCAGTTCCCAACGGAGTCCAAAGGCTACGAAACTTTTTGACATTTTTTTCTGGACAAAAGAGACCCTAGAAGCTTCGGGAGGAGACTAGAGGACAAACGAGGAGACGGCAAGGCAATAGGGTGCGCCCAGGGGGGCGCCCTGTTACCTTGTGGGCCCCACGTGGCTCCGTCTGACCTAATTCCAAATCTATAAATTCTCAAATATTGGGAAACTAACAGAGAGCCACCCCAAATAACTTTTTCGCCGCCGCAAGCTTCTGTTCTTCCGCAATCCCATCTGGAGGCCTTTTCCGGTACTCTGCCGGAGGGGGAATCGATCACGGAGGGCTTCTACATCATCCTTGCTGCCCTATCAATGATGCGTGAGTAGTTCACCACCGACCTACGGGTTCATAGCTAGTTGCTAGATGGCTTCTTCTCTCTCTTTGATGTTCAATACAATGTTCTCCTCAATCTTCTTGGAGTTCTATTCGATGTAATCTTCTTTTGCGGTGTGTTTGTTGGGATCCGATGAATTGTGGGCTTATGATCTGAATATTCATGAGAAGTAATTGAGTCTTTTCTGAACTTTATTATGCATGATTGTTATAGCTTTGTATTTCTCTCCGATCTATCCGTTTGGTTTGGCCAGCTAGATTGATTTATCTTCAGCGGGAGAGGTGCTTTGTAATGGGTTCAATCTTGCGGTGCTCTATATCCCAGTGACAAACTAGGGGACAAGACACGTATTTGTATTGTTGCCGTTAAGGGTAAAACGATGGGGTTTATTCATATTGATTGGGTTTACTTTGTCTACATCATGTCATCTTGCTTAAGGCGTTACTCTGTTTTCATTAACATAATACCCTAGATGCATGCTGGATAACGGTCGATGGGTGCAGTAATAGTAGTAGATGCAGGCAGGAGTCGGTCTACTTGGCTCAGACGTAATGCCTATATACATGATCATTGTCTTGAATATCGTCATAACTATGCGCTTTTCTATCAATTGCCTAACAGTAATTTGTCTACCCACCGTATGAGAGAAGCCTCTAGTGAAAACTATGGCCACCGGGTCTACTTTAAATATAAAAAGAAAACCAAAATATACTTGCTGCAATTATTTACTTTTATTTTGTTTTGCAATTTATGTATCTACCACTACAAGATTTAATCCTTGCAAGTAACGAGTTCAAGGGGATTGACAACCCTCTTGCCCGCATTGGGTGCAAGTATTTGCTTTTGTGTGTGCAGGTGTTGCTCACGAGGCTTTGTGTGATTCTCCTACTGGTTCGATAACCTTGGTTCTCACTGAGGGAAATACTTATCTCTACTGTACTGCATCTCCTCTCCTCTTCGGGGAAAATCCCAACGCAGCTCACAAGTAGCAGTCATACTCATCGTTTAAGCACAAGTGGGGTTACCACTTTTACATAAAGCATTAATGTGTTCACATCATTAGAGTTGCTTTAGCTCAAGTCTTAGAGCAAAGCTTCCCCTAGATGTGAGATCCCCCCAAAGAGGGATAAACTAACCTTGGGTTTTATCAATGAAGACTTCATGTAGATGTGGATGCTCAATGTTGATGTAGACCATCAAGAGTTGGGAGCAATCCTTTGATTTAAGCACTTTCAATACCTACATGGGTTAGTCCCACAAGGAACAAACAAGAATATCCATAGACATAGAGTGAAATGCGCAATAGATGATGTCCATCAATGCATTGAATACCTTGTCCCTTGACTTAGCAACAAGAGGGTTTGTGACTCGATGAACTAGTGCATGATGTTGAAGTTGGTTGCACAAGTTCTTGCCATGAATGAATATGAGTGAAGTTTGTTGGCGGAGTCACCCTCAAGAACTCTCTAGTTCTTCTTCTTTGGGACCCACATCAACTTGATGGGAATCCTTGGAGTTGTAGTTGTACTTGATGAAGTAGAACTTGATGAAGTCTTGGGAACCCACTTGACCAAGGCTTGAGGTGGTTCTTCAAATGAGTCAATCTCTTCTTGAAGCTTGTCCTTGCATTTTTGCTTGTGGTCTTGTGGTGGAAGATCATCTTGAGCTTGTGTCCCCTTGAAAGAAGTAGGATCATACTTCTCTTGTTGAGGAACAAACTTCGTCTTGGGGTATTGATCTTCTTCCCACTCAACTCCATTGGCATTGAACTTCTGTTCAAAATCAACACCTTGGTTCTTCCGGTGCCGTCCTTGCTTGCGAACAATCTCTTCAAATTGCTTACTCCCGGCAAGACTCTTGTAGACACCCTTTTCTATAATTACTTTCAATAAATTGTTTTCTTGCTCAAGTGTAACTTGTCTAAGAGAATCATTAGTGGGATCAATAGAACTACTAGAAGTAACAACATTGGATTTAGCATTGTTATTGTTACTATTAGAGGTAGAACCTTTCTTACTCTTGTTACTAGTTTGCATAGATTTAACTTGTGGCATAAAGGTAGACAAGAGAAGACATTTGGAAATGTAAGAGGTACTCTTCTTTCGAATATCATCATTGATAGCCTTTAGAAGCTCATGCTCTTGCTCTAAATATAGCTTCTCGAAGCGTAACTCCTCATGAGTTCTTAGGAGCTCTTTATGATCCTCTTGAGTTGTTTCATGAGCTAACTTAAGAGTGTTTAGTTCTTTAGTTAAACGCTCAATCTCCCTCATAGCATTGTCATTCGTTTCATCTTGACTATCATGATTACTAGCAAGTTCATTATAGCTCACATCACTAGATTTATCAACAAGCAAGTCATGACCACCTAGCAAATCATCCTCATCACTATTAAAGTCAAGGTACTCGGGGTGTGATACCTTGGGGCCTTTTGCCATGAAGCATCTTCCAATTCCTTCATTTCGTGAATCAAATAGATCATAGGAGTTGGAGGATACGAGAGCAAATCCGGCAACACCTTCATCTTGACTATAGTCGGAGTTGAAGTGGTACCTTCTCTCGGATTGGTTGTCGGAGTCGGAGCCGGAAATCCATTCACCAACATGCTGAGCTTGATGTCTTCTTCTAGAGTAGATGTTGGATGACTTGTCTTTCTTTTCCGAATCCTTGCTTCTCTGAGAAGGTCTCCGTTCATAACGATCATCTCTACTCCTTCTCTCTCTATGAGGTGATTCATTGATATGTCTCCAACGTATCTATAATTTTTTATTGTTTCATGCTATAATATTATCAATCTTGGATGCTTTATATGCATTTATGTGCTATTTTATGTCATTTTTTGGGACTAACCTATTAACTCAGTGCCCAGTGCCAGTTCCTATTTTTTGCTTGTTTTTGGCTTTTCAAAAAATCAATGTCAAACGAAGTACAAACGGAAAAAAAACTTTGGATTAATTTTTTCTGGACCAGAAGGGACCCTAGAAGCTTTGGGAGGAGACCAGACGAGATACGAGAGAGCCACAAGCTCGAGGGGCGCTCCCCTGAGCTTGTGGGCCCCACACAGCTCAGTTTGACCTAATTCCAAGCCTTTAAATTCCCATATATTCCCAAACCAACAGAGAGCCACCCGAAATAACTTTTCCGCCACCGCAAGCTTCTGTTCTTCCGTGATCCCATCTGGAGGCCTTTTCCGGTACTCTCCCGGAGGGGGAATCGATCTTGGAGGGCTTCTACATCAAACTTGCTGCCCTACCAATGATGTGTGAGTAGTTCACCACAGACATACGGGTCCATAGCTAGTAGCTAGATGGCTTCTTCTCTCTCTTTGATCTTCAATACCATGTTCTCCTCGATCTTCTTGGAGTTCTATCCGATGTAATCTTCTTTTGCGGTGTGTTTGTTGGGATCCGATGAATTGCGGGTTTATGATCAGATTATTCATTGAAACTAATTGAGTCTTTTCTTAACTTTATTATGCATGATTGTTATAGCTTTGTATTTCTCTCCGATCTATCCATTTGGTTTGGCCAACTAGATTGATTTGTCTTCAGTGGGAGAGGTGCTTTGTAGTCGGTTCGATCTTGCAGTGTCTCCACCCAGTGACAGAAGGGGATGGGGTACGTATTTGTATTGTTGCCATTAAGGATAAAATGATGGGGTTTATTCATATTGATTGAGTTTACTTTGTCTACATCATGTCATCTTGCTTAAAGCGTTACTCTGTTTGTCATGAACTTAATACCATAGATGCATGCTGGATAGCGGTCGATTGGTGGAGTAATAGTAGTAGATGTAGGCAGGAGTCGGTCTACTTGTCACAGACGTGATGCCTATATATGTGATCATTGCCAGGAATATGTCATAACTATGCGCTTTTCTATCAATTGCCCAACAGTAATTTGTTTACCCACCGTATGCTATGTGTTCGAGAGAGAAGCCTCTAGTGAAAACTATGGTCCCTAGGTCTACTTTAAACATGTTAAGAAAACCTAAAAACCTTTGCTACAATTTATTTACTTTTCTTTTGTTTTGCAATTTACCTATCTACCTATACAAGATTTAATCCTTGAAATTAACGAGTTCAAGGGGATTGACAACCCTCTTGCCCGCGTTGGGTGCAAGTATTTGCTTCTGTCTGTGCATGTGTTGTTCACGAGGGTTTGCGTGATTCTCCTATTGGTTCAATAAACCCTGGTTCTCACTGAGGGAAATACTTATCTCTACTGTACTGCTTCTCCCTTCCTCTTCGGGGAAAATCCCAACGCAGCTCACAAGTAGCAGAAAGAATTTCTGGCGCCGTTGCCGGGGAGACATCATCAAATCCTATCAAGTACCTTCACTCAAACTATCATCTACTTGCTCTACATTTTATTTGCCTTTTTATTTGCCTCTCTTTTTCATCTCCCCCACTTCTCTAAAAATCAAGAAACACAAAAATATTTTTATTTGCTCGTTTGCTTGCTTTGCCACTACGGCTAGTTCTTTGCTTGTTGCTTGTACTCCCGAGAATGAAGTGCTTAATTTTAAACAAAGGGGAGGAGAAAGTTTAAAAGATGCTTGGTATAGGATTTGCGATGCTCAAAATAGATCAACTCGTAAGCAATCTACTACCGTTCTTCTTCGCAATTTTTATGTGGGTGTTACTACTTGGTATAGGTTTGTGCTTGACACTATCACCGGAGGGAATTTGTTGAGTAGTCACCCTAATGATGCTTTCAATGCTATGGTAAGTTTGGTAGGATCACCACCTATTATTATTAATGAAACTGCATTGACTTTGGAACATGTTATGCGAAGGTTAGAAGCTATTGAAAATAAAACACCCACCGTAGAACATATTGAGAATCTAGACAAAAAGGTCCATAATCAAGTTACTCAATTTGGGTCTAAGGTAGGAACTACATTAAAGATGTTAAAGGAGAAGGAACCAATAATTAATGAAAGGGTAGAACAAAGTCCCGCTAGAATTGATAAGTTGGAGGAAATTATTAATAATTTGGGTTCTGCTTTTTCTTCTATCAAAACTATTGAAAGGACCCCTCCTCATAAGAATTCCAAATTTATGTATGTTCCTAAGAATAAGGGTGCCACATCTAGTAAAGGGAACGAGGATCTTAAAATGATTAGCTTGCACCCCAACTTCATTGATATAATAAAGGAACCTATTTATGAAAGCAAATTCATCAACTTTGTCCCTAGGAGTGTGATTATAAATTCTTATGCTAAACCTCCTAGGAAGCGTGGATGCATAATTGAGGAGTTGGATTTGAAGGATGATAATACTTGAAACAATGCATTATGCCTAGCTAGGGGCATAAAACAATAGCGCTTGTTGGGAGGCCACCCAATATGTATCTTAAATTTTTGCTTTTATTTTCTGTTTTGTGTGTTTGCACAATTATAGCTAATGTGATGATTGTGTTTTTATCTTTTAATTAGTGTTTGTGCCAAGTAATGCCTTTGGGATGATTTGGATGATAGTATAATTGATGCTGTTTGAAAAACAGAAAGTTTTGCACTCAGTTCTGGAATTTTCATTCTGTACTGGAATGTGATAAAATCCTGATTTTTTTTCACGGTATTGGAATACAATTTTTTTACGTTTTCCTAATTTTTCAGAACTGTTGAAGATATAGAAGTATGATTTTAATTCAGATCTTTACAGACTGTTCTGTTTTAGACAGATTCTGTTTTCTATTGCATAGTTTGCTTGTTTTAATGATTCCATGGATTATATCGGGGGGTATAAGTCATGGAGAAGTTATAATACAGTAGGTTTTATGCAATATTAAAATATGAATCAATTTATAACAGTACCTAAAGTTTACGATTTGTTTGTTATACTAACGGATCTCACGAGGTATCTGTTGAGTTTTGTGTGCTGAAGTTTTCAAGTTTTGGGTGAGATTACGATGGATGAAGGAATAAGGAGTGACAAGACCCTAAGCTTGGGGATGCCCAAGGCACCCCAAGGTAATATTCAAGGAATACCCAAGCGTCTAAGCTTGGGGATGCCCCGGATGGCATCCCCTCTTTCATCTACAATCTATCGGTAACTTACTTGGAGCTACATTTTTATTCATCACATGATATGAGTTTAACTTGGAGCGTCTTGTGCCATAGTTTTCTTTTCTTTGTTTGCTTTTTAGTTTGCCACAATTGTTGTTTGCTGGACACAGCTTTTGAGGGGGGGACACACAATTATCGTGTTTTGATAGAATACTCTATGTGCTTCACTTATATCTTTTGAGCTAGGAAGTTGCTATAGTGCTTCACTTATATCTTTTAGAGCACGATGGTGGTTATATTTTGTAGAAATAATTGCACTCTCAAGCTTCACTTAAATCTTTTTGAGAGTCTAATAAATAGTAATGGCAATTTGCATGTGTTACAAGACTAGTCGAAAAAGGATAGGTATTCAAGGGGGATATAATAAAAACTTTCATGTAGATCAATAAATATGAAAAGTATGGTTTAATGATATTGATTTCGTAATATGAAAGGATATTGGTTCATGATCATTGGTTAGTAGAAATATCGGTATTAAAGCTTGTTATTTACTTCTCATCTAAGTGTTGGTCATGGCATGGTGGGGAGGTTTGAGCATTTTTATGTCTGAAATGAAATCCTTGAGTGCTGTTATAATTGGATGCGTGCGATGGTTAACTCCTACCAACCAATTCCCTAGGGGCATGCGAGTAGTACTTTGCTTCGAGGGCTAATAGGCTTTTATAGTAAGTATGTGAGTTCTTTATGACTAATGTGAGTCCATGGATTATACGCACTCCTATCTTTCTGCAATTTGCAAGCCTCCTCAGTACCGTGCATTGCCCTTTCTCACGTCAAGAGTTGGTGCAAACTTCGCTGGTGCATCCAAACCCCGTGATATGATATGCTCTATCACACATAAGCCTCCTTATATCTTCCTCAAACCAGCCACCATACCTACCTATTATGGCATTTCCATAGCCATTCCGAGATATATTGCCATGCAACTGCCACCATTCCGTCACATGACTTGTGACTTCATCATCAAATTGCTTTGCATGATCATATAGAGCTGACATGATATTTGTGGCACAGCCACCATTCATCATTATTATACATGTTACGAGCTACTTGTGATCTACGTTGGTTTTTATCCCCGAAGAGGAGAGGATGATGCAGTACAGTAGAAATAAGTATTTCCCTCAGTTATGAAACCAAGGTTATCAATCCAGTAGGAGAATCACGCAACACCTCGTTAGCAGTACCAGCACACAAACAACAAATCCTTGCACCCAACGCAAACAAGGGGTTGTCAATCCCTCAGCGGTTAATTGCAAGATTAAATTGTATGGTGATAGATAGATAGATCAAACAAAAATTAAAAATAAAATAAATAAAGAAAAAGTGCAGCAAAGTATTTTTAGGGTTTTTAATATATGATATAGATAGACCCGGGGGCCATAGTTTTCACTAGAGGCTTCTCCCAAGAAAATAACATACGGTGGGTAGACAAATTACTATTGGGCAATTGATAGAAAAGCAAATAATCATGACGATATCCAAGGCAATGATCATGTATATAGGCATCACGTCCGAGACAAGTAGACCGACTCCTGCATGCATCTACTACTATTACTCCACACATCGACCGCTATCCAGCATGCATCTAGTGTATTAAGTCCATAAAGAACGGAGTAACGCCTTAAGCAAGATGACATGATGTAGACAAAGTAAACTCACGCATGAATAAACCCATCTTTTTACCCTTAATAGCAACGATACATACGTGTCATGTCCCTTTTTGTCACTAGGATTGAGCACCACAAGATCGAACCCATTACAAAGCAATTCTTCCCATGGCAAGATAAATCAATCTAGTTGGCCAAACCAAATCAATATATCGGAGAAGAAATACGAAGCTATAATAATCATGCATAAAAGAGATCAGAGAAGACTCAAATAATATTCATGGATAATCTGATCATAAACTCACAATTCATCGGATCCCAACAAACACACCGCAAAAAGTGATTACATCGGATAGAACTCCAAGAACATCGAGGAGAACATTGTATTGAAGATCAAAAAGAGAGAACAAGCCATCTAGCTACTAACTATGGACCCGAAGGTCTGTGGTAAACTACTCACGCATCATCAGAAGGGCGGCAAGGTTGATGTAGAGCCCCTCCGTGATCGATTCCCCCTCCGGCGGAGTACCGGAGAAGGCCTCCAGATGGGATCTCTCGAGAACAGAAACTTGCGGCGGCGGAAAAAGTATTTCGTGGACTCCTCTGTTGGTTTCCCAATTTTTGGGAATTTATAGTGGTGGAATTAGGTCAAAAGAGGCAGAGGTGGGACCATGAGGCAACAGGGCGCGCCTGCCCCCCCCCCCCCCAGGCGTGCCCTGCTGGCTCGTGGCCACCTCCTGGGGCTTCTGGCCTTCTCCCAAAGCTTCTAGTGTTTTTTATGTCCAGAAAAAAAATCTCCAAAAAGTTTCGTGGCATTTGGACTTCGTTAGGTATTGATATTCTGTAAAACCAAAAATAGGCAGAAAACAGCAACTGGCACTGGGCACTAAGTTAATAGGTTAGTCCCAAAAAATGATATATAATTGTTGTAAATGTATATAAAAACATCCAAGATTGATAATATAACAGCATGGAACAATCAAAAATTATAGATACGTTGGAGACATATCAGCAACCCCAAGCTTAATTCCTGCTCGTCCTCAAGTAGGTAAATGATAAAAACATAATTTTTGATGTGGAATGCTGCCTATCATATTCATCATATATTCTTTTCTTTTGTAGCATGGACATTGGACTTGAATGATTCAAAGCAATAGTCTATAATTTGACATGAAGATATAAATAGTCAAGCATACTAACAAGCAACCATGCTTTTCAAAATATCAACGCTAAAGAAAGTTATCCCTAGCCCATTATGCTCAATCATTGATCCATTCATGAAACACACTCCATATTAGCTACATCCAATGCACGAGTATGACAATAGTGCTCTCTAGTTGGGGCTTTATAAGAGAAGATGGAGACTCAAAATAAAAATACAAATTTCATAAGAGTAAATAGATAGGCCCTTCGCAGAGGGAAGCAGAGATTTGCTAATGTGCCAGAGCTCAAAGCTTAAATTAGAGAGATAAAAATATTTTGAGAGGCATGCTTTTCCTGTCAACGAAAACGACCGAGAATTCCCAGTATCTTCCATGCTAGACACATCATAGGTGGTTCCCAAACAGAAATAAAGTTTATTTCCTTTCCACCATTCTTTCACAATCCGTGGCTAGCCGTATACACGGGTGCCCTCCATACCAACACTTTCCAAGGAATTTTGTTGTTATTAATTTTTGATTACATTGTGGGACTGGGCATCCCTATTACCAACACTCTCTCGTGGAATGACAAGTGAATAAACACTCATCGCGAGAATAACACACCTAGCATGGAAAATAATGGCCACCCCCTGCCACTTCATGAGCGGTACGGGCACACAAAACGTAATATTATTTTGAAAATTAGAGTTAGCACACGCAAATTTACTTGGAACGGCATGGAAATACCGCATATATGTAGATATGGTGGACTCATTTGGCACAACTTGGGTTTAAGGAATTTGGATGCACAAGCAGTATTTCCGCTTAGTACAAATGAAGGCTAGCAAATAGATTGAGAAGCAACCAACCAAAAAGCGAAAACGGTCATAAACATGCATTGAACATAACAAACACCGAATAATGCACCATAAGTAGGATATAATTTCTTTTCATAACTATTGACTTAACGTGCATGCATAGGGCATCACAAACCTTAACACTAATATTCTTACTAAATCATAATTACTCACTAACATGACTCACATATTATCATCTCCATATCGCAAAACTATTGCAAGGAATCAAACTTATCATATCCAATGATCTATATGAAAGTTTTTATTATATCCCTCTTGAATATTCATCACTTTGGGACCAAATTCATATCTTGTGCAAATTACCATTACTATTATCAACTCTCAAAAAGATATAAGTGAAGCATGAGAGTGCAAATATTTCTTCAAAATTTTCATCTTATCAACTCTCAAAATAATATAAGTGAAGCATGAGAGTTTATTTCTTCAAAATTTTAATCTTATCAACTCTCAAAATAATATAAGTGAAGCATGAGAGTTCATTTCTTCAAAATATAGCCACCACCGTGCTCAAAAAGATTTAAGTGAAGCACTAGAGCAACTGCCTAGCTCAAAAAATTTAAGTGAAGCACATAGAGTATTCTAACAAATCATGATGAACGTGTGGCTCTCTCAAATAGGTGTGTCCAGCAAAGATGATTGTGACAAACTAAAAAGCAAACAAAGCAAAGACTCACATAATACAAGACGCTCCAAGCAAAACACATATCATGTGACGAATAAAAATATAGCTCCAAGTAAAATTACCGATGGTTGGTAGAAGAAAGAGGGGATGCCTTCCGGGGCAACCCCAACCTTACACGCTTGAGTCTTCCTTGAATATTACCTTGGGGTGCCTCGGGCATCCCCAAGCTTAGGCTCTTGCCACTCCTTATTCCTTCATCCATCGTGATCTCACCCAAAACTTGAAAACTTCAATCACACAAAACTCAACAAAACCTTCGTGAGATCCGTTAGTATAACAAAACAAATCACTACTTTAAGTACTGTTGCAAACCCATTCATATTTTAATTTTGCATTATACCTACTGTTTTTTAACTTCTCCATGGCTTATACCCCCCGATATAATCCATAGTTTCATCAAAACAAGCAAGCAGTGCATCAAAAACAGAATCTGTCAAAAACAGAACAGTCTGTTGAGATCTATTTAAAAGCTATACTTCTGTAACTCCAAAACTTCTGAACAATTAGGACAACGTGGGAAATTCATATACCAATACTGTGTAAAAATTTCAGATTTTTCTAACGCTCCAGTACAGAACCAGAATTCCAGCACTGGACGCAAAACTTTCTGTTTTCCAAACAGCATCAATTATACTATCTTCCAAATCATCCCAAAGGTTTTACTTGGCACAAACACTAATTAAAAACACAAAAACTCAATCATAATAGTAGCATAAATGTGAAAACACACCATAACGGAAACAAAAATTAAAAATTTATTTTATTCATTGGGTTGCCTCCCAACAAGCGCTATTGTTTTATGCCCCTAGCTAGGCATAATGCATAGTTTCAAGTATTGTCATCTTTGGTTTCCAACTCCTCAATCACACATCCATTTTTTCTAATAGATTTAACATAAGTGTTTCTCACTATCACACTTCTAGGCACAAAATCAAGAATTTTACTTTTGTGAATAGGTTCCTTAATTATATCAAGGAAATTGGGGTGTACGCTAATCATTTTAAGATCCTCATTTCCCTTACTAGAAGTAGCACCATTGGTCTTAGGAACATATATAAACTTGCAATTCTTGCTAGGAGTAGTTTTTTCAATAGTTTTAGTGGAAGAAAAAGTGGAACCCAAACTATTAATAATTTCTTCCAACTTATCGATCCTAGCGGGACTTTGTTCCATCCTTTCATTAATTATTGGTTCTTTCTCTTTTAGCATCTTAAGATTAATGCCTACCTTTGATCCAAATTGAGTAACATGGTTATGAATCTTTTTATCTAAATTTTCAATATGCTCATTGGTAGGCATTTTATTTTCAATAGCATCTAACCTTTGCATAACATGTTCCAAGGTCAAAGTTGTTTCATTAATAGTAATAGGTGGTGATCCCACTAAATTTCCCATAGCATTAAAAGCATCCGTAGAGGGACACATCAAGAAATTCCCTCCAGTAATAGTATCAAGCACAAATCTATACCAAGTAGTAATGCCCACATAAAAATTGCGAAGAAGGATGGTAGAGGATTGCTTACGAGTTGATCTATTATGAGCATCACAAATCCTATACCAAGCATCTTTTAAATTCTCTCTTCCCCATTGTTTAAAATTAAGCACTTCATTTTCATGGGTAATAGTAACGAGCGAAGAACTAGCCATAACGAAAAAGCAAGCAAGCAAAGAAGCAAACAAGAAAAAGGCAAACGGAAAATATTTTTGTATTTTTGTAAAAACTTTTTAGAAGTGGGGGAGATGAAAACGAGAGGCAAAGGCAAATAAAGTAAATGCAAGGAGATGTAAGTTTTATGCGTAGGTACTTGATAGATGTTGATGATGTCTCCCCGGCAACGGCGCCAGAATTTCTTCCTGCTACTTGTGATCTGCGTTGGTTTTTATCCCCGAAGAGGAGAGGATGATGCAGTACAGTAGAGATAAGTATTTCCCTCAGTTATGAAACCAAGGTTATCAATCCAGTAGGAGAATCATGCAACACCTCGTTAGCAGTACCTGCACACAAACAACAAATCCTTGCACCCAACGCAAACAAGGGGTTGTCAATCCCTCGGCGGTTAATTGCAAGATTAAATTGTATGGTGATAGATAGATAGATCAAACAAAAATACAAAATAAAATAAATAAAGAAAAAGTGCAGCAAAGTATTTTTAGGGGTTTTAATATATGATTTAGATAGACCCGGGGGCCATAGTTTTCACTAGAGGCTTCTCTCAAGAAAATAGCATACGGTGGGTAGACAAATTACTGTTGGGCAATTGATAGAAAAGCAAATAATCATGATGATATCCAAGGCAATGATCATGTATATAGGCATCGCGTCCGAGACAAGTAGACTGACTCCTGCCTGCATCTACTACTATTACTCCACACATCGATCGCTATCCAGCATGCATCTAGTGTATTAAGTCCATAAAGAACGGAGTAACGCCTTAAGCAAGATGACATGATGTAGACAAAGTAAACTCACCCATGAATAAACCCCATCTTTTTACCCTTAATAGCAACGATACATACGTGTCATGTCCCTTTCTGTCACTGGGATTGAGCACCGCAAGATCGAACCCATTACAAAGCATCTCTTCCCATGGCAAGATAAATCAATCTAGTTGGTGCTACTTGTAGCTTGCGTTGGTATTTTCCCCGAAGAGGAAGGGATGATGCAGCAAAGTAGAGATAAGTATTTCCCTCAGTTATGAAACCAAGGTTATCGAACCAGTAGGAGAATCACGCAACACCTCATTAGCAGCACCTGCACAGAAACAACAAATCCTTGCACCCAACGCAAACGAGGGGTTGTCAATCCCTGGGCGGTCAATTGCAAGATTAAATTGTATGTGATAGATAGATAGATTGAAACAAAAATAAAAAATAAAATAAATAAAATAAAATGGCAGAAATATTTTTAGGGTTTTAGTAATATGATTTAGATAGACTCGGGGGCCATAGTTTTCACTAGAGGCTTCTCTCAAGAAAATAGCATACGGTGGGTAGACAAATTACTGTTGGGCAATTGATAAAAAAGCAAATAATCATGACGATATCCAAGGCAATGATCATGTATATAGGCATCACGTCCAAGATAAGTAGACCGACTCCTGCCTGCATCTACTACTATTACTCCACACATCGACCGCTATCCAGCATGCATGTAGTGTATTAAGTCCATAAAGAATGGAGTAATGCCTTAAGAACGATGACATGATGTAGACAAGATAAACTCACGCATGAATAAACCCCATCTTTTTACCCTTAATAGCAACGATACATACGTGTCATGTCCCTTTCTGTCACTGGGATGGAGCACCGCAAGATCGAACCCATTACAAAGCACCTCTTCCCATGGCAAGATAAATCAATCTAGTTGGCCAAACCAAATCAATAGATCGGAGTAGAAATACGAAGCTATAATAATCATGCATAAAAGAGATCAGAGAAGACTCAAATAATATTCCTGGATAATCTGATCATAAACTCACAATTCATCAGATCCCAACAAACACACCGCAAAAAGTGATTACATCGGATAGAACTCCAAGAACATCGAGGAGAACATTGTATTGAAGATCAAAAAGAGAGAAGAAGCCATCTAGCTACTAACTATGGACCCGAAGGTGTGTGGTAAACTACTCACGCATCATCGGAAGGGCGGCAAGGTTGATGTAGAGCCCCTCCGTGATCGATTCCCCCTCCGGCGGAGTACCGGAGAAGGCCTCCAGATGGGATCTCTCGAGAACAGAAACTTGCGGCGGCAGAAAAAGTATTTCGTGGACTCCCCTAAGGGTTTCTAATTTTTCCTGAATTTATAGTGGTGGAATTTGGTCAAACGGAGCTGGGGTGGGCCCACGGCGCGCCTGCCCCCCCAGGCACGCCCTGGTGGCTCGTGGCCACCCCTTCTGGCGTCTGGTCCTCTCCCGAAGCTTCTAGTGTTTATCTTGTCCAATAAAAAATCTCCAAAAAGTTTCGTGGCATTTGGACTTCGTTTGGTATTGATTTTCTTTAAAAGAAAAACAGGGCAGAAAACAACAACTGGCACTGGGCACTAAGTTAATAGGTTAGTCTCCAAAAATGATATATAATTGCTGTAAATGCATATAAAACATCCAAGATTGATAATATAATAGCATGGAACAATCAAAAATTATAGATACGTTGGAGACGTATCAGCATCCCCAAGCTTAATTCCTGCTCGTCCTCGAGCAGGTAAATGATAAAAACAGAATTTTTGATGTGGAATGCTGCCTATCATATTCATCACATATTCTTTTCTTTTATAGCATGGACATTGGACTTGAATGATTCAAAGCAATAGTCTATAATTTGACATGAAGATATAAATACTCAAGCATGCTAACAAGCAACCATGTCTTTCAAAATATCAACGCTAAAGAAAGTTATCCCTAGCCCATTATGCTCAATCATTGATCCATTCATGAAACACACTCAAATATTAGCTACATCCAATGCACAAGTATGACAATAGTGCTCTCTAGTTGGTGCTTTATAAGAGAAGATGGAGACTCATGTAAAAATAAAAATTGCATAAAAGTAAATAGATAGGCCCTTCGCAGAGGGAATCAGAGATTTGTCAAATGTGCCAGAGCTCAAGGCTGAAATTAAAGAGATAAAATATTTTGAGAGGCATGCTTTTCCTGTCAACGAAAACGACCGAGAATTCCCATTATTTTCCATGCTAGACACATCATAGGTGGTTCCCAAACAGAAAGTAAAGTTTATTTCCTTTCCACCATTCTTTCACAATCCATGGCTAGCCGTATCCACGGGTGCCCTCCATACCAACACTTTCCAAGGAATTTTGTTGTTATTAATTTTGATTTCATTGTGGGACTGGGCATCCCTATTACCAACCATCCTCTCATGCAATGACAAGTGAATAAACACTCATCGTGAGAATAACACACCTAGCATGGAAAATAATGGACACCCCCTGCCGCTTCATGAGCGGTACGGGCACACAAAACGGAAAACTTATTTTGAAAATTAGAGTTGGCACACGCAAATTTACTTGGAACGGCATTGCAATACTGCATATAGGTAGATATAGTGGACTCATTTGGCACAACTTGGGTTTAAGGATTTTGGATGCACAAGCAGTATTTCCGCTTAGTACAAATGAAGGCTAGCAAATAGATTGAGAAGCAACCAACCAAAAAACGAAAACGGTCATAAACATGCATTAAACATAACTAACACCGAATAATGCACCATAAGTAGGATATAATTTCTTTGCATAACTATTGACTTGATGTGCATGCATAGGGAATCACAAACCTTAACACTAATATTCTTACTAGATCACAATTACTCACTAACATGACTCACATATTATCATTTCCATATCGCAAAACTATTGCAAGGAATCACACTTATCATATCCAATGATCTATATGAAAGTTTTTATTATATCCCTCTTGAATATTCATCACTTTGGGACCAAATTCATATCTTGTGCAAATTACCGTTACTATTATCAACTCTCAAAAAGATTTAAGTGAAGCATGAGAGTGCAAATATTTCTTCAAAATTTCAATCTTATCAATTCTCAAAATAATATAAGTGAAGCTTGAGAATTCATTTCTTCAAAATTTTAATCAACTCTCAAAATAATATAAGTGAAGCATGAGAGTTTATTTCTTCAAAATATAGCCACCATCGTGCTCAAAAAGATTTAAGTGAAGCACTAGAGCAACTTCCTAGCTCAATTTTTTTTTTAAGTGAAGCACATAGAGTATTCTAACAAATGATGATGTTCGTGTGGCTCTCTCAAGATAGGTGTGTTCAGCAAAGATGATTGTGACAAACTAAAAAGCAAACAAAGCAAAGACTCATATAATACAAGACGCTCCAAGCAAAACACATATCATGTGACGAATAAAAATATAGCTCCAAGTAAAATTACCGATGGTTGGTAGAAGAAAGAGGGGATGCCTTCCGGGGCATCCCCAAGCTTAGACGCTTGAGTCTTCCTTGAATATTACCTTGGGGTGCCTCAGGCATCCCCAAGCTTAGGCTTTTGCTACTCCTTATTCCTTCATCCATCGTGATCTCACCCAAAACTTGAAAACTTCAATCACACAAAACTCAACAAAACCATCGTGAGGTCCGTTAGCATAACAAAATAAATCACTACTTTAAGTACTGTTGAAAACCCATTCATATTTTATTTTTGCATTATACCTACTGTACTCTAACTTGACAATTGCTTATACCCCCCGATACAATCCATAGATTGATCAAAACAAGCAAGTAGTGCATAAAAAACAGAATCTGTCAAAAACAGAACAGTCTGTAGCAATCTATTTAAAAGCCATACTTCTGTAACTCCAAATATTCTGAAAAATTAGGTTTATGTAGAGCCCCTCCGTGATCGATTCCCCCTCCGGCGGAGTATCAGAGAAGGCCTCCAGATGGGATCTCTCGAGAACAGAAACTTGCGGCGGTGGAAAAAGTATTTCATGGACTCCCCTAAGGGTTTCTGATTTTTCCTGAATTTGTTGTGGTGGAATTAGGTCAAACGGAGCTGGGGTGGGCCCACGAGGCACCAGGGCGCGCCTGCCCCCTAGGCGCGCCCTGGTAGCTCGTGGCCACCCCTTCTGGCGTCTGGTCATCTCCCGAAGCTTCTAGTGTTTATCTTGTCCAATAAAAAATCTCCAAAAAGTTTCGTGGCATTTGGACTTCGTTTGGTATTGATTTTCTGTAAAACAAAAACAGGGCAGAAAACAGCAACTGGCACTGGGCGCTAAGTTAATAGGTTAGTCTCCAAAAATGATATATAATTGCTGTAAATGCATATAAAAACATCCAAGATTGATAATATAACAGCATGGAACAATCAGAAATTATAGCTACGTTGGAGACGTATCAGTTGGCCGAACCAAATCAATAGATCGGAGAAGAAATACGAAGCTATAATAATCATGCATAAAAGAGATCAGAGAAGACTCAAATAATATTCATGGATAATCTGATCATAAACTCACAATTCATCGGATCCCAACAAACACACCGCAAAAAGTGATTACATCGGATAGAACTCCAAGAACATCGAGGAGAACATTGTATTGAAGATCAAAAAGAGAGAAGAAGCCATCTAGCAACTAACTATGGACCCGAAGGTCTGTGGTAAACTACTCACGCATCATCGGAAGGGCAGCAAGGTTGACGTAGAGCCCCTCCGTGATCGATTCCTCCTCCGGCGGAGTACCAGAGAAGGCCTCCAGATGGGATCTCTCGAGAACAAAAACTAGCGGCGGCGGAAAAAGTATTTCGTGGACTCCTCTGTTGGTTTCCCAATTTTTGGGAATTTATAGTGGTGGAATTAGGTCAAAAGAGGCAGAGGTGGGCCCACGAGGCACCAGGGCACGCCTGCCCCCCCCCCCCAGGCGCGCCCTGGTGGCTCATGGCCACGTCCTGGGGATTCTGGCCTTCTCCCGAAGCTTCTAGTGTTTGTTATGTCCAGAAAAAAATGTATAAAAAATTTCATCGCATTTGGACTTCGTTTGATATTGATATTCTGTAAAACCAAAAACAGGCAGAAAACAGCAACTGGCACTGGGCACTAAGTTAATAGGTTAGTCCCAAAAAATGATATATAATTGCTGTAAATGTATATAAAAACATCCAAGATAGATAATATAAGAGCATGGAACAATCAAAAATTATAGATACATTGGAGACGTATCATTACGCTAGATGATTGCACATCCTGGTACACTGCCAGAGGCATTCATATAGAGTCATTTTGTATAGTTTTTATTGAGTTGTAATATCGAGTTGTAAGTAAATAAAAGTGTGATGATCATCATTATTAGAGCATTGTCCCAGTGAGGAAAGGATGATGTAGACTATGATTCCCCCACAAGTCGGGATGAGACTCCGGACGAAAAATTAAAAAAAAAAGAAAAAAAGAGGCCAAAAAGAGCCCAACAAAAAAAAGGAAAAAAAAGAGAGATAAAGAGAGAAGGGGCAATGTTACTATCCTTTTTCCACACTAGTGCTTCAGAGTAGCACCATGTTCTTCATATAGAGAGTCTCCCATCTTGTCACTTTCATATACTAGTGGGAATTTTTCGTTATAGAACTTGGATTGTATATTCCGATGACGGGCTTCCTCAAATGCCCGAGGTCTTCATGAGCAAGCAAGTTGGATGCACACCCACTTAGTTTCAGTTGAGCTTTCATACACTTATAGCTCTTAGTGCATCAATTGCATTCCAATCCCTACTCCTCGCATTGATATCGATTGATGGACAACTCCATAGTCCTTTGATCTGCCGAGTTGATGCGAGACTTTCTTCCTTTTTGACTTCCCTTATTGATCACTACCACTGCATTCTATTCCACCTATAGTGCTATATCCATGGCTCACACTCATGTATTGCGTGAAGTTGAAAATGCCAAAGCTCGTTAGAAGTACGATCCAATTGCAGGGTTTAACACTGGGGTGCTCATGATTTATATTAATGCGGTGAAGGCGGAGTCATGCCATGCTAACATGATAAAATGAGTGGGGATAACATTCGTTAAGGATCGTATATTTTGAAAGTTTAATGATTATGCTTCTTACATTCATGGATATTATTATGTTGATGTTGTTACTTCATCGTTTCTCAATATTTACACCATAAAAGAGATTACATGATAAACATGTTAGGTATCATTCAACATCAAAATTTCTATTTTTATTATTTACCTACTCGAGGACGAGCAGGAATTAAGCTTGGGGATGCTGATACGTCTCCAACGTATCTATAATTTTTGATTGTTTCATGCTATTATATTATCAATCTTGGATGCTTTATATGCATTTATATGCTATTTTATATCATTTTTTGGGACTAACCTATTAACACAGTGCCCAGTGGCAGTTCCTGTTTTTTGCTTGTTTTTGGCTTTTCAGAAAATCAATATCAAACGAACTCCAAACGGAAAAAAAATATTTCGATTAATTTTTTCTGGACCAGAAGGGACCCTAGAAGCTTCGGGAGGAGACCAGACGAGATACGAGAGAGCCACAAGCTCGAGGGGCGCGCCCCCTGAGCTTGTGGGCCCCACGCAGCTCCGTTTGACCTAATTCCAAGCCTATAAATTCCCATATATTCCCAAACCAACAGAGAGCCACCCAAAATAACTTTTCCACCGTCGCAAGCTTCTGTCCTTCCATGATCCCATCTGGAGGCCTTTTTCGGTACTCTGCCGGAGCAGGAATTGATCATGGAGGGCTTCTACATCAACCTTGCTGCCCTACCGATGATGTATGAGTAGTTCACCACAGACCTACGGGTCCATAGCTAGTAGCTAGATGGCTTCTTCTCTCTCTTTGATCTTCAATACCATGTTCTCCTCGATCTTCTTGGAGTTCGATCTGATGTAATCTTCTTTTGCGGTGTGTTTTGTCGGGATCCGATAAATTGTGGGTTTATGATCAGATTATTCATTGAAACTAATTGAGTCTTTTCTGAACTTTATTATGCATGATTGTTATAGCTTTGTATTTCTCTCCGATCTATGCGTTCGGTTTGGCCAACTAGATTGATTTATCTTCAGTGGGAGAGGTGATTTGTAGTAGGTTCAGTCTTGCGGTGTCTCCACCCAGTGACAGAAGGGGACGGGGTATGTATTTGTATTGTTGCCACTAAGGATAAAATGATGGGGTTTATTCATATTGGTTGAGTTTACTTTGTCTACATCATGTCATCTTGCTTAAAGTGCTACTCTGTTTGTCATGAACTTAATACCATAGATGCATGCTGGACAGCGGTCGATTGGTGGAGTAATAGTAGTAGATGCAGGCAGGAGTCTGTCTACTTGTCACGGACGTGATGCCTATATATGTGATCATTGCCATTAATATGTCATAACTATGAGCTTTTCTATAAATTGCCCAACAGGTATTTGTTTACCCACCGTATGCTATTGTCGTGGGAAAACGATGATCTATGGGATCGAGAGGATCCCTTTGCGGTTCAGCTATGTGATCAATGTATTACAAAGAGCAGGGCTAATAGATGTGAGAACAAGCAACGATTTATCCATGTTCGGGCCGCCGTGAGCGTAAAACCCTACTCCTGCTTTGGTGGTTTGATTGGATATGAACTCAAGACTACCAGGAGCGCGGCTTGCCGGCAAGGTGCGTGGGAAGTGCAGCTACATCGTGTAATTGAACTAGGAGCCGACCATTCTAACTATAGTCGTGGGGCTCCTTTTATAGGCCAAGGGGTTACCGCAGTGGCTAATACGCTCATTTATAGGGTATGAATAGTGACTTGCACCGTCACCAAGTATATCTCCTGATGGGTTAGGACAAGCGCATTGAATGCACCGTTAGGTGCTACGTTGGGGAGGCGAGGCTTTGGGTAAAAGATCTATACCACCAGTCCTGGCGCCCTCCTATTATCTTGACACGTCCCAGGGACAGGTGTCATTAAAGTTAATCCTTGCGTGGCATGCTGACACGTGCCTTGGCCAGCTACGTTGACTGCCTGCCCGCTCGACACCTATCATACGTGCTTATCTAGCCGATGATGAGGTGGAGCGGTAACGGGACAGAACGAGCCTGTCGGCGCGGAGCTTGTCAGGCCTTTGCTTGCCGGCAACCAGAGGCTTGGTCTTCACCTTGCCGGTACGAAGCTTGCCGGCAAGGGCAGTGTTGATCTCCAGTACTAGAATAGTACTTCTCAATGACCTACCTGGAGGTCTTCTTCACGGTCTTGTTTAATCTAAATCTGGAGTCGCAGTAACCCTCCGGCAAGCCCTTGCCGTCAGGAAGGCTACAACTGCCTGTGCACAAGTCAGGGTACGAGGGCACCCATGGTTTAGTACACCGACAGGAGCCCCTGGGCCTGGGCCACACGCACATGCGAGGCGTCGTTAGGCTGGGCCCAAACAGTGTACAGGCACGCGTGGCAGAGGATAACTGTCATAATCTTCTCTTTTACCACGCCCCCCACGACGCGCATTAAATGCGGACATGGGAGAGGTGTAATGGAACGGGCGCGGGGAGGTAGTGCGCCTGAAAAGCGCAGCGACATAGGACGGTAAAGAGCCAGCCCCTACGCCTTCCCCATAAAAAGGAATCCGCGAAGGGCGCTGCTCATTCACCCCCCTTCTCCCAATCTTGCCATCGCCGCCGTCTTCTTCCTCGCGTAAGAGCAGAGAGCGCCATTTGCTTCCGCCGCCGCTCGCTAGACTTTGCCCCCTCCCCCCAAAAAAAAACCTCGCCATGGCATCGAAGAGGAAAGCGAAGCACTCCAGTTCGGTGGCGGATGAGAGGAAGGCCGCCAAAGCCGCACGGCGGTGGGCCAATGCTGTCTTCCCGCCGACGCTTACAGAAGACGATCTGACGAAGAACTACTCATACGCGTATGCGACCGAGACGCAGGATCACGGGGCCACAGTGGTGCTCCCAGGATCCCTTCCTCCCGCCGACGACCAATTTCATTTCTTCGCCGGGTACTTTTACTGCGGGCTATGCCCGCCCTTCTTTGATTTTTTTTGTTGAGGTGATGAACACTTTCGGATTCAGCTAGCTGGACTTCGCACCCAACGCGGTCACCTGCCTGTCAGTCTTCGCACATCTGTGTGAGAACTTCGTTGGGGTGATGCCCAGTGTAGCCCTGTTCCGGCACTTCTTCATCCCTCGGGTTGAAGATGATGCCCTTTCCGGCAGCGTGACTTGGATCCCAAGGGGAAACCGCAAGAAGTACTACCCGGAGGGCAAGCTGCATATTAAGTGGAATGAATGGGTGGCCGATTGGTGCTGGGTCCAACAGAAGGATTTCCCGGAATTCTGCCATCTCAGGACGGAGAAGATCGAGAAGGCCAACAGTTGGAGCAATGTTGACCCCAATGATGCAAAGCTTGGGCCGGCTCTATACCAGATCATTGCCCTTAAGAAGGCCGGCTTGACAGTCGAGATTGTGGGGGAAGACTTCATCCGCCGCCGGATTGCTCCGCTGCAGCACAAAGGAGGCCGGCAAGCGTGGGATTACCAGGGCCTGATACGTCTCCAACGTATCTATAATTTTTGATTGTTCCATGCTATTATAGTATCAATCTTGGATGTTTTATATGCAATTATATGTCATTATATATCATTTTTTGGGACTAACCTATTAACCCAGTGCCCAGTGCCAGTTGCTGTTTTCTGCTTGTTTCTGCCTTTTCAGAAAATCATTATCAAAAAGAGTCCAAACGAGAAAAAAACTTTGGATTAATTTTTTCTGGACCAGAAGAGACCCACGAAGCTTCGGGAGAAGACCAGAAGAGCCACGAGGAGGCGACAAGCCTGGAGGGCACGCCCAGGGCGGGTAGGCGCGCCCCCCAGGCTTGTGGGTGCCTCGTAGCCCCTCCTGACCTAATTCCAGTGCTATAAATTCCCAAATATTCCCAATATACCAGAGAGACAGAAGAGAAAACATTTCCGCCGCCGCAAGCCTCTGTTCTTCCGCGATCCCATCTGGAGGCCTTTTCCAGTACTCTGCCAGAGGGGGAATCAATCACGGAGAGCTTCTTCATCAACCTTGCTACCCTTCCGATGATGTGTGAGTAGTTTACCACAGACCTACGGGTCCATAGCTAGTAGCTAGATGGCTTCTTCTCTCTCTTTGATCTTCAATACCATGTTCTCCTTGATGTTCTTGGAGTTCTATCCGATGTAATCTTCTTTTGCGGTGTGTTTGTTGGGATCCAATGAATTGTGAGTTTATGATCAGATTATTCATGAGAAATATTTGAGTCTTCTCTGAACTCTTTTATGCATGATTATCATAGCTTTGTATTTCTCTCCGATCTATCGATTTGGTTTGGCCTACTAGATTGATTTATCTTGCAATGGGAGAGGTGCTTTGTGATGGGTTCAATCTTGCGGTGCTCAATCCCAGTGACAGAAGGGGACATGACACGTATTTGTATTATTTCCATTAAGGATAAAAAGATGGGGTTTAATCATATTGCTTGAGTTTACTTTCTCTACATCATGTCATCTTGCTTAAGGAGTTACTCTGTTTCATACTTAATACCCTAGATGCATGTTGGATAGCGGTCGATGGGTGGAGTAATAGTAGTAGATGCAGGCAGGAGTCGGTCTACTTGTCTCGGACGTGATGCCTATATACATGATCATTGCCATGAATCCATCATAATTATTTTCTTTTCTATCAATTGCCCAATAGTAATTTGTTTACCCACCGTATGCTATGCATTTGAGAGAGAAGCCTCTAGTGAAAACTATGGCCCCCGGGTCTACTTTATCATATATAAAAAAACCTAAAAATACCTTGCTGCAATTTATTTACTTTTATTTTATTTAGTATTTTATTTTATCTATCTATCACTATCAGAATTAATCCTTGCAAATAGCCGCTAAGAGGATTGACAACCCTCTTATTTGCGTTGGGTGCAAGTTTTTGCTTTTGTGTGTGCAGGTGCGCTTAATAGGATTTTGCTTGGTTCTCCTACTGGATTGATAACCTTGGTTCTTAACTGAGGGAAATACTTATCTCTACTATACGGCATCATCCTCTCCTCTTTGGGGAAATACCAACGCAGTCTACAAGTAGCAGGAAGAATTTCTGGCGCCGTTGCCGGGGAGACATCATCAAAATTACCAAGTACCTTCGCACAAACTATTATCCACTTGCATTTATTTTATTTGCCTTTTTATTTGCATTTGCCTCTCATTTTCACTAGAGGCTTCTCTCTTGAAAATAGTAAACAAATTACTGTTGGGCAATTGATAGAAAAGCAAATAATCATGACGATATCCAAGGCAATGATCATGTATATAGGCATCACGTCCAAGACAAGTAGACCGAAACGATTCTGCATCTACTACTATTACTCCACACATCGACCGCTATCCAGCATGCATCTAGAGTATTAAGTTCATAAAGAACGGAGTAACGCCTTAAGCAAGATGACATGATGTAGGCAAAGTAAACTCACGCATGAATAAACCCCCTCTTTTTACCCTTAATAGCAACGATACATACGTGTCATGTCCCTTTCTATCACTGGGATTGAGCACTGCAAGATCAAACCCATTACAAAGCACCTCTCCCATTGCAAGATAAATCAATCTAGTTGGCCAAACCAAATCAATAGATCGGAGAGAAATACGAAGCTATAACAATCATGCATAAAAGAGTTCAGAGAAAACTCAAATAATATTCATGGATAATCTGATCATAAACTCACAATTCATCGGATCCCAACAAACACACCGCAAAAAGTGATTACATCGGATAGAACTCCAAGAACATCGAGGAGAACATTGTATTGAAGATCGAAAAGAGAGAAGAAGCCATCTAGCTACTAACTATGGACCCGAACGTCTATGGTAAACTACTCACGCATCATTGGAAGGGCAGCAAGGTTGATGTAGAGCCCCTCCGTGATCGAATTCCCCTCCGGTAGAGTGCCGGAAAAGGCCTCCAGATGGGATCTCTCAAGAACAGAGACTTGCGGCGGCGGAAAAAGTATTTCGTGGACTCTCCTGTTGGTTTCCCGATTTTAGAGTATTTATAGAGGTGGAATTAGGTCAAACGGAGCAGAGGTGGGCCCACGAGGCACCAGGGCGCGCCACCCCCAGGGGCGCGCCCTGGTGGCTCGTGGCCACCTCCTCTGTCTTTTGGCCCTCTCCCGAAGCTTCTAGTGTCTCTTATGTCCAGAAAAAAATCTCCAAAAAGTTTCGTGGCATTTGGGCTTCGTTTGGTACTGATATTCTGAAAAACCAAAAACAGGCAAAAAACAGCAACTGGCACTGGGCACTAAGTTAATAGGTTAGTCCCAAAAAATGATATATAATTGCTTGTAAATGTATATAAAACATCCAAGATTGATACTATAATAGCATGGAACAATCAAAAATTATAGATACATTGGAGACGTATCACATATCACCATCACTTTTATCATCATTATCTATCTTAGTTCGATCCTTAGTTATTTCATGAATTAGAAGAATAAAGTTTTAGTATGATTTAGTTTCGAGTGCTTGCTTTGGGATCTACCTATCTATGTAATCGAGTGTGAAAGTTATATAATAAAGAGTAGTTTGAGTTGAGTGTTTTGCTTTTTGTTGATCCAATCTTAGAAATAAAATAAAAAGAATAAAAAGTAAGATCATATGCTAACCCCATGGGGAGTGATGACTTCACATAAAAGAAGTATAATTGATAAAACTTGTTGGAAGTTAACAAACATAGCATTGGTCATTGTTGCAATTCATGAAAAAGTAATAAAGGAAGAAAGGTCTCACATATAAATATACTATCTTGGACATCTTTTATGATTGTGAGCCCCCATTAAATATTCTATGTCAAATAGTTGACGTTGGACAAGGAAGACAACGTAATGAGATATGTTTGCTTACATTCACATAGAAGTTATATTGTTTTGGATCCTCTAACATGTGGTGCTTGCTCCCTATCTTTTGCTAGCCAAAATTCCGTACTAAGTAGAGATACTACTTGTGCATCCAAAACCCATAAACCCAGTTTCATGTCATGAGAGTCCACCATATCTACCTATGGATTGAATAAGATCCTTCAAGTAAGTTGTCATCGATGCAAAGCAATAAAAATTGCTCCTAAATATGTATGAACTTTTATTGTAAGGGAAAATAAGCTTTGTACGACCTTGTGATGGTGGAGGAATAAAAGCGATCGCTATCACAAGGGGCAATATACAGTGACATTCCTTTGCATTAAGAGTTTGCACAGCCAAAAACAAAAGCGCATGACAACCTCTGCTTCCCTCTGCGAAGGGCCTATCTTTTACTTTATGTGTTTACTTTTATGCAAGAGTCAATAGTATTCTCTTCTATTCCGTTTTTATTTTCTCTCTTGGCAAGCATCATGTGGTGGGGATAGATCCAGGCATATATATCCAGTTGGATGTAGGTGATCATGAGTAATTACTGTTGACATTACCCTTGAGGTAAATATGTTGGGAGGCGAAATTATAAGCCCCTATCTTTCTATGTGTCTGATTGAAACTTTTGCTCCATAAGTATGCCGTGAGTGTCAGCAATCAAAAAAGACTAAATGATAGTTGAGTATGTGAACTTTCTAAACAAAGCTCTTACATAGACTCTTCTTGATAATATGATGAATTGCAATTGCTTCAGTGACTGAGATCATAGTTTGTTAGTTTTCAATATGGTTTATGGTTCATACTTTAACCTGTGAATGAATTGTCACTTTTTCATGAGAAGTTTTATGATGATATATTGCTGTTATAATAATGATCATGATGCTTTCATGTCCGTATTTTGTTTTATCGACACCTCTCTCTCTCTAAACATGTGGTCATGATTATCGATTTCGGCTTTCACTTGAGGACAAGCGAGGTCTAAGCTTGGGGGAGTGATAACCCACAAGTATAGGGGATCGCAACAGTTTTCGCGGGTAGTATTTCACCCAGATTTATTGATTCGACACAAGGGGAGCCAAAGAATATTTGCAAGTATTAGCAGTTGAGTTGTCAATTCAACCACACCTGGAGATAAAATATCTGCAGCAGAATATTTAGTAGCACAGTAATATGATAGTTTCGATAGCAGTAGCAACAGTAACAATAGTAACGGCAACAGTAACAGTAGCAGTTTGTAGCAAGTGTAAAGCAGTAGCAACAAAGTAACTTAGCAGAAACCAATACGACAAAGTCGTAGGCATTGGATCGGTGATGATAATTATGTTGGATGATATTCATCATATAACAGTCACAACCTAAGGCGATACACAATAGCTCCAATTCATCAATGTAATGTAGGCATGTATTCCGTATATAGTCATACGTGCTTATAATAAGAACTTGCATGACATCTTTTGTCCTACCCTCCCGTGGCAGTGGGGTCCTTAAGGAAACTAAGGGATATTAAGGCCTCTTTTTAATAGAGAACCGGAACAAAGTATTAGCACTTAGTGAATACATGAACTCCTCAAACTACAGCAATCACCGGAAAGAATCTCAATTATTGTCACATTGGGGTATGTGGATCATAACACGTAATAGGTGCATATAACTTGCAAGATAGGATCAAGAACACAAATATATTCATGAAAGCATAAAGGGTTCAGATCTGAAATCATGGCACTCGAGCCCTAGTGACAAGCATTAAGCATAGCAAAGTCATAGCAACATCAATCTCAGAACATAGTGGATACTAGGGATCAAAGCCCTAACAAACTGACTCGATTACATGACAAATCTCATCCAACCCATCACCGTCCAATTGGCCTATGAAGGAATTACTCATGCCCAGTCGTGAGCATCATGAAATTGGTGATGGAGGATGGTTGATGATAACGACGGCATCGAATCCCCCTCTCCGGAGCCCCGAACGGACTCCAGATCAGCCCTCCTGATGAAGAACAGGAGGTGGCGGCGGCTCCGTATCGTAAAACATGATGAAACTTCTTCTCTTATTTTTTCCTCAGGGAAAGTGAATTTATTGCATTGGAATTAGGTCAGACGGCCGCCTGTGGGCCCCACAAGGCATCAGGGTGCGCCCTAGGGGGTCGTGCCCTGTTGCCTTGTGAGCAACAGGTGGCCCCTCTTCTGTTGATTCTTGCGCCAATAATTTTTATATATTCCATAAAAATTCTCCAAAAAGTTTCGTCCAATTCCGAGAACTTTGATTTCTGCACAAAAACAACACCATGGTAGTTCTGCTGAAAACAGCGTCAGTCCGGGTTAGTTTCATTCAAATCATGCAAATTAGAGTCCAAAACAAGAGCAAAAGTGTTTGGAAAAGTAGATATGACGGCGACGTATCAACTCCCCCAAGCTTAACTCATTGCTTGTCCTCAAGCAATTCAGTTGACAAACTGAAAGTGATAAAGAAAAAACTTTTACGAACTCATTTGTTCTTGTATCCGTATATAAGCTTAAATAGTACCCAGGTTTTCAGCAAAGATCATGAACTAACCATGCTCATAATAACACTTAGGAATTATATTTACTCATATCAATGGCATAATCAACTAGCGAGCAATAATAACATATCTCAAATGTCAACAATTTATCAAAACAATCATGATATAATATGATAACATGGTATCTCGCTAGCCCTTTCAGAGACCGCAAAACATAAATGCAGAGCACCTCCAAAGTTCAAGCAGCGACTAAACATTGTAATTCAGGGTAGAAGAGATCCAGTCATGATGCACACAACATTAACTATACTCAATGCATAAGGATGACAATAGTGCTCTCAGGATTGGCGCTTATTGCAAGAAGGTGAGACTCAACAACAAAAGTAAAATAACATAAAGTAAATAACATAAAAGTAAATAGATAGGCCCTTCGCAGTGGGAAGCAGGGATTTGTAGAGGTGCCAGAGCTCGAAGCTTAAATCAGAGATGAAAAATAATTTTGGGAGGTGTACTTTTCCTGTCAACGTCACGACCGAGAGTTTTCAATATCTTCCATGCTAAACACATTATAGGCGGTTCCCAAGCGAAAAGGTAAAGTTTACTCCCCCTCCACCATACCAACACAAGCCACGGCTAGCCGAAACCTCGGGTGCCCTCCATACCAACAACTTTCCGGGGGAGTTTGTTTGCATTATATATTTTTGATTTTGAGCATAGGACTGGGCATCCCAAATACCAGCCTCTCTTGTGCAATGACAAGTGAATAAACACTCATCTCAAGAATAACCCGCTTAGCATGGAAGATATTGACCGCCCCCTGTCGCTCCATGAGCGGTACAGGCACACAAAACAGATGTTCGTTTGAATGTTTAGAGGTGGCACATGCAAATTTACTTGGAGCAGCAGAGTAATACCGCATATTGGTAGATATGGTGGACTCATCTGGAACAACTTTGGTTTAAGGATTGTGGATGGACAAGTAGAATTCCCGCTTAGTACAAGTGAAGGCTAGCAAATAGGTTGAGAAGTGACCAACTAGAGAGCGAAAATGGTCATGATCATGCATTGAGAATAATTAACATTGAATACTAGCATGAGTAGGATATAGACACCCTGGACATAAATATCATGGAGGCTATGTTGGTTTTGAATCAACTACATGCATGAACATGTGCCAAGTCAAGCCACTTGAAACATTCAGAGGAGGATACCATATTAACATACTACATCATAACCATTTTAATGCATGTTGACATCCAAGATAAATCATTATCCACTCCTAGCTACTTAAGCATGGCATGAGCAACTATAATCTCTAATTGTCATCACAAACATGTTTACTCATAATATGCTGAATCATGGATACTGAGTTAAACATATTTACAAAAACAAAAACAAGAAGAGTTTATACCAGTTTTTCTTTGCCACAGTCACTTCATCAAATCATCATCATTATTGCCTTTCACTTGCACGACCGAATGATGTGAAAATGATAATAGTGCAAGTGTGCCGTGGACTAAGCTGGAATCTGCAAACATTTTATTCAAGGGAGAACACAAGGTAATATTGGCTCTTCGTTAGATCAAAAATAGAGCATATGAGAGCCACTCAACATTTTCATCGTGGTCTTCTCCCAATGATGACTCAACGAAAAGAAATTCAGAGAAACACACTGAAATATTTTTGGAGTTTTTAGTTTTTCTGAAGGAAAGCAAATTAACGAAGAAAAACAAAAAGCGAGAAAAACTATTTACACGGGAGAACTCCCAACAAGCAAAAGAAGAAACGAGAAATCTTTTGGGTTTTCTTTTAATACTACAAACTAACAAACAGTAAAGAAAAACTAAAAAGAAGCGAGAAATATTTTTGGGTTTTTGAAGTTTTTCAAACACAGAAGAAGAAAGCGGAAATAAAACTAACATGGATATACAATGAAAAAGTATGAACACCGACAACTGAAATGAATGTGCGAACATGAATGTAATGTCAGTGAGAGATACGTACTCCCCCAAGCTTAGGCTTTTGGCCTAGCTTGGTCTACTGCCATGGCTGTCCAGGATAATATTCGAAGTGGTAGCTCGTGGAGGCGTTCTGGGCCGCCTCCTTAGCCAGACGGGCAGCTTCAACTGCCGTGTTGTACTCGTGCACCTCATTCTCATGAAGAAAATATCTCTGTTTGTTCTGGAAATCAAAGAGGGCAGGAGCAGGCAAAATAACAAACACAGAACGATATTTATTGAATATTAAGTTATAGTCATATCTGCGAGTGTTGCGCTTAATAAACTCATGGTTCTACATTGCCTCAAAATTCAAATATTTATCAGGTAAAAGAGGATCATTAGGCCTGGGCGAGACCCCTAGCCTTGCAGCTACTCGGGAGGCATAAATTCCTCCATACAAATCACCATTACCCGAGTTGCGGTGCAACCTACGTGCAACAATGGCCCCAAGATTATAATGTTTATTACCCGTTAAAGCAGTGTAAATAAGGCTCAGGTCGGGGGCACAAAGTGTGCTACAGTCTTGTTTACCAACAATGCATTTCCCATTAAAAAGTGCAAAGTACCGAATAGAGGGAAAATGGATGCTTTTTATTCTAGCTTGCGTGACTCCCATATCCTCACCATTGCAAAGACTGTTGAGAAACAGTTCATAATCAGATTGTCGAGGTTCGCTAAGTGAACCCCAAAATGGAATTTTGCAGGCATCACAGAATTCTTCTAGAGACATACTATAGGATCTATCATAAAGATGAAATAAAACTCTAGAAGTACGGGGGTGATACTCAAAATTTTGAGTGAATGAATGAGTAAGGTTGTAGTGCTGCGGTGGCTTATTTGCGATGAAGGCAGAGAGCTCGGTGTTGTGAATATATTGATCAAATTATTCCTTGATGCCTGCACCTAGCATGAACTCGTTGCACGGCCATCGACGTGATTTTGCTTCGGCACCCTGCACCGAACTTGCCCTTGGTTCAACATATGTTTGGTGTGATGGGCTTTGACTCGATGATGCTTCAGATGACCTCCTCCTTGAAGAACTCCTCCTGAAAATGTTCATATTCCTACAAAAAAAAATCTAAAAAAATTTGGACCACAAAAAGAAGTTACCAAAACTTCACAAGATTGATAGCAACTACTCATACAAGTGCCTAGAGGCTATATCAAGCAACATGCAAGCTCATTTTCAATAGCACCAATAGCAGCAATTTATGCAACATATAATCCACTAAAGGAAAAACTAATTGGAGCAATGGGAGAGCCACATACCAAGGAGCAATCCCTCAAAACAGTTTCGGAAACGGAGCTCCGAGCAAAGAGATCGAAAATCTCAGGTTTGGGAGAAAGAACACGAGAGAGAGAGCTACCACGATTTTTTTTTCTGGAGGTAGGAGATGAAGTGGGCTGAATAGATAAGTGAGTGGGTCCCTATGGGACCCACAAGGCATCTTGGCGCGCCCTGGGGGTGGCCGCGCCCTGTTGCCTTGTGGGCAACAGGTGCACCCCCCTGGGTTGTTCTCAGTGCCAAAAATTCTTATATATTCCAGAAAAAATCATGTTAAAATTTTATTGCATTCTGAGCACTTTTATTTTTGGGCCATTTTTTATTGCACGGATAATTCAGAAAACAGGATAATCATGGCATTTTATTTTATTTAAACTAAAAATAACAGAGAGCAAACTAAGATTACAGAAAGTTGTGCTTACTAAATTCATCAACCACATGCCCTTCAAAAAGAATCCATTAATAAGGTTGATCAAGTCTTATTAACAAACTATTTACGAGTGACATGAAACCGAAGAATTTTCGTATAATACTAAGTTACCTCAACGGGGATATGCATCTCCCCAACAATAAGAATTTCATATTTCTTTTTGACAGCAGGAAGCGGAAATTTGAATCCCCCAATAGTGATTGCCGAAACCTTCTCAATACAATTTATATCATTCACTGAAGTTTGTTTCTTCGGGAAATAAACTGTATGCTCATTACCATTCACATGAAAAGGGACCTTACTTTTGTTGCAATCAATAACAACCCCTGCAATGTTCAAAAAGGGTCTACCAAGGATAATCGACATGTTGTCATCCTCGGGCATATCAAGTATAACAAAGTCCGTTAAGATAGTAACATTTGCAACTACAACGGGAACATCTTGGCAAATTCCAATAGGTATAGCAGTGGATTTATCAGCCATTTGCAAGGATATTTCAGTAGGTGTGAGTTTATTCAAATCAAGTCTTCTATATAAAGAGAAAGGCATAACACTAACACCAGCTCCCAAATCACATAAAGCAGTTTTAACATAGCTTCTTTTAATGGAGCATGGTATAGTAGGTATTACTGGATCTCCTAACTTTTTAGGTACTCCACCCTTAAAAGAATAATTTGCAAGCATGGTGGAGATTTCAGATTCCAGTATCTTTCTTTTATTAGTGACAATATCTTTCATATATTTAGCATAGGGAGACATTTTCAACATATCAATCAAGCGGGTGCGTAAAAAGATAGGTCTAAGCATTTCAACAAAGCGCTCAAAATCGTCATCATCCTTATTTTTAGATGGTTTGGTAGGAAAAGGCATAGGTTTTTTAACCCATGGTTCTCTTTACTTTCCATGTTTTCTAGCAATAAAGTCTCTTTTATCATATCTTTTGTTCTTAGGATATGGGTTATCAAGATCAACAGAAGGTTCTATTTCTACATCATTGTCTGGTGAGCATCAACATGAACATCATCATTATCATTGTCATTATCATTATCACTAGGTGTATGTTCATTACCAGATTGTGTCTCAGTATCAGAAATAGAAGCATCATTATGATTCTCAGGAGGTTTTTCTATCTCAGGTTCACTAGGAGCAAGCAAGGTTTTATCATTTTTCTTTTTCTTTTTCTTCTTAGGTGAACTAGGTGCATCAATATTATTTCTTTATGAGTCTTGATCAATTCTTTTAGCATGACCTTCAGGATACAAGGGCTCCTGAGTCATCCTACCTCCTCTAGTAACAACTCTAACAGCATGGTCATTCTTTTTATTATTCATCTCATCAAGCAAATCATTTTGTGACTTAGCAATTTGTTCTAACTGAGTCTGAACCATAGAAGCATGTTTACTCAAGCATTTAAAATCATTAGCAGTTCTAAACATCAAATCACTCAAGCTTTCAATCATGATGGCATTCCATTTTAGTTGATTGCTAACATACATATTAAAGTGTTCCTGTTTAATGATGTAATTATCAAATTCATACAGGCATTGACTAGCAGATTTATTATACAGAATATCACCTTCATCAAATCTAGTGAGAGAATTTACCTCCACTACCTGTATCGGGATATCAAGTCCATGTATTTCTTCAATAGGTGGTAGATTCTTAACATCTTCAACTTTTATACCTTTTTCCTTCATAGATTTCTTAGCTTCTTGCATATCTTCTGGACTGAGGAATAGAATACCTCTCTTCTTCGGAATTGGCTTAGGTGGTGGTTCAGGAAGTGTCCACTCATCGACATTTCTCAATATATTATTCAATAGTACTTCAGCCTGTCCAACAGTTCGTTCCCTGAAAACACAACCAGCACAACTATCTAGGTAGTCCCTAGAAGCATCGGTTAGTCCATTATAAAAGATATCAAGTATTTCATTTTTCTTAAGAGGATGATCAGGCAAAGCATTAAGTAACTGGAGAAACCTCCCCCAAGCTCGAGGGAGATTCTCTTATTCAATTTGCACAAAGTTAAATATTTCCTATAAGGCAGCTTGTTTCTTATGAGCAGGAAAATATTTTTCAGAGAAGTAATATATCATATCCTGGGGACTACGCCCACAATCAGGAGCAAGAGTATTAAACCATTTCTTAGCATCACCCTTTAATGAGAAAGGTAACAACTTAAGAATATAGTACTAGCGAATTTTTTCATCATGAGCAAATAGGGTGGCAATATCATTCAACTTAGTAAGATGTGCCACAATAGTTTCAGTTTCATCACCATAAAAAGGATCAGATTCAACCAAAGTAATTAACTCAGGATCGACAGAGAATTCATAATCCTTATCGGTAACAAATATGGGAGAGGTAGCAAACTTAGGATCATATTTCATTCTCTCCCTCATAGATTTTTCTTTCATTTCAGCAAGCAATTTTATAACCTCATCTCTATCATTACAAGCAAGAATTGCTCTAGCTGTCTCTCTATCAAAAACAGGACCATCAGATGTTTCAGGTATTTCAACTCTAGTAGGAGAGCTAGGCATAATAGGTGAATCATAATTCTCAAGAGTTTCAACATTTTCAGTTTCTTTAGCTTTAGCAATTTGTTCATCAAGAAATTCACCAAGTGGCACAGTATTATCAAACATAGTACTAGCATCATCATAAGTATCATTCATAGCAGAAGTAGTATCATCAATAACTTGCGACATATCAGAATGAATAAAAGGTGGCGGTGTCGCAAGTCTACTCAAAACAGAAGGTGAATCAAGTGCAGAGTGTGATGGCAGTTCCTTACCTCCTCTAGTCATAGAGGGGACGATCTTAGTCTTAGCGTCTTTCAGATTCTTCATAGTGATCAACAGATATAAATCCCAAGTGACTCAGCAAATAGAGCTATGCTCCCCAGCAACGGCACCAGAAAAAGGTCTTGATAACCCACAAGTATAGGGGATCACAGTTTTCACGGGTAGTATTTCACCCAGATTTATTGATTCGACACAAGGGGAGCCAAACAATATTTGCAAGTATTAGCAGTTGAGTTGTCAATTCAACCACACCTGGAGATAAAATATCTGTAGCGGAATATTTAGTAGCACAGTAATATGATAGTTTTGATAGCAGTAGCAACAGTAACAACAACAGTAACAGTAGCAGTTTGTAGCAAGTGTAAAGCAGTAGCAACAAAGTAACTTAGCAGAAACCAATATGAGAAAGTCGTAGGCATTGGATCGGTGATGATAATTATGTTGGATGATATTCATCATATAATAGTCACAACCTAAGGCGATACACAATAGCTCCAATTCATCAATTTAATGTAGGCATGTATTCCGTATATAGTCATACATGCTTATAATAAGAACTTGCATGACATGTTTTGTCCTACCCTCCCATGGTAGCGGGGTCCTTAAGGAAACTAAGGGATATTAAGGCCTCCTTTTAATAGAGAACCAGAACAAAGCATTAGCACTTAGTGAATACATGAACTCCACAAACTACGGCAATCACCGGAAAGAATCCCAATTATTGTCACCTTGGGTTATGCGGATCATAACACGTAATAGGTGCATATCACTTGCAAGAAAGGATCAAGAACACAAATATATTCATGAAAACATAAAGGGTTCAGATCTGAAATCAAGGCACTCAGGCGCTAGTGACAAGCATTAAGCATAGCAAAGTCATAGCAACATCAATCTCAGAACATAGTGGATACTAGGGAACAAAGCCCTAACAAATTGACTCGATTACATGATAAATCTCATCCAACCCATCACCGTCCAGCAGGCCTACGAAGGAATTACTCATGCCCGGTGGTGAGCATCATGAAATTGGTGATGGAGGATGGTTGATGATGACAACGGCGTCGAATCCCCCTCTCCGGAGCCCCGAACGGACTCCAGATCAGCCCTCCTGATGAAGAACAGGAGGTGGCGGCGGCTCCGTATCGTAAAACGCGATGAAACTTCTTCTCTTATTTTTTTCTCGGGGAAAGTGAATTTATAGCGTTGGAATTAGGTCAGACGGCCGCCTGTGGGCCCCACAAGGTATCAGGGCGCGCCCTAGGGGGTCGCGCCCTATTGCCTTGTGAGCAACAGGTGGCCCCTCTTCTGTTGATTCTTGCGCCAATAATTTTTATATATTCCATAAAAATTCTCCAAAAAGTTTTGTCCAATTCCGAGAACTTTGATTTCTACACAAAAACAACAGCATGGTAGTTCTGCTGAAAACACCGTCAGACCAGGTTAGTTTCATTCAAATCATGCAAATTAGAGTCCAAAGCAAGAGCAAAAGTGTTTGGAAAAGTAGATACGACGGAGACGTATCAGGGAGTTGATACATCCAATTTGCATCATGATTTCCTACTATTATTTATTATGTTTTTTATCATTATTTCATTTTATGATACATTTCTTATGCCTTTTTTCTCTTATTTTGCAAGATTCACATGAAGAGGGAGATTGCCGGCAGCTGGAATTCTAGGCCGGAAAGGGGTAAAACAGAGATAGCTATTCTGCACAACTCCAAATGATCTGAAAATTTGCGAAGAATTATTTTGGAATATATAAAAAATACTGGCGAAAGAATTACCAGGAGGGGGCCCACCAGGAAGCCACAAGCCTGGGGGCGCGCCCTAACCCCCTAGGTGCGCCCCCCGAGCTTGTGGGACCCCTGGCAGCCCTCCGCCCCCCTCCTTCTGCTATATGAAGCCATTTGCCCTAGAAAAAAAATCAGAAGAATACTTTCGGGATAAAGCGCCGCCGTCTCGAGGCGGAACCTGGGCAGGAGCTATTTTGCTCTCCGGCGGAGCGATTCTGCCGGGGATACTTCCCTCCGGGAGGGATAAATCGAAGCCATCAACATCACCAACGATCCTCTCATTGTGGGAGGACCAATCTTCATCAACATCTTCACCAGCACAATATCATCTCAAACCCTAGTTCATCTCTTGTATTCAATCTTTGTCTCAAAACCTCAGATTGGTACCTGTGGGTTGCTAGTAGTGTTGATTACATCTTATAGTTGATGCTAGTTGGTTTATTTGGTGGAAGATTATATGTTCAGATCCTTAAGGATATTGAATACCCCTCTGATCTTGAACATGAATATGATTTGTGAGTAGTTACTTTTGTTCTTGAGGACATGGGAGAAGTCTTGTCATAAGTAATCATGTGAATTTGGTATTCGTTCGATATTTTGATGATATGTATGTTGTTGCTTCCTTTAGTGGTGTCATGTGAACGTCGACTACATGACACTTCACCATCTTTGGGCCTAAGGGAAGGCATTGTGGAGTAGTAATTAGATGATGGGTTGCTAGAGTGACAGAAGTTTAAACCCTAGTTTATGCGCTATTCCGTAAGGGGCTGATTTGGATCCATATGTTTCATGCTATGGTTAGATTTATCTTAATTCTTCTTTCATAGTTGCGGATGCTTGCGAGAGGGGGTAATCATAAGTGGGAGGCTTGTTCAAGTAATAACAGCACCCAAGCACCGATCCACCCACATAGCAAATTATCACAGTAGCGAACGCGAATCAAACAAGCATGATGAAAGTGACTAGATGAAATTCCCATGTGTCCTCGAGAACGCTTTGCTTATTATACGAGTTCGTTCCGGCTTGTCCTTTGCTATAAAAAGGATTGGGCCACCTTGCTGCACTTTTGTTACCGTTACTACTTGTTACTTGTTATGAATTACACTGCTATCAAACTATCTGTTACCTACAATTTCAGTGCTTGCAGAGAATACCTTGCTGAAAGCCGCTTGTCATTTCCTTCTGCTCCTCGTTGGGTTCGACACTCTTACTTATCGAAAGGACTACAATTGATCCCCTTTACTTGTGGGTCATCACTAATCAACGGGCTATGGAGATGCCCATCAATTGATGTCAATGCGAGTAGTAGGGATTGCCATGCAACGGATGCACTAAGAGCTATAAGTGTATGAAAGCTCAAAATAAAAACTAAGGTGGGGTGTGCATCCAACTTGCTTGCTCATGAAGACCTCGGGCATTTGAGGAAGCCCATCATTGGAATATACAAGCCAAGTTCTATACTGAAAAATTCCCACTAGTATATGAAAGTGACAACATAGGAGACTCTCTATATGAAAAACATGGTGCTACTCTGAAGCACAAGTGTGGAAAAGGATGGTAACATTGCCCCTTCTCTCTTTTTCTCTCATTTTTTTTGTTGGGCTCTTTTTAGCCTCTCTTTTTTTCTGTCCGGAGCCTCATCCCGACTTGTGGGGGAATCACGGTCTCCATCATCCTTTCCTCACTGGGACAATGCTCTAATAATGATGATCATCACACTTTTATTTACTTACAACTCAATATTACAACTCGATACTAGAACAAATACGACTCTATATGAATGCCTTTGGCAGTGTACTAGGATGTGCAATGATACTAGCGTAACATGTATGAAAATGATGAACGGTGGCTGAGCCACGAATACTATGTCAGTTATATGATCATGCAAAGCAATATGACAATGATAATGTGTGTCATATGAAAAGAACGGTGGAAGTTGCATGGCAATATATCTCGGAATGGCTATGGAAATGCCATAATAGGTAGGTATGGTGGCTGTTTTGAGGAAGATATAAAGAGGCTTATGTGTGATAGAACGTATCATATCACGGAGTTTGGATGCACTGGCGAAGTTTGCACCAACTTTCGAGGTGAGAAAGGGCAATGCACGGTACCGAAGAGGCTAGCAAATGGCGGAAGGGTGAGAGTGCGTATAATCCATGGACTCACATTAGTCATAAAGAACTCACATACTTATTGCAAAAGCCTATTAGCCCTCGAAGCAAAGTACTACTACGCATGCCCCTAGGGGGGAGGTTGGTAGGAGTTAACCATCGCGTGCCCCCGGCCTCCACGCAAATGTAGACAATCAATAATAAATCATGCTCCAACTTCATCACACTCAGGACTATACATGCATGCTTCGGGAATCACAAACCTTAACACCAATATTCTAACTAAACCACAATCATTCACTAGTACCTCCCACATATTACCATCTTAATATCGCAAAACTATTGCAAGGAATCAAACTTATCATATTCAGTGATCTACATGAAAGTTTTTATTATATCCCTCTTGAATACCTATCATATTAGGACCAATTTCATAACCTGTGCATATTACCATTGCTAATTATTAGAATCTCAAAAAGATATAAGTGAAGCATGAGAGTGTAACTATTTCTTTAAAATATAACCACTGCCGTTCTCTAAAAGATATAAGTGAAGCACTAGAGCAACTGCCTAGGTCAAAAGATATAAGTGAAGCACATAGAGTATTCTAACAAATCACGAATAATGTGTGTCCTTCTAAAAAAGGTGTGTTCAGCAAAGATGATTGTGGCAAACTAAAAAGCAAACAAAAGCAAGCAAACTATAACACAAGATGCTCCAAGTAAAACACATATCATGTGATGAATAAAAATATAGCTCCAAGTGATATACCGATAGATTGCAGACGAAAGAGGGGATGCCATCTGGGGCATCCCCAAGCTTAGACACTTGGATCTTCCTTGAATATTACCTTGGGGTGCCTTGGGTATCCCCAAGCTTAGGCTCTTGCCGCTCCTTATTCCTTCATCCATCGTGATGTCACCCAAAACTTGAAAACTTCAGGACACAAAACTCAACAGAAACCTCGTGAGATCCGTTAGTATAACAAATAAATCTTAAACTTTAGGTAATGTTGTAAATTGATTCATATTTAATATTGGCATGATGCTACTGTACTCCAACTTCCCCATAGCTCATACCCCCCAATATGATCCATAGATTCATCAAAATAGGCAAACTATGCAACAAAAACAGAATCTGTCTAAAACAGAACAGTCTCTAAAGATCTATTTAAAAGCAATACTTCTGTAACTCCAAAATTCTGAAAAATTAGGACAATGTAAAAAATTAATACACCAATACTGTGTAAAAAATTCAGAATTTTATTACGCTCCAGTACAGAACCAAAAATCCAGCACTGGACTCAAAACTTTCTGTTTTCAAACAGCATCAATCATACTATCATCCAAATCATCCCAAAGGCATTACTTGGCACAAAAACTAATTAAAAGATAAAAACTCAATCATAACAGAGGTGACATGTAGCGACCCGACCCAATACGGTCAAGTCTCTGTGCTTTCCGTGCCATCCCTGGATCAGTATGCTGGCACACACAGTACTTCGATGAAATACCATAACATCACATGTAAAATAAATACCATAGATCCAGAGTATACCTTATATATGTCACAGCGGAAACATATCAATAGGGGTGTGGAGTCCCATCAACGCCAACGGCAAGTTGAGTGTAGACCGTAACCCTATATCGTCTCTTACTCGTCGTAGAAAATATCTGCAACATGATACGTTGCAGCCGTGTAGGTCAGTACATTGAATGTACCAGCAAGTCACAAGAGAGAACAGATAAATAAATCATCTATGCTATATGCAAATATGGCTGGTGGAGCTCTAAGTTAAAGTTTTGCGAAAAGTTGATTTTCCCTACAACAAAGGAGTCATATGCAAATATTACTACAAAGTTGGTTGTTAATGAGATGGTTCCGCCAACCAATTCTCATATCCCAAATTATTAATAATCCCACTCATTAATATTAATTGTGTTGAGAATGGCTGATAGTATCATCTCCGGTGCTCAAGCTTTCCGTGATCGGGGACACAGCTAATCGATTAGGTTTTAACTCTACAGAGTTTTGTGCACTTTACCCACAAGAATCGTTCCCTCCTTTTATGTCCTCGCACTTTACCCACAAGTTGAGTGTAGACCGTAACCCTATATCGTCTCTTACTCGTCGTAGAAAATATTTGCAACATGATACGTTGCAGCCGTGTAGGTCAGTACATTGAATGTACCAGCAAGTCACAAGAGAGAACAGGACGAACGAAACATGGTCTTTCAGAGAGTTTCCCTGACCACGGACAGTGCTCATCCAACCCTACCGTTCGTCTACATCTGCTAGCAATTGTCCCGCCAGAGTCACAACTAAGATCAACCAAGCCAGAGCCCATAATGAGTTGTGGCTGCACAGGTAAGCTTCCGGGCATGAAGTATTCTTCCGTCTCTTTGAGCCTGGGTGAAGCTTTCCGCAAGATGTCATGGCGCTTACCCATGCATCCCGGGGTCATCCACTGGGTCTTCCCACGATGCCCGTCGAACCGGGTCATCCACTGGGTTTTTTCCACGATGCCCGTCTAAACCATCCTCCACCCAGAGGTATATTGAATTCTTGTCTCGAGTCTTGTAGTCTTGAGGTCTTGTAGATGCAGGCCTTGAAGTTGTCGTCATTGACGTAGTGTCCTCCTTCTCACACCACTCACGAGCACTCATACCAACCCCCGTCTACTATAGCGTAGCATTAAAATAATAACGTTCCCGGGTTTAGTATCAGGGGTGTGGGTTCCTATCTCATGCTTCTACTCAACTACAAGATTCAGTATACTACTGGAGGAAATGGTGAAAAGGTGCACTAAATGCAATAAAACATAGGTATGAAAAATATGGTCAAAGTGAACTTGCCTGGTAAAAGTTGATGAAGATTATATCGCTCTCAGAAATAACTTGATAGAACTATTCGTCACTCTCCGATGAAATCTATATTAATCAAACATTGCATTCATATAAGCAATCACATCTAGCAAGCAATTCTAACACTCAAAATAACAATCAACAAATAAAAGCAACAAAGAAATCAATAAGAAAACCAAATAAAAACCCAAAGAAAACTTCAAAAGAATACTATGAAGAAACTACTAAAGAAAACTCTATGACTTAACTACACAACAACAAAATAGTTTTTGTCCGAAGTAAAAACTTTACAGCAAAGAAAAATACTAAACTAATAAATAAACAGAAAGTAAAAAAAATAAGTTTTATTAAATTAATAGAAATAATTTTACTTAAAATTTTCATAGCAAAAAGAATCAACCTAAAAGCTATTATAAAACTCTAGTTATGATTTATACAGGTTTTAATACAAAACAAACAAAACAAAAAAATAGCAAAAATCATTTTAACTAAAATAAAAAGTGGCTACTGTTGACTAACAGAAATAATATATAATTTGTCAAAAGTGACAAAACAAAATACTTAAAAACAAATAAAAACTAAAGGAAAAATAAATAAAGCAAAACTATTCAAAACATTATTGTTTTTGCAATAAATCAACTTTAAAATAAACCAAAAAATAAATTTTGATGTGCTACTTTATAAACAACAGATCTAGTGACAAGGTGCAAAAAGAATCAACTAAAAAATCTATTTTCAAACAAAAGATATAAGCAATTTAGTGTTTAAAGTAAATCTGTTCAAATTCAAATTTACAATTTTCAAACATAAAATTTTTTGGACTTAACAGAAACTATATAAATTTATGAAACCGTAGCAACTGGAATCACTCAATTTGGATAAGTAGATTGAGAGATATGATTTTTCTATGATTGGCTATTTTTCTGAAATTTGAATTACGGGATTAAAACTGAGCTGACACATGTCATGTTTTGGTTGGCTGAAAAACTGTTTGCTCAGGACTAACTAGAGGATGGCCGATACTTAGGAAATCTGGAGTTAGATTGACTAAAAGCCAGATCGGTTTAGATCTACAGTGAACCGGTCGGTTAACAAACTAAACGAACAAAAAACCGATCTACAAAAAAAAGAACATGTACAGAGAAGAACAGAGAGGGGAGGAGGTGTGCGTGCGTGCTTACAGAGAAGGGGGCGGGCGGTGTGACGGCGGCTCCGGCGAGCAAAAGCGGCGGTGGAGGAGGGGTTTGGGGGCTACGCGTCGAGGGGGTTCACGGGGTGGTGGAGTTGGTCCTCGGGGACGCCGGTGTAGAGCGGGGCGAGTTTGTTTCTCCGGTGAACTCCCGTGCTCCGACGTCGGTGTACGAGCTCGAACGCGTTGCTGTGGTCGAGGAGATGGGAAACAAATGCTCCGAGATGAAAGGTCTCTATAGGCAAAAAGAGAAGGCCTCGGGTGGCTTACCGGAGTTGCAAACGGCCGGTGAACTTCGTCGTTTCCAGCGAGATTCGTTTTGTTCTCGTGGGTGGTACGGAAGGTTTTGGGTGAAGATTTTTGGGGGAATCGGTCGAGGAGGTCGGGGCCTATTTATAGGACATGATTTTAGAAGGAAAGAATCAACATAAAATCAAATCCTGAGAGGAGAGGATTTGGTTCACGTTCTGTAAAGGAAAGAACAGAGAAGAAAGGAAGGAAGAAGAAAAGGAAAGAAAAATAAAAGGAAAGGGGAGGTGGGCTGGATCCACTAGGTGGGCCGCGGGGATTATTTCCTTTTAAAGGAAATCCCTTTCCTATTTTAAATAAAACAGAGAAGAAAAGAAAAGAAATAAAATATCCTATAGGCATATTATATATCAAAATGATCATAAGAAAATAAGGCAAATAATGAACTATTTTTGAGGGGCAAATAAAATACTTACAAAATCTCGAAATTCAAAAAGTGCTACTGTTGCAATAAATCCAATAAAAATAATTTAGAATACCAAAATGATTTCAAATTTATTTTCTCCTAATTTTTTATTGAAGGGAATCATTTTACCCTTATTTCCATATATTTATATTTAGGAGAAAAATAATTTGAATAAAAACAAAATGATTCTTTTAAACTTCCAACTCTATTTCTTATAATTTGAAGAAGTCATTTTATCTTCTCTCAAGAAAATCATTGAGTTGCATAAAGTTTCTGGTTTTAAAATATTTTCAAATGGAATTCAAATCTTTTCAAATCCCTTTTTCATTCCTTTAAATGGAAGAAGTCATATCATCTTCACTCTAGGGTTTTGTGTTTGAAATGAATTTGAATTCATTGAGATCAAAATGCAAAGTGAAAGTTTGGGAAAGTCATTTCATTCCCTCTCATTCAACTTTCAAAAGTTTCAATTTCACTCACTTTCAATCAATCAATCAAACAAACAATCAAAGAAACAATCATAATTATTTATTTCATATAACATTCCAAAATTTAAAATTTTGGGATGTTACACGACAATTGTGTAAACACACAAAACAGAAAATAAAAGCAAAAAATTACGATACATATTGGGTTGCGTCCCAATAAGCTCTTTCTTTATAGCCATTAAGATAGGCTTGAGATTTCAATGATGCTCACATGAAAGATAATAATTGAAACACAAAGAGAGCATCATATAACATGTAACGACCACATTTAAGTCTAACATACTTCCTATGCATAGGCATTTTATAAGAAAACAATTTATTAAGACAAGCAATATCTAGCATATGCAAATAGTAAAAAATGAAGCATTAAAAATTTCAACACAAAGAGAGGTAATTTAGTGACATGAAAATTTCTACAACCATATTTTCCTCTCTCATAATAATTGCATGTAGGACCATAATCAAATTCAACAATATAGCTATCATACAAAATATTCTCTTCATGATCCTTATGCATAAAAGTTTTATAGTCTTCCGAGATAGTGGGATTAACATCAACTAAAGTCATGACCTCTCCAAACCCACTTTTATCAAAAATTTCATAAGATTGAAAGTTCTCCAAATATGTGGGATTCTTTTTACCTAAAGTTAACACTCTTCCAAATCCACTTTCAATATTATTGCAGACATTATTATCAATAACATATTCATCATGAGCCTTAAATAAATTTTCAAGATCATAAGAAGCATTATCACCCCAATCATGATCATTGCAATAAGTAGTGGACATGACCAAATTATCATCCCCAAGCTTGTAGCTTTGCATAGTATTAGCACAATTGACATAAATAGAATTTATAATAACATTATTGCAATCATGCTTTTCATTCAAGGAGTTATCATGAATCACTTTATAAACTTCTTCTTTTAGCACTTCATCGCAATTTTTAGATTCACGATTTTCAAGCAAAACATCATAAAGATAATCAAGTAAACTCAACTCACTAGCAATTGGTTCATCATAATTGGATCGTTTGAAAAGATTAGCAAGTGGATGAGGATCCATATGTCTATATTTTTATTTTCATTGAGTCACACAATTATAGCTAGCAAACAAACAAGCAAACAAAAATATTTTTGTGTTTTTGTAATTTTTATGAGAAGTGGGGGAGATGAAAACGAGAGGAAAATGCAGATAAAAAGGCAAATAAAAAGAACAGCAAGTAGATGATAGTTTATGCGAAGGTACTTGATAGGTTTTGGTGATGTCTCCCCGGCAACGGCGCCAGAAATTCTTCCTGCTACTTGTGAACTGCGTTGGGATATCCCCGAAGAGGAGAGGATGATGCAGTACCGTAGAGATAAGAATTTCCCTCAGTTAAGAACCAAGGTTATCAATCTAGTAGGAGAACCACACAGAACCTCGTTAGCAGCACCTACACACACAAAAGCAAATACTTGCACCCAACGCAAACAAGAGGGTTGTCAATCCCCTTGGCGGTTACTTGCAAGGATTAGTTCTGATAGTGATAGATAAAAAAGTAAATTGCAAAATAAAAGAAAGGAAATAAAATTACAGCAACCTATTTTTGGATTTTAATATATGATAAAAGTAGACCCGGGGGCCATAGTTTTCAATAGAGGCTTCTCTCTCGAACGCATAGCATACGGTGGGTAAACAAATTGTAGGGCAATTGATAGAAAAACTCATAGTTATGACGATATTCAAGGCAATGATCATGTATATAGGCATCACGTCCGAGACAAGTAGACTGACTCCTGCCTGCATTTACTACTATTACTCCACCCATCGACCGCTATCCAGCATGCATCTAGGGTATTAAGTTAATGAAAACAGAGTAACGCCTTAAGCAAGATGACATGATGTAGACAAAGTAAACTCAAGCAATATGATTAAACCCCATCTTTTTACCCTTAATGGAAACAATACAAATATGTGTCTTGTCCCTTTCTATCACTGGGATATAGAACACCGCAAGACTGAACCCATCACAAAGCACCTCACCCATTGCAAGATAAATCAATCTAGATGGCCAAACCAAACGGATAGATCGGAGAGAAATACAAAGCTATACAAATCATGCATAAATAAGTTCAGAAAAGACTCAAATGTTTCTCATGAATAATCTGATCATAAACCCACAATTCATCGGATCCCAACAAACACACCGCAAAAGAAGATTACATCGAATAGAACTCCAAGGAGATCGAGGAGAATATTGTATTGATGATCAAAGAGAGAGAAGAAGCCATCTAGCTACCAGCTATGGACTCGTAGGTCTGTGGTAAACTACTCACACATCATCGGAAGGGCAGCAAGGTTGATGTAGAAGCCCTCCGTGATCAATTCCCCCTCCGGCAGAGTACCGGAAAAGGCCTCCAGATGGGATTGCGGAAGAATAGAGGCTTGCGGCGGCGGAAAAGTTATTCGAGGTGGCTCTCTGTTGGTTTCCCAATATTTGAGAATTTATAGAAGTGTAATTAGGTCAAACGGAGCCACGAGGGGCCCACAAGGCATCAGGGCGCCCCCTGGGGTCGCGCCCTGTTGCCTTGTCACCTCCTCGTGAGGCTTCTGGCCTCCTCCCGAAGCTTCCAGGGTCTCTTTTGTCCAGAAAAAAATTGTCAAAATGTTTCGTGGCATTTGGACTTCGTTTGGTATTGTTTTCCTGGAAATCCAAAAACAAGCAGAAAACTGCAACTGGCACTGGGCACTAGGTTAATAGGTTAGTCCCCAAAAAATGATATAAAATAGCATATTATTGCATATAAAACATCCAAGATTGATACTATAATAGCATGGAACAATCAAAAATTATAGATACGTTGGAGACATATCAGATCTCATCCGAGACTCCGAACAACATTCGGTTACTAACATCAAATATCCCAATACTGCTCTAGCGTCAACGAACGTTAAGCGTGCGACCCTGCTGGTTCAAGAACTATGTAGACATGACCGAGACACCTCTCCGGTCAATAACCAATAGCGGAACATGGATGCCCATATTGGTTCCCACATATTCCATGAAGATCTTTTATTGGTTGAACCACGATGTCGAGGATTCAGTTAATCCCGTATGCAACTCCCTTTGTCCATCGATATGTTACTTGCCCGAGATTCCATCATCGGTATCTCCATACCTAGTTCAATCTCGTTACCGGCAAGTCTCTTTACTCATTCCGTAATACAAGATCCCGTGACTAACTCATTAGCCACATTGCTTGCAAGCTCTTTACGATGTTATATTACAGAGAGGGCCCAGAGATATCTCTGCGTCATACGGAGTGACAAATCCCGGTCTCGATCCATGCCAACCCAACAGAAACCTTCGCAGATACCTGTAGAGCACCTTTATTATCACCCAATTACGAAGTGACGTTTGATAGCACACAAGGTATTCCTTCGGTATCCGGGAGTTGCATGGTCTCATGGTCTTAGGAATAGATACTTGACATGAAGAAAGCTGTAGCAATAAACTTAAGAGATACGATCATATGCTAAGCTTACGGTTGGGTTTTGTCCATCACATCATTCTCCTAATGATGTGATCCCGTTATCAAATGACAACTCATGTCTATGGTTAGGAAACCTTAACCATCTTTGATCAATGAGCTAGTCTAATAGAGGCTCACTAGGGACACGGTGTTGTTTATGTATCCACACATGTATTTAAGTTTCCGGTCAATACAATTCTAGCATGAATAATAAACATTTATCATGAACAAGGAAATATGATAATAACCAATTTATTATTGCCTCTAGGGCATATTTCCAATAGTTTTCACCTCAATGACCTTAACATCCAGGTCTTGGAACTTAGTCTCTATAATCCTCTCAAAGCTCTCTTGGTTCTTCGCGAGGTTGGCCAGACTCCGCTCAATCCTCTGAGAAGCATGGAGAAGATATAGTATCTGATCTGCTTTAGTCTTTAGAACTGGAACAGTAGATGAGCTAGGACCGGCATTCTTTGTAGCTTCTACCTTTGCCTGAGCTCACTACAAGGATACCCCTTATAAAGAAACAAAAATTGTACAACATTTTGACTATATGTTGCAAAATTCACAATAGATACACATGTATGGGTAGCAACATATGCGTTGCAGATTTACCTTATCGTGGTACATAAATGAAAAAAATAAACAGGAAAAGGAGAGAAAGACGCGCGAGAAACAGAACCCTCGATTCCCCTCGTCTCCCAAATCGCCGCCACCCGCCTCGTCTCCCTCCTCCAACCCACCTCGCCGCCGGCCCTCCCTTTCCCCTCCTCCCACCTCGCAGCTCCAGAGGCTGCCGGATCCGCCGCATCCCCACCCACCCATCCCTCTCGCGTACCATCTCTTCGCGCGGCTCCTCGCTGCGCTACCTGCGTCGGCTGATTCAGGTGACGTCCGGCGAATCCCGCCACCGTGAAGCACAACCCGAGGTCCCCTCGCACCACGGCGCCCACCCATCTGACTAGATCCGGCGCTCACGGCCACCAAAGCCAATGCGCGACCCTTCCCCATGGCTAGGGTTTCGGGCGTCGGCTCCAGCGTCGATGGCCATGTCATCCTCCTCTCGTCCGGTGAGTGCACCCCTCCCCTGCCTTCGTCCTCTCTCCCCAATTCTCTAACCTCTACTCTTCTCTTCTACTGTAGATGTGCAGGGAGGAACGGCCAGTGGACAGCTTTGCTGCTGCTCGGGACAAAGCAGCCATGGAGCTTCCTCCTCCTCCTCCTCTAGCTTCAGGTGAGTTGGTCCACTCCTCTCTGCTCTGCTTCGTGGCACATCAGGAGCAATAGTGGCTTCAAATCAACCCCGAGTTGCATATTCTTTCTAGGGCAACAACATTGTAGGCGAACAGTTCTCTTTCCAGTAAGCCATTCTGAAGCCCATCTACGTCTTGTAGCAGCAACCAGTGTGTTTGAGGTAATTTGTACAGAAAACATCTAGGTATGGTTAAAAATCAGGTCAGGGTCTGATTAATACAGACTTTGCAAAAAAAAAGGTCTAACTAATACAGTAGCTCCCCAAGGCCCCAATCCTTTTCTTTTCCTATCTTTAATATTCTCCTGTTTAAGGTTTTGACCATGCAAAAATCCAACATATATTCTTTTAGGCTAATTACTAAATCAACCTAAGGATGGTTCATGTGGGGGAGGAGGTGTAGCGATGGCAGTTTGAAGCAGATTTGGCGGCCGCAGGCATCTTCGGCGGCAAGGCTGTCGAGTGAAGGAACTGGCGGCATGGTGATTCGTGTTCTATTCTCCATCCTTTAAGCTCATAACAGAAGAAAGAACTATTCAATCGACTTGATCACTATTGTTTTATCAAGAAAAAAATATCTGTTTTGTACGCGTGTATTGATGAGTACTCCTCTTGACTCGATTGTGTTGTAGGGAGTGAAAGCATCCAGTTGGGGTGGTCTGCAGCTCTGATCGCCTCCATCAGCACCACATAATCAAAGATCCAAACCGTAGTTCTGCACTGCTGCCTCCAACCAGCCATTTCACTTTGATGTTTATAGGTGGCTTAACACAATCATTTGATGTGTTTCTTATGTAGAAGATTTGAGTGATGTACGTGTTTATTCTTCTTAATGAAGCTTTGCATATATATAAGACGGATATTCATGTACATTAGCTTTAGTTTTTTTTGTTAACTTGAAAGTGTGGTTTCCTTTTTTTAACCGAACTCACTAAAGCATGGGATCCATTTGGGGTTTCTAGACAGCTAATTTTAGGAGCACACAAGATTTAGACTCCTGCTATTGTAATTAAAGGAAATCACAATATTGACCAATATCCTCTGTATATTTACTAACCCCGGATCCCTGACTTTTTCATAGAAATTATAATTTGGAAACTTTATTTATAGGAATGATAAATAGTATGTATAAATGCCTTTATTAAAATAAATTTATTTCAGACACATGGACGCCAACACAGTATCACATGTAATATTTCTCAATTAGTCAAAAGTATGCTTCTTTTAAAATTTATGGTTCTAATATTATTGTTCTTACATAAAAATGTTCCAGTTATATATGGCAAACTAAAATTGTCTAGCCCGTGCAGACGCACGGGTTGATGACTAGTCTAACTAACTCGGGGATAAATTCATTGAGCTAGATGTAAAGTTGCCAAGGTAGTAACTAGGACACATAGAACGGGAGGAATATAGCTTGCTCTTCTTTTATTAAGTAGGAATGGAACTTGATGAAGCTTTACTTGTGTTGCGCTATTCTAGAGATGCATGAGACACCTGTAACCTTTTTCCCTTGGTTTTGTAGCTGCACGTACCAACTCGATGTAGGGGGATGCCATGGAGCAAGTCAAGTTTGTGGAGCAAGTCATGGACGATGCCATGGAAGGTATACTCTCTCCCTCTCCCTACCGTGCTACTGCTCGTTGTGTCCACGACCATTGAGCCATGCTAGGTTCTATGCTGCTGTCCATGCAAATTTATAGGATATGGGGCTGTAGGTTTCAGTGGATTTATTTAGCAATAAAAAAAATTGTTGGTTCACACAAAACAGTTTTACTGTAGGTGTACAGATTTAGCAATGGATCTCTAGGCTGGTGATGACCATGTAAATTCATTTCAGTGGATTTGGGGCTGTTGGATGACTGAAACCTACTAGAGCTAAATGTTGTGGTTCAGTTTCAGATGAGTAAAACCATTTTGGTTCAGTTTGCTAACTAACTGGAGAAGAGAAGAGAAGTGGTACTGTCACTCACATTGCCCTTGAATGCACAGCAGCACTTAGGCTACTGTCCATATAATTTTATTGAGCCATGTTGTTCTGCAGGCTGTGTCCTATATTGTGGCATCTGGATTAGTCATCAATGACAACTAACACTCATGTCGGCATCTTTTCATAATCATAATAGGGATGTAGCTCTTGCTACAGTTGTAAGTTGTGATCCTAATTTAAACTTGATGGTGCTGAAATTACAAATGAATTCTTGGTAGTGCATGTTGATATGGCACTTGTGAAAACTGAAGATTTGGTACGGAGTCGCAAAAAACTGCAATACTCTTGGTAATGCAGAAAAAACAAAGACTGCATGGCCTCTGTAAAGCAAAAACTGCAATACCTTTGTACGTGTCTAATATCCCACTTGCATCATGTCAATGCACTGTGTCTTAAAGGTTTATTTTGTTATTTTCTTTGTAGATTCAGAAGATATATGGATGATTATATGGGTGCGTGGCAAGTATACTGTCGGGCCCATGGAACCCGGGGTATCCAGGCCCGTCTGCCTTTGGCCCAGGGCGCAACGCCTGGCATGGGCCCAGCAGGCCGACACCACCGAACTCTCACCAAGACCCCTCATGAGGCCCTGGCCTCCTGAGGCCCCCTCCACAGGGAGTAGCAAGCAACGCTAAGCACCACCATCAACGGTCTCGCGAGGTCCCCTCACGAGGCGGCTTCCTGAGTGGCCTCGCGAGCCGGCTTTCCGAGGTGCCCTCCCGAGGCCCCCTCCCGTAGGGCTCGAGACGAAGGTTGTTTGGCGTGCCGCGTGGTCTGGAGCCCAACACGTGGGTGACGCGCGCGGTGACGAGCAACTGCAGAGGCCGCGCCAGCAGGCGCGGATGAAGATGGTTTCCTCTTTCGTGTTAAGGGAGCAGGGCCAGCTATCTACTCTCCAAAGCAACCCCAAAGGTTGCCCGATCGGCGAAGGAAGACCAAGACGACGGGCGCGCAGGGCAGAGGTCATCACCGAGCCCACCGGCGTGTCATGGATCATGCTTTCGCAGGCGAAGACCACCTTTAGTCAGGATAGCCTGAGCGCCTGTCCCCTTTCAAAACCGCCAAGTGTGGCAACCCTTCCCGCCTAAGTTTCCAGGGGGAAGAGGACCAAGGCTGGTATAAAGGGCAGTGCTGCCACCGTAGAGAGGAGGATTCCCGGGTCTTCAACCTAATACGCGAGAACCTTCTTGCCCACGATAATCCAAACCACAAGCAGGAGTAGGGTCTTACACCGCAAGGTGGCCCGAACCTGGGTAAACCGCTGAGTCCTTGCCCCGTCCCTCGCTAGCGCGCTCTCACCGTAGCCTCGCCGCAGCTTAGCCGTGGTAGGAGACGAAGCCGTAGAACGAGCTCACCCCAGTGTTCGAACCTTAAGGTTGTTCGCCGTGGTTGGCTCCGGGGACCCAAAGGTTTGAACACTGGGGTGAGCCCGTTCTACGGCTTCGTCTCCTACCACGGCTAAGCTGCGACGAGGCTACGGCGAGAGCGCGCTAGCGAGGGATGGGGCGAGGACTCAGCGGTTTACCCAGGTTCGGGCCACCTTGCGGTGTAAGACCCTACTCCTGCTTGTGGTTTGGATTATCGTGGGAAAGAAGGTTCTCGCGTACAAGGTTGAAAACCCGGGAATCCTCCTCTCTACGGTGGCAGCACTGCCCTTTATACCAGCCTTGGTCCTCTTCCCCCTGGAATCTTAGGCGGGAAGGGTTGCCACACTTGGCGGTTTTGAAAGGGGACAAGCGCTCAGGCTATCCTGACTAAAGGTGGTCTTCGCCTGCCAAAGCATGATCCATGACGCGCCGGTGGGCTCGGTGATGACCTCCGCCCTGCGCGCCCGTCGTCTTGGTCTTCCTTCGCCGATCAGGCAACCTTTGGGGTTGCTTTGTAGAGTAGATAGCTGGCCCTGCTCCCTTAACACGAAAGAGGAAACCATCTTCATCCGCGCCTGCTGGCGCGGCCTCAGCTGTTGCTCGTCACCGCGCGCGTCACCCACGTGATGGGCTCCAGACCGCATGGCATGCCGAACAACCTTCGTCTCGAGCGCCTGCGGGAGGGGGCCTCGGGAGGCCACCTCGGAAAGCCGCCTCGTGAGGCCACTCGGGAAGCCGCCTCGTGAGGGGACCTCGCGAGACCGTTGATGGTGGTGCTGAGCGTTGCTTGCTACTCCCTGAGGACGAGGCCTCAGGAGGCCAGGGCCTCATGAGGGTTCTTGGTGAGAGTTCGGTGGTGTCGGCCTGCTGGGCCCATGCCAGGTGTTGCGCCCTGGGCAAAAGGCAGACGGGCCTGGATACCCCGGGTTCCATGTGCCCGACAGTAGCCCTCGGGCCCGCAGCGCGCACGTTCCCGCCTACCTAGGGGTGAAACGGCGCGGGCCCTAACCGCCTGCGGCCAGGCATGACGCGTGGCGCACGATGTGACGGCGACGCCCCCACTTTTCCCATGACGCCTCGGAAACTGCCGCGCTGACATAAATCCTGGCGCGGGCGGCGCGAGGCCATCATTGCCTTCCTTCACACGTTCCACCTCTCTGCGCCTTTCCTTCTCACGCACGGTTCCTCGCGACTTCCTCCTTCGAACTTCGCCCGTTCTTGCTCCCGATCCGCGCCTCGACTGCGCAGATGGCTCCCGCCGGCAAGAGGGGGAAGGAGGTGGCCCCGTCCCCAAGCGCGCCCGTCCTTGGGGCGGCGCTGCAGCGCTCCACCATCGACGATGAAGAAGGTTTGGGCAGGGTGCTTCCGTTCGTGGCCGGCGGTCAGAACGAGAACCAGGCGACCCAAATCTGGCCGGGGTCGCGCGCGCGGCGCGACCTGGGGGTGACGGCCTACCCCTTCTTCCTCCACAGCGTATATGCAGGGTTGGTGCCGCCATTTTCAGACTTCTTCTATGCCATACTCACCCACTATCAGGTTCACGCTCTTCATCTTCAACCCAACTCCATTTTCCTCCTGGCCACGTTCGCCTTTTACTGCGAGGCCTTCGTGGGCGTGAGGCCCTCTGTGGCGCTCTTCCGCCACTTCTTCTGCCAGCGGCTAACTGCGGCGGACCAGCGCTCCGGATGCGCGTCGTTCCTTGCCATCAAGGGAATGGAGGACGGCATTATCAACTTGAGGGTCGCGAAGAAGGTGGAAGGCTACCGGCAGCGTTGGGTCTATATGGACGCGCGCCAGACCAACCGGCTCCTGATGATCCCTACGGACCCGGCCGAGAAGATCTCCGTGTGGGGGCACGAGAAGCTCGCCGACCCGAGGATGGAGCCCGTCTTGGAGCGGATGGCGGCGCACCAGGCCGCAACACTGTCGGGGACGGCGGTTGTCAGGGAATACCTGCGGTGGCGCATCGCGCCACTTCAGCAGCACTCGCGCCCCATGTGGGAGTTCTCTGGCGCGGGCAACACCATGAGGCTGAAGCCGGGCAGCCTGGGGCCAGACGTGCTGGACGGGGCCCTGGCAATTCTGCTCAACACCCCTGCCGCGGAAACGCCGGAGGGGGCGCTCCCACTTTTCCGCTACCTAGAGAAGGCAGAGCTGGTGAAGGAGATGCCCCTCTTCGATCAGTGGGGCCTCGTGTCGGAGGGCCACATCAGGCCCCGTGACAACCCCCTCGTGGTGGAGGTGGATTCGGGAGGCAGCAGCGGCAGCGGAGATTCGGAGGAGGCTACGGAGGAGGACACCAGCCGGGCGCCACCACGCGCCCGCCGTCAGCTCATCTGCGAGCTCGAGGACGACGACGCCGAGAGTGTTCCGCCCGCGGCGGCGGGGGCTCCCGACCCGGGGGCGGGCGAGCCCCCAGCGCTTGAGGCCCGTCATGAGACTGAAGCCGCCCAGGGCCCGGAGGCGGGCGACGACGCGTCCGGGTCCACCGCGGCACGCCCAGGGCCCGGAGGGTAACGAAAGGAAAAGGACCCTAGGAGCTCGCATCGTCGTCGTCTTCACCGACGCCGTCGTCGCCACCGGAGCTCTCGCCGCTGCCGCAGGAGTACTTCCTGAGTAACTTGCCCACATGGCCTTCCACCGCCCTTGCGAGCCCATCGCGAAGCTCCTCGGGGACTGGGGCTATCACCTTGTCAAAGTCGAAGTTAGGATCGGAGTGGAGGAGGTGGCTGAAGACGCGAGTCGCCGCCAGGGAGAAGAGGCTGCGACACTCCTCCTCCAGGATACCGTCCACCTCCTTGGCTCCGTCCTCAAGCCGTTCCACGAGCTTGGTGGAGAAGCCGACGTAGTCGGCGTCACAGGACTCGCGGAGGGCCCCAAGCTTTCCTTGGCAGATGGAATTCAGGGCGTCGTGGGCACGGATCTCGAGGGAGTGAAGTGCCTTGACGCGCTCGTGCTGCTCCCGTTCCTGATCGGCGGCGCCAGAGCCGGGCTGCGGTGCGGCCCCCCGGCGGGTCTCTGCCTCGGCGAGTGCCGCCTTGTGATCAGTGACCTCCTGCCGGAGCCGCTCGCGTTCTGACTCGAAGGCGTCCCTCTGCTGCGATAGCGCTTTATCGTGCTCCTCGATGAGTGTCAGGCGCGCTTCCGCTACCTTCGCGTCAGCGTCCTCTTGGACCTTCTTCTCCTTGACCTCCAGTTGGGCGTTGGCGTCTGCGATGCGCTTCGTGTGAGCCTCCTGGGCATCGGCCAGCTGGCGCCCCAGCGTCTCCAGACGCTCCTTCTCCGTGGCCTACTCGGCCGCCGCCTTCTCGAGGCCCTCCGTGCGAGTCTCGAGGTCCGCTTCGCGGGCTGCGGCCTCCTTCTCGCGAGTGGCGAGGGCGCTTTCCCGCGCGAGGAGCGACAGCGCCTGCTCGGCGTGTTGGTCCTAGAACTCTTTCAGGAGAGCCTCCGCTTCTTCGCGGCGCGCGATGGCTACCTCGGCCTCCTAGAGGGATCTCGCGCGAGCCCCCTCCGCTTCGGCGGTGTCCTTCTCGCACTGAGCGCGAGCGTGTTCGTCATGGCGCCGGGCCGCATCGATTTTGAGTCTTTTCTTAACTTTATTATGCCTGATTGTTATAGCTTTGTATTTCTCTCCGATCTATCCATTTGGTTTGGCCAACTAGATTGATTTATCTTCAGTGGGAGAGGTGCTTTGTAGTCGGTTCGATCTTGCGGTGTCTCCACCCAGTGACAGAAGGGGATGGGGTACGTATTTGTATTGTTGCCACTAAGGATAAAATGACGGGGTTTATTCATATTGATTGAGTTTACTTTGTCTACATCATGTCATCTTGCTTAAAGCGTTATTCTGTTTGTCATGAACTTAATACCATAGATGCATGCTGGATAGCGGTCGATTGGTGGAGTAATAGTAGTAGATGCAGGCAGGAGTCGGTCTACTTGTCACAGACGTGATGCCTATATATGTGATCATTGCCATGAATATGTCATAACTATGCGCTTTTCTATCAATTGCCCAACAGTAATTTGTTTACCCACCGTATGCTATGTGTTCGAGAGAGAAGCCTCTAGTGAAAACTATGGCCCCCAGGTCTACTTTAAACATGTTAAGAAAACCTAAAAACCTTTGCTACAATTTATTTACTTTTCTTTTGTTTTGCAATTTACCTATCTACCTATACAAGATTTAATCCTTGCAATTAACGAGTTCAAGGGGATTGACAACCCTCTTGCCCGCGTTGGGTACAAGTATTTGCTTTTGTGTGTGCATGTGTTGTTCACGAGGGTTTGCGTGATTCTCCTATTGGTTCAATAAACCCTGGTTCTCACTGAGGGAAATAATTATCTCTACTGTACTGCTTCTCCCTTCCTCTTCGGGGAAAATCCCAACGCAGCTCACAAGTAGTAGAAAGAATTTCTGGCGCCGTTGCCGGGGAGACATCATCAAATCCTATCAAGTACCTTCACTCAAACTATCATCTACTTGCTCTACATTTTATTTGCCTTTTTATTTGCCTCTCTTTTTCATCTCCCCCACTTCTCTAAAAATCAAGGAACACAAAAATATTTTTATTTGCTCGTTTGCTTGCTTTGCCACTACGGCTAGTTCTTTGCTTGTTGCTTGTACTCCCGAGAATGAAGTGTTTAATTTTAAACAAAGGGGAGGAGAAAGTTTAAAAGATGTTTGGTATAGGATTTGCGATGCTCAAAATAGATCAACTCGTAAGCAATCTACTACCGTTCTTCTTCGCAATTTTTATGTGGGTGTTACTACTTGGTATAGGTTTGTGCTTGACACTATCACCGGAGGGAATTTGTTGAGTAGTCACCCTAATGATGCTTTCAATGCTATGGGAAGTTTGGTAGGATCACCACCTATTATTATTAATTAAACTGCATTGACTTTGGAACATGTTATGCGAAGGTTAGAAGCTATTGAAAATAAAACACCCACCGTAGAACATATTGAGAATCTAGACAAAAAGGTCCATAATCAAGTTACTCAATTTGGGTCTAAGGTAGGAACTACATTAAAGATGTTAAAGGAGAAGGAACCAATAATTAATGAATGGGTAGAACAAAGTCCCGCTAGAATTGATAAGTTGGAGGAAATTATTAATAATTTGGGTTTTGCTTTTTCTTCTATCAAAACTACTGAAAGGACCCCTCCTCATAAGAATTCCAAATTTATGTATGTTCCTAAGAATAAGGGTGCCACATCTAGTAAAGGGAACGAGGATCTTAAAATGATTAGCTTGCACCCCAACTTCATTGATATAATAAAGGAACCTATTTATGAAAGCAAATTCATCAACTTTGTCCCTAGGAGTGTGATTATAAATTCTTATGCTAAACCTCCTAGGAAGCGTGGATGCATAATAGAGGAGTTGGATTTGAAGGATGATAATACTTGAAACAATGCATTATGCCTAGCAAGGGGCATAAAACAATAGCGCTTGTTGGGAGGCCACCCAATATGTATCTTAAATTTTTGCTTTTATTTTCTGTTTTGTGTGTTTGCACAATTATAGCTACTGTTATGATTGTGTTTTTATCTTTTAATTTGTGTTTGTGCCAAGTAATGCCTTTGGGATGATTTGGATGATAGTATAATTGATGCTGTTTCAAAAACAGAAAGTTTTGCACTCAGTTCTGGAATTTTCATTCTGTACTGGAATGTGATAAAATCCTGATTTTTTTTCACGGTATTGGAATACAATTTTTTTTACGTTTTCCTAATTTTTCAGAACTGTTGAAGATATAGAAGTATGATTTTAATTCAGATCTTTACAGACTGTTCTGTTTTAGACAGATTCTGTTTTCTATTGCATAGTTTGCTTGTTTTAATGATGCCATGGATTATATCGGGGGGTATAAGTCATGGAGAAGTTATAATACAGTAGGTTTTATGCAATATTAAAATATGAATCAATTTATAACAGTACCTAAATTTTAAGATTTGTTTGTTATACTAATGGATCTCACGAGGTTTATGTTGAGTTTTGTGTGCTGAAGTTTTCAAGTTTTGGGTGAGATTACGATGGATGAAGGAATAAGGAGCGGCAAGACCCTAAGCTTGGGGATGCCCAAGGCACCCCAAGGTAATATTCAAGGAATACCCAAGCGTCTAAGCTTGGGGATGCTCCGGATGGCATCCCCTCTTTCATCTACAATCTATCGGTAACTTACTTGGAGCTACATTTTTATTCATCACATGATATGAGTTTAACTTGGAGCGTCTTGTGCCATAGTTTTCTTTTCTTTGTTTGCTTTTTAGTTTGCCACAATTGTTGTTTGCTGGACACAGCTTTTGAGGGGGACACACAATTATCGTGTTTTGATAGAATACTCTATGTGCTTCACTTATATCTTTTGAGCTAGGATGTTGCTCTAGTGCTTCACTTATATCTTTTAGAGCACGATGGTGGTTATATTTTGTAGAAATAATTGCACTCTCAAGCTTCACTTAAATCTTTTTGAGAGTCTAATAAATAGTAATGGCAATTTGCACGTGTTACAAGACTAGTCGAAAAAGGATAGGTATTCAAGGGGGATATAATAAAAACTTTCATGTAGATCAATAAATATGAAAAGTATGGTTTAATGATATTGATTTCGTAATATGAAAGGATATTAGTTCATGATCATTGGTTTAGTAGAAATATCGGTATTAAAGCTTGTTATTTACTTCTCATCTAAGTGTTGGTCATGGCATGGTGGGGAGGTTTGAGCATTTTTATGTCTGAAATGAAATCCTTGGGTGCTGTTATAATTGGATGCGTGCGATGGTTAACTCCTACCAACCAATTCCCTAGGGGCATGCGAGTAGTACTTTGCTTCGAGGGCTAATAGGCTTTTATAATAAGTATGTGAGTTTTTATGACTAATGTGAGTCCATGGATTATACGCACTCCTATCTTTCCGCAATTTGCTAGCCTCCTCGGTACCGTGCATTGCCCTTTCTCACCTCAAGAGTTGGTGCAAACTTCGCTGGTGCATCCAAACCCCGTGATATGATATGCTCTATCACACATAAGCCTCCTTATATCTTCCTCAAAACAGCCACCATACCTACCTATTATGGCATTTCCATAGCCATTCCGAGATATATTGCCATGCAACTGCCACCGTTCCGTCACATGACTTGTGACTTCATCATCAAATTGCTTTGCATGATCATATAGAGCTGACATGATATTTGTGGCACAGCCACCGTTCATCATTATTATACATGTTATGAGCTAATTGTGATCTGCGTCGGTTTTTATCCCCGAAGAGGAGAGGATGATGCAGTACAGTAGAGATAAGTATTTCCCTCGGTTATGAAACCAAGGTTATCAATCTAGTAGGAGAATCACGCAACACCTCGTTAGCAGTACCTGCACACAAACAACAAATCCTTGCACCCAACACAAACAAGGGGTTGTCAATCCCTCGACGGTTAATTGCAAGATTAAATTGTATGGTGATAGATAGATAGATCAAAAAAAATACAAAAAAAATAAATAAAGAAAAAGTGCAGCAAAGTATTTTTAGGGTTTTTAATATATGATATAGATAGACCCGGGGGCCATAGTTTTCACTAGAGGCTTCTCTCAAGAAAATAACATACGGTGGGTAGACAAATTACTGTTGGGCAATTGATAGAAAAGCAAATAATCATGACGATATCCAAGGCAATGATCATGTATATAGGCATCATGTCCGAGACAACTAGACCGACTCCTGCCTGCATCTACTACTATTACTCCACACATCGACCGCTATCCAGCATGCATCTAGTGTATTAAGTCCATAAAGAACGGAGTAACGCCTTAAGCAAGATGACATGATGTAGACAAAGTAAACTCACGCATGAATAAACCCCATATTTTTACCCTTAATAGCAACGATACATACATGCCATGTCCCTTTTTGTCACTGGGATTGAGCACCACAAGATCGAACCCATTACAAAGCACCTCTTACCATGGCAAGATAAAACAATCTAGTTGGCCAAACCAAATCAATATATCATAGAAGAAATACGAAGCTATAATAATCATGCATAAAAGAGATCAGAGAAGACTCAAATAATATTCATGGATAATCTGATCATAAACTCACAATTCATCGGATCCCAATAAACACACCGCAAAAAGTGATTACATCGGATAGAACTCCAAGAACATCGAGCAGAACATTGTATTGAAGATCAAAAAGAGAGAAGAAGCCATCTAGCTACTAACTATGGACCCGAAGGTCTGTGGTAAACTACTCACGCATCATCGGAAGGGCGGCAAGGTTGATGTAGAGCCCCTCCGTGATCGATTCCCCCTCCGGCGGAGTACCGGAGAAGGCCTCCAGATGGGATCTCTCGAGAACAGAAACTTGTGGCGGTGGAAAAAGTATTTCGTGGACTCCTCTGTTGGTTGCCCAATTTTTGGGAATTTATAGTGGTGGAATTAGGTCAAAAGAGGCAGAGGTGGGCCCATGAGGCACCAGGGCGCGCCTGTCCCCCCCCCCCCAGGCGTGCCCTGCTGGCTCGTGGCCACCTCCTGGGGCTTCTGGCCTTCTCCCAAAGCTTCTAGTGTTTTTTATGTCCAGAAAAAAATCTCCAAAAAGTTTCGTGGCATTTGTACTTCGTTTGGTATTGATATTCTGTAAAACCAAAAACAGGCAGAAAACAGCAACTGGCACTGGGCACTAAGTTAATAGGTTAGTCCCAAAAAATGATATATAATTGCTGTAAATGTATATAAAAACATCCAAGATTGATAATATAACAGCATGGAACAATAAAAAATTATAGATACGTTGGAGACGTATCAGCATCCCCAAGCTTAATTCCAGCTCGTCCTCAAGTAGGTAAATGATAAAAACAGAATTTTTGATGTGGAATGTTGCCTATCATATTCATCATATATTCTTTTCTTTTGTAGCATGGACATTGGACTTGAATGATTCAAAGCAATAGTCTATAATTTGACATGAAGATATAAATAGTCAAGCATACTAACAAGCAACCATGTTTTTCAAAATATCAACGCTAAAGAAAGTTATCCCTAGCCCATTATGCTCAATCATTGATCCATTCATGAAACACACTCCATATTAGCTACATCCAATGCACAAGTATGACAATAGTGCTCTCTAGTTGTGGCTTTATAACAGAAGATGGAGACTCAAAATAAAAATAAAAATTGCATAAGAGTAAATAGATAGGCCCTTCGCAGAGGGAAGCAGAGATTTGCTAATGTGCCAGAGCTCAAAGCTTAAATTTGAGAGATAAAAATATTTTGAGAGGCATGCTTTTCCTGTCAACGAAAACGACCGAGAATTCCCAATATCTTCCATGCTAGACACATCATAGGTGGTTCCCAAACAGAAAATAAAGTTTATTTCCTTTCCACCATTCTTTCACAATCCATGGCTAGCCGTATCCACGAGTGCCCTCCATACCAACACTTTCCAAGGAATTTTGTTGTTATTAATTTTTGATTTCATTGTGGGACTGGGCATCCCGATTACAGCCACTCTCTCGTGGAATGTCAAGTGAATAAACACTCATCGCGAGAATAACACACCTAGCATGGAAAATATTGACCACCCCCTGCCGCTTCATGAGCGGTATGGGCACACAAAACGTAATATTATTTTGAAAATTAGAGTTGGCACACGCAAATTTACTTGGAACGGCATGGAAATACCGCATATAGGTAGATATGGTGGACTCATTTGGCACAACTTGGGTTTAAGGAATTTGGATGCACAAGCAGTATTTCCGCTTAGTACAAATGAAGGCTAGCAAATAGATTGAGAAGCAACCAACCAAAAAGCGAAAACGGTCATAAACGTGCATTGAACATAACTAACACCGAATAATGCACCATAAGTAGGATATAATTTCTTTGCATAACTATAGACTTAACGTGCATGCATAGGGAATCACAAACCTTAACACTAATATTCTTACTAAATCATAATTACTCACTAACATGACTCACATATTATCATCTCCATATCGCAAAACTATTGCAAGGAATCAAACTTATCATATCCAATGATCTATATGAAAGTTTTTCTTATATCCCTCTTGAATATTCATCACTTTGGGACCAAATTCATATCTTGTGCAAATTACCATTACTATTATCAACTCTCAAAAATATATAAGTGAAGCATGAGAGTGCAAATATTTCTTCAAAATTTTCATCTTATCAACTCTCAAAATAATATAAGTGAAGCATGAGAGTTTATTTCTTCAAAATTTTAATCTTATCAACTCTCAAAACAATATAAGTGAAGCATGAGAGTTCATTTCTTCAAAATATAGCCACCACCGTGCTCAAAAAGATTTAAGTGAAGCACTAGAGCAACTGCCTAGCTCAAAAGATTTAAGTGAAGCACTAGAGCAACTGCCTAGCTCAAAAAATTTAAGTGAAGCACATAGAGTATTCTAACAAATCATGATGAACGTGTGGCTCTCTCAAATAGGTGTGTCCAGCAAAGATGATTGTGACAAACTAAAAAGCAAACAAAGCAAAGACTCACATAATACAGGACGCTCCAAGCAAAACACATATCATGTGACGAATAAAAATATAGCTCCAAGTAAAATTACCGATGGTTGGTAGAAGAAAGAGGGGATGCCTTCCGGGGCATCCCCAAGATTAGACGCTTGAGTCTTCCTTGAATATTACCTTGGGGTGCCTCGGGCATCCCCAAGCTTAGGCTCTTGCCACTCCTTATTCCTTCATCCATCGTGATCTCACCCAAAACTTGAAAACTTCAATCACACAAAACTCAACAAAACCTTCGTGAGATCCGTTAGTATAACAAAACAAATCACTACTTTAAGTACTGTTGCAAACCCATTCATATTTTAATTTTGCATTATACCTACTGTATTTTAACTTCTCCATGGCTTATACCCCCCGATATAATCCATAGTTTCATCAAAACAAGCAAGCAGTGCATCAAAAACAGAATCTGTCAAAAACAGAACAGTATGTAGAGATCTATTTAAAAGATATACTTATGTAACTCCAAAAATTCTGAAAACTTAGGAAAACGTGGGAAATTCATATACCAATACTGTGTAAAAATTTCAGATTTTTCTGATGCCCCAGTACAGAACCAAAATTCCAGCACTGGACGCAAAACTTTCTGTTTTCCAAACAGCATCAATTATACTATCTTCCAAATCATCGCAAAGGTTTTACTTGGCACAAACACTAATTAAAAACACAAAAACTCAATCATAATAGTAGCATAAATGTGAAAACACACCATAATGGAAACAAAAAGTAAAAATTTATTTTATTCATTGGGTTGCCTCCCAACAAGCGCTATTGTTTTATGCCCCTAGCTAGGCATAATGCATAGTTTCAAGTATTGTCATCTTTGGTTTCCAACTCCTCAATCACACATCCATTTTTTCTAATAGATTTAACATAAGTGTTTCTCACTATCACACTTCTAGGCACAAAATCAAGAATTTTACTTTTGTGAGTAGGTTCCATAATTATATCAAGGAAATTGGGGTTCACGCTAATCATTTTAAGATCCTCATTTCCCTTACTAGAAGTAGCACCATTGGTGTTAGGAACATATATAAACTTGCAATTCTTGCTAGGAGTAGTTTTTTCAATAGTTTTAGTGGAAGAGAAAGTGGAACCCAAATTATTAATAATTTCTTCCAACTTATCGATCCTAGCGGGACTTTGTTCCATCCTTTCATTAATTATTGGTTCTTTCTCTTTTAGCATCTTAAGAGTAATGCCTACCTTTGATCCAAATTGAGAAACATGGTTATGAATCTTTTTATCTAAATTTTCAATATGCTCAATGGTAGGCATTTTATTTTCAATAGCATCTAACCTTTGCATAACATGTTCCAAGGTCAAAGTTGTTTCATTAATAGTAATAGGTGGTGATCCCACTAAATTTCCCATAGCATTAAAAGCATCCGTAGAGGGACACATCAAGAAATTCCCTCCAGTAATAGTATCAAGCACAAATCTATACCAAGTAGTAACGCCCACATAAAAATTGCGAAGAAGGATGGTAGAGGATTGCTTACGAGTTGATCTATTATGAGCATCACAAATCCTATACCAAGCATCTTTTAAATTCTCTCCTCCCCTTTGTTTAAAATTAAGCACTTCATTTTCACGAGTAATAGTAACGAGCGAAGAACTAGCCATAACGAAAAAGCAAGCAAGCAAAGAAGCAAACAAGAAAAAGGCAAACGGAAAATATTTTTGTATTTTTGTAAAAACTTTTTAGAAGTGGGGGAGATGAAAACGAGAGGCAAAGGAAAATAAAGTAAATGCAAGGAGATGTAAGTTTTATGCGTAGGTACTTGATAGATGTTGATGATGTCTCCCCGGCAACGGCGCCAGAAATTCTTCCTGCTACTTGTGATCTGCGTTGGTTTTTATCCCCGAAGAGGAGAGGATGATGCAGTACTGTAGAGATAAGTATTTCCCTTAGTTATGAAACCAAGGTTATCAATCCAGTAGGAGAATCACGCAACACCTCGTTAGCAGTACCTGCACACAAACAACAAATCCTTGCACCCAACGCAAACAAGGGGTTGTCAATCCCTCGGCGGTTAATTGCAAGATTAAATTGTATGGTGATAGATAGATAGATCAAACAAAAATACAAACTAAAATAAATAAAGAAAAAGTGCAGCAAAGTATTTTTAGGGTTTTTAGTATATGATTTAGATAGACCCGGGGGCCATAGTTTTCACTAGAGGCTTCTCTCAAGAAAATAGCATACGGTGGGTAGACAAATTACTGTTGGGCAATTGATAGAAAAGCAAATAATCATGACGATATCCAAGGAAATGATCATGTATATATGCATCACGTCCGAGACAAGTAGACCGACTCCTGCCTGCATGTACTACTATTACTCCACACATCGATCGCTATCCAGCATGCATCTAGTGTATTAACTCCATAAAGAACGGAGTAACGCCTTAAGCAAGATGACATGATGTAGACAAAGTAAACTCACCCATGAATAAACCCCATCTTTTTACCCTTAATAGAACCGATACATACGTGTCATGTCCCTTTCTGTCACTGGGATTGAGCACCGCAAGATCGAACCCATTACAAAGCATCTCTTCCCATGGCAAGATAAATCAATCTAGTTGGTGCTACTTGTAGCTTGCGTTGGTATTTTCCCCGAAGAGGAAGGGATGATGCAGCAAAGTAGAGATAAGTATTTCCCTCAGTTATGAAACCAAGGTTATCGAACCAGTAGGAGAATCACGCAACACCTCATTAGCAGCACCTGCACACAAACAACAAATCCTTGCACCCAACGCAAACGAGGGGTTGTCAATCCCTGGGCGGTCAATTGCAAGATTTAATTGTATGTGATAGATAGATAGATAGATTGCACAAAAATACAAAATAAAAAAAATAAAAGAAAATGGCAGAAATATTTTTAGGGTTTTATTAATATGATTTATATAGACCCGGGGGCCATAGTTTTCACTAGAGGCTTCTCTCGAGAAAATAGCATACGGTGGGTAGACAAATTACTGTTGGGCAATTGATAGAAAAGCAAATAATCATGACGATATCCAAGGCAATGATCATGTATATAGGCATCACGTCCAAGATAAGTAGACCGACTCCTGCCTGCATCTACTACTATTACTCCACACATCGACCGCTATCCAGCATGCATGTAGTGTATTAAGTCCATAAAGAATGGAGTAATGCCTTAAGAACGATGACATGATGTAGACAAGATAAACTCACGCATGAATAAACCCCATCTTTTTACCCTTAATAGCAACGAAACATACGTGTCATGTCCCTTTCTGTCACTGGGATTGAGCACCGCAAGATCGAACCCATTACAAAGCACCTCTTCCCATGGCAAAATAAATCAATCTAGTTGGCCAAACCAAATCATTAGATCGGAGAAGAAATACGAAGCTATAATAATCATGCATAAAAGAGATCAGAGAAGACTCAAATAATATTCATGGATAATCTGATCATAAACTCACAATTCATCAGATCCCAACAAACACACCGCAAAAAGTGATTACATCGGATAGAACTCCAAGAACATCGAGGAGAACATTGTATTGAAGATCAAAAAGAGAGAAGAAGCCATCTAGCTACTAACTATGGACCCGAAGGTCTGTGGTAAACTACTCACGCATCATCGGAAGGGCAGCAAGGTTGATGTAGAGCCCCTCCGTGATTGATTCCCCCTCCGGCAGAGTACCGGAGAAGGCCTCTAGATGGGATCTCTCGAGAACAAAAACTTGCGGCGGCGGAAAAAGTATTTCGTGGACTCTCCTAAGGGTTTCTAATTTTTCCTGAATTTATATTGGTGGAATTAGGTCAAACGGAGCTGGGATGGGCCCACGGCGCGCCTGCCCCCCCCCCCCCCCCCAGGCGCGCCCCTGTAGCTCGTGGCCAGCCCTTCTGGCGTCTGGTCCTCTCCCAAAGCTTCTAGTGTTTATCTTGTCCAATAAAAAATCTCCAAAAAGTTTCGTGGCAATTGGACTTCATTTGGTATTGATTTTCTGTAAAACAAAAACAGGGCAGAAAATAGCAACTGGCACTGGGCACTAAGTTAATAGGTTAGTCTCCAAAAATGATATATAATTGCTGTAAATGCATATAAAAACATCCAAGATTGATAATATAACAGCATGGAACAATCAGAAGTTATAGCTACGTTGGAGACGTATCAGTTGGCCGAACCAAATCAATAGATCGGAGAAGAAATACGAAGCTATAATAATCATGCATAAAAGAGATCAGAGAAGACTCAAATAATATTCATGGATAATCTGATCATAAACTCACAATTCATCGGATCCCAACAAACACACCGCAAAAAGTGATTACATCGGATAGAACTCCAAGAACATCGAGGAGAACATTGTATTGAAGATCAAAAAGAGAGAAGAAGCCGTCTAGCAACTAACTATGGACCCGAAGGTCTGTGGTAAACTACTCACGCATCATCGGAAGGGCAGCAAGGTTGATGTAGAGCCCCTCCGTGATCGATTCACCCTCCGGCGGAGTACCAGAGAAGGCCTCCAGATGGGATCTCTAGAGAACAAAAACTAGCGGCGGCGGAAAAAGTATTTCGTGGACTCCTCTGTTGGTTTCCCAATTTTTGGGAATTTATAGTGGTGGAATTAGGTCAAAAGAGGCAGAGGTGGTCCCACGAGGCACCAGGGCACGCTTGCCCCCCCCAGGCGCTCCCTGGTGGCTCATGGCCACCTCCTGGGGATTCTGGCCTTCTCCCGAAGCTTCTAGTGTTTGTTATGTCCAGAAAAAATCTCCAAAAAATTTCATGGCATTTGGACTTCGTTTGGTATTGATATTCTGTAAAACCAAAAACAGGCAGAAAACAGCAACTGGCACTGGGCACTAAGTTAATAGGTTAGTCCCAAAAAATGATATATAATTGATGTAAATGTATATAAAAACATCCAAGATTGATAATATAAGAGCATGGAACAATAAAAAATTATAGATACATTGGGGACGTATCATTACGCTAGATGATTGCACATCCTGGTACACTGCGAGAGGCATTCATATAGAGTCATTTTGTATAGTTTTTATTGAGTTGTAATATCGAGTTGTAAGTAAATAAAAGTGTGATGATCATCATTATTAGAGCATTGTCCCAGTGAGGAAAGGATGATGGAGACTATGATTCCCCCACAAGTCGGGATGAGACTCCGGACGAAAAATTAAAAAAAAAGAAAAAAAAGAGGCCAAAAAGAGCCCAACAAAAAAAAGGAAAAAAGAGAAATAAAAATGAGAGATAAAGAGAGAAGGGGCAATGTTACTATCCTTTTTCCACACTTGTGCTTCAGAGTAGCACCATGTTCTTCATATAGAGAGTCTCCCATGTTGTCACTTTCATATACTAGTAGGAATTTTTCGTTATAGAACTTGGATTGTCTATTCCAATGACGGGCTTACTCAAATGCCCGAGGTCTTCATGAGCAAGCAAGTTGGATGCACACCCACTTAGTTTCAGTTGAGCTTTCATACACTTATAGCTCTTAGTGCATCAGTTGTATGCCAATCCCTACTCCTCGCATTGATATCGATTGATGGACATCTCCATAGTTCGTTGATCTGCCGAGTTGATGGGAGACTTTCTTCCTTTTTGACTTCCCTTATTGATCTCTACCACTGCATTCTATTCCACCTATAGTGCTATATCCATGGCTCACACTCATGTATTGCGTGAAGTTGAAAATGCCGAAGCTCGTTAGAAGTATGATCCAATTGTCGGGTTTAACACTGGGATGCTCATGATTTATATTAATGCGGTGAAGGCGGAGTCATGCCATGCTAACATGATAAAATGAGTGGGGATAACATTCGTTAAGGATCATATATTTTGAAAGTTTAATGATTATGCTTCTTACATTCATGGATATTATTATGTTGATGTTGTTACTTTATCGTTTCTCAATATTTACACCATAAAAGAGATTACATGATAAACATGTTAGGTATCATTCAACATCAAAATTTCTATTTTTATTATTTACCTACTCGAGGACGAGCAGGAATTAAGCTTGGGGATGCTGATACGTCTCCAACGTATCTATAATTTTTTATTGTTTCATGCTATTATATTATCAATCTTGGATGCTTTATATGCATTTATATGCTATTTTATATCATTTTTTGGGACTAACCTATTAACACAGTGCCCAGTGGCAGTTCCTGTTTTTTGCTTGTTTTTGGCTTTTCAGAAAATCAATATCAAACGAACTCCAAACGGAAAAAAATCTTTGGATTAATTTTTTCTGGACCAGAAGGGACCCTAGAAGCTTCGGGAGGAGACCAGACGAGATACGAGAGAGCCACAAGCTCGAGGGGCGCGCCCCTGAGCTTGTGGGCCCCACGCAGCTCCGTTTGACCTAATTCCAAGCCTATAAATTCCCATATATTCCCAAACCAACAGAGAGCCACCCAAAATAACTTTTCCACCGTCGCAAGCTTCTGTCCTTCCGTGATCCCATCTGGAGGCCTTGTTCGGTACTCTGCCGGAGCGGGAATTGATCATGGAGGGCTTCTACATCAACCTTGCTGCCCTACCGATGATGTATGAGTAGTTCACCACAGATCTATGGGTCCATAGCTAGTGGCTAGATGGCTTCTTCTCTCTCTTTGATCTTCAATACCATGTTCTCCTCGATCTTCTTGGAGTTTATTCATATTGATTGAGTTTACTTTGTCTACATCATGTCATCTTGCTTAAAGCGTTATTCTGTTTGTCATGAACTTAATACCATAGATGCATGCTGGATAGCGGTCGATTGGTGGAGTAATAGTAGTAGATGCAGGCAGGAGTCGGTCTACTTGTCACAGACGTGATGCCTATATATGTGATCATTGCCATGAATATGTCATAACTATGCGCTTTTCTATAAATTGCCCAACAGTAATTTGTTTACCCACCGTATGCTATTGTCGTGGGAAAACGATGATCTATGGGATCGAGAGGATCCCTTTGCGGTTCGGCTGTGTGATCAATGTATTACAAAGAGCAGGGCTAATAGATGTGAGAACAAGCAACAATTTATCCATGTTCGGGCCGCCGTGAGCGTAAAACCCTACTCCTGCTTTGGTGGTTTGATTGAATATGAACTCAAGACTACAAGGAGCGCGGCTTGCCGGCAAGGTGCGTGGGAAGTGCAGCTACATTGTGTAATTGAACTGGGAGTCGACCATTCTGAATATAGCCGTGGGGCTCCTTTTATAGGCCAAGGGGTTACCGCAGTGGCTAATACACTCATTTACAGGGTATGAATAGTGACTTGCACCGTCACCAAGTATATCTCCTGATGGGTTAGGACAAGCGCATTGAATGCACCGTTAGGTGCTAGTCGGGGAGGCGAGGCTTTGGGTAAAAGATCTATACCACCAGTCCTGGCGCCCTCCTGTTATCTTGACACGTCCCAGGGACAGGTGTCATTAAAGTTAATCCTTGCGTGGCATGCTGACACGTGCCTTGGCCAGCTACGTTGACTGCCTGCCCGCTCGACACCTATCATACGTGCTTATCTAGCCGATGATGAGGTGGAGCGGTAACAGGACAGAACGAGCCTGCCGGCGCAGAGCTTGTCAGGCCTTTGCTTGCCGGCAAGGAGCTTGCCGGCAACTAGAGTCTTGGTCTTCACCTTGCCGGTACGAAGCTTGCCGGCAAGGGCGGTGTTGATCTCCAGTACTAGAATAGTACTTCTCAATGACCTGCCTGGAGGTCTTCTTCACGGTCTTGTTTAATCTAAATCTGGAGTCGCAGTAACCCTCCAGCAAGCCCTTGCCACCAGGAAGGCTACAACTGCCTGTGCACAAGTCAGGGTACGAGGGCACCCATGGTTAAGTACACCGACAGCAGCCCCTGGGCCTGGGCCACACGCGCATGCGAGGCGTCGTTAGGCAGGGCCCAAACAGTGCACAGGCACGCGTGGCAGAGGATAACTGTCATAATCTTCTCTTTTACCACGCCCCCCACGACGCGCATTAAATGCGGGCGTGGGAGAGGTGGAATGGAACGGGCGCGGGGAGGTAGTGCGCCTGAAAAGCGCAGCCACGTAGGACGGTAAAGAGCCAATCCCCACGCCTTCCCCATAAAAAGGAATCTGTGAAGGGCACTGCTCATTCACCCCCCTTCTCCCAATCTTGCCATCGCCGCCGTCTTCTTCCTCGTGCAAGAGCAGAGAGCGCCATTTGCTTCCGCTGCCGCTCGCTAGACTTCGCCCCCCCCCCCAAAAAAACCTCGCCATTGCATCGAAGAGGAAAGCGAAGCTCTCCAGTTCAGTGGCGGATGAGAGGAAGGCCGCCAAAGCCGCACGGCGGCGGGCCAATGCTGTCTTCCTGCCGACGCTTACAGAAGACGATCTGATGAAGAACTACTCATACGCGTATGCGAGCGAGACGCAGGATCACAGGGCCACAGTGGTGCTCCCAGGATCCCTTGCTCCCGCCGACGACCAATTTCATTTCTTCGTCGGGTACTTTTACTGCGGGCTATGCCTGCCCTTCTTTGATTTTTTTTGTTGAGGTGATGAACACTTTCGGATTCAGCCAGCTGGACTTCACACCCAACGCGGTCAACTGCCTGTCAGTCTTCGCACATCTGTGTGAGAACTTCGTTGGGGTGATGCCCAGTGTAGCCCTGTTCCGGCACTTCTTCATCCCTCGGGTTGAAGATGACGCCCTTTCCGGCAGCGTGACTTGGATCCCAAGGGCAAGCTGCATATTAAGTGGAATGAATGGAGGGCCGATTGGTGCTGGGTCCAACAGAAGGACTTCCCGGAATTCTGCCATCTCAGGACGGAGAAGATCGAGAAGGCCAACAGCTGGAGCAATGTTGACCCCAATGATGCAAAGCTTGGGCTGGCTCTATACCAGATCATTGCCCTTAAGAAGGCCGGCTTGACAGTCGAGATGGTGGGGGCAGACTTCACCCGCCGCCGGATTGCTCTGCTGCAGCACAAAGGAGGCCGGCAAGCGTGGGATTACCAGGGCCTGATACATCTCCAACGTATCTATAATTTTTTATTGTTCCATGCGATTATAGTATCAATCTTAGATGTTTTATATGCAATTATATGTCATTATATATCATTTTTTGGGACTAACCTATTAACCCAGTGCCCAGTGCCAGTTGCTGTTTTCTGCTTGTTTCTGCCTTTTCAGAAAATCATTATCAAAAAGAGTCCAAACGAGAAAAAAACTTTGGGTTAATTTTTTTTGGACCAGAAGAGACCCACGAAGCTTCGGGAGAAGACCAGAAGAGCCACGAGGAGGCGACAAGCCTGGAGGGCACGCCCAGGGCAGGTAGGCGCGCCCCCCAGGCTTGTGGGCGCCTCGTAGCCCCTCCTGACCTAATTCCAGTGCTATAAATTCCCAAATAGTCCCAATATACCAGAGAGACAGAAGAGAAAACATTTCCGCCGCCGCAAGCCTCTGTTCTTCCACGATCCCATCTGGAGGCCTTTTCTAGTACTCTGCCGGAGGGGGAATCGATCACGGAGGGCTTCTTCATCAACCTTGCTACCCTACCGATGATGTGTGAGTAGTATACCACAGACCTATGGGTCCATAGCTAGTAGCTAGATGGCTTCTTCTCTCTCTTTGATCTTCAATACCATGTTCTCCTTGATGTTCTTGGAGTTCTATCCGATGTAATCTTCTTTTGAGGTGTGTTTGTTGGGATCCGATGAATTGTGAGTTTATGATCAGATTATTCATGAGAAATATTTGAGTCTTCTCTGAACTCTTTTATGCATGATTATCATAGCTTTGTATTTCTCTCCGATCTATCGATTTGGTTTGGCCTACTAGATTGATTTATCTTGCAATGGGAGAGGTGCTATGTGATGGGTTCAATCTTGCGGTGCTCAATCCCAGTGACAGAAGGGGACATGACACGTATTTGTATTATTGCCATTAAGGATAAAAAGATGGGGTTTAATCATATTGCTTGAGTTTACTTTCTCTACATCATGTCATCTTGCTTAAGGCGTTACTCTGTTTCATACTTAATACCCTAGATGCATGCTGGATAGCGGTCGATGGGTGGAGTAATAGTAGTAGATGCAGGCAGGAGTCGGTCTACTTGTCTCGGACGTGATGCCTATATACATGATCATTGCCATGAATCCATCATAATTATTTGCTTTTCTATCAATTGCCCAATAGTAATTTGTTTACCCACCGTATGCTATGCATTTGAGAGAGAAGCCTCTAGTGAAAACTATGGCCCCCGGGTCTACTTTATCGTATATAAAAAACCTAAAAATACCTTGCTGCAATTTATTTACTTTTATTTTATTTAGTATTTTATTTTATCTATCTATCACTATCAGAATTTATCCTTGCAAATAGCCGCTAAGAGGATTGACAACCCTCTTATTTGCGTTGGGTGCAAGTGTTTGCTTTTGTGTGTGCAGGTGCGCTTAACGGGATTTTGCTTGGTTCTCCTACTGGATTGATAACCTTGGTTCTTAACTGAGGGAAATACTTATCTCTACTATACGGCATCATCCTCTCCTCTTGGGGGAAATACCAACGCAGTCTACAAGTAGCAGGAAGAATTTCTGGGGCCGTTACCGGGGAGACATCATCAAAATTACCTAGTACCTTCGCACAAATTATCATCCACTTGCATTTATTTTATTTTCCTTTTTATTTGCATTTGCCTCTCATTTTCATCTCCCCCACTTCTAAAACAATTTTACAAAAACACAAAAATATTTTATTTGCTTGCTTGCTTTTATTGCCATGTCAACACACAAAAACAGAAAGTAAAACAAAAAATTAAGATCACTATGGATCACCTTAAAGTTTTCTACTTGGATCATCTTCGATCCATTTGTGCTCGTGCTGAAACCCCAACTAGTTTAGTTGAGGGAAAATCATTAGATGAGCATGCTCATTTTGTGCGTCACCATTTGTCTAAAAAAGGGACACTCTTATGGAATCAAATAAATTGTTTGCTATGCTATGCTTGGAATCTATGTGAAATTCATGATTTTACTTGTTTCCCTGAGAACCCTAAAAAACACCTTCCCTATCTATATGAGTTTAATGATAATGAAATCTTATCTTCTTATGCCAAGGGTGTTTATGGCTATTATGATATCGAACAAATTGAAGAATTTGTTGCTTTTAAGGGTGCCCATGAAGTTGCTTCTTTGATTTAAAAGTATGATATTACTCTCTACAAATCTGAAAATTTTGCCATACTTAAATATTGCGATGAAAACTATGCTTCCAATACCTATGTTAGTGAATTCATTGGGAGAATGTTTGTTGCTTTGGAAGAGAATAATGATATGCATGAATCTATAGATAATTATGATTCCATTGATTCGATTGAAATATCCCCTCTTGATGAATGTGATGCTTGCTATGGCCATGATGCCAGTATTAATGATGCTTATAGAGATGAACTTGCTATAGTTCCTTATGTTCAAAATGAAATTATTGCTATAGCACTCATACTTGATAGCTCCTTGAATGAAAAGCACGATTGCAATGATGTTATTATAAATTATATTAATGTCAATTGTACTAATTATATGCCAAGCTACAAGCTTGGGGATGATAATTTTGTTATGTTTACTACTTATTGCAATGATCACGATTGGGGTGATAATGCTTCTTATGATCTTGAAAATTTATTTAAGCTTCCTGATGAATATGTTATTGATAATAATGTTTGCAATACTATTAAAAGTGAGTTTGGAAGAGCGTCAACTTTAGGTAATAATGATCCCACTACTTTGGAGAATTATAAATCTTATGAATTTTTGGATAAGAGTGGGTTTGGAGAGGTCATGACTTTAGTTGATGTTAATCCCACTAGCTTGGAAGATTATAAAACTTTTATGCATGCGGATCGTGAAGAGAATATTTTATACTATAGCTATATTGTTGAATTTGACTATGATCCTACATGTAATTATTATGAGAGAGGAAAATATGGTTGTAGAAATTTTCATGTTACTCAATTACCTCTCTTGAAGTTCAAATTGTTAATGCTTCGTTCTTCTTCCTTGCATATGCTAGATACTTCTTGTCTTGATAATTTGTTTTCCTATAAAATGCCTATGCATAGGAAGTATGTTAGACTTAAATATGTTTTTCACATGCTACATCATGCTCTCTTTGTGTTTCAATTATTATCTTTCATGAGAGCATCATTGAAATCTCAAGCCTATCTTAATGGCTATAAAGAAAGAGCTTGTTGGAAGATAACCCAATAAACTTTTTTTTCTCTGTTTACACAATTATAGCCTATGTTATGATTGTGTTTTTATCTTTTAGTTAGTGTTTGTGCCAAGTAATGCCTTTGGGATGATGTTTATGATAGTATAATTGATGCTGTTTGGAAAACAGAAAGTTTTGTGTCCAGTGCTGGAATTTTAATTCTGTACTGGAGCGTCACAAAAATCTGAATTTTTTTCACAGTATGGGTATATTAATTGTTTATCTTGTCATAATTTTTCAGAATTTTTGTAGTTACATAAGTATGTCTTTTAAATAGATCTTTACAGACTATTCAGTTTTAAACAGATTCTGTTTTCTATTGCATAATTTTCTTATTTTAATGATGCTATGGATTATATCAGGGGGTATAAGTCATGGAGAAGTTATAGTACAGTAGAATTATGCCATTCCGATGGGCTTCTTCATCAACCTTGTTGCCCTTCCGATGATGTGTGAGTAGTTTACCAGAGACCTACGGGTCCATAGCTAGTAGTTAGATGGCTTCTTCTCTCTCTTTGATCTTCAATACCATGTTCTCCTCGATGTTATTGGAGTTCTATCTGATGTAATCTTCTTTTGAGGTGTGTTTGTTGGGATCTGATGAATTGTGAGTTTATGATCAGATTATTCATGAGAAATATTTGAGTCTTCTCTGAACTCTTTTATGCATGATTATTTTAACTTTGTATTTCTCTCCGATCTATTCGATTTGGTTTGGCCTACTAGATTGATTTATCTTGCAATGGGAGAGGTGCTTTGTGATGGGTTCAATCTTGCGGTGCTCAATCCCAGTGACAGAAGGGGACATGACACGTATTTGTATTGTTGCCATTAAGGATAAAAAGATGGGGTTTAATCATATTGCTTGAGTTTACCTTGTCTACATCATGTCATTTTGCTTAAGGTGTTACTCTGTTTCATACTTAATACCCTAGATGCATGTTGGATAGCGGTCGATGGGTGGAGTAATAGTAGTAGATGCAGGCAGGAGTCGGTCTACTTGTCTCGGACGTGATGCCTATATACATGATCATTGCCATGAATCTGTCATAATTATTTGCTTTTCTATCAATTGCCCAACAGTAATTTGTTTACCCACCGTATGTTATGCGTTTGAGAGAGAAGTCTCTAGTGAAAACTATTGCCCCCGGGTCGACTTTATCATATATAAAAAACCTAAAAATACCTTGCTGCAATTTATTTACTTTTATTTTATTTAGTATTTTAGTTTATCTATCTATCACTATCAGAATTAATCCTTGCAAATAACCGCTAAGAGGATTGACAACCCTCTTATTTGCGTTGGGTGCAAGTGTTTGCCTTTGTGTGTTCAGGTGCGCTTAACGGGATTTCGCTTGGTTCTCCTACTGGATTGTTAATCTTGGTTCTTAATTGAGGGAAATACTTATCTCTACTATACGGCATCATCCTCTCCTCTTCAGGGAAATACCAACACAGTCTACAAGTAGCAGGGCCCTGCCGATCCAATGCGTCTGCACCCAGGCCCGAATGATAACCTATCGGTAATGGAACACTACCGGCTCATCTGTCAGCTCTTCAACAGGGGCTGCACCTTCCATCTGCCGGCAAAGGTAATCCCGCTATGCAACAACACCGCCAAGGCCTCCATACTGGCAATGTTGCCGGCCTGTGATGCCAAGACGGTACTGAGTACATGGAAAGTACTCGGCAAGAAGGCAGTGGACGACTAGGTTGCCGCCCTGAAGGAAGCAGCTGTCCGAGTCGAGGATGACATGGTTCACCCGACAAGGAACGATGAAGAGGAGTTCCTCGCTGCAAGGTCCAATTAGCAAAAGAAGGTAACTCGTGCCCCGAACGGCCAAGGTTGCCGGCAAGGGGGAGCGCATCAGAATCCAAGCCGAAAAGCAGGCCACGGCTCCGGGAACTAGCAGAGGGAGCCACACTCAAGAGCATGCGAGTGAAGAGGACCAGGCCAGGGATTCTGAGGAGGGAGAGGAGCAACTCGAGGAATCTTCAGATGAGGAGGAAGAGGAGGAAGCACCTCGCCCTTCTCCCGTCAAGGTGAAGACCACCATCACCAAGAAGCCCGCCAAGAAGGCAGCGCACACCGAGCCAGCAAGTAGAGAACTTGCCGGTGTCAAGGTAGCGGCTGCAGCTCCCCGGCCTCAGCCTTCTAGGTGTTAGCCTCCTCGTGGAGCCGCCTCCTGGCTACCGGCCTCGCCAACCGCAGGGGGCGAGGGTGCGTCACAGCCCCTGGCTCCGGCAGGAGCCAAGCGAGCAAGGAAGACGCTGCCAGCACCCGCGCCCTCCGACGTGGATGACACGGTGTTCTGGGACTTGTCCATCCTCAGTGATCGCGAAAAGAAGGAGGATTAAGTACCCCATCTTTGTCTATCTTTCTCATAATTATCTTGGTGTCATTGCTAAACTAATCATCTTGATTATGCTAACCTTGCAGGGATGATGTGCCCTTGGTGGAAAGGCAGAGGAAGAAAGCTAGAACCGCCGAGGAGAGCGAGGCGAAAACAGGCACAGAGCAACGCGCCACCCCGCCTGATGTTGCCGGCTCGAGCCCACCGCGCGAGGCTCATGCTCAATTCCTGCTGGCAAGCAGCACCGTCGAGTCATCAGCAATGGAGACCGACAAGGAATTGGAAAGTGGCCAGCCGAAGGGAGAGCGCCAAGGGACGGAGCCCTTGACGACACCCTCAACCTCCGAGTCATTGCCAATACCTTCGCCGACGAGGAGAAGTCCTCCCCCAAAGGAGCCCCAAGAAGGGCTCCTTCGAATCGAGGCCTCTCCAGCAACCAACGCTGCCGGGGACCAAGCGACAGCAACCGAGGTTGCTAGAAGGAGAACGGCATCCCCTCCACGGGCTCATCGAGGTAAATCCCTTGCCAATCCTTTTTGTTTTCTTGATCTTGATCGGGGTCTTGGTTTTGATTTTATCTTGCTTTCCGCCTCTTCCCTGTCCTGCAGAACCAACCCCTCTGGAGGAGAGGGAGGTACCTATGGAAGAAATTGCGAAGAGTGCCACTGACGAGGCTGCCAAGATTTCTGCCATGGAGGCCGCCGTGCCTGCTACTAAGGAGGCCACGAAAACCCCCGAAGAGCCTGCTATGCCCTCCGGCAGTGCATCTGAGCTCATCATAACAGATGTCGAGATGGGGGAGGCTGGCAATGACAGGCCAAGCATCGACGTCCACCCCAGTGCGACTGAGGCGCGGGCTCTGACGGGGCCCTTGGGGCCAACCGATCAGCAGCAGGGATCTGAAGCCCCTAGAACATCTAGTGCCGGGGAGCCTACTTTTGAGGAAGCCATCGCAGAGCTCTTGGCGCACTTCTCCAGCAGCGTCACAGTATCAGACGGCCCCAACGATGGTGCTGCAGACCTCGCCTTCTTGACGGTGATGGCCACCAGCCTCAAGGATGTGCAGCAGCACTACAGCCAGCGTTGGGAGGAGCTCCATTCATGGCGGCAGGCCATAGAGCTAGCCGAAGGGAAACTGAAGGAGAAGGCAGAGGAACTCCGTACTTGGTACAATAACAAATTCCATAGCCTCAAGAGGTAGGAAGAGAAGCTTGACGCTGCCAAGGAGAAGGCAGCGGCCCTGGATGGCAAGTTGACGTAGCGCGAGGCATAGCTCATCGTCAAGGAAAGAGACCTTGCCGCCCGAGAGGAAGCACTTGCCGCCAAGCTACGTGGCAAGGACGAGGAGATCCAGACTCTGCTCATGCAACGGACCCAAGTGCTAGAGGAGGGTCACAAACAGGGCATCGAGGCTCAAGCTCAGGCTCACGTCGACAAGCTCTTGGGAGCCGTCAAGGCCGCAGAGGGCGCTGAGGCCGCTAAGGTAGATTTGGAGTCCAAGGTATCGAAGCTTGAAGAAGAACTCGCTGGAACAGAAAAGAGCTCTTGACTCTCCAAGCATCAGCGTAGACGGGAGCTCACACACTGGGTGACCTGCAGACACAGCTATCTGCCAAGAGCCAAGAACTTAGCCAAGCTGCCGATGCCAGGGAAGACTTGAAACTGAAGCTACAGGGGTTGGAGGAGCATCTTGACAGTGCTAAGGCCAGAGAAGCCGCCTTGGCCAAAGATCTTGAGAAGGAGAAATCTACGTAGCCAAGGGGTTACCACAATGGCTAATATGGTCATTACAGAGCATGAATAGTGACTTGCACCGTCACCACGTCTATCTTCCAATGGGGTAAGACAAACGCATTTAATGCACCGTTAGGTGCTATGTTGGGGAGGCAAGGCCTTGGGCAAAAGATCTGTACCACCGGTCCTGGCGCCCTCCTATAATCTTGACACGTCCCAGGGACGGGTGTCATTAAAGTTAATCTTGGCATGGCGTGCTGACACGTGCCTTGGCCGGCTATGTTGACTGCCTGCCCGCTCGACACCTAGCATACGAGCCTATCTGGTCGATGGTGAGGTGGAGCGGTAACGGGACAGAACAAGCCTGCTGGTATGGAGCTTGTCGGGCCTTGCTTGCCGGCAAAGGGGACTTGCCGGTAACCAGAGTCTTGGTCTTCACCTTGCCGGGGCGGAGCTTGCCGGCAAGGGCAACGTCGATCTTCAGTAGTAGAATAGTACTTCTCAATGACCTGCCTTGAGGTCTTCTTCACGGTCTTGGTGTTGAGTCTTGAACCGTAGTTATCCTCTGTCAAGACCTTGCCGGAAGGGAGGCTACAACTGCCTGTGCACAAGTGTGGGTACGCGGGCACCCATGTCTTAGTACACCGACAGAAGCCCCTGGTCCTGGGCCACACGCACATGCGAGGCGTCGTTGGGCTAGGCCCAAACAGTGCACAGGCGGCGTGTGGCAGAGGATAACTGTCATAATCTTCTCTTTTACCACACCCGCCCACGATGCGCATTGAATGCGGGCGGGGGAGAGGTGGAGCGATGCGGCGGCGGGAGGTGGTGCGCCTGAAAAGCATAGCCACGTAGGACAAAAAAGAGCCAGCCCTCGCGCCTTCCCCATAAAAAGGAAAAAACATGGAGGGCGCTGCTCATTTTGCCTCACTTCTCGCATCTCCTTCCTCGATTCCTGCAATTGAGGGAGGCGAGGCGGCAGGGAGAGTAATCCCCCTAAGGCGCTATAAAAGAGGGCGGGGGAGTGGCGATCTTCCCCACCCATCTTCTACCCTTGCCTCTCTCCTCCTTCAACCTTTTGTCCATCCTTGCTTTCCTTGAGGTCTACCACTGCGATGGCGAGGGGTGGAGGTCGGGCCCGCGCATCTGCTTCTGCCTCGAGGGTCCCCCCTCGGGGTCGAACGCATTCCTCGGTGGTTATCGTGAATGCCAGCCCCAGCGCCCACGGCAGGGCCGCCCCCCGCGGCCGCGGAGGGCGCGGCACCTGTGGTCGAGGCGGGCGTGGCGGACGTGGCAGGGCGGCTACCCTTCCCCCTCAGGCGGAAGCCCATAGGGGGGTGACGGCGCACGAGTCCCACACGGCAGCGGCGGCGCACGAGTTTGTCGTGGGGCTGCACTGCCGGCTTCGCAGTTGGCTCCGGCTCCCGGACCCCTTTACAAGGGTGATGGAGAATAGCAGGCCTTCGGGCCTGTGGCTACAGGTGGATGGCTGCTGCAATGGCCCCTCCTGGTTGGTGGCTGAGTTCTCCACTGTCGACTCCCTGTTCTTGACGCGGGGGTGGAAGTCGTTCGCCCGCTCCCGTGGTCTAAGGCGGGGGCAGCTCCTCCAGTTTAGGTATGACGGAGCTGCCACACTCTTCGTGAAGTTCTTCGGGGTCTCCGGTGGCCGCATGGAATGTTGCACGAAGAGCGAGAGCAGCAGCGGCACCGACTCCACCAGCGAGAGTGAGAGCGACGAAAGCTCCTCACGTATCAAGAGCGAAGGCGACGATTCCGACTAGGCGCATAGTAGTGACCGAGTCGAATCTTGAAGATGAGCTGCGCTCCACCTAGGCTCCTCTCTTTAGCTCCTGTATCGAAACCAATGTAGCCCTGTGGGGGCGTGGAAGATAACTTTAGCACCTAAGCGCTTAATAGTAGTTGTAGTTCGTGTTTTGGATGGACGTATGCATGCTGTTCTTCTTATTCCATTCTGTCTTTGCATGATTTTTGTACCCTACGCTTGCCGGTGCGCACACCCTTGCCGCGAGCGCTTGAGGAACAAGTCCTCAGCAGCTTGCCGGAAGTGCCGCTGCCAGCAAGGTCATGCTTGACGATCACAACGCAGCCACTTAGGTTGTCGAGCGGAGTCGAAGCAAAGCAAGAGTGCGGTTGATCATGGCAAGGTTACTTAGCATGCATGTTTCTCATACAAAGGCCAAAATTGTTCAAGGAGAGCCGTAACTACAACAAAGAATTTATTTCAAAGTTTTGCAACTTAGCTTATTCCTTGATGTACTTCTTGCCGTAGGGTGACATCTTGAACGCATCCTTTGGTATCCAGATCCATACTATCACCCCCCCCCCCGGGAAACTTGTACGCAAGGAATCCTTCTCCTTTAAGAAAAAGAAAGAAGAGAAAAGAGGAGGCTGGAACCTTGACAGTTCGTTAATCACCTTATGAAAGGCCAAAATGTAACACAAGACTGCCTGCAACACATAAATATATATGTACTTTGACAAAGAGTTGTGAAACACTTAGTTTTATTTATTATGCACGGGATCTGCGCCCGGCTTTGTACAAAGGTTTACATGCCTTGTCGGAAAACTTGTACAAAAGAGGTTGCCGGGCAGCCCGGCAACCGCGCCTTACGGGTAAAACTTACGAAGATGCTCAATATTCCATGAGTTGATCACCGGAGTGCCATCTTCGGTCTCTAGGCGGACTGCGCCAGGCCTAGTGACTCATACTACCCGGTAAGGGCCCTCCCACTTCGGCGTCAACTTGTTTTTACCCTTCGCGGATTGAATCTGACGAAGAACAAGGTCGCCTTCCTCAAGGTTCCTGGCATTCACTTTGCGGCTATGGTAGCCGCACAAAGCTTGCTAGTACCGTGCAGCACGAACAGCAGCCCGAAACGATCTTCCTCAAGGAGCATGGCATCGTCATGCCGCAGCTCATCTTGGTCCTCCTCATCGAAGGCCAAGACTCGAGGTGACCCGTATTTGAGTTTCGTGGGGAGTACCGCTTCTGCACCATATACAAGGGAGAAGGGTGTCTCGCTAGTGGCTCGACTTGGTGTCGATCTGATTGACCAAAGAACCGCCGGCAATTCCTCCACCCAGCGCCTTCCACACTGGTGCAGCTTGTTGAAAGTTCTAGTCTTTAGACCATGCAGCACTTCCGCATTTGCCCTCTCTACCTGCCCATTGCTTCTCGGGTGAGCAACGGAGGCATAGCAGATCTTATTTCCAAGTTCTTGGCAATATGTTGTGAAGGCGTGGCTCATGAATTGGGTGCCGTTGTCGGTGATGATCCTGTTGGGTACACCAAAACGGGCAACCAATCCTTTGAGGAACTTGATAGCTGACTGTGCCGTCACCTTTCTCACTGGCTCTACTTTGGGCCACTTTGTAAACTTGTCGATTGCAACGTACAAGAATTCAAAGCCCCCGGTAGCACGGGGGAAAGGGCCGACAATGTTGAGCCCCCAGACCGAGAAGGGCCAGGAAAGAGGGATGGTTTGGAGGGATTGAGCTGGTTGGTGGATGTCCTTGGAGTGGAACTGGCATGCTTCGCACCTGATAACCACTGCCAAGGTGTCTTGAAGGGCTGTCGGCCAGTAGAATCCTTGATGGAACGCCTTGCCGACAAGTGCGCGTGACCCAACATGAGAGCCGCACATCCCTTCATGTATTTCTTCCAACAGCCTTTGTCCATCTTCCCGGGAGATGCATTTCAATTTCACCTCGTTTGGTCTTTTCCTGTACAAGGTGCTGTCAACAAACTTATACATCCTTGATTGACAGGCCACTCTTTCTGCATCTTCTTGCTCATCGGGAAGATCTCCTGTCTGGAGGAATTGGACAATCGGCTATGCCCATGCCGGAGCCTGCGACTCGACGACAAGGACTAAAGGTATTTCTTCCTCTGCGAGAGCGCTTGGTTCGACGGCAAGGACCTGGCTTGCTAGATACTGTGGCTCACCGGCAAAGGGCGACTTGTCGGTGGTATCTGCTTTCTTGGCAGCTACGGGTAGCTCCGCCGGAAGGTAACCATCAACATCTTGTTTTCTTTTCTTCGCCAGCTTCGATGGTGTAACGGATGGCTGAGTCAGTTGGAGCACAAAAGTTCTTGGCTCCACAGGCGTCTTTTGGGCGGCAAGCTTTGACAGGTCGTCGGCAATCTCATTCTGGGCACGAGGAACGTGCTCTGCTTGCAGACCGTCAAAGTGCTCTTCCAACTTTCTCACTTCATCGACATATGCCTCCATCAAAGGGCTCTGGTAATCCTTGTTGACCTGCCTCACCACAAGGTGCGAGTCACCTCTGATAATCAGTTTCCGAATACCAAGGTCGATTGCAATGAGTAGACCAGCAAGCAACCCCTCGTACTCAACAGTGTTGTTGGTGGCCTGCTCCCTGGGAAAGTGCATCTGGACCACGTACTTGAGGTGCTCTCCGGTGGGTGCTATAAGCAGCATGCCGGCACCGGCGCCTTTCAGCGTGAAAGCACCATCAAAGTACATGACCCAATCATCAATTGTTTCCTTGCCGGGGAGAGAGGTCTCTGATTTTTCTTCATCTGGTGTTGGGGTCCATTATGCAATGAATTCTGCCAAGGCTCTGCTCTGAATCGTCGAGGTGCTCTCAAACTTTAGATCAAAACTTGATAACTCCAATGCCCACTCCACAATCCTACCGGTGGCTTCCGGGTTCCTCAGAATGCGCTGCAGCGGAAAGCGGGTGATGATGATGACTTGGTGTGCTTGAAAGTAGTGGCGCAGCTTCCTTGAGGCCATGAGCAGGCCAAAGAGCAACTTCTGCACACCAGAATACCTCGATCTAGCCCCTTGCAAAAGGGAGCTAACAAAGTAAACTGGGCGCTACACCATCTTCTTCTTCTGCACTACTTGCTGATCTGATCCACTTGCTTGCACAATCTCTGACTTGTCAGCACCCTGTCTTGCCGGAGATGACCCCGGCTCGTCGGGCTGTGGCTCTGCCGCTGCTACCTCCTCTTCGTCTGCCTCTCTTTCAGCCACAAGTGTAGCACTGACCACTTGATTCGTTGCCGCTAAGTATAGCAGCAACGTCTCTTGCGGCCTAGGCGTAATGAGGACTGGCGGAGAGGATAGGTACACCTTCAAATCTTGGAGCGCGGCCTCCGCTTCCGGAGCCCACTCTACTGGGCATGCCTTTTTCAAGATTTTGAAAAACAGCAAGGCGCGCTCTGCTGCTTTAGAGATGAACTGGCTAAGGGCGGCAACGCAGCTGGCAAGACACCTGATATCCTTGACGCGCTTCGGTGCTTCAATCTGCTCAATTGCTTTGATCTTGTCGGGATTGGCTTCAATCCCTCTCTGGGACACAAAGAACCCAAGAAGCTTGCCGGACAGAATGTTGAACACACACTTCTTGCGGTTGAGCTTCAAGTTGAGCTTGCACAAGTTGGCAAAAGTTTCCTCTAGATCCAGGATCAGTGTTGACTTCTCTTTGGTTTTGACCACAATATCGTCCATATAGGCTTCCACATTTCTGTGTATCTGGGTCTCAAAACCAATCTGAACTGCTCTGGCAAAAGTTGCCCCAGCACTCTTCAATCCGAACGACATACGTAAGAAGCAATACGTGCCACACGGGGTGATGAATGCGGTCTTCTCCTCATCTTCCTTGGCCATAAAAATCTGATGATAACCAGAATAGGCGTCAAGGAAAGAGAGTAGGTCACAGCCGGCAGTGGAGTCTACAATCTGGTCAATGCGCGGCAAAGGGAAAGGGTCCTTGGGACATGCTTTATTTATATCAGTGAAGTCGATACAAAGCCTCGACTTCCCGTTCGCCTTGTGCACCACCACCGGATTGGCTAACCACGTAGGGTGTAGCACTCCTCTAACCAGGCCTGCTGCTTCTAACTTCTTAATCTCTTCGGTAATGAACTCTTGCCGCTCCAAGGCTTGCTTTCTGATCTTCTGCTTGACGGGCCTCGCATGAGGGCAGACAACAAGGTGGTGCTCAATTACCTCCCTAGGAACACCGGGGATGTCAGATGCTTGCCAAGCAAACACATCGACATTCGCCTGTAGGAAGGCAACGAGCTCGCTTTCTTGTTTGTCACTGAGAGTGGCACTTATAGAGAAAGTGCAACTCGTCCCATCTTCTTTCACAGAAACTTGTTTGGTCGCGGGCGCAGAAGCCTTGACTCTCTTGCTCTTGCCGGTAGAGCTCTCTGGTGTGTCCTCGACAGGCATGCTGCACTCTGAAGTGCGCTTCCAGGAGTCCTTCCCAGAGGTCTTGCCGATCTTCTTCTTTCCTCCCCCGAGAGCTTTGACGGCAGGGGTGAGTGCCTCGATGGCAGATGCTACCGCTGCCTCCCAGTAGAGCTTGTCAGCACAAATGATTGCGTCCTTGTAGTTTGACTTGATGGTGAGGACCCCCATCGGCCCCGGCATCTTGATGACGTTGTACGCATAGTGCAACGCGGCCATAAACTTTGCCAGGGCTGGGCAGCCCAAAATCCCATTGTACGGTAGCGGCATCTTGACGACGTCGAAGGTAATCTTCTCTGTCTGATGGTTGAGCTCGCTGCGGAACGTGACCGGCAATGTGACTTGGCCCTTCGGCTTGTTCCTTCCCGGACTGATCCCTTGGAAACTACCTGTCTCCTCGAGATCCTTATCGGGGATCTGCAGCCTCTTGATCACATCTGAAGAGATCAAGTTCAAGCCAGCCCCACCATCGACTAGCATCTTTGTCACCTTGAGGTTGCGAATTGTTGGTGAGACCAACAACGGCAAACACCCAAGCGCAGTGGTGCGATCAGTGTGGTCCTTGGCGTCAAAGACGATGTGCGAGTGCGACCACTTGAGTGGCTTCTATGCCTCCATCACCGGCTCTATTGCATTGACTTCGTGGATCCACTGCTTTAGTTGCCGGTGCGAGGAGTGCAAAGATGTGCCTCCGTCAACACACATGGCATCCACTGCATTTTGGAACTCCTTGTCGGACCCACCTCCGTCCTCATCACTATCATCCTCTTTTTGCTGGCCCTGAGTAGCCTTCTCTTTTGGCTGCTTGGCCTTGCCACGGCGGCCTCCGCAGCCACCATGGTCTTGCTTGCCGGACCCACCAGCACCATATTGGCCCTTCTCCTTGTCACGCTTCTCGTACTCTTGCTTCTGCTTTTCAGCAAGTTGCTCTACTTGCCGGCATTGCTGGACGTCGTGGCCCTTGGTGCGGTGGATCTTGCAGTACGGCCCGCCGGTCTTGCCGGCCTTCTCGCCTGTCGCAGGTTCCCGGCAGCCATCGCACCCGGCAACCTCCTTGCCGGGGATGTCTGCCTTCGGCTTCTTGGTGGTGTTGGTGTCGCCGGAACTCTCGATGGCCAGTACAGTCTTGTTCTTGTGCTTTCTATTCTTCTTCTGTGGGGTTGATGCATCGTCGTCCTCGGAATCGACGTCTGCACCAGCATCTTCCCGGGGAGTCGCCTCCCTTCCTCAGCTCGTGCAAACCTATCTGCCAAGGCGTATAGATCGTTGATGGTCTTGACCTGCTCGACATTCATCTCTGACCGCGTCCTGCCGTTGTGCACATTCGTGTGGAATGCGGCAACAACAGCTGCGGGATGGATGTCGGGGATGTTGTGGTGCACACGGCTGAACCGTTGTATGTACTTGCAGAGGTTCTCTCCATCCCTTTGGGGGATCACCTGCAAATCGCTGGGCTGGCCTAGGAGCTTGTGGCCACCCTGGTAAGTGCCAACGAAATGATGGCATAGATCCACCCATGAAGAAATGGAGCCCTTAGGCAGGTTCATCAACCACGACCTGACGTTGGGCCGAAGCGCCAACGGGAAGTAGTTGGCGAGTACTTTCTTGTCCCGTCCCCCGGCAGCTTCCACCGCGATGGTGTAGATGCCAAGGAACTCAGCTGGGTTGAGCGTGCCGTCGTACTTGTCAGGCAGCTCCGGCTTGAAGGCACGGGCGGACGGCCAACGAACCTGCCGCAGCTCACGAGTAAACGCTGGGCACCCCACATCATAGGGCAAGTACCTAGCAGCTACTGGTGTGAGCACATTCACTGCCGGCCCGGCACGGTCGTCAGATTGACGGCGTGCTTCCCGGCACCGCTCGATCTTCGTGAGGGCATCTTCGTCGGGCCGTTCGCGGAGCACTTGGCGCTGATCTTGGCGGCACCGCAGATCCGACGAGGCCATAGACAGCACATCATGGTCGTCCGATTGGCGGGCCGGCCGCTGTGACGGTGGGGGGCGCTGAGGCGACTACACCGTTGGCGCGACGTCTCCGGCAAGGTAGCCGGATGGTCCTGCCCGCATGGTGAGTGGTCGCCGTGAGGGCCCCACGTCTTGTGTTTTGCCGGGATCTGCAAAACTGATGAGACTCTGAATGGTGGCTCTCCATTCGTCCATCTTGTCCGGGCCTGGCGGGAAGTTCAAAAGTATTTGAACCCGCGCCATGGCCTCTGCCACCGTGGTTGGCATGGCTGGGAGCATAGAACGAGGCATCAGTCGACTCCTGGCAGAGCCAGAAGGAGCTTCGTTACGTCCATGCCGCCGTGACTCATGCTCGCCAACAGGCGGACGTGGTGGTGGCGACGGCGCTCCGTGAGCAATCGGAAGTTGCTGCACAGGGATCTCGCCTTGCGGTCGTCTGGAACCGCCAACACGTGGGGGAGCATGTCGTGCCCATCTTGCGATGGTCGCGGCGTACGCCTCCCCGCGCCGTTGTTGGATGTCGCCGCTACATCCTTGGATGTTGCGGCGGCTGGGTCCTGGGTCGCGGCAGTATGAACTATATTATTATGGTGACTCTGCTCACCAGAATGTCTTGGAAGTTGACTGGCTGCGACGTCACCGGTCCTGTGGCTAGGCTCAGCAACGTGGCGGGGGTGCTGGGCACCCACACCACTTGTGCCTCCTGCTCTGCCCGTCCCAACGATAGCGCCCGTGCCGGCTGCGCCGCCTGCACCGCCTGCGGTCGCCTGGGAAGGTGGCTTGGACACGGTAGGAGCCGTCGTGGCTCCACTCTTCTTCTTCAATGCCGTTGACAAAGATGATGAAGTTGGTACTCACACTACCAAAAAGCTGATTTGTGACACACAATCCCCCTACCTGGCGCGCCAAAGATGTCGTGGGAAACGACGATCTATGGGACCGAACGAGCCCTTTTGCGATTCAGCTCAGGGGACATGCATGGGACAAAGAGCAGGTTTTCAGTAGGTGCAAGAACACGCTGGGGGTTTATCCAGGTTCGGGCTGCTATGAGCGTAAAACCCTACTCTTGTTCTGTGTTTGATCGTGTATGAACTCATGTTACAAGGAGCGCAGTTTTCTGGCAAGATGCGCGGGAAATGCAGCTACCGCGTGTAGTTGAGCTGGGTGTCGACCGTTCTACCTGTAGCCGTGGGCCTCCTTTTATAGGCCAAGGGGTTACCACAATGGCTAATATGGTCATTACAAAGCATGAATAGTGACTTGCACCGTCACCACGTCTATCTTCCAACGGGGTAAGATAAACGCATTTAATGCACCGTTAGGTGCTATGTTGGGGAGGCGAGGCCTTGGGCAAAAGATCTGTACCACCGGTCCTGGCGCCCTCCTATAATCTTGACACATCCCAGGGACGGGTGTCATTAAAGTTAATCTTGGCGTGGCGTGCTGACACGTGCCTTGGCCGGCTATGTTGACTGCCTGCCCGCTCGACACCTAGCATACGAGCGTATCTGGTCGATGGTGAGGTGGAGCGGTAACGGGACAGAACAAGCCTCCTGGTATGGAGCTTGCCGAGCCTTGCTTGCCGGCAAAGGGGACTTGCCGGTAACCAGAGTCTTGGTCTTCACCTTGCCGGGGCGGAGCTTGCCGGCAAGGGCAACGTCGATCTTCAATACTAGAATAGTACTTCTCGATGACTTGCCTTGAGGTCTTCTTCGCGGTCTTGGTGTTGAGTCTTGAGCCATAGTTATCCTCCGTCAAGTCCTTGCCAGAAGGGAGGCTAAAACTGCCTGTGCACAAGTCTGGGTACGAGGGCACCCATGTCTTAGTACACCGACATACGGCAGGAAAGGTCACTGTTTGAATTGCTAGAACATTTATCTGCAGTGAACATGCAACTATAGGAGTGTCGTGCTAAAATTTTGAATTATTCCGGGTTCGTTTGGCATTTTTTATACATTAATTGAGTTTTCTAGGCATTTAATGTGCATAATTCAAATTTGAACTACAGGCACATGCTCTAGTGCACCAAAATGGGTTGAAACATCGTATATGTGTCCTTGGGTGAATGTTTAGGTCCCATACAAGAAATGGGAGTGAATTTCAAACATCTGGGCTTCGTGGCTCGGCTGAAAACATTGAGAAACTTGGTTTCTAAACTCCTGTAAATCCAAAAATTGCCTAAAAATCACGGAACTTGGTATGGTGTCTTGACATGGCACCAAAATGCTGTGGTAAAATTTTTGTTTGATTTGGGACAAGTTTTGGTATAAGCTTCTTACAAACCGGAGCTTCTCTCAAGAAGGCTCATGGTTCCGATAGGGGATGTGTCACCTTTGTGGGCGAAACGACATACGCTGCCTCTTCCTACCTTGATTTTTTTTACAGAGGCAACATCGACCAATAGGAGTGTCATGCTAAAATTTGGAATTATTCCGGGTTCGTTTGGCCTTTTTTATACATTTATTGAGTTTCCAGGCATTTAATGTGCATAATTCAAATTTGAACTACATGCACATGCTCCAGTGCACCAAAATGGGTTGAAAATTGTATATGTGTCCTTCGGTGAATGTTTAGGTCCCATGCAAGAAATGGGAATGAACTTCAAACATCTGGGCATCGTGGCTCGGCCGAAAACATTGAGAAACTTGGTTTTTAAATTCCTGTAAATCCAAAAATTGCCTAAAAATCACGGAACATGGCATGGTGTCTTGACATGACACCAACATGCTATGGTAAGAAATTTGTTCGATTTGGGACAAGTTTTGGTATAAGCTTCTTACAAACCGGAGCTTCTCTCAAGAAGGCTCATGGTTCCGATAAGGGGGATGTGTCACCTTTGTGGGCGAAATGACATACGCTGCCTCTTCCTGCCTTGATTTTTTTACAGAGGCAACAAAGACCAATAGGAGTGTCGTGCTAAAATTTGGAATTATTCCGGGTTCGTTTGGCATTTTTTATACATTAATTGAGTTTTCTAGGCATTTAATTTGCATAATTCAAATTTGAACTACAGGCACATGCTCCAGTGTACCAAAATGGGTTGAAAAATCGTATATGTGTCCTTGGGTGAATGTTTAGGTCCCATGCAAGAAATGGGAATGAATTTCAAACATCTGGGCGTCGTAGCTCAGCCGAAAACATTGACAAACTTGGTTTTTAAATTCCTGTAAATCCAAAACTTGCTTGAAAATCATGAAACTTGGCATGTTGCCTTGACATGGCACCAACATGCTGTGGTAAAAAATTTGTCCGATTTTTTGAAGGCGCACAGATTAACAACCAACAAAGTCATTTTGGGACAAACAGCTGCCACATTACAATCGGAAATACAAGTGCTATTCAAACCGTGGGCATTGTACTAATAATTTACGTGCCGCCACGCGTCCCCATTTTTATTGGCTAGGAGGCACCGTGCGGGGTAGCTATTTGAGTAGACGGGAGGCGTGGAGCAGACCGCTGGGTAGGCTCACTGGGAGGCGAGCCCTTTGACCTCCTTCCGCCGCCCACCTCGCTCCCAACTTCTCCATTAATGGCGCCCGAGCCCCAGTTTTAATGGCGTGGCTAGGCCTCAGTCGACTGAGAATTAAGAGAGAGAAAAGAAAATCTGAAAAGAAAATTTTGCATGGATCTTGATGTAAGATCTCACGGACATAGCATCGACTGAGACTTAGCAAGACTGATATATATGAAGACGATGGCAATGGATAATAATAATTGTGTTACATATTCAAGAAGATAATTAAAGATGCCACATGCGGCAACGCCTGAAAGACACAGGGGCAAAAGAAGGAAGACGCGACAACGATCTGGGTTGCTGCTCTCTACTTCACCTCGATCTACTACGCCATCTTTGTCATTTCGTCCACCTTGATCTCCTTCACGTCCTCAATACGTCGCTTGCGAGCATCCACGAATTCCTCCAGGAGCATTTCACGCTCGATGCGCAGCTTAGCATTCTCGTCCATAAGTTTCCTGACCATGACAGCCGTCTTCTTTAACACGGCAGTTGTCTCCTCGTGCTGCTTCGCCCTGCTGGTGATCTTCGCCCTCAGCAGGTCGCGCTCGGTGCGGAGCCTCACCTTGTCACCCCGTAGTCCCCGGATGACGCCGGTCGACTTATCCAACGTGTCATAGCTCTCCTCCTGCAGCTTCGCCCAGCGGGGGATGTCATCGTCCATCAGCTTATTGAGCATAGCGCGCGTGCGCCTGTGAGAGCCCTCGAGTGCCCGCAATAGATCCATCCAGGCCGCCGCAATGCGGCAGGACCTCTTTGCTGCTTCCGCGGCATGGTGGGACATCTATGCCGCTTCCGCGGCGCGGTCGGACCACTCTGTTGCTTCGGCAGCGTGGCGGGACCTCAATGCTGCTTCGGCAGCACGGCGGGACCTCTGTGCTGCTTCGGCGGCACGGCGGGACCTCTGATACGTCTCCGTCATATCTACTTTTCCAAACACTTTTGCTCTTGTTTTGGACTCTGATTTGCATGATTTGAATGAAACTAACCCGGACTGACGCTGTTTTCAGCAGAACTGCCATGGTGTTGTTTTTGTGCAGAAATCAAAGTTCTCATAATTGGACAAAACTTTTTGGAATTTTTTATGGAATAAATAAAAATTACTGCAGCAAAAATCAACAGAAGAGGGGCCACCTATTGCCCACAAGGCAACAGGGCGCGACAATAATTGGGATTCTTTCCGGTGATTACCGTAGTTTGAGGAGTTCATGTATTCACTAAGTGCTAATGCTTTGTTCTGGTTCTCTATTAAAAGGAGGCCTTAATATCCCTTAGATTTACTTATGGACCCCGCTACCACGGGAGGGTAGGACAAAAGATGTCATGCAAGTTCTTACTATAAGCACGTATGACTATATACAGAATACATGCCTACATTACATTGATGAATTGGAGCTATTGCGTATCGCCCTAGGTTGTGACTGTTATATGATGAATGTCATCCAACATAATTATCCATCACTGATCCAATGCCTACACTTTTAGCATATTGATCTTTGCTAAGTTACTTTCGTTGTTGCTGCTATTACAATCACTACAAAACTGCTACTGCTATTGTTACTGTTACTGTGCTACTGTTACTATTGCTACTGAAACTATCATACTACTGTGCTACTAAACACTTTGCTGCAGATATTTAGTTCTCTGGGTGTGGTTGAATTGACAACTCAACTGCTAATACTCGCAAATATTCTTTGGCTCCCCTTGTGTCGAATCAATAAATCTGGGTGAAATACTACCCGCAAAAACTGTTGCGATCCCCTATACTTGTGGGTTATCAAGACCTTTTTCTGGCGCCATTGTCGGGGAGCATAGCTCTATTTGTTGAGTCACTTGGGATTTATATCTGTTGATCACTATGAAGAATCTGAAAGACACTAAGACCAAGATCACTCCCTCTAAGACAAGGGGAGGTAAGGAACTGCCATCTAGCTCCGCACTTGATTCACCTTCTGTTCTGAATAGGCTTGTGACACCACCACCTGCTATTCATTCTGATATGTCGCAAGTTATTGATGATACTACTTCTACTATGAACGAAATTATTGATGATGCTAGTACTATGCTTGATAATACTGTGTCACTTGGTGAATTTCTTGATGAACAAATTGCTAAAGCTAAAGAAATTGAAAATGTTGAAACTCTTGAAAATTATGATTCACCTATTATGCCTAGCTCTCCTACTAGAGTTGAAATGCCTGAGACATCTGATGGTTATGTTTTTGATAGAGAGACAGCTAGGGAAATTCTTGCTTGTAATGATAGAGATGAGGTTAGAAAATTGCTTGCTGAATTGAAAGAAAAATCTATGAGGGAGAGAATGAAATATGATCCTAAGTTTGCTACCTCTCCCATATTTGTTACCGATAAGGATTATGAATTCTCTGTCGATCCTGAGTTAATTACTTTGGTTGAATCTGATCCTTTTCATGGTTATGAAACTGAAACTGTTGTGGCACACATTACTAAGTTGAATGATATTGCCACCCTATTTGCTCATGAGGAAAAAAAATCGCTATTACTATATTCTTAAGTTATTTCCTTTCTCACTGAAGGGTGATGCTAAGAAATGGTTCAATACTCTTGCTCCTGGTTGTGTGCGTTGTCCCCAGGATATGATATATTACTTCTCTGAAAAATATTTTCCTGCTCATAAGAATCAAGCTGCCTTATAGGAAATATTTAACTTTGTGCAAATTGAAGAAGAGAATCTCCTTCAAGCTTGGGGGAGGCTTCTCCAATTACTTAATGCTTTGCGTGATCATACTCTTAAGAAGAATGAAATACTTGATATCTTTTATAATGGACTAACCGATGCTTCTAGGGACTACCTAGATAGTTGTGCTGGTTGCGTTTTCAGGGAACGAACTGTTGGACAGGCTGAAGAACTATTGAATAATATATTGAGAAATACCGATGATTGGACACTTCCTGAACCACCACCTAAGCCAACTACAAAGAAAAGAGGTATTCTATTCCTCAGTCCAAAAGATATGCAAGAAGCTAAGAAATCTATGAAGGAAAAAGGTATTAAAGCTGAAAATGTTAAGAATTTACCACCTATTGAAGAAATACATGGGCTTGACATCCCAACACAGGTAGTGGAGGTAAATTCTCTCACTAGATTCGATGAAGGTGATATTCTGTATAATAAAGCTGCTAGTCAATGCCTGTATGAATTTGATAACTACATCATTAAGCAAGAACATTTCAATTTGTATGTTAGCAATCAACTAAAACGAAATGCCATCATGATTGAACGCTTGAGTGATTTGATATTTAGAACTGCTAATGATGTTAAATGCTTGAGTAAACATGCTTCTATGGTTCAGACTCAGTTAGAACAAATAGCTAAGTCACAAAATGATTTACTTGATGAGATGAATAATAAAAAGAACGATCATGCTGTCAGAGTTGTTTCTAGAGGAGGTAGAATGACTCAGAAGCCCTTGTATCCTAAAGGTCATCCTAAAAGAATTGAACAAGATTCTCAAAGAAATAATATTGATGCACCTAGTCCATCTAAGAAGAAAAAGAAAAAGAAAAATGATAGGACTTTGCATGCTTCTAGTGAACCTGAGGTAGAAAAGCCTCCTGAGAATCATAACGATGTTTCTATTTCTGATGCTGAGACACAATCTGATGATGAACATCCACCTAATGATAATGATAATGATAATGAAGATGTTCATGTTGATTCTCAACTAGATAATGATGTAGAAATAGAACCTGCGGTTGATCTTGATAACCCACCTCCTAAGAATAAAAGATATGATAAAAGAGACTTTGTTGATAGAAAACATGGAAAAGAAAGAGAACCATGGGTTCAAAAACCTATGCCTTTTCCTACTAAACCATCTAAAAACAAGGATGAGGAAGATTTTCAGGGCTTTGTTGAAATGCTTAGACCTGTCTTTTTGCGCACTCGCTTGATTGATATGTTGAAAATGTCTCCCTATGCTAATTACATGAAAGATATTGTCACTAATAAAAGAAAGATACCTGAAGCTGAAATTTCCACCATGCTTGCAAATTATTATTTTAAGGGTGGAATACCTAAAAAGTTTGGAGATCTAGGAATACCTACTATACCATGCTCCATTAAAAGAAGTTATGTTAAAACTGCTCTATGTGATTTGGGAGCCGGTGTTAGTGTTATGCGTTTCTCTTTATATAGAAGACTTGGTTTGAATAAGCTCACACCTACTGAAATATCTTTGCAAATGGCTGATAAATTCACTGCTATACCTATTGGAATTTGCAAGGATGTGCCTGTTGTTGTTGCAAATGTTAATATCTTAACGAACATTGTTATACTCGATATGCCCGAGGACGACAACATGTCGATTATCCTTGGAAGACCCTTTTTGAATACTACAGGGGCTGTTATTGATTGCAAAAAAAGCAAGGTTACTTTTCATGTCAATGGTAATGAGCATACGGTTTATTTCCCGAAGAAACAAACTTCAGTGAATGGTATCAATTGTATTGAAAAGGTTTCGACAATCACTATTGGGGGATTCAAATTTCCTCTTCCTACTATCAAAAAGAAATATGAAATTCTTATTGTTGGGGAGATGCATATCCCCGTTGAGGTAACTTAGTGTTATACGAAAATTCTTCGGTTTCATGTCACTTGGAAATAGTTTGTTAATAAGACTTGATCAACCTTATTAATGGATTCTTTTTGAGGGGCATGTGGTCGATGAATTTAGTAAGCACAAGTTTATGTAATCTTAGGTTGCTCTTTGTTATTTTAGTTTGAATAAAATAAAATGCCATGATTATCCTGTTTTCTGAATTATCCGTATAATAAAAATGGCCAAAAAATAAAAGTGCTCAGAATGCAATAAAATTTTAACATGATTTTTTCTGGAATATTTAAGAATTTTTGGCACTAAATACAACACAGGGGGTGCACCTGTTGCCCACAAGGCAATAGGGCGTGCCAAGATGCCTTGTGGGTCCCACAGGGATCCACTCACTTATCTATTCAGCCCACTTCATCTCCTACCTCCAAAAAAAATTGTGGTAGCTCTCTCTCTCGTGTTCTTGCTCCCAAACTTGAGATTTTCGATCTCTTTACTCGGAGCTCCGTTTCCGAAACTGTTTTGAGGGATTGCTCCTTGGTATGTGACTCTCCCATTGCTCCAATTAGTTTTTGCTTTAGTGGGTTATATTTTGCATAAATTGCTGCTATTGGTGCTACTGAAAATGAGCTTGCATGTTAAATTCTTTGAGTTCTAAGTAGTTTGAATGCTTGATATAGCCTCTAGGCACTTGTATGAGTAGTTGCTATCAATTTCGTGAAGTTTCGTTAACATCTTTTTGTGGTCCAAAAATTTTAAGAAATTTGTTCTTAGGAAAATGAACTTTCTTCGGAGGGGTTATTCGAGCCGGAGCTCCAAGGGTGTCCTTGGGGATGCCCATGACCATGACCTCAACATTCTGCGCAGGATGGAGGTCCGACCGTGCGAGTGGCCGCACAACACCTTCATGAACAAAGCCGAGTTCCGTCAAGAGTTCACACAATTTGTTGCGAACGCCGGGCTGACCGACTTCCTCGCAGATGAGTGTGACCAGCACCACATCCTTACAAATTCCTTCATGCAAAAATTTTATTTCTTGCCTAGGCTTGCTATCCCCATGGTGTGTTTTGATTTATGTGCTGAACATCATGAGTTAACGCTAGATGAGTTTTGTGAGATATGCTTGATCCCTTCTGATGGGGATTTGAGGGAGCCTCGGCCTGAGGAGTTTGAGGACTTCCTTCGCACTTTGACTATGGGTGAATTTAGGGGCGTTTCAAAAGCCTGTGTTACTAGCTTGCATTTTCCTGCTGTGCACTACTTTGCTTTATTCATAGGGAAATGTTTGACTGCCAGGGAGGAAGGTGGTACGCTCAATGCCCCTGACCTCGCCATCTTGCGTCGTGCTATTCACGGTGATAACACTTTTAGCTTGGGAGCTATCATTGCACGCCGCTCGCACACCAATAGGTCTAAGGGTAAAGTCCATGGCGGTATATATGCTTCGCGTCTTGCGAAATGTTTTAATGTTGCTATCTGCCCAAATGACTACCTGCTGCCCAAGGTTTATTTAGACCAACAGTGCATGATCGATCACCACTTTATTGATGAACACAAGGGAGCAAAATGTCCAAGATATAAAATGATCATGGAAGTATCATGGATTAGTCAAGAATGCTCATGCCCTTGTATGCATCCACATGAACCTCTAGTCCACGTTTGAAGCATCAATGATGTTCAACTCACTCCTCAAGTGACAAAACACTTTTTCATCAAGAGGTTTGGTAAAGATGTCCGCCAATTGTTTGTCGGTACGAACATGTTTAAGGTCAATGTCACCTTTCTCAACATGATCTCGAATGAAGTGGTGACGAACCTCAAGATGCTTAGTTCGAGAATGTTGCACGGGATTGTGTGCAATCTTAATAGCACTCTCATTGTCACATAGTAATGGTACATGTCTCACATGCACACCATAGTCTTTAAGAGTTTGAGTCATCCATAGTAATTGAGCACAACATGATCCCGCGGCAATGTATTCCGCTTCGGCGGTAGATAGAGATACCGAGTTTTGTTTGTTGGAAGACCAAGACACAAGAGATCTACCAAGAAATTGACATGTACCCAAAGTGGATTTTCTATCAACCTTGTCTCCGGCATAATCCGAATCGGAATAGCCAACAAGATTAAAAGAAGATCCTTTGGGATACCATATGCCAAAGTTTGGTGTATGTAACAAGTATCTCACAATTCTTTTCACGAACTTAAGGTGACACTCTTTTGGTGCCGCTTGGTATCGTGCACACATGCACACACTTAGCATAATGTCGGGATGAGAGGCACATAGATATAGCAATGAACCAATCATAGATCGATAAACCTTTTGATCAACCGGTTTGACATCCTTGGTCAAGTCAAGAAGTCCACTCGTGGGCATTGGAGTTTTCATACCTTTACTTTCTTGCATGTTGAACTTCTTGAACAAGTCCTTGGTATACCCTCCTTAGTTTGCTTGATTTGCAAACCAAGAAAGAATTTGAGTTCACACATCATAGACATCTCATACTTTTCCGACATCAACCTTCCAAACTTTTCACTAAAAGAGGGGTTAGTAGATCCAAAGAAAATATCATCAACATAAATTTGGCACACAAATAATTCTCCATTAACCCTCTTAGTGAACAAAGTTGAATCAATTTTCCCAATTTCAAAACCCTTTTCAAGAAGAAACTTTGTCAAGCATTTGTACCAAGCTCTAGGGGCTTGTTTAAGACCATAAAGAGCTTTACAAAGTTTGTAAACATGATTAGGTTTCTTGGGATTAACAAAGACGGGAGGTTGTTTAACATACACTTCCTCCTCAATTTCACCATTTAAGAAAGCACTTTTAATATCCATTTGGTAAAGAGTGATATCATGGTGATTGGCATAAGCAAGAAAAATGCGAATGGACTCAAGTCTTGCAATGGGGGCATAGGTCTCACCATAGTCCATACCTTCAACTTGTGTGTAACCTTGTGCTACGAGATGAGCCTTGTTGCGTACAACTTGTCCATCTTCATCTTGCTTATTCCGAAACACCCATTTGGTTCCAATAATGTTTTGCTCATCCTTAGGCTTCTCAACCAATGTCCAAACTTGGTTCCTCTCAAAGTTGTGTAGCTCCTCGTGCATTGCATTCACCCAATCGAGGTCCTTGAGAGCTTCTTTCACCTTCAAAGGTTCAACACTAGAGATGAATGAGTAATGCGCACAAAAGTTAGCTAAACGAGTTTTAGAGCGAGTGATTCTCCCGGATTGGATATCTCCAAGTATTTGTTCGACGGGATGATTCTTGTCGATTCTTGCTCTAACTTGAGGTAGCTTTTGCTTGGGTTGTGGTGAGGCTTCCTCATCATCATCTTCTTCTTCTTCGTTGATGTTGTCATTGTTCGCTTGTGGAGGTGGAGAAGGAGGTTGAGGTGGATCATCTTGTTGCACTTCCTCATTCCCATCGTCTTGACGTGTTCCACTTGTGGATGCCTCCATATCAACTTGTTGTTCACCTTGATGTGAAGTTGGGGCTTCCACTTGAATATACGAGGTACTCTCCTTTACTTCCATGGGGAGAATCTTGCCAATGGACAAGTCTTGGATTGCTTCCGATGGTTCTTGATCTCCTACATCAATTGGCAATTGCTCGACTTGCGAGCCATTAGTCTCATCAAACTTCACATCTACCGTCTCTTCAACTTTTCGAGTGAAGTTGTTGTAGACACGGTAAGTGTGAGAGTTTGATCCATAGCCAAGTAGAAAACCTTCATGAGATTTAGGAGCAAATTTTGAACGACGATGCTTATCAAGAATGTAACATTTTGAGCCAAATACTCGAAAGTATCCAACTTGTGGTTTGTTACTGGTGAGCAGTTCATACGCTGTTTTACCAAGAAGCTTGTGAAGGTAGAGTCGATTTGTCGCATGACAAGCTGTTTCAACCGCTTCCGCCCAAAAGTGTTTTGGCGTCTTGTATTCATCAAGCATTGTTCTTGCCATCTCAATAAGAGTGCGGTTCTTCCTCTCAACAAATCCATTTTGTTGAGGTGTGTACGTAGCCGAGAACTCATGTGAAATACCCTCCTCATCAAGAAAGGTGTCCACATTGGCATTCTTGAACTTTGTTCCGTTGTCACTCCGAACCTTCTTGATCTTCACTTCAAATTGATTTTGGGCCTTTCTTGCGAAGTTCTTGAAGATCTTTTGTACCTGCGATTTGTCATCGAGAAAGAACACCCACGTAAATCTGGCAAAATCATCAACAATGACCAAACCGAAAGAGTTACCACCAAGACTCTTATAGGAGTTGGGACCAAACAGATCCATATGAAGTAGCTTGAGTGGTCTCCTCGTGGTCATAATGTTCTTCACGGGATGGCTTCCTCCAACTTGTTTTCCTGCTTGACAAGCACTACAAAGTCGATCTTTGTCAAATATAACATCTTTTACACCAAGGATATGATCTCCTTTAACAAGTTTATCGAGGTTACGCATGCCAACGTGTCCAAGTCTCCTATGCCATAACCAACCTTTAGAAGATTTAGCAATTAAACATGTACGAGGTTGGGCTCTCTTAGTGAAATCAACAATGTATAGATCACCTCTACGAATGCCGGTAAAGACCATATTATGATTATCTCGACGAAACACTTGGCAATCTACTTTGGTAAATACTCCCTCCGTCCAGAAATACTTGTCCTAGAAATGGATGTATCTAGACTTATTTTAGTTATAGATACATCCATTTTATCCATTTGTAGGACAAGTATTTCTGGATGGAGGGAGTAGAACATTGAAACCAAAATCAGCTAGTCTAGATATGGAAAGAAGATTGTAACCAAGAGATTCAACAAGCATAACATTTTGTATGGAGCTATCATTGGATATGGTGACCTTACCAAGGCCAAGAACCTTACCCTTGGAGTTGTCTCCAAAAGTCACATACTTGCGTGGACCATCATTTTTAGCAAGCTCACGAAACATGTCTCTATCTCCGGTCATGTGATCGGTACATCCACTATCAAGAATCCACTCTTTTCCTTCGGCCATGTAATCTCGAAGATTTGCCATAAGACTAAGATTCCTCATGGTCTTCTCAAATTCAATATCAAATTCTTCGTCCTCATCATAATAGCCATGCTCAACATCATCATCATCATGTATATGATCATCACCCAGGGCAATGAATTCATTAGTTTCATGACCATGACAATGTTCTAGTTTATGAATTCTAATAGCTTCCATGATAATGTTACTAATAGTTCCAACATCTCCTTTAGCATGCATAAGATCACGAAGCTCAAACAAGCAATCATCAAAGTTAGGATCATTAGGACTCATCTTGTGAAAAGTAATAGTCTTATGAAGAATCTCATCAAGATTCTTTAAAGAGTAATCGGGATATCGCTTTTCCAAGTCATGCCATAGAGTATAAGCACATTCAAAGTTTTGCATACAACGAAGCACAGCTTTAGGTAATCCTCTAATGATAAGATTGACAGTTCTAAGATTACGAAGCATGTCAATTTCCTCTTCATGAGTAGGATGCAAGGGATCAATAGGGGGCACGTAAGGATTATGAGTATACTTGCTCAAGTGAAATTCATCAAAGATATCAAGCATCTCATGTTTCCAAGCATTGTAATACTCCCCATCGAGAATAGGCACTCTACATCTAAGACTCCCCAAAGTAGACACATCCATCTCCCTCCAATGGAGATTAAACCAAAGCAATGGAGACCAATGCTCTGATACCAATTGTGGGATCGAGGAGATAGGTCTAGAGGGGGGTGAATAGACACTTAACCAACCAAAGTAGCAGTTTTTTATTTCTCTTGGAGCTTAGGCAGATTTTGGCACAAGTTAAGATAACACAAATACTTTCAACACATGCATATCTAGAGATTGAGCAGCGGAAATAGTAAAGCATGCAAGTGTACGGAAAGTAAAGGGGTAGAGTATGGAAGATCAAACGCAATGAAGACACGGTGGTTTTTGGCGTGGTTCCGATAGGTGGTGCTATCGTACGTCCACGTTGATGGAGACTTCAACCCACAAAGGGTAACGGCTGCGCGAGTCCACGGAGGGCTCCACCCACAAAGGGTCCACGAAGAAGCAACCTTGTCTATTCCACCATGGCTTACGTCCACGAAGGACTAGCCTCACTCGGGTAGATCTTCACGAAGTAGGCGATCTCTTTGCCCTTACAAACTCCTTGGTTCAACTCCACATCATTTCGGAGGCTCCCAAGTGACACCTAACCAATCTAGGAGACACCACTCTCCAAAAGGTAATAGATGGTGTGTTGTTGATGAACTCCTTGCTCTTGTGCTTCAAATGATAGTCTCCCCAACACTCAAACAACTCCTCACAGATTTGGCTATGGTGGAAGAAGGATTTGAGTGGAAAGCAACTTGGGAAAGGTTAGAAATCAAGGTTCAAATGGTTGGATTGGAATGTCTTGATCTCAACACATGAGTAGGTGGTTCTCTCTCAGAAAATGTATGGTGGAACTGTAGGCACGTTCTGATGGCTCTCCTAACTAAGGAAGGAAGGGTGGAGGGGTATATATAGCCTCCACACAAAATCCAACCGTTACACACTTTTGACGCAACTCGGTGGCACCGATCAGAAATCTCGGTAGCACCGAACTATGTAAAAGATATGAACGTTAGGAATCTCGGTGGGACCGATCATAACAACTCGGATGGACTGATGTGCAATGGTTAGGGCAAACCTCGTCTCGGTGCACCGATTGCATCAACTCGGTGGGACTGAAGTGAAGCAATAAGGCAACAGAGAGTTGGCAAGCCATCTCGGTGAGACCGATTTGCAAATCTTGGTGGAACCGAAGTAATTGCAAACGATTACAGAGAGTTGGCAAGGCCATCTCGGTGGGACTGAGATCCATATCGGTGGATCCGATTTGTTAGGGTTTTGGCAGTGGCTAAGTCCAGATGAACTCGGTGGCTCCGGATAGGAAATTTCGGTGGGGCCAAGTTGGAATGTAGGTTTTGGACATATTTGGATGGAGAAAGTGGTTGAGGGTTTTGGAGCACTGTCACTAAGCACTTGAGCAAAAACACCATTAAGCAACACCTCATCCCCTTTTAATAGTATTGGCTTTCCTATGGACTCAATGTGATCTTGGATCACTTAACAAAAATGTAGAGTCTTGAGCTTTTGCCAATCCATGTCCTTAGCATTTTGAAGGGTTCCACATCCTCTTGTCCTTGCCACGCCATTGTTGAACTTATCTGAAATTCACTAGATAGAGGCATTAGTCCAACAACATGTATGTTGGCATAAATTACCAAAACCACCAAGGGAGCAAATGTGATTTCACTTGACTTGGCACATGTTCATGCATGTAGTTGATTCAAAACCAACATAGCCTCCACGATATTTATGTTCAGGGTGTATATCCTACTCATGCTAGTATTCAATGTTAATTATTCTCAATGCATGATCATGACCGTTTTCGCTCTCTAGTTGGTCACTTCTCAATCTATTTGCTAGCCTTCGCCTGTACTAAGCGAGAATACTGCTTGTGCATCCAAAATCCTTAAACCAAAGTTGTTCCAGATGAGTCCACTATATCTACCTATATGCGGTATTACTCTACCGTTCCAAGTAAATTTGCATGTGCCACCTCTAAATTATTCAAATAAACATCCGTTTTGTGTGCCTGTACCGCTCATGGAGCGACAGGAGGCGGTCAGTATCTTCCATGCTAAGCGGGTTATTCTCAGATGAGTGTTTATTCACTTGTCATTGCACAAGAGAGGCTGGTATTTGGGATGCCCAGTCCTATGCTCAAAATCGAAAATACATAATGCAAACAAACTCCTCCGGAAAGTTGTTGGTATGGAGGGCACCCGAGGATTCGGCTCGCCATGGCTTGTGTTGGTATGGTGGAGGGGGAGTAAACTTTACCTTTCTGCTTGGGAACCACCTATAATGTGTTTAGGATGGAAGATATTGAAAACTCTCGGTCGTGACGTTGACAGGAAAAGTACACCTCCCAAAATTATTTTTCATCTCTGATTTAAGCTTCGAGCTCTGGCACCTCTGCAAATCCATGCTTCCATCTGCGAAGGGCCTATCCATTTACTTTTATGTTATTTTACTTTTATTGTTGAGTCTCACCTTCTCATTATAAGCACCAATCCTGAGAGCACTATTGTCATCCTTATGCATTGAGTATAGTTAATGTTGTGTGCATCATGACTGGATCTCTTCTACCCTGAATTACAATGTTTAGTCGCTGCTTGAACTTTGGAGGTGCTCTGCATTTATGTTTTGCGGTATCAGAAAGGGCTAGCGAGATACCATGTTATCATATTATATCATGATTGTTTTGACAAATTGTTGGCATTTGAGATATGTTATATTGCTCGCTAGTTGATTATGCCATTGATATGAGTAAACATAATTTCTAAGTGTTATTATGAGCATGGTTAGTTCATGATCTTTGCTGAAAACTTGCGTGTTATTTAAGCTTATATACGGATACAAGAACAAAAGAGTTCGTAAAAAATTTCTTTATCACTTTCGGTTTATCAACTGAATTGCTTGAGGACAAGCCATGAGTTAAACTTGGGGGAGTTGATACGTCTCCGTCGTATCTACTTTTCCAAACACTTTTGCTCTTGTTTTGGACTCTAATTTTCATGATTTGAATGAAACTAACCCGGATTGACGTTGTTTTCAGCAGAACTACCATGGTGTTGTTTTTGTGCAGAAATCAAAGTTCTCGGAATTGGACGAAACTTTTTGGAGATTTTTTATGGAATAAATAAAAATTACTAGTGCAAGAATCAACAGAAGAGGGGCCACCTGTTGCCCACAAGGCAACAGGGCGCGACCCCCTAGGGTGCGCCCTGATGCCTTGTGGGGCCCACAGGCGGCCGTATAACCTAATTCCAATGCTATAAATTTACTTTCCCAAAGAAAAAAATAAGAGAAGAAGTTTCATCGCGTTTTATGATACGGAGCCGCCGCCACCTCCTGTTCTTCATCGGGAGGGCTGATCTGGAGTCCGTTCGGGGCTCCGGAGAGGGGGATTCGACGTCATCGTCGTCATCAACCATCCTCCATTACCAATTTCATGATGCTCACCACCGTGTGTGAGTAATTTCTCCGTAGGCTTGCTGGACGGTGATGGGTTGGATGAGATTTATCATGTAATCGAGTCAATTTGTTAGGGCTTTGATCCCTAGTATCAACTATGTTCTGAGATTGATGTTGCTATGACTTTGCTATGCGTAATGCTTGTCACTAGGACCCGAGTGGCATGATTTCAGATCTGAACCCTTTATGTTTTCATGAATATATTTGTGTTCTTGATCCTATCATGCAAGTTGTATGCACCTATTACGTGTTATGATCCGCATACCCCAAGGTGACAATAATTGGGATTCTTTCCGGTGATTACCATAGTTTGAGGAGTTCATGTATTCACTAAGTGCTAATGCTTTGTTCCGGTTCTCTATTAAAAGGAGGCCTTAATATCCCCTTAGATTTCCTTATGGACCCCGCTGCCATGGGAGGGTAGGACAAAAGATGTCATGCAAGTTCTTACTATAAGCACGTATGACTATATACGGAATACATGCCTACATTACATTGATGAATTGGAGCTATTGTGTATCTCCCTAGGTTGTGACTGTTATATGATGAATGTCATCCAACATAATTATCCACCACTGATCCAATGCCTACGCTTTTCGCATATTGATCTTTGCTAACTTACTTTCGTTGATGCTGATGTTACAATCACTACAAAACTGCTACTGCTATTGTTACTATTACTGTGCTACTGTTACTATTGCTACTGAAACTATCATACTACTGTGCTACTAAACAATTTGCTGCAGATATTTAGTTCTCCTGGTGTGGTTGAATTCACAACTCAATTGCTAATACTCGCAAATATTCTTTGGCTCCCCTTGTGTCGAATCAATAAATCTGGGTGAAATACTATGCGTGAAAACGGTTGCAATCCCCTATACTTGTGGGTTATCAACCTCTCGGCTGATATCGCGGTGAGGCGGGACATCTCTGCTGCTTCGCTCGCCGCTCCGTGGTCATTTCTCGACCAAGAACTCCTCCCACGGGCCATGGCAGACGCAAGGAAGGACGAAGACTTGTTTGTTTGTTGATGAGGAATTGAGGAGGAATGTGCAGTCATTTTTGAGTAGGTGGTATTTATAACCTAGTAATAAGCTGCTAAGTGGGAAAATGTTTAGGTTTTGATCAGTGTGAACAGGTTTGCAATTACATATTGGTGTGAATCGGAGTAATTTGGAATGTGACGGGAAACAAGCTCAAAATTATTTGACGGTTCCGGTTTCGAAGTGTGGCACGATTCCCGGATGGTGTAATTAACGTGGGCAAGCGTTCTCGGATGCGTACATGGCGTGTGCACCGCAATCGGCGATGTCAGCACATGACTTGTTCCATCAACCGTGTGCGCTTGTTATTACCATCACAAACAATTCTTTTAATTAGAATGTGTGCCCGTATATCGCAGACTCCTTGATCTAGCTGACCGTTTCTGTTGTTTCGGCTCATCACAAACAGTTCATCCGAGTGAACTGTATGCCGTGTATCGCACACACCTTGATCTGCTTGACCGTTTCTGTTGTGTTGGGTAATAGCAAACAGTTCATCCGAGTGAACTGTATGCCGTGTATCGCACACACCTCGATTTGGCTGACCATGTTTGTTGTTTTGTCTTATCGCAAACAGTTCATATGGATCAACTGTATGCCACGTATCGTACACGCGTCTCTAATCCGAATCGTGTTTGTTGTTCTGTCTTATCGCAAACAGTTCGTATGGATCAACTGTATGCCACGTATCGCACACGCATCTCTAATCTGAATCGTGCTTGATGTCTTCGGCATCGCACACAGTTCGACTTATTGGCGACGGTTTTAGTACGACACCGTTTGCGATTAATGCATCGCACACAGTTTGGTCGTGGGGTCTCTGATTGATGTGTCGCGTTAGGACCATCTTGCAGTAGTGGTCGATGCATCGTCTGCGTCGTCGTCCTCAGAGTCGACTTCGGCGCCAGCATCTTCCCCAGGGAGTCGCCTCCCTTCCTCAGCACGTGCACACTTGTCCGCCAAGGTGTATAGCTCCTTGATGGTCCTAACCTTCACGATATTCATCTCAGAACGCATTCTGCGGTTGCACACATTCATGTGGAATGTGGTGCAAACAGCTGCGGGATGAACATCGGGGATGTTGTGGTGCACACGGCTGAACCACTGTATGTACTTGCGGAGGGGCTCACCATCTCTCTAGGGGGTCACATGCAAATCGTTCTCCTGACCAGGGAGCTTGTGGCCACCCTGGTAGGCACCCACGAATTGATGGCATAGATCCAACCAAGAAGAAATGGAGCCCTCTGGCAAGTTCATCAACCATGATCTGACGTTGGGCTTGAGCGCCAACGGAAAGTAGTTGGCCAAAAGCTTGTCGTCGCGCCCCCCGGCAGCCTGCACCGCGATGGTTTAGATGCCAAGGAACTCTGCTAGACCGAGGATGCCGTCGTATCTGTCGGGCAGCTCTAGCCTGAAGGGACGGGTGGACGGCCAGCAAACCTGCTGCAGCTCACGAGTAACCGCTGGGCAGCCCACCTAGTAAGGTAAGCACCCAGGGTACCCTGGCGCTGGCACGTATGCTGCCGGCCTGGCACGGTCATCTGATAGACGGCATGCCTCCTGACGCCGCTCAATCTTCGTACGGGCGTCCTCGTCACGCCGTTCGTGGAGCACTTGGCGCTGGTCTTGGCGACTTCGCGGATCCGACGATGCCATGGACACAGCGCCGCTGTGGTTGTTGACGTGGAGGCGACTACACCGTTGGCGCACTGTCTCCGGCACGGCAGCCATATGGTCCTGCCGGCACTGTGGGTGGTCGTCTGGAGGGGCCCACATCCTGCGTTTTGCCAGGATCGGAAAAATTGATGAGACTCTGGATGGTGGCCCTCCATTCTTCCATCTTGTCTGGTGCTGGTGGGAAGTTCAAAAGCATTTGAACTCATGCCATGGCTTCTGCCGCCGTGGTTGGCATGGCAGGATACACGGAACGGGATGGAGTTCAACTCCTGGCAGGGCCAGGAGGAAGCTCGTCGCGTACCTGCTGCCGCGGCGCATGCTCACCAACGGGTTGGCGTGGTGGTGGTGCCTGAACATAGTGAGGACGATACTCAGGGCCGGCTTGACGCCGTCCAGGACCAGCAGCACCGCGGGGAAGCGTGTGATACGTCCATTTTGCATCATGTTTTCCTATTGTTATTTATTGTGTTTTGGGTCATTATTTCACTTTATGATACAATTCTTATGCCTTTTCTCTCTTATTTTGCAAGATTCACATGAAGAGGGAGATTGCCGGCAGCTGGAATTCTGGACCGGAAAGGGGTAAAACGGAGATAGCTATTCTGCGCACCTCCAAATGACCTGAAAATTTATGGGGAATTATTTTGGAATATATAAAAATATTGGCTAAAGAAATATCAGAATGGGACCCACTAGGAAGCGACAAGCCTGGGGGGCACACCCTACCCCCCTGGGCGTGCCCCTCGAGCTTGTGGTGCCCCTGGCAGGCCTCCAGGGCCCATCTTCTCCTATATGAAGCCATTTGCCCTAGAAAAAATCAAAAGAAGACTTTCGGGACGAAGCGCCGCCGTCTCGAGGCGGAACCTGGGCAGGAGCAATTTTGCTCTCCGGCGGAGCGATTCCGCTGGGGAAACTTCCCTCCGGGTGGGGGAAATCGAAGCCATCGACATCACCAACGATCCTCTCATTGTGGGAGGACCAATCTTCAACAACATCTTCGCCAGCACCATCTCATCTCAAACCCTAGTTCATCTCTTGTATTCAATCTTTGTCTCAAAACCTCAGATTGGTACCTGTGGGTTGCTAGTAGTGTTGATTACATCTTGTAGTTGATGCTAGTTAGTTTATTTGGTGGAAGAATATATGTTCAGATCCTTAATGCTATTCAATACCCCTCTGATCTTGAACATGAATATGATTTGTGAGTAGTTACTTTTGTTCTTGAGGACATGGGAGAAGTCTTGTCATAAGTAATCATGCGAATTTGGTATTCGTTCGATATTTTGATGATATGTATGTTGTTGCTTCCTTTAGTGGTGTCATGTTAACGTCGACTACATGACACTTCACCATCTTTGGGCCTAAGGGAAGGCATTATGGAGTAGTAATTAGATGATGGGTTGCTAGAGTGATAGAAGCTTAAACCCTAGTTTATGCGCTATTTCGTAAGGGGCTGATTTGGATCCATATGTTTCATGCTATGGTTAGATTTATCTTAATTCTTCTTTCGTAGTTGCGGATGCTTGCGAGAGGGGGTTGATACGTCCATTTTGCATCATGTTTTATTACTGTTATTTATAGTGTTTTTAATCAATATAACACTTTGTGGAGCAATTCTAATGCCTTTTCTCTCTTAATATGCAAGATTTACATAAGGAGGGAGATTGCCGGCAGCTGGAATTCTGGACCTGAAAAAGCTATGTCAGAGATACCTATTCTGCACATCTCCAAATGAGCTGAAATTTCACAGAGATTTATTTTGGAATAAATAAAAAATATTGGAAGAAAGAAGTACCAGAGGGGGCCACCCAGGTGCCCACGAGGCACCAGGGCGCGCCACCCCCCCCCCCAGGCGCGCCCTGGTGGCTTGTGGGGCCCCTGGTGGTATATAAGCCCATTTGCCCTAGAAAAATAAGGAGAAGACTTTTGGGACAGAGCGCCGCCGTCTCGAGGCGGAACTTGGGCAGGAGCACTTTTGCTCTCTGGCGGAGCGATTCCGCCGGGGATACTTCCCTCCGGGAGGGGGAAATCGAAGCCATCGACATCACCAATGATCCTCTCATCGTGGGAGGACCAATCTTCATCAACATCTTCAACATCACCATCTCATCTCAAACCCTAGTTCATCTCTTGTATTCAATCTTTGTCTCAAAACCTCAGATTGGTACCTGTGGGTTGCTAGTAGTGTTGATTACATCTTGTAGTTGATGCTAGTTGGTTTATTTGGTGGAAGATTATATGTTCAGATCCAATATGCTATTTAATACCCCTCTGATCTTGGACATGAATATGGTTTGTGAGTAGTTACTTTTGTTCTTGAGGACATGGGAGAAGTCTTGTCATAAGTAATCATGTGAATTTGGTATTCGTTCGATATTTTGAAGAAGACATCAAGCTCATGTTGGTGAATGGGTTTCCGGCTCCGACTCCGACAACCACTCTGAGAGAAGTTATCACTCCAACTCCGACTATAGTCAAGATGAAGGTGTTGCCGGACTTGCACTTGTGTCATCCAACTCCTATGATCTATTTGACTCACCAAATGAAGGAATTGGAAGATGCTTCATGGCAAAAGGCCCCAAGGTATCACACCCCGAGTATCTTGATTTCAATAGTGATGAAGATGATTTGCTTGGTGATGATGATTTACTTGTTGACAAGGATACTAATGTGAGCTATAATGAAAATGCTAGTAATCATGATAGTCAAGAGGAAACGAGTGACAATGCTATGAAGGAGATTGAGCGTCTAACTAAAGAACTAAATGCTCTTAAGTTAGCTCATGAAACAACTCAAGAGGATCATAGAGAACTTCTAAGAACTCATGAGAAGCTACGCTTCGAGAAGCTAAATTTAGAGCAAGAGCATGAGTTTCTTAAAGCTATCAATGACGATCTTCGAAAGAAGAGTTAGTCATATCTTTCCAAGCGTTTACTATTGTCTACCTTTATGCCACAAGTTAAACCTAAGCAAACTAGCAACAAGGGTAAAAATGGTTCTACCTCTAGTAGTAACAATAACAATGCTAAATCCAATGTTGTTGCTTCTAGTAGTTCTATTGATTCCACTAATGATTCTCTTAGCCAAGTTACACTTGAGCAAGAAAATATGCTATTGAAAGGGATTATAGAAAAAGGTGTCTACAAGAGTCTTGTCGGGAGTAAGCAATTTGAGGAAATTGTACGCAAGCAAGGAAGGCACCGGAAGAACCAAGGTGTTGGTTTTGAACGAAAGTTCAATGCCAATGGAGTTGAGTGGTGTCGATGTAAAAACCGGCAGACCTCGGGGGTAGGGGGTCCCGAGCTGCGTATCTAGGATCAATGGTAACAGAGACAATGGAGACGATGTTTACCCAGGTTCGGGCCCTCTTAATGGAGGTAAAACCCTACATCCTGCTTCTGTTATATTGATGAAGATGTATCGAGTATAGAGTTGATCTACCTCGAGATCGTGATATGAGTCTAACTTCTATGGCTAGGTAAGCAATGTTGCGTTGATGTCCCCCCTACGGGCTAAACCCTATGGCTTATATACACGCCAGGGAGGGTATCTAGGGTTACAATGTCGGTATCTAGGAATAAGGTGGCTGGACAAATCTTGAAGTGTACTACAAGTCTTCGGCAGAGACAGCGTTGATCACGCCTCCCACGTACAGCCTCCGGAGTCCATCTTGGTCACGTACGGGGGTACACCTGCCCATCCGAGGAGACGGGTCGGCCCGGTTAGCACCCCCTAATCCAGGACACCGTCAGTAGCCCCCGAACTGGTCTTCTATGCCGAGGACGATGGTCGACAGATATCACTTCGGATCCGGAGTCTTTGGCTTGACAGACGAGTTCCACTTTACATTTCGGATTCTCTTTAAGAGGACATCGATATCCGTGGTCCAACCAAGCTGGTACCCTGCCCTAGGGGTGTAAGTATCTTAGCCTCGAAGGCTGATCGTACAGGTATGAACAATCCAATCCTGCCTGACAACTTTAATGGAGAGGCTCGCTCCATGATGAGTTGAGCAGTTACTGCCTCATCCTCAAATCGCGGTTCAAGGCAAGTTGTTTACTGGCACGTCCCTTCGAAACAGAAATCGTGCCCGCTTTCTCAGGGATATCATCAAGATTTTGTTTCCCCCCATATGTTTCAACGGCATTTTTTATAGCGGCCGCGAATTTATCGGCGCAGCAGGGGACTCTTGGCCTTTTATAGGTCTATAAGAATCAAAGGGAGAACAGCGCAACGACGCACGCTCCCATTCCTTCCCTACTGCAACGCCGTCTAGCTCCAACGCCCAGATTCAACCAGCACGTCCGCCCTTTTCGCGAACTCAGTCTTCTCAACCAGCCATGGCCGACACCCTCAAGGGGCACTGGGGCGGCTCCAAGGCGACAGCGGCGACTATCGCCGAGCTGCGCGACGCGGGGTACCTAGCCCCCACCATCGCTGCCCGCGCTCCATCGGCCGACCAACTGGTGCCCGCTCCCAACGCTGGGGAGCGGGTAGTCTTTGTCCCCCACCTCATCCGAGGCCTGGGGTTCCCGCTGCACCCCTTTGTGCGCGGGGTAATGTTCTACTACGGGTTAGACTTCCACCACATGGCCCCCAACTCTATTCTCCATCTCGCCGCTTTCATCACAGTTTGTGAGGCTTTTCTCCGATGTGAACCGCACTTCGGCCTGTGGCTGAAGCTTTTCAGGGTCAAACCGAAATCCAGCGGACAGGATCTCGCGGAGTGCGGGGGAGCCATGGTCAGCAAGAACCAGGGGGTCATCTGGTTCAAAGGAACCTTCATCGAAACGGTGAAGGAATGGCAGAGGGAGTGGTTTTATATCACTGAACCTCTTGCCCCTGGTCAAACCGAAGTCCCGGCCTTCTCGGCCGGGCCACCCAAGAAACTCAAGTCCTGGAAGGAGAAGGGCGTTGCTTGGGGGAAGCCAGAAGAGGTGGAGACCCTGATCGACAGGGTCCTGTGGTGGTCCACGATGGGGAAGGTTGAGCTAGCCGACGTCATCAATGTCATGCTCAACCGCCGTATACTTCCCCTCCAGTTTTAGGCCAAACCGATGTGGGCACAAAAGCCCGAAGACATGGACACTATCAACACCTTCTTCTGCTCCACCTTGGCCACCGTGTGGACAAAGCTCATGAAGCTGGCCAAGGATAAGATCCCCCAAGCGGGAGAGGACCGCGGCCTCGAGCACGGCTATGAGGCCCCCCGGTAAGTAATTTTGCCCTTCAATCTCTGTGCTTTGTTAATTTTGTCGAGGATGAAAGTTTTTACTCGAATCATTGTGTTTTGACATTTTGCAGAAGTGGTCGGCCTGGGTAAAAGGGGTACGATGCCCAGCCCCACTGCCGGAGCAGCCCTCAACTCCCCTGCTCTCAGCGCTTATGACCGAGGAGCCACATGTGGTGGCCTCCAAAGGGACGAAGCCCCAGACGGGGAGGTCCAGTGCTTGGACCAGGGGGACCTCGGTCACCCGGTCAGAAGAGACCCACACCTCCGCCGCTCAAGAAGGCGGCACCGAGGAGGGCGAGGAGGAAATTCCCCCCCCCCCACCCGAAGGGGAAGAGGTTGGCGATAGAAGACGCCGACGTGGTCATGCCGCCGGAGGGCTAAAAGAGGCCGAGGCGAGCCTCATCCGAGGCCGTCAACAAGTCATCGGAGAGGGCCAAACTCTCCGGTGACTCTGAGGAAGACCCCCTCGCAATGGGGAGGAAGAAACCGGCACCTCGAGGGTAAGCCCTTGTCTCTATCGTCTTTCCTTAAGTCACTTTTTCAGTAAGGGGGAATCTTACACAAGTAGTTTTTCATGCGCAGTCCGCTGAGGGTAATCCCCAGCGGCTCTTCAGACGGGCTGCCATCAACCAGCGGGACTCCAGAGCCCGCTGCTTCTCCCCCAAAGCCTGACGGTCTGGGGGAGGCGACGTCCACCATGGTCCCCGAAGTCAACTTGACGGGGGCCGACGAGGTGGTGACCCCAGCCGAGGACAACGCCTCGGCCCGACAAGATCCGGGGACGGAGTGCCCCGAGGTCATCAAAGAATTGCTGGGCCAGTCATTGGCCTGGCCGGAGTCTACCTTGGCCCCACAACAGGCGGAGGCCACTCGGGTGGAGACACCCAAGGTCATTCCATCGCCCCAGCCTACTGCCCAGGGACGGGCTGGCGTGGGGTGGACCGAGGAGGTGGAGGAGACCCTGAGGGGTTCTTCCATCAAGGAGGAGCACCGTGCCTTGATGGGCACGGCGCTGGAGAGCTACCGGTCCGTAGGGGCCGTCCTGCACGAGGTTTTTAAGAACCTCGCAGTAGGTTTCGAGGTACGATTTCTGCGCATTAAGCTTTTTGTTTTTGTGAGTTTTGTCCGAGGACATAAGAGTATAGCCTTCTAAACGGCATAGTGAGTGAGTAGCCCCTGAGCCCGAAGTCGGTTTCCAGAAACCGGCATCGGGGTCGCTTGACGTAGTAGGAGCCGATAAGTGATCTTAATTATTCTCTTGACAATAAGGATCCGTTTTGTTCCAGGTTGCGACCTCGACCCCGGACTCCGTCTCCGAAGAGATGGCGGAGATGAACCGGAAACTTGAGCAGTCTCAAGGTAAGCAAGTGGAAACTTGCTGTGCATATTTGCTATATATGTGTAATGTGTGTGAAGGAAAATAACTAAGTCCGAACTGTGTTGACAGCGGAGCTGGAGATGCTCAAGGCCGAGCTTGACAGAGTTCGGAAAGAGGTGCGGCAGCAGGAGAATGCTGCCGCCGCGGCCGAGAAGGCCCGGGCTGCCGAGAAGGCGGCCGGAGAGAAGCACCAGGCACGGGTGCTGGAAGTAGAGGAGACCCTGAAGGGCGTGTTCGAAGCACGCGACAAACTTCAGGAGGAGGGGTAGCGGACGAAGGAAGAGCTCGAGAAGCTGCAGCGCGCCCACGCCGAGCTCAAGACCTCGGCCCGAGCGGATCGCGAGGTGCTCCAGCAAGTGGAGCAAATCGCCTCGGGTAAGAAATTCTTGCTGCAGTGTACATTTGGCAGCAAAGGGTGTGTCAAGCTCACCCAATTATGGCGTTCCGCAGAGGTCTTCGAGGATCTCCTGCAGAGCGCGGAGGATGCGGTGGCATATTTCGGCCAGCTGGCAGGCCATGAGGCGGAGAAGGCCTTCTGGGGTCAATTCCCGGGGTCGCCGTCTGCACAGCTGCTGAATCATCGAGTGAAGCAGCTAGTCGAGCTATTCCGCATGACAAGGCCGGCACTCCAGGACCTCAGCGTCGCTTTGTGGCCTGCTGAAGCCATGCCGAAGAGTCTCTTCGGCCTGACGGCCCGGCTCCAAAACGCCGTGCCCTGCGTTGAGCGCTGGAAGAGGTCCACATGCTTCGAAGGGGCGCGGAGGGCATACGCTTGCGTGAAGACTCACTTCCGCAAGGTTGATGCGGAGACGTGTGCCGCTTGCCCTCCTGCCGACAAGCCGCGGACCGCCGAGAAGTTCTTCGCCGAGGTCGAGGCCGGAGCTCGGGCAACCGAGGCCATGTGCCCCCAGGACACGCTATATTTTTAGGTGATGCTTCGGAATGCCGGAGTGTATAATGTAAAGACTCTATCCCGTGTTTGAATGAAGATGGCTTGAGATTCCATATGTTTTTATTTTATAATTCAATGATGATTCCAATATGACTATTCAAAATGAGAGTGGCCAGTCGTCGGCTTCAGCCCCAGTGTAGGTTATAAAGAGGGTGCTCCTTAAGGCATATCTGACCCTTGGCCGATGTCTCGGTACCCGGAGGCGGTCAATGACTTAAAGGAACTAGGCAATCAGACTATAGTGGCTTGACATCTTTCATTTAGTCGTAGGAGTTTGACTGTGGGGGCCGAGGACTAGCCCCCGGCGTAGGGAGTGTGCGGCAACGTGGCCGAGGTCTAGGCCATGGCACACTTCGGCTAGAAATAAAAGCCCTTCGTTTGACACGGGTGATCTCTATCGTCACATCGCTTGACGCGGTCGCCGGATGGCAGACCAGTTTGCGCTTACCCAGATAGTCAGTTTTCGGCTTTCTCCACTGAGGCGCCATGCCAATTAACCTGGCGGCGCAATCGCAGTGGTTCTCCCGTTAGACCCTTAGCCGAATACATCGGGAACGTAAGGGGTACACATAGGAGCCGGGCAACCCAACTATTGACCGAAATCTAGGTTCGAAACTGATGCATATAAGGCCAAAAATCCGGGACGCCGAATACATCAGACTTTCATATACAATTGCATCTTTTTTTTAAATACTTCATCGTCCCGGAGCTATGCTCATAAAGAAATACAATAAAGACCTTGAAAGGGCCCGGTTTCTGTATATCATAATGTCAATTATGTACAAGCCCGGTTGTGACGAGAGTAATCGAAAGAGCACAACGTGAATAGTAAGGAAGAAAGAGGAGAAAACAGGTCGGATAATTACTGACGGATTTTAAAGGATCCGGACCGAAGCCTGCCGCACATCTGCGTTTCCAAACTGTTGAACAGATCGCTCTTAATTGGCGACGGCTGATTTGCGAAGGTTGATGCCTGACCGGCCCTTTATACACTCGAAGTGTTTAATAACCGAGTTCCCCAAAGGGAGGTGTTTGCCGGCATCGTTCTTTGGTTAAGGCCACAGAGACATAGTGACGCTCGGCTACTTCTTTTACAGATGCCTGTCTATGCAGGGGCGCTAAGCCTTGTCCTCGCGTGGTTGATCCGCGCGTGACGCGTGAGTAGTTGTACTGGCTCCTCGGTGTCCCAGGGGATTTTGAGTGCGAAGTTGTGCACCCTGGGGATGTAGTGCCCGCAGCTAGGGCACGCGAGGAGCCCGCATCCCTATTTCGGGTGCGGGGGTAGCCCGGGCTCGCTTCAAAGAGCGAGCGGCGCGTTTATCGCTGCGGGCTGCCTCCTCGGCCGCAAAAGCCGCGGTCTGTTCCTCTGTCTGGAGTGAACGCTCGGTGTTGCCATTGATTTTGATGACACCGTTGGGTCCCGGCATTTTGAGCTTGAGGTAGGTGTAATGGGGGACTGCGTTGAAGCGTGCAAAGGCCGTGCGTCGTAATAGCGCATGGTATCCACTCCGGAAGGGCACAATGTCGAAGATTAACTCTTCGCTTCTAAAGTTCTCGGGCGAACCGAAGACTACCTCGAGGGTGACTGTCCCGGTACAACGGGCTTCGATGCCCAAAATGACACCTTTAAAGGTGGTAGAGCTCGGCTTTATCCGAGATGAGTCAATGCCCATCTTCCGAACCATGTCCTCGTAGATGAGGTTAAGACTGCTTCCTCCGTCCATTAGGACGCATGTTAGATGATAACCATCAACAATAGGGTCCAGAACGAGCGCCGTAGATCCGCCATGCCGGATGCTGGTCGGATGATCGTGCTTGTCGAAGGTGATCAAACGCATATATGTCCCGAAGCACACGCTTTCTCTCCAACGCATATATGTCCCGAAGCACACGCTTTCTCTCCCGTTTAGGGATGTGGGTGACATAGATCATATTGACCTCTGTTACCTCATTTGGAAATTTCTTTTGCCCTCCATTATTGGGCTGTCGAGGTTCATCCTCGTCGTCGCTGCGGTGTTGGGTTTTATTCTGACCCTCCGCCGCTATCTTGCCAGCTTGTTTGAAGACCCAGCAATTCCTATTAGTGTGTGTTGCTGGTTTTTCCTGAGTACCGTGAATACCACATGGGCGGTCCAGGAGCCTGTCAAGCTGGCTAGGTCTGTCTTTGTTCCCCTTATAGGATTTCCTTTTCTGCCCGGATTTAGGTCCGGTGAATCCAGCTTTGACCGCGGCGTCTTCAGTGTCGCTTCCACCGTTTTTATACCTGCGCTTATTTTTGTTGCGCTTCGGTTTTCCATTGGCGTCGCGGGTTTCCGAGGTGCCTGCCTCACCGTTATGAGTACTTCGGGTGAGCCAGCTATCCTCTCCCGCGCAAAAGCGGGTCATCAGAGACGTCAGGGCGGCCATAGTCCTTGGCTTATCCTGGCCGAGCTGTCGGGCTAGCCATTCATCTCGAATATTATTTTTGAAGGCGGCGATGGCCTCGGCATCAGAACATTCTATAATCTGGTTCTTCTTGGTGAGGAAACTATTCCAGAATTTCCGGGCTGATTCGCCTGGCTGCTGGGTAACACGGCTGAGGTCATCAGCATCCGGAGGTCGGACATACGTGCCCTGGAAATTTGCCCGAAAAGCATCTTCTAGGGCCTCCCAGCTGCCGATAGAGTGAGGAGGGAGGCAATTATGCCAGTGTCTCGCCAGCCCCTTTAATTTGAGCGGCAGATATTTGATGGCATGGAGGTCATCTCCATTGGCCATATGTATGTGTAGGAGAAAATCCTCGATCCAGACTGCTAGGTCCGTGGTACCATCGTATGATTCTATAATAATGGGTTTAAACCCTTCTGGGAACTGATGTTCCATCACCCGGTCTGTGAAGCAGATTGGGTGAGCTGGACCTCGGGACCGAGGAGGGTCTCGTCGGGTCTCGGGAGAGAGCCGTGAGTAGGCTTGATCTCGGGCACGGTCGTTCCTGTCCATCCAGGCATCGTAGCCGTTGGGCCCAGCGGGGGCGCGTCCCCTGGATCCATAGATGGACCGAGGGGGAGCCCTATTTTCTTCAATACGACGTCTAGCGTCGCGAGGATCCAGGTGGTCGACGGGGTCTTTACCATGACGGCGTGGGGGTTGCCTTTCACCATGGTCTTCTCGTCTTGGCATGTCCCGGCCTCTAGGGGGCCGATCAAGGTCGTCAGCAAGCTCTTCATCGAATTCTGGTAGGAGGCGCCTGCGTGGGTAAGACTTCGGCGCACTATGGCGTCGGTTTTCCATATCCTACTCAGCGGAAAGCACTTCAACCCACTTTTCATTTAGCGCGTCAGTATTTTCCTGCAGCTGCTGCTGCTTGCGTTTTAAGCTCCGGGCCGTCGCGACGAGGCGTCGCCAGAAGCGTTCTTGTTTGAAGGGGTCTTCGGGGACGATGAAGTCCTCGGTACCGAGGCTGTCATCTTCCTCAGACTCCGGCATGTAATTGTCGTCGGCCCCTTCGAAGAGGTCATCGGGATCAGAGTCTTCAAGAGGTCGGTCTGGTGTGTCGTTCCTTACTGGGGAGGCTTGAATGTCCTCCTCAGGGTTATCGGCGTCGTCGTCCTCCTCGTTGCCATAATTAGCTGTTGCGTCGTTGCCACTAGGTTCCCCATTATTACCCCTTCGGCGCTGGCGCCGGCGTCTTGGAGGGGAGTTGGGGGTGTCCACCATATAGACATCGTAGGTGGATGTGGCGGTCCACCTACCCGTGTTGACCGAGGGCAAGGTGTTCTCGATGGGGCCATCGGCGTCCTCCTCCATATCTGCGGGTTCGCCGTAGTCCAACACGTCGGTTAAATCATCGATCGTGGCGACCAGGTGGGTGGTGGGTGGGATGTAAATTTCCCTATCGTCGGCTCTAAGTCCGATCTGATCGTAAACCGAAGTCTTGCCGTCCGAGATGGACATGCTCTGGATGCGGCAAAGCATCTCATCAAGGTGAGATAACTCTTCGGGATCCATGGATGCGCCATAGGCAGGGCTGATTCGAAGCACATCCGGTATGTGACCAGGCGTGTCTTCGGAACGAAGGGAATCTGAACATAATTCGGAGTTTTGATTCGAAATCATCTCTAGCGCCGCTTCGAGAGTGGGGGCAAGATCTTTCTCCAAACTATTGGTCGAGGGGAGATCAGCCGGAGTGGCGGCGTCAGCAGTCTCAAAAGACGTCATGACAGAGTTCGGTTCTGGGGTCGAGCCTCCAGAACCAGCCGAGCTTTCGATCAGGCCGGGCGTCCATCCCGACAGGACGAGTTCGCCGCGGGAATCGGCAGTGTACTCGAGGCCACCGAAGGTTATGACCCGTCCTGGCGTGTAGTTCTCGACCGAAGTCAAGTGTCCCGTCGAATCGGCGCAGAACATCATGCTGCCAAAGACGAAGAGCTGTCCGGGGACGTAGACATCCCCACAGCCGTTAGTGTGACTGATCCGCAGGTGAGCCATCGACCCTTCCGGTGATCGCGCAGCGGAACTCTCAATGAAAGCACCAGTGTCGGTGTAAAAACCGACAGACCTCGGGGTAGGGGGTCCCGAGCTACGGATCTAGGATCGATGGTAACCGAGACAATGGAGACGATGTTTACCCAGGTTCGGGCCCTCTTAATGGAGGTAAAACCCTACGTCCTGCTTCTGTTATATTGATGAAAATGTATCGAGTACAGAGTTGATCTACCTCGAGATCGTGATATGAGTCTAACTTCTATGGCTAGGTAAGCAATGTTGCGTTGATGTCCCCCCTACGGGCTAAACCCTATGGCTTATATACACGCCAGGGAGGGTATCTAGGGTTACAATGTCGGTATCTAGGAATAAGGCGGCTGGACAAATCTTGTAGTGTACTACAAGTCTTCGGCAGAGACAGCGTTGATCACGCCTCCCACGTACAGCCTCCGGAGTCCATCTTGGTCACGTACGGGGGTACACCGGCCCATCCGAGGAGACGGGTCGGCCCGGTTAGCACCCCCTAATCCAGGACACCGTCAAGTGGGAAGAAGATCAATACCCCAAGACGAAGTTTGTTCCTCAACAAGTGAAGTATGATCCTACTTCCTTCAAGGGAACACAAGCTCAAGAAGATCTTCCACCACAAGACCACAAGCTAAAAGGCAAGGACACGCTTCAAGAAGAGATTGATTCATTTGAAGGAGCTCCTCAAGCCATGGTCAAGTGCGTTCCCAAGACTTCATCAAGTTCTACTTCATCAAGTGCTACTACAACTCCAAGGATTCCCATCAAGTTGATGTGGGTCCAAAAGAAGAAGAACTAGAGAGTTCTTGAGGGTGACTCCGCCAATGAACTTCACTCATACTTTATGGCAAGAACTTGTGCAACCAACTTCCACATTTTGCACTAGTTCATGGAGTCACAAACCCTCTTGTTGGTAAGGCAAGGGACAAGGTATTTAATGCATTCATGGACATCATCATGTGTGTATTTCACTCTATGTCTATGGATATCCTTGTATGTTCCTTGTGTGGGACTAACCCATGTAGGTATTGAAAGCACAAAACTCCAAAGGATTGCTCCCAACTTTTGATGGTCTACATCAACATTGAGCATCCACATCTTCAACATCTACATGAAGTCATCATCGACAAAACCCAAGGTTAGTTCATCCCTCTTAGGGGGGATATCACATCTAGGGGGGAGCTTTGCTCTAAACAATTGAGCTAAAGCAACTCTAATGGTGTGAACACATCAATGCTTTATGTAAAAGTGGCAACCCCACTTGTGCTTAAACGATGAGTATGACCTATGATCAAATGTTCTCACTTGGCTCCTAAGTCAATATACTCATATATAGATGACCTAGTCATCGCCATTGCTTGATAGATGCTAGAATTGGTTGTGCATGTTTTGACACATATTTCATTTGCTATCTTGTTGTGTGAGCATGTTGGATTGCATGTTTTCATCATTTGAGGACATCCATTTGTTGTTTTGATTGTCTTGGTTTTTCTGGCCAAGTGGATGTACAAGAATGCCTAAGTACCTTCTCTAGCTATCTATGCTTTCTTGTCTCAAATTCTATTCTTACTGCATCACAAAAATTGAACAAGTCATTTTCGGACCCTCCGGGTGAGGAGCACTTGGAGCCACCGATCTGAAAGGGCTGAACCTCCAAAACCTTCTATCTGATTTCGGCCGAACCAATTCACTCAAACTCCGTCCAACCGAAATCACTTAGATTGATCTAGGTTTTCCATCTCGGTGCAACCGAGTTGAACGATTTCGGAGCCATCGATGTGCTGACCTGCGAGCAGTTACACATATCGGTGCCACCGAGTTGTCCAACTCGGCGCCACCTCAGCGTACGGGTATATATATCACGCGGACCGAACGGTTGAAATTTCTCGACCCCACTCGTTCCCGCACCCCGTTGCTGCCGTCACCCCCGTCTTCGGACTTCGCCGTCGTCTCCAGTGCGCCCTCGTCGCCGGATTCCGTCGTCGTCAACGGAAATCTTCACCGCCGTTGCCGCCGTAGAGAGTCTCCACCGAGTTAGGGTGAGATTCGATCCCTCTCGTGCTCCCATTTCCGATTCAATGCACGATTGGACTGCCTAAATTCATGCCACGGATTGAGAACTCCTGTTACACTACAAACTCCGTAGATTAGATGCGAGTAAAAATTTTAGGTTTAAGTTTCTGCCGAATGCATCTCGGACCGACCGATTCGAAATTTTCGGTCCTACCGATTTGGCCTCTGGCCATAGCACTAGTACATCTCGGTGCCACCGAGTTGTACGTATCGGTGAGACCGAAAGTAAAGTCTCAGTGAAACCCTAGCATCTCGGAGCCACCGAACCCCATCTCGGTCTGACCGAAATGGCGTGTAAGGTTTCTGTTGTATGCTTCGGTATCACCGAGATGATCAACTCGGTCCATCCGAAATGCATCCTGTGAAAACTTGAAACTAAGAGTTGAACTCAAATTTTATGAAAAATCTCTGCTTTTTGTGATGACTCATCTACTCTGCCCATACCCATCTATTCACAGGGTCAGCTCAGCAAGATGTCAGATTCCAGCGACAGCTAGAACAGGTCTGAGCAGCATGCAGATCTAAGTGAAGGGTCAAGCCCTCCTGAGAGTTTCTATGAGGGAGAGAGGAGACCTCCAAATCTTCCTAAGGCAGCCACCAGAACAAGGAAGAAGAAAACCTCAGACAGTGAGGATGAAGATTTTGTTGCTAGCAAAGCAGCAACCAAGAAAAAGAGAGTCGTGCTTGCTAAGGAGTACAACACCAAACCATCAACTGCCAAAGAGAGGACTGCTGTGAGGAAAGTTCCAAAACAGACTATGCAATTCACTCTTGAAGAGCCTAGTGACACAGAACCAGCTGCAGGTGGCAAGAAGAAGAGAGTAAGGAAAACTATTGCCCGTGTGATTGGCAGATCCTCCATGATGATTGATGAGAAGGAGGAGGAACCTACTGCTGATGCACCTTCAGCCAAGTCTCAAAAGCTTATGTCTGATGCAATCAAGACTGCTGCCCCCAAGTCCAAGCCAAAGGTGTCAGCACCAAAGAGATCCACCAGGAACATATCAGCTGCTGAGAAGAACAAGGCCCCAGTGCCTGAGTCAAATGTTGATGAAGATCCACTAGTGCTCAGGAAATTGAAGCCAAAGAAGCAAAAGCCGCCCAGGAGGCAATAGCTCCCAATGCTCCAATTGCAAATCTTAAGTCTAAGTCTGACCAAATGACATATCTGCTTGAAGCCACCCTGAGGATTGAGCGAAGTCTGGCCAACCTCACCCAGCACCAGGCTAGCTTAGAGTGGATAATCGAGACAAAATTTCATGATCTAGATGTCAAGGTCACAGAGATTCAGACTTCCGTGGAGCAGCTGCAGAATGATGTTGATGCTGTCAAGACAGTCCCGTCAGATGACAGTGGAGATGACAGACCTACCACAGAGCGTTTTCAGACAGTGCCTAGGGCAGCCAGATCTGCTGCAGTGCCAGTTGTGGATCCGACGACCACAGTCTCTGCACCTGCTGCTGCTGCCACAGTGCCACCACCGGTATCCACTCCACTAGCCCAACAAACTTCTACAGAAGCCTTCGCGGACGCTCTTCTCTCAACGCCATCTACGCACACCGGAGCTTCCAGTAGGAGATCGCCTTCAGGAGCTTCGGAGGACCGTGCTTAGAGTACCGATTAGTCCTATACCTATTCGATCTTCTTGGTACTTGTTGCCAAAGGGGGAGAATTTGTATAGATCATAGGCTTCGAGAGAGAGTGCTTTTGTTTTGCCCATTGGATTTCGCTCGAGTTCTTTTGCTACTTTTTGCTTATTCGTACATTGTTTCTATGTGTGTGCTTGCTACAGTGTCTCTGTCGTTTATCATTGTGATTTATCATACTATGCTTATCTTTATCATTATCTTGTATGATCACTTACTTATGTTGGTGATGCGTGCTTTCTATTCCAATCATATCATTTTGCGCGCTCCACCAAGTTGTATGTGACATGGAAGAGTGACCCATGAGCCTAATCGATTGTGCATTTGCATTCAAACGGAAATTTTTAATAATTCACAAATTTAGGGGGAGCTCTTGCTTATCACATACTTCTCAAAGCGACAACGTATTCCATTCAATTAATCAATTGTCGAAGCTTTGATCTATATGTTGTCATCAATTACCAAAAAGGGGGAGATTGAAAGCACATTTGCTCCCTTGGTGGTTTTGGTATTTCATAACAACATATATCTCATTGAACTAATGTCCATTCAAGATTAAGATTTCAGGATGTTCAATGATTGGCATGGCATGGACTAGAGACGTGGACCCCTCAAAATGCTAAGGACAAGGATTGGCAAAAGATCAAGACTCTACATTTCTGGTTTAGTGATCCAAGATCACATTGAGTCCACAGGAAAGCCAATACTATTAAAAGGGGATGAGGTGTTGCTTAATGGTCCTTTTGCTCAAGTGCTTAGTGACAGTACTCCTAAACCCTCAACCACTCTCTCTACCCAAATATGTCCAAAACCCACATTCTAACTCGGCCCCACCAAAATTTCCTATCCGGACCCACCGAGTTCACCTAGACTTAGCCACTGCCAAAACCCTAACAAATCAGATCCATCGAAATGGATCTCGGTCTCACCGAGATGGCCTTGCCAACTCTCTGTAATCGTTTGCACTTACTTCAGTCTCACCGATTTTTGCAAATCGGTCTCACTGAGATGGCTTGCCAACTCTCTGTTGCCTTATTGCTTCACTTCGGTCCTACCGAGTTGATGCAATCGGTGCCACCGAGATGAGGTTTGCCCTAGCCATTGCACTTCGGTCCATCCGAGTTGTTCGTATCGGTCCCACCGAGATTCCTAAAGTTCGTATCTTTTACACAGTTCGGTGCTACCGAGATTATGGTTTCGGTGCCACCGAGTTGGGTCAAAAGTGTGTAACGGTTGGATTTTGTGTGGAGGCTATATATACCCCTCTACCTCCTCCTTCTCAGTAAGGAGAGCCATCAGAACGTGCCTACACTTCCACCATACATTTTCTGAGAGAGAACCAGCTACTCATGTGTTGAGATCAAGCTATTCCATTCCTACCATTTGAATCTTGATTTCTAGCCTTTCCCAAGTTGCTTTTCACTCAAATCCCTCTTCCACCATAGCCAAATCTGTGAGGAGTTGTTTGAGTGCTGGGAAGACTATCATTTGAAGCACAAGAGCAAGGAGTTCATCAACAACACACCGTCTATTACCTTTTGGAGAGTGGTGTCTCCTAGATTGATTAGGTGTCACTTGGGAGCCTCCGACATGATGTGGAGTTGAACCAAGGAGTTTGTAAGGGCAAGGAGATCGCCTACTTCGTGAAGATCTACCCCGAGTGAGGCTAGTCCTTCGTGGACGTAAGCCATGGTGGAATAGACAAGGTTGCTTCTTCGTGGACCCTTCGTGGGTGGAGCCCTCCGTGGACTCGCACAGCCGTTACCCTTCGTGGGTTGAAGTCTCCATCAATGTGGATGTACGATAGCACCACCTATCAGAACCACGCCAAAAACCATCGTGTCTTCATTGCGTTTGAAATCTCCGATCCCCTCCTTTACTTACATATGCAATCGTTTACTTTCCGCTGCTATACTCTTAGAATTGCATGTGTAGGGTGATGCTTGACATGTATTATTGCTAAAATCTGCCCACAACTAAAATTGGGAAAAGGTTAGGTTTTATTTGGTCTAGTAGTCTAATCACCCCTCCTCTAGATATATTTCAATCCTACAAGTGGTATTAGAGCTTTGGTCTCCATAAAGCCTTGATTTCCATTGCTTTGGTGATCATAGCCTTGGTTTCACAACCTAGGAGAGTATGGCGTCTAGTGAGGGTAACTATCACCGTAGAGGTCCATATTTTGATGGTACAAACTTTGCTAGTTGGAAACATAAGATGAAAATGCATATTCTTGGTCATAACCCCGCCGTTTGGGCTGTTGTTCGTGTTGGCTTGCAAGGCGACTTCTTTGAGGATGGCAAGGAACCGGATCGTGAAGCAACCCCGGAAGAATTGAAGATGTTGCAATACAATGCTCAAGCTTGTGACATTCTATTCAACGGTTTATGTCCCGAAGAATTCAACAAAATCAGCTGCCTCGAGAATGCAAAGGAAATTTGGGATACTTTGGTTGATATGCATGAGGGTACCGAGTCCGTCAAGAAATCTAAGTTGGATGTGCTTCAAAGTCAACTTGACAAGTTCAAGATGAAGGATGGTGAAGGAGTCGCTGAGATGTACTCTAGGCTTGCTCTCATCACAAATGAGATTGCTGGCTTAGGAAGTGAAGAGATGACCGACAGATTCATCATCAAGAAGATACTTAGAGCTTTGGATGGAAAATATGATACCATCTGCACATTGATCCAAATGATGCCAAATTACAAAGATCTCAAGCCCACGGAAGTCATTGGAAGGATTGTTGCTCATGAAATTTTACTCAAGGACAAAGAAGAGCTGCACAACAAATCAAGTGGTGCTTACAAAGCCTCAACCGATGCTCCAACAACTTCAAGTGACAAGCTAGTATCCAATGAAGAGATTAGCCTAATGGTGAAAAGGTTCAACAAGTTCTACAAGAACAAAGGGAAAGAAAGAAGCTCTAGCTCAAGACACTATGAGAGAAGATCATCAAGTCGTGACCATAACTGCTACAATTGTGGAAAGCCCGGACACTACTCCAATGAGTGTACGGCTCCCTACAAGAAAAGAGACGAATCACCAAGAGGAAGACATAGAAGAGATGAATCACCTCATAAGGAGAGAAGGAGTAGAGATGATCATTATGAACTAACACACTCTCGAAGAAGCAAGGATTCGGAGAGGAAGGACAAGTCATCTAAGAGCTACACAAGAAGAAGACATCAAGCTCATGTTGGTGAATGGGTTTCCGGCTCCGACTCCGACAACCACTCCGAGAGAAGTTATCACTCCAACTCCGACTATAGTCAAGATGAAGGTGTTGCCGGACTTGCACTTGTGTCATCCAACTCCTATGATCTATTTGACTCACCAAATGAAGGAATTGGAAGATGCTTCATGGCAAAAGGCCCCAAGGTATCACACCCCGAGTATCTTGATTTCAATAGTGATGAAGATGATTTGCTTGGTGATGATGATTTACTTGTTGACAATGATAGTAATGTGAGCTATAATGAAAATGCTAGTAATCATGATAGTCAAGAGGAAACGAGTGACAATGCTATGAAGGAGATTGAGCGTCTAACTAAAGAACTAAATGCTCTTAAGTTAGCTCATGAAACAACTCAAGAGGATCATAGAGAACTTCTAAGAAATCATGAGAAGCTACTCCTCGAGAAGCTAAATTTAGAGCAAGAGCATGAGTTTCTTAAAGCTATCAATGACGATCTTCAAAAGAAGAGTTCCTCATATCTTGCCAAGCGTTTACTCTTGTCTACCTTTATGCCACAAGTTAAACCTAAGCAAACTAGCAACAAGGGTAAAAATGGTTCTACCTCTAGTAGTAACAATAACAATGCTAAATCCAATGTTGTTGCTTCTAGTAGTTCTATTGATTCCACTAATGATTCTCTTAGCCAAGTTACACTTGAGCAAGAAAATATGCTATTGAAAGGGATTATAGAAAAAGGTGTCTACAAGAGTCTTGCCGGGAGTAAGCAATTTGAGGAAATTGTATGCAAGCAAGGAAGGCACCGGAAGAACCAAGGTGTTGGTTTTGAACGAAAGTTCAATGCCAATGGAGTTGAGTGGGAAGAAGATCAATACCCCAAGACGAAGTTTGTTCCTCAACAAGTGAAGTATGATCCTACTTCCTTCAAGGGAACACAAGCTCAAGAAGATCTTCCACCACAAGACCACAAGCTAAAAGGCAAGGACAAGCTTCAAGAAGAGATTGATTCATTTGAAGGAGCTCCTCAAGCCATGGTCAAGTGCGTTCCCAAGACTTCATCAAGTTCTACTTCATCAAGTGCTACTACAACTCCAAGGATTCCCATCAAGTTGATGTGGGTCCAAAAGAAGAAGAACTAGAGAGTTCTTGAGGGTGACTCCGCCAACGAACTTCACTCATACTTTATGGCAAGTACTTGTGCAACCAACTTCCACATTTTGCACTAGTTCATGGAGTCACAAACCCTCTTGTTGGTAAGGCAAGGGACAAGGTATTTAATGCATTCATGGACATCATCATGTGTGTATTTCACTCTATGTCTATGGATATCCTTGTATGTTCCTTGTGTGGGACTAACCCATGTAGGTATTGAAAGCACAAAACTCCAAAGGATTGCTCCCAACTTTTGATGGTCTACATCAACAATGAGCATCCACATCTTCAACATCTACATGAAGTCATCATCGACAAAACCCAAGGTTAGTTCATCCCTCTTAGGGGGAATATCACATCTAGGGGGAGCTTTGCTCTAAACAATTGAGCTAAAGCAACTCTAATGGTGTGAACACATCAATGCTTTATGTAAAAGTGGCAACCCCACTTGTGCTTAAACGATGAGTATGACCTATGATCAAATGTTCTCATTTGGCTCCTAAGTCAATATACTCATATATAGATGACCTAGTCATCGCCATTGCTTGATAGATGCTAGAATTGGTTGTGCATGTTTTGACACATATTTCATTTGCTATCTTATTGTGTGAGCATGTTGGATTGCATGTTTTCGTCATTCGAGGACATCCATTTGTTGTTTTGATTGTCTTGGTTTTTCTAGCCAAGTGGATGTACAAGAATGCCTAAGTACCTTCTCTAGCTATCTATGCTTTCTTGTCTCAAATTCTATTCTTGCTGCATCACAAAAATTGAACAAGTCATTTTCGGACCCTCCGGGTGAGGAGCACTCGGAGCCACCGATCTGAAAGGGCTGAACCTCCAAAACCTTCTATCTGATTTCGGCTGAACCAATTCACTCAAACTTAGTCCAACCGAAATCACTTAAATTGATATAGGTTTCCATCTCGGTGCAACCGAGTTGAACGATTTCGGAGCCACCGATGTGCTGACCTGCGAGCAGTTACACATATCGGTGCCACCGAGTTGTCCAACTCGGCGCCACCGACAGCGTACGGGTATATATATCGCGCGGACCGAACGGTTGAAATTTCTCGACCCCACTCGTTCTCGCACCCCGTTGATGTCGTCGTCCCCGTCTTCGGACTTCGCCGTCGTCTCCAGCGCGCCCTCGCCGCCAGATTCCGTCGCCGTCAACGGAAATCTTCACCGCCGTTGCCGTCGTAGAGAGTCTTCACCGAGTTAGGGTGAGATTCGATCCCTCTCATGCTCCCATTTCCGATTCAATGCACGATTGGACTTCCTGAATTCATGCCACGGATTGAGAACTCCTGTTACACTACAAACTCCGTAGATTAGATGCGAGTAAAAATTTTAGGTTTAAGTTTTCGCCGAATGCATCTCGGACCGACCGATTCGAAATTTTCGGTCCTACCGATTTGGCCTCTCGCCATAGCACTAGTACATCTCGGTGCCACCGAGTTGTACGTATCGGTGAGACCGAAAGTAAAGTCTCAGTGAAACCCTAGCATCTCGGAGCCACCGAACCCCATCTCGGTCTGACCAAAATGGCGTGTAAGGTTTCTGTTGTATGCTTCAGTATCACCGAGATGATCAACTCGGTCCATCCGAAATGCATCCTGTGAAAACATGAAACTAAGAGTTGAACTCAAATTTTATGAAAAATCTCTGCTTTTTGTGATGACTCATCTACTCTACCCATACCCATCTATTCACAGGGTCAGATCAGCAAGATGTCAGATTCCAGCGACAGCCAGAATAGGTCTGAGCAGCATGCAGATCTAAGTGAAGGGTCAAGCCCTCCTAAGAGTTTCTATGAGGGAGAGAGGAGCTCTCCAGATCTTCCTAAGGCAGCCACCAGAACAAGGAAGAAGAAAACCTCAGACAGTGAGGATGAAAATTTTGTTGCTAGCGAAGCAGCAACCAAGAAAAAGAGAGTCGTGCTTGCTAAGGAGTACATCACCAAACCATCAACTGCCAAAGAGAGGATTGTTGTGAGGAAAGTTCCAAAACAGACTATGCAATTCACTCTTGAAGAGCCTAGTGACACAGAACCAGCTGCAGGTGGCAAGAAGAAGAGAGTAAGGAAAACTACTGCCCGTGTGATTGGCAGACCCTCCATGATGATTGATGAGGAGGAGGAGGAACCTACTGCTGATGCACCTCCAGCCAAGTCTCAAAAGCTTATGTCTGATGCAATCAAGACTGCTGCCCCCAAGTTCAAGCCAAAGGTGTCAGCACCAAAGAGATCCACCAGGAACATATCAGCTGCTGAGAAGAACAAGGCCCCAGTGCATGAGTCAAATGTTGATGAAGAGCCACTAGTTCTCAGGAAATTGAAGCCAAAGAAGCAAAAGCCGCTCAGGAGGCAACAACTCCCAATGCTCCAATTGCAAATCTTAAGTCTAAGTCTGACCAAATGACATATCTGCTTGAAGCCACCCTGAGGATTGAGCGAAGTCTGGCCAATCTCACCCAGCACCAGGCTAGCTTAGAGCGGATAATAGAGACAAAATTTCATGATCTAGATGTCAAGGTCACACAGAATCAGACTACCGTGGAGCAGCTGCAGAATGATGTTGATGTTGTCAAGACAGCCCTGTCAGATGACAGTGGAGATGACAGACCTACCACAGAGCGTTTTCAGACAGTGCCTAGGGCAGCTAGATCTGCTGTAGTGCCAGTTGTGGATCCGAGGACCACAGTCTCTGCACCTGCTGTTGCTGCCACAGTGCCACCACCGGTATCCACTCCACCAGCCCAGCAAACTTCTGCAGAAGCCTTCGCGGACGCTCTTCTCTCAACGCCATCTACGCACACCGGAGCTACCAGCAGGACATCGCCTTCAGGAGCTTCGGAGGACCGTGCTTAGAGTGCCGATTAGTCCTATACCTATTCGATGTTTTTGGTACTTGTTACCAAAGGGGGAGAATGTGTATAGATCATAGGCTTCGAGAGAGAGTGCTTTTGTTTTGCCCATTGGATTTCGCTCGAGTTCTTTTGCTACTTTTTGCTTATTGGTACTTTGTTTCTATGTGTGTGCTTGCTACAGTGTCCACCAAATATGTCCAAAACCCACATTCTAACTCGGCCCCACCGAAATTTCCTATCCGGACCCACCGAGTTCACCTAGACTTAGCCACTGCCAAAACCCTAACAAATCGGATCCACCGAAATGGATCTCGGTCTCACCGAGATGGCCTTGCCAACTCTCTGTAATTGTTTGCACTTACTTCGGTCTCACCGAGTTTTGCAAATCAGTCTCACCGAGATGGCTTGCCAACTCTCTGTTGCCTTATTGCTTCACTTCGGTCCTACCGAGTTGATGCAATCGGTGCCACCAAGATGAGGTTTGCCCTAGCCATTGCACTTCGGTCCATCCGAGTTGTTCGTATCGGTCCCACCGAGATTCCTAAAGTTCATATCTTTTACACAGTTCGGTGCTACCGAGATTATGGTTTCGGTGCCACAAAGTTGGGTCAAAACTGTGAAACGGTTGGATTTTGTGTGGAGGCTATATATACCCCTCCACCTCCTCCTTCTCAGTAAGGAGAGCCATCAGAACGTGCCTACACTTCCACCATACATTTTCTAAGAGATAACCACCTACTCATGTGTTGAGATCAAGCTATTCCATTCCTACCATTTGAATCTTGATTTCTAGCCTTTCCCAAGTTGCTTTCCACTCAAATCCCTCTTCCACCATAGCCAAATCTATGAGGAGTTGTTTGAGTTCTGGGAAGACTATCATTTGAAGCACAAGAGCAAGGAGTTCATCAACAACACACCGTCTATTACCATTTGGAGAGTGGTGTCTCCTAGATTGGTTAGGTGTCACTTGGGAGCCTCCGACATGATGTGGAGTTGAACCAAGGAGTTTGTAAGGGCAAGGAGATCGCCTACTTCGTGAAGATCTACCCCGAGTGAGGCTAGTCCTTCGTGGACGTAAGCCATGGTGGAATAGACAAGGTTGCTTCTTCGTGGACCCTTCGTGGGTGGAGCCCTCCGTGGACTCGCGCAGCCGTTACCCTTCGTGGGTTGAAGTCTCCATCAATGTGGACGTACGATAGCACCACCTATCGGAACCATGCCAAAAACCACCGTGTCTTCATTGCGTTTGAAATCTACGATCCCCTCCTTTACTTACATATGCAATCGTTTACTTTCCACTGCTATAGTCTTAGAATTGCATGTGTAGGGTGATGCTTGACATGTATTATTGCTAAAATCTGCCCACAACTAAAATTGGGAAAATGTTAAGTTTTATTTGGTCAAGTAGTCTAATCACCCCCCCCCCCTCTAGACATACTTTCGATCCTACAGCGAACGACTGGAACGTTCTCAATTCCCTCAAGAGGTGAAGCGTTCAAAGCGTTTAGATCATATATGTGTGCTTCGGCATTCTGGATAATCCGAGCGGAATAGTTTACTATCTCGTCGGAGGGGTGAAGGAGTTGGACGACTTTAGTGGCACAATCGATTGAAGCAATGTGAGCCTTCAACCAATCCATTCCCAAAATGGGGTCTATCGTGGAAGATTTCAAGACGATGGGTGAAACAAGGAATTCAAATCCTTCGATTTCAACAGTGACATTGTGTGCCATCATGGAGGTTTGACACTGGCCTCTAGGGGTGCGGACAACTATTGGTAGGTTCATCTTTTCAAATGCAATGTCATGTGATAATGCAAATGCTTCTGACATGAATGAATGTGATGCTCCTGAATCAAATAAAAGAGAAGCGGGTACTGAGTTAACGAGAAGGGTACCCATCACAGTAGCAGGTTGATCCTGAACTTCTTCAATATCAACGTGGTAAGCCTGTCCACGACCATAAGCAGAAGACCCGGTATTATAATTGTGGGTCTGGTTGTTACCACGGCCAGTAGGAGGAAGTGCCAACTGATTCTGATTCTAGCGGCAGTCTTTGGCACGGTGACCTGGGTGGCGACACTTGAAACACAGACCATCTTCAGGATGAAGAGCAGCAGCATTTGGTGGAGCAGCTTGAGCTCTCGGCTGCCTCGGTGGTGGAGGAGGCAGACGAGGTGCCGCGTAGGAAGGCCTTAGCGCAGGGGCAGCTGGGCGATACATGCTGTGGGGAATCCAGATTCGACGCCTTTGTGATGAGCTCGAAGATGAGCCAACGTCACGATGACGCTTCTGTGACTCCTTGTGCTCCATCTAAGCGGTCTCAACCTGGATAGCCTTGTTCACCAGGGTGGCGAAGTCGGTGAAGTCATGAACAGCAAGTGCAAGCTTGAGGTCTGGGTGGAGTCTGTCACGGAATTTCTCCTGTCTGCGAGCATCAGTGGCAATGTCTTCTTCAGCATAGCGGGATAGGTCAAGGAATTCCCGCTGATAAGCATCGACAGTCTTACTGCCCTGAGTGAGGTTGCGAAACTCCCTCTTCTTCCGGTCCATGATTCCCTGAAGACGGTGTCCTGTATTAGGGGGTGCCCACCTAGCCGGCCCGTCTCTTCGGATGGGCCGATATGCCCCCGTATGTGATCAAGATGGACTCCGGAGGTTGCACATGGAAGACGTGATCAAGACTACCTCTACCGAAGACTTGGGGCACACTTTAAGATTATTCCAGCCGCCTTACTCCAAGATACCGACCTTGTAACCCTAGATACCCTCCCTGGCGTGTATATAAGCCATAGGGTTTAGCCCGTAGGGGACATTAGCGCAACATCGAACACCTAGCTATAGTAGTTAGACACATATTACGATCTCGAGGTAGATCAACTCTGTACTCGATACACCTCCATTAATATAAACAGAAGTAGGACGTAGGGTTTTACCTCCATCAAGAGGGCCCGAACCTGGGTAAAACATCGTCTCCCTTTGTCTCTGTTACCATCGATCCGAGATCCGCAGCTCGGGACCCCCTACCCCGAGGTCTGCCGGTTTTTACACCGACACTGGTGCTTTCATTGAGAGTTCTGTTGCGTGATCGCCAGAAGGATCGATGGAATCGCCGATTAACAGCCTCAAACCCATAGAGCACATCTCCACGACCAAAGTCTCGGTCACGACGACACCCCCACCTACGGTGGAAGCAAACCTTGACCCCTCTCTGATTCTACCAGAGAGTCCCCTCATGGGCCAGGGGCTGAGGTACTTCCTGGAAAGCGGATCGGACAGCGACTTACCAGCAACCGACTCCCAGATCGAATCGGCTAGACCGATAACGGCGAATCCAGCATCGGACGAGGGTGACGGGGTTCCGCCGTCTTTAGAGATCGGATCTGGCCCGCTCATTGTCGGCGTACGACACCTATGGGATCGCATGGATCCCTTTTACGGTTCGGCTAGGGAGAAGATGTACACAAAGAGCGGATCCAACGATCAACACGGGGATTTTTTACCCAGGTTCGGGCCGCTGAGTAGCGTAAAACCCTACTCCTGCTTTGGTTTATTGTGGGTGTTTGAGCTCAGATACACGGAGCGCTTCTTGGTGAACAGTACACAAGAAGGGCGGCTACGCATGCAGCTGGGCCAGAAAGCTCCTCCTCTCCTGTAGCTTCGCCTTGGGCGAACAGCAAGTACAAGAGGTGTAAAGTTGCTACAGTGTTTACATGCTTATCACTGACGACTTAGGACAAGCGCATTAAATGCTCCGCTTAGGTGTCCCTTACTTTCTTGGGGACGGAAAAAGAGCCCGTCCCATCAGCACCGCTTAACCCCATCCGCCGCTAGTGCCATGACACGCATCCAGGAGGACAAACCCTAAATGACAGGCTGTTTGTTGCGCTGGAGCGGTGGCAGGGCGGCGGGATCTTGCCAGGTGCGAGTCCTTGCCGGGTCTTCGTGAGCTTTCCAGGCAAGATCTTGCCGGGAACCTAGCCTTCGGTCTTCTGTCTTCTAATCATTGGCTTGAATGCCTTCTTGATATTCTTGTGTTTGTTCCCAGTTGTCCCCCGACAAGCCTTGCCGGGTCTTGTCTTGCTAGGAGATCATGCCGCTGGGAAGAAGCTTCTCCCCAACGAGCTCTTGTTCTTGCTTGTTAATATAATGCTTGCCAGATATGGTATTCGCCGGGAAGCTTGGCCTTGCCGGGGTTGCCAGGCAACAATCCTGGACGGGAATGACCCATGCTAAGAAGGTTGATGAGACCCTGGTTCTCATTACACCGACACTCATCCACTGCACAGAATATCGTCCCGATAACCTCGGCCCGTCTAACATATGGGACTTAGCCTACGTACGGCAGATCCCCGGCGAGCCAATCCGACAATACTGGGCCAGATTCTTATCCGTCAAGAACAAGATTCTGGATTACCAAGATTCTGATATAATTGCCGCCTTCGAGAGTGGATGCAAGGATAAAGGCGTCTCAAACGCCCTTACTCGCCGTTGCGTCCAAACGTTCCCTGAATTAACCAACTTAGTAACTCGATTCTGCGCCATCGAAGACGCCTGGAGGACCGAGGAGAATGCAAACTCGATCTGTGACAACTACCCGGGACGCAACCAGCCCGCGCTTCGGCGTGAAAATCGCAAACGGAACATCCCGGCCGATCGACCTCGGAAGAAGAAGAAAACCTCGGATCACTCCGGAATGGCCCTAGACGGCTTCCTGGGTAAACCATGCCCGATCCATGCCGTATTAGTTAACTCCTGCCCAACCCACAGCCTTCGAGATTGTTGGGTGCTAAGGCAGGTGGCCAAAGGGGGGCCCGCCCTTTTGGCGGCTACCTCCAGCCACTCTGGATGGACCTCGGATGAAGACGAGGTCTTAATGATTTATGAGACATTTACGTCTAAAAACCAACGCAAACGGGCCTTACGGGAAGTTAACGCCGTACGGCAGGTATCGCCTTGGGATGCATGGATAGACATGCCGATCTCCTTCACTCAGAATGATCAACCGAAGTCTACCCCGGACAGGTGCCCCGCCGCGCTAGTCCTCGATCCTATCGTGGACCGCTGTCGCCTCCATAAGGTCCTGATGGACGGAGGCAGCAGCCTGAATTTGATATATGAAGACACTCTGGATAAAATGCACATTGATAGAACACGCATAGAACCGAGCACTACTACCTTTAAAGGAATAGTGCCCGGGAGAGAGGCACGCTGCAGTGGAAAAATAACTTTAGACGTGGTCTTCGGGACCTCGGACAATTATCGCTCCGAAGAGATAACGTTCCATATAGTGCCTTTCAAAAGCGGATATCACGCCATCCTCGGACGGGACGCCTTTTCAAGATTTCAAGTGGTACCGCATTATGGCTACATGAAGCTCAAGATGCCGGGCCCAAAAGGGATCATTACCATTTCAAGTGATCCTGACAGGGCACTCAAAGCCGAGAATAAAACGGTGTCCCTCTCCCTCGAGACCCTGGCCGAAGCCTTCGCGGCCGAAGAACTAACCGCACTACGTGCCGAAGTCGATCGAGACGATGTCATCCTTGACAAAAGATCAAAACCTACCTCTTTCAAGCCGGCCGACGAGATTATCAAATTCCAGGTTCACCCCACGGACCCCGCTAAAACGGCGTCCATAGGGGCTAACCTCGACCCGGAAGTTGCCAAAGGCCTACGTGCTTTCCTTAGGGAAAACTGGGATATATTCGCCTGGCACCCTTCCGACATGCCTGGGATACCCCGTAGGCTCGCAGAGCACAGACTAAACATACTGACAGGCTATAAACCCGTTAAGCAAACACTTCGGCGTTTTTCCGAGCCCAAGCGTCAAGCAATGGGCGAGGAACTGGCAAAGCTGCTGGAGGCAGGATTCATCAAAGACATAAAACACCCCGACTGGCTAGCCAACCTGGTCATGGTACCGAAGAAGGATAGGTCCTGGCGGTTGTGTGTTGATTTTAAAGACCTCAACAAAGCTTGCCCTAAAGACCCCTTTCCTGTACCCCGTATTGACCAAATTGTGGACGCCACCGCGGGCCACGACGCATTGTGCTTCCTAGATGCCTATTCAGGGTATCATCAAATAAGAATGAAGGAATCGGACCAGGCAGCAACAGCATTCATTACGCCTTACGGACCGTTTTGCTTCAATACGATGCCCTTCGGACTAAAGAACGCTGGCGCTACGTACCAGCATATGATTCAAACATGCCTGAAGGACCACCTCGAAAAAACTGTGGAGGCCTATGTAGACGACGTGGTTGTCAAAACCAAACGCATTGATCAACTGGTGGACAACCTCCGTGACACATTTGCCAGCCTACGGGAATATCAAATAAGACTCAACCCTGAAAAATGCGTCTTCGGGGTCCCGGCTGGCAAACTCCTTGGCTTTATTGTATCTAGCCGAGGAATTGAGGCCAATCCGGCCAAAATTCGAGCCCTGGATCGCTTAGAGATCCCTACAGAGCTCAAAGATGTACAAAAGCTAGCGGGCTGCATAGCAGCCCTAAGTCGTTTTATATCACGGCTTGGTGAAAAAGCTTTACCATTGTACAGGTTGTTAAAGCAGACTAAAACGTTCAAATGGACCAAGGAGGCTGCGGCGGCCCTGGAAGACATCAAGGCCCTCCTTGCCACCAACCCAATCCTGGCAGCACCTGGGGTTTGCGAACCAATGCTATTATACATCTCGGCTACAAACCAGGTGGTTAGCGCAGTCCTCGTGGTCGAGCGAGACATGGAAGGTCAAAAGTTCCAAGTCCAGAAACCCGTATACTATGTGTCCGAGGTCTTAACCCCCTGCAAGACACGCTACCCTCACTACCAAAAGATAGCTTACGCAGTCTTTATGGCATCGCGCAAGCTTCGGCACTACTTTCAAGAGTGCGCGGTGACGGTGGCATCCGACGTCCCGTTGAGTGACATAATCAACAATAGAGACGCAACGGGGCGCATCGCCAAATGGGCTATAGAGCTCTTACCTTTTGAAATTACCTACAAACCGCGCCGGGCCATTAAATCCCAGGTGTTGGCGGACTTCATCGTCGAATGGACCGAAGCCGAACTACCCCGTGAGTACAGTACCTACTCGCACTGGAAGATGTATTTCGATGGTTCCAAGATGCTTGCCGGTCTAGGGGCTGGCATGGTGCTCACTTCCCCCACGGGAGATAACATTAAATATGTACTACAAATCATGTACACAGATTCCAACAACGCGGCTGAGTACGAAGCCCTCTTACATGGGCTTCGGATAGCAGTCTCCATGGGTGTTAAGCGACTCGAGGTCCGAGGAGATTCCAACCTCGCGATCTCGCAAATTAATGGCGAATTCGATGCCAAAGACCCAAAGATGACAGCTTACCGCAATGCCGTCATAAAGATCTCGGCCGGGTTCGAGGGGCTGGAATTTCACCATATACCCCGAGATAGTAACCAGGCCGCAGATGTACTCGCTCGAATGGGCGCAAAACGGGACAAGGTTCCCGAGAACACCTTCCTCGAGCGGCTTTTCAAGCCATCCGTAGTCTGGTTAGACAGCAAGGGGACACCGGATTCCACCGATGTCGGGCAACAGGCCCCGCCCGAAGATGACGACGGTATCATAGGCGGATCAACGATCCGGAAGACCGATTCAGTGCACGAGGTCATGGCAGTCATCACACCATGGACCGAGCCACTCCTCGCATACCTACTCCGAAAAGAGCTCCCTGATAACCAAGCTGATTCTCGTCGGATTGTAAGACAGTCTAAAGCTTACAAGGTTCATGAAGGGGAACTTTATAAAATGAGCACAACGGGAGTCCTCCAGAGATGCATATCCGAAGAAGAAGGGAAACTCGTACTACGCGAGATACACTCTGGCATGAGCGGACATCACGCCGCGGCTCGGACCCTGGTCAGCAAGGCCTTTCGAGCCGGTTTCTACTGGCCAACGGCAAGTGCCGATGCCTCGGCATTAGTACAGCGTTGCCCGGGCTGCCAGGTATTCGCCAAACAAAGCCACATGCCCCCCACGGCTCTGCGCACCATCCCCATTACGTGGCCCTTTGCGGTCTGGGGGCTTGATATGGTCGGGCCACTCAAGGGAGGATTAAACAAAAACAAATACCTACTCGTTATGGTAGATAAATTCACTAAGTGGATCGAAGCAAAGCCGGTCACCTCGGCCGAGGCCGTCCAGGTCATCGGATTCATTTCATGGGTAGTTCACCATTATGGTGTCCCCCACAGTCTGATCACAGACAATGGAACCAACTTCACGGCCAAAGAGGTCAAGGCATGGTGTAGGAAAATGGGCATCAAGCTCGATTACACGTCCGTCTACCACCCGCAGTCTAATGGCCAAGTGGAGCGAGCCAATGGACTCATCCTCAGTGGAATTAAGCCACGGCTCGTCCGCTCCCTTAAAAAAGCCGATTGCAAATGGGTTGAGGAACTCGATTCCGTATTATGGGGCTTGCGTACTACACCGAACAGATCCACAAGGTACACACCATTCTTTATGGTATACGGTGCCGAAGCGGTCCTCCCCTCCGATATGATACACGACGCACCTCGGGTGCGCATGTATGAGGAACTGGAGGCCGAACTCAATCGGCAAGACGCCCTAGACGCTCTCGATGAAGAGCGCAATGTCGCACATGCTAGATCAGCTATTTATCAACAGCAGGCACGGCGCTACCACGCTAGAGAGGTTCGCGCCAAAGAATTTAATGTCGGGGACCTCGTAATGAAATTACACCCCGAAAAGCAAAAACACAAGCTCTCCCCTAGATGGGACGGACTGTTTGTCATTGACCAAGTGCTCGTCGGAGGAGCTTATCGAATCCGAGACCCAGAGGATGGACGACTGGAGCCCCATCCGTGGAACGCGGCGCTACTCCGACGTTTCTATGCATGAAACCAAAGCATACGGTTTGTGTAAATACCTTGTGCATTTTTCTTTATCTTTTTTTCTTTTTTTTGTCTTTTACCTCGGAAAGTCATTTAGTGACCCCGAGAACAATCCAGCATGTTCTTTTCAAAACATAAGCTATTCTGCCCCTTATGAACTATTGTCTTTCACGCCAATATATGCATCGATCCACTTTAAGATTTGGCCAAGCTGGGTTGCCCGGCTCCTGTGCTTGCCCTCTACGTTCCCGATGTTTCGGCTAGAGGGCAAAGGGAGCACCGCTGTGATTGTTACTCATGGGTCAACCGATGTAGTACCTCAGACGGACAAAGCCGAAAGCTAGCGTTCTTACAATGTAGGTTGGTCGGCTCTGACATAGGACTACCGTGGCATGGGTCTTTTTAAACCACGACCAGGGGCTTTACCCCCGAGGTCATCCGTCTCCGGACGGGCGTGTTCGACACAAACACCCGAGAAAAGGAACTGTTGGATGTACTATTTTCTCGGAAGATGTTTCTTATGTTAAATAGTAATATAACATAACCTTCCATTACCCTCTTGTCCTTTGAGCCGGATAGCCCGATTGCCTGGTCACCCGAAGTGTTTGGCCCGATGACCTCGGCCCGTAGTACGGGACACTCCCCGGAATTTATTCGGGGAGGGAGAAGCCGATGGCTGGCTGACAGAGTTTGGATCAACGGACGGACACAAATTGACATAGTATACTTCGGTACATAAAGTCATATAATCCTTTTCACGCGCGGTCAAGCCCGTCTATCAGGATGTCTAACGAACAATCCTTTTGCGAGAGGCGTGCCGCAGGCATTACACTGTCATATGCTTGACTGGTAGGGATCTGTTCCCCGCCAGGCCCCATGGGTCCCACCTCTGCCAATTCCGTCGTCTTCAGACCGGTATAGTGGATCTTCACCATGGCCCAGGCCTCCCTCGCACCTTCTCGACAAGATGACACTTTCCATGCTTGGATCCGGCGCCGTGCTCTCTTTAGCTGTTCGGCCAGCGCGGCCATGTCCTCGGGCACTAGTACCACCTCGGGCCATAAAGCCTGGTGAACGTCCTTCATCACTTTCTGTGCTCCATCGTGCACCTTGGATAAACGGCTGCTCATGTCTTCGGACGACGGGCCCCGAGGCTCCGGAGGAAGACCAGTCAAGCTAGCTGTCATAAATAACATTTCGCATGACCAATTTTTCGGATTAACCGCATAACAAATGTCTGTCGCGACTTATAACTTACCATAAATCATGTCGTCCGTGCGTCGATTCTTGGCTTCCGCAACAGCCAGGCGAGCTTTTAAGCTCGCAATCTCCTGGGCTTGGCGGGAATTCTCAGCCCTAAGCGCATTCACGCTGCCCACTCTTTGAGTAACCACCTGTTGATTCGCCTGGCGTTGCGCTTCAGCATACGCCAAATCATCGCGGGCCCGTTTTAGGTCTCTTTCGAGATGGCCAAGGGCTTCCGCTGCTACAAGCAATCCTGGCGTTAGCTCTACTCTTCGGACATTACTTACTTCAATAAACAAGCACTTACCATGCGCCTCTCTGGTGAATTTCTTCACCTGCTCAACCTCGGACAACGCCGCGTCAAGCTGCACCCTTGTTTGATCTAAAGCCGAGGTCAATTGCTCGTTCCTTACGCGAGCCTCCTGTTATAGCACAGTTTGCGGGTTAACATTCAAGTCTTGATTCGACCCCAGGGGCTCGTATCAAGCCTTAGGGGCTACTACCACACTCGGTAGTTATACTTGTCTTTTAAAGACCTTACCCGCAGCCCTCGCGACAGGATATCCAGCGACTCGTCAAAGGCACCTCGGGTCGCCCCAAGGTACGCGTCTACCGCGCTGAGCGCGTTAAGCTCCCTGTCCGAAAACGCCGGATTGTTTAAAGAAGCCTTTCGCCGACGATAATTCGCGGCACATTGGATTTCAGACGGAGTGGCCGACGTCGCCGAGTCTTCGGGCTGGGTTGATCTGGGGTCCGCCCTCATAGGATTTCGGACCTCTATTTCCTTGGGCGGAGATGCGCTTTTCTCGGCCTCCACATGTACATCAGTGGATGGAGGCTGTCTGCGAACAATTAGGGATGTTAGAATCCGAAGTGTCTTTTCTAAAAATATCGACCTAGGAAATACCTAGTGACGGATGGAGCACTTTCGCCTGTTCCCGTGCCCTCGACCAGAGCTTCTTGCGCTTCTGGCTGGGCCCTTTCCGGTGGAACTGCTGCTCTGCGTAGGCGTTGGGAGCGCCGCCCCTTTGGAGGAGTCAGAAGACTGGAGACGGGGGGACGAGGGACTCTCTTTCATTTAGAGGAAGGGAGAGTTACCCATGAGGCTGGCCTCGTCCCCGGCATGTCAGGGACGACAGCTACTTTCGAGCCATCAAGGCTCTCCTGGAAGAAACTCCTCCCTTCATAAATCAATCCTAGATCTTCGTCCTCGTGATGGAGAGGGTCTTCGGCGCGGCTGTGCAACTCCGGCTCGGGGGCTGGACTGCTTACTCCTTCAAGCCAACGTCTCCGCCTCTGTTTAACCGACGTGAAACGAATTAATGTTGAGGATCCCTGAGGTAAAATGAATAAACCCGAAGTAAAACACTTACTATGTCGGCAGGGTTGTAGTATGACAGCCCGTCTTGGAACCGGCGCTTGGCAAACTCCTCGGCCGACCCTTGGTATATGCTGGCTAGTACGGCTCCGAGGGTCATTTGGTCCATAAAAGCCCCTTTGATGGACCGAGAGGCGTCTTCGGACCCATTGTAATCGCACAATAAGTGTTGACGCTGCCGGAGAGGCTGGATTCTTCGGTCTAGAGCAACTGCCATCACGTCAATGATGGTGAGGCCAGCGCTTGATAGGGACTTCACTTTGGCTGCTAGCCTAGTTACGGCTTCGCCCTCCTCTTGAGTCGAACTCAGCGGGCTCCAGTTGGAACGCTTCCGCGGTGGGTCTAGTGAGAAGGGCGGAAGGCCTGGACGGACCGGCTCATACAATAGGACGTCGGTGATGTAAAACCACTCGGAAGGCCAGTAATCGGTTTCCTCCCGAGGTGTCCCCGCTGGGTAATTAGTCTTGTCAATTTGGCAGACTTCGGCTCCTCCATCCTCGAATAGCTTGTCTGCCGAAGAGCGGGGCACGACACAGAAATACTTCCGCCACAATCCGAAGTGTGCTTGACAGCCGAGATGTAACTCGCAGAGCGCAACAAACCCCGCAATATGCAGTATCGAATTCGGGGAGAGGTGGTGTAGTTGCAGCCCGTAAAACTCCAGCAGACCACGGAGGAAAGGGTGTATTGGGAACCCTAAGCCACGGAGGAGGAAAGGCACGAAGCATACCCGCTCATCTCCTCGTGGTGTGGGGTAATTTTCGGCATGGGCTTGACCATCAATGGACGTCAGTCCAGGACGGGTAGCGGCTAGATCCGCGTCAGGCAGATACCCTTGCGTCGTCAAGCGCTCCAATTGGAGGCGCGCGATGGAACAGCTCCCCCAGTCTCCCCTATCAGGGCCATGAGGACGCCTTGACGATCCTTCGCCGCTCGCCATTGTTTGGGCTCTCGAGCCGGAGAGGGGGGGGATTTTTTGCTGTGGTGGCAAATGTGAACTGTCACCGGCAGGGGTTACGCGTCTGGTAAATAAGGGCAGAGGGGGCTGACGTTTCGACATTTTCTCCATAAAGGAGGCTCAGCCGCCTAGGCCGCACGATTCTCGAAATCTAAAATCGGGCCCCAACGGAATTCTAAGGGTTGACCCGAAGTCTTTAAATTTGGTCGGGGAATAAAGCGTGGGAACTTGTCTATCGAGCCAAGACTCCGGGAAGTGAAGGCCGTCGACCTCGGCATCGAAGACCAGTTCAGGGGCTACTGACGGTGTCCTGTATTAGGGGGTGCCCACCTAGCCGGCCTGTCTCTTCGGATGGGCCGATATGCCCCCGTATGTGATCAAGATGGACTCCGGAGGTTGCACATGGAAGACATGATCAAGACTACCTCTACCGAAGACTTGGGGCACACTTCAAGATTATTCTAGCCGCCTTACTCCAAGATACCGACCTTGTAACCCTAGATACCCTCCCTGGCGTGTATATAAGCCATAGGGTTTAGCCCGTAGGGGACATTAGCGCAACATCGAACACCTAGCTATAGTAGTTAGACACATATTATGATCTCGAGGTAGATCAAATCTGTACTCGATACACCTCCATTAATATAAACAGAAGCAGGACGTAGGGTTTTACCTCCATCAAGAGGGCCCGAACCTGGGTAAAACATCGTCTCCCTTTGTCTCTGTTACCATCGATCCGAGATCCGCAGCTCGGGACCCCCTACCCCGAGGTCTGCCGGTTTTTACACTGACACCTGAGGAATGTAACGGGCACGGAAAGCAGTCTGAAACTCAATCCAGGTAACGAATGTCCCAACAGGTAGTGAACGCATGTGGGTGTCCCACCATTGAGCAGCGGGACCCTTCGAGAAGTAGGATGCGAAGGTGACAAGGTTGGCAGGGGCGACATTGGCAAATTCCATCTCGTAGGTGATGTCGCGAAGCCAGTCATTAGCATCCAGTGGCTGTTTTGAGTTACGGAAAACGGTAGGGCTGAGATGCACAAACTCCTGCAGAGTTATTGGGGCAGGTTGCTGATTCTGAGCATTCTGGTTCTGGTTCTGGTTTGGGAACTGACCCATGATTCCAACCATGAACTGGCGGTTCAGCTCGAATTGCTGCATCATAGCTGCCATATAGTCTGGCGGTGGTGGTTGTTCGGCAGCACGGCCACGACCACGACCACGAGCACCTGGCCTAACCATCCTGCTAAAATTCAACAGGGGGTAGTTTAGTAAAAGCAATCGCAATAGTTTTTAGAGACAATCACGACGTAACACGAGCAATGAGCAAGAGTGCAATGGATACATAACAGTAGTCAATTAGGACATACAGATCCATACACAGAGTCGGTTACACGCGGCCAGCATAAGTTCGGAAAATTAAACAGCTAGACATACTAGGCGGCGCGCAGGCACGCGGTAGGGAATACAACAACGGGACATAGCAAAGGCTACATGTAAGTGCATCTAGTGCCACCCCTTGTTGGTTTTGGAGTATTGAAGACAAACTTGGTTGTGGGACTAATGTGTTTGTGAGATTCACAGGAGAACACAGGTAGAAGTCCCTGTTGAATCGGTTTACCCATCGAAGATGACCCCTAAAAATGTATGAAGACATTGAAGACAATGGTGATTCACGAAGACATTCGTGCTGAAGATATTGGTTCATGAAGACATTCATCGAAGACAATGAAGCTTGAAGACATAGTCTTTTCGTAGTTTCATTTTCTTATTTCTTGAGTCATAGGAACCACCGAACTGTCAAGTGGGGTCGAGGTAAACGAAGTCAGAAACTGACGTGATGCTCAACCTAAAATCTTATGTCTTCAAGCGAAGACAAATGAGAGAAAATCTCTTCCAGAGTTGGTTGAGTCAGCTTTGCTTGTAGCCCAAGTAAAGTTGCCGCGTGGGTTTAAATTCCGACCGTTGGACACGTGTCAGTTCCTAAATGACCAAGGGTCATTTCGGACATATCACATCGGGTTGCCCCCTGGCTATAAATAGCCACCCCCTCCACCATAAATTGGTGGCTGCTCCGAGTTAGTGCACGGCTTTTGTTGTTTGAGAGCAACCCACCTCGAAGCCTTTGAGAGAGAAACCTTGCGAGGTCAAAACCCAAAACACCCAGAGCCCAAAGTGATTGAGCATCACTGAAGACATTCTGTTCTAAGTGAACTGAAGACTTATTACACTTGAAGACTGTGATCTTCCAGTCGGTTAGGCGTCGTGTTCTGAGCATCCAAGAGTCATTGTGGATTGCCGGTGAACGAAGTCTATGAAGGTTTGGAAGTCTACCTTGAAGACTTACCAGAGTGATTGGGCGAGGTCTAAGTGACCTTAGCTCAAGAGGAATAAGGTGAAGACGCGGTCTTCTGAGTTCAATCTCAGCCTCCCTAACCAGACGTACAACTGTCACAGCAGTTGGAACTGGTCAAACAAATCATTGTCTTCCCCAAGCTCCTGGTTCTATCCTTACTCTTCCTTACTTACTGTTTTGAACTGTGAAGCCTTTGCATGCTTGCTTGTGTTTGTAGATATTCCCTGAAGCCATTCATCTGTTTACTCATTTATCTTCATGCTTCTTGGGTTTATGTTCAATGCATGCTTGTATCTATGATGTCTATGCTTGTCATATCTGTTCATTGTATTGATAGGCTTTGCTAGTTCTCATCCTGCTTCTGCTTTCTTCGAAGAAATTGCCTATTTTCGAAGCCTTTCGTAAGAATCGCCTATTCACCCCCCCCTCTAGTCGATAACTAGCACTTTCAATTGGTATCAGAGCAAGGTGCTCCCTTGTTCTGTGTGAATCGGTTTAACCACCTGGAGTTTTAGCTATGTCGAGTGCAGGGATAATCAAGGTTTCCGCTGCGTGCCCCGTCTTCGATGGCACTGACTATCCCTACTGGAAGAATAAGATGCGCATGCATCTTGAAGCCATTGACAATGACCTCTAGTATGTCGTCAGGATGGGCGTCCCCAAGGTCGGTGAAGGTGTCACCGCTGCTGACGTGAAGAGGTTCGCACAATTGGACTCCACTGCCAAGAACATCATCTGTGGTCATCTGACCAAAGGACAGTATGGACGTGTGAGTGCTTTGGAGTCTGCAAAGCTTGTCTGGGACTGGCTTTCCAAGGTCAACGAGGGCGTCTCATCACAACGGGACTCCCGAATCGATGTTCTTCGCAATCTCTTCAATCACTTCAAAAGGCTCGAGAATGAAAATGTCCAGCTCACCTTTGATCGTCTCACTGATATCACCAATGAGCTTCATGCTCTTGGCGCCACTGACATCACCAAGCATGAAGTTGTGAAGAAGCTACTGAGATCTCTGGACAGTTCCTTTGACACCCTATCACTGATGATCCAAGAGCGCCCCAACTTCAAGCAATTGGATCCTGCCGATATACTTGAGAGGCTCAATACACATGAATTCCAGCTATCTGAGAAGAGAGATATCTATGGTCCTAGCTATGGATGATCGCGTGCTTTGAAAGCAAAGGCTATATCATCGTCTGAAGACTCTGACTGATGTTCTGATAGTGCTGAAGACATTGGCAGAGAGCTCGCAATGCTTGTGAAGAAGTTCCAGAAGTTCACCAAGAAGAACCGTTTTGGAAAGTCTTCAAAGTATGACTCCAAGAAGGATGAGGCTTCCACTCGTGACCACAAAAAGAGAACTTGCCACAAATGCAAGAGATCAGGCCACTACATCGCTGATTGTCCTCAATGGGAGAAGGAATCAAAGAAGAAGAAGAAGAAGAGCAAGGATTATGACTCTGACGACAAGAAGAAGAAGAAACAATCAAAGTCTTCATCATGCAAATCAAGTTCTTCTAGCAAAGCTAGTGCATTTATTGGCAAGGAGATGGATTCAGAGGAGGAATCTGATACTGAGGAGGTAGTGGAGGAGTCAGAGGAGGAGTCAAACTCAGGCATGGCAAGCCTAGCTTTGGCTTCTGCATTCATCGCCAAGTCCATCTTCAACACTGAAGACAATGGTCACGTCACCGACACTATGGACGACGACTCTGCTCCTGCCTACTGCTTCATGGCGAGAGGCGCTAAGGTAACTTCACGCGCTGCCTACTTTGAAACCTCAAGTGAAGATGACTCTAAATGTGAATCCAAACCTAGCTATAAGACACTTGCTAAAATTGCAACTGAGCAACAAACTGCTATGGAAAAGATTCAAAAACTGCTAGACAAAAGCGATGATCTGTTGGACGAGGAAATGAATCGAAGTCAATCCTTAATTGAAGACATAAAAAATCTTCAAGTTAAGTATGAAGAGCTCCTAAGTCGTCATGATACCCTCTCATCTGATCACGAGAAGCTCTCCTATGAATATCTTCAAAGGAAGCAAGAGCTTGAGAAGCTGAGAGCGTCTCATGATGATCTTCGGACTGAAAACGATTCACTACTCGCTCAACAGATCAGTACCGCTCAGGATGAATTTGTGCCACCTTGCTTGAAATGCCTTGAGCGTGATAACGCCAATTCTTCTGCTCAATGCTCTACTGTTTCTAAAACTGCAATATCTTCAACTACCGTTGTGGCAACTAACCCCTCATCTGAGGAAGCCATTGCTATTACTGATGAGAATGCTAGGTTGAAGACATTGCTTGAGACAGGCATGTTTAAGAGTCTCAAAGGGCATCAGACTCTTTGTGATGTCCTCAAGAAACAGATCCTAAACAGAAACCCTAGGAAAGAGGGTATTGGCTTCGAGAGGAAAATCAATGTTGATGGGTCTTACTGGAAGCCTGAGCAGTACCCCAAAACTACCTGGGTTGCTGCACAAGGGCCATCAGTGGATCCATCCACCTTATCTGGTTACAACTGTGCTAACCCTATCATCATTGATGAGTCCTTTGACTCAAACTATAAACTATTCAAAAACCAGAATGGTGAAGTGTTTGCCAGGTTTATTGGAACTAACTGCAGGAATGGTTCCCCTATGAAGAAGATCTGGGTTCCCAAAAGTCTTCTAGAAAGGCTTCCCGTGAATGTCATCATGACACCACCTGGGAAGAAGACAAACCCCAGAGCAAAAGCTTCATATGGACCAAAGTCTTCATACAGACAAAGGTCTTTGTATGATCGCCCTAACGCCAATGTTTTGCAGGGTTACAATGATCAGACTCATGAATATGAGAGACGTCCCTCATACCATTATGTTCACAAATCAAAAAAATTCTCTGCCTATTCATTTGAGTACTCTAACCCCCCTATGAAGCTATTTGCTAGGGCTTCAAGGCCAAAATTCTTAGATGCTGCACTTAGACTTATTGCTTCTAAGCCACCCCTTCAGATGTGGGTGGTTAAGAAGAACTGATCTCTTTCTTGCAGGGTCAGGTCTCCAGCCAAATAGCATTGGGTTCTAAAGATAATGCTGGGGACCTGAATAAACTTGTGGGGCACAAGTCAAAATGCCCAAAGTGCTATGGAACAAAAGACTCAACATAATTTCTTGATGATTACATTTCCATATCTTTCATGAAACTAATCTTGCATGAAGTATCTGTGATCACATGCTTTATCTTCACAAATTGTCATCATGAAGCCTATCCCACTAACTCTACTGTAGGGTTCACTTCCAAAAGCTACTGAATGGATCCTGGACAGTGGCTACACCAACCATATGACTGGCGACCAAAGCTTACTCATGGACTCTACACTTCGTCCGTCTACTCAAAAGCACATTACTTTTGCTGATACTGGGAAAAGCAAGGTATTGGGTCTAGGTAGGGTTGCAATCTCAAAGGATCGGCACATGGATAAAGTGATGCTTGTCGAATCCCTTGGATTCAACCTCATGTCAGTCTCAATGCTTTCTGATCTTGATATGATTGTCATCTTTGGCAAATTTCGCTGTCTTGTGCTAATGGCTTTTGACAAAACCCAAGTCTTCGAAGGTTATCGAAGAGGTGACTTGTACATGGTAGATTTCTCCACAGGACCACAGCTGGCCACATGTCTTCTAGCAAAAGCTTCAGAATGCTGGCTTTGGCATCGACGGCTTGGACATGCCGGCATGAGGAACTTGCACACCCTTGTGAAGAAGAAGCACATCATTGGGATCGAAGGCATCAAGTTCAAGAAGGATCACCTGTGTGGAGCATGTGAAGCCGGGAAGATGACTAGGGCGAAACACCCCTCGAAGACAATCATGACGACCACTCGTCCCTTCGAGCTGCTACACATGGACCTATTCGGCCCTACTCATTACTCCACTCTTACTACATCTGCACACCTATATGGCTTCGTGATTGTTGATGATTATTCTAGATATACATGGGTGCATATAATCCTGTATAAGACTGAAGTGCAGCATGTCTTCAGGCGGTTCGCCAACCGTGCAATGACCAACTATGGCGTCAAGATTAAGCACATCAGGAGCGACAATGGCACCGAGTTCAAGAACACTGGGCTCGACACCTATCTTGACGTTCTTGGCATCACTCACGAGTTATCAGCTCCATACACTCCTTAGCAGAATGGCGTCATGGAGTGCAAGAACAGGACTCTCATTGAGATGGCTCGCACCATGCTTGACGAATACAAGACACCACGCAAGTGGTAGCCCGAAGCCATTGATACTGCATGCCACATCATCAACAGGGTATATCTTCACAAGTTCTTCAAGAAGACATCTTATGAACTGATCACTGGTAAGAAGCCAAATATAAGTTATTTCAAAGTATTTGGTGCCAGGTGTTGGATACGAGATCCACATCACCCTTCCAAATTTGCACCGAAAGCACATAAGGGTTTCATGCTTGGTTACTGTTGGGGATAGTCCCCATGGTTATAACTCGGCTAAAGGTTTGACCCGGCCTAGAGCTTGAAGGCTCTATGGGTCGCCTCATTTTCTGGGTTAAGACAAGATGACGAGGAGGAATCCAGAGCCCAGGGACGAGACCCAGCAGGAGGCCGGCTTAACAGAAGCCCAATGGGCTAGCTCGCAGGGAAGGCCCGGAGAGATGACCCGGCCTAGGAGACCCGGCCTGGAGAGATGACCCTGCCTGGGAGACCCGGCCCGGAGAGAAGACCTAGCCTGGGTAGATCAGTTCAGAAGAAAAGACCCGGACTAGGATAGACTAGTCCTAATCCAACTAGGACTCTACATGTAAGCCGGCCCCTTCAACTTATATAAGGAGGGGCAAGGCACCCCAAGAGGGAGAAGTCGGGATAGACAGACAGATTAGTAGCTCTCGAGATAGAGGTAGCGAAAGAGCACCCTTGTAATCGAGATCATCATCAATAGCAATCAAGCAGGACGTAGGCTTTTACCTCCACCGCGAGGGGCCGAACCTGGGTAAAAATTCGCGTCTCTCGATTTCGACCAACCCCTTCAAGCTTCCACTTAGTTGCGATGGCCTCACCACTAAGTCCTTTCCACGAGGACATCTGCCGTGACAAAACCACGACAGTTCGCGCCCACCGTGGGGCCAGCGCACGGTGGTGTTGTGTTCTTAGAGGGAGATCTTCCAGGGATTGAGAAGATCGCGATCGGCCGAAAGAAGAAGAGCCGGCATGGAAGGATCTGTATCAAACTCCGAGTCGAGATGGAAAAATTTCAGCTATGGCATAAAAATACCGGACTCAGAAGGATTTTTGGGAAGGGTTGCCGCGAGTGATCCAGTCTGTACACTGTAGCCAGGAGCACCTCAACCTTAACAATCAGATTGGAGGTGACCAAGACCATGGCAAAGATTGTACGCGAGCGGTCAGTTCCAAAGGAAAAAAAATTACAATACAACAGCAGTGCGAGGTCGACCAAACGGCGCTGTCTCGAAGAAAAAAAAAGCACGGGCGTCTTCCGAGTACCGCTACTTCCCTGGTTTTCCTAGCTACAAGTAAAGCCGTCTGCGGCTTCCATCGAAAAACATGCGGCGGCGGCAGGCTTTAATTGATTAGCAATCAGCGGGGCCTAAGCAGGTGCAGGAAACTTATCTGATAAAGAAAAGGGCCACGCCCGATCTGTTATGGTCAGTTACAGGAGGAGGTCAACATCAATTAGTACTCCATACCAGAACAGTAGTACTCCACGTCAAAACCAATACTACTACTACATGCCAAAACTTGATGCACGGACTCCAAAAAACTCTTTTATTTTTCCAATCCCACGTGAAGAGCCAGGAGTTTGCCAGCATCTGCGGTTCGTCCGGTCTGCGCTACCGTCACCGATCCGGACTGTCACCGTACCAGCGTCCGCGTTCATCCGGAAAAAAAAGGTGCTATTCGCCTTATTTATTTATTTATTTTAGTGCATATTAATTCATCCGAGAACAATTACTCTGGCCTGTAATATTTTTACGCAGGACAAAAATGATGTTATACCACGGATACGGAGCACGCACCAGCATCATTTTACACTGGCATTCGTCTGTGCCGCGCTGCTCGACAGACACGCGTGTAAGCCGCCGCTTCCGCGGTTCGGTCTACATCAACACGCCAGGCGACTCCCTCGTCCACGCCGGCTTACAACGCTGCGGCCGACTCGCGCGCCCGCGCCAGCTTACAATGCCACGGCCGACTCGCGTGCCCGCGCCGGCTTACAATTCCGCGGCCGATCCGCGCGCCCGCGCCGGCTTATAACGCCGCAGCCGACTCGCGCGCCCCCGCCTGTTTACAACGCCATGGCCGACTCATGCGTCCGCGCCAGCTTACAACGCCACGACCGACTCTCGCGTCCGCGCCGGCGTCAAACGTCGCGGCCGGCTCCCGCGTCAACGTCAATTTATCGGCCAGCTCTCGCGTCTACATCAACACACCGGGGCCTTGCCCGCCCGTACGAGCTACCCGAACGGACGCGCACAGGCCGCCGCCCCTACTGCCCGGTCTACTCCAATGAATGCTGGAGCAGAAAAGGAAAAAATATATATTATCAGGTGCTATCCTACCGAGTCATTTTATGCAAAACATGCTGATTCAACCAAGCACTAGTGCTTTTGCCTGCGTTATTTTCATATGCAGGCCAAGTAATTCACACAAAAAAAGGGCTGATATTGTTTTCCGGAGTCATGTCTTGCGCGACATCGCGGGAACCCGCGTCAGTCTCTACCCGCGCCAGGTTGCCCAATGGGATCATCTATAACCCGCCGCGGTCGACCTCAACCTTCTGCGGGTTCACATTGCGTCATCAACGCTGAGGCATAAAAACAGCTAAGTCATTTTCATGTTTTTCATGATTTTATTATTCAATGAAGTAAACTGGCACCTTTGAGTTAATCTCGGAGGTAGCACCACGTTCATCTTCACGTAATTCTACGGTTCGGCAACCTTAAAAATGCCTACGGTTCGGCAACCTTAAAAATGCCTACGGTTCGGCAACCTTAAAATGCCTATGGCTCAAAAGCCTTAACACATCTACAGTAGTAGCATTGTCTCCTGTATATATTATGATCAAAGGAATGCCGGCTTATCTGGACCCCAGATGTTTTGCAGTAGTAGCATTGTCTCCTGTATATCCTATGCTGAGCTTTTCCATGGTCATATGGTTACTTGGGGGCTTCCAACTCATCGAGTTTAGCTTACAAAACCCTTTTAACCCGGCGAAAAGCCAAAATATACTTGGAAACCTGCCTGTTAGCAAGATGCTACTCCCTAAAAAGCGACCCGACGTACGCCTGATGAGTCAATCACAAAGGTGACCATGAATTCATCAGAGTTAAAACGCTCAATTGGTTGCGTGAGAGCCGGCTGTCAGAGAGATAGGACAAACCAAAAGAGGCCAAAAAGCTTGCTTCCACAGGAAGCGAAACCAAGACTCGAGCCTCGAAAGCCGGTCTTATGTTGTGCCTCGAAAGCCGACATTCTTATCATACACATGCATTATCATACACATGCATTATCATACATTGCATCATCATACATTACATCATCATACGATGCATCATTTATACATATCTATATTTGTTTCTGTCACAGGAGTCGGTCTTCAAACCGGCTTACATTGTGACTCCACAGGAACAAACGAATCTTTGATAGCCAAAATGGCTGGATCTTCATCATGGTTTATCATAACCAGTATTAAATGATTGAGATATCAATTCTTCTAAATTCCCGGGTTACAAATCCAGCCGGGTCACATATAATACCTGGTCATTTAATTGACCGGGTTTTGGGTAATTCAACATGTGCTTTGTAGAAGACTACAACACTTATGAATTTTTTCACACATATTTGCCGGGTTGCACTACAACCACGGCCAAGGATTTCTTTCATCGCAAAAGCATCATCAGTTCACAGGCAAAATATTAAAGTGTTTGATGGCATTAGCAGACTATGCAGTTTCACACTCAAAAACTATTACAAGCCACGATTAGGCTATTTTCTATCAAGTTTTTCAAAGCAAATTCAAGCTTGCAGAGTGATTGATCATTGAGACCCGGCAGCTGGATCTATCGGATTAACATTGGTTTGTTCTCCTTCTACATCAATTGCCGCCGGGTTGTCACTTGCCGGGTCACCAGGATTTATTTGGTGAGTTGATAATACAAAAGAGTATACTATGCGGCCAGGCAACCCGGTTCTTGGAGGCTATAGTGGATCTGAATTTATTCTACAGTGGAAGGAATAGTCCCGAGTCACCACAGGCAATACGACCCGGCACTTGGGGGCTACATTATTCAAATCAAGATTACATTCAGTATGAAAGTCCCATGTCGCTGCAAGCATGCACCACGGCACTTGGGGGCTAATGCATTGTCATTTTAAACTATTTTCATCGAAGACCCGGCTCACTATTAATAGTGACCCGACCCTTGGGGGCTACAGTCATGGATTATAGATAGTTCAAGTTCCAGATTGATGAGAACAGCTAAACCGGCCCTTGGGGGCTACATTATTTGTAGCTATACATCTACAAACATCAAAAGCTAAGTTCAAGTCCCAGGTTGCTGCAGGCAAGACAACCCGGCACTTGGGGGCTACAGCGTTCAGTTGTTTAAACAGATCATAAGGACCAAATTGAAGACCCGACCCATCATATACTAATGAGCCGGCCCTTGGGGGCTACACATGTGAAATGCAAAACATTCGGTTTATGACTGGTGACTCAGATGAACAACCTGGATTTTCTCCAAAATTGCAACATTCGCAAGTCTTAAGCTATCACTACGTTTCTACTCTTAAGACTTGGGGGCTTCAGGTAATATGGATATAAGGGAGGAACACCTTCAAGTTCTCAGTTTTGAGTAAACCGGGTCTCATATTGTTGGTGGAGAAATTTGCAAAGTTTATCTCCTCTAAGCTATTCCTAGAAAGGCCCGGAAAGCCGGCTCACCGTCATATGGTTTTCTTATTCCCAAATTTTTTTCATGAAGCCAAAGCATTGGAGGCCGACTCAATGGCAGATGTGTGTTCTATTTCCTAATATTTTTCTTCAAGGAACCCGCGTCAGCAAGTTGATTCTGAAGCAGGCTTGTTAATATGACAAAGGAAAACCCGGATTTTTCAGGAGCCGGTTCATTGGATAAGCCGGCCATTTGATATATACACCGGAAAGATTTGTTATGAGGTCATATACACGTGTGAAAGCAGTTGAGATGTCATGTTATGAAGCAACAAAATCACTAAAGTATGGAAGAACCATAAGACCCGGCAAACATCTTGACCCGGTCAGGTGATTTGGCAGAAGAAAAATGACAGGAGCCAGAAAGACAGAAACAGGTGCCGGCTTAGGAAAAATCCAGACCCGGAGAATCACCCTTAACATATTTTCCCTATTCTTATTTTTAGGATGGAGTTTACCATGGATAAATCCAAGCTAAACTGGGGGCTAATGTTGGGGATATTCCCCACGGTTATAACTCGGCTAAAGGTTTGACCCAGTCTAGAGCTTGAAGGCTCTATGGGTCGCCTCGTTTTCCGGGTTAAGACAAGATGACGAGGAGGAATCCAGAGCCCAGGGACGAGACCCGGCAGGAGGCCAGCTTAACAGAAGCCCAATGGGCTAGCTCGCAGAGAAGGCTCGGAGAGATGACCCGGCCTAGGAGACCCGGCCTGGAGAGATGACCCGGCCAGGGAGACCCGGCCCGGAGAGAAGACCCAGCCTGGGTAGATCAGTTCAGAAGAAAAGACCCAGACTAGGATAGACTAGTCCTAATCCAACTAGGACTCTACATGTAAGCCGGCCCCTTCAACTTATATAAGGAGGGGCAAGGCACCCCAAGAGGGAGAAGTCGGGATAGACAGACAGATTAGTAGCTCTCGAGATAGAGGTAGCGAAAGAGCACCCTTGTAATCGAGATCATCATCAATAGAAATCAAGCAGGACGTAGGCTTTTACCTCCACCGCGAGGGGCCGAACCTGGGTAAAAATTCGCGTCTCTCGATTTCGACCAACCCCTTCAAGCTTCCACTTAGTTGCGATGGCCTCACCACTAAGTCCTTTCCACGAGGACATCTGTCGTGACAAAACCACGACAGTTACGGAAAGGTTTCGCACACCTACAGAGTCTTCAACCTCTTTCACTACAAGGTGGTTGAAACTGTAGATGTGTGGTTCGATGAGACTAACGGCTCGCAAAGAGAGCACCTGCCACTTGTGATAGATGAACCCCCTCCTAGTGAATCCATCAAGCAAATGGGTACTGGAGAAATAATACCCACTGAGGAACTCGGAGATGAAGAGGTTGTGATACCTACTCCTGTCAAGCGTGAAGACAATGATCAGACTGAAGATAATGTTGAGCCTGAAGACAATACTCAGCAACAGCGCAATCTTCGCCCTGTACATCCTCGCATGGCTAATGAAGTTCAGATCGAGAAGATAATCGACAACATCAACGCACCTGGTCCTCTCACTCGTTCAAGAGCCACACAGCTAGCAAACTTTTGTGGGCACTTCACTTTCGTCTCCATCCATGAACCCACCAAAGTCACTGAAGCCTTCATGGAACCTGAATGGATTCAAGCTTTGCAAGAAGAGCTTCAGCAATTTGAGCTGAACAATGTGTGGGAACTTGTCAAGCGTCCGGACCCCCGTAAGCACAATATCATTGGAACAAAATGGATCTACCGCAACAAGCAAGATGAACATGGTCAAGTTGTCAGAAACAAAGCTCGTCTAGTCGCACAAGGATACACACAAGTGGAAGGAATTGACTTCGATGAAACCTTTGCTCCTGTGGCTAGACTTGAAGCCATCCGCATACTTCTTGCTTATGCAAATCATCATGATATTCTTCTATATCAAATGGATATGAAGAGTGCCTTTCTAAATGGCAAAATTGAAGAAGAAGTCTATGTTGCTCAACCACCTGGGTTTGAAGATTCAAAGCAACCTGACAAGGTCTATAGGCTCAACAAGGCATTGTATGGCCTCAAGCAAGCTCCACGAGCCTGGTATGATACACTCAAGGAATTCCTGAAAAGCAAAGGCTTCAAACCTGGTTCACTTGATCCCACTCTCTTCACCAAATCATATGATGGTGAACTGTTTGTGTGCCAAATCTATGTGGATGACATTATCTTCGGCTGCACTGACAAACGACATAGTGATTAGTTCAGTCATATGATGCAAGAGCAATATCAAATGTCCATGATGGGAGAGCTGAAATTCTTTCTTGGTCTTCAAATTCGCCAACAAAGCAATGGTATTTTCATATCACAAGAGAAATATCTCAAAGATTGCTTGAAGAATTTTGGAATGCAAGATTGCAACGGCTACAAGACGCCAATGCCAACAAATGGTCATCTGAGCACTGACGACAATGGTAAAGAGTTCGATCAAAAGGTATACCGCTCCATGATTGGTTCTTTATTGTACTTATGTGCATCTAGGCCAGATATAATGCTTAGTGTTTGGATGTGTGCCCGATTTCAAGCGGCACCAAAGGAATCGCATCACCTCGCCGTGAAGCGGATTCTTAGATATTTGGCTCACACCCCAACACTAGGATTATGGTATTTGTCGTGGTATTCTCGCAGGGGGTGCGTGATTACCGGCAGATGCCATGAGATGGCTTATGAGGTGGGGCTACGATAGGACGCCGGTGGGTTCCGGAGGCGAGGTTGGCACGAGCGAGTGCGGGACACAAGACGTACCCAGGTTCGGGGCCCTCTGGAGAGGTAACACCCCTACTCCTGCCGTGCGAGCTGATAAGAACAGAGGTTACAGAGTTGCTCCTGGAGCTGTTTAGACAGAGGAGGGAGAAGGGGCGTAGCCACCGTTCTGCCTCTCCCGTGCGGGTGTTGGTGATCTGGAGAGAGCTAGCAAGGGTGGGAACTGATCTTACCGTACTAACTCAGACTCTCAGCCACTAAAACCCCCTCCCCCTGCACGGAGGCCTCCCTGGGGGTCTTATAGACGACCCCCAGGGTTACAACGGTAACGTACCAGAGGCGCGGGCCCTTGGTGTCACTGACCAGGATCTGGTGGCCGGGTCGCCGGGTCGCCGGGTCGCCGGGTTGCCAGATGCCGGGTCGCCGGGCGCCGGGTCGCCAGGTGCGCCGCACCTGCCTGGCGCGGGCACCGTGACGGGTCTTGTCTCGTCAGTCTGGGTTCGAGGCACTGTGGCGCGTCTTGTCCATCGTCAGAGGGAGGTCGGCGCCGCCGTTTCTATAGGACCGCGCCTCACTGACACCGCCCGCCTCGGGCGGGGGTGCAAGGAAAGCTGCAGCCTCACCTGCTCTGTCAGGGTAAAGGGAGGAGCTCTATAGCACCGCTTGCTTCGTCGCTAAGGCTTCGCCGCCTTGCGGCTAGCCGGCATGGGCCAGCCGGCCAGGCCGGGTGGCCACGCCGAGCCGGCTCGCGCTGGGAAGCCGGCGTGCCTGGCCAGCCGGCCAGAGGGACTTGTCTTGCTCTGTTGATTTTCCGAAAGGGATTCGGGCTCCATTGCCTACCCGGGGGTCATCCCCCCGACAGTAGTCCCCGAAGCTGTGAAGGATCGCCGGCTTCAGGCAGGGGAGCCTTCGTAGCTTACCACCCCGAGGAGCCGGTTCTGTTGATGAAGCGCCGGAGTCCGGCCGGGCAACTTTGCCTGGCAGCTCGCCGGCTTCGCGGCCGAGAACACCCGCTGGGGGGCCGGCCTCCGGGGGCCGGGTCGCGGCACCCCGGCCTGAGCGGTAAATGGAAAACGCCCGCTAGATGGGTCTTGCTTCGTATACCGATTTGTGCCCGCCGCAGATCAACAGGCTGCCACGTGCGGCCTTGCGGTGGGCGAGGCCTGCCAGCCCACGCGCGCGACGGGACGTGACCGCGGCTCGGGCCCGCCACTACACGCCCTCGGCCCGCGCGCGGGGGATTCACTGCGGCGACCGTTGGCGATTGCGCTTCCCCGCGTAATTACCGCGCGTGGGGAAACGCGCGCGCGCAATGCGGGAGAGTGGGGATTGTGGACGCAGCCGATCCCACTCCCCCACGATTTCGCGTGGTTATAAATGAGAAGGGGGGAGTGCGACGGAGACGCCTGCGCTCGCACCCCTGCCCCTTGCTCCTCCTCTGCTTCCTCTCCTTCTCCGCCGTGCCCGAGCGAAGTGCCGCCGCCGTCATCGCCTCGCCCACGCTTGCTGCACGCCGCGACCCGAAACCCGCAGCGCGCCGCCCTCCTCCTTTCTTCCTCCTCTCCATCGCCGAATCTCGCCGCCCGCGGAAAACCCTCCCCAACGTCGCTGCCGAAAGGCTCTTGGGAGGGCTCCACCGTGACGGAGCAAAACATCTGGTACCTCCGCTGCACGAAGCGGTTGCCGCCGGCGGAGGCGCTGCTCGCGCACGCGCCGGGCCCGGAGAGGGTGCCGGCGCCGCAGGAGGGTGAGCACGTGGTCTTCTTCTCGCACTTCGAGCGCGGGCTCGGCCTCCCCGCGAGTCTCTTCTTTCGCGCGTGGCTCGATTTCTTCGGGCTGCAGCCGCATCATCTCGGCGCCAACGCCGTGTTGCAGGTAGCCGGCTTTGCCACGCTCTGCGAAGGCTATCTCGGGATGCTGCCGACTGTGGAGCTGTGGGCGATGATGTTCTTCCTCAAGCAGCAGGGAGCGTCAGCCGGCGCCATGTCCGACTGCGGCGCAGCGGTGGTAACCGGCCGGCCAAACGGGCCGTTTCCCAAGCTGCCGCTTGAGGACTCGGCCAAGAAGTGGCAGTCGACGTTTTTCTATGTCCGGAACGCCGACCCGGCCGTCGACGTCATCAATCTTCCGCCGTTCTCTGATGCGCCGCCACTCGAGAAGCCGAATTGGGGGTACCGCCCCAAGGAGCCGTCGAAGGAGATGGAGAAGATCCGCGGTCGGGTCAGGGAGCTGACGAAGAACGAAGGGCTGAAGCCGGTTGATCTCATCGCGGCCTTCATCGCCCGCCAGGTTCTGCCGCTGCAGCGCCGGGCACGCCGGATCGGTGACATGAGCGGCCGGCACGACCCGACCCGGACGTCGACCAAGGAGCTGACGCCGGCTGGGATCGTCCAGCGGGTCAACTACATCTCCAAGGCCGCGCTGAAGGAGGGGGAGTGGAGCTTCGGGAAGGCGCCCTATCACCGGGAGAACCCGGCGCCTGCGGTGAGTCCCTGGACTTTATATTTTGCCGCTTCGACGTTATTCTTGCGTCCTGACGCCGCGGGATGGCTGCAGTTATTCGCCAGCCAGCGGAACCACGACGGGCCGAACGCTCGGATCCTGCTGGCCGACCTGCCTGACTCGGATGCGGAGGAGGCCGGCGCCGAGTCGGAGGAGGGGGCGGTCGAGGCGCGCCTGGCCGACGCCACAGCCGGCGGGTCGCGGGTCGCAGGTAAGTTTCCGCCTCCAGATCTACTGCGGGACTGGCCGGATGACGACGAGGAGAGCCTGACCGATGCCCATGGTGCAGCGCCCTCGGCTGGGGAGGACGCCAGCGTCGACCCCCCAAGACGGCTGCGGAAGGCGGCTGGCGCCGGGCCGGCTCGCGCGGCAGCGACCGCCAGCCGGCCGCACGGGAAGGAGGTGGTCGAGGCGAGACCGCCCGCGAAACGCCTGGCGGCGGAGCCGGCGCGTGCGAGGGCCGTCGTGAAGAAGAAACGCCGGCTCGCCCCATCCGTAGGGCCGAGGCGGGAGCCCCCGACGGTCATCGGGTAAGTGCTCCTTGCCTTATTTGTGGGGCGCCAACTGTCGTCTTGTGGATTATCTTTTTTTCTTCCTTATGCCTTCGCCGTGACGAATCCGCCTCGTACAGGTCAGCTCTTGACTTGGCGGTGGCGGCGACGGAGGCCGCGGCGGACGAGGTCACCTGGAGGAAGACCAGGAGCAGCGCCGTCGACCCTCCGCCGAGTCAGTCCGGGGAGGAAGAACTCGAGGCCCGCCAGTCCGGCCAGGATCTTGAGGCAGCGACGCGTGCCGCCTGGCGGGACCGGGCTGAGGCCGAAAAGGCGATGCGGGAGGCCTCGGCCCAGGCGTGGGAGAGGGCCTCCGCGACGCGGGCCAGACCTACCGCGGATCCGGCCTGGCTGGAGATGGAGACGGGCTCGGCGCCGATGGTGACGGTCATTGAGCCGCAGCCGGCGGGAGCGGGCGATCCGGAGACGAGGGCGGAGCCGGCCGGTGGCGGGTCGGACGTTGACGAGGAGATCGTCGTGGACACGCTGCCCCGGGCCAACCCGGCGGAGGGAGGCGAGGACGGTGGGGAGAGGCGCGAGGCGGATTCCATGCCATCCGGCCAAGCGCAGCCGACGCCGGCCGCGGGGGCCGCGGCAGGAGGCACCGACACCCTGGCGGTCATGCCGCCCCAAGCCGCCATGGGCCCCGAGCGGCCGGGTGGAAATGGATCCGGCGCCAGGACCGCACTTCAACTTCCGTGGGCGAGCTCCAGCGAGGCCGTGGTGGGGCCGCGAACCCGGGAGGACGATGCGGCGGATGCCTTGCACTCGCAACTTCGCAGCCGGGACGAGCGCCTGCAGGCCTTCCTCCGGGAGGAGCTGGACCGGGCACGGCAGCTGGAGCAGGCGATCGCGGTGAGCTTTTTCTTCTATCTTGATTGTTGAATCAGTGGGAGCGCGCCAGCGCACCCACTGGGTGTAGCCCCCGAGGTTCGGCCGGGCTGCGGAGCAGCCGGGTCGAATCTTATGGCCGCCTTTTGCATCGTCTTAATCTTCTGTCTACGCGCAGCGTCTGTACGACCTCCGGGCCAGCGCGTTCAACCGGCTCCGGGAACGGTACCGTGAGGCCAGAACCCAGCTCGCCGCCTCGGAGGAGGAGCTGCATCGGGTCCAAGGTATGCCTTCGTGCCTTCAGTGGGTGCGCGCCAGCGCACCCACTGGGTGTAGCCCCCGAGATTCGGGCCGGACTGCGGAGCAGCCGGGTCGAATCTTAGAACCTTGACTTTTCCTTCTAATCCTTGCGTCCGGCACTTGACCGGGAATCTTGTCGCGCAGCTGATGCGGCCGAGGTGCCAGGCCTTCGAGGCCGGCTTGCGGAAGGCGGCCAGCAGCGCGACCTCGCCGTCGGCGACCGCGACCGGCTCCAGGCCGAGGTGGACCGGATGGTGGCCGAGAAGGCCAGGGCGGAGGAGGCCCATCAGGCGGAGCTGGGCCGGTTGGCGGAGGAGCGCGGCAAGGCGGCCGAGGAGCTAGCGGACGCCGGCAGGAAGATCGCCCAGCTCGAGAAGGATCTCGAGGCCCAGGCTCGCGCGTCGGAGATCCGGGAGAGCGGGATGCTGGGCGAGGCGCAGCATCTTGACGAGACCTTCGCCCGTAAGTATCATCTCTTTCTTTGGGCCGGCTGGCGAAGCCGGCAAGTTGCCCTCTTTGACTGACTTGTTTCTTTCCTTTGCCAGGAGTCTTCCCGGAGACACAGGAGGTGGCCGAAGCGGCCGTGTACGCCCACCGGGCCGAGCAGCGCGAGCTGGGGGCGGAGATCGACGCGTACGCCGCCTGGTCCTTCTCGGAGCTTGTTCTTGCCGGCGAGGCTCGTCTTCGGACCATGGAGGAGCAGATGCGTCGCTTGTTCGAGGCCGGCTTGGGCATGGTGAGCGGCCTCTGGCCAAGCGCGGTGGCGCCGAACAGCGTCACCCGGCTGGCGTGGTGGCTGGAGGCCGGCGTGGAGCGACTCGGTGCTTGGCGGGCCTCCGCGGCCCGGGCCGGCGCGGAGATGGCGCTGCGCTTCGTCGTGTCGTGGTATCCAGGCATGGACCTCGACCGTCTGGCGGGGCAGCGGGCCGGCGCGGAGGAGGACTTGGCGGCGCGGGCGCAACGGATCGCCGGGCGGGCCAGCTACTTGGCAGCGTTCGCCCCGCACGACGAGTTCGTCGTCGAGCGGACGGAAGACGGTGAGGAGCTCCCTGCCAACGCGCTCGGCCTTCTGCTCGACGACCCGGACGGCAGCTCGGCCGAGACGGGCGCCTATGCCGACGACGAGACTGACGCGGACGACGACACCACGGCGGAGAGGACGGCGGAGAGCGCTGGACCCAACCCGGCGGCTGCGTCCACCTTGGCTGGGCCGAGGCCGGCCGGAAACGACGCGGGTGCCGCTTAGGGCCTTTGTGTTTTCTGTGCTCAAACTTTTGTTAGTTAGCAGGTCCACCCACTGGGGGTGTAGTTCAATGTAATGAACTCGTGGTCGGAGGCCCATGCTATATATAAATTTGGCATGCGATTTGGCGCCAACTGTCGTGGTGATTTCACTTTCTGCTGTTCGGCCTTGGGCCTTTTCCTGTTTGTCGTTACTCTGTGGTTCCTTCCCGCTAGCCGGACAGCCGGGTCGCGGACTGTGGCTAGGACGGGAACTCGGCTTTGAGAGCGAACGCACAGTACTTAGGCTTTTTCGGACGTTGAGCGCGAGCGAAACACCCACTGGGCCGGCTGGCGGCAGGCGGCGAGGCCGCCTGGCGCACAGCCGGTCGTGCGGCGAACAAGCGAGATAAAACGGGTTAAGCCGGGTTGGCCGTGCCGGGCTGTCTCCTTAGTCGTTCTTGCCTAACGATGCTTCCGGCCTTTGACTCTTGCCGGCCGGACAGTCGGGAGCCGGCTGTGGCTGGCGAAGAGAGGGCTTTGGCGGATCGTACACTCCGAGACGGACTAAGGGAAAAAAGGCGGGGCGTGGTCTAGCCGGCTAGTCCCCGAGCCCCCGAGCCGGCTACGCCGACTTGGTGGGGGAATTTAGAAAAAACATGATCGTGTGTAGACACAGAATAAAGCAGAAAAAAGGGAGCCCCCGAGCCGGTTGCGCCGACTCGGCAGGAAACAAAAGAACGGGGGAGCTGCCTGCTTTGATTAAGTCCAAAAGATGGTGATGCATACATACGTGGGTTTAACTGTAAAAAGGACGGAGGAGCTCCGCGTTCCAGGGCCGGCTGGACTCCTCGCCGGCTGCATCTCGCTTGCGCTTGTTCGGCTTCTGCGCGTCGATGAGGTAGTATGCGTTCCGGTCGCAGAGAGCCTTGCTGACGATGAAGGGGCCTTCCCAGGGGGAGGCCAGCTTGTGCTGCCCGGCTGTTCGCTAGACGAGCCGGAGTACGAGGTCGCCTTCGCAGAACGCGAGGGGCTTGATCTTGTTGCTGTGGTAGTGGCGCAAGCCTTGTTGGTAGATGGCGGACCGGCTGAGGGTCAGGAGGCGCGCCTCCTCGAGCAGATCCACGCCGTCTTCGCGTGCTTCTTTTGCTTCGGCTTCGGTGTACATCGCCACCCGGGGTGAGTCGAACTCGACGTCGGATGGAATGATGGCTTCGGCTCCGTAGACGAGGAAGAACGGGGTGAACCCGGTGGAGCGGTTCGGCGTCGTCCGGAGGCTCCAGAGGACGGTCGGCAGCTCATCGAGCCAGCTGCCGGGTGAGCGCACGAGCGGCTCGATGAGTCGCGGCTTGATGCTGGCCAGGATGAGGCCGTTTGCCCGCTCGACCTGGCCGTTCGACTGGGGATGGGCGACGGAGGCCAGGTCGAGCTGGATGCCGGATGCAGAGCAGTAGTGAGCCAGCGCGCCCTTGGCGAAGTTGGTGCCATTGTCGGTGATGATGCTGTGCGGCATGCCATAGCGGACCGCGATATCCTTGATGAATCGGACGGCCGTGGGCCCGTCGAGCTTCTTGATCGGCCTGGCCTCGATCCATTTGGTGCATTTGTCGATGGCGAAGAGGAGATCCGTCATGCCGCCTCGGGCGGTCTTGAAGGGCCCCACCATATCGAGTCCCCAGACGGCAAAGGGCCATGTGATCGGGATGGTTTGGAGGGCCGAAACCGGCTGGCGGCTGCGCTTGCTGAAGCGTTGGCAGCCCTCGCACTTGAGGACCAGGTCCTCGGCGTCTTGCAGGGCCGTGGGCCAGTAGAAACCGTGCCGGAATGCTTTGGCCACCAGGGATCTCGAGGCGGCGTGGTGCCCGCACTCGCCCTGGTGGATGTCGAGGAGGATCTCGATCCCTTTGCTCTGCTCGATGCAGCGCTGGAACACGCCCGTCGTGCTGCGCTTGACGAGCTCGTGGTTGATGATGCCGTAGGCGGACGCCCGCCGCTGCACTTGTCGGGCTTCAGTTTCGTCGATGGGAAGTTCGCCGTCTTCCAAGAAAGCAAGGATTGGCTGAGCCCAGGAGGGCGCCATGACCACCGTGAGGACGGTCGCCGGGATGGGACCCGGGACGGCAGGCCTCGAGCCGGAGCCGGCAGTCTCCGGGCTGGAGCCGGCAGCCCCCGAGGCGGAGACGGCAGCCCCCGAGCTGGAGACGACAGTCCCCGGGCTGGTGCTGGCAGTCCCCGAGCCGGAGACGGCAGCCCCCGAGCTGGAGACGGCAGTTCCCGGGCTGGTGCTGGCAGTCCCAGGGTCGGGTGGGGGCGCGCTGGGGTCGTCCGGGACGAAGATGGACTCCGACTCGGGAGACGGCTTGATGGACGGCCTCCGCAGGTGCTCGAGGGAGACGCCGGACAGGATGGCCTGCCGGGTGGAGCCTACTTTGGCCAGGGCGTCGGCTGCTTCGTTGTTGGCGCGTGGGACGTGGAGGAACTCGCAACCATCGAACCCGCCGGAGAGTTGCTAGACCAGGAAACGGTAGCTGGCCATGTTGGCGTCTTTGGCATCCCAATCGCCGGAAACTTGCTGCACCACCAGGTCCGAGTCGCCGTAGCAGAGGATGCGCCGGATGCCGATCTCCCTGGCCAGCCGGAGGCCGTGCACGAGAGCTTCGTACTCGGCGACGTTGTTGGAGGCGGCGAAATGGATCTGGAGCACGTACCGCAGCCGGTCGTTCTTGGGGGAGGACAGCACGATGCCGGCTCCCAAGCCGTTGCGCAGCTTGGAGCCGTCAAAGTGCATGCGCCAGTGAGTCGACTCTGGCGCCGGCGGCAGGTATTGCGTCTCGGTCCAGTCGACGAGGAAGTCGGCCAGCGCTTGGGACTTGATGGTGGTGCGCGGCTCGTAGAGGATTGTGTGGTCGGCTAGCTCGAGGGCCCACTTGGCCACCCGGCCAGAGGCATGCCGGCAGCCCACGATCTCGCCGATGGGGGCCGTGCTCACCACGGTAATGGCGTGCTCTTGGAAGTACTGCCTCAGCTTCTTGGCGGCAAGGTACACGCCGTAGCACATCTTCTGGTAGTGGGGATAATTCTGCTTGGAGGCGGAGAGCACCTCGCTGAGGTAGTACACCGGACGCTGGACTGGCTGCACCTTGCCTTCCTCCGGGCGCTCGACGACCAGCACCGTGCTGACCGCGCGAGAGGTGGCAGCGATGTATAGCAGGAGTGGCTCTTTCTCAGCCGGCGCGGCCAGGACGGGCGCGGTTGACAGCATGCGCTTGAGGTCGCGGAAAGCTTCGTCCGCCTGGTCGCTCCACTCGAACGCCGCCGTCTTCTTCATCAGCTGATACAGGGGCAGGGCCCTCTCTCCCAGCCGGCTAACGAACCGGCTGAGAGAGGCCAAGCAGCCGGTGAACTTCTGGACGTCGCACAGCCGGGTCGGCTTGCGCATGTGCTCGATCACCTTGATCTTCTCCGGGTTGGCTTCGATGCCGCGCGCCGAGACGAGGAAGCCGAGGAGCTGGCTAGCCGACACGCCGAAAACGCATTTCTCCGGGTTGAGCTTGATCCGGAACCGGCGCAGATTGGCGAAGGTTTCCTTGAGGTCGGCCAGGAGCGTGAGGTGCTGCTTGGTCTTCACCACGATGTCGTCGACGTAGACGTGCACATTTCTGCCGAGCTGGGGTAGCAGGCATTTCTACATGCAGCGCTGGAAGGTGGCGCCGGCGTTCTTCAGCCCGAACGACATGGTGACGTAGCAGTACGCCCCGAAGGGAGTGATGAAGGACGTCTTGAGGGCGTCGGCCGGGTCCAGCTTGATCTGGTGGTAGCCGGAGTAGGCGTCCAGGAAGGACAGGAGCTCGCAGCCGGCAGTGGAGTCGATGACTTGGTCGATCCGCGGCAGAGAGAACGGGTCCTTGGGGCATGCCTTGTTCAGGCTGGTGTAGTCGATACACATGCGCCAAGTACCGTTTTTCTTCAGGACGAGGACCGGGTTGGCCAGCCATTCGGGGTGGAATAATTCCATGATGAACCCGGCTTTGAGCAGCCGGGCGATCTCTTCGCCGATGGTTCTTCGCTTCTCCTCGGAGAAACGGCGCAGCGGCTGCCGGACGGGCTTGGCGTCCTTGCGGACGTGAAGTTTGTGCTCGGCGCATTCCCTCGGGACACCCGGCATGTCTTTGGGAGACCATGCAAAGATGTCCAGATTCTCACGGAGGAAATCGACGAGCTCGCCTTCCTATTTGCCATCGAGGCCGGCACCCACGACGACGTACTTGCTGGAGCTGGGGTCGGCCGGGTCGAGCGGGACCCGCTTCGTGTCCTTGGCCAGCTTGAAGGAGGCTTCGTCGGCCGGCTTGGGCGGAGCCGGCACAGCTGGCTGCGCGTTAACCAGCGCCACGATCCTGTCGAGCTGGCGCCTCTCCTCGGCGATGACCAGCGACTCGGCCAGCTGGGAGCCGGCTTTGGCGCACTCGAGGGACTTCTTGTAGTCGCCGATGATGGTGATGAGGCCCTTGGGACCCGGCATCTTCAACTTCAGGTAGGCGTAGTGGGGGACCGCCATGAACTTGGCCATTGCGGGCCGGCCCAGCAGCACGTGGTAGGGGCTGGCCAGGTCGACCACCTCGAACCAGATCGGCTCGCGGCGGAAATGGCTACTGGAGCCGAAAAGGACGTCGAGCCGGAGCTGGCCGATTGGGGAGCAGGAGTGTCCCGGCACGATGCCGTGGAACACTGTCCGGGTCGGCTCCAGCTGTCGCGCCTCGATGCCGAGCTTGGTCATCGTGTCGCGGTAGAGGATGTTGATGCTGCTGCCGCCGTCGATCAGCACCCGCGAAAAGCGGCAGGTGCGCTTCTCGAAGACAAAGGTGGGGTCGAGCACGAGGGCGTAGCCGCCCGGCGTGGGCATGACGGCCGGGTGATCCTCCCGGGTCCAGCTCACCGGTCGGTCGGACCAATGCATATACTGGGGAACCGGAGGGACGACGGCGTTCACCTCGGCCGCGTGCTTGTGCTTGGCGTGCTTGTCACCCCCCTCGCTGGTGAAGATGACGTAGGATGCGTCCGAGCGCGGGAAAGGGTTGTCGGCGAGGGCGCCGGGTGGCGGTGGAGGCGGCGGCAGCGGCGGCTGCTGCGAGCCGGCTCCAGGCGGCGGGGGTGGAAGGTTGCCCTTCAAGAGGCACTGCGTGAAGCTGCACTGCCGGAGCGTGTGCGTCGATGCCTTCGCGCCGCTGTGGTTTTTGCAGGGGGCGTCGAGCATCTGCTCGAAGGTCAGCTTGGGCTACCAGACGGCCTTGCCGGTGCGCGGGCGCTGGCTGGGGCCTTGCTCGGCCGGCTGCTCCCTCTCCACGGCAGCGACTTGCCGGTGGTCGTAGCGAGGCGCCGGCTGGTCGCTCCGGCGCTTGCCGTTGTTGCTGCCATCTTGCCGGCGCCGGCTGCTGTCGCCAGCCGGCTTGGGGGGAGCCGGCTGGGCCGGGAGAAGCTTGCCGTCCGCGCCGATCGTGATCTTCACATCCATTGCGGAGTCGGCCGTAGCGTACTTGTCCGCCACGGCCATGAGCTCCGCCAGGTTCTCCGGCTCGTCGCACACCAGCCGGTGTTTGACCAGAGTGCCGTCTAGGCATCCGTCGATGAAGTATTGGATGGCCTGGACCTCGTGGACCCCTTCGCAGGAGTTGCGAAGCTCCGTCCACCGCGTGAGGAAGTCGCGCAGTGGCTCGCCCGGCTTCTGGACGCACATGCAGAGCTGGCGAGGCTTGCCGGGTCGCGTGTAGGTGCTGGTGAAGTTGCGAACGAACGCGTCTTCGAAATCCAGCCAGGAGTTCACACTGCCGGCTCGGAGGCTGTAAGCCACGTCCAGGCCGATCCGAGCAGCATGAGGGGGACATAACGGACGGCCACACGCCGGTTGCCGCCGGCTATGCCGACAGCTGTGGTGTAGTCGGTTAGCTAGTCCTCCGGCTTGGTGGCGCCGGTGTATTTTGGCGAGTCGCGGGGCAGCGAGAAGCCTTTGGGGAAGGGTGCTTCGCGAATGCGGGGGCCGAAGCACGCTGGGCCAACAAAGCTTTCCTCCTCCAGGGCCGTGGAGCGCGCCAGCCGGTCGATGCGGTGACGGGCGTCGCTTTCGTCGTAGGGATCGCGGGGGCCGAGCCGGTCAGCCACGGGAACGCGGGGACCGACTCGGTCGGCCGCGGGAACGCGGGGAGCAGGAGCTTCTGGGGCTAGCTCGGGCCGCCGAGCCGGCCGCACGGGAGGCTCCGGCTGCCGAACTCGGCCGTCACCGGCCGTTTCGCCAGCGTTGCCGTCTCCAGCAGTGGTGGCGCGATTGTGCCAGCTCCGGCCGGACCGGTGCCGGCCAGAGCGGCTTGCGCTAGTGGCGTGCAGAGACATCTGCCGCGCATCCCGGAGACCCCTCTCTGGGTCCCCGGTTCCTCTTGAGGCGGAGCCGGATGGCTGGGCTGGGTCGAAGCGCTGCTGCTGCTCGTTTGCCGCAGTGATGAGGTCGCGGATGCGCTGCTACTGCTGCAGCAGCTCCTCGCCCTCCAGAAACTCGAGATCGGCAATCGCGGCCTGCGTCGCGTGCATGTTCTTGACGGGGGTGTCGTAGATGGGTCGGCCTGCGCCTAGCGCACGGCCGAGTGCGCCCCCGCGGATCCGCACCTGCGCGACCCGGCTGGGCTCGACGGCAGGCGGAGTGAGGCCATGCGCGCTGTCGAATTCTCGCTGGGCAGACTCCAGCCGGCGCCGGGTTGCCGCAAGCTCCGTGGCCTCGAGCAGCAGATGCTGGCGGCCCTCGTTGAGCTGGGCCGCCGCAGCAGCCGCGTCGGCGTCAGGCGTGATGGGGGCTTGCAGACTCCGGATCGTGTCGTGGAGCGGGTCAGTCCGACGAGGCGGAGCCGCAGCCAAGGCGGCGGCCGTGGCAGCCTTCTCCTTGGCGCGCGGGGAGCCGGAACTGGTGCCGATGGTGAGCACCTCCGCGTGAACGCAAAGAGCAGCGACGTCGTCGGGGACGGCGCGGCTAACGGGGACAGGTGAGTCGGCGCAGTTGCACACTTCGCTGGGAAACACGTCGGGGACGAGCGCGATGAAGACGCGCAGCACGCCGAAGGGGACGATGAAGCAGCCTGCGGGGCCGGCGACGTCCGCGCCCAGCGCGGCGCTGCAACCGGCCGGTTTGGCCGTGCGGGGCGCACGGACCAGACCGTGCACGATGCGCTCGCCGGAGCTGGTGAAGGGCCTCGTCCGGAACTTGACTCCGGCCGACGCCGCGAGCAGCCCCACGGTAGGCGCCAACTGTCGTGGTATTCTCGCAGGGGGTGTGTGATTCACGGCAGATGCCATGAGATGGCTTATGAGGTGGGGCTACGATAGGACGCCGGTGGGTTCCGGAGGCGAGGTTGGCACGAACGAGTGCGGGACACAAGACGTACCCAGGTTCGGGGCCCTCTGGAGAGGTAACACCCCTACTCCTGCCGTGCGAGCTGATAAGCACAGAGGTTACAGAGTTGCTCCTGGAGCTGTTTAGACGGAGGAGGGAGAAGGGGCGTAGCCACCGTTCTGCCTCTCCCGTGCCGGTGTTGGTGATCTGGAGAGAGCTAGCTAGGGTGGGAACTGATCTTACCGTACTAACTCAGACTCTCAGCCACTAAAACCCCCTCCCCCTGCACGGAGGCCTCCCTGGGGGTCTTATAGACGACCCCCAGGGTTACAACGGTAACGTACCAGAGGCGCGGGCCCCTGGTGTCACTGACCAGGATCTGGTGGCCGGGTCGCCGGGTCGCCGGGTTGCCAGATGCCGGGATGCCGGGTCGCCGGGCGCCGGGTCGCCAGGTGCGCCGCACCTGCCTGGCGCGGGCACTGTGACGGGTCTTGTCTCGTCAGTCTGGGTTCGAGTCACTGTGGCGCATCTTGTCCATCGTCAGAGGGAGGTCGGCGCCGCCGTTTCTACAGGACCGCGCCTCACTGACACCGCCCGCCTCGGGCGGGGGCGCAAGGAAAGCTGCAGCCTCACCTGCTCTGTCAGGGTAAAGGGAGGAGCGTTGTAGCACCGCTTGCTTCGTCGCTAAGGCTTCGCCGCCTTGCAGCCAGCCGGCATGGGCCAGCCGGCCAGGCCGGGTGGCCACGCCGAGCCGGCTCGCGCTAGGAAGCCGGCATGCCTGGCCAGCCGGCCAGAGGGACTTGTCTTGCTCTGATGATTTTCCGAAAGGGATTCGGGCTCCGTTGCCTACCCGGGGGTCATCCCCCCGACAGTATCCAAAGGGCTCAGAGTTTGAGTTGGTTGGCTATTCTGATTCTGATTATGCTGGAGACAGGGTGGATCAAAAATCCACATCAGGCACTTGTCACTTTCTTGGACGTTCACTTGTATGTTGGTCTTCAAAGAAGCAGAACTTCTACTGCTGAAGCCGAATACATCGCTGCTGGATCATGTTGTGCGCAGCTTCTCTGGATGAAGCAAACTCTCAAGGATTATGGCATCAACAAGAAGAAAGTTCCGCTATTCTGTGACAATGAGAGTACAATCAAGATTTCTCACAATCTTGTCCAACACTCCAAGACGAAGCATATTGAGATTAGACACCACTTTCTTCGTGACCATGTGCTCAAAGAAGACATTGACATCATTCACGTCAACACTGAAGATCAGCTGGCAGATATCTTCATGAAGCCTTTGGATGAGAAGAGGTTTTGCAAGTTGCGGTGTGAGTTAAATAACCTAGAATCCTCAAATGTCCTGTAAAAGGGCATTCATCCAAACACTTATGCATAATTGACGACCTTGGTGCACAACACACGAAGTAACATATGTCTTCAATTCATGAAGATATACACTCTGAGTGTGAAGATATTAAAATGGATTTTGACTTCAGAGTGCCACGATAATGGTGCGCCGTGTCTGGGTCTAATACTTCCTATACGGTGGGTAATGCCACCACCAAACTTTTCTTGAAGATTTTCATTTGGCGTCACATCTATTGCATTATCTTCCTGATTTGGCTTGTCTTCTCGAATGGTTTTTATCTTCGCATTCTATTTGACTTCATTGCCTATACTATATATATATATATATATATATATATATATTGAGTTTGTCCTCAACAGCATTCACCTATAGCTATGTCTTCAACCTGTGTTTTTGAACTAGGTGAATGTGATCGGACCCTTACCCCTTCTGTGCTTACCTCGTCCAGTCTCTCTCAATCTTCATATGCATTCTATTTGACACATGTCGATTGTCTTCACTGTGTCCTTGTCAGTCGAAGATTTTGAGACAAATTTAAAATGATTTTCATCTCTATCCAATTTACCTGCATCCGCAGAAGGCGGAACGACCGCCCGTCAAAACAGCTGGTCGTGGGGTCAAGGCATGGTCGCAACAACTGCACATGTGCGCCACGCATCGCATAGATATGTATCGCCAGGGGCATGTCTGTCTTATCCCCCAGACCAGGCCAACCCTTATAAATACTTCGCCCCTGGTTCCATTAATGTTCTACACCCCTGTCGCTGTCGTCCTCGCATAACCCTAGCACCGCCGCTAACTTCATCGTCGTCGGAGGAGAAGCGCTTAGCTGCCGCGACCTCTTCGACGCCGTACTCACGCCGGCCGCGGACATCTTCTCTCCGCCGCCGCCGTAGCTGTTCTCCATTGCCAAGTTAGGGCGTGGGGGATTGAGCTGCTCAACCTCCTTTCGCCTCGTTGAGCTGTTCTTCGTGCGGTAAATAAAACTTACTTTTTACCGTCTATTTGATCCAAAATCTTATCGAATATCTTCAGAACTTGTTTCTTTCACTTCTAAATCTTCATCTTCTGTTTCACGCATCTCATATCTTGCCAAGTTACTTCACTTATACTGCATAGTGACGATTCCTCACTTGTACCTATCTTCGGATTCGTACAAATCTGGAACCAACATCTCTCTATAAGTGAATGTCTTCGCACTGTGAGGTCATTATCTTCAAACTGAGTTGGATTCAAAAATTTCTGAGAATGCATATGACCTCTCCTCCTTCCCTCGCATCTCTAATGCTGTCACAGGTACATGTCCGTGGGCGAGTCACATGGTTCTCATAGTCTGAATTCATTTGCAGACTTCTTGCAGTTTCATCTCGACTCTCCTGGAGCCAGTTCCTGTCAGCTCAGCAGTGTGAAGCCAATCAATTCTGTGAAGCCAATGGCCAGTGGAAAATCTGCAAAGAAGGGAAGAAGGCAACGACGAGCCAACACTGCTCTTGACCTCCCTCCAGATCTGTATGAGCAGTATAAATCTGATCCTGATGAAACCTATGGTGAACGCAAATCTCGTGTGCAATGGATTCGCCGCTACTGGGCAGAGCAATGGTTTCGTTATCATTTTGTTACACAAGAGTATGCTGAGAAGAATGCAGTCAGGCCACCATGGGCGGATATTGTGTACCGGAAGCTTATTCCGAAGACAAAGGCTGACACCATTGCCCAGAACTTCTATCCTTGCATGGTAAGAGGTGTGAAGCCCGAAGATGCCAACCCATCTAGCATCAGATGGTGTCGTGACGATGATATGTTTGAAGCCAATTATCAGTTTGCAAAGGCTTCAGCAGATGCCAACAAGAAGGAGTTTGGTGTGACCTTTAACCCCGGTCCTGCAGAACCAAGACCCGATGGCTCCTGTCAAGCTGAACCCACTATGACTGGGCCATGGGATAGTCTTCAAGCATATGTCGAGCATATCAACGCTCTTCATGCCACTGCTGCTAATGCACGCGGAGAAGCCCATGCTGAAGACATTGCTCCTGCCTCCCCCAAGACACAAAGAAAGCCAAAGGGCTCCAAAGCCAAAGAGGGGCAATCTGCCAAGTCTGCTGCTGCTCCATCTGCTTCAAGAGTGAAGCCAGTAAAAGATGCACCAACTGAATCCAGTGTGCAGTCTGAAGATGTGTCTCGGAACATCCCGAAGACAAAGAAACCTGCTGAGCGAGGCCCCAAACCAACAACCACGTTGACTGATGACGACGCCATTATTGATTTATCTGATGATGAGTTTGATGATGATGCCCTTGAGCTCCTCATCAAGAACAAGCAGGAAGAGGCTGATATTTTCAAAAACCTGCCTCTGTTCGACCATGATATTCTCAACAACTTCATTGACAAAATGGTTTCACGACCTGTCTCTGTCAATTGACGACTTGCAGCTTCCGATTGACATCAACGTCACGTTCCAAGGCTTCATCAACAACGAACTTGCAGTTGTCCAGAAAGTGCTCGAACAGAAAAACAAGATTGAATATGAGAAGAGTCTATTCAAGAAGCACTTGTCCAAATTCAGCGTCGCAGAAATTCAAGGCTATAAGAAGATGATGGCCGAGCTGAAAGAGGAATTTCAAAAGCTTCGTGATGATGCCAAAGGTGCCAGAGAACGTCTCAAGCACTATGCTGAGAAGACAGTGCAAGCCCACAATGAGGGCTTGAAGAGAAAAGCACTTGGTCGCCCTGCCATTGATCCCAAGCTGATCAAGAAAAAGAAGAAGAAGCCCGAGACCCCAGTTGCTGAGGCCCCAAGGCAAGATGAGCCTCGGATTGTCTTCCCACCATACATGCTTGCTTCGAAGCCATCCGCTCCATCAGTTTCTTTTGAGAAGAAGAAGACACGGCAAGCTGAAACCGAAGCTCGCAAGCGCAAGCAATCTGATGCCTCTGCTGCTCCTCCATCTCAAAAGCGTCAGAAGACGAAGTCTTCAAAGGCTTCGTGCAAAGCACAAGCAGAAAATGCTCCATCAGCTTCTCAAGAGCCTCTGCTCGTGACACCGATATCTGTTGCTCCCCTGCCTCTGGAAACACAGAGAGAAGAGTTATCGTGCATGAACCTGCTACCACAGAGGTTCCCGTTTCTGAAGAGATTCCAGCTGCTGATCCCAACGCAGCTGAAGACATTGGTACTGATGCCAATGTGCAAAATGATGATGATGAAGTCCTTCCTCAGCTCACCGAGAACATGGTATCATCGCCCGTTCCTGAGCACAGTGAACCGATCAGCATTGGCCGCCCTCTGACGCCAATGGATCATGATGAAGTCATACCCCACACTCCTCCTCAAGCTGCCACCACTGATGAGCCTATGTTGGCAGACACACATGAAGCCATGGTTGAAGACAATTCTTCTCCAAAGGCGTCGCCCATCTTTCGAAGGCTTCGCCGTGGCCCGTGGATGTCCAGCATTTCTGAAGAGGATGTGCATCACGATGCCTCTGCTTCTCAAGAGGATATTCTAGCAGATGTTCCACCCACAAGCACCATTCAGACTGAAGACAAGCAAGCTGATCCAGTACAGACTGAATCTGGTGAAGCCCAACCTGAGCAAGCGGCTCGACAGTCTGAAGTCATACCGGCTGCAACAGCCGAAGACGTTCAAGAGTAGCCTTCTATGTCTGACACTGCTGCTCCTGATACAAATGTGGCCCGTGAGTCTGAAGCCCAAGCCATTGAAGGAGATCTGAATGCCACTCCTGATGCTCCTGCCACCTCTGACGCCAATACAGTCATGGCATACAACAGAGCTGGGGAACTTATGCCTGTCAACTGGCCTCATCTTGCATCACCAGAAAGACCTGGCCCAATATATGAATTCCACGTTGACAACCGGCCCCTTGTTCAGAAGCCAATGCCGAGGCTGCCAAGGCTTCGAGGAGTTGCTTCCACCGATTGTCCCTTCAGTGTCAATAGCTTCAGGAATGATAACACCTTCTTTGACCGCTCCAAGAACCCATACACCAAGCCAAGGATATCATCTGACAGGTTCTGGAGCTATCAACAATGAAGCTATTACATGAGTGTTCTCTACAATCAAGACAGGATTCATCCTCACAAGCGCCTCAACCTTGACGCTATGACTGATCTGCCATGTCTGGATGAAGCCATTGATTGTCTTCGTGATGTAGGTCTACTTCCATTTGTGACAGACAAAGAGCACTGGAATGAAGAGCTGCTGCTGCAATTCTATGCCACCCTCCACATCTCTGGATTCAATAAGGATATCAAGACTTGGACCCTTCACTGGATGACAGGTGATGTACACCATGAAGCTTCTGCCCAAGATCTTCTAGAGCTCACAAATCTGCCTGCTCCTGGTGATATCTATGAACCTGGCTGTGAAGCCTATGATCGAGCTGTGGAGAGTATCTTTCAGAAGCCAGAGCCAAACATGACTCAGATGCTCACCATGATGAAGCCACTGCCTGTTGAAGCTGATTGTCCCAAGGAGTTTCTTGTCAATGAGCTCCAGTACTTGCCTCGCACTATCTATCATATTCTAAGGCATACATTATGGCCTCTCAAGGGGCACTCCTCGTCGAGCACGGTTGAAGGTGCTATGAAGACAATGCTTTACAATATCATCTATGGCATCAGATTCAACACCAACGACTTCTTCATCAGATAGTTAGCTGCATCTGGCATGGACCTATTTGGCCTCAAGATTTATGCTCCCTGGACAATGCGCCTCATCAAGATTCTCTCTTCTGTGCAATATCAACCATCAAGCCGAAACCATCACATTTTTCTGCCTGAGATTGCACCTGTTGAAGACATCTATCCAGCTGCGGCTAAGACTCCAGTGGTCAAAGTTCCTGGCTCTCACAGCGGTGCTGCGCATATTGAAGCTATCCATATCCCCTATCCCCAATTCCACTTCAGCTGGTCATCTCACTGGTCAGTTTCGCCAGCCACGTGAAGCCAATAATGAAGCCACCACAAGCACTGTGCCTCCAAGACCTCAAAAGCGTGCGCAAGTCTTAACCGAGAGAGAGCTTCTTGTTTTTCTTCATCAGAAGCAAGACAAGCATCATGACTGGCTTAAAAGCCAAATGAGGAGCCTCATGACTGATCTCAACAGAGTGCGCAATCTTTCCACCAAGAATGCGTTTGTTGCACATGAAGCCAGCCGCCGGGCTTGGAAGAGTCTCACACTACTCTGCTCTGAAGATGACCTTGCTGCCGATGGCTTCAAGGAAGGCTTCAAATTCGACTCCAAGCCTCCTGCTACAGCGAAGTGGCATGCTACACCATCTCTTGAAGACTCCGACTACTCTTCTTCAGCGCCAACTCTCGTCGCACGGGTTGTTGATGAGGAAGATGACGCTACCTCTCCACCAATGGCTTCACTGCATCAAGACGCTGCATCAAGCCCCTCTGCTCCACCCAACTCCACCATCGACCCGGCTGCCCCAACATCTTCATCGCCTCCACGGGACGCGTAGACACCCTGTGTCTTCACACCTTTTTGGTCAGTTGTTGACAAAAGGGGGAGAAGCATATGGGTTGTTAGTCTTCAAGCGGGCAAATTGGGCTGGGCTTGATATATTTTGCTAAGTTTACAACTCTCGTTCTTAAACATTTGGTTTTGGGTTGTAAAACTTAAGTCCTGATGGACGTCTGCTACACTCGCTGTGTTTGGCTACTGTTAATACGCTACTTAACCTTGATATTATGCGCATGAAGTCATTCCGCAGACACCCATATTTCATTGTGCATGTCATTATCTTCAATTTATTTTGCATGCACATGTTGTGATTTCATGAATAGAGGGAGATCTCCACAAAGTCGAACCTGCCATGTGCATTTGCATTCAAAGGCAAATTACTTATATGCACATCTTCAGGGGGAGCCCCTTCCACTTCATGAAGCCAAACCATCTGTACCTTAACTTCACCTATTTTTATCCCCGTTGAAAACTTCAACCAGTTTGTCATCAATCACCAAAAAGGGGGAGATTGTAAGTGCTTCTAGTGCCACCCCTTGTTGGTTTTGGAGTATTGAAGACAAACTTGGTTGTGGGACTAATGTGTTTGTGAGATTCACAGGAGAACACAGGTAGAAGTCCCTATTGAATCGGTTTACCCATCGAAGATGACCCCTAAAAATGTATGAAGACATTGAAGACAATGGTGATTCACGAAGACATTCGTGCTGAAGATATTGGTTCATGAAGACATTCATCGAAGACAATGAAGCTTGAAAACATAGTCTTTTCGTAGTTTCATTTTCTTATTTCTTGAGTCATAGGAACCACCGAACTATCAAGTGGGGTCGAGGTAAACGAAGTCAGAAACTGACGTGATGCTCAACCTAAAATCTTATGTCTTCAAGCGAAGACAAATGAGAGAAAATCTCTTCCAGAGTTGGTTGAGTCAGCTTTGCTTGTAGCCCAAGTAAAGTTGCCGCGTGGGTTTAAATTCTGACTGTTGGACACGTGTCAGTTCCTAAATGACCAAGGGTCACTTCGGACATATCACATCGGGTTGCCCCCTGGCTATAAATAGCCACCCCCCTCCACCATAAATTGGTGGCTGCTCCGAGTTAGTGCACGGCTTTTGTCGTTTGAGAGTAACCCACCTCGAAGCCTTTGAGAGAGAAACCTTGCGAGGTCAAAACCCAAAACACCCAGAGCCCAAAGTGATTGAGCATCACTGAAGACATTTTGTTCTAAGTGAACTGAAGACTTATTACACTTGAAGACTGTGATCTTCCAGTCGGTTAGGCGTCACGTTCTGAGCATCCAAGAGTCATTGTGGATTGCCGGTGAACGAAGTCTGTGAAGGTTTGGAAGTCTACCTTGAAGACTTACCAGAGTGATTGGGCGAGGTCTAAGTGACCTTAGGTCTAAGTGACCTTAGCTCAAGGGGAATAAGGTGAAGACGCGGTCTTCTGAGTTCAATCTCAGCCTCCCTAACCAGACGTACAACTGTCAGAGGAGTTGGAACTGGTCAAACAAATCATTGTCTTCCCCAAGCTCCTGGTTCTATCCTTACTCTTCCTTACTTACTGTTTTGAACTGTGAAACCTTTGCATGCTTGCTTGTGTTTGAAGATATTCCCTGAAGCCATTCATCTGTTTACTAATTTATCTTCATGCTTCTTGGGTTTATGTTCAATGCATGCTTGTATGTATGATGTCTATGCTTGTCATATATGTTCATTGTATTGATAGGCTTTGCTAGTTCTCATCCTGCTTCCGCTTTCTTCGAAGACATTGCCTGTTTTCGAAGCCTTTCATAAGAATCTCCTATTCACCCCCCTCTAGTCGATAACTAGCACTTTCACTACATCAACGTCAGGGAAAACCACTGAAACCAGGTAACTGCAGGTGCTGACGATGAGTGCTCACGGCAGAAAGGTCCTGCGCTCCGTGATTACTCTGATGCAGAACCTGATCTCGAACTGGGAGGAGAGGTCCACGTGCGGGTGTGCGACCTCCAACAGCAGGCCAATCGATACCTGCAGGCATCTGAGTCCTGCGCGGGTAAAGGATGTACTCTGGATGTATCCCTGCCCGGACAGTTGGTAGCAACTGTGTCATAGCCTCGTAGAGACGTGCGCGAGTGGCGTATAGCTCGACGACAAGAGCTCGGGCAGTGCGATCCAGAGCCTCAGTGTGCTGTATCAAGACTTGCGGGTCATATCGACGTGGCACGTAAGGAGCGCGGACAGCAGTGTAGTATCCAGTCTCATCTCCCGCAGGGGCATACGGGATGTATCTGAACTCGAAGTCATCCAAATGACTATGCTCGCCACGAAGACGTGCGACAGCAGAATGGGTAGTGTCATGGACTGCCATATCAATCGTCACGCCGATACCGTGAAAAGTGTGTAACTCAGTGACGGAGTCATCCTGCTGATCAAAGATACGAACATCGGCATGGTACTGCTCCTGGTTAAACTCGCGGAAATCCTCGTAAACCATGTACTCGGGGTACCAGCGGTAGCCCAATCTGGTCAGGAGGGCGATCAGGATAGTTGGAAAACCAGGCGCATCATGAGCCCAAGTCCGAAGTACAAGCTGTGTCGCAGGACGCGGCGGAAACAAGCGATCCATCTGAAACAGAGGAAATTTCAAGATTGTCAAATGACAGTGAGTGAATTCTTGCATCGTGCATTCAAGGAAGTAATTTGCAGATAATCAAAGCCCCGGGTGGATGTGATCACGAGAACCTAGAGTCAGAGTTAGTAAAATTTTAACCCGAATATAAGAGAGATCAGAGTCCCAGAGTAAAGGTGCGGAATAAAAGATCCTAATCCCATCCATTTGCGATGTAAGCCCGTAAGCTACACAACAATGTTAGTAAAATAGTTTTTGAAAGACTAGACTCAACTTCGACCAACGAATCGGAAGGGGGCTTCCTACAGGTAGTCGGCTCTGATACCAGCTTGTGGTGCCCCTGCTCGACCGTGCACTAATCATACACGCAAACGTGCACGATCGAGATCAGAGACTCACGGGAAGATATCACAACACAACTCTAAACACAAATTTAAACATAAATCTTCATAATACAAACCAGGGGTCACGAGGACTCGAATACATAAGTCATACAAACAAATATTATCTGGGTACAGACGTAGTTAGTCAAGTTTGCCTTAAGAAGGCTAGCATAACAGCGACACTGATCGAAAAGGTGAAGGCCTCCTGCCTAGGGCCTCCAAACTTCTCCTGGTCAGCGGGCTCATTGTAGTAGTAGGTGCCTCCGGGGATCTCCTGCTCCTGGTCTCCATCGTCTGATCACAGCAACCGGGTAGGGGAAAAGAGATAGCAAAGCAACCGTGAGTACTCATCCAAAGTACTCGCAAGACTTACTTCAGAACTATACTAAGTATGCATCAGTATCAAAGGAATGGGCTATATCTTTGGTCTAAACTGCAGAAATGCCAGAACAGAGGGGGAAGGGCCTAGCCTATCGAAGACTAGCATCTTGAAGCAATCTTGCAGCATCAGAAGAGAATAGAACACAGCAGCATATAATAATAAGTATATATTAGCAATGCCCTGAGATCCTTCCTCGACTACCCTGCGAGAAAGTGATCCCGAGAGCAGTAGTAACAGTTTAACATTGTAACGGTATCCATTCATAGTAGTAGTAGATCAGGATACAACTCCGAGCGTCCTGTTACCATGGACACGGCTATTCGAATAGATTACTTCCCTGCAGGGGTGCACTACTATTACCCAACACGCTCGATTACATCTAGCCGGACACACTTGCTGGGTAATGCCTGGCCTCGGGTAATCGACACGCCGTAGACCAACCTAGACTCTCCAGAGAGGTCAACACACCGGTCTAAATCCTAAGTGCGAAGGGGTCTTGGTCCCATCGCCCTCTGCACTCCTACACGTTGCGTGGCTGGTCAGGGCCCAGGCGCGACACTGTATCCACAAGTGACGTAACCAGCCCACCCCAACGGTCAACCCGCATCTCTGAACTGTGACATCTGGATCACTTTCGGAAGGTACGTACGACATAGAGGGCCCCATTAAACCATTCTCCCGCGTGCTGGTAGTGCGTATAGGCTAGCGGCCAACTCAGATCAAATACCCAAATCCGTTAGGCGTGTTTTAGTAGCTCGCAGAGACGAACAGGGTTCCTGTCGCTCCGACTTGGTAACACGGGGACCACGACCAGGGACCAGGCCCACCTCTCTCCTAGGTGGTCTCCACCTGCCCTGTCGTTCCGCCACAATATCACTCGCGGGTACCATTGGGTTCAACCCGTCTTGTTTCATTATCTCACGGGCACTCTTGGAGCCGGCCCGACTTTAATAGTTTAAAAGTATTGCAGTATTGTAACATTTCCGTGATCATCACCCAGAGTGATCACGGCCCGATAACAAGCCTGGCAAACGGCCAAGGGTGAAGGGCCAGCTGATGAAACATAGCATACCTAACTAAGCATCATAGGATAGCAGGTAAGGTATCAATAGCAGGCGACGAAATCAGGCTATGCATCAGAATAGGAGCTATCGGAATATCAATAGAAGCAATTCTAATGCAAGCATAAGAGAGAAAGAGTGGGCGATATCTGGATGATCAAGGGGGTTTTGCTTGCCTGGAAGCTCTGCTGAAGGGGTCTGGTCGTCGACGACGTAGTCGTACTCGGCAGTGTCGTCGGCAGTCTCGGGGTCTATCCGGAGAGAAGGAGGGGGAAGAAACAGTAAATATACGGCAACAAATGCAACAGGGATGCATGACATGTCAACATGCTGTGCTAGGGGTGTTCTAATGCAGTGCTAGGTATTTTGGTCGGAGCGGGAAAACATCCGGGAGTGTTTCCCCGCTCCGGGTGTTTATCGGTTAGACGATCCGGAGGGGAAAGTTCCATGTTCATCATGTTAGAGGGGTGTGGCAGGTATGTGGGTGGTATAAACAGGTTCGTTATATTTTTCTGATCATTTTTCATATATAAATTATTTTCATCCGAGTTACGGTTTATTTTATATGATTTTTCAAAGTTTTAAATATTTTCTGGAATTTGTTTTAATTACTTAATTCGTCAGAAAAAGAAATATGACGTCATCATGGCGTCATCAATGCGTCAGCGGTCAACTAACCAGTTGACCAGTCAACGGGGCCCACGGGGGACCCACTGGCAGTGACTGGGCGCTGCCCAGTCAGCTGTTGACTGGGTCAACTGGGCCCATGGGGCCCTTTGCCAGTGACCCAGAGGGGTCCACATGGCGGTGCCACGTCGGCCGGCCGGCGTTTAAAACCCGGTGACCACGATTTGCGGTGGCGGCCACGGGACGGCGTCGGGTTTCGCCCACAGAGGGTCTCCGGGCCCGTGCGATGGCGCGTTCGAAAGCTGGGTCTGTGCTGCGGCGAATGACGGTGGTGCCCTGGCCGGAGGCGGCGTGCAGCGACGGCGGCGGGCTCGCAAGCGGCGGCCGGAGCTCGGGCGATGCGGGTTAGCGGCAGCAGCGCATATGCGGACGAACTAAACGGCCTGGGAGGCTCTACGCGACGCGGCGAAGTCATTGGACATGCGCGTGTCACCAAATGGTCACCGGAGTAACGCCGGCGACCAAAGGAGGCGGCGGCGTGCTCAGCCACGGTGGGATCGGGCGCTAGAGCCCACGAATGAGGGCGTGGAGTGAGGGGGAAGGAAGGGGTGCTCACTGGGCGCCTGCAGATGTGCTCAGTGGGCTCGGGGGAGGCTCGGAGTGGCCGAAACGACGGCGGCGATCTGCGGTGGTCCGAGATAGACGACGATGGCGATCTGGTGATGCAGGGCTCCCTGGCTCACGCTGGTTGTCCGAGAGGAAGTAGTCGAGGCCGGCAGATCGATCTGGCACGAAGACGAGGCGAGGCGGCGGCGGTGGCTACGTGGGTGAGCTCGCAACGGCGTCGGCCGCGTCGGCCATGGAGGGGGAGGAAGCAGTGGCGCGAGGAAGGAGGGGATAAGGACTGGGGGCTGTCCCCAGGCGCCGTGGTGGAGCTCTTATCTACCCACGAACCGCTGTAGCGACACGGAGGCGACCATGGCGCGGCTGCGACGGCGCTCTGCCTCGGTCGCTCGCGCGCGCGCTGACATGGGGATGAGAGAGAGAAGGGAGACGACTAGGGTGGGCTGGGCCTAGCACTGTGGACTAGAGCCCAGTGCCACAGTGCCCTTTTTCCTTTTCTTTTCTTCTACTTTTATTTCTTTTTCTCTTTGAAAAATGTTTGGCCACCATTTCACTTTTGTAAAATATGAGACTTGGCTCAATAAATACCATACAATATTTACCACTGCCAGAAAAAGGTTTGGAGGCAAAATGATTTCATTTGGGATTAAATGGGCTGTGTTTGCTACTGTTTTGGGTTGCTAGTTTTCAAGTAATCAAACAAGTGATGTGGTTTTTCTTATTTATAATTACCTATGAAATATTTGCTAAATGATGGACTATTTTTCATACAAGTTTGTAGCTTTTAAAATTTCACTTGCTATTTGAATTTTGAATTGAAGTGGAATTTCAAATGAGATATAATTCAAAGAGGATCAAGCCTTGTTAACCATGGTGACTTGGCATTATCAAAAGGGTGATCACTGTAGTTAATACATGGGGGTGTTACAAGATGAAATTCCCATGTGTCCTCGAGAACGCTTTGCTTATTATAAGAGATCGTTCCGGCCTGTCCTTTGCTACAAAAAGGATTGGGCTACCTTGCTGCACTCTTTGTTACTATTGCTACTTGTCACTTGTTACAAATTATCTTGCTATCAAACTACTCGTTACCGATAAATTCAGTGCTTGCAGAAAATACCTTGCTGAAAACCGCTTGTCATTTCCTTCTGCTCCTCGTTGGGTTCGACACTCTTACTTATCGAAAGGACTACGATTGATCCCCTATACTTGTGGGTCATCAGGGGTAATCATAAGTGGGAGGCTTGTTCAAGTAAGAACAGCACCCAAGCACCGGTCCACCCACATATCAAATTATCAAAGTAGCGAACGCGAATCAAACAAACATGATGAAAGTGACTAGATGAGAATTCCCATGTGTCCTTGAGAACTCTTTGCTTTATATAAGAGACCGTTCCGAGTTGTCCTTTGCTGTAAAAAGGATTGGGCCACCTTGCTGCACTTTATTATACTTGTTACTTGTTACTTGTTACGAATTATCTGGCTATCGAAACTATCTGTTACCACTACTTTCATTACTTGCAGAGAATACCTTGCTGTAAACCGCTCGTCATTTCCTTCTGCTCCTCATTGGGTTCGACACTCTTACTTATCGAAAGGACTACGATTGATCCCCTATACTTGTGGGTCATCAAGACTCTTTTATGGCGCCGTTGGAATTTGGTAAGGAAACATTTATATTACATGCTGAAATTTACTGTCACTTGTCACTATGGAAAGTAATCCTTTGAGGAGTTTGTTCGGGGTATCTTCACCTCAACCGGAAGCATTGAGAGTTGCCCCTCAACCTACTGAACCTACTGAAAATATTTATTATCAAATTCCTTCGGGTATGATAGAGAAACTGCTAGCTAATCCTTATGCAGGAGATGGAAAGGTACATCCTGATATGCACTTGATATATATAGATGAAATTCGTGCATTGTTTAAGCTTGCAGGTTTATCCAAGGATGGAGTTAATAGGAAGGTATTCCCTTTATCTTTGGATAGAAAGGCATTGACATGGTATAGGCTATGTGATGATACTGGAACATGGGATTGGAACCGGTTGAAGCTGGAATTTCACCAGAAGTTTTATCCTATGCATTTGGTTCATCATGATCGGAATTATATATGGCCTCGTGAAGGAGAAAGTATCGCTCAAGCTTGGGGGAGGCTTAAGTATATGTTGCATACATGCCCCAATCATGAGCTCTCAAGAGAAATAATTATTCAAAACTTTTATGCTCGGCTTTCTCATAATGATCAATCCATGCTCGATACTTCTTCTACTGGTTCCTTTATGAAGAGGACTATTGAATTCAAATGGGATCTTCTGGAAAGAATTAAGCGCAACTCTGAAGATTGGGAAATCGACAAAGGTAAAGAATCAGGTATAAACCTTAAGTTTGATTGTGTTAAATCTTTTATGGAAACTGATGCTTTTCATAAGTTTAGTAATAAGTATGGACTTGACTCTGAGATAGTAGCCACATTTTGTGAATCTTTTGCTGCTCATGTTGATCTCCCTAAGGAGAAATGGTTTAAGTTTCATCCACCTATTGAATTAAATGAAGAACCTGTTAGTGTTAAGGAAGAAACAATTGTTTACAATGTTGATCCAGTTGTGCCTACTGCTTATATTGAGAAACCCACTTTCCCTGTTAGGATTAAGGAACATGCTAAGGCTTCAACTGTGGTTAATAAAAGTAATATTAGAGCACCTAGACCTTCTAAATAGATAAATTTTGAACCTAATATTGCAATGGTTAAAGATCTTTTGCTTGATAATATTGATGGACATGTCATATATTTCTGTGATGAATTAGAATTGCTAAGCCAGACACTAAAGATAAAAACAAACCCGTAATTGGCATGCATGTTATTTCTGTTAAGATTGGAGATCATTGCTATCATGGTTTATGTGATATTGGTGCTAGTGTGAGTGCTATTCCTTTTACTCTCTATCAAGAAGTCATGAATGATATTGCACCTGTTGAGATTGAAGATATTGATGTCACTATTAAGCTTGCAAATAGAGATACTATTACACCACTTGGGATTGTTAGAGATGTTGAAGTCTTATGTGGTAAGATCAAATACCCTACTGATTTTCTTGTTCTTGGATCACCACAAGATGATTTTTGTCCCATTATATTCGGTAGACCTTTCTTGAATACAGTAAATGCTAAGATTGATTGCAACAAAGAAACTGTCAGTGTTAATTTTGGTGATGTGTCCCATGAATTTAATTTCTCCAAGTTTCGTAGACAACCTCATGATAAAGAATTATCCAATAAGGATGAAATTATTGGTCTTGCTTCTATTGATGTGCCTCCTACTGATCCTTTAGAACAATACTTGCTAGACCATGAAAATGATATGCATATGAATGAAAGAAATGAAATAGATGAATTGTTCTTTAAGCAAGCACCTATTCTTAAACATAACTTGCCTATTGAAACTTTGGGGGATCCTCTTCCACCAAAAGAGTGATCCTGTGTTTGATTTGAAGCAATTACCTGGTACACTTAAATATGCTTATCTTGATGAAAAGAAGATATATCCTGTTATTATTAGTGCTAACATTTCAGAGCATGAAGAAAAGAGATTACTTAAAACTCTGAGGAAGCATCGTACTGCTATTGGATATACTCTTGATGATCTTAAAGGCATTAGTCCCACTCTATGTCAGCATAAAATTCATATGGAGCCAGATGCTAAACCAGTCGTTGATCACCAAAGAAGATTAAATTCTAGAATGAAGAATGTGGTAAGGACTGAAATATTATAGCTTCTGGAGGCAGGTATAATCTATCCCATAGCTGATAGTAGATGGGTAAGTCATGTTCATTGTGTCCCTAAGAAAGGGGGTATTACCGTTGTTCCTAATGATAAAAATGAACTTATCCCACAAAGAATTGTAACCAGTTATAGAATGGTAATTGATTTCAGAAAATTGAATAAAGCTACTAGGAAAGATCATTACCCCTTGCCTTTTATTGATCAAATGTTAGAAAGATTATCTAAGCATACACACTTTTGCTTCTTAGATGGTTATTCTAGTTTCTCTCAAATACCTGTATCACCAGAAGATCAAGAGAAAACCACATTTACTTGTCCTTTTTGAACTTATGCTTATCGTCGTATGCCTTTTGGTTTATGTAATGCACCTGCTGCCTTTCAAAGATGTATGACTGCTATATTCTCTGACTTTTGTGAAAAGATTGTTGAGGTTTTCATGGATGATTTCTCCGTTTACGGAACTTCTTTTGATGACTGCTTGAGCAACCTTGATCGAGTTTTGCAGAGATGTGAAGAAACTAATCTTGTCTTGAATTGGGAGAAGTGCCACTTTATGGTAAATGAAGGTATAGTCCTTGGGCATAAAATTTCTGAAAGAGGTATTGAAGTTGATAAAGCTAAAGTTGATGCTATTGAGAAAATGACATGTCCTAAAGATATCAAAGGTATAAGAAGTTTCCTTGGTCATGCTGGTTTCTATAGAAGGTTTATAAAAGACTTCTCTAAAATTTCTAGGCCTCTTACTAATCTCTTGCAAAAAGATGTTCCATTTGTTTTTAATGATGATTGCGTAGAAGCCTTTGAAATACTTAAGAAAGCCTTAATATCTGAACCTATTGTTCAACCACCTGATTAGAACCTACCCTTTGAAATTATGTATGATGATAGTGATTATGCTGTTGGTGCTGTTCTAGGACAAATAGTTGATAAGAAATTGAACGTTATTCATTATGCTAGTAAAACTCTATACAGTGCTCAAAGAAACTATGCTACTACTGAGAAAGAATTTGTAGCAGTTGTGTTTGCATGTGATAAATTCAGATCTTACATTGTTGGTTCTAAAGTAACTATTCACACCGATTATGCTGCTCTTAAATACCTTATGGAAAAGAAAGATGTTAAACCTAGACTTATTATTAGGTGGGTTCTTTTACTACAAGAATTTGATTTGCATATTATTGATAGAAAGGGGGCTGAGAATCCCGTAGCTGATAATTTGTCTAGAATGGAAAATGTTCTTGATGACCCACTGCCTATTGATGATAGTTTTCCTGATGAACAATTAGCTGTTATAAATGCTCCTCATAATACTCCTTGGTATGCAGACTATGCTAATTACATTGTTGCGAAATATATACCACCTAGTTTCACATACCAACAAAAGAAAAAGGTCTTCTTTGATTTAAGACATTACTTTTGGGATGACCCACATTTATATTAAGAAGGAGTAGAAGGTGTTATTTGACGTTGTGTACCTGAGCATGAACAGGAACAAATCCTACGGAAATGTCACTCAGAGGCATACGGAGGACACCATGCGGGAGACAGAACTGCACATAAGGTATTGCAATCTTGTTTTTATTGGCCTACTCTTTTCAAAGATGCACGTAAGTTTGTCCTCTCTTGTGATGAATGTCAAAGAATTGGTAATGTTGGTAGACGTCAGGAAATGCCTATGAATTATTCACTTGTTATTGAACCATTTGATGTTTGGGGTTTTGATTATATGGAACCTTTTCCTTCCTCTAATGGGTATACTCATATTTTAGTTGCTATTGATTACGTTACTAAGTGGGTAGAAGCTATTCCAACTAGTAGTGCTGATCATAACACTTCTATTAAAATGCTTAAAAAGTTATATTTCCGAGGTTTGGAGTCCCTAGATATTTGATGACTGACGGTGGTTCACATTTTATTCATGGTGCTTTCCGTAAATTGCTTGCTAAATATGATGTTAATCATAGAATTGCATCCCCTTACCATCCTCAGTCTAGTGGTCAAGTTGAATTAACTAATAGAGAAATAAAATTAATTTTGCAAAAGACCGTTAATAGATCCTGAAAGAATTGGTCTAAGAAACTTGATGATGCATTATGGGCTTACAGAACTGCTTATAAAAATCCTATGGGTATGTCTCCATATAAAATGGTCTATGGAAAAGCATGTCACTTACCTCTTGAACTAGAACACAAGGCATATTGGGCAATTAAAAAACTTAACTATGATTTTAAACTTGCCGGTGAGAAGAGGTTATTTGATATTAGCTCTCTAGATGAATGAAGAACACAAGCTTATGAAAATGCCAAGCTGCTTAAAGAAAAATTTAAAAGATGGCATGATGAGAGAATTCAAAAACGGGAATTCAAAGTAGGTAATCATGTTTTGTTATACAATTCTCGTTTAAGATTCTTTGCAGGAAAACTTCTCTCTAAATGGGAAGGACCATATATCATCGAAGAAGTTTATCGCTCCGGAACCATCAAAATAAACAACTCCGAAGGCACTAATCCGAGAGTGGTTAATGGGCAAAGAATTAAACATTATATCTTAGATACTCCCATCAATGTTGAAACCAATATTATTCAAACAATGATACCGGAAGAGCACATAGAAGAAACCTTCCGGAACGCTCCAGAACCCTGAAGAGGAGTAGGTATGTGGTATGGTAAGTAAACCAACTCTAAAACTTCCATAAAAGTACTTTGTGTTCGTTTTGGAATATATAAAAAAATAGGAAAATAATAAACAGTCCGAAAAGTGCACGAGGGAGCGACAAGCCTGGGGGCGCGCCCTACCCCCCAGGGCGCGCCTACCGAGCTTGTGGCTCCCCCGTGGACTTTCCTGACTCCGTTTTTCTTCCATATTACTTGTCATGCACGAAAAAATTCATTATATATACTCTCGGATGTTTTGACCACCGTATCGCATGTTTCTCCTCTGTTCTTGTTTTGGGCTGTTTTTCTGACAGATCTAGATCGCCATGGCGCCTCCAAGCTCGTTCAAGGACAAGTTCTACGAGAAGGTCATCAACCCGTACCTTCCGGAGGTGATGAAACACCCTCAAGCCATTGAAATGCATGAGGGGGTGCTTCACATCTAGGACGTTCAAGGGCCCAAGAAGACCGGGAGCGAGAAGGCCAGGCTGGAAGCGGTGGAACAGGAGATCTTCAAGTGTCAAGGGATGGTGGAGCGCGGACTCAATGCTAACCACTCCATGATCACAGAATTTGTTCGTGAGCACAAGGTGGACAGCAAGGACATTGGGAACGCCATCTTCAAGCTCAATGACCGGATTGATCATCTTCAGGCCCAAATTTATGACTTACAAAACCAAAATTTTGAGTATGAGGCCAAGATTAAAGGTATGATTTTAGCTGCAAGTTTCAGGACTTTGGAAACACGTTCATCCTTTTATGATGGGGAGCCTATGCCATGGAAGACGGAGGACAAGCCTATTACATCATCACCACCAACACCGAAGAAGGAGAATTGAGTACATGGGTATGGGCACCACTCTTGGCTTGTGCCAAGCTTGGGGGAGGTGCCCCGGTATCGTATCACCATCACTTTTATCATCATTATCTATCTTAGTTCGATCCTTAGTTATTTCATGATTTAGAAGAATAAAGTTTTAGTATGATTTAGTTTCTAGTGCTTGCTTTGTGATCTATCTATCTATGTAATCGAGTGTGAGAGTTATATAATAAAGAGTAGTTTGAGTTGAGTTATTTTACTTTTCTTGATCCAATTCTAGAAATAAAATAAAAAGAATAAAGAAAAGAGACATCATTTGCTAATCCCATGGGGAGTGATGACTTCACATAAAAAAAGTATAATTGATAAAACTTGTTGGAAGTTGACAAGCATAGCATTGGTCATTGTTGCAATTCATGAAAAAGGAATAAAGGAAGAGAGGTCTCACATATAAATATACTATCTTGGACATCTTTTATGATTGTCAGCCCCCATTAAATATTCTATGTCAAATAGTTGACGTTAGACAAGGAAGACAATGTAATGAGCTATGTTTGCTTATATTCACATAGAAGTTATATTGTTTTGGATCCTCTAACATGTGGTGCTTGCCTCCTATCTTTTGCTAGCCAAAATTCTGTACTAACTAGAGATACTACTTGTGCATCCAAAAACCCTTAAACCCAGTTTCATGTCATGAGAGTCCACAATATCTACCTATGAATTGAATAAGATCCTTCAAGTAAGTTGTCATCGGTGCAAAAGCAATAAAAATTGCTCCTAAATATGTATGATCTTTTATTGTAAGGAAAAATAAGCTTTGTACGATCTTGTGATGGTGAAGAAATAAAAGCGATAGACTGCATAATAAAGGTCGCTATCACAAGGGGCAATATAAAATGACATTCCTCTACATTAAGAGCTTGCACATCCAAAAATAAAAAGCGCATGACAACCTTTGCTTCCCTCTGCGAAGGGCCTATCTCTTATTTTTATGTATTTACTTTCATGCAAGAGTCAATAGTATTCTCCTCTATTCCGTTTTTTATTTTCTCTCTTGGAAAACATCATGTGGTGGGGAAATATCCAGACATATATCCAGTTGAATGTAGGTGATCACGAGTTATTATTGTTGACATTACCCTTGAGGTAAATACGTTGGGAGGCAAAATTATAAGCCCTTATCTTTCTATGTGTCTAACTGAAACTTTTGCTCCATATGTATGCCGTGAGTGTCAGCAATCATAGAAGACTAAATGATAGTTGAGTATGTGAACTTGCTAAACAAAAGCTCTTACATAGACTCTTTCTGATAATATGATGAATTGCAATTGCATCAATGACTGAGATCATAGTTTGTTAGTTTTCAACACGGTTTATGGGTACATACTTCATCTTGTGGATGAATTGTCACTTTGTTATGAGAAGTTTTATGATAATATATTGCTATTATAATAAAGATCATGATGCCTTCATGTCTGTATTTTGTTTTATCGACACCTCTCTCTCTAAACATGTGGTCATGATTATCGATTTCGGTTTTTCGCTTGAGGACAAGCGAGGTCTAAGCTTCGGGGAGTTGATATGTCCATTTTGCATCATGTTTTCCTATTGTTATTTATTTTGTTTTGGGTCATTATTTCACTTTATGATAGAATTCTTATGCCTTTTCTCTCTTATTTTGAAAGATTCACATGAAGAGGGAGATTGCCGGCAACTGGAATTCTGGACCGGAAAGGGGTAAAACGGAGATAGCTATTCTCAAACGATAAAGGCCAACACTTGGAGGATACAAACACCTAGGACCTAAAAAACAAAACTAGCAAGGCAAATAAGATCCAAAAGGAGAACCAAACCTCCACAAAGAGAGGAGGGGCGGTGGCCGAAGCCACCTATGTTTGAATCAATTGGTATGGCACCGCGAAGATTTTAACCTTGGGCCCATGACCAAAACTCATCTTTGAAGCACAAGTACCATCAAAAATGGCTAATGTGAAAGATTGGGTTTATTTATGCATAATAGGGGGAGGGAGAGTTCATTGAGAGAACAACACTCCCCCTAAATCCATGCCTACATCTAGAACAAGATAATCATGATGAATGCGGTGGGGTGTGACGAGATTCAAGACACGTTGCTCGAATCAATGATATTTAGCTCATGCCTTAACTCGCGAAATCTTGCTTCATCCAATGGCTTCGTGAAAATATCCGCTAGTTGCTCTTGAGTTCCAACATGAATAATATCAATATCTCCACGCTTGACGTGATCCCGGATGAAATGATGACGAATCTCAATGTGCTTCGTCTTGCTATGTTGCACCGGATTGTAGGAGATCTTGATTGCACTTTCATTGTCACAGAAAAGAGGCACTTTGTCACAAGTGACACCGTAATCCTTTAAAGTTTGCCTCATCCATAGCAATTGTGCACAACAACTTGCGGCGGCTACATACTCGGCCTCGGTGGTGGAGAGAGACACACAATTTTGCTTCTTCGAAGACCAACTCACCAAAGAGCGGCCAAGGAATTGGCACCCTCCGGAGGTTGACTTCCTATCCACACGGTCTCCCGCCCAATCCGAGTCCGAATATCCCATGAGATCAAAGCTTGCTCCTTTGGGGTACCATAAGCCAAAGTTTGGGGTATGAGCCAAATATCGAAAGATTCACTTGACTGCCACAAAGTGACTTTCCTTAGGCGCGGCTTGAAACCGTGCACACATTCCCATACTTAACATGATATCCGGCCTAGATGCACAAAGGTAAAGCAAGGATCCAATCATGGAATGGTATACCTTTTGATCCACCGCTTTACCATTGGGATCAATGTCGAGTTGGCACTTGGTAGGCATTGGAGTCTTGGCCGGTTTGACATCTTCTAGCTTGAATCTCTTGAGCATGTCTTGGGTATATTTGGCTTGGTTGATGAAGGTTCCTTCTCTTCTTTGCTTGACTTCGAACCCAAGAAAGAACTTCAACTCTCCCATCATAGACATCTCAAACTTCTCGGTCATGAGTGCGGCAAACTCATCATTGAAAGCTTTGCTAGGAGAACCAAAGATAATATCATCAACATATAGTTGGCATATGAACAAATTCCCTTTAACCCTCTTAGTAAAAAGAGTGGGATCGATTATCCCAATTTCAAACCTACGGTCTTGCAACAACTCGGTAAGGTGCTCATACCACGCACGTGGGGCTTGTTTAAGGCCATAGAGTGCCTTATCGAGCTTGTATACATGATTGGGGAACTTGGGATCCTCGAACCCCGGGGGTTGTTTGACATATACCAACTCATTAAGAGGACCATTAAGAAATGCACTCTTCACATCCATTTGCTGCAACTTAAAATCATGATGAGAAGCATATGCAAGCAACATACAAATAGATTCAAGACGAGCAACGGGAGCAAAGGTTTCACCGTAGTCTATACCCTCGACTTGGGAGTAGCCTTGTGCCACCAATCTTGCCTTGTTTCGAGTGACAACACCGTTCGTATCTTGCTTGTTCTTGAATATCCATTTGGTTCTAATGACATTATGATTCTCCGTTGGCCTTGGCACCAATGTCCACACCTTGTTGCGCTCGAAGTTGTTGAGTTCATCATGCATGGCTTCAAGCCAATCCGTGTCCTCGAGCGCTTCATGTACCTTTTGGGATTCAACACAAGAAACAAACGCGTGATGCTCACAAAAGTTTGTCAATTGTCTGCGAGTGGTTACCCCCTTATTTAAGCTTCCATAAACACTCTCCAAGACATGTTGTTGATGCTTGAGTTTGGAGGCAATCTTGGCGGCACGACGCTCCAATAGTTCCTCCGAGGTTACTTGAGGAGGATCATCTTGAGCAGCTTGAGCGTCATCTTGAGCTTGCTCTTGATCTTGAGTTTGCACTTGATCTTGAGCTTGCTCGGTGTCATGATCTTGATCTTGGGCATCATTTGGTGCATCACCATCATCTTGAGGTTGATCTTGCCCTTGATCTTGATCACTAGGTTGAGGGCCTTCGGTTTGTTCTTCGGAAGCGTGTGGGTCAATGGTTGGTGATGGCTCCACTTGCGTAGAGCATTGTCCTTCTCCTTCGGCCACAAGGGGTTCCTCAATGGGGAGTATTTGACCAATCCCCATTCTTCTTATGGCTTGGGGAGGAATTTCATCACCTACATCACAAAGACCACTTTGCTCCACTTGGGAGCCATTATTTTCATCAAACTCTACGTTACACGTCTCCTCAATAAGTCTGTTGGACTTGTTGAGGACACGGTAAGCATGAGAGTTTGTAGCATAGCCAACAAATATGCCCTCTTGAGCTCTAGATTCGAATTTAGACAAACGTGTACCTTTCTTGAGAATGAAACACTTACACCCGAACACTCGAAAGTACTTGAGGTTGGGCTTGTTACCGGTAAGTATCTCATAAGGAGTCTTGTTCAAGCCTTTGCGGAGGTAGAGCCGATTGGATGCATGACATGCGGTGTTGATGGCTTCGGCCCAAAAGTTGTACGGAGACTTGAATTCCACCATCATGGTCCTCGCCGCGTCCATCAACGTCCGGTTCTTCCTCTCCGCTACACCATTTTGTTGAGGGGTATATGGTGCGGAATATTGATGCTTGATCCCCTCATCACTAAGGAACTCATCCAAGGTGTAGTTCTTGAACTCGGTGCCATTGTCACTTCTAATCATCAATATTTTTGCCTCATGTTGACGTTGAGCTTCATTGGCAAAGTCGATGACGGTTTGTTGGGTCTCGCTCTTCCTCTTGAAGAAATATACCCAAGTGTATCTTGAATAGTCATCCACAATCACCAAGCAATACTTTCTTCCCCCAAGACTATCAAAGGATGGAGGTCTAAAGAGATCCATGTGAAAGAGCTCCAAGGGCCTCTTCGAGTAGATGATAGTCGTGGGTCGGTGAGCCGTCTCATGTAGCTTTCCTTCGATACAAGCACTGCAAGCACGATCTTTGGCAAAGCTCACATTTGTTAGTCCACGAACGTGATCCCCTTTGAGGAGACTTTGCAAAGATCTCATATTGACATGGGCTAGTCGGCGATGCCAAAGCCACCCCACATCAACTTTAGCCATTAGGCAAGTCGCGGTCTTAGTGGGTCACTCCGAGAAGTTAACCACATAGAGACCGTTCTCGACATGTCCAACAAAAGCTACTTTAAGAGTCCTGCTCCACAAAAGGGCCACGGTATCAAGATCAAAGAATGTGGCAAAGCCCATAAGTGCAAGCTGATGAACGGAAAGCAAATTGTATGCAAGGGTCTCAACAAGCATGACTTTCTCAATTGATAAATCATGAGAAATCACAACCTTGCCAAGACCCAATACCTTAGATGTTGAGGCATCACCGAATTGAACATGAGTGGGCATAGATGAACTTGGTTGCACGTCCACCACCAAATGCTTGCTCCCGGTCATATGATTTGTTGCTCCACTATCGAGCAACCATGATCCTCCACCGGAAGCAAACTCCTACAAGAGATCAATGCTTGGTTTTAGGTACCCATTCTTGAATGGGTCCTTTGATGTTAGTAACAAGGGTCTTAGGAACCCAAATAGACCATTCAATGTACTCATAATAAGAACCAACAAATTTGGCATAAACATGCCCATCACTAGCATGGCATAAAACATAAGAAGGGTTAAAATCACCGGCTTTGTTCGCTGGAGTGGGATTGCCCTTCTTGACATTTCAACCCACCACCTTGTTCTTCTTCTCCTTATGAGCACCCTATCCCTTCTTGACAAATACCTCTTTGAGAGGGAGAGGTTTCTTGGTCTTGTTGTTCTTCTTCTTCTTTGACTTGGGTGCAAACCCGAGCCCTTCCTTTGCCACAACCTCCTTTTGATTGCTCAAAAGGTCATTGAGGTTCTTCTCACCTTGTATGCAAGTCACAAGGCCTTTCTCAAGTTGCTCTTTCAACTTGGCATTCTCCTCCACAAGATGCTCATGCTGACAACAAGGGTTAGTAGCATTGGCATTATCAATTAAAACAAAAGGAGGACAAGTGGCTATTTCCTTAGTGAGCTTTGCTTGGAGTTGATCATGAGACTCCTTGGGAGTGGCATGTGCACCTTTCAAGGCCTTGTGAGCCTTGTCAAGTAGCACAAACTCCTCCTTGAGTCTAGCATGGCCAACCCCAAGCTCAGCATTCTCGGATTTAAGCACATGAGCAAGAGCTTGAGCATGATCATGATCTTTCTTTAGTTGAGCAAAGCCAACGTTTTGTGACTCCTCAAGAGCCGAACGAAGACCTCGCTCTTCCTCAAGAGCGATGGAAAGATCCGCAATTTCATCGGCATAGTCACGACTATGGCCTTCCAAGTTAATGATGTTCTCCTCGTGAGACTCAATGATATCATTGGCCTCACCAAGTTGTTCCAAGAGAGCAACAAAGTGCTTCTTGGTCTCACCTTTGAGCTTACCCAAGAACTTGTCAAACTCATTCTCATCCACCTTCACCTCCTCTAGATCATCCACACAATCCAACAAAGAAGGATTAGGAGAGATGGAAGTTTTGATGTTGGAGGTTGAGGTTACCTTGTTGACGCCTCTTGCCATGAGGCACTTGGGGATGATGTTCTCATTGGGGGCATCGAAGAGGGACACCGAGGTTGGAGAAGAGGTGGCAATGGCCACGGTGGCCGTTGCTAACACTTCACCACTTATATCATCATCATCATCGGAGTTGTACTCTTCTTGTGCCACCAAGACCTTTGGAGGCACCTTCTTATTGAAATTGTTCTTGTTGGGGAAGGACTTGGCCTTGTCTTTGCGGATGAGCTTGCCACCATTGTCTTCCCTCTTCTCATATGGACAATCCACCACAAAGTGACTCACATTGCCACAATTGTAGCAAGTCCTTACTCATTGCTTGCCCTTTGAGTTGTTCTTGGAGGAGTTGGGCCTTGCGTTTCTCTTGTTGCCCCAAAATTGCCTTGACGCAAGAGCCATGTGCTCGTGGTAAGCATATTTGGTGTCTTCGGGGCAACTCTCTTCTTCTTCCTCTTCTTCTTCTTCCGGAATCCCCTTGGCCTTCAAAGCAAGGTTGGGTGAGGCTTTCTTTGACCATTGGACATGAGCTAGAGCATTGTCGGCGGTCTTGTTCATGATGTTCATGGCAATAAACTCATCCAACACTTCACTTGAAGACAAGGTGTGGAAGTCCGGTCTTTGATGAATCACGGAGGACATTGCCTTGTTGAATGGCATGATGGCCTTGAGAAACTTGTGCTTGATCCAATTATCATCCGTATCCTTGCTCCCATGATCTTGAAGAGCGACCGCAAGAGTTGTCAATCTTCGGTAGAGATCCCGAGGATCCTCATCTTCATTCATCACAAACTCATCGGCCTCATCAAGCACCACCTCAAAGTTGGACCGTTGAATGCTTGAGCTCCCCTTGTACAAAGATATAATGTGTTCCCAACAATCCTTTGCATGGGAGAAGAGGCGCAAGTGAGCTAGATCTTCGGGAGACACTGCGGATTGGAGGATGAACAATGCGGAGTGATTGTATTGATTGTCCGCCTCTTCTCTTGGAGTGAGGTTGCTTGGATCATGTGGGTAGAAGCCTTGCTCGATGATTCTCCAAAGATTTGTTGAGCTGTGATTCAAATGAGACTTGATACGAAAAACCCAATTAGCAAAATCACCCTTCACAAGCTTAGGAGGAGGACCAAGGTTGTTAATATGCGGTGTAGGGACCGGTCCTCCATAGACCGGGGGAGGGGGAACCGAGGCGAAGGTTCCCGTCCCATTCTTACCATGAGGGGAAGAGGTCTGAGTACCCTTAGCCACTTCCTTGCCGGAATTGGCCTCCGACACCGATGCGGTGGGATTAACCACAAGCAACGGATCGGGAGCAGACTTCAACCCCTCAAGAAGTTCTTTAAGCATGGACTTGACCTCGGCCGTCATAGACATCTTAAGTGAAGCCATAGCTTCATTTAAGTCGTCTTGGGTGACCGAGTTCAACTCACGGCCTCGGGCACTTCCTCATCCCGATCCCCGTCGTCAACCATACTCTTCGGGTGGTGAAACCCTTAATAAAGAGACGAGGCTCTGATACCAATTGAAAGGATCGATATGGTTGACTAGAGGGGGGGTGAATAGGCAACTACCAATTTTTAGCTTATCTTAACAAATTAGGGTTAGCAACAAAATAGGTTGTCTAGATGTGCAACTAGGTGAGCAACCTATATGATGCTAACAACAACGACAACACAAGCAAGCAAAGGATACAACACAACAATAGCTTGCACAAAGTAAAGGTAAGAAGTAACCACAAGTGGAGCCGGTGAAGACGAGGATGTGTTACCGAAGTTCCTTCCCTTTAGGGGGAAGTACGTCTCCGTTGGAGCGGTGGGGAGGCACAATGCTCCCCGAGAAGCCACTAGGGCCACCGGATTCTCCTCACGCCCTCGCACAATGCAAGATGTCGTGATTCTACTAGTGGTGCCCTTGAAGGCGGCAACCGGACCTTTACAAACAAGGTTGAGGCTCTCTCCACAACTGAATTGGAGGCTCCCAACACCACCACAGAGCTTCACCACAATGGAATGTGGCTCCGAGGTGACCTCTTCCGTCTAGGGTGCCCAAACACCCAAGAGTAACAAAATCCACACAAGAAAGTATGGGGGAATCAAGTTTCCTTTGATGGAAGTGTAGATCTAGGTCTCCTCCTTCAATCCCAAGCAAATCGACAAGTTCGAGTGGCTAGAGAGAGATCGGGTAAGAAAGCTTGAAGGGCAACAATGGAGGAAAGAGAGAGGCAAGAGGTAAAAAGGTAGGTGGAAGAACCACCTACTTATATAGTGTCCCCCAAATCCAACCGTTACAGCAGTTTTTACACTGCAGCGGTACAACCGCTTGAACCACCGGTACAACCGGTAATCTCGGGTTCACACTGCAGAAATGCCCCAGCGATACAACCGGTGGAGCCACCAGTAGAACCGGTCGGCCGGAGCCAACCAGGAACTACCGCTCCACCACCGCCCAACAACCGCCTCTCATACAGAAGGGGTTCACCCCATAGCGGTGATTGGGGCGGTGGTTGTGCCGGTACAACCGCCAGTCCAGTGTTCATGTGGTGGCTAAGTCCGGAGCGGTACAACCGCTCCAGACACCGGTAGTACCGGTTCGCCTTAGCCGTTCGGGAACTACCGGGCCACCACCGCCCAACCACAGCTCCACTTACAGAAGGGATTCCGGAAGTGGAGCGGTGCATGGCCGGAACAACCGGTCAAGCGGTACAACCGCTTTCACAAGCGGTACAACCACTCGGCACTAAAAACACTGCCACAGAAAGACTTTGATGACCTCTCTCCTCGAACGGAAGGATATATAGTGGGTGCAAAAGAATGTGTACGTGCATTGATTCACCAGTACCTTCCGATGCGGATTCCCTCTTAATAGTACGGATTTCCTATGACCAAGGAAATAAACACGTTGGAAACTCCGTCTTCAATCTTTTCCGTCCGGAGGGAATACCTAACTGTCTTGCGCCAAACAAGGTGTACCTGAGTAAACTTGGGCGCACGATTAGTCCAAAGGTGCATTGTCATCATCACCAAAACCCTAAGGCGGGAAATGCCCTAACAAATGTGGTGGTAGAGATTAATAAGGGGAAGTCAAGAATAAGAAGATAGTCTCACATTGACGAGGCAAATCAACGGGCTATGGAGATGCCCATCAATTGATGTCAATGCGAGGAGTAGGGATTTCCATGCAACGGATGCACTAAGAGCTATAAGTGTATGAAAGCTCAACATGAAAACTAAGTGGGTGTGCATCCAACTTGCTTGCTCATGAAGACCTCGGGCATTTGAGGAAGCCCATCATCGGAATATACAAGCCAAGTTCTATAATGAAAAATTCCCACTAGTATATGAAAGTGACTAAAAAGGAGACTCTCTATATGAAAAACATGGTGCTACTTTGAAGCACAAGTATGGAAAAAGGATAGTAACACTGCCCCTTCTCTCTTTTTCTCTCATTTTTTTCTTCTTTTTTTTCTTTTTTTTCATGGGCTCTTTTTGGCCTCTCTTTTTTTCCTTTTTTTATTCCTCACTGGGACAATGCTCTAATAATGATGATCATCATACTTCTATTTACTTACAACTCAAAAGAAAATTAAAACTCAAAACTAGAACAAAATATGACTCTATATGAATGCCTCTGGCGGTGTACCAAGATGTGCAACGATACTAGCGTAACATATATAAAAAATGATGAATGGTGGCTGAGCCACAAATACTATGTCAGCTATATGATCATGAAAAGCAATATGACAATGACGATGTGTGTCATAAAAAATGGAACGGAGGAAGTTGCATGGCAATATATCTCGGAATGGTTATGGAAATGCCATAATAGGTAGGTATGGTGGTTGTTTTGAGGAAGATATAAGGAGGCTTATGTGTGATAGAGTGTATCATATCACGGGGTTTGGATGCACCGGCGAAGTTTGCACCAACTCTCGATGTGAGAAAGGGCAATGCACGGTACCGAAGAGGCTAGCAAATTGCGGAAAGGTGAGAGTGTGTATAATCCATGGACTCACATTAGTCATAAAGAACTCATATACTTATTGCAAAAGTTTATTAGCCCTCGAAGCAGAGTACTACTATGCATGCCCCTAGGGGGGAGGTTGGTAGGAGTTAACCATCGCGCGCCCCTGACCGCCACACAAAGGAAGACAATCAATAATAAATCATGCTCCAACTTCTTAGCATAACGACAGACCATACGTGCATGCTTCGGGAATCACAAACCTTAACACCAATATTCTTACTAAACCACAATTATCTACTAGCACCTCCCACATATTCCCATCTTAATATCGCAAAACTATTGCAAGGAATCAAACTTATCATATTCAATGATCTACATGAAAGTTTTTATTATATCCCTCTTGAATACCTATCATATCACGACCAAATTCATAACCCGTGCATATTACCATTGCTATTCATTAGACTCTCAAAAAGATATAAGTGAAGCGTGAGAGTGCAACTATTTCTTTAAAATATAACCACCGCCGTGCTCTAAAAGATATAAGTGAAGCACTAGAGCAACTGCCTAGCTCAAAAGATATAAGTGAAGCACATAGAGTATTCTAACAAATCACGAATAATGTGTGTCCCTCTCAAAAAGGTGTGTTCAGCAAAGATGATTGTGACAAACTAAAAAGCAAACATACTATAGCACAAGACGCTCCAAGTAAAACACATATCATGTGATGAATAAAAATATAGCTCCAAGTGAGTTACCGATAGATTGTAGACAAAAGAGGGGATGACTTCTGGGGCATCCCCAAGCTTAGACGCCTGGGCTTCCTTGAATATTACCTTGGGGTTCCTTGGGCATCCCCAAGCTTAGGGTCTTGCCGCTCCTTATTCCTTCATCAATCGTGATCTCACCCAAAACTTGAAAACTTCAGCACACAAAACTCAACAGAAACCTCGTGAGATCCGTTAGTATAACAAACAAATCTTAAACTTTAGGTACTGTTGTAAATTGATTCATATTTAATTCTTGCATAATTCTACTGTACTATAAATTCTCCATGACTTATACCCCCTGATATAATCCATAGCATCATTAAAATAAGCAAACTATGCAATAGAAAACAGAATTTGTCTAAAACAGAACAGTCTATAAAGATCTGAATAAAAGTCATACTTCTGTAGCTCCAAAAATTCTGATATGTTAGGAAAACGTAAACAATTCATATTCCAGTACTGTGTAAAAATTTCATATTTTTCTGACGTTCCAGTAAAAAATCAAAATTCCAGCACTGGACGCAAAAGTTTCTGTTTTCAAACAGCATCAATTATACTATCGTCCAAATCATCCCAAAGGCATTACTTGGCACAAACACTAATTAAAATATAAAAACACAATCATAACAGAGGCTATAATTGTGTAAAAACACAAAAACAGAAGGTAAAACAAAAAATTTATTTTATTCATTTGATTGCCTCCCAACAAGCTCTTTCTTTATAGCCATTAAGATAGGCTTGAGATTTCAATGATACTTACATGAAAGATAGTAATTGAAACACGAAGAGAGCATCATGTAGCATGTGAAAAACACATTTAAGTCTAACATACTTCCTATGCATAGGCATTTCATAAGCAAACAAATTATCAAGACAAGCAAAACCTAGCATATGGAAGGAAGAAGAAAGAAACAATAGCAATCTCAACATGAAGAGAGGTAATTTAGTAACATGAAGATTTCTACAACCATATTTTCCCCTCTCATAATAATTACATGTAGGATCATAATCAAATTCAACAATATAGCTATTATATAAAATTATATCTTCATAATCCACATGCATAAAAGTTTTATAATCTTCCAAAATAGTGGGATTATTATCAACTAAAGTCATGACCTCTCCGAACCCACTTTCATCAAAAATGTCATAAGATTGAACACTCTCCGAATATGTGGGATTCTTTTTACTTAAAGTTGACACTCTTCCAAACCCACTTTCAATAATATTGCAATCATTATTATCAATATCATATTCATCATGAGGCTTAAATAAATTTTCAAGATCATAAGAAGCATCACCCCAATCATGATCATTACAATAAGTAGTGGACATAACAAAATCATCATCCCCAAGCTTGCAGTTTTGCATATTATTAGCACAATTGACATTAATATAATTTATAATAAAATCATTGCAATCATGCTTTTCATTCAAGGAGCTATCATGAATCACTTTATAAATTTCTTCATAACAATTTTCAGATTCACGATTTTCAAGCAAAACTTCACAAGGATAATCTAGTGCACTCAACTCACTAGCAATTGGTTCATTATAATTGGATTTTTTGAAAAGATTAGCAAGTGGATGAGGATCCATATCGATAGTTTTTTTAGCAAGCGAAGATGCAAGCAAATAGGAAGCACATGGCAACACAAGCAAACAAACGAGCAAATAAAAATATTTTTGAGTTTTTGTAAATTTGTTTTAGAAGTGGGGGAGATGAAAACGAGAGGCAAATGCAAATAAAAAGCAAATGAAAATAAATGCAAGTGGATGATAGTTTATGCGAAGGTACTTGATAAATTTTGGTGATGTCTCCCCGGCAACGGCGCTAGAAATTCTTCTTGCTACTTGTAGACTGCGTTGGTATTTCCCCGAAGAGGAGGGGATGATGCAGTATAGTAGAGATAAGTATTTCCCTCAGTTAAGAACCAAGGTTATCAATCTAGTAGGAGAACCACGCAAAATCCCTTTAGCAGCACCTGCACACACAAAAGCAAACACCTGCACCCAACGCAAATAAGAGGGTTGTCAATCCTCTTAGCGGTTATTTGCAAGGATTAATTCTGATAGTGGTAGGTAAACTAAAATAAAAGTAAATAAATTGCAGCAAGGTATTTTGGGTTTTAATATATGATAAAAGTAAACCCGGGGGCCATAGTTTTCACTAGACGCTTCTCTCTCGGACACATAACATACGGTGGGTAAACAAATTACTGTTGGGAAATTGATAGAAAAGCAAATAATTATGATGGATTCATGGCAATGATCATGTATATAGGCATCATGTCCGAGACAAGTAGACCGACTCCTGCCTGCATCTACTACTATTACTCCACCCATCGACCGCTATCCAGCATGCATCTAGGGTATTAAGTATGAAACAGAGTAACGCCTTAAGCAAGATGATATGATGTAGACAAAGTAAACTCAAGCAATATGATTAAACCCAATCTTTTTATCCTTAATGGCAACAATACAAATACGTGTCATGCCCCTTTCTGTCACTGGGATTGAGCACCGCAAGATTGAACCCATCACAAAGCACCTCTCCCATTGCAAGATAGACCAATCTAGTTGGCCAAACCAAATCGATAGATCGGAGAGAAATACAAAGCTATAACAATCATGCATAAAAGAGTTCAGAGAAGACTCAAATATTTCTCATGAATAATCTGATCATAAACTCACAATTCGTCGGATCCCAACAAACACACCGCAAAAGAAGATTACATCAGATAGAACTCCAAGAACATCGAGGAGAACATGGTATTGAATATCAAAGAGAGAGAGAAGAAGCTAACTAGCTACTAGCTATGGACCCGTAGGTCTGTGGTAAACTACTCACACATCATCGGAAGGGCAGCAAGGTTGATGAAGAAGCCCTCCCTGATCGATTCCCTTTCCGGCAGAGTACCGGAAAAGGCCTCCAGATGGGATCGTGGAAGAACAAAGGCTTGCGGCGGTGGAAATGTTTTCTCTTCTGTCTCCCTAGTATATTGGGAATATTTGAGAATTTACAATGCTGGAATTAGGTCAGGAGGGGCTACGAGGGGCCCACAAGCCTGGGGAGCGCGCCCTACCCCCTAGGGCACGCCTCCCGAGCTTGTCGCTCCCTCGTGGCCCCTCTGGTGTTCTCCCGAAGCTTCGTGGGTCTCTTCTGGTCCAGAAAAAATTAATCCAAAGTTTTTTCTTCGTTTGGACTCCGTTTGATAATGATTATCTGAAAAGACAAAAACAAGCAAAAAACAACAACTAGCACTGGGCACTGGGTTAATAGGTTAGTACCAAAATATACCCAATTGCATATAAAACATCCAAGATTGATACTATAATAGCATGGAACAATCAAAAATTATAGATACGTTGGAGACGTATCATTGATGAAGAAGGGTTGTTGATGACGACGACGACGAATTGCCCCCTCCGGAGCCCCGAACGGACTCCAGATCGGGCCTCCCGATGAAGAACAGGAGGTGCGGCTCCATATCATAAAACGCGATGAAACTTTCTCTCCTATTTTTCTCTCGGGAAGATGGAATATATGGAGTTGGAATTGGGCCAGACGGAGGTCGGTGGGCCCCAAAAGGCACCAGGGCACGCCCTGGGGGGTAGGCGCGCCCCCTGCCTTGTGGGCAGCTGGTGGCCCCCCTCTAGTAGATGTTTGCACCAGTATTTTTATATATTCAATAAAAAATCTCCGCCAAGTTCTGTCCCTTCCAAGAACTTTTATTTCTGCACAAAAAACAACACCAAGGTAGTTCTGCTGAAAACATCGTTAGTCCAGGTTAGTTCCATTCAAATCATGCAAATTAGAGTCCAAAACAAGAGCAAAATTGTTTGGAAAAGTCGATACGTTGGAGATGTATCATGCGGTCAAAAAGATTTTAGATGTCTTATGGAACTGCGATTCAACTTCTTTCCTTAAATACAAATAAATGTAGTATCATATGCATCGCTCATTCCATTTTTCTTCTTCTTATGCTTTGTTTCTCTGGCGACATCGACGAGATGGTGGTGGCGATGGCATTTTGGAATAAGGTCTCTCCCTACCTCAATGATGCCAGATCCGGCGCCGGCGAAGGGCCTGTGAGAGTTTGTGTCCCCAGATCTGTTGGATCTCTTATAATCTTGGTAGTTGGTGTATTCTTCAAGGAGAGCAATTGGCTGGCCATTGGTGCCACATCTTTTACATCTTCTGTGCTATTCTGCTGCATGGTCCGGTTTCCCCAACCCTCTAGACCGATGGTGATGGATTGCAAGAATATTCTGCATGGGGTGATGCTCCAGCCGATGCTTCTTCAATGACTTCTAGATCTCGTCTTAATGGTCGAGTGGCTATTGTGGTCTTTAAAGCCTAGTATGGCGAAGACATTTGTAGGTGGCCGACGTGTGTTATTTTTACACTCCTCTAATCTGAGTTTAAACTGAAATATTTCATTAAAACCGAGATATTTGCTCTGATATTGCTACTAATGACTAATGAATGCAAAGGTTTCCAAATATCTGATCTTTATTTTGTTTCCACATGAAATGGGCTATTTGTGGACGAAATCAAGCCAATACATGGAAAGGAGTAAAGTGGAGATATAGGAGATCAAGTGGGAGGCGCGCCAGAGGAAACAGAGCAAAAGACGGCCTTCCATACGACTGCGCCCGCTCGTATGGGCGGTCGTATGGCGTGGCAACCAAGGCGTCTGATCCACATGAACAAACATTATAAAGGGGTCAGCGCCAAATGAGCAACAGAACATCGCAGAACAAGCCATTCATCGTCATCTTCACCATAGCCATCTCCATCAACCCTAGCCGCCGCCATTTCCCATCTCCATAGCCACAACCGTCACTACCACCATAGTTCTCAGCAATCTAGTCATACTTGTAATCATGTATCACACATGGTATCCATTGTAAGAAATATTATTAATCAATCAATCTTCATGATGTGTTCTTCGATGAGTTCTTCGTGTGATCTGATCTACATGTGTGAGTAGTTCGGTAAGGTCATGGGTTGAGGCAAGGGCCTTGCAACCCGATGTATTTGTTGGAGGGATCAATGGAAGTACTTTGAATTATCGTCTTGTATGTGTAGCATAAAATTGTTCCGTAGTTGTCTCTTGTTTCATTCGCGTTCTTCATCCCTGCTGGTACCCAGTATCATGGAGAGCGAGTCACGGAGAGGCTAAGGGCAGGGAGATCGTGAAGTGTTATTTTGAACACCAGTGACAAAAAGGTTTAGTACGGTAACACGGATCCTATTCTTGGGGATTCAAGAGGTGTAGTCATTAAACGCCCAATGCTTTTGTCTGATTATTGCAATCTTAATTATCAGGGCAACCCCGCGCGATAGATAGGGCCTTCGGTTGGACAACTGACTCTTGATGTAGGACGCGTGCTGGTCAAGACGTAATTTGGACACATCCCCCACTTCGATACGTAACAAGCACATCTTGATGGATGACTTCCAGAGCACAAATTAAGATCATGATGGTCCCAACACAAATATATGGTTGTAAGCATAAGTCCTCATACCCATGCCTATTTTTATTATAAGTGTTTTCAGTGTCAGCGAGAATCCTTTCTGCTCCATTTCCGGATCATCAAAGGAAGTAATCAGTTGCCTTGTCCTTTATTGTTGGTTCGATGCAAATTTTCAATCCTTAATGGGCCACATACAATTGAAGGAAGAAGGCTAGTATGTTATGTAATGTAATTTTATTTTGTATTGGTCAATCTACATCAGTTTGTCTTTTCCATTCGGTTTGCTATTGTTTTCCTTGATAAATATATCTTCTCCTCTTCCCCTCGGTGGCTAGGGCTACCACTCCCCTCCAGTCTTCACTAGTGAGCCCACGGACTCGCCTTCCCTTTTCCTGCCGCTCTGGTGGCCGGTGGCGGGGAGGGGAATCCTGGTAACTTCGCTTCAACTCGTAGTTTAAGTTAGTTGTTTTAGTCCTCTCAGGTGCGGCGCTCGGGTGGATGGCGGCGCTTCTTCTTCTAGTCTGTCTTCCGGGCTCTAATCCTCCTCAAGTCCGTCCATCTGGACATAGTCGACGGAGGTCCAACGTAAATTCCTACCGTCTCCTTCGGCGGCGAGGTTAGGGTTTCTTGTCGTGCGTGTTCAACGATGAGATTTGTCGATGGTTGCTTCATATCTATTCAAGGGTTCAACAACGACAACTACGGATCCATGCGTTGGTCCTTAGAGGCACGCGCACGAAGACTTCTTGGTTGTCATCGACAAGGTCAAGCCGGCTCCGGTAGGGGAGCGGCCACATCGGCACGTCGGGCGGCTCGTTCTTGCAACGTTAGTGGTCGTTCGATGGTCAAGAGACCTTGATGTAATTTTTATTATGTTTGAGGTGTTTTGTACTTCGGATGAATCCTATATATATACCTAAGAGATTCGACCCCACTATCTTATTTATCTTGACATGCAACCTATCCACATCATCAAGTAGGTCCACCAAATAATGATCCCCACTAACTCAATTATCTTAACATGTAGCTATGCCAACTCACCATGTCACCATCCATGCCCCACTAAATTTAACTATCTTAACATGCAACTATGCCAACTCACCATGTCATTATGCATGCAAAAACTCACATTCACATACAACATGCATGCTTCTAATATTCAATAAATATTCTACAAATGTATAATAATGAATTGTATGTTCTTTAGTTTCTATTCTCATATTGCTAATACATAAATTAAAGTTTCATACTGCCAAATCTTATAGAATAACTACATCCAATTCCCGCAGCAATGCGCGGGGTATCATCTCTAGTTTTTATAATAGATATGGATCTTTTTTGAAAAAAATAAGATGCCCTTTCTTCTTTAAAAAAATCTACGATGAACAATGAGATAAAGTCTAAAAACATTTTTCGCCAGGCAATAGGTGACCTTGATCTTTTTTTGACATATATAAGCGACCTTCATCTTTTTTTTTACGAGAAGGCCTTCATGGTTAGCTTTATTAGCATCAAATCACACTTACATCGTCTGCTAAAAATTTAACAATAAAACCCAAGGGCGAATTTAACCACTCAAAAGGAGGGTTGCCACATGCCCATTGAGCTAGCACATGTGCTACCGTATTACTTTCCCTGTTACGGTGTTCAATACAAGCCTTTGCGAATTCTTTCAAAGCGCTTCGGCATTCATCTAGGATAGGAGCTGGCACCATTGAATGCTGATGTCTACTACGCAACTTTATCCTTGTAGACTCTGTTAGGCCTCCAAGCGCAGAGTTTTGTAGGACAGTAGAAAATTTCCATCAAGTGGATGACCTAAGGTTTATCAATCCGTGGGAGGTGTAGGATGAAGATGGTCTCTCTCAAATAACCCTGCAATCAAATACGAAGAGTCTCTTGTGTCCCTAACACACAATACAATTGTCAGTTGTATAGGCATACTAGTTCGGCGAAGAGGTGATGATAGATGTGTAATATGGATGGTAGAAATAGTTTTTATAATCAGAACAAATAAAAACAGCAAGGTAGCAAGTAACAAAAGTGTGTGAAAACGGTGTCTCAATGCTTAGAAATAAGGCCTAGGGTTCATACTTTCACTAGTGCAATCTCTCAACGTTACTAACATAATTGAATCATATGATAATCCCTCAAAGTGCGGTAAAGAATCACTCCAAAGTTTCTATTCTTATCGGAGAAACTAGGAAGAAATCGCGTAGGTAGTAAACCACCTCAAAGTTGTGTTTCCAATCAACCTATTGAACAACCCCCAAAGTGTCACGAATAGTTCTAGAGATCGTACTACGACAACACCATATGATACGCATCAATCAACTCTAATATCACCTAGATACCCCAATGTCACCACAGGTATCCGCGAGTGAGACATGCATCAAGTGATCTCAAATCCAAAATATTCAATCCAACATAAAGAAACCTCAAAGGGCAAGACTCAATTCAGCACGAAAATAAGAGAGGGAGGTGAACATCATGTGATCCAATTATATTGATAAAGCTCATGATACATCAAGATCGTGTCAAATCAAGAACACGAGAGAGAGAGATCAAACACATAGCTACTGGTACAAACCCTCAACCCCGAGGATGAACTACTCACTCATGACCATGGAAGCAGCAATGATGATGAAGATGGCCTTCGTGATGGCTTCCCCCTCCGGCAGGGTGCCGGAAAAGGCCTCCAGATGAGATCGCTTCGGAACAGAGGCTTGTGGCGGCGGAGTAAAAGTTCTAGGTTTCTTTCTGGGGGTTTCTCAATTTATAGGATTTTTAGCATTGGAATCACGCCGGACGGAGTCTCGAGGGTCCCACAAGCTCACATGGCGCGCCCTAGGGGGCGCCTCCTGAGCTTGTGGGCCCCTCGGGCACCTTATGGCTCCCCCCGGAAGCTTCCTGGGTCTCTTTACTTCCATAAAAAATCATCGTAAATTTTTATCGTGTTTTGACTTCTGTAGGTATGGTTTTTCTGCGAAACAAAAATCATGCAAAAAACAGGAACTGGCATTGGGCACTAGATTAATATGTTAGTCTATAAAAATAATATAAAAGTGCACCAAAACCATGTAGAACACATGTAAATATAGCATGAATACTTCATAAATTATAGATACGTTGGAGACGTATCGAATGCCCTATTGTTTTCATTCAGGGATTCCACCACAATAAAGTTATCCATCTGCTCCACAATGTTGCTACAAACTGCTGGGGGGCGAGTTTCAGAACTGTTGCTTCCGAAGAGTCAATATCAAATACATGTGTCCAACTTCATTATAGACGCTGCCAGGAAGCTGCCCATGTGATCACGCATGACAACACCTCATGATCCCTTCAAACTCCTCAGCTGAAAATGACGCATCAACGTTCATAATTGGTTGTTCCACCAAAGCTCTATGCCATTGATTCAACCGAGCAGCAAAGGTTGGTTTCGAAGCAGCTCAGACAAAATTCAGTGCCAATGCATGTATTGCATGTGCAACTTCGGCGGGGGATTGGACTTCTTCCTCCCTCATGATTTGTCGCCGCTGCCATCACAAATACCAGCAAGCTACCAAAATAATTTCTTGTAGATGAACCGGTTCCATAATGAATATTGGAGTGAGTTCTCAGTAAAAATTCAATTATCTGAGAACCGGCTCTATCAATTTGGATCGCTTTATTAATAACTTCCTGCAGCCCAAGAGCTCCCCATATCGCCTTAGCTCTAACACACATGAATAGTGGGTGACTTACATCTTCCGCAACCCCTTGCATATTGGGCATTGTGAATTATTCCCAATACGATGATTTGCAAGAACACATAAACATGAAATAGCATTATGCAAACACTGCCACATTTTTTTTGATTTTGCCCAGAAGCTTCAAATTCCATAATATCTCTCGAACAAAGCTTATGATCGGGTCAACTGGGATTTCCTTGTGGAAATGATGACCTCTCGAGGGTTTGGAAATAAATGGATTAGCCTGGATTTTGTCCATTCTTCAACAAAGCTCTTTTTGTGTGAGAATTAATGACACCATGGGGCGCTATTTTGTAGGGGGGAAAGGCCTTAAGCAGGGGGATCCTCTCTCCCCCATGCTCTTCAACCTTGTGGCTGATGTTTTCTCTAGAATACTAGCAAAAGCTACCAAGGCCAACATTACCCGTGGGACATATATAGTGTCTGGTAGTCTCATTAGTTTACAATATGCAGATGATACAATTCTATTTTTAGATCCTGGCCCTGTGTATGCTAAACATTTAAAATGGTTGCTATCCTGTTTTGACCAGCTCTCTGGTATGAAAATTAACTATGATAAGTGTGATTTGTTAACTATCAATGTTGATGATGCTTCTGCCAAGTTACTTTCTCAAATCTTGTGTGTCAAAAATGGGTCCTTCCCTCTCAAGTATTTAGGGGTTCCCCTGCACTACTTGAAATTGAGAAGAAAGGACATCCAGCCCATTGTTGACAAAATCATCAAGAGGATTTGTGGCTGGAGTGGCCGGCTTCTTAGTTATGAAGCTAAACTAATTCTTTTGTAAACATGCATTTCTAGCATCCCTCTTTATCTTATGTCTATTATCAAATTTCCGAAATGGGCCATCAAGGCCATCACATCGCAAATGGCCCATTTCTTTTGGGGCAACTTGGGAGATGTGCAAAAGTACCATCTTGCTAATTGGGGATTTGTATCCCAAAAGAAAGTTTTTGGAGGGTTGGGTGTCCCAAACCTTAGAGAGTTCAACTTAGCTCTGTTGGCTTCCTGGGCTAAGAGGTTTTTTATGGGTGGTGATAAAAATTGGATCACTATCCTTAACTATAAATACATCACAAATAAACCCAATTTGCTTTGGTCAAAACCTAATACAGGCTCCCCTTTTTGGAGAGGTGTTACTTGGGCCCTATCTGGGGTGAGACCTTTCTACAAGTGGGTTTTGGGGAAAGGTACTCTGATCAGCTTTTGGCATGATGACTGGGCTGGGGAGATGACTTTGAAAACCCAATTTTGGGATACCTTTTCTATTTGTCAGCAGTAGGATTGTAGTGTAGCTCAGGTTTGGGATGGTAGTACACTCAAACTCACATTTAGGAGATGTGTGGATACCGATTTTCTCTCTAAATGGCAAGTGTTGTTATCTTTTTTGTCAAACTTTACTCCTAATCAGGAGGAGGACCAACCCATTTACATGCTGCAAGCCTCTGGTTCATACTCTGTCAAATCTTTTTACAACATGATTAATTGGGGTGCGGTTCGTACTCCTGTTTGGAAAAGTTTTTGGAAAATTATGGCCCTCGTAGATATTTGGTTTTCCTTTGGATGGCTTATCATAATAAAGTTTTGACTCATGACAATCTAAGTAAAAGACAGGTGGTTGAGGACATTACCTGCCTCTTTTGCGCTGAGAGTGAGTCTGTTGCGCACTTGTTTTTCTATTGCATTGTGGCTAAAGAGATTTGGACTGTCATTGCTGAGATCTTTGGCCGAAAAAGGCTTCTCGCCTCGTTTTATAGATAAAGCCAACCACAACAGCCGAACAACATGCAACCGACAAATGGAGGTCCACGGAAAAGAAAGAAAGAAATCCGAACAAAAGAGTACGGTACAGGCTGGGGGCACCAGCAACACAAGCCCCAAAGAAAACGGACATAACAAAATAAAATATAGCCTCAAGGGGGATAAGTGATCATGAGAAGTCTAGCCGCCACGTCCTTGTGCTTGCGCGTCAATCTGTCAATGGCCACCTTGTCCCGTCGCTTGGAGAGAGGCTTCCAAAGCTGCAAGAATCCACATAGTTTGTAAATGGAGTTCGTGGCCCTAGAAGGAAATACATGTTCTATAACAAGCTGTCGGCGTACGACACCTATGGGATCGCTTGGATCCCTTTACGGTTCGGCTGGGGGAAAAGATTTACACAAAGAGCGGATCCAACGATCAACGCGGGGATCTTTACCCAGGTTCGGGCCGCTGAGAAGCGTAAAACCCTACTCCTGGGCTCGATGCCTATGAAGAAGACCTTGCCGCTCGCGAAGAGGCGCTTGCCGCCAAGCTCCGCAGCAAGGACGAAGAGATCGAGAAGCTTGTCACGCGGCGAACCCAGGAGCTGGAGCAGAGACACAAGGAAACACTCGAAGCTCTGGCCATAGACCACGCCGGCAAGTTAAAGGGAGCCGTCGATGCCGCCGAAGCTGCAGAGGCCGCCAAGAACGAGCTGGATGATAAAGTGAAGAGGCTGGAAGCGGATTTTGAGGGCCATGTCAAGGAGATCTCAACGCTTAAAGCCGACAGAGAGAAAACTCTCTTCAGCCTGGCGGAAATGCAAGCCGCCATGTCCGACAAGACCAAGGAGCTCACCTCAGCCAATGAATCCATCGCTGATCTGAAGCTGAAACTGACAACGCTGGAGGAGTCCCTTGAGAATGGCAGGGCTCGTGAGAGGGCTTTGATCAAAGACCTCCAGAATGAGAAGAGCCTGCTCAACAGCGCCGCCGCCACTTATAATGACTTTGAAAAAGGTGTGACGATCTGGACTGAGCGCCTTGTCGACGTCGCGGAAAGGCTTGCCACAGAACTGTCCACCATGGGTCTGCAAAACTTTAACTACTCTTCAGATGATAGGGTGTCTTCGAGCGCCAGGCTGACCATGTTCTTCGAGAGCATCGTTGACGCCCTCAAGCTACTCCAGTCTAACCGAGAAACCCATCTGGCCAACGAATCCCGCAAGCTCTGCCGGGCCGTCCTCCTCAAGGTACTCGTCAAAGTGGTGCATAAGACCCCTGTCATCAACCTCACCAATGTTCTTGCTAGCTTGCCGAAGGATGTAGACATCAAGGCACTCGAAGAGCTTGTCGCGCCCATCGTTGATAGAGTGAGCCAAGTCAAGAGGGTCGAAGGCCAGCGCAGGGACTAGCCGCTTTGCTTCATTTTGTCGCCACCATTCCATGCCAAAGACAGTTTTTATCTTAATGTTAGAATCGCGGCGACCGTCAATGTAATATAACTTGCTATGTTTTGGATGAATGCATGCTATTTCCCTTGTCTGATTTCTTTCTGTATGGTTTATGCCCTACGCTTATCGGGAACTTGCCGGTGCGCGCACCCTTGCCGCGAGCGCTTTGAGGAACGGATCCTTAGCAGCCTGCTGGAGGTGTCGCTGCCGACAAGATACCTTGACGTTTTTAGTGCAGCCACTTAAACTGTTGAGCGGACTCGAAACAAAGTAAGGGCGCAACCAATCACGACAAGGTTCCTTCGCGTGCAAGTTTTCCATACAAAAGCCAAAATCGTTCAAGGAAAATAAGTCTACAACAAATATTTGCTTAAAAGTTTTGCAACTTAGCTTTTCGTTGTTGTAGTCCTTATTGCAATATGTCAACTTGAACGTCGCATGTTGGTGTCCATACCATCATTCCCCCCCGGCAAACTTGCACGCGAGGAAACCTTCTGTCCTTTGAGAAAAAGAAAGAAGAGAAAATAGAGATATGGAACCTTGGTGGTTCATTAATGCTTACCGGAAGCAGGTGTAATACAATATCTCAGACAAGCATGCATATAGAATGACATGAAAATCAACAAGAATTGCAAAACACTTAAGTTTATTCAACTATGCACAGGGTCTGCGCCTGGCTTTGTACAAAGGATCATATGCCTTGCGGCAAAACTTGTACAAAAGGTGGTTGCCGGGTGACCCGGCAACCGCGCCTTATGGGTAGAACTTACGAAGGTGTTCGATATTCCAGGAATTGCTCACTGGAATGCCATCTTCGATCTCCAGGCGGACTGCGCCGGGCCTGGTGACTCGTACTACCCGATAAGGGCCTTCCCACTTTGGCGTCAACTTGTTAGAATTCTTGGCCGACTGAAAGCGCCGAAGAACAAGGTCGCCTTCCTCAAGGCTTCGGGCATGAACCTTGCGGCTATGATAGCGGCGCAAGGCTTGCTGGTAGCGTGTAGCTCGCACAGCAGCCCAAAGACGATCTTCCTCAAGGAGCGTGGCGTCATCTTGGCGCAGCTGCTCTTGCTCAAGCTCATCATAAGCGAGTACTCGAGGTGACCTGTATATGAGTTTTGTGGGGAGAACTGCTTCTGCCCCGTAGACTAGGGAGAAGGGTGTCTGGCCAGTAGCTCGATTTGGTGTCGTTCTGATTGACCAAAGAACCGCCGGCAGCTCATCAATCCAGCGTCTTCCGCACTTGCGCAGCTTGTCGAAAGTCCTTGTTCTGAGGCCTCGCAACACTTCAGCATTTGCCCTCTCCGCTTGGCCGTTGCTCCTTGGGTGAGCAACAGAAGCAAAACAGATTTTGCCGCCAAGGTCTTGGACATACCGCATGAAGGTGCGGCTCATGAACTGCGTGCCATTGTCGGTGATGATCCTGTTTGGTACACCAAAACGGCACACTATTCCCTTGAAGAACTTGACGGCTGATTGTGCTGTCACCTTTCTCACTGCTTCCACTTCCGGCCACTTCATGAACTTGTCGATAGCAACGTACAAGTATTCGAAGCCCCCGGCAGCGCGAGGAAAGGGGCCCAATATGTCGAGCCCCCAGACCGAAAATGGCCAGGAAAGAGGGATTGTCTGAAGAGCTTGAGCTGGCTGATGCAATTGCTTTGAATGGAACTGGCACGCTTCACACTTGGTTACTAGTGCAATTGCATCCCGGAGAGCAGTGGGCCAGAAGAAACCTTGCCGGAATGCCTTGCCGACAAGAGCTCTTGAACCTATGTGGGAGCCACATATGCCTCCATGTATCTCTGCCAACAGCTCTAGTCCATCCTCCCGAGGAATACACTTCAATTTCACACCGTTTGGTCTCTTTTTGTACAGGACGTTGTCAACGAACTGGTACATACTAGACTGACGGGCTACTTTCTCCGCTTCTTCCTGTTCTTCAGGGAGTTCTCCTGTTTGAAGGAACTGGACGATGTGATGTGCCCATGTTGGAGCCTGCGGCTCGACAATAAGGACCAAAGGCATCTCTTCGGCCGCGGGAGCGCTTGCTTCTGCGGCAAGAACCTGAGGTTCTGCGCGAAGCTGCTGCTCACTGGCAACCGTGTCGTTCCCGGCAACTTCCTTGCCGGCGGCTCCTAGGAGCTCTACAGGAATGTACTGGCCGGAACTCAATTTCCTTCTTTTGTCTTGCCTCGTCAATGGTGTTACGGATGGCCGAGTTAAGCGGAGCACAAAAGTTCCTGGTTCCACAGGTAACTTGAGGGCAGCACGTTTTGACAGGTCGTCGGCAATGTTGTTCTCCACGCGAGGAACATGCTCTGTCTACAACCCGTCAAAACGCTCCTCCAACTTTCTCACTTCATCTACATATGCTTCCATCAACGGGCTCTGATAGTCTTTGTTAACTTGCCTGACGACAAGCTGTGAGTCACCTCTGACGATGAGCTTCTTAATTCCAAGGTCTGCCGCGATCCTGAGACCGGCAAGCAGCCCTTCATATTCTGCAGTGTTGTTTGTTGATCTCTCCCGGGGAAAGTGCATCTGAATTACATACTTGAGGTGCTCTCCGGTGGGTGCGACAAGCAGCACGCCAGCACCGGCGCCTTGCAGCGAAAAAGCCCCGTCAAAGTACATAATCCATTCTCGATCTGTTTCCTTGCCGGGATAGTTGTCTCTTGAATTTCTTCGTCTGGTGTTGGTGTCCATTCTGCAATGAACTCTGCCAAGGCCCTGCTCTGAATAGTCGAAGTGCTTTCAAATTTGAGACCAAAGCTTGACAGTTCCAATGCCCACTCCACAATTCTGCCGGTCGCATCTGGATTTCGTAAAATCCGCTGCAACGGGAAGCGAGTGACGACGGTGATTTCATGTGCCTGGAAATAATGGCGCAGCTTCCTCGAGGCCATAAGGAGGCCGAAGAGCAACTTTTGCACGCCAGAATATCTTGATCTAGCCCCCTGCAACAGGGAGCTAACAAAATAGACTGGGCGCTGCACCATCTTCTTCTTCTGCGTTGCTTCATTCGACTGCGCGGATCCTGCCTTGTCGGCACCAGACTCTGCCGGGGAGAATCCCAGCTTGTCGCTTGACGGGCTTGCTGCTGCCGCTTCTTCGTCGACTTCTCTCTGCGCCACTAAGGCAACACTAACCACTTGATTCATTGCCGCTAGGTATAGCAGCAACGGCTCTTGTGGTTTAGGCGCGACTAGTGTTGGCGGAGAGGAGAGGTACCTCTTCAAGTCCTGCAGCGCTGCCTCCGCTTCCGGAGTCCATTTCATTGGACCGGCCTTCTTCAAGATTTTGAAGAAAGGCAGGGCGCGCTCAGCGGATTTGGAGATGAACCTGCTTAGAGCAGCAACGCAGCCGGCAAGTCGACGCACATCTTTGACACGTCTCGGTGCTTCAATCTGCTCAATTGCCTTGATCTTGTCGGGATTTGCTTCGATTCCACGTTGAGACACAAAGAACCCGAGAAGCTTACCGGACGGAACGCCAAACACACACTTCTCAGGATTGAGCTTCAGATTGATCCTGCGCAGATTCGCAAATGTCTCTTCTAAATCTTGTATGAGCGTTGCCTTGTCCTTGGTTTTAACCACAATGTCATCCATATAAGCTTCCATATTTCTATGTAGCTGGGGCTCAAAACCGATCTGGACCGCTCTTGCAAACGTTGAACGAGCACTTTTCAACCCGAAAGGCATGCGTATGAAGCAATACGTGCCACATGGGGTGATAAATGCGGTTTTCTCTTCGTCTTCCTTTGACATGAAAATCTGATGATACCCTGAATATGCGTCAAGAAACGATAGCAAATCGCAGCCAGCAGTGGAGTCCACAATCTGGTCGATGCACGGCAAGGGAAAAGGATCTTTTGGACAGGCTTTATTGATATCTGTATAGTCGATACATAGCCTCCATTTTCCATTCGCCTTGCGCACTACAACTGGATTGGCCAACCATGTTGGATGGAGCGCTCCTCTGACTAAACCTGCCGCTTCCAGCTTCCTGATTTCTTCGGCAATAAATTCTTGCCGCTCCAAAGCTTGCTTCCTAACTTTCTGCTTGACGGGCCGTGCATGAGGACAGACAGCAAGGTGGTGCTCAATTACCTCCCTGGGAACACCGGGGATATCAGATGGTTGCCATGCAAACACATCGACATTCGCCCGCAGGAAGGCAATGAGCGCGCTTTCCTATTTGTCATCGAGGGTGGAACTTATGGTGAAAGTTCCTCCCGTCCCATCCTCCTTAACGGGCACCTTCTTAGTTGCTGGTGGAGCTGCCTTGGATTTCTTGCTCTTGCCGGTGGAGCTCTCCGGCACATCCTCAATGGGAGCGCAGCACTCCGAGGAGGTGCGCTTGCCGGAGTGTGTGCTAGAGGTCTTGCCGGTCTTCTTCTTCCCTCCGGGAGCTTCGGCGGCAGGAGCAAGTGCCTTGGCGGCAGGTGCTGCGACTGCCTCCCGGTAGAGTTGGTCGGTGCAGATAAGCGCATCCTTCTTGTCGGAGTTGATAGTGATGACGCTCATCGGCCCGGGCATCTTTAATGTATTATAGGCATAGTGTGATGCCGCCATGAACTTGGCCAGCGCCGGGCGACCAAGAATCCCATTATATGGCAATGGAATCTTGGCGACGTCGAAGATGATCTATTCTGTTCTGTAGTTCAACTCACTACCAAATGTTACTGGCAGTGTGATCTTGCCCTTCGGCTGGCTCCTTCCTGGATTGATCCCTTGAAACATGCCCGTTTCTTCGAGATCTTCGTCAGGAATTTGCAACTTCTTGATCACATCGGGCGAGATCAAGTTCAAACCGGCCCCACCGTCAACTAACATTTTTGTCACCTTGAGGTTGCGGATCGTTGGTGAAACCAACAATGGCAAACACCCGACCGCAGTTGTGCGATCAGGGTGGTCCTCGGCGTAAAAAATGATAGGCGTGTTGGACCATTTCAATGGTTTCCGGGCATCGACCGACGGCTCTGTCGCATTAATCTCGCGCGCCCACTGTTTGAGTCAGCGGTGAGAGGAATGCAACGAGGCGCCTCCGTCAACGCACATGGCTTCTGTAGCTTTCTGGAACTCATGCTCGCTGGACTCGTCGCCGTCTTCGTCATCATCATCACCCCCTGCTCCTTGTCGCGGCCTTGAGCGGGCCTCTCTTTTTGTTGCTTGGCCTTGCCGCGGTGACCCCCTCGACCACCGCGTTTCTTGCCAGAACCCTCAGCACCATCCTGGGCCTTCTCCTTGTCCCGCCTCTCATACTCGGCTTTCTGCTTCTCGACAAGCTACTCAACTTGCCGGCAGTTTTGGAGGTCGTGACCCTTGGTGCGATGGATCTTGCAGTACTGCTTGTCGGAGCCCTCTGGCTTATCGGCAGCCGCCAAGGCCTGACATGCGGCACACCCGGCAACCTCCTTGCCGGGGCCATCAGCCTTAACCTTCTTGGCGGTGCTGGGGTTGCCGGATCCCTCGACGGCAAGCACGGCCTTGCCCTTGCGCTTCCTGTTACACCGTCGGCCTTTCTTCGCCGAGGTGGTGGCATCTTCGCCTTCAGAGTCGATTTCCGCGCCAGCATCCTCGCCGGGGAATCTCCTCCCCTCCTCGGCCCGAGCACATCTGTCAGCCAGAGCATAGAGCTCGGCGACATCCCTGACTTTGTTCATCGCCAGCTCTTCCCGCATCTTGCGGTTGCGCACATTCTGATGAAACGCACTGATAACAGCGACAGGATGAACGTCTGGGATGTTGTGCTGTATACGGCTGAATCTCTGTATGTACTTGCGCAAGGTTTCACCCTCTTTCTGGGGGATGAGATGTAAATCGCTTTCCTGGCCAGGAGCCTGGTGGCCCCCAGTAAAGGCGCCGACAAACTCATGACACAGATCTGCCCAGGAGGAAATGGAATTCTCCGGCAAATGCATCAACCACGACCTGACGTTGGGCTTAAGCACCAACAGGAAGTAGTTGGCGAATATCTTGTCATCTCGAGCTCTGGCAGCCTGCACCGCAATGGTGTAGACGCTCAGGAACTCTGACGGGTGAGTCTTGCCGTCGTATTTCTCCGGCACCTCCGGCTTGAACGTTCGGGAATTGGGCCACTGGACTCGCCGCAGCTCACGAGTAAAAGCTGGACAACCCACCTCGTAAGGCAAGTTACCAGAATACCCCGGCGCAGGCTCGTCTACAGTGGGTCCCGCGCGCCTGTCGGATTGACGACGCGCTTCCCTCCGCCGCTCGATGGTAGTTCGAGCGTCTTCTTTGTTCCGTTCCCGAAGGACTTGACGTTGATCGCGGCGAACCCGCGGATCAGACGACGCTGTGGAACCGTCATCACAGGCGTCAGTCCGCCGAGTTAGCGACCGCTGTTATCATAGCGGAGGGGAGCGCATCGTAGTCATACCGCCTCCGGTCTTTTCGCCATCAGCACGCACCGGCTCAGTGGACTGCCGCCGCGAAGGCCCCGCCTGCTGCGGCCTGTCGCCATTAGCGAAGCCGATGAGGCTCTGGATAGCAGATCTCCATTCTTCTAGCTTCTCCGCAGCGGGAGGGAAATCTAGGAGCAGCTGAGCTCGCGCCAACGCTTCTGCCGGTGTAGGCGGTGACGAAAGGTGCGAAGAACGTGAGGTGCTCTGACTCCTAACTATGTTAGAAGGAGCTCCATCACGGTCTTGCGATCGCGCCCGGCTTCCACCAGCGTGTTGGCGCGCATGCTGGCCCCGTGCATCTTGGGAGTGATGCGCAGGGGTTTTTCCATGGGGGCGCCTGGAACCACCAACGTCGCGGCGCTGCCCGTCGCGCACGACCTGAGAAGGCCGCGGCGCATGTGCCGGCGTGGGTGTCTTGGAAGGCGCCGTCCCGTCCTTGGAGTTCGCTGCGCCACCCGTAGGTAGCACGACTCCGTCCTTAGACCTGGCATCACCGTCGCGAATGACGCCGCTTGCCTGGCTCTGATCGCCAGAACGTCGTGGAGGCTCAAGACCTCCACCTCCTCCGCCAGCGCCCACGCCGTCGCCCGTCTGTGAAGGTACGGGTAGGCTGGACGCGGATGGACCAACCGCCGTCGGACCCTTCTTCTTGGGAGCCATGGCGATGAAAGTGATCAAGAACTGGTGCGTTGACCGCTAGATCGGGTTCGCGCAACCTTTCCCCCTACCTGGCGCGCCAAAGATGTCGGCGTACGACACCTATGGGATCGCTTGGACCCCTTTACGGTTCGGCTAGGGGAAAAGATTTACACAAAGAGCGGATCCAATGATCAATGCGGGGATCTTTACCCAGGTTTGGGCCGCTGAGAAGCGTAAAACCCTACTCCTGCTTTGGTTTATTGTGGGTATTCTTAAGCTCAAGTACACGGAGCGCTTGCGATGAACAGTACGTTCAAGAAGCAGCTACACATGCAGAATGGGTCAGAAGGTCCTCCCCTCTATAGCTTCGCCTTGGGCCTCCTTTTATACGTCCAAGGGGTCACCAACAGTGGCAAACAGTAAGTACAAGAGGTGTAAAGTTGCTACAGGGTTTACATGTTTATCACTGACGACTTAGGACAAACGCATTTAATGCTCCACTTAGGTGTCCCTTACTTTCTTGGGGACGGAAAAGGAGCCCGTCCCATCAGCACCGCTTAACCTCACCCGCCGTTAGTGCCATGACACGCATCCAGGAAGACAAACCCTAAACGACAGGCTGTCTGCTGCGCTGGAGCGGTGGCAGGGCGGTGGGATCTTGCTGGGTGCGAGGCCTTGCCGGGTCTTCGTGAGCTCCCCCGGCAAAATCTTGCCGGGAGCTCAGCTTTCGGTCTTCTGTCTTCTGATTATTAGCTTGAACGCCTTCTTGATAATCTTGTATTTGTTTCCAGCTGTTCTCCGGCAGGCCTTGCCGCTGGTATGGCTACAACCGTCCGTGCACAAGTATGGGGTACTAAAAGACCCAAACTTTAGTACACCGACACAAGCTTATTCCTATCACACCAGAGAGTCCAGGCCAAGGTTCCAAAATTGACCCACATCAATCTATGAACCTGACCAGTGCAATTGTTCATCAGCTGGTGCCATTCCGGGAAGGTGGTTGGGTACCAATCATTGCCCCAAACTTCCCGAAAGCAGCTCCACATGAACTGGGCGGACACACAATAGAAAAGAATGTGGTTCAGGTCTTCCGCCATTCCACAAAGCGGGCATATCCCATCTCCAGGCCTATTTCTTTTTTGCACTTGGTCTCCCGAAGGCAGCCTGCCCCTAATAAGTTGCCACAGGAAGACCTTGATCTTTGGTGGTAGCTTGGCTTTCCATAGGGCTTTCAATTCGTCCTGGCCCTCTCCAGTCGCTACTCTAACTTTGCAATTCGTTGTAGTATGTCAGATCTCGCTGTCTTATGGTGTGTTGATAACAAGAAATCAGTGGTTGCTATATCTTGTGTTGCTGTGATTTGGAGTATATGGACATTGCGTAATGATCTTTGCTTTCAGGGCTCTGTTTGGACCAGTACACAGACCCTTTTGGGAAGAGTGAGTGCCATGTTGCATCAATGGAAGATCCTTTGTGTGGATACTCAATCGGAGCTGCTACGGCAAAGACTACAACTTCTGGATCGACGAAGAGGAGAGCTTCTACAGATCGCCTGGTGAAGAAGCGAGGTGCAAGCGGGGAGAACATGCTGTCAAGCTTCATCCTCCGCGCTCACTCCGGCTGATTGCCGTGCCTGTTCAAAAAAGTTTACCTGTTGCACCGTTTCTTGTTCCTCTCTGCTTGTTCATCTCATTTTTCTGCCCCTAGCCTGAGTGCTTGTGTGGGGGTGGTTTAGAGCATCAAAGTACTTTTTAGTTTATATTCTGGCTCAGTTACTTTGGCCGTGGCCCGAGCGCTGTGAATAGTGTAGCCTATCTTGGTTATCTCGTTCTAATAAAAATGAGGTGGGGGGACCCCTTTGTTTTAATATTTTTCTTCTTCTTTCGAATAGGATGTGGGGAGGATCCGCTATGGCCTGACGAGTTTGAACTTGCCTGTAAATAACAGTCCTCCCATTGTGGAACACTGAAAACACCATTCTTTATGGGAGCTGGATCCTCTGACTTGTAGAAGGCAAGTCAGAGGGCTACAGTGCCTCTATATGTAAAATGGCGAAGGGAAGTCAGAGGGATCTTACACTGTTCTACAAATCACTGTAGATGTATTGCTGTTCACAAATCACTGCTCATAATTCATGTGTACAAATCGCTGGATTAGATCGCAGTTAGTGAAAATCTGGCAAAGGGATGTCAGGGTACCGTAGCGTCCTGTGACTTCCCAATGTCAGAGGATCTCGATCCTTCTTTGTGAAGTGCCAAGCTATATAAACCTTGATCTGGTTCGCCTCCGGGTGGTGATTCGGCTTTTCTTAAGGAAGGGGTTATAATTCAATGCGGAAAGTGTTTTGTAATTCGATTTTTTTTTAGCTAGGTTTTGTAATTCGACTAGGCGACCAACTTACCTGCCCAATACTCCCTCCGTTCCATAATGTAGTGCGTCCTCGGTTTTCGAGCTTGAACTTTGACCATGAATTTGACCAACGAGACCGATTGCGACGGGAGCAAAAACGAGAATTTGACCAACGAGACCGATTGCGACGGGAGCAAAAACGAGACCGATTACGAATTCAATGGTATAGTTTTTGCTCCCGCCGCAATCGGTCTCGTTGGTCAAATTCATGGTCAAACTTAGATTTGAGAAAACGTGGGCGCACTACGTTATGGAACGGAGGGAGTATAACAGAGAGGCCAGGTTGCGCCAAGGGCCCGACCAAGCCCAGCCCATACCGCCAGCCACCTCCGTCGTTGTCGCTACTGACGCGGCACGAGCCGGCGAATCCGACAAGCCCCCGACCTCTCCTCGCCCGCCGCGAGATCCCGCGCCCATGGCGGTCGGCATCGCGCTCCTGCTCGACCTCGCGGCCCGCGCGCCCCGCTCCTCCGCCTCCCTCCACTCGCACGCCGCCTTCTCCGCCGCCGCCGCCGCCGCGGCGGCGGCAGCCCTCTCCGCCTCCGGTGTACCCCTCTCCGCGCGGCCCTTCTTCGGGTTAGTTCGACCCCCCCCCCCCCCCCCCCCCCCCAAACCAACTCCAATCTCCTTTTTTTTTTGAACTCAACTCCTTATAATCTCCTAACCAGGACTGCTCCTAACTACGAGCGCTTTTGTTATTTCCTTCTCCCGTGTTTCTTTTGTGTGCGCGTGCCTATGTCGCGATCGAGGTGTTCGGCGCATTGCGCCGGGATGGTTTTACCAGGAATATTCGGTTGCGCCCGCACAGTTAGCGCGCGGGTATTTCGGTGCAGTAGTCGCACCTGAGGTGCTAAAGCTTGATGTATTAGCCATTGCAGTTGCTAAAGCTTCTGTCCGGTGTTCAACATCGTCTTTGGATAGCCAGTGTTTAGGACTTGGAGGTGAATTTAATTGTTACACTATGAAACTTGATGTTGTGGTCTATTAGTTGGGGTTTGCTCTTGGTGCACATGAGGTGTATATGGGTACTATATCAAGTCTCCCTTTTCAGCCAAGTATCAGTGACCATTGCTCCATTCATGTAAATAAACTTTAAAATACTGAATTGTCTCTGTTAGAAGATGTCCCCACCCTCAAAGATCGTTCACCTCTAGCAACCATGCCATGTAGTGCAACATCATCATACATGTGAAAGGTGGGTGATGCTTCGATACAGTCGAATTATCCATAACAAGGAACCCCTTTATGGTCATGATTGTGAGATGTAAATTGGATGAGCGGACAAAGGGGGGATACATGACGAAGTACCAAAAAAAATATATTTTCATGTGAGTTCTGGTGTCACTATCAGAGAGCTGTGTGAATTTATTTTTGATATTAAGTGAAACAGAATGAAGAAAAGTAGCAAGCACGCTGGAATGCGAGCTGGGTTCTTCACCCACATGCTTTAATCTTCCCATTTATCTTGTTCAGTTAGTTGTTTTCTTTGTGTTGTATGATTCTGCCACAGTAATCAACTTCGGGTGAATAGGGGAAGAAGTGTCTGTCATTGAGCTGGATTTTACGTCTTAATGCATTTCTTGATGGATTGAACCAACTGAACAATAGGGAAAGTTATTCTCTTGGTTTAATAATTCATCCGAGTATGCTCGCAGACTCGCAGCTCACACAAGTCATGGTTGCTGAATATGGTATGGAATTGGATATAAAGTTGTGGCATTAACTCTACATAACTAACTGTTCATGTGGAAATGTGGGATAAATTGGAGAAGTTTCATTAAACAATATCATTCTGTGGAGTTTGTGATTTTCGTCAAGCTTTTGTTCACTAGCTAGCAAAAGTCATGCTTTTCTCCAAATGAATGTGGAATGAATGATAATAAGATATCTTCACTACTAACTTGGAAGTGAAGACCTGGAAAAAAATAACTCTTCACTACCTTATGTGAATGTACATTACCTATTACTAGGGACACTGTTTGTTGATGCATGCAAGCTGCATTTAGTTTTTTCCTCTGATTATTCATTTTTAATCTGTTGACCTTACTTCTAAGTGATGCTTTCATGGTTCAGTTTTCCAGGATTCACTGTTGCTCATTGTGATGCTGGTGCAACTTATGGATCGAATGATAGTCTTGATCTTGTCAATGATCTTAATGACAAGATACATGACTCGATTCATGGTCTCCAATCACCGATAAAAGAATACCCGTTGGAGCTGAAGCCGCTTTTGTATGCATTTGGCTTTAAGCATTTGAGTATGACGACCATTAGGGCCTTTTTATTATACTATTTACCACTTCTGGAGCCTCGTCCACCCACTGATGACGATGACGATGATGATCTGCTTCAAGATGATTCAGAGAGGCCGCCGGTTGACCTGGTTACTCCCTTCCATAATTCATTGAAGCAAATCGCTCGCGAGGTACATCTTTTCTCTGACACTTTAGTACAGTAGCGCGATTCCTGCTCATACAGATATTTTAGTCACAGTGAGTGGCCAGGCACATGCTTGGTTTGACTGATTGATCAGATAGGATATGTCAGTATCTTGATTCCAGATGCTCATGTGTGTTCACCTTAACCAACCTCCAATGTTGCCTTGCCTCTCAGTCCACGAGAAGCAAAAATTCGATCTGTGCAAATTCAGTGTTTGCTGGATTTTTTCAATCGCTATTACTTGTTGATTTTGCTTGCTAGTTAGACTATCTTCAAAATAAACATAAATTTGTTCTTTGTATACGTGAAACATAAATGTACTTCTAGTATTCATGTTATTTATATATAGGGCCTGGAGGATAATAAAGCTAGGCCAAGCAGGTGGGACTTCCTGGCCTTATCCTGTAGCCCTAATTCAGCTTTGTAGGAAAAACTCCAAATCAGCTGAAGCCATTTGGGTGTATTTATGAGTCAATAACACTCTTTAAGCTGAAGCTTAAACTTGCTTATATTAGAATTTCAATTTAAGCTGCTTATATTAGAATTTTAAGCTTGGCCCAGAAGATCATTATTATTTCTCCTATGTGAAGTAAAAGTCAGTTGCTTAATCTTCTGTTCTGCATTTCAGACTTCTGTTGTAACAACAAGAAGAGTATTCGAAAGGATTGCGGTTCGTCATGTTTCAGAAAGAACAGCATGGAAGCTTCTCAAAGGTGAATGCTTCTCCATTTTTCTTATGTCTTCCAGCAGCACTCTAGAAGCAGTGTAACAACAGCAGTATTGAGGTTTGCAGTTGTGATACTCCCACACAATTCCTCAAGTTAAGGTGCTTATATGGACTGTCAGTACACAGTACTTTATTCTGTGCTGCTCCACCCTAAGCCCCTTACCATGAGTATTGTAGATGTTGATATTTTTTTTCTGTAAACTTGGTCAAAGAAACAAAATTAATACACCTTATAAAAAGGAATGTAGGGAGTATCCGTGAACAGGAAGCGTGTGTATTTAGAGGTGCTACTGCTTCCAACTTCAAATGTTTATTCAGTTATCTTCTAACAGGGATTGATGGAAATTTGAAACCATGGCATTGCTCCTAGAAATCCAGAGCAGAAAATACCTTAGTCGGTTAGTCCAGATTGGTTTCAGAGGATTGACCTGTTGGAATAACTATAAATCCTAATGTGATTGTTATTCCAATCGAATAGCTACATTCTTGGAATTATCATTTTGCAAAGAAAGAATGTGTTATTTTATTAAGTGTAACCATGTCATTAGTTCCCTTGCCTTAGTTTTTTCTCGAGAACCTTGTTCACCAGATCATTGACATGTGTCTTATTGCTGCTATTCTTCACAGTCACTATTGAATGCTCTATTCAGCTTGCAATTGCTTGTTGGTTTAACTTGTGGTTCAAACTATTAGGCAACTAAAACCACATCAGGAGTCTTAGGACTACACAAGTTGTCAAATTTTCCTTTTACAATCTTGTTCCGCATGCATGTGTAAAGAACTTGTTTCTTAATAACTTGTCAAGATTAGGACTCAGAAAGTAGCTAGCACATTAGCATTTTATGTTTGGACACCTTACCCTGGCTCAGGGCTCAACAAAAGTGAAGCCTATGTGCCTAACACAGTTTGTCTAATTAGAGCTTATCTGTGAGCTGAGATTTGTTCGGTATGTCATGTGCCCTGAATGCTGAGTTGGATGGTAAGTCATTAAATCCCTATCTCTTTGTGGGTGAGTTGAGCACTCCTCACCGTCGAATAGATTATTTATTTTGACTTCTTGTGCTGGCCCAACATTGTCCAGTCCTTTTGCAGGATGTGCCTCCAGATTTATCTTAGATATGCTTGCTAGCTACATTTTCTGTAATATGCTAGCTTACCAATAAGTTACGCCATGTTCTGTCCATTGCTTCTGTCTGACACATTAGTCATACGATTATTTTCTTTTATCTTCTTGTGTACACATTAGTCATACGATTATATGCTAGCTTACCAATGGGTTATTTCTGAGCCTTACTGTTTACTTGTTTTTCTAAAGATGCTGCAAAATCATCGAAGAGGAAAGCTATGAGGGGGATGTCAATTCCAGAATACACATACTGTGTTGCCAGAACAACTTTCCGAGGTAAGATTTGCCTGCAGTGTCACTTTTTCTTCTGTAAATTATTATTCAGTTATTTTTCTTTTTTCAAACAGCGCATGCATTGGGAGTAGCTGCTACTTGGGTTGTACAATCTATCGTCCAGGTCTACAAATGTTTTATTCGTCAACCTGATAATGATGAGGAATTGTTCGACGAGAAGGAAAAACTCAGATTGTTCGGGAGAAGGATCTATAGTGTAACCATCAAATGTGGTTTCTCTTTGGTTTTTGCCTCGATTGGAGCAGGCCTTGGTGTCCTCCTACATCCAGTGCATGGACAATGGATTGGTGAGTTATGACTTCTTTTCTTTCATCAATTCAAGTACTAGACTATGCCTTGTTTGCCAAAGCATCTCATTTTGTTTCTGGACTAACAATATTCGTTGAAGAGCTTCAGTTTCACTTACGTTGGTGATAAAGAGATCTTTTGTTTCTTTAAAATCACATAAATTAATTTTATTTATTCTGCATGTACTGCTCTATTTTCATTTTGTCCTGGTAAGTTTGCAGCCTTTTATGTTGGAAGTACCTTTTATGTTGCCAAAAGTAAAAAATGTGTCCTATGTCTTTATTGTGGAATGGCTCGAAGCACAGATATTATTTGTTTCATTTCAAATTTGTCTCCCCTGAGATATACCAAAGGTTCTATTAGTTCTTCTGTCCATTAGTTTGCTTCGAAGGAATTTAGGACACCACCACCTTGAATCGCTGCAACATGTTAGTATTGGGTCAGTTCAAACTAGTTTGACACTATTTCTCCTATATGGCTTGCAGGTTGTATCCTTGGAGATTTTGCAGGACCAGTTGTTGCTATCCTTATTTTCGAGAAGTTACAGTTCCCGCTAGAAGGTTAAAGACCACCATCTCCTGCTACACAGTTAAGAAACCCAGGTCATCCAACCTTGCGTCTAACCTGCCTGGTTTTCGAAGAACATGAAGTGGAGCTCCTTTCAGGATCTTCATTGGCCTAACTTGGAGCTCAAAGTTGATGAATAACTATGCATGGTTAATAGCTTTTCGTGGCATAATGCCTTTGGGTATTGTGTAATGCTTACTTTTGGCACATTGAATAAAAGACAATATCAAAGTTTAGTAATCAGTAATCGTTCTTGAATTCGAAGATTTTTCTTCGTTTATTTTACTTTCAGACGAATTCCTAATTGTTTGAACTGTGTAATCTCCCATTATGGAGATTGGTAACCGACTTAGCTATTGTACTTCGCCACCGTGCTTCAGATTTTGAACTCAAAGGAACATTTTCTGTCCACTGATTTGCTAAATTTCTACAGTAAGTACTTCGCTGCCCTTATCGTGAACTGAATCTGGTATATCTAAGGCCCTCTTTGTTTGAGCCACATTTTCCTGAGAATCACTGTGGCTTTGGATTACTGAGAATCAGCTGTGACTTTTGATTCCCGAGTATCAGAAGTTGGTTGTTCATTTACCCTGCTGTTTTTTTTTTTGCGAGAAACTTCAAATCGATTCATCTTCAATCATGGCAGTACAAAGAACAACAGAGGTAATAAAAATTACAACCATGTCCGTGGACCACCTAGCGACGACTACAAGCACTGGAGCGAGCCGAAGGCGCGCCGCCGTCATCGCCCCTCCCTCACCAGAGCCGGGCAAACCTTATTGTAGTAGACAGTCGGGAAGTCGTCGTGCTAAGGCCCCATAGGACCAGCGCACCAGAGTAGCAACCATCGCCGATGAAGAAAGTCGTAGATCAGATGGAACAAACCTGTAAACACCCAAACGAAGATGAACGAAGACCGGATCCAAACAGATCCACCGAAGACCAGCACCGACCGAATCCCGCGAGATCCGACGGAGACAAACCTCCACACGCCCTCCGACGATGCTAGACACACCATCGGGACGGGGATAGAACGTGGGAGACATTATTCCTACTAAGGGACATCGCCGCCGCCACACAGCCCCAACCAAGACACTGAATCTAACAAGAACGAGAACGGGGTCCCTCCCGCCGGCGGGGGGCCGAGATCCTCCACACCTCCATGGCCTAGAGGCCATTGGAGATGGGGCAGACCAGCGGCGGCGCCGACGGGAGGAGAAGAGCTTTTCTTGTGGAGGAGGAAAGAGATGGAAGAATCATTTACCCTACTGTTGGACAGCTATAAAGGAGTTGTGGAGGTTGTGAAATATCAGTAACGTCCCTGAGTGTTGAGTGTGATGTTTATATGCAGATTAAAGCACAAGTTAGCTGTTTTGACTCGATAACGTGAGAATAGACTAATTTGTTTTCTGGAAATATCATGATGGTCTTACATACGAAATGCACCAACCATTAGTTTTAGATATGAAAAATATCATCCAAATATGCATCAATAAGTCTCATCAAGTAGTATGTGAAACCATACTTGATACGTCAACAATCCATTAGCAATTTCCTCAGGAGTTGCTTGCATGATAGCATTATCACCAACCACAATGTTGAAAACATGTCTAGGGGTTGGGGTTATAAATTTCCCTGGCATGTAGTTCTCGTCATGGTCACATCTATCAAACTCAAACTTCCAAGTCTCTTAAACGGCTTTCTCTAATGCAATTATGAAGTGCCATGCATGCAATGATGTTTCTCATAAACCCGGGTCTCTTAAAATGCAATTATGAAGTGCCATGCATTCAATGGTGATTATCATAAACCGATGATTTTGTAATACACTGATGGTTTTTATTTTCCTACTACTACCTTCTTCCAAAAAATTTAGGCGCCTAAGCTTCTTTAGAAAATCCTGAAATCTAAGGTGTGTTATTACTTAGCTCTTGATATTCTCTCTTGTACGGTCAGCATAAGCTAACCATTGCTAATCGTGGATCAGCCAACCATGTTTGTTAAGGGATACCGTGGATGATTTTTTTTTATAATAGTGGCTCAGTAATTTGCGACTAGGTTTGCGCTAATTTCCGTGCGAAAAACTTACACGCCCCACATAATGGGGAGGAAGGAGTAATATAATCATGTGATGGAAACAGCGGGTAAAAAGCACAACTTTTTTTTGGTTTTCTGAAATTATTAGTAGTGGTGGGCGAGATAAACGGACCGCCACTACTATGTGTACTCATCAGTGGTGGGCAGAAGAAACATCACGCCACTAGTATCCACTGTTATTAGTGGTGGGCATGCAGTGGCAGAAGGTTAGTGGCGGGTACCCTAGGACGCCCTGCCTGCCACTTGTAGTGTTTTTGCGGCCGACACTGGTAGCTTTTTTCGCAGTAGTGTATGCAAATTCTCATTGTATCAGGGCATCAGCAGGCAAATTCACATGCCCGATTCACATTCATAGACAACATTCACAACCATCTCATAAGACTCTCATATATAAGTTCAACATGCATGTTTATGCATTTCAATGATTCACAGATTAGAGCCGAAGCAGAGTAAAATCGATCGACACTTCTCTGATCAAAGGGCCTCGCTAGGCATGGGATCCAGACTGATTAACTGGTGTTCACTCTTGTGGAATTTCTACCTGCTAGCATCAATGAGCAAACTTTGACGAGGTTTTTCTGTTCCGGAGATCAAATTCATATGATTGTGGAATGGGTGGGGTATATTATAAGTTTGAACATTGACATGGAACCTCGTGGTGGATTAACCTTCTCGTCGTTTTGTACAGTTCCACTTAAATCGACCAACATCGCGCGTTGATGGTAGTTTTTGCCCTTCATGTTGCATGCACTTTGAACATGTTGCCAGCTCCGCAGCGACACAAACATCAAGCGACGGATAGGCAAGAACCAAGGGGAGACAGACGGGCACACACCAAAGGAACGAGCCCATCTAATCCGACCAAAAGGACACCGGCTCTGTAGCGTGCGAACAAGACGACGAGGAGGGCAGTCGTGGGCGATGATGCCCTAGGAGGCTAGTATGCGTATGTCTGTACCACTGTTATTACTGTACGGACATGCTAAATGTGATTGCACATATTCTTCTTAGTACAGTTGTATTTGTGTTTATTCATTGTCACGTAGGAAAACAGAACCCCTTGCGGATCATTCATAAAAATGTTGTTCATAAGTTGCTTTTCTTCTTGGCTGCAATTGGTCTAACCACGCATGGGGTGTCCGGCCACATGGGCGTAGCTGACACACGTGTGTCGAACATGCCACATTCCGACCAGGGCGCGTCCGTCACACGCAGGCCTGATGCCTCTACCCGGTGGAGCAAGCACCGGGGCCCACCAGCAGCGCATGGGCGGCGCACACAGGGTGAGGGAAGCGGGCGACTGTCGAGGTGGCCGAGGGCATCAGGGACTCTCCAATGGCCGGCTCCGCGGCTTATTCGGCTGTTGGCATGCGCCAGTTTGGAATATGCCGAGAACGTCTCGTGCTCTGTTGTTGGGTCAGTGGGGGGTTGTTGCTTCCATGTTCCTGGTTCCGACCACTTTTGGTGTGCTGTCGGTGGCTGGCTAGGAGGTCATTGGGAAGGATGGTTCTCAATCTGTTCGGGTGAGGGTCCTATTGCTCGGTTCGTCCAGTTTGGTGTTACATTGGTCAGCATGCGGTCATATGTTACCTAACAGACTACCTCGACAAAGGCTGGGTGTAAAATAACACAACATAAGCATAGTCATTGGCATCTAAAAAAACTCTTTTAAATAGTTAGCCTCACTTTTTGGTTGCATTTGGTTTTTGCGCCAAGTAAGCAATGGGCGAGAAGTCATCTGGGCGGACATTGACGCCACGAAGAAAAAGTGGGCGGAGGAGGACGCGGTGGGCAGCCATGGAAGAGGACCTAGTGCGAGCCGACTGCTGATGGGATCCCAGGCCCTTCTACTTGATGTCTGAGTCCGCTCGCAGTAAAGAGGTTCTGGCAGCCCGCAAGAAGCGCAAGGTGTCCATAGAAGAACTCCAGGGTGACGTTGCGATGGTTGAGAAGGAAAGCGATGCCACATGGGCGGAAGCTTCTATGGATGAGCTGGTTCGGGTCGATGTCAGTTGTATCTATGTCACAGTGCTTTTGTATGGCAGATACCTATGCTTTTGCTTATTCATAACTAGACCATGCACACATTGTCACGCCTGTAATATAAAGATGGGAATTTCCGCAAATTTGTAATTTCAATTGCATGAAACATGTAAGCTAAACACTAACTAATTTGTCTGCCATTTGGAATTTGAAGGCAACCATCGAACTTTGTGGATTAACAAAACAAAGCATTGATACTTGTTCTTATGAGGATGATACCACGAAACATATACCTTCAGCTGTAACATAAGCCATTGAATTCATACCTTGCCGCCCATGTCGATTGTGTCAAATGAATGATAGAGATACTTCTAAAAATTATGAAGGTACAATGTGTCAAACTGGATATGCATGCATATAGAAGTGGCAAATGCAGTTTTGCTAACGGCACACATGAAGGCAACTATTTTGTTGATTCTTCAAATGGTTTGGTATCTTTAGGGTTACTATCATACAAAGTTTTTTTTTTTTTTTTGCGGTAATACTATCATACAAAGTTGTCAGTACACCAGTAAAGAAAAATAGAATGGAAATACAATTAATATGAATAATAGTCTCCCCGCAAAAAAAACATGATTAATAGTAATGCTTCTGTATTTATGTGTACGGAGCAAAAGAAAAAAAAGGAGGTTTTGGTATTCACTCCTCGGGCATTAAAAATGCTAGTCATCGTTTTGCCTTTAGTCCTTTTTATCTTTCCATTCACTTTCTTCACGGTTTGGGTGAAATGGGACCACTTCCATGGTGCATCTTACTCCCTCTGTGAAGAAATATAAAATCATTTAGTTCACTACTTTAGTGATCTAAACGATCTTATATTTCCTTATGGAGGATAAGAATCTGCAAACAATATAATGCGACAAATGGTATCTGGATAAAATAAGAGGACCATATGTAGCTTCTCCTTAATATCTACAATTGCTAAAGTGGTTTTGCAGATACCATTAGTACCATTATCTAATCAGCGCATCATCCGGACATGACCTGTGCAAACGAGCTCCCGGTGTATATCCGCCAAGACTTTCTCAACGCGATGTGCTCGGATCATAAAGGGTGTAATGCATCAACATTGTAGATAAGGGTGTAGTAGGCAGTAATAGTCAAGTTTAGCCTCACGATTATTTTCACAATTTCTAAATAAGAAAAGGCTGAAGCATAAGAAGAAAAAACTGGAGTCCATTCACCTGCTCAAGCAATCGGCTTTTGTGTGTCAAAGAAAGCCAATGACAACGATAACCGTTATCTGTCATTAGTAAATATACAAGACAAATATAGGCGTAGTATAAGCATAATCATTTGCATGCAATTCAAGAAAAACAACCTTCAAATAGTTCCAAAATCTTGGTTGCATTTGGATTTTCCCTCTTTGCGGATCATTCATAAAACATGTTGTTCACAAGTTGCTTGTCTTTTTGGCTGCAGTTGGTATTTGTGTCGTCGGTGAGCTTTCATAATTAGATTTTGATCCTTTTCTCAAGTAGTGGTCGTTTGATTGTCTCAGAATCTCGATGTGATTTTTATTATGTTTGAGGTGCTTTATATTTTTTTATGAAATTTGATAATTGATCTGAATCTTTTCGACAAAAATAAAGAACGTACTAGACAAACTTGAAAGCCGTCTGCAAAAAAAAGCTCGAAATACCTCCGTAAAAAAAAGGAGAAACTTTTTTTTGAATTGAAAAAAAAGGAGAAACTTGAAAGAAGATAAAGAATGGAAAGGCTAAAAAAACTTCTATTTCCATCCCCACTTCCCTTATCTCCCGCGCTCCTCTCCCTCCACTCCCCATGGCTGCCGTTGGCGTCACCTCCCCGGCGGCGCCGGCCACCGTATTCGCCGCCGTATCTGCCTCGTCCACCCGCCGCCGAGTTCATCTCGTCCCTGCCCGATTCTTCGCAGCAGCGTCGTTCCGCGGGCGATGTGCCGCTGCAGCCGACGGCGGGGCCACGGCCTCGGAGGACCTGGCTGCGGCAGCGGATGGGTATCCCGACGCTGGAACTGACGTCGCCGGCGGCGCTGCCACTTCCACGCGGCCTCCCTACTCGCTCATCTCCGCTGCCAACGTGCAGAAGGCGATGCGCGGCCTTGGTGCGTGTTCTTGTTTGATTTATACGGTTATATACAACGCCTACTAATGCCAATGTTTCTGGCTAATCTCTCGCAAGCTCTTAATATTGGACCTCGCATCTCAAATTTTGCGATTTGATGTAGATACGATTGAAACACAGGAGAAGTTAAAATGAACGAATAGTTGTTTAACATTAGCTAAATTTCTCTTATTTTTTAGCACATCAAAGTGTCTTGTTTTTTTTAATGTTATAGTTGTGCCCACGTAATTGCACTCATTTAGCACTCGATCTAGTAAATCTGGATAATTGGTGTGTAGCTTTGTTTTCCCCTTTTACAATTGGGAGCAACTGTGCCTTGATAATGAACCAAATTAACGGCATAACGTTGTTGATGTTTCCTATATGTCAAAACTTAATCGTTCAATATAGTCACAGTAGTGTGCATTCGGGAACTCAGGCGCTGTTTGGATGCAAGGATAGTTCCTATTTCCGGTAGGACATGAATTATTTTCTGTGGTTTCTGCATTTAAATTACTACCGAAAAAGGCTTTCGCCCCGTTTTATAAATAAAGCAATGACCAACGACAATGCACCGCATACAACACACACCCGCGCACACACACACCCGAGGCAGGATACATAGATGCCGAAGAACAGCTACAATACTCCAAGCAAATCGTAGCAAACTACAGGTAGGAATTAAGCACCACTAGAATTCGAAGGAGCCCTCAGAGAGATGCAGCCGAACATTGACGGATCGGGGCCTCCAAAGCGGTGTCTTCAGGAAGATCACGACGCCGTAGCGCCGCCACCGCCCGATCCAAAGGATCAGAGTCTTCACCTGGAGCGTCCCAGAGCACCAAGAGCCGCCGCAACAGAGCCTTCAGGAAGGGTACGACACCCACAGACGCCGCCACCGTCGGTCTGACCAAAGGCAGACGAAGTTTTCACCCTGGCAAGCACTATCCGCCACCGGAACAAGGTATGTGCAGCCGTGGACAGACCGGGCACACACCCACCACCGAACGCCGACAACTAGCTGCCACGCCGCCCTCACGGCCATGGCAGCCATCCAACACCCAAGCCGCGAGCCCCGCCCACGGGCACCGCGGCTCCCACCATCGAGGCCGCCGCCTCGGCATCCAAGACCCCCCGCAACCACCACGACGGCACAGGAACGTCACCGACCGGTGAGAGGTAGAAGGCACCTCCTTCCACCCCAAAACGGACCCTTTGGTGGGCAGGTAGCCCAGCCGGCCAGATCCAGGAAGGGGAGGGTCGCCGACAGCCGCCGGCCTCGCCGCAGCCACCTCACCACTCCACCGGGGACAAGGGCCATCGACACGACCTGTCTGGCACCTCCAGAGCTCGGCGTCGGCACGGCCAGGAGGCCCCTAGCCTTCCTCCCCGGTTCACCCCAACCACCACCGGCCAGCCCTGGCACCCCCGCCGAGCCGCCAACATCCCACCAACAGGGCCGCCACAACACCCCCCCCCAGCCGAAGAGCAGAGGAGAAGGGGTCGACCACCTCCGTCACGCCACCGCCCCCACCAGCCGGACGCCACGGCAGGGGCGACCGCACGTGACCCGCGCTGCCCACAGCCCGCCCCGCGAGATCGGATCTGGCTGGGCCGCGAGCTCCGAAAACTGCCCAGGCAGACCCCCGTGAGCACCTCCACCGCGCCGCCCAACGCACCTCAGGCACACCGTCGCCGACTCCCGCACCGGCGTCGCAGGAGGAAATGGGGAGAGATGTCTAAGTTGCCCAATTGTTTCGCCAATTTAAATTACTATGATTCGCAGGAATAGTTGAGGTTGAGGATACCATATCATAGTTTGTCTGTTGGAAAACTATTTTTATATATGGGCAACTTTCCATACTTGCAGCAATTACAGATGCTGATCACTATGGAAGGCTTGGAATTACCAGATTAGCGTCAACCGATGAGGTACAGTGGAATTTCTGATAATGTGGATCTCATTACAATGACACTTGGAATGTACCTGGTAGATGCAAGCTTGCAACGAGTATGACAACCTTTTCCTTGTACAAAATTACATGGTACCGAACAAGACTAAGCACTGGCTGACTCCAGTGCAGCCAGCATACTTCAACCATGCTTAAGTTGGATATTAGCCTACACTCCTCTGTTTTCCTAACTGGTTCATGGTGTGTTACATTCTCAATATGTTATTCCTTAAGCAAGAAACTTCGCGATTTTGCTGAAGTTTCAAGAAGTTTACATTTATCACATGCTTTGCTTCAACTCAAGTGTGGATTAATATATACTGGCCTCCTTATTTCACGTATAACTCGTAATAAGATCGTAAGGGCACTTTGTGAAGTCTTGCCAACCCAGCATCACCTGATTTTAACCTTGAAATCAGGTCAAAGCTGCATATGAGAAAAGGTGTGAACAACTAAACAAGCAAGGACTGGAAGAAGAGGAAATCAGCAAGGAACATGACCTATTAAAGGTTTTGAGCCACTATTAAGAGTCAGAATACTTTTCTCCATCCATTACAAATTTACAATTTCCAGTAATTCTTAATATACCTGCACCACTGCAGGAATCTTTTACCATATTATCAACCGAGGAAGAGAGAAGATTATATGATTGGAGCTTGGCGAGAAATGGGCAGCCTGAGCGATATGTTTGGCCTTTTGAAGTTGACCCCATGGAGTTGGCACCAGATCCTCCTAAGGTCAGCATCAGCCCGTAGCAGAATAGATGGTTTCTAGATGAATGCTCATCACTTAACATTTTACTAGTCGTAATGATGAGCAAGCTGATCAACATACTCCAAGCTGATGATCGTCATTAGGAAGTGTTACCTTTAAAAACAACTAAAACTGTCCATAGTTAAACTGAAGAAAGAAGCATAGGAGTCATATGTACTGAGCTCATATAAATCCAAACTGCGTAGGTAGAACTTGAAAGTTGAAACTCTAGGAGCTGTTTTCTACTTGATAAACGGGATACCTTATTAGAATCCTTGCGCGGAAATTGTGTGTTTCAGCTACTAACATAAATTTCCTATATTTATGTATGTCGCTTTGGTTATGAAAGGTATTCAGTTGTTTGTGCTTAATTGATGAAACAGGAACCGGAAGATGAGTTTCCTACAAAGCTTGTCGGCTACTTCTTGTTGACATGGTTCATAATTTCTGTAGCCTGCTCGCTGATTCTCAACAGATCATGAAGTTCTCCGTAAACGAAGATGAATCATAACTCAACAGTGTTTTTCTAAATTAGTCGAAGTACATAACTGCACAGTTTGTACAGATCAACTATATGAATCTTTAATTAATTATTCACATGGGCTATCCTGAGTTGTTGACTATGTACTGCACATGGTTACAACAAGAGTCTCTATGCTCCTGTAGCACATTTTAGCGAGCGCCGGACACACATTTAGGAGCAATAGTTCCAGATGTTTTATGTTTGCACAAAATGTCAAAATATCTGAGTGTGTAGATCAGTTACAGAAATCTGTGTATTAATTGTAAATTATGTCGTGACAAGATAGCCAATTGTTCTTAGGGAAAGAGAAAGACTGCAATAGGTATATAAGAACCTGAAAAGGGAGTCCTAATATCCTCCATACTCACTTATGTCCTTATAATTTTTAGAGAATAGACTTTCGCGCCACTTTATAAATAAGGTCAAACGGCTAGATGATACAGAGTGTCGAGGAACCAAATTACAAACATCAAGCAACAAACAAGCAAACGGAAATAGAAAAATAAGCACAACTTGTGATGTTCAGATACAAACAAAGGCTAAAGGATATTAGATATTCAAAACAATGTTTGTTTGCAAATATTAGTGAAGTGTTTACTATGCATTAGACTGATGAGAGATGGGATCCATATGAACACCATTCATGTGATGATGATGAATAAAACAACAATTTAAAGAGAAAGGACAAGTCTGAAGGGTGTTAGTAAGACTTACACGCCTAGGAAATCCAGGGCTAGTTCCACTCTTAAAAATTGGGTGCTTCTTCCGTGAGTAGGAGAAATATTGGAAGTAAAACTGTTAGAAGTATGAAGGCAAAAAGAAAGTAGACTGGAAGGTCCAACTCAGGTATGAATGTCATACGAGTTATAGATGTATAGAAGACTTACACGCCTAGGAAATCCAGGGCTAGTTCCACTCTTAAAAATTGGGTGCTTCTTCTGTGAGTAGGAGAAATATTGGAAGTAAAACTGTTAGAAGTATGAAGGCAAAAAGAAAGTAGACTGGAAGGTCCAACTCAGGTATGAATGTCATACGAGTTATAGATGTATAGAAGACTTACACGCCTAGGAAATCCAGGGCTAGTTCCACTCTTAAAAATTGGGTGCTTCTTCTGTGAGTAGGAGAAATATTGGAAGTAAAACTGTTAGAAGTATGAAGGCAAAAAGAAAGTAGACTGGAAGGTCCAACTCAGGTATTAATGTCATACGAGTTATAGATGTATAGAAGGCTGGTAAAAAATGTAATTCTTGGGAATTGTAATTAAACTGTTAGTCACTGATTCTTGGGTGCTGTGATTAAAATTTGATCGCAAGGATACCCGTTCGATTGCATTCTGTTGCAACTCGATGCAAGAACTACTATGACCTAACAGACTAGCCAGTAATGAGGTTTAGATAGGCGCTGGGTACATAGTAAAAATTACTATACTTTCCATCGGCGTATTACCTCTGCATTTATTTGATAATCCACTTTAGAGTTTTATACACTCCTAGCCCTTTGCATAATGTTTGTTGCACGAGGGTTGTTCATAAGAGAACAATTGTTGTTCGGTGTTATGAATAACATAAGGTTCATGCTTCCATTACGAAATACATTCATAACACTGACGCTAAATGTCGCAAGACTAAAAGAATACCATATTTGTCTGGCACTACGTTTTGGCCACATAGGAGAAACTCGCATGGAGAAATTCCATTGTGATGGATTTTGAAGTCATTTTGATTACGAATCATCTGACACTTGCAACTTTCGTTCGAAAAGTGAAGTGACTAAAATACCGTTTACAGGCCATAGGGAACGAGCAATAAGCTTATTGGTAAACACACATACTGATGTGTGTAGTCAAATAAATGTTGTTACTAGCAGTGGATTTGTTTATCTTCAGTGATGACTCAATTAGATATGTGAATATTCGCTTAATGAGACATCAGTCTGGATCTTTTAAAATAGTTTAGAAGGTTTATATAATGAAGAGGAACTTATTGTAACAAGAAAAATATGTTTCTGCAATAAGATTGTGGAAAGGAATATTTGAGTTACAAGTTTAGCGAATGTCTGACTACGACTTTTACACTAAAAGGAGTGACATCAAATCTGTTAAAATAACACCATGGTATGGTACACCAAATCATGTTTTGTCTTTTCTTAACATTTGGAATATGAAACATGTGTAAAGTGTTTACAAACCTATTTCAAATTAGATAAGTGTTACTTTGTTGGTTATCCCAAAATTGTTGGCTATTCCTCCATCACTATGCCGAGGCAAAGTGTTTGTCACATAGATCGGTATATTTTGAAGAAAATGTTTCTTGCAAAAGGTGAGTGGGAGGATAGTGCAGCTCTACGAGATAACAATATTTTCATCATCAGATCAAAGGAAAGAAACGTTGGAAGTAGTTCCAGAGTTTCCTACTACGACTGATACGAAAGCCTCTACATTGGACGTATGGACTTCGGTCAAACTTGCAGCTGAACCATGTGGGCGAAACTCGTGCAAACCTCTAAGGTCCGCAAACGAGATATTGTTGTTAGACAACAGTATATCTACGATGCACAAGGAAGCAATGATGGGCCCGGACTCTGGAATTGGCTAAATGCCAAAATAATCTGAGATAATATCCATATAAATGATTCAAGATTAGATCTTGATAAACCCCCCCGGAAGACTCAGAGTCTAACGAATATGAATGGAACTATAAACTGATACAGATAAAAATGGTTTTATCCATAAAGCTCGACTTGTTGCTAATAACAAATTCAACGAGTTGACTACGGCGAGATTGTCTCACCGTAGTGATGCTTAAAGTCGGTTCGGGTTATACTAGCAATTAATACATATTTCAATTATGAGATATGATAAATGGACGCCAAAAGGATTTCCATGAGATGGAAATACAACCTAGGACTTGTATATTCCAAAGTGTTTTTTTCGATCCAAAGAATGCTAGTGAGTGTGCAAACTTCAGAGTTTCAGCCATGGACAGATGAGAGCATAATGGAGTTGGAATCTTTGTTATGATGAAATAGTCAAAGAGTTTGATTTCATCAAGGATAGCAAAGATGCTTGTGTTTACAAGAAAGTAAATGGGAGCATAATAATCTTTCTAAAACTTTGTGTGCATGACACATTGTTGATTAGAAATAATATAAATTTTTTGACACGAATTAGGACTTCATTGAAAATAGTTTTTCGATGAAGTACTTGGTCTAGGTAGCCTCGGTATTAGGCATAATTATCTATGGAGATAGAATTGCCTAATAGGGCTAAGCCAAAATACATATTGACAAGATGCTAAAACAGTTTAGCATGAGAATGCTAAGAAGAGTTTCTTGCCTAAGTCACATGGAAAAAGTTTTTAGCAAGACTCGGTGTCCTTAAAACACCGATGAGCAAAGTACATGACTAAGATTCCATACACTTTTGTGTTTGGATTAATCATGTATTCCATGGTATGTAAATCAACCAGATATGTCTAGTACTCCAAACTAGTCGCGAGTAAGTTACCAAAGTGATCAAGGTAGCTCAAGATTGGGATTTGCTCCTCCGACGACAGAGAGATATCCTTGGGGCCTTCTCGGTGTTATGGTATCGATAATCATCTGGCCAGACACAGTGTTATTTGATCACAGGGATGTCGAAACATGGGAACGGGAAAAGAGAACAAAACCGCTAATGAGGAAATTAGCATAGTGAACAAGTTTTGATTCATGGGGATGCCGATAAATCTCACCTTGGACTTTTGTTACATATCACGAAGCAACAGGAAACACGGTAACTAAAGGTTCACTCAAATATCCATTCGTGTGGGTATAGGGATCAATATGGATGTCCATAGTTTCGCTATTGGTCATTGATCGGAAAGAGTTTCGGTCATGTCTATATCCCACCGAACCTACAGGGTCACGTGCTTAAGGGTCATCTATCTACTGAGTACTAGGAAAGGAGTCTGAGAGAAAGTCAGCGAAAAAGTTTCGGAGACACTGAAAATGTTTCGGAAAGAAAACCGGAAATGTTTTGGAGAAACCGAAAATCGTTTCAGAGTAAACCATCAAGCTGAAAAAGTTTCAGAACATGTCCGGAAGTTTTTGGAAGGTGCCGGAAATTTTCTGGGACCTTCCGGAATTTTTCTGAAGAGAAGGCACACGAAAAACACCATGTTCCCGCAAGGGGGACACGATCCCCCTTTTCGTGGGGTTGTGTTGGGTGGCGCCCTCTTATTAGGGCAGCCCCTAATTTGATGGAAGCTTGTTGGGGGCCTCCCATGGTGGGGGCAGCCCCCACAAATAGTGGGACAATGTTGGAAGGGGGGCCCCTTGTTGGGGCCTCTACATGGGTCGGCCAAGGTGGGTGGGGCCCCCCCTTTGGGGTAACCTCCCACCTTTGGTGGGATGATGTTTGTGGAAGGGGGCCCCTTTTGGGCAGCCATCCTCCACCCCTCCTCCACTATAAATAGAGGTGGAGAGATGCGCTCCATCTCATCTCAAGTTCTCACACAAATGGCATGCAATGATCTGCCTCTCTCTCCTTCAACGAAATAGTTTCGTTCTGCCGCAAGGTTTTCTAGTCTCCGGTAGCGATTAGTTCTGGACGGTGAAGCGCCGCTGGATAGGTGACACTGTATGTGTGCAACCCGGTAGAGAGATTGTACGTTCGATCTTCTGTTCGAGGGACTGTCCGAGGTTCTGTCTGAGGGACTGTTCGAGGGAGAAAATTCTCGCGGTCGGGAGGTTGTAAATCCTTGCTGCAGGAATCTGCCCCAAAGATCTTCACCAACTCTCCTTTTCTGCCGCCGCGCTACGAGTTGGTATCGATCAGATCAAACCTTGTATGCATCTTCATAGTGGTCGTGGGCTGGTGCGTAGGACAATTTTTTTTGTTTTCTGCTGCGTTACCCTACACCTTCACACAAACTCCTTATTTACTTGTTTAATTTCTTGCCTAGATATGTTTTCTTTATCGTTGACACACAAAAACAGGAAACAAAAAAATTAAGATATATTCGATATGTATTTTTCACCATTTGAGCCTCATCTACTTGCTAATATTTTTAAATTTGCTGCATGTAGTAAACCAATAGCTAATAATGAAGAGGTTATATATAGAAGAAAGGGCTATTGGGATACACTTATTGAGTGAAAAGCATGATTGCAATGATATTAGTATGAACTCTATGAATATCAATTGTTCTAATGATATGCAAAGCTATAAGCTTGGGGATGATGAGTTTCATGAACATGATATTTTTAGTCATCCTACTAATGAAGAAGTTATAAAAGAAAAATATGATTGGGATACACATGATAATCTTTATGACTCAAGTGATGATGACACACTTGATGATAATATTGCTTTTTATTGTGACACTCTGTGGGTAGGCACTACAGATGATGATTCTATTATGCCTACTACTTATTGTGAAGATTGTGATTGGGGAGATAATTATGATGCTTCTTATGATCTTGAAAATTTATTTGAGCCACATGATGAATCTATTACTTATAATAATATTTGCAAAATTATTGAAAGTGGGCTCGGAAGAATGTCAACTTTAGGTAAAAAGAATCCCACATGTTCAGAGAATATTCAATATGATGAAATTTTTGATAAAAGTGGGTTTGGAGAGGTCATGACTTTAGTTGATATTAATCCCACTATCTTGAAAGATTATAAAATTTGTATGCATGTGGATCATAACGGGAATGCTTTGTATGATAGCTATATTGTTGAATTTTATTATGAACCAACATGTAATTACTATGAGAGAGGGGAATATGGTTGTAGAAATCTACAAGTTACTAAGTTACCTCTCTTCATGTTAAGCTTGTTAATGTTTCATTCCTCTTCCTTGCATATGCTAGGTATTGCTTGCTATAATAAAAAAATTATTTATATCGTGCCTATGCATAGGAAGTGGGTTAGACTTAAATTTGTTTGTTACTTGCTTATTGATGCTCTCTTTATGCTTCAATTCTGTCTTTCATATGAGCATCATTAAAATATTAAGCCTATCTTAATGGCTGTAAAGAAAGAGCTTGTGGGGAGACAACCCAATAGTTATCATCTTGTTTTAGTGTGTCTGAATAATTATTGCTACTGTAATAATTATGTTTGTATTGTTTCTTTTATTTTTGTGCCAAGTTAAGCCTTTGGGATGTTGCAAATGCATGTTTGTTAGGTTCTATGCAGAAACAAAAACTTTTTCGCCTAGTATTTGAATTTTGATTCTGTACTGGAACGTGATAAAATCCTAAATTTTTTACACAATACTGCATTACAAATTGTTTGTCGTCCTAAATTTTCAGAATTTTTGGAGTTACAGAAGTATGATATTTAATTAAGTCTTTTTGTATTGTTCTGTTTTTGACAGATTGCTGTTATGTTTTCATTGTCTGTTCGTTTCAGAGTTTCTATGACGTATATTGGGGGATATAAATTGTGAAAATGATAGGATACAATATCTATTACCTGGAAATAAATATGCATCTTGTCTTGACAGTACATGATTGGGAGATTTATTTTATATGTACTAACATATCTCACGAGTTTTGTGTGAATGAAGTTTTTAAGATCGAAGGGAGACATCAATATGAGATGAACAAGGAGCGACAAGAGCCTAACCTTGGGGATGCCTAAGGCACCCCAAGGTAATATCCAAGGAGACTCAAGCGTCTAAGCTTGGGGATGCCCTCTTTCGTCTTCAATTATTATCGATATGTCTCAGTTGGACCTAAGATTTTATTTATTCACATGATATGTGCTTTGGTTGGAGCGTCTTTTGCTTTAATTTTAGTTTTGTTTGCTGGTCATTACAATCATCATGTTCTGGTCACACTTATTAGAGAGACATACATTGGTCTTTTATTTATAGAATGCTCATTGATCTTCACTTATATCTATTTGAGTTGAGGCGTTTATAGAATTTGCTCTTGCACTTCACTTATACATGTTAGAGCACGGTGATAATTATGTTTTTATAGAAAAGATTAGGACTCTCTTGCCGCACTTACATCTTTTTAGAGAGTTGAATAGTAATTGGTAATTTGCAAGAGTTATATGTTGGTCCTAAAAATAATAGGTATACATGAGTGGTATAATAAAAACTTGCATGAACTTGTAGATCAATTAAACTTGATAATTGGGTTCCTAGCAATAATTTTGAGATAGGGTGTGAGTAATTTATTTATGTGTAGCAGAAATGGCTTGCACTAACACTACTGCAGGATGGTCCTAACGCGACACATGCATTAGAGACTCCTCGACCAAACTGTGTGCGATGCATTAATCGCAAACGGTGTCGTACTAAAACTGTCACCAATAAAACGAACTGTGTGCGATGGCGGGTCCATCAAGCACGATTCAGAAAAGATTTGCGTGTGCAAATCGTGGCATACAGTTGATCCATATGAACCATTTGCGATGAGCCAGAACAACAGAAACGGTCAGCCAGATCAAGGTGTGTGCGATAGACGGCGTACAGTTCACTCGGATGAACTGTTTGCGATGGTCCAGTACAACAGAAACGGTCAGCCAGATCAATGTGTGTGCGATAGACGGCAAACAGTTCACTCGGATGAACTGTTTCCGATGAGCCAAAACAACAGAAACGGTCAGCCAGATCATGGAGTCTGCGATATACGGGCACACATTCTAATTAAAAGAATTGTGCGCGATGGTAATAACAAGCGCACACGGTTGATGGAACAAGTCGTGTGCTGATACGTCTCCAACGTATCTATAATTTTTGATGTTTTTATATTATCAATCTTGGATGTTTTTATATACATTTACAACAATTATATATCATTTTTGGAGACTAACCTATTAACTTAGTGCCCAGTGCCAGTTGCTGTTTTCTGCCCTGTTTTTGTTTTACAGAAAATCAATACCAAACGAAGTCCAAATGCCACGAAACTTTTTGGAGATTTTTTTCTGGACAAGATAAACACTAGAAGCTTCGGGAGAAGACTAGACGCCAGAGGAGGTGGCCACGAGCCACCAGGGCGCACCTGGGGGGGGGGGGGGCACACGCGCCCTGGTGCCTCGTGGGCCCACCTCAGCTCCGTTTGACCTAATTACACCACTATAAATTCAGGAAAAATCAGAAACCCTCAGGGGAGTCCACGAAATACTTTTTCCGCCGCCGCAAGTTTCTTTTCTCGAGAGATCCCATCTGGAGGCCTTCTCCGGTACTCCGCCGGAGGGGGAATCGATCACGGAGGGGCTCTACATCAACCTTGCTGCCCTTCCGATGATGCGTGAGTAGTTTACCACAGACCTTCGGGTCCATAGTTAGTAGCTAGATGGTTTCTTCTCTCTTTTTGATCTTCAATACAATGTTCTCCTCGATGTTCTTGGAGTTCTATCCGATGTAATCACTTTTTGCGGTGTGTTTGTTGGGATCCGATGAATTGTGAGTTTATGATCAGATCATCCATGAATATTATTTGAGTCTTTGCTGCACTCTTTTATGCATGATTATTATAGCCTCATATTTCTTCTCCGATCTATTGATTTGGTTTGACCAACTGAGTTGATTTATCTTGCCATGGGAAGAGGTGCTTTGTAATGGGTTCGATCTTGCGGTGCTCAATCCCAGTGATAGAAAGGGACATGACACGTATGTATCATTGCTATTAAGGGTAAAAATATGTGGTTTATTCATACGTGAGTTTATCTTGTCTACATCATGTCATCGTTCTTAAGGCGTTACTCTGTTCTTTATGGACTTAATACACTAGATGCATGCTGGATAGCGGTCGATGTGTGGAGTAATAGTAGTAGATGCAGGCAGGAGTCGGTCTACTTGTCTTGGACGTGATGCCTATATACATGATCATTGCCTTGGATATCATCATGATTATTTGCTTTTCTATCAATTGCCCAACAGTAATTTGTCTACCCACCGTATGCTATTTTCTCGAGAGAAGCCTCTAGTGAAAACTATGGCCCCCGGGTCTATGTAAATCATATTACTAAAACCCTAAAAATATTGCTGCCATTTTCTTTTATTTATTTTATTTTGTATTTTTGTTTCAATCTATCTATCTATCACCTACAATTTAATCTTGCAATTGACCGCCGAGGGATTGACAACCCCTCGTTTGCGTTGGGTGCAAGGATTTGTTGTTTGTGTGCAGGTGCTGCTAACGAGGTGTTGCGTGATTCTCCTACTGGTTCGATAACCTTGGTTTCATAACTGAGGGAAATACTTATCTCTACTGTGCTGCATCATCCCTTCCTCTTCGGGGAAAATACCAACGCAAGCTACAAGTAGCAGGAAGAATTTCTGGCGCCGTTGCCGGGGAGACATCATCAACATCTATCAAGTACCTTTGCATAAACTCTCATCTCCTTGCATTTACTTTATTTGCTATTTGCCTCTCGTTTTCATCTCCCCCACTTCTAAAATGTTTTTACAAAAATACAAAAATATTTTCCGTTTGCCTTTTTCTTGTTTGCTTATTCGTTTGCTTGAAAACTTGTTATCATGAGTGATTTTGGCATGGCGGAAACCGATGATGGTAAAACTCCTAAAAAGGGAAGTTCTTTTGTGTTGGGACATGGTAATGTTATAGGGAAAAGTGTCATCCAAGAATTCTTTAATTGCATTGGGACCTTGGCTTTTGATGATGCACCTATACTTAAAGAAACTAATAATTATGCCGATGCTATTTCCGCACTTGTCCTTAAACTTGAAAGAAGATTTATTCGCACCCATCCTACTTTGCAAAGATTGTTTTATGAGTTACCGGTTATAAAAGATCCTAGAGCTAAGAAAATAGCTACCCTTGTTCTCATGAATGAATTTGATCATATAGTGCGAGAAGCTAGGGAGATCTTTGATTTCTATGGTATGAACCATGAAAAATCGGTAATAGATGAGATCCTTTATAATAATGATTACTTGCTGAGATATTTGTTCCGCAATGACCACATCTTTGATGAGAATATTAAAAAGGAAGTTCCTCCTTTGAATATAATCCAACAAGTTTTCAATAGCATCAATAGACAATACTCTTGGATTGTAGCCGGTAATCAAGAGGGATTTAAAGATGGACAACTTGTTAATGCTAAAATTTCTATAGATGATATATTTCATATTACCTTTGAAAAACCCCTTGATAAAAGTGCCCCTTTGGATAAGAAGAAGAAAGATGACAATACTTGAAACTATGCATTATGCCTAGCTAGGGGCATAAAACAATAGCGCTTGTTGGGAGGCAACCCAATGAATAAAATAAATTTTTATTATTTGTTTATGTTATTGTGTGTTTTCACAATTATGATACTGGTATGATTGTGTTTTTGTGTTCTTAATTAGTGTTTGTGCCAAGTAAAGACTTTAGGATGATTTGGAAGATAGTATAATTGATGCTGTTTGGAAAACAGAAAGTTTTGCGTCCAGTGCCCGAATTTTGTTTCTGTACTGGAGCGTCAAAAATATCTGAAATTTTTACACAGTATTGGTATATAAATTGCCCAAGTTCTCCTAATGTTTCATAATTTTTAGAGTTACATAAGTATGGCTTTTAAATAGATTGCTACAGACTGTTCTGTTTTTGACAGATTCTGTTTTTGATGCACTACTTGCTTGTTTTGATGAATCTATGGATTGTATCGGGGGGTATAAGCCATGGTGAAGTTAGAGTACAGTAGGTATAATGCAAAAATAAAATATTAATGGGTTTGCAACAGTACTTAAAGTAGTAATTTATTTTGTTATACTAACGGATCTCACGAAGGTTTTGTTGAGTTTTGTGTGATTGAAGTTTTCAAGTTTTGGGTGAGATCACGATGGATGAAGGAATAAGGAGTAGCAAAAGCCTGATCTTGGGGATGCCCAAGGCACCCCAAGGTAATATTCAAGGAAGACTCAAGCGTCTAAGCTTGGGGATGCCCCGGAAGGCATCCCCTCTTTCTTCTACCAACCATCGGTAATTTTACTTGGAGCTATATTTTTATTCATCACATGATATGTGTTTTGCTTGGAGCGTCGTGTATTATATGAGTCTTTGATTTGTTTTCTTTTTAGTTTGTCACAATCACCTTTGCTGGACACACCTATTTGAGAGAGCCACATATTTATCATGATTTGCTAGAATACTCTATGTGCTTCACTTAATTTTTTTGAGCTAGGCAGTTGCTCTAGTGCTTCACTTAAATCTCTTTGAGCACGGCGGTGACTATATTTTGAAAAAATATTTGCACTCTCATGCTTCACTTATATCTTTTTGAGAGTTGATAATAGTAATGGTAATTTTCACAAGATATGAATTTGGTCCCAAAGTGATGAATATTCAAGAGGGATATAATAAAAACTTTCATAAAGATCATTGGATATGATAAGTTTGATTCCTTGCAATAGTTTTGTGATATGGAGATGATGATATGTGAGTCATGTTAGTGTGTAATTGTGATTTAGTAAGAATATTAGTGCTAAGGTTTGTGATTCCCTATGCATGCACATTAAGTCAATAGTTATGCAACGAAATTATATCCTACTTATGGTGCATTATTCGGTGTTAGTTATGTTCAATGCATGTTTATGACCGTTTTCGCTTTTTGGTTGGTCGCTTCTCAATCTATTTGCTAGCCTTCATTTGTACTAAGCGGAAATACTGCTTGTGCATCCAAACTCCTTAAACCCAAGTTGTGCCAAATGAGTCCACCATATCTACCTATATGCGGTATTTCCATGCCGTTCCAAGTAAATTTGCATGTGCCAACTCTAATTTTCAAAATAATTTTCTGTTTTGTGTGCCCGTACCGCTCATGAAGCGGCAGGGTGTGGCCAACATTTTCCATGCTAGGTGTGTTATTCTCACGATGATTGTTTATTCACTTGTCATTGCAAGAGAGAGTGGCAGGTAATAGGGATGCCCAGTCCCACAATGAATCAAAAATTAATAACAACAAAATTCCTTGGAAAGTGTTGGTATGGAGGGCACCCGTGGATACGGCTAGCCATGGATTGTGAAAGAATGGTGGAAAGGAAATAAACTTTATTTTCTGTTTGGGAACTGCCTATGATGTGTCTAGCATGGAAAATATTGGGAATTCTCGGTCGTTTTCATTGACAGGAAAAGCATGCCTCTCAAAATAATTTTATCTCTCTAATTTAAGTGAAGTACTTAAAGTAGTGATTTATTTTGTTATACTAACGGATCTCACGAAGGTTTTGTTGAGTTTTGTGTGATTGAAGTTTTCAAGTTTTGGGTGAGATCACGATGGATGAAGGAATAAGGAGTGGCAAGAGCCTAAGCTTGGGGATGCCCAAGGCACCCCAAGGTAATATTCAAGGAAGACTCAAGCGTCTAAACTTGGGGATGCCCCGGAAGGCATCCCCTCTTTCTTCTACCAACCATCGGTAATTTTACTTGGAGCTATATTTTTATTCGTCACATGATATGTGTTTTACTTGGAGCGTCTTGTATTATATGAGTCTTTGCTTTGTTTGCTTTTTAGTTTGTCACCATCATACTTGCTGAACACACCTATCTTGAGAGAGCCACACATTCATCATCATTTGTTAGAATACTCTATGTGCTTCCCTTAAATTTTTTGAGCTAGGCAGTTGCTCTAGTGCTTCACTTAAATCTTTTTGAGCACGGTGGTGGCTATATTTTTAAGAAATAAACTCTCATGCTTCACTTATATTATTTTGAGAGTTGATAAGATTAAAATTTTGAAGAAATATTTGCACTCTCATGCTTCACTTAAATCTTTTTGAGAGTTGATAATAGTAATGGTAATTTGCACAAGATATGAATTTGGTCCCAAAGTGATGGATATTCAAGAGGGATATAATAAAAACTTTCATATAGATCATTGGATATGATAAGTGTGATTCCTTGCAAGAGTTTTGCGATATGGAGATGATAATATGTGAGTCATGTTAGTGAGTAATTGTGATTTAGTAAGAATATTAGTGTTAAGGTTTGTGATTCCCTATGCATGCACGTTAAGTTAATAGTTATGCAATGAAATTATATCCTACTTATGGTGCATTATTCGGTGTTCGTTATGTTCAATGCATGTTTATGACCGTTTTTGTTTTTTGGTTGGTTGCTTCTCAATCTATTTGCTAGCCTTCATTTGTACTAAGCGGAAATACTGCTTGTGCATCCAAACTCCTTAAACCCAAGTTGTGCCAAATGAGTCCACTATATTTACCTATATGCGGTATTTCAATGCCGTTCCAAGTAAATTTGCGTGTGCCAACTCTAATTTTGAAAATAATTTTCCGTTTTGTGTGCCCGTACCGCTCATGAAGCGGCAGGGGGTGGCCATTATTTTCCATGCTAGGTGTGTTATTCTCACGATGAGTGTTTATTCACTTGTCATTGCACGAGAGAGTGGCTGGTAATAGGGATGCCCAGTCCCACAATGAAATCAAAAATTAATAACAACAAAATTCCTTGGAAAGTGATGGTATGGAGGGCACCCGTGGATACGGCTAGCCATGGATTGGGAAAGAAATGGTGGAAAGGAAATAAACTTTACTTTCTGTTTGGGAATCGCCTATGATGTGTCTAGCATGGAAAATATTGGGAATTCTCGGTCGTTTTCGTTGACAGGAAAAGCATGCCTCTCAAAATATTTTTATCTCTCTAATTTCAGCTTTGAGCTCTGGCACATTTGACAAATCTCTGCTTGCCTCTGCGAAGGGCCTATCTATTTACTTTTATGCAATTTTTTTTGAGTCTCCATCTTCTCTTATAAAGCACCAACTAGAGAGCACTATTGTCATACTTGTGCATTATGTGTAGCTAATATTCGAGTGTGTTTCATGAATGGATCAATGATTGGGCATAATGGGCTAGGGATAACTTTCTTTAGCGTTGATATTTTGAAAGACATGGTTGCTTGTTAGCATGCTTGAGTATTTATATCTTCATGTCAAATTATAGACTATTGTTTTGAATCATTCAAGCCCAATATCCATGCTATAAAAGAAAAGAATATAATAGGCAGCATTCCACATCAAAAATTCTGTTTTTATCATTTACCTACTCGAGGACGAGCAGGAATTAAGCTTGGGGATGCTGATACGTCTCCAACGTATCTATAATTTTTGATTGTTCCATGCTGTTATATTATCAATCTTGGATGTTTTTATATACATTTACAGCAATTATATATCATTTTTGGAGACTAACCTATTAACTTAGTGCCCAGTGCCAGTTGCTGTTTTCTACCCTGTTTTTGTTATGGACAAGATAAACACTAGAAGCTTCGGGAGAAGACTAGACGCTAGAGGAGGTGGCCACGAGCCACCAAGGCACGCCTGGGGGGGGGGGGGGGGGCAGGCGCGCCCTGGTGGCTCGTGGGCCCACCTCAGCTCCATTTGACCTAATTCCACCACTATAAATTCAGGAAAAATTAGAAACCCTCAGGGGATTCCACGAAATACTTTTTCCGCCGCCGCAAGTTTCTGTTCTCGAGAGATCCCATCTGGAGGCCTTCTCCGGTACTCCGCCGGAGGGGGAATCGATCACGGAGGGGCTCTACATCAACCTTGCTGCCCTTCCGATGATGCGTGAGTAGTTTACGGCAGACGTTCGGGTCCATAGTTAGTAGCTAGATGGCTTCTTCTCTCTTTTTGATCTTCAATACAATGTTCTCCTCGATGTTCTTGGAGTTCTATCCGATGTAATCACTTTTTGCGGTGTGTTTGTTGGGATCCGATGAATTGTGAGTTTATGATCAGATTATCCATGAATATTATTTGAGTCTTTGCTGCACTCTTTTATGCATGATTATTATAGCCTCATATTTCTTCTCCGATCTATTGATTTGGTTTGGCCAACTGAGTTGATTTATCTTGCCATGGGAAGAGGTGCTTTGTAATGGGTTCGATCTTGCGGTGCTCAATCCCAGTGACAGAAAGGGACATGACACGTATGTATCGTTGCTATTAAGGGTAAAAAGATGGGGTTTATTCATATGTGAGTTTATCTTGTCTACATCATGTCATCGTTCTTAAGGCTTTACTCCGTTCTTTATGGACTTAATACACTAGATGCATGCTGGATAGCGGTCGATGTGTGGAGTAATAGTAGTAGATGCAGGCAGGAGTCGGTCTACTTGTCTCGGACGTGATGCCTATATACATGATCATTGCCTTGGATATCGTCATGATTATTTGCTTTTCTATCAATTGCCCAACAGTAATTTGTCTACCCACCGTATGCTATTTTCTCGAGAGAAGCCTCTAGTGAAAACTATGGCCCCCGGGTCTATCTAAATCATATTACTAAAACCCTAAAAATATTGCTGCCATTTTCTTTTATTTATTTTATTTTGTATTTTTGTTTCAATCTATCTATCTATCACATACAATTTAATCTTGCAATTGACCGCCGAGGGATTGACAACCCCTCGTTTGCGTTGGGTGCAAGGATTTGTTGTTTGTGTGCAGGTGCTGCTAATGAGGTGTTGCGTGATTCTCCTACTGGTTCGATAACCTTGGTTTCATAACTGAGGGAAATACTTATCTCTACTGTGCTGCATCATCCCTTCCTCTTCGGGGAAAATACCAACGCAAGCTACATGTAGCATGTGCTGACATCGCCGATTGTGGTGCACACGCCACGTACGCATCCGAGAATGCTTGCCCACGTTACGCCATCCGGGAATCGTGCCGCACTTCGAAACCGGAACCGTCAATAAATTTTGAGCTTCTTTCCCATCACATTCCAAATTACCATGCTATATTTAATTGCAAACCTATTCACACTGATCAAAACCTAAACATTTTCGCACTTAGCAGCTTATTACTAGGTTATAAATACCACCTACTCGAAAATGACTGCACATTCCTCCTCAATTCCTCATCAACAAACAAACAAGTCTTTCTTCATCGTTCCTTGCGTCTACCATGGCCCGTAGGAGTTCTTGGTTGAGAATTGACCAGGGAGCGGCGAGCATGGAAGCGGAAGCAGCAGAGATGTCCCGCCTCGCCACGATAGCAACCGCGAGGTCCCGCCGCGCCGCCGAAGCAGCAGCAAGGTTCCGCCACGCTGCCGAAGTAGCATAGTGGTCCGGTCGCGCCGTGGAAGCAGCAAGCATGACCCGCCGCACCGCGGAATCAGCAGAGAGGTCCTGCCACGCCGCGGTGGCCTGGGAAGATCTCTTCCGAGAAGGCGAGGGCTCACACAGGCGCATGCGCGCTGAGCTCAATAAGCTGAAGGATGAGATCTCCGGCTGGGCGAAGTTGCACGAGGAGATCAATGCCTCATTTGATAAAGCGATCGGCATCATCCAGGTACTAAGGGATGACAAGGCGAAGCTCCACACCCAGCGCGACCTGCTGAGGGCGAAGATTGCCGGCAGTGCAAAGCAGCACGAGGAGAGCACTGCCGTGTTGAAGAAGACGGCCGCCATGGCCAAGAAAATTATGGACGAGAATGCCAACCTCAGCATCGAGCGTGAAAGGCTGGTGAGGGAATCCAAAGCTGCTATCAAGCAAAGTATTGAGGACGTGAAAGAGATCATTGCCGTTCACCGCGAGAACTCCATCGCCATGGATGCAATGACGAAGATGGCGGAGGAGAGGCGAAAGGAAGTGAAGGTCGTGGAGGCGATGAAGAAGGAGTTGGAGGAACTCCGTGCCCTGCGGCAACCCATCAAGAAGGAGTAGAGAGCAGTGACCCAGATTGTTGTCTGCGTCTTCTTCCTTCTTTTGCCCCTGTGTCTTTCGGGCGTTGCCGCGTGTGGTATTTTAAATTATCTTCCTGAATATGTAAGATAATTACTATCCATTGCCATCGTCATCATATATATATGAGCCTTGCTAAGTCTTCGTTAAGTTTCAGTCGAGGCTATGTCCGTGAGTTATCCGTGCAAAATTTTGTTTTCAAATTTTCTTTTTTCTCCCTTAAATCTCAGTCGACTCAGACCTAGCCACACCATTAAGCGCCTATAAAACAGGGGCTCGGGCGCCATTAATGGAGAAGTTGGGAGCGAGGTGGGCGGCGGATGGAGGTCAAAGGGCTCGCCTCCCGGTGAGCCTGCGCAGCGGTCTGCTCCACGCCTCCCGTCTACTCAAATAGCTACCCCGCACGGCGCCTCCTAGCCAATAAAACTGGGGACGCATGGCGGCACGTAAATGGTTAGTACAACGCCCACGGTTGAATAACACTTGTGTTTCCGATTGTAACGTGGCCGCTCTTTGTTCCAAAATGACTTTGTTGGTTGTTAATGTGCGCTCCTTCAAAAAAATCGGACAAATTTTTTACCACATCATGTGGGTGCCATGTCAAGGCAACATGCCAAGTTTCATGATTTTCAGGCAAGTTTTGGATTTATAGGAATTTAAAAACCAAGTTTGTCAATGTTTTCGGCCGAGCCACGACGCCCGGATGTTTGAAATTCATTCCCATTTCTTGCATGGGACCTAAACATTCACCCAAGGACACATATATGATTTTCAACCCATTTTGGTGCACTGGAGCATGTGCATGTAGTTCAAATTTGAATTATGCACATTAAATGCCTTGAAAACTCAATAAATGTATAAAAAAGGCCAAACGAACCTGGAAAATTCCAAATTTTAGCATGAGACTCCTATTGGTCTTTGTTGCCTCTGTAAAAAAAATCAAGGCAGGAAGAGGCAGTGTATGTCGTTTCGCCCACAAAGGTGACACATTCCCTATCCGAACCATGATCCTTCTTGAGAGAAGCTCCGGTTTGTAAGAAGCTTATACCAAAACTTGTCCCAAATCGAACAAAAAATTTACCACAACATGTTGGTGCCATGTCAAGACACCATGCCAAGTTTCGTGATTTTTAGGCAATTTTTGGATTTACAGGAATTGAAAAACCAAGTTTCTCAATGTTTTCGGCCGAGCCACGACGCCCAGATGTTTGAAATTCATTCCCATTTCTTGTATGTGAGCTAAACATTCACCCAAGGACACATATACGATTTTTCAACCCATTTTGGTGCACTGGAGCATGTGCATGTAGTTCAAATTTGTATTATGCACATTAAATGCCTAGAAACTCAATTAATGTATAGAAAAGGCCAAACGAACCCGAAATATTTCCAAATTTTAGCACGACACTCCTATTGGTCTATGTTGCCTATGTAAAAAAATCAAGGCAGGAAGAGGTAGCGTATGTCGTTTCACCCACAATGGTGACACGTTCCCTATCAGAACCATGAGCCTTCTTGAGAGAAGCTCCGGTTTGTAAGAAGCTTATACCAAAACTTGTCCCAAATCGAACAAAAAATTTACCACAGCATGTTGGTGCCATCTCAAGACACCATGCCAAGTTCCGTGATTTTTAGGCAATTTTTGGATTTACATGAATTTAAAAACCAATTTTCCCAATGTTTTCGGCCGAGCCACGACGCCCAGATGTTTGAAATTCACTCCCATTTCTTGTATGGGACCTAAACATTCACCTAAGGACACATATTTGGTGCACTGGAGCATGTGCCTGTAGTTCAAATTTGAATTATGCACATTAAATGCCTAGAAAAATCAATTAATGTATAAAAAGGCCAAACGAACACCGAATAATTCCAAATTTTAGCATGACACTCCTATAGTTGCATGTTCACTGCAGATAAATGTTCTAGCAATTCAAACACCGACCTTTCCTGCCGTAACCCCATTTTGTCTTTCAAATCAAAATGAAAAAAATCAAGTACACCACAAATAGTTTATTAGCAAGAATCGTGTGCGATGCAGTATAAAATACCTTGGGGCTCCCTCATGTATGGCTTACGCCGGAAGCTTCGTCGGCTACAGTCCACCGGCAGCACGTCAACCACACTTGCGCGCCAGTTTTTCACTGCACCGTTCGTAAATTTTCGGCAGCCGCGGAAATATCTAGGTCCCTGATGACCCACAAGTATAGGGGATCAATCGTAATCCTTTCGATAAGTAAGAGTGTCGAACCCAACGAGGAGCAGAAGGAAATGACAAGCGGTTTTCAGCAAGGTATTCTCTGCAAGTACTGAAAGTAGCGGTAACAAATAGTTTTGATAGCAAGATAATTCGTAACAAGTAACAAGTATTAACGGTAACAAAAGTGCAGCAAGGTGGCCCAATCCTTTTTGTAGCAAAGGACAAGCCGGAACGAACTCGTATAATAAGCAAAGCGTTCTCGAGTACACATGGGAATTTCATCTAGTCACTTTCATCATGTTTGTTTGATTCACGTTCGCTACTTTGATAATTTGATATGTGGGTGTGCTACTTTTGATCTGCGTTGGTTTTTCCCCGAAGAGGAGGGGATGATGTAGTACAGTAGAGATAAGTATTTCCCTCAGTAATGAAACCATGGTTATCAATCTAGTAGGAGAATCACGAAACACCTCGTTAACAGTACTTGCACACAAAATAACAAATCCTTGCACCCAACGCAAACAAGGGGTTGTCAATCCCTTGGCGGTTAATTGCAAGATTAAATTGTATGGTGATAGATAGATAGATTGAACTAAAATATAAAATAAAATAAATAAAGTAAAAGTGCAGCAAGGTATTTTTAGGATTTTTAATATATGATAGAACTAGACCCGGGGGCCATAGTTTTCACTAGAGGCTTCTCTCATGAAAATAGCATACGGTGGGTAAACAAATTACTGTTGGGCAATTGATAGAAAAGCGAATAATCATGACGATATCCAAGGCAATGATCATGTATATAGGCATCACGTCTGAAACAAGTAGACCAACTCCTGCCTGCATCTACTACTATTACTCCACACATGGACCGCTATCTAGCATGCATCTAGTGTATTAAGTCCATAAAGAACGGAGTAACGCCTTAAGCAAGATGACATGATGTAGACAAAGTAAACTCATGCATGAATAAACCCCATCTTTTTACCCTTAATAGCAACGATACATACGTGTCATATCCCTTTCTGTCACTAGGATTGAGCACCGTAAGATCGAACCCGTTACAAAGCACCTCTCCCATTGCAAGATAAATCAATTTGGTTGGCCAAACCAAATCAATAGATCGGAGAGAAATACAAAGCTATAATAATCATGCATAAAAGAGTTCAGAGAAGACTCAAATAATATTCATGGATAATCTGATCATAAACTCACAATTCATCGGATCCCAACAAACACACCGCAAAAAGTGATTACATCGGATAGAACTCCAAGAACATCGAGGAGAACATTGTATTGAAGATCAAAAAGAGAGAAGAAGCCATCTAGCTACTAACTATGGACCCGAAGGTCTGTGGTAAACTACTCACACATCATTGGAAGGGTAGCAAGGATGATGTAGAGCCCCTCCGTGATTGAATCCCCCTCCGGTGGAGTACCGGAAAAGGCCTCTAGATGGGATCTCTCGAGAACAGAAGCTTGCGGCGGCGGAAAAGTATTTCGTGGACTCCTCTGTTGGTTTCCCGATTTCAGAGAATTCATACTGGAGGAATTAGGTCAAACGGAGCTGTGTGGGCCCCATGAGCCACCAGGGCGCTCCCCCCTGGGGCGCGCCGTGGTGCCTCGTGGGCCACTGCTTCATCTTCTCGTCCCCTCCCGAAGCTTCTAGTGTTTGTTATGTCCAGAAAAAAATCTCCAAAAAGTTTCGTGGCATTTGGACTTCGTTTGGTACTTATATTCTGGAAAACCAAAAACAGGCAAAAAACAGCAACTGGCACTGGGCACTAAGTTAATAGGTTAGTCCCAAAAAATGATATATAATTGCTGTAAATGTATATAAAAACATCCAAGACTGATATTATAATAGCATGGAACAATAAAAAATTATAGATACGTTGGAGACGTATCAGCATCCCCAAGCTTAATTCCTGCTCGTCCTCGAGTAGTTAAATGATAAAAACAGACTTTTTGATGTGGAATGCTACCTATCATATTCATCATATATTCTTTTCTTTATAGCATGGACATTTGGACTTGGATGATTCAAAGCAATAGTCTATAGTTTGACATGAAGAGATAAATACTCAAGTATACTAACAAGCAACCATGTCTTTCAAAATATCAATGCTAAAGAAAGTTATCCGTAGCCCATTATGCTCAATCATTGATCCATTCATGAAACACACTCAATATTAGCTACACACAATGCACAAGTATGATAATAGTGCTCTCTAGTTGGTGCTTTATAAGAGAAGATGGAGACTCAAAATAAAAATAAAATTGCATAAAAGTAAATAGATAGGCCCTTCGCAGAGGGAAGCAGAGATTTGCAAATGTGCCAGAGCTCAAAGCTTAAATTAGAGAGATAAAATTATTTTGAGAGGCATGCTTTTCCTGTCAATGAAAACGACCGAGAATTCCCAATATTTTCCATGCTAGACACATCATAGGCGGTTCCCAAACAGAAAATAAAGTTTATTTCCTTTCCACCATTCTTTCACAATCCATGGCTAGCCGTATCCACGGGTGCCCTCCATACCAACACTTTCCAAGGAATTTTGTTGTTATTAATTTTTGATTCATTGTGGTACTGGGCATCCCTATTACCTGCCACTCTCTCGTGCAATGACAAGTGAATAAACACTCATCGTGAGAATAACACACCTAGCATGGAAAATATTGGCCACCCCCTACCGCTTCATGAGCGGTACGGGCACACAAAACGGAAAATTATTTTGAAAATTAGAGTTGGCACATGCAAATTTACTTGGAACGGCATGGAAATACCGATATAGGTAGATATGGTGGACTCATTTGGCACAACTTGGGTTTAAGGAGTTTGGATGCACAAGCAGTATTCCCGCTTAGTACAAATGAAGGCTAGCAAATAGATTGAGAAGCGACCAACCAAAAAGAAAAAACGGTCATAAACATGCATTGAACATAACTAACACCGAATAATGCACCATAAGTAGGATATAATTTCGTTGCATAACTATTGACTTAATGTGCATGCATAGGGAATCACAAACCTTAACACTAATATTCTTACTAAATCACAATTACTCACTAACATGACTCACATATCATCATCTCCATATCGCAAAACTATTGCAAGGAATCAAACTTATCATATCCAATGATCTTTATGAAAGTTTTTATTATATCCCTCTTGAATATTCATCACTTTGGGACCAAATTCATATCTTGTGCAAATTACCATTACTATTATCAACTCTCAAAAAGATATAAGTGAAGCATGAGAGTGCAAATATTTCTTCAAAATATAGTCACCGCCGTGCTCAAAAAGATTTAAGTGAAGCACTAGAGCAACTGCCTAGCTCAAAAAATTTAAGTGAAGCACATAGAGTATTCTAGCAAATCATGATAAATATGTGGCTCTCTCTAATAGGTGTGTCCAGAAAAGGTGATTGTGACAAACTAAAAAGCAAACAAAGCAAAGACTCATATAATACACGACGCTCCAAGCAAAACACATATCATGTGACGAATAAAAATATAGCTCCAAGTAAATTACCGATGGTTGGTAGAAGAAAGAGGGGATGCCTTCCGGGGCATCCCCAAGCTTAGACGCTTGAGTCTTCCTTGAATATTATCTTGGGGTGCCTTGGGCATCCCCAAGCTTAGACTCTTGCCACTCCTTATTCCTTCATCCATCGTGATCTCACCCAAAACTTGAAAACTTCAATCACACAAAACTCAACAAAACCTTCGTGAGATCCGTTAGTATAACAAAATAAATCACTACTTTAAGTACTGTTGCAAACCCATTCATATTTTATTTTTGCATTATACCTACTGTATTCTAACTTCTCCATGGCTTATACCCCCCAATACAATCCATAGTTTCATCAAAACAAGCAAGTAGTGCATGAAAAACAGAACAGTCTGCAGAGATCTATTTAAAAGCCATACTTATGTAACTCCAAAAATTCTGAAAAATTATGACAACATGGGAAATTTATATACCAATACTGTGTAAAAATTTCAGATATTTTTTATGCTCCAGTACAGAACTAAAATTCCATCACTGGACGCAAAACTTTCTGTTTTCCAAACAGCATCAATAATACTATCTTCCAAATCATCCCAAAGGCTTTACTTGGCACAAACACTAATTAAAACATAAAAACTCAATCATAACAGTAGCATAATTGTGAAAACACACAAGAACAGAAACAAAAAGTAAAAAAGTTTATTTTATTCATTGGGTTGCCTCCCAACAAGCGCTATTGTTTTATGCCCCTAGCTAGGCAAAATACAAAGTTTCAAGTATTGTCATCTTTGGTTTAATAATCTTTATAGGAGTTTTCTCAAACCCGAGAGGCTCTTTATGCTTCCCATTATTCTCAGGAAATGAGGCAATTTTAAGATCTAGAATATCTAATCGCTTATTGCATAGAGTAATCAAAGTGTTCATGCGATTGAGGTTTCCACTAATATTTTTAAGAGGTTCGTTAGACTTTTGCAACTCAACCAAATTTTTCTGCATGTCACCCAATTTGTCTAATATTTGAGCCCCCTCTTGAGTAAAAGCAAAACCCTTTTGTGGTGGTGGAATCCCCAACATACCCTCTATTATTTCATAGGCAGTATTAGCCTCACTTTCAATAAAATTCCCTTTTGCGGCAAAGTCCAACAGTTGTCTATGATGCATGGTTAAACCTATATAGAAATTGCGAAGCAAAAATTTTAAATCCCCTTTTATAGAGCAAACATGGTAGGATTCCATTAATCTATACCAAGCATCTTTAAGATTTTCTCCTTGTTTCTGTTTGAAGTAAAGCACTTCAAAATCCGGCGACAATGGAGGGATAGTTACGCTAGTCATGATGACAAATCAAGCAAAAGGGCAAACGGAAAATATTTTCGTATTTTTGTAAAAACTTTTTAGAAGTGGGGGAGATGAAAACGAGAGGCAAAGGCAAATAAAATAAATGCAAGGAGATGAAAGTTTGTGCGTAGGTACTTGATAGATGTTGATGATGTCTCCCCGGCAACGGCGCCAGAAATTCTTCCTGCTACTTGTGATCTGCGTTGGTTTTTCCCCGAAGAGGAGGGGATGATGCAGTACAGTAGAGATAAGTATTTCCCTCAGTTATGAAACCAAGGTTATCAATCCAGTAGGAGAATCACGCAACACCTCGTTAACAGTACCTGCACACAAAATAACAAATCCTTGCACCCAACGCAAACAAGGGGTTGTCAATCCCTTGGCGGTTAATTGCAAGATTAAATTGTATGGTGATAGATAGATAGATAGAACTAAAATATAAAATAAAAAAAATAAAGTAAAAGTGCAGCAAGGTATTTTTAGGATTTTTAATATATGATAGAAGTAGACCCGGGGGCCATAGTTTTCACTAGAGGCTTCTCTCATGAAAATAGCATACGGTGGGTAAACAAATTACTGTTGGGAAATTGATAGAAAAGCAAATAATCATGACGATATCCAAGGCAATGATCATGTATATAGGCATCACATCCGAGACAAGTAGACCGACTCCTGCCTGCATCTACTACTATTACTCCACACATCGACCGCTATCCAGCATGCATCTAGTGTATTAAGTCCATAAAGAACGGAGTAACGCCTTAAGCAAGATGACATGATGTAGACAAAGTAAACTCACGCATGAATAAACCCCATATTTTTACCCTTAATAGCAACAATATATACGTGTCATGTCCCTTTCTGTCACTGGGATTGAGCACAGCAAGATCGAAACCATTACAAATCACCTCTCCCCTTGCAAGATAAATCAATCTAGTTGGCCAAACCAAATAAATAGATCAGAGAGAAATACGAAGCTATAATAATCATGCATAAAAGAGTTCAGAGAAGACTCAGATAATATTCATGGATAATCTGATCTTAAACTCACAATTCATCGGATCCCAACAAACACACCGCAAAAAAGTGATTACATCGGATAGAACTCCAAGAACATCGAGGAGAACATTGTAGTGAAGATCAAAAAGAGAGAAGAAGCCATCTAGCTACTAACTATGGACCCGAAGGTCTGTGGTAAACTACTCACGCATCATCGGAAGGGCAGCAAGGATGATGTAGAGCCCCTCCGTGATCGAATCTCCCTCCGGCGGAGTACCGGAAAAGGCCTCCAGATGGGATCTCTCGAGAACAGAAGCTTGCGGCGGCAGAAAAAGTATTTCGTGGACTCCTCTGTTGGTTTCCCTATTTTAGAGAATTTATAGTGGAGGAATTAGGTCAAACGGAGCTGTGTGGGCCCCATGAGCCACCAGGAAGCCCCCCTGGGGCGCGCCGTGGTGCCTCGTGGGCCACTGCTTCATCTTCTTGTCCCCTCCCGAAGCTTCTAGTGTTTGTTATGTCCAGAAAAAAATCTCCAAAAAGTTTCGTGGCATTTGGACTTCGTTTGGTACTGATATTCTGGAAAACCAATAACAGGCAAAAAACAGCAACCGGGCACTAAGTTAATAGGTTAGTCCCAAAAAATGATATATAATTGCTGTAAATGTATATAAAAACATCCAAGACTGATATTATAATAGCATGGAACAATAAAAAATTATAGATACGTTGGAGACGTATCATTGTGGACCGGTGCTTGGGTGCTGTTCTTACTTGAACAAGCCTCCCACTTATGATTACCCCCTCTCGCTAGCATTCGCAACTATGAAAGAAGAATTAAGATAACTCTAACCATAGCATGAAACATATGGAGCCATATCAGCCCCTTACGGAATAGCGCATAAACTAGGGTTTAAGCTTCTGTCACTCTAGCAACCCATCATCTAATTACTACTCCACAATGCCTTCCCTTAGGCCGAAAGTGGTGAAGTGTCATGTAGTCGACGTTCACACGACACCACTAAAGGAAGTAACAACATACATATCATCAAAATATTGAACGAATACCAAATTCACATGATTACTTATGACAAGACTTCTCCCATGTCCTCAAGAACAAAAGTAACTACTCACAAATCATATTCATGTTCAAGATCAGAGGGGTATTGAATAGCATTAAGGATCTAAACATATAATCTTCCACCAAATAAACCAACTAGCATCAACTACAAGATATAATCAACACTACTAGCAACCCACAGGTACCAATCTGAGGTTTTGAGACAAAGATTGAATACAAGAGATGAACTAGGGTTTGAGATGAGATGGTGCTGGTGAAGATGTTGATGAAGATTGGTCCTCCCACGATGAGAGGATCGTTGGTGATGTCGATGGCTTCGATTTCCCCCTCCCGGAGGGAAGTATCCCCGGCGGAATCGCTCCGCCGGAGAGCAAAAGTGCTCCTGCCCAGGTTCCACCTCGAGACGGCGGCGCTTCGTCCCGAAAGTCTTCTCTTGATTTTTTCTAGGGCAAATGGCTTCATATAGCAGAAGGAGGGGGCCAGACGCCAGCCAGGGGCCCCACAAGGCATCAGGGCGCGCCCAGGGGGGCCGCGTGTAACACCCCTATGTAATGAGCACAGTGATCATCTGTTAATCATGCCAAGTCATCATCAATTACAATGCTTGATCACTTTTGAATCATATCTCATCTCAAATTCCAACTCAAATTGAAATTCAAAAATGAGGTGAAAATAAAAGTTGTTCAAATTTGGAAACTAAATAGTTCATAATTTTGGAAATATGCCATAACTATTTATGTTCAGGAAAACAACATCACCTAAAATTCCTAGATGACTCTAACATCATGAAAATAGGGCCAACAGCACCATTTTGCCCCTTTTAAATGCAGTGCAAAATTCAAATGAAATTATTTTGCCCCCAAACTATTTGTGGCAGTGCACAATATTCCTTACTATTTGTTTCTACCAGTTGCACATTTTTGCAAAGTCAATTGTTGTCTAATAATAAATGCAAAAGCTACAGGAAAAAGAAAACAGAAAAAGGAAAAAGGGAAAAAGAAAAGAGCCCACTGTACCTGGGCGTAAGTCAACAGGGAGGCCCAGCCCAACTCCCCCGCTCGTCTCCCTCCTACTGCTCCTCCCCGCGCTGCTGTCGCCGCGCGCGCGCTCGCCGCGCCAGGCCCCCCTCTCTCCCGCACGACAACGCACGGCTACAGTCGCCGTGGGCGACTACTTGGCCTCGCCCTCGCCCTCGTGGACAAACCCTAGCGTCACTCCTCCCCTTGCCCCGCTCTCTCCACCCCCTCCCGAGAGCTGTCATAGCCGCGCCCGTGCCATAGCCACGGCCACCTTTGCCCCGTCACCTCGCCGCCGTGCCAGAATGGTCCGCCATCGCCGGCTACCTCGTCTGGTGCCGCCAGCTCGAGCCCCTCGCCTCTGCGACCTCACCCTCCTCTTCGGTCACCGGAGATCGCCGCCTCCATGCCGTCGTCTCCAAGCCTCCCCGAGCCCGCTGCCATCCTCTATAGCCTCGCCGTGAGCACCGCCTCCCTCTCCCCCTCTCCCTGTGCTCTCGCGCGCCCGCCAGCAGCCGCCACCGTACCCGTGCTTCGGCCGCCGCTATGGCTGCGATCACCGCGCTCCCGAGCCGCTACGGCCTCGCCCGTCTGCCCTGGCTTGCTCCTGGAGCCTTGCAGCCGCGGCCCCGCTGCTTAGTTTGCTCGCGCGCGCGCCGTTTTGCCGATTCCGAGGAGCACCCGAGAACGCCGCCGCCCGCCGTCGTCGCCGCGCTCAGTTCCGGCCACCCCCGCCCACGAGAACGCCACCATCGGACACGCGGCGAAGTGCCCATTCGAAAGAGCCCACCCGCGCGCGTTTTCGACCACCAAAGGCGAATCCCGAAGCTCGCCGCCGCGTTTCGGGCTCGCCGGCGCAACTCCGGCGCCGGCGCCGACGTGGCCGGCCACGTGGCCCCCTCTGGGTCACTGGCAAAGGGCCCCACGGGCCCAGTTGGCCGAGTTGACCTGGTCAACTCTGCTGACTGGGCGGCCTGTGTCACTGACAGGTGGTCCCCACCTTTATAAAATGTTTTTATAAATAATAAAAATGCTAATTAATCTGTTAATTAAAACTGTTAATTTAATCAGTCACTGTTAGTGGGTCCCACTAGCTAATTAGATTAATCTGTTAATTTAATCTTCTGTTTAATATATCTAGTCTATGAAAGAGGGGCCCCACATGTCAGTTTGACCAGTCAATGATCAAAGTTGACTGCTGACTGGACTTTGACTGGCCCCACATGTCATTGACTGTGGCTGGCTCAGTCTGTGTATAAAATGTATTTCCACTATTTAAATTCGAATTTAATTTTTAAAATAATTCCAGGAATTTCAGAAAATGATTTAAAACTTTGAAAAATCATAGAAAATAAACCGTAGCTCGGATCAAAAAGTTTTCTACATGAAAGTTGATCAGAAAAATGAGACGAACCCGATTATGCCCTCCGTTTACCTGTCACATGCCCACAACACTGCAAACATGGAACTTTCCCCTCCGGTTCATCTGTCTGACAGATGCCTAAAGCCGGGAAAATATCCCCAGATATTTTCCCGCTCCGTCTGCAACGTGTAGTGCTGCATTAGGTCACCCCTAGCACAGCATACTGCCTTGCCATGCATCTGTGTTGCATTTGTTGCTTGTATTTATTGTTTCTTCCCCCCTCTTCTCTCTGGTAAACCCTGAGACCGACGCTGCTGCCGAGTACGACTACGCCCCTAACGACCAGACCTTTTCAGCAGAGCTTCCAGGCAAGCAAAACCCCCTTGATCATTCCAATATCGACTATTCTTTCTCTCCCATGCTTGCATTAGAATTTGCTACTGTAATTGATTGCTCCTATTCTGATGCATAGCCTGTTTTTGTAACCTGCTGTTGTTACTTTACCTGTCATCCTAAACTGCTTAGAATAGGTTGGTTAGTGATCCATCAGTGACCCCCCTCACCCTTGTCCCTGTTGCCCCGCTTTGTTACCAGTGCCTCGATCATTCTGATCGATGTGTAGAGACCGACACATCACCACACACCCCCCTTAGTTGTACGACTTTGCAGGGCTACTATCGAGTGCCGAGGGTGATACCTCGTACTGCACTCCTGATGATATCTCTGTAGTATAGCACATCGGTGGTGGTTGCAGAGGGTGATTCCTCGCGCTCCCCTTCCCGATGATGACTCTGTCGTGCAACCCCTCAAGTGTGGACCATCGAGGGTGATTCCTCCTGGTTCTCTTTGACGGATACATCGAGTAGGAATCCAATGAGGGTGATTCCTCGGATTCCCCCTTGATGTGATGAGCGCACGGATACCATGACTTTTACTTCAGTACCTTGTTGGAGGCGGGTCGACCCCGAGGGGTACCCGCGAGAAATGTGGAGTCGGGTTGACCGTGAGGGTACCCGCGAGATAATTACATGGCACGGCCGGATATTCTTGACCCTTGCCGTAAGTCCACGAGACGGGGCGACGGGACCACAGATCGTGGATCAGTGATTGTCACCGCGAGCTCCCAGCACACTAATGGGTTAAGATTTGTGATCTGAGTAGGCCTCTGGCATTTTCGCACTAACCACCACGCGGGAATAAGTATGGGCACTCGGCGTCGTACGATTCTTCTGAAAGCTCTCAGACGTCAGCAATTGAGTGGCGCACGCCGGTTGGACTGGGAAAGCCTGTGCTTGTATTAAGGGGGCTAGGTCTGCTCCCGGCCGCGTTCGCAACGCGCAAGATTGCAAAGGATGATTGGCCCATGACCCCTTCGCATTTAGGAGTTAGACCGGCATGCTGGCCTCTCTGTTGAGCCTAGGTAGGACTACGGTGTGTCGATCAGCCGAGGCCGGGCATGACCCGATAAAAGTGTGTCCGGCCAGAGTTAATCGAGCGTGTTGGGCAAGTTGGTGCACCCCTACAGGGAAGTATATCTATTCGAATATCCGTGTCCACGGTAACGGACGCTCAGAGAGTATCCCGATCAACTACAACTAGAACTAGATACTTGTGATGTTTAATAATATGTGGCTCTAGGATCACTTTCTCACAGGGGTCGAGAAAGGATCTCTGGGCGTTGTTACTACTTGCTTACTACTTTGCTATGTGCTAATCTACACTCTTCTAATGCTGCAAGATGCTAGTCTTCGATAGGCTAGGCCTTTCCCCTATTCTGACATTTCTGCAGTCTAGTCCACTGATATAGCCCCTTCACTTGAAACCAATGCATAAATAGAATAGTTCTGATGTAAGTCTTGCGAGTACTTTGGATGAGTACTCACAGTTGCTTTGCTACCTCTTTTTCCCCCATACCCGATTGCTGTGATCAGATGACGGAGCCCCGGAGCCAGTTGCTCCCGTCGACGACTACTACTACCCCACCGGTGGAGCTTACTACTACGTGGAGACCGACGACCAGGAGTAGATAGGAGGCACCCAGGCAGGAGGCCTGCGCCTTTTTGATCTAGTGTCGTTGTTTTGCTCAGCCTTCTTAAGGCAAACTTGTTTCCTTTTATGTCTGTACTCAGATATTATTGCTGCTTCCGCTAACGCTTGTATGCGAGCTTATGTATTCGAGCCCTCGAGGCCCCTGGCTTGTAATATAAAGCTTGTATGACTTTTATTTGTGTTTCGAGTTGTGTTGTGATATCTTCAAGTGAGTCCTTAGGCTTGATCGTGTGCATTTGCGTGTATGATTAGTGCGCGATTAAGTCGGGGGCGTCACAAGTTGGTATCAGAGCCGACTGTCTGTAGGAATCCCCCTTTTCAACTCCTTGGCCAAAGTTGAGTCTAGTCTTCAAAAACTGTTTTACTAACATGGCTGTGTGGCTTACGGGCCCACGTCGCCAATGCTATCCGGGTCTTTTATTCCTCTTCCATACTCTGGGATTCTGATCTCTCTTCTATTCGGGTTAAAGTTTTACTAACTCTGACATTAGGTTCTCGTGTTCACATTCACCCGGAGAGCTGGATTATCTGCAAACATTTCTTTCCAATGCTATCAAATGCTTCTCACATTGTTGTTTGACATCTTGCAATCCTTGTTTCAGATGCGTCCCGCAAGACATCTTGTGCGTCAGACCATGGCTGTCGATGCGACTGGGTTCCCTGCTATCCTGGTCGACCTCTTGACCAGGCTGGGATATCGCTGGTACCCCAAGTACACTGTTTACGAGGACTACCGCGAGTTCAACCAGGAGCAGTACCACGCTATGGTTCATATCTTTGATTGGCAGAACAACTCCATCACTGAGCTGCACACTTTCCATGGTGTTGGAGTGACTGTTGACATGGCAGTCGATGATGCTGCCTGTACTGCTATTGTCCGTCTCCGTGGAGAGCACAACAGTCGCTTGGAGGAGACTGCTTTCAGATACATTCCATATGCCCCTGCTGGGGATGAGAGTGGATACTACACTGCTGTCTGTACTCCTTACGTGCTGCGTCGTTATGACCCGCAGGTTTTGGTTCAGTACACTCAGGCTCTGGATCGCACTGCCCGAGCTCTTGCTGTCGAGTTGTACGCCACTCGTGCTCATCTTTACGACGCTCTGACACAGTTGCTGCTAGCAGTCAGTGCACGGATGCACCCAGAGTACATTCTTTACCCGTGCCGGACGGAGATGCCACCAGGTCTTGAGTGGCCTGCTGTTGGAGGTTGTACTCCACGTGGTCCTCTTCTTCTAGTTCGGGACCAGGTTCTGCACCAGAGTGTTCACGGAGCGCAGGATCCTTATATCGAGGGTACCCTGCGTCGTCACCTGCAGCTGCCTGGCTTCAGTGGTTTTCTTCGGCGTTGATGTAGCTATCGCTATGTCCCGTTGTTGTATCCCTCCACCGTGTGCCTGCGTGCCGCCTAGTATGTCTAGCTTTCCTTTCCGTTGTTGTAACGCTGGCTTGTAACCGAATCTATGAATGGATCTGTATGTCATGTTTGACTATGTTGATGTATCTATTGCACTCCAATCGTTGTGCGTGTTACTTCATAAATGATTCCATACAATTGCAATGCTCGTTGCTAAACTACCCCCTGTTGATTTAGCAGGATGGTTAGACCCGCAGGTCGTGGCCGTGGTGCCAACAATCCACCACCGCCCGACTATATGGCTCGAATGATGCAACAATTTGAGTTGAACCGTCAGTTCATGCAAGGGCTTATGGATCAGTTTCCTCATCCGAATGCCAACCAGCAGCCAGCCTCAATAACCCTGCAAGAGTTTGATCGCCTCAATCCAACTGTCTTCCGCAACTCAGTGCAGCCACTTGATGCTGATGACTGGCTCCGTGACATCACATTCGAGATGGAGTCAGCCAATGTTGCCCCTGCCAGCTATGTCACTTCGCATCCTACTTTCTGAAGGGCCCTGCAGCTCAATGGTGGGACAGTCACAGGCATACCCTAGCTGCTGGAACCATCATCACCTGGGTGGAGTTCAAAACTGCTTTCCGTGCCCGTTACATTCCGCAAGGAGTTATGGACCAGAAGAAGCGTGAGTTCCGCAACCTTACCCAGGGAAGCAAGACTATGGAAGTTTATCAGCGGGAATTTCTGGAACTATCTCGCTATGCCGAGGAAGATATTGCTACTGATGCCCGCAGACAGGAGAAGTTCTGTGAAGGGCTCAACCCAGATATCAAGCTAGCACTGCTTGTCGAAGACTTCGCTGATTTCGCCACCTTGGTGGACAAAGCCATTCAGGTTGAGACTAGTCTGAAGGATCACAAGGACGCGCTCAAGCGCACCCGTGAAGCGGGATCATCTTCGGGCTCGTCTTCCCAGAAGCGCCGTATCTGGATTCCTCACAGCATGTATCGTCCAACTGTACCTGCTCCAAGGCCATCGTATGCTGCACCTCGTATGCCTCCTCCACCTCTGAGGCAGCCAAGACCTCAAGCTCCAATGCTTCGAGCTCCTGCTCTCCGTCCTGAAGACGGACTCTGCTTCAAGTGTGGCCGTCCAGGTCACCGTTCCAGAGACTGCTCCCAGAACCAGAATCAACTTATGCTTCTGTCTGTTGGCCGTGGAAATGGCCGTGGCAACAACCAGCCCCGCAACAACAATGCCAGACCTTCTTATGGTCGTGGTCAAGCTTATCATGTTAATCTGAATGAAGCTCAAGACCAGCCTGCTACTGTGATGGGTACACTTCTCATTAATTCAGTACCAGCTTCTGTTTTATTTGATTCAGGAGCATCACATTCATTCATGTCACAAGCTTTTGCATACATGCATATCACTAAATGTGAGCAGTTGCACAATCCGTTAATGGTAAACACTCCCGCGGGCCAATGCCAAACCTCTATGTTCAGCCCCAATGTTACCATCGAAATTGAAGGGTTAGAGTTCCATGCCTTTCCTATTATTTTGAAGTCTTCCAACATTGATCTCATTCTGGGAATGGATTGGTTGAAAGCTCATACTGCTTCTATCCATTGTGCCACTAAAGTCGTCCAACTCCTACACCCATCGGATGAGATAGTAAACTACCATGCTCATTTCATTCAAAATGCTGAAGCCCAGATTTATTCCCTGAATGCTTTGAACGCTTCTCCTCTAGAGAGAATAGAAAACATTCCAGTCGTTCGCGACTTCCAAGATGTCTTTCCAGAAGAACTTCTAGGAGTACCCCCTGTTAGAGCTGTCGAGTTTGTCATCGACTTGAAACCAGGCACCACTCCTATTGCAAAGCGTCCTTACAAGATGCCACCGCATGAACTCCTTGAGCTTAAGGAGGAAATCGACAAGTCGCTTCGTAAAGGTTTCATTCGTCCAAGTTCCTCTGCTTGGGGAGCACCTTCTCTCTTTGTCAAGAAGAAAGATGGTATGAACCGGTTAGTCCAAGATTACCGACCAATCAACCAGGCAACCATTCAGAACAAATATCCGCTTCCTCGGATCAATGATCTGTATGATCAACTTGCTGGATCCTCGGTATTCTCTAAACTCGACTTGAGGTTGGGTTACCATCAGATTCGAGTCCGTGAAGAGGATATTCCAAAGACCGCTTTCGTTACTCGCTATGGTTCATACGAGTACACCGTCATGTCCTTTGGTTTAACTAATGCTCCAGCTACGTTCTCCCGATTGATGAATTATATCTTCATGGATTACCTCAACAAGTTCGTCATGGTTTATCTGGATGATATCTTGGTATTTTCCAAGAATAAGGAAGAACATGCTGAACACCTTTGTCTTGTGCTGGAAAAGCTTCGAGAGCATCAGCTATATGCCAAGTATTCCAAGTGTGAATTCTGGTTATCTGAAGTAACCTACCTTGGTCATGTGATCTCCAAAGATGGTATTGCTATCAACCCAGAACGAGTTCAGGCTATTCTTGACTGGACTCCCCCGAAGAATGTCAAGCAAGTAAGAAGTTTTCGCGGACTCGCCAGCTATTGCCGCCGTTTTGTTGAGAACTTTTCCAAGATTGCCAAGCCTCTGACTAATCTGCTTCACAAAGGTGTTAAGTTTGAGTGGACAGACAAATGTCAAGAAAGTTTCCAGGCACTTAAGGACAAGCTGACCTCTGCTCCAGTGCTTGCTCCTCCGGATTCTCGCAAGGAATTCGTCATTTATTGTGACGCCTCTCGTCAAGGATTAGGCTGTGTCCTAATGCAAGAGAGCAAGGTGATTGCTTATGCCTCGCGATAGTTGCGTCCTCATGAAGAAAACTACCCAGTGCATGATCTCGAACTTGCTGCAGTTATCTATGTACTAAAGTTGTGGCGACATTACCTTCTCGGTAATCGTTGCGAGATCTACACGGATCATCAAAGTCCGAAGTACCTGTTTACTCAGCCGGATCTGAATCTCCGTCAACAGAGATGGATGGAAGCAATCACGGACTATGACTGTGGTATTTCATATACCCCTGGCAAAGCTAATGTGATGGCCGATGCCTTGAGCCGCAAGTCCTATTGTAACAATCTCATGGTTCAGCGAGCTCAACCACATCTGTATGAAGAACTACGCAAGTTGAACCTTCATATTGTTCCTCAGGGTTCTCTTAATACCCCGGTTCTGCAGCCGAATATTGAGAAAGCTGTTAAGTCTGCGCAAGCAAAAGATGCTAAAGTTGATCTGATGAAAAGAGATCTTGACATTGAAAAGTCCAGAGATTTCTCGCTTGCAGAAGATGGAACCTTGTACTTTAGAGATCACATTGTGGTACCTCGGTTCGAACTTATGACCGACAAGGTTATGAAGGAGGCACATGATACACCACTGTCTATTCATCTGGGTAGCACCAAGATGTATCGTGATCTCCGTCAAAGGTACTGGTGGTCTAAAATGAAGCAAGACATTGCTCGATATGTTGCTGAATGTGACGTTTGCCGTCGCGTCAAAGCAGAACATCAGAAGTCTGCTGGAATTCTGCAACCCCTCCCTATCCCTGAATGGAAGTGGGACAAGGTTCAAATGGATCTTATCACTGGTCTTCCCAGGTCACAAAAGGGTCATGATGCTATTCTTGTCGTCATCGACCAACTCTCCAAAGTTGCACACTTTCTACCAGTTAAGGAGATGATCACTGCTAGTCAGTTGGCAGATTTGTATATCTCCAGAATTGTATCACTCCATGGTATTCCCAAAGAGATCAGTTCAGACCGTGGCAGCCTCTTCACCTCTAAGTTCTGGGCAAGTTTCCAAGAAGCTATGGGAACTCATATAACCTGGAGCTCAGCTTATCACCCCCAGTCCCAAGGCCAAGTTGAATGAGTTAATCAAGTGCTTGAAGATATGCTGCATGCTTGTGTCATCTCATTTGGCAAGAAGTGGGAGGAATCTCTCCCGTATGCTGAATTCTCGTACAACAACAGCTATCAAGCTAGCTTGAAGATGGCCCCCTTCGAGGTATTGTATGGACATAAGTGTCGAACTCCTCTGAATTGGTCAGAAACTGGGGAACGACCGCTCATTGGTCCGGATATTATCCAACACGCTGAAGAGCAAGTCCGAATTGTCCGGGAAAATCTCAAGGCGGCCTAGTCTCGCCAGAAGAGCAACTATGATCATAAACACTGGGGATCGATCTATCAACCTGGTGAGCAAGCTTATCTGCATGTCACTCCAATGAAGGGCACTTATCGGTTTGGGATCAAGGGCAAGTTAGCTCCTCGCTACATCGGTCCTTTCCGCATTCTCGCTAGACGTGGTCAAGTGGCATATAAATTGGAATTGCCGCCGCAGTTCTCTCACCTCCACGATGTCTTCCATGTGTCGCAACTTCGTCGTTGCTTCAAGGATCCGCACCGTGCAGTAGATCATGAGATGCTCGAATTACAAGATGATCTCTTACAAAGAGCATCCAATCCGCATCCTGGATCAAGCTGAACGTCGGACCCGTCAGAAGACAATCAAGTTTCTCAAAGTGCAGTGGTCGAACCATATTGAAGATGAAGCCACTTGGGAACGCGAGGATCGTCTTCGTGAAGAATACCCCGATCTTCTTTCTTCTACCTCCTGAATTCTCGGGACGAGAATTTCTTTTAGAGGAGGAGAATTGTAACACCCCTATGTAATGAGCACAGTGATCATCTGTTAATCAAGCCAAGTCATCATCAATTACAATGCTTGATCACTTTTGAATCATATCTCATCTCAAATTCCAACTCAAATTGAAATTAAAAAATGAGGTGAAAATAAAAGTTGTTCAAATTTGGAACCTAAATAGTTCATAATTTTGGAAATATTCCATAACTATTTATGTTCAGGAAAACAACATCACCTAAAATTCCTAGATGACTCTAACATCATGAAAACAGGGCCAACAACACCATTTTGCCCCTTTTAAATGCAGTGCAAAATTCAAATGAAATTATTTTGCCCCCAAACTATTTGTTGTAGTGCACAATATTCCTTACTATTTGTTTCTACCAGTTGCACATTTTTGCAAAGTCAATTGTTGGATAATAATAAATGCAAAAGCTACTGGAAAAAGAAAACAGAAAAAGTAAAAAGGGAAAAAGAAAAGAGCCCACTGTACCTGGGCCTAAGTCAACAGGGAGGCCCAACCAACTCCCCCGCTCGTCTCCCTCCTACTGCTCCTCCCCGCGCTGCTTTCGCCACGCGCGCGCTCGCCGCGCCAGGCCCCCCTCTCTCCCGCACGACAACGCACGGCTACAGTCGCCGTGGGCGACTACTTGGCCTCGCCCTCGCCCCCGTGGACAAACCCTAGCGTCACTCCTCCCCTTCCCTCGCTCTCTCCACCCCCTCCCGAGCGCTGTCATGGCCGCGCCCGTGCCATAGCCGCGGCCACCTTCGCCCCGTCGCCTCGCTGCCGTGCCAGAACGGTCCACCGTCGCCGGCTACCTTGTCTGGTGCCGCCAGCTCGAGCCCCTCGCCTCTGCAGCGAGCTCTGCGACCTCGCCCTCCTCTTCGGTCACCGGAGATCGCCGCCTCCACGCCGTCGTCTCCAAGCCTTTCCGAGCCCGTTGCCATCCTCTACAGCCTCGCCGTGAGCACCGCCTCCCTCTCCCCGTCTCCCTGTGCTCTCGCGCACCCGCCAGCAGCCGCCACCGTACCCGTGCTCCGGCCGCCGCCATGGCTGCGAGCACCGCGCTCCCTAGCCGCTGCGGCCTCGCCTATCTGCCCTGGCGTCCTCCTGGAGCCTCGCAGCCGCGGCCCTGCTGCTTAGTTTGCTCGCGCGCGCGCCATTTTGCCGATTTTGAGGAGCACCCGAGAACGCCGACGCCCGCCATCATCGCCGCGCTCAGTTCTGGCCACCCCCGCCCGCGAGAACGCCACCATCAGACGCACGGCGAAGTGCCTATTCGAAAGAGCCCACCCGCACGCGTTTTGGACCACTGTAGGCGAATCCCGAAGCTCGCCGCGCAACTCCGGCCCCGGCGCCGACGTGGCCGGCCACGTGGCCCCCTCTGGGTCACTGGCAAAGGGCCCCACAAGCCCAATTGACCGAGTTGAACTGGTCAACTCTGCTGACTGGGCGGCCTGTGTCACTGACAGGTGGCCCCCACCTTTTTAAAACATTTTTATAAATAATAAAAATGCTAATTAATCTGTTAATTAAAACTGTTAATTTAATCAGTCACTGACAGTGGGTCCCACTAGCTAATTAGATTAATCTGTTAATTTATTCTTCTGTTTAATATATCTAGTCTATGACAGAGGGGCCCCACATGTCAGTTTGACCAGTCAATGGTCAAAGTTGACTGCTGACTGGACTTTGACTGGCCCCACATGTCATTGACTGTGGCTGGCTCAGTCTGTGTATAAAATGTATTTCCATTGTTTAAATTCGAATTTAATATTTAAAATAATTCCAGGAATTTCAGAAAATGATTTAAAACTTTGAAAAATCATAGAAAATAAACCGTAGCTCGGATCAAAAAGTTTTCTACATGAAAGTTGATCAGAAAAACGAGACGAACCCGATTATGCCCTCCGTTTACCTGTCACATGCCCACAACACTGCAAACATGGAATTTTCCCCTTCGGTTCATCTATCTGACAGATGCCTAAAGCTGAGAAAATATCCCCAGATATTTTCCCGCTCCGTCTGCAACGTGTAGTGCTGCATTAGGTCACCCCTAGCACATCATACTACCTTGCCATGCATCTGTGTTGCATTTGTTGCTTGTATTTATTGTTTCTTCCCCCCTCTTCTCTCCGGTAGACCCCGAGACCGACGCTGCTGTCGAGTATGACTACGCCCCTGATGACCAGACCTTTTCAGCAGAGCTTCCAGGCAAGCAAAACCCCCTTGATCATTCCAATATCGACTATTCTTTCTCTCCCATGCTTGCATTAGAATTTGCTACTGTAATTGATTGCTCCTATTCTGATGCATAGCCTGTTTTTGTAACCTGCTGTTGTTACTTTACCTGTCATCCTAAACTGCTTAGAATAGGTTGGTTAGTGATCCATCAGTGACCCCCCTCACCCTTGTCCCTGTTGCCCCGCTTTGTTACCAGTGCCTCGATCATTGTGATCGATGTGCAGAGACCGACACATCACCACCCCCCCCTTAGTTGTATGACTCTGCAGGGCTACTATCGAGTGCCGAGGGTGATACCTCGTACTGCACTCCTGATGATATCTCTGTAGTATAGCACATCGGTGGTGATTGCAGAGGGTGATTCCTCGCGCTCCCCTTCCCGATGATGACTCTGTCGTGCAACCCCTCAAGTGTGGACCATCGAAGGTGATTCCTCCTGGTTCTCCTTGACAGATACATCGAGTAGGAATCCAACGAGGGTGATTCCTCGGATTCCCCCTTGATGTGATGAGCGCACGGATACCATGACTTTTGCTTCAGTACCTTGTTGGAGGCGGGTCGACCCCGAGGGGTACCCGCGAGAAATGTGGAGTCGGGTTGACCGTGAGGGTACCCGTGAGATAATTACGTGGCACGGTCGGGCATTCTTGGCCCTTGCCGTAAGTCCATGAGACGGGGCGACGGGACCACAGATCGTGGATCGCTGATTGTCACCGCGAGCTCCCAGCACACTAATGGGTTAGGATATGTGATCTGAGTAGGCCTCTGGCCTTTTCGCACTAACCACCATGCGGGAATAAGTATGGGCTCTTGGCGTCGTACGATTCTTCCGAAAGCTCTCAGACGTCAGCAATTGAGTTTCGCACGCCGGGTTGGATTGGGAAAGCCTGCGCTTGTATTAAGGGGGCTAGGTCTGCTCCCGGCCGCGTTGCAATCCGCAGGATTGCAAAGGATGATTGGCCCATGACCCCTTTGCATTTAGGAGTTAGACTGGCGTGTTGGCCTCTCTGTTGAGCCTAGGTAGGACTACGGTGTGTCGATCAGCCGAGGCCGGGCATGACCCGATAAAAGTGTGTCCGGCCAGAGTTAATCGAGCGTGTTGGGCAAGTTGGTGCACCCCTGCAGGGAAGTATATCTATTCGAATAGCCGTGTCCACGGTAACGGACGCTCAGAGAGTATCCCGATCAACTACAACTAGAACTGGATACTTGTGATGTTTAATAATATGTGGCTCCGGGATCACTTTCTTGCAGGGGTCGAGGAAGGATCTCTGGGCATTGTTACTACTTGCTTACTACTTTGCTATGTGCTAATCTACACTCTTCTAATGCTGCAAGTTGCTAGTCTTCGATAGGCTAGGCCTTTCCCCTATTCTGGCATTTCTGCAGTCTAGTCCACAGATACAGCCCCTTCACTTGAAACCAATGCATAAATAGAATAGTTCTGATATAAATCTTGCGAGTACTTTGGATGAGTACTCACAGTTGCTTTGCTACCTCTTTTCCCCCATACCCGATTGCTGCGACCAGATGACGGAGCCCCGGAGCCTGTTGCCCCCGTCGACGACTACTACTACCCCACCAGTGGAGCTTACTACTACGTGGAGACCGACGACCAGGAGTAGATAGGAGGCACCCAGGCAGGAGGCCTGTGCCTTTTTGATCTAGTGTCGTTGTTTTGCTCAGCCTTCTTAAGGCAAACTTGTTTCCTTTTATGTCTGTACTTAGATATTATTGCTGCTTCCGCTAACGCTTGTATGCAAGCTTATGTATTCCAGCCATCAAGGCCCCTGGCTTGTAATATAAAGCTTGTATGACTTTTATTTGTGTTTAGAGTTGTGTTGTGATATCTTCAAGTGAGTCCTTAGGCTTGATCATGTGCATTTGCGTGTATGATTAGTGCACGATTAAGTTGGGGGCGTCATACCGCGCCCTGTTGCCTTGTGTGCAACTGTTGGGTGCCCTCTGGTATTTCTTTTCTCCCGTATTTTTTATTCAATAAAAAATCTCCGTGAAGTTTCAGGTCAATTGGAGCTCTGTAGAATAGGTGTCGGTGTACTAAAGTTTGGGTCATTTTAGTACCCCATACTTGTGCACGGACGGTTGTAGCCATACCAGCGGCAAGGCCTGTCGAAGGACAGCTGGAAACGGATACAAGATATCAAGAAGGCGTTCAAGCTAATGATCAGAAGACAGAAGACCGAAGGCTGGATTCCCGGCAAGATACTTGCCGGGAAGACTCGCGAAGGCCCGGCAAAACCTCGCGCCCGGCAAGGCCTTGCGCCCGGCAAGACCTCGCACCCGGCAAGATCCCACCGCTCCAGCACAGTGCCACCGCTCCAGCGCATCGATCAGCCTGTCGTTTAGGGCTTTTCCTCCTGGTTGCGTGTCACGGCGTCGACGGTAGATGGGGTTAAGCGGTGCTGATGGGACGGGCTCTTTTTCCGTCCCCAAGAAAGTAAGGGACACCTAAACGGGGCATTAAATGCGTTTGTCCTAAGACGTCAGTGATAATCATGAAACCCTGTAGCAACTTTACACCTCTTGTACTGCCATCCGCCACTGTTGGTGACCCCTTGGACGTATAAAAGGAGGCCCAAGGCGAAGCTACAGGGGGGGAGGACCTTCTGGCCCATTCTGCATGCGTAGCTGCTTCTTGAACGTACTGTTCATCGCAAGCGCTCCGTGTACTTGAGCTTAAGAACATCCACAATAAACAACAGCAGGAGTAGGGTTTTACGCTTCTCAGCGGCCCGAACCTGGGTAAAATATCCTTGCGTTGATCGTTGGATCCGCTCTTTGTGTGAATCTTTTCCCCCACCGAACCACAAAGGGATCCTCTCGATCCCATAGGTGTCGTACGCCGACATCTTTGGCGCGCCAGGTAGGGGGAGAGGTTGCGCGAACCCGATCTAGCGGTCAGCGCGCCAGTTCTTGATCACCTTTCATCACCATGGCTCCCAAGAAGAAGGGTGCGACAGCGGTGGATCCATCCACGTCCGGCCTACCCGTACCTACTCAGACGGGTGACGGCGCGGGCGCTGGTGGAGGAGGTGGAGGTCTTGAGCCTCCACGACGTTCTGGCGACCAGAGCCAGGCGAGCGACGTCGTTCGTAACGGCTCTGCCGGGTCTAAGGACGGAGCCGTGCTACCTACGGGTGGCGCAGCGAACTCCAAGGACAGGACGGCGCCTTCCAAGACACCCACGCCGGCGCATGTGCCGCGGCCTTCTCAGGTCGCGCGCGACGGGCAGCGCCGCGACGTTGGTGGTTCCAGGCGCTCCCATGGAAAAACCCATGCGCATCACTCCCAAGATGTGCGGGGCCAAGATCCACGCCAACATGCCGGCGGAAGCAGGGCGCGGTCACAAGGCCGTGACGGAGCTCCTTCTAACTTAGTTAGGAGTCTGAGCACCTCACGTTCTTCGCACCTTTCGCCGCCGCCTACACCGGCAGAAGCCTTGGCACGAGCTCAACTGCTCCTAGACTTCCCTCCCGCTGCGGAGAAGATGGAAGAATGGAGATCTGCTATTCAGAGCCTCATCGGCTTTGCTAACGACGACAGACCTCAGCAGGCGGAGCCTTCGCGGCGGCAGTCCACTCGGCCGGTGCGTGCTGAGGGCGAGAAGACCGGAGGCGGTACGACTACGATGCGCTCCCCTCCGCCACGACAACAGCGGTCGCTAACTCGGCGGATCGACGCCCGTGATGACGATTCCACGGCGTCGTCTGATCCGCGGGTTCACCGCGATCAACGTCAAGTTCTTCGCGAACGGCACAAGGAGGACGCTCGAACTACCATCGAGCGGCGGCGGGAAGTGCGCCGTCAATCCGACAGGCGCGCGGGACCCACTGTCGACGAGCCTGCGCCAGGGTATTCTGGTACCTGCCTTACGAGGTGGGTTGTCCAGCTTTTACTCGTGAGCTGCGGCGAGTCCAGTGGCCCAATTCCCAAACCTTCAAGCCGGAAGTGCCGGAGAAGTACGATGACAAGACCCACCCGTCAGAGTTCCTGAGCGTCTACACCATTGCGGTGCAGGCTGCCGGGGCTCGAGACAACAAGATATTCGCCAACTACTTCCCGTTGGTGCTTAAGCCCAACGTCATGTCGTGGTTGATGCATCTGCCGGAGAATTCCATTTCCTCCTGGGCAGATTTGTGCCATGAGTTTGTTGGCGCCTTTACTGGGGGCCACGAGGCTCCTGGCCAGGAAAGTGATCTACATCTCATTCCCCAAAAAGATGGCGAAACCTTGCGCAAGTACATACAGAGATTCAGCCATATACAGCACAACATCCCAGACGTTCATCCTGCCGCAGTTATCAGCGCCTTTCACCAGAATGTGCGCAACCGCAAGATACGGGAAGAGCTGGCGATGAACAAAGTCAGGGATGTCGCCGAGCTCTATGCCCTGGCTGACAGATGTGCTCGGGCCGAAGAGGGAAGGAGACTCCCCGGCGAGGATGCTGGCGCGGAGGTCGACTCTGAAGTCGAAGACGCCACCACCTGGCGAAGAAAGGCCGACGGCGTAACAGGAAACGCAAGGGCAAGGCCGTGCTTGCCGTCGAGGGATTTGGCAACACCGGCACCACCAAGAAGGTCAAGACTGATGGCCCCGGCAAGGAGGTTGCCGGCTATGCCACATGTCAGGCCTTGGCGGCTGCCGACAAGACGGAAGGCTCCGACAAGCAGTACTGCAAGATCCATCGCACCAAGGGTCACGACCTCCAAAACTGCCGGCAAGTTGAGCAGCTTGTCGAGAAGCAGAAAGCCGAATATGAGAGGCGAGACAAGGAGAAGGCCCAGGATGGTGCTGAGGGGTCTGGCAAGAAATGCGGTGGTCGAGGAGGTCGCCGCGGTAAGGCCAAGCAACAGAAGGAGAGGCCCGCTCGAGGCCGCGACAAGGAACAGGGGGGTGACGATGATGATGAAGAGGGCGACGAGTCCAGCGAGCACGAGTTCCAGAAAGCTACAGAAGCCATGTGCGTGGACGGAGGCGCCTCGTTGCATTCCTCTCACCACCGACTCAAACAGTGGGCGCGCGAGATTAATGCGGCAGAGCCATCAGTCGATGCCTGGAAACCATTGAAATGGTCCCACACGCCGATCATTTTTGACGCCGAGGATCACCCTGATCGCACAACTGCGGTCGGGTGTCTGCCATTGTTGGTTTCACCAACAATCCGCAACCTCAAGGTGACAAAAATGCTAGTTGACGGTGGGGCCGGTTTGAACTTGATCTCGCCTGATGTGATCATGAGATTACAAATTCCTGACGAAGATCTCAAAGAAACGGGCACGTTCCAAGGGATCAATCCAGGAAGGAGCCAGCCGAAGGGCAAGATCACGCTGCTAGTAACATTTGGTAGTGAGCTGAACTACAGGACAGAGAAGATCGTCTTTGACGTCGCCAGGATTCCATTGCCATATAATGGGATTCTTGGTCGCCCGGCGCTGGCCAAGTTCATAGCGGCGTCACACTACGCCTATAATACATTGAAGATGCCCGGGCCGATGAGCGTCATCACAATCAACTCCGACAAGAAGGATGCGCTTATCTGCACCGACCAACTCTACCGGGAGGCAGTTGCAGCACTTGCCGCCAAGGCACTTGCTCCTGCCGCCGAAGCTCCCGGGGGGAAGAAGAAGACCGGCAAGGCCTCTAGCGCACACTCCGGCAAGCGCACCTCCTCGGAGTGCTGCGCTCCCGTTGAGGATGTGCCAGAGAGCTCCATCGGCAAGAGCAAGAAATCCAAGGCAGCTCCACTAGAAACTAAGAAGGTGCCCGCCAAGGAGGATGGTACGGGGGGAACTTTCACCATAAGTTCCACCCTCGATGACAAATAGGAAAGCGCGCTCATTGCCTTCCTGCGGGCGAATGTCGATGTGTTTGCATGGCAACCATCTGATATCCCCGGTGTTCCCAGGGAGGTAATCGAGCACCACCTTGCTGTCTGTCCTCACGTGCAGCCCGTCAAGTAGAAGGTCAGGAAGCAAGCTTTGGAGCGGCAAGAATTTATCGCCGAGGAAATCAGGAAGCTAGAAGCGACAGGTCTAGTTAGAGGAGTCCTTCATCCAACATGGTTGGCCAATCCAGTTGTAGTGCGCAAGGCGAATGGAAAGTGGAGGCTATGTATTGACTATACTGATATCAATAAATCCTGTCCAAAAGATCCTTTTCCCTTGCCGTGCATCGACCAGATTGTGGACTCCACTGCTGGCTGCGATTTGCTGTCATTTCTTGACGCATATTCAGGCTACCACTAGATTTTCATGTCAAAGGAAGACGAAGAGAAAACCACATTTATCACCCCATGTGGCACGTATTGCTTCATACGTATGCCTTTCGGGTTGAAAAGTGTTGGTTCAACATTTGCAAGAGCGGTCCAGATCGGTTTTGAGCCCCAGCTACATAGAAATATGGAAGCTTATATGGATGACATAGTGGTCAAAACCAAGGACAAGGCAACACTCATACAAGATTTAGAAGAGACATTGCAAATCTGCGCAGAATCAATCTGAAGCTCAATCCTGAGAAGTGTGTGTTTGTCGTTCCATCCGGCAAGCTTCTCGGGTTCTTTGTGTCTCAACGTGGAATCGAAGCAAATCCCGACAAGCTCAAAGCAATCGAGCAGATTGAAGCACCGAGACGTGTCAAAGATGTGCGTCGACTTGCCGGCTGCGTTGCTGCTCTGAGCAGGTTCATCTCCAAATCCGCTGAGCACGCCCTGCCTTTCTTCAAAATCTTGAAGAAGGCCGGTCCAATGAAATGGACTCAGGAAGCGGAGGCAGTGCTGCAGGACTTGAAGAAGTACCTTTCCTCTCCACCGACGCTAGTCGCGCCTAAACCGCAAGAGCCGTTGATGCTATATCTAGCGGTAACAAATCAAGTGGTTAGTGCTACGTTAGTGGCGCAGAGAGAAGTCGACGAAGAAGCAGCGGCAGCAGCAAGCCCGTCAAGTGACAAGCTGGGATTATCCCCGACAGAGTCTGGTACCGACAAGGCAGGATCTGCGCAGTCGAATGAAGCAGTGCAGAAGAAGAAGATGGTGCAGTGCCCAGTCTATTTTGTCAGCTCCCTGTTGCAGGGGGCTAGGTTAAGATATTCTGGCGTGCAGAAGTTGCTCTTCGACCTCCTTATGGCCTCGAGGAAGCTGCGTCATTATTTCCAGGCACATGAAATCACCGTCGTCACTCGCTTCCCGTTGCAACGGATTTTACGAAATCCAGATGCGACCGGCAGAATTGTGGAGTGGGCATTGGAACTGTCAAGCTTTGGTCTCAAGTTTGAAAGCACTTCGACTATTCAGAGCAGAGCCTTGGCGGAGTTCATTGCAGAATGGACACCAATGCCGGACGAAGAGATTCAAGAGACAACTATCCCCGGCAAGGAAACAGATCGAGAATGGATTATGTACTTTGATGGGGCTTTTTCGCTGCAAGGCGCCGGTGCTGGCGTGCTGCTTGTCGCACCCACCGGAGAGCACCTCAAGTATGTAATTCAGATGCACTTTCCCCGGGAGAGATCAACAAACAACACTGCAGAATATGAAGGGCTGCTTGCCGGTCTCAGGATGGCGGCAGACCTTGGGATCAAGAAGCTCATCGTCAGAGGTGACTCACAGCTTGTCGTCAGGCAAGTTAACAAAGACTATCCGAGCCCGTTGATGGTAGCATATGTAGATGAAGTGAGAAAGTTGCAGGAGCGTTTTGACGGTCTGCAAACAAAGCATGTTCCTCGAGCAGAGAACATCATTGCTGACGACCTGTCAAAGCGTGCTGCCCTCAAGTTACCTGTGGAACCAGGAACTTTTGTGCTCCTCTTAACTCAGTCATCCATAACACCATCAACGAGGCAAGACAAAAGAAGGAAGTTGGGTTCCGGCCAGTACTTTCCGGCGGAGCTTCCAGAAGCCGCCGGCAAGGAAGTTGCCGGGAACGACACGGTTGCCGGTGAGCAGCAGCCTCGCGCAGAACCTCAGGTTCTTGCCGCAGAAGCAAGCGCTCCCGCGGCCGAAGATATGCCTTTAGTCCTTGTTGTCGAGCCACAGGCTCCGGCATGGGCACAACACGTCGTCCAGTTCCTTCAAACAGGAGAACTCCCTGAAGAACAGGAAGAAGCGGAGAAAGTAGCCCGTCAGTCTAGTATGTACCAGTTCGTCGACGACGTCCTGTACTGAAAGAGACCGAACGGTGTGAAATTGAAGTGTATTCCTCGGGAGGATGGACTGGAGCTGTTGGCAGAGATACATGGAGGCATATGTGGGGCCCACATAGGCTCAAGAGCTCTTGTCGGCAAGGCATTCCGGCAAGGTTTCTTCTGGCCCACTGCTCTCCAGGATGCAACTACACTAGTAACCAAGTGTGAAGCGTGCCAGTTCCATTCAAAGCAATTACATCAGCCAGCTCAAGCTCTTCAGACAATCCCTCTTTCCTGGCCATTTTCGGTCTGGGGGCTCGATATATTGGGCCCCTTTCCCCGCGCTGCCGGGGGCTTCGAGTACTTGTACGTTGCTATCGACAAGTTCATGAAGTGGCCGGAAGTGGAAGCAGTGAGAAAGGTGACAGCACAGTCAGCGGTCAAGTTCTTCAAGGGAATAGTGTGCCGTTTTGGTGTGCCAAACAGGATCATCACCGATAATGGCACGCAGTTCACGAGCCGCACCTTCATGCAGTACGTCCAAGACCTTGGCGGCAAAATCTGTTTTGCTTCTATTGCTCACCCGAGAAGCAACAGCCAAGCGGAAAGGGCAAATGCTGAAGTGCTGCGAGGTCTCAGAACAAGGACTTTCGACAAGCTGCGCAAGTGCGGAAGACGCTGGATTGATGAGCTGCCGGCAGTTCTTTGGTCAATCAGAACGACACCAAATCGAGCTACTGGTCAGACCCCCTTCTCCTTGGTCTACGGGGCAGAAGCAGTTCTCCCCACGGAACTCATATATGGGTCACCTCGAGTGCTCGCTTATGATGAGCTCGAGCAAGAGCAGCTGCGCCAAGATGACGCCACGCTCCTTGAGGAAGATCATCTTCGGGCTGCTGTGCGAGCTGCACGCTACCAGCAAGCCTTGCGCCGCTACCATAGCCACAAGGTTCATGCCCGAAGCCTTGAGGAAGGCGACCTTGTTCTTCGGCACATTCAGTCCGCCAAGAATTCCAACAAGTTGACGCCAAAGTGGGAAGGCCCTTATCGGGTAGTACGAGTCACCAGGCCCGGCGCAGTCCGCTTGGAGACCGAAGAGGGCATTCCAGTGAGCAATTCCTGGAATATCAAACACCTTCGTAAGTTCTACCCATAAGGCACGGTTGCCGGGTCCCCCGGCAACCACCTTTGTACAAGTCTTGCCGGCAAGGCATATGATCCTTTGTACAAAGCCAGGCGCAGACCCTGTGCATAGTTGAATAAACTTAAGCGTTTTACAATTCTTGTCGATTTTCATGTCATTCTATATGCATGTCTGTCTGAGATATTGTATTACGCCTGCTTCCGGTAAGCACTAATGAACCGCCAAGGTTCCATATCTCTATTTTCTCTTCTTTCTTTTTCTCAAGGGACAGAAGGGTTCCTCGTGTGCAAGTTTGCCGGGGGGGGGGGGGGGGGAATGATGGTATGGATACCGACAGGCGACGTTCAAGTTGACTTTTTGCAATAAGGAGTACAACAACGAAAAGCTAAGTTGCAAAACTTTTAAGCCAATTTTTGTTGTTGTAAGAGTTATTTTCCTTGAACGATTTCGGCTTTTGTATGGAAAACCTGCACGTGAAGGAACCTTGTCGTGATTGGTTGCGCCCTTACTTTGTTTCGAGTCCGCTCAACAACTTAAGTGGCTGCACCGAAAACGTCAAGGTATCTTGTCGGTAGCGACACCCCTAGCAGGCTGCTAAGGATCCGTTCCTCAAAGCGCTCGCGGCAAGGGTGCACGCACCGGCAAGATTCCCGATAAGCGTAGGGCATGAACCATACAGAAAAGAAATTAGACAAGGGAAATAGCATACATTCATCCAAAATATAGTAAGTTATATTACATCGACGATTGCCGCGATTCTAACCTAAGATAAAACTGTCTTTGGCATGGAATGGTGGCGGCAAAATAAAGCGAAGCGGCTAGTCCCTGCGCTGGCCTTCGATCCGCTTGATGTGACTCACTCTATCAACGATAGGCGCGACAAGCTCTTCGAGCGCCTTGAGATCTGCATCCTCCGGCAAGCTAGCAAGAACGTTAGTGAGGTTGATGCCAGGATTCTTGTGCACTACTTTGATGAGCACCTTGCGGAGGACGGCCCGGCAGAGTTTGCGGGATTCGTTGGCCAGATGGGTTGCTCAGTTAGCCTGGAGCAGCTTGAGGGCGTCAACGATGCCCTCGAAGAACATGGTCAGCTTGGCGCTCGAAGACACCATCTCGTCAGAAGAATAGCTGAAGTCTTGCAGGCCCATGGTGGACAATTCTGTGGCGAGCCTTTCCGCGACATCGACGAGGCGCTCAGTCCAGATCTTCACACCTTTCTCGAAGTCATTATAAGTGGCGGCAGCGCTGTTGAGCAGGCTCTTCTCTCTCTGGAGGTCTTTCATCAAAGCCCTCTCGCGAGCCTTGCCGTTCTCAAGGGACTCCTCCAGCGTCACCAGCTTTAGTTTTAGATCAGCAATGGATTCGTTGGCTGAGGAGAGCTCCTTGGTCTTGTCAGACATGGCGGCTTGCATCTCCGCTAGGCTGAAGAGAGTCTTCTCTCTATCGGCTTTGAGCGTTGAGATCTCCTTGCCGTGGACCTCAAGATCTGCTTCCAGCCTCTTCACTTGGTCGCCCAGCTCGTTCTTGGCGGCCTCTGCAGCTTCGGCAGCATCGATGGCTTCCTTTAACTTGCCAGCGTGATCCACAACTAGAGCTTCGAGCGTTTCCTTGTGTCTCTGCTCCAGCTCCTGGGTTCGCTGCGCGACAAGCTTCTCAATCTCTTCATCCTTGCTGCGGAGCTTGGCGGCAAGTGCCTCCTCGCGAGCGGCAAGGTCTTCTTCATAAGCATCAAGCTCGACGCGGCGTCCCGTCAGGCGAGCTTCCTCTGCAGCAGCCTGCTGCGCGGCCTCCTCCTGTACCCTCTCGACGTCGGATTGCTTTAGGAGGAGCTCGTTCCAACTTTGGTTCAGCTGCTCCCGACCAGCCGTCAGCTCTTGGAAGGCCTCGGCGTACCAGACTTGCGTCTCCTCGACGCGCTTCTGGAAATCTGCTTCCGCTGCTTCAACAACTGCCGCCCTGGAGTCCAACTTCTCCTTTCGGGCACGGTGAAGCGCCTGAAGATTTTGGTAGTTGTCGCCCATGGCTCGGAGGAGCTGCTCTTCCTTGGACCCACTGCTGCCAGCGCGTGGCTCATCAGCAATCTTGAGTCCAGCGGCGGCGATGACGTCTTCGTCAAAGATTTCTCCTTCGGTCGGCACCCCAGTGCTTGCCGTCCCTGGTATGCTGACGAACAGGTTGTCGCCAACCTTAAGGTAACTGCTTGACGGGGGGGAGGGGGGGGGGGGGCGTCGGATGTTGACGGTTGATCCTCGACAACCGCCTCGCCAGCAGCTAGGGGCTCCGTGACCGGTGTAGCGCGAGGCGCTCCTGCGGCAGGAATGCCGTCAGTATGGTCGCCGGACTCCTTGCCGGCCCCCTCAGCAGATCCCTTGGCGGTTTCTTCCTGTGCAGCCTTGGCAGCCTCGGCAGCTACGATCCTGTCGGCTTCGGCGGTAGCATCCTTGGCAGTCTCTTCGATGGCAACATCAACATCCATTTGTTCCGCCGAAGGGAAATCTGAAGACCAGGAAAGGAAACAAGATGAGATCAAGGTTGAAGTTCAAGAAGGCAAAAATAAAGAAAGAATAACAAGTGCACCAAGGCGAGCGGTTTACCTGTGTCGAGCTGTTGAGAGGTGGCTTCTCCTTTCCCGGCAACATTGGTTGCCGAAGTAGGATTGCCAGCGCCTGTGCATGCCGGCTCCTCTTCAACACGGATGGGCTCGCCAGTGGAATCCCTCGCCGAAGGTTCATCTCTGGGCGGCGTGGTTGACGGAGGCGGCACATCGGGGACGGCCTCCAATGGCTCTCCTTGTTGCCGTTCTTCTCCTGCACGCCCGGTGATGTCAATAGCGAAGATGATTTCCCCAATGCTCGCCAGCGGAAAATGGGTAGTGGGCTCACGCTGGGGGCTGGGTTGGAGACTGCGTTGAGGGCTAGGCTCCGGGCTGATAACGATGGTCTCTGGCGCACCAATGGTGCTCGCCGAAGGCTCATCACCTGTGGAAGTCTTCGCCTTCTTCACCATCCTTTGCGCCAAGGTTTCCATATCTCTGCGGGGACAGGCCAAAGCAAAACACATGAGTTAAGCAGAACCAGGAATTCAAAAGTTGAAGGATACGGCAAGGGCCCTTACTCTTCTCTATCCGGACTAAAAGAGGAGATGTCGAAGTCGACCTCCGCTTCGGTGTCCGGGCACGGAGGTGGAGAAGGGGTCCTGGGACTCTTGGCTGCGGTAGAAGCAGTAGGTTGATGTGACCCTGCTGCTCCAGCCGCTGGTGCCGTCGTATGGGATGCCCCCGCCGCACCAGTTGTTGCCGCGGTCGAGCATGTCGTACGTCACACGGGTGGCTGTTGGGCCTCTTGCCGCCGCGCAGCCTTGCCGGCCGCCTCCTTGCTAGGAACCTCATCTCTCGAGGGAGGCTGATGTGCTGGGACGCCAGAGACGGCTTTCCGAAGAACACGTTTCTTCTTCTCCGGAACTGGGGGCTCCTCGTGCAGCTGCTCCTCGGCTGTGTCTTCGACAGTAGAGCCCCCGGCAATCATGCCACTCTGTTCCCCGGCAACTTCACCTTGCTCGGCAAGGATCTCCTCCGACATCATTCCTTCTTCGCTGGCTTCCTCTTCCGCGAAGCCGAAGTTGCCGGCCTCCGCGGCTAGGTTCGCTTCTTCCGCCCTGCTGGCGATGTACGCCACTTCTTCATCAGTAGTGGGGCGTATGAGGATTGACTCTTCCCGGACGGCTCTCTCCGAAAAATTGTCAAAGAACTCCTGCACGCGCTCTTTAGGTGGCTCGACCCAAGTTCCGTCAAGGCCGTGAGCGTTAAACGCCGGCATCATGGCAATGATTGGGCTCAGAGCAGAGTTGTTGCACAAGGGAATTACGCCAGCCGGCAACTTGTATTTCCCGTTAGGCCTGAATAGCTTGTGGCAGAGAGCTGTGTGCTGGAAGACTGTCAGGTTGTTGTTCAGACCAGGGCGCAGCCTCATGATATCTGCCGCATTCTTGAAGTCCCAAGCTGGTCTCCCTTTGTTATGCAGAGGGGCGATGCGGCGACGGAGAAAATCGGCGCCAACCATTTCTATTGTGAGCCCGGCAACCTTGAGACGATGAATCCTGGTGATTGCGATTGCGAGCTTCTCATCCTGAGGATCGAGGCCGCTCCAGTCCTTGCCGCGAACCACCCTCGTTTGCCGGAGCGAACATAATGGCTGGGGATGTTTCTCCCTAACCCAGCACCACTCGGCCCGCCATTCCTCCCACTTCTTACGGTAGAGACCGTCTGGGTATATATCCTTATTCCATGCCCTTGGAATCCAAGTGATAGAACCAGAAAGGGCGTCTCCTGTTTCGATACGGGGAGTGAAGTAGTGGCGAAAGAGAGCTGTGCTGGGAACTACTCCGGCGAAATTTTCACAAAGATGAGGAAAGACCGACATGCATGTCACGGCATTCGGTGTGAAATCCAAGAGGCGGAAGCCGTATGTGTACATGATGTCGATGAAGAAATCAGAAAATGGAGGGCAGAGCCCGCAGTAAAAGTAAGCGGCGAAGAAAGGGAATTTATCTGGGCCGCCCTCGACGGAAGCTGGGAGTACGCGAGTTGCAGGATGAGCCTTCGTCTTCTTCCCCCACATACACAGGTACCGCTCAATCAGGGCGTGCCTGTCGAGCGTTGGGGCGAAGACGACGTGTTTCTTCCGCATCTCCACCAAATCGGGCTTGTCCGCCTCTGCATTTGAGTCGACGGCTTTCACCGCTTTGCCCTTGCTTGCTTTGGGTGGCATGGCGACTGTGGAAGCGGAGGCCGAGATTGATGAGAGAGTGGGGGCGGTGGATGAATGGGATAGGCTCTGTTCCGAGCTCGAGGAAGAAGGCAATGGCGGTTTCCAGATTGGAAAAGATGAGAGGTAAATGAGCAGCGCCTCTGCGGATTCCTTTTTATGGGGAAGGAGCGGAGGCTGCCTCTTTACTAATCAATGGGAATGTACTTTTACAAGCGCACTACTGCGGCCGTTCCGCACACGTCTCCCACATCCTGCATTTAATGCGCATCGTGGGGGGCGCGGTAAATAAGAACATTATGATAGTTAACTCCTACCACGCGTGCCCGTGCACTGTTTGGGCCTAGCCCAACAACGCCTCGCACCCATGTATGGCCTAGGCCCGGGGGCTCCTGTCGGTGTACTAAAGTTTGGGTCATTTTAGTACCCCATACTTGTGCACAGACGGTTGTAGCCATACCAGCGGCAAGGCCTGCCGGAGGACAGCTGGAAACGGATACAAGATATCAAGAAGGCGTTCAAGCTAATGATCAGAAGACAAAAGACCGAAGGCTGGATTCCTGGCAAGATACTTGCCGGGAAGACTCGCGAAGGCCCGGCAAAACCTCGCGCCCAGCAAGACCTCGCACCCGGCAAGATCCCACCGCTCCAGCACAGTGCCACCGCTCCAGCACAGCAATCAGCCTGTCGTTTAGGGCTTGTCCTCCTGGTTGCGTGTCACGGCGTTGACGGTAGATGGGGTTAAGCGGTGCTGATGGGACGGGCTCTTTTTCCGTCCCCAAGAAAGTAAGGGACACCTAAACGGGGCATTAAATGCGTTTGTCCTAAGACGTCAGTGATAATCATGAAACCCTGTAGCAACTTTACACCTGTTGTACTGCCATCCGCCACTGTTGGTGACCCCTTGGACGTATAAAAGGAGGCCCAAGGAGAAGCTACAGGGGGGGGGGAGGACCTTCTGGCCCATTCTGCATGCGTAGCTGCTTCTTGAACATACTGTTCATCGCAAGCGCTCCGTGTACTTGAGCTTAAGAACATCCACAATAAACAATAGCAGGAGTAGGGTTTTACGCTTCTCAGCGGCCCGAACCTGGGTAAAAGATCCTTGCGTTGATCGTTGGATCCGCTCTTTGTGTAAATCTTTTCCCCCGCCGAATCACAAAGGGATCCTCTCGATCCCATAGGTGTCGTACGCCGACAATAGGTATCTCTGATGTGGCTATTTCAGGTCCAGAATTGCTGGTATTCTCCCTCTTCATGTAAACCTTGCAAATTAAGAGAGAAAAGGCATGAGAAATGCATTATAAAGTTTAATAATGATCAAAAACATAATAAATAACAGTAGGAAATCATGATGCAAATTGGACGTATCAACTCCCCCAAGCTTAGACCTCGTTTGACCTCAAGCGAAAAGTCGAAATCGATAATCATGACCACATATTTAGAGAGAGAGGGACGTCGATAAAAATAAAATACGGACATGGAGCATCATGATCTTTATTATAACAGCAATATATCATCATAAAACTTCTCATGAAAAAGTGACAATTCATCCACAAGTTAAAGTATGAATCATAAACCAAATTGAAAACTAACAAACTATGATCTCAGTCACTGAAGCAATTGCAATTCATCATATTATCAGAAAGAGTCTACGTAAGAGCTTTGTTTAGCAAGTTCACATACTCAACTATCATTTAGTCTTCTATGATTGCTGACACTCACGTCATACTTATGGAGCAAAAGTTTCAGTCGAACACATAGAAAGATAGGGGCTTATAATTTCGCCTCCCAACGTATTTACCTCAAGGGTAATGTCAACAATAATAACTCATGATCACCTACATTCAACTGGATATATATGCATGGATCAATCCCCACCACATGATGTTTGCCAAAAGAGAAAATAAAAATGGAATAGAGAAGAATACTATTGACTCTTGCATGAAAGTAAATACATAAAGTAAAAGATAGACCCTTCACAGAGGGAAGCAGAGGTTGTCATGCGCTTTTGTTTTTGGATGTGCAAGCTCTTAATGTAAAGGAACGCCACTTTATATTACCCCTTGTGATAGCGACCTTTATTATGCAGTCTATCGCTTTTATTGCTCCACCATCACAAGATCGTACAAAGCTTATTTTCCCTTACAATAAAAGTTCATACATATTTAGGAGCAATTTTATTGGTTTTGCACTGATGACAACTTACTTGAAGGATCTTATTCAATCCATAGGTAGATATGGTGGACTCTCATGGCATGAAACTGGGTTTAAGGGTTTTTGGATGCACAAGTAGTATCTCTACTTAGTACAGAATTTTGGCTAGCAAAGGATAGGGGGCAAACACCACATGTTAGAGGATCCAGAACAATATAACTTCTATGTGAATATAAGCAAACATAACCCATTACGTTGTCTTCCTTGTTCAACGTCGACTAATTGACATAGAATATTTGATGGGGGCTCACAGTCATAAAAGATGTCCAAGATAGTGTATTTATATGTGAGACCTCTCTTCCTTTATTACTTTTTCATGAATTGCTACAATGACCAATGCTATGTTTTTCAACTTCCAACAAGTTTTATCAATTATACCCTTTTTTTATGTGAAGTCATCACTCCGCATGGGATTAGCATATGATCTTATTTTTATTCTTTCTTTATTTCTAAGATTGGATCATCAATAGCAAAAATACTCAACTCAAACTACTCTTTATTATATAACTTTCACACACGATTACATAGATAGATAGATCACACAGCAAGCACTCGAAACTAAATCATACTAAAATTTTATTCCTCTAAATCACGAAATAACTAAGGATCGAACTAAGATAGATAATGATGATGAAAAAGTGATGGTGATACGATACCGGGGCACCTCCCCCAAGCTTGGCACAAGCCAATGGGAGTGCCCATACCCGTGTACTTAAGTCTCCTTCTTCGGTGATGGTGGTGACGGTGAGGTGGTGGGCTTGTCCTCCGTCTTCCAAGGCATAGGCTCTCCATCATAAAAGGACGAACGTGTTTCGGAGTCCTGAAATTTGCAGCTAAACTTATACCTTTGAACTTGGCCTCATACTCAAAATTTTGGTTTTGTAGATCATATATTTGGGCCTGAAGATAATCAATCCGATCATTGAGCTTGAAGATGACGTCCCCAATATTCTTGCCGTCCACTTTGTGCTCACGGATGAATTCCATGATCATGGAGTGGTTAGCACAAAGTCCGCGCTCCACCATGCCCTGGCACTTGAAGATGTCCTGTTCCACCGCTTCCAGCCTGGCCTTCTCGCTCCCGGTCTTCTTAGGTCCTTGAACGTCCCGGATGTGGAGCACCCCCTCACGTATCTCAATGGCTTGAGGGTGCTTCATCACCTCCGGTAGGTACGGGTTGATGACCTTCTCATAGAACTTGTCCTTGGATGAGCTTTGAGACGTCATGGCGACCTAGATCTGTCTGAAAAATAGCCCGAAACAAGAACAGAGGAGAAACTTGCAATACGATGGTCAAAACATAAGGGAGTACATATAAAGAATTTTTATCTTGCAAAACAAGCATACGGGAAGAAAACGATGTCGGGAAGGCACACATGGGGCCCACAAGGCATCACGGCGCGCCCCAGGGGGTCGCGCCCTGTTGCCTTGTGGGCGACTCGTGGGTCCCCTCGGCTGTTTCTTATTTTTGTAATTTTTCTAATATTCCAAAACTGATAGAAATAATTTTTATGAAATTTTTGGAGTCGGTTTACTTACCGTATCACATACCTACCCCTTTTCAGGGTTCTGGAGCGTTCCGGAAGGACTCTTTGATGTGTTCCTCCGGCGTAATTGTTTCAATAATATTAGTTTCAACATTTATAGGATTACCTGAGATATAATGCTTAATTCTTTGCCCATTCACCACTCTCGGGTTGGTGCCTTCGGAGTTGTTGACTTTTATGGCTCCGAAACGGTAAACTTCTTCGATGACATATGGCCCCTCCCATTTAGAGAGAAGCTTTCCTGCAAAAAATCTTAAATGAGAATTGTATAATAGAACATGATCACCTACGTTGAATTCTCGTTTTTGGATTCTCTTATCATGCCATCTTTGACTTTTTCTTTAAACAACTTGGCATTTTCATAGGCTTGGGTTCTCCATTCATCTAAAGAGCTAATATCAAATAACCTCTTGTCACCGGCAAGTTTAAAATCATAATTGAGTTCTTTAATTGCCCAATAAGCTTTGTGTTCTATTTCAAGAGGTAAATGACATGCTTTTCCATAAACCATTTTATACGGAGACATACCCATATGATTTTTATATGCAGTTCTGTAAGACCATAATGCATCATCAAGTTTCTTAGACCAATTCTTTTTGGATCTATTAACGGCCTTTTGCAAAATCAGTTTTATTTCTATATTAGTTAATTCAACTTGACCACTAGACTGAGGATGATAGGGAGATGCAATTCTATGATTAACATCATATTTAGCAAGCAACTTACGAAAAGCACCATGAATAAAATGCGAACCACCATCAGTCATTAAATATCTAGGGACTCCAAACCTCGGGAAAATGACTTCTTTAAGCATTTTAATAGAAGTGTTATGATCAACACTACTAGTTGGAATAGCTTCTACCCACTTAGTAACGTAATCAACAACAACTAAAATATGAGTATACCCGTTGGATTTAGGAAAAGGTCCCATATAATCGAAACCCCAAACATCAAATGGTTCAATAACAAGTGAATAATTCATAGGCATTGCCTGACATCTACCAACATTACCAATTCTTTGACATTCATCACAAGAGAGGACAAACTTACGTGCATCCTTGAAAAGGGTAGGCCAATAAAAACCAGATTGTAATACCTTGTGTGCAGTTTGGTCTCCCGCATGGTGTCCTCCATATGCCTCAGAGTGACACTTACGTAGGATTTGTTTCTGTTCATGCTCAGGTACACAACGTCTAATAATACAATCTACTCCTTCTTTATATAAATGTGGGTCATCCCAAAAGTAATGTCTTAAATCAAAGAAGAACTTTTTCTTTTGTTGGTATGTAAAGCTAGGTGGTATGTATTTAGCAACAATGTAATTAGCATAGTCTGCATACCAATGAGTATTACGAGAAGCATTTATCACAGCTAATTGTTCATCAGGAAAATTATCATTAATAGGAAGTGGGTCATCAAGAACATTTTCCATTCTAGACAAATTATCAGCCACGGGATTCTCAGCTCCCTTTCTATCAACAATATGCAAATCAAATTCTTGTAGCAAAAGAACCCACCTAATAAGTCTAGGCTTAGCATCTTTCTTTTCCATAAGATATTTAATAGCAGCATGATTAGTGTGAATAGTAACTTTGGAATCAACAATGTAAGATCTAAATTTATCACATGCAAACACAACTGCTAAAAATTCCTTCTCAGTAGTAGCATAATTTGTTTGAGCATTGTCTAGAGTTTTACTAGCATAATGGATAACATTTAATTTCTTATCAACTCTTTGCCCTAGAACAACACCAACAGCATAATCACTAGCATCACACATAATTTCAAAGGGTAGGTTCCAATCAGGTGGTTGAACAATAGGTGCAGAAATTAAGGCTTTCTTAAGTACTTCAAAGGCTTCTACGCAATCATCATCAAAAACGAATGGAACATCTTTTTGCAAGAGATTGGTAAGAGGCCTAGAAATTTTAGAGAATTCTTTTATAAACCTTCTATAGAAACCAGCATGACCAAGGAAACTTTTATACCTTTGATATGTTTAGGACATGGCATTTTCTCAATAGCATCAACTTTAGCTTTATCAACTTCAATACCTCTTTCAGAAATTTTATGCCCAAGGACTATACCTTCATTTACCATAAAGTGGCACTTCTCCCAATTCAAGACAAGATTAGTTTCTTCACATATCTGCAAAACTCGATCAAGGTTGCTTAAGCAATCATCAAAAGAAGTTCCGTAAACGGAGAAATCATCCATGAAAACCTCAACAATCTTTTCACAAAAGTCAGAGAATATAGCAGTCATACATCTTTGAAAGGTAGCAGTTGCATTACATAAACCAAAAGGCATACGACGATAAGCATAAGTTCCAAAAGGACAAGTAAAGGTGGTTTTCTCTTGATCTTCAGGTGACACAGATATTTGAGAGAAACCAGAATAACCATCTAGGAAACAAAAGTGTGTGTTCTTAGATAATCTTTCTAACATTTGATCAATAAATGGCAAGGGGTAATGATCTTTTCTAGTAGCTTTATTTAATTTCCTGAAATCAATTACCATCCTATAACCAGTTACAATTCTTTGCGGGATAAGTTCATTTTTATCATTAGGAACAACGGTAATACCTCCTTTCTTAGGAACACAATGAACAGGACTTACCCATCTACTATGAGCTATGGGATAAATTACACCTGCTTCCAGAAGCTTTAATATTTCAGTTCTTACCACATCTTTCATTCTAGGATACAACCTTCTTTGATGATCAACAACGGGTTTAGCATCTGGCTCCATATGAATTTTATGCTGACATAAAGTGGGACTAATGTACTTAAGATCATCAAGAGTATATCCAATAACGACACGGTGCTTCTTCAGAGTTTTAAGTAATCTCTTTCCTTCATGCTCTGAAAGGTTAGCACTAATAATAACAGGATATATTTTCTTTTCATCAAGATAAGCATATTTAAGAGTATCAGGTAATTGCTTTAATTCAAATATAGGACCACCCTTGGGTGGAGGTGGGTCTCCCAAGATTTCAACAGGCAAATTATGTTTCAGAATAGGTGCTTATTTAAAGAACAACTCATCTATTTCATTTCTTTCATTCATATTCATATCATTCTCATGCTCAAGCAAATATTGTTCTAATGGATCAGTGGGAGGCACAGCAATAGAGGCAAGACCAATAATTTCATCTTTATTGGATAATTCTTTATCATGAGATTGTCTACGAAATTTAGAGAAATTAAACTCACGAGACATCTCACCAAAATTAACAGTAACAATTTCTTTAGTGCAATCAATCTTAGCATTAACTGTATTCAAGAAAGGTCTACCAAATATAATAGGACAAAAATCATCTTGTGGTGATCCAAGAACAAGAAAATCAGTAGGGTATTTGATCTTACCACACAAGACTTCAACATCTCTAACAATTCCAAGTGGTGAAATAGTATCTCTATTTGCAAGCTTAATAGTAACATCAATATCTTCAATCTCAACAGGTGCAATATCATTCATGACTTCTTGATAGAGAGTAAACGGAATAGCACTCACACTAGCACCAATATCACATAAACCATGATAGCAATGATCTCCAATTTTAACAGAAATAACAGGCATGCCAATTACAGGTTTGTTTTTATCTTTAGTGTCTGGTTTAGCAATTCTAGTTGCCTCATCACAGAAATATATGACATGTCCATCAATATTATCAACCAAAAGATCTTTAACCATTGCGACACTAGGTTCAACTTTAATTTGTTCAGAAGGTCTAGGTGTTCTAATATTACTCTTATTAACCACAGTTGAAGCTTTAGCATGTTCCTTAATCCTAACAGGGAAAGGAAGTTTCTCAATATAAGCAGTAGGCACAACTGGATCAACATGGTAAACAATTGTTTCTTCTTTAACACTAACAGGTTCTTCATTCAATTCAATAGGTGGATGATATTTAAACCATTTCTCCTTAGGAAGATCAAAATGAGTAGCAAAAGATTCACAAAAGGTAGCTACTATCTCAGAGTCAAGTCCATATTTAGTACTAAACTAATGAAAAGCATCAGTTTCCATGAAAGATTTAACACAATCAAACTCAAGATTTATACCTGACTCATTACCTTTGTCGATTTCCCAATCATCAGAGTTACATTTAATTATTTCTAGAAGATCCCATCTGGATTCAATAGTTCTCTTCATAAAGGAACTAGTAGAAGAAGTATCGGGCATGGATCGATCATTATAAGAAAGCCGAGCATAATTTTTTTGAAGAATTATTTCTCTTGAGAGCTCATGATTGCGGCATGTGTGCAACATATACTTAAGCCTCCCCCAAGCTTGAGCAATACTTTCTCCTTCATGAGGCCAAAAATTATATATATAATTCTGATCACGATGAACCAAATGCATAGGATAAAATTTCTGGTGGAATTCCAGCTTCAACCGGTTCCAGTCCCATGTTTCAGTATCATCACATAGCCTATACCATGTCAATGCCTTTCCCTCCAAAGATAAACGGAATACTTTCTTCTTAACTCCATCTCCGGATAAACCTGCAAGCTTAAACAATCCACAAATTTCATCCACATAGATCAAGTGCATATCGGGATGTACCATTTCATCTCCTGCATACGGATTAGCTAGCAGTTTCTCTACCATACCCGAAGGAATTTCATAATAAATATTTTCAGTAGGTTCAATAGGTTGAGGAGCAACTCTCAATGCTTCCGGTCAAGGTGAATATACCCCGAACATGCCCCTTAAAGGATTACTTTCCATAGTGACAAGTGACAATAAATTTCAGCACGTAATATAAATGTTTCCTTACCAAATTCCACTCACCAAAGGCGCTTCACTCCCCGGCAACAGCGCCAGAAAAGAGTCTTGATGACCCACAAGTATAGGGGATCAATCGTAGTCCTTTCGATAAGTAAGAGTGTTGAACCCAACGAGGAGCAGAAGGAAATGACAAGCGGTTTTCAGCAAGGTATTTTCTGCAAGCACTGAATTTATCGGTAACGAGTAGTTTGATAGCAAGATAATTTGTAACAAGTGACAAGTAGCAATAGTAACAAAGAGTGCAGCAAGGTAGCCCAATCCTTTTTGTAGCAAAGGACAGGCCGGAACGATCTCTTATAATAAGCAAAGCGTTCTCGAGGACACATGGGAATTTCATCTTGTCAGTTTCATCATGTTTGTTTGATTCGCGTTCGCTACTTTGATAATTTGATATGTGGGTGGACCGGTGCTTGGGTGCTGTTCTTACTTGAACAAGCCTCCCACTTATGATTACCCCCTCTCGCAAGCATCCGCAACTACGAAAGAAGAATTAAGATAACTCTAACCATAGCATGAAACATATGGATCCAACTCAGCCCCTTACGGAATAGTGCATAAACTAGGGTTCAAGCTTCTGTCACTCTAGCAACCCATCATCTTATTACTACTCCACAATGCCTTCCCTTAGGCCCAAAGATGGTGATGTGTCATGTAGTAGACGTTCACACGACACCATTAAAGGAAGCAACAACATACATATCATCAGAATATCGAACGAATACCAAATTCACATGATTACTTATGACAAGACTTCTCCCATGTCCTCAAGAACAAAAGTAACTACTCACAAATCATATTCATGTTCAAGATCAGAGGGGTATTGAATAGCATGAAGGATCTGAACATATAATCTTCCACCAAATAAACCAACTAGCATCAACTACAAGATGTAATCAACACTACTAGCAACCCACAGGTACCAATCTGAGGTTTTGAGACAAAGATTGAATACAAGAGATGAACTAGGGTTTGAGATGAGATGGTGCTGGTGAAGATGTTGATGAAGATTGGTCCTCCCACGATGAGAGGATCATTGGTGATGTCGATGGCTTCGATTTCCCCCTCCCGGAGGGAAGTATCCCCGGCGGAATCGCTCCGCCGGAGAGCAAAAGTGCTCCTGCCCAGGTTCCGCCTCGAGACGGCGGCGCTTCGTCCCGAAAGTCTTCTCTTGATTTTTTCTAGGGCAAATGGCTTCATATAGCAGAAGGAGGGGGCCAGACACCAGCCAGGGGCCCCACAAGGCATCAGGGCGCGCCCAGGGGGGCGCGCCTTGTTGTCTTGTCCCAACTGGTGGGTCCCCTCTGGTATTTCTTTTCTCCAGTATTTTTTATATATTCAATAAAAAATCTCCATGAAGTTTCAGGTCAATTGGAGCTCTGTAGAATAGGTATCTCTGATGTGGCTATTTCAGGTCCAGAATTCCATCTGCCGGTATTCTCCCTCTTCATGTAAACCTTGCAAATTAAGAGAGAAAAGGCATGAGAATTGCATTATAAAGTTTAATAATGATCAAAAACATAATAAATAACAGTAGGAAATCATGATGCAAATTGGACGTATCAGTCCCCGCCCCCACCCACCAAAAGCCACATTTGCACTGTTTCCTCCTTCCTTTCCAAGCTCAAACATTCACTGCTTACTTTGCAGCGCCGCCTCCTCGTTGGCGGCGCTCCTTCCCGCTGCGCGGCCTCATCGATATAGTCAGGTAATCCACACCCCACCCCATCCTCCTCATCCTTCTCCATCCCACATGCCTCGACCGCCGGCGCGACACCTTCCACCCAAATCACTGCCCCATCCTCCAAATAAGCGCCGCCCATAGCCATGATGCATGCATTATAGCCAGGAGCTGAAGGAGCATCTGGCAGCGGTGAAGCAAATCGCGGCCGCACGCGCGGATGAGTCGCGATGGCTGCCATGATTGTCGACCGCTAGATATTGGAGGAGCACCTCGCCGTTGAGGCCACCGCCGACCCCTCGCGCGTGGACGCCGCCACGCGGTTGGCTGCTTTAAATGACAGTTCGTGGTGTTTTCTCGAGGCCGCCTCCGGTGCCTTCTAGTGAATTGTCCTCTGTAATGTTAATATGCAATCTGATCTTCTAAAATGTGATGTTCAGTTAACAGTTTGGTTCATTTGTTGTGATGTTCAGTTAACTGTTTGGTTCAATTCTGAAATGTGATGTTCAATTCCTGTGGGTACAAAAAAAGTTATTGTTATGCATGTGAGGAATAAAATCGAATTTGGATGTACTCTATACATGAGAAACATACACAAATGCTATATTTCCTAGTAGTTCTTAAGCATGCTTGGCTTGGTTAACTGTATGATCTTCTAGTATATGTTCTATTCTGCAATGTGGTTCTCAGTTAACTGCTTGCTTCATTTGTTGTGGTGTCCAGTTAACTGTTTGGTTCAATTCTGCAATGTGATGTTCATTTGTTGTGGGTACAAGTTTTCATTAATATATTCTACTGATAGTATGCCAACTCTCACTTAAACTGATCAATATCTGCCTTGTATGTGTTGCAGGGAAACAATGGGAGGCACTAAGGTTTACCATCGAGGTTTGCACATGCATGGTCCTTTGGCTAATAGCACATTATTGTGCAATTGCAGGAACCATTCTAATATTTAGGTTTTTAACAATTTGGTCTTGCACATGTAGGTCCTACTGTCAGAGGTTTAGACCCACTGTTTGATCCATTTTGCATATGGGGAAATGAGATGGACATGAATATCAGTCACGTCAAGAAACTCAGAAAGATTGTTAGGATAAAGAAACTAGCGATGAATAACAACAAGATCTTTGTTTGCACAATGAAGAAGACATCAGTTAACTATAGGATGGTACTAACTCTTTTACCTTGTGTTTTTTCCTATGCGCCATTTCAAAATTTAGAACAGATATTTATGCATATCTTTGTTTTTAGTCCTTTCCAAAGCAGGTCACCGATGATTACCTCTCAAACCACCTGCATGGTCAAGAGGCGAGGAAGGTACTCATTCAATACCCACGGTACAATATTGAAGTCTTCCTCAAGAGGTCGAAGGTTGGGCAGGCAAGCATTTGCAGCCACTGGCCTAAAGTTGCAAGGACATTCAACATCATTGAAGGCTCAATATTCGCTTTCAGATTCAGCAGTTTTCCAGATGAGATTCATCTGTCTATATACCGTATATGATGCTACTTTCCAAAGGTTTTAGATGTTGCATGTGAAACTTTGTGCTGTTGTGTAATGGCGTAGCTAGCTATATGCCTATATGGTGTAACTGAGTGCTGAAGCTATGTGATGTTGTACTCTGATGTAATTCAGCTATGAAATCCTGGTTGCCGTAATACGGCTATGAAACATATGGTGTGTTTGATATGAAATGTCAATTTGATTACTAAATGCATTATCAATAATAGGCCAATTAGCCTGCTTATTCGATTTTTGTATTGCAGACGGTTTCTCAGACAACACCGTGGGCGATGACCTCAAACAACACACACAGTTTCTAGAAAGTAGCCGTGTTGGATCAATGAACAATCACACACGACTTCCGCCCGACAAATGTTTGCGTTAGGCCACCTTGCACAAACGTTTCCACATAAAAATTGTGTGTTATGTACATATGAATGGAAACGTTTGTCTGAGATTCACTGTGTGGGATGTACATACAAATGGAAACGATTGGGCCAGTATAATTGTCTGCGATGGCTCGCCCGATCGCACACGAGCTCTTTTTGCCCCGCGTGTGTGACCGAAGGCCCTATCGCCGATGGTTTCCGGGTCGTGTGGGAAGGACCTCCCTATCGCACACACAGGCAAGGCAATGGTTTAAAACTTTGTCGCGGAAAGGGGGTAAAAACCGTTTGTATAGCAGGTCGCTGCACCAGTGTAAGTAGTGGAAAGGTGTCATAAGGTCATACACATTAATATACTTGTGGTCGTTTAAGTGAAACTGATAGTGAGGGGTCTAAATTGAAGAACATTGTAAGTAACCGCCTTGTTAGAATGGGTCAGAAAGCCTAGCGGACTTCGGTTCGTCAAACTCACCCCTTGGAGTAGTCGGTCTTGTAGTTACCCGGTGTAGACTATGAAGTATTAGTGAGATGTTTTGGTTTATGAGTTGCGGTCTTTCTGCACTTCCACCTATCCATATTTTGCTAGCCTCTTCGGTATCATGCATTGCCCACTCTCACCTGGAGACATGGTGTCGCCGGTGCATCCAAATCCCATGGGTTGATACGCTTTCTCACACATAAACCTCATTATATCTTCCTCAAAATAGCCACCATACCTACCTATTACGGCATTTCCATAGCCATTCCGATATATTGCCATGCAACTTCCATTGTTACTATTCATGACTTATGTTTTCATTGTGATTATGCTTTGCATGATCATATAGAGCTGACATGATATTTGTGGCAAAGCCACCGTTAATCATCATTATTTAACATGTTATGCTAGATCATTGCACATCCTAGTACACTTCTAGAGGCATTCATATGTAGTCATTATTTTTCATTCCAGAGTTGTAAGTAAATAAAAGTGTGATGCATTATGTGTGCCCCTACCTGTGAGGTATATAAAAAATAGAGGCCAAAAAGAGCCCACCAAAAAAAGAGAAAAAAATGAGAGAAAAAGAGAGAGGGGGCACATTACTATCCTTTACCACACTTGTGCTTCAAAGTAGTACCATGTATTTCATATAGAGAGTTTTCATGTTATTCATTTTCATATGCTAGTGGGATTTTTCACATTATAGAACTTTACTTGCATATTAATATGACGAGCTTCCTCAAATGCTCGAGGTCTTCATGAGCAAGCAAGTTGGATGCGCACCCACTTAGCTGCATTAGGAGAGCTTTCATACACTTATAGCTCTAGTGCATCCGTTGCATGGAAATCCCTACTCCTCACATTAACATCGATTGTAAGGCCTCTCATTTGCCTAATGATCAAGCTGCATTGATGTGAGACTTTCTTATACTTTTTGTCTTCTCAATTAAATCCCCATCATCATTCTCTATGTCATCCTAAGTACTAAGACCAAGGCTTGTGAATTGAGCATTAAGCGAAGTGCTACGTAGTTGAAAAGGGCTCGACACGGATTCGGTTGCTTGACTGAAGCTCTAGGTTGTGTTATGGGAAGATGTTTGAATATGATAAAGCCTTGAGTGATTGGGGAAATGTATATGACATCATGAGTACCAAATGGTATAACATGAAAGCATTAATCCAAGAAAAGTATAGTAATTTTGATCACACACTTTGATGTTACTTGCTTGTTATCAATTAAAGATTATTGCTTTGAATCACTTTTGACCTAAGTTCACACCATTTTTACATCATTTGATCATGATTATGCTAGGTAGCATTCAACATCAAACACTATCTTTGTTTATCATTTACCTACTCGAGGATGAGCAGGAATAAAGCTTGGGGATGCTGATATGTCTCAAATGTATCTTTAATTTTTGATTGTTTCATGCTATTATAATACCACTTTTATATACTTTTAATAGAAATTTATATTATTTTTATGGACTAACCTATTGATTTAGTGCCCAGTGTCAGTTCCTATTTTCTGTTTGTTTTTGGTTTCGCAGGAAATCAATATCTATGGGGGTTAAAATACGTTGCCGATTTAACACGATTTTTTCGAGCAACAACAAGAAATGCAGGAAGCTTCGAAAGAGATCGAGATGAGCCACGTGGGGCCCAAACGGACAGGTGGTGCGGCCAGGGGGTGGCCGCGCCCCTTGTCCATCTGGGGCCCACGGGAACCGCCTTTCTCCAATTCCACCGCCATAAATTCCTATAAATACCTAAACCATCTGTCGTGCCTCCAGAAGAATTTTATCGTAGCCCCAAGGCTCTGTTTCGAAGAGATCCCTTCTACAGCCCTGTTTCGGAGCCCTGCCGGAGGGGGAACCCATTGCTGGAGCCATCTTCATCAACCTTGCTACCTCCATGACCATGTGTGAGTAGTTGTTAGGACCAAGAGTATATCTACCAGAGGGGGGGGGGGTGAATGGGAGATTCAAAATTTCTTTTGAAACTTCGAATCAAAACCAATCAGCACAGCAGAAATAATACTCGATAAGATATACCGGAGGATAACAGAGGCAAGCATACCAACAAAATAGATAGAGTGAAATATCAAGCTAAACTTTTGATGAAAGTGAAGATAATCTTTCAGGTATAGTAGCACACTGCTTTGGCAATAACAATAGTGGCACAGAGTGAAAGTAGGGCGAGCTGTTGGGAAACGTAGTAGAAAAAAAATCGCCCTACGATCAACCAGGAACACTATGAAGATGCGATGAATGGTTTGGATCAGATCGTTACCGACTCCGAGTTGCAGCGGAAGAAGACAAGTCGGTGTAGATTGTACTTGGAGTCCCTCGAACCGTAGATGAACGATCTTGGAACCGCCGATGAACAGTCCCTCAAACGAAAGACCGAAAGCACGACCTCTCTATGAATTGCAAGCATACGGTCTTCATGATCCGGTAGTGCTTCGCCATGCAGAGCTAATCGTCGTCGGAGAATTACAGGGAGGTGCTACATGTGAGCTGCGTTGGGATTTCCCCCGAAGAGGAGAGGAGATGCAGTACAGTAGAGATAAGTATTTCCCTCAGTGAGAACCAAGGTTATCGAACCAGTAGGAGAATCACGCAAAGCCTCGTGAACCACACCTGCACACACAAAAGCAAATACTTGCACCCAACGTGGGCAAGAGGGTTGTCAATCCCCTTGAACTCGTTACTTGCAAGGATTAAATCTTGTAGTGGTAGATAGATAAATTGCAAAAGAAAATAAACGTAAATAAATTGCAGAAAGTATATTTTGGTTTTCTTTTTATATTTAAAGTAGACCCGGGGGGCATAATTTTCACTAGAGGCTTCTCTCTCGAACACATAGCATACGGTGGGTAGACAAATTACTGTTAGGCAATTGATAGAAAAGCACATAGTTATGACGATATTCAAGGCAATGATCATGTATATAGGCATCACGTCCGAGACAAGTAGACCGACTCCTGCCTGCATCTACTACTATTACTCCACCCATCGACCGCTATCCAGCATGCATCTAGGGTATTAAGTTAATGAAAACAGAGTAATGCCTTAAGCAAGATGACATGATGTAGACAAAGTAAACCCAATCAATATGAATAAACCCCATCGTTTTACCCTTAATGGCAACAATACAAATACGTGTCGTGTCCCCTACTTTGTCACTGGGATATAGAGCACGGCAAGATTGAACCCATTACAAAGCACCTCTTCCGCTGAAGATAAATCAATCTAGTTGGCCAAACCAAACGGATAGATCAGAGAGAAATACAAAGCTATAACAATCATGCATAATAAAGTTCAGAAAAGACTCAATTACTTCTCATGAATATTCAGATCATAAACCCACAATTCATCGGATCCCAACAAACACACCGCAAAAGAAGATTACATCGAATAGAACTCCAAGAAGATCGAGGAGAACATTGTATTGAAGATCAAAGAGAGAGAAGAAGCCATCTAGATACTAGCTATGGACCCGTAGGTCGGTGGTGAACTACTCACGCATCATCGGTAGGGCAGCAAGGTTGATGTAGAAGCCCTCCGTGATCGATTCCCCCTCTGGCAGAGTACCGAAAAAGGCCTCCAGATGGGATCATGAAAGAACAAAATCTTGCGGCAGCGGAAAAGTTATTTGGGGTGGCTCTCTGTGGGTTTCCCAATATTTAAGAATTTATAGAAGTGGAATTAGGTCAGACGGAGCCATATGGGGCCCACAAGGTAACAGGGCGCGGCCCCCCTGGGCGCGCCCTGTTGCCTTGCCGTCTCCTCATTTGTCCTCTGGTCTCCTCCCGAAGCTTGTGTCTTTTGTTCAGAAAAAAATCATCAAAAAGTTTCGTAGCGTTTGGACTCCGTTTGGTACTGATTTTCTGGAAAACCAAAAACAAGCAGAAAACAGCAACTGGCACTAGGCACTGGGTTAATAGGTTAGTCCCAAAAAATGATGTAAAATAGCATATAAATGCATATAAAACATCCAAGATTGGTAATATAATAGGATGGAACAATAAAAAATTATAGATACGTTGAAGACGTATCAGCATCCCCAAGCTCAATTCCTGCTCGTCCTCGAGTAGGTAAATGATAAAAACAGAATTTTTGATGTGGAATGCTTCCTAACATGTTTATCATGTAATCTCTTTACAGTATAAATATTGAGAAGCGATGAATTAACAATATCAACATAATAATATCCATGAATATAAGAAGCATAATCATTAAACTTTCAAAATATACAATCCTTAACGAATGTTATTCCCCACTCATTTTATCATGGTAGCATGGCATGACTCCGCCTTCACTGCATAAATATAAATCATGAGCACCCCGGTGTTAAACCAGGCAATTGGATCGTACTTCTAACGCGCTTCAGCATTTTCAACTTCAAGCAATACATGAGCGTGAGCCATGGACATAGCACAAGGTGGAATAGAATGCATTGATAGGGATTAATAGGAGAAGTCAAAAAGGAAGAAAGTCTCGCATCAACTAGGCGGATCAACGGACTATGGAGATGTCCATCAATCGATATCAATGTGAGGAGTAGGGATTGCCATGCAACGGATGCACTAAGAGCTATAAGTGTATGAAAGCTCAATTGAAACTAAGTGGGTATGCATCCAACTTGCTTGCTCATGAAGACCTCGGGCATTTGAGGAAGCCCATCATCGGAATATACAAGCCAAGTTCTATAATGTTAAATTTCCACTAGTATATGAAAGTGACAAAACAAGAGACTCTCTATATGAAGAACATGGTGCTACTCTGAAGCACAAGTGTGGAAAAGGATAGTAACATTGCCCCTTCTCTCTTTTTCTCTCATTTTTTTCTTTTTTTTTCTTTCTCTTTTTTTTGTTGGGCTCTTTTTGGCCTCTTTTTTTTCGTCTGGAGTCTCATCCGACTTGTGGGGGAATCATAGTCTCCATCATCCTTTCCTCACTGGGACAATGCTCTAATAATGATGATCATCACATTTTTATTTACTTACAACTCGATATTACAACTCAATAAAAACTATACAGAATGACTCTATATGAATGCCTCTGGCAGTGTTCCAGGATATGCAATGACTAGCGTAACATTTATAAAAATGATGAACGGTGGCTGAGTCACAAATACTATGTCAGCTATATGATCATGCAAAGCAATATGACAATGAACACAAGTCATATGACGGAACGGTGGAAGTTGCATGGCAATATATCTCGAATGGCTATGGAAATGCCATAATAGGTAGGTATGGTGGTTGTTTTGAGGAAGATATAAGGACGCTTATGTGTGATAGAGCGTATCATATCACGGGGTTTGGATGCACCGACAAATTTTGCACCAACTCTCGAGGTGAGATCGGACAATGCACGGTACCGAAGAGGCTAGCAAATTGCGGAAGGGTGAGAGTGCGTATAATCCATGGACTCACATTAGTCATAAAGATCTCACATACTTATTGCAAAGCCTATTAGCCCTCAAAGCAAAGTACTACTCGCATGCCCCTAGGGAGGAGGTTGGTAGGAGTTAACCATCACGCACCCCCAATTATAACAACACTCAAGGATTTCATTTTAGACCTAAGAATGCTCGGACCTCCCCACCATGGCATGACCAACACTTTGATGAGAAGTTAATAACAAGCTTTAATACCGATATTTCTACTAACCAATGATCTTGAACCAATATCCTTTCATATTACGACATCAATATCATTAAACCACATGTTTCATATTTAGTGATCTACATGAAAGTTTTTATTATATCCCTCTTGAATACCTATCCTTTATGGACTAGTCTTATAACCCGTGCAAATTGCCATTACTATTTATTAGACTCTCAAAAAGATTTAAGTGAAGCATTAGAGTGCAACTATTTCTTTAAAATATAACCACCGCCGTGCTCTAAAAGATATAAGTGAAGCACTAGAGCAACTTCCTAGCTCAAAAGATATAAGTGAAGCACATAGAGTATTCTAACAAATCACGAATAAATGCGTGTCCCTCTCAAAAGGTGTGTCCAGCAAAAGATGATTGTGGCAAACCAAAAAGCAAACAAAGAAAAGAAAACTATGGCACAAGACGCTCCAAGTAAAACTCATATCATGTGATGAATAAAAATATAGCTCCAAGTAAGTTACCGATAGATTGTAGACGAAAGAGGGGATGCCACCCGGGGCATCCCCAAGCTTAGACGCTTGGGTATTCCTTGAATATTACCTTGGGGGTGCCTTGGGAATCCCCAAGCTTAGACGCTTGGGTATTCCTTGAATATTACCTTGGGAGTGCCTTGGGCATCCCCAAGCTTAGGGTCTTGCCACTCCTTATTCCTTCATCCATCGTAATCTCACCCAAAACTTAAAAACTTCAGCACACAAAATTCAACAGAAACTTCGTGAGATCCGTTAGTACAATAAATCAATCATCCACTTTAGGTACTGTTATAAACTCATTCATAATTGTTCTTGCATAATACCTACTATATTCTAACTCTTCCATGACTTATACCCCCCGATATAATACATAGTTTCATTAAAACAAGCACACTATGTAATAAAAACAGAATCTATCTAAAACAGAATGGTACGTAATGACAGAATTTTATCTATACTTCTGTAGCTCCAAAAATTCTGAAAATTAAGACAACGTAAAAAAATTGTATCCCAACACTTTGTAAAAATTTCAGATTTTTCTGACGTTCCAGTACAGTACTAAAAATCCAGAACTGGGCGCAAAACTTTCTGTTTTCAAACAGCATCAATTATACTATCGTCGCAATCATCCTAAAGGCATTACTTGGCACAAACACTAATTAAAAGATAAAAACACAATCATAACAGTAGCTAAAATTGTGTGACACAAGAAAAATAAAAAAATTGCAATAAAGATAAATATTGGGTTGCCTCCCAACAAGCGCTATTGTTTTATGCCCCTAGCTAGGCATAATGCATTGTTTCAAGTATTATCATCCTTCATATTAATTCCATAGGTGGCCCTCATAATAGATTCATATGGTGGTTTAATTCTCTTCCTAGGGAAGTGTTCCATCCTTTTCTTCAATGGAAATTGGAACCTTATATTCCCTTCTTTCATATCAATAATAGCACCTATGGTTCGTAGGAAAGGCCTACCAAGTATTATAGGACAAGATGGATTGCAATCAATATTAAGCACAATGAAATCAACGGGTACATAATTTATATTATCAAGAATAAGCACATCATTTATTCTACCCAAAGGTTTCTTAATGGTTGAATCCGCTAAGTGCAAGTTAAGGGAACATTCATCCATAGTGGTAAGGCCTAGCACATCACATAAAGACTTGGGTATAGTGGAAGCGCTAGCACCTAAATCACATAAAGCATTACATTCATAGTCTTTAACTTTTTTACTTTAATAGTAGGTTCCCATTCATCATGCAATTTTCTAGGTATTAAAACCTCCAACTCTAGCTTTTCTTCATGTGCTTTTATCATAGCTTCTACAATATGTTTAGTAAAAGCTTTATTTTGTTCATAAGCATTGTGTGAATTTATCATGGATTGCAAAAAAGAAATACATTCAATTAAAGAGCAACTATCATAATTAAAGTATTTGTAATCCAAAGTAGTGGGTACATCGCTATTTAAAGTCTTGACCTCTCCAAACCCAATTTTATCATTTTTATCATTAAGGTCATCACCCTCCGAACAATTGGGACGCTTTCTAGCTAAAGTTGACTCATCTCCAGTCCCTTTTTCATCAAGTTTTATATTACAAAATAAATATTCAATAGGTAAGACACCAATCATTTTAATATCTTCATCATGATTACGGTAAAAACCGGGTGGAATAGCCTTTCCTAAGAATTCTCGCTTAGCTCTCAACCTAGCGGTTCTCTCTTTACTCCCATTAATGGAGACATAGATAGATTTAATAGACTCATTAATATCATGCTTGGGTGGCAAGGTTTTAATTTTAAGAGTTTCCACATCATGAGCAATCCTATCCATGTTTCTAGACATTTCATCAACTTTATTCAATTTTTCTTCTACCATAGCTTAAAAATCTTTTGAGAACTAATAAATTCTTTAATATTGTTCTCAAGATCAGTAGGTATCCTATTATTATTGTTATGTGAATTACCATAGGAATTACCATAATTATTAGAGGAATTTCTGGGAAACGGTCTAGGTTAAAATTTCCTCTATAAACATTGTTGTTGAAATTATTTCTAGAGACAAAATTCACATCAATAGCATCATTATTTTGCTCAATCAAAGTAGATAATGTCACTTCATTAGGATCAACATGAGCATTTTTACTAGCAAGCATTTTCATAATAGCATCCATTTTATCACCCAAAATAGAGACTTCTTCGACAGAGAAATAATCTTAGCGGGAGGAAAATACTTGGCAATAAAAGCATCCTTACACTTATCCCATGAATCAATACTGTTGTGAGGCAAGGATGAAAACCAAGTTTTAGCAGGATCTCTTAGTGAGAACGGAAATAATTTCAACATAATAATATCATTATCCACATCCTTTTTCTTTTGCATATCACATAATTCAACGAAAGTATTAAGATGGGAAGCAGCATCCTCATTAGGAGTTCCAGAAAAGTGTTCTTTCATAACAAGACTTAGCAAAGCAACATTAATATCATATGACTCCGCACTAGTGGTGGGAGGAGCAATTGGAGTACTAATAAAATCATTATTATTAGTATTTGAGAAGTCACACAACTTGGTGTTTTCTTGAGACATAGCGACAAAGCAAGCAAACAAGCAAACAAAATATTTTTGTTGTTTTCTATTTTTATGAGAAGTGGGGGAGATGAAAACGAGAGGCAAAGGAAAATAAAAAGGCAAATAAAAAGTAGAGCAAGTAGATGATAGTTTGTGTGAAGGTATGATACGTCTCCAACGTATCTATAATTTTTGATTGTTCCATGCTATTATAGTATCAATCTTGGATGCTTTTATATGCAATTATATATCATTTTTTGGGACTAACCTATTAACCTAGTGCCTAGTGCCAGTTGCTGTTTTCTGCTTGTTTTTGGTTTTTCAGGAAATCAGTACCAAACGAAGTCCAAATGCCACAAAACTTTTTGGAAATTTTTTGCTGGACAAAAGAGACCCTGGAGACTTGGAGAGGAGGCCAGAAGGTTCACGAAGCCTCCACAAGGAAATAGGGCGCGACCCTAGGGGGGGGGGGCGCCCTGATGCCTTGTGGGGCCCTCGTGGCTCTGTTTGACCTAATTCCACTTCTATAAATTCTCAAATATTGGGAAACCAACAGAGAGCCACCCCGAATAACTTTTACGCCGCCGCAAGCCTCTGTTCTTCCGTGATCCCATCTGGAGGCCTTTTCCGGCACTCCGCCGGAGGGGGAATCGATCACGGAGGGCTTCTACATCAACCTTGCTGCCCTTCCGATGATGTGTGAGTAGTTTAACACAGACCTACGGGTCCATAGCTAGTAGCTAGTGATACGTCTCCGTCGTATCTATAATTTTTGATTGTTTCATGCCAATATTCTACAACTTTTATATATTTTTGGCAACATTTTATATTATTTTTGGGACTAACATATTGATCCAGTGCCCAGTGCCAGTTCCTGTTTTCTGCTTGTTTTTTGTTTCACAGAAAATCCATATCAAACGAAGTCCAAATGCAATAAAATTTTATGGAGAATTACTTTGGAATATATGTGATTTTTGGGAGGTGGAATCAACGCAAACGGAGGCCCACAGCCTCCAGAAGCCACCTTGGTGCACCCCCTGGCCTCGTGGTCGTGCCTCGTGGGCACACCGTAAGTCGGTTGGGGATAGAAAAAAAATCATGTTAAAATTTCAACGCAATCGGAGTTACGGATCTCCGGGAATTTATGAAATGGTTTTCGACCAGAAAACAGGATGCGAAACAGAAGAGAAACACAGAGAGAGATCCAATCTCGGAGGGGCTCCTCCCCCCCGGGAGCCATGGCGGCCATGAACCAGAGGGGAAACTCTCCTCCCATCTAGGGGGGAGACCAACCATGAAGAAGAAGGAGGGGGGCTCTCTCCCCCTCTCTCCCGGTGGCGTCGGAACGCCGCCGGGGCAATCATCATGACGGCGATCTACACCAACAACTTCGCCGCCGTCAACACCAACTCTCTCCCCCTCTATGCAGCGGTGTAACACCTCTTCTCCCTGTTGTAATCTCTACTTAAACATGGTGCTTAATGCTACATATTATTATCCAATGATTTGTGGCCATCCTATGATGTTTGAATAGATTCGTTTTGTCCTATGGGTTGATTGATGATCATGATTGGTTTGAGTTGTATGTTTTATTTTGGTGCTGTCCTATGGTGCCCTCCGTTTCGCGCAAGCGTGAGGGATTCCCACTGTAGGGTTTGCAATACGTTCATAATTCTCTTATAGTGGGCGGCTAGAGTGACATATGCTTACACCCGAGTAAGGGGGTTGTTGCGTATGGGAGTAAAGAGCACTTGTTACTTAATGCTATGGTTGGGTTTTACCTTAATAATCTTTGGTAGTTGCGGATGCTTGCTAGAGTTCCAATCATAAGTGCATATGATCCAAGTATGGAAAGTATGTTAGCTCATGCCTCTCCCTCATATAAAATTGCAATAATGATTACCGGTCTAGTTATCGATTGCCTAGGGACAAATCCTTTTCTTGTGTTACAAAAGCTTTCTACTAAACAACTAACTTTTATTATCTTGCAAATTACTCATAGTTTTATTCTCGCAAAGTACTCCTAGTTTTATCTTGCAAAGTAGTTCTAGCATTACACCTACAAAGCACTTCTAGTTTCATACTTGTTCTAGGTAAAGCAAACGTTAAGTGTGCGTAGAGTTGTATCGGTGGTCGATAGAACTTGAAGGGAATATTAATTCTACCTTTAGCTCCTCGTTGGGTTCGACACTCTTATTTATCAAAAAAACTACAATTGATCCCCTATACTTGTGTGTTATCAAGACCCTTTTCTGGCGCCGTTGCCGGGGAGCAATAGCGTGGGGTTGATATTCTCGTGTGTGCTTGTTTGCTTTATCACTAAGTAGTTTTTATTTTCTGTTCTAAGTTGTTTTCTATCTTTAGTTATGGGTAGGAAACGTAAAATACCAAAAAATTAGTTGTACTTGCTAAACCAATGGTTGAAGAACCACCCAAAATCTATCATACTGCTGAAGCTTTCTATTTGGATCATCTTCGATCCCTTTATGCTTGTGCTGAAAACCCAACTAGCTTAGTTGAGGGAAAATCATTAGATGAGCATGCTTATTTTGTGCGACACCGCTTGTCTCAAAAAGGGAAACTCTTATGGCATCATATTAATACTTTAAATTGCTATGCTTAGAATTTATGTGAAATACATGATTTTACTTGTTGTTCTGAAAACCCTAAAAAACACCTTCAGTACCAATGTGAGTTTAAGGATAATGGAATCTTATCTTCTTATGCCAGAGGTGTTTATAGTTACTATGATATTGAACAAATAGAAGAATTTGTTGCTTTTAAGGGTGCATATGAAATTTCTTCTTTGATTGAAAAGTGTGATGCTACTCTTTACAAATCTGAAAATTTTGCCATACTTAAATATTGCTATGAAAACTATGCTTCTAATGCTTATGTTAAAAAATATATAGAGGACACTTCCGTTGTCCAAGAAGAGACTAATTTTTTGCAAGAGTCAATGGAAGAAGAAATTGATGAAACTGTGAGCTCATTAGATGAAAAAGATGATGAGGAGAGCGAAGAACAAAAGGAGGAAGAGCGGATTAGCTACCCGTGCCCACCTTCTAATGAGAGTAACTCTTCAACTCATACATTGTTTAATTTCCCTTCGTGCTTACCGAAGGATGAATGCTATGATGATTGCTATGATCCCTTTGATTCGTTTGAAATATCCCTTTTTGATGAAATTGATGCTTGCTATGCTTGTGGCCATGATGCCAATTTGAATGATGCTTATGGAGATGAACTTGATGTAGTTCCTTATGTTAAACATGAAATTGTTGCTATTGCACCCACACATGATAGTCCTATTATCTTTTTGAATTCTCCCAACTACACTATATCGGAGAAGTTTGCTCTTATTAAGGATTATATTGATGGGTTGCATTTTCCTATTATACATGATGATTTTGATGAATATAATATGCATGTGCTTGCTGCTCCTACTTGCAATTATTATGAGAGAGGAACTACATCTCCGCCTCTCTATGTTTCCAATATGATAAAATTGCAAGAAATTGTTTATACTATGCATCGGCCTTTACTTTGTGTGCATGAATTGTTCTTTTATGACATGCCGATGCATAGGAAGAGAGTTAGACTTCGTTGTTACATGATATATACTACTTTGTGCTCACTACTAAATTAAAAATCATTGTTAATTAAAATTGGCTTTGATATACCTTGGGATCCGGGTGGATCGATTACTTGAGCACTTTTATGCCTAGCTTAATGGCTTTAAAGAAAGCGCTGCCAGGGAGACAACCCGGAAGTTTTAGAGAGTCATTTTATTTCTATTGTGTGCTTTTAAAAAGTTTAAAATAAATAAATATAGGGGAACCTAAAACTTTTTCAAAAAGAAAAGTAAAAGTGAGAAAGACGAACACCGTTGAAGTGGGGGACGTCCTTGAACTTAATTCATGCCCATGGAAACTTTGTGAATCTTTATTACAGAAAATTTTCAATAAAAATAATTATTCCCTTGTACAAATCCATTGTATTATAAAAATAATGTGCCAAGATTTACCTTTAGGATGTTTAAATTGCTTGTTTGGTGTGTGCGGTGCAAAAACAGAAATTTTGCTGTAGTGATGGAATTTACATTTTTTACTGGAACGTGAAAAAATTCTGAAATTTTTACACAGTACTTATATGCAAAAAATTTATTTTTTCCTAATTTTTCAGAATTTTTTGAGTTACATAAGTATATGTACCATCTTCATCTTTACAGACTGTCCTGTTTTCACAGATTGCTGTTATAGTTTCGTTATTTGCATATGTTTGAAATCTTGTTGAGCCCCGTTGACTTGGGAGCCATAGAATTGTGATAGAATACAGTGGGAAATGTTTGATTATAATTATACAATAATGTTATGGCAGGACATGATGGGATTTGATGTTATATGTACTAACCCCGTTAATAAAAAGTTCGATTAAGTTTTGTGTGGATGAAGTGTTCGAAGATCGAGGTGGTATCGATATGAGGAGAATAAGGAGAGGCAAGAGTTCAAGCTTGGGGATGCCCAAGGCACCCCAAGTAAAAATTCAAGGAGACTCAAGCGTCTAAGCTTGGGGATGCCCCGGAAGGCATCCCATCTTTCTTCAACAAGTATCGGTATGTTTCGGTTTTTTGTTTTGTTCACATGATATGCGTAAATTCTTGGAGCGTCGTGTGCTTTTTATTTTTCTTTTAAATAATGCACCATGCTGGTATGATATAGTCCTTGGTTGATTTATAGAATGCTCTTTGCGCTTCACTTATATCTTTTGAGTATGGCTTTGTAGAATGCTTCATGTGCTTCACTTATATCATTTGAAGTTTGGATGCCTGTTTCTCAACATATAGAAAACCATTATTTGTAGAATGCTCTTTTGCTTCACTTATATTTATTAGAGCATGGTCTTTTGTAGAAAGAATTAAACTCTCTTGCTTCACTTATATCTATTTAGAGAGTCAACAGGAATTGGTCATTCACATGGTTAGTCATAAAATCCTACATAAAACTTGTAGATCACTGAATATGATAAGTTTGATTCCTTGCAATAGTTTTGCGATATTAAGATGGTGATATGTGGGAGGTACTAGTGAATGATTGTGGTTTAGTAAGAATATTGGTGTTAAGGTTTGTGATTCCCGAAGCATGCACGTATGGTCTGTCGTTATGCTAAGAAGTTGGAGCATGATTTATTCTTGATTGTCTTCCTTTGTGTGGCGGTCGGGGGCGCGCGATGGTTAACTGCTACCAACCTCCCCCTAGGGGCATGCGTAGTAGTACTTTGCTTCGAGGGCTAATAGACTTTCGCAATAAGTATGTGAGTTCTTTATGACTAATGTGAGTCCATGGATTATACGCACTCTCACCCTTCCGCAATTTGCTAGCCTCTTCGGTACCATGCATTGCCCTTTCTCACCTCGAGAGTTGGTGCAAACTTCGCCGGTGCATCCAAACCCCGTGATATGATACTCTCTATCACACATAAGCCTCCTTATATCTTCCTCAAAACAACCACCATACCTACCTATTATGGCATTTCCATAGCCATTCCGAGATATATTGCCATGCAACTTCCATCATCATCATATACATGACTTGAGCATTCATTGTCATATTGCTTTGCATGATCGTAAGACAGCTAGCACGATATTTTCATGGCTTGTCCGTTTTTTGATATCTTTGCTACGCTAGATCATTGCACATCCTGGTACACTGCCAGAGGCATTCATATAGAGTCATCTTGTATAGTTTTTATCGAGTTGTAATATCGAGTTGTAAGTAAATAAAAGTGTGATGATCATCATTATTAGAGCATTGTCCCAGTGAGGAAAGAATGGTGGAGACTAATGAGTCCTCGAAAAAGTGGGGATGAGGTCCATGAGACTGTTCCAAAAAAAAGAGAGAAAACAAAAAAAAATGAAATGAGAGAAAAAGAGAGAAGGGGCAATGTTACTATCCTTTTACCACACTTGTGCTTCAGAGTAGCACCATGTTCTTCATATAGAGAGTCTCCTATGTTGTCACTTTCATATAACTAGTGGGAATTTTTCATTATAGAACTTGGCTTGTATATTCCGATGATGGGCTTCCTCAAATGCCCGAGGTCTTCGAGCAAGCAAGTTGGATGCACACCCACCCAGTTTCATGTTGAGCTTTCATACACTTATAGCTCTTAGTGGATCCATTGCATGGCAATCCCTACTCCTCACATTGATATCAATTGATGGGCATCTCCATAGCCCGTTGATAAGCCACGTCGATGTGAGACTTTCTTCCTTTTTGTCTTCTCCACATTAATCTCTACCACCGTATTCTATCCCACCCATAGTGCTATATCCATGGCTTGTGCTCATGTATTGCGTGGGGGTTGAAAAAGCTGAAGCGCGTTAAAAGGTATGAACCAATTGCTTGGCTAAAACCGGGGTTGTTCATGATAAATATTTTGTGTTAAGAAGATGGAGCATGACAGGATCATATGATTTTGTAGGGATAACTTTCTTTAGCATTTTTATTTTGAAAGACATGATTGTTTGTTGGTATGCCTGAGTATTGATGTCTTTATATCAAATTATAGACTATTGCTTTGAATCACTCGTGCCTTAATATTCATGCCATGATTAGATTATATGATCAAGATTATGCTAGGTAGCATTCCACATAAAAAATTGTCTTTTTTATCATTTACCTACTCGAGGACGAGCAGGAATTAAGCTTGGGGATGCTGATACGTCTCCATCGTATCTATGATTTTTGATTGTTTCATGCCAATATTCTACAACTTTTATATATTTTTGGCAACATTTTATATTATTTTTGGGACTAACATATTGATCCAGTGCCCAGTGCCAGTTCCTGTTTTCTGCTTGTTTTTTGTTTCACAGAAAATCCATATCAAACGAAGTCCAAATGCAATAAATTTTTATGGAGAATTATTTTGGAATATATGTGATTTTTGGGAGGTGGAATCAACGCAAACGGAGGCCCACAACCTCCACAAGCTACCTTGGCGCGACCCCCCCGGCCGCGTGGTGGTGCCTCATGGGCACACCGTAAGTCGGTTGGGGCTCTTCTTCGGCCGCAAGGAAGATTATATCGAGAAAAAAAATCATGTTAAAATTTCAGCGCAATCAGAGTTACGGATCTTCGGGAATTTAAGAAACGGTTTTCGGCTAGAAAACATGACGCGAAACAGAAGAGAAATAGAGAGAGAGATCCAATCTCGGAGGGGCTCCTCCCCTCCGGGAGCCATGGCGGCCATGGACCAGTGGGGAAACTCTCCTCCCATCTAGGGGGGAGACCAAGCAAGAAGAAGAAAGAGGGGGGCTCTCTCCCCCTCTCTCCCGGTGGCGCCGGAACGCCGCCGGGGCAATCATCGTGACGACAATCTACACCAACAACTTCGACGCCGTCAACACCAACTCTCTCCCCTCTATGCAGCGGTGTAACACCTCTTATCCCCACTGTAATCTCTACTTAAGCATGGTGCTTAATGCTACATATTATTATCCAATGATTTTTGGCCATCCCATGATGTTTGAGTAGATTCGTTTTGTCCTATGGGTTGATTGATGATCGTGATTGGTTTGAGTTGTATGTTTTATTTTGGTGCCGTCCTATGGTGCCCTCCATGTCGTGCAAGCATGAGGGATTCCCACTGTAGGGTTTGTAATACGTTCATAATTCTCTTATAGTGGGCGGCTAGAGTGACAGAAGCTTACACCCGAGTAAGGGGGTTGTTGCGTATGGGAGTAAAGAGGACTTGTTACTTAATGTTATGGTTGGGTTTTACCTTAATGATCTTTGGTAGTTGCGGATGCTTGCTAGAGTTCCAATCATAAGTGCATATGATCCAAGTACGGAAAGTATGTTAGCTCATGCCTCTCCCTCATATAAAATTGCAATAATGATTACCGGTCTAGTTATCGATTGCCTAGGGACAAATCCTTTTCTTGTGTTACAAAAGCTTTCTACTAAACAACTAACTTTTATTATCTTGCAAATTACTCGTATATTTATTCTCACAAAGTACTCCTAGTTTTATTATTGCAAAGTAGTTCTAGCATTACACCTACAAAGTACTTCTAGTTTCATACTTGTTCTAGGTAAAGCAAACGTTAAGTGTGCGTAGAGTTGTATCGGTGGTCGATAGAACTTGAAGGGAATATTAATTCTACCTTTAGCTCCTCGTTGGGTTCGACACTCTTATTTATCGAAAAAGCTACAATTGATCCCCTATACTTGTGGGTTATCAGCTAGATGGCTTCTTCTCTCTCTTTGATCTTCAATACCATGTTCTCCTCGATGTTCTTGGAGTTCTATCCGATGTAATCTTCTTTTGCGGTGTGTTTGTTGGGATCTGATGAATTGTGAGTTTATGATCAGATTATTCATGAGAAATATTTGAGTCTTCTCTGAACTCTTTTATGCATGATTGTTATAGCTTTGTATTTCTCTCCGATCTATCGATTTGGTTTGGCCAACTAGATTGGTTTACCTTGCAATGGGAGAGGTGCTTTGTGATGGGTTCAATCTTGCGGTGCTCAATCCCAGTGACAGAAAGGGACATGACACATATTTGTATTGTTGCCATTAAGGATAAAAAGATGGGGTTTAATCATATTGCTTGAGTTTACTTTGTCTACATCATGTCATCTTGCCTAAGGCGTTACTCTGTTTCATACTTAATACCCGAGATGCATGCTGGATAGCGGTCGATGGGTGGAGTAATAGTAGTAGATGCCGGCAGGAGTCGGTCTACTTGTCTCAGACGTGATGCCTATATACATGATCATTGCCATGAATCCATCATAATTATTTTCTTTTCTATCAATTGCCCAACAGTAATTTGTTTACCCACCGTATGCTATGTGTTCGAGAGAGAAGCCTCTAGTGAAAACTATGGCCCCCGGGTCTACTTTTATCATACATTAAAATCAAAAATACCTTGCTACAATTTATTTACTTATATTTTATTTAGTATTTTGGTTTATCTATCTACTATCAGAATTAATCCTTGCAAATAACCGCTAAGAGGATTGACAACCCTCTTATTTGCGTTGGGTGCAAGTGTTTGCTTTTGTGTGTGCTGGTGTGCTTAACGGGATTTTGCTTGGTTCTCCTACTGGATTGATAACCTTGGTTCTTAACTGAGGGAAATACTTATCTCTACTATACTGCATCATCCTCTCCTCTTCGGGGAAATACCAACGCAGTCTACAAGTAGCAGGAAGAATTTCTGGCGCCGTTGTCGGGGAGACATCATCAAAATTACCAAGTACCTTCGCACAAACTATCATCCACTTGCATTTAATTTTTTGCCTTTTTATTTGCATTTGCCTCTCGTTTTCATCTCCCCCCTTCTAAAACAATTTTACAAAAAAATACAAAGATATTTTGTGTGCTATCTTTGCTTGTGTTGCCATGTGCCTTCTATTTGCTTGCATCTTCGCTTGCTAAAAATCTATTGATATGGATCTACATCCAATAGCTAATCTTTTCAAAAGATCCAATTATGATGAACAAATTGTTAGTGAGTTGAGTGCACTTGATTATCTCTATGAAGTTTTGCTTGAAAATAATGAATCTGAAAATTGTGATGAAGTGTTGAAAGAAAAAATTTATAAAGTGATTCATGATAGCTCCTTGAATGAAAAACATGATTGCAATGATGTTATCATAAATTCTATTAATGTCAATTGTGCTAATTATATGCAAAGCTACAAGCTTGGGGATGATAATTTTGTCATGTCCACTACTTATTGCAATGATCATGATTGGGGTGATAATGCTTCCTATGATCTTGAAAATTTATTTAAGCTTCATTATGAATATGTCATTGATAATAATGTTTGGAATAATATTGAAAGTGGGTTTGGAAGAGTTTCAACTTTAGGTAAAAAGAATCCCACATATTTGGAGAGTGTTCAATCTTATGAAATTTTTGATAAAAGTGGGTTTGGAGAGGTCATTACTTTAGTTGATGTTAATCCCACTATCTTGGAAGATTATAAAACTTTTATGCATGTGGATCATGAAGATACTATTTTATACGATAGCTATATTGTTGAATTTGAGTATGATCCCACATGTAATTATTATGAGAGAGGAAAATATGGTTGTGGAAATCTTCATGTTACTAAATTACCTCTTGTAACGACCCGACCCAAATGGATCAGAGTCTCTGTGCTTAAGTGTCATCCCTGGATCGGTATGCTGACACACACAGTACTCGAGGATTTATAACAGAGTTCAATCACACACTTTATTACATCGATGTCCTCAAAAGAGTATTTATTACATAAATATGGCTGAAAGCCAGCTAAATAAAATAACCGCGGAAGCTTCGTAGGTAAATGAGTCCATCAACTCCACCGCAAACTGAGTGCAGAACAACAACCTATCGCACCTTAATCCTCGTCGGAAAACTCTGCAACATGAGACATTGCAGTCATGTAGGCCAGCACATGGAATATGCTGGCAAAATCACACCATAGAGAAATAATGAAAATGTCTATCTCTATATGCATATTTGGCTGGTGGAGGCTCTAAGTTAAATTCTTGCATAAAGCTAATTTTTCCCTACAACAAAGGAATTAATTTTATTCACTAAAGTTTATGCCATTATTTAGGTGGTTCCTCCAACTCAATCCCTTAACCAAAATTTTCAATAACCCAATTCATTAATTGAAATAAAGTGATGAGATCAACCAATAATTCACTTCTAGATACTCAAATTTGTCCATAACCGGGGACACGGCTAATCATGATTAGTTTTTACACTCTGCAAAGGTTTGTGCACTTTTCCCCACAAGACTCGACCACCTCCATGATCGGAAGATCGAGACACAGTCTTTCAGAAGCATTTCCCCTTAACACTGGGTAGACCGGTACACCTACATTCCCCTACATCTGCTAGCCTACCCGGAAAGAGGTCACACAACTTACTCAACTATGCCAGAGCCCATAATGGCTTGTGGCTGCACACGGAAGCGTCTAGGCATGAAATATCGTATGATCCCTTTGAGCCTGGGTGGCAATCCTAGGGTGATCACACGGTTACTCCGGGATCCCCTTGGGCAAGCACTGGTTTCTCCAGGTGCCCCAATCAATCCACCCAGATGTGTGTTAATGTTGCCACCTTAAAGTTACCCAAATTATTATTACTCACACAACTTTCATGAATTCACACATACCACCCCGTCTACAAGCATGGCTAAGCAAATTATCTCATAACGAATATTCCCGGGGTGATCAAGGGTCATAGGTTCCTACCTCATGAACTACAAAGCAATGCCACAATTTCCCAATCCTACTCATGCAAATTTTAAGGGTGTAATTAATGCATAGTAAAAACTGGGTATAGAAAATTATGATCAAGGTGTGAACTTGCCTTGCTGATGATCGTTGAACTCTAAGGATTCGTAGTAGCAAGCTTTGCACTCCGGATGATCTAACGAAGCAAACATTGACACACATATGAAATCAAGCAAAGAATCAAAAAGGAAACGAAGAAAAGACTTTGGAAAACTCCAAAAACAACAAAATAAAGTTTATGTACAGAGCGTAATTTTAATGGTAGCAAAATTATATGGTTTTGGCATTAACATAAAGTACATGTCACAAGTTTCAATTTGCAAAAAGAATCAATTAAATCAGAGTTATAGATTTCAAATTATAGCTAAAACAAGTTTAAACATGAATCTGTTCAAATTCAAATTTTAAATTGTCAAAAATATTTTTAGTTTGGTTCTCTGGATAGATGGGATTTTTATGAAACCGTAGGAAAAAGAATCACTGAAATTGGATTTGTAGAATTATAGATATGCTAAAAGGAAAAACAGAATAGAATCTAAAAAAGAAAAAGTCTGAAAAAATTTAAATATCGGCCAGAGGCCATGTGGCGAGCTGCGGTTGGCTAGGTGGTGTGCGCTACGGAGCAAACCGGCAGACGGCCGAAGCATAAGGGTTTCGGCGGCTGAGGTGGCTAAGAGAAGAAAACCGTGGGCCGGTTCGATCTAAACCGAGAAAACCGATCTAAAACCGTTTTAATAAAAAAAAACTAACTCTTCAATAGATCTAATCTGGACCGTTAAACGAAGATCGGACGGAGATGGGCGGTGGCGGCTTACAGCGGAGAGGACGGCGGCGAGGGCGGCTCGGGTGCGGATGGTGGCGGTGTTCCGACGGTCGTCGGTGGCGGTGGCGAGGTCCAGGCGATGAGGCGGAGTGAGGCGAACTCGGCAGTGGTTTCGGCGGTGCTTGGGGACGTCGGACGGCGGCGTGGCGAAGTGGCGGAGCTCCAGTGAACTGCGCGATCTCCGGCGGCTCGGGTGAGCTCGAGGCGGCGTCTGTAGACGAAGAGAAGGGGCGCAACCATGTCAAAAAGATGCGCAAGGCCAAGGGAAACTGATGGGATGAAAAGAAGAGGCTCGGGAAGGCCTACCGGCGGCGATTACGACGGCGGACGACTTCAGCTCCGGCGAGATCGGTTTTGCAAGGGCGAACTCTGTGGAGAGCTTTGGCGTGGGTTTTTGGAGGGGATCGAGAGAGGGGAGTCGTGGGTATTTATAGGACATCTTCTTGGGAGAGGGGAAAGCCTCGGGATAGAATCCCGAACGGGATTTGAACTCGGGCGGCGAGCTCATGGTGGAGGCGGACTCCAGGTGTGGCGTGGGGGGGAGAGGGGAGAGGCAGCGAGTGACCGAGGGCTTAGCGCTTCGGCGCGAGAGAGAGAGAGGCCATAGGCCGCTGCGCTAGCTGGGCCGGCTGGTGCGCGCTGGCCTGGCTGGTCGGAATTTGTTTTTTTTTAACAAAACCTTTTTCTGTTTTCTATTTTCAGAAATACCAAAGCACAGAAAATACAAAGTAGACTAAATATAAAAAATTCCAGAAAAATTCACATAATTATTTGGCAATATATAGAGCCATGTGAACTTTATTCTGGCCTAAATACAATATTTTTAAAATAAATATTTTTTGCTATACTAAAAAAATTGCATTAAAATAATTTGCAAATAAATCCAAATAAATATATTTTGATTTCAAATTCAATTTCCAATATTTCCTGTCTCTTTTTGAAGAAGTCATTTTATCTTCTCTCTTTATTTTATTTTTGAAATAATGGAAATGAATTTAGTGAAACCAAATTTGATCCAAATTCAAAATTTTGAATTTAAGGAACTTTCAAAAGAATGGATTTAGGGAAACTTCCAACTCTCTCTTTTGGTCCTTGAGTTGCGCAAAGTTTCTTGGATCAGTTTCAAATGAAAACAAAAGGAGGGCAAAAATGCATAAATCATGGATGCATATGAATGATCTATTTATAAACATCCAAATTGAAAATTGGGATGTTACAAACCTACCCCCCTTAAGATGAATCTCACCCTCGAGATTCGGGTTGGTCAGCAAAAGGTGTGGGTGGTCCTGTCGGAGGTCTTCTTCGCGCTCCCAGGTGGCTTCTTCCTCGGTATGGTGACTCCACTGAACCTTGCAGAACTTGATGACCTTGCTGCGGGTAACCCTGCTTGCAGTCTCAAGAATCTTGACGGGCTTCTCCTCATACGTCAGATCACTATCCAAATGTATTGCCTCCAGTGGCATCGTGTCTCTCAAAGGAATATCGGCCATCTCGGCATGGCACTTCTTCAACTGGGAAACGTGAAACACATCATGAACTCCTGACAAAGCTTCTAGCAATTCCAACTTGTAAGCAACTTCACCCATGCATTCCAAAACTCTGTATGGCCCCACAAATCGTGGTGCTAACTTTCCTTTGACTCCAAACCATTTAACTCCTCGAAGCGGCGACACACGAAGGTATGCTCTGTCTCCGACTTCATAGGTTACCTCCTTGCGTTTAGTATCAGCATAACTCTTTTGCCTGGACTGGGCTATCTTGAGTCTGTCACGGATCAGCTTGACTTTCTCCTCTGAATCCCTGATTAAATCTGGTCCGAATAATTTACGGTCTCCAACTTCATCCCACATCAATGGTGTTCTGCACCTCCTTCCGTACAAAGCTTAGAAAGGGGCCATCTTCAAACTGGTTTGGTAGCTGTTGTTGTATGAGAACTCTGTGTAAGGTAAATTATCATCCCAACTAGATCCATAATCTAGCGCACAAGCTCTCAACATGTCCTCTAGAATCTGATTGACTCTCTCTGTTTGTCCATCTATCTACGGATGAAAAGCTGTACTGAACTCCAGCCTGGTTCCCAAAGTTTCGTGTAACTGATGCCAAAACTTTAAGGTAAATTGTGTTCCTCTATCTGATATGATGGTCCTCGGAACTCCATGAAGACATACGATCCTGGTCATGTATATCTTGGCCAATTTAGCGCTCGTATAGGTGGTTTTCACGGGGATGAAGTGAGCTACCTTGGTCAAGCGATCAACCACTACAAAAATAGAATCATAACCTGATCAAGTCCTGGGTAATGTGACGCCCCCGACTCGACCGTGCACTAAACATACACACAAATGCGCACGATCAAACCCAGGGACTCACGGGAAGATATCACAACACAACTCTAGACACAAAATAAAATAATACAAGCTTTATATTACAAGCCAGGGGCCTCGAGGGCTCGAATACATAAGCTCGAGTTACACAAGCGTCAGCGGAAGCATCAGTTTCTGAGTACATACATAATTAGAGAAAGATGCCTTAAGAAGGCTGAGCAAAACATCGACATCTAGATCAAAAAGGCGCTGGCCTCCTGCCTGGTAACCTCCTATCTACTCCTAGTCGTCGGTCTCCACGTAGTAGTAGGATCCGTCGGGGTAGTGGTAGTCATCGACGGGATCAGCTGTCTCCTGGGCTCCGTCATCTGATCACAGCAATCGGGTATGTGGAAAAAGAGGTAGCAAAGCAACCGTGAGTACTCATCCAAAGTACTCGCAAGACTTACATCAGAACTATTCTATTTATGCATCGGTATCAAAGGGAGGGGCTGTATCTGTGGGCCAAACTGCAGAAATGCCAGAATAGAGAGAAGGCCTAGCCTATTGAAGACTAGCATCTTGCAGCGTCTTGCACCATTAGAAGAGTGCAGATTAGTAACATAACATATAGTAATAGTTATATAGCAGCAATGCCCAGTGATCCATCCTCGACTACCCCGCGAGGAAGCGATCCCAGAGCCAACGCGCTCGATTACCTCTGGCCAGACACACTTGCTGGGTAATGCCCGGCCTTGGATAACCGACACGACGTAGTCCTACCTAGGCTCCGCAGAGAGGTCCCTGCCGGTCTACATCCTAAGTGCTCAGGGGTCTTGGGCCCATCTCCCTTTGCACTCCGGGTCGTTGCGAGCAGGGCCAATCCAGGCACCACCTCTCTCCTGGATGGCGCTAGCCCAGCCGTGCCGCAATGCTGAACTGGACATCTGACAGAGCTTTCGGCTGATGCATCCGGCGCCGAGGGCCCCATTAAACCATTATCCCGCATGGTGGTAGTGCGTATAGGCCAGTGGCCAACTCAGATCAAATACCCAAATCCTTTAAGCGTGTTATTAGTAACTCACGGACACGAACATGGCTCAAGGCTCAGCTCCGACACCCTGTCGCACCGACTTGGTAACCCGCGGTCCAACGAACAGGGACCGGGCCCACCTCTCTCCTAGGTGGTCTCCACCTGCCCTGTCGTTCCGCCACAATAATCTCTCACGGGTACCCTTGGGTCAACCTGAATTCAACAAAGATCTGAGGTGAAGGTCAAAGTACCCGTGTGTCCGTAACATCATGGGGAATCCGAGGAATCACCCTCGTTGGATTCCCAGTCAATGTAACCGTCAAGGTGAACTTGGAGGAATCTCCCTTGATGGGTTCACACTTGAGGGGCTGCACGACAGAGGCCTCATCGGAGGTGGTGAAAGAGGAATCACCCTCAGTAACCCACAACCGACTAGCTACGCTACAGAGATATCATCAGGAGTGAGGTAGGAGGTATCACCCTCGGCACTCGATGGTAGCTCTGCAGAGTCGTACATCTGAGGGGTGTGCGGTGCTGTGTTCGGTCTCTGCACATCGATCCCACTAATCGAGTCTTCGGTGGTATAGCATGGCAACAAAGACAAGGGTGTGGGGCCATTGATGGGTCACTAACCAGCCTATACTAAGCATTTAGGACAACAGGTAAAGTATCAATAGCAGGTTACAAAATCAGGCTATGCATCAGAATGGGAGCAATCAAATACAGTAGCGAAATCTAATGCAGGCATGGGAGAGAAAGAATGGGCGATATAGGAATGATCAAGGGGGTTTGCTTGCCTGGAAGCTCAGCGGTAAAAGAGGGGTCCTCGGTGGAGTATCAGTCCTCGGGGCAACGCTGGTCTCGGGGTCTATCGGAGAGGAGAGGGGGAGGAAACAAATAAATACAAAGCATACAAATGCAATCACAGAGCATGACATGGCAATACGCTGCTGGGGGTGACCTAACGTAGTGCTACACGTTACAGACGGAGCGGGAAAATTTCTAGAATATTTTCCCGGTTTTAGGTGATTATCGGTATATGGATCCGGAGGGGAAGGTTCCATGTTCATCTAGTTAGGATTGATGGTCAAGCATTTTGATCACATATTCGGATTCGTCTTGTTTTTCTGATCATTTTTCATATATAAATTATTTTCATCCGAGTTACGGATTATTTTATATGATTTTTCAAAGTTTTAATCATTTTATGGAATTTCTGGAATTTACTGGATTTAATTTAATTCGAAAATCATTTAAATATTAATTGCTATGGGTACACAGAAGTGTACCCTGAAATGTGCATCAGAGGCTGACAGTGGGCCCCGTTGACTGCCTAGTCAGTAGTCAACGTTGACCCGTTGACTGGTCAACAGTTGACTTGGGGTCCACCGGTCAGTGAATAATTAGGCTAATTACTAATTAATTAATTAGCAAATTAATTATTTTACTAATTATTTCTTTTATTTTTATTTTTTTATCTTTTTTTAGGGCCGGCCTTACTGGGCAGAGCCCAGCCGGCTGGGCACGCACGCACGCATGCAGCCAAGGCTAGGAGCCGGGCGCGGCGCGGCCTTGCCAGCAGAGGTAGTGGCGGGCGGCGGAAGCGCGGGCGAGCGGGGCGGCGCTGGGCAGCGGCGGCGGCGGCGGCGCAGCACCGCAGCAGGCAGCCATAGCAGGCGAGCAGCAGCAGCAGCCGCAGTAGAAGCAGCACAGCAGCAACTGCAGCAGCGGGCGGAGTGCGGCGGCAGGCGGGCGCGGGCGCGGGCGGCTGCGGAGAAGCGGTAGCGCGGGCGAGCTGGGGCGCGGCTACGCGCAAGCAGGCCCACGCGGAGGCGCGGCCAGGCGCAGCCGGTCGCGTCCAGGGAGCGCGGCGAGCGGAGCTCGACGACGGGATGGCTACGGGGCATAGTGGAAGGCAAGGGGAGGTCGAGGGGGAGCTGGGGCTCACAATGATGGCGACGGCGAGCTCCTGTGGGTCGGGGAGGCTCGGACGACGGCGAACCGAAGCGGTGGCCGCGGCGGACGGCGACGAAGGGGAACGGCGCGGGCGGCGTCGCGGGTGCTTCCCGGGCTCGATCCAGAGGCGGGGATGATGGAGACGAGGACGACGAGGCTCCTGGGCACCTCCTTGCAGCTCGGGGAAGCTCCGGTGCACGTCAATGACGGCGACGCAGTGATGGCCGAGCTCGTGCGAGAGGGAGAGGGGCGAGGAGAGGGGCAAGTGGGTTAGCGTTCCTCCTGGGGGTGACGGTGACGCTCTTATCCATCCACGGGGCCGCGGGATCGCTGACAGCGTGACATCCGCGCCATGGACGGCCGCTCTGCATCCAGGGCGAGGGGAAAGGGACGACCATGGTGGTGGGCTGGGCTCCCACTGTGCACTCGAAGCCCATGTGCACAGTGTAGTTCTCCCTTTTCTCTTTTTATTTTCTGTTTTCATTTTCCCGCACTGTTTTCTATTTAGTTTAGCCCCCAAACGAATTTTTCTTAGTATGAAACTTGGCACATAATTCAAGTACAATATTATTATGTTGCACAAAAAGTTCCGGAGCATTTGGAATGGTTTAACTATTTTTAGAAATTCAAAAGGTCAAATAAATTGCTGCTGGTCCACTGTTTTGGTTGCTAGGTGAAATTTTGGAAATTCAAAGAATGTTGGTTTTATTTTTATAATAGCTTTGGGATTATTTGCAATATTATGAACTATTTTGTTTGCATGTTTGAAAATGTAAATATTTGACTTGCAATTCAAATTTGGATTTTGAGTTTGAATTCTAAGACATGTGGCACTTGTGCTTTACAACAGATGCTGACTTGGCATTGATCATGATGGATCACTGTAGCACATTACAAGGGGGTGTTACAGCTCTCCTCCTCTAAAAGAAATTCTCGTCCTGAGAATTCAGGAGGTAGAAGGAAAAAGATCGGGGTATTCTTCGCGAAGACGATCCTTGCGTTCCCAAGTGGCTTCATCTTCAGTATGATTCGACCACTACACTTTAAGGAACTTGATTGCCTTCTGACGGGTTCGACGTTCAGCTTGATCAAGAATACGTATCGGATGCTCCTTATAAGACAGGTCATCTCGCAATTCTAGCACTTCATGATCCACTGCTCGGATCAGATCCTTGAAGCAGCGACGGAGTTGCGACACGTGGAAGACATCATGAACCTGAGGAAGGTTCGATGGCAATTCCAATTGATATGCCACTTCTCCACGTCTTGCGAGAATGCGGAAGGGGCTAATGTAGCGAGGAGCTAGCTTGCCCTTGATTCCAAAATGGTGAGTGCCCTTCATCGGAGTAACACAAAGATAAGCCTGTTCGCCAGGTTGATAGACCATTACCTTGTGTTTACGGTCATAATTGCTCTTCTGACGAGACTGAGCAGTCTTCAGATGTTCACGAACGATATGAACTTGCTCTTCAGCGTGTTGGATAATGTCCGGACCGAAGAGTGGCCGTTCCCCAGTTTCTGACCAATTCAGAGGAGTTCGACACTTACGTCCATAAAGAACTTCAAATGGTGCCATCTTCAGACTATCTTGATAGCTATTATTATAAGAGAATTCAGCATACGGGAGAGATTCCTCCCATTTCTTGCCAAAGGAGATGACACATGCGCGAAGCATATCTTCAAGCACTTGGTTGACTCGTTCAACTTGACCCTGGGACTGGGGGTGAAAAGCGGAGCTAAAGGACAGATGAGTTCCCATAGCTTCTTGGAAACTTTCCCAGAACCTTGAGGTAAAGAGGCTGCCACAGTCTGAACTGATCTCCAATAGAACACCGTGGAGTGACACAATTCTGGAAACATACAAGTTTGCTAACTGACTAGCAGTGATTGTCTCCTTGACTGGCAGAAAATGAGCAACCTTTGAGAATCGGTCAATGACGACAAGAATAGCATCATGACCCTTCTGTGATCTGGGAAATCCAGTAATGAAATCCATTTCAACTTTGTCCCATTTCCATTCGGGAATAGCAAGTGGTTGCAGAGTTCCAGCAGGTCTTTGATGTTCAGGTTTGATGCGATGGCAAACGTCACACTCATCAACATATCGAGCAATGTCTCGCTTCATATCAGGCCACCAGTACCGCTGACGAATGTCTTGGTACATCTTGGTACTACCTGGATGAATAGACAAAGGTGTGTCATGTGCTTCTTTCATGACATCCGAGCGTGAGTCCAGATTTTGCTTTCTGGGGACCACTAGGCGGCCTCTGAAGAACAAGGCACCATCATCATCAATAGTGAAGAACGATGAATTTCCTTTGGAGAGATAGCTCTTGATCTTCTCGACTTCGGAATCATACTTCTGCCTTGTCTTGATGTTGTGCTCGAGATCTGGTTCAACAACCAAGGTATTTAGATATCCTTGAGGAACTATCTCGAGGTTCAGCTTTCGAAGCTCTTCATACAGGAGTGGTTGCTGTAGCTGAACCTCAAGTTCACAACAGTTGGATTTACGGCTCAAAGCATCAGCCATTACATTAGCCTTGCCAGGGGTATAAGAAATGCCCAAGTCATAGTCTGTAATGGCCTCCATCCATCTTTGCTGACGGAGGTTCAGAGATGGCTGAGTGAACAAGTACTTCAAATTTTGATGATCCGTGTAGATCTCGCAACGATTACCGAGTAGGTAATGTCGCCATAACTTCAATGCATAAATAATTGCTGCAAGTTCGAGATCATGTGTTGGATAGTTCTCTTCATGAGGACGCAACTGTCAAGAGCCATAAGCAATCACCTTGCGCTCTTGCATTAGGACACAGCCTAATCCTTGACGGGACGCATCACAATAGATCACGAAGTTCTTGCGAGAATCTGGAGGAGCAAGCACTAGGGCAGATGCCAGCTTGTCTTTAAGTGTCTGAAAACTTTCCTGAAATTTTTCTGTCCACTCAAACTTAACGCCTTTGTGAAGCAGATCAATCAGAGGCTTGGCAATCTTGGAGAAGTTCTCGACAAAACGGCGGCAATAGCTGGCGAGTCCGAGAAAACTTCTAACTTGTTTGACATTCTTCGGGGGAGTCCATTCAAGAATAGCCTGAACTCGTTCTGGGTTAACAGCAATGCCATCTTTGGAAATCACGTGGCCGAGATATGTCACTTCAGATAACCAGAATTCACACTTGGAATACTTGGCATACAGTTGATCTTCACGCAGCTTCTCCAGTACAAGCCGAAGATGTTCGGCATGTTCTTCTTCATTCTTCGAGTATACAAGGATATCATACAGATAAACCATGATGAATTTGTCGAGGTAATCCATAAAGATGTAGTTCATTAACCGAGAGAAGGTTGCTGGAGCGTTGGTTAAGCCAAAGGACATGACAGTGCACTCATAAGAACCATAGCGAGTAACGAAGGCTGTCTTCGGAATGTCCTCTTTACGAACTCGGATCTGGTGGTATCCCAATCTCAAATCAAGTTTAGAGAATACTGAGGAACCAGCAAGTTGATCATACAAATCGTTGATTCTGGGAAGCGGATATTTGTTCTGAATTGTTGCCTGGTTGATAGGTCGGTAATCTTGGACCAGACGATTTGTCCCATCCTTCTTCTTAACAAAGAGAGAAGGGGCTCCCCAAGCAGAAGATATGGGGCGGATGAAACCCTTACTAAGTGACTTGTCAATTTCCTCCTTAAGTTCAAGGAGTTCATGAGGCGGCATCTTGTATGGGCACTTGGCAATAGGAGTAGTGCCTGATTTCAAGTCTATGATGAATTCGACAACTCTAGTAGGGGGTATTCCTGGAAGTTCTTCTAGAAAGACATCTTGGAATTCACGAACGACTGGAACATTATCTATTCCCTCAAGAGGTGAAGCATTCAATGCATTCAGAGCATATATCTGGCTCTTGACATTCTGGATTATCTGGGCTGAGTAGTTGATCACCTGGCCAGAAGGGTGTGTGAGCTGGACTGTCTTGGCGGCACAGTCGATCAAAGCATTATAGGCTGTCAACCATTCCATACCAAGAATGATGTGTATGTTGGAAGGTCCGAGCACAAAGAGAGAAGCCAGAAAAAGTAGACCTCCAATTTTGATTTGGTTGTGAGGGCTTACCATAGTGGTTTGCCACTTGGATCCCGAAGATTGAACCGCTAAAGGAGTGGGCAAATTTTCCATATCTAACCCATGCAACCGACCAAATTGTTTGGACACAAAGGCATGCGATGCTCCTGAATCAAAGAGAACAGAGGCTGGCACTGAATTAACGCGAAGGGTACCCATCACTATTTTTGGGGCCTCACGAGCTTCTTCAATTTTGACATGGGTGACTTGACCACAACTCAGAGCAGGCGGCCTGGCACTACAACTTCTGTTACGATGGGTTCGACGGCCCTTCTTGCGGCCAATAGGAGGACATGATGCATTCTACAGCTGACCCTGGCGACAGTTGAGAGTAAGGTGCCCTGGTTGTCCACACTTGCGGCATAAATCATCATTATGGGGAGGAGCCATAGCATTGAGCTGTCCACCCTGAATCATTAGCTGTCTCGACGGTGGAGGCAGACGAGGTGCGACATAAGACGGCCTTGGTGTTGGAGCAGGTCGGTGATAAACATTGTGCGGGATCCAGACTTGACGTTTCTGAGCAGGCTGTCCCGAGGATGGGCCAACATCTCGAGTACGCTTGAGCAACTCCTGGTACTCAGTCAGACCAGTTTCAGCTCGGAAAGCTTGGCTAACAAGCGTTGCAAAGTCTGCGCAATCATGGATGACAAGTGCGAGCTTTATATCAGGACGCAGTCCTTCACGGAATCTCTCCTGCTTGCGAGCGTCAGTGCATACGTCATCCTCAGCATAGCGGGATAAATCAAGGAATTTCCTCTGATATTTATCAATAGTCATCTTGCCCTGTGTGAGTTTGCAGAATTCCTTCTTCTTCTGGTCCATCAGACCTTGAGGAATGTGTCATGCACGAAAGGCTGACTGAAATTCTATCCATGTGGTGGCTGTCCCAGCAGGCATCATACGCCTGTGGCTTTTCCCACCATTGAGCAGTTGAACCCCTCAGGTGATACATCACATAGGTGACGTAACTGGTAGGGGCAACATTAGCCGACTCCATCTGAAAAGTGATGTCACGGAGCCAATCATCAGCATCCATTGGATCAGTCGAGTTACGGAAGGTGGACGGGTTGAGGCGCACGAATTCTTGCAGTGTTATTGGGGCAGGCTGTTGATGAGCATTCTGGGTTGGAAATTGGGCCATTAACCCAGTCATAAACTGACGATTCAGCTCAAACAGCTGCATCATTGCGGCAATATAGGGTGGAGGTGGAGGATCGTCAGCCATCCTCCTAAAACAACAGGGGCAGCTTAGCAAGAACAACTGCAAGGGTATGAAGTCATTCATGACGTAACATGAGCAATGAACAAGAAGTGCATTAGATACATATTAGTAGTCATTATAGACATACAGATCCATGCACAGAGTTGGATACAAACGGACAGCACGAGTTCGGAAACACTCGCAACTAGACAAACTAGGCGGCACGCAGGCACGCGGTGGAGAGATACAACAACGAGACATAGCAAAGGCTACATCAACGTCGGAGAAAACTACTGGAGCAAGGAATCTGCAGGTGACGACGCAGGGTGCCCTCGATAAAAGGATCCTGCGGTCCGTGAACATTGTGGAGTAGAACCTGGCCCAGAATTCAAAGAAGGGTTAATTCAAATCTCCGGGTGGATGTGATCACGAGAACCTAATGTTAGTGTTAGTAAAATCTTTAACCCGAATAGAAGGGAGATCAGAGTCCCATAGTAAGGAAGAGGAATAAAAGATCCTAAACCCATCCATTGACGATGTGGGCCTGTAAGCCACACCACAGGGTTATTAAAACAGTTTTGGAGACTAGACTCAACTTCGGCCAAAACTTGGAAAAGGGGGTTCCTACAGGCAGTCGGCTCTGATACCAACTTGTGACGCCCCCGACTCGACCGTGCACTAAACATACACGCAAATGCGCATGATCAAGCCCAGGGACTCACGGGAAGATATCACAATACAACTCTAGACACAAAATAAAATAATACAAGCTTTATATTACAAGCCAGGGGCCTCGAGGGCTCGAATACATAAGCTCGAGTTACACAAGCGTCAGCGGAAGCATCAGTATCTGAGTACAGACATAATTAGAGAAAGATGCCTTAAGAAGGCTGAGCAAAACATCGACATCTCGATCGAAAAGACGCAGGCCTCCTGCCTGGGAACCTCCTATCTACTCCTAGTCGTCGGTCTCCACGTAGTAGTAGGATCCGTCGGGGTAGTGGTAGTCATCGACGGGATCAGCTGTCTCCTGGGCTCCGTCATCTGATGGCAGCAATCGGGTATGTGGAAAAAGAGGTAGCAAAGCAACCGTGAGTACTCATCCAAAGTACTCGCAAGACTTACATCAGAACTATTCTATTTATGCATCGATATCAAAGGGAGGGGCTGTATCTGTGGGCCAAACTGCAGAAATGCCAGAATAGAGAGAAGGCCTAGCCTATTGAAGACTAGCATCTTGCAGCGTCTTGCACCATTAGAAGAGTGCAGATTAGTAACATAACATATAGTAATAGTTATATAGCAGCAATGCCCAGTGATCCATCCTCGACTACCCCGCGAGGAAGCGATCCCAGAGCCAACATATTAATTAAAGTAACATGTATCCAGTTCAAGTTGTAGTAGGTCAGGATACAATACTGAGCGTCCTGTTACCGTGGACACGACTATTCGAATAGATAACTTCCCTGTAGGGGTGCACTACTGTTACCCAACACGCTCGATTACCTCTGGCCGGACACACTTACTGGGTAATGCCCAGCCTCGGATAACCGACACGACGTAGTCCTACCTCGGCTCCGCAGAGAGGTCCCCGCCGGTCTACATCCTAAATGCTCAGGGGTCTTGGGCACATCGCCCTTTGCACTCCGGGTCGTTGCGAGCAGGGCCAATCTAGGCACCACCTCTCTCCTGGATGGCGCCAGCCCAGCCGTGCCGCAATGCTGAACTGGACATCTGACAGAGCTTTCGGCTGATACATACGGCGCCGAGGGCCCCATTAAACCATTATCCCGCGTGGTGGTAGTGCGTATAGGCCAGTGGCCAACTCAGATCAAATACCCAAATCCTTTAAGCGTGTTATTAGTAACTCGCGGACACGAACAGGGCTCAAGGCTCACCTCCGACACCCTGTCGCACCGACTTGGTAACCCGCGGTCCAACGAACAAGGACGAGGCCCACCTCTTTCCTAGGTGGTCTCCACCTGCCCTGTCGTTCCGCCACAATAATCTCTCGCGGGTACCCTTGGGTCAACCCGACTTCAACAAAGATCTGAGGTGAAGGTCAAAGTACTCGTGTGTCCGTAACATCATGGGGAATCCAAGGAATCACCCTCGTTGGATTCCTACTCGATGTAACCGTCAAGGTGAACTTGGAGGAATCACCCTTGATGGGTTCACACTTGAGGGGCTGCACGACAGAGGCCTCATCGGAGGTGGTGAAATAGGAATCACCCTCGGTAACCCACAACCAACTAGCTACGCTACAGAGATATCATCAGGAGTGAGGTAGGAGGTATCACCATCGGCACTCGATGGTAGCTCTCCAGAGTCGTACATCTGAGGGTTGTGCGGTGCTGTGTTCGGTCTCTGCACATCGATCCCACTGATCGAGTCTCCGGTGGTATAGCATGGCAACAAGGACAAGGGTGTGGGGCCATTGATGGGTCACTAACCAGCCTATACTAAGCATTTAGGACAACAGGTAAAGTATCAACAGCAGGTTACAAAATCAGGCTATGCATCAGAATGGGAGCAATTAAATACAGTAGCCAAATCTAATGCAAGCATGGGAGAGAAAGATTGGGCGATATAGGAATGATCAAGGGGGTTTGCTTGCCTGGAAGCTCTGCGGTAAAAGAGGGGTCCTCGGTGGAGTAGCAGTCCTCGGGGCAATGCCGGTCTCGGGGTCTACCGGAGAGGAGAGGGGGAGGAAACAAATAAATACAAAGCATACAAATGCAATCACAGAGCATGACATGGCAATACGCTGCTGGGGGTGACCTAACGTAGTGCTACACGTTACAGACGGAGCGGGAAAATATCTGGAATATTTTCCCGGTTTTAGGTGATTATCGGTATATGGATCCGGAGGGGAAGGTTCCATGTTCAGCTAGTTAGGAGTGATGGTCAAGCATTTTGATCACATATTCGGATTCGCCTCGTTTTTCTGATCATTTTTCATATATAAATTATTTTCATCCGAGTTACGGATTATTTTATATGATTTTTCAAAGTTTTAATCATTTTATGGAATTTCTGGAATTTACTGGATTTAATTTAATTCGAAAATCATTTAAATATTAATTGCTATGGGTACACAGAAGTGTACCTTGAAATGTGCATCAGAGGCTGACAGTGGGCCCCGTTGACTGCCCAGTCAGCAGTCAACGTTGACCCGTTGACTGGTTAAAGGTTGACTTGGGGTCCACCTGTGAGTGAATAATTAGGCTAATTACTAATTAATTAATTAACTAATTAATTATTTTACTAATTATTTCTTTTATTTTTTTATTTTTATTTTTTTACGGGCCAGCCTTACTGGGCAGAGCCCAGCCGGCTGGGCACGCACGCATGCACGCAGCCACGGCTAGGAGCCGGGCGCGGCGCGGCCGACCAGCAGATGCAGTGGTGGGCGGCGGAAAAGCGGGCGAGCGGGGCGGCGCAGCGCCGCAGTAGGCAGCAGTAGCAGGCGAGCAGCAGCAGCAGAAGTAGCGCAGCAGCAACAGCAACAGCGGGCGGAGCACGGCGGCAGGAGGGCGCGTGAAGGCACGCGCGGGCGCGAGCGGCTGTGGAGAAGCGGCAGCGCGGGCGAGCTGGGGCGCGGCTACACGCAAGCGGGCGCACGCGGAGGCACGACCGGGCGCAGCCGGTCGTGTCCAGGGAGCGCGGCGAGCGGAGCTCGACGACGGGTTGGCTACGGGGCACGGTGGAAGGCAAGGGGAGGTCGAGGGGGAGCTGGGGCTCACAGTGATGGCGATGGCGAGGTCCGGTGGGTCGGGGAGGCTCGGACGACGGCGAACCGAAGCGGTGGCCGCGGCGGACGGCGACGAAGGGGAACGGCACGGGCGGCGTCGCGGGTGCTTCCCGGCCTCGATCCAGAGGCGGGGACGAAGGAGACGAGGACGACGAGGCTCCTAGGGACCTCCTTGCAGCTCGGGGAAGCTCCGGTGCACGTCAACGACGGCGACGCGGTGACGGCCGAGCTCGTGCGAGAGGGAGAGGGGCGAGGAGAGGGGCAAGTGGGTTAGGGTTCCTCCAGGGGGGTGACGGCGACGCTCTTATCCATCCACGGGGCCGCGGGATCGCCGACAGCGCGACATCCGCGCCATGGACGGCCGCTCTGCATCCACGGCGAGGGGAAAGGGACGACCGTGATGGTGGGCTGGGCTCCCACTGTGCACTCGAAGCCCATGCGCACAGTGTAGTTCTCCCTTTTCTCTTTTTATTTTCTGTTTTCATTTTCCCGCACTGTTTTCTATTTAGTTTAGCCCCCAAACGATTTTTTCTTAATATGAAACTTGGCACATAATTCAAGCACAATATTATTATGTTGCACAAAAAGTTCTAGAGCATTTGGAATGGTTTAACTATTTTTAGAAATTGAAAAGGTCAAATAAATTGCTGCTGGTCCACTATTTTAGTTGCTAGGGTAAATTTTGGAAATTCAAATAATGTTGGTTTTTTTTTTGTAATAGCTTTGGGATTATTTGCAATATTATGAACTATTTTGTTTGCATGTTTGAAAATGTAAATATTTGACTTGCAATTCAAATTTGGATTTTGAGTTTGAATTCTAAGACAAGTGGCACTTGTGCTTTACAACGGATGCTGACTTGGCATGGATCATGATGGATCACTGTAGCACATTAAAAGGGGGTGTTACAGGTAATCCTTTGATGAAGTCCATGCCAAGCTTGTCCCACTTCCAATAGGGTATCGGCAAAGGTTGAAGTAATCCTGCTGGTTTCTGGTGCTCTGCCTTAACCCTCTGACATACGTCGCATACTGCAATATACTCGGCAATATCCTTCTTCATACCTGTCCACCGGAAACTTTCCTTTAAGTCCAAATACATCTTGGTGTTGCCCGGGTGTATCGAGTAAGGAGAATCATGAGCCTCCTGAAGAATCAACTTCCTGATCTCTGGGTCATTGGGCACGTAAATACGCTTCTCAAACCATAAGGTTCCGTGTTTATCCTCACAAAATCCTTCTACCTTTCCTTGGTTCATCCTTTCCTTTATCTCCGCAATGCCTTTGTCTAACTTCTAGGCTTCTCGGATCTTTCCCAACAAGGTGGATTGAATTTCCATTGCGGCAACAAAACCTCATGGAACTATCTCCAATCGGAGATCTCTTAGATCGTCGGCTAACTCCTGAGGTAATCCTCCTACTGTGAGAGTATTAACATAACTCTTACGGCTTAATGCATCTGCCACAACATTGGCCTTCCTGGGTGATAATGCAATCTCATGTCATAATCCTTTATGAGCTCCAGCCATCTCCTCTGCCTGAGGTTCAACTCCTTCTGCGTGAAGATGTATTTCAAACTCTTGTGATCCATGTAAACATCGCAACTATTTCCGATAAGAAAATGTCTCCAGGTCTTGAGTGCGTGCACTACGGCTGCTAACTCCAAATCATGCGTGGCATAGTTCAACTCGTGAGGTCGAAGCTGACGTGAGGTATAGGATACAACTCTTCCTTCTTGCATAAGAACGCCTCCAAGTCCCTGACGTGAAGCGTCGCAATACACCTGAAAATCCTTGCGTGTATTTGGAAGAATTAGCACTGGGGCTGTAACCAAACATTTCTTCAACTCCTAGAAGCTGGCCTCACATTCATCGATCCAAACAAACTTGGTGTCTTTCTTCAATAACCCCGTCATGGGCTTCGCGATCTTGGAGAAATTCTCAATAAATCTCCGGTAATATCCTGCAAGTCCAAGGAAACTACGAATCTCTCCGACTGAGGTGGGTGCCTTCCATTCGGTGACGGCTTCAACCTTCGAAGGGTCTACTGCTATTCCTTCTCCTGATATAACATGTTCGAGAAATCCGACTTCCTTCAACCAAAATTCGCATTTGCTGAACTTGGCGTATAACTGATGTTCTCTGAGCTTCTCCAGCACCAAGCGCAAATGCTCCTTGTGTTCTTCCTCATTCTTCGAGTAAACCAATATATCATCAATGAACACAACGATGAACTTATCCAAAAACTCCATGAATACCTTGTTCATCATGCTCATAAAATAGGCAGGGGCATTAGTCAAACCAAAAGACATGACTGTATACTCATAAAGCCCATAACTCGTGGTAAAAGCTGTCTTGGGGATATCCTGCTCTCGAATCTTCAACTGGTGATATCCTGATCGAAGATCGATCTTGGAGAAAACACTAGCTCCGACTAGCTGGTCAAACAGGTCATTGATCATTGGCAAGGGGTACTTGTTCTTGATGGTCACCTCGTTCAACGAACGATAATCCACAACCATTCTCAAGGTTCCATCCTTCTTCTCCACTAGAAGAACTGGGGCTCCCCAAGGTGATGAACTCGGTCGGATATACCCTTTCTCCAGTAATTCCTTTATCTGTTTCTTAATCTCCTCCAAATCATTTGCGGGCATCCGATACGGTCTCTTGGATATCGGTCCTGTGCCTGGCAATAGCTCGATCAAAAACTCAATGTCGCGATCCAGTGGCATGCCGGGCAATTCCTATGGAAACACATCGGGGTAGTCCTTCATAACTGGTACTTCTTCCTGAACAACTCCCGAAACAGAATTCATCTGAGTCCTCCTTAGCATATGCCTTGACACATACTTGATCCGTTTTCCATCTGGGGTGGTGAGAAGAATCGTCTTACGGGCACAATCAATATTTCCTTCATACCTGGATAACCAGTCGATGCCTAGAATTACGTCCAATCCTTGTGATTCTAGGATTATGAGGTCTCTGGGAAAAACATGCCTCCCTATGGTCAATGGCAACTGAAAACATCCCCGACTAGCCGTAGACTCTGCTACTGGGAAACTCACTAACATGGGTGTTTTAAGGGCTACGGTCGGCAACTTAAACTTATCCACAAACCCCCTTGATATGAATGAATGCGATGCACCAGTGTCAAAAGGAACAAGGGCTGTAAATGAATTAACCAAGAACTTACCATCAATGGCGTCAGGCTAATCATAAACTTCCTCCACATTGACGTGGTTCACCTGACCTCTGGTGAAAGGATTGGGCTTCTTGCCTCCAGAGCTTCCATTGTCGTTCCCATTCTTGGCCTCAGGGCAATCGGTGGCGTAGTGTCCTGTGTTCTTGCACTTGAAACAGGTGATGTGGCTCAGATCCTTCTTCGCCGGTGTAGCGGGGTTGGAGCGATGCTGATTGCTATTTCCTCCATTCCCATTGCCATTCCTATGGCCATTATGGTTATGTCCATTTCCTCCGTGATGAGAATGTCCTCCATGGTTCTGGTGGTTGTGTCCTCCGAACTTATTAGGTCCTGATCCAGAATTTCCCAAGTACGGGGTATATCGGGGCTTCTGCTGAACTCCAGAGTTGTACTTTCCCTGTTTGTACTTCCTCTTGCGGTTCTCTATCTGCTGCTGCTTGCCTTCCAGAATGAGAGCCTTGTCAACCAACTCTTGATAATTGTTGAAGGTAGCCACGGTCAACTGAAGTCCCAGATCATCATTCAGTCCCTCCAGAAATTTCTCCTGTTTAGCAGCATCATCAACCACGTCTCTGGGAGCATACCTGGATAACTTGCTAAATTCCTCCACATAATCACCAACAGAACGATTTCCCTGGCGTAAGTTGTGGAACTCACGCTTCTTTAGACTCATAGCTCCAGCTGAAACATGTGCCATACGGAACGCCTGCTGGAACTGATCCCAAGTCACATTGGCTATGGGGAATGTGGTGGTGTAATTCTCCCACCATGAAGCTGCTGGTCCATCCAGTTGATGTGTGGCAAAGCGCACCTTCTCAGCATCAATGCATCCTGCGGTGGTCAGCTCCCTTCCGATCTTGCAAAGCCAGTCATCTGCGACGATCGGCTCCGTGTTGCTTGAGAACACGGGTGGGTTCAACCTCAAGAAATGGGTAAGGTTATCAGCTTGGGGTGGTGGGTTGTTGTTGTTGTTGTTGTTGTTGTTCTGGTTCTGGTTCTGGAGGAGCATCTGCATGAGAGCATTCTGGTTCTGGATCAACTGGGTAAGTTCTAGTGGAAATCCCGGGTCATGTGTCGGAGGCATCTGATGGGTTTGGAGTGGATGAGAAATTAGAATAGAATAAGGGCCTAATGAGAAAATCACACTACCCATATGCAAATGAGACAAATAAAACTCCAAATCACACCATTCAATTTCAATCAAGGTTCACACAATCGGGTCTAAGCTAACTATTACAAAATCTCACGAACGGCATCGAACTACTCAGAAAACTCTAATTGAAAATAAATCGGAATACTAATATCTAAAATGGTGGTCGGCTAAAAGTTCTAATCGGAAGAAGACTCCATCATGTTCTCATCATCGTCGTCATCTTCATAATCGGCATCGTTGCTGATGAAGGCTACATCACTGTCATCATTGTGAAGATTTTCTCCCTGGTCCAGCTTCTCCTCGGCTCTTTCCAGCTTCTTCTTCAGTTTTTTGTGCCTTTCCAGTAGTACGCTGATTTCCTCCTCATATCCATCGCAAGTTGCCTTGATTTCATCCTCCAGCTCGATCTTCCGGGTTATTAGCTTCCTGGTGTTCCTCTGGCTGTCGTACATCTGGTTCTCCATTCGGTGGATGTGTTGCTCCAGATCTTGTATGTATGATGCAATCGACTCATCCTCCCTGGTGCGGACTACTTCTCTGTGGCAATCTCTGCGTCCGCATATCCTGTAGATGGTTCCCTCGAGATCCTGGTGATATTCCTCACAAATGCGTCCAAAGGTGGCATGTGCGGCAATACTCCTGCCTAAGATCCAGGTTGGTGCATCAAAGAAGAAGTCGATAGCCCTGGTGGTATTTCCAAAAGTACGTCCGGGAATGTGGACGTCAATTCTCCAGCGTTTCTCCTCCGGCAAGGTTGTGGTGAAGGTTCTAGTGAAAGTGGGCAGGGCGATGTTCAGATACTTCACGACGTTCTTCAGGCGTTGTCCGAAGGGCATGGTCTCGTCAGGCTGGGCAAACTTGGTCTTGGACGTCGACATCTATATTGTTGAAATAGAGAAGAGTTAGAAATGAATAGAGAGAGAGCATAAGACCAACGGATATATAGGGAAATTACAAAATATTTTTTTCTAAGGCTTTTCCATTCCTAGTGGTCGCGTCCTACAGTCAGCGTGTGCTCTGATACCATCTTGTAACGACCCGACCCAAATGGATCGGAGTGTCTGTGCTTAAGTATCATCCCTGGATCGGTATGCTGATACACACAGTACTCGAGGATTTATAATAGAGTTCAATCACACACTTTATTTCATCGAGGTCCTCAAAAGAGTATTTATTACATAAATATGGCTGAAAGCCAGCTAAGTAAAATAACCGTGGAAGCTTCATAGGTAAATGAGTCCATCAACTCCACGGCAAACTGAGTGCAGAACAACAACCTATCACACCTTAATCCTCGTCGGAAAACTCTGCAACATGAGACGTTGCAGCCGTGTAGGTCAGCACATGGAATATGCTGGCAAAATCACACCATAGAGAAAGAATGAAAATGTCTATCTCTATATGCATATTTGGCTGGTGGAGGCTCTAAGTTAAATTCTTGCATAAAGCTAATTTTTCCCTACAACAAAGGAATTAATTTTATTTACTAAAGTTTATGCCATTATTGAGGTGGTTCCTCCAACTCAATCCCTTAACCAAAATTTTCAATAACCCAATTCATTAATTGAAATAAAGTGATGAGATCAACCAATAATTCACTTCTAGATACTCAAATTTGTCCATAACCGGGGACACGGCTAATCATGATTAGTTTTTACACTCTGCAGAGGTTTGTGCACTTTTCCCGACAAGACTCGACCACCTCCATGATCGGAAGATCGAGACACAATTTTTCAGAAGCATTTCCCCTTAACCCTGGGCAGACCGATACACCTACATTCCCCTACATCTGCTAGCCTACCCGGAAAGAGGTCACGCAACTTACTCAACTATGCCAAAGCCCATAATGGCTTGTGGCTGCACACGGAAGTGTCTAGGCATGAAATATCGTATGATCCCTTTGAGCCTGGGTGGCAATCCTAGGGTGATCACAAGGGTACTCCGGGATCCCCTTGGGCAAGCACTGGTTTCTCCAGGTGCCCCAATCAATCCACCCAGATGTGTGTTAATGTTGCCACCTTAAAGTTACCCAAATTATTATTACTCTCACAACTTTCATGAATTCACACATACCACCTCGTCTACAAGAATGGCTAAGCAAATTAACTCATAACGAATATTCCCGGGGTGATCAAGGGTCATAGGTTCCTACCTCATGAACTACAAAGCAATGCCACAATTTCCCAATCCTACTCATGCAAATTTTAAGGGTGTAACTAATGCATAGTAAAAACTAGGTATAGAAAAGTATGATCAAGGTGTGAACTTGCCTTGCTGACGATCGTTGAACTCTAAGGATTCGTAGTAGCAAGCTTCACACTCCGGATGATCTAACGAAGCAAACATTGACACACATAAGAAATCAAGCAAAGAATCAAAAAGAAAACGAAGAAAAGACTTTGGAAAACTCCAAAAGCAACCAAATAAAGTTTCTGTACTGAATGTAATTTTAACAGTAGCAAAATTATATGGTTTTGGCATTAACAGAAAGTACATGTCACAAGCTTCAATTTGCAAAAAGAATCAATTAAATCGGAGTTATAGATTTCAAATTATAGCTAAAACAAGTTTAAACATGTATCTGTTCAAATTCAAATTTTAAATTGTCAAAAATATTTTTAGTTTGGTTCTCTGGATAGATGGGATTTTTATGAAACCGTAGGAAAAATAATCACTGAAATTGGATTTGTAGAATTAAAGATATGCTAAAAGGAAAAATATAATAGAATCTAAAAAAGAAAAGGTCTGAAAAAATTTAAATATCGGCCAGAGGCCTGATGACCCACAACTATAGGAGATAAATCGTAGTCCTATTGATAAGTAAGAGTGTCGAACCCGACGAGGAGCAGAAGGAAATGACAAGCGGTTTTCAACAAGGTATTTTCTGCAAGCACTGAAATTATCGGTAACGAGTAGTTTGATAGCAAGATAATTTGTAACAAGTAACAAGTAGTAAAGGTAACAAAGAGTGCAGCAAGGTGGCCCAATCCTTTTTGTAGCAAAGGACAAGCCGGAACGAACTCGTATAATAAGCAAAGCGTTCTCGAGGACACATGGGAATTTCATCTAGTCCCTTTCATCATGTTTGTTTGATTCACGTTCGCTACTTTGATAATTTGATATGTGGGTGGACCGGTGCTTGGGTGCTTGATACGTCTCCAACGTATCTATAATTTTTTATTGTTCCATGCTATTATATTATTAATCTTGGATGTTTTTATATACATTTACAGCAATTATATATCATTTTTTGGGACTAACCTATTAACTTAGTGCCTAGTGCCAGTTGTTGTTTTCTGCCTGTTTTTGGTTTTACATAATATCAATACCAAACGAAGTCCAAATGCCATGAAACTTTTTGGAGAGTTTTTCTGGACATAACAAACACTAGAAGCTTCGGGAGAAGGCCAGAATCCCCAGGAGGTGGCCACGAGCCACCAGGGCACGCCTGGGGGGGGGGGGGGGCAGGCGCGCCCTGGTGCCTCGTGGGCCCACCTCTGCCTCTTTTGACCTAATTCCACCACTATAAATTCCCAAAAATCGGGAAACCAATAGGAGTCCACGAAAAAACTTTTTCCGCCGCCACAAGTTTCTGTTCTCGAGAGATCCCATCTGGAGGCCTTTTCCGGTACTCCGCCGGAGGGGGAATCGATCTTGGAGGGGCTCGACATCAACCTTGCTGCCCTTCTGATGATGCGTGAGTAGCTTACCACAGACCTTCGGGTCCATAGTTAGCTAGATGGCTTCTTCTCTCATTTTGATCTTCAATACAATGTTCTCCTCGATGTTCTTGGAGTTCTATCCGATGTAATCACTTTTTGCGGTGTGTTTGTTGGGATCCGATGAATTGTGAGTTTATGATCAGATTATCCATGAATATTATTTGAGTCTTCTCTGATCTCTTTTATGCATGATTATTATAGCTTCGTATTTCTTCCCTGACTTATTGATTTGGTTTCTCCAACTAGATTGATTTATCTTGCCATGGGAAGAGGTGCTTTGTAATGGGTTTGATCTTGCGGTGCTCAATCCGAGTGACAGAAAGGGACATGACACATATGTATCATTGCTATTAAGGGTAAAAAGAGGGGATTTATTCATGCGTGAGTTTACTTTGTCTACATCATGTCATCTTGCTTAAGGCGTTACTCCGTTCTTTATGGACTTAATACACTAGATGCATGCTGGATAGCGGTCGATGTGTGGAGTAATAGTAGTAGATGCAGGCAAGAGTCGGTCTACTTATCTCGAATGTGATGCCTATATACATGATCATTGCCTTGGATATCGTCATGATTATTTGCTTTTCTATCAATTGCCCAACAGTAATTTGTCTACCCACCGTATGCTATTTTCTTGAGAGAAGCCTCTAGTGAAAACTATGGCCCCCGGGTCTATCTAAATCATATATTAAAAACCCTAAAAATACTTTGCTGCACTTTTCCTTTATTTATTTTATTTTTTATTTTTGTTTGATCTATCTATCTATCACGATACAATTTAATCTTGCAATTAACCGCCGAGGGATTGACAACCCCTTGTTTGCGTTGGGTGCAAGGATTTGTTGTTTGTGTGCAGGTACTGCTAACGAGGTGTTGCGTGATTCTCCTACTGGATTGATAAACTTGGTTTCATAACTGAGGGAAATACTTATCTCTACTGTACTGCATCATCCTCTCCTCTTCGGGGATAAAAACCAACGCAGATCACAAGTAGCAGGAAGAATTTCTGGCGCCGTTGCCAGGGAGACATCATCAACATCTATCAAGTACCTTTGCATAAACTCTCATCACCTTGCATTTGTTTTATTTGCCTCTCGTTTTCATCTCCCCCACTTCTAAAAAGTTTTTACAAAAAAATACAAAAAATATTTTCCGTTTGCCTTTTTCTTGTTTGCTTGCTTGTTATCTTGTTTGCGTAGCCACGATGTCTCAAGAAAATATAAAATTGTTTGATTTTTCCAATACTAATAATAATGATTTTATTAGTACTCCAATTGCTCCTCCCGCCGCTAGTGCGGAGACTTGTGATATTAATGCCGCTTTGCTAAATCTTGTTATGAAAGAACAATTTTTTGGTAGTCCTAATGAAGATGCTGCATCCCATCTAAACACTTTTGTAGAATTGTGTGATATGCAAAAGAAAAAATATGTGGATAATTATATTGTGAAATTAAAATTATTCCCATTCTCATTGTGGGATCGTGCAAAAATTTGGTTTTCATCTTTACCACGAAATAGTATCGATTCTTGGGATAGGTGTAAAGATGCTTTTATTACTAAGTATTTTCCTCCCGCGAAAATTATTTCTCTTAGAAATCAAATTATGAATTTTAAGTAACTTGATCATGAACATGTTGCCCAATCTTGGGAAAGGATGAAATTAATGATAAGAAATTGCCCTACTCATGGTTTAAATTTATGGATGATCATACAATTTTTTATGCGGGATTAAATTTTGTTTCTAGAAATCTTTTAGATTCCGCCGCGGGTGGTACTTTTATGGAAATTACTTTGGGAGAAGCTACTAAATTGCTTGATAATATTATGGCAAATTATTCACAATGGCATACTGAAAGAGTTCCCACTAGTAAAAATGTGAATTCTGTTAAAGAAATTAATACTTTGAGTGATAAAGTTGATGCGCTTATGAAATTGGTTGCTAGCAAAAATGCTCCTATTGATCCTAATGATGTGCCTTTGTCCACTTTTATTGAGCAAAATAATGATCCCGTAGATGTGAATTTTGTCTCGCGAAACAATTTTAATAATAATGCTTATAGAGGTAATTTCAACGCTAGGTGTTCCCTGGAAATTCCTCTAATAATTATGGAAATTCCTATGGTAATCCTTATAATAATAATAATAGGATGCCCTCTGATGTTGAAAGTAATATTAAAGAATTTATTAATGCGCAAAAAGTTTTCAACACTACGATAGAAGAAAAATTGAGTAAACTTGATGATATGTCTAGGAGCATTGATAGATTTATTCATGATGTGGAAAATCTTGAGACGAAAATTTTGCCACCCAAAATTGATATTAATGAATCACTTAAAGCTTTATATGTCTCCATGGATGAGAGTAAGAAAATAACCGCTATGCTAAAAGCTAAACGAGAATTTTTAGAAAAAGCGATTCCTCCCGGTTTTTATCGTAGTAATGATGAGGATATTAAAATGATTGGTGTTTCATCTATAGATTCTTTGTTTAGCAATATTAAACTTGATAAAAAGGGGACTAAAGAAGAGTCAACTTTAGCTAAAGAGTGTCTTCATAATTCGGAGGGTGAAAATCTTGATAAGAAAATTGCTAAAAGTGGGTTTGGAGAGGTAAAAACTTTAACTAGCGATGTGCCCACTCTCTTGGATTACAAAGATTTTAATTATGATAATTGTTCCTTGATTGAGTGCATTTCTTTGTTTCAATCCATGTTAAATTCACCCAACGCTTATGAGCAAAACAAGGCTTTTACTAAACACATCGTAGAAGCAATGATGAAAGCGTTAGAAGAAAAGCTAGAACTAGAGATTTCAATTCCTAGAAAATTATATGATGAGTGGGAACCCACCATTAAAGTTAAAATTAAAAATTATGAGTGCAATGCTTTATGTGATTTAGGTGCTAGCGTTTCCACAATTCCAAAATCTCTATGTGATGTGCTAGGTTTTACCAATATAGATGAATGCTCTCTTAATTTACATCTTGCGGATTCCACTATTAAAAAGCCTTTGGGAAGAATTAATGATGTTCTTATTCTTGCAAATAGGAACTATGTTCCCGTTGATTTTATTGTACTTGACATTGAATGCAATCCCTCTTGCCCCATAATACTTGGTAGACCGTTGTAACACCCCCTTGTAATATGCTACAGTGATCATCTTCTAATCATGCCAAGTTATCTTCATTTGCAGCGCTAAATCATCATTTGTTCATACCTCATTTCAAATTCCACTTTAAACAAAAAATCAAAATCCAAGTCAAAATAAATTTGATGAAATATTAAAACAAAATAGTTCACAGTGTTGCAAATAATCCCAAAGCTATTGTAAAAATAAAAACAACATTAATTGAATTTCAAGTTTGACCCCAACATCCAAAAATAGTAGCTAAAACAGCCTATTTAATCCATTTCATTTAATCAAAATTAAATGTGAAATCATTTTGGCACCAAACCTTTTTATGGCAATACTAGATATTGCCTAGTATTTGATTTGACCAACTACATATTTTACAAAAGTTTTCTTATGGCCAAACCATTTGCAAAACAGTAGCAAAAATATAAAACAGAAAACTAAATAAAGAGAAAAAGGCCTAAGTATTCTGTGCACTTGGCCCATTAGGAGCAGTAGCAGCACAGCCGGCCCACCATCGTCTTCATGCTCTTCCTCGTGTCGCCACCAGACGCCATCATCGTCGCCGCGGCCGCGCGATGCTCGACACCGCGACGAACCCCGCGTCTCTGGAGGAGTATATGGCCGCCCCTAGCTCGTCCCCGAACCCTAGCCCCCTCACTCTTTCCCCCTCGCACCGTCTCTCTCCCTCCCGAGTGAAGTCGTCGCCCTCACGGCCACCGGCCACCGTTCGCCGCACCAACGAGTCCAGGAGGACCGCCACCGTCTCCTTCGTCCATCCAGAGCATCAAATCGAGCGGAGCCGTCCCATGCGCTCGCCATCGAGCGCATCTTCACCGCGTACATCGCCGGTCGCCGCCGTCGACTACCGCTGCTCCAAGTCGTCTCCGGCCTCCCCGTCACCTCCGTGGGAACCGTCGTGAGCTCCTCTTCCAAAACCCCCTTTTCCCCTCTCGGATTCGTCGCCGTAGCCGTCGTCCCCGAGCTCGCCCGAGCTCTCGCGTACGCGTACGTGCGCGCTGCTCTGCTGCTGTTGCGCTGCCGCTAGCTGTTGCCGCCGGCTGCTGCTACTGCTGGCCATGGTCGAGCGGCCGTGCGTGTGTGTGTGCTGTGTGTGTGTGTTGTGCGTGCGTGCAGTGTGTGTGTGGGGTGTGCGTGCAGTGTGTGTGTGCGTTGAGTGTGTGGCCGAGCCCGCCTCTGCCCGGCCTCGCCCGCCTTCGGCCGGCCTCGCCGCGCCGGTGCCCGCCGCTGCATTCTACTGCTGCTTCTCTGCTCTGATGCTCAGCTACAGTAGCTGAATGCTACTGTAACTGCAGCTAGCTTATGTGCTGCTACATTGCTTAGCTCTCTGGATAGCCAGTAAACAACAACAAAACGAATTTTAATGTGGATAAAAATTATATGGACAGAAAGTACACTTGACAAACTTCATTTTACCCCACATGACCAAATCCATTTGATGCATGGATTAAATCATATAAAAATCACAAATTCCTATGTTCTGTTAACTGAGGAAACTGGAAAATAGATATATTGTCATAACTACCTTAGAGCAGAAAATAGACAAGTTACATGGATCTGTCATGCAATCAAAGGGCATGGCCTGATAACACTCTTGATGTAGTACAAAACACTTATAGAAAGTATCTCCATTAGAGCTATGGATCAATGGCAATCATCCAGCAAACTTTGTATATTTTAACAATTTCTGGAATTAACATCAAGTGGCATCTTTCAAACAAAGCTTTAATCAAGCAACTGAGCTCTAACATGGATGACATTGGTACTAGCTGGTAGATCACAGACAAGTGCTCAGATTTGATATAAGGCACTAATTCATAGGATGAATAGAACACAAGCTATAGCCTTTGGAAAACAGCTAAGTGATGTTTAAAACTTAGCAATTCTCAGACTTAAGCCAAATTTCAGTAAATTCCAGAAATTTCATAAAATGTATAAAAACTTTGGAAATTCATAGAAAATAAACCGTAACTCCGATGAAAATAATTTATAGATGAAAAATGATCAGAAAAATAAGACGAATCCGAATATGCCATCCACATACCTGCCACACACCTCTAACATAACAAACGTTGAACATTTGCTACCGGAACTGATAAATGAATAGTGTTTGGAGTCGGGAAAATATTCCCGAATATTTTCCCTCTTCAATTAAAATGCCTAGTAATGCATTAGAGCATATCACCAACCCATCTTGCCGTGCCATTGCATTTGTGTTGCATTTGATTGCTCCATTATTTATTCTGTTTCCTCCCCCTCCTTCTCTTCCGATAGACCCCGCGACTGCCGACGACACCGGGTACGACTACCCTCTAGACGTTCAGCCTCGAGACGACCAGCCCCTTTCAGCAGAGCAACCAGGCAAGCAAACCCCCTTGAGCATGCCTATATCACCTATTCTTTCCCCCTCCTGCTTGCATTAGAATTTGCTACTGCATTTGTTTGATCCTATTCTGATGCATAGCCTATTTTTGTAAACTGCTATTGATACCTTACCTGTTATCCTAAATGCTTAGTATAGGTTGGATGAATACCATCTGTGGCCCCTCTTCTTTGTCCTAGTTGCCCGGCTTAGTTACCAGTGCCCTGATCGATGTGATCGGCGGGCTGAGGCCAGCACATCACCACACATTCCCCCTAAGTTGCTCGACTCCGCAGAGCTAATATCGAGTGCCGAGGGTGATACCTCTTATCTCACTCCTGATGTTGCCTCTGTGGCACAGCTAGTTGGTCGTGGGTTACGAGGGTGATTCCTCTTTCACCACCTCCGACGAAGCGTCTGTCGTGTAACCCCGCAAATGTGAATACCATCGAGGGTGATTCCTCCGGGTTCACCTTGACGGATACATCGAGTGGGAATCCAACAAGGGTGATTCCTCGGATTCCTCCTTGATGTTATGGACACACGGGTACTTTGACTTTAATATTGATACCTGTTAAAGTCGGGTCGACCCCGAGGGGTACCCGCGAGAGATACACATGAAAGTCGGGCGGGCCCGGAGAGCACCCGCGAGAGTTACTGTGGCGGCTGGCTGTACAGCGGTACCACCCATGTTGTGGTGGTAGCTCCGGACTTGTCCCGACAGCCGTCACTTAAGTTATTAATGTACTAACGGATTTGGGTATTGATCTGAGTTGGCCACTGGCCTATACGCACTACCACCACGCGGGATAATGGTTTAATGGGGCCCTCTACGCTGTATGTACCAGCCGAAAGCTCTGTCAGATGTCCAGTTCAGCATTGCGGCACGGCTGGGCCGGCGCCATCCATGACAGAGGTGGTACCGAGATTCGCCCTGCTCGCAACGACCCGGAGTGCAAAGGGCGATGGGCCCAAGACCCCTGAGCGCTTAGGATGTAGACCGGCGGGGACCTCTCTGTTGAGCTCTAGGTAGGGTTGCGGTGTGTCGATCAGCTGAGGCCGGGCATTACCCGATAAAAGTGTGTCCGGCCAGAGTTAATTGAGCGTGTTGGGTAACAATAGTGCACCCCTGCAGGGTAGATTATCTATTCGAATAGCCGTGTCCACGGTAACAGGACGCTCAGTGTTGTATCCCGATCTACTACAACTTGAACTGGATACATGTTATTAATATGGAAGCTCCGGGATCGCTTTCTCACAGGGAGTCGAGGAAGGATCTCTAGGCTTCGCCACAACATGCTTGCTACCTTAATTATGTACCAATATGCACTCTTCTTATGCTGCAAGACCGCTGAAGATGCTAGTCTTCGATAGGCTAGGCTTTTCCCCTCTCTTCCGGCGTTTCTGCAGTTCAGTCCACATATATAGCCTTTCTTTGATACCGATGCATAAGTAGTATAGTTCTGATGTCAGTCTTGCGAGTACTTTGGATGAGTACTCACGGTTGCTTTGCTTCCCCTTTCCCCATACCCGATTGCTGCGAACAGATGGCGGAGCCCCGGAGTCAGCTGCCCCGTCGACGGCTACTACTACCCCGCTGGAGTTTACTTCTACGTGAAGACCGACGACCAGGAGTAGTTTAGTAGGCTCTCAGGCAGGAGGCCTACGCCTTTTCCATATGATTCGTTGTTTGTTTTTCGCCTTCTTAAGGCATCCTTGTTTAACTTTGTGTATGTACTCAGATACTGTTGTTGCTTCCGCTAACGCTTGTGTTCAAGCTTATGTATTCGAGCCCTCGAGGTCCCTGGCTTGTAATATAAAGCTTGTATTATTTTACTTTGTGTTTAGAGTTGTGCTGTGATATCTTCCCGTGAGTCCTTAGGCTTGATCGTGTGCATTTGCGTGTATGATTAGTGCACGATTAAGTCGGGGGCGTCACAAGTTGGTATCAGAGCCGACTGCCTGTAGGAACCCCCCTTTCCAACTCCTTGGCCAAAGTTGAGTCTAGTCAATGAAAAACTGTTTTAGGAACATGGCTGTGTGGCTTACGGGCGCACATCGTATATGGATGGGATTAGGATCTTTTATTCCTCTCCTTTACTCTGGGATTCTGAACTCTCTTCCTTTCGGGTTAAAGATTTACTAACTCTAACATTTGGTTCTCGTGATCACATCCATCCGGAGTTCTGAATTAACCCCCCCCCCCTTCTTGAAGATGAGGGCCAGGATTCGGCTGCACAATGTTCACGGACCGCAGGATCCTTTTATCGAGGACACCCTGCGTTGTCCCTTGCAGATTCCTCGCTCCAATAGTTTTCTCCGACGTGATGTAGCCTTTGCTATGTCTCGTTGTTGTATTCCTCACCGCGTGCCTGCGCGCCGCCTAGTTTGTCTAACTGCGAGTGTTTCCGAGCTCATGCTATCCGTTTGAATCCAACTTTGTGCATGGAACTGTATGTCTTTAATGACTACTAATATGTATCTAATACACTTCTTGTTTATTACTCATGTTACATCATGAATGATCTCTTACACCTGCAGTTGTTCTTGCTAAACTGCCCCTGTTGATTTGGCAGGATGGCTGACGACCCTCCACCTCCGCCCTATATTGCCGCAGTGATGCAGCAGTTTGAGCTGAATCGTCAGTTTATGACTGGAGTAATGGCTCAGTTCCCAACTCAGAATGCTCATCAACAGCCTGCCCCAATAACTCTGCAAGAATTCGTGCGCCTCAATCCGTCCACTTTCTGCAACTCGACTGATCCAATGGAGGCTGATGATTGGCTCCGTGACCTCGCCTTTCAGATGGAGTCGGCTAATGTTGTCCCTGACAGTTACGTCACCTATGCAACGTATCACCTGAGGGGTTCAGCTGCTCAATGGTGGGAAAGCCACAGGCATATGCAGCCTGCTGGGACAGTCACCACATGGATAGAGTTTCAGTCAGCATTCCGTGCCCGGCACATTCCTCAAGGTCTGGTCGATCAGAAGAAGGAGTTCCGAAAAATCACTCAGGGCAACATGACTGTGGATGAATATCAAAGGAAATTTCTCGAATTATCCCGCTATGCTGAAGATGACGTCTGCACTGATGCTCGCAAGCAGGAGAAATTTCGTGAAGGACTGCATCCTGATATAAAGCTCGCACTTGTTGTCCATGATTGCGCGGACTTTGCGACGCTTGTCAGCCAAGCTTTCCGAGTTGTAACTGGTTTGAATGAGTACCAGGAGTCGCTCAAGCGTACTCGAGATGTTGGCCCATTCTCGGGCCAGCCTGCTCAGAAACGTCAAGTCTGGATCCCGCACAATGTTCATCACCGACCTGCTCCAACCCCAAGACCGTCTTATGTTGCCCCTCGTCTGCCTCCGCCGCCGAGACAGCTAACGATTCAGGGTGAACAGCTCAATACTATGGCTCCTCCCCTTAATGATGGTTTGTGCCGCAAGTGTGGACAACCAGGGCACCGTACTATCAACTGTCGCCTGGATCAGCCGCAAAATGCATCACGTCCTACTGTTGGCCATAAGAACGGTCGTCGAAACCATCGCAACAGAGCTTATAGTGCCAGGCCGCCTGTTATGAATTGTGGTCAAGTCACCCATGTCAAAAAGGAAGAAGCTTGGGAGGCCCCAAAAATTGTGATGGGTACTCTTCTTGTTAATTCAGTGCCAGCTGCTGTTCTCTTTGATTCAGGAGCATCTCATGCCTTTGTGTCCCAACAGTTTGCACAGTTACATGGGTTAGGCATGGAAAAATTATCCACTCCTTTATCGATTCAATCTCCGGGAGCTAAGTGGCAAACCACAATGGTAAGCCCTCACAACCAAATTGAAATTGGAGGTCTACTTTTTCCGGCTTCTCTCACTGTGCTCGGACCTTCCAACATAGACATCATTCTTGGTATGGAATGGTTGGCAGCCTATAATGCTTGGATCAACTGTGCCGCCAAGACAGTCCAGCTCACACACCCTTCTGGCAAGGTGATCAACTACTCAGCCCAGTTAAGCCAGAATGCCGAGAGCCAGATATATGCTCTGAATGCATTGAATGCTTCTCCTCTTGAAGGGATAGAGAACGTTCCAGTTGTTCGTGACTTTCAAGATGTCTTCCCAGAGGAACTTCCAGGAGTTCCCCCTGCTAGAGCTGTCGAATTTGTCATAGACCTGAAACCTGGTACCACTCCTATTGCCAAATGCCCATACAAGATGCCGCCGCATGAACTCCTTGAACTTGAGGAGGAAATCGACAAGTCACTTCAAAAGGGTTTTATCCGCCCCAGTTCTTCTGCTTGGGGAGCACCTTCTCTCTTTGTTAAGAAGAAGGATGGTACGAACCGGTTGGTTCAAGATTATCGACCTATCAACCAAGCAACGATTCAAAACAAGTATCCGCTTCCTCGGATTAACGACCTGTATGATCAACTTGCTGGTTCCTCAGTATTCTCTAAGCTTGATTTGAGATTGGGATACCACCAGATCAGAGTTCGTGAGGAAGACATTCCGAAGACAGCCTTTGTTACTCGCTATGGGTCTTACGAGTACACTGTCATGTCTTTCGGCTTAACCAATGCTCCAGCCACATTCTCTCGATTGATGAACTACATCTTCATGGATTATCTCGACAAGTTTGTCGTGGTATATCTGGATGATATCCTTGTATATTCGAAGAATGAAGAAGAACATGCCGAACATCTTTGGCTTGTACTGGAGAAGCTGCGTGAACATCAACTGTATGCCAAGTATTCCAAGTGTGAATTCTGGTTGTCTGAAGTGACATATCTCGACCATGTGATTTCCAAAGATGGCATTGCTGTTAATCCAGAACGAGTTCAGGCTATTCTTGAATGGACTCCCCCAAAGAATGTCAAGCAAGTCAGAAGTTTTCTCGGACTCGCCAGCTATTGCCGCTGTTTTTCTCGAGAACTTCTCCAAGATTGCCAAGTCTCTGACTGATCTGCTTCACAAGGGCATTAAATTTGAGTGGACAGAAAAATGTCAGGAAAGTTTTCAAACACTCAAGGACAAGCTGACATCTGCCCCAGTGCTTGCTCCTCCAGATTCTCGCAAGGACTTCATAATTTTTGTGACGCATCCCGTCAAGGATTAGGTTGTGTCCTAATGCAAGAGCGTAAGGTGATTGCTTATGGCTCTCGGCAGTTGCGTCCTCATGAAGAGAACTATCCAACGCATGATCTCGAACTTGCAGCAGTTATATATGCATTGAAGTTATGGCGACATTACCTACTTGGTAATCGTTGCGAGATCTACACGAATCATCAAAGTCTGAAGTACTTGTTCACTCAGCCATCTCTGAACCTCCGTCAGCAAAGATGGATGGAGGCAATTACAGACTATGACTTGGGTATTTCTTATACCCCTGGCAAGGCTAACGTAATGGCTGATGCCTTGAGCCACAAATCCTACTGCTGTGAACTTGAGGTTCAGCTGCAGCAACCACTTCTGTTTGAAGAGCTTCAAAAGCTGAACATCGAGATAGTTCCTCAAGGATATCTAAATACCTTGGTTGTTGAACCAGATCTCGAGCACAACATCAAGACAAGGCAGAAGTATGATTCTGAAGTCGACAAGATTAAGACATACCTCTCCAAGGGGAATTCTTCATTCTACCATGTTGATAATGATGGTGCCTTGTTCTTCAAAGGCCGTCTAGTGGTCCCCAGAAAGCACAATCTGGACTCTCGCTCGGATGTCACGAAAGAAGCACATGACACACCTTTGTCTATTCATCCGGGTAGTACTAAGATGTACCAAGACATTCGTCAACGGTACTGGTGGCCTGATATGAAGCGAGACATTGCTCGTGATGTTGTTGAGTGTGACGTTTGCCGTCGCATCAAAGCAGAACATCAAAGACCTGCTGGAACTCTGCAACCACTTGCTATTCCTGAATGGAAATGGGACAAAGTTGAAATGGATTTCCTTACTGGATTTCCCAGATCACAGAAGGGTCATGATGCTATTTTTGTCGTCATTGACTGATACTCAAAGGTTGCTCACTTTCTGCCAGTCAAAGAGACCATCACTGCTAGTCAGTTAGCAGACTTGTATGTTTCCAGAATTGTGTCACTCCACGGTGTTCCGTTGGAGATCAGTTCAGATCGTGGCAGCCTCTTTTCCTCAAGGTTTTGGAACAGTTTCCAAGAAGCTATGGGAACTCATCTGTCCTTCAGCACCGCTTTCCACCCCCAGTCCTAGGGACAAGTTGAACGAGTCAATCAAGTGCTTGAAGATATGCTTCGAGCTTGTGTCATCTCATTCGGTAAGAAATGGGAGGAATCTCTTCCGTATGCCGAATTCTCTTACAACAATAGCTATCAGGCTAGTTTGAAGATGGCACCATTTGAAGTTCTTTATGGACGTAAGTGCCGAACTCCTCTGAATTGGTCTGAAACTTGGGAACGGCCACTCTTCGGTTTGGACATTATCCAACACGCCGAAGAGCAAGTTCGTATTGTTCGCGAACATCTGAAGACTGCTCAGTCTCATCAGAAGAGCAATTATGACCGTAAACACAAGGTAATGGTCTATCAACCTGGCGAACAGGCTTATCTTCGTGTTACTCCGATGAAGGGCACTCACCATTTCGGAATCAAGGGCAAGCTAGCTCCTCGCTACATTGGCCCCTTCTGCATTCTCGCAAGACGTGGAGAAGTGGCATATCAGTTGGAACTACCGCCGAACCTTTCTCAGGTTCACGATGTTTTCCATGTGTCGCAACTCCGGCGCTGTTTCAAGGATCCGATCCGAGCAGTGGATCATGAAGTGCTTGAATTGCAAGATGACCTGTCTTATAAGGAACATCCGATCCGTATACTCGATCAAGCTGAACGTCGAACCCGTCAGAAGGCAATCAAGTTCCTCAAGGTTCAGTGGTCGAATCATTCTGAAGATAAGGCCACCTGGGAACGCGAGGATCGTCTTCGTGAAGAATACCCCGACCTCTTTCCTTCTACCTCCTGAATTCTCGGGACGAGAATTTCTTTTAGAGAAGGAGAATTGTAACACCCCCTTGTAATATGCTACAGTGATCATCTTCTAATGATGCCAAGTCATCTTCATTTGCAGCGCTAAATCATCATTTGTTCATACCTCATTTCAAATTCCACTTTAAACAAAAATTCAAAATGCAAGTCAATTTTTTTTTGATGAAATATTAAAACAAAATAGTTCACAGTGTTGCAAATAATCCCAAAGCTATTGTAAAAATAAAAACAACATTAATTGAATTTCAAGTTTGACCCCAACATCCAAAAACAGTAGCTAAAACAGCCTATTTAATCCATTTCATTTAATCAAAATTAAATGTGAAATCATTTTGGCACCAAACCTTTTTATGGTAGTACTAGATATTGCCTAGTATTTGATTTGACCAACTACATATTTTACAAAAGTTTTCTTATGGCCAAACCATTTGCAAAACAGTAGCAAAAATATAAAACAGAAAACTAGATAAAGAGAAAAAGGCCTAAGTATTCTGTGCACTTGGCCCATTAGGAGCAGTAGCAGCACAGCCGGCCCACCATCGTCTTCATCCTCTTCCTCGTGTCGCCACCAGACGCCATCGTCGTCGCCGCGGCCGCGCGATGCTCGACACCGCGACGAACCCTGCGTCTCTGGAGGAGTATATGGCCGCCCCTAGCTCGTCCCCGAACCCTAGCCCCCTCACTCTTTCCCCCTCGCGCCGTCTCTCTCCCTCCCGAGCGAAGTCGTCGCCCTCACGGCCACCGGCCACCGTTCGCTGCACCGACGAGTCCAGGAGGACCGCCACCGTCTCCTTCGTCCATCCAGAGCATCAAATCGAGCGGAGCCGTCCCATGCGCTCGCCATCGAGCGCATCTTCACCGCGTACATCGCCGGTCGCCGCCGTCGACTGCCGCTGCTCCAGGTCGTCTCCGGCCTCCCCGTCACCTCCGTGGGAACCGTCGTGAGCTCCTCTTCCAAAACCCCCTTTTCCCCTCTCGGATTCGTCGTCGTAGCCGCCGTCCCCGAGCTCGCCCAAGCTCTCGCGTACGCGTACGCGTACGTGCGCGCTGCTCTGCTGCTGTTGCGCTGCCGCTAGCTGTTGCCGCCGGCTGCTGCTACTGCTGGCTATGGTCAAGCGGCCGTGCGTGTGTGTGTGCTGTGTGTGTGTTGTGCGTGCGTGCAGTGTGTGTGTGGGGTGTGCGTGCAGTGTGTGTGTGCGTTGAGTGTGTGGCCGAGCCCGCCTCTGCCCGGCCGCGCCCCCCTCCAGCCTCTCCCGCCTTCGGCCGGCCTCGCCGCACTGGTGCCCGCCGCTGCATTCTGCTGCTGCTGCTTCTCTGCTCTGCTGCTCAGCTACAGTAGCTGAATGCTACTGTAGCTGCAGCTAGCTTATGTGCTGCTACATTGCTTAGCTCTCTGGATAGCCAGTAAACAACAACAAAACGAATTTTAATGTGGATAAAAATTATATGGACTAAAAGTACACTTGACAAACTTCATTTTACCCCACAGGACCAAATCCATTTGATGCATGGATTAAATCATATAAAAATCACAAATTCTTATGTTCTGTTAACTGAGGAAACGGAAAAATAGATATATTGTCATAACTACCTTAGAGCAGAAAATAGACAAGTTACATGGATCTGTCATGCAATCAAAGGGCATGGCCTGATAACACTCTTGATGTAGTACAAAACACTTATAGAAAGTATCTCCATTAGAGCTATGGATCAATGGCAATCATCCAGCAAACTTTGTATATTTTAACAATTTCTGGAATTAACATCAAGTGGCATCTTTCAAACAAAGCTTTAATCAAGCAACTGAGCTCTAACATGGATGACATTGGTACTAGCTTGTAGATAACAGACAAGTGCTCAGATTTGATACAAGGCACTAATTCATAGGATGAATAGAACACAAGCTATAGCCTCTGGAAATTCATAGAAAATAAACCGTAACTCCGATGAAAATAATTTATAGATGAAAAATGATCAGAAAAATAAGACAAATCCGAATATGCCATCCACATACGTGCCACACACCTCTAACATAACAAACGTTGAACATTTGCTACCGGAACTGATAAATGAATAGTGTTCGGAGTCGGGAAAATATTCCCGAATATTTTCCCTCTTCAATTAAAATGCCTAGTAATGCATTAGAGCATATCACCAACCCATCTTGCCGTGCCATTGCATTTGTGTTGCATTTGATTGCTCCATTATTTATTCTGCTTCCTCCCACTCCTTCTCTTCTGATAGACCCCGCGACTGCCGACCACACCGGGTACGACTACGCTCCAAACGTTTAGCCTCGAGAGGACCAGCCCCTTGCAGCAGAGCAACCAGGCAAGCAAACCCCCTTGAGCATGCCTATATCACCTATTCTTTCCCCCTCCTGCTTGCATTAGAATTTGCTACTGCATTTGTTTGATCCTATTCTGATGCATAGCCTATTTTTGTAAACTGCTATTGATACCTTACCTGTTATCCTAAATGCTTAGTATAGGTTGGATGAATACCATCTGTGGCCCTTCTTCTTTGTCCTAGTTGCCCCGCTTAGTTACCAGTGCCCTGATCGATGTGATCGGCGGGCTGAGGCCAGCACATCACCACACATTCCCCCTAAGTTGCTCGACTCCGCAGAGCTAATATCGAGTGCCGAGGGTGATACCTCTTATCTCACTCCTGATGTTGCCTCTGTGGCACAGCTAGTTGGTCGTGGGTTACGAGGGTGATTCCTCTTTCACCACCTCCGACGAAGCTTCTGTCGTGTAACCCCGCAAATGTGAATACCATCGAGGGTGATTCCTCCGGGTTCACCTTGACGGATACATCGAGTGGGAATCCAACGAGGGTGATTCCTCGGATTCCTCCTTGATATTATGGACACACGGGTACTTTGACTTTAATATTGATACCTGCTAAAGTCGGGTCGACCCCGAGGGGTACCCGCGAGAGATACACATGAAAGTCGGGCGGGCCCGGAGAGCACCCGCAAGAGTTACTGTGGCGGCTGGCTGTACAGCGGTACCACCCAGGCTGTGGTGGTAGCTCCGGACTTGTCCCGACAGCCGTCACTTAAGTTATTAATGTACTAACGGATTTGGATATTGATCTAAGTTGGCCACTGGCCTATACGCACTACCACCAAGCGGGATAATGGTTTAATGGGGCCCTCTACGCCGTATGTATCAGCCGAAAGCTCTGTCAGATGTCCAGTTCAGCATTGTGGCACGGCTGGGTCGGCGCCATCCATGACATAGGTGGTACCGAGATTCGCCCTGCTCGCAACGACCCGGAGTGCAAAGGGCGATGGGCCCAAGACCCCTGAGCGCTTAGGATGTAGACCGGCGGGGACCTCTCTGTTGAGCTCTAGGTAGGGTTGCGGTGTGTCGATCAGCCGAGGCCGGGCATGACTCGATAAAAGTGTGTCCGGCTAGAGTTAATTGAGCGTGTTGGGTAACAGAAGTGCACCCCTGCAGGGAAGATTATCTATTCGAATAGCCGTGTCCACGGTAACAGGACACTCAGTGTTGTATCCCGATCTACTACAACTTGAACTGGATACATGTTATTAATATGGAAGCTCCGAGATCGCTTTCTCACAGGGAGTCGAGGAAGGATCTCTAGGATTCGCCACAACATGCTTGCTACCTTAACTATGTACCAATCTGCACTCTTCTTATGCTGCAAGACCGCTGAAGATGCTAGTCTTCGATAGGCTAGTCTTTTCCCCTCTCTTCCGGCGTTTCTGCAGTTCAGTCCACATATACAGCCTTTCTTTGATACCGATGCATAAGTAGTATAGTTCTGATGTTAGTCTTGCGAGTACTTTGGATGAGTACTCACAGTTTCTTTGCTTCCCCTTTCCCCATACCCGATTGCTGCGAACAGATGGCGGAGCCCCGGAGTCAGCTGCCCCGTCGACGGCTACTACTACCCCGCTGGAGTTTACTTCTACGTGAAGACCGACGACCAGGAGTAGTTTAGGAGGCTCCCAGGCAGGAGGCCTGCGCCTTTTCGATAGGAGTCGTTGTTTGTTTTTCGCCTTCTTAAGGCATCCTTGTTTAACTTTGTGTCTGTACTCAGATACTGTTGTTGCTTCCGCTAACGCTTGTGTTCAAGCTTATGTATTCGAGCCCTCAAGGCCCCTGGCTTGTAATATAAAGCTTGTATTATTTTATTTTGTGTTTAGAGTTGTGCTGTGATATCTTCCCGAGAGTCCTTAGGCTTGATCGTGTGCATTTGCGTGTATGATTAGTGCACGATTAAGTCGGGGGCGTCACATAATTTTTATCTTGCAAAACAAGTATTCCAGAAGAAAATGGAGTCGGGAAGGCTCACGAGGGGCCCACGAGCCACCAGGGCACGCTAGGGGGGTGGCGCGCCCTGGTGCCTCGTGTGCACCTCATGGGTCCTCTCGGCTGTTTCTTATTTTTGTATTTTTTTCTAATATTCCAAAACTGACAGAAATTATTTTTATGGAATTTTTGGAGTCGGTTTACTTACCGTATCACGTACCTCTTCCTTTTCAGGGTTCTGGAGTGTTCTGGAAAGTCTCTCTTATGTGTTCCTCCGGTGTCATAGTTTGGATAATGTTAGTCTCAACATTAATAGGTGTACGTGAGATGTAATGCTTAATTCTTTGCCCATTGACCACCTTCGGATTAGTGCCTTCGGCGTTATTGATCTTAATGGCTCCAGAGCGATAAACTTCCTCGATGATATACGGTCCTTCCCATTTAGAGAGAAGTTTTCCTGCAAAAAATCTAAAACGAGAATTGTACAATAGAACATACTCACCCACTTTGAATTCCCATTTTTGAATTCTTTTATCATGCCATCTTTTAACTTTTTCTTTAAACAATTTGGCATTTTCATAAGCTTGGGTTCTCCATTCATCTAGCGAGCTAATATCAAATAACCTCTTTTCACCAGCAAGTTTAAAATCATAATTGAGTTCTTTAATTGCCCAATATGCTTTATGTTCTAACTCAAGAGGTAAATGACATGCTTTTCCATAAACCATTTTATAAGGAGACATACCCATAGGGGTTTTATAAGCAGTTCTATAAGCCCATAATACATCGTCAAGTTTCTTAGACCAATTCTTTCTAGATCTATTGACGGTCTTTTGCAAAATTAACTTTATTTCTCTATTGCTCAATTCAGCTTGACCACTAGATTGAGGGTGATAGGGAGATGCAATTCTATGGTTGACATCATATTTAGCAAGCAATTTTCGGAATGCACCATGAATAAAATGTGAACCACCATCGGTCATTAAATATCTAGGGACTCTGAACCTCGGGAAAATAACTTCTTTAAGCATTTTAATAGAAGTGTTATGATCATCACTACAAGTTGGAATAGACTCTACCCACTTAGTAACATAATCAATAGCAACTAAAATATGAGTATACCCATTGGATTTAGGAAAATATCCCATATAATCAAAACCCCAAACATCAAATGGTTCAATAACAAGTGAATAATTCATAGGCATTTCCTGACATCTACTAATATTCCTAATTCTTTGGCATTCATCACAAGATAAGACAAACTTACGAGCATCCTTGAAAAGAGTAGGCCAATAAAAAACCAGATTGTAGTACCTTATGTGCAGTTCTGTCTCCCGCATGGTGCCCTCCATAAGCCTCGGAATGACAGTTTCATAGGATTTGTTCCTGTTCATGCTCAGGTATACAACGTCTAATAATACCATCTACTCCTTCTTTATAAAGATGTGGGTCATCCCAGAAGTAATGTCTTAAGTCAAAGAAGAACTTTTTCTTTTGTTGGTATGTGAAACTAGGTGGTATAAATTTAGCAACAATTTAATTGGCATAGTCTTTAATATCTTTAGGACATGGCATTTTCTCAATTGCATCAACTTTAGCCTTGTCTACTTCAATACCTCATTCAGAAATTTTATGCCCCAAGACAATACCTTCATTCACCATAAAGTGGCACTTCTCCCTTTTCAAGACAAGATTAGTTTCTTCACATCTCTGCAAGACTCGATCAAGGTTGCTTAAGCAATCATCAAAGGAAGTTCCATAAACGGAAAAATCATCCATGAAAACCTCAACAATCTTTTCACAAAAGTCAGAGAATATAGCAGTCATACATCTTTGAAAGGTAGCAGGTGCATTGCATAAACCAAAAGGTATACGTCTATAAGCATAAGTTCCAAAAGGACAAGTAAAGGTGGTTTTCTCTTGGTCGGCTTGCGATACAGGTATTTGAGAGAAACCAGAATATTCATCAAGAAAGCAAAGGTGTGTATGCTTAGACAATCTTTCTAACATTTGATCAATGAAAGGTAAGGGGTAATGATCTTTTCTAGTGGCTTTGCTTAATTTTCTAAAATCAATTACCATCCTATAACCAGTTACAATTCTTTGTGGAATGAGTTCATTTTTATTGTTAGGAACAACAGTAATGCCTCCTTTCTTAGGGACACAATGAACGGGACTTACCCATCTACTATCAGGTATGGGATAGATTATACCTGCTTCCAGAAGCTTTAATATTTTAGTTCTTACCACCTCCTTCATCTTAGGATTTAATCATTGTTGATGATCGACAACTGGTTTAGCATCAGGCTCCATATTAATTTTCTGCCGACATAGAGTGGGACTAATGCCCTTAAGATCATCAAGAGTATATCCAATAGCAGCACGATGCTTCCTCAAAGTTTTTAGTAATCTCTTTTCTTCATGCTCTGAAAGGTTAGCACTAATAATTGTTGGAAATATGCCCTAGAGGCAATAATAAATTGGTTATTATCATATTTCCTTGTTCATGATAATCGTTTATTGTCCATGCTATAATTGTATTGATTGGAAACTCAAATACATGTGTGGGTACATAGACAACACTGTGTCCCTAGTAAGCCTCTAGTTGACTAGCTTGTTGATCAAAAGATGGTGAAGGTTTCCTAGCCATGGACATGAGATGTCATTTGATAACGGGATCACATCATTAGGAGAATGATGTGATGGACAAGACCCAAACTATAAACGTAGCATATGGTCGTGTCAGTTTATTGCTATTGTTTTCTGCATGTCAAGTATCTGTTCCTATGACCATGAGATCATGCAACTCACTGACACCGGAGGAATACCTTGTGTGTATCAAACGTCGCAACGTAACTGGGTGACTATAAAGGTGCTCTACAGGTATCTCCGAGGCTGTCTGTTGGGTTGGCATGGATCAAGACTGGGATTTGTTACTCCGTGTGACGGAGAGGTATCTCAGGGCCCACTCGGTAATACAACATCACAATGAGCCTTGCAAGCAATGTGACTAAAGTGTTAGCCACGAGATCTTGTATTACGGAACGAGTAAAGAGACTTGCCGGTAACGAGATTGAACTAGGTATAGAGATACCGACGATCGAATCTCGGGCAAGTAACATACCGAAGAACAAAGGGAACAGCATACGGGATTAACTGAATCCTTGACATAGAGGTTCGACCGATAAAGATCTTCGTAGAATATGTAGGAGCCAATATGGGCATCCAGGTCCCGCTATTGGTTATTGACCGTAGAGGTGTCTCGGTCATGTCTACATAGTTCTCGAACCCGCAGGGTCTACACACTTAACGTTTGGTGACGATATAAGTATAGTTGAGTTGTTATGTTGGTGACCGAAAGTTGTTCGGAGTCCCGGATGAGATCCCGGACATGACGAGGAGCTCTGGAATAGTCCGGAGGTAAAGATTGATATATGGGATAATAGTGTTTGGTCTCCGGAAGGGTTCCGGAATTCACCGGAAGGGGTTCCGGATGTTTCCCGAAATGTTCGGGTACGAGAACACTTTATTTGGGCCAAGGGGTAAAGCCCACGAGGCTTTAGGAAGGTGCAAAAGGAAGTTTTGCGGAGGCCAGGGGCCAGACGCCAGGGACCGTGGCGTCTGGGGCCAGACGCCGAGGACCCTGGCGTCTGGTCCTGGAGTCCGAGCAGGACTCTTGCCTTGCGGGCCAAACCGACTTTGAGGAGGCTCTTTCTCCAAGTTTCGACCCCAGGGCTTAACATATAAATAGAGGGGCAGGGCTAGCACCCGGAACACATCAAGATTTCCCCAAGCCGTGTGCGGCAACCCTAACCCTCTAGTTCCTCCGTCATAATCTCCGTAGCGCTTGGCGAAGCCCTGCAGAGATTGTTCCTCACCACCGTCACCACGCCGTCGTGCTGCCGGAACTCATCTACTACTTCACCATCGCTCGCTGGATCGAGGAGGTGAAGGCGTCATCAAGCCGTACGTGTGTTGAACGCGGAGGTGCCGTCCGTTCGGCACTAGTTCGTGATCGGTTCGAGGGACGACTGGCGATTTGGATCGCGGAGACGTTCGACTACATCAACCGCGTTTCTTAACGCTTCCGCTTAGCGATCTACAAGGGTATGTAGATTCACTCTCCCTCTCGTAGATGCTCATCACCATGGATAGATCTTGCGTGTGCGTAGGAAAATTTTTGTTTCCCATGCAACGTTCCCCAACAGTGGCATCCGAGCTAGGTCTATGCGTAGATGAGATCTCGAGTAGAACACAAACGAGTTGTGGGCGTGGGTGTATACATATTGCTTGCCGTTACTAGTTGAGACTTGATTCGGCGGTATTGTGAGATGAAGCGGCCCGGACCAACATTACTCGTACGCTTACGAGAGACCGGTTCCTTCAACTGACATGTAACTTTGTTGCATAAAGATGGCTAGCGGGTGTCTGTCTCTCTCACTTTAGTTGAATCGATTTCAATGAAGAGGGTTCTTTTAGAAGATCAAAAAGCAATCACTACACCACGTTGTGGTTTTGCGTAGGTAAGAACGGTTCTTGCAAACCCGTAGCAGCCACGTAAAATTTGCAACAACAATTAGAGGACGTCTAACTTGTTTTTGCAGGGTATGTTGTGATGTGATATGGCCAATTACATGATGAGATATATGTGATGTATGAGATGATCATGTGTTTTATAGAATATCACGACTTGCATGTCGATGAGTACGGCAACTGGCAGGAGCCATAGAGTTGTCTTTAATTATTTTCGCCGTTTTGCTTTACTTTATCGCTATGAGTTAGCAATAGTCGTGGAAGCAACAGTCGGCGCGACAACCTCATGGCGACACGTTGATGGAGATCAAGATGATGGAGATCATGGTGTCATGCCGGTGACGATGGAGATCATGCCGGTGCTTTGGAGATGGAGATCAAAAGCACGAGTTCATGGCCATATCATGTCACTTATGATTTGCATGTGATGTTAATCCTTTTATGCATCTTATTTTGCTTAGGACGACGGTAGCATTATAAGGTGATCCCTCACTTAAATTTCAAGATAAATTGTGTTCTCCCCGAGTGTGCACCGTTGCGAAAGTTCGTCGTTTCGAGACACGCCGTGATGATCGGGTGTGATAGACTCTACGTTCACATACAACGGGTGTAAGCCATGTTGCACGTGCGGAACACTCGGGTTAAACTTGACGAGCCTAGCATGTACAGACATGGCCTCGGAACACAAGAGACCGAAAGGTCGAACATGAGTCATATAGTAGATATGATCAACATGAAGATGTTCACCATTGAAACCACCTCAACTCACGTGATGATCGGACTTGAGTTGGTGGATTTGGATCATGTTACACTCGAATTACCGGAGGGATGTCAATTTGAGTGGGAGTTTTAAGTAATATGATTAACTAAACTCATTATCATGAACATAGTCAAAATGTCTTTGCAAATTATGTTGTAGATTACTAGCTCGCGCTGTAGCTCCCTTGAATTTTTATATGTTCCTAGAGAAATAGAGTTGAAAGATGATGGTAGCAATAATGCGGACTGGGTCCGTGATCTGAGGATTGTCCTCAATGCTGCACAGAAGGCTTATGTCCTTAATGCACCGCTCGGTGTGCCACCCCCTCTAGCGTCGTCTGTAGATGTTGTGAACATCTGACAGGCACGTTCCGATGACTACTTAATAGTTCAGTGCGTCATGCATTACGGCTTGGAATTGAGGCTCCAAAACGTTTTGAACGTCACAGAACATATGAGATGTTCTAAGAGCTGAAATTGGGATCTCAGACTCATGCCCGTGTTGAGAGGTATGAGACCTCCAACAAGATTCTTTGCCTGCAAGATGATGGAGAATAGCTCAATCGTTGAGCATGTGCTCAGATTGTCTGGGTGCTACAATCGCTTGAATCGAGTGGGAGTTGATCTTCCAGATAAGATAGTGATTGATATAGTTCTCCAAGTCACTGTCACTAAGCTGCTAGAGCTTCGTGATGAACTATAAAAGGCCAGAGATGGAAATAAAGATCCCTGAGCTGTTCGCAATGTTTGACACCGCGAAGGTAGAAATCAAGAAGGAGCATCAAGTGTTGATGGTTAGTGAAACCACTAGTTTCGAGAAGGGCAAGGGCAAGGAGGGAAACTTCATGGATGGCAAGTCAGTTGCTGCTCCAGTGAAGAAACCCAAGGTTGAACCCAAACCCGAGACTAAGTGCTTCTATTATGAGGAGAACGGTCGCTGAAGCGGAACTGCCCTAGATACTTGGTAGATAAGAAGGCTGGCAACGTCGACAGAAGTATATTTGATATACGTGTTATTGATGTGTACCTTGCTAGTACTCCTAGTAGCACCTGGGTATTGCATACCGGTTCGGTTGCTAAATGTTAGTAACTCGAAATAAAAGCTACGGAATAAACGGAGGCTAGCTAAGGGTAAGGTGACGATGAGTGTTGGAAGTGTTTCCAAGGTTGATGTGATCACCATCGCACGCTCTCTCTACCTTCGGGATTAGTGATGAACCTAAATAAATGTTATTTGGTGTTTGCGTTGAGCATGAACGTGATTAGATCATGTTTATTGCAATACGGTTATTCATTCAAGTTAGAGAATAATGGTTATTCCGTTTACATGAATAATACCTTCAATGGTCATGCACCCAATGAGAATGGTTTATTGAATCTTGATCGTAGTGATACACATGTTCATAATATTGATGCCAAAAGATACAAAGTTAATAATGATAGTACCACATACTTGTGGCACTGCCGCTAAATGTCATATTGGTGTAAAATGCATGAAGAAACTCCATGCTGATGGATCTTTGGACTCATTCGATTTCGAATCGGTTGAGACATGCGGACCATGCCTCATGGGCAAGATGACTAAGACCCCGTTTTCCGGTATGATGGAGCGGGCAAGTGACTTATTGGAAATGATACATGTTGATGTATTCGGTCCAATGAGTGTTGTAGCGTGCGGTGGATATCATTATTTTCCTACCTTCACTAATGATTTGAGTAGATATGGGGATATTTACTTAATGAAACACAAGTCTGAAACATTTGAAAAGTTCAAACAAATTCAGAGTGAAGTTTGAGATCATCGTGACAAGAAGATAAAATATCTACGATATGATCGTATAGGTAAATATCTGAGTTACGAGTTTGGTATACAACTTAAGACAATGTGGAAGTTGTTTCACAACTCACGCCACCTGGAACACCATAGTGTGATGGTGTGTCCGAACGTCGTAGTCGTGCTCTATTGGATATGGTGCGTACTATGATGTCTCTTATCGATTTGCCACTATCGTTTTGGGGTTATGCATTAGAGACAACTACATTCACTTTAAAAAGGGGCACCATCTAAGTCCGTTGAGATGACACCGTATGAATTTTGGTTTGGCAGAAACCTAAGCTGTCATTTCTTAATGTTTGGGGCTGCGAAGCTTATGTGGAAAAGGTTTTCAACCTGATGAGCTCGAACCCAAAGCGGACAAATGCATCTTCATAGAATACCCTAACGTAACAGTTGGGTGAACCTTCTATCTCAGATCCAAGCACAAAGTGTTTGTTGCTAAAACGGGTCCTTTCTCGAGAAAAAGTTTCTTTCGAAAGATTGAGTGGGAGGAAGATAGAACTTGATGAGGTTGTTGAACCTTTGTTTCAACCAAAGAGTAGCGCAGCGCAGAAAGTTGTTTCTGTGGAGCCTACGTTAGTTGAAGAGGAAGTTAATGATGATGATCATGAAACTTCGGATCAAGTTACTATTGAACCTCGTGGGTCGACAAGGACGCGTACTGCTCCTGAGTGGTACGGCAACCCCGTCTTAGAGGTCATGTTGTTGAACAACGATGAACCTACGAGCTATGGAGAAGCGATGATGGGCCCGGATTCCGAGAAATGGTTAGAGGCCATGAAATCCGAGATGGGATCCATGTAAGAAAACAAAGTATGGGCTTTGGAAGTATTACCTGAAGGGCGTAAGGCCATTCAGAACAAATGGATTTTTTAAGAGGAAGACGGACGTGGACGGTAATGTCACCGTCTATAAAGCTCGACTTGTGGCAAAGGGTTTTTCACAAGTTCAAGGAGTTGACTACGATGAGACTTTCTCACCCGTAGCGATGCTAAAGTCTGTTGGAATCATGTTAGCAGTTGCTGCATTTTTCAATTATGAAATCTGGCAGATGGATGTCAAAACATCGTTTCCTTAACGGTATCCGTAAGGAAAGGTTGTATGTGATACAACCGGAAGGTTTTGTCAGTCCTAAGGATGCTAAAATGTATGCAAACTCCAGCGATCCTTCTATGGACTGGAGCAAGCATCTCGGAGTTGGAATATACACTTTGATGAGGTGATCAAAGTTTTTATGTCTATACAAAGTTTATGAGAAACTTGTATTTACAATAGAGTGAGTGGGAGCACTATAGAATTTCTGATAAGTATATGTGGTTGACATATTGTTGATCGGAAATGATGTAGAATTTCTGGAAAGCATAAAGGGTCGTTTGAAAGGAGTTTTTCAAAGGAAGACCTGGAATGAAGCTACTTAAATATTGGGCATCAAGATCTATAGAGATAGATCAAGACGTCTGATAAGACTTTCAATGAGTACATACCTTGACAAGATTTTGAAAGAGTTCAAAATGGATCAGTCAAAGAAAGAGTTCTTGCCTGATTTGTAAGGTGTGGAGTTGAGTGAGACTCAAAGCTCGACCACGGCAGAAGAAAGAGAAAGGACGAAGGTCGTCCCCTATGCCTTATCCATAGGCTCTGTATAGTATGCCATGCTGTGTACCGCACCTGATGTGTGCCTTGCCATGATTCTGTCAAGGGGTACAAGAGTGATCCAGGAGTGGATCATTGGACAGCGGTCAAGATTATCCTTAGTAACTAGAGGACTAAGGAAATATTTCTCGATTATGGAGGTGATAAAGAGTTCGTCGTAAAGGGTTACGTCGATGCAAGCTTTGACACCTATCCGGACGACTCTGAATAGTAGTCAGGATACATATAGTGGAGCAGCCATTTGGAATAGCTCCAAGTGGAGTGTGGTAGAAGTTTCTACAGTATGACATAGAGATTTGCAAAGTACACACGGATCTGAATGTCACAGACCCGTTGACTAAAGACCTCTCTCACATGCAAAGCATGATCTGATCGAACCCCATAACTCATTGGGTGTTAGATTCATAACAATGTAAATCACATGGTGATGTGAACTAGATTATTGACTCTAGTGCAAGTGGGAGACTGTTGGAAATATGCCCTAGAGGCAATAATAAATTGGTTATTATCATATTTCCTTGTTCATGATAATCGTTTATTGTCCATGCTATAATTGTATTGATTGGAAACTCAAATACATGTGTGGGTACATAGACAACACTGTGTCCCTAGTAAGCATCTAGTTGACTAGCTTGTTGATCAAAAGATGGTGAAGGTTTCCTAGCCATGGACATGAGATGTCATTTGATAACGGGATCACATCATTAGGAGAATGATGTGATGGACAAGACCCAAACTATAAACGTAGCATATGATCGTGTCAGTTTATTGCTATTGTTTTCTGCATGTCAAGTATCTGTTCCTATGACCATGAGATCATGCAACTCACTGACACCGGAGGAATACCTTGTGTGTATCAAACGTCGCAACGTAACTGGGTGACTATAAAGGTGCTCTACAGGTATCTCCGAGGGTGTCTGTTGGGTTGGCATGGATCAAGACTGGGATTTGTTACTCCGTGTGACGGAGAGGTATCTCAGGGCCCACTCGGTAATACAACATCACAATGAGCCTTGCAAGCAATGTGACTAAAGTGTTAGCCACGAGATCTTGTATTACGGAACGAGTAAAGAGACTTGCCGGTAATGAGATTGAACTAGGTATAGAGATACCGACGATCGAATCTCGGGCAAGTAACATACCGAAGAACATACGGGATTAACTGAATCCTTGACATAGAGGTTCGACCGATAAAGATCTTCGTAGAATATGTAGGAGCCAATATGGGCATCTAGGTCCCGCTATTGGTTATTGACCGTAGAGGTGTCTCGGTCATGTCTACATAGTTCTCGAACCCGCAGGGTCTACACACTTAACGTTTGGTGACGATATAAGTATAGTTGAGTTGTTATGTTGGTGACCGAAAGTTGTTCGAAGTCCCGGATGAGATCCCGGACATGACGAGGAGCTCTGGAATAGTCCGGAGGTAAAGATTGATATATGGGATAATAGTGTTTGGTCTCCGGAAGGGTTCCGGAATTCACCGGAAGGGGTTCCGGATGTTTTCCGAAATGTTCGGGTACGAGAACATTTTATTTGGGCCAAGGGGTAAAGCCCACGAGGCTTTAGGAAGGTGCAAAAGGAAGTTTTGCGGAGGCCAGGGGCCAGACGCCAGGGACCGTGGCGTCTGGGGCCAGACGCCGAGGACCCTGGCGTCTGGTCCTGGAGTCCGAGCAGGACTCTTGCCTTGCGGGCCAAACCGACTTTGAGGAGGCTCTTTCTCCAAGTTTCGACCCCAGGGCTTAACATATAAATAGAGGGGCAGGGCTAGCACCCGGAACACATCAAGATTTCCCCAAGCCGTGTGCGGCAACCCTAACCCTCTAGTTCCTCCGTCATAATCTCCGTAGCGCTTGGCGAAGCCCTGCAGAGATTGTTCCTCACCACCGTCACCACGCCGTCGTGCTGCCGGAACTCATCTACTACTTCACCATCGCTCGCTGGATCGAGGAGGTGAAGGCGTCATCAAGCCGTACGTGTGTTGAACGCGGAGGTGCCGTACGTTCGGCACTAGTTCGTGATCGGTTCGAGGGACGACTGGCGATTTGGATCGCGGAGACGTTCGACTACATCAACCGCGTTTCTTAACGCTTCCGCTTAGCGATCTACAAGGGTATGTAGATTCACTCTCCCTCTCGTAGATGCTCATCACCATGGATAGATCTTGCGTGTGCGTAGGAAATTTTTTGTTTCCCATGCAACGTTCCCCAACAATAATAACAGGATATATCTTCTTTTCATCCAGATAAGCATATTTCAATGTATCAGGCAATTGTTTCAATTCAAATATAGGGTCACCCTTAGGTGGAGGAGGACCTCCAAGAGTTTCAACAGGCAAATTGTGTTTAAGGATAGGTGGTTGATCAAAGAACATCTTATCTATTTCATTTCTTTCATTCATGTGCATATCATTTTCATGGTCTAGCAAATATTGTTCTAACGGATCAGTAGGAGGTACGACAATAGAAGCAAGACCAATAATTTCATCTTTACTAGGCAATTCTTTATCATGAGGTTGTCTACGAAACTTAGAGAAATTAAATTCATGAGACATCTCACCAAAATTAACACTAACAATTTCTTTAGCGCAGTCAATCTTAGCATTAACAGTATTCAAGAAAGGTCTACCAAATATAATTGGACAAAAATTATCTTGTGGTGATCCAAGAACAAGAAAATCAGTAGGGTATTTGATCTTACCACACAAGACTTCAACATCTCTAACAATTCCAAGCGGTGAAATAGTATCTCTATTTGCGAGCTTAATAGTAACATCAATATCTTCAATCTCAATAGGTGCAATATCATTCATAATTTCTTGATATAAGGTAAACGGAATAGCACTCACACTAGCACCCAAATCACATAGGCCATGATAACAATGATCTCCTATTTTAACAGAGACAACAGGCATGCCAACGACATGTTTATTCTTATCTTTAGGATCGGGCTTAGCAATTCTAGTAGCTTCATCACAGAAGTAAATAACATGCCCATCTATATTATCGACCAAGAGATCTTTAACCATAGCAACATTAGGTTCAAATTTAATTTGTTCAGAGGGTCTAGGTGCTCTAATGTTACTTTTGTTAACCACAGTTGAAACTTTAGCATGTTCCTTAATCCTAACAGGAAAAGGTGGTTTCTCAATATAAGCAGTAAGCACAACTGGATCAACATTGTAAACAATTGTTTCTTCTTTAACACTAATAGGTTCTTCAGTCTTTTCTTTAACAGGGGGATGATATTTAAACCACTTCTCCTTAGGGAGATCAACATGAGTAGCAAATGATTCACAAAAGGAAGCTACTATCTTAGAGTCAAGTCCATATTTAGTGCTAAACTTATGAAAAGCATCGGTATCCATAAAAGATTTAACACAATCGAACTCAAGTATTATACCTGACTCATTACCTTTGTCGAGTTCCCAATCTTTAGAGTTGTGTTTAATTCTTTCTAGAAGATCCCATCTGAATTCAATAGTTTTCTTCATAAAGGAGCCAGTCGAAGAAGAATCGAGCATGGTTTGATCATCATGAGAAAGCCGAGCATAAAAATTCTGTAAGATAATTTCTCTTGAGAGCTCATGATTGGGGCATGTGTACATCATGTACTTAAGCCTCCCCCAAGCTTGAGCGATGCTTTCTCCTTCACGAGGCAAAAAATTATATATATAATTCCGATCACGATGAACTAGATGCATAGGATAAAACTTTTGATGAAATTCCAATTTCAATCGATTCCAATCCCACATTCCGATATCATCACATAGCCTATACCATGTCAATGCCTTTCCCTTCAAAGATAAAGGGAAAACCTTCTTCTTAACTTCATCTCCGGGTAAACCTGCAAGCTTAAATAATCCACAAACTTCATCCACATAGATTAAATGCATATCAGGATGTAGTGTTCCATCTCCTGCATAAGGGTTAGCTAGCAGTTTCTCTATCATACCCAAAGGAATCTCATAATAAATATTTTCAGTAGGTGCAGTGGGTTGATGTAACACCCCCCTGTGATATCTACAGTGATCATCAATGAAAATGCCAGGTCACCATGTTTCGGAAAGGCTTAATGATCACTTCAAATAAAAACTCATTTCAAATTCCATTTGAATCCAATTCAACTCTTGGCAGAAATAAAACTTTGTCAGATAATAAAACTAAAATGTTCATAGTTTAGGAAATAATCCCTAATGAATATTAGTGGAGAAACCAACATTTCTAAAAATCCCAAAATGCCCCTGGAATTATAACAGTGACCAAAACAGCAACTATATGGTCATTTCAAGTTCAAACAAATATTTATACTGTTCGAAAAGTTTTCAAACCTGGTGTGCTGCATCATTGCATGGCATAGTAATTATTGGATAAGTTTCACCATTTATTAAATTCATTAAGTGCATAAAGAAAATAGAAAACAAAGTCTAAAATCAAAACAGAAAATATAAAAGAAAAGACAGAAGACTTACCTGTTCATTTGGACACGAGTGGAACAGTGCTCTGGCCTAGCCCACGTCGCCAGTCGTCGTCTATCTCCAGCTGGCGTTGGACAAACTCGAACCAGAGCCGGTTCGCCGTTCCCGCCGTGCCTGGTCGTCCTCCGCGTCGCTACAGACGATCGGGGATGGATAAGGGCGCCATCGCCGACGCGCTGGACGTGCCCAAGTTCCATTTCCCCCCTCCCTCCCCTCGCGTTCGTCCCCGCAAGAACGTCCGCCACTGCCGACGCCATTGCCGCCTCGTCCACGTGTCCACCGAGCTCCCCGCGACCCTTGTTTGCGCCAGGAGCTCCGCCTCGCTTCGCTGCTTCGCCCAGTGCCGCCCGTTGGAGCCCGGAGCCGCTACATCGTCGCCATCACCTTGTTCCCCTCTTCGGCCGCCGCATTGACCTCGCCGTCGATCCACTCACCTCCGACCACCCCCGACCTTCTTGAGCGTCTCTCTGTAACCGCTGTGAGCTCCACTCTTCTTCCCCCTCTCCCCGTGGTCCCTCTCGTCCGTTAGCTCCGTCTCCGCCATGGCCGAGCCCCTGTCTCCGCTGCACGTCGTTGTCGCCGTGGCCATAGCTCATGCTAGTAGCAGCCGAGCACGTCAACGTGCTCGCGGTCCTCCCAGGTAGCCTGTGCGCCACTTCGTTTAAGTTAGAACGCCCCGCAAGCTCGCGCCCGTGCACGCCCGTAGCACCGCCGACGCCATTGTCGCCGGTGTGCTCGCTCCCGACCACCCCGGCGACCCCCGAGACCACCCACGGATGCGCGCTGCCGCCAGCAACCCAACGCAACCAACGGCGCCTCGAACGGTGGCCTGTAGCGAGCGCTACGTCGTCTCCGGCGAGCTCGGCCATCGGCGGCTTAACGTCGGTGGTTAGCGCTGATGTGGCGCGTCATGAGCGCTAAGCTAATGACCCCCCTGGCCCTATGACAGTGGGGCCCGCCCATATAATTAGTCCGATTAATTAAAACTGCTTAGGATTAGTTTCATACCCAGGGACCCCACGTGTCAGTTTTGACCGTGTCCAGTCAGCATTGACTGGGCCCGCTGGTCAGTGACACTGGCTAGCTCGGCCTGAGTACAAAAAGTATTCCGGCACTGTTTCGGATAATGTTTCAGATAATTCGAATTTATTGATTTAAATAATTCCAGAAATTAATAAAAACTTTGAAAAATCATATAAAATAAACCGTAACTCGGATGAAAATAATTTATATATGAAAAACGATCAGAAAAATATGTAGAATCCGAATATCCTATCCACATACCTGCCACACCCCTCTAACATACCGAACATGGAACTTTTTGCCCGTTTCCGGTAGATGAATAGTGCATGACCTCAGATAAATAATTCCAAATAAATTACTAAATTAACTAAAGTAGTTAGAGATGCAATATATCACCCCTGCATATCATTTAGGCATGTCATGCATAGTGATCGCATTTGAATGCTTGTATTTATCTGTTTCCTCCCCCTCTTCTCTCCGGTAGACCCCGAGACCGACGTTGCCCCCGAGGACTGCTACGTCACCGACGATCCTTCTTCCCCCTTCAGCAGAGCTTCCATGCAAGCAAAACCCCCTTGATCATCCAGATATCGCCCATTCTTTCTCTCTTATGCGTGCATTAGAATTGCCCCTGCTACTGTTCCGATAGCTCCTATTCTGATGCATAGCCTGTTGTTGTCGCCTGCTATTGGTACATCGCCTGCTATCCTATTATGCTTAGTTAGGTATGATATGTCTCATCTGTGGCCCTTCACCCTTGTCTGTTGCCATGCTTGATATCGGGCCGTGATCACTCTGGGTGATGATCACGGAAATGTTTACATTACTATCATACTTAAACTGTTAAACTCGGGCTGGCCCCAAGGGTGCCCGCGAGAGAATAATGTTAAAGACGGGTCGGCTCCAAGAGCACCCGCGAGCCGTGTATTACCAAGTCGGAGCGACAGGAACCCTGTTCGTCTCTGCGAGTTACTAAATACGCCTAACGGATTTGGGTATTTGATCTGAGTTGGCCACTGGCCTATACGCACTACCACCACGTGGGATAATGGTTTAATGGGGCCCTCTACGCCGTATGTATCAGCCGAAAGCTCTGTCAGACGTCCAGTTCAGCATTGTGGCCGGGTCGGATCGGCGCCCCAAAGGTGGTGCCTGGATCCACCTTGCGCACAACGACCCGGAGTGCACAGGGCGATGGCCCAAGACCCCTGAGCGCTTAGGATGTAGACCGGCGGGGACCTCTCTGTTGAGCCTAGGTAGGGCTGTGGTGTGTCGATCAGCTGAGGCCGGGCATGACCCGGAAAAGTGTGTCCGGCTAGAGTTAATCGAGCGTGTTGGGTAACAGTAGTGCACCCCTGTAGGGAAGTGATCTATTCGAATAGCCGTGTCCACGGTAACAGGACGCTCGGAGTTGTATCCTGATCTGCTACAACTACAAATGGATACTGTTACATTGATAAACTGCGACTACCGCTCTCGGGATCACTTTCTCGCAGGGAAGTCGAGGAAGGATCCCAGGGCATTACTACTATATGATTGTATGATTGATGATATATATATTACTACTCTACTCTCTTCTGATGCTGCAAGAATTGCTTCAAGATGCTAGTCTTCGATAGGCTAGGCCTCTCCCCCCATCTGTTCTGGCATTTCTGCAGTTTAGTCCAAAGATATAGCCCCATTCCTTGGATACCAATGCATACTTAGCATAGTTCTGATGTCAGTCTTGCGAGTACTTTGGATGAGTACTCACGGTTGCTTTGCTATTATTTTTCCCCCATACCCGATTGTTGTATTCAGATGCTGGAGCCTAGGAGCAGGAGTTCCCCGGAGGAGCCTACTACGACGTGGAGATCCCCGACGACCAGGAGTAGTTCGGAGGCCCTAGGCAGGAGGCCTTCGCCTTTTCGATCAATGTCGCTGTTATGCTAGCCTTCTTAAGGCACCCTTGTTTAACTTTGTGTCTGTACTCAGATACTTTTGTTTCCGCTGATGCTTGTATGACTCGAGCTTTTGTATTCGAGCCCTCGAGGCCCTTGGCTTGTAATATAAAGCTTGTATTATTTTATTTTTGTGTTTAGAGTTGTGTTGTGATATCTTCCCGTGAGTCCTTAGGCTTGATCGTGTGCATTTGCGTGTATGATTAGTGCACGATTAAGTCGGGGCGTCACAGTTGAGGAGCAACCATTTGTGCTTCCGGTCGAGATGAAAATACCCCGAACAAGCCCCTCAAAGGATTACTTTCCATAGTGACAAGTAACAATAAATTTCAGCACGTAATATAAATGTTTCCTTACCAAATTCCACTTACCAAAGGCGCTTCACTCCCCGGCAGCGGCGCCAGAAAAGAGTCTTGATGACCCACAAGTATAGGGGATCAATCATAGTCCTTTAGATAAGTAAGAGTGTCAAACCGAACGAGGAGCAGAAGGAAATGACAAGCGGATTTCAGCCAGGTATTTTCTGTAAGCACTGAAATTATCGGTAACGAGTAGTTTGATAGCAAGATAATTTGTAACAAGTAACAAGTAGTAAAGGTAACAAAGAGTGCAGCAAGGTGGCCCAATCCTTTTTGTAGCAAAGGATAAGCCGGAACGAACTCGTATAATAAGCAAAGCGTTCTCGAGGACACATGGGAATTTCATCTAGTCCCTTTCATCATGTTTGTTTGATTCACGTTCGCTACTTTGATAATTTGATATGTGGGTGGACCGGTGCTTGGGTGCTGTTCTTACTTGAACAAGCCTCCCACTTATGATTAACCCCTCTCGCAAGCATCCGCAACTACGAAAGAAGAATTAAGATAAATCTAACCATAGCATTAAACATATGGATCCAAATCAGCCCCTTACGGAATAGCGCATAAACTAGGGTTTAAGCTTCTGTCACTCTAGCAACCCATCATCTAATTACTACTCCACAATGCATTCCCTTAGGCCCAAAGATGGTGAAGTGTCATGTAGTCGACGTTCACATGACACCACTAAGAGAATCAACAACATACATATCATCAAAATATCGAACGAATACCAAATTCACATGATTACTTATGACAAGATTTCTACCATGTCCTCAAGAACAAAAGTAACTACTCACAAATCATATTCATGTCCAAGATCAGAGGGGTATTGAATAGCATAATAGATCTGAACATATAATCTTCCACCAAATAAACCAACTAGCATCAACTACAAGATGTAATCAACACTACTAGCAACCCACAGGTACCAATCTGAGGTTTTGAGACAAAGATTGAATACAAGAGATGAACTAGGGTTTGAGATGAGATGGTGCTGGTGAAGATGTTGATGAAGATTGGTCCTCCCACGATGAGAGGGTTGTTGGTGATGTCGATGGCTTTGATTTCCCACTCCCGGAGGGAAGTATCCCCGGCGGAATCGCTCCGCCGAAGTGCAAAAGTGCTCCTGCCCAAGTTCCCTCTCAAGACGGCGGCGCCCTGTCCCAAAAATCTTCTCCTTATTTTTTCTAGGGCAAATGGGCTTATATACCAGAAAATGGACACCGGAGGCTGGCCAGGGGCCCCACAAGCCACCAAGGCGCCCCCCCTGGCGCGCCCTGGTGCCTCGTGGGCACCTGGGTGGCCCCCTCTGGTACTTCTTTTCTCCAGTATTTTTCATTTATTCTAAAATAAATCTCCGTGAAATTTCAGCTTATTTGGAGATGTGCAGAATAGGTATCTCTGACATAGCTTTTTCAGGTCCAGAATTCCAGCTGCCGGTAACCTCCCTCCTTATGTAAATCTTGCATATTAAGAGAGAAAAGGCATCAGAATTACTCCACAAAGTGTTATATTGATTAAAAACACTATAAATAACAGTAGGAATACATGATGCAAAATGGACGTATCAAGGCCATGTGGCGAGCTGCGGTTGGCTGGGTGGTGTGCGCTGCGGAGCGAAGCGGCAGACGACCGAAGCATAAGGGTTTCGGCGGCTGAGGTGGCTAATAGAAGAAAACCGTGGGCCGGTTTGATCTAAACCGAGAAAACCGATCTAAACCGTTTTAATAAAAAAAGCTAACTCTTTGATAGATCTAATCTGGACCGTTAAACGAAGATCGAACGGAGATGGGCGGTGGCGGCTTACAGTGGAGATGACGGCGGCGAGGGCGGCGAGGGTGCGGACGGTGGCGGTGTTCCGGCGGTCGTCGGTGGCGGTGGCGAGGTCCAGGCGATGAGGCGGAGCGAGGCAAACTCGGCGGTGGTTTCAGCGGTGCTTGGGGACGTCAGACGGCGGCATGGCGAAGTGACGGAGCTCCGGTGAACTACGCGAACTCCGGCGGCTCAGGTGAGCTCGAGGCGGCGTCTGTAGATGAAGAGAAGGGGCGCAACCATGTCAAAAAGATGCGCAAGGCCAAGGGAAACCGATGGGATGAAAAGAAGAGGCTCGGGAAGGTCTACCGGCGGCGATTTCGACGGCGGACGACTTCGGCTCTGGCGAGATCGGTTTTGTGAGGGCGAACTCTGTGGAGAGCTTTGGCGTGGGTTTTTGGAGGGGATCGAGAGAGGGGAGTCGTGGGTATTTATAGGACATCTTCGTGGGAGAGGGGAAAGCCTCAGGATAGAATCCCGAACGGGATTTGAACTTGGGCGGCGAGCTCGTGGCGGAGGCGGACTCCAGGCGCGGCGTGGGGAGGAAGAAAGGAGTGGGGCCCGACGGTCAGTGTCCGCGGGGAGAGGGGAGAGGCAGCGGGCGACCGAGCGCTTAGCGCTTCGGCGCGCGAGAGAGAGGCCATGGGCCGCTGCGCTAGCTGGGCCGGTTGGTGCGCGCTAGCCTGGCCGGCCGGAATTTGTTTTTTTTAACAAAACCTTTTTCTGTTTTCTATTTTCAGAAATACCAAAGCACAAAAAATACAAAGTAGACTAAATATAAAAAATTCCAGAAAAAATCACATAATTATTTGGCAATATATAGAGCAATGTGAACTTTATTCTGGCCTAAATGCAATATTTTTAAAATAAATATTTTTGCTATGCTAATAAAATTTGCATTAAAATAATTTGCAAATAAATCCAAATAAATATATTTTGATTTCAAATTCAATTTCCAATATTTCCTTTCTGTTTTTGAAGAAGTCCTTTTATCTTCTCTCTTTATTTTATTTTTGAAATAATGGAAATGAATTTAGTGAAACTAAATTTGATCCAAATTCCAAATTTTGAATTTAAGGAACTTTCAAAAGAATGGATTTAGGGAAACTTCCAACTCTCTCTTTTGGTCCTTGAGTTGCGCAAAGTTTCTTGGATCAGTTTCAAATGAAAACAAAAGGAGGGAAAAATGCATAAATCATGGATGCATATGAATGATCTATTTATAAACATTCAAATTGAAAATTGGGATGTTACACCTCTCTTCATGTTGAGATTGCTATTGTTTCTTTCTTCATCCTTGCATATGCTAGATACTCGTTGTCTTGATAATTTGTTTGCTTATAAAATGCCTATGCATAGGAAGTATGTTAGACTCAAATGTGTTTGTCGCATGTTTTATGATTCTCTCTTTGTGTTTCAATTATTATCTTTCATGTGAGCATCATTGAAATCTCAAGCCTATCTTAATGGCTATAAAGAAAGAGCTTGTTGGGAGGCAACCCAATGAATAAAATAAAATTTTAGTTTTACCTTCTATTCTTGTGTGTTTACACAATTATAGCCTCTGTTATGATTGTGTTTTTATCTTTTAATTAGTGTTTGTGCCCAGTAATGCCATTGGGATGATTTGGATGATAGTATAATTGATGTTGTTTTAAAACAGAAACTTTTGCGTCTAGTACTGGAATTTTAGTTTTTTTCTGGAACGTCAGAACCTTATGAATTTTTGACAAACTATTTATATATGAATTTCCCACGTTGTCCTAATTTTTCAGAATTTTTGGAGTTACAGAAGTATGAGGTTAATTCAGATCTTTACAGACTGTTCTGTTTTAGACAGATTCTGTTTTTGTTGCATAGTTTCCTTATTTTGATGAATCTATGGATCGTATCGGGGGGTATGAGTCATGGAGAAGTTGGAGTACAGTAGCATTATGCCAATATTAAATATGAATCAATTTACAACAGTACCTAAAGTTTAAGGTTTGTTTGTTATACTAACGGATCTCACGAGGTTTCTGTTGAGTTTTGTGTCCTGAAGTTTTCAAGTTTTGGGTGAGACTACGATGGATAAAGGAATAAGGAACAGCAAGCGCCTAAGCTTGGGGATGCCCAAGGCACCCCAAGGTACTATTCAAGGAAGACTCAAGCGTCTAAGCTTGGGGATGCCCCGGAAGGCATCCCCTCTTTCGTCTACAATCTATCGGTAACTCACTTGGAGCTATATTTTTATTCATCACATGATATGTGTTTTACTTGGAGCGTCTTGTGATATAGTTTGTTTGCTTTTGTTTGCTTTTGTTTGCTTTTTAGTTTGTCACAATCATCTTTGTTGAACACACCTTTTTGAGAGGGACACACATTATTCATGATTTGTTAGAATACTCTATGTGCTTCACTTATATCTTTTGAGCTAGGCAGTTGCTCTAGTGCTTCACTTATATCTTTTAGAGCACATCGGTTGTTATATTTTAAAGAAATAGTTACACTCTCATGCTTCACTTATATATTTTTGAGAGTCTAATGAATAGCAATGGTAATATGCACAGGTTATGAATTTGGTCCTAATATGATAGGTATTCAAGAGGGATATAATAAAAACTTTCATGTAGATCACTGAATATGATAAGTTTGATTCCTTGAAATAGTTTTGAGATATTAAGATGGTAATATGTGGGAGGTGCTAGTAGATAATTGTGGTTTAGTAAGAATATTGGTGTTAAGGTTTGTGATTCCCGAAGCATGCACGTATGATCTGTCGTTATGCTAAGAAGTTGGAGCATAATTTATTCTTGATTGTCTACCTTACGAGTGGCGGTCGGGGACGAGCGATGGTCTTTTCCTACCAATCTATCCCCCTAGGGGCATGCGTAGTAGTACTTTGCTTCGAGGGCTAATAAACTTTCGCAATAAGTATATGAGTTCTTTATGACTAATGTGAGTCCATGGATTATACGCACTCTCACCTTTCCGCAATTTGCTAGCCTCTTCGGTACCGTGCATTGCCGGCCTTTCTCACATCGAGAATTGGTGCAAACTTTGCCGGTGCATCCAAACCCCGTGATATGATACGCTCTATCACACATAAGCCTCTTTATATCTTCCTAAAAACAGCCACCATACCTACCTATCATGGCATTTCCATAGCCATTCCGAGATATATTGCCATGCAACTTTCACCGTTCCGTTTTTATGACACATATCGTCATTGTCATATTGCTTTGCATGATCATATAGCTGACATAGTATTCGTGGCTCAGCCGCCGTTCATCATTTTTATACATGTTACGCAAGTATCATTGCACATCCTGGTACACTGCCAGAGGCATTCATATAGAGTCATATTTTTGTTCTAGTTTCGAGTTGTAATTTTCTTTTGAGTTGTAAGTAAATAGAAGTATGATGATCATCATTATTAGAGCATTGTCCCAGTGAGGAAATAAAAAAAGGGAGGCCAAAAAGAGACCACGAAAAAAGAGGCCAAAAAGAGCCCACAAATATATATATATATATATATATATATATATATGAGAGAGAGAAAAAGAGAGAAGGGGCAATGTTACTATCCTTTTTCCATACTTGTGCTTCAAAGTAGCACCATGTTTTTCATATAGAGAGTCTCCTGTTTAGTCACTTTCATATACTAGTGGGAATTTTTCATTATAGATCTTGGCTTGTATATTCCGATGATGGGCTTCCTCAAATGCCCGAGGTCTTCATGAGTAAGCAAGTTGGATGCACACCCACTTAGTTTTCATGTTGAGCTTTCATACACTTATAGCTCTTAGTGCATCAGTTGCATGGCAATCCCTACTCCTTGCATTGACATCAATTGATGGGCATCTCCATAGCCCGTTGATTAGCCTCGTCGATGTGAGACTATCTTCTTATTTTTGACTTCCCCTTACTGATCTCTACCACCACACTCTATTCCACCCATAGTGCTATATCCATGGCTTGCGCTCATGTATTGCGTGGGGGTTGAAAAAGCTGAAGCGCGTTAAAAAGTATGAACCAATTGCTCGGCTTGTCATTGGGGTAGTGCATGATAAATATTTTGTGTTAAGAAGATGGAGCATGACAGGATTATATGATTTTGTAGGGATAACTTTCTTTAGCATTTTTATTTTGAAAGACATGATTGTTTGTTAGTATGCCTGAGTATTGATGTCTTTATGTCAAACTATAGACTATTGCTTTGAATTATTCAGATCTTATTATTCATACCGTAAGAGAAAGATTACATGATGAAACATGTAAGGTAGCATTCCACATCAAAAATTCTGTTTTTATCATTTACCTACTCGAGGACGAGCAGGAATTAAGCTTGGGGATGCTTGATACGCCTCCAGCGTATCTATAATTTTTGATTGTTCCATGCTATTATAGTATCAATCTTGGATGCTTATATGTGCAATTATATAACATTTTTTGGGACTAACCTATTAACCTAGTGCCCAGTGCCAGTTGCTGTTTTCTGCTTGTTTTTGGTTTTTCAGGAAATCAGTACCAAACGAAGTCCAAATGCCACGAAACTTTTTGGAGATTTTTTTCTGGACAAAAGAGACCCTGGAGACTTGGAGAGGAGGCCAGAAGGTTCACGAAGCCTCCACAAGGCAACAGGGCGCGGCCCCAGGGGGGCGCCCTGATGCCTTGTGGGGCCCTCGTGGCTCCGTTTGACCTAATTCCACTTCTATAAATTCTCAAATATTGGGAAACCAACAGAGAGCCACCCCGAATAACTTTTACACCGCCGCAAGCCTCTGTTCTTCCGTGATCCCATCTGGAGGCCTTTTCCGGTACTCTGCTGGAGGGGGAATCGATCACGGAGGGCTTCTACATCAACCTTGCTGCCCTTTCGATGATGTGTGAGTAGTTTACCACAGACCTACGAGTCCATAGCTAGTAGCTAGATGGCTTCTTCTCTCTCTTTGATCTTCAATACCATGTTCTCCTCGATGTTCTTGGAGTTCTATCCGATGTAATCTTCTTTTGCGGTGTGTTTGTTGGGATCCGATGAATTGTGAGTTTATGATCAGATTATTCATGAGAAATATTTGAATCTTCTCTGAACTCTTTTATGCATGATTGTTATAGATTTGTATTTCTCTCCGATCTATCGATTTGGTTAGGCCAACTAGATTGGTTTATCTTGCAATGGGAGAGGTGCTTTGTGATGGGTTCAATCTTGCGGTGCTCAATCCCAGTGACAGAAAGGGACATGACACATATTTGTATTGTTGCCATTAAGGATAAAAAGATGGGGTTTAATCATATTGCTTGAGTTTACTTTGTCTACATCATGTCATCTTTCTTAAGGCGTTACTCTGTTTCATACTTAATACCCTAGATGCATGTTGGATAGCGGTCAATGGGTGGAGTAATAGTAGCAGATGCAGGCAGGAGTCGGTCTACTTGTCGAAGACGTGATGCCTATATACATGATCATTGCCATGAATCCATCATAATTATTTGCTTCTCTATCAATTGCCCAACAATAATTTGTTAACCCACCGTATGCTAAGTGTTCGAGAGAGAAGCCTCTAGTGAAAACTATGGCCCCTGGGTCTACTTTTATCATACATTAAAATCAAAAATACCTTGCTGCAATTTATTTACTTTTATTTTATTTAGTATTTTAGTTTATCTATCTACCACTATCAGAATTAATCCTTGCAAATAACCGCTAAGAGGATTGACAACCATCTTGTTTGCGTTGGGTGCAAGTGTTTGCTTTTGTGTGTGCAGGTGCGCTTAACGGGATTTTGCTTGGTTCTCCTACTGGATTAATAACCTTGGTTCTTAACTGAGGGAAATACTTATATGTACTATACTGCATCATCCTCTCCTCTTCGGGGAAATACCAACGCAGTCTACAAGTAGCAAGGTACTTGATAGGTTTTGATGATGTCTCCCCGACAACGGCGCCAGAAATTCTTCCTACTACTTGTGAGCTGCGTTGGGATTTTCCCCGAAGAGGAGAGGAGATGTAGTACAGTAGAGATAAGTATTTCCCTCAGTGAGAACCAAGGTTATCAAACCAGTAGGAGAATCACGCAAAGCCTCGTGAACAGCACATGCACACACAAAAGCAAATACTTGCACCCAACGCGGGCAAGAGGGTTGTCAATCCCCTTGAACTCGTTACTTGCAAGGATTAAATCTTGTAGTGGTAGATAGATAAATTGCAAAACAAAATAAAAGTAAATAAATTGCAGCAAGTATATTTAGGTTTTCTTTTTATATTTAAAGTAGACCCGGGGGCCATAGTTTTCACTAGAGGCTTCTCTCTCGAACACATAGCATACGGTGGGTAGACAAAAAACTGTTAGGCAATTGATAGAAAAGTGCATAGTTATGATGATATTCAAGGCAATGGTCATGTATATAGGCATCACGTTCGAGACAAGTAGACCGACTCCTGCCTGCATCTACTACTATTACTCCACCCATTGACCGCTATCCAGCATGCATCTAGGGTATTAAGTTAATGAAAACAGAGTAACGCCTTAAGCAAGATGACATGATGTGATGTAGACAAAGTAAACCCAATCAATATGAATAAACCCCATCGTTTTACCCTTAATGGCAACAATATAAATATGTGTCTTGTCCCCTACTTTGTCACTGGGATATAGAGCACTGCAAGATTGAACCCATTACAAAGCACCTTTCCCGTTGAACATAAATCAATCTAGTTGGCCAAACCAAACGGATAGATCAGAGAGAAATACAAAGCTATAACAATCACGCATAATAAAGTTCATAAAAGACTCAAGTACTTCTCATGAATATTCAGATCATAAACCCACAATTCATCGGATCCCAACAAACACACCGCAAAAGAAGATTACATCGAATAGAACTCCAAGAAGATTGAGGAGAACATTGTATTGAAGATCAAAGAGAGAGAAGAAGCCATCTAGCTATTAGCTATGGACCCGTAGGTAGGTGGTGAACTACTCACGCATCATCGGTAGGGTAGCAAGGTTGATGTAGAAGCCCTCCATGATCGAGTCCCCCTCCAGCAGAGTACCGAAAAAGGCCTCCAGATGGGATCGCGGAAGAACAGAAGCTTGCGGCGGCGGAAAAGTTATTTGGGGTGGCTCTCTATTGGTTTCCCAATATTTGAGAATTTATAGAAGTAGAATTAGGTCAAACGGAGCCACATGGGGCCCACAAGGTAATAGGACGCGCCCCCCTGGGCACGCCTTGTTGCCTTGCCGTCTCCTCATTTGTCCTCTGGTCTCCCCCCGAAGCTCTTTTGTCTAGAAAAAAATCATCCAAAAGTTTCATAGCGTTTGGACTCCGTTTGGTACTGATTTTCTGGAAAACCAAAAACAAGTAGAAAACAACAACTGGCCCTAGGCACTAGGTTAATAGGTTAGTCCCAAAAAATGATATAAAATAGCATATAAAACATCCAAGATTGATAATATAATAGCATGGAACAATAAAAAATTATAGATACGTTGGAGACGTATCAGGAGGAGATTAGAACCACATTGGGCTTCTAATTATGAGGATTAGAGGATCTAGGTCTAGCTCTAATTGATCAACTAGGACCAAATAGAACTAGAACTAGAGGAGGTCCAAAACTTGTGTGTCAAAAGTGCCCAAAACCTCTAGTATATATAGGTTGGAGGAGAGGGAGGGGGCGCCATAAGGTGGAGTGAAACCTACCCCTTTTGGCCGGCCAAGGGGGGGTTTCCCACTCCAATTCGGCCTCCCCTTGGCCTCAAAAAAGGCTAATGGGGGCGCCTCCCCTATTGGGCCCTTCTGGCCCAATTCTCCTTCCACCACTTGGCCTTTTAAGGCCCGTTGATATTTAATTAAATATAAAAGCCTCCTAACTATTATTAGAGCCTTTTATTATTAATTTAACATCTCCGGAAACATTTTCCAACTATATATTATTTATCGGTAATACCCGGTATTGCTCGATAAACTCTGAAACCCTTCCAGTGACCCCGAAACGCTTCTGGTTCCTCTCGAAACTATTTCGAATATCAGTGAAACCATTTCACAAATATTTCCTCGTTACTCCCATCCTACTACCACTCAACAGATCATGATTACCTTAAGCTTGTGACCCTGTAGGTTCGGTAAAACATAGACATGAACAAAATCCCTTTTGTTCAATGACCGATAGCGAAACCGTGGACATCCATATTGATCCCTATGAGTACACGAATGACATTCGGATGAACCTTTGGTTATCATGTGCTGTTCCCTTTGCTTCACGATACTTCACAAAACCCAAGGTCAGATATATCGGTATCCTCTTGAGACACATGCTCACTATACCGGTCTCCTCATTACTGGTTTTGTTCTTCTTTCTCGTTGACATGTTCCAACATCCCCATGACCTAGTCACCTATGTATGGCAAGACGATGATGGATGCCATCACACCGAGAGGGCCCTAAGAATATCTTTGCATCATCGGTGGAGCAAATCCCACTCTCGAGCTATCTAGTCCCTTGTCAAACTTTTCGATGAACCTGTAAGTTGTCATTATGTTCACCGTGTTACAGATGACGTTTGAGCAACCCCAAAGTCCACCGTATAGTAAGAAGTGACTATGATACTCTCATGGTCTAAGAAACTAAATCACACATTAACACTTCATGTTATAACAATTGACTACTGACGATAGTTTGTTTCATAATTAACACTTCGTGTTATAACACTACGATACTCTCATGGTCTAAGAAACTAAATTCAGCTCTACCACCATCAGCCATAGTTTGTTGAAGAAATCACAGAGATCAATGAGTGTGTTTCTTATGTCTATGTCCATCATATTCCTGATGGCCACCAGGAGGATTTGTGTCAACATTACGTGGCAATCATGTGACTTCATGTGCGCCAACTTCATTTTACCAGGGCTCACATCCACGAGACTTCTAATGTTTGCGGAGTAGGAAGAGGGTGTCTTAATTGACAACAAATAGTCGAAGAACTCTTTTGCTTCTTGTGGAGTGAAATTGTAACTCTGGCGAACGTGAAGCAATTTCTCCTCATCTTCTGCTTCAGTCATGCGGTTTGGTTGATCACCAAGCATATCGAGTCGTGCACCGTCACCATCCTTTGTTTTGCCTTTAATCTTGAGCAGAGTACCAAGGATGCTTTCACACACGTTCTTCTCTACATGCATGACATTGATGCAGTGATGTACACTTAGAAACTCCCAGTAAGATAATTGCCAGAACACCGATTTCTTCTTAAACACTTGCTCCTTGGGTATTAGTTTCGACGACGAACCGGGTCCCTTGCCAAGCACAACATTAATTTTTTTATCCATGCGGTGGACCTCCTTCCCAGAATAAGGTCTTGGGCCCAAAGCTGCCTATGCTATACCATCAAATTCTACTTTCATCTTTTGGTATGTGTGACTTTTATCTAAGTACCTACGATGACGCAAATACACAGTTTTGCACGAGTTGGGAAGAAATCTACTCGATGTCCTATCCATGCATGTGACACATCCTACTTCTCCCTTTGTTTTCTGGCCCGATGTTTTGCCTAATGCTGGCATATCTTGAATGGTGTGCAGCAGCAATGCATGTAGCTGGGAAAACTGTTTTTTGTAAGCATCATAACATGTTACACCAGGCTTTTTCCACAATGTCAGTAGTTCTTCTACCAGTAGCTAAAAGTAAATGTCGATGTCATTTCTAGGTTGCTTCGGGCCTTGGATAATCATTGACATCATGATGTATTTTTTATTCATACACAACCAAGGAGCAAGGTTATATATGCACAGAAGCACCGGCCATGTGCTGTGTTGGGTGCTCATATCGCCAAATGGATTCATTCCGTCAGTACACTCCCTGGGCCTTATATTTCTAGGATCCTTGGCAAAGTCTTCAAAATTGTTGTCTATTAAGTCCCACTGAGCCTCATCTTTGGGGTGCCTCATATATTTATCCACAGTTCGCTCATCATGATGCCACCGCAACCTTTTTGCCTCTCTAGGCTTTGCAAACAAATGCTTCAACCTTGGAATAATAGGCATGTACCAAACAACCTTGAACGGGATTCCTGTCTTGATCTCATCGTACGTTTTGTACTTGTCCTTTGCTCTCCTGCGCTTGTATCGTGGATGCTTGCATATGCGACATGAACGCAAATTTTTGTAGTCACCGCGGTACAACATACAATCATTCACACAAGCGTGTATCTTCTGGACTTCAAGTTCCAACGGGCAAACAACTTTCTTTGCTTCGTTCATGCTTTTGGGGAGCACATTATCTTCTGGAAGAATGTCTTTGAAAAGACCTAACAAGTCTGTGAAGTCCTTGTTTGATAGACCGCTTTCTGCTTTAAATCTGAGAAGCGCCAGTGTGCCACTCTACTTGAAATATTTCTTGTTGCAACCTGCATACAAATCTTTCTCGGAGTCTACCTTAATGGTTGGCAGATCCTTGTACCCAACCATTTCTTTATATGGGCCCTGGAAATCTGCAATCATAGCAGAAAAATCTGGCATACCATCAAGGTCGTCGGTGTCGTATGCATCGCAACCTTGGTTTTTCTATGGGGGATTTGGCATGTCTCTGTTCCATTTGTAGCTTGACGTCTGAGCCCCGAGGTTAAATTCAACATCCATGTGACTCTGATCGGGGTTTGGCATCTCTCCACCCTGGTCACCTTCATCCATGACCGGCTCTTCGCCGTGTCTAGTCCAACGTGTATATCCATCCATGAATCCCCGCTTGTATAAGTGGTACTCGACCTCCATAATTGGATGTGACTTTGTATTGGTACAATCCAGGCATGGACAGAGGATGTAATATTCTTCAGCAACTCTCCTCTTTGTTCGTTTAGCCAAAGTCATGAACTCCTAAATGCCACCCCTAAACTGTAAGGATGTTCGATCCTTCATCCATTGAGATCATTCCATCTGCACACACGAGGGGTAATTAAAAAACATTAACAAATGGATTAATGGATGCCCAAAGATGCATGAATAAATCACAATATTTTATTTTCATAATTTACGGAGGTCGCTTCATATTTTTATCCACCATGCAATGACACAAATTAATGACCAGTCAATTTAAACGTACAGTACTACCCTTATGAGTTGAATACCTTAATTAAGCCACTCAATGAAAATATACCTTAATTAATTAGCCGCGTGGCGACCTCCACCCAGCAGATAGAGCAGCGTGTAGCCGCGGCACGTCGAGACAGTAGGGTCGAGGAGCAGCTCTTAGTGGGGCAACCGCCTGAAGTTCGAGTTCCACTATACCGCCATCGACCGCGAGGGATGTGCTCCAATCACGCCGCCGCCGACCTCGAGGGTTGAGCTCCTCCTATCTCCCGCCGCTGACCAAGGATTGACCTCCTACCACGCAGCCACTGCCGACCGATCGAGGATTGACCTCCTATCTGGTAGCCGCCACCGCCCCCATCTCTATCCGCAGAGCGGCTGTTTTTATGTTTTTGACGGGTATTCATAGAGCGGCTGTTTACCCTAAGTATTAACTCAATTATTGCATCCCATATGTACCGGGTAGTACATCACATACAGTTATGTTACGGGAACCGTGTCTCACGCACATTGTCATCTCACACGATTTGGTGTGGAAATCGTGTGTGAAGTTGTAATATCGAACACAAACAATATGTACAAACCATGTGCCGTATACTACAGAGTGCGATAAGTAGTTCCCCGACCATTATCAGATCCTCACAGTTTCCCCATTTCCCCCAAATCCCTAGATAGCCTCCAAATTCCCAGCCCCCAAATTCCCTCACGTGGCACTGACATTGGGGGAATGCGGACGAGTGGTGCTGATGGTTTCGGTCCGGCTGCTCCGACTCGTATCGCTGCTCTCGGCAGCGCGATGGGCGGCGGCGCCACGACGGCGGTTGTCGGGCCCATGGAACCCGGGGTATCCAGGCCCGTCTGCCTTTGGCCCAGGGCGCAACGCCTGACATGGGGCCAGCAGGCCGTCACCACCGAGCTTCTCACCAAGACCCCTCATGAGGCCCTGGCCTCCTGAGGCCCCCTCCTCAGGAAGTGGCGAGTAATTCTCAGCACCACCATCAACGGCCTCGCGAGGCCCTCTCACGAGGCGGCTTCCTGAGGTGGCCTCCCGAGGCCCCCTCCCGCAGGTGTTCGGGACGAAAGCCGTTCGGCGTGCCGCGCGGTCTGGGGCCCATCACGTGGGTGACGCGCGCGGCGACGAGCAGCAGCAGAGGCCGCGCCAGCAGGCGCGGATGAAGATGGTTTCCTCTTTCGTGTTAAGGGAGCAGGGCCAGCTATCTACTCTCCAAAGCAACCCCAAAGGTTGCCCGATTGGCGAAGGAAGACCAAGACGACGGGCACACGGGACGAAGGTCATCACCGAGCCCACCGGCGCGTCATGGATCATGCTTTGGCAGGCGAAGACCACCTTTAGTCAGGATTGCCTGAGCGCCTGTCCCCTTTCAAAATCGCCAAGTGTGGCAACCCTTCCCGCCTAAGTTTTGAGGGGGAAGAGGACCAAGGCCGATAAAAAGGGCAGTGCTGCCATTGTAGAGGAGAGGCTCTCTGGCTAGGCCCCCCGAGATTGATTCCTTCATCTCCTACCTTGTATGCAAGCACTCTCTTGCCCCTGGCAAACCCAACCACAAGCAGGAGTAGGGTCTTACACCGCAAGGTGGCCCGAACCTGGGTAAACCGCTGAGTCCTCGCCCCGTCCCTCACTAGCGCGCTCTCGCCGTAGCCTCACCGTAGCTTAGCCATGGTAGGAGACGAAGCGGTAGAAGGAGCTCACCCCAGTGTTCGAACCTTTGGGTCCCCGGAGCCTCAACTTCCGACATTTGGCACGCCAGGTAGGGGTGTGCTACCGTTCTTCTGCTCCGCCCTCAGCTCCACCAACCGCATGGACGACGCACTTCGCGAGCGCGCCGAGCGCAGGGCTGGCCGCGTGGCTCAGACAGAGCCGGTGGCCCGCGGCAATTGCCGCCGCCCCGAAGCCGAGGCTGCTGCCGCCACCGACCCCGCTGCCCGCGAGCAGCAGGACTCCTCCCTGCACCCCTCCGTGCGGGCGGACGGGCGCACCGCCATGGCCTCCTCCCTCGCTCACCGTGGGCCGCCGAACCCACAGGCCGCGCTGCTCATGGCGCGTGAGCTGCTCCACTACCGTCCGGATGACGCCGGCTATGACGCCTGGCTTGGCCGCATCACGGAGCTCATCAACGTCGCCGGGGACGCTCCGGCGCCTTATCACTCGCTCCGCCCTGCGCCGTCTCGTGCTGGGGACCTGGCGCACGGCGCTCCCCCGCCGCCTCCTCTGCGCGACGAGCGCGCCGGGCTCGTGAGCCGTCCCGCGGCGCGTCCCCGCCAGACCGAGACGAAGCCAGCTGCCAGATCATCCGCCGCGTGCCCCCCAACGCGCGAGTGCTCCTCGAGCGGCAGCGCCAGTGCCAGGACCAGGCCGTTCAGGACGTTGCAGCGGCCGGGCGTCAAAACCGCGCCGCCCTCGCTGGCGGCGTCCCCTCGAGTGGCGTGGGCTGCCGTGCCTTCACCCGTGAGCTGCGTCGCGTGGTCTGGCCCGCGAAGTTCAAGCCTGAGCTGCCGCCACGCTACGATGGCACCCCCAACCCCACAGAGTTCCTCCAGCTCTATGCGCTGAGCATCGAGGTGGCGAACGGCGGCGACAAGGTCATGGCGAACTGGTTCCCCATGGCCCTCAAGGACGGCCCGCGCTCTTGGCTCATGAACCTCCCCGAGGCTTCCATCTCGTCGGGGGCCGACCTCTGCAGCCAGTTCATCGCCAACTTCAAGGGCACACAGGACCGCTCCCTCACCATCAACGACCTGCGGCGTGTTCGGCAGCGCCCAGACGAGACCCTCCGCAAGTACATCCAGCGCTTCAGTCAGGTGCGCAACAAGATCCCGCATGCCTCCGACGCGGCCATCATCTCTGCGTTCTCCACCGGCGTCACAGAAGTCAAGATGCGTGAGAAGCTCTCCATCAACGGTGAGCTCGACTCCGTGCTCGAGCTGCTCGACCTTGCCGACAAGTGCACCAAGGCTGAAGAAGGCCGCCTCTTCGTCCACAACGACCCCGACGCGGCGCTCGACGCCGCCAAGGCCAAGAGCAAGGACGTCAAGCGCAAGGGCCCTGCCATGCTTGCGGCGGAGCCCGAGCAGAAGCGCGGCCGCGACCTCGACGAGCCCAGAAAGGACAACCGGCCACTCTGCGCTTTTCACAACGTCCACTCCGACAGCACCGAAGACTGTCAGGAGCTCAAGCTGCTCCACAACGAGCGCCAGAGCCGCCGGGACGACCGCAACGGCCGTGGCGCCGGCTGCGGAGGTGGCCGCAGCGGCAACCGCTGGGACAGCCACAACAGTAATGGCAGCTACCGCCAGGGCTGGCGCGACCAGCCTCGTGAGGCCGTCTGGCGCGACCAGCCTCATGAGGCGAATCCTCAGGCCAATGCCGCTCTCCCGCCGCTGCCGCCGCCACCCCGAAGGGATGACGCCAACCGGCCTGACGAGGGCGCTGGGGGCTACCAGGAGCCTCGCGCGGTCGCCTGCATCCTTGGCGGGTCCCAAGCCCCCGCGTCCATCCGCCACTTAGGGCAACTCTCTCGCGAGGTGTACGCCGCCCTCCCGAGGCCTGAGGTCGCGCGGCCCCTCAAGTGGTCGCAGTACGCCATCACCTTCGACTCCAAGGACCACCCCAAGTCCACGGCCTCTGCAGGCGTGCTCCCCATGCTGTGCACTCCCACCATCAGCAACGTCGTGGTCACCAAGACCCTCATCGACGGGGCTGCCGGCCTCAACGTACTCTCCATCGAGACCTTCGAGACGCTCCAGGTGCCCTACGACCAGCTGATGCCGACCAGGCCCTTCTCCGGAGTGACCGATGGCTCCACCATCCCGCTGGGGCAAGTGCGCCTCCCCGTCACCTTCGGCACCCGCAAGAACTACCACACCGAGCTCATCGACTTCAACGTGGCGCACATCGGCCTGCCTTATAATGCCATCTTGGGCTACCCGGCTCTCACCAAGTTCATGGCGGCCACCCATAACGCCTACAACGTCCTCAAGATGCTCGGCTGCAGCGGCATCATCACTGTCGCCTGTGACGAAAAGGACGCGGCCAGCACCCTCGAGCGTGCCTACAAGGCTGCCGCTGTCACGCACCTGGCCGACGAGGACGCGGCCGAGCCTTCCGAGGCCGCGCCAGCGAAGAAGAAGCAGCTGTTCTCTCAGGACCGCGCCGAGAAAAAGAAGGCGTCGGTGGACGGCAGCGGCTCCGGCCCTGCCTTCACCATCGGCACAGGCCTCCCTCCTGCATAGGAAAGCACGCTCGTCGCTTTCCTTCAGGCAAACTCGGATGTTTTTGCCTGGAAAGCATCCGACTTGTCCGGTGTGCCGAGGGAGGTGATCGAGCACCACTTAGCGGAGTGCCCCAATGCACGCCCGGTCAAGCAGAAAGCACGGCGCCAGGCGCCAGAGAAGCAAGAGTTCATCGTCAAGGAAGTTCAGAAGCTCCAGGAAGCTGGAGTCGTTCGTGAGGTGCGCCATCCCGAGTGGCTCGCCAACCCAGCCGTTGTCCCCAAGAAGGGCGGCAAGGAGCGCATGTGCGTCGAATTCACCAGCCTCAACCAGTTCTGCCTGTATGACCCCTTCCGGCTGCCGCGAGATGGCCAGGGCGTTGGCCCCGCCTTCGGCAGCACGCGCATGCCCTTCGGGCTGGGGAACGCCGGCGCCTCTTTCCAGAGGCTGGTACCCTTCGCGCCAAGGCCTCGCGAGCCCCCTGGCTCCGGAGGAGCGGACTCCCTTGGCGCGCCTCGCCAAACGGTCTGACGTCACTACAGCGCGGCTCTGCCAGGTGCGCCCGGCGCGTCGGCTCGCGCGGCCCTCACTCCTTCTCGCCGCGCCTCTCGAGCTTCGCTCCCGGAACCCTATCCTTTTGGTTGTGTAACGAATTTTGCTGATTCTACCTTGATGAGCTATGTTACCTGCTAATTTCTACGTTAAATTCGATGCCGCCGGAGAGCGCCTCACGCGCGCGACCCCTCCCCTGGCCGACTCCGTGAGCGGGGGCTAGGCACGGTGCCTGTGCTCGGGTCCGTCCCTGCAGTGCCGCCAAATCCAAGTGACTGAGCTCTGGCTCGCGGGCCTGCTCCCGTGCACGTCACATCACCAAGGTCCTTGGTGCCTTATCTCCTCACGCAACGGCCGCGGGTGAGTTAGCGAGCGCGTGCCGCTCCCCCTATCATGAAATCTGTCGACATGCAGCCCCTCAGGAGGAGAGCTGCGCAGGGACCTCGCGGGTGGCCTCTCGCGAGCCGGCCTCACGAGGCGAAGATTCGTCGAGCAATGAGCCTCGGGAGCAAGCCTCGTGGGCGCACCCCGCAAGATGCGTGGGCTCCTCACGAGCTATGGCTCGCCCGGCACCGCTCTCCGCCCAAAGCTAAGTGTGACTGCCTCGCGAGGCGCCCTTACCATCAGTCAAGCTCTCTCCCCTCGTGATCCCATTGAGTGCAGCGTTTTTTCTTCTGCGTAAGCCGCTTGCACGCTAAAGGGGGCCTCCCTGAGCATCGGGCCTCAGGAGCCCTCACTAGCTCCCGGTGCCCCTCACCTCCTGGCCTTGTCCCGGCATCGCGACCGGACATACCAGCGATGGCAGAGGCCCGCTCGGGGGCTGGGTCCTAATGACGTAGAGCGCAGAGGCGAGCAAAGAAAAAAGACCAGCCTCACGAGAGGACTTCGGGAGAGAATGCAAACATCCCCATGTCACAAAAGCATTAAGTTAAACATAGAAGATATTGTTTTCACGCCCCCACAGGGCTACATCGGTTCAATGCAGGAAAATGAAAAGAAAGAAATGGCCTAGGCGAGGCGTCGTCGCCCTCAAGACTCCAGTGCAGGGCGCCGCGCGCGTCCCCAAGAAGGCGATGCAGGGAAGTGCGGCTCCATCACCGTACGCGCAGTGCCCGCCGCCAGGGGTTCCGAAGTCGTCGCCGCGCGTGCCTAGTCGGAGTCCTCATCCTCGCTCTTGACGTGGGGGGAGTCATCGCCGCTTCCGCCCCCGCCGGAGGGGGCAGCACCGCCGGAGGAGCCGTCCTCGCTGGAGGAGCCGCTGTAGCTGTCCTCGCTTTCCGCGCAGCACTCCAGGCGGCTACCGGAGAGCCCGAAGATCTTCACAAAGAGCGTGGCGGCCCCGTCGTGCTTGAACTGGAGGACGTGCCCCCGCTTCAGGCCGCGGGCAAGGGCGAACGACTTTCACTCCTGCCTCAGGAACATGAAGCCCGAGGGGGTGAGCTCTGTCGCCACCTAGGAGGGGCCGTTGCAGCAGCCGTTGGCCTGCACCCACAGGCTCAAGGGCGCGCGGTCCGCCATCGCCGCCGCGAAAGAGTCCGGGAGCCGGAGCCAGGTGCAGGGGCTACGGTGCATGTTCACAATGAACTCATGCGCCGCCTTCGCCGAGTGGCTCCCCGCCTGGGGCGGAAGCGCGGCCGCTCCGCCAGGGCCGCCTCAGCCCCGTGCGCCTCGCCCTCCGTGCCCACGAGCGGTGCTCCTTCCACGATTGCTGGGCCCGGCGCCGGCGGCCGTCGGGGAGCGCCCGCGTCCCCGGGGCAGAATCTGGGGTATAGCAGCAGGAGTACGGCAGCGCCCTCTCCCCCTCGCCATCTCTTCGGCAACTCTTGCAAGAAGACGGAGGAAGCAGAGGAAGGAGAAGATGGGTGGAGGACTCCGGCTCTCCCCTCTCTCTCTTTATACTCGGCGCGGAATTTCCCACCCACTCCGCCTTCTTCGGCGTCGGGAGTTGGGGCGACGGCAGGTATGAAGGAAGGCAATGATGGCCTCGCGCCGCCCGCGCCAGGATTTATGTCAGCGCGGCAGTTTCCGAGGCATTGTGGGGAAGTGGGGGCGTCGCCCATCACATCGTGCGCCACGCGTCGCGCCTGGCCGCAGGCTGTTAGGGCCCGCGCCGTTTTGCCCCTCGGTAGGCGGGAACGTGCGCGCCGCGGGCCCGGGGGCTACTGTCGGGACCATGGAACCCGGGGTATCCAGGCCCGTCTGCCTTTGGCCCAGGGCGCAATGCCTGGCATGGGGCCAGTAGGCCGTCACCACCGAGCTTCTCACCAAGACCCCTCATGAGGCCCCCTCCTCAGGAAGTGACGAGTAATCCTCAGCACCACCATCAACGGCCTCGTGAGGCCCTCTCACGAGGCGGCTTCCCGAAGTGACCTCGCGAGGCGGCTTCCCGAGGTGGCCTCCCGAGGCCCCCTCCCGCAGGCGCTCGGGACGAAGGCCGTTCGGCATGCCGCGCGGTCTGGGGCCCATCACGTGGGTGACGCGCGCGGCGACAAGCAGCAGCAGAGGCCGCGCCAGCAGGCGCGGATGAAGATGGGTTCCTCTTTCGTGTTAAGGGAGCAGGGCGAGCTATCTACTCTCCAAAGCAACCCCAAAGGTTGCCCGATCGGCGAAGGAAGACCAAGACGACGGGCGCGCGGGGCGGAGGTCATCACCGAGCCCACCGGCGTGTCATGGATCATGCTTTGGCAGGCGAAGACCACCTTTAGTCAGGATTGCCTGAGCGCCAGTCCCCTTTCAAAATCGCCAAGTGTGGCAACCCTTCCCGCCTAAGTTTTGAGGGGGAAGAGGACCAAGGCCAATAAAAAGGGCAGTGCTGCCATTGTAGAGGAGAGGCTCTCCGGGTAGGCCCCCCAAGATTGATTCCTTCATCTCCTACCTTGTACGCAAGAACTCTCTTGCCCCTGGCAATCCCAACCACAAGCAGGAGTAGGGTCTTACACCGCAAGGTGGCCCGAACCTGGGTAAACCGCTGAGTCCTCGCCCCGTCCCTCGCTAGCGCGCTCGCGCCGTAGCCTCGCCGTAGCTTAGCCGTGGTAGGAGACGAAGCGGTAGAATGAGATCACCCCAGTGTTCGAACCTTTGAGTCCCCGGAGCGTCGACTTCCGACAGCGGTCACCGTCGAGCACTTGCTTAAGGTCATCAGAAGGCCGGTGTACTATGGATCTGAATCATCTTGTCAGGTTCCAATCAATCCTGATCTTTTTAGAATGTCCAAAGTAGCTCCCTCAATCCGTCCTGAATGACCCCCCCTAGGAAAGCGATCAACTGCCGGATCCAGAGTATGACTCCAGACTCCCGCAACATGAGTTCAACTCTGAGTTTTGCGCCACCGAGAAGTACCAAAAGCTGAGTTGTGTGCACGGACACACTCCCCCTCGACATGTATGCACGGAGGGTTTAGACATTGGCAAACGTTTTCTCAGTTGCCCCTTAGAGGTTAGTGCTAACTTCACCCTTTAAGTTGAGTTAATGCCCCCACTCATCCTGGATATTTAACATTCATAGGGATATGAGGCTTGTGCCTTTGTTAACTTGTTGGATGCTAAATTGTATGGTAGGGCTCAGAGTGTTATCACCAAGCTCGCAAAAGATAACGTAAAGCTGAAGAAGAAACTGACTGATCTGGAGTGTACAATCACTACGATGAAGCAAGAAAGAATCAATCACACGCAACAGATGAAAGCAAGAGACAAGAAGGAACTAGCATGTGTAGTTGTAGTTGTCGCATTTGCCATCTTCTATGCGCTGTTTGCAATGATGGTTAGGGGTTTTGTTTGATTATTACTGGCTACATCAATAAGCAGAGCTCATCTATTGCTTGCTGTTAAATGCTTGTTTCACATTTGGACGCTCCAACCCGTCTGTGTAATTATCACATTGAGAACCGCGCAACCATGGGAATTTGGAGCGACTGGGTACTAATAATTGCAGTTGATTATATCAGAATTCTAACCGCCTGCCAAGGCGCCAATATAATCCGTCAATCCCCCGCTTCAATTGCCTCTTTTCTTCATACCCCGCTTCAATTGCCATTCCTCTTTTCTTCATACCCCGCTTCAGTCGCCACCATCTTCATCGTCTCGACCGGCCACGCTACACACTTACACACACTCTGCAATCTCGCTTTCTTGCAATTTGTATACGTAGCGCAGCCATGTCGAGCGACAACGAGGACGACAGTTCCGCCAGCAGTCTAGCGCCCGATCAAAGGTCAACCTCGGAATCATCCCGCTCGTCTTCCATGAGTCCGGCATCGAGCCCTGACCTCGATTTTATTCGGTTCATGGAAGCGACACTGCCACCCGAGTCGTCGGACGATGACCAGACGGACGAGGAGCCATCGGAGTACGAAGAAGACAACGACGATGATGATGAGGAGGAGGAGGAGGAGGAATGGTCGAACGAGGAGGACGACGACGAGGACATCAACGACGATAAAGACAACGACGACGACGACGGCGATGAAAAGCCAACGGTCAGCAGCAAGAAACGCTTGGGGAGTACGTTCGCAAGAATGAAACTCAAAGGAATTGACGGGGGCCCGCACAAGCGGTGGAGCATGTGGTTTAATTCGATGCAAAGCGAAGAACCTTACCAGGGCTTGACATGCCGCGAGTCCTCGCCAAGACGATGTCGCGGGGCCATCCAACAACAACAAGAAGAAGGACTAAATTAAGCAGACTGTATATCTCTGTTGTCATTTGCTCATATTAATTCCTTATCTCTGTTTCCCCTATCAATCTCATCGCAGACGGTTAGCAATACGTATTCGACAGCGATCTTTTACATTATCGCCCACAGTTGGTTTCTTCAATTGTGTGCCCTGTCGAGCACACAATTGACAAAAAAAAATCGTATGCATTGTCTAGAATTATCGCACACAATTCTGATTACCGACTTGTTTGCCGGGTATCACACACATCTTGTTACGCCGAATCATTTGTGTTCTTCTAGATCATCGCAAATAGTTCATCTGCGTGACCTGTATGCCGTCTATCGCACACACCTAGATCTGGGTAATCGTTTGTGTTATTTTTTCTCATCACAAACCGTCCATTCGAGTGAACTATATGCCATCTATCGCACACATCTGGATTTGGGTAACCGTTCATGTTATTTTGTATCATCGCAAATAGTTTGTATGGATCAACTGTATGCCATGTATCACACACGCAACTATTTTCTGAATCGTATTTGATGTCTCCACAATCGCACACAGTTCATTTTATCGGTGATGGTTTCATTACCATACCGTTTGCGATTCATGCATCGCACACAGTTTGGTCGAATGGTCTCCTATACATGTGCTGCGTTAGGACCTTCCTGCGGTAGTGTTGCTTCAATCCATTATAGGATCTCTTGAAGTTTGCACACTTACTAGCATCCTCTGGATTGACAAAATTACCTTGGACCGTATCACAGATACAACCTTGGTTGTATTTCCATCTCATGGAAATCATTTTGACATCCATCTTTTATCTCTCATAATTAAAATATTTAGTAATTGCTAGTTTGACCTGAGCTGACATTAAGTATTGCTATGATGAGACAATCTTGTCATAAAACATTTTTATCTTTGTCAGTTTATAGATCAATTACTATACTTTAGACTTTAAGTCTTCTGGAGGGTCCATCAAGTTCTAAACTTGAATTATGTATATGGATGCTATCTCGGATTATTTTGGCATATAGCCAATTCTGGAGTTAGGGCCCATCAACGCTTCTCTGTGTATTATAGGTTCATTGTTTGTTCAACAATATCTCGTCTGCACACCATGATGGTTTGCACCAGTTTTCCCAACCTATATAGTTCAGCTGCAAGTTTGACCGAAGAGTCTACACCTTATGTAGAGGCTTTCGTATCAGTCATAGTAGGAAATTCTAGAACCAATTCTAGCATTTCTTTTATTTGACCAGATTATGAAGATTCTGAAATCTTTTCGAGTTGCACTGTCCTCCCACACACTATTTTGCAGAAAACATTTTCTTCAAAATTTACCGCATTCAGTGGCAAAACACTTTGCCTCGGCATAGTGGAATATCCAACTATTTGGGATAACCTACAAAATGTGTAAATACCTTTACTTATGTGTTATATTCTCAAATGTTAAGAAAAGACTAAATGGTTTGGCATACCATTCTATATCTTATATGGTGCCATTTCAATAGATTTGATGGTGCTCTTTTTAGTGTAAAAGCCGCAGTCTCTAAAGCATCACATTAAAAAGTATATTGGCAAATTGATTAATGTCATCTTTGATCTCACCATGTCATACATAGTTTGATTACATTTACTCAAAACATTTTACTCTTGGTGATGTTATGTGAAGTGCAAGCTATAAAATTCTTTTCATAGCTCATCAGACATTCGCTAAACTTGAAACTCAAATATTCCTTTCCGCAATCTAATTGAAGAAACATAATTTTCTTGTTACAATAAGTTCTACTTCATTCTAAAAAACCTTTTGAAACACTTCAAAGGATCCAGATTTATGTCTAAGTAAGTAAATATAAATATCTACTTGAGCCATCCTTGAAGATAGATAAATCCACTGCTTGGAACAACGCTTATTGGACTATACACATTAATATGCATATTTCCAATTATTTTATTGCTCGTTCTTCATGGCCTATGAACGGTATTTTAGTTTATTTCACTAATTGGACGAAAGTTGCAAGTGTCAGATGGTTCATAATAAGATGACTTCAAAATCCATCACTATGGAATTTCTTCATGCTGGTTTCTCCAATGTGATTAAATGCAGTGCCACACATATGTGGTATTCTTTTTGTCTGATGACATTTAGCGACAGTGTTATGGATGTTCAATTTTACATCAATATTCATAACATACGTCCTATTTACAATAAGAGTATGGCCTTTTGTTCATACCATCGAACAACTATTGTTCTCTCATGAACAACCTCCTTGCAACTTCTATGCAATGGGCTAGAGTGTAAAAACACTAAAATGAATTATGACAATAAATACAGAGATAATATGCTGATGAAAAGTATCATTACTTTTACAAAGTTTTCAATACATATTTTAACCTCATCATTTGTTGGTCATTTAGGTCGTTGTAGTTTCTTGCAACGATTCACAACAACATGCAATCAAGTCGATATCCTTGTGATCAACTTTTAACCACAATCTCAAAAAATTAGTGATCAACAATTTAATCATAATTTCCAAGAATTACACTTACTTGACCAACTTTCTCTACATCTTATAACTTGTATGACATTCATAACTAAGTTGGACATTCCATGCTTCTTTCTTTTGCCTTTTTACTTCTTATAGTTTTACTTCAATATTTCTCCTACTCATGGAAGAAACATTCAACTTTAAGAGTGGCGTGAGCCCTGAACTTCCCTAGGTATTATATCCTTTGGTTTTGTTCTTTATCTTTAAGTTCTCACCATCAACTCATGACTCTTCCTGATCTTAAACATTTCAATCTTTAAACATAGTTGAACGCTTCACTAGAACTTGCAAACAAAACACTTCTTTCGAGATCATATATCCTTTAACCTTTGTTTGTTTCTGAAAACAATTTTCAGTTCCATGAATATCACATAACTATCCCAAACATTTTGAAGTTTGGGTTTCTCTGAAGAAAGCAGATTGTAATGTAATTCTAGCCTTTTGGATTGAAAGACGTAAGTCTCGTCATCCATAGCATTAGTAGGAGAGTATTGTAAGCATGCAGTAGGACAAAATCCTTCTTGGCACTCTAGAGGACGATCCTCCCATTACGTTCACCAATCGTAAAGATTCAACCAGATAAATATATAACAGCTAATCAATTTCAATAGCAAGGTGGAACCGTGAGCCATAATTCTACAACTATAATTCAAACTACACATAGATATTGTTCATAATATATTTACACCGGTGATTAAACTGAATTAATACATAATTGTGCTCCCACTCAAACCAATATCTCTCATAATTGATTTTAAGTTATTCAAGACCCTTATTCACAGCCATTGATGTGGACATCACTGATGACGTGAACTTCAACCGGTAGGCAAACTTTCGCCGATCATATCTCCATATGACTCTTGTTCATCTTTCGATGCTTCGTGCTCCGAGCTCAGAACGATTCTGCCAGAACTTAAAGGCAACCGAGTGTCTACTTGCATGGTCTGACCATCCACCATCTTACACCTCACGATCCGTTTGTACACATGTGGACATGACGCACTCCAGAAAGCTACGTGTTATAGAAGGTTGCAACACTGGGAAGAGCACCTTTTAACTTGATATTTAATGTGAGAGATCACCCTAATAATCGACTAATGCACAATCAAAGGGTGCAAACAACAAAGGGATAAACATCTTAGGCAATTCATAATTATATGATATGGTATAGCCCTGGGCATGGAGAAGTCTTCACGGTCTTCTTGAATCTTCAGTTGAAACGTTGTCGTGGCAGCAGAAAAAAAGATTGCCGTGGCAGCCGTTTCAAAAACACTGCCGTGGTAGCAATTTCAGAAATTGTTGCCGTGGCGACCATTTCAAAAACATTTCCGTGGCACCAATTTAAGAAAATGTTTTCGTGGCACAAAAAAATTTCAGCCCCTCCTCCCTGCACCTGGTACAACCGCCTCATGCTGGGGTCCTTCGTGCAAGCCTGTCACAATCACCAGTAACCTGTAGGCTATCCCTACATCTATTACATTAAAGTGACAATCCCGTGGCTACAGCCATCATGCCGTATTGTGACGCGCAGGCCACTTAACATTACAACATATAACCATCTCATACATGAACTCATTATCATGACGAAGGCTATACCACATCACATGCAACCTGCAAAACCAAGTTAGATGTCCTCTAATCGGTTTGGCAAATTTTTAATTACATGGCTTCTAGGGTTTCCGGATAACACTAGCTACCTACGTCCACCATCAAGGCAATAATTCTTGTTGCTAGATGAACTTTCGGGGTGTGTGTGAGGGAAGAGACTTAATTAAAAATCTCTAGCCCCACACTAAACTTCGTCAATACGCGTGACCCCCTAGAAGATTGAACATCTTCATCGCCCTCTCATGTTTGCGACATTTCACTATTCTTGACTATGATGAAGCCCAAAGAACTGTTTGCAGATAGTCGACAGCCAGAGCCGATCGATTGTCAGAACTTTGTGCAAAGCTACATCATGCCATCAATGAACTGAACTGAAGCAACACTCGAGGGAAGCATAGCAAGAACATCAAACCTTCACATCCACATATGATCTAGATCAAAACCTGCATATACTCATAGAATCGCTCATGATGCCACTGTTGGGAAACATAGTAGAAAAAAATTGCCCTACGATCAACCAGGAACACTATGAAGATGAGATGAACGGTTTGGATTAGATCATTACCGACTCTGAGTTGCAGTGGAAGAAGATGAGTCAGTGTAGACCGTACTTGGAGTCCCTTGAACCATAGATGAACGATCCCGTGAACCGCCCACGAACGGAAGACCGAAAGCACGGCCTCTCTACGAGTTGCAAGCGTACGATCTTCACGATCCGGCAGCGCTTTCCCGTCCAGAGCTAATCATCATCGGATAATTAGAGGCAGGAGATTAGAAACACACTAGGCTTCTAATTATGAGGATTAGAGGATCTAGGTCTAGCCCTAATTGATCAACTAGGACCAACTAGAAATAGAACTAGAGAACTAGAGGAGGCTCCAAAACTTGTGTGTCAAAAGTGCCCAAAATCTCAAGTACATATAGGTTGGAGGAGAGGGAGGGGCGCCAAAAGGGGGAAGGAACCTCCCCCTTTTGTCCGGCCAAGGAGGGGCTTTCCCACTCCAATTCGGCCTCCCCTAATGGGCCCTTGTGGCCCAATTCTCCTTCCACCACTTGGCCTTTTAAGGCCCGTTGATATTTAATTAAATATAAAATCCTCCTAAATATTATTAAATCCTTTTGTTATTAATTTAACATCTCCAAAAACATTTTCCACAAATATATTATTTATCGGTAATACCCGGTATTGCCCAATAAACTCTGAAACCCTTCCGGTGACCCCGAAACGCTTCCGGTTCCTCTTGAAACTATTTCGAATATTAGTGAAACTATTTCACAAATATTTCCTTGTTACTCCCATCCTACTAACACTCAGAAGATAATGATTACCTTAAGCTTGTGACCCTCTAGGTTCGGTAAAACATGGACATGAACAAAATCCCTTTTGTTCAATGACCGATAGCGGAATCGTGGACATCCATATCGATCCTTATGAGTACATGAATGCCATTTTAGTGAACCTTTGGTTATCATGTGTTGTTCCCTTTGCTTCGCGATACTTTACAGAACCTGAGGTGATATATATCAGTATCCTCTTAGGTCATACACATGTTCACTATACCGGTCTCCTCGTTACCGGTTTTGTTCTTCTTTCTCGTTGACATGTTCCGGCATCCCCGTGACCTAGCCACATGTGTCTGGCCAGACGATTATGAATGCTATCACACTGAGAGGGCCCTAAGAATATCTCTACATCATTGGAGTAGCAAACCCCACTCACGAGCTATCTAGTCCCTTGTCGAACTTTCCGATGAACTTGTAAGTTATCGTTAAGATCACCGTGTTACAGATGACGTTTGAGCAACCCCAAAGTCCACTGTATGGTAAGAAGTGACTATGATACTCTCATGTTCTAAGGAACTAAATCACACATTAACACTCCGTGTTATAACAATTGACTACTGACGATTGTATCTCAAACTATAACAAACAAGTTTGGGTCGATTCAATACGATCGTTCTTCTAACATCAAATTCTCAAAGTTGTTTTAGGACTATCGTTACACTTAACTATATCCTAAGATACAGAAAACATGATCATTAACAACACTTGAGCTAGTCTTAGAGGCGAGACTAGGAATCTTACTTTACCATTTATCATTACACATGTGCATATGAGTTTTCCACTGAATCGCACATTCCAGGATCATAGCAGTTATAGCATAGAATATAAACTCTTAATTATGAACATGGAAATATTTAATTATGTCAGTGTACGACAATCTTTGGGACCAACGAGGTCCCTTTGCAGTTCAGCTATGGGAATCACAGTACGCAAAGAGCAGATCTAGCAGCAAGCACATAAGGATTTACCCAGGTTTGGGCCGCCGTGAGGCGTAAAACTCTACTCCTGCTTTGGTGGATTATGATTGTGGAATTGCCCAAGTTACAAGAGAGTGCAACCTTGCTGGCAAGGAGCTCGGAGGTGCAGCTATGTAGTGCAATTGGGCAGGGTGTCGACTTTTGTAAAGGTTGCCATGAGCCTCCTTTTATAGATGGAAGGGGCTACCATAGTGGCAGAACCATAATTACATAATGAAATGATAGCAACAGTGCTATCATACCTAACACAGATGGATTAGGACAAAACCAATAAATGCTCCATTAGGTGTCACGCTGGGGAAGAATGCTGGCAAGGGAGCCTGGCTCCACCTGTACCGCTCACCCAGCTACCTTCTATTCTATCGCCACGCCCTCTGGATGGGTGACAATAAAGTTGCTTCTTCAATGACGGGCCGCCACATGCCCCGACAAGCTCTACCAACCCGCCTGCCCGCTAAACACCTGTCGGCAAGTCCCTGACAACTGCCACGGAGGAGCGGTGGGATGGAGCTCGTCGGTCTTGAGGTTGCCGCCCCGACGCTTGCCGGTTCGCAGCTTGCCGGCTCCTCGAGTCTTCATCTTCAATACTTCTTTGGTACTTCTCGATGACCTGCCTTGAGGTCTTCTTCATGGTTTTGATCACCAAGTCTTGAGTGTAGTTGAAGTGCTATCCGCCGACAAGCCCTTGCCATCGGGAAGGCTACAACTAGTCTATGCATCATCAGGGTATGAACACCCATGTTCAATACACCAAAAAATTATGAACATGGAAATATAATAATATAATATTATTGCCTCTTGGGCATATTTCCAACACGAGCAACATGAGTGTATAACCATGAAAGATAACAGGTTATGACCACACACTACTAGTCAGAGAAATAATGAAGTATACAACAGATAATAAACTATAGCACAAAGTGATAGAGAACTAATTCGAGCAAACGGGGAAGAAAAAGATCAGAGATATCTTTCGAAGCACAGAGCACAGAAATTAAATTGCTGAAGAATATGAGTAGAGTAGAATGAACCAATGGTGTTCGATGGCAACAGATGATTTGGTAGACCGGTTCACTCTTTTGCAAAAGAGCTACGTCTAGTTGGAGGGACTTGTGATTGAACACAGGAGCAAACCTCTTTCCATCCTATTCTCCTTCAACCCAAAGCTAATTAGACTTTGGTTGAATTCACTAGGGGTATATTCTTATCGGCAAGCTCCAAACCTTTGACAGACTTCTTCGCGAACCACAATTACTCTTGGTTGTTGAAGACTTAGCTTGGTGAAGACAATTACTCTTCGACACTCAAGCCAACACCTATCCATCTAGAGAGTGTGCAACTCTCAACAGTAATAGGTACAAGAACTCTAACTCAGATCTACTGTGATGCTCAACCACTATCTAAGTTCCAGCTCTTGATTTTCTCTTAGTGGATCTTAAACTCAAATCTCTCAAGAGGGGTGCTCAATCAATCTTCTCAGAATCTCAAGCGGAGCAGCCAACATAAAAATGTTGGAGCGGGGTGTCTATTTATAGCGGCAGCCTTCCCTGATGGGAAATAAACATTTAGGACACATGCTCCAGCTAATGGCCAACCGACACGTTTCGGATACGTCTCCAACGTATCTATAATTTATGAAGTATTCATGCCATGTTTACAATAATTTTATATAGTTTTGGTGCACTTTAATATTATTTTTATGAACTAACATATTAACTTAGTGCCTAGTGCTAGTTCCTTTTTTTTGCCTATTTCTTTGTTTTACAGAAAAACCATACCTAACGAAGTCCAAACGCAATAAAAAATTATGGTGATTTTTTTTGGAAAATAAGAGACCCCCGAAGCTTCGGGGAAGGACTAGAAGACCGACGAGGACACCACAAGCTCCAGGGGCATGCCCCAGGGGTCGGGAGTGCCACCTGAGCTTGTGGGTCCCTCGTACCTACTTTTGGCGGGATTCCAAAGCTGAAAATTCCTATAAATCCAGAACCCCCCGAAAGTTAACCTAGAACTTTTTCACCACCACCGCAAGCCTCTGTTCCAAAGCGATCTAATCTGGAGGCCTTTTCCGATGCCTTGTCAAAGGGGGAATCCATCACGGAGGCCATCTTCATCATCCTTTCTGCCTCCATGACGAGGAGGGAGTAGTTCACCCTCGGGGCTGAGGGTATGTACCAGTAGCTATGTGTTTGATCTCTCTCTCTCTCTCTCTTTCTCTCTCTCGTGATCTTGATAGGACACAATCTTGATGTAGCATGAGCTTTGTTAATATATTTGACTCATATGGTGTTCTTCCCCTCTATCTCTTTTGTGGTGAATTGAATCTTGCTCTTTGAGGTTTCTTTGTTATAGAATTGAATACTTTGGATTTGAGATCACTTGATGCATGTCTCACTTGCGGATACTCGTGGTGACATTGGGGTATCTAGCTGACATTAGAGTTGATTGATGAGTATCACATAGTGTTGTCATAGTACGATCTCCAGAACTATTCGTGACACTTTGGGCTGGTTCATAAGATTGATTGGAAACACAACTTTGAGGTAGTTTACTACCTACGCGATTTCATCCTACTTTCTCCGATAAGAATAGAGACTTTGGAGTGATTTTTTGCCGCATTTTGAGGGATTGTTATATGATTCAATTCTGTTAGTACTGTTGAGAGATTGCACAAGTGAAAGTATGAACCCTAGGCCTTGTTTCCAAGCCTTCCAATACCGTTTGTGCTCACTTTTATCACTTGCTACCTTGCTGTTTTTATTATTTCTGATTACAAAAACCTATATCTATTATCCATACTACACTTGTATCGCCATCTCTTCGCTGAACTAGTGCACCTATACAATTTACCATTGTATTGGGTGTGTTGGGGACACAAGAGATTTCTTGTATTTGATTGCAGGGTTTTTTGAGAGACAATCTTCATCCTACACCTCCCACGGATTGATAAACCTTAGGTCATCCACTTGAGGGAAATTTGCTGATGTCCTACAAAACTCTGCGCTTGGAGGCCCAACGGAGCCTACAAGAATAAAGTTGCGTAGTAGACATCAAGCTATTTCTGGTGCCGTTGTCGGGGAGGTGAGTGCTTGAAGGTATCTCTTTAGATCTTGCAATTGAATCTTTTAGTTACTTGTTTTTCACTAGTTTGGTTTTATAAAAGGAAACTACAAAAAAATGGAAGTGAAGTTGCATCAAATTCTTCATCTTTATGATATCTTTCTTGAAAACATGGAATCTAAAAATTGTGCTAAATTGTTAGAAGAAGAGTTTAACAAAATGTTTAATGTGAGTTCCTTGAATGATAAGAATGATTGCAATGATATTAGTATGAATTCTATGAATATCCATGATGCTAATGATATGCAAAGCCATAAGCTTGGGGATGCTATGTTTGATGAAGATGATCTTTTTAATCCCCCTACTTTTGATGAGCAAATTTATTATGATGATACCATGCCTGCTATTTATGATAATTACAATGATGAAAGTGGGTTTGGAAGAGTGTCAACTCTAAGTAATAATGATCCCACTACTTTGGAGGGTGTTGAATCTTATTGCAATATTGATAAAAGTGGATTTGGAGAGGTCATGACTTTATTTAATGTTGAATCCACTACTTTGGAAGATGTGCCAATTGATTTTTATGAGAACAAAGTTGCTATATATGATGATTATTGTGATGACATGTATGCTATAAAGAGTAATTATAAGCATGAAACTTGTCATCATGATTTTAATGCTCAAATTGATTATGCAAATCAAGTGCCGTATGATAGTTATTCATTAAATTTGCTCCCACTACTATTGACGAGAATAAATTTGCTTATGTGGAGAGTAACAAATTTTTTATGCTTATGTATCATGAAAAGAATGCTTTAAGTGATAGTTATATCATTGAATTTGTTCATGATGCTACTGAAAATTATTATGAGAGAGGAAGATATGCTTATATATATTTCAACAATATCAAGTTTCCTCTCTATGTGTTGAAATTTTTGAAATTATACTTGTTTTGCTTTCCTATGCTAGTTGATTATTGCTCCAATAAATTGTTTGCTTATAAAATTCCTATGCATAGGAAGTGGGTTATGCTTAAATGTGTTTGCCATATGATTCATGATGCTCTCTTTATGTTTCAATTCTTATTTTTATGTGAACATCATCAAAAATATCAATGCCTAGCTAAAAGGCATTAAAGAAAAGCGCTTGTTGGGAGGCAACCCAATATGTTTATTTTATTTTTGTTTTTGTTTTGTGTGTTTACATGATTAATGCTACTGTAGTAATCATGCTTTGCATCTTTTATTACAATAAAGTTCCAAGTTAAGCCTTTAGGTTGATGTGGATGTTTGTTCATTTGGTTCTGTGCAAAAATAGAAAGTTTAGTGTCCAGTGCATGAATTTACTTTCTATACTGCAACGTGATAAAATTCTGAATTTTTTACACAGTACTTCTATGCAAGTTGTTTAAGTTTTCCTAATTTTTCAGAATTTTAGAGTTATAGAAGTATGATTTTAATTCCGATCATTACATGTTGTTCTGTTTTTGACAGATTATGTGTTCAGTGTATAGTTTGCTTGTTTTATTGTTTCTATGGCTTATATTGGATAATATAAATTGTAGAAATGATATAATATAGTAGGCATCATGTGGGAATAATTATGAATCTTTTCTTGATAGTACCCAAGTTAAGGATTTGTTTTATTATACTAACGTATCTCATGAAGTTTTGTTAAGTCTTATGTGATTAAAGTTTTTAAGTTTTGGGTGAGATGTCGATGGAAGGAGAATAGGGAATGGCAAGACCCTAAGCTTAGGGATTCCCAAGGAACCCCAAGGTAAAATTCAAGGAAGACTCAAACATCTAAGCTTGGGGATGCCCTGGGACGCATCCCCTCTTTCGTCTACAATCTATCGGTATACCTCACTCGAAACTATATTCTAATACCTCACATAATATGTTTTTGCTTGGAGTGTCATTTACTTTTATTGGGATTTGCTTGCCGTTATTCAGAATCATGCTTTGTATTTCAGTAAAAGTGTCAATTATAGCCTTTACCATGCTCAGTTTGCAAGTTTATGAGTTGTTGTTTGAAAACAGAAAGTTTTCTGTTATGTCTTGAATATTCCTGAATTTTCAGAACACGATAAAATCTGGAAATTTTTACACAGTGAGAACGCGTGAGTTCTCTGTCACATGGTAACTTTTCAGATTTTTTGGAGTTAAATAAGTTTGAATTTTTATTCATCCTTTATAGACTGTTTTGTTTAGAGTGGATGGGAGTATTAAAAATGCAGAGACATTTACTTTGCAATGTTTAATTATATTTTTATTAATTTTCTACAATAGAGAATGTTAAGGTTTTGAATAGATTTATACTAACTTATCTCACTAGTTTTTGTTAAGTTTCGTGTGGATGAAGTTATTAAGACTTAGGGGAAACTGTGATATGAGACGAATTAACGAGACGCAAGAGCTCAAGCTTGGGGATGCCCAAGGCTCCCCATGTTAATATTCCAAGAAGTCTCAAGCGTCTAAGCTTGGGGATGCCCCGGTAGGCATCCCACCTCTTTTCATCAACAATTATCGGTCAGTTGAGCCTAAGTTTTTATTTGTTCACATGATATGTGCTATTCTTGGAGTGTCCTTTTATTCTTGTTTTGTTTGCTATTTGATACAGTCTTTGGATCTGATTTTTTTAATGGGAGAGAATCTTTACATAGCTACCTATTTACTCAACTACTCTTTGTTCTTCACTTATATCTTTTGGAGTAGTTTATTGTTTACTCTTGTTCTTCACTTATATCCTAAGAGTAATTTTTTTGAATGAATTGAATGTTCTGTGCTCCATTTATGATATGTATATTGAGAAGTAAATATGCATCCTCCGTTTAATCTGTTAAAGTAGAAGTGAGACTATGATAGTACATGTCTTTAATCAAGTAAGGGAATTATATTATAATAACCTATCATGTTGTTGTGATAAGTATCTTCCAATGAAGGACGGATGATTGACTTGGCACATGTTTGATAAATTCCAAATTCAGCCTTGATGGTATTAAAGATTTGTAGGTTATCATCATGATTATATTTTCTCAATTATGTTACTATTAGGGAATGCATGATTGTGGTTTTTGTGCTTGGTAAGGTGGTTGCCCCCAGTTTTTTGTTAGCCTTTTCTGTACTAAGTGGAAATACTGCTTGTGCATCCAAATCCTGAAAACAAAGTTATGCCAAAAGAGTCCACCATATCTACCTATATACGGTATTACCCTGCCGTTCCAAGTAAATTTGCATGTGCCATCTTTAAATCTTCAAATGAACATCTGTTTTGTGTGCCCGTACCACTCGTGGAGCGATGGGGTAGTCAATATCTTCCATGCTAAGTGTGTTTTACTCGCGACGAGAGTTTATTCACTCGTCAATTTTGAGGGAGGCTGGTAATATGGATGCCTAGTCCTGAATTCATTTATAAAAACACTCCCTGGAAAGTTGAAAGTTGGTAGGCACCCGTGGATTCGGCTAGCCATGGTTTGTGTTGGTATGGTGGAAAGGGAGAAAAATCTTTTGCATGGGAACCGCCATTAACGTGTTTAGCATGGAAGATATTGAAAACTTTGTCGTTAAAACGTGGACAGGAAAAGTACACCTCTCAAATGAAATTATATCTGTTTTAAGCAATGAGCTCTGACACATAAGCAAATCCCCGCTTCCCTCTGCGAAGGGCCTATCTATTTACTTTTTATGTTGAGTCAATTCAATCCTTCTTTCTTTTGGCACCACGTACTGAGCATGGGGGTCACTCTTAGCTTTGCATGCATTTCTCTAATAGAAATGGGTTGAGCATTTATAACTATGATGGTTATCTTCAAATTGGGGTACCTAGTCGTCATCTTTAATTCATTGATTGCTTTATGTTTGCAATATAATCTTGAAAGGTTGCGAGATACTTCATCACCACTTTATGATATGTTGAACTTATTGGAATGAGGTTACTTGTTATTAGATTATCATTGCCTATGTGATCAAAGGTTTTGTTCTATTCTAGCATTCACACTTCATCAATTATTTCTTTTATCATTTACCTACTTGAGGACGAGCTGGAATTAAGCTTGGGGATGCTGATACGTCTCCAACGTATCTATAATTTATGAAGTATTCATGCCATGTTTACAATAATTTTATAGGGTTTTGATGAACTTTTATATTATTTTTGTGGACTAACATATTAACTTAGTGCCCAGTGCCAGTTCCTGTTTTTTGCCTATTTCTTTGTTTTGCAGAAAAACCATACCAAACGAAGTCCAAACGTGATAAAAATTTACGGTGATTTTTTTTGGAACATATGAGAGCCCCGAAGCTTCGGGGAAGGACCAGAAGACCCACGAGGACACCACAAGCTCAAGGGGTGCGCCCTAGGGGGTCGGGAGTGCCACCTGAGCTTGTGGGGCCCTCGTAGCTCCTTTTGGCATGATTCCAATGCTGAAAATTTCTATAAATCCAGAAACCCCCGAAAGTTAACCTAGAACTTTTTCTCCGCCGCCACAAGCTTCTGTTCCAAAGTGATCTCATCTGGAGGCCTTTTTCGGTGCCCTGTCGGAGGAGGAATCCATCACGGAGGCCATCTTCATCATCCTTGCTGCCTCCATGATGAGGAGGGAGTAGTTCACCCTCGGGGCTGAGGGTATGTACCAGTAGTTATGTGTTTGATCTCTCTCTCTCTCTCTTTTTCTCTCTCGTGATCTTGATAGGACACGATCTTGATGTACCATGAGCTTTGTTAATATATTTGGATCATATGGTGTTCTTACCCTCTATCTCTTTTGTGGTGAATTGAATCTTGCTCTTTGAGGTTTCTTTGTTATTGGATTGAATAATTTGGATTTGAGATCACTTGATGCATGTCTCACTTGCGGATACTCGTGGTGACATTGGGGTATCTAGGTGACATTAGAGTTGATTGATGAGTATCATATGGTGTTGTCATAGTATGATCTCTAGAACTATTCGTGACACTTTGGGGTGGTTCATAAGATTGATTGGAAACAAAACTTTGAGGTAGTTTACTACCTACTTGATTTCATCCTAGTTTCCCTGATAAGAATAGAGACTTTGGAGTGATTCTTTGCCACACTTTGAGGGATTGTTATATCATTCAATTATGTTAGTACTATTGAGAGATTTCACTAGTGAAAGTATGAACCCTAGGCCTTGTTTCCAAGCATTGCAATACCGTTTGTGCTCACTTTTATCACTTGCTACCTTGCTGTTTTTATTATTTCAGATTATAAAAACTTATATCTACTATCCATACTGCACTTGTATCACCATCTCTTCGTCGAACTAGAGCACCTATACAATTTACCATTGTATTGGGTGTGTTGGGGACACAATAGATTTCTTGTATTTGATTGCAGGATTTTTTGAGAGACCATCTTCATCCTACACCTCCCACAGACTGATAAACCTTAGGTCATCCACTTGAGGGAAATTTGTTGCCGTTCTACAAAACTTTGCGCTTAGAGGCCCAAAGGAGCCTACAAGAATAAAGTTGCATAGAAAACAACAGTTTCCAACGGTCAGAATTTGAGCAGAACGGTAACATTACTTGCGGAGCAAGTAATGCTAACTTCTCAGTCCGAAGGATATGTCTCGTAGCCCAGAAGAACAACGTCTCTAGCTGGCAAGTAATCATTCGGTGAACAAAGAGATTTCTCTTAGTCTTTCATAGGTTTCGGCTAAGCATCACAATAGACCTAAGCTTCAAGAACCTATACCCCTCTTAATAGTACAGAGGTCCTATGACTCAAATAAGAGAAGAAGAACAACGAAACAAATGCTACGTCATTGCTTCGCCTTCAATCTTCTTGACTGCAGTCATTCTTCTTCGGACACACCGAGTGAAAATTGCTTTGCGTCAGCAATAATTTTAAGAGGTCAATTCTTTCACACAATCATCTAGGTACTCTTTCTTCTCGAAATGTATCTCCTTCTTATCTGCAATGCAGATGTTCCTCAGTGAAGTCCTTCAAACTTCAGGGAAGAATAAAACATTCTTCTCAGTACTCCAGGGACTATTTCTCTCTATGTGCACTAGCAAACAAATCAGTCCCATACTGTTTCTATCAACAATCTCCAAAACACACAGGGGCAATTAGTTGCACCAACAATCTCCCCCTTTTTGGATGATTGTTGACAAAATAGAAAATATCGAAGAGTAGAGGTAAGGGTAACCGATAATGTGCGGAAAATAAAAGTTAAGAGTATATCCGAAGATAAAGTACGCTCCCCCTAAATGTATGCATCTTACCGAAAGATTGACAATCTGAAGTTCTAAATTTGTTAGAGAGCAAGGGGAGATATATAAATCTTTGGAAGTGAGTGACACTGAAGTATGATTCGATTGAGCAAAGGTTGTGATGTCTACAACGCAACTTTATCCTTGTAGACTTTGTTGGGCCTCCAAGCGCAGAGTTTTGTAGGACAGCAGCAAATTTCCCTCAAATCGATGATCTAAGGTTTATCAATCCCTGGGAGGTGTAGGATGAATATGGTTCTCTCTCAAACAATCCTGCAACCAAATACAAAGAGTCTCTTGTGTTCACAACACACCCAATACAATTGTCAGTTGTATAGGTGCACTAGTTCGGCGAAGAGGTGATGATAGATGTGTAATATGGATGGTAGAAATAGCTTTTTATAATCTGAATAAATAGAAACAACAAGGTAGCAAGTAACAAAAGTGTGTGAAAATGGTGTCTCAATGCTTACAAACAAGGCCTAGGGTTCATACACTACAAAAAAAACACTTCTGTGATGATACGTCTTTGTCATAGTAGGTCACATTTTCTATCATGCATGTACACCCGTGACAATTTTATGACAGAATCAAGATAGTCATACCTGTGCTGTCATAGAAGTGTTCCATGACAATACTGAAATTATCATCACGGAAGTGTCCACTTCCATGACGATAAATGCCGCGTCATGGAAGTGTTTTTGTCAAGGCTAACCGACACGTGGCATCCACCGTAACGGGTCGCCGTTAAGCTATCAGGTTCCGATTTGGATCCGATAACCCGTTAACAGCCCTGACCAATGGGGATTTTCCATGTGTAAAATTCTCATTGGCCAGTTGATCCACGTGTCTGGTCGGCGTTACGACAGATGGTGTCCATTCACTGGAGGCCAGCTGCCAGAGCCGTCCCGTGGCGCGTCCTCGCCGGTCCGAGACGAGTCCAGCTGCCAGATCATCCGACGCACGCCCCTGATGCACGAGTGCTCCTCGAGCGACAGTGCCAGTGCCAGGACCAGGCCGTCCAGAAGGTCACGGTGGCTGGGCGCCAGAACCGCGCCAACCTCGTCGGCGGCGTCCCCTCAAGTGGTGTGGGCTGCCGTGCCTTCACTCACGAGCTACGTCGGGTGGTGTCGCCCGCGAAGTTCAAGCCTGAGCTACCTCCACGCTACGACGGCACCCCCAACCCTACAGAGTCCCTTCAGCTCTACGCGCTGAGCGTCGAGGCGGCGAACGGCGACGACAAGGTCATGGCGAACTGGTTCCCCATGGCCCTTAAGGACGGCCTACGCTCCTGGCTCATGAACCTTCCCGAGGCGTCTATTTCGTCATGGGCCGAGCTCTGCAACTAGTTCGTCGCCAACTTCAAGGGCACGCAAGACCGCTCCCTCACCATCAACGACCTGTGGCATGTGCGGCAACGCCCAGACGAGACCCTCCGCAAGTACATCCAGCGCTTCAGCCAAGTGCGCAACAAGATCCCGCGTGCCTCCGACGCGGCCGTCATATCTGCATTCTCCACCGGCGTCACGGACGTCAAGATGCGTGAGAAGCTCGCCATCAACGACGAGCTAGACTCGGTGCTTGAGCTGTTCGACCTCGCTGACAAGTGCGCCAAGGCTGAAGAAGGTCGCCTCTTCGTCCACAACGATCCCGATGCGGCGCTCGAAGCCGCCAAGCCCAAGAACAAGGACGTCAAGCGCAAGGGCCCTGCCGTTCTTGTGGCAGAGCCCGAGCAGAAGCGCGGCCGCGACCGCGACAAGCCCAGGAAGGACGGCCGCCCGCTCTGCGCCTACCACAACGTGCGCTCCCACAGCACTGAAGACTGCCAGGAGCTCAAGCTGCTCCGCGACGAGCGCTAGGGCCGCCGAGACAACCGCAGCGGCCGCGGCGCCGGTCGCGGAGGTGGCCGCGGCGGCAACCGCTAGGACGGCCGCAACGGCAACGGCAACTTCCGCCAGGGCTAGCGCGACCAGCCTCGTGAGGCCGCCTGGCGCGACCAGCCTCGCGAGGCAAATCCTCAAGCCAATGCCGCTCTCCCGCCGCTACCGCCGCCACCCCAGAGGAACGACGCCAACCAGCCTGATGAGGGCACTGGGGGCTGCCAGGAGCCTCGCGCGGTCGCCTGCATCCATGGCAGGGCTGAGGCCCCCGCGTCCAACCGCCACTTCAAGCAGCTCTCTCGCGAGGTGAATGCCGCCCTCCCGAGGCCTGAGGCCGCGCGGCCCCTCAAGTGGTCGCAGTACGCCATCACCTTCGACTCCAAGGACCACCCCAAGTCCACGGCCTCCGCAGGCGCGCTCCCCATGCTGTGCACTCCCACCATCAGCAACATCGCGGTCACCAAGACCCTCATCGACGGAGGCACCGGGCTCAATGTGATCTTCATCGAGACCTTCGAGACGCTCCAAGTGCCCTATGACCAGCTGATGCCGACCAGGCCCTTCTCCGGAGTGACCGATGGCTCCACCACCCCTCTGGGGCAAGTGCGCCTCCCCGTCACCTTTGGCACCCACAAGAACTACAACACCGAGCTCATCGACTTCGACATGGCGCACATCGGCCTGCCGTACAACGCCATCTCGGGCTACCCAACTCTCACCAAGTTCATGGCAGTGACCCACCACGCCGACAATGTCCTCAAGATGCCTGGCTGCAGCGGCATCATCACTGTCACCTGCGACGAGAAGGATGCGATCTGCTCCCTGGAGCACGCCTACAAGGCTGCTGCCGTCACACATCAGACTGACGAGGACGCGGCCGAGCCTCCTGAGGCCGTGCCCGCGAAGAAGAAGCAGCTGTTCTCTCAGGACCGCGCCGAGACGAAGAAGGTGTCGGTGGACGGCAGCGGCTCAGGCCCTGCCTTCACCATCGGCGCTGGCCTTCCTCCTGCATAGGAAAGTGCGCTCGTCACCTTCCTTCAGGCAAACTTGGATGTTTTCACCTGGAAAGCATCTGACTTGTTCGGTGTGCCGAGGGAGGTGATCGAGCACCACTTAGCGATGTGCCCTAACGCACGTCCCGTCAAGCAAAAAGCACGGCACCAAGCGCCAGAGAAGCAAGATTTCATCGTCAAGGAAGTTCAGAAGCTCCAAGAAGTTGGGGTCATCCGAGAGGTGCGCCATCCCGAATGGCTCGCCAACCTAGTCATCGTCCCCAAGAAGGGGGTCAAGGAGTGTATGTGCGTTGACTTCACCAGTCTCAACAAGTTCTGCCCTCAAGATCCATTTCCACTGCCCCGCATCGACCAGATCGTGGATTCCACCGCCGGGTGCGATTTGCTATGCTTCCTAGATGCCTTCTCAGGCTATCACCAGATCAAGATGGCGGCCGAAGACGTGGAGAGGACGGCCTTCATCACCCCTTGCGGCATATACTGCTATGTCTGCATGCCCTTCGGCTTGAGGAGCGCAGGGGCCACCTTCCAACGGCTAATGCGCATCACGCTGGGGCCTCAGATGGGGAGGAACGCGGAGGCCTACGTCGACGACATCGTGGTCAAGTCTCGCGAGGCTGGATCCGTCATTGAGGACCTCGAGGAAACGTTCGCCAACCTCCGCAACGTCAACCTCAAGCTCAACCCCGAGAAGTGCGTCTTCGGAGTTCCCTCCAGCAAACTCCTCAGCTTCCTGGTCTCACACCGTGGCATCGAGGCCAACCCTGAGAAGATCAAGGTCATCGAGAAAATGCGTCCTCCCCGGACCCTCAAGGAAATGCAGCACTTGGCAGGATGCATGGCTTCCCTGGGGCGCTTCATCTCCAAGTTTTGCGAATGAGCCTTGCCATTCTTCAAGCTCATGAAGAGGTCCGGCTCCTTCAAGTGGACCCCTGAGGCAGACGCCGCCTTTGAAGACCTCAAGAGGTACCTCACGAGCCCGCCCATCATGGTCGCGTTGCGCTCTCGCGAGCCCTTGCTCCTGTACTTGGCGGCCACCCCTCAGACGGCCAACGCGACGCTTGTAGCGGTGTGAGTGGAGCGCGTCTGTGCTAAGGAGAAGCCCTCCGCACCCCGCGAGCCTCGTGAGCCTTTCGAGCCTCGTTAGCCTTCCGAGCCTCGTGAGCCTTCCGAGCCTCGTGAGCCCCCCGAGCCTCGCGAGCTTCTTGAGCCTTGTGAGCTTCCCGAGCCCATCCAGCCTCACGAGTCACCTGGAGAGCAGGCTGCCACCACAACTACGCGCCTCGTCGAACACCCCGTGTACTTCATCAGCATCGTGCTAAGGGATGCGCGCGAGCACTACCCCATGCAGCAGAAGCTCCTCCTCGCACTCCTCGTCGCCTCCAGGAAGCTGCGCCACTACTTTCAGGGTCATCCCATCAAGGTCATCTCTTCCTACCCCTTGGAGCAAGTTTTGCACAGCCCCAATGCTGCCGGCCGCGTCGCCGAATGGAACATCGAGCTGCAAGCCTTCCAGCTGGAGTTCTCCACCACCAGAGTCATCAAAGGCACGGCTCTGGCCGACTTCGTGGCGGAGTGGACGGACACGTACGAGGAGGAGCCTCGCGAGGCCAAATCCCTCCTGCCAGGGGATGAGGCGCCTGGCGGCTAGACCATGCACTTCGACGGCGCCTTCACTCGACAGGGTGCAAAGGCTGGGGTCATGCTCACCTCGCCGACAGGAGACAGGCTCTACTACGCCGTGCAGCTCTGCTTCAGGCACACCGACAAGGTTTCCAACAACATCGCAGAGTACGAGGGCCTCATCGCCGGCCTCAAGGCCGCGTTCGCTCTGGGCATCAAGCGTCTGGCCATCAAGGGCGATTCGCAACTTCTCGTCAACTTCTCCAACAAAAGCTACAAGCCCAAGGACGAGCACATGGCCGCCTACTTAGAAGAGGTACATAAACTTGAGAAGCGTTTTCTTGGCCTGGAGCTGCAGCACGTCCCCCGCAACGGCAACAAAGAGGCTGACGACATCGCCAAATGAGCATCTCGCCGTGAGCCTCAGAGTCCCGGCATCTTCGAGGAAAGGCTCCTCAAGCCATCAGCTGCACCTCCTGCCGCGAGCACCGCGCTCCTTCACGAAGAACTCCCGCCTGCACCGCCCACGGGTAGGCCAGACTGCGGCCCAGCCTCAGGAGCCCACCTGTTGCTGGCGCTGGAGCCTCAAGCAGACAGCTGGGCCGCGGAGTTCAAGGCCTACTTGCTTCACGGCACCCTCCCGGAGGAGGACTCAGAAGGAGAGCGCGTGGCCCGGCAGGCCACCGCTTACTGCTTACAAGACGACGAACTATACCGCAGGCGTCCCAACGGCGTCTCGCTGTGGTGCATCTCTGAAGAGCAAGGGCGCGAGTTGCTAGCCGATATCCATGGAGGAGACTGCGGCCACCACTCCTCGTCGCGCACCCTCGTCGGCAAGGTGTTTCGCAGCGGCTTCTACTAGCCCACTGCGCTGCGTGACGCTACTGCACTGGTCCAAGCCTGCGCGGCCTGCCAGTTCCACGCCAAGCAGATACACCAGCTGGTGCAGGGCCTCTAGAAGATTCCCCTCTCATGGCCCTTTGCGGTCTAGGGGCTGCATATCCTGGGGCCTTTCCCTCACGCGGCTGGCGGTTACCGCTACCTCTACGTCGCCATCGACAAGTTCACCAAGTGGGAAGAGGTCGAGCATGTGTGCACCATCCTGGCAGGTTCTACCGTGAAGTTCATCAAGGGCCTCGTGAGCCGCTTTGGGGTTCCCAACCGCATCATCACCAACAATGGCTCCCAGTTCACGAGCGGCCTCTTCAGGTCCTACTGCGCCAGCCTCGGCACACAGATCTGCTATGCATCGGTGGCACACCCGCGAAGCAATGGCCAGGCCGAGCGTGCCAACGCCGAGGTCCTCAAGGGCCTCAAAACAAGAAGCTTCAAGAAGAAGCTCGAGGCCTGCGGCAAGTGCTGGCTCGACGAGCTGCAGTCCGTGATGTGGTCCATCCGCACGACGGCAAGCAAGCCTACCGGCGAGACCCCCTTCTTCCTCGTCTATGGAGCTGAGGCGGTCCTTCCATTGGAGCTTGAGCACGGCTCTCCGTGAGTCCTTGCCTTCGACTAGGCACGTCAAGATGGCTTGCGGGAGACCGAACTGCTGCTCCTCGAGGAGGGCCGCCGTCAGGCCGCTCTTCGCGCCGCGAGGTACCAGCAGGCCTTGCATCGCTACCACAGCCGCAACATCCGCCCTCGCTTTGGCACCCCGGCTCAGAGTAACCGGAGCACCCCGTATTCCAGCCCAGAGATCAAGTCTTCTGGAATACGGCACTGCTTGGCATAGAACAAATCAGCTCTTTATTACTAATAAATGGAGTACAAAGGTTTGAGATATTACAAAGGGTTTCCTCGGCAAAGCTACGCTTGCTATAAAAATTCTATGCTAGCAGCGGCTCGAATCCTGGCAGCGGCGTCAAAATGAACTCCACTCCACAGGGACTCTGGCTGGGACACATCCTAGCTCGCAACGCGAATAGCTCCACTATGCAAACATGGCAGCACCTACAAACTGGCATGACACGCCAGTTGAGTACTTTGAATGTACTCGCAAGCTCGCAACAATCAAGAGCATCAAGGCATAACAATGTCGTAGCAATCATGATTAAATCAGATTTAAATGTTACTAAAAGGGTGGAAGAAAATAATAACATGCTGTTGCTACAAATATCAACCTTGCTACTACTATAAAACCACTTCGTCCTGATCCACATAATTGAATCACTTGCTCTCATGATCAACCCATGTCACCTTAAGAACTTCTGACAATCATCCCCAAGAATCATCCTCAACAGTTACTAGGGATCCTCAATAATCGGTCACTTATCTACACTGGGACGAGTTCTTCCATCATTAACACGTCATTCCCTCATTGGTGTTGATCAGACAGTGTGACTTCATACGAACTGTGTCCAATACCGTGGACGAGATTATTCGAATAGATTCTTACACTCTGCAGAGGTTGCGCACTTTACCCACACTATGAAGCTCCTGGTCCCGTACCTCGGTACACTTCCCTTCCGGGTGGACCGGTGTTGCTCCAACGAAACTTGCCTAACCCGTGACTCTCCATCGTACCATCGACAATCATCCTCCCCCGGAGTCATGCCCTGGGTGACCCCTCTGTCACTCTTGACACCTGCCACCGACGTGGCCAACCAACTGTCCCAAACGGGGACCTGAGCTCAAAAACCAAACTGGGCTCACAAGGTTATCGCCGTCTACCTGATCAGGGCAGCACGCACGCATAACCTCCCCTCTTTGGTGGTACCGATAAAAGAGCACGCTGTTAGACCAAGCCAAGGCCATCCCATTCCGGCAGGTGTGGCTGCACTAGAAAGTTAGGTTCAGTGGCACTTGATAAACGAAGAAGGAATTTATCCCCGAGTAATCATAGTCATCACTGACACTCCTATATATAAATGATCCAGGTTATCACAATAACCAACTAGAAATCCAATGAGCCTCATGATCAACTTCTACTACTAATCCCATATATGCAGTGCCGGCGGAATCACAAAATAATCATAGACGGTAATCTCACAGTCCGACAACATTACCACATAAATCTGGAAATCCACTACAATCATATAATCCCATCATCATCATGACAGTAACTTATCCAAGATCCTCAAAGTATTGCATGAATTAATCCATTCATAAATAATTCATATTTGGCATTAAAATAATTAATTAAGCCATGATATTGCAATGCAATTATGCAAAAGAGAGTTGTGGTTTCCTTGCACCAAGGAAGTGTGGGAGTACTCCCGGCCTTCACCAACTAGGCAAAACAATCTGAAAAGCATTTTTGAAAACATTTTCAAATACCACACAAATCATTTTCTTTTTACCAGAAATTCTAGACAGCAGAGAAAAATAGCAAATTTTTACAGCAGAAAGAGGAGCTCATAAGAAAAATAATGCAAAAAGAATGAATTCATTTGGACTTATGGTTTAAAAGTTATAGCTGGTCAAAGTTCAGTCAAAGTTTCTGGAATTATTTGAATTTAACTGAAAAACAGAAAAACCCAGGGGAGGCCACGTCGAAGGCGTAAACCAGCCGGGCGTCTCCACTTGCGTACCCCTTCGGGCGCGGCTGGGTCGCTGACATACGGGGCCCACCTGTCGTATTTGAAGAGGAGAGAGAGGAACAGAAGAAGGGAGGCTCACCGGCGAGGGTTGCCGGCGATAGCGACGGTAGCGAGCTTCGGGGACGGCGGGGATGGATCGGGCACTGCTGACGAGCACTCCTGTACCCGTAGCTCCTCGAACGGTGGCCGGACGTGGTCGCCCCCTTCGTCTCTCGCGGCGACGAGCTTCGGGTGGCGATCGATCCGGCGACTCCGGCAAGCACTCGGGCAGAGGAAGGGCTGGGACGGGTCAGTGGAGCTTCACGAGCTCATTGGTGGTCTCAGCTGGGCCTGGGGTGGACGGAGGCGAGCGGACAGAGCTGGGGCAGAGTGGCGAAGCTCTTCGCTAGAGACGGAGAAGGAGGGCTCTCCTGCCTGCCCTGGCGCTGCTGGTGGCGATTGAGAGGGAGAGGAGAGGAGTGGAGTGGTGCAGCGAGACGAGGCCGGGGAGGGCCTTTTATAGCTGAACGAGGGGTGGCCGAGTCGGATCCCGCCACGGTTGAGCTGTGCGGGCGAGGACGGCGAGCTGGCCGTCGCGGCGTGGGCTGAGGTGACGAGAGGGGTGGGAGAAGTCAATGCGACGGCGACGGCTCGAGGCAGAAGACGCCAGCCAGCTAGGCCACAGTGCCCGTACGGTGCACAGTGGTGGAGCTTGGCCGTGTCGGCCGGCGAGCTTCGCCGGAGGGGGAGAGGGTTCCAGGCAGGCCAGGTGGACGGCGGAAACGCAGTCGGCACCTTTGGACAAGGAGAGGCATCGCGAAGTGGCTGGAGCAGTCGCGTCCGACGCGGTCGACGTGCAGAGCATGATTTTGGCTCAGCCAGATGTGTGGTCACTGCGTGCACTAGCGCATGCGGCGCGCTCTGTTCCAAACGATCATGTCTACGCGGTAGTCCTCTCAACCTGAGTCCTTCCTGTGCCTTTAGTTTGACAAGAGCTGACTAGGACAGCTGGATAACTTCCATGAAAGTTTCTAGACAAAAAACTTGTGCAGCAAGTTGGGGCGAAATGGCTAGGGCTTTGGGAGTGAAAGTTTGCCATTCTGGAATGCAATAGGAAGGTGCACATGCTGGGAAAAAGTCAGACCAAATGGATCAGTGTAGAGCATGGTTGCTTCACAACTGCCTCTTTGATCCAGAAATCTTGCAGAGGATGTTGCACTCATTTGGATGGGTTCATGGATCTGAAACTTGGTATTTGCAGATGATTTGGGGATGCCAACATGCCATAAAAATTTCAGTCCAATTGGGTTATTGTACAAGGTACTTCCTTCACAACACTTCCCACTGGACAGAAATTGGGAGGAATTTTATAGAGAAATTGGCAAAATGAAATGAGCCAGAAATTTGTGGAGACTAATAATATGAGTAGGAGAATGTCCTGGATTAATTTCAGAATTTTTGAAGCAATATAAAACATAGTTGCCTCACAAACTGAAATTATGACCAGATTCAAAGATTGGATGTTGTGCACACCATGAGGAGTAAATCTTGAATATTTTAACATATCCAAGGTTCACATGGTGCAAAGGATTTATGAGAATTTTCTTGGGATTTTTGGAAGAACAGAAATATAGGTTGCTTCGCAACCTAGAGCTCAAAGGATTATTCCTTTAATGGAAAAAGGAATATTATATTAGAATAAAATTGAGATTGAGCAAGAATGGAAGTGACATGACTTGAGAGAAGTTTTTGAGAGCTTGAGTCACTTGGGAAAGAAAATCAAAAAAATATTCCCAAGTTTTAAGTCCATAGAGCCATTCAGAAACAAATCCAAGCCAAAATCCAAATAAAATTTTCAATTAAACCTTGAAAAGAAAAGCTGAAAAAACCAGGGTGTCACAAACCTACCCCCCTTAGGATAAATCTCGTCCTCGAGATTTGGTTGCTCAGGGAACCAGTATGAATATTCTGCCTTTAAGGAAAACCGGTTCCAACTCGGGTATCCTTTTTCTTGGTATAATGCTTTCCCACGAATCTCATAGGACCTGACTTTCTTACTCTGGGGTGGTTTGCTTTACCGCACCCACATTCTGACAGATCTTTCCTCGCATATCCGACATTATGTTGACTTCATATTTACCATGTCTACTGGTTCATCCGGCATATTTTCCTGACTGGAGTAAGTCACCTTCCCATAAGTCCAGGAGCGATGTTTGATGAGCATGTCCTGCTCCCATCTGGTACCAATAAGGATTATGAACAACTTTCCTTAGTGGACACAACCCAACTGGTTATGGTATCGAGTTACAACGCTGAAAATCACAATGTTTTTCCGGGTGGGGTCTGACTACTTGCAGGGTGGCTGAATCCTCTGAGCTGACTGTTTTGTCTCCATTCTGTATTGACAATTTGACTGATGCTCGTCATGTCCAAAGGAGTAATACCTTGGCTGATGGTGGTTCTGGCGGAGTAACCTTGCTCATGGCAGGGGAGTGCATGCGGGGGAATTTGATCCGAAGTTGTTATGTAACATTGCAAGCGCCCATCCTGTCGAGATATCCATAAGGCTTACGATGTCTGATATGCAATCCTTCCATATAGAGCGAAGCAGACCACTTGGGGTGTATTCATGATGATTGATACGAAATTAGTCCATCTTAGGTATTCGTATCATGTTTCTTCTGTAATGATCCTCATGCCTACATCTTCCATCTTGCTCTTCTTTACTGTTCTCCTTCCTGATTCCTGTGCCACAGGAAATTGGTCATGTATTTCCCAACTTTTCATATGACCATGGATGTTATCAGGTGTAAAATTCCGGCAAGCATGGCTTGTCCGTAACCTAGTATAGTCACACTTATCTGGCAAGTTGTTCATCTCACAAGCTGTAGTGGTAAGGCATTGGTCCTCCGAACCCTTTGCATGAAATCAGCAAATAAACCAGTGGCCACCAGAACGGTCTTTACAACTCAGATCTGGGACTTTTACTGGAGTAATTCAATCATGGCTCAAGACGGCTGGAAAGCAGCTCAGAGCATGAGACCATGTTGATAAAAAGAATGTAGTAGCTCCCTAAGACGGCCGAAGAACAGCTCAGAACGTAGAGTCACCGCTACCAAAAGAAACTCAACAGCTGCCTGAGACGGCCAAAAAACAGCTCAGAACACAGGACAGTTGTTGAAAAGAGAAATATAATGTTGGCATCCACCCCGGATGGCCGAAAACAGCTCAGTACACGGGCATGGTGCCGTCTCCAAGGAAAAGCGAGCAAGGGTTCATCGGGACCATATACCAAGTTCATAAGTACCTTGGTATCCACTGCCCAATTTGTAATTCTAAATGGTCTTACTTCACAGTTTGTGAGTCCTTCCAACATGCTGATGGGTATACTGGCCTTCGTTCACTTGCATAACTTATGGAGGGGCTGAGTCCTTACCTTCCTTTGGTAATCCGGCGCAAATGTAGTTACTTCCGTACGAGTGACTGTCATGACTCGGGCAATACTCCACAATGTATATAGAAACATGTGTAGCTGAACATCTGATTCCCAAGGCCGACTTTTGTGTTCTGACCAACTCATATTTCTGACCGAACAATTATGGCTTAGCTTCTCGTAATGTACTGCCAATACATCGTGTACTAACTTATACCAATGCTGCCAACTATTCATAGTACCATGCCGATGAAGATTGACTAGCTTGTATTGGAAGCCATCGGGTATCGTGCTGAAGAAGACTAAATAGCTTGTGCTCGAAGCTTCTACCGGAATAGTGTGCTGGAAAAGGCTGGGTAGCGTCCCCCAGAAGCTTTCCCTCCTGGTTACTTGTCGATGAAGATTTTGTACCTTATGCTGGAAGTTTTCCCATGGTAGCTTATCGAAGAAGACAGGGTATCTTGTGCTGGAAGCATCCATATATCGTGCTGAGGAAGACTCAAAGAGCCTTGCCTCGTAAGTTTCTCCGGTGGCGTGCAGAGGACGACTGGATTGCTTATACCAGAAGTTTCTTGCTGTCCCATGCTGCTACATATATCCATCCTCACAACTCTGCTTGTTTGTTACCTACGGAAAAGTTGGCCTACCATCCTTTTTGAATCCCAACTTGTACTGTAAACATGTTACTGGCCTTGCACATCCTGGTCTTCCTGCTTGTTTAACCATTACTACTATGACAATTGCATCACCGATGTAAACTTGACACTGATAGTCAATTTAGAATACTATTTGTTTTCAATCCCAAATGCTCCCTCGAGCAATGTGATCCTGAGAATTTCATACTGCTCAAATTAACCTCCAAGCACTTGCAATCCTCATTATCTCTTCGTGTCCGATAGTTGAGGAGCAACTTCCATAGGGAAAGTAGTATGACACCGAAAAACCAAAGAAGAGCAAATAAAGACTGCTCAAGGAAAAGCACCAAACTCGCAAAACCACACTTTATTGCTACTCAGGGTAATTTACAACACTTGGCACTACCACAACTCATGCAACATGAACCTCACAGATACTTAGGTACTAGGGTTGGATGGCGGGTTGCTGGAAAGCGAAGGAGCTGGCGGAGAGGTCGACGGAGCTAAAGCCATACCAAGGGCTCTCCGGGCCCGAGTTGCATCTCGGACTAGCTCAGCGATGAGGACGTACTCGGTGACCATGTAACGAGACATGTATGCCACAACGACATCGTCATCTGAGCGGACAGGAGGAAATCTAATCTGTCTGGTAGTGGTGGACATGGTGGGATAGTACTGGAATGCACGATTCTCTTGCATCGCGTTTTCCTGATGGCGAATAATAGTGAGGCCTGCCAAAGCGGCAAGTTGGACAGCGCGATCCGGGGTAGAGGCATAACCACCATGGAGACTATAGGTGCGCTTCCCCAAAGGTAGGTCGACTGACAAAATGACATTGGCATGATACTCAAGCACCATTCCTGCAAGCGAGGTCTGGAACACTTGGTACCTTCGCATCTCTCCACTGGGATAGAGAAGACGCCAGACATCCCAAAGCAGGGATGCGAAGCTGAGGGGTGCAGGGGCTGAGTTGTAGTCAACTGGAACAGATGCCATCTACAAAATCAATTGATTAGTGAACCAAATCTATATGCATGCCATGCAACAAACAAATGCATCAACCAAGTGTAGCACTCAGATGCAACACACAAGCAAGCTGGGCTCTAAACAAACGGTTTCTAACGTCCGGGTTAACTAGGGTGTCCTATAGCCAAACCTGCTCTGATGCCAAACCTTGTCGCACCCCGGCTCAGAGTCACCGGAGCACCCCGTATTCTAGCCCAGAGATCAATTCTTCTGGAATACGGCACTGCTTGGCATAGAACAAATCACCTCTTTATTACTAATAAATGGAGTACAAAGGTTTGAGATATTACAAAGGGTTGCCTCGGCAAAGCTACGCTTGCTATAATATTTCTATGCTAGCAGCGGCTCGAATCCTGGCAGCAGAATTACGGCATCAAAATGAACTCCACTCCACTAAGACTCTGGCTGGGACACATCCTAGCTCGCAACGCGAACACCTCCACTATGCAAACATGGCAGCACCTGCAAACTGGCATGACACGCCAGGTGAGTACTTTGAATGTACTCGCAAGCTCGCAACAATCAAGAGCATCAAGGCATAACAATGTCATAGCAATCATGATTAAATCAGATTTAAATGTTACTAAAAGGGTGGAAGAAAATAATAACATGTTGTTGCTACAAATATCAACCTTGCTACTACTATGAAACCACTTTGTCCTGAGCCACATAATTGAATCACTTGCTCTCGTGACCAATCCATATCACCTTAAGAACTTCTGACAATCATCCCCGAGAATCATCCTCAACAGTTATCAGGGGTCCTCAATAATCGGTCACTTAACTACACTGGGACGAGTTCTTCCATCATTAACACGTCATTCCCTCATTGGTGTTGATCAGACAGTGTGACTTAATACGAACTGTGTCCAATACCATGGACGCGGCTATTCGAATAGATTCTTACACTCTGCAGAGGTTGCGCACTTTACCCACACTATGAAGCTCCTGGTCCCGTACCTCGGTACAGTTCCCTTCCGGGTGGACCGGTGTTGCTCCAACGAAACTTGCCTAACCCGTGACTCTCCATCGCACCACCGACAATCATCCTCCCCCGGAGTCATGCCCTGGGTGACCCATGTGTCACTCTTGACACCTGCCACCGCCGTGGCCAACCAACTGTCCCAAACGGGGACCTGAGCTCAAAAATCAAACTGGGCTCACAAGGTTATCATCGTCTACCTGATCAGGGCAGCACGCACGCATAACCTCCCCTCTTTGGTGGTACCGATAAAAGAGCACGCTGTTAGGCCAAGCCAATGTCGTTCCATTCCGGCAGATGTGGCTGCACTGGAAAGTTCGGTTCAGTGGCACTTGATCAACGAAGAAGGAATTTATCCCCGAGTAATCATAGTCATCACTGACACTCCGATATATAAATGAGCCAAGTTATCACAATAACCAACTAGAAATCCAATGAGCCTCATGATCAACTTCTACTACTAATCCCATATATGCAGTGCCGGCGGAATCACAAAATAATCATAGACGGTAATCTCACAGTCCGACAACATTACCACATAAATCTGGAAATCCACTACTATCCTATAATCCCATCATCATCATGACAGTAACTTATCCAAGATCCTCAAAGTATTGCATGAATTAATCCATTCATAAATAATTCATATTTAGAATTAAAATAATTAATTAAGCGATGATATTGCAATGCAATTATGCAAATGAGAGTTGTGGCTTGCCTTGCACCAAGGAAGTGTGGGAGTATTCCCGGCCTTCACCAACTACGCAAAACAATCTGAAAAGCATATTTGAAAACATTTTCAAATACCACACAAATCATTTTCTTTTGACCAGAAATTCTAGACAGCAGAGAAAAATACCAAATTTTTACAGTAGAAAGAGGAGCTCAAAAGAAAAATAATGCAAAAAGAATGAACTCATTTGGAATTATGGTTTAAATGTTATAGCTGGTCAAAGTTCAGTCAAAGTTTTTGGAATTATTTGAATTTAACTGAAAAACAGAAAAACCCAGGGGAGGCCACGTCGAAGGCGTAAACCAGCCGGGCGTCTCCACTTGCGTACCCCTTCGGGGGCGGCTGGGTCGCTGACATGCGGGGCCCGCCTATCATATTTGAAGAGGAGAGAGAGGAACAGAAGCAGGGCGGCTCACCGGTGAGGGTTGCCGGCGATAGCGATGGCGGCGAGCTTCGGGGACGGCGGGGATGGATCGGGCAGACGCTGACGAGCACTCCTGCACCCGTAGATCCTCGAACGGTGGCCGGACGTGTTCACCCCCTTTGTCTCAGGCGGCGATGCGCTTCGGGTGGCGATCGATCCGGCGACTCCGGCGAGCACTCGGGCAGAGGAAGGGCTGGGACGGGTCAGTGGAGCTTCACGAGCTCACTGGTGGTCTTAGTTGGGCCTGGGGTGGACGAAGGCGAGCGGACGGAGCTGGGGCAGAGTGGCGGAGCTCTTCGCCGGAGACGGAGAAGGAGGGCTCTCCGGCCTGCCCTGGCGCTGCTGGTGGCGATTCAGAGGGAGAGGAGTGGAGTGGTGCAGCGGGACGAGGCTGGGGAGGGCCTTTTATAGGTGAACGAGGGGTGGCCGAGTCGGATCCCGCCACGGTTGAGCTGGCCGGGCGAGGACGGCGAGCTGGCCGTCGCGGCGTGGGCTGAGGTGACGAGAGGGGTGGGAGAAGTCAATGCGACGGCGATGGCTCGAGGCAGAAGACGCCAGCCAGCTAGGCCACAGTGCCCATACGGTGCACAGTGGCGGAGCTTGGCCGTGTCTGCCGGCGAGCTTCGCCAGAGGGGGAGAGGGTTCCAGGTGGGCCAGGTGGACGGCGGCTACGCAGTCGGCACGTTTGGACAAGGAGAGGCATCGCGAAGTGGCTGGAGCAGTCGCATCCGACGCGGTCGACGTGCAGAGCACGGTTTTGGATCGGCCTGACGCGTGGTCACCGCGTGCGCTGGCGCACGCGGCGCGCTCTGTCTCGAATGATCATGTCTACGCGGTAGTCCTCTCAACCTGAGTCCTTCCTGTGCCTTTGGTTTGACAAGAGCTGACTAGGACAGCTGGATAACTTCCATGAAGGTTTCTGGACAGAAACTTTTGTAGCAAGTTGGGGAGAAATGGTTAGGGCTTTGGGAGTGAAAGTTTGCCATTCTGGAATGCAGTAGGAAGGTGCACATGCAGGGAAGAATTCAGACCAAATGGATCAGTGTAGAGCATGGTTGCTTCACAACTGCCTCTTTGATCCAGAAATCTTGCAAAGGATGTTGCACTCATTTGGATGGGTTCCTGGTTCTTAAAATTGGTATTTGCAGATGATTTGGGGATATCAACATGCCATAAAAATTTTAGTCCAATTGGGTTAGTGTACAGGGTACTTCCTTCACAACATTTCCCACTGGACAGAAACTGGGAGGAATTTTATAGAGAAATTGGCTAAATGAAATGAGCCAGAAATTTGTGGAGACTGATAATATGAGTAGGAGAATGTCCTCGATTAATTTCAGAATTTTTGAAGCAATATAAAACATAGTTGCCTCACAAACTGAAATTATGACGAGAATCAAAGATTGGATGCTGTGCTCACCATGAGGAGTAAATCTTGAATATTTTCACATATCCAAGGTTCACATGGTGCAAAGGATTTATGAGAATTTTCTTGGGATTTTTGGAAGAACAGAAATATAGGTTGCTTCACAACCTAGAGCTCAAAGGATTATTCCTTTAATGGAAAAATGAATATTATATTAGAATAAAATTGAGACTGAGCAAGAATGGAAGTGACATGACTTGAGAGAAGTTTTTGAGAGCTTGAGTCACTTGGGAAAGAAAATCAAGAAAATATTCCCAAGTTTTAAGTCCATAGAGCCATTCAGAAACAAATCCAAGCCAAAATCCAAATAAAACTTTCAATTAAACCTTGAAAAGAAAAGCTGAAAAAAACCAGGGTGTCACACTCGCACTCTCGAGGTCGGCGACCTCGTCCTGCGCAGGATCCTCTCCAAAGAGGGACTCCACAAACTCTCACCTATGTGGGAAGGCCCTTTCAGGGTTACCCATGTCTCCAGGCCCGGCGCAGCCCGGCTAGAGACGGAGGACGGAGTTCCTGTGCCTAACGCTTGGAACATCCAGCACCTCCACAAGTTCTACCCGTGACCCTCATGCATACGAATGAAATGGGGCTGTACACGCCCCGGAGCCTCTCATTGCGTTCGCCTAATGGGCCCGCGAGAGCTCCCGCCCACGCCCAAGTGGAAGCCCCATGCTCCGCGCTGGTGGAACGATCGACCCGCGATCATACCCACACCCCGATGGAAGCCCCATGCTCCGCGCTGGCGGAACAATCAACTGAGGGCGCCCCACGGGCTGCACCAACCTCAAGCTGACCCGTGCCGGACACGGCAGCCGTTTTTCTTGTTTTGACGTGTAACTGAGGGTGCCCCACAGGCTGCACTAACCTCAAGTTGACCCGTGCCGGACACGGCAGCCGCATCTCTTTTGGTTTTTGTAATGGAATTTGTTATCTCGCTTTAGTAAAGCTTTGGTTTCCATACATGGTGTTTCGTCTTGCCTTTGCCTCACGAGCCTCACGCGCTCGCGGCTTCCCTCATGAGCCTCACGCGAGCAGGGGCTGGACACGGTGTCTGTGCTCGGGTCAGTCCCAGTAGCACTGAGAAACCCAAGCAACCGGGCTCTAGCTCGCGGGCCTGCTCCCGTGCATGCCACCCCACCAAGGTTATTGGTGTCTTATCTCCTTGCGTAACGCCCATGAGAGAGCCGGCGAGCGTGCGCTGCTCCCCTCTCATTGAACATTCTGCATGTAGTTATCTCAGGGAAAGGTCACCTGAAAGGCCTCATGAGGATGCCTCGCGAGGTGGCCGATGACAAGATGCCACCTCAGGGCCTCAGGAAGCTTCGCAGGCCCTGCCTCGGGAGCCAACCCACGACGGCCGTCTCAGCAGGAGATATCGCGAGAGAAAGCCTCACGAGGCATACCCCACAAGTGGCGGCCCACCAGGCACTATCCTGCACAGAGCTAAGTCTCCTGCGTCGCGAGCCGCCCTCGCCGTCTTCTAAGCCTTCCCCTCTAGCAACCTCACGAGCGCCGGCGTTTCTCTTGTCGCGAGCCGCTTGCACGTCGAAGGGGGGCTCCCTGAGCATCGCACCACGGGAGCCCTCACTAACTCCCGGTGCCCCTCACCTCCTGGCCTAGTCTAGGCATCGCGACCTGACATACCAGTGACGGCTGTGGCCCGCTCAGGGGCTGGGTCCTGACGACGTAGAGCATCAAGGCAAACAAAAAGGGAAAAACAGGCCTCGAGAGAAAGCCTCACGAGGGCACGAGTGTTCATTACAGCAAATTATAAAGTATTTAAACACAAAATCATCATCTTCACGCCCCCGCGGGGCCACATCAGTCTAGTGCAGGGTGACAAAGGAAAGAGGACCCTAAGAACTCGCGTCGTCGCCGTCGCCGCCATCATGGTCATCATCGCTTCCTCCTGAGCTCTCGCCGTTGTCACAGGAATACTTCCCAAGCAGCGCGCCCACGTGGCCTTCTACCGCCTTTGTGAGGCCATCACGGAGCTCCTCGGGGACGGGGGCTATTACCTTGTCAAAATCAAAGCTGGGATCGGCATGAAAGAGGTGACTGAAGACGCGGGTCGCCGCCTGAGAGAAGAGGTCGCGGCACTCCTCATCCAAGATGCCATCCACCTTCTTGGCCCCATCCTCGAGCCGCTCCACGAGCTTGATGGAGAAATCGACGTAGTCGGCATCGCGGGACTAGCGGAGGGCTTCCAGCCTCTCCTTGCAGATGGAGTTCAGGGCGTCGCGGGATCGACGCTCAAGGGAGTTGAGCATCTTGACGCATTCCCGCTGCCGCTCCCGCTCCTGATCCGCCTCACCTCCGGCCTGCTCGGCGGCACTGGCGGCGCCCCCCACTTGAAGACGAAGGGAGGACGTCTCGGCCTCGGCGCCGGAACCGGCCTGCGGTGTGGTCTCTCGGCGGGTCTCCGCCTCGGTGAGTGCCGCCTTGAGGCTGGCAATTTCCTGCCGGAACCACTCACGCTCCATCTCGAAGGCGTCCTCCTGCTGCTTCAGCTCCTTACCGTGCTCCTCGGCGAGCGCCAGGCGCGCCTCCGCTATCTTTGCATCAGCGTCCTCCTGGGCCTTCTTCTCCTTGGCCTCCAGCTGGGTGTTAGCCTCGTCGACACGCTTCGCGTGGGCATCCTGGGCATGGCCAGCTGGCGCCCCAGCGTCTCCAGGCGCCCGCGCTCCGTGGCCTGCTCGGTTGACACCCTCTCGAGGTCCTCCATGCGAGTCGCGAGGTCCGCTTCGCGGGCCGCAAGCTCCCTCTCGCGAGTATCGAGGGCGCTTTCCCGCGTGTGGAATGACTGCGCCTGCGCGGCATGTTGATCCTGGAGCTCCTTCAGGCAGGCCTCCGCCTCCTCGCGGTGCTTGACAGCCGCTTTGGCCTCGCGGAGAGCGCTCGCGCGGACCCTCTTCGCTTCGGCGTCGTCCTTCTCACCCTGTGCGCGAGAGGCTTAGTTCTCGCGTTGGGCCATTTCGACGGCGACGCTGAGACGGCGCCACCCATCAGCAAGCTCCAGGCGCTCCTCGGTGAGGCGCGTCTCCGCATCCTGGAAGTCCGTCCCAAGGCGAGTGAGCGCGGCCTTGGCATCGTGCAAGGCTCTAGGCCTGAGCAGGGCACGGCCGCCCACGAGCGCCAGAGGCCAGTCCGGGTCCGGTCCCCCATCGTTCTCCACCGCAGCGGTCAGGGAAGCCTCAGCACCGCTCGCCAGGAGCGGTGGGTCTGTTGGAGCTTCCCCCATGTTCGGCTGCGGCGGCGCGCCGTGGAGGCTCGCCATGCCCGCCGCGGCGCGCCCAGCGTCGCCTCCTCCTGCGCTGAGAGAGGCCTCTGGCGGGGGAGTGGGTGCTTCGGCCTCCCCCATCACTGCTTCTTCCACCACGGTGGGGTCTAAGGGGAGCACGGCCCCACCTACTGAGGCTGCCACCCGAGGCTCCTCCGTCTCGGCCTCACGAGACGCGCCTGCATGCGGCTCCGGAGGAACGGCTGGCTCCCTCTCAACTTCCGTGTGCTCCGTCTCGGCGTCAGGGCGGCGGGCAGCCTCTCCATGCCCCTCGGCACCTGCAGCAGGTACTAATGCCCCCTGTGGGCTGGGGGTCGCCTTCGCCTTTGTCGTCGTCTTCTTCTTCTTCCTTTGGTCCCCGGCGGACCTCCTACGCAAATGGTGGCTCAGCTCCGAGCCCGGACAAAGGGCAAGAGCATAAAACGCCGGGAGGAGTCTGGGGGACTTACTCATCGCTGGCGGACCTCTTCCTCTTCTTCTACACGAGGGGCGGATTGTCATCGCCACTGTCAAGCATCGCCTCGGCTCCGCCGCCCGGGCCCCCGGAGTGGGCCGCGGTGGACCCGGACGCGTCGTCGCCCACCTCGAGGGCCTAGGAAGTTTCGGCCCCTTGACGGGCCTCTGGCGCTGGGGGCTCGACCGCCCCCTCCGCCGCGGGTGGCTCGCTGTCGGCGTCATCGTCCTCGAGGTCATAGAGGAGCTGACGGCGAGTGTGTGGTGGCGCCCGGTTGGTGTCCTCCTCTGTGGACTCCTCCGAGTCCTCGCCACCGCCGCTGCCTCCTGAATCCAGCTCCACCACGAGGGGGTTCTCGCGGGGCCCGATGTGGCCCTCCAGCACGAGACCCCACTGGTCAAAGAGAGGCATCTCCGCGACCAGCTCCGCCTTCTCCTTGTAGCGGAACAGCGGGAGTGCACCCTCAGGCAGGTCCGCGGCAGGGGTACTAAGCAGAGTCGCCAGGGCCCCGTCCAGCACTTCTGGCTTCAGGCTGCCTGGGTTCAGCCTCATGGCGTCGCCCACGCCGGTGTACTCCCACACAGGGCGCAAGTGCCGCTGGAGTGGCGCGATGCGCCGCCGTAGGTACTCCCTGACGACCGTCGCCCCCGATAGCTTCGCGGCCCGGTGTGCGGCCATCCGCTCCAAGACAGGCTCCATCCTCAGGTCAGCGAGCTTCTCATGCCCCCACCCGGAGTTCTTCTCAGCCGAGTCCGTCGGGATCGTCAGGAGCCAGCTAGTCCGGTGCGTGTCCATGTAGACCCAGCGATGCCGATAGCCCTCCACCTTCTTCGCAACCCTCAAGTTGATGATGCTATTTTCCATCCCCTTAATGGCGAGGAACGACGCACATCCGGAGCACTGGTCTGCCGCAGTCAGCCGCAGGCAGAAGAAGTGGCGGAAGAGCGCCACCGAAGGCATCACACCCACGAAAGCCTCACAATAAAAGGCAAACATGGCCAGGAGGAGGATGGAGTTGGGTTGAAGGTGGAGGGCATGAATCTGATAATGGGAGAGAATGGCGTAGACAAAGTCCAAGAATGGCGGCACCAACCCGGCATAAACGCTGTGGAGGAAGAAGGGGTAGGCCGTCGCCCCCAGGTCACGCCGCGCGCGTGACCCCGGCCAGATCTGGGTCGCCTCATTCTTGTTCTGATCGCCGGCCACCAGTGGGAGCACCTTGTCCAGGCCCTCTCCATCGACGATGGAGGAGCGCTACAGCGCCGCCCCGACGGCGGGCGTGCTTGGGGACGGGGCCGCCACCTTTCCCCTCTTACCAGCGGGCGCCATCTGTGAGGCGGAGGCACGGATGGAGGAGGGGGAAGAGGCGGAGCTCGAAGATGGGGTCGTGAGGAGCTGCGCGTGGGAAGGAAGGCGCGGGGAGACGGAGTGCGCGAAGGAAGGCAATGATGGCCTCGCGTCGCGCGCGACAGGCTTTATGTCAGCGCGGGCGGTCACCAAGGCGTCGTGGGAGAAGTGGGGGCATCCCCCGTCACATCGTGCGCCACGCGTCGCGCCTGGCCCGCTGGCGGTTAGGGCCCATGCCGTTTCGCCCCCCCAGCAGGCGGGAACGTGCGCGTAGCGGGCCCGAGGGCTACTGTCGGGCCCGTGGAACCCAGGGTATCCTGGCCTGTCTGCCTTTGGCCCAGGGCGCAACACCTGGCGTAGGCCCAGCAGGCCGCCACCATCGAGCATCTCATCAAGATCCCTCATGAGGCCTTGGCCTCATGAGGACCCCTCCTTAGGGAGCGGCGAGCGAGACTCAGCATCTTCACCAGTAGCCTCGCGAGGCCCTCTCGCTAGACGGCCTCCCGAGGTGGCCTCCCGAGGCTTCCTCCCGAAGGCGCTCAAGACAAGGGCTGTTCGGTCCGGCAGCGCGGTCTCGTGCCCATCACGTGGGTGATGCACGCGTCGACGAACGGCGACAGAGGCCGTGCCAGTAGGCGCGGATGAAGAGGGTTTCCCCTTTCATGCTAAGGGAGCAAGGCCAGCTATCTACTTCCCAAAGCAACCCCAAATGTTGCCCGACCGGCGAAAGAAGACCAAGACGGCGGGCACGCAGGGCGGAGGTCATCACCGAGCCCACCGGTGCGTCACGGATCATGCTTTTGTAGGCGAAGACCGCCTTTAGTCAGGATAGTCCCCTTTCAAAACCCGCCAAGTGTGGCAACCCTTCCCGCCTAAGTTTCGAGGGGGAAGAGGACCAAGGCAGGTATAAAGGGACAGTGCTGCCATTGTAGGAGGGGGCTTCGACCGATTCTTTCTCCCTATTCAACCTTGTACGCGAGAACACCTTCTTGCTGACTGCAATCCCAACCAAGCAGGAGTAGGGTTTTACACCGCAAGGTGGCCCGAATCTGGCTAAAACCACTGAGTCCACGGTCCGCTCCCGCTAGTGCGCTCCCGCCGTAGCTTCGCCATAGTTAGGCTGTGGTAGGCGACGAGGAGGTAGGAACGAGCTCACCCCAGTGTTCGAACCTTTGGGTCCCTGGAGCCCCAACTCCGACAAATATAGTACTAAATTCCCATTTAGATATGAACTACATGTACCATATGATCTCGAATTCAAATATGTGTATCCATTTTATGTTGAATTCAAATCGTAGTACATGTATGCTCTGGCTAGATGTTCGGAATCTAAACGATGTTTGATATGTATAATGTGTTTAATACACAACACACACAACATTTAGATGTTAGCTGCCAAAGCCACCCATTATCTCCAATTTGAATAGTTTTGTCCATGCATGGATGAAATGTGGTCAAACGATGCCTACCAACGGTATATCAAATTCAAATCAATTTGGCCTTGTTCGATGTGTATATATTATAGCATGCTCGATTCAAAACCACACCACATATCTCCATTATATCATGCATGCATGGGTTTCAAACATCATGATCTCTTATTCAAATATTTGAATTCACTTTTATATTGATTATGATCTCACCAAGTCTTTTGCACCCGCACAGTCGTCATCTCTTTATCGTTGTACCACTAACTTTCTCTCATGCATGCATGCACACACACTCTCCCACTCGGCATTATCCATCGCACACACACACAATATCTTTCTTCAGGTCTATCTACCACGATCTCTCAAGCTAGGTAGATCTCTCCATCGTCCTCTCTTTCCCACACACACACATCGATCGATATACCCCTTCTAGCTAGCAGGTCTGCCTACCACACACACATGTACACACAGTCCCTTCCCCCTCTCACCATCCATCCCTCACGCCCCAGCTACGAGGCGCGCAAGCCCACACACGCGCGCGCGCGCGAGCGCGCTCTCGACCCCTCATCTCTTATTATCGATCTCGCACTTGTACATTACCTCTAGTTAACTAGTAGGACTCTCTCACCCACCCACGCACACACACCTCCCCCTCTTCATTACTTCAGGCCTTGTTTAATTATCTCTCACATGCATGCGCACCGATCGATATTCCTCTCTGTATATATATAGCTAGGTCTTTCCCTGTTTTCCACACAAAGCGATCGATCTATATCTAGTCAGGTTTCGCCCTTTTTCCCACGTACACATCGATCAATCTACCTCTCTAGATAGGACTGCCTAGCTACCACACACACATTTGTCTATCCATCGTCTCACCTCTCATCATCCATGCCTTCTGCTTCATCTCTCAGACGCGCGCAACCGCGCACATTCTCGCCCCCTCTCTTAAAATATCGATCTCGCACTTGTACACTCCTTCCGAGTCTCCATCCAGTTGGCCTCTCGCACCATCTCCCAACACCCCCTCTCCCAGTGCTTGTAGGCTCGTCGAGTTCTTCCCTCCATCTGTCTCTATCGATATATCGCGTAGACGACCCCTCCCCTCCCTTCTCGTATATCACCCACATGCACATACATATATGTATAATATAGGCCTCTCTTTCACACAAATTGCATCATTGACACATACTCCATCTATATTTCCCTCCCCCCCCTCCCCCACCCACACACAAATTCATGAATCTCCTGTGATTTCTTGCACACACCATTTCTCTCTTTCAGACACACAGACTATGTGTACGAAAGAGAAGAGGTGCACGCACGCACTCGTTCCCATAGACAAACGCGCGGGTACACGGTGGAGCAAATTTGTATGAGAAATGTGCGTGTGTAGAAAGGCTTTAGATGATGTGGCACTAGTACTTCCAGTATGTGCAAAAGCACGTAAGTTAGAATTCCAATGGCACGCTACAAAATGTCTCTATTTTTCAGTCAATATATTATGATTAAAATGATGTGGGTGCACCCATGAGGCCACGTGACACATGGGGGAGGGGTTGTTGCGAGCTTCTTCTGTGGATTGATCACAGTGACGTGTTGCTGGTTCCAGAAGAATGTTGTAGACACAACAGGGTACACACGTGAACGATTGCATTCAAAGCTGATTATATAGAAAATATATTCGCAAAAAAATATTATATAGAAAATAGCCAGCAGCAGGCTCCTCTCTATCGCTACGAGAGGTTGGCGGGCATCCGGCTCCGCCACGTACGCATCCGAGAACGCGGGCCCACATACGCCTCCGACAAGCGTAGTAGTACTGCCCACCGCTTTGGCTTTTGCAGTGCCGGGTCCATCCCATTGTAAAAAAAACTACCACGCCTCCTGTGCCGCAAAAACGCCGCCCTACCCTTTCTTAGAGCAAGTAGTATAATAGAGTGACGTAGGCGGGCTATAAGAGATGCCACATCAGATTTTTGCCTAGTTGGAGGAAAGAGAAGAGGAGAGAGAAGAGAAGCGGGCTACTAACTTACAGCCGGCTATAGCACGAGCTCCAACACTCTTTGTGAGAGGAAGAGGTGGGCCATATATAATGGTCCTATAGTATATTAGTATGACTAACTATTGTATGAGTGGGCTATTAGGTTGGCTATAAGTGACATGACAACTCCATATAGCCGGCTGTTGGCTATACTATTAACCATGCTCTTAATCGGGATTTGTATCGACCAATCTCATCAAGGAGTAGGCGGTAAACTTATAGCCTATCGGCTTCGCGTCGCACCAACACACGGTCGGTCCGGCCCGCCGCTCACCGAAGGGACGCGCGTCGACTTGGTACATCACTCACATGTGCGACCGCATGTGAGCAAACCGACAGTCCAAGCTCCCCGCCTACCGCCAAAAGCCCGGCCTATCGGGATTTCTAGCAAACCAGCAGTTGCGAACAATCGCGTGGCAGTTTCATGTGTTAGTAAAAAGAAATGCCATGGCATTTCTTTTTTTAGTGCTATTTTCGTCCAATAACTTCCATCGTCGGATGCAGATCTTACGGTTATTGGGGCGTTCACCAGGAATAGTCTCGTGGCGAACTATTGACTAGCCTCTTTTTCACACGCACTGCATTGACACATAAGTATCATCTCTCTCTCTCCTACCCATGCACACACCTACACTGACGACTTTCTCAGGACTTCTGGCACACACCATCTCTCTATAGGTCGATGTCACACACATACACTTGTACTCTAGGTTTAGTACGTACACAAAGAGGAGAGGTACACGCATGCACTCGTCCTTTCTCACACTGTCACACACACACGCGGGTACTCTTTCCGACACACACCATCTCTCTCTTTTTTGCGGGGACACACCATTTCTCTCTAGGTCAATGCATACCACGCTCTCTCTCTCCCCCACACACACTGGTGGAGTACGTGCACGAAGAGAAGATGTGCACGCATGCACTCATTCCCTCGCACACACACGTGGGTAGACGGTGGAACGCATTTTTGTACGAAGAGCCACCCCACGTGATAATTTGGCGCATGTAGAGTCGTTCACTTAATGGATGGTCAATTAATACAGCGCATGCAAATTGAGTGGCGTGACCTCGTGAGGGAGGAAGTACTACTACCTCCGTCCTGGTTTATTGGTCCTCATTGTATTTTGTGTCAAATTTTGACCAAAGATTTAACTAATAAAATTTTAATGCATGTCACCAAAAATTATATCGTTGGATTCGTATTTCAACATAGTTTGAGATGATATTATTTTTGATGACATGCATTAATATTTTGTTAGTTAAATATTTGGTCAAAAGTTGGTACAAAATACAATGAGGACCAATAAACCAAGACTGAGGTAGTAGTTGAGAATGACATTACTATCATCCACTGCATGCATGCGAGTAGTTAAATCATGGGTTGCTAGTACTACGAGGCAACGTCATCAATTTTTGCCAAGGTTACTGTTGGTGGCCTTTGTATTTAAAAATGGACGGAGTGGAGTACTACGTTCGCCTACTAGGGCTCTCCCACCGCCTACGCTCGCCTCCCCGCCTTGACCATCCGATTCCGCCATGGATAATCCCTTAGATCCCAGCATCCCGCGGACTGCCGTCTCCCTGTGGCCTGCAGCACTGCCGCCTTTGAGCGAAACCCACATGTGTTTTAGAGGGGATCCATTGCTCTGGAATCACAGATCGGTGGTGCCGGAGGACATGCGGGGCTATGTTTCAGGTGGTGGGCAGCAAGGGCAAATCAGATCGAGGAAGCGTCACATCGATTGGAGACAAGTTCGAAGGAGCTGAACCTGGCGAAGCACAAGGCAGAGGCGCATGTCGATCTCAGGGGTGAGATGCTGAGGGATGTCAGCATCTGGCAGCGTCGCGTTGATTTCAAGCTGGGGCTAATGGCAGAGATCATATTCACGGAGTCGACTGCGGAGGAGAGAACGTGCATGCCTGTGGAATGGCATGAGAAGCCGGTGCAATTGTTCAAATGGGTGGTAGGAGAAGCCAAATCGCTCAACCAGCGGCGGCGGCGGCGCTGGGGATGCATTGTAGGCGAGGTGAGCTGCCCTCCTTCCCCACCAGCGAAGGACTGACCTGCTCAGTTGCTGCTACAGTGAACACGTGGCGTCATGGTGATTTGCAACCGTGACAATCACTCCATCTATGTATTGTATTTCTATGAAAATACTCCATCTATATGTGTTGTATTTCTATGAAAATAGTTGGTCATTTGGAAAAAGATGGTCATTGATTTATCACGAGTTTTTGAATGCTTGGTCACGAGAACTCATCGGGAGCCGTTCCAAAACCATCAATAAATTTCGAGCTAGTTTCCCGTCACATTCCAAAGTACCATGCTATAATTAATTGCAAACCTGTTCACACTGATCTAATCTAAACATGTTTCCACTTTGCAGCATATTAGTACTAAGTTATAAAAAGGGAAACTAACTACTCGAATATTACTGCACATTCCTCCTCATAAGCCTTTCTTGTTCGTCGTTCCTTGCGTCTGCCATGGCCAGTAGGAATAGCTCTGGGCCGAGAAAGAACAAGGGAGCGACAACCTTGGCCGCGGAAAAAAAAGAGGGCCCGCCGCGCCGTGGAGGCCTCGAAAGATCTCTCATGGGCAGGAGAGGGCTCTCAGAAGCGCATTTGCTGTGGAGGCGAACATGCCGACCGGGCAATGCTGAAGTCCTTAGCCCGCGACGACATGCCCGCTCAGCTCAACAAGCAGAAGGAGTTGATCGCCGGCTTGCTGAAGCTGGTGAAGGAGTGAAATGCCTCGGTTGATAAGACGACCGGCGAAATCGTGGAACTTCGGGAGGACAAAGCGAAGCTCTACCACAAGCTCGACCTGCTGAAGGAGGAGATTGCCAGCTGGGAGAAGCTGCGAAAGAAGAGCAGTGCCTCGGTGAAGATGCTAACCGCCGTCATCGGGGAACTTAGGGATGACATGGCAAAGCTCCGCACCGAGAATGTGGCTGCTGTCAGGCAACATCATGCGGATGTGAAAGAGATCATCCACGCTCGCCTCGAGAAATCCCGCGCCATGGAAGCAATGAAGAAGATGGCGGACGAGAGGCGAGAGGAGATGAAGGTCGTGGAGGCGATGAAGAAGCAGTTAGAACTCTGCGCCCAGCAACCCTTCATTAAGTACAGAGCAGCACCCAGACCATTGTCTGCGTCTTCCTTTTTTTGCAGGTAATCTTCCTTCTTCATTTGCTGCTATGTCTTCTTCTTTTGCCACTGTGTCTTTCGGGCGTTTCCGCATGTGTCCTTCTAAATTATCCTGAATAGGTAAGACAATCATTATCCGTTGCCATTCTCATCATATTATTTCGTTTGTACTAGGCTATGAGGCACGACTAAAACAGTGCTAACGATGAGCGGTGCCGTGGGATCACAAGCAAACTAGATCATTTTTTATCGCCATATCGCACTGGGCTGCCGTGTTTTGCACTCCTCCGCGTCGGGCTAGTACTCCAGTGGAAAACTAGAGTATACCAAACGGTTCTTTGCTCCTTCTTAGGTCGTCGGCAACAATTATACCTCCTTTCGCTGACATGTGGGACAGCCAGCATCCGGGTCGACGTGTCATGCACTAGATTAGAGTGGGAAACGGAAGGGGAGACTTACCCCTCGCAGTAATAATGACTATAACAAGCAGTCAAATCACAAGGCCCCACTCTAGCAGTAATGAGCCGTCAAATCACAAAGCCCCACCTTTCCCGCAGTAAGTTGAATCTGCTACTCCCTCATCCTCCTCGCCTCTCTGTCAAACCGACCAAGCGAAACTTGCCCCGCCCTCGCCTATAGTTTTGTAAGTATCAATGGATTGCGCCATGGAGCAAAACTAACAAGCTCAAATTAAAGAAAAAGGTGGGACATATACAGCACGCTCCTCGCGTTCGCGTCGCACCTACATGGTCGGTCCGGCACGCCGCTCAGGGAATGGAACGCGCGTCGGCTGAGTTACTACTAAAGTAGAAAAGAGAGAACAATGATACTAGTACAGTACATATGTAGTACTACTATACTAGTATATGATGCAGGATGAGGGACAGCCACCAGCTAGATCGACGTTTCCTGCACCAAATTATGCATAGTACTACGTGCTTAGATGGGGTGCTAAGTCTTTCTTTGACAACTAAACTCCTTCATGCGTTGCGTAAACTTCTCTCATTTAAGTGTTTTGCATAGGTCCACGCACTACGCATTCGTTCGTCCTGGGGTCACCAAACTCCTCTCTCTTCTCTTTACTCCTACCTTGTCACATCAGATTTTTTTGCATATGTGGCATGCTTAGCCCCTGTACACCATGGAGGGGGAGACTCACCCCGGTCATAGCGCCGCAGTAATAATGACTATAATGAGCAGTCAAATCACAAGGCCCCACCTTTCCATCAGTAACGAGCCGTCAAATCACACAACCCCACCTTTCTAGCAGTAAGTTGAATCCGCTACTCCCTCGTCCTCCTCGCCTCCCTGTCCAACCGACTAGGCGAAACTGCCCCGCCTAACGCGCGGGAAAAGCCCCGCCCTCCACTTTTAAATAGTATAATTTTGTATCGATGGATTGCGCCATGGAGCAAAACAAAAAGAAAATGGTGGTACTACATGTATACAGCACGCACGTCGCGTTCGCGTCACACCCCACACGGTCAGTTGGTCCGACACGCTGCCACTACTAGGGAAAACCTTATAGGTGGAGGATTATCAGTAGCGCGCCTTTGTGGAACGCACTACTGCTAATTTACAGTAGCGCGGTCACTGCACAGGCACTACTGCTATCCACTTATCAGTAGTGCGGCTCGGAGGAAAGGCGCTACTGCTATGTGAGCCCCCCTTAGCCACCAGGCTATGTATAGTAGCAGCGCGGCCCGCCTGAAGCGCGCTACTGCTAAAACTTTAGCAGTAGCACGTGTTGCAGACCCACCGCTGCAACTAAAGTTGTACTGTGCAACATGGTGGGCCCCGCTTATCAGCAGCACGGCCTTCAGGACCGCGCAACTGCTAACATTTTAGCAGTAGCGCTGTTTTCTGGCCCGCGCTGCTGCTAAGGCGCAGCAGCCACCTTTTCAGCCCTCTCCCCCCTCCCCCTTCCTCTCTCCCTTCACTTTGCCCTCCCCCCTCCTCTCTCCCTCACTTTGCTTCTTCCTCACCTTGCTTCTCCCCCCATTACTCTCTTTCTTCTCCCCCCATTACTCTCTTTCTTCTCCTACCTCTCTTTCTCTCTCTTTAATGCCCCTAACTACACCACACCTCCATTAATGCAACCCCTTTCTCTTTTCCTCACTTTTCCACCCCCTCCACTAGTTAGAGCCATCTCCTTCCCCAACTAGCTATGTAGATCTACCCATTTAATGAAGTGACCTTTCTACGTCCCCAACTAGATCTATCCATTTAATCGTGCGTGAGCTTCCTATGTTTTGCCGAAATGTCGATTTATTTCCGTTTCGGCGAATTTCGGGCAAACTCTATATGTCCTATTTTTAGGGAAGGTCATGCCGAATTTTTGTATGACTTTGATGCATGCATGCGTTTTTATAATCATTTTGCTTATTATTACCGCGCAGGCGATCATGATGGTGAGTGCAACGATGGTGGAAAGGTGGTTGCGATCGACGGTGCAGGACATGTATGAAAATAACCGGACAGAGATTTTATGTCCGTGTCGAAGATGCAAAGGAGGAGTTTGGCTCGACCCCTATAAGGATGGTCATTTGATGGCGCACCTGCTCATGACTGGTTTCATGGATGGCTATACTCAGTGGATAAGTGAAGATGATGAGGATGAGGACGCCGATGGGGCAGCCAATGACGACATGGGGCCAGACGAAGAGATGACCGAACATGGCGGCGGAGAAGAGGCCGAACATGGCGGCGGAGAAGGGGCCGGACATGGTGGCGGTGGAGAAGAGGGCAGAAATGGCGGCGGAGAAGAGGCCGGAAATGGCGCCAGAGAAGACACGGACATGTCGCAGCCTTCGTCGCTACTAAGTTCAATCGTGCAGGACCCTCATGTTCGAGACCTGCTTCGCAAGAAGACGAGTAGCGACAGAGCTGCTTCTAGAGAGGAGGCCAAGCTAGAGCAACTGGAGGTAGACTCGAAGACTCCCTTGTATGATGGTTGCGATCCCGAGGTGACCCGCTTGAGTTTCACGCTCGAACTTCTAAAGATGAAGGCTAAAAACAAATGGACCGACAGAAGCCTCGATGAGCTTCTCAAGTATCTAAAGAAGGTTCTTCCCGCGGGGAACCTGTGTCCTACTAGTGTCGATGAGGCCAAGAAGATCGTGTGCCCTCTTGATCTGCCACACATTAGATACCATGCATGCATCAACGATTGCATCATTTATCGGAAGGAGCACGCGGAAAAAAACAACTGTCTGGTGTGCAATGCTTCTCGATACAAGAAGACCGGAAAGAAATCTCCCCAGAAAGTTGTATGGTACCTACCGATCACTCCCCGTCTGCAGCGTTATTTCGTAGATCCTAAGGAAGCAAAGCTCATGCGCTGGCACGCAGAGAGGGTGAAGCCCGACGATGGAGATGATCCGAAGCTGAGACACCTCGCGGATGCAAGCTAGTGGAGAGCGTTCAACGCCGAATATCGATTTTCCGCAGGTGATCCAAGGAACATCGTGCTTGGCGTGAGTACCGATGGCATGAATCCGTTTGGCAACCAGAACACCAACCATAGCACATGGCCCGTGTTTGTATGGATGTACAACCTTCCCCCCTGGAAGTGCATGAAGACAAAGTACATACACATGAGCATGCTGATTCAAGGGCCGAAACAACCGGGAAATAATATTAATCTGTATCTGGGGCTACTTCAAGAGGAGTTAGACACGTTATGGAAAACACCAGCCAAGACATGGGACGCCAGCAAAGGCGAGTATATCTATATGAGAGACGCACTGATGACGACGGTGCACGACTATCTCGGTTACGGATATGTCGCAGGCCAGGTGTGCCACGGATATTGCGGATGCACGCGGTGCATGGATGATACAACGTCTCAGCAGCTAACGAAAGATGGCGGGTCTGGGAAAATCGTGTACATGGGGCATCGAAGATGACTCGCGAAGGACGACCCGTGGAGAAACCGTGGAGATCTATTCAATGGTGAGGCTGAGCATCGAGGACCTCCACGTAAGAGGAGTGGTGCCGAAATCGATGAGCTGTTGAAAAACTAGGAACAGTGCCCCACACCGGGAAAGATGAAAAAGGCACCGGAGCCGCTGCTGAAGGTATGGAAAACGAGGTCTGTTTTCTAGGAGTTGGAGTACTGGCCCAAACTCGACATGCCTCATTGCCTTGATCAAATGCATATCACAAAGAATGTCCTTGAGAGCTTGCTTGCAACACTGATGAACATGCCGGATAAGACCAAGGATGGGCCGAAGGCAAGAAGAGACTTGGAAGATTTGAACATCAGGGCAGATCTCCACATGCCGCCCCGTAAAAATTCGGAGGAGACGGAGACGGAGACAGAGGCGTGGGACCAGGGCAAAAAAGTCAACAAGAAGGAAGAGAATTATTGTCCCCCCTTCTTGCTTTACCTTAAGTCCAAAGGAGATCGATCAATTCTTCAACTGCCTTACCGGAATCAAAGTTAGTTCCAGTTACTGTGGGAAGATAAGCAGATTTCTAGACACCAAGAAGAAAAGGTTCAGCGGGATGAAGTCTCATGACTGTCATGTGATGATGACGCAGATACTTCCTATTGCCCTTAGAGGGATAATGGAAAAGCACGTCCGTGACACGCTTATTAGTCTCTGCAACTTTTTCGACGTTATCTCTCAAAAGTCGATCAGTGTGAAGCAGCTCCGAAGGCTACAGGAAGAGATCGTTGTGATACTAAATGAGCTTGAGATGTACTTCCCGCCCGCGTTCTTTGACGTCATCGTGCATCTGTGTGTCCACATTGTGGACGACATCATAGACCTCGGGCCGACATTCCTGCACAATATGATGCCGTTCAAGAGGATGAATGGGGTCATCAAAGGATTCGTTCGTAACATGTCCCGTCCGGATGGAAGCATCATCTAGGGCTATCAGACCCAAGAGTGCACCTCTTTCTGCGAGAATTATCTATATGGCAGAGACCCTGTTGTTGGTTTGCCCGTTAACAAGCACCTTGGGAGGCTTGGAGGAGAATGTCACACCAACGGCCGGAGGGAACTGCATGTGGACCACTCGGATCGACGCAATGACTTTGACAGAGCAAACTTAGTAGTGCTACAGCACCTAGACGTGGTAGATCCTTTCGCGACACTGCACAAAGAAACCATCGCAAAGAAGTACCATGACCAGGGGGCTATGCAAGACGAATGCCAAAGTTATTAGAGAGCACAACTCCACTTTCCTGCCTTGGTTCAAAGAGCATGTTCTTGCTAATCCCCCGGAAGAGGGCTCTATGGACGGATTGCTCATATACGCCTTAGCACATGGCCCCGTGGCCAACCTCGCGACCTATCAGGCATACGATATCAACGGATACACATTCTACATGGAGGCCAAAGATATAAACAGTGATTTTCAAAACTCAGGGCGACGATGGAATGCATGACCGGCGACAACGCCGCAACTGAAATATTCTACGGAAGGGTCGAAGAGATCTGGGAGCTTGACTACTCTGGACTGCACGATGCGACAATGTTCCGTGTCAGATGGGCTAAGAACATCGAAAGAGAAAACCGGTATATCACTACCATGTCTATACCCGACGCCAAGAGCGCTACCGTGAACGCCATCGCAAAAAACGATCCATGGGTACACGCTAAGCACGTGACACAATGCTTCTTCATAACCGACCCGAGCAATTCCAACCGTGTTGTCATGAGGAGAGGCAAAAGGAACATCATCGGAATGGATGGAGTCGCCAACGAGGAAGACTACGACCGGTACGGCAACCCGATGAGGGAAGATGACGATGATGATGAAGCATACGTCAAAAGAAGAATCAATACTACATTACCCAAGAAAGATCGTACTCCATGGAAAAGGAAAAGTCACAACGAGGGGCTCAATTATTCGACAGCGAACAAGAAGGGAAAGAAGCTCACTCAGAATCGAAAACGTCAACGCTGAGAAACCATCATTTATATATATATATATATATATATATATATATATATATATATATATATATGTATTTATTTTGTGTACGCACTTAATCGTTATCGGTCAAATGATGTGTAATATATATCGTCGCCTGAGTTATATACATTGTATCCGATCCCCTTCTTCCCGGCTCGGTCGTCTTTCGGAAAATAAAAGTAATAGAAAAATGAGAAAGGAAAGAGGAAAATGAAAGGATTAGAAAAGGATATGAAAAGAAAAAGAAAAAGGAGAAAGGAAATAAGAAAAATAAAATTAAAAGAAAAAGCAAAAGGAGAAAATGAAAAGAAAAATCAAAGGAATAGCAGTAGCGCGTGTCTGGAACCGCGCTATAGCTAACTTAGCTGTAGCGCGGGCTAACCAAAGAGGCGCTACTGCTAAGATAGCTATAGAAGTAGCGCATTTGTGGATCCGCGCTACAGCTAAGTTAGCTGTAGCACCGGTTTGGGTATCCCGCACTACAGCTAAGTTAGCTATAGCGCGGGTCCACACCCGCGCTACTTCTATGTTTGAGTTAACCGCACCGCGCGGGCTCCCTTCCTCCTCATTCCTCCCCCAATTCACACTGACTCTGTCTCTCCCCTCGTCGCCGCCGGAGCCCGTGCCCTCGCCGTGCCCCAGCCTCGAGCGCCGCCGGAGCCCCTGCCCTTGAGCACCGCCGGAGCCCCTGCCCTCGCCGCGCCCCAGCCTCGTCACCACTGGAGCCCCTGCCCTCCTCGATGTCGCCCCCTCCGGTGCGCCAGCCTCGTCGCCGCCTCGCCACCGTCTCCCCCGACCTCCACCTCCCCGCTGCCGTCTCCCCCGACAACCGCTGTAAGTCCCCGCCCCTCCTCTCTCTCATTTTAGTATACTGAATTCTAGGGTTAGGTGTTTTAGTTAACTGAATTTTAGGTGTTTTGTTAACTGAATTCTAGGGTTAGGTATTTTAGGTGTTTAGGTGTTTTAGTTAACTGAATTCTAGGGTTAGCTGTTTTAGTGAACTGAATTTTAGGTGCTTAGTTAATTTAATTCTAGGGTTAGGTATTTTAGGTGTTTAGTTAAGTTAATTCTAGGGTTAGGGTTTTCAGTTCCTGTTAAATGAATTCTAGGTATTTTAGGTGTTTTAGGTGTTTAGTTAACAGAATTCTAGTGTAATGTTAGTAAGTGAGTGAGAGTGTGCCTACGAATTTAGCTAGGTTTTTTATTAGGAAAGTAGCTATTTTATATTAGGACAGTACCTAGGAATTTAAAACATATTTTGATGGTGAAAATCTTTATGGTGAATTTCTTTGAATAAATAAAGTGCATGAATTTCTTTGATATACATGATGTTGGCTGTTGATGGTGAACATATTTTGAATAATTGAAGTGCCAAATGATGTTGGCTGCTGTTGTTGCCATATGATGTGCCAAATGATGGAGATGATGTGCTATTGTTGCCTATGTTGGCTTTTCTTGTTTTCTGGGAAATGATCCGAGTGGCCTATGTTATGCTGGAATGTTGATTCATTTCCGTTCCGGTGAATTTCAGGTGCATGATATGTCCACTTTTTAGCAAAGGTCATGCCGAAATTTCCCGTGAATTTCGGCATGACTTGTGCTAGAAAGTGGGCATATCGAGTGCCCAGGATTTGCTGGGACGGGAATGAAACAGCATTCCAGCAAACCATAGGCCTTTTTTTATGTCATTACTCATTTTATTATAGTTGAAGAATTAAACGAGCAGACTTAATTAATCGTAGGAAACATGTCGAACAACGACGAAACCGGGGCTTCCCGACGACATACAATATGACCGTGAACATGATTACCTCGGCTTTTTGTCTAGTCAGCAAACAAAAGGTTTGCAGGGCGACCTGGTCATAGCGGACGATGGTACTGCCGCCGACATCGACACCGATGGCACCGATGGCGGCGCCGAAGGTACCGGCGCCGAAGCCGGTAACGAAAAGAAGAAGCAGAAGAAGCAGAGGACACGACGCCCTAACAAACTCAGCATCGGAAGAATCCTGGTCACAGAGATGCACCCCGGCAAATTCGAGCCAATAGTGCCGGATGAAGCTCGCAAGTGCTGCGGCAACCAAGTCGGATGCATCCTACGGGAAACCGCGAGCATCAACGACAATGACTTAAGGAAGAAACCACATCTAGAGCACTTGCTCCTAACGAAGCTGCACAAGAGATTCCAGTTCCCCGGCCGGGCTGACCGCATAGAAAACCCGTGGGATGATGCTGCCATGAAAGATATCAATAACCACGCCATGGGCATGTTCAGCAACGGTTTGGCAGCATGGAAAGGGAGGGTGAAACAAGCGATTGATGCTAATGAACCCCTGTCCAAGATTTTGGTGGACAATCCGTGTGGCACCCCGGCTCAGAGAACCGGTTTACCGGTGTTTCCAACCCAGAGATCATGTCTTCTGGAAACACACAACAACTTGGAACAGAACAGAACTGAACTTTATTGACATATCTCGAGTACAAGCTCAAAATTTACATCGATAGCGAGGCCAGAAGCACTGCACGTGCTATGACAATATCTACATTATTTATGGAACATAGCAGGGCCTCGATACTACTGGGTAGACTACGGCGTAGCGGAACATAGCGCGGGAAACTCCATCCACAGGGACACTGATGTGGACACGGCCTAGTTAGCGTAGCACGAACCTTCGGGACCTCCGTCCTCGGCTTCTCCTGCATCTGGCATGATACGCCAGGTGAGTACTTGGAATGTACTCGCAAGCTCATGGCAACCAAAAGAATGCAGCAAACAATAGCTTGGCAATAACAGATTAAGTGCTTAGATAGCTCACTTACTCGTATCCAGTACCAACTTACTCTCATCTGGGTTGTCTCACAACCCTCGGAATGCTCACCATCCACAGAGCACTTCCGAACATAAGACAAGTTCTTCCATCATTATTATCTTTAGGGTGGTTGACCATACAGTGGCCTAGTACGGACTGTCCAATACCGTGGACGCGGCTATTCGAATAGGTTCTTACACTCTGCAGAGGTTGCGCACTTTACCCACACTATGGAGTACCTAGCCTCGTGATACCATTCGGGTGGACCGGTGGTGCTCCAACGAAACCTGCCTGACCCGTGACTCCTCTATCGTACCACCGACAATCATACCCTCCCAGGGTCATGTCCTGGGTGGCCCCTGTGTCACCCCGTGACACCTGCCACCGTCATGGCCACTAACTGTCCCAAACGGGGACGCCGGCAAAATAACTCAACTGGGCTCACAGGATTATCATCGTCTACCTGATCAGGGCAGCACGCACGCATAACCCTCCCTAGTTTGGTGGTACCGATAAAAGAGCACAAAACCAGACCAAGTCAAGGCCGTCCCATACCGGCAAATGTGGCTGCACGGATAAGTGCGGACAGGTGACACTAGATCAACCAATTAGGTTTAGTGTTGACAAGCATTTAACCAGTATGGGTATTTATCAGGAATAAATTAACATGGCAGTAGCTAGGTATCCAAATAATTTACTATGAATTATCACATATTAAAAATAATGCATATAATTCAATTAAATAACCAACACTATTTAAATGCTTCATGCAATAGATGACATGGCTTGCCTTGCTCTGGTGGGTTGTCCACAAACTCCTGGGCTTCAAATCCAAAAGAATTTCCCTCTGAAAATATTTTTTAAATGCAATTGAAAATGTCACATACTACTGTTTTGTGCACCAGAAATTCTGTGAGCATGGGAAAAATACCAAATTTTTCCAGCAAATAGAGGAGCTCAAGACAAACTCAGAGCAAAAAGAATCAATTGATTTGGACTTATGGTTTAAAAGTTATGGCTGGTCAAAGTTCTGGTCAAAATCTGGAATTAAAATAGAAAATAGAAAATCCAGCAGCGGGCCACGTCGAAGGCGTATTTTGCCCCGGGCGCCTCCACTTACCGCTTCGGCGCGCGCGAGCGAGTCGCTGACGTGCGGGCCCCGCGGTCAGGTTTTAAAAGGGGGAGGAGGGAAACAGAGAGAGGCGGGGTTCCGGCGACGGTATCCGGCGACACAGGCGGCGGCGGAGTTCGGCGACTACGGGGATGGAAAGAGCGCTCGGAGGTGAACACGCACGTACCAGTAGCGCGACGAGAGATGGCCGGACGGCGTCGTCCCCTTCCTCTCCGGTGGCGGCGGCGCTCGGGTGTCGTCGGAGACGGCGTTTCCGGCCAAGATTTGACCGGGAAAGGGCTTGGGCAGGGTCAGTGGAGTGCGGTGAGCTCGCGGGTGCAGTCGGTGGAGCTCGGGGAGGAGCGAATCGGCGGGGAGGCAGAGCTCGGGTGGCGGCGGATCTCCGGCGAGGTTCGAGGCCAGAGAGCCTCTCGGCCTTGGCTCGCTGCTCGGGAGGGCGATTTGGAGGTGGAGAAGTGGGGTGAGGAGCTCGGGAGGGCTGGGCATGGCCTTTTATAGCCAGAGCCGAGCTCTCTGGAAGAGGCGGGTCTCGGGCCACGTCGCCGGCGCCAGTACGCCGCGCTGGCTGGCCGGGAGCGCGCGACGAGATGGGAGAAGGCAGGGGGGAGTTAAGGCGTGGGTGGCGGCTAGCGGAGGAAGAAGACGAGCCGCAGGCCACAGTGCAGCCACGGGCGGCAAAGTGCCCGGGTGCCGTGGCGGCCGTCGAGGGCGATTCCGGCGAGGAGAAGCTGCAGGAACGGGGTACGTGGACGGCAGCAGCGAAGTCGGCACCTCCAGACATGAAATGGCAGCGAGAGGTCACTGGAATGACCTCGGCCGTCGCCGGCGAGATGCAGAGCACGCATACTGCCATGCCAGTACCGTGCTCACCACGGTGTCCGGCATCTAGAGGCCGACCAAGTCCAGCGCACCATATCTAGGGTGTTCTCCTTTGATCATTTAGCCCCTCTGCACTCTTGGTTTGGCTAGGTTCACTCTGAACCGAAATGTAGCTTCAGCTACAGTTTCTGGCAAGAAACTTGAGATGGATCTAGAGAAGAGGTGAGCTGGAGATGGAGCCAATGGAGATGTCTGGGGTGATCTATCTTGGAAGGAGTCCAAACTGGCCAAGTTTGAGAAAGTTTCATCAAGATTTGGATATGGTTCATGTACAAGTGCTGTACTGAACCAAAAACCTAGATGAGCTTGTAGCACTCATCTGGGGTGATCTTCTGGAGCTGAATTTTGGTGTGGCAGGGTTATTTGGTGAGGAGAAGATGTCATAAAAAATTTCAGCTCAATTGGATACCTCTAGCTGGCACTTCCTTCACAGAGGTTCCAATTGAACAGAAACTTGGCAGAATATTGCTGGTGAAAATTTGTACTAGACCAGATGATATTTTTGGATATTGTGGAAAGATAGGTTCCCTAGAAGCTCAGGGAATTTTCTTGGAATTTACTGAGTTGGGAAAATATGAATTGCTTCACAAATGGCCAGTGCTGTCCAGAGAGCAAAGGGAGTTTTCTGGACAAAATTTTATACTGGACCATGAAATGTTTTTGTAGATTGTGGGAGTAGATGATGACAAGAAGGTGCGGGGTTAATTTGGGATTTTTCTGATCACCAGAACTATAGGTTGCTTTGTAACCCATAGTGATGACAGATTTTCCCAAAGGAAGAAAATGAATATTTGGCAGAGATGGAGAATTGGAAATTGATCCAAAAGGTGAGTGACAAGATTATGGCAGGATGCTGAGGGCTTTGGATCACTCAGAGGAATTCATAAGTCCAAAGTCAACTGAAAAGGTTCAAAATCCATCCAAATTGCAAATAAAGCCAGAAAGATTTCGAAAAGAAAAAGTTGCCAAAAACCAGGGTGTCACAAACCTACCCCCCTTAGAATGAATCTCGTCCGCGAGATTCGGTTGCTCAGGGAACAAGTGTGGATAGGCTGTTCTCAGAAAATCCTCTCTTTTCCAGGTAGCCTGTTCCTTAGTATGATGATCCCACAATACCTTGTAAAATTTAATTGTCTTACTCCTGGTAGTTCTTTCCATCTCATCCAATATTCTGACAGGTCTTTCCTCGTAGGTCAAATCCTTGGTCAACTCTAGCTCACTCATATCTGCCTGTTTGATCGGAGGTGCAATGCACTTTCTCAACTGGGATATGTGGAAGACGTCGTGAACGTCAGACAACTCCGGTGGTAATTCCAACTGATATGCCACTCTTCCTCTTCTAGCCATTACCGGAAAGGGACCGATATATCTCGGTGCAAGCTTTCCTCGGGTGTGAAACCTTTTTATTCCTTTCATAGGGGTGACTCGGAGATAAGCATATTCTCCTGGCTCAAAAGTTACTTCCCGATGCTTTGGGTCATAATAGCTCTTTTGACGGGACTTGGCTGCTCGAAGACACTCCTGAATATCCTTGACTTGTTTCTCAGCCTCGAGCATCAAATCTGTGCCGAAGATACGGCTGTCTCCTGTCTGAGACCAATTTAAAGGAGTGCGGCATTTCCGTCCGTACAAAGCCTCGAATGGTGACATCTTGAGACTTGACTGATAACTGTTATTGTAGGAGAATTCGGCATAGGGTAGGCTATCCTCCCATTTGGGTCCATGGGCGAGAGCACAGGACCGAAGCATATCTTCCAATATCTGATTCACACGTTATGTCTGCCCATCTGTATGTGGATGATATGTCGTACTATGCTTTAGCACAGTTCCCAGGGCTTGATGCAGTCGTAGCCAGAATTCTGAAGTGAACAGGGAGCCTCTGTCTGACGTGATAGATTTGGGTACTCCATGAAGGCTGACTATCCGGGACATGTAGAGCTGTGCCAGCTGGTAAGCGTTGAAAGTGGTCTTTACCGGAAGGAAGTGAGCCACTTTTGTAAGCATGTCCACGATGACCCAGATAGCATCATGACCTCTGGTTGACTTAGGTAGTCCAACAATGAAGTCCATGCATATGTCATCCCATTTCCACTAGGGAACTGGTAAAAGTTGCAGTAGCCCAGCAGGTTTCTGGTGTTCAGCCTTGACTCTGTTGCAAATGTCACAACAGGCGACATAGTATGCTATGTCCCTTCGCATTCCTGGCCACCAAAAGGTTTCTCGCAAGTCCTGGTACATTTTTGTTCCTCCCGGATGGATAGAATATGCAGATTCATGTGCCTCTCTGAGTATTTGCTGTCTCAAGTTGTCTTGATCAGGCACACATATTCGGTTCTCAAACCATAAGGTGCCCTGATCGTCAATTCGGAAGGACTTGGCCTTCCCTAGCGGAATGCGCTCCTTGATTTCCTGTATGCCTTGATCTGATTTCTGAGCTGCCTTAATTTCTTCCATAAGGGTTGGAGTAATCTCCATTGTATCCGGGCTAATTGGGCTGCATAACACCATATTCAGCTTGGCAAACTCTTCCTGCAGCCTCGGATGCATTCCCTCCATTAGTGCATTTAGTGTACCTTGCTTTCTGCTGAGGGCATCGGCGACCACATTGGCTTTTCCCGGATGATAATTAATTCCAATGTCATAGTCTTTGACCAATTCAAGCCATCTTCTCTGCCTGAGATTCAGATCAGGTTGGGTGAAAATATACTTGAGACTCTTATGGTCCGTGTATATCTCACATCGCTGCCCAATGAGGTAATGCCCCCAAATTTTTAGTGCATGAACCACGGCTGCCAATTCCAAATCATGAGTAGGGTAGTTCTCTTCATGAGGTCGTAGCTGTCTGGATGCATAGGCTACAACCTTTCCCTCTTGCATTAGGACGCAGCCGATTCCACGTCTGGAAGCATCGCAATATATGCCAAAGCTCTTGTGAATGTCGGGAAGAACTAAGACAGGGGCTGTATTTAGTCTCGTCTTTAACTCCATGAAACTGCTGTCACATTCTTCTGTCCAGACAAATTTGTGGTTCTTCTTCAGCAATTCTGTCAGAGGCTTGGCTATTTTTGAGAAGCCTTCAATAAAGCGACGGTAGTAGCCTACCAATCCCAGAAAGCTACGGACTTCCGTTACTGTGGCTAGGGTTTTCCAGTTTAATACAGCGGTCACTTTGCTGGGGTCGACAGCCGCACCTTGTTCTGACAGAATATGTCCCAAAAATCCCACCTCTCTTAGCCAAAATTCGCATTTGCTGAATTTGGCATACAAGCGATGGGTCCTTAGTCTTTCCAGGACAGTACGGAGGTGTTGCGTGTGCTCCTCTTCATCTTTGGAGTAGATGAGAATATCATCGATGAATACTACCACAAATTTGTCCAAGAAGTCCATGAAGACCTTGTTCATCATGCTCATGAAATAGGCTGGAGCATTTGTCAGCCCAAATGACATGACTGTGAATTCATACAGGCCATATCTTGTAGTAAAGGCTGTCTTGGGGATATCCTCTTTTCTGATTTTTAGCTGATGATACCCCGTTCGAAGGTCAATCTTGGAAAATACCCGGGCTCCGTTCAACTGGTCAAACAGATCATCAATGCGGGGGAGCGGATATTTATTTTTGATGGTGACCTCATTCAGTTGGCGATAGTCTACGCACATTCGTAGACTGCCATCCTTCTTCTTGACAAACAGCACGGGTGATCCCCACGGTGAAGTGCTTGGACGAATATACCCTTTCTGTAATAATTCATCCAACTGTTTCTTCAATTCCACCAGCTCTGGGGAAGGCATGCGGTAGTACTTCTTGTAGATTGGAGCAGTTCCGGGAACAACCTCAATAGCAAACTTTAGTTCCCGATCAGGTGGCATTCCCGGTATCTCTTCTGGAAATACGTCTGGAAATTCACTGACTACCGGAATCAGACTTATGTCTGTAGCTGTGGCTTTGAATGCCATTCCTTTCGTTGACATCACTCTGCTAGCAGTGATTTGCACTGTTTGGCCTGCCGGGTTAACCAGTGTCACCTTCCTGGTGGCACAGTTGATACACACCTGGTGTGGTACCAACCAATCCATTCCCAGTATTATATCCAGTCCCGGGGATTCAATGGCAACGAGAGTGGCTGGAAACTTCACATCGTGTATCAAGATTTCCAGATTCTTGTATATCACATTTGTTCTGAGCATGGAGCCAGGGGATTGTACCACCATGATTTTATCCAAAAGAGAAGGAGAAAATTTGTGCAAGGTGGCAAAACTCCGCGAAATAAACAAATGAGAGGCCCCAGAATCAAATAAAATTATTGCAGGTATGTTGTTAACAGAAAACATACCAAGGACCACATCTGGTGATTCGCGGGCTTCCTCAGCGGAGATATGATGGACTTGGCCGCGATAGAAGTTCGGATTGGGGCGGCGTCCAACACTGTTGACTTGTGGCTTGAAGTCGGATGGTGGCTTCCCATTTCTTGCGGGGCATTGCTTAGAATAGTGCCCGCTCTGGCCGCAAGTGAAACATGTGTTGTTGCGGCGGCAATCCTCCAGCACTGGCTGTTTGCCGAAGGTCTTGTCCTGGCTGACGGGCTTATTGTTGTTGTTGCCATTGTTCCGGGCAGGCTTGTACTCAGATGGCCCTGGTTGCCAAATACGTGGATTCTGCACAAACTGCTCACGGTTGTCCTTCTTGGGTTCAAACTTCCGCTTGCGATCATCATATCCTGACTTATGCTCCCTTTCTGCTATGAAGGCCTTGTTTACCAGAGTCTGTAAGTCAGGAAAGTCCAGCATACACAGCTGACAGCGGAGGGTATGATTCAGCCCTCCTAGGAATCGGTCAATCTTCCTTTCTTCGGTGGACACGTCATGGGTGGAGTACCGTGCCAGATTATTAAACTTGTTCAGATACTTGCCCACTGACATATTCCCTTGAGTAAGAGCAAGAAATTCCCTCTGCTTCACCTTCATTATGCCAGTAGGAATATGATACTTGCGGAATACCTCTTTGAATTTTTCCCAAGAAATATCTTCTCCAGAAGGCCACATTATTTTTGTGTTGTCCCACCATATGGCTGCTGGCCCTTCCAGGTAGTGAGTAACAAAAGGAACCTTGTCTGCCTCATCACAGCGGGCTATATCCAGCTTCTTTTCCATAGTCCTTAGCCAGTCATCGGCTTCCATCGGATCCACAGCCTGGCCAAAACTGGGTGGCTTGGTACGCTGAAAATCAGACAGCTTAGAGTGTGTCCCATTGTGGTCGTTCTGACCCACCATAGTCTGCATACTTTTCAGAAATTCCATGAGATCTTGGTTTCTTTTCTCTTCAAACATTCTCATAATTTGATCAGTGGTTGGTGACTGTGGGGGTGGAGGTGGCAAATCTTCTGGTGATTGTCCTGCCTGTCTGGCAGATCGATGAATGGGAGTTCCATCGCCGCCTTGAGTACTACACCTCTTCATCCTAAATTTGTTCCCATTGCAAAATACCGAATCGATGAGCAACATCCATAAGGGAAAGCAGGGTAGTATGACACCAGAAAAGAAGCCAAAAAAAGAGCGAATAACGAAAGCAACATAATTATAGAAGGCAACCCAACATCATACATGACAAGCTAGTAGGGGGGTGATCAATACTAGACTGCTCATACGGCAGTTGACATATGCATGGATGCTATGATGCATGCACTGAAACTCAAGCCTCCACTCTAGTGATGCCGGTGGCACGAACACTGGTAAACTGAAGACTCCTCGTCGTCTGACTCTGTCTCGGAATCTGAGCTGATGATGTGAACCTCGGCCTCCGGATCAAAGGAAACACAACGACACTGACGGGAAGGTTCTCCCTCTGAAGGAGAAGAAGCACGACGCCGCAGCATCGGAGCAGCTGGAGTAGCTAGTAGTGAGGCCCACTCTGACGGGGTCTCACGTCGGCTACCAGACGAAAAGCCTGGCGGTCCGAACGAACTAGAAGGAGTGTCGGAAGGTGGGACGGGTGGAGTATACATAGGTGAAAATGGAGGTGGAGGAGGAGACTGTGCTGCCGCAACAACCGCAAGTGCCTCGCGAGCAGAAGTCAGCTCCTCGGCTAGATAAGTGATCATACGGTAACTGGCGTTCAGATAGCGGGATAAAACACCAGTAGCACGATCACTCGCCGGATCAGCAGGTGCGAAAAGGACTCGCCCTGTAGTAAGCGACAGGGTGGGATAGTGAAAGAAACCTGGATGAGTCTGCATCTCGACCTCGTGGAAGCGCAAGTCAGTGAGAGCCTCCATCGCAGCAAACTGGATCGCCAACTCTGGAGTAGAAGCAGTTCCGCCCTTGGAAGAACGGGAGTAGCTGCCAATATCTGAACTCGTAGTGAGAAAGGCTTCCGCGTGATACTCGAATACTGAACCAGCAAGCTTCTCTCGAAACACCTGGTACACTGGGTCTTTGCCGTTGGGATACAGCCGAAGCCAGACGTTACGAAGCAGTACTGGAAAAGCGAACGGTGCCGGCTCATGATTGTAGTGGTACGGAACTGGTGCTATCTACACTCATCAAACCAGCGGTTAGCACAATAAAAACTATATGCATGCCATGCGATGCAAGCAATCAGATGCAACAAGCAAGACACACCAAGACTCTAAACTACTCGCGGTTCTAACGCAGGGTTAACTAGGGTGTCCTACAGTCAGCGTGGCTCTGATACCAAGCGTTGTGGCACCCTGGCTCAGAGAACCGGTTTACCAGTGTTTCCAACCCAGAGATCATGTCTTCTGGAAACACACAACAACTTGGAACAGAACTGAACTGAACTTTATTGAGATATCTCGAGTACAAGCTCATAATTTACATCGATAGCGAGGCCAGAAGCACTGCACGTGCTATGACAATATCTACATTATTTATGGAACATAGCAGGGCCTCGATACTACTGGGTAGACTACGGCATAGCGGAACATAGCGCGGGAAACTCCATCCACAGGGACACTGCTGTGGACACGGCCTAGTTAGCGTAGCACGAACCTTCGGGACCTTCGTCCTCGGCTTCTCCTGCATCTGGCATGATACACCAGGTGAGTACTTGGAATGTACTCGCAAGCTCATGGCAACCAAAACAATGCAGCAAACAATAGCATGGCAATAACAGATTAAGTGCTTAGACTGCTCACTTACTGGTATCCAGTACCAACTTACTCTCATCTGGGTTGTCCCACAACCCTCGGAATGCTCACCATCCACAGAGCACTTCCGAACATAAGACAAGTTCTTCCATCATTATTATCTTTAGGGTGGTTGACCATACAGTGGCCTAGTACGGACTGTACAATACCATGGACGCGGCTATTCGAATAGGTTCTTACACTCTGCAGAGGTTGCGCACTTTACCCACACTATGGAGTACCTGGCCTCGTGATCCCATTCGTGTGGACCGGTGGTGCTCCAACGAAACCTGCCTGACCCGTGACTCCTCTATCGTACCACCGACAATCATACCCTCCCAGGGTCATGTCCTGGGTGGCCCCTGTGTCACCCCGTGACACCTGCCACCGTCATGGCCACTAACTGTCCCAAACGGGGACGCCGGCAAAATAACTCAACTGGGCACACAGGATTATCGTCGTCTGCCAGATCAGGGCAGCACACACGCATAACCCTCCCTAGTTTGGTGGTACCGATAAAAGAGCACAAAGCCAGACCAAGTCAAGGCCGTCCCATACCGGCAAATGTGGCTGCACGGATAAGTGCGGACAGGTGACACTAGATCAACCAATTAGGTTTAGTGTTGACAAGCATTTAACCATTATGGGTATTTATCAGGAATAAATTAACATGGCAGTAGCTAGGTATCCAAATAATTTACTATGAATTAACACATATTAAAAATAATGCATATAATTCAATTAAATAACCAACACTACTGAAAAGCTTCATGAAATGGATGACATGGCTTGCCTTGCTCTGTTGGATTGTCCACAAACTCCTGGGCTTCAAATTCAAAAGAATTTCCCACTGAAAATATTTTTAAATGCAATTGAAAATGTCACATACTACTGTTTTGTGCACCAGAAATTATGTGAGCATGGGAAAAATACCAAATTTTTCCAGCAAATAGAGGAGCTCAAGACAAACTCATAGCAAAAAGAATCAATTGATTTGGACTTATGGTTTAAAAGTTATGGCTGGTCAAAGTTCTGGTCAAAATCTGGAATTAAAATAGAAAATAGAAAATCCAGCAGCGGGCCACGTCGAAGGCGTATTTCGCCCCGGGCGCCTCCACTTACCGCTTCGGCGCGCGTGAGCGAGTCGCTGACGTGCGGGGCCCGCGGTCAGGTTTTAAAAGGGGAGGAGGGAAACAGAGAGAGGCGGGGTTCCGGCGACGGTCCCCGGCAACACAGGCGGCGGCGGAGTCCGACGACTACGGGGATGGAAAGAGCGCTCGGAGGTGAACCCGCATGTACCAGTAGCGCGACGAGAGATGGCCGGATGGCGTCGTCCCCTTCCTCTCCGGCGGCGGCGGCGCTCGGGTGTCGTCGGAGACGGCATTTCCGGCAGAGATTCGACCGGGAAAGGGCTTGGGCAGGGTCAGTGGAGTGCGGCGAGCTCGCGGGTGCAGTCGGTGGAGCTCGGGGAGGAGCGAATCGGCGGGGAGGCGGAGCTCGGGTGGCGGCGGATCTCCGGCGTGGTTCGAGGCCAGAGGGCCTCTCGGCCTTGGCTCGCTGCTCGGGAGGGCGATTTGGAGGTGGAGAAGTGGGGTGAGGAGCTCGGGAGGGCTGGGCATGGCCTTTTATAGCCAGAGCCGAGCTCTCTGGGAGGCCGGTCTCGGGCCACGTCGCCGGCACCAGTACACTGCGGGCGACGAGACGGGAGAGGGCAGCGGGGAGTTAAGGCGCGGGTGGTGGCTAGCGGAGGAAGAAGACGAGCCGCAGGCCACAGTGCAGCCACGGGCGGCACAGTGCCCGGGTGCCGTGGCGGCCGTCAAGGGCGATTCCGGCGAGGAGAAGCTGCGGGAACGGGGTACGTGGACGGCAGCAGCGAAGTCGGCACCTCCAGACATGAAATGGCAGCGAGAGGTCACTGGAATGACCTCGGCCATCGCCGGCGAGATGCAGAGCACGCATACTGGCATGCCAGTACCGTGCTCACCACGGTGTCCGGCATCTAGAGGCCGACCAAGTCCAGCGCACCATGTCTAGGGTGTTCTCCTTTGATCATTTAGCCCCTCTGCACTCTTGGTTTGAAAATTTGATCCTCTCTTTTTTTTCTTTCTATAGTGGAGATAGTCGCACGTAATGACAGATCACGGCCATATTATTAAAAGCTTGCGGTAAGAAGGGGTTTCGTTCTAGTGCCCGGAAATAATATTCCAAAGCCTTTGTATGCTCTCCATTGCTTGTGTGTATAAGGCCTATGTTATAGAGTATATAACTTCGATCATAGGGATCGATTTCTAGTCGCGTAGCTTCATAATAATTTTGCAAAGCTTCCGCATAATTTCCTTCGGATTGAGCCAACATCCGTTACGGTCGTTCATTCTATTCAAAAAATCTCCGTTCCAAAACCGTACATGAGGTTTTCATCTCATACGGCTCCTCCCTTCTGTACATAATAGTACTAAGCGAAATAATCTATAGAATCAAAATAGAATTAGTCCCGTCTCATTATGAACCGAAAGGGGCTGGTATTTTTCCAAGAAATCTCTAGCCAACCTTCCCACAAGAGGTTTTCTTAACACCAATGAATTCTATTAATGCTAGAGGAAAACGATAGCTCCAATAATTTCTTTGTTCTCAACGCCTCCTATTTAGAGGAATTAGCTACTTCAACGATCTTTGATGGTTATAGGGGTATCCAAAGTACAAACCTGATGGTTGTTTGTTATCCCAACCATTCTTCCCAGCCCTGATACCGATCAGGAAAGGGGTAATTTCTAACAAAGTTTTTCTCTTGTTGATTCCTATTTCTAGGTGTAGTGCTTTTCTCCCCTATGCTGCCTACGGATACTAATAGAGTAGGATTGGCCTGTAATCCATACCATACCATATCCTGTAGGTGTAACCTTTCGCTCACCGAAGTGTAGCTTCAGCTATAGTTTCTGGCAGGAAACTTGAGAGGGATCTAGAGAAGAGGTGAGCTGGAGATGGAGCCAATGGAGATGTCTGGGGTCATCTATCTTGGAAGGAGTCCAAACTGGCCAAGTTTGAGAAAGTTTCATCAAGATTTGGATATGGTTCATGTACAAGTGTTGTACTAAACCAGAAACCTAGATGAGCTTGTAGCACTCGTCTGGGTGATCTTCTGGAGCTCAATTTTGGTGTGGCAGGGTTATTTGGTGAGGAGAAGATGTCATCAAAATTTCAGCTCAATTGGATACCTCTAGCTAGCACTTCCTTCACAGAGGTTCCAATTGAACAGAAACTTGGCAGAATATTGCTGGTGAAAATTTGTACTGGACCAGATGATATTTTTGGATATTGTGGAAAGATAGGTTCCCTAGAAGCTCAGGGAATTTTCTGGGAATTTACTGAGTTGGGAAAATATGAGTTGCTTCACAAATGGCCAGTGCTGTCCAGAGAGCAAAGGGAGTTTTCTGGACAAATTTTATACTGGACCATGAAATGTTTTTGAAGATTGTGGGAGTAGATGATGACAAGAAGGTGTGGGATTAATTTGGGATTTTTCTGATCATCAGAACTATAGGTTGCTTTGTAACCCATAGTGATGACAGATTTTCCCAAAGGAAGAAAATGAATATTTGGGAGAGATGGAGAATTGGAAATTGATCCAAAAGGTGAGTGACAAGATTATGGCAGGATGCTGAGGGCTTTGGATCACTCAGAGGAATTCATAAGTCCAAAGTCAACTGAAAAGGTTCAAAATCCATCCAAATTGCAAATAAAGCCAGAAAGATTTCGAAAAGAAAAAGTTGCCAAAAACCAGGGTGTCACAATCCGACACTTACGGCAGAGGAGTTCGAAAAGTTCAAGGACACTTCTGCTACCGAGGCAGCCAAGATTAAGTCTGAGAAATACAAGGGGCTTCAGCAAAGGAACACGGGGAACCAACGCCTCGGAAGCCGTGGCTACATTGGCAAGAGGCCCATATGGGATAAGGAGGACGCGGAACGTGAAGCCGCGGGGAGCCCAGACCCCTATGCGGAGTTCACCGACCCGCAGGAGCGTGACTTCATCAGGGCCCGGTACAAGTGGGACAAGGAAAAGAAGGTTTGGTACACGAACCCGATCACGAGGAAATTGATTAGATTACTGGTAATTATTCTTTTACCACCTTACATTTCGCTTCTGATCAAGTCGACTACACGTTGTAGTAACATTCGTAAACGGTTCACTTTCCTTTTGCAGAAGGAGCAACACAGGCTTGCGGCCGAAAGCGACTCGTCGTATTAGTTGTCGATGAGGCCCAAGTGGGACACCCCTCTCAACCGGGCCTTGAACCAACTGAAGGGATTCCCTTTGGACCAGCGGCCGCAATATGGACGTGTGCACGGCGTCGGAGACGGCGCCACATGTAAGTACTACTACAACGACGGCTCGGAGGCCAAAAAGCAGAAAAAGAAGTTCAGTCAGTTGAACATCGACGAGAAGGTGAAGCTTGCGGTCGAGAAAAATGCAGCTGAGGCCGAGAAAAAAGCAGTTGAGGCCGCAGAAGCGACCAAAAATGAGTTGGTCCAGCAGGCAGTCAATGCAGCTGTAGCTACCTGCAGAAATGATTTCGCTACTAACTTGATTCTGGCTATTATCGACCGGACGAAGCAAAATCCAGACAAGACGGCACAGGATTTTCCCATGCCCAGCTTCGTCGGGAGCAACTCGGTGAACATCGCACCACCACCACCTGCTGCCGCTACCGCACAAGGTCCCGCACCCGCGCCTGCTCCCGCACCCGCTCATAGCATCCCGTCCTCTGTCTCTGGCGTGCTAGGCGGGCCTTAGTCTTTGGCTGACCTCGACACCCTCACGGTAATTACATGTCGCACCAACGTATATATAATCTTCCGTTTTTCGTTGCCTTTCGGATGTCTTACGCCGCAGACATGTCTTCGCAGGCCGACGAAACCCCGTGCACCGTACTCTACATGATCAACGGCCAGAAGGTGGACGTGGGAAAGGCAGTTATAACGAAGCCCTTGGAACTCATGTTCCACGGCCAGCCGATCCCCGTTGGCACCTTCAGGGTTACCTTGTCGAGTGTGAAAGCGGGCCACGAGGATTTGACTCCTCCAGTACGGCTCGGGGGAGAGGAGGACGAGACCCCGATGCGGCTTGGAGAATGAAAGGGTTGGATGCTGCTATGGCCGAAGAATCTTCTTCGTCTGGAGGCGGCCGAGAGCACACCAATGACCACACATCAGCAAGGTATGAACACCACCACCCCGCCTACGCAATTACCAGCGCCTCTCGTGCCGGGTGAGAGTTGCGGACGACGTGAGGAAGGGGGTCCAATAGTGGATGATGTAGTCGGCCCTGTGGAACAAGGAATGGATGATGAGATGGAGGAGGAGTACCCTCTCCGGTTCCTCAATACTGGCGCCGCCTATGATGACGGACAAATGATGAGTCAGCCATATGACTCGGGCTATGAGCATGCGGATGAGGAGATGGATGATGTGCCCAGGCAGGAACGTCCTAGGGTAGATTGCAAGAAGTCTCTCTTCATGCAATCCTCAGAGGACACGCCTACAGATGCCGCCTCAACGCAGGGTCATCTAGTCGAGGGTCATAAAGTGCTTAGCCCGACGACACAGATGGCGGGGGTAAGGAAGGGTCTGGACGGTCAACCCAAGAAAAAGGAGAGGAAGAGACCGCCGAAGAGAGGCACTGCTGCCGCCAAAGCTGCCAAAGCTTCTAGCAGCCAGCCGACCGATTTTGCAGACCGTGTATCGGTGAAAGGTGCGGCGATGTACCATGTCACGGGCGAGCCGATCCTACCGCCGAAACCGCTAGAGGGCATATAAGGGGATCTCAGGAGACTGCACGACCATGTGCTGTCGACTAAGAAAAGCCTTCTCACCTCGGAGGATCCAGGATATCCGCTTTACGTGGTTCGTGTGCCTCAGGCCAGGTGCTATGTCGACACACTGCCCGCGGAGGTGTTCTTCCTGCGGTATGATCACATCTTTGAGATGTTTGTCACGAGGCGGCTCAATTTTACGATTGTCCGCCTTTTTGCGCTACATATGAACTTCGTCATCAGGAGAGAACAAATCTCGCAAATCTCGGTGGCGGATCCATACTACATGCATGAGTCCTTCTTGAGTCTCGGCGAGTTTGAACGTAAAGCTGCTAGGGACTACATCAAATACTTCATGGTAACGAATAAGGACAAGGAAGCGATTCTCCTGCCTTATCATCCAATGTAAGTCATTGTCGGACAACCCTTTCGTACGTTTCAATCATTCCTTCACTCATATGCAGACTAATTTGAGGTGTCTTTATTTTCCTCAGCAACGGGTGCGCCGTCCTTATCGTTCTTTTCTGTCGGAAGTAGGGCTCCGGGGACCCAAAGGTTCGAACACTGGGGTGAGCTCGTTCTACGGCTTCGTCTCCTACCACGGCTAAGCTGCGGCGAGGCTACGGCGAGAGCGCGCTAGCGAGGGACGGGGCGAGGACTCAGCGGTTTACCCAGGTTCGGGCCACCTTGCGGTGTAAGACCCTACTCCTGCTTGTGGTTTGGATTATCGTGGGCAAGAAGGTTCTTGCGTACAAGGTTGAAGACCTGGGAATCCTTCTCTCTACGGTGGCAGCACTGCCCTTTATACCAGCCTTGGTCCTCTTCCCCCTGGAAACTTAGGCGGGAAGGGTTGCCACACTTGGCGGTTTTGAAAGGGGACAGGCGCTCAGGCTATCCTGACTAAAGGTGGTCTTCGCCTGCCAAAGCATGATCCATGACGCGCCGGTGGGCTCGGTGATGACCTCCGCCCAGCGCGCCCGTCGTCTTGGTCTTCCTTCGCCGATCGGGCAACCTTTGGGGTTGCTTTGGAGAGTAGATAGCTGGCCCTGCTCCCTTAACATGAAAGAGGAAACCATCTTCATCCGCGCCTGCTGGCGTGGCCTCTGCTGCTGCTCGTCGCCGCGCGCGTCACCCACGTGATGGGCTCTAGACCGCGTGGCACGCCGAACAACCTTCGTCTCGAGCGCCTGCGGGAGGGGGCCTCGGGAGGCCACCTCGGAAAGCCGCCTCGCGAGGCCACTCGGGAAGCCGCCTCGTGACGGGACCTCGCGAGACCATTGATGGTGGTGCTGAGCGTTGCTTGCTACTCCCTGAGGAGGGGGGCCTCAGGAGGCCAGGGCCTCATGAGGGGTCTTGGTGAGAGTTCGGTGGTGTCGGCCTGCTGGGCCCATGCCAGGCGTTGCGCCCTGGGCGAAAGGCAGACAGGCCTGGATACCCCGGGTTCCATGGGCCCGACAGTAGCCCCCGGGCCTGCGGCGCGCACGTTCCCGCCTACTGAGGGGCGAAACGGCGCGGGCCCTAACCGCCTGCGGCCAGGCGCGACGCGTGGCGCACGATGTGACGGCGACGCCCCCACTTCCCCACGACGCCTAGGAAACTGCCGCGCTAACATAAATCCTGGCACGAGCGGCGCGAGGCCATCATTGCCTTCCTTCACACACTGTTGCTTCGATCCCCAACGCCGGAGAAGGCGGAGCGACGAGGGGGGCTCCGCGCCGAGTATAAAGAGGGGGAGAGAAGAACCGGAGTCCTCCACCCGTCTTCTTCCTCCTTCAACTTCCTTTGTTTTCTTGCTAGAGCTGCCGAAGAGATGGCGAGGGGGAGAGGGCGCGGCCGTGCTTCTGCTGCCGCATCCCAGGTTCCGCCCCGGGGGCGTGGGCGCTCCCCGACGGCTGCTGGCGCTGGGCCCAGCAATCGTGGAAGGAGCGTCGCTCGTGGGCGCGGAGGGCGAGGCGCGCGGGGCCGAGGGGCCGCGGCGGAGCGGCCGCGCTTCCACCCCAGGCGGGGAGCCACTCGGTGGAGGCGGCGCATGAGTTCATTGTGAACATGCACCGCAGCCCCTGCACCTGGCTCCGGCTCCCGGACTCTTTCGCAGCGGTGATGGCGGACCGCGCGCCCTTGGGCCTGTGGGTGCAGGCCGACGGCTGCTGCAACGGCCCTTCCTGGGTGGCGACGGAGCTCACCCCCTCGGGCTTCATGTTCCTGAGGCAGGGGTGGAAGTCGTTTGCCCTCGCCCGCGGCCTGAAGCGGGGGCACGTCCTCCAGTTCAAGTACGACGGGGCCGCCACGCTCTTCGTCAAGATCTTCGGGCTCTCCGGTAGCCGCCTGGAGTGCTGCGCGGAGAGCGAGGACAGCTACAATGGCTTCTCCAGCAAGGACGGCTCCTCCGGCGGTGCTGCCCCCTCCGGCGGGGGCGGAAGCGGTGATGACTCCCCCGTGTCAAGAGCGAGGACGAGGACTTCGACTAGGCGCGGGCGACGACGACTCCGGAGCTGGGACACCGCGCGCACGGTGGCGGAGCCGCACCTGCCGGCAGCGCCTTCTTGGGGACGCGCGCGGCGCCCGCGCTGGAGTCTTGGGGGCGACGGCGCCTCGCCTAGGCCTTCTTTTATTTTCGTACATTGAACCGATGTAGCCCCGCGGGGGCGTGAAAACAGTATCTTCTATGCTCAGCTTAACGCTTTTGTGATTCAGGATGTATGCATTCCCTCCCGAAGCCCTCTTGTGAGGCTGGTTTTTTTTTTCTTTGTTCTCCTCAGCGCTCTACGCTGTCAGGACCCAACCCCCGAGCGGGCCTCAGCCGTCGCTGGTATGTCCGGTTGCGATGCCGGGACAAGGCCAGGAGGTGAGGGGCACCGGGAGCTAGTGAGGGCTCCAGAGGCGCGATGCTCAGGAAGCCTCCCTTTGGCATGCAAGCGGCTTACGCAGAGGAAAAAATGCTGGCACCCATGGGATCGCGAGGGGAGAGAGCTTTAGTGGCGGTAAGGGTGCCTCGCGAGGCAGTCGCACTTATCTTTGGGCGGAAAGCGGTGCCGGGCGAGCCACAGCTCATGAGGAGCCCACGCAGCTTGCGAGGCGAGCTCGCGAGGCTCGGCGCTTGAAGTGTCTTCGTCTCGCGAGGCCGGCTCGCGAGAGGCCGCCTGCGAGGTCCTCGCGCAGCTCGACTCCTAAGGGGCTGCATGTCGAAAAATTCACGATGGGGGGAGCGGCACGCGCTCGCTAACTCGCCCGTGTCCGTTGCGTGAGGAGATGAGGCACCAAGGACCTTGGTGAGGTGGCGTGCACGGGAGCAGGCCCACGAGCCAGAGCTCAGTCGCTTGGATTTGGCGGCACTGCAGGGACCGTGCCTAGCCCCCGCTCACGGAGTCGGTCAAGGGAGGGATCGCGAGCGTGTGGCGCTCTCTGGTCGGCATCGAACTCAACAGGCAATTAAGCAGGTAACATAACTCATCAAGGCAAAATTAGAAAATTCGCTACACAACCAAAAGGATAGGGGCTAGGCTGTCGCGTCCGGCACGGATCAGCTTGAGGTTGGTGCGGCCCGTGGGGCGCCCTCAGTTGATTGTTCCGCCAGCGCGGAGCATGGGGCTTCCACAGGGGTGTGGGTATGATCGCGGGTCGATCGTTCCGCCAGCGCGGAGCATGGGGCTTCCACTTGGGCGTGGGCGGGAGCTCTCGCAGGCCCATCAGGCGAACGCAATGAGAGGCTCCGGGGCGTGTACAGCCCCGTTTCGTTCGTACGCGTGAGGGTCACGGGTAGAACTTGCGGAGGTGTTGGATGTTCCAGGCGTTAGGCACAGGAACTCCGTCCTCCGTCTCCAGCCGGGCAGAGCCGGGCCTGGAGACATGAGTAACCCTGAAAGGGCCTTCCCACATAGGTGAGAGTTTGTGAAGTCCCTCTCCGGAGAGGATCCTGCGCAGGACGAGGCCGCCGACCTCGAGAGTGCGAGGGCAGATGCTGCAGCTGTGGTAGTGATGCAAGGCCTGCTGGTACCTCGCGTCACGAGGGGCGGCCTGACGGCGGCCCTCCTCGAGGAGCAGCAGATCGGTCTCCCGTGAGCCACCTGATGCGCCTCGTCGAAGGCAAGGACTCGCGGGGAGCCGCGCTTAAGCTCCAATGGGAGGACCGCCTCAGCGCCGTAGACGAGGAAGAAGGGCGTCTCGCTAGTAGGCTTGCTTTCCGTCGTGCGGACGGACCACAGCATGAACCACCGCTCTTCGAGCCAGCCCTTGCCGCTCCCAAGCCGCGACCACGGGGCGCGCTCGCGAGACGTGCGCACGAGGCTCCTGGTAGCCCCGAGCGCCCTTGTCAGGCCGGTTGACGTCGTCCCTCTGGGGTGGCGGCGGTAGCGGCGGGAGAGCGGCATTGGCCTGAGGATTCGCCTCACGAGGCTGCTCGCGCCAGGCGGCCTCATGAGGCTGGTCGCGCCAGCCCTGGCGGTAGCTGCCATTACTGTTGCGGCTGTCCCAGCGGTTATCGTTGCAGCCACCTCCGCGGCCGGCGCCGCGGCCGTTGCGGTCGTCCCGGCGGCCCTGGCGCTCATCGCGGAGCAGCTTGAGCTCCTGACAGTCTTTGGTGCTGTGGGAGCGGACGTTGTGAAAAGGGCAGAGTGGCCGGTTGTCCTTTCTGGGCTCGTCGAGGTCGCGGCCGCGGTTCTTCTCGGGCTCCGCCGCAAGCACGGCAGGGCCCTTGCGCTTGACGTCCTTGCTCTTGGCCTTGGCGGCGTCGAGCGCCGCGTCGGGGTCGTTGTGGACGAAGAGGCGGCCTTCTTCAGCCTTGGCGCACTTGTCGGCGAGGTCGAGCAGCTCGAGCACGGAGTCGAGCTCACCGTTGATGGTGAGCTTCTCGCGCATCTTGACGTCCGTGACGTCGGTGGAGAACGCAGAGATGACGGCCGCGTCGGAGGCGCGCGGGATCTTGTTGCGCACCTGACTGAAGCGCTTGATGTACTTGCGGAGGGTCTCGTCTGGGCGCTGCCGAACACGCCGCAGGTCGTTGATGGTGAGGGAGCGGTCCTGTGTGCCCTTGAAGTTGGCGATGAACTGGCTGTAGAGCTCGGCCCCCGACGAGATGGAAGCCTCGGGGAGGTTCATGAGCCAGGAGCGCGGGCCGTCCTTGAGGGCCATGGGGAACCAGTTCGCCATGACCTTGTCGTCGCCGTTCGCCACCTCGACGCTCAGCGCGTAGAGCTGGAGGAACTCCGTGGGGTTGGGGGTGCCGTCGTAGCGTGGAGGCAGCTCAGGCTTGAACTTCGCGGGCCAGACCACGCGACGCAGCTCGCGGGTGAAGGCACGGCAGCCCACGCCGCTTGAGGGGACGCCGCCAGCGAGGGCGGCGCGGTTTTGACGCCCAGCCGCTGCAACGTCCTGAACGGTCAGGTCCTGGCACTGGCGCTGCCGCTCGAGGAGCACTCGCGCGTCGGGGGGCGCACGGCGGATGATCTGGCAGCTGGGCTCATCCTGGCTTCGCGAGGACGCCCCGCGGGACGGCTCACGAACCCCCGCGCTGCGCTGGGGCCCATCGCGCTCATCGCGCAGAGGAGGCGGCGGGGGAGCACCGTGCGCCAGGTCCCCAGTGCGGGACGGCGGAGGGCGAAACGAGTGGGAAGGCGCCGAAGCATCCCCGGCGGCGTTGACGAGCTCGGTGATGCGGCCAAGCCAGGCGTCGTAGCCGGCGTCATCCGGACGGTAGCGGAGCAGCTCACACGCCATGAGCAGCGTAGCCTGCGGGTCCAGCGGCCCACGGAGGGGTGCAGGGAGGAGTCCTGCTGCTCGCGGGCAGCGGGGTCGGTGGCGGAAGCAGCCTCGGCTTCTGGGCGACGGCGATTGCCACGGGCCACCGGCTCTGTCTGAGCCATGCGGCCAGCCCTGCGCTCGGCGCGCTCGCGACGTGCATCGGCCATGGGGTTGCTGGAGCTGAGGGCGGAGCAGAAGAACGGTAGCGCACCCCTACCTGGCGCGCCAAATGTCAGAAGTCGGGCTCCGGGGACCCAAAGGTTCGAACACTGGGGTGAGCTCGTTCTACGGCTTCGTCTCCTACCACGGTTAAGCTGCGGCGAGGCTACGGCGAGAGCGCGCTAGCGAGGGACGGGGCGAGGACTCAGCGGTTTACCTAGGTTCGGGCCACCTTGCGGTGTAAGACCCTACTCCTGCTTGTGGTTTGGATTATCGTGGGCAAGAAGGTTCTTGCATACAAGGTTGAAGACCTGGGAATCCTTCTCTCTACGGTGGCAGCACTGCCCTTTATACCAGCCTTGGTCCTCTTCCCCCTAGAAACTTAGGCGGGAAGGGTTGCCACACTTGGCTGTTTTGAAAGGGGACAGGCGCTCAGGCTATCCTGACTAAAGGTGGTCTTCGCCTGCCAAGGCAAGATCCATGATGCGCCGGTGGGCTCGGTGATGACCTCCGCCCTGCGCGCCCGTCGTCTTGGTCTTCCTTTGCCGATCGGGCAACCTTTGGGGTTGCTTTGGAGAGTAGATAGCTGGCCCTGCTCCCTTAACACGAAAGAGGAAACCATCTTCATCCGCGCTTGCTGGCGCGGCCTCTGCTGCTGCTCGTCACCGCACGCATCACCCGCGTGATGGGCTCCAGACCGCGCGGCACGCCGAACAACCTTCGTCTCGAGCGCCTGCGGGAGGGGGCCTCGGGAGGCCACCATGGAAAGCCGCCTCGCGAGGCAACTCGGGAAGCCGCCTCGTGAGGGGACCTCGCGAGACCGTTGATGGTGGTGCTGAGCGTTGCTTGCTACTCCCTGAGGAGGGGGCCTCAGGAGGCCAGGGCCTCAGGAGGGGTCTTGGTGAGAGTTCGGTGGTGTCGGCCTGCTGGGCCCATGCCAGGCGTTGCGCCCTGGGCCAAAGGCAGACGGGCCTGGATACCCCGGGTTCCATGGGCCCGACATTTTCCCGCGAGTCTCCCACGCCGTGTATTTCGACTCGTCTAGAAACTTCGATAAGAAAGACTACACCCACATAATGGATATTCTAGATGATGCTCTCCACGGCTTCAGCATGAGGGGTGGCCACATGGAGATCAGGAAACAAAGGAAGAACAAGCCGAGTTTCTCGCGTAAAACTACCTTCTGCTCCATCCATCAACCAACAACAAGCAAGAACGATGGATTCTACCTCCTCCATCTCATGATGGAGTTCAGAAGGGATCACCAACAGCTTCGCATGACAACAAGAAACGATGAACATGTCCACAAATGGGCAGAATCCTTAGGAGACGAACCGGATTATAAACTCAGAGATGACTTCTTTCGCATCCAGAAGGACATTGCAACGATCATTATGAAAGAAGTCGTCGAAGAGAAGGGGATGTTCCACCACGGCCCTATATCGCGAGCTGACGTCAGAACTCGCATAGGCATGCAACGTCAGGACCTGACGCCGTTCACGAAGCTAGAGTGCATCCTCCCGGATATGGATGGATGGAACTTCCAGTGATTGACGATGCCGATGATGATGTGTCGGTTGAACTTGTAGTTTCTGTAGCGATGAAACTTTGTGATGTCAACGGTTTTGCTGAACTTGCGTAACGCTAGTTTGTTCGTTTGGGTACGATGACCTGCATACATCTAGTTAATTAGTTTGGGTACGATGAACCTGCGTTGATTAATTATGTTTACTATATGTTGCATCTATTAGCTAACTCTTTCTTTTCGTGTTGCTCAAATATATTATGTTGCATATTATTGTTGAATTCGCTTGATGAAGATGCATCTCTAACAGGTACATAGGTCCTTGATGGCGAAGAAGTGCTATGCCGTGTACATAGGGAGGGTTCCGAGAGTGTACGATGAGTGGCCTGAGTGTCAGGCCCAAGTGTCACGGTTCTCGGGCGGCAGCCATAAAGGGTTCGATAGCAGACAAGAAGCAGAAGCTTGTTACTTGAGGTTCACGCTAGCGCGAGAGATGAATCACAACCGGCGCCTCATGTACTGCATAATTCCGCTCTTACTCATAGTGATAGCTCTTCTCTTCTATATCATCATTTAGATGGATGATGAAACATGTGTATGGGATGATGATGTAGTTGCTTGTATTCGAGACATATCATAACTTGTATCGCTATTTCGAGATCGATGATGATGAGAGACATCATTTGTGTTGGATGATGATGACATGATTTGATGAGACTATTTGCATGTGTATGATATGATGAGACTATTGTGTGTATGATATGACAGGCTATTGTATAAAACCTATTAAAACAGAGTAAAAACGTTGTAGAAAAAATTACAAACAATAGTAATAGTAGCGCGGGGTATGTGTGTAGCAGTAGCGCGTGGTAAACAGGCGCGCTGCAGCTTTTAGCAGTAGCGAGGTCCACCAAAACGCGCTACTGCTAAACTCTGTTAGCAGTTGCAAGGGTGGAACAGCGCTACTGCTAAGAGTTAGCTGTAGCGCCGTAGCAGTAGCGCGCCCACCAGCGCTACTGCTATGACAAAAACCCCGCGCTACTGCTAGGGTTTTCCCTAGTAGTGCGCTCACGGAATGGAACGCGAGTCATCTTGCGTTTGCACTCACATGTGGGACCGCAATTGAGCAGCCGACCATAGGCACACTCTCCCCCGTCCCTCAGGCCCGACGCGTCGGCTGAGTTGTACTAGAAGAGAGACATTAGTGATAGTAGCACTAGAGTAGTGTTGTACACACGTCGTTGCCTGGACGATCCCTGCATGACAAGGGAGATCAGTTCGTCCATCCATGTGACCAGAGTCCAGCAGACGGCTGGATTGGCTATCGTGTACATATTGTGCAGGTTGTGTCGTACTAACATACGGCTGTAGTTCTGTTGATAAATCTCAAAAAAAAAGTAAGATCAGCACTAAGTATATTGCAATACCAATAAAATTTGAATCCATTCTTGGTATGACTACAAATCTAGTCCACTCACTCTAGGCGGCTAGGGCAACCTCTCCCCAACCTGCTTCACCGATGAGCCGGTGGATTCACCCCTCCCCTCTTCCCACCGCTCCGTCGACCGGTGGCGGGGAGGGGAATCCTGGTGCCTATGCTTCGGTTATTAGTTTATTTTAGGGGTTTTAGTCCTCGCACGCGCAACGCTCAGGCGGACGATGTTGGCGCTTCTTATTCCGAGTCTGTCTTCCGAGCTCCGATCCTCCTTGAGTTCATTTGTCTAGACATAGTCGATGGAACTCCAGCGTAGATTCTTGCCGTCTCCTTTGGAGCGTTGAGGTTAAGGTTTCTTGTCATCCGGCGAGATTTGGTGTCATGTGCTTCGGATCAATGCGAGGGTTAAACAACGACAACTGCGTTCCTCCAGGGCACTGGTTATTAGGGGCACATGCACGAAGACTACATGGTTGCCATAAAGAAGGTGAAGTCGGCTATGTTCGGACATCGGCGACATCGATTGACGCCTTTTCTACTAGTTTGCTCTTTGAGCTTTGATCCTTGTCGAGTTTGTCTGTCGGGACATAGTCGATGGAACTCCGGCGTAGATTCATGTTGTCTCCTTGGGGCAGTGAGGTTAGCGTTTCTTGTCATATGGGAGAATTTGGTGTTATATTAATTAGGTGCCTTAGATCAATGATGACAACTACGCCTCCGGGGCGCTGCTCCTTAGGGGCACGTGCACGAAGACTCCTCGACAGTCATTGACGAGGTCAAACTGGCTCCGGTAGGATAGCAGCGACAACGACGCGTCGACGGCTCTTTCTGACTGCAGTTGGTTGTTCGCTAGTCTCGGAATTTGGATGCATTTTTTATCAGAGATGCAATGTACTTGCAAACATTTACAATAGACCCGGTCTCCCTCAAAAAAGGTTGCATATAGTATGTTCAAAATTAGAACAATGATTGATGGCTCTTACATTTTTTTTGCAAATGCTAAGATCATGAATTTTCAGAAATTTGATTTCCCTTTATGTTGGAAACAATACATTTCAAGCTCTAGCTTGCTATTCGAAATGTAAATTGTGCATGTTTTATAAGTATGGCGTGGTAAGCAAACAAAATGTATGGTGTGCTCCCATTTGGATGTGAACTGCAAAAGCCACACATTACCTCAAATTCAAACTACTTAGTCCATGGATGCAATCTGTTCAAACGGTGCCATCGACATCTCAAATTCAAAAGAGTTCGAGCTTGTTCATTCTATATTTTCAGCCGTGATAATTTGACCCGTGTGGTTGTTCAATTAATGGAGGACCGGGGACCAGAAGTGAACAATACAAAGTGCGACCTGGCTCGTACGCAATTTTGAACGATTGTTTTTATGGAGAGAAAAAAAAGTAAACTAGTCCACTATATGTATATAAGCAGGAGCCTCCGCTCTTGCTTGCTAGGGTTGCTCTCTTCACACACTCATCCTCTCCAGATCTAAACACGACAGCGGTGGCCACACTCTCTCTCTCTCTCTGCTCACCGCTGGTCATAGATCCGGCCGGATCCCCTCCGCCGGGGAAGGGGTGAAGTTGCAACGTTCACGCGGTCCTTGTCGGCGACGGAGCAAATCCACTGCCGGTGTGTCTCGATACACGTGCCTTGCCATTCTCTCCCACATAGCGCCGGCTAGGGAGGCCTTCGACCCAGTCTTCCTCGCTGCCGTGGTGTGGCCAGATCTGGCCTCCCACCGCCCTCCTAGCCAAATCCCGACGAACCTCAGGTATAACTTCCTTCGAAACCGGCCTAGCTCTACTGCCCTAGGTCCCCACGTCGATGCATGTGAATCTTTTTCTACTTCTCAGCCCCCCTCATAGATTGGCTCGATCGGCTGTTCCAAAGCCACCTAAATTATTACTATTGGAGGTAAAGCTAGTTCATGCAGTCGAATCTATGACTTGGTTCATAGTGGGAAGAACGGGGGAAAAGTTCTATCATGACTCTAGGACTTGGTTCAAAGAGGAAAGATTGGGGGTGGGGCTAGTAGAGACTGGCTACCCAACCGGTCTCTTGGTTGAAAAGGGAAATAAAGGGAAAACAAAGTACAAACTAGATATAGAACTGATCTACTGGTTGAAAAAGGAAATAAAGTGGGGACTGGGGGACAAGTCAACAGAGTATTTCCAGCACTAGATTTGCTGCCCTCACATAGTAAAAGGTGGCTATAGTGTACAAAAATGGGACCAACCCAGATATCCCAGTTTGGATGTTTGTTTGCATCACCACTTTATGCATCGGGGGAGGTACATGGTGCTGGTGCACCCACTGTCCGATTGCCCTTATGGCAATTTTTAGCTGTTGTTAATCTAATGCCACTGGTAAAATGCAGCAATCTCACTGTTAAAGTAAGGACATGTTTAACCAATGTTGTTTTTTAATGTAATGCCCCCAGTAATATGAAGCAATGGACATGTTTTAATGTCTTGCTATATTTCCCGTTAACATAAGTAAGTTGCTTCTTTTCGTTAGAAATGCAACTGTCCGGGTCTGCCTACTGTAACATGCCCTTATACCAACTCTTTAGCACCTGTTAATCTAATGTAGCTGGTAAAATCAAGCAATGGCACCATTAAAGTAATGTCAAAGTTAACAGTTGTCATTGTTAATCTTAGTGCCCCCGGTAGTACAAAGCAATGCTGCAGCTTTAGAAATTGGTACTGTCCTTCTATGATTGCCATTAAGATAAGGACGATGCTTCTTTTCATTTGACGTATGTTTCATCACTTGTTATTCACCCGCCTTTCTACCTATTTGTGCAAACAGAGATATACATTTCACCTCGTTGCTATTGCGACCTTTTGGTGAACTGCACAAAACACTTCTTTTTTGGAAAGAGTGTCTTGGACAGTTCTACTAAAATGTCAAACCGGCAACATCTCTTGATTTTAGTGGAACCGCACAAAGGGTGATTGGAGTTCCTAACCTTCTCGTTGAACTCTGTGGTTAATCTCCTCCAATAGTTAATTAGACTTTGCAAGATTAGCCGTCACTGTCACCACAATGACACTTTGCACATATTTGTGTAACGAACATGGACGCTTGATTTTAGTTGAACTGCACAAAAGCATATCCAAATTATAGTTGCACATTCCACGACCTTGATGACCAACCTTGATGTTGCTCAGTTTTAGTGCAACTAATGAAGAAGCTGCCAGCTCATGGGACCAAGTACTTCTTGCTAACTGCATGATGCAAACATTGCTTCATTTTAGGTGACCTGCATAAAAAGGTCGCATGAATATAATCATCCATGTTGGTGACTGGTGTCAACCCATCTACTATGGCGTTGACTGCAGATATGGTTCCCATGACGAGGTATGTTCCTTTTTGGTACTACCCTTTGCCAGAACGATCCTGCATGTTGACTCTGCATGCAGCTATTGATCTTGTCCTAATGTTTTGGCACTGCCATGAGAAAGCAATAATGTTATGTATTATTTCGCACCTTAATCTAATGCCACTAATAATTTGAGGCAATGTTTTGGCATCGCTAGTGCCACTGATAAAATGAAGTAATAATACAGTTAAAATAGAGCTACTGTCTTTGCTATCATTTCATTTCCAATGTAGATAATGAAAGTGCTTCTCTTTGTTAGTATACATTTCATCAAATAGTCTCATTCTTAAAGTAATGACACGTTTAAGTTTCTCTGCAAACAGGGATGCTTAATTTTAGTTGAACTGCACAAAAAAAGTGATTGGAATGATGCAAGGCCCTTCCTGGTTCATCACTTGTAGAAGGTGTATCCGGGAGAATTGGGTCGATGTGCCCCATTAGGCCTACCATTGAGTCCACTCATCGGTCCCTATGACGCCTACCGTCGAGGCGGCGCAGGGCCCCTCTCTCCCTCGCAGCACAGCGGGCGCCATAGTTTTAGTTGAATTGCACAAAAAAAGAGATTGGAATGACTCAAGTCCCATCCTACTGCCGCACTGAATTTGTTCATAGTTTTCAACGAATTGCCTTCATGGCAAGATACGACGACCTGAAGAATAACTTGATCTCACTAAGTCATCTCACACAGGTCAGTCCTGTCCTTCATCCACATCATCATGCTTTCTCATACTGTGCTACTGTTGTATTTTCTTTTAATAAACTTATTGTATCGCAATCTTTTCCCATTAAGAAAATGAAGTTGCTTCTATTTATTTGTGTATGTTTCATCAACTAGTGCCACTATTATATTAATCACGTTTTTTCATTATCTGTGCAAATAGGGTTATTCAGCTACATTTTAGTGGAACTGCACAAATGTTTGGATGGAACCCGCATATGCAGAGTGTGAGTGCCACCATCTAAAATAATGTGGCTTCCAATGGGCACAGATGTTCGGATGGTTCCACAAGTTCTTGGCGACCAGCTTATGCAGAACATGTTAATTTGCCGGTGTTTGACATGCGTGCCCATAAACTGGACTTGTTTCAGTATTGCAGCAAATCCTTGAATCAAATAGCTTACATGAATTAGGTTTATGGTTTGCTGGATATATTGGCACTTCTCCAGGGATTACTCTTTTCTCAGAGAAGCATCAATCGATTTTTCTTTACATGTACACATTCTCACAACTTTGTTGTAGTTTTAAAGTTAATATTGGCTATGATCTGTGAATCAATGAGATGCATAGGCATCTTTGTTGTACTTATTATGGGAATCTTATGAGTTAGTTGTGAATCTTGGAAGCTGTGAAACAAGGCATGATGATGCAGGCGACAGCAACCCTATCAAGCTCTTCAATACTCCCTCCGTTTCTTTTGACTTTGACCAAATTTATATAAAAAAAGATCAACATCTACAATACCAAAGATATATGGTTTATGAAAGTTAATTTCGTGATGCATCTAATAATATTGATTTCATATTGTGAATGTTGGTATTTTTTCCTATCAAGTTAGTCCAACATTACAAAGTTTGACTTTGACAAAATTATATATGCAAACTAAAAAGAAAGTTTTAGGGTGGTAGGCATTTTTGTAAGCCTTCCGTTGGTCAGTACTAGGTAACGTGGGGTCAGTACTCAAGTTTATGTGGGGTCGCTTCGTAAGTGCGGGGTAAATTAGTTATTAGGATGGATCCACTGACAGCGCGCCACCGCCCTCGTCCATTCCAAAACTGCCGCCTGCCACTCCTCTTGCATTCCACGACCACCGCCGCTCCTCTCCTCTTCCATTCCAAAACCGCCGCTGCTCCTCTTCCATTCCAAAACCATCGCCGGCGAGTGAAGGTGTTGTGGAGAAGTAGATCGATGGAGGAGTACAACCGATACGTGATGATCGCAGACGGCGACCCTGTGAAGCTAGCCAGGATGATGGAGATACAGTCTTGGTTTGACAACCAGCGGCAATTAGCGGCGACGGTGATGGCGATGGTCAAATATCTGAAAAAGAGCGAAAAGGCTGCGATCCACCCGAATGGAGTCGCGCGGGAGTCCATAGAGCTACTCCTCTGGGCCATGGAGCAGACAGATTCGCCGAATCCGGTCGTGAGGCGGAGGTGGTGGGAGTATCGATCTAAGATCGAGCATCCAGAGGATCAAGGATCGAGCAGCCACACGGTGCCGTTTGTGAGGGTGCCGTGTTAGAGCAAGCCGGTGGAGTCTTCGTCGACCGTACCCAACCGCAAGAGGAGAAAAGCAGTTGGCGCGATGACACTTCCCCGCCGTTCTCCACGGCTCCCTCGCTGTTCACCTCGTCTCACGGGGCGGCGGTCTGCCGCCGAGGAATAGGAGGGGAGTGCCCCGACGAATAATCATAGGAGGAGCTTAGGGTTATTAGTATTTGCAGGTTGTGAATTGTGTTTTGTGTTGTGTATTTTGGGTACTTTCATATATGAATGTCTTTTGAATTTCAGATCTTTGCAGTATTGAGCATATGAAGTATTTTTTGAATTCCAGAGATCTATTTTTAGTACTTTCAAAAATGTAGTTTCATATAAAAGTGCAGACCACGTGATTTTCAGAGAAGAAATTGCAAGTTTCAGCTTCAGATAAGAAACTGCAAGTTTCAGAGGCAGAACATTTATATCAACACGCCCTTTTCAAACAGAGATAACAGCATGTGCCAAATTTTATCCATGGTCAAAAATGGAACTAACAGCAAGCTAACATCATGCTGATCAACATTCATGTATAGCACATCTTCATATGATGCACAATCAAAAAGATATGCTATTTTCAAAATGCCCAGACAATGTTGAGAGTGCAAAAAACAGAGAAAACTAGGGACGAAATTCCAGCTAGTGTTGGAGGTGGTGTGTGTGGATGACAAGGGGAGACTCACATGTCAGTAATAGCAGAGGCAAAAAAATTGGGAATATAGGGGTAATCGATCCCGGCCCGAGCAGGTACGAGTAAGGGGGTATAGCTACTGGGCTACTGCAACGTGCTCAACACAAAGAAGGTGCGCAAACTACTACTACACTACCCCATCTTCCCCGGCTTCGGTTCATTCCCGTCCTGTACGTGGAGAGGCTGACAGTCGGGACCCACAAGGTCCATGGCCCTACGCAAGCAAGTGCCTCATTGGAAAAAAAAGCTTTTTCTTAGAAATGGATATTCGTTTCTCCTAATGTTATACTGACGTGGGGCCCACGAGTCTGTCAACGTAGTCAATAAACGAGATAAATTTACAATGAAGACTGTCATCGGGGGGCTAGCGGGTATAATTTTTTCAGAGGGCGAACAAGTATCAGCTGGGTTGTGGCCTGCCGAGCCTAGGTTTTGTTTTTTAACATGCGCAGGGCGCAGCCCACGACATGCCCATTTTAAACTTATTGTTTTGAGCTCCAACATGTATCTACTGGCCCATGGGCCTCCAGCCTAGGTTTTATTTTGTCTTAAACATCCGCAACCCAACTTATGTTTTTTTGAAGAAAACGCAGAACTCTTTTCTATTTTTCTATATATAAGAATAAGAATGCCAGGTCCAACTTATGTTTTCCCTTCTAACTATATTATATATATTTAAATTATTTTATGTTATTATATATTATTATCATATATTTAATAGATACATATATATATAATATCCCACGTCTTATTAACTTATAAAAAATAAATGTTTAACAGAAGTTCGCAAGGAAAATCCTGGTTTTTTTTACAACAAGAATCTTGGTGATTGCGTACAAAAGCTTGCTCGGATTTAAGGACCAATGTAATAATAATGTGCTCATTTTTTTGAGGAATAACGCGCTAATTACCTAATTTTATATATAATAAAATGCCCATCCGCGGTTTATTTTTTGATAACATTGCTCCGTCCAACCCAACATTATATTTACAACAAGCCCAACATTTGTGTATTTCGAGAAAGTGCAAATGGGCTGTGATTTCTAAGAAGAAAATTAAATGGACCGCATAGATGCTACATTATTTGTTCACCCATCCCAGCAAATGGACTGTAAATTCTAAAAACATGGGTTGAATATGTGCCACATTGTTGCAGGCTGACATGTGGGCCAATAGGTCGAAGCCCACATAAGGCATTGTCAACTTGGTCAACAAATGATTATGATATCCATAGCCATTGGATTTACATCCAATGGCCGGCATGCATCTTCAATCTGTCGTCTTCTTCCTCCAGCGCCGCCGGGAAAGCCCGCTCCTGCCTCCGGTGGCTAGCGGCTCTGCTTAGCACGCCTCGCTGCGAAGCGCTACCCCACCGCCGGCCAGGCCATCCCTCCAACTCTCCACACCTCCTATTATTCTCTGCCGACAGCAGCCCCACACCGCACCAGAACCAGTTAACCCTCGTAGTCCTCTCCGTCTGTGACTCCACTGTCGCGTCTTCCCCATCTCCTAGTCGTTCTCGTCCGGGGCCTCGCCGTCGTCCACCGCCTTGGTGCGCTCGGTGCGGCATGGTCAACATGGTCAACAAATGAGAATCATCGGAAGAGGACAGTACGTGGAGAGGCTGACAGTGGGGACACACCAGGTCCATGGACGCACGCATGCAACTGCCTCCTTATTACGTGAAAAACAATTATTCTTCCCCCTGATAGCTTGGACCCACCAGCTACATCTTCTCACGCAAGGAAGTGCCTCCTTATTACGTGGAAAAAGATGTTTCATCCCCCTGACAGCTGGGACCCAGCAGCTACATCTTCGCACGCAAGGAAGTGCCTCCTTATTACGGGCAAAAAAAAGTATTCCTCCTCCTGACAGCTAGGACCCACCAGCTATATCTTCGCACGTAAGGAGGCTGACATTGTGGGCCAATAGGTTGAAGCCTACGAAAGGCGTTGTCAACTTAGTCAACAAATGATTCTGACATATGTAGTCGTTGGATATACATCCAACGGCCGGCATGCATCTTCAATCTCTCGTCTTCTTCCTCCAGCGCCGGCGGGACCTCCTGCTCCCGCCTCCGGCGGCCAGCGACACTACTTCGCATGCCTCGCTGCGAAGCGCTACACCACTGCCAGCCAGGTCATCCCTCCACCCCTCCACCCCTCCTGTTATTCTCCGCCAACTGCAGCCCCAGGTCGCACCGAACCAGTCAACCCTCGTACGTCGTACTCCTCTCCGTCTGCGACTCCACTGCCGCATCTTCCCCATCTCCTGGTCATTCCCGTCCGGGGCCTCGCCGTCGTCCACCGCCTTCATGTGCTCGGCGCGGCATGGTCAACAAACGAGAGTCATCGAAAGAGGATTGTACATGGAGAGGCTGACATCTAGGACCCACGAGGTCCATGGTCGCCAACGTTTACGAGTCGAAGAGTCGACGAGTCGTTCCAAGGTTGAGACTCATAGACTAGTTTAGACTAGTCTAGACAAGTGCGAGACTAGTCGACATGGTACTGTAGAACTGAACTTATAGTACATAACTACTAATACCTAGTAGTAGTATGTAGTATTACACTATATAAGTATACAAGTACAGTATACAATACAAATGAATGCATGGGAAGTGGATGAAGAACCTGAGGCTGTGCCAATTGCAATATCCAATGGCCAGGGCCTCTCCTTCTCCACAAACCAGCAACAACAGTCTACAAAAGATAAAACCAATCAAATATGCACTATCAAACAACAGTCCAGCACAGCAGCACTAGCATAAAAAACAAGTTCAGAACTCCATAATCCATATGCAATTGCAAACATAGTAGAACACCTTAGTGTGACAACTTCCCAAGACCAACATAAGGTTCAACATGTAGTCCAACATCAAGGTCTGAATTACAAAAGAAAGGTTCAACAACACCACAAGCAACAAGTCCAGTCTTGTAGCCTTAGCCCTCAAATCAATCCAGATCTATATCCAGCTGAAAATCAGGGTCTATATCATTCGCTCGTGTAGGGCCATCATTGTCTTCACCATTGGTCTCCATGTCACTATCAATATCTTCAGCTTCCAATTCAGCCCGCCAGTCTTCATCATGGACAACCACACTTGTCCTTCGAGTGTAAAAGATATTAGAGCCAGCGGGAGGACTAGACTCACTGAAATCACCACGAGCCCTCCTTGGAAGATGGCATCCACTTCGACCATCGGTCACGCCAACGGCCTGATCAACATGGGACCAAAGTAGTGGATTGTCATCATCCATAGCATCATTTTGATGAACCAATTCAGCAGTAACATCAACCCATTCATTATCCCATCGGTCGCACTCCAGAAGTGATGTTTTTGCCACACAAAACACACTGGAGTGTCAATTTGTCCTGCAGATCAGGCCAAAAGGCATATTTCCATGCTGGGTCCTTGCTCCTACGTGGCTTCCTTCCAGGATCCTTCGATGGATCGTAATGCTCATCGGCTTGAGCTGCAGCTGCTGCTGAACACGAGGGGCCGGCGGCGAGAGGAGGGGCGCGACTGCGCGAGACGAAGGAGCAGGAGGAGCGCGCCTCCAGCAGCCGGTGGCGAGAGGAGGGGCGCGACCGCGCGAGACGAAGGAGCAGGAGGAGCGCGCCTCCAGAAGCCGGCGGCACGTCCAGGTGAGGAGGGGCCGGCGGCGCAAGGAGGGGCCGGCGGCGCGAGGAGGGGCCGGCGGCGCGAGGAGGGGACGGCGGCGCGAGGAGGGGCCGGCGGCGCGAGGAGGGGACGGCGGCTCGAGGAGGGGCCGGCGGCGCGAGGAGGAGCGAGCAGAAACTAGGTCGAGGAGGAGGGAGCCAGATATTTATACTAGTCCAGTTTTTTGAGTCGCTCGACTCGAACACGTCGACTAGTCGATCGACAGCTCGACTCGTCTTTGTAGTCTACACGAGAAAACGAGTCGGCAGCCACTTTGCGACTCGTAGACTAGTCGAGCAACTAGTCTAGACTAGTCGTTCGACTCGTAATCGTTGATGGTCGCACGCAAGGAAAGTGCCTCCTTATTATGCTGGAAAAAAAGTTTCCTCCCCCTGACAGCTGGGACCCACCAGCTACATCTTCGCACGCAAGGAACTGCCTCCTTATTGCACGAAAAAAAATGATTCCTCCCAATGACAGCTGGGACCCACCAGCTATATCTTCGCACGCAAGGAAGTGCCTCCTTATCCCCCAGACAGCTGGGACCCACCAGGTCGAAGCGTACGTATCATTATCTATCTGGTCGCAAGCGTGTACGTACATACTGGTCGATCGGTCTCTCTGCCACGATGAACTGTGGTTGTGTAAGGAGCGGCAAGTGTCGTAGTAGAGCCCCCGACGTAGCAGTTTAGGTAGCCCCGTCTAAATCGTGTACACGTACGTACAGCCACACGGCAAAAAATACAGCGACGTACGTACATATACGAGCGGGGTCTCGAACGCGTACTCGCGCAGACGTACGGCCAGGGCTCGTGCACATGGAGAGAGGCAATGGACGGCAGCAATGGCCTCCTGTTCATCGGCAGCCAACCGGCTGGGTCGGAACGGTGGAAACAGCGTTGGGAGCCAAGCGACTGGGTCGGAACGCGTCCTGTTCATCGGGAGCCAACCTACTTGGACGAAACAGCCGAAACGGGGTCCTGTTCATCGACTCAGGGTCTGGTGTACCGCAAAACGGAGGAAACGGCCTTCTGTTCGACCGCCTACGGTCGAAACGGGGTCCTGTTCATCGGCTGGGGGTCTGGCGTACCGCAAAACGGAGGAAATGGACTTCTGTTCAACCGCCTACGGTCAAAACGGGGTCCTGTTGATCGTGAGGGGTCTGGCGTGCCGCAAAACGGAGGAAACGAAATTCTACCCAACTGCCTATGGTCGAAACAGAGTCCTGTTCATCGGGAGGGGTGTGGCGTACTGCAAAACGGGACTCCACGGGGCTACTGTTCATCCACCGTTGACTTCCTCAGCCTCCACCGGCTACTGTTCATCCAGCCTCCACGGGGTCCTGTTCATCCAGCCTCCACCGGCTACTGTTCATCCAGCCACCACGGGGGTCCTGTTCATCCACCCCCAACCGGCTGGGTATGGCGTACCGTGGCACGGCCTCCTCAGGGTCCTGTTCTTCCAGCGCCAACCACCTTCACACGGCCAGGGTACTGTTCATCCATAGCCAACCCACCGGCTGGGGTGTGGTGTACGAGCGGGCGGCAGCAACGGGAACTGTTCATCCACAGCCAACCAACCGGCTTGATCGATGCGTCTCGACTCGTGTCTACGTGTATCACGCGCGCGGCAGCAACGGGCATTGTTCATCGAGAGGCAACCCAACCGGCTAGCTACGTCTCGCACGGGGGCTCGATCGGCTTCAGTAAGCAGCGAGAAGGATCGATCGGGTTCAGTTAGCAGCGAAGGAATCGCTCGGGTTCAGTTAGCAGTGAAGGGATCGATCGGCTTCAGTTAGCAGTGAAGGGATCGATCGGGTTCAGTACGTAGTGCGAGGGGATCGATCGCTCGTGTTCAGTACATAGTGCGAGGGTGATCGATCGCTCGAGTTCAGTAAGCGAACGTACGCCTCGCTCGGGTTCAGTTAACGAGCGCCGCGCACACACGTGCGCGTACGAGTGAGAAACGCACAAAACCACACTGCATCGCTCAGCCCGACCACCCACCGTAACCGGGAACTCCCCGAAAATTTCCTCGCCCTCACTTCTACCATGAGTTTTTACGTCATGGACGGCCCAAAGAATGTCATGCGGGTGCGTCTCCGGCCCGCCCAGGACGAAAAGCCCATTTTCTATCATAATTTTTTATCATAGAAGTTGGAGCCCACCACATCTATGATGATACATGTTTTTGTCACAATTATTGTCATAGAAGTGTCACAACCAAGACAGAAAAGGTTTTCGTTCTAGAGATCGTACAACGACAACACCATATCATACGCATCAATCAACTCTAATGTCACCTAGATACCCCAATGTCACCACATGTATCCGCGAGTGAGACATGCATCAAGTGATCTCAAATCCAAAATATTCAATCCGACATAAAGAAACCTCAAAGAACAAGACTCAATTCACCATGAAATTAAGAGAGGGAGGTGAACATCATGTGATCTAATTATATTGATAAAGCTCATGATACATCAAGATCGTGTCAAATCAAGAACACGAGAGAGAGAGAGAGAGAGAGAGAGAGAGATCAAACACATAGCAACTGGTAAAAAGCCTCAGCCACGAGGATGAACTACTCATGAATCACCATCACTAGTGGAAAAATGGATAGCCACAACTTTTGTTGGTGGCGCGCCATTTTCCATCAACGCCAGCACTATTTTTTTAAATAGTGCTGGCGTTGGCTAAATTGGAACGCCAGCTGTACACGGTTAGTGCTGGCGTCGCTATTTTTGGACACGTCACAAATATGTTGGCCCACCTGCACTCACCGTTTGGAAGATAGTGGTGGCGTTGGATTTCTATGCACGCCGTAGTTAATTAATTAGTGCTGGCGTGCCAAGTTATGTTACGACAGAAATAATTTTTCCACTTTATCAAGTATTTTAAGTATTTAATGATTATACTAGTCAGAAAATAATGAACATTTTATATTATATTTTTGACATCATTATTATTAGTATTTTTATCATTTTGGAACTTTTATTTCTTTACTACCAGTTCTAATTTTGAGTCTTTAACTAGTAAGTGTGCACGTGCAACGCACGTTATATCCTGAGGAATTTAATTTCCTCATTCATCCTAATTTGGAGGCACATATTTGAGCAAAATAAATTAAATCCCCTCTTAAATCTGACCACAGACGTGATGATCAATTGGCATTTTCCAAAAATTCAGGGTAATTGAGCGTTCACAGAAAGTCTAGTCACATATCTTTGGTAATGCTACTCATTTAATTCTTCTATCGAAACAAACTACCATATGCCCTGAGATAACCACCATATGCACATCCAAGTGAGAATAGCTTTCACCTTTCACCTGGCATGATTCTTAGGGCAAAAGAACATCATGAACCATTTGTTAAGAGCACTTACCTGGAGGCTGAACATATGTTGATTCCTGAAGCTGCTAACGCGCAACCTATTTTGGCCTTAAATTATGACGCAAGCATGCGCTTTGTAATGAGTTTTTAGCTAAAGACATGCCTAAGAATTTGTGGGGCCCTGCAGCTAGCGGACCAGGAGTGTTGTGAGGGAGGCTGCGGGCTAGTGTCGCGTGGGGCAGCAAGCAACCATGAGCTATAAGTAAGATATATCATGAGATCAAACAAAATCACAAATTTACTCCCAGAATATTTATTTACTCCCAGCAATTAAATCTCATTGTAAAAAAATTGCTCACACATGATAAAAAAAAGCATCTCTGATTTATGGTCACTACAAATTAGTCTAATTTTATCTGACACTACGCGCATTTAGCCAAAGTATCTCTGTTTAAGTATTGGGACAATGAAATAGATGGGAAGAACAGTAGCGTTAAATATATAATGCATTACCTAAAGAAGTGTGCACGAACAATACAGTCTTGGGACTTTGTTTCCCTCCAATTAGATTAAGACCAACAATACGTCTTGGGACTTTGTTTCCCTGCAGGTAGATGTGCAAGTAGCCCGCAATTGTGAGAAATAACAGAATTAATCATAAATGGGCTGACGAAACAAACAACAATAATTCTGGTCCATTATCAAGATTTAAGACTTGCCTCAGTAACCAAGTCCACTTCTTTGAACTCTTCATAACCAGAGCCATCATATCTCTCCTGTCATTTTTCCTTTCCAAACACGACTCTGAAAATTGGCTGATGAAGTGAACCAATGAGATAATTAACAATTTTATCTTTTCATTGCACAGGTGCAACGCAAGAGATTCCCAAAAATAAATGGATAGGATGAGGCTTAATCTTGTTTGTACCTTCGGTTGTGTCTATTACCGCGTTCAGAAGTTTCTTGTTTATAATTCTTTAAGTAGCACAGGATAGTTATTCAGTATCATTGCTGTAGGAATTCCAGAATTCACAAGTCCACAACCTAGAATGGCGACTTTCCTTAATATCCTAGGCATCAAACCCAAGTTTGTAGCACCAGGAACCTGTTACATATTTTAGATGATTGACATGGTGTAATTCCATAGTAACAGTTAAGAAAAATGTCCTCATACCTCTGATGTTGCACGCTGGCCAAAGAATGCATGAAGTAACCTTTTACATGTGTCAGAGAAAAGAAGGCCCTACATTGCATTTGCTTAGTTCATTTGCATTAAGGAAGTGAATCCGAAATTGTAAAATCTACATCATATTCCTCGTTTAACGCAGGATTCCGAATTGAAACTATTGTGAATGCAGCAATGCAAGGCTTTGAAAATTGTAAACTGTAATCATGATCTGCAAAGATAACTACCATATACGCAACCGTAAACCTGTGTTTCAGTCCTACAGCAGAGGAGGCCAGTTAAGGCAATGGCAAGGAAAACCTGCATTTCAGTTCTGGAAGGATATGCAACAGCCATGATATGTGTTGTAGTTCTGGAAGGAAACTACCAACTTGGAGAACATATTCTTCACTGAAATTCAATTAAATATTATCCTTGAAAGCAACTACTGAATAAGTCCACTATTTCACTTGAACAACAAAATACATATGGCATATTCTTCACTGAAATTCAATTAAATATTATCCTTCAAAGCAACTACTGATTAAGTCCACTATTTCACTTGAACAACAAAATACATATGGTGCCATGCTACGGGGTTTTGTTCCAACTCTTCATGATATATAATTGTTTATTCAAGAGTATAAAGGTTGCTAGATTAAAAAAGTGTTAGTGTCCACTTAATTGCTTCTCGCACATACGATGGTATAAAAATAGCTATCTCCCCTCCACTGCTACAAAATTCTGTTAAAAATAGAATGTACTGACCTACTGAGTATATTTTTTTTGGGAACAATATTCTCATTAACTCCCTTTGGAATTGTAGTTGATGCTAATAACACATTTGTTGATTCCTTGTTAGTGCAGAGAAAATGAAAAGGGAAGAGACGTTACAACAGGCTCATAGTTCTATTCACTCTGTTGATTACTTGCTTTGCATCTCCTTCCTTGACACACGATGCTACGGGTAGTCAATATACAAGAAGAAATCTAAGTAGTAACAACGGACTGCCATAATTTAACTAAGTTGCAACTTACAATCTTGTACTCTTCACACTTAATCCACCGAAGTATTAGTTTTGAAATCTGTGCAATTTGCACCGCATCGCACCGGAAGTAAATTCAGATACATGCCCATTAGGTGGTGTGGTAATAATACATCCATCATTCATCCGGAAAAGAGATCGAGGAACACACCTGGGCACTCCCGAACTGAGAAGGGTCGAAGCGAGGACGGACGTCCAAACGGCGTCCCGCGAGTGCAGGAACGACAGGAGCAGCTCGCGCACAGGTTCCGGGAGGTCGTCAAAGTAGTTCTTGCCGACAGCCACGGCTGCCTTCTTGAGTACACCAGCATTGACCCTGTCAGCCATTCCGTCGAGCAGGTGGTTCGCGTAGTAGCTGGCGAGGGGATGGGCACTGAATGAGCAAGATAATCGGAAAAGATGGAGAAGAACCGGAGATTCACACCGTGCGCACAACCTTGGGGGGTTAGAAGTAGGTGGAAGGCGCCTCGAATTGCATGGTCCAGTGCCCAGATGGAGGAAGCCGTGTGGTGAACGGCGGCAGCGGCGGCGGCTACCAAGACGGCCGAGGCGAGGCGGTGGGAACGGCAAGGATCCGGTGCATAGCATGGGGCGGGGCGGGGGCCGAGAACCAACAGGCAGTCACCCTCTGGCCCGTAGAAACAGCCGGCGGCAGAAGTGCAGAACCGGCATGCGGAGTGCGCTCGCGAAGGGGACGGCGAAGGCAACAGGGAGCGTGCCGGCGTGCGAGGGGAGCCGATTTCGTTGAGTTTCCTTAGGTTGCGATCAGAATTGCGTGATTGTAGGGAACGCTGGACTGGTAGTTGGAATACTCCTCTCCTGGTGGATGGTGGAGTACGGTCAGTCATTGGAAATTGCTAAGTCTACACCATAGAGTTATTAGATTAATTATGGTTGTTAGATTGAGATTTGTGGGCTTAATTGTGTGGTGCTGATTGGCTTGTGCGATGTTGTGGGACAAACTGCGGGGTGCACCTAACAAAGTTCTTGTTTGATTGTTTAATAGTAGTGGAGATTATGTTAAGTCTTTCATTAATCTTAGTCTTTTTTAATTTGGGCTGTTATTAGCTATGGCGTTGCATTTTAGGCCCACGCCAGCAATGGCCCACCTGAGTCAACTGCACGCCTTAGTAAAAGACCTAAGTCGCCGCCCTCTCTCATTTCACCCACTGCTACCTACACTCCCCCCTCGACCAGCCACCGTCGCTCATCGCCGCCCCTCGCCGCCCCGCCGGCAGCAAGCAAGGTTCAATCCTCTCCTTCCTCTCCACTCGCGCCTCCTCCGTCCGCGCGGAATCCATATGGGATTCATATATGTATAAGTTGATTTAGGATTGCTTTGTGCAGAAATTGTAGTACATATAATGGATTGCTTTGTGTGATGTAATCCAATGTTAATTAGTTCCATGGATTGCTTTGTGTAGAAATTTTAGTGATAATCCGATGTAAAATCTGATTTTAATAGTGCATTTTGAGTAGAAATTTTTTGAGTGTCTAGAATATTAATGATTCAAGTTCAACTTAATTTGGTAGTGTAGTCTGGAATGCCAGGAATAAATAAAATGAACTCCTATAAATTTGATTGGCGGTGTAGAATTTGTTTATTTGTGTCTCCCTCCGTGGATTTTGTTTATTTGTGTATACAATTACTAGCATAGAATTATATTTAGCACCGTAGTATCCGATTATGTTTAGTAGAAATTGATTTACTAGTGTAGAAACCGATTATACTTAGTGTTGGTTCAATAGTCTAGAAATCCGATTATATACTTAGTTTTCAATATGTTCTGTGTAGAATGGCGCAACCACCATCATGTTGAGTGTGCAAGTCAAGGTGCGCAACCAGCCTTGCAAGTGGCATGCTGTTCGGCATCTACTTCCAGCCGTGTTTTGTTCCTGCAGTAGTAACAAATTATATGAACCTTCTAACAGTTTGTTCTTTTGTTTTTGTTGTTATTTCCACTAATGCATTGTGTGTGTTTTTTGGTTTTTCTTACATAGATCGTCCATTGCAATGTGAGATTGGAGTTCAATGAGCTCATTACCGGAGACACTATGATCTTCGATGCTCCTAGGGGGGCCTACACTATGGAGGTCCAGAAGGGACGACAGATAACCCAGATTGGAGGAGAAGAATGGGATTGTTTCATCGCCCGCATGCATCTCACTGGGGGTGAATTGATCAGCTTCTCCTTCAGAAGACAAACTCCAAGGCTGGCTGTTATCTATCTCAACTCGTAGGAAGAAGATGAGGACCCACTTGATGAAGCCCTCTATGCCCAAAGAATGAGGTTGAGCGAGGATGAAATGGACAGCCTCTGGGAAAAACTTCCACCACGTGATGCCTACGTCAGGATGCCATTCATGACCCGCCTGACAAGGACGAATGTTAACCTCCATGTGATGGTATGTTACTTAGTGTAGTAATGTGATGATATGCTTAGTGTACAATTTGGTGATATGCTTAGTGTAGTAATGTGATGATATGCTTATAGTGTAATAATGTGATGATATGCTTAGTGTGTAGTAATGTTGTGATATGCTTAGTGTGTAGTATAATGTGATGATATGCTTAGTGTGTAGTAATGTTGTGATATGCTTATAGTGTGTAGTAATGTGATGATATGCTTAGTGTGTACTAATGTCGTGATATGCTTAGTGCAGAATTTGATGATATATATATATATACACAGCCCGTCTATTCTGCCAATATTGACAGAATAGTTATTCTACCCACATTCGAACTGCACGCTCAACGCGAGGGCACTGCACTTTCTGAAACAAAGGTACTGCAATACAAACACTAGTGAACTTCTCGTCGAAAAAAACTGCACGTGGTGTTTTTTCGGTACTGTTTTTGATCTAATTTTTTAACCGTTTGTCGGAACGAGGCGTGTAATACGCCGTTGGAAAGCTATGGATTAGGCGCAAATTCGCCATGTTGAAATTTTTTCGAGATTCCTCGCGGTTTAAGAGCAGTTTCGAAAACGATGGGCGCCCGACTAGTGGCAGCGAGCGTATTTTCACGTTTTTTCGCAAACCGCTTGTCCGAATGAAGCAAATGATACGCCGTTGGAAATATATCGTCGAGGTGCAACTTTTTCATATATATTACTTTTTCTAATTCCTTACGGTTTAAGAGCAGTTTCATATTTACTAAATCGCGGAATTCTGTTTTTTCAAATTTTTGCAATTTTTCGGTACTGTATTCGTTCCAGTTTTTTAACCGTTTGTCCAAATGAGGCGTGTGATATGCCGTTGAAAAGCTATGGACGAGGCGCAACTTTCATATGTAGAAATGTTTTTGAGATTCCTTACGGTTTTAAATTAATTTTGAAAATGGTGTGACGGACGACGGGTGGCATCGGCCGTTTTTTCGTGAATTTTTACAAACCGCTGGTCGGAATGATTCAAATGATACGCCGTTTGAAAGATATCGACGAGGCGCAACTTTTTCATGTAGAACACCCTCTCTAATTCCTTACGGTTTAAGAGCAGTTTTCATTTTACCGAAATGCGGACACTCTGTTTTTCGCGACACCAAAATCGACGAGGGAACTGCATCGGACAGAAAACCGCACTGCTTCAGACAAAAAACCACACTGCATCAGACGGGCAAGCGAACTGCATGGTTTTCTTTTTTGTGGGACGTAAATTTTCTCATGCGAGAAAGTGGACTACGCTTCACATCAGACGTAAGTGAACCGCAACACTATCGAGAAGTGAACCGCGTGACTTTTTGTTGTCTTTTTTCATACTTAGTATTTTTTTAACGGGCGTAGACAGAGTGAGTGAACCGCAGAGATGAGGGCAAGTGAACCGCGACATGTATCGAAGTGAACTACATAATTTGTATTGTCGTTTTTTTAATTTCTGACTACATGGTCAATATTTTTTGAGCTGCATCAAATTTTGTATTTTTTTACATAGTGGACCACTTAGCAATTCACAATGAACTGCATCACATCATTTTTTTACTAGTGAACTTCCAAGCCACTTCAAACTGCATCTGTTGTTAACAGCATTTTTACAAACTCAGTAGATTAAATACACGTTGTTGTTTTTTGTACAAAGAGAACCACCAGACCCCCAAAATGAACTGCAATGATTTTCAACAAATTTTCTCAACTTTTTTCTCTACAATACAAAGTGACCCGTGGAAACAGACGAACTGCGCTGCCAAGCCAAGCAAACCGCACTGCAACATCTTTGCCTCTGAACTACAGAAAACAAAAATTGAACGGAGAGAAGAAATTTAGACTGCAAGCCATAGGGGTTGTGAGCACGCATGTGTCTGCTGGCGGACTGCACGCATGTGTCTGCTGCACTGTATCCCTACATGCCACAAATTGCAGAGGCACCGAAGTGAGCTACAAAAAATCTGCAAAAAAATAGGCACGACGACGCTCGTCGGTGTTTTGTGGCGGAGCAAACTACACGGAGTCAAGGAATGTTCTGCACGCGTCCGCCGAGTGGACTGCAAGTGGAGATGGCCAGCACGGAGGGCATCGGCGTACTGCATGTGCTCGTGGTCGGAACTGCAAGCCGCCGTCGGAGGGAGGAAAGGAGGTTCCGGCGTGTTCGTTGGTGAGGGATCGCCGAGACTCCGCGGCATTGGGTAGGAAGCAGAGCTTGTCGGGTGGTGGGGAGGCCGCCGTCTTCCTTTGGATCCCATCGAACGACGTGCAGGGAAGAACCCCGTTCCAGGGGGAAGGAACCTGCTGTTGAATCTCCAAGCGAACGGAATGGACGTGCTGGCCGAGGCGCACGCCCGCACAACCGATCCTCTTGCCGCTCGGCCGAGCTGCACTCCCATCACCGGCGAACTGCACACCACATGGGGAGGCCGGTGGTCGTGAAATCCCTCGTCCTCGGCGTGGCCGAGCCCGTCCTTGCCTCGGACGGAGCAGAAGGAGAAGGAGAAGGGGCACGGCGGGGAAGATGAGAGATAGCCGGCAGGGAGTTAGGATCCGATGGTGGAGGCTCGGCATGGCATGGATCTCGTCGGATTCGGCAGAGCCATGGAGGCTGGGCATCGCCGGGGCGGGGCCTGGGTCTTGGAGGTCGGCCATCGCGGGGAAGGGTCGTGGACGCGGCCGGGGTGGGGCGGGGACGTGGCATCCGGCCGTATCTGCGGTCGGGGTGGGCGGCGTGGCCGGGGCCGCCGAGGCTGCGGCGTGGCCGGGGCCGACGTGGCCGGGGCCGCCGAGGCCGCGGTGGGGCGGCGTGGCCATGGACTCCCTACCTCCTCCTATCTCTCCTCCACCACCAGCCCGTAGCTCCTGTATACCACACCGGCTGCCGAGATCCAAAAGTGCCGGTGGCCCAGGGCGGCAGGAGAAGATGGTGGTCCTGGGAGCCGGTGGCGGGGTCGCAAGGCTGCGGCCCATCTCGAATCTAGCGGCGGCGGCCCTGACCCGTGCGGCGGCGCCGGTTTTTGAGGAGGTGGCGGAGGTCAGGGAGAAAAGAGGAAGGTGCAGGGGATGTGGCCATGAGGGGAGGAGTGGGGATCTGCGCAGCAGGAGGTCGGCGGTGCCTTGTGGTGGGCCGGTCGCCACGCGTTTTTTGAGGCTACGCGGCCGGAAGAAGGCAGTGGCCTCGAGGGGGCCATGGCAGCGCCGTGGTGGCGCGGGAAGATGGTGGAGGGGAGGGGCGGTGAGGAGTTGCAGCCGAGGAGAGGGGTGGCGCCAGGAGGCCGTCGCTGCCATGTCGGGGAGGCAGGGAGGTGGTTGGTCGTGGGAGGCGCGCCGGTAGGAGCAGCTTGTGTGGGGGTAGTTGGATCGAGAGGAAGAAGGTGGGGTGTTGGCAGAATAAGCAGTTTTGTGGGCAGAATAAGGTCTTAAGAGGGTTGGTAGAATAGACCCACCCTAGATATATGCTTAGTGTAGTAATGTGATATGCTTATTAATGTGATATGCTTAGTGTAGTACTGTGATGACATATGCTTATAGTGTAGTAATGTGATATGCTTAGTGTATTAATGTGATGATATGCTTATAGTGTAGTAATGTGACATCCTCATTTATCATATTTGTTTTTTCAGAAATTACCTAAGAGGCTATGTGTGAGCTGTGGCATCGAGCCGGATGAAGCAGGCATTGCTGGAATACGCCTTACCACAAGGGGCTTCATCACCACCTGTGCTTACGCAGTGGACACGGACGATCGCACTGTCTTCAGCGCGGCTGGGTGGAGCAACTTCCTTGCTGGCAAGAATCTCCGGGTTGGGCAGGCTGTCTTAGTCACTATCAGGAACACCCCACACCATGACTTGAGGATGATGATCGTCATCGACCTCCTTTAAAAGTATGTGTGTGGCCGGGTTATCGATGTGAAATGAACTCCTCATTAACTATGTTAGTTTGCTCGTGTTTGTGAGGATGATTATCGTTTATTAAATAGCTACCTAGCTAGTACTATTTGTGAGATCGTCACTTATTATTAACTGGTATTGTTGTATTAGCTGGTATTTTTGATCTAGTGTGTAATGTTTTATATGTGCTTAGTTTTAATGTGAAATGCTAAATGTTATATGGTGGGGGAAAATATTATTTTTGGCTGCACGAAACGTTCGTGGCGTGAAAAGTACATTGCATGTCGTAGGTGACTGATTATAGTGGTGGCGTTGACCACGTGGCACGCCAGCAACACATGCAATACTGCTGACGTTGGATCCAACGCCACCACTATTTTTTAAAAATGGCGCCATATTGGTGGCGTCGGGTGGTGTCGGGGCCGGATTTCCGGGACACGATATCCCAGAAATTAACCCCTCGTGTCGTCACCAGCCCCAGGATTACTGTTACTGGTGGACACGTCCTTGTTACAGATTACCAAGCAATTACAAGAATTGGGTACAAGACCATAAAGGTCTAATGATACAACAATGATTTCTAGTGATGGGTGACGGAAGCGACTCGTGGTTCTCCAATGCCGATGGGGTTCCATTCCCACAGGAACAGCTGACCCAGATAATTCCTATCCCGCGTGGCTGCTATCCTAGGCTCCACATGGACGTCTTGGTAATACTCCTTGTCAAAATCCTGACCTGGCCAATTAAATAGCCAGGGACAAGCCAGTGAGTACGTTGGAATGTACTCGCAAACATGATGAACAAAAGATATACCGAATGCATATGTTCATGATGGGTTAAATTATATGCATATGCTGACCGAAATTTAAGCATGGCATGGATAAATATTAATACAGTGCAGAAGAATAAATATAAAATTTTAGTGACAAGCAAAGAAAGTTAATGGAACATCGGGCGCTAGACCGCCCGAGAATCCAAATGAAAATATATAAGTGGAGAATCGGGCGAGACAGGACCGCCCGAGAATCCAAAAGAAAATATAAAAGTGGAGAATTGGGTGAGACAGGACCGCCCGAGAATCCAAAATAAATGCCAAACGGGTGTCTAAAAGCGATGCCTCAAGAGGTCTTGAAAATAAATGCCAAACGGGTGTCTAAAAGCGACGCCACGAGAGGTCTTGAAAAGAAATGCCAAACGGGTGTCTAAAAGCGACGCCACGAGAGGTCTTGAAAAGAAATGCCAAATGGGTGTCTAAAAGCGACGCCTCGAGAGGTCTTGAAAAGAAATGAGTATCCGGGTAGTCTAGCCATCCCATGAGGTACTCAGAAAAGAAAATGAATATCTCGGGTAGTCCAGCCATCCCAAGAGATATTCAGAAACAAAATAAAACAGAGTATCCGGGTAGTCTAGCCATCCCATGAGATACCCAGAAAAGAAAAGGTTAGTCCATAATAATAGTCATGATAACAATAATATTCATAATAGCACCAATAGTGACAATAATTATCCTACAAAATGAACCATGCTCAGTTTAATTATTTGCTTCGGAGACCGACACTAAGACCGACACTTGACCAACCCAGACTGTAGTCCTTAACAGCGTACACGGCTATTCGAATAGGTATAACTCTGCAGAGGGTGTACTCTTTACCCACGAGTATAGGATTTCTTTAGCCAACACCAAGACGCTGACTAATTCCCATTACGGTCTTTGGGTTGAAAACACACCTAACCAGCACACACCAGATTAACTTTCCGGATGCCAAGAATCACCCAAAGCATCATTCAAGAAAAACTCTAAGTCGGGGAGACCATCGTCTCGACTAGCATGGGATCACTATTCATACACGCGGATTACAAGGGGTGCCCCCCTCTCGGCCCAGCCGGATACACCCATGCCCCCTGACCCGATGACTGGCATTATAACCGGTACCCGGAAACCTTCATCGCGGCCTCTCTGTACGGTGTGTGCACGGAAAGGGGTTAACAACTTACTGAACCATACCCTACCTGTGGCAGGGACGAGTGGCAGCACGAAACAAGTATGGGGGTTACCGGAACAAGACTCGATCTACGGTCGACTCAGGAGGTTCAAGTTTTCCTGCAGTGGTTAGAACAATATATTTCCGTGGTAATACCCAACAGGGTCACCATCTGGCATGTCCCAACATGCCCTCACTGATCATTCTCATCACAACGAGATTTCAGTCTCACGGTCACTTTTCTCGTGACTGATTCTTTCCTACAGGTTAGTCCAGACCAACATATGCATGTGTGACATGTGAAAATAACCATATTCACTAATACTTCATGTTTAAATGATGGTAACAAAATATCAATGGATCATGCATGCAAACATAGCCATATGCAAGTTTTATTTGAATTCAACATAATCGTGATCCAATTATTCTTGCAAACAAACAACTATGCATTCACCATATCAAGTGTTCAAGATGCTTGCCTTGAGCATGCAGAAATATTGGGTGCACTCCAAAAGTTTTGAAAATTCTCTTCCCTCCAATATTCCTATTTTCAAAAATATTGCAATTACAACGTAAAGCCAAAACAGTGCTAAAAAGTTGTTTGAATTTTTTTGAAATAAATACTAAAATAAACTAGATGAAAAATAAAAAATTGTAGGAAAAAGAATCAGCTCATTTGGAGTCTAGATGATTTTTCTAGGGATTTTCTAATCTGGAATAAGTAGAGAAATGGCCTATTTAATAAATCCTACAGAAATAAAGCCTAGGAAAAATGTTCACCCTATCTGGATTAATAGAGAATGATTTTAGGAGCATGCAGAAATTTGAATCGCCAACTTTGGATTTGAAAAGATTGCTGTGGAATTATTATATGAAAACTACTGAAAAAGAAAAGAGAAGAGGGCAGAGGCGTGCCCTGAGCGCGGTATAGCCGGCTGGCGCTACTGGGCCAAGCCCAGCCGCTCGGCTGCGCGGGAGGCTGCCGACGTCGATGGCGTAGTCGGGGAATACGTTTTTCTCGCGCGAAGATGGCTTTAAGAAAACCCGCCTCCACTTAGCCGACGCGGCGTGACTTCCACTCACTGACGATGGGTCCCGCGGGCCCACCAGTCAGGTTTGACTGGTCTTCATCGTTTACCGCGTGGGAACAGGGGAGGACGCGGCTGTCGGCGGCGATTGCCGACGAACGACGGCGACCCACGGCGAGCTGAGCCCACGTGCGTGCTCAGGGGATCAAGGCGATCCTCTGGGTACCCTTCTCGGACTCCGGGGTGGACGGAGTCGCCGACGACGAGGTCCTCGGCGGACGGCGGCGTCGGGCAGGATGAGGCTTCCGTCTGCGGCGGCGCTTGAGCCAAATTGAGAGGGGGAGAAGATCAGCGGGAGCTCCAGGAGGCTAGTGGTGCAGAGAGTGGAGAAGAGGAGGCTCAAACGGCGCTGGAATCTACTGGACAGAGGCGGCGACCGTGGTTGCCGAAGAGGAGGGAGACGACCGTTCCAGGCCATTCCGCTGCTCGGGGAGGTGACTAGGGGAGGGAGTGATGATCCGGTGTAGTAAGGCGAGCTCGGGGAGGCTTTATAGGCGGGGAAAAGTCGGTTTCTGTGGCTTCCCGGAGAAGATACGACGGCGGCGGCCATTACTGCGCAGGAGAAGTGGGTGTGGACAGTGGCCAGGGTCGGTGGGGTGGTCGGCGAGCTGCGGATGAACCCGAGCGGTTGGCAATTAGGGCTAGGCGTGCTGGCGGCCTCGGATTCAGCCAGGTAGTTGGGCAGCGCCGTGACAGCGACAGCGGCGGCTCTGGTCGGTGTTGACCGGCGATGGCCGGCGCTAGGAGACGAGGGGAGGTGTCGGTGAGGGTGGTGGCTTGCCCATGAAGCTGGAAAGGGTGGAAAACGTGCGGGAGAGGCGGCAGAGCAGCGGTGCGAGGGCGACGCCAAGCCTACCAAAGGAGCGCTCTGCTCGTGCTCTGGTCGTGCACGCGTGGTGCTCGATGAAATGCCAGGGTGAACTAGGGTGATCCACTCGAGCTGATTTTTGGTAGGTCGTGCTAGCATGGATGGTGGTGACGATGGACATGCTGGTTGGGTCAGGTGAGCTAGTGTGCAATGCATGTTAGATAGATGCAAAGATTCTACCATGCTCACCACCTATTTGATAAAATGCTATGGCAATCTAGGGATCTTTGTTGGCTGTGAAAATTAGCAGGATCATGCTTCATTGTGTGATAGATGGAATAGTGGGGTTGGATGGGTTAGAGGAGAAACTTGCAAGTGCAAGTTTTAATGAAATTCAGTTCTGGACAGAAACTACAGGGAAATATTTGGTGAACTAAAAGGAGGTAATTGGATCTGATCTTCTGGACATAAGGGTTTCTTAGGGAGAAATATAAGTGGGAAAATTTTCAGAATTATTGGAGCAGGGAAAATTGGGGTTGTAGTTGTAACCCAAAAATGGAACAGATTTGAAAAGAGGATGTTTCACTCAAAATTTTCAAAAGACCAAGTTGGGTTTTTGCATAAAACTGACCTATAGGCATCACATGACTCCTCATATTTTTTGTGGAATTTTTAAAGAATTATTTAAAATAGTTGTAGTACAACAGAGGCATTTAAAGTATTGAAAATTTTGTTAAAAGAATTATTTTGGGGCAAATTTTATTATGAAAATATTTCCTACTATTATCTAAAATATAAAAGAAATAATTTAAGAGGACTACCAAAGCTCATAATATTTTTCCAAAATTTTCTATATGGAGGGAAGAATTTTTGAAAACAGAAAACAGAAAAGAACAAAAATTAATAAAAGACCTAGTAGAATTCAAAATTTTATTTCTGGCCAAATTTTACTTAATAAAAATATGGTTAAATTTTTGGGGTGTTACAGGTGGCCACGCTAGCAAGGCCATTTTGCCACGCCATAGCTAGGCTTTTCTGCACTAGTGCATAGAGGCAGCAAGGATGATGAAGATGGCCTCCGTGATGGCTTCACCCTCTGGCAGGGTGATGGAAAAGGCCTCCAGATGAGATCGCTTCGGAACAGCGGCTTGCGGCGGCGGAGTAAAAGTTCTAGGTTACTTTTCACGGGTTTCTGAATATATATAGGATTTTACAGCATTGGATTCACGCCAAGGGGAGTCTCGAGGGCCCCACAAGCTCACATGGTGCCCTAGGGGGCGCCCCCTGGGCACCTTCCAGCTCCCCCCCCCCACCCCGAAGCTTCCTGGATCTCTTTCCTTCCATAAAAAATCGTTGTAAATTTTTATCGCATCTGCGAAACAAAAATATGCAAGAAATGGGAAGTGGCATTGGGCACTAGATTAATACCTTAGTCCATAAAAATAATATAAAAGTGCACCAAAACCATATAGAACTCATGTAAATATAACATGAATACTTCATAAATTATAGATACATTGGAGACGTACAACATCCCCAAGCTTAATTCTTGCTCGTCCTTGAGTACGTAAATGATAAAAGAAATAATTTAAGAAGTGTGAATGCTAGAATAAAACAGATCTTTGATCACATAGGCAATGATAATCTAATAACAAGTAGCATCATTCCAATAAGTTCAACATATCATAAAGTGGTAATGAAGTATCTCGCAACCTTTCAAGATTATATTGCAAACATAAAGCAATCAATGAATTAAAGATGACAACTAGGTACCCTAATTTGAAGATAACCATCATACTTATACAATGCTCAACAAATTTCTATTATAAGAGTGCATGCAAAACTAAGAGTGATCCCCATGCTCAATACGTGGTGCCACAAGAGAGAAAGATGGAATTGACTCAACATGAAAAGTAAATAGATAGGCCATTTGCACATGGAAGCAGGGATTTTCATATGTGCCACAGCTCATTGCTTAAAATAGTGATAATTTCATTTGAGAGGTGTACTTTTCCTGTCAATGGTTTAACGACAATGTTTCCAATAGCTTCCATGCTAAACACATTAATGACAGTTCCCATGCTTTTACACTCCCCCTCCACCATACTAACACAGACCATGGCTAGCCGAATCCACGGGTGCCTGCCAACTTTCAACTTTTTCGGGGGAGTGTGCTTTATAAATTTTATTTTGTATGGGGCTGGGCATCCCTATTACCAGCCTCTTTCATAATTGATGAGTGAATAAACTCTCATCGTGAGTAAAACACAATTAGCATGGAAGATATTGATTACCCCATCGCTCCATGAGCGGTATGGGCACACAAAACAGATGTTCATTTGAGGGTTTTAGAGATGGCACATGCAAATTTACTTGGAACGGTAGGGTAATACCGTATATAGGTGGATATGGTGCACTCTTTTGGCATAACTTTGTTTTTAGGATAGGGATGCACAAGCAGTATTTCCGCTTAGTATAGGATAAGGCTAGCAAAAGACTGGGGGCAACCACTTTAGTGAGAACAAAAACCACAATCATGCATTCTCTAATAGTAACATTATTGAGAAAATATAATCATGATGATAACCTACAAACTTGAATACCACCAAGGTTGAATTTGGAATTTATCAAACATGCATAAACATGTGCCAAGTCAATCATCCGTCCTTCACTGGAAGAACTTAATAAAACTAATGATCATTGCTATTACAATATAACTCTCTTACTTGATTAAAGATATGCACTATCATAGTCTCACTTCTACTTTGACGGATTAAGCAAAGGATGCATGTTTACTTCTCAACAAACATTTAATAAATAAAGCACATGACATTCAATTCATTCGAAAAATTTATTACTCTTAGGACATAAGTGAAGCACAAGAGTAACAATAAACTACTCCAAAAGTTATAAGTGAAGAGCAAAGTGTATATAGTTAAGCAAATAGGTAGCTATGAAAAGACTCTCCAAATCAAAAATTTCAGATATAAGGATTGTATCAAATAGAAAACATAAAAAAAAGATGCTCCAAGCAAAACACATAACATGTGAAGAATTAAAATATAGCTCCAAGTGAGGTGTACCGATAATGTTGAAGACGAAAGAGAAGATTCCTTCAAGGGCATCCCCAAGCTTAGACACTCGAGTCTTCCTTGAATATTACCTTTGGGTGCCTTGGGCATCCCCAAGATTAGGGTCTTGCTGCTCCTTATTCTCCTCATATCGATATCTCACCCAAAACTTGAAAACTTCTATCACACAAAACTTAACGGAACTCGTGAGATAGGTTAGTATGATAAAGAATAAATAATTCACTTTGGTACTGTCAAGACAAGATTCATAATTGTTCTAACATAATTCCTACTGTACTCTATCATTTCCACAATTTATATCACTTAATATAAGACATGGAAACTCCAAAACAAGCAAACTAAGAAAAGAAAACAGAATCTGCCAAAAATAGAACAGCCTGTAAAGATCTATTTTTTTATCATACTTCTGTAACTCCAAAATTTCTGAAAAGTTAAAGCAACATAGAAAATTTGCATACCAGTACTGTGTAAAAATTTCAGCAATTGATCATGTTTCAGTACAGAATGATAATTCATATACTGGACGTAAAAGTTTCTATTTTTACACAGAACCAAATAAACAAGCATCCATATCACCCTAAAGGCTTAACTTGGCACTTTATTGAAAGAAAAGTTACAAAACATGATAACTACAGTAGCATTAATCATGTAAACACACAAAAAAGTAAGGATAAATATCGGGTTGCCTCCCAACAAGCGCTTTTCTTTAAAGCCTTTTAGCTAGGCATTATGATTTTAATGATGCTCACATAGAAGTAGGAATTGAAACATAGAGAGAGCATCATGAATCATGTAGCAAAAACATTTAAACCTAACCCACTTCCTATGCATAAGAATTTTGTAAGTAAACAATTTGTTGAAACAAGAATCAACTAGCATCGGAAGGCAAAACAATTGCAACTTTAAGAATTTCAACATAAAGAGAGGAAACTTGATATTGTTGAAATATATATAAGCATATCTTCCTCTCTCATAATAATTTTCAGTACCATCATGAATAAATTCAACAATATAACTATCACATAAAGCATTCTTTTCATGATCCACATGCATAAAAAAATTATCACTCTCCACATAAGAAAATGTATTCTCGTCAATAGTGGTGGGAGCAAATTCAATGAAATAACTATCATGTGATACTGATTGATATGACCCAATTTAACATTAAAATCATGATGAAAATTTTCATGGTTATCATTACTCTTTATAGAATAAAATGTCATCACCACAATCATCATAGATAGCAACTTTGTTGTCATAATCAATTGAAACATCTTCCAAAATAGTGGATTCAACATTAAATAAAGTCATGACCTCTCCAAATCCACTTTCATAATTATTGAAATAAGATTCAACACCCTCAAAAATAGTGGGATCATTATTACCTAAAGTTGACACTCTTCCAAACTCACTTTCATCAATATAATCATCATAAATAGGAGGCATGTTCTCATCATAATAAATTTGCTCATCAAAAGTAGGGGGACTAATAAGACCATCTTCATCAAACATAGCATCCCCAAGCTTATAGCCTTGCATATCATTAGCATCATGGATATTCAAAGAATTCATACTAATATCATCGCAATCATGCTTAACATTCGAGGAACTCATACCAAACATAGTATTAAATTCTTCTTTTAACACTTCATAGAAATTATCGGAATCCATATTTTCAAGAAAGACTTCATAAAGATAAGGAATTTGATGCAACTTCACTTCCATTTTTTTGTAATTTTCTTTTATAAACCAAACTAGTGAAAACAAGAAACTAAAAGATTCAATTGCAAGATCTAAAGAAGATACCTTCAAGCACTCACCTCCCCGACAACGACGCCAAAAATAGCTTGATGTCTACTACGCAACTTTATTCTTGTAGACTTGGTTGGGCCTCCAAGTGCAGAGTTTTGTAGGACAACAACAAATTTCCCTCAAGTGGATGACCTAAGGTTTATCAATTCGTGGAAGGTGTAGGATGAAGATGGTTCTCTCTCAAACAATCTTGCAACCAAATACAAAGAGTCTTGTGTCCCCAACACACCCGATACAATTGTCAGTTGTATAGGTGCACTAGTTTGGCGAAGAGGTGATGATAGATGTGTAATATGGATGGTAGAAATATCTTTTTATAATCTGAATAAATAAAAACAGCAAGGTAGCAAGTAACAAAAGTGTGTGAAAATGGTGTCTCAATGCTTAGAAACAAGGCCTAGGGTTCATACTTTAGCTAGTGCAATCTCTCAATAACATTAACATAATTGAATCACAAAATAATTCCTCAAAGTGTGGTAAAGAATCACTCCAAAGTATCTATTCCTATCAGAGAAAGTAGGATGAAATCGTGTAGGTAGTAAACCACCTCAAAGTTGTGTTTCCAATCAATCTTATGAACCACCCCAAAGTGTCACGAATAGTTCTAGAGATCGTACTACGACAACACCATATGATACGCATCAATCAAATCTAATGTCACCTAGATATCCCAATGTCACCACAAGTATCTGCGAGTGAGACATTCATCAAGTGATCTCAAATCCAAAATATTCAATCCGACATAAAGAAACCTCAAAGAGCAAGATTCAATTCACCACGAAAATAAGAGAGGGAGATGAACATCATGTGATCCAATTATATTGATAAAACTCATGATACATCAAGATTGTGTCAAATCAAGAACACGAGAGGGAGAGATCAAACACAAAGATACTAGTACAAACCCTCAACCCCGAGGATGAACTACTCACGCATCACCATGGAGGCAGCAAGGATGATGAAGATGGCCTCCATGATGACTCTCCCCTCCGGCAGGGTGCCTGAAAAGGCCTCCAGATGAGATCACTTCAGAACAGAGGCTTGCGGGGGCAGAATAAAAGTTATAGGTTACTTTTCGGAGGTTTCGGAATATATAGGATTTTTCAGTGTTGGATTCACGCCAGGGGGAGTTCCGAGGGCCCCACAAGCTCACATGGCACGCCCTAGGGGGTCCCCTGAGCTTGTGGGCCCCTTGGGCACCTTCCGGCTCCCCCCCCCCCCCCCGAAGCTTCCTGGGTCTCTTTCCTTCCATAAAAAATCATTGTAATTTTTATCACGTTTGGACTTCGTTTGGTATGGTTTTTCTGCGAAACAAAAAATATGCAAGAAACAGGAACTGACACTGGGCACTAGAGTAATATGTTAGTCCGTAAAAATAATATAAAAGTGCACCAAAACATATAGAACTCATGTAAATATAGCATTCACTACAAAAAAAGACACTTTCGTGACATTATGGCCCGAACGAAAACTTTTTTTGTCATTGTTGTGACACTTCAAATACGATAATTGTGACAAAAACACGTATCATCATAGATGTGGTGGGCTCCTACTTCTATGACAAAAAATTATGACAGAAAATGGGCTTTTTGTCCAGGGCAGGCCGGAGACGCACCCGCATGACATTCTTTGGGCCCTCCATGACGTAAAAATCATGGTAGAAGTGAGAGCGAGGAAATTTTCGGGGAGTTCCCGGTTATGGTGGGCAATCGGTGGGTGGTCGGGCCGAGTGTTGCAGTGTGGTCTGCGTGTTTTTCTTGTATGCGTGTGTGTGCGAGGCGTTCATTAACTGAACCCGAGCGAGGCATTTGCTTACTGAACCCGAGCGATCGATCGATCCCTCGCACTACTACACGTACTGAACACGAGCGATCGATCCCACTACGTACTGAAGCCAATCGATCCCTTCGCTGCTAACTGAACCCGTGCGATTCCTTCACTGCTAACTGAACCCGATCGATCCCTTTGCTGCTAACTGAACCCGACCGATCCCTTCACTACTTACTGAAGCTGATCGAGCCCCGTACGTGTGAGACGTAGCCGGTTCGGTTGCCCCTCGATGAACAGTGCCCATTGCTGCGGCGTGCGCGATACGTAGAACGAGTCGAGACTTGCATCGATCGAGCCCCTTGCGCGAGACGTGGTGAGTTGACCTAGTCGGTTGGTTGGCTATGGATGAACAGTTCCAATTGTTGTCGCCCGCTTGTACGGCCCACCACAGTCGGTGGGTTGGCTGTGGATGAACAGTACCCTGGCCGTGTGAAGGTGGTTGGCGCTGGATGAACAGGACCCCGATCTATCGAGAAGGCCGTGCCGCGGTACGCCACACCCCAGCCGGTTGGGGGTGGATGAACAGGAGGCCGTAGGCAGTTGCGGATGAACATTAGCTCGTGGAGGCGTGCGGTTGGAAGTCGACGGTGATGAACAGCTGCTCGTGGAGTCCAGTTTTGCGGTACGCCACACCCCTCCCGATGAACAGGACCCCCGTTTCGACCGTAGGTGGTTGGAGGGAAGTCCGTTTCCTCCGTTTTGCGGTACGCCACAGCCCTCCCGATGAACAGGACCCCATTTCGACCGTACGCGGTTGGCGAGAAGTGCGTTTCGTCCGTTTTGCGGTACGCCAGACCCCTCCCGATGAACAGGACCCCGTTTCGACCGTAGGCGGTTTAACATAAGTCTGTTTCCTCCGTTTTGCAGTACACCAAACCCCGAGCCAATGAACAGGACCCCGTTTTGGCTATTCCGTCCAAGCCGATTGGCTCCCGATGAACAGGACACATTTCGACCCAGTCGGTTGCCTCCCGATGAACACGACATTGTTTCTCTGTTCCGACCCAGCTGGTTGGCTGCCGATGAATAGGAGGCCGTTGCCGCGTACCCCCACTGTCGCCTCTCCATGTATACGAGCCCTGGCTGTACGTATGCGTGAGTACACATTCGAAACCCCGCCCGTATGTACGTATGTGGTCGTATCTTTTGCAACATGGTTGTACGTAAGTGTACACGATTTAGACGGGACGGCCTGAACTGCTATGTAGGGGGCTCTACTAGGACACGTGCCGCTCCTTACACGGCCACGGTTCATCATGGCAGAGAGATCAATCGACCAGTATGTACGTGCACATTTGCAACTAGACAGATAACGCTACGTACGCTTCGACCTGGTGGGTCCCAACTGTCAGGGGGGATAAGGAGGCACTTTCTTGCGTGCGAATATATAGCTGGTGGGTCCCAGTTGTCAGGGGGAGGAATATATTTTTTTGCGCGTAATAAGGAAGCACTTCCTTGTGTGCGAAGATGTACCTGGTGGGTCCCAGCTGTCAGGGGGAGGAAACATTTTTCCGTGTAATAAGGAGGCACTTCCTTTCGTGCGACCATGGACCTCGTGGGTCCCAGCTGTCATCTTCTCCACGTACAGTCCTCTTCTGACAGCTGGCGTTCTTTGACCGTGTTGACGACGCCATACCGAGAGCACCAAGCCGGTGGACGACAGCGAGGCCTAGGAAGGAACGGCCCGGAGCCGGGGAAGACGCAGTAGTGGTTGCCCACACGGAGGGGTGTACGAGGGTTTACTGGTTCCACTGCGGTGTGAGGTTGTCGTCGCTGGAGAATAACAGTAGGTGTGGGTGAGTAGAGGGATGGCATGTCCAGCGGTGGGAGTAGGGTGGGGCGGTGAGGCCTGCGTGGCAGCACAGCCGGCCACGGGAAGTAGGAGCACGCGTTCCCACCAGTGCTGGTTTGGGCAGCTGGAGCAAGAAGATCAGAGATTGAAGAGGCAGCACAGTCATTGGATTAGCATCCAACGGTCACGACTATTAGAATCGTTTGTTGACTAAGTTGACAAAGCCCTGCGTACGCGTCAACTTAGTAGGCCCACAAGTCAGCCTCCAAATCTGATGGGTCCCAGCTAGAGGGGGAGGAATCATTTTTCTTGCGCGTAATAAGGAGGCACTTCCTTGAGTATGAAGATGTAGCTAGTGGGTCCCAGCTATCAGGGGGAGGAAACTTTTTTTCCCGCTTAATAAGGAGGCACTTCCTTGCGTGCGAAGATGTAGCTGGTTGGTCCAACCTATCAGGGGGAGGAATCATTTTTTCGTGTAATAAGGAGGCACTTGCTTGAGTGCGGCCATGGACCATGTGGGTCCCTATTGTCAGCCTCTCCACGTACATCCCTCTTCCGATGGTTCTCGTTTGTTGACCACGTTGACCACGCCGTGCCGAGAGCACAATTCGGTGGACGACGGCGAGGCCTAGTGTCGTGGTGGTATGACCATCTATGGGGCCATCCAGCCCCTTGTGGTTTGGCAGGGGAGATCGACATGCACAAAGAGCAGAATCAATGGAAGGCGCGAGGGATTTTACCATGGTTCAGGCCACTGAGAAGCGTAAAACCCTACTCATGCTTTTGGTGTATTGGTTGTATGAGAGCACATGTACAAGGAGCGCTTCTCCCGGCAAGGTGCAGAGAGAGAACTGCTATGCGAGACGTGCGAATGTTTGAAAAGGGGTCCCAATCCCTCTAACTATTGCCCTGGCCCTCCTTTTATAGTTCAAGGGGTTACCACAGTGGCAAAACAGTAATTACATATCGATTAGATAGCAAACAGTGCTATCATACCTAACTCTGCCAGTTTAGGACAAAAGCATTAAATGCACTGTTAGGTGTCGCATGGAGAGGTAGCCCCGGCAAGGTTTCTGCACTGATTGCCCAGCTACCTCGTATTATTCTAACACGCCTCCTGGACGGGTGTCTTTAGAGGCAAATCTTCTCCCTACATGCTGACACGTGTCCGACAAGCCTTACCAACCAGCCTGCACGGTCGACACCTCACCGATTAGCGACTAGCTGCCCGGTGAGGTGGAGCGCTGACGAGCTGGCGAGAGATTGCCGGCACGGAGCTTGTCGGGTCTTCACCTTGCCGGCTCAGCCTCGCCGGCAAGAAATGTCTTCATCTGCACTACTAGTTGAGTACTTGTTGGTGTTGTGTCTTGAGCTTCTCTCCAGCAGCTTCTGTAATTGGGCCTTGAATCTTGGTCTTGGCGGTTCCCGACAAGCTTTGGCCGGCAAGGAGGCTGCTACCGTCTGTGCATAAGTCAGGGTATAAAATACCCATGTTTTATACACCGACAGGAGCCCCCGGGCCTGGGCAATACGCGCGCCCGAAGCGTCGTTGGGCTAGGCCCAAACAATGCACAGACACGCGGCGGGAAAACTGCCGCTGTAATTTTTGTCATGATGGTTACCATCTTTTGAGATCTTCTTTGCTTCTTCATTAATCTGGACTTGAGCGTGCCCTTGGTCATCTCCCGGCAAACCTTGCCGTCGGACGGACGGGCGCTAGGCGTGCTCAGACCAAGGATATGCCCATAGGTGGGGCGTCGTGGGTTCAAACCGAACCAGCATGCGGCCACGCATGGCAAAGGATAACTGCCATGTCAGTCTTTACTTCTCCTTTTTCTGGGCCCCTCCATCATGCTCGTTTGCATGCATGCAAGGCAGCGGATTGGTGGAGGAGGGCGGCCGTTGGAGTGACGCGACGGGCCAGGGGGCGCAAGGCGCGGGATTGGCGAACATGGGCGGTTGCTGGAGTAATGCGCCCGGCCAGAAGCGCAGGGCACGGGATTGGTGATCGTGGGTGGCCGCCCAAAGACGGCGAAGAGCCAGCCCCCCCCCCCCCCCCCCCCGCACTCCCCCTATAAAGAGGGGGCTGCGGGGTGCGATGCTCATCCATCTCCTTATGCCTTGATCCCCAGCAACCATCGCCTCTTTCTCTTATCTTCTTCCTCCGCATCTGACGACGGCATGGCGAGGGGAAGAGGGCGCGGTCATGCCTCCGCCGCCACGGCAAGAGCCTCTCCTCGGCTCCACGCCCACGCTTCGACTGCTGCTGCGGAAGCTGGCTCCAGCGCTCAAGGGAGGGCCGTGGCCCATGGTCGTGGACGACACGGTGCCCGTGGTCGGGGCGGCCATGGCGGGGCGCTTGCCGCTCCGTCTTCGGCCCCTCCTCCACCGGCAGAAGGCCACATGGAGGATACGGCGCAAGAGCTCATCTTGGAGCTGCGCGATCGGCCGCGGAGCTGGCTGTGGCTTCCTCGCTCCTTTGCTAGGGAGATGGAAGGCCGCCACCTGCGTAGTTTATGGCTGCGCGTGGATGGTTGCTGCAACGGCCCGGTCTGGGTGACCGTTGAGACCTCCAACAATGGTATTATGTACCTCACGCGCGGGTGGAAATCCTTTGCTCGTGCCCGTTGCTTAAGGCAAGGGCACCTCCTTCACTTCAGGCTGGACGGACCAGACGCGCTTGTCATGAAGTTCTTCGGGGCTTCAGGCGCTCGTCTGGAGTGCTGCGCGGAGAGCTCGAGTGACAGCAACACCGCTTCCTCCAGCAATGCTGAGGATGACGATGATGACGGCGATGACGACGGCACTCCCGGCTTGAAGACCGAAGATGACGACGACGAGTCTGGCTGATCGCTGGCAGCACCTTCATCTGGCCTTCCAGGAACAAGCCGGGCTTCGCCTAGGCGCCCCTTTTGCCCTCTTTGCACTCGATGTAAACCCTGGGGGAAGGGCCAAAAAAATGTAATCGAGTACTCTTTTAATGATTATCTACTGTTGTCGGGTTTAGACGAATGCATGTTGTTCCCCTTGTTTTACTTTGCCTTTGTATGATTGTGTTCCCTACGCTTGTTTGGAAAGTTGCCGGTGCACACACTTGCCGCGAGCGCTTTGAGGAACGGATCCTTAGCAGCCTGCTGGAAGTGCCGCTGCCGGCAAGGCAACTTGCCGGCCCAGAATGCAACTGCTAGGCTTGCCGAGCGGACTTGAGGCAAGCTAGAGCACGGACTAATCGCGACAAGGCTCCTTCGCGTGCAGGTTTCTCATACAAAGCACATAATCGTTCAAGGGAAATCGCAGAATGTAACAAGGAAAAAATTTCAAAGTTCTTCAACTTAGCTTTTCCTTGTGTTGCTTCTCTCGTTGCATGAAATGATCACTTGAACGTCATTAAAATGGTACCCCATCTCCACTCCCCCCGGGAAACTTGCACGCGAGGGATCCTTCTGTCCTTTTAAGAAAAAGAAAGAAGAGAAAAGAGTGGTTTGGGAACCTTGACGGTCCATCAGCCATTCCATACAAACTCAAGTGTAAATCACAACATCACATGTATCCATATATAAATGAATATGTACGAAGAGTTGCGAAACACTTAGCTTTATTACGCACAGGATTTGTGCCTGGCTTTGTACAAAGGGTTACAAGTCTTGCCAACAAAGCTTGTACAAAAGGGGTTGCCGGGAGGCCCGGCAACTGCGCCTTATGGGTAGAACTTGCGAAGATGCTCAATATTCCATGAGTTCTGCACTGGGGCGCCATCTTCGGTCTCCAGACGGACTGCGCCAGGTCTGGTGACTCGTACTACCCGATAAGGGCCTTCCCACTTCGGCGTCAACTTGTTTGATCCCTTGGTGGACTGAACGCACCGAAGAACAAGGTCGCCTCCCTCAAGGCTTCAGGCATGCACTTTGCGGCTATGATAGCGGCGCAAGGCTTGTTGGTAGCGTGCAGCTCGCACAGCCTCCCGAAGACGATCCTCCTCAAGGAGCGTTGCGTCATCTTGCCGCAGCTGCTCTTGCTCAGCTTCATCGTAAGCGAGCACTCGAGGTGACCCGTATATGAGTTTCGTGGGGAGCACCGCTTCTGCACCATAGATTAGGGAGAAGGGTGTTTGGCCGGTAGCTCGATTTGGTGTCGTTCTGAGTGACCAAAGAATCACCGCCAACTCATCAATCCAGCGCCTTCCACATTTGCGCAGCCTATCAAAGGTTCTTGTCTTGAGGCCACGCAGCACTTCAGCATTCATCCTTTCCACTTGGCCGTTGCTTCTCGGGTGAGCGACAAATGTAAAACAGATTTTGCTGCCAAGGTCTTGGATATACTGCATGAAGGTGCGGCTCGTGAATTGTGTGCCGTTGTCGGTGATGATTCTGTTAGGAACCCCGAAACGGCAAACTAATCCTTTGAAGAACTTGACGGCTGATTGCGCTGTCACCTTTCTCACTGTCTCCACTTCAGGCCACTTTGTGAACTTGTCGATGGCGACGTACAAGAACTCAAAGCCCCCGGTAGCATGGGGGAAGGGGCCCAATATGTCGAGCCCCCAGACCAAAAAAGGCCAGGAGAGAGGGATTGTTTGTAGAGCTTGAGCTGGCTGATGTATGTCCTTTGAATGGAACTGGCATGCTTCACACTTTGTTACTAGCTCAGTTGCATCCTGGAGGGCAGTGGGCCAATAGAAGCCTTGCCGGAAAGCCTTGCCGGCAAGGGCCCTTGATCCTATGTGAGAGCCACATATGCCTCCATGTATCTCTGCCAACAGCTTTTGTCCATCTTCCCGGCAAACACACTTCAATTTCACACCGTTTGGTCGCTTTCTGTATAGAATGCTATCCACAAACTGATACATACTTGACTGACGGGCTACTTTCTCGGCTTCTTCTTGCTCATCGGGAAGTTCTCCTGTTTGAAGGAAATGAACTTTCTGCTGTGCCCATGCCGGAGCTTGTGGCTCGACGACAAGGACTAAAGGCATTTCTTCGGCGGCGGGAGCGCTTGCTTCCGCGGCAAGAACCTGAGGTTCTGCGCTAAGTGGCTGCTCACCGGCAACCGTGCCGTTGTTCCCGGCAACATCCTTGCCGGCGGCTTCTGGGAGCTCTGCCGGAAAGTACTTGCCGGTATTCAACTTCCTTCTCTTACTGGCCTGCGTTGATGGAGTGACTGTTGGTTGATTCAAATGGAGCACAAAAGTTCCCGGTTCCACGGGAAGCTTTTGAGTGGCACACTTTGACAGGCTATCAGCAATGTTGTTTTCCGCACGAGGGATGTGCTCTGTTTGCAACCCGTCAATGTGTTCTTCCAATTTCCTCACTTCTTCCACATACGCTTCCATCAACGGGCTCTGGTAATCTTTGTTCACTTGTTTTACAACAAGCTGCGAGTCACCGCGGATGATCAATTTTTTGATTCCAAGGTCCACTGCGATCCTAAGACCGGCAAGGAGTCCTTCGTACTCAGCAGTGTTGTTTGTGGCTTGCTCCCTGGGAAAGTGCATTTGAACCACATACTTGAGGTGCTCTCCGGTGGGTGCGACGAGCAGCACTCCGGCACCGGCGCCTTGCAGCGAGAAGGCACCGTCAAAGTACATGATCCATTCTTTGGCTGCCTCTTTGCCGGGGATAGCCATTTCTTGAGTTTCTTCGTCTTGCGTTGGCGTCCATTCGGCGATGAACTCTGCCAAGGCCCTGCTCTGAATGGTTGAAGTGCTTTCAAACTTAAGTGCAAAGCTTGACAATTCCAACGCCCACTCCACTATCCTACCAGTTGCCTCTGGATTCCTCAAGATGCGTTGCAACGGAAAGCGGGTGACGACGATGATCTCATGTGCTTGGAGGTAGTGACGCAGTTTTCTCGAGGCCATAAGGAGGCCGAAAAGCAGTTTCTGCATGCCAGAGTATCTTGATCTAGCCCCTGCAGAAGGGAACTAACAAAATACACGGGTCGCTGCACCACCTTCTTCTTTGGCACCACTTGTTGATCAGCTTCACTTGTTTGCACCATTTTTGACTTGTCGGCGTCAGACTTTGCCGGAGAAGATTCCGGTTTGTCGATGGATTGGCTTGCCGCGGTTGCTTCCTCATCATCGACTTCCCTCTGCGCCACTAATGTAGCACTAGCCACTTGATTTGTTGCCGCTACATACAGCAGCAACAACTCTTGTGGTCTAGGCGCAACTAGTGTTGGCGCGGAGGAGAGGTATCTTTTCAAATCCTGCAGGGCGGCCTCCGCTTCCGGAGTCCATTTGATTGGACCTGCCTTTTTCAAAATCTTGAAAAATGGCAGGGCCCGCTCAGCAGATTTTGAAATGAACCTACTTAAGGCAGCAACACAACCGGCAAGACGCCGTACATCCTTGACGCTTTTTGGTGCTTGAACCTGCTCAATTGCTTTGATCTTGTCGGGATTTGCTTCAATTCCGTGTTGAGATACAAAGAATCCAAGAAGCTTGCCGAATGGAACGCCAAACACACACTTCTCGGGATTGAGCTTCAAGTTGATTTTGCACAAGTTTGCAAATGTTTCTTCTAAGTCTTGAATGAGGGTTGACTTGTCCTTGGTTTTGACCACTATATCATCCATGTATGCTTCCACATTCCTGTGCAGCTGGGGCTCAAAACCAATCTGGACTGCCCTTGCAAAGGTTGAACCGGCACTCTTTAACCCAAAAGGCATATGCATGAAGCAGTACGTGCCACATGGAGTAATGAATGCGGTTTTCTCCTCATCCTCCTTGGCCATGAATATCTGATGATATCCAGAATATGCATCAAGGAAGGAGAGTAAATCACAGCCGGAAGTAGAGTCTACAATTTGATCAATGCGCGGCAAGGGGAAAGGATCCTTTGGACATGCTTTGTTGATATCAGTGTAGTCAATACAAAGTCTCCACTTCCCATTTGCTTTGCGCACCACAACTGGATTTGCCAACCAAGTTGGATGTAGTACACCTCTAACCAATCCTGCTGCTTCAAGCTTCTTGATTTCCTCGGCAATGAACTATTGCCGCTCCACTACTTGTTTCCGGACTTTTTGCTTGACGGGCCGAACATGGGGACAGACAGCAAGGTGGTGCTCAATTACCTCCCTGGGAACGCCGGGGATGTCAGATGGTCGCCATGCAAACACATCGACATTCGCCCGCAGGAAGGCAATGAGCGCGCTTTCCTATTTGCTGTCAAGGGTGGCACTGATGGTGAAGGTGCCGTCAGTGCCGTCCTCCCTCGCCAGCACCTTTTTGGTCGCCGGTGAAGTAGCCTTGGATTTCTTACCGGCAAAGCATTCCGGCAAGTCTTCAACAGGCGTGCAGCACTCCGAAGAGGTGCGCTTCCCGAAATCCTTGCTAGAGGTCTTGCCGGACTTCTTGTTTTCCTTCTTCTTGGTGGGAGCTGGAGCCTTGGCGGCCTCTGCTGCAACCGCATCTCTGTACATCTTATCGACGCAAATGATTGCATCTTTCTTGTCGGAGTTGATGGAAATGACACCCATCGGCCCTGGCATCTTCAACGTGTTGTAAGCATAGTGAGATGCTGCCATGAATTTTGCCAAGGCTGGGCGGCCAAGAATTCCATTGTACGGCAAAGTGATCTTGACAACGTCAAACACAATCTTTTATGTTCTGTAGTTCAATTCCCCGCCAAACGTCACTAGCAATGTGATCTTTCCTTTGGGCTGGCTTCTTCCCGGGTTTACTCCTTGAAAAGTGCCTGTCTTCTCGAGCTCCTCATCGGGAATTTGCAGCCTCTTGATTACCTCTGGAGAAATCAAGTTCAGGCCGGCCCCACCATCAACTAACATTTTCGTGACCTGGAGGTTGCGAATTGTCGGCGAAATCAACAATGGCAAACACCCGACCGCAGTTGTGCGATCAGGGTGGTCCTCGGCATCGAAAATGATAGGCGTGTGTGACCACTTGAGCGGCTTTTGAGAGCCCATTGCCGGTTCTGCCGCATTAACCTCACGTGCCCACTGCTTAAGTTGGCAGTGAGAGGAGTGCAAAGATGCTCCTCCGTCAACGCACATGGCCTCAATTGCCTTCTGGAATTCGTGTCCACTGGACTCTCTGTCGTCCTCTTCTTCTTCACTTCCATCATCTTCCCCTTTCTTCTCGCGGTCTCTAGCAGGCTTCTCTTTCTGCTGCTTGACCTTGCCGCGGCAGCCTCCTCGACCACCACGGCCCTTTTTATTGGATCCACTGGCACCGTCTTGACCCTTCTCTTTGTCACGCTTTTCATATTCAGCCTTCTGTTTCTAAACAAGGTGCTCGACTTGTCGGCACTCTTGGAGATCATGGCCTTTGGTGCGGTGAATCTTGCAGTATGGCCCATCAGACTTGCCGGCCTTCTCGTTCGCCGCCGCCTCCTGGCAAGCGGTACATACAGCTGCCTCCTTGCCAGAGTTCTCGGTCTTGGCTTTCTTGGCGGACTCAGAGTTACCGGAGCCTTCGACAGCCAAGACAGTCTTGCCTTTGCACTTCTTGTTGCGCTTTCGGCCCTTCTTCCTCGGGGTGGCAGCATCATCATCCTCGGAATCTACCTCGGCACCAGCATCCTCCCCGGGAAGCCTTCTTCCTTCTTCAGCGCGCGCGCACTTATCCGCCAACATATAGAGCTCGTTGACGGTTTTGGGTAGCTTGACGTTCATCTTCTCCCGCATCCTTCGATTGCGCACATTCATATGGAAGGCGGCAATCACGGCTGCGGGGTGTACATCTGGAATGTTGCGGTGCACATGGTTGAATCTCTAAATGTACTTGTGCAAAGTTTCACCATCCCTTTGCGGGATCACCTGCAGGTCACTGGGCTGTCCAGGTGTCTTGTGGCCTCCGGTAAAGGCACCAACGAACTCGTTGCAGAGATCTGGCCACGAAGAAATGGAGTTCTCTGGCAAGTTCATCAGCCAAGACCTCACGTTGGGCTTCAGTACCAATGGGAAGTAGTTGGCGAGGATTTTCTCATCTCTTCCCACGACAGCTTGCACGGCAATCGTGTAGATGCCTAGAAACTCTGCCGGGTTCAGTTTACCGTCATACTTTTCCGGCACTTCTGGCTTGAAGGCTCGAATGGACGGCCATCGGACTTGCCGTAGCTCACGAGTGAAGGCAAGACATCCAACCTCATAAGGTAGATACCCGCCAACCCCTGGCGCAGGCTCATCAACGATCGGGCCGTTGCGCGCGTCGGATTGACGACGTGCCTCCCGGCGCCGTTCGATGGTGGTGCGGGCGTCTTCTGCCCGCCTGTCTCGCAGCACTTGCTGCTGATCTTGCCATGCCTGCAAATCCGAAGAGGCCATAGACACCTCGTCGGGCTCGAAGGATCATCAAGCTTGCTGCAGTTGTTGGTGTTGCTGCTGCTGAGATTGTTGCCACTGGGGTGATTGCACCATTAGCACAGCACCGTCGACGCGGCCACCGGTTGGAGCTACCGGTGCTGTTTGCGGACGCCGTGAGGGCTCCGCTTGCTGTGATTTGCTGGCCTCGGCAAACCCAATCAAGCTTTGGATGGTGGCTCTCCACTCATCCATCTTCTCTGCTGCTGGAGGGAAGTTCAGCAGCATCTGGGCCCGTGCCATCGCTTCTGCCGCTGTGGCTGGCATGGCTGGAAGTGAAGAGCGCGACGTCACTCTACTCCTGGCAGAGCCAGCAAGAACACCATCGTAGTCTCGCTGTCACGGCACGTGATCAGCAGCGGGTCGCTGTGGCGGAGGCAGTGCCTGAGGATCTGGGATTTGATCCATAGGAGTCTTGCCGGGAGGTCACTGCTACACGGAGTTCTTGGTGCCGCTCGGAGCCGTACTGCGCCCGTTGTGCGAGGGACACGGCGTCTGTCCTGAAGCTGCATCCTTGGACGCCGCCACGGCGGGATCTTGGCTCGCGACTGCCCGGGCACTACCGCTCTGGTGGCTGCATTCGTCGGCGCGACGAGGAGGAGGAGGAGGAGGTCGCCCGTCCGCTCCGCCCACGCCGTCGCGGCTTCGTTCGCCAGAGGACCGAGGAGGTCGATTGCCTCCAACGCGCTCGTCTCCTGTACCGACCACGGTGGGCACAACGACCGTGCCGCCTGTGCTGGTCGTGCCAACCGTGGTATCCGCGCCGCCCGCATTGGCTGCGCCGCCCGCGCCGCCTGTGGATGCGTGTGAAGGGGTCGTCATCGTGATGCCCTTTTTCTTGGGCGCCATCGACGACGAGGAGGATGATGACGAAGTTGATGAAGTTGATGAAGATGACGCGCAATCCATTGATTCAGGTTCACGCAAGCGACCCCCCTACCTGGCGCGCCAAAGATGTCGTGGTAGTACGACCATCTATGGGGCCATCCATCCCCTTGTGGTTCGGCAAGGGAGGTCGTCGTGGACAAAGAGCAGAATCAATGGAAGGCACGAGGGATTTTACCCAGGTTCGGGTCACTGAGAAGCGTAAAACCCTACTCCTGCTTTTGGTGTATTGGTTGTATGAGAGCACAAGTACAAGGAGCACTTCTCCCGGCAAGGTGCGGAGAGAGAGCTGCTACGCGAGACGTGCGAATGTTTGAAAAGGGGTCCCAATCCCTCTAACTGTTGCCCTGGCCCTCCTTTTATAATTCAAGGGGTTACCACAGTGGCAAAACAGTAATTACATATCGATTAGATAGCAAACAGTGCTATCATACCTAACTCTGCCAGTTTAGGACAAAAGCATTAAATGCACCGTTAGGTGTCGCGTGGAGAGGTATCCCCGGCAAGGTTTCTGCACCGCTTGCCCAGCTACCTCGTATTATTCTGACACACCTCCTGGACGGGTGTCTTTAGAGGCAAATCTTCTCCCTGCGTGCTGACACGTGTCCGACAAGCCTTACCAACCAGCCTGCGCGGTCGACACCTCACCGATTAGCGACTAGCTGCCCGGTGAGGTGGAGCGCTGACGAGCTGGCGAGAGCTTGCCGGCACGGAGCTTGTCGGGTCTTCACCTTGCCGGCTCAGCTTCGTCGACAAGAAATGTCTTCATCTGCACTACTAGTTGAGTACTTGTTCGTGCTGTGTCTTGAGCTTCTCTCCAGCAGCTTCTGCAATTGGGCCTTGAATCTTGGTCTTGGCGGTTCCCGGCAAGCTTTGGCCGGCAAGGAGGCTGCTACCGTCTGTGCATAAGTCAGTGTATAAAATACCCATGTTTTATACACCGACACCTACGAAGGGAATGACCCGGAGCCGGCAAAGACACAACAGTGGATGCCTACGCGGAGGGGAGTACGTGGGTTGACTTGTTCGGCTGCGGGGTGAGGCTACTGTCGCCGGAAAATAACAAGAGGAGCGAGTGGGTAGAGGGATGGCCTGACCAGCGGTGGGAGTAGGGTGGGCCTGTGAGGCCTGCACGGCATCACAGCCGGTCACGGGAGGAGGGAGCAGGTAGTCCCGCCGGCGCTGGTTTGGGCGTTGGAGCAGGAAGATCAGAGATTGAAGAAGCATGACGGCCGTTGGATGGACATCCAACAGTCACTGCTACTAGAATCGTGTGTTGACTATAAGTTGACAAAGCCCTACTTTTTTTTTGAGAAGCAGTTAACAAAGCCTTATGTACGAGTCAACTTAGTCGGCCAACAAATCAGCCTCGAAATATGTGACGTGTACAGCCCATTTGCTAATTCATATGGAATTTATTGCAGCCCATTTTCCATTTTTAGAATTGCTGCCAATTTTCTGGTCAGGACCATGCTCATGCTCTAAATTTAGCTTCTCGAAGCGTAGCTTCTCATGAGTTCTTATGAGCTCTCTATGATCTTCTAGAGTTGTTTCATGAGCTAACTTAAGAGTGTTTAGTTCTTTAGTTAAGCGCTCAATCTCCCTCATAGCATCGTCATTCGTTTTTGTTGACACCGGATTTTGGCATGGTCAAAAACTTAATTAAGATGACCTCAAATGAAAAAGTTCACAACATGTGAAAGTTCCGTGTCGTCAAAATGTGAAACTTTGATGTTTGGGTCATCATCATCCGATCTCATCTAAAAGGCCGAAATTGTGCTTGAAGTACTAAGATTTTGGCACTCAGAGTACTGTTCGGCCAATTATGCCCTCAAGACAGCCTAATATGAGAAAACGTTCTACATGAATTGTCTTCGTCTCGTCGAAACGGTCGATTTTGATATAAAAATTGTCCCAATCCGAGTTAGTATGCAAAAGTTAGAGGCAACACTCTGCGGATCGGTCCTGAGTGGAAAGGTGACGCGAGGGACCAGACACCCACCTAGGTGGTGTCTGATGGGTCGCTTGAGTTATTCGGCCTTCGCCGGCTGAATGAAGCATGCCGATGAAATGAAGCTTGCCGGCGAAAAAGCTTGCCGGTTTTGAGTGCTTGCCGGTTTTGAGAGCTTGCAGGTTTTGAGAGCTTGCAGGTTTTGAGTGCTTGCCGGCTTTGAGAGCTTGCCGGTTTTGAGTGCTTGCCGGTTTTGAGAACTTGCCGGTTTTGAGTGCTTGCCGGTTTTGAGTGCTTGCCAGTTTTGAGAGCTTGCCAGTTTTGAGTGCTTGCTGAGAGCTTGCCGGTTTTGAGAGCTTGCCGGTTTTGAGTGCTTTCCGGTTTTGAAAGGCTTGCCGGTTTGAGTGAAAATCCACACAGAAGCTGAAGATGGCCTCAAAAGGTTATCTGTATTACCTCGGATGGAAAAGTGTTCTACACGGAAGTTGTGCGTATCGTCGAAACAGTCAACTTTTCTTTTGTAGTTATCATCATATGAGATATTATACGGCCTGTAAAGTTGCTACAAGACTCGGACAGTCCAGAAAACTGCATGACCGAGACCGACTGGAGGTTAAAGATGGCCCCGTAGGGTATTGAAGATGGCCTTATTTGGAAAAGTGATCAACAGAAGAGTTGTTCGTCTCGTCGAGGCGCACAAATTCCATATTTTGATCATCTCAATCGGAGGTCATATGAAAATTCCACGGCCTGCGCAAGGAACAAGACAGAAGTTTGGGCCAGATTCAGACTAAATCCGAGTTAGACTAGAATCAGGACTCCAGGACGTGAATTGATGTAATTTTCTTGTAAGGAAAGCCTAGATGAATCCTTTACTTGTACGGGAAGTCCAGCCACCTCTTATATATGTTGGGGGTGATAGCCGATTGAAGAACACACAATCGAACAAATCAATATACTACTTTTTACCCTAGTTTTTACATCTCTCCCTCGTTCTTTCTCTCTCGTTCTTCGTTCATTCTTTGCATTGGAGGGCGGCGATCCTTGAGGCTCTAGGGGTGGGCGAACCGACCTAGGGCAGCCCATAGCCACCGCACTCCCTGACGGGGTCCCTCCCGGGCGTGCGGGGTTTCGGGTCTTCAAAAGCACCCGCCGACTGTCCTGCGTATCGCGTTGTCGGTCGGGTCTCCTTCGACGTGAGCTGCATTGCATCACCCCCGGCGTCGAGGGTACACGATGTGTTCATGTGTCAACACACTTTTTGGCGACTCCGCAAGGGATGAAAGATCAAGAATCATCATCAACCATGTCAGATCTCCCCAAGCCCTCAGAAGTTAGCACCGATAACATCATTAAGCCCGGTCTTGATGAACAATCGGATGAACATCGCCAGGCCTACGAAGCGCTCAAGAAGCAGCGTGAAGAGGCTTTTGAGGCGCTCAAGAAAAAGCGCGAGGAGGAGGATTTGGAGGCGTTTCTTGCAAGTTTCAAGAAGGACCGTCAAGGCAACATCACTCCAGTTGGAAACGTCAATTTCCGTCCTCTCATTGACGAGCAAGATGAAATCATTGTGAGTAAAGTTTTTTCTCTAGAGCAAGTGGCTGTGATTGAAAGTCTTGTTAGTAAGGGTAATGTGATGACTTACAATTCTTTCGTAGCAAGTGCTAATGCTCAGAAAAATATGCCTCCATCATCTAGTGGTACTGTTGGTATATCTGAAAACCCTAGTCCAACTTTACCTATTACATCGGCACCTCCTAGGCAACAACAATATAATATGCCGATGAATTTTTACCCAACTCAAACCAATTAGCTTGTGGCTGCGCTTGAATGTCCTAGTCCCATTATGAGTGTGCCCAATTCGGCATTGATGCCGAATCAATTTGTCACACCACCCATGAATGCAAGCTTGTTCAGTCTTCTGCCGAATTACGGTTCGGCGCTTGCACCACAAACCATGCCGAGTGCTCATGTTACTCTACCAAGTGCTCATGTGCCATCCTTACCGAGTACTCATCTTGCTCCTATTTCATTACCACAAGCATCTTCATCTACCTCGGATCCATATTTAGCTAAGTTAAGGGAGGATCTGCATAAGATGTTTCAAGATACTTTCGGAAGCGAGCCGAAAGTAAGGAGCCGAGCGTATCAAAAACCTTACCCCGAGCACTTTGATACAGTTTTGTACCCTCCAGGTTATAAGGTTCGTGATTTTGTTAAATTTAGTGGTGAAGGTACAAAGACAACTTGGGAACATCTTAGTCAATATGTAGCACAATTGGGTGAAGCAGGTCACATAGAAGAATTGAAAGTGCGTTTATTTCCCTTATCTTTAACTGGCACCACATTTTCATGTTTTGCTGCATTACCACATGGTTCTATTCTCTTATGGTCACAATTAGAGCAGAAGTTTCATGATCACTTTTATAGCGGCAATAATGAGCTGAAGTTGTCACACCTTACATCGGTTAGGCAAAAACATGATGAATCGGTCATCGATTATGTCAAGAGATTTAGAGATATAAAAACCCGATGATACAGTTTAGTGATAAGTGAGAGAGACTTGGCAGACCTTGTGCTTAATGGTTTGAAACCACATATCAAAGAGAGGCTGGAAAGTTATGAGTTTTTGAATATTAACCAAGTCTTGCAAAAAGCTTTGGCTCAAGAGTCTCAAAATAAACAGGTTCATAAGTCCACAACTGATTGTCCCCGAGTGCATATGGTTGATTATAGTGGTGATGATTTGGATGATGAGGCTGATGTCTATACCATTGAGTTTGTTTGGTCCTCAAAAGCCAAACCTTACACATGTAATGCTCTTAAACCGATTCGCAAGAATCGTGATGAGGAGATGAAATTTACTTTTGATATATCCAAGTGTGATAAAATATTTGATGCTTTGTTGCAAGATAAGATGATTAGAATATCACACACTTTACCGCCATTTGAGGAGCTAAAATGGCGTGCTTATTGCAAGTATCATAATTCATTTTCTCATGCTACTAATGATTGCAATGTTTTTAGACGGCAGATACAATCGGCCATTAATGACGGACGATTGAATTTTTCTGAGATGCAAGTTGATAAACAGCCCTTCCCGATAAACACGATGGAATTGGAAGGGAAGAAAATGTTAATTCGGCCTAACATAGCCGAATCTGCTAATAAAGATAATGTTGTTATTGGTGAACCCAGGAAAGGCAAGGAGGGTGACAAAGCCTTGGGAAGAAAGGTTGTGCTTGATAAGCAGCCCGATGGCAAGGAGGTATTGAAGATCACCATCAAAAATCCTGCACTCGGGGGGGGGGGGGGGGCAACCGCAAGTACAAGAGGATACTCATGTTAAATTTATCAAGCCCAAGAATTTAGAAGTTGGCAAGTGGAAAAAGAGTGAAATTAAGCGCAAGCGAATCAAGCCAACTTTTGATATGTTACTATCCAAATATGCTAATCAAGCGGCCGGTTCTAGCTCTAATCGGCCATCACATTTGAGGCATTCAAGATCACCTCCGAAGCAAGAATTTTGACACTATGCAAGGCCATATGGGTCATAGGCACCAACACCGTGGATGTTGCCACCCCCCTATGCGCCATATTACATGGGAGACTTCAATGGAGGATGGGGACAACCCCCAATGGCTCCTTATGCTTTTCATATGGAGTGGGCAGCACCTAGAAGTCCTGCTCACGAGAGGCTCTATTATCCTACACAAGGCCGTTCAAGCCATGGTGCTAACCGGCCAACAAAAAATTCTCCAAGCAAGGCCAAACCTAGGGATCCCAAATATACTCAACCTAATTGGTGTCCTCCCAGTTTAACTAAAACCATGAAAAAGAGATTGCAACACATGAGGAACTACGAGAAGGTAGAGCGCAAAGAAGAGAAGCAGATGGACGGATTGTGCAATGAAATTCGGCCCATGGCACTCACCAAACAAGTGTGGAGGCCTAAATAAAAAGAAAATGCAGATGCTTCTACATTAGCTACAACGACACCTACACCACCAAAAAAGGATGATGCGACCCTTACTACATCATCCACACCACCTAAAACATCCCATTCAATTGAGGAAACTTCAAATCCAATATACACGTTGGGAGATGAAGATGAGATGGTGGATTATGAATCTATGCTCGTTCGGAAAGGTATGGATATTAATATGGTGTATTACTTGCTTGCCGAATTTCGTGCTATAGGTGAAGAAGGGGAGGTGGCCTAGCTGAATTTTGGTCCTAAGAACGCTATCTTCGAGAAGCCAAAAGAACCGGTGAAACACTTGAAGCCATTGTACCTCAAAGGTCATATTAACGGATCGCCGGTTGCTAGGATGCTCGTTGATGGTGGTGCTGTGGTAAATCTTATGCCCTATTCGGTCTTCAAGAAGTTGGGGTTACATGATGATGCATTGATGAAGACCAATATGGTACTTAATGGATTTGAGGGTAAAGAAAAGACAGAGGCCAAAGGTGTGATGTGCATGGAACTCACAGTGGGAAACAAAACTTTGGCCACCACATTCTTCATCGCCAAGGTGCAAGGTAACTATAATGTTATATTGAGCTGCGATTGGGTTCATGCTAATCAATGCATGCCATCTACCATGCATCAATTCTTAATACAATGGGTCGATGATGAAGTAGAAGTCATTCATGTGGATAATTCGGCTTGTGTCGCTTTGGCCGATGCATCAGTGGATTGGAATCATCCCGATGTTACTTGTTTAACAGGGCGTGACCTCTCAGAGTTTGATTTCATTAGTGCTACAAGGAACGGGTTCATTCCCATCTCTTTAAAGCCGATTGGCCCTAATCGGTTCCATGGTATGATTTGAAACAAAAATGCAATGGCCGATATAGTATTATCGCCCTAAGAATAAAACATGGCCGATATATAATTATCGCCCTTAGAAAATACAAATGGCCGATGGAGTGTTGACGTCGTCCTTAGATCAAGCACTATTGCAAGTTATTTTTCGGCACGCAAGCTCTGCCGAAAAACAGGGGGCATGTGTTGACACCAGATTTTGGCATGGTCAAAAACTTAATTAAGATGACCTCAAATGAAAAAGTTCTCAACATGTGAAAGTTCCGTGTCGTCAAAATGTGAAACTTTGATGTTTGGGTCATCATCATCCGATCTCATCTAAAAGGCCGAAACTATGCTTGAAGTACTAAGATTTTGGCACTCAGAGTACTGTTCGGCCAATTACACCCTCAAGACGGCCTAATATGAGAAAACGTTCTACATGAATTGTCTTCGTCTCGTCGAAACGGTCGATTTTGATATAAAAATCGTCCCAATCCAAGTTTGTATGAAAAAGTTAGAGGCAACACTCTGCGGATCAGTCCTGAGTGGAAAAGTGACGCGAGGGACCAGACACCCACCTAGGTGGTGTCTGATGGGTCGCGTGAGTTATTCGGCCTTCGCCGGCTGAATGAAGCTTGCTGGCGAAATGAAGCTTGCCGGTGAAAAATCTTGCCAATTTTGAGTGCTTGCCGGTTTTGAGAGCTTGCCGGTTTTGAGTGCTTGCCGGTTTTGAGAGCTTGACGGTTTTGAGTGCTTGCCGGTTTTGAGAGCTTGCCGGTTTTGAATGCTTGCCGATTTTGAGAGCTTGCCGGTTTTGAGAGCTTGCCGGTTTTGAGAGCTTGCCGGTTTTGAAAGGCTTGCCGGTTTGAGTGAAAATCCACATAGAAGCTGAAGATGGGCTCAAAGGGTTTTGAGTGCATATTGTTGAAATGGTCAACTTTTCTTTTGGAGTCATCATCATCTGAGATAGTATACGGCCTGTAAAGTTGCTACAAGACTCGGACAGTCCAGAAAACTGCATGACCGAGACCGACTGGAGGTTAAAGATGGCCCCGTAGGGTATTGAAGATGGCCTTATTTGGAAAAGTGATCAACAGAAGAGTTGTTCGTCTCGTCGAGGCACAAAAATTCGGTATTTTGATCATCTCAATCGGAGGTCATATGCAAATTCCACGGCCCGCGCAAGGAACAAGACAGAAGTTTGGGCCAGATTCAGACTAAATCCGAGTTAGACTAGAATCATGACTCTAGGACATGAATTGATGTAATTTTCTTGTAAGGAAAGCCTAGATGAATCCTTTACATGTACGGGAAGTCCAGCCGCCTCTTATATATGTTGGGGGTGACGGCCGATTGAAGAACACACAATCGAACAAATCAATATACTACTTTTTACCCTAGTTTTTACATCTCTCCCTCGTTCTTTCTCTCTCGTTCTTCGTTCGTTCTTCGCATTGGAGGGCGGTGATCCTCAAGGCTCTAGGGGCGGGCGAACCGACCTAGGGCAGCCCATAGCCACCGCACTCCCTGACGGGGTCCCTCCCCGGCGTGCGGGGTTTCGGGTCTTCAAAAGCACCCGCCAACTGTCCTGCGTATTGCGCTGTCGGTCGGGTCTCCTTCGACGTGAGCTGTGGTGCATCACCCCCGGCGTCGAGGGTACACGACGTGTTCGTGTGTCAACAGTTTCATCTTGACTATCATGATTACTAGAAAGTCCATTATAGCTAACATCACTAGTCCTATCATTGAGCAAATCATCATCACCAAGCAAATCATCCTCATCACTATTAAAGTCATGGTACTCGGGGTGTGATACCTTGGGTCCTTTTGCCATGAAGCATCTTCAGATTCGTTCATTTGGTGAATCAAATAGGTCATAGGAGTTGGAGGATACGAGAGTGCTAATTGTGAGCTGCGTTGGGATTTCCCCGAAGAGGAGGGGATGATGCAGTATAGTAGAGATAAGTATTTCCCTCGGTTTTGAAAACAAGGTTATCAATCCAGTAGGAGACTCACGCAACAACTCGTTAGCAGCACCTGCACACAAAACAACAAATCCTCGCACCTAACGCGAACAAGGGGTTGTCAATCCCTTGGCGGTTAATTGCAAGATTAAATTGTATGGTGATAGATAGATAGATCGAACAAAAATACAAAATAAAATAAATAAAGTAAAATTGCAGCAAGGTATTTTTGGGATTTTCAATATATGATAAAAGTAGACCCGGGGGCCATAGTTTTCACTAGAGGCTTCTCTCTTGAAAATAGCATACGGTGGGTAAACAAATTACTGTTGGGCAATTGATAGGAAAACAAATAATCATGACGATATCCAAGGCAATGATCATGTATATAGACATCACATCCGAGACAAGTAGACCGAAACGATTCTGCATCTACTACTATTACTCCACACATCGACCGCTATCCAGCATGCATCTAGAGTATTAAGTTCATAAAGAACGGAGTAACGCCTTAAGCAAGATGACATGATGTAGACAAAGTAAACTCACGCATGAATAAACCCCATTTTTACCCTTAATAGAACCGATACATACGTGTCATGTCCCTTTCTGTCACTGGGATTGAGCACCGCAAGATCGAACCCATTACAAAGCACCTCTCCCATTGCAAGATAAATCAATCTAGTTGGCCAAACAAAATCAATAGATCGGAGAGAAATACGAAGCTATAACAATCATGCATAAAAGAGTTCAGAGAAAACTCAAATAATATTCATGGATAATCTGATCATAAACTCACAATTCATCGGATCCCAACAAACACACCGCAAAAAGTGATTACATCAGATAGAACTCCAAGAACATCGAGGAGAACATTGTATTGAAGATCAAAAAGAGAGAAGAAGCCATCTAGCTACTAACTATGGACCCGAAGGTCTGTGGTAAACTACTCACACATCATCGGAAGGGCAGCAAGGTTGATGGAGAGCCCCTCCGTGATCGAATCCCCCTCCGGCAGAGGGCCAGAAAAGGCCTCCAGATGGGATCTCTCGAGAACAGAGACTTGTGGCGGCGGAAAAAGTATTTTGTGGACTCTCTGTTGGTTTCCCAATTTAGAGTATTTATAGAGGTGAAATTAGGTCAAACGGAGCAGAGGTGGGCCCACGAGGCACCAGGGCATGCCACCCCCCCTAGGGCGCGCCCTGGTGGCTCGTGGCCACCTCCTCTGTCTTCTGGCCCTCTCCCGAAGCTTCCAGTGTCTCTTATGTCCAGAAAAAAATCTCCAAAAAGTTTCGTGGCATTTGGACTTCGTTTGGTACTGATATTCTAAAAAAACCAAAAACAGGCAAAAAAACAGCAGCTGGCACTGGGCACTAAGTTAATAGGTTAGTCCCAAAAAATGATATATAATTGCTTGTAAGTGTATATAAAACATCCAAGAATGATACTATAATAGCATGGAACAATCAAAAATTATAGATACGTTGGAGACGTATCAGAGAGCTAGTCCGGTAACACCTTCATCTTGACTATATTCGGAGTTGGAGTGATAGCTTCTCTCGGATTGGTTATTGGAGTCGAAGCCGGAAATCCATTCACCAACATGAGCTTGATGTCTTCTCCTTAAGTAGCTCTTGGTTGACTTGTCCTTCCTTTCCGAATCCTTGCTTCTCCGGGAGGGTCTTCGTTCATAATGATCATCTCTACTCCTTCTCTCTCTACGAGGTGATTCATCTCTTCTACTCCTTCTTCTAGGTTACTCGTCTCTTTTGTTGAGAGGTTCCATACGCTCATTGGAGAAGTGTCCAAGTCTTCCACAATTGTAGCAATTTCGGTCACGGCTTGATGATCTTTGCTCACAGTGTCTTGAATTGGAGCTTCTCTCTTTGCCTCTATTCTTGTAGAACTTGTTGAAGTTCTAGACCATTAGGCTTATCTCTTCATTGGATACTAGCTTGACACTTGATGTTGTGGGAGCATCGCTTGAAGCTTTGTAAGCACCACTTGATTTGTTGTGGAGCTCCTCTTTGTCCTTGAGTGACATCTCATGAGAGACAATCCTTCCAATGACTTCCGTGGGCTTGAGATCTTTGTAATTGGGCATCATTTGGATCAATGTGCACACGGTATCATATTTTCCATCCAAGGCTCTAAGGATCTTCTTGATGATGAATTTGTTGGTCATCTCTTCTCTTCCTAAGCCGGCAATCTCATTTGTGATGAGAGCGAGCCTAGAGTACATTTTGGCGACTCCTTCACCATCCTTCGTCTTGAACTTGTCAAGTAAGTTTGAAGCACATCCAACTTGGATTCCTTGACGGACTCGGTACCTTCATGCATATCAACCAAAGTATCCCAAATTTTCTTTGCATTCTCGAGGCGGCTAATCTTGTTGAACTCCTCGGGGCACAAACCGTTGAAGAGAATATCACATGCTTGAGCGTTGTATTGCAACATTTTCAATTCTTCCACGGTTGCTTCACGATCCGGTTGTTTTCCATCCTCAAAGAATTCACCTTGCAAGCCAATACGAACAACAGCCCAAACGGCGGGGTTATGACCAAGAATGTGCATTTTCATCTTATGCTTCCAACTAGCAAATTTTGTACCATCGAAATATGGACCTCTACGGTGATAATTTCCCTCACTAGACGCCATACTCTCCTAGGTTGTGAAACCAATGCAATGGATACCAAAGCTCTGATACCACTTGTAGGATCGAAAGTATATATGTCTAGAGGGGGGTGATTAGACTACTTGACCAAATAAAAACTTATCCTTCCCCAATTTTAGTTGTAGGCAAGTTTTAGCAAATCTACCAACTCAAGTAACACCCTACACATGCAAGTCTAAGAGTTGAGCAACGGAAAGTAAAGACTTTGCATATGAATGTAAAGGAAGGGATCGGAGAAATCAAACGCAATGAAGACACGGTGTTTTTGGCGTGGTTCCGATAGGTGGTGCTATCGTACATCCACGTTTATGGAGACTTCAACCCACGGAGGGTAACGGCTGCGTGAGTCCACGGAGGGCTCCATCCACGAAGGGTCGATGAAGAAGCAACCTTGTCTATTCCATCAAGGTTTACACCCACGAAGGACTAACCTCACTCGGGTAGATCTTCACGAAGTAGGCGATCTACTTGCCCTTACAAACTCCTTGGTTCAACTCCACATGATCTTGGAGGCTCCCAAGTGACACCTAACCAATCTAGGAGACACCACTCTCCAAAGAGTAATAGACGGTGTTGTTGATGATGAACTCCTTGCTCTTGTGCTTCAAAAGATAGTCTCCTCAACACTCAATCACTCTCTCATAGATTTGGCTTGGGTAGGAGAAGGATTGAAGTGGAAAGCAACTTGGGAGACTAATCAAGGTTCAAATGGTTGGATTGTAATGGCTTGATCTCAACACAAGTGTAGGTGGTTCTCTCTCCGAAAATGGATATAGGAAGTGTAGTTTCATCCTGGTTGCTCTCTCTAAGAGTAGGTGGTGGTGCAGGGGTATATATAGCCTTCACAAAAAATCCAACCGTTGCAAACTTTTAGCACAACTCGCTGCGCCGACAGGAATTCTCGGTGAGACCGAACAATGTAAAAGATTCGAGTGTTAGGCTTTTTGGTGGGACCGAACGAATCCATTCGGTGAGACCGATCCGCGATGACCTAAGCAAAACCTCGTCTCGGTAGTTCCTATCGGTTCATCTCGGTAATTCCGAAATGACTTCGATGGGTTACAGAAACTTGGTCACTGCACTTCGGTGGGACCGAATGCCATCTCGATTGTACCGAGTTTCTAGGGTTTGGCTTTATGGCTCTCTTGCGTAACTCGGTGGGTCCGGATGGGAGTGTTTCGGTGGGACCGAGTTTGACTTAGGGTTTTGACAAATGGAGATGTGGGAAAATGGTTGAGGGTTTTTTGGAGCAATAACTTCAAGCACTTGAGCAAATGACTCATGATCAAAACCTCATCCCCTTTTAATAGTATTGGCTTTCCTATGGACTCAATGTGATCTTTGATCACTTAACCAAAAATGAAGAGTCTTGAAGCTTTTGCCAATGTGTTTCCTTAGCATTTTGAGGGGTCCACATCCACATGTCCTAGCCATGCCAACATTGAACTTTCCTGAAATTATCTTTGAATGGACATTAGTTCAGTGACATATCTGTTGTTATTAATTACCAAAACCACCCGAGGATTAGTTGCACTTTCAAACATCAAAGATGCTTTATTGTGTCTCGGTTCAACTTGTACCCTACTAAACTACAGAGAAACCATTAAACTAGTTTCCATAACGAAAGTTATGATGACAACAAAGAGAAATATCTTCTCTTTACCATATATAACGGATATGGAAAGCACATTCTCTATGTATCATTAGGATTGCACTACACATACTACAAAAACCGTAACACATGTTGCGTACAAGATAGTTTTCCAGAATGTATTTTACATGACAAACTTGGCATTCTTGCCTTGGTCATTCCGACATTGGGTTGAAATGGAACTATCAAAAATTCCATTGGTCATGACTAAAACGATGCTAATTTCTAACAATATTTGGATTTATGTGTACTTCTTGTGACACGGGAAAGCTAATTTTAAGGCTTGCCCACCTTAAAATCTACACTAAACCACTCATAGGACATATCAAGTCGAGTGGCTCTTCCCAACCATTAACTAGACTATTCAGATATTCCATGGTTCTTAAAGACACATCTACACGATGGTCTCAAGTGTGCCTTTGTCCACATGAAACCATTGGCTCGTTATCTTGAACATTGATTTTATCAAATTCGAATGGACAACTTCGCAAAATTCTCCTTGCATGCGTTCAATATGGCCCTAGCTAGGATTGAAGTTTAGCACTCTGTCATATATGTCTAGACAAATGGTCTGGTAAAATCCTATATCCAAAGAAGTATGCTCATTACATGATCTCTCCTTCAGAATTGTAACTTACCAACTTCCCGTTGGAGTCATACAGTTTTACATGCTACTGACTTACCTTAACTGTAATATACTATATATTGTAGTACCTTCCCTCTAAAATTAGTAAGTGCAAACCAAAAGTATTTCCCATCTACGATAATTCGGTCACATACCAATATCACCACCGCGGCATACATCAATGGCCACTTACAGAAATTTTGGGATCTATGTGAGGAATAATTGTATTTTTGTCAGCTATCAATACCTCAAGCCCCTATCAAGGGGAGTTATTCAAGGCTAGTGTGTTAGTGCGGACCATTTCTAGGCATTAGGAGGAGATTTTAAGTACCAAAAAGAATGCCATGAAATCAACTGGAATGTTCAACACTTTTCTGCCTCAAATCCACATACTCAAGACATTGAACTTCATGTTCAGAAAATCATTAATTTGCAACACATTGCAAATAATCTACCAAATCCATTTACTAACTATAACGGTGTCACAAAATCCTATAAACATGTACAAATGTGCCCAAAAGAGTGGAGGTGCTAACAAAACCACTCAATTTCCCATTCAAATCAACAAGGGGAGAAGTACGACAACAATACATCAAGATTCAGCTTCCCACAAGCAACAGGATATTAAGGCCTCTCAATCAGTAAATGCACGCCAACTTCACGTTGACAGAAACCTAATGGGTATTACACACCCAATGGATGGCAAACCTCCATGACCCAGCTCAGTAGTGCACACAATGACTGGGACATCGGAAGTCAAGACTCGATGGTATTGGGAAACCACGAAGAGTCACCAAGGGTAAACAAGATTTCACCAAAAACTTTATACATTCTGGAGAATCATATAAATGAAAGCCTACAACTATTGCATACATTTCTCAACCATGATTGCAAACAACCTTCACAATGATCCAGATCCAAAGACCATGGCCATGGCAGAGTTTGAAAAACACTCGCTGTCGGCATACGACAATCTATGGGACCAGAAAGGCCCCTTTGCGGTTCGACTAAGGGGACGGAGCACACAAAGAGCACATCCGGCAGATCATCACACAAAGACTTACCCAGGTTCGGGCCGCTGTGAAGCGTAAAACCTTTGTTTAAACTGATATATTTCATTTAAAAAGAGATATTCGCTCCGATATTGCTACTAATGACTAATGAATGCAAAGGATTCCACAAATCTTATCTTTGATGTGTTTCCATAGGAAATGGGCTAAAAAGGGAAGAAATCACGTGTGGAAATGGAATGGAAGGAGAATGGAGGAAGAAGGAATCAACAAGAGGCGTTTCAGCGAAAACAGCACAAAAGACGGCATTCCATACGGGCGCCTGCGCCCGTATGAGCGCCCGTATGGCGTGGATTTCGAGGCAGATCGTCCACCTGAACAACTTTTATTAAAGGGACCCCGGCGAAATGTCAACAGAACGACGAGCACAGAAGCCAGAACCTCTTCATCATCATCTTCATCCACAAACCCTAGCCGCTGCCATCTCCATCGCCATAGCCATCTCCACCACCACCATAGTGCTCTCCCATCTCATTCATACTTGCAATCGTGCATCGCACAAGGCATCCATTGTAAGACATATTGTAATCAATCAATCTCAAGATGTGTTCTTCAATGTTTTCTTCCCGCGATCTGATCTCCATGTGTGAGTAGTTCAGTAAGGTGGGTTGAGGCATGAGCCTTGCAACCCAAGGTATTTGTTGACAGGATCAATGGAAAACTTTGACATAACGTCCCATATGTGTGAAATAAAATTGTTCCGTGAAGATGTCTCTTGTCTTGTCCGCGATCTTCCTCCCTGCAGGTACCCAGGATCATGGAGATCGAGCACCGGTGAGGCTAGGAGCAAGGAGACCGTGAAGTGTTATACCGAACACCGGTGGCAGTAAGGTTCAGTAGGGTAACATGGATCATATATATCCTTTGGGATAAATGAGGTGTATGACGGGGTCTTGTACCGGGGGTCACCAACACCAAGGAGCCCGGCCTCGTCACCTATAAGGGGGCCCAGCAGGCCCATAGAGAGATGCTAACCCTAGGAGACCAGCAGACCTTCTTGACGCCCAAGGCTAGAGAGCGGCGGCGCCCCAGATCACATCCTACATGTAGAACCTAGACCTCTCCTGTCTATATAAAGGGAGGTCTAGGGTTCCCTTGATCCTTCTATCATCAAATAGGAGAAACTCTTGGTAGCAAACATCATACACCATTGTAACCCCTAGCATGAGGTATCCCTCCATTATGAATAACCAAAACTAGCAGGACGTAGGGTATTACTCTCCGGAGGCCTAAACCTGGATAAACCCCTCGTGTGACCTCCGATCCATGACTTCCAGCTGCGCTTGGACCCCTACCGAGGGATCTGACAGAAATCTGCTCCATCAGTTGGCGCGCCAGGCACGGGCGGTGCCGGCTAGAGACAGATCATGGATCGGATCTTTTTCTACTTCCGGCGGCCTATCGTCGGGAGAGAGCCTAACCTTTGGCTCCTTCACATTCGTTGCAGATGAGGCGGGCCGGGTCGACATCAACCTTCTGGCCGACCTTGCTGCCGCGGTACCTCTCGAGAGGCCCCGTCACGATCTCATCCAGACTAAGGGACATGCTACGACATCAACCCAGATGCACCCCACGGGCCGCCTCCACGCCATCCACGGAATGAAGGCCGCACCGGTGATCGAACTGGTGGCTATGGTTTGCGGGGCCCGCCGCCTCGGCAAAGCGTCAGGAGACCGCCTCATCACCAACCCAAGCACCCATGAAGACGCCAACATGAGAGATACGGCCTCGACCTCAGGTGATGAAAGAAACTACGTGCCGATCTCCCTCACCAATGAGGACAAGAACGCCGACCTCCAACTCTTCCGCGAGGTCACGTACTCCGACCTCTGGTGAATGGAAGGGTCATCCACCGAATCAGAGGCCGATGACCTTTCTGACTAGGGGACATCCCTATCCGAGGCCCCGCAAGCGATATCTGTCCACCAGGTCATGATGACGGAACCGACCTCGAATGCACTACGCACGACAGAATCGATGGAGCCCGTGGCCTCAGGATCTCCGGCGGCAGGGCTAATACCACCCACGACTCAGCTACAGATAGACCCCGTATTGACGCCTCAACCACAAGTCAGGACGGGGCTCCCTGTGAGCTCGCCGGCGGGCCTCACGACGATGATTGCACCCCTGCGGGATACCACATCAACGCTGCCCCCGATTACAGGGTATGCACTGAACTATCTCACGACCCCCATTGGCGGTACCGACCCCGCACCGAGAACGCTAGAGGCCATATGCGTGTCCCAGCTCAATGCATAGCTCGTGCTTCAGCAAAAGGTGTTAGAGGTCTCCGCTAGCGAAGCTTGATGTAACGAGATGATGACACGAGAGCGACTGCGTTGTCCATGCCGCCAACCACAGAACCTCCTCAATGACCTCGCCAACCGAGGTCGGGAGCAAGGAGTCGGTTTCAACGAACCAGCGGCAGAGCCCGCTACGATTCCGCCACCGACCCCGGCCCGCGGCCTCCAGGCAGCGGTCGCACTGGCAGATCGACTGTGAACCACGCCAGGGGATCCCAAACTGCTGGCCGACCTCACCCACGTGCTCCATAGGACGGTGGAACTCTAGGACAACATCTCGCGCTCCAGGGAAAGATTGGCAAGTACCGAGAGCGTCTTGTCCGCCGCTAACCACCCAGCCCGAGAACAAGGGCAGGGATTTATCCAGCGACCAGAGGCCGTGCCGGCAGCCATGAACATGCATCTACAATAGCCGATATCAGCTGTCGCCCTACAGCAGCACGCGGCCCTGCCGACGGTGAATCCCGTGCCGGCTGGACAGCCATACCACCAGCATGGTGGGTGGGGAGGAACAAAAGCAAATGGATTACTACCGGGGGCTCCCGCCCCAAGGTTCACCTTGCTCACATCGAGCATTGCACCTGCATGCTTCGGGCAAGAGGTCATATCCCACGCTTCCCCCAACCCTCGTCATCAAGGGCATCGAGAAAGATTCAGGGGACACAAAACCAGAGCACTGGCTAAACGACTACCTCATGGCAGTAGAGATGGCCAACGGCAACATCGGCGACGCCCTCCGGCACATACCACTGTGCCTAACTGGGCACGCACGGTCCTGGCTCAGCGGGCTCCCTCCAAACTCCATACACAACTGCGCGGACTTCGAGCATGTTTTTCTCAATAACTTTGAGGGAACTTACCACAGGCCAGGAAGCGGCGCCAACCTCCATAAGATCATACAAGAAGACAAAGAGACCGTCCGCGATTACGTCGCGCGCTAGCTCAAGAAGAAAAACACGCTATCAAGCATCTCAGATGATACAGCCATAGAAGCATTCGTCAGTGGCGCCAGGACCCACTGTTCCGACACAAGCTCGGGAGAAGAGAGGAGAAGGGAAGTTGACATCCCTGGCTACCTTGATGAAGGTCGCCAACGACTTCGCCACCAGCGAAGAAACGGCTCGGGCCGGCCGCCGACCTCTCCTAGGGGCTAAAACCAACGAGCCAACAGGGGCCGAGGCCCCGAAGAGCAGAAGCTCAAGAAATAGGGAAGACCGCAAGCGCAAGGAAGAAACAGATTCTGAGGTCGTCGTAGCAGCCAACGAAACAGATGAGGCCGACGGCAAGAGACAACGCTGGAACGGCAAGCCAAAGTGCACCCCTCGCTCATACGACGAGATAATGAATGGACCCTGCGTATACCATAGCTACGGCAACCACAAGGCCCAGCACTCAACAAGGGACTGTGGCCTCAACGAGCAGCTCCTCCGCGAAAAGAATAACCCCGCGGCCACACGCAATGAGAGCGGGAACAACACGGCTCTACCGACACCAGCAACACACCCCGAGTAGCAGGACAACAGACAGACCCAGCGGGCCTTCCCCAAGGATGTCCGGAGAGTCAACATGGTCGCCGAGGCCCGACGTCCTCCAAGGAGGACCTGCCGGCATCACCATACAAGGAACAGAAGGCACTCCAAGTACCTCGCTTGGTCTGAACAGACCATCTCCTTTGGCCAGACCAATCACCCATTTTTCTTCCATAGGCCAGGAAGCCTACCACTCGTCCTTGGCGCGGTCATCGGAGGTCACTGCGTCCCCGCCGTACTGATGGACAGGGGCTCCAGTATAAACATACTATATACCAGGACGTTGGAACAAATGGACATACTGCTGGAGGTCCTACGACCTTCCAATACGGAGTTCACAGGCATAATCCTAGGAAGAAAAGCAGAGCCAGTGGGAGAGATAACGTTGGAGGTGACCTTCAATGAAGGCAACAATTATAGGTCGTGATGTCTACTACGCAACTTTATTCTTGTAGACTCATGTTGGGCCTCCAAGCGCAGAGTTTTGTAGGACAGTAGTAAATTTCCCTCAAGTGGATGACCTAAGGTTTATCAATCCATGGGAGGCGTAGGATGAAGATGGTCTCTCTCAAACAACCCTGCAATCAAATACAAGAAATCTCTTGTGTCCCCAACACACCCAATACAATGGTAAACTGTATAGGTGCACTAGTTCGACGAAGAGATGGTGATACAAGTGTAGTATGGATGGTAGATATAGGTTTTTGTAATCTGAAAATATAAAACTAGCAAGGTAGCAAACGATAAAAGTGAGCACAAACGGTAATGCAATGCTTAAAAATAAGGCCTAGGGTTCATACTTTCACTAGTGCAATCTCTCAACAATGCTAACATAATTGGATCATATAACAATCCCTCAACGTGCCACAAAGAATCACTCCAAAGTTCCTATTAGCGGAGAACATAAGATAGAAATTGTTGTAGGGTACGAAACCACCTCAAAGTTATTCTTTCTGATCAATCTATTGATCTATTCCTATAAGTGTCACAAACAGCCCTAGAGTTCGTACTAAAATAACACCATATGATACGCATCAACCAACTCTAATGTCACCTAGATACTCCAATGTCACCACAAGTATCTGTGAGGTTATTATTCGATATGCATCAAACAACTTCAGATTCATAATATTCAATCCACACAAAGAACTTCAAAGAGTGCCCCAAGATTTCTACCGGAGAAAGTAGGACGAAACCGTGCATCAACCCCTATGCATAGATTACCCCAATGTCACCTCGGAAATCCGCGAGTTGAGTGCCAAAACATACATCAAGTGAATCAATATAATACCCCATTGTCACCACGGGTATTCATATGCAAGACATACATCAAGTGTTCTCAAATCCATAAAAGTATTCAATCCGATAATAGTGAAACCTCAAAGGTAAAAACTCAATTCATCACAACAAGATAGAGAGGGAGAAACACCATATGATCCAACTATATTAACAAAGCTCGCGGTACATCAATATCGTGCCAAATCAACAACACGAGAGAGAGAGAGAGAGAGAGAGATCAAACACATAGCTACTAGTACATACCCTTAGCCCCGAGGATGAACTACTCCCTCCTCGTCCTAGATATCACCGGGATGATGAAGATGGCCTCCGATGACGATTTCCCCCTCCGACAGGGTGTCGGAACAGGGCTCCAGATGGTATTTCGAAGGTACAGAGGCTTGCGGCGGCGGAGTCCAAGTTCTAGGGTTATTTCTGAGGGTTTTGGTATTTATAAGAATTTTTGGTGTTGGAATCACGCGAAGATGTGCCCCGGGGGGGTGGCGCGCCCACGTGGCTTGTGGGGCCCCTTTGGGTCTTCTGCTGCTCCCCCAAAGTTTCCTGGGTCTGTTTCCTTCCAGAAAAAATCATCAAAAAGTTTCGCTGCATTTGGACTTCATTTGATATGGATTTTCTGGAAAACCAAAAACAAGCAGAAAACAGCAACTGGCACTGGGCACTAGGTCAATATGTTAGTCCATAAAAATCATATAAAATCCATATAAAAGTGCACCAAAATCATACAAAACTATAATAAACATGGCATGAATACTTCATAAATTATAGATACGTTGGAGACGTATCAGCATCCCCAAGCTTAATTCCTGCTCGTCCTCGAGTAGGTAAATGATAAAAGAAATAATTTATGAAGTGTGAATGCTAGCATAGTGTATAAGTTTGATCAATGATAATTTCAATCACTTTTCCTAGCATCATAACAGCAACTCTTTCTCATAAAACTCATCAAGATAAAGTAGCAATCAATTCACATGTTATGGTTCAAACAATGCATTCTCTTGAAACTTAACAACCTATGTTCTTAGTCACCAAACAATTGCAATTCAACTTATCTTCAACAAAGTCTAAGTAGGAGCTCCACATGCTCAATTATCATTTAGTCTTCTATGATTGCTAGTACTCAAAGCATATTTTTAGAACAAATAGCATCCATCGAACACAGAGAAAGATAGGGGCTTAATGTTTCGCCTCCCAACTTATTTATCATAGAGATAATTGTCAACAATAATAATTCATGATCAAATATATTTGACTGGCCATATGTGCCTGGATCTTTCCCCACCACATGATGCTTACCAACTAGAGAATAATTGAGGTTGAAATGAGAAGGAATACTATTGACTCTTGCATAAAAGTAAATACATAAAGTAAAAGATAGGCCCTTCACAGAGGGAAGCAGAGGTTGTCATGCGCTTTTTGTTTTTGGATGTGCAAGCCCTTAATGCAAAGGAACGTCACGTTATATTACCCCTTGTGATAGCAACCTTTATTATGCAGTCCATTGCTTTTATTTCTTTACCATCAGAAGTTCATACAACGCTTATTTTCCCTTGCAATAAAAGATCATACATATTTTAGGAGCATTTTTTATTGCTTTTTGCACCGATGACAACTTACTTGAAGGATCTTATTCAATCCATAGGTAGATATGGTGGACACTCATGGCAAGAAACTAGGTTTAAGGGTTTTTGGATGCACAAGTAGTATCTCTACTTAGTACGAATTTTTGGCTAGCAAAAGATCCTAAGCAAGCACCACATGTTAGAGGATCCATAACAATATAACTTCTATGCAAATATACCCAAACATAACTCATTACGTTGTCTTCCTTGTCCAACATCAACTAATTTGCTCAAGTTTGAAAATAATTAATGGGTATTCACAATCATAAAATATGTCCAAGATAATATATTTCTATGTGAAAGTTCTCTTCCTTATACTAATCATTCATGAATTGCTTGTATGACCAATATTGTGATTGTCAAGGTTCAATAGATTTCACTTTCTAACCCAAATGTGAAACTACTACTAGACATGATACAAGCATATGAAGCACATATAATTTCAACTTTATGATATTCAATTCATTCAATAATTTACTCTTAGGATATAAGTGAAGCACAAGAGTAAATGACAAACTACTCCAAAAAGATATAAGTGAAGATCAATGAGTAGTCAAACAATTAAGTAGCTATGTGAGGACTCTCTCTCATAAAAAAAATCAGATCTTAAGTATTTTATTCAAACAGCAAACAAAACAAAATAAAATGACATTCCAAGAATAGCACATCTCATGCGAAGAAGCAAAAACTTATGCTCAACCGATACTAACCGATAATTGTTGAAGAAGAAAGGTGGGATGCCTACCGGGGCATCCCCAAGATTAGATGCTTGAGACTTCTTGAAATATTATATTGGGATGCCATGGGAATCCCCAAGCTTGAGCTTTTGTGTCTCCTTAATTCCTCTCATATCACGGTTTCCCTAAAGCTTAAATACTTCATCCACACAAAACTCAACAAGAACTCGTGAGATAAGTTAGTATAAATCAACTCAAAACCTTAACATTCTCTACTGTAGAAGATTACTAAAATTATAATTAAACATGGCATACTAAATGCCTCTGCATTTTTAACACTCCTATCCACAAATAGAAACATTAAACAAGCAAACATGTGCAAACAATGCCACTATAACAGCAATCTGCCAAAACAGAACAGTCTGTAAAGGGTGAATAAGAATTCATACTTCCCTAACTCCAAAAATTCTGAAAGATTACCACGTGACAGAGAACTCATGCATGCTTACTGCGTAAAAATTTCAGATTTTTATCATGTTCTGACAATTCACAAAAATTCAGGACATAACAGAAAACTTTCTGTTTTCAAGCAGCAACGCATGTACTTGCAAACTGAGCATGGTAAAGGCTATAATTGGCATTTTATTGAACTAAAAGATACCAAACATGATTATTGATAACAGCAAGCAAATCTCAACAAAATAAAATGACGCTCCAAGCAAAACACATATTATGTGACGAATAAAAATATAGCTCCAAGTGAGGTTACCGATAATGTTGAAGACGAAAGAGGGGATGCCTTACGGGGCATCCCCAAGCTTAGACGCTTGAGTCTTCCTTGAGTATTACCTTGGGGTGCCTTGGGCATCCCCAATCTTAGGGTCTTGCCGCTCCTTATTCTCCTCATATCGATATCTCACCCAAAACATGAAAACTTCAATCACACAAAACTTAACGGAACTTGTGAGATAGGTTAGTATGATAAAAATAAATCATCCACTTAGGTACTGTCAAGACAAGATTCATAATTGTTCACACATAATGCCTACTGTATTATATCATTTCCACAATTTATATTACTCAATATAAGCAATGGAAACACTAAAACAAGCAAACTATGCACCGAAAACAGAATCTGTCAAAAACAGAACAGCATGTAGTGAGCGATTTAAAAACCATACTACGCAACTTTATTCTTGTAGACTCATGTTGGGCCTCCAAGCGCAAAGTTTTGTAGGACAGTAGTAAATTTCCCTCAAGTGGATGACCTAAGGTTTATCAATCCATGGGAGGCGTAGGATGAAGATGGTCTCTCTCAAACAACCCTGCAATCAAATACAAGAAATCTCTTGTGTCCCCAACACACCCAATACAATGGTAAACTGTATAGGTGCACTAGTTCGACGAAGAGATGGTGATACAAGTGTAGTATGGATGGTAGATATAGGTTTTTGTAATCTGAAAATATAAAACTAGCAAGGTAGCAAACGATAAAAGTGAGCACAAACGGTAATGCAATGCTTAAAAACAAGGCCTAGGGTTCATACTTTCACTAGTGCAATCTCTCAACAATGCTAACATAATTGGATCATATAACAGTCCCTCAACGTGCCACAAAGAATCACTCCAAAGTTCCTATTAGCGGAGAACATAAGATAGAAATTGTTGTAGGGTACGAAACCACCTCAAAGTTATTCTTTCTGATCAATCTATTGAGCTATTCCTATAAGTGTCACAAACAGCCCTAGAGTTCGTACTAAAATAACACCATATGATACGCATCAACCAACTCTAATGTCACCTAGATACTCCAATGTCACCACAAGTATCTGTGAGGTTATTATTCGATATGCATCAAACAACTTCAGATTCATAATATTCAATCCACACAAAGAACTTCAAAGAGTGCCCCAAGATTTCTACCGGAGAAAGTAGGACGAAACCGTGCATCAACCCCTATGCATAGATTACCCCAATGTCACCTCGGAAATCCGCGAGTTGAGTGCCAAAACATACATCAAGTGAATCAATATAATACCCCATTGCCACCACGGGTCTTCATATGCAAGACATACATCAAGTGTTCTCAAATCCATAAAAGTATTCAATCCGATAATAGTGAAACCTCAAAGGTAAAAACTCAATTCATCACAACAAGATAGAGAGGGAGAAACACCATATGATCCAACTATATTAACAAAGCTCGCGGTACATCAAGATCGTGCCAAATCAAGAACACGAGAGAGAGAGAGATTAAACACATAGCTACTAGTACATACCCTCAACCCCGAGGATGAACTACTCCCTCCTCGTCATGGAGATCACCGGGATGATGAAGATGGCCTCCGGTGATGATTTCCCCCTCCGACAGGGTGTCGGAACAGGGCTCCAGATGGTATTTCGAAGGTACAGAGGCTTGCGGCGGCGGAGTCCAAGTTCTAGGGTTATTTCTGGGGGTTTTGGTATTTATAAGAATTTTTGGCGTTGGAATCACGCGAAGATGTGCCACAGGGGGCCCATGAGGCACCAAGGCGCGCCCCGGGGGGTGGCGCGCCTAGGTGGCTTGTGGAGCCCCTGTGGGTCTTCTGCTGCTCCCCCGAAGCTTCCTGGGTCTGTTTCCTTCCAAAAAAATCGTCAAAAAGTTTCGCTGCATGTGGACTTCATTTGATATGGATTTTCTGGAAAACCAAAAACAAGCAGAAAACAACAACTGGCACTGGGCACTAGGTCAATATATTAGTCCATAAAAATCATATAAAATCCATATAAAAGTGCACCAAAATCATACAAAACTATAATCAACATGGCATGAATACTTCATAAATTATAGATACGTTGGAGACGTATCAGTGCGAGCTCAAAAGCTTCGAGGTAGTCCCCTTCTCTGGGGGCTACGACGTCGTCTTGGGGCGACCAGCCTTCTCGCAGTTCATGGCCGTCCCACACTACACGTATATGTAGCTGAAGATGACAGGCCGACGCGGCATTATCACCATCCACAGCTGCCCCCTCCAAGAAATCAGGTCAGAACATGCAAATCTAGACGAACTCGCGAATGGGGGGGACGAAGCACAAGGAGGTCAGATGAGCGCACAGAGCAAGAAAATTCCCTGAGTTCAATTGGGAATGGCGACCCCTTGTGAGCCCGGCGGAAGAGATCTACCTGGACCAGGAAAGCCCGCAGGAAGCACTCTGCCGGAGGATGGACACCCACTGGTAGACCTCCAGCCACAGCCATCAGGAGATCGGACAAGCAAGGCAACCCGAAGGGGCCTCCACAGCACAGCTACAACCAGTAAATTTCATACATGTTTTTTACATTTTTAGCATCAATTTCCTTTCCTAGGAGGCATGTCATGGAACAATCATACTTAGTTCGATCATGTATCAAACAGGCAATAAGGTGGTTTGTTACGCAAACACTTCTGTTTTGTTACACAATATGGTCACTAAATGAAGTACATAAAATATAAAAGTACTAAAACGCCCTTGGAACTCTTTGCGGATGGTACAAGAGATCTCTTTACTCGCGACTCGGGGCTGCATCGTTTTTCGGACCTCCTCGCATCTTAGCAGTAAATGCTGCATCCAGTGACCCTTCAAAGTACAAGTACGGGGGGCTGCATTCAAGGTACATAGACCTCCTGCCTCAAGAGGCAAGAGGCCGAAAAGTCTTACGGCATAACCTAGTCGCTAGAGTTCAGACAAGTCTTAACGTATGCAGAGAATTGGCTTGGAGCTCGCTGCCAATGTCAGTGCATCGCGCCACCGACCAGCAAGCTGAGCTCGCAAAGGGGTCTCCATCCACATGGCCATCACTAGCACGCACATATTTGGTCGGACGTAGGCGTTCTCACAGCGGATAATTAAGAAGTCATACAACACAAGCAAATGGCAGGCTTTACAAGCTAAACACATAACAGCAACATGAGTACCACACAGTGCACTTTATAGTTTATTACAAACTGTCAAACTTATGAGCCGCCTGTACCAGGACGCTCCTTAATGATACCCTGCAGAGTACAGACTCCGGTAGCATATTCGGCCTCTTCAGTGACTTCTTGCAGAAACGCCTGAGGGTTCGGACTTCCAGCGGGAGGCCGCACGATGGTCCAGAGGTTGGCATTGGGAAAGTGAGCCCGAACACCAGCCAAGACCTGTCGAGCCCCTTCGAAAGCTGAAGAATACATGCAATCATCGAGACGATTGGATGAGTCCGCCAGCAACTTCAGGACGACCTCCAGGTCGGAGGTCAAACCCGGATGCCCGGCAAACAGGGTGCCAGCTGCAACCCCCAGCGCGGTGGTCATCCGCTCCGCTATAGAAGCGACCTCCCGAAGCCATTCCTCAGCATTGTCATTTTGGATGGCCGGCAAGGGAACTATACAAAAGACAGCAAAGAACACAAGTGAGCAAAACGACAAGGCAAAACACAGCCACAGGCAAGAGGCCTCCCCATGCATACCTCGGGTCGCGGCCTCCAAATCCTCACAACACCGCTGAGCCTCGACAAGCTGTGTCGCGACCCCCTGGCCATACTCCTCCAATTGATCGATCTTTCGCTCGGCCTCTTGCGCGGCCTTCTCCCGCGAAGCAGCATCCTTCTCAGCAGTATCCACCTGACGCTGAAGCAGGACCCGTTGGTCCCTACTCTCATCAAGTTCAGCACAAAGGCCTTGGCAAGCCTCCCGCTCCAGCTGAAGAGAGGACTCAAGTTCCTGCTTCGCAGTCAGAGCCGTCTCCAGCTCGGCCTGAGCAGCCTGCTCGGCCTCCTCAGCCAGCCGACGGGCCTGCACCACTTCCTCCGCCTCCCTCCTTAGGAGTCGGTGTCAAAACCGGCAGATCTCGGGTAGTGGGGCCCAAGCTGTGAGATCGGATCGATGGGTAACAAGAGACAAGGGACACGATGTTTTACCCAGGTTCGGCCCCTCTTTAAGGAGGTAAAAACCCTACGTCCTGCTCTTGTTTATATTATGGGTGTATCAAGGTACAGAGTTGATCTACCTCGAGATCGTAAGTTGTGGTCTAAACCCTAGGTGTAACGATGATGATGAATGAATGTCATAATAATCTTTTGACTAGCCTGGCCTCGGCTTATATAATGTAACGGAGGCCTAGGATAACAAGCATCCTAGTCGGATACGTTGATGGAGAGGAGTCCTTGTCTTGATCACCAAGTCTTGTGGAATCTTCCTCGTATATGTCATGGGCTGCCCGAAGAAGCCCACTAGTGAACCGCCATGGGGGTCCTCGGCCCGACCCACCTGGTCGGGAGACGACGTGGTGAGTACCCCCTAGTCCAGGACACCGTCATTAGGGTCGCAGCAGTCTCCACAGCTGCATGGTAGGATGGGCCATAGGCTAACCGTATGGACATATGCCACGACACGGCGTCGAAAGACAAACAAACAGAAGCACAACTTCTTACTTGAGGCAGAATCCAGCTCACACTGCAGCCCGTCACCCCGACGCTGCAAGGCCTCGATCTGCGACTCCAGCTCGGCGACCTTCGCCTCACGGCCGTGTTTGGCCTCAGAGATCCCCTAATATCATAAGAAAGAACAATGGGTTTAGACCTCCTGAGGAACCAAGCCCGGCTAACAAGACATCGCCGCACTTGGTCCCGGGGGCTACTACTATCATATGGACTCCAATCACTGACCTGGAAACCGGGCTCCAGCTCCTGGCCGACCGCCCAGAGGGCCTCCCACAATCGCCCCAGCGCCCCGTCAGTAACCTTCAAATGCGCGACAATCTCCTGAGGGACTTCCGGTCCATACCCACCAGGCAGAAAGGAGGCCGCCTTTGGCGGTGTGCTCAAAGACAAAGGCCGCCGTGCAGGTCGGGGCCCCCATGGAGATCCCCACATTCACCGCCATACTGGCCAGGGGAAAGGTCAACATGCCTAAACCGGACAAGGAGGCCGGGACGCGGATGGCCGACGAGCTCGCGTCACCCTCGGGGGCGTCTTCCATCCCAAAGCCAGCGATGGCCTCGGCGACAGGGGTCCCTGCCCAAAATGAACAGGAGATGACCTACGTCAAGATTCAGTCGCGTAAGCGATCGACAATGCTCACAGCTAAGACGTCATGCTCACCCTGAGGCCAGACCTCCTCCGCCGGCAATGGGACCTCCACGGACGGCGGCGTCCCCGGATGCGCCGACAAGGGAACAGCCGCAATTGCACCCGCGGCAGACGACCCCACCGGAACGCAGGGGGCAACCCTGAATACAAGCTCAGGAGATCAGCAAAGAAGCCAGCAGACATCTAAATAGAGGCTCAGGGAAAGCAGAAGTGACTTATGGGGCGACCAGCGGCATATGCCTCCTCCGAACCGGCGTTGGGCGATCAGAGGGATCTGCAGGCCGGGAGACCTCATGACGCCCCCAAGGGGCTCACTGTTGGATGTCGTCTCGTCCTGGATGCCGCGGTGAAGCCTTTTAAAGGGCTGACGTGTCGACGGCCACCTCTTCGCCTTCGTCGCCCTCGTCCTCCTCGACGTCCTCACCCTCCTCGTCGTCCTCGACGTCATCGGCGGCATCGGCATCGCCATCACCATCCTCTCCATCACCGCCGCCATCGCCGCTCCCATCGCCACTACCGCCGCTGGACCGGGAGGCGCCCTCCTCGTCATCCTCCAGGTCCTCGGAGGCCGCCGCCTGTGCCTCTTCGGAAGCCCACTTCCTCCCTCGGCAGGAGCTGACCTCCTCGCGAGGAGGCTCGGAGGGGGCGACAACCATGAGGGCAGCCAGGGCAGGGTTGGCCTGCTGGCCCGACATCGGGGGCTCAGAGCGAAAGGCCTGGAAGGTGGCAAAATCCTAAAACAAGGAAAAGAGCGGCGTTCAATACCTAAACCCCGAAAACAAGCAAGAAAACTGCGGGCACGGTACTTATGCTGCCTGGAAGGAGGTTGGCAGAAAAAGGCCGCACGATCTCTTGGTGAGACCTCGTAATGGCGTCCGCCCCAACCAGGCCACTGAGGAGAGCGTCAATCACCTCGGCACCCAGCTCCTCCTGGGAGACCCACGCGGTGTCCGCACGTCCTATTTGCTGGGACATCAGGGAGCTCCGAGCCTGCAGGGGCAAGATGCAACGCGCCACTCATGTCCGCACAATATGGCCCCCGGTCAACCCGCCTTTCTTCAAGCGGGCGGTGGCCTCCGCGAGAACTTTGACCTCTGAAAGTCGGCTTGGAGAGCGGAGCCCATGAGAGAAGCTTCTGGGGAAGCTTGTTCACAAAGGCCGGCGGATCATCGCCAAGGCCCTCCACATAAAACCACGATTTATGCCACTCCCGAACGGATTTCGGGAGGTCAAAGGAAAAGAAGGTGGAGTTGGGACGGAGCTGCAGGATGGCTCCCCCAAGGTCGCAAATGGCGTCCTCATTCGATTGAACGCGGACCCGGAAGAAGTAGCGGAACAGGTCAAAGTGTGGTGCTATCCCAAGATAGCATTCACAGAAAGTAATGAAGTTTGCGATATGAAGAACCCCGTTGGGAGGAATGTGGTGAAGTTGACACCAAAGAAAATAGAGGAGGCCATGCATGAAAGGATGAAGCGGGAAGCCGAGCCCCCGCCCGAAGTACCCTAAGCACAGGACGTGCTTGATACGTCCAATTTGCATCATGATTTCCTACTGTTATTTATTATGTTTTTGATCATTATTAAACTTTATGATGCAATTCTCATGCCTTTTCTCTCTTAATTTGCAAGGTTTATGTGACGCCCCCGACTTAATCGTGTACTAATCATACACGCAAGTGTACACGATCAAGCCTAAGGACTCACTTGAAGATATCACAACACAACTCTAAAGACAAATAAAACAATACAAGCTTTATATTACAAGCCAGGGGCCTCGAGGGCTCAAATACAAAAGCTCGATGTCATACAAGCATCAGCGGAAGCATTAGATATCTGAGTACAGACATAAAGTTAATAGATAGGCCTTTAGAAGGCGGGGCAAAATAAAAAACACTGGATCGAAAGGCGCAGGCCTCCTGCCTGGGTGCCTCCTAACTACTCCTGGTCGTCGGAGGGCTCCTCGTAGTAGTAGTATCCAGAGGGGTAGTAGTAGTAGTCGTCGTCATCTGGTCTCATCAATCGGGTATGGGGAAAAAGGAAGCAAAGCAACCGTGAGTACTCATCCAAAGTACTCAGCAAGACTTACATCAGATCTATTCTAAAATATGCAATGGTATCAAAGGAAGGCTGTATATGTGGACTGATTTGCAGAAATGCCAGAATAGAGAGAAAGGCCTAGCCTATCGAAGACTAGCATCTTCAGGGTCTTGCAGCATAAGAAGAGTGCAGATTAGTACATAAGTATAGTAGTAGCAACAAGTAGCAATCTCGCCCAGAGATCCTTCCTCGACTCCCTACGAGAAAGCGATCCCGGAGCCAATATATTCAACCCATTTATAGTTGTAGAAGATCGGGATATTTTCCGAGCGTCCTGTTACCGTGGACACGGCTATTCGAATAGATATACTTCCCTGCAGGGGTGCACCAACTTACCCAACACGCTCGATGACTCTGGCCGGACACACTTGCTCAGTCCATGCCCGGCCTCGGACTATCGACACGTCGTAGCCCTACCTAGGCTCAACAGAGAGGCCAGCACGCCGGTCTACATCCTAAGCACTCAGGGGTCTTGGGCCCATCGCCCTTTGCACTCCTGCGCGTTGCGTACGCGGCCGGTGAGCAGTCCTAGCCCCCTTAATACAAGCGCAGGCTTTACCAGACCAACCCGGCGCGCGCCGCTCAACTGCTGACGTCTGAAGAGCTTCGGCTGATACTACGACGCCGAGTACCCATATTATTCCCATGTGCTGGTTAGCGCGAAAAGGCCAGAGGCCTACTCAGATCACATATCCTAACCCATTAGTACATTTGGAGCGCGCGGTAACGAGCAGAGACTCACGATCCTGTAACCCCATCGCCCCGTCTCGTGGACTTACGGCAAGGGCTAAGAATGCCCGGCCGTGCCACGTATTCATCTCTTGGGCACCCTCATGGTCAACCCGATAACATATCTCTCGTGGGTACCCCTCGGGGCCGACCCGTCTTTATCCAGTAACGGTAATAAAGTGCAGGTGACCGTGTGTCCATAACATCAAGCAGGAATCCGAGGAATCACCCTCGTTGGATTCCCACTCGATGATCCCGTCAGAGTGAACCCGGAGGAATCACCCTCAATGGTATCCACACTTAAGGGGTTGCACGACAGAAGCTTCATCAGAGGTGGTGGAAGAGGAATCACCCTCGGTAACCCACCAACTACTAGTTGTACTACAGAGGCATTATCGGGAGTGAGATAAGAGGTATCACCCTCGGCACTCGATATTAGCTCTGCAGCGTCGAGCAACTAGGGGTGTGTGGTGATATGCTGGTCTCATCCCGTTCGATCACATCGATCGGGCACAGTTACTAAAGCGGGGCAACTACAGCAAGGAAGAGGGGCCACAGCTGGTTACCATCCAACCTATACTATGCATTTTGGATAACATGCAGGTATCAATAACAGTTACAAAAACAGGCTATGCATCAGAATAGGATAAAACAATAGCAGTAGCAAATTCTAATGCAAGCAGGAGGGAGAGAGAATAGGTGATATAGGCATGCGTCAAGGGGGGTTGCTTGCCTGGAAGCTCTGCGGCAAAGGAGGGATCGTTAGTGGGGTCGTCAGTCTCCTGAGCTGCGTCGGTCTCGGGGGCTATCGGAGAAGAAGAGGGGGGAAGAAACAATAAATAAAGGCAGACAAATGCAACACAGGGCATGACATGCTAAAAATGCAGTGCAGGGTTGCCTAAATGTATCTCTAAACCATTTTAGTTATTTTAGGAGTTAAGTTGGAATTATTAGCAGGTATGCATGCACTATTCATCTACCGGAAATAGGCAAAAAGTTGCGGGTTCACCTACGTAGAGGGTCCCGACAAGAAAACAGACGGCACGATCGGATTCGTGGGATTATTCTGAGCAACTTTCATGTAGAAAGTTTTTCGATCCGAGCTACGGTTTAATTTCTACGAATTTTCAAAGTTTTAAATTATTTCTGGAATTATTCAAATTAACAGAAAAAGCCAGAAATGGAATATGATGTCAGGATGATGTCATGCTTGCGTCAGCAGTCGGCTGACCAGCTGACTGGTCAAACAGACAGGTGGGACCCACCTGTCTGCCTCAGAGGATTAAAACAGATTTAATTTTAAACTAACAGAGTGATTAATCAGTGGGCCCGGTCTGTCAGTGACCTAACTAACTAACTGATTTAACTAATTAGTCGTTAGTAGTTAATTAGCCACGCGGGCCCCACACATCAGTGACATCTATGAACAGTAACCCGCGTTGACCGTAGTCAACACGGTCAAACCAGGGCGCAGGGGCCCACTGTCAGCGACTCTGAGGCGAGCCACGTCGGCGCCACCGGAATCTCGCCGCCGGTGACCCGAAATGCGGCGGAGGGGCTCGGACTTCGCCGAAAAACGGCTGTGGTGCACCGTTTCGCGTGATTCCACTTGCGTTCGAAAGCTGGTGAGCTCGTGCGTCGAGCCGTGCCACCGGTTGGACTCGGGGGTGGCCGGAACATCGCTGGCGTTGAGGTTTGGCGGAGGCCGAAGTCTGGCGAACTCGTGTGCGGTGAAACGGAGGCCAAAACGGGCGGCGCTCTACTCCTACGGCGTCTACTCGAAGCCACGAACGCGCTGGTGAGCTCGATGGGCTGTGACGGCCACTGTCGCGACGGCAGCGAGCTCATCGGCGGAGCTGAGCTCGGCCATGGCGGATCCGGCCGCTCCGGGCGCGTAAGAGAGCAAAAGAGAGGGGGAGGGGGAGTGGAGCTCACCGCGCGGGCTCACGGAGGCCCCTCGGTGATCGGTAGCGCAGAGGGAGGTCGCGGTCGCCGGAGATCGCCGGCGACAGAGAAATCGGCACCGAGCTCGATCCCGTCCGTGCGGTCCTTCCCGAGCTCAATGGCGAGTGGTGGTCGGCGTAGTCGAACGAGGCGGAGACGACGGGCACGGCGGGGACGCGAATGGACGCCGGTGGCCGTGGGATTGACGGAGATGGGGTGGCGGCGCTTGGGACAGAGAGGGAGAAGCGAGCGAGCGAGAAGGAGAGAAGTGAGGGAGGAGTCCAGGGGGAATGGAGGAGTCCTCGGCCTTATCCTCCGCCTCACCTGCCCGTCGCGGTGGCAGCCAGCGGCTGGAGCTGCGCGAGCTCGGCCATGGCGCGCCCGACACGGCGGCGGGAGCAGGTAGAAGACTGCTCTCGTGGGCTGGGCCGGCCTGGGCCGCGACAGGTAAGGCCTTTTCCCTTTTATCTTTTTCATCTGCTTTTCTCTTTTATTTAATAGACAGAGAGAGAAAGGGACTTAATAGGGCTACCAAATCATTTTAGAAAAATGTGTGACTTGGCCCAAAATATTCTTTGCAATTTATGGCACTGCCACAAATATTTTGGAGGCCAGTGGATTTCATTTGCATTTTTCATAATTGAATTTGCAAATTAAATTGCTGGTTGGCACTGTTATAAATGCTACTGTCCATTTTAGCATAAGAGTGATGTTGTTTTTCTTAACATCAAATTGTTTTAGAATTTATGCTAAATGGTGAAAAAAATTCCAGCAACCTTTAAGCAACTTCAAATTCACTTGTGATTTGAATTTGAATTCAATGGCAGAATTTGAAATGAGATAATAATCCAACATGATTATCATTGCAAATCTCAGATGACTTGGCATTATTATAGTGGATCATTGTAGCTCATTACATAGGGGTGTTACAGTTTACATGAAGAGGGAGAATATCGGCAGCTGGAATTCTGAACCTGAAATAGCCACATCAGAGATACCTATTCTACAGAGCTCCAATTGACCTGAAACTTCACGGGGATTTTTTTTGAATATATAAAAAATACTGGAGAAAAGAAATACCAGAGGGGACCCACCAGTTTCCCACAAGGCAAGAGGGCGCGCCCCCCCTGGGCGTGCCCTGATACCTTGTGGGGCCCCTGGCTGGCGTCTGACCCCCTCCTTCTGCTATATAGGCTCTTTTGCCCTAAAAAATAGAGAGAAGACTTTCGGAATGAAGCGCCACCGTCTCGAGGCGGAACCTGGGCAGGAGCACTTTTGCTCTCCGGGGGAGCGATTCCGCCGGGGATACTTCCCTCCGGGAGGGGGAAATCGAAGTCATCGACATCACCAACGATCCTCTCATCGTGGGAGGACCAATCTTCATCAACATCTTCACCAGCACCATCTCATCTCAAACCCTAGTTCATCTCTTGTATTCAATATTTGTCTCAAAACCTCAGATTGGTACCTGTGGGTTGCTAGTAGTGTTGATTGCCTCTTGTAGTTGATGCTAGTTGGTTTATTTGGTGGAAGATTATATGTTCAGATCCTTAATGCTATTCAATACCCCTCTGATCTTGAACATGAATATGATTTGTGAGTAGTTACTTTTGTTCTTGAGGACATGGGAGAAGTCTTGTCATGAGTAATCATGTGAATTTGGTATTCGTTCGATATTTTGATGCTATGTATGTTGTGCTTCCTTTAGTGGTGTCGTGTGAACGTCGACTACATGACACTTCACCATCTTTGGGCCTAAGGGAAGGCATTGTGGAGTAGTAATTAGATGATGGGTTGCTAGAGTGACAGAAGCTTAAACCCTAGTTTATGCGCTATTCCGTAAGGGGCTGATTTGGATCCATATGTTTCATGCTGTGGTTAGAGTTATCTTAATTCTTCTTTCGTAGTTGCGGATGCTTGCGAGAGGGGGTAATCATAAGTGGGAGGCTTATTCAAGTAAGAACAGCACCCAAGCACTGGTCCACCCACATATCAAATTATCAAAGTAGCGAACGCGAATCAAACAAACATGATGAAAGTGACTAGATGAAATTCCCATGTGTCCTCGAGACCGCTTTGCTTATTATACGAGTTCGTTCCGGCTTGTCCTTTGCTACAAAAAGGATTGGGCCACCTTGCTGCACTTCTGTTACCATTACTACTTGTTACTTATTACAAATTATCTTGCTATCAAAACTATCTGTTACTGCTACTTTCAGAACTTGCAGAGAATACCTTGCTGAAATCCGCTTGTCATTTCCTTCTGCTCCTCGTTCGGTTTGACACTCTTACTTATCTAAAGGACTACGATTGATCCCCTATACTTGTGGGTCATCAAGACTCTTTTCTGGCGCCATTGCCGGGGAGTGAAGCGCCTTTGGTAAGTGGAATTTGGTAAGGAAACATTTATATTACGTGCTGAAATTTATTGTCACTTGTCAGTATGGAAAGTAATCCTTTGAGGGGCTTGTTCGGGGTATCTTCATCGACCGGAAGCATTGAGAGTTGCTCCTCAACCTATTGAACCTACTAAAAATATTTATTATAAAATTCCTTCGGGTATGGTAGAGAAACTGCTAGCTAATCCTTATGCAGGAGATGGAACGGTACATCCCGATATGCATTTGATCTATGTGGATGAAATTGTGGATTGTTTAAGCTTGCAGGTTTATCCGGAGATGGAGTTAAGAAGAAAGTATTCCCTTTATCTTTGGAGGAAAAGGCATCGACATGGTATAGGCTATGTGATGGTACTGAAACATGGGACTGGAACCGGTTGAAGTTGGAATTCCACCCGAAATTTTAACCTATACATTTGGTTCATCATGATCGGAATTATATATATAATTTTTGGCCTCGTGAAGGAGAAAGTATCGCTCAAGCTTGGGGGAGGCTTAAATATATGTTGCACACATGCCCCAATCATGAGCTCTAAAGAGAAATAATTCTTCAAAACTTTTATGCTCGGCTTTCTTATAATGATCGATCCATGCTCGATACTTCTTCTACTGGTTCCGTTATGAAGAGAATTATTGAATCCAGATGGTATCTTCTAGAAAGAATTAAACGTAACTCTAAAGATTGGGAAATCGACAAAGGTAATGAGTCAGGTATAAATCTTGAGTTTGATTGTGTTAAATCTTTTATGGAAACTGATGCTTTTCATAAGTTTAGTACTAAATATGGACTTGACTCTGAGATAGTAGCTACCTTCTGTGGATCTTTTGCTGCTCATGTTGATCTCCCTAAGGAGAAATGGTTTAAATATCATCCACCTATTGAATTGAATGAAGAACCTGTTAGTGTTAAAGAAGAAACAATTGTTTACCATGTTGATCCAGTTGTGCCTACTGCTTATATTGAGAAACCTCCTTTCCCTGTTAGGATTAAGGAACATGCTAAACCTTCAACTGTGGTTAATAAGAGTAATATTAGAGCACCTAGACCTTCTGAACAAATTAAAGTTGAACCTAGTGTCGCAATGGTTAAAGATCTTTTGGTTGATAATATTGATGGACATGTCATATATTTATGTGATGAAGCAACTAGAATTGCTAAGCCAGACACTAAAGATAAAAACAAACCTATAATTGGCATGCCTATTATTTCTGTTAAAATTGGAGATCATTGCTATCATGGTTTATGTGATATTGGTGCTAGTGTGAGTGCTATTCCGTTTACTCTCTATCAAGAAGTTATGAATGATATTGTACCTGTTGAGATTGAAGATATTGATGTTACTATTAAGCTTGCAAATAGAGATACTATTTCACCACTTGGAATTGTTAGAGATGTTGAAGTCTTGTGTGGTAAGATCAAATATCCTACTGATTTTCTTGTTCTTGGATCACCACAAGATGATTTTTGTCCCATTATATTTGGTAGACCCTTCTTGAATACAGTTAATGCCAAGATTGATTGCACTAAAGAAATTGTTAGTGTTAATTTTGGTGAGATGCCTCATGAGTTTAATTTCTCTAAGTTTCGTAGACAACCTCATGATAAAGAATTACCTAGTAAGGATGAAATTATTGGTGTTGCTTCTATTGATGTGCCTCCTACTGATCCTTTAGAACAATATTTGCTAGACCATGAGAATGATATGAATATGAATGAAAGAAAAGAAATAGATGAGCTGTTCTTTAAACAAGCACCTATCCTTAAACATAATTTACCTGTTGAAACCTTGGGAGATCCACCTCCACCCAAGGGTGATCCTGTGTTTGAATTAAAGCAATTACCTGACACTCTTAAATATGCTTATCTTGATGAAAAGAAAATATATCCTGTTATTATTAGTGCTAACCTTTCAGAGCATGAAGAAAAGAGATTACTTAAAACTCTGAAGAAGCACCGTGCAGCTATTGGATATACTCTTGATGATCTTAAGGGCATTAGTCTCACTTTATGTCAGCATAAAATTCATATGGAACCAGATGCTAAACCCGTTGTTGATCATCAAAGAAGGCTGAATCCTAGAATGAAGGATGTGGTAAGAACTAAAATATTAAAGCTTCTGGAAGCAGGTATAATTTATCCCATAGCTGATAGTAGATGGGTAAGTCTTGTTCATTGTGTTCCTAAAAAAGGAGGTATTACCGTTGTTCCTAATGATAAAAATGAACTTATCCCACAAAGAATTGTAACTGGTTATAGGATGGTAATTGATTTCAGGAAATTAAATAAAGCTACTAGAAAAGATCATTACCCCTTGCCTTTTATTGATCAAATGTTAGAAAGATTGTCTAAGCATACACACTTTTGTTTCCTAGATGGTTATTCTGGTTTCTCTCAAATACCTGTGTCACCTGAAGATCAAGAGAAAACCACCTTTACTTGTCCTTTTGGAACTTATGCTTATCGTCATATGCCTTTTGGTTTATGTAATGCACCTGCTACCTTTCAAAGATGTATGACTGCTATATTATCTGACTTTTGTGAAAAGATTGTTGAGGTTTTCATGGATGATTTCTCCGTTTACGGAACTTCTTTTGATGATTGCTTGAGCAACCTTAATCGAGTTTTGCAGAGATGTGAAGAAACTAATCTTGTCTTGAATTGGGAGAAGTGCCACTTTATGGTGAATGAAGGTATAGTCCTTGGGCATAATTTTTTTTAAAGAGGTATTGAAGTTGATAAAGCAAAAGTTGATGTTATTGAGAAATGCCATGTCCTAAAGATATCAAAGGTATAAGAAGTTTCCTTGGTCATGCTGGTTTCTATAGAAGGTTTATAAAAGATTTTTCTAAGATTTCTAGGCCTCTTACTAATCTCTTGCAAAAGGATGTTCCTTTTGTTTTTGATGATGATTGTGTAGAAGCCTTTAAAGTACTTAAGAAAGCCTTAATTTCTGCACCTATTGTTCAACCACCTGATTGGAACCGACCCTTTGAAATTATGTGTGATGCTAATGATTATACTGTTGGTGTTGTTCTAGGGCAAAGAGTTGATAAGAAATTAAATGTTATCCATTATGCTAGTAAAACTCTAGACAGTGCTCAAAGAAATTATGCTACTACTAAGAAATAATTTTTAGCAGTTGTGTTTGCATGTGATAAATTTAGATCTTACATTGTTGATTCCAAGGTTACTATTCACACTGATCATGCTACTATTAAATACCTTATGGAAAAGAAATATGCTAATCCTAGATTTATTAGGTGGGTTCTTTTGCTACAAGAATTTAATTTGCATATTATTGATAGAAAGGGAGCTGAGAATCCCGTAGTAGATAATTTGTCTAGAATGGAAAATGTTCTTGATGACCCACTTCCTATTAATGATGATTTCCCTGATGAACAATTAGCTGTGATAAATGCTTCTCGTAATACTCCTTGGTATGCAGACTATGCTAATTACATTGTTGCTAAATATATACCACCTAGTTTTACATATCAACAAAAGAAAAAGTTCTTCTTTGATTTAAGACATTACTTTTGGGATGACCCACATCTATATAAAGAAGGAGTAGAAGGTGTTATTAGACGTTATGTACCTGAGCATGAACAGGAACAAATCCTACGTAAGTGTCACTCCGAGGCATATGGAGCACACCATGCGGGAGACCGAACTACACACAAGGTACTACAATCTGGTTTTTATTGGCCTACTCTTTTTAAAGATGCATGTAAGTTTGTCCTTTCTTGTGATGAATGTCAAAGAATTGGTAATGTTGGTAGATGTCAGGAAATGCCTATGAATTATTCACTTGTTATTGAACCATTTGATGTTTGGGGTTTTGATTATATGGGACCTTTTCCTAAATCCAATGGGTATACTCATATTCTAGTTGCTATTGATTACATTACTAAGTGGATAGAAGCTATTCCAACTAGTAGTGTTGATCACAACACTTCCATCAAAATGCTTAAAGAAGTTATTTTCCCGAGGTTTGGAGTCTCTAGATATTTAATGACTGATGGTGGTTCGCATTTTATTCATGGTGCTTTCCGTAAATTGCTTGCTAAATATGATGTTAACCATAGAATTGCATCTCCTTATCATCCTCAGTCTAGTGGTCAAGTAGAATTAACTAATAGATAAATAAAATTGATTTTATAAAAGACTGTTAACAGATCTAGAAAGAATTGGTCTAAGAAACTTGATGATGCATTATGGGCTTACAGAACTGCTTATAAAAATCCTATGGGTGTGTCTCCGTATAAAATGGTTTATGGAAAAGCATGTCATTTACCTATTGAGTTAGAACAAAAAGCATATTGGGCAATTGTGACACCCTGGTTTTCTCAGCTTTTCTTTTCAAAATTTATTTGAAAACTTTATTTGGAATTTGGCTTGGATTTGTTTCTGAATGGCTCTATGGACTTAAAACTTGGGAATATTTTCTTGATTTTCTTTCCCAAGTGACCCAGGCTCTCAAAAACTTCTCTCAAGTCATGTCACTTCCACTCTTGCTCAATCTCAATTTTATTCCAATCTAATATTCCGTTTTTCCATTAAAGGAATAACCCTTTGAGCTCTAGGTTGTGAAGCAACCTATATTTCTGTTCTTCCAAAAATCCCAAGAAAATTCTCATAAATCCTTTGCACCATGTGAACCTTGGATATGTGAAAATATTCAAGATTTACTCCTCATGGTGAGAACAGCATCCAATCTTTGATTCTGGTCATAATTTCAGTTTGTGAGGCAACTATATTTTATATTGCTTCAAAAATTCTGAAATTAATCCAGGACATTCTCCTACCCATATTATCATTCTCCACAAATTTTGGGCTCATTTCATTCAGCCAACTTCTCCACAAAATTCCTCCAAGTTTCTGTCCAGTGGGAAGTGTTGTGAAGGAAGTACCCTGTACACTAACCCAATTGGACTGAAATTTTTATGGCAAGTTGGCATCCTCAAATCACCCAGAAATAACAAGTTTCAACTCCAAGAACCCATCCAAGTGAGTGCAACATCCTCTGCAAGATTTCTGGACCAGAGAGGCAGTTGTGAAGCAACCATGCTCTACACTGATCCATTTGGTCTGAATTTTTCCCAGCATGTGCACCTTCCTACTGCATTCCAGAATGGCAAACTTTCACTCCCAAAGCCCTAGCCATTTCTCCCCAACTTGCTGCACAAGTTTCTGTCCAGAAACTTTCATGGAAGCTATCCAGCTGTCCTAGTCAGCTCTTGTCAAACCAAAGGCACAGGAAGGACTCAAGTTGAGAGGACTACCGCGTGGACATGATCATTCGGGACACAGCGCGCCACGTGCGCCAGTGCATGCGGTGACCACGCGTCTGGCCGAGCCAAAACCGTGCTATGCACGTCGACCGCGTCGGACGTGACTGCTCCGGCCACTTCGCGATGCCTCTCCTTGTCCAAACGTGCCGACTGCATCACCGCCGTCCACCTGGCCCGCCTAGAACCCTTTCCCCCTCTGGCGAAGCTCGCCGGCAGACACGGCCAAGCTCCGCCGCTGTGCACCATACGGGCACTGTGGCCTAGCTGGCTGGCGTCTTCTGCCTCGAGCCGTCGCCGTCGCATTGACTTTTCCCACCCCTCTCGTCACCTCAGCCCACGCCGCGACAGCCAGCTCGCCGTCATCGCCCGGCCAGCTCAACCGTGGCGGGATCCGGCTCGGCCACTCCTCGTCCGCCTATAAAAGGCCCCGCCTGGCCTCTCCATCCCTCACCACTCCACTCCTCTCCCTCTCAATTGCCACCAGCAGCGCCAGGGCAAGCCGGAGAGCCCTGCTTCTCCGTCTCCGGCGAAGAGCTCCGCCACTCTGCCCCAGCTCCGTCCGCTCACCTCCGTCCACCCCAGGCCCAGCTGAGACCACCAGTGAGCTCGTGAAGCTCCACTGACCATCCCCAGCCCTTCCTCTGCTCGAGTGCTCGCTGGAGTCGCTGGATCCGTCGACCCCCGAAGCACGCCGCCGCCTGAGACGAAGGGGGCAACGTCGTCCGGCCATCTCCCGACGAGATACGGGTACAGGAGTGCTCGTCAGCGTCTGCCTGATCCATCCCCGCCGTCCCCGAAGCTCGCCGCCATAGCTATCGCCGGCAACCCTCGCCGGTGAGCCGCCCTGCTTCTGTTCATCTCTGTCCTCTTCAAATATGACAGGCGGACCCCACCTGTTGGCGACTCCACGCGCGCCCGAACCGGTATGTATGTGGAGGCGCCCAGCTGGTTTACGCCTTCGACGTGGCCTCCCCTGGGTTTTTCTGTTTTTCAGTTAAACTCAAATAATTCCAAAAACTTTGACTGAACTTTGACCATCAATATCTTTTAAACCATAAGTCCAAATGAGTTCATTCTGTTTGCATTATTTTTCTTATGAGCTCCTCTTTCTGCTGTAAAAAATTTGGTATTTTTCTCTGCTCTCTAGAATTTCTGGTCAAAAGAAAATGATTTGTGTGGTATTTGAAAATGATTTCAAAAAGGCTTTTCAGATTGTTTTTCCTAGTTGGTGAAGGCTAGGAGTACTCCCACACTCTATTGGTGCAAGGCAATCCACAACTCTCATTTGCATAATTGCATTGCAATATCATGGCTTAATTAATTATTTTAATGCCAAATATGAATTATTTATGAATGGATTAATTCATGCAATACTTTGAGGATCTTGGATAAGTTACTGTCATGATGATGATGGGATTATAGGATAATAGTAGATTTCCAGATTTATGTGGTAATGCTGTTGGACTGTGAGATTACCGTCTATGATTATTTTGTGATTCCGCCGGTACTGCATATATGGGATCAGTAGTAGAAGATGATCAAACTGCTCATTGGATTTCTAGTTGGTTATTGTGATAACCTGGATTACTTGTATATCGGAGTGTCAGTGATGACTATGATTACTCGGGGATAAATTCCTTCTTCGTTGATCAAGTGCCACTGAACTGAACTTTCCAATGTAGCCACACCTGCCGGAATGGGACGGCCTTGGCTTGGTCTAACAACGTGCTCTTTTATCGGTACCACCAAAGAGGGGAGGTTATGCGTGCGTGCTGCCCTTATCAGGTAGACGACGATAACCTTGTGAGCCCAGTTTGGTTTTTGAGCTCAGGTCCCCTTTTGGGACAGTTGGTTGGCCACGACGGTGGCAGGTGTCAAGAGTGACACAGGGGCCACCCAGGGCAGGACTCAGGGGGAGGATGACTGTCGGTGGTACGATGGAGGGGTCACGGTTAGGCAAGTTTCGTTGGAGCAACACCGGTCCACACGGAAGGGAAGTGTACCGAGGTACGGGACTAGGAGCTTCATAGTGTGGGAAAAGTGCGCAACCTCTGCAGAGTGTAAGAATCTATTCGAATAGCCGAGTCCATGGTATTGGACACAACTCATATTAAGTCACACTGTCTGATCAACACCAATGAGGGAATGACGTTTTAATGATGGAAGAACTCGTCCTAGTGTAGTTAAGTGACCGATTATTGAGGACCCCCGGTAACTGTTGAGGATGATTCTCGGGGATGCTTGTCAGAAGTTCTTAAGGTGACATGGGTTGGTCACGAGAGCAAGTGGTTCAATTATGTGGCTCAGGACAAAGTGGTTTCATAGTAGTAGCAAGGTTGATATTTGTAGCAACAGCATGTTATTATTTTCTTCCACCCTTTTAGTAACATCTAAATCTAATTTAATCATGATTGCTATGACATCGTTATGCCTTGATGCTCTTGATTGTTGCGAGCTTGCGAGTACATTCAAAGTACTCACTTGGCGTGTCATGCCAGTTTGCAGGTGTTGCCATGTTTGCATAGTGGAGATGTTCGAGTTGCGAGCTAGGACGTGTCCCAGCTAGAGTCCCTGCGGAGTGGAGTCCATTTTGATGCTGTAATTCTGCTGCTAGGATTCGAGCCACTGCTAGCATAGAACTATTATAGCAAGCATAGCTTTGTCGAGGCAACCCTTTGTAATATCTCAAACCCTTGTACTCCAACTATTTGTAATAAAGAGCCGATTTGTTCTATGCCAAGCAGTGCCGTATTCCAAAAGACTTGATCTCTTGGCTGGAATACGGGGTGCTCCGGTGATTCTGAGCCGGGGTGCCACAAGGTTTGGTATCAGAGCAGGTCTGGCTATAGGACACCCTAGTTAACCCGGACGTTAGAAACTGTTAGTTTAGAGTCCAGCTTGCTTGTGTGTTGCATCTGAGTGCTGCACTTGGTTGATGCATTTATTTGTGGCATGGCATGCATATAGATTTGGTTCACTAATCAGTTGATTTTGTAGATGGCATCCGTTCCAGTTGCCTACAACTCAGCCCCTGCAACCCTCAGCTTCGCATCCCTGCTTTGGGATGTCTGGCGTATTCTCTATCCCAGTGGAGAGATGCCAAGGTACCAAGTGTTCCAGACCTCGCTTGCAGGAATGGTGCTTGAGTATCATGCCAATGTCATTCTGTCAGTCAACCTACCTTTGGGGAAGCGCACCTATAGTCTCCATGGTGGTTATGCCTCTACCCCGGATCGCGCTGTCCATATTGCCGCTCTGGCAGGCCTCACTATTCTTCGCCATCAGGAAAACGCAATGCAAGAGAATCGTGCATTCCAGTGCTATCCCACCATGTCCACCACTCCTAGACAGATTAGATTTCCTCCTGTCCGCTCAGATACGATGTCGCTGTGGCATACATGTCTCGTTACATGGTCGCCGACTACGTCCTCATCGCTGAGCTAGTCCGTGTTGGGGAACGTTGCATGGGAAACAAAAATTTTCCTACGCACACACAAGATCTATCCATGGTGATGAGCATCTACGAGAGGGAGAGTAAATCTACATACCCTTGTAGATCGCTAAGCGGAAGCGTTTAAGAAACGCGGTTGATGTAGTCGAACGTCTCCGCGATCCAAATCGCAAGTCGTCCCTCGATCCGATCACGAACTAGCGCCGAACGGACGGCACCTCCGCGTTCAACACACGTACGGCTTGATGACGCCTTCACCTCCTCGATCCAGCGAGCGATGGTGAAGTAGTGGTTGAGTTCCAGCAGCACGACGGCGTGGTGATGGTGGTGAGGAAAAATCTCTGCAGGGCTTCGCCAAGCGCTACGGAGATTATGACGGAGGAACTAGAGGGTTAGGGTTGCCGCACACGGCTTGGGGAAATCTTGATGTGTTCCGGGTGCTAGCCCTGCCCCTCTATTTATATGTTGAGCCCTGGGGTCGAAACTTGGAAAAAGAGCCTCCCCAAAGTCGGTTTGGAACAAAAGGAAGAGTCCTTCTCGGATTCCAGTACCAAACGCCATGGTTCCCGGCGTCTGGCCCAGACGCCATGGGCCTCGGCGTCTGGCCCAGGGCCAGACGCCAGGGTTCCTGGCGTCTGGACCCTGCCCTCTGCAAAACTGCCTTTTGCTAACGCCCCGTGGGTCTCACCTCTTGGCCCAAACATATCGTCCAATATATCGATCTTTACCTCTCGGACATTCCGAGACTCCTCGTCATGTCCGTGATCTCATCCGGGACTCCGAACAACTTTCGGTCACCAACATAACAACTCAACTATACTTATATCGTCACCAAACGTTAAGTGTGTAGACCCTGCGGGTTCGAGAACTATGTAGACATGACCGAGACACCTCTACGGTCAATAACCAATAGCGGGACCTGGATGCCCATATTGGCTCCTACATATTCTACGAAGATCTTTATCGGTCGAACCTCTATGTCAAGGATTCAGTTAATCCCGTATGCTGTTCCCTTTGTTTATCGGTATGTTACTTGCCCGAGATTTGATCGTCGGTATCTCTATACCTAGTTCAATCTCGTTACCGGCAAGTCTCTTTACTCGTTCCGTAATACAAGATCTCGTGGCTAACACTTTAGTCACATTGCTTGCAAGGCTCATTGTGATGTTGTATTACCGAGTGGGCCCTGAGATACCTCTCCGTCACACAGAGTAACAAATCCCAGTCTTGATCCATGCCAACCCAACAGACACCCTCGGAGATACCTGTAGAGCACCTTTATAGTCACCCAGTTACGTTGCGACGTTTGATACACACAAGGTACTCCTCCGATGTCAGGGAGTTGCATGATCTCATGGTCATAGGAACAGATACTTGACATGTAGAAAACAATAGCAATAAACTGACACGATCAAATGCTACGTTCTTAGTTTGGGTCTTGTCCATCACATCATTCTCCTAATGATGTGATCCCGTTATCAAATGACATCTCATGTCAATGGCTAGGAAACCTTAACCATCTTTGATCAACGAGCTAGTCAACTAGAGGCTTACTAGGGACACGGTGTTGTTTATGTACCCACACATGTATTTGAGTTTCCAATCAATACAATTATAGCATGGATAATAAACGATTATCATGAACAAGGAAATATAATAATAACCAATTTATTATTGCCTCTAGGGCATATTTCCAACAGTCTCCCACTTGCACTAGAGTCAATAATCTAGTTCACATCACTATGTGATTTACATTGTAATGAATCGAACACCCATGCAGTTCTGGTGTTGTTCATGTTTAGCCCTTGGAAGAGGTTTAGTCATCGGATCTGCAACATTTAGATCCGTGTGTACTTTGCAAATATTTATGTCGTCCTCCTTGATGTAATCGCGGATGGAATTGAAACGTCGCTTTATGTGTCTGGTCCTCTTGTGAAATCTTGGTTCCTTGGCTAGAGCAATGGCACCAGTATTATCACAAAACAGAGTCATTGGGTTAAGCGCACTAGGCACTACTCCAAGATCTGTCATGAACTCCTTCATCCAGACACCTTCCTTCGCCGCCTCCGAGGCTGCGATGTACTCCGCTTCGCATGTAGAATCAGCTACCACGCTTTGCTTGGAACTGCACCAGCTAACCGCACCCCCATTAAGAATAAACACGTATCCGGTTTGAGACTTAGAGTCATCCGGATCAGTGTCAAAGCTTGCATCGACGTAACCCTTTACGACGAGCTCTTGATCACCTCCATAAACGAGAAACATATCCTTAGTCCTTTTCAGGTACTTCAGGATATTCTTGACCGCCGTCCAGTGTTCGATTCCTGGATCACTTTGAAACCTTCCGACCATACTTATGGCAAGGCTGACATCGGGTCTTGTGCACAGCATTGCATACATGATAGAGCCTATGGCCGAAGCATAGGGGATGACACTCATCTTTTCTCTATCTTCTGCAGTCACTGGGCATTGAGTCTTACTCAACTTCACACCTTGCAATACAGGCAAGAACCCCTTCTTGGACTGATCCATTTTGAACTTCTTCAAAACTTTGTCAAGGTATATGCTTTGTGAAAGTCCTATCAAGCGTCTCGATCTATCTCTATAGATCTTGATGCCTAATATGAAAGCAGCTTCTCCTAGGTCCTTCATTGAAAAACTCTTGTTCAAATATTCCTTTACGCTTTCCAGCATTTCTATATTGTTTCCAATCAGTAATATGTCATCCACATATAATATTAGAAACGCTATAGAGCTCCCACTCACTTTCTTGTAAATACAAGCTTCTTCGTAAACTTGTATAAACTCGAACGCTTTGATCACCTCATCAAAACGAAGATTCCAACTCCGAGATGCTTGCACCAGTCCATAAATGGATCGCTGGAGTTTGCAAACTTTGTCAGCATTCTCTGGATCAACAAAACCTTCTGGTTGCATCATATACAACTCTTCCTTAAGGAAACCGTTAAGGAACGCTGTTTTGACATCCATCTGCCAAATTTCATAATCGAAAAAGGCAGCTATTGCTAACATGATTCTGACGGACTTAAGCATCGCTACGGGTGAGAAGGTCTCATCGTAGTCAACTCCTTGAACTTGTGAAAAACCCTTTGCCACAAGTCGAGCTTTATAGACGGTGATATTACCGTCCGCGTCCGTCTTCCTCTTAAAGATCCATTTGTTCTGAATGGCCTTACGCCCTTCAGGTAATACTTCCAAAGTCCATACTTTGTTTTCATACATGGATCCCATCTCGGATTTCATGGCCTCTAACCACTTCTCGGAATCCGGGCCCATCATCGCTTCTCCATAGCTCGTAGGTTCATCGTTGTCTAACAACATGACCTCTAAGACAGGGTTGCCGTACCACTCAGGAGCAGTACGCGTCCTTGTCGACCTACGAGGTTCGATAGTAACTTGATCCAAAGCTTCATGATCATCATCATTAACTTCCTCTTCAGCTAATGTAGGCTCCACAGAAACAACTTTCTACACTGCGCTACTCTCAGGTTGAAGTAAAGGTTCAACAACCTCATCAAGTTCTATCTTCCTCCCACTCAATTCTTTCGAGAGAAACTCTTTCTCAAGAAATGTTCCGTTTTTAGCGACAAACACTTTGCCTTCGGATCTGAGGTAGAAGGTATACCCAACTGTCTCTTTTGGGTATCCTATGAAGACGCATTTCTCCGCTTTGGGTTCCAGCTTTTCAGGCTGAAGCTTTTTGACATAAGCATCACATCCCCAAACTTTAAGAAACGACAGTTTTGGCTTCTTGCCAAACCAAAGTTCATATGGCATCGTCTCAACGGATTTCGATGGTGCCCTATTTAAAGTGAATGCAGCTGTCTCTAATGCATAACCCCAAAACGATAGTGGCAAATCGGCAAGAGACATCATAGATCGCACCATATCCAATAAAGTTCGATTACGACGTTCGGACACACCATTACGCTGTGGTGTTCCAGGCGGTGTCAGTTGTGAAACAATTCCACATTGTCTTAAGTGACTGCCAAACTCATAACTCGGATATTCTCCTCCTCGATCAGATCGTAGGAATTTAATCTTCTTGTTACGATGATTCTCAACTTCACTCTGAAATTGTTTGAACTTTTCAAATGTTTCAGACTTATGTTTCATTAAGTAAATATACCCATATCTACTTAAGTCATCAGTGAAGGTGAGAAAGTAACGATAACCACCGCGCGCCTCAATACTCATCGGACCACACACATCAGTATGTATGATTTCCAATAAGTCACTTGCCCGTTCCATTGTTCCAGAGAACGGCGTTTTAGTCATCTTGCCCATGAGGCATGGCTCACATGTGTCAAGTGATTCAAAATCAAGTGACTCCAAAAGTCCATCAGCATGGAGCTTCTTCATGCGTTTTACACCAATATGACCTAAACGGCAGTGCCACAAGAAAGTGGTATTATCATTATCAATTCTACATCTTTTGGCATCAATGTTATGAACATGTGTATCATTACTATCGAGATTCAATAAGAATAAACCCCTCACATTGGGTGCATGACCATAAAAGATATTACTCATATAAATAGAACAACCATTATTCTCTGATTTAAATGAGTAACCGTCTCGCAATAAACAAGATCCAGATATAATGTTCATGCTTAACGCAGGCACCAAATAACACTTATTTAGGTTCATCACTAATCCCGACGGTAATCGAAGAGCGAGCGTGCCGACGGCGATCACATCAACCTTGGAACCATTTCCCACGCGCATCGTCACTTCGTCCTTTGCCAGCCTCCGTCTATTCCGCAGTTCCTGTTTAGAGTTGCAAATATGAGCAACCGCACCGGTATCAAATACCCAGGCACTACAACGAGGGTTGGTAAGGTACACATCAATAACATGTATATCATATATACCTTGTTTGTTGTTGGCCGCCTTCTTGTCAGGCAAATACTTGGGGCAGTTCCGCTTCCAGTGTCCAGTTCCCTTGCAATGAAAACACACAGTTTCTGGTTTGGGTCCAGCCTTGGGTTTCTTCACGAGAGGAGCAACTGTTTTGCCACTCTTCTTGGAGTTACCCTTCTTACCCTTGCCATTTTTCTTGAAACTAGTGGTTTTATTGACCATCAACACTTGATGCTCCTTCTGAATTTCAGACTCAGCGGCTTTCAGCATCGCAAACAGCTCGGCGACTGACTTGTTCATCCCGTGCATGTTATAGTTCAACACGAAGCTCTTGTAGCTAGGTGGCAATGATTGAAGAACTCTGTCAGTGATAGCCTCTGGCGGAAGGGGCATCCCCAATTCAGCCAGACGGGTGGAGTACCCAGACATTCTGAGCACGTGATCACTGATAGACCCGTTCTCCTCCATCTTGCAAGCATAGAACTTATCGGAGATCTCATATCTCTCGATCCGGGCATTCTCCTGAAAGATAAACTTCAACTCCTGGAACATCTCATATGCTCCATGACGTTCAAAACGTCTTTGAAGTCCCAGTTCTAAGCCATACAACATTGCACATTGAACTATTGAGTAATCATCAGAACGAGCCTGCCAGGCGTTCACAACGTCTAGAGACTCAACTGGAGCGGGTGGATCACCAAGCGGTGCATCAAGGACATAAGCTTTCTGGGAAGCCGTAAGGATAATCCTTAGATTACGGGCCCAGTCCACAAAGTTACTTCCATCATCTTTCAACTTAGCTTTCTCTAGGAACGCATTAAAATTCAGGGGTGCTACTGCGCGAGCCATGATCTACAACATAAATATAGCAAAGACAACTTAGACTATTGTTCTAGATAATGAGTTTAGTTAATCATATTACTTAAAAACTCCCACTCAAATTGACATCCCTCATTCATTCGAGTGTAACATGATCCAAATCCACCAACTCAAGTCCGATCATCACGTGAGTTGAGGTGGTTTCAATGGTGACCATCTTCATGTTGATCATATCTACTATATGACTCATGTTCGACCTTTCGGTCTCTTGTGTTCCGAGGCCATGTCTGTACATGCTAGGCTCGTCAAGTTTAACCCAAGTGTTCCGCGTGTGCAACATGGCTTGCACCCGTTGTATGTGAACGTGGAGTCTATCACACCCGATCATCACGGCGTGTCTCGAAACGACGAACTTTCGCAACGGTGCACACTCGGGGAGAACACAATTTATCTTGAAATTTAAGTGAGGGATCACCTTATAATGCTACCGTCGTCCTAAGCAAAATAAGATGCATAAAAGGATTAACATCACATGCAAATCATAAGTGACATGATATGGCCATGAACTTGTGCTTTTGATCTCCATCTCCAAAGCACCGGCATGATCTCCATCGTCACCGGCATGACACCATGATCTCCATCATCTTGATCTCTATCAACGTGTCGCCATGAGGTTGTCGCGCCGACTGTTGCTTCCACGACTATTGCTAACGTTTAGCGATAAAGTAAAGCATTACATAGCGCTTAATGATTGACACGCAGGTCATACAATAATTAAAGACAACTCTATGGCTCCTGCCAGTTGCCGTACTCATCGACATGCAAGTCGTGATATTCTATACGACACATGATCATCTCATACATCACATATATCTCATCATGTAATTGGCCATATCACATCACAACATACCCTGCAAAAACAAGTTAGACGTCCTCTAATTGTTGTTGCAAATTTTACGTGGCTGCTACGGGTTTGCAAGAACCGTTCTTACCTACGCAAAACCACAACGTGGTGTAGTGATTGCTTTTTGATCTTCTAAAAGAACCCTCTTCATTGAAATCGATTCAACTAAAGTGAGAGAGACAGACACCCGCTAGCCATATTTATGCAACGAAGTTACATGTCAGTTGAAGGAACCTGTCTCGCGTAAGTGTACGCGTAATGTCGGTCCGGGCCGCTTCATCTCACAGTACCGCCGAATCAAATATCAACTAGTAACGGCAAGCAATATGTATACACCCACGCCCACAACTCGTTTGTGTTCTACTCGAGATCTCATCTACGCATAGACCTGGCTCATGATGCCACTGTTGGGGAACGCTGCATGGGAAACAAAAAATTTCCTACACACACACAAGATCTATCCATGGTGATGAGCATCTACGAGAGGGAGAGTAAATCTACATACCCTTGTAGATCGCTAAGCGGAAGCGTTTAAGAAACGCGGTTGATGTAGTCGAACGTCTCCGCGATCCAAATCGCAAGTCGTCCCTCGATCCGATCACGAACTAGCGCCGAACGGACGGCACCTCCGCGTTCAACACACGTACGGCTTGATGACGCCTTCACCTCCTCGATCCAGCGAGCGATGGTGAAGTAGTGGTTGAGTTCCAGCAGCACGACGGCGTGGTGATGGTGGTGAGGAACAATCTCTGCAGGGCTTCGCCAAGCGCTACGGAGATTATGACGGAGGAACTAGAGGGTTAGGGTTGCCGCACACGGCTTGGGGAAATCTTGATGTGTTCCGGGTGCTAGCCCTGCCCCTCTATTTATATGTTGAGCCCTGGGGTCGAAACTTGGAAAAAGAGCCTCCCCAAAGTCGGTTTGGAACAAAAGGAAGAGTCCTTCTCGGATTCCAGTACCAAACGCCATGGTTCCCGGCGTCTGGCCCAGACGCCATGGGCCTCGGCGTCTGGCCCAGGGCCAGACGCCAGGGTTCCTGGCGTCTGGACCCTGCCCTCTGCAAAACTGCCTTTTGCTAACGCCCCGTGGGTCTCACCTCTTGGCCCAAACATATCGTCCAATATATCGATCTTTACCTCTCGGACATTCCGAGACTCCTCGTCATGTCCGTGATCTCATCCGGGACTCTGAACAACTTTCGGTCACCAACATAACAACTCAACTATACTTATATCGTCACCAAACGTTAAGTGTGTAGACCCTGCGGGTTCGAGAACTATGTAGACATGACCGAGACACCTCTACGGTCAATAACCAATAGCGGGACCTGGATGCCCATATTGGCTCCTACATATTCTACGAAGATCTTTATCGGTCGAACCTCTATGTCAAGGATTCAGTTAATCCCGTATGCTGTTCCCTTTGTTTATCGGTATGTTACTTGCCCGAGATTTGATCGTCGGTATCTCTATACCTAGTTCAATCTCGTTACCGGCAAGTCTCTTTACTCGTTCCGTAATACAAGATCTCGTGGCTAACACTTTAGTCACATTGCTTGCAAGGCTCATTGTGATGTTGTATTACCGAGTGGGCCCTGAGATACCTCTCCGTCACACAGAGTAACAAATCCCAGTCTTGATCCATGCCAACCCAACAGACACCCTCGGAGATACCTGTAGAGCACCTTTATAGTCACCCAGTTACGTTGCGACGTTTGATACACACAAGGTACTCCTCCGATGTCAGGGAGTTGCATGATCTCATGGTCATAGGAACAGATACTTGACATGCAGAAAACAATAGCAATAAACTGACACGATCAAATGCTACGTTCTTAGTTTGGGTCTTGTCCATCACATCATTCTCCTAATGATGTGATCCCGTTATCAAATGACATCTCATGTCAATGGCTAGGAAACCTTAACCATCTTTGATCAACGAGCTAGTCAACTAGAGGCTTACTAGGGACACGGTGTTGTTTATGTACCCACACATGTATTTGAGTTTCCAATCAATACAATTATAGCATGGATAATAAACGATTATCATGAACAAGGAAATATAATAATAACCAATTTATTATTGCCTCTAGGGCATATTTCCAACAGTCCGAGATGCAACTCGTGCCCGGAGAGCCCTTGGTATGGCTTTAGCTCCGTCAACCTCTCCGCCAGCTCCTTCGCTCTCCAGCAACCTGCCCTCCAACCCTAGTGCCTAAGTATCTGCGAGGTTCATGTTGCATGAGTTGTGGTAGTGCCAAGTGCTGTAAATTACCCTGAGTAGCAATAAAGTGTGGTTTTTGCAAGTTTGGCATTTTTTTCCTTGAGTAGTCTTATTTGCTCTTCTTTGGTTCTTCGGTGTCATACTACCTTCTCTATGGAAGTTGCTCATTAACTATCAGACACGAAGAGATAATGAGGATTGCAAGTACTTGGAGGTCAAGTTGAGCAGTGTGAAATTCTCAGGATCATATTGCCTGGAGGGAACATTTGGTTGAAAGCAAACAACATTCTGAATTGACTATCAGTGTCAAGTTTACGTCAGCGATGCAATTGTCATAGCAGTAATGGTTAAGCAAGCAGGAAGACCAGTAGTGTGCAAGGCCAGTCATATGTTTACAAATGAAATTCAAGAAGGATAGTCGGCCAACTTTTCCACAGGTAACCAACAAGCGGAGTTGTGAGGATCTATATATGTAGCAGCATGGCACAGCAAGAAACTTCTGGCATAAGTAACCCAGTTTTTCACTGCACGCCACCGGAGAAACTTACGAGGCAAGGCTCTTCGAGTCTTCCTCAGTATGATATATGGATGGCTTCCAGCCCAAGATACCATGTCTTCCTCGATAAGCTACCATGGGAAAACTTCCAGCACAAGATACCCTGTCTTCTTCGATAAGCTACCGTGGGAAAGCTTCCAGCATAAGGTACAGAATCTTCCTCGACAAGTAACCAGGAGGGAAAACTTTTGGGGAACGCTACCCAGCCTTCTTCCACACGCTATTCCGGCAGAAGCTTTGAGCACAAGGTACCCAGTCTTCCTCAGCAGGATACCCGATGGCTTCCAACACAAGCTATCCAATCTTCTTCAGCACGGTACCACAAACAGTTGGCAGCATTGGTATAAGTTAGCACACAGTGTATTGGCAGTACATTTCGAGAACCTAAGCCATAATCGTTCGGTCAGAAATATGAGCTGGTCAGGACACAAAAGTCGGCCTTGGGAAATCAGATGATCAGCTACACATGCTTCTATATACATGGTGGAGTATTGCCCGAATCATGATAGTCACTCGTACCGAAGCAACTATGCTGAAGCCGGGCTACCAAAGGGAGGTAAGGAATCCAACACCTGCATAAGTTATGCAAGTGAGCGAAGGCCAGTATAACCATCAACATGTTAGGAGGACTCACAAGCTTGGAACTACAATTTGGGCAGCGGACACCAAGGTACTTATGAACTTGGTATATGGTCCCGATGAACCCTTGCCTGCTTTTCTTGGAAACGGCACCACGCCCGTGTACTAAGCTATTTTTCGGCCGTTCGGGGTGGATGCCGACATTATATTTCTCTTTTCAACAATTGTCCTGTGTTCTGAGCTGTTTTTCGGCCGTCTCAGGCAGCTGTTGAGTTTCTTTTGGTAGCGGTGACTCTACGTTCTGAGCTGTTCTTCGGCCGTCTTAGGGAGCCGCTACATTCTTTTATCAACAGGGTCTCATGCTCTGAGCTGCTTTCCAGCCGTCTTGAGCCATGATTGAGTTATTCCAGTAAAGTCCTAGATCTGAGTTGTAAAGACCGTTCTGGTGGCCACTGGTTTATCTGCCGATTTTATGCAAGGGGTTCGGAGGACCATTGCCTTACCACTACAGCTTGTGAGATGAACAGCTTGTCAGATAAGTGTGACTGCACTAGGTTGAGGACCAGGCATGCTTGCCGAAATTTTGCACCTGATAACACATATGGTCATATGAAGAGTTGAAGATACGTGACTAATTTCCTGTGGCACAGGAATCCGGAAAGAGAACAATAAAGAAGAGCAAGATTGGAGATGTAAGTATGATGATCATTACATAAATCACATGATACGAATACCTAAGATGGGCTGATTTTTCATCAATCATCATGAATACACCACCAAGTGGTCCGTTTCGCTCTGTATGGAAGGATTTCATATCAGGCATCGCAAGACTTATGGATATCTCGACAGGATGGGCACTTGCAATGCTACACAACAATTTCGGATCACAGACCCACGCAGGTGCTACCCTATCATGAGCAAGGTTGGTCTACCAGAACCACCATCAGTCAAGGTATTACTATAAAGTATTACTCCTTTGGACATGACGAGCATCAGTCAAATTGTCAATACAGAATGGAGACAAAACAGTCAGCTCAGAGGATTCAGCCACCCTGCAAGTAGTCAGACCCCACCCGGAAAAACATTGTGATTTTCAGCGTTGTAACTCGGTACCATAACCTGTTGGGTTGTGTCCGGTAAGGAAAGTTGTTCATAATCCTTATTGGTACCAGACGGGAGCAGGACATGCTCATCAAATATCGTTCCCGGACTTATGGGAAGGTGACTTACTCCAGTCAGGAAAATATGCCGGATGAACCAGTAGACATGGTAATAATGAAGTCAACATAATGTCGGATATGCGAGGAAAGATCTATCAGAATGTGGGTGCGGTAAAGCAAACCACCCCAGAGTAAGAAAGTCAGGTCCTATGAGATTCGTGGGAAAGCATTATACCAACAAAAAGGATACCCGAGTTGGAACTGGTTTTTTTCCTTAAAGACAGAATATTCATACTGGTTCCCTGAGCAACCAAATCTCGAGGACGAGATTTATCCTAAGGGGGCTAGGTTTGTGACACCCTGGTTTTCTCAGCTTTTCTTTTCAAAATTTATTTGGAATTTGGCTTGGATTTGTTTCTGAATGGCTCTATGGACTTAAAACTTGGGAATATTTTCTTGATTTTCTTTCCCAAGTGACCCAGGCTCTCAAAAACTTCTCTCAAGTCATGTCACTTCCACTCTTGCTCAATCTCAATTTTATTCCAATCTAATATTCCTTTTTCCATTAAAGGAATAACCCTTTGAGCTCTAGGTTGTGAAGCAACCTATATTTCTGTACTTCCAAACATCCCAAGAAAATTCTCATAAATCCTTTGCACCATGTGAACCTTGGATATGTGAAAATATTCAAGATTTACTCCTCATGGTGAGCACAGCATCCAATCTTTGATTCTGGTCATAATTTCAGTTTGTGAGGCAACTATATTTTATATTGCTTCAAAAATTCTGAAATTAATCCTGGACATTCTCCTACCCATATTATCATTCTCCACAAATTTTGGGCTCATTTCATTCAGCCAATTTCTCCACAAAATTCCTCCAAGTTTCGGTCCAGTGGGAAGTGTTGTGCAGGAAGTACCCTGTACACTAACCCAATTGGACTGAAATTTTTATGGCATGTTGGCATCCTCAAATCACCCACAAATACCAAGTTTCAACTCTAGGAACCCATCCAAGTGAGTGCAACATCCCCTGCAAGATTTCTGGACCAGAGAGGCAGTTGTGAAGCAACCATGCTCTACACTGATCCATTTGGTCTGAATTTTTCCCAGCATGTGCACCTTCCTACTGCATTCCAGAATGGCAAACTTTCACTCCCAAAGCCCTAGCCATTTCTCCCCAACTTGCAGCACAACTTTCTGTCCAGAAACTTTCATGGAAGCTATCCAGCTGTCCTAGTCAGCTCTTGACAAACCAAAGGCACAGGAAGGACTCAGGTTGAGAGGACTACCGCGTAGACATGGTCGTTTGGGACAGAGTGCGCCGCGTGCGCCAGTGCACGCGGTGGCCACGCATCTGGCCGAGCCAAAACCGTGCTCTGCACGTCGACCGCGTCGGACGCGACTACTCCGGCCACTTCGCGATGCCTCTCCTTGTCCAAATGTGCCGACTGCGTCGCCGCCGTCCACCTGGCCCGCCTGGAACCCTCTCCCCTCCGGCGAAGCTCGCAGGCAAACACGGCCAAGCTCCACTGCTGCGCACCATACGGGCACTGTGGCCTAGCTGGCTGGCGTCTTCTGCCTCGAGCCATCGTCGTCGCATTGACTTCTCCCACCCCTCTCGTCACCTCAGCCCACGCCGCGATGGCCAGCTCGCCGTCCTCGCCCGGCCAGCTCAACCGTGGCGGGATCCGGCTCGGCCACCCCTCGTCCGCCTATAAAAGGCCCCGCCCGGCCTCTCCATCCCTCACCACTCCACTCCTCTCCCTCTCAATTGCCACCAGCAGCGCCAGGGCAGGCCGGAGAGCCCTCCTTCTCCGTTTCTGGCGAAGAGCTCCGCCACTCTGCCCCAGCTCCGTCCGCTCGCCTCCGTCCACCCCAGGCCCAGCTGAGACAACCAGTGAGCTCGTGAAGCTCCACTGACCATCCCCAGCCCTTCCTCTGCTTGAGTGCTCGCCGGAGTCGCTGGATCCGTCGACCCCCGAAGCACGCCGCCGCCTGAGACGAAGGGGGCGACGCCGTCCGGCCATCTCCCGATGAGATACGGGTACAGGAGTGCTCGTCAGTGTCTGCCCGATCCATCCCCGCCGTCCCCGAAGCTCGCCGCCGTCGCTATCGCCGGCAACCCTCGCCGGTGAGTCGCCCTGCTTCTGTTCCTCCCTCTCCTCTTCAAATATGACAGGCGAACCCCACCTCTCGGCGACTCCACGTGCGCCCGAACCGGTATGTAAGTGGAGGCACCCGGCTGGTTTACGCCTTCGACGTGGCCTCCCCTGGGTTTTTCTGTTTTTCAGTTAAATTCAAATAATTCCAGAAACTTTCACTGAACTTTGACCATCAATATCTTTTAAACCATAAGTCCAAATGAGTTCATTCTTTTTGCATTATTTTTCTTATGAGCTCCTCTTTCTGCTGTAAAAATTTGGTATATTTCTTTGATGTCTAGAATTTCTGGTCAAAAGAAAATGCTTTGTGTGGTATTTGAAAATGCTTTCAAAAATGCTGTTCATATTGTTTTGCCTAGTTGGTGAAGGCCAGGAGTACTCCCACACTCTATTGGTGCAAGGCAATCCACAACTCTCATTTGCATAATTGCATTGCAATATCATGGCTTAATTATTTATTTTAATGCCAAATATGAATTATTTATGAATGGATTAATTCATGTAATACTTTGAGGATCTTGGATAAGTTACTGTCATGATGATGATGGGATTATAGGATAATAGTAGATTTCTAGATTTATGTGGTAAAAATGCTGTTGGACTGTGAGATTACCGTCTATGATTATTTTGTGATTCCGCCGGTACTGCATATATTGGATCAGTAGTACAAGATGATCAAATTTCTCATTGGATTTCTAGTTGGTTATTGTGATAACCTAGATTACTTGTATATCGGAGTGTCAGTGATGACTATGATTACTCGGGGATAAATTCCTTCTTCGTTGATCAAGTGCCACTGAACCGAACTTTCCAGTGCAGCCACACCTGCCGGAATGGGACATCCTTGGCTTGGTCTAACAGCGTGCTCTTTTATCGATACCACCAAAGAGGGGAGGTTATGCGTACGTGCTGCCCTGATCAGGTAGACGATGATAACCTTGTGAGCCCAGTTTGGTTTTTGAGCTCAGGTCCCCGTTTGGGACAGTTGGTTGGCCACGATGGTGGCAGGTGTCAAGAGTGACACAGGGGCCACCCAGGGCAGGACTCCGGGGGAGGATGACTGCCGGTGGTACGATGGAGGGGTCACGGGTTAGGCAAGTTTCGTTGGAGCAACACCGGTCCACCTGGAAGGGAAGTGTACTGAGGTACGGGACCAGGAGCTTCATAGTGTGGGTAAAGTGCACAACCTCTGCAGAGTGTAAGAATCTATTCGAATAGCCGATACCACGGTATTGGACACAGTTCGTATTAAGTCACACTGTCTGATCAACACCAATGAGGGAATGACGTGTTAATGATGGAAGAACTCGTCCCAGTGTAGTTAAGTGACCGATTATTGAGGACCCCTGGTAACTGTTGAGGATGATTCTCGGGGATGATTGTCAGAAGTTCTTAAGGTGACATGGGTTGGTCACGAGAGCAAGTGGTTCAATTATGTGGCTCAGGACAAAGTGGTTTCATAGTAGTAGCAAGGTTGATATTTGTAGCAACAACATGTTATTATTTTCTTCCACCCTTTTAGTAACATCTAAATCTGATTTAGTCATGATTGCTATGACATTGTTATGCCTTGATGCTCTTGATTGTTGCGAGCTTGCGAGTACATTCAAAGTACTCACTTGGCGTGTCATGCCAGTTTGCAGGTGCTGCCATGTTTGCATAGTGGAGATGTTCGAGTTGCGAGCTAGGATGTGTCCCAGCCAGAGTCCCTGCGGAGTGGAGTCCATTTTGATGCTGTAATTCTACTGCTAGGATTCGAGCCACTGCTAGCATAGAACTTTTATAGCAAGCATAGCTTTGTCGAGGCAACCCTTTGTAATATCTCAAACCCTTGTACTCCAACTATTTGTAATAAAGAGCCGATTTGTTCTATGCCAAGCAGTGTCGTATTCCAGAAGACTTGATCTATGGGCTATAATACGGGGTGCTCCGGTGACTCTGAGCCGGGGTGCCACAGCAATTAAAGAACTTAACTATGATTTTAAACTTGGCGGTGAAAAGAGGTTATTTGATATTAGCTCTCTAGATGAATGGAGAACCCAAGCTTATGAAAATGCCAAGTTGTTTAAAGAAAAAGTCAAAAGATGGCATGATAAGAGAATTCAAAAACGGGAATTCAACATAGGTGATCATGTTCTATTATACAATTCTCGTTTAAGATTTTTTGCAGGAAACCTTCTCTCTAAATGGGAAGGACCGTATATCATCGAAGAAGTTTATCGCTCCAGAGCCATTAAAATAAACAACTCCAAAGGCAATAATCCGAGAGTGGTTAATGGGAAAGAGTTAAACATTATATCTCAGGTATGCCCATTAATGTTCAAACTAATATTATGGAAACAATTACACCAGAAGAGCACATAGAAGAAATCTTTCGGAATGCTCCAGAAGCCTGAAAAGGGGTAGGTATGTGATACGGTAAGTAATCCGACTCCAAAAATTCCATAAAAATTATTTCTGTCAGTTTTGGAATATTAGAAAAATTACAAAAATAAGAAACGGCCGAGAGGACCCACAGGGTGCTCACAAGGCAACAGGGCACGCCCTGATGCCTTGTGGGCCCCACGTGTGCCTTCCCGACTCCGTTTTCTTCCGGTATGCTTGTTTTGCAAGATAAAAATTCTTTATATATACTCCCATATGTTTTGACCACCGTATCGCAAGTTTCTCCTCTGTTCTTGTTTCGGGCTATTTTCTGACAGATCTAGATCGTCATGGCTCCGCGGAAGCTCCGCACCAAGCACCGGATTGTTCAACCTTCACCCGGGAAACGTCCGTTCAGTGCAGTATATTATGAGTGGTCGTCCGGAGAGGAGGATGCGGCTATGGAGGAGGAGCCCGGGAAGTTCATGGAGGATCGGATTCAAGGAACTGAAGATCGAGCCACACACACAGAGGAGATAACAAAAAAGGGAGACATATTACAAACTCTTCATCACAACCTCTCTTTGTCTGAAATTAATGCATTAAAGGCTGTTGAAGCAATTTGTGCCCAAAATACTTCGCTCACTCATGAGGCTATTTTGTTGGAAGAGCAAAATCTTCCCCTTCGGAGAATCAATAGCAATCTGGAGTACTTGTTGAAGCTGAAGGACAAGCCTACCGCATCATCACCACCATCACCCAAGAAGGAGACTTAAGTACACGGGTATGGGCACTCCCCTTGGCTTGTGCCAATCTTGGGGGAGGCGCCCCGGTATCGTATCACCATCACTTTTTATCATCATTATCTATCTTAGTTTGATCCTTAGTTATTTAGTGATTTAGAGGAATAAAATTTTAGTATGATCTAGCTTTGAGTGTTTTCTTTGTGATCCATCTATCTATGTAATCGAGTGTGAGAGATATATAATAAAGAGTAGTTTGCTTTTTCTTATTTACTTTTACGTTTCAATCAAAAGAAAAAAAAAGAGAAAGAAAAAAGGATCATATGCTAATCCCATGGGGAGTGATGACTTCACATAAAAGAAGTATAATTGATAAAACATGTTGGAAGTTGACAAACATAGCATTGGTCATTGTAGCAATTGATGAAAAAGTAATAAAGGAAGAGAGGTCCCACATATAAATACACTATCTTGGACATCTTTTATGATTGTGAGCCCCCATCAAATATTCTATGTCAATTAGTTGACGTTGGACAAGGAAGACATCGTAATGGGTTATGTTTGCTTATATTCACATAGAAGTTATATTGTTTTGGAAACTCTAACATGTGGTGTTTGCCCCCTTATCTTTGCTAGCCAAAAATACGCACCAAGTAGAGATACTACTTGTGCATCCAAAACCTTAAACCCAGTTTCATGCCATGAGAGTCCACCATATCTAAATATGGATTGAATAAGATCCTTCAAGTAAGTTGTCATCGGTGCAAAAGCAATAAAAATTGCTCCTAAATATGTATGAACTTTTATTGTAAGGGAAAATAAGCTTTGTACGATCTTGTGATGGTGGAGCAATAAAGGCGACGGACTGCATAATAAAGGTCGCTATCACAAGGGGCAATATAAAGTGACGTTCCTTTACATTAAGAACTTGCACATCCAAAAGCAAAAAGTGCATGACAACCTCTGCTTCCCTCTGTGAAGGGCCTATCTTCTACTTTATGTATTAACTTTCATGCAAGAGTCAATAGTATTCTCTTCTATTCCGTTTTTATTTTCTCTTTTGGTAAACATCATGTGGTGGGGATTGATCCATGCATATATATCCAGTTGAATGTAGGTGATCATGAGTTATTATTGATGACATTACCTTCGAGGTAAATACGTTGGGAGGCGAAATTATAAGCCCCTATCTTTCTATGTGTTCGACTAAAACTTTTGCTCCATAAGTATGACGTGAGTGTCAGCAATCATAGAAGACTAAATGATAGTTGAGTATGTGAACTTGCTAAACAAAGCTCTTACATAGACTCTTTCTGATAATATAATGAATTTCAATTGCTTCAGTGACTGAGATCATAGTTTGTTAGTTTTCAATTTGGTTTATGGTTCATACTTTAACTGGTGGATGAATTGTCACTTTTTCATGAGGAGTTTTATGATGATATATTGCTGTTATAATAAAGATCATGATGCTCCATGTCCGTATTTTATTTTTATCGACACCTCTCTCTCTAAACATGTGGTCATGATTGTCGATTTCGGTTTTTCGCTTGAGGACAAGCGAGGTCTAAGCTTGGGGGAGTTGATACGTCCAATTTGCATCATGATTTCCTACTATTATTTATTATGTTTTTGATCATTATTAAACTTTATGATGCAATTCTCATGCCTTTTCTCTCTTAATTTGCAAGGTTTACATGAAGAGGGAGAATACCGGCAGCTGGAATTCTGAACCTGAAATAGCCACATCAGAGATACCTATTCTACAGAGCTCCAATTGACCTAAAACTTCACGGAGATTTTTTATTGAACATATAAAAAATACTAGAGAAAAGAAATACCAGAGGGGACCCACCAGTTGCCCACAAGGCAACAGGGCGCGGCCCCCCCGGGGCGCGCCCTGATGCCTTGTGGGTCCCCTGGCTGGCGTATGGCCCCCTCCTTCTGCTATATAGGCTCTTTTACCCTAAAAAATAGAGAGAAGACTTTCGAGGCGAAGCGTCGCCATCTCGAGGCGGAACCTGGGCAGGAGCACTTTTGCTCTCCGGTGGAGCGATTCCACCGGGGATACTTCCCTCCGGGAGGGGGAAATCGAAGCCATCGACAGCTCCAACGATCCTCTCATCATGGGAGGACCAATCTTCATCAACATCTTCACCAGCACCATCTCATCTCAAACCCTAGTTCATCTCTTGTATTCAATATTTGTCTCAAAACCTCAGATTGGTACCTATGGGTTGCTAGTAGTGTTGATTACATCTTGTAGTTGATGCTAGTTGGTTTATTTGGTGGAAGATTATATGTTCAGATCCTTAATGCTATTCAATACCCCTCTGATCTTGAACATGAATATGATTTGTGAGTAGTTACTTTTGTTCTTGAGGACATGGGAGAAGTCTTGATGCTATGTATGTTGCGCTTCCTTTAGTGGTGTCGTGTGAACGTCGACTACATGACACTTCACCATCTTTGGGCCTTAGGGAAGGCATTGTGGAGTAGTAATTAGATGATGGGTTGCTAGAGTGACAGAAGCTTAAACCCTAGTTTATGCGCTATTCCATAAGGGGATGATTTGGATCCATATGTTTCATGCTATGGTTAGAGTTATCTTAATTCTTCTTTCGTAGTTGCGGATGCTTGCGAGAGGGGGTAATCATAAGTGGGAGGCTTGTTCAAGTAAGAATAGCACCCAAGCACCGGTCCACCCACATATCAAATTATCAAAGTAGCGAACGCGAATCAAACAAACATGATCAAAGTGACTAGATGAAATTCCCATGTGTCCTCAAGAACGCTTTGCTTATTATACGAGTTCGTTCCGGCTTGTACTTTGCTACAAAAAGGATTGGGCCACCTTGCTGCACTTTTGTTACCGTTACTAGTTGTTACTTGTTACGAATTATCTTGCTATCAAAACTATCTGTTACCGCTACTTTCAGTACTTGCAGAGAATACCTTGCTGAAATCCGCTTGTCATTTCCTTCTGCTCCTCGTTGGGTTCGACACTCTTACTTATCGAAAGGACTACGATTGATCCCCTATACTTGTGGGTCATCAGTGCTCATCGGCACGGGGCTCCGGCGGTACCTCCCCGCCAGGGATGCGCACCTTCAGATCCGCGGGCATGGACAGGTCGTCCTTGTAACCCTTGATCTCACCCTCCGTTACCAAGGACGGGAACCACTTTCCTATGGATGTGGGCAGGGCGCGCCCAGGCTTCGCTCCCCTCTTAGGGGCGGCCCTCTTCCGCTTTCCGCCGACAGGCCTGGAGGGCAACTCCAAGCCGGAAACCCTCCTGCCTCTCTCGCTCCTTGTCTTGGCCATCGGCAGCAGGGGAGCAGGGGCAACAAGAAAGAAGTGGCAGCGTGGTGGAAGGGTCGAGACGGGCAAAGAGGTGAGAGCTAGAATCAGATAGGGTTTTGAAACCCTCATATTCCCTCTCCTTATAAAACGCCCGGACCCGAGGCGCCGTCCACCCACAGCGGAACGGACCGCTATTTTCGTCACCTTGGGAGAGTTTCTCTCTTTTTCCTCCTTTTTTTGCAGATGATAAAGGCGATAATCACGGCCGGTCCCCACTTAAAGCTCATGGTGCGACCACCAAACGCGTCGGCTCGGCGTCTAACTAAAAGAGGCCCGATTCTTCAAGTGAGTCCGACTCGGAGGCCATCTGGGCTCTCCAAGGACAGGCAATGAAGGAGACCGCCGGAGGTCTCGTGACCTTTGCTGCGACCTCCATTACGCTCGGGGGCTACTGACGGGGTCCTGTACCGGGGATCACCAACACCAAGGAGCCCGGCCTCGTCACCTATAAGGGGGCCCAGCAGGCCCATGGAGAGATGCTAACCCTAGGAGACCAGAAGACCTTCTTGACGCCCAAGGCTAGAGGGCAGCGGCGACCCAGATCGCATCCTACATGTAGAACCTAGACTTCTCCTGTCTATATAAAGGGAGGTCTAGGGTTCCCTTGATCCATCTATCATCAGATAGGAGAAACTCTCGGTAGCAAACATCATACACCATTGTAACCCCTCGCACGAGGTATCCCTCCATTATGAATAACCAAAACCAGCAGGACGTAGGGTATTACTCTCCAGAGGCCCGAACTTGGATAAACCCCTCGTGTGACCTCCGATCCATGACTTCCAGCTGTGCTTGGACCCCTACCGAGGGATTTGACGGAAATCTGCCATGTCACTGTAGTCATTAAACGCCCAAAGCTCTTGTCTAGCTTTATTATCTTAATTATCGAGGCAACCCCACATGACGGATAGGGCCTGCGGTAGGACAACTGATTCTTGATGCATGACTCATGCCGGTCAAGATGTTATTTGGACACATCCCCCACTTCGATCCGTAACAAGCACATCTCGATGGGTGACTTCCAGTGCACAAATTAATATCCTATTTGATCCCAGCGCAAATGCTAGGTTGTAAGCATAAGACCTCATACCCGTACCTCTTTTTATTATAAGTGTTTGAATCACTATTTCCCTTGCTAGAGACCATCACTTCAAGGGAATCTTCCTCTCGTGGGTTCGATAACCCAGGGTCACCTCTGGGGAAATAGGTGCGGGATACTCTTTGTTCCAATACCGGATCAATAAAAGGAGGTATCAAGCCCTTGTTCTGGCACCATTGCCAGGTAGGAATTTAGTATTCCTAGTCTTTGTGTTTAGAGTTTTTGTTAAAGTTAATTTTCAGTTTTTGTTATTACTTTTCAGTTTTGATTTTAAATTTTATTTTTGTTGCAAGTCTTGTCAATTGAAGAACCAAAGGATTACTATGGCTTGTAATCTTGGGAGTTTTGCTACTCCCAGCAACAACTTCATGCGTGAACCTATAGCATAGCCTGAGGTAGCAGCCGCTGAGTATGAGATTAAACCGAACTTATTTTCCATGGTTCAACAGGACTAATTTGGAGGCTCTGCTTCTGAGGATGCCGGTATGCACTTACACAATTTCACTGAATTCTGCAACATGACACGCATAAAGGATTATGATCCTGGCACTCTGAAATTGCGTCTATTTCCTTTCTCTTTGAGAGGAAAAGCTAAGGAATAGCTTCTTGCACTACCTAAGGGCAGTATTACTTCTTGGGTAGATTGTTGCAGTAAATTTTTATCTAAGTTTTGTCCATCTACAAAGATTATGCAATTACGTTCTCAGATTATAGGTTTCAAGCAGGAGGAACATGAGCCACTAGCGCTTGCCTGGGATAGAATGAAGGAAACTATAAGAAACTGTCCCAATCATGGAATGGAGGAGTGGTTAATCCTTCATATGTTTTATAATGGCTTGAATCATATGTCAAAAACTATGCTTGATACAGCTGCAGGAGGAACAATCATGGGAAAGCCCATAGAAGATGTCAAGAAATTACTAGATGATATGCAAGAGAACCATGCCCAATGGCATGTTGAAAGAACCACCACCAAAAGGGTGAATGCCATGGAAGAAAGTAACATGGAGTTGACAGCCAAGCTTGAAGAACTTATCTCCGTGATAAAAGGTAAAGAAGAGGTAAACGTAAATGCCATCACTAATGAAGAAACTAGTGATGTGAATTATATTACTCATAATAGCTACAATCCTAATTGGAAAAATAACGGCTATGCTCCTAGACTTCCTTATCCTAGTAATGGAGGAGCATCCAACAATTTTAATGGAGCTAACGGTAGCAATAGAAATACTCTGGAAGAAACTCTTAGAAAAATTATTGCTAGTCAAACTGAGTAGAATGAAAACTTCAAGAATACCTTGAAGAATCATGATAACTTACTTGGTCAATTGACCATTAAGGTTGTTGGATTAACGAATGATGTGCAGGTACTTGAAGGAAGATCCAAGAATATGGAAGCACAAGTGGCTAAAATAGCAGAGAGCCAAACACTAATTTTGGCTAAGTTTGCAGGTAAACCGGAGCCTAACCCGGTTGAAGAAGTTAAAATGGTGAGAAGCAATGAAGAGAAGGCTGAAGTACTTGACACAAGCCATGTGCCAGAGTACAATTATACCATTGCAGTATTTGTGAAAATGATATCCATGAAGTATCCACTACCGGAGGTAACTAATAACGAAGCATATAATGTCTTTGTTAAACAAGTTGCAGCCAAGGTATGTGAACTTGATGATGAAAGGAAAAGGCTCTACAGTAAGTTACCAGCTAAGCAAGAAGATGCTTTTGAACCTACTATAGAAATTGAGATAGGATTGAATAAATTCAGTATCTTATGTGATCTAGGGGCAAGTGTTTCCACTATCCCCAAATCTGTTTATGATAGTCTCAATCTCGGTCCTTATGCTAATACCGAAATCATTTTGAATATGGCTAATTCTACTTTTACTCAGGCAGTAGGCATTAAGCATGGTATTATAGTTCAAATTAATGACTGCCCTGTCCTGATTGATCTTGTCATAGTAGATATGCCTGAAGATCCAATTGCTCCTATAATTCTCGGTAGACCTTTTCTAAGGTCTATCAAAGCTATGATAAATGTGTTTGAGGGAAATGTTAGATTTGATTTACCAGCTAAAGATCCTTTTGTGAGACATTTCCCCAGGAAAAAGAAAATGAAGACCTACTCAGGAGAAGGCATCATCGTGAATGCCAGAAGCTATGGTCTCGGTGTGTTTGCACCACCTTGATCACCACTACGGTCGAGCTAACCGACCGAAAACAAGCGCTTCGTGGGAGGCAACCCATGCGAACAAAGTAGACAAGTAAGTTTTTATTTTTGTTTCAATAAAAGAGCCTATATGAAGAAGTAAGTTTGGAAGAGTTGTTCTAGTGAAGGCTTTGCGATGTGTGATACGTCCAATTTCCATCATGATTTCCTACTGTTATTTATAACGTATTTGATCATTATTTCACTTTATGATGCAACTCTTATGCCTTTTCTCTCTTAATTTGCAAGATTTATATGAAGAGGGAGAATACCGGCAGCTAGAATTCTGGACCTGAAATAGCTACATCAGAGATACCTATCCTACAGAGCTCCAATTGAATTGAAATTTCATGAAGATTTTTTATTGAATATATAAAAAATACTGGAGGAAAGAGATACTGGAGGGGACCCACCAGTTGCCCACAAGGCAACAAGGCACCCCCCTGGGCGCGCCCTGATGCCTTGTGGGGCCCCTGGCTGGCCTCTGGCCCCCTCCTTCAGCTATATAAGGTCTTTTCCCTAAAAAAATTAATTAGAAGACTTTCGGGACGAATCGCCGCCATCTCAAGGTGGAACCTGGGCAGGAGCTATTTTGCTCTCCGGCAGAGCGATTCTGCCGGGGATACTTCCCTCCGGGAGGGGGAAATCGAAGCCATCGACATCACCAACGATCCTCTCATCGTGGGAGGACCAATCTTCATCAACATCTTCACCAGCACCATCTCATCTCTAACCCTAGTTCATCTCTTGTATTCAATCTTTGTCTCAAAACCTTAGATTGGTGCCTGTGGGTTGCTAGTAGTCTTGATTACATCTTGTAGTTGATGCTAGTTGGTTTATTTGGTGGAAGATTATATGTTCAGATCCTTAATGATATTCAATACCCCTCTGATCTTGAACATGATTATGATTTGTGAGTAGTTACTTTTGTTCTTGAGGACATGGGAGAAGTCTTGTCATAAGTAATCATGTGAATTTGGTATTCGTTCGATATTTTGATGATATGTATGTTGTTGCTTCCTTTAGTGGTGTCGTGTGAACGTCGACTACATGACACTTCACCATCTTTGGGCCTAAGGGAAGGCATTGTGGAGTAGTAATTAGATGATGGGTTGCTAGAGTGACAGAAGCTTAAACCCTAGTTTATGCGCTATTCCGTAAGGGGCTGATTTGGATCCATATGTTTCATGCTATGGTTAGAGTTATCTTAATTCTTCTTTCGTAGTTGCGGATGCTTGCGAGAGGGGGTAATCATAAGTGAGAGGCTCGTTCAAGTAAGAACAGCACCCAAGCACCGGTCCACCCACATATCAAATTATCAAAGTAGCGAACGCAAATCAAACAAACATGATGATAGTGACTAGATGAAATTACCATGTGTCCTCGAGAACGCTTTGCTTATTATACGAGTTCGTTCCGGCTTATCCTTTGCTATAAAAAGGATTGGGCCACCTTGCTGCACTTTTGTTACCGTTACTACTTGTTACTTGTTACGAATTATCTAGCTACCAAACTATCTGTTACCTACAATTTCTGTGCTTGCAGAGAATACCTTGCTGAAAACCGCTTGTCATTTCCTTCTGCTCCTCGTTGGGTTCGACACTCTCACTTATCGAAAAGACTACGATTGATCCCCTATACTTGTGGGTCATCAAGACTCTTTTCTGGCGCCGTTGCCAGGGAGTGAAGCGCCTTTGGTGAGTGGAATGTGGTAAGTAAACATTGATATTACGTGCTGAAATTTACTGTTACTTGTCACTATGGAAAGTAATCCTTTGAGGGGCTTGTTCGTGGTATCTTCACCTCGACCGAAAGCATTGAGAGTTGCTCCTCAACCTACTGAACCTACTGAGAATATTTATTATGAAATTCCTTTGGGTATGATAGAGAAACTGCTAGCTAATCCTTATGTAGGAGATGGAATGGTGCATCCTGACATGCACTTGATATATGTGGATGAAATTTGTGGATTGTTTAAGCTTGCAGGTTTATCCGGAGATGGAGTTAAGAAGAAAGTATTCACTTTATCTTTGGAGAGAAAGGCATTGACATGGAATAGGCTATGTGATGATACTGAAACATGGGATTGGAACCAGTTGAAGCTGGAATTCCACCAGAAATTTTATCCTATGCATTTGGTTCATCGTGATCGGAATTATATATATAATTTTTGGCCTCGTGAAGGAGAAAGTATCGCTCAAGCTTGGGGGAGGCTTAAGTATATGTTGCATACATGCCCTAATCATAAGCTCTCAAGAGAAATAATTATTCAAAACTTTTATGCTCGGCTTTCTCATAATGATCAATCCATGCTCGATACTTCTTCTGTTGGTTCCTTTATGAAGAGAACTATTGAATTCAGATGGGATCTTCTGGAAAGAATTAAACGTAACTCTGAAGATTGGGAAATCGACAAAGGTAAACTGTCGGGTATAAATCTTGAGTTTGATTGTGTTAAATCTTTTATGGAAACTGATGCTTTTCATAAGTTTAGTACTAAATATGGAGTTGACTCTGAGATAGTAGCTACCTTTTGTGAATCTTTTGCTGCTCATGTTGATCTCCCTAAAGAGAAATGGTTTAAATATCATCCACCTATCGAATTAAATGAAGAACATGTTAGTGTTAAAGAAGAAACAATTGTTTACAATGTTGATCCAGTTGTGCCTACTGCTTATATTGAGAAACCTCCTTTCCCTGTTAGGATTAAGGAACATGTTAAAGCTTCAACTGTGGTTAACAAAAGTAATATAAGAACACCTAGACCCTCTGAACAAATTAAAGTTGAACCTAATATTGCAATGGTTAAAGATCTTTTGGTTGATGATATTGATGGGCATGTTATTTATTTTTATGATGAGGCTGCCAGAATTGCTAAACCTGTTAGAAATGAACGAGATATGTTAGACAAGAACAAGCCCGTAGTTGGCATGCCTGTTGTTTCTGTTAAACATAATTTGCCTAATGAAACTTTGGGAGATCCTCTTCCACCGAAGAGTGATCATGTGTTTGAATTAAAGCAATTACCTGAAACACTTAAGTATGCTTACCTTGATGAAAAGAAGATATATCTAGTTATTATTAGTGCTAACCTTTTAGAGCATGAAGAAAAGAGATTACTTAAAACTCTGAAGAAGCACCGTGTCTCTATTGGATATACTCTCGATGATCTTAAGGGCATTAGTCCCACCTTATGTCAGCATAAAATTCATATGGAGCCAGACGCTACACCCATTGTTGATCATCAAAGAAGGTTGAATCCTAAAATGAAGGATGTGGTAAGAACTGAAATATTAAAGCTTCTTGAGGCAGGTATAATTTATCCCATAGCTGATAGTAGATGGGTAAGTCCTGTTCATTGTGTTCCTAAGAAAGGAGGTATTACCGTTGTTCCTAATGATAAAAATGAACTTATTCCACAAAGAATTGTAACTGGTTATAGGATGGTAATTGATTTTAGAAAATAAAACAAAGCTACTAGGAAAGATCATTACCCCTTGCCTTTTATTGATCAAATGTAAGAAAGATTATCTAAGCATACACACTTTTGCTTCCTAGATGGTTATTCTGGTTTTTCTCAAATACCTGTTTCACCTGAAGATCAAGAGAAAACCACCTTTACTTGTCCTTTTGAAACTTATGCTTATCGTCGTATACCTTTTGGTTTATGTAATGCACCTGCTACCTTTCAAAGATGTATGACTGCTATATTCTCTGACTTTTGTGAAAAGATTATTGAGGTTTTCATGGATGATTTCTCCATTTACGGAACTTCTTTTGACGATTGCTTGAGCAACCTTGATCGAGTTTTGCAGAGATGTGAAGAAACTAATCTTGTCTTGAACTGGGAGAAGTGCCACTTTATGGTGAATGAAGGCATAGTCCTTGGGCATAAAATTTCTGAAAGAGGTATTGAAGTTGATAAAGCTAAAGTTGATGCTATTGAGAAAATGCCATGTACTAAAGATATCAAAGGTATAAGAAATTTCCTCGGTCATGCTGGTTTCTATAGAAGGTTTATAAAAGACTTCTCTAAAATTTCTAGGCCTCTTACTAATCTCTTGCAAAAAGATGTTCCTTTTGTTTTTTATGATGATTGTGTAGAAGCCTTTGAAATACTTAAGAAAGCCTTAATTTCTGCACCTATTGTTCAACCACCTGATTGGAACCTACCCTTTGAAATTATGTGTGATGCTAGTGATTATGCTGTTGGTGCTGTTCTAGGACAAAGAGTTGATAAGAAATTGAATGTTATTCATTATGCTAGTAAAACCCTAGACAGTGCTCAAAGGAATTATGCTACTACTAAGAAAGAATTTTTAGCAGTTGTGTTCGCATGTGATAAATTCAGATCTTATATTATTGATTCCAAAGTTACTATTCACACTAATCATGCTGCTATTAAATATCTTATGGAAAAGAAAGATGCTAAACCTAGACTAATTAGGTGGGTTCTTTTGCTACAAGAATTTGATTTGCATATTATTGATAGAAAGGGAGCTGAGAATCCCGTAGCAGATAATTTGTCTAGAATGGAAAATGTTCTTGATGACCCACTTCCAATTAATGATGACTTCCCTGATGAACAATTAGTTGTGATAAATGCTTCTCGTAACACTCCTTGGTATGCAGACTATGCTAATTACATTGTTGCTAAATATATACCACCTAGCTTCACAAACCAACAAAAGAAAAAGTTCTTCTTTGATTTAAGGCATTACTTTTGGGATGACCCACATTTATATAAGGAAGGAGTAGATGGGATTATTAGACGTTGTATACCTGAGCATGAATAGGAACAAATCCTACGGAAGTGTCACTCCGAGGCATATGGAGGACACCATGTGGGAGACAGAACTGCACACAAGGTATTACAATCTGGTTTTTATTGGCCTACTCTCTTCAAGGATGCACGTAAGTTTATCCTTTCTTGTGATGAATGTCAAAGAATTGGTAATGTTGGTAGACGTCAGGAAATGCCTATGAATTATTCACTTGTTATTGAACCATTTGATGTTTGGGGTTTTTATTATATGGGACCTTTTCCTAAATCCAATGGGTATACTCATATTCTAGTTGCTGTTGATTACATTACTAAGTGGATAGAAGCTATTCCAACTAGTAGTGCTGATCACAACACTTCCATCAAAATGCTTAAAGAAGTTATTTTCCCGAGGTTTGGAGTCTCTAGATATTTAATGACTGATGGTGGTTCGCATTTTATTCATGGTGCTTTCCGTAAATTGCTTGCTAAATATGATGTTAATCATAGAATTGCATCTCCTTATCATCCTCAGTCTAGTGATCAAGTTGAATTGAGAAATAGAGAAATAAAATTAATTTTGCAAAAGACCGTTAATAGATCTAGAAAGAATTGGTCTAAGAAACTTGATGATGCATTATGGGCTTACAGAACTGCCTATAAAAATCCTATGGGTATGTCTCCCTATAAAATGGTATATAGAAAAGCATGTCATTTACCTCTTGAGTTAGAACATAAAGCATATTGGGAAATTAAAAAACTTAACTATGATTTTAAACTTGCCGGTGAAAAGAGGTTATTTGATATTAGCTCTCTAGATGAATGGAGAACACAAGCTTATGAAAATGCCAAGTTGTTTAAAGAGAAAGTTAAAAGATGGCATGATAAAAGAATCCAAAAACGAGAATTCAAGGTGGGTGAGCAAGTTCTATTGTACAACTCTCATTTTAGATTTTTTGCCGGAAAACTTCTCTCCAAATGGGAAGGACCATATATCATCGAAGAAGTTTATCGCTCCGGAGCCATCAAAATCAACAACTCCGAAGGCACCAATCCGAGAGTGGTGAATGGACAAAGAATTAAGCACTATATCTCAGGTACTCCCATTAATGTTGAAACTAATGTTATTCAGACAATGACACCGGAGGAACACATCAAACAGTCCTTCCGAAACGCTCCAGAACCTTGAAAAGGGGTAGGTATGTGATACGGTAAGTAAACCGACTACAAAAATTCCATAAAAAAATATTTTTGTCCGTTTTGGAATATTAGAAAAATTGCAAAAATAAGAAACAGCTGAGGGGACCCACGAGTCGCCCACAAGGCAACAGGGCGCGACCCCCCTGGGGCGCGCCGTGATGCCTTGTGGGCCCCTCGTGTGCCCTCCCGACTCCGTTTTTCTCTCGTATGCTTGTTTTGCAAGATAAAAATTCTTTATATATACTCACGGGTGTTTTTGTAACATCCCCAGATCCTAACCTTGCCTTTAAGCTAATTAAATTTCCATGTCATCCTGATCATCTTAATAGAATTACATTTAGGAAATAATCCGACCTCAAATTTCAAAATTCAAATTGCAAGTGGAAATAAAAGTTGCACAAACATGGCGACAAAATAGTTCATCTTTTTGCAAATAATCCCTATGTAATTAAGGTTAAGGAAAACAACGTCACTTATTTGCTCATTTTGAACCTAGCCTCCGAAACAGTACCAGAAACCAGCCCCAATTAGCTCATTACTATTTAATCAAAATGCAAATGAATTCAAATAAATCTCAAACCTTTTGTGGCAGTGCAGAGTGTTGCATAGTAACTAACCTGGCAAATTCCACATTTTACTAAAGTCGTTTGGTAACAAAATTTATTGCAAAATAAAGTTGCAAAATGAAACAGAAAAAGAATAAAGGAAATAGACTAAACCCCACAATGCACTTATGGCCCAACTCGCTACAGGAGCTGGCCCCAGCCCAACACACCCCTGTCCCTAACCTCTCGCTCTCTCTCTCCCCTTGTGTCGGCAGCACCACCGCCCATGGCGCGGATGGCCACACGTCGAGCATCCGCCGGCAAGCCGTGTGGATAAGAGCCACCCTCATCCCTAGACCGAACCCTAGCACACTTCCCTCCCCTCTCCTCGCGCGCTAAGCTCATGGTCGCCGTCGCCGCGTCGATCCCGCGGCCACCGGCCTCCCCTCGTCGCCCCAAGACGTCCAGGAGCTCCGCCCACCTCGTCTTCGTCGACTCCAAGCAGCAGCTCAAGCGGGGGAGCGCTGCATCGCCGCCATCAAGCTCTTATTCACCGCATACATCGCCGGCCGCCGTCGTCGAATGCCTCGTCTCCGGTCCACCTCCGGCCTCCCCGACGCCTCCGTTGGACTCGCAGTGAGCAACTCCTCTGGATCCCCCTTTCCCCGCCTCGATCCGTCGCCGTAGGCCGCCGCCACCGTCGCGCCCGCAGCTCAGTGTCCGCGTACGCGCATCCGAGCTCCTTGCTGTTGTGTTTGCTGCTGCTCATGTTGTTGCTTGTGCCGCCGTTGCCTGCTTGCTGCTGCCGCCGCTGCGCTGCCTAGCTGCTGCTGCTGCTCTCTGTTGATTGCTGCCACTGTCGCTAAACTGCTGCTGCCCGTTCCTCCTCTGCTCTGCTACTTGTTGTGCTCCTGCGGCTGCTGCTCTGCTGCTGCCGAGCTGAGCTACTGCGTTGCTGCCTTGCTTGCTTGCTGCTGCCCGCCTATTGCTGCTGCCGCCTCCAGCGCTGCTGCTGCTGCTAGCCACGGCCATGGCTATGGCCGTGTGCGTTTATGCTATGTGTGTGTACTGTGCGCGTACGTGTGTGTTAGGGCCGGCCCTGTTAGTGCTAGTTTAGGTTAGTTAATTAGGTTAGTAGTTAATTAGTAGTCTATGTGTAGATGACATATGGACCCCTATGTTAATTTAACTTCCCCCATTTTAATTTAATCATCAATTAATTTATGTGCAAATGACATGTGTGCCATACCTACCCCTTTTGACTAGTCAAATTGACTTGGTCAATTCGGATTTAATTAAATACAAAAAAATTAGAAATTCCAGGAAGCCGATAAAACTTTAAAAAAATCATATTAAATAAACCGTAACTCGGATGAAAATAATTTATATATGAAAAATGATCAGAAAAATAAGACGAATCCGAATATACCAACCACTTACCTGCCACACCTCTCCATCATGATGAACATGGAACTTTCCCCTCCGGTTCGATACTAAAGAAATTGCGTGGAGCCGGGAAAATATTCTCGGATATTTTCCCGCTCCGCCTAAAATACCTAGTGATGCATTAGAACACATAATCAACCCATACTATCATGTCTTGCATCTGTGTTGCATTTGTTTGCCCGTTATTTATTTGTTTCTCCCTCCTCTTCTTCTCCGGTAGATCCTGCGACCGCTGCTGAAGCCCCTGTGATCGACTACACCATTGCAGATTCCTTTTCGCCTGCAGAGCAACCAGGCAAGCAAACCCCTTGATAATTCCTATATCGCCCATTCCTTCTCTCTCGTGCTTGCATTAGATTTTGCTACTGTAACTGATTGCTCATATTCTGATGCATAGCCTGATTTTGTAACCTGCTGTTCATACACTACCTGTTGACCTAAATGCTTAGTATAGGCTGGTTAGTGATCCATCAATGGCCCCACACCCTTGTCCTTGTTGCCATGCTTTATGACCGATGACTCGATCAGCGTGATCGATGTGCAGAGACCTACACAGCACCGCACACCCCCTTAGTTGTACGACTCTGCAGAGTTGCCATCGAGTGCCGAGGGTGATACCTCCTACCTCACTCCTAATGATACCTCTGTAGCGTAGCTAGTCGGTTGTGGGTTACCAAGGGTGATTCCTCTTTCACCACCTCCAATGATGCCTCTGTCATGCAGCCCCTCAAGTGTGGACCCATCGAGGGTGATTCCTCCAGGTTCACCTTGGCGGTTACATCGAGTGGGAATCCAACGAGGGTGATTCCTCGGATTCCTCCTTGATGTTACGAACACACGGGTACTTTGACCTTTACCTCAGTCCTTTGTTGAAGTCGGGTCGACCCCGAGGGGTACCCGCGAGAGATACATATGAAAGTCGGGCGGGCCCGGAGAGCACCCGCTAGAGTTGCTGTGGCGGCTGGGTGTTTAGCGGTACCACCCTGGTTGTGGTGGTAGCTCCGGACTTGTCCCGACAGCCGTCACTAAAATTAATAATGCACTAACGGATTTGGGTATTGATCTGAGTTGGCCACTGGCCTATACGCACTACCACCACGCGGGATAATGGTTTAATGGGGCCCTCGGCGCCGTATGTATCAGCCGAAAGCTCTGTCAGACGTCCAGTTCAGCATTGTGGCCGGGTCGGATCGTGCCATCCAGGAGAGAGGTGGCGCTGGTATCCACCCTGCACACAATGACCCGGAGTGTAAAGGGCGATGGGCCCAAGACCCCTGAGCACTTAGGATGTAGACCGGCGGGGACCTCTCTGCGGAGCCTAGGTAGGACTACGTCGTGTCGATCAGCCGAGGCCAGGCATGACCCAGAAAAATGTGTCCGGCCAGAGTTAATCGAGCGTGTTGGGTAACAGTAGTGCACCCCTGCAGGGAAGTTATCTATTCGAATAGCCGTGTCCATGGTAACAGGACGCTCAGTGTTGTATCCCGATCTACTACAACTTAAACTGGATACTTGTGTACTTAATGGAATGTTAGCTCCGGGATTGCTTTCTCGCAGGGAGTCGAGGAAGGATCTCTGAGCATTGCTACTATTACTTACTATTATATGTTGTGATACTAATCGACACTCTTCTAATGTTGCAAGATGCTGAAGATGCTTGTCTTCGATAGGCTAGGCTATCCCCTCTATTCTGGCATTTCTGTAGTCTAGTCCATAGATACAGCCCCCCCCCCTCTTTTGATACCGATGCATACATAGAATAGATCTGATGTAAGTCTTGCGAGTAATTTGGATGAGCACTCACGGTTGCTTTGCTACCTCTTTTCCCCATACCCATTTGCTGCGATCAGATGGCGGAGCCCCGGAGCCAGCTGACCCCGTCGACGACTACTACTACCCCGACGGAACCTACTACTACGTGGAGACCGACGACCAGGAGTAGTTTGGAGGCTCCCAGGCAGGAGGCATGCGCCTTTTCGATCTATTTGTCATTGTTTTGCTCGGCCTTTTTAAGGCATCCTTGTCTAATTATGTCTGTACTCAGATACTGATGCTTCCGCTGACTCTTGTGTAACTCGAGCTTATGTATTCGAGCCCTCGAGGGCCCTGGCTTGTAATATAAAGCTTGTATTATTTTATTTTGTGTCTAGAGTTGTGTTGTGATATCTTCCCGTGAGTCCCTGGGCTTGATCGTGCGCATTGCGTATATGATTAGTGCACGGTCGGGCCGGGGGGCGTCACAAGTTGGTATCAGAGCCGACTGCCTGTAGGAAGCCCCTTTCCAACTCCTTGGCCGAAGTTGAGTCTAGTCTTTGAAAAACTGTTTACTAACTGTGTTGTGTGGCTTACGGGCCCACATCGCAAATGGATGGGATTAGGATCTTTTATTCCGCACCTTTACTCTGGGATTCTGATCTCTCTTCTATTCGGGTTAAATATTTTACTGATTCTAACTTTAGGTTCTCGTAACTACTTTCTCTCGGAGAGCCCCTCATTCCAGATGATGGCCTGTTCACCAGAAGATCTGAATGATACTCTTTGATGTTTTCCCCGAGACCCTATGTGCCCACCGCTTTTGCAATTCCCTACCACCGATAAATCCCTATGGATAACTACATACATTTTCCGTTCTTACATTCTTTCCCAGTTGCTCTTGTTACAAGAAACCCTGAAATACTCTCTGATTTCTCGAGAAGCCTATATGCCCTACAGCCATTGAAATTCCTTGTCGCCTACTTACAATTGTGATAAAGTCCAGGTGTTTGGCAATCCTCGTTAAAATCCTTTGCGATTGTCAGTCCGATCCTATTGACTCAACATGTGTGCGACTACTCACAATCATCAGTTGATCCCTGGAAATTGACCTTCCGGCTCAGACGTCATTTTGAACATGAGCTGGTTCTCGGCCAATCAATTTGCGATCGATTGTGCCTCTAAGTCCAGTCAACTTATTCATTCTTTGATCAGAGTGTCTGCTTCCGATCCCCCGATTTGGGAATCGTAATTCATGTGCTTGCATTCTTTCCTCTTCTGGTGGAGTGCCGATACTCATATCAGAACCTTTGTGGACCACCTGATCTTTTGGTGGATTACTACCCAACAGTTCCTTCGAAAATGAGAAGTGAATGAAAGGTTATGCTTTGAAGAAGTGGGAGTCGACCTTGAACTTTGTGTTCATGCCCATGGAAATGATGTAGACCGTCACGGAAGCTTCTTGCAAAATATTTATTCAATTGTATAATTCTTCCAGTATCCTTAACTTGATTCCAGGCAGATATGGTTCCGACCATGCTGACTTCATTTGATAACTCCATTCTCGTGCCTCGTCTATTTTTCAACAAGGTTGAAGCATCTACTGTCCGCAGATCAACGATCCAGTTCAGCTTCTATTCTGATTTACCTTCGAGTATTACCCTCTGGTATCTCGAGGATATCGAGCCATTGCACTACCTCTTATGGATTCTTGCTGGAATAATACTTCTCACCGTTTTAGTCACTCCGCCGGTTTGCATTGTCCGACACTCGAGAACTCTGACAAGTGACTCAAATCCACACTGTGATTCAGTACCCCTAGTAATTTAGCTGCTGGGGAATTTAAACCCAATCTTGTCATTCCTAGCCTACCGGCTACATCCTTATCATGCTACCATTGACCATGCTACCTCATCCTTCTTTGTTGCACGAATTCTTCAGACCGTGAGCAAGGCCTACGTCGAGTTTTCAACATCACGTTGTTGTCTTGAAAGGCAACTTTGATTCTGAGCTTGAATCTTATCTGTTGCTCCCATAACTTTTCACTTCGTCATTCCCTTACTTGATGTCATGTCTTGTATATAATGCTCCGCTCGCTCTTGAGAAGGATATACTTGTGTTTAATCATATTTTTCCTTTTCGTTGGTTTGGTAAACCTTTCTTGTGATCTATATAATCTAAGCAGTAAAAATTCCCAGCTTATGTAAACACCCCGGTGTACAATTATGTCAGTAAATCCCTGTCACTATTTTTGTTGACATTCCGGTAACCACCGATGGACGAGAACTTTACCTATTGGTCCGCCTCGCTTTGCGAGCAGGAAAATGGTTCTCTTCATCCCTCACCCTTGGTACCGACGTTATTGCCGACATAGCTGACAGATTGTCCTCTGACTTGCCTTGCTGTCGTGACCGCGCAAGATGTCACCGCCCTTCCTACTCTTAATTCACACTCACTGCAATTCCACAGGATCGAAACCTGACTCTCCTGTACAACATTGATTCCGAAGTATCCTTTGCACATGGCTTCGTATGTTATCACAAGCCACATTCCTAGAGATGATCCATTCCGGTATCAGATGCAATATTTATTCCATTTCTCTGAACCCCTCTCACACTCTGCTTCGGGCATCGAACGATCGCCTACCTACTTGAAACTCCTTATAACTTCTTATATATGTATCTTGCTCTTGATGATTTCCCTGAGTTTCCAACTCGAGAGATACCTTGTGCTTCATTCCCTGAGATAATTACTGGATGACAATCCTTCCAGACATCCGCCCCTATAAGAGTTTCCCCTCCTACCCTATTCGTAAGTACGATGGAGTTCCCGAAGGAAGGATGACGACTTCAACATGATGCCCTGATACAGTGAAATGAAGACATCAACGAGAAGAGATCAACTTCTTCGAGAAGGGCTACCAAGGCCAAGAAGACTCGTTGGAATTTCGTAACCAGACCAGTTCCCCCTTACTCTACCTCTTAAATCTCGGGTCGAGATTTCTTTGAGTGGAGGAGATTTGTAACATCCCCAGATCCTAACCTTGCCTTTAAGCTAATTAAATTTCCATGTCATCATGATCATCTTAATAGAATTGCATTTAGGAAATAATCCGACCTCAAATTTCAAATTTCAAATTGCAAGTGGAAATAAAAGTTGCACAAACATGGCGACAAAATAGTTCATCTTTTTGCAAATAATCCCTATGTAATTAAGGTTAAGGAAAACAACGTCACTTATTTGCTCATTTTGAACCTAGCCTCCTAAACAGTACCAGAAACTAGACCCAATTAGCTCATTACTATTTAATCAAAATGCAAATGAATTCAAATAAATCTCAAACTTTTTGTGGCAGTGCAGAGTGTTGCATAGTAACTAACCTGGCAAGTTCCACATTTTACTAAAGTCATTTGGTAACAAAATTTCTTGCAAAACATAGCTGCAAAATGAAATAGAAAAAGAATAAAGGAAATAGACTAAACCCCACTATGCACTTATGGCCCAGCTTGCTATAGGAGCTGGCCCCAGCCCAACACACCCCTGTCCCTAACCTCTCGCTCTCTCTCTCCCCTCGTGTCGGCAGCACCACCGCCCATGGCGCGGATGGCCACACGTCGAGCATCCGCCGGCAAGCCATGGGGATAAGAGGCCACCCTCATCCCTGGACCGAACCCTAGCACACTTCCCTCCCCTCTCCTCGCGCGCTAAGCTCATGGTCGCCATCGCCGCGTCGATCCCGCGGCCACCGGCCTCCCCTCGTCGCCCCAAGACGTCCAGGAGCTTCGCCCGCCTCGTCTTCGTCGACACCAAGCAGCAGCTCAAGCGGAGGAGCACCGCATTGCTGCCACCGAGCTCTTATTCACTGCGTACATCGCCGTCCGCCGTCGTCGAATGCCTCATCTCCGGTCCACCTCCGGCCTCCCCGACGCCTCCGTTGGACTCACAGTGAGCAACTCCTCCGGATCCCCCTTTCCCCGCCTCGATCCGTCGCCGTAGGCCGCCGCCACCATCGCGCCCGCAGCTCAGTGTCCGCATATGTGCACCCGAGCTTCTTGCTGCTGCGTTTGCTGCTGTTCATGCTGTTGCTCTTGCCGCCGTTGCCTGCTTGCTGCTGCCGCCGCTGCGCTGCCTAGCTGCTGCTTCTGCTCTCTGTTGACTGTTGCCACTGCCGCTAAACTGCTACTGCCTGTTGCTCCTCTACTCTGCTACTTGTTGTGCTCCTGCTGCTGCTGCTCTTGGCGCTGAGCTGCTGCTCTGCTGTTGCCGAGCTTAGCTGCTGCTCGCCTATTGCTGCTGCCACCCCCAGCGCTGCTGCTGCTAGCCACGGCCATGGCTATGGCCGTGTGCGTTTATGCTGTGTGTGTGTGTACTGTGCGCGTACGTGTGTGTTAGGGCCGGCCCTGTTAGTGCTAATTTAGGTTAGTTAATTAGGTTAGTAGTTAATTAGTAGTCTATGTATAGATGACATGTGGACCCCTATGTTAATTTAACTTCCCCCATTTTAATTTAATCATCAATTAATTTATGTGCCAATGACATGTGTGCCATACCTACCCCTTTTGACTAGTCAAATTGACTTTGTCAATTCGGATTTAATTAAATACAAAAAATTTAGAAATTCCAGGATGTCGATAAAACTTTAAAAAATCATATTAAATGAACCGTAACTCGGATGAAAATAATTTATATATGAAAAATGATCAGAAAAATAAGACGAATCCGAATATGCCAACCACTTACCTGCCACACCTCTCCATCATGATGAACATGGAACTTTCCCCTCCGGTTCGATACCGAAGAAATTGCCTGGAGCCGGGAAAATATTCCCGGATATTTTCCCGCTCCGCCTAAAATACCTAGTGATGCATTAGAGCACATAATCAACCCATACTGCCATGTCTTGCATCTGTGTTGCATTTGTTTGCCTGTTATTTATTTGTTTCTCCCTCCTCTTCTTCTCCGGTAGATCATGCGGCCGCTGCCGAAGCCCCTGTGATCGACTACACCATTGCAGATTCCTTTTCGCCTGCAGAGCAACCAGGCAAGCAAACCCCTTGATAATTCCTATATCGCCCATTCCTTCTCTCTCGTGCGTGCATTAGATTTTGCTACTGTAATTGATTGCTCATATTCTGATGCATAGCCTGATTTTGTAACCTGCTGTTGATACACTACCTATTGACCTAAATGCTTAGTATAGGCTGGTTAGTGATCCATCAATGGCCCCACACCCTTGTCCTTGTTCCCATGCTTTCCTACCGATGACTCGATCAGCGTGATCGATGTGCAGAGACCTACACAGCACCGCACACCCCCTTAGTTGTACGACTCTGCAGAGTTACCATCGAGTGCCGCGGGTGATACCTCCTACCTCACTCCTGATGATACCTCTGTAGTGTAGCTAGTCGGTTGTGGGTTACCGAGGGTGATTCGTCTTTCACCACCTCCGATGATGCCTCTGTCGTGCAGCCCCTCAAGTGTGGACCCGTCGAGGGTGATTCCTCCAGGTTCACCTTGGCGGTTACATCGAGTGGGAATCCAACGAGGGTGATTCCTCAGATTCCTCCTTGATGTTATGGACACACGGGTACTTTGACTTTACCTCAGTCCTTTGTTGAAGTCGGGTCGACCCCAAGGGGTACCCGCGAGAGATACATATGAAAGTCGGGCGGGCCCGGAGAGCACCCGCGAGAGTTGCTGTGGCGGCTGGCTGTTTAGCGGTACGACCCAGGTTGTGGTGGTAGCTCCGGACTTGTCCCGATAGCCATCACTAAAATTAATAATGCACTAACGGATTTGGGTATTGATCTGAGTTGGCCACTGGCCTATACGCACTACCACCACGCGGGATAATGGTTTAATGGGGCCCTCGGCGCCGTATGTATCAGCCGAAAGCTCTGTCAGACGTCCAGTTCAGCATTGTGGCCGGGTCGGATCGTGCCATCCAGGAGAGAGGTGGCGCTGGTATCCACCCTGCACACAATGACCTGGAGTGTAAAGGGCGATGGGCCCAAGACCCCTGAGCACTTAGGATGTAGACCGGCGGGGACCTCTCTGCGGAGCCTAGGTAGGACTATGTCGTGTCGATCAGCCGAGGCCGGGCATGACCCAGAAAGTGTCTCTGGCCAGAGTTAATCGAGCGTGTTGGGTAACAGTAGTGCACCCCTGTAGGGAAGTTATCTATTCAAATAGCCGTGTCCACGGTAACAGGACGCTCAGTGTTGTATCCCGATCTACTACAACTTAAACTGGATACTTGTGTACTTAATGGAATGTTAGCTCCGGGATTGCTTTCTTGCAGGGAGTCGAGGAAGGATCTCTGAGCATTGCTACTATTACTTACTATTATATGTTATGATACTAATCTGCACTCTTCTAATGCTGCAAGACGCTGAAGAAACTAGTCTTTGATAGGCTAGGCTATCCCCTCTATTCTGGCATTTCTGCAGTCTAGTCCATAGATACAGCCCCCCCCCTCTTTTGATACCGATGCATACATAGAATAGATCTGATGTAAGTCTTGCGAGTACTTTGGATGAGCACTCACGGTTGCTTTGCTACCTCTTTTCCCCATACCCATTTGCTGCGATCAGATGGCGGAGCCCCGGAGCCAGCTGACCCCGTCGACGACTACTACTACCCCGACGGAACCTACTACTACGTGGAGACCGACGACCAGGAGTAGTTTGGAGGCTCCCAGGCAGGAGGCATGCGCCTTTTCGATCTATTTGTCATTGTTTTGCTCGGCCTTTTTAAGGCATCCTTGTCTAATTATGTCTGTACTCAGATACCGATGCTTCCGCTGACTCTTGTGTAACTCGAGCTTATGTATTCGAGCCCTCGAGGGCCCTGGCTTGTAATATAAAGCTTGTATTATTTTATTTTGTGTCTAGAGTTGTGTTGTGATATCTTCCCGTGAGTCCCTGGGCTTGATCGTGCGCATTGCGTGTATGATTAGTGCACGGTCGGGCCAGAGGGCGTCACAAGTTGGTATCAGAGCCGACTGCCTGTAGGAAGCCCCTTTCCAACTCCTTGGCCGAAGTTGAGTCTAGTCTTTGAAAAACTGTTTACTAACTGTGTTGTGTGGCTTACGGGCCCACATCGCAAATGGATGGGATTAGGATCTTTTATTCCGCACCTTTACTCTGGGATTCTGATCTCTCTTCTATTCGGGTTAAATATTTTACTGATTCTAACTTTAGGTTCTCGTAACTACTTTCTCTCGGAGAGCCCCTCATTCCAGATGATGGCCTGTTCACCAGAAGATCTGAATGATACTCTTTGATGTTTTCCCCAAGACCCTATGTGCCCACCGCTTTTGCAATTCCCTACCACCGATAAATCCCTATGGATAACTCATACATTTGCCGTTCTTACATTCTTTCCCAGTTGCTCTTGTTATTACAAGAAACCCTGAAATACTCTCTGATTTTTTGAGAAGCCTATATGCCCTACTGCCATTGAAATTCCTTGTCGCCTACTTACACTTGTGATAAAGTCCAGGTGTTTGGCAATCCTCGTTAAAATCCTTTGCGATTGTCAGTCCGATCCTATTGACTCAACATGTGTGCGAATACTCGCAATCATCAGTTGATCCCTGGAAATTGTCCTTCCGGCTCAGACGTCATTTTGAACATGAGCTGGTTCTCGACCAATCAATTTGCGATCGATTGTGCCTCTAAGTCCAATCAACTTATTCATTCTTTGATCAGAGCGTCTGCTTCTGATCCCCCGATTTGGGAATCGTAATTCATGTGCTTGCATTCTTTCCTCTTCTGGTGGAGTGCCGATACTCATATCAGAACCTTTGTGGACCACATGATCTTTTGGTGGATTACTACCCAACAGTTCCTTTGAAAATGAGAAATGAATGAAAGGTTATGCATTGAAGAAGTGGGAGTCGACCTTGAACTTTGTGTTCATGCCCTTGGAAATGATGTAGACCGTCACGGAAGCTTCTTGCAAAATATTTATTCAATTGTATAATTCCTCAGGTATCCTTAACTTGATTCCAGGCAGATATGGTTCCGACCATGCTGACTTCATTTGATAACTCCATTCTCGTGCCTCGTCTATTTTTCGACAAGGTTGAAGCATCTACTGTCCGCAGATCAACGATCCAGTTCAGCTTCTATTCTGATCTACCTTCGAGTATTACCCTCTGGTATCTCGAGGATATCGAGCCATTGCACTACCTCTTATGGATTCTTGCTGGAATAATACTTCTCACCGTTTTAGTCACTCCGCCGGTTTGCATTGTCCGACACTCGAGAACTCTGACAAGTGACTCAAATCCACACTGTGATTCAGTACCCCTAGTAATTTAGCTGCTGGGGAATTTAAACCCAATCTTGTCATTCCTTGCCTACCAGCTACATCCTTATCATGCTACCATTGACCATGCTACCTCATCCTTCTTTGTTGCACGAATTCTTCAGACCGTGAGCAAGGCTTACGTCAAGTTTTCAACATCACGTTGTTTTCTTGAAAGGCAACTTTGATTCTGAGCTTGCATCTTATCTGTTGCTCCCATAACTTTTCACTTCGTCATTCCCTTACTTGATGTCATGTCTTGTATATAATGCTCCGCTCACTCTTGAGAAGGATATACTTGTGTTTAATCATATTTTTCCTTTCCGTTGGTTTGGTTATCCTTTCTTGTGATCTATATAATCTAAGCAGTAATAATTTCCTGCTTATGTAAACACCCCGGTGTACAATTATGTCAGTAAATCCCTGTCACTATTGTTGTTGACATTCCGGTAACCACCGATGGACGAGAACTTTGCCTATTGGTCCGCCTCGCTTTGCGAGAAGGAAAATGGTTCTCTTCATCCCTCACCCTTGGTACCGACGTTATTGCCAACATAGCTGACAGATTGTCCTCCGACTTGCCTTGCTGTCGTGACCGCGCAAGATGTCACCGCCCTTCCTACTCTTAATTCACACTCACTGCAATTCCACAGGATCGAAACCTGACTCTCCTGTACAACATTGATTCCGAAGTATCCTTTGCACATGGCTTCGTATGTTATCACAAGCCACATTCCTAGAGATGATCCATTCCGGTATCAGATGCAATATTTATTCCATTTCTCTGAACCCCTCTCACACTCTGCTTCGGGCATCGAACGATCGCCTACCTACTTGAAACTCCTTATAACTACTTATATATGTATCTTGCTCTTGATGATTTCCCTGAGTTTCCAACTCGAGAGATACCTTGTGCTTCATTCCCTGAGATAATTACTGGATGACAATCCTTCCAGACATCCGACCCTATAAGAGTTTCCCCTCCTACCCTATTCGTAAGTACGATGGAGTTCCCGAAGTTTCTGTTGAGTTTTGTGTGCTGAAGTTTCCTACAGTAGGTATTATGCAAGAACAATTATGAATGAGTTTATAACAGTACCTAAAGTGGATGATTGATTTATTGTACAAACGGATCTCACGAAGTTTCTGTTGAGTTTTGTGTGCTGAAGTTTTCAACTTTTGGGTGAGATTACGATGGATGAAGGAATAAGGAGCGGCAAGAACCTAAGCTTGGGGATGCCCAAGGCACTCCAAGGTAATATTCAAGGAATACCCAAGCGTCTAAGCTTGGGGATGCCCCGGATGGAATCCCCTCTTTTGTCTACAATTTATCGGTAACTTACTTGGAGCTATATTTTTATTCATCACATGATATGAGTTTTACTTGGAGCGTCTTGTGCCATAGTTTTATTTTCTTTGTTTGCTTTTTAGTTTGCCACAATCATCTTTTGGTGGACACACCTTTTGAGAGGGACAAGCATTTATTCATGATTTGTTAGAATACTCCATGTGCTTCACTTATATCTTTTGAGCTAGGCAGTTGCTCTAGTGCTTCACTTATATCTTTTAGAGCACGGCGGTGGTTATATTTTAAAGAAATAGTTGCACTCATGCTTCACTTAAATATTTTTGAGAGTCTAATAAATAGTAATGGCAATTTGCACGGGTTATAAGACTAGTCCATAAAGGATAGGTATTCAAGAGGGATATAATAAAAACTTTCATGTAGATAACTAAATATGAAATGTGTGGTTTAATGATATTAATGTCATAATATGAAAGGATATTGGTTCATGATCATTGGTTAGTAGAAATATCAGTATTAAAGCTTGTTATTAACTTCTCATCTAAGTGTTGGTCATGGCATGGTGGGGAGGTCCGAGCATTCTTAGGTCTGAAATGAAATCCTTGAGTGTTGTTATAATCGGGGGTGTGCGATGGTTAACTCCTACCAACCTCCTCCCTAGGGGCATGCGAGTAGTACTTTGCTTCAAGGGCTAATAGGTTTTGCAATAAGTATGTGAGTTCTTTACGACTAATGTGAGTCCATGGATTATAAGCACTCTCACCCTTCCGCAATTTGCTAGCCTCTCCAGTACCGTGCATTGCCCTATCTCACCTCGAGAGTTGGTGCAAACTTTGCCGGTGCATCCAAACCCCGTGATATGATACGCTCTATCACACATAAGCCTCCTTATATCTTCCTCAAAACAGCCACCATACCTACCTATTATGGCATTTCCATAGCCATTTCGAGATATATTCCCATGCAACTTCCACCGTTCCGTCATATGACTTGTGTTCATTGTCATATTGCTTTGCATGATCATATAGCTGACATAGTATTTGTGGCTCAGCCACCGTTCATCATTTTTATACATGTTACGCTAGATCATTGCACATCCTGGTACACTGCCAGAGGCATTCATATAGAGTCATTCTGTATAGTTTTTATTGAGTTGTAATATCGAGTTGTAAGTAAATAAAAGTGTGATGATCATCATTATTAGAGCATTGTCCCAGTGAAGAAAGGATGATGGAGACTATGATTCCCCCACAAGTGGGATGAGACTCCGGACGAAAAATAAAAAAAAGGAAAAAAAAAAGAGGCCAAAAAGAGCCCAACAAAAAAAGAGAAAGAAAAGAGAAAAAATGAGAGACAAAGAGGGAAGCGGCAATGTTACTATCCTTTTCCACACTTGTGCTTCAGAGTAGCACCATTTTCTTCATATAGAGAGTCTCTTGTTTTGTCACTTTCATATACTAGTGGGAACTTACCGTTATAGAACTTGGCTTGTATATTCCGATGACGGGCTTCGTCAAATGCCCGAGGTCTTCATGAGCAAGCAAGTTGGATGCACACCCACTTAGTTTCAGTTGAGCTTTCATACACTTATAGCTCTTAGTGCATCCGTTGCATGGCAATCCCTACTCCTCGCATTGATATCGATTGTTGGACATCTCCATAGTCCGTTGATCCGCCTAGTTGATGCGAGCCTTTCTTCCTTTTTGACTTCTCCTATTAATCCCTATCACCGCATTCTATTCCACCTTGTGCAATGTCCATGGCTCACGCTCATGTATTGCGTGAAGTTGAAAATGCTGAAGCATGTTAGAAGTATGATCCAATTGCCTGGTTTAACACCGGGGTGCTCATGATTTATATTTATGCAGTGAAGGCGGAGTCATGTCATGCTAACATGATAAAATGAGTGGGGAATAACATTCGTTAAGGATCATATATTTTGAAAGTTTAATGATTATGCTTCTTATATTCATGGATATTATTATGTTGATATTGTTAATTCATCGCTTCTCAATATTTATACCATAAAGAGATTACATGATAAACATGTTCGGAAGCATTCCACATAAAAAATTCTGTTTTTATCATTTACCTACTCGAGGACGAGCAGGAATTAAGCTTGGGGATGTCGATACGTCTCCAACGTATCTATAATTTTTTATTGTTCCATGTTATTATATTATCAATCTTGGATGTTTTATATGCTATTTTATATCATTTTTTGGGACTAACCTATTAACCCAGTGCCTAGTGCCAGTTGTTGTTTTCTGCTTGTTTTTGGTTTTCCAGAAAATCAGTACCAAACGGAGTCCAAACGCTACGAAACTTTTTGACGATTTTTTTTCTGGACAAAAGAGACCCTAGAAGCTTAGGAAGGAGACCAGAGGACAAACGAGGAGACGGCAAGGCAACAGGGCGCGCCCTGTTACCTTGTGGGCCCCACGTGGCTCCGTCTGACCTAATTCCACTTCTATAAATTCTCAAATATTGGGAAACCAACAAAGAGCCACCCCAAATAACTTTTCCGCCGCCGCAAGCTTCTGTTCCCACGATCCCATCAGGAGGCCTTTTCCGGTACTCTGCCGGAGGGGGAATCGATCACGGAGGACTTCTACATCATCCTTGCTGCCCTACCGATGATGCGTGCATAGTTCACCACCGATCTACGGGTCCATAGCTAGTATCTAGATGGCTTCTTTCTCTCTCTTTGATCTTCAATACAATGTTCTCCTCGGTCTTCTTGGAGTTCTATTCGATGTAATCTTCTTTTGCGGTGTGTTTGTTGGGATCCGATGAATTATGGGTTTATGATCTGAATATTCATGAGAAGTAATTGAGTCTTTTCTGAACTTAATTATGCATGATTTTTATAGCTTTGTATTTCTCTCTGATCTATCCATTTGGTTTGGCCAACTAGATTGATTTATCTTCAGCGGGAGAGGTGCTTTGTAATGGGTTCAATCTTACGGTCCTCTATATCCCAGTGACAAAGTAGGGGACAAGACACGTATTTGTATTGTTGCCATTAAGGGTAAAACAATGGGGTTTATTCATATTGATTGGGTTTACTTTGTCTACATCATGTCATCTTGCTTAAGGCGTTACTCTCTTTTCATTAACTTAATACCCTAGATGCATGCTGGATAGCGGTCGATGGGTGGAGTAATAGTAGTAGATGCAGGCAGGAGACGGTCTACTTGTCTCAAACGTGATGCCTATATACATGATCATTGCCTTGAATATCGTCATAACTATGCGCTTTTCTATCAATTGCCCAACAGTAATTTGTCTACCCACCGTATGCTATGTGTTCGAGAGAGAAGCCTCTAGTGAAAACTATGGCCCCCGGGTCTACTTTACATATAAAAAGAAAACCAAAATATACTTGCTGCAATTTATTTACTTTTATTTTGTTTTGCAATTTATCTATCTACCACTACAAGATTTAATCCTTGCAAGTAACGAGTTCAAGGGGATTGACAACCCTCTTGCCCGCGTTGGGTGCAAGTATTTGGTTTTGTGTGTAGGTGCTGTTCACGAGGCTTTGCGTGATTCTCCTACTGGTTCGATAACCTTGGTTCTCACTGAGGGAAATACTTATCTCTACTGTACTGCATCTCCTCTCCTCTTCGGGGAAAATCCCAACGCAGCTCACAAGTAGCAGACTTCAACATCACTTTTCAGGAGTGGTGTGATTACTTTGGCTTCACCAACAATGATGATGACATCCGCCATGTTTATGATTACACTGAACTGCACCCAAGGCAGTCCTTTAATTTGATGAGCATGCCTAGCTCAAGAGCAAGTTGCATTGGAAGTCCTGCTATACGTTATTTCTATTATGTTGTCACTAACTCGTTGCAGGCACGAGGAGAAGTTTCTAAGGTGAATGATGAGAACATGCTAGTTCTTGGGAAAGCAGCAAACCTTGATGTCAGTTATTCGCCCAACCTAGGGGCAATACTTTTGCTACACCTCGCGCATCAAGCAAGTCATGTACAAGGAGATATCGTGTATGGAGGAGTGATCACCATGTTGGCCAACTCCCTTGGTCTCAACTACAATCACCTTCGCCCCATTGTCGGTAACACCCTTGTTAATATTCGTGTTCTTACTAGCGCTGGAATGGTAGTAGTTCGTAATGGCTGTCATTGCATTAGAATTCCTGCAGTGGCACACTTGTTGCCTACTCCTATGGACAATTGCATTATGTTACACAGGAAGGAGATGCAGATTGTGACCAAGAAGGCCCAGAACCAGAACAAGTAGATGAAAAAGAACTCGCCACCGACGAAGAAGAGGAGCAGCCCCAAGAGCAGCAACAACAAGGAGACTATACCACCTACGCGGACCTCAACAGCCTCCAGGGCTCTATCCAAGATACGAGCAACCTCGCCGAGTATCTTCGAGGCACGTCCGCCTACATGAACGTGAACTTCTCCAACTGGAGCCAAGGATGGGCTCCTGACCAACCGCCGCAATGATCTCGCCGGTTTGGGCTTGCAAAAGCCTAAGCTTGGGGGAGGTTATCACCACTTCTACATCAAGATGTGGCGGTATTTGAATAATTTGTAATGAGGTTGTACTTAAGCTCGAGGAGCTTCAAAACACTCGTGTTGGTTTGTTCCAACACTTTGCTTTTATTTGCTTTTGCTTTTTATTTTTATTTTGCCTTTGCGATTTTTCGGTTGCAAGTTAGTTTTCAAAAACCCAAAAACCAAAAAAAATAGAATAAGCTTTGCTTTGCTCTTGTTCTTTATCTTGCCCTTTGGAGTTCATTTGCATTTTGTTTTCAGAGGAGTTGATCAACGCCGGACAACGAGGAATGCAAGAGTAAGGAAGAGAAGTGTGAAAATTCGCAACCGTGAAGGTATGTCCTACGACCCCCGTCTTTTGCACTTGAAATACTTAGAGTAGATGTAGTAGTAGTGTGTGTGATATGTGCAGATGGGAGTAAGTCTTGATATTTAAGACAAAGGTTTTGTTCTAGTAGCTGAAATAATTTTGTAGCATTTGTTCTGTTTAGTTTAGACAACCAAGACTTGTCGTGGGACTGTTTTTAAATGAAATGATATTAATCAAGAATAATTATGCACAAGAGAAAGTCTTTCAAGACTTGGGAGTTGAGAAAATTGTAGTGGAAGTGATGTTTGAATTTCTCAACCACATGTTGTTAATTTTAATAGACTTGATATATAGCACTTGTGGATTGAATTGTCTGGAGGAACTTAGTTGAAGGGTGAACGAGATTATGCCAAAAATCTGTGTTGTGTCTTTACATGGTGCTTCAGCTCCTTGCTGGTGCCATGGCCTGCTACTCTATGCACGTGTACATGTGGATGTTATGCTGAGGACTCTGCTGGCCAATGAACGATCCACCAAGAGCAATAGCTCGGATTTCGTCTATGAGTTTGTTACCGTACGTAGTGGCAACACTACAAACGCATGTTATTTGGCTTTCTCTTGAAATGGTGTGTATGTGGTAAATAAAGGGGACTGAACAAAAGAGCTCGAAAGAGACATGTATCAAAGGTCCATAGTTCCCAAACGTTAAGCCACAACGAAAACCTATGCATGATCACTTAGTTGGCATAATCCCTTCACGTGACAATCAAAGTTCCAGCAAACAATGATTGAAATAAAGTACTTGAGAGCCTTGAGGAGGAAATGATTGTGGGTGTGCTTAAGAACATTAGAGCATCATATTTTACTACATGCATTTCACTCCCTAACCTATGTTTTATTGGCTCTATCAAAAGAAAACTCTTTCGTACATTCCCGGCAAGCAAGTGTTGTCTAGAATAAATAGAATAGAGTGTTGCAAGGTTGTTTTATCTAGTAGATCAAGAACTTTGTATTGATTATCTTTGCTTCACTAACACTTGCACTATAACCAAGCCACCGCTACAGCTATGCTAAGTTTTCAGGTCAAGAAGCGGAGGGCTATCAAGGCGTACCGATCGTAAGTGAACCAAACCTTCTCGTTATTTCGGTTTAAACAATTGAGTTCCTTATGATTCAGATTTCTCTTTATGTTGCTCGAGGACGATCAAGTTTAAGCTTGGGGGAGTTGATGAGTGATATTTTTACACTCATTTCACCTTTGTTTAAACCGAGATATTTCATTTAAAAAGAGATATTCGCTCCGATATTGCTACTAATGACTAATGAATGCAAAGGATTCCACAAATCCTCTGTTTGATGTGTTTCCATGGGAAATGGGCTAAAAAGGGAAGAAATCATGTGTGAAAATGAAATGGAAGGAGAATGGAGGAAGAAGGAATCAACAGGAGGCGTTTCTGCAAAAACAGCACAAAAGACGGTGTTCCATACGAGCATACGCGCGCGTATGAGCGGCCGTATGGCGTGGATTTCGAGGCAGATCATCCACCTGAACAACTTTTATTAAAGGGACCCCATCGAAATGTCAACAGAACGATGAGCACAGAAGCCAGAACCTCTTCATCATCATCTTTATCCACAAACCCTAGTCGCCGCCATCTCCATCGCCATAGCCATCTCCACCACCACCATAGTGCTCTCCCATCTCATTCATACTTGTAATCGTGCATCGCACAAGGCATCCATTGTAAGACATATTGCAATCAATCAATCTCAAGATGTGTTCTTCAATGTTTTCTTCCCGCGATCTGATCTCCATGAGTGAGTAGTTCGGTAAGGTATGGGTTGAGGCATGAGCCTTGCAACCCAAGGTATTTGTTGAGGGGACCAATGGAAGACTTTGACATAACGTCCCGTATGTGTGAAATAAAATTGTTCCGTGAAGATGTCTCTTGTCTTGTCCACGATCTTCATCCCTGCAGGTACCCAGGATCATGGAGATCGAGCACTAGTGAGGCTAGGAGCAAGGAGACCGTATAGTGTTATACCGGACACCGGTGACAGTAAGGTTCAGTAGGGTAACATGGATCATATCCTTGGGGATAAATGAGGTCTAGTCATTAAACGCCCAAAGCTCTTGTCTGGTTTTATTATCTTAACTATTGAGGCAACCCCACGTGACGGATAAGGCCTGCGGTAGGACAACTGATTCTTGATGCAGGACTCGTGCCGGTCAAGATGTTATTTGGACACATCCTCCACTTTGATCTGTAAAAAGCACATCTCGATGGGTGACTTCCAGCGCACAAATTAATATTCTATTTGATCCCAACGCAAATACAAGGTTGTAAGCATAAGACCTCATACCTGTACCTCTTTTTATTATAAGTGTTTGAATCACTATTTGCTTGCTGATCCGATCAAAGCTGGATTTGACACTTTGACAAAAGCTTGCTAGAGACCATCACTTTAAGGGAATCTTCCTCTCGTGGGTTCGATAACCCAGGGTCACCTCTGGGGAAATAGGTGCGGGATACTCTTTTCTTTTCCAATACCGGATCAATAAAAGGAGGTATGAAAATTATATGTGGAAAATGCCCAAGTTACAAGAGAGCGCGACCTTGCCGGCAAGGAGCTCGGGAGGTGCAGCTACGTAGTGCAAATGGGCAGGGTGTCGACCTTTGTAAAAGTTGCCACGGCCCTCCTTTTATAGATGAAAGGGGTCACCACAATGGCAATATGGTAATTACATGGTGAAATGATAGCAAGAGTGCTATCATACCTAATAGAGATGACTTAGGACAAAAGCATTAAATGCCCCGTTAGGTGTCACGCTGGGGAGGAATGTCGGCAAGGGAGCCCAGCCCAATTCGCCCCTCTTTCGCCACTTCTTCATTCCCCGGAATGAGAAAGGCGACTCCCTCTCCGGCAGTGTCACTTGGATTCCAAGGACAGGGATGAAGAAATAGCATCTTGATGGCAGGCTTCACATCAAGTGGCCTGAATGGAGGGCAGAGTGGTGTTGGATCAAGCAAGAGAACTTCCCGGCTTACGGTGCTCCCAGAACCGAGAAGATCCAAAGGAACCAACGCTGGAGTGACGTGGGCCCCCAATGACGACAAGCTCGGCCTTACCTTGGAGAGAATTCTCAGCCTCAAGGCTGCCGGGCTGACCATTGAGATGATTGGGGCAGATTTCACTCGACGCCGGATTGCTCCTTTGCAGCAGAGAGGAGGCCGGTGAGCTTGGGAGTACAAGAATCCTGCCGACACGATGCGGCTGTATCCTAGCCTCCAAAACAACTTGACGGTCATGGAGCATTACTGGCTAATCTGCCAGGTCTTCAATAAGGGGTGCGTCTTCGCCTTGCCGGAGGGCCTCATCCCACTGTGCCACAATACCGCCAAGGACTCCATTCTGGCAATGATGCCGGCATGCAATGCCAGGGGTGTCTTAGCAGATTGGAGGGTACCCGGCAAAGCCAAAGTTGAAGCGTGGTTCAACAAATTGGCAGAGATAGCACACAGAGAAGAGAACGACATGATCCACCCCACCAAAGACGATGAAGTGCAATTCATTGCCTTGAGGGCGGAAGAAATGAAGAAAGTGGCACGCTCCAAGGCTGCAGTTGGTGATGCCGAGGAGGAAGAACACACCGAAGAGCATGAGGACGAAGAAGGAGAAGAAGAACATGCCAAGGAGCATGTAGAGGAGGAAGAAGAGGAGGAAGAGCCCCCTGTTCCTTCTGCTCGAACACGGGCTACTACTTCGAAGAGGCCAGCCAGGAAGAAGGCGACATGCACCGAACCGGCAAGCGATGAGCTTGTCGGCACGAAAACTACTGCAGGGTTCCCCGGCAGCAAGCTGCCCGGCAACAATCTTCCCGGCGCCAAACTTCTCAGCAGCAACCGCCTCAGCATTCATCTTCCCGGCAGCCAGCTCCATCAACCGTGGAAGAAGCGGGAACCTCGCAGCCCCCAGCTTCTTCATCAATGAAGCGTGCCAGAGCACCACTCCCACCCCCTGCGACTTCCGATGCTGAGAATGAGGCTTATTGGGACCTATCCAATCTCAGTGACCGCGAAGAAGAGGAGTGAGTACTTCAATCCTTCCTCATCCATTCTTGATTTCTTGCCGTTGTTGTTGTTATTATTTTGATTGTTTGATTGTCTTGATCTGTAGGGACGAAGTACCCCTGGAACCCAGGCCTCAAAAGAAGGCAAGGACCGCCGAGGAGGACGAGCCAGCAACGAGCACTGACCATGGCACAGCATCTCCGGATGTTGTTATGACCAGCCCCCGGCAAGGGGAAACCACTCAAGGCCAGTCGGCAAGCACCGCTGCTGATGATCCCATCCTTGAAGCCGACAAGGAGGTGGAGGGCGAGCGTCACGAAGATGAGCACCAAGGAGTTGACCCCTTGGTGATGCCCTTGACAACCACCATTCCAAATAGTGGCTCGGCGGAAAGGATTTCCACTAATGAGCCCGTCCGCACTGAGGACATGCCGGCAAGTGAAGTTGCCGGCAGTCATGCGACGGCAACAGACATTGCCGGAGAGCAAACAGTTTCCTCTCAACAGACTAACATAGGTAATCAACTTTCCTTGAGCGCTTCTCTTCCATTGTCAGTCTTGTTTTTGTTTTCTTGAACTTGAATCTTGAACTTTATTTCTATCCTTTCTTCCATCTTCACAGATCAACCTCTGTCAGAAGATATGGATATCTCTGTCGACGTTGAGGGAATTGCAAAGAACGCTGCAAAACAGGCCACCAGAATTGCTGTCAATGAAACTACTGACGTTGCCATGGAGGGAGCCGCCAGAATTGCTGCAACAGAGGCCGCCAAGGTTGCTGCGGAGGAGGCCGCCAAGGTGGCCACAGATGAGGCCACCAAGGCCACTGGTGGCACTTCTGCCCCAGGAGCGCCGAGCACTGACATGGATGTGAATATGGGAGTAGCCAACAACACAGCACCAGTAGCTAGCGACCAACCCCCAACATCCAATGCCCCTCCGACAAGAAATTTCTTGATGCTCTTCAGCCAGCAACAGGAATCTGAAGCCCTGGGCTCGTCTGATGCCGGAGATCATGTCCTTGAGAGCGTGGACGATGAAGTTGTCATACCCATGTCCTGAAGCACCGAAGAAGTGTGCGCCGCCAATGACAACGTTGTTGATCTTGCCTTCCTGAAGGCCATGGGTGATGGCTTCAAGGATGTTCAAGAGCACTACAGCATGCGCTAGGAAAAACTCCAAATGTGGCAACTTGTTGTGGAGATGGGCGAGCAAAGGCTGAAGGAGAAGATTGAAGAAGCGCACATATGGTATGAGGAGAGGGTCCAAAGCATCAAAGACCGTGAAGCTGAGCTTGCCGCTGCTAGAGATGCTTTCATTCTAGAGAAGGTTGCAGCCGAGATGGCACGGGATGAAGCCGACAAGAAAACCGCAGATCTCAACAGCAAGCTGACTCAGCTCAAAGTTCAACTCGACGCCCAAGAAGAGGATCTTGCCGTCAGGGAAAATGCATTGGCTGCCACTCTCCGAGCTAAGATGAAGAAATCCAAACTCTTCTCGCCAAGTGGACCCAGGAGCTGGAGCAGACCCACAAGGAGGCCATCCAAGCTCAAGCACTGGATCATACCGGCAAGCTCAAGGAAGCCATCGACAATGTTGATGCCGCCAAGGCCTTGGAAGCTCAGGTGAAGAAATTTGAAGAAGAGCTAGCCGCCAACAATAAGGAGATCTCTGCTCTCAAGGAGTCAGCGCAGCAAGCATCTCACACGTTAGCGGAGCACCAAACTTCGCTATCGTCTAAGAACAAAGAGCTCCAAGTTGCTGCTGATGTCAAAGATGATCTTCAAATGAAGCTCTCCAGCTTGGAAGAGTCTCTTGACGCTGCCAAGGACAGAGAGAAAATCTTGACGACGGATTTGGAGAATGAGGTCTTGCTGGCAGACGCTGAGGAGAAATTCTCAGAGCTGAAAGAGTCACTTTCCCTCTGGACCCACCGGCTTGTCGACATTGTAGAACGTCTTAGTTTGCAGTTGGCGAAACATGAGAAGCTAGAGCTTTACTGCCAATCCCAAGCAAGACACAAGCGCCACGCTGACCCTTTTCTTCGAGGGCCTCATTGCCGCACTGAACGCACATCACAAGGAGCGAGCCGCCAAGTTTTCCAGTGAGTCTCACATTTTTGCTCGTGATATACTCTTCAAGGTTCTCTTCAAGATTGTGCACTGCAACCCTGGCATCAACCTCTCCAAGGCCTTCACAAGCCTTCCATCAGGGACGGACACCAGTGCTGCCGAGAAGCTCGTGGCTCCAATCGCCGACAGGGCCGCCGGGGGAGCTACTAGGATCCAAGGCCAGCTTAGGAACTAATCTCCTTGTGCTTGTTTCTAGCAGACACGGCCCATGTAAAAAGAACAATTTATCTTTTAATTAGACCAGCCTTGCTATCTATGTAAGACATAACTCATGTGCTTGAATGAATGAATGCATCTTCCTTGTGTATTTTTGCCTTTGTACTTATTGTACCCTATGCTTGCCGGAAAACTTTCCCGGTGCGCACATTCTAGCCGACAGCGCTTGAGGAATGGGTCCTTAGTAGCTTGCCGGAAATGCCGCTTCTCGGTACAGTTAACACTTCCCGGTCTTGGCGCAACTACTTATATTGTTGAGGTGACTCGAAACAAACAAGAGCGCAACCAATCCCGACAAGGTTCCTTTGCGTGCAGGTTTTTCATACAAAGACAGAAATCGTTCAAGGAAAAATAGCAATAACAACAAAGAAATTTGTTTCAAAGTTTTGCAACTTAGCTTTCTTCGTTGTACTTCTTGTAGTTGATGATAACTTGAACGTCATTGGGTTTCTACACCACTACTCCCCCCGGGAAACTTGCATGCGGAGGAACTCTTCTGCCTTTGAGAAAAGGAAAGAAGAGAAACGAGTAGGCTAGAACCCTTGTCGGTACGTTAATCATTTCATACAAGATAAAATGTAACACAACATTGCATTTGACACACACAAATAAATATGTACTTTGATAAAGAGTTGTGAAACACTTAGCTTTATTTCACTATGCACGGGTTCTGCGCTTGGCTCTGTACAAAGGATTACATGCCTTGCCAGCCAACTTGTAAAAAAGAGGTTGCCGGGAAGCCCGGCAACCGCGCCTTACGGGTAGAACTTGTGAAGATGCTCAATATTCCATGAGTTTTGCACTAGAGTGCCATCTTTGGTCTCTAGACAGACTGAGCCAGGTCTAGTGACTTGAACTACCCGATAAGGGTCTTCCCACTTCGGCCTCAACTTGTTTGATCCCTTCGCGGACTGAATCCAACGAACAACAAGGTCGCCTTCCTCAAGCTTTCGGGCATGCACTTTGCGGCTATGGTAGCGGCGCAAAGCTTGCTGGTAACATGCAGCACGCACAGCAGCCCGGAGATGATCTTCCTAGAGGAGCGTGGCATCATCATGCCTCATATCTTCTTGATCTGCTTCATCAAAAGCCAAGACTCGAGGTGATCCATATCTGAGTTATGTGGGGAGCACCGCTACTGCACCATAAACAAGGGAGAAGGGTGTCTGGCCGGTAGCTCAATTTGGTGTCATCCTGAGTGACCAAAGAACTGTCGGCAACTCTTCCACCCAGCGTCTTCCGCACTTGTGCAGCCTGTCAAACATCCTGGTCTTGAGCCCCCGCAACACTTCAGCATTTGCCCTCTCAGCTTGCCCGTTGCTTCTTGGGTCAGCGACAGATGCAAAGCAGATCTTGCTGCCAAGCTCTTGATAGTACTGCATGAAGGTGCGGCTTGTGAACTGTGTGCCGTTGTCGGTGATGATCCTGTTAGGAAAACCAAAATGAGCAACTATTCCTTTGAAGAACTTGATGACTGACTATGCTGTCACCTTCCTTACCGGCTCTACCTCAGGCCACTTTGTGAACTTGTCGATTGCTACGTACAAGAACTCAAAGCCCCCGGTTGCACGGGGAAAAGGGTCGAGGATGTCCAGCCCCCGGACCGCAAAGGGCCGGGAGAGAGGAATGGTTTGAAGAGCTTGAGCTGGTTGATGAATATTTTTGGCATGGAACTGACACGCTTCACATGAAGTTACTAGTGCAGTTGCATCTTGGAGGGCTGGCGGCCAGTAGAAGCCTTGCCAGAAAGCTTTTCTGACAAGGGAACGTGACCCAATGTGGGAGCCACACATGCCTCCATGTATCTCTGCCAGCAGCGCTTGTCCATCTTCCCGAGAAATACACTTCAATTTCACACCATTTGGCCTCTTTCTGTGCAGAATGCTGTCAACAAACTGGTACATACTTGACTATCGTGCTACTCTTTCAGCTTCTTCTTGATCATCGGGAAGTTGACCTGTTTGAAGGTAATGGACAATCTGCTATGCCCATGCCGGAGCCTGTGGCTCAACGACAAGGAGCAATGGTTGTTCTTCCTCTGCCAAAGCGCATACCTCAACGGCATGGGCTTGCCTTGTCGGAGACTGCTTCTCATCGGCAAGAGGTGTTTTGTCAGCGGCATCAACCTTGCCAGCGGCCGCTGGCAGCTCTGCCGGAAAGTAACAGCCAGTGTTCAATTTTCTCTTCTTTGCTGGCCTCACTGATGGTGTAACTGATGGTTGAGTTAGTTGTAGCACAAAAGTTCCCAGTTACACGGGAAGTCTTTTGGCAGCAAGCTTTGATAGGTCGTCGACAATGTCATTCTGGGCATGGGGGATGTGCTCCATCTGCAAACCGTCAAAGTGCTCTTCCAACTTCCTCACCTCATCAACATATGCTTCCATTAGTGGGCTCTGGTAATCTTTGTTAACTTGCTTCACAACAAGCTGGGAGTCGCCTCTGATGATCAATTTCCTGATACCAAGGTCGATTGCTATTCGAAGACCGACAAGCAATCCCTCGTACTCAGCAGTGTTGTTGGTGGCCTTCTCCCTAGGAAAATGCATTTGAACTACATACTTGAGGTGCTCTTCGGTGGGTGCGACAAGCAACACGCCGGCACCAGCGCCCTGGAGCGTAAAGGCACCATCAAAGTACATAATCCCATCATCTGTAGTTTCCTTACCGGGAAAAGAAGTCTCTGGTATTTCTTCGTCTGGCGTTGTCATCCATTCTGCAATGAATTCTGCCAAGGCTCTACTCTGGATTGTTGAAGTGCTCTCAAATTTCAAATCAAAGCTTGAAAATTCCAACGCCCACTTCACTATCCTGCCGGTGGCTTCTGGATTTCTCAAGATGCGTTGAAGTGGAAAGCGAGTGACAACGGTGACTTGATGTGCTTGGAAGTAATGGCGCAGCTTCCGTGAGGCCATGAGAAGGCCAAAGAGCAACTTATGTACACCTGAATATCTTGACCTAGCCCCCTGCAACAGAGAGCTGACAAAATAAACTAGTCACTGAACCATCTTGTTCTTCGGCACAACTTGTTGTTCTGATTCATTTGCTTGCGCTGATTTCAAATTGTCGGCACCTGACCCTGCCGGAGAAGATTCCGGCTTGTCAGCTTGTGGCTCTGCGGTTGCTGCCTCTTCATCATCTGCTTCCCTCTCAGCCGCTAGTGCAACACTCACCACTTGATTAGTTGCCACCAAGTATAGCAGCAACGGCTATTGTGGTTTAGGCGCAACTAGTACTGGTGGAGAGGAGAGGTATTTCTTCAAGTCTTGGAGTGCAGCCTTCGCTTCCGGGGTCCATTTCATAGGACCTGCCTTTTTCAAAATTTTGAAAAACCGCAAGGAGCGGTCAGCTGACTTGGAAATAAACCTGCTCAATGCGGCAACACAACCGGCAAGACGCCGTATGTCCTTGACGCGCTTTGGTGCTTCTATCTGCTTGATCGCTTTGATCTTGTCGGGATTAGCTTCAATTCCATGCTGAGACACAAAGAACCCAAGAAGCTTGCCAGATGGAACACCGAAAACACACTTCTCGGGGTTGAGCTTCAAGTTGATCTTGCGCAAATTTGGAAATGTTTCTTCTAAATCTTGGATGAGTGTTGATTTGTCCTTGGTTTTGACCACTATATCATCCATATAGGCTTCCACATTTCTGTGCAGCTGAGGACCAAAACCAATTTGCACAGCTCTTGCAAATGTTGCTCCGGCACTCTTTAACCCAAAAGGCATATGTATAAAATAGTATGTGCCACATGGAGTTATGAATGCAGTTTTCTCCTCATCTTCCTTGGCCATAAAGATCTGATGATAACCAGAGTAGGCGTCAAGAAAAGAAAGGAGATCGTAGCTGGTAGTGGAGTCAACAATCTTGTCAATCCGCGGCAAAGGAGAAGGATCTTTTGGACATGCTTTGTTGATATCAGTGAAATCAATGCAAAGTCTCCATTTTCCATTTGCTTTAACTACCACTGGATTGGCTAACCATGTTGGATGTAGCACTCCTCTGACCAGACTTGCAGCTTCAAGTTTTTGGATTTCTTGGGCGATGAATTCCAAAGCCTGCTTCCTGACCTTCTACTTGACGGGTCTTGCATTAGGACAGATGGCAAGGTGGTGCTCAATCACTTCCCTGGAAACGCCGGGGATATCATATGGTTGCCATGCAAACACATCGACATTTGCCGGTAGGAAAGCGATGAGCGCGCTTTCCTATTTGCCGTCAAGGGTGGCACTTATGGTGAAAGTGCCTCCTGTCCCATTCTCCTTCACAGAAACTTGCTTGGTCGCAGGTGCGGTAGCTTTGGACTTCTTGCTCTTGCCGACAGAGGTCTCTGGCTCCTCAACGGGCAAGCTGCACTCTGCATTGCGCTTCCCGGAGGCCTTGCCTGAGGACTTGCCAGATTTATTCTGTGTCTTACCCCCGGGAGTTTTGTCGGCAGGAGCAAGTGCCTTGCTGGCAGATGCTGCAACTGCTTCTCGGTATAGCTTGTCGGCACAAATTACTGCATCTTTCTTGTCAGACTGAATGGTGATCACACCCATGGGCCCTGGTATCTTCAATGTGTTGTAGGCATAATGTGATGCCGCCATGAACTTTGCCAGAGCAGGGCGACCAATAATTCCATTATAAGGCAATGGAATCTTGACGACGCCAAAGACTATCTTTTTTGTCCTGCAATTGAGCTCGCTGCCAAAAGTGATCGGCAACATTATCTGACCCTTGGGCTTGGTCCTTCCTGGATTGACCCCTTGGAACGATCATGTCTCCTTGAGATCTTCATCGGAAATTTGCAACCTCTTGATCACATCTGGAGAGATCAAGTTCAGGCCAGCACCACCGTCAACCAACATCTTTGTGACCTTGAGGTTGCGGATTGTCGGTGAAACCAACAATGGCAAACACCCAACCGCAGTTGTGCGATCTGGATGGTCCTCGACATCAAAGATGATTGGCGTGTTGGACCACTTCAATAACTTTTACGCTTCGATTACCGGCTCAGCCGCATTGATCTCACAGGCCCATTGCTTGAGCTGCCGATGAGAGGAGTGCAAAGATGCACCTCCATCAATGCACATTGCATCAATAGCGTTCTGGAACTCTTGTTCAGACTCTTCTTCGTCGTTGTCACCATCTTCCTCTTCTCCTTCTTTCTTGTCACAGCCACGTGCAAGCTTTTCTTTTTGCTTGCTGGCCTTGTCGTGGTGGCCCCCGCGGGCGCCACGGTTCTTCTTGCCGGACCCATCGGCACCTTCCTAGCCCTTCTCCTTGTCGCGCTTCTCATATTCGAGCTTCTGCTTTTCAACAACATGCTCGACTTGCAGGCACTCCTGGCTATCGTGACCAGCGGTGCGGTGGATTTTGCAGTATGGACCATCGGTCTTCTCGCCGGCAGTAGCCTCATGACCACAGGTACACGCGGCAACCTCCTTGCCGGCACCTTCAGTCTTGGACTTCTTGCCGGTGTTCCCAGACCCCTCGACGGCCATCACTGCTTTGCCCTTGCCCTGTCGGTTGTGCTTGCGGCCTTTCTTCTTCGGGGTGGCTGCATCGTCATCCTCTGAATCAACAGCAGCTCCTGCATCCTGCCCAGGAAGTCGCCTTCCTTCTTCAGCACATGCACACTTGTCGGCCAGAGCATACAGCTCGGCAATATCCCTTACTTTCGTGATGCTCATCTCTTCCCGCATCCTCCGATTGCGCACGTTCGTGTGGAATGCAGCAATAATGGCGGCAGGGTGAACGTCTGGGATATTATGGTGCACATGACTGAATCTCTGGATATACTTGCGGAGGGGCTCACTATCTCTCTGTGCAAGCACATGCAAATCGTTGGGCTGACCGGGAAGCTTGTGGCCTCCGTGGTAAGCACCAACAAATTGATGGCACAAATCTGCCCAAGAAGAGATTGAGCCCTCCGGCAAGTTCATCAGCCAAGACCTCACATTGGGCTTAAGCACCAATGGAAAGTATTTGGCGAGAACCTTCTCGTCTCTACCACCTACAGCTTGGACAGCTATGGTGTAAATGCCGAGGAACTCTGCCGGGTTGAGCTTGCCGTCATACTTGTCCGGCAAGTCTGGTTTGAAGCTTTGGGAAGAGGGCCAATGAACTTGCCACAGCTCGTGGGTAAACGCTGGGCAGCCTACATCGTACGACAGGCACCCAGGATACCACGGTGCAGGCTCGTTCGCTGCCGGCCCAGCACGGTCATCTGACTGATGACCTGCTTCCCGGCGCCGCTCGATGGTTGTGCGGGCATCTTCAACTCGCCGGTCTTGCAGCACCCGGTGTTGGTGTTGGCGGCTCCGTGGCTCGGACGACACCATGGACACCTCGTCCTGCACATCGGTTCGCCTGGCTTGCCGCTGTTGCTGAGGAACAGATTGCACCATTGGTGCAGCGCCTCCAGTTCGTTCGCCACCTGCTCCTGCTGGCGCCGTTGGTTGCTATCGTGAAGGTCCCGCCAACTGCGCCCCATCATTGTTGGCAAAGCTGATGAGGCTCTGGATGGTGGCTCTCCACTCATCCATCTTGTCAGGTGTTGGAGGGAAGTTTAGCAGCATCTAAGCTCGCGCCATGGCCTCCCCCGGCGTGTTTGGCATGACCAGGCGCGAGGAACGAGATGGGTCTCGACTCCTGACAGAGCCAGAAGGAGCTCCATCCCGTGCCTGCTGCCGGGGGCCATTATCGCCGGTGGGTTGACGCGGTAGTTGCTGGTGAGCATCTTGGGAACGATGCTCAGGGTTCTTGTCTTGACGTCGACTAGAGCCGTCGGCGTCGCGAGGCAGCGTGTCGCGTCCATCTTGCGATGGCCTCGACGCATGTTTCATTGCGCCATTCTTGGACATTGCCGTGCTGTCCTTGGGCATCGTGGCGCCTCCGTCTTGGCTTGTGGCGCTCCAGACTACGCCGCTCTGGTGACTGGGATCACCAGAGCGACGAGGAAGTTGGCCACCTCCGCCACCCGCGGACGTCTGGGACGGCAGCTTGGACATAGATAGAGCAGTAGCGGCCGCATCCTTGGCTTTTGTGGGCGCCATGGGTGATGAAGGTGGCGCCTACACTGCTGGAGCAGATTCGCGTACGCGATCCCCCAGTCTGGCGCGCCAAAGATGTCGGCGTACAACAATCGATGGGACCAGCAAGGCCCCTTTGCGGTTCAACTAAGGGGCCGCAGCACACAAAGAGCAGATCCAGCAGATCAGCACACAAAGATTTACCCAGGTTCGGGCCGCTGTGAAGTGTAAAACCCTACTCCTGCTTTGGTGGAATTATATGTGGAAAATGCCCAAGTTACAAGAGAGCGCGACCTTGCCGGCAAGGAGCTCGGGAGGTGCAGCTACGTAGTGCAAATGGGCAGGGTGTCGACCTTTGTAAAATTTGCCACGGCCCTCCTTTTATAGATGAAAGGGGTCACCACAATGGCAATATGGTAATTACATGGTGAAATGATAGCAACAGTGCTATCATACCTAATACAGATGACTTAGGACAAAAGCATTAAATGCTCCGTTAGGTGTCATGCTAGGGAGGAATGCCGGCAAGGGAGCCCAGCTCCACCTGTACCGCTCGCCCAGCTACCTTCTATTCCTTCGCCACGTCCTTTGGACGGGTGTCAATAAAGTTACTCTTCAGCGGCGGGCCGCCACGTGTCCCGACAAGCTCTACCAACCCGCCTGCCCGCTCGACACCTGTCGGCAAGTTCCTGACAACTCCCACGGTGGAGCGGTGGGACGGAGCTTGTCGGTCAAGAGGTCGTTGCCCCGAGGCTTGCCGGTTCGCAGCTTGCCGGCTACTTGAGTCTTCATCTTCAGTACTTTTTTAGTACTTCTCGATGACCTGCCTCGAGGTCTTCTTCATGGTTTTGATTACCAAGTCTTGAGTGTTTTAGAAATGCTATCCTCCGACAAGCCCTTGCAGTCGGGAGGCTGCAACTTGTCTGTGCATCGTCAGGGTATGAACACCCATGTTCAATACACCGACACTCGCTCGGACTGGACTCAATCAAAGGATGCAATCCAAAAGAAATAGACTTGCTCAGTAAAAGGAAGGCATTCACACAAGTAATACCTACACCGGTCTCATCCAAAAATGGAATGAGAACAATAAGGTAGTGAATAGCAAGGCTTGTAGCATAAGGGTTCACGCAGATACCCAAAATCTCTTCTCCACACACTAGTGGAATCACTTTCCGATAACTTATCTCAATGGCAGTACAAATCATCTATTTATGCAGTTGATAGATGTGGTGACCACATATATTTATTTTTCACTTGATTCAGACATATAGGTTCCTCATGGAAATTCCAACTCTGAATCCAAAATGAAAATGCAACATGTATTGTGTAAACTCAGTAAGTCACTACACGACTTACAATAGTCAAACAAATTTGGTACAATCGACTTAGTGAGTTCCTTATACAAAAGGATTACTCCAACGATAATGATTGCTCATATGTGTTCATCAAGAAATCCTCATTAGAGTACCACATTATATCAGTGTATGTTGATGATTATAACATTATTGCCAACACACAAGATATTGATGAAGGACGTAATCATCTAAAGACAGAATTTGAGATGAAGGACGTAAGTAAAAACAAATTTTGCTTTAGCTACAATTCGAGTGGCTTCACTCATGTATTATGGTATACCATGTTGTTTATATCTAGAATATACTGGAGGAATTCATTACATACAAGTCTTATCCATCTATAACTTTCATTGTTGATTCAATCTCTAGACGTAGAGAAAGATCCATTTAAACCATGAGAAGATGGAAATAAAATATTGGGACCCAAGGTTCCATATTCTAGTGCAATTGGATCCACCAAACACAGTTGGTCGGGAATCAAGAATTTCTTTCGATCTCTCTAATGCATCAAAGATATTGTCCCAACTTCCAGTTTTAGATAAATCTGGACACCAATATCATAGGACACATTGATCAGATTCCCACTATGTTAGATCGTAGACATGCTTCGTGTTCCTATTTGGTGTGATAGACCTCCCATGGAAGTCTTCGAAACAGACCTTAGTGGCTACATCCACCAATCATTCTGAAGTACGATACATCACTTGTATTCTTGTAGCTTCACAGAATGATGAACCACATACACCGATCATGTGGAATTGGTTCCATTGAACTATCAACCATTACATTAAAGATAATGTTGCTTGTGTTGCTCAGATGCAAACATGTTATATAAGAAGCAATATCACTAAGCATATTGCTCCAAATTTGCAAGGATCAGGGGGAGTCTCTTCCTGAATTATAACCTATTCAAACATTATATCACACTCTTGTTCCCTTTATGAGTTTACTCTCAAGGTTCTCATCAAGGTTTTTAATGAGGTAATATCAACACAAGAATATATGCCATACCTCCTATTTTCCCCACTGGGGTTTTCTAACGGATGTATAAAAGGCATATTAATTGTCCTCTAAACTTACCAATGAGTAAACTCCTTTTGAGGTTTTCTCATATAAGTTATTAGAGAGACAATTACCTTCATATGTCATGTAATTTTTCACCTGGGTTTTAAAGGAGTTTTCAATGGCATATCATATCGCACTCTTTTCCCTGATGAGCTTTCTCTCTAAGTTTCTCATAAAAGGTTTTAAATGAGGCGATATATGCAATACTTTCCATTTTCCCCATGGGGTTTTAAAGAAAAGTATACAAAGCATATTTGCTGTTCTCCAAACTCACCAATGAGTTTTCTCCTTCTTCAAAGATTTTTCTCATATGAGTTATCGTGGAGACAATAATCATAATATGTTGCACCATTTTATCCTTATATTATTTTCCCACTTGGTTTAAAGGAGTTTTAGCAACATATCAGCACTATTCTCCTCATATTTTTCCCATAGGGATTTTGGGGGGAGACTCTCAAGATTATACGAAGGATTTCCCAAGTTGGAAGATGAATATACAAGAAGCCTTCAACGATGAAACATTCAAGAAGCAGTGTTGTACAAGGGGAGTGTTAGGAATTAATTAGTGAATTAATTAGCACATGTCTATTGTTAATTAGCACATGCTAATTAACGAACAGTCATTAGCAAAGGGGTGTGTCCAACCCCGAACAATCATGTCCCTTCTCTCTCTCTCTCTCTCTCTCTCTCTCTCTCTCTCTCTCTCTCTATTGCCAACAGGCACCTGTTTTGGAGGGATGCCTCCGAACACGCACCTCTTTTTCCAACCTCTTCCAGATGTATATATACTTGAGAATCAATAGGAATCAGGACTAATCGTTCATTCATTTTCAATCTCGTTTTACTCCAACATGGACCGTGGTTTAGTGACCGTGCACTAACCAGACCGTCTGTCCGGTCATTTTGGGGCGCCCGACTATAGATGCTCTTAGGTCAACTCCAACGCACTGACCCAAACAGACGCGGATTTGGTCTGTTTTTTTCTGTTTGGGTCAGCTGGAGGTGCGTTGTCCGAACGCGTCCGCGCAAATCTGGCCGGTGTGCCCAACCAACCGACCCATTTGGTCCGGCCCACCATTGGGAGGCCAAATTTTCACAATTAACATTCTATGCATATAAATCCAAATAAAAAAACATTACAATCAAATAAAAGACATCGTTTTTACATCACAATAAATAGTTCACAGTCAAATAAAATCTCATAGTTTACAACGAAATGAAATTTAAATTGTCACAAATACATTGAAAGAAAAGAGCCGATACATTTATTGGTTGCCATGGTGAGTTCATATATGCTCAACCAAATCATTTTGAAGTTGAATGTGAGTTTTCCAATCATGCATTTCTGTATGAAATTGGGTAAACTATGCAAATGTTTACCCGTCCATGCTGAGGCTCCACATTGTCACCCTGGAAATCAAACCCTTGGTCAAAAATGTTGTCATCACACTCGTCCTCTATGATCATGTTGTGCATGATCCCCGCTGTCCATGGTACCTTGTGGGCAATCGGCCGAACACCTTGTGGGCGTGGTGGAGTAGCAGCCGGAGAAGGGCACCGTCCTCTCCGTGCCGGTAGCAGGCATGTCCAAGTCCACGCCGCCAGCGGCGACCGTGGAGGCGAGGGTGGTGCTGGTGGCGGTAAAGGACTGTGTCGGCTCGTGCTTTGATGACAGCGAGGCGGTGGGCCTCGGTGATGCGGTGTGGCGGTGGGGAAGTGAGAGTGGATGCGGCGGCGGCCTGAGTGGTGTCCAACACTACTAGGGAAAACCTTATAGGTGGAGGATTAACAGTAGCGCGGGTCAGAGGTACGCGCTACTGCTAATTTACAGTAGCGCCGGTGGAAGAAACGCGCTACGGCTATCTATTTAGCAGTAGCGGGGGTGTGCCAGACAACGCTACTGCTAAGTGGGCCCCACAATACCCACCAGGCTAGCTATATTAGCAGCGCGGCCCACTGTACACGCGCTACTGCTAAACCCATAGCAGTAGCGCGTGTTAAAGGCCCACCGCTGCAACTACTGCGGCACTGTGGCACCTGGTAGGCCCCGCTTAGCAGCAGCGCGTGTCCACGGAACCGCGCTACTGCAACGGCACTTAGCAGTAGCGCCGGGCTCGGACCCGCGCTGCTGCTAAGGCAACCTAATCTCCCCCGCGCCCGTCCACTTCCTCACTCTCCCTCACTCACTCGCTCTGCCTCTTCCTCCTCTCGCCGTCGCCGCCGCATTGCTGCCACCGTCCTCAGTAAGCCGTCGCCACCCTCCTTCCTCCCTCCCTCTCCCTCCTGTCTCCCTCCATCCCTCCTCGTACGGCGGCCCTCCTCCTCTCTCCTTCCCCCCTCTCCCTCCGGCCTTCCCTCCATCCCTCCTCCCTCCTCCCTCCTCGTACGGCCGCCCTCCTCCTCTCTCCTCCCTCCCTCCCTCCCTCCTCCATCCTGCCTCCCTCCATCCCTCCTCTCTCTCTGTTCTTGTAGAATGTAGGTTTTTTTAATGTTTTTTGAATACAGTAGAATGTAGATTATTTGAATGGAATAGAAAATTCGAAAATTTTCAGTAAATGTAGGTCTTTTGAATAGAATAGAAAATTAGTAAATGTAGACTAGAATAGAAAATTAGATTTTTTTTAGTAAATGTAGGTCTTTTGAATAGAATAGAAAATTAGTAAATATAGAATAGAATAGAAAATTAGAAAATTTTCAGTAAAATATAAAAATGCTGTATACAAGAATGTTAATAGTGAATGGTGTTGCTCATACAATTTTTATGAATAGAAAATATTTTAGGTATCGAATAAAATATAAAAATGTTGTTGCCAATTATATTGATGATCTAAAATTTTCACTCGGTGGATTATGCAGGATTTCTCCTGTCGCGTCTCCCTCTCCCACTCGGCCCCGTTCCGCCCACCGTGAGCACCTCCCTTTCCTCTCTGTTTAGTTTTAGGTTTAGTTTTTTTAATATATATGTAGATGGATGTATGTTTGCTAGATGGATGATTAGATGGATGCATGGATGAATTATTGATTGTTGCAATTTTGTTTCATTTTGAAAAAAGCCGACAAAAATGGATGCATGGATGCATTTTGCAGGGAACACCTCCGAGTGGCCTATGTTTTGCTGAATGTTGATTTATTTATGTTCCGGCAAATTTCAGGCGCTCGATATGTCCTATTTTAGCAAAGGTCATGCCGAAATTTTTCGTGAATTTTGGCATGACTTGTGCTATAAAGTAGGAAAAATCGAGTGCCCGTGATTTGCCTGAACGGGAATTAATCGACATTCCGGCAGAACATAGGCCATTTTTTATGTCATTGCTCCATATATGTAACGGGTTGACTTTCAGTCTGTCGATGCTCCTTGAGTGACTTTGAGTTTGTTCTTGAAGGAAGGAAGGATGCCGACTGTTATCGTGGGGGTCGTTTCCTCTTCTTCTTCTCGTGATATACCTTGGTAATGCACGAGAGAAGGAGGGAAAGCGACCATCACCGACGGTCGAAATATTTGTGAGGGAATGTCCACCATATACTGGCGAAATATCAGAGAGGAAGAATCCCGACTGTTGTCGTGGGGGTCGCTTCTCCTTCGTTCCCGTGTGCTAGACATTTTGGTGTAATGCACTCGGGAACGAATGGAGGAGCGACCATCACCGACGGTCGCAATATCAGAGAGGGAGTGCCCACCGACGGTCGCAATATCAATGGACCGAAAGTCAACCCGTGCTGAATAGTGATCTGTGTGTTTAGTTTCCTGGTAATTGCCGTCGATCGATTTTTAATCTTTGAATTATGAACATATAGGAAATGTCTGACGACGATAGGATCCCAGAATGCGACTATTGCGGCGACAACCGGGGTCTGTGCGACAGGTATCCTCACCTGGAAGACGGTCGGCGCTTCACTATTAAGCTCGACGAGACCTTCGATGTTTGTACGGTACGCAACGACGACAAGTCTTTTTTCGTAATTAAGCATGACTTCTGCTTCTTTGCTTCAACGTGTAATTTTCATTTTTTACCATTTTACTAGTGCATCTCCTGCCATGCAAGACGTTATGTCTTGGAGAAGCTGGATTTCGAAGATCATGAGAATAAGGAGACAAAGAGAGTTATCCTCAGGACCCAACATGGTTACGCTTTTGCCGTAAAGCTATACAATGCAGTGACCTACTCCCATTTTGGTTGCTCGAATTGGAATGCACTATGCAAGGCGTATGGATTTCAGGAGGGTATGCATCTCACCTTCGATATTCGTCCTGAAGATGACATCGAAGATAATATCGACATTTGGGTCAATGTTGATACGCTTCCAGTTCTACCTCTATGTGATATTCTCAAACATATTTATTAAGTAATTTAAATTGTTTATTTAAAAATAGTTGACAGCTTATCTCCATTGACAGCTTATTTCCATTCTTCAAGAAATGTACGGAACGTAGTAGATAAAACCTACTACAGTTATGGTGCTGAACTAACTTGCGAGGAGATAAATCATTTTGTTTCATGGATTAATGATGTTGAGAATTTCAAGATGAGTTGTTTTATTCCTCCAAATTATGATCAATACGTGCCATTAGTCCACGTATTGAACTACGGTAACATCCATCAAGATATCATGGTAAGATTTTTGCTAAGTATGTTATTATGATGTTCTTCTTAAGCTAAACTACATTTTGCTAAGTATGTTATTATGATGTTCTTCAACAGAAACTCCCGGCGGATTGTGTACCTCGTGTAATGGATATAAAAGGTGTCATGAACATTATTAGCTTACGGCCAAGTTGGCCTACGTGCCAACGCAGTGCATACACGATTTCTCCAAGAGATGAAGTCCTCACAATCAAAGACTGGAGAAAAGTTCTAAATGATCGCAGGGAACTACTTGGGGGCAACATGAAGCCAAGCCCACAAATGGGAGACAGGTTGATCTGTATTCTCCATAATGGAGATTCAGGGGTTTACCTGTTTTATGCTATTTTACCTTCGAGAGAGTAGCAGGTCTTAGGTAGTACGTACTCATCATGTGCTAAGAACAATTAGCTAGTGTTGGTTATGACTATGATGATGATGAGTTGTTATCATGATGATGATGATGAGTTATGTGCTACACATTGTGCTAGAATGATGAGTTAGTTCTTATAAGACTATGATGAGGAGTTGTTATCATGATGATGATGATGAGTTATGTGCTACATTGTGCTAGAATGATGAGCTAGTTCTTATATGACTATGATGATGAGTTGTTATTATGATGATGATGTATGAGTTCTTATATGAATATGATGATGATGATGATGAGTTATTATGATCATGATGAGTTATTATATCATTGGGTGGAAGAAATGTGGATTAGATTCATGTGGCTAGATCCAAAGTGACCAAAAGTTGGATTAGTAGGACGATCCTACTAATCCATCTTTTGGTCACTTTGGATCCATCCACATGAATTTAATCCGTGTTTCTTCCACCCAATGATATAATAACTCATCATGATCATAATGATATAAGAATCTCTTAATTGCTACTATATCAAAATTTGTATAACGATGTATAAATACAGTATAAAATAAAATAAATGAAATACAGATGAATAGTAGTAGCGCGGGGTAAAGCCCACACTGCTACTACTTATCAGTAGCGCCGGTACAGAAGGGCGCTACTGCTAACTGAATTAGTAGTAACGAGGGTGTACCCAGCGCTACTGCTAAAGTTTAGCTGTAGTGCCCTAGCAGTAGCGCGTGCACCCGCGCTACTGATAGGGAAAAAAAACCGCGCTACTACTAGGGTTTTCCCTAGTAGTGCAAGCTGTCGGAAGTGGGTGGCGGCGGCGAGGGCGGCGAGACCGGGGGAGTCGAGTGTCGAAAGCGAAAAATGGTCGATGTGCCGCCGATGGGCGGGTCAGGGGGAGGGCAAGGGAGGCGGCAAACCCTATTTGGCACCTTATGCGTAGGTTAAAGGCGTTTTTGCCAACCGGCGCACACCCCCTCTCCGAGCTAGGCCGACCCATTTACCCTTTTTCTGTTAAAAACCAAAAAAATGTGCACGCGTCGGGTTCGAACTCACGATCTCTGCGTTCAGAGAGAAGTCCCAAGACTTGTGCGTAGAAACTTCTTCTTCTCCATTTATTCTTTCCCCAGTTCGCGGAAGCCCCCGGTTTTGGGAAGCTTCGAGCCGTGTTTTTTTTCTTTTTGTTGTGGTTATTTCCTGGATTGTTTTTTGTTTGGTTTTTTCTTTCTTTTATTTAATATTTTTTTCCTTTTCCTTTTCCTTTTCTTTTCTTTTATTTTTTTGCTTTTTCAAAATGCACTAACTTTTCCAAATTTGATGAACTTTTTTTTTCAAAATCAATGAATTTTTTTTAAAAAAATAAACTTTTTAAAATTCAATGAACTTTTTCCAAATTTGATGAATTTGTTTTTCAAAATCAATGAACTTTTTTCAAAATCGATGACCTTTTTTTTAGATTCGATGAACTTTTTTGAAAATCGATGAACTTTTTCAAATCCGATGATTTGTCCCAATTTTTGTGAAGTTTTTCAAAATTGATGAACTTCTTCAAAATCGTTGGATTTTTTCTCAAATTCGTGAACTTTTTTTTAAAATCCGTGAACATTTTTTAATTCACGAACTTTTCAATTTTTTCGAATATTTTTTGTTTCTTTTTCAAAAGTCAATGATTGACCGGTCAATTGGTCAACCACGACCGGTCAAATGCGATCGAGCGACCCGAGGGAAACTGGTGAGATGCGATCGAGCAATCTTCTACATGGGCCAGCTTACAATCGTGCGCGCGTGAGCACCAGTATCGACAACTAGCGCCTAGAGCACCGATTAGGAGCTCAACCCTCAAGGGGATTTTTCGTTAAGGCAGCCGCCGTCGCCGCAAGGGAATTTTTTATCCCCTCGCCTCAGGCTGTCATCTTGGCGCTGGGAGGTGGGAGGACCTCGCATCTTTAAGAGTTCTCTGTTTTTCATCATCATCTAGTGATCATCGTATTTTATGAGAATAAATTTACTCTTGTTCTTTTGGTGGTGTCATGAGTTTAGAGAGTTTTCTGTCCTCGCAGTTTCGATTATTCGGATCTGATGGGTTTATGTTGGTGGGTCAAACTTTTTTTGTTGGTTTGATTCTTTGTAAAATTGAAATCTTTCATCGACACCGTGGTGAAGATATTGTGATCCGATGTCCTACACTTCTAGGGGATTATCTTCTGCCCAAGTACGTTCATCGATCAAGGCTTCTCATCTTTTTGTATGGGGGACTCAAGGCATTTTCAAAACCATTATTGGTAATGTTCGCGCGGGTGAAGAGTGACAACATCGTTGCTCCACTCCAATTGCAGCTTCTTTATCAAAGTCTTTGGAGTGTTTCTTCTAGCAGAGATTGATACAATGGATAAGGTGTTTCCAAGAAATTTCATTGTAATTCTTAGTCGTAAAAGTTACTTTATATTTTCTTCGATTTTAGATCCAAATCAATGTATCTGTAATTGTTATGAGTATGAATAAAATTACAGGTGTTTTTAAGAAAAGCTTTCAAGGAGGGCGCCGCGCGCCCGTGCCGACACAAACCTCCCGTTCGATTTGCGGACGCGCGTTGCGTAGTTGTTTTTGTCCGTTTCAACCCAAACAAACACAAGCAGAGAAAATGCGTCGGCACGTTGTTGGAGTTGGCCTTAGGCGGTGACACCCATGATGTGTGGATTTCTCCGTTGTTCCCGTGCCCGTTCCCCTACCGACCGGGACGTCTAGACAGCGAAGAGAAGAACAAAAAGAGAAGGGCAATAATAAAGAAGAAACAAAGGACTGAAAAGCAAAACCCTAGCTCTTCGGGCACCTATGGTGATGGCGACAGCGACGGCGATCTCCGGCCGCGTATCCGGCGAGGCCAGCGCAATCCTCGCTCCTTCCGCTTCATCCCTCCCCGCGCCGCTCCGACGCGCCGCCAACTCCAAGGTCATCTTCCCCATCCCCATTTCCCTCAAAACCCTAATCTCTATGCTAAGTGCTTGTCGATTGCTACACACCACAAAATATAGAGCTAAGCGCTTCTCTCTGCTTCCGCATCGATTACTTTCATTGCCCTTGGGAGTCCGTTTGAATTTGGTCATCCAAAATTTTGTGCTGTCCCTATTTCCATCTCTTGTCTGATTTGCATTTCTCGCCCTTTTCAACTTTGTACTTCTTGTTTGTGGTGTGGTGCTTATTTCATCTTGTATAAGCACTAGTAAAATGCCTTCTGGACATCACATACAGTATACTGAAATATGTTCAGATCTACTCTCTCCGGTTGGAAATGTAGGGACTAGTTTGACTGCCCAAGTGTGAGCTTTGACCATAAATTTCGTGAACAATGTTTTGTTAACATTTACAAAATTACAATAGTAAGAAAGTGATATAAAATACAAATGCAACAGTATCAACTTTGTATAACATCACCAGCATTTATTGGATTAATTATTTGTCAAACCTTGAACTTGGACAGTCAAATAAAGCCCTACGATTTCCAAAATAGTTGGACTGTCAAATAATGTACGTACTATATTTCCAAAGGAGGAGTCCGTCAGTACTTGGTAGATAATCTAGAGAGCATGTGTCTAGCCAGTTCTCAAGGAACATAAAATAAAGAACTTAATAATTTAGTGAATTTGGTTTGTTAACTTTCTGGCGAGAAAATCGGCTATTTGCCACTTTCAATATCGGGCTTCGCAAGATTGCCACTCTCAAAATTGACTTCGTAAAAATGCCACCTAGCTCCTGTGCACTTTGATTACCATGCCATTTTTTCTTTTTCCATTACTTTTCTTTTTCTTTTCAATTTTCTGGCACCTGAAAGGACCAAAGTACCCTTGGCTCTTTCTACCTTATCCAATGCGTTTGTGGTCTGGTTTGTATCGGATTGCTCTGAGGCTAGCTTGTTCTTGTCGTCATGGTTGCTCGCCGCCGTACCTTGCTGATGCCTGCGCGAGCTACCCCAACTCGCCGCCCTAGCTTTCCCACGCCTGAGCGAGAAACTGCAGGTCGCCGCTGGTGCTCGCCAATGGCTGCGCGCGCCGCTGCAACTCGCCCTCGTCACTGCAGCTCTCCGCCGGCGCTCGTCCATGTCTGCACGCGCCGGCGCAGCTCGCCCTCGCGTCGCCGATGCTTGCGCGTGCCACCGCAGCTCGCCGTCGCCTTGCAGATGCTTGCACGTGCCAGCGCAGCTCACTGCGGGTGCTCGCCCACGCCTGCGCGCGACAGCACAGCTCGCCCTCCCCTGCGTGCGTTGGCACAGCTCGCCCCGCGACATGCTGGAGAAGTGGGTGGCGCTGAACATCAGCACCAGTGGCGTGATGGCAGCAGCCGCTGGAGGAGGAGATGGATGCGTGTGAAGTCCTGAACATGTTGAATGCAAGCAACCTGTAAGTGACGTTTGCTGTAATCTTTACTTGATGTTGGATGCAATTTGACAATTACACCAAGAATAGCATGTCATGTTTAGTTTCACGTCCAGAATCAACTGAGCAACAATACGACAAATAAATAATGCCGCAAATTTCAGTCCATAAGCTACATGCTGCAATATCTTCTTTTGCACTTACTGTAGCTTATTCAGAGACAGGAAATGGAATTGTGGCTAGAAAAAAAGTATGCAGACCTCAAATTTTAGTACATTGGCAAGGGAGAGACATATAGACACCTCAACCATGATTGGTAGATGAATATGAAATGAGTTCACTTCTCACAAAATAAAGTGACTTATACATCAATGTGTATCAACAGGGAGCAGATCAGGGATGATGACTGTACTTCCCACGGATTCCATACGTCACATGAGGAGCTTTGTTGAACTGGAATCAAACGAACAAACCAAGGGAAAGGTAAAACATAATACCGTCCAGAAAGATTGGGTTCCATGTCGCCACTGCGGTACTGGGCGACGGGCAGCACGCGACGCCGAGGAGATCGGCAGCGTCACGACGTCCAGGAGATGGGGGCGGCGTTCAGCGATTGACCCAAGAAGTCCAGGCGATCAGGGATGCGGCAAGCATGGTATTCTCGGCGGGCAGCACGCACTCGTCCGCTTCAAGTGCTGATCTGATGCCCAAGTACGTGAAGATAGCATCAGGGGTACTTTGGTCCTTTCAGGTGCCAGAAAATAGAAAAGGAAAAGGAAAAAAATGGAAAAAGAAAAAATGGCATGGTAATCAAAGTGCACATGAACTGGGTGGCATTTTTACGAAGCCAATCTTAAGAGTGGCAGTTCTGCGAAGCCCGGTATTGAAAGTGGCAAATAGCCAATTTTCTCCTTTCTGGCACGCATAAGAAACAGCACACAGTAGAATGTTCTTCTTGTTTACAGAAGTAGAGTGAACAATCGTGAGGTTTACGGATCTCCAGATATGATTTGTTTACTCAGTTGTGATTCTTTCTGTACCAGTATTGCCATTGCTTTGCTCAATTGGGCCTTTTCCTTTTAGAGATGCACATCCTTCATTTTTTCCTTGTTGCAGAAATGCAAATGTGTGTTTACATGCCTGTCTGTTATATCTACCCTTATGTACTGCTGTATACCTGTTTACAGATATTGGCCATGTTGTGCAGGTATCATGTAGACCCTGGTAATCCTGTTGTTGCATAATTTTGTTGAAAAAAAATCAGTATGAAATAAGGTATTGGCTGTGGATCCTACTAGGGGTGATAATGTGTGTGCTGCAGAGATGCAATCATAGGATCTTGATGCTGAATATACTAGGATTCCTTACTAAAGCACAGTTAGTCAAACACTCGTTTGTGTTTGGTCTTGCTCACCCATGCATGGTGCTTCTTCCTACCATAGTTCTTTCCGTCCACCAAAAATTTTAAATTGATTATTTTGTGAATTTCTGTTTTCTTCTACCTTGCATTCATGCATGACCGTGCGATGCAACGGGATATAAATATTCTAGTACGTTAGCCCATGATTTACCTGCCCATATTAATGTGATTGTGTAAATTTTTATAAATCATTCTCGTGATTTACCTACCTAAATAAAAATCACTTATTTGTTAAGAACTTATTAGCTTACCAAAGAAAACATACTTTTATTTGGTAATTCAATAAAAGGTGGGACAGTTAAGATGGTTTTCAAGGAAAACCGGTGAAAAAAACCAGAGATAGGAGGAAAAAATTAAAAAATGTAGAGAGGGAGGGGAGGAACACATGTAAGGTTGGACGAAGCACTCTGCTTGGCAGGAAAAGGAACACTGTTCTTTTTTGAAGTAGTAGAGATAGAAACTGACCTATTTATATACTTCCGCAGGGATGCTTTCTTGCTTTTCCTCGTGGAGCATCTGGCAAGCTCATGCTTACACCAGGACGACTACGCATTGAGCGCCAAAGCTGTCCACGGAGATCTAGTGCCTGCTCTGCTCTTTCAAGGCGGGACTTCTCTCCTGTTACTCAAGATATGGAAGGCTTCCTTCACAGTATTGTTAATATGGGATTTCTTGACCGTCTGAAATTGGCTTGGAAGATAATCTTCCCGGCACCAACCATACATGAGAACACAAATGCAAGTATTGCAAAGCAGAGGCTGAAGATGATTCTATTCTCCGACAGGTGCGAGGTCAGTGATGAAGCAAAGAAAAAGATAGTGGAAAACGTTGTTGAGGCACTATCTGAATTTGTCGAGATTGAATCACGTGATAATGTACAAGTGGATATCTCGACTGATGCTGGCCTTGGCACAGTGTATTCTGTGACTGTTCCAGTGCGCCGTGTGAAGCCCGAGTACCAGGAATCTGAAGAGCAGTACAGAGGAAAAATCGTTGGTGTTGACTTCAAGGACACTGGAGAATTGTCTGGCAATGTTGATGTCACCTTCGATTTCTATGTTCCGAATGAGAACCACTGATTCCTTGACCTAGCGCGCTCTGTTGTGTTCCTTTATCGCCTCTTGGGACTCCTCGGGTAGGATGCTAGAATTTCATTTCTGATGTAAATATCTAGGCTTTTCTTTCATTTGGTGTTTCATGTAATTTGATTTTGGAATTTTGTTGAGGAGGTGGCAGACATGTGGTGCCAGATTCTTGAAATCATATTTTCCACTTGTGTTGTGTTATTTGGTGACGTTACATTGTGCCAAGGGTTTTCTCAGTTATGTCCAGCTGCCCCTTTCTAGTGTGTAATGTCCTTTGCATGGTAGCATGCGACCAGGATACAGAGCCTATTTAAGAATGTATGCATACAATACAGCGGTTGATTTTTTATTATTTTTTTGAAACGCGGTCCCTTAGGGCCCGATTCATTAAAAAAAGTCAAAGAGAATTGTCCAGTTAATTAACGAAAAACCGGGCAAAAACCGTCACATCACACCCTTCAAAACAAGGCACACACGGCGACATGGCTACCCACACAAGAACGCACACACGCCGTCGAGGAGAAAAGCGTCGTCGAGGTTGCAGCCCGGCGTCATCGTCATCACGCCTCCGCGAGGGCGACTCCGACTCCACCATCGACGACCACCGAAGAAGCCCTCACCGCAAACAAGCGTCGAGGCCTGCGCCGGTCGATGCCAAACAGTTAGCCACACGCGTCGGCGACCAGGCAGCTCCGACTCTGTCGACGAGCATTGCAGGAGAAAAACATTAGGCTTGTGCCGAGCCAGCGCCGGAACCGACCAACCGCCTCATATCATCGTCACCGCCAGATCCTCCTCGGCAGCTCTGACTTCATAGAAACAAAGTGACGAACGGCGACCCCTCGAACACGCCGAAAGAGACCGACTACCAGGGCATAACAGCACCCCTGACTCTGCCCGAATCCGCCATTGTTGCCACATACAGGAAACGGCGCAAACATCCGCATAGCCGGACGGGCACCTGTCAACCGCAATGCCGCGAGCGTCCAACCCATGGAGCGCGCAAACGGGATCCGAAACTCTTCAAGGCGACTCCCCAAAGAGGGAAGCGACGATGTCAACGCCATCGCCCGACCTAACCAGGCCTTAGGCTTCCACCCGAAGAGCAAGATTCGAGGGTGTAGGAGGATGCGGGACTCCACGACGACACCTCCAAGGAGATTAAACGACACCCACAGACGCTGACGCCGCCGGCCAGCAAGACCGGGCAAGCTTTTGCCCGGAGCAATCCAACACCACCAGCACCCCCACGCACATCACCTTTGCTGGCACACCCACCTCTCGCAGAGCCACCGCGCCGGAAGCACCGGAGAGCTACCAAGCAGCACACCTCCCCACCGGCCAAACGCCGACGAGCCAGATCCGGCCACATCTAGCATCCCACCACCGCAGCGCTACCACAGGAGCACCAAGGCCAGCGCGCCGACGACCCGCGCGAGGACGCGCCCACGGAGCAAGTAGGGGGTTCGCACCCGCCCCTACTTGCCGGAGAAGAGCATCCGGCCGGAAGATCAGTAGCCCGCTGACGAAGCTGCCGCGGCTGCCACTGCTTGGAAGCCGCTACGCCAGAGAAGAGCTGCTGGGAAGAAGCCCAGGGACCCGCCGGCAATGCAGTCGACCCGCCTGGATCCGATGCACCACGCGGAAGGGGATTGAGCCTCCCCCCACCATGAGCTCCCGCAGCCAGACGAGAGAAGACGACCCCGCCGTCGCCGTCCACCGCCCGGGCTTAGCCCGACGGCCTCCTCCGGCGACGGCGAGGGGAGGAGGGGCCAGATGGCGGCCCGGTGGCACGTGCTAGGTTTCCGCTTGTGTCGCCTCGGATGAGACGACGCGGGGGCGGTTTTTTTCAACCATATACAACGGTTGGTTGACCAGGATACAATTGTTGGACTCCTCCCGTTATCTTACCAAAAAGTCATGGGATTTACATTGGTCTTGTGTAGGAGAGAAATATGCTTACGACTGTAAGATGTGGTTGTCGCTTACATTGGCCTTGTGTGGGAGAAATGCTTACGACTGGCACCCGTCAGTACTAAATGACCCATCCCCAAACTTAATTCGACACTGGAAAACTTATTTCAGAATCTGCCCCCTCCCTTTCGCGCCTAATGAGAGGTGTGTAGGGTACACGTGAAGGCGCCTTATCACTATACGCGTTTGACCATGGTCGATGGCCGCCACCTGTTGGGTTTCCCAGGATACAAGAAGACACACACAAACACGCTCAAGGTAGAAGAAGAGACGCACACTTTGGCACCACGCACGTACAGTGCCCTTTCTCTTGTACTTCTTCTCAACGCAAATGAAGTGGATATATAGCATTGTTATGCCCTCTCAGTTACTTCCAAAGATGATTACCAGTCAGGAAACATGGAAATTTGTCGAAAAAACGCATCATTTCATGGACATACATGAAAAATAGCACACAAGGTTCCTACAGAAAGCTGTAGACGAGCTTTTTCTAAACTAACTATAGCATGGTAGATAATACTATCACACAAATATTTACAGGGAACTGCATTTTCTCATACTGCCCCCCAGGAATAACATTCTACTGCAGAGGTAGCCAAACCCGGAGATGATACAGAATGCAGCACTGAGTGCATCCAATCCTCTCATCAGATCAAAAAGTGACATGTATATATATACTACCTAACTAGACCATACATGAACCAGCCCCTGACTGTTGCCAGTGTAGATCTCGTTCCTGTCCTCGTCGTAGAACAGTGCTGTGACATCCTCCAGAGCTTCTGGGATACTACTACAGATTGAAGGGCTACCATTCTTGCGAGGCGTGATACTAAGGGCAGGATCATTCGCTGCAATCTTGGCAATGCACTTGCCAGTCATAATGTCGCTCATGTTGATGGATCCAAGTGAAGAAGCTGCATGTGCATCACTTGAGTTAAGATAATTTTCCATAACTAGTTGTACAAAACCAAATGAATTTAATCACATTTATCTGGTCATATACCATATCTTATCTTTGTAACTGCCCAATATATTGATATTAGCAACCAGTAGATAACAGAGCATACATGCAAGTACAACTTGCCACTGTGGGCAGACTATCCAAATGACAGGAAGCAGTTGGACACAAACAATGCAATTTAATTGTTGGAGAAGAAATTAGGGTGCACCTGTACCGTCATCAGCCGCTGCATCGGATTTACAGTAGGATATAATCAGATCCTGGTCAGTTGTAATGTAAATATTGTTGGTGCTACAATCTTGATGCCATAGCAAATGGTCCTCAAACGATGTAACAAGCTCTCCTCGGAAATTCCATACTGCAACTGTTCTGTTTCGGAATGTCAAGAAGAGATTGTTCTCATACAGAAAAATGAATGCTGACGGGGTCATAAACTTCTCAATACTGATTTCAATTAGCTCAGAACTTCGTACCTTCATGAAGAAGAAACTATTAGGCTTACAAAACAGTAAATGTTACAAGATAAGTATAATATAACTCGTGTATCATGCCATACATCAAGTATCTGAAGGTTTTCGTCTTCTTGCTTCACAAGGAGCTTCTCATTGAATTGCTCAATAAAATCAATTTTCTTGCCGCGGTGCAACAAGTGCTTGAGTAATTTCAGTGGCTTTCCATCTTCAATAGATAATATCTTCAAAGGAACATAACTTGGCGTTCGATCATATATTAAGAGCATGATTCCTGGACTGAAAGGAGAAATCGAATGAGTACCTTGACATGGTTCGAATATGAAAACAAAAAATATAATAAACAAGGAAAAGGGCGCAGACCTGATCTTTATCTCCTGCACATTAGTATCAGGTATTGAATATAGAAAGGAATAGTTCTTCAGATCAAAAACCTTGTAGATACTGCCAAAAAAAGTATGACCATTACAACAGTAAACATTGTTTAGTGCACATTATAATGTGACAAATGTTTAAGAAGGCATACCCATCCTGGGCCGAGTAAGTGAGTACTTTTCCATTTACATCATCGAACTCTACAAAGCCAGGCCACTTCAGAGATTCCGATTCAAAAAGAGGAAACCCAGCATCTAATTGGTCCCTCCTTATATACCTGAAAGAACGCATAGATATTGAACATATAAGAACTTTAGTAAGTTACTGTATTCAATGAAAACAGCAACGTAATCATGAAAAAATAAAAAACAACTAAAAATGCGATTGCATAACTTGTACATATAGAAAATCACAGGTAACAGTAAAATATATATAAGAGTGTTTATTGACAAGTTACAGATTAAGGCATTATTATGCACAATTTGGGAAGTTCTCGTGGCATATCTCTTACTCGATTGGGGTTGTTCTGCACTTCAATGTGCTAAAATGGTCTGATGCATAAACTGAGACAGTAATAAGTGAATCGTTGTTCTTGTTGTAGAACAAACTCCGGATCACTTCGTCCGGGCTTAAATTCAAGAAGGATAACCGCTTATTTGTTACTGCAGACACAAAAACACAATGCAAGAGGTCAAATAACATCACTGGTCTTCATCACTGCCTGTCAAATACAGACACATTTTACAGGAGGTGCAAATACCTACCTCGACTAAAAGCAGCACAAAGCCCAGAGTGAGCAAGAGCAAATATAATATCTTTTGCTGCGACGATCTCAATAATTTTGGATCTTTTTTTGAGAAACTGTAGCTTGACAAATAGGTGAGCATCATGATCATATGTGTCAAACTCTTCCTGCACCAGATATATATTAATAATGTCAGTCTACTCATATTTAGATGATTCATTCATATTAAGAGGAACACGTAATGTAGTTTTTTCTCAATTAAGAGCACCATACAGAATGAGCAATTTATGATGTCACTTTACTCTTATTTAGATGATTCATATTAAGAGGAACATATAATGTATTTTTTCTTAAATAAGAATAACATAAAAGGTGAGTAATTATACATACTGGAAGTCTTAGTTAGTACTCCCTCTGTTCACAAATATAAGATGTTTTGGATATTTCAATATGGACAACATACGGACTGAAATGAGTGAACAAACACACTAAAACGTGTCTATATATATCCGATTCAGAAAAAAGTTTAGAACATCTTATATTTGTGAACGAAGGGAGTACCAAATTACATATAGACACAAGTCGTACACCTTAGCTGAAATTTCACTAGCTAAATATGTAACGATATGCCCATTTTGGGTCTTCTACTACAAGAACCGAAGTTGAGGAACAAACAATAGAACCACTAATTCAGCAAATAAGGAATGAGGATCCAGCAAGCCAGCACTGAGTTATCTTGAGAATTATAACCATCACATGGAAGTGACACAGTTTAAACTTATCTAACGTAGAAAATAGCCACGTCAAGATGTATAATCACGAATGCTTCGAGGCTTAAATCCAGTCTTCTGCAAGTAACAAGCTATTTAAGCTAGCTTATTAAGGCTGCAAAATACCCCCAGAACATACGCTTTTCAACAAGCAACGGAAAACTGTAAGAGCATCTCCAAATGGACTTGCCTAATCTGACCCCCTATATGTCCGCCTACACGCCCGGCCAGTGTCCGTGCGTGTCCGTTTCGAACACTGATTTGCCCGTGCATGCAGTGGTGTCCCCCCAAATTTTCAGGGCACATGCATATGATTGGTGGGGATGGAGAGAGAAAGAAAAAAGTGGTCCAGGGTGGTCCGGATCCAACGTGGCGGGCTGTCCTGGCACGCCCAGACGCCCTCATTTCCTTCTCTCTCCTGTCGAGCACTATCCGGGCTGTCCACCCGGGCATATGAGGAGGATTTGAGATCCCCGGTTGGCAATCCTCTAACCAGGTCAACGAAGGTGGCAAACCGAGTCAACTCGAGTGACTTGAAGCAGTCTCCAGACTCCAGCTATCCAAAATTCCATGAGGTGTGTCATTGTGCATAGTTGCACTAGCGGATGCAGGTTCAGCCAGTAATGGCTACATAGGTTAAGGTGCCCTGTTCAATTCTTCTCTAGTATAACCCATATATATAGGCGTGACCCGGACATGTAGTTCAGCGGTGTACCATCCCTCTTTTCTAGGCCATTTTTCCTTTCCTCCAATATAATATAATATAATTAGAGGTACTTCTTATTTTGGTAAGAAAGTAAACACTCTAAATACATATGGTTAAAATGATGTAATACATATGGTTAAAACCCATATACACCTTTGTACTAAAGTTATACTAACTACTAAGTGTGCGTAAAGTTGTACTAAGTGTGCGTCAATTAATTTGGATCGGAGGGAGTACTTCTTGTTTGGCAGTTCAATTAAAACTGCCAAAACGTCTTATATTTAGAAACAGAGGTAGTACTTTGCGTCGGAATACTGGTTCTGAAATTACAGACATCACTACTTAGTAAAAAAGTTGCTTCAGTATTATATGTGCAGTTAGATAGGACGGTGCTGGCGAACACCTTCGTTTCCATTCTGGACCCTCATCACTTTGGTGCTGTGGGAGGTATGGAAGCATAGGAGTGCCATCATCTTTGACGGTGCCCTGCCGTCATTCCGGGAGGTCATACGTCAGATTGATTCGGAGGGGCGTGTTTGGCAGTCGGCCGGGATCAGGGTGATCATGCGAATTTCTTCACGGCCATAGCTAGGTGGGTGTATCCGGGGTAGTTGGACGTAGGATGTGTGTGGAGTGGTAGCGGGCGGGCTACCGTGTAACAATCCCACCCTGGCGGCAGGGTTTCTGTAACCCTTTTCTACCCCGCACTCTCGTGCGTATTCGAGATAGTTGGAACTTGGAAGGTCCTTTTAAAACCATTTCATGAAATGTCAATTTAAACCATCTGGTTCACTTATTGAATAACCCGTAGCATAATGCCAAAGATCCAATCCTAACAGGGGACGCCGCAACTCAATTCAGTAGCCATAACCCAAATCCTGGCAATTCAATTATCTGAAATGGAACTCCGCTCCGTAAGGAACAGAGAGAAGAAAACCTTGAAATAGGGTCATCCACATGCCAGAAGTAACAGTCTCAACGCTACCTACACAATACAGAACCCTCAGAACAACCCTCAAGATCTGTCATTTTTCCGTATGAACTCAACGAATTTAGGTCCCCAAAACCGAAACTTCTGCTAGATCACAACCTTAAAGTTAAAAGTTAACGCAAAAGAAAGTCACCCTGAAGCAAAATTCCCCATCAATTTTGCCTCCCAAACCATTCACGACGCCACAAAACGTTGGCTTCACCTCCTCAATTACGACCAACTAGAAGCCAAACCATAGAGATCCGGAGACCACCGGCCACACCATCCCCCAAAACGCGCAGGAGGACGCCGCGGTCAGTAGTTTACCTGGAGCTGCATGTTCCGGAACCGCTCAGGCACGGCGGCCGCAGCGCCACCGCCGCGCGCGGCGAGCTGCCGCCCCCCGATCTCGCGGCGCTGCAGCTTGGCCGCGGAGTTGATGAGTGGGGCGTCCATGCGCCGCTTCCGCTCGCCCCCAGCGCCACCGCCCGGGCCGGCCCTGTCCGCTCCGTCGCCGCCCCGCCGGCGTGCCGTCACCCGGAGCCGCACCCGCAGCTGCGACCTCTTGGGGCCGTCCATCCTCCTACCCTCCTCCCAACTCGCGCGCGCGCTGGGCTAGGGTTTGGAGGGGACGCTGGTTAGGGGGGGTTGGGGAATTCGGCTTGAATCGGGTCGGGAGGAGAGGGAGAGAATAGCTGGGAGGGGCGGCGTGTGCCGTGGTGCGCTGTTACACCAGTGAGACAGCGGTTTGCGTCAGGATATGCTTGATGGATAGTACTGTAGTATTAGTATATTTTTTTTGTAGGTGGCATCATTTTGTCCTTTCATTCAGAATCCCAGAAAACTATCCTAGCTTCAATACAAATGATGTAACGGACCGTGTACTCATTTAATAATCGATAAAGTGCGCCAAAAGGCTTTCCTTCAAATCAACACAAAAGTCTAAAATAAACCTTGAATTTGTACTCCAAAGTCTGAATTAAACCCTAAACTCAAAATCTCTGAAACTGGCACCCTGTACTCTCTAATCCCGGTCTATCCCGGTTGATTCTCGCTAAATATTCGTTTGGCGCACCAAAAAAGGAACAATCCCGACGTAATCACTCACTATCCTCACTGATCTGTGGGTCCACATATCATATTCATTTTGAAACAGGCACGCTCACAGTCGCCAACTTGCTCAGTGGCGTCTCCCGGACGTTGTGGCGCTCTCGTGGAGGCTACATGCCTCTCCCGCGGACGCGCAGGCGATGGACAGCGACGGCGACCGGGCAGTCTATTTCCTTACCAAGTCGGGCGACGTGATGGTATCCAGCATGCAGCGCCAGCGCGTCGCGGCAGTGCTTGTCCGCCGTCCGCAGCGACTCCGGCGCGGTCGTTGCGTGTATCCTGGCACGCCGGTGTACTTCAAGATGAGTACTCGGTAGATGTCGTGGCGGGCGACGGCCGGGCCTACGTGGTTGTCCTGTCGGAGTACCTGGCCACGGCGATCCTGTAGATGTGGGAGTACGCAGACGGCGTGTGGTGGCACGTGGCCGCGCTGCCCCCGGCCATGCCACACGCCGTCTACGGCCAGAGGCCGACGTGAACTGCGCCACGGCGGCCGCGTCATGGTCCGCGTCAGGTCCAGCGACATAGGCGGCAACGGCTGCTTGATGTGTGATGTTGGGAGCAACGGGTGGCAGGAACTGTCGTAGTTGGCCGACGGCGACGACGAGGCCATGGACTTAGTGGCCGCCTTGTTGTTCGAGCCAAGAATAGAGGTCGATGTCTGACCGGGATCCTCGCTGTTGCTTCCGAATTTCCGATCGATGTGTGTAGTATTTGTGTTTTTGTGCACGTGTACTAGCGTGATGATATGTTCCAGTAATTTGAGGTTGTTTTCGTGGGAATCAAATCGCCCGTTGTTTCGTGGAATGTGTTTGCATTGGCAATTTTGTATATGGTGCCACCGGCTTCCGTTGTGTTCTTGATTCCTGTGGCAAGTGGCGACTACTTGTAACATCCCTCTGTAATGAGCAACAGTGATCCATAATGATTATGCTAAATCATTGTGATTTGCAATTCTTGATCAATGTCGAATCATATCTCATTTCAAATTCCATCTTTGAATTCAATTCAAATCATAAGTGAAATTTGAAGTTGCTCAAAAAATGCTGAAAAATAGTTCACAATTTAGCAAAAATTCCAAAACAAATTTTTGTTCAGGAAAACAACATCACCATCAAGATAAATGTGGACTAGGGCAATTATTACAGTGCAAAAACAGCAATTCAAATGCCTTTCCATTTTTGAAAAATTCAAATGGATTCAAATATTGCCCAAACTTATTGTGGCAGTGCAGAATAATGCTATGTATTTCTGTGGACCAGTTTCACATTTTTACAAAAGCATTTGGCAGCTCTTTTATTTTGCAAAACTCTTCTGTAAAAAAACAGAAAAGAAAAATGCAAAAGGCCCTATTCTACTGTGAGCTGGGCCTAAGTGCACAGTGCACCGGCCCAGCCCACCGCGCTCTCTCTCTGCGCGTGTCAACGCCGCGCGCGCCCGACGCCGGCGATGCGCACGCGTCGGTCATCCCCGCCGCTGTCGCCGCCGCGGGGTGGATAAGAACGTCGCCCGCAGCTCCCTGGCGAACCCTAGCCCCCTTTCCCCCTCTCTCCCTCGCTCGCTCGCCCTCTCTATCTCGCGCCCGAGCGCTGCCGTCGCCGTTGCCGTCGATCCCGCGGCCTCCGACCACCTCCCGCCTCGCCACCATGCCGTAGAGCTCCGCCCGCGTCCGCTACGTCGTCTGCGGCAATGAGCTGAAGTCGGGAGCCACCGCAGCGAGCCCGGCGATCTCTTCTTCCTCCTCGGGTCGCCGGCGAATCTCGCCGATTCTGGCGACTCCTGCTGCTCCTAAGCCCCTCACCGGCCTCCGTGTGCCGCTCGGTGAGCTCCTCTTCCTCTCCCCCCTTTCTTCCCCTCCTTTCCACGCACGTAGACGCCGTTCCCGCCATGGCCGAATGCGCTGCCGCCGATGAGCTCGCCGCCGTGGCCTTAATCGCTGTCATGCACGGCCGAGCATCGCATCGAGCTCCTGGTGCTCCCAGGAGCTCAACGCGCGCTCGCACGCCTCTCCCCGTGCCCCGTAGTGGCCTAGCCGAGATCGCCCGAACGCGCCGCCGCCTCCGCCGCTCGCCGTCGCCGTTTCCGGCCACCCCAGCCCGCGCGACCACCGCAAATTGACGCACCGTCGAGGGCACGTTCGAACGCGCCTAACCACGCGCGAAACGGTGCCCTCTAGCCGTTTTCCGGCGAGGTCCTGAGGACCTCCGCCGCGTTTGGCGTCGCCGGTGTCGAGCCGCCGGCCACCGCCGACGTGGCACACCTGGGGGCCACCCCTGGGTCACTGCCAGTGGGCCCCCTGGCCCCAGTTGACTGGGTTGACCCAGTCAACGTGCTGACTGGGCAACTCCAGTCACTGACAGGCGGGCCCCACCGCTAATTAAATTGTTTTATTTAAATAAAATTAATTAGTTAGTTAATTAGGCACTGACAGATGGGGCCCGCTAGCTAATTAACCCAATTAGTTTATTTTAATCTCTGTTAGTTCACTGTGTCACTGACATGTGGGACCCAGCTGTCAGGTTTGACCTGGAACAGCTAGGGTTGACCACTGACGTCATGCTGACGTAGTAAATCCTTTTCTGTTAATTTCGCAGTAGATTTAAATTCCAAGAATTTCAGAAAATGGTTTAAATCTTTGAAAATTCGTAGAAAATAAGCCGTAGCTTGGATCGAAAAGTTTTCTACATGAAAGTTGATCAGAAAATCGAGACGAATACGATTATGTGGTCAAAATGCTTGACCATCACTCCTATCTAGATGAACATGGAACCTTCCCCTCCGGTTCAGTATACCGAAAACTGCCTAAGGCCGGGAAAATATCCCAGATATTTTCCCGCTTCGTCTGCCACGTGTAGCATTGCATTAGGTCACCACCAGCACTGCATATTGCCATGCCATGCATTGTGTTGCATTTGTTTGATTTTATTTATTGTTTCTTCCCCCTCTTCTTATCCGGTAGTCCCCTAAGACCGACGCAGCTCCGGAGTACGACCACACCGTCGACGACCCCTCTTTTGCCGCAGAGCTTCCAGGCAAGCAAACCTCCTTGAACATGCCTATATCACCTATTCTTTCTCCCTCATGCTTGCATTAGAACTGCTATAGTTGTTGTTCCGAAATACCTATGCATAGCCTATTTTTGTAACTGCTGTTGATACCATTCCTGTTATCCTATATGCATAGTATAGGTTGGATAGCAAACCATCTATGGCCCCTCATACTTGTCCTAGTTGCCCCGCTTTGTTACTGGTGCCCCGATCGATGTGATCGACGGGCTGAGACCGACTCATCACCGCACACCCTCCTAAGTTGTACGACTCTACAGAGCTAATATCGAGTGCCGAGGGTGATACCTCTTGCCTCACTCCTGATGTTGACTCTGTAGTATAGCTAGTTGGTTGTGGGTTAATGAGGGTGATTCCTCTTTCACCACCTCCGATGAAGCTTTTGTCGAGCAACTCCTCAAGTGTGAATCCATCGAGGGTAATTCCTCCGGGTTCACCTTGACAGAAACATCGAGTGGGAATCCAACGAGGGTGATTCCTCGGATTCCTCCTTGATGTTATGGACACACGGATACCATGTATTTATTTCAGTCCCTGATTAAAGTCGGGTCGGCCCCGAGGGGTACCCGCGAGTGATGAGATGACGGGTTGACCATGAGGGTACCCGTGTGATAATTACGAGGCGCGATCGGGCAGGCAGATTGCCTCAGGAGAGGGATTAGAGGAATTGGGCCTGGCCCTTGCCGCAAGTCCTCGAGACGAGGCGACGGGACCACAGATCGTGGATCGTTGATTGTCACCGCGAGCTCCCAACACACTAATGTGTTAGGATATGTAATCTGAGTAGGCCTCTTACCTTTTCGCACTAGCCACCATGCGGGAATAGTATGGGCACTCGGCGTCGTATGTATCAGCCGAAGTTCTTCAGACGTCAGCAGTTGAGCGGCACGCGCCCGGGTTGGACCGCGAAAGCCTGCGTGTGTATACAGGGGCTAGGTCTGCTCCCAGCCGTCCTCGCAACGCGCAGGAGTGCAAAGGGCGATGGGCCCAAGACCCCTGAGCGCTTAGGGTGTAGACCAGCGTGCTGGCCTCTCTGTTGTACCTAGGTAGGGTTACGACGTGTCGATCAGCCGAGGCCGGGCATGGACCCAAACAAGTGTGTCCGGCCAGATTTACTCGAGCGTGTTGGGTAAGTTGGTGCACCCCTGCAGGGAAGTATATCTATTCGAATAGCCGTGTCCACGGTAACAGGACGCTCGGAAAGTATCCTGATCTACTACAACTAGAACTGGATACATGTACCTTAATAATATGTTAGCTCCGGGATTGCTTCCTCGCAAGGAGTCGAGGAAGGATCTCTGGGCATAACTACTATTATACTTATTGCTACTACTATAATTATGTACTAATCTACACTCCTCTAATGCTGCAAGACCCTAAAGATGCTAGTCTTCGATAGGCTAGGCCTTCCTTCTATTCTGGCATTTCTGTAGTCTAGTCCACAGATACAGCCTTCTTTGATACCGATGCATAAATAGAATAGATCTGATGTAAGTCTTGCGAGTACTTTGGATGAGTACTCACGGTTGCTTTGCTGCCTCTTTTTCTCCATACCCGATTGATGTGACTAGATAACGGAGCCCTGGAGCCAGCTGCCCCAGCCGACGACTACTACTACCCCTCCGGCGGAGAGTACTACTATGTGGAGACCACCGACGACCAGGAGTAGATAGGAGGCACCCAGGCAGGAGGCCTGCGCCTTTTTGTTCCAGTGTTGTTGTTTTGCCCAGCCTTCTTAAGGCCTATCTGTTTAACTTTTATGTCTGTACTCAGATATCTGATGCTTCCGCTGACGCTTGTATGACTCAAGCTTATGTATTCGAGCCCTCGAGGCCCCTGGCTTGTAATATAAAGCTTGTATGACTATAGGCTATGCCTTCCTTCTATTCTGGCATTTCTGCAGTCTAGTCCACAGATACAGCCTTCTTTGATACCGATGCATAAATAGAATAGAATAGATCTGATGTAAGTCTTGCGAGTACTTTGGATGAGTACTCACGGTTGCTTTGCTACCTCTTTTCCCCCATACCCGATTGATGCGACCAGATGACGGAGCCCCGGAGCCAGCTGCCCCAGCCGACGACTACTACTACCCCTCCGGCGGAGAGTACTACTATGTGGAGACCACCGATGACCAGGAGTAGATAGGAGGCACCCAGGCAGGAGGCCTGCGCCTTTTCGTTCCAGTGTCGTTGTTTTGCCCAGCCTTCTTAAGGCCTATCTATTTAACTTTTATGTTTGTACTCAGATATCTGATGCTTCCGCTGATGCTTGTATGACTCAAGCTTATGTATTCGAGCCCTCGAGGCCCCTGGCTTGTAATATAAAGCTTGTATGACTTTTATTTGTGTTTAGAGTTGTGTTGTGATATCTTCAAGTGAGTCCTTAGGCTTGATCGTGTGCATTTGCGTGTATGATTAGTGCACGATTAAGTCGGGGGCGTCACAAGTTGGTTTCAGAGCCGACTGCCTGTAGGAACCCCCTCTTTCCAACTCCTTGGCCGAAGTGAGTCTAGTCTTTGAAAAACGATTTTACTAACATGGCTGTGTGGCTTACGGGCCCACGTCGCCAATGGGTGGTATTAGGATCTTTTATTCCTCTTCCTTACTCTGGGATTCTGTTCTCTCTTCCTTTCGAGTTAAAGATTTTACTAACTCTGACATTAGGTTCTCGTGTTCACATTCACCCGGAGAGCTGGATTATCTAAAAACATTTCTTTCCAATGCTATCTTATGCTTCTCACACTGTCCTTTGACATCTTGCACTCCTTTGTTTCAGATGCGTCCCGCAAGACAGCTTGTGCGCCAGACTATGGCTGTTGATGTGACTGGGTTCCCTGCTATTTTGGTCGATCTCTTGACCAGGCTGGGATATCGCTGGTACCCCAAGTACACAGTTTACGAGGACTACCGCGAGTTCAACCAGGAGCAGTACCACGCTGTGGTTCGTATCTTTGATCGGCAGAACAACTCCATCACTGAGTTGCACACCTTTCATGGTGTTGGAGTGACTGTTGACATGGCCGTCCATGATGCTGCCTATACTGCTATTGCACGTCTCCGTGGAGAGCACAGTCGCTTGGAGGAGACTGCTTTCAGATATATCCCCTATGCCCCCGCTGGGGATGAGAGTGGATATTACACTGCTGTCTGTACCCCTTACGTGCCTCGTCGTTATGACCCGTAGGTTTTGGTACAGTACACTCAGGTTCTGGATCGCACTGCCCGAGCTCTTGCTGTCGAGTTGTACGCCACTTGTGCTCGTCTTTACGATGCTCTGACACAGTTGCTACCAGCAGTCAGTGCGAGGATGCATCCAGAGTATATCCTTTACCCGCGTAGGACGGAGATGCCACCGGGTCTTGAGTGGCCTGCTGTTGGAGGTTGTACTCCTCCATGTGGTCCTCTTCTTCCAGTCCGGGACCAGGTTCTGCACCAGAGTGTTCACGGAGCACAGGATCCTTACATCGAGGGTACCCTGCGTCGTCACCTGCAGCTGCCTGGCTTCAGTGGTTTTCTCCGACGTTGATGTAGCTATCGCTATGTCCTGTTGTTGTATCCCTCCACCGCGTGCCTGCGTGCCGCCTAGTTGTCTAGCTTTCCTTTTCGCTGTTGTAATGCTGTCTTGTAACCGAATCTATGTATGGATCTGCATGTCATGTTTGATTATGATGTTGTATCTATTGCACTTCCTTTTGTTGTGCGTGTTACTTCAAGAATGATTCCATACAACTGCAATGCTCGTTGCTAAACTACCCCCTGTTGATTTTAGCAGGATGGTTAGACCCGCAGGCCGTGGCCGTGGTGCCAACAATCCACCACTGCCCGACTATATGGCTGCAATGATGCAACAATTTGAAATGCACCGTCAGTTCATGCAAGGACTTATGGATCAGTTTCCTCGTCCGAATGCCAATCAGCAGCCAGCCGCAATAACCTTGCAAGAGTTTGTGCGCCTTAATCTAACTATCTTCCACAACTCAGTTCAGCCGCTTGACGCTGATGACTGGCTCCGCGACATCACTTTCGAGACGGAGTCTGCGAATGTGGCCCCTGCCAGCTATGTCACTTTTGCATCATACTTTCTGAAGGGTCTCGTAGCCCAATGGTGGGACAGTCACAGGCATACCCTAGCTGCTGGAACCATCATCACTTGGGTGGAATTCCAAGCTGCTTTCCGTGCCCATTACATTCCGCAAGGAGTCATGGACCGGAAGAAGCGTGAGTTCCGCAACCTTACCTAGGGCAACAAGTCTGTGGAGGCCTATCAGCGGGAGTTTCTTGAACTATCCCGCTATGCCGAAGAGGATATTGCTACTGATGCCCGCAGACAGGAGAAGTTCTGTGAAGGGCTCATCCCAGATATCAAGCTCGCACTACTAGTCCAAGACTTTGCCGACTTCGCCACCTTGGTGAACAAGGCTATTCAGGTTGAGACTAGTCTGAAGGATCACAAGGACGCTCTTAAGCGCACCCGTGACGCGGGCTCATCTTCGGGCTCGTCTTCCCAGAAGCGCCGTATTTGGATCCCTCACAGCATGTACCGTCTGACTGTACCTGCTCCAAGGCCATTGTATGCTGCACCTCGTATGCCTCCTCCACCTCTGAGGCAGCCAAGACCTCAAGCTGCACCATCTCGAGCTACTGCTCCCCGTCCCAATGACGGGCTGTGCTTCACTTGTGGTCGTCCAGGTCATCGTGCCAGAGAATGTCCTCAAAACCAGAATCAGTTGGCACTTCCATCTGCTGGCCGTGGTAATACCCGTGGAAACAACCATCCCCGCAACAACAATGCCAGGCCTTCTTATGGTCGTGGTCAGGTTTATCATGTCAACATGAATGAAGATCAAGACCAACCAGCTACTGTGATGGGTACACTTCCTGTTAATTCAGTACCAGCTTCTGTTTTATTTGATTCAGGAGCATCGCATTCTTTTATATCAGAAGAGTTTGCATTCATGCATGGCTTTAAGCAAGAAAATTTGCACCAGCCGTTAGTGGTTAACACTCCCGCGGGCCATTGTCGGACCTCTATGTTCAGCCCCGATGTTACCATTGAAATTGAAGGGTTGGAATTCCATGCATTTTCCATTATTTTGAAGTCTTCCAAGGTTGGCCTCATTCTGGGAATGGATTGGTTGAAGGCTCACACCGCCTTAATCAATTGTGCCACTAAAGCCGTCCAACTTCTGCACCCCTCGGATGAGATAGTAAATTATCATGCTCATATCGTTCAAAATGCCGAGGCTCAAATCTATGCCCTGAATGCGTTGAATGCTTCTCCTCTTGAGGGGATCGAAAACGTTCCAATCGTTCGCGACTTCCAAGATGTCTTTCCGGAAGAGCTTCCAGGAGTACCCGCTGCTAGAGATGTCGAGTTTGTCATCGACCTAAAACCAGGCACCACTCCTATTGCGAAGCGTCCCTATAAGATGCCGCTGCATGAACTCCTTGAGCTTAAGGAGGAACTCGACAAATCACTTCACAAGGGTTTCATTCGTCCAAGTTCCTCTGCCTGGGGAGCACCTTCTCTCTTTGTCAAGAAGAAAGATGGTACAAACCGGTTGATCCAAGATTACCGACCTATCAACCAGGCAACCATTCAGAACAAATATCCGCTTCCTCGGATCAATGACCTGTATGATTGTATGATCAACTTGCTGGATCATCAGTGTTCTCTAAACTCGACTTGAGGTTGGGTTACCATCAGATCCGAGTCTGCGAAGAGGATATTCCCAAGACCGCCTTCGTAACTCGCTATGGCTCTTATGAGTACATTGTCATGTCCTTTGGCTTAACTAATGCTCCAGCAACGTTCTCCCGCCTGATGAATTATATCTTCATGGATTACCTCGACAAATTCGTCGTGGTTTATCTAGATGATATCCTGGTATATTCCAAGAATAAGGAAGAACATGCTGAACATCTTCGTCTTGTTCTGGAAAAGCTTCGAGAGCATCAGCTATATGACAAATATTCCAAGTGCGAATTCTGGTTATCTGAAGTAACCTACCTTGGTCATGTAATTTCCAAGGATGGCATTGCTGTCAATCCAGAACGAGTTCAGGCTATTCTTGACTGGATTCCTCCGAAGAATGTCAAGCAAGTCAGAAGTTTTCTCGGACTCGCAAGCTATTGCCGTCGATTTATCGAGAACTTCTCAAAGATTGCCAAGCATCTGACTAATCTGCTCCACAAAGGCGTTAAGTTTGAGTGGACAAACAAATGTCAGGAAAGTTTCCAAACCCTCAAGGACAGGCTGACTTCTGCACCAGTGCTTGCTCCTCTGGATTCTCGCAAAGACTTCGTGATTTATTGCGATGCTTCTCGTCAAGGATTAGGCTGTGTCCTGATGCAAGAGCGCAGAGTAATTGCTTATGCCTCGCGACAGTTGCGTCCTCATGAAGAGAACTATCCAGTGCATGATCTTGAACTTGCTGCAGTGATATATGCTTTAAAGCTATGGCGACATTACCTCCTTGGTAATTGATGTGAAATTTACACTGATCACCAAAGTCTGAAGTATTTGTTTACTCAGCCGGATCTGAATCTCCGTCAACAGAGATGGTTGAAAACAATTACAGACTATGACTGCGGTATTTCTTATACCCCTGGAAAAGCTAATGTAATGGCCGGTGCCTTGAGCCGCAAGTCTTATTGCAACAACCTTATAGTTCAGCGAGCTCAACCCCATCTTTGTGAAGAACTGCGCAAGCTGAATCTCCACATCGTTCCACAGGGTTCCCTTAATACCCTTGTTTTATAGCCAGATCTTGAGAAAGCTGTCAAGTTTGCGCAGGCAAAGGATGCTGAAGTTGATCAGATGAAAAGAGATCTTGACCTCGAAAAGTCCAGAGATTTCTCGCTTGCTGAAGATGGAACCTTGTATTTCAGAGACCGCATTGTGGTACCTCGGTTCGAGCTTATGACCGATAAAGTTATGAAGGAGGCACATGATACACCACTGTCTATTCATCCAGGTAGTACCAAGATGTATCGTGACCTCCGTCAAAGGTACTGGTGGTCCAAAATGAAGCAGGATATTGCTCGATATGTTGCCGAATGTGACGTTTGCCGTCGCTTTAAGGCAGAACATCAGAAGCCTGCTGGAATTCTACAACCGTTACCTATTCCTAAATGGAAATGGGACAAGGTTCAAATGGATCTTATCACTGGTCTTCCCAGGTCACAAAAGGGTCATGATGCTATTCTTGTCATCATCGACCAACTCTCCAAAGTTGCACATTTTCTGCCCGTCAAGGAGACGATCACTGCTAGTCAGTTAGCAGATTTGTATATCTCCAGGATTGTATCACTCCATGGTATTCCGAAGGAGATCAGTTCAGATCGTGGCAGCCTTTTCACCTCTAAGTTTTGGGCAAGTTTCCAAGAAGCCATGGGAACTCATATAACCTGGAGCTCTGCTTATCACCCCCCGTCCCAAGGCCAAGTCGAACGAGTGAATCAGGTGCTTGAAGATATGTTGCGTGCTTGTGTCATTTCTTTTTCCAATAAGTGGGAAGAATCTCTCCCCTATGCTGAATTCTCATACAACAACAGCTATCAAGCTAGCTTGAAGATGGCCCCCTTCGAGGTACTTTATGGACGTAAGTGTCGAACCCCTCTGAATTGGTCAGAAACTGGGGAACGGCCGCTCATTGGTCCGGATATTATCCAACACGCCGAAGAGCATGTCCGTATCGTTCGAGAAAAGGCGGCCTAGTCTCGCCAGAAGAGCAATTATGATCGTAAACACTGGGGATCGATCTATCAACCTGGTGAGCAAGCTTATCTGCATGTCACTCCTATGAAGGGCACTCATCGCTTTGGAATCAAGGGCAAGTTAGCTCCTCGCTACATTGGTCCTTTCCGCATTCTCGCTAGACGTGGAAATGTGGCATATAAATTGGAGCTGCCACCGCAATTCTCTCATATCCACGATGTCTTCCACGTGTCGCAACTTCGTCGTTGCTTCAAGAATCCGCACCGTGCAGTGGACCATGAGATGCTTGAATTACAAGATGACCTATCTTATAAAGAGCATCCGATCTGCATTCTCGATCAAGGTGAACGTCGGACCCGCCAGAAGACAACCAAGTTCCTTAAAGTGTAGTGGTCAAATCATACTGAAGATGAAGCCACTTGGGAACGCGAGGATCGTCTTCGCGAAGAATACCCCGATCTTTTCACCTCTACCTCCTGAATTCTCGGGACGAGAATTTCTTTTAGAGGAGGAGAATTGTAACACCCCTCTGTAATGGGCAACAGTGATCCATAATGATTATGCTAAGTCACTTTGATTTGCAATGCTTGATCAATGTGGAATCATATCTCATTTCAAATTCCATCTTTGAATTCAATTCAATCATAAGTGAAATTTGAAGTTGCTCAAAAATTGCTGGAAAATAGTTCACAATTTAGCAAAAATTCCAAAACAAAATTTTGTTCAGGAAAACAACATCACCATCAAGATAAATGTGGACTAGGGCAATTATTACAGTGCAAAAACAGCAATTCAAATGCCTTTCCATTTTTGAAAATTTCAAATGGATTCAAAAATTGCCCAAACTTATTGTGGCAGTGCAGAATAATGCTATGTATTTCTGTGGACCAGTTTCACATTTTTACAAAAGCATTTGGCAGCTCTTTTATTTTGCAAAACTCTTCTGTAAAAAGAAAACAGAAAAGAAAAATGCAAAAGGCCCTATTCTACTATGAGCTGGGCCTAAGTGCACATTGCACCGGCCCAGCCCACCGCGCTCTCTCTCTCTCCTACCTCCCGCTCTCTCTATGCGCGTGTCAACGCCGCGCGCACCCAACGCCGGCGATGCACACGCGTCGGCCATCCCCGCCGCCGTCGCCGCCGCGGGGTGGATAAGAATGTCGCCCGTAGCTGCCTGGCGAACCCTAGCCCCTTTTCCCCCTCTCTTCCTCGCTCGCCCACTCTATCTCGCGCCCGAGCGCTGCTGTCGCCGTTGCCGTCGATCCCGCGGCCTCCGACCACCTCCCGCCTCGCCACCATGCCGTAGAGCTCCGCCCGCGTCCGCTACGTCGTCTGCGGCAACGAGCTGAAGCCGGGAGTCACCGCAGCGAGCCCGGCGACCTCTTCTTCCTCCTCGGGTCGCCGACGAATCTCGCCGATTCCGGCGACTCTTGCAGCTCCTAAGCCCCTCACCGGCCTCCATGTGCTGCTCGGTGAGCTCCTCTTCCTCTCCCCTCTTTCTTCCCCTCCTTTCCGCGAGCGTAGACGCCGTTCCCGCCATGGCCGAACGCGCTGCCAACGACGAGCTCGCCGCCGTGGCCTTAGTCGTTGTCACGCGTGGCCGAGCATCGCATCGAGCTCCTGGTGCTCCCAGGAGCTCAACGCGCGCTCACATGCCTCTACCCGTGCCTCGTAGCGGCCTAGCCGAGATCGCCCAAACGCGCCGCCGCCTCTACCGCACCACCGCAGATCGACGCGCCATCGAGGGCAAGTTCGAACGCGCCTAACCTCGCGCGAAATGGTGCCCTCTAGCCGTTTTCCGACGAGGTCCCGAGGACCTCCGCCGCGTTTTGCGTCGCCGGCGTCGAGCCGCCGGCCACCGCCGACGTGGCACACCTGGGGGCCACCCCTGGGTCACTGCCAGTGGGCCCCCTGGCCCCAGTTGTCTGGGTTGACCCAGTCAACGTGTTGACTGGGCAACTCCAGTCACTAACAGGCGAGCCCCACCGCTAATTAAACTGTTTTATTTAAATAAAATTAATTAGTTCGTTAATTAGACACTGACAGATGGGGCCCGCTAGCTAATTAACCCAATTAGTTTATTTTAATCTCTGTTAGTTCACTGTGTCACTGACATGTGGGACCCAGCTGTCAGGTTTGACCTGGAACAGCTGGGGTTGACCACTGACGTCATGCTGACGTAGTAAATCCTTTTCTGTTAATTTCGAATTAGATTTAAATTCCAGGAATTTCAGAAAATGGTTTAAATCTTTGAAAATTCGTAGAAAATAAACCGTAGCTCGGATCGAAAAGTTTTCTACATGAAAGTTGATCAGAAAATCGAGACGAATACGATTATGTGGTCAAAATGCTTGACCATCACTCCTATCTAGATGAACATGGAACCTTCCCCTCCGGTTCAGTATATCGAAAATTGCCTAAGGCCGGGAAAATATCCCAGATATTTTCCCGCTTCGTCTGCCACGTGTAGCATTACATTAGGTCACCACCAGCACTGCATATTGCCATGCCATGCATTGTGTTGCATTTGTTTGATTTTATTTATTGTTTCTTCCCCCTCTTCTTATCCGGTAGTCCCCTGAGACCGACGCAGCTCCGGAGTACGACCACACCGTCGACGACCCCTCTTTTGCCGCAGAGCTTCCAGGCAAGCAAACCTCCTTGAACATGCCTATATCACCTATTCTTTCTCCCTCATGCTTGCATTAGAACTGCTATAGTTGTTGTTCCGAAATACCTATTCTGCTGCATAGCCTATTTTTGTAACTGCTGTTGATACCATTCCTGTTATCCTATATGCATAGTATAGGTTGGATAGCAAACCATCTGTGGCCCCTCATACTTGTCCTAGTTGCCCCGCTTTGTTACTAGTGCCCCGATCGATGTGATCGACGGGCTGAGACCGACTCATCACCGCACACCCTCCTAAGTTGTACGACTCTACAGAGCTAATATCGAGTGCCGAGGGTGATACCTCTTGCCTCACTCCTGATGTTGACTCTGTAGTATAGCTAGTCGGTTGTGGGTTAATGAGGGTGATTCCTCTTTCACCACCTCCGATGAAGCTTCTGTCGAGCAACTCCTCAAGTGTGAATCCATCGAGGGTGATTCCTCCGGGTTCACCTTGACAGAAACATCGAGTGGGAATCCAACGAGGGTGATTCCTCAGATTCCTCGATGTTATGGACACACGGATACCATGTATTTATTTCAGTCCCTGATTAAAGTCGGGTCGGCCCCGAGGGGTACCCGCGAGTGATGAGATGACGGGTTGACCATGAGTGTACCCGTGTGATAATTACGAGGCGCGATCGGGCAGGCAGATTGCCTCAGGTGAGGGATTAGAGGAATTGGGCCTGGCCCTTGCCGCAAGTCTCGAGACGAGGCGACGGGACCACAGATCGTGGATCCCTGATTGTCACCGCGAGCTCCCAACACACTAATGTGTTAGGATATGTAATCTGAGTAGGCCTCTTACCTTTTCGCACTAGCCACCATGCGGGAATAGTATGGGCACTCGGCGTCGTATGTATCAGCCGAAGTTCTTCAGACGTCAGCAGTTGAGCGGCACGCGCCCGGGTTGGACTGCGAAAGCCTGCATGTGTATACAGAGGTTAGGTCTGCTCCCAGCCGTCCTCGCAACGCGCAGGAGTGCAAAGGGCGATGGGCCCAAGACCCCTGAGCGCTTAGGGTGTAGACCAGCGTGCTGGCCTCTCTGTTGAACCTAGGTAGGGTTACGACGTGTCGATCAGCCGAGGCCGGGCATGGACCCAAACAAGTGTGTCCGGCCAGATTTAATCGAGCGTGTTGGGTAAGTTGGTGCACCCCTGCAGGGAAGTATATCTATTCGAATAGCCGTGTCCACGGTAACAGGACGCTCGGAAAGTATCCTGATCTACTACAACTAGAACTGGATACATGTACCTTAATAATATGTTAGCTCCGGGATTGCTTCCTCGCAAGGAGTCGAGGAAGGATCTCTAGGCATAACTACTATTATACTTATTGCTACTACTATAATTATGTACTAATCTACACTCCTCTAATGCTGCAAGACCCTAAAGATGCTAGTCTTCGATAGGCTAGGCCTTCCTTCTATTCTGGCATTTCTGTAGTCTAGTCCACAGATACAGCCTTCTTTGATACCGATGCATAAATAGAATAGATCTGATGTAAGTCTTGCGAGTACTTTGGATGAGTACTCACGGTTGCTTTGCTGCCTCTTTTTCCCCATACCCGATTGATGTGACCAGATAACGGAGCCCCGGAGCCAGCTGCCCCAGCCGACGACTACTACTACCCCTCCGGCGGAGAGTACTACTATGTGGAGACCACCGACGACCAGGAGTAGATAGGAGGCACCCAGGCAGGAGGCCTGCGCCTTTTTGTTCCAGTGTTGTTGTTTTGCCCAGCCTTCTTAAGGCCTATCTATTTAACTTTTATGTCTGTACTCAGATATCTGATGCTTTCGCTGATGCTTGTATGACTCAAGCTTATGTATTCGAGCCCTCGAGGCCCCTGGCTTGTAATATAAAGCTTGTATGACTTTATTTGTGTTTAGAGTTGTGTTGTGATATCTTCAAGTGAGTCCTTAGGCTTGATCGTGTGCATTTGCGTGTATGATTAGTGCACGATTAAGTCGGGGGCGTCACACTACTTTTTGTTTGGGAACCGCCTATGATGTGTCTAGCATGGAAAATATTGGGTATTCTCGGTCGTTTTTGTTGACAGGAAAAGCATGCCTCTCAAAATATTTTTTATCTCTCTCATTTAAGCTTTGAGCTCTGGCACATTTGACAAATCTCTGCTTCCCTCTGCAAAGGGCCTATCTATTTACTCTTATGCAATTTTTATTTTCTTGAGTCTCCATCTTCTCTTATAAAGCACCAACTAGAGAGCACTATTGTCATACTTGTGCATTGCGTGTAGCTAATATTTGAGTGTGTTTCATGAATGGATCAATGATTGAGCATAATGGGCTAGGTCTAACTTTCTTTAGCGTTGACATTTTGAAAGACATGGTTGCTTGTTAATATGCTTGAGTATTTATATCTTCATGTCAAACTATAGACTATTGCTTTGAATCATTCAAGTCCAAATGTCCATGCTACAAAAGAAAAGAATATATGATGAATATGATAGGCAGCATTCCACATCAAAAATTCTGTTTTTATCATTTACCTACCCGAGGACGTGTAGGAATTAAGCTTCGGGATGCTGATACGTCTCCAACGTATCTATAATTTTTGATTGTTCCATGATGTTATATTATCAATCTTGGATGTTTTTATATACATTTACAACAATTATATATCATTTTTGGAGACTAACCTATTAACTTAGTGCCCAGTGTCAGTTCCTATTTTCTGTCCTGGTTTTTGTTTTACAGAATATCAATACCAAACGAAGTCCAAATGCCACGAAACTTTATGGAGATTTTTTTCCGGACAATACCAACACTAGAAACTTTGGGAGGAGGCCAGAAGCCCCAGGGGGTGCCCACGAGGCACCAGGGCATGCCTGGGGGGGGGGGGGCAGGCGCGCCCTGGTACCTCGTGGGGCCCACAGAGCTCCGTTTGACCTAATTCTTCCACTATAAATTCTGAAAAAAAAATCAGAAACCCTCAAGGGGAGTCCACGAAATACTTTTTCCGCCGCCGCAAGCTTTTGTTCTCGAGAGATCCCATCTGGGGTCCTTCTCCGGTAATCTGTCGGAGGGGGAATCGATCATGGAGGGGATCTACATCAACCTTGTTGCCCTTCCGATGATGCGTGAGTAGTTTACCACAGACCTTCGGGTCCATAGTTAGTTGCTAGATGGCTTCTTCTCTCTTTTTGATCTTCAATACAATGTTCTCCTCGATGTTCTTGGAGTTCTATCCGATGTAATCACTTTTTGCGGTGTGTTTGTTGGGATCCGATGAATTGCGAGTTTATGATCAGATTACCCATGAATATTATTTGAGTCTTCTCTAATCTCTTTTATGCATGATTATTATAGCCTCGTATTTCTTCTCCGATCTATTGATTTGGTTTGGCCAACTAGATTGATTTATCTTGCCATGGGAAGAGGTGCTTTGTAATGGGCTCGATCTTGCGGTGCTCAATCCCAGTGACAGAAAGGGACATGACACGTATGTATCATTGCTATTAAGGGTAAAAAGATGGGGTTTATTCATACGTGAGTTTATCTTGTATATATCATGTCATCATTCTTAAGGCGTTACTCCGTTCTTTATGGACTTAATACACTAGATGCATGTTGGATAGCGGCCGATGTGTGGAGTAATAGTAGTAGATGCAGGCAGGAGTCGGTCTACTTGTCTCGGACGTGATGCCTATATACATGATCACTGCCTTGGATATCGTCATGATTATTTGCTTTTCTATCAATTTCCCAACAGTAATTTGTCTACCCACCATATGCTATTTTCTTGAGAGAAGCCTCTAGTGAAAACTATGGCCCCCAGGTATATCTAAATCATATACTAAAACCCTAAAAATACTTGCTGCAATTTTATATTATTTATTTTATTTTGTATTTTTGTTTCAATCTATCTATCTATCACATACAATTTAATCTTGCAACTTACCGCCGAGGGATTGACAACCCCTTGATTGCGTTGGGTGCAAGGATTTGTTGTTTGTGTGCAGGTGCTGCTAATCAGGTGTTGCGTGATTCTCCTACTGGATTGATAACCTTGGTTTCATAACTGAGGGAAATAGTTACTCTACTGTGCTACATCATCCCTTCCTCTTCGGGGAAATACCAACGCAAGCTACAAGTAGCAGGAAGAATTTCTGGCGCCGTTGCCGGGGAGACATCATCAACATTTATCGAGTACCTTCGCATAAACTCTCATCTCCTTGCATTTACTTTATTTGCATTTGCCTCTCGTTTTCATCTCCCCCACTTCTAAGAAGTTTTTACAAAAATACAAAAATATTTTCCGTTTGCCTTTTTCTTGTTTGCTTGCTTGTTATCTTGTTTGCGTAGCCACGATGTCTCAAGAAAATACAAAATTGTGTGATTTTTCCAATACTAATAATAATGATTTTTTTAGTACTCCAATTGCTCCTCCCGCCGCTAGTGCGGAGACTTGTGATATTAATGCCGCTTTGCTAAATCTTGTTATGAAAGAATAATTTTCTGGTAGTCCTAATGAAGATGCTGCATCCCATCTTACCACTTTCGTAGAATTGTGTGATATGCAAAAGAAAAAAGATGTGGATAATGATATTGTGAAATTAAAATTATTCCCATTCTCATTGCGGGATCGTGCAAAAATTTGGTTTTCATCTTTACCACGAAATAGTATCGATTCTTGGGATAGGTGTAAAGATGCTTTTATTACTAAGTATTTTCCTCCCGCGAAAATTATTTCTCTTAGAAGTCAAATTATGAATTTTAGGCAACTTGATCATGAACATGTTGCCCAATCTTGGGAAAGGATGAAATTAATGATAAGAAATTGCCCTACTCATGGTTTAAATTTATGGATGATCATACAAAAAATTTATGCGGGATTAAATTTTGTTTCTAGAAATCTTTTAGATTCCGCCGCGGGTGCTACTTTTATGGAAATTACTTTGGCAGAAGCCACTAAATTGCTTGATAATATTATGGCAAATTATTCACAATGGCATACTGAAAGAGTTCCTACTAGTAAAAAAGTGAATTCTATTGCAGAAATTAGTACTTTGAGTGATAAAGTTGATGCGCTTATGAAATTGGTTGCTAGCAAAAATACTACTATTGATCCTAATGATGTGCCTCTATCCACTTTGATTGAGAAAAATAATGATCCCGTAGATGTGAATTTTGTCTCGCGAAACAATTTTAATAATAATGCTTATAGAGGTAATTTCAATGCTAGACCGTTTCCTGGAAACTTTCCAATAATTATGGCAATCCCTATGGCAATTCTTATAATAATAATAATAGGATGCCCTCTGATCTTGAAAGTAATATTAAAGAATTTATTAATGCTCAAAAAGTTTTCAACACTACGATAGAAGAAAAATTGAGTAAACTAGATGATATGTCTAGGAGCATTGATAGGATTATTCATGATGTGGAAAATCTTAAGGCTAAAATTTTGCCACCTAAAATTGATATTAATGAATCAATTAAATCTTTATATGTCTCCATGGATGAGAGTAAGAAAAGAACCGCCATGCTAAAAGCTAAACGAGAATTTTTAGAAAAAGCGATTCCGCCCGGTTTTTATCGTAGTAATGATGAGGATATTAAAATGATTGGTGTTTCATCTATTGATTCCTTGTTTAGCAATATAAAACTTGATGAAAATAGGACTGAAGAAGAGTCAACTTTAGCTAAGGAGCATCTCCATAATTCGGAGGGTGAAAATCTTGATAAGAAAATTGCTAAAAGTGGGTTTGGAGAGGTAAAAACTTTAAATAGCGATGTGCCCACTCTCTTGGATTACAAAGATTTTAATTATGATAATTGTTCCTTGATTGAATGTATTTCTTTGTTACAATCCATGTTAAATTCACCCAACGCTTATGAGCAAAACAAGGCTTTTACTAAACACATCGTAGAAGCAATGATGAAAGCGTTAGAAGAAAAGCTAGAACTAGAAATTTCAATTCCTAGAAAATTATATGATGAATGGGAACCCACCATTAAAGTTAAAATTAAAAATTATGAGTGCAATGCTTTATGTTATTTGGGTGCTAGCGTTTCCACGATTCCAAAATCTCTATGTGATGTGCTAGGTTTTACCAATATAGATGAATGTTCTCTTAATTTGCATCTTGCGGATTCCACTATTAAAAAGCCTTTGGGTAGAATTAATGATGTTCTTATTCTTGCAAATAGGAACTATGTGCCCGTTGATTTTATTGTACTTGACATTGAATGCAATCCTTCATGCCCCATAATACTTGGTAGACCGTTCTTACGAACTATAGGTGCCGTTATTGATATGAAAGAAGGGAATATAAAATTTCTGTTTCCACTAAAGAAGGGTATGGAACATTTCCCTAGGAAGAAAATTAAATCACCATATGAATCCATTATGAGGGCCACTTATGGAATCAACTTGAAGGATGACAATACTTGAAATTATGCATTATGCCTAGCTAGGGGAATAAAACAATAGCGCTTGTTGGGAGGCAATCCAATGAATAAAATATTTTATTATTATTTGTTTCTGTTATGGTGTGTTTTCATATTTATGCTACTGTTCTGATTGAGTTTTTGTGTTTTTAATTAGAGTTTGTGCCAAGTAAAGCCTTTAGGATGATTTGGAAGATAGTATAATTGATGCTGTTTGGAAAACAGAAAGTTTTGCGTCCAGTGCTGGAATTTTGTTTCTGTACTGGAGCGTCATAAAAATCTGAAATTTTACACAGTATTGGTATCTGAATTTCCCACGTTGTCCTAATTTTTCAGAATTTTTGGAGTTACAGAAGTATGACTTTTAAATAGATTGCTACAGACTGCTCTCTTTTTGACAGATTCTATTTTTGATGTGTTGCTTGCTTGTTTTGATGAAACTATGGATTGTATCGGGGGGTATAAGCCATGGGTAAGTTAGAATACAGTAGGTATAATGCAAAAATAAAATATGAATGGGTTTTCAACAGTACTTAAAGCGGTGATTTATTTTGTTGTACTAACGGATCGCACGAAGGTTTTGTTGAGTTTTGTGTGATTGAAGCTTTCAAGTTTTGGGTGAGATCACGATGGATGAAGGAATAAGGAGTAGCAAGAGCCTAAGCTTGGGGATGCCCGAGGCACCCCAAGGTAATATTCAAGGAATACTCAAGCGTCTAAGCTTGGGGATGCCCCGGAAGGCATCCCCTCTTTCTTCTACCAACCATCGGTAATTTTACTTGGAGCTATATTTTTATTCGTCACATGATATGAGTTTTGCTTGGAGCGTCTTGTATTATATGAGTCTTTGCTTTGTTTGCTTTTTAGTTTGTCACAATCATCCTTGCTGAACACACCTATTTTGAGAGAGCCACACGTTCATCATAATTTGTTAGAATACTCTATGTGCTTCACTTAAATTTTTTGAGCTAGGCAGTTGCTCTAGTGCTTCACTTAAATCTTTTTGAGCATGGTGGTGGCAAAATTTTGAAGAAATAAACTCTCATGCTTCACTTATATTATTTTGAGAGTTGATAAGATAAAAATTTTGAAAAAATATTTGCACTCTCATGCTTCACTTAAATCTTTTTGAGAGTTGATGAAAGTAACGGTAATTTGCACAAGATATGAATTTGGTCCCAAAGTGATGAATATTCAAGAGGGATATAATTAAAACTTTCATATAGATCATTGGATATGATAAGTGTGATTCCTTGCAATAGTTTTGCGATATGGAAATGATAATATGTGAGCTATGTTAGTGAGTAATTGTGATTTAGTAAGAATATTAGTGTTAAGGTTTGTGATTCCCTATGCATGCACGTTAAGTCAATAATTATGCAAAGAAATTATATCCTACTTATGGTGCATTATTCTGTGTTAGTTATGTTCAATGCATGTTTATGACCGTTTTCGTTTTTTGGTTGGTTGCTTCTCAATCTTTTGCTAGCCTTCATTTGTACTAAGCGTAAATACTGCTTGTGCATCCAAAATCCTTAAACCCAAGTTGTGCCAAATGAGTCCACTATATCTACCTATATGCGGTATTTCCATGCCGTTCCAAGTAAATTTGCGTGTGCCAACTCTAATTTTCAAAATAATTTTTCTGTTTTGTGTGCCCGTACCGCTCATGAAGCGGCAGGGGGTGGCCAATATTTTCCATGCTAGGTGTGTTATTCTCACGATGAGTGTTTATTCACTTGTCATTGCATGAGAGAGTGGCTGGTAATAGGGATGCCTAGTCCCACAATGAAATCAAAATTAATAACAACAAAATTCCTTGGAAAGTGATGGTATGGAGGGCACCCGTGGATACGGCTAGCCATGGATTGTGAAAGAATGGTGGAAAGGAAATAAACTTTACTTTCTGTTTGGGAACCGCCTATGATGTGTCTAGCATGGAAAATATTGGGAATTCTCGGTCGTTTTCGTTGACAGGAAAAACATGCCTCTCAAAATATTTTTTATCTCTCTCATTTAAGCTTTGAGCTCTGGGACATTTGACAAATCTCTGCTTCCCTCTGCGAAGGGCCTATCTATTTACTCTTATGCAATTTTTATTTTCTTGAGTCTCCATCTTCTCTTATAAAGCACCAAATAGAGAGCACTATTGTCATACTTGTGCATTGTGTGTAGCTAATATTTGAGTGTGTTTCATGAATGGATCAATGATTGAGCATAATGGGCTAGGGATAACTTTCTTTAGCGTTGATATTTTGAAAGACATGGTTGCTTGTTAATATGCTTGAGTATTTATATCTTCATGTCAAACTATAGACTATTGCTTTGAATCATTCAAGTCCAAATGTCCATGCTACAAAATAAAAGAATATATGATGAATATGATAGGCAGCATTCCACATCAAAAATTCTGTTTTTATCATTTACCTACTCGAGGACGAGCAGGAATTAAGCTTGGGGATACTGATACGTCTCCAACGTATCTATAATTTTTGATTGTTCCATGTTGTTATATTATCAATCTTGGATGTTTTTTATACATTTACAGCAATTATATATCATTTTTGGAGACTAACCTATTAACTTAGTGCCCAGTGTCAGTTCCTGTTTTCTGTCATGTTTTTGTTTTACAGAATATCAATACCAAACGAAGTCCAAATGCCACGAAACTTTTTGGAGATTTTTTTCTGGACAATACCAACACTAGAAGCTTCGGGAGAAGGCCAGAAGCCCCAGGGGGTGCCCACGAGGCACCAGGGCGCGCCTGGGGGGCAGGCGCGCCCAGGTACCTTGTGGGGCCCACAGAGCTCCGTTTGACCTAATTCCTCCACTATAAATTCTGAAAAAAAAAATCAGAAACCCTCAAGGGGAGTCCACGAAATACTTTTTCCACCGCTGCAAGCTTCTGTTCTCGAGAGATCCCATCTGGGGTCCTTCTCCGGCAATCTGCCGGACGGGGAATCGATCACAGAGGGGCTCTACATCAACCTTTCTGCCCTTCCGATGATGTGTGAGTAGTTTAACACAGACCTTCGGGTCCATAGTTAGTAGTTAGATGTCTTCTTCTCTCTTTTTGATCTTCAAAACAATGTTCTCCTCGATGTTCTTGGAGTTCTATCCGATGTAATCACTTTTTGCGGTGTGTTTGTTGGGATCCGATGAATTGTGAGTTTATGATCAGATTATCCATGAATATTATTTGAGTCTTCTCTGATCTCTTTTATGCATGATTATTATAGCCTCATATTTCTTCTCCGATCTATTGATTTGGTTTGGCCAACTAGATTGATTTATCTTGCCATGGGAAGAGGTGCTTTGTAATGGGTTCGATCTTGCGGTGCTCAATCCCAGTGACAGAAAGGGACATGACATGTATGTATCATTGCTATTAAGGGTAAAAAGATGGGGTTTATTCATACGTGAGTTTATATTGTCTACATCATGTCATCGTTCTTAAGGCGTTACGCCGTTCTTTATGGACTTAATACACTAGATGCATGCTGGATAGCGGTCGATGTGTGGAGTAATAGTAGTAGATGCAGGCAGGAGTCGGTCTACTTGTCTCGGACGTGATGCCTATATACATGATCATTGCCTTGGATATCGTCATGATTATTTGCTTTTCTATCAATTGCCCAACAGTAATTTGTCTACCCACCGTATGCTATTTTCTTGAGAGAAGCCTCTAGTGAAAACTATGGCCCCCAGGTCTATCTAAATCATATACTAAAACCCTAAAAATACTTGCTGCAATTTTATCTTATTTATTTTATTTTGTATTTTTGTTTCAATCAATCTATCTATCACATACAATTTAATCTTGCAACTTACCGCCGAGGGATTGACAACCCCTTGATTGCGTTGGGTGCAAGGATTTGTTGTTTGTGTGCAGGTGCTGCTAATCAGGTGTTGCGTGATTCTCCTACTGGATTGATAACCTTGGTTTCATAACTGAGGGAAATAGTTACTCTACTGTGCTACATCATCCCTTCCTCTTCGGGGAAATACCAACGCAAGCTACAAGTAGCACTACTCTTCTTTCTCTCCTTAACTAGCAAGATCTATATGGCCCGTGGACCCACAAGTTAGTGAGGGTCGTTCTTTTCCCATTGCGACAAATGAGCATTTAGCTGAAATCAATCGGGATAGACCGAGATTAAAAGGTACAGGGTGCCAGTTTTAGGGATTTTGAGGTTGAGGTTTGATTCAGACTGTATGAATTCAAGGTTTATTTTAGACTTTTCCCTTCAAAAAAGAATGGAAATGATAAATCCCCATCGGGATTTGATCATGGTAAATCAAACGTTTTTGATGGCAATTTTAGTGACGCGAGGATGGCAAGTTTAGTTAACACGCATGGTAATTTTCTGTCAAAAGTACGCTGAGCACAAACTTGTCATGCTTGCCAACTAAACTTGTCATTCTCGCGTCACAAAAAATGCCATTGAAAACGTTCGATTTGCCATGGTCAAATCCCGAACGTTCTGGATTTATCGGGGTCCAAAAATAATGATTCTTTGAATTCATCTCTCCTACTTAATAAATAAGCAGTGTTCTCATTTCGCTTCGCCTCCCGTTTCGCTCCTCGATCCTTCGTCCGCCGGTTCATCCTCTTCTCATCTCATTCACTCCCAGGAAACCATACAGTTCTTTCCACCTCGCACGATCAACGATGGGAAGGAAATAAAGGAATGACATGACTCCCATGCAACGAAACCCACGAACGCACGCCTCTTGTGCGATCCCCAATCGCACCTCTCTTCTCCATCCAAAACCTTAGAGTTTTCATGAGCCGCGGCGAGATGCACCAGGTAATGCTGCAACGAGGATGAGGAAGAGGCCGTCATGGTTATGTGGATCGGGGGATACTTGTTGTCGACCAGGCACCATGGTCACAACGATGATGCTGTTGTGCCTTGTCACCTAGATTTCATTAAAGTTTTCCCTGTCCTCTTCCTCCCACAAATTTCTAATCCAGGGACTAATGGGGCTCACAACCCTTAATCACCGTCTTCTACGAAGACCCATCAAGGTTGTCGTGTCAATCCCATGCCTAAGTCATCGCCAGCGGCTGCAAAAGGAGTACTGATGAGTCCAAATTATGTGATTCTTTTGTTAATATTTTTGTGCCTACCTAGTAGGCTTTGTGGAATTTTACCGCGTTCGCGCACTCCTTTTTGTTGTTTTTCCTTTGGTAATGATTTTTGGACCTAATAATGCTTTATGGAATAAATCCATAGAAATGGTAGTGGAATCACGTATTTAGAGTGATAATCACCTACCATAAAAGAATCAAGCAGGGAGGCCAAAGAAGAAATCATCGCCATGCTTTTAGTGCAGAAGACGGCGTTCCATACGATCGTGCCCGCTCGCATGGGCGGTCGTATGAAGTGTCATCGCCGCCGCCAGATCAACTATTTCCACCCCGTGAAATCGGATCGTGGATCAGCCACGCAGAGAGCCCAGAAACTCGTCCAGAAGGAGGAACCCTAGCCGTCGGAGCGATCCGGAGGGAGGAATCGGCAAGGAGGAGGCCGCGGCTTCCATCATCATCACCAGGGTGGCTTCAACATCGTCACCACTATCATCATCATCATCATCATCCACATCCTATTCATTGTAATCTCAAGAACCCTAAAGGGGGGCGACTTGTGTGTTACATGTGTGATTCATTCATGTTCTCCATCACCGGTGTTATGATGTTTGTTGCCTTCATGAGTGAGTAGTTCCCCTAGTTATCGGGGATATGGATGAACCCTTTTGTGTAATAGATCATTTGGTATTAGGATTTAATATCCTCTTTGCATGTTTATGTTACTAGTCGACCATCCAACATATGCCAATTTTGGACGGAAGGTTGTTACTGTTGGCGAACCGAGTGGTTGCGGAGGTGGGTAACGTGACAGGCCCCATCTCCCTTCGTATTGGATCGTTGCAGCAGGGGGTAAAATAGAGACCACCTAGCTGCGTCCATGGGGACATTTTTTCCCTTAATCACCGTTTGGTGACCGGAGTGGGGAAGGACGGTGGTGGCGTATGTGATACGGGGCTGCCGAGAGTATGCACATATCTGTACCGGCTCTGCCACAAATAGAAACATGCAAAGTGGCTTAGGAATCCGACGTAGCATTGTGTTTAGGCACCGCTATAGATGCACACTAGAGGGGATTCCGGACTCCCTGGGAATGCCTTAGTTCTATTGGTTTCAAGACTCTCATTTCCAATCTTCGCTATTTACTTTTCTTAAAATATTTATTCTTACGTTTGCTACACTATTTCCATTATATTACCACTGCTTTGGGTTACTCACAACTTGCAGGCATAATGTTTAAACCATTCAAGAGACAAAAGATTGATTCCTGTGCTCCCTGTGGGATCGATACTCTTACTTCGAAAAGGCTACAACTAAACCCTGTGCACTTGCAGGCCATCAAGCTTTTTCTGGCGCCGTTGCCGGGGAGCTGAGCGCTTTCGATCTTTGTTTTGAGTTTGGTTTGAATTTTGTGTACTAAGTTGTTTGCAGATCCGGAGCAACCATGGCTGAGTTTGGACACAATTACCAGCTATTAACCATGCGCCTTACTGGACCACCTATGCAAGAGATGTTCACATCATTGGGTCCCAACCCCACTGGTGTAGCTTATGAGGTGAATCCAAGTGTCCTCGAATTATTGCATAATAAACAATTTAAAGGTGAGGATCCTTATCAACATTTGCAATTCTTCGAAGATGTATGTGGGACATTTAAATAGAATGCCTTTAGCCCAGATGATATGAAGTTGAAATTATTTTCTCACATAGTGGCTAATGCAGCAAAAGAATGGCTAGTGTCTCACAATGCAGGTATCATTGATACGTGGGATAAGCTCGCAGAAACCTTCTTATCAGAATATTATCCTGAGTAGAAATCTTATGAAGACAGACGAAGAATCTTAAAGTTCCGATAGAGGCTGGGAGAAAGCCTGGTAAACGCATATCAAAGGTACCGAACTCTATTAAATGAGTGCCCTCATCATAAACTCCACTACAAAAAAGGCACATCTGTGACATTATGGCCCGAACGAAAACTTTTTCTGTCATGGTTGTGACACTTCTATGACAATAATTGTGACAAAAACACGTATCATCATAGATGTGGTGGGCTCCTACTTCTATGACAAAAAATTATGACAGAAAATGGGCTTTTCGTCCTGGGCGGGCCAGAGACGCACCCGCATGACATTCTTTGGGCCGTCCATGACGTAAAAAATCGTGGTAGAAGTGAGGGCGAGGAAATTTTTGGGGAGTTCCCGGTTACGGTGGGTGATCGGGGCCGAGCGATGCAGTGTGGTTTGCGCGTTTCTCTCGTACGCACGCACGTCTTGCGAGGCATTCGCTAACTGAACCCGAGCGAAGCGTTTGCTTACTGAACCCGAGTGATCGATCGATCCCTCGCACTACTACACGTACTGAACCCGAGCGATCGATCCCACTGCGTACTAAAGCCGGGCGATCCCTTCGCTGCTAACTGAACCCGAGCGATCCCTTCGCTGCTAACTGAACCCGAGCGATCCCTTCGCTGCTAACTGAACCCGAGCGATCCCTTCGCTGCTAACTGAACCCGAGCGATCCCTTCACTGCTAACTGAACCCGATCGATCCTTCTCGCTGCTTACTGAAGCCGATCGAGCCCCCGTGCGAGACGTAGCCAGCCGGTGTTGGGTTGCCTCTCGATGAACAGTGCCCGTTGCTGCCGCGCGCGCGATACACATAGACACGAGTCGAGATGCATCAATCGAGCTGGTTGGTTGGCTGTGGATGAACAGTTCCCGTTGCTGCCGACCGCTCGTACGCCCCACCCCAGCCGGTGGGTTGGCTATGGATGAATAGTACCCTGGCCGTGTGAAGGTGGTTGGCGCTTGGATAAACAGGACCCTGAGGAGGCCGCCACACCCCAGCCGGTTGGGGGTGGATGAACAGAACCCCGTGGAGGCTGGATGAACAGTAGCCGGTGGAGGCTGGATGAACAGGACCCCGTGGTGGCTGGATGAACAGTAGCCGGTGGAGGCTGGAGGAAGTCAACGGTGGATGAACAATAGCTGGTGGACGCTGGAGGAGGTCGACCGTGGATGAACAGTAGCCCGTGGAGTCTCGTTTTGTGGTATGCCACACTCCTCCCGATGAACAGGACCCCCGTTTTGACCGTAGGCAGTTGGGGAGAAGTCCGTTTCCTCCGTTTTGCGGTACGCCAGAGCCCTCCCGATCAACAGGACCCCGTTTCGACCGTATGTGCTTGAACAGAAGTCCGTTTCCTCCGTTTTGCGGTACGCCAGACCCCCAACCGATGAACAGGTGATAAGGATCAAGTAGGGATCCTAGGATTTTTGGCCCAATCTTCCACGGCGAACGATAGAACCAATAGATAACTTCGATTGTTGAGCAGATTAGATCTACTCCACAAACCGCAGAACAGATTCTCGCGAATCAGCAAGCAAACCAAATGATATTGGCGTCCCCGACATGGGACCTTTTTCCTGTCTATTCTTAACTCAAAAATTCAACTCCCCCTTTACATGGCCGCACCTGTTGGCTTTATAGTAGCCGACTCAACTTGTCTTACAAGGAAAACAAAATCAACTGGAAAATAAAAACAACTTGACTCGGACCCACTTTTCCTAAACAGAAAATAGCACAACTAAAAATAAAAGGACTCTCCAGTGCGCCACCAGCTCCATGTATGTAGGTGGACCCCAGCCAGACCCCTTCAAACACAGCACGCTCCACCATGATGTCAGAAACCTGCCTGTCATGCCTTCGATCTTCTCTTTGCGTTACAGGAACAGAAACAATAGTCGTCTCTTAACAATATCAACAACAGGGAAAAGAATATACACATCACTCATTGGAGGTGCCGTATCAACAGGACCCCGTTTCGACCGTAGGCGGTCGAACAGAAGGCCGTTTCTTCCGTTTTGCGGTACGCCAGACTCCGAGTCGATGAACAGGACCCTGTTTTGGCTGTTCCGTCCAAACCGGTTGGCTCCCGATAAACAGGACGCGTTCCGACCCAGTCGCTTGGCTCCCGATGAACACGCCGCTGTTTCCTCCGTTCCGACCCAGCCGGTTGGCTGCCGATGAACAGGAGGCCGTTGCTGCCGTCTGTTGCCTCTCCATGTACACGAGCCCTGGCCTTACGTATGCGCGAGTACGCGTTCGAGACCCCGCCCATATGTACGTACGTGGCTGTATTCTTTGCCGTGTGGCTGTACGTACGTGTAGACGATTTAGACGGGACTGTCTTAACTGCCACGTCGGGGGCTCTACTACGACACGTGCCGCTACTTACTCGGCCATGGTTCATCCTTGTAGAGTGACCGATTGACCAGTATGTACGTACACGTTCGCGACCAGACAGACAACGCTACGTACGCTTCGACCTGGTGGGTCCCAGCTGTCAGTGGATAAGGAGGCACTTCCTTGCATGCGAAGATATAGCTGGTGGTCCCAGCTGTAAGGGGGAGGAATCATTTTTTTGCACGTAATAAGGAGGCACTTCCTTGTGTGCGAAGATGTAGCTAGTGGGTCCAGCTGTCAGCCTCACCGCGTACAGTCCTCTTCCGATGGCTGTCGTTCATTGACCACGTTGAGTACGCCGTGCCGAGAGCACCAAGGCGGTGGACGACGGCAAGGCCTAGGAAGGGAATGACACGGAGCCGGGGAAAATGCGGTAGTGGATGCCCATGCGGATGGGAGTACGAGGGTTGACTGGTTTGGTTGCAGTGTGAGGCTGCCATTGCCGGAGAATAACAGGGGATGTGAGTGAGTAGAGGGAAGGCCTGGCCAGCGGTGGGAGTAGGGTGGGGTGGTGAGGCCTGCGCGGCAGCATAGCCGGCCACGGGAGGCAGGAGCAGGTGGTCCCGCCGACGCTGGTTTGGGCGGCTGGAGCAAGAAGATCAGAGATTGAAGAAGCAGCACGGCCATTGGATTAGCATCCAACGGTCACTGCTGCTAGAATCGTTTGTTGACTAAGTTGACGAAGCCCTGCGTACGCGTCAACCTAGTAGGCCCACAAGTTAGCCTCCCAATCTGGTGGGTCCCAGTTGTCATGGGTAGGAATCATTTTTTTGCGTAATAAGGAGGCACTTCCTTCCGTGCGAAGATATAGCTGGTGGGTCCTAGCTGTCAGGGGGAGGAATCATTTTTTCGCGTAATAAGGAGGCACTTGCTTACGTGCGGCCATGGACCATGTGGGTCCCTACTGTCAGCCTCTCCACGTACATCCCTCTTCCGATGGCTGTCGTTTGTTGACGACGTTGACCACGCCGCGCCGAGAGCACCAACACGGTGGACGATGGCGAGGCCCAGGAAGGGAATGACCCGGAGCCGGCGAAGCCACAATAGTGGATGCCCATGCTGAGGGGAGTACGAGGGTTGACTGGTTTGGCTGCGGTGTGAGGCCTGTGTCACCGGAGAATAACAGGAGGAGTGGGTGAGTAGAGGGATGGCCTGGCCAGCGGTGCGAGTAGGAGGGGGCGGTGAGGCCTGCGCGGTAGCACATCCGGCCACGGGAGGCAGGAGCAGGCGGTCCTGCCGGCGCTGGATTGGGCGGCTGGAGCAAGAAGATCAGAGATTGAAGAAGCACGACGGTCGTTTGATTGACATCCAACGGTCACTTCTGCTAGAATCGTTTGTTGACTAATATATAGTAAGTAAAGAATTCTTGCATACACGTCAACTTAATAGGCCCACAAGTCAGCCTCCCAATCTGTGGCGGATAGAATACATCCCATTTGCTATTTTTTAAAATAATTTACAGCTCATTTGCAAATTCTTATGCAATTTATTGCAGTCCATTTTCTTTTTGTTGGCCAGGACCAGGGTTAAAAATGTAAACGAATTTTGCATATTTCGGTGGGGTCCAAACTATTTTTAATCCCGAAATGTCAAGCCAGATTTAAAGTAATTTCAAAATATATTTAAATTAGGTTAAAAACCAATGAAATTTGAAATCTGAAAATGTGAAAAAAATTAGAAATTTGAAAGTAATTGCCAATTTGTTGTGTGTTTTTTATATTTATAGCCCATTTCATATTACTTTTAAGATTTGTAGCCGTCTTGAAAGATTTACAGCCCAGCAGGGCGGAGAAAAACAAGTTGGCCTGGATTGGGTCGGCCTCGATTGGGTATTCATCAGGAAAAAAAACTGGGCTAGCCATTTTCACAAAGAAAAAAATAGCTGGGCTGGTCATGTGGTAAACGTAAAATAGAAGCCTGGGCTAGACGGGCCACAACCCAGTTGATACCCTGCTCCGTCTCAACAATAACAAAAAAAACTGCTCGAGCTGCTAGGTCCCAGGTGTCAGCCGCTCTTGTGCAGTTCTCTTGTCTATTGACTATACGCTAACAATGTCGTGGGAATCCCAAATGTCAGCAAACCACTAGGAGGAAGCATTTTCTTTTTTGCTTGTAACAATGAGGCACTTCTTTGCGTACGGCCATGGACATGGTGGGTCCCTACTGTCATTCTCTCCACATACAGTCCTCTCCCGATTCCTCTCATTTGTTGACCATGTTGACAACGCCAGACGACGGGGACGCGGCGAGCGCACCAAGGCGCGCGGTGGACGACGGCGAGGCCTCGGACGGTAACGAACAGGAGCTGGGGAAGATGCGGCGGTGAAGTCGCGGGCAAAGGGGAGTACGAGGGTTGACTGGTTCGGGTGCGGGGTGGGGCAGACATCGCCGTTAACGATTTAGGAGACGGTAGGGCGGCGATGCGTGTGCGGAGGCGCAGCCAGCCGTGGGAGGCGGGAGCAGGCGGCCCTGCCGGCGCTGGTTTGGTTTTGGCGGCTGGAGGAAGAAGAGACTGATGAAACACGACAGAGTGTACAAGCAGCAGGAGTACTTAACAACGTTAACTGAAAGCAGCAGGAGCACTTAACAACCAGAGCTGAAAGCAGTATGAGTACTTATATAGGTTCAACCGTACAAGGCACGCCTCGAACAGTGCTACTTTGCCTACTGTTAACGAAGGGTGAGGCCACCAAGCCCCAGGACAAGGCCCAGGCGCCACCCCGCGCATCCACAACTTTCTGAAAGCAACTTCATCTCGCAATGTGGTCAATAAATAGGATATTCGCTTCAGAGCCATGGAAAAGCATGAACATAACCTTATGTCCTATTCTCCAAGATCGACGGGCCTTCATGATTTGAGACCACCCATGAATAATTATCTTTTCACCTCTAAGGGAAATGGAGTAGGTCGACATAAACATCATGTTGTGACCAAGCGCAAGTCTGAGTCGACCATGGCCAGGCATCTATATAGGAACAATAAAACTGGGCAGTTTCTGTTTCAAGAAGAAGAACACAGCTGTAAAACTGTGTATAAGCAAGAGTTTATGAACAACATATATAACAGAAAACAGCTCGTACCATCAGTTTCTTGACACAGTTGGACCTGTTCAACGTGTGCACCAGTGGCTCACATATCCCACGTGGCCTTCCACCATTGAAATGCCCCACAAGGTCCTCAAGACGATCAATAAAGTGTAGGAATTGGTGGATGTCCTCCCAGTCGACTTCGGTGCCATCAGTAACCGTCGAGTTCTTATCAAATAACAGACGAGTAGTGTCCTGCACTTTGTAATAACCTACGCGTGTCACCAATTATAAGAAATATTAGTTAGAAGTAGCATCATTGTAAGAGAAGGGAATCACAAATTGTTGCTACTTCTAAAGTCAAATTGTGATCAGTTAGACAGAATAGGTGGATTACAAAGTAAAAGAGGCCACATGCAAGAACCAAATACAAAACTAACATGGATGAACCACTGGAACGACGTCGGGGTGGAAGGTCACAGGGAAGATAAGACCAGGTTCTGCTATTTCCATGAACATTGGTGTGCCAACTTTCAGTCCGTAACACTTGACAAAGTTTATCCAAGTTTGGCCATAAAAAAAGGAGCGATCTTCTTGGTTAATGAACCCAACTGTGAACTTATATCCATGGCATGTCTCCAATGTGACCATTATACTGGTGTATTCAGTTATGGCAAGGCCGACCTTCTTGAGTACACGTGTTCTGGCAGAGCAAGGGATGCACTGCAGGAAAAATAATATGAGAACACAATTTATTCGCTATCCAAATCTAGAAATAATTTCCTCTTTCATGTCAGTGTTCAGCATGGTACTAGTACCTTTTATCCAAATATAGCAATCCAAATTTCCAAATTAGTCGATAGCATGTTCTAAAAACCCAACCCTACCGGATAGAAAAGAGGATTCTAGGAATATACCATGCGATTTTTGAAATCCTGTGTTAGGATGAGAAGGAACAAGTCCGGCATCTCGCCAAGGGCGCAGAAACCTGTAGGGTCCTTGCACTTTGGGCACTGCAAATGAAACACGCTAGGTTCAGTACGAAGAAAAATGCATCAACGGCGGCGGTTGCCATCCTAGGATTACCGGCGACAAAGGGACAAGGATTTATCAGGGATGGATGAAGATTTCGTACCTTGTTCTCCATGAGAAAACCCTAAGCAATCGCCAAGAGGTGGTTTTCTCTGAACAAGTAGACGAGGTAGAAGGGGATTCAGGTCGAGTGAAATAATGTTGCTTTGTCCGTCGAGCTTACTGCTTATGCTGGAAAGGTGGGGTTTTGTGATTTGACGGCTCATTGAGCATTACTGCGGCGCTACGATCGGGGTGAGTCTACCATGCAGTTGTGCACTCTAATTTGGTGCATAGCACGTGGATCTGGTTGCTGGATGTCCTGCGTATCAGCGAAATGAAGTAGAAAGGCAGGAGTAACTAGTTACACATAAATATTTTTTTGATAAGAGAGATACTTCCTCTCTAAAGAAATATAAAAATCTTTTATATCACAACTTTATAAATAAGAAAAACAAATTTGCCAAACTTCCGAACTGCACGCTCAACGCGAGCGCACAACATTGTTGAACCAAGAGTACTGCAGTACTGAGATGAGTGAACTTCTCGTCGCAAAAAACTGCACGCTCCGTTTTCTCGGTACTGTTTTTCCTCCAGTTTTTAAACCGTTTGTCGGAATGAGGCGTATGATACGCCGTTCGAAAGCTATGGATTAGGCGCAACTTTAACATGTTGAAATGTTTTCGAGATTCCTCGCGGTTTAAGAGAAGTTTCGAAAACGGTGGGTGCCTGACGAGTGACAGCGAGCGTATTTTTGCGTTTTTTCGCAAACCGCTTGTCGGAATGAAGCAAATAATACGCCGTTGGAAAGATATCATCGAGGCACAAATTTTTCATATATATTACTTTCTCTAATTCCTTACGGTTTAAGAGCAGTTTCAAATTTACGAAATCGCAGAATTCTGTTTTTTCAAAATTTTGCAATTTTTCGGTACTGTTTTCGGTCCAGTTTTTTAACCATTTGTCGAAACGAGGCGTGTGATACGCCGTTGGAAAGCTACGGACGAGGCACAACTTTCATATGTAGAATTGTTTTTTGATATTCCTTACGGTTTTAAATTAATTTTGAAAATGGTGTGGCGGACGACGAGTGGCAGCGGCCGTTTTTTCGTGAATTTTTACAAACCACTGGTCGGAATGATTCAAATGATACGCCGTTGGTAAGATATCGACGAGGTGCAACTTTTTCATGTAGAACACTCTCCTTAATTCCTTACGGTTTAAGAGCAGTTTTGATTTTACCGAAATGCGGACACTGTTTTTCGCGACACCAAAATCGACGTGTGAACTGCATCAGATAGAAGAACGCACTGCCTTAGACTGAAAACCGCACTGCATCAGATGTGCAGACGAACTGCATGGTTTCCTTTATTCAGACGTAATTTTTTTCTCAGACGATGAAGTGGACTACGCTTCACATCGCACGTAAGTGAACCGCAACACTATCGAGAAGTGAACCGCATTACTCTTTTTTTGTCGTTTCTGTAACAATTTTCTGCACTTCACATTTTTTAGAGTAAGTAAACCACGACACTACCGAAAGTGAACCGCGTCACTACCTAAAGTGAACCGAGTGAGTTTTGTTGTCTTTTTCATACTTATTATTTTTTACGCACGTAGACCGGCATGAACTACATCAGAGGATAGACCGCACTGCAATGTTGACGAAGAGCACTGCACGGGTTTATACAAAATCAATGAAGTTGTTTTTTGATTTTGTTTTACACAAGAATGAACCGCGAACGATGAGACAAGTGTACTGCATCTTCACGAGCAAAAAATCAGTTTTTTGGGAACTGCACAAAATTATCGATGAAGGGGACTGCAATGTTGGCGCCGGTTAACTGCAATGTCATGAGCCATGGGGGGAAGACGACGGTGTGTTGGAGAGGGGCTCGGGAGGTACTGCAACGCCGCCCAAACTGCACTGCACTAACGCACACTGAACTGCAAATGGCAGAGGTCAACGCTGCAGAGCTGCATTAGAGCACGAGCCGAGCTGCACGAAGAGAGAGGGCCACGACCATGGAGTCTAAATGCGCCGGGGAGGAGGCCTGCTATCATTGGACCATAGTCGTCCATGGAGGAGCCATGGTGCATCTTGGGCCGAGGGGTTGGGGCTCGGCGGGTGGGGGGGTTGGGGAGGCGACCGTCATGGATGGGGAGGTGCGCTCGTCGGGAGGAAGCAGGAGCTCGGTGGGGCAGTGCGCTGGTTGCGCTTGAGGGGTCCAGCACGACCGCGTCTTCTCCGGTGGTACTCCATTGCCGGGGAGGAAAGAGGGATGACAGCCCGTAGGTGAGGGAGCTCCTGGCCGCCGGCGATCTGGAACGTAACGGCAGGCCGGCGGGGAGGCCAGATCCCAAAGGGATTCGGCCCGGGCTGATGGAGAATCACACCGCCGGCCGCAAAGGGGCATCTCCCCCGTGCGCTAATCACAGTCGACGCCGCCATTCGTCGTCGCCTCATGGAGGTGCGGGAGGAGCCCATGGCGGCAGGAAGTCGGGATCGAGGTGGGGGCGGCACTGCGGCGCTGGAAGGTCAGGAGGTGGGGCGGCGCTCTGTCGCTGGTGGGGAGGAAGAGGCGGAGTGGCACTGAAGCGGGGGATGGTGCGGGCCGGCGCAGTAGGAGGTTGGGATCCAGGACGGCAGCTGGGAGCCGGGGCCGTCCGGATTTTGGTGGTGGGGGAGGGGCGCGGGCAGCCGCGGGTGCACAGGAGGAGGCAGGCGTGGGCATCCAGCAGCCCTGCTCGCCGGCGGCGGCGGCGGTCGTAGATGGGAGTAGGCGGCGCTAGGGAGGTTGTGGCCGATGGGGAAGAAGGTGGGTTGGGGGGTGGTCGTGGCTGATGGGGAAGAAGGTGGTGTTGGCAGAATAAGACATTTTGATGGTAGAATAAGGTCTTAAGGGGGTTGGTAGAATAGACCCACCCTATATATATATATATATATATATATAGGGACTATTTAGGAACCCCCTCTAGAGTTCCTAAATAACCTTATTCAGCAACCCACCCCTCCTACCTGTTTCTTTTCCCGAAGGGGGCGAGCGAGCGAGCGGTGCGGGAGCACCGCGAGGGAGTGAGCGAGCTCTGGTCCGCCGCCGAGCGCCACTAGCCCCCAACTGCCAGTGCGCGTGCGCCATCCCGATAACCGCGACTGCAAGCCGCCGCTGACCACCTACCCCATACCGCTACCTACGCCCAAATCCCTCAATCAGCTGGCGTTGGTCAGAAACAGGGGTGCCGGTCTGGAGCGGTTTTCCCCGGGGGCTTGGGCAGCTCTTCCCTGGTCAGCGAGCGCGGCTGTCTCCGTATTCCTCCACAACACGCCGTCGAGCTGGTCGATATCCCTTATCTCATCCTCTCGCCGACCTGGAAGTCGCAGAGGTTGCATCGTCGGGCGTTGGAGACTGTCACGAGGTGGAGGAGAAGCAATCCAGCTCATGCGAGTGAGTGGGCCGTGCTGGATTTGATGCTCACGGCCGCCCTTGCTGCTTGTCCCGTCAACCCCCTTGTCGGCGTCAGTTGGCTGCAGCCTAGACGGCAGTTAGCCGCGGTGATCTGCTCGCCTAGGTGATCTGGTTGGGCCACCTCTCCCCAATGGTCAGCCTCGATCTAGATCGAGCCGTCGACGGCCAGACAAGTCAGAGCTCCAGCCCCAGCCGTGCCCCTCCCCCTCCTGTAACCTCTCCTCCATCCCCATGCAGCTCAACCATCGGTGAATCGCAGCGCTCCCATGGATGGTTTTACTCTAACAAATTGCAGCAGTTTTTGTTTGTGCATCTGTCAGTCAACTGCTACTCCTAATTGTTGTCGACTGCTACCGATTCTGTTTGTGTTGTTGTGTAGGAAATTCCCCCTCCCTCTCTCCTATGACAGAGAGAGTAGATCGTCAGTAGTTAACTTCAGTTAACTTCTTCCTCTTTTCACAGTTGGAGCGACTTGCTGTGATTTAGAAAAAAAGTTTCCTGTACAACAGCAGCAGTTAGCTTGTTTTTTTTTTTTTTTGCTTGAGAACAAAAGCAGTTAGCTTCCTGTACGATTCAAATGCTCTCTCGCCGGTTCTCAGTTAAAAAGGAAAAAAAGAGTTATAGTTTTAGGGACAATTAGATTTGTCTCGTACAGTATATTAGGAACAACTAGCTTTGTGAAAAAAAAGGTCCAAGTTCTCAGGACAAAAAAATAAGGTTTTGGCATTTAACCTCTACAAACAGGATCAGTTAGCTGCTCACTCTCGGAATTAGTAATACAACAGTTAGCTAGCAGAGAAAAAAGGGTTTTAATTAGTGATAGTTAAGCTTGCCGGTTTATGGCAGTTAACAACAGTAGATTGTGTTGTTAACCTCGATAAAAAAAACATGGCGGTATATTAGGGACAAGTAGCTTTGTGATAAGAAAAAGTGGAAGTTAATGCATCCAGATTAAGCAGTTTTGTTGTGTATAAAAATTCAAATTTTTTAAAGGCAGTTAACTTCGATGGCCGCAATAGTTAATCAAAAAAAATTAAAAGTTCAATATAATGTATTAATTAAAAATGCAATTAACTTTAATGAATGTAGCAGTTAACCTCGCGTGGTTGTAACAGTTAACTTGGACAATTGTAGTAGCCGGGCAGTTAACTATTTCATACCCATCAGTTAGCGTGACCCCAATCAAAAAAAAATGAGAAAAGGAAGAAAATAGTATTTTAGCTATTTCAGTCCAAGCAGTCAGCGTTACGTGGGCAAAAAAATAATGATTTTTTAATATCTTCAGCCCCGGTAGTTAATTTTAAGTTAACTTCCGCAATACCAACATTTAACTCATTCACTCCCTGTCGTTATTAGCTACTAATTTGTGTGCAAACAAATAATGATTTTTTAATATATTCAGTCCCGGGTAGTTAATTTGTAGTTAACTTCCGCAATACCAACAGTTAACTCATTCAGTCCCGAACGTTACCTTGGCCGTTAGCTACTAATTTGTGTGCAAAAAAATAATGTTTTTTAATATCTTCAGCCCTGCAGTTAACTTCCACAATACCAACAGTTAACTCGTTCAGTCCCAGCCGTTACCTTGACAGTTAGCTACTTATTTGTGTGCAAACACATGATGATTTTTTAATATATTCAGTCACGGGTAGTTAATTCGCAGTTAACTTCCGCAATACCAATAGTTAACTCATTCAGTCCCGACCGTTACCTTGACAGTTAGCTACTAATTTGTGTGCAAAAAATAATGATTTTTTAATATTTTCAACCCCGGTAGTTAATTTGCAGTTAACTTCCGCAATACCAACAGTTAACTCATTCAGTCCCAGCCGTTACCTTGAGTTAACTACTAATTTATGAGCAGATGCAGCAAGCCTATGTAAATGATGCATCCACCATTCTCTTCTCTCTCACACACACAGTGATAGCGGGCACAGAGAGCAGTTTGGGGAAAAAGGATGGTTGTAAATTCTGAATTTTGAATCTTCCAATTGTTGCTAGTAGTGTTTAACCTGTTACTATATTCATTTATTTTTTATGGGAAAATGTTTTCTCATTACTTGTTGCTTCATGTTCCTCTGTGTACTCTGTGCATACAACAAAAACAACACAAAATAAGTTGCATTCAGTCAGTTAGCACGCAACACAGTTAGCTGACGGATGCTCAATTTCTGGAGTTAACCTCTCACAAACCTTCAGTTAGCTCTTGCAAAAAAATGCAGCAATTCTTCCTATGTACGCTGCAGCTGGCATAACTCGAGGATGCAGTTAGCATCGTGGGACAGTTAAAATCGCCCCTGGGACGCCATTAGCATCAACTCACTTGTACAATACGCGTTAAAACTGTTGGTTTCAGAGTGTGCTAAATTGAAGCTGAAGGGCGTCGGACGGCAGCAGGGGACCGGACAGGAGCGCAACGTGGTCTAGCGGCTGACAAAAAATGTGGAAATTAGCTCGTGGCCATCATCACGCCCTGGTGGATCTTGGCGCCGCAGCTGACCAGAAATCACTTCGAGCAATGTGGACCAGAATCATGTCCCTTTTTTAGCCGTAGACAGGACCGGCACCAGCACCGCACCGGCGAGCGCATCCCTGCGGCAATCATCGTCAGGGAGGGTGGTGGAGGATGGGAGGAGCGGGGATGTCACGACTGCCGGATCCCGCGGAGAAGTGCCCCACCATCGGGGCGGCCCAAATAGTGCTTGCTATCGCACGAATCGGGAGGTCGTGGTCGTTACAGCCATCTCCCTGAGTGGCGCCGGGGACTACGACCGACGCTGGGAGAAGCAGAGGCAGGGGGATCCTGGGGTCATGAGGGGACACGGTAGATGGCAGCGAGGTGGCTTTGATGGATTTGGATGAGAAGATGGATGGATCCGAGGCGTGGCAGTGCTATTTTGGTCGAACGGTGGCGGAGGAAGCCGGTGTTCATTTCAGCGAGGGAACGGATGGCGCCGGGCCATGGGGGACAGAAAGGAGCAGGGAGAGGTGGGCTTGCCGGGATCCGTTTGTGGGTGCTCCCGCGGCGGCAGTTGGCGGAGCTCGCGGCGACAGGGGCTTGGGAGCTCACAGCGGCGCGACGAAGATGGAGGTGTAGGAGCACCAATCGGCAGTTATGTATTATGGAAGAGTGCAGCTAGCTTATGTATTTTCGAGCAGTTAGGAAGGGTTCCTGAATAGCTTATTCAGGAATCAGTTGCAGAATAGCTGGGATGTGTATATATGTATATACATACATATATATATATATATAGCCGGCCTATTCTCCTAATATTAGGAGAATAGTTATTCTGCTAACACTTCCGAACTGCACGCTCAATGCAAGTGCACGTCATTGTTGAAGCAAGAGCACTGCATTACTGATGCGAGTGAACTTTCCGTCACAAAAAACTGCACGAAGTTTTTTCGGCACTGTTTTCGCTCCAGTTTTTAAACCGTTTGTCGGAATGAGCTGTGTAATATACCATTGAAAAGCTATGGATTAGGCACAACTTCTCCATGTTAATTTTTTTTGGAGTTTCGTCACGGTTTAAGAGCAGTTTCGAAAACGGTGCGGCTCCCGACGAGTGGCAGCGAGCGTATTTTCGCATTTTTTTCTAAACCGCTCGTCGGAATGAAGCAAATGATACGCCTTTGGAAAGATATCGTTGAGGCGCAACTTTTTCATATATATTACTTTTTCTAATTCGTTACGGTTTAAGAGCAGTTTCAAATTTACTAAATCGCGGAATTCTGTTTTTCAATTTTTTTGCAATTTTTCGGTACTGTTTTCGCTTCAGTTTTTTAACCGTTTGTCTAAAAGAGGCGTGTGATACGCCGTTGGAAAGCTACGGACGAGGCACAACTTTCATATGTACAAATGTTTATGAGATTCCTTACGGTTTTGAATTAATTTTGAAAATGGTGCGGCGGACGACGAGTGGCAGCGGCCGTTTTTTCGTGAATTTTTACAAATCGCTTGTCGGAATGATTCAAATGATATGCCGTTGGAAAGATATCGACGAGACGCAACTTTTTCATGTTGAACACTCTCTCTAATTCCTTACGGTTTAAGAGCAGTTTTAAAATTGCCGAAATGCGGACACTCTGTTTTTTGTGACGCCAAAATCGACGTGGGTACTGCATCAGACAGAAGAACGCTCTGCTTCAGACTGAAAACCACACTGCATCAGACAGTCAAACAAACTGCTTGATTTCATTTTGTCACGCGGTAAATTTTCTCAGGCGAGGAAGTGGATCGCGCTTCACATCGGGCGTAAGTGAACCGCGAAACAATCGAGAAGTGAACCGCATTACTTTTTTTTTGTCATTTCCGTAACATTTTTTTTGCACTTCGCGTTGGGCGTAAGTGAACCGCGACACTACCGAAATGAACCGCGAAAGTAGCGAAAGTGAACCGCATTATTTTTTGCTAGTGAACTTGGAAACCTGTTTTTTTCAATCGTCCCACAAACGAAACGAAGTGTATTAGAAAAATAAGAGAACCTCTCGTGGTAATTTTTTCTCTTTTTTACAAAGTGAACCACCAACCACCAAAAAATGGACCACATCATTTTTGACAACTTCAAGAAATAATTCATGATAGGGCCAAGTTAACTGCATTGGTTTTTTTTTTGGAAATTTTGCTTCGAAACGAATTGCATTAGAAGGGGAAGTGAACTTCTCGCGAGTGTTTTTATGTTTTTTTCTTTTACAAAGTAAACCACATGAGGGTTTACAACAAACTGCATCTATTTTCAAGTCTGACACATAGGTTCCTGCATTTGACTCAATACAACTCAAAAGAAAAATACAAATGCAATCGGGTCACTGGTCTTTTTGCACAACAGCTCACATTACCAAAGTGTACTACTTGTGGAGTCAGCGATGGCCGCGTGCCCCCACCGTGTGGACTGTGCGTGGGCATTGGCAGCGCGCGCAAGCGTACTGATGCGATGCCACCGTCGCCCAGTCACACCAAGGTGCTCACTTGGGACTGCAAACCACGGGGGTGCGAGCTGCATTGCTGCTGTCACCACCTTCGCCGTCGACGTGGGGGAGTGGACTGCAACCACGCGAGCCGTTGTAGCCTTCACCCAGTGTCACCGACGTGCTGCGGAGGCCCACGGTGCAGACTACAGCGACGCAGGCACTGGACTGCAACCACGCAAACCGATGTGGCCAACACCTAGTGCCGGCGACGTGCTGCGGACGCCCATCGTGCGGACTGCAGTGAGTCGACGGACAGGGATGGCCACCTCCTTCTAGATGGCTTGGGGAGGGGGCGAGGACGCCATCGACGGGAGGAAGTACTGGGGAGGAGCAGAGTCACCAGCGAACTACACGGCCCCGACGCGCAGGCTGCACGAACGCATGCACCGCACTGCACGACACATGCCGGAGACTGTGAGGGCTCACCCTCAACGAACTGCATCAACGCACTGGCCACGACAACCCCTTGGCCGGCGCTGGGAAGAGGAGCAGAGGCCCGCCGGCTGGCGTTGGAGGTGAGAAGTAGTATCCTAGAGTACCACACCGGGGCTTCAGGCAAACACAACGACGGCAACCCATGCGCGGTAGCGTTGGATCCGAAGTCCACAGAGGTGGGAAGGAGGAAGGGGAGCAGTGGAGGGACAAGGAGGGGAGCTAGATCTGGTGCTTGTCAGCACGTCGACGGCCTTGCCAAATCCCACAGAAGTCGGATAGGAGGGAGGGGGTGAGGGCGGTGGTGGGAAGAAGAAGTATGAAGCGGAGGTGGGCTGCCGTGTAGGTGGAGTAGAAGAAGGTGGTGGCGGCGGCGACGCACCGGCGTAGAAGGTGGAGGGGGTTGGGATGGGAGGTGGGAGGCCGCTGGTGGTGCACGTGGCTGCGTACGGGGACGGGACGGCCGGATCCGGCGCGGGCAAGGCCCTGGTCACCGATTGGGTGCCCGCGGCAGATGGATCGGGGACTGCCGGTGGCCACGACTGCGGAGGAGGGTGTGGCGGCGGTGGCGCTGTAGGTGGCTGCTCGTGGCGGCGTGAGCCCAGGCCGGCGGTGGGGTGGGTCGGCGGCCGGACGGAGGTGCGGTGGGAGGTGAGAGGCGGCCGGGCGGCGTGAGCCCGATGGCGCAGCAGTGGCGGAGGAAGGTGGAGGGAGTTGTGGTGTGGTTGGGTCGCCGGGGGGGGTGGAGGAAGAAGGTTGGAGATCGGGGGAGGAGTTGGGAAGGAAGTGAAGTCGTGGGAGGAGAAGCCGAGAGGGTGGGGCTGGGTGAGTTCTTTTTTTTTGCGCGGTTCAGATCGGTTCGGCTGGCTCTATGCGTCTCGGGGTAGGTTCGCTGGGGTGTTATGAGAATAAGCGTTTTTGTTAGGAGAATAAGGTCTTAAGGGTGTTATGAGAATAGACCCACCCTATATATAACTCTTACGATATATAGAAAGTCTATTCATCACCCAGGTGCAGAATAAGTTATTTTTCACCCGAGGTAATCTTACGATCATTTCATAAATAAATTACATTTGAAATACAAATAATTACATTCATATTGATTCACTACGTAAAATTTGGCATAAGGAAAAAAAATAGGTCATAAGACCAAAAAAATTACATTTTATGTACATTTTACACTGTGTTTTTATATTTGTAATTTTACGAAACATAAAAAAAATTACGGCGACTATATATTTTCTTACGTTCTCTTTTTACGTCTGAAATAAGAGAAAATTTACGGAATGTAAAATTACGGTGCATTGACGTTAAAATAGAGGGGGTGAAGAATAACTATTCCTCACCCAGGGTGACGAATAGTCAATCCCTATATATATATATATATATATATATATATATATATATATATATATATATATATATATATATATATATATATATATATTTTAGAATAAAATACTCAGATAGGCTGACGGCTCTTGACTTTGGGCCACGGGCCGGTGGGCATGCATGTTTGGGGGGCCCATGTGTTCTAAGTCAGCGCATTTCATCCCATAAATATTGCATCGGATAGGGACGTAGCTGGTTTTAGATGCTGTCGCAAGGAAAAGACAGAAAATTGAATAAAGCACGGCAGCTGTTAGACTGAAATCGAATGACAGTTCCTAACCAACAATCAGAGTTGCAATTCTTTTAGGATGTCCAACGTGATATACGCTAGTACTACTTATACACACACGACACTTATTTCACCATGGCATATATTACATCAAAAGCTCCTGGAGGATAGATCAGTTCGGCAGTTGCGTACTGCTACTGAAGAATTTCAAAGTTGATTAGGACCAGATCTCCTTGCAGAGAAACTTCGATTTTGACATCATTCCCAACCGCAAGATTTGATTGAGTTTCGAACCTTGACCATCCTTTAGCATCAATCATCATGCGACCATCCTTTCTACTTACGGTATATTGCGCAGGTTCATTCACACCAAGGCTGCGCATGGTAAGAGAAACTTGGCCACGGTCGCCCGGATTATTGAACGACTCCCTCATTGCTCTAGGAATTTTCTGTTTGCAAACAAGAGGACATACGCAAACAGTTAGATCAACACGGTGAATCATGTGAAACAACATGGAAAGACAAAAGAATGAAGCACTTGGGCTGCCAGTGCTTACCAAAGAGGTGGAGATGTCGGTTTTTGTAAGGACTTAGGAATATGCTGTGCGAACTGTAGCCCAGTCTGTTGCCGGTGCAAGTGCTGGTTCCGTTGCCGCTGCACGAGCCGGAGCAGATGCAAGTGCAAGTTCAAGTGTTGGTGCAGGTGCTGGAGCCGTTGCTGGTGCCTGTGGCGGTGCGACTGGTAGTGCCACTGCTGCTGCCGGAGACGGTGCTCCTTCTGGAGCTGGTGCCGGTGTCGGTGCCTGATACGTCCATTTTGCATCATGTTTTCCTACTGTTATTTATAGTGTTTTTAATCAATATAACACTTTGTGGAGCAATTCTAATGGCTTTTCTCTCTTAATATGCAAGATTTACATAAGGAGGGAGATGGCCGGCAGCTGGAATTCTAGACCTGAAAAAGCTATGTCAGAGATACCTATTCTGCACATCTCCAAATGAGCTGAAATTTCACGGAGATTTATTTTGGAATAAATAAAAAATATTGGAAGAAAGAAGTACCAGAGGGGGCCACCCAGGTGCCCACGAGGCACCAGGGTGCGCCACCCCCCCAGGCGTGCCCTGGTGGCTTGTCGGGCCCCTGGCCAGCCTCCGGTGCCCATTTTCTGGTATATAAGCCCATTTGCCCTAGAAAAAAAAATAAGGAGAAGACGTTTGGGACGGAGCGCCGCCGTCTCGAGGCAGAACCTGGGCAGGAGCACTTTTGCTCTCCGGCGGAGCGATTCCGCTGGGGATACTTCCCTCCGGGAGGTGGAAATCGGAGCCATCGTCATCACCAATGATCCTCTCATTGTGGGAGGACCAATCTTCATCAACATCTTAAACATCACCATCTCATCTCAAACCCTAGTTCATCTCTTGTATTCAATCTTTGTCTCAAAACCTCAGATTGGTACCTGTGGATTGCTAGTAGTGTTGATTACATCTTGTAGTTGATGCTAGTTGGTTTATTTGGTGGAAGATTATATGTTCAGATCCAATATGCTATTCAACACCCCTCTGATCTTGAACATGAATATGGTTTGTGAGTAGTTACTTTTGTTCTTGAGGACATGGGAGAAGTCTTGTCATAAGTAATCATGTGAATTTGGTATTCGTTCGATATTTTGATGATATGTATGTTGTTGATTCTCTTAGTGGTGTCACGCGAACGTCGACTACATGACACTTCACCATCTTTGGGCCTAAGGGAATGCATTGTGGAGTAGTAATTAGATGATGGGTTGCTAGAGTGACAAAAGCTTAAACCCTAGTTTATGTGCTATTCCGTAAGGGGCTGATTTGGATCCAAATGTTTAATGCTATGGTAAGATTTATCTTAATTCTTCTTTCGTAGTTGCGGATGCTTGCGAGAGGGGTTAATCATAAGTGGGAGGTTTGTTCAAGTAAGAACAGCACCCAAGCACCGGTCCACCCACATATCAAATTATCAAAGTAGCGAACGCGAATCAAACAAACATGATGAAAGTGACTAGATGAAATTCCCATGTGTCCCCGAGAATGCTTTGTTTATTATAAGAGATCGTTCCGGCTTGTCCTTTGCCACAAAAAGGATTGGGCCACCTTGCTGCACTCTTTGTTACTATTGCTACTTGTCACTTGTTACAAATTATCTTGCTATCAAACTACTCGTTACCGATAATTTCAGTGCTTGCAGAAAATACCTTGCTAAAAACCGCTTGTCATTTCCTTCTGCTCCTCGTTGGGTTTGACACTCTTACTTATCGAAAGGACTACGATTGATCCCCTATACTTGTGGGTCATCAAGACTCTTTTATGGCGCCGTTGCCGGGGAGTGAAGCGCCTTTGGTGAGTGGAATTTGGTAAGGAAACATTTATATTACATGCTGAAATTTATTGTCACTTGTCACTATGGAAAGTAATCCTTTGAGGGGCTTGTTCGGGGTATCTTCACCTTGACCGGAAGCACAAATAGTTGCTCCTCAACCTACTGCACCTACTGAAAATATTTGTTATGAGATTCCTTCGGGTATGATAGAGAAACTGCTAGCTAATCCTTATGCAGGAGATGGAACGGTACATCCTGATATGCACTTAATATATGTGGACGAAATTTGTGGATTGTTTAAGCTTGCAGGTTTATCTGGAGATGGAGTTAAGAAGAAATTATTCCCTTTATCTTTGGAGGGAAAGGCATTGACATGGTATAGGCTATGTGATGATACTGATACATGGGACTGGAACCGGTTAAAGCTGGAATTCCACCAGAAATTTTATCCTATGCATTTGGTTCATCGTGATCGGAATTATATATATAATTTTTGGCCTCGTGAAGGAGAAAGCATCGCTCAAGCATGGGGGAGGCTTAAGTACATGATGTACACATGCCCCAATCATGAGATCTCAAGAGAAATTATCTTACAGAATTTTTATGCTCGGCTTTCTCATTGTTGGTGCAATAATTTGCCTCCTTATGTAATGGAGATTGTTGACAAACAGTGAGGGACTAATGTGTTTGCTAGTGCACACAGAGTAACAGGTCCCTGGAGTCAAGAGGAGTTTGGTTTCAAACTCCGAAGAATATCCCCTGCGTAGCAGTGAAGGTTATCACCGAAGATTATGACGACAAGAGTGACCCCTCAAAAATTGCTGACGTAAAGCAATTGGCTCGGTGTTATTCTGAAGGAAGTGACTGCTGTTGAGAAGATTGAAAACGAAGAAGAAGACATAGCATTCTTTTCGTTGTTTCTTTTCTCTCATTGAGTCATAGGACCACCGTACTATTAAGAGGGGTGTAGCGTTCGAAGATTTGATTCGCTGATGCTAAACCCAAATCCTATGAAAGCTGCGAGAGAAATCTCTTTGTGTTCCGAGCAAATACTTGCCAGCAAGAGACTGTGATCTTCTTTGCTGCGAGAGATTTGTCTCTGACCGAGGAGTTAGCATTACTTGCTCCTCAAGTAATGTTACCGTTGCTCCCAAATCCGACCGTTGTGAACGTGTCGGTTGGCCATTGGCTGGACCGCGTGTCCAAAATGGTCATTTCCCATCAGGGAAGGCTGCGGCTATAAATAGCCACCCCGCACCGGCATTGTCCGGTGGCTGCTCCATTTGATTCTGAGAAGATTGTTGAGCAACCCCCTCTCCGATTGATTTGAGTTTAAAATCCACCGAGAGAAAACCCCAGAGCCGAAAAATTAGATAGTGGTTCAGCATCACTTGAATCTAAGTCCAGTACGCTCCACCTATTACTCTTGAGAGCTGCGAACTCTCTAGACGGTTAGGTGTCAATTTTTTCAGAGACCAAGAGTAATTGTGGTTCTCGAAGAAGAAGTCTGTAAAGGTTCCGAGATCGCCTCAAGCATCTACCACGAGTAATCAGCATTGGTTGACGAACCAATTGTCGAGGAGAATAGGGTGAAGAGAGTTTATCTTCTGTGTTAAATCACAGCCCCTCCAACCAGACGTAGTCCTTTTGCAGAAGGGCGAACTGGTCTACCAAACACCTTGTCGCCATCGAGCATCACTGGTCACCTCTGCTACCCCCTTTACTTTCGAACTGTGCCATGTGACATGTTTCATTTATGTGATTTACCTCGATGCATGGTTTTAGTTTCCATTCGGTAGTTCAAGCTCGCTCACTATTCTCTGTTTTAATTCATTCCGCTGCTGGGTTCCGAGAGTTTTGATATTTCCGAAGAAAATTTAAAACTCCCATTCAGCCCCCTCTGGTAGACATACTTCATTCCTACAATTGGTATCAGAGCAAGGTACTCCTTGACTCTGCTCATTTTGGTCTAACCACCTTGGAGTTTAAGTATGTCTTCAGTGAGCTACAAGTCGCACCTCAAGATTCCCATCTTTGATGGGACGGACTATCCCTTCTAGAAGGAGAAGATGAAGATCCGTCTCTGAGCCATTGATGATGATATGTGGAATGTGGTGCAGAATGGATTCACGGTTGAAGTGCCTCAGGTCCCCACTGACCACGAGAAGAAACTCATTCAGATGGATGCTCAAGCCAAAGATGAAATTGGTGGCCATCTCTCTCGTGCTCAATTTCTTCGCTACCGTCAGTGTGAAACTGCAAAGGAATTGTGGGACATTCTCGAAAAGATAAACGAGGGTGTTTCAACTCAGAAAGAAGCTCGCATTGATACTCTTCGGGCTAAGTTCAATCGGTTCAAGCGAATTAGAAATGAAAGCTGCCAGCAAACCTTCGATCGCCTGAGTGACATCGCAAACGAGCTACAAGGTCTCGGCTCCAAAGACATCACTGATCACGAAGTTGTGAAGAAACTGCTCCGATCCCTTGATAGTTCGTTCGACACTCTAGTTCTGATGATTCGGGAACGAGCTGATTTCAAAGTTCTCGACTCTGCTGATATCATGGAAAGGCTAAACACTCACGAAGAACAAGAAGAAGAAAAGAGAGATCTCTATGGATCAAATCAACGAAAAAGTCATGCTCTCAAGGCTGCGGCTGATTCTTCCTCAGAAGGAAATGCCGATGAAGATTCAGATGACCCAGAAAGGATTAGCAAGGACCTCGCATTGATCACGAAAAGATTCCAACGCTTTCAGAAGAAAAATCAGTTTCAGAAGAAAGGATCCAGCAACTCTGGCGGTTCCAAATCTTCATCAAAACCTACAGGAGATTACACCTGCTTCAAGTGCAAAAAGCCAGGGCATTTCATCTCGGACTGCCCTCTCTGGGAAGCTGAAATTTGTGCCAGTGGAAGATTTGATTCAGGACACAACCATGGCAAAGGCAAGAGCAAAAACTACGACTCCGATGATGAGAAGAAAACGAAGAAGTTCTTCAAGAAGAAGGATAGCTCCTCCAAGTCCTCGTTAAGATCTTCCTCAAGGAATCCCTCCAAGTCCTCGTCCAACCGCAAGAACACTTCTCGCAAGGCCAAGGCATACATCGGCAAGGAGATGGATTCCGATGAAGAAGCGTCATCTGACTCTGAAGAAGTTGATGAATCCGATGAGGATTCTGATTCCGGCATGGCTGGCATAGCGTGTGCTTCTACTCCTGCATCGAATTTCTTCGAGAATCATTCAAGCGACAACGAGTCCCCTGCGTACTGCTTCATGGCCAAAGCTTCGAAAGAAAAGGTATCCTCTAAACATCACAAGGTTCACTCCAGTGATCAATATTCTTCTGAGGATGACCATGCTAAACTGATTAAAATTGCTAATATGCAACAAAATTCTCTCGAGAAAATTGAGAAAACCCTCAGGAAATCTGAAGGGTTGTTGGTTGAGGAGATGGAGAAAAATCAATCGTTGACCGAAGAGCATTCCGCCCTCGAGTCTCGAATGAAAAAACTATCAGATCGTCATGATTTTCTCTCAGCTGACCACGAAAGATTGACTTATGATTACTTGAAACGGAAACAGGAACTCGAGTCACTGAGAGAGGCTCATGATGACTTGATCAGAGAAAATTCTCTTCTCACCCAACAACTCAAAGAGAAACCTGAAGTGTTTGTACCTTCTTGCTTAAAATGCCTTGAACGCAGTAACGCTGAATCAAATGCTGAATCTTCTGTGAATGCTAACCCCTCGGTCGAGGAAAATGGTTATATTTCTGATGAAAATGCCAGGTTGAAGGATCTTCTTCAGACAGGAATGTTCAAATCTCTCAAAGGGCATCAAACCCTGTGTGATGTTCTGAAGAAATCCATTCTTCACAAAAATCCCAGAAAGGAAGGTATCAGTTTCGAAAGGAAACTAAATGAAAATGGCTCCTACTGGGAACCTAATCAATATCCTCACACTGTGTGGGTACCTGCTAAGAGCAAAACGCTCGATCCCGCTTTACTTTCGGGATATGACTCTCCTATCCTTGAGTACTCATATGATGATTCTCTGGACAACTATAAGTTGTTCAAAAACCAACGTGGTGAGGCTGTTGCTCGCTATGTTGGACCAAACAGTAGGAATGGCCCCCCAAAGGAATCTATCTGGGTGCCCAGGAAAACTATCGAAGCATTACCTGTTACTAGAGTACTAACCATGCAGGAAGAAAATGCTCGATATATCCTTGAAAAGATTCGACGGAATGAGTACATGCTTGCCTCACCCAACCACTATACTCATTCGTCAGGAAGGAATTTCAATGCATACTCTTTCGATTATGCTCGTACTCATTCAAGTTACAATTCGCATAATTATCGAAAGAAATCATATCCTGCTCGCTCATATGTTTCGAAGCCACCTACAATGATGTGGGTGGTTAAGAAAGCCTAATTTCTCTGCAGGACTATGTCTCCGGGTGTACAGAATGGATAATGGATAGTGGATGCACTAGTCATATGACCGGAGACAAGTCGTTGTTTGTCGACCCCAACTTAACTACTTCATCTGAGAAGTACATTACTTTCGGCGACAACAACAAAGGAAAGGTAATTGGGTTAGGTAAAATTGCTATATCCAAGGACAAGAACATTAATGATGTTTTACTTGTTCAGTCACTTGGATTCAATCTCATGTCAGTTGGCAAGCTTTGTGATCTAGGCATGCTTGTTCTATTTTCTAAAACCAAATGCATCGTCTTTATGGCCACTGACAATTCCTTCGTTTTCGAGTGAAATAAAAAAAGTGATTTATATATTGTGGATTTCTCTAAGGGTCCCTCAGTCCGAACTTGTTTGCTTGCAAAAGCAACCGAAGGATGGCTGTGGCACCGAAGACTTGGTCATGCAGGTATGAGAAATTTGCAGACTCTCGTGAAGAAGAATCATCTTCGTGGTATTCCTGATGTGAAATTCGACAAGGATCGTCTTTGTGCTGCGTGTGAAGCCGGTAAATTGGCAAAGAAGCACCATTCATCAAAAACAGTCATGACCACAACAAGACCACTGGAAATTCTCCATATGGATTTATTCGGGCCTCAAAACTATGCAAGCTTCGAAGGCAGTCATTTTGGTCTGGTTATTGTTGATGATTTCTCTCGATACACTTGGGTATTCTTTCTCGAAGACAAAACCTGCACCCAAGACATCTTCAGAAGATTCGCTAAGAAGGCTCAGAATGAATATGATGCGCGAATTAAGCATGTCAGAAGCGATAATGGCACCGAGTTCAAAAATACTCATATCGAAGATTTTCTCGATGAAAATGGTATCACTCATGAATTCTCTGCCACATACACTCCCCAACAGAATGGAGTTGTTGAGCGAAAGAACAGAACTCTCATTGAAATGGCGAGAACAATGCTCAGTGAGTATAAAACTCCCATTCGTTTCTGGGCTGATGCTATTAACACTACTTGCCATGTTGTGAATCATGTTTATCTTCATAAATTCCTTAAGAAAACTTCATATGAGCTTATCACTGGCAAGAAACCAAATGTTTCTTATCTACGTGTTTTTGGTGCACCTTGCTATATTCGTGACATGAATCATAATTCTAAGTTTGCACCCAAAGCACATGAAGGTTTTCTTCTTGGTTATGGCTCGAACTCGAATACTTATCGTGTCTATAACTCTCACCACGGGAAAGTTATGGAAATGGTAAATGTGCGGTTTGATGAATCTAACGGCTCTCAAAAGGAGCACCTGCCTAATGTGATAGATGAACCTCCGATTTCGGATGCCATTCGGCAAATGGCTATTGGGGACGTCAGGCCGATCGAAGGAAATTCACCAGACTCTTGTGATGAAGATGCTCCCATTGCTCGACGCACACGCCAATCTACTGCCGAAGAAAATGCCGCACCGAACACAAATGGCAACCCAAATGCAAATACTAATCAAAATGGAAATCAACATGAAAATGGCGACACTAATGCCAATCCTGATGCTGATAATGAGGATAACGAAAATGATCATCAAGAAGGAAATCCTCTCCCACGAGTGGCAAATCGAGTTGACCCTGCATTAATCCTCGAAGATCTCGAGAATCCAGGTTACAGACCCACAACTCGCTCTCGCACTCGTTTGGCTAACTACTGTGGCAGTTTCTCTTTTGTCTCATTGACAGAACCTACCAAGTATGAAGAAGCTATGAATGATCCCAATTGGATGAATGCCATGCAAGAAGAGTTGGTGCAATTCGAATTGAATGATGTGTGGGAATTGGTTGACAAACCGAATCCTAAGAAGCACAATATCATCGGCACAAAATGGATTTTTTGGAACAAGCAAGATGAAAATGGCATTGTTGTGAGAAACAAAGCACGTCTTGGCGCTCAAGGGTATACACAGGTAGAAGGTATCGATTTCGGTGAAACTTATGCTCCTGTTGCTCGCCTTGAGGCAATTCGTATTCTTCTCGCTTATGCAAATTACAATGATATTCTGCTTTATCAAATGGATGTGAAAAGTGCTTTCCTCAATGGTGAAATCGATGAGGAAGTATATGTTAGGCAGCCACCTGGCTTTGAAAATCCTCAGTTTCCTAACAAAGTTTTCAGGTTGAAAAAGGCGCTATATGGGCTAAAGCAAGCCCCTCGAGCTTGGTATGACACTTTGAAGAGGTTTTTGCTCGATAAAGGGTTCAAGCCAGGATCCACTGATTCCACTCTTTTCACTTGTGCTATTGATGGTGATCTATTCGTGTGTCAAATTTATGTGGATGATATTATTTTCGGCTGTACTAACAATGCTTGCAGCATGGAATTCGGGCGAATGATGTCCGAGAAGTATCAAATGTCCATGATGGGTGAACTTAAGTTCTTTCTCGGACTACAAATTCGTCAACAGGACAATGGAAATTTCATATCTCAGGAGAAATATCTGAGAGACTGTCTTAAGAAGTTCAAAATGCAAGATTGCAAATAGAAGGGTTACAAAACTCCCATGCCAACAAATGGCCAGCTGGACGCAGATGTGTACGGTAAAGATTACGATCAGAAAGCTTATCGTTCGATGATTGGTTCTTTGCTTTACCTATGTGCATCCAGACCTGATATTATGTTGAGTGTTTGTATGTGTGCTCGTTTTCAAGCTGCACCGAAAGAATCGCATCACCAAGCGGTCAAGCGTATTCTGAGATATTTGGCTCACACCCCCACCTTAGGTTTATGGTATCCTAAGGGAGCATAGTTTGACCTCATTGGTTATTCAGACTCAGATTATGCAGGTGACCGGGTTGACAGGAAATCTACTTCGGGGACATGCCATTTCCTCGGTAGATCATTGGTATGTTGGTCGTCAAGGAAGCAGAATTGTGTATCACTCTCTACGGCTGAGGCCGAATATATTGCTGCTGGCGCTTGCTGTACTCAGTTATTATGGATGAAGCAGACTCTGAAGGATTATGGCATCAAGGTCAAGAAGATCCCTCTATTGTGCGACAATGATAGTGCGATCAAAATTGCACACAATCCTGTGCAGCACTCTCGCACCAAGCATATTGAGATCAGACATCATTTCCTATGCGATCATGTTGCTCGAGAGGATATTGTTATCAGTCATGTCAATACCGAAGAAAATCTCGCCGATATCTTCACCAAACCTCTCGATGAGAAAAGATTCTGTGCGTTACGGTGTGAGCTAAATATCCTAGATTCCGCAAACATGCAGTAAGCTGGACTCGGCACCCGTACCAACACTTCCACATCTTAGAAGGAATGGGTGCATAACACTCGAAGAGCCTGAAAATTTCGACAAAGTGAAATTTTCTTTCTGAGAGTGAATACATTAACGAAGAACTAGACTAACCGGTTGCCACGATAATTGTGCGACGCTCGGGGTCATATAGTTCTTATACGGTGGGTAACGCCACCACAATTTCTCGTCGTTGTGTTGCATCTGAAGTTTTTGTGTTTGTCCGAATGTATTTCACTCATAGCTTGTCTTTCGAGTGTTTGTGTTTTCTTCGTCTGAGTGAAATGCCTAGGACCCTGTTTTCCCTCTATTCTATCTCTTCCAGTCTATGCTGCTCCGTTATGAATGCACAAATTTCATCTGGGAACGAAACATTATCTGGTGTCCTTGACCACGTTAAAGTTTCGGTCCGAACCAAATCTGTTTTGGCGAAAGCCGTCCAAAATTTGGGATTCCCGCCCAAGTCTGGACCACGTTCTTTGGTGACGGTTGCCACGTGTTGATCAGCAACTGCCAGCTTATCTGATCCGTTGAATCGCAATAGTCCATTGACTCTGGCCGTCCGATCAGATTCATCGGGGTGCGGTTATTTCCTACTCGCATATAAATGCTCAGCCACCACCCTCCTCGTTTTCACTTCGCATCTTCTCCATCGCCACCTTCCGAAGCCCTACCGCACTGCTCCTCCTCGAGCTCGACGACGTCGACCATCCTCGCCGCTTCGCTGCCGGAAGGAGGTCGCCGGAGTCATTCCTCGCCGCCGCGGATCATCTTCCTCTCCGCGCCGCCGTAGTTGCTGCACATCACCAAGTTAGGGTATGTGTAGTGCGAACTCGTTCTTCCTCTCTTCCTGTTCGAGTTCTTCCACGGTAAAAATTACCTATTTTTACTGTATTTCTCAGATCCTTACTGATAGGTAACTTGTGCGGATGTGGTTTGTAGTTGTCCCTCGCATCCAATTTTTTTTCAGATCTAGGGTTTGTGTTATGTCTCGAACGAACGGAATGCCTAGCACGTTTACTAGTATTTTCTTCGAACCTAGTAGTTCGTTCTACACATTTCCTTCGCCCGAAACATTTCTCAAAGTCTGCATCTACTTCTTCATCAAAAATGAGTTCTTTTTCAAAATCTTCGCTGTGTGCATTCGTAACCCTGTCCCCATTTTCCCTCGCATCTATCTATGTTCACAGGACAATGCAGTCAGTTGAGGATTCTGCTAAACCTGGAGGTCGAACAGACCAAGATGATGTTATTCTGGGTACTGCTGATGAATCCAAAGCTCCAAATGCTAAGGGCCCAACGGTAGGCCCATCAACCAGCAAGCGAAAAAGAACCGAGCAAAATGCTGATGAGCAAGAACAAAATGATCCGAAGAAGAAGAGGGGTGGCAGACAAGCTTACACTAACACAGCTGAATATATTTCTCATGATCGATATGACACAGTTCCCGGCGAGACAAAACACCAAAGAGATAAGCGTCAACAATGGATTCGACGTCACTGGATGCGCAAATGGTTCAACTATGAATTTGTTCATCCTCGGTTTGCTCAGAACTTTGCATTTCATCCACCATGGGGTGACTGCCGAGAAATTTCTCTCATCAAGCCCAATGGTCCCCAAGAGAGACCACCTCCTCCGCCAAACGCTGATGAATCATCCCTTCGCACACCAGCTTCTTATCCTGAAGAGCTTGCTAAGCGTCAGCGAAATGCCCTTAAGCGAGCTCAAAGGGCCGAAAAGCAAAAGGCTCGTGAACAGGAAAACCTTCGCCTTCTCAAAGATGATGTGGAGAAGAAAAAGGCCGAAGGAAAATCCGAAGGCCGAACTAAAAACAAGCATGATCCCAGCGCTGCTGCGAAAAGAAAACGCGCACCAAAGAAGAAAAAGGCTGAACCTGCTGCTGATTCTCACAAGGATGATTCTTCTTCTGATGATGATGATCTTCCGCTCACTAAAGAAGAAATTGCTGCTACTCTCAGCGAGGAAGTAAATATCACTACATCAGCTGTGCTGCCTGATCTTCGGGTCAATTTGGCTCCACCTAAGAAGATGCTTGATAGAAAAACACCTGCTACCAATGTCACCATGAAACAACACGTGAACACAACTCCTCATCCAGATGCAATAAACTTGAAGGATTTGGTAGTTGATACTCCAGTAAGTTCTGCGAAGCCTGGCAAAAATATTCCCAAACCTGAAGTGAAGAAAATCAAGGCACCTACCGAGCAAGATGCTCCCCAAGCTACTGTTCCGAAGGAAGAGGTTGCTAAATTTGCACCTACTTTGACTAAGCCTTTGGCTTCAAAACCTCCTTCCGAGCAAGTTCCTGTCCAGACTGCTCCCTCCGTCAAGACTGATGCTCCTCATTACTATGATCACATCTTCATCATGGAACAGCTTGATAAATTTGTGGACAATCCTTTCGATGGAGAAGTGGCCTCGCTCCCTATTCCTACCGAAGTTATTACTCAAGTCACTTCAGTAGTTCAAGAATTGAGAGAAGATGCAGTTGAGATCAATTCTCTTTCTGCCGAGCTATTGGACATTGATCACCGAATGAAAACTGCCTCTTCCAAATTTGTCATCAAAGCACTCGAAGACTCCTACAAGGATATCAATCGTGCGATGACTCTCCTTCGCCACCGCAGGTTACGTTTTCACACGGATCTGGATGAAATTGTTTGGAAAATATGTGATGAACATCAAGCCAACGTGACTAGATACAATGATCTGGTCAAGGGCCATATTGATCAAGTTGCTCAGGAAAAGAAAAAGCAACGAAAGCGAATGGCGAAGAAAAATGTGCCTCCTGCTCCGAAGGAACCGTCGCCTGTTCCCCCAGTTGCTCAGTCTCCTGTTCCGAAAGCAAAATCTCCTGAGCCAGCAATTCCTTCGCCATCCCCTGTTAAGGACTCGGATGCTCCTCCCTTGCCAAGGCCAACTGAGTCAGTGCCTGTGGCCTCCCCAGCTCGAACGGATATTCCCCCGCAACACTTTGTCTCTGAGGAAGGTGAAATCCCTCGCTCCGAGCCCCAAGCTTCTCCGACCCATGAAGCTCCAAAAGTCTTGGTCGAGGAACAATAGATTCCAGTAGAGCAACAACCTTCAGTGGATGTCTCGGCCTCAGTGCCTCCAGTGCTTGAAACTGCTCAGCTGCCCTCTACCTCAGCACCTCCAACAGTTGCAACACTGGCTAAGTCTCCGCTCAAGATTTCCATCGACTCAGCTATTCAAATGCCAGATGTTGGTCCTTCCGAACGGAAATCTGTCTCTGCCCGCCGGTCTGACTCAGTTGTTTATGGTGATGAAGTTCTTTCTCCCGAAGAAGAACTAAAATATCCTTACCCTCGTGAAGAACTGCCTTTGTTCTCGTCAGGAGCAGGCGCAAAAGGTCCCCTTTTCAATCGGAATGCGCATCCCAAATTCTTTCTGGCCAGTCCGTATGATGGGCTGCGCACCTCTGAATCGCCTCGTTTCTGGACTAAGGAACATGCCATCTATTATTCTCGAGTTCTCTATGAGAGCCGAAAGATATTTCCTCACGAATATCTGGAAATCCCTGCTATGCGCAACATTGGCTGTTTCAATCAAATACTTCAGGATCTGGATGATTTCTGCCTCACTAAAGTCTTTGAGTTTGAGCACCCTTGGAACAGAGAGATTATTCTTCAATTTTATGCTACACTATATATCTCTGGCGATGAATCAGATAGCTCCAAATGGGTTATGGAATGGATGACCGAAGGGAAACGCATCAAATGCACTTTAACGGATTTTGTTTCGCACTTCCATTTCCCTCGCTTTGAGCATGGTAACACTGAGATTCGGGTTCATAACATTGATGTTATATCCGATGAAATCTTTCGATGCACAATGGACCCTGAGCATCTAACGTTCGACAATCAGACGCTGTTCCACATGCTCTCCTATACCATTTGCCCTTTGGCTGGTATGAATCCAGACAAGTCCATCTCAGATGTTCTTTGCAATGCTATATATGCCATTTCTGAGCGATACATTTTCGATGTGGAAGACATGTTCCTACACATTCTGAAGGATTCTGCTCAATATCCCTTCTGCATCAAAGTGTTTGCACCTTGGATCCAGAAAGTTGTTGATCATGCAATGCGCACAGTGTATCTTGCGAAGGAAAGCCATAAGAGCTTCATTCCTCCTGTTCGCGATACATTGAAAGTCATGGATGATATCTCTTTGGGCAAATTGCCCGCATCAAGCTCCCAAGTCTATCACTAGCAATTTGATGGGCCTCGTCTGCCTCAGCGCGACCGAAAGATTTCGCCACACCCTCCATCGCAACTTGAAGTCAGTTAGCGTATACAACAACTGCTGTTGCAGCATATTGCTGAGGATCGTCGCGAGAAAGAACATCTCGCCTCCGAGCTGAATGCACTTAACAATCGCACGAGGATAATGCACCTGATAGCTGATGAAAACAAGAAGAGACTCTGGAAATTGCTTCGAAAATTCTTCACCGAGAAACAATTACTGAATGTCAATCTCCAAGAGCTTTATGACTACATTGACAAAGGCTTCACTGTCGAAGATTTTTAAGATCGGAGTACTCCTCTGCCTGCTCGTGAGCCAACGACAGGTCTTCTTCATCTTAAGCTTCGCAAACTACTTGATGAATCTGAAGCCACCTCACCGACAGAGAAACCTGCCGAAGGCAATATGCATTCCCGTGCTCCTCCTGTGGCCAGTCCAGCTATTCCCTCGTCTGCTCAGCCCCAAGCTCTTATTCTTGAAGGAAAATCTGCTGCCGCTGAAGACGAAGACAATCCCATCACTTCCGAAGAATAACTCTCCTCGGACAGCTCGTCTGGAGATGCCACCGATTGAGCCACGCTCTACGTTTCTTTACTCATGTTATTCCTCACCTTTTTGACACTTGTTGACAAAAAGGGGGAGAATTACATCGAGTCTTGATAGATTTGCCTTTGGTGTTCGGTTGATTTTGGTTTCGTGCGAGTTTGCAACTTCTGGTCTATATCTTATCCGTACTATGTTGTAAAACTCGATAACTTCTGTGCTGTAATGCTCATTACCCTTGCTACTGCACTATTTCTCTCGAAGCATTTATCTTGCAGGTGGAATTATTATCAGAAGTTAAAATTGATTGCACTACGATCTCGATGGATTATATCTCATCAGTGCGAATCAATGTCTCGAATGATTGAAATTTCCTCCATATACTTCTATTATTGCAGGAGAATTTATCTCATATCTTTCTTCCCTGCATACATTTAGGGGGAGTCTATTTCATCTTCGAGCGAAGTAACACTTACTCACTCTTGTTGGAATTGCTTTTTACTTATCTATCTTCACTTCGATGATTATCTGTTTTGTCATCAATCGTCCAAAAAGGGGGAGATTGTTGGTGCAATAATTTGCCTCCTTATGTTTTGGAGATTGTTGACAAACAGTGAGGGACTAATGTGTTTGCTAGTGCACACAGAGTAACAGGTCCCTGGAGTCAAGAGGAGTTTGGTTTCAAACTCCGAAGAATATCCCCTGCGTAGCAGTGAAGGTTATCACCGAAGATTATGACGACAAGAGTGACCCCTCAAAAATTGCTGACGTAAAGCAATTGGATCGGTGTTATTCCGAAGGAAGTGACTGCTGTCGAGAAGATTGAAAACGAAGAAGAAGACGTAGCATTCTTTTCGTTGTTTCTTTTCTCTCATTGAGTCATAGGACCACCGTACTATTAAGAGGGGTGTAGCGTTCGAAGATTTGATTCGCTGATGCTAAACCCAAATCCTATGAAAGCTGCGAGAGAAATCTCTTTGTGTTCCGAGCAAATACTTGCCAGCAAGAGACTGTGATCTTCTTCGCTGCGAGAGATTTGTCTCTGACCGAGGAGTTAGCATTACTTGCTCCTCAAGTAATGTTACCGTTGCTCCCAAATCCAACCGTTGTGAACATGTCGGTTGGCCATTGGCTGGACCGCGTGTCCAAAATGGTCATTTCCCATCAAGGAAGGCCGCGGCTCTAAATAGCCACCCCACACCGGCATTGTCCGATGGCTGCTCCGTTTGATTCTGAGAAGATTGTTGAGCAACCCCCTCTCCGATTGATTTGAGTTTAAAATCCACCGAGAGAAAACCCCAGAGCCGAAAAATTAGATAGTGGTTCAGCATCACTCGAATCTAAGTCTAGTACGCTCCGCCTATTACTCTTGAGAGTTGCGAACTCTCTAGACGGTTAGGTGTCAATTTCTTCAGAGACCAAGAGTAATTGTAGTTCTCGATGAAGAAGTCTGTAAAGGTTCCGAGATAGCCTCAAGCATCTACCACGAGTAATCGGCATTGGTTGATGAACCATTTGTCGAGGAGAATAGGGTGAAGAGAGTTTATCTTCTGTGTTAAATCACAGCCCCTCCAACCAGACGTAGTCCTTTTGCAGAAGGGCGAACTGGTCTACCAAACACCTTGTCGCCATCGAGCATCACTGGTCACCTCTGCTACCCCCTTTACTTTCGAACTGTGCCATGTGACATGTTTCATTTATGTGATTTACCTCGGTGCATGGTTTTAGTTTCCATTCGGTAGTTCAAGCTCGCTCACTGTTCTATGTTTTAATTCATTCCGCTGCTGGGTTCCGAGAGTTTTGATATTTCCGAAGAAAATTTAAAACTCCCATTCACCCCCCCTCTGGTAGACATACTTCGTTCCTACACTCATGATGATCAAACCATGCTCGATTCTTCTTCGACTGGCTCCTTTATGAAGAAAACTATTGAATTCAGATGGGATCTTCTGGAAAGAATTAAACGCAACTCTGAATATTGGGAACTCGACAAAGGTAATGAGTCAGGTATAATAATTGAGTTCGATTGTGTTAAATCTTTTATGGATACCGATGCTTTTCATAAGTTTAGCACTAAATATGGACTTGACTCTAAGATAGTAGCTTCCTTTTGTGAATCATTTGCTACTCATGTTGATCTCCCTAAGGAGAAGTGGTTTAAATATCATCCCCCTGTTAAAGAAAAGATTGAGGAACCCGTTAGTGTTAAAGAAGAAACAATTGTTTACCATGTTGATCCAGTTGTGCCTACTGCTTATATTGAGAAACCACCTTTTCCTGTTAGGATTAAGGAACATGCTAAAGTTTCAACCGTGGTTAACAAAAGTAATATTAGAGCACCTAGACACTCTGAACAAATTAAAGTGGACCTAATGTTGCTATGGTTAAAGATCTCTTGGTCGATAATATAGATGGGCATGTTATTTACTTCTGTGATGAAGCAGCTAGAATCGCTAAACCAGATCCTAAAGATAAAAACAGACCTGTAGTAGGCATGCCTGTTGTCTCTGTTAAAATAGGAGATCATTGTTATCATGGCTTATGTGATTTGGGTGCTAGTGTGAGTGCTATTCCGTTTATCTTATATCAAGAAATTATGAATGATATTGCACCTGTTGAAATAGAGGACATTGATGTTACTATTAAGCTTGCAAACAGAGATACCATTACACCACTTGGGATCGTTAGAGATGTTGAAGTCTTGTGAGGAAAAATAAAATACCCTACTAATTTTCTAGTCCTCGGTTCTCCACAAGATAATTTTTGTCCCATTATATTTGGTAGACCTTTCTTGAACAACGTTAATGCCAAGATTGATTGCGCAAAGAAACTGTTAGTGTTAATTTTGGTGGTATGTCTCATGAGTTTAATTTCTCCAAGTTTCGTAGACAACCTCATGATAAAGAATTACCTAGTAAAGATAAAATTATTGGTCTTGCTTCTATTGCCGTACCTCCTACTGATCCGTTAGAACAATATTTACTAGACCATGAAAATGATATGCACATGAATGAAAGAAATGAAATAGATAAGATGTTCTTTGATCAACCACCCATCCTTAAACACAATTTGCCTGCTGAAACTCTTGGAGGCCCTCCTCCACCTAAGGGTGACCCTGTATTTGAACTGAAGCAATTGCCTGATACATTGAAATATGCTTATCTAGATGAAAAGAAGATATATCATGTTATTATTAGTGCTAACGTTTCAGAGCATGAAGAAAAGAGATTACTAAAAACTCTGAGGAAGCACCGAGCTGCTATTGGATATACTCTTGATGATCTTAAGGGCATTAGCCCCACTCTATGTCAGCACAAAATTAATATGGAGCCTGATGCTAAACCAGTTGTCGACCACCAACGACGATTAAATCCTAAAATGAAGGAGGTGGTAAGAACTGAAATATTAAAGCTTCTGGAAGTAGGTATAATCTATCCCATAGCTGATAGTAGATGGGTAAGTCCCGTTCATTGTGTCCCTAAGAAAGGAGGTATTACCATTGTTCCTAATGATAAAAATGAACTCATTCCACAAAGAATTGTAACTGGTTATAGGATGGTAATTGATTTTAGAAAATTAAACAAAGCCACTAGAAAAGATCATTACCCCTTACCTTTTATTGATCAAATGTTAGAAAGATTGTCCAAGCATACACACTTTTGTTTCCTAGATGGTTATTCTGGTTTCTCTCAAATACCTGTATCACAAGCCGACCAAGAGAAAACCACCTTTACTTGTCCTTTTGGATCTTATGCTTATCGTCGTATGCCTTTTGGTTTATGTAATGCACCTGCTACCTTTCAAAGATGTATGACTGCTATATTCTCTGACTTTTGTGAAAAGATTGTTGAGGTTTTCTCGGATGATTTCTCCGTTTACGGAACTTCTTTTGATGATTGCTTAAGCAACCTTGATCGAGTTTTACAGATATGTGAACAAACTAATCTTGTTTTGAATTGAGAAGTGCCACTTTATGGTTAATGAAGGTATAGTCCTTGGGCATGAAATTTCTGAAAGAGGTATTGAAGTTGATAAAGCTAAGGTTGATGCTATTGAGAAAATGCCATGTTCTAAAGATATTTAAGGTATAAGAAGTTTCCTAGGTCATGCTGGTTTCTATAGGAGGTTTATTAAAGTCTTCTCTAAAATTTCTAGGCCTCTTACCAATCTCTTGCAAAAAGATGTTCCATTTGTTTTTGATGATGATTGTGTAGAAGCCTTTGAAACACTTAAGAAAGCCTTAACCACTGCACCTATTGTTCAACCACCTGATTGGAACTTGCCTTTTGAAATTATGTGTGATGCTAGTGATTATGTTGTTGGTGCTGTTCTAGGACAGAGAGTTGATAATAAATTAAATGTTATCCATTATGCTAGTAAAACCCTAGACAGTGCTCAAAGAAATTATGCTACTACTGAGAAATAATTTCTAGCAATTGTGTTTGCATGTGATAAATTCAGATCTTACATAGTTGATTCTAAAGTAACTGTTCACACTGATCATGCTGCTATTAAATATCTTATGGAAAAGAAAGATGCTAAACCTAGACTCTTTAGGTGGGTTCTATTGCTACAAGAATTTGACTTGCATATTATTGATAGAAAGGGAGCTGAGAATCCCGTAGCAGATAATTTGTCTAGAATGGAAAATGTTCTTGATGACCCACTTCCTATTAATGATGATTTTCCTGATGAACAATTAGCTGTCATAAATGCTTCTCGTAATACTCCTTGGTATGCAGACTATGCTAATTATAGTGTTGCTTAATTTATACCACCTAGTTTCACATACCAACAAAAGAAAAAGTTCTTCTATGATTTAAGACATTACTTCTGGGATGACCCACATCTTTATAAAGAAGGAGTAGATGTTATTATTAGACGTTGTATACTTGAGCATGAACAGGAACAAATCCTACAAAAGTGTCATTCCGAGGCTTACGGAGGACACCATGCGGGAGACAGAACTGCACATAAGGTACTAGTAATTAGATGATGGGTTGCTAGAGTGACAGAAGCTTAAACCCTAGTTTATGTGCTATTCCGTAAGGGGCTGATTTGGATCTAAATGTTTAATACTATGGTTAGATTTATCTTAATTCTTCTTTCGTAGTTGCGGATGCTTGTGAGAGGGGTTAATCATAAGTGGGAGGTTTGTTCAAGTAAGAACAGCACCCAAGCACCGGTCCACCCACATAACAAATTATCAAAGTAGCGAACGCGAATCAAACAAACATGATGAAAGTGACTAGATGAAATTCCCATGTGTCCTCGAGAACGCTTTGCTTATTATAAGAGATCATTCCGGCTTGTCCTTTGCTACAAAAAGGATTGGGCCACCTTGCTGCACTCTTTGTTACTATTGCTAATTGTCACTTGTTACAAATTATCTTGCTATCAAACTACTCGTTACCGATAATTTCAGTGCTTGCAGAAAATACCTTGCTGAAAACCGCTTGTCATTTCCTTCTGCTCCTCCTTGGGTTCAACACTCTTACTTATCGAAAGGACTACGATTGATCCCCTATACTTGTGGGTCATCAGTGCCCGATCCTCTGGTACATTAGCCTGATCCGCTGACGCGGTCGGTGCCCAATCCTCTGCTGGATCAGACTGAGATGCTGCCGCTGTCAGTGCTAGAGCCAGTGCCGGTGTCGGAGCAGGTGCCGGTGCTCGATCCGCTGCGGCTGCCAATGCTAGAGGTGGTACCGATGTGCGAGACAATAGCGCTCATCTCTGGTCTGCTTTGATTTCAGACTGCAGCTTTGTAACTTTGCTACGCATCCTTCTTAAGCGAGAGTGCACATGAGCAATTCGAACTTCCTCTGGCTTCGTGACCCAGATCCAGTCCTTTTCTTTCCTTCTTTTAAAGGCGACAAGGACTAATTCTGGCGTGTTTGTTAAAGTAAACTGTAGTTTATCAGAGGGCTTCAGATTGTACTCAGACAATAGATGGACCCAATTGTGTCCATTAATATAAGTGATGGACAGTGCCTTCATTATTGACACAACATAAGAAGTGAAACCTGCTAAAATAACCATCATAGAGCAAACCAAATGGTTTATTCTGTAACGAATGTGACATGGCAAAACCTGCATCATAAAATTGCAGCAAAAGTAAGAAAACATGACAGTTAATCAATGAGATTTACTTTATGTGACACGACTTAATCCTTACCTGGAAATCACTATCTTCAAGTTCTAAATTGAAGGTTGTTCGTCCAATTATTACGGGTGGCATGCAGGGCCCCTCCTTACTCCCACAAGCAGGACAATCCAAAGGCCATGACAACTCGTATGGAGCGAACATCCGCGGGAATGGAAATCCTGGTGGGTGCGATAAACCCTGCAATGCATACACATATTGGAGTGTAACCATAACTGATGTATACTCCCGCCGTCCACAAAAATAAGATGATCTGGATATTTCAAAATATACGGACTGAATTGAGTGGACAAACACACCAAAACGTATCTAACTCTATATACATCTGATTCATAAAAAATGTAAACATCTTATGTCTTTGAACAGAGGGAGTACTGTACTGGCATGAAAAAACACAGATATCAAACAACCGAAATTGGTATTATAGGTTCACCATTTCTAAAACATTAACATAGAGTGTTCTCAGGATTCACCACAAAACAAAAGTGGCAGTACTAACCCATACAGGGTTCACACACACAAATCAAGTACTGAACAATATTACTTACTACACACAAGCCAAGTTGCACTAATTAAACTCTGCAGACTATTTCTTGCCACCGACCTACGGGATGTGCCCCACATAACTGACCAGGCCAAGGACATCGTGAGAGATGTCTATCGGCACCTTTGCCATCCCGTCAACCTTGGAGAACCTAACAATGTGGTCTCTCCACTCATAAACATGCCGATGAAGACAGGCCACGTCAGATTTGTTGGGAAGCTTTACAAGAACCACACCCTTCGTAATCACAGGCACCGCTACGAAATTGTTGTGGTGAAGTACACCCTCGAGAACATGTCTGACAACAATGCTATAGGAAAACACTTGTTCACGACATGTGGCTACAAGGACACGGCAGCTGGATAGTTTAGTAGTACACATCCTCAGGTCTTCTAGTTCACACGGCATGACTTTGAGAACTTCATCTCCACAGCGGACCTGGTTCTAATTCAAACAGAAACCAATATTTTACTACTGCCTCCGTTCACAAATATAAGATGATTTTCTATATTTTACTTCATATAAGACTACATATAAGCACATAAATGAGTGAACAAAGACACTAAAACATGTCTACATCAGATACACAAAAAATTTAGAACATCTTATATCTGTGAACAGAGCGATTACTTACAATACCCATAACACAAGTTACTGAGGGTACTATATTCTCTTCCTACAGCTAGCGTTGATGTTCATAAAGTAGTTGAAAGTAATCAATAAGAAATCTGTGTTATGTGCAAAAATCATATGCATGTCAACCTCTCGCATGTTTTGGTCAAAAGAGACATTTAAAACCGTCATTTGGCACACAAAAACCACATGATAGATTGCCCAGAAAGTTATACCACTAGTACTACGTGTACATTACACAAACATTGCATATTAGCAAGCACTTCGCAAGTTAGATCAAAAAACACGATCAAGATCGCCAAAAAGATCGTCAACAAGAGATATTACCTCGACCGGCTTAACGAGGGATCCCGGAGAGGTGGCCTTGGCCAAGGTGATGGCCTTGAGCTTGTCTGTGGTCGTCTCGGCGGGGTGCTTGCGCTTCTTCAGACTCTAAGGCTCGACGGTTTTGGCCAGAGCCATAGACATCACTTTGGCCGGTGCTCTAGGGTCCATCAAGAAACTATCAAATAGAAATAAAAGGAAAGAAAACGATAATCAGAAACCCAAAAGAAGAACAGAGAGGGAGTTAGGATCGGTCGCGGGGTTGCAAAAGATGACTAGAACGAAAGTATAGCAGCACCATTGATGCGCTCACCTTTCCTTCTTTGGGAGAGAAGAACAATGGCAGAAGTGAGTTGGGGTTTTCTTGAAGAAATGAGGAACAAGATGAGGGAGAAGCGAGTGGGGTTTTCTTGAAGAGAGGAAGACGAGGAAGAAGAGTGAAATGATGGTTGCTTCGTCCGTCCAACTTACTACTGGAAAGGTGGGGTTTTGTGATTTGATGCCTCATGGGGCATTACTGTGGCACTACGACCGCGGTAAGTCCACCGTGCAGTTGTGCACTCTAGTGCGGAGTAATTTGGTGCATGGCAAGTGGACCCCGATGCTGGCTGTCCCACACGTCGGCGAAAGTGAGTAGCAAGGTTCCCGACGACTGTGGAGGAGGATCCGCGCGGTAGAGAGTCTCCACTATTTCTTAAAAAATATTATTTTGATTATAGCAAGCGTTTCCACTCTTATGACGGAGGAGTGCGAAACACGGCAGCCACTTGAACTTACACTACTAGTACTCCTACTACTAGGCATGTGCAGTGGTTCATACAACAGTCTTATCTTGTTGCCAGTGTAGTAAGATATGACGATAAAAAATGATGTATAGTAAACTGATTATACCACCCGAAGAAAAGTAACTGATTATAAATAAATCTGTGGTGAGGGATATTGTTGTGAGTGTTTCAGCATATTTTTGGTTTACATCGCGGCTAGTATTCATGAATACGGTCCTGGGTGGGTCCCCTGCGTGTACGTGCCTTCTATCCCGTGCTACCTTGGCGTACAGTCGACCTGTGGTGGAGTACTATTATTTTTAGCAAACAAGGCAACCGAAGAAGTAGAATCAAGGGATGGAGGCGGTAGCCGCTCTGGAAGGGTGTCTCCGGAGGATTGACATCCAGTGGCATGCTGTGCGCATGTCACCTATGAACAGTAGTGTAACATGCCCATTTTTTTAACGTCCGATCGAGAATGAATGGTGAGATCAATGTCAACAGTACTCTGGGTACAGTGCACGGAGAGTATGCTGCTATGGTGCTCGACCGAACAGGAACCAAAGAAAGCACACCTCTATAGTGCTCTGTGCTACAGTGACTGTTCTGGACCGTCTGAGTTTGATCCAACGGTCATGTTACGCCGTGACATGCCCATGCAGAGGACGCCTAAACAGCACCAAAGTCCCTCTGCTTCTCTAGGTGCACGACGGTGGCGATTGATGACCCACAAGTATAGGGGATCAATCGCAGTCCTTTCGATAAGTAAGAGTGTCGAACCCAACGAGCAGCAGAAGGAAATGACAAGCGGTTTTCAGCAAGGTATTTTCTGCAAGCACTGAAATTATCGGTAACGAGTAGTTTGATAGTAAGATAATTTGTAACAAGTGACAAGTAGCAATAGTAACAAAGAGTGCAGCAAGGTGGCCCAATCCTTTTTATAGCAAAGGACAAGCCGGAATGATCTCTTATAGTAAGCAAAGCGTTCTCGAGGACACATGGGAATTTCATCAAGTCACTTTCATCATGTTGGTTTGATTCGCATTTGCTACTTTGATAATTTGATATGTGGGTGGACCGGTGCTTGGGTGCTGTTCTTACTTGAACAAGCCTCCCACTTATGATTACCCCCTCTCGCAAGCATCCGCAACTACGAAAGAAGAATTAAGATAACTCTAACCATAGCATTAAACATATGGATCCAAATCAGCCACTTACGGAATAGCGCATAAACTAGGGTTTAAGCTTCTGTCACTCTAGCAACCCATCATCCAATTACTACTCCACAATGCATTCCCTTAGGCGCAAAGATGGTGAAGTGTCATGTAGTCGACGTTCACATGACACCACTAAGAGAATAAACAACATACATATCATCAAAATATCGAACGAATACCAAATTCACATGATTACTTATGACAAGACTTCTCCCATGTCCTCAAGAATAAAAGTAACTACTCACAAATCATAATCATGTTCAAGATTAGAGGGGTATTAAATGGCAGAATGGATCTGAACATATAATCTTCCACCAAATAAGCTAACTAGCATCAACTACAAGATGTAATCAACACTACTAGCAACCCACAGGTACCAATCTGAGGTTTTGAGACAAAGATTGAATACAAGAGATGAACTAGGGTTTCAGATGAGATGGTGCTGGTGAAGATGTTGATGAAGATTGGTCCTCCCATGTTGAGAGGATCGTTGGTGATGTCGATGGCGACGATTTCCCCCTCCCGGAGGGAAGTATCCCCGGCAGAATCGCTCCGCCGGAGAGCAAAAGTGCTCCTGCCCAAGTTCCGCCTCGAGACGGCGGCACACCGTCTCAAAAGTCTTCTCTATATTTTTTCTAGGGCAAATGGACTTATATACCAGAAAATGGGGGCCAGAGGCTGGCCAGGGGCCCCACAAGCCACCAGGGCGCGCCTGGGGGGGGGGGGGGTGGCGCGCCCTGGTGCCTCGTGGGCACCTGGGTGGCCCCCTCTGGTACTTCTTGCTTCCAATATTTTATATTTATTCCAAAATAAATCTCCATGAAATTTCAGCTCATTTGGAGATGTGCAGAATAGGTATCTCTGACATAGCTTTTTCAGGTCCAGAATTCTAGCTGCCGGCAATCTCCCTCCTTGTGTAAATCTTGCATATTAAGAGAGAAAAGGCATTAGAATTGCTCCACAAAGTGTTATATTGATTAAAAACACTATAAATAACAGTAGTAAAACATGATGCAAAATGGACGTATCAACTCACCCAAGCTTAGACCTCGCTTGTTCTCAAGCGAAAGTCGATATAGATAATCATGTCCACATGTTTAGAGAGAGAGGTGTCGATAAAAACAAAATACGAATATAGTAGCATCATGATCATTATTATAACAACAATATTCATTATCATAAAACTTCTCATGAGCAAGTAACAATTCATCACAACAATGAAGTATAAGGCATAAACTTTCTTGAAAACTAACAAACTATGCTCTGAGTCAACAATGCAATTGCAATTCATCATATTTTCAGGAAGGGTCTCATGTAGGAGCTTTTTAGCAAGTCCACATACTCAACCATCATATAGTCTTCTATGATTGCTAACACTCACAACATATATATGGAGAAAAAAGTTTCAGCCAGACACATAGAAAGATACGGGCTTATTACTTCGCCCCCCAACTTATTCACCTCAAGGGTGATGTCAACAATAATAACTCATGTTCACTCATATCCAACTGGATATATATGCCTAGATCTTTCCCCACCACATGTTGCTTGCAAAAGAGAAAAATAAAAAGGAATAGAGGAGAACACTATTGACTCTTGCATAAAAAGTAAATACATAAAAGTAAAAGATAGGCCCTTCGCAGAGGGAAGCAGAGGTTGTCATGCACTTTTTGTTGTTGGATACACAAGCCCTTAATCCAAAAAAACGTCACTTTATATTGCCCCTTGTGATAGCAACCTTTATTATGCAGTCCATCGCTTTTATTTCTTTGCCATCACAAGTTCGTACAAAGCTTATTTTCCCTTACAATAAAAGTTCATACATATTTAGAGGCAATTTTTATTGCTTTTTGCACCGATGACAACTTACTTGAAGGATCTTATTCAATCCATAGGTAGATATAGTGGACTCTCATGACATGAAACTGGGTTTAAGGGTTTTGGATGCACAAGTAGTATCTCTACTTAGTGCGGATTTTTGGCTAGCAAAGATATTGAGCAAGCACCACATGTTGGAGGATCTATGACAATATAACTTCTATGTGAATATGAGCAAACATAATTCATTATGTTGTCTTCCTTGTCCAACATCAACAATTTGACATAAAATACTTAATGGGGGCTCACAATCATAAAAGATGTCCAAGATAGTGTATTTGCATGTGAATCTTCTCTTTCCTATTAATTTTTTCATGAATTGCATCATTGACCAATGCTATGTTTGTTAACTTCCAATAAATTTTACCACTTATACTTTTCTTTATGTAATGTCATTACTTTCCATAAGATTAGCATATGATCCTTTTCATTATTTTCATGGGTTTTATACATTTGTGCCCCTAACATGAAACCCACTACCCATATTTGCCCCTAATTCTGAAGTCTGCTCAAATTTGCCCCTCTGCCGTTATGTGCACTTATAGAAATGCCCTTCTGTGCCATTACCGTCCAGTCAAAGCCGGTCAAAGGGCTTTGACCATCCAGAAAAAAATAGCAAAAAAAAACTAAAAAATCTGAAATGTTGTGGGATCAAAGATACTCTGGTTCGCAAGGTGCGTGCAAATTTTCGTGCTGTTTGGACATTCCAGGAGCTCGTGGCGAAGGAAAAACAGTAAATATGTACGCCTGTGAACAGTAAATGCCAAAAAATAGCAAGAAAATTTTAAAAAATATGAAAAATTTTGGCATCAAAGAGGCTCGGGTCCGCAAGGTGTGTGCAAATTTTTGTTGTGTTTGGACATTGTAGGAGCTCGTGGAGAAAAAAAAATTGGCTCGGGAACAAAATTTGGACATTGTGCACCCAAGCCTCTTTGATGCCAAAAAAATTCATATTGTTTTGAATTTTCTTGCTATTTTATTTCAAATTTACTGTTCACAAGCGTACAGATTTGCTGTTTTTCCTCACCACGAGCTCCTGGAATGTCCAAACAGCACGAAAATTTGCACGCACTTTGCGCACATGAATATCTTCGATCCCACAAAATTTTAGAATTTTTTTGCTATTTTTTTCAGGAGAGTCAAAGCCCTTTGACCGGACGGTAACGACACAGAAGGGTATTTCTATATGTGCACATAACGGCAGAGGGGCAAATTTGAGCAGGCTTCGAAATTAGGGGAAAATATGAGTAAGTGGTTCAAGTTAGGGATAGAAATGCAAATGGTCCTATTTTCATTGCTAGGATTGAAACATGAAAGTAAAGAAGCAAAAACTCAAACTACTCTTTATTATATAACTCTCAACTTGATTACATAGATAGATAGATCATGAAACTACCACTCGAAAATAGATCATACTAAACTTTTATTCAACTAGATCACGAAATAACTAAGGATCGAACTAAAAATAGGTAAAGATGATAAAAGTGATGGTGATACGATACCGGGGCGCCTCCCCCAAGCTTGGCACAAGCCAAGGGGAGTGCCCATACCCATGTACTCAAGTTTCTTTCTTCGGTGATGGTGGTGGTGATGAAGTGATGGGCTTGTCCTCCGACTACCATGGCATAGGTTCCCCATCATAAAAGGATGAACGAGTCTCCGGAGTCCTGAAACTTGCAGCTAAACTCATACCTTTGAATCATGCCTCATACTCAAAATTTTGGTTTTGAAGATCATAGATTTGGCCTTAGAGATAGTCAATTCGTTCGTTGAGCTTGAAGATGATGTCCCCCATTGATTGGCCATCCACCTTGTGTTCACGGGTGAATTCCGTGATCATGGAGTGGTTGGCGCTGAGTCCGCGTTCCACCATCCCTTGGCACTTAAAGATCTCCTGCTCCACCGCTTCCAGCCTGGCCTCCACGCTCCCGGTCTTCTTGGGTCCTTGAACATCCCGGATGTGAAGCACCCACTCACGCATCTCGATGGCCTGAGGGTGTTTCATCACCTCCGGTAGGTAGGGGTTGATGAACTTCTCATAGAACTTGTCCTTGGAAGAGCTTGGTGGAGCCATAGCGATCTAGATCTGTCAGAAAAATAGTACGAAACAAGAACATAGGTGTCGGTGTAAAAACCGGCAGACCTTGGGGTAGGGGGTCCCGAGCTGCGGATCTCGGATCGGTGGTAACAGAGACAAAGGGAGATGATGTTTTACCCAGGTTTGGGCCCTCTTGATGGAGGTAAAACCCTACGTCCTGCTTCTGTTTATATTAATGGAGGTGTATCGAGTACAGAGTTGATCTACCTCGAGATCGTAATATGTGTCTAACTACTATAGCTAGGTGTTCGATGTTGTTCTAATTCTCCCCTACGGGCTAAACCCTATGGCTTATATACACGCCAGGGAGGGTATCTAGGGTTACAAGGTCGGTATCTTGGAGTAAGGCAGCTGGAATAATCTTGAAGTGTACTACAAGTCTTCGGTAGATGCAGTCTTGATCACGTCTTCCATGTGCGACCTCCGGAGTCCATCTTGACCACATACGGGGGCATATCGGCCCATCCGAGAAGACGGGCCGGCTAGGTTGGCATCCCCTAATCCAGGACACCGTCAGTAGCCCCCGAACTGGTCTTCTACGCCGAGAACGACTTTGAACCATCACTTCGGATCCGGAGTCTCCGGCTTGACAGACGAGTTCCACCTTACATTTCGAGAACGACTTTGAACCATCACTTCGGATCCGGAGTCTCCGGCTTGACAGACGAGTTCAACCTTACATTTCGAATCCTATTAACTTAGCACCAACATCCGTGGTCCAACCGAGCTCGTACCCTATCCGAGGTGAGCAAGTATCTTAGCCTCGAAGGCTTGCAGTGCCGGTATGAACAATCCAATCCGGCCTGACAGCTTTATCGGAGAGGCCCGCCCCACGACAGGTTGAGCAGTTACTGCCTCCTCTCAAATCACGTTTTGAGGCGGTTCCTTTACTAGCACGTCCCGTCGAAGCAGAGATCGTGCCCTCTTTCTTAGGGATATCATCGAAATTTCGTTTCCCCATATGTTTCAACGGCATCTTTGATAATAATCACGAATTTATCGGCGCAGCAGAGGGGGCTCTTGGCCTTTCATACGCTTATAAAAGCAACGGGGAGAACAACGCGATAGCCTACGCTCCCATTCCTCCCTTGCTGCCGCTTCATCTAGCTCCAACGCCCAGATCCAACTCTTACACCTTTCTCGTACGCAAGCTCGATTTCCCCATCAGCCATGGCCGATACCCTTAAGGGGCACTGGGGCGGCTCCACCATGACGGCGGTGACCATCGCCGAGCTGCGCAACGCGGGGTACCTAGCCCGTGACGTCGTCGCCCGCGTTCCAGAGGCCGACGAGCTGGTACCCGCTCCCAACGCCGGGGGTCAATTCCCAGGGTCCCCCTCGACGCAGCTGCTAAATCATCGCGTGAAGCAGCTGGTCGAGCCGTTTCGCATGACCAGGCCAGCACTCCAGGATCTCTGCGTTGCTCTGTGGCCGGCCGAAGCCATGCCGAGGAGTCTCTTCGGTCTGTCGGCTCGTCTTCGAGATGCCGTGCCCTGCATTGACCGCTGGAAGAGGTCCGTGTGCTTCGAAGGGGCTCGGAGGGCATACGCTTGCGTGAAGACGCACTTCCGCAAAGTTGATGCGGAGACTTGTGCTGCTGGCCCTCCTGCCGATAAGCTGCGGACCGCCGAGCAGTTCTTCTCCGAAGTGGAGGCGGGAGCTTGGACCACCGAGGCCATGTGCCCTAAGGACACGATGTATTTTTAGGTACTCCGGAATGCCGGAGTGTATGATGTAAAAACTATATCGTTTGAAATGAAAATGGCTTGAAGTTCCGTATTTTATTAATTTGATTATACCTCCGATATGACTTTTTAAAGTGAGAGTGGCCAGTCGTCGGCCTTAGCCCCCGTGTAGGTCATACAAAGGGTGTTCCTTAAGCCATTCTTGACCCTTAGCCGACGTCTCGGTACCCATGGGCGGTCAATGACTTAGAGGAACTAGGCAATCGGCCTATAGTGGCTTGATGTCTTTCACTTAGCCATAGGAGTTTGACTGTGGGGGTGATGACCAGCCCCCGGTGTTGGAAGTGTTCGGCCTTAATTGGTCGAGGTTGAAGCCAGAGCACACTTCGGCTAAAATAAAAAAGCCCTTCGTTTAACACGGGTGATCTCTAGGATCACATCGCTTGACGCGGTCTCCGAATGGCGGACCAGTTTACGCTTACCTAGATAGTCAGTTTTCGGCTTTCTCCACTGAGGCGCCACGCCAAGTGACCTGGCGGCGCAATCGCAGTGGTTCTCCCGTTATGCCCTTAGCCGAATTCATCGGAAACGTAAGGGGTACACATAGGAGCCGGGCAACCCAACTATTGACCGAAACCTAGGTTCGAAACTGATGCATATAAGGCCAAAATCCGAGACGCCGAACACATCGAACTTTTTGTGATACGATTGCATCTTTTTTGAGAGAACTTCATCGTTCCAGAGCTATGCTGATAAAGAAATACAATAGGGACCTTGAAAGGGCACGGTTTCTTTATTTCATAATATCAATTGTGTACAAGCCCTGTGGACGAGAGTAATGGAAAGAATACAATGTAAACAGTAAAGAAGTAGGAGGAAAAACAGGTCGGATAATTACCAACGGATTTTAAAGGATCCGGACCGAAGCCTGCCGCACGTCTGCATTCCCGAACTGTTGACCAGATCATCTGATTGAAGACGAAGAATTTGCGAAGGTCGATCCCCTGTTGGCCCTTTATACACTGTAAGTGTTTGATTGACCGAGCTCCTTGAGTGGAGGTGTGGCCGAAGTCACTCTGTGGTTAAGGCCACCGAGACGTATGCATAGTTTGGCTGCTTCTTTTACAGATGCCTGCCTATGCTGGGGCTCTAAGCCTCGCCATTGCGTGGTTAACCCGCGCATGACGCTTCAGATTTGCTTTGGCTCCTCGGCATCCCAGGGGATTTTGAGTGCAAAATTATGCACCCTAGGGACGTAGTGCCCATAGAGAGGTCACCCGAGGAGCCCGCACCCCTATTTCGAGTGCGGGAATAACTGGCCAAGGTCGACTTGTGCAGCCTTGACGCGCTTCAAAGAGCAGGCAGCGTGTTTACTGCTGCGGGCTGCCTCCTCGGACGCTTGGACCTCGGCTGCGAAGCCGCGGTCTGTTCCTCTGTCCGGAGTGAGCGTTCTGTGTTACCATTGATAGTGATAACGCCCTTGGGTCCCGGCATTTTGAGCTTGAGATAGGCATAATGCGGAACTGCGTTAAAGCGAGCAATGGCTGTGCGCCCTAGGAGCGCGTGGTACCCACTCCGAAAGGGTACGATGTCGAAGATTAACTCCTCGTTTCTAAAGTTCTCGGGCGAACCAAAGACTACCTCTAGGGTTATTGTGCCCGTACAACGGGCTTCGATGCCCGGGATGACACCTTTAAAGGTGGTGGAGCTCGGCTTGATGCGAGATGAGTCGATGCCCATCTTCCGAACTGTATCCTCGTAAATGAGGTTAAGGCTGCTCCCCCCATCCATTAGGACGCGTGTTAGATGATAACCGTCAACAATGGGGTCCAGGACGAGCGCCGCCGATCCACCGTGCCTGATGCTAGTCGGGTGGTCATGCTTATCGAAAGTGATCGGATAAGCCGACCACGGCTTATACTTCGGGGCGACTGGCTCCAACGCGTATACGTCCCGGAGTGCATGTTTCCGCTCTCTCTTGGGGATGTGAGTGACGTAGATCATATTGACCTCTGTTACCTCATTTGGAAACTTCTTCTGCCCTCCATTAGTGGGCTGACGAGGTTCATCCTCATCGTCGCTGCGGTGTTGGGTTTTATTTTGCCCCTCTACCGCTATCTTCCAGGCTTGCTTAAACACCCAGCAATTCCTGTTAGTGTGGGTTGCTGGCCTTTCCTAGGTACCGTGAATTCCACATGGGCGGTCCAGGAGTCTGTCAAGCTGGCTGGGTCCGTCTTTGTTCCCTTTATAGGGTTTTCTTTTCTGCCCGGATTTAGGTCCAGTGAATCCTGCGTTTACCGCGGCGTCTTTAGTGTCGCTTCCGCCATTTTTATACCTGCGCTTTGGCTTTCCATTGGCGTCGCGAATTTCCGAGGTGCCTGCCTCGCCATTGTGGGTACTTCGGGCGAGCCAGCTATCTTCTCCCGCGCAAAAGCGAGTCATTAGTGAAGTCATGGCTGCCATAGTTCTCGGTTTATCCTGTCCGAGCTGTTGAGCCAACCATTCATCTCAGATATTGTTTTTGAAAGCGGCGATGGCTTCGGCGTCGGAGCAGTCTATAATCTGGTTCTTCTTAGTGAGGAACCTGTTGCAGAACTTGCGGGCAGATTCGCCTGGCTGCTGGATGACACGGCTGAGGTCATCAGCGCCCGGAGGGCGGACATACGTGCCCTGGAAGTTTGCTCAAAAGGTGTCTTCTAGGGCCTCCCAGCTGCCGATAGAATGAGGAGGTAGACTGTTAAGCCAGTGTCTTGCCGGCCCCTTTAGTTTGAGCGGCAGATATTTAATGGCATGGAGATCATCTCCATTTGCCATGTGTATGTGCAGAAGGAAATCCTCGATCCAAACTGCTGGGTCCGTGGTACCATCATATGACTCTATATTGATGGGTTTAAACCCCTCCGGGAATTGATGCTCCATCACCCCGTCTGTAAAGCAGATTGGGTGAGCTGGACCTCGGGACCGAGGAGGATCACGTCAGGTCTCAGGAGAGAGCCGTGAGTAAGCTTGATTTCGGGCACGGTCATTCCTGTCCATCCAGGCATATTAGCTGTTGAGCCCAGCAGGGGCGCGTCCCCTGGATCCGTAGATGGACCGAGGAGGAGCCCTATTTTCGTCAATACGACGTCTAGCGTCGTGGGGATCCAGGTTGCCCACGGGGTCTTTACCATGATGCCGTGGGGGTGGCCTTTCACCTTGGTCTTCTTGTCTTGGCCTGTCCCGGCCTCTAGGGGGCCGATCGAGATCTTCAGCGAGTTCTTCATCAAATTCTGGTAGGAGGCGCCTACGTGGGTAAGACTTCGGCGCACTATGGCATCGGTTTTCCATATCCTGCTCGGCAGAGAGCACTTCAACCCACTTGTCATTTGGCGCATCGGTATTTTCCTGCAGCTGCTGCTGCTTGCGTTTTAAGCTCCGGGCCGTCGCAACGAGGCATCGCCGGAAGCGTTCTTGTTCGAAGGGGTCCTCGGGGACGATGAAGCCCTCGGTATCGAGGCTGTCGTCCTCCTCGGACTCCGGCATGTAATTATCGTCGGCCCCTTCAAAGAGGTCATCGGGATCAGAGTCCACAAGAGGTCGATCCGGTGTGCCGTCCCTTGCGGGGGAGGCCTGAATGTCCTCCTCGTGGGCATTGGCATCACCATCCTCCGCGTCATTGTTAGTGGTTGTCGCGTCGTTGCCACTGGGTTCTCCATTATTTCCCCGTCGGCGTCTTCGCCGACGTCTTGGAGGGGACTTGGGGGTATCCACCATGTAGACATCATAGGTGGATGTGGCCGTCCACCTGCCCGTGTTGACCGGGGCTAAGGTGTCCTCAAGGGGGCCATCAGCATCTTCCTCCATGTCGGAAGGTTCGCCGTAGTCCAACACGTCGGTTAAATCGTCGACCGTGGTGACTAAGTGGGTGGTGGGTGGGGTATAAATTTCCCTGTTGTCGGCTTTAAGTCCGATTCGATTATAAACCGAAGTCTTGCCGTCCGAGATGGACATGCTCCGGATACGGTCGAGCATCTCGTCGAGCTGAGATAGCTCCTCAGGATCCATGGATGCGCCGTAGGCAAGGCTGATTCGAAGCAACCCCGGTGTGTAACCGAACGTGTTTCCGGTGTGAGGGGAATCCGAGCATGGATCCGATTTCTGCGCCGGGATCGATTCTAGCGCTGGCGTAATTTCAGGAGTGGTCGCCGGATCGATAATCAGGGAGGGACTCACCGGAGCGGCGGCGTCCGGAGTCTCAAGGGGCACCATGATGGAGTTCGGCTCCGGAGTCGAGCCTCCAGAACCGGCCAAGCCTTCGATCCGGCCGGGAGTCCATCCCGATAAAACGAGCTCGCCACGGAAGTCCGCAGTGTACTCGAGGCCGCCAAAGGTCACAATCCGACCAGGGGCGTAATTCTCGACCGAGGTCAGATGACCCGTCGAGTCGGCGCAAAATACCATGCTGCCGAAGACGAAAAGTTGTCCTGGGGCGTAGACGTCCCCACAGCCATTGATGCAGTTGATCTGCAGATGAGCCATCAATCCTTCTGGTGATCACACAGCGGAACTCTCAATGAAAGCACCAGTGTCAGTGTAAAAAACGGCAGACCTCGGGGTAGGGGGTCCCGAGCTGCGGATTTCGGATCGGTGGTAACAGAGACAAAGGGAGACGATGTTTTACCCAGGTTCGGGCCCTCTTGATGGAGGTAAAACCCTATGTCCTGCTTCTATTTATATTAATGGAGGTGTATCGAGTACAGAGTTGATCTATCTCGAGATCGTAATATGTGTCTAACTACTATAGCTACGTGTTCGATGTTGTTCTAATTCTCCCCTATGGGCTAAACCCTATGGCTTATATACACGCCAGGGAGGGTATCTAGGGTTACAAGGTTGGTATCTTGGAGTAAGGCGGCTAGAATAATCTTGAAGTGTACTCCAAGTCTTCGGTAGATGCAGTCTTGATCACGTCTTCCATGTGCGACCTCCGGAGTCCATCTTGACCACATACGGGGGCATATCGGCCCATCTGAGAAGACGGGCCGGCTAGGTTGGCACCCCCTAATCCAGGACACCGTCTGTAGGAGATTCCTGCAATACGGTGGTCAAAACGTCCGGGAGTATATATATAAAGATTTTTTTATCTTGCAAAACAGGTAATCCAGAAGAAAACAGAGTCGGGAAGGCTCACGAGGGGCCCACGAGCCACCAGGGCGCGCCAGAGGGGGTGGCGCGCCCTGGTGCCTAGTGGGTCCCCTCGGATGTTTCTTATTTTTGTATTTTTTCTACTATTCCAAAACTGACAGAAAGTATTTTTATGGAATTTTTGGAGTCGGTTTACTTACCGTATCACGTACCTCTTCCTTTTCAGGGTTCTGGAGTGTTCTGGAAGGTCTCTCTTATGTATTCCTCTGGTGTAATTGTTTCAATAATATTAGTTTCAACATTAATGGGAGTACCTGAAATATAATGCTTAATTCTTTGCCCATTCACCACTCTCGGATTAGTGCCTTCGGAGTTGTTTATTTTGATGGCTCCGGAGTGATAGACTTCTTCGATGATATATGGTCCTTCCCATTTAGAGAGAAGTTTGCCTGCAAAGAATCTCAAACGAGAATTATACAATAGAACTTGCTCACCCACTTCAAATTCCCGTTTTTGAATTCTTCTATCATGCCATCTTTTAACTTTTTCTTTAAACAATTTGGCATTTTCATAAGCTTGGATTCTCCATTCATCTAATGAGCTAATATCAAATAACCTCTTTTCACCGGCAAGTTTAAAATCATAATTGAGTTCTTTAATTGCCCAATATGCTTTATGTTCTAACTCAAGAGGTAAATGACATGCTTTTCCATAAACCATTTTATAAGGAGACATACCCATAGGGTTTTTATAAGCAGTTCTATAAGCCCATAATGCATCGTCAAGTTTCTTAGACCAATTCTTTCTAGATCTATTGACGGTTTTTTGCAAAATTAATTTTATTTCTCTAATGCTCAATTCAACTTGACCACTAGTTTGAGGGTGATAGGGAGATGTAATTCTATGGTTGACATCATATTTAACAAGCAATTTGCGGAATGCACCATGAATAAAATGTGAACCACCATCAGTCATTAAATATCTAGGGACTCCGAACCTTGGGAAAATAACTTCTTTAAGCATTTTAATAGAAGTGTTATGATCAGCACTACTAGTTGGAATAGCTTCTACCCACTTAGTAACGTAATCAATAGCAACTAAAATATGTGTATACCCATTGGATTTAGGAAAAGGTCCCATATAATCAAATCCCCAAACATCAAATGGTTCAATAGCAAGTGAATAATTCATAGGCATTTCCTGACGTCTACCAACATTACCAATTCTTTGACATTCATCACAAGATAGGACAAACTTACGAGCATCCTTGAAAAGAGTAGGCCAATAAAAACCAGATTGTAATACCTTGTGTGTAGTTCTGTCTCCCGCATGGTGTCCTCCGTAAGCCTCGGAATGACACTTTCGTAGGATTTGTTCCTATTCATGCTCAGGTATACAATGTCTAATAATACCATCTACTCCTTCTTTATAAAGATGTGGGTCATCCCAAAAGTAATGTCTTAAATCATAGAAGAACTTTTTCTTTTGTTGGTATGTGAAACTAGGTGGTATAAATTTAGCAACAATATAGTTAGCATAGTCTGCATACCAAGGAGTATTACGAGAAGCATTTATGATAGCTAATTGTTCATCGGGAAAATCATCATTAATAGGAAGTGGGTCATCAAGAACATTTTCCATTCTAGACAAATTATCTGCTACGGGATTCTCAGCTCCCTTTCTATCAATAATATGCAAGTCAAATTCTTGTAGCAATAGAACCCACCTAATGAGTCTAGGTTTAGCATCTTTCTTTTCCATAAGATATTTAATAGCAGCATGGTCAGTGTGAACAGTTACTTTAGAATCAACTATGTAAGATCTGAATTTATCACATGCAAACACAACTGGTCAGTGTGAACAGTAGTAGCATAATTTTTTGGGCGCTGTCTAGAGTTTTACTAGCATAATGGATAACATTTAATTTCTTATCAACTCTCTGTCCAAGAACAGCACCAACAACATAGTCACTAGCATCACACATAATTTCAAAAGGCAAGTTCCAATCAGGTGGTTGAACAATAGGTGCAGTGGTTAAGGCTTTCTTAAGTGTTTCAAAGGCTTCTAGACAATCATCATCAAAAACAAATGGAACATCTTTTTGCAAAAGATTGGTAAGAGGCCTAGAAATTTTAGAGAAGTCTTTAATAAATCTCCTATAGAAACCAGCATGACCAAGGAAACTTCTTATACCTTTAATATCTTTAGGACATGGCATTTTCTCAATAGCATCAACCTTAGCTTTATCAACTTCAATACCTCTTTCAGAAATTTTATGCCCCAAGACAATGCCTTCATTCACCATAAAGTGGCACTTCTCCCAATTCAAAACAAGATTAGTTTCTTCACATCTCCGCAAAACTCGATCAAGGTTGCTTAAGCAATCATCAAAAGAAGTTCCGTAAACGGAGAAATCATCAATGAATACCTCAACAATCTTTTCACAAAAGTCAGAGAATATAGCAGTCATACATCTTTGAAAGGTAGAAGGTGCATTGCATAAACCAAAAGGCATACATCTATAAGCATAAGTTCCAAAAGGACAAGTAAAGGTGGTTTTCTCTTGATCGAATTGTGATACAGGTATTTGAGAGAAACCAGAATATCCATCTAGGAAACAAAAATGTGTATGCTTGGACAATCTTTCTAACATTTGATCAATAAAATGTATGGGGTAATGATCTTTTCTAGTATCTTTGTTTAATTTTATAAAATCAATTACCATCCTATAACCAGTTACAATCCTTTGTGGAATGAGTTCATTTTTATCATTAGGAACAACGATAATACTTGCTTTCTTAGGGATACAATGAACGGGACTTACCCATCTACTATCAGCTATGGGATAGATTATACCTGCTTCCAGAAGCTTTAATATTTCAGTTCTTACCACCTCTTTCATCTTAGGATTTAATCGTCGTTGGTGGTCGACAACTGGTTTAGCATCAGGCTCCATATTAATTTTGTGCTGACATAGAGTGGGACTAATGCCCTTAAGATCATCAAGAGTATATCCAATAGCAGCTCGGTGCTTCCTTAGAGTTTTTAGGAATCACTTTTCTTCATGCTCTGAAAGGTTAGCACTGATAATAACAGGATATATCTTATTTTCATCGAGGTAAGCATATTTCAATGTAGCAGGCAATTGCTTCAATTCAAATACAGAATCACCCTTAGGTGGAGGAGGGCCTCCAAGAGTTTCAACAGGCAAATTGTGTTTAAGGATAGGTGGTTGATCAAAGAACATCTTATCTATTTCATTTCTTTCATTCATATGCATATCATTTTCATGGTCTAGCAAATATTGCTCTAACGGATCAGTAGGAGGTACGACAATAGAAGCAAGACCAATAATTTTATCTTTACTAGGCAATTCCTTATCATGAGGTTGTCTACGAAACTTGGAGAAATTGAACTCATGAGACATACCACCAAAATCAACACTAACCGTTCTTTAGCACAATCAATCTTAGCATTAACAGTGTTCAAGAAAGGTCTACCAAATATAATGGGACAAAAATCATCTTGTGGAGAACCGAGGACTAGAAAATTAGTAGGGTATTTTATTTTTCCACACAAGACTTCAACATCTCTAACGATCCCAAGTGGTGTAATGGTATCTCTGTTTGCAAGCTTAATAGTAACATCAATGTCCTCTATTTCAACAGGTGCAATATCATTCATAATTTCTTGATATAAGGTAAACGGAATAGCACTCACACTAGCACCCAAATCACATAAGCCATGATAAAAATGATCTCCTATTTTAACAGAGACAACATGCATGCCTACTACAGGTCTGTTTTTATCTTTAGGATCTGGTTTAGCAATTCTAGCTGCTTCATTACAGAAGTAAATAACGTGCCCATCTATATTATCGACCAAGAGATCTTTAACCATAGCAACATTAGGTTCAACTTTAATTTGTTCAGAGGGTCTAGGTGCTCTAATATTACTTTTGTTAACCACAGTTGAAACTTTAGCATGTTCCTTAATCCTAACAGGAAAAGGTGGTTTCTCAATATAAGCAGTAGGCACAACTGGATCAGCATGGTAAACAATTGTTTCTTCTTTAACACTAACAGGTTCTTCTTTTAATTAAATAGGTGGGTGATATTTAAACCACTTCTCCTTAGGGAGATCAACATGAGTAGCAAAGGATTCACAAAAGGAGGCTACTATCTTAGATTCAAGTCCATATTTAGTGCTAAACTTGTGAAAAGCATCGGTAGCCATAAAAGACTTAACACAATCAAACTCAAGTATTATACCTGACTCATTACCTTTATCGAGTTCCCAATCTTCAGAGTTGCGTTTAATTCTTTCCAGAAGATCCCATCTGAATTCAATAGTTTTCTTCATAAAGGAGCCAGTCGAAGAAGAATCGAGCATGGTTTGATTATCATGAGAAAGCCGAGCATAAAAATTCTATAAGATAATTTCTCTTGAGAGCTCATGATTGGGGCATGTGTACATCATGTACTTAAGCCTCCCCCAAGCTTGAGCGATGCTTTCTCCTTCACGAGGCCAAAAATTATATATATAATTCCGATCACGATGAACCAAATGCATAGGATAAAATTTCTGATGGAATTCCAGTTTCAATCGGTTCCAGTCCCATGTATCAGTATCATCACATAGCCTATACCATGTCAATGCCTTTCCCTCCAAAGATAAAGGGAATACTTTCTTCATAACTCCATCTCCGGATAAACCTGCAAGCTTAAACAATCCACAAATTTCATCCACATAGATCCAGTGCATATCAGGATGTACCGTTCCATCTCCTGCATAAGGATTAGCTAGCAGTTTCTCTATCATACCCGGAGGAATTTCATATGAAATATTTTCTGTAGGTGCAGTAGGTTGAGGAGCAACTATTTGTGTTTCTGGTCGAGGTGAAGATACCCCGAACAAACCCCTCAAAGGATTACTTTCCATAGTGACAAGTGACAGTAAATGTCAGCACGTAATATAAATGTTTCCTTACCAAATTCCACTCACCAAAGGCGCTTCACTCCCCGGCAACGGCACCAGAAAAGAGTCTTGATGACCCACAAGTATAGGGGATCAATCATAGTCCTTTCGATAAGTAAGAGTGTCGATCCCAACGAGGAGCAGAAGGAAATGACAAGCGGTTTTCAGCAAGGTATTTTCTGCAAGCACTGAAATTATCAGTAACGAGTAGTTTGATAGCAAGATAATTTGTAACAAGTGACAAGTAGCAATAGTAACTAAGAGTGCAGCACGGTGGCCCAATCCTTTTTATAGCAAAGGACAAGCCGGAACGATCTCTTATAGTAAGCAAAGCGTTCTCGAGGACACATGGGAATTTCATCTAGTCACTTTCATCATGTTGGTTTGATTCGCATTCGCTACTTTGATAATTTGATATGTGGGTGGACCGGTGCTTGGGTGCTGTTCTTACTTGAACAAGCCTCCCACTTATGATTACCCCCTCTTGCAAGCATCCGCAACTACGAAAGAAGAATTAAGATAACTCTAACCATAGCATTAAATATATGGATCCAAATCAGCCACTTACGGAATAGCACATAAACTAGGGTTTAAGCTTCTGTCACTCTAGTAACCCATCATCTAATTACAACTCCACAATGCATTCCCTTATTCCCAAAGATGGTGAAGTGTCATGTAGTCAACGTTCACATGACACCACTAAGAGAATAAACAACATACATATAATCAAAATATCAAACGAATACCAAATTCACATGATTACTTATGACAAGACTTCTCCCATGTCCTGAAGAACAAAAGTAACTACTCACAAATCATAATCATGTTCAAGATCAGAGGGGTATTAAATGGCATAATGGATCTGAACATATAATCTTCCACCAAATAAACCAACTAGCATCAACTACAAGATGTAATCAACACTACTAGCAACCCACAGGTACCAATCTGAGGTTTTGAGACAAAGATTGAATACAAGAGATGAACTAGGGTTTGAGATGAGATGGTGCTGGTGAAGATGTTGATGAAGATTGGTCCTCCCACGATGAGAGGATCGTTGGTGATGTCGATGGCGACGATTTCCCCCTCCCGGAGGGAAGTATCCCCGGCAGAATCGCTCCGCCGGAGAGCAAAAGTGCTCCTGCCCAAGTTCTGCCTCGAGACGGCGGCGCACCATCCCAAAAGTCTTCTCTGTATTTTTTCTAGGGCAAATGGACTTATATACTAGATAATGGGGGCCAGAGGCTGGCCAGGGGCCCCACAAGCCACCAGGGCGCGCCTGGGGGGGGGGGGTGGCGCGCCCTGGTGCCTCGTGGGCACCTAGGTGGCCCCCTCTGGTACTTCTTGCTTCCAGTATTTTTTATTTATTCCAAATAAAATCTCCGTGAAATTTCAGCTCATTTGGAGATGTGCAGAATAGGTATCTCTGACATAGCTTTTTCAGGTCCAGAATTCCAGCTGCCGGCAATCTCCCTCCTTGTGTAAATCTTGCATATTAAGAGAGAAAAGGCATTAGAATTGCTCCACAAAGTGTTATATTGATTAAAAACACTATAAATAACAGTAGTAAAACATGATGCAAAATGGACGTATCAGCGATGCATGGTGCCACCGCCCGCAGAGCCCGCTCCCGGTCGACGGGAGCCAGCCCGTCAAAGACGGCGTCCAATGGCACAAATGGATTCCTGTGACGTAGCCCGGAGAGGATTCGCCCGGCAATGGCGACGGCCGCCCGCAGCCCCTCCTTGTCCAGCGCCGCCCCCACCACCACGCGGAGACGGTTCAGCTCCTCGGAGATATAGGTGAAGAAGGAGACCAGGTCAGGAAGCCGCAGCTCGTTGAAGTCGATGGGGTGGTCGAACGGGTTTAGCCCGACGGCTGGCATGGTCACGCTGGCACGACGGTAGGCATCGCGCAGCTGCAACACTTGCGTGGCAACATGGTCCAGCAAGTGGTTGAGGCGATCCTGGACCTCGTCACAATCGGCCCGCTCGCGCTCCAACCGGCTCACCATCAGGGCAACCTGGCTGCCTAGGGTATCTCCCACTTTCTGCAACAACGCCTCCGATGCCTGAAGCATCTTTGTGGTGGACTCCTGCCGCTTTTGAAGCTCCGTGAACTCTCGCTCATAACGGAGGAATATGGCACTCTTCTCCTCCCTGAGCTCACAGATCTCCACGTCCTTAGCCCTGAGCTTCGCATCCTTGGCCTGGAGCTCCTCTGTCAGGCGCCTCACCTCAGACTCCGTGATCTGGTGCGCCGCCATGGAACCCGGTAGAAGCAATGGGGAAAGGAAGCAAAGGGGGCGAAACGGCTGGAAGGCAATGCAATCTACGGGAAGGCAGAGGGATCGGGGTAAATCTTTTGGTTTTCACCATGGGAAACCCCAGTCGATGCCTTTTCACATCAGGGAGCAGTGGGTTTTACTGGCGGAGTCATCATGACTAATTCCTGCCGCGCCTGCTCCCGTCAAACAAAAAAAGAATCCTGTCGCGCCCAAGGACCAAAGCAACGCAACGGTGGATAGTATTTTAATTTACCTAGCAGCAAGGAGGGACAAATGCTTGAAAAAACAAATGTGGCGGCGGCCTAGCTGATCGGTCGCACTAGCCCAACTAGCTAGCCACCGTGCTTGTACTCGGCGGGAAAGGTGGGGTTTTGTGATTTGACGACTCATTACTTCGGCGCTACGACCGAGGAGGACCCAGAAACCGCGCGGTAGGGCGTCCCACACTCGCACTGTCCCATGTCTCAGTAAGGAAGAAAATATGCGTCCACCACCGGGGAGGACCCAGAAACCGCGCGGTAGGGTGTGCCACGTATTAACACGGAGGAAAATGTGCGTGTAAAAATATATGAGACGTAGCTATGGTAAGAACTCGGGACCCAGCCAGTGGGTCGAAAACACCCCACTAGCCACACAACTTCATCATGCTAACGTGGCACGGAGGATAGGTGTGGTTAGCTCCATCTCGACCAGCCACGAGGTCTCTTGTTCCTAGGCGATTCATCTATTTTCCAAGCATTTTTTTAGTTATAATAACACCACGGCCAACTCGCACCGCTCTTCGTGTTTTCCCGTGCGTCTAAAGGTTGTAGATGGAGAAGAGAGAGAGATCGCAAACATGGGACCAGGCAGTAAGTGAGTCAACGTTCATGCACGTGCTGACGAGCCACTCCCTCTACTGTACTCAACGTGATACAGTATAAAATCAAGTTATGCGACAAAGCTAACAACCGTTGCTATTTCTGGCTATCGACGTATGCTTTGTAGTCCAGGTTGCCGGCTCGAATCTCATCCTCCTGATTTTTTATTTTAGGTCCAAATTTGTTCCATGATGAGTGGGACCCCCGTGTGTTGTTCCGATATTTCTGTGTATGAGGGATTTTTTGCACAAACACTTTGCGCGGTTAGACAAGTTACGGCACCAGTTACACGTATTTTACAAGTTTAGGAACAAAAGTGACAGCGGCGGAGAATATCACGTGCTCCCCGCGGCTTAGATGCTACGGTGATACGAGATTCTACGTCGTTGGATTTGATATCCAATGGCATGTGAGTAGTCTTTGTACTTTTGCGCAATTCCCAAACTCTTCGAGGGTTTTTTTGCAAAAAAAAACATACAAACCTCTGTGAGCCGCTGGATCTTAGATCCAGCGGCTCCCAGGAGCTCGTATCACGGTAGCATCTAAGGTGCGGGAGAACTCGATATTCTCACGTACGAGAGAATATAAGGTGCTCCCCGCAGCTTAGCCGCTACGGCGATACGAGCTTCTAGCAGCCGTTGGATCTGAGATCCAATGCCATGTGCGTAGTACTTGTACTTTTGCGCAATTCCCAAACTCTTTGAGGCCTATATTGCAAAAACATTCAGACCTCCTAATGGGAGCCGTTAGATCTCCCGGGAGCTCGTATCACCGTAGTATTTACGGTATGGGAGCACCTCATATTCTCCCGCGCGAGAGAACATCAGGTGCTCTCGCTACTTGGATGCTACGGTGGTACGAGCTTCGAGGCGGTTCGATCTGACATGCAATGGCATCTGAGTATAGTCTTTGTACTTGTGAGCAATTCCCAAACTCTGAGGTTTTTTTTGCAAAAACCATTCGGACCTACTAGGACAGATCCAACGGCTCTGAGGAGTAATGTATACTACACAACTTATTCTTGTAGACTCGTGTTGGGCCTCCAAGCGCAGAGTTTTGTAGGACATTAGCAATTTTCCCTCAAGTGGATGACCTAAGGTTTATCAATCCGTGGGAGGCGTAGGTTGAAGATGGTATCTCTCAAACAACCCTGCAACCAAATACAAGAAATCTCTTGTGTCCCCAACACACCCAATACAATGGTAAATTGTATAGGTGCACTAGTTCGGCGAAGAGATGATGATAAAAGTGTAGTATGGATAAGAGATATAGGTTTTTGTAATCTGAAAACATAAAAACAGCAAGGTAGCAAATAGTAAACGGGCATAAAAACGGTATTGCAATGCTTAGAAACAAGGCCTAGGGTTCATACTTTCACTAGTGCAATCTCTCAACATTGTTGACATAGTTGAATCATATGTAAATCCCTGACGTGCGACAAAGAGTTCACTCCGAAGTCACAAATAGCGGAGAACAAACGAAGAAATTGTTGTAGGGTACGAAACCACCTCAAAGTTATCCTTCCCGATCAATCTTATGAGCCATCCCCATTAATTATCACGAACAGCCCTAGAGTTCGTACTAGAATAACACCTTAAGATACACATCAACCAAAACACTAATGTCACCTAGGCACTCCAATGTCACCACGAGTACCCGCGGGTTTGATTATACGATATGCATCACACAATCTCAGATTCATCTATTCAAACCAACACAAAGAACTTCAAAGAGTGCCCCAAAGTTTCTACCGGAAAGTCAAGATGAAAACGTGTGCCAATCCTTATGCATAAATCCCCAAGGTCACGGAACCCGCAAGTTGATCACCAAAACATACATCAAGTGACTCAAGTGAATATCCCATTGTCACCACAGATATCCATATGCAAGACATACATCAATTGTTCTCAAATCCTTAAAGACTCAATCCGATAAGAAAACTTCAAAGGGGAAACTCAATTCATCACAAGAAGATAGAGAGGGGAAAACTCCATATGATTCATCTATATCAACAAAGCTCGCGATACATCAATATCGTGCCATCTCAAGAACACGAGAGAGAGAGATCATACACATAGCTACTGGTACAAACCCTCAGCCCCGAGGGTGAACTACTCCCTCCTCGTCATGGAGACCGCCGGGATGATGAAGATGGCCTCCGGTGATGCCTTCCCCCCTCCGGCAGGGTGCCGGAAAAGGGCTGTAGATGGGATCTCTCTGGTACAGAGGCTTGCGGCGGCGTAAAAACTCATCTAGGTTAACTTTCGGGGGTTTCTGAATATATATGATTTTTCAGCGTTGGAATCACGCGAAACGGAGCCACGTGGGCCCCACGAGGTACCAGGGCGCGCCTGGGGGGGGGGGTGGTGCGCCCTGGTGCCTCGTGGGCACTGGGTGGCCCCCCTCCAGTGGGTCTTGGTGCCAATATTTTTTATTTGTCCAATAAAAAATCTCCAAAAAGTTTCAGCTCATTTGGAAAACTTTCATTTCTGCACAAAAAACAACACCACGGTAGTTCTGCTGAAAACATCGTCAGTCCGGGTTAGTTCTAATCAAATCATACCAAAACCATATAGAATTGTTTTAAATATGGCATGAATACTTCATGAATTATAGATACGTTGGAGACGTATCAGCATCCCCAAGCTTAATTCCTACTCGTCCTCGAGTAGGTAAATGATAAAAGAAACAATTTATCAAGTGTGAATGCTAGCATAGTGCATAAGTTTGATCAATGATAATTTCAATCACTTTTCCTAGCATCATAACAGCAACTTTCTCTCATAAAAGTCAACATGATAAAGTAGCAATTAAAAACTGAAATTTTGAGGTGGAATGCTACCTATCATAATCATCATATAATCTTTTCTTTTATAGCATGGACATTGGACTTGAATGATTCAAAGCAAGATCATTATTATAACAGCAATATTTATTATCATAAAACTTCTCATGAGCAAGTAACAATTCATCACAATAATGAAGTATAAGGCATAAACTTTCTTGGAAACTAACAAACTATTCTAGTCAACAATGCAATTGCAATTCATCATATTTTCAGGAAGGGTCTCATGTAGGAGATTTTTAGCAAGTCCACATACTCAACCATCATTTAGTATTCTATGATTGCTAACACTCACGACATATATATGGAGCAAAAGTTTCAGCCAGACACATAGAAAGATAGGGGCTTGTGATTTCGCCTCCCAACTTATTCACCTCAAGGGTGATGTCAACAATAATAACTCATGATCACTCATATCCAACTGGATATATGTGCCTAGATCTTTCCCCACCACATGATGCTTGCAAAAGAGAAAAATAAAAAGGAAGTAGAGGAGAACACTATTGACTCTTGCATAAAAAATAAATACATAAAAGTAAATGCATAAAAGTAAAAGATAGGCCCTTCGCAGAGGGAAGCAGAGGTTGTCATGCGCTTTTTATTTTTGGATGCACAAGCCCTTAATGCAAAGGAACGTCACGTTATATTGCCTCTTGTGATAGCAACCTTTATTATGCAGTCCGTCACATTTATTTCTTTACCATCACAAGTTCGTACAACGCTTATTTCCCTTACAATAAAAGATCATACATATTTTAGGTGCAATTTTTATTGCTTTTTGCACCGATGACAACTTACTTGAAGGATCTTATTCAATCCATAGGTAGATATGGTGGACACTCATGGGAAGAAACTGGGTTTAAGGGTTTTGGATGCACAAGTAGTATCTCTACTTGGTGCGGATTTTTGGCTAGCAAAGATATTGGGCAAGCACCACATGTTGGAGGATCTATAACAATATAACTTCTATGTGAATATGAACAAACATAATTCATTACGTTGTCTTCCTTGTCCAACGTCAACACTTTGACATAAAATACTTAATGGGGGCTCACAATCATAAAAGATGTCCAAGATAGTATATTTGCATGTGAATCTTCTCTTCCCTTATTAAATTTTTCATGAATTGCATCATTGACTAATGCTATGCTTGTTAACCTCCAATAAATTTTACCACTTATACTTTTCTTTATGTAATGTCATTACTTTCCATAAGATTAGCATATGATCTCTTTCATTATTTTCATTGCAAGGAATCACACTTATCATATCCAATGATCTTTATGAAAGTTTTTATTATATCCCTCATGAATATTCATCACTTTGGGACCAAATTCATATCTTGTGCAAATTACCATTACTATTATTAACTCTCAAAAAGATATAAGTGAAGCTTGAGAATTAATGACAAACTACTCCAAAATATATAAGCGAAGATCAATGAGTAGTGAAACAATTAAGTAGCTATGTGAGGACTCTCTCTCATTTAAAAGGTTTCAGACCTTGATATTTTATTCAAACAGCAAGCAAAACAAAGACACAACCAAGTATAGCACACATTATGTGAACAAGTAAAAACTTGGGTTCAATCGAGACTAACCGATAGTTGATGAAGAAAAGTGATGGGATGCCTACCGGGGCGTCCCCAAGCTTGAATGATTGATACTTCTTGGAATATTAACTTGGGGAGCCTTGGGCATCCCCAAGCTTGAACTCTTGTGTCTCGTTAATTCTTCTCATATAATAGTTTCCCTAAGTTTCAAAAACTTCATCCACACAAAACTTGACAAGAACTTGTGAGATATGTTAGTATAAATCCACTCAAAACCTCAACATTCTCTACTGTAGCAAATCACTAAAATTATAATTAAACATTGAATACGAAATGCCTCTGCATATTTAGTACTCCTATCCTCAAATATAATCATTAAACAAGCCAACATATGCAAACAATGCAAACATAACAGCAATCTGCCTAAACAGGACAGTCTGTAAAGGATAATTAAGAATCCATACTTAGATAACTCAAAAAATTATGAAAATTTACCACACTGGAAATAATTTATCAAAGTTTACTGTATCAAAATTTCAAGATTTTATCACATTCTGACATTTCTGGGCAATTTAATCAATAGCAGCAAACTTTCTGTTTTGAAACAGCAACTCATGAACTTGCAAAATAAGCATGGTAAAGGCTATACTTGGAATTTTATTGAACTAAAAGACACAAAATATGATTATTGATAGCAGAAAAAAAATATCAACAGAATAAAATGATGCTCCAAGCAAAACTCATATTATGTGATGAATAAAAATATAGCTCCAAGTGAGGTTACCGATAGTGTTGAAGACGAAAGAGGGGATGCCTTCCGGGGCATCCCCAAGCTTAGTTGCTTGGGTATTCCTTGAATATTACCTTGAGGTGCCTTGGTAATCCCCAATATTAGGGTCTTGCCACTCCTTATTCTCCTCATATCGATATCTCACCGAAAACTTGAAAACTTCAATCACACAAAACTTAACGGAACTTCGTGAGAACGGTTAGTATGATAAAGAATAAACCATCACTTAGGTACTGTCCAAGACAAGATTAAAAATTGTTACCATATAATTCCTACTGTATTCTATCATTTCCACAATTTATTTCTCATAATATAAGCTATGGAAACATTAAAACAAGCAAACTATGCATTAAAAACAGAATCTGTCAAAAACAGAACAGTCTGTAATGATCTGAGCAACTACCATACTTCTGGAACTCTAAAAATTCTGAAAAATTAGGACAATGTCAAAAAATTTCATATAAATACTGTGTAAAAATTTCAGAATTTTTTGACGCTCCAGTAAAATCTGGGAAATTAAACACTGGAGGCAAAAGTTTCTGTTTTTGCACAGAATTGAATCAACAAGTATCCACACTATCCCAAAGGCTTTACTTGGCACTTTATTGAAAGAAAACTTGTAAAACATGATTACTACAGTAGCTTAATCATGTGAACACACTAAAACAGAAAGGATAAATATTGGGTTGCCTCCCAACAAGCGCTTTTGTTTACTGCCTTTTAGCTAGGCATGATGATTTAAATGATGCTCACATAGAAGTAAAGAATTGAAACACAAAGAGAGCATCATGAAGCATATGACTAGCACATTTAAGCCTAACCCACTTCCTATGCATAGGGATTTTGTGAGCAAATAATTTATGTGAGCAAGAATCAACTAGCATAGGAAGGCAAAACAGGCAAGACTTCAAAACTTTCAACATAAAGAGATGAAACTTGATATTATTGAGATATGTAGAACCATATGATCCTCTCTCATAATAATTTTCAGTAGCATCATGAAGAAATTCAACAATATATCTATCACATAAAGCATTCTTTTCATGATCCACAAGCATAGAAATTTTACTACTCTCCACATAAGCAATTTTCATTTCATTCATAATAGTGGGAGCAAACTCAACAAAATAACTATCATGAGATACTTGATTGGCATAATCAATTTGAGCATTAAAATCATGATGAAAAGTTTCATGGTTATTATTATTCCTTATAGCATACATGTCATCACAATAATCATCATAGATAGCAACTTTGTTATCATAGTCAATTGAAACCTCTTCCAAAGTAGTGGAATCATCATTAAATAAAGTTGTGACCTCTCCGAATCCATTTTTATCAATATAATCATCATAAATAGGAGGCATGTTATCATCATAATAAATTTTCTCATCAAAACTTGGGGGACTAAAAATATCATCTTCATCACACATAACATCCCCAAGCTTGTAGCTTTGCATATCATTAGCATCATGGGTATTCAAAGAATTCATATTAACAACATTGCAATCATGCTCATCATTCAAAGATTTTATGCCAAACATTTCATTGAATTCTTCTTCTATCAGAATCCTTATTTTCAAGAAAGACATGATAAAGACGAATAATATGAGGCAACCTCAATTCCATTTTTTGTAGTTTTCTTTAATAAACCAAACTAGTGATAAAGCAAGAAACTAAAAGATTCGATTGCAAGATTTAAAGATATACCTTCAAGCACTCACCTCCCCGGCAACGGCGCCAGAAAAGAGCTTGATGTCTACTACACAACTTATTCTTGTAGACTCGTGTTGGGCCTCCAAGCGCAGAGTTTTGTAGGACAGTAGCAATTTTCCCTCAAGTGGATGACCTAAGGTTTATCAATCTATGGGAGGCGTAGGTTGAAGATGGTATCTCTCAAACAACCCTGCAACCAAATACAAGAAATCTCTTGTGTCCCCAACACACCCAATACAATGGTAAATTGTATAGGTGCACTAGTTCGGCGAAGAGATGATGATAAAAGTGTAGTATGGATAATAGATATAGGTTTTTGTAATCTGAAAATATAAAAACAGCAAGGTAGCAAATAGTAAACAGGCATAAAAACGGTATTGCAATGCTTAGAAACAAGGCCTAGGGTTCATACTTTCACTAGTGCAATCTCTCAACATTGTTGACATAATTGAATCATATGTAAATCCCTCACGTGCGACAAAGAGTTCACTCCTAAGTCACAAATAGCGGAGAACAAACGAAGAAATTGTTGTAGGGTACGAAACCACCTCAAAGTTATCCTTCCCGATCAATCTTATGAGCCATCCCCATTAATTGTCACGAACATCCCTAGAGTTCGTACTAGAATAACACCTTAAGATACACATCAACCAAAACCCTAATGTCACCTAGGCACTCCAATGTCACCACGAGTACCCGCGGGTTTGATTATACGATATGCATCACACAATCTCAGATTCATCTATTCAAACCAACACAAAGAACTTCAAAGAGTGCCCCAAAGTTTCTACCGGAAAGTCAAGACGAAAACGTGTGCCAACCCTTATGCATAAATCCCCAAGGTCACGGAACCCGCAAGTTGATCACCAAAACATACATCAAGTGACTCAAGTGAATATCCCATTGTCACCACAGATATCCATATGCAAGACATACATCAATTGTTCTCAAATCCTTAAAGACTCAATCCGATAAGAAAACTTCAAAGGGGAAACTCAATTCATCACAAGAAGATAGAGAGGGGAAAACTCCATATGATTCATCTATATCAACAAAGCTCGCGATACATCAATATCGTGCCATCTCAAGAACACGAGAGAGAGAGATCATACACATAGCTACTGGTACAAACCCTCAGCCCCGAGGGTGAACTACTCCCTCCTCGTCATGGAGACCGCCGGGATGATGAAGATGGCCTCCGGTGATGCCTTCCCCCCTCCGGCAGGGTGCCGGAAAAGGGCTGTAGATGGGATCTCTCTGGTACAGAGGCTTGCGGCGGCGTAAAAACTCATCTAGGTTAACTTTCGGGGGTTTCTGAATATATATGAGTTTTCAGCGTTGGAATCACGCGAAACGGAGCCACGTGGGCCCCACGAGGTACCAGGGCGCGCCTGGGGGGGGGGGTGGTGCGCCCTGGTGCCTCGTGGGCACTGGGTGGCCCCCCTCTAGTGGGTCTTGGTGCCAATATTTTTTATTTGTCCAATAAAAAATCTCCAAAAAGTTTCAGCTCATTTGGAAAACTTTCATTTCTGCACAAAAAACCAACACCACGGTGGTTCTGCTGAAAACAGCGTCAGTCCGGGTTAGTTCTAATCAAATCATACCAAAACCATATAGAATTGTTATAAATATGGCATGAATACTTCATAAATTATAGATACGTTGGAGACGTATCAAGGAGCTCGTATCACCACAACATCTAAGGTGTGGTAGCACGTGATATTCTTATAGACGAGAGAATATTAGGTGCTCCTGCATCTTAGATGCTACGGTGATACGAGCTTCGAGGCCGTTGGATCTGGGATCCAATGGCATCTGAGTAGTTTTTGTACTAATTGTGTGCAATTCCCAAACTCATTAATGTTTTTTTGCAAAAATATTCAGACCTCATGTGAGTCGTTGGATCTGAGATCTAACGGCACACAAGAACTCATATCACCATATAGCATCTAAGGTGGGAGCACCTGATATTCTCCCAGGGGGGTGGGGGCACAACCCATCGGTGTTTGGGAGGGTGGGGCCAAATGTTTAAAATATATAATCTAAACCCTCCTAAAAAAAGACCTTCACAATTTTATCTAAGGTTGGGGGTAACTAGGGGGTTACCCCCCTGACAATCTACATGGCTCTGCCTATGCAAGAGGCGTAGAGCGAGCGTCTATGTGTGAGAGAGATGACGCGAGGTCAATCGAGTCATATATAGAGGGAGAGATCGAGTTAGTGTGGGCTAGCATACACTCGAATGAGAAAGACGATATAGAGAGATATCGTTCGACGAAGCTGTAGTGAGGGCTGGAGGGAGATAGTTACCGAGAGAGTGGCCTAGATAGACTTTGTATTTGTGTGCGCGGTGTGCATGGAGTTTTTTTTACAGAGGCAACGTATGTGTCTAGAGGGAGAGAGGGAGGGCAATAGAGAGGGAGAGAGAGAGAGAGAGAGAGCTCATCATGGAGGGCCCGATGATGTTGTGTGTGAGAAATACATTTGTTGAGAGCATGAGGGCGGGTGTGAGATAAATGGAGATCGAAACATGAAGAGAAATAATGAGCGTGTGTCGGATACCAATAGCTGTATTAACAAAGAGATGAAGATCGATCGATATAGGAAATATGTGTGGTGAAGGGGGGTGGGGGGGGGATGGACAGACCTAAACACAACATTTGAGTGTACATAGTAGTAGACTTAATATTCACGTTTCAGTTTAGTGTACATTGTAAACATTGAATTGAGGACCATGTATGGCTTACATTTTATTTTTTAATTCATGCCATACATGCATGGATTAGAAAAGTAGATGCACTATATTGACTTGTTTGTTGTTGTATTTGTGTGTGTGTGGTCATATGCTTAAATACATATAAAGTTTTCTCACCACCATACCATTCATCTTTTAAATTTGAATTTGCATTAAATAAACCTAGTGTGGATACCATGAAATGTGAAATCCACGTTGAGATCACTATATCACAAACTCACTCTAATTCCAAAACTCGTCATAAATCAATTACCGTCCCTTTTGGAATGACCAATTATTTGCAAGGAAAATACGGGCATTGTAATACATATATATTCGTTCGCCAATTTTAAAAAAGATTCCTTTCGCATTCTCGAATGGTAGCACCCGACGGCGTACCAGCCAGACCGGGCTCGTGTCGTGGTGGTGGCGTGCGTGGTACGCTAGCCAACCCCAACCAAAAGAACCGCGATAAAACTTCGTGCCTCCACTCGAGCCTCCACGTTTCAAATCGAAATATCTGGCGGCCTGAATTCTAGCCCTGTGAAATTCCCCTTATGTCCCCGGTCCATAATGACTACTCCTACTACTACCGATGAACACTGGAGGGATGCTTTAGTAACTAGCCCACGTTACCTACCATGCCGAGCACGTTCAAGCCCCTCGGTCGCCACTACCCAAGGTCACCCGTCAACTCCATTGCCTACTACACTAGGATGAGTATAGAATGGAGCTTTGTTTGTTCATGCCTACTACTTCCGTCCTGGTTTATTGGTCCTCTTCGCATTTTGTGCTAAATTTTGAGCTTACATTTAACTAACAAAATGTTAATGCATGTAACAAAAAATAATATCACTGGAAACTATGTTCAAATACGAGTTGAACGACATAATTTTTGGTGACATGCATTATTATTAGAGTATGATGCAATGCACTGGTACGCAAGGAGTATCTTTTTACTCTGCATATATAATTTGTTTGAAGTCTAACTAAGCAGTGTTTGACCAAATTCTATCTTAAAAAAATGAACATCTACTACAACACTAAAGATGTATCGCCTGAAAGTTTATTTCATGATGCATGTAATGATATTGTTTCGAATCCTGGTTTTTAAATTCCAGAAAATCCAAAACTCACCTGAAATTCATGAAACTGCGCATGGTCTCGTGATACGGCACAAATAGGCTGTGGTAATTTTTTTGTTCAATTTGAGACAAGCTGCTTATGAAAAGTTGCACACATGAACATCCAAGGTATTTTGGAACAAAGAGCTGTCACGTTAATGCGAATGGTTCACTATTGTATTCAAACCGTGGGCGTTAGACTAGCGTGCCACCACGCGTCCCGCTTCTCATAGGCAGGTGCCGTCCGAGCAAGCGTGTGAGTCGACGCGAGGCATGTGAGCAGGCCGCTGTGCAGATTCACCGGGAGGCGAGCCCTTTGACCAGCCTCCGCCACCCACCTTCATCCCAACCACACCCACTTTTAATGGCGCCCGCGCCGCAGTTTAAATCACCGCCTCACTCCCCGCTCTCGCTACAATCTTCTCTCTGCCTCTCCGATTCTCCTGTCGTCTGCCTCCAATCAGCCTGACCTCGCTGTACGCCATGGCGCATCACGATGGGCTGCCCCTAGTCTTCCAGTTTCTTGAGGAAGACCCTAATGAGGTTTCGGGCGAGCTTGACCTGGCCGTGCGGGAAGTCGCCGCGTCTGCCCCCGCGCCCGTTGCAGCTCCCGTCGCCGCGCCAGTGCCAGTGCCCATCCCCGTTGCATTGATGGGCTGGGAGGCGCACACTGTCGCCCAGCTTGAAGCCGCGGGGATCCACGAGGTCCCCGCTGACTTGCACGCGCCCGTGCACCTACCAGCGCGTACGTCACTGCACGTGCCCGTGCACACGAATCTCTCCACCGCGCCATTGCTAGCGCCTGTCCCCGTGCCGGTGCCAGTGCCCCCCTCAGCGGCATCGGTCACCGCCGCCGACCGCTTCCTTGCAGTGACGCCAGTCGCCGCCTCCCGCCGATTGACTAGCTCCTGGAGACCGAAGTCCAGAACATACTGGCCTTCCTTGAAGCTTGGGCCAATGTCCAGGAGTATGCCAACGCCGGCGCAAGACGCCGCCGTCGCCACCGGCCAGTGGCCCAATGGCACACAGGGCACGGCAGAGGAGCCGCTTCCTGCCGCAAGACGCACCCGCCGCCGCTGCAATTAGTATTAATCATTTATTTTTGTAGTTCGATCGTGGTATGAATGTAAAGTCACAGTCAGACTGAATGAAATCTATGGTTTGATCGATTGAGTGTTCTGCTAGAGCCCTATCAAATTAAATAAAAAAAGTCATTAAGCGACATGTATTCCTTCTCATCGCAAACATTTCATATTAAATACTGATACGTCTCCAACGTATCTATCATTTTTGATTGTTCCATGCTATTATAATATCAATCTTGGATGTTTTATATGCAATTATATGCCATTATATATCATTTTTTGGGACTAACCCATTAACCCAGTGCCCAGTGCCAGTTGTTGTTTTCTGCTTGTTTTTGCCTTTTCAGAAAATCAATATCAAAAAGTGTCCAAACGAGAAAAAAACTTTGGATTAATTTTTTTTGGACCAGAAGAGACCCACGAAGCTTCGGGAGAAGACCAGAAGAGCCACGAGGAGGCGGCAAGCCTAGAGGGCGCGCCCACCAGGCTTGTGGGCCCCTCGTGGCACCTCTTGACCTAATTCCAGCGCTATAAATTCCCAAATATTCCCAAACCAATAGAGAGACAGAAGAGAAAACCTTTCCGCCGCCGCAATCCTCTGTTCTTCCGCGATCCCATCTGGAGGCCTTTTCCGGTACTCTGCCGGAGGGGGAATCGATCACGGAGGGCTTCTACATCAACCTTGCTGCCCTTCCAATGATGTGTGAGTAGTTTACCACAGACCTACGGGTCCATAGCTAGTAGCTAGATGGCTTCTTCTCTCTCTTTGATCTTCAATACCATGTTCTCCTCGATGTTCTTGGAGTTCTATCCGATGTAATCTTCTTTTGCAGTGTGTTTGTTGGGATACGATGAATTGTGAGTTTTTGATTAGATTATTCATGAGAAGTATTTGAGTCTTCTCTGAAATCTTTTATGCATGATTATTATAGCTTTGTATTTCTCTCCGATCTATCAATTTGGTTTGGCCTACTAGATTGATTTGTCTTGCAATGGGAGAGGTGCTTTGTGATGGGTTCAATCTTGCGGTGCTCAATCCCAGTGACAGAAGGGGACATGACACGTATTTGTATTGTTGCCATTAAGGATAAAAAGATGGGGTTTAATCATATTGCTTGAGTTTACTTTGTCTACATAATGTCATCTTGCTTAAGGCGTTACTCTGTTTCATACTTAATACCCTAGATGCATGCTGGATAGCGGTCGATGGGTGGAGAAATAGTAGTAGATGCAGGCAGGAGTCGGTCTACTTGTCTCGGACGTGATGCCTATATACATGATCATTTCCATGAATCCGTCATAATTATTTGCTTTTCTATCAATTGCCCAACAATAATTTGTTTACCCACCGTATGCTATGTGTTCGAGAGAGAAGCGTCTAGTGAAAACTATGGTCCCCGGTCTACTTTATCATATATAAAAAACCTAAAAATACCTTGCTGCAATTTATTTACTTTTATTTTAATTAGTATTTTAGTTTATCTATTGATCTCTATAAGATTTAATCCTTGCAAATAACCGCTAAGAGGATTGACAACCCTCTTATTTGCGTTGGGTGCAAGTGTTTGCTCTTGTGTGTGCAGGTGCGCTTAACGGAATTTTGCTTGGTTCTCCTACTGGATTGATAACCTTGGTTCTTAACTGAGGGAAATACTTATCTCTACTATACTGCATCATCCTCCCCTCTTTGGGGAAATACCAACGCAGACTACAAGTAGCAAATACCTGCGTCAATTCCAAATACTTGTAGGGCACGAGCAGGTCCCTTCGAGCACTAGGCGATACATACATTTATCCACGCATTTAATTATTACTACTAGTTAAATACGCCACGGGTGCCTGAACTTGTCCTTCACGGTCACTTTTTTTCCTATACTAGTAAAATAGTACTAGTAGGTGAAACTGATACCGTAACTTGTGAACGCGTCCAGATACGGTCGACGGCATTGGGCATCTGCCCCGGGTGGTGCGCCATGTTTAATGCTCGCGCGTTCTTCGTGTTTGCCCGTGCGTCTAAACGTAGAAGGGGAGGAGGGAGAGAGAGCAGACATGGGACACTCCAGTAAGTGGCTCAACGAAGGGGAGTAGTACGTGCTGACAAGCCGGTCCCACTAATGTACTGAAAGTAATATAAAAACATGTTATCCATTAAAGATACAACAAACACGACAATCCATTTCTGAGTCCAGGCTCATCTTCACCCACGCCGAAGAACAAAATGAAAACAAATACTAGAAAAATTCAAAAAATTCCAATTTTTTTTGCATGGTAGACAATTTGGTGCGTGATGTCCGCTCCAAATTTCATATCATTTGGACATCTGAGTAGCTCTCGGCAAAAAAGACAGATTTGGGGTCCTTTAAATAGTGTACTATTCATGTACTATTCTGCCCCAATTTGTCTTTTTTGCTGAGAGCTACTAAGATGTTCAAATGCTCTTAAAATTGGAGCGGACCTCACGCAACGAATTATCTAGCATGCACAAAAAATTTGGATTTTTTAAACTTTTTTTCAATTTTTTTTTCAATTTTTTTTTGAATTTTTTGTGATTTTTTTGAATTTTTTTGAACTTTTTGTGAATTTTTTCTTGACCGGGTGCAGATGAGCCTAGGCACCGAATCGCTGATGTGTGCCTGGAAGGGCCTGGTCGCCTGTTCAATCCTCGTCCTTTTTATTTTTAATTTATATGGGTCCAAAATTGTTCCATGACAGGTGGGTCCCCCGGTGTAGTTTGTAGCATTTTAATTTATGGGGCGAAATTTGTTCCATTACAGGTGGACCCCCGGTGTGTAGTTTGTAGGTTGTTTGTAATAATTAAAGAAAACACGAGAGTTTTTTTTTGCAAAAATACCATGGTGCGACGGGAAAGGTGAGAAAGAGCGTGCGAGAGAACGGTCACAGAGCTAGAGGGAAATAATTGGGGGAGGGGCACGGCCGCAGGGGGCAACGGTGTTTGGAGTGGCTGTGGGCCAAATGCTAGAAAAAAAGTAACCTAAACCCTCTGAAATAAATGCCTTCACAAATGAATCCAAGGATGGAGGCATAGTCCCTCTGGCAATGTAAATATCTCCGGCCCTGCGAGAGATGGAGAGGTAGCATCTATGTGTGGGAGAGACGGCGTGAGAAAGCGAGGTCAATCGAGACATAGATAGACAGGGAGATAGGGTGAGTGTGGGCCGACATTCGGTCAAAAGAGAGATATGCTCTGGAGAGATATCGTGCGATCGAGCTTTTGGGGAGGGTGAGGGCTGTAAGGGGGATCTTGAGAAATTGACCTACATAGACAATGTGCGTGACAAAGTATACAGAGTGTGGATCGAGGCCCAGGAAGGGAGATATATCGTTTGTGTGTGAGAGAAAGCAAGGTCAATCGAGACATAGATAAAGAGAGAGAGATTGAGCGAGTGTGGGCCACCATGTGGTCGAAAGAGTGAGAAGTACAGGTTGGAGAGAGTGACCTAGATAGATAATGTGCGTGAGAGAGTATATACAATAAGTCGAACTAGGCCCAAACAAGGAGATGTATCGTTTGTGTGTGAGAGAGAAAGCAAGGTCAATCGAGACATACATAAAGAGAGAGGGAGAGATTGAGCGAGTGTGGGCCGCCAAATGGTCGAAAGAGTGAGACGATTTGGTGAGAGTGACCTAGATAGATAATCTACGTGACAGAGTATGGAGTGTGTCGATCGAGGCCGAAACTGGGAAATATAACGTTTGTGTGTGAGAGAAAGCGAGGTTAATCGAGACTTAGATAAAGAGAGAGAGAGAAAGATTGAGTGAGTGTGGGCCGCCGTGCGGTCGAAAGAGTGAGACGGTGTGGAGATAGTGACCTAGATAGACAACGTGCGTGCATGTGCGCGAGAGGGGGGTCTAGAGAGCCAATGTATGTATCTAGCGAGAGGGTGGGAGGGAGAGAGAGAGAGCTCGGCATGGAGTGCAATGGCGGGTGTGTGAGAGAAATATGTTTGTTGAGAGAGTGGGAGAAAGGGGTTTGTGTATTTGAGAAAATTAGAGATCGAAACATGGAGAGAAAGAATGAGCGGGTGTCGGAAACCAATAGCTCTATAAGGTGGTTAAGAATGGAAGATTGATCGATAGAGGAAGTATGTAGTGTGTGTGTCGGGGGGGGGGGCTGAACACAACATTTGAATGTAGATAGTAATAGACTTAATATTGACATTTCAATTTAGTGCACATTGTAAAATTTGAATTGAGGACCATGCATATGGCTTCTGTAATTATTTCGAATTCGTGCCATACATGCATGGTTTGGAAAAGTTGATGCACTAATATTGACTCGATTTTCATGGTATTTTGTATGTGTGTGGTCATATGCTTGAATACATCCAAAGTTTTCTCACCACCATAGTGTTAATCTTATACATATGAATTTGCATTCAAAAACTTAGCGTGGATACCATGAAATGCGAAATCCTCGTTAGAATTGGAGATCGCTATGTCACAAACACACTCTAATTCAAAGAACTCATCATTAATTAATTACTAGTATGTCGTTTCGAAGGACTATTTATTTGCAAGGAAAACACGGGCATGGTAATACATACAGATTCGTTTGCCAATGAAAAAAAGATTCATTTGCATTCTCAAATGTAGGCGCACCAGGTAGACCACGGTTGTGTCGTGGTGGTGGCGTGAGTCGTACGGACATTATAAACTTCGCACCTCCACATTTTGGATTGAAATATCTGGTGGCCCGAATTCCAGCCCTGCAAAATCCCCCTTCTCCCCTGCCCCCTTCCGCGCCCAGAGCGCTCAAATCCCTAATTCGCCGCCACCCAAGCAAAATTCGAATCGCCCCTCATCTCGTCTCGTTCCCGACCTCCGTACCGGACGACGACGACGAAGACGACGGTCGCGCTGCACCACCGCACCGGAGCTGCCTCATCTATGCCCTCGTCCACCACATTGGGTGGTCCACCGACAACGTCGGCCGCTGCAGCCGACGTGCTTCACAGACACCGACTTCCACCGCATCAGGTCTGCTTCACTGACACCGTCTTTCACCTTACCGGGGCTACTTCACCAAGCACATCGTCGCACCTCCACCCCCCCGCTGGTGCTTCACCAATGGCCTCGTCGACCACATCGTAGCGCTCCGCCGCTGCTCAAGATCTGCTTACGTAGGCGGCCAGCCAACGCAAGCGCATCACCCTCAACGGCTTTGAAGTGACCCGCACTCTAGGCGAGTATGCCCAAACGTCGGCCCGAACTAGGTATCCACATATCACTGCGCTGTGCACTGTTCCGACGATGCTTGGATATCCTTTTACTGCTCTCTTAGCTTATACGCCTATGCAACTCTGACTTCAACTCTTATTTGTTCTGGAGCTATCATCTGAAACAAGCAAAATCATTTTTCAGCGAAGCATGACGGCGCTACGGGATCTGATACACATCCTGCACGCTCGTATAACCGTGTAAGTACCTGTCCTCCGGTACAACAGCAAGGTCGATTCCTCTCATTAGAATAACCATTTGCCGTGCCAAAAATGTAGAGGGGGAAGGAAGGAGTACACGGCCTGCACATCCAGGCAAGTGGTAACATGGATTTCTTCATGGAACATCCCAAGCACAAGCAGAGCTGCAGTGAGCCTGTACAACGAGCTAGCGTAAGTCCCTGCATTTCATTTAATTCGTACTGGCCTACGTGTATGATTAGGGTAGTGAAATGTATTCCAGTGGCGCTTTTGATTTATCCACATAATGGTTGAATTGCTTGTTTCTATGAACTGAGTTGGCTAATAATGAGAACGATGTCAGTCTTTTCATCAAATTGTAGATTGCTTAGATCTCGATAGGCCAAATATAATCGCATGAATTATACAGTAAAAGCCAGTGTGGTGTGTATTGCTACAACTAGTCTGACAACCTATCCTCATATAATATAACAAGGTCGCACTACCCTATAAGATTAACCATTCGACTTACCAAAATGCAGTGTGGGAAGGAAGGAGTATTGGGACTGCGTATCCAAGCAAGTGATGTCATGGACTCCTTCGTAGAACCTCGTAAGCGAAAAAGAAGTTGCAGTGTGCCTGTACAAAGAGCTAGCGTAAGTTCAGTTACCTGCTTCTCGGAATTTTAGTTAGCCACTGATTAAAAAATTGTTCAATTACCTTGCTTGCCTTAATTTAGTTTGCTACTGATTACGTAATGCCATAGCCTGTTAATCCTATTATAGACTGCGCCTATCTATGTGTTTGTTACTTACTGTTTATAGAACTACTTGTGCCTGAACTTCAATAGCTACTTAAGCACGTAGATAGCTGGTCATATCTACTTCTAGGGTGCAACAAAATTCATGTGTAATTTACCTTTTGATACCCTGTTTGTTTATCTTGTTTGCTGTTATGACTTCTAGCACTAGTAATGTTTGCATGTTCATGGAGAGACAACTGTCAGGTTTATATGAGGGACACCGTCTTTTTAACTTATATATATGTGTCAGAATCATTTTGCTTACATGAATGAAATTTAGAGATGTATGTGTTGCTGGTAAACTCTACCGACTTGTTACTTTAATACGTTGCCAAAAACTTGTTAGTTTTACTAGTTCATGTGTAATTAAATACGTTGCCAAAACTGGTTAGTTTTACTAGTTTGGTGTTAGTTTCTTGTGGCTCTTGCAACACTTTATTTATGCTTGCTAACTATCAAGTTTTCAGGATCCAATTGAAACTCCGATGGCACAACAGGTATGTTCTGAAAAACTTCCTTGTTTAACTGGTTTGCTGCTGTAACTTATTGCTCTAATCATGTTACCAACTTCAACTTCTCAGGATCCAATTGGAACTCCAATTGCACAGCAGGTACATTTTCGAAAACTTATTTGTGTAATAGGTTTGCTGCTGTAACTTGTTGCTCTAATCAAGTTACTGACTACTCAACTTTTCAGGATCCAAGAGAAACTCCAATGGCACAACAAGTCCCTTTTGTAAAACTTGTTTGTTTAACTGCTTTGCTGCTGCAACTGGTTGCTCTAATGATGTTAATAACTTATACTTTTTAGCATCCAATCACAACTCTTTAAATCCTTGTTTGTTTAACTGGGTTGCTTTTCTAACTCCCAGTTGAGATGTTCTGCTAACTTCAACTTTTCCGAATCCAATCGAAAATGTAATGGCAAAACAGGTTAGCCCAAGATCAAAGAGCGAGGTCCCCATGGACGTTGGATCATCCCAGAGCAGTGGCACCGGCCCAATCGTGCATCGTGAATTGCCAACTGATGATGCTCTAGAGGCTAAACTATTGGTAGAAAGAGAGTCTGCTTCTGCACTTAGAGATGAAGTTGACATGTTGAGGAAGCAAACAGCACAATCAGAAGTAGTACTCACGAAAACCATTAAATATTTGGTGGATTTCACAACGAAGCAAGCTAAGACTGACCGCATTGTTAAGGTCCTAGAGGAAAAAAGGAAATTAAAATCCCACTTGGTAAATCATAGGTGAAATGTTTTTTCCATCGTTGAATTACCTTTGTGTTGTTTGTTCATGTAATAGATTGGAACCATTTGTTTTAGAGATCATGTAATAATTGTTTTTTGGTCTGTATTTTTTTAGCACGAGTCTGTAATAATTGGTAAGAACATGAGACATTTCATTTTTGTTGTTGAGGCAAAGACATTTCATGTTGTTTGCTATGCCAGTCCTACAAAATATGCTAATCGGGCTGATTGTGCATTCAGCAAAAATAGTAGTATAGATTGGCCTTAAGTGGCACACGCATCTAAAAAGGCCAAGATGTTGTACTAGCTTTGGTACAAAAAATGTGCCCTTCTAGCCAAAAATAGTACAGCGGCCTGGCTTATGTATGTTAGTTCATATTATTGATCCATATACTCTATATGTGGTCATATGTCTATTAGTTTTCTGTATTATTGGTTGGTTGGCTCAGTATTTTGAATTTTGAGACATCGCTTGGCTTCTGAAATTCATATCTAAATGGGAGTACACTATATGCTGCTTGTGTCATACATGTTACAATTGAGTTGAACATAAAGTTGTTTCAAATATTTGTATTCACCTTAAACTTGATTCAACCTTCTGAATTCGAGTATCATGGCATTTGTAAATCATATTCATATATAAAGGTGGAATACATCTTTGTTGTGCTTTTGAAGATATGTAAAAAACATAGAATGATTTATAAAGATTTGTAATTGAATACAAAATGGGTTCGAATTTAGTTGCCAGGGTAAACGTGAATGCTTATTCTCCCAAGATTCGAAAGAAGCGGCAAAACACCCACTCCCACGTCGACTGCCTGAAACCAGTGTTTGGGAGATGGAAATTACTGTCTACCCCTGACACGCACAACCTATCGGCCCGATTTCCACTGCACTAATAGGGGTAGGTTTGTAACTTCACTCAGACATGACACAACCGCCTCTCACCCCATTCAGACACGGTGGGCGCCAAACGTGGGCGGCAAAACACATTTGATTCAAGCTCGTCCCAAAGACCTCTCTCTCCCCCTCCATTTCCCCATTCATACACGGTGGGCGGCAAAACAAACTCTCCTCGGCCGAAATCGATCTAGGCAAATATTTTAAGTAGGGGCAGGTTTGTAACTTCACTCATACGTGACACAACCGCCCTACTTGTCAGCCCCGTTCATACACCGTGGGCGCCAACCGTGGGCGCCAAAACACCCTCTCCTCGCCCGAAATCGCTCTCAGCAAATATTGGGGAGATGCGAGATTACCGTCCTATCCCCAACCGACGAGACGACCAAAATTTTAAACGGGGGCTAAGTTGGTAACTTCCCCACATTTCAGACAAGCGCGTCCCAAAGACATGGTTCCCCTGACCCCTCTCCCTCCATTTCCCATTCATACACCGTCGGCGCCAGAACACCATCTCCACACCACCCTCCTCCGTCCGCCACCCCATCCATCGCCGCTCTCCTCCACCATGCCGGAGCGCCTACCCAGACCACGTCGTCCGCTACAAGAGATCGACGTTCCTCATCCACGGCGCCAGACCAGGAGCCTTGCATCCCGTCCTCTCGCTTCATCCACGCCGTCGTCCACCTTGCCGGGGCCGCTCCGATGACCTTCTCGTCCACCGCAACGGGACTTATACCCCGATGCCTTCGTCTACCATCGCAGATCTGCTTCCACGCCGCCGACAACCATCGCACTCCCGATGCCTACACGGCACCGCAAGAGAGGTGCTACTCTTTCATATCTGCTCAACTTTTTGATCTCAACCAGAAAATAGATCATCACTTGTTTACTGTACTTTCTTTTCAGCTCTTAGAATCTTAGTTGTTAGTTCAACGCAAACATTGGTTGCTAACTAGCCTTTGTGCGGTTTGCAGCTTCAGATCTGCCATGGCACATTCATAATAGGGTTTAATTGATCATGCTTAGGGTTTCCCCCCTTTTATGATCACTATTCGATCAGCCTACGTGCTTCATGTCATAATAGCACTGCTCCACCCATCAAGCTAAACAAGCTTAGTTGTTCAAATACGAATTTGATATGATGCTATTAGTAAAACAGAGTCGTTTAATTGGTTAGCTAAGTATTCCTAATTTAATTTCGAAATGCATGTGCGCCACTGGGGTGGATCTACAGGGTGGCCAGCATGGGCCGCTGCCCACCCTGGGATTTTGGGTCGGCCTGTATACCATAAGAGATTAGAACATGGTCAGCCAGCCAATGCCTTTGCTAATTGCTAAAAAAACAAAAAAAACCAATGCCTCCAGACCACAATTCCCCTCTGTTCTGCTCCGCTTCCGATCTCTACTCGCCGCCAGCCGCCTGCCTCGCTGGCGACTTGCCGTCGCCGGACACCATGACTTTAGGAGGAGACGCCGGACTAACAGGAGGTCAGGAGCCGCTCGCCCAACAGCGTCACCGCTGCCCGGCCGCGCCGGCGTGCCCAGCTTCCCAGTTGTAACACCCCTGGGTAGTGCACTACAGTAATCCCTCATGATTAAGCCAAGTCACTTTGTTATGCAAAGCTTAATCATCTTTGATTCATATCTCGTTTCAAATTCCACCACTGAAATCAATTCAAATCATAAGTGAAATTTGAAGTTGCTCAAAAATTGCTGGAAAATAGTTCATCATTTAGAAAATATTCCAAAACAAAATCTTGTTCAGGAAAACAACATCACCTATTTGCTAAAATGGGTTAGAGCATTTAAAACAGTGCAAAAACAGCAATTTAAATGCCTTTTCACTTATGGAAAATTCAAATGAATTCAAATGGCCTCCAAACTTTTTGGGGCAGTGCACAATATTCCCTACTATTTGTTTTGGCCAGCTCCATATTTTTGCAAAGTCATTTGTTGGCTAAAATTAAATGCAAAAGGGTGCTGGAAAAATGAAACAGAAAAAGAAAGGGAAAAGGCCTTAAGGATACTGTACAAACGGGCTTAAGTTCAAATAGTGCCAGCCCAGCCCACCTCCCTCTTTCTCCCTCCTCCCGCTCTCTCTCTCTCTCTGCGCGTGTCAACGCCGCGCGCGCCCGACGCCGGCGATGCGTCCGCGTCGGCCATCCCCGCAGCCGTCGCCACCGCGGAGCGGATAAGAATGTCGCCCGCAGCTCCCTGGCAAACCCTAGCCACTTTTCTCCCTCTCTCCCTCACTCGCTCGCCCTCTCTCTCTCACGCCCGAGCGCTGCCGTCGCCGTTGTCGTCGATCCCGCGGGCTCCGACCACCTCCCGCCTCGCCACCGTGCCATAGAGCTCCGCCCGCGTCCGCTACGTCGTCTGCGGCAACGAGCCGAAGCCGGGAGCCACCGTAGCGTCGACCACGCCGTCATCTTCTTCCTCGGGCACCCGGGATCGCCGCCGCCGTACATCGCCGTCGAGCCTCCCCTGAGCCCGCTTTGCGCATCTGCAGGACTGCGGTGAGCATCCGCGTCGATCCTCTCTCTCCCCTGCCTCTCTTCGCGCGCGTAGATGCTGTTCCCGCCATGGCCGAACGCGTTGCCGCCGACGAGCTCGCCGCCGTGGCCTTAGTCGCTGTCACGCGCGGCCGAGCATCGCATCGAGCTCCTGGAGCTCCCAGGAGCCCAATGCGCGCAAGCACGCTCCTCCCCGAGCACCGTAGCAGCCTAGCCGAGATCGCCCGAACGCGCCGCCGCCTCCGCCACTCGTTGTCGCCGTTTCCGGCCACCCCAGCCCGCGCGACCACCGTAGATCGATGCGCCTCACTCCACACGCTCGAACGCGCCCTCGCGCGCGCTAAATGGCCGCGCGTAGCCGTTTTTCGATGACCCCCGAGGCCCTCCGCCGCGTTTGGAGGTCGCCGGCGACGAGCCGCCGGCCACCGCCGAGCTGGCAGCCACGTGGGCACCTCCCGGGTCACTGCCAATGGGCCCAGGGGCCCCAGTTGACTGGGTTGACCAGTCAACCCTGCTGACTGGGCACCGCAGTGCCATTGACATGCGGGCCCCACCACTAATTTAGTTGGTTTTATAAATTAAAATTAATCTAATAGTTAATTAGACACGGACAAATGGGGCCCACTCCCTAATTAACCTCTGTTAGTTTAATTTAACCCTGTTTAACCCCTCTGTGTATGACAAGTGGGACCCAGCGGTCAGGTTTGACCTGAACCGGCTGGGTTGACCGATGACGTCATCCTGACGTCATAAGTTACTGTTCTGGATAACTAGCAAAGTGGCCCGCTCGATGCGCGGGCTAGAATTTTATAAAGTTCAATGATGAGAACATATTATTTGATCTGTCTAAAAAAACTGAAACAAAATGTGATGACATTTCAAATCTAATACTTTTGCGAACATAGTTTTCTCTTAGGTATGTTTGATTTTTTTTTTGATATATAGATATATGTGTTATCCATTTATCATTTACCTGCTAATTATGCATACCGTACTAACATTTTTTTATGACCTGTCGCATCGCATACATTATATTTGTGTTATTTTTCTTGCATTTTTATCATGTTGGTTTGTTATTTTTGTTTACATAATAATTTAATAGTTCTCATTGTTTTCGTGTAGGCATAGGTAAGTTTGCTATCGATGTGTTCCTGCAAAAAATATTATTAATTGTAATTTAATGATTTCTTACTGTAAGTGTTTTTCAGTTTGGTATATAAAGTTATAGTGTATTTAAATATTATACATATCCATTAAAATTGTCGTGTTAGATTTTTTTCTTTGACGTGCAATAAGCAGTAAGCAGAACCAATGTTAGCTCGGCTAGATTTTGGCGTATATGTACAGAGGATGGCAACAGCAAAGGGATGCCACATGGGAGAGAGCTATGGTATGACGGTGAAAACACATGGTCAGCCAGAAGAGAGGCTCAATCGATCTCACTGGTGGCCCCATCGCCGGGCAAGCTACTGCAAAGCCATAGAGACGATGGCTGGCTGTCGTGGGGGTATATGGAAGAGACATCGGTGTGATGTTTTTACCCTTGCTGCTACGGTTTGTTTTGGGGCATTTTTTCGATTGGGCACATTATGCAGTCTGGGTGTGGCGGTGGATAGGATTTGTGAAATTGGTTGGTCAAGATTTATTAATGGAAATTATCTTTAGAAATCAACGGTTAGATGTTGGGATTTTTTAAAGTATTTTTCTATTTTTTGGTTAGCCCTTAATGTACTCTTAATATATAATAGGTACGTATCAAGTTACTTAGTAGTTAGTCCCCACCTTTTAGTTTTTATATACTTCCTTATTTTTCTTTGTCTACTTTTTGGCACACCAGAAAATTACTTATTCGGGAATTTTTGGCACACCAGAAATTGTGTACTTCTGAGAAATTTTATTTCTTATTTACGTTCTATTTTATGTTGTTAGCTTTTTTATCATTTTTCATTTACGGTGTATCTCGTGTAGATTATCAATGCATGCACATCCTTGCATCCGTAATTAGATGAATGGTTGTGAGACACGTGTAAGAGATACAACTTGTGCCTATCTTAGATTCGGAAAACGTTGCGTGCGACATGAAAATATAGGACAAATTGATTTGTCTATCGTACTCACACATGCAAGAAGTTAAGTTGATTATTGCTTGAGGTGTAATGAGAGCATACATATGTTGGCTGCACTAAAAGGTTTGCAGCTTTAGACGATCCTCAATATACCCAGTGTATGGATCATCGCTACTTCTGATCGGAGAAAGTATAGAAGAATTATTGCTCAAACTTGCTTGGCCCATAGATGATACTAACATAAATCTATGCATGGATGATTGATCTATCCGTCCATGGATGTAACATGACACGTGTGGCCTAGAATAATGGGTAAGAGTCAAAGACGGAATATTCCCAGCATATTGCAATGGTGGATAAATTTACCAATTAGGTCTTGGTTTGGTCGCTTCACTTCACATTGGTGGAAGAGACGCTGTAGCGCTCAATAGGGAATATATCCGGAGGAACTATAGCGTAACAACATGACCAGAGGACTTGATCGAGTTATTGTAATTTTTTATCATGCGTCCATATATCTAAGTAAGAATGCATGTAGCATATAAAGAGGCATTACTCCAAAATAGGGTAGCACACTGTCTGCCCAATTATGCTCGTACGGCCCGTAGCACCGCTTGTTGGTTGCAACGTGGTCCGGATTTTATTTCTAATCTTGTACTGGCCGATTGTAACCCTATGGACATTGAATAAATCTCCCTATTTACCGCAAAAAAGAAAATTTAGTCCACATCCTGTCTAGCGGCAATGCATGTATATATTTTCTTTAAGCATCCATATAAGCATGTATGCATGTACGCATATAGAAAGGAATATGCCCACGTCATGCAAGCATGTAGCTTTGTTTTTTCAAGAAAAGTCCTATGCATGCACGTCACCATGCAGGTTTTATATTTTTTCTGAAAGAAGTCCTACTCCTATGCATGCACGTAAGGTCACGCTATATTTTTAAATCTCAGAACTGCACGTAATTCTTATTGTAGGATGGAGCCGCACGTACAGGCTAAGGATAGCTGCAGTTTTTTTTTCTTTTTGAGATGAAGCGCTCTTAGATCCAATCCATTAATTACGTCTTTTAAGTTATGGGTCCACCAAATCAACGACCAGATGTTTCTAATTATTGTGGTAATTTCTAGATTATTTTCTTTTTTCTGATTAACCCGTCAAGCACTTGGTTGTGAGACACGTGTAAGAGATACAACTTGTGCCTATCTTAGATTCGGAAAACGTTGCGTGTGACATGAAAATATAGGACAAATTGATTTGTCTATCGTACTCACACATGCAAGAGGTTAAGTTGATTATTGCTTGAGGTGTAATGAGAGCATACATATGTTGGCTGCACTAAAAGGTTTGCAGCTTTAGACGTCCTCAATATACCCAGTGTATGGATCATCGCTACTTCTGATCGGAGAAAGTATGGAAGAATTATTGCTCAAACTTGCTTGGCCCATAGATGATACTAACATAAATCTATGCATGGATGATTGATCCATCCGTCCATGGATGTAACATGACACGTGTGGCCTAGAATAATGGGTAAGAGTCAAAGACGGAATATTCCCAGCATATTGCAACGGTGGATAAATTTACCAATTAGGTCTTGGTTTGGTCGCTTCACTTCACATTGGTGGAAGAGACGCTGGAGCGCTCAATAGGGAATATATCCGGAGGAACTATAGCGTAACAACATGACCAGAGGACTTGATCGAGTTATTGAAATTTTTTATCATGCGTCCATATATCTAAGTAAGAATGCATGTAGCATATAGAGAGGCATTAGTCCAAAATAGGGTAGCACACTGTCTGCCCAATTATGCTCGTACGGCCGTAGCACCGCTTGTTGGTTGCAACGTGGTCCGGATTTTATTTCTATTCTTGTACTGGCCGATTGTAACCCTATGGACATTGAATAAATCTCCCTATTTACCGCAAAAAAGAAAATTTAGTCGACATCCTGTCTAGCGGCAATGCATGTATATATTTTCTTTAAGCATCCATATAAGCATGTATGCATGTACGCATATAGAAAGGAATATGCCCACGTCATGCAAGCATGTAGCTTTGTTTTTTCAAGAAAAGTCCTATGCATGCACGTCACCATGCAGGTTTTATATTTTTTCTGAAAGAAGTCCTACTCCTATGCATGCACGTAAGGTCACGCTATATTTTTAAATCTCAGAACTGCACGTAATTCTTATTGTAGGATGGAGCTGCACGTACAGGCTAAGGATAGCTGCAGTTTTTTTCTTTTCTTTCTGAGATGGAGCGCTCTTAGATCCAATCCATTAATTACGTCTTTTAAGTTATGGGTCCACCAAATCAACGACCAGATGTTTCTAATTATTATGGTAATTTCTAGATTATTTTCTTTTTTCTGATTAACCCGTCAAGCACTTTTTATATATAATAGATAGATGCGAATTTAGTAATTATTTTAATTCCAGGATTTTCAAAAAAATGTTTAAAACTTTGAAAATTCGTAGAAATTCAACCGTAGCTCGGATCGAAAAGTTTTCAACATGAAAGTTGATCAGAAAGACAAGACGAATCCGAATATGTGGTCAAAATGCTTGACCATCACTCCTAACAAGCTGATCATGGAACCTTTTCCTCCGGTTCAGTATACCGATAACCGCCTAAGGCCGGGAAAATATCCTAGATATTTTTCCGCTCCGTCTGCAACGTATAGTACTGCATTAGGTCACACCTAGCACTGCATATTGCCATGCCATACATTTGTGTTGCATTGTTTGCTTTTATTTATTGTTTCTTCCCCCTCTTCTCTTCGGTAGACCCCGAGACCGACGCAGCTCCGGAGTGCGACTACACCGTCGACGACCCCTCGTTTGCCGCAGAGCTTCCAGGCAAGCAATCCCCTTGAACATGCCTATATCGCCTATTCTTTCTCCCTCATGCTTGCATTAGAATTGCTACAGTTGTTGTTCCGAAATACCTATTCTGATGCATAGCCTGTTTTTGTAAACTGCTATTGATACCTTACCTGCTATACTAAATGCTTAGTATAGGTTGGCAGTGAACCATCTGTGGCCCCTCATACTTGTCCTAGTTGCCTCGCTTGGTTACTGGTGCCCCGATCGATGTGATCGACGGGCTGAGACCGGCTTATCACCGCACACCCCCTAATTTGTACGACTCTGCAGAGCTAGTATCGAGTGGCGAGGGTGATGCCTCTTAACTCACTCCTGATGATATCTCTGTAGCGTAGCTAGTCGACGGTGGGTTATCGAGTGTGATTCCTCTTCCACCACCTCCGACGACGCCTTCTGTCGTGCAACCCCTCATGTGTGAACCATCGAGGGTGATTCCTCCGGGTCCACCTTGATGGATACATTGAGTGGGAATCCAACGAGGGTGATTCCTCAGATTCCTCCTTGATATGTTGGACACACTATTACCACTTAATTATTTTAGGTACTTGATAAAGTCGGGTCGGCCTCGAGGGGTACCCGCGAGTAATGTGGAGTCGGGTTGACCGTGAGGGTACCCGCGAGATAATTACGTGGCACGGCCGGGCATTCTTAGCCCTTGCCGTAAGTCCACGAGACGGGGCGACGGGGTCACATGATCGTGAGTCTCTGCTCGTTTCCGCGAGCACCTAACGCACTAATGGATTAGGATATGTGATCTGAGTAGGCCTTTGGCCTTTTCGCACTAACCACCACGCGGGAATAGTATGGGCACTCGGCGTCGTATGTATCAGCCGAAGTTCTTCAGACGTCAGCAGTTGAGCGGCACGCGCTCGGGTGGACCGTGAAAGCCTGTGTGTGTATACAGGGGCTAGGTCTGGTCCCGGCCGTCCTCGCAACGCGCAGGAGTGCAAAGGGCAATGGGCCCAAGACCCCTGAGCGCTTAGGGTGTAGACCGGCGTGCTGGCCTCTCTGTCGAACCTAGGTAGGGCTACGACGTGTCGATCAGCCGAGGCCGGGCATGGACCAATTAAGTGTGTCCGGCCAGAGTTAATCGAGCGTGTTGGGTAAGTTGGTGCACCCCTGCAGGGAAGTATATCTATTCGAATAGCCATGTCCACGGCAACAGGACGCTCGGAAAGTATCCCGATCTACTACTACTAGACCTGGAACTTGAGATGCTTAATATGTGGCTCCGGGATCGCTTTCTCGCAGGGAGTCGAGGAAGGATCTCTGGGCGTTGTTACTACTTGTTGTTACTGCTATATTTATGTACTAATTTGCACTCTTCTAATGCTGCAAGACACTGAAGATGCTAGTCTTCGATAGGCTAGGCATTTCTCTCTATTCTGGCATTTCTGCAGTCCAGTCCACTGATACAGCCCCTCTTTGATACCAATGCATAAATAGAATAGATCTGATGTAAGTCTTGCGAGTACTTTGGATGAGTACTCACGGTTGCTTTGCTTCTCCTTTTTCCCCATACCCGATTGATGCGACCAGACGACGGAGCCCCGGAGCCAGCTGCCCCAGCCGACGACTACTACTACCCCTCCGACGGAGAGTACTACTACGTGGAGACCACCGACGACCAGGAGTAGATAGGAGGCACCCAGGCAGGAGGCCTGCGCCTTTTCGTTCCAGTATCGTTGTTTTGCCCAGCCTTCTTAAGGCATATCTGTTTAACTTTTATGTCTGTACTCAGATATCTGATGCTTCCGCTAATGCTTGTATGACTCGAGCTTATGTATTCGAGCCCTCGAGGCCCCTGGCTTGTAATATAAAGCTTGTATGACTTTTATTTGTGTAGAGTTGTGTTGTGATATCTTCCCGTGAGTCCCTGGGCTTGATCGTGCGCATTTGCGTGTACGATTAGTGCACGGTCGGGCCGGGGGCGTCACAAGTTGGTATCAGAGCCAACTACCTGTAGGAACCCCCTTTCCAACTCCTTGGCCGAAGTTGAGTCTAGTCTTTGAAAAATGATTTTACTAACATGGCTGTGTGGCTTACGGGCCCACGTCACCAATGGGTGGTATTAGGATCTTTTATTCCTTTTCCTTACTCTGGGACTCTAATTTCTCTTCCTTTCGGGTTAAATGATTTTGCTAACTCTAACATTAGGTTCTCGTAACCACTTCATCCTAGAGAGCCTCATCATTCCAGATGATCGCCTGCTTCACCAGAAGATTCTGAAGATACTCTTCGATATTTTCCCGAGACCCTTGTGCCCACTGCTTTTGCAGTTCCCTACCACCGATAAATCCTCGTGGATTACCACACATCCTTGTCGCTCTTACTTTCATTCCCAGTTACTCGTGTTTTTACAAGATACCCCGAAATACTCTCCGTTGTTCCGATAATCCTTTGTGCCTACTACCTTGCAGCTTCTTTTCACACTACGGATAATTCCTCGTACTTACCGGGGATCCGTTCATCCCCAGTTGTTCATGCGTTTCCCAAGTCACTTTGAAATACTATCTGATCTCCTGAGAATCCACTGCAACCTATTGCTTTGGAAAGTCTAGCCTGCCTGCATTATGTTTAATTCCATACATCTAGTAATCTTCGTTGACATCCCTTGGCATTGTCGAATCTGAGCCTATTGATTCAATAAGCATGTGAATGCTCCCTATCATCAGTTAATTCCTAGAATTCGACCTTCTGGCTCAGACGTCATTTTGGACATGAGTTGGCTCTCGGCCAATCAAGTTGCAATTGATTGTCCCTCTAGTTCTATTCAACTCACTCATATTTAACCAAAGCATCTGCTTCTGATCCTTCATGTTGGAAATCAAAATTCCATTGTACTTAAGCATCGAATTATTCAGTTATTTCTATAATTCGATGCCTTTGCATTCTTTTCTTCTTCTGGTTGAGTACCGATACTCACATCAGATCCCTTGTGGACCGCCAAATCCTTTGTTGGATTATTATCCGACAGTGTCCTTCACATTCAAAATTCTTGTGAGTTCTTCTCCTGATACATAATGGCTTTGGTAAATTGTATCCTCTACCTTTGGTAAATCATTGCTGGGAAATTTAAACTCTATCTTGTCATTCCTACACTACCAGCTACATCCTTATCATACTACCTTTGACCGTGCTACCTCGTCCTTCCTTGGTGCACAAATTCTTCAGACCATGAGCAAGGCTTACGTCGAGTTTTCAACATCATTTTGTTGTCTTGAAAAGCAACTCCAATTCCGAGCTTGCATCTTATCTGTTATTCCGACAACTTTCCACTTCGTCATTCCTTTGCTTGATGCCGTCGCTGTTCGATTGCATCCTCTTGAAACCTCTCGACGAAATGTGTCGTGATCCTCTTCAACCTTTTGACTTCTTCTGAGATGTCAATCGAATTCATGGTGAGAAATACCATCCTTGCCCCTCGATCATTTGTGTTATCATCGACAAGCATCCTCGACTTTCTGCCAACACAGACTTGGTCATGTTTTGGTTATACCTTACGTTCCTTGATACTCATAAAATTGTTCCTTAGTATCCCTTGTGATCTGCAGACCCAACCTTTGCTTGAAACCCCATATTATTGCTACCTCGAAGCATAACTGTGGTATTCCGAATATCAACAAGAACATTGGAAGCACATTGCCAAATGTTTCTTGATCTATTATCCAGACACCGTTGTATGGATAACATCATGAATTCCCTTGCCCCTTTATCTAATTGGTAATGTACTTGTTGCCCTGACATGTATATCATGCTCTGCTTTTCCTTGGAAAGGATATACACCTAATACTTGTGTATGATCACATTTTCCTTTCCATTGGTCTGTTTAATCTGATAATCACATTTTCCTTTCCATTTGTCTGTTAACCTTTCTTGAAATCTAACTTATCTGAGCAGTGATAATTCCCTGCTTATGTAAACACTCCGGTATACCACTCTGTCACTAAGACCCTGTTACTATTGTTGATGACATTCCGGTAACACCGGTGGACGAGAACTTTGCCTATTGGTCCGCCTCGCCTTGCGAGCAGGAAAATGGTTCTCTTCGTTCCCCGCCCTTGGTACCGACGTTGTTGCCGACATAGCTGACAAGTTATCCTCTGACATGTCTTACTATCGTGACCGTGCAAGATGTCACCATCCTCCCTACTCTTAATCCACCCTCACCATAGTTCCACGGGATCGAAACCTGACTCCCCTATACATCCTTGATTTCGAAGTATCCGTTGCACTTGGCTTCGTGTGTAAATCACGATCCACCTCCCGAGAGAGGATCTATTCTAGTATCAGACGCAATATTTTTTCGTTGCTCTGAACCCCTCTCACACTCTATTTCAGGCATCGAACGGGTGTCTATCCGCTTGAAACTTCTCATTGTACCTTCTTACTTTGCTCTCGATGTTTTACTTAAGTTTCAATTCGAGAGATACTTCCTGCCACATCCCCTGAGTTATCCCCCAGATAATCGACCTTGTAAAGGTCCGTTCTCCCGAAGATACTCCTTACTCCACCCTTTAAATCTTGGGACGAGATTTCTTGTAGTGGAGGAGAATTGTAACACCCCTGGGTAGTGCACTACAGTAATCCCTCATGATTAAGCCAAGTCACTTTGTTCTGCAAAGCTTAATCATCTTTGATTCATATCTCATTTCAAATTCCACCACTGAGATCAATTCAAATCATAAGTGAAATTTGAAGTTGCTCAAAAATTGCTGGAAAATAGTTCATCATTTAGCAAATATTCCAAAACAAAATCTTGTTTAGGAAAACAACATCACCTATTTGCTAAAATGGGTTAGAACATTTAAAACAGTGCAAAAACGGCAATTTAAATGCCTTTTCACTTATGGAAAATTCAAATGAATTCAAATGGCCTCCAAACTTTTTGTGGCAGTGCACAATATTCCCTACTATTTGTTTTGGCCAGCTCCACATTTTTGCAAAGTCATTTGTTGGCTAAAATTAAATGCAAAAGGGTGCTAGAAAAATGAAACAGAAAAAGAAAGGGAAAAGGCCTTAAGGATACTGTGCAAACGGGCTTAAGTTCAAATAGTGCCAGCCCAGCCCACCTCCCTCTTTCTCCCTCCTCCCGCTCTCTCTCTGCGCGTGTCAACACCGCGCGCGCTCGACGCCGGCGATGCGCACGCGTCGGCCATCCCCACCGCCGTCGCCGCCGCGGAGTGGATAAGAACGTCGCCCGCAGCTCCCTGGAAAACCCTAGCCATTTTTCTCCCTCTCTCCCTCACTCGCTCGCCCCCTCTCTCTCGCGCCCGAGCGCTGCCGTCGCCGTCGCCGTCGATCCCGCGGCCTCCGACCACCTCCTGCCTCGCCACCGTGCTGTAGAGCTCCGCCCGCGTCCGCTACGTCGTCTGCGGCAACGAGCCAAAGCCGGGAGCCACCACAGCGTCGACCACGCCGTCATCTTCTTCCTCGGGCACCCGGGATCGCCGCCGCCGTACGTCGCCGTCGAGCCTCCCCTGAGCCCGCTTTGCGCATCTGCAGGACTGCGGTGAGCATCCGTGTCGATCCTCTCTCTCCCCTGCCCCTCTTCGTGCGCGTAGACGCCGTTCCCGCCATGGCCGAACGCGCTGCCACCGACGAGCTCGCCTCCGTGGCCTTAGTCGCTGTCACGCGCGGCCTAGCATCGCATCGAGCTCCTGGAGCTCCCAGGAGCCCAACGCGCGCAAGCACGCTCCTCCCCGAGCACCGTAGCGGCCTAGCTGAGGTCGCTTGAACGCGCCGCCGCCTCCGCCGCTCGCCGTCGCCGTTTCCGGCCACCCCAGCCCACGCGACCACCGTAGATCGACGCGCCTCACTCCGCACGTTCGAACGCGCCCTCGCGCGCGCTAAATGGCCGCGCGTAGCCGTTTTCCGACGACCCCCGTGGCCCTCCGCCGTGTTTGGAGGTCGCCGGTGATGAGCCGCCGGCCACCGCCGAGCTGGCAGCCACGTGGGCACCCCCTGGGTCACTGCTAGTGGGCCCAGGGGCCCCAGTTGACTGGGTTGACCAGTCAACCCTATTGACTGGGCAGCGCAGTGCCACTGACATGCGGGCCCCACCGCTAATTTAGTTGGTTTTATAAATTAAAATTAATCTAATAGTTAATTAGACACTGACAGATGGGGCCCACTCCCTAATTAACCTCTGTTAGTTTAATTTAACCCTGTTTAACCCCTCTGTGTATGACAAGTGGGACCCAGCGGTCAGGTTTGACCTGAACCGGCTGGGTTGACCGATGACATCATCCTGATGTCATGCTGATGTCATAAGTTACTGTTCTGGATAATGCGAATTTAGTAATTATTTTAATTCCAGGATTTTCAGAAAAATGTTTAAAACTTTGAAAATTCGTAGAAATTCAACCGTAGCACGGATCAAAAAGTTTTCAACATGAAAGTTGATCAAAAAGATGAGACGAATCCGGATATGTGGTCAAAATGCTTGACCATCACTCCTAACTAGCTGAACATGGAACTTTCGCCTCCGGTTCAGTATACCGATAACCGCCTAAGGTCGGGAAAATATCCCAGATATTTTCCCGCTCCGTCTGCAACGTGTAGTGCTGCATTAGGTCACACCTAGCACTGCATATTGCCATGCCATACATTTGTGTTGCATTGTTTGCTTTTATTTATTGTTTCTTCCCCCTCTTCTCTCCGGTAGACCCCGAGACCGACGCAGCTCCGGAGTGCGACTACACCGTCAACGACCCCTCTTTTGCCGCAGAGCTTCCAGGCAAGCAACCCCCCTTGAACATGCCTATATCGCATATTCTTTGTCCCTCATGCTTGCATTAGAATTGCTACAGTTGTTGTTCCGAAATACCTATTCTGAAGCATTGCCTGTTTTTGTAAACTGCTATTGATACCTTACCTGCTATCCTAAATGCTTAGTATAGGTTGGCAGTGAACCATCTGTGGCCCCTCATACTTGTCCTAGTTGCCCCGCTTGGTTACTGGTGCCCCGATCGATGTGATCGACGGGGTGAGACTGACTTATCACCGCACACCCCCTAATTTGTACGACTCTGCAGAGCTAATATCGAGTGACGAGGGTGATGCCTCTTAACTCACTCGTGATGATATCTCTGTAGCATAGCTAGTCGGCGGTGGGTTACCGAGGGTGATTCCTCTTCCACCACCTCCGACGACGCCTACTGTCGTGCAACCCCTCAGGTGTGAACCATCGAGGGTGATTCCTCCGGGTCCACCTTGATGGATACATTGAGTGGGAATCCAACGAGGGTGATTCCTTGGATTCCTCCTTGATATGTTGGACACACTGTTACCACTTAATTATTTTAGGTACTTGATAAAGTTGGGTCGGCCCCGAGGGGTACCCGCGAGTAATGTGGAGTCGGGTTGACCGTGAGGGTACCGGCGAGATAATTACATGGCACGGCCGGGCATTCTTAGCCCTTGCCGTAAGTCCATGAGACGGGGCGACGGGGTCACATGATCGTGAGTCTCTACTCGTTTCCGTGAGCTCCCAATGCACTAATGGATTAGGATATGTGATCTGAGTAGGCCTCTGGCCTTTTCGCACTAACCACCACGCGGGAATAGTATGGGCACTCGGCGTCGTATGTATCAGCCCAAATGTCCCTTCTATTAAGAAGACCTCCCGGCCGTGAGGCTTATCCAGGGGATGTTTTTTTCTTCAGACGTCAGCAGTTGAGCGGCACGCGCCCGGGTGGACCGTGAAAGCCTGCGTGTGTATACAGGGGCTAGGTCTGGTCCCGACCGTCCTCGCAACGCGCAGGAGTGCAAAGGGCGATGGGCCCAAGACCCCTGAGCGCTTAGGGTGTAGACCGGTGTGCTGGCCTCTCTGTTGAACCTAGGTTGGGCTACGACGTGTCGATCAGCCGAGGCCGGGCATGGACCGATTAAGTGTGTCAGGCCAGAGTTAATTGAGCGTGTTGGGTAAGTTGGTGCACCCCTGCAGGGGAGTATATCTATTCGAATAGCCGTGTCCAGGGTAACAGGACGCTCGGAAAGTATCCCGATCTACTACTACTAGAACTGGAACTTGAGATGCTTAATATGTGGCTCCGGGATCGCTTTCTCGCAGGGAGTCGAGGAAGGATCTCTGGGTGTTGTTAATGCTATATTTATGTACTAATCTGCACTCTTCTAATGCTGCAAGACACTGAAGATGCTAGTCTTCGATAGGCTAGGCCTTTCTCTCTATTCTGGCATTTCTGCAGTCCAGTCCACTGATACAGCCCCTCTTTGATACCAATGCATAAATAGAATAGATCTGATGTAAGACTTGCGAGTACTTTGGATGAGTACTCACGGTTGCTTTGCTTCTCCTTTTTCCCCATACCCGATTGATGCGACCAAACGACGGAGCCCCAGAGCCAGCTGCCCCAGCCGACGACTACTACTACCCCTCCGGTGGAGAGTACTACTACGTGGAGACCACCGACGACCAGGAGTAGATAGGAGGCACCCAGGCAGGAGGCCTGCGCCTTTTCGTTCCAGTATCGTTGTTTTGCCCAGCCTTCTTAAGGCATATCTGTTTAACTTTTATGTCTGTACTCAGATATCTGATGCTTCCGCTGATGCTTGTATGGCTCGAGCTTATGTATTCGAGCCCTCGAGGCCCCTGGCTTGTAATATAAAGCTTGTATGACTTTTATTTGTGTAGAGTTGTGTTGCGATATCTTCCCGTGAGTCCCTGGGCTTGATCGTGCACATTTGCGTGTATGATTAGTGCACGGTCGGGCCGGGGGCGTCACACCAGTCCGCTCAGGGCTCAGGCGTGCAGCACCTACTCAGCCAACCCGATTTATCCTGAGATACGCCGTCCTCAACACTCAGCAACCACTTCCCATCACCCATTTTCTAATTGATTCATCACTCATTAGGCATTACTCTCATTAGGGTTTGTTGTGTACTGAGTGCTACCTATATTTAATGGTTCAGATGTTTCAGTAATCTTTAGCACCTGTAGAGTTGACAGGGTTTCAAAATTCCTCGCCTAGGAACAAACACTAGTCATGTTGGATTGTTGGTCATAGTGACATTGGCCCAGATTACTACCGCATGCCAGGTTTGTTGACAATTTTACTAGTCTTTGTTACTCATTCGATATGATATCCAATTATTCACTTCGATTAATTGCAAACAATAAGAGCTAGCCCAACTTCTTGATTCAGATTTTGGACGGTCTCTTACTGCAGTTACGATTCTGCATACTTGTCCTAGTAAGCTCACAAGTAATGATTGATTCACTAGCTTTATGCTTGCCTTGTCATATTTGTTGTCAATATATTTTTTAGGGTGGACCACCCTGTTTCAAAATCCAGGAACTGCAGACATGAGCGAATAGTATTTCTCTGTATGATCTCTTCCATAATGTGTGGGCAACGAACACAACATTGTATAGAAAGGAAAGTGTTATATCCACCTTTTACATAGACTATGATCTTTTACATAGAATACAATCTGCCTACGTGCTTTGTGTCGCACTACCAGTACTCCACCCTTGAAGCTAAACATTATGACACTCATAATTCCAAAGTTTATTTGTTCAAATACGAATTTGATATGATGCTAATGTTCCTACTTTAGTTTTGAAATGCGTGTCTGCCCCTTATAGAGACATAAGAGGTTTGTATTTCTATGTGTGGTCTGGTCAGCACGGTTGGGGGATGAACTTTGTATACGCAGGGGTTTGTAGGGAGACACTATTGGAGTAGAATCCGCAATGCATTCCAAAGATAATCTGACTACTTTTTATGTTTTCATGAATCTCAGATACTGAACATCATCATAATGATTATGAGCTTGGGCGCATGAGAAGAATAAAGCAGAACAATGACATGGCTATCAAACCTGGCATTAAGGGACTGAGATCCAGTCTGGATGCAATGGAATGCGCACGCTCTCCACCTACAGATTTGTGTTCAGAATATGATCCTAACAATGATTCTGAGCTAGAGGGAGACCTAAGTCAATGTAGCTCCCTAGTGGAGGAGTCAGAGGCAGATGCCCTATCTTATTCACCCATCAAGGTGCTTGCTCTAACTTGGCAAGGTTATATTGGTCGCACATATCTTGCAAATGATGCTTTGCATTGCTTCTACTTTGTTACACCGCCATTTGCTTAGTTTACACATCATATATGTGAATATGCCATGCCTATCCATTTTTAGTACATATTCCATCTGTCATCATACCATAATTCTCCATTCAAATGTTGTTCTTGTGTATCAGACGTTCAAAAGGAAGAGGGCGATTGCTGATCGCAATGGAGCATGAACAAAGTATTTGGAAAAGGTAGTGACACCTGATAAATCAAATAGCCCATTAGGTGTAGTGGCAATATCACCAGACCCACAAAACACAGCCCCAACTCTAGCAGACTCTACCCCTACCCCACTGGCCATCTCAGATGCCCCAACTCAGCAGACCCCAGCTGCAACAAAAAGTATGACGATTCTAGTTGACATAGCACCAGCTCTACGACGCAAAAACCCCATTCCAGCAAAGAGTAAACCAACTCCAGTTGCCAAATCCCTTTTCGAACTGGAGAGAGCCCCAATTGCAGCAAATAGGACCCCTGTTCCACTTCTTCCTAGTTTAGAAGATGAAGCTTTTATTGTTATCAGGAACTTTGTGCACATCTTTCCTTCATGGAAAGATTGTACTACAGACAAACAACAATTTCCAATCTTCCTCCGCAACTTACGTGTAAGTAATGTACTAATGTTATTCATGGTAATTAGTGCCTATGTTTCTACTGGAAGAACTCAAAAGATTTCATTCATTTAAATAGGCGAGGACCAAACTGGATAGTCAAGACAAGCAAAGCTTGGTTGAGCTTTTCAAGCACGCTTTGAGGAAGTATCGTTGCTACCTGAGGCAAGCACACTTCGATGGCAAGCCTCTAAACGGAATTTCTGTAAAGTCTCCGGTGCTTCATTTACTACACAGTGACTGGAATAAGCTTGTTACACACTGGTCTCGTCTGCAGCGTAAGGTACTGTCTATGATATCACATCACAATTTGAACTACATTTCTGCAGGTGCCTTACCGTCTCACTTGTATGAAAATTGTTTGCAGGAGAATATCCATTCTTAAGGGACCACAGGATCTCGCAACTATACTGCACACTGCATTGCTCTTGTGAGTACCTCTTGCCCTGTATCACCATACTTACTTTCATAGCTGGTTGATTATGTAGCATCACTGCACATGTTAGCCTCCTTATCCTCCATTTCGTGGACATTATAAGATCCGTATTGACTCTTACATAAATTTAGAATCAACCCAATGCTTCTGAAGAAGTTTAGCTCTGCAGTCCTCTTGTAAGGACCGAACGTCTTGTATCACTGTACTTACATTAACAGCTACTCCATCCATCCCATAATATAAGAGAGTTTTGTACACTACACTAGTGTACAGAACACTTATATTATGGGACGGAGTGAGTAGTTCATTGTGTTGCATTACTCTGCATCTTGTCTCCCTCGCCCACCATTTCCTAAAAATTATCAGATCTATACTTAATCTTACCAAAAAGTTGAATACACAGACAATGCCAGTGCAGAAATGTAACCCATTGCTCTTGTCAGTACATTTTGTCCTGTAACGCTGTACTTACGTGGATAGGTAGTTGATTATGTAGCATCACTGTGCATCTTATCTTCATTATCCTCTATCCCTTCCAGTATTATCATATCAATAATTACTCTCTACAAAATGTAGAGTACAGGCAATGCTTATGAAGAAGTTTCTGTGCTGAAATTCTTGAGTTATCCCTCCCTTGACATGGAGAAGGGCATTATAAGCCGGTGTTAACTGTTAATGTAAGTCCGTCCTTCTAAAGCCTTTCTCCTCAATTGCTGTTTAATTTGCTCATCCTCCCTATCGTCAACTGCTGTTTAGTTTCTTGTTTCTATCAAAATGCATGTTCGCAACAACTGCATGTTTCAAGTTTTAGTCGTGAAATCAAATTCCTTATTCATACCATGCACATTATTCAATACAGATCCATTGATTTTCTTTAGCCCTGCATGTATGGTTATGTTGTTGATCTGTAATCTAGTGTGTGGTGAAGCTGCCCACATTTGCACCTTGTCATTTCCTGCTTTGTCTTAACTGATCTGGCTGATGATATGAACATGGCATGCACGTTAACGAAAAGAGATACAATGATTTTCTTTTGCCCTGCATCTATGCTTGTGTTGTTGATCTGTAATCCAGTAGTGTGGTGTAGCTCACCGCATTATGAACAATGCCAAATTATGCTCTTGACATTTTGAATCGTCTCTTTATTTTGTAATATGAAACTGGATGGAATTGACAGCGTAGTTACCATGTTTTTTTATATACGTGCAAAACCTGTCATCTGTCTTATTGTTTCAGGGTGATATGCCTGATGGCACACACAAGTCTGCTGAAGACTCTGAGACAAACCCAACGTATATTGCAGCAAAGAAGGCAAAACATCTTGAAGATAGTGATACAACCCCAAAGTCATGTCTTGATGCAGTGTTCAAGTTACTTGAGACTAGCAGTCACACAAGCTCACAGAAGTCGCTGCCTGAATCAGTTCGACTTCTTCAGTCTCAGCTACAAGCAGAAAAGCATAGTGCAACTCAACTTCGACTTGAAGTCCAATCTCTAAGGAAGATCGCAGAGAACTCCAATGAGAACCTCATTGCTAAACAGCTAGAGCTGGAAGATATGACCGACATGCTAGGCCGTTCTCATTGCCTTGCTCAGCTGCTTGCGCAGCAGCTCTCGCGCAAGGCTAATGTTTCTTGAACTGTGTTCAAGTGGTCTTGGTTCAGTATTATTTTGTTGCGCAGCAATGGCAGGGCCTTGGATGCCCAGGTTTTGTAATTTGCTTCTTGGTTGCGCTTTATGATCACTGGTGGCGAACTTTGATGCCCAGTGGATGTAATATGCCCTAATTCCTTTATTGTATAGTGTAGGTTTATTCTAAGTTACTATGCCGTAATTTCTTTATTGTATAGTGTAGGTTTGTTATTAATTCGTAGTTACCATATATGTCATAATTCGCTATCAGAAAAAAGTGTGAAAATCTGATTCAGGCGAACGGGCCAGAACATGCGCCTTTAACGGGCCTGCATTTCAGTGGGTCATTAATGGGTTCCATGCAACAGGCTTTACTCCGGCCTGCGCGGACCTGTCGTATGGGCCCTTCATGGACACGGTATGCCGAATCCCATAACTCACATGGGCCTATAGTGGGCCCAAAACTTTAGTTGGGCCCATGCAGCTTCGGGCCATTAACAGGCTGAATATTCTGCTGGCCTGTTATGGCCGAGAAGACAACATGGGCCTTTAGCAGGCCGAAAAGCTTGTTGGGCCTCAATTTTCATGAGTCGACCATGGGCCTTTAGCAGGCTGAAATATACCTCGGACCATTATTGGCCCAGTTACATGATGGCCGCTACCAGGCCGAAACATATCTCGGCCCTTGGTTGGCCCAATCATCTCATGGGCCTTTAGTAGGCCAAAAGCTTAGTAGAGAACCAACGGGCCGAATTGTACGACAGGCCTTTAATAGGCCCAAAGTCAGGTTGGGCTGGAATTTTGCCACCAAGATCACGGGCCGTTAAGGGGCTGAATGTCGCGTCGGACCATATATGGCCCATGTTTAGCATGTGCCATTAACAGGCCGAAAGGCACACCGGGCTGAAACGGGCCCATTTCTACACCGGGCCTTTAACAGGCCGAAAACTCACTAGGCCGTAATGGGGCCCAAAGATTGAGCGAACAATTAACGGGCCCGATCTGGTGGTGGGCCATAAATGGGCCATGTTTAAGCAAGCCGCTAGTGGGCCGGCCCACTAGTACCTGAGTAAATCTTATGGGCCTTTGACTGAGCCGGCCTTTTAAACCTAAATGGGCCACTGTTGGGCCGTGCCACATGTAACATTTCCATAGGTCTGTCTCGTCCATTGGAGGAATGACATCTGTCGCGACGCCCCGCTGACACGTGGTTCCTTCGGCCAATGAGAATTTTACATGTGGAAAATCCTCATTGGTCAGGGCTGTTAACGGGTTATCGGATCCAAAACCGGACCCGATAGCTTAACGGTGACCCGTTACGGTGGATGCCACGTGTCGGTCACGCTTGACGAAAACACTTCCATGGCGCGACATTTATCATCATGGAAGTGGACACTTCCATGATGATAATTTCAGTATTGTCATGGAACACTTCTACGACAACACATGTATGACTATCTTGATTCTGTCAAAAATTGTCACGGATGTACATGCATGACAGAAACTTGACCTACTGTGACAAAGACGTATCATCACGAAAGTGTTTTTTTGTAGTGCTCCCAGATTAGCTTGTATTGAATCTCTTCTATGGAGGACTTTGGGATGACTCCAAGGAGGAATTAGACCTAGCTTCTACAGGTTCCTTTATCACCAGCTTGGTGCCTGAGGCCCAGGAATTGTTGGATAGTAAGCTTGCTAATCACGAAGCTTGGGGGAGTGATGAGGAAGAAGAGGGTAAAGTTGAAATAGATTTTGATAGCATAAAAGCTTATCTTATGTAACATCCCAAAATTCTAAATTTTGGAATATTATATTAAATAAATAAATAGGATTGATTGTTTGATTGCTTGACTGAAAGTGAGTGAAATTTGAAATTTTTGAAAGTTTAATGAGAGGGGATGAAATGACTTTCCCAAAACTTTCACTTTGCATATAGACCATCAAGAATTCAAATTCATTTCATCACAAAACCCTAGAGTGAAGATAAAAGGACTTCTTCCATTTAAAGAAATAAAAAGGGAATTTGAAAATGATTTGAATTCCATTTGAAATTTTTCCAAATAGAGACTTCATGCCACTCAAGGATTTCTCAAGAGGGAAGATAATATGACTTCTTCAATTATTGGAAATAGAGTGGGAAGTAAAAGGCCATATCAAAATGGCATTTGAATTTGAAAGGTTTCATTTAAATTCTTTTCAAATATGGCATTTGGATTTAAATTCAAAAATCCCTGACCAAAATACTTTGATCAAAAAGTATGAGAGGAGGTGACATGACCCTTCAAAAGTCAGAAGAAAAACAAAGCCAAAATATTTGAAAATCAAATTTGAATTTTAAAAAAATGATTTTATAAAGTATTTTATTTTACTCTGAAAATAGTTCATTTTGTGGAGTTTATTTTTCTGATCAATTTGATATATAATATGTATATATTATATTTTTATTTATTTTGTTTTCTTTTCTTTCCTTTCTGTGAGAAATTTTAATTGGAAAAATGTTTTAAATTAGAAAAACCCCGCCGGCCCTCTCTCTCTCTCTCTCTCTCTCTCTCCCCGAAGCCCACTGGCTGGCCCAGCCCAGCGCAACGCATCCGAGCCGAATCGGCAACGGATCGCCCGCCCGATCCGAATCCCACCTCTCTCTCTCTCACTGCACCCCGGTCCCACCGTCCGCTCTCTCTACGCGCACGGTCACCTTCCTTCCCCGCCGCCGATCTCCTTCCTTCCGCCACCGTTCGCCGGATCCCGCGATATCCGGGCTGTATCGGCCTCGCCCGCACCCCAAGTCACCGTGGCTATAAAGCCATGGCTCCCCTCGACCGAAACCCCCTGCTTCCCCTTCTCGAACGACCCCGAAGCCGCCGCTATTCCTCACCGGAGCCCCGCTCTGCCGCCGCACGCCACCGCCCACTCCGCCGCACTCCGTCCACCCTAGCCTCCGCCACCACCGCCAATTACCTCGCCGTCGACGTCCGCATCTCAGGAGCGACTCGCCGGAGCTCAGGACCCTCTGGAACGCCGTCCCCGACGACCACCGCCGCCTCTGCCTCGCCGTCGACCTCGCCGCTGCCGTCGCCTCCTCCGTTAGATCCTAGAGGAACGGCGTAGATTAGACCGCTTTATTTTTTTAGGCGCGAACCGTTTTCTTTTACGGCTCGGTTGACCGCTCCGTTCACTCGCGCGCACAACCCCTAGCCCAATCACAGAGCGCCACGTGTCCCTTAGCCGATGCCTAGCTTTTTGTTTTTTTAGTTTCTGTTTTTAATTTCAGAATAGTTTCTGTTTTAAATTCTTTATATCTTTTAGAGTTTTAATTATTCTTGAGTGATTCTTTTTGAATTAGATCAAATTTTTTGTCTAGTTTCTGTAAATGCCAAGTCTGACCATATTTGAAAATTTCAAATTTGAATTTGCATGAATTTGTTTCAAACACTAGATTGCTAATATCTTTTGTTTGAAAATAGGTTTTTTATTGATTCTTTTTGCACTTTGTCAACAAAATAGTTGTGCACCCAGTAGCACTCCACATTTTATTTTTGTTTTATTTTAAATTTATTTATTAGCAAAACAGTACTGTTTTCAATATAGTATTGTTTTGATTGTATTTTAGTGATTTCTATTTAGTTTTAATTATTTCTTTTTGCAAATTTTTGTATGTTGTATTATGTTTCTGTTAGACTTCAGGAGCAAAATTTTAGAATTTATTTTATTAGTTTGGCTACTGTTTATGTGTTAGTTTAACATAGCTAGTATATACTATTATGAATAACTAGTAGTTTAGTTATTTTTGCTAGAAATTACTTTTTGTTATTTTCTTTCTGTTGTTTAGTTAAAGTTTTATTTTCTTTTCTGTTAAGTAATTAATTATGCTATTTTCTTGCTGTTATGAAGTTTGTTGTGGTGTAGATTAGCACTATAGTTTCTTTGGGTGATTTGGAGTTTTATTTGGTTTTTACCTTTGATTTTATTTTGTTTGTGTTATTGATTGTTATATTAAAAGTTTTACTTGCTGTTATGTTATGTTTATGATGTATTGCTTATGGTGTGCAACTTGTTTGTTTTGTTAGATCACCCGGAGTGCGAAGCTTGCTATTACGAGTCGTTAGAGTTTCAAGCTCTGCAAGAAGGCAAGTCACTTTAATCATCGTTTTACCTATGTTTTATTTTGCATTAGTTACCACCCTTCCACCATGCATGCTAGTAGGTGACATTGATAATATTGTTCTTGCAAGTAGTATCATGAGGAAGGAGAAAACCCCACTACCCCTGTTACCATTTGCCCGGGAAGGGACGATGCCGTATAATTGCTACGCTCTAGTAGACAGGGGTTGGTAGAGTGAATTCCATGGGAGTTGTGAGGGTTAATTATGATCAAGACCTCAAGACTCAAGACTTCAAGACTTCATGATGCAATGCACCTCTGGGTGAAGGATGGACTGACGGGCATCGTGGGATTAACCCAGTGGATTTCCCCGGGATGCATCGTGGGGAAACCCAATGGATGACATCTTGCGAAAAGCTTCACCCAGGCACAAAGAGACGGATGGATACTTCAAAACTGGAAGCTTACCTGTGCAGCCACAAGTCACTATGGGCTCTGGCTTGGTTGACCTTAGTGGTGACTCTGGCCGGGACGGTGCTACGAGATGTAGAAGAATGGTAGGACTGGATGGGCACCGGACGTGGGTCAGGGGAACTCTTTGGAAGATCATGTGTCGATCGTCCCGTTCTCAAACACCTGGTAGTGCGAGGACATAAAGGGAGGGATCGATTCTTGTGGGTAAAGTGCACTAACCTCTGCAGAGTGTTAAACCTAATCGATTAGCCGTGTCCCCGGTTACGGACAAGTTGAGCATCTGGAATTGGAACTATCAGGAAACTCTCGACACAATTAAGTAAATAAGTTTGGGATTATTAATAATTGGGATATGAGAATTGGTTGGCGGAACCATCTCATTAATCAACCAACCTTTGTAGTATTTTTTGCTTTGACCCCCTTTGTTGTAGGAAAAATCAGCTTTTCGCAAAACTATAACCTTGAGCTCCACCAGCCATATTTGCATATAGCATAGATGAATTATTTTATCTGTTCTCTCTTGTGACTTGCCGGCATATTCAAAATGCTGACCTACACGGCTGCAACGTCTCATGTTGCAGAGGATTACTATGACCAGGAGTGAGGCTACGTTCTACGCTTGGCGATATGACCTATGGAGTCGGATGGACTCGCTATCTTCTACGTCTTCCGCAGTAGTTATCTCATGAGTTGGCCTTCAGCCAAATTTATTATCATTGTAATAAAGACTCTATATGAGATTTGATGTTATAAAGCAGGTGTGATTGAACTTTGATATATACATTGATGTACTGTGTGTGCCAGCATTGATCTTGGGATGGTACAGATACACAGAGACTTGACCGTATTGGGTCGGGTCGCTACATCTTAATTCAGGGAGAGTTAATCAAATTAGTGATGAACTTTATCTTGACCCTAACATTGTTTTAAGATTTGTTAAGAGTTATGCAGAACACATGGAGCTTCCAAATAAAAAATGGGAGTGTTATACCGATGAGGACCCCGAGGAAGAGGTTGTTGTGGAGGCCTTGGAGGTGGAGACATCAGTAACTCCCATTGAAGATGACTATGAGGAAGTACAAGAATTGCCCTTTCCGGTAAGGAGGGCGCAACTTGAATACCTAAGCAAAGAACATAAAGAAGAGGGAGATGAGGGTATATGCAATATCCAAGTAAAGTCCCCGAAAATGAAAAAGAAGAAAAAGCCTATCAAACAATGGAGAAAGAGGTAACATATTTTGTGAAGGGCTGGATTAAAGCAGCCGACACCGGTAAACCAGTGGTACCTTTCTCCTTTGGTAATACTTCTTATTTTGGTCTTTGTGATATGGGCTCCTCTATAAATGTGATACCTTATACTCTTTACACTAAGCTTCATGATGAAATCTATGCTTGTGACTTGCAGCCTACAGATATGGAGATAAAATTGGCCGATGGCACACTAAGAATGCCCTATGGGATGGTGCCTGATGTTTATGTTATTATAGGAACTTTCACTTATAGGGTGGATTTTGTTGTAATGGAAATTCCTGAAGATGATCTTATACTCTTTACACCAAGCATACTCACTTTTGCTACATGGACGGATATTCGGGATTTTCGCAGATAGCGGTGCATCCTGAGGATCAAGAGAAAACTACTTTCACTTGCCCCTTTGGTATGTACTCTTACCGTCGAATGCCGTTTGGCTTATGTACGCACTAGCTACTTTCAAAGATGTATGAATGCTATCTTTGTTGATTTTGTTGAAGAGATCATGGAAGTTTTCATGGACGATTTTTCTGTCTATGGGACTTCTTTTGATGATTGTCTTTATAACCTTGATAAAGTTTTGCAGAGGTGTGAGGATACCAACGTTGTCTTAAATTGGGAGAAATGCCATTTTATGGTCAATGAAGGTATTGTCTTAGGGCACAAAATATCAGGAAAAGGTATTGAGGTGGATAAAGCAAAATAGATGCCATAGAGAAACTCCCTTATCCGAGAGACGTAAAAGAGATAAGGAGTTTTCTAGGGCATGCTGGCTTCTATAGACGTTTCATCAAAAAAAATCTAGTATTTTGGAAGATCGTCCACGTGCTTCCTCTCCCGGGTGTGCGTGTTGTTTTCGGGGTGATTGCATCTACAAGATCGTGAGCGCCACATCGTTTGAGGTGACACCGTACCGTGAAAGATTGGGAAAATTCTTCGGGCCATCGATTCTCTGTTGAAGGACGCATCAAGTGGTATTCAGAGCAAGGTTGATCATGGTACAATTTTTTCTGCTATTTGATTCAATTGTTTGAAAGATGGTGAACTTGCAACATGAGAAATCTGATCATGAGGAGGACGATGAACTTCCGGTGGATCTGGAGATAAGTGATGATTTTCGTATCCATCTGATGTTGATCAAGGGAGCCAACAAGAAGCTTGAGACAAGGGTTGAGGAGTTGTCTGCAAATATTGCAGGCGTCGAGGACAGGTTGAATGAGCGTTTGACTGCCAACGACTGACAGCGCACTGATAGTCTACATGTGGTGACTGAGAGTCTTAATCGACTCACTGCAGCAGTTTAGCGCCTTCAGGCGAGAGATGTGGTACCCCGACAGTCCCGCTCACCACGACAACGGCGATGATGGTGATTTTTTTGAGGACTCCGATGCCCGTGGAGGCTTACCTCACCGACCACGGCATGAGGTAGGGGCTCACCGCCATGCTGGGCGGCGCCGTGACCATGGTGGCAATGGTGCCCAGGAGGATGATGGTTTGGGTCGAATCAAGATAACCATACCTGAATTCTCAGGACGTTGTGCTGATCCGGAGAAATATTTGGAGTGGGAGATGCGCGTAAATTAGATTTTTGATGGTCACAACTACTCCGAAGAGAAGAAGGTTCGTGTTGCATCAATGGAATTTACAAAGTATGCTCTTGTATGGTGGGATAATAAGAACCGTACTCACGAGCGACCAACGACATGGGCTTACATGAAGCGAATCATGAGGGAACGTTTTGTGCCTGCTTATTACACTCGCCAGCTTCATAGTAGACTGCGTCGTCTAGTGCAAAGTACCAAATCAGTTGATGAGTACTATAAAGAGATGCAAGTTTTGATGATCCGTACAGCTATGCATGAGTCTGCGGAGGCGACCATGGTACGTTTCTTTGAGGGGTTAGAAGAAAAGATTCGTGACTGTGTTGATTTAATGCAATATAATTATATTCATGAGTTACTTCATCAAGCAGAGCGTGCTGAACATTGGGCATTAGAGAGTCAAGCTTTAGAGACTCGTCCAACTTACAACAGTGGGCGACGTGGTTCTTCTCCTATTGAGGGTGGGTTTAGTGCTAAACCGACTACTTCTTATAAGTCAGGAAGCATTGAACAAACCAAAGTGGCTGCTGCGCCAAAGGAGGTTTGTCAAGTTTCATCTAGGGCGACGTCATCTCATCATCGTAATATTATTTGCCACAAGTGTGGAGGACATGGACACATGAAGCATGAATGTTCCAATCAAAGAAGGGTTCTATTTGTTGATACAGAATATATTTCAGAATCTGAAGATGAGACACCTAAGTTAGAGGATGAGACCGAAAGAGGTGATGGTAATACCGTGCTATGTTACCCTCAAAGTGATATGGAGAGTTTGCTAGCACATAAGGTCCAGCAAGATGACAAGGTCATTTTTGAACTAGGACAGCGACAGAGTATTTTTCAAACTGCATGTACAATCAAGGGAGAAGTGTGCAAACTGATAATTGATGGCGGCAGTGCTAGCAACATGATTAGCAAGGATGTGGTGGAGTCTCTTTCTTTGCCAACATGGGAACACCCAAAACCATACTATATGAAGTGGATAAATGATGTGGGCAAAGTGAAGGTAACCCATAGAGTGAAGGTGCCTTTTTCTGTTGATGGCTATGTTGATAAAGTGGAATGCGACGTTATGCCACTACATGTTTGTCATCTTATTTTAAGGCGTCCGTGGCAGCATGATGTTAACGCTCTTCACCATGGGCGAATAAATAGGTACACTTTTATGCATAAGGGTGAGTTCTATGCTATTCTTCCCAAGGATGCAAAGAATATAAAGTGTACTGTCGAAATGTTTAAGAAGAAATCTACAAGGCATAAGTTAAAACTGAGGACGGTTTCTCTTCAAGGGAGGGAGGATGATGCAACACCGTCTACGGAGGCTGATGTTTCATTGCCGGAGAAGTATGTCATACCAGCTAAGTGTCGTGACAAAAGGAATCAAATTGTTACTGTCAGTTCTATGCATAAACAATGCACGGCCATGACGTGTTTAGCTTCGGAGGTACAGGTACTACAGATTGGCACGATGAAATTTCAGATTATACCGGAGAAAGAAGTGAAGCCTACCTTCCAAACACCATGCAATCATATCACGGTGAGAAATTTTTTTTTTCGAGAGTATGCCAATGGCATACCATATTTTTATAGAAGGTAGAAAGTTATGTACAAGATCCCTGGCGAGATGCGGACAAGTCATAGGGAGAACACACACCCACGCCTACACCCTAGCAATAAAAGGCTACTCTCTCGCGAATGGATCAAGAGCACCGACGCCGCCAAGACCGGCCTTCCTCCAATCGTCTATCTCATCTAGTATCTCTGTCTTAAGCTGCGGGGCCGTTCTCTGCCTTGATATGTCGTTAAATGCTCGCGCATTGCGTTGTTTCCAAAGGGCCCACGCAATAAGAATGGTGACAGAGTCGAAGCCTCTCCTCGTCTTCCCTTTGAAGCGCATCCTCTGGCCTAGCCACCACTGCGAGAAAGGGACATCCATGGGCGGAACTTGTATGGTGATTTGCCATGTGTGGAAGCAAGAATGCCACACCTCTCGTGCGTATCCGCAGTGTGCTAGGATGTGGTCGGCGTTGTCCTCCTCTTGTAGGCAAGTGTAGCAAGGTGATGGGGCAGCTTGGAGGCCGTGCCGAGCTCGACGATCGGAAGTCCAGAGGCGGTATTGGCTAGCCAACCACATGAAAATCTTGCCTTTGAGCGGCGCCCGCCCAACTTCGCCAAATGCAGCCGGCAGTAGGAGATCGGGTGTACCCCATGCATAGTCTCATGTATGTGGAGCTGGCAGTGTATATCCCGGATGCATCACAAGGCCAATCGAAATGATCTGGCTCCTCCATGTTCCTCTCCACCGTACTTATGGCCTGGCACAGCAAGTATACTTGCATATGGCCCATAAATGAGAGTTCTCCTTGGACATCGTTCGGCCGGGTGTTGTCAATAAGCGCGTCATGAACCGTTCTCCTATTCTTATTCCTCATGCTGACGAACTGAAGGAGGAACGGGGCGATGTCTATAACCGCAGCTCCATGGATCCAACGATCTTTCCAAAATAGGACTTTCGATCCCTCTCCCACCGTGATCTTGACCAAGCTGTCAAAAACTGCACGCGCTTGCTCATCCACCAACAAGTGCAGCCCTTGCCATGGCCTGTTCGGGTCAGTTCTCCTCAACCATTCCCAACGCACTCGTAGTGCGAGTTCTTGCAATGCCATGTTCTTGACACCGAGGCCTCCAAAGATCGTCGGTCGGCACACCATATCCCAAGTGACAAGGCATTGTCCACCGTGGCTCTTGTCCTTCCCTACCCAGAAGAAGGAGCGCATCCACTTGTTTATATCCTCCAAGACCCAAGCGGGGGGGGGGGGGGGTCCAGCACCAGGAGCTGATGAATCGGTCTAGCTGCGATCACTATCTTGATGAGTATAAGTCTGCCAGGCCGTTGAATGAAGCCTCGCTGCCAGGCAGGGATAAAGTGCCAGACCTGATCCAGGAGTGGCTGCCAGTCGGCTCTCGATAGCTGGTTGATCGCAAGCTAAAGACCCAAGTAACGGCATGGGAAATTCCCAAGTTTGCATTGCAGCACCGTCTCCACTATCTGATGGTCTAACTCATTCTGCTTGATGAGGATCGCGTTCGATTTGCTGTAATTGATCCTTAGGCCCGAGGCTTCACCGAAGATGTCAAATGTAGCTTTCATGAATGTGAGATCTGGCAATGATGGTCTTAAGAAAAGAGCCAGGTCATCCGCATATAAGGACAGTCTTTGGGTGACCGAGATTCCTCGGAACGAGCTAAGCACTCCTTCCTTAGTTGCCTTATTCATGATGGAGGTGAGGGAGTCCATGGCAATAACGAAGAACAGCGGCGAGATTGGATCACCCTGCCGCAGACCCTTGGCATGGTGAAAACGTCTTCCTGGGACCCCATTGACCACCACTCGCGTGTTGGCAGATTGAAGTAATATCGAGATCCAACCAATCCATCTCTGGCCGAAGCCCCTTGCCTTCAAATTCTCCATGAGGAATGGCCATGACAGTGAGTCGAAAGCTTTCGAGATGTCTAGTTTAAGAAATAGCCCCTTCTCCTTCCTCGCGTGCAATTTACGGGCCACTTCTCTGACGAGGAGGAAGTTTTCGTGGATGTTCCTGCCTTTGATAAACGCTGATTGGTTGATCTGAATGATCTCGGACATGCGTGGCCGCGCTCTCGAAGCGAGCAGTTTTGCAAAGAGCTTGGCAAAGCTGTGAGGTAGACTTATAGGCCGATAGTCTCCCACTTCCAAGGCGTCCGGCTTCTTTGGGATGTGACACCCTCGCTTTCGCTCCCCGAATTTTTCCTTCGCGGGATTGGACTCCTGTCTTTTTTTTCCGATGTTATCAGATTTTCTCTCGCTCTTGGGTATATAAAGATGGTCATATAGCCATGCCTTCCCTATCCAACCAGAGATTCTCCCCAGTTCAACCTTGCCATCAAAATATGTTCCCCGGGATTTTACCACCAAAACCCTGCTTTCCGATCTACCGGAATGGAAACCATAATTCCTTCCGTTACAAAGGAACCCTAATTTTATTTGCTCTGTTGCCCCCCAAACTTTTCCTAGTGATCATCCCATATCTATAAACCCTGGATATGCAAAAATATTGCCAAGTCATTTGCAATATTTTTCATTTAAAATTAATTCCTTTTTCTGCCAGTTAAAGGAATTAAATCCAGGAAAATATCTATCCATCTCCAAAGTTCATGAAAACTTGTGGAGATATTCTTTGTGATCATATTGAGCTCCCATAAAAATATTGGCAAAAATTAAATAAGGGAAATTGCATTTTCCTATTTAAAGCCAATATTGCATTTTGGGCACTTTCCAAAAGAACTACCATTTTGGTAGCCAGAAAAAATCCCAAATAATTTGTGGAGCTTCTCCTATCCAGATCTTCACCATTTCCATCAAGAATCCAAGTTCCACAATTCAAATTTTGAGTACATCATCCAATTCTTGTTTCTGGACTTATTTTGAGGTTGTGAAGCAACTATATTTTATATTGCTTCAAAATTCTTGAAATTAATCCAGGACCTCACATTCCCTATATGATGTGAGAATACAAAAATTCACATCATTTTATCTAGCCATTTTCTCTCAAAAATTCCATCTAGTTTCTGTCCAGCAGAAAGCTTTGTGATGGAAGTACCACTTTGGCATTTCCAAATGAGCTGAAAATTTTCCAGTATCTCCATACACCCAAATAACCTTCCTCCACAAAATTTCAGCGAATTCCATAAAGACATTTGAGCACAACATCAAAACCTAGTTTCTGGACCAATTTGGCAGTTGTGAAGCAAGTATATGCAAACCAAGTCCAAATGGCGCCACTGCCGCCCGAGGTCGCCGAGCCCCACTGCCGCCCGAGGTCGCCGAGCCCCACAGCGTCGGCAATCATCGCGGCCAGCACCCTCTGTTCCTCTCTGTTACCCTGACAAAGGAGGAAGATGGCCCGACAGGTGGGCCCGCGCTGTCGGCCTCTCACCCGCTCCGTTCTTTTTTTCAAGTGGGGGGGTGGATGCGGTTGGGCCGGCCCATCAGCAGCAGTGGCGGCAGCCTCGCTTCAGCTCAGGCTCCGGCCACTTTTGGCCCAGCACGGCCCAGCGGCACAGTTCATTTAATCTTTTCCGCAGAAGAAAAACTGTCCAAGGACCCAGATGCGAATAAAAGTTTTACAGAAAGGTCCTTGGCAGTCAATCGTCAATATCTTTTCGCCCGTAACTCCGATTCAGGTGAATGCAATGCCCACATTCTCAGTTCGTCGAGCCCGTTCCGATGATATCATTTTCATGAGGTTGACACTTTCTGAAAATGACCATTTTGCCCCTGCCCTATAATCAGCCCCTCCGAGAGGGAATCTTCTCCGGCGAATTTTCCGCGAGGTGATCGCACCTCTCTCCGGTGAATCCATCGACCCCCAGGCAAGCCGACCATCTGATATATGCCCTAAAGCATTGCTCTGTGTTATTCTTGCATGTTTAATTAATGAATATACCTCTGTTAGAAATAATTAAACTCTTGCTAGGTTGAACATGCTATTTACATTACTCGTTAATGCTCATCATGCTATCGCACTAGTGACTCGTTGTGATATAGTATGGAGATAGGTTGTCATGTTGATATACCAGTTTACATCTTGGATTATCTTTATTATTGCAATGATTAAGAATATGACTTAATAACAACAACCTCTTCCGTCGGCTGGATCGAGTCATAGTGCCACCGAACCGAGCTCATCAGTGCAGCCACATTTGCCTTTATGGGAAGGCCCTAGCTTGGTCTATTGTCTTGCCTCTTGTCGGTACCACCAAAGAGGGAAGGTTATGTGTGCGTGCTACCCTGGCTCGGTAGGCGGCGATAACCTTGTGAGCCCAGTTAAGTTATTTGCCGGCGTCCCCGTTTGGGACAGTTTTGTTTGGCCCCGACGGTGGCAGGTGTCAGGAGGGACACAGGGGCCACCCAGGACTTGACCCGGATGGGGTATGATCATCGGTGGGGCCGTAAGAGTGCCGGGCAATAGACAAGTTTTGTTGGAGCAGCACCGGTCCACCCGAATGGTAGGATGAGGCCAGGAGCTCCATAGTGTGGGTAAAGTGCGCAACCTCTGCAGAGTGTAAATCTATTCGAATAACCGCGTCCTCGGTCATTGGACATAGTTCGTACTAGGTCACACTATTTGGTCTGTGTCGAGTCTGGAGGAACAAACCATATGATGTTAATAATGAACCAGAGAAAGGTGTGATTGGTTAGATTTATAGTGCAGATGCAGGGACATCGGATGATGTCAGGTATATGGGATGTTAGCCATGCAATGGCTATGAGATGACTTGGATTTGATTCGGATCGGGTTTGGATTGGATCCTAAGATTATTCGGAATATGGCTTAATTACTTGATATGCTGTATCTTCGTCATATTGCAGTTACTTTGGTAGTTATCATGCTTGATAATCCTGTTATGATATGATATTGCTAGATAATCCTGCTATGACATGATGATTAATGCTGCTAGAGGATTAATCTTGCTAGATAATCCTGCCATAATGTGATAGTTAATACTGTTAAGATAACAAGTGCATGCTTGAATGCCATGGATTGCTTTGCTTGGTGTATATGTTGGTTTGGTTTGCTTGCGAGTACATTCAAAAGTACTCAGCGACCTTCAATGTGGCCAGGTTCACCTAAGGATCCGATGACCCCTAGCGAGGAGCCAGATTTCATTGCCTCTGGATCAGTAGAAAGCCCAGATGGATTTCAGCCATCTTTGCCAGATAGGCACGACTACTATTGATCATAAGGCAGTCCCATAGGTTTTGGCTCCATCAGACCCCAACTCTCGTGGCCCTTGCCTCCGGTGGGAGATGTCCGCACCAGGCAACGACCCGTGAGCCCTGAACCCCTAGGTAAACTAGATATCCCCACCTTGCTTGCTAACCATGGCATTTCTCTCCTCAAATGTAGTTTCTTTTGGGGAAACGCTTATAAATTCCATCTTTTCTCGACAACCCTAGGATCGGTGACTAAGCCACTTTGGCTATGGTCGTGCATCGAGTTTGATGTTCCCTAAGGAAGTAGTAGGAGCTTGACCCCAATTGCTACCAGGGGCATTATGTGGTTTTGCTTCTAAATCCTTAGAGGTACATCGAGTGCACTATACTAGTTATACTAGTGAATCTTCGGCCACGTGTATAAGGTCTGCAAAATTTGAGCCTTATTTGTTTTGGTTTTTCGCGATTCTTGTTTCTTGCTCGATTCCGTTTTGTCGCTCCGACTGGATCCACCTGCAAGTGCTGCTAAGAAGATCAGCCTACAACCCGGATAATACCCAATAATCCAAATTCAGTAAGAGTCAAGTCAAGCCAATTGCCTGATATTCAGAACAGTATCACCGGATCTATCAAGAATGAAGAATGGGTCAGAAGCAGAATTTGCAGGCAATGGATAAGGCCAGAATATACCTGAGAAGGAGTCTGCTTCAGAATTGATCACACCAAAGGAACATTGAGATGAGCTATCAGGAATGGACACCAGTAAGAACAAATTATTCCATCCTCGATATAAGGATTATTTTAGTCAGTGGGGTGAACCTTGAGTCTTTTCTCAATGGACTCAAGAATCATTTATTACCCACAGAAGGCATGTTTCAAGAATGTGAAGGTGCCGAGAACAACAACAAAACTCTGGTATGGTGATACAAATTTCAAAGCATATTTTGGAATTTACCGGTGCACATACAAAAATTTCTGGGCAAAGTGAACAAGGCTTGCGAAGAATATTTGGATAAGTTCACGGCCGCCCATAATCAATGAGAATTTCAAATATGTGGAGGTTCAGCTAAACCGAATGGAATTATCCACCAACTGCTTACTATCAACATACATCTGGATTAATCATCAACATGAAGTCGGCAACCGTTGCAATGATCAGACCAGCAGAAGGACAAGCGGTGTGCATGACTCACGGAATATCTTCAGACAAGGTATGGCCTACACCAAGTTTCGGCTCTGCTATGGATAAAATTCCGGATATCTCAGAAGGAAGCCAGAACCGGCCACAGGACCGATTGCATATCATAGTAAAAAGGGCTTCTGGTATAAGCAACCCAGCCTTCCTCTACAAGCTATCGGAAGGAGCTTACAACGCAAGACTCCCAATCTTCCTTGCTACACCACTTGGTGAGAAAATCTTCTGGGGTACGGCACTCCCATCTCCCTCAGCATGCTACCGTAGAAAGCTTCCGGCATAAGGCACCTGACCTTCCCCAGTAAGCAATCTGAGGGGAAACTTCTAAGGTACGCTACCCAGCCTTCTTCGGCACGCTACCCTGGCAAAGGCTTCAAGCGTAAGGTGTTCAGCCTTCTTCAGCATGCCATCGTGCCCACAACAATCTTGTCAGAAGCACGAACTAGTCCAGACACACGTCCGCCTCAGAACTCAATGGTTATGAAATGATTCATCCTACCCCTGCATATGTTGTGAGCATGCAGCCTGGTTGATCAGTTCATGCGAGCCACCCATACACGGGAATGACGGTGTTCCGAGAAACATTGGTCCCATAGTTCAAAGAAGGATTTGAATACAGCAACCCCTACGAGATATGCAAGAGCAAGTTGGGATATGACCAGGGAGCCAAGTTGGTAGCTCAGGACAGGTCCACGAAAGGAATCCTCAAGAACAAAGAAGTTGTGGACAAACAATCTCCATGATGGTCAATAAAATAAAGCTTCACAGACAAGGTGATATTGCCAATCCTTGTCGGACTCTTGCATATACGGCCACAACAATGCAGCAAGCATGTTGTACTCCTCATGAGCATGGGCCATCAACCAAGATAAGAGGCTATGCTCCGTAAGATGCGCCGAATAATAGCCAAACTATGCTCAGCTCAGTGCTCATAGCAAGGACTGCAAAGGATATATATGGCCGAGCTACCTTAGCGATCGATAGAGTTTGACGGTCTATATGGAAACAAGGTGATATGGAAATAATCATTCAATCCCGAAAGAAAAGCAGAAATATGGTATGGGACATGGGGAATCACTTGTTATGATACATCCCGTGTCAGCTCAGACCTCTGGATGAAGCAGCTAGCTCCAGGCCATGGAAACCAAGCTAGTTGTCGATACTACCCACTACCCACCAGGCCTAGGCAACAACCCACCAGGACAAAGGGTTTGCCTGACAGGAAAGAGAAGGATTCAATACAGTCGTTGGAAAAGACAATACCTGAGCCATCAGAAGAGGCAGTTAAAAGGCTAGTAAACCGACGAAGACAAGATAGATGATGGATCCAAGTCACACACATGTATGTTCCCCTTAGCCGGGAGGTAAGCCCGGAAATCTCGAGGACGAGATTTTCTTAAGGGGGGTAGGTTTGTGACACCCTGGTTTTCGCTCCCCGAATTTTTCCTTCGCGGGATTGGACTCCTGTCTTTTTTTTCGATGTTATCGGATTTTCACTCGCTCTTGGGTATATAAAGATGGTCATATAGCCTTGCCTTCCCTATCCAACCAGAGATTATCCCCATTTCAACCTTGCCATCAAAATATGTTCCTCGGGATTTTACCACCAAAACCCTGCTTTCCGATCTACCGGAAGGGAAACCCTAATTCCTTCCGTTAAAAAGGAACCCTAATTTTCTTTGCTTTGTTGCCTCCCAAACTTTTCCTAGTGATCATCCCATATCTATAAACCCTGGATATGCAAAAATATTGCCAAGTCATTTGCAATATTTTTCATTTAAAATTAATTCCTTTTTCTGCCAGTTAAAGGAATTAAATCCAGGAAAATATCTATCCATCTCCAAAGTTCATGAAAACTTGTGAAGATATTCTTTGTGATCATATTGAGCTCCCATAAAAATATTGGCAAAAATTAAATAAGGGAAATTGCATTTTCCTATTTAAAGCCAATATTGCATTTTGGGCACTTTCCAAAGGAACTACCATTTTGGTAGCCAGGAAAAATTCCAAATAATTTGTCGAGCTTCTCCTATCCATATCTTCACCATTTCCATCAAGAACCCAAGTTCCACAATTCAAATTTTGAGTACATCATCCAATTCTTGTTTCTGGACTTATTTTGAGGTTGTGAAGCAACTATATTTTATATTGCTTCAAAATTCTTGAAATTAATCCAGGACCTCACATTCCCTATATGATGTGAGAATACAAAATTTTACATCATTTTATCTAGCCATTTTCTCTCAAAAATTCCATCAAGTTTCTGTCCAGCAGAAAGCTTTGTGAAGGAAGTACCACTTTGGCATTTCTAAATGAGCTGAAATTTTTCCAGTATCTCCATACACCCAAATAACCTTCCTCCACCAAATTTCAGCGAATTCCATAAAGCCATTTGAGCACAACATCAAAACCTAGTGTCTGGACCAATTTGGCAGTTGTGAAGCAAGTATATGCAAACCAAGTCCAAATGGCTTCAAATTTGGCCAGCACCTAATCCTTCCTAACACATTTTGTTGTGACAAAGATTCAGCTCAAACTCCCCATCTATTTTTCCACAGAGAGCCATCACAGTTTCTGTTCAGAATCATTGCAAGCTCAAATCAGTCAACTCTCGCCCCCACCTCCATCCAAAATCCTCATAGGTCAACTCACTGACCTCTGATCTGTCTATTTGACATGGTCTCCTGGACAGTTCCTAGCTTGGCCACGTTGCTAGGGTGGTGACCACCCATTTGGCATGCCACCAGAGAACTCCGCTCAGTTCCAGAGCCATCCTCGCCGGATGCAGCCAGGCCCGGCCACTCCAGCGTGCCACCTAGACCCCTGGATCCTCCACGAAGCTCCTCAGCGGCAGCTGGTGCCGGAGTCATCGCATCCAAGCCGGTGGCCGCTTCTGCCGACATGGATGCCGACGAGCGAAGCACTTCCGCGCCCGTGACCCGTCCTAGCGCCTTCCTCTTCGGCCTCTTCCTCGCACCGCATTGAGCTGTCCCTCCCGCGTCAGGTCGGCACCACCCGATGCTTGCCACCTCGCCGGAAGCGCCAGTGCGTTGATGAGGACGCCGCGGCGGCCGTGCTCATCCATTGCCGAGGCTCGGCTATAAATAGCCAGCCCGAGCCTTCCCCGAGCACCCACGCCTCTCCCAGACGCCTCCCTCTCCCTCCCTGGATCAATCCCGGCCGAAGCTCTCGCCTCCTGGTGCTTGAACTCCGGTGAGCTCCGCCCACAGCCACCACTCGGCCTCGCTAAAATCCGCCCATCCCCGGCCCCCTCTGCTCTACCTAGCCACCCCAGGCGAGCACCACCACCACCCACAGGCCCTCCCCGCCTTCATTCCGCCCCGGGGCTGGCCATAGCTCCGGCCCCAAGCGCACCACTGCCACTGTCAGACTCCACCCGCGCCCGCACGCTACAGGCCATCCCCGCCTCCAGTTCCACCACTCACCGGCGCGGGGTGAGGCTGGGAGCGCATCCCCACTGCCGCCCGAGGTCGCTGAGCCCCACAGCGCCGGCAATCGACGCAGCCGGCGCCCTCTGTTCCTCTCTGTTTCCCTGACGGAGGAGGAAGATGGCCCGACAGGTGGGCCCGCGCTGTCGGCCTCTCACCCGCTCCCTTCTTTTTTTCAAGTGGGGGGGGGGGGATGCGGTTGGGCCGGCCCATCAGCAGCAGTGGCGGCAGCCTCGCTTTAGCTCAGGCTCCGGCCACTTTTGGCCCAGCACGGCCCAGCGGCGCAGTTCATTTAATCTTTTCCGCAGAAGAAAAACTGTCCAAGGACCAAGATGCGAATAAAAGTTTTACAGAAAGGTCCCTGGCAGTCAATCGTCAATATCTTTTCGCCCATAACTCCGATTCAGGTGAATCCAACGCCCACGTTCTCAGTTCGTCGAGCTCGTACCGATGATATCATTTTCATGAGGTTGACACTTTCTGAAAATGACCATTTTGCCCCTGCCCTATAATCAGCCCCTTCGAGAGGGAATCTTCTCCGGCGAATTTTTCTGCGAGGTGATCGCACCTCTCTCCGGTGAATCCATCGACCCCCAGGCAAGCCGACCATCTGATATATGCCCTAAAGCATTGCTCTGTGTTATTCTTGCGTGTTTAATTAATGAATATACCTGTGTTAGAAATAATTAAACTCTTGCTAGGTTGAACTTGCTATTTACATTACTCGTTAATGCTCATCATGCTATCGCACTAGTGACTCGTTGTGATATAGTAGATAGGTTGTCATGTTGATATACCAGTTTACATCTTGGATTATCTTTATTATTGCAATGATTAAGAATATGACTTAATAACAACAACCTCTTCCGTCGGCTGGATCGAGTCATAGTGCCACCGAACCGAGCTCATCAGTGCAGCCACATTTGCCTTTATGGGAAGGCCCTAGCTTGGTCTATTGTCTTGCATCTTGTCGGTACCACCAAAGAGGGAAGGTTATGCATGCGTGCTACCCTGGCCCAGTAGGCGGCGATAACCTTGTGAGCCCAGTTAAGTTATTTGCCGGCGTCCCCGTTTGGGACAGTTTTGTTTGGCCACGACGGTGGCAGGTGTCAGGAGCGACACATGGGCCACCCAGGACTTGACCCGAACGGGGTATGATCATCGGTGGGGCCGTAAGAGTGCCGGGCAATAGACAAGTTTTGTTGGAGCAACACCGGTCCACCGGAATGGGAGCATGAGGCCACGAGCTCCATAGTGTGGGTAAAGTGCGCAACCTCTACAGAGTGTAAATCTATTCGAATAGCCGCGTCCTCGGTCATTGGACATAGTTCGTACTAGGTCACACTATTTGGTCTGTGTCGAGTCTGGAGGAACAAACCATATGATGTTAATAATGAACCAGAGAAAGGTGTGATTGGTTAGATTGATAGTGCAGATGCAGGGACATCGGATGATGTCAGGTATATGGGATGTTAGCCATGCAATGGCTATGAGATGAGTGGTCGGATGACCGCATGACTTGGATTTGATTTGGATCGGGTTTGGATTGGATCCTAAGATTATTCGGAATATGGATTAATTACTTGATATGCTGTATCTTCGTCATATTGCAGTTACTTTGGTAGTTATCATGCTAGATAATCCTGTTATGATATGATATTGCTAGATAATCCTACTATGACATGATGATTAATGCTGCTAGATGATTAATCTTGCTAGATAATACTGCCATAACGTGATAGTTAATACTGTTAAGATAACAAGTGCATACTTGAATGCCATGGATTGCTTTGCTTGGTGTATATGTTGGTTTGGTTTGCTTGCGAGAAAATTCAAAAGTACTCAGCGGCCTTCAATGTGGCCAGGTTCACCTAAGGATCCGACGACCCATAGCGAGGAGCTGGAGTGTTCGCGGGCTAGAAGAGTAACTCAGTCACATCCCTGTGGATTGGAGCCGCACCAAGACCCTGCTGCCTTAGATAGAGCTTTTCCGCTGCCATCACCTTTGTAAAATATCATGTAAGACTTATTTATCCATTAATAGAAATGCCTGTGTTCATGATACTTATTGTATAGGCACGCGCCAGTGTGATTTCCTGGGCTGGCGTGTGCGGCGACCGTCTGGCTACAGTGGTATTCAGGCGGGGCGCCACACGGAATTAAGATCATGTCCGCGCGATTCAGCTTGTCAAACCCTCTACCGTCTCCCACGAACAGTTTCATAAGCGCTGCCATGATGTCGCCCTTGATAATTGGCCAAGCAATGTGGTAGAAAGCTCCAATGAACCCGTCCGGCCCCGGTGCTCTATGCCTCTATCGGCCGGAATCTCCTTAATGACCTTCCACACCTCATCCTCCGTGAAAATTTGCTCAAGCTCTTGCAGGCTGTACTCAGGGATATGAAGGTAATTTAGATCCAGCGAGTTACTACGGGATCCTGCCTTACCGAGCAAGTTTTCGAAAGCCTCAGAGAAGACCTCTTCCTTCCTCGCCTGATCTGTGATGAGTTCGTCGTCACGCTTGATACAGGAGATGAAATTCTTGGATCGTCTGCCATTAGCCACGGCCTGGAATAATTTGCCATTAGCCACGGTGAGAAATATTCAGGTCCTACTATTTTGAAGCAACAGTATCAAAGACTCACGAGGGTGCATGCATGTCGTTTGTCAAAGTACCAGTCCGTTTTGGACTTTTGTGTTCAACGTGGCCGGATACTTAAATTAGTTAAGATTTGATTAGTTAGGACAGGCGAGAGAGTACGCATACCTTTTTTTTCTTGTTTAAGTCGGTTCAGTTTATATCGCCTATATAAAAGGCTGGCCACGGCTGCGTACAGGAGTTTTTTAGTCTGTGTTTTTTTAATCTGTGATAGCACATGAACAAGTCGGGGTATCTTCCCGTATGATTTATCGCTGGTTGAAAAGTTTAATTTCTTTTGTGTGCTTGGCGAGTTGATTGGACAGCTACTCGTCTAATTTGCTGCTGATCTTTGGAAGATCGTCCACGTGCTTCCTCTCCCGGGTGTGCGTGTTGTTTTCGAGGTGATTGCATCTACAAGATCGCAAGCGCCACGTCGTTTGAGGTGACACCGTACTGTGAAAGATTGAGAAAATTCTTCGGGCCGTCGATTCTCTGTTGAAGGACGCATCTGAAGTCCTGGATATTAAAGATACAAAACCTCGTTGGATGAGGTGGTCTCTTTTTTTACAGGAATTTGATAGCGAGATGCTAGATCGCAAAGAGATAAATGAAACTATGACAAACATCTCCTTGCTAGAAGAAGAAGAGCAAAAGTACCACGGAACGGGGATTTGTATCCCCTACGGAACGGTGGTAGCCTTAGATAGGGCAACCATTCATACTTTTGGGGATACCAAGCCTCCGCTCATTGGGCTGGAAGAACCATTCACTCAATTAAGGGTAAGAGAAGAAAATGATTTATTTGATTATACTAACCCTTTGCACCTAAGTAAACTCCAAAGGACGTCCACAATGCTTCGCCCCCGAAGAGAGAAGAAGCTTGGTACAAAAACATACCTAAAAAACAAAGGATGGAAGAGGCGTGGGAATTCACGGAGGTTCTTCCAATTACCTTAAGTATTGTTTTATTCAATTTTATCTTATTTTTCTTTAAAGATTGTTATGTTTTCCAAGTCATACGAGCGCCCGTACGATCGCTTGCGATCGTATGGAACGTCGTCCTTGATTCTATTTCTTTAGGTGATTCGGGCGATGGACCTGGTGATCACCCATGCGACCACCGAACGATCGCATGAAGGGCCGTCGATCGCTCTGTCACTAAGAGCTAATGTTTGCATGCTCTTTTTTTTTTTAAACTTTTTCTCGCAGGGCAGAAGGAGTCAAACGGACGCTGGAACGGGCAGTCACGGTCGTTTGATACGCCGTCGAACGCTCTGCAAAGAAAGAATCCAACTGAAGGAACCCATGCGACTGTTGGGGAACGTTGCATGAAAATCAAAAAAATTCCTACGAAACACCCAAGATCTAATCTAGGAGATCCATAGCAACGAGAGGGGAGTGTGTCTACGTACCCTTGTAGACCGAAAGCGTTAGCGTTGTAACGCGGTTGATGTAGTCGTACTCTTCACGATCCAATCGCGATCCAATCCGATCTAGCGCCGAACGGACGACACCTCCGAGATTAGTACACGTTCAGCTCGATGGCGTCTTCTCCTTCTTGATCCAACAAGCGAGGCAGAGGAGGTAGATGAGATCGGAACTAGCACGGCGGTATGGTGGTGGTGACAGCAGCGAAACTCTGGCAGGGCTTTGCCAAGCGCTGACGGAATGTGGAGGAGGAGTATACGGGAGATAGGGAGGCGCCAGGAGGAAGGGTGCAGCCCCCTACGCCCCTCCCCACTATATATAGGGGTGAGGGGGAGGGGGCGGCGGCCCTAGGGGGAGACTTGGCCCCCAAGTCATGTGGGGCGCCTCCCACCCCTAGGGTTTTCCCCTTTAGGCGCATGGGCCGGGTGGGGGGCTGGTGTGCCTGGCCCAACTAGGCTAGGGTGCCCCCCCTACAGCCCACGTGGGTCCCTGGGGCAGGTGGACCCCTCCGGTAGACCCCCGGATCCCTTCGGTGACTCCGGTACACTGCCGGCATGCCCCTGAACTTTTCCGGCGACCAAAATAGGACTTCGCATATATAAATCTTTACCTCTAGACCATTTCGGAGCTCCTCGTGATATCCCGAATCCCATCCGGGACTCCAAACAACCTTCGGAATTTCCTCTATTAATATCTCAATACTACCTTAGCGCTATCGAACGTTAAGGGTTCAGAAACATGCAGACATGACCGAGACACCTCTCCGGTCAATAACCAATAGCGGGACCTGGTGCCCATATCGATTCCTACATATTCAACGAAGATCTTTATCGGTTGAACCACGATGTCGAGGATTCAGTTAATCCCGTATACAATTCCCTTTGTCCGGCGATATGTTACTTGCCCGAGATTCGATCGTCGGTATCTCCATACCTAGTTCAATCTCGTTACCGGCAAGTCTCTTTACTCGTTCCGTAATACAAGATCCCATGACTAACTCATTATCCACATTGCTTGCATGATCTTTACGATGTTGTATTACCGAGAGGGCCTAGAGATATCTCTCCGTCAGACAGAGTGACAAATCCCAGTCTCGATTCTTGCAACCCAACAGACACCTTCGGAGATACCTGTAGAGCACCTTTATGATCACCCAGTTACGAAGTGACGTTTGATAGCACACAAGGCATTCCTCTGGTATCCGGGAGTGACATGATCTCATGGTCTAAGGAACAGATACTTGACATGAAGAAAGATGTAGCAAATAACTAAACGATCTGATGCTAAGCTTACGGTTGGGTCTTGTCCATCACATCATTCTCCTAATGATGTCATCCCATTATCAAATGACAACACATGTCTATGGTTAGGAAACCTTAGCCATCTTTGATCAACGAGCTAGTCTAGTAGAGGCTTACTAGGGACACGGTGTTGTCTATGTATTCACACATGTATTTAAATTTCCGGTCAATACAATTCTAGCATGAATAATAAACATTTATCATGAACAAGGAAATATGATAATAACCAATTTATTATTGCCTCTAGGGCATATTTCCAACAGCGACCGCTCGTAGGACCGGCCGCGATCATATGGAAGGCCGTTGATACGTCTCCAACGTATCTATAATTTATGAAGTATTCATGCCGTGTTTACAACAATTTTATATGGTTTTGGTATGATTTGATTAGAACTAACCCGGACTAACGCTATTTTCAGCAGAACTACCGTGGTGTTGTTTTTTGTGCAGAAATAAAAATTCTCGGAATGGGCTAAAAATTTACGGTGATTTTTTATGGACCAAAAGAGACCCCCGAAACTTCGTGGAAGGACAAGAAGATCCACGAGGACGCGACAAGCCTGGGGGGCGCGCCCTCACCCCCAGGGCGCACGAAGCAGGCTTGTCGCTCCCTCATGGGCCCCCTTGACGTGAAACCAACGCCAAAAATTCCTATAAATACGAAAAAACCCAGAAAGAAACCTAGAACTTCCACGCCGCCACCGCAAGCCTCTGTACTGAAGCGATCTCATCCGAAGCCCTGTTCCGGCACTCTGCCGGAGGGAGGGAATCATCACCGGAGGCCATCTTCATCATCCCGGCGGTCTCCATGATGAGGAGGGAGTAGTTCACCCTCGGGGCTGAGGGTATGTACCAGTAGCTATGTGTTTGATCTCTCTCTCTCTCATGTTCTTGATTTGGTACGTTCTTGATGTATCGCGAGCTTTGTTAATATAGTTGGATAATATGGTGTTTCTTCCCTCTCTATCTTCTTGTGATGGATTGAGTCTTTCCCTTTGAGGTTTTGTTATTGTCGGATTGAATATTTCAGATTTGAGAACACTTGATGTATGTCTTGCATGTGGATACCCGTGGTGACAATGGGGTATTCTATTGATTCACTTGATGTATGTTTTGTTAATCAACTCGCGGATTCCCGTGACCTTGGGGTGATCTAGGCATATGGGTTGGTTGCACGTTTTCATTATCTTTTCTCCGATAAGAAACTTTGGGGTACTCTTTGAAGTTCTTTGTGTGGATTGAATATTATGAATCTGAAGTTGTTTGATGCATATCGAAGAATCAACTCACGGATACTTGTGGTGACATTGGAGTATCTAGGTGACATTAGAGTTGGTTGATGCGTATCATATGGTGTTATTTTAGTACGAACTCTAGGGCTGTTTGTGACACTTATAGGGATGGCTCAATAGATTGATCGGAAAGGATAACTTTAAGGTGGTTTCATACCCTACAACAATTTCTTCCTTATGTTCTCCGCTAATAGGAACTTTGGAGTGATTCTTTATCGCACGTTGAGGGATTGTTATATGATTCAATTATGTTAGCATTGTTGAGAGATTGCACTAGTGAAAGTATGAACCCTAGGCCTTGTTTCTAAGCATTGCAATACCGTTTGTGCTCCATTTTATCACTTGCTACCTTGCTGTTTTTATATTTTTTAGATTATCAAAACCTATATCTACTATCCATACTACACTTGTATCACCATCTCTTCGCTGAACTAGTGCACCTATACAATTTACCATTGTATTGGATGTGTTGGGGACACAAGAGATTGCTTGTATTTGATTGCAGGGTTATTTGAGAGAGACCGTCTTCATCCTATGACTCCCACGGATTGATAAACCTTAGGTCATCCACTTGAGGAAAACTTGCTACTGTCCTGCAAAACTCTGCACTTGGAGGCCCAACAGTGTCTACAAGAATAAAAGTTGCATAGTAGACATCAAGCTCTTTTCTGGCGCCGTTGCCGGGGAGGTGAGTGCTTGAAGGTATATCTTTAGATCTTGCAATTGAATCTTTTAGTTTCTTGTTTTATCACTAGTTTGGTTTATAAAAGAAAACTACAAAAAAAATGAAATTGAGGTTGCCTCACATGCTTCATCTATATGATGTCTTTCTTGAAAATAAGGATTCCGATAATTGTGCTCAATTGTTAGAGGAAGAATTTAATAAAATGTTTAACGTGAGTCCTTTGAATGATGAGCATGATTGCAATATTGTTAGTATGCTTTCTATGAATATCCATGATACTAATGATGATTGTACTAGTCAGGATAAAAAGGTTTCTTATAAACATGTCAATTATTGTGGTGAGCATAGATCTTGTGAAAACATGCCGATAAGGGATGATAGATTTTGTAAGAAGCATAAATATCAAAGAACCCAATGGTTGCTTAAGATATTAGATGGTTATGCTAGAGAATTATGTTCCATTCTTCCCATTACTTGTGAACTTTGCAATGAAGGTGGTCATCTTAATTTTCAATGCATACAATTTTATTATCGAATCGCGTACAAATATTGTGATGATATGATCACCATTGAGCATTACAATGAACTTACTCTATTTTTGGGGTATGAATAAGTGGAAAATAGAAATAATTGGATTGAAGTATTAATTCCGTCGTAAACTTTTGAGTTTGATCTAAGGGAAATTTATATGTATTGTGCGGTAAATTGCAATGAGAATGTTTATCTTGCCAATTATACAAAGACGGGAAAACCAATGGAATATGAAGAGAATACTAATGAAAGGGAAAAGATTTCCCAATACCCTCCTATTGTTTCTCATGATGAATCAGGTGACGAGAAGGAGCTTCCTATCCAACCAATCTCTTCAATAAGAAGCTCGAAAAAACTAAATAAACCCACACATAATGTGGTGAAGAAGAAGAAAAGTAGGAAAAGTAGAGGTAAAGAGGTATCTCTCCCAAATAATGTTGCTCCTATTATTGTTGTGCCTCATGAGAATGAATCAAATATAATCGTGGAAGATGATACACTTGATGATGATTTTGTTTTGCCTATTACTTGTTATGATGATTATGATTGGGAAGATAATGATACTTCTTATGATCTTGAAAATATTTTTGGCACCAACTTGGGAAATTATGATGACAATAATTGTTATACTATTGGTGCTATTCATACTATTGATGATAAGAATGATTATGCTCATGATATGCAAACCCACAAGCTTGGGGATGCTATGTTTGATTGGAATGACATGTTTGAGAATTTTTTTGCTGCAAATGATGTTTATCCTAAGCTTGGTGATGCTATGATTAATGAAGATGATCTTTTTATTCCCCCTACTTTTGATGAGCAAATTTATTATGATGATGGCATGCCTCCTATCTATGATGATTGCAATAATAATGAAAGTGGGTTTGGAAGAGTGTCAACTTTAGGTAATGATTATCCCACTATTTTGGAGGGTGTTCAATCTTATGATAATAATAAAAGTGGATTTGGAGAGGTCATGACTTTATCTAATGATGATTCCACTATGTTGGAAGAGGTTTCAATTGAGTATGATGAGAACAAAGTTGCTACTTATGATGATTATTGTGATGATACTTGTGTTATGAAAAGTAGTGATGATTATTATTATAAAACTTGTCATAATTATGAATACCCTTTTACTGAACATTAGTCTTTTAATGTGGAAACAATTTTTAGTATTCAAGTTTCATACGGTACTCCCACTATTATGAATGAGAAGAAATTTGCTTATGTGGAGAGTAACAAAAAAATTATGCTTGTGGATCATGAAAAGAATGCTTTATGTGATGGTTATATTGTTGAATTAATTCATGATGCTACTGAAAATTATTATGAGAGAGGAACATATGCTTGTAGGCTTCTCAATAATATCAAGTTTCCTCTCTATGTGTTGAAAGTTTTGAAGTTATACTTGTTTTGCGTTCCTATGCTAGATGATTCTTGCCCCCATAAATTATTTGCTCACAAAATCCCTATGCATAGGAAGTGGGTTAGGCTTAAATGTGCTTGCCATATGTTTCATGATGCTCCCATTGTGTTTCAATTCTTTACTTTTTATGTGAGCATCATTGAAATCATCATGCCTAGCTAAAAGGCTTTAAAGAAAAGCGCTTGTTGGGAGACAACCCAATATTTTTACCTACTGTTATTGTGTGTCCACATGATTAAGATACTGTATTAATAATGTTTTATATGTTTTATTTCAATAATGTGCTAAGTAAAGCATTTGGGATAGTGTGGATGCTTGTTGATTTGATTTTGTGCAAAAACAGAAACTTTTGCGTCCAGTGCTGGAATTTATATTCTGTACTGGAGCGTGAGAAAATTCTGAAATTATTACACAGTATTAGGTTACAAATTTTTTACGTTGTCCTAATTTTTCCGAATTTTTGGAGGTACATAAGTATGGTTTCTAATTCGCTCACTACCTGTTGTTTTGTTTTTGACAGATTCTGTTTTCGGTGCATAGTTTGCTTGTTTTAGTGTTTACATAGCTTATATTGAGTAATATAAATTGTGGAAATGATGGAATACAGTAGGAATTAAGTGATAACAATTATGAATCTTTTCTTGACAGTACCTAAGTGGATGATTTATTTTTATCATACTAACTATCTCACAAGTTCCGTTAAGTTTTGTGTGATTGAAGTTTTCAAGTTTTGGGTGAGATATCGATATGAGGAGAATAAGGAGTGGCAAGACCCTAAGCTTGGGGATGCCCAAGGCACCCCAAGGTAATATTCAAGGAAGACCCAAGCAACTAAGCTTGGGGATGCCCCGGAAGGCATCCCCTCTTTCGTCTTCAACATTATCGGTAACCTCACTTGGAGCTATATTTTTATTCGTCACATAATATGAGTTTTGCATGGAGCAGCATTTTATTTTGTTGATATTTGCTTGCTATTGTCAATAATCATGTTTTGTATCTTTTAGTTCAATAAAATGCCAATTATAGCCTTTACCATGCTCAGTTTGCAAGTACATGTGTTGCTGTTTGAAAACAGAAAGTTTTCTGTTATGTCCAGAATATTCCTGAATAGTCAGAACATGATAAAAATCTGAAATTTTTACGCAGTAAGAATGCATGAGTTCTCTTTCATGTGCTAATTTTTCAGAATGTTTGGAGTTAGGGAAGTATGATTTCTTATTCACCCTTTACAGACTGTTCTGTTTAGACAAATTTCGATTATAGTTGCATTGTTTGCATATGTTGCTTGTTTAATGTTTCTATTTGTGGATAGGAGTATTAAATATGCAGAGGCATTTAGTATGCAATGTTTAATTATAATTTTAGTGATTTGTTACAGTATAGAATGTTAAGGTTTTGAGTTGATTTAGACTAACTTATTTCACGAGTTCTTGTTGAGTTTTCTGTGGATAAAGTTTTTATGATTTAGGAAAAGCCATGATATGAGATGAATTAAGGAGACACAATAGCTCAAGATTGGGGATGCCCAAGGCACCCCATGATAACATTTGAATAAGTCTCAAGCAACTAAGCTTGGAGATGCCCCGGTAAGCATCCCACCTTTCTTCATCAACACCTATCGGTTAGCCTAAGTTTTTACTTGTTCACATGATATGTGCTATTCTTGGAGTGTCCTTTTATTTTCATTTTGCTTGCTGTTTTAATAAAATACTATGATCTGAAATCTTTATTTGGATAGAGTCTTCACATAGCTACCCATTCACTTAACTACTCTTTGTTCTTCACTTATATCTTTTGGAGTAGTTTGTCATTTACTCTCGTGCTTCACTTATATCCCAAGAGTAAATTATTGAATGAATTGAATATCATAAAGTTGAAATTATATGTGTTTCATATGCTTGTCCCATGAGGAGTAGTGACTTCACATAAAAGAAGTATAAGTAGTAAAATTTATTGAAAGTTAGCAAACACAGCGTAGTAAAATTTATTGAAAATTAGCAAACACAACATTGGTCACTTGAACAATTCATGAAAGAATATTGAAGGAAGAGAAATTTCACATATAAATATACTATCTTAGACATATTCTATGATTGTGAGCCCCCATTAATTATTTTCAAGCTTGATCAAGTAGTTGATGTTGGACAAGGAAGACAACGTAATGAGTTATGTTTGTTTATATTCACATAGAATTTATATGTTCTTGGATCCTCTAACATGTGGTGCTTGCCCCCTATCCTTTGCTAGCCAAAAATCACACTAAGTAGAGATACTACTTGTGCATCCAAAAACTCTTAAACCCAGTTTCATGTCATGAGAGTCCACTATGTCTACCTATGGATTGAATAAGATCCTTCAAGTACGTTCTCATCGGTGCATAAAGCAATAAAAATTGCTTCTAAATATGTATGAACTTTTCTTGTAAGGGAAAATAAGCTTTGTAAGATCTTGTGATGGTGAAGAAATAAAAGCGACAGACTGCATAATAATGGTTGTTATCACAAGGGGCAATATAAAGTGACGTTCCTTTGCATTAAGAGCTTGCACATCCAAAAATAAAAAGCGCATGACAACCTCTGTTGGGGAACGTTGCATGGGAAACAAAAAATTTCCTACGCTCACCAAGACCGATCTAGGAGATGAACATCTATGAGAGGAGAGATTGCATCTACATACCCTTGTAGATCGCTAAGCGGAAGCGTTAAGAAACACGGTTGATGTAGTCGAACGTCTTCGCGATCCAATCACGATCCGTCCACGAACTCCCGATCAAGTGCCGAACGGACGGCACCTCCGAGTTTAGCACACGTGCGGCTCGGCGGCGTCCTCTCTTTCTTGATCCAGCAAGCGAGAGAGAGGGGGTAGATGAGATCGGTACCAACACGACGGTATGGTGGTGGTGGTGGCAGCGGAATTCCGGCAGGGCTTCGCCAAGCGCGTACCGGTGAAACGTGGGAGGAGTTGGGAGAGGTAACGGGCAAGGGTCCAAGGGGTGGCTGCCCCCAACGCCTCCCCACCTTTATATAGGCGTGGAGGGGGCTGGTGGCTTGCCCTCCAAGGCCCTAGGGTCGTTGGCCAAAGGGGGAGGAAGGAAATCCCTCCTTTCCTTCCCCACCGATCGCTATCCCCCCTTTTTTAGGGATCCTGATCTTATCCCTTTGGGATATGATACTATTCCTTTTAAGGGAGGATCTTGGTGCGCCTAGACCAAGGTTGTGGGGACTTTCCCCACTACCCACGTTCATGTGGGTCCCCCATGCAGGTGGGCCCCACTCCGGAACCTTCTAGAACCTTCCCGGTACAATACCGAAAAAACTCGAACTTTTTCCGGAACCCCGATAACAACTTTCCATATATGAATCTTTACCTCCGGACTATTCCAGAGCTCCTTGTGATGTTCCGGATCCCATCCGGGACTCCGAACAACCTTCGGACTTTCCACTATTAATATCTCAATACTACCCTAGCGCTACCGAACGTTAAGCGTGCGACCCTACGGGTTCGGGAATATGCAGACATGACCGAGACTCCTCTCCGGTCAATAACCAATAGCGGGACCTGGATGCCCATATTGGTTCCTACATATTCAACGAAGATCTTTATCGGTCAAACCTCGATGTCAAGGATTCAGTCAATCCCGTATGCAGTTCCCTTTGTCCATCGGTATGTTACTTGCCCGAGATTCGATCGTCGGTATCTCCATACCTAGTTCAATCTCGTTACCGGCAAGTCTCTTTACTCGTTCCGTAATACAAGATCCCGTGGCTAACTCTTTAGTCACATTGCTTGCAAGCTTATTGTGATGCTGTATTACCGAGTGGGCCCTGAGATACCTTTCCGTCATACGGAGTGACAAATTCCCAGTCTTGATCCATGCCAACTCAAGAGACACCCTCGGAGATTCCTGTAGAGCATCTTTATAGTCACCCAGTTACGTTGCGATGTTTGATACACACAAGGTACTCCTCCGGTGTCAGTGAGTTGCATGATCTCATGGTCATAGGAACATATACTTGACATGCGAAAACGATAGCAATAAACTTGACACGATCATATGCTACGTTGATAGTTTGGGTCTTGTCTATCACATCATTCTCCTAATGACGTGATCCCGTTATCAAATGACAACTCATGTCTATGACCAGGAAACCATGGCCATCTTTGATCAACGAGCTAGTCTGGTAGAGGCTCACTAGGGACATGTTGTTGTCTACGTATCCACACATGTATTTGTGTTTCCAACCAATACAATTATAGCATGGATAATAAACGATTATCATGAACAAGGAAATATAATAATAACCATTTTATTATTGCCTCTAGGGCATATTTCCAACAACCTCTGCTTCCCTCTGCGAAGGGCCTATCTTTTACTTTATGTATTTTCTTTTATGCAAGAGTCAATAGTGTTCTTCTCTATTCCGTTTTTATTTTCTCTCTTGGCAAGCATCATGTGGTGGGGAAAGATCCAGGCACATATATCTAGTTGAATATAGGTGATCATGAGTTATTATTGTTGACATTATTCCTGAGATAAATAAGTTGGGAGGCAAAACATTAAGCCCCTATCTTCCTATGTGTTTGAGTGAAACGGTTTGTTCTAAAAATATGCTTTGAGTGCTAACAATCATGGAAGACTATATGATAGTTGAGTATGTCGAATTTGCTAAATCAAAGCTCTTACATAGACCCTTCCTGAAAATGAGATGAATTGCAATTGTTTGATGACTGAGAACATAGTTTGTTAGTTTTTAAGAGAGTTTATGATCTATACTTTAACATGTGAATAGCTTGCTACTTGATCATGAGAAGTTTTATGAGATGAGCTACTGTTTATGATATACAATGATGCTAGAAAAAGTGATTGAAATTATCATTGATCAAACTTGTGCACTATGCTAGCATTCACACTTCATAAATTATTTCTTTTATCATTTACCTACTCGAAGATGAGCAGGAATTAAGCTTGGGGATGCTGATACGTCTCCAACGTATCTATAATTTATGAAGTATTCATGCCATGTTTACGACAATTTTATATGGTTTTGGTATGATTTGATTAGAACTAACCCGGACTGACGCTGTTTTCAGCAGAACTACCGTGGTGTTGTTTTTTGTGCAGAAATAAAAGTTCTCGGAATGGGCTGAAAATTTACGGTCATTTTTTATGGACCAAAAGAGACCCCCAAAGCTTCGTGGAAGGACCAGAAGAGCCACGAGGACGCGACAAGCCTGGGTGGCGCGCCCTTCCCCCAGGCTCGTGGGCCCCCTTGATGTGAAACCAACGCCAAAAATTCCTATAAATACCAAAATCCATAGAAAGAAACCTAGAACTTCCACGCCGCCACCGCAAGCCTCTGTACTGAAGCGATCTCATCCGGAGCCCTGTTCTGGCACTCTGCCGGAGGGGGGAATCATCACCGGAGGCCATCTTGATCATCCCGGCGGTCTCCATGGGGAGGAGGGAGTAGTTCACCCTCGGGGCTGAGGGTATGTACCAGTAGCTATGTGTTTGATCTCTCTCTCTCTCTCTCGTGTTCTTGATTTGGCACAATCTTGATGTATCGCGAGCTTTGTTAATATAGTTGGATCATATGGTGTTTCTTCCCTCTCTATCTTCTTGTGATGGATTGAGTCCTTCCCTTTGAGGTTTCATTATTGTCGGATTGAATATTTCAGATTTGAGAACACTTGATGTATGTCTTGCATGTGGATACCCGTGGTGACAATGGGGTATTCTATTGATTCACTTGATGTATGTTTTGGAAATCAACTCGCGGATTCCCGTGACCTTGGGGTGATCTAGTCATAGGGGTTGGTTGCATGTTTTCATTATCTTTTTTCCGATAAGAAACTTTGGGGTACTCTTTGAAGTTCTTTGTGTGGATTGAATATTATGAATCTGAAGTTGTTTGATGCATATCCAATAATCAACTCACGGATACTTGTGGTGACATTGGAGTATCTAGGTGACATTAGAGTTGGTTGATGTGTATCATATGGTGTTATTTTAGTACGAACTCTAGGGCTGTTTGTGACACTTATAGGGATGGCTCAATAGATTGATCGGAAAGGATAACTTTAAGGTGGTTTCATACCCTACAACAATTTCTTTCTTATGTTCTCCGCTAATAGGAACTTTGGAGTGATTCTTTATCGCACGTTGAGGGATTGTTATATGATCCAGTTATGTTAACTTTGTTGAGAGATTGCACTAGTGAAAGTATGAACCCTAGGCCTTGTTTCTAAGCATTGCAATACCGTTTGTGCTCTGTTTTATCACTTGCTACCTTGCTGTTTTTATATTTTCAGATTATAAAAACTTATATCTACTATCTATACTACACTTGTATCACCATCTCTTCGCCGAACTAGTGCACCTATACAATTTACCATTGTATTGGGTGTGTTGGGGACACAAGAGATTGCTTGTATTTGATTGCAGGGTTGTTTGAGAGAGACCATCTTCATCCTATGCCTCCCACGGATTGATAAACCTTAGGTCATCCACTTGAGGGAAATTTGCTACTATCCTACAAAACTCTGCACTTGGAGGCCCAACAACGTCTACAAGAATAAAAGTTGCGTAGTAGACATCAGCCGTCAATCGTGATTTCTTTCCGATCCTCAACAGAATCTCACCCAATTTTGTCTAGTTTGGTTCCGATTCTCTTTAACTTCCTTATCTCGCCAAAACCTACGCCCCTAACCTCTTATATTCAGAGCCCTTGCCTCTTTCTTTGTCAAAGATAACAAACCCATTTAGCCCAAGTTTCTTTGAGATCTGAAGTGCAGGAAGTAATGGCTCGTTCGTGGGACGAGAGGCAAACCTCCACACAAGAGGAGGATGATCTGGAGCAAGAAGGTTATGACTCCCATGTTGGAAATATGCCCTAGAGGCAATAATATCGTATTATTATATTTCCGTTTTCATAATTAAGAGTTTATATTTCATGCTATAACTTCTATGATTCTGGAATATGCGATTCAGTGGAAAACTCATATGCACATGTGAAATGATAGACGGTAAAGAATAGGTTCCTAGTCTCGCCTCTAAGACTGGCTCAAGTGTTGTCAGTGATCATGTTTTCTGGATCTTAGGATATCGTTAAGTGTAACGATAGTCCCAAAACAACATTGAGAGTATGGCGTTAGAAGAACGATCATATTGAATCGACCCAAACTTGTTTGTTATACTTTGAGATAATATCGTCTGAAATCAATTGATATAACACGGAGTGTTAGCATGTGTTTTAGTTCCTCAGACCATGTGTTGGGGATATAACTTCACGATATGACCCGCCCGTTCAGGGCCGGGTTATCCAGTGGCGGCCCAAGGAGAGCTGTGGCAATCAAGACTCCAAGGCCCATCCAGGGCGACTCATAAGCGGGCTGGCTTGGAGGTCCAGAACTTAAGGCGGCGGCTTACCTAAGGCGGCGGCTTACTCTAGATAATGAGTAGGAGATTGATTAGGGTACGGATCATGTTGCGACCCGGACTCTGTTGTAAGCCTGGGGCCTCGACCTGTATATAAAGGCGAGCCCCCGAGGCAGAAAGATCAGGTTACAAGCTTTCGAGTACTAGGTTAGCCAAGTTGCACCCTTGTAATCGAGATCATCATCATCACCAATAACAATCAAGCAGGACGTAGGCCTTTACCTCCATCGCGAGGGGCCGAACTTGGGTAAACCCTTGTCTCTCGATCCCGATCAACCCCGTTCGAGTTACCACCTAGCAGCGATGGCCTCACGAGTAAGTCCTTTCACGAGGACATCTGTCGTGACAAAACCACGACAGTTGGCGCCCACCGTGGGGCTCTCGCTCGGTGGTGTTGAGTACTTGAAGGGAACTCCCGCAGGGATCGAGGGATACGTGATCGGCCGCATGACCAAGAGTCACCGTGGCAAGCTCTACATCGACGATTCAGACTGGGGCCCCGAGGCCGACTCAATCGAGTACGGGTACCGGGTCCCCTTCGGCAAAATCCACGTCTTCATCGGCAAAGCCGGCGGATCTGAACCCGAGCCGGACATCTGCACCGACATCGTCGAGCCGGCTCGGTGCGCGCAACCTGCCCGGGCTCAAGCCGGCCGGAAGCACGTCTTCGTCGGTTTCACCCAGGGGGTGGACCTTGCAGATAACTCCGTGTCCGGCGGTGATACCCTCGTCTACTCTGATGGCGAGTCCTCGGTAGGCGAGACCGAGTCAATCCTCCCGCTTTACGATGGCGGGCTTGGGGGCTACTCCAACGACCAGCCAGCTCAGGACTCCTTCAACACGCCCCCCGGGCGGCTGTCTATATGGCAGGCTCAGCCCCGACCCTTAATTCCACGGTGGCCGGCGCCGCTACGGGAACCGGTACCTCAGGGGCCGGCTCGATCGTACCGCCGGCTCAGGCCTTGACAGAATTGGCAACCGCCCTGGCGACGCTCCTTGTGACACCGGTGACCGCAAAAAACTAGGCGAAACGCAACATGGAGGTAACCAAGCTCCGCTAGCAGATGGCTAAGGTACATGCAGATATCAACGCCAAAAACACTCGAATGGCGGAGTTGCAGTCTCAAGTCCAAGCCGAGGTAGAGCGCCTGAAAGCCGAAGCCTGGCGCATGGGGCTCCGTCAGAGTGCGTCATAGGCGGTTCATCAGAGGTGCCATATGAGCCGTCTACCGCCCAACTACGAGCCCATGCGTTTGTTTAACACGCTGCAGGATGCACCTGTTCAGGGGGCTGGGACAGGCACCCCGGAAGCACCGTTTGTACCCCTGAGCAGAGACAGACAGCCGTCGCCGGGTCAACCTCAGCAGCGCCCGCAGGAGCCGGCCCAGCGGCTCCCGCCGGTTCAGACGCCTCCGCATCGTTTCCTCACGCCGGCGGGTCACTTCACCAACCCTTTGGACAACTTGGTGGTAGCAGCAACCAACCTGGCCGCGCTCCCAATCACGGGAAACTCACCGGTTGAGATCGAAGCCCGGAATTCCATTGAGATGTTAAAAATTGCGGTTGCCCAACAGGCGAACTACTCCTACAGTCGGCAGCGACTCCACTCTACCCCGCTTCCAAGCCGTAGCAGGAGCTATCACGATGAGGCGCCGGCCGTCTCTAGCAGCGCTCATCGACATCGTGAGCAGCCTCATGACCCGCCACGCCCTGGGCCCCTTCACGCCCTGGCCCCCTTCATGCCCAGGAGATCGTTAATACGGCTCGAGCTCAGCGAGCGGCGGAGGCGGCAAATGCGGCGGCTCAAGCGCCGCTTGTCACAACCCAATTGACTTCTGGTAGTAGGACCATTGGGATACCGTGTTTGGTGCCAGCTTTACGCAACGAGCGCATGCCCAAGGATTTCAAAGGCCCTCGCAAGGTTCCAAATTACACGGCTGACCTTGAACCGGCCGCTGGGATTGAGAGCTACAAGATAGCCATGGACATGCTGGATGTCAGCGATGCTGTCTGCGCCAAATACCTGACGATGATGTTGGAGGGGCCGGCTCGTACATGGTTGAAAAACTTGCCCCCTAACTCTATTAACACCTGGGCGGAGTTGAAGGACCGTTTCATCAAAAACTTCCAGGGAACTTGCAAGCGCCCAATGACGATCGTGGATCTTCAGCACTGCATCCAACGTGAGGGTGAGTCGGCCCATCACTGGATGCGCTGGGTCACTGACATTATTCACGCCTCTGACAGCATCACGGCGGCTCAGGCGGTTCTGATCCTGGAGAAGAACTGTCACTTCGAGCCCCTCGTGCAGAAGCTTGGCCGGCTTAAGCGGAAGGTTCAGGATATGGGCGAGCTCATGGACGTCCTTACTAGGTATGCCGAGTCAGATACCATGAAGGATCCTAACCCAGACGATGACCAGACTGGCAAGGGAAAGAAAAACAATGGTGGCAAGGGTACTCAGCAGAATGATTCAGGGAACAATGGAAACCATGGCAATGGTGGAAAGCGTAAGAATCAGGACGGAGGATCAGACTTGGTTGCTAATACCAACACTGGTTACAAACACCCGAGGGGGAATAATTCGGGAAGATCCTACAGTGGCAACAAGCCCCGTAATTTTGAGGAAGTCCTCAAAGGCCCATGCCCAAAACAGAGCCTTCCTAATAAGCCGTCAACCCACTCTTGGGAGAACTGTCACATAATGCAAGCTTTCGGAGAGCAATTCTTTCAGAATCGTCAGGGCGGCGGAGGAGGCAACCCGGGGCAGCCTGGAGCCGGCTCATCCGGTGGCTTTCACAACTCGGGATTCCATGGCCCGGGCAGCTTAGGAGCAGGTTACCGGAGTTCTGGCAACAACGGAGGCAATCAGCATCCGGGGCAAGGAAATCAACAGCAGGGCAATCAACATGGCCATCAGTCTGGTTTTCAGAGCAATCCCAAATAGTTGAATAGTGGGCAGTATCACGTGTTCATGACCCATACTTACAAGCGAGATCGCAAACTCCGGAAACGAGCCGTCAGTGTTGTCAAGCCGGCAGTCCCGGGATATCTACGTTGGTCAGAGCAGCCCATCATGGAGCAGAGAAGACCACCCTCCCCGGGTCGACAGTCCAGGTTGCTTGGCTTTGGTGGTGGCACCTCAAGTCGGCGGCTATTCACTCACAAAGGTGCTCATGGACGGAGGAAGCAGCATAAACATCTTGTACTACGACACTTTCCGACGGATGAATCTGTCTGAAAAATAGCTCCAGTCGTCTTCCACAGTGTTTCACGGGATTGTTCCTGGAAAGTCTGCATATCCTATCGGGCAGATCAAGCTGGATGTCACGTTTGGCACTGATGAAAACTAGAGGTGTGAGTCTTTGACCTTTGAGGTGGTCAAAATCAAGAGCCCGTATCACGCCCTGCTTGGGCGGCCGGCTTATGCTCGCTTTATGGCGCGACCTTGCTATGTCTACCTCAAACTCAAGATGCCTGGACCAAACGTCACTATCACAGTTAATGGAGATCGGAAGATCACCCTTGAGTGCGAGGAAGGGGATGCAGCCTATGCCGAGACGGCTTGCGCTGCGGAAGAGTTGAAATTTTACACTACAAATGTTGACCCGGCCGATATGACGCCCTTGAAGAAACCCACCGCAGAGTCTGACCCGCCACTCAAGTTCAAGTCGGCCGAGGACACCAAGCAGGTTGAGTTTGTCCCTGGTGACCCGTCCAAGACATTCACTATTAGGACTGGTATGGATCCCAAATAGGAAAGCGCGCTCATCGAGTTCATCCGTGACAATCGGGACATCTTCGCGTGGAAACCTTCTGACATGCCAGGTGTACCGAGAGAACTCGCTGAGCACCACCTTAATGTGAACCCAAAAATGAAGCCTGTTCGACAATTCCTCCGTCGTTTTAACGAGTAGAGACGCAAGGTTATTGGGGAAGAAGTAGCCCGGCTCCTAGCTGCCGGTTTCATCGTTGAAGCTTTTCACCCTCAGTGGTTGGCTAATCCAGTGCTTGTTCTCAAGAAAAACAGCACTTGGCACATGTGTGTTGACTACACAGATCTCAACAAAGCTTGTCCCAAAGACCCGTTTGCCCTCCCTCGCATTGATCAGATCATCGATGCCACGGTGGGTTGTGAGAGTTTGTGTTTCCTGGATGCTTACTCGGTTATCATCAGATCAAGATGGCCGTCGAGGATCAGGAGAAGACGGCTTTCATCACACCTTTTGGGGCCTTTTGCTATGTCTCTATGCCCTTCGGGCTCAAAAGTGCAGGAGCGACTTATCAGCGCTATGTCCAGAATTGCTTCCACAAGCAGATTGGGCGCAACGTTCATGCTTATGTGGATGATATCGTGGTCAAGTCATTGAAGAAGGAGACCTTGCTGGATGATCTCAAGGAAACTTCCGCTAATCTTCGGACTTACCAGATGAAGCTTAACCCGGATAAATGTGTTTTTGTTGTTCCTGCAGGCAAGTTGCTGGGTTTCCTAGTATCGGAACGAGGCATTGAAACCAACCTGGACAAAATCAAGGTAATCACCTCGCTTGCGAAACCGGAGAATATCAATGACGTTCAACGGATGGCGGGTCAGATCGCAGCTTTGAGCCGGTTCATAAGCCGCCTTGGCGAAAAGGTGATTCCCCTTTATCAGATGTTGAAAAAGACTAACACTTTTGTCTGGAGTGATGCTGCTGATGCAGCTTTCGAAGCCCTCAAGAAACAATTGGCCGAGCCGCCTGTTCTCGCTGCTCCCATCGCCAAAGAGCCTATGCTCCTGTACATTGCTGCCAATAACAAAGCGGTCAGTGTGGCAGTTGTTGTCGAGAGGAAAGAGGCAGGGAAAGAATATCCAGTCCAGAGGCCAGTCTATTACGTCAGTGAAGTTCTATCTGAGTCTAAGTAGAGATATCCACATTGGCAGAAGTTGGTTTTTGGCATCTTCATGGCCAGTCGCAAGCTCAGGCATTATTTCCTGGAGCACCCCATTACTGTGGTCAGTTCAGCACCCTTGGGAGACATCATCCAGAACAGGGAAGCTACAGGCCGGGTTGCTAAGTGGGCAATTGAGCTTGGCCCACACCATCTTAAATATGTCCCTCGCACGGCCATCAAATCCCAGGCACTCGTGGATTTCATCAATGATTGGACGGAACTCCAAACTCCGTAGAAAAAGCCTGATAATACATATTGGACTATACATTTTGATGGTTCCAGACAACTGGAAGGCTCGGGGGCTGGAGTCGTCATATCTTCCCGTCGAGGTGATAAATTTTGTTATGTCTTGAGGATTTTATTTCCCTGTACTAACAATGCAGCTGAATACGAGGCTCTCCTCCACGGTCTTCGAATAGCTAAAGAGATGAATCTCAGCCGGGTCAGGTGTTTAGGCGACTCAGATTTGGTCGCTCAACAAGTTTCAAGAAAGTGGGATTCCAAGGACCCGCTTATGGCGGCTTATCGGCAAGCAGTAACCAATGTGGCTGGACACTTCAAAGGATATCAAGTTGATCACATCGATCGGCGACTCAATGAGGCGGCTGATGCATTGTCACAACTCGGCTCTCAACGTAAGCCGGTCCCTCCGAATGTGTTCCTTGACGTGCTCCATAATCCTTCTGTTAAACTGCCTTCCGAGGAAGATCTTGCTATCCCTGACCCGGAGGCACTGTTGGTGGTGGCTCTTCATGCTATTTCGGACTGGATAGTTACTTATCTGGATTATCTGACTTGAGGCGAGCTCCCTGAAGATGAACTCATGGCTCGTCAGATCGTCCGCCGCTCTAAGTCTATGTCCATCGTCAATGGCGAGTTACATAGGAGGAGCATTACAGGAGTTTTCCAGCGTTGTGTTTCTCCTGATGAAGAGCGAGAGATCCTCAATGAGATTCATTCTGGAGATTGTGGTCATCATGCCGGCTCAAGGTCCTTAGTGGCAAAAGCTTTTCGGCATGGTTTTTACTGGCTTACGGCTCATGCAGATGCTGAGGATATCGTACAAAAGTGTGATGGTTGCCAGAAGTTTGCTCGCCGGGCTCATGTTCCGGCTCAAGAGCTCCGGATGATCCCAATAACTTGGCCCTTTGTAGTCTGGGGGCTTGATACGGTTGGTCCGTTTAAACCGTCCAAAGACAAAAATACCCATCTTTTGGTTGCGATCGATAAATTTACCAAGTGGGTTGAAGCCGAGCCAATCAGCAATTGTGATGCAGCCACAGCAGTCAAGTTCTTGAAAAAGTTGATTTTTCGCTTTGGTTATCCACATAGCATTATCACTGATAATGGCACAAATTTGTCCAAGGGAGCTATGAAGCAGTTTTGTCAAAGAGAGCATATCCGGCTTGATGTTGCATCAGTTGCACACCCTCAGTCCAATGGCCAAGCAGAACGCGCTAACCAGGAGATTTTATGAGGCATTAAGCCTAGGCTTATGGTCCCACTCGAGCGCACGCCGGGTTGTTGGGTCGAAGAGCTCCATTCTGTCCTTTGGAGCATCCGGACCACTCCTAATAGATCAACAGGCTATACGCCTTTCTTTATGGTCTATGGCGTAGAAGCTGTTTTGCCTAGTGATATCCATCATGATTCCCCAAGAGTTGCTGCCTACGTCGAAGCAGACAATGAACAAGCTCGTCAAGACTCTCTGGATGCCTTGGAAGAGGAACGTGACTTAGCAGCAGCACGATCTGCGATCTATCAGCAAGACCTACGTCGCTATCACAGCCGTAGAGTCCGCAGCCATACTTTCCAGGAGGGCGATTTAGTGCTCCGTCTGATACAAGAACAGACAGGTATGCACAAGCTTTCCCCTCCCTGGGAAGGGCCTTTTGTCATCAGCAAAAATCTCAACAATGTGTCGTATTACCTGATGGATATACGTGAACCCAATAAGTCACGTACGTCGGAGGAAGAGACCACCAGGCCTTGGAATATCGCTCATCTCCGTCCTTACTATAATTAGAGCCACTGGCTCAACTTTGCTTGTACATACCTTTGTATATATTATGATCAATATACATCAGCCGGCATCCGCGAAACTCGGGGCCTCTGTCGTTTCATCTCAAATATTGTGTATGAGTCTTTTTGTATTTGATCTTTGGTCACTTGGGGGCTTCCAACTCACCGAGTTTAGCTATCTCACCCTCTTGACCCAGCAAAACAAAATGCCACATTATATCATGGTTAAACCTGCCTGTCTGCTTGATGCTACTCCGATTAGGTGACCCGGTGTACTCTTGACAAGTCAATCATTTTATGACCCTGAACTTGTCTTGGTTAAAACATCGGTTTAAGTCACACGAGAGCCGACTTACAGAGAGCGAGGATAAACCATGGGCTATCACGCCATCTTCCTTGAAGCAAGACTCGAGCCTCGAAAGCCGGTCTATAATGTTGTGCCTTGAAAGCCGGCTTATCATATATAATTATACTTGTCTTTACAGGTCCCTCTTTTGTCGACCACGAGTCGCCAGGTTATAATTACACCGGCAAATTTCCCAGGATTATGGTGATATCAATCACGAGTCGCCACATCTAATGGCAATACGCAATATACTTCTACTGGCTCAGAATTGCCGGGTTGAATATCCATGGCAAAATACTTGGGCAAACGGCTGATCATTAACAACGCCGATGAACTTTTTTCAGCTTACAAAGGATTGGCGGGTTAGCTCCTCACCGCACCTATTCAAGTGTTATCATCGACATCATTCCATATCCAGAGCATGATGGCCCTGTAGAATAGCACAAGTGTTTTCCTACTATTACAAACCCCACTTGGGGGCTGGGAGCAAAATATTATCATAAGTTATCGCATAGGCTACTCGCTTGCGTCGACGTCCGCGTCTTCCGGGTTGACAGCTTGCTGCTCCTCAGCACCGGGGTTTGACGGGGCGGCTTGTGTGTGCTCCTTGGTCTGGCAGCTTCTTGGAATCCACTGGATGGCAGAGAGTTTCTTGAAGATTGAGTCGACAGTAATAATGCCAGACGGGTCAACATCAGGAGCGAAGGTTTTCTTACTGCGCGGCGGCGTAAGCTGAAATGGCTTATACTCTGGTGGGCGGAGGCTTTTGTTATCTTTCGAGTAACCGGGTTGATACTTGACCAGGTCTAGTTCTTCAACCATCTGCTTTCCAGCCACTCGAGTGTCCTTCACACATCGCGCAAAGTCCTCTTGTGAAAATTCTTCCCCATCAACATTGTAATGGGGAAAGCCGCCAACCAGCTCGTTCGGATCCATCTCCGGTAGAAATGCCTTGGCCCTCGCAAGAACCATGCCAGTCCCTGCACGAGCCGCCGACCTCAGCTTTTCATGGATCCTTTCTGGTACAGTTGATAGGTCGTTCAGCATGTCCTTAATCCTCACAGGGTGTGAGCCGGCGTCCTTCACTGCCATAATCGCATACATACCACCGGTATAAAGTTGCTCAAGGTATGTGTAGATGGCCTTCAATTTGATGATTGGGAGCTGGAGCCCAATATTATTCTTTCTACCTACACAAGGAAATAGCACGCATATATAAGCTGCCAGTCGTCAACCCGGAATTTAACTGTTGTTCTGCCGTTACTTACCAAAGATGGCAAGTGTCACCTCTGTGATATGCCGCTTCAACGTGTTCAGCTCTTGTGACACTGGCTCAAGTTGGTTCTCTGCCGCCTGTGCCCGTTTCAGTAGTTGTTCTTTCTCAACTTCATGGGCGGCTCTCTCGGTTTGCAAGTTCTCCTTTGCAAGAGCCACTGATCCTTGCAAATATGCAGACGATGCCTCTGCCTCGACACGTTGCTGCTGCTCAAGCTTCAGTTGTTTCTGCAAGACATCGGCTTTCGACTCGGCCTCCTCCAGCATATCCTGTCATCACAGATGCATTTTGTTCAGATTCTATTTATAGTCCCAAGCCAGCGAGGCCGCATGACCCGGCACTTGGGGGCTACACCACTCAAATTATTTTCTGCAGAGAACAAGTCTCATGACGTTGCAGGCACACCCCATGACACTTGGGGGCTAATGCTCGTCATTTTTATTGATAATCATGGAAAGACCCGGCCATTTCACAGATATGAGCCGGCCCTTGGGGGCTACAGGTCGTTTCTTAAATATGAAATTTCATCAACAGACCTGGCCATTTCACAGATATGAGCCGACCCTTGGGGGATACAAGTCGCTTCTCAAGTATACAATTTTCTCAAAAGACCCGGCTCACTCAACGAGATGATCCGGCCCTTGGGGGCTACGGGTTGATTTTATGAATACATTAATTATGGACGGTCTACTTATGAAAAGACCCGACTCACTCACTGAGACAAGCCGGCCCTTGGGGGCTACAGTATCACATCTTCAGTTTTCATAAGTCCCAGCTCAGTATATTATACTGAGCCGGCCCTTGGGGGCTATAGTGTGATCATTTGACAAGAGTTGGAAGTCTCAAGCATATTCCATATCCTCATATGCTCAAAACTTGGGGGCTACTTAAGTATATACAAAAGATATGACATAAGGAGTATGTTGGTACCTCATATTTTCTTTTCAGCATGTTGATCATGCTCGCTTCAACATCCCGGCTCTCGGACAGCCAGGTCAAATATTGCCGATGAAGTTCTTCCACGCCCAACTCTTTGATGTCGGGAACTTCCAACTTCATTTTGTCCTTCACAGAAGGGGACGGCTCATCTTTCGCCGGGATTTTGGCCAATGTGTTGAACGTTTCTGAAGTTTTGAAGGCCTCTCCTGTGATGGTCACTTCCGCGTCACCCAGTGGATTAGCCAGAATGACATCCTCCATCTCCATAGGACTGAAGTCTCGAACAAGGCTTGGCGGGTTGACATTCTCCACCAGGTCATCTGTTTTGCCTTGTCCTGTGATTGTTTCTACCATCACCGGCTCATTAAACTGAGCCGGCTCAACTCTTTGGTCCGGGTTGTCCTTGCTCGCTGGTTCAACTTGTGCCTCAAGAATCGTCATTGGCGGGTTTTGAGCTTCAGGGCTGGCATCATCGCCAGATGACCCGCCTGCCTTTTTCTTCTTTATGGCTGATTTCTTCTTGATGGCTTTGGCCCTGCAATCACAAACATATTCAGATTGAGAAAATTTCACTATGACAAGTATAATGACTACCAACTTACCCCGGTTTGATGACCAGTGGAGGAAGCTGTGAGGCGGTTCATTCTCCAGAGGAGGGCGATGTCTCCTGATAATTCGAGTCAGAAGGATTAAGAGGCTGCTTGAAAAGGCCGGCTCGAGGAAGAGATGGAGTTGGGCTATGAGGCACCTTAGTTCGTCGCTTGCGGGCTACCGGCTCGTCAGATAAACCGGCGGATAACTCTCCAGAGCTGCTGCGGAGCTTACGCTTGGATGTTCCGGCTTGTTGAGTTTTCTTCAAAAGAAATTGCGGATCTAAGTGAGCATCTTGATGAGAAAAAGGGACTTTACAGACGGCAGTCCGGGGTTTTCTTCGGATTTTACGAATAGCAACCCGGGATTTCTTGGGGATAGGTTTTGGAGAGTCGGAATCTGAAGATATCAATGTTACCTCTGGAATGCCGGCTCGACTGGTGTCGGAGTTTTCCTGAGAAGAAGGGGTGTCAGCAAGTTGAACGAAAAAACGACAAAGTAAATTGAGCCTACCTCAGCCTCATCGTCAGCTGCCGGTTCATCAACGTCAGCCGGCTCGCTTTCTTGTTCTACTTGAGCAGGAGCTGGGCGACGAAGTTTCTTCTTCCAGAACTTGTCGTCAGCCTACACATTAGATGAGTCGGATATCAGGATGAAGATGAATCAAAAAAGGAATAAGAGAAAATACAAAGTACACTTACAGGGGGTACGGGATGGGTCAGACAGAAGGGAGCGACTCCAGTTGTCTTGCACTTATCCAACGACTCGCCCAAGAGCCTCTTTGTGGCTTTGCTTACTTCTCCAGCAGATAAGTTGACCTGACTGGAGCGTTGCGCGTCGTTTGAGTCGCCGGTGTAATTGCACATCAAGTCGCCCCGTCGGCTCAAGGGTTGAATGCGCCAGCTTATCCAACACCGGGTTAGGTCGACTCCTGTGAGCCCGTTGGCTTTTAAAGCTCACACCCTGGGATAAATAGAAGCAACCTGTTCCCGTTCTTCCTTTGTCGGCCAACCCGGGAAAATGGTCGTTGCATCGAGCCGGTCCAGCCTGTAACCCGGCAGGGGATTCTCGCCTTCGGGGGCAGTGTTCTTATAGTAAAACCATGTCCTGTTCCACCCTTTTGGATGACTCACCAGTTTGGCTTCTGGAAAGGGAGTGTTCTTCCGCCTCTGGACTGAAATTCCACCAAGTTCTATACTGGGGCCATCTGCGAACTCGGTCTGGTGGTTGATGTAGAAAAATTCTCGGAAGAGGGGGACAGTTGGTTCCATCTGAAGGTAAACCTCGCAGAAGACTAGGAATTGACAAAGATTTGTTAATGAATTGAGACCAATGTCTTGAGGATGAAGGTTAAAGAAGTGAAGAAAATCCTGGAAGAATTTTGACCCGGGCGGTGAAAACCCCCTCTGAAGATGGTCTACAAAAATGACCACTTCTCCTTGAGCAGGTTGAGGTGTGCTCTCCTCTTCAGGCGCTCGCCAGCTAATTATATCCTGAGCCAGCAAAAGGCCTTGCTCTACCAGATCCTCAAGGACAAGTTTGGACACTTGGGATTTGACCCAGTTCCAGGCTTTATCAGTCTTGGCCATAATGAGACGCCTTAAAATTGAAACTGCGAAGCGGAATAATAAAGATAAGTTGGCGGGTCATCTTCATAAGTAATAAGCCGTCCGATTGTTCATGAGTTCAGCTCGAAAAATAAGAAGCAGTTACGGCTTGGGATGAGTCGGTATCTCTGATAAAAAATGACGAGTCGCCAGAATTAAGCTGGCAACGATAAAGGTGAGCATGCTTATTCAAGTTATGACTAAAGTTATGCAAGCCATGACAAAGTGATGACGAGTCGGAACATCATGAGCCGGCTCAAATTATATGGAGACTACATTTTCTGCTAAGTGTTGCAAAAACAAGATTCAGATGAAGCAGTTACAATTACGGATCTACAAAATAGCTCAAAAGTTAAATATTTCTAGACCTAAGACGCACAGTGGAAACACAAGCTAGTCTATTTGGGGGATTCAAAAACAATGTGAAGATCCCAGATGCAAAAATGGTATTGTGATTGCAGTCGGAGTATTTCTACAGATCACTAAGGGGTATCCAGATCTACTAAACCGAAGAACGGTGACGAACACCGATGAACTCCGCCGAACTAAAATGGATTATGCGGAGGGGATGAGATGCCATAGATCTAATGGGAAGTTCTCAGATGTACCTGACGGCGGCGGTGACTGACCGGAGTGCTCCGACGACGATTAGGGGCGGTATCAGGGTCGCCGACGAAGTGGCCGACGAGCTTCAGGAGGCGCGGTGCTGCTCTGGTCGCGAGAAGTCTCGGATGCGAGGAGGAAGAAGACGAGGCAGTAAAAATGAATACTGTGGCCTTTGAGGATATTTATAATATGGTAAGAGGAAAAGACAGGTGCAAAAATAGAGGAGGCACAATAACTTTTTGCGAAGAGGCGCCTCGATTCTCGCGCCTAACAGATATACATCCAGATTCGTTGTGATGTCACAGTTAAGCACCGTTGATTTCGGAAGATGGCATCCTGACATGAGGCAGCGAGGAACGCTAAAGTAAAGAAGTATTATGAGCCGGCAAATTCATATGACCCGGCAGTACAACAAGACTGAAGATTGACGTGAATGAATCCACATCACTTTGGGGGCTAATGTTGGGGATATAACTTCACGATATGACCCGCTCGTTCAGGGCAGGGTTATCCAGTGGCGGCCCAAGGAGAGCTGTGGCAATCAAGACTCCAAGGCCCATCCAGGGCGACTCATAAGCGGGCCGGCTTGGAGGTCCAGAACTTAAGGCGGCGGCTTACCTAAGGCGGCGGCTTACCCTAGATAATGAGTAGGAGATTGATTAGGGTACGGATCATGTTGCGACCCGGACTCTGTTGTAAGCCTGGGGCCTCGACCTGTATATAAAGGCGAGCCCCCGAGGCAGAAAGATCAGGTTACAAGCTCTCGAGTACTAGGTTAGCCAAGTTGCACCCTTGTAATCGAGATCATCATCATCATCAATAACAATCAAGCAGGATGTAGGCCTTTACCTCCATCGCGAGGGGCCGAACCTGGGTAAACCTTTGTCTCTCGATCCCGATCAACCCCGTTCGAGTTACCACCTAGCAGCGATGGCCTCACGACTAAGTCCTTTCACGAGGACATCTGCCATGACAAAACCACGACACCATGAGAGTTTCATAGTCACTTCCTACCGTATGGTGGACTTTGGGATTGGTCAAACATCATCTGTAACTAGGTGATCATAACGACAACTTACAGGTTGATCGGAAAGTTTATCAAGGGACTAGATAGCTCGAGAGTGGGATTTCTCCTCCGACAATGGAGAGATATTCTTAGGGCCCTCTCGGCTCAACGGCATCCATCATCATCTAGCCAGACATAGGTGACTATGTCACAGGGATGCCGGAAAATTTCAACGAGAAAGAAGAACAAAACTGGTAACATGAAGAACGGTATAGTGAGCATGTGTATGACTCAGGAGGATACCGATCATCTCGGGTTTTGTAAAGCATTGGTACGTCTCCAACGTATCTATAATTTTTGATTGTTCCATGCTATTATAGTATCAATCTTGGATGTTTTATTATGCAATTATATGCCATTATATATCATTTTTTGGGACTAACCTATTAACCCAGTGCCCAGTGCCTGTTGCTGTTTTTTGCTTGTTTTTGCCTTTTCAGAAAATCATTATCAAACGGAGTCCAAACGAACAAAAAACTTTGGATTAATTTTTTCTGGACCAGAAGGGACCCTCGAAGCTTCGGGAGAAGACCAGACGAGCCACGAGGGAGCGACAAGCTCGGGAGGCGCGCCCTGGGGGGTAGGGCGCGCCCCTAGGCTTGTGGGCCCCTCATGGCACATCCTGACCTAATTCCAACGCTATAAATTCCCAAATATTCCCAATATACCAGAGAGACAGAAGAGAAAACCTTTCCACCGCCGCAAGCCTTTGTTCTTCCGCGATCCCATCTGGAGGCCTTTTCCGGTACTCTGCCGGACGGGGAATCGATCACGGAGGGCTTCTTCATCAACCTTGCTGCCCTTCCGATGATGTGTGAGTAGTTTACCATAGACCTATGGGTCCATAGCTAGTAGCTAGATGGCTTTTTCTCTCTCTTTGATATTCAATACCATGTTCTCCTTGATGTTCTTGGAGTTCTATCCGATGTAATCTTCTTTTGCGGTGTGTTTGTTGGGATCCGATAAATTGTGAGTTTATGATCAGATTATTCATGAGAAATATTTGAGTCTTCTCTGAACTCTTTTATGCATGATTGTTATAGCTTTGTATTTATCTCCGATCTATCGATTTGGTTTGGCCAACTTGATTGGTTTATCTTGCAATGGGAGAGGTGCTTTGTGATGGGTTCAATCTTGCGGTGCTCAATCCCAGTGACAGAAAGGGACATGACACGTATTTGTATTGTTGCCATTAAGGATAAAATATGGGTTTTAATCATATTTCTTTAGTTTACTTTGTCTACATCATGCCATCTTGCTTAAGGCGTTACTCTGTTTTATACTTAATACCCTAGAGGTATGCTGGATAGCGGTCGATGGGTGGAGTAATAGTAGTAGATGCAGGCAGGAGTCGGTCTACTTGTCTCGGACGTGATGCCTATATACATGATCATTGCCATGAATTCGTCATAATTATTTGCTTTTCTATCAATTGCCCAACAGTAATTTGTTTACCCACCGTATGCTATGTGTTCGAGAGAGAAGCCTCTAGTGAAAACTATGGCCCCCGGGTCTACTTTTATCATATATTAAAATCCAAAAATACCTTACTGCAATTTATTTACCTTTATTTTATTTAGTATTTTACTTTATCTATCTATCACTATCAGAATTAATCCTTGCAAATAACCGCTAAGAGGATTGACAACCCTCTTATTTGCATTGGGTGCAAGTGTTTGCTTTTGTGTGTGTAGGTGCTGCTAAAGGGGTTTTGTGTGGTTCTCCTACTGGATTGATAACCTTGGTTCTTAACTGAGGAAAATACTTATCTCTACTATACTGCATTATCCTCTCCTCTTCGGGGAAATACCAACGCAGTCTACAAGTAGCAAGCATCGCGAAGCAAAGGGAACATCACATGATAACCAAAGGTTCACTCGAATGTCATTCGTGTAATCATAGGGATCGATATGGATGTCCATGGTTCCCATATCAGTCATTGAACGAAGGGGTTTCGTTCTTGTCAATGATTTACCGAACCTATGGGGTCATGATACGTCTCCTTTGTATCTACTTTTCCGAACACTTTTGCTCTTGTTTTGGACTCTAATTTGCATGATTTGAATGAAACTAACCCGGACTAACTCTGTTTTCAGCAGAACTACCGTGGTGTTGTTTTTCTGCAGAAATAAAAGTTCTCGGAATTGGACAAAACTTTCTGGAGATTTTTTATGGAATATGTAAAAAATACTGGCGCAAAAATCTACCGAAGAGGGGCCACCTGTTGCCCACAAGGCAACAGGGCGCGGCCACCCCCCTGGGCGCGCCCTGTTACCTTGTGGGGCCCACAGGCGGCCATCTGACCTAATTCCAACGCTATAAATTCCGTTTCCCCGAGAAAAATTTAAGAGAAGAAGTTTCATCGCATTTTACGATACGGAGCCGCCACCACCTCCTGTTCTTCATGGGGGGGGGGGGGGGGGGCTGGTCTGGAGTCCGTTCGGGGCTCCGGAGAGGGGAATTCATCGCCATCGTCATCATCAACCATCCTCCATCACCATTTTCATGATTCTCACCACCGGGTGTGAGTAATTCTTCCGTAGGCTTGCTGGACGGTGATGGGTTGGATGAGACTTATCACGTAATCGAGTCAATTTGTTAGGGCTTGATACCTAGTATCCACTATGTTCTGAGATTGATGTTGCTATGACTTTGCTATGCTTAATGCTTGTCACTAGGGCCCGAGTGCCATGATTTCAGATCTGAACCCTTTATGTTTTCATGAATATATTTGAGTTCTTGATCCTATCTGCTAGTTATATGCACTTGTTATTGTTCTGATCCGTAGACCCCATAGTGACAATTGTTTCGGATACTCTCCGGGGATGACTGTAATTCGAGGAGTTCATGTATTCACCATGTGTTAATGCTTTGTTTCGGTTCTCTATTAAAAGGAGGCCCTAATATCCCTTAGTTTCCTTATGGACCCCGCTGCCACGGGAGGGTAGGACAAAACATGTCATGCAAGTTCTTACCATAAGCACGTATGACTATATACGGAATACATGTCTACATTACATTGATGAATTGGAGCTATTGTGTATCGCTCTAGGTTGTGACTGTTATATGATGAATGTCATCCAACACAATTATCCATCACTGATCCAATGCCTATGCTTTTCGCATATTGATCTTTGCTAGGTTACTACCGTTGCTGCTGCTATTACAATCACTACAAAACTGCTACTGCTACTGTCTCTGTTACTATTGCTACTGTTACTACTGTGCTACTAAACACTTTGCTGCAGATACTTAGTTCTCTAGGTGTGGTTGAATTGACAACTCAACTGCTAATACTCGTGAATATTCTTTGGCTCCCCTTGGGTCGAATCAATAAATTTGGGTGAAATACTACCCTCAAAGACTGTCGCGGTCCCCTATACTTGTGGGTTATCAAGACCTTTTTCTGGCGTCGTTGCTAGGCAGCATAGCTCTATTTGTTGAGTCACTTGGGAATTATATCTGTTGATCACTATGAAGAATCTGAAAGACACTAAGACTAAGATCGTACGCTCTAAGACGAGGGGAGGTAAGGAACTGCCATCACACTCTGCACTTGATTCACCTTCTGTTTTGAGTAAGCTTGCGACACCGCCACCTGTTATTCATTCTGATATGTCGCAAGTAATTGATGATACTACTTCTGCTATAAATGAAACTTGTGATGATGCTAGTACTCTGCTTGATAACACTGTGCCACTAGGTGAATTTCTTGATGAACAAATTGCTAAAACTAAAGAAATTGAGAATGCTGAAATTGATGAAAATTATGATTCGCCTATTATGCCTTGCTCTCCTACTAGAGTTGAAATGCCTAAGATACCTGATGGTTATGTTATAGATGGAGAAACAACTAGGGAAATTCTTGCTTGTAATGATAGAGATGATGTTAGGAAATTACTGAGTAAGCTCAAAGAAAAATCTATGATGGAGAGAATGAAACATGATCCCAAGTTTGCCACCTCTCCTATCTTTGTTACCGATAAGCATTATGAATTCTCTGTCGATCCTGAGTTAATTACTTTGGTTGAATCTGATCCTTTTCATGGTTATGAAATTGAAACTACTGTGGCACACTGATGACCCACAAGTATATGGGATCAATCGTAGTCCTTTCGATAAGTAAGAGTGTCGAACCCAACGAGGAGCAGAATGAAATGACAAGCGGTTTTCAGCAAGGTATTCTCTGCAAGTACTGAAAGTAGCGGTAACAGATAGTTTTGATAGCAAGATAATTCATAACAAGTAACAAGTAGTAACGGTAACAAGAGTGCAGCAAGGTGGCCCAATCCTTTTCGTAGCAAAAGACAAGCCGGAACGAACTCGTATAATAAGCAAAGCGTTCTCCAGGACACATGGGAATTTCATCTAGTCACTTTCATCATGTTTGTTTGATTCGCGTTCGCTACTTTGATAATTTGATATGTGGGTGGACCGGTGCTTGGGTGCTGTTCTTACTTGAACAAGCCTCCCACTTATGATTACCCCCTCTCGCAAGCATCCGCAACTACAAAAGAAGAATTAAGATAACTCTAACCATAGCATGAAGCATATGGATCCAAATCAGCCCCTTACGGAATAGCGCATAAACTAGGGTTTAAGCTTCTATCACTCTAGCAACCCATCATCTAATTACTACTCCACAATGCCTTCCCTTAGGCCCAAAGATGGTGAATTGTCATGTAGTCGACGTTCACACGACACCACTAAAGGAAGCACAACATACATAGCATCAAAATATCGAACGAATACCAAATTCACATGATTACTTATGACAAGACTTCTCCACCTCATGCCTTATCTCGTACGCCACTGTGGTAGCCCCTTTGACTCATATAAAAGGAGGCCCGAGGTGTACAGAGAGGGAGAGAGCACTTCTGAGATTGGACCCGTTCTGCATGCGTAGCTGCTACTGTAGCTCCCGGAACTTGGCCAAGAACATCCATTGTAATACAATCAAAGCAGGAGTAGGGTTTTACGCATCCGTGCGGCCCGAACCTGGGTAAAATCCCCCGTGTGCTGTTCGTTAGATCTGCTCTTTGTGCAACCCTCTCCCCTTGCCGAACCGTAAAGGGATCTCCTTGATCTCATAGGTGTCCGTTTCCCACGACATCTTTGGCGCGCCAGGTAGGGGGTGATCGAGGTTTTGCGAACCTGATCTAGAGATCAGCGCGTCAGATCTTTGATCATCTTCACCACCATGGCTCCCAAGAAGAAGGGTTTCACGGCGGTTGGTCCATCTGCATCCGTCGTGCCTGATGTTGCGCGCACAGGCGACGGGGTAGACGCGGGTGGAGGAGGTGGAGGCTCCGAGCTTCCACGACGTTCCGGCGATCCGAGCCGGACGAGCAACAGGTCCAAGGATGGAGCTGCGCAACCCGCGGGTGGTGCAGCGACTTCCAAGGATGGAGCGGCGCCTTCCAGGACGACCACGCTGGCGCATGCACCGCGACCTTCTCAGGACGCGCATGACGTACAACACCGTGACGTCGGTAGATCCATGCATCCCCATGGGAAAACCCCTGCGCATCACTCTCAAGATGCGCGGGGCCAAGATCCACGCCAGCGCGCTGGTGGAAGCCGCGCGCGGGTGCAGAGTCGTGATGATGCTCCTTCTAACCCTGTTAGGAGTTTGAGCACCTCACGTTGTCGCACCTGTCGCTGCCGCCTACGCCAGCGGAGGCGTTGGCGCGAGCTCAGCTGCTCCTAGACTTCCCTCCTGCCACGGAGAAGCTAGACGAGTGGCGAGCCACTATCTAGGGCCTCCTCAGCCTGGCTGACAACGGCAGACCGCAGCAGGGTGAACCCTCACGGCTGCAGTCGTCTAGGCTGGTGCGTGGCGATGAAGAAAGGACCGGAGCTGGAACGACTACGTTGCGTTCCCCTCCGCTGCATCAAGATCGGTCGTTAACTCGACGGACCAGCGCCCGTGAGGATGATTCCACGGCGTCATCTGATCCGCAGGTTCGCCGCGACCAACGTCACGTTCTTCGGGAACGGAAGAAGGAGGACGCTCGAACCACCATCGAGCGCCGAAGGGAAGCGCGTCGCCAGTCCGACAAGCGCGCTGGGACCGCTGTTGACGAGCCTGCACCAGGGTACCCTGGCGCCTACCTTACGAGGTAGGTTGCCCAGCGTTTACTCGTGAGCTGCGGCAGGTCCAGTGGCCCAGCTCCCGCTCCTTCAGGCCGGAAGTACCAGAGAAGTATGACGGCAAGACCCATCCGTCCGAGTTCTTGAGCATCTACACCATCACGGTGCGGGCTGCCGGGGCTCGTGACGATAAGGTGCTGGCCAACTACTTTCCGTTGGTGCTGAAGCCCAACGTTAGATCATGGTTGATGCACCTGCCCGAGAATTCCATTTCTTCTTGGGCCGACCTGTGCCACCAGTTTGTTGGCGCCTTCACCGGCGGCCATCAAGCTCCTGGCCAAGAGAGTGATCTGCATATCATCCCCCAGAAAGAGGGCGAAAGTTTGCGCAAGTATATCCAAAGGTTCAGCCGCGTCCAGCACAACATTCCTGACGTTCATCCCGCCGCCGTCATCAGCGCCTTTCATCAGAATGTGCGCAATCGTAAAATGCGGGAGGAGCTGGCGATGAACAAAGTCAGAGACGTCGCCGAGCTCTATGCTTTGGCCGACAAGTGTGCACGGGCAGAGGAAGGAAGAAGACTCCCCGGCGAGAACGCTGGCGCCGGAGTCGACTCCGAGAGCGAAGACGCTCTTGCCCCGGCAAAGAAGGGAAAGCGGAAGAACAGGAAGCGCAAAGGCAAGGCCGTGCTTGCCGTTGAAGGTTCCGGCAACACCGGCACCGCCAAGAAGTCCAAGACCGACGTCCCCGGCAAGGAGGTTGCCGGGTGTGCGGCGTGTCAGGCCTTGACGGCTGCCGACAAGCCAGAAGGATCCGGCAAGCAGTACTGCAAGATCCACCGTACCCAGGGCCAAGATCTCCAAGACTGCCGGCAAGTGGAGGAGCTTGTCGAGAAGCAGCGCGCCGAGTACAAAAGGCGCGACGAGGAGAGAGCCCAAGATGGTACCGGAGGGTCTGGCAGGAAACGCGGTCGAGGAGGTCGCCGCGGCAAGCCCAGGCAGCAGCAAGAGAAGCCTGCCCGAGGCCGTGACAAGAAGGAAGGGGATGGAGATGAAGAGGAAGATGATGGCGAGTCTAGTGAGCGAGAGTTCCAGAAGGCAACGGAGGTTATGTGTGTCGATGGAGGCGCTTCGTTGCATTTCTCTCACCGCCAACTCAAGCGGTGGGCACGTGAGATTAATGCGGCAGAACCCTCTATTGGTGCACAGAAGCCACTGAAGTGGTCCCACACGCCCATCATTTTTGATGCCGAGGACCACCCAGACCGCACAACCGCGGTCGGGTGCCTGCCGCTGTTGGTCTCACCAACAGTTCGCAACCTCAAGGTAACAAAAATGTTGGTTGACGGTGGGGCCGGCCTGAACTTGATCTCGCCGGACGTCATCAAGAGGCTGCAGATTCCTGACGAGGACCTTGAGGAGACAGGCTCTTTCCAAGGGGTCAATCCGGGAAGGAACCAGCCGAAAGGCAAGATCACGCTGCCGGTAACATTCGGCAGCGAGCTGAACTTTAGGACGGAGAAGGTCGTTTTCGACGTCGCCAAGATTCCGTTACCTTATAATGGAATCCTTGGCCGCCCAGCGCTGGCTAAGTTCATGGCGGCCTCGCACTATGCCTACAACGTCTTGAAGATGCCCGGCCCAATGAGCGTCATCACTGTCCACTCCGACAAGAAAGACGCGCTCATTTGCACCGACAAGCTTTACCGGGAAGCAGTTGCAGCGTCCGCCGCCAAAGCGCATGCTCCTGCCGCTCAAGATCCCGGCAAGAAGAAGAAGCCCGGCAAGACCTCTGGTACAAACTCCGGCAAGCGCGCCTCTCCGGAGTGCTGCGCTACCGTCGAAGATGCACCAGAGAGCTCTGCCGGCCAGACCAAGAAACCCAAGACTGCTCCACCTGAGACCAAGAAGGTGCCCGCCAAGGAGGACGGGACGGGAGGAACTTTCACCATAAGTTCCACCCTTAATGACAAATAGGAAAGCGCGCTCGTTGCTTTCCTGCGGGCGAATGTCGATGTGTTTGCATGGCAACCATCTGACATCCCCGGTGTTCCCAGGGAAGTAATTGAGCACCACCTAGCTGTCTGTCCCCACGCGCGGCCCGTCAAGCAGAAGGTGCGGAAGCAAGCTTTGGAGCGGCAAGAATTCATTGCCGAAGAGATTAAGAAGCTTGAGGCGGCAGACCTGGTTAGAGGAGTCCTCCATCCTACATGGTTGCCCAATCCAGTTGTTGTGCGCAAGGCGAGCGGTAAATGGAGGCTATGTATTGACTTTACAGATATCAATAAAGCCTGTCCGAAAGATCCCTTTCCCTTGTCGCGCATCGACCAGATTGTGGATTCCACTGCCGGCTGCGATTTGCTGTCATTTCTTGACGCATACTCAGGCTACCACCAGATCTTTATGGCGAGAGAAGACGAAGAGAAGACCGCGTTTATCACCCCATGTGGCACATACTGCTTCTTGCGTATGCCTTTCGGGTTGAAAAGTGCTGGGTCGACCTTCGCGAGAGCCGTCCAGATTGGTTTCGAGACCCAGCTCCATAGAAATATGGAAGCTTACATGGATGATATAGTGGTCAAAACCAAGGACAAGGCAACGCTCATTCAAGATCTGTAGGAGACTTTTGCAAACCTGCGCAGGATCAACCTGAAGCTCAATCCCGAGAAGTGCGTGTTTGGCGTTCCATCCGGCAAGCTTCTCGGGTTCTTTGTATCTCAGCGTGGAATTGAAGCCAATCCCGACAAGATCAAGGCAATTGAGCAGATTGAAGCGCCGAGACGAGTTAAGGATGTGCGCCGACTTGCCGGCTGCGTTGCTGCTCTGAGCAGGTTCATCTCCAAGTCCGCTGAGCGCGCCCTGCCATTTTTCAAAATTTTGAAGAAGGCAGGTCCACTGAAATGGACTCCAGAAGCGGAGGCAGCGCTGCAGGATTTGAAGAAGTACCTCTCCTCTCCGCCAATACTAGTCGCACCTAGGCCACAAGAGCCGTTGATGCTATATCTAGCGGCAATGAATCAAGTGGTTAGTGCTACGCTGGTGGCAGAGAGAGAAGCGGAGAAGGATGCAGCGGCAACGGCAGGTCCACCAAGCGACTTGCCGGGGCCAGCCCCGGCAGGATCTGGTGCCAACGAGGAAAGATCCGCGCAGTCAAGTCAAGCAGTGTAGAAGAAGAAGATGGTGCAGCGCCCAGTCTATTTCGTCAGTTCCCTGTTGCAGGGGGCTAGGTCGAGATATTCTGGCGTGCAAAAGCTGCTCTTCGGCCTCCTTATGGCCTCGAGGAAGCTGCGCCATTATTTCCAAGCACATGAGATTACCGTCGTCACTCGCTTTCCACTGCAACGGATTCTCCAGAACCCAGAAGCAACCGGCAGGATTGTCGAGTGGGCGTTGGAGCTGTCATGCTTTGGTCTCAAGTTTGAAAGTTCTTCAACTATCCAGAGCAGAGCCTTGGCAGAGTTCATTGCAGAATGGACCCCAACGCCAGACGACGAAGTTCAAGAATCAGCGATTCCCGGCAAGGAAACAGATCGCGAATGGATTATGTACTTTGATGGGGCTTTTTCGCTGCAAGGCGCCGGTGCCGGCGTGCTGCTTGTCGCACCCACCAGAGAGCACCTCAAGTACGTCATCTAGATGCATTTTCCCCGGGAGAGATCGACCAACAACACAGCAGAGTATGAAGGACTGCTTGCCGGTCTCAGGATCGCGGCAGACCTTGGGATCAAGAAGCTCATCGTCAGAGGTGACTCCCAGCTCGTCGTGAGGCAGGTCAACAAAGATTATCAGAGCCCGTTAATGGAAGCTTACGTCGATGAAGTGAGGAAGCTGGAGGAGCGCTTTGACGGTCTTCAGACAGAGCATGTTCCTCGGTCAGAGAACAGCATTGCCGACGACCTGTCGAAGCGTGCCGCACTCAAGCTACCTGTGGAACCAAGGACTTTTGTGCTCCGCTTGACTCAACCATCCGTGTCGCCATCGACAAGGCCTGATAAGAGAAGAAAGTTAAGTACCGGCGAGTACTTCCCGGCAGGGCTTCCCAAAGCCCCCGGCAAGAATCTTGCCGGGAATGACACGGTTGCCGGTGAGCAGCGGCTTCGCGCAGAACCTCAGGTTCTTGCCGCTGAAGCAAGCGCCCCTGCTGCCAAAGAAATACCAATTGCCGGTGAGCAGCTGCTCCGCCAAGAACCTCAGGTTCTTGCCGTAGAAGCAAATACTCCCGCAACTGAAGAGTCGCCTTTAGTCCTTGTCGTCGAGCCACAAGCTCCGGCATGGGCACAGCAAATAGTCCATTTCCTTCAGACAGGAGAACTCCCCGAAGAGCAGGAAGAAGCTGAAAAAGTAGCCCGTCAGTCAAGTATGTACCAGTTCGTCGATGACGTTCTGTACAGAAAGAGACCGAACGGGGTGAAATTGAAGTGTATTCCTCGGGAGGATGGACTAGAGATGTTGGCAGAGATTCATGGGGGCATATGTGGATCCCACATAGGCTCGAGAGCCCTTGTCGGTAAGGCATTCCGGCAAGGATTCTTCTGGCCTACTGCCCTCCAGGATGCAATGGCACTAGTAACCAAGTGTGAAGTGTGCCAGTTTCATTCGAAGCAACTTCATCAGCCAGCTCAAGCTCTCCAGATGATTCCTCTCTCCTGGCCCTTCTCGGTCTGGGGGCTCGACATACTGGGTCCCTTCCCCCGCGCTGCCGGGGGCTTCGAGTACGTGTACGTTGCCATCGACAAGTTAACGAAGTGGCCAGAAGTGGAAGTAGTGAGGAAAGTGACAGCATAGTCAGCAGTCAAGTTCTTCAAGGGGATTGTGTGCCGTTTTGGTGTGCCGAACAGGATCATCACCGACAACGGTACGCAGTTCACAAGTCGCACCTTCATGCAGTACGTCCAAGACCTTGGCGGCAAGATCTGTTTTGCCTCTGTTGCTCACCCGAGAAGCAATGGCCAAGCGGAAAGGGCGAACGCTGAAGTGCTGCATGGTCTCCGGACCAGAACTTTCGACAAGCTGCACAAGCATGGAAGATGCTGGATTGATGAGCTGCCGGCGGTTCTTTGGTCGATCAGGACGACGCCGAATCGAGCCACCGGCCAGACACCCTTCGCTCTGGTCTACGGAGCGGAAGCAGTTCTCCCCACGGAACTCATATACGGGTCACCTCGAGTGCTCGCTTATGATGAGCTCGAGCAAGAACAACTGCGGCAAGATGACGCGCTGCTCCTTGAGGAGAACCGTCTTCGGGCTGCTGTGCGAGCCGCTCGCTACCAGCAAGCTTTGCGCCGCTACCATAGCCGCAAGGTTCATGCCCGGAGTCTTGAGGAAGGCGACCTTGTTCTTCGGCGCGTTCAGTCGGCCAAGAATTCCAACAAGTTGACGCCGAAGTGGGAAGGCCCTTACCGGGTAGTGCGAGTCACCAGGCCTGGCACTGTCCGCCTGGAGACCGAAGAGGGCTTGCCAGTGAGCAACTCCTGGAACATCGAGCACCTTCGCAAGTTCTACCCGTAAGGCGCAGTTGTTCGGGTTTCTTGCTGTGATAGCGATACGGCCAGCAGGCTGCTGACGACCTGAATCCAGCGCTCGCGGCAGCGTAACGCTCCGGCAAGATCCCGGCAACGCCATTCTGTACAAGTGTTGCCGGTGGCATGTAATCCTTTGTACAGAGCAGGCACATCCTTTGTGCATATTTAATAAGATCTGTGTGCTTTACGTTTCTTGTTGATTCCATGTCATTTTATATGCATGTGTTAACTGAGATGTGTATTGCACTAGATCCCGGTAAGAGCTAACAAACCGTCAAGGTTCCATACTTTTATTTTCTCTTCTTTCTTTTTCTCAAGAGACAGAAGATTCCCTCGCGCGCAAGTTTGCCGGGGGGGGGGGGAAGGAGAATGGTGGTATGGATACCAGACGACGTCCAAGGTTGGCGCCTTGCCGAAAGAAGAAGAATAGCGACGAAAAGCAGAGCTAAGTTGCTGGACCCCTTAAGCAGATTTTGATTTTTGTAAGGCTGGATTCCCTTGAACGATTTCGGCTTTGTATGGAAAACCTGCACGCGATGGAATCTTGTCGTGATTGGCTGCGCCCTTACTCTGTTTCGAGTCCACTCAACAGACTAGGTGGCCGCGCTGAAAGCATAAAGATTTCTTGCCATGAGCAGCACCGCCCGCAAGCTGCTGACGACCCGAATCCAGCGCTCGCGACGGGGTTATGCTCCGGCAAGTTCCCAGCAAAGCGTAGGGTATACGCCATACAGAAAGAAATTGAACAAAGGGAATAGCATGCCTTAATTCAAATAGAGAAAGTTATATTACATCCAGTGTTTGCCGCGTTTTTGACATAAAAGCAATTTTGTCTTTTACATGTGACGCCGGCGGCAAGATGGAGAAGAGATAGGAGGCTACAGCTAATACCGGCGGTCGCCCTCGACCCTCTTCACCTGGCTCACCCGATCGACGATGGGCGCGACAAGCTCTTCGAGAGCCTTGACGTCCGCGTCCTTCGGCAAGCTTTTCGATGCTTTGGAGAGGTCGATGCCAGGGTTCCTGTACGCCACCTTCATCAACACCTTCCGGAGGACGAGCTGGCAGAGTTTCCGGGATTCGTCGGCCAGCTTGCTTGTTTGGTTCACCTGGAGTAGCTTGAGGGCGTCGACGAGCTTCTCGAAGAACATGGTTAGCCTGGCGCTTGAGGATACGTTGTCATCGGCAGAGTATCCGAAGCCCGGCAAGCCCATGGCCTCCAGCTCCGCGCCAAGCTTCTCGGCGACGTCCGCCAGCCTGGCAGTCCAGAGCTTCACGCTAGAGGTGTACTCGTTGTGTGTGGCGGCGGCGTTCTGGAGCAGCTCCTGTTCGTCGTGGAGGTCTTTGATAAGAGTCTTCTCGCGAACTCGGGCAGCCTCAAGAGACTCCTCCAGCGTGGATAGCTTCAGCTTCAGATCTTCAATGGAGTTCTTGACGGAGGAAAGCTGCTGGACTTTCTCGGATACGGCAACCTGCGTCTCCATCAGGTTGTGGAGAGCCTTGTCTCTCTCGACCTCGAGGGTTGAGACCTTCTTGCCGTGGTCCTCGAGAGCGGCCTCCAGCTGCTTCGTCTTCTCCTCCAGCAAGTTCTTGGCGGCCTCTGCAGCTCCGGCAGCGTCGAGGGCCTCTTTGAGCTTGCCCGCGTGGTCTTCAGTTAGAGCTCTGAGCGTCTTCAAGTGTTTCTGCTCAAGCTCCTGGACCCGCCGCGCGACAAGACTTTCGAGCTCTTCATCCTTGTTGCGAAGCTTGGCGGCAAGCCCCGCCTCGCGCGTGGCAAGGTCCTCTTCTTGGGCGTCAAGGCCGATGCGGCGCTGCGTCAAGAGGACTCCTGCCGCGGCGGCTTGCTGGGCGGCCTCCTCCTGCGCTTTCTCGATGTCTGATTGCTTCAGCAGGAGGGCGTTCTGCTCTTCCGCCAGCTGCTCCCGATAAACATTCAGCTCTTGGAGGGCCTCGCCGTACCAAGCCTATGTCTCCGTGACACGTTGTTGGAAGTCTCCTTCCGCTGCCTCGACGAGCGCTGCCTGGGAGTCCAGTTTCTCCTTCCGGGCGCGGTAGAGAGTTTGGAGCTTCCGATAGTTGTCATTCATGGCTTGGAGTAGCTGCTCCTCCTTGAGCTCGCTGGCGGCGGCGACGATGATTTCCCCGTCAAGATGTTCTCCTTCAACCAGCTCTTCGATGATTGCCGACCCCGGCATGCTCACAACGTTTTTGCCGGCCCTGATGTATTGGCTTGAGGAAGGGGCTTTGGACGACGAGGGTTGGTCTTCGGCAGTTGAGGGCCCCGCGGCAGTAGAAGCGCCTGGCGCTCCTGCAACGGAAGTGTTGGAAATATGCCCTAGAGGCAATAATAAATTGGTTATTATTATATTTCCTTGTTAATGATAATCGTTTATTATCCATGCTATAATTGTATTGATTGGAAACTCAAATACATGTGTGGGTACATAGACAACACTGTGTCCCTAGTAAGCCTCTAGTTGACTAGCTCGTTGATCAAAGATGGTTAAGGTTTCCTAGCCATTGACATGAGATGTCATTTGATAACGGGATCACATCATTAGGAGAATGATGTGATGGACAAGACCCAAACTGTAAACGTAGCATTTGATCGTGTCAGTTTATTGCTATTGTTTTCTGCATGTCAAGTATCTGTTCCTTTGACCATGAGATCATGCAACTCACTGACACCGGAGGAATACCTTGTGTGTATCAAACGTCGCAACGTAACTGGGTGACTATAAAGGTGCTCTACAGGTATCTCCGAGGGTGTCTGTTGGGTTGGCATGGATCAAGACTGGGATTTGTTACTCCGTATGACGGAGAGGTATCTCAGGGCCCACTCGGTAATACAACATCACATTGAGCCTTGCAAGCAAAGTGACTAAAGAGTTAGCCACAGGATCTTGTATTACGGAACGAGTAAAGAGACTTGCCGGTAACGGGATTGAACTAGGTATAGTGATACCGACGATCGAATCTCGGGCAAGTAACATACCGAAGAACAAAGGGAACAGCATACGGGATTAACTGAATCCTTGACATAGAGGTTCGACCGATAAAGATCTTCGTAGAATATGTAGGAGCCAATATGGGCATCCAGGTCCCGCTATTGGTTATTGGCCGTAGAGGTGTCTCGGTCATGTCTACATAGTTCTCGAACCCGCAGGGTCTACACACTTAACGTTTGGTGACGATTAGTATAATTGAGTTATTATGTTGGTGACCGAAAGTTGTTCGGAGTCCCGGATAAGATCCCGGACATGACGAGGATCTCCGGAATAGTCCGGAGGTAAAGATTGATATATGTGATAATAGTGTTTTGATCTCTGGAAGGGTTCCGGAGTTCACCGGAAGGGATTCCGGATGTTTACCGAAGTGTTCGGATGCAGCAACACTTTATATGAGCCAAAGGGATAAAGCCCACAAAGTATTGGAAAGTGCAAAAGTAGTTTTGCTGCCGCGTAAGCGGTACTACCGCTTGGTGAAGCGGTACTACCGCCGGAGCGGTACTACCGCTTGTGTGAAGCGGTACTACCGCCCAAGCGGTACTACCGCTTGTGTGAAGCGGTACTACCGCTTGTGTGCGGCTGTGCACGGTTCGGCAGGGATCCGAGTTGGACTCTTTCCCTGCGGGCCAAACCGACCTTGTGCGGGCAAAACCGACCTAGAGGAGGCTTTTACTCCAAGTTTAGACCCCAAGGCTCAACATATAAATAGAGGGGCAGGGCTAGCACACGGGACACATCAAGATTTCCCCAAGCCGTGTGCGGCAACCCTAGCCCTCTAGTTCCTCCGTCATAATCTCCGTAGTGCTTGGCGAAGCCCTGTAGAGATTGTTCCTCACCACCATCACCACGCCGTCGTGCTGCTGGAACTCAACCACTACTTCATCATCGCTCGCTGGATCGAGGAGGTGAAGGCGTCATCAAGCCGTACGTGTGTTGAACGCGGAGGTGCCGTCCGTTCGGCACTAGATCGGAAGGATCGTGATTGGATCGCGGGACGCTCGGCGATTTGGATCGCGAAGACGTTCGACTACATCAACCGCGTTTATTAACGCTTCCGCTTAGCGATCTACAAGGGTATGTAGATTCACTCTCCCTCTCGTAGATGCTCATCACCATGGATAGATCTTGTGTGTGCGTAGGAAAATTTTTGTTTCCCATGCAACGTTCCCCAACAGTGGCATCATGAGCCAGGTCTATGCGTAGATGAGATCTCGAGTAGAACACAAACGAGTTGTGGGCGTGGATGTATACATATTGCTTGCCGTTACTAGTTGATATTTGATTCGGCGGTACTGTGAGATGAAGCGGCCCGGACCGACATTACGCGTACACTTACGCGAGACAGGTTCCTTCAACTGACATGTAACTTCGTTGCATAAAGATGGCTAGCGGGTGTCTGTCTCTCTCACTTTAGTTGAATCGATTTCAATGAAGAGGGTTCTTTTAGAAGATCAAAAAGCAATCACTACACCACGTTGTGGTTTTGCGTAGGTAAGAACGGTTCTTGCAAACCCGTAGCAGCCACGTAAAATTTGCAACAACAATTAGAGGACGTCTAACTTGTTTTTGCAGGGTATGTTGTGATGTGATATGGCCAATTACATGATGAGATATATGTGATGTATGAGATGATCATGTGTTGTATAGAATATCACGACTTGCATGTCGATGAGTACGGCAACTGGCAGGAGCCATAGAGTTGTCTTTAATTATTGTATGACCTGCGTGTCAATCATTAAGCGCTATGTAATGCTTTACTTTATCGCTAAACGTTAGCTATAGTCGTGGAAGCAACAGTCGGCGCGACAACCTTATGGCGACACGTTGATGGAGATCAAGATGATGGAGATCATGGTGTCATGCCGGTGACGATGGAGATCATGCCGGTGCTTTGGAGATGGAGATCAAAAGCACAAGTTCATGGCCATATCATGTCACTTATGATTTGCATGTGATGTTAATCCTTTTATGCATCTTATTTTGCTTAGGACGACGGTAGCATTATAAGGTGATCCCTCACTTAAATTTCAAGATAAATTGTGTTCTCCCCAAGTGTGCACCGTTGCGAAAGTTCGTCGTTTCGAGACACGCCGTGATGATCGGGTGTGATAGACTCTACGTTCGCATACAACGGGTGCAAGCCATGTTGCACGTGCGGAACACTCGGGTTAAACTTGACGAGCCTAGCATGTACAAACATGGCCTCGGAACACAAGAGACCGAAAGGTCGAACATGAGTCATATAGTAGATATGATCAACATGAAGATGTTCACCATTGAAACCACCTCAACTCACGTGATGATCGGACTTGAGTTGGTGGATTTGGATCATGTTACACTCGAATGACCGGAGGGATGTCAATTTGAGTGGGAGTTTTTAAGTAATATGATTAACTAAACTCATTATCTAGAACAATAGTCTAAGTTGTCTTTGCTATATTTATGTTGTAGATCATGGCTCGCGCAGTAGCACCCCTGAATTTTAATGCGTTCCTAGAGAAAGCTAAGTTGAAAGATGATGGAAGTAACTTTGTGGACTGGGCCCGTAATCTAAGGATTATCCTTACGGCTTCCCAGAAGGCTTATGTCCTTGATGCACCGCTTGGTGATCCACCCGCTCCAGTTGAGTCTCTAGACGTTGTGAACGCCTGGCAGGCTCGTTCTGATGATTACTCAATAGTTCAATGTGCAATGTTGTATGGCTTAGAACCGGGACTTCAAAGACGTTTTGAACGTCATGGAGCATATGAGATGTTCCAGGAGTTGAAGTTTATCTTTCAGAAGAATGCCCGGATCGAGAGATATGAGATCTCCGATAAGTTCTATGCTTGCAAGATGGAGGAGAACGGGTCTATCAGTGATCACGTGCTCAGAATGTCTGGGTACTCCACCCGTCTGGCTGAGTTAGGGATGCCCCTTCCGCCAGAGGCTATCACTGACAGAGTTCTTCAATCATTGCCGCCTAGCTACAAGAGCTTCGTGTTGAACTATAACATGCACGGGATGAACAAGTCAGTCGCCGAGCTGTTTGCGATGCTGAAAGTCGCTAAGTCTGAAATTCAGAAGGAGCATCAAGTGTTGATGGTCAATAAAACCACTAGTTTCAAGAAAAATGGCAAGGGTAAGAAGGGTAACTCTAAGAAGAGTGGCAAAGCAGTTGCTCCTCTCGTGAAGAAACCCAAGGCTGGACCCAAACCAGAAACTGAGTGTTTTCATTGCAAGGGAACTGGACACTGGAAGCGGAACTGCCCCAAGTATTTGGCTGACAAGAAGGCGGCCAACAACAAACAAGGTATATATGATATACATGTTATTGATGTGTACCTTACCAACTCTCGTTGTAGTGCCTGGGTATTTGATACCGGTGCGGTTGCTCATATTTGCAACTCAAAACAGGAACTGCGGAATAGACGGAGGCTGGCAAAGGACGAAGTGACGATGCGCGTGGGAAATGGTTCCAAGGTTGATGTGATCGCCGTCGGCACGCTCGCTCTTCGATTACCGTCGGGATTAGTGATGAACCTAAATAAGTGTTATTTGGTGCCTGCGTTAAGCATGAACATTATATCTGGATCTTGTTTATTGCGAGACGGTTACTCATTTAAATCAGAGAATAATGGTTGTTCTATTTATATGAGTAATATCTTTTATGGTCATGCACCCAATGTGAGGGGTTTATTCTTATTGAATCTCGATAGTAATAATACACATGTTCATAACATTGATGCCAAAAGATGTAGAATTGATAATGATAATACCACTTTCTTGTGGCACTGCCGTTTAGGTCATATTGGCGTAAAACGCATGAGGAAGCTCCATGCTGATGGACTTTTGGAGTCACTTGATTTTGAATCACTTGACACATGTGAGCCATGCCTCATGGGCAAGATGACTAAAACGCCGTTCTCTGGAATAATGGAACGGGCAAGTGACTTATTGGAAATCATACATACTGATGTGTGCGGTCCAATGAGTATTGAGGCGCGCGGTGGTTATCGTTACTTTCTCACCTTCACTGATGACTTAAGTAGATATGGGTATATTTACTTAATGAAACACAAGTCTGAAACATTTGAAAAGTTCAAACAATTTCAGAGTGAAGTTGAGAATCATCGTAACAAGAAGATTAAATTCCTACGATCTGATCGAGGAGGAGAATATCTGAGTTATGAGTTTGGCAGTCACTTAAGACAGTGTGGAATTGTTTCACAATTGACACCGCCTGGAACACCACAGCGTAATGGTGTGTCCGAACGTCATAATCGAACCTTATTAGATATGGTGCGATCTATGATGTCTCTTGCCGATTTGCCACTATCGTTTTGGGGTTATGCATTAGAGACAGCTGCATTCACTTTAAATAGGGCACCATCGAAATCCGTTGAGACGACGCCATATGAACTTTGGTTTGGCAAGAAGCCAAAGCTGTCGTTTCTTAAAGTTTGGGGATGTGATGCTTATGTCAAAAAGCTTCAGCCTGAAAAGCTGGAACCCAAAGCGGAGAAATGCGTCTTCATAGGATACCCAAAAGAGACAGTTGGGTATACCTTCTATCTCAGATCCGAAGGCAAAATGTTTGTCGCTAAAAACGGAACATTTCTTGAGAAAGAGTTTCTCTCGAAAGAATTGAGTGGGAGGAAGATAGAACTTGATGAGGTTATTGAACCTTTACTTCAACCTGAGAGTAGCGCAGCGCAGAAAGTTGTTTCTGTGGAGCCTACATTAGCTGAAGAGGAAGTTAATGATGATGATCATGAAGCTTTGGATCAAGTTGCTATCGAACCTCGTAGGTCGACAAGGACGCGTACTACTCCTGAGTGGTACGGCAACCCTGTCTTAGAGGTCATGTTGTTAAACAACGATGAACCTACGAGCTATGGAGAAGCGATGATGGGCCCGGATTCCGAGAAGTGGTTAGAGGCCATGAAATCCGAGATGGGATCCATGTATGAAAACAAAGTATGGACTTTGGAAGTATTACCTGAAGGGCGTAAGGCCATTCAGAACAAATGGATCTTTAAGAGGAAGACGGACGCGGACGGTAATGTCACCGTCTATAAAGCTCGACTTGTGGCAAAGGGTTTTTCACAAGTTCAAGGAGTTGACTACGATGAGACCTTCTCACCCGTAGCGATGCTTAAGTCCGTCAGAATCATGTTAGCAATAGCTGCCTTTTTCGATTATGAAATTTGGCAGATGGATGTCAAAACAGCGTTCCTTAACGGTTACCTTAAGGAAGAGTTGTATATGATGCAACCAGAAGGTTTTGTCGATCCAGAGAATGCTGACAAAGTTTGCAAACTCCAGCGATCCATTTATGGACTGGTGCAAGCATCTCGGAGTTGGAATCTTCGTTTTGATGATGTGATCAAAGCGTTCGAGTTTATACAAGTTTACGGAGAAGCTTGTATTTACAAGAAAGTGAGTGGGAGCTCTATAGCGTTTCTAATATTATATGTGGATGACATATTGCTGATTGGAAACAATATAGAAATGCTGGAAAGCGTAAAGGAATATTTGAACAAGAGTTTTTCAATGAAGGACCTAGGAGAAGCTGCTTTCATATTAGGCATCAAGATCTATAGAGATAGATCAAGACGCTTAATAGGACTTTCACAAAGCACATACCTTGATAAGATTTTGAAGAAGTTCAAAATGGATCAGTCCAAGAAGGGGTTCTTGCCTGTTTTGCAAGGTGTGAAGTTGAGTAAGACTCAATGCCCAGTGACTGCAGAAGATAGAGAAAAGATGAGTGTCATCCCCTATGCTTCGGCCATAGGCTCTATCATGTATGCAATGCTGTGCACAAGACCCGATGTCAGCCTTGCCATAAGTATGGTCGGAAGGTTTCAAAGTGATCCAGGAATGGAACACTGGACGGCGGTCAAGAATATCCTGAAGTACCTGAAAAGGACTAAGGACATGTTTCTCGTTTATGGAGGTGATCAAGAGCTCGTCGTAAAGGGTTACGTCGATGCAAGCTTTGACACTGATCCGGATGACTCTAAGTCGCAAACCGGATACGTATTTATTCTTAATGGGGGTGCGGTTAGCTGGTGCAGTTCCAAGCAAAGCGTGGTAGCAGATTCTACATGCGAAGCGGAGTACATCGCTGCCTCGGAGGCGGCGAAGGAAGGTGTCTGGATGAAGGAGTTCATGACAGATCTTGGAGTAGTGCCTAGTGCACTTAACCCAATGACTCTGTTTTGTGATAATACTGGTGCCATTGCTCTAGCCAAGGAACCAAGATTTCACAAGAGGACCAGACACATAAAGCGACGTTTCAATTCCATCCGCGATTACATCAAGGAGGACGACATAAATATTTGCAAAGTACACACGGATCTAAATGTTGCAGATCCGATGACTAAACCTCTTCCAAGGGCTAAACATGAACAACACCAGAACTGCATGGGTGTTCGATTCATTACAATGTAAATCACATAGTGATGTGAACTAGATTATTGACTCTAGTGCAAGTGGGAGACTGTTGGAAATATGCCCTAGAGGCAATAATAAATTGGTTATTATTATATTTCCTTGTTAATGATAATCGTTTATTATCCATGCTATAATTGTATTGATTGGAAACTCAAATACATGTGTGGGTACATAGACAACACTGTGTCCCTAGTAAGCCTCTAGTTGACTAGCTCGTTGATCAAAGATGGTTAAGGTTTCCTAGCCATTGACATGAGATGTCATTTGATAACGGGATCACATCATTAGGAGAATGATGTGATGGACAAGACCCAAACTGTAAACGTAGCATTTGATCGTGTCAGTTTATTGCTATTGTTTTCTGCATGTCAAGTATCTGTTCCTTTGACCATGAGATCATGCAACTCACTGACACCGGAGGAATACCTTGTGTGTATCAAACGTCGCAACGTAACTGGGTGACTATAAAGGTGCTCTACAGGTATCTCCGAGGGTGTCTGTTGGGTTGGCATGGATCAAGACTGGGATTTGTTACTCCGTATGACGGAGAGGTATCTCAGGGCCCACTCGGTAATACAACATCACATTGAGCCTTGCAAGCAAAGTGACTAAAGAGTTAGCCACAGGATCTTGTATTACGGAACGAGTAAAGAGACTTGCCGGTAACGAGATTGAACTAGGTATAGTGATACCGACGATCGAATCTCGGGCAAGTAACATACCGAAGAACAAAGGGAACAGCATACGGGATTAACTGAATCCTTGACATAGAGGTTCGACCGATAAAGATCTTCGTAGAATATGTAGGAGCCAATATGGGCATCCAGGTCCCGCTATTGGTTATTGGCCGTAGAGGTGTCTCGGTCATGTCTACATAGTTCTCGAACCCGCAGGGTCTACACACTTAACGTTTGGTGACGATTAGTATAATTGAGTTATTATGTTGGTGACCGAAAGTTGTTCGGAGTCCCGGATAAGATCCCGGACATGACGAGGATCTCCGGAATAGTCCGGAGGTAAAGATTGATATATGTGATAATAGTGTTTTGATCTCTGGAAGGGTTCCGGAGTTCACCGGAAGGGATTCCGGATGTTTACCGAAGTGTTCGGATGCAGCAACACTTTATATGAGCCAAAGGGATAAAGCCCACAAAGTATTGGAAAGTGCAAAAGTAGTTTTGCTGCCGCGTAAGCGGTACTACCGCTTGGTGAAGCGGTACTACCGCCGGAGCGGTACTACCGCTTGTGTGAAGCGGTACTACCGCCCAAGCGGTACTACCGCTTGTGTGAAGCGGTACTACCGCTTGTGTGCGGCTGTGCACGGTTCGGCAGGGATCCGAGTTGGACTCTTTCCCTGCGGGCCAAACCGACCTTGTGCGGGCAAAACCGACCTAGAGGAGGCTTTTACTCCAAGTTTAGACCCCAAGGCTCAACATATAAATAGAGGGGCAGGGCTAGCACACGGGACACATCAAGATTTCCCCAAGCCGTGTGCGGCAACCCTAGCCCTCTAGTTCCTCCGTCATAATCTCCGTAGTGCTTGGCGAAGCCCTGCAGAGATTGTTCCTCACCACCATCACCACGCCGTCGTGCTGCTGGAACTCAACCACTACTTCATCATCGCTCGCTGGATCGAGGAGGTGAAGGCGTCATCAAGCCGTACGTGTGTTGAACGCGGAGGTGCCGTCCGTTCGGCACTAGATCGGAAGGATCGTGATTGGATCGCGGGACGCTCGGCGATTTGGATCGCGAAGACGTTCGACTACATCAACCGCGTTTATTAACGCTTCCGCTTAGCGATCTACAAGGGTATGTAGATTCACTCTCCCTCTCGTAGATGCTCATCACCATGGATAGATCTTGTGTGTGCGTAGGAAAATTTTTGTTTCCCATGCAACGTTCCCCAACAGGAAGCGTCGTCAGTATGGCCACGGGTCTCCTCGCCGGCTCCCTCGGCGGGCGTCTTGGCGGCCTCCTCTTGTGCGGCCTTGGCGGCCTCAGCGGCAGCGGCCTTGGCGGCCTCGACAGCAGCAGCCTCGGCGGCGGCATGCTTGGCGGCCTCCTCAGCGGTAACCTTGTCGGCTTCAGTGGCGGCATCCTTGGCAGTCTCTTCAATGACAACGTCAGTGTCCATGAGCTCTGTCAGAAGAAGATCGAAAGCCAAGGAGTTGATTAAGATGAAGTTGGGAAGGAAGTTCAAGAAGACAAAAAGAAGAAAAACTGAAGCGGCATGTTCTTTGGGGCAAGTAACTTTACCTGCGTCAAGGAAGGGGTTGCCGGAGCCTGCACTCGCCAGCCCCTCCCCTTCGTCGTGGTAGGGCTCGCTCGAAGATTCCTCCCTGGGCGGTGTGGTCGATGGAGGCGGCACGGCAGAGGCAGCTCCCGCTGTTGCCTCTTGTTGTTGCTCCACTCCTGCACGCCCGGAGATGTCAGCTGAGAAGATGCACACCCCGGCACGCGCCAGTGGGTAGTGAGTAGAAGACTCACGCTGGGGGCTGCGCCGGGGGCTGCGTCGAGGGATGCATCGAGGGTTGCGTTCTGGGCTTGACTCCGAGCTGACGAGAACCATTTCCGGCACGCCCGAGGTGCTTGCCGGCGGCTCGACGCTTGTTGAGGTCTTGGCCCTCTTCGCCATCCTCTGCGCCAAGGTCTCCATTTCCCTGTGGAGACGGGAACAGAGCAAGTTAATCAAGCAAAACTAGAAAGATAAGAATCAAAGCTGTGGCGGGACTTTTACTCTTCTTCTTCTTCCTCGGAGCTGATGGCGGAGAGGTCGAAGCCGACCCCCGCCGCGGTACCTGACGGAGGAGGAGGAGTGGTCCTGGGCCGCTTGGCAGCGGCAGGTTGCGGTGCGGCCTCGCCGGCCGCCCCTTTGCCAGAAGCCTCGCTACTTGAGGAAGGTTGGCGGGCTGGAGCACCAGTGGTGTTCTTCCGGAGGACGCGCCTCTTCCTGTGTTGAAGAGCTGGGGGCTCTTCCTCCTCCTCTTCTTCCTCTTCGGCGGCGCCTCCGGCAGAAGAGCTCCCGGCAGCGGCTCCACTTGGCTCCCCGGCAGCCTTGTCTCGTCCGGCAAGATCTTCCCGCAGTGGGTCCTCGCCTTCGCTGGACTCAGTGCTGCCGGCTTCTTCGACAAGGTTCGCCTCTTCCGCCCTGCTGGCGATGTAGGCGAGCTCCTCCTCCGTGGTGGCGCAGACAAGGTTCTCCTCGCGGATGGCCTTCTCCATCAAGTTGTCGAAGAACGCCAGCGCCTGCTCCGCAGACGGCTCGATCCACCTCTCGTCGATGCTATGGACATTGAACACCGGCATCATGGCGATGATGGAGGTCAGCGACGAGTTGTTGCACAGTGGGACGACGCTTGCCAGCAACTCTCCCACTGCGCCGGATTTGAACAGCTGTTGGCACAGGGCTGCATGCCTCATGGCTGTCAGATCATTATCCAGCCCAGGCCGCACCCTCATGACCTCGACTGCGTTCGTGTACTCCCAGGCAGGGCGCCCCTTGTTCTGCAGTGGGGCGATGCGCCGGCGAAGGAAATCTGAAGCAATCATCTCCACCTTCAACCCGGCAGCCCTGAGGCGCTGTATCCTGGTGATGGCGATGGTGAGCTTGCTGTCGTCAGGGTCTGCGACGCTCCAATCCTTGCCGCGGACCACCTTCTGCTTCCGCACCTCGCAGAACGGTTGGGGCTCCTTTTCCCAGACCCAGCACCACTTGCCGCGCCACTCATCCCATCTCTCGCGATAGAGCCCCTCTGGGTACGTCTCCTTGGTTGCCGTCCTCGGAATCCAAGTGATGCTGCCGGAGAGGGCGTCGCCCTTTTGGATGCGGGGGTAGAAGTAGTGCCGGAAAAGTGCAGTGCTCGGGATGACCCCGACAAAATTCTCGCAAAGGTGCGCGAAGACGGACATGCAAGTCACGGCATTCGGCGTGAAATCTAGCAGCTGGAATCCGTAGGTGAGCATGATATCTACGAAGAAATCCGAGTACGGAGGACAGAGGCCGCACCAGAAGTAATCAGCAAAGAAGGGATAATCTCCTGGCTCTGCCCTACGAGAAGCTACACTCACTCTGGTGGCTGGATGCGCCGTGGTCTCCTTCGCCCATGTGAACTGGTACCTCTTCTTTAAGGTCTCCGCGTCAAGCGTCGAGGGGAAGACAGCGCGTTCCTTCCGCATCTTCGCCAACTTGCTCTCCGCGGCGGCCGCTTCCGCCGCCTTGCCCTTGCTCGGCTTGGGCGGCATGATGGCTATGGAAGTGGGCGCTGAAGGCGTCGAGAGCGCGGTGGAGGCGGGTGGAGGGAGAAAAGCTCTGCTTTGGGCGCGAGGAAGAAGACGATGGCGATGGCTCTGAGATTAAGATTGGAAAGGCGGAGGGGGTAAATGAGCAGTGCCCTCTGCGATTCCCTTTTTTATGGGGAAGGCGCGAGGCAGGCTCTTTACCGCCCGCTTTTGCAGTGGAGTTTCCGCCCACGTCTCCCACTTCGTGCGATTAATGCGCGTAGTGGAGGGGCGTGGTAAAAGAGATAATGATTGCGAGCAGTTATTCCCTGCCATGCGTGCCCGTGCACTGTTTTGGGCCTAGCCCAACAGGCCTGGCACCCGTGTATGGCCTAGGCCCGGGGGCTCCTGTCGGTGTACTAAAGTATGGGTCTTTTTAGTACCCCTTACTTGTGCACGGGCAGTTGTAGCCGTACCGCGGCAAGCCTTGCCGGGGGATAGCTAGGAGTAATCACAAGACTAAGATGCCAAGAAGGCGTTCAAGTCAACGATCAGACAGAAGACCAAAGGGTTGCGGAGGCCCGGCAAGACCCTTGCCGGCAAGGCCTCGCACCCGGCAAGGCCTCGCACCCGGCAAGACCCGGTCCCGGCAAGCCTCGGGTCCGGCAAGGATTCAGCCCCGGCAAGGCTCTGCACAGTGCAGCGCTATCGCTCCAGTGCAGCGGCCAGCCTTGTCGTTTAGGGCTTGTCCTCATGGTGACGTGGCGTAATGCTGGCCACGAGATGCTTAAGCGGTGCTGATGGGATGGCTGCTTTTCCCATCCCCCGTAAAGCTTTTCCAAGCCCAAGACGCTAAGGGACACCTTGACGGACACCTCACGGTGCATTTAGTGAGTTTGTCCTAGGACGTCAGGGTTAGGTATGATAACACTGTGATAACACTGTAGCTACTTTCCACCTCATGCCTTATCTCGTACGCCACTGTGGTAGCCCCTTTGACTCATATAAAAGGAGGCCCGAGGCGTACAGAGAGGGAGAGAGCACTTCTGAGATTGGACCCGTTCTGCATGCGTAGCTGCTACTGTAGCTCCCGGAACTTGGCCAAGAACATCCATTGTAATACAATCAAAGCAGGAGTAGGGTTTTACGCATCCGTGCGGCCCGAACCTGGGTAAAATCCCCCGTGTGCTGTTCGTTAGATCTGCTCTTTGGGCAACCCTCTCCCCTTGCCGAACCGTAAAGGGATCTCCTTGATCCCATAGGTGTCCGTTTCCCACGACAGGTATTGAATAGCATTAAGGATCTGAACATATAATCTTCCACCAAATAAACCAATTAGCATCAACTACAAGATGTAATCAACACTACTAGCAATCCACAGGTACCAATCTGAGGTTTTGAGACAAAGATCGAATACAAGAGATGAACTAGGGTTTGAGATGAGATGGTGCTGGTGAAGATGTTGATGAAGATTGGTCCTCCCACGATGAGAGGATCGTTGGTGATGTCGATGGATTCGATTTTCCCTTCCCGGAGGGAAGTATCCCCGGCGGAATCGCTCCACCGGAGAACAAAAGTGCTCCTGCCTAGGTTCCGCCTCGAGACGGCGGTGCTTCATCCGAATGTCTTCTTTCTATTTTTTTAGGGGAAAAGAGCCTATATAGCAGAAGGAGGGGGCCAGACGCCAGCCAGGGGCCCCACAAGGCTTCAGGGCACGCCGGGGGGGGGGGGGGGGCGCCCTGTTGCCTTGTGGGCAACTGGTGGGTCCCCTCTGGTATTTCTTTTCTCCAGTATTTTTTATATATTCAATAAAAAATCTCCGTGAAGTTTCAGGTCAATTGGAGCTCTGTAGAATAGTATCTCTGATGTGGCTATTTCAGGTCCAGAAGTCCAGCTGCCGGTATTCTCCCTCTTCATGTAAACCTTGCAAATTAAGAGAGAAAAGGCATGAGAATTGCATCATAAAGTTTAATAATGATCAAAAACATAATAAATAATAGTAGGAAATCATGATGCAAATTGGACGTATCACACACCTTACTGAATTGAATGATATAGTCACCCTATTTGCTCATGAGGAAAAAATTCGTTACTATTACATTCTTAAGTTGTTTCCTTTTTCATTAAAGGGTGATGCTAAGAAATGGTTTAATACTCTTGCTCCTGTTTGTGTGCGTAGTCCCCAGGATATGATATACTACTTCTCTGAAAAATATTTTCCTGCTCATAAGAAACAAGCTGCCTTACAGGAAATATGTAACTTTGTGCAAATTGAAGAAGAGAATCTCCCTCAAGCTTGGGGGAGGCTTCTCCAATTACTTAATGCTTTGCTTGATCATCCTCTTAAGAAAAATGAAATACTTTATATCTTTTATAATGGACTAACCGATGCTTCTAGAGACTACCTAGATAGTTGTGCTGGTTGTGTTTTCCAGGAACGGACTGTTGAACAGGCTGAAGAACTATTGAATAATATATTAAAGAATGTCAATGATTGGACACTTTCTGAACCACCGCCCAAACCAACTCCAAAGAAGAGAGGTATTCTATTCCTTAGTCCTGAAGATATGCAAGAGGCAGAGAAATCTATGAAAGAAAAAGGTATCAAGTTAGAAGATGTTAAGAATTTACCACCTATTGAAGAAATACATGGGCTCGACACCCTGACACAGGTAGTAGAGGTAAATTCTCTTAGTAGATTCGATGAAAGTGATATTCCATATAATAAATCTGCTAGTCAATGCCTGGATGAATTTGATAACTACACTGTTAAGCAAGAACACTTTAATATGTATGTTAGCTATCAATTAAAACGCAATGCTTTCATGATAGACCGTTTGAGTGGTTTGATGTTTAGAATTGCTAATGTTGTTAAAGGCTTGAGTAAACATTCGTCCATGGTTCATACCCAGTTAGAAGAAATTGCTAAGTCACAAAATGATTTGCTTAATGAGATGAATAGTAAAATGAATGATCGTGCTGTTAGAATTGTTACTAGAGGAGGTAGAATGACTCAGGAGCCTCTAGATCCTGAAGGTCATCCTAAACGAATTGAACAAGATTCTCAGAGAATTAATATTGATGCACCTAGTTCATCTAAGAAGAAAAAGAAAAAGAAAAATGATAGGACTTTGCATGCTTCTAGTGAACCTGAGATAGAAAAACCTCTTGAGAATCATAATGATGTTTCTATTTCTGATGCTGAGACACAATCTGGTAATAAACACCCACCTAATGATAATGATAATTATGTTCATGTTGATGCTCAACCAGATAATGATGTAGAAATAGAACCTGCTGTTGATCTTGATAACCCACCTCCTAAGAATAAAAGATATGATAAAAGTGATTTCATTGCTAGAAAACATGGAAAAGAAAGAGAACCATGGGTTAAAAAACCCATGCCTTTTCCTACTAAACCACCTAGAAATAAAGATGAGGAAGGCTTTGAGAGCTTTGTTGAAATGCTTAGACCTGTCTTTTTGCGCACTCGCTTGACTGATATTTTGAGAATGCCTCCATATGCTAAATACATGAAAGATATTGCCACTAATAAAAGAAAATACCTGAGGCTGAAATTTCCACCATGCTTGCAAATTACTCTTTTAAGGGTGGAGTGCCTAAGAAGTTAGGAGATCCGGGAATACCCACTATACCATGCTCCATTAATAGAAGTTATGTCAAAACTGCCTTATGTGATTTAGGGGCTGGTGTTAGTGTTATGCCTTTCTCTTTATATAAAAGACTTGATTTGAATAAGTTGACACCTACTGAAATATCTCTGCAAATGGCTACTACTTGTAGACTGCGTTGGTATTTCCCCGAAGAGGAGAGGATGATGCAGTATAGTAGAGATAAGTATTTCCCTCAGTTAAGAACCAAGGTTATCAATCCAGTAGGAGAACCAAGCAAAATCCCGTTAAGCGCACCTACACACACAAAAGCAAACACTTGCACACAACGCGAATAAGAGGGTTGTCAATCCTCTTAGCGGTTATTTGCAAGGATTAATTCTGATAGTGGTAGATAGATAAACTAAAATACTAAATAAAATAAAAGTAAATAAATTGCAGTAAGGCATTTTTGATTTTAATATATGATAAAAGTAGACCCGGGGGCCATAGTTTTCACTAGAGGCTTCTCTCTCGTACACATAGCATACGGTGGGTAAACAAATTACTGTTGGGCAATTGATAGAAAAGCAAATAATTATGACGGATTCATGGCAATGATCATATACATGGGCATCATGTCCGAGACAAGTAGACCGACTCCTGCCTGCATCTACTACTATTACTCCACCCATCGACCGCTATCCAGCATGCATCTAGGATATTAAGTATGAAACAGAGTAACGCCTTAAGCAAGATGACATGATGTAGACAAAGTAAACTCAATCAATATGATTAAACCCCATCTTTTTATCCTTAATGGCAACAATACAAATACATGTCATGTCCCTTTCTGTCACTGGGATTGAGCACCGCAAGATTGAACCCACCACAAAGCACCTCTCCCATTGCAAGATAAACCAATCTAGTTGGCCAAACCAAATTGATAGATCAGAGAGAAATACAAAGCTATAATAATCATGCATAAAAGAGTTCAGAGAAGACTCAAATATTTCTCATGAATAATCTGATCATAAACTCACAATTCATTGGATCCCAACAAACACACCGCAAAAGAAGATTACATCGGATAGAACTCGAAGAACATCGAGGAGAACATGGTATTGAAGATCAAAGAGAGAGAAGAAGCCATCTAGCTACTAGCTATGGACCCGTAGGTCTGTGGTAAACTACTCACACATCATCGGAAGGGCAGCAAGGTTGATGTAGAAGCCCTCCGTGATCGATCCCCCCTCCGGCAGAGTACCGGAAAAGGCCTCCAGATGGAATCGCGGAAGAACAGAGGCTTGCGGCAGCGTAAAAGTTATTCGGGGTGGCTCTCTATTGGTTTCCCAATATTTGAGAATTTATAGAAGTGGAATTAGGTCAAACGGAGCCATGAGGGCCCCACAAGGCTTCAGGGCGCGCCCCCCTGGGGCCGCACCCTGTTGCCTTGTGGAGGCTTCGTGTATCTTCTGGCCTCCTCTCCAAGTCTCCGGGGTCTCTTTTGTCCAGAAAAAAATCTCCAAAAAGTTTTGTGGCATTTGGACTTCGTTTGTTACTGATTTCCTAAAAAACCAAAACAAGCAGAAAACAGCAACTAGCACTGGGCACTTGGTTAATAGGTTAGTCCCAAAAAATGATTTATAATTGCATGTACAAACATCCAAGATTGATACTATAATAGCATGGAACAGTCAAAAATTATAGATACGCTGGAGACGTATCAAGCATCCCCAAGCTTAATTCCTGCTCGTCCTCGAGTAGGTAAATGATAAAAACAGAATTTTTGATGTGGAATGCTACCTGACATGTTTCATCATGTAATATTTCTCTTACGGTATGAATAATAAGATCCGAATGATTCAAAGCAATAGTCTATAGTTTGACATAAAGACATCAATACTCAGGCATACTAATAAACAATCATGTCTTTCAAAATAAAAATGCTAAAGAACGTCATCCCTACATAATCATATAATCCTGTCATGCTCCATCTTCTTAACACAAAATATTTATCATGAACTACCCCAATGACAAGCTAAGCAATTGGTTCATACTTTTTAACGCGCTTCAGCTTTTTCAACCCCCACGCAATACATCAGCGCAAGCCATGGATATAGCACTATGGGTGGAATAGAGTGTGGTGGTAGAGATAAATAAGGGGAAGTGAAAAATAAGAAGATAGTCTCACATCAACGAGGCTAATCAACGGTGTCGGGGGGATAACCCCCGGGTAGGCTCATCAGCACTTAACCTTTTTCGAAACAACAGGGCAGCTAGCACCCCTTAACTCGGCCCGCTTTCCAACCGGCCTGGAGGCCCAGGGCCGGCCTGGCGTGACGATGAAGCTCGACCCGGCCCGCTCACCAGCCGGCCTGAAGGCCCCTGACCCGGCCAGGTGCAGCAATGAAGCTCAACCCAGCGGCGGACGCCCATGCCGACATCAGCTCTAGCCGGCTAGATGACAAGACAGCCGTCCACGACGGAGACAGTGTGGCTATAGTGCCCGCCGCCCCATAGACCGAAGAGTGTGGCTACAGTACGCGCCGCCCCGAAGACCGGGCAAGCATGGCGACAGTACGCCCTGAAACCACGGCCCGGGGTCGGCGGCGGCGACCCGGCGTAGCACTGTAGCTGAACAGTTCCCGCCGCTCCATGACGCAAGCCAAGACGTGCTGCAGTGCCGTACGGCCGGTGGGACCCGCAGCCGGCGGGCCCCAGCAGCTGGCGGGTCCCATTGTCTGGCATGAGGCGATGACAACTGGGCCCCACGCCCTAGTAGATTACCATTGTAACCCTTGGGAGCCGGCCTATAAGACCCCCAGGGAGCCCTCCATGCAGGGGGCCGGAAAACCCTGAGTTCTTTCCCACGCGAAGCATTCCACCACCTCACTAGGAGAAGAGAGCTAGTCCTCCTTCCTTCTCCACCCACACAGCTCAAGGAGCGCCATTGTAGCTCGTCTAGTGATCCATCTAGTTGACCGTCTTGTGGCCTTGACCAACGAGCAGCTGGACATGCCGGCCCTCCCTCCGTCCATGAAGCCGGATGTTGAGGCATCCTTCCAGCCGTCCAAGGACACCAAGCAAATCCCTCTGGATCCGGCCAATCCATCCCAGTGCGTCACCATCAGCACCCGGCTCAGCAGCGAGCAGGAGGGTGAGCTCATCGATTTCCTCCGTGAAAATCGGGACGTCTTCGCGTGGTCCCCGAAGGACATGCCCGGAGTCCCGAGGAAGTTCACCGAGCACAAGCTGCACATCCGGCCGGATGCCAAGCCGGTCAAACAGCCACTCCGCCGCTTTTTTGAGGAGAAGCGGAGAACTATCGGGGAGGAGATCGCCCGGTTGCTGGCGGCCTGCTTCATCATGGAGGTTTTTCATCCGGAGTGGCTGGTGAACCCGGTCCTCGTCCTGAAGAAAAACGGCAAGTGGCGCATGTGCATCGACTACACCAGCCTGAACAAGTCATGCCCCAAGGACCCCTTCGCCTTGCCACGGATTGATCAAGTGATCGATTCCACGGCCGGCTGCGAGCTGCTGTCGTTCCTGGACACCTACTCCGGCTACCACCAGATCAAGCTGGACCCGGCTGACCGGCTCAAGACTTCCTTCATCATGCCCTTCGGAGCTTACTGCTACGTCACCATGTCGTTCGGCCTGAGGAACGCCGGCGTGACTTTTCAGCGCTGCATGCAGAAGTGTCTCCTGCCCCAGATCGGCAAGAACGTCCATGTATACGTGGACGATATCGTGGTCAAGACCAAGAGGCGCCTCTCCTTGCTGGCCGACCTCACGGAGACGTTCGCCAACTTGCATACGTACCAGATCAAGCTCAACCGGAGAAGTGCGTGCTCGGTGTCCCGGCCGGGCAGCTCCTCGGCTTCCTCGTTTCCGAACGCGGAATCGAGGCCAACCCAGAGAAGATCAAGGCCATCGAGTGCATGCGCAAGCCGGCTCGGCTGCACGACGTGCAAAAGTTCACTGGTTGCTTGGCATCCCTCAGCCGTTTCCTCAGCCGGCTAGGAGAGAGGGCCCTGCCCCTGTACCAGCTGATGAAGAAGACGACCCCGTTCGAGTGGAACGACCAGGCGAACAAGGCTTTCCGCGACCTCAAGCGCAAGCTCTCCACCGCGCCCATTTTGGCCGTACTAGCAGAGAAGGAGCCGCTCCTATTATACATCGCGGCCACTACCCGGGTGGTGAGTGTGGTCATGGTGGTAGAGCGGCCGGAGACCGACAAGCCGCTGCCGGTCTAGCGCCCGGTGTAGTACCTCAGTGAGGTCCTGTCTGCCTCCAAGCAGAACTACCCTCACTATCAGAAGATGTGCTACGGCGTATACTTCGTCGCGATGAAGCTTAAGCCGTACTTTCAGGAGCATCTCATCACCGTGGTGAGCACGGCCACCCTCTCGGAGATCACCGGCAGCCGGGACGCCACTGGCCGGGTCGCTAAGTGGGCCATCGAGCTGGCCGCGTACACGATCCACTACGAGCCCCGCATGGCCATCAAGTCGCAAGCCTTGGCGGATTTCCTCGTCGACTGGGCGAAGACCCAATACCTGCTGCCGGCACCCGACTCAACGCATTGGCGCATGCACTTCGACGGGTCGAAGATGCTCACCGGCTTGGGAGCCGGCATTGTGCTCTCCTCCCCTAAGAATGACCGGCTGCGCTACGCGCTTCAAATCCACTTCGCCGCCTCCAACAACGTCGCCGAGTACGAAGCCCTTTTTCACGGCCTCCGGCTGGCCAAGGAGATCGGCATCCGGCGCATCCTATGTTATGGCGATTCCGACCTGGTGGTCCAGCAGGTCTTAGGCAAGTGGAACGCCAGGGATGCCGACATGGCCAGCTACCACAACTTGGTCCAGCAGCTGTCCGACAGCTTCGACGGCTGTGAGTTCCTCCACGTCCCCCAAACCGAGAACGAAGCGGCAGACTCTCTAGCCAAGATTGGCTCCAGCCAGCATGCCATCCCGGCCGGCGTCTCCCTCGAGCACCTGCGCAAGCATTCCATTGGGCCGTCTCCGGATTCAGAGTCAATCTTCGTCCCAGCCAACCCGGCGCCTCCGGCCCCCGGCTCGGGGACTGCCGTTCCGAGCTCGGTGACCGCCGTCTTCGACCTGGCTCCGGGGGCTGCCGGCCTCATTTCCGGGGCTGCCGCTTCGGCTCTAGAAGTTGCCGACTCCAGTTCGCCGCCTTCTCATTCGGCCGCCCCCGGGCATGTCGTTGTCCCCACATTGGTGGAGGCACCATCGTGGGCGCAATAGATTCTCACCTTCTTGGTGAGCAGCGAGCTTTCCAGCAACGAGGTCTCGGCCCGGCAGGTGCAATGCCGGGCCTCCGCCTACTCGATCATCAACAACGAGCTCGTCAAGCGCAGCACGACCGGTGTCTTCCAGCGCTGCGTCGAGCCAGCCAAAGGCCTCGAGATCCGGCGGGACATTCATCAGGGCGAATGCGGGCACCACGCCGCCTCAAGGTCCCTGGTGGCCAAGGCTTTCCGCCATGGTTTTTATTGGCCCACAGCTCTGAAGGACGCGGAGCAGCTGGTCCTCGAGTGCAAGGGCTGCCAACACTTCAGTAGCCGGAGCCACCAACCGGCTGCGGCCCTCCGAACCATTCCCATCACATGGCTCTTCGCCGTCTGGGGCCTCGACATGGTGGGGCCATTCAAGACCGCCCGAGGTGGTATGACGCATCTGCTGGTGGCGGTCGAGAAGTTCACCAAGAGGATCGAAGCGAAGCCAATCAGGAAGCTCGACGGCCCCACGGCCGTCAAGTTCGTCAAAGACATCGCAGTCCGCTACGGCGTCCCCAACAACATCATCACCGATAATGGCACCAATTTCGCCAAGGGCACGTTGGCACGCTACTGCTCCGTCTCCGGCATCCGGCTAGACTTGGCCTCCATCGCGCACCCCCAGTCGAATGGCCAGGCAGAGTGGGCGAACGGTCTCATCCTGGCCGGCATCAAGCCCTGGCTCATCGAGCACTTGTGCACTCACCCGGCTGCTAGATCAACGAGCTGTCGGCGGTCTTATGGAGCCTGCGCACCACGCCGAACCGGTCGACCGGCTTCACGCCTTTCTTCCTCGTCTACGGGGCCGAGGCGGTCATCCCTACGGACATCAAGTTTGACTCGCCTCGGGTCACCCTGTTCACGGAAGCGGACGCAAAGGAGGCGCGCGAGGACGCCGTTGATCTGCTCGAAGAAGTGCGTCTGCTGGCCTAGAGCCGGTCGGCGATTTATCTGCAGGGCCTGCGCCGCTACCACAGCAAGAAGATAAAACCCCTCACATTCCGCGAAGGTGACCTGGTACTCCGGCTGATCCAGCGGACAGCCGGCCAGCACAAACTATCCTCCCCGTGGGAGGGCCCCTTCATCATCAGCAAGGCCCTGCAACAACAACGCGTACTACCTCATCGACGCGCAGAAGACGAACAAACGCAAGAGAGATACATCCGCCGAAGAGACGGAACGCCCCTGGAACGCGGAGCTCCTCCACCCGTTTTACAGTTAAGCTAGAATATGTATGTACCGCTATCCTTTGAAGTTAATGGAATCAGCAGGTCCCTCGAACGACACTCGGGGGCTGCCTCTCTTTTCTGTCAAACTTTCCGCCTCTTGTGCATGTTACTACATTTCTTGCCCTCGCCCCGCCGGGTCGGCATATCCGGCTCGGGGGCTCGCCGGCTAGCCCGCGCCTCGCCTCTCATAGCCGCCAAACTTGCGTGCGCAACGCGTAAGCCCGTTCTTCGCCACTCGCCACAGTCCGGCACCCGGCTGTTCGGCCGGAAAGAGCCAGGGGCCGAAAGCGCTCTCACATGGAGGAACAGCTAAGCAAGAGCATCAGGCTCGGTCAACCCGGCCCCACTTACATTCAACGCCGCACCGGTCGGCCGCGCTTCAGCCGGCTCCGCTGCCTGTAGCCAGCCGGCCCAGTGGGTGATCCACTCGCGCTCACCTCCTGAAAACCTAGGTACTGTGCGCTCCCTTTCGAAGCCGACTCCTCGACCCAGCTACAGACCGGTTCCCGGCTGTCCGGCTGGCGGGGAGAGGGTCAAAAGGGAAGGGGCACAGGAAGAGGGTCGAAGGAAGAAGCAAAGGCGAGCCAATGACCGGCGAAAGCTACGCGCGCGCAATTATACACACGTCAAAAGGCCCACGGCCAGGAGTTCATTACATGAATATACACCCCAGTGGGTGGACTTGCGATCTAACTACGATTGTCCAGGAAAAAGAAAAAATAGATAAAAGCCGGCACCCTAGGCCTCGGGCTGATCGGTGGACACGGCTGGTTCCGGCCCCGTGGAGTTAGCGTCGTCCTCTTCGCTGGCCGACTGCCTCGAGTCATCGCCACCATCGCTGGAGCCGGTCTCCTCTTCCACCTCCTCCTCGCCGTTAAGGGCCAACCCAAGGGTGTCCTCCGGCAGCTCCGTCCCATCCTCCGCGCGATCCCTGACGAACTCGTCGAGGTCGACATAGGAGGCGAGGGAGCTGGCGCGGTAAGCAATGGCCTCCGCAGCCGGCGTCAGGTCCGCCTCGGCTCATCGGGTGGCCAGCTACGCCATCTCCACGCTGGGGTACCATGCCTTGACGAAGCCCAGCGCCATCTGGGCGCCAGCCCGGGCGGCGGAGGCTTTCCACGCCTCCAGGCGTTCGGGCGCCGCCTCCAGCCACCGGAGAATCCGAATGGTGGTCTCAGGCATGATGGCTCCGGGCCAAAGCGCCGCCGCCAGCCTTAGACCAGCCCCTCGGAATCGACAGATGTAGCATCCGAGCTGCGGCACCCGGACGTCGGCGGCGAGAATGATCTCCCGCGCATCCTAGGCGGCGCCTTCCTCGATGACGTGTCCCTGGCGTCTTCGGTACCGGCGATGCTCCTCCACGGCCGCCTCGGCTGCGCCCTGCAGGTCCGGGAAGTTCTCTGAAGATAGCAGAAGTAGGGATCAGGCGTCCGCCCCAAGCGCCGAAGGCGGTAAAATGGTCGAGACGACGGCAAAAGCTTACCAGCGAAGAGCCCCTCCAGCCGTCGCATCTCCCACCGCAGCTGCTCTTCCTTGGCTGCCCACTCCGCCGTTTGCACCTCCATCGCAGCCTCCAGGTCGCGGCACGTGTCCACCTGCTTCTGGAGCTCTGCCAGATGCTCGGCCTCCTGCTTCTCCTTCTCGGCTTGCAGCCGAAAACACGCGTCCGCAGCCCAGCGACGCTAGAGCTTGCTCTCGTGGAACTGCCACTCGGCCTCGTCCAGCCGGTTCTGTAGGGATGCGGCGCGAGCTGTGGCAGCCCGGAAACAACTTTCAGAAACCAATGAAAAGGCGAATTTAGGGCTCAAGAAGATCCGGCCCGACCCGGTCCATACCTCGGATTTGGTGCAGCTCCGCCTTCCGGGTTCGGATGTGGTCCTGGAGCGCGTCGTTACGGACCAGCAGCTGGTTCCACGTCTCCGCTCGCTGACCGCTCCCGACCTGTAGAAGAGTGACAAGAGTTCAGGTGAAGGAAGAACTTTGGAGAGACCCGGCCCGGCTGCGCGGCAGCCGGCTCGGGTCTCGGGGGCTACAACCAGTGGGTGCGCTGGCGCGCCGCCACTGTTAAAAGCACAAGCCAACAAAAAACAAAAACTCACTGTGATGGACCGCTCCGCCTGGCGTAGTTGGCCCATGAGTTCCTCCGCCTGCCTCCAGCACTCGGCGAGCTCCGACGCCTGCGGGCCCGCCAAAGGTCCCGCGGCCTCCATGGATGCGTCACCGGCGATCTCTCCGGCGTCCGACCGGCCCCGCTGCGACTGGAGGGTCGAGCCATCTCCTCCCCGTGGCTTGGAGTCACGCTCAGGGGTCGGCGCGTTCGGCCCTCGGGGCACCAAGGCTTGGGAGCTCCCCGGCGCGGCCTCCGAGCTGAGTGGCAATTTCCCTCCACCCGGCGTCGGTCGGTCAGCCACGACCACGACGTTCCCGGCAGGTGCCATTGGAACCCCGTCGGCCATTTCGTCTGCCCCAGTCGGTGCCTTGGTCGCGGCGCTCCTTCGCACCCCGGCGTGGACATCCGCCTGCGCCCTCCCCACCGCGTCCTCCAACTCTCCGGCGGTGGCATCCTCCCGTTCCATGGCGGCGGGGTCCGCTCGCGCTCAGGTGGAGGCCCCGGCCCGCTCGCAAGGTGTGTCCCCTCCGGCATCCCGCACGGCCAAGGCCGGGTCGGCCGATTGGCCCTCACCGGTGCCGGACCCGATCCTCAGCATGGACGGGCTGGCGGCCCTGGCGATGTCCCTCGGAGCTCTGCATAACGAACATCTGTTGGTGCAATAATTTGCCTCCTTATGTTTTGGAGATTGTTGACAAACAGTGAGGGACTGATGTGTTTGCTAGTGCACACAGAGTAATAGGGCCGTGGAGTCAAGAGGAGTTTGGTCTCAAACTCCGAAGAATATTCCCTGCGTAGCAGTGAAGGTTATCACCGAAGATTATGACGACAAGAGTGACCCCTCAAAATTGCTGACGTGAAGCAATTGGCTCGGTGCTATTCCGAAGGAAGTGACTGCTGACGAGAAGATTGAAAACGAAGAAGAAGACGAAGCATTCTTTTCGTTGTTTCTTTTCTCTTATTGAGTCTTACGACCACCGTACTATTAAGAGGGGTGTAGCGTTTGAAGATTTGATTCGCTGATGCTAAACCCAAATCCTATGAAAGATGCGAGAGAAATCTCTTTGTGTTCCGAGCAAATACTTGCCAGCAAGAGACTGTGATCTTCTTCGCTGCGAGAGATTTGTCTCTGACCGAGGAGTTAGCATTACTTGCTCTTCAAGTAATGTTACCGTTGCTCCCAAATCCGACCGTTGTGAACGTGTCGGTTGGCCATTGGCTGGACCGCGTGTCCAAAATGGTCATTTCCCATCAGGGAAGGCTGTGGCTATAAATAGCCACCCCGCACTGGCGTTGTCCGGTGGCTGCTCCGTTTGATTCTGAGAAGATTGTTGAGCAACCCCCTCTCCGATTGATTTGAGTTTAAAATCCACCGAGAGAAAACCCCAGAGCCAAAAAATTAGATAGTGGTTCAGCAGCACTCGAATCTAAGTCCAGTACGCTCCGCCTATTACTCTTGAGAGCTGCGAACTCTCTAGACAGTTAGGTGTCAATTTCTTCAGAGACCAAGAGTAATTGTGGTTCTCGAAGAAGAAGTCTGTAAAGGTTCGGAGATCGCCTCAAGCATCTACCACGAGTAATCGACATTGGTTGACAAACCAATTGTCGAGGAGAATAGGGCGAAGAGAGTTTATCTTCTGTGTTAAATCACAACCCCTCCAACCAGACGTAGTCGTTTTGCAGAAGGGCGAACTGGTCTACCAAATACCTTGTCGCCATCGAGCATCACTGGTCATCTCTACTACTCTCCTTTACATTCGAACGATGCCATGTGATCTGTTTCAGTTATGTGATTTACCTCGATGCATGTTTTAAGTATCCATTCGGTAGTTTATTTTCGCTCACTGTTTACTGTTTTCATTCATTCCGCTGCTGGGTTCCGGGAGTTTTGATATTTTCGAAGAAAATTTAAAACTCCCATTCACCCCCCCTCTGGTAGACATACTTCATTCCTACAATTGGTATCAGAGCGAGGTACTCCTTGACTCTGCTCATTTTGTTCTAACCACCTTGGAGTTTAAGTATGTCTTCAGTGAGCTACAAGTCTCACCTCAAGATTCCCATCTTTGATGGGACGGACTATCCCTTCTGGAAGGAGAAGATGAAGATCCGTCTCTGAGCTATTGATGATGATATGTGGAATGTGGTGCAGAATGGATTCACAGTTGACGTGCCCCAGGTCCCCACTGACCACGAGAAGAAACTCATTCAGATGGATGCTCAAGCCAAAGATGAAATTGGTGGCCATCTCTCTCGTGCTCAATTTCTTCGCTATCGTCAGTGTGAAACTGCAAAGGAATTGTGGGACATTCTCGAAAAGATAAACGAGGGTGTTTCAACTCAGAAAGAAGCTCGCATTGATACTCTTCGGGCTAAGTTCAATCGGTTCAAGCGAGTTGGAAATGAAAGCTGCCAGGAAACCTTCGATCGTCTGAGTGACATCGCAAACGAGCTACAAGGTTTCGGCGCCAAAGACATAAGTGATCACGAAGTTGTGAAGAAACTGCTCCAATCCCTTGACAGTTCGTTCGACACTCTAGTTCTAATGATTCGGGAACGAGCTGATTTCAAAGTTCTCGACTCTGCTGATATCATGGAAAGGCTAAACACTCACGAAGAACAAGAAGAAGAAAAGAGAGATCTCTATGGATCAAATCACCGAAAAAGTCATGCTCTCAAGGCTGCGGCTGAATCTTCCTCAGAAGGAAACGCCGATGAAGATTCAGATGACCCAGAAAGGACCAGTAAAGACCTCGCATTGATCATGAAAAGATTCCAACACTTTCAGAAGAAAAATCAGTTTCAGAAGAAAGGATCCAGCAACTCTGGCGGATCCAAATCTTCATCAAAACCTACTGGAGATTACACCTGTTTCAAGTGCAAAAAGCCAGGACATTTCATCTCGGACTGCCCTCTCTGGGAAGCTGAAATCCGTGCCAGTGGAAGATTTGATTCAGGACACAAAAGCAAGAGCAAAAGCTACGACTCCGATGATGAGAAGAAAATGAAGAAGTTCTTCAAGAAGAAGGATAGCTCTTCCAAGTCATCGTCAAGAACTTCCTCAAGGAATCCCTCCAAGTCCTCATCCAACCGCAAGAACACTTCTCGCAAGGCCAAGGCGTACATCGGCAAGCAGATGGATTCCGATGAAGAAGCGTCATCTGACTCCGAAGAGGTTGATGAATCCGATGAGGATTCCGATTCCGGCATGGCTGGCATAGCATGTGCTTCTACTCCTGCATTGAACTTCATCGAGAATCATTCGAGCGACAATGGGTCCCCTGCTTACTGCTTCATGGCCAAAGCTTCGAAAGAAAAGGTATCCTCTAAACATCACAAGATTCACTCTAGTGATCAATATTCTTCTGATGAGGATGACCATGCTAAACTGATCAAAATTGCTAATATGCAACAAAATTCTCTCGAGAAAATTGAGAAAACCCTCAGGAAATCTGAAGGGTTGTTGGTTGAGGAGATGGAGAAAAATTAATCGTTGACCGAAGAGCATTCCGCTCTTGAGTCTCGAATGAAAGAACTATCAGATCATCATGATTTTCTCTCAGCTGACCACGAAAGATTGACTTATGATTAGGTGAAACGAAAACAGGAACTCGAGTCGCTGAGAGAGGCTCATGATGACTTGATAAGAGAAAATTCTCTTCTCACCAAACAACTCAAAGAGAAACCTAAAGTGTTTGTACCTCCTTGCTTAAAATGCCTTGAACGTAGTGACGCTGAATCAAATGCTGAATCTTCTGTGAATGCTAACCCCTCTGTCGAGGAAAATGGTTCTATTTCTTATGAAAATGCCAGGTTGAAGGATCTTCTTCAGACAGGAATGTTCAAGTCTCTCAAAGGGCATCAAACCCTATGTGATGTACTGAAGAAATCCATTCTTCACAAAAATCCCAGAAAGGAAGGTGTTGGTTTCGAAAGGAAACTGAATGAGAATGGCTCCTACTGGGAACCTGATCAATATCCTCGCACGGTGTGGGTACCTGCTAAGAACAAAACGCTCAATCCAGCTTTACTTTCAGGATATGAGTCCCCTATCCCTGAATACTCGTATTATGATTCCTTGGACAACTATAAGTTGTTCAAAAACCAACGTGGTGTGGCTGTTGCTCGCTATGTTGGACCAAACAGCAGGAATGCCCCCCAAAGGAATCTATCTGGGTACCCAGGAAAACTATCGAAGCATTACCTGTCACTAGATTACTAACCATGCAGGAAGAAAATGCTCGATATATCCTTGAAAAGAGTCGACGGAATGAGTACATACTTGCCTCACCCAACCACTATACTCATTCGTCAGGAAGGAACTTCAATGCTTATTCTTTCGATTATGCTCGTACTCATTCAAGTTACAATTCGCATAATTATCGAAAGAAATCATATCCTGCTCGCTCATATGTTTCGAAGCCACCTACAAAGATGTGGGTGGTTAAGAAAGCCTAATTTCTCTGCAGGACTATGTCTCCGGGTGTACCGAATGGATAATGGATAGTGGATGCACTAGTCATATGACCGGAGACAAGTCGTTGTTTGTCGACCCCAACTTAACTACTTCATCTGAGAAGTATATTACTTTCGGCGACAACAACAAAGGAAAGGTAATCGGGTTAGGTAAAATTGCTATATCCAAGGATAAGAACATTGATGATGTTTTACTTGTTCAGTCTCTTGGATTCAATCTTATGTCAGTCGGCAAGCTTTGTGATCTAGGCATGCTAGTTCTATTTTCTAAATGCAAATGCATCGTCTTTATGGCCACTGACAATTCCTTCGTTTTCGAGGGAAATAGAAAAGGTGATTTATATATTGTGGATTTCTCTAAGGGTCCCTCAGTCCGAACTTGTTTGCTTGCAAAAGCAACCGAGGGATGGCTGTGGCACCGAAGACATGGTCATGCAGGTATGAGAAATTTGCAGACACTCATGAAGAAAAATCATCTCCGTGGTATTCCTGATGTGAAATTCGACAAGGATCGTCTTTGTGCTGCGTGTGAAGCCGGTAAATTGGCAAAGAAGCACCATTCATCAAAAATAGTCATGACCACAACAAGACCACTGGAAATTCTTCATATGGATTTATTCAGGCCTCAAAATTATGCAAGTTTCGGAGGCAGTCATTATGGTCTGGTTATTGTTGATGATTTCTCTCGTTACACTTGGGTATTCTTTCTCGAAGACAAAACCTGCACCCAAGACATCTTCAAAAGATTCGCTAAGAAGGCTCAGAATGAATATGATGTGCGAATTAAGCATGTCAGAAGCGACAATGGCACTGAGTTTAAAAATAGTCATATTGAAGATTTTCTCGATGAAAATGGTATCACTCATGAATTCTCTGCTGCATACACTCCCCAACAGAATGGAGTTGTTGAGCGAAAGAACAGAACTCTCATTGAAATGGCGAGAACAATGCTCAGTGAGTATAAAACTCCCATTCGTTTCTGGGCTGATGCTATTAACACTGCTTGCCATGTTGTGAATCGTGTTTATCTTCATAAATTCCTTAAGAAAACTTCATATGAGCTTATCACTGGCAAGAAACCGAATGTTTCTTATCTATGTGTTTTTGGTGCACCTTGCTATATTCGTGACATGAATCATAATTCTAAGTTTGCACCAAAAGCACATGAAGGTTTTCTTCTTGGTTATGGCTTGAACTCGCATACTTATCGTGTCTATAACTCTCACCACGGGAAAGTTATGGAAACGGTAAATGTGCGGTTTGATGAATCTAACGGCTCTCAAAAGGAGCACCTGCCTAATGTGATAGATGAACCTCCGATTTCGGATGCTATTCGGCAAATGGCTATTGGGGACGTCAGACCAGTCGAAGGAAATTTACCAGACTCGTCCGATGATGATGCTCCCATTGCTCGACGCACACGTCAATCTACTGCCGAAGAAAATGCCGCACCGAACACAAATGGCAACTCCAATGCAAATACCGATCAAAATGGCAATCAACAGGAAAATGGCGATACTAATGCCAATCCTAATGCTGATTCTGAGGAAAATGAAAATGACCATCAAGAGGAAAATCCCCTCCCACGAGTGGCAAATCGAGTTGACCCTGCATTAATCCTCGAAGATCTCGAGAATCCAGGTTACAGACCCACAACTCGCTCTCGCACTCGTTTGGCTAACTACTGTGGCAGTTTCTCCTTTGTCTCACTGACAGAACCTACCAAGTATGAAGAAGCTATGAATGATCCCGATTGGATGAATGCCATGCAAGAAGAGTTGGTGCAGTTTGAATTGAATGATGTGTGGGAATTGGTTGACAAACCGAATCCTAAGAAGCACAATATCATCGGCACAAAATGGATTTTTCGGAACAAGCAAGATGAAAATGGCATTGTTGTGAGAAACAAAGCACGTCTTGTCACTCAAGGGTATACGCAAGTACAAGGTATCGATTTCGGTGAAACTTATGCTCCTGTTGCTCGCCTTGAGGCAATTCGTATTCTTCTCGCTTATGCAAATTACAATGATATTCTACTTTATCAAATGGATGTGAAAAGTGCTTTCCTCAACGGTGAAATCGATGAGGAAGTATATGTTAGGCAACCACCTGGCTTTGAAAATCCTCGGTTTCCTAACAAAGTTTTCAGGTTGAAAAAGGCGTTGTATGGGCTAAAGCAAGCCCCTCGAGCTTGGTATGACACTCTGAAGAGGTTTTTGCTCGATAAAGGGTTCAAGCCAGGATCCACTGATTCCACTCTTTTCACTCGTGCTATTGATGGTGATCTATTCGTGTGTCAAATTTATGTGGATGATATTATTTTCGGCTGTACTAACAATGCTTGCAGCATGGAATTCGGGAGAATGATGTCCGAGAAGTATCAAATGTCCATGATGGGTGAACTTAAGTTCTTTCTCGGACTACAAATTCGTCAACAGGACAATGGAATTTTCATATCCCAGGAGAAATATCTGAGAGACAGTCTTAAGAAGTTCAAAATGCAAGATTGCAAACAGAAGGGATACAAAACTCCCATGCGAACAAATGGCCAGCTAGACGCAGATGTGTACGATAAAGATTACGATCAGAAAGCTTATCGTTCGATGATTGGTTCTTTGCTTTACCTATGTGCATCCAGAGCTGATATTATGTTGAGTGTTTGTATGTGTGCTCGTTTTCAAGCTGCACCGAAAGAATCGCACCACCAAGCGGTCAAGCGTATTCTGAGATATTTGGCTCGCACCCCCACCTTAGGTTTATGGTATCCTAAGGGAGCACAGTTTGACCTCATTGGTTATACAGACTCAAATTATGCAGGTGACCGGGTTGACAGGAAATCTACTTCGGGGACATGCCATTTCCTCGGTAGATCATTGGTATGTTGGTCGTCAAGGAAGCAGAATTGTGTCTCACTCTCTACGGCTGAGGCCGAATATATTGCTGCCGGTGCTTGTTGTACTCAGTTATTATGGATGAAGCAGACTCTGAAGGATTATGGCATCAAGGTCAAGAAGATCCCTCTATTGTGCGACAATGACAGCGCGATCAAAATTGCACACAATCCTGTGCAGCACTCTCGCACCAAGCATACTGAGATCAGACATCATTTCCTACGCGATCATGTTGCTCGGGAAGATATTGTTATCAGTCATGTCAATACCGAAGAGAATCTTGCCGATATCTTCACCAAGCCTCTCGATGAGAAAAGATTCTTTGTGTTACGGTGTGAGCTAAATATCCTAGATTCCGCCAACGTGCAGTAAGCTGGACTCGGCACCTGTACCAACACTTCCACATCTTAGAAGGAATGGGTGCATAACACTCGAAGAGCCTGAAAATTTCGACAAACTGAAATTTTCTTTCTGAGAGTGAATACATTAACGAAGAACTAGACTAACCGGGTGCCATGATAATTGTGCGACGCTCGGGGTCGTATAGTTCTTATACGGTGGGTAACGCCACCACAATTTCTCGTCGTTGTGTTGCATCTGAACTTTTTTGTGTTTGTCCGAATGTATTTCACTCATAGCTTATCTTTCGAGTGTTTGTGTTTTCTTCGTCTGAGTGAAATGCCTAGGACCCTGTTTTTCCCTCTATTCTAACTCTTCCAGTCTATGCTGCTCCATTATGAATGCACAAATTTCATCTGGGAATGAAACATTATCTGGTGTCCTTGACCACGTTAAAGCTTCGGTCCGAACCAAATCTGTTTTGGCGAAAGCCGTCCAAAATTTGGGGTTTCCCGCCCAAGTCTGGACCACGTTCTTTGGTGACAGCTGCCACGTGCAGATCATCAACTGCCAGCTTATCTCATCTGTTGAATCGCAATAGTCCATTAACTCTGGCCGTCCGATCAGATTCACCGGGGTGCGGTTATTTCCTCCTCGCGTATAAATGCTCAACCGCCACCCTCCTCGTTTTCACTTCGCATCTTCTCCATCGTCACCTACCGAAGCCCTACCGCACTGCTCCTCCTCGAGCTCAATGACGTCGACCATCCTCGCCACTTCGCTGCCGGAAGGAGGTCGCCGGAGTCATTCCTCGCCGCCGCGGATCATCTTCCTCTCCGCGCCGCCGTAGTTGCTGCACATCACCAAGTTAGGGTATGTGTAGTGCGAACTCGTTCTTCCTCTCTTCCTGTTCGAGTTCGTCCGCGGTAAAAATTGCGTAATTTTTACTGTAATTCTCAGATCCTTATTGATAGGTAAATTGTGCGGATGTGGTTTGTAGTTGTCCCTCGCATCCGAAAAATTTCATATCTAGGGTTTGTGTTATGTCTCGAACGAACGGAATGCCTAGCACGTTTACTAGTATTTTCTTCGATCCTACTAGTTCGTTCTACACATTTCTTTCGCCCGAAACATTTCTCAAAGTCTGCATCTACTTCTTCATCAAAAACGAGTTCTTTTTCAAAATCTTCGCTGTGTGCATTCGTAACCCTGTTCCCATTTTCCCTCGCATCTATCTATGTTCACAGGAAAATGCAGTCAGTTGACGATTCAGCTAACCCAGTAAGTCGGACTGACAGAGATGATGTTATTTTGGGAACCACTGATGAATCCAAAGCTCCAAATGCTAAGGGCCCAACGGTAGGCCCATCAACCAAGAGAAAAAGGACCGAACAAAATGCTGATGAGCAAGAACAAAATGATCCGAAGAAGAAGAAGGGTGGCAGACAGGCATATACAAACACAGCTGAATATATTTCTCATGATCGATATAACACCGTTCCAGGCGAGACAAAACACCAAAGGGACAAACGTCAACAATGGATTCGACGTCACTGGGTGCGCAAATGGTTCAACTATGAATTTGTTCATCCTCGGTTTGCTCAGAACTTTGCATTTCATCCACCATGGGGTGACTGCCAGGAAATTTCTCTCATCAAGCCCAATGGTCCTCAAGAGAGACCACCTCCTCTGCCAAACGCTGATGAATCATCCCTTCGCACACCAGCTTCTTCCCCTGAAGAGCTTGCTAAGCGTCAGCGCAATGCCCTCAAGCGCGCTCAAAGGGCCGAAAAGCAAAAGGCTCATGAACAGGAAAACCTTCGCCTTCTCAAAGATGATGTGGAGAAGAAAAAGGCCGAAGGAATATCCTAAGGCCGAAGTAAAAACAAGCATGATCCCAGCACTGCTGCGAAGAGAAAACGCGCATCAAAGAAGAGAAAGGCTGAACCCGCTTCTGATTTTCGCAAGGAAGATTCTTCTGATGATGATGATGACCCTCCGCAAAGAAGAAATTGCTGCTACTCTTAGCGAGGAAGTGAATATCACTACATCAACTGTGCTGCCTGATCTTCGGGTCAATTTGGCTCCACCGAAGAAGATGCCTGCTAGAAAAACACCTGCTACCACTGTCACCATGAAACAGCACGTGAACACAATTCCTCATCCAGATGCAATCAACTTGAAGGATTTTCTAGTTGATGCTCCAGTAAGTTCTGCAAAGCCTGGCAAAAACATTCCCAAACCTGATGTGAAGAAAATCAAGGCACCTACCGAGCAAGATGCTCCCCCAGCTGCTGCTTCGAAGGAAAAGGTTGCTAAATTTGCACCTACCCTGACACAGCCTCTAGCCTCACAACCTCCTACCGAGCAAGTTCCTGTCCAGACTGCTCCCTCTATCAAGTCTGATGCTCCTCATTACTATGATCACATATTCATCATGGAGCAGCTCGATAAATTTGTGGACAATCCCTTAGATGGAGAAGTGACGTCTCTACCTATTCCTGCCGAAGTTATTGCTCAAGCCACTTCTGTAGTACAAGAATTGAGAGAAGATGCAGTTGAGATCACCTCTCTTTTGGCCGAGCTGATGGACATTGATGCACGCATGAAAACTGCCTCGTCCAAATTTGTCATTAAAGCACTCGAAGACTCCTACAAGGATATCAATCGTGCCATGACTCTTCTTCGCCACCGAAGGTTACGCTTTCACACGGATCTAGATGAAATTGTTTGGAAGATCTGTGATGCCCATCAAGCCAAAGTAACCGGATACAATGATTTGGTCAAGGGGCATATTGATCAAGTTGCCCAGGAAAAGAAAAAGCAATGAAAGAAAATGGCGAAGAAAAATGTGCCTCCTGCTCCGAAGGAACCGTCGCCTGTTCCCCAAGCTGCTCAGTCTCCTGTTCCGCAAGCAAAATCTCCTGAGCCAGCAATTCTTTCGCCATCCCATGTTAAGGACTCGGATGCTCCTCCCTTGCCAAGGCCAACTGAATCAGTGCCTGTGGCCTCCCCTGCTTGAGCTGATATTCCCTTGCAACACTTTGTCTCTGAGGAAGGTGAAATCCCTCGCTCCGAGCCCCAAGCTTCTCCGGCCCATGAAGCTCCAAAAGTCTCGGTCGAGGAACAACAGATTCTAGTAGAGCAACAACCTTTAGTGGATATCTCAGCCTCAATGCCTACAGTGCTTGAAACTACTCAGCTGCCCTCTACCTCAGCACCTCCAACAGTTGCAACACCGGCTCCGTCTCCGCTCACGATTTTCATCGACTCAGCTATTCAAATGCCAGACGTTGGTCCCTCCGAACGAAAATCTGTCTCTGCCCGCCGGTCTGACTCAGTTGTTTATGGTGATGAAGTTCTTTCTCCTGAAGAAGAATTAAAATATCCTTACCCTCGTGAAGAACTGCCTTTGTTCTCGTCAGGCGCAGGCACAAAAGGGCCTCTTTTCAATCTGATATGGGGTGTCCCGATCTTCTCAGTAAGCGGCGGTGGTGTTGATGATGGTGTAGGATAACTTGTATGTCGCCGATGAACTCTCCCTCTCTTGATCCCTGATGCCAATGCAAAAGGTCTCAACCCTTTGGATATTCACAACGTCACACACTTGCGCACGCAGCCGTCGACCACGAACGGTTAGAATTGCAATATACTAATTCCCAATGGAACAGCAGATCACACTTGACTTGCAGTATATAATCACCAGATCGATACGAATTGGTGATGAGGATTCAAGATGAATGCTTACAAGCAATCTCATGAACTAGGGTTTATCTTAAACGTGGTCTAACTCTAACTAACCCTAAGGAAGAGTATTTATATCCTAAGATAGATCGAAGGGGTACATGGGCTGTCAGCCCGAAACTCTGCGCGCAGGCAGCACGGTAGTACCGCTGATGTCATGCGGTACTACCGCTCCAAGCGGTACTACCGCTTCAGTACCGCTCTACTACCGGTTAGCGCCAAAAGATGCCAGTAGTTTTCACGGTAGTAGGGGCGGTACTACCGCTTTAAGCGGTACTACCGCTGGGGTGGGGCGGTACTACCGCCCTGGAAACTGCAGGATCCTCCTCCCTGCCCAGCTGCATTGCCTCCTTGCTCTCCTCCTTGCTCCCTTGTGCCATGCCTTCCTCTCCGATGTACCTAAAGATACATGCACACAAGGACTTAGGCAGTATAAAATTCTTCCGAATCAAGGAAACAAGTCCAACTAGGAATAAATTCACCTTATGATATTTTTCAACTAGGCTCAATATTTCTTTCCAGCTTAAGCAAGCAGAATCATCATATTCCATGAATATATCCTCATCATCCTCCCTTTCTTCAAGAAAAGCCGTCCTCGGCTTTGGGTAAGCTGAAAATGGCAGAAACAAAAAGAACAACGTGTACGCATAATATATGTATAGATAACGTGTTGTATCATTTTTGTTGTCATGAAAAAGATGCCCAGTATGCAATATGCAACTTAAATTGCAAGTATAAGTGAAGTTCATATAGTCATGACCAGAATGAGGAACACACATGTACAATGTCTTATTGTTTAGTATTAAGTCCAAAGTCCTCACAGAAGATCGATGATCAAATGTGCTATAAGCAAGGTCAAACCAGTCCAAAATATGCAAAGGTACATATATTGGATACCATGCTTCAACTGTGCCACGCTGATATATAGAACAAACGTAGGTATGTTCACGAGCACTACACGCAGCGGGTAAGATGCAACTCAGTTTGCAAATAAAAGTGAAGTCTATAGCAGTAGCATATAAATGCAACAGGTGTTGGGACAACCACAATGGATTACATTCGGTTATAGCAAGATCAGAACAACCCAACATAGCTGAAATTTTTGTTGGCCGCAAGAAATCAACTAGAACATAATGATATTTCATATTCTCATGAAAATGAGCGACCGTCCCACAACACAATGATTTTGTCACATAGCATATAGGATGCAAAACAGCAAGTTTCAAATCAGCAATCCTATCACAGGTAATGCATATGTGATCCACCAGAAAATTATCAGTCATGCTATATTCACCAATTAAATTAAAAGTGAAACTATAGGCATATGTGCTAGAATTTAGATGTGAAATTTCAGAAATCTTCTTCATAGCACTACGCAAACTAATAGGTTCATTGAGCAGGATGGAATACACAATATCAACGGGTGGTATTCTAGTAAGTAGTTCGTTATGTGTTATCAGTACCACATGATCAGAATTTGAATTTAGCAAAGTATCACATGGTGCTGAAATATTTGGACTGATCAACGCACAAGAATCAACCAGCAAAGGAATAGACTCACTGAATGCCTCATTGGCTGGTTGCAGCTCAAAATTAGTACCAGTATCAATGTCAATCTCCTGAGATGTAGCAGGTACTAGAAAATCTTGCGCAAGTGGTGATTCAGGTTGTACGACATGCTGCTCCCTTTCTTCAAAAACAACCTGCACATCAGAAGACACAACACTAGGAGCAATTGGGAGCATAGGTTGTATAACAGATGGCTCCCTTTCTTCAAAAGCAACCTGGATATCACAAGAAACAACACTAGGAGTAGACATGATTACGTTAGGTGAAACCTGACTTGTCTCATTAACATGTACTCCCAAGATTGTGTGATCACGCAAATGCTCATTATTAACTATGGGAATAACAGGTGGACAGAGATTTTGACGTCTAACCTTCTGAAAATCCTTAAGTCGTGTATGTGCTAACCAAGTGTGCTTATTATTCCAAAAGAATACAGGATCGGTCTGAGCACTATCAAATTTAACCTTATGCTTATCACACCAAGGTTTTCCCAACAAAACGTGACAACAATTAAGTGTTCTAGGAAGGACATCACAGCGCATGCTAACAGTGTAGCCATAAATGGTGATAGGAACATAAGCACGATGAGTAATTGGAAATGCCTCATCATAAGCAGCTAACGTATATGGCACAAGTTTGGTATATTTACGCAACTGTAGCTTGTTAACAACATCAATACTGACCAAGTTTGTGAGAGAATAATTATCAAGGATCACTGCAGCAGGTCTACCTTCGATGTCTGTAGTAAAGTGGAACAAACCGGAATCAGGATGTACACCAAGATCTTCCTCCTCCCAGAATGCATCACTGCACAAAAACTGTAATGGTAATGGCTTGTCCTTGAGAGGATTCACCATTATTAGTACATAAAAAGTATAGCAGATGTATATGGTGTACTCTCACAACTCACTCAAAAACTGACAAGAAAAGGAAATCTTACCGTTCCAAAGTGAATAGCAATGCGTACCCGTTCGGATGGAAGACTAGTGCACAGATGTGATGAAGTGAATATCCGGGTATGAGAGCAATCACACGACAAACCAGGGTATATGGTGGAGCTTGGTTGGGATACCTAACAACACCAATGCACAAATCCTAGTGCTGATCGTGTGATACAAAAAGACCCACGGAAACTCACACGGTGGAGATAAATGGGGCAATTGCAACTCTGAAAATGAGCTCAAATTTGATGTATGTGTCGGAGGAATGCTCGTGTTGCAATGCACAGGGAGAGACGCTAGCAAAAAGCTCAAAAACAGGGCACAAGATTGCTCAATTCTACAAGTGCAAACAGCAAGATAATAAATACAGCACTGCAATAGATAGCAACAACTTCCGGCCACTGTTTCTCTCGTTTCGTTTTGTCTCTCTGTTTTTTTTTTTTTTTTTGATACGCCTTTTTTTTTTTCTCTCTCTCTTTTTTTTTTTTTTTTTTTCACAGCAGGTCACGTGAACAGTAACGCGAACAGTACCACGGGATTTTTTTTTTTTTTTTTTCAGACTGGAGCAACAAACAACAAATCTGATCTTGCCAATCGCAAAGATGCACTTACCAAAAACCTAGATGAGCAGCCCGTAGAGCATAAGGATATGCTAGTCTCAAGAGGAAAGTGCTACGCAAAGGAAAGATTGGCTTGTCTATGGCTCACAAAAGGAAAGACTCGATTTAACTCGGATTGGAAAAAGGAAACCGGAAAGAAACGCTAAAGGAAAAACCTAGACGCGATTCCGACGAACACAAGAACAAAAAGACGCCGACGAACACAAGAACAAAAAGACGCGGATCAGAACAAAACCCTAGACACCGACTAGATGACACGGATGACAAAGTGACGCAAAAAGAAAGACACAACGACCAGCAACTAAAACTTGGAAACGATGCAATCTAGGCGATGGCAAAAACCCTAACCCTAATCTTTTTGTGAGGCTTTTTCTGGATAGGATGAAACACAAAACTAATCTACGGGTGATTTGGTGGATGCTTACCGAGGAAACGATGGATATCTGATACCAAGATGATATCAAGATGATACCAAGATGATATGGGGTGTCCCGATCTTCTCAGTAAGCGGCGGTGGTGATGATGATGGTGTAGGATAACTTGTATGTCGCCGATGAACTCTCCCTCTCTTGATCCCTGATGCCAATGCAAAAGGTCTCAACCCTTTGGATATTCACAACGTCACACACTTGCGCACGCAGCCGTCGACCACGAACGGTTAGAATTGCAATATACTAATTCCCAATGGAACAGCAGATCACACTTGACTTGCAGTATATAATCACCAGATCGATACGAATTGGTGATGAGGATTCAAGATGAATGCTTACAAGCAATCTCATGAACTAGGGTTTATCTTAAACGTGGTCTAACTCTAACTAACCCTAAGGAAGAGTATTTATATCCTAAGATAGATCGAAGGGGTACATGGGCTGTCAGCCCGAAACTCGGCGCGCAGGCAGCACGGTAGTACCGCTGATGTCATGCGGTACTACCGCTCCAAGCGGTACTACCGCTTCAGTACCGCTCTACTACCGGTTAGCGCCAAAAGATGCCAGTAGTTTTCACGGTAGTAGGGGCGGTACTACCGCTTTAAGCGGTACTACCGCTGGGGTGGGGCGGTACTACCGCCCTGGAAACTGCAGGATCCTCCTCCCTGCCCAGCTGCATTGCCTCCTTGCTCTCCTCCTTGCTCCCTTGTGCCATGCCTTCCTCTCCGATGTACCTAAAGATACATGCACACAAGGACTTAGGCAGTATAAAATTCTTCCTAATCAAGGAAACAAGTCCAACTAGGAATAAATTCACCTTATGATATTTTTCAACTAGGCTCAATATTTCTTTCCAGCTTAAGCAAGCAGAATCATCATATCGGAATGCGCATCCCAAATTCTTTCAGGCCAGTCCGTATGATGGGCCGCGCACCTCTGAATCGCCTTGTTTCTGGACTAAGGAACATGCCATCTATTATTCTCGGTTCCTCTATGAGAGCAGAAAGATATTTCCTCACGAATATCTGGACATCCTTGCTAGGCACAACATTGGCTGTTTCAATCAATTGCTTCAGGATCTGGATGATTTCTGCCTCACAAAAGTCTTTGAGTTTGAGCACCCTTGGAATAGAGAGATTATTCTTCAATTCTATGCAACATTATATATCTCTGGTGATGAATCTGATTGCTCCAAATGGGTTATGGAATGGATGACCGAAGGAAAACGCATCAAATGCACTTCAACGGATTTTGTCTCACACTTCCATTTCCCTTGCTTTGAGCACGGTAACACTGAGATTCGGGTTCATAACATTGATGTTATATCAGATGAAATTTTTCGACGCACAATGGATCCTGAAAAGATTCGTGACTACTCTGGTCCTCCTCGTCCTGAGCATCTAACGTTCGACAATCAGACGCTGTTCCACATGCTCTCCTATACCATTTGCCCTTTGGCTGGTATGAATCCAGACAAGTCCATCTCAGATGTTCTTTGAAATTCTATATATGCGATTTCTGAGCGATACATTTTCGATGTGGAAGACATGTTCCTACGCATTCTGAAGGATTCTGCTCAATATCCCTTCTGCATCAAAGTGTTTGCGCCATGGATCCAGAAAGTTGTTGATCATGCAATGCGCACAGTGTATCTTGCGAAGGAAAATCACAAAAGCTTCATTCCTCCTGTTCGCGATACTTTGAAAGTCATGGATGATATCTCTTCGGGCAAATCGCCTGCATCAAGCTCCCAAGTCTATCACCAGCAATTCGATGGCCCTCGTCTGCCTCAGCGTGACCGAAAGAATTCACCAGACCCTCCATCGCAACTCGAAGTTAGTTTGCGTACACAACAACTGCTTCTGCAACATATAACTGAAGATCGTCGCGAGAAAGAACATCTCGCCTCCGAGCTGAATGCTCTTAACAATCGCACGAGGATTATGCATCTGATAGCTGATGAAAACAAGAAGAGACTCTGGACATTGCTTCGTAAATTCTTCACCGAGAAACAATTACTGAATGTCAATCTCCAAGAGCTTTATGACTACATTGACAAAGGCTTCACTGTCGAAGATTTTCAAGACCGGAGTACTCCTCTGCCTGCTCGTGAGCCAACAACAGATCTTCTTCATTTCAAGCTTCGTAAACAGCTTGATGAATCTGAAGCCACCTCACCGACAGAGAAACCTGCCGAAGGCCATATGCATTCCTGTGCTCCTCCGATGGCCACTCTAGCTATTCCGTCGTCTGCTCAGCCCCAAGCTCTTATTCTTGAAGGAAAATCTGCTGCCGCTGAAGACGAAGACAATCCCGTCACTTCCGAAGAAGAACTCTCCTCGGACAGCTCATCTGGAGATGCCACCGATTGAGCCAAGCTCTATGTTTCTCTACTCCTGTTATTCCTCACCTTTTTGACACTTGTTGACAAAAAGGGGGAGAATTACATCGAGTCTTGATAGATTTGCTTTTGGTGTTCGGTTGATTTTGGTTTCGTGCGAGTTTGCAACTTCTGGTCTATATCTTGTCCGTACTATGTTGTAAAACTCGTTAACTTCTGTGCTGTAATGTTCATTACCCCTGCTGCTGCACTATCTCTCTCAAAGCATTTGTCTTGCAGGTGGAATTATTATCAGAAGTTAAAATTGATTGCACTACGATCTCGATGGATTATATCTCATCAGTGCGAATCAATATCTCGAATGATTGAAATTTCATCCATATACATCAATTATTGCAGGAGAATTTATCTCATAACTTTCTTCCCAGCATATATTTAGGGGGAGTCTATTTCATCTTCGAGCAAAGTAACACTTACTCACTCTTGTTGGAATTGCTTTTTACTTATCTATCTTCACTTCGATGATTATCTGTTTTGTCATCAATCGTCCAAAAAGGGGAAGATTGTTGGTGCAATAATTTGCCTCCTTATGTTTTGGAGATTGTTGACAAACAGTGAGGGACTGATGTGTTTGCTAGTGCACACAGAGAAATAGGTCCCTGGAGTCAAGAGGAGTTTGGTCTCAAACTCCGAAGAATATTCCCTGCGTAGCAGTGAAGGTTATCACCGAAGATTATGACGACAAGAGTGACCCCGCAAAATTGCTGACATGAAGCAATTGGCTCGGTGCTGTTCCGAAGGAAGTGACTGCTGACGAGAAGATTGAAAACGAAGAAGAATACGAAGTATTCTTTTCGTTGTTTCTTTTCTCTTATGGAGTCATAGGACCACCGTACTATTAAGAGGGGTGTAGCGTTCGAAGATTTGATTCGCTGATGCTAAACCCAAATCCTATGAAAGCTGCGAGAGAAATCTCTTTGTGTTCCGAGCAAATACTTGCCAGCAAGAGACTGTGATCTTCTTCGCTGTGAGAGATTTGTCTCTGACCGAGGAGTTAGCATTACTTGCTCTTCAAGTAATGTTACCGTTGCTCCCAAATCCGACTGTTGTGAACGTGTCGGTTGGCCATTGGCTGGACCGCGTGTCCAAAATGGTCATTTCCCATCAGGGAAGGCTGCAGCTATAAATAGCCACCCCGCACCGGCGTTGTCCTGTGGCTGCTCCGTTTGATTCTGAGAATATTGTTGAGCAACCCCCTCTCCGATTGATTTGAGTTTAAAATCCACCGAGAGAAAACCCCAGAGCCGAAAAATTAGATAGTGGTTCAGCAGCACTCGAATCTAAGTCCAGTACGCTCCGCCTATTACTCTTGAGAGCTGCGAACTCTCTAGACGGTTAGGTGTCAATTTCTTCAGAGACCAAGAGTAATTGTGGGTCTCGAAGAAGAAGTCTGTAAAGGTTCGGAGATCGCCTCAAGCATCTACCATGAGTAATCGACATTGGTTGACGAACCAATTGTCGAGGAGAATAGGGTGAAGAGAGTTTATCTTCTGTGTTAAATCACAACCCCTCCAACCAGACGTAGTTCTTTTGCAGAAGGCGAACTGGTCTACCAAATACCTTGTCGCCATCGAGCATCACTGGTCATCTCTGCTACTCTCCTTTACATTCGAACGATGCCATGTGATCTGTTTTAGTTATGTGATTTACCTCGATGCCTGTTTTAAGTTTCCATTCGGTAGTTTATTTTCGCTCACTGTTTACTGTTTTCATTCATTCCGCTGCTGGGTTCCGAGAGTTTTGATATTTCCGAAGAAAATTTAAAACTCCCATTCACCCCCCCCTCTGGTAGACATACTTCGTTCCTACAACATCGATCAGTAGGCGCTCGAAGATAACGGAAGGACCATGAGGTCGGGCTCAGATCTCAACTTACCCCGTGCTCATAGGGATAGTTGGTTTAGTGCGCTGGGACGTCGGCTTCAGGGCCGCCTGCCGCCCCTCGAACGTCCGGACGGCCGACCGGACCTTCTTCGCTATCGGCCGGCTGCTGGCCGCTGCCGGCTCTGTGGGCCGTTTCTCCCCCAAGCGCGCCGAGGGCCCCGACTTCATAGCTGGCCACTTTCCGTGCGGTCGTGCTCCCTCCGGTTGTTCGCCCACCCGGCGAAGCCGTTTCCGGGTCGTGGGAACGGGGGAGGTCGGCACGTGTGGTTGATCGGCGACATCCTCGCCGGCGGTTTCCTCCGCGTCCCCCTCCGACAACTCCCCGTCGGATGGGCTCGCGGCTGCGCCGCCCCCGTCAATGGCCTCGAGATCCGTCTCCTCCTCCACGTCGAAGGCCTTGCGGTCTGGCGCCAAGGTGGCCCGGGAGTCTGGTCCCGCGATATCCTGCCGACCCAAGGAGCACTGCGGCCGGCCTCGTACATCAGGTCAGAAAAAGAGAATGGAGCACACAAAGAATAAGCTCCAAGGACTCACCTCCGGCGGTGGGGCATCCCGGCTGTACGGCGCCATGCCAAAGCTCCACCCGTTCTCGGCGAGCCCGGCAGCGGAGATGTTGTTGACACGGCGAGCGACTTCGGCCGGCGTCAACTCCTTCGACGACATCCGGCAAGGATCGCGACGGCCGCCCATGTCGCAGATCCGGTGCGGCCTCTCGTGCAAAGGCAGCACCTGGCGGCTGATGAAGGCCGCAATGAAGTCAGAGGCTCGGAGCCCCTCGCCGCCCAGCATCTCCGCCAGCCGGCTGCAGATGTTCGAGATCTCCGCGGGCGGCTACCGGGGATAGTGTTTCCAGTTCAGCTGCTCGGTCGGTGGGTTGTTGACGAAGGGCGGCAGATTGACGCGGTCGACCTCCGAGTTGGCGTTCTTCATGTAGAAGAATGACTTTTGCCATTTCTTGGCTGATTTGATGACCGACAGCTTGGGCCACACGCCGGACGGGCGACGGCAGATCACTGCCGCCCCGCAAGTGGACATGACGCCTTTCTCCGCCATCTGCGCCTTGAAGAAGAACATCCGGCTCCATAGGTCGACACCCGGCCAAATGCCGATGTAGCCCTCGCAGCAGGTCACGAACGCGGCAAGCTGCAGGACGGCGTTGGTGCCAAGATGGTGTGGTTGCAGGCCGAAGAAATCGAGGAAGCGACGGAAGAACACACTTGCCGGGAGGCCGAATCCGTGGGCGAAGTGCGTGAGAAAAACGACAGCCTTGCCATCACGCGGCGCCGGGACCTCCTCAAGACCGGGCACGCGCGCCTCCACCACGTCCGCCGGTGGCAGCCTCCGCGTGCAGCGGAGGTACTAGATGTCGGCCTCGGTGACATCAGAGCCCTCCCAAGATCCGGCGGGGCGCGCCATTGCCAGGCATGGCAGAGGAACGGAAGCGGCGTCGGTGCTGCGATGGAGTTGTGCGCTGCGGTCGGCCGATCGCGCGAAGCGGCGGCGGTGGCGAGCGTGCGGACGCGGGTGCACGGAGGAAGAGCAGAGGAAGAAGAAGCAACAGTACGGCGGGGCGAGGGGCGTTTGTGCCTCGGCACCTCCCCCTCCCCCTCATTTAAACTCCGCAGGGGCATGGGGGAATTGGGATCGTTTGCGCCCATGTTCCCCCACCTCTTCCGCGGCGTGCGGGCGCATTAAACGCCTCGGGAAGTGCAAGCGCCCAGGGCCGCCGCAGAAGATCCCGCGCGTGCACTGAGCCCGCGGCCCGATGGGCCCACCCTGCGGTGACATCCCGTCGTGCGCGTGACCTGGCAGGCCTAGGCCTGGCCACGGCGCCACGTGGCGGGCTCCCGACGGGCGGCGGGCGCGACTTTTTGTGCCAGAAGACGGACTGGCATACCCCTCCCCCTCCGCCATCCAGGCCGGATGCGTGGGGACCCGGACACGCACCACGTGGCCAGCCATGCCGGACCCGTCGCTCATCAAGGGGGTAAGCTGCCGGGGCCCCCTGCCGGCGGCCTCGCCAGCTTCGGGGACTACTGTCGGGGGGATAACCCCCGTGTAGGCTCATCAGCACTTAACCTTTTTCAAAACAACGGGGCGGCCAACACCCCTTAACCCGGCCCGCTTTCCAGCCGGCCTGGAGGCCCAGGGCCGGACTGGCGTGACGATGAAGCTTGACCCGGCCCGCTCACCAGCCAGCTTGAAGGCCCCTGGCCCGGCCAGGCACAGCGATGAAGCTCGACCCGGCGGCGGACGCCCATGCCGGCATCAGCTCTAGCCGGCCAGATGACAAGACAGCCCCCCACGATGGAGACAGTGTGGCTTTAGTGCCCGCCACCCCGTAGACTGAAGAGCGTGGCTACAGTGCGCGCCGCCCCGGAGACCGGGCAAACATGGCGATGGTACGCCCTGAAACCACGGCCCGGGGTCGGCGGCGGCGACCCGGCGTAGCACTGTAGCTGAACAGTGCCCGCCGCTCCATGACGCAAGCCAAGACGTGCTGTAGTGCCGGACGGCCGGCGGGACCCGTAGCCGGCGGGTCCCACTGTCCGGCATGAGGCGATGACAACTGGGCCCCGCGCCCTAGTAGATTACCATTGTAACCCTGGGGAGCCGGCCTATAAGACCCCCAGGGAGCCCTCCATGCAGGGGGCCGGAAAACCCTGAGTTCTTTCCCACACGAAGCATTCCACCACCTCACTAGGAGAAGAGAGCTAGTCCTCCTTCCTCCTCCACCCACACAGCTCAAGGAGCACCATTGTAGCTCGTCTAGTGATCCATCTAGTTGAGCTTGCAGGACTAGGGGTGTTACCTCCCCCGGAGGGCCCCGAACCTGGGTACATCGCGTGTCATCCACCGCTTGTCCCCATTCTCGCCTCCGGAACCCTCCGACGTCCTCCGGCCCCAACCACGTTCGATTAGCCTACCCATGGCATCTGCCGTGAGCACACCACGACAAACGGGCTATGGAGATGCCCATCAATTGATGTCAATGCGAGGAGTAGGGATTGCCATGCAACGGATGCACTAAGAGCTATAAGTGTGTGAAATCTCAACATGAAAACTAAGTGGGTGTGCATCCAACTTGCTTGCTCATGTAGACCTCGGTCATTTGAGGAAGCCCATCATCGGAATATACAAGCCAAGTTCTATAATGAAAAATTCCCACTAGTATATGAAAGTGACTAAACAAGAGACTCTCTATATGAAAAACATGGTGCTACTTTGAAGCACAAGTATGGAAAAAGGATAGTAACATTGCCCCTTCTCTCTTTTTGTCTCATTTTTTTGTGGGCTCTTTTTGGCCTCTTTTTTCGTGGGCTTTTTTTGGCCTCTTTTTTTTCCTCACTGGGACAATGCTCTAATAATGATGATCATCATACTTCTATTTACTTACAACTCAAAAGAAAATTACAACTCGAAACTAGAACAAAATATGACTCTATATGAATGCCTCTGGCCGTGTACCAGGATGTGCAATGATACTAGCGTAACATGTATAAAAATGATGAACGGTGGCTGAGCCACAAATACTATGTCAGCTATATGATCATGCAAAGCAATATGACAATGACGATGTATGTCATAAAAAACGAAACGGTGGAAGTTGCATGGCAATATATCTCGGAATGGCTATGGAAATGCCATGATAGGTAGGTATGGTGGCTGTTTTGAGGAAGATATAAAGAGGCTTATGTGTGATAGAGCGTATCATATCATGGGGTTTGGATGCACCGGCGAAGTTTGCACCAACTCTCGATGTGAGAAAGGGCAATGCACGGTACCGAAGAGGCTAGAAAATTGCGGAAAGGTGAGAGTGCGTATAATCCATGGACTCACATTCGTCATAAAGAACTCACATACTTATTGCGAAAGTTTATTAGCCCTCGAAGCAAAGTACTACTATGCATGCCCCTAGGGGGATAGATTGGTAGGAAAAGACCATCGCTTGTCCCCGACCACCACTCATAAGGTAGACAATGAAGAATAAATCATGCTCCAACTTCTTAGCATAACGACAGATCATACGTGCATGCTTCGGGAATCACAAACCTTAACACCAATATTCTTACTAAACCACAATTATCTACTAGCACCTCCCACATATTACCATCTTAATATCGCAAAACTATTGCAAGGAATCAAACTTATCTTATTCAGTGATCTACATGAAAGTTTTTATTATATCCCTATTGAATACCTATCATATTAGGACCAAATTCATAACCCATGCATATTACCATCGCTATTCTTTAGACTCTCAAAAAGATATAAGTTAAGCATGAGAGTGCAACTATTTCTTTAAAATATAACCACCGCCGTGCTCTAAAAGATATAAGTGAAGCACTAGAGCAACTGCCTAGCTCAAAAGATATAAGTGAAGCACATAGAGTATTCTAACAAATCACGAATAATGTGTGTCCCTCTCAAAAAGGTGTGTTCAGCAAAGATGATTGTGACAAACTAAAAAGCAAACAAATCAAACAAACTATATCACAAGACGCTCCAAGTAAGACACATATCATGTGATGAATAAAAATATAGCTCCAAGTGAGTTACCGATAGATTGTAGACGATAGAGGGGATGCCTTCCGGGGCATCCCCAAGCTTAGACGCTTGAGTATTCCTTGAATATTACCTTGGGGTGCCTTGGGCATCCCCAAGCTTAGGCTCTTGCAGCTCCTTATTCCTTTATCCATCGTAGTCTCACCCAAAACTTGAAAACTTCAGCACACAAAACTCAACAGAAACCTCGTGAGATCCATTAGTATAACAAACAAACCTTAAACTTTAGGTACTGTTGAAAATTGATTCATATTTAATATTGGAATAATTCTACTGTACTCCAACTTCTCCATGACTCATACCCCCCGATACGATCCATAGATTCATCAAAATAAGCAAACTATGCAACAAAAACAGAATCTGTCTAAAACAGAACAGTCTGTAAAGATATGAACTAACATCATACTTCTGTTACTCGAAAAATTCTGAAACATTAGGACAATGTGGGAAATTTATATATCAATACTGTGTAAAAAATTCAGAAGGATCTGACGTTCCAGCAAAAAAGTAAAATTCCAGCACTGGACGCAAAAGTTTCTGTTTTCAAACAGCATCAATTATACTATCATCCAAATCATCCCAAAGGTATTACTTGACACAAACACTAATTAAAAGATAAAAACACAATCATAACAGAGGCTATAATTACGCAAACTCACAAAAACAAAAGGTAAAACTAAAAATTTATTTTATTCATTGGGTTGCCTCCCAACAAGCGCTATTGTTTTATACCCCTAGCTAGGCATAATGCATAGTTTCAAGTGTTGTCATCCTTGGTTTCCAACTCCTCAATTACACACCTATTTTTTCTAGTAGATTTAAGATAGGAGTTTCTCATCATCACACTTCTAGGCACAAAATCAAGAATTTTGCTTTTATGGATAGGTTCGTTTATTATATCGATGAAATTGGGGTGCACGCTAATCATTTTAAGATCCTTGCTCCCTTTACTAAAAGTAGCACCCTTAACCTTAGGAACATATATAAACTTGCAACTTTTATTAGGAGGAGTCCTATCAATGTTTTTAGCGGAGTAAAAAGTGGAACTTAAGTTATTGATAATCTCTTCTAAATTGTCAATTCTAGCGGGGCTTTGTTCTATCCTTTCGTTAATTATCGGTTTATTTTCCTTTAAAGTTTTCAAAGCAATTCCCACCTTAGAACCAAATTGAGTAATATGATTATGGACCTTTTTATCTAAATTCTCAAGATGTTCAATAGTAGGCATCTTATTTGCAATAGCTTCTAACCTTTGCATAACATGCTCCAAAGTCAATGCCGTTTCATTAATAATGATAGGGGGTGAACCCAATAAATTTCCCATAGCATTGAAAGCATCCAAAGTAGGACACATCAAGAAATTCCCTCCGGTAATAGTGTCAAGCACAAATCTATACCAAGTAGTAATTCCCACATAAAAATTTCGAAGAAGAACGGTAGTGAATTGCTTACGAGTTGATCTATTTTGAGCATCGCAAATCCTATTCCAAGCATCTTTTAAATTTTCTCCTCCCCTTTGTTTGAAATTAAGCACTTCATTTTCAGGGGTAATAGTAACAAGCGAAGAACTAGCCATAGTGGTGAAGCAAACAAGCAAAGAAAAATATTTTTGTGTTTTTGTAAAAAAAAATAGAAGTGGGGGAGATGAAAATGAGAGCCAAATGTAGATAAAAAGGTAAATAAAATAAATGCAAGTGGATGATAGTTTGTGCGAAGGTACTTGGTAATTTTGACGATGTCTCCCCGGCAACGGCGCCAGAAATTCTTCCTGCTACTTGTAGACTGCGTTGGTATTTCCCCGAAGAGAAGAGGATGATGCAGTATAGTATAGATAAGTATTTCCCCCAGTTAAGAACCAAGGTTATCAATCCAGTAGGAGAACTAAGCAAAATCCCGTTAAGCGCACCTGCACACACAAAAGCAAACACATGCACCCAATGCAAATAAGAGGGTTGTCAATCCTCTTAGCGATTATTTGCAAGGATTAATTCTGATAGTGGTAGATAGATAAACTAAAATACTAAATAAAATAAAAGTAAATAAATTGCAGCAAGGTATTTTTGATTTTAATATATGATAAAAGTAGACCCGAGGGCCATCGTTTTCACTAGAGACTTCTCTCTCGAACACATAGCATACGTGGGTAAACAAATTACTGTTGGGCAATTGATAGAAAAGCAAATAATTATGACGGATTCATGGCAATGATCATGTACATAGGCATCACGTCCGAGACAAGTAGACCGACTCCTGCCTCCATCTACTACTATTACTGCACCCATCGACCACTATCCAGCATGCATCTAAGGTATTAAGTATGAAACAGAGTAACGCCTTAAGCAAGATGACATGATGTAGACAAAGTAAACTCAAGCAATATGATTAAACCCCATCTTTTTATCCTTAATGGCAACAATACAAATACGTGTTATGTCCCTTTCTGTCACTGGGATTGAGCACCACAAGATTGAACCCATCACAAAGCACCTCTCCCATTGCAAGATAAACCAATCTAGTTGGCCAAACCAAATCGATATATCGGAGAGAAATACAAAGCTATAATAATCATGCATAAAAGAGTTCAGAGAAGACTCAAATATTTCTCATGAATAATCTGATCATAAACTCACAATTCATCGGATCCCGACAAACACACCGCAAAAGAAGATTACATCGGATAGAACTCCAAGAATATCGAGGAGAACATGGTATTGAAGATCAAAGAGAGAGAAGAAGCCATCTAGCTACTAGCTATGGACCCGTAGGTCTGTGGTAAACTACTCACACATCATCAAAAGGGCAGGAAGGTTGATGTAGAAACCCTCCGTGATCGATTCCCCCTCTGGCAGAGTACCGAAAAAGGCCTCCAGATGGGATCATGGAAGAACAGAGGCTTGCAGTGGCATAAAAGTTATTCAGGGTGGCTCTCTATTGGTTTCCCAATATTTGAGAATTTATAGAAGTGGAATTTGGTCAAACGGAGCCACGAGGGCCCCACAAGGCATCAGGGCGCGCCCCCTCTGGGGCCGCGCCCTGTTGCCTTGTGGAGGCTTCGTGAACCTTCTGGCCTCCTCTCCAAGTCTCCAGGGTCTCTTTTGTCCAGAAAAAAATCTCCAAAAAGTTTCGTGGCATTTGGACTTCGTTTGGTACTGATTTCCTAAAAAACCAAAAACAAGCAGAAAACAACAACTGGCACTGGGCACTAGGTTAATAGGTTAGTCCCAAAAAATGATATATAATTGCATATAAAAACATATAAGATTGATACTATAATAGCATGGAACAATAAAAAATTATAGATACGTTGGAGACGTATCAATGGCTGATAAATCAACTGCTATACCTATTGGAATTTGTGAGGATGTACCCGTTGTTGTTGCAAATGTTACTATCTTAATAGACTTTGTATACTTGACATGCCCAAGGACGACAACATGTCGCTTATCCTTGGAAGACCCTTTTTGAATATTCCAGGGGCTGTTATTAATTGCAACAAAAGCAAAGTCACTTTTCATGTCAATGGTAATGAGCATACGGTTTATTTTCCAAAGAAACAAAGTTCGGTGAATGGTATCAACTATATCGAAAAAATTCCGACACTCATTATTGGAGGTTTTAAATTTCCCATTCCTACCATCAAAAAGAAGTTTGAAATTCTTATTGTTGGGGATATGCATATCCCCGTTGAGGTAACTTAGTGCTATACGGAAGTTCTTCGGTTTCATGTTACTCGGAAATAGTTTGTTAATAAGACTTGATCAACCTTATTAATGGGTTCTTTTTGAGGGGCATGTGGTTGATGAATTTAGTAAGAACAACTTTCTGTAATTATAGTTTGCTCTCTGTTATTCATAGTTTAATAAAGTAAAATACCATGATTATCCTGTTTTCTGAATTATCCGTGCAATAAAAATGACCAAAAAATAAAAGTGCTCAGAATGTCGTAAAATTTTAACATGAAATTTTCTGGAATATTTAAGAATTTTTGGCACTAAAAACAACCCAGGGGGTGGCCCTGTTGCCCACAAGGCAGCAGGGCGTGGCCAACCCCCTGGTCGCGCCAAGATACCTTGTGGGTCCCACATGTGTAGGATCGAAAGTATGTCTAGAGGGGGGGGGTTGATTAGACTACTTGACCAAATAAAAACTATCCTTCATCTAATTTTGGTTGTGGGCAGATTTTAGCAAGTATATCAAGTCAAGTAACACCCTACATATGAAATTCTAAGAGTATAGCAGCGGAAAGTAAACATTGCACATGTAAGTACTGGAGGGGATCGGAGATTTCAAACGCAATGAAGACACAGTGGATTTTGGCGTGGTTCCGATAGGTGGTGCTATCGTACGTCCACGTTGATGGAGACTTCAACCCACGGAGGGTAACGGTTGCGCGAGTCCACGAAGGGCTCTCCACCCACAAAGGGTCCACGAAGAAGCAACCTTGCCTATTCCACCATGACTTACGTCCACAAAGGACTAGCCTCACTCAGGGTAGATCTTCACGAAGTAGGCAATCTCCTTGCCCTTACAAACTCCTTGGTTCAACTCCACATGATCTTGGAGGCTCCCAAGTGACACCTAGCCAATCTAGGAGACACCACTCTCCAAAAGATAATAGACGGTGTGTTGATGATGAACTCCCTGCTCTTGTGCTTCAAGTGATAGTCTCCCCAACACTCAAACACTCCCTCACAGATTTGGCTATGGTGGAAGAAGGATTAGAGTGGAAAGCAACTTGGGAAAGGCTAGAAATCAAGGTTCAAATGGTAGGATTGGAATAACTTGATCTCAAGACATGAGTAGGTGGTTCTCTCTCAGAAAATGTATGGTGGAAATGTAGGCATGTTCTGATGGCTCTCTTACTTGGTAAGAGGGTGGTGGAGGGGTATATATAGCCTCCACATGAAATCCAACTGTTACACACTTTTGACCAAACTCAGTGACACCGACTGGAATTCTCGGTGAGACCGACCTGTGCAAAAGATGTGAACTTTTGAAGTTTTGGTGGGACCGAATGGAAACAACTCGGAGCGACCGATGTGCAATGGTAGGGCAAACCTCGTTTCGGTGGCACCGATTGCAACATCTCGGTGAGACCGAAATAATTGCAACAAGGCAATAGAAAGTTGGTCAAGCCATCTCGGTGGCACCGATTGCAAACTCGGTTAGACCGAAATAATTGCAATAGATGACAGAGAGTTGGCCAGGCCATCTCGGTGGGACCGAGATCCATATCGGTGGATCCGACTTGTTAGGGTTTGGCTTGTGGCACTGTCCTTATGAACTCGGTGGGTCCGGAAGAATAGGATTCGGTGAGACCGAGATTGACTTTGGAAAATAGTATAAGTTTGGATAGAGAAAATGGCTGAGGGTTTTGGAGCAGTATCACTAAGCACTTGAGCAAACAGATCATTATCAAAAACTCATCCCCTTTTAATAGTATTGGATTTCCTATGGACTCAATGTGATCTTGGATCACTAAACCAAAAATGAAGAGTCTTCAGCTTTTGCCAATGTATGTCCTTAGCATTTTGAGGGGTCCACATTCCCTAGTCCTTGCCATGCCAATCATTGAACTTCCTGAAATCTTTCACTTGAATGTTTATTAGTCCAATGAGATATATGTTGTTATGAATTACCAAAACCACCAAGGGAGCAAATGTACTTTCAATCTCCCCCTTTTTGGTAATTGATGACAACATATAGATCAAAGCTTCGATAGAGGATAGAGTCAATGAATAGTATCATCAGTTTGAGAAGTATGTGATAAGCAAGAGCTCCCCCTAAATTTGTGCATTATTTAGAATTTGCGTTTGAATGCAAATGCACAATCGATTAGGATCATGGGTTACTCTTCCGTGTCACATACAACTTGGTGGAGCGCACAAAATGATATGAGTGGAATAGTAAGCATGCATCACCAAAAGCACATGTGAATGATCATACATGGATTAGAGATAAAGATAACCAAAGTGCATAACATGAAGCATTGTATGATCATGCACACACAATCAACCAACGTAGTCTCAAGCATAACAAACAAAGTAGCAAGCATGAACCAAACACTCGCAAAGAAAATCAAACAAAGCAAAGGACAAGACGCTCTCTCTCGAAGCCTAAAGATCTATACAAATTCTCCCCCTTTGGCAATAAGTACCAAAAAGCTCGAACAGGTATAGAGCTACTCGTCACTCTAGGCATGATCTCCGGCAGTTCCTGGAGGTGAAGATCTCTGGCTGGCAGCTCCGATGTGCGTCGACGGCATTGAGATCACTGCATCTGCAAAAGCTTCGGCTGAAGTATGCTGTGCTGGTGGAGTAGACACTGGCGGTGGAACGGATGGAGCAACAGCTGGGGCAGAAACTATAGTCCTCACATCTGAAGTAGGTACAGCGACAGACCTCGATGCCCTAGGCACTGTATGAAACATGTCTGTGGTAGGTCTCTCATCACCACTGTCAGACTCTTTGACTCTGTCCACGTCTCTCTGAAGCTTCTCCACGGTTGTCTGAATCTCTGTGACTTTCACATCAAGATCATAAAACTTTGTTTCCACAATCCGCTCTAAGCTTGCCTGATTCTTGACAAGGTTGGCCAGACTCTGTTCAATCCTCTGGGTAGCTTCTAGCAGATAAGTCATTTGACCAGACTTGGTCTTGATCTGAGCTGTGGATGAGCTAGGGGCTGATGCTTCCTTGGCTGCTTTAGCTGCTTCAATCTTTTCCTGTACCTCGGCAGAAGTAGGGTGAGAAGGGTCCATCACCACTACATTGTCCTCGAACTCTAGAAACAATGGAAGGTGCTCTCGGTCAAGAAGATATGTGCTCTTTCCAACCTTGGAATTGATGAGCAACTGAATGTGCGGAGTAAAACCACATGACCTCTTTTGGTCAGCTGCTGCCCTCTTTATGGTCTCTACAATCAAACTCATAACTTTGAACTTCTGTGGAACATCAAACAGGTGCAGCATGTTGATGGAGTGACCACGTATCATCTTGTCATCTCCGGATTTGGGCATCAAGGTATGCCTCAAAATAGTGTTGGTGGTGGCCAAACCAGGTAGCAGGTGTTTCACTGACCCTAGCTTGTGTGTCTCAAGATCCTTCTCTGGAATAGGCTTGTACATGTTCTTCATGGAATTGTGGTTCTTCTTGGGCTTAGCATAAACATCAATATCATCCTCTTCTTCCTTGATCTGGTGGCTGCCTTAGGCAATTCTGGAGAACTCCTTTCTCCTTCATAGTAACTTCCCTCAGGGCTTGACCCTGCACTTAGCTCTGCTGCTTGCTCTGACATGTTCTGACTGTCACTTGCTTCAGACATCTTGCAAACAGACCTGTGAATAGTTGGGTATGGGCAGAGTAGATGAGTCATCACAAAAAGACAGCTGGTTTTTGAAAAATATGAGTTCAAATCTTAGTTTCAACTTTTCACAGAAGGGATTTCGGATCATCCGAGATGATCATTTCGGTGATACCGAAGCACTCAACAGAAACTTGGCACATAGTTTCGGTCAGACCAATTTGTGGCTCGGTGTCTCCGAGATGCTACAGTTTCACAGAAACTTACTTTCGGTCTCACCGATTCGTACAACTCGGTGGCACCGAGGGGTACTATGAAAGCACATTTGCTCCCTTGGTGGTTTCGGTAATTTATGCCAACATACATGTTGTTGGACTAATGTTTCTATCTAGTAAATTTTAGATAAGTTCAATGATTGGCATGGCAGGGACTAGGAATGTGGACCCTTCAAAATGCTAAGGACATATATTGGCAAAAGCTCAAGACTCTTCATTTTTGGTTTAGTGATCCAAGATCACATTGAGTCCATAGGAAAGCCAATACTATTAAAAGGGGATGAGGTTTTGATAATGATCTATTTGCTCAAGTGCTCAATGACATTGCTCCAAAACCCTCAGCCACTTGCTTCATTCAAATCTGTCCAAAACTCTAAAAGCCAACTCGGTTCCGCCGAATCACTTTCATCCGCCATCGAGTTCATCAAGACAGTGCCACTTGCCAAACCCTAACAAATCGGATCCACCGATATGGATCTCAGTCTCACTAAGATGGGTGACCATCTTTCTGTTGCCTAGTTGCAATTCTTTCGGTCCCATCGAGATTGCACTCGGTAACACCGAGATGGAGTGACCAAGTTTCTGTTTCCAAGTTGCATCATTTCGGTCTCAACGAGATTATGCAATCGGTGCCACCGAGACTGGGTCTAGCCCTTACCATTGCACATCGGTTGCTCCGAGATGTTCCATTTGGTCCTATCGAAACTTCAAACGTTCATATCTTTGCACAAGTTGGTCTCACCGAGATTCTGGTTTCGGTGCCACCGATTTTGGTCAAATGTGTGTAATGGTTGGATTTCGTGTGAAGGCTATTTATACCCCTCCACCACCCTCTTACCAAAAAGAGAGCCATTAGAACGTGCCTACACTTCTACCATACATTTTCTGAGAGAGAACCACCTACTCATGTGTTGAGATCAAGACATTCCAATCCAACCATTTGAACCTTGATTTCTAGCCTTTCCCAAGTTGCTTTCCACTCAAATCTTTCTTCCAGCATAGCCAAATCTGTGAGGAAGTTCTTGAGTGTTGGGGAGACTATCATTTGAAGCACAAGAGCAAGGAGTTCATCATCAACACACCTTCTATTGCCTTTTGGAGAGTGGTGTCTCCTAGATTGGTTAGGTGTCACTTGGGAGCCTCCAAGATCATGTGGAGTTGAACAAAGGAGTTCGCAAGGGCTAGGAGATTGCCTAATTCGTGAAGATCTACCCCGAGTGAGGCTAGTCCTTCGTGGACGTAAGCCATGGTGGAATAGGCAAGGTTGCTTCTTCGTGGACCCTTTGTGGGTGGAGCCCTCTGTGGACTCGCGCAACCATTACCCTCCGTGGGTTGAAGTCTCCATCAACGTGGACGTACGATAGCACCACCTATCGGAACCATGCCAAAAACTACCGTGTCTTCATTGCATTTGATCTTCCATACTCTACCCCTTTACTTTCCGTACACTTGCATGCTTTACTATTTCTGCTGCTCAATCTCTAGATTTGCATGTGTAGAAAGTTTTGGTGTTATCTTAACTTGTGCAAAATCTGCCTAAGTTCCAAGAGAAACTAAAAACTGCACCTTTGGTTGGTTAAGTGTCTATTCACCCCCCCTCTAGACCTATCTCCTCGACCCCACATACTAGTGCAATGGCTAAAGCCAAATCGGTGACTCCAAAAATTTCAATTCGGTTGGTCCGAGATGCATTCTGCGAATACTTAAACCTAAATTTTTTGCTTGAATCTATTCTAAGGAATTTTATATGAGGAATGAATATTGCAAACTGTGGCATGAATCATGGCGAATACCCTAGTGCATTGAATCAGAATTGGAAGCACAAGGGGATCGGATTTTACCCTAACTTGGCGCAAATCCTCTACGGTGGCAACATAGGGAGAGATTCCCGTTGACGGCGATGGTATCCAACGGTGAGACCACGCTTGACTCAAAGGCGACAGTCCGGAGTCCTGGCGACGGTAGCACTGGGGCGCGGGTTCGAAGGGTTTTGAGAAATTTCAATCGAACGGACCCGCTGGATACATATACCCACTGGCTGTCGGTGGCTCTGATTTGAAGTGAATCGGTGGCACCGAGACGTGCAACTGCTTGCAGTTAAGCGTATTGGTGGCTACGAGACGATTCATGTCGGTTGCACCGAGATGGAAAATCTGATCAGTCTAAATGGTTTTGGTGAGACTGAATAAGAGTTGGTTGGTCTGACCGAAAAACAACCAGAAGGTTTTGGAGTTCAGCCCTTAACAGAACGGTGACTCCGAGTGAGGCGCACTCCCGGAGGGTCCGAAAAAGACTTGTTCATCTTTTTGTGATATAGCAAGAATAGAATTTGAGACAAGAAAGAATAGATAGCTAGAGAAGGTTCTTAGGCATTCTTGTACATCCACTTGGCCAGAAAAACCAAGACAATCAAAACAACAAATGGATGTCCTTGAATGAAGAAAAATATGCATTGCAACATGCTCACACAATAAGATAGCAAATGAAATATGTGTCAAACATGCACAACCAATTCTAGCATCTATCAAGCAATGGGCGTGTCATCTATATATGAGTATATTGACTTAGGAGCCAAATGAGAACATTTGATCATAGGTCATACTCATCGTTTAAGCACAAGTGGGGTTACCACTTTTACATAAAGCATTATTGTATTCACACCATTAGAGTTGCTTTAGCTCAAGTCTTAGAGCAAAGCTCCCCCTATATGTGATATCCCCCCAAGGAGGGATGAACTAACCTTGGGTTTTGTCGATGATGACTTCATGTAGATGTTGAAGATATGGATGCTCAATGTTGATGTAGATCATCAAGAGTTGGGAGCAATCCTTGGAGTTTTGCACTTTCAATACCTACATGGGTTAGTCCCACACAAGGAACATACAAAGATATCCATGGACATAGAGTGAAATGCACATATGATGATGTCCATGAATGCATTGAATACCTTGTCCCTTGTCTTACCAACAAGAGGGTTTGTGACTCCATGAACTAGTGCAAGATGTTGAAGTTGGTTGCACAAGTTCTTGCCATAAATGAATGTGAGTGAAGTTTGTTGGTGGAGTCACCCTCAAGAACTCTCTAGTTCTTATTCTTTGGGACCCACATGAACTTGATGGGAATCCTTGGAGTTGTTGTAGCACTTGTTGAAGTCTTGGGAACCCACTTGACCAAGGCTTGAGGTGCTTCTTCAAATGATTCAATCTCCTCTTGAAGCTTGTCCTTGCCTTTTAGCTTGTGGTCTTGTGGTGGAAGATCATCTTGAGCTTGTGTTCCCTTGAAGGAAGTAGGATCACAATTCTCTTGTTGAGGAACGAACTTCATCTTGGGGTATTGATCTTTTTCCCACTCAACTCCAGTGGCATTGAAATTTCGTTCAAAACCAACACCTTGGTTCTTCCGGTGCCTTCCTTGCTTGCGCACAATTTCCTCAAATTGCTTACTCCCGGCAAGGCTCTTGTAGACACCCTTTTCTATAATTCCTTTCAATAAATTGTTTTCTTGCTCAAGTGTAACTTGGCTAAGAGAATCATTAGTGGAATCAATAGAACTACTAGAAGCAACAACATTGGATTTAACATTGTTATTGTTACTACTAGAGGTAGAACCCTTTTTACCCTTGTTACTAGTTTGCTTAGATTGAACTTGTGGTATAAAGGTAGACAAGAGTAAACGTTTGGCAAGATATGAAGAACACTTCTTTCGAAGATCATCATTGATAGCTTTAAGAAACTCACGCTCTTGCTCTAAATTTAGCTTCTCGAAGCGTAGCTTATCATGAGTTCTTAAAATCTCTCTATGATCTTCTTGAGTTGTTTCATGAGCTAACTTAAGAGCATTTAGTTCTTTAGTTAGACGTTCAATCTCCTTCATAGCATTGTCATTCGTTTCCTCTTGACTATGATTACTAGCATTTTCATTGTAGCTCACATCACTAGTCTTATCAACAAGTAAATCATCATCACCAAGCAAATCATCATCATCACTATTGAAGTCAAAGTATTCAGGGTGTGATACCTTGGGGCCATTTGCCATGAAGCATCTTCCAATTCCTTCATTTGGTGAATCAAATAGATCATAGGAGTTGGATGACACAAGAGCAAGTCCAGCAACACCTTCATCTTGACTATTGTCAGAGTTGGAGTGATAGCTTCTCTCGGAGTGGTTGTCGTAGTCGGAGCCGGAAATCCATTCACCAACATGAGCTTGACGTCTTCTTCTAGTGCAGCTCTTGGATGACTTGTCCTTCCTTTCCGAATCCTTGCTTATTCAAGAAGATCTTCGTTCATAACGATCATCTCTACTCCTTCTCTTCTTGTGAGATGATTCATCTCTTCTATGTCTTCCTCTTGGTGATTCGTCTCTTCTCTTGTGAGGTGCCGTACACTCATTGGAATAGTGTCCGGGTCTTCCACAATTGTAGCAATTACGATCATGACTTGATGATCTTTTCCCATAGTGTCTTGAGCTTGAGCTTCTTTCTTTTCCTTTGTTCTTGTAAAACTTGTTGAATCTTTTCTCCATTAGGCTTATCTCTTCATTGGATACTAGCTTGTCGCTTGAAGTTGCAGGAGCATCGGTTGAGGATTTGTAAGCACCACTTGATTTGTTGTGTAGCTCCTCTTTGTCCTTGAGTGACATCTCATGAGCAACAATCCTTCCAATTGACTTCCGTGGGCTTGAGATCTTTGTAATTTGGCATCATTTGGATCAATGTGCACACGGTATCATATTTTCCATCCAAAGCTCTAAGGATCTTTTTGATGATGAATTTGTCGGTCATCTCTTCACTTCCTAAGCCGGCAATCTCATTTGTGATGAGAGCAAGCCTAGAGTACATTTCAGCGACTCCTTCACCATCCTTCATCTTGAACTTGTCAAGTTGACTTTGAAGCACATCCAACTTAGATTCCTTGACGGACTCGGTACCCTCATGCATATCAACCAAAGTATCCCAAATTTCCTTTGCATTCTTGAGGCGGCTGATTTTGTTGAATTCCTCGGGACACAAATCATTGAAGAGAATGTCACAAGCTTGAGCATTGTATTGCAACATCTTCAATTCTTCCGGGGTTGCTTCACGATCCGGTTCCTTGCCATCCTCAAAGAAATTACCTTGCAAGCCAACACAAACAACAGCCCAAACGGCGGGGTTATGACCAAGAATATGCATCTTCATCTTATGTTTCCAACTAGCAAAGTTTGTACCATCAAAATATGGACCTCTACGGTGATAATTACCCTCACTAGACGCCATACTCTCCTAGGTTGTGAAACCAATGCAATGGAGACCAAAGCTCTGATACCACTTGTAGGATCGAAAGTATGTCTAGAGGGGAGGTGATTAGACTACTTGACCAAATAAAAACTATCATTCATCTAATTTTGGTTATGGGCAGATTTTAGCAAGTATATCAAGTCAAGTAACACCCTACACATGCTATTCTAATAGTATATCAGTGGAAAGTAAACATTGCACATGTAAGTAAAGGAGGGGATCGGAGATTCCAAACGCGATGAAGACACAGTGGTTTTGGCATGGTTCCGATAGGTGGTGCTATCGTACGTCCACGTTGATGGAGACTTCAACCCATGGAGGGTAACGGTTGCGCGAGTCCACGAAGGGCTCCACCCACAAAGGGTCCACGAAGAAGCAACCTTGCCTATTCCACCATGGCTTATGTCCACGAAGGACTAGTCTCACTCGGGGTAGATCTTCACAAAGTAGGCGATCTCCTTGCCCTTACAAACTCCTTGGTTCAACTCCACATGATCTTGGAGGCTCCCAAGTGACACCTAACAAATCTAGGAGACACCACTCTCCAAAAGGTAATAGACGGTGTGTTGATGATGAACTCCTTGCTCTTGTGCTTCAAGTGATAGTCTTCCCAACACTCAAACACTCCCTCGCAGATTTGGCTATGGTGGAAGAAGGATTAGAGTGGAAAGCAACTTGGGAAAGGCTAGAAATCAAGGTTCAAATGGTAGGATTGGAATAACTTGATCTCAAGACATGAGTAGGTGGTTCTCTCTCAGAAAATGTATGGTGGAAATGTAGGCACGTTCTGATGGCTCTCTTACTTGGTAAGAGGGTGGTGGAGGGGTATATATAGCCTCCACACGAAATCCAACCGTTACACACTTTTGACCAAACTCGGTGACACCGACTGGAATTCTCGGTGAGACCGACCTGTGCAAAAGATGTGAACTTTTGAAGTTTCGGTGGGACCGAATGGAAACAACTCGGAGCGACCGATGTGCAATGGTAGGGCAAACCTCATTTTGGTGGCACCGATTGCAACATCTCGGTGAGACCGAAATAATTGCAACAAGGCAATAGAAAGTTGGTCAAGCCATCTCGGTGGCACCGATTGCAAACTCGGTTAGACCGAAATAATTGCAATAGATGACAGAGAGTTGGCCAAGCCATCTCGGTGGGACCAAGATCCATATCGGTGGATCCGACTTGTTAGGGTTTGGCTTGTGGCACTGTCCTTATGAACTCGGTGGGTCCGGAAGAATAGGATTTGGTGAGACCGAGATTGACTTTGGAAAATAGGACAAGTTTGGATAGAGAAAATGGCTGAGGGTTTTGGAGCAGTATCACTAAGCACTTGAGCAAACAGATCATTATCAAAACCTCATCCCCTTTTAATAGTATTGGATTTCCTATGGACTCAATGTGATCTTGGATCACTAAACCAAAAATGAAGAGTCTTGAGCTTTTGCCAATGTATGTCCTTAGCATTTTGAGGGGTCCACATTCCCTAGTCCTTGCCATGCCAATCATTAAACTTCCTGAAATATTTCACTTGAATGTTTATTAGTCCAATGAGATATATGTTGTTATGAATTACCAAAACCACCAAGGGAGCAAATGTACTTTCAACAGGGACCCACTCACTTATCCCTTCAGCCCACTTCATCTCCTACCTCCAGAAAAAAGAATCTTTGTAGCTCTCTCCCTTGTGTTCTTGCTCCCAAACCTGAGATTTTTGATCTCTTTGCTCGGAGCTCCATTTCCGAAACTATTTTGGGGGATTGCTCCTTGGTATCTGACTCCTCCAATAGTCCAATTAGTTTTTGTTTTAGTGGATTATATTTTGCATAGATTGCTGCTATTGGTGCTACTGAAAATGAGCTTGCATGTTGAATTCTTTGAGTTTTAAGTAGTATGAATGCTTGATATAGCCTCTAGACATTCATGTGAGTAGTTGCTATCAATCTTGTGAAGTTTTGTTGACATCATTTTGTGGCCCAAAAATTTCAGAAATTTGTTGTAGGAAGATGAACATCTTTAGGAGGAGTTCTTTGAGGAGGAAGTCCTCGGAGGGGTCGTCAAGCGAAAGCTCGGCACGCCAAGTGTATATTGAACCAAGGGCAAGCTCAGTGCGAGGCGCCAAAGCAAAATCTTGTCGATGGCCGTGCGATGAGTTCATGATAGGTGCAGGCATTAAGGAAGAATTTGATCTATACATTCAGAATACCGAGCTCTCCGCCTTCATCGCAGATAAGTGCACTCAGCACTACAACCTTACCCATTCATTCACTCAAAAGTTTGAGTATCATTCTCGTGATTCTAGAGTTTTATTTCGTCTCTATGATAGAACCTATGGTATGTCTCTAGAAGAGTTTTGTGATGCATGTAAAATTCCGTTTTGGGGTTCACTCGACGAACCGTGGAAATCTGATTATGAAATGTTTCTCGGTAGTCTTTGCATTGTTGAGGATAGGGGAGTTACGCAAGCTAGGATAAAAAGCATTCACTTTCCCTCTATTCGATATTTTGCACTTTTTAATGGAAGTGTATTGTTGGTAAGAAAGATTGTAGTGCACTTTGTGCTCCTCATCTGAGCATTATTCATGCTGCCTTAACAGGCAGCATACATTATAATCTTGGGGCAATTGTTGCACGTTGGTTGCACCGCAACGTGGGCAATGGTGATTTGTATGGAGGAATTTATGCCTCTCGCGTAGCTGCAAAGCTAGGGGTTTCACCTAAACCCAATGATCCTATATTGCATGATAAATACTTAAATTTTGTGGCAATGCAACGCCATGAGTTTATTAAGAACAACACTCATAAATATGACTATAACTTGATATTTGATAAATACCATGATGTCTCTGTTATTTTGCCTGCGCCTATTCTCTTTGATTTCCAGAGCAAACAAATATATTTTCTCCATGAGAATGAGGCACACGAGTATAATGCGGCAGTAGAGGCTGCCCGTCTCGCTGAGGAAGTGGCACAGAACGCCTCCACGAGCTACCACTTCGAGTATTTTCCTGGTCAGCCATGGCAGTAGACCAAGTTAGGCCAAAAGCCTAAGCTTGGGGGAGTACGTATTTCCCACCGACATTACATTCATGTTCACACATTCATTCCAGTTGTCGGTGTTCATCCTTTTTCATTGTATGATCCATGTTAGTTTTTATTCTTTCGCTTTCTTTTTGTGTGTTTGAAAAACTTTGAAAATCCAAAAAATATTTCTCGCTTCTTTTTGGTTTTTCTTTCTCATTAGTAGTTCATAGTATTAAAAGAAAACCCAAAAAGATTTCTCGTTTCTTCTTTTCTTGTTTGTTGGGAGTTCTCCCGTGTAAATAATTTTTCTCACTTTTCGTTTTTCTTCTTTAATTTGCTTTCTTCAGAAAAACAAAAACTCCAAAAATATTACAGTGTGTTTCCCTAAATTTCTTTTCTTTTCGTTGAGTCGTCGTAGGGAGAAGACCACGATGAAATTGTTGAGTGGCTCTCATATGCTTTATGGTTGATCTAACGAAGAGCAAATATTACCTTGTCTTCTCCCTTGAATAAATTGTTTGCAGATTCCAGCTTAGTCCATGGCACTATTGCACTATTATTATTTTCACATCATTCAGTCGTGCAAGTGAACGGTAATAATGACGATGATTGTGACTGTGGCAAGGAAAAGCTGGTATGAACTCTTTTTGTTTTCGTTTTTGTAAATATGTTTAACTCAGTATCCATGATTCAGCATATTATGAGTAAACATGTTTGTGATGACAATTAGAGATTATAGTTGCTCATGCCATGCTTAAGTAGCTAGGAGTTGATAATGATTTATCTTGAATGTTAACATGCATTAAAATGGTTATGATGTAGTATGTTAGTATGGTATCCTCCTCTGAATGTTTCAAGTGGCTTGACTTGGCACATGTTCACACATGTAGTTAATTCAAAACCAATGCAGCCTTCACGATATTTATGTTCAGGATGTTTATATCCTACTCATGCTAGTATTCAATGTTAATTATTCGCAATGCATGATTATGACCGTTATCGCTCTCTAGTTGGTCGCTTCTCAATCTATTTGCCAGCCTTTGCCTGTACTAAGCGGGAATACTGCTTGTGCATCCACAATCCTTAAACCAAAGTTGTTCCAGATGAGTCCACTATATCTACCTATATGCGGTATTACTCTGCCGTTCCACGTAAATTTGCATGTGCCACCTCTAATCATTCAAATAAACATCTGTTTTGTGTGCCCGTACCGCTCATGGAATGACAGGGAGCGGTCAGTATCTTCCAAGCTAAGCGGGTTATTCTCAAGATGAGTGTTTATTCACTTATCATTGCACGAGAGAGGCTGGTAATTGGGATGCCCAGTCCTATAATCAAAATAAAGAAAAATATAATAAAACACCGGAATTTGATCGTTTGGAGGGCACCCGTGAATTCGGCTAGCCGTGGCTTGTGTTTGTATGGTGGAGGGGGAGTAAACTTTACCTTTCCGCTTGGGAACCATCGATAATGTGTTTAGCATGGAAGATATTGAGAATCCTCGGTCGTGATGTTGACAGGAAAAGTACACCTCTCAAAATTGTTTTCATCTCTGATTTAAGCTTCGAGCTCTGGCACCTCTGCAAATCTCTGCTTCCCTCTGCGAAGGGCCTATCTATTTACTTTTATTGTTGAGTCACCACCTTCTCATTTTAAGCACCAATCCTGAGAGCACTATTGTCAATTTTATGCATTGAGTATAGTTAATATTGGGTATACCATGACTGGATCTCTTCTACCTTGAATTACAATGTTTAGTCGCTACTTGAACTGTGGAGGTGCTCTGCATTTATGTTTTGTGGTCTCAGAAAGGGCTAGCGAGATACCATGTTATAATATTATATCATGATTGTTTTGACAAATTGTTTGCATTGGAGATATGTTATTATTGCTCGCTAGTTGATTATGCCATTGATATGAGTAAATGTAAATTCTAAGTGTTATCATTTGCATGGTTAGTTCATGATTTTTGCTAAAAACTTGGGTGCTATTTAAGCTTATATACGGATACAAGAACAAAAGAGTTCGTAAAAGTTTTTCTTTATCACTTTTAGTTTATCAAACTGAATTGCTTGAGGACAAGCAATGAGTTAAGCTTGGGGCAGTTGACATGTCTCCGTCGTATCTACTTTTCCAAACAGTTTTGCTCTTGTTTTGGACTCTAATTTGCATGATTTGAATGAAACTAACCCGGACTGGCGCTGTTTTCAGCAGAACTACCATGGTGTTGTTTTTGTGTAGAAATAAAAGTTCTCAGAATTGGACGAAACTTTCTGGAGAATTTTTATGGAATATATAAAACATACTGGCGCAAAAATCTACCGAAGGGGGCCACCTGTTGCCCACAAGGCAACAGTGTGCGGCCACCCCCCTGGGCGCGTCCTGTCACCTTGTGGGGCCCACAGGCGGCCGTTTACCTAATTCCAATGCTATAAATTCCGTTTCCCCTAGAAAAAATTAAGGGAAGAAGTTTCATCGCGTTTTACGATACGGAGCCGCCGCCACGTCCTGTTCTTCATCAGGAGGGCTGATCTGGAGTCCGTTCGGGGCTCCGGAGAGGGGAATTCATCGCCATCGTCATCATCAACCATTCTCCATCACCAATTTCATGATACTCACCACCGGGTGTGAGTAATTCCTCCGTAGGCTTGCTAGACGGTGATGGGTTGGATGATATTTATCATGTAATCGAGTCAATTTGTTAGTGCTTGAATCCACTATGTTCTGAGATTGATGTTGCTATGACTTTGCTATGCTTAATGCTTGTCTCTAGGGCCCGAGTGCCATGATTTCAGATCTGAACCCTTTATCTTTTCATGAATATATTTGAGTTCTTGATCCTATCTGCTAGTTATATGCACTTGTTATTGTTCGGATCCGTAGACCCCATAGTGACAATTGTTTGGGATACTCTCCAGGGATGACTGTAATTCGAGGAGTTCATGTATTCACCATGTGTTAATGCTTTCTTCTGGTTCTCTATTAAAAGGAGGCCTTAATATCCCTTAGTTTCCTTATGGACCCCGCTGCCACGGGAGGGTAGGACAAAAGATGTCATGCAAGTTCTTACCATAAGCACGTATGGCTATATACGGAATACATGCCTACATTACATTGATGAATTGGAGCTATTGTGTATCGCTCTAGGTTGTGACTATTATATGATGAATGCCATCCAACACAATTATCCATCACTGATCCAATGCCTACGCTTTTCGCATATTGATCTTTGCTAGGTTACTACCGTTGCTGCTGCTGTTACAATCACTACAAAACTGCTACAGTTACTGTCTCTGTTACTATTGCTACTGTTACTACTGTGCTACTAAACATTTTGCTGCAGATACTTAGTTCTCTAGGTGTGGTTGAATTGACAACTCAACTGCTAATACTCGCGAATATTCTTTGGCTCCCCTTGTGTCGAATCAATAAATTTGGGTGAAATACTACCCTCGAAGACTATCGTGATCCCCTATACTTGTGGGTTATCAGGTCACAAGCTTAAGGTAATCATCATCTGATGAGTGTTAGTAGGACGAGAGTATCGATGATTTATTTGTGGAATTGTTTCATTAATATTCATAATAGTTTCGAGAGGAACCGGAAGTGTTTCGGGGTCACCGGAAGGGTTTCGGAGTTTATCGGGCAATACCAGGTATTACCGATAAATAATATATAGGTGGAAAATGTTTCCGGTGATATTAAATTATATATAATATGCTCTAGTAATTGTTAGAGGGCTTTTATATTTAATTTAATATCAACGGGCCTTAAAAGGCCAAGTAGTGGAGGGAGAATTGGGTCACCAAGGCCCATGTAGGGGAGGCGCCCCCTTTTCCCTTATGAGGGAGGCCGAATTGGACTTGGAGGAGGAATCATCCTCCCCTAGGGCCGGTGCAAGGAGGGAGGATTCCTCCCCCTTGTGTGGTGCCCTGCTACTTGTGAACTGCGTTGGGATTTCCCCGAAGAGGAGAGGATGATGCAGTACAGTAGAGATAAGTATTTCCCTCAGTTAAGAACCAAGGTTATCAATCCAGTAGGAGAACCACGCAAAACCTCATTAGCAGCACCTACACACACAAAAGAAAACACTTGCACCCAACGCAAATAAGAGGGTTGTCAATCCCCTTAGCGGTCACTTGCAAGGATTAATTCTGACAGTGATGGATAGAAAAGTAAATTGCAAAAGAAAATAAAAGTATATAAATTGCAGCAAGGTATTTTTGGATTTTCATATATGATAAAAGTAGACCCGAGGGCCATAGTTTTCACTAGAGGCTTCTCTCTCGAACACATAGCATATAGTGGGTAAACAAATTACCGTTGGGCAATTGATAGAAAAGTGCATAGTTATGACGATATTCAAGGCAATGATCATGTATATATGCATCACATCCGAGACAAGTAGACCGACTCCAGCCTGCATCTACTACTATTACTCCACCCATCGACCGCTATGCAGCATGCATCTAGGGTATTAAGTGTAAAACAGAGTAACGCCTTATGCAAGATGACATGATGTAGACAAAGTAAACTCAAGAAATATGATTAAACCCCATCTTTTTATCCTTAATGGAAACAATACAAATACGTGTCTTGTCCCTTTCTGTCACTGGGATATAGAACACCGCAAGATTGAACCCATCACAAAGCACCTCTCCCATTGCAAGATAAATCAATCTAGTTGGCCAAACCAAACGGATAGATCGGAGAGAAATACAAAGATATAACAATCATGCATAAAAGAGTTCAGAGAAGACTCAAATATTTCTCATGAATAATCTGATCATAAACCCACAATTCATTGGATCCCAACAAACACACCGCAAAAGAAGATTACATCGAATAGAACTCCAAGAACATCGAGGAGAACATGGTATTCAAGATCAAAGAGAGAGATGAAGCCATCTAGCTACTCGCTATGGACCCATAGGTCTGTGGTAAACTACTCACACATCATCGAAAGGCCAGCAAGGTTGATGTAGAAGCCCTCCGTGATTGATTCCCCCTCCGGCAGAGTACCGGAAAAGGCCTCCAGATGGGATCGCGGAAGAACAGAGGCTTGCTGTGGCGGAAAGGTTTTCTCTTCTGTCTTTTGGTATATTGGGAATATTTGGGAATTTATAGCGCTGGAATTAGGTCAAGAGGTGCCACGAGGGGCCCACAAGCCTGGGAGGCGCGCCTACACCCCTGGGCCCGCCCTCCAGGCTTGTCGCTCCCTCGTGACTCTTCTGGTCTTCTCCCTAAGCTTCTAGGGTCCCTTCTGGTCCAGAAAAAATTAATCCAAAGTTTTTTCTTCATTTGGACTCCGTTTGATAATGATTTTCTAAAAAGGCAAAAACAGGCAAAAAACAGCAACTGGCACAGGGCACTAGGTTAATAGGTTAGTCCCAAAAAATGATATATAATTCTATATAATTGCATATAAAACATCCAAGATTGATACTATAATAGCATGGAACAATAAAAAATTATAGTTACATTGGAGACATATCAAGCATCCCCAAGCTTAATTCCTGCTCGTCCTCGAGTAGGTAAATGATAAAAACAGAATTTTTGATGTGGAATGCTACCTAACATGTTTCATCATGTAATTCTCTTTTACGGTATGAATATTAAGATCCGAATGATTCAAAGCAATAGTCTATAATTTGATATAAAGACATCAATACGCAGGCATACTAACAAATAATCATGCCTTTCAAAATAAAAATGCTAAAGAAAGTTATCCCTACAAAATCATATAATCCTGTGATGCTCCATCTTCTTAACATAAAGTATTTATCATGCACAACCCCAGAGACAATCAAGCAATTGGTTCATACTTTTTAACGCGCTTCAGCTTTTTCAACCCCCACGCAATACATGAGCGCAAGCCATGGATATAGCACTATGGGTGGAATAGAATGATGATAGAGATTAATAAGGGAAGTCAAAAAGAGAAGATAGTATCACATCGACGAGGCTAATCAACGGGCTATGGCGATGCCCATCAATTGATGTCAATGTGAGGAGTAGGGATTGCCATGCAACGGATGCACTAAGAGCTATAAGTGTATGAAAGCTCAAAATAAAAACTAAGTAGGTGTGCATCCAACTTGCTTGGTCATGAAGACCTCGGGCATTTGAGGAAGCCCATCATCGGAATATACAAGCCAAGTTCTATAACAAAAAATTCCCACTAGTATATGAAAGTGACAACATAGGAGACTCTATATATGAAAAACATGGTGCTATTTTGAAGCACAAGCATGGAAAAAGATAGTAACACTGCCCCTTCTCCCTTTTTCTCTCATTTTTTTCGCTGGGCTCTTTTTGGCCTCTTTTTTTTATCTCCTCTCTGGGACAATGCTTTAATAATGATGATCATCACACATCTATTTACTTACAACTCAAAAATTACAACTCGATACTAGAACAAATATGACTCTATATGAATGCCTTTGGCAGTGTACCAGGATGTGCAATGATACTAGCGTAACATGTATGAAAATGATGAACGATGGCTGAGCCACAAATACTATGTCAGCTATATGATCATGCAAAGCAATATGACAATGATGATGTGTGTCATATAAAAAGAACGGTGGAAGTTGCATGGCAATATATCTCGGAATGCCTATGGAAATGCCATAATAGGTAGGTATGGTGGCTGTTTTGAGGAAGATATAAGGAGGCTTATGTGTGATAGAGCGTATCATATCACGGGGCTTGGATGCACCGGCGAAGTTTGCACCAACTCTCGATGTGAGAAAGGGCAATACACGGTACCGAAGAGGCTAGCAAATTGCGGAAAGGTGAGAGTGCGTATAATCCATGGACTCACATTAGTCATAAAAAACTCACATACTTATTGCGAAAGTTTATTAGCCCTCGAAGCAAAGTACTACTACGCATGCCCCTAGGGGGAGGTTGGTAGGAGTTAACCATCGCGTGCCCCCGACCGCCACGCAAAGGAAGACAATCAAGAATAAATCATGCTCCAACTTCTTAGCATAACGATAGACCATACGTGCATGCTTTGGGAATCACAAACCTTAACACCAATATTCTTACTAAACCACAATTATCTACTAGCACCTCCCACATATTACCATCTTAATATTGCAAAACTATTGCAAGGAATCAAACTTATCATATTCAGTGATCTACATGAAAGTTTTTATTATATCCCTCTTGAATACCTATCATATTAGGACCAAATTCATAACCCGTTTATATTACCATTGCTATTTATTAGACTCTCAAAAAATTATAAGTGAAGCATGAGAGTGCAACTATTTCTTTCAAATATAACCACCACCGTGCTCTCAAAGATATAAGGGAAGCACTAGAGCAACTGCCTAGCTCAAAAGATATAAGTGAAGCACATAGAGTATTCTAACAAATCATGAATATTGTGTGTCCCTCTCAAAAAGGCGATTGTGGCAAACTAAAAAGCAAACAAAAGCAAGCAAACTATAGCACAAGATGCTCCAAGTAAAATACATATCATGGGATGAATAAAATATAGCTCCAAGTGAAATATCGATAGATTGTAGACGAAAGAGGATGGCATCCCCAAGCTTAGACCCTTGAGTCTTCCTTGAATATTACCTTGGGGTGCCTTGGGCATCCCCAAGCTTAGGCTCTTGCCGCTCCTTATTCCTTTATCCATCGTAGTCTGTCGGTGTATAAAACATGGGTATTTTATACCCTGACTTATGCATAGACGGTAGCAGCCTCCTTGCCGGCCAAAGCTTGCCGGGAACCGCCAAGACCAAGATTCAAGGCCCAATTGCAGAAGCTGCCGGAGAGAAGCTCAAGACACAGCACCAACAAGTACTCAACTAGTAATGCAGATGAAGACATTTCTTGCCGGCGAGGCTGAGCCGGCAAGGTGAAGACCCGACAACCTCCGTGCCGGCAAGCTTTCGCCAGCTCGTCAGCGCTCCACCTCACCGGGCAGCTAGTCGCTAATCGGTGAGGTGTCGACCGCGCAGGCTGGTTGGTAAGGCTTGTCGGACACGTGTCAGCACGCAGGGAGAAGATTTGCCTCTAAAGACACCTGTCCAAGAGGCATGTCAGAATAATACGAGGTAGCTGGGCAAGCGGTGCAGAAACCTTGCCGGGGCTACCTCTCCACGCGACACCTAACGGTACATTTAATGCTTTTGTCCTAAACTGGAAGAGTTAGGTATGATAAAACTATTTGCTATCTAATCGATATGTAATTACTGTTTTGCCACTGTGGTAACCCCTTGAACTATAAAAGTAGGGCCAGGGCAACAGTTAGAGGGATTCGGACCCCTTTTCAAACATTCGCACGTCTCACGTAGCAGCTCTCTCCGCACCTTGCCGGGAGAAGCGCTCCTTGTACTTGTGCTCTCATACAACCAATACACCAAACGCAGGAGTAGGGTTTTACGCTTCTCAGCGGCCCGAACCTGGGTAAAATCCCTCGTGCCTTCCATTGATTCTGCTCTTTGTGCACGTCCATCTCCCCTGCCGAACCACAAGGGGCTGGATGGCCCCATAGATGGTCGTACCACCACGACATCTTTGGCGTGCCAGGTAGGGGGGTCGCTTGCGCGAACCTAAATCAGCGGATTGCACGTCATCTTCATCAACTTCGTCATCGTCCTCCTCGTCGTCGATGGTGCCCAAGAAAAAGGGCATCACGATGACGGCCCCTTCGCACGCTGTTGGGGCTGGATTTTTGGGACATAAAATCCCAGAAACAACCCCTCGTGTCGTCACCAGCCCCAGGATTACTGTTATTGGTGGACACATCGTTGTTACAGATTACCAAGCAATTACAAGAATTGAATACAAGACCGCAAAGGTCTAATGATACAACAATGATTTCTAGTGACGGGTGACGGAAGCGACTCGTGGTTCTCCAATGCTGATGGGGCTCCACTCCCACAGGAACAGCTGACCTGGATAAATCCTATCTCGCGTGGCTGCTATCTTAGGCTCCTAGTCCACATGGATGTCATTGTAATACTCCTTGTTCAAATCCTGACCTGGCCAATTAAATAGTCAGGGACAAGCCAGTGAGTACGTTGGAATGTACTCGCAAACATTATGAACAAAAGATATACCGAATGCATATGTTCATGCTGGATTAAATGATATGCATATGTTGACCGAGATTAAATTATGGCATGACAATTATTAGCATGTGCAGAGAATTAGTATATAAAATTTTAGTGACCAACAAAGAAAGTTAATGGAACTTCGGGCGCTGGACCGCCCGAGAATCCAAAAGAAAAAAAAATAAAAGTGGAGAATCGGGCGAGACATGACCGCCCGAGAATCCAAAAGAAAATAAAATAAAAGTGGAGAATCGGGCGAGACAGGACCGCCCAAGAATCCAAAAGAAAATAAAATAAAAGTGGAGAATCGGGCGAGACAGGACCGCCCGAGAATCCAAAAGAAATGCCAAACGGGTGTCTAAAAGCGACGCCTCGAGAGGTCTTGAAAGGAAATGCCAAACGGGTGTCTAAAAGCGACGCCTCGAGAGGTCTTGAAAAGAAATGCCAAACGGGTGTCTGAAAGCGATGCCTCGAGAGATCTTGAAAAGAAATGAGTATCTCAGGTAGTCTAGCCATCCCAAGAGATACTCAGAAAAGAAAAGAAAACTGAGTGCCCGGGTAGTCTAGCCAGCCCAAGTGACACTCAGAAAAGAAAATAAAACTGAGTGCCTGGGTAGTCTAGCCAGCCCAAGTGACAGTCAGAAAAGAAAATATTCATATAAGAGAAACGGTTAGTCCACAATAATATTCATGTCAACAATAATATTCATAATAGCATTAGTAGTGACAATAATTATCCTGCAAAATGAATCATGCTCAATTTAATTATTTCCTCCAGAGACCGACACTAAGACCGACACTTGACCAACCCAGACTATAGTCCTTAACCGCGGACACGACTATTCGAATAGGTTTTAAAACTCTGCAGAGGGTGTACTCTTTACCCACAAGTAAAGGATTTCCTTAGCCAACACCGAGACGCTGACTAATTCCCATTACGACCTTTGGGTTGAAAACACACCTGACCAGCACACACCAGATTAACTTTCCGGATGCCAGGAATCACCCAAAGCATCGTTCAAGAAAAACTCTAAGTCGGGGAGACCATCGTCTCAAATAGCATGGGATCACTATTACAACGCGCGGATTACAAGGGGTGCCCCCCCTCTCGGCCCAGCCGGATACACCCATGCCCCCTGACCCGATGACTGGCATTATAACCGGTACCTGGAAACCTTCATCGCGGCCTCTCTGTACAGTGTGTGCAGGGAAAGGGGTTAACAACTTACTGGACCATACCCTACCTGCGGCAGGGACTAGTGGCAGCACGAAACAAGTATGGGGGTTACCGGAACAAGACTCGATCTACGGTCGACTCAGGAGGTTTAAGTTTTCCTGCAGTGATTAGCACAGTATATTTCCTTGGTGGTACCCAACAGGGTCACCATCTGGTATGTCCCAACATACCCTCACTGATCATTCTCGTCACAACGAGATTTCAGTCTCACAGTCAGTTTTCTCATGACTGATTCCTTCCTGCAGATTAGTTCGGACCAGCATAGGTATATGTGACATGTGAAAACAACCATACTCACTCATACTTCATATTTAAATGAGGATAAAATATTATCAAGTGATCATGCATGCATAACTAGCAATATGCAAATTTTATTTGAATTCAACATATTCATGATCCAATTATTCTTGCAACAAACAACTATGCATTCACCATATCAAGTGTTCAAGATGCTTGCCTTGAGCATGCAGAAGTGTTGGGTGCACTCCAAAACTTTGAAAATTTTATCTTCCCTCCATTTCCTATTTTCAAAAATATTGCAATTACCACATAAAGCAAAAACAGTGCTGAAAAGTTGTTTGGAAAATTTGAAATAAATACTAAAATAAACTAGATGAAAAATTAGGAATTTTAGAAAAAGAATCAAATTATTTGGAGTTCATATGATTTTCCTAGGAATTTCCTAAGCTGAAATAAATGACTAAATGGACTATTTAATTGATCCAACAAAAACTAAGCTTAGGAAAAATGTTCACCCTAGCTGGATTAATAGAGCATGTTTTTATGAGTATGTAGAAATTTGAAGCATCAAATTTGGTGTTGAATTAATTTCTGCAAGATTAGTTGGAAACTGCTGGAAAAGAAAAAGAGAAAAGGCAGAAGTGTGCCCTGAGCATTGCTTAGCCGTGCGGTGCCACTGGGCCAGGCCCAGCCGTTCGGCCGCGCGAGTGGGCTGCGACGTCGAAGGCGTATTCACTGGAATATGTTTTCATCGCGTGAAGGCGGCTTCAGGGGGAATCCGCCTCCACTTACAGACGAATCAGCGGCTCTGGGTCACTGACAGTGGGCCCGCCTGGAACACTGGTTAGGTTTGCCCAGTCACCCACGCGCGCCTTCTCCTCTGGCCGAACAAAGGCGGCGCTCCGGCGAGGCTCGCCGGCGAACGGCGGCGCCTCTCGGGAAGCTGAGACCACCTTCGTGATCAGGAGGTTGTGGAGGTTCGTCCGGTGCTTGCCATGGTCGCTGGGGTGGATGGAGTCGCCGACGGCGAGTATTCCTGAAGAACTCCGACGGAGGTGGAATGGGGGATTTCGACTACGGTGCTTTTCCGGTAGAATTGAAGGTGGGGATGAATTTGTGGGACCACCAGGAAGCTTCTGGTAGGGAGAACGGAGAGAGGGAGGCTTTGGTTGCGTCGGATTCAACGAGGCAGTGGCGGCGACCGTAGTTGCCAGAGAGGAAGAAGACGGCCTCTCCGAGCCGTTTGGCTGCCTGGGTGGCTTGCAGAGGAGGGGAAGAGAGATGGCCAGGAGCTGAGCGAGCTCATGGGCCCTTATATAGCACGGGGTGGCCGCGCCCGTGGCTTCCAGAGGAGGCTACCGTGGCGGGTGGCCATTAATGGCACGGCGAGGGCGGTGGCGAGACCGGTGAGGGGCGTTGGAGGTCGGTGCAAATAGGTGAGGGCGGTGGCCGTCCGCAATTACGCCAGGGATGCGCTGGCTGGCGAGGATTGGGCCAGGTGCCCCTGGACGGTGCCGTGCCCGAGCAGCGGACGACGCAGGTCGGCGGGGGCGGTGGTGGCCAGCGTTTGGGGCCAAATGAGGGTGTCGGCAGGCGCTGAGGAGGATCAGATGATCCAGGGGAGGACTAGGGAGAGCAGGAGAGGCAGCAGAGGTGCGGCAGTAGCTCGATGCCCGTGGCTGCCAAACGCTTGCTCTGGTCGCGCTCTGGACACGCGCACCATGTGCTCGACCAAATGCCAGCGTGTCCTAGAGTGGCCTAAATGAGCTACCATTTTACAGGGTGATGCTTCTGATCATGAGAGGGGTGCTGGACATGCTGGTTTGGGGAGAGGGCTTAGTGTCCAGTGCAAGTTTGAGTGGTTGCAGAATTATGTCATGCACATAATGTGCTTGATGAAATGCTAGGGCTAGCCAGGGACTTTTTTTGGGTATGAAAATTACCAGGATGGTGTCTCCTCAGATAATAGTGAGGATAGTGTGGTTGGTTGGATAAAAGGAAAAACTTGCTAGTGCAAGTTTTGATGAAATTCAGTTCTGGATAGAAACTACAAAGAATTATTTGGGAGATTTACAAGATGTAAAAGGAGTTGATCTTATGGAATTAACGATTTGGTTGGAAGGACTACAAGTGGGAAAAATTTCAGAATTATTTGAGCAAGGAAAATTAGGATTGTAGTTGTAACTCCAAAATAGGACAGAATTGAAAAGAGGAAGTTGTGCTCAAAATTTGCAAAAGACCATGATGGGTTTTTGCACAAAAGTGATCTATAGGCATCACATGACCCCTCATAATTTTTGTGGAATTTTAAAAGAATTATTTAAAATAGTTATAGTGCAATAGAAGCATTTCAATTATTGAAAATGCTATTAAAATGATTATCTTGGGCAAAATTTTATTATGAAAATAATTCTTACTGTTATTGAAATATAAATGAAATGATTTAAGAAAACTACCAAAGCCCATGACATTTTACAAAAGTTTCTATATGGAGGGAAGAATTTTGGGAAACAGAACAAAAAAGAATCTGAAATTAATAAGAGACCTAGTCTAATTCAATTTTTTTTGGCCAAATTTTACTTAATAAAAATGTGGTTAAATTTTTGGGGTGTTACACACGCATCCGCAGGCGGCGCGGGCGGCGCGGATACCACGGTTGGCACGACCAGCGCAGGCGGCACGGTCGTCGTGCCCACCGTGGTCGGCACAACAGACGATCGCGCTGGAGGCAGTCGACCTCCTCGGTCCTCTGGCGAACGAAGCCGCGACGGCGCGGGCGGAGCGGACGGGCGACTTCCTCCTCCTCCTCCTCATCGCACCGACGAACGCAGCCACCGGAGCGGCAGTGCCTGGGCCGGCACGAGCCAAGATACCGCCACGGCGGCATCCAAGGATGCAGCTTCGGGACAGACGCCGCGTCCCTCGCACAACGGGCGCAGTATGGCTCCGAGCGGCGCCAACAACTCCGTGCAGCGGCGACCTCACGGCAAGACTCCTGTGGATCAAATCCCAGATCCTCAGGCACTGCCTCCGCCACAGCGACCCGCTGCTGATGGCGCTCCTGCTGGCTCTGCCAGGAGTAGAGCGACGTCGCGCTCTTCACTTCCGGCCATGCCAGCCACAGCGGCAGAAGCGATGGTGCGGGCCCAGATGCTACTGAACTTCCCTCCAGTAGCAGAGAAGATGGATTAGTGGAGAGCCACCATCCAAAGCTTGATTGGGTTTGCCGAGGCCAGCAAATCACGGCAAGCGGAGCCCTCACGGCGTCCGCAAATAGCACCGGTAGCTCCAATCGGTGGCCGCGTCGACGGTGCTGTGCTAACGGTGCAATCACCCCAGCGGCAACAATCTCAGCAGCAGCAACGCCAACAACCACAGCAAGCTCGACGATCCTTCGAGCCCGACGAGGTGTCGATGGCCTCTTCGGATCCACGGGCGCGGCAAGATCAGTGGCAAGTGCTGCGAGACAGGCGGTCAGAAGACGCCCGCACCACCATCGAACGGCGCCGGGAGGCGCGCCGTCAATCCGACGCGCGCAACGACCCCATTGTTGATGAGCCTGCGCCAGGGGGTGGCGGGTATCTACCTTACAAGGTTGGATGTCTTGCCTTCACCCATGAGCTGCGGCAAGTCCGATGGCCGTCTGTTTGAGCCTTCAAGCCAGAAGTGCCCGAAAAGTATGACGGCAAACTGAACCCGGCAGAGTTTCTGGGCTTCTACATGATTGCCGTGCAAGCTGCCGGGGGAAGAGATGAGAAAATCCTCACCAACTACTTCCCGTTGGTACTGAAGCCCAACGTGAGGTCTTGGCTGATGAACTTGTCGGAGAACTCCATTTCTTCGTGGTCAGATCTCTACAACGAGTTCGTTGGTGCCTTTACCGGAGGCCACAAGGCTCCTGGACAGCCCAGTGACCTGCAGGTGATCCCGCAAAGGGATGGTGAAACTTTGCGCAAGTACATTCAGAGATTCAACCGCGTGCACCGCAACATTCCAGATGTACACCCCGCAGCCGTGATTGCCGCCTTCCATACGAACGTGCACAATCGAAGGATGCGGGAGAAGATGAATGTCAAGCTACCCAAAACCGTCAACGAGCTCTATACATTGGCGGATAAGTGCGCGCGCGCTGAGGAAGGAAGAAGGCTTCCCGGGGAGGACGCTGGTGCCGAGGTAGACTCTGAGGATGATGATGCTGCCACCCCGAGGAAGAAGGGCCGAAAGCGCAACAGGAAGTGCAAAAGCAAGACTGTCATGGCTGTCGAAGGCTCCGGCAACTCTGAGTTCGCCAAGAAAGCCAAGACCGAGAATTCCGACAAGGAGGCAGCTGTATGCGCCGCTTGCCCGGAGGCGGCGGCGAACGAGAAGGCCGGCAAGTCTGATGGGCCATACTGCAAGATTCACCGCACCAAAGGCCATGATCTCCAAGAGTGCCGACAAGTCGAGCACCTTGTTGAGAAACAGAAGGCTGAATATGGAAAGTGTGACAAAGAGAAGGGTCAAGATGGTGCCAGTGGATCCGGCAAAAAGGGCCGTGGTGGTCGAGGAGGCCACCGCGGCAAGGCCAAGCAGAAGAAAGAGAAGCCTGCTAGAAGCCACGAGAAGAAAGGGGAAGATGATGGAAGTGAAGAAGAAGAGGACGACGGAGAGTCCAGTGAACACGAATTCCAGAAGGCAACGGAGGCCATGTGCGTTGACGGAGGAGCATCTTTGCACTCCTCTCACCACCAACTTAAGCAGTGGGCACGTGAGGTTAATGCAGCAGAATCGGCAATGGGCTCTCAAAAGCCGCTCAAGTGGTCACACACGCCTATCATTTTCGATGCCGAGGACCACCCTGATCGCACAACTGCGGTCGGGTGTTTGCCGTTGTTGGTTTTGCCGACAATTCGCAACCTCCAGGTCACGAAAATGTTAGTTGACGGTTGGGCCGGCCTGAACTTGATTTCTCCAGAGGTAATCAAGAGGCTGCAAATTCCCAACGAGGAGCTCGAGAAGACAGGCACTTATCAAGGAGTAAACCCGGGAAGAAGCCAGCCCAAAGGAAAGATCACATTGCCGGTGACGTTTGGCAGGGAATTGAACTACAGAACAAAAAAGATTGTGTTTGACGTTGTCAAGATCCCTTTGCTATACAATGGAATTCTTGGCCGCCCAGCCTTGGCAAAATTCATGGCAGCATCTCACTATGCTTACAACACGTTGAAGATGCCAGGGCCGATGGGTGTCATTTCCATCAACTCCGACAAGAAAGATGCAGTCATTTGCGTCGATAAGATGTACAGAGACGCGGTTGCAGCAGAGGCCGCCAAGGCTCCAGCTCCCGCCAAGAAGGAAAGCAAGAAGTCCGGCAAGACCTCTAGCAAGGATTCTGGGAAGTGCACCTCTTCGGAGTGCTGCGCGCCTGTTGAAGACTTGCCGGAATGCTCTGCCGGTAAGAAATCCAAGGCTACTTCACCGGCGACCAAAAAGGTGCTAGCGAGGGAGGACGGCACTGACGGCACCTTCACCATCAGTGCCACCCTTGATAGCAAATAGGAAAGCGCGCTCATTGCCTTCCTGCGGGCGAATGTCAATGTGTTTGCATGGCGACCATCTGACATCCCCGGCGTTCCCAGGGAGGTAATTGAGCACCACCTTGCTATCTGTCCCCACGCTCGGCCCGTCAAGCAAAAAGTCCGGAAACAAGCCGTGGAGCGGCAACAGTTCATTGCCGAGGAAATCAAGAACCTTGAAGCAGCAGGATTGGTTAGAGGTGTACTACATCCAACTTGGTTGGCAAATCCAGTTGTGGTGCGCAAAGCAAATGGGAAGTGGAGACTTTGTATTGACTACACTGATATCAACAAAGCATGTCCAAAGGATCCTTTCCCCTTGCCGCGCATTGATCAAATTGTAGACTCTACTGCCGGCTGTGATTTACTCTCCTTCCTTGATGCATATTCTGGATATCATCAGATATTCATGGCCAAGGAGGATGAGGAGAAAACCGCATTCATTACTCCATGTGGCACGTACTGCTTCATGCGTATGCCTTTCGGGTTAAAGAGTGCCGGTTCAACCTTTGCAAGGGCAGTCCAGATTGGTTTTGAGCCCCAGCTGCACAGGAATGTGGAAGCATACATGGATGATATAGTGGTCAAAACCACGGACAAGTCAACCCTCATTCAAGACTTAGAAGAAACATTTGCAAACTTGCGCAAAATCAACTTGAAGCTCAATCCCGAGAAGTGTGTGTTTGGCGTTCCATCCGGCAAGCTTCTTGGATTCTTTGTATCTCAACGCGGAATTGAAGCAAATCCCGACAAGATCAAAGCAATTGAGCAGGTTCAAGCACCAAAAAGCGTCAAGGATGTACGGTGTCTTGCCGGCTATGTTGCTGCCTTAAGTAGGTTCATTTCAAAATCTGCTGAGCGCGCCCTGCCGTTTTTCAAGATTTTGAAAAAGGCAGGTCCAATGAAATGGACTCCGGAAGCGGAGGCCGCGCTGCAGGATTTGAAAAGATACCTCTCCTCCGTGCCAACACTAGTTGCGCCTTGACCACAAGAGTCGTTGCTGCTGTTTGTAGCGGGAACAAATCAAGTGGCTAGTGCTGCATTAGTGGCGCAGAGGGAAGTCGATGATGAGGAAGCAACCGCGGCAAGCCAATACATCGACAAACCGGAATCTTCTCCGGCAAAGTTTGACGCCGACAAGTCAAAAACGGCACAAACAAGTGAAGCTGATCAGCAAGTGGTGCCAAAGAAGAAGGTGGTGCAGCGACCTGTGTATTTTTTTAGTTCCCTTCTGCAGGGGCTAGATCAAGATACTCTGGCGTGCAAAAACTGCTTTTCGGCCTCCTTATGGCCTCTAGAAAACTGCATCACTACTTCCAAGCACATGAGAACACCGTCGTCACCCGCTTTCGGTTGCAACGCATCTTGAGGAATCCATAGGCGACTGGCAGGATAGTGGAGTGGGCGTTGGAATTGTCAAGCTTTGCACTTAAGTTTGAAAGCACTTCAACCATTCAGAGCAGGGCCTTGGCAGAGTTCATCGCCAAATGGACGCCAACGCAAGATGAAGAAACTCAAGAAATGGCTCTCCCCGGCAAAGAGGCAGCCAAAGAATGGATCATGTACTTTGACGGTGCGTTCTCGCTGCAAGGCGCCGGTGCCGGAGTGCTGCTCGTCGCACCCACCGGAGAGCACCTCAAATATGTGGTTCAAATGCACTTTCCCAGGGAGCAAGCCACAAACAACACTGTTGAGTACGAAGGACTCCTTGCCGGTCTTAGGATTGCAGTGGACCTTGGAATCATAAAATTGATCATCTGTGGTGACTCGCAGCTTGTTGTAAAACAAGTGAACAAAAACTACCAGAGCCCGTTGATGGAAGCGTATGTGGAAGAAGTGAGGAAATTGGAAGAACACTTTGACGGGTTGCAAACAGAGCACATCCCTCATGCGGAAAACAGCATTACTGATAGCCTGTCAAAGAGTGCCGCTCAAAAGCTTCCCGTAGAACCAGGAACTTTTGTGCTCCATTTGAATCAACCAACAGTCACTCCATCAACGCAGGCCAGTAAGAGAAGGAAGTTGAATACCGGCAAGTACTTTCCGGCAGAGCTCCCAGAAGCCGTTGGCAAGGATGTTGCCGGGAACAACGGCACGGCTGCCGGTGAGCAGCCGCTTAGCGCAGAACCTCAGGTTCTTGCCACAGAAGCAAGCGCTCCCGCGGCTGAAGAAATGCCTTTAGTCCTTGTCGTCGAGCCACAAGCTCCGGCATGGGCACAGCAGATAGTTCATTTCCTTCAAACAGGAGAACTTCCCGATGAGCAAGAAGAAGCTGAGAAAGTAGCCCGCCAGTCAAGTATGTATTAGTTTATGGATAGCATTCTATACAGAAAGTGACCAAACGGTGTGAAATTGAAGTGTGTTTGCCAGGAAGATGGACAAAAGCTGTTGGCAGAGATACATGGAGGCATATGTGGCTTTCACATAGGATCAAGGGCCCTTGCCGGCAAGGCTTTCCGGCAAGGCTTCTATTGGCCCACTGCCCTCCAGGATGCAACTGAGCTAGTAACAAAGTGTGAAGCATGCCAGTTCCATTCAAAGGACAAACATCAGCGAGCTCAAGCTCTCCAAACAATCCCTCTCTCCTGGCCATTTTCGGTCTGGGGGCTCGACATATTGGGCCCCTTCCCCCGTGCTACCGGGGGCTTTGAGTTCTTGTATGTCGCCATCGACAGGTTCACAAAGTGGCCTGAAGTGGAGCCAGTGAGAAAGGTGACAGCGCAATCAGCCGTCAAGTTCTTCAAAGGATTAGTTTGTCGTTTCAGGGTTCCTAACAGAATCATCACTGACAACGGCACACAATTCACGAGCTGCACCTGCATGCAGTATATCCAAGACCTGGGCAGCAAAATCTGTTTTGCATCTGTCGCTCACCCGAGAAGCAACGGCCAAGCGGAAAGGATGAATGCTGAAGTGCTGTGTGGCCTCAAGACAAGAACCTTTGACAGGCTGCACAAATGTGGAAGGCGCTGGATTGATGAGTTGCCGGCGGTTCTTTGGTCACTCAGAACGACACCAAATTGAGCTACCAGCCAAACACCCTTCTCCCTAATCTATGGTGCAGAAGCGGTGCTCCCCACGGAACTCATATATGGGTCACCTCGAGTGCTCGCTTACGATGAAGCTGAGCAAGAGCAGTTGCGGCAAGATGACGGAACACTCCTTGAGGAGGATCGTCTTCGGGCGGCTATGCGAGCTGCATGCTACCAGCAAGCCTTATGCTGCTGTCATAGCCGCAAAGTGCATGGCCGAAGCCTTGAGGGAGGCAACCTTGTTCTTCGGCGCGTTCAGTCCGCCAAGGGATCAAACAAGTTGACACCGAAGTGGGAAGGCCCTTATCGGGTAGTACGAGTCACCAGACCTGGCGCAGTCCGTCTGGAGACCGAAGATGGCACCCTAGTGCAGAACTCATGGAATATTGAGCATCTTCGCAAGTTCTACCCATAAGGCGCAGTTGCCGGGCCTCTCGGCAACCCCTTTTGTACAAGATTTGTCGGCAAGACTTGTAACCCTTTGTACAAAGCCAGGTGCAGATCCTGTGCGTAATAAAGCTAAGTGTTTCGCAACTCTTCGTACATATTCATTTATATATGGATACATGTGATGTTGTGATTTACACTTGAGTTTGTATGGAATGGCTGATGGACCGTCAAGGTTCCCAAACCACTCTTTTCTCTTCTTTCTTTTTCTTAAAAGGACAGAAGGATCCCTCGCATGCAAGTTTCCCGGGGGGAGTGGAGATGGGGTACCATTTTAATGACGTTCAAGTGATCATTTCATGCAACGAGAGAAGCAACACAAGGAAAAGCTAAGTTAAAGAACTTTGAAATTTTTTCCTTGTTACATTCTGCGATTTCCCTTGAACGATTATGTGCTTTGTATGAGAAACCTGCACGCGAAGGAGCCTTGTCGCGATCAGTCCGCGCTCTAGCTTGCCTCGAGTCCACTCGGCAAGCCTAGCAGCTGCATTCTGTCCCGGCAAGTTGCCTTGCCGGCAGCGGCACTTCCAGCAGGCTACTAAGGACCTGTTCCTCGAAGCGCTCGCGGCAAGTGTGCGCACCGGCAAGTTTCCAAACAAGCGTAGGGAATGCAATCATACAAAGGCAAAGTAAAACAAGGGGAACGGCATGCATTCGTCTAAACCCGACAACAGTAGATATTCATTAAAAGAGTACTCGATTACATTTTATTGGCCCTTCCCCCAGGGTTTACATCGAGTGTAAAGAGGGCAAAAGGGGCACCTAGGTGAAGCCCGGCTTGTTCCCGGAAGGCCAGATGATGGTGCTGCCGGCGATCAGCCAGGCTCATCATCGTCGTCTTCGGTCTTCAAGCCGGGAGCACCATTGTCATCGCCGTCATCATCGTCATCCTCAGCATCGCTGGAGGAAGCGGTGTCGCTGTCGCTCGAGCTCTCCGCACAGCACTCCAGATGAGCGCCTGAAGCCCCGAAGAACTTCACGACAAGCGCGTCTGGTCCGTCCAGCCTGAAGTGAAGGAGGTGCCCTTGCCCTAAGCAACGGGCACGAGCAAAGGATTTCCACCCGCGCGTGAGGTACATAATACCATTGTTGGAGGTCTCAACGGTCACCCAGACCGGGCCGTTGCAGCAACCATCCACACGCAGCCATAAACCGCGCAGGTGGCGGCCTTCCATCTCCCTAGCAAAGGGGCGAGGAAGCCGCAGCCAGCTCCGTGGCCGATCGCACAGCTCCCAGATGAACTCTTGCGCCGTATCCTCTGTGTGGCCTTCTGCCGGCGGAGGAGGGGCCGAAGACGGAGCGGCAAGTGCCCCACCATGGCCGCCCCGACCACGGGCACCGCGTCGTCCACGACCATGGGCCGCGGCCCTCCCTTGAGCGCTAGAGCCAGCTTCCGCAGCAGCAGTCGAAGCATGGGCGAGGAGCCGAGGAGAGGCTCTCGCCGCGGCGGCGGAGGCACGACCGCGCCCTCTTCCCCTCGCCATGCCGTCGTAAGATGCAGAGGAAGAAGATAAGAGAAAGAGGCGACGGTTGCTGGGGATCAAGGCAGAAGGAGATGGATGAGCATCGTACCCCGCAGCCCCCTCTTTGTAGGGGGAGTGCGGGGGGGCTGGCTCTTCGCTGTCTTCGGGCAGCTGCCCACGATCACCAATCCCGCGCCCTGCGCTTCTGGTCGGGCGCATTACTCCAGCAACCGCCCACGTTCGCCAATCCCACGCCCTGCGCCCCGTGGCCCGGCGCGTCACTCCAACGGCCGCCTTCTTCCACCAATCTGCTGGCTTGCATGCATGCAAACGCGCGTGATGGAGGGGCGCAGAAAAAGGAGAAGTAAAGACAGACATGGCAGTTATCCTTTGCCACGCGTGGCCGCATGCCGGTTCGGTTTGAACCCACGACGCCCCACCTATGGGCATATCCTTGGTCTGAGCACGCCTAGCGGCCATCCGTCCGACGGTAAGGTTTGCCGGGAGATGACCAAGGGCACGCTCAAGTCCAGATTAATGAAGAATTAAAGAAGATCTCAAAAGATGGTAACCATAATGACAAAAATTACAGCGGTAGTTTTCCCGCCGCGTGTCTGTGCATTGTTTGGGCCTAGCCCAACGACGCTTCGGACGCGAGTATGGACCAGGCCCGGGGGCTCCTGTCGGTGTATAAAACATGGGTATTTTATACCCTAACTTATGCACAGACGGTAGTAGCCTCCTTATGCACAGACGGTAGCAGCCTCCTTGTCGGCCAAAGCTTGCCGGGAACCGCCAAGACCAAGATTCAAGGCCCAATTGCAGAAGCTGCTGGAGAGAATCTCAAGACACAGCACCAACAAGTGCTCAACTAGTAGTGCAGATGAAGACATTTCTAGCCGGCGAGGCTGAGCCGGCAAGGTGAAGACCCGACAAGCTCCGTGCCGGCAAGCTCTCGCCAGCTCGTCAGCGCTCCACCTCACCGGGCAGCTAGTCGCTAATCGGTGAGGTGTCAACCGCGCAGGCTGGTTGGTAAGGCTTGTCGGACATGTGTCAGCACGCAGGGAGAAGATTTGCCTCTAAAGACACCCGTCCAGGAGGCGTGTCAGAATAATACGAGGTAGCTGGGCAAGCAGTGCAGAAACCTTGCCGGGGCTACCTCTCCACACGACACCTAACGGTGCATTTAATCCTTTTGTCCTAAACTGGCAGAGTTAGGTATGATAGCACTGTTTGCTATCTAATCGATATGTAATTACTGTTTTGCCACTGTGGTAACCCCTTGAACTAGAAAAGGAGGGCCAGGGCAACAGTTAGAGGGATTCGGACCCCTTTTCAAACATTCGCACATCTCGTGTAGCAGCTCTCTCCGCACCTTGCCGGGAGAAGCGCTCCTTGTACTTGTGCTCTCATACAACCAATACACCAAAAGCAGGAGTAGGGTTTTACGCTTCTCAGCGGCCCGAACCTGGGTAAAATCCCTCGCGCCTTCCATTGATTCTGCTCTTTGTGCATGTCGATCTACCCTGCCGAACCACAAGGGGCTGGATGGCGGCCCCATAGATGGTTGTACCACCACGACATAGTCTCACCCAAAACTTGAAACTTCAGCACACAAAACTCAACATAAACCTCGTGAGATCCGTTAGTATAACAAATAAATCTTACACATTAGGTACTATTGTAAATTGATTCATATTTGATATTGGCATAACGCTACTGTACTCCAACTTCCCCATGGCTCATACCCCCTGATACGATCCTTAGATTCATCAAAATAAGCAAACTATGCAACAAAAACAGAATCTGTCTAAAAGAGAACAGTCTGTAAAGATCTATTTAAAAGCCATACTTATGTAACTTTCAAAATTCTGAAAAATTAGGACAACGTAAAAAATTAATGTACCAATACTGTGTAAAAAATTCAGAATTTTATCACGCTCCAATACAGAACCAAAAATCCAGTACTGGACTCAAAACTTTCTGTTTTCAAACAGCATCAATCATACTATCATCCCAATCATCCCAAAGGCATTACTTGGCACAAACACTAATTAAAAGATAAAAATCACAATCACAACAGAAGCTATAATTGTGTAAACACACAAAACAAAAAACAAAGAGATTGGGTTGTCTCCCAACAAGCTCTTTCTTTATAGCAATTAAGATAGGCTTGAGATTTCAATGATGCTCTCATGAATGATAACAATTGAAACACAAAGAGAGCATCATAAAACATGTGACAAACACATTTAAGTCTAACATACTTCCTATGCATAGGCATTTTATAAGCAAACAAATTATCAAGACAAGCAATATCTAGCATATGCAAATAAGAAGAATGAGGCATTAATAATTTCAACATAACGGGAGGCAATTTAGTGACATGAAGATTTCTATAACCATATTTTCCTCTCTCATAATAATTACATGTAGGAACATAATCAAACTCAACAATATAGCTATCATATAAAATATTCTCTTCATGATCCACATACATATAAGTTTTATACTCTTCCAAAATAGTGGGATTAACATCAACTAAAGTCATGTCCTCTCCAAACCCACTTTTATCAAAAATTTCATAAGATTGAACACTCCCCAAATATGTGGGATTCTTTTTACCTAAAGTTGACACTCTTCCAAACTCACTTTAAATATTATTGCAAACATTATTATCAATAACATATTCATCATGAGGCTTAAATAAATTTTCAAGATCATAAGAAGCATCACCCCAATCATGATCATTAGAATAAGTAGTGGACATAATAATATCATCATCCCCAAGCTTGTAGTTTTGCATATTATTAACACAATTGACATTAATAGAATTTATAATAGCATCATTGCAATCATGCTTTTCATTCAAGGAGCTATCAAGTATGGGTGCAATAGCAATAATTTCATTTTTAACATAAGGAACTATAGCAAGTTCATCTCTATAAGCATCATTAATATTCTCATCACGGCCATAAGAATAGCAAGCATCATGTTCATCAAGAGGGGATATTTCAATCGAATCAACGGAATCATAATTATCTATGGATTCATGCATATCATTATTCTCTTCCAAAGTAGCAGACATTCTCTCATTAAATTCATTAACATAGGCATTAGGAGCATAGTTTTCATAGCAATATTTAAGCATGTCCAAATTTTCAGATTTGTAGAGAGTAGCATCATACTTTTCAATCAAAGAAGCAACTTCATAAGAACCTTGAAAAGAAACAAATTCTTCAACTTGTTCGATATCATAGTAACTATAAACACCCTTGGCATAAGAAGATAAGATTTCATTATCATTAAACTCACATAGGTAGGGTTCTTAGAGCAACAAGTAAAATCATAAATTTCACATAGATTCCAAGCATAACATAGCAAACAATTTATTTGATTCCATAAGAGTCTCCCTTTTTTAGAAAAACGGTGATGCACAAAATGACCATGCTCATTTACTGATTTTCCCTCAACTAAACTAGTTGGGGTTTCAGCACGAGCACAAATGGATCGAAAATGATCCAAGTAGAAAACTTTAAGTGGATCCATAGTTTAACAAGCAAAGATGCAAGCAAAAAGGAGGCACAAGACAACACAAGCACACATATTTTTGGTATTTTTGATTTTTATGAGAAGTCCGAGACAAGTAGACCGCCTCCTGCCTGCATCTACTACTATTACTCCACCCATCGACCGCTATGCAGCATGCATCTAGGGTATTAAGTGTAAAACATAGTAACGCCTTAAGCAAGATGACATGATGTAGACAAAGTAAACTCAAGCAATATGATTAAACCCCATCTTTTTATCCTTAATGGCAACAATACACATATGTGTCTTGTCCCTTTCTGTCACTGGGATATAAAACACCGCAAGATTGAACCCATCACAAAGCACCTCTCCCATTGCAAGATAAATCAATCTAGTTGGCCAAACCAAATGGATAGATCGGAGAGAAGTACAAAGCTATAACAATCATGCATAAAAGAGTTCAGAGAAGACTCAAATATTTCTACAGAATAATCTGATCATAAACCCACAATTCATCGGATCCCAACAAACACACCGCAAAAGAAGATTACATCGAATAGAACTCCAAGAACAACGAGGAGAACATGGTATTGAAGATCAAAGAGAGAGAAGAAGCCATCTAGCTACTAGCTGTGGACCCGTAGGTCTGTGGTAAACTACTCACACATCATCGAAAGGCCAGCAAGGTTGATGTAGAATCCCTCCGTGATCGATTCCCCCTCCGGCAGAGTACCGAAAAAGGCCTCCAGGTGGGATCGTGGAAGAACAGAGGCTTGCGACGGCGGAAAGGTTTTCTCTTCTGTCTTTTTGGTATTTTGGGAATATTTGGGAATTTATAGTGCTGGAATTAGGTCGAGAGGTGCAACGAGGGGCCCACAAGCCTGGGGGGCGCGCCTACCCCCTGGGCGCACCCTCCGGACTTGTCGCTCCGTCGTGACTCTTCTGGTCTTCTCTCGAAGCTTCTAGGGTCCCTTCTGGTCCAGAAAAAATCAATCCAAAGTTTTTTCTTTGTTTGGACTCCGTTTGATAATGATTTTCTGAAAAGGCAAAAACAGGCAAAAAATAGCAACTGGCACTGGGCACTAGGTTAATAGGTTAGTCCCAAAAAATGATATATAATTGCATATGAAACATCCAAGATTGATACTATAATAGCATGGAACAATCAAAAATTATAGATACGTTGGAGACGTATCACGCCCCCTCCTGCCCTCCCAACTTATATATACTTGAGGTATTAGGCCCATTTGAACACACAAGTTTTGGAGCCTCCTTTAGTTCATCTAGTTCTAGTTCTAGTTGGTCCTAGTTGACTAATTAGAGCTAGACCTAGTTCCTCTAATCCTCATAATTAGAAGCACACTGTGGTTCTAATCTCCTCCCTCTAATTCTCCGGCAACAATTAGCTCTGGACAGCGAAGCGCTGCCGGATCGTGAAGACCGTACGCTTGCAACCAAGTAGAGAGGCCGTGCTTTCGGTCTTCTGTTCGAGGAATCGTTCGAGGGCGGTTCACGGGATCGTCATCAATGGTTCGAGGGACTCCAAGTACGATCTACACCAACTCATCTACTTCTGGTGCACTCCGGAGTCGGTAACGATCGTTGATCCAAACCCTATATGCATCTTCATATCGTTCCTGGTTGATCATAGGATGGTTTTTTTTTGTTTTCTACTACGTTACCCAATAGTGGCATCATGAGCGGTTCTATGAGTACATGCAGGTTTTGATCTAGATCACATGTGGATGTGAGGGCTAATGTTCTGGCTATGCTTCCCTCGAGTGTTGCTTCGGTTCAGTTCATTGACGGCATGATGTCGCTTTTCACAAGGTTCTGACAATCGATCGGCTCTGGTTGTCGACGATCTGCTAACAGTTCCTTGGGCTTCATCATAGTCAAAAATAGTGAACCATCGTGTACGCAAGAGGGCGATGAAGATGAACGATCTTCTAGGGGGTCACGCGTATTTGACGAAGTTTAGTGTGGAGGACAAGATTTTTAATTAGAGTTTTATACATTTGTGCCCCTAACTCGAACCCACTACTCATATTTGCCCCTAATTCTGAAGTCTGCTCAAATTTGCCCCTCTGCCGTTATGTGCACTTATAGAATTGCCCTTCTGTGCCGTTACCGTCCAATCAAAGCCGGTCAAAGGGCTTTGACCGTCCTGAAAAAAATAGCAAAAAAAATATAAAAAATCTGAAATTTTTTGGCATCAAAGATACTCAGGTTCGCAAGGTGCGTGCAAATTTTCGTGCTGTTTGGACATTCCAGGAGCTCGTGGCGAAGGAAAAACAGTAAATATGCATACCTGTGAACAGTAAATTCAAAAAAATAGCAAGAAAATTCAAAAAAATATGAAATTTTTTGGCATCAAAGAGGCTCGGGTCCGCAACGTGTGTGCAATTTTTTGTTGTGTTTGGACATTGTAGGAGCTCGTGGAGAAAAAAACAAAATTTGGCTCGGGAAAAAACTTTGGAAAAAATGACTATTTTGTTTTTTTTCTAGAGCTCCTCGCATGTCATTTGATCACAAAAACTTGCAAGCACCTTGTGCACCCAAGCCTCTTTGATGCCAAAAAATTTCATATTTTTTTGAATTTTCTTGCTATTTTATTTCAAATTTACAGTTCACAAGCGTACAGATTTACTGTTTTTCCTCGCCACGAGCTCCTGGAATGTCCAAACAGCACAAACATTTGCACGCACCTTGCGCACATGAGTATCTTTGATCCCACAAAATTTTAGATTTTTTAGATTTTTTTTTGCTATTTTTTTCAGGACGGTCAAAGCCCTTTGACCGGACGGTAACGGCACAGAAGGGCATTTCTATATGTGCACATAATGGCAGAGGGGCAAATTTGAGCAGGCTTCGAAATTAGAGGCAAATATGAGTAGGTGGTTCAAGTTAGGGATAGAAATGCAAATGGCTTTTAATTAAGTCTCTTCTTTCACACACCCCAAAAGTTAATCTAGCAACAAGAATTATCGCCTTGATGGTGTGCGTAGGTAGCTAGTGTTATCTGGAAACCCTAGAAGCCACGTAATTAAAATTTGCCAAACCGATTAGAGGACATCTAACTTTGTTTTGCAGGATTGCATATGACGTGGGATAGCCTTCGTCATGATAATAAGTTTATGTATGAGATGGTTATATGTTGTAATGTTAAGTGGCCTGCGCGTCACGGCATGATGGCTGGAGCCAAGGGATTGCCACCTTAATGTAATAGATGTAGAGATAGCCTATAGGTTACACGAAGGATCCAGAGCTTCACCAGGCACAGGAGAACAAAAATCGGTGCCAGTGTGGTAGTTTTCAAAATTGTCGCCACGGCAACATTTTCTAAGAAATCTTCATGAAGACCTCGGAGGACCATGAGGACGTTCCCGGCGCCCAGGGCTATACCATATCATGCTATTATGAATTTCCTGATATGTTTATCCCTTTGTTGTTTGCACCCTTTGATTGCATAGTAGTCAATTGTTAGGGTGATCTCTCACAGTAAATATCATGTTAAAAGGTGCTCTTCCCAGTGTTGCAACCGTCTATAACACGTAGCGTTCTGGAGTGCATCATGTCCACATGAGTACAAACGGGATGTGAGGTGTAAGATGAGGATGGTTAGACCATGCACGCAGATAGCACTCGGTTGTCTTGAAGTTCTAGCAGAATCGTTCTGAGCTCGGAGCACGAAGCATCGAAAGATGAACAAGAGTCATATGGATATACGATCGGCAAAAGTTTGCCTACCGTTCAAAATTCTCGTCATCAGTGATGTCCACATCAATGGCAGAGAATAATATCAGGGTCTTGAATCACTCACTATCAATTATGAGAGATATTGATTTGAGTGGTAGTGCACTTTATATTAAAATTTGTTTTAACACTAGTGCAACATTAATTATGAAATTGTGTCTAAATATATTTGTGTTTATCGTTGTAGATCAATGGCTCGCAATATGTTCAATTTAGCCCCTATGTTAGAGAAAGAAAAGTTGGTTGCTAATGGTGGAAACTATGCGGATTGGATCCAGAACCTGAGATTTGTTCTCAGAAGTGCAAAGAAGGAGTATGTACTGGATCAACCCCTAGGTGATCCTCCTGCAAAGGATGCACCACAAGAAGTTGTAGATGTTTTCACTGCTCGTAGTGATGACTATGAAGCAGTCCAGTGCCTCATGTTAACTTGCATGGATCCTGAACTACAGAAATGTTTTGAACGGTCTACCACTCAATTCATAATTGGGTCTCTGGAAGTTCTATACAAGAAGTAGGCAAGGACCAAACGTTTTGAAATAACTAAGGCCTTGATTGAATGCAAGATGGCAGAGGGTTCCTCAATGAGTGAGCATATAGTGAAGCTTGCTAGCTATGTTGACAGACTGGCTTCTCTGGAATTTGGAATTCCTCCGACACTAGGTACAGATATTGTGCTTGCTTCACTCCCCCCCATCTTACGATGGTTTTATCATGAATTACAACATGAACGGGACAGAGAAAAGTGCAAACGAGTTGTTCACTATGCTCAAAACTGCGGAATCTGGGATGCAGAATTACAAACAAGTGTTGATGGTCAACAAGACCACCAGTTTCAAGAAGAAGGGCAAGTCCAAGAAAAAGTCTACTGGTGCCTGTAAGACTGTCTGTCGGTGTAGTGAACATGGGCTGTTCATACCCCTTGACTACGCACAGACACTTGCAGCCTCTGAGCCGGGAAGGGCTTGACGGAAGATGAATGTCATCAAGGAGAACACAAGACATGGTAAATAATACCATGAAGAAGACCCCCTGGCAGGTAATCGAAAAGTACTAAAGATGTACTAGAGATCAAGACTCAAGTTGCTGGCAAGCTCCAAGCCGGCAAGATCAAGACCGGCAAACGTAGATCCGGCAAGCTCCCTCCACCGCTCCACCGTGGCTACATGTCAGGACCTCGCCGACAGATGGCAGGCGCGTAGGTGGTTAGGTGAAGCTTGTCGAGGCACGTGGCGGTTCGCCGCTTGAGGATCAACTTTATTGACACCTGTCCAAGTGGCGTGTCATGATAATAAGAGGTAGCTGGGCTGACGGTACAGGTGGAGCAGCGCTCCCTTGCCGGCATTCACCCCAGCGTGACACCTAACGGCGTATTTAATTCTTTTGTCCTATACCATCAGGGTTAGGTATGATAGCACTGTAGCCACTATTTACCCTCTATAATTACCATTTTGCCACTGTGGTAGCCCCTTTAACCTATAAAAGGGGGCCCATGGCGACTTTTACAAGGGTCGAACCCCTGCTCAGTTGCACTTAGTAGCTGCACCTCCCGAGCACTCTGCCGGCAAGGTTGCGCTCTTGTAATAGCAGGGCTCTAAACAAACTTAAATACACCAAAGCAGAGTAGGGTTTTACGCTTCACAGCGGCCCGAACCTGGGTAAATGCTCGAGTGCTCTCGTGGTTGTTGCTGCTCTTCGTGTGCTGCGTGCCCTTGCCGAACGTAGAAGGGTCTTTGGACCCATAGATTGTCATATGTCGACATCTTTGGCACGCTAGGCAGGGGCTTCGCGCACGTGAATCTGCATCAGCCGCGTCAGCAGCATCATCTTCTTCATTAGCATCGCCCATGGCACCTAAGAAGGCCAAGGGCGCTGCCGCTCCTTCCACCTCCAAGGCGCCATCTCACGCGCGCACGGGGGATGGAGGCGGAGGCGGCCACGGTTCACATTCCCGCACTGGTGATGGCGGAAGCCAGCTTCCTCGTCGTTCTGGCGACCCCGATCACAAGGCCGGCGATGAGACGAGCGCGACGAGTCTCAACGGCAAGGCGACGTCCAAGGGTGGAGTGGCGAATGATGCACCCAAGCCGCCGCAGGAGAAGGGACCTACTGCGTCGTCACTCTCAAGATCTAGGCCATCATCGCGAGCGTACTTCGGAGGTGCACTCCAAGGACGGTCATGGCCAACCAACACGCCGTGCTTCTGGTGACCCACAAGCCCCGCCACGGGACCGGAATGGAGCTCCTCTTGGTTCGACCAGGAGTCGAGACCCATCCCATACTCTTGGCGGTCATCCAGTGCCATCGCAGGCATGAGATAGAGTTCCTCCTGGCCCAGCCAGGACTCACGAGCCGTCTCATGCCTCGGCGCCATACATGCCACGCACTATAGTAGAAGCCATGGCGCAAGCCCAGTAGCTCCTCAGGTTCCCTCCGACGGCTCCTTAGATGGACTAGTGGTGTGCCATGATCCAAAGCTTGATCGCCTTCGCCAGCGACAACAGCGCCCGTCAAGGGGAGCCTTCGCGGCGAAGCAGACGGAGCCGGCAAGGGCGGCCGGAGAGCGAATGGGAGCACCAGCGCAGATGGGAGCACCTACGGTGCAGTCCCCGTAGTGCACACCGTGCCAAGACTAGCGCAACGATGCTCATGACGAGGTATCTATGGCCTCGTCCGACCCACAAAGCCAGCAAGATCAGCGGTGGGTTTTGCAAGACCGGCAGGAAGAGGATGCCCGTGTGCAGATTGAGCGGCGCCGAGAGGCTCACCGGCAATCCGATGCACGCGCCGGGCCGGAGTACCCTGGGGCCTTGCCATACGATACAGGCTGCCCAGCGTTTACTTACGAGCAGTGACAGGTTCACTGGCCTTCTTCCCAGAGTTTTAAACCTAACTTGCCAGATAAGTATGACGGCAAGGTCAACCCGTCAGAGTTCCTCGGTATCTACACAGTAGCTGTTCAAGCTGTTGGGGGTACAGACGAGAAGGTTCTCGCCAATTATTTTCCGTTGGAGCTCAAGCCGAACATGAGATCTTGGTTGATGAACTTGCCAGAAGGCTCGATTTTGTCTTGGGCGGATCTGTGTCCTCAATTTGTCGATGCGTACCAGGGTGGCCACAAGCTTCCTGGGAAACCCAGCGATTTGCATGTGCTTCCACAGAAACCAGATGAGCCTCTTCGCAAATACATCCAGAGATTCAGCCGTGTGCACCACAAGATCCCTGATGTGCATCATGCTGCCGTTATTGATACTTTTCACAATAATGTGCACAACCGTAGAATGCAGGAAAAGATGAACATCAAGCAGGTGAAAGAGATCGCAGAGCTGTATGCTCTTGCTAACAAGTGTGCATGTGCTGAGGAAGGGAGCGACTCCCCAGAGAGGACGCATCTGCTGCTGTTGCAGACTCAGATGATGATGAGGTGTCCACTCCGAAAAAGAAGGGCCGAAAGCGCAACTGCAAGCGCAAATGCAAGGTAGTGATGGCAGTCAAAAGCTCTAGTGCCAAGAAGCCCAAGACTGAGGATGCCGGCAAGGAGGTTGCCGCATGCTGATACGTCTCCAACGTATCTATAATTTATGAAGTATTCATGCCATGTTTACAACAATTTTATATGGTTTTGGTATGATTTGAATGGAACTAACCCGGACTGACGCTGTTTTCAGCAGAACTACCGTGGTGTTGTTTTTTGTGTAGAAATAGAAGTTCTCGGATTGGGCTGAAAATTTACGGTGATTTTTTATGGACCAAAAGAGACACCCGAAGCTTCGAGGAAGGACCAGAAGCCTCACGAGGAAGTGACAAGCTCAAGGGGCACGGGTCCCACCCTAGGGCGCGCCTACCGAGCTTGTCGCTCCCTTTTGGGCCCCCTAGCGTAAATCCAAAGCCAAAAAATCCTATAAATACCAGAAACCCCAAAAAGAAACCTAGAACTTCCGCGCCGCCACTGCAAGCCTCTGTACCGAAACGATCTCATCTGGATCCCTGTTTCGGCACTCTGCCGGAGCGGGGAATCATCTCTGGAGGCCATCTTCATCATCCCGGCGGTCTCCATGATGAGGAGTGAGTAGTTCACCCTTGGGGCTGAGGGTATGTACCAGTACCTATGTGTTTGATCTCTCTCTCTCTCTCTCTCTCTCTCTCGTGTTCTTGATTTGGCACGATCTTGATGTACCGCGAGCTTTGTTAATATAGTTGGATCATACGGTGTTTCTTCCCTCTCTATCTTCTTGTGATGAATTGAGTCTTTCCCTTTGAGGTTTCATTATTGTCGGATTGAATACTTTCACTACAAAAAAAAAGACACATCCGTGACATTATGCCCCGAACGAAAACTTTTTCTGTCATGGTTGTGACACTTCTATGACAATAATTGTGACAAAAACATGTATCATCATAGAAGTGGTGGGCTCCTACTTCTACGAGCAAAAATTATGACAAAAAATGGGCTTTTCGTCCTGGACGGGCCGGAGACGCACCCGCATGACATTCTTTGGGCCGTCCATGATGTAAAAAATTGTGGTAGAAGTAAGGGCGAGGAAATTTTCGGCGAGTTCCCGGTTACGGTGGGTGGTCGGGCCGAGCGATGCAGTGTGGTTTTGCGTGTTTCTCTCTCGTATGCGCGCGTGTGTGCGCGGTGCTCGCTAACTGAACCCGAGCGAGGTGTACGTTCGCTTACTAAACCCGAGCGATCGATCGCCCCCGCACTACGTACTGAACACGAGCGATCGATCCCCTCGCACTACGTACTGAACCTGATCGATCCCTTCGCTGCTAACTGAAGCCAATCGATCCCTTCGATGCTAACTGAACCCGAGCAATTCCTTTGCTGCTAACTGAACCCGATCGATCCTTCTCGCTGCTTACTGAAGCCGATCGAGCCCCCGTGCGAGACGTAGCTAGCCAGTTGGGTTGCCTCTCGATGAACAGTGCCCGTTGCTGCCGCGCGCGCGATACACGTAGACACGAGTCAAGACGCATCGATCAAGCCGGTTGGTTGGCTGTGGATGAATAGTTCCTGTTGCTGCCGCCCGCTCATACGCCACACCCCAGCCGGTGGGTTGGCTGTGGATGAACAGTACCCTGGCTGTGTGAAGGTGGTTGGCACTGGATGAACAGGACCCCGAGGAGGCCGTGCCACGGTACGCCATACCCCAGCCGGTTGGGGTGGATGAACAGGACCCCATGAAGGCTGGATGAATAGTAGCCGGTGGAGGCTGGATGAACAGGACCCCCGTGGAGGCTGGATGAACAGTAGCCGGTGGTGGCTAAGGAAGCCGACGGTGGATGAACAGTAGCCCGTGGAGTCCCGTTTTGCGGTATGCCACACCCTTCCCGATGAACAGGACTTCGTTTCGACCGTAGGCAGTTAGGTAGAAGTCTGTTTCCTCCGTTTTGCGGTACGCCAGACCCCTCCCGATCAACAGGACCCTGTTTCGACCGTAGGCGGTTGAACAGAAGTCCGTTTCCTCTGTTTTGCGGTACGCCAGACCCCCAGCCGATGAACAGGACCCTGTTTCGACCGTAGGCAGTCGAACAGAAGGCCGTTTCCTCCGTTTTGCGGTACGCCACACCCCAAGTCGATGAACAGGACCCCGTTTCAGCTGTTCCTTCCAAGCAGGTTGGCTCCCGATGAACAGGACGTGTTCCGACCCAGGCGCTTGGCTCCCAACGTTGTTTCCTCCGTTCTGACCCAGCCGGTTGACTGCCGATGAACAGGAGGCCATTGCTGCCATCCGTTGCCTCTCTCCATGTACACGAGCCCTGGCCGTACGTCTGCGCGAGTATGCGTTCGAGACCCCGCTCGTATATGTACGTACGTCGCCGTATTTATTGCCGTGTGGCTGTACGTACATGTACACGATTTAGACGGGGCTACCTGAACTGCTACGTCGGGGGCTCTACTATGACACGTGCCGCTCCTTACACGGCCATAGTTCATCGTGGTAGAGAGACCAATCGACCAGTATGTACGTACATGCTTGCGATCAGACAGATAATGATACGTACGCTTCAATCTAGTGGGTCCCAGCTGCCTGGGGGATAAGGAGGCACTTCCTTGCGTGCGAAGATATAGCTGGTGGGTCCCAGCTGTCATGGGGAGGAATCATTTTTTTTCGCGCAATAAGGAGGCACTTCCTTGCGTGCGAAGATGTAGCTGGTGGGTCCCAGCTGTCAAGGGGAGGAAACTTTTTTTCGAGCGTAATAAGGAGGCACTTTCCTAACGTGCGACCATGGACCTCGTGGGTCCTAGCTGTCAGCCTCTCCACGTACAGTCCTCTTCCGATGACTCTCGTTTGTTGACCACGCCACGCCGAGCACATGAAGGCGGTGGATGACGGCGAGGCCCCGGATGGGAACGACCAGGAGATGGGGAAGATGCGGCAGTGGAGTCGCAGATGGAGAGGAGTACGACGTACAAGGGTTGACTGGTTCGGTGTGACCCGGGGCTACAGTCGGCAAGGAAGAACATGAGGGGTGGAGGGATGGCCTGGCCGGTAGTGGTGTAGCGCTTTGCAGCGAGGCGTGCAAAGTAGCATCGCTGGCCGCCGGAGGTGGGAGCAGGAGGTCCCGCCGGCGCTGGAGGAAGAAGACGAGAGATTGAAGATGCATGCCGGCCATTGGATGTACATCCAACGACTATAGATGTCAGAATCATTTGTTGACTAAGTTGACAACGCCTTCCATAGGCTTCGACCTATTGGCCCACAATGTCAGCCTCCTTACGTGCGAAGATATAGCTGGTGGGTCCTAGCTATCAGGAGGAGGAATACATTATTTTTGCCCATAATAAGGAGGCACTTCCTTGCGTGCGAAGATGTAGCTGCTGGGTCCCAGCTGTCAGGAGGATGAAACATTTTTTTGCGCGTAATAAGGAGGCACTTCCTTGCATGAGAAGATGTAGCTGGTGGATCCAAGCTGTCAGGGGGAAGAATAAATGTTTTTCGTGTAATAAGGAGGCAGTTGCATGCGTGCGTCCATGGACCTGGTGCGTGCCCACTGTCAGCCTCTCCACATACAGTCCTCTTCCGATGACTCTCATTTGTTGACCACGTTGACCACGCCGCGCCGACCGCACCAAGGCGGTGGACGACGGCGAGGCCCCGGACGGGAACGACCAGGAGATGGGGAAGACGCGGCAGTGGAGTTGCAGACGGTGAGGACTACGAGGGTTAACTGGTTCTGGTGCGGCGTGGGGCTGCAGTCGGCGGAGAATAACAGGAGGTGTGGAGGGTTGGAGGGATGGCCTGGCCGGCGGTGGGGTAGCGCTTCACAGCGAGGCATGCTAAGCAGAGCCGCTAGCTGCCGGAGGCGGGAGCGGGCGTTCTCGGCGGCGCTGGAGGAAGAAGACAACAGATTGAAGGCAGTTGGATGTAAATCCAATGGCTATGGATATCAGAATCATTTTTGACCAAGTTGACAACGCCTTGCGTGGGCTTCGACCTATTGGCCCACATGTCAGCCTGCAACAATGTGGCACATATTCAACCCATGTTTTTTAGAATTTACAGTCCATTTGCTGGGATGGGTGAACAAATAATGTAGCATCTATGCGGTCCATTTAATTTTCTTCATAGAAATCACAGCCCATTTGCACTTTCTCGAAATACACGATTTTGCTAGGCTTGTTGTAAATATAATGTTGGGTTGGACGGAGCAATGTTATCAAAAACTAAACTGGGGATGGGCATTTTATTGTATATAAAATTAGATAATTAGCGCGTTATTGCTCAAAAAAATGAGCGCGTTATTATTACATTGGTCCTTAAATCCGAGCAAGCTTTTGTACGCAATCACCAGGATTTTTGTTGTAAAAAAACAGGATTTTCCTTGCGAACTTCTGTTAAACATTTATTTTTTATAAGTTAATAAGACATGGGATATTTTTATATATATGTATCTATTAAATATATGATAATAACATAAAATAATTTAAATATATATAATATAGTTAGAAGGGAAAACATAAGTTGGACTTGGCATTCTTATTCTTATATATAGAAAAATAGAAAAGAGTTCTGCGTTTTCTTCAAAAAAATATAAGTTGGGCTGCGGATGTTTAAGACAAAATAAAACCTAGGCTGGGAGGCCCATGGTCCAGTAGATACATGCCAGAGCTCAAAACAATAAGTTTAAAATGGGCATGTCGTGGGTTGCGCCCTGCGCATGTTAAAAAACAAAACCTAGGCTGGGCAGGCCTCAACCTAGCTGATACTTGTTCACCCTCTGAAAAAATTATACCCGCTAGCTCCCCAATGACATTCTTCGTTGTAAATTTATCTCGTTTATTGACTACGTTGACAGACCCGTGGGCCCCATGTCAGTATAACATTAGGAGAAACGAATATCCATTTCCGAGAGAAAGCTTTTTTTCCAATGAGGCACTTGCTTGCGTAGGGCCATGGACCTTGTGGGTCCCGACTGTCAGCCTCTCCATGTACAGGACGGGAACGAACCGGAGCCGGGGAAGACGGGGCAGTGTAGTAGTAGTTTGCGCGCCTTCTTTGTGTTGAGTACGCCGCAGTAGCCTAGTAGCTATACCCCCTTACTCGCACCTGCTCGGGCCGGGATCGATTACCCCTATATTCCCAAATTTTTTGCCTCTGCTATTACTGACATGTGAGTCTCCCCTTGTCATCCACACACACCACCTCCAACACTAGCCGGAATTTCGTCCCTAGTTTTCTCTGTTTTTTGCACTCTCAACATTGTCTGGGCATTTTGAAAATAGCATATCTTTTTGACTGTGCATCATATGAAGATGTGCTATACATGAATGTTGATCAGCATGATGTTAGCTTGCTGTTAGTTCCATTTTCGGCCATGAATAAAATTTGGAACATGTTGTTATCCCTGTTTGAAAAGGGCATGTTGATATAAATGCTCTGCCTCTGAAACTTGCAGTTTCTTATCTGAAACTGAAACTTGCAGTTTCTTCTCTGAAAATCACATGGTCTGCACTTTTATACGAAACTACATTTTTGAAAGTACTAAAAATAGATCTCTGGAATTCAGAAAATACTTCATATGCTCAATACTGCAAAGATCTGAAATTCAAAAGACATTCATATCTGAAAGTACCCAAAATACACAACACAAAACACAATTCACAACCTGCAAATACTGATAACACTAAGCTCCTCCTATGATTATTCATCGGGGAACTCCCCTCCTATTCCTCGGTGGCAGACCGCCGCCCTGTGAGACGAGGTGAATGGCGAGGGAGCCTTGGAGAACGGTGGGGAAGCGTCGTCGCGCCAACTGCTTTTCTCCTCTTGCGGTTGGGTACGGTCGACGAAGACTCCACCGGCTCGCTCTGACACGGCACCCTCACAAACGGCACCGTGTGGCTGCTCGATCCTTTATCCTCTAGATGCTCGATCTTGGATCGATACTCCAACCACCTCCGCCTCACGACCGGATTCGGCGAATCTGTCTGCTCCATGGCCCAGAGGAGCAGCTCTATGGTCTTGGAATGCAAGAGGAGCGGCGGGCGGCGGCGCGCTGTCAGTGGATCCATCCTAATAGCTAATTTACCCCTCACTTATGAAGTGACCCCCCATAAACTTGAGTACTGACCCCACGTTACCTAGTACTGACCAACGGAAGGCTTACAAAATGCCTTCCACCCTAAAACTTTCTTTTTAGTTTGCATATATAATTTGGTCAAAGTCAAACTTTGTAATGTTGGACTAACTTGATAGGAAAAAATACCAACATTCACAATATGAAATCAATATTATTAGATGCATCATGAAATTAACTTTCATATACCATATATCTTTGGTATTGTAGATGTTGATCTTTTTTTATATAAATTTGGTCAAAGTCAAAAGAAACGGAGGGAGTATTGAAGAGCTTGATAGGGTTGCTGTCACCTGCATCATCATGCCTTGTTCCACAGCTTCCAAGATTCACAACCAACTCATAAGATTCCCATAATAAGTACAACAAAGATGCCTATGCATCTCATTGATTCACAGATCAGTGCCAATATTAACTTTAAAACTAAAACAAAGTTGTGAGAATGTGTACATGTAAAGAAAAATCGATTGATGCTTCTCTGAGAAAAGAATAATCCCTGGAGAAGTGCCAATATATCCAACAAACCATAAACCTAATTCATGTAAGCTATTTGATTCAAGGATTTCCTGCAATACTGAAACAAGTCCAGTTTATGGGCACGCATGTCAAACACTGGTAGATTAACATGATCTGCATAAGCTGGTCACCAAGAACTTGTGGAACCATCCGAACATCTGTGCCCGTTGGAAGCCACATTATTTTAGATGGTGGCACTCACACTCTGCATATGCGTGTTCCATCCAAACATTTGTGCAGTTCCACTAAAATGTAGCTGAATAACCCTATTTGCACAGATAATGAAAAAGCGTGATTAATATAATAGTGGCACTAGTTGATGAAACATACACAAATAAATAGAAGCAACTTCATTTTCTTAATGGGAAAAGATTGCGATACAATAAGTTTATTAAAAGAAAATACAACAGTAGCACAGTATGACAAAGCACGATGATGTGGATGAAGGACGGGACTGACCTGTGTGAGATGACTTAGTGAGATCAAGTTATTCTTCAGGTCGTCGTATCTTGCCATGAAGGCAATTCGTTGAAAACTATGAACAAATTCAGTGCAGCAGTAGGAGGGGACTTGAGTCATTCCAATCTCTTTTTTTGTGCAATTCAACTAAAACTATGGCGCCCGCCATGCCACGAGGGAGAGAGGGGCCCTGTGCTGCCTCGATGGTAGGCGTCATAGGAACCGATGAGTGGACTCAACGGTAGGCCTAATACGGCAGATCGACCCAATTCTCCCGGATACACCTTCTACAAGTGATGAACCAGGAAGGGCCTTGCATCATTCCAATCACTTTTTTTGTGCAGTTCAACTAAAATTAAGCATCCCTGTTTGCAGAGATACTTAAACGTGTCATTACTTTAAGAATGGGACTATTTGATGAAACGTATACTAACAAACAGAAGCACTTTCATTATCTACATTGTAAATGAAATGATAGCAAAGACAGTAGCTCTATTTTAACTGTATTATTACTTCATTTTATCAGTGGCACTAGCGATGCCAAAACATTGCCTCAAATTATTAGTGGCATTAGATTAAGGTGCGAAATAATATATAACATTATTGCTTTCTCATGGCAGTGCCAAAACATTAGGACAAGATCACTAGCTGCATGCAGAGTCAACATGCAGGATCGTTCTGGCAAAAGGTAGTACCAAAAAGGAACATACCTCGTCATGGGAACCATATCTGCAGTCAACGCCATAGTAGATGGGTTGACACCAGTCACCAACATGGATGATTATATTCATGCGACCTTTTTATGCAGCTCACCTAAAATGAAGCAATGTTTGCATCATGCAGTTAGCAAGAAGTACTTGGTCCCATGAGCTGGCAGCTTCTTCATTAGATGCACTAAAACTGAGCAACATCAAGGTTGGTCGTCAAGCTCGTGGAATGTGCAACTATAATTTGGATATGCTTTTGTGCAGTTCAACTAAAATCAAGCGTCCATGTTCGTTACACAAATATGTGCAAAGTGCCATTGTGGTGACAGTGACGGCTAATCTTGCAAAGGCTAATTAACTATTGGAGGAGATTAACCACAGAGTTCAACGAGAGTCCACTAAAATCAAGAGATGTTGCCGGTTTGACATTTTAGTAGAACTGCACAAGACACTCTTTCCAAAAAAGAAGTGTTTTGTGCAGTTCACCAAAAGGTCGCAATAGCAACGAGGTGAAATGTATATCTCTGTTTGCACAAATAGGTAGAAAGGCGGGTGAATAACAAGTGATGAAACATACGTTAAATGAAAAGAAGCATCGTCCTTATCTTAATGGCAATCATAGAAGGACAGTACCAATTTCTAAAGCTGCAACATTGCTTTATACTACAGGGGGCATTAAGATTAACAATGACAACTGTTAACTTTGACATTACTTTAATGGTGCCATTGCTTGATTTTACCAGCTACATTAGATTACCAGGTGCTAAAGAGTTGGTATAAGGGCATGTTACAGTAGGCAGACCCGGACAGTTGCATTTCTAACAAAAAGAAGCAACTTACTTATCTTAACGGGAAATATAGCAAGACATTAAAACATGTCCATTGCTTCATATTACTGGGGGCATTACATTAAAAAACAACATTGGTTAAACATGTCCTTACTTTAACAGTGAGATTGCTGCATTTTACCAGCGGCATTAGATTAACAACAGCTAAAAATTGCCATAAGGGCAATCGGACAGTGGGTGCACCAGCACCATGTACCTCCCCCGATGCATAAAGTGGTGATGCAAACAAACATCCAAACTGGGATATCTGGGTTGGTCCCATTTTTGTACACTATAGCCACCTTTTACTATGTGAGGGCAGCAAATCTAGTGCTGGAAATACTCTGTTGGCTTGTCCCCCAGTCCCCACTTTCTTTCCTTTTTCAACCAGTAGATCGGTTCTATATCCAGTTTGTACTTTGTTTTCCCTGTATTTCCCTTTTCAACAAAGAGACCGATTGGGTAGCCAGTCTCTACTAGCCCCACCCTCCCCCAATCTTTCCTCTTTGAACCAAGTCCTAGAGTCATGCTAGAACTTTTCCCCCGTTCTTCCCACTATGAACCAAGTCGTAGATTCGACTGCATGAACTAGCTTTACCTCCAATAGTAATAATTTAGGTGGCTTTGGAACAGCCGATCGAGCCAATCTACGAGGGGGGCTGAGAAGTAGAAAAAGATTCACATGCATCGACGTGGGGACCTGGGGCAGTAGAGCTAGGCCGGTTTCGAAGGAAGTTATACCTGAGGTTCATCGGGATTTGGCTAGGTGGGCGGCAGGAGGCCAGATTTGCCCACACCACGGCAGTGAGGAAGACTGGATCGAAGGCCCTCCCTAGCCGGCATTGTGTGGGAGAGAATGGCAAGGCACGTGTATCGGGACGCGCCGACAGTGGGTTTGCTCCATCGCCGACGAGGACCGCGTGAACGTTGCACCTTCCCCCCTTCCCCGGCGGAGGGGATCCAGCCGGATCTGTGACCAACGATGAGCAGAGAGAGAGTGTGGCCACCGCTGTCATGTTTAGATCTGGAGAGGATGAGTGTGTGAAGAGAGCAACCCTAGCAAGCAAGAGCGGAGGCTCCTACATATAGTGGAGTAGTTTTCTTTTTTTCTCTCCATAAAAACAATCGTTTAAAATTGCGTACGACCCAGGTCGCACTTTGTATTGTTCACTTCTGGTCCCTGGCCCTCCATTAATTGAACAACCACACGGGTCAAATTATCACAGCTGAAAATATAGAATGAACAAGCTCGAACTCTTTTGAATTTGAGATGTCGACGGCACCGTTTGAACACATTGCATCCATGGACTAAGTAGTTTGAATTTGAGGTAATGTGTGGCTTTTGCAGTTCACATCTAAATGGGGGCACACCATACATTTTGTTTGCTTACCACGCTATACTTATAAAACATGCACAATTTACATTTCGAATAGCTAGCTAGAGCTTGAAATGTATTGTTTCCAACATAAAGGGAAATCAAATTTCTGAAAATTCATGATCTTAGCATTTGCAAAAAAAAAAATTTAAGAGCCATCAATCATTGTTCTGATTTTGAACATAAACTATATGCAACCTTTTTTGAGGGAGACCGGGTCTATTATAAATGTTTGCAAGTACATAGCATCTCTGATAAAAAATGCATCCAAATTCCGAGACCAGCAAACAACCAACTATAGTCAGAAAGAGCCGTCGACGCGTCGTTGTCGCCGCTATCCTACCGGAGCCGGCTTGACCTCGTCAATGACTGTCGAGGAGTCTTCGTGCACGTGCCCCTAAGGAGCAGCGCCCCGGAGGCATAGTTGTCATCATTGATCTAAGGCACCTAATTAATATAACACCAAATTCTCCCATATGACAAGAAATGCTAACCTCACTGCCCCAAGGAGACAACATGAATCTATGCTGGAGCTCCATCGACTACGTCCCGATAGACAAACTCAACGAGGATCAAAGCTCAAAGAGCAAACTAGTAGAAAAGGTGTCAATCGATGTCGCCGATGTCCGAACGTAGCCGGCTTCACCTTCTTGATGGCAACCGAGTAGTCTTCGTGCATGTGCCCCTAATAACCAGCGCCCTGGAGGAACGCAGTTGTCGTTGTTTAACCCTCGCATTGATCCGAAGCACATGACACCAAATCTCGCCGGATGACAAGAAACCTTAACCTCACCACCCCAAAGGAGACCGCAAGAATCTACGCTGGAGTTCCATCGACTATGTCTAGACGAATGAACTCAATGAGGATCGGAGCTCGGAAGACAGACTCGGAATAAGAAGCGCCGACATCGTCCGCCTGAGCGTTGCGCGTGCGAGGACTAAAACCCCTAAAATAAACTAATAACAGGAGCATAGGCACCGGGATTCCCCACCCCGCCACCGGTCGACGGAGCGGTGGGAAGAGGGGAGGGGTGAATCCACCGGCTCATCGGTGAAGCAGGGAGGGGAGAGGTTTCCCTAGCCGCCTAGGGTGAGTGGACTAGATTTGTATTCATACCAAGAATGGATTCAAATTTTATTGGTATTGCAATATACTTAGTGCTAATCCTACTTTTTTTTAGATTTATCAACAGAACTACAGTCGTATGTTAGTACGACACAGCCTGCACGATATGTACACGATAGCCAATCCAGCAGTCTGCTGGACTCTGGTCACATGGATGGACGAACTGATCTCCCCTGTCGTGCAGGGATCTTCCAGGCAACGAAGTGTGTACAACACTACTCTAGTACTAGTATCGCTGGTGTCTCTCTTCTAGTACAACTCAGCCGACGCGTCGGGCCTGAGGGACGGGGGAGAGTGTGCCTATGGTCACTGCTCAATTGCGGTCCCACATGTGAGTGCAAACGCAAGATGACTCGCGTTCCATTCCGTGAGCGGCGTGTCGGACCGACTGACCGTGTGGGGTGCGACGCGAATGCGACGTGCGTGCTATATACATGTGGTACCACCGTTTTCTTTTTGTTTTGCTCCATGGCGCAATCCATCGATACAAAATTATACTATTTAAAAGTGGAGGGCAGGGCTTTTCCCGCGCGTTAGGCGGGGCAGTTTCGCCTAGTCGGTTCAACAGAGAGGCGAGGAGGACGAGGGAGTAGCGGATTCAACTTACTGCTGGAAAGGTGGGGCTGTGTGATTTGACGGCTCGTTACTGATGGAAAGGTGGGGCCTTGTGATTTGACTACTCATTATAGTCATTATTTCTGCGGCGCTACGACCGGGGTGAGTCTCCCCCTCCATGGTGTATAGGTGTTAAGCATGCCACATATGCAAAAAAATCTGATGTGACAATGTAGGAGTAAAGAGAAGAGAGAGGAGTTTGGTGACCCCAGGAAGAACGAATGCGAAGTGCGCGGACCTATGCAAAACACTTAAATGAGAGAAGTTTACGCAATGCATGAAGGAGTTTAGTTGTCAAAGAAAGACTTAGCACCCCATCTAGGCACGTAGTACTATGCATAATTTGGTGCATGAAACGTCGATCAAGCTGGTGGCTGTCCCTCATCCTGCATCATATACTAGGATAGTAGTACTACGTACGTACTATACTAGTATCGTTGTTCTCTCTTTTCTACTTTAGTAGTAACTCAGCCGACGGGCGTTCCATTCCGTGAGCAGCATGCCGGACCGACCATGTAGGTGCGACGCGAACACAAGGAGCATGCTGTATAAGTCCCACCTTTTTCTTTAATGTGAGCTTGTTAGTTTTGCTCCATGGCACAATCCATCGATACTTACAAAACTATTGGCGAGGGCGGGGCAAGTTTCGCCTGGTCGGTTTGACAGAGAGGCGAGGAGGACGAGGGAGTAGTGGATTCAACTTACTGTGGGAAAGGTGGGGCTTTGTGATTTGACGGCTCATTACTGCTGGAGTGGGGCCTTGTGATTTGACTGCTCGTTATAGTCATTATTACTGCGAGGGGTAAGTCTCCCCTTCCGTTCCCCACTCTAATCTTGTGCATGACACGTCGACCCGGATGCTGGCTGTCCCACATGTCGGTGAAAGGAGGTTTAATTGTTGCCGACGACCTAAGGAGGAGCAAAGAACCATACAGTATACTCTAGTTTTCCACTGGAGTACTAGCCCGACGCGGAGGAGTGCGAAACACAGCAGCCCAGTGCGATATGGCGATAAAAAATGATCTAGTTTGCTTGTGATCCCACGGCACCTCTCATCGTTAGCACTGTTTTAGTCGTGCCTCGCAGCCTAGTACAAACGAAATAATATGATGAGAATGGCAATGGATAATAATTATCTTACCTATTCAGGATAATTTAGAAGGACACATGCGGAAATGCCCGAAACACACAGTGGCAAAAGAAGAAGACACAAGGGCAAATGAAGAAGGAAGATTACCCGCAAAGAAAAAGGAAGACACAGACAACAGTCTGGGGGCTGCTCTCTACTTCATGAAGGGTTGTTGGGCGTGGAGTTCTAACTGCTTCTTCATCGCCTCCATGACCTTCATCTCCTCTCGCCTCTTGTCCGCTATATTCTTCATTGCTTCCATGGCGCAAGATTTCTCAAGGCGAGCGTGGATGATCTCTTTCACGTCCGCATGATGTTGCTTGACAACAACCACGTTCTCGGTGCGGAGGCGAGGAGGACGAGGGAGTAGCGGATTCAACTTACTACTAGAAAGGTGGGGCTGTGTGATTTGACGGCTCGTTACTGATTGAAAGGTGGGGCCTTGTGATTTGACTGCTCATTATAGTCATTATTACTGCGGCGCTACGACCGGGGTGAGTCTCCCCCTCCATGGTGTACAGGGCCTAAGCATGCCACATATGCAAAAAAATCTGATGTGACAAGGTAGGAGTAAAGAGAAGAGAGAGGAGTTTGGTAACCCCAGGAAGAACGAATGCGAAGCGCGTGGACCTATGCAAAACACTTAAATGAGAGAAGTTTACGCAACGCATGCAGGAGTTTAGTTGTCAAAGAAAGACTTAGCACCCTATCTAAGCACAGAGTACTATGCATAATTTGGTGCATGAAACGTCGATCTAGCTGGTGGCTGTCCCTCATCCTGCATCATATACTAGTATAGTTGTACTATGTATGTATTGTATTAGTACCACTATTCTTTCTTTTCTACTTTTGTAGTAACTCAGCCGACGCGCGTTCCATTCCGTGAGCGGCGTGCCGGACCGACCATGTAGGTGCGACGCGAACGCGAGGAGCGTGCTGTATATGTCCCACCTTTTTCTTTAATTTGAGCTTGTTAGTTTTGCTCCATGGCGCAATCCATTGATACTTACAAAACTATAGGCGAGGGCGGCGCAAGTTTCGCCTGGTGGGTTTGACAAAGAGGTGAGGAGGATGAGGGAGTAGCAGATTCAACTTACTGCGGGAAAGGTGGGGCTTTGTGATTTGACGGCTCATTACTGCTGGAGTGGGGCCTTGTGATTTGACTGCTCGTTATAGTCATTATTACTACGAGGGGTAAGTCTCCCCTTCCGTTCCCCACTCTAATCTGGTGCATGACACGTCGACCCGGATGCTGGCTGTCCCACATGTCAGCCAAAGGAGGTATAATTGTTGCCGACGACCTAAGAAGGAGCAAATAACCGTGCGGTATACTCTAGTTTTCCACTGGAGTACTAGCCCGACGCGGAGGAGTGCAAAACACGGCAGCCCAGTGCGATATGGCGATAAAAAATGATCTAGTTTGCTTGTGATCCCACGGCACCGCTCATCGTTAGCACTGTTTTAGTCGTGCCTCGTAGCCTAGTACAAACGAAATAATATGATGAGAATGGCAACGGATAATGATTGTCTTACCTATTCAGGATAATTTAGAAGGACACATGCGGAAACGCCCGAACGACACAATGGCAAAAGAAGAAGACACAGCGGCAAATGAAGAAGGAAGATTACCCGCAAAAAAAGGAAGACGCAGACAATGGTCTGGGTGCTGCTCTCTACTTAATGAAGGGTTGCTGGGCGCAGAGTTCTAACTGCTTCTTCATCGCCTCCACGACCTTCATCTCCTCTCGCCTCTCGTCCGCCATCTTCTTCATTGCTTCCATGGCATAGGATTTCTCGAGGCGAGCGTGGATGATCTCTTTCACGTCCGCATGATGTTGCTTAACAGCAGCCACGTTCTCGGTGTGGAGCTTTGCCATGTCATCCCTAAGTTCCCCGATGACGGCGGTTAGCATCTTCACCGAGGCACTGCTCTTCTTTCGCAGCTTCTCCCAGCCGGCGATCTCCTCCTTCAGCATGTCGAGCTCGTGGCAGAGCTTCGCTTTGTCCTCCCGAAGTTCCACGATTTCGCCGGTCGCCTTATCAACCGACGCATTGCACTCCTTCACCAGCTTCAGCAAGCCGGCGATCAACTCCTTCTGCTTGTTGAGCTGAGCGGGCATGTCGTCGCGGGCTAACGACTTCAGCATTGCCCGGTCGGCATGTTCGCCTCCACGGCAAATGCGCTTCTGAGAGCCCTCTCCTGCCCATGAGAGATCTTTCAAGGCCTCCATGGCGTGGCGGGCCCTCTCTTTTTTTTCCGCGGCCAAGGTTGTCGCTCCCTTGTTCTTTCTCGGCCCAGAGCTATTCCTACTGGTCATGGCAGACGCAAGGAACGACGAACAAGAAAGGCTTATGAGGAGGAATGTGCAGTAATATTCGAGTAGTTAGTTTCCCTTTTTATAACTTAGTACTAATATGCTGCAAAGTGGAAACATGTTTAGGTTAGATCGGTGTGAACAGGTTTGCAATTAATTATAGCATGGTACTTTGGAATGTGACGGGAAACTAGCTCGAAATTTATTGATGGTTTTGGAATGGCTTCCGATGAGTTCTCGTGACCAAGCATTCGAAAACTCGTGATAAATCAATGACCATCTTTTTCCAAATGACCAACTATTTTCATAGAAATACAACACATATAGATGGAGTATTTTCAGAGAAATACAATACATAGATGGAGTGATTGTCACGGTTGCAAACCGCCATGGCGCCGCGTGTTCACTGTAGCAGCAACTGAGCAGGTCAGTCCATCGGTGGTGGGGAAGGAGGGCAGGTCACCTCGCCTACAATGCATCCCCAGCGCCGCCGCCACCGCCGCCGCTGGTTGAGCGATTTGGCTTCTCCTACCGCCCATTTGAACAGTTGCACCGGCTTCTCATGCCATTCCGCAGGCATGCACATTCTCTCCTCCGCAGTCGACTCCGTGAATATGATCTCTGCCATTAGCCCCAGCTTGAAATCAACGCGACGCTGCCAGATGCTGACATCCCTCAGCATCTCACCCCTGAGATCGACATGCGCCTCTTCCTTGTGCTTCGCCAGGTTCAGCTCCTTCGAATTTGTCTCCAATCGATGCGACGCTTCCTCGATCTGATTTGCCCTTGCTGCCCACCACCTGAAACATAGCCCCGCATGTCCTCTGGCGCCACCGATCTGTGATTCCAGAGCAATGGATCCCCTCTAAAACACATGTGGGTTTCGCTCAAAGGCGGCAGTGCTGCGGGCCACAGGGAGACGGTAGCCCGCGGGATGCTGGGATCTAAGGGATTATCCATGGCGGAATCGGATGGTCGAGGCGGAGAGGCGAGCGTAGGCGGTGGGAGAGCCCTAGTAGGCGAGCGTAGTACTCCACTCCGTCCATTTTTAAATACAAAGGCCACCAACAGTAACCTAGGCAAAAATTGATGGTGTTGCCTCGTAGTACTAGCAACCCATGATTTAACTACTCGCATGCATGCAGTGGATGATAGTAATGTCATTCTCAACTACTACCTCTGTCTTGGTTTATTGGTCCTCATTGTATTTTGTACCAACTTTTGACCAAAGATTTAACTAAGAAAATATTAATGCATGTCATCAAAAATAATATCATCTCAAACTATGTTGAAATACGAATCCAATGATATAATTTTTGGTGACATGCATTAACATTTTATTAGTTAAATCTTTGGTCAAAATTTGACACAAAATACAATGAGGACCAATAAACCAGGATGGAGGTAGTAGTACTTCCTCCCTCACGAGGTCATGCCACTCAATTTGCATGCGCTGTATTAATTGACCATCCATTAAGTGAACGACTGTACACGCGTCAAATTATCACGTGGGGTGGCTCTTCGTACAAAAATGTGTTCCACCGTCTACCCGTGTGTGTGTGCGAGGGAATGAGTGCATGCGTGCACATCTTCTCTTCGTGCACGTACTCCACCAGTGTGTGTGGGGGAGAGAGAGCGTGGTATACATTGACCTAGAGAGAGATGGTGTGTCCCTGCAAAAAAGAGAGAGATGGTGTGTGTCGGAAAGAGTACCCGCGCGTGTGTGTGACAGTGTGAGAAAGGACGAGTGCATGCGTGCACCTCTCCTCTTTGTGTATGTACTAAACCTAGAGTACAAGTGTATGTGTGTGACATCGACCTATAGAGAGATGGTGTGTGCCAGAAGTCCCGAGAAAGTCATTAGTGTAGGTGTGTGCGTGGGTAGGAGGGAGAGAGATGATACTTATGTGTCAACGCAGTGCGTGTGAAAAAGAGGCTAGTCAATAGTTCGCCACGAGACTATTCCTGGCGAACGCCCCAATAACCGTAAGATCTGCATCCGACGGTGGAAGTTATTGGACGAAAACAACACTAAAAAAAGAAATGCCATGGCATTTCTTTTTACTAACACACCACGCCCCTCCCCTGCACATGAAACTGCGATGCGATCGTTCGCAACTGCCGATTTGCTAGAAATCCTGATAGGCCGGGCTTTTGGCGGTAGGCGGGGATCTTGGACTGTCGGTTTGCTCACATACGGCTGCACATGTGAGTGATGTACCAAGTCGATGCGCGTCCCTTCGGTGAGCGGCGGGCCGGACCGACCGTGTGTTGGTGCGACACAAAGCCGACAGGCTGTAAGTTTACCGCCTACTCCTTGACGAGATTGGTCGATAAATCCCGATTAAGAGCATGGTTAATAGTATAGCCAACAGCCGGCTATATGGAGTTGTCATGTCACTTATAGCCAACCTAATAGCCCACTCATACAATAGTTAGTCATACTAATATACTATAGTACCATTATATATGGCCCACCTCTTCCTCTCACAAAGAGTGTTGGAGCTCGTGCTACAGCCGGCTGTAAGTTAGTAGCGTGCTTCTCATCTCTCTCCTCTTCTCCTTCCTCCAACTAGGCAAAAATCAGATGTGGCATCTCTTATAGCCCACCTACGTCACTCTATTGTACTACTTGCTCTAAGAAAGGGTAGGGCGGCGTTTTTGCCGCGCGGGAGGTGTGGTAGTTTTTTTTTACAATGGGATGGACCCAGCACTGCAAAAGTCAAAGCGGTGGGCAGTACTACTACGCTTGTCGGAGGCGTACGTGGGCCCGCGTTCTCAGATGCATACGTGGCGGAGCCGGACGCCCGCCAACCTCTCGTAGCGATTGAGAGGAGCCCGCTGTTGGCTATTTTCTATATAATCTTTTTTTTGCGAATATATTTTCTATATAATCAGCTTTGAATTCAATCGTTCACGTGTGTACCCTGTTGTGTCTACAACATTCTTCTGGAACTAGGAGCACGTCACTATGATCAATCCACAGAAGAAGCTCGCAACAACCCCTCCCCCATGTGTCACGTGGCCTCATGGGTGCACCCACATCATTTTAATCATAATATATTGACTAAAAAAAGAGAGACATTTTGTAGCGTGCCATTGGAATTCTAACTTACGTGCTTTTGCACATACTGGAAGTACTAGTGCCACATCATCTAAAGCCTTTCTACACACGCACATTTCTTATACAAATGTGCTCCACCATGTACCCGCGCGTTTGTATGTGGGAACGAGTGCGTGCGTGCACCTCTTCTCTTTCGTACATAGTCTGTGTGTCTGAGAGAGAGATGGTGTGTGCAAGAAATCACAGGAGATTCATGAATTTGTGTGTGGGTGGGGGAGGGGGGAGGGAAATATAGATGGAGTATGTGTCAATGATGCAATTTGTGTGAAAGAGAGGCCTATATTATACATATATGTATGTGCATGCGGGTGATATATGAGAAGGGAGGGGAGGGGTCGTCTGTGCGATATATCGATAGAGACAGATGGAGGGAAGAACTCTACAAGCCTACAAGCACTGGGAGAGGGGGTGTTGGGAGATGGTGCGAGAGGCCAACTGGACGGAGACTCGGAAGGAGTGTACAAGTGCGAGATTGATATTTTAAGAGAGGGAGCGAGAACATGCGCGGTTGCGCACATCTAAGAGATGAAGCAGAAGGCATGGATGATGAGAGGTGAGATGATGGATAGACAAATGTGTGTGTGGTAGCTAGGCAGTCCTATCTAGAGAGGTAGATTGATCGATGTGTACGTGGGAAAAAGGGCGAGACCTGACTAGATATAGATCGATCGCTTTGTGTGGAAAATAGGGAAAGACCTAGCTATATATATACAAAGAGGAATATCGATCGGTGCGCATGCATGTGAGAGATAATTAAAGAAGGCCCGAAGTAATGAAGAGGGGGAGGTGTGTGTGTGGGTGGGTGGGTGAGAGAGTCCTACTAGTTAACTAGAGGTAATGTACAAGTGCGAGATCGATAATAAGAGATGAGGGGGCGAGAGCGCGCTCGCGCGCGCGCACGTGTGTGGGCTTGCGCGCCTCATAGCTGGGGCGTGAGGGATGGATGGTGTGAGGGGGAAGGGACTATGTGTACATGTGTGTGTGGTAGGCAGACCTGCTAGCTAGAAGGGGTATATCGATCTGTGTGTGTGTGTGGGAAAGAGAGGGCGATGGAGAGATCTACCTAGCTTGAGAGATCGTGGTAGACTGACCTGAAGAAAGATATTGTGTGTGTGTGCGATGGATAATACCGAGTGGGAGAGTGTGTGTGCATGCATGCATGAGAGAAAGTTAGTGGTACAACGATAAAGAGAAGACGATTGTGTTGTCGGTCCCATGGAACCCGGGGTATCCAGGCCCGTCTGCCTTCGGCCCAGGGCGCAACGCCTGGCATGGGCCCAGCAGGCTGTCACCACCGAACTTTCACCAAGAACCCTCCTGAGGCCCCCTCCTCAGGGAGTAGCAAGCAACGCTCAGCACCACCATCAACGGCCTCGTGAGGCCCTCTCACGAGGCGGTTTCCCGAAGTGACCTCGCGAGGCGGCTTCCCGAAGTGACCTCGCGAGGCGGCTTCCCGAGGTGGCCTCCCGAGGCCCCCTCCCACAGGCGACGAGACGAAGGCCATTCGGCGTGCCGCGCGGTCTGGAGCCCATCACGTGGGTGACGCGCGCGGCGACGAGCAGCAGCAGAGGCCGCGCCAGCAGGCGCGGATGAAGATGGTTTCCTCTTTCGTGTTAAGGGAGCAGGGCCAGCTATCTACTCTCCAAAGCAACCCCAAAGGTTGCCCGATCGGCGAAGGAAGACCAAGACGACGGGCGCGCAGGGCGGAGGTCATCACCGAGCCCACCGGCGCGTCATGGATCATGCTTTGGCAGGCGAAGACCACCTTTAGTCAGGATAGCCTGAGCGCCTGTCCCCTTTCAAAATCGCCAAGTGTGGCAACCCTTCCCGCCTAAGTTTCCAGGGGGAAGAGGACCAAGGCTGATACAAAAGGGGCAGTGCTGCCACTGTAGAGAGGGGTCGATTCCCTTGTCTTCAACCTTGTACGCGAGAACTCTCTTGCCCACAATAATCCCAACCAAGCAGGAGTAGGGTCTTACACCGCAAGGTGGCCCGAACCTGGGTAAACTGCTGAGTCCTCGCCGTCCCTCGCTAGCGCGCTCTCGCCGTAGCCTCGCCGTAGCTTAGCCGTGATAGGAGACGAAGCAGTAGAATGAGCTCACCCCAGTGTTCGAACCTTTGGGTCCCCGGAGCCCGACTTCCGACATTTGGCGCGCCAGGTTGGGGTGCACTACTGTTCTTCTGCTCCGCCCTCAGCTCCACGAACCCCATGGCCGACGCACGTCGCGAGCGCGCTGAGCGCAGGGCTGGCCGCGTGGCCCAGACAGAACCGGTGGCCCACGGCAACCGCCGCCACCACGACGCCGAGGCTGCTGCCGCCACCGACCCCGCTGCCCGTGAGCAGCAGGCCTCCTCCCTGCACCCCTCCGTGCAGGCAAACGACCACACCGCCACGGCCTCCTCCCTCGCCCGCCGCGGGCCACCGAACCCGCAGGCCGCGCTGCTCATGGCGCGTGAGCTGCTCCGCTACCGACTGGCTGACGCCGGCTACGACGCCTGGCTTGGCCACATCACGAGCTCGTCAACGCCGCCGGGGACGCTCCGGCGCTTTCCCACTCGTTTCGCCCTCCGCCGTCTCGCGCTGGCGACCTGGCACATGATGCTCCCCCTCCGCCTCCTCTGCGCGACGAGCGCGACGGGCCTCAGTGCAGCGCGCGGGTTCGTGAGCCGTCCCGTGGCGCATCCTCGCCATGCCAGGATGAGCCCAGTGGCCAGATCATCCGCCGCGCGCCCCCCGACGCGCGAGTGCTTCTCGAACGGCAGCGCCAGCGCCAGGACCAGGCCGTTTAGGACGTTACCGCGGCCGGGCGCCAAAACTGCGCCGCCCTCGCTGGCGGCGTCCCCTCAAGCGGCGTGGGCTGCCGTGCCTTCACCCACGAGCTGCGTCGCGTGGTTTGGCCCGCGAAGTTCAAGCCTGAGCTGCCTCCATGCTACGACGACACCCCCAACTCCACGGAGTTCCTCCAGCTCTACGCGCTGAGCGTCGAGGCGGCGAACGGCGACGACAAGGTCATGGCGAACTGGTTCCCCATGGCCCTCAAGGACGGCCCGCGCTCCTGGCTCATGAACCTCCCCGAGGATTCCATCTCATCATGGGCCGAGCTCTACAGCCAGTTCATCGCCAACTTCAAGGGCACGCAGGACCGCTCCCTCAGCATCAATGACCTGCGGCGTGTTTGACAGCGCCCAGACGAGACCCTCCGCAAGTACATCCAGCGCTTCAGTCAGGTGTGCAACAAGATCCCGCGCGCCTCTGACGTGGCCGTCATCTCTGCGTTCTCCACCGGCGTCACGGACGTCAAGATGCGCGAGAAGCTCGCCATTAACGGTGAGCTCGACTCCGTGCTCGAGCTGCTCGACCTCGCCGACAAGTGCGCCAAGGCTGAAGAAGGCCGCCTCTTCGTCCACAACGACCCCGACACGGCGCTTGACACCGCCAAGGCCAAGAGCAAGGACGTCAAGCGCAAAGGCCTTGCCGTGCTTGCGGCGGAGCCCGAGCAGAAGCGCGGCCGCGACCTCGACGAGCCCAGAAAGGACAACCGGCCACTCTGCGCTTTTCACAACGTCCGCTCCCACAGCACCGAAGACTGTCATGAGCTCAAGCTGCTCCGCGACGAGCGCCAGGGCTGTCGGGACGACCGCAATGGCCGCGGCTCCGGCCGCGAAGGTGGCCGCAGCAGCAACTGCTGGGACAGCCGCAACGGTAATGGCAACTACCGCCAGGGCTGGCGCGATCAACCTCGTGAGGCCGCCTGGCGCGATCAGCCTCGTGAGGCTGCTTGGCGCGACCAGACTCGTGAGGCGAATCCTCAGGCCAATGCCGCTCTTCCGCCGCTGCCACCGCCACCCCGAAGGAACGACGTCAACCAGCCTGACGAGGGCGCTGGGGGCTACCAGGAGCCTCGCGCGGTTGCCTGCATCCTCTTCGGGTCCCAGGCCCCCGCGTCCATCCGCCACTTCAAGCAACTCTCTCGCGAGGTGTACGCCGCCCTCCCGAGGCCTGAGGTCGCGCGGCCCGCTCAAGTGGTCGCAGTACGCCATCACCTTCGACTCCAAGGACCACCCCAAGTCCACGGCCTCTGCAGGCGCGCTCCCCATGCTGTGCACTCCCACCATCAGCAACGTCGCGGTCACCAAGACCCTCATCGACGGGGGTGCCGGCCTCAACGTACTCTCCATCGAGACCTTCGAGACACTCCAGGTGCCCTACGACCAGTTGATGCCGACCAGGCCCTTCTCCGGAGTGACCGATGGCTCCACCATCCCGCTGGGGCAGGTGCCCCTCCCCGTCACCTTCGGCACCCGCAAGAAATACCACACCGAGCTCATCGACTTCGACGTGGCGCACATCGGCCTGCCTTACAACGCCATTTTGGGCTACCCGGCTCTCACCAAGTTCATGGCGGCTACTCATCATGCCTACAACGTCCTCAAGATGCCCGGCAGCAGCGGCATCATCACCGTCGCCTGCGATGAAAAAGACGCGGCCAGCACCCTCGAGCGTGCCTACAAGGCTGGCGCTGTCGCGCACCCGGCCGACGAGGACGCGGCTGAGCCTTCAGAGGCCGTGCCCGCGAAGAAGAAGCAACTGTTCTCTCAGGACCGCGCCGAGACGAAGAAGGTGTTGGTGGACGGCAACGGCTCCGGCCCTGCCTTCACCATCGGCACCGGCCGCCCTCCCGCATAGGAAAGCGTGCTCGTCACCTTCCTTCGGGCAAACTCGGATGTTTTTGCCTGGAAAGCATCGGACTTGTCCGGTGTGCCGAGGGAGGTGATCGAGCACCACTTAGCGGTGTCTCCCAATGCGCGCCCGGTCAAGCAGAAAGCACAACACCAGGTGCCAGAGAAGCAAGAGTTCATCGTCAAGGAAGTCCAGAAGCTCCAGGAAGCCGGAGTCGTTCGTGAGGTGCGCCATCCCGAATGGCTCGCCAACCCAGTCGTCGTCCCCAAGAAGGGTGGCAAGGAGCGCATGCGCGTCGACTTCACCAGCCTCAACAAGTCCTGCCCTCAAGATCTCTTCCAGCTGCCTCGGATTGGCCAGGGCGTTGGCCCCACCGTCGGCGGCATGCGCATGCCTTTCGGGCCGAGGAACGTCTGCGCCTCCTTCCAGAGGCTGGCGCTCTTCGCGCCAGGGCCTCGTGAGCCTCCAGCTCCTTGCGAGCTCCCAGCGCCTCGCGAGCCCCTGGCCCCGGAGGAGCGGACTCCCTTAGCGCGTCTCGCCAAGCGGTCTGACGACACTTCAGCGCGGTCCTACCAGGAGCGCTCGACGCGTCGCCTTGCGCGGCCCGCGCTCCTTCTCAGCGCGCCTCCCGTACCTCGTTCCCGGAACTCTTCCGCCAAGGTGATTTTGTTTAAATACGGCTGAGGGCGCCCCACGGGCTGCACCAACCTCAAGCTGATCCGTGCCGGACACGACAGCCTAGCCCCTATCCTTTTGGTTGTGTAATGAATTTTGCTGATTTTACCTCGATGAGCTATGTTACCTCCTTAATTGCCTGTTAAGCTCGATGCCGACCGGAGAGCGCCACACGCTCGCGACCCCTCCCCTGACGGACTCCGTGAGCGGGGGCTAGGCACGGTGCCTGTGCTCGGGTCCGTCCCTGCAGTGCTGCCAAATCCAAGCGACTGAGCTCTGTCTCGCGGGCCTGCTCCCGTGCACGTCACCTCACCAAGGTCCTTGGTGCCTTATCTCCTCACGCAACGGCCACGGGTGAGTTAGCGAGCGCGTGCCGCTCCCCCCATTGTGAAATCTGTCAACATGCAGTCCCTCAGGAGGCGAGCTGCGTGAGGACCTCGCGGGCGGCCTCTCGCGAGCCGGCCTCGCGAGGCGGAGACTCTTCGAACGCCGCTCTCATGAGCACCCCTCGTGCGCACGCCTCGCGGGCTGCGCGGGCTCCTCATGAGCAGTGGCTCGCCCGACACCGCTCTCCGCCAAAAGCTAAGTCTGACTACCTCGCGAGACGCCCTTACCATCACTCAAGCTCTCTCCCCTCGCGATCCCGCTGGGTGCTAGCGTTTTTTCATCTGCATAAGCCGCTTGCACGCCAAAGGGGGGCTTCCTGAGCATCGCGCCTCAGGAGCCCTCACTAGCTCACGGTGCCCCTAACCTCCTGGCCTTGTCCCGGCATCGCGATCGGACATACCAGAGGCGGCTGAGGCTCACTCGGGGGCTGGGTCCTGACAGCGTAGAGCGCCGAGGCGAACAAAGAAGAAAGACCAGCCTCACGAGAGGACCTCGGGAGAGAATGCATACATCCCCATGTCACAAAAGCATTAAGTTAAACATAAGAAGATACTGTTTCACGCCCCCGCGGGGTAACATCGGTTCAATGCAGGAAAATGAAAAGAAAGAAGGGGCCTAGGCGAGGCGCCGTCGCCCTCAAGACTCCAGCGCAGGGTGCCGCGCGCATCCCCAAGCAGGCGCTACGGGCACGAGCGGCTCCGTCACCGTGCGCACGATGCCATCGTCATCGGCTCCGGAGCCCTCGCTGCACGTGCCTAGTCGGAGTCCTCGTCCTCGCTCTTGATGCGGGGGGAGCCGCCGTCGCTTCCGCCCCCGCCGGAGGGGGCGGCACCGTCGGAGGAGCCGTCCTTGCTGGAGGAGCCGCTGTAGCTGTCCTCGCTCTCCGCACAGCACTCCAGGCGGCTACCGGAGAGCCCGAAGATTTTCACGAAGAGTGTGGCGGCCCCGTCGTACTTGAACTGGAGGACGTGCCCCCGATTCAGTCCGCGGGCGAGGGCGAACGACTTCCACCCCTGCCTTAGGAACATGAAGCCGGAGGAGGTGAGCTCCGTCGCCACCCAGGAGGGGCCGTTGCAGTAGCCGTCGGCCTGCACCCACAGGCCCAAGGGCGCGCGGCCCGCCATCACTGCCGCGAAAGAGTTCGGGAGCCGGAGCCAGCTGCAGGGGCTGCGGTGCATTTTCACAATGAACTCATGCGCCGCCTCCGCCGAGTGGCTCCCCGCCTGGGGCGGAAGCGCAGCCGCTCCGCCTCGGCCCCGCGCGCCTCGCCCTACGCGCCCACGAGTGGCGCCCCTTCCACGATTGCTGGGCCCGGCGCCGGCAGCCGTCGGGGAGCGCCCGCGCCCCTGGGGCGGAACCTGGGATCCGGCCGCAGAAGCACGGCCGCGCCCTCTCCCCCTCGCCATCTCTTCGGCAGCTCTAGCAAGGAGGCAGAGGTGGCTGGAGGAAGGAGAAGATGGGTGGATGACTCCGGTTATCCTCTCCCCCTCTTTATACTCGGCGCGGATCCCCCCTCGTTGCTCCGCCTTCTCCGGCGTTGGGGATTGAAGCAACAATGACGTAAGAAGGAAGGCAATGAGGGCTTCGCGCCGCCCGCGCCAGGATTTATGTCAGCGCGGCAGTTCCCGAGGCGTTGTGGGGAAGTGGGGGCGTCCCCCGTCACATCGTGCGCCACGCGTCGCGCCTAGCCGCAGGCGGTTAGGGCCCGCGCCGTTTCGCCCCCCCCCCCGATAGGCGAGAACGTGCGCGCCGCGGGCCCGGGGGCTACTGTCGGGCCCATGGAACCGGGGGTATCTAGGCCCGTCTGCCATCGGCCCAGGACGCAACGCCTGGCATGGGCCCAGCATTTTGTCACCACCGAACTTTTACCAAGACCCCTCAATGAGGCCCTGGCCTCCTGAGGCCCCCTCCTCAGGGAGTAGCAAGCAACGCTCAGCACCACCATCAACGGCCTCGCGAGGCCTTCTCATGAGGCGGTTTCCCGAAGTGACCTCGCGAGGCGGCTTCCCGAAGTGACCTCGCGAGGCGGCTTCCCGAGGTGGCCTCCCGAGGCCCCCTCCCGCAGGCGACGAGACAAAGTTAGTGGGTGACGCGCGCGGCGACGAGCAGCAGCAGAGGCCGCGCCAGTAGGCGCAGATGAAGATGGTTTCCTCTTTCGTGTTAAGGGAGCAGGGCCAGCTATCTACTCTCCAAAGCAACCCCAAAGGTTGCCCGATCGGCGGAGGAAGACCAAGACGACGGGCACACAGGGCGGAGGTCATCACCGAGCCCACTGGCGCGTCATGGATCATGCTTTGGCAGGCGAAGACCACCTTTAGTCAGGATAGCCTGAGCGCTTGTCCCCTTTCAAAATCGCCAAGTGTGGCATCCCTTCCCGCCTAAGTTTCCAGGGGGAAGAGGACTAAGGCTGATACAAAAGGGGCAGTGTTGCCAGTGTAGAGAGGGGTCGATTCCCTTGTCTTCAACCTTGTACGCGAGAACTCTCTTGCCCACAATAATCCCAACCAAGCAGGAGTAGGGTCTTACACCGCAAGGTGGCCTGAACCTGGGTAAACTGCTGAGTCCTCGCCGTCCCTCGCTAGCGCGCTCTCGCCGTAGCCTCGCCGTCCCTTAGCCGTGATAGGAGACGGAGCAGTAGAACGAGCTCACCCCAGTGTTCGAACCTTTGGGTCCTCGGAGCCCGACTTCCGACATGTGTGGGTGCAAAAGACTTGGTGAGATCATAATCAATATAAAAGTGAATTCAAATATTTGAATAAGAGATCATGATGTTTGAAACCCATGCATGCATGATATAATGGAGATATGCGGTGTGGTTTTGAATCGAGCATGCTATACTATATACACATCGAACAAGGCCAAATTGATTTGAATTTGATATACCATTGGTAGGCATCGTTTGACCACATTTCATCCATGCATGGACAAAACTATTTAAATTGGAGATAATGGGTGGCTTTGGCAGCTAACATCTAAATGTTGTGTGTGTGTTGTGTATTAAACACATTATACATATCAAACATCGTTTAGATTCCGAACATCTAGCTAGAGCAGACATGTACTACGATTTGAATTCAACATAAAATGGATACACATATTTGAATTCGAGATCATATGGTACATGTAGTTCATATTAAAATGGGAATTTGGTACTATATTCATGTCATGTGTTGTGAAGATAATATTTAGATGATGGTATAACTAACCTGACAACAATCCCATTCAAATACGGAAAATGGCCTCAATTCTAGTCCATACGCTAGACGGTACAAATTGTTTTTTCTTGTTGTTGAGGGAAGTATGAATTGATATGGCACCGTACACGGTAAGCTTGTTCTCCCGAATTTTTAAGTTGTTCATTGTTGTTTTTGAATGGCATTTGTAGTAATTCATATAGTAAAATGGGACATGACTGTCTCTTGTGTGGTGCGAATTGTTTTTTTTTACACGTTAAGCTTGTTCTCCCGAAATTTCAAGCCACGCCTTGTTATCCCGAAATTTCAAGCTATCTCTTTTGTCTCTTGTGCTGCGAAACTCCCGCCCCTTCAACCCGCGCTTTGTTATCCCAAAATTTAAACGCGCGCGAAAACTCCCCCCTCCTCCGAAATCGGTCGCGCCGCCCCGACACGTGAAATCCCCCTTCTATCCCTCAGCCGAAAATCCCGCCTCGACGTCCCATTGTCCAAACGGGTAGGGGTACTTTCATAACTTATCCCACATTTCGGACAAGCGCGTCCCTTAGCCATGGTTCCCCCCACCCACCCCCTCCGCCCCCCATTTGTACACCGAGGCCGCCAAAACCCGCGAAACTTCACGCTCCTCCGTCCGCCACCCGACCGCCGCCCAGCCGGAGCCTCTTCCCCGACGACATCGTCTGCCGCAACAGCTCGATGTCCCTCATCCACCGCACCGGATGAGGATCCGTCATCGATCTCGTCATCCCGCCGGTTCAGCCGCCCCGTCCTCCACCTCCAAGGAGCTGCCCCGACGTTCGCCTCATCTATCGCGCCACCTCCATTCCCACAGCGCCGTCTTCTCCTACACCACCGGAACCGCAACACCATCACCAATTCCTCGGATGAAGCTGAGGCCTAGTCGGCGCCACCAAAGAGGTTCTACACTAATCGCTGCATTTTCTCCTTTATTTGATTTCACGGTGCTGCTGCTGCTCGATCCCGAGCCGCCATGGCGCGGCTCCATCGACGGCGGGGTCACCAGCCACTTCCTCCACCGCGTCTCTCTACCATGCCATTGCTCCCTCGGCAGCGACGGCCACATCAGCAAGAGCTGCTGCTGTTGTGGCTCCGGCTGTCGCTAGCCGTGCTGCTGCTGCTCCGGCTCTCGCTCGCGTCGCTGCTCTACTCTTGCTCTTGCTCGCGCTGCTGCTCAACTCTTGCTCTTGCTCGCACTGCTGCTCTACTCTTGCTCGCACTGCTGCTGCACGAGCAGCAGCTCCGGCACTTGCTCGCGCTCCTGCTGCTGCTACGACTCTCGCACGCGCTGATGCTCCGGGCGCTGCTACTACTGCACGACCAGCTGCCCCGGCTGCTCTCTCGTAGTACGTTCCCTGCTAGAGCGGCTGCCGATTTAGATCACTGCTTCTCTGTCACTAATGCTCAAGCGGCCAAAACGGCTAGTGCATTGCTTCTCTGCTACTACTGTGTTCAGTTCCAACAGTAAAATTTAGTTTCGACAGCAAAATTCAGTTTCGAGAGTACATTTCATTTTCGACAGTAAAATTCAATTTTGACAGTTAAATTCAGTTTCGACAGTTAAGTTCAGAGACGAGCGGCTGATGTCTTTTAAATCTAGCACTTTTTGGTGATGTATTTTACATCATCTATTGGAGATGCTATTAGAATCCCACTTCAGGTTAACGTTGTCTCTCTTGTCCTGCTTCAGCCTCGCCGTCGTACACCTCACCAGAGCTGCTCCAACGACAAAACCGTCCATCACAGCGGAGCAGTACCCTCGGCTCCATCTGCAGACGCCTAAGATCTTCTTCCCCGCCTCCGACAGCCACATCAGCAGCAGCATTCTCAGCGACCAACCCAATGATGCTGAGATCGACATGGCTTCGCCAAAGAGGTTGTACACTTGTTGCATCGCTTTTTTATTCTACATGTAATTTATATTGTCCACTGAGCACACATAGTAATGAGAAATACGAATAGTTTCTCCTATATGACAAGCAGTGAGGTACTAGGCAAGTTAGCTATCCGTGATGGACTCTCTCGAAAGCCATCATTATTTATTTCTGCGCGTTGGAGCTGTGCATGTGTAGATGGGCCTGGGAGTTGAGCTAGTAGGGCATTGGGCTGGGTCCAAAGTAGTAGAAGTAGTACAAAAACATTTTTGGAGTGTAGGCTTTTGCCTGTTCAAGCCTGCCTACTAGAATGGCCACTAGTTGAAAGGAAAAGTGAAGGAAAGACATAGGAATTGGAAAGTTTCCTATGATGCTACTATTCATGCATTTGGTTCAAAGGAATGGAGCATGGGAAAAGTGTAGAATTTTTTCCTTTAGTGTCTCTTTCAAAGAAAAACCATAAGAATTTTAATATCCACTCGGCCCTCCTTTTCAAATTCCTATTCATGAAGAACAAGACTAAGTCATAGTAGCATAATCGCATTATAACTGTACATTTTCATATGGTTTGACTTTAATATAACCATGCTTCTTTGCATTTCTGTGATCTTCCAATTCCTGTGAACCAAACACCCACATTGACAGAAATCCAGTGTTAGCAAATGTTGTGTTTTGCACGTGCATTCCTATCCTATTCCTGTGTATTTCCTATCCATGCGTTGTTAGAATCATCTAATTAAAACGAGCCTTTACATAATTATACTTCTGATACAGATAGGTGTCAAAGAAAACTTTGTGTGGTTTGTCCCGCTCCTGCCGCGCCATCGTCCGCCCCAGCTGAGCTGCTCCAATGACAGAAGCATCCACCGCAGCAGAGATCCCCCCTCCAAACCGTCTTTCGCCGCCTCATATCTTCTTCCCCGCTGCCGGCAGCCACCACCACTGCATTACCATCATCAACTGAGGAGATGACATTGAGGACTCCAGGGGTCCGCAAGAGAGGTTGCACTCTTTCATGTCTGCTTACGTTATGCATCGCTTAATATTACCTTCTACTTTATCGTCATGTTCACCTCTTAGACTCCGAGTCAGGTCCAAACTAATAATCAAATGTGAGTTTTTAAATGGTTGTGGGGTACAAATCGGGGCAGCAACGAATAGTATCTCTGTCTACTATCTGCTTAATCTCGGGTGTCTACTTTGTGTTTCATGTTGGGTGGGAAACAAACTGTAAAGGAGCCATTACCTGTATTTTTTAACTGAAGCTATTATCTGCCTGCTATCATTGGTTTGGGTCTATCTACTGGTTGCTACCATCACTCTGGATTTCTGCTTGCATTCCTTAGATAATCTCACTATGTTTTATTCCTATGCATGTCAGTTATTGTACACAATGGTACTGAACATGTAGAGCAAAACAGAAGAGCCTTGCGTGGCAATATAATGTCATGCAGACGTCGCTCCATGGTGGCCTTAATGGCAGCCCCCATTCCAGATTGTAATCAAGAGGAAGATAATTGTTCAGAGGGGGATTCAGGGGGAGCAGACCACTCCTATTTACCCCCTGAGGTCTTTGCTCTCACTTGGCATGCTGATGTTGGTCATATCATGCATATGGCGCCTTGCATTGCATACTTTACACATCATATATGTCATCTGCTTAGTTTAGACATGTTTTGTGTGAATGCCATATGTTTAGTTTCTATGTCATATATGTGAATTATGCAATGCCATCTTGTTTAGCCAGTCATCATATATGTGAATTATATCATGCCATCCTTTTTGTTCATTACGTATTGCATTTGCAACAATGTTAGTACATTCAACTACTCTTCCTGTGCATCAGCCATTTGAAACGGTGATGGAAAAATCTGGAGTGAAAACAAGGTCTTCTGAGCAGACAGTGCTATCTGACAAAGTGCATATCTTGCCGGTTACAGATAGCTCCTCAGAGGAGGATTCAGAGACAGATGACCAGTCGTATTTCACCCCAAGGTGTATGCTCTAACTTGGTAGGGTTATATTGCTCATATCATGCATATGGTGTCTTGCATTGCTATGTCATTTGCTTAGTTTAGACATGCTTTGTGTGAATGCCACATGTTTAGTGTCTAATTACCATAAATGTGAATTATGCAATGCCATCTTGTTGCAAGGCATTATATATGTGAATTATGCAATGCCATGCTATTTAGCCAGGCATCATATGTGTGAATTATATCATGCCATCCTTTTATTGTATAACGTATTCCATTTGTCGACAATGTTTGTTTATTCAACTACTCTTCCTGTGCATCAGCCATTTGAATCGGTGATGGAAAAATCTGGAGTGAAAACAAGGTCTTCTGAGCAGACAATGCTACCTGCTGAAGCAGCAGATATCTTGCTGGTTACAGATAGCTCCTAAGAGGAGGATTCAGAGACAAATGACCAGTCCTATTTTCCCCCTGAGGTGTATGCTCAAACTTGGCAGGGTTATATTACTCATATCATGCATATGTTTTTTTGCATTGCTTAGTTTAGTCATCATATACACAATATTGAATGCCGTCTGCTTAGTTTAGACATCATATATGCGATTGCCATCTGCATACTTGCTTAGTATATAAATCATATATTTGAATTATATCATGCCATCATGTTTACATAGACAGCATGTATGTGAGTTATGGCATGCCAACCTATTTAATAAAGACATCATGTAGTTATATCATCTCATCCTGTTTACATAGTCATCTTATTTTGAATTATGTCATTCTATCCATGAATTATATCATGCCATCATGTTTCCATAGACAACATGTATGTGAATTATGGCATGCCAACCTATTTAATAAAGACATCATATCTGAATTATGTCATTCTATCCGGTTTAGTTAGCCATCATATATGTGAAATTGTGTCATTCTATCTTGTTTAGTTAGCCATCATATATGTGAAATTGTTTCATGCTATCCTGTTTGGTTAGACAACATATATGTGAATTATATCATGCCCTCTTTTATTCCCCACTATCCATTGCACCTGTCTATCATACAATGTCTGTACATTCAGTTACTTTTCTTGTTTATCAGCCATTTGAATTGGAGGGGGTGATGGCAGTATCTAAGGGAGTAAAAACACGGTCTTCAGAAAAGACAGTGCTACCTGTCGATGCAGATAGAACCACGGCTGTACTTGCCCAAGAACCAGCCCCACCACACATAACCCAGACTCTCGCAGATTGTACCCCTACCCAGTTGGACAGAGAACCAGCTACACCCCATCTAACCCCAACCCCAGCAGATAGTAACCCAGTTCCACTTGACACAGCACCATCTCCACCACAGAGCTCCCAAACACGAGCAGTTAATAAGGCAACTGCAGTGCCCAAAGCACGAGGACCAGCACTGCGAACCCCAACTCAACGCTTCCAGCAGAAGAACAGTTGTTCTCAGGTCAGATTCGGCAGCTATTGTGTATACTCCTTTGCTCTAGCATCACTGTATTTACTCATACCAACTATTTCAAATTTGAAGGATCCAATTGAAACTCTAATGGCACAACAGGTATGTTTTAAACCTGTTTCTTTAACTGGTTTGCATTTGTAACTTCTTGCTCTATGTTGATTTCAGTTTCAATTGCATAAACAGTTATGTTCTCATGTCATGCACATTACAAGTGTTGTTAGTTTCCCACATTTATATTCAGTCTATGCCGCTTTGTCTTAAACATATATGATTTGAACTGCATCTCTATCTTGATTTGGCAACATAAACTAGGATGATATAGACAATACAGTGACCATAGTACATAAATATATGTTTGTTTCATGATGTTATCCTGTCAACATTACTAATGAAATGGTTTACCAAAATGAGTTTCATATACTACATGCTAAACCTGTGATGTGTCTGCTTGTTCCTCTTTTAGAATGCCGGCGGAATATTGGAGAAGAGTGCCCCATTATGCAACGGTAAAGGAAGTAATGCAGACAAGGTTCAAGATAGTGAGACAACCCTGTTGGTCTCCAAGAAAGCTGATAAAAACTATCTTCAAGACAGTGAGACAACCCCAAAGTGCTGCCTTGATGTAGTGTTCGAGTTACTGGCCACTACCACTGGCACAACCTCTTCGAACTCGCTGCCTGAATCAGTTCGGCTTCTTGAGTCTCAATTGCAAGTTGAAAGACAACGATCAGCTGTGCTATGACAAGAAGCCGAAGGACTGAGGAATTCCCTGCAGAATTCAGATGAATAATTTCTGGAGAAACATCAAGAGTTGGAGGATTTTAGCGCCAAACAAGAGAAAGCTAATAAGCTCGCTAAGCTTCTTGCTAGCATGGTGGGTGCCCAGGGTATCGTTTCTTGAGCTCTTCTGAAATGGTTTCAATTCTGGACTTGTTTTGCTGCCGCATTTATTTGCACTGGTGGCCAATTTAGACGCCCAGTGTATGTAATATGCTGCTTTGTTCCCTAATATTTGCACTGGTAGCAAACTTTGATGCCCAGTGGATGTAATCTGTGTAATCGCCGTAATAGCCTAGCGTTAGTTGCTTTCTTCTTTATTTACTTATAGTGTTGTTTATTTGTTTGCTTGTAGTCACTGCAATTCTTTTTCCTCGGTTTGCTAGTGGCCGCAGTAACAATGGGCCACATACGGGCTGTGGTAACTATGGGCCTCCTACGGGCCGTAGGATCCATGGGCCTCCTAAGGGCCGTAGGATCCATGGGCCTCGTACGCGCCGTAGGATCCATGGGCCATACTGTTCGTGGGCCAAAACAGGACCGCCATATGGACCGTTAACGGGCCTGAATCATAACCTTCCGTTTATGGGCCCAGACCATAACGGGCCGTTAACAAGTCAGAAGACAGCACAGGCTTAATTTTATTAAGATGCATGACGGGTCGTTAATGGGCCGGATTACAGGACAGGATGAAAACGGCCCAACTGTTAACGGGCCACAAACGGACCGATTGTTACCACGGGCTGAATTTGGCCCATTAGCATAACAGGCCAGTAACGGACCGTAAGTAATCAAGGGCCGGAAATGAGCTCAAGACTTTATGGGCCCTTAGAAGGCCGAAAGAGAGCATGGTCTGGAAACGGCCCAGCTGAATCATGGGCCGTTAATGGGCTCAAAGATATTTACTGTTCATGATGGACCTGATTCACAACGGGCCGTCAATGGGCCCAGAGATGTGAAAGGCCTGATATGGGCCGAAAGACTTCATAGGCCATAGATGGGCCGAAAGTGACACCGGGATGGAATCATATGGGACGGCCCACATGACACTACTGGGCCGAAATTGAAAAGCCATAACGAGCCGTGAGTACCCGGGCCGTACATGGGATGTATGCGAGCATGCCGTTAACATGCTTTCCATGGGCTGGCCCGTTAACTTTTGACCAAGTCAAACGGGTCGGCCTTTATAACCTAAATGGGCCACTGTTGGGCCGTGCCACGTGTCACTATTCCATAGGCGCGTCTCGTCTAGTGAATGGACGCCATCTGTCATAACGCCGACCAGACATGTGGATCAGCTGGCCAATGAGAATTTTACACGTGGAAAATCCCCATTGGTCAGGGCTGTTAACGGGTTATCGGATCCAAACTGGAACCCGATAGCTTAACGACGACCCGTTACGGTGGATGCCACATGTCAGTTACCCTTGACAAAAACACTTCCATGACGCGGTATTTATCGTCATGGAAGTGGACACTTCCATGATGATAATTTCAGTATTGTCATGGAACACTTCTACAACAGCACAGGTATGACTATCTTGATTCTGTCATAAAATTGTCATGGATGTACATGCATGATAGAAAATGTGACCTACTGTGACAAAGACGTATCATCACGGAAGTGTTTTTTTGTAGTGTTTGGATTTGAGAAAACTTGATGTATGTCTTGCATGTGGATACCCATGGTGACAATGGGGTATTCTATTGAGTCACTTGATGTATGTTTTGGTAATCAACTTGCGGATTCCTGTGATCTTGGGGTAATCTAGGCACATAGGTTGATACACGTTTTCATCCTCCTTTCTCCGATAGAAACTTTGGGGTACTCTTTGAAGTTCTTTGTGTGGATTGAATATTATGAATCTGAGATTGTTTGATGCATATCGAATAATTAACTCACGGATACTTGTGGTGACATTGGAGTATCCAGGTGACATTAGAGTTAATTGATGCGTATCATATGGTGTTATTTTAGTACGAACTCTAGGGCTGTTTGTGACACTTATAGGCATGGCTCAATAGATTGATCAAAAAGATAACTTTGAGGTGGTTTCATACCCTACAACAATTTCGTCTTATGTTCTCCACTAGATAAGAACTTTGGAGTGATTCTTTGTTGCATGTTGAGGGAGTGTTATATGATTGAATTATGTTAGCATTGTTGAGAGATTGCACTAGTGAAAGTATGAACCCTAGGCCTTGTTTCCAAGCATTGCAATACCGTTTGTGCTCACTTTTATCACTTTCTACCTTGCTGTTTTTATTTATTCAGATTACAAAAACCTATATCTACTATCCATACTACACTTGTATCACCATATCTCTTCGCCGAACTAGTGCACCTATACAATTTACCATTGTATTGGGTGTGTTGGGGACACAAGAGATTGCTTGTATTTGATTGTAGGGTTGTTTGAGAGAGACCATCTTCATCCTACACCTCCCACGGATTGATTAACCTTAGGTCATCCATTTGAGGGAAATTTGCTACTGTCCTACAAAACTCTGCACTTGGAGGCCCAACAACGTCTACAAGAATAAAATTGCATAGTAGACATTAAGCTCTTTTCTGGCGCCGTTGCCGGGGAGGTGAGTGCTTGAAGGTATATCTTTAGATCTTGCAATTGAATCTTTTAGTTTCTTGTTTTATCACTAGTTTGGTTTATAAAAGAAAACTACAAAAAAATGGAATTGAGGTTGCCTCAAATACTTCATTTGTATAATGTCTTCCTTGAAAATGATGGATCGGAAAATTATGCTAAAGTGTTAGAAGAATAATTTAATAAAATGTTTAGCATAAATTCTTTGAATGATAAGCATGATTGCAATGTTGTTAGTATGCTTTCTATGAATATCCATGACGCTAATGATATGCAAAGATACAAACTTGGGGATGCTATGTTTGATAAAGATGATATTTTTAGTCCCCCAAGTTTTGATCAGCAAATTTATTATGATGATAGCATGCCTCCTATTTATGATGATTATATTGATGAAAGTGGGTTTGGAAGAGTGTCAACTCTAGGTACTAGTGATCCCACTATTTTGGAGGGTGTTGAATCTTATTGTAATAATTATGAAAGTGGATTTGGAGAGGTCATGACTTTATTTAATGATGATTCCACTATTTTGGAAGAGGTTTCAATTTATTATGACAATAAAGTTGCTATCTATGATGATTATGGTGATGACATGTATGCTATAAAGAGTAATGATAACCATCAAACTTGTCATCATGATTTTAATGTTCAATTTGGTTATGCCAATCAAGCATTACATGATAGTTATTTCATTGAGTTTGATCCCACTATTATGAGTGAGAAGAAATTTGCTTATGTGGAGAGTTATAAAAATTCTATGCTTGTGGATCATGAAAAGAATGCTTTATGTGATAGCTATATTTTTGAATTTGTTCATGATGCTATTGAAAATTATTATAAGAGAGGGAGATAGGCTTATATATATTTCAACAACATCAAGTTTCCTCTCTTTATGTTGAAAATTTTGAAGTCATGCTTGTTTTGCCTTCCTATGCTAGTTGGTTCTTGCTCCCATAAATTGTTTGCTCACAAAATACCTATTCATAGGAAGTGGGTTAGGCTTAAATGTGCTAGTCATATGCTTGATGATGCTCCCGTTATTTTTCAATTCTTTACTTGTATGTGAGCATCATTGAAATCATCATGCCTAGCTAAAAAGGCATGAAAGAAAAGCGCTTGTTGGGAGACAACCCAACATTTATACCTACTGTTTTTATGTGTACACATGATTAAGCTACTGTAGTAATCATGTTTTATATGTTTTCCTTCAATAATGTGCCAAGTAAAGCCTTTGGGATAGTGTGGATACTTGTTGATTTGATTCTGTGCAAAAACAGAAACTTTTGCGTCCAGTGCTGGAATTTCTGTTCTGTACTGGAGCGTGATAAAATTATGAAATTTTACACAATATTGGGTTACAAATAGTTTATGTTTTCTTAATTTTTTAGAATTGTTGGAGGTATAGAAGTATACCTTTTAATTCGCTCAATACATCATGTTCTGTTTTTGACAGATTCTGTTTTTATTGCATAGTTCGCTTGTTTAGTGTTTCCATAGCTTATGTTGAGTAATATAAATTGTGGAAATGATATAATACAGTAGGCATTATGTGAAAACAATTATGAATCTTTTCTTGACAGTACCTAAGTGGATGATTTATTTGTATTGTACTAACCTATCTCATGGAGTTCCGTTAAGTTTTATGTGATTGAAGTTTTCAAGTTTTGGGTGAGATAACGATATGAGGAGAATAAGGAGAGGAAAGACCCTAAGCTTGGGGATGCCCACATGATTATGCTAAGTCACTTTTGTCGGGCCCGTGGAACCCGAGGTATCCAGGCCCATCTGCCTTCGGCCCAGGGCGCAACGCCTGGCATGGACCCAGCAGGCCGTCACCACCGAGCATCTCACCAAGACCCCTCATGAGGCCCTGGCCTCCTGAGGCCCCCTTCTCAGGAAGCGGCGAGTAATCCTCAGCACCACCATCAACGGCCTCACGAGGCCCTCTCACGAGGCGGCTTCCCGAAGTGACCTCGCGGGGCGGCTTCCCGAGGTGGCCTCCCGAGGCCCCCTCCTGCAGGCGCTCGAGACGAAGGCCGTTCGGCCTGCCGCGCGGTCTGGAGCCCATCACGTGGGTGACGCGCGCGGCGACAAGCAGCAGCGGAGGCCGCGCCAGCAGGCGCGGATGAAGATGGTTTCCTCCTTCGTGTTAAGGGAGCAGGGCCAGCTATCTACTCTCCAAAGCAACCCCAAAGGTTGCCCGATCGGTGAAGGAAGACCAAGACGACGGGCGCGCAGGGCGGAGGTCATCACCGAGCCCACCGGCGCGTCATGGATCATGCTTTGGCAGGCGAAGACCACCTTTAGTCAGGATAGCCTGAGCGCCTGTCCCCTTTCAAAATCGCCAAGTGTGGCAACCCTTCCCGCCTATGTTTTGAGGGGGAAGAGGACCAAGGCCGATATAAAAGGGGCAGTGCAGCCACCGTAGAGAGGGATCGATCCCACCGTCTTCAACCTTGTACACGAGAACTCTCTCGCCCACCATAATCCAAACCACAAGCAGGAGTAGGGTCTTACACCGCAAGGTGGCCCGATCCTGGGTAAACCGCTGGGTCCTCGCCCCGTCCCTCGCTAGCGTGCTCTCGCCGTAGCCTCGCCGTAGCTTAGCCGTGGTAGGAGACGAAGCGGTAGAACGAGCTCACCCCAGTGTTCGAACCTTTGGGTCCCCGGAACCCGACTTCCGACATTTGGTGCACCAGGTAGGGGTGTGCTACCGTTCTTCTGCTCCGCCCTCAGCTCCACCAACCCCGTGGCCGACACACGTCGCGAGCGCGCCGAGCGCAGGGCTGGCCACGTGGCTCAGACAGAGCCGGTGGCCCGCGGCAATCGCCGCCGCCCCGAAGCCGAGGCTACTGCCGCTACCGACCCCACTGCCCGCGAGCAGCAGGACTCCTCCCTGCACCCCTCCGTGCGGCCGGACGGCCGCACCGCCACAGCCTCCTCCCTCGCCCACCGTGGGTCGCCGAACCCGCAGGCCGCGCTGCTCATGGCGCGTGAGCTGCTCCGCTACTGTCCGGATGACGCCGGCTATGACTCCTGGCTTGGCTGCATCACCGAGCTCGTCAACATCGCCAGGGACGCTCCGGCGCCTTCTCACTCGCTCTGCCCTCCGCCGTCTCGTGCTGGGGACCTGGCGCACGGCGCTCCCCCGCCGCCTCCTCTGCACGACGAGCGCGCCGGGCCCCAGCGCAGCGTGCGGGCTCGTGAGTCGTCCCACGGCGCGTCCTCGCCAGACCGAGACAAAGCCAGCTGCCAGATCATCTGCCGAGCACCCCCTGATGCGCGAGTGCTCCTCGAGCGGCAGCGCCAGCGCCAGGACCAGGCCGTTCAGGACGTTGCAGTGGCCGGGCGTCAAAACCGCGCCGCCCTCGCTAGCGGTATCCCCTCGAGCGGCGTGGGCTGTCGTGCCTTCACCCGCGAGCTGCATCGCGTGGTGTGGCCCGCGAAGTTCAAGTCTGAGCTGCCGCCACGCTACGACGGCACCCCCAACCCCACGGAGTTCCTCCAGCTGTACGCGTTGAGCGTCGAGGCGGCGAACGGCGACGACAAGGTCATGGCGAACTGGTTACCCATCATCCTCAAGAACGGTCTGCGCTCCTGGCTCATGAACCTCCCCGAGTCTTCCATCTTGTATTGGGACGAGCTCTGCAGCCAGTTCATCGCCAACTTCAAGGGCACACAGGACCGCTCCCTCACCATCAACGACCTGCGGCGTGTTCGGCAGCGCCCAGACGAGACCCTCCCCAAGTACATCCAGCGCTTCAGTCAGGTGCGCAACAAGATCCCGCGCGCCTCCGACGCGGCCGTCATCTCTGCGTTCTCCACCGGCGACGCAGACGTCAAGATGCGCGAGAAGCTCACCATCAACGGTGAGCTCGACTCCGTGCTCAAGCTGCTCGACCTCGCCGACAAGTGCGCCAAGGCTGAAGAAGGCCGCCTCTTCGTCCACAACGACCCCGACGCGGCGCTCGACGCCGCCAAGGCCAAGAGCAAGGACGTCAAGCGCAAGGGCCCTGCCGTGCTTGCGGCGGATCCCGAGAAGAAGCGCGGCCGCGACCTCGACGAGCCCAGAAAGGACAACTGGCCACTCTGCGCTTTTCACAACGTCCGCTTCCACATCATCGAAGACTGTCAGGAGCTCAAGCAGCTCCGCGACGAGCGCCAGAGCCGCCGGGACGACCGCAACGGCCGCGGCGCCGGCCGCGGAGGTGGCCGCAGGGGCAACCGCTGGGACAGCAGCAACAGTAATGGCAGCTACTGCCAGGGCTGGCACGACCAGCCTCGTGAGGCCGTCTGGCGCGACCAGCCTCGTGAGGCGAATCCTCAGGCCAATGCCGCTCTCCCACCGCTGCCGCCGCCACCCCGGAGGGACGACGCCAACCGGCCTGACGAGGGCGCTGGGGGCTACCAGGAGCCTCGCGCGGTCGCCTGCATCCTTGGCGGGTCCCAAGCACCCACGTCCATCCGCCACTTCAAGCAACTCTCTCGCGAGGTGTACGCCGCCCTCCCGAGGCCTGAGGTCGCGCGGCCCCTCAAGTGGTCGCAGTACGCCATCACCTTCGACTCCAAGGACCACCTCAAGTCCACGGCCTCTGCAGGCGCGCTGCCCATGCTGTGCACTCCCACCATCAGCAACGTCGCGGTCACCAAGACCCTCATCGACGGGGGGGCCGGCCTCAACGTACTCTCCATCGAGACCTTCGAGACGCTCCAGGTGCCCTACGACCAGCTGATGCCGACCAGACCCTTCTCTGGAGAGACCGATGGCTCCACCATCCCGCTGGGGCAAGTGTGCCTCCCCTTCACCTTCGGCACCCGCAAGAACTATCACACCGAGCCTATCGACTTCGAGGTGGCGCACATCGGCCTGCCTTATAACGCCATCTTGGGCTACCCGGCTCTCACCAAGTTCATGGCGGCCACCCACCACACTTACAACGTCCTCAAGATGCCCGGCTGCAGCGGCATCATCACCGTCGCCTGCGACAAAAAGGACGTGGCCAGCACCCTCGAGCGTGCCTACAAGGCTGCCGCTGTCGCGCACCCGGCCGACGAGGACGCGGCCGAGCCTTCTGAGGCCGCGCCAGCGAAGAAGAAGCAGCTGTTCCCTCAGGACCGCACCGAGACGAAGAAGGTGTTGGTGGACGGCAGCGGCTCCGGCCCTGCCTTCACCATCGGCACAGGCCTCCCTCCTGCATAGGAAAGCGCGCTCATCGCCTTACTTCAGGCAAACTCGGATGTTTTCGCCTGGAAAGCATCCGACTTGTCCGGTGTGCTGAGGGGGGTGATCGAGCACCACTTAGCAGTGTGCCCCGATTCACGCCCGGTCAAGCAGAAAGCACGGCGCCAGGCGCCAGAGAAGCAAGAGTTCATCGTCAAGGAAGTCCAGAAGCTCCAGGAAGCCGGAGTCATTCTTGAGGTGCGCCATCCCGAATGGCTCGCCAACCCGGTCGTCGTCCCCAAGAAGGGCGGCAAGGAGCGCATGTGTGTCGACTTCACCAGCCTCAACCAGTTCTGCCCGTATGACGCCTTCCGGCTGCCGCGAGATGGCCAGGGCGTTGGCCCCGCCTTCGGCAGCACGCGCATGCCCTTCGGGCTGGGGAACGCCGGCGCCTCTTTCCAGAGGCTGGCACCCTTCGCGCCAGGGCCTCGCGAGCCCCCTGGCTCCGGAGGAGCAGACTCCCTTGGTGCGCCTCGCCAAACGGTCTGACGTCACTACAGCGCGGTTCTGCCAGGTGCGCCCGGCGCGTCGCCTCGCGCGGCCCTCACTCCTTCTCGCCGCGCCTCTCGAGCTCCGCTCCCGGAACCCTATCCTTTTGGTTGTGTAATGAATTTTGCTGATTCTACCTTGATGAGCTATGTTACCTACTAATTTCTATGTTAAATTCGATACCGCCAGAGAGCGCCACACGCGCGTGACCCCCCCCCCCCCTGGCCGACTCCGTGAGCGGGGGCTAGGCACGGTGCCTGTGCTCGGGTCCGTCCCTACAGTGCCGCCAAATCCAAGCGACTGAGCTCTGGCTCGCGGGCCTGCTCCCGTGCACGTCACCTCACCAAGGTCCTTGGTGCCTTATCCCCTAACGCAACGGCCGCGGGTGAGTTAGCGAGCGCGTGCCGCTCCCCCTATCGTGAAATCTATCGACTGGCAGCCCCTCAGGAGGTGAGCTGCGCAGGGACCTCGCGGGTGGCCTCTCACGAGCCGGCCTCGCGAGGCAAAGACACTTCGGACGCCGAACCTCGTGCGCACGTCTCGCGAGCACGCCCCGTGGGTGCGGCTCGGGAGTGGCAAGGGCTGGCTCGAAGAGTGGCGGTTCGTGCTGTGGTCCGTCCGCACGACGGCAAGCAAGCCATTCGCGAAACGCCCTTCTTCCTCGTCTACGGTGCTGAAGCGATCCTCCCATTGGAGCTTAAGCACGGCTCCCCGCGAGTCCTCGCCTTCGACGAGGCGCGTCAGGATGGCTCGCGGGAGACCGATTCGCTGCTCCTCGAGGAGGGCCGCCATCAGGCCGCCCTTCGTGCCGCGAGGTACCAGCAAGCCTTGCGTCGCTACCACAGCCGCAGCATCCGCCCTCGCACTCTCGAGGTCGGCGACCTCGTCCTGCGCAGGATCCTCTCCAGAGAGGGACTTCACAAACTCTCACCTATGTGGGAAGGCCCTTTCAGGGTTATTCATGTCTCTAGGCCCGGCTCAGCCCGGCTGGAGACGGAGGACGGAGTTCCTGTGCCTAACGCCTAGAACGTCCAACACCTCCGCAAGTTCTACCCGTGACCCTCACGCGTACGAACGAAATGGGGTTGTACACGCCCCGGAGCCTCTCATTACGTTCGCCTGATGGGCCCGCGAGAGCTCCCGCCCACGCCCAAGTGGAAGCCCCATGCTCCGCGCTGGCGGAACGATCGACCCGCGATCATACCCACACCCCTGTGGAAGCCCCATGCTCTGCGCTGGCGGAACAATCAACTGAGGGCGCCCCACGGGCTGCACCAACCTCAAGCTGACCCGTGCCGGACCTGGCAGCACTCTTTTTCTCATTTTGGTCCGTAATTGAGGGCGCCCCACGGGTTGCACCAACCTCAAGCTGACCCGTGCCGGACACGGCAGCCGCATCTTTATTTGGTTATGTAATGGGTTTCTATCTTGCTTCAGTAAAGTTTCCATTTCCTTATATGGCGTTTCGTTTCCCCTTGCCTCACGAGCCTCGCGCGCTCACGACTTCCCTCGTGAGCCTCACGCGAGTGGGGGCTGGACACGGTGCCTGCGCTCGGGTCAGTCCTAGCAGCACTGAAAAACCCAAGCAACCGGGCTCTGGCTCGCGGGCCTGCTCCGTGCACGCCACCCCACCAAGGTCCTTGGTGTCCTGTCTCCTCACGTAATACCCATGAGCAAATCAACGAGTGCGCGCTGTCGTTAAGTGCTCTGTGTGCAGTTATCTCGGGAGCAGGTCCCCTAAAAGACCTCGCGAGGTAGCCCCCTTAGGACCTCAGGAAGCCAGCAGGCCCCGGCTCGGGAGATCGCGCAAGCGGAACCCTCATGACTCGTCATACCGGCAGCGGTTATGGCCCACTCGGGGGCTAGGTCCTAGCGACGCAGAGCGCCATGACAAGCAGAAAGAGCAAAACGAGCTGCGAGGGCACGGACATTCGATACAGTCAGGAGCGAAGTACCTAAAATGCTAAAGCATTGTCCTCACGCCCCCACGGGGTCACAATCAGATATGCGCAGGATATGGGGAAGGACCTAAGAAGACATGTCGCCTTCACCGCCGTTGCCACCGTCATCGTCACCCCCCTCGACTCCGCTCGAGCTCTCGCCAGGAGCAAAGTGCTCGTGCAAGGCGTCCACGTGGTCCTCCACCGCCTTCCCAAGGGTGTCGCGGACCTCCTCGGGGACAGGAGCTATCACCTTGCCGACGTCAAAGTTGGGGTCGGCGTCCAGAAGATGGCTAAAGATGCGCGTCGCGGCCTGGGTGAGGAGGTCGCGGCTCTCCTCCTCGATGATTCCGCCTACCTTCTTGGTGCCCACCTCGAGCCGCTCCACGAGCTTGGTGAAGAAGTCGAGGTAGCTGCCGTCGTGGGTCTCGAGGGGGCTGCTGACGTCCTCCTTGCAAATGGAGCCCAAGGCACGGCGGGCCCGGAGCTCGAGGGCGCGGAACATCTTAGAGCGCTGGAGTTGCTGCCCCCGCGCTCGGGCCGCCTCGTCCCGCGCGTGCTCCACGACCGCAGTGACACCCCCCACCTACTGCCGGAGGGAAGACAGCTCAGCCTCGGCGTCGGCCTGGGCCTTCAGCGTAGTCTCCCGCCGCCTTTCAACTTCGGCTAGCATCTCCTTGAGGCCCGCGATCTCGTGCTGGAACTCCTCGCGCTTGGCCTTGAAGCGGTCCTCCTGCCACTTCAGCTTCTTGCTGTTCTCGTTGGCAAACGCTTCGCGGCTCTGCGCAACCCTCCTGTCGGCGTCCTCCTGGATCTTCTCCGCCTTGGCCGCCAAATTGGCGTTGGCCTTGTCTAGGCGCTCGGTGTAGGAATTTTGGGCAGCGGACACCTCTCGCTCCAACGTCTCCAGCCGCTCGCGCTCCAAGTCCTGCGCGGATGCCGACCGCGCGAGCTCCCACTCACGGATGTCAAGGTCCGCCTCACGGGCCGCCAGCCCCTCTTCGAGGGCGGAGATGGCATTTCTTCGTGCCTGGAGTTGTCGCTCCAGCAAGGCGTTCTGGTCCTGGAGCTCCTTCCCGCGGGCCTCCGCCGCCTCCTGCCGCCTGTCGGCCTCGTCGGCCTCCCTGACGGCGTTCTCGAAGATCTCCTTCGCGTCCTGGGCGGCCTTCTCGCGCTTCTCCCGCGCGGTGTCCTCTTGACGGTGGCTCAGTTTGATGGCCACATCAAGCTGGCGCCACCCCTCCGCGAGGCGCTGGTGCTCCTCGATGATGCGCGCTTCTTCCGCCCAGAGGTCTGCTTCCAGCTGGTCAAGGGCAGCCCTGGCGCCTTGCAGGGCCCCACGCTTGAGAACGGCACTGCCGCTCATGAGCTGCAGGGCCCAACCGGTGTATGCCCGAGCGCTGCCCTCCCGCGAGGGCCCGCGCTGCCGGTCGGGAGCGGAGAGCTCGCGGGGGTCCCCTATTCGTTCCGATGGGGCGACGCACCCCGTGGGCTTGGCGACCCCCGGGCTCGCGAGGCCCCGCGTGATATCGCTGTCGCCCATGTTCTGGGGGGGTGGAAGCTGGCGTCTCCGCCTCCGTCGCCGCGACTTCCGTCCCGGCAGTGGGCGCCCCAGGAGTTGCGGAGCCGTTCCTCGGCGACGCCTCCTGAGGCTCGCCTGCTCGGGTCCCCCGAGCGGCGTCCTCCTGCGGGTCAGAAGGGACTGCCTCCCCCTCAGCCCTCGCGAGGCCAGCCTCAACGGCGAGGCTGCTGGTGCTCTCCTCACGCCCCCCGGTCCTGGCAACCGGCGGTGTAGCCCCCGCCAGGCCAGGAGGCCTCCCCTCCTTCTTCTTCTTCTTGCTCGAAGAGGTCCTGGAGAAGGAAAGAAAAACAAGGACTCAGGCGCGCGCGACACATCGGGTGCGGGAGGAAGGAAGGCAAGCGCTTACTGGTCCCTGGCAAACCACCTCCTCTTCTTCAGCAGCCACGGAGGAACGTTGCTGCCGCCGTCTTCACGGGACCATCTCTCGCGATCGACCCCCCTCTCGGGAGGGCCACAGGATCCGCCCTCGCCACCGCCTCTGGAGCCCCGTAGCTTCGCAGCTGCCACGCGGGGGCTTCCCACGCCCTCCGCCCGGACGGACGCGGCAGGCGTGGCCTTAGGCGGGGTGGTGCCATCGTCGCTTTAAAGCTCGCGGATGAGTTGGCGGCGGGCCGGCCGAACTGGGCTGCCTCCGCCCCCTGCAACGCCCGCTGAGGCCCCGGCGCTACAGTACTCGCTTGAGCCAAGGACCACCAGAAAAGGTTTGTCCCGGGGCCCTTCGAGGCCCTCTGGAAGCGGCCCCCACTGGTCGAAACGTGGCATCGAGCCGGCTAGCGCCTCCTTGTTCATGTAGCGATACAAGGGAAGCCCATCCATGGGTGGCTCGCTCGTCTCTTCGCCGGTCAGGGCTTGGAGCATCTCGTTCAGCACCTCCGGTAGCAAGCTGTCCGTGCTCAGCCGCATCGGGTCCTCCGGGCCGGGGAAGGCCCACATCGGGCGGGAGTGCCACTGGAGGGGAGCAATGCGGCGCCGGAGGAACTCCCTCACGACCATGACCACCGTCACTTTCGCGGCCCTCAGCTCGGCGAACCTCTTCCACACCCGCGCCAGCCTTGGGTCGGCGAGCCTTTCGTGCCCCCACCCGGAGCTCCTCACCGCTGGGGACGACGGCAGCTGCAGTAGGGGGCTAGATTGGGCCGCGTCCACGTACACCCATTGTCGCCTGAAGCCCTCGACCTTTTTGGCAAGCATCATGTCAATACCGTCACCCGCCGTCTCGTCTGCGATGCGGAACGAGACGCATCCGGAACATTGGTTTGCCGCGGTCAGCTGCAGGCTGAACAAGTGGCGGAAGAGTGCCACCGAGGGCGTCACGCCCAGGAAGGCCTCGCATAAAAAGGCAAAGGCAGAAAGAAGAAGGACGGAGCTCGGCTCGAGATGCAGCGCATGGACTTGATAGTGGGAAAGGGCAGCGTTAAAGAAATCAGAGAATGGGGGTACCAAGCCCGCGAAGAGCGCCGGAAGGAAGAGGACGATAGAGGTGGCGTCGAGGTCGGAGGCTGGGCGAGAAGCCGGCCAGATGCGAGTGGCCCCCCATTCGTTAGAAGCGGCTGCAGTCATTGGGAGCACCTTGCTGAGCCCCTCGGCGTTGACGATTGTGGGCCTACTCAGGGCGGGCTCAGCCACCGCCCCTTCAACCTCCGTGTCTGCTGCCTCTTCCTCCTTTCGGGGGGGGGGGGCGACATGGCGGCACAGCGAGGGTTTGGGGCGACGGAGTCGAGGGAGAGGTAAAAGGAACCGTGTGTGGGAAGGAAGGGCGCTGAGAGACGGCAAGTATGAAGGAAGGCAATGATGGCCTCGCGCCGCCCGCGCCAGGATTTATGTCAGCGTGGCAGTTTCCGAGACGTCGTGGGGAAGTGCGGGCGTCGCCCGTCACATTGTGCGCCACGCGTCGCGCCTGGCCACAGGCGGTTAGGGCCCGCGCCGTTTCGCCCCTCGGAAGGCGGGAACGTGCCCGCCACGGGCCCGGGGGCTACTGTCGGGCCCGTGGAACCCGGGCTATCCAGGCCCGTCTGCCTTCGGCCCAGGACGCAACGCCTGGCATGGACCTAGCAGGCCGTCACCACCGAGCATCTCACCAAGACCCCTCATGAGGCCCTGGCCTCCTGAGGCCCCCTCCTCAGGAAGCGGCGAGTAATCCTCAGCACCACCATCAACGGCCTCGCGAGGCCCTCTCATGAGGCGGCTTCCCGAAGTGACCTCGCGGGGCGGCTTCCCGAGGTGGCCTCCCGAGGGCCCCTCCTGCAGGCGCTCGAGACGATGGCCGTTCGGCGTGCCGCGCGGTCTAGAGCCCATCACGTGGGTGACGCGCGCGGCGACGAGCAGCAGCAGAGGCCGCGCCAGCAGGCGCGGATGAAGATGGTTTCCTCTTTCGTGTTAAGGGAGCAGGGCTAGCTATCTACTCTCCAAAGCAACCCCAAAGGTTGCCCGATCGGCGAAGGAAGACCAAGACGACGGGCGTGCAGGGCGGAGGTGAAAGCACATTTGCTCCCTTGGTGGTTTTGGTAATTTATGCCAACATACATGTTGTTGGACTAATGCTTTTATCTAGTGAATTTCAGACAAGTTCAACAATGGCGTGGCATGGACAAGAGGACGTGGAACCCCTTCAAAATGCTAAGGACAAGGATTGTCAAAAGATCAAGACTCTACATTTTTGGTTTAGTGATTCAAGATCACATTGAGTCCATAGGAAAGCCAATATTATTAAAAGGGGATGAGGTGTTGCTTAATGGTCTTTTTTCTCAAGTGCTTAGTGACAGTATTTCTAAACCCTCCACCACTCTCTCTACCCAAATATGTCCAAAACCTACAGTCTAACTCGGCCCCACCAATATTTCCTATCCGGCCCCACCGAGTTCATCCAAGACTTAGCCACTGCCAAAACCCTAACAAATCGGATCCACCGAAATGGATCTCTATCCCATCGAGATGGCCTTGCCAACTCTCTGTAATCGGTTGCATTCACTTCGGTCTCACCGAGTTATGCAAATCGGTCTCACCGAGATGGCTTGTCAAGTCTCTGTTGCCTTATTGCTTCACTTCGGTCCAACCGAGTTGATGCAATCGGTGCCACCGAGATGAGGATTGCCCTAAGCCATTGCACTTCGGTCTATCCGAGTTGTCCATATCGGTCCCACCGAGATTCCTAAAGTTCATATCTTTTACACAGTTCGGTGCTACCGAGATTGTCATTTCGGTGCAACCGAGTTGGGTCAAAAGTGTGTAACGGTTGGATTTTGTGTGGAGGCAATATATACCCCTCCACCACATCCTTCTCAGTAAGGAGAGCCATCAAAACGTGCCTACACTTCCACCATACATTTTCTGAGAGAGAACCACCTACTCATGTGTTGAGATCAAGCTATTCCATTCCTACCATTTGAACCTTGATCTCTAGCCTCTCCCAAGTTGCTTTCCACTCAAATCCTTCTTCCACCATAGCCAAATCTGTGAGGAGTTGTTTGAGTGCTGGGAAGACTATCATTTGAAGCACAAGAGCAAGGAGTTCATCAACAACACACCGTCTATTACCTTTTGGAGAGTGGTGTCTCCTAGATTGGTTAGGTGTCACTTGGGAGCCTCCAACCTGATGTGGAGTTGAACCAAGGAGTTTGTAAGGGCAAGGAGATCACCTACTTCGTGAAGATCTACCCCGAGAGAGGCTAGTCCTTCGTGGACGTAAGCCATGGTGGAATAGACAAGGTTGCTTCTTCGTGGACCCTTCGTGGGTGGAGCCCTCCGTGGACTCGCGCAGCCGTTACCCTTCGTGGGTTGAAGTCTCCATTAGCGTGGACGTACGATAGCACCACCTATCGGAACCACGCCAAAAACCACCGTGCCTTCGTTGCGTTTGATCTTCCATACTCCACCCATTTACTTTCCACACTCTTGCATGCTTTACAGTTTCCACTGCTACATCTCTAGATATGCATGTGTAGAATGTATTGGAGTGATCTTAACTTGTGCCAAAATCTGCCTAAATTCCAAGAGAAATTAAAAATTGCACCTTTGGCTGGTTAGGAGTCTATTCACCCCCCCTCTAGACCTATCTCCTCGATCCCACAATTGGTATCAGAGCTTTGGTCTCCATTGCCTTGGTTTCATCACCATTGGAGGGAGATGGATGTGTCTACGTTGGGGGGTCTTAGACGTAGAGTGCCTATTCTCGATGGGGAGTATTACAATTTTTGGAAGGATGAAATGCTTGATATCTTTGATGAATTTAACTTGAGCAAGTATATTCATAATCCCTATGTGCCCCCTATTGATCCCTTGCATCCTACCCATGAAGAGGAAATTGACATGCTTCGTAATCTTAGAACCATCAATCTTATCATTAGAGGATTACCTAAGATTGTGCTTGGTTGTATGTGAAACTTTGCATGTGCCTATACTCTATGGCATGATCTAGAAAAGTGATATCCCGATTACTCTCTAAAGAGTCTTGATAAGATTCTTCATAAGGTTGTTGCTTTTCACATGATGAGTCCTAGTGATCCTAAGTTTGATGATTGCTTGTTTGAGCTTCGTGATCTCATGCGTGCCAAAGGAGATGTTAGAACTATTAGCAACATTATCATGGAAACTATTAGAATCCATAAACTTGAACATTGTCATGATCATGAAACTAATGAATCCGTTACCCTAGGTAATGATCACATGCATGATGATGATGATGTTGAGCATGGCTGTTATGATGAAGACGAAGACTTTGATATTGAATTTGAGAAGACCATGAGGAATCTCAGTCTTATGGCAAATCTTCGAGATTATATGGCCGGAGGAAAAGAGTGGATTCTTGACAGCGGTTGTACCGATCACATGACCGGAGATAGAGACATGTTTCATGAGCTTACTAAAAATGATGGTCCACGCAAGTATGTGACTTTTGGAGACAACTCCAAGGGTAAGGTACTTGGCCTTGGTAAGGTGGCCATATCCAATGATAGCTCCATTCAAAATGTTATGCTTGTTGAATCTCTTGGTTACAATCTTCTTTCCGTATCTAGACTAGCCAATTTTGGTTTTAATGTTCTATTTACCAAAGTAGATTGCCAAGTGTTTCGCCAAGATAATCATAATATGGTCATTACCGGCATTCGTAGAGGTGATTTATACATTGTTGATTTCACTAAGAGAGCTCAACCTCGCACTTGTTTAATTGCTAAATCTTCTAAAGGTTGGTTATGGCATAGAAGACTTGGACATGTTGGTATGCGTAACCTTGATAAACTTGTTAAAGGAGATCACATTCTTGGAGTGAAAGATGTTATATTTGACAAAGATCGACTTTGTAGTGCTTGCCAAGCAGGAAAACAAGTTGGAGGAAGCCATCCCGTGAAGAACATTATGACCACGAGAAGACCACTCGAGCTACTTCATATGGATCTTTTTGGTCCCAACTCCTATAAGAGTCTTGGTGGTAACTCTTTCGGTTTTGTCATTGTTGATGATTTTTCCAGATTTACGTGGGTGTTCTTTCTTGATGACAAATCGCAGGTACAAAAGATCTTCAAGAACTTCGCAAGAAAGGCTCAAAATCAATTTGAAGTGAAGATCAAGAAGGTTTGGAGTGACAACGGAACGGAGTTCAAGAACGCAAATGTGGACACCTTTCTTGATGAGGAGGGTATTTCACATGAGTTCTCAGCTACGTACACACCTCAACAAAATGGAGTTGTTGAGAGGAAGAACCGGACACTTATTGAGATGGCAAGAACGATGCTTGATGAATACAAGACGCCAAGACATTTTTGGGCAGAAGCGGTTGAAACAGCTTGTCATGCAAGAAATCGACTATATCTTCACAAGCTTCTTGGTAAAATGGCGTATGAACTGCTCACCGGTAACAAGCCACAAGTTGGATACTTTCGAGTATTTGGCTCAAAATGTTACATTCTTGATAAGCATCGTCGTTCAAAATTTTCTCCTAAATCTCATGAAGGTTTCCTACTTGGTTATGGATCGAACTCTCACACTTACCGTGTCTACAACAACTTCACTCGAAAAGTTGAAGAGACGGTAGATGTGAAGTTTGATGAGACTAACGGCTCGCAAGTCGAGCAATTGCCACTTAACCATCAGAAGCAATCAAGGATTTGCCCATTGGCAAGATTCGCCCCGTGGAAGTAAAGGAGAGTACCTCGTCTATTCAAGTGGAAGCCCCAACTTCACATCAAGGTGAACGACAAGTTGATATGGAGGCATCCACAAGTGGAACACGTCAAGACGATGGGAATGAGGAAGTGCAACAAGATGATCCACCTCAACCTCCTTCTCCACCTTCACAAGCGAACAACGACAACATCAACGAAGAAGAAGAAGATGATGATGAGGAAGCCTCACCACAACCCAAGAAAAAGCTACCTCGAGTAAGAGCAAGAATCGACAAGGATCATCCCATCGAACAAATACTTGGAGATATCCAAACCGGGAGAATCACTCGCTCTAAATCTCGTTTAGCTAATTTTTGTGAGCATTACTCATTTATCTCTAGTGTTGAACCTTTGAAGGTAGAAGATGCTCTCAAGGACCCCGATTGGGTGAATGCAATGCATGAAGAGCTACACAACTTTGAGAGGAACCAAGTGTGGACATTGGTTGAGAAGCCTAAGGAAGAGCAAAACATCATTGGAACCAAATGGGTGTTTTGGAATAAGCAAGATGAAGATGGACAAGTGGTACGCAACAAGGCTCGTCTCGTAGCACAAGGTTACACACAAGTCGAAGGTATGGACTATGGTGAGACCTATGCCCCCGTTGCAAGACTTGAATCCATTCGCATTTTACTTGCTTATGCTAATCACCATGATATCACTCTTTACCAAATGGATATTAAAAGTGCCTTCCTAAATGGTGAAATTGAGGAGGAAGTGTATGTTAAACAACCTCCCAGCTTTGAGAATCCCAAGAAACCTAATCATGTGTACAAACTTCGTAAAGCTCTTTATGGTCTTAAACAAGCCCCTAGAGCTTGGTACAAATGCTTGACAAAGTTCCTTCCTAAAAAAGGTTTTGAAATTGGGAAGATTGATTCAACTTTGTTCACTAAGAGGGTTAATGGAGAATTATTTGTATGCCAAATTTATGTTGATGATATTATCTTTAGATCTACTAACCCCTCTTTTAGTGAAAAGTTTGGAAGGTTGATGTCCGAAAAGTTCGAGATGTCTATGATGTGTGAACTCAAATTCTTTCTTGGTTTACAAATCAAGCAAACTAGGGAAGGTACCTTTGTCTCTCAAACAAAGTATACCAAGGACTTATTCAAGAAGTTCAACATGCAAGAGAGTAAAGGTATGAAAACTCCTATGCCCATGAGTAGACATCTTGAGTTGGCCAAGGATGGCAAACCGGTTGATCAAAAGGTTTATCGATCTATGATTGGTTCATTACTATATCTATGTGCCTCTCGTCCTGACATTATGCTAAGTGTGTGCATGTGTGCACGATACCAAGCGGAACCAAAAGAGTGTCACCTTAAGGCAGTGAAAAGAATTGTGAGATACTTGATACATACACCAAACTTTGGCATATGGTATCCCAAAGGATCTACTTTCAATCTTGTTGGCTACTCCGATTCGGACTATGCCGGAGACAAGGTTGACAGAAAATCCACTTCGGGTACATGTCAATTTCTTGGTAGATCTCTTGTGTCTTGGTCCTCCAAGAAACAAAATTCCGTATCTCTATCTACTGCCGAAGCGGAATACATTGCCGCGGGATCATGTTGTGCTCAATTACTATGGATGACACAAACTCTTAAAGACTATGGTGTGCATGTGAGACATGTACCATTACTTTGTGACAATGAGAGTGCTATTAAGATAGCACACAATCCCGTGCAACATTCTCGAACTAAGCATATTGAGGTTCGTCACCATTTTATTTGAGATCATGTTGAGAAAGGTGATATTGACCTTAAACATGTTCGTACCGACAAACAATTGGCGGACATTTTTACCAAACCCCTTGATGAGAAAGTGTTTTGTCACTTGAGAAGTGAGTTGAACATCATTGATGCTTCAAATGTGAACTAGAGGTTCATGTGGATGCATACAAGGGCATGAGCATTCTTGACTAATCCATGATATCTTTCTTGATCATATTATATCTTGGATGTTTTGCTCCCTTGTATGGTATTTAACCTTTTGTAGGTACTTGGACAAGCATCATGTCACAAGGTTGCGACACACTCTTAACATAAGCAATCTTGTATAACCCAAGTATCGACAATTGATGGTGGAACAAGGAACAAGACAACCTAAACATATCCTTTGACAAACTTTTGAGTTATGCTTCATTCTTGTCATTTTGGATATACAAGTTGTTCCTTGCAAAGCTAACCCATGTAGGTAGATGAACTACAAAAGAAAGGATCGCTCCCAACTTCAACTCATGAGCATCTACATCAAGTTCAACTACATGATGGATATCACCACAGAATCCCAATGTAAGTTCTCACATCTTAGAGAAGCTTTACTCAAAGACATGAGCTAAAGCAACTCAACAAGACATGAACACATCAAAATGCTTAAAGGAAAAATGGCAACCCCATTTTGAGCTTAAACGATGAGTATGACCTATGATCAAGTGTTTTCACTTGACTCCTAAGTCAATATACTCTAACATAGGTGACCTAGTCGCCGACCCATCTAGATGAAGTTCTCTTTTGTCTCTTTTGTTTGTTCTCTTCTTGCTAGAGTGTTTCCTTTTCAAAAAAAAACTTCATTTAGACCTTGCTTCTTTTCTGTGTTTATTTTTATTTTTTTTGCTTGATTCGCAGTTAATTCTTTGCAAATCTTTATGAGAATTCCGTTGCCTAGTGAGCTGAGTTGACAAGAAGTTCCATTGCATCAAAACTCGGTCCCACCGACTTAACTCAACTCGGTGTCACCGATTTTGCTGCCCTAAGGAATTTTCTGTCAATTTTTTTTTAGTTTTTCTGCTCCAGCTCCACTCAATGATTCTTACCCTCTACTTGCATCTAGATGTGTTTCTCAAGGACCAAACCCACTTATTCAATAACCTTGAAGTCCCTTCTTGGAAATTGATGTCAATGGGGGAGAGAGGAATACATCAAAGCTTATCACTACAAAAGAGATGCACCTTACAAGAGGAGAGAATGTTACATGTTTCTAAGAGGGGAGAAACATGATTAGTTTGTTCTTTCGTTGTTCTAGTTTTCTCACCTTACCTACTCCCAATATCCAATGTTAGATTCAGGAGGAGAGGAAGTTCTTTAAGGGAGACAACTTCTCTTGGGGACATGTCTGCTTCAAAGAAAGTATTCACCTAGTGATAGTATCTTCTACATGTCATCCCAATCTTGGTTTCTTGTTGTTCTTGTGTCTTTTCTTGAAGAAATTATCTTGTGTTATCTAACCCTGTTTTCTCAAGTATATTTCTTCAGGTACTTGATCAAGAACTTCAAGGTAAGTATCTGCATCACACTCATGTGAATGATTGACCTCTTGCTGGTATATATTGTTTGCAAGAAGAAGATCATGGACATGTGGATACCTAAATGCCATATATATTGCTCTGATGCATATAGCCAAGATACATGTTGCATGTATATCTCCCATGTGATATCATCATTTTATATGCACATCTTCAGGGGGAGTTCCAGGAAGTTCATACATGTAACATGTTTGCTTCAAAGCTTTCATACATACCTCTGCTATATCTGTATTTAAAGCCTTGATGTATGTTGTCATCAATTACCAAAAAGGGGGAGATTGAAAGCACATTTGCTCCCTTGGTGGTTTTGGTAATTTATGCCAACATACATGTTGTTGGACTAATGCTTTATCTAGTGAATTTCAGACAAGTTCAACAATGGCGTGGCATGGACAAGAGGACGTGGAACCCCTTCAAAATGCTAAGGACAAGGATTGGCAAAAGATCAAGACTCTACATTTTTGGTTTAGTGATTCAAGATCACATTGAGTCCATAGGAAAGCCAATACTATTAAAAGGGGATGAGGTGTTGCTTAATGGTCTTTTTGCTCAAGTGCTTAGTGACAGTATTTCTAAACCCTCAACCACTCTCTCTACCCAAATATGTCCAAAACCTACAGTCTAACTCGGCCCCATCGATATTTCCTATCCGGCCCCACCGAGTTCATCCAAGACTTAGCCACTGCCAAAACCCTAACAAATCGGATCCATCGAAATGGATCTCGGTCCCACCGAGATGGCCTTGCCAACTCTCCGTAATCGGTTGCATTCACTTCGGTCTCACCGAGTTATGCAAATCGGTCTCACCGAGATAGCTTGTCAAGTCTCTGTTGCCTAATTGCTTCACTTCGGTCCAACCGAGTTGATGCAATCGGTGCCACCGAGATGAGGATTTCCCTAAGCCATTGCACTTCGGTCTATCCGAGTTGTCCATATCGGTCCCACCGAGATTCCTAAGATTCATATCTTTTACACAGTTTGGTGCTACCGAGATTGTCATTTCGGTGCAACTGAGTTGGGTCAAAAGTGTGTAACGGTTGGATTTTGTGTGGAAGCTATATATACCCCTCCACCACATCCTTCTTAGTAAGGAGAGCCATCAGAACATGCCTACACTTCCACCATACATTTTCTGAGAGAGAAACACCTACTCATGTGTTGAGATCAAACTATTCCATTCCTACCATTTGAACCTTGATCTCTATCCTTTCCCAAGTTGCTTTCCACTCAAATCCTTCTTCCACCATAGCCAAATCTGTGAGGAGTTGTTTGAGTGTTGGGAAGACTATCATTTGAAGCACAAGAGCAAGGAGTTCATCAACAACACACCGTCTATTACCTTTTGGAGAGTGGTGTCTCCTAGATTGGTTAGGTGTCACTTGGGAGCCTCCAACATGATGTGGAGTTGAACCAAGGAGTTTGTAAGGGCAAGGAGATCGCCTACTTCGTGAAGATCTACCCCGAGTGAGGCTAGTCCTTCGTGGACGTAAGCCATGGTGGAATAGACAAGGTTGCTTCTTCGTGGACCCTTCGTGGGTGGAGCCCTCCGTGGACTCGCGCAGCCGTTACCCTTCGTGGGTTGATGTCTCCATCAACGTGGACGTACGATAGCACCACCTATCGGAACCACGCCAAAAACCACCGTGTCTTCATTGCGTTTGATCTTCCATACTCCACCCCTTTACTTTCCGCACTCTTGCATGCTTTACTGTTTTCGCTGCTACATCTCTAGATATGCATGTGTAGAAAGTATGGGAGTGATCTTAACTTGTGCCAAAATCTGCCTAAATTCCAAGAGAAATTAAAAATTGCACCTTTGGCTGGTTAGGAGTCTATTCACCCCCCCCTCTAGACCTATCTCCTCGATCCCACAGGAGGTCATCACCGAGCCCACCGGCGCGTCATGGATCATGCTTTGGCAGGCGAAGACCACCTTTAGTCAGGATAGCCTGAGCGCCTGTCCCCTTTCAAAATTGCCAAGTGTGGCAACCCTTCCCGCCTAAGTTTTGAGGGGGAAGAGGACCAAGGCCGATATAAAAGGGGTAGTGCAGCCACCGTAGAGAGGGATCGATCCCACCGTCTTCAACCTTGTACGCGAGAACTCTCTCACCCACCATAATCCAAACCACAAGCAGGAGTAGGGTCTTACACCGCAAGGTGGCCCGAACCTGGGTAAACCGTTGGGTCCTCACCCCGTCCCTCGCTAGCGCGCTCTCGCCGTAGCCTCGCCGTAGCTTAGCCGTGGTAGGAGATGAAGCGGTAGAACGAGCTCACCCCAGTGTTCGAACCTTTGGGTCCCCGGAGCCCGACTTCCGACAACTTTGCTTTGCAGTGCTTGATCATATTGGATTCATATCTCATTTCAAACTCCACCAGTGAAATCAATTCAAATTGCAAGTGAAATTTAAAGTTTCACCAACATGGTTGCAAAATAGTCCATCATTTAGCAAATATTCCATAACAATTATTTGTTAAGGAAAACAACATCACTTGTTTGCTTAATTGGGCTCTAGCAAATAAAACAGTGCCAAATCAGCTTATTTAAATACTTTTCCATTTATGAAAAATTCAAAAGCTTCAAATATTTTCCAAACTTTTTGTGACAGTGCCAAATAATGCAATGAAAATATGTGGCCAAGTCCCATATTTTACAAATTTCATTTGCTAGCTAAATAAATTTGCAAAACAGTGGAAAAAGAATAAAACAGAAAAGGAATAAAAGAAGAGAGAAAAGCTACTGTGCACTTGGCCTGCTCGCTACAGAACCGGCCCAGCTCATTTAGCCATCGTCCTCCTCCTCTCTCCTCCACCTGTCGAACATGACCGAGCGAGGGCTCATCCCCGCCGCGCCAGCTCGCTACCCACGTCGCTACAGGAGATCGTGGGTGGATAAGACCTCCACCGCGGCCTCTCTGGACCCGCGCCAGATCTTTTCCCCCTCCTTTCCCACGTGTTGCTGCTTCCTCGCCCGCCATGGCCACCGCTGCCGTCGTCTTGGCCTCGCCGCCCACGTAGCCACCGGCCTCCCTGCGCCGCACCGCCGTGCCCACGAGCTTTGCCATGTTCCTCTGCATCATCTAGGACCACCACTTCGAGCTCAGCGCCCCTGCATCGCCGGATCTTCTCCTTCTTCTTCCTTCGGCCACCGAGCTCCACCGCATCGATTCGCCGCCTCTGCTGCTCCTAACCTCTCGCCGGGCCATGCTGTGCCTTCGCGGTGAGCATCTCTCCCGTTCCCCTTGTTTTCTCCCATTGATTCGGCGACGTAGACCCGCGGCCGCCCGTGGCCGCCATGACCGGAGCTCGTGCTCGCCCGCGGGCCCTGCCTCGCCTCGCCGCACCCCTCGCGCGCCCGTTGCAGCCGCGCTACTCTGCTGCCGCGTTGCTCTGCTGCTTGCTGCCGCTGCTCCACGCTGCTGCTGCCCCTAGCCGCTGCTGCTGCCCCTAGCCGCTGCTACTGCCGTTTGCTGCTACTGCTCCTCCTAGCTGCCGCCGCTGCTGCAGCCCCGCACTCCACCGTGCCCGGCCGTGCCTAGTGCGCGCGCACCCGCCGCAGCCAGCGCCGGAGCTCCCAGCGCCCTCCGCCGCCGCTCCCGTGGTTCCAGGAGCCCCTCCGCCGTGGCCTCTGGCCACCGACGTTTAAACCGCCGGCCTAAACGGCCATTAAGGCGCTAATCCCCTCACAAATGACCCTCTGTGAGTATGACCAGTGGGACCGACTAGCTAATTAGGAAATTAAGGATTTAATTAAACGCTATTAAATAATGAGCCACTGACAGCTGGCCCCGTAGGTTTGGTTGACCAGTCAATGTTGACCAGTCAACTGCTGACTGGGCAGTTGACCTGGTCCCACCAGTCAGCCACTGGCTGTGTGCATAGCTGGGTACACTTCTGTGTACCCGTAGCAATTTACCCATTTATTTTCGAATTAATATTAATTATAGAAAATCATTTAAAACTTTGAAAAATCATATAAAATAAACCGTAACTCGGATGAAAATAATTTATATATGAGAAATGATCAAAAAAAAATAAGACGAATCCGATTATGTCATCCATATACCTGCCACATGCCCCCAACACTGCAAACATGGAACCTTCCCCTCTGGATCGTCTGGCCGATAAATGCCTGGAGCCGGGAAAACATTTCCGGATATTTTCCCGCTCCGTCTATAACACTTAGCACTACATTAGGTCACCCTAGCATAGCATACTGTCATGTCATGCAATGTGATGCATTTGTTTGCTTTGTATTTATTGTTTCTTCCCCCTCTTCTTCTCCGGTAGACCCCGAGACCGACGCTGACGCCACCGAGTATGACTACGCCACAGACGTCCAGCCACTTGCAGCAGAGCTTCCAGGCAAGCAAAACCCCCTTGATCATTCCTATATCGCCCATTCTTTCTCTCCCATGCTTGCATTAGATTTTTTCTACTGTATTCGACAGCTTCTATTCTTATGCATAGCCTGATTTTGTAACCTGTTGTTGATACTTTATCTGTTGTCCTATATGCTTAGTATAGGCTGGTTAGTGATCCATCAGAGGCCCCACACCCTTGTCCTTGTTGCCATGCTTTACTACCGATGATTCGATCAATGTGATCGACTTACAGAGACCGAACACACCACCAGCACCCCCCTTAGTTGTACGACTCTGCAGAGCTACTATCGAGTGCCGAGGGTGATGCCTCATATCTCACTTCTGATGATATCTCTGTAGTGTAGCACATCGGATGAGGTTTACCGAGGGTGATTCCTCGCTCACCACTCCCGATGATGACTTTGTCGTGCAGCACCTCAAGCGTGAACCCATTGAGGGTGATTCCTCCAAGTTCACCTTGACATTTTACATCGAGCAAGAATCTATCGAGGGTGATTCCTCAGATTCCCTTTATGTTATGGACACACTGTTACCTTGGCTATTACTATAGTCCCTAAATGAAGTCGGGTCGACCCCAAGGGTACCCGCGAGAGTTAGTGCAGTACTATGATGAAGTCGGGTCAAACCTAAGGGTACCCGCGAGAGTTTATGACGCGGCACGACTGGGTAGGCAGAGACCGCCCTAGAGAGGGATGGGCCTGGCCCTTGTCGTAAGACCACGAGACGGGGTGACGGGATCACTGATCATCTTCGCGAGCTCCTAATATACTAACGGGTTTGGATATGTGATCTGAGTAGGCCTCTGGCCTTTTTGCACTAACCACCACACGGGAAAAGTTATGGGCACTCGGCGTCGTACGATTCTCCCGAAACCGAAAGCTCTTCAGATGTCATAGTTCAGAGATGTGGGCTGATTGTTGGGGTGCACGGTAACCGCCTGCGCTAGTATAAGGAGGTGGGTCTGGTCCCCGGCCAGTCGCACAACGCTCAGGAGTGCTTAGGACGATTGACCCATGACCCCTTCGCACTTAGGATGTAGACCGGCGTGCTGGCCTCTCTGTTGAGCCTAGGTAGGACTATGGCATGTCGATCAGCCGAGGCCAGGCTTAACCCGGAAAAGTGTGTCCAGCCAGAGTTAATCGAGCGTGTTGGGTAAGTTGGTGCACCCCTGCAGGGAAGTAATCTATTCGAATAGCCATGTCCACGGTAACGGACGCTCGGAGTTGTATCCCGATCTACTACAATTAGAACTGGATACTTGTGACACTAAACTGAAATGATGGCTCCGGGATCGCTTTCTCGCAGGGAGTCGAGGAAGGATCTCTGGGCGTTGCTAATATATACTTGTTATTATATTATATGTTACTCTACTCTCTTCTGATGCTGCAAGAAGCTAGTCTTCGATAGGCTAGGCCTTTCCCCTCTACTCTGGCATTCTGTAGTTTAGTCCACAGATACAGCCCCTTCCCTTTGATACCGATGCATACTTAGTTTAGATCTGATGTAAGTCTTGCGAGTACTTTGGATGAGTACTCACGGTTGCTTTGCTACCTTTTTTCCCCTCTACCCGGTTGCTGCGATCAGATGACGGAGTCCCGGAGACAGCTGATCCCGCTGATGACTACTACTACCCCGATGGAGCCTACTACTACATGGAGACCGATGACCAGGAGTAGTTAGGAGGCCCTTGGCAGGAGGCCTGCGCCTTTTCGATCTAGTTGTCGTTGTTTTGCTAGCCTTCTTAAGGCAAACTTGTCTAATTATGTATGTACTCAGATATTGTTGCTTCTGCTGACTTATGTATTCGGGTCCTCGTGACCATTGGTTTGTAATATAACTCCCTTTATGTTTGAATTTGTGTCTAGAGTTGTGTTGTGATATCTTCACGTGAGTCTATGGTCTTGATCGTGCATGTTCGCGTGTGTGATTAGTGCACAGTCGAGTCGGGGGCGTCACACTTGCTTGGAGCGTCATTTTATTTTGTTGAGATTTGCTTGCTGTTATCAATAATCATGTTTTCTATCTTTTATTTCAAAAAAATTCCAATTATAGCCTTTATCATGCTCAGTTTGCAAGTTTATGTGTTGCTGTTTGAAAACTAAAAGTTTTCTGTTATGTCCTGAATTTATGTGAATTGTCAGAACATGATAAAAATCTGAAATTTTTACACAGTAATAATGCATGAGTTCTCTGTCACGTGGTAATTTTGGAGAATTTTTTGACTTAGGTAAGTATGAATTTTTATTCTCCCTTTACAGACTATTCTGTTTAGACAGATTTCGGTTATAGTTGCATTGTTTGCATATGTTTGCTTGTTTAATGTTTCTATTTGTGGATAGGAGTATTAAATATGCAGAGGCATTTAGTATGCAATGTTTAATTATAATCTTAGTGATTTGCTATAGTAGAGAATGTTGAGGTTTTGAATTGATTTATACTAACTTTTCTCACGAGTTCTTGTTGAGTTTTGTGTGGATGAAGTTTTAAGATTTAGGAGAAGCCATGATATGAGAGGAATTAAGGAGACACAAGAGCTCAATCTTGGGGAAGCCCAAGGCTCCCCAAGATAACATTCCAAGAAGTCTCAAGCAACTAAGCTTGGGGATGCCCTGGTAGGCATCCCATCTTTCTTCATCAACACCTATCGGTTAGCCTAAGTTTTTACTTGTTCACATGATATGTGCTATTCTTGGAGTGTCCTTTTATTTTCATTTTGTTTGCTGTTTAATAAAACTCTTTAGATCTGAAAGTTTTTATTTGGAGAGAGTCTTCACATAGCTACTTAATTGTTTAACTACTCATTGATCTTCACTTATATATTTTTGGAGTAGTTTGTCATTCACTCTTGTGCTTCACTTATATTCTAAGAGTGAATTGTTGAATGGATTGAATATCATAAATCTGAAATTATCCATGTTCCATATGCTTAGTAATATTTCACATTGGGTTTAGAAAGTAAAATCTATTGAAATTTGACAATCATAATATTGGTCATACAAGCAATTCATGAATGATTAGTATATGCAAGAGAATTTCACATACAAATATATTATCTTGGACATCTTTTATGATTGTGAATACCCATTAATTATTTTCAAACTTGAGAAAATTAGTTGAAGTTGGACAAGGAAGACAACGTAATGAGTTATGTTTGGGTATATTTGCATAGAAGTTATATTGTTATGGATCCTCCAACATGTGGTGCTTGTTTAGAATCTTTTGCTAGCCAAAATTTCTGTACTAAGCGGGAATACTACTTGTGTATCCAAAATCCTTGAGCCAAGTTTCTTCCATGAGTGTCCAGCATACCTACCTATATACGGTATTACCCTGTTGTTCCAAGTAAATTTGCATGTGCCATCTCTAAAACCTTCAAATAAACATCTGTTTTGTGTGCCCGTACCGCTCATGGAGCAACGGGGCGGTCAATATCTTCCATGTTAAGCGGGTTATTCTCATGATGGGTGTTTATTCACTTGTCATTGCACGAGAGAGGCTGGTAATCGGGATGCCCAGTCCCTTAAATAAAGAAAAATATATATAATAAAACAAAAGCTCCCCCTGGAAAGTTGAAAGTTTGGAGGGCACCCGTGAATTCGGCTAGCCATGGCTTGTGTTTGAATGGTTGAGGGGGAGTTAAAACATTTCATTTCTGCATGGGAACAACAAATAATGTGTTTAGCATGGAAGATATTGAATACCTTAGTCGTGACGTTGACAGGAAAGGCACACCACTCAAAATGTATTCATCTCTGTTTTAAGCAATGAGCTCTGGCACCTTTGCAAATCCCTGCTTCCCTCCGCGAAGGGACATTCTATTTAATTTTATGCTATTTACTTTCATGTTATTTATTTTTGTCGAGTCAACTTCTTATTCCAACCTATTCTCTAGTTGGCAAGCATTATGTGGTGGGGAAAGATCCAGGCACATATAGCCATTCAAATATATTTGATCAAGATTTATTATTGTTAACAATTATCTCTATGATAAATGAGTTGGGAGGTGAAACATCAAGCCCCTATCTTTTTCTATGTTCGATGGATGTTATTTGTTCTAAAAATATGCTTTGAGTATTAGCAATCATAGAAGACTATATGATAATTGAGTATGTGGAGCTCTCACTTAGACTTTGTTGAAAATGAGATGCATTGAAATTGTTTGGTGACTCAGAACATAGCTTGTTAAGTTTCAAGAGAATGTATTGTTTAAACCATAACATGTGAATAGCTTGCTGCTTGATCATGAGAAGTTTTATGAGAAAGAGTTGCTGTTATGATGCTAGGAAAAGTGATTGACATTATCATTGATCAAACTTATGCACTATGCTAGCATTCACACTTCATAAATTATTTCTTTTATCATTTACCTACTCGAGAACGAGCAGGAATTAAGCTTGGGGATGCTGATACGTCTCCAATGTATCTATAATTTATGAAGTATTCATGCCATGTTTACAACAATTTTATATAGTTTTGGTATGATTTGAATGGAACTAACCCGGACTGACGCTGTTTTCAGCAGAACTACCGTGGTGTTGTTTTTTGTGCAGAAATAAAAGTTCTCGGATTGGGCTGAAATTTTACGGTGATTTTTATGGACCAAAAGGGGCCCCTGAAACTTCAAGGAAGGACCAGAAGCCTCACGAGGAACCGACAAGCTCAAGGGGCGCGGGTCCCCCCTAGGGCGCGCCTACCGAGCTTGTTGCACCCTCGTGGGCCCCTTGGCGTAAATCCAACGCTAAAAAATCCTATATATACCAGAAACCCTGAAAAGAAACCTAGAACTTGCACGCCGCCACCGCAAGCCTCTGTACCAAAGCGATCTCATCCAGAGCCTTGTTCCAACACTCTGCTGGAGGGGGAATCATCTCCGTAGGCCATCTTCATCATCCCGGTGGTCTCCATGACGAGGAGGGAGTAGTTCACCCTCGGGGCTGAGGGTATGTACCAGTAGCTATGTGTTTGATCTCTCTCTCTCTCTCTCTCTCTCTCTCTCTCGTGTTCTTGATTTGGCACGATCTTGATGTACCGCGAGCTTTGTTAATATAGTTGGATCATATGGTGTCTCTTCGCTCTCTATCTTCTTGTGATGAATTGAGTCTTTCCCTTTGAGGTTTTGTTATTGTCGGATTGAATACTTTGGATTTGAGAACACTTGATGTATGTCTTGCATGTGGATACCCGTGGTGACAATGGGGTATTCTATTGAGTCACTTGATGTATGTTTTGGTAATCAACTTGTGGATTCCCGTGACCTTGGGGCAATCAAGGCACATAGGTTGATACACATTTTCATCCTCCTTTCTCCAATAGAAACTTTGGGGTACTCTTTGAAGTTCTTTGTGTGGATTGAATATTATGAATCTGAGATTGTTTGATGCATATCGAATAATTAACTCACGGATACTTGTGGTGAGATTGGAGTATCTAGGTGACATTAGAGTTAATTGATGCGTATCATATGGTGTTATTTTAGTACGAACTCTAGGGTTGTTTGTGACACTTATAGGGATGGCTCAATAGATTGGTCGGAAAAGATAACTTTGAGGTGGTTTCGTACCCTACAACAATTTTATCTTATGTTCTCCGCTAGATAAGAACTTTGGAGTGATTCTTTGTCGCATGTTGAGGGAGTGTTATATGATTCAATTATGTTAGCATTGTTGAGAGATTGCACTAGTGAAAGTACGAACCCTAGGCCTTGTTTCCAAGCATTGCAATACCGTTTGTGCTCACTTTTATCACTTGCTACCTTACTGTTTTTATTTATTCAGATTACAAAAACCTATATCTACTATCCATACTACACTTGTATCACCATATCTCTTCGCCGAACTAGTGCACGTATACAATTTACCATTGTATTGGGTGTGTTGGGGACACAAGAGATTGCTTGTATTTGATTGCAGGGTTGTTTGAGAGAGACCATCTTCATCCTATGCCCCCCACGGATTGATAAACCTTAGGTCATCCACTTGAGGGAAATTTGCTACTGTCCTACAAAACTCTGCACTTGGAGGCCCAATAACGTCTACAAGAATAAAGTTGCATAGTAGACATCACATGCACCTATGGTCATGTGGCTGCCGGAGAGAAACCCGATGGCCCATACTGCAAGATTCACTGTACTGCTGGCCATGATCTCCAGGAGTGCCGTCAAGTTGAGCATCTTGCTGAGAAGCAGAAGCAAGAGTACGAGAAGCGCGACAAGGAGAAAGGCCAAGATGGTGCTGGTGGCTCCGGCAAGAAAAACCATGGCACCCGCGGGGGGTGCCGCAACAAGGCCGGAAAGCAGAAGGAGAGGCCCGCTCGCGGCCAAGACAAAAAAGAAGGTGAAGAAGAGCAAGACGACGACGAAGAATCTGATGGAGGATTCCAGAACACTATAGACTATATGTGCATTGATGGAGGTGCATCTTTGCACTCCTCTCACCGCCAACTCAAGCAGTGGGCCCGTGAGATCAATGCAGTCGAGCCGACCGCAGAGTCGCAGAAACCCTTGAAGTGGTCACACACGCCCATCATCTTTGATGCCGAGGACCACCCAGATCGCACATCTGGTGTTGGTTGTTTGCCGTTGTTGGTTTCACCAACAATCCGCAATATCAAGGTAACAAAGATGCTGGTTGACGGTGGTGCTGGATTGAACTTGATTTCCCCTGCGGTAATCAAGAGGATGCAGATTCCTGATGAGGACCTCAAGGAAACAGGCACGTTTCAAGGGGTGAATCCAGGAAGAACCCAACCCAAGGGACAGGTTACTCTGCCAGTCACTTTTGGTAATGCGTTGAACTACAGGACCGAGAAGATTGTCTTCGATGTCGTCAAGTTGCCACTGCCCTACAATGGAATACTTAGTCGTCCTGCCCTAGCTAAATTCATGGCGGCATCTCATTATGCTTACAATACCTTGAAAATGCCTTGGCCCATGGAAGTGACCACAGTTCATTCTAACAAGAAAGACGCGGTGATCTGTGCCGATAAGCTGTACCGGGAGGCAGTTGCAGCATCTGCCGGCAAGGCACCTGCTCCTGCCAACAAGGTTCCTAGGGGGCAGACACAAAAGAAATCTGATGAGACCGGCAAAGGTAAAAACCTCCGCGAAGCGCACTGCAGAATGCAGCACGCCCGTTGAGGAAGCTGAAACCTCTGCCGGCAAGAGCAGGAAGGCCGCCAAAGCTGCACCTGGAACAAAACAGATTCTCGTGAAGGAGGATGGGACCGGCACTTTCACCATAAGTGCCACCCTTAACAGCAAATAGGAAAGCGCGCTCATCACTTTCCTGTGGGGCAATGTCGATGTGTTTGCATGGCAACCATCTGACATCCCCGGTGTTCCCAAGGAAGTGTTGAGCACCACCTTGCTGTCTGTCCTAACGCGAGACCAATCAAGCAGAAGGTCGAGAAGCAAGCTTTGGAATTCCAAGAGTTCATAGCCCAAGAAATCCAAAAACTAGAAGCCGCAGTCTGGTCAGAGGAGTGTTACATCCAACGTGGTTGGCCAACCCAGTGGTAGTTCACAAAGCAAATGGGAAATGGAGGCTTTGTATTGATTTCACTGATATCAATAAAGCATGTCCCAAGGACCCATTTCCCTTGCCGCGAATCGACCAAATTGTTGTCTCCAGTGCCGGCTGCGACCTCCTCTCCTTCCTTGATGCCTACTCTAGTTATCATCAGATCTTTATGGCTCGGGAAGATGAGGAGAAAACTACATTCATTACTCCATGTGGCACATACTATTTCGTACATATGCCTTTCGGATTAAAGAGTGCTAGAGCAACATTTCAGAGAGCGATGCAAATTGGTTTTGGTTCACAGTTACACAGAAATGTAGAAGCATATATGGATGACATAGTAGTCAAAACCAAGCACCAATCAACACTTATTCAAGATCTAGAAGAGACATTTGCGAATTTGCGCAAAATCAACTTGAAGCTCAATCTCGAGAAGTGTGTTTTCGGTGTTCCATCCGGCAAGCTTCTCGGCTTCTTTGTATCTCAGCGTGGAATTGAACCAAATCCCGACAAGATCAAAGTGATTGAGCAGATTCAAGCACTCAAGCGCATCAAGGACGTACGGCATCTTGCCGGTTGTGTTGCCGCATTGAGTAGATATATATCCAAGTCAGCTGAGCGCGCCTTGCCTTTTTTCAAAATCTTGAAAAAGGCAGGTCCTATGAAATGGACCTGGAAGCGGAGGCCGCACCCCAAGACTTGAAGCAATATCTCACTTCTCCGCCAGTGCTAGTTGCGCCTAAGCCGCAAGAGCCGTCACTGCTATATTTGGCAGCAACTAATCAAGTCGTAAGTGCTGCACTAATGGCTGAAAGAGAAGTAGATGATAAAGAGGCAACAATGGCAGAGCCAGATGATGACAGGCTGGAATCTTCTCCGGCAACGGCGGGTGCCGACAAGTCAGAGTTAGCGCAAGCAAATGAGCAAGAACAATGAGTTGTGCCGAAGAAGAAGATGGTGTAGTGCCTAGTTTACTTTGTGAGCTCTCTCTTGCAGGGGGCTAGGTCAAGGTATTCTGGAGTGCAGAAGTTACTTTTTGGTCTCCTTATGGCCTTCCACAAGCTGCGCCATTACTTCCAAGCACATCCAGTCATCGTCGTCACTTCCTTTCCGTTGAAGCGCATCTTAAGAAATCCAGAGGCTACCGGCAGGATTGTGGAGTGGGCGTTGGAGCTGTCAAGCTTTGACTTGAAGTTTGAAAGCACATCAACAATTCAGAGCAGAGCTTTGGCGGAATTCACAGCAGAATGGACCCCAGCGCCAGACGAAGAAATACCGAAAACTTCTCTTCCCGGCAAAGTAGATGAAAGTGAATGGGTGATGTACTTTGACGGTGCCTTCTCGCTTCAATGCGCCGGTGCCAGAGTGTTGCTTGTCGCACCCATCGGAGAGGACCTCAAATATGCTATCCAGATGCATTTTCCAAGAGAGATGGCCACTAACAACACTGCTGAGTATGAGGGATTGCTTGCTGGTCTCCGGATCGCAGTGGACCTTGGAATCAGAAAGTTGATCGTCAGAGGTGACTCGCAGCTTGTTGTTAGGCAAGTCAACAAGAATTATCAGAGCCCGTTGATGGAAGCATATGTAGATGAAGTGAGGAATTTGGAACAACACTTTGACGGTCTACAAATGGAGCACATCCCCCGTGTCCAGAATGACATTGCTGACGACCTGTCAAAACGTGCTACCAAAAGATTGCCTGTGGAACCGGGAACTTTTGTGCAACAACTAACTCAGCCTTCAGTGACACCATCAACACAGCCACCAAAGAGGCGAAAAGCAAACACCGGTAACTACTTTCTGACAGATCTGCCAGCAGACGTCGGGAAGCCCGATACCGGCAACAAGTCAACTCTTGCCAGTGAGCAGCAGGCTCCGGCAGGATCAGAGATCTTTGCCGTCGAGACAAGCGCTTCGGCTGAAGAAGAACAACCTTTAGTCCTTATTGTTAAGCCACAGGCTCCAACATGGGCACAACAACTTGTCCAATACCTTCAAACAGGTGAACTTCCCGATGATCAAGGAGAAGCTGAAAAAGTAGCCCGACAGTCAAGTATGTATCAGTTTGTTGACAACATCCTGTACAGAAAGAGGCCAAATGGGGTGAAATTGAAGTGTATTTGCCAGGAAGATGGACAGAAGTTGTTGGTAGAAATACATGGAGGGATGTGTGGCTCCCACATTGGGACATGCGTGCTTGTCGGCAAGGCTTTCCGGCAAGGTTTTTACTGGGCGACAACCCTCCAAGACGCAGCTGCATTGGTAACTTCATGCGAGGCATGCCAGTTCCATGCGAAAAATATACACAAACCAGCTCAAGCTCTTCAAACTATTCCTCTCTCCTGGCCCTTCGCGGTCTGGGGGCTGGACATCCTCAACCCTTTTCCCCGTGCAACCGGGGGCTTCGAGTTCTTGTATGTAGCAATCGACAAGTCCATGAAGTGGCCTATGGTAGAGCCGGTAAGGAAGGTGACGGCACAGTCAGCTATCAAGTTCTTCAAGGGATTGGTTGCTCGTTTTGGCATACCCAATAGGATTATCACCAACAACGGCACCCAATTCACGAGTTGCGCCCTCACGGCATACTATCAAGAGCTTGGCAGCAAGATCTACTATGCCATTGTTGCTCACCCGAGAAGCAATGGGAAGGCGGAAAGAGCCAATGCTGAAGTGCTGTGAGGTCTCAAGACCAGAACTTTAGATAGGCTACACAAGTGTGGAAGGCACTGGGTGGAAGAGTTGCCGGCAGTTCTTCGGTCACTCAGGATGACACCAAATCGAGTGACCGGCCAGACACCCTTCTCCCTTGTTTACGGTGCAGAAGCGGTGCTCCCCACAGAACTCACATACAGATCTCCTCGAGTCCAAGCTTTTGATGAAGCAGATCAGGAAGAGAGAAGACATGATGTCGTGGTGTGACAACCATCTATGGGGCCATGCAGCCCCTTGTGGTTCGGCGAGGGAGATCGACGTGCACAAAGAGCATGAACAATGGAGGGCGCAAGGGATTTTACCCAGGTTCGGGCCGCAGAGAAGCGTAAAACCCTACTCCTGCTCTTGGTGTATTAATGGTGTGGGAGCACAGTACAAGGAGCGCTTCTCCCGGCAAGGTGGGGGGAGCAGCTACACGAGACGTGCTTGTGTTTGAAAAGGGGTCCGACCACTAACTGTTGCCTTGGCCCTCCTTTTATAGCTCAAGGGGTTACCACAGTGGCAAAACAGTAATTACATAGCGATTAGATAGCAAACAGTGCTATCATACCTAACTCTGCCAGTTTAGGACAAAGGCATTAAATGCGCCATTAGGTGTCATGTGGAGAGGTAGTCCCGGTTAGGTTTCTGCACCGCTTGCCCAGCTACCTCATATTATCCTGACACGCCTCCCGGACATGTGTCATTGGAAGCAAATCCTATCCCAGCGTGCTGACATGTGCCCGATAAGCCTTACCAACTAGCCTGCGCGGTCTACACCTCACCCACTAGCGAACACCTGTGCGGTGAGGTGGAGTGCTGGAGGGCTGGCAGGAGCTTGCCGGTACGGAGCTTGCCGGGTCCTCACATTGCCGGCTTAGCCTTGCCGGCAAGGAATGTCTTCATCTTTGGTACTGGTCGAATGCTATGTCTTGAGCTTCTTTCTGGTAGCTTCTGCGACTGGACTCTGAATCTTGGTCTTGACTGTTCCCGGCAAGGCTTGGCTGTCAAGGAGGCTGCTACTGTCTGTGCATAAGTCAGGGTATAAAATACCCATGTTTTATACACCGACAGGAGACCCCGGGCCTGGGCCATACGCGCGTTCGAAGCGTTGTTGGGCTAGGCCCAAACAATGCACAGACACGCGGCGGGAAACTGCCACTGTAATTTTCGTCATGATGGTCATCCTCTCTCTTTGAGATCTTCTTTGCTTCCTCATTAATCTGAATTCGGGTGTGTTCTCGGTCGTCTTCCGGCAACCCTTGTCATCGAATGGGCGGCCGCTTGGTGTGCTCATAGGTGGAGCGCCGCGGGTTCAAATTGTACCAGCACGTGGCCACGCGTGGCAAAGGATAACTGCCATGTCCATCTTTACTCCTCCTTTTTCTGCGCCTCTCCATCACGCGCACTTGCATGCATGCAAGGCAGCGGATTGGTGGAGGAGGGCGGCTGCTGGAGTAATGCGCATGGCCAGAGTGCAGGTCGTGGGATTGGCGAATGTGGGCGGCCGCCCGAAGACGGTGAGGAGCCAGCCTCCCGTACTCCCCCTATAAAGAGGGGACTGCGGGATGCGATGCTCACTCATCTCTTTCTGCCTCAATCTCCAGCGACTGTTGCCTCTTTCTTGTATCTTCTTTCTCTGCATCCGACGACGGCATGGCGAGGGGAAGGGGTCGTGGTCGTGCTTCCGCCACCGCGGTGAGAGCTTCTTCTCGGCTCCAAGGTCATGCTTCAGCTACAGCTGCGGAGGCTGGCTCCAGTGCTCAAGGGAGGGCCGCGGCCCGTGGCCGTGGGCGACGCGGCGCCCGTGGTCGGGGCGGCCACGTCGGGGCGCTTGCCGCGCCCCTTTTGCCCTCTTCGCACTCGAGATAAACCCTGGCAAAGGGCCGATGAAAATGTAATCGAGTACCTTTTCAATGAATATCTAGTGTTTGCCGGGTTTAAATAAATGCATGCTATTTCCCTCGTTTTATTTTGCCTTTGTATGATTGTGTTCCCTACGCTTATTGGAAGCTTGCCGGTGCGCACACTCGCCACGAGCGCTTCGAGGAACGGTCCTTAGCAGCCTGTTGGAAGTGTCGCCGCCGGCAAGGTAACTTGCCCGGTCAGAATGCAGCTGCTAGGCTTGCCGAGTGGACTCGATGCAAGCTAGAGCGCAGATCAATCGTGACAAGGTTCCTCTCGCATGCAGGTTTTTCATACAGAGCACATAATTGTTCAAGGGACATTGCAAATGTAACAAGGAAAAGTTTTCAAAGTTTTTCAACTTAGCTTTTCCTTGCGTTGCTTCTCTTGTTGTATGAAATGAACTCTTGAATGTCATTAGAAATGGTACCCATCTCCACCTCCCCCGGGAAACTTGCGCGTGAGGGATCCTTCTGTCCTTTTAAGAAGAAAGAAGAGAAAAAGAGTGGGTTGGGAACCTTGACGGTCCAACAGTCGCTCCACACAAACTAAGGTGTAAGTCACAATCATCACGTGTATCACATATAGAACGAATATGTACAAGGAGTTGCGAAATACTTATCTTTATTATGCACAGGATCTGCGCCTGGCTTTGTACAAAGGGTTACATGTGTTGCCGACAAAGCTTGTACAAAAGGGGTTGCCGGGAGGCCCGGCAACTGCGCCTTACGGGTAGAACTTGCGAAGATGCTCAATATTCCGTGAGTTTTGCACTGGGGTGCCATCTTCGGTCTCCAGACGGACTGCGCCATGTCTGGTGACTCGTGCTGCCCCATAAGAGCCTTCCCACTTCGGTGTCAACTTGTTTGATCCCTTGGCAGACTGAACGCGCCGAAGAACAAGGTCGCCTTCCTCAAGGCTTCGGGCACGCACTTTGCGGCTATGGTAGCGACACAAGGCTTGCTGGTAGCGTGCAGCTCGCACAGCCGTCCGAGGATGATCTTCCTCAAGGAGCAACGTGTCGCCTTGCCGCAGCCGCTCTTGCTCAACTTCATCGTAAGCGAGCACTCGAGGTGACCCATATATGAGTTCCGTGGGGAGTATCGCTTCTGCACCATAGATTAGGGAGAAGGGTGTTTGGCCGGTAGCTCGATTTGGTGTTGTTCTAAGTGACCAAAGAACCGCCGGCAACTCATCAATCCAGTGCCTTCCATACTTGCGCAGCTTGTCAAAGGTTCTTGTCTTGAGGCCACGCAGCACTTCCGCATTCATCCTTTCCGCCTGGCCGTTGCTTCTCGGGTGAGCAACGGACACAAAACAGATCTTGCTGCCAAGGTCTTGGATATACTGCATGAAGGTGTGGCTCGTGAATTGTGTGCCGTTGTCGGTGATGATTCTGTTAGGAACCCCAAAACGGCAAACTAATCCTTTGAAGAACTTGATGGCTGATTGCGCTGTCACCTTCCTCACCGGCTCCACTTCAGGCCACTTTGTAAACTTGTCAATTGCGACATACAAGAACTCAAAGCCCCCGGTAGCATAGGGGAAGGGGCCCAAGATATCGAGCCCCCAGACCGAAAAGGGCCCGGAGAGAGGGATTGTTTGGAGAGCTTGAGCTGGCTGATGTATGTTCTTTGAATGGAACTGGCATGCTTCACACTTGGTTACTAGCTCAGTCGCATCCTGGAGTGCAGTGAGCCAATAGAAGCCTTGCCGGAATGCTTTGAAGGCAAGTGCCCTTGATCCTATGTGAGAGCCACATATGCCTCCGTGTATCTCCGCTAACAGCTTTAGTCCATCTTCCCGGCAAATACACTTCAATTTCACGCCATTTGGCCGTTTTCTGTACAGGATGTTATCCACAAACTGATACATACTTGACTGACGGGCTACTTTCTCCGCTTCTTCTTGCTCATCGGGAAGTTCTCCTGTTTGAAGGAATCGAACTATTTGTTGTGCCCATGTCGGAGCCTGCGGTTCGACGACAAGGACTAAAGGCATCTCTTCGGCTGCGGGAGCGCTTGCTTCTGCGGCAAGAACCTAGGGTTCTACGCTAAGCAGCTGCTCACCGGCAACCGTGTCGTTGTTCCCGGCAGTATCCTTGTCGGCGTCTTCCGGGAGCTCTGCCGGAAAATACTTGCCGGTATTCAACTTTCTTCTCTTACTGGCCTGCGTTGATGGGGTGACTGTCGGTTGATTCAAATGGAGCACAAAAGTTCCCGGTTCCACGGGAAGCTTTTGAGCGGCACATTTTGATAGGTTGTCAGCGATGCTGTTTCTCGCACGAGGAATGTGTTCTGTTTGTAACCCGTCAAGGTGTTCTTCCAATTTCCTCACTTCTTCCACGTACGCTTCCATCAACGGGCTCTGGTAATCTTTGTTGACTTGCTTCACAACAAGCTGCGAGTCACCGCGGACGATCAATTTTTTGATACCAAGGTCCATTGCGATCCTAAGACCGGCAAGGAGTCCTTCGTACTCATCAGTGTTGTTTGTAGCTTGCTCCCTAGGGAAGTGCATTTGAACCACATACTTGAGGTGCTCTCCGGTGGGTGCGACAAGTAGCACTCCGGCACCGGCGCCTTGCAGCGAGGAGGCACCATCAAAGTACATGATCCACTCCTTTGCCGTTTCCTTGCCGGGGAGAGCAATTTCTTGAATTTCTTCGTTTTGCGTTGGTGTCCATTCTGCAATGAATTCCGCCAAAGCTCTGCTTTGAATAGTTGAAGTGCTTTCAAACTTGAGTGCAAAGCTTGACAATTCCAACGCCCACTCCACTATCCTGCCAGTTGCCTCTGGATTCCTCAAGATGCGTTGCAATGGAAAGCGGGTGACGACAGTGATTTCATGCGCTTGGAAGTAGTGACGCAGCTTTCTCGAGGCCATAAGAAGACCGAAAAGCAACTTCTGCACCCCAGAGTATCTCGACCTAGCCCCCTGCAGAAGGGAACTGACGAAATATACTGGTCGTGCACCACTTTCTTCTTTGGCACTGTTTGTTGATTATCTCCATTTATCTGCACTGTTCCCGACTTGTCGGCACCATGATTTGCCGGAGAAGATTCCTGTTTGTCGTTGGATAGGTTTGCTGGGGTTACTTCCTAGTCATCGGGTTCCCTCTGCACCACTAATGCAGCACTAGCCACTTGATTCGTTGCCGCTACGTATAGCAGCAACGGCTCTTGTGGTCTTGGCGCAACTAGTGTTGGCGCGGAGGAGAGGTATCTTTTCAAGTCTATGGGGCCATGGAGCCCCTTGTGGTTCAGCGGGGGAGATCGACGTGCACAAAGAGCATGAACAATGGAGGGCGCAAGGGATTTTACCCAGGTTCGGGCCGCAGAAAAGCGTAAAACCCTACTCCTGCTCTTGGTGTATTAATGGTGTGGGAGCACAGTACAAGTTGCACTTCTCCCGGCAAGGTGGGGGAGCAGCTACACGAGACGTGCTTGTGTTTGAAAAGGGGTCCGACCTCTAACTGTTGCCTTGGCCCTCCTTTTATAGCTCAAGGGGTTACCACAGTGGCAAAACAGTAATTACATAGCGATTAGATAGCAAACAGTGCTATCATACCTAACTCTGCCAGTTTAGGACAAAGGCATTAAATGCGCCGTTAGGTGTCATGTGGAGAGGTAGTCCCGGCAAGGTTTCTGCATTGCTTGCCCAGCTACCTCATATTATCCTGACACGCCTCCCGGACGTGTGTCATTAGAAGCAAATCCTGTCCCAGCGTGCTGACACGTGCCCGATAAGCCTTACCAACCAGCCTGCGCGGTCGACACCTCACCCACTAGCGAACACCTGTGCGGTGAGGTGGAGCGCTGGAGGGCTGGAAGGAGCTTGCCGGTACGGAGCTTGCCAGGTCCTCACCTTGCCGGCAAGGAATGTCTTCATCTTTGGTACTGGTCGAATGCTGTGTCTTGAGCTTCTTTCTGGTAGCTTCTACGACTGGACTCTGAATCTTGGTCTTGACGGTTCCCGGCAAGGCTTGGCCGGCAAGGAGGCTGCTACTGTCTGTGCATAAGTCAGGGTATAAAATACCCATGTTTTATACACCGACACATGATGATGTCACGCTCTTGGAGGAGGACCATTTCCGGGCTATTGTGCGTGATGCACGATACCAGCAAGCTTTGCGCCGCTATCATAGCCACAAAGTTCATGCCAGGAAGCTTGAGGAAGGTGACCTTGTTCTTCGTCGGATTCAATCCGCGAAGGGATCAAACAAGTTGACACCAAAGTGGGAAGGCCCTTACCGGGTAGTTCAAGTCACTAGACCTGGTTCTGTCCGTCTAGAGACCGAAGATGGCACTCCAGTGCAAAATTCATGGAATATTTAGCATATTCCCAAGTTCTATCCGTGAGGCACAGTTGCCGGGCCTCCCGGCAACACCTTTTGTACAAGTTGGCCGTCAAGGCATGTAAACCTTTGTACAGAGCCGGGCGCAGAACCCGTGCGTAGTGAAATAAAGCTAAGTCTTTTACAACCTTTTGTTAATATACATTTCTGTTATGTATGTCTAATGCAATGTTGTGATACATGTATTCTCCTTGTATGAGATGATTAACATGTCACCAAGGGTTCTATCCGGCTCGTTTTTATTTTGCTCCCTTTTTCTTAAAGGCAGAAGAATTCCTCCGCGTGCAAATTTCTCGGGGGGGGGGGGGGAGTAAAGGTGGTACATCAATGACGTTCGAGTTATCATCAAACACAAGAAGTACAACAAAGAAAGATAAGTTAAAAAACTTTGAAACAAATTCTATTGCTGTTGTTGCTTTTTATCCTTGAGCGATTTATGTCTTTGTATGAAAAACCTACACGCGAAGGAACCTTGTTGGGATTAGTTGCGCTCCTAGTTATTTCGAGTCCGCTCAACAGCAAAGGTAGCTGCACTAAGACCGGGAAGTGTTAACATGACCAGGAAGCGGCACTTCCGGTAAGCTGCTAAGGAACCGTTCCTCAAGCGCTGTCGTCTAGAGTGTGCGCACCGGGAAGTGTTTTCCAGAAAGTGTAGGGTACAAAGAGTACAAAGGAAAAAATTACACAAGGAAGGAGCATACGTTCATTCAACATAAAAGTTATATATTACATGCAGCAAGGCAGGTCTAATTGAAGATAAATTGTTTCCATTACATGTGCCTTGTCGGTTGCAAACATACATGAAGAGGCTAATTCTTGAGCTTGTCATGGACATGGTCAAGTCTCTCGGAGGCCTTGTCAGCGATTGGCGTCGCGATCATCTTGGCGGCTTCAAAGTTAGTTCCTTCAGGAAAGCTCTTGAAGATCTGGGAGAGGTCAACACCAGGGTTGTAGTGCACCACCTTGGTGAACATCCTCAAGAGCACGCGCACCAGATTTTGTGCCTCATCGGCAAACTTCTTCGCGCGGCCCTTGTGATGAGCATCCAATGGCACAAGGAGGCACTTGAAGAAGAGAGTCAGCATTGCGCTTGTGATTTGGTTGGAATCTTGGTTGAAGCCCCAACTCCCCATTTCCATGACGGCTAGTTGTTTGCTGATGCGCTCAGCGATGTTGACAAGCCGATTGGTCCAAAGAGATACATATTCCTTCAACTGCCCAAACTTCTCTATGGCGTCGCTTAGCAGAACTTTGGTCTCCTCCAACTCTGTTGTCAAGAGCCTGTTCTTGGTGTTGGCGGCGTCAAGAGAGTCCTCCAAGCCGAAGAGTTTGGTCTGCAGGTCTAGTTTGGCATCAGAGGCACTTTGGAGTTTGCTATTCTTAGATGATAGCAAGGTTTGGAGCTCCGCCAAGGTGTGAGCTTCCTTCTGCGCTGAGTCTTTGAGAGTAGCAATCTCTTTTTCCTTGACGGCCAGTTCTTCTTCAAGCTTTTGGATTTTGGATTCCAGAGTTGCCTTGGCGGTATCAGCAGCGTTGACGGCATCAAGGGCCTCCTGGAGCTTCCCGGCATGTTCTAATGTCTGGGCTTGGAGGGCTTCCCTGTGTGCCTGCTCGAGCTCCTGAGTACGTTTGGCCATGACGGATTGAATCTCTTCATCCTTGGCGCGAAGCTTTGCAGCAAGTGATCCTTCTCGGGTGGCAAGATCTTCCACGTGAGAATCGAGGGTAATCTTGCACTGAATCAGCGCACTATCAGTTGCTGCGGCTTTCTTGGCGGCTTCTGCCTGAGCCATTTCAGCTGTTGCCTTCTCCAAAATGAAGGCTTCCCTCTCGGCGGCAAGTTGAACTTGCCGGTCTGTGATGTCCTGGATCTTCTTGGCATACCAGGTCTTCGCATCATCGACCCTTTGCAGGAATTTTTGTTCTGCTGTCTCAACGAGCTGCGTGAAAAGTTGAAGCTTCTCCCACCGTCCGCTGTAGCGCCATTGCGCTTCCTTGAAACCATGCTCCATATCTTCCAAGAAGAAGTAATCGGCAGCGTCATCATCAAGGTTGCGCTCTTCCGCGGAGGACATGGAGGGAGGGACAACAAGCTCGTCGTCAACCTCTTTAGGCACGCGTGCTTCAGCACCAGATGAGCTGGGCAGAGTGTCTCTCCACACCATGCTCATGGCCCTCCAGGATTTTATTGACGGAGCTGAAGCAGAAGTGTTGCCAGCAACCCTCGCAGCCTCCTCAGCTGCCCTTGCAGCCTCATAGCAGTCTTGGCGATCGTCTCCACATCATCGACGGGTTCTCTCTCCTCTGGAGGGGCCAATTCTGTGAAGGAAGGAAAGGCCAGAAGAATTTCAAACCCAAAATCAAGAAAACAAGATGAAGAGAAGTGATGCTGATGGAAAATGGAGAAGCGCTTATGGGAAGTTGATTACCTAGTTGTTCATGTTGAGGGGGTTCAGTTTCCCCTCCGGCAACGTCAGTTGTCATCGCTTGGCTGCTGGCAACATCCATTGCCGGTGTATCCTCGGAGTGGACAGGTTCATCTACGGCAATCCTTTCCGGTGAGCCAATCTCCGGAAGGATCGATGTTGAAGGTGTGGTCAGGGGCTCCACTCCTTGGTGCCCCTCTTCGTGACGAATGATACGTCTCCAACGTATCTATAATTTTTTATTGTTCCGTGCTATTATAGTATCAATCTTGGATGTTTTATATGCAATTATATATCATTTTTTGGGACTAACCTATTAACCTAGTGCCTAGTGCCAGTTGCTGTTTTTTGCCTGTTTTTGCCTTTTCAGAAAATCATTATCAAATGGAGTCCAAACGAAGAAAAAACTTTGGATTAATTTTTTCTGGACCAGAAGGGACCCTAAAAGCTTCGGGAGAAGACCAGAAGAGTCACGAGGGAGCGACAAGCCCGGAGGGCGCGCCAAGGGGGGTAGGCGCGCCCCCCAGGCTTGTGGGCCCCTCGTGGCACCTCTTGACCTAATTCCAGCGCTATAAATTCCCAAATATTCCCAATATACCAGAAAGACAGAAGAGAAAACCTTTCCGCCACCGCAAGCCTCTGTTCTTCCGCGATCCCATCTGGAGGCTTTTTCCGGTACTCTGCAGGAGGGGGAATCGATCATGGAGGGCCTCTACATCAACCTTGCTGCCCTTCCGATGATGTGTGAGCAGTTTACCACAGACCCGCGGGTCCATAGCTAGTAGCTAGATGGCTTCTTCTCTATCTTTGATCTTCAATACCATGTTCTCCTCGATGTTCTTGGAGTTCTATTCGATGTAATCTTCTTTTGCGGTGTGTTTGTTGGGATCCGATGAATTCTGGGTTTATGATCAGATTATTCATGAGAAATATTTGAGTCTTCTCTGAACTATTTTATGCATGATTGTTATAGCTTTGTATTTCTCTCTGATCTATCCGTTTGGTTTGGCCAACTAGATTGATTTATCTTGCAATGGGAGAGGTGCTTTGTGATGGGTTCAATCTTGCGGTGTTCTATATCCCAGTGACAGAAAGGGACAAGACATGTATTTATATTGTTGCCATTAAGGATAAAAAGATGGGGTTTAATCATATTGCTTGAGTTTACTTTGTCTACATCATGTCATCTTGCTTAAGGCGTTACTCTGTTTTACACTTAATACCCTAGATGCATGCTGAATAGCGGTCGATGGGTGGAGTAATAGTAGTAGATGCAGGCAGGAGTCGGTATACTTGTCTCGGACGTGATGCCTATATACATGATCATTGCCTTGAATATCGTCATAACTATGTGGTAAATTCTTAACATCTTCAGATTTAATACCTTTTTCTTTCATAGATTTCTTAGCTTCTTGCATATCTTCTGGACTGAGGAATAGAATACCTCTCTTCTTCGGAGTTGGCTTAGGTGGTGTTTCAGGAAGTGTCCAATCATCAGCATTTCTCAACATATTATTCAATAGTTCTTCAACCTGTCCAACAGTTCGTTCCTTGAAAACAGAACCAGCACAACTATCTAGGTAGTCCCTAGAAGCATCGGTTAGTCCATTATAAAAGATATCCAGAATTTAGTTTTTCTTAAGAGGATGATCAGGCAGAGCATTAAGTAATTGGAGAAGTCTCCCCCAAGCTTGAGGGAGATTCTCCTCTTCAATTTGCACAAATTTAAATATTTCATGTAAGGCAGCCTGTTTCTTATGAGCAGGAAAATATTTTTCAGAAAAGTAATATATCATATCCTGGGGACTACGCACACAACCGGGAGCAAGAGTATTAAACCATTTCCTAGCATCACCCTTTAATGAGAAAGGAAACAACTTAAGAATGTAATAGTAACGAGTTTTTCCTCATGAGCAAATAGGGTGGCTATATCATTTAATTTGGTAAGGTGTGCCACAACAGTTTCAGTTTCATAATCATGTAAAGGATAAGATTCAACCAAAGTAATTAACTCAGGATTGAAAGAGAATTCATAATCCTTATCAGTAACAAAGATAGGAGAGGTAGCAAACTTAGGATCATATTTCATTCTCTCCATCATAGACTTTTCTTTAAGCTTAGCCAGTAATTTTTTAACAACATCTCTATCATTACAAGCAAGAAATTCTCTAGCTATTTCTCCGTCTATAACATAACCATCAGGTATCTTAGGCATTTCAACTCTAGTAGGAGAGCTAGGAATAATAGGTTAATCATAATTTTCAGAAGTTTCAACATTTTCAGCATTCTCAATTTCTTTAGCTTTAGCAATTTGTTCATCAAGAAATTCACCTAGTGGCACAGTATTACCAAGCATAGTACTAGCATCATCACAAGTTTCATTTATAGTAGAAGTAGTATCACCAATTACTTGCGACATGTCAGAATGAATAGTAGGTGGTGGTTTCGCAAGCCTACTCAAAACAGAAGGTGAATCAAGTGCAGTGTGTGATGGCAGTTCGTTACCTCCCCTCATCATAGAGGGAACGATCTTGGTCTTAGCGTCTTTCAGATTCTTCATAGTGATCAACAAATATAAATCCCAAGTGACTCAACAAATAGAGCTATGCTCCCCGGCAACGGTGCCAGAAAAAGGTCTTGATAACCCACAAGTTAGGGGATCGCGACAGTCTTCGAGGGTAGTATTTCACCCAAATTTATTGATTCGACACAAGGGGAGCCAAAGAATATTTGCAAATATTAGCAGTTGAGTTTTCAATTCAACCACACCTGGAGAACTAAATATCTGCAGCAAAGTGTTTAGTAGCAAAGTAGTATGGTAGTTTTGATAGCAGTAGCAATAGTAACAATGACAGTAACAGTAGCAGTTTTTTAGTGATTGTAACATCAGCAGCAACAGAGTAACTTAGCAAAGATCAATATGAGAAAAAGCGTAGGCATTGGATCAGTGATGGATAATTATGTTGGATGACATTTATCATTGAAAGCGCAGGTTTACTCCCAGAGGGGAGATGAATGGGAGATTTTTAGAAATTCGTCAAACTTTGAAGATTTTGGTGAAAATCAGAGTGACGAAATAGAAACAGAGGCGAAACTAGATCGACACAGATACAAGTAGCATGCATATGAAATACATACAAGTGAAGAACATGTGATCATACAGGCAGACATGCATGAGGAAGATGAACTGAAGAAATGAAAAACAACATGATGAAAGTCTTCAGTTCAAATTCTTCAGAAAAGTAAAGCACAAGTTCTTCAGTAGTGGAATTGCGTAAAGGTAAAGGGGTGAGGAATTTGAAACTAGTTAGGCTCAGTGAAGACACAGCGATTTGGTAGACCAGTTCCAGTTGCTGTATCAACTGTACGTCTGGTTGAGGCAGCTGAGTCTTACCTCGGAGGACAGTTAGTCCTCACCGTATTCCTCTTGAGCTAAGGTCACTTAGACCTCGCCCAATCACTCGTGGTAAGTCTTCAAGGTCAACTTCCAAAACCTTCACAGACTTGTTCACCGGCATGCCACAATTACTCTTGGGTGCTCAGAACATGACGCCTAACCGTCTTGAAGAATGACAGTCTTCAAAGGTAACAAGCGTCGGATCACACAGATCAACTTCTTCAGTGATGCTCAATCACTTTGGCTCTGGTTGGGTTTTTCCTCACTTGGGTTCTCACAAAGTCGTCAGAGGAAGGGTTGCTCTCAAATGACAAGTGTCAATCTCTCTCTAGAGCAACCAACCAACTAGTGGTTGTGGGGGGCGGCTATTTATAGCCAGGGGGCAACCCGACATGAATTGTCATAAATGCCTTTCTCAGACATGACCGTTGTCAGGATAAGAATCCACTCGACAGCTGGCGCGCGGCACAACAACGGTCGGAAAATTGAACTCTCAATTTCATCGGGGCACTCAATTTCCTCACGATAGACAGATCGCACTAGCAAAATCCTAACTCCTCAGCCTGACCTAATTCATCAATGACCAGATGAACTGCGTCACTGTCGCTAGCAAATTCATCAGCTGTTCCGGAGATTTCCAAAGGCTTCACTCGAAGCAGCTGTAATGTGTATAGGTTTGAGCATCGCTTTGAAGTATGATAAATGTTTCACCTAGACCCCCTTTAACAGTACGGTTTTTCCTATGACTCGAATAAGAAGAAAAGAAACTATGAAAACAAAGTCTTCAAGCTTCAAAGTCTTCACATCAATTTCTTCACAGGCCGCACCAAATTCTTCACTTGAAGAAATACATTTTTAGGGGTCGACTTCCGTGGTTAAACCAAGTCTTCAGGGACTGTTTTCACCTGTGTACACTCATAAACACATTAGTCCCTTAACTTATTTGTCTTCAATACTCCAAAACCACTAAGGGGGCACTTGATGCACTTACAATCTCCCCCTTTTTGGTGATTGATGACAAATCAGTTAAGTTTTCAACAGGAGTAAATAATGGAAGTGTAAGTACAGAATGTGAAGACATTGGTTACAAGATATTGAGGAACTCCCCCTGAAGATGTGCATATGAAGAATTTGCTTTTGATTGCAAATGCACATGGCAGGTTGAAATTGTGGAGTGTGGAGATCTCCCCCTATATCTTGGAATCCAATCATGCATGATCATAAGATATTGAAGAATTTGAATGCATGATGAAAATTGGCGTCTGACGAATTACAGCATGCATGAACACATATATATATATAAGGATCAGAGCATTATCATGCATGCAGATAAAACGTATCAGAAAAGCGTCAGACCACCAACAGTTTTAAAGTTACAACTCATCAACGGAGAGAATCAAATAAAGACCAAGAGTTGCAACTTAGCAAAAAAAAACAGCCCAATATAAAAACCCGCTTGAAGACTAACTCTCAAATTTCTCCCCCTTTGTCATCAAATGACCAAAAGGAGACGAAACTGAGGACTAACGCTCCCACAGAAGATGATCTTGAAGAACGAGGAGGAGCGCCAGCGTTGTTGCTGGGGTTGCGTGGTGAAGAAGGGCCTGCTGCAGTGTCTTCGACATCTTCATTTTCATCAGTAGCTCTGGATGCAGACACTAAGCTTGGTACCATCTGAGGAACTTGGACCTTCTTGAACTTCTTCTTGGGCAGGTTGGCCCAATCAAAGTCTTGTTGGAATTCCATTTCGACAAGTTCTTTAGGGGTCTTCAAATGTGAAAGAATTGCCCAGCTTCTGTCAAAAATCTCATGGGCATAATAATGATTCTTGCGAACTGAGTTTTGCGTCATAGTCATATTTGCAATGATGGCATGGAGCTGACACTTAACCCAGGTATGATTCATGTCCACCTTCTGATGAAGACTGATGAGAAGCGCACGATCAGTCATGACCCGTGGAGCTTCACCTTGAGGCTTTTGCTGTGGAGCATTTGCTTCAGTATCTTGGCTTGATGTGTCATTGCCTGTGGACTGTGAGACTGGCTGACGAAATTGCCCGTCAAGAGGACGAATTCCTACATCAATGACTGCTTTGCCTCTGCCAGGAACTGAAGAGATGGTACTCTGAAGAATTTCAACATCTGGCATATAGCAGATATGATTCTGGCAGTCAGCCCTGTAGTTGATTGAAGACCTTGTTCTGATGAATTTCATAATCTAAGGTGCATAAGGCTTCAAATCAAACGGAGATTGTGCAATAGTGGCCAAAGTCCTCATGAAGAAATCATGGATATTGATAGGAATACCATGGATGATGTTGAATAGTAAGTTCTTTATGATTCCCACAACTTCTTCAGTCTCAGAATTGTGGCCTTTGATTGGACTGAGGGTTTTGGCCAGAATGCGATATACAGTCCGGGGCACATACAACAAATCCTTCACTAAGAAGGTGGTTCTTGGAGCTTCTCCTTCAGCCAACGGCTTCATCAGCACTTGCATCAGATGGTTAGACAGCTCAGGTTCTTCATAAATTTTTCTGGCTTCATTAGAGGGCAGATCAACAAGAAGAGCTCGAAGTAATTCATCAGCAGGAGCCTTATAGTGAGTGTTCTCACTCATCCAGTCGAGAGCCCATGAATGAATGTTGTCAACATCACCAGAAAGATGTAGGGTTGCATAAAATTAAAGAATGAGCTCTTCATTCCAGTCGCAGACGTCAGTGACGAAATTGAGTAGACCTGCTTCATGAAGAACTGCCAGTACAGGTGTGAAGCATGGTAGCGACTCCATATCCACGTGAGGAATATGGCGATGAGGAAAGACCTTGTTCTTGTCAAACAGGAGTGATGAATAATAGTTCATCTGAGTATTGGTCCAAAATCGTTGACACCTGATTTTTGCTGAGTCATAAGGTGACTCGCCTATGAAGAAATTCTTCTGTCCAAAGAAGGCAGCATTGTCAAACTTGGGTCTTCTGATGCTTTTGCCAACTTTGGGCATTAAAGGCACAGGCTGAAGATTGATCTTCTTTGGCCTCACGTCGAAGATAGGCCTGGGAGAGCCTATTGAATCATCTGGATCCGTGATGGCCAAAGACTTAGCAACTTCCTCAGCTATTGCAAATGGAACTATTTCCAAATCTGCCGAGGGAGCTGGTTCTTCTTGTTGTGGAGGAGGAGGTGCAAGTTCTTCATCAGTCACGTGTTGCACATTTTCTTCAGCTGATGCAGCTGGAATTTCTTCAGTAATGGCCTGAAGGGATGGTTGACGTCCTTCAGAACCAGTATGAACTTCCTTAGTGACAGCTGGCGACTGAGGCACTTGAGTGAGAGGCGTGGTGACGGGCGAGTTCAGATGAAAGACATCCCAGAAATCGTCATGGATTTGAGGTGTGGTTGAACCATCAATATACATGTCCTCATCAGTTGCTTCATCGCTTCCAATTGATGCGGCATTTTCTTTAGTCCCTTGGACTAGTTGTGGTTTCCGCGATGATACCATGTGAAGTGAAGAATTTTCTTCAACTTCAATTTCTTCATCCACCTGCTCTGTGGAAGCAGTAGAATGGGTAGTCTCTTCATCAAGTGGTGGGATAACATATTCCACACCATATGGAACAAGCTGTAATTCTTCTAAGTTCCGTGTCGGGGGAGCCGATGAAATTGGGATAGCATCAATTGGCTCAGTTGAAGACACTGGAGCCGTCTTCAACTTCTTCACAGTTTTTGTGGTAGGGGGTGCTGATGCTTTTCTCTTCTCAGCAGCCTTTGTTTTCTTCACTTCTGATGCAGAAGGAAGTGTGATAAGCTTCAAAGATGAACAGTTCTGGCGCTGCTGCTAAGGAACTTGGTGGAGCAATTTCTTCAGGCGCAACTGATGCAGTCGCCCTGGCAGTTTCTTCAGGTGCAACATCTTCAGTTGCCCTGGCTTGGTCTTGCAGAGGAGGCGAAGGCACAGTCTCACTGGCCTGAGGGGTTTGTTGGGGAGCTGAAGAACTTGATGGAGGTGCTTGGCCAAACTTCGCAGCATCTCTTCTGTTGTGGTCATCAACCACTTTGTTAGAAGCATTGATGAACCTGTCTTCACACCACAACAGTGCTCTACCTGGCGATCATATTCATTAGAAAGACGTTGAATCTCAGACTGCATGGCAATGAGCTGCTGAGGGGTTATGGTGAGCATGTTGTCCTTGAGTTCCTTTTGTTTCTTCTTCATATGTTTCCTCACAAGCTTGGCCTGATCAATCTTGTGCTTCTCAGTGCGGACGAAAGTAGATAGAACATGACTTGGTCCAGGAGGCAGATCCAGATCATCAAGCGGTGTATCAGGCTTCTGGCACCAGATTTCAATGAAGTCCAAAATCCTCCTGGGGTTCAGAAAGGTAGGGACAGTGGTATTCTTAGCACGAGCAGCTTCTTCCATTCTCCTCTGAACATATTCCGCAAGCTCGTCTTCATCAGCCATGTCATTTTCATCAGCCTGAGGCAATACAACCTTGCTTCTGGGGCTGGGTCTTGAACCACAGCCTGCAGTGGCCTTCTTCTTCAGCATCGGCGTGTTTGAAGAGATATGCCCTGATGCTGAGGCACTTGATGCAGCAATTGTGGCCGTTTGAAAAGCTTCAGTGCGCTGGCAAAAAGCTAGCACAACTGGTGTTGAAGCTCTTGCAGTAGCCATTGAAGAACTTGTTGCTGGCGGAGGCACTGATGAACTTGGAGCAGAAGGTGCCTTTGGTGCTGAAGCCTTTGATGATGACGGCTTTGGTTCTGAGGGCTTTGCAGAAGACTTTGGTGCTGAAGATTTTGGCCGTGAGGGCAGTTTAGTTGAAGGTTTCGGCTTTTGAGCCGGCTTCTTTTTCATGGCTTTCTTGGGCGCACTGTCACTTGAGCCTGCACCAGCATCAGCTGATGCCTTTGAGACCCTGTTGAATTCTTCAACGGCCTTTTGAGCTTGTTTCTGCAATTTGGCTTGACGCTTGGCCCAATCCTCAGGGAATTCTTTACCTCTCTTGATGCTTGTGGGGTCAGCCGTTTGACCAGGAGCCAGAGGTGGCCTTTTCCACAGTGGCTTCACAGCGAATTCCTTCATGTATTTCGGAGTTACATATCTGTAACCCCTCCATTCATAAGCCCGCCTGCGTTTGATTTTCTGTAAGCGCGTCTTGCGCTGCTTGTCGGTTTCTTTCCCATGAGTTGCCTCATCTGGTGTACAGTACCCTGCATATAATTCATCAGGAATCTCAAAAGCAGTCTGTTCCTCTTTCCCCTTGCCTTCCTTCTAAGGCCTTTTGCCATCTGCCATTTTCTTCAACTGAGGGTTTTGAGCTTTAGAAGTTTATGAAGAAGTTTGAAGATTTTCCTCAAGCAACGCCCAAGGATGAACTCGACGAACTGGACGACGAGTTGATGGAAGTCGTCAACTCAGATCTTCCATGCCCTAACTTGCGATGAAAGACAGCTACGGCTGCGGCGGAGGTGAATAAATCCGTGGCCGGCGCGAGTACGGCAATGAAGAAGTCGAGGCAGTGAAGCTCTTCCTCTCCGGCGACGATGAATTCTTGCGGCGATGCTAGGGTTCGGGAGTGGGAGCGACAGGAGCGCGAGGAGTGAAGTGAAATGATGTTGACGAGGTCAAGCCTTTATATAGGCGCGGTGAAAACCGGGCGGTCTAAATATTCTGGACGAATAAGCCCCTGGCGATTCGCATCTCTGCGACACGCGTCACCCATGCATTTTGAGTGCGCTTATCCACGCGTCGGAGGCGCAGGATTTAGTTACTGTGGCAACCGCCAAAAATTTGAATAGAAAATTTTAAAATGTGTTCGCAATTTCTTCAGCTGACAAGGACACAGTGAAGACTTTGAACGATGTCAATTAGAACCCATATGAAGAGATTGTGAATAGAGTGGTTTGAGTTTAGCATAGAGGGGAGCGGGTCCGATCACATTCACATAGACGAAAAAATCAACTTTGAGAATTAGCAATATGTGAATGCTGTTGAGGACATGAAAAACTCAGATAAAAAAATATATTAGAAGAATTAGCTCAAGCAATGAAGAACAACCTCAAATGACGAATTTGAAAAAGTTTGACAAAATTGCAAATGACGAAAAACTCAAATTTAAGAATGTCACGAAGATGGTGGTGGCGTAACCCACCGTATAAGAATTTTGATGATTTCAGACGCCGCGTACAATTGTCGTAGGGTTCTGAGAATCGAATTCTTCATTAATTTCTTCACACTTAGAGGGTTAGTCTTTATTGATTGAAGAAAAATGTTACTTCGTGTGTTGCGCATCAAAGTCATCAAGAATGCATAAGCGTTAGGATGTGTGTCCTTTTCAAAGGACATTCGAAGATTCTAGGATGTTTAGCTCACACCGCAACATGCAAAACCTTCTCTCATCCAAGGTCTTAGTGAAGATATCTGCAAGCTGGTCTTCAGTCTTCACGTGGTTGATGACGATGTCTCCCTTCAACACATGATCATGAAGAAAATGGTGACGAATCTGAATGTGCTTCGTCCTAGAGTGTTGCACTGGGTTGTGAGCGATCTTCATGGCACTCTCATTGTCGCAGTAGAGTGGCACTTTCTTCACATTGACGCCATAGTCCTTGAGGATTTGCTTCATCCATAGTAGCTGTGAGCAGCAGGCGCCAGCGGCAATGTACTCAGCTTCTGCCGTGGAAAGTGAGATGTTGTTCTGCTTCTTCGAGGACCAACAGACAAGAGATCGTCTGAGGAAATGGCAGAAAATCCAGCAAGATCAAGTGAAGAGCCCTTGGGATACCATAATCCAAGCGTTGGTGTGTGAGCTAAATATCAAAGAATTCGTTTCATAGCCTGATGGTGTGATTCCTTCGGTGACACTTGAAAGCGGGCACACATGCAAACACTAAGCATAATATCTGGCCTGGATGCACATAGGTAGAGCAGCGAACCAATGATGGAGCGATATACCTTCTGATCGAAATCTTTACCATTTTCGTCAGTGCAGAGTTGACCATTTGTTGGCATTGGTATCTTGAGGCCTTTGCAATCTTGCATGCTGAATTTCTTCAGGCAATCCTTGAGATATTTCTCCTGAGAAATGAAGATGCCATTGGGTTGTTGACAAATTTGAAGCCCGAGGAAGAATTTCAACTCCCCCATCGTAGACATCTGATATTCTTCACGCATCATATATGCAAATTCGTCACTGTATTTATTGTTAGTGTAACCAAAGATAATATCATCAACATATATTTGGCATATGAATAGTTCATCATCATAAGATTTAGTGAAAAGAGTAGGGTCAAGTGAACCGGGTTTGAAACCCTTTTTCTTTAGGAACTCCTTCAGTGTATCATACCAAGCCCTCGGGGCTTGCTTGAGGCCATAGAGAGCCTTGTTGAGTCTGAAGACTTTGTCCGGATGCTTTGGGTCCTCAAAACCTGGTGGTTGAGCAACATATACTTCTTCCTCAAGCTTACCATTGAGGAATGCACTTTTCACATCCATTTGATATAAGAGGATATCATGATGGTTAGCATATGCAAGCAGTATACAAATGGCTTCAAGCCTAGCAATAGGTGCAAATGTCTCATCAAAATCAATACCATCAACCTGTGTGCAGCCTTGAGCTACAAGACGGGCCTTATTCCTCACCACTTGGCCATTTTCATCTTGTTTGTTGCGGTAGATCCATTTGGTGCCGATGACATTGTGCTTGCGTGGATCGGGATGCTTAACAAGCTCCCACACATTGTTGATCTTGAATTGATGCAATTCCTCTTGCATTGCTTGAATCCATTCTAGCTCGAGAGATGCTTCATCAACTTTGGTGGGCTCTGAAATAGAGACAAACACGTAATGCCCACAAAATTTAGCTAGATGTGAAGCTATTGAGCGAGTGAGGGGACCAGGTGCATTGATGTTGTCAAGGATCTTCTCAATCTACACTTCATTTGCCACTCGTGGATGTGCTGGACGAGGGCCTTGCTGTTGTTGTTGCCATGCAGAATCATCAACATCATTTTCCTCAGGATCAGTAGTTTCTTCATGACAAGGGATCACTACTTCTTCATCAGCTATTTCTTCACTGGGCACAATTTCACCAGTGCCCATAAGCTTGATAGATTCCTCAGGAGATATTTCATCTAGCACAGTAGGCAGGTGCTATCTTTGCGAGCCGTTAGTTTCATTGAACCACACATCTACAGTTTCAACAACCTTGTTGTGACAGGTGTTGAAGAGTTTGTAGGTGTGCGACTCCTTTCCGTAACCAAGCATAAAACCTTCATGTGCTTTTGGTGCAAATTTAGAACTGTGATGAGGATCTCTAATCCAGCATTTAGCACCGAAGACTTTGAAATAACTCACATTGGGTTTCTTGTCAGTGAGGAGCTCATATGAGGTCTTCTTGAGGAATTTGTGAAGATATACCCAGTTGATGATGTGACATGCAGTGCCAATTGCTTTAGGCCAGAATCGATGAGGGGTCTTGTATTCATCAAGCATTGTGCGAGCCATCTCGATGAGTGTCCTATTCTTGCGCTCCACGACTCCATTTTGCTGAGGCATGTAGGGAGCAGAGAGCTCATGTGTGATACCAAGTTCGTCAAGATAGTCATCAAGTCCTGTGTTCTTGAACTCGGTGTCGTTGTCGCCCCTGATGTGCTTGATCTTGAGACCATAATTCATCATGGCCCGATTGGAGAATCGTCTGAAGACATCCTGAACTTCAGTCTTAAAGGAAATGATGTGCACCCAGGTGTAACGAGAGTAGTCGTCAACTATGACGAATCCGTAGAGAGATGCTGCATTGGTTAGTGTGGCATAATGGGTAGGACCAAACAAATCCATATGTAGTAATTCAAAGGGACGAGTAGTGGTCATGATTGTCTTAGCCGCATGCTTGGATCTGGTTATCTTTCCAGACTCACAAGAACCACACAGATGATCTTTGACGAATTTGACGCCTTCGACGCCAATGATGTGCTTCTTCTTGACGAGTGTGCTCAAATTCCTCATGCCAGCATGTCCAAGGTGTCGATGCCATAGCCAGCACTCTGATGCTTTTGCCAGTAGACACGTGACAGGCTGAGGACCTAGAGAGAAATCTACAATATACAAATCACCTTTCTTAAAGCCTTCGAAGACTTTGGATTTATCAGATTCCATCAGCACAATACATCTATATTTGCCAAAGATGACAATCATATCAAGATCACAAAGCATTGAGACTGACATGAGGTTGTATCCAAGGGACTCGACAAGCATCACCTTTTCCATGTGTCGATCCTTCGAGATAGCAACCTTACCTAGACCCAATACCTTGCTTTTTCCTTTGTCGACGTATGTGATATGCTTCAGATGAGACGGAGTAAGGGGAGCATCAGTGAGGAGATTCCTATTACTAGTCATGTGATTTGTGCAGCCATTAACCAGGACCCATTCAGTGGTTGTGGGTGTGTCAACCTGTAGAAGCATTAGTCTGACTTACAAATTCATATACTTCAAAGTGAACAATATGATGATGATCAATTTCGTCACACAATTTCATCAAGGAATAATATCTAGCAGCATAAGGGATGTGTGAAATGAATGATTCATTTCGTCATGATTAACCTGCATCCCAACAGGCATTTTGTCAGGTCTTCAGCAAATTCATCAGACATTTTAGTTGTCTGAAGACCTGACCCTGCAGAAGAGATTAGTTCTTCTTCTTAACCACCCACATCTGAATGGGTGGCTAAGAAGCAATGTAATGAAGTGCATTAATGGAGAACTTATGCATTGAAGAATATGCATTTCTCTTCACAGGAGGGTTATAGTAATTGAATGAATAAGCAGAGAAATTCTTCGAGGTTTTGTGAATAAAGTGGTTCAAAGAATAGTGCTCATATTCATCAGATCGCTGTTCGTTTCCCTGCGAAATAGAGGCATTAGCACGACCATAAGTAGGTCTGCGACTATTTGACGACTTTGATCCCTGTGAAGAATTTGTCCTCGGAAGTTTCTTCTTCATCGGTGGTGTCATGATGACATTCACCTGAAGATTTTCCACAAGGCTTTTGGGAACCCAGATTTTCTTCACAGGTGGACTGTTCCTGCAGTTAGTTCCAACAAATCTGGCAAAGACTTCACCATTCTGATTCTTGAACAGTTTATAGTTAGAGTCAAATGACTCATCAAAGGAAAATGAAGTATCACAAGTATAGCCAGATAAAGTGGATGGAGCTATTAGAGGTCCCTTTGCAGCAACCCATGTAGTTTTGGGATACTGCTCAGGGTTCCAATACGAACCATCAGCATTGAGCTTTCTCTCAAAAGCAATACCCTCTTTCCTAGGGTTCCTGTGAAGAATTTGCTTTTTGAGCAAATCACAAAGGGTTTGATGCCCTTTGAGGCTTTTGTACATGCCAGTGACGTACAATTCCTTCAGCCCTGCATTTTCATCAGTATCATAGGTGGCATCCTCAGATGAAGGGTTAGTGGCCACCGTAGCAGTTGAAGCAATTGAAAGTACTGACGCATTTGAACATTCAGCTGAAGAATTTGCATTATCACGTTGAAGGCATTTTAGGCATGGTGCAACAAATTCTTCCTGAGCGGTACTGATCTGTTGAGCGAGGAGTGAATCATTTTCTTTTTGAAGATCATCATGAGACGCTCTCAGCTTCTCAAGATCTTGCTTCCTTTGAAGAAATTCATAGGACAGCTTCTCGTGCTCGGCTGAGAGGGACACGTGACGACTCTCAAGTTCATCATGCTGTGACTTAAGCTATCTGAGATCTTCAGACAAGGCTTGACTACAATTCATTTCCTCGTCCAACAGGTCATTGGTTTTGCCTAGCAGTTTTTGAATATTTTCCATAGCATCTTGTTGCTCAGTTGTAATTTTATCAAGTTCTTATGGCTTGGTTTAGATTCACACTAAGAGTCGTCATAACTGGAAGTTTCAAAGTAAGCTTCTCATGAGGTTACCTTTGCACCTCTTGCCATGAAACAATAGGTGGGAGTGTAGTCATCAGCACAGTCATCATTGTTGGTGGAGATACCATTATCTTCAGGATTGAAGATGGACTTGCTGACGTACTCAGTAGCGAGGGCAGGGCTCGCCACACCAGAGTCAGACTCCTCCTCAGATTCCTCAGCTTCCTCATGATCAGATTCCTCCTTAGAATCCATTTCCTTCCCAATGAATGCATGAGCTCTGCTGGAACTGCCTTTCTTGCGAGATGAGGACTTTGAGGATTTCTTCTTTTTGCCATCAGAGTCATCATCCCTGCTCTTCTTCTTCTTCTTTTGCCATAGAGGGCAGTCGGCGATGTAGTGGCCTAGCTTCTTGCATTTGTGACAGGTTCTCTTGTTGTAGTCTCGAGCAGATGCTTCTCCAGTGTTCTTCGAGTCATACTTTGAAGACTTTCCAAAGCGGTTCTTCTTGGAAATCTTCTGGAACTTCTTCACAAGCATTGCCAGTTCTCTGCCAATTTCCTCAGCACCATCAGAACTGCTCTCATATTCCTCTTCTTCTTCAGATGAAGAAATTGCCTTGGTTTTTTCTTTTGCCTTTAGAGTGCGAGGACGACCATAGCTGGGACCATACATATCCCTCTTTTCTACTTGCTGAAATTCAGTGTTGAGCCTTTCAAGAATATCAGCCGGGTCAGGTGACTTGTAGTCAGGGCGCTCTTGAATCATCAGTGCCAAGGTGTCGAAGGAACTGTCTAGTGATCTCAGCAATTTCTTAACCACCTCATGATCGGTGATTTCAGCAGCACCAAGAGCTTGAAGATCATTGGAAATATCAGTAAGGCGATCGAAGGTTTGCTGCACATTCTCATTGTCGAGCCTCTTGAAGAGATTGAAGAGATTTCGAAGAACGTCAACTCGGGAATCACGTTGAGTGGAGACCCCCTCGTTGACCTTGGAAAGACTATCCCAGATAAGCTTCAAAGTTTCCAAAGCACTCACTCTACCATACTATCCTTTGTTCAGATGTCCACATATGATATTCTTCGCTTGAGAGTCGAGTTGCTTGAATCTCTTCATGTCGGTGGCGTTGATGATTGGAGCCACGGTAGGCACTCCATTCTCGACGACGAACCAGAGATCGTTGTCAATTGCCTCAAGATGCATGCGCATCTTGTTCTTCCAGTAGGGATAGTCCATGCCATCGAAGATGGGGCACACAACGGATACCTTGATCATACCTGCGGTCGACATAACTAAAACTCCAGATGGTTAAACCAAAATCACACAGAACAAGGGAGTACCTTGCTCTGATACCAATTGAAAACGCAGGTTTACTCCCAGAGGGGGGTGAATGGGAGATTTTTAGAAATTCATCAAACTCCGAAGATTTTGACGAAAATTAGAGTGACGAAATAGAAACAGAGGCGAAACTAGATCGACACAGATACAAGTAGCATGCATATGAAATACATACAAGTGAAGAACATGTGATCATACATGCAGACACGCATGAGGAAGATGAACTGAAGAAATGGAAAACAACATGATGAAAGTCTCCAGTTCAAATTCTTCAGAAAAGTAAAGCACAAGTTCTTCAGTAGCGGAATTGCGTAAAGGTAAAGGGGTGAGGAATTTGAAACAAGTTAGGCTCGGTGAAGACACAGCGATTTGGTAGACCAGTTCCAGTTGTTGTATCAACTGTATGTCTGGTTGAGGCGGCTGAGTCTTACCTCAGAGGACACTTAGTCCTCACCGTATTCCTCTTGAGCTAAGGTCACTTAAACCTCGCCCAATCACTTGTGGTAAGTCTTCAAGGTAGACTTCCAAAACCTTCACAGACTTGTTCACCGACATGCCACAATTACTCTTGGGTGCTCATAACATGACGCCTAACCATCTGGAAGAATGACAGTCTTCAAAGGTAACAAGCGTCGGATCACACAGATCAACTTCTTCAGTGATGCTCAATCACTTTGGCTCTGGTTGGGTTTTTCCTCACTTGGGTTCTCACAAAGTCGTCAGAGGAAGGGTTGCTCTCAAATGACAAGTGTCAATCTCTCTCTAAAGCAGCCAACCAACTCGTGGTTGTGGGGGGCGGCTATTTATAGCCAGGGGGCAACCCGACATGAATTGTCATAAATGCCTTTCTCAGACATGACCGTTGTCAGGATAAGAATCCACTCGACAGCTGGCGCGCGGCACAGCAACGGTCGGAAAATTGAACTCTCAATTTCATCGGGGCACTCAATTTCCTCACGATAGACAGATCGCACTGGCAAAATCCTAACTCCTCAGCCTGACCTAATTCATCAACGACCAGATGAACTGCGTCACTGTCGCTAGCAAATTCATCAGCTGTTCCGGAGATTTCCAAAGGCTTCACTCGAAGCGGTTGTAATGTGTATAGGTTTGAGCATCGCTTTGAAGTATGATAAATGTTTCACCTAGACCCCCTTTAACAGTACGGTTTTTCCTATGACTCAAATAAGAAGAAAAGAAACTATGAAAACAAAGTCTTCACGCTTCAAAGTCTTCACATCAATTTCTTCACAGGCCGCACCAAATTCTTCACTTGAAGAAATACATTTTTAGGTGTCGACTTCCGTGGTTAAACGAAGTCTTCATGGACAATTTTCACCTGTGTACACTCACAAACACATTAGTCCCTTAACCTATTTGTCTTCAATACTCCAAAACCACTAAGGGGGCACTTGATGCCCTTACAATCATGTAACAGTCACAACCTAGAGCGATACACAATAGCTCTAATTCATCAATGTAATGTAGGCATGTATTCCGTATATAGTCATACGTGCTTATAGTAAGAACTTGCATGACATCTTTTGTCCTACCCTCCCGTGGCAGCGGGGTCCATAAGGAAATCTAAGGTATATTAAGGCCTCCTTTTAATATAGAACCGAAACAAAGCATTAGCACTTAGTGAATACATGAACTCCTCAAACTACGGTAATCACCGGAAAGAATCCCAATTATTGTCACCTTGGGGTATGCGGATCATAACACGTAATAGGTGCATACAACTTGCAAGATAGGATCAAGAACACAAATATTTTCATGAAAACATAAAGGTTCTGATCTGAAATCATGGCACTCGGTGTCGGGGTACGACCATCTATGGGGCCATGCAGCCCCTTGTGGTTCGGCAGGGGAGGTCGACGTGCACAAAGAGCATGGACAATGGGGAGCGCGAGGGATTTACCCAGGTTCGGGCCGCTGAGAAGCGTAAAACCCTACTCCTACCTTTGGTGTATTGATGGTGCAGAAGCACAATACAAGGAGCGCCTGTCCCGGCAAGGCGCGGGGGAGCAGCTACGCGAGACGTGCTTGTGTTTGAAAAGGGGGTCCGGCTACGGGAGCGCTTGCTTCTGCGGCAAGAACTTGTGGTTCTACGCTAAGCGGCTGCTCACCGGCAACCGTATTGTTGTTTCCGGCAACGTCCTTGTCGGCGGCTTCCGGGAGCTCTGCCGGAAAGTACTTGCCGATATTCAACTTTCTTCTCTTATTGGCCTGCGTTGATGGAGTGACCGTGGGTTGATTCAAATGGAGCACAAAAGTTCCCGGTTCCACGGGAAGCTTTTGAGCGGCACATTTTGACAGGCTGTCAGCAATGCTGTTTTCCACACGAGGGATGTGCTCTGTTTGTAACCCGTCAAAGTGTTCTTCCAATTTCCTCACTTCTTCCACGTATGCTTCCATTAACGGGCTCTGGTAATCTTTGTTCACTTGCTTCACAACAAGCTGCGAGTCACCGTGGATGATCAATTTTTTTATCCCAAGGTCTACTGCGATCCTAAGACCGGCAAGAAGTCCTTCGTACTCGGCAGTGTTGTTTGTAGCTTGCTCCCTGGGAAAGTGCATTTGGACCACATACTTGAGGTGCTCTCCGGTGGGTGCGATAAGCAGCACTCCGACACCGGCTCCCTGCAGCGAGATGGCACCATCAAAGTACATGACCCATTCCTTTGCTATCTCTTTGCCGGGGAGAGCTGTCTCTTGAATTTCTTCGTCTTGCGTTGGCGTCCATTCGGCGATGAACTCCGCCAAAGCCCTGCTCTGAATGGTTGAAGTGCTCTCAAACTTGAGTGCAAAGCTTGACAATTCCAACGCCCACTCCACTATCCTGCCGGTTGCCTCTCGATTTCTCAAGATGCGTTGCAATGGAAAGCGAGTGACGACGGTAATCTCGTGTGCTTGGAAGTAGTGGCGCAATTTTCTCGAGGCCATAAGGAGACCGAAAAGCAACTTCTGCACCCCAGAGTATCTCGATCTAGCCCCCTGCAGAAGGGAACTAACAAAATACACTGGTTGCTACACCACTTTCTTCTTCGGCACTGTTTGTTGATCAACTTCATTTGCTTGCCCTGTTTCTGACTTATCGGCACCGGATCTTGCTGGAGAAGACTCTGATTTGCCACTGGACGGGTTTGCCATGGTTGTTTCCTCGTCATCGAGTTCCCTCTGCGCCACTAGTGCGGCACTAGCCACTTGATTCGTTGCCGCTATGTATAGCAGCAACGGCTCTTGTGGTCTTGGCGCAACCAGTGTTGGCGCGGAGGAAAGGTATCTTTTCAAGTCCTGCAGTGCGGCCTCCGCCTCCGGAGTCCATTTCATTGGCCCTGCCTTTTTTAAAATCTTGAAAAACGGCAAGGTGCGCTCAGCAGATCTTGAAATGAACCTACTCAAGGCAGCAACACAACCGGCAAGACGCCGCACATCTTTGACGCTTTTCGGTGCTTGAGTCTGCTCAATCGCCTTGATCTTGTCGGGATTTGCTTCAATTTCTCGTTGAGATACAAAGAATTCGAGAAGTTTGCCGGATGGAACACCAAACACACACTTCTCGGGGTTGAGCTTCAAGTTGATTTTGCGCAAGTTCACAAATGTCTCTTCCAAGTCTTGAATAAGGGTAGACTCGTCCTTGGTTTTGACCACTATGTCATCCATGTATGCTTCTACATTCCTGTGAAGCTGGGGCTCAAAACCGATTTGGACCGCTCTTGCAAATGTTGAACCGGCACTCTTTAATCCGAAGGGCATACGTACGAAGCAGTACGTGCCACATGGAGTAATGAATGCAGTCTTCTCTTCATCCTCCTTGGCCATGAATATCTGATGGTATCCAGAATATGCATCAAGGAAGTAGAGCAAATCACAGCCAGAAGTAGAGTCTACAATTTGATCGATGCGCGGCAAGGGGAAAGTGTCCTTCGGGCATGCTTTGTTGATATCCGTGTAATCAATACAAAGTCTCCACTTCCCGTTTGCTTTGCACACCACTACTGGATTTGCCAACCAAGTGGGATGTAGCACTCCTCTGACCAGGCCTGCCGCTTCGAGTTTCTTGATTTCTTCGGCAATGAATTGCTGCCGCTCCAAAGCTTGCTTCCAGACTTTTTGTTTGACAGGCCGAGCGTGGGGACAGATGGCAAGGTGGTGCTCAATTACCTCCCTGGGAACACCGGGGATGTCGGATGGTCGCCACGCGAACACATCGACATTCGCCCGCAGGAAGGCAACGAGCGCGCTTTCCTATTTGCTGTCAAGGGTGGCGCTGATGGTGAAAGTACCGTCAGTGCCATCCTCCCTCGCCGGCACCTTCTTGGTTGCCGGAGCAGTGGCCTTGGATTTCTTACTGGCGGAGCACTCCGGCAAGTCTTCAATAGGTGCGCAGCACTCCAAAGAGGTGCGCTTCCCGGAATCCTTGCTAGAGGCTTTGCCGGATTTCTTGCTTTCTTTTTTCTTGGCGGAAGCTGGTGCCTTGGCGGCTTGTACTGCAACTGCATCGCTGTACATCTTGTCGACATAGATGACCGCATCTTTCTTGTCGGAGTTGACGCAAATGACACCCATCGATCCTGGCATCTTCAACATGTTGTAAGCATAGTGGGAAGCTGCCATGAATTTTGCCAAGGCCGGGTGGCCAAGAATTCCATTGTACGGCAAGGGGATCTTGACGACGTCGAAGACAATCTTTTCCGTCCTGTAGTTTAGTTCCCCGCCAAACGTTACCGGCAACGTGATCTTTCCCTTGGGCTGGCTTCTTCCCGGGTTCACTCCTTGAAAAGTGCCTGTCTTTTCGAGCTCCTCGTCGGGAATCTGTAGCCTCTTGATTACCTCTGGAGAGATTAGATTCAGACCGGCCCCACCATCAACTAACATCTTTGTTACTTGGAGGTTGCGAATTGTTGGGGAAACCAACAACGGCAAACACCCGACCGTAGTTATGCGATCAGGGTGGTCCTCAGCATCAAAGATGATAGGCGTGTGTGACTGATACGTCTCCAACGTATCTATAATTTATGAAGTATTCATGCCATATTTATAACAATTCTATATGGTTTTGGTATGATTTGATTAGAACTAACCCGGACTGACGCTGTTTTCAGCAGAACTACCGTGGTGTTGTTTTTTGTGCAGAAATGAAAGTTTTCCAAATGAGCTGAAACTTTTCGAAGATTTTTTATTGGACAAATAAAAATATTGGCACCAAGACCCACTGGAGCGGGGCCACCCAGTGCCCACGAGGCACCAGGGCGCGCCACCCCCCCCCCCCCCCAGGCGCGCCCTGGTACCTCGTGTGGCCCACGTGGCTCCGTTTCGCGTGATTCCAACGCTAAAAAATCATATATATTCAGAAACCCCCGAAAGTTAACCTAGATGAGTTTTTACGCCGCCGCAAGCCTCTGTACCAGAGAGATCCCATCTACAGCCCTTTTCCGGCACCCTGCCGGAGGGGGGAAGGCATCACCGGAGGCCATCTTCATCATCCCGGCGGTCTCCATGACAAGGAGGGAGTAGTTCACCCTTGGGGCTGAGGGTTTGTACCAGTATCTATGTGTTTGATCTCTCTCTCTCTCTCATGTTCTTGAGATGGCACGATCTTGATGTATCGCGTGCTTTGTTGATATAGATGAATCATATGGAGTTTTCCCCTCTCTATCTTCTTGTGATGAATTGAGTTTTCCCTTTGAAGTTTTCTTATCGGATTGAGTCTTTAAGGATTTGAGAACACTTGATGTATGTCTTGCATATGGATATCTGTGGTGACAATGGGATATTCACTTGAGACACTTGATGTATGTTTTGGTGATCAACTTGCGGGTTCCGTGACCTTGGGGATCTATGCATAAGGGTTGGCACACGTTTTCGTCTTGACTTTCCGGTAGAAACTTTGGGGCACTCTTTGAAGTTCTTTGTGTTGGTTTGAATAGATGAATCTGAGATTGTGTGATGCATATCGTATAATCAAACCCGTGGGTACTCGTGGTGACATTGGAGTGCCTAGGTGACATTAGGATTTTGGTTGATGTGTATCTTAAGGTGTTATTCTAGTACGAACTCTAGGGCTGCTCGTGACAATTAATGGGGATGGCTCATAAGATTGATCGGGAAGGATAACTTTGAGGTGGTTTCGTACCCTACAACAATTTCTTCGTTTGTTCTCCGCTATTTGTGACTTTGGAGTGAACTCTTTGTCGCACGTGAGGGATTTACATATGATTCAACTATGTCAACAATGTTGGGAGATCGCACTAGTGAAAGTATGAACCCTAGGCCTTGTTTCTAAGCATTGCAATACCGTTTTTATGCCCGTTTACTATTTGCTACCTTGCTGTTTTTATATTTTCAGATTACAAAAACCTATATCTACTATCCATACGACACTTTTATCATCATCTCTTCGCCGAACTAGTGCACCTATACAATTTACCATTGTATTGGGTGTGTTGGGGACACAAGAGATTTCTTGTATTTGGTTGCAGGGTTGTTTGAGAGATACCATCTTCAACCTACGCCTCCCACGGATTGATAAACCTTAGGTCATCCACTTGAGGGAAAATTGCTACTGTCGTACAAAACTCTGCGCTTGGAGGCCCAACACGAGTCTACAAGATAAGTTGTGTAGTAGACATCAAGCTCTTTTCTGGCGCCGTTGCCGGGGAGGTGAGTGCATGAAGGTATATCTTTAGATCTTGCAATCGAATCTTTTAGTTTCTTGTTTTATCACTAGTTTGGTTTATTAAAGAAAACTACAAAAAATGGAATTGAGGTTGCCTCATATTATTCGTCTTTATCATGTCTTTCTTGAAAATAAGGATTCCGATAATTGTGCTCAATTGATAGAATAAGAATTCAATAAAATGTTTGGCATAAAATATTTGAATGAGGAGCATGATTGCAATGTTGCTAGTATGAATTCTTTGAATATCCATGATGCTAATGATATGCAAAGCCACAAGCTTGGGGATGCTATGTTTGATGAAGATGATATTTTTAGCACCCCAAGTTTTGATGAGAAAATTTATTATGATGATAGCATGCCTCCTATTTATGATGATTATATTGATGAAAGTGGATTTGGAGAGGCCATGAATTTATTTAATGATGATTCCACTATTTTGGAAGAGGTTTCAATTGACTGTGATAAAAAAGTTGCTATCTATGATGATTATTGTGATGACATGTATGCTATAAAGAATAATTATAACCATGAAATTTGTCATCATAATTTTAATGCTCAAATGGATTATGCCAATCAAGTATCTCATGATAGTTATTTTGTTGAGTTTGCTCCCACTATTATGAATGAAAAGAAAATTGCTTATGTGGAGAGTAGTAAAATTTCTATGCTTGTGGATCATGAAAAGAATGCTTTATGTGATAGCTATATTGTTGAATTTCTTCATGATGCTACTGAAAATTATTATGAGAGGGGATCATATGGTTTTACATATCTCAATAATATCAAGTTTCCTCTCTTTATGTTGAAAGTTTTGAAGTATTGCCTGTTTTGCCTTCCTATGCTAGTTGATTCTTGCTCACATAAATTATTTGCTCACAAAATCCCTATGCATAGGAAGTGGGTTAGGCTTAAATGTTCTAGTCATATGCTTCATGATGCTCCCATTGTGTTTCAATTCTTTACTTCTATGTGAGCATCATTGAAATCATCATGCCTAGCTAAAAAGGCATTAAAGAAAAACGCTTGTTGGGAGACAACCCAATATATATCCTTTCTGTTTTAGTGTGTTCACATGATTAAGCTACTTTAGTAATCATGTTTTATATGTTTTCTTTCAATAAAGTGCCAAGTAAAACCTTTGGGATAGTGTGGATACTTGTTGATTCAATTCTGTGCAAAAATAGAAACTTTTGCCTCCAGTGTTTAATTTCCCTGATTTTACTGGAGCGTCAAAAATTTCAGAATTTTTTACAGGGAATTGGTTTACAAATTTTTTACGTTGTCGTAATTTTTCAGAATTTTTAGAGTTCCAGAAGTTTGGTAGTTGCTCAGATCATTACAGACTGTTCTGTTTTTGACAGATTCTGTTTTCAATGCATAGTTTGCTTGTTTTAATGTTTCCATAGCTTATATTATGAGGTATCAATTGTGGAGATGATAGAATACAGTAGTCATTATGTGAGAACAATTATGAATCTTGTCTTGACAGTACCTAAGTGGATGATTTATTTTTATCATACTAACCTATCTCACAAGTTCCGTTAAGTTTTGTGTGATTGAAGTTTTCAAGTTTTGGGTGAGATATCGATATGAGGAGAATAAGGAGTGGCAAGACCCTAAGCTTGGGGATGCCCAAGGCACCCAAGGTAATATTCAAGGAAGACCCAAGCAACTAAGCTTGGGGATGCCCCGGAAGGCATCCCCTCTTTCGTCTTCAACACTATCGGTAACCTCACTCGGAGCTATATTTTTATTCGTCACATAATATGAGTTTTGCTTGGAGCGTCATTTTCTTCTGTTGATATTTGCTTGATGTTATCAATAATCATTTTGTGTGCCTTTTAGTTCAATAAAATGCCATTTATAGCCTTTACTATGCTCAGTTTGCAAGTTCATGTGTTGCTGTTTGAAAACAGAAAGTTTTCTGTTATGTCCAGAATATTCCTGAATAGTCAGAACATGATAAAAATCTGAAATTTTTACACAGTAAGAATGAATGAGTTCTATGTCACGTGTTAATTTTTCAGAATTTTTGGAGTTAGGGAAGTATGGATTCTTATTCACCTTTTACAGACTGTTCTGTTTTGGCAGATTGCTGTTATAGTTGCATTGTTTGCATATGTTTGCGTGTTTAATGTTTCTATTTGAGGATAGGAGTATTAAATATGAAGAGGCATTTAGTATGCAATGTTTAATTATAATTGTTTTGATTTGCTACAGTATAGAATGTTAAAGTTTTGAGTTGATTTATACTAACTTATCTCACGATTTTTTGTTGAGTTTTGTGTGGATGAAGTTTTTAAGATTTAGAGAAACCGTGATATGAGAGGAATTAAGGAGACACAAAAGCTCAAGCTTGGGGATGCCCAAGGCATCCCAATATAATATTTCAAGAAGTCTCAAGCATCTAAGCTTGGGGATGCCCCGGTAGCCATCCCACCTTCCTTCATCAACAATTATCGGTCAGTTTTGGTTGAGCCTAAGTTTTTGCTTCTTCACATGTTATGTGCTATCCTTGGAATGTCATTTTATTTTGTTTTCTTTGCTGTTTGAATAAAATATCAAGATCTGAAACTTTTTAAATGAGAGAGAGAGTCCTCACATAGCTACTTAATTGTTTCACTACTCATTGATCTTCGCTTATATATTTTGGAGTAGTTTGTCATTAATTCTCATGCTTCACTTATATCTTTTTGTGAGTTAATAATAGTAATGGTAATTTGCACAAGATATGAATTCGGTCCCAAGTTGATGAATATTCGAGAGGGATATAATAAAAACTTTCAATTAGATTATTGGGTATGATAAGTGTGATTCCTTGCAATGAAAATAATGAAAGAGATCATATGCTAATCTTATGGAAAGTAATGACATTACATAAAGAAAAGTATAAGCGGTAAAATTTATTGGAGGTTAACAAGCATAGCATTAGTCAATGATGCAATTCATGAAAAAGTTAATAAGGGAAGAGAAGATTCACATGCAAATATACTATCTTGGACATCTTTTATGATTGTGAGCCCCCATTAAGTATTTTATGTCAAATTGTTGACGTTGGACAAGGAAGACAACGTAATGAATTATGTTTGTTCATATTCACATAGAAGTTATATTGTTATAGATCCTCCAACATGTGGTGCTTGCCCAATATCTTTGCTAGCCAAAAATCCGCACCAAGTAGAAATACTACTTGTGCATCCAAAACCCTTAAACCCAGTTTCTTCCCATGAGTGTCCACCATATCTACCTATGGATTGAATAAGGTCCTTCAAGTAAGTTGTCATCAGTGCAAAAAGCAATAAAAATTGCCTCTAAATATGTATGATCTTTTATTGTAAGGGAAATAAGCGTTGTACGAACTTGTGATGGTAAAGAAATAAAAGCGACGAACTGCATAATAAAGGTTGCTATCACAAGGGGCAATACAACGTGACGTTCCTTTGCATTAAGGGCTTGTGCATCCAAAAATAAAAAGCGCATGACAACCTCTGCTTCCCTCTGCGAAGGGCCTATCTTTTACTTTTATGCATTTACTTTTATGTATTTACTTTTTATGCAAGAGTCAATAGTGTTCTCCTCTACTTCCTTTTTCTTTTTCTCTTTTGCAAGCAGCATGTGGTGGGGAAAGATCTAGGCACATATATCCTGTTGTATATGACTGATCATGAGTTATTATTGTTGACATCACCCTTGAGGTGAATAAGTTGGGAGGCGAAATCACAAGCCCCTATCTTTCTATGTGTCTGGCTGAAACTTTTGCTCCATATATATGTCCTGAGTGTTAGCAATCATAGAAGACTAAATGATGGTTGAGTATGTGGACTTGCTAAAAAGCTCCTACATGGGACCCTTCCTGAAAATATGATGAATTGCAATTGCATTGTTGACTAGAATAGTTTGTTAGTTTCCAAGAAAGTTTATGCCTTATACTTCATTGTTGTGATGAATTGTTACTTTCTCATGAGAAGTTTTATGATAATAAATATTGCTGTTATAATAATGATCTTGCTTTGTTCAAGTCCAATGTCCATGCAACAAAAGATTATATGATGATTATGATAAGCTAGCATTCCACATCAAAATTTCTGTTTTTAATTGCTACTTTGTCATGATGACTTTTATGAGAGAAAGTTGCTGTTATGATGCTAGGAAAAGTGATTGAAATTATCATTGATCAAACTTATGCACTATGCTAGCATTCACACTTCATAAATTATTTCTTTTATCATTTACCTACTCGAGGACGAGTAGGAATTAAGCTTGGGGATGCTGATACGTCTCCAACGTATCTATAATTTATGAAGTATTCATGCCATATTTATAACAATTCTATATGGTTTTGGTATGATTTGATTAGAACTAACCCGGACTGACGCTGTTTTCAACAGAACTACCGTGGTGTTGTTTTTTGTGCAGAAATGAAAGTTTTCCAAATGAGCTGAAACTTTTTGGAGATTTTTTATTGGACAAATAAAAAATATTGGCACCAAGACCCACTGGAGGGGGGCCACCCAGTGCCCACGAGGCACCAGGGCGCGCCACCCCCTCCCCCAGGTGCGCCCTGGTACCTCGTGGGGCCCACGTGGCTCCGTTTCGCGTGATTCCAACGCTGAAAAATCATATATATTCAGAAACCCCCGAAAATTAACCTAGATGAGTTTTTACGCCGCCGCAAGCCTCTGTACCAGAGAGATCCCATCTACAGCCCTTTTCTGGCACCCTGCCGGAGGGGGAAGGCATCACCGGAGGCCATCTTCATCATCCCGGCGGTCTCCATGACAAGGAGGGAGTAGTTCACCCTTGGGGCTGAGGGTTTGTACCAGTAGCTATGTGTTTGATCTCTCTCTCTCTCTCTCTCTCGTGTTCTTGAGATGGCACGATCTTGATGTATCGCGAGCTTTGTTGATATAGATGAATCATATGGAGTTTTCCCCTCTCTATCTTCTTGTGATGAATTGAGTTTTCCCTTTGAAGTTTTCTTATCGGATTGAGTCTTTAAGGATTTGAGAACACTTGATGTATGTCTTGCATATGGATATCTGTGGTGACAATGGGATATTCACTTGAGACACTTGATGTATGTTTTGGTGATCAACTTGCGGGTTCCGTGACCTTGGGGATCTATGCATAAGGGTTGGCACACGTTTTCGTCTTGACTTTCCGGTAGAAACTTTGGGGCACTCTTTGAAGTTCTTTGTGTTGGTTTGAATAGATGAATCTGAGATTGTGTGATGCATATCGTATAATCAAACCCGTGGGTACTCGTGGTGACATTGGAGTCCCTAGGTGACATTAGGGTTTTGGTTGATGTGTATCTTAAGGTGTTATTCTAGTACGAGCTCTAGGGCTGCTCGTGACAATTAATGGGGATGGCTCATAAGATTGATCGGGAAGGATAACTTTGAGGTGGTTTCGTACCCTACAACAATTTCTTCGTTTGTTCTCCGCTATTTGTGACTTTGGAGTGAACTCTTTGTCGCACGTGAGGGATTTACATATGATTCAACTATGTCAACAATGTTGGGAGATCGCACTAGTGAAAGTATGAACCCTAGGCCTTGTTTCTAAGCATTGCAATACCGTTTTTATGCCCGTTTACTATTTGCTACCTTGTTGTTTTTATATTTTCAGATTACAAAAACCTATATCTACTATCCATACTACACTTTTGTCATCATCTCTTCGCCGAACTAGTGCACCTATACAATTTACCATTGTATTGGGTGTGTTGGGGACACAAGAGATTTCTTGTATTTGGTTGCAGGGTTGTTTGAGAGATACCATCTTCAACCTACGCCTCCCATGGATTGATAAACCTTAGGTCATCCACTTGAGGGAAAATTGCTACTGTCCTACAAAACTCTGCGCTTGGAGGCCCAACACGAGTCTACAAGAATAAGTTGTGTAGTAGACATCAGTGACCATTTGAGTGGTTTTTGAGAGCCCATTGCCGGTTCCGTCGCGTTAACCTCACGAGCCCACTGTTTAAGCTAGCGGTGAGAGGATTGCAAAGATGCGCCCCCGTCAACGCACATGGCTTCAGTTGCCTTTTGGAATTCTTGTTCGCTGGTGTCATCATCGTCCTCTTCTTCTTCACTCCCATCATCTCCCTTTTTCTTCTCGCGGCCCCTAGCAGGCTTTTCTTTCGGCTGCTTGGCCTTGCCGCGGCGGCCTCCTCGACAACCACGGCCCTTTTTGCTAGATCCACCGGCACCATCTTGGCATTTTTCCTTGTCGCGCTTCTCGTATTAAGCCTTCTGCTTCTCAACAAGGTGTTCGACTTATCGGCACTCTTGGAGATCATGGCCTTTGGTGCGGTGAATTTTGCAGTATGGTCCATCTGACTTGCCGGCCTTCTCGTTTGCCGCCGCCTCCTGGCAAGCGGCGCATACAGCAGCCTCCTTGCCGGAATTCTTAGTCTTGGCTTTCTTGGCGGACTCGGAGTTGCCGGAGCCTTCGACAGCCATAACAGTTTTGCCTTTGCGCTTCCTGTTGCGCTTCCGGCCTTTCTTCCCCAGGGTGACAGCATCATCGTCCTCAGAATCTACTTCGGCACCAGCGTCCTCCCCGGGAAGCTTTCTTCCTTCCTCAGCACGTGCACACTTATCCGCCAACATATAGAGCTCGTTGACGGTCTTGGGCAACTTGACGTTCATCTTCTCCCGCATCCTCCGATTGCACACATTTGTGTGAAAGGCGGCAATGACGGTTGCGGGGTGCACATCTGGAATGTTGCGGTGTACGCGGCTGAATCTCTGGATGTACTTGCGTAAAGTTTCGCCATCTCTTTGCGGGATCACCTGCAGGTCGCTGGGCTGTCCAGGGGCCTTGTGGCCTCCGGTAAAGGCACCGACGAATTCGTTGCAGAGATCTGACCACGAAGAGATGGAGTTCTCCGGCAAGTTCATCAGCCAAGACCTCACGTTGGGTTTTAGTACCAATGAGAAGTAGTTGGCGAGGATCTTCTAGTCTCTCCCTCCGGCAGCTTGCACGGCAATAGTGTAGATGCCTAGAAACTCTGCCGGGTTTAGCTTGCCGTCATATTTTTCCGGCACTTCTGGCTTGAAGGCTCGAACGGACGGCCATCGGACTTGCCGCAGCTCACGGGTGAAGGCAGGACACCCAACCTCGTAAGGTAGATATCCGCCAACCCCTGGCGCAGGCTCATCAACGACGGGGCCGTTGCACGCATCAGATTGATGACGCGCCTCTCGGCGCCGTTCGATGGTGGTGCGGGCGTCTTCTGCCCGCCTGTCTCGCAGCACTTGCCGCTGATCTTGCCGCGCCCGTGGATCCGAAGAGGCTACCAACATCTCGTCGGGTCCAAGAGATTGCTGGGCTTGTCGCGGCTGTTGGCGTTGCTGCTGTTGAGGCGGTTGTCGCGGCGGCGATTGCACCGTTAGCGTGGTACCGTCAACGCGGCCACCGACTGGAGATGTTGGTGCTGCTTGTGGACGCCATGAGGGCTCCGCTTGCTGCGATTTTTCGGCAAATCCAATCAAGCTTTGGATGGTGGCTCTCCACTCATCCATCTTCTCTGCCGCTAGAGGGAAGTTCAACAGCATATGAGCTCGCGCCATTGCTTCCGCTGCCGTGGCTGGCATGCCCTGGAGCGAAGAGCGCGACGTCGCTCTACTCCTGGCAGAGCTAGTAGGAGCGCCATCGCGGTCTTGCTGCTGTGGCACATGATCAGCAGCAGGACGCCGTGGCGGAGGCGGTGCCTGAGGATCTGTGATTTGATCCACAGGAGTCTTGCCGTGAGGTCGCTGCTGCCCGGAGTCGTCGGCGCCGCTCGGAGCTGCACCGTGCCCATTGTGCGAGGGGCGCAGCATCTGTCCTGAAGCAGCATCCTTGGACGCCACCGCAGCGGGATCTCGGCTTGCGCCGCCACGAGCATCGCTGCTCCGGTGGCTGCGTTCGACTGCACGGCGAGGAGGAGGAGGAGTTCGTCCGTCCACTCTGCCCGCGCTGTCGTGGCTCCGTTCGCCAGAGGACCGAGGAGGCCGACTGCCTCCGGCGTGCTCGTCCCTTGCGCCGACCGTGGTGGGCATGGCGACCGCGCCGCCTGCGCTGGTCGTGCCAACCGCGGTATCCGCGCTGCCTGCGCCACCCGCGGATGTGTGCGGGGTGGCCGTCATCGTCATGCCCTTCTTCTTGGGCACCATCGACGACGAGAAGGATGAGGATGAAGTCGATGAAGATGATGAAGAAGACATGCAACCCACTAGTCAAGGTTTGCGCAAGCGACGCACCCCTACCTGGCACGCCAAAGATGTCGGGGTACGACCATCTATGGCGCCATGTAGCCCCTTGTCGTTTGGCAAGGGAGGTCGACGTGCACAAAGAGCATGGACAATGGGGAGCGCGAGGGATTTACCCAGGTTCGGGCCGCTGAGAAGCGTAGAACCCTACTCCTGCCTTTGGTGTATTGATGGTGCAGAAGCACAGTACAAGGAGCGCCTGTCCCGGCAAGGCGCGGGGGGAGCAGCTACGCGAGACGTGCTTGTGTTTGAAAAGGGGGTCCGACCCTCTAAACTATTGTCTTGGCCCTCCTTTATTAGTTCAAGGGGTTACCACAGTGGCAAGACAGTAATTACATAGCGATTAGATAGCAAACAGTGCTATCGTACCTAACTCTGCCAATTTAGGACAAAGGCATTAAATGTGCCGTTAGGTGTCATGTGGAGAGGTAGTCCCGGCAAGGTTTCTGCACCACTTGCCCAGCTACCTCGTATTATCCTGACACGCCTCCCGGACGTGTGTCATTAGAAGCAAATCCTGTCCCAGCGTGCTGACACATGCCCGATAAGCCTTACCAACCGGCCCGCGCGGTCGACACCTCACCGACTAGCGAACACCTGTGCGGTGAGGTGGAGCGCTGGAGGGCTGGCAGGAGCATGCCGGTACGGAGCTTGTCGGGTCCTCACCTTGCCGGCTTAGCCTTGCCGGCAAGGAATGTCTTCATCTTCGGTACTGGTCGAATGATGTGTCTTGAGCTTCCTTCTGGTAGCTTCTGCGACTGGACTCTGAATCTTGGTCTTGGCGGTTCCCGGCAAGGCTTGGCCGGCAAGGAGGCTGCTACTGTCTGTGCATAAGTCAGGGTATAAAATACCCATGTTTTATACACCGACACTCGGGCCCTAGTGACAAGCATTAAGCATAGCAAAGTCATAGCAACATCAATCTCAGAACGTAGTGGATACTAGGGATCAAGCCCTAACAAATTGACTCGATTACATGATAAATCTCATCCAACCCATCACCGTCCAACAAGCCTACGAAGAAATTACTCACTCCCGATGGTGAGCATCATGAAATTGGTGATGGGGGATGGTTGATGATGACGACAGCGTCGAATCCCCCTCTCTGGAGCCCCGAACGGACTCCAGATCAGCCCTCCCGATGAAGAACAGGAGGTGGTGGCGGCTCCGTATCGTAAAATGTGATGATTCTTTCTCTCTAATTTTTTTCTCCGTGAATAGGTATATATAGCGTTGGAATTAGGTCAAGCGGAGTTTCCAGGGGCCCACAAGCCTGGGGGGTGCGCCCTGGGGGGTGGTCGCGCCCCTGAGCTTGTGGCTCCTGGGTGGGTCCCCTCTAGTAGATCTCTTCGCCAATATTTTATATATATTCTAAAATAATTCTCCGTAAATTTTCAGGTTAATCCGATAACTTTTATTTCTGCACAAAAATAACACCATGGCAATTCTGCTGAAAACAGCGTCAGTCCGGGTTAGTTCCATTCAAATCATGCAAATTAGAGTCCAAAACAAGAGAAAAAGTGTTTGGAAAAGTAGATACGTTTGGGACATATCACATGCTATTGATGTGTACTTTACTAGTGCTCGTAGTTGCGCCTGGGTATTTGATACTGGTTCGGTTGCTAATATTTGTAACTCGAAACAGGAGTTGCGGAATAAAAGGAGACTAGCTAAGGACGAGGTGATGATGCGCGTCGGAAATGGTTCCAATGTTGATGTGATCCCAGTTGGCACGCTCCCTCTACATTTACCTTCGGGATTAGTTTTCAACCTGAATAATTGTTATTTGGTGCCTGCGTTAAGCATGAGCATTATATCGGGATCTTGTTTATTGCGAGACGGTTATTCCTTTAAGTTAGAGAATAATGGTTGTTCTATTTATATGAATAATATCTTTTATGGTCATGCACCCTTGGTGAATGGTTTATTCTTGTTGAATCTCGATCGTAGTGATACACATGTTCATAATATTGATGCCAAAAGATGCAAAGTTAATGAGGATAGTACCACATACTTGTGGCACTGCCGCTTAGGTCATTTTGGTGTAAAGCGCATGAAGAAACTCCATGCTGATGGACTTTTGGAATCTCTTGATTATGAATCATTTGAGACATGTGAACCATGCCTCATGGGCATGACTAAAACCCCGTTTTCAGGAACAAATGGAGCGGGCAAGTGACTTGTTGGAAATAATACATACCGATGTATGTGGTCCAATGAGTGTTGAAGCGCGCGGTGGATATCGTTATTTCCTGACCTTCACAGATGATTTAAGTAGATATGGGTATATTTACTTAATGAAGCACAAGTCTGAAACTTTTGAAAAGTTCAAACAGTTCCAGAGTGAAGTGGAGAATCATCGTAACAAGAAGGTAAAATTCTTATGATCTGATCGTGGAGGAGAATACTTGAGTTACGAGTTTGGTATGCATTTAAGACAATGTGGAATTGTTTCATAGCTCACGCCACCTGGAACACCACAGCGTAATGGCGTGTCCGAACGTCGTAATCATACTCTATTGGATATGGTGCGTTCTATGATGTCTCTTTACCGATTTGCCACTATCGTTATGGGGTTATGCATTAGAGACAGCCGCATTCACTTTAAACAGGGCACCGTCTAAATCCGTTGAGATGGCACTATATGAATTATGGTTTGGCAAGAAACCTAAGCTGTCGTTTCTTAAAGTTTGGGGATGCGACGCTTATGTCAAGAGGCTTCAGCCTGATAAGCTCGAACCCAAAGTGGAGAAGTGCGTCTTCATAGGATACCCTAAAGAGACCATTGGGTATACCTTCTATCATAGATCCGAGGACAAGATCTTTGTTGCCAAGAATGGGTCCTTTCTAGAGAAGGAGTTTCTCTCGAAAGAAGTGAGTGGGAGGAAAGTAGAGCTTGATGAGGTAATCGCACCTCCTCTCGAAAAGGAAAGTAGCACATCACAGAAAGAAGTTCCCGTGATGCCTACACCAGCAGGAGAGGAAGCTAATGATGATGATCATGAAACTTTAGATCAAGCTAGTACTGAACTTCGTAGGTCGACCAGGGTATGTTCTGCACCAGAGTGATACGGTAATCCCATCCTGGAAGTCATGTTGTTAGACAACGGCGAACCTATGAACTATGAAGAAGCAATGATGAGCCCGGATTCCGACAAATGGCTTGAGGCCACGAAATCCGAGATAGGATCCATGTATGAGAACCAAGTATGGACTTTGGCAGACTTACCGGATGACTAGAAGGCCATTGAGAACAAAATGGATCTTTAAGAAGAAGACAGACGCTGATGGTAATTAATGTCACCGTCTATAAAGCTCGACTTGTCGCAAAGGGTTTTCGAAAAGTTCAAGGGGTTGACTACGATGAGACTTTCTCACCCATAGCGATGCTGAAGTCTGTTAGGATTATGTTTGCAATTGCTGCATTTTTCGATTATGAAATCTGGCAGATGGATGTGAAAATCGCGTTCCTTAATGCTTTCACTACAAAAAAAAGACACATCCGTGACATTATGGCCCGAACGAAAACTTTTTCTGTCATGGTTGTGACATTTCTATGACAATAATTGTGACAAAAACATGTATCATCATAGATGTGGTGGCCTCCTACTTCTATGACAACAAATTATGACAGAAAATGGGCTTTTCGTCCTGGGCGGGTCGGAGACGCACCCGCATGACATTCTTTGGGCCGTCCATGACGTAAAAAATCATGGTAGAAGTGAGGGCGAGGAAATTTTCGAGGAGTTCCCGGTTACGGTGGGTGGTCGGGCCGGGCGATGCAGTGTGGTTTTGCGAGTTTCACTCTCGTACGCTCGCGTGTGTGCGAGGCGCTCGCTAACTGAACCCGAGCAAGGCGTACGTTCGCTTACTGAACCCGAGCGATCGATCGCCCTCGCACTATGTACTAAACATGAGCGATCGATCCCTCGCACTACGTACTGAACCCGATCGATCCCTTTGCTGCTAACTGAAGCCGATCGATCCCTTCGCTGCTAACTGAACCCGAGCGATTCCTTCGCTGCTAACTGAACCCGATAATCCTTCTCACTGCTTACCGAAGCCGATCGAGCCCCCGTGCGAGACATAGCTAGCCGATTGGGTTGCCTCTCGATGAACAGTGTCCGTTGCTGCCGTGCGCGCGATACATGTAGACACGAGTCGAGACGCATCGATCGAGCCGGTTGGTTGGCTGTGGATGAACAATTCCTGTTGCTGCCGCCCGCTCGTACGCCCCACCCTAGCCGGTGGGGGTTGGATGAACAGGACCCCGGTCGTGTAGGCGGTTGGCGCTGGATGAACAGGACCCCGAGGAGGCCGTGACGCGGTACGCCATACCCCAGCCGGTTGGGTGTGGATGAACAGGACCCCGTGGAGGCTGGATGAACAGTAGCCGGTGGAGGCTGGATGAACAGGACCCCAGGGAGGCTGGATGAACAGTAGCTAATGGAGGCTGGAGGAAGTCGACGGTGGATGAACAGTAGCCCGTGGAGTCCCGTTTTGCGGTACGCCACACCCCTCCTGATGAACAGGACTCCGTTTCGACCGTAGGCAGTTGGGTAGAAGTTCGTTTCCTCCGTTTTGCGGTACGCCAGACCCCTCCCGATCAACAGGACCCCGTTTCGACCGTAGGCGGTGGGAGAGAAGTCCGTTTCCTCTGTTTTGCGGTACGCCAGACCCCCAGCCGATGAACAGGACCCCGTTTCGACCGTAGGCGGTCGAACAGAAGGCCGTTTCCTCTGTTTTGCGGTACGCCAGACCCCAAGTCGATGAACAGGACCCCGTTTCGGCTGTTCCGTCCAAGCAGGTTGGCTCCTGATGAACAGGATGCATTCTGACCCAGTCGGTGGCCTCCCGATGAACACGACGTTGTTTCTCCGTTCTGACCCAGCCGGTTGGCTGCCGATGAACAGGAGGCCGTTGCTGCCGTACGTTGTATCTCCATGTACACGAGCCCTGGCCGTACGTATGCGTGAGTACGCATTGACTCTCGCCGGGGTATGTACGTACGTGGCCGTATTTTTTGCAGTGTGGGTGTACGTACGTGTACTCGATTTAGACGGGACTGCCTGAACTTCTACATATGGGGCTCTACTATGACACGTGCCGCTCCTTACATGGCCATGGTTCATGAGACCGATCGACCAGTATGTACGTACACGTTCGCGACCAGACAGACAACGCTATGTACGCTTCGACCGGGTGGGTCCCAGCTGTCAGGGAGGATACGGAGGCACTTCCTTGCTTGCGAAGATATAGCAGGTGGGTCCCAGCTGTCAGGGGGAGGAATCATTTTTTTTGCGCGTAACAAGGAGGCACTTCCTTGCGTGTGAAGATGTAACTGGTGGGTCCAGCTGTCAGCCTCACCGTGTACAGTCCTCTTCCGATGGCTGTCATTCATTGACCACGTTGACTATGCCGCACTGAGAGCACCAAGGCGGTGGACGATGGCGAGGCCTAGGAAGGGAACGAGATGCCCACGCCGAGGGGAGTACGAGCGTTGACTGATTCGGCTGTGGTGTGAGGCTGCCGTCGCCGGAGTATAACAGGGGATGTGGGTGAGTAGAGGGAAGGCCTGGCCAACGGTGGGAGTAGGGTGGGGCGGTGAGGCCTGTGCGGCAGCACAGCCAGCCACGGGAGGCAGGAAGAGGCGGTCCCGCCACCGCTGGTTTGGGCGGCTAGAACAAGAAGATCAGAGATTGAAGAAGCAGCACGGCCGTTGGATTAACATCCAACGGTCACTGCTGCTAGAATCGTTTGTTGACTAATTTGACAAAGCCCTGCGTACACGTCAACCTAGTAGTCCCACAAGTCAGCCTCCAAATCTGGTGGGTCCCAGCTGTCATGAGGAGGAATCATTTTTTTGCCTAATAAGGAGGCACTTCCTTCCGTGCGAAGATAGAGCCGGTGGGTCCCTGCTGTCAGGGGGGAGGAATCCTTTTTTTCGCGTAATAAGGAGGCACTTGCTTGTGTGCGGCCTTGCACCATGTGGGTCCCTACTGTCAGCCTCTCCACGTACATCCCTCTTCCGATGGCTGTCGTTTGTTGACCATGTTGACCATGCCACGCCGAGAGCACCAACGCGGTGGACGACGGCGAGGCCCAGGAAGGGAATGACCCGGAGCCGGCGAAGACACAGCAGTGGATGCCCACGCTGAGGAGAGTACGAGGGTTGACTGGTTCGGCTGCGGTGTGAGGCTGCCGTCACTGGAGAATAACAGGAGGTGTGGGTGAGTAGAGGGATGGCCTGGCCAGCGGTGGGAGTAGGAGGGGGCGGTGAGGCCTGCGCGGCAGCACAGCCGGCCACGGGAGGCGGGAGGAGGCGGTCCCGCCGGTGCTAGTTTGGGCGGCTGGAGTTAGAAGATCAGAGATTGAAGAAGCAGCACGGCCGTTGGATTAACATCCAACGGTCACTGCTGCTAGAATCGTTTGTTGACTAAGTTGACAAAGCCCTGCGTACGCGTTAATTTAGTAGACGTGCAAGTCAGCCTCCAAATCTGCTGGGTCCCAGCTATCATGGGGAGGAATCTTTTTTTTGCGTAATAAGGAGGCACTTCCTTCGGTGCAAAGATATAGCTGGTGGGTCCTAGCTGTCTGGGGGAGGAATCATTTTTTATGTGTAATAAGGAGGCACTTGCTTGTGCGGCCATGGACCATGTGCGTCCCTACTGTCAGCCTCTCCACGTACATCCCTCTTCCGATGGCCGTCGTTTGTTGACCACGTTGACCACGCCGTGCCGATAGAACCAACGCGGTGGACGACGGCGAGTCCTAGGAAGGAACCACCGGTAGCTGGCGAAGACACATAAGTGGATGCCAACGCGGAGGGGAGTATGAGGGTTGACTGGTTCGGCTGCGGTGTAAGGCTTGTCAGTTCTAAATCCGACATATCTCGTAGTAGGGGTCCTAAGCTAGGCGTCTTGGAGCGATGGTAACATGGGCACAGGATTTTACCCAGGTTCGGGCTCTCTTGAAGAGATAATACCCTACATCCTTCTTTTGATTGTATTGATGTGGGGATAGTACAGAGTACATGTATCTACCACGAGATTGTTCTAATGAATATGAATCGATCTATTGACTAGCCTGGCCTCGGTTTATATATGCACCGGAGGCCTAGGGTTTAGGAGAGTCTTCGGCTTGGGCGCCAAGTCTTGTGGAGTCTTCCTTGTATTCCTCATGGACTGCCCGAAGTGGCCCATGAGTGAACCGCCAAGGGGGTCCTCGGCCCGATCCACCTGGTCGGGAGACGACATGATGAGTACCCCCTAGTCCAGGTCACCATCAGTAGCCCCCTGAACTGGTCTTCAAGTTGGGGACGCTCCTCGGTTCTTCCGAACTGTTCTTCGTCTTCGGTCGTCGGTCTTGAAAACTGGTTCAACAAATCTTCCCATCTCCGATCTTGAGGATCGCCGAGGTGTATCCGAAGAGTTCATACGTCGAGTATCCGAGGAGCCCCTTTAGGTTCTTGGCCTTTATCAATGCCTTGTTACTTTTTATGCCATACCTTGGGTTCGAAGTTTTTCCCGTGCGGCGGTGTCCTCTTGCATCCGAGCTCCAACGCCGGACTGCATCCGAGGTGTCTTTTGCAGCCGAGCTCCAACGCCGGTCTGTTTCCAAGGTGTATTTTTGCAGCCAAGCTCCAACGCCGGTCTGTATCCGACGTACATTTTAGCAGCCGAACTCCAACGCTGGACTGCATCCGAGGTACATTTTACCAGCCGAACTCCAACGCCGGTCTGTATCCGAGCTCCAGCGCCGGACTGCAGCCGAGGAGGCATAGAGTACCTCGTCTTTGAAAAAGTTTGAAGGAGGTTATCCGAGCTTAACGCTGAAAAAGTTCTCTATGGAGCCAGCCACTCACAGCCGAGCTTTATGCCGGACTGCTTCCGAGGTGGTGCACCACCTCAGCCATGGGCTGATGTTTTATAGAATTGTTTCCGATTGGTACAATTTATTCTCTGCCGAGATGTATAACCAGTAGCCCTCAAGGTGTGTGCTGACAGAAAATCCGGGATGCACCTGAAGGATAAAATAAAACCGCTGATCCCAGTAGCCCCTGAGACTCAGGTCGATTTGCGAAATCGGCCTAAGGATCAATTCCTTGCTCGGCAGCATACTTAAAAACAGAAACGCGGTGTGCATAGTTCCCGAGACTCAGGCTGGGTGCAGCCGACCAACCAGAGGATCGTAATCTCCTCGGAAACTATTCGGCACTTTGAATTTTCTGCATTGAATCATCAATGTAGTAGCCCTCGAGCCACTGGTCGGGTGGCAACACCAGATCAGGGGATCGATGTAACCCGTTAATGGCTTTTAAGTGAGAAGCGCGAAGCCCAGTAGCCCCCGAGCCTTAAGTTGGGAAAGGGTGGCCGAATTAAGGATCGATATTCGTTTCACACAAAATTCAATTCCGGCTGCGCGGCTGTCTCAACAAGACTGTGCCCTCGACTTGTTAATAGACGACTTGAAGTAAATTAACTTTTCAATATGTGTAATGATTCTATGTATCAAAGTACTTTACATCATTAATGCTCGGATCCGCATTGTACAAACATTGTTGACCGACCATCGGCTTCAACCTCCTCGGCCAGTAGCCGAGGAGTGTCTTCCTACTTTATAAAGCCGTTAGAATGGCAAAGATTTACGGAAAACAAGGCAATCCGGCCATACGGTTTTATAAACAAAGGTACACGGAGAGATATGTTATATTACTATTTAACGTAAGAAATATCTTCCAAAGAAAATAGTCCCGCTATCGGTTCCTTTCTTTGGGTTGTCATGCTAAGCAGGATGATGTAACTTCACCTCCGATCTAAGTGGGAGAAAATAGTGAAGATTAATTCGGGGAAAATTCCCGAAGTATTTGGCTTTAAAAAACCGAGATTTTCACTTCCGTCATTGCCGACCAATTATGTTTTTGAGATTGCTAGCTTTCGGCTTCACCCAGTCTGAGGTACTAACCCGGATAACCCGGTAGTATCAATCACAGAGGTGCTCCCTTTACCCCCTAGCCGAACAATCGGGAACATAGGGGGTAAGCACAGGAGCCAGGCAACCCAGCTTGTCCAGATCTCAAGTCAAATTGATGCATATTGTGGCTTTATAACGATTTATGGGAAGGCAGCGCTCGTATATTGAATACAAATGCTGAGAATACGTCGAACTCTCCAGGAGTCCCAAAGTAACCGCGCCGAGGTGCCTCAAGGAGCCCCTGGTACGGTTTATTGGACTCTTTTATATGTCCGAAGTGTTTTATACCAAAAACTCAAGGTTAGAATTGCACAGTTTTTTCAAAGATGGCCGAACTGCTTTTCTATTAGTGACCTCGGACAAGCCAAACACTTTTATGAAAGCAAGCTGATCGGCCAATCGAATTTGTGCATGTTTGTGGTAGTCAGCTTTTAAGCTGTATTTTGCAGCTTTATGCTATATGTTATTTTGACTCCGTTGCGACTGTTTATAATTTGAAAGTGGCCCATCCTCGGCTTCCACCCCTTTGTAGACGCTACGCAGGGTGTTTCCGCAATAACAAGACAACCCTTAGGCGACGTCTCGGTGCCCGGAGGCGGTTGTGTTAGCGGAAACGAGGCAATCAGATATGTAGGCTTTATAACTTTCACTTAGTCATAGGAGCTTGACTGTGGGGGCAAGTAACTAGCCCCCGGTGTTTGGAGTGTTCGGGCTTGCCGAGGTGCAGCTCGGCAGGGAAGTTGCCGAACTATTGGTCGGAAAAGATTTCCTGAGCCAAATTATTATGCACGGCACCTCGGTCAAGAGGATGTCCGGCCTCCTAAAAAAACATACAAATAGGTTTAAAAGCTTCATAGGCTCGGAAAACCAAAAAACTTACACAAAACCTTTATGTCTAAATTAGATCAAGTTTTTCAGTGCCAATCCGAAATTGGTCTTAAAATTAATTTTGTGCTTCTGTCGTGCTTTAACATGATACGTCCGATCTCCAGACTTCAAGCGGGTCAGCCTTTGGCTTCAACCTCCCATCCCGAAGGCGGAGTGTTTCTCAGGCCAGTTTAACGAACTAAACTCGAGCGGCTTTAGAGAGAAACCAGGCTATTCGGCTATTGACCACACACTCGCGTCGGAAAAAGGAGTCATAGAAAAAGACTTTGCAACGACTTAGAAGAAAACACTTATTATAAAATGGCTCATATAAATTTAAGAGCCCCAGTTAACATGGGAAAAAGAAGCGGTTTTTAACGAAACTCGTTTTTAACAAACAGATTTTAACATAAATATAATGCTTGGTCGAACCGAACAAAAAATTTAAGAATTTAGAAAATTTAAGCATGAAAGCGACTTAGCTGGTGAATGTGCTCGGCGTTGATGACGTGGTGCGGGCTTGTGGCGGGACGAGGACGCATAGTTCTCGGCTTGACCGAGGTCCCAGCCCCCAAGCCCGAGGTGGCCGAGCGAACAGCTCGGCTTGATGAAGCAGCAATGCGACATGGTCGATGCGGCGAGGCGAAGCCCCCGGTCTAGCCAAGGTGACAAAGCTGATTGGCTGGTGACACCGAAGTCCCCGGAGTAGGTTGATGAAGAGATGGCGAAGCCCCCGGTCTAGCCAAGGTGTCGGAGCAAGTCGATAAGGTGTCGTTGCAACCCCCATGCCAGCCAAGGTGTCGAAGCAGGTTGGCGAGGTGGACATCGGCTCGAAGAAGCAACAGCGCGGCGATGCCGACGCAGGTCGAAACTTTGTGACGCGGTCAATGCCGGCTTGAGAAGTGACCGCGCGGCGATGCTGGCGCGCCCGACCCGTGCAATCCGTAAGGTGACGATGTTATCTTGACGATCATTAGGGAGAGCGGTGCCGAACTCTTGATCGGCTCGCTGAGGTGATGATCCGAGGTGGTTGTCCTCGGCTCGATGAAGCGACGGCGCAGTCGATGCTGCCGCAGGTCGGCAGCCATGGAGCAACGTGGCCGGGCCGGTTTGACACCGGCACGACGACGAAGATCGCCTCGGAAAAGGCTTAAAATTTGCAGGCACGTACTTGAAAACAAAACACAATACCCTATAAAAAATTCCCTTCAAAAAGATGTCCGATAATCTGTTCATGAAATAGATGAACTCGGGTCGGATTCGTTTTCGCGCAGAAAACAGATCCGGAAATTGACGCACTCCTCGGGCTGTTCCCGGAGTTTGAACGGTCGGATCGAGCTGAAATTTTGAGGGATCGTAGATATAGGAATTCCGAAGTCGATCAACAGTTGGATCTTCCAAAGGATGTCCGAACTGGATGCTGGACTCCTCGCCCTAAACTCGTCCAGATTCACGTTCAGATTTGACAGGGCTCCGGTATATCGTAGATCGCTGGAGATTCCTCCATCGGAATACGACGAAATTTTACAGGGTTGTTCTAGACTCAATTCCGCACAATTCCACCAAAGCAATCGTCAAAGCGACGCTCGAGGAGACGGGGATGGCGAACACGAATTCGTTGTCCAGAAAAAACTGCATGATCGCGCGAGGGCAATGTTGACGTTGAGCCCCCGAGCACCATGGACAATTTTTCCATGATCCCGGATGAGATCGGAGTTGATGATGATGAAGACATCCGTCCGATCTTGACGATCCGAAGAGAAACCTAGTCCTCGGTCCAGCCAAGGTGACCAGTCGGGCCGGCGACGAAGATGCCGACGCTGACGATGTAGCTCGGTTTCGACGCGTAGATCGCGGTGGAGCCGATCTGAATTCCCATCGCACCCCGGCGACTACCCAGCAGGCTCTCAACAAGAGCACCAATGTCGGTTCTAAATTCGGCATATCTCATAGTAGGGGTCCTAAGATAGGCATCTTGTAGCGATGGTAACATGGGCACAGGATTTTACCCAGGTTCGGGCTCTCTTGAAGAGATAATACCCTACGTCCTGCTTTTGATTGTATTGATATGGGGATAGTACAGAGTACATGTATCTACCACGAGATTGTTCTAATGAATATGAATCGATCTATTGACTAGCCTGGCCTCGGTTTATATATGCACCGGAGGCCTAGGGTTTAGGAGAGTCTTCAGCTTGGGCGCCAACTCTTGTGGAGTCTTCCTTGTATTCCTCATGGACTGCCCGAAGTGGCCCATGAGTGAACCGCCAAGGGGGTCCTCGGCCCGATCCACCTGGTCGGGAGACGACATGATGAGTACCCCCTAGTCCAGGTCACCATCAAGGCTGCCGTCGCCGGAGAATAAGAGGAGGTGTGGGTAAATAGAGGGATGGCCTGGCCAGCGATGGGAGTAGGGTGGGCCTGGGAGACCTGCGCGGCAGCACAGCCGGCCACGGGCGGCGGGAGCAAACGGTCCCGCCGGCAGTGGTTTGGGCGGTTGAAGCAAGAAGATCTGAGATTGAAGAAGCACGACAGCCGTTGGATGGACATCCAACGGCCTCTACTGTTAGAATCGTGGGTTGACTATAAGTTGACAAAGCCTTGCGTACGCGTCAACTTAGTAGGCCAACAAATCAGCATCACATCTGTGGCGGACAGCATACAACCCATTTGCTATTTTTAATAATTTACAGCCCATTTATTAATTCTTATGGAATTTATTGCAGCCCATTTACTGTTTGTTAACAGTACAGCCCATTTTCTAGCCAGGGCTAGGGTTAAAATTTTCATCCAAACTTCCCACATTTTGGTGGGGTCCGAATTATTTTTATCCCGAAATTTCGATTCTGATTCAATCTAATTTCAAAATTATTTTATATTAGGTTAAAATCCAATCAAATTTTGCACGCCCAACAAAAAATGTAATGAAATTAAAAATCTCAAATTTCGAAAAAAAAACTAATTTTCAAACTAATTGCCGGTTCACTATGTTTTTTTATATTTACAGCCCATTCATTATTACTTAAAGCCCATTTTCTGGGCAAGCCGAATGCACCCCTCCTCATTTTTGCAACCCACACGGGCAGAGAAAAACAAGTTGGCCTGCATTGGGTATTCGTGAAAAAAATAAAGATGGGCTAGCCATTTTCACAAAGGAATAAAACAGTTGGGCTGGTTATTTGGTAGACATAAAATAATAGCCTGGGCTACACGGGCCACGGCCCCCGCACAGACCAGTTGATACCCTGCTCCGTCTCAGCAACAAAAAACATCTCTAAAAAAATGCACGGTCTGCTGGGTCCCTGTTGTCAGCAGCTCCTTGTGCAATTCTCTCCTTTATTGACTACGGTGACAATGGTGTCGGACCCAGATGTCAGGAAACCATTAGGGGGAAGTTTTTTTTTCTTGTAGTACTAAGGAGGCACTTGCCTGAGTATGGCCATGGCCCTGGTGGGCTCCTACTGTCATCCTCACCATGTACAGTCATATCCTGATTCCTCTAAAATGTTCACCATGTTGACAACGCGAGACGGCGGCGCCACGGCGAGCGCAACAAGGCGAAGGACGACGCAGAGGTCCTCGCGGGCCCTATGGATGGTCTGGTATAGCACCCGCTGCTCATCCAGGAAGCCAGGATCATCGGCCCCCATGTCCGCGATGGCATTGTCGTTCGCCTGTTCACCAGCGATTTGTCCCTCCGCAAGCCGATGCTCGTTTAGGAGACGGAGGTTGTAGCACTGGTCCTCATGCGCTTGCCGGAACGCCGACACCGGCGGCATTGGTAGCTCTTCCGCCATTAGGGCATCGAGGTGCGGCCGCACCTGCTCTATGGTGAACACGACATGAACCGGCGCGGGCGGTGGCGCCGGCTCCTGGTCAGAAGCCTCGTCTATCGTCTGGTCATCGTCGCTGAGCTCGGCGAGTTCATTGGCGAGCCAGCATGTCCGGCTGCTGCACTGGACCGCTGCCAAACCCGCGTCTGACAGCCCTGGCTCACCCAAACCCCCTCCCTCACGCGCGCTTCTCGCCCGAAACGGTCAGCACCGCCTGCGCCGCTTCCCAGAGCAGGCGACTACTCCGCGTTCAAACGACACAACTGCCGTCTGTCTGTCCGTCTGCCGCCCACATTAATGACACGAGGTTGCCGAGGCGGCTACTCCGGTGCCACCCATCCATTCCGTTGCCACCCACCATTGCTATATAAACAGCTGCCCCGGCCATAGCCACAGTCATCCGCCTCTGTTCCCTTTCTCCTCTCCACACCACTTCCACCATGGCTTCCTCGCGCTCCACCAGTCTCCGGGACGGGCGGACGGCGGACCAGAAGAAGGAGATGACCGCCATTGCTGCCAACTGACTGGCCGGCAGGCAGCCGGAGGACGACGACGTCCCAATGGAGGACGTGGTCGTCGACGAGCCGGCACCACCCTCCTCCTTCACGCCATCATCGCTGGTGCATTGCACCATGACCATCGGCGAGGCCCGTGCCCAATACATGGACATGGTGCGGGAGCAGCGAGAGGTGCAGTTCCGGAAGGCACAGGCTGACGCCGCCTACAGCCACCAGCTCCTCCAGGAGCACCTGCAGGCGGAGGAGCAAATCGCCGCGGACCTGGCGGAGCAGGCGGCGCTGCTCGAGTCCTACCGCTCTGCCCGCGAGAGCTGCCTCGCGCGCTGGCGGTACCGCTAGCCGGTGGCGGAGGTTGCGGCCGCCTACAAGGAGGGCGACGAGGTGGGCGAGGCGCTATTTGGCGAGACAGACGACGAGGCGGAGGACATCACCGGCTCTGCCGAAGCCCCGCCCCGCCGGTAACGAAGTGGAGGACTTCGCCATCTCCGCCGAGGCCCCGCCCCGCCGGCAACGAGACGGAGGACATCGCCCGCTCCGCCGAGGCCCGGCCCTGCCGGTAACGAGGCTGCGCCACACAGAAAACGAGGAAGAGTAGAAGACGGTAGGTCGCCGCCGCTCGGGGCCACCGCTCCTCCCCTCCGGTTGAAGCCAAGCTTGGTGGGTTGAACATCGACGGCCGATTACCTGCTTGGCGGCGAAGTGGAGTCGGACAGCTTCACTTCCTGGGGCTCCGGAGGTGGAGCTGGAGAGCGGTGAGGTGGAGGTGGAGAAGCTTCAGTTCTCGGGGCTCAGCCGGACACGGGGAACGGGCGCCGGAGATCATAGATTAGGTTAATTAATTATAGATCCAAAGCCAGATGAGCACCGCTATTTAGTTGAAGAAAGTCCGAAATGTAATGAGATCCAGGCATGTTTGAAATCCGGCCATGTTTGAACGAATTTAGTCCGGTTAGTTCAAATTGTTGTATCAGAGTCATTAGACGAACATGCAAAACAATACGTACTAGGATTTTTTGTCAGGACGCATGGTGATCACTTTGTTTGCCGCGGTTTCACACGTACCATATTTTTTTTTAGCGTGGCTGTACATTGCAATCAAACTCACAGGCCTGGCAATTCATAACATTCACAACAATCGATCGATGATTATGCATCTCAGTGATGCACACGTCAGAGCCAATATTTACTTCACAACTAAAGACACAAATAAAGAAAAATCGATCGATGCTGCTGACAGCAAAGGGCGTCCCATTCCAAAATATCAAATGCATGTCTTCTAGCGAACACCAATGAGCAAACTTTGAGAAGGTTTTCCCATTGCAAAATATTAAATGCCTACGATTATGGAAAGGGAGGGGTTTGTCATCAGTTTGCACATTGACATGGAACCTCATGTTGGATTAACCAGCTGATCTTTTTGTGCAGTTCCACTGAAATCGAGCAATGTCATGCATAGCTTGGTGGATTTCGTATTTACATGTTGCAAGGCCTTGAACACGTTGGCAGCTCCTTTCATGTAGCTAGTTTGGTGGCTCAAGGTGACAATGAATGATTAGAGAACCATTCGATGTATTGTGCATGATGAAGTATTATGGAGGACACGAACCATCCGAACATTTTGTGCAGTTCCACTAAAATCAAGCTGAGCATCCCTGTCTGCATAAATAGAGAAAAAGTGTGATTACTATAATAGTGGTACTAGTTAATGAAACATACGCTCACAAATATAATCATCTTCATTATCTTAATAGGAAAAGATAGAAATGCAATGCAATAGCTTCAATTAAACATTTAGTCAAAACAGTACCACGATATAAGTAGCACAACATAACAAAGCACGATCATGTGGATGAAGGCCGATGCTGACCTCGTTTGTTACAGCTGCGTCCGTGAGTGACTTGGTCATACCTTTCCTTGTTGTAGAATCTTGCACTTCACATGCTGTTGAGTTGCCACATGAGCTCTGCAGACTGGTCATGTCACCAGCGTCTACTAATACACTGTAAAGCTTCTCGATTATTCCTTCTGTAATGTACCGCAACCAGTGACTGCTTCTTTCTGCAAAGTGGAAGGATCAACTGGGTCCAAGATTGCAATAGTTTGCCTTAAATACATTGGCTCCTTTTGTGCAGTTCAACTGAAATCAAAATCGAAATAGCAACGAGCAGAAGTTTTGATATCCCTGTTTGCACAAAGAGGTATAAAGGAAACAATTACTAACCAATAACGGTTGATGACTTATACGCCCACAAGAAAAACATCTACCTTATCTTAATGGGAAACAAAGCAGGATAGTAGCAATTCTCAAACATTGTCATTGATTCATATTAACAGAGACATTATCTTAACAATACCTTGCTTAAACATGTAAAGAACGACAAAGCAGGATAGTACCATTTCTCAAACAGTGTAACTGATTCATATTAACAGAGACATTATCTTAACAATACATTGGTTCAACATGTACTCCCGCCGATACATAATAAGTGTTGCAGTTCTGAACTAAGGTTCAGTAGTTACTTCTAAGACTGACATTGCTTAATTTTACCAGTGGCATTAGATTAACAAAAAGCTTAAACAGTTGCATGGTAGAGTGGGCGCAACAGCACCATGTGCTTCCATCGATGTATAAAGGGGTGATGCAGAGTTTGTTAACAAAGAAACAAGCAGCATATCTGGGTTGGTAGCATTTTTGTTCACTTAATAGGAGAAGACAGCAATACAATAGCTTCAATTCAACATTTATTCAAAACAGTACCAATACAGGTAGCACAGCATCTCAAAGCACACTACACAATCATGTGGATGAAGGCCGGTACTAACCTTTCATGAGGCAGACTTGAAAGACCTCAAGATCAAATACCAATCTGCCAACATGGATAGGAAATCCGATCTCCTTTTGTGTAGTTCCACTAAATCTAGCAACGTTGTCGGTGTGACATTTTAGTTGAACTGCACAAAACAGTCTTCAAACAAAAGTGTTTTGCGCAGTGCACCAAAAGGTCGCAATAGCAACGAGGTGAAAGAGATCCTTGTTTGCACAGAGGTAAAAAAGGAAACAATTACTGGCCAATAACGGAGGATGACACATACGGCCACAAAAAGAAGCATCTACCTTATCTTAATGGGAAACAAAGAAGGACAGTAGCATTTCTAAAACAGTGGCATTGATTCATATGAACAGAGACATTCTCTTAAAATTAACATTTGTTATACATGTAATTTACTTTTAACAGTGGCATTGCTTCAATTTTCCAGTGGCATTATGAGATTAACAATAGCTAAACAGTTGAATGGACAGGGAACACACCAGCACCATGTGCCTCCACACGTATAAGTGGGTGATGCAGAGTCTGTTGCAACAAAGAACCAAGCAGCATATCTGTGTTGGTCCCATATTTGTTCTCTTTCAACCTTTTTCCTATGTGAGGGCAGCAAATCTAGTCCTGCACAAACTCTAGTGCCTTGTCCCCCACCCCCCGGTTTCTTTCCTTTTTCAAGAAAGAGATCAGTTCCTTACAGATGTGTGTACTGTGATTTCCCTTTTTCCCTTTTCGACCAACAGAGCGGTTGGATAGCCAGTCTGTACTACTTTCCCCCCTTCCTTTCCTCTTTGAACCACGTCCTAGATTCATGCTATAAAACTCACCCCCCCCCCCCTTCTTTCATGTTTGAACCAGACCTAGATTAGACTGCAGAAGCAAAAAAGATCCACATGAAGCTAGAGCAATGCCGGTTTCAAAGTAAAGTTATACCTTAGGGTCGTTGGGATGTGGCTAGGTGGGCGGCGGGATGCTGGATCTACCCACCCTACGTACGGCAGCGGTGAAGACGGGGTCGGACGCCCTCCCACGCAGGCGCTGGGTGAAAGAGAACAGCACCGCCGGCAGTGGATTCCCTCCCTCACCGACGGTAACAGAGTCAATGATGCACCTCCTCAGCTTCACCGGCCGACGAGATCCGGACGGCTCTTTGACCAGCGGTGAGGGGAGAGAGAGAGAGAGGCCACTGCAGTCTTGTTAAGATCTGGAGAGGGTGAGAGAGTGTGAATAGAGCAAACCCTAGCAAACAAACGCTGAGGCTCCAGCGTGTATATATATAGTGGAGAGACAGAGTGTGAAGAGAGCAAACCCTAGCAAACAAAGGCTGAGGCTCCAGCTTATATAGTATTATATGGTGGAGTGGTTTTATTTTTCTCTCCATAACAATCGTTTTAAATTGTGTACAAATGAAACTCTTTATTTAACGTACCAGTGAAGAAAACTACGATCAAACTAACGCTCCACGCGTCCTGGTCGCACTTTCTATCGTAGACGTGTGGTACCTCCGTCCGGGTTTTTACTACACATCATATTTTTTATCCAAGTTTGACCACATATTTAACTAGCAAACGGCTAATACATGCCAACAATTGGCTTCATATTTTTTATGTAGTTATATGAGTAATATATTTTATCAAAGTTTGGCAACATAATTAACTAGTCGGAAAAATTCAGAACCAACTCATAAATAAAATGTTTATATAGAACTCAATGATTGAAAGATCATAGCCAACATTTTAGAAACCAATACAGGGGAGCTGAAGACAAAGTTGTGAGAAGGCTTAGAAACCAACACAAATCATTTGCTCTTAGTACCAACATCGATGCTTCTCCGAGGAAACATTTGGTTCATAGCGAAAGACAAATTTGCACCAAGGTGGAAGACAGTTGCGTCTCCAACGCAACCAAGGTGCACTGATGAATGGTATCTTTGTCTTCGTGGCTACCCAGCAAACAGCACTGATGGAAGACAGCTCGTTTTTCATCGAGCATCGATCAGCTTCACTAGCCGATGCAACCATGATACTCAAAAATGAGCATCGATAGGTTATCGTGGTGATGCATCATCCATTTGGCATCAAGTTTGGGTGCGGCACCACTGAGGTTTGATAAATCCTCACTGTGGTCTGTTTCTTCTCTGTAATCAAGCTTGAGAAAGGTAGAACCACGTGGCAGAGGACAATGAGGCGGAGCAACAGTGGCCATCCAATTTTGTGCAGTTCCACTAAAATTGAGGAAGACATGCCCTGGTGTGGAGATATGCATCCCTGTTTGCAAAAATATAAAAAAGAGATATTTAAGTAGTGTCGTTACATTGTTTTGGCAGTGGTACAAGATTAACAGCGGCATCAGAATTGTCAATAAGAATTAATGAAATGTACCCCACAAATAGAAACATCATGATTATCTTCATGGGGACTAAAGCAGGACAGAAGCATTTCTTAAAACGGTGTCATTGCTTCTATTTATCGACGCCTCTAGATTGACAGCAGCATTGCATAAAAGGGACGTCACTTTAACACAGGCATTGCTTCATTTTACCAGTGATATTAGATTAGCAGCAGCAATAGGGGCATATGGACAGTGAGCGCACAACCATCATGTACCTCCACCGAGGCATAAACCAGGACAACTTTTTTTTGACGAAAAAACGAGGACAACTTTTGGAGTGGCCTTTCCTGTAAACAAAAAATTTAGGTGATGTTGGACCAGCAGACGAAGCCTAGCTACTGTACATGGCGAGCTGGGCAGTACTAGTACATACAAAACCCGCATGTAGCGACGTGGGGAGCTGGACCAGTAGAACGAAGCATGAAATCCAAAAGAAGTTATACCTCAGATGGGCGAGATGTGGCTTAGGCGGGCGGCGGGATCTGCCCACACGACGGCAGCGAACAAGGGCGCGGAGGACCTTCGTTCGCGCCGGCGCCAGCTCAGAGAGGACGGTGCGCGTCGGCTTCCTCCCTCACCGACGGCGACCACGTCAACGCTGCACTTCCTCCCCTCCCGCAGCGGAAGGATCCGGCCGGATCTGTGACCACCGGTGAGGAGAGATATCAGAGTGGACACTGTCGTCTTGTTTCAATTTGGAGAGGGTGAGAGAGTGAGACGCGAGAAACCCCATCAACCAAGCCCTCTCAAGCCTACATATACAATGGAGTAAAAAATCTCTCCATAGCAATGGTTTCACACAGAATACGCGCGTTCCCGGAAACAAAAACAAAAACTCGCGGAGGAATCTCTTTTTAACGTACGAGGAAAGAAAACTCGATCAATAACACGCCGCCGCTTCCAGGAGTATCGCTCACGTGTGGTCCCCGGCCCTCCATTATTAAGTGACCAAATTAAAGGGTCAAATTATCACGTAAGCTTCCTCTTCGTGTACAAACGCGCTCCATCGTGTACTCACGGGTGTGTCAGAGGCAGAGTGCGTGCGTGTACCTCTTCTCTTCTTGTACGTAGTACTACTCCATTTTATTTTATTTTGAACTGGTAGTACTACTCCTTTTTATCTCACTTCCTATTGTTTTTCCCACTCCTATGATATTCCTATCCTAGGAACAAAATGAGGACGTGCGTGTGTGTGTGTGCGCGCGCGTGTGTGTGTTAGAGATAATGAGACATCGACCTACAGAGAGATGGTGTGTACGAGTAGTCGCGAGAGTCGTGACTATGTGTGTGTGCGCGCGCACACACATACACATACATATCCGTGTTTACATAAAATTCCTACTTTCATCTCCAACCCCCCGCTGAATTTCAGGGGGGTTGGCCCGTCCTCCTTTCATCTCCAATCATATTTGTCCAACTGGCTCATTATTACGTTAATTATATAATAATTAATGTAAACCTTAAACCCTAGCAGTATTTACGTAGGTCCAGTGTCTCTCGTTTGCGGGCGTCCGGAAGGCTGCCACGCCCGCTCCTGACCGCCACGGCCCAACAAAACCATCTCCATCACCCACGCGCGCTCCCGGCCCAAAAAGGTCAGTGCTGCATTCATGCTCGGCCAGAGCAGACGCGACCCCTCACTAGCGCCAGCCAAGAGAGCGCCGCCCGTGCCGCTTCCCCGTGCACACGACTGCTCCGCGTTCAAACGACACCACGGTCGGCCACAACATGCATGCAAAAAAGTTCTTGGGAGTCCATGCTACAGCTAGCTGTCCTCTCCCCCCTCGTCTATCCCTTCCAGTAGTAGTACTCCATGGCACGATCCATTGACACGCGGGCGGGGAAGTTTGCGTATACTCTCTTTGCGATGAGCGGCGTGCTGAGCAACCGTGTGGGGTGAGACGCGAACGTGACAGACGTGATTTATATAAATGTTAGTTTTGCTCCATGGCATGATCCATCGACAAGAAACATTGGTTTCCGAAGGAACATTGTAGTATACTGTACTGCATGAGGGAGAAGCGGATTCAACGAAGAGTGATGGTTGCTTCATCCGTCCAACTTCCTGCCGGGTCTATGTGATTTGACGGCTCATTGGTCATTATTACTGCAGCGGTATGACCATCGTGATTGTCAGTTGTAGTACTACACTCTGCTTTGGTGCATGGCACGTGGACCTGGATGCTGGATGTCCCACGTTTCGGCGAAAGGAGGTAGAATGTTTTTGGAGCCAGGAACCGCGCCGCAGAGCGTGTGCACTTTTTTTTATTCTGTGATAAAACTAATTTTATCCAATCTTACACCAGAGGAGTGCGAAACACGGCAGCCCAGTGAGTAGTACATGGCCCACCTCACACTATCACCATATTCCTTGGACACCGTGTGACACCTAGCTCTTTAGTATAGTACTACAATTTCTCAGCGAGATAAAATTGTACTTACAATGCTATGAAGCTTTCAGCTTTTGTTTCATATATCTTGCCTCCAAGGTTGCCCCGTTACAACATTCCATCATCAAATACAAAGGAAACTAACATGCATGATGATGCATCTCAATGATTCACAGATCATAGCCAATATTTACTTCACAACTAAAGACAAACGTTGTGAGAAGGTGTACAAATAAAGAACAAAATGATCGATGCAGTCCGTAGGCCTTGAACCCTAAATCCTAAACAGGCTTTAATTTCCTGGCGAGCTTGAAACTTCCGAAGGAAAGAAGTCTGGAACCCATGGACCATCTGATGATTTTGTGCACTTCCACTAAAATCGAGCAGAGTATCCCTGTTGGCAAAGATATTGAAGAAGTGTGATTAGAATAATAGTAGTGGCAGTAGTTGATGAGACATAAACTCATCACAAATAGAAGCCGGTAGAGCAACGTGCGGGGCAAAGTAAAGAAAGATCCGCATGGAGCGACGTGGGGAGCTGGGGCAGTGGAGGAAGCCGGCTCGAAAGGAAGTTGTACCTAAGGGACGTCGAGACGTAGCTAGGAGGGCGGTGGGAGGCGGCATCAGCCCATACCGCGGCAGTGAGCAAGGGGCGAAGGCTACCGCGCCGGAGCTTTGTGAGAGAGAACGGCTGGGACCCCTGATCGGGACGCACCCACAGTGGGTTTTCTCCCTCGCCGCTGGCGACCGCGTCTACGCAAAACATCCACCACTTCCCCCGGCGGACGGGATCAGGCCTGATATGTGAACAGCGATGTGGCCACCGTCATTTTGTGCGAGAGTGTGTGAAGAGAGCAACCCCAGCAAGCAAGCGTAGCTTTATATTATGTGTGTGTGTGTATATATATATAGTGGAGCAGTTTTCCTTTTCTATCTATATCAACCTTTTTATATTGCGTACGTGCCATTGAAGAGAGAAATGATGGTTGCTTCGTCAGAGCAACTTACTGTGTGATTTGACTGCTCATTAGGCATTATTACTGCGTCCCCTGCTGGTACTCCACCTACGTGTGTGACCGTTCCTGAGTCTCACTTGTACTCCCAAGTACTTATCTCTAATTTCTTGCATGACACGTGGATCCAAATGCTGGATGTCCCACGTGTCGGCGAAAGGCAGAAGAATGAGTTCCGACGACCGAGAAGTAGTATTTCCATGCAAACGGATCTTACGATGCATGAGTTGTTTGTTATGCTATCGACCAAAATACCCCTGCATGCAGGTTTGTCTCACTCCCATGTGCCCTACCTGCTCTAACATCCATCATTTCAGCAAGGGGTGATGCCGTCTAAAACTCCGTCCACGCGGTACATTATGAAATATGAACATGTGAAGACTACAACCCTCATGCATGCATGCAGCATTCACACATACACATGCACACAAAAACGCACGCGACGCCCTAATGCATGCATCCAGCAGTCACACGTACACATGCACGCACGCATGCATGTGTATAGCACATGAAGCAACACACACGCTCACGCTCAAGTGCTCAGCCTACACGTGCATGCGCACACATACACAGCCAGGGTGGTTCCCGCACAAGGGTTGAACTCCTGCCGCGCCTGTGTAATATTTTGTTTAACTTATTTCTTTCCTCTGCCAACTAACAGGTGGGACCCACAGTCCACGTGTCAATTTAACCAGTCAACAAAGTGCTACGTAGATTATTTGACCGGTCAACAGAGTGCAATACGGTGCTCTACGGTGAGCTAGTGACCGTATGAACACCGCAAAATGTATATATTAACCGTAATGAGCGTATTATGAAGTCCAGTGACCGCCATTAAGCCATATTAACCGAAAAGGAGGTAGTATGGACTAGTGGTGGACTAGTAGTAGTACTACTAATACTACACTACGCCCTCTCCCTCTCCCACACGCGCGGTGGCTCGCAGAACGAGGAGAACAAGGAGAAGCTTGCTTACTACGCCCTCTCCCTCTCCCAACCGCGTGGTGGCTCGCGGGACGAGGAGAATGAGGAGAAGCTTGCTTACTACGCCCTCTCCCTCTCCCACACGCGTGGTGGCTCGAAAGACGAGGAGAAGCTTTTGACTACTGCGCGCTCTCCTCGCCCACGCGGTGGACGTGCAGCAGTTCATTCAGTGTCAGATTGCCAGAAGCATGCACTGTAGTACCATAATTGTTCGACTTCTCGAAGAGGTGAAGAGCCAAGCGGTTTAATAGTACGAGTAGTAAAGTATACAGGTACACTAGGAACCGCACTGTGGAGAGTCTGCACTATTATTTTATTTTAATCTGTGATAAAGCAATCTTCTACTACTAGTACGCATTTACTCCGGAGTAGTGCGGAAAACGGCAGCCCAGTGAAGTATTACTCTTCAGATCACACTATCACCATAATACTCCCTACTCCTTAGTATTTATAGTTGCTCCTAGTAGTAGGAGTGGATTCAAAGAAGATTGAATTGATGGCTGCTTCGTCCGAGCAACTTACTGTGGGAAAGGTAGGGCTTATGATTTGACTGCTCATTAGTACTATATTACTGTGGCGAAACAACCGGGCAGGAGTCTCCCGTGCGGTTGTGCACTCTAATTTGGTGCATGGCACGCGGACCTGGATGCTAGAGTAGTAGAATGGCTTCTGGCAATGCTATCAAGCTTTCAGCATTTGTTTACATAATATATGTACACATAATTTTTGAGCGACATGAAATTGTACAACGCTATGAAGCTTTCAGCTTTTGTTTCATGTGTCTTGCCAGCTGGAAGGTTGTCTCGTTACAACATTTCATCAAATACAAAGTAAACTAACATCCATGCTCTTTCGCAAAGGAAAGAAAAAATTAACTTCCTTGCTAATGCATCTCAATGATTCGCAGATCAGAGCCAATATTTACATCACAACTGAAGACAAAGTTGTGAGAAGGTGTACAAATAAAGAAAAAAGAAAAAATGATCGATGCTCTCCATAGGAATGCTTTCATTTCCTGGCCACGATATTCATTCGTTGGCAGCTACTTTCCCGCAGCTCTGTCAAAATCAACACGACATGTTGGCAAAGAAAGGAGCTGTCAGAAGCATGGAACATTCCGATCATTTTGTGCAGTTCCACTAAAATAGAGCTGAGTGTCCCCTGTTAGCAAAGATATTGAGTAAGTGTGATTACAATAATAGTGGCACTATTGATGAAACAATAAACACACAAATAGAAGCCGGTCACCTTTGCAGTCTCTCTTGAGACTAACTACTTGTTGGAGAAGATTAGGCTGAGAGTTGGATGAGGAGGATAGGAACTCCAAACTCCCTTTGTGCAGTCCCATTGAAATGTAGAAACGTTGCCAGTGTGACATTTCAGTAGAACTGCACAAAACACTCTTAAGAAAAAAGTGCTTTATGCAGTTCACCAAAAGGTCGCAATAGCAACGAGGTGAAATGGATATCCCTGTTTGCAAAAAGAGGTAGAAAGGAAGTAATTACTGGCCAATGACAGTTGATGACACATACACCGACAAAAAGAAGCATATTCATTGTCTTAAGGGAAAGATAATAGCACAATGGTTTCTCTCAAACGGTGTGAGGACGAGATTGCAAAATGGAAAGTACGTCGGCCGAGCTAGTACGTTTTAGGCAAAGAACTAGAGAAGATCCACATGCAGCGACATGGGAAGTTGGGCAGTGGAGCAAGGCCGGTTCCAGAGGAAGCTGTACCTAAGGATCGTCGGGATGTAAGTAGGAGGGCGGCGGTGGGTGGGATCTGCTGCGGCAGCGAGCAAGGGTCGAAGGCCCTACCGCACCGGAGCTTGGTCGGAGAGAACGGCGGGTACCGCAGATTAGGACGCGCTGGCAGAGGGTTTCCTGCCTCGACACCGGCAACCGGAGCAACGCTGCACATCCTCCCTTTCCACCAGCGGACGGGATCCGGCCGGATCAGTGACCAGCGGTTAGAGAGGGAGAGATTGGCCACCGCCGTCTTGTGTGAGAGAGTGTGAGGAGACGAACCCCAGCAAGCAAGCATTGAGGCTCCTGCCTATATTTGTACTAGTATAGTGGAGCGGTTTTCATTTTTCTCTCCATACAATCGTTTTATATTCTGTACATGCCATTGAGGAATAAAACTTTATTTAAAAATAACGCGCCAACGCGTCAAGTCGCACTTTGTTTCGTTCATGCATGGTACACGACCCTCCATCAAGTGAACAACCGACACGCGTCAAATTATCACGTGGGCTGCCTTTTCGTATAGAAATGAGCTCCACTGTGTACCCGCGCGGGTGTGGTTGTGAACGAGACATGAGTACGTGCGTCGTGCATGCACCTCTTCTCTTCGTGCGCGTACCCCACCTACGTGGGTGTGTGTGAGAGAGAGATACAACCCTAGAGAGAGATGGTGAGTGTGTTCGTGAGTGTTTTTTTGGGGGGTGATTTCGTAAGTGTATTTGTGTGCGTGAGAGATAGACAGGGAATATGAGTCGATGATATCTCAAAAAAATGTAACATATGCAATGTGTGTGAAACGGAGGCCTAGATATATCATATATAGAGGGGGGTGATCCACAAGAAGAGAGGGGAGGGATCATCAGCGTGAGATATCGATAGAATCGAAGAGAGGGATGAAGGTGTGTGGGTGCGAGATCGATAAAGAGCCAGTGAAATTGTGTGTGCACACGTCAAATATATAGGGTGGCTAGCCTACTGGAACGTGAGAGGGGACAGGTGCAGTTTGTGTGTGGCAGGGAGACCTAATTAGAGCGTTCGACTATCGGTGTGTGTGGGGGGAGGCGGGGGAGGGGGGGCAGAGACCTAACTAGAGAGGTAGATCGACAGGTATATGTGTGGAGAAGGACAGACCTAGCTATGTATTGAGGGAGATCGATCGGCATCCATACATATGTGTAGGAGAGGAATAAGGTTGGGAGAGAGACGGAGCTAGAGTGCGGGAGGGGTGGTGGTGGAGTTGCTTCTCGGAGATGGTGGGAGAGGCCTAATAGACAAACGGAGGGTACGACTGTCGGAGATGGGGCTCCAGGGACCCAAAGGTTCGAACACTGGGGTGAGCTCGTTCCTACCGCCTTGTCCCCTACCATAGCACAACTACGGCGAAGCTACGACGAGAGCGCGCGAGCGGGGGCAGGCCGGAGACACAGCGGTTACCCAGTGTTGACACACGAACGCGTCACGCGTACCCTCGACGCCGGGGGTGATGCACCGCAGCTCATGCCGAAGGAGGCCTGCCGGAAGCGCGATACGCAAGACAATCCGGCCGGCGCTTTTGAAACCCGACGCACCGCTTCTCCGGGATGGAACCCGTCAGGAGTCGCGGATGGACGATGGGCTGCCCTAGGTCGATTCGCTCGCCCCTAGGGCCTCGAGGATCGCCGTCCCCAGCGGAGTCGCCAAAAAGTGTGTTGACACACGAACGCGTCACGCGTACCCTCGACGCCGGGGGTGATGCACCGCAGCTCACGTCGAAGGAGGCCTGCCGGAAGCGCGATACGCAAGACAATCCGACAGGCGCTTTTGTAGACCCGACGCACCGCTTCTCTGGGATGGAACCCGTCAGGAGTCACGGATGGACGATGGGCTGCCCTAGGTCGATTCGCTCGCCCCTAGGGCCTCGAGGATCGCCGCACTTCAATACGAAGAACGAACGAGAAGAAAGATACAAGGGAGAGGGATAAAAGTAGGGTAAAAAGATGTAGATGTGTTTGTTCGATTGTGTGTTGTTTCAATCGGCCATCACCTCTTCTATTTAAGAGGGGGTTGGACTTCCCGTACAAGACACGGACCCAGATTTCCTTCCAAAGGGTCAAAAAACGCAGCCAAACTCGGACTTTTTCGATCTGCCCGAATCTGTGCGGCTATAGGCAAGCGGTAGTACCGTTCTGGGCACGGTAGTACCGTTCTGGGCGGTAGTACCGCTCTAGTACCTCTTAGGGTCTCGGGATGCTAGAAACTTTTTCGTACGCGGTAGTAGACGCGGTAGTAGGAGCGGTAGTACCGCTCAAGCGGTAGTACCGCTTATTGGAGCGGTAGTACCGTTCTCTGCTGTATCAGCAATCTTGTAACGGCCGTAACTCTTGCATACGATCTCGGATTGAGACAATTTTTATATCAAAATCGACCGATTTGACGAGACGAAGACAATCCGTGTAGATACTTTTCTCATATGAGGCCGTCTTGGGGGCGTAATCAGCCGAATAGTGTTCTGGATATAAAATTTTAGTACTTCGAACACAACTTCGGCCTTAGAGCTGAGCTCGGATGGCTATGGCCCAAATATCAAAGTTTCTCCTTTCAATGATACGGAACTTTCTCACTTTGAGCACTTTTCCATTTGAGGCACTTTTAATTATGTTTTTGACCATGCCAAAATCTGGTGTCAACACATGCCCCTCTGTTTTTCGGCAAAGCTTGTGTGCCGAAAAATAACTTGCATTAGGCTGGCTCTAAGGACGATGTCAACACTCCATCGGCCATTTGCATGAACTTAGGACGATAAGTATATATCGGCCATATGGATTAGCAACAAGATTTCAGCTAATCAAATGAGTAATGATTCGGTAAACCCCTTTCATGATGTGAGAAATTATAATGCACCCATGGATTAAAATAAACCCATGAAGGGTAACCTATCATACCTGAGGATGAATTCCATGGCATAGGCATTAATGGCATAGTTGAAGAATATGGATATTGTTTGAACCGAAGATTTTGATGCGCAAACCTTCGGCTTGGTTGTTCGGAGTTTTCACTCTTCTCCTTCTTCACCTTTGCCGTACTTTTTGCAATGGAAGCTTGCGTATTATTTTGAGTACTTCCTTTGGAAACCCATGCCATGTTCCTCTTTTCAAGTTCTTGTGCACTAAGCTTTTGTAATTCCTTCTTTTGCCAATACGATAAGCCGAGTGGACGCCTCGGCTGTGATTTTGTTTCAAGCAATGGCAATTCTTGTTTTACCTTGTGCACTTTCAACTCCTTCTGTCCAGATTCGGCATCTTGATTCTCAACAATTGAGTGTTTCATCTCATTGTCTTTAGTAGCCAATATCAACATCTTAATTGGCACTTCTTCATTTGGAACCGAATCTGAATGAGCACACTTACGACCATCTTTCTTGACTTGATATACTTGCTTGACCACCTCTTTATTTTTTCTTGAGCTCCAGACCGATTCTTTTTTATTGAAACGGTCTTGAACATATGACTGCTCATTGAACGTTGGTCTTCTTGGAGCTGCATAATATTGGTGAGGTGGTTTATAATAAGATGGAGAATGTGCCTTTTTATCATACCTGTCCCATGATGGATACGGATTTACATGAGCATAGGGAGGCAGCCACGGCATCGGCATTGGCGGCCCAAAATAAGGATATGAATATGTTGCATTGAAATTCTCACTTTGCCAATACCGACCCTCATATTTGTGCCTTGGGGGTGATCTTGGTTTCTTTGTATTACTTGGCTGACAAGCACTCTTCTCCTCACTTATTTTTTGATATTTTTCCAATAGCTGCGCGAAAGTGACTTTCGGCTTTTTACCTTTGTGCTTGCCTCGGCCTTTGCTTTCTTTGGTTGTGCTCACATCGATCTTTGGATTTCCTTGTTGCCCCCCAGTACTTGGCGTCTTCATTGCAACTTTGATGGAATCTTTGCCCTCAAGAATATTATCATTGTGCTCTTGAACAACTTCCTTACTTGAAAGCTTGATCCCATTATCCGCAGTTTTTACCTTCTCATGCTTAAATGGATCAGCTTGAAGCAGCCGATTCAAAAACCGTTTGCCATCAGGACCAATCGGAATTGACTGGTCATCTCTTGGTGTTTCAACAAATCTCAATCGTCCTTTATCAATGGCCGATTTGACTATTTGACGAAACATATTGCAATCCTCAAAATTATGTTTGAACGAATGATGCAACCTACAATACATTCGTCCTTGGATTGATGGCTTGACATGGTGATCAAGAATTCTAATGTAATTATTTTTTAGCAACAAATCAAATATTCGATCACACATGTTTGAATTGAAGCTAAACTTTTTATTTTCTAGCCGATCTTGCTGTGAGAACGGCTTTGGAGGTAAGCAAACGAATGTTTCAGATTTGGAATCTCCCCATTCGGCTATGCATTGTTTTTTGCACTCCATCTCCGATGACTTTGAATAAGAAATTATACTACCATCGGTTTTCTCAATAGAATTTAACCTTGGCTTTAAATTTCTGAAATGAAAATACACATGTCTCAATTAAGACCAAGTGCAAGCCAAGTATGAAACAAGCAAAGCTACCCAATTAGATATGAAATTTTGATAAAGCGATGGGGAAAACTTTGGCTGTAATAATAAGTTACTATCGGTCTTTATAAATGGCACAATAGGTTGACTGATATGTTCTATAACAATTTTATTGCTAACAAGTAAATTACCCTTCTTCATTGGTCTTTCAAGATTGCAAATGAAAATTTTTCTAATAGATGTATCAATAACATAGTTGCGACCAAATCGGAAAATAGGTAAATCACTTGCTAGACATACCTCTTCGAATACGTTGGGAGAGTGTGATGGTGGTGTGATATGAACAATAGCTTGCTCCACCTTTGAACAACTCTCCAAGACCTTGTCGTCCTCTTTCTCTTGAATTGATTCGGCACATGTATTGTTTGATTCGGCCTTTTCAATAACCGAAATAGCTTTGTTATCCGAATCATTATTCTTTCTGATAATTCTATTCACTCGCAATGCTTTCTCTTTTATTCGTAAGACTGCTTGTTCTTGTCTAAACTCAGCAAACATTGCAGCTAGACCTTCTTTAAGCTTTTTCTGCCCAATTCCAGCCCAATCTTCATTGGATTGCCCCCCAATGCTACTAGACTCTTCCGGCAATGAGATGTTGCCGAAATTCTATAATTGTGTAGGGGAAATATGATATGCCACGGTAGTAGGTGAAGTCATTTGTGCTCCTGCAGAAGTTTCACTTATTCGGCCTTGACCGTGAAGGTGCGGAGCCGAATTATGGACATCAACAGTTGCGTATGGTGCCAAAAAGTTAGTAGCATGAGGTGTAGCATATGATGTTTGAGAATAATTGGCCGAATAACTAGTAGTGGCATGGCCAATTCCCCTATCCACCGGCATGTTTAGATTGACATATTGCATGTTTGTTGCCGATGAATAAAAAGGTGAAACACCTTGTTGCATGCTATTGGAAGTTCCTACATGGGGTGTTTCAACTTGATTAACCGAACTCGTCATGTTGTTCATCGGCATATGATTTGTGGGGTTGCCGATGCATGGGAGTTGGGATACATATGTTGCATGTTGCTAAGATTATATGAAGTTGAAGCATGGAGATTGTTCTGAATCGGCTGTTGCACATAATTAGATGCATGATTGAAAACATTAGGGCTAGCCGATACATTATACTCATTAAATGATCTAGCAACAACATATGCATTATTTGCATCTACATAAGTGAATTGGGTATTCATATTACCTTTGTAGATTGCAAACCCTAGATGATGATCTCTTCGTAGCAAGAACGGGCCGGAGACCGTTCAAAGCTTCGTTCCCCAGCGGAGTCGCCAAAAAGTGTGTTCGCACACGAACGCGTCACGCGTACCCTCGACGCCGGGGGTGATGCACCGCAGCTCACGTCGAAGGAGGTCCGTCCGGCAGCGCGGTACGCAAGCAAACCGGTGGATGCTTTTGTAGACCCGACGCACCGCTTCTCCGGGATGGAACCCGTCAGGAGTCACGGATGGACGATGGGCTGCCCTAGGTCGATTCGCTCGCCCCTAGGGCCTCGAGGATCGCCGCACTTCAATACGAAGAACGAACGAGAAGAAAGATACAAGGGAGAGGGATAAAAGTAGGGTAAAAAGATGTAGATGTGTTTGTTCGATTGTGTGTTGTTTCAATCGGCCATCACCTCTTCTATTTAAGAGGGGCTTGGACTTCCCGTACAAGACACGGACCCAGATTTCCTTCCAAAGGGTCAAAAAATGCAGCCAAACTCGGACTTTTTCGATCTGCCCGAATCTGTGCGGCTATAGGCAAGCGGTAGTACCGTTCTGGGCACGGTAGTACCGTTCTGGGAGGTAGTACCGCTCTAGTACCGCTCTAGTACCGCTTAGGGTCTCGGGATGCCAGAAAATTTTTCGTAAGCGGTAGTAGACGCGGTAGTAGGAGCGGTAGTACCGCTCAAGCGGTAGTACCGCTTATTGGAGCGGTAGTACCGTTCTCTGCTGTATCAGCAATCTTGTAACGGCCGTAACTTTTGCATACGATCTCGGATTGAGACGATTTTTATATCAAAATCGACCGATTCGACGAGACGAAGACAATCCGTGTAGACACTTTTCTCATATGAGGCCGTCTTGGGGGCGTAATCAGCCGAATAGTGTTCTGGATATAAAATTTCAGTACTTCGAACACAACTTCGGCCTTAGAGCTGAGCTCGGATGGCTATGGCCCAAATATCAAAGTTTCTCCTTTCGACAATACGGAACTTTCTCACTTTGAGCACTTTTCCATTTGAGGCATTTTTAATTATGTTTTTGACCATGCCAAAATCTGGTGTCAACACCCAGGTTCAGGCCAGCTTGCGGTGTAAAACCCTACTCCTGCTTGGTTGTGATTGCTCTGGTGAGAGTACAAGGTTTGGGGCGGAAGAGTCTATCCTTCCTACAGCGGCACCCTGCCCTCCTTTTATATCTGCCTTGGTCCTCTTCCCCCGAAAACATTGGCGAGAAGGGTTGCCACACAATGGCAAGTTTGAAGGGGGACAGGGATGCAGTCTATCCTGACAAAAGGTGGTCTTCGTCTGTAAAGTGATTATCCAGGACGCGCCGGTGGGCTCGGGGATGACCTCCGCCCTGCGCGTCCGCCGTCTTGGTCTTCTTTCACCGATCGGGCAACCTTTGGGGTTGCTTTGGGAAATGGACTGCTGGCCTTGCTCCCTTAGCACAAAAGGGGAAACCTCTCCATCCGCGCCTGCTGGCGTGGCCTCTATTGCCATTCGTTGCCGCGCGCGTCACCCACGTGGTGGGCATGAGACCGCGCGACCAAGCCGAACAGCACTTGCCTTGCATGCCTTCGGGAGGCCGCCTCGCGAGAGGGCCTCGCGAGGCTCTCAGTGACATCGTGGCTGAGTCTTGCCTGCTTGCTCCCGGAGGAGGGTCCTCAGGAGGCCAGGGCCTCATGAGGGGTCTTGTTCAAGGTGCCCGATGGTGGGCCACCCACTGGGCCTCCGCCAGGCGCTGCATCCTGGGCCGCAGGCAGACGGGCCGGGATACCCCGAGTTCCACGGGCTCGACAGTAGCCCCCGGGCCCGCGGAGCGCATGTTCCCGCCTATTCAGGGGCGAAACGACGCAGGTCCTAACCGCCTGCAGGCCAGGCGCGACGCGTGGCGCACGATGTGATGGGGGGTGCCCCCACTTCTCCCACGACGCCTCGGTAACTGCCTGCGCTGACATAAAGCCTGCCCGCGCACGACGCGAGACCATCATTGCCTTCCTTCGCACATCCCGTCTCCCCGCATCTTCCTTCTCGCGCACAGCTCCTCACGACCCCATCTCCGAGCTCCGCCTCCGCCCCTGCTTCCACTCGCGACTCCGCCGCACTTCGATGGCGCCCGCCGGCAAGAAGGGGAAAGCGGCGGCCCCGGCCCCAAGCGCGCCCGCCATCGGGGCGGCACTGTTGGGGAACGTTGCATGGGAAACAAAAAATTTCCTACGCACACATAAGATCTATCCATGGTGATGAGCATCTACGAGAGGGAGAGTGAATCTACATACCCTTGTAGATCGCTAAGCGGAAGCGTTTAAGAAACGCGGTTGATGTAGTCGAACGTCTCCGCGATCCAAATCGCAAGTCGTCCCTCGATCCGATCACGAACTAGCGCCGAACGGACGGCACCTCCGCGTTCAACACACGTACGGCTTGATGACGCCTTCACCTCCTCGATCCAGCGAGCGATGATGAAGTAGTGGTTGAGTTCCAGCAGCACGACGGCGTGGTGATGGTGGTGAGGAACAATCTCTGCAGGGCTTCGCCAAGCACTACGGAGATTATGACGGAGGAACTAGAGGGTTAGGGTTGCCGCACACGGCTTGGGGAAATCTTGATGTGTCCCGTGTGCTAGCCCTGCCCCTCTATTTATATGTTGAGCCTTGGGGTCTAAACTTGGAGTAAAAGCCTCCTCCGGGTCGGTTTTGCCCGCACAAGGTCGGTTTGGCCCGCAGGGAAAGAGTCCAACTCGGATCCCTGCCGAACCGTGCACAGCCGCGCACAAGCGGTAGTACCGCTTCACACAAGCGGTAGTACCGCTTGGGCGGTAGTACCGCTTCACACAAGCGGTAGTACCGCTCCGGCGGTAGTACCGCTTCACCAAGCGGTAGTACCGCTTACGCGGCAGCAAAACTACTTTTGCACTTTCCAATACCTTGTGGGCTTTATCCCTTTGGCTCATATAAAGTGTTGCTGCACCCGAACACTTCGGTAAACATCCGGAACCCCTTCCGGTGAACTCCGGAACCCTTCCAGAGATCAAAACACTATTATCACATATATCAATCTTTACCTCCGGACTATTCCGGAGATCCTCGTCATGTCCGGGATCTTATCCGGGACTCCGAACAACTTTCGGTCACCAACATAATAACTCAATTATACTAATCGTCACCAAACGTTAAGTGTGTAGACCCTGCGGGTTCGAGAACTATGTAGACATGACCGAGACACCTCTACGGCCAATAACCAATAGCGGGACCTGGATGCCCATATTGGCTCCTACATATTCTACGAAGATCTTTATCGGTCGAACCTCTATGTCAAGGATTCAGTTAATCCCGTATGCTGTTCCCTTTGTTCTTCGGTATGTTACTTGCCCGAGATTCGATCGTCGGTATCACTATAACTAGTTCAATCTCGTTACCGGCAAGTCTCTTTACTCGTTCCGTAACACAAGATCTCGTGGCTAACACTTTAGTCACATTGCTTGCAAGGCTCATTGTGATGTTGTATTACCGAGTGGGCCCTGAGATACCTCTCCGTCATACGGAGTAACAAATCCCAGTCTTGATCCATGCCAACCCAACAGACACCCTCGGAGATACCTGTAGAGCACCTTTATAGTCACCCAGTTACGTTGCGACGTTTGATACACACAAGGTATTCCTCCGGTGTTAGTGAGTTGCATGATCTCATGGTCAAAGGAACAGATACTTGACATGCAGAAAACAATAGCAATAAACTGACACGATCAAATGCTACGTTTACAGTTTGGGTCTTGTCCATCACATCATTCTCCTAATGATGTGATCCCGTTATCAAATGACATCTCATGTCAATGGCTAGGAAACCTTAACCATCTTTGATCAACGAGCTAGTCAACTAGAGGCTTACTAGGGACACAGTGTTGTCTATGTACCCACACATGTATTTGAGTTTCCAATCAATACAATTATAGCATGGATAATAAACGATTATCATTAACAAGGAAATATAATAATAACCAATTTATTATTGCCTCTAGGGCATATTTCCAACAGTCTCCCACTTGCACTAGAGTCAATAATCTAGTTCACATCACTATGTGATTTACATTGTAATGAATCGAACACCCATGCAGTTCTGGTGTTGTTCATGTTTAGCCCTTGGAAGAGGTTTAGTCATCGGATCTGCAACATTTAGATCCGTGTGTACTTTGCAAATATTTATGTCGTCCTCCTTGATGTAATCGCGGATGGAATTGAAACGTCGCTTTATGTGTCTGGTCCTCTTGTGAAATCTTGGTTCCTTGGCTAGAGCAATGGCACCAGTATTATCACAAAACAGAGTCATTGGGTTAAGTGCACTAGGCACTACTCCAAGATCTGTCATGAACTCCTTCATCCAGACACCTTCCTTCGCCGCCTCCGAGGCAGCGATGTACTCCGCTTCGCATGTAGAATCTGCTACCACGCTTTGCTTGGAACTGCACCAGCTAACCGCACCCCCATTAAGAATAAATACGTATCCGGTTTGCGACTTAGAGTCATCCGGATCAGTGTCAAAGCTTGCATCGACGTAACCCTTTACGACGAGCTCTTGATCACCTCCATAAACGAGAAACATGTCCTTAGTCCTTTTCAGGTACTTCAGGATATTCTTGACCGCCGTCCAGTGTTCCATTCCTGGATCACTTTGAAACCTTCCGACCATACTTATGGCAAGGCTGACATCGGGTCTTGTGCACAGCATTGCATACATGATAGAGCCTATGGCCGAAGCATAGGGGATGACACTCATCTTTTCTCTATCTTCTGCAGTCACTGGGCATTGAGTCTTACTCAACTTCACACCTTGCAAAACAGGCAAGAACCCCTTCTTGGACTGATCCATTTTGAACTTCTTCAAAATCTTATCAAGGTATGTGCTTTGTGAAAGTCCTATTAAGCGTCTTGATCTATCTCTATAGATCTTGATGCCTAATATGAAAGCAGCTTCTCCTAGGTCCTTCATTGAAAAACTCTTGTTCAAATATTCCTTTACGCTTTCCAGCATTTCTATATTGTTTCCAATCAGCAATATGTCATCCACATATAATATTAGAAACGCTATAGAGCTCCCACTCACTTTCTTGTAAATACAAGCTTCTCCGTAAACTTGTATAAACTCGAACGCTTTGATCACCTCATCAAAACGAAGATTCCAACTCCGAGATGCTTGCACCAGTCCATAAATGGATCGCTGGAGTTTGCAAACTTTGTCAGCATTCTCTGGATCGACAAAACCTTCTGGTTGCATCATATACAACTCTTCCTTAAGGTAACCGTTAAGGAACGCTGTTTTGACATCCATCTGCCAAATTTCATAATCGAAAAAGGCAGCTATTGCTAACATGATTCTGACGGACTTAAGCATCGCTACGGGTGAGAAGGTCTCATCGTAGTCAACTCCTTGAACTTGTGAAAAACCCTTTGCCACAAGTCGAGCTTTATAGACGGTGACATTACCGTCCGCGTCCGTCTTCCTCTTAAAGATCCATTTGTTCTGAATGGCCTTACGCCCTTCAGGTAATACTTCCAAAGTCCATACTTTGTTTTCATACATGGATCCCATCTCGGATTTCATGGCCTCTAACCACTTCTCGGAATCCGGGCTCATCATCGCTTCTCCATAGCTCGTAGGTTCATCGTTGTCTAACAACATGACTTCTAAGACAGGGTTGCCGTACCACTCAGGAGCAGTACGCGTCCTTGTCGACCTACGAGGTTCGATAGCAACTTGATCCAAAGCTTCATGATCATCATCATTAACTTCCTCTTCAGCTAATGTAGGCTCCACAGAAACAACTTTCTGCGCTGCGCTACTCTCAGGTTGAAGTAAAGGTTCAACAACCTCATCAAGTTCTATCTTCCTCCCACTCAATTCTTTCGAGAGAAACTCTTTCTCAAGAAATGTTCCGTTTTTAGCGACAAACACTTTGCCTTCGGATCTGAGGTAGAAGGTATACCCAACTGTCTCTTTTGGGTATCCTATGAAGACGCATTTCTCCGCTTTGGGTTCCAGCTTTTCAGGCTGAAGCTTTTTGACATAAGCATCACATCCCCAAACTTTAAGAAACGACAGTTTTGGCTTCTTGCCAAACCAAAGTTCATATGGCGTCGTCTCAACGGATTTTGATGGTGCCCTATTTAAAGTGAATGCAGCTGTCTCTAATGCATAACCCCAAAACGATAGTGGCAAATCGGCAAGAGACATCATAGATCGCACCATATCCAATAAGGTTCGATTACGACGTTCGGACACACCATTACGCTGTGGTGTTCCAGGCGGTGTCAATTGTGAAACAATTCCACACTGTCTTAAGTGACTGCCAAACTCATAACTCAGATATTCTCCTCCTCGATCAGATCGTAGGAATTTAATCTTCTTGTTACGATGATTCTCAACTTCACTCTGAAATTGTTTGAACTTTTCAAATGTTTCAGACTTGTGTTTCATTAAGTAAATATACCCATATCTACTTAAGTCATCAGTGAAGGTGAGAAAGTAACGATAACCACCGCGCGCCTCAATGCTCATCGGACCGCACACATCAGTATGTATGATTTCCAATAAGTCACTTGCCCGTTCCATTGTTCCAGAGAACGGAGTTTTAGTCATCTTGCCCATGAGGCATGGCTCACATGTGTCAAGTGATTCAAAATCAAGTGACTCCAAAAGTCCATCAGCATGGAGCTTCCTCATGCGTTTTACGCCAATATGACCTAAACGGCAGTGCCACAAGAAAGTGGTATTATCATTATCAATTCTACATCTTTTGGCATCAATGTTATGAACATGTGTATCATTACTATCGAGATTCAATAAGAATAAACCCCTCACATCGGGTGCATGACCATAAAAGATATTACTCATATAAATAGAACAACCATTATTCTCTGATTTAAATGAGTAACCGTCTCGCAATAAACAAGATCCAGATATAATGTTCATGCTTAACGCAGGCACCAAATAACACTTATTTAGGTTCATCACTAATCCCGACGGTAATCGAAGAGCGAGCGTGCCGACGGCGATCACATCAACCTTGGAACCATTTCCCACGCGCATCGTCACTTCGTCCTTTGCCAGCCTCCGTCTATTCCGCAGTTCCTGTTTTGAGTTGCAAATATGAGCAACCGCACCGGTATCAAATACCCAGGCACTACAACGAGAGTTGGTAAGGTACACATCAATAACATGTATATCATATATACCTTGTTTGTTGTTGGCCGCCTTCTTGTCAGCCAAATACTTGGGGCAATTCCGCTTCCAGTGTCCAGTTCCCTTGCAATGAAAACACACAGTTTCTGGTTTGGGTCCAGCCTTGGGTTTCTTCACGAGAGGAGCAACTGCTTTGCCACTCTTCTTGGAGTTACCCTTCTTACCCTTGCCATTTTTCTTGAAACTAGTGGTTTTATTGACCATCAACACTTGATGCTCCTTCTGAATTTCAGACTCAGCGGCTTTCAGCATCGCAAACAGCTCGGCGACTGACTTGTTCATCCCGTGCATGTTATAGTTCAACACGAAGCTCTTGTAGCTAGGTGGCAATGATTGAAGAACTCTGTCAGTGATAGCCTCTGGCGGAAGGGGCATCCCTAACTCAGCCAGACGGGTGGAGTACCCAGACATTCTGAGCACGTGATCACTGATAGACCCGTTCTCCTCCATCTTGCAAGCATAGAACTTATCGGAGATCTCATATCTCTCGATCCGGGCATTCTTCTGAAAGATAAACTTCAACTCCTGGAACATCTCATATGCTCCATGACGTTCAAAACGTCTTTGAAGTCCCGGTTCTAAGCCATACAACATTGCACATTGAACTATTGAGTAATCATCAGAACGAGCCTGCCAGGCGTTCACAACGTCTAGAGACTCAACTGGAGCGGGTGGATCACCAAGCGGTGCATCAAGGACATAAGCCTTCTGGGAAGCCGTAAGGATAATCCTTAGATTACGGGCCCAGTCCACAAAGTTACTTCCATCATCTTTCAACTTAGCTTTCTCTAGGAACGCATTAAAATTCAGGGGTGCTACTGCGCGAGCCATGATCTACAACATAAATATAGCAAAGACAACTTAGACTATTGTTCTAGATAATGAGTTTAGTTAATCATATTACTTAAAAACTCCCACTCAAATTGACATCCCTCCGGTCATTCGAGTGTAACATGATCCAAATCCACCAACTCAAGTCCGATCATCACGTGAGTTGAGGTGGTTTCAATGGTGAACATCTTCATGTTGATCATATCTACTATATGACTCATGTTCGACCTTTCGGTCTCTTGTGTTCCGAGGCCATGTCTGTACATGCTAGGCTCGTCAAGTTTAACCCGAGTGTTCCGCACGTGCAACATGGCTTACACCCGTTGTATGCGAACGTAGAGTCTATCACACCCGATCATCACGGCGTGTCTCGAAACGACGAACTTTCGCAACGGTGCACACTTGGGGAGAACACAATTTATCTTGAAATTTAAGTGAGGGATCACCTTATAATGCTACCGTCGTCCTAAGCAAAATAAGATGCATAAAAGGATTAACATCACATGCAAATCATAAGTGACATGATATGGCCATGAACTTGTGCTTTTGATCTCCATCTCCAAAGCACCGGCATGATCTCCATCGTCACCGGCATGACACCATGATCTCCATCATCTTGATCTCCATCAACGTGTCGCCATAAGGTTGTCGCGCCGACTGTTGCTTCCACGACTATAGCTAACGTTTAGCGATAAAGTAAAGCATTACATAGCGCTTAATGATTGACACGCAGGTCATACAATAATTAAAGACAACTCTATGGCTCCTGCCAGTTGCCGTACTCATCGACATGCAAGTCGTGATATTCTATACAACACATGATCATCTCATACATCACATATATCTCATCATGTAATTGGCCATATCACATCACAACATACCCTGCAAAAACAAGTTAGACGTCCTCTAATTGTTGTTGCAAATTTTACGTGGCTGCTACGGGTTTGCAAGAACCGTTCTTACCTACGCAAAACCACAACGTGGTGTAGTGATTGCTTTTTGATCTTCTAAAAGAACCCTCTTCATTGAAATCGATTCAACTAAAGTGAGAGAGACAGACACCCGCTAGCCATCTTTATGCAACGAAGTTACATGTCAGTTGAAGGAACCTGTCTCGCGTAAGTGTACGCGTAATGTCGGTCCGGGCCGCTTCATCTCACAGTACCGCCGAATCAAATATCAACTAGTAACGGCAAGCAATATGTATACATCCACGCCCACAACTCGTTTGTGTTCTACTCGAGATCTCATCTACGCATAGACCTAGCTCTGATACCACTGTTGGGGAACGTTGCATGGGAAACAAAAAATTTCCTACGCACACATAAGATCTATCCATGGTGATGAGCATCTACGAGAGGGAGAGTGAATCTACATACCCTTGTAGATCGCTAAGCGGAAGCGTTTAAGAAACGCGGTTGATGTAGTCGAACGTCTCCGCGATCCAAATCGCAAGTCGTCCCTCGATCCGATCACGAACTAGCGCCGAACGGACGGCACCTCCGCGTTCAACACACGTACGGCTTGATGACGCCTTCACCTCCTCGATCCAGCGAGCGATGATGAAGTAGTGGTTGAGTTCCAGCAGCACGACGGCGTGGTGATGGTGGTGAGGAACAATCTCTGCAGGGCTTCGCCAAGCACTACGGAGATTATGACGGAGGAACTAGAGGGTTAGGGTTGCCGCACACGGCTTGGGGAAATCTTGATGTGTCCCGTGTGCTAGCCCTGCCCCTCTATTTATATGTTGAGCCTTGGGGTCTAAACTTGGAGTAAAAGCCTCCTCCGGGTCGGTTTTGCCCGCACAAGGTCGGTTTGGCCCGCAGGGAAAGAGTCCAACTCGGATCCCTGCCGAACCGTGCACAGCCGCGCACAAGCGGTAGTACCGCTTCACACAAGCGGTAGTACCGCTTGGGCGGTAGTACCGCTTCACACAAGCGGTAGTACCGCTCCGGCGGTAGTACCGCTTCACCAAGCGGTAGTACCGCTTACGCGGCAGCAAAACTACTTTTGCACTTTCCAATACCTTGTGGGCTTTATCCCTTTGGCTCATATAAAGTGTTGCTGCACCCGAACACTTCGGTAAACATCCGGAACCCCTTCCGGTGAACTCCGGAACCCTTCCAGAGATCAAAACACTATTATCACATATATCAATCTTTACCTCCGGACTATTCCGGAGATCCTCGTCATGTCCGGGATCTTATCCGGGACTCCGAACAACTTTCGGTCACCAACATAATAACTCAATTATACTAATCGTCACCAAACGTTAAGTGTGTAGACCCTGCGGGTTCGAGAACTATGTAGACATGACCGAGACACCTCTACGGCCAATAACCAATAGCGGGACCTGGATGCCCATATTGGCTCCTACATATTCTACGAAGATCTTTATCGGTCGAACCTCTATGTCAAGGATTCAGTTAATCCCGTATGCTGTTCCCTTTGTTCTTCGGTATGTTACTTGCCCGAGATTCGATCGTCGGTATCACTATAACTAGTTCAATCTCGTTACCGGCAAGTCTCTTTACTCGTTCCGTAACACAAGATCTCGTGGCTAACACTTTAGTCACATTGCTTGCAAGGCTCATTGTGATGTTGTATTACCGAGTGGGCCCTGAGATACCTCTCCGTCATACGGAGTAACAAATCCCAGTCTTGATCCATGCCAACCCAACAGACACCCTCGGAGATACCTGTAGAGCACCTTTATAGTCACCCAGTTACGTTGCGACGTTTGATACACACAAGGTATTCCTCCGGTGTTAGTGAGTTGCATGATCTCATGGTCAAAGGAACAGATACTTGACATGCAGAAAACAATAGCAATAAACTGACACGATCAAATGCTACGTTTACAGTTTGGGTCTTGTCCATCACATCATTCTCCTAATGATGTGATCCCGTTATCAAATGACATCTCATGTCAATGGCTAGGAAACCTTAACCATCTTTGATCAACGAGCTAGTCAACTAGAGGCTTACTAGGGACACAGTGTTGTCTATGTACCCACACATGTATTTGAGTTTCCAATCAATACAATTATAGCATGGATAATAAACGATTATCATTAACAAGGAAATATAATAATAACCAATTTATTATTGCCTCTAGGGCATATTTCCAACAGGCACTGCAGCGCTCCACCATCGTCGATAGGGAGGGCCTGGACAAGGTGCTCCCGCTGGTGGCCAGCGACCAGAATGAGGGACAGGCGACCAAGATCTGGCTGGGCTCACGCGCGCGGCATGAACTGGGGGCGACGGCCTACCCCTTCTTCCTCCACAGCGTTTATGCCGGGTTGGTGCCGCCATTCTCGGACTTTTTCTATGCCATCCTTTCCCATTAATGGATTCATGCCCTCCATCTCCAACCCAATTCCATCCTCCTCCTGGCCATGTTCGCCTTTTACTGCGAGGCTTTCGTGGGCGTCATGCCTTCGGTGGCACTCTTCCACCACTTCTTTAGCCTGCGGCTGACTGCGGCAGACCAGCACTCCTAATGCACCTCGTTCCTTGCCTTCAAGGGGATGGAGCGCAGCATCATCAACCTGAAGGTCGCGAAGAAGGTGGAGGGCTACCGGTAGCGCTGGGTCTATATGGACGCGTGCCGGACCAGCCCGCTCCTGATGATCCCGACGGACCCGGCTGAGAAGAACTCCGGGTGGGGGCACGCGAAGCTCACCAACCCGAGGATGGAGCCTGTCTTGGAGCGGATGGCCGCGCACCAGGCCACACGCCTGTCGGGGGCAACGGTCGTCAAGGAGTACCTGCGGTGGCGCATTGCGCGCTCTAATAGCGCTCACGCCCTGTGTGGGAGTTCACCGGTGCGAGGGACTCCATGAGGCTGAACTTCGGCAGCCTGAAGCAAGACGCGCTGGACGGAGCCCTGGCGACTCTGCTTAGCGTCCCCGCCGCGGACCCACCTAAGGATGAGCTCCCGCTGTTCCGCTACGAGGACATGGCGGAGCTGGTCGCGGAGATGCCCTGCTTTGACCGGTGGGGCCTCGTGCCGGAGGGCCACGTCGGGCCCCGCGAGAACCCTCTCGTGGTGGCACTGGACTCCGGAGACAGCAACGGCGATGAAGACTCAGGGGAGGCCACGGAGGAGGACACCGACCGGGCGCCCCCGCGCACCCGCCGTCAGCTCCTCTGTGACCTCGAGGATGACGATGCCGACAGCGCACAGCCCGTGGCGGTGCCCACCCGACCAGCTGGCGCGGGGGGATAGGAAGGTCCCGGCGCCACGGCGGATGGGTTGCGTGTGGCGGAGGCGGCCCTCGGTCGGGAGGCGGTTGAGCCCCCGGCGGCAGAGGCCCGTCCGGGAGCCGAGATCTCCCAGGCCCTCGAGGAGGGCGATGGCGCGGCCAGGACCACGGCGGCCCGCTCTGGGGGTCCAGAAGGTGGAGCCGGGGCGATGCTTGAGGGTGGCGGCGACGACCCGCCTCTCGTGGAGAAGAAGAGGAAGTGGACCGCCAGCGACGAGTAAGTCCCCGTGCCCATCCCAGCGTTTTATGTTCACACTGCCTGTCTGAGCTAGGGGGCTGAACCACCGTTTTGTAAAGGAGGTCCGCCAGTGACCAGAGGAAGAAGAAGAAGAGGACGGCGAAGATGAAGATGGCCCCCAGCCCAAAGTGGGCACCGACGCCTGCCACGAGCGCTGGGTGGCGTGGAGAAGCCGCCCGTCGCCCCGAAGCCGAGACGGGGCTCACGGAGGTCGAGGAAGAGCAGGCCATCCCTTCGGAGCCGCGCGTGGACGTGGCTCCTGATGCCAGGATGGACGAGCCTCGGGCGGTCGCCTCCAGAGGTGGGGGCGCGCCCCTCGCGGACCCCACCGCGAGAGAAGATGCAGCGATGGGGGAGGACGAGGCACCCACTCCCCCGCCAGATGCCTCCCCAACGCGGAGCGGGACGACGCCAAGCGCGCCGCGGCGAGCTCTCAAGCTGCACCCGCGCGTGAGGCCCCTGTGGCGGGCATGGCGAGCCCCCGCGATGCGCCGTCGCAGCCAAACGCGGGGGAAACCTCGGCGAGCCCTCCGCTCCTAGTGAACGACGCCGGGGCCTCCCCGACCGCGGCAATGGAGGGCAGTGAGGGGCCGGGCCCGGACTGGGCCCTGGCGCTCGTGAGCAACCGCGCCTTGCTCAGGCGCGGAGCCTTGCGTGACGCCAAGGCCACTCCTATTTACCCCCCGAGGTGTTTGCTCTAACTTGGCATGATGATGTTGGTCATATCATGCAGATGGTGCCTTGCTTTGCTTACTTTTGACATCATATATGTCATCTGCTTAGTTTACACATGTTCTGTAATGCCACTTGTTTAGTTTCTACATCATATATGTGAATTATGCAATGCCATCTTTTTTATCCAGCCATAGTATATGTGAAATATGCAATGCCATCCTGTTTAGCCAGGCATCATATATTTGAATTATATCTTGCCATTCCTTTTTTTCATTACATTTCCATTTGTCGACAATGTTTGTACATTCAACTACTCTTCCTGTGAATCAGCCATTTGGGTGGGTGATGAAAAAATCTGGAGTGAAAACAAGTTCTTCAGAGCAGACAGTGCTACCTGTCGAAGCAGATCTCTTGCTGTGTCCAGATAGCTCCTCAGAGGAGGATTCAGAGACAGATGACCAGTCCTATCCCCCCCCCCCCCCGAGGCGTATGCTCTAACTTGGCACGGTTATACTGCTCGTATTATGCATATGGTGTCTTGCATTGCATAGTTTAGACATCATATACACAATATTCAACACCATCTGCTTAGTTTGCACATCATATATGCGAATGCCATCTGCTTAGTATATAAATCACATATGTGAATTATATCATGCCATCCTGTTTACTTAGATAACATGTATGTGAATTATGTCATGCAAACCTGTTTACTAAAGACATCATATAATTATCTCATGCCATCCTTTTTAGTTAGTCATCATATATTTGAATTATGTCATGCTGTACTGTTTAGATAGACATCATATATATGAAATTATGTCATGCTATCCTGTTTAGTTAAACAACATATATGTGAACTATTTCATGCCCTCTTTTTTCCTCACTATCTATTGCATCTGTCTCATATAAGGTCTGTACATTCAACTACTTTTCTTGTTTATCAGCCATTTGAATTGGAGGGGGTAATGGCAGTATCTAGCGGAGTAAAAACACGGTCTTCAAATAAAACAGTGCTACCTGTCGATGGAGATAGCACCCCGGTCGTACTTGCACAAGAACCAGCCCTACCACACATAACCCAGACTATCGCAGATTGCACCCCTACTCCGATGGACAGAGAACCAGCTTCACCCCAATCTAACCCCAACCCAGCAGATAGTAACCCAGTTCCAGTTGACACAGCACCATCTCCACCACAGAGCTCCCAAACAAGAGCAGTTAGTAAGGCAGCTCTAGTGCCCAAAGCGCCAAGACTACCACGGTGAACCCCAACTCTACCAGTTAGTACACCTATTCTCGTGGACAAAGCAGAACCAGTCATCCGTAGTTTAGCGTCTATCGCATTTGATGTTGTTAAATCCTATGTGCGTATCTTCCCATCATGGAAATATTATACTGAAGATGAAGGAAAAAGCCAGTTGCAGGTGTTCCTCCAGGAGTTATGTGTATGTATTCATGGCAATTACTTTGCTTTGTCCCATACTTTCTACCTCCCTGCTGGTTATAACATAGCAAATGTTCCCATTTTTCTATGTAGAAACCGACCGAATTGGAAACTCAGGATGAGGTAACCTGTGCTAATACCTCTGCTATCTTCAAGAATGCTTTGCGGCAGTATCGGAGTTACCTGAAGAAAATGCATTTCACTGGCAAGGAAACTCATCAAATTCCCTTACTTTCTCCGGAGACACATTTACGGGACGATGACTAGGAACGCCTTGTTCTGTATTGGTCTAGACCCATGAATCTGGTAGGGTCTATGAGATCATATTTTATTTTGAAGTACTATATGGCTGCGTCTTACTGTACTCTCTTCTTGTAGAACAAGTGCTTAAACCTGAAGAACAACTGTTCTCAGGTAAGATTCCATAGCTATCGTGCATACTGCTTTGCTCTTGTATCACTGTATGTACTCATACCAACTAATTTTTAAATAGAAGGATCCAATCGAAACTCCAATGGCACAACAGGTATGTTTAAACATGTTTCTTTAACTGGTTTGCTCTTCTAAATTGCTCTATGTTGATTTCAATTTCAATTGTGTAGACAGTTGTCTTCTCATATCATGCACATTACTAGCATCAAAACTGAGCCAATAGTGTTGTTAGTTCTACATGTATACCTGTGGTACCCATCTGAAATCTTGTGGTGCCATGTAGTTTCCCACACTTATATTCTTTCAATGCTATTTTGTCTTGAACTGATATGATTTGAACTGTGTCTCTATTTTGATTTGGCAAGACAATGCAGTGACATTAGCACATAGATATATGTTTGTTTGATGCTTTTATAATGTACTACTTTGCAATAGAAGACTTGATAGTTTAATCCTGTCCACCTTACTATTGAACTGGTTCACCAAAATGAGTTTCATATACTACATGCTAAACCTGTTGTGTGTCTGCTTGTTTCTTCTTTTAGAATGCTGACAGAATATTGGAGAAGAGTACCACATTAAGAAATGGTAAAGGAAGTAATGCAGATAAGGTTGAAGTTAGTGAGACAACCTTGCTGGTCTCCAACAAAGTTGATAAAACAGATAAGGAAAGCTATCTTGAAGACAGTGAGACAACCCCGAAGTCCTATCTTGATGTAGTGTTCGAGTTACTGGCCACTACCGCTTGCACAAGCTCTTCAAACTCACTGTCTGAATCAGTTCGGTTTGTTGAGTCTCAACTACACGCTGAAAGACATCGATCAGCTGTGCTGCGACAAGAAGCCGAAGGACTGAGGAAGTCCCTGGAGAACTCAGATGCATACTTTCTAGTGCAACAGCAAGTGTTGGAGGATTTTAGCACCAAACAAGAGAAAGCTAATAAGCTTGCTAAGCTTATTGCCAGCATGGTGGATACCCAGGATAACGTTTCTTGAACGCTTCTAAAGTTGTTTCAGTTCTGGACTTGTTTTGCTGTCGCGTTTATTTGCACTGGTGGCCAATTTAGACGCCCAATGTATGTAATATGCTGCTTTGTTGTTCCCTTTATTTGCACTGGTGGCGAACTTTGATGCCCAGTGGATGTAATGTCTGTAATCGCCGTAATAGCCTAGCGTTAGTTGCTTGCTTATTTATTTACTTATATAGTCTTGTTTATTTGTTTCCTTGTAGTCACTGCAGTTCTTTTTCCTCGGTTTGCTAGTGGCCGCAATAACCATGGGCCACATATGGGCCGTGGTAACGATGGGCCTCCTACGGGCCATGGTAATGATGGCCCTACTATGGGCCATAGGATCCATGGGCCTCCTACGGGCTGTATGATCCATGGGCCTCAAACGCGTCGTAGGATCCTTGGGCTTACTGTTCGTGGGACAAAACCGGACCGCAATATGGACCGTAAATGGGCCTAAATCGGAGCCGTCTGTTTGTGGGCCCAGACCATAACAGGCCGTTAATAGGCCAGAAGGCAGCGCAGGCTTAATTCTATCAACAGGCATGACGGGTCATTAATGGGCCGGATTACAGGACAGGATGAAAACGGCCCAACGTGTTAACGGGCCACAAACGGACCGATTGTCACCACGGGCTGAATTTGGCCCATTGGCATAACAGGCCAGTAACGGACCGTAAGTAATCGAGGGCCAAAAATGAGCACAAGAATATATGGGCCCTTAGAAAGCTGAAAGAAAACACGGGCTTGAAACGGCCCAACTGAATCATGGGCCGTTAATGGGCTCAAAGCAGTTTTACTGTTCATGATGGGCCTGATTCACCTCGGGCCGTCAATGGGCCCAGAGATGCAAAAGGCCTCATATGGGCCGAAAGACTTCACGGGCCATAGATGGGCCGAAAGTGACAACGGGCTGGAATCATATGGGACGGCCCACATGACGCTACTGAGCCGAATTTTTAAAGGCCATAACGGGTCGTGAGTACCCGGGCCGTAAATGGGTTGTATACGAACAGGCCGGTAACAGGCTTTCCATGGGCCGGCCCGTTAACTTTTGACCAAGTCAAACGGGCCGGCCTTTTTAACCTAAATGGGCCACTGTTGGGCCGTGCCACATGTTGACGTATCATAGGCGTCTCTCATCCAATGAATGGATGACATCTGTCGCAACGCCGAGCTGACACGTGGATCCGCCGGCGAATGAGAATTTTACACGTGGAAAATCCCCATTGGTCAGGGCTGTTAACGGGTTATTGGATGCAAACCGGAACCCGATAGCTTAACGGTGACCCGTTACGGTGGATGCCACGTGTCAGTTACCCTTGACGAAAACACTTCCATGACACGACATTTATCATCATGGAAGTGGACACTTCTGTGATGATAATTTTAGTATTGTCATGGAACACTTCTACGACAGCACAGGTATGGCTATCTTGATTCTGTCATAAAATTGTCACGGATGTGCATGCATGACAGAAAACTTGACCTACTGTGACAAACACGTATCATCACGGAAGTGTTTTTTGTAGTGTTTCCTTAAGGAATAGTTGTATATGATGCAACCAGAAGGTTTTATTGATCCTAAGGATGCTAAAAAGGTATACAAGCTCCAGCGATCCATTTATGGACTGCTGCAAGCATCTCAGAGTTGGAATATACGCTTTGATGAGGTGATCAAAGCTTTTGGTTTTATACAAACTTATGGAGAAGCCTGTATTTACAAGAAAGTGAGTGGGAGCACTGTAGCATTTCTAATACTGTATGTGGATGACATATTATTGATTCGAAATGATATAGAATTTCTGGAAAGCATAAAGGGTTATTTGAACGAGAGTTTTTCAATGAGAGACCTGGGTGAAGCTGCTTACATATTGGGAATTAAAATCTATAGAGATAGATCAAGACGCCTAATAGGACTTTCACAAAGCACATACCTTGACAAGATTTTGAAGAAGTTCAAAATGGACCAGTCAAAGAAGGGGTTCTTGCCTGTGTTGCAATGTGTAAAGTTGAGCAAGACTCAAAGCCCGACCACAACAAAAGAAAGAGAAAGGATGAAAGTCGTCCCCTATGCCTCAGCCAAAGGCTCTATAATGTATGCCATGCTGTGTACCATACCTGATGTGTGCCTTGCCATAAGTCTGGCAGGGAGGTACAAAGTGATCCAGGAGTAGATCACTGGACAGCGGTCAAAAATATCCTTAAGTACCTAAAGAGGACTAAGGACATGTTTCTCGTTTATGGAGGTGACGAAGATCTCACCGTAAAGGGTTACGTCGATGCTAGCTTCGACACTGATCCGGATGACTCAAAGTCTCAAACCGGATACGCATTTATTTTAAATGGTGGAGCAGTCAGTTGGAGTATCTCCAAGTAGAGCATAGTAGCAGCATCTACATGTGACATAGAGATTTGCAAAGTACATATGGATCTGAATGTGGCAGACCCATTGACTAAACCTCTTCCACGAGCAAAACATGATCAACACCAGAAATCTATGGGTGTTAGATACATTACGGTGTAAAGTAGATTATTGACTCTAGTGCAAGTGGGAGACTGTTGGAAATATGCCCTAGAGGCAATAATAAAAATGGTTATTATCATATTTCCTTGTTCATGATAAATGTTTATTATTCATGCTAGAATTGTATTGACCGGAAACTTAAATACATGTGTGAATACATAAACAACACCATGTCCCTGGTGAGCCTCTACTAGACCAGCTCATTGATCAAAGATGGTTAAGGTTTCCTAACCATAGACATGAGTTGTCATTTGATAACGGGATCACATCATTAGGAGAATGATGTGATGGACAGACCCAACCATAAGCTTAGCATCAGATCGTATCACTTAGTTTATTTGCTACAACTTTCTTTATGTCAAGTATCTGTTCCTTAGACCATGAGATCATGACACTCCCGGATACCTGAGGAATACTTTGTGTGCTATCAAACGTCACTTCATAACTGGGTGATCATAAAGGTGCTCTACAGGTATCTCCGAAGGTGTTTGTTGAGTTGCGTGGATCGAGACTGGAATTTGTCGCTCCGTGTGACAGAGAGATATCTCTGGGCCCTCTCAGTAATACAACATCACAAGAAGCTTCATGTGACTAATGAGTTTAGTCATGGGATCTTGTATTATGGAACGAGTAAAGAGACTTGTCGGTAACGAGATTGAACTAGGTATGGAGATACCGACGATCGAATCTCGGGCAAGTAACATATCGCCGGACAAAGGGAATTGTATACGGGATTAACTGAATCCTCGACATCGTGGTTCAACCGATAAAGATCTTCGTTGGACATGTAGGAATCAATATGGGCATCCAGGTCCCGCTATTGGTTATTGACCGGAGAGGTGTCTCAGCCATGTCTGCATGTTCCCGAACCCGTAGGGTCGCACACTTAACGTTCGGTAGCGCTAGGGTAGTATTGAGATATTCATATGGTGAAGTCCAAAAGTAGTTTGAAGCCTCGGATGGGATCCGGGACATCATAAGGAGCTCCGGAATGGTCCGGAGGTGAAGATTTATAAATGGGAAGTCATGTTCAGGGTTCCGGAAAATGTTCGAGTTTTTTTGGTATTGTACCGGGAAGGTTCTATAAGGTTCCGGAGTGGGCCCACCTGCATGGGGGGCCCACATGGACGTGGGTAGTGGGGAAAGGCCCCACACCCCTGGTCTAGGTGCACCAAGATCCTCCCCTAAAAGGAATAGGATCATATCCCAAAGGGATAAGATCAAGATCCCTAAAAAGGGGGATAGCGATCGGTAGGGAAGGAAAGGAGGGATTTCCTTCCTCCCACCTTGGCCAACGACCCTAGGGGCTTGGAGGGAAAGCCACCAGCCCCCTCCACGCCTATATAAAGGTGGGGAGGCGTTAGGGGCAGCCACCCTTCGACGCTTGCCCGTCTCCCTCCCGTTACACCTCCTCCACCTCGCGCAGACGCTTGGCGAAGCCCTGTTGCAGTTCCGCTGCTGCCACTACCACCACGCTGTCGTGTTGGTTCCGATCTCATCTACCTCCCCCCTTGCTAGCTGGATCAAGAATGAGAGGACGCCGTCGAGCTGAACGTGTGCTAAACTCGGAGGTGCCGTCCGTTCGACACTAGATCGGATTGGATCGTGATTGGATCGCGAAGAGTATGACTAAATCAACCACGTTATGTGCGCTAACGCTTTCGGTCTACAAGGGTACGTAAACGATTCCCCTCTCATTGCTATGCATATCCTAGATTAGATCTTGGTTGTTTCATAGGAATTTTTCGATTTTCATGCTACTTTCCCATCACCACCGCGCTCTAATACGTCTCCAACGTATCTATAATTTTTGATTGTTCCGTGCTATTATAGTATCAATCTTGGATGTTTTATATGCAATTATATGCCATTATATATCATTTTTTGGGACTAACCTATTAACCCAGTGCCCAGTGCCAGTTGCTGTTTTCTGCTTGTTTTTGCCTTTTCAGAAAATCAATATCAAAAAGTGTCCAAACGAGAAACAAAAACTTTGGATTAATTTTTTTGGGACCAGAAGAGACCCACGAAGCTTCGGGAGAAGACCAGAAGATCCACAAGGAGGTGCCAAGTCTGGAGGGCGTGCCCAGGGGGCTAGGGCGCGCCCCCCAGGCTTGTGGGCCCCTCGTAGCACCTCTTGACCTAATTCCAGTGCTATAAATTCCCAAATATTCCCAAACCAACAGAGAGACAGAAGAGAAAACCTTTAAGCCGCCGCAAGCCTTTGTTCTTCCGCGATCCCAGCTGGAGGCCTTTTCCGGTACTCTGCTGGAGGGGGAATCGATCACGGAGGGCTTCTACATCAACCTTGCTGCCCTTCCGATGATGTGTGAGTAGTTTACCACAGACCTACGGGTCCATAGCTAGTAGCTAGATGGCTTGTTATCTCTCTTTGATCTTCAATACCATGTTCTCCTCGATGTTCTTGGAGTTCTATCCGATGTATTCTTCTTTTGCGGTGTGTTTGTTGGGATCCGATGAATTGTGAGTTTATGATCAGATTATTCATGTGAAATATTTGAGTCTTCTCTGAACTCTTTTATGCATGATTATTATAGCTTTGTATTTCTCTCCGATCTATCGATTTGGTTTGGCCTACTAGATTGATTTGTCTTGCAATGGGAGAGGTGCTTTGTGATGGGTTCAATCTTGCGGTGCTCAATCCCAGTGACAGAAGGGGACATGACACGTATTTGTATTGTTGCCATTAAGGATAAAAAGATGGGGTTTAATCATATTGCTTGAGTTTACTTTGTCTACATCATGTCATCTTGCTTAGGGCGTTACTCTGTTTCATACTTAATACCCTAGATGCATGCTGGATAGCGGTCGTTGGGTGGAGTAATAGTAGTAGATGCAGTCAGGAGTCGGTCTACTTTTCTCGGACGTGATGCCTATATACATGATCATTGCCATGAATCCGTCATAATTATTTGTTTTTCTATCAATTGCCCAACAGTAATTTGTTTACCCACCGTATGCTATGTGTTCGAGAGAGAAGCTTCTAGTGAAAACTATGGCCCCCGGTCTACTTTATCATATATAAAAAACCTAAAAATACCTTGCTACAACTTATTTACTTTTATTTTAATTAGTATTTTACTTTATCTATTTATCTCTATAATATTTAATCCTTGCAAATAACCGCTAAGAGGATTGACAACCCTCTTATTTGCGTTGGGTGCAAGTGTTTGCTCTTGTGTGTGCAGGTGCACTTAACGGAATTTTGCTTGGTTCTCCTACTGGATTGATAACCTTGGTACTTAACTGAGGGAAATACTTATCTCTACTGTACTGCATCATCCTCTCCTCTTCGGGGAAATACCAACGCAGACTACAAGTAGCAGGAAGAATTTCTGGCGCCGTTGCCGGGGAGACATCATCAAAATTACCAAGTACCTTCGCACAAATTATCATTCACTTGCATTTATTTTATTTGCCTTTTACTTGCATTTGCATCTCGTTTTCATCTCCCCCACTTCTAAATTTTGTACAAAAACACAAAATATTTTTTATTTGCTTGTTTGTTAGTTTGCTTGCTTCGTTGCGATGTCTCAAGAAAATACAAAATTGTGTGACTTTTCCAATACTAATAATAATGATTTTATTAGTACTCCTATTGCTCCTCCCGCCACTAGTGCGGAGTCGTGTGACATTAATGCTGCTTTGCTTAATCTTGTTATGAAAGAACAATTTTCTGGTAGTCCTAATGAAGATGATGCATCCCATCTAAATACTTTTTTTGAGCATTGTGATATGCAAAAGAAAAAAGATGTGGATAATAATATTGTCAAATTAAAATTATTTCCATTCTCACTACGAGATCGTGCTAAAACTTGGTTTTCATCCTTGCTTAGAAACAGTATTGATTCTTGGGATAAGTGTAAGGATGCTTTTATTACCAAGTATTTTCCTCCCGCTAAGATTATTTCTCTAAGAAATCAAATTATGAATTTTAAGCAACTTGAGCATGAACATGTTGCACAATCTTGGGAGAGAATGAAATTAATGATAAGAAATTGCCCAACTCATGGCTTGAATTTATGGATGATCATACAAAAAAATTATGCGTGACTAAACTTTGTCTCTAGAAATTTGCTAGACTCTGTCACAGGTGGTACTTTTATGGAAATTACATTGGGAGAAGCTACAAAACTTCTTGATAATATCATGACAAATTATTCTCAATGGCACACTGAACGAACTCCAACTGGTAAGAAGGTAAATTTTGTTGAAGAAATTAATACTTTGAGTGATAAGATGGATGCTCTATTGAAATTGGCTGCTAGTAAAAATGCTCATATTGATCCTAATGATGTGCCATTGTCTACCTTGATTGAGCAAAATAATGATGCTATTGATGTGAATTTTGTCTCTAGAAATAATTTCAACAATGCTTATAGGGGTAATTTCAATCCTAGACCGTTTCCTGGAAATAATTATGGCAATCCCTATGGTAATTAATAATAATAGGATGCCCTCTAATCTTGAAAGTAATATTAAAGAATTTATTAGTTCGCAAAAGAATTTCAATGCTATGATAGAAGAAAAAATGAATAGAGTTAATGAATTGGCTAGGAACATGGATAGAATTGCTCATGATGTGGAAAATCTCAAAACTAAAATTTTGCCACCCAAGCATGATATAAATGAGTCTATTAAAGCTATCTATGTCTCCATTAACGAAAGTAAAGAAAGGACCGCTAGGTTGAGAGCCAAGCGAGAATTTCTAGAAAAAGCGATTCCACCCGATTTCTATCGTAGTAATGATGAAGATATTAAAATGATTGGTGTCACTCCTATTGAATCATTATTTAGTAACATAAAACTTGATGAAAAAGGGACTGAAGAAGAGTCAACTTTAGATAGAAGGAGTCCCAATTGCTTGGAGGGTGATAATCTTGATGAAAAAAATGAAAAAAGTGGGTTTGGAGAGGTCAAAACTTTAAATAGTAATGCACCCACTACTTTGGATTACAGGGACTTTAATTATGATAGTTGTTCTTTAATTGAATGTATTTCCTTGTTGCAATCCATGATTAATTCACCAAATGCATATGAACAAAATAAAGCTTTCACTAAACATATTGTAGAAGCCATGATGAAAGCACATGAAGAAAAACTTGAGTTGGAAGTTTCAATTCCTAAATAATTACAAGATGAATGGGAACCTACTATTAAAGTCAAAATTAAAGATTATGAATGTAATGCTCATTGTGATCTTGGTGCTAGCGTTTCCACTATACCAAAGTCTTTGTGTGATGTGCTAGGTCTCACCGACATGGATCCTTGTTCTCTTAATTTGCATCTTGCGGATTCCACTATTAAAAAGCCATTGGGTAGAATAAATGATGTGATTATTCTTGCAAATAGAAATTATGTGCCCATGGACTTTATTGTTCTTGATATTGAATGCAATCCTTCTTGCCCCATAATACTTGGTAGGCCGTTTCTACGAACAATTGGTGCTATTATTGATATGAAAGAGGGCAATATAAGATTTCAATTTCCATTAAATAATGGGATGGAACATTTTCCTAGAAAGAGAATTAAAGCACCTTATTAATCTATTATGAGGGACACTTATGGAATTAACTTGAAGGATGACAACACTTGAAACTATGCATTATGCCTAGCTAGGGGCATAAAACAATAGCGCTTGTTGGGAGGCAACCCAATGAATCAAATAATTTTTTGCTTTTTCTTTCTGTTCTTGAGTGTTTACACAATTATAGACTATGTTATGATTGAATTTTTTATGTTTTAATTAGTGTTTGTGCCAAGTAATGCCTTTGGGATGATTTGGAAGATAGTATGATAGATGCTGTTGGAAAACAGAAACTATTGCGTCCAGTGCTGGATTTTTTTTCGCTGGAGCATCAGAATCTTTTGAATTTTTTACACAGTATTGATATATGAATTTACCACATTTTCCTAATTTTTCAGAATGTTTGGAGTTACAGAAGTATGACGTTAATTCAGATCTTTACAGACTGTTCTGTTTTAGACAGATTCTGTTTTTCTTGCATAGTTTGCTTATATTGATGAATCTATGGATCGTATCGGGGGGTATGAGTCATGGAGAAGTTGGAGTATAGTAGCATTATGACAATATTAAATATGAATCAATTTACAACAGTACCTAAAGTTTAAGATTTGTTTGTTATACTAATGGATCTCATGAGGTTTCTGTTGTGTTTTGTATGCTGAAGTTTTCAAGTTTTGGGTGAGACTACGATGGACAAAGGAATAAGGAGCGGCAAGAGCCTAAGCTTGGGGATGCCCAAGGCACCCCAAGGTAATATTCAAGGAATACTCAAGCGTCTAAGCTTGGGAATGCCCCGGAAGGCATCCCCTCTTTCATCTACAATCTATCGGTAACTCACTTGGAGCTATATTTTTATTCGTCACATGATATGTGTTTTACTTGGAGCGTCTTGTGATATAGTTTGTTTGCTTTTGTTTGCTCTTTAGTTTGTCACAATCATCTTTGCTGAACACACCTTTTTGAGAGGGACACACATTATTCGTGATTTGTTAGAATACTCTATGTGCTTCACTTATATCTGTTGAGCTAGGCAGTTGCTCTAGTGCTTCACTTATATCTTTTAGAGCACGGCGGTGGTTATATTTTAAATAAATAGTTGCACTCTCATGCTTCACTTATATCTTTTTGAGAGTCTAATAAATAGCAATGGTAATATGCACGGGTTATGAATTTGGTCCAAATATGATATGTATTGAAGAGGGATATAATAAAAACTTTCATGTAGATCACGGAATATGATAAGTTTGATTCCTTGCAATAGTTTTGGGATATTAAGATGGTAATATGTGGGAGGTGCTAGTAGATAATTGTGGTTTATTAAGAATATTGGTGTTAAGGTTTGTGATTCCCGAAGCATGCACGTATGGTCTGTCGTTATGCTAAGAAGTTGGAGCATGATTTATTCTTGATTGTCTTCCTTTGCGTGGCGGTTAACTCCTACCAGCCTCCCCCTAGGGGCATGCGTAGTAGTACATTGCTTCGAGGGCTAATAAACTTTCGCAATAAGTATGTGAGTTCTTTATGACTAATGTGAGTCCATGGATTATACGCACTCTCACCCTTCTGCAATTTGCTAGCCTCTTCGGTACCGTGCATTGCCCTTTCTCACATTGAGAGTTGGTGCAAACTTCGCCGGTGCATCCAAACCCCGTGATATGATACGCTCTATCACACATAAGCCTCCTTATATCTTCCTCAAAACAGCCACCATACCTACCTATCATGGTATTTCCATAGCCATTCCGAGATATATTGCCATGCAACTTCCACCCTTCCGTTTTTATGACACACGTCGTCATTGTCATATTGCTTTGCATGATCATATAGCTGACATAGTATTTGTGGCTCAGCCACCGTTCATCATTTTTTATACATGTTATGCTAGCATCATTGCACATCCTGGTACACTGCCAGAGGCATTCATATAGAGTCATATTTTTGTTTTAGTATCGAGTTGTAATATTGAGTTGTAAGAAAATAAAGGTGTGATGATCATCATTATTAGAGCATTGTCCCAGTGAGGAAAGGATGATGGAGACCATGATTCCCCCATAAGTCGGGATGAGACTCCGGACGAAATAAAAAAAAGAAGAAAAAGAGAAGAAAAAAAAGAGGCCAAAAAGAGCCATGAAAAAAATGAGAGAAAAAGAGAGAAGGGGCAATGTTACTATCCTTTTTTCCACACTTGTGTTTTAGAGTAGCACCATGTTTTTCATATAGAGAGTCTCCTATTTTGTAACTTTCATATACTAGTGGGAATTTTTCATTATAGAACTTGGCTTGTATATTCCGATGATGGGCTTCCTCAAATGCCTGAGGTCTTCATGAGCAAGCAAGTTGGATGCACACCCACTTAGTTTTCATGTTGAGCATTCATACACTTATAGCTCTTAGTGCATCCGTTGCATGGCAATCCCTACTCCTCGCATTGACATCAATTGATGGGCATCTCCATAGCCCGTTGATTAGCCTCGTTGATGTGAGACTATCTTCTTATTTTTGACTTCCCCCTATTGATCTCTACCACCACACTCTATTCCACCTATAGTGCTATATCCATGGCTTGCGCTCATGTATTGCGTGGGGGTTGAAAAAGCTGAAGCGCGTTAAAAAGTATGAACCAATTGCTTGGCTAAAACCGGGGTTGTTCATGATAAATATTTTGTGTTAAGAAGATGGAGCATGACAGGATTGTATGATTTTGTAGGGATAACATTCTTTAGCATTTTTATTTTGAAAAACATGATTGTTTATTAGTATGCCTGAGTATTGATGTCCTTATGTCAAATTATAGACTATTGCTTTGAATCATTCGGATCTTATTATTCATACCGTAAGAGAGAGATTACATGATCGATGAAACATGATAGGTAGCATTCCACATCAAAAAATTTGTTTTTATCATTTACCTACTCGAGGATGAGCAGGAATTAAGCTTGGGGATGCTTGATATGTCTCCAACGTATCTATATTTTTTGATTATCCCATGCTATTATAGTATCAATCTTGGATGTTTTATATGCAATTATATGCCATTATATCACCCAGTGCCCAGTGTCAGTTGCTGTTTTTTGCTTGTTTTTGCCTTTTCAGAAAATCAATATCAAAAAGTGTCCAAACGAGAAAAAAAATGGATTAATTTTTTCTGGACCAGAAGAGACCCACGAAGCTTCGGGAGAAGACCATAAGAGCCACGAGGTGGCGACAAGCCTGGAGGGCGTGCCCAGGGGGTAGGGTGCGCCCCCCAGGCTTGTGGGCCCCTCGTGGCACCTCTTGACCTAATTCCAGCGCTATAAATTCCCAAATATTCCCAAACCAACAGAGAGACAGAAGAGAAAACCTTTCCGCCGCCGCAAGCCTCTGTTCTTCCGCGATCCCATTTGGAGGCCTTTTTCGGTACTCTGCTGGAGGGGGAATCGGAGGGCTTCTACATCAACCTTGCTGCCCTTTCGATGATGTGTGAGTAGTTTACCACAGACCTACGGGTCCATAGCTAGTAGCTAGATGGCTTCTTCTCTCTCTTTGATCTTCAATACCATGTTCTCCTTGATGTTCTTGGAGTTCTATCCGATGTAATCTTCTTTTGCGGTGTGTTTGTTGGGATCCGATGAATTGTGAGTTTATGATCAGATTATTCATGAGAAATATTTCAGTCTTCTCTGAACTCTTTTATGCATGATTATTATAGCTTTGTATTTCTCTCCGATCTATCGATTTGGTTTGGCCTACTAGATTGATTTGTCATGCAATGGGAGAGGTGCTTTGTGATGGGTTCAATCTTGCGGTGCTCAATCCCAGTGACAGTAGGGGACATGACACGTATTTGTATTGTTGCCATTAAGGATAAAAAGATGGGGTTTAATCATATTGCTTGAGTTTACTTTGTCTACATCATGTCATCTTGCTTAAGGCGTTACTCTGTTTCATACTTAATACCCTAGATGCATGCTGGATAGCGGTCGATGGGTGGAGTAATAGTAGTAGATGCAGGAAGGAGTCGGTCTACTTGTCTCGGACGTGATGCCTATATACATGATCATTGCCATGACTCTGTCATAATTATTTGTTTTTCTATCAATTGCCCAACAGTAATTTGTTTACCCACCGTATGCTATGTGTTCGAGAGAGAAGCCTCTAATGAAAACTATGGCCCCCGATCTACTTTATCATATATAAAAAATATAAAAATACCTTGCTGCAATTTATTTACTTTTATTTTAATTAGTATTTTAGTTTATCTATTTATCTCTATAAGATTTAATCCTTACAAATAACCGCTAAGAGGATTGACAACCCTCTTATTTGCGTTGGGTGCAAGTGTTTGCTCTTGTGTGTGCAGGTGCGCTTAACAGAATTTTGCTTGGTTCTCCTGCTAGATTGATAACCTTGGTTCTTAACTAAGGGAAATACTTATCTCTACTATACTGCATCATCCTCTCCTCTTCGGGGAAATACCAACGCAGACTACAAGTAGCACGCTCCAACGTTGATCGTTGGCTGCTCTGCTTGAAATTCTGAGAAGATTGATTGAGCACCCCTCTCGAGAGATTTGAGTTTAAGATCCACTGAGAGAAAATCAAGATCCAAAACTTAGATTGTGGTTGAGAATCACAGTAGATCTGAGTTAGAGTTCCTGTACCTATTACTCTTGAGAGTTGCACACTCTCTAGATGGATAGGTGTTGGCTTGAGTGTCAAAGAGTAATTGTTTTCACCAAGGAAAGTCTTCAGCAACCAAGAGTAATTGTGGTTCGCGAACAAGTCTATTGAAGGTTTGGAGATCGCCGACAAGTATCTACCTCGAGTGAATTTAACCAAAGTCTGATCAGCTTCCGGTTGAAGGAGAATATGACGGAGAGAGGTTTGCTCCTGTGTTCAATCATAAGTCCCTCCAACCAGACGTACCTCTTTTGTAGAAGAGTGAACTGGTCTACCAAATCTCCTGTCACCATCGAGCACCAATGGTTCATTCTACTCTACTGCAATACTTTCAGTAGTTTACTTTCAGTACTCTGTGTACTGATAGTTTTACCTGATCATGTATCCGTATCTGTAGTATCCTTTATTTCGATTGGTTGTCTCTGGTGTGAGTGTTGTTCATTCCTTCGTATTTCCTTTCGATAGACATCATATTATTTCATGCCATCTGTTGATGTTCAGTCATCCATGTTATTTATCGTGTTATCTTTCTGTGCAGCCATTGTCATAACAAAAGCACTGAACTGCTTTACTCGAACAATTATCTTATCTTTCCTTGAAAGGTTTGCTTAGTCTCGTTCCTGGTGTTTTGCCTTTACTATATCCTTTGTTCCGCTGTAGTGTTTGGTTTTGATTCAAAGTTTCACAAGAAATTTTGAATCTCCCATTCACCCTCCTCTGGTCGATATACTCTCGGTCCTAACAAAAAACCAGGCCGCAGCCACCGCCAAGGTAGCACCATCGGGTGTAGCACACACCACCACTGTCGGTACCAAAACTGGCAGATCTCGGGTAGGGGATCCGAACTGTGGGTCTAGGAATCAATGGGTAACAGGGAGTGTAGAGACAGCGATTTACCCAGGTTCGAGCCCTCTCGAAGAGGTAATACCCTACGTCCTGCTAGATTGTATTGATGTGATTGTATAAAGGTTACAAAGTTGATCTACCTCGAGATCGGATGGGCTAAACCCTAGGCAATGATCTGATGATCCTCAACGGACTAAACCCTCGGGCTTATATAGACACCAGACGGTCCTAGGGTTACATATAGTCGGTTATTATCAAGGGATAAACACACCAGCCACGCCAATTATTGCTTGGAGGAGACGCCAAGTCTTTGGAGATTTCCTTCTGATGCACGGGGTCGCCCACAGTCCGGCCTTCCATCGATGAGTAGAGGGCGGCCCACCAGCCCGGCCTATGAGAGATAGGCCGGCAGCCCGAGTACCCCCTAGTCCGGGACACCCTCAGTAGCCCCCGAACTAGTCTTCGAAGCCGAGGTAGACGCCGGACACCATCGGCTTTGTGGACCAGTTCCCTTCCTTCCGTGGCATTGACGACCAGTCTGCGTCTCCTTCTGAGTCGAGTCCTTACGTGTTGCCTGGCCGTTCCCGCACCGAAATATACTTCGATCGCCAAGGGGTATCAATAACTTAGCCTCGAAGGCCAGTCACCTCGGTATGAACAGCACCCCCATCTGACAACTTTTCACCGAAGGGTCACAATGCGCCACGACCACGAGTTGTTTTATGAGAAACTCGATTCGCGGTTCGAGGCTGTTTTTTCATTGGCACGTCCCATCGATATGGAGATCGTGTTCTGGTTTTAAGGGATATGATCAATAATCCACCTCATCCCATGCGCATAATGGCACGGTTACATGGGGAAACGGCGAGGACTGTGGCGCAGTAAAAGGACCATGGGTTTTACAGCCCATAAAAGGGGGAGCGATTTCCATTTTCTTTACACGCTCTCACTCCTGCCCTCGCCGCTGCCTTCTCCATCTTTGAGCTCCAGCGCCCAGATCCATTTTCCCATCCGAGAACCTCCCCGGCCACCAGTTCCAATCCAGGAAATGGCGGGCTCCAGGTCCAAAGGCAAGTGGGAGGCATCCATCATTACTGAGAGCGCCATCCTAGAGCTAAAGGGTGCGGGCTATCTTCCCGCCAACGTCGCCCACCGAGCCCCAGAGGCCGGCCAGGTCGTCCCCACGCCGCGACAGGGCAAGCGGGTGGTATTCCTGCCCCACTTTATTCGAGGTATGGGCTTTCCCCTTCACCCCTTCGTCAGGGGCCTCATGTTCTTCTACGGACTGGACTTCCACGACCTCGCGCCGAACTCCTTCCTCCACATCTCGGCCTTCATCGTCATCTGCGAGGCCTTCCTTCGGATCCGGCCACACTTCGGCCTGTGGCTGAAGATCTTCAACATCAAGCCGAAGATCGTCGACGGCCAGCAGGCGGACTGCGGGGGTGCGATGGTCAGCAAACTCCCCCGAGTGGAGTGGCCAGAGGGCACCTTCATCGAGACCGTCAAGGTCTGGCAGAAGGAATGGTTCTACATCACCGAGCCAAGGAGCGCGGATTGGGGGGCGATTCCAGCCTTCCGATCCGGACCCCCTACGAGGCTGGTCTCATGGACCAAGAAGGGCCTCGACTGGGGGGTGAACAAGGAGGTGGCGCAACTGCAAAGCCGGATCGCCAAGATGATAGAGCAGGGCGTCGAGCTGCCCAACGTGATCCAGATCATGCTCGGCCGCCGAATCCTCCCATGCCAGGACAAGGCCTCCCCCATGTGGGCCTACAAGTCCGAAGACCCGGCCACCGTGCGCAACTTCTACCGCACCTCCCATGCTCAATTGTGGAGGGTGCTGTTCAAGTCGTAGAAGGACTGGCCGGCCGAGGAGGAAGACATCGGACTCGACGCCGCAAATCCCCCACGGGAGGTATGAATAATTTTGTACTTATATCAAACTGTTCCCTTTTAACAAGGTACTTAGCTTTTTTACTTTTCATCCGCAGAATTGGCTGAAGAAGGCCGAGCGGATCGACAGTCCGGCGCCGCTGCCAGAGGGGCCCAGGACACCACTGCTGACGGCCATGTTGGCCGTGGAGCCATACGAGGCGTCGGAGAGGAAGGAGAAGAAGAAAGACTAGAGGAAGGAGGCCAGAGAGGGCCTCCGTTCCCGAGGTCCCCCGGACACTAGATCCGGGGACACCCATGCTCCCTCCGCACAAGAGGAGGAGAAGGAGCAGGAAGGAGAAGGGGAGGAGGACGATTCCTCTCGAACAGGGAAAAGGGCGGCGTCCGAAGACGTCGAGGAGGAACCGCTTCGCCCTCCCCTCAAGAGGGCATGCAGGGCCAAGGTGGCCCTGTCCGACCACAGCTCGGCTTCTGCCGAGGACTCCGAGCCCTCCGAAGAGGTTCCCCGGAGGATCCCCAGGGCCAAACCACAGGCCCAAAGGTACGCATTCCGGTATCCTCGGAAGTGTTTTCGGCCGAACTAAGCTCAACATTGATCACTTTTTACTTTTAATATCGCAGCCCGCCACGCGACCTCCCCACCGACCGAGTCTCGGAGGGAGATTCTCCACTGGCCGCGCTGGCGGAGAGCGGGACCGAATCGCACACCTCGCCTCCCCCAATCGCCGAGGAGGCCGAGGAGGTCCTGTCGAGGAGGACCCCCCCCCCCCCTGTGCCGCACACAAGTGGAGGGGGCGACATTATCATGGCTGAGGCGAACACCTCAGTCGCCGAAGACCAAGAGGGGAGGGCCCCTCTGGTTCACGAAGAGGAGGAGCCCGGACAATCCGAGCTCTCTCCGAGAGCGGCTCCGGAGTCGTCAAGACGTCCGGAGTCGGGCACGTCGGTCCCCGAGAGGGAAGAAGCCGAAGTGCCCCCACCACCCCCGTCCGCAACAGAGCGGGCGTCGACTGGGTGGCTGGATGAGATGGAGGATGCTCTAATCAGCTCCTCTATCGCCGAAGAGCACCGTGCCCTTATGGGCGCGGTGCTGCAAAGTCTTCGGTCTGTTGATAGCGAACTGAAGGAGGCTTTCAATGGCCTTCTCACAGGCTTCAAGGTGAGACAAGTAATGTTTTCCCTTAAAGAATTTCTTTCGTATAAATGTATGGCCTTATACACAGTAGCCCCCGAGACTCTGTCTGGCTGGATCAAAGCCGGTCAGAGGATCAAAAATCAACATCTCGGATACTAATGTGTGCAGAGTGATGCGCAGGCGTCGTCTTTGGCAGCAGCCGCCAACGCCGAGGAGTTGGCTGAGCTGAATCGGAAGCTCAAAAGCTCCGAGGACGACCTCAGCCTGGTGAACAAGAGGTTCGACGAGGCGCAAGGCAAGTCCGGACTGCAGTATTTACTTACAGACGTATGCATTTGTGTTAAGTAAGGTTTATATTAGCCTAATCAGAATCAACTAGTATGACTACAGCTGTCGCCGTGGAGGTTGAGAACCTCAAGGTCGCGCTGAGGACGACTCAGCTAGAAGCGGCGGAGCAGAGGTCGGCAGCCGAACAAGTGGCTGCCGAACTGATTTTGGCGAGAACCGCTAGTCAGAAGCACGAAGCCAGAGTGGCGGAAGTGCAACAAGAGCTCGCGGATGCCATCACAAAGTGTGAGGCTCTCGAGCAGAAGAATAAAGAGTAGGCCGCCGAGCTAACCTCACTGGGGTTGGTGGCCAAGGAAGCGCGGACAGAGGCGTGCGGCTACCAGGAAGAACTCCGCCAAGTGAAGCTCATTGCGGATGGTAAGCATTATTTGCTGCAGAGTGTCTTTGGTGGTAACAGGTTCGCTTTGCTCACGCGGGTGTGGCGTTCCGCAGGCGCCTTTGCGGACCTCCCGAAGAGTACGGCCGACGCGGCGAGGTTCTTTGCCGCTCAAGAGGGTCGGGCCGAGCAGAGGTTATTCTGGGAGCAATTTCAAGCGCCCGAACACCCTCCCCTCCTCAACAACCAAATGAAGCAGCTGATGGAGCTGCATCGGATGGCGGAGTCGGCGATGAAGGACCTCTGCGTCAAGCTATGGCCGTTGGAGCCGCTGCCGAGCAGCTACTTCGGTCTGGTGCAGAGGCTGTACGACGCCACTTCCCGGATCAATGCCTGGAAGCGCTCCTCATGCATTTGAGGGGGCTCGGATGGCCTTCGGCAAAACAATGGTACATTGGCCAAAGATAAAGCCAGCCGAGATGGCCACGGGACCTCCGCCGCCAAGGAAGGAGCATAGGCGCCCTGAGCAATACTTTCCCATCGTGATGGATGGTGTTCGGGTAGTAGAGGCCCAGTGCTCAAAAGATGTAATTTATGAGTAGATTTGGTTTCCTTGTAACCAAGGAGTTGAAACTTTTGTTTTATTGTAATGCAAGTTGTTTGGTTGTGAATAGAGTGCCTGCGTATGTTAATTTTGACTCCTAAGCGGCCGTTTGTAAACTGAAAGTTACCAGTCGTCCGCTTCAGCCCCCTTGCAGATACTGCATGGGGTGTTTTCTCGGAATCCTTGAACCCTTAGCCGACGTCTCGCTGCCCGGAGGCGGTTGTATGTACGGAAAACCAGGCAATCAGACTATGCGGTTTTAGTGCTTTCACTTAGCCAAAGGAGCTTGACTGTGGGGGTGGTGACGAGCCCCCAGTGTTTGTGATATTCGGACAAGCCGCGGTTGATACCATCATCACATGGTTTCTGTAACAGAGAACCCTTCGTTTAACACGGACTAACCTCCAACGATTTGAGTTTGACACGAGTCGTCGGATCGCCGACCAGTTCTCGCTTATTGGGACAATCAGTTTTCGGCTTTCTCCACTGAGGTACTTAACCAGGCTAGCTAGAAGTACAATCGCAGTGGTTCTCCCTTTACCCTCTTAGCCTAACAGTGCGGAACATAAGAGGGTAAACACAGGAGCCGGGCAACCCAACTATTGGCCAAAGACGCAATTCGGAACTGATTCATATAGTGCAATATCCGCGACGCCGAGCACATAAAAAATAAGTGCTGGGATAAAGTTTGAGGCAAGGTTGATGTTCGAGCCCCCGGTCTATTAGCCGGTTACCAAAAAAAGGCGTATCGTAATAGTTTACTTCGACTTAAAAAAGCGGAAAGGAATATGCAACACGAATGACTGCACAAGTACCATAGAAGAATTGGTCTTTATTTCCTTTGAGTATGTGACGTCCAACCGTACAATCCGGATTGCCGAAGTAACTTTGATAGATACTTTAAAAGAAATGAATACGTGAGAGTAAAGGTTTACACAGGGCCTTCATGAGTGGTTTGACGTCCCCACCACACCCTGCTGCACGTCTGCGCCTTTGCTCTCCAAGAAACTTCCGTGTGAGCGAAGCTGTCGACTGTATGTTCGGCGGAAGTAGTAATGTTCGGCAGACGAGCCCTTGAAGAAGGGTTTTGAGAAGTCGCCGTGGTATATCAGTTTGACACTGATCGGGCCCCAGATGGTGCCCGTTGCCGATGTTGATTTGAAGACATCCGTAGGCCGTTGCTCGGTCGAACCGGGCTCCCGGTCTTTGTGTCATGTGTCCCCACAGCTGCCCATGGAATTTTGAGCACGAAATTGTGTACTCGACGTACGTATTGCGTGACTAGGTGGGCCGTGCTGTGGGGTGCGTACCCCTATTTGGAGTGAGCAGGGGAGTGCTCCGGGGCCGAGGCTGCAGCTCGGGAGCGCTTGCGTACATCTAGTGTCTTGACAGTAGACCGGACTTGTGACGCTTCTACGGCGGCTTGGACTTCGACGGCTAGAGCCGCCGTGTGTTCCTCTGTTCGGAGCGAGCGCTCGGTATTACCGTTGATGGTAATAACGCCCTTTGGCCCTAGCATCTTGAGCTTCAGGTATGCATAGTGCGGGACGGCGTTGAAGCGGGCGAACACGGTCCGGCCGAGGAGTGCGTGGTAACCGCTGCGGAAGGGAACAATATTGAAGATCAAGTCCTCGCTGCGGAAGTTATCGGGCGAGCCGAAGACAACTTCCAATGTCACAGATCCCGAGCAGCGTGCCTCGACACCTGGGATTACACCTTTAAAGGTGGTATTGCTGGGTTTAATTCTTGACGGGTTAATCCCCATTTTCTTCACTGTATCTGAGTAAATCAGATTGAGGCTGCTACCTCCGTCCATAAGGACTCTGGTGAGGTGGAATCCGTCCACGATGGGGTCGAGCACCAGAGCCGCCGTTCCTCCATGGCGTATACTGGTCGGATGGTCTCGACGGTCGAAAGTGATCGGGCAAGCCGACCACGGGTTGAATTTTGGGGCTACCGGCTCTAAGGCGTAGACGTCCCGAAGAGCGCGTTTCCGCTCCTTCTTTGGTATGTGCGTGACATAGATCATGTTCACGGTTTTGACCTCTGGAGGGAACTCTTTTTGGCCTCCGTTGTTCGGTCTGCGAGGTTCGTCGTCGTCCTCGCTGCGGGAGCCCTTGCCCTGTTCTTCGGCTGAGACTTTGCCGGCCTATTTAATTACCCAACATTTACGGTTGGTGTGGTTAGCTGGCTTGTCAGGGGTGCCGTGAATCTGGCAGTGCCTATCCAATATTCTATCCAGCGCAGACGGGCCGTCGCGGTTCCCTTTAGAGGGTTTTTTCCGCGGTCCCGATTTTGAGCTGCTGAATCCGGCGTTTACTGCCGTGTCGTCGGCTTCACCGCCGTTGTTTGAGTGCCGGCGCTTATTATTCCTATTGCGCCGAGGTTTTCCGTTCCCGTCCCGGGCCTCTGAAGTGCCGGGGTCTTCGGGGTGGTTGCTTCGACGAGCCAACTAGCTATCCTCACCCGCGCAAAAGCGGGTCATTAGGGAGGTAAGGGCCGACATTGTTCTTGGCTTGTCCTGGCCGAGCTGGTAGGCGAGCCACTCGTCCCGAATACTGTGTTTGAATGCCGCAATCGCCTCGGCGTCCGGATAGTTGACGATCTGGTTCTTCTTGGTCAAAAACCGGTTCCAGAATTGCCGGGCTGACTCCCCGGACTGCTGAATAACATGGCTCAGGTCATCGGCGTCTGGCGGCCGAACGTAGGTGCCTTGAAAGTTAGCTCAGAATGCATCCTCGAGCTCTTCCCAGCTCCCGATGGAGTTTTTGGGTAGGCTGTTCAGCCAATGCCTTGCTGGTCCCTTGAGTTTCAGCGGTAGGTACTTAATAGCGTGGAGATCATCTCCTCGGGCCAGGTGTATGTGGAGGAGAAAGTCCTCAATCCACACGGCTGGGTCAGTTGTCCCATCATAGGATTCTATATTGACGGGTTTAAACCCCTCGGGGAACTGATGCTGCATCACTTCATCAGTGAAACACATTGGGTGTGCGGCGCCCCTGGCCCGGGCCACATTGCGCCGGAGATCGGTTATCATCCGGGCACGGTGTTTCTCCCGAGCTCTGTCGTTTCTATCGCGCCAGGCTTGATATCCGTCCCGTCCGGTGGGTGCGTATCCTGTGGATCCACAGATGGATCTCGACTGGATTCCTCATGCATTCAGGTCGTGGCGCAGATCGTATTGGTCGTCCGGTTGAACCGGGTCTTTGCCTGCTCGGCGAGGTGGCGCGGGTGCGTATTCGGCTTCTCTGGCCGCCCTATCCCGTCCTCGAAGGGGCGCGGGTGGGAGTTCGGCTTCCCCGGCCTCCCTATCCCGTCCTCGAGGGGGCGCGGGTGGGTAGTCGGCTTCTCGGGCCGCCCTGTCCTGTCCTCGAGGGGATGCGGGTGGGAGTTCGGTTTCCACAGCCGGCCTGTCTCGTTCTCGAGGGGGGCGGTCGGGTTGGTTTGCGTAAGTTCGTCTGGGAGGCATGGGCTCGAAGGCCTCATCCTCAAATTCTGGGAGTAGGCGCCGCCGTGGGTAACTCTTGTATTGGCCCTGACGTTGATCGTCAAGGCCTTCTTCGACGGCCAAGACCATCGTCCATCTGTCGTTGAGCGTATCCTGCTCGGCTTTTAGCTGTTGTTGTTTTTTCTTCAAGCTTCGGGCAGTGGCGATGAGTTGCCGCTTGAATTTCTCTTGTTCCAGGGGATCCTCAGGGACGATAAAGTCTTCGGGTCCGAGGCTATCTTCCTCTTCGGAAGGAGGGAGGTAATTGCTGTCCTCGGAATCGTCGAGGTCCTCGGGGTCACCCTAGTCCTCGTGCCCTTCAGGGGCGTCGGGTTGCTGCTCGCGCGTGTTATCGCCGAGCTCCCCCACGTTGTCTGGAGTCTCATTATCTCTGGTGCCGTTCGTGTCTGTGTGATTTTCCTTGCCCTTTCCTCGCCCTCTGGCTCACCGTCGTCGGCGCCTGGGCGGTTCTTCGGCGGGATCGTCGCCGTCCTTTCTGTTTGTGTCACCGTCCTTCATGGGGGTGTCAACCATGTAAACGTCGTAGGTGGAGGTGGCGGTCCACTTTCCGGTATTGGAAGTGGCAAGGGAGAGATCTGTGTAGGGCGGGATGTCGATATCCTCGTCCATGTCGTCGGCCTCCTCGGAGGCGTAGTCCAGCTTATCGGTTAAATCTTCGACGGTGGCTACCAAGTGGGTGGTGGGTGGGACGCAAAATTCCCCGAGGCTGGCCTCCCGTCTGACCTGCTCCTGGTCCGAGGACGGGCCATCCGCGATATTCATCCTCTGGATCCGATCTGACATCTCGCTTAAAAACGAGAGGTCAACCGGATTCATGTTCGGGCATCCGTCGGAGTTGAGCTCCGGTGCGCCAATACTATGAATGTGTCCGGCCAAGGGTGACCCTTGGTTTTCGGGTGCTGGGGTTGGACCTGAGCTCAAGGCCAGATCCGAGCTGAGGCCCGGCCCAGGGATAGGGACGGGGAGGGGATCCGAGGTCAAGGCCTCGGGATCGGTAGGCTCCCCGGGTAAAGCCGAGAACCCGGTGAGAACCAGATCGCCCCGAGCATCGGCGACGTACTCAAGGCCGCCGGACCTGATTTCCTGCTCAGGGGCGAAGCTACCGACCTAGTCGAGGTGACCGGTCGGATCGGCGTGTAGGACAATGCTGCCGAACGCGAAGAGTTGTCCGGGGACGAAGATGTCCCCGCTGCGGATTCCGTCGCTGATGAAAAGGCGAGCCATTGATCCTTGGCGACCCACGGCGGAACTCTCAATGAAAGCACCAATGTCGGTACCAAAACCGCAGATCTCGGGTAGGGGATCCGAGCTGTGGGTCTAGAAATCAATGGGTAATAGGGAGCGTAGAGACAGCGATTTACCCAGGTTCGGGCCCTCTCGAAGAGGTAATACCCTACGTCCTGCTAGATTGTATTGATGTGATTGTATAAAGGTTACAGAGTTGATCTACCTCGAGATCGGATGGGCTAAACCCTAGGCAATGATCTGATGATCCTCTACGGACTAAACCCTCAGGCTTATATAGACACCAGAGGGTCCTAGGGTTACATATAGTCGGTTATTATCAAGGGATAAACACACCAGCCACGCCAATTATTGATTGGAGGAGATGCCAAGTCTTTGGAGATTTCCTTCTGATGCACGGGGTCGCCCACATTCCGGCCTTCCATCGACGAGTAGAGGGCGGCCCACCAGCCCGGCCTATGAGAGATAGGCCGGCAGCCCGAGTACCCCCTAGTCCGGGACACCCTCAACCACCGCAGCCAAACGAGCAACGCTATTGTCAGAGCTTCGCCGCACCTCGCAGCCAAAATATCCAGGGAAGAGCGCCGCGTCATCGCCGTGAAGAAGGGAGGCCGCGCCCAGGAGAAGCCCCACTGCCACCGGCATTACCCGGGTAGCTTTGCCCGATAGTGACCCTCGGCAGCGGTGAGGGGAAGGGGAAGGAGAGAGGGGCTGACTTCTGGGGAACTAGGGTTCCCCCGTGTCGCCTCGAGGAGAGACGCGGGGGTCGCGAGATACTCTGATCAGGCCGGACTTGCTTAGAGCATCTACAACCAGAGTTGCCTAATCCAGCCCCCTATACGTCCACGTACGCACCCGGTCGCACCCGTGGACCATAACCAACCGACCCTTAAATGAACCCATTTGCAACCACAATCCCTACTTTTGAAACATCACTGCTACTTGTCATAAGTGTTGGGATTTCCCCGAAGAGGAAGGGTGATGTAGTATAGTAGCAGATAGTATTTCCCTTAGTTAAGAACTAAGGTTTATCGAACCAATAGGATATTCAAGCAAACAGCTGTCGACAGTACCTGCACAGACACAAACAAATACTTGCACCCAACGCGGGCAAGAGGGTTATCAATCACCTTGTACTCGTTAATTGCAATGATTAATTCTGATAGTGGTAGATATATAAATTGCAAAATTAAATAAAAGTAAATAAATTGCAGCAATGTATTTCGGGTTTTAGTAATATGATGTGAATGGACCCCAGGGACCATAGCTTTCACTAGAGGCATCTCTCTCAAGAAAATAGCAAACGATGGGTACATAAATTACTGTTGGGCAATTGATAGAAAAGCGCACAGTTATGATGTTATTCATGGCATGATTGTTACATAGGCATTACGTCCGTGACAAGTAGACCGAAACGATTATGCATCTACTACTATTACTCCACTTTGAGAGCGCTTCTATGCTTGCCTCTCTAGGTATTAAGTTCATGACAAACAGAGTAATGCCTTGCCGTCGGAGACGTATCAATCACATACATGTAAAAGTGCTAGTTATCGACTAGAGAGGGGTGAATGTGAGATTTTTATCAAACTCTTCGAAAGAAACTAATTCTTCGAAGACACGGAAGCAAATAGCAGTACAAAGCAATACTAGGCAGAAGTAAAACTAAGCTAAGCGTGCAATCAATGAGAAGAAAAAGTCATCAAGAAAAAAAGATAGCATGCAAACAAGATAGCAGTATAAGTAAAACTTGTGAACATACAAGTCTACACACTTAAAGAACTGCTAGGCTGAGGACAAAACAGAACATGGAATAGAAAGTCTTCACGCAAAGTCTTCAGACACAGAGCAAGCAAAGTCTTCATGATAAAGTACAGAAGTAAATGGAAGTGAAGTGATAGAACCAGTTGATCGATGAAGACACATGATTTGTTGTATCAGTTTCAGTTGTTGTGACAATTGTACATCTAGTTGGAGAGGCTGAGATTTAAACTTAGAAGACCAAGTATTCACCTTATTCTCCTTGAGCTAAGGTCACTTAGACCTCACCCAATCACTCAGTAAGTCTTCACGGTTGACTTTGATACGTCTCCAACGTATCTACTATTTATGAAGTATTCATGCCATGTTTACAATGATTTTATATGGTTTTGGTGCACTTTTATATGATTTTTATGGACTAACCTATTAACTTAGTGCCCAGTGCCAGTTTCTGTTTTTGCCTATTTCTTTGTTTCGCAGAAAAACCACACCAAACGAAGTCCAAACACGATAAAAATTTACAGCGATTTTTTCTGGAACATAAGAGACCCCCGAAGCTTCGAGGAAGGACCAGAAGACCCACGAGGACACCACAAGCTCACACGGCACGCCCTCCCCCCTAGGACGCATGGGCTGAGCTTGTGGGCCCCTCGGGACTCCGTTTGGCATGATTCCAACACTAAAAATTCTTATAAATAGAGAAACCCCCGAAAGTTAACCTAGATGAGTTTTTCCGCCACCGCAAGCCTCTGTTCTGAAGCGATCTCATTCGGAGCCCTGTTCCGATACTGTTCCGGAGGGGGGAAGTCATCATCGGAGGCCATCTTCATCATCCCCGCTGCCTCCATGATGAGGAGGGAGTAGTTCACCCCCGGGGCTGAGGGTATGTACTAGTAGATGTGTGTTTGATCTCTCTCTCTCTCTCTCTCGTGATCTTGATAGGGCACGATCTTGATGTACCATGAGCTTTGTTAATATAGTGGAATCATATGGTGTTCTTCCCTCTCTATCTTTGTTGTGATGAATTGAGTCTTGCTCTTTGAGGTTTTGTTATGTTGGATTGAATACTTGGATTTGAGATCACTTGATGTATATCTTGCATGTGGATACCCGTGGTGACAATGGAGTATTCTATTGAGTCACTTGATATATGTTTTGGTAATCAACTTGCGGATTTCCGTGGTGACATTGGGGTAATCTAGGCACATAGGTTGATACACGTTTTCATCCTACTTTCTCCGATAGGAACTTTGGAGTGATTCTTTGTCGCACGTTGAGGGATTGTTATATGATTCAATTATGTTAGTACTGTTGAGAGATTGCACTAGTGAAAGTATGAACCCTAGGCCTTGTTTTCAAGCATTGCAATACCGTTTATGCTCACTTTTATCACTTGCTACCTTACTATTTTTATTATTTCAGATTACAAAAACCTATATCTACTATCCATACTACACTTGTATCACCATCTCTTCGCCGAACTAGTGCACCTATACAATTTACCATTGTATTCGGTGTGTTGGGGACACAAGAGATTGCTTGTATTTGATTGCAGGGTTGTTTGAGAGAGACCATCTTCATCCTACACCTCCCACGGATTGATAAACCTTAGGTCATCCACTTGGGGGAAATTTGCTGTTGTTCTACAAAACTCTGCGCTTGGAGGCCCAATAGAGTCTACAAGAATAAAGTGGTGTAGTAGACATCAGACTTCCAAAACCTTCACAAACTTGTTCACCGGCAATCCACAATGCACTCTTGGATGCTCAGAACATGACGCCTAACCGTTTGGAGGATCACAGTCTTCAAGTGTAACAAGTCTTCGGTTCACTCAGAATCAGTGATGCTCAATCACTTTGGCTCTTGGGTGTTTGGGTTTCCTCACTTAGGATTCTCTCAAATGCTTCGGAGGCTGGGTTGCTCTAAAAGACACTTATCATGCAATAACTCTGAGCATCCAACCAAGTTATGGTGGAGGGGTGGCTATTTATAGCTGGGTAGAAACCCGAGGTGATATGACTGAAACGACCCTGGGTCATCAGCCAACCGACAAGTGTCCCAATGGTCAAATTTCAAACACAATGCGACAACTTTACTTGAGCTCCAAGTAAAGCTGACTCAACCACTCGGAAAAGATTTCCAATGTCTTTGCTCGAAGAATTAGGTTAGGGTTGAGCATCACGTCGAACACTATCTTTGTTCGCCTCGACCCCACTTAACAGTACGGTGGTTCCTACGACTCAAATAATAAGAAATGAAACTATCAAAAAGGACTAAGTCTTCACGCTCCAAGTCTTCAAGCTAAGTCTTAGCATGACACCAAAGTCTTCAATGTCTTCAGACATTTTTAGGGGTCGTCTACGATGGTTAAACCAAATCTCCAGGGACCTTCTCTCGAGTTATCCTGTGTACACTCACAAACACATCAGTCCCTTAACCAAGTTTGTCGTCAATACTCCAAAACAACAAAGGAGGGCACTAGATGCACTTACAACATTCAAACACATGCACGTCGATCACCGCGGACAAACAATGCGTAGTGCACACAAATACAAATTATTCATACCTAAGAATACATAATCAAACTGTTGGAGGTATGCCCTAGAGGAAATCATGTATGATGATATTTCCGATGTGTTTATGAATCAATATAGTCCTCCGATGATATCAATGATGCATGTTGGCAAGTACGTGACTTGTCTATGAGATCTTAGATTGTATGATACGTTCTAAAAGGGTCCCTGGTTGGAAAGTGATGTGTGGACACACATTGGACTAGACCGGCATGCCATACGGTGGATGGCTTAATCTCACTAGCCATGGATCATTGGATGCTGCCGGACTGCATGGATCTGATTGGATCCGAGGTCGGATATGGGAGACTAGATCCGAGCTCAGATGGATATCGGATTGGACAGACCCAACCATGAGACGTAGCGATAGGTCATCTGTGAGTCTCTAGTACAACATATGTTTTGCATCCTCGAACCTGAGCTGGCGCATGTTTTCGGGATGGTGACCGACCTGCTTTGGGCCGACCAAATGCTACTCCGTAACTAGGTAGTCATAAAGGTAAGTTTCAAGTTTATCCAGACCATGTCGTGAGACATGGTCAAGTAAGATGGGATTTGCCCCTCCGACCCGGAGAGATATACTTTGGGCCCCTCGTGTGATCCGACTTGGAGAAGCATGGCCATGTGACATGGATTATGAGATAATTCGGTTTGTAGGTCGGCATCACTGGAATGTGAAAGAGGTCGGGCTGCAACAAGCATGACCGATTCGCCTTGAGCTCGACAACATATATCGTGAGGCAAAGATGTAGGATCGAAACTATGTCTAGAGGGGGGGTGATTAGACTACTTGACCAAATAAAAATCTATCCTTTTCCCAATTTTAGTTGTGGGCAGATTTTAGCAAGTATACCAAGTCAAGTAACACCTACACATGCAATTCTAAGAGTGTAGCAGCGGAAAGTAAAACATTGCACATACAAGTAAAGGAGGGGATTGGAGATTTCAAACGCAATGAAGACACGATGATTTTTGGCGTGGTTCCGATAGGTGGTGCTATCGTACGTCCACGTTGATGGAGGCTTCAACCCACAGAGGGTAACAGATGCGCGAGTCCACAGAGGGCTCCACCCACGAAGGGTCCACGAAGAAGCAACCTTGCCTATTCCACCATGGCTTCCATCCACGAAGGACTGGCCTCACTCGGGGTAGATCTTCATGAAGTAGGCAATCTCCTTGCCCTTACAAACTCCTTGGTTCAACTCCACATGATCTTGGAGGCTCCCAAGTGACACCTAACCAATCTAGGAGACACCACTCTCCAAAGGGTAATAGATGGTGTGTTGATGATGAACTCCTTGCTCTTGTGCTTCAAATGATAGTCTCCCCAACACTCAAACAGTTCCTCACATATATGGATTTGGTGGAAGAAGGATTTGAGTGGAAAGCAACTTGGGAAAGGCTAGAAATCAAGGTTCAAATGGTTGGATTGGAATATCTTGATCTCAACACATGAGTAGGTGGTTCTCTAAGAAATCGTATGGTGCAAATGTAGGCACATTCTGATGGCTCTCTTACTTGGTAAGAGGGTGGTGGAGGGGTATATATAGCCTTCACCTAAAATCCAACCGTTACAAGTCTTTGACCCAACTCGTGACACCGATATGAAAATCTCGGTGAGACCGACTAGTGTAAAAGACATGAACGTTAGGCGTTTCGGTGGGACCAATATAACCTTCTCGGTGAGACCGAAGTGCAATGGCTAGGGCAAGACCAGGTTTCGGTGAGACCGAAAATTTCATCTTGGAAATTCCGAAGTGAAGTAACAACATTACAGCAAGTTGGTCAAGCCTTCTCGGTGGGACCGAGAACCATTTCGGTGAGACCGATAAGTTAGGGTTTGGCATGTGGCATAGTGTATAGCAGTCTCGGTGGGTCCGGATAGGAATGTTTCGGGGGGACCGAGATTAACTTTTAGGGTTTTGGATAGGATGGAATTGGAGAATTATTTGAGAGTTTTGGAGCAATATCACTAAGCATTTGAGCAACTGAGTCATAACCAAAACATCATCCCCTTTTAATAGTATTGGCTTTTCCTATGGACTCAAGGTGATCTTGGATCACTTAACCAAAAATGTAGAGTCTTGAAGCTTTGCCAATCTTTGTCCTTAGCCTTTTGAGGGGTCCACATCCATTATTCCTTGCCATGCCAATCATTGATCTTCTCTGAAATATACTAGCAATAAGAATTAGATCAATGATGTATATGTTGTTATTGATTACTAAAACCACCCGGGGAATAGTTGCACTTTCAATCTCCCCCTTTTTGGTAATTGATGACAACATATAGATCAAAGCTTCGACAAATGATATAATCAATGAAATATATCGTCGCTTTGAGAAGTATGTGATAAGTAAGAGCTCTCCCTAAATTTGTGCATTATTTAAAATTTGCGTTTGAATGCAAATGCACAATCGATTAGGATAGTGGGTCACTCTTCCATGTCACATACATCTTGGTGGAGCGCTCAAAATGATAAGATTGCATAGCAGTTAGCACTCATGACCAACCAAACAAGTGAATGATCATACAAGAGCATGCAAATGGATATTCAAGCAAGCATAGCAATAATGTACGGTATGATCAAGCACACAATAATGTAGTATCTCATACAAGCATCAAACAAAGCAATAAACCAAGTAGCAAGAATATAAAAAAGACAAACGAACAAAAGCAAAGCACTCTCTCTCGAAGCCTAATGATCTATACAAATTCTCCCCCTTTGGCAACAAGTACCAAATAGTTCAAATAAGTATAGAGCTAATCGTCGCTCTAGGCTTAATCTCCGGTAGCTCCTGGTGATGAAGTCCTCTGACTTGCAGCGTCGGTGTGCGTAGACGTTGTGGGAGTGGAGAGAAGTGCATCTGCGAAGATCTATGCGGATGTCTGAGGAGCTGGAGGTGTTGATACTGGAGGTGCTGAAGGTGGAACGGTGGCAGTAGCAGCAGGGGCAGAGACTGTGGCTCTGGAAGTGATTGGCAGAGCAGCAGATCTGGGCATCCTCTGGAACTGAGCTGTCATAGGAAGACCTATGCCCTCATGCTCTTCATCATCACTGTTGGTGCCCTTCCTAACTTCATCCACTTGAGACTTCAGTGTCTGAACCACTATCTGGATCTCTGTGACCTTAACATCTAGGTCATGAAACTTTGTCTCAACAATCCTCTCAAGGCTCTTCTGATTTGCAGCCATGTCAGCCAAACTCTTCTCAATTCTCAGAGTGGCTTGTAGAAGATGTTGTATCTGATCCTTGGTTTTCAGCACTGGGGCAGGTGGAACACTAGGCCTGGAAGTTCTTGCAGCTTCTGCACTAGCCTGTGCTTCGGCTGAGGTAGGATGTGATGCATCCATAGTGACTGTGTTGTCCTCAAATTCTGGGCAAAGTGGCAAATGTTTACGATCCAGCTGAAAAGACTTGTTTGCACCCTTGGAGTTGATGAGCATCTGGATATGATGGGCAAATCCACAAGACCTTTTCTGATCAGCAGTTGTCCTCTTGATAGTTTCAACTATGAGATCCATCACTTTAATCCTCTCATGTTGGTCTATGTGATGCAGCATGTTGATGGAGTGTCCTCTGATCATCCTTTCATCTCCTGATTTGGGCATCAAGGTATGCCTCATGATTGTGTTGGATGTAGCAAGCCCTGCAAGCAGATAGTATACTGAACCAAGCTTGTGATTCTCCTTCTCCTTCTCTGGAATCTCTGTGTACAGGTTTGCCATGGAATTATGATCCATCTTGGACTTAGCATACACATCAATGTCATTTTCTTCAGCTTCTGGCACACCAAGCAATCTTGTACACTGGATTGATACATGACACCCTTTGTCATCCAGACAATCCTCCCATTGGGGTAGAAATGAGCTGTAGAGTAAAACTGCATAATCATCTCATCATTCCAGCTAGTCAGCTTCTTTCCAATGAACTCATCAAGATCAATAGATCTGAAGTCCTCATGAACATGGGGGAAGTGATCTTCATTTGTATCAATATACTTCCAGTCCACCCATTTCATATAACTGACAATTGGTTTCTTGTCAAGCAACACTGTTTCATAGAAATCTTGTTGCTCTTTGGTGTGGAATCTATAGTCAACTGCAGTCCTCCTCCTGACTGAATAGGGGTCTGATTCCCTCCATTTCCTGAGACCAGCATCTTTTCTCTTCTTCATATTCTCAGCTACTGGGTGATCATCATTGTGTTCTGGCAACTTGGGCCTTAGCTTCATAAGCACTTGGGCTTCTTCCTCTTCCTCTTCTTCTCTCTCAGGCACTGGGGCCTTGTTCTTCTCACTGGTTGGAACATCTCTGGTAGTCCTCTTGGGCTTTGCAGTTGCAGGCTTGGCCTTAAAAGGAGCAGCTATTTTGATAGCATCTCCCATAAGCTTCTGCTGCTTGGGAGGAGGTGGATTTTCAGCTTCCTCTTCCTCATCTGTTGCATCATCCCTTCTCATGGATGTAGGCCTGAAGATCACACGAGCAGTTTGCTTTCTTTCTCTCTTCTTGCCGGCTGTCTTTGGCTTTGACTGAGTAGGAGCCTATTTAGATCCTTCTGGATTCTCTGGCATGATGTTTCTCTTGGCAGCTGTGGATGCAGAAACCTTTCTTGTGACACCTCTCTCTTTCCTTGTGCCATACTCCTTGGCTACAACAGCTGGTTTCTTTTTCTTTGAGGTACCTTCCTCAGCAGCAAAATCCTCATCATCATCATCAGAATTTTTCTTCTTCCTTGTCCCGGTCGCTGCCTTAGGCAATTCTGGTGAGCTTCTTTCTCCCTCATAGTAACTTCCCTCACGACTTGACCCTGCACTCAGCTCAGCCTCTTGCTCTGACATGTTCTGACTGTCACTTGCATCTGACATCTTGACACCTGCACCTGTGAAGTAGATGGGGTAGAGTGGAGTAGATGAGCATCACAAAAACACATCATTTTGGAAACAATTTGAATCCAAACTTCAGTTTTAGGTTTTCACAGAAAGTATTTCGGAGTCACCGATTTGATGGTCTCGATAGCACCAAAAGCAGCAACAGAGACTTGGCCACACTGTTTCGGTCAGACCGATGTGTGTCCCGGTCTCTCCGAAGTGCTAGGGTTCTACTGAAACTTTAGATTTGGTTTCACCGACCAGTACATCTCGGCGGCACCGATGTGTACTGAGTGCAATGGCCAAAGGCCAAATCGGTGAGCCCGAGTCTCTCAAATCGGTCAATCCGAGATAAAATATGAGCAACCCTCACCCTAAAGTTCAAAATCAAACTCTACGGAGTTTGCTGGAATAGAAATTTCAATCCTTGTGATAATTGCGGGTGCAACAGCTCTAGTGCATAGAATCGGAAATTTGAAGCACTAGAGGATCGAATCTCACCCTAACTTGGTGGAGATCCTCAGCAACGGCAGTGACGAATGCCGTTGACGGCGACAGAATCCGGCGGCGAGGGCGCGCTGGAGACAAAGGCGACGATCCGTGGACCAGGGCGATGGCAGCAATGGGGTGCGAGAACATGCAAATCATCATGGCGACAATCGGTTTCTCCGAGATTGAAAATCAGATCAGTCCAAGTGTTTTCGGTGAGACCGAATGGTTGTGTTTTTGTCTATCCGAAAGGGCACTTAGAAGGTTTTGGAGGTCAGCCTTAAGCGGATCGGTGGCTCCGAGTGCTCCTCACCCGGAGGGTCCGATAGAGACTTGTTCAAGTTTTTGTGATATAGCAAGAAAGAATTTAGATGAGTTGAGATAGATAGCTAGAGAGGGTGCTTAGGCATTCTTGTACATCCATTTGGCCAAATAAAACCAAATCAATCAAACTACAAATGGATGTCCTCGAATGAGAAATATGCAAATCATCATGCTCACACAATAAGATAGCAAATGAAATATGTGTCAAACATGCACAACCAATTCTAGCAACTATCAAGCAATGGGCGATGACATTGTCATCTATATATGAGTATATTGACTTAGGAGCCAAATGAGAACATTTGATCATAGGTCATACTCATCGTTTAAGCACAAGTGGGGTTACCACTTTTACATAAAGCATTAATGTGTTCACACCATTAGAGTTGCTTTGACTCAAGTCTTAGAGTAAAGCTCCCCCTAGATGTGATATCCCCCCAAGGAGGGACGAACTAACCTTGGTTTTTGTCGATGATGACTTCATGTAGATGTTGTAGATGTGGATGCTCAATGTTGATGTTGACCATCAAGAGTTGGGAGCAATCCTTGGAGTTTTGCACTTTCAATACCTACATGGGTTAGTCCCACACAAGGAACATACAAGGATATCCATAGACATAGAGTGAAGTGCACATACGATGATGTCCATGAATGCATTGAATACCTTGTCCCTCGCCTTACCAACAAGAGGGTTTGTGACTCCATGAACTAGTGCAAGATGTTGAAGTTGGTTGCACAAGTTCTTGCCATAAAAGAATGTGAGTGAAGTTTGTTGGTGGAGTCACCCTCAAGAACTCTCTAGTTCTTCTTCTTTGGGACCCACATCAACTTGATGGGAATCCTTGGAGTTGTGGTAGCACTTGATGAAGTAGAACTTGATGAAGCCTTTGGAACCCACTTGACCAAAGCTTGAGATGGTCCTTCAAATGAGTCAATCTCTTCTTGAAGCTTGTCCTTGCCTTTTAGCTTGTGGTCTTGAGATGGAAGATCATCTTGAGCTTGTGTCCCCTTGAAAGAAGTAGGATCATACTTCTCTTGTTGAGGAACAAACTTCGTCTTGGGGTATTGATCTTCCTCCCACTCAACTCCATTGGCATTGAACTTTCAATAAATCATTTTCTTGCTCAAGTGTAACTTGGATAAGAGAATCATTAGTGGAATCAATAGAACTACTAAAAGTGACAATATTGGATTTAGCATTGTTATTGTTACTACTAGAGGTAGAACCCTTTTTACCCTTGTTACTAGTTTGCTTAGATTTAACTTGGGGTATGAAGGTAGACAAGAGTAAACGTTTGGCAAGATATGAAGAACTCTTCTTTCGAAGATCATCATTGATAGCTTTAAGAAACCCATGCTCTTGCTCTAAATTTAGCTTCTCGAAGCGTGGCTTCTCATGAGATCTTAAAAGCTCTCTATGATCCTCTTGAGTTGTTTCATGAGCTAACTTAAGAGTGTTTAGTTCTTTAGTTAGACGCTCAATCTCCTTCATAGCATTGTCATTCATTTCCTCTTGACTATGATTACTAGCATTTTCATTGTAGCTCACATTACTAGTCTTATCAACAAGTAAATCATCATCACCAAGCAAATCATCCTCATCACTATTGAAGTCAAAATCTTCGGGGTGTGATACCTTGGGGCCTTTTGCCATGAAGCATCTTCCAATTCCTTCATTTGGTGAATCAAATAGATCATAGGAGTTGGAGGATACGAGAGCAAGTCCGGCAACACCTTCATCTTGACTATAGTCGAAGTCGGAGTGATAACTTCTCTCGGAGTGGTTGTCGGAGTCGAAGCCGGAAATCCATTCACCAACATGAGCTTGATGTCTTCTTCTAGTGTAGCTCTTGGATGACTTGTCCTTCCTTTCCGAATCCTTGCTTCTTCGAGAAGATCTTCGTTCATAACGATCATCCCTACTGCTTCTCTCCTTGTGACGTGATTCATCTCTTCTATGTCTTACTCTTGGTGATTCGTCTCTTTTCTTGTGAGGTGCCGTACACTCATTGGAATAGTGTCCGGGTCTTCCACAATTATAGCAATTTCGGTCACGACTTGATGATCTTTTCTCATAGTGTCTTGAGCTTGAGCTTCTTTCTTTTCCTTTGTTCTTGTAAAACTTGTTGAACCTTTTCACCATTAGTCTTATCTCTTGATTGGATACTAGCTTGTCGCTTGAAGTTGTGGGAGCATCGGTTGAGGCTTTGTAAGCACCACTTGATTTGTTGTGTAGCTCCTCTTTGTCCTTGAGTGACATCTCATGAGCAACAATCCTTCCAATGACTTCCGTGGGCTTGAGATCTTTGTAATTGGCATCATTTGGATCAATGTGCACACGGTATCGTATTTTCCATCCAAAGCTCTAAGGATCTTCTTGATGATGAATTTGTCGGTCATCTCTTCACTTCCTAAGCCGGCAATCTCATTTGTGATGAGAGCAAGCCTAGAGTACATTTCAGCGACTCCTTCACCATCCTTCATCTTGAACTTGTCAAGTTGACTTTGAAGCACATCCAACTTGGATTCCTTGACGGACTCGGTACCCTCGTGCATATCAACCAAAGTATCCCAAATTTCCTTTGCATTCTCGAGGCGGCTAATCTTGTTGAACTCCTCGGGGCACAAACCGTTGAAGAGAATGTCACAAGCTTGAGCATTGTATTGCAACATCTTCATTTCTTCCGCGGTTGCTTCACGATCCGGTTCCTTACCATCCTCAAAGAATTCACCTTGCAAGCCAACACGAACAACAGCCCAAATGGCGGGGTTATGACAAAGAATATGCATTTTCATCTTATGCTTCCAACTAGCAAAGTTTGTACCATCAAAATATGGACCTCTACGGTGATAGTTACCCTCACTAGACGCCATACTCTCCTAGGTTGTGAAACCAATGCAATGGAGACCAATGCTCTGATACCACTTGTAGGATCGAAAGTATGTCTAGAGGGGGGTGATTAGACTACTTGACCAAATAAAAATCTATCCTTTTCCCAATTTTAGTTGTAGGCAGATTTTAGCAAGTATACCAAGTCAAGTAACACCCTACACATGCAATTCTAAGAGTGTAGCAGCGAAAAGTAAAACATTGCACATGTAAGTAAAGGAGGGGATTGGAGATTTCAAACGCAATGAAGACACGATGATTTTTGGCATGGTTCCGATAGGTGGTGCTATCGTACATCCACGTTGATGGAGGCTTCAACCCACAGAGGGTAACAGTTGCGCGAGTCCACGGAGGGCTCCACCCATGAAGGGTCCACGAAGAAGAAACCTTGCCTATTCCACCATGGCTTCCGTCCATGAAGGACTAGCCTCACTCGGGGTAGATCTTCACGAATTAGGCGATCTCCTTGCCCTTACAAACTCCTTGGTTCAACTCCACATGATCTTGGAGGCTCCCAAGTGACACCTAATAAATCTAGGAGACACCACTCTCCAAAAGGTAATAGATGGTGTGTTGATGATGAACTCCTTGCTCTTGTGCTTCAAATGATAGTCTCCCCAACACTCAAAGAGTTCCTCATAGATTTGGATTTGGTGGAAGAAGGATTTGAGTGGAAAGCAACTTGGGAAAGGCTAGAAATCAAGGTTCAAATGGTTGGATTGGAATATCTTGATCTCAACACATGAGTAGGTGGTTCTCTCAGAAATCGTATGGTGGAAATATAGGCACGTTCTGATGGCTCTCTTACTTGGTAAGAGGGTGGTGGAGGGGTATATATAGCCTTCACCTAAAATCCAACCGTTACAAGTCTTTGACCCAACTCGATGACACCGATATGAAAATCTCGGTGAGACCGACTAGTGTAAAAGACATGAACGTTAGGCTTTTCGGTGGGACCGATATAACCTTCTCGGTGAGACCGAAGTGCAATGGCTAGGGCAAGACCAGGTTTCGGTGAGACCGAAAATTTCATCTCGGAAATTCTGAAGTGAAGTAACAACGTTACATCAAGTTGGTCAAGGCTTCTCGGTGGGACCGAGAACCATTTCGGTGAGACCGATAAGTTCGGGTTTGGCATGTGGCATAGTGTATAGCAGTCTCGGTGGGTCCGGATAGGAATGTTTCGGTGGGACCGAGATTAACTTTTAGGGTTTTGGATAGGATGGAAGTGGAGAATTATTTGAGAGTTTTGGAGCAATATTACTAAGCATTTGAGCAACTGAGTCATAACCAAAACCTCATCCCCTTTTAATAGTATTGGCTTTTCCTATGGACTTAATGTGATCTTGGATCACTTAACCAAAAATGTAGAATCTTGAAGCTTTGCCAATCTTTGTCCTTAGCCTTTTGAGGGGTCCACATCCATTAATCCTTGCCATGCCAATCATTGATCTTCTCTAAAATATACTAGCAATAAGAATTAGATCAATGATGTATATGTTGTTATTGATTACCAAAACCACCCGGGGAATAGTTGCACTTTCAAAAGAGAATAGAGGTGTGATGTACAGGTTTGCGAAACCGGCTTCATCGTCTGCTTGGTGGTCGGCACGCTTTGCTAGAGGCCGCTACCAATCGAGCAGGTCGGATGTGATCTGACCAGCGACCAAGTCGACTGGAACCTAAGGGGTCACGCGCTTAAGGGAAAGAACCTACGAGGTCAGATCGACTTCACTGGTCGGATGTGATCCGAGCTGAACTTGGATCGTGGCCGAGTAGACTTGTTCAGTTGATCGCTTCGGCGTTTTTTGTTAGGGCTTTGCATATGTTGCAACTAGCCACCTCCACTCACCGCCTGCTATGTGATCGGACCTAGCAGTCCATCGCACAGTGTTCCTCATGCATGCACGGATACCATTAGAGGTGGTGCACTTGTACCGCTCCAGCGAACCTGTACGCGGGATCCGACGACCGGCAGTTCGAGGGAGAGATTTATGAGGAGGAGATGACTCAGGACGCGCTGCCCAACTCTTCTTCCGCTGCACGACATTGCGCGTCTAGTGATAATGATTTGTAATCCATCTCCCTTGGCATGTTCCTGGTTGTTCTCCGCGTATGAATTTTTATATTGCACTTGATGCACCTAACGTAGCCCAACACAAACCATAGTTCAAACATAAAAATTGTTCATAGTGCATAATTAAGCAATTAAAAGCAAGATTTACTGATTTCCAGCATGGATTCACATATGCTCCACAAGATCATCGAGAAGTTGCATATGCACCTGTTAATCTCGCAGTTGTCGATGCATCTCCAGAAAGTTGGCAATATGCTCCGCCTCTTATTCCGAGAGGTGGACCTGAACACCGGGATTCTCAAAATCATGTGTGCGAGCTACCCCTTCACCCTCATCCTCGACAATCAATTTGTGTAAGATTACACACCATATCATGAGCTGCCAAAGTGTCTCCGCTTCCCACATCATCGCAGCTCCACAAACAATACCCCAACGAGGTTGGAGCACTCCGAATGCCCTCTCCACATCCTTTCTAGCTGCCTTTTGCATTGTTGCAAAGTGACTTTGTTTGTTTCCATGGGGATCGGATATGGTCTTCACAAACGCTGCCCATTGAGGATAAATACCATCGGCAAGGTAGTAGTATCCCACGTTGTAGTTGTGCTCGTTGACAGTGTAGTTGCATGGTGGAGCTTCCTCGTCACAAAGTCTCTTGAACAAAGGAGATCGTTGGAGCACATTAATGTCATTGCATCAACCAGGCATGCCAAACAAAGCATGCCATATTCACAAGTCCTCTGATGCCATTTCTTCAAGTATGATGGTGGCTTCTTTGATGTGACCTTGGTATTTCCCATGTAAACCTTTTGGGCAGTTCTTCCATTGCCAGTGCATGCAATCAACTGAACTTAACATACCCGGGAATCCTCTTGCTGCTCCAATTGCCAAAAAAAATTCTGTGTCCTCCACAGTTGGCTCTCTTAGGTACTCTGGTCCAAACACCTTCACCACACTGCGTGCAAATTGCACCGTGGTGTTCAGGACCATGGTCTCTCGCATCCGGATTTTAGTATCAGTTGCATCTGCTACCTTACCATAAGCAAGCATCCTGAGAGCACCTGTGCATTTCTGTAGAGGACAGGAAAAAAAGTTGCCTGCAACAATCGTTCCTCAGCTTGAAATTCTCATCAGCCTTCTCCATGGCACTCACTATGCGCAAGAACAAATTCCTACTCATCCTGAAGTGACGCTGAAAGAAACCTTCATGGTATGTTGGGTCCATTGTAAAGTTGTCCGTGTACAGAAGCCATGCACCTGCAATCCTATCCTGGGGAATAACTCTCCGACCCTTTACGGAACCCTTCAAGTTGAGTACGTGCTCCTCTGCCTTCTCCATCTCCTCTTGAATGCTCATCATCATCATCATCATCATCATCATTTCAGCATCTTCGTCGTCCGATTCCGACGAATCGATGAACTAGTTGAATATGAGTTCGTCAAGGTCGGTGTTTCCATAGCCATCATTCCACAACGAATCCATCGGTGACCTAGAAGTGACTAAAAGAATAAAAAAACGGCTCGGACATTTCGTCGAACACATAGAGCGCGAGGTGTACATATGGAGGAGTTGGACATGCCGGGGCGGCGTCTAGTGGCGGCGACCTTGACCAGTTGTGGCACGGTCGGCGGCGGTGTGTGTTGGGGCCTACGGTGGTGAAACTGTCGGTTGAGGACGGCGGTGGAGCCACGATGGCGGCGGAACTACGATGGCGGCTATGCGGACGAGGGAGAAATGAGAAGAGGAAGAGGGATGGTCGGGCAAGGATGTAACGCCCCGGACACACCCGCCGGTGGTCGTTACTCCTGGCGGGATCTAGACTGGCCCCACAGATCAATACTAGTCTTTCCTGCACACTTTGTCCTCACTCGTGCGCACCTGGGACCAACTTCCCGATCGGTCACCCATCCTGAAATTACTCCAAGCTGAGCACACTTAACTTTGGAGTTCTGTCCGAATGGGCTCCCGGAAAAGAAGGAATTCCTTATTGATATGAGTAGTCTATCATCCCTATTATGCCAAGCCATCACATACATCCCCACTCAGAGGAACCGACGTCCTCGTCGGGCCACATGAACGTTCCCTCTTGGCACATACGTCTGTGCATCCAGTCCGGTACATGTGCCATGCCGTGTGCCACAACGGGTCACAAACGTCATGAACAACATGACCACACACCTGTCCGCAAACATCCGTGTAACCGCGAGGGTCGGCTCTGATACCAACTTGTAACGCCCCGGACACACCCGCCGGTGGTCGTTACTCCTGGCGGGATCTAGACTGGCCCCACAGATCAATACTAGTCTTTCCTGCACACTTTGTCCTCACTCGTGCACACCCGGGACCAACTTCCCGGTCGGTCACCCATCTTGAAATTACTCTAAGCTGAGCACGCTTAACTTTGGAGTTCTGTCCGAATGGACTCTCGGAAAAGAAGGAATTCCTTATTGATATGAGTAGTCTATCATCCCTATTATGCCAAGCCATCACAAAGGAGGGGAAGGACGGAGATATGCGAATTGGCGCGGGCCCTTGCGGTCAGTCCTACGTGAGGGCATGTACAATGGTGCTATCTTAGGAATGCCATGTAGGATAAATGTTGACGTGGAGGAGAGAGAAATCATAAGAAAAGGCTTGTCTTCTCTTATTTAAGAGATGATCTTTTAGCATAATATGTCTCGTCATGTTTTTAGAAGTAGCTAGTTATTGAAGATAAGGCTAACAGATAACCCATTGTAGCCCTGTTTTTATTGTCATCTCTAAATCACATGCAAGCCTTAAAATAGAGTTAAACTAAGACTGTTATCAACCACTATAAATGCCCTGACGAGCACGTCCAGGGGTCCTCATATCGCAAATATGGGTAAGATATAGAAAGTGTCAGTCAATCCGTTTGGACGCAAATACTACTGCCACTTCGTTCCCCCACGAGTATCGCACTCTTCGTGCTCTGGTCTTCCAAGTCACGTCCACACCACCCTTTCCACCAAGGAAAAAAAATCTATGAGACCGGGTCTCATGGGAGATGTAGACCCATCCCGATAGATGACATGGCAGGCACAATCTCAACGGACGCAGTCAATTCCAAGCTAGCTGGTCGATACCCATGCCTTTCTTTTCGCCTTCCTTGGTGCAAATCAGGTCACCGGGAATTGGATTAGATACATACGTAACTCTAGTTCATGGCGGCGACGTGCCAAGACGTCGTCCGCGGAGGCCGGGCAGATTCCTTCTTGATGGCGGGCGTGTGCTAAGACGTCGTCCCCGGTGGCTGGGCACCAAGCTATGCATTTGATCATCTTCTACAACGCAATGAAGAGATGGCCGTCAATTTTTCTTTTGCATTGTGTGAGAACCTATGTCCGAGTGTAGTACGATGGAGCAGCTCGATAAGTGATCGCACACGGCCACCGTCGAAGAGGAGTCTGCCGGCGACGGCGGCTTACCGTGCGCTACCATGGACGAGGAGTCTGCGAGCCACCAGGAACGATGTCCTGGCGCACGTCGGCCATTGATGAGTCTGCTCGGCCGTCTTGGCGCGTAGGCCGCCAGGGACGAGGAGTCCACGAGCTGCCGCGGACGATGTCGTGGCGCGCCCGCCATTGATGAGTCCCATCCATCAGCGGTGACGTCTTGGTGCGCGGACCGTCATGGACGATGAGTCCATGAGCCGCAGGGGACGATGTCTTGGCGCCCGCCATTGATTAGTCTGCCCAGCCGCCGGCGACGACGTCTTGGCACGCGGGCCGCCATGGACGAGGAGTCCGCGGGGCGCCGGCGACGACGTCTTGGTACGCGGGCCGCCATGGACGAGGAGTCCGCGGGGCGCCGGCGACGGTGTCTTGGCGCGTGCCCACCATGGATGAGTCTGTCCGGCCGCCGGCAACTACGTCCTGGGCTCCTGGCGCACGGGCCACCATGGACAAGAGCTGCATGAGAAAGCCCATGGGAATTCTAATGATCAGATTTGCAACGACGATTGACGAACGGGAAAAGAATGGGATCGGAATCGGGATGAGCAACTGGGAATTGACAGCGTGCGTTGAGATTATGCCAGCTACGTGTCATCAATCGGGATGGGTCTACATCCCCGATGAATGAGACCCGGTCTCGTAGAATTTTTTTCCTTCCACCACCGTCTTCTTCCCCACGCTGAATATAAATACCTCCTCCTCCTCCGGTCCTCCCATCCACGCCTCACCAACCCAAAACCACCGCCTCGTCAATCCCACATTCCACCTCCCCTCCCGTTTCCACCCGCAACTCGCCTCCTCCTCCTCCTCCACCCAAACCCTAGGCCTCAAGCCCACCGCCACGCTCCCGCTCCCGCTCTGCGGCAATTCCGCGAACACCTCGCGCGCCTCTCCCCACATTTCCACGGCCCGTCGGGCAACTTCTCCGAGCGCCCTGGCGATGGCGAACCAAGAGGCCGCGGAGGCCGCGTCCATCCGCGCCGAGGCCCGGGAGGCTCTAAACCTCCACTCCGACGGCCAGCACGAGGCTGCGCTGGCCCGCGCCGTAGTGCTCGCCGGCGTGCACCCGGGCTCCGCGCTCGCTCTCAACCTCGCCGGCTTGCTCCACCGCTGCGCCGCCCTCGTTGAGCGGAACAACAGGGACGCACCCGACGACGACGAGGACGCGTCCGCGCTGGAGAAGTACCACCGCTACGCCACCCTCGACTCCTTCTCCGCCGCTGCGCGGCTCGCGCCCCACTGCGTCGTCACCAACGCCGACCACGCCGAGGCGCTCGCCGACTGCCGTCGCTACGAGGACGCGCAGAAGGAGTTTCTCCGCATGCTCAACACGGTCGAGAAAAACGACCACGCCGACCCGGCGCTGCACAACGTGGTGTACAACATGAGCGGGGACTCCAGCACGAAGGCGCGACGCCGTGAAGAGCGCCAACCTCGTCATGGAGCGCTTCGCGGAAAGAATCAACCACAGGATTCTGCCCTTGGAGGCCGCCAAGTTGCTGGACAACAGCAATCTCGGCGGGCGTGCCGCCGATGAAGCGCGAGACCGTGCAAAGCTTCTCGCCGAGACCTACCCCTACTCGCCGCGCGCCCAGCTACTCCGGGCGTATATCGACTTGGCACCAGTCCGTGCTCTCGATGCGGCAATGGACAAGAAGCGGCTTCTGCGCCGCGCACTCAGCATCGTGTCTCAAGCGGCAGAAAACTTCGACGGCTCGCTCATGGTTGCCTTGTTCCACGCCAAGCTCTTGTTCGTCCTGGATGAGTTTGATGCTGCTGAGGGAGAGTGCCGCCGGGCACTTCGCATCGAGACGTCGAATGACCCCAATTGGGATGACATACCTCCCATGGCTGCTCTTGGGGCAGATTCTGATGCCAGAGTATCTTATGTCAAGAAGCAGCTCCGTGTCTTGCTCAAGCAGATCATAGTTGTGGCTGCATTATACTGGTCCTCTATGAAGAACGTGTTGCAGGGCCAACGCGTCGTATCAGTGACGATTGACACGCTGCATGCGCACTATGATGAAATCGACAAGTCGGCAGCAAAGACCATATCTGATACAAGGCGCTTTCTCAAGAATCAGGCTTCATGGAGTTTCTGGATTTGCCTCAATTCCCGTTGTGATGGCAAGAAGTTTTCGGACACTAGTTTGCTCTGGCAACACATGTGCAGCAAGCACCGAGATGAGCTCTGGGGGAAGCTGCAGTCAGTTATAGATCCAGAATTTGTGAAAATACATCACAGGATGATCACTCGTTGGTTGGGATAACTCTCAGCCGCCAGTCCGACACCTTCCTTTTACCAAGGGTGCAGGATATGTTTGAATCCTTACTGCTTTCACCATCTGTTGGAATACAGGCAGAGCCCTTCGCTGAAATGCGACAAAAGAAATGCAGAGAAGGATCTGAGATCCTTGAGATCATCAGGGAGAAGCTGAGGATGTTGCCTGAAGATACACTTAGCACTGAGGTCTAGCACTTCTACATATGGCATGTTTTCAATTTATCATTCTTCCTTAGTTCACTGTTCTGCTGATAGTGATCTTTATCAGACTAATGATTGGCTTGCTTGTTCATTGCAGTTTCAGGAGTGCTGTTCTGGAATAGAGAAATTGTGGCTTAAGTTTCTCAAAGTTACTGTTGTGGACTATCGTGAAATCATTCCTCCCCTTGCGAGATCATACCAATGGGTCTGTTAACATCTGCAGCAATTAGTTTTTGTAGTCATATATGCCCATTTGTTCGCTCAACTGCTCACATTGTGTGCTAACTTGATAACCATCTTTGCAGATAGAATTGAAGAAACGGATTCCTTTTTATCTCAATCATCCTGGTACTAGGCGTATTGGATTTGCTGATGCCAATATTGATATTATATGCGGTAAAATTCCTGCTGCCCAACGAATTTGTTTTTACTCATGTCACATTGACTTTTCCAGGAGCTTTTTTTTCTTCTGCTGTCATAGCAAATAATTAAGTTATATCTCAACGATCTAAACCTGGCATTGCCCTAGTCTGCTTGCTTTATGCCTCCTTGATTCAGAGGAATTTCAGTTTATTAGGATTTCCATCCTTAGGAATTTTGAGTACTATATCATAGGTTTTTTACAGTGTAATATTCTATTAGAGGTTATCTGGTATGTAGAATTTGAATCCTTAGGATGTCCTCTTTTCCTATAGGCCACTTTGCACTAAGTTCCAAAGAAAAACGTCCATTCAGTCTAACCTCTTGGAAAATACTTGTTTGAATTAACAAATATGTTATTGCATGCTCTCAGTTTTACATTATAAAATATGCTCTGTTATGTCACTAATACTTCTTACAATTTCATAATACAGGAACTTCTGGCCAATCTGTCAAGGAAATGGCAAGCACCTCCAGTTCTCAACAAAGCCTTAATGTTTCCAACAAGAACAATGCTGATAAAGAATTGTCTATCTTGAGTGTAATCATACGGGTAAGAGACACTTGCATCTGGTCATGTGATCTTTCAACAACCAGCCTATAATTTCCTATGTATGTGTTCAGTCATTATGCAATCTGAACAACCAGCCTATAATTTCCTTTGTATGTGTGCAGTCATTGTGCAATCTGAGGCATTTCAGAGATAAACTTCTAATGGAGCCACTTGTATGGATCCCATCAATTGAAAATCCCTGCATTGCTCAGCAATTTTATGAAATCTTCTCTTCTTGGGAGAAAAACGACCACCACTTAACCGATGTTGTACTGACTTACATGAAGACTCTTCTCTGCGGAGTTGTAGATTGCAGCACTTTTTATGAAAAGGTTAGACCTTAATCACCATTGCATATATTTGCAAGACCGTTTAAACACAAAATAATTGAAGTTAGGTTACAACGTGAAAGCAGAGTCTGTAATCTACTTCGGTGCTGATTCTACCTTCAATTTATTTTATCTGCATGTGTTCATTTCTTACTTTGTGGTTATTTTGGAGGTCTGCAACTGTTTTGAACAAAACATAGATGTGGTATTTTACACTCCACAGAGGGAAATAGTCCTAGTTCATACCAGGATTAATTTCTTTTTTCTTGTTATTTATAATTTATGCATGCTGAATATTGATACCAAGTATATGCACTAGAATGGGCGAATTTAGGTATGTTGTTATTGTAAGCTCTGCCAGTCTTGTTTGTTTCTTTTACATTGTGTGTAAAATATTGACCTAAAAACAACTGCATTCTGCGTATGTCCTATATAATTATGCATGCAATTATGTGTTCACAATGGTAATCCTGGATTCCTGGTGAATCAATTCAAGTTGCAGGTTGGGAAAACTTTTGCTTCTGAGATTGTGGCCACAATTCTCATTGAATTGCATATGTCAGAAACTTGTTCGCGTTTTAGAGAAAACAAGGAGACCGAGAGACATGTAGTGAACTCAATCACGTGCGGAGATTGCATATGCCCAACACATTATCTTTTTGGGATCAAGTTCGATGCTCAAATCAGCTGTAGGTGTGGGAAGTCTTCCGGTGAATACCTGTATACCACACTTTTCCATAAACTTGATGCCGGTTCACCTCAAACAGCAAAGGTATGCTGTATGCAGTAGTTTTTCTGCCTAACCAACATTGTATAAGTGGATATTGACGCAAGAGTATTCTAGAAAGTAGGAATTGTTGACTAGAGGTTTTAATTGTCCTTGTACGGATCAAGTCCTTTGCAGAGCTTCCGGTTCTATTGGATGAACAGTTTCGCGAGGACAACAAATGCGAGCATTGTGGAAGTCTGCAGAATATTGATCTCTTTCTTTCAAACACACCACACTTCTTTACAATAGGTAACGCTGCTTGTCTCAAATATTAAGTTGCAATTTATGTGGCTCTTTTTCTTCCAAAACAGAAAATGATGTTCGAGATGTAAAAATCTAATCAATTTCTGCAACACAACACATCTTGAAACCCTAGTCCTGCAGTACTGCAAGTGTACAATAATGAGTGTGAGGGTGATATGACTTGTTATTGTCGAAATTGATTTAAATAAAATAGAAATATGTCTCCTCATAATGAAAATGTTCCAAAAGAAAGACATGTGTCTTCATGATAAGGTAACCATCAATTTCCTTCATGCTGGTTCAGGAGGCTGTTATTTTATTCATAGATCATAGCTTGTAGTAGTTTACACCAAAAATATTCATCATGTTGCCTCCTTTTGATATTATTTTGCAGTTTTGAACTGGCTGGGTGGCAGCGAAAGCCAGGACGCACTATCTGAAGTTCTGGCTGGCATCACGTCTCCCCTTGACACTGAGTTCTTTTGCAGAAGTGCTCATTCTGCAGCTATGTATGCTGTCACCTCCATGGTACGTGCACAGCAAACTATTCTATTTTCCTAAATTGAATTATTAATGGAGCTGAACAAATACTTTTATCATTTAATTCTCATGTTAAGGTAATCCAGCAATGAGGAAAAGCAATGAGCTATATTTGGTATTGGTTGATGTTCATGACCTTTTATAAGTTGTGTTGCTAATTATTTACTGTTCCTTGACTGGTGCTGGAGACCAACTTGGTATTGTTCTAAGACTGAAGCAAGGTTTCTTATTTTTGTGGAACGAAACGGATCATGGTTAAATGGCGTTGTCACCCGGTTCAAATTGCCTAGGTTACATTGACAAGGCATTTTGGGTTTTACACCTTCTCTTTTTCATTTGACTAGGGGTCACCTTCTCTCTCCATAGCCCCCCTCGACCCTCTCGCGTCGCCCCCCTCACGGGCAACACGAGAGGCGACAGCCCAGCCGCCAGCGACCCCCTTGACCTCCCTCCTTCCCCTCCGTCGCCGCCTGGGGTTGGCGCCGGGCTAAGCCCGTGCGTTGGCCGGCGGTGGCGGAGGGTTGTTCCTCCTTCTCCCGGATTTGCGGCGAGGGCACTGGATCCGTGGGGGGCGGCCTCTCCCTCGATCCACGGCGGCTCCCGGCGGCGGTGCTTGGCGGCGCGGGTGGAGTTCGGATGCGCGTGGCTTGAGGATGGAGGTGGGGCTGGGCATGGCCGGTGGCGGTGACGGCGGCGGCGTCCAGCCCGGATCCGGTCTTTGCGGTAGCGACGGCGACGGCTGGCCCGGATCCGGCCATGGTGGTGGCGGCGTCCCCTCCTCCAGGGATGACGGGCCAGGAGGTGGGTCCTTGTGGCGGCGCCGGTGGCGGCGGATCTTGGGATCCCGTGTCCGGGATCGTCGCAGGACGCGCGTGGCGGCCGGAGCTTCCTCCGGCGTCGACGGCGTTTGATGCGGGATCGCGGCGGCGGTTGCCGTTGTATGGGCGACGACAGCGGCTGGCGCGACGGTGGGTGCTCCCTGTAGCGCCCGGAATCGGGGCGGCGGCCCCTCTTCATCAACGGCGGCGGACTCCGGGGTCGTGTGGGCGACTCGGAGTTCGGATCTCGAGGTGGTGACGGCCTTCTGAGGCTGGTGGCGGTATGGGACGTCCCTTCCATCAGCAGATCGGGTTCGATGCGGCTCGGCAGGTGACACATGTGCCTCTTTCGGAGTTGTCGGGCAGTGCCTGTCGTCGGCAGGTGAAGCCACCGGTGGATGTGCTACCCGCGGATGCTACGCACGACGTCTTATCCGGAGACGTCAAGTCATGCCTGCTACCGGCAGGTGATGCACGGTGGCTCTGGCGGAGGTGTCATGTTTAGTCTGTTGTTGTTGGATCGAAGGTGGTGCGACAATAGCGGGAGGCAGGCGGTATGGGACGTCTTTGTCTTCCGTTGTCTCCTCCAGAGGTATCCGGCTATCGAGGCGTCGGTAGACGGATAAGGGCGGATGATACAGACGGCTTCAACGACGAGTTTATGCACTCCGGTGGAAACACAAGATCTCTGATCGGGCTATGTCGTCACGCGCCTGTGTTGTGTCCTTGCTGAAGGTAGTGGATTGAAGCTTGGCTTTGGGGATGAGAATCCGGAGTTCAACCTTGTGGTGGACTCGCCATCATCGGCGCACGTGCGGCGATTCCTTCTTGAAGGTGTAGCCTAAGAATTGTTTATTTTTCGTGTATGTTGTGTCTTGTATCATAGGGTTAGTGGCTATATGGGGGAGTTACTGTCGCGAGGTATACGGCCTCAGGGTTTGTTTTCCGCTTTATTTCCGGGTCGATGGTGTTCGGCTGCTGGATTTTGCACTATTAATAATATATGGCTGCATGCATCGTTCTGATGCAGAGGCCGGGGGTTATCCTCCTTTTCGGAAAAGAAAACATTGACAAGGCATTTTGCTGCTAAGAAGTGGATAGAAGGTTTAAACTATGATAGTACATCATATCTGAGTTGGTTCGTACTTGGAGAGATATTTGCAAGTTTTCAAATGGTCCTTTCTGTGGCATATTATTTTCCTGTCTACTTCACTGATATCAAGATATTTAGAAGACCCAACAGAAGAATTTCAGCAAGAATCAATAGCATGTGTGATCCTTATGTCGCTAAGTTCTTTTTATGAACATTCCATTGATTGAACGGTTGAAGAAGTATCATATGTAGGTAAACTGGTTGGACCTTGTAACGTCTGCTGCTCTCACAAGTATATTTTGCATTATTTTCCTTCCCTTTATATCTAATAGGAAATGGCCTCATCAAATCACATGGAGTGGTTGCAGAACCTGAGCTGGAGTAACCTTTTTTATCTGCACACTTCTCTCTCTCTCGCTCTGTGTGTGTGTGTGTGTGTGTTTACTCTTCTGTTGCTTTGAGTATTAGTACAGGCCTATTGCAAGGTTAGTTTAATGCTCTGGTTACTTAATTTGCCTGCTTACATATGCAAGCATAGTCACTCCTTGCAATTTAGCATCCATCTTATGCTACCTTGCAATCCAAACTCTTGTAGATCTGCTATGCTGATGACCGCTACGTTTGTTTTGCTCGCGACGAGGACAAGTGGGTCATATATGGCTTCGAGACTGTCGAGGTAAGTGACTTGTGACTCCTGGGTGTTGATCAAGACCCTGTATTCTTTATTGTAGCCATTTTATGCTTAACTTGCTGATTTGTTGATGTGAACTAACTCCATGCAGAGAGAAGATACTTGGGAGCATTTGCTAGAACGTTTCGAGGACTGCAAGCTCCAGCCTGAAGTTCTATTTTTCGAGGTGATCAAGTAGATTGTTGTATAGCTTTGCAGAATGCAAACCTCTGTCAGACGATTAGAGGCAACTCTGGACCCAGTTTTTTTGTTTCATTGCCACCATTTTGATGCTGTTTGGATTGGTCACTCTGACATCGAATACAGATAAATTCTTGAGGAATGGTATACATTATTTTGTGTGTTTTTAACTCGAAAGAAGGGCTTTATGATGTTTGTCTTTGAAAGTTGGAACTGGTGGGTGATGCATGTCTTGACTTCTAATGTAACATTCCCTTAAGCCATAATGTTGACAATGGCTAGCTGAGAGAAGTGACAACATTTTGATGCATCACCATCAGTTTTTATTTCCTTTCTCTGAATTTTCTTTGTTAAAGTTAGGCTCTAGGCTCTTTTCCCTCGCTTTCGTTGTGTGTTTATGGCCCTTTGGCCTTTGTTTGTATCTGGCGTCATATTGACCTTTTCTCTCTAATACAAGATGACGCCCATTTGTATGCCTGTTTGCGAAGAACAAAAATTGCTTCGGTTTTGTTTTTGAAAATGTGGTCCCTTTTCACAGATATGAGCATTGGGACTACGTTTTTTTTTTTCGAAAAGAAGGATTACCCCCGGCCTCTGCATTGAGCGATGTACACAGCCATCTTTATTAATTATTCAACAAAGTCCGACAAAGTACAAAGGATCAACCCAAAACCACCTTCCTGGCGACCTCAATCGCTACATGTACAAGTCTCATGGAGTGCCCTGGTGCATCCACGCACAACATCTAATCCGGTGGCCACCCCAGGCTGTCACGAGCCGAGAGCACCAACCGGTGTGTCAGACCCTCAGCAAACACCGCCTTTGCACACTGACGAATCCCTCGCTGCCATCTTCCGCCGTCCCATCTTCAGGAGAGAACAATGCATATGCCTTGCCAGGCCCAACTGCCGTCGACGCCACCACGACGCCAGACAGCGCCACCATCCTACGCGCGTCCATCAACACGCAACCATCGCCGAGACATCGCTGCCCCATGCCGCCAAGACTCGCTGTTGTCAACGCGTCAGATGCCACGCCGCTCCACCGTCGTCCACTGCTCCCTCTAGCCGATGAACCCCTCCAAGAATGATGCCCCCAATGGGGGGAACGACACGAGAGGGCCGCCATCATCCGATCGACTGATCAAGGGTTTCCCCTGGAGGGAGCAGAAGGAGGTGGGAGCTTAACCTCGATGATGCCTTCAAGAAGGAAACGACGCCTGGGGCGTCACCATCACCGGCTCCGGCCACCGGCCGAAGACGAGGTTTTCACCCGGATCTCGTCCCACGATCCATTCGACATCTTGTGCATCGGCCAGACCACCTTCAAAGCCCCAGATCTGGTGACCACCCACAGCAGCACTGCCACCGCCGGAGCCCCGGCGCACTGACCACTACCGGAGTGCACCACCACTAGAGCCTGGGAAGAGGGCCGCCACCCCACCTCGCCAAACCGCAAGAGCCGCCGGGAAAGATCCCGGTCCTGCTCGTCACCGTCACTGATCCGATCCGATCCGAAGCCAAACCACCAGATCGCCGGCGCAGTTCCGCCTTGGACAGGGGCACCACCACGCCATGCCGCCGCGGGCTGCCTTAGGTTCATCTGCCGCCATCGACCAGGGCCGCCGCCCTGGGATCCGGGCCGGACGTCGCCGCCGCCACGCCTAGCCCCACCCCCATCCTCTGGCCGATCACCACCCGCAACACCACGAGCGCCGTCGCCGGGAGCTGCCGCGCCGCCATGGATCGAGGGAGAGGCCGCACCCCGCGGATCTGGCGCCCCCGCCGCCGTTCAACCCGGGAAGGAGGAGGAGCCCTTCGTCGCCGCCGTCAAACGCACGAGCTTTGCCCGGAGTTGTCCCCCGGCGGGGACGGAGGGGAAGGAGGGGAAGAGAAGGGGCGGCTGGCGGCTAGGGTTAGCGCCTCTCGTGTCGTCTGCGAGGGGGGTGACACGAGAGGGCATGCGAGAGGGCATCCTTATTTTTTATTTGTACTGTCCTGTATTTCTTTCTTCTTTTTCAAGCATTGGGACTACATACTACTAGAATCTTTATCTTTACCTAATTAATACTAAAGCACGGAGTGCTTCTGTCGGTATACCCGTCATGGCGTTTTTGCGAAAAAGCCCCTGTGTTTCTTTGAAATCAACCCGCAGTCCCTGTTTAAGTGGTACTCTGGAAAAACGTTTCGCTTTTGCAAAACAAACCCTGCATTAGTTGGAATTCAGCCCGCAGTCCTTAATCCTTATTTTATACTGGCTCTTATCCATTCGCAGCCTCCACCGACGGGCACACGCCGCCGCTTGGCGCCGGCGTCCACGCCGCAGAAGCCAAGGAAGGCGCCGCCGCTTGCCGCAGGCGTCCACGCCGCAGAAGCCAAGGAACCGAGCGAGGGTCCCAGGGGAACGGCGATGGGGCTCCTGTGGTCGCCGGCGTCAGGAGAAAGTAGGCTGGCGGCGCTCCTGGCGACAAGCACCAAGCGGAGGCGAGGAGGTGGCGGGGTTCTTGGTGGTCGCCGGCGTGGCGAGGGCCGGAGGGGTCGCTGGCGCGGGCGTCGGCCGCGAGGGCACGGTCGGAGCAGAGGAACGCGGGCTGCGGCGCGACGCGGGAAGGCGGGGCTGGTGCTGGAGCTTGAGGGCGTTGGCGCCATGGCATGCGTCAGGCGCGACGGAGGGAAGCAGAGGCCGTAATGCACAACCGCCAATGCGCACTGGAGACCAATGTTTTTCAATTTACAATCAATCAGTGCAAAATCTTCAGATTTGTTTAAAACAAAGAGGATGAATAACTTGGTGGATAGAGTACTGGATGGATGCAGACTGTGTCGACGCCGAGAAGGCCGGATTGCCGCAGCCCCGCGCAAGCTTGGCCTCGAGGAGGCGTCCATCCAGGTCCGGTCGGTGGCGGATAGCGGCGACGAGGGGAGGCCGCGGGTACTTCTTCTTGGGGGAGACGGCCTTCTTCCGATGCGCGACCTCCCGGAAGAGACGGCTCGGCTGTTTGCCGGCTCGGAGGGGGAGGCATGCGGGAGTGCCGGGGCAGAGGCCGAGCGCAAGCAGCCGAGAGCTGCGGAGCACCAGAGGGCACGGACCTGGGAGGCTGGGACCAGGGGAGGGCCGGAGACTTGCTTGCTGGTGGCTGGTGCCCTGCAGTCCTGGTGGTTCCGTCGGCCGCGGCGCCGCCGCACCCGTCGCTGCAGCAGCTAGGTCGGGAGCAGCCGAGCAGGGGATAAGCGAACTGAAGGAGCAGCCGAGCAGGGGATAAGCGAACTGAGTTCTGATCCTGCTCCTCCCACCGGCCAGTTGAAGGCTGCTCTAAGTGCTCTCCCGCTTTGGGCTTCACATTGTAGCCTGCCTGGGCCTGTGTCCTCGGTAAGCTGCAACTCACACGACAACTGCTTGGGCCTCAGCCCCCAAGGACATGACCAACAGAGCAAGGTTATGCCTGTGTTTTTGTACCACCTCGCGTGTATAGATTCAATGATACCAGTTTAAATACATGTGTGAAACTTACACCTACGTGGAAGCTGACTGCTGACCCGATTACATGCATCAAGACATGCATGCTGCATATATATGCTTGACTAAAGGTGCTTATGTGGTGTCCCTAAAAAGGGATGGATGCACGCCGGATGGATACCAGATTTGCGCTGGCTACGGATTTGTGGGCTAATTAAAGGAAGATGATTGTGGAGAGGTAATTGAAAAGGGATGCACGCCGGATTTGCGCTGGCTAGGAGGATTTGTGGGCTCTGCATAGAGAATTCAAACGTGATTACGCCGGATTAATATGGACCCAGCTAAGTGGGCGGCCTGCTGCTGGTATAATAATAATTCCGAACAAAGCGTGCTAACCTGGCTGATAAAAAAAGTTGGATGAGAGCGCGCAAAAAGATCAACGGCCGAGATTTCTACTTCGCCATGTCCCTGCCATTGTGTCCCACCTTCCAGATGTTGGGTGCTTTGCTGGAAGGAAGAACTGATGTTTTATCATAGTGACAATATGGGTCATTAATTAATCATTTAAAAAAATACTACCGTTGTAACGCACGAGCATATATGCTTGCAAAGCCGCAAACCGAACTACATACATTTAATAATCGTTTTGCAAATACAGTATGGTTGAAATCACAATTATTCCTCATGTTGGGAATAATTGATGTGGATCATAAATTAAATAATGATTTGTATTTTAGCCCATGCTAGAGAAGTCCATTAAATTTTCTTCTGTTGCAGTGCACATACATTTTTGCCCTTCTATATCTATATATATAATATTAAAGAGATGAAGCTTTCCTCTCATCTATTCTGGTACATACTTTCGTTCATCTGCCAGAAAGTTTCATCTGTCATCTGTCTCCCATGTGGGCCGCGCGTTGTTTCCCGTTTCTCCCTGTGAGGGCGGAGCTGGGCCTGCTTCACACATTTTTTTCTTTCTTCGATTCAATTGTGGAGCAGTGAAAAATAATACTTTTGTTTATCCCCTGCGTGTGGCCGAGTTGGGCCTGTTCCGTAGCACTTTTTCTTTTTTTTAGTTCGATTGTGGTATAGAGGTGGGAATGAAAGTACAAAAGCTGCAAACCAAACTGCATGCATTTGTTAATATTTCGCAAAGATGGTATGGTTGAAAGTGCAATTCTTTTTGATGTTGGGATTAATTTATGTGGATCTTAAATTAAATAATGATTTATATTTTAGTCTATGCTAGGGAAGTCAGTTAAATTCTCTCCCGTTGCAACGCACGGGCATTTTTGCTAGTTTGTACTAAAGTTATGACAAGTAATATGGATGGGAGGGAGTATTATGATATTGTTAGCGTTAGAATTACAACGCAGGAGATAGTTTTGAGAGAGGAGGATGGAACCGAAACATGGGGTTCCTTCCACATCGCACAGAAGCTCAGTCCCAGGGTGCTGGCCAAAGAGAAGAAGAACCTTCTCTGTTGGCAATGTCAAAGCCCAACGCTCTTGTGTGAGGCTACGGACGGGACTGCCTCACAAAAGGCAACAGTGTTTCCATCTCCGGGGTTTACCTTAGCTGTCCACAGGTTGAGATGCCACGGAAACGGGCGCAATCCCGCACAGCAACAATTCTGACCCGCAGCCACAAGACAAGCATTGGTTCACGCCGTGGGGCTGGGATATGGTGAATGGAGCCCGGAACAAGTCTCGCCAACCACGCTGTTAGCACCAATCTCGACCAAAGATTGTCCATTGTTGTACCCTTGTACACGTGCATATTAGAGTTATTAGTATGACACATACGGCCTGTGTACTTGTTTGCATTCCAGTTGTAAACGGGAGCTCTTTCTCTCTCGTACTGAAACATGCAGTTGGATGTACGTATACTTCACTGCAGAGGGAGGCTGGAATGGATAACCTAAACAATGCTTAGTCTTCTGTGTTCATCAGGTGGGTTAAGCACTCTCAAGATGGTGCTGTGGTCCCCTAATAAAAAGATGGTGCTTGTGGTGTACTCCCTCCGTCCGGTGAAGAGTGTACGTTTGGCTTTAAAATTTGTCCATAAAAGAGTGTACATCTATCTTCTCAAAGACCAATAACATTCTACACATGGTCTCCTTAATTTCTACATGCACTTAGCTCTCAAGATGGGAATGGGCCGGCCCGGACCTGGCCCTGGACCTGGCCCTGTGGCCCCAAGGCCAATATGTGAGGCCATGGGTCGGCCCATTTCAACAAAATTTTGTGGCCTCACTGACCCATTGGGTATATGAGGTCGACCCAAAATTTAGCAAATGTTTACTCAGTGCAGAAGTTTACAGGTTTTTTGAAGCAAAAGTTTACACAGTCCAACATTTGTGGCCTCGTCAAATTACTAAGTCCCAAAAGATTAGATATGTCAGCAAATATTTACACAGTCCAGTAAAATGACAAAGATCTAATCTTTCCACATATCCAATCTTTTCACATTCAGTAAAATAACGAGATCAAAAGGTTACAGGTTTCAAAGAGCATCAAGCTAAAGACCTCAATCCAACAGATTCAGACAAGATCAAAAGATTACAGATTTGAAAGAGCGTCAAGCTAAAGACCTCAATCCAACAGATTCGGACAAGATCAAAAGATTACAGGTTCAACATGCTAATCTTTTCACATCCAGTAGGTTATAGAGAAAGCTGACATATCTTTGCTTCATCATCTGCTGGAGGTTAACACCAATTGCTCCAACAAGCATCAGTCCTCGATATCTGTATTTACAACATGTTCTACGCCTTAGATAATCCTGTAATTACACCAATTGCTCCAACAAGCAAGATACTAAAAAATGATCTACGCCTTAGATACACCATGTTGTATCAGAAAGCAATTTAAAACAGAGAGGTGATGTATTAAAAATAATAGAACCAACAAGTGGTGCATCAGAAACAGGTTGTAGTGCTTGGCTGCTACATAAAAATGTAAAGAACAATTCTGAACAAGTTTCCTCATACCTTGTAAGTCCATTATGATGTCATGAATTGAAGCCAAGCTACGCTGAGTATTAGCTGCAGAAAAACAAAAATAAAAGATTCATGAATTTGTAAACTTGAAGCACTAATAAGAAACAAAGAAAAAACTTGTGTCGTATGGCTTTACCGGTGGCCCTTATCCAATCTTGTAAGCAAACAAGAGCTTCAAGTGTTGTTGGGGTCATTCGACTTCGAAAATCAGATAGGACTCTCTTCCCTGTGCTGAAGGCGGACTCGGATGCCACCGCAGAGGCAGGAGCCGCCAAGATATCTGCTGCCATGCGACTTAGCGTTGGGTATTCACCTGAGTTCGTCTGCCACCATGCAAGGATATTGAACTGGTCACTTCGACGGATGGGTACCTTTGACAAGTACGAATCAAGTTCAGTAGAATCCAAATTTGTTGATCGAGCAGTGAGGGTGACATGTTGGTCCCAATCAGCCATAGGATCTTCACCGCTTACAGCCATGTCATCATCACCTCCTTGTGACATGGGATCTGAGCCATTGTCATTCAATTGGAGGTATTCCTTGAACAACCCTTGGAACACATTTTTTATCTTAGCAATCATTGTTGTAGCTTCATTCCCAAACTCTAGGCCAAATCGAAACTCGATATATTTCAACTTGAATTGTGGGTCCAAAATCACTGGAATACAGAGGCTCAACCATGACATCTTCCAATACCTTCTGAATTTTCTCTTCATATATTTGACCGTTGTGCCCATCTCAGAATCCTCTTCATAATGTTGTTGCTCTAAGGTCAGCTTCACTTTCCACATTTCATGGAAATACAAGTTAGCGGTTGGATATTTTGTGCCGGATATCACATTAGTGGCTTCATAAAATACCTTCAGCAGCCTGCAAACATCTTCGGCATTTTCCCAATCCTCAAAAGATGGCTTGAAGGTATATTGTTTATCTTGAATGGCCAAAGAGTCGAACACTCCGCGATACTCTTTTGCTATATCAATCATCATGTAGGTTGAGTTCCAGCGAGTTGGAACATCAAGACTTGGAGTTTTCCCACATGCTACACCATGTTGCTCAACAATTTCTTGAAATTTTTCCTTTCGACTTGGCGAGCTTCGGATATACTTCACACTTTCACGTATCATATTGATCACTGGACCAAGGAAGTTCAATCCTGCTTGACATATCAGATTTATGACATGGGCGGCACAACGTTGGTGAAACAACTTGCCACCACTAAGTAACATCTTCTTAAGCAACAGATGTGCCTTCAATAGCTTCATCATTGCACCATTGTTGGATGCATTGTCGAGCGTCACAGCAAACAGATTATCTTCAATGTTCCACTCTCTTATGAAGTTCACCATGACGTTGAACATCGCAACGCCTGTGTGTGGCGTCTCCATAGCTGCGAATTTAACTATCCTCTTCTGCGGCTTCCACTCCTCGTCAATGTAGTGAGCTGTGATGCAAATGTACCCCACTGTCTGATTTGATGTCCACAAGTCCGTAGTCAAAGAAATCTTGGATTTGGAGTTTTGGAACATCCCTTGCAGAATTCGCTTCTCTTCCTTAAATGCTTTCATGCAATCATCCTTCACTGTTTTTCTACATATCATCTTGAAGCTTGGGTTTAGACTAGAGACAAATCTTTTGAATCCATCATACTCCACCAATGAGAATGCCAATTCATGCAACACGATCATCCTCATGAGTTCTCGGCGTGCTAATGCCTGATTAAAGGTCCAAAGCCCCATTGCAACTCCATCCGGACTCATGATAGATGCACTCAGCTGTCCAGAAACTCTGAGAACCTTCTTCCTTTCCGTGCATCTCTTCAAATGTTTGCGCAATGAACTTGTTCCATGTTTACGCTCAGAAAGATTAAAAATGCTCACCATGATAAGCTCTACAAATGTTTATCGAAGAAGGAGACACCCCTGGGGGTGGTTGAGCCCTTCTCATTGTCGCACCGGATATCAACGATGAAGCACCACTTTGGTATGCCTCATGGTCCCCTTCTTCCCCTTCCATGTTTCTGATCACAGGGAAATATAGGATCATTAGAGAGCATCATCAACTTTCAAAAATAAAAATCAACAGCAAATGTAATACACTGACTTCAACTTTATCTCATGGAGCTCAATCAAAATCCATCATTCACATACATATGGACAAACAAAGTCACAAAGCAACAATGTTATTAGCCATAGATTTGAAAGATGTCAGGCACCAACACATCCTGCGGGTGGACATAATACATGAGCTAAGCCTCCATATGTGGTGAAACGGATGACACCAGTGGATGGTGGCTGGCCAGGTACCTCTTTATGGTCCTCAATTATCTGTCACCAGACTGAAGCAGCGACAGTAACGATGGCATTGCACAGATATTTCCAGGAATTTCAGACGAAAGAAACATGAATTCTTTTCATAATCATACATATGGATTAACTCTCAGTATGGAAGATTCATCTTAGTCAGAGAACAATACAAGGGAGTTCTCCACAATCACTTATGCAGATTTAAGCAATCTCAACTTCAAACATAAATCCTAGCTACTAATCAATTTTGCAGAAAATAACATGTGCCTAGCCACTGCAACTACGTACGCAAGACGCAAGAAATCAACATAAATCCTATAGCTACTAATCCTAGCTAGCAAGAAATTGCACAGCCGCTGCTACAGCCGAACAGGACGCAAGTCAAGAAATTGCACAGCCGCTGCTACAGCCTACAGCCGAACAGGACGCAAGAAATTGCACAGCCGCTGCAGCTACCTGTGCTTGGCGACCGGGGTGGAGAGCTCGATGGCGACCGGGATGGAGAGCTCAACGGCGACCGGGATGGAGCGGGAGGAATGCCGGCGGCTGCAGAGATGGTCGGGGCCGGGCGGCGGCAGAGACGGTCGGGGCCGGGCGGCGGCAGAGACGGTCGGTCGGGGCCGGGCGGCGGCAGAGACGGTCGGGGACGGGCGGCGGCAGAAGAGATTGGTCGGGGGCGGCGGCAGGACTAGGGTGTAGCTCTCATCTGGCTGGGTCGACCCGTGTGATCCATCGGGTCGCACGGTGCCGGCTCCACTGGCCCGTGTATTGCTTAAGGCCAACCCGCCTGGCCCATTGGCCTCGAGATTTTGGGCCGGGTCAGTGACCCAGCGGGCCGACCCGGCCCATTCCCATCTTGACTTAGCTCATTGGGGGTTGAGTAATTAAAGAGGAGGGAGATGGTGGCTTGCACCTTTCCAATGCATTGTTTACTTCACTTCATAATTTGTCCTAAAATTTCTATATGTACACTTTTCACCGAACGGAGGGAGTAGTCGGTTATCACGTTAGTCTTACACACTAAAGGTCCCCAGTTCGAGCCTGGGCAGTAACAAAATGTTCTCATAATTTTGTTGTCACCTTCAGCAACTTCCGTATAATCTCTCTCAAAAAAAACTTCCGTATAATATAGTTCAACTCTATTTTGTGAGCATCTCTGAAATTCTGGTTGGATAAACACATGCACTAGTAGAAACTAGTAGTACGAAATGTGGAGTTTTTGTGTCTCTAAATTCTGACAGTACGCTCGTGGTCCTTATTTCACGCACAAGGAAATGTGGAGTTTTTGAACCAGCCTACGCACGAGGATTACCAACAGCATACTTGTATGCTGAGATAAATATTTTAGTGGAGATCACCTACGTAGTTATATAGGATAATCATATACAGTATAAGATTCCGCTAAAAAAATCAGGATTCACAGGACAAAGGAAGCATTCTTTAATAGGAAAATCAATCATGCTACTTCAACACCAACCAACCAACGTAGCAACAACTGCTGGAGATAAGCATCTGATAGGAGAAAAACATCTTACCACCATTTCAGGATTTTACACTAGTCTAGTTGGCAGACAACACGAGGAACAAACAACTGGGACCTATTATTCCATGTAAACTGGATACAAGACCTATGATAAATGCAGAAAGTCACGCACAACACAGATGATAATAATCTACGTCTGTTGTAATCGGAAAAGCCAAGGCAAACATAACAACTAATCATCATCCACGCGAAGATCACGGCCACTTATCATTGAAAGGGCACAGGAATGATCCTCTGTTTGTCCGGGTGGTAGTATACATGCATTCTGCGACCTAGAACGCAAGCTCGTGGCTCTCTTAGGACTGGTCAGCCAAGCCGCTTCCACCGTCGTTATCGGCACCAGTGCTCCTGTGGCTCTCAGTGCCAGAAGGCTCAGAACTGGCCCCACCTGCTGCATAGGCTGGTTCAACTTGAGGGGCCTGGGGCATGCCATTGACAGCCCCAGGTCTCGCAACCATTTGACCAGCAAACGGAAGCATCTGAGCCTGTTGTTGCTGTAGTTGCTGCTCCTGCATCTGCTGAGGCGTTAGAGGGGTCCTCGGAGGGAACATTGGCACCTGTGACATGTAATGCCCTACCCCTGGGGATGCACCAGGTGGTGCCATCTGTATGCACAAGTAACATTAGTGCATGCACTAGAAACAATATAGGTATACTGTATGTTGGTCTAGGACATGACTAACCTGAGGACGGCTTACAGTGGTCTGTGGCTGAGTATCAGCAATTGCAGCCAAATACAAAAGATTCTTCTGAAGCTGAGCTTGATACCTAAAGGTTATATGGGAGATGAGCTGTCTATGTGTTTCTCCATATCCGTTTCAAAAGGAACCGCACATTCACACAAGCAAAAATTGTGATGTATAAGGAAACTTGTTGAATGCATCTATCTATTACAAGTATAGAACACAAGACCGATTCAATGCAATGCAGAGTAGATTAGGAAATGCAAAAACATGACGTAATATTATGCCCCTGCTAACAACAGAAAAGACTAATAACAGAGAACTTAAACCTTCAATAATCGTAAAAGCAAAAAATATGACGTGGTTCGCAACATTGGATTAGTGACACACGAGCAGATAGGATGCACGAGCTAAGGCATCCAGGAGACCAGCACAATGGAACTGCTGATCTGGCACCCAAATAAAAGATTTTGAATGGGTACATAAGGCAATGTGGTACTTCTTAATGCTAAGCGTAAAAGACAGCCATATTACAACGTGAAACTCTGAAGCACTGATACGCCAAAGTTGCCGTGTCCTCATGCCGGGCGGCTGCGATACGGCGATACGCACGATATGGCCGGGATGCACGTATCCAGGAGTATCAGGATTTTTGAAAAGAGCCTATACGGTAGGGGACACGCTCGTGACACGGCTGGACACGGCAATGCGAGAGCGCAGCCCCGAGCAAGCCCAATAGAAGCCCACGAAATCACGAACTAACCTAACTTTGCTCTCTCGCTCTCTCTGTTCGACCGCACGAGGAAGCACTGGATTGAGGGCAGGAGCGCGCCGCCACCGCCGCCTAGAATCGCCTCGCCACCCTGTCGACTCGCCACGCCGCCGCCTCGAGTGACTGGACTCGAGCCTTCTCCACCGCCGTCGCAAGAGAGAGGTAAGTTATTCCGTCGCGTGCGTGCTTGCTGTGTGCTTGGCTGCTTGCTATTGCTAGCTGATGTTGCTGCTACTGCCTACTGCTACGGAGGGAAATACGACATGGCATCTGCAGGGAGTGGCATGGCAGCAAGCCAGTCTTCACTTGGTGGTACTGCGAGCAACAGTATTGATGTTGAAGGCGCCGGTGAAGAGGCTGGGCATGGTGTGAAATATCATATGATGTACTCCCTCTGTAAACTAATATAGGACGTTTTAGAGTATATTTTCTACTCCCTCTCTAACTTTATATAAGACGTTTTTTGACACTGACATGGACTCTAAAAACGTCTTATAAAAAGTTACAGAGGGATATTTTGCATACACCATGAGGACATTGATGATCATTCAGGACTTGAAAAGAGGCATGGAGGCACCCAATGGGGCAGTATTTTGATCGCATCTCACGCATCCTATTATGTTGTCTTTATTACATGTCATTTTATGAATTATTTGTATATACTCGCCATATCGCCGTATTTCTGTTTCTGGAAATTGCCATGTCCCGTGGCCCCGTACTCGTATCGCCGTATCAATGCTTCTTAGACGTGAAGTCCAAGAGAGTAAAGCTTAGTTAGCAACAATGTGTTGTAGGTCAAAAGAATACATGTTTTGACAATTTTGAGTGTTTTTACAGCATCACACGTATGTGGACCATTTCGCTGACATGGCTGCAATTTTTGTCTTTTATGTGACACTTCCGGAGGAGAAGGGATGCTACGGGTGCTAGGAGATTGGCGACATGGTCTAGATCCTCAACATTATGACCGCCCTCCGCAAGGACAACATAAGCAAATCGTCCCAACCTCCACGCTCTCGCGGGCGCTCTACCCGTCTGTGCATTGCGCCACTATCACCATGGCCTTGCTGTTCTCCTGCCTACTAGAAGAAACCACCTAAAATAAGTTTGTCAAAGGGCAGACAAGCACCTGCACGAGAACCACGACAGGGTGCTCTAATGACAATAGTCATGGATTGACTTGATGCCGCTTGTAAATGCCACCACAGTCAGAGCAACCCAGCGCTTCCACAAATAGTGCATCTCGTGCCAGAGTTCGCTTCTGAAAATGAGCGGACAACTACTACCTTCATGTTCAAATATACAACTAGTGGCAGGGTTAACTTCTGATATCCTGCAATTTCTCTTTTGCCAACTATACAGGGACTATGGAGGAGTTTTAACCAAATCTTATGGTATCTTTCAGTTTAGATATTTGTCACTTGTCTGTCATTCCTTTACGGACACAAGTATTTGTGTAGTCATGCACACATATGCGTATTACACTTATATGTTTTTACAAAGCAGATGTTTCTCATAATCCTTTACACGAATTTTGAACCTTTTGCAGCTACAGTTATTCACAAGAAGCTGAGTATGTAAAGAAGACAAATGTGAGTTAACAAGAAAAACAAAGATATACGGAGCAGAGGTTAAGATTCTTTTTATGGCTCTTGGAAGGTGGAAGTAATGATAACCATTCATTTAATGATTTTTTTTTCCAACAGACGTCGTGTTGTAACTTAAAATTTATTCAGACTAGCTAATTGCCCGTGCGTTGCAACGGGGGCGTAAACATTCTAATGGTTTAACATCAATTATGTCTAACATATACCTTTAGAATACTCATGTACATTAGGCGGTATTGTGGATTCGATTTACCGATAAATAATTCCTTCTCCACCAACCTCTCTCTTTCTCTAGAAAAACAAAGACTTGATTAACCTTGAAGAATAAACCCAGAGTACAGAGGGAATAGAGGGGAGGACGGACATGCGTGTGTGGGTTGTAGCGGGCCGGTTTTCCCCTGGTTTTCTTGGCGCGCTAAGCATGGAATGGAGGCGGACAAAGGTTGAGCGAAATGGGGACGTTATGTCTTTTTTAGGTAGTGTAGATAACATCAATCATGTCTAACATATACCTTTAGAATACTCATGTACATTAGGCGGTATTGTGGATTCGATTTACCGATAAATAATTCCTCCTCCACCAACCTCTCTCTCTTTCTCTAGAAAAACAAAGACTTGATTAACCTTGAAGAAATAAACCCAGAATACAGAGGGAATAGAGGGGAGGACGGACGTGCGTGTGTGGGTTGTAGCGGGCCGGTTTTCCCCTGGTTTTCTTGGCGCGCTAAGCATGGAATGGAGACGGACAAAGGTTGAGCGAAATGGGAACGTTATGTCTTTTTTAGGTGGTGTAGAAGATAGATGTAGATGTAGATAGATTGATTGATTTGTCGTGTATGGTAGTGAATCGGCTGGAGACAATTTTTTATTGATGATTGATTTGTTTATTATGGCAGTGGATCTGCTGGGGAGACATGTGAGTGCATCTTAAGGAAGGAAGGAGATGTGGTTGAATCAGCACTTAACAAACTGGGTGGGGTTGCGGTCGGTAAAAGGAAATAGAGAATCGTGGGAAAGATCCGTCGATCGGTGGGGCCCTGGGGGGACGAACAACGTAGAAACTCCCCTTTAATAGTAGGGATAAAATTGAAGGACTATTTGATTTGTTATCACGATGTAGCAAGTGCCTCACCAGTTCCGAAATATTAAAGTTTACATGATTCGACATAAATTATAGTATAATATCTACCGCTATTAATCATTGCAAGCAGTAGTTTCCAAGTGTAGGAAATATTAATTTTTTTGCTTCGGAGGCAAAACAATAAATATAATATATATAGTAAGTCAGCTAAACCTTTGACGGGAAAAACATAGTAATTCTAAGTTCACGAACATCACGTACTTGTAATAAACTATGATGATTATTTAAGAAAACCGCGGCCATCCGCAAGATGCACACGATTTGATTGAATGCACTAGAACTTATCAAATCCACAATTTTATGTCCCTCCACTGCATGCACTTATGTCTTCAAACCGAGGAAGGGAGAGGACACAGAACTTATGGTACCAACATCATGAGGCATTGCGTTGCAAACACAATTTAAATCCCCTAGAGGCACAGCACAAAGGTCGATAGTGATATCTTCTCTATCGATCAAAGCGTTAAGACACATAAAGAACCAAGTTGGTGCTTGGATGGTAACTGAAGATGGTTGGACGACCCTTTAACCACTAGGGTTTGGCTCCCTGTGTGTCACCTAGAGGAATATTTGTTCAGTCTTCAGTGGTAGGGGACACACCCGTCAATATTCAACCTCTGTGTGTCCAGTAGCTATTGTGTGAATACAAGCTAGTGGTGGTGTTCATATTTACATGTTGTACTGGGTGTTTTTAACACAGGGGCACCAAGACACACTACTTAGTTTTAAAAGATAATCATACAATGATCTGTTCAGCCTTTTTCACTGGTACTCTAGACAGTTGACCTGTGATTCACTACCAATGTTTGGTACAATATATTTACTTGTATGACACCCAAAAAAACTTGTTAGGTTCAGTGGCCACCTCAACCAAATTTGAGACATCAAGCCAAACATACAGTTTACAGATCTCAAGTATGTGCTTTTGTGTTCACAAAAAATAGCATTCCGTCATCAAAGAAGTAGTGTTTTTTGACTAACCATACCCACATCAATCATATCACATGTGGTAATGGCTAAGGGTGTTAAAGCAGAAGTCCCAATTCAATTCACTGGCAGCTCAGTTGCTCAAGCAGGCATTTTCTTTGCAAGCATATTATTTTGGCAGTTTTTTGCCTGCTTCATTTACTTATTTTAACTGAACAGACCAGCAGCCAGTTCCAATATTTACTGTTGGCCTGTTGGGCGTCGGCTGGTCTGGTTTTAGTAGAACAATGGTACTAGCTAACGATAAATGTAAGCAGATAAGTAAGAACAGCTGAAGATGGCAGCAGAAATACAATAATTATATTTTGTGCATAAAAAGCAAGAATACGACGGAAAGCAGGATGGCTCATCAGTTAGCAAAATCAAAGACCATATTGAATTGTATAATCTTCAGAAAAAGAGGTTCAGTCCGTTACATACTGAGCACATTCCGCCAACTTTCCCAGGTTCTGATTTTCCAAGATAGCCAAAATTAGCTGCTTATTTTCATCCAGGTACTGCACAATGAATAATGCCAATTAGGGGGAATGGATAATTATAACAGGTCGTGTATAGAGTTAGTAAATTCCAATAGAAAGCCAGGTGGACAACAAAATATAAATAAACAAAAACAACACAGTGCAGCATTAGAAGTTCTATAGGTCTGCACGAAAACACGAGGATTAAAGATCGGGACTAAAGATTTTGTTCAATCATCTCAATGCCCAAATTATAAAGCTGGAAAGAAGAAAGGACCACAAAGCATTATATAAATCTAAAGAACTAGAGATCATTTGGAGTTTCGGAGTCAAAAGTATAGAACTATATTCTGGGAGTGAAAATGTTTGGTCTGTTTGTTGCACAGCATAAGCATGAGCACCCTTGTTAACTTGGAAAGCAGTTCAAACGGAGTAAATCCAAGGTTGCTCTCAACATTTTTCTGGAGTAAAGCAACTTGGTCGAACAATGTGGGTTTTCGTTAGTAGAACGAAGCAAACCATACTCCATTTCCAGTAAGCAGTACATGCATCCAGCACGAAGCAAAAATATAACTTGTTTGAATCTAGCAAGACAGTAAAGGATGCTTCACAGTTTTTAGTTGCTAGTGACTGCAAAACAAAAGCAACATTTGAAGATTGGCAGCTGGAATGGAAATAAGGCTATAGAAGGATGGAGATAATACTATTAATTTATTGAAGGAGAATACTGATATCAACTAACTCCGAAAAAAGCTTTTCAAATCACATCAATATCGGTCAATAAGAACGGCATCGCTATTAATCCACTAGACGAAACCACGACTGGTAGGGGCGACAAACGATCGAATATTTGGCCGGGAACCAGCCCTTCAAACCCACCAAGGAGGCACGCCAGCCCTATCGAGAGCCGCCAGAGATGGGGGGAGAGAGAGGGAACCTTTTGGATCTGCTCGGTGCTGAGGCCAGCAGACGGAGGCATCCCCGGGGCTGCCGCCGCCGCCGGCATGGGCATCGCTTGCTGCATCGCGGCGGCTCTCGCTTCCTCTTTGTTGGGCTGTGTTGGGGGTTTGGAGGGTTTGCGGGTGTAGGAAGAAACACAAAGCGCCCACCAGATGCCGACCTACCCCTAGAAGACTTTTGAGATGCTCCTGTAATTTGGAAATAATTACATATATGCCCCTTGACATTTTGTTATGGCCTGTTTATTTACGTGCACCTATTTTGGGCACTTTGCACATTGTCTGTTTGCTTGCATCCCCTCCATCCAGCCTGGCTGAGCAGCAACATAGGCATCGCTGTTTGGTTGTCTGCATGTTCTACCCAGATGCAAAGAGTTGTTGTTTGGTTACATACAACACTTGTGTTGTGGTAATCTTTTCTAAGAGTGATGAGGTTACCAGTACACACACAGCAGCAGCAACATATATATCACCCGCAAAAAAAAACATATATATAGCATAACCATAACCATAACCATAGGATAAACCATAACCGTCATAGCAGTTCAAACAGGCTAACATCACAACAACACCACATAGTCTTCAAACTGGATTAACATAGCAGAGATAGCAGCGATCCCATCCTAAGCACCCTCAGCAGCACCCTCAGCATCCATGTCAAATGCTCTATGGTGCAGCCTGCACTTTACCACCACCTCAATGCCCTCGTCGTTGAAGACGATGATCTTCAAGTTCGCGGAACTCACCAGCTTGAAGGTGAGAAGGCACCCGATCCTGACCTCGTGAGCTACACAGAAGGTGCCCCAACCCTTATCAAGGGTGAGCTTGCCGCCGATCATCCGGGTGTTGACCTTCCGGGTGCACTCGTTGTTCGTCATCAGCCTGAACAACTCTGGGACGGGGACGAGGTGCTTGCTGAAGGCAGGGGGCATCTGCAAAACCTCCAATTTAGGTCCAAAGACGGTCTTGCAGAAGTGTGTTGGGCCAGCGTTCTCCTTGTAATGGTCGTACTTCTTAACCCTCTTCGGGGGGTTGCCGATCTACAACATCAACTTGCCCTTCTTACTCGAGACGATCCCTTTTCCCTTCCCGTCAGAGGCGACCTCCTTCCCCTTCCCGTCAACGGCGACCTCCTTGCCCTTCCAGTCAGCGTCGACCTCCTTGCCAGCCTTGTCGTTGCCTCCCATTACGAGCTTGTCAATCCACATTGAACGTACACATATGAACTAGTGCTCGAATTGATTCGAGTGTTTGTTCAAACCCTCGACATTCCTACCCCGCGTGTGTGAAAACCCTCGAATCGATTCGAGGGTTTGTTCAAACCCTCGAAATCCCTATCCCTTGTGTGTGAAAACCCTCGAAATTCCTACCACATGCGTGTGAAAACCCTCGAATCGATTCGAGAGTTTGTTCAAACCCTCAAAATTCCTACCCCGTGTGTGTGAAAACCCTCAAATCCCTAATCAGAATCAATTCAATCGGTCCCAAATCGAAGCCTAACCTTGAATCGAGTAGGTGCAATCTACAATCCACACTAAATCGAACGTGATCAGTTGCTATGGATGAAGCAGGCCCTCAAGGACTACGGCGTTAATGTGAAGAAAATCCCTCTCTTCTGTGACAATGAGAGTGCTATCAAGATCGCCCACAACCCAGTGCAACACTCAAGGACGAAGCACATTCAAAGTCGTCACCATTTTCTTCGTGATCATGTGTTGAAGGAAGACATCATCATCAACCACGTGAAGACTAAAGACCAACTGGCCGATATCTTCACCAAGCCCTTGGATGAGAAGAGGTTTTGCAAGTTGCGGTGTGAGCTAAACATCTTAGAATCTTAGAATGTCCTTTGAATCGACACACATCCTAACGCTATGCATAATTGATGACTTTGATGCACAACACACGAAGTAACGTATTTCTTCAATCAATGAAGACGTACCCTCTAAGTGTGAAGAAATTAACAAAGAATTTGACTCTCGGAACCCTACGATAATTGTACTCGGTGTCTGTAGTCAGTATAATTCTTATACGGTGGGTAACACCACCACCCTTTTCTTGTAATTCTTCAGTTTGAGTTTTTTGACATTTGCAATTTCTTCAAATTGTTCAATTTCTTCATATTGAGGTTCTTCTTCTTTGATTGAGCTGATTCTTCCTATTGCTATATTTGAGTTATTCTGTTTCAAGTCATCAACGACATTCACTTATAAATATTTCTTCAAGTTGAATTTTTTTGTCTAAGTGAATGTGATCGAACCCGCTCCCCTCTATGCTTAACTCAACCAAGTTTGTTCTCAAATTCTTCATACGCGTTCTAATTGACACTGTTTAAAGTCTTCACCGTGTCCTTGTCAGCTGAAGAATTTGCGAACACCCTTTAAAATTTTCAAATCCAATTTTTGGTGGTTGCCACAGTAACTTCATCCCACGCATCCGAAGCGTGGATAAGCTCGTACATTTCGCATGCATGACACGTGTCTAGTAGATAGGAATCACCAGGGGCTTATTGTTGGAAATATGCCCTAGAGGCAATAATAAATTGGTTATTATCATATTTCCTTGTTCATGATAATCGTTTATTATCCATGCTATAATTGTATTGATTGGAAACTCAAATACATGTGTGGGTACATAGACAACATTGTGTCCCTAGTATGCCTCTAGTTAACTAGCTCGTTGATCAAAAGATGGTGAAGGTTTCCTAGCCATGGACATGAGATGTCATTTGATAACGGGATCACATCATTAGGAGAATGATGTGATGGACAAGACCCAAACTGTAAACGTAGCATATGATCGTGTCAGTTTATTGCTATTGTTTTCTGCATGTCAAGTATCTGTTCCTTTGACCATGAGATCATGCAACTCACTGACACCGGAGGAATACCTTGTGTGTATCAAACGTCGCAACGTAACTGGGTGACTATAAAGGTGCTCTACAGGTATCTCCGAGGGTGTCTGTTGGGTTGGCATGGATCAAGACTGGGATTTGTTACTCCGTGTGACGGAGAGGTATCTCAGGGCCCACTCGGTAATACAACATCACAATGAGCCTTGCAAGCAATGTGACTAAAGCGTTAGCCACGAGATCTTGTATTACGGAACGAGTAAAGAGACTTGCCGGTAACGAGATTGAACTAGGTATAGAGATACCGACGATCGAATCTCGGGCAAGTAACATACCGAAGAACAAAGGGAACAGCATACGGGATTAACTGAATCCTTGACATAGAGGTTCAACCGATAAAGATCTTCGTAGAATATGTAGGAGCCAATATGGGCATCCAGGTCCCGCTATTGGTTATTGACCGTAGAGGTGTCTCGGTCATGTCTACATAGTTCTCGAACCCGCAGGGTCTACACACTTAACGTTTGGTGACGATATAAGTATAGTTTAGTTGTTATGTTGGTGACCGAAAGTTGTTCGGAGTCCCGGATGAGATCACGGACATGACGAGGAGTCTCGGAATGTCCGAGAGGTAAAGATCGATATATTGGACGATATGTTTGGGCCAAGAGGTGAGACCCACGGGGCGTTAGCAAAAGGCAGTTTTGCAGAGGGCAGGGTCCAGACGCCAGGAACCCTGGCGTCTGGCCCTGGGCCAGACGCCGAGGCCCATGGCGTCTGGGCCAGACGCCGGGAACCGTGGCGTTTGGTACTGGAATCCGAGAAGGACTCTTCCTTTTGTTCCAAACCGACTTTGAGGAGGCTCTTTCTCCAAGTTTCGACCCCAGGGCTCAACATATAAATAGAGGGGCAGGGCTAGCACCCGGAATACATCAAGATTTCCCCAAGCCGTGTGCGGCAACCCTAACCCTCTAGTTCCTCCGTCATAATCTCCGTAGCGCTTGGCGAAGCCCTGCAGAGATTGTTCCTCACCACCATCACCACGCCGTCGTGCTGCCGGAACTCATCTACTACTTCACCATCGCTCGCTGGATCGAGGAGGTGAAGGCGTCATCAAGCCGTACGTGTGTTGAACGCGGAGGTGCCGTCCGTTCGGCACTAGTTCGTGATCGGATCGAGGGACGACTTGCGATTTGGATCGCGGAGACGTTCGACTACATCAACCGCGTTTCTTAAACGCTTCCGCTTAGCGATCTACAAGGGTATGTAGATTCACTCTCCCTCTCGTAGATGCTCATCACCATGGATAGATCTTGTGTGTGCGTAGGAAAATTTTTGTTTCCCATGCAACGTTCCCCAACAGTGGCATCCGAGCTAGGTCTATGCGTAGATGAGATCTCGAGTAGAACACAAACGAGTTGTGGGCGTGGGTGTATACATATTGCTTGCCGTTACTAGTTGATACTTGATTCGGCGGTATTGTGAGATGAAGCGGCCCGGACCGACATTACGCGTACGCTTATGCGAGACAGGTTCCTTCAACTGACATGTAACTTCGTTGCATAAAGATGGCTAGCGGGTGTCTGTCTCTCTCACTTTAGTTGAATCAATTTCAATGAAGAGGGTTCTTTTAGAAGATCAAAAAGCAATCACTACACCACGTTGTGGTTTTGCGTAGGTAAGAACGGTTCTTGCAAACCCGTAGCAGCCACGTAAAATTTGCAACAACAATTAGAGGACGTCTAACTTGTTTTTGCAGGGTATGTTGTGATGTGATATGGCCAATTACATGATGAGATATATGTGATGTATGAGATGATCATGTGTTGTATAGAATATCACGACTTGCATGTCGATGAGTACGGCAACTGGCAGGAGCCATAGAGTTGTCTTTAATTATTGTATGACCTGCGTGTCAATCATTAAGCGCTATGTAATGCTTTACTTTATCGCTAAACGTTAGCAATAGTCGTGGAAGCAACAGTCGGCGCGACAACCTCATGGCGACACGTTGATGGAGATCAAGATGATGGAGATCATGGTGTCATGCCGGTGACGATGGAGATCATGCCGGTGCTTTGGAGATGGAGATCAAAAGCACGAGTTCATGGCCATATCATGTCACTTATGATTTGCATGTGATGTTAATCCTTTTATGCATCTTATTTTGCTTAGGACGACGGTAGCATTATAAGGTGATCCCTCACTTAAATTTCAAGATAAATTGTGTTCTCCCCGAGTGTGCACCGTTGCGAAAGTTCGTCGTTTCGAGACACGCCGTGATGATCGGGTGTGATAAACTCTACGTTCACATACAACGGGTGTAAGCCATGTTGCACGTGCGGAACACTCGGGTTAAACTTGACGAGCCTAGCATGTACAGACATGGCCTCGGAACACAAGAGACCGAAAGGTCGAACATGAGTCATATAGTGGATATGATCAACATGAAGATGTTCACCATTGAAACCACCTCAACTCACGTGATGATCGGACTTGAGTTGGTGGATTTGGATCATGTGACACTCGAATGACCGGAGGGATGTCAATTTGAGTGGGAGTTTTTAAGTAATATGATTAACTAAACTCATTATCATGAACATAGTCAAAATGTCTTTGCAAATTATGTTGTAGATTACTAGCTCGCGCTGTAGCTCCCTTGAATTTTTATATGTTCCTAGAGAAATAGATTTGAAAGATGATGGTAGCAATAATGCGGACTGGGTCCGTGATCTGAGGATTGTCCTCAATGCTGCACAGAAGGCTTATGTCCTTAATGCACCGCTCGGTGCGCCACCCCCTCAAGCGTCGTCTGTAGATGTTGTGAACATCTGACAGGCACGTTCTGATAACTACTTGATAGTTCAGTGCGTCATGCATTACGGCTTAGAATTGAGGCTCCAAAACGTTTTGAACGTCACGGAACATATGAGATGTTCTAAGAGCTGAAATTGGGATCTCAGGCTCGTGCCCGTGTTGAGAGGTATGAGACCTCCAGCAAAATTCTTTGCCTGCAAGATGATGGAGAATAGCTCAATCGTTGAGCATGTGCTCAGATTGTCTGGGTACTACAATCGCTTGAATCGAGTGGAAGTTGATCTTCCAGATAAGATAGTGATTGGTATAGTTCTCCAAGTCACTGTCACTAAGCTACTAGAGCTTCGTGATGAACTATAAAAGGCCAGAGATGGAAATAATGATCCCTGAGCTGTTCGCAATGTTTGACACCGCGAAGGTAGAAATCAAGAAGGAGCATCAAGTGTTGATGGTTAGTGAAACCACTAGTTTCGAGAAGGGCAAGGGCAAGGAGGGATACTTCATGGATGGCAAGCCAGTTGCTGCTCCAGTAAAGAAACCCAAGGCTGAACCCAAACCTGAGACTAAGTGCTTCTATTATGAGGAGAACGGTCGCTGAAGTGGAACAACCCTAGATACTTGGTAGATAAGAAGGTTGGCAACGTCGACAGAAGTATGTTTGATATACGTGTTATTGATGTGTACCTTACTGGTACTCCTAGTAGCACCTGGGTATTAGATACCGGTTCGGTTGCTAAATGTTAGTAACTCGAAATAAAAGCTATGGAATAAACGGAGGCTAGCTAAGGGTGAGGTGACGATGAGTGTTGGAAGTGTTTCCAAGGTTGATGTGATCACCATCGCGCGCTCTCTCTACCTTTGGGATTAGTGATGAACCTAAATAAATGTTATTCGGTGTTTGCGTTAAGCATGAACGTGATTAGATCAAGTTTATTGCAATACGGTTATTCATTGCAGTTAGAGAATAATGGTTATTCTGTTTACATGAATAATACCTTCAATGGTCATGCACCCAATAAGAGTGGTTTATTGAATCTTGATCGTAGTGATACACATGTTCATAATATTGATGCCAAAAGATACAAAGGTAATAATGATAGTACCACATACTTGTGGCACTGCTGCTAAATGTCATATTGGTGTAAAATGCATGAAGAAACTCCATGCTGATGGATCTTTGGACTCATTCGATTTCGAATCGGTTGAGACATGCGGACCATGCCTCATGGGCAAGATGACTAAAATCCCGTTTTCCGGTATGATGGAGCGGGCAATTGACTTATTGGAAATGATACATGTTGATGTATGCGGTCCAGTGAGTTTTGTAGTGGGCGGTGGATATCGTTATTTTCTTACCTTCACTGGTGATTTGAGTAGATATAGTGTATATTTACTTAATGAAACACAAGTCTGAATCGTTTGAAAAGTTCAGAGTGAAGTTTGAGATCATCGTGACAAGAAGATAAAATGTCTACGATATGATCGTGGAGGTAAATATCTGAGTTACGAGTTTGGTATATAACTTAAGACAATGTGGAAGTTGTTTCACAACTCACGCCACCTGGAACACCATAGTGTGATGGTGTGTCCGAACATCGTAGTTGTGCTCTATTAGATATGGTGCGAACTATGATGTCTCTTATTGATTTACCACTATCGTTTTAGGGTTATGCATTAGAGACAACCACATTCACTTTAAAAGGGGCACCATAAGTCCGTTGAGATGACACCGTATGAATTTTGGTTTGGCGGAAACCTAAGCTGTCATTTTTTTTAATGTTTGGGGCAGCGACGCTTATGTGAAAAAGGGTTTTCACCTAATGAGCTCGAACCCAAAGCGGACAAATGCATCTTCATAGAATACCCTAACATAACAGTTGGGTGAACCTTCTATCTCAGATCCAAGCACAAAGTGTTTGTTGCTAAAACGGGTCCTTTCTCGAGAAATAGTTTCTTTCGAAAGATTGAGTGGGAGGAAGATAGAACTTGATGAGGTTGTTGAACCTTTGTTTCAACCAGAGAGTAGCGCAGCGCAGAAAGTTGTTTCTGTGGAGCCTACGTTAGTTGAAGAGGAAGTTAATGATGATGATCATGAAACTTCGGATCAAGTTACTATCGAACCTCGTGGGTCGACAAGGACGCGTACTGCTCCTGAGTGGTACGGCAACCCTGTCTTAGAGGTCATGTTGTTGAACAACGATGAACCTACGAGCTATGGAGAAGCGATGATGGGCCCGGATTCCGAGAAATGGTTAGAGGCCATGAAATCCGAGATGGGATCCATGTAAGAAAACAAAGTATGGCCTTTGGAAGTATTACCTGAAGGGCGTAAGGCCATTCAGAACAAATGGATTTTTTAAGAGGAAGACGGACGCGGACGGTAATGTCACCGTCTATAAAGCTCGACTTGTGGCAAAGGGTTTTTCACAAGTTCAAGGAGTTGACTATGTTGAGACTTTCTCACCCGTAGCGATGCTAAAGTCTGTTGGAATCATGTTAGCAGTTGCTGCATTTTTCTATTATGAAATCTGACAGATGGATGTCAAAACATCGTTTCCTTAAACGGTATCCGTAAGGAAAGGTTGTATGTGATACAACCGGAAGGTTTTGTCGGTCCTAAGGATGCTAAAATGTATGCAAACTCCAGCGATCCTTCTATGGACTGGAGCAAGCATCTCGGAGTTGGAATATACACTTTGATGAGGTGATCAAAGTTTTTATGTCTATACAAAGTTTATGAGAAACTTGTATTTACAATAAAGTGAGTGGGAGCACTATAGAATTTCTGATAAGTATATGTGGTTGACATATTGTTGATCGGAAATGATGTAGAATTTCTGGAAAGCATAAAGGGTCGTTTGAAAGGAGTTTTTCAAGGAAGACCTGGAATAAAGCTACTTAAATATTGGGCATCAAGATCTATAGAGATAGATCAAAGACGTCTGATAAGACTTTCAATGAGTACATACCTTGACAAGATTTTGAAAGAGTTCAAAATGGACCAGTCAAAGAAAGAGTTCTTGCCTGATTTGTAAGGTGTGGAGTTGAGTGAGACTCAAAGCTCGACCACGGCAGAAGAAAGAGAAAGGACGAAGGTCATCCCCTATGCCTTATCCATAGGCTCTTTATAGTATGCCATGCTGTGTACCGCACCTGATGTGTGCCTTGCCATGATTCTGTCAAGGGGTACAAGAGTGATCCAGGAGTGGATCACTGGACAGCGGTCAAGATTATCCTTAGTAACTAGAGGACTAAGGAAATATTTCTCAATTATGGAGGTGATGAAGAGTTCGTCATAAAGGGTTACGTCGATGCAAGCTTTGACACCTATCCGGACGACTCTGAGTAGCAGTCAGGATACATATAGTGGAGCAGCCATTTGGAATAGCTCCAAGTGGAGTGTGGTAGAAGTGTCTACAATATGACATAGAGATTTGCAAAGTACACACGGATCTGAATGTCGCAGACCCGTTGACTAAAGTCCTCTCTCACATGCAAAGCATGATCTGATCGAACCCCAGAACTCATTGGGTGTTAGATTCATAACAATGTAAATCACATGGTGATGTGAACTAGATTATTGACTCTAGTGCAAGTGGGAGACTGTTGGAAATATGCCCTAGAGGCAATAATAAATTGGTTATTATCATATTTCCTTGTTCATGATAATCGTTTATTATCCATGCTATAATTGTATTGATTGGAAACTCAAATACATGTGTGGGTACATAGACAACATTGTGTCCCTAGTATGCCTCTAGTTAACTAGCTCGTTGATCATAAGATGGTGAAGGTTTCCTAGCCATGGACATGAGATGTCATTTGATAACGGGATCACATCATTAGGAGAATGATGTGATGGACAAGACCCAAACTGTAAATGTAGCATATGATCGTGTCAGTTTATTGCTATTGTTTTCTGCATGTCAAGTATCTGTTCCTTTGACCATGAGATCATGCAACTCACTGACACCGGAGGAATACCTTGTGTGTATCAAACGTCGCAACGTAACTGGGTGACTATAAAGGTGCTCTACAGGTATCTCCGAGGGTGTCTGTTGGGTTGGCATGGATCAAGACTGGGATTTGTTACTCCGTGTGACGGAGAGGTATCTCAGGGCCCACTCGGTAATACAACATCACAATGAGCCTTGCAAGCAATGTGACTAAAGCGTTAGCCACGAGATCTTGTATTACGGAACGAGTAAAGAGACTTGCCGGTAACGAGATTGAACTAGGTATAGAGATACCGACGATCGAATCTCGGGCAAGTAACATACCGAGGAACAAAGGGAACAACATACGGGATTAACTGAATCCTTGATATAGAGGTTCAACCGATAAAGATCTTCGTAGAATATGTAGGAGCCAATATGGGCATCCAGGTCCCGCTATTGGTTATTGACCGTAGAGGTGTCTCGGTCATGTCTACATAGTTCTCGAACCCGCAGGGTCTACACACTTAACGTTTGGTGACGATATAAGTATAGTTTAGTTGTTATGTTGGTGACCGAAAGTTGTTCGGAGTCCCGGATGAGATCACGGACATGACGAGGAGTCTCGGAATGTCCGAGAGGTAAAGATCGATATATTGGACGATATGTTTGGGCCAAGAGGTGAGACCCACGGGGCGTTAGCAAAAGGCAGTTTTGCAGAGGGCAGGGTCCAGACGCCAGGAACCCTGGCGTCTGGCCCTGGGCCAGACGCCGAGGCCCATGGCGTCTGGGCCAGACACCGGGAACCGTGGCGTTTGGTACTGGAATCCGAGAAGGACTCTTCCTTTTGTTCCAAACCGACTTTGAGGAGGCTCTTTCCCCAAGTTTCGACCCCAGGGCTCAACATATAAATAGAGGGGCAGGGCTAGCACCCGGAATACATCAAGATTTCCCCAAGCCGTGTGCGGCAACCCTAATCCTCTAGTTCCTCCGTCATAATCTCTGTAGCGCTTGGCGAAGCCCTGCAGAGATTGTTCCTCACCACCATCACCACGCCGTCGTGCTGCCGGAACTCATCTACTACTTCACCATCGCTCGCTGGATCGAGGAGGTGAAGGCGTCATCAAGCCGTACGTGTGTTGAACGCGGAGGTGCCGTCCGTTCGGCACTAGTTCGTGATCGGATCGAGGGACGACTTGCGATTTGGATCGCGGAGACGTTCGACTACATCAACCGCGTTTCTTAAACGCTTCCGCTTAGCGATCTACAAGGGTATGTAGATTCACTCTCCCTCTCGTAGATGCTCATCACCATGGATAGATCTTGTGTGTGCGTAGGAAAATTTTTGTTTCCCATGCAACGTTCCCCAACACTTATCCATCCAAAAGTTTTGGATAGTTCATTTTCACCGCGCTTATATAAGGCTTGACCCAGTCAACATTCGATTTCACTTCTCCTCTCGCCCCTATCGCTCTCGAGCTCAAACCCTAGCGTCGCCGCTGGATTCATCAACGCTGGAGAAGGAGAGCTTCATGATACGTCTCCATCGTATCTACTTTTCCAAACACTTTTGCTCTTGTTTTGGACTCTAATTTGCATGATTTGAATGAAGCTAACCCGGACTGACGCTGTTTTCAGCAGAACAACCATGGTGTTGTTTTTGTGCAGAAATCAAAGATCTCGGAATTGGATGAAACTTCCGAGATTTTTTATGGAATAAATAAAAATTACTGGCGCAAGAATCAACAAAAGAAGGGCCACCTGTTGCCCACAAGGCAACAGGGCGTGACCCCCCCAGGGCCCACAGGCGGCCGTCTGACCTAATTCGAACGCTATAAATTCACTTTTCCCGAGAAAAAAATAAGAGGGAAAGAATCATTGCGTTTTAGGATACGGAGCCGCCGCCACCTCCTGTTCTTCATTGGGAGGGCTGATCTGGAGTCCGTTCGGGGCTCCGGAGAGGGGGATTCGACGCCGTCGTCATCATCAACCATCCTCCATCACCAATTTCATGATGCTCACCTCCGTGCGTGAGTAATTTCTCCGTAGGCTTGCTGAAGGGTGATGGGTTGGATGAGATTTATCATGTAATCGAGTCAATTTGTTAGGGCTTTGATCCCTAGTATCCACTATGTTCTAAGATTGATGTTGCTATGACTTTGCTATGCTTAATGCTTGTCACTAGGGCCCGAGTGCCATGATTTCAGATCTGAACCCTTTATGTTTTCATGAATATATTTGTGTTCTTGATCCTATCTTGCAAGTTGTATGCACCTATTACGTGTTATGATCCGCATACCCCAAGGTGACAATAATTGGGATTCTTTCCGGTGATTACCGCAGTTTGAGGAGTTCATGTATTCACTAAGTGCTAATGCTTTGTTCCGGTTCTCTATTAAAAGGATGCCTTAATATCCCTTAGTTTCCTTATGGACCCCGCTGCCACGGGAGGGTAGGACAAAAGATGTCATGCAAGTTCTTACTATAAGCACGTATGACTTTATACGGAATACATGCCTACATTACATTGATGAATTGGAGCTATTGTGTATCGCCCTAGGTTGTGACTGTTATATGATGAATGTCATCCAACATAATTATCCATCACTGATCCAATGCCTACGCTTTTCGCATATTGATCTTTGCTAAGTTACTTTGGTTGCTGCTGCTGTTACAATCACTACAAAATTGCTTCTGTTACTATTGCTATTGAAACTATCATACTACTGTGCTACTAAACACTTTGCTGCAGATATTTAGTTCTCCAGGTGTAGTTGAATTGACAACTCAACTGCTAATACTCACAAATATTCTTTGGCTCCCCTTGTGTCGAATCAATAAATCTGGGTGAAATACTACCCGCGAAAACTGTTGCGATCCCCTATACTTGTGGGTTATCAAGACCTTTTTCTGGCACCGTTGCCAGGGAGCATAGCTCTATTTGTTGAGTCACTTGGGATTTATATCTGTTGATCACTATGAAGAATCTGGAAGACGCTAAGACCAAGATCGTTCCCTCTAAGACGAGGGGAGGTAAGGAACTGCCATCTAGCTCCGCACTTGATTCACCTTCTGTTTTGAGTAGGCTTGCGACACCACCACCTGCTATTCATTCTGATATGTCGCAAGTAATTGAGGATACTACTTCTTCTATGAATGAAACTATTGATGATGCTAGTACTATGCTTGATGATACTCTGCCACTAGGAGAATTTCTTGATGAACAAATTGCTAAAGCTAAAGAAACTGAAAATGCTGAAACTTATGAAAATTATGATTCACCTATTATGCCTAACTCTCCTACTAGAGTTGAAATGCCTAAGATACCTGATGGTTATGTTTTTGATGGAGAGACAGCTAGGGCATTTCTTGCTTGTAATGATAGAGATGATGTTAGAAAATTGCTGGCTAAGATGAAAGAAAAGTCTATGATGGAGAGAATGAAATATGATCCTAAGTTTGTTACCTCTCCTATATTTGTTACCGATAAGGATTATGAATTCTCTGTCGATCCTGAGTTAATTACTTTGGTTGAATCTGATCCTTTTCATGGTTATGAAACTGAAACTGTTGTGGCACATCTTACTAAGTTGAATGATATTGCCACCCTATTTGCCCATGAGGAAAAAATTCGCTACTATTACATCCTTAAGTTTTTTCCTTTCTCATTAAAGGGTGATGCTAAGAAATGGTTTAATACTCTTGCTCATGGTTGTGTGCCTAGTCCTCAGGATATGATATACTACTTCTCTGAAAAATATTTTTCTGCTCATAAGAAACAAGCTACTTTACAGGAAATATTTAACTTTGTGCAAATTAAAGAAGAAAATCTCCCTCAAGCTTGGGGGAGGCTTCTCCAATTACTTAATGCTTTGCCTGATCATCCTCTTAAGAAGAATGAAATACTTGATATCTTTTATAATGGACTAACCGATGCTTCTAGGGACTACCTAGATAGTTGTGTTGGTTCTGTTTTCAGGGAACGAACTGTTGGACAGGCTGAAGAACTATTGAATAATATATTAAGAAATCCCGGTGATTGGACACTTCCTGAACCACCACCTAAGCCAACCCCGAAGAAAAGAGGTATTCTATTCCTCAGTCCAGAAGATATGCAAGAAGCCAAGAAATCTATGAAGGAAAAAGGTATCAAAGCTGAAGATGTTAAGAATCTACCACCTATCGAAGAAATACATGGACTTAACATCCCGACACAGGTAGTAGAGGTAAATTCTCTTCGTAGATTCAATGAAAGTGATATTCCCTATAATAAATCTGCTAGTCAATGCTTGGATGAATTTGATAACTACATTATTAAGCAAGAGAATTTCAATATGTATGTTAGCAATCAATTAAAACGAAATGCCATCATGATTGATCGCTTGAGTGATTTGATGTTTAGAACTACTAATGATGTTAAATGCTTGAGTAAACATGCTTCTATGGTTCAGACTCAGTTAGAACAAATAGCTAAGTCACAAAATGATTTGCTTGATGAGATGAATTATAAAATGAATGATCATGCTGTTAAGGTAATGACTAGAGGAGGTAGAATGACTCAGGAGCCCTTGTATCCTGAAGGTCATCCTAAAAGAATTGAGCAAGATTCTCAGAGAAATAATATTGATGTGCCTAGTCCATCTAAGAAGAAAAAGAAAAATGATAGGACTTTGCATGCTTCTAGTGAACCTGAGATAGAAAAACCTCCTGAGAATCAAAATGATGTTTCTATTTCTGATGCTGAGACACAATCTGGTAATGAACATCCACCTAGTGATAATGATAATGATAATGATGATGTTCATGTTGAGGCTCAATCAGATAATGATGTATAAATAGAACCTGCTGTTGATCTTGATAACCCACCTCCTAAGAATAAAAGATATGATAAAAGAGACTTTGTTGCTAGAAAACATGGAAAGGAAAGAGAACCATGGGTTTAAAAACCTATGCCTTTTCCTACTAAACCATCTAAAACAAGGATGAGGAAGATTTTGAGCGCTTTGTTGAAATTCTTAGACCTGTCTTTTTGCGCACTCGCTTGATTGATATGTTAAAAATGTCTCCATATGCTAAATACATGAAAGATATTGTCACCAATAAAAGGAAGATACCTGAAGCTGAAATTTCCACCATGCTTGCAAATTATTCTTTTAAGGGTGGAGTGCCTAAAAAGTTAGGAGATCCGGGAATACCTACTATACCATGCTCCATTAAAAGAAGTTATGTTAAAACTGCTCTATGTGATTTAGGAGCCGGTGTTAGTGTTATGCCTTTCTCTTTATATAGAAGACTTGATTTGAATAAGCTCACACCTACTGAAATATCTTTGCAAATGTCTGATAAATCAACTGCTATACCTATTGGAATTTGCGAGGATGTGCCCATTGTTGTTGCAAATGTTACTATCTTAACAGACTTTGTTATACTTGATATGCCCGAGGACGACAACATGTCGATTATCCTTGGAAGACCGTTTTTTAATATTGCAGGGGCTGTTATTGATTGCAACAAAAGCAAGGTCACTTTTCATGTCAATGGTAATGAGTATACGGTTTATTTTCCGAAGAAACAAAATTCAGCGAATGGTATCAATTGTATTGAAAAGGTTTCGACAATCACTATTGGAGGGTTTAAATTTCCTCTTCCCACTGTCAAAAAGAAATATGAAATTCTTATTGTTGGGGAGATGCATATCCCCGTTGAGGTAACTTAGTGTTGTACGAAAGTTCTACGGTTTCATGTTGCTCAGAAATAGTTTGTTAATAAGACTTGATCAACCTTATTAATGGATTCTTTTTTAGGGGTATGTGGTCGACGAATTTAGTAAGCACAACTTTCTGTAATCTTAGTTTGCTCTCTGTTATTTTAGTTTAATAAAATAAAATGCCATGATTATCCTGTTTTCTGAATTATCCGTGCAATAAAAAAATAGCCCAAAAATAAAAGTGCTCAGAATGCAATAAAATTTTAACATGATTTTTTCTGGAATATTTAAGAATTTTTGGCACTGAAAACAACCCAGGGGGGTGCACCTGTTGCCCACAAGGCAACAGGGCGCGGCCACCCCCCAGGGCTCGCCAAGATGCCTTGTGGGTCCCACAGGGACCCACTCACTTATCTATTCAGCCCACTTCATCTCCTACCTCCAGAAAAAATCGTGGTAGCTCTCTCTCTCGTGTTCTTGCTCCCAAACCTGAGATTTTCGATCTCTTTGCTCGGAGCTCCATTTTTGAAACTGTTTTGAGGGATTGCTCCTTGGTATGTGACTCTCCCATTGCTCCAATTAGTTTTTGCTTTAGTGGATTATATTTTGCATAAATTGCTGCTATTGGTGCTACTGAAAATGAGCTTGCATGTTAAATTCTTTGAGTTCTAAGTTTTTTGAATGGTTTATATAGCCTCTAGGCACTTGTATGAGTAGTTGCTATCAATCTTGTGAAGTTTTGTTAACATCTTTTTGTGGTCCAAAAATTTTCAGAAATTTGTTCTTAGGAAAATGAACTTCCTTCGGAGAGGTTCTTCGAGCTGGAGTTCCAAGGGTGTCCTTGGGGATGCCTATGACCATGACCTCAACATTCCGAGTAGGACGGAGGTCCGACCGTGCGATTGGCCGCACAACACCTTCATGAACGAAGCCAGGTTCCGTCAAGAGTTCGCACAATTTGTTGCGAACGCCGGGCTGACCGACTTCCTGACAGATGAGTGTGACCAGCACCACATCTTTACAAACTCCTTTGTGCAAATTTTTTATTTCATGCCTAGGCCTGATATCCCCATGGTGTGTTTTGATTTATATGTTGAACATCATGAGTTAACGCTAGCTGAGTTTTATGAGATATGCTTGATCCCTTCTGATGGGGATTTGAGGGAGCCTCGGCCTGAGGAGTTCGAGGACTTCCTTCGCACTTTGACTGTGGGAGAATTTAGGGGCGTGTCGAAAGCCCGTGTTACTAGCTTGCATTTTCCTGCTGTGCACTACTTCGCTTTATTCATAGGGAAATGCTTGACTGCCAGGGAGGAAGGTGGTACGCGCAGTGCCCCTGACCTCGCCATCTTGCGTCGTGCTATTCACGGAGATAACACTTTTAGCTTGGGAGCTATCATTGCACGCCGCCTGCACACCAACAGAACTAAGGGTAAAGTCCATGGCGGTATTTATGCTTCGCGTCTTGCGAAACGTTTTAATGTTGCTATCCAACCAAATGACTATTTGCTGCCTAAGGTTTATTTAGATCAACAGTGCATGATCGATCACCACTTTATTGATGAACCTGAGCCTCCTCACTACATTCATTATAACCTGATTTTCAGCGAGAGAACTCGCGATATTATTCCGTTGCCTGCACCCTCTTTGTTTCACTCTCATGCCAGGAACGGATACACCATCATGCCGGTAGACATCACAGCTTATAGGAACAAGGTGGCTGCAGCGGAGAACGAGGTCCAGCAGTGGGACGCTCAAGTGCCTCCGCCTCAGTACTAACCGCCCAGTCCTGATGGATACTACGGGTGGTGATTACCAAGTTAGGGCAAAAGCCTAAGCTTGGGGGAGTACGTATTTCTCACCGACATTACATTCATGTTTGCACATTCATTCCAGTTGTCGGCGTTCATCCTTTTTCATTGTATTATCCATGCTAGTTTTATTTTCGCTTTCTTCTTGTGTGTTTGTTAAACTTCAAAAATCAAAAAATATTTCTCGCTTCTTTTCGGTTTTTCTTTCTTGTTTGTTAGTTTGTAGTATTAAAAGAAAACCAAAAAGATTTCTCGTTTCTTATTTTCTTGTTTGTTGGGAGCTCTCCCGTGTAAATAGTTTTTCTCGCTTTTTGTTTTTCTTCTTTAGTTTGCTTCCTTCAAAAAAACTAAAAACTCCAAAAATATTTTATTGTGTTTCTCTGAATTTCTTTTCTTTTCGTTGAGTCGTCGTAGGGAGAAGACCACGATGAAAATGTTGAGGGGTTCTCATATGCTTTATGGTTGATCTAACGAAGAGCCAATATTACCTTGTCTTCTCCCTTGAATAAAATGTTTGCAGATTCCAGCTTAGTCCACGACACTCTTGCACTATTATTATTTTCACATCATTCGGTCGTGCAAGTGAAAGGCAATAATGACGATGATTTGATGAAGTGACTGTGGCAAGGAAAAGCTGGTATGAACTCTTCTCGTTCTTATTTTTGTAAATATGTTTAACTCAGTATCCATGATTCAGCATATTATGAGTAAACATGTTTGTGATGACAATTAGAGATTATAATTGCTCATGCCATGCTTAAGTAGCTAGGAGTGGATAATGATTTATCTTGGTTGTCAACATGCATTAAAATGGTTATGATGTAGTATGTTAATATGGTATCCTCCTCTGAATGTTTCAAGTGGCTTGACTTGGCACATGTTCACACACGTAGTTGATTCAAAACCAACATAGCCTCCACGATATTTATGTGCGGGGTGTTTATATCCTACTCATGCTAGTGTTCAATGTTAATTATTCTCAATGCATGCTTATGACCGTTTTCGCTCTCTAGTTGGTCGCTTCTCAATCTATTGCTAGCCTTCGCCTGTACTAAGCGGGAATACTGCTTGTGCATCCAAAATCCTTAAACCAAAGTTGTTCCAGATGAGTCCACTATATCTACCTATATATGGTATTACTCTGCCGTTCCAAGTAAATTTGCATGTGCCACCTCTAATCATTCAAATAGACATCCGTTTTGTGTGCCCATACCGCTCATGGAGCGACAGGGGGCGGTCAGTATCTTCCATGATAAGCGGGTTATTCTCAGATGAGTGTTTATTCACTTGTCATTGCATGAGAGAGGCTGATATTTGGGATGCCCAGTCCTATGCTCAAAATGAAAAATATATATAATGCAAACAAACTCCCCCGAAAAGTTGTTGGTATGGAGGGCACCCGTGAATTCGTCTAGCCATGGCTTGTGTTGGTATGGTGGAGGGGGAGTAAACTTTACCTTTCCGCTTGGGAACCGCCGATAATGTGTTTAGCATGGAAGATATTGAAAATCCTCGGCCGTGACGTTGACAGGAAAAGTACACCTCCCAAAATTGTTTTCATCTCTGATTTAAGCTTCGAGCTCTGGCACCGCTGCAAATCCCTGCTTCCCTCTGCGAAGGGCCTATCCATTTACTTTTATGTTATTTTACTTTTATTGTTGAGTCTCACCTTCTCATTATAAGCACCAATCCTGAGAGCACTATTGTCATTCTTATGCATTGAGTATAGTTAATGTTGGGTAAATCATGACTGGATCTCTTCTACCCTGAATTACAATGTTTAGTCGCTGCTTGAACTTTGGAGGTGCTCTACATTTATGTTTTGCGGTCTTAGAAAGGGCTAGCGAGATACCATGTTATCATATTATATCATGATTGTTTTGACAAATTGTTGGCACTTGAGATATGTTATTATTGCTCGCTAGTTGATTATGCCATTGATATGAGTAAATGTAGTTTCTAAGTGTTATCATTTGCATGGTTAGTTCATGATCTTTGCTGAAAACTTGGGTACTATTTAAGCTTATATACGGATACAAGAACAAAAGAGTTCGTAAAAGTTTTTCTTTATCACTTTCAGTTTGTCAACTGAATTGCTTGAGGACAAGCAATGAGTTAAGCTTGGGGGAGTTGATACGTCTCTGTCGTATCTACTTTTCCAAACACTTTTGCTCTTGTTTTGGACTCTAATTTGCATGATTTGAATGAAACTAACCCGGGCTGACGCTGTTTTCAGCAGAACAACCATGGTGTTGTTTTTGTGCAGAAATCAAAGTTCTCGGAATTGGACAAAACTTTTATGAGATTTTTTATGGAATAAATAATAATTACTGGCGCAAGAATCAACAGAAGAAGGGCCACCTGTTGCCCACAAGGCAACAGGGCGCGACCCCCCTAGGGTGCGCCCTGATGCCTTGTCGGGCCCACAGGCGGCCGTCTGACCTAATTCCAACGCTATAAATTCACTTTCCCCGAGAAAAAAATAAGAGAGAAAGAATCATCGCGTTTTACGATACGGAGCCGCCGCCACCTCCTGTTCTTCATCGGGAGGGCTGATCTGGAGTCCATTCGGGGCTCCAGAGAGGGGGATTTGACGTCGTCGTCATCATCAACCATCCTCCATCACCAATTTCATGATGCTCATGTCCGTGCGTGAGTAATTTCTCCGTAGGCTTGCTGGAGGGTGATGGGTTGGATGAGATTTATCATGTAATCGAGTCAATTTGTTAGGGCTTTGATCCCTAGTATCCACTATGTTCTGAGATTGATGTTGCTATGACTTTGCTATGCTTAATGCTTGTCACTAGGGCCCGAGTGCCATGATTTCAGATCTGAACCCTTTATGTTTTCATGAATATATTTGTGTTCTTGATCCTATCTTGCAAGTTGTATGCACCTATTACGTGTTATGATCCGCATACCCCAAGGTGACAATAATTGGGATTCTTTCCGGTGATTACCGCAGTTTGAGGAGTCCATGTATTCACTAAGTGCTAATGCTTTGTTTCGGTTCTCTATTAAAAGGAGGCCTTAATATCCCTTAGTTTCCTTATGGACCCCGCTGCCACGGGAGGGTAGGACAAAAGATGTCATGCATGTTCTTACTATAAGCACGTATGACTATATACGGAATACATGCCTGCATTACATTGATGAATTGGTGCTATTGTGTATCGCGCTAGGTTGTGACTGTTATATGATGAATGTCATCCAACATAATTATCCATCACTGATCCAATGCCTACGCTTTTCGCATATTGATCTTTGCTAAGTTACTTTGGTTTCTGCTGCTGTTACAATCACTACAAAATTGCTTCTGTTACTATTGCTATTGAAACTATCATACTACTGTGCTACTAAACACTTTGCTGCAAATATTTAGTTCTCCAGGTGTGGTTGAATTGACAACTCAACTGCTATTACTCACAAATATTCTTTGGCTCCCCTTGTGTCGAATCAATAAATCTGGGTGAAATACTACCCGCGAAAACTGTTGCGATCCCCTATACTTGTGGGTTATCACTTCACTGCCTCAACTTTCTCGTCGCCGTACTCGCGCCGGCCGCGGAATTCTTCACCTCTGTCATCGTAGTTGTATTTCATCACCAAGCTAGGGCGCGGAAGATCCAGACTGACAATTTCCTTCGCTTCGATGTCCAGTTCATCGAATTCATCCTTGGATAATTAAAATTTCACTTTTACCGCTCATTTTGATCTCTTTAGTACAAATATTTCCTCAAAGTGCTATTTTTCTACTTTCCATTTCTTCGGCACACATCTATTCACTATCTTGCTATCATTCATCTAAGTTATGCTTTACTTTTGATTCCTCAATTGTGTATTTTCACAATCTGTACAACTCTAGAACCAAAGTCAAGAACACTTAGTGAATTTCTTCAAGACGAAACTGGTCAATTTCTTCAACCTGATTTTAATCTGAAAACCTTCTGAGAACGCATATGACCGTATCCCATTTCCCTCGCAACTATACTCTGTTTACAGGTACACATGTCTGTCGACGAATCTCTTGGTTCTCATCAACTTAATTCATTTGCAGCGTTGCTTGAGGAAAAGCTTCAGACATCTTCAGATTCATCAAAGTATCAAAAATCCTCAGTTGAAGAAAAATGACTGACAGAAAGAAGCCTCAAAAGGGAGGCAAGCGGAAAGAGGAACACACTGCCTTTGAGATCCTATATCATCTGTATGATAGGTACTGCATGCTAGATGAAGCAATTCATGGCAAAGAGACTGACAAACAGTGCAAGACCAGAATGCAAAAGATCAAGCGCTACTGGGGTAAAGTGTGGAGGGAATTTAGATACATCACTCCCAAGTACATGAAGGAGTTTGTAGCCAAAGCTCCTTGCAACAGGCCTGCGCTTGCTCCTGGTCAACATGTTGACCCTACCAGTACCAGGAGAGGTGAAGAATTTCCAAAGGAATGGGCAAGGCGCCAAGCAAAATTGCAGAAACAGACGTAGAAGGCTGTTGAAAAATTCAACAGGACCACAAAAGCTTCAGAGGAAGCTGGTGGCAGTGCCAATGCTAGTGCTTCAAAGAAGGCAATGCCAAAGAAGCCTGCCAAGAAACCAAAGACGGCTGCTATTTCTTCAAAACCAAGTTCTTCAGCTACTGCCAAGTCATTGGCTCCAAAGCCTGCTGCAACTTCTTCAACTGCCGCAACAAAGGCTTCAACACCCGTTGGGCATGCAACATGCCAGCATACCACAGGCATGATCAATTGCCTCATGGGCTGCTCCATCTACCGCAGCCAGTGGGCACACTTCTTCAAATGTCCCTGTGCTGAAGACTAAGGCCACTGCTGGTCGCGGACCAAGGCCAAGCCCCAAGAAGAAGCCAGGTGAAACATTTGACACTGATGATGAGGCTGACGAAGATGAACTTGCCGAAATCATCAGAAACCATGCAGAAAGAGTTACTGCTGCTAAGGGTTCTCGAGTTCATCTGATGTTGGATCCGAAGAAGATCCTTGATTCCATCGATGTCTGGGAAAAGGATCCAGATACTCCACTTGATGACTTGGAGCTCCCACCTGGCCCAAGCCATGTCCTTTCCTCATTCATCTTGAATGAGAAGCACAAGATTGAGCAAGCTCATCTTGTGAAGAAAGCTCAGTACAAGAAGGAGCATGAGGTGCAGTGCAAAATCCTCAAGCTCACTCCGCAGCAGCTAGTTGAAATGCAAGCAGAGATTCAGCAGCTGAGTGATGACTTTGATAGAACAAATGCGCACTGCAAAGGCGTCAAGGGCAGATTCATCGCCCAAGCAAACCAGATTATTATTGATCACAACTCTTGCCAATCTGCGGGAGGAGCCGCAAGTTCCTCAAGTCGGTTCTTTAGCCCCCCTCCTTCTGATGAAACTGTTATGCCTGAAGAAACTGCCAAGGCAACTGCATCAGTTGCGCCTGAAGAATCTGCAACCACTGTTTCAGCTGACGAACCTGTCATCTCAGCACCTGCTCCAAGTTCTTCAACCCTGCAGAAAATCACTCTTCCTTCTGCATCAGAAGCGAAGAAGACTAAGGCTGCTGAGAAGGAGGCCCTCAAGAAGAGAAAAGCTTTAGAACTCTTGTCACTGAATCAGTGAAGAAGTTGACGACGGCTCCTAGTTCTTCAACTGAGCCAATTGATGCAGAACCATTGGCCTCAACGCCTCTCACCAAAGTCGTCACAGACAGACGCATTATTCCGTTCACTAAGGAATAAGAAGATGAAGAAACCCACTCTGCTGCTTCCTCAGAGCAGGTGGATGAAGAAATTGAGGTTGAAGCAAACACTTCACTTCATATGGTATCATCGCCCCAGCCTGAGTTGACTGCTAAAGGGGCTGGTGTTGAAGAAGAGGATGTGGATATTGATGGCTCCACAATGCCCCTCATTCATGACGAATTTTGGAGTGAAGCACATCCAAATTCACCTTTGACCACACCTCTGACTCAATTACCTCAGTCTCTTGCTTAGACTAAAGAAATTCTCGGTGGTTCTGAAGAGCGTCAAAAATTCTTCTGACCATCCCTGAAGAAATTCCAGCTGCACCAGCTGAAGAAATTGGGCAGCTAGTACAACATGAAGAAGCTGCCCCTACTACTGATGAAAATGACCAAGTTCAGCCTGAAGGCTCTGTTCCCTCTACTGACACAGAGACTGTCTCAACGGCCACTGCTTATGAAATTGCCAGAGCAGATGCAGCCGCAAGCCAGGATGACTCCACTGGATCACCCTATCCTGTTCTTGATGCTAGGAAGAAGATTGTGACAATTCAACCCAAATCCTTCCTTCCAAGGCAAACTGGATAGAAAACTGGTAAGAGGCCAACCTTCAAGGCTGAAGATTTCTATGCTGAGAATAATTTCTTCATCGGTGAATCTCCTTATGACTCAGCCCAGATCAGGCGAAAGTATTTCTGGACCAAGCCACAGCTAAACTATTATGCCTCTGTTCTGTGTGAGAAGAAAAAGGTATTTCCTCATCGCCACATTCCTCATGCGGATATGGAGTCCATCAGATGCTTCACCCCTATTCTTCAAAGTTTATAGGAAGCGGGCATTTTCAGTTTCTATTCAGAAATTTGTGACTGGAATGAGGAAATAATCATCCAATTCTATGCAACACTTCACATCTCTGGAGATCCAGACGATTATACCACCTGGGTGCTAGATTAGATGACAGAGACCACGCACTACAAGGCACTAGCAATGGAATTGCTTCGGTGCACTTCTCTTCAATTTCCTCGCGATGACTCTGCTAAGCCGTTTGGGGCTGATCCTCTTAAGGATGAAATGATGCAATCTCTGATGAAGCCTGTATCTCCCTCTGCTGATCCTGAGGCATCAAAGTTTTTGGTGAAGAATTTGCCCTATGCAACTCAAACCATTTATCGCATTTTGGCCAAGTCCCTCTGCCCCATCGAAGGCTACAACTCAGACACTGACGAAGTTGTGGGCATCATGAAGAATGTGCTATTCAGCATCTGTCATTTGGTCCCGTTTGACGCTTATGACTTCTTCATCAGAAACTTGGCGAATGCTGCACAAACACCATTTGAGTTGAAGCCATATGCTCCATGGATCATGAGATTCATCAGGATATGCTCGATCGTCAACTATCTACCTGAGAAGCGCAATCACTTAAGCTTCATGCCACCCATGGAAATCATCCCAAGCACAATTGCTTCAGTTTCGGGCAAGGGCAAGGCTGTTGTTGTTGAAGGTCTTCGTCCCTTGGATGGGCAATTTCGTCAACCAGCCTCTCAGTCAACCAGTGAAGAACACACCTTGGAGAACACAAGAGCTGATTCTTCATAGCAAAATCTTCAAGCTGAAGCTCCTCGTGTGATGACTGACAGAGAGCTGCTTATCAGTTTGCATCAGAAAGTTGATAGAAACCACAACATGTTAGGCGTCAATTTGCATCAATTCTTCATAATATGACAGTGACGCAAAACTCAGTGAAGAAGAACCACTACTATGCCCATGAGATCTTTGACCGCACCTGGGCCATCCTCTCGCACCTCAAGACTACTGAAGAACTTCAGGAGATGGGATTTTAGCAAGACTTCGATTGGTCGATTCCGCCCAAGAAGAAGTTCAAGAAATGCTCAGTTCCTCAGCTTGTGCCTGAATCACTTTCCTCATCACGAGCTATTGATGAATTTGAGAACCTTGAGGACACTGCTACAGGCCCCTCTGTTGCACGCGACCCCAACAACGACGTCGGCGCTCCTCCACCTTCTTCAAGATGATATTCTTCAGGGCGCTAGTTATCTATTTTGTCTCCTTTTGGTCATTTGATGACAAAGGGGGAGAAATTTGAGTTAGTCTTCAAGCGGGTCTTTATATATGGATTTTTTTGTTAAGTTGCAACTCTCGTTCTTCTGGTGGTTTATTTGCATTGAGTTGTAAACTTAAGTCCGATGGTGGTCTGATGCTTTTGAACTACTTTCTGCATGCTTTACCTTCAAGATTATATCTATGCATGCATGCTGAATTTCGTTAGACACCATTTTTCATCATGCATTGCAATTTCTTCATATTATTTATTCAATGCACTATTGGATTCCAAGATATAGGGGGAGATCTCCATAATTTCATCCTGCCATGTGCATTTGCAATCCAAAGCAAATTCCTCAATATGCACATCTTCAGGGGGAGTTCCTCTATATCCTGCAATCAAAATCTTCATACTCAGTACTTACACTTACTATTATTCATCCCGTTGAAAACTTAACCAATTTGTCATCAATCACCAAAAAAAGGGAGATTGTAAGTGCATCTAGTACCCCCTTAGTGGTTTTGGAGTATTGAAGACAAATGGGTTAAGGGACTAATGTGTATACTAGTGTACACATGAGATACAGTCCCTGAAGATTTGGTTTAGCCGATAAAAGATGACCCCTAAAAATGTATTTCTTCATTGAATAATTTGGTGCGTCCTTTGAAGAAATTGATGTGAAGAATTGGAAGCTTGAAGACATTGTTTTCATAGTTTCTTTCTTCTTTATTTTGTGTCATAGGAAACACTGTACTGCTAAAGGGGGTCTAGGTGATACATAGGCGTATTTCCGAAGTGATGCTCATAACCAAAACATACCTATTTCTTCGAGTGAAGACTTTGGAAATCTCTTGCATTGCAGTTGAGTTCTTCAGCGACAAAGACGAAGTTCTTCTATTCATTGACAAAATTGGTCTGACTGAAGAGTTAGGATTTCGCCAGTGCGATTTGCCTACATAGTAAGGAAACCGAGAGTTCCGATGAATTCTTCATTCCGACCGTTGCTGCATGAGTGCCAGCTGTAGAGTGGATCCTTATCCTGACAACGGTTGTGTCCAAAGGGCATTTATGTCTTATCATGTCGAGTTGCCCCTGGCTATAAATAGCCGCCCCCAACAACCAGTAGTTGGGTGGATACTCCAAGAGAGAGATTGACAAGTGTCATCTGAGAGCAACCCGTCCTCTAACAAACCTGAGAAAACCTAAGTGAGGAAAAACCAACCAGAGCCAAAGTGATTGAGCGTCACTAAAGAGATTATCCTGTGTGATCTGACGCTTATTACCTTTAAGACTGTCATTCTTCGAGACGGTTAGACGTCAAGTTCTGAGCACCCAAGAAGAATTTGTGAAGTGCCATAGAACGAGTCTGTGAAGGTTTTGGGGGTTTTTCAACTGACTAGACTTGCAACAAAAATAAAACAAAAACTTAAACAAAAACAAAAACAAAAACTTTAACAAAAACTCTAAACACAAAGACTAGGAACACTCAACTCCTCCCCGGCAACGGCGCCAGAAAAAGGCTTGATTACTTCCTTTAGTGATCCGGAAATGGAGCAGAAAGGATTCTCGCCTATTTCCCCAGAGGTGACCCTGAGTTATCGAACCCATGGGAGGAAGGCCCCCTTTAAGCTAGGGTCTATAGCAAACTTTTGTTAAAGAAACAATTCCAGCTTTTGACCGAATCAAAATCAAACAACCTTGAGTTGAACACTTATAATAAAAAGAGGTACGGGTATGAGGTCTTAATGCTTACAACCATGTATTTGTGTTGGGACCAAATATGATCTTAATTTGTGCACTGGAAGTCACCCATCGAGATGTGCTTGTTACGAACTGAAGTGGGGGATGTGTCCAAATTATGTCTTGACCGGCACGCGTCCTGCATCAAGAGTCAGTTGTCCAACCGAAGGCCCTATCCGTCTCGAGGGGTTGGCTCGATAATTAAGATTGCAATAATAGACAAGAGCTTTGGGCGTTTAATGACTACACCTCTTGAATCCCCAGAGATAGGATCCGTGTTACCGTACTAAATCCTTCTGTCACTGGTGTTCAGAATAACACTTCATGGTCTCCCTGCCCTTAGCCTCTCCGTGGCTCGCTCTCCATGATCCTGGGTACCTGCAGGGATGAAGAACGCAGACGAGACAAGAGACATCTATGGAACAATTTTATTTCACACATACGGGACGTTAATTCAAAGCACTTCCATTGATCCCCACAACAAATACAGAGCCTCAACCCATACCTTACCGAACTACTCACACATGGAGATCAGATCACACGAAGAACACATTGAAGAACACATCATGAAGATGGATTGTCGTGTGCGATGCACGATTACAAGTATGATCTAGTGGAAGGAGAACTATGGTGGTGATGGCACCTATGGAGATGGAAATGGCGGCGGCTAGGGTTGATGGAGATGGATGAGGATCACTCTGTTCTGGCTTCGCTCACGAATGTTCTATTGATATTTCGGCCTTGACCCCTTTATAAAAGTTGTTTAGGTGGACGAGAGGCCTCGGTTTCCATGCCATACGACCGCTCATGTGGGCGGTCACGGTCGCATGAAACATCGTCTTTTGCTCCATGGCTTCTGGTGCGCCTCCTCCTGATTTCTTCTATCTCCTCCTTCACTCCTGTCCATGTCCTCACTTGGTTTCCACTACAAAATCTACTCTATTCAGTGACAAAACATGAAATGTCGTCTAAAATCATTTTCTGTGATGGTCTACCGTCACGAGGTGTTTTCCTCCCGGGGCAGCACCCTTGGCAACTTTGGCGACGTTCTGGCCTGATTTTGGGCGACGGTATTGGGCATCACTAGGCATGTCCATTTTCAGGGACGGTTTGTAGTGTCACAGAAAATGTTGAACAAAACAATGTCTTGAAATATAATAAGATAAATAACTGATTGTTTTTTAAGCTGACTAATCTAGTGTTGAAAGTCTATGTAGATATTTTCTGAAAGTAGCCAATCTACTTTCTGATACTATTCGTGAAAATTTTGGCGAACCCCTACACTATCTAATTTAAAATGGGCAAAAAAATGTGTGCTTCCTGTGGCTCAAACGCAGGAAGTGGAGCACGCAGTACATACTACATTGCCAGTACGGCGTTGGTCAGTTATTGATCAAACTGCCGGTACTTGTTTACTTATAGGATGTCTAGCAGAGTCTACCGGTCCGCGTGGCTCATCTCATCACCTGACGAAGGCAGACCCACGTTTCAGTGCTGCAGCATGTCAATTAATGGCGGCCGGCGCGTGCCAACTGCCATCGGCCATTGACGCCACTTTTCTCCTCCGCCCGCCAACTTTTGCCGCCACTTTTTCCCGCCCGCGGCTATAAGAAGACCCTCGCCATGACCAAACAGCTCATCCTCTATCCTCACAGACTCCACATCCCTCCACATTGCCATGGTCGAATAGATGACCGCCTCCATGACCAGTTAGCTCATTCTCTTTCAGCCTCCCCCAACCCACTCCATTGTCATATCTGAATAACTCACCGTCGCCTTGATGCTTAGCATCCATGAGCAGCCAGTCTTGGCGCCGGTCTCGAAGGAGATGGTCTCGAAGGAGGATCTCTTTGCCATCTTGCTGCGTTGCCACGATAGAGCTAGCACTCATTGCTCTTTTTGGGCACCACCAGCTCGCCTGTTGCATTGCGTAATGGAGCCAAATGAGGTGCAGGGAATGCGTCATTTGGCTCTATTGAGCGGAGCAACATGCGCACTTGATGCGTGGATGAGGAGGCAACTCGTCACATGTGCATGCCCCATGTGCAGCATTCACCGTCGCCGTGGTGACAAGCACAACAACTAGTGCAGTCACTTCTTCAGGTTGGTAGATGGACGTCGTTACATCTTCGATGGGCCAAAAACTCTATTAGTCTTTCCGGCGATGTTCATTCGATGGGAATACTATTATAGTGTATGTGTGTATGCATGAACGTATGCGTCTGTACTATCTTAAAAAACCAGTGCAGTCAGTGTGGTAAAAAATTGTAGCAAAGTTTGTACGTGATGCTCAAGCTATTGTGTATAATTGTGAGAGTGCTTAATTTACTTTCTTATAATAATCCCAACAAAGTCTGACAGTGATCAGAGTATTTATCCATTAATGCAGCTCATATTCATGAAGTGCTTAAACATTTGCTCATTATATTTGTCAAACTACCGACAAAATAAGAAAACCTTAATTTTTTCATTTTTTTAGAAGGAAAGGGACCATGTCCCCAGTTCCATTTATATAAATGAAACCAAGCATTCAGTAACAACAAAACAAGCGCCCTTACAACAGAAGGTGCAGAAAAACAAAATTACGGTCTTATGGCAAAATGCCTAAAAGCGCTTTGGCCGCAGCCCAGAAGCAAATAGTCTAAAAAGGGGGAAAACTTATTACATCATTTTCACTAACAATACTCATTGAAGGGGGAATTTGGCTTTTTGCATCAGGCAACAAACATGTCGAGCGCACAGAGGGCTCTCGTGGCCTTCATCGGAGGTGTTGTTGCAGGCTGTGGAGACCATCTTGGTTCTAGTGTAGAGGCTGGGTTGTCCACCACGGCCCCTGCAGCAAGCTTGCCAGGAGTAGTGGGGGAGCCAAAGCCTCCTTTCTCAGCACCTGTGATCTTCAGCTTGTCCCAGTTCAGCCACTTTTGATGGCTTAGAAAACCTTTATACATACAAACATATCATACGTAAGTTAATATACATATACAAACACTAATGTTCTCTGGAATTAAGAAATGTAAAGAAGGGGATTCGTAGGCAAATGTAAGAAAATATATGATGCGATTGAGATTATTGTTTACTTGCAAGTGATTTATTGCTATTGCCGATTTATTATATTACTGTTGATTGCTTTGCACGGGATTTCTTTCTGCAGTAACGAGGATGTGGGGGTTGGTACACACAATTGCATGCATATTGAAAATGTGCTTCTCCACAATTGCATACATATTGGAACAAGAATTACACATTTTTAAAATACTTCATTATCCAAACAAGCAACATATTTGAAAGATGATGGTAATATGTAAATTGAAACATATGAGTTCCTTCTCCTCATTATTCGACGAGTTTTCTTGGTGCGTGGACTCTTCCCATGATGTTCGGAGAGCTCCTTCACCTATGCCTCACATTTGGTGAGGTGTTGATCGGCGCGTCGCCGACGCACCAGCGCGAACCCATTGGTCAAATAATCCAGCGCCCATAGGTATTCTTCCTCGCTGGCAGCGTACACCCGATCTTTGTACTTCCAGGCGTAGATGAGTCGCATGGACCCTTTGGCATTCATGGCCATCCGTTTGGCGTCTTCCTCCACCCTCTTGGCCTTTGCATGAGCATCCTGCCAAAGCTCCATTTCAATTTCTCTGTCAGCGGCTACATGCGCCTCCCAGGCCACCTGACGGGCGGCTCGCTCCTCCTCCTCGGCCTTCATGGTTGCTTCTCTCTCGGCGCGCACAGCTGGCGGCAATGCCTCCCACAGTGCGACCTCCATAAGTTTCCATAGCTGCTCCTCGGTCGGGACAGGTGCTCGGGCAGCATCATTGTCGGTGATTGGCTCGGCGTCCTGGGCTAATCCTCTGCTTTGTGTGGCGGCGCATCCTGCTTGGCTCGGCATGGGGACGCATCCTCCTTCGAACGGGGTGGCCGCTGATACGTCCAATTTGCATCATGATTACCTATTGTTATTTATAATGTATTTGATCATTATTTCACTTTATGATGCAACTCTTATGCCTTTTCTCTCTTAATTTGCAATATTTATATGAAGAGGCAGAATACCGACAGCTGGAATTCTGGACCTGAAATAGCTACAGCAGAGATACCTATCCTAGAAAGCTCCAATTGACTTGAAATTTCATGGAGATTTTTTATTGAATATATAAAAAATACTGGAGAAAAGAGATACTGGAGGGGACCCACCAGTTGCCCACAAGGCAACAAGGCGCGGCCCTGATGCCTCGTGGGGCCCCTGGCTGGCCTCTGGCCCCCTCCTTCTGCTATATAAGGTCTTTTGCCCTAAAAAAATAATGAGAAGATTTTTGAGACGAAGTGCCGCCGTCTCGAGGCGGAACCTGGGCAGGAGCTATTTTCCTCTCCGGCGGAGCGATTCCACCGGGGATACTTCCCTCCAGGAGGGGGAAATCGAAGCCATCGACATCACCAACGATCCTCTCATCGTGGGAGGACCAATCTTCATCAACATCTTCACCAGCACCATCTCATCTCAAACCCTAGTTCATCTCTTGTATTCAATCTTTGTCTCAAAACCTCATATTGGTACCTGTGGGTTGCTAGTAGTGTTGATTACATCTTGTAGTTGATGCTAGTTGGTTTATTTGGTGGAAGATTATATGTTCAGATCCTTAATGATATTCAATACCCCTCTGATCTTTGTAACACCCCTATGTAATGAGCACAGTGATCATCTGTTAATCATGCCAAGTCATCATCAATTACAATGCTTGATCACATTTGAATCATATCTCATTTCAAATTCCAGTTCAAATTGAAATTCCATTATGAGGTGAAAATAAAAGTTGTTCAAATTTGGAAACTAAATAGTTCATAATTTTGGAAATATTCCATAACTATTTATGTGCAGTAAAACAACATCACCTAAAAATCCTAGATGACTCTAACATCATGAAAACAGTGCCAACAACAACATTTTGACACTTTAAATGCAATACAAAATTCAGATGAAATTATTTTGCCCCCAAACTTTTTGAGGCAGTGCACAATATTCCTTACTATTTGTTTCCACCAGTTGCACATTTTTGCAAAGTCATCTGTTGGCTAAAAATAAATGCAAAAGCTACTGGAAAAGAAAACAGAAAAATAAAAAGGAAAAAGGCTTAAGCTACTGTGCACTCAAGCCTGTGGGCTACAGGCAGGCCCAGCCCACTCCCCGCTCGTCTCCCTCCTACTGCTCCTCCCTGAGCTGCTGTCGCCACGCGCGCACTCGCCACGCCTGGCCCCCCCTCTCCTCGCTCGACAGCGCGCTGCTACAGCGCCGCGGGCACCTACTAACCCGCGCCCCCTTTCCCCTGGCAAACCCTAGCCCGCAGTACCCCCTCTCCCTCGCTCTCTCCCTCCTCTCCCGAACGGCGCCATGGCCGCACCCCCGTGAAGCTCGCGGCCACCGAGCTCCATCCGCCTCTTCGACCTGTCCAGCGGGTGTGTCGTCGTCGTCCACGTCGCCTATGCCTTCTCATTCGAGCCGGGGTCCTCTGCAACGAGCACAACGAGCTCGTCTTCAACCTTCGGTTGCGGGTGGTCGCCGTTCGATTCGTCGCCTCCGAGCCGTCCCTGAGCTCGCTTTGCACCCCTACAGGCTCCCGGTGAGCCTCGGCTTCCTCCCCTTTCTCCCTCGCCGTCGCTTGCTTCCTCTAGCCACCGCCACCATAACCGTGCTCCGGCCGCCGCCATTGCTGCCATCACCGCGCTCCCGAGCACTTACGGCCTCGCCCGACCGCCCTGGCGTGCTCCTGGAGAGCCGTAGAACCCGCCTAGCTAGTTAGCTGCTCGCTAGCGCTGCGTATTGCCGTTTTCCGCGGATGCCCGAACTCCGGCGCCGCCCGTGGTGGTCGCCGTCGACGTTTCCGACCGCCTCGCGCACTGTGACCGCCACCGTTCGACGCAGGCGAGTCCTAGCTTTCGAATGAGGCTAGCCGCGCGTCAAACGGGCCTCTGTGGCCGAAACCCGAGCCCCTCCCGTGCGCCCCGCCGCGTTCGGGCTCGCCGGAGTTACTCCGGCCACCGGCGCTGGCGTGGCGCCCATGTGGCATGCCCTGGGTCACTGGCAGCAGGGTCCCGTGGGCCCAGTCGACCCAGTTGACCAGCTCAACGGTGCTGACTGGGCTCGCATAGTCACTGACTTGCGGGCCCCGCGCTGTTTAAACGTTTTTAATAATTAAATAAACTGCTAATTAATCTGTTAATTAAATCTATTAATTAAACAGTCACTGACAGTGGGTCCCACTAGCTAATTAGGTTAATTAGTTAGATTAATCTACTGTTAAAGTAATACAGTCTATGACAGAGGGGCCCCACCTGTCAGTTTGACCAGTCAATGGTCAAAGTTGACTGCTGACATCACCCTAACATCATGCTTACATCATATTACCTTCTCTTTCGAATTTATTAATTAAAACAATTCCAGAAAATGTTTAAATCTTTGAAAAATCATAGAAAATAAACCGTAGCTCGGATCGAAAAGTTTTCTACATGATAGTTGATCAGAAAAACGAGACGAACCTGAATATGCCATCCATGTAGCTGTCACATGCCCACAACTATGCAAAAATGGAACCTTCCCCTCCGGTTCATCTGTCTGACAGATGCCCGAAGCCGGGAAAATATCCCCAGATATTTCCCGCTCCGCCTGCAGCGTGTAGCATTGCATTAGGCCACCACCAGCACTGCATACTGCCATGCCATGCATCCGTGATTGCATGTATTTGCCTTTTATTTATTGTTTCTTCCCCCCTCTTCTCTCCGGTAGACCCCGAGACTGACGCTGCTGCCGAGTACGACTACGCCCCTGATGACCAGCCCCTTTCAGCAGAGCTTCCAGGCAAGCTAACCCCCCTTGATCATTCCAATATCGCCTATTCTTTCTCCCATGCTTGCATTAGAATTTGCTACTGTAATTGATTGCTCGTATTCTGATGCATAGCCTGTTTTTGTAACCTGCTATTGTTACTTTACCTGTCATCCTAAACTGCTTAGAATAGGTTGGTTAGTGATCCATCAGTGACCCCTCACCCTTGTCCCTGTTGCCCCGCTTTGTTACCAGTGCCTCGATCATGGTGATCGATAGGCTGAGACCAGCACATCACCGCACTCCCCCTAAGTTGTACAACTCTGCAGGGCTACTATCGAGTGCCGAGGGTGATACCTCGTATTGCACTCCTGATGATATCCCTGTAGTATAGCACATCGGTGGTGATTGCAGAGGGTGATTCCTCGCTCTTCCCTTCCCGATGATGACTCTGTCGTGCAACCCCTCAAGTGTGGACCATCGAGGGTGATTCCTCCTGGTTCTCCTTGACGGATTACATCGAGTAGGATTCCAACGAGGGTGATTCCTCGGATTCCCCCTTGATGAGATAAACACATGGTTACCATGACTTTTACTACAATTACTTGATAAAGTCGGGTCGGCCCCAAGGGGTACTCGCGAGTGATGTGGAATCGGGTTGACCATGAGGGTACCCGTGTGATGATTACGTGGCACGGCCGGGCATTCGTAGCCCTTGCCGTAATTCCACAAGACGGGGCGACGGGACCACAGATCGTGGATCACTGATTGTCACCGCGAGCTCCCAGAGCACTAACGGGTTAGGATATGTGATCTGAGTAGGCCTCTGGCCTTTCCGCACTAACCACCACGCGGGAATAAGTATGGGCAGTCGGCGTCGTACGATTCTTCTGAAAGCTCTCAGACGACAGGAATTGAGTGGCGCGCGCCGGGTTGGGCTGTGAAAGCCTGCGCTTGTATTAAGGGGGCTAGGTCTGCTCACCGGCCGCGTACGCAACGCGCAGGAGTGCAAAGGGCGATGGGCTCAAGACCCCTGAGCGCTTAGGAGGTAGACCGGCGTGCTGGCCTCTTTGTTGAGCCTAGGTAGGGCTGCGATGCGTCGATCAGCCGAGACCGGGCATGACCCGATAAAAGTGTGTCCGGCCTAAGTTAATCGAGCGTGTTGGGTAAGTTGGTGCACCCCTGCAGGGAAGTATATCTATTCGAATAGCCGTGTCCACGGTAACGGACGCTCAGAGAGTATCCCGATCTACTACAACTAGAACTGGATACTTGTGTTACTAAAATGATATGTTGGCTCCGGGATCGCTTTCTCGCAGGGAGTCGAGGAAGGATATCTGGGCGTTGTTACTACTTACTTGCTACTTTTTAATATGCTAATCTGCACTCTTCTAATGCTGCGAGACTCTGAAGATGCTAGTCTTCGATAGGCTAGGCCTTTCTCTCTATTCTGGCATTTCTACAGTCTAGTCCATAGATACAGCCCCTTTCTTTGATACTGGTGCATAATTAGTATAGTTCTGATGTAAGTCTTGCGAGTACTTTGGATGAGTACTCACGGTTGCTTTGCTTCCCCCCTTTTTCCCCATACCCGATTACTGCAATCAGATGACGGAGCCCAGGAGCCAGCCGCTTCCGCCGACGACTACTACTACCCTACCGGTGGAGCCTACTACTACGTGGAGACCGACGACCAGGAGTAGTTTTGGAGGCTCCTAGGCAGGAGGCCTGCGCCTTTCGATCTAGTGTCGTTGTTTTGCTCAGCCTTCTTAAGGCAAACTTGTTTAACTTTTATGTCTATACTCAGATATTTTTGTTGCTTCCGCTGACGGTTGATCGCAAGCTTATGTATTCGAGCCCTCGAGGCCCCTGGCTTGTAATATAAAGCTTGTATGACTTTTATTTGTGTTTAGAGTTGTGTTGTGATATCTTCCCGTGAGTCCTTAGGCTTGATCGTGTGCATTTGCGTGTATGATTAGTGCACGATTAAGGAGGAAATCGATAAATCACTCCGCAAGGGTTTCATCCGCCCAAGTTCCTCTGCCTGGGGAGCACCTTTTCTCTTTGTCAAGAAGAAAGATGGTACAAACCGGTTAGTCCAAGATTACCGACCTATCAACCAGGCAACCATTCAGAACAAGTATCCGCTTCCTCGGATCAATGATCTGTATGATCAACTTGCTGGATCTTCAGTATTCTCTAAACTCGACTTGAGGTTGGGTTATCATCAGATCCGCGTCCGCGAAGAGGACATTACCAAGACCGCTTTCGTTACTCGCTATGGTTCATACGAGTACACCGTCATGTCCTTCGGTTTAACTAATGCTCCAACTACGTTCTCCTGACTGATGAATTATATCTTCATGGATTACCTCGACAAGTTTGTCATGGTTTATCTGGATGATATCCTGATATTTTCCAAGAATAAGGAAGAACATGCTGAACACCTTCGTCTTGTGCTGGAAAAGCTTTGAGAGCATCAGCTATATGCCAAGTATTCCAAGTGTGAATTCTGGTTATCTGAAGTGACCTACCTTGGCCATGTGATATCCAAAGATGGTATTGCTGTTAACCCAGAACGAGTTCAGGCTATTCTTGACTGGACTCCCCGAAGAATGTCAAGCAAGTCAGAAGTTTTCTCAGACTCGCAAGCTACTGCCGCCATTTTGTCAAGAACTGCTCAAAGATTGCCAAGCCTCTGACTAATCTGCTTCACAACGGCGTTACTTTTGAGTGGACAGATAAATGTCAGGAAAGTTTCTAGACCCTCAAGGGCAAGCTGACCTCCGCTCCAGTGCTTGCTCCTCCGGATTCTCGCAAGGACTTCGTGATTTATTGCGACGCCTCTCGTCAAGGATTAGGCTGTGTCCTAATGCAAGAGCGCAAGGTGATTGCTTATGCCTCGCGACAACTGCGTCCTCATGAAGAGAACTACCCAGTGCATGATCTTGAACTTGCTGCAGTGATATATACATTGAAGCTGTGGCGACATTACCTTCTCGGTAATCGTTGCGAAATCTACACTGACCATCAAAGTCTAAAGTATCTGTTTACTCAGCCGGATCTGAATCTCCGTCAACAGAGATGGATGGAAGCAATCACGGACTATGACTGCGGTATTTCATATACCCCTAGCAAGGCTAATGTAATGGCAGATGCTTTGAGTCACAAGTCTTATTGCAACAATCTCATGGTTCAGCGAGCACAACCCCGTCTTCATGAAGAACTTCGCAAGCTGAACCTTCATATTGTTCCTCAGGGTTCTCTTAATACCCTGGTTCTGCAGCCGAATCTTGAGAAAGCTGTTAAATCCGCGCAAGCAAAAGATGCTGAAGTTGATCTGATGAAAAGAGATCTTAACCTTGAAAAGTCCAGAGATTTCTCGCTTGCAGAAGATGGAACCTTGTACTTCAGAGATCGCATTGTGGTACCTCGGTTCGAGCTTATGACAGACAAAGTTATGAAGGAGACACATGATACCCCACTGTCTATTCATCCGGGTAGTACCAAGATGTATCATGATCTCTGTCAAAGGTACTGGTGGTCTAAAATGAAGCAAGACATTGCTCGCTATGTTGCCGAATGTGACGTTTGCCGTCGCGTTAAGGCAGAACATCAGAAGCCTGTTGGAATTCTGCAACCACTCCCTATTCCTGAATGGAAATGGGATAAGGTTCAAATGGATCTCATTACTGGTCTTCCCAGGTCACAAAAGGGTCATGATGCTATTCTTGTCGTCATCGATCAACTCTCCAAAGTTGCACACTTTCTGCCAGTCAAGTAGACGATCACTGCTAGTCAGTTAGCAGATTTGTATATCTCCAGAATTGTATCACTCCACGGTATTCCCAAGGAGATCAGTTTAGACCGAGGCAGCCTCTTCACCTCAAAGTTCTGGTGAGCAAGCTTATCTGCGTGTCACTCCTATGAAGGGCACTCATCGGTTTGGAATCAAGGGCAAGTTAGCTCCTCGCTATATTGGTCCTTTCCGCATTCTCGCCAGACGTGGACAGGTGGCTTATAAATTGGAATTGCCCCCGCAGTTCTATCACCTCCATGATGTCTTCCATGTGTCGCAACTTCGTCATTGCTTCAAGGATCCGCACCGTGCAGTGGATCATGAGATGCTCGAATTACAAGATGTCTCTCTTATGTAGAGCATCCGATCCACATCCTGGATCAAGCTGAACGTCGGACCCGTCAGAAGACAATCAAGTTTCTCAAAGTGCAGTGGTCCAATCATACTGAAGATGAAGCCACTTGGGAACGCGAGGATCGTCTTCGTGAAGAATACCCCGATCTTTTCCCTTCTACCTCCTGAATTCTCGGGACGAGAATTTCTTTTAGGGGAGGAGAATTGTAACACCCCTATGTAATGAGCACAGTGATCATCTGTTAATCATGCCAAGTCATCATCAATTACAATGCTTGATCACATTTGAATCATATCTCATTTCAAATTCCAATTCAAATTGAAATTCAATTATGAGGTGAAAATAAAAGTTGTTCAAATTTGGAAACTAAATAGTTCATAATTTTGGAAATATTCCATAACTATTTATGTTCAGGAAAACAACATCACCTAAAAAATCCTAGATGACTCTAACATCATGAAAATAGTGCCAACAACAAAATTTTGGCACTTTAAATGCAATACAAAATTCAGATGAAATTATTTTGCCCCCAAACTTTTTGAGGCAGTGCACAATATTCCTTACTATTTGTTTCCACCAGTTGCACATTTTGCAAAGTCATCTGTTGGCTAAAAATAAATGCAAAAGCTACTGGAAAAGAAAACAGAAAAAGAAAAAGGAAAAGGCCTAAGCTACTGTGCACTCAAGCCTGTGGGCTACAGGCAGGCCCAGCCCACTCCCCGCTCTTCTCCCCTCCTACTGCTCCTCCCCGAGCTGCTGTCGCCGCGCGCTCACTCGCCACGCCTGGCCCCCCCTCTCCTCGCTCGACAGCGCGCTGCTACAGTGCCGCGGGCGCCTACTAACCCGCGCCCCCTTTCCCCTGGCGAACCCTAGCCCGCAGTACCCCCTCTCCCTCGCTCTCTCCCTCCTCTCCCAAACGGCGCCATGGCCGCACCCCCGTGACACTCGCGGCCACCGAGCTCCATCCGCCTCTCCGACCTGTCCAGCGGGTGCGTCGTCGTCGTCCACGTCGCCTACGCCTTCTCATTCGAGCCGGGGTCCTCTGCAACGAGCACAACGAGCTCGTCTTCAACCTTCAGCTGCGGGTGCTCGCCGTTCGATTCGTCGCCTCCGAGCCGTCCCCGAGCTCGCTTTGCACCCCTATAGGCTCCCGGTGAGCCTCGGCTTCCTCCCCTTCCTCCCTCGCCGTCGCTTGCTTCCTCTAGCCGCCGCCACCGTAACCGTGCTCCGGCTGCCGCCATTGCTGCCATCACCGTGCTCCCAAGCCCTTACGGCCTCGCCCGACCGCCCTGGCGTGCTCCTGGAGAGCCGTAGAACCCGCCTAGCTAGTTAGCTGCTCGCTAGCGCTGCGTATCGCCATTTTCCGTGGATGCCCGAACTCCGGCACCGCGCGTGGTGGTCGCCGTCGACGTTTCCGACCACCTCGCGCACTGTGACCGCCACCGTTCGACGCGGGCGAGTCCTAGCTTTCGAATGAGCCTAGCCGCGCGTCAAACGAACCTCTATGGCCGAATCGCGAGCCCCTCCCGTGCGCTCCGCCGCGTTCGGGCTCACCGGAGTTACTCCGGCCACCGGCGCTGGCGTGGCATGCCCTGGGTCGCTGGCAGCTGGGTCCCGTGGGCCCAGTTGACCAGGTCAACGGTGCTGACTGGGCTCGCAGAGTCACTGACATGCGGGCCCCGCGCTGTTTAAACGTTTTTAATAATTAAATAAACTGCTAATTAATCTGTTAATTAAATCTATTAATTAAACAGTCACTGACAGTGGGTCCCATTAGCTAATTAGGTTAATTAGTTAGATTAATCTACTGTTAAAGTAATACAGTCTATGACAGAGGGGCCCCACCTGTCAGTTTGACCAGTCAATGGTCAAAGTTGACAGCTGACATCACCCTGACATCATGCTGATGTTATATTACCTTCTCTGTCGAATTTATTAATTAAAACAATTCCAGAAAATGTTTAAATCTTTGAAAAATCATAGAAAATAAACCGTAGCTCGGATCGAAAAGTTTTCTACATGAAAGTTGATTAGAAAAACGAGACGAACCCGAATATGCCCTCCATGTAGCTGTCACATGCCCACAACTATGCAAACATGGAACCTTCCCCTCCGGTTCATCTGTCTGACAGATGCCCGAAGCCGGGAAAATATCCCCAGATATTTCCCGCTCCGCCTGCAACGTGTAGCATTGCATTAGGCCACCACCAACACTGCATACTGCTATGCCATGCATCCGTGATTGCATTTGTTTGTCTTTTATTTATTGTTTCTTCCCCCCTCTTCTCTCCGGTAGACCCCGAGACTGACGCTGCTGCCGAGTACGACTACGCCCCTGACGACCAGCCCCTTTCAGCAGAGCTTCCAGGCAAGCAAACCCCCCTTGATCATTCCAATATCGCCTATTCTTTCTCTCCCATGCTTGCATTAGAATTTGCTACTATAATTGATTGCTCCTATTCTGATGCATAGCCTGTTTTTGTAACCTGCTATTGTTACTTTACCTGTCATCCTAAACTGCTTAGAATAGGTTGGTTAGTGATCCATCAGTGACCCCTCACCCTTGTCCCTGTTGCCCCGCTTTGTTACCAGTGCCTCGATCATGGTGATCGATGGGCTGAGACCAGCACATCACCGCACTCCCCCTAAGTTGTACAACTCTGCAGGGCTACTATCGAGTGCCGAGGAAGATACCTTGTATTGCACTCCTGACGATATCCCTATAGTATAGCACATCGGTGGTGATTGCAGAGGGTGATTCCTCGCTCTCCCCTTCTCGATGATGACTCTGTCGTGCAACCCCTCAAGTGTGGACCATCGAGGGTGATTCCTCCTGGTTCTCCTTGACGGATTACATCGAGTAGGATTCCAACGAGGGTGATTCCTCGGATTCCCCCTTGATGAGATAAACACACGGTTACCATGACTTTTACTACAGTTACTTGATAAAGTCGGGTCGGCCCCGAGGGGTACCCGCGAGTGATGTGGAAACAGGTTGACCATGAGGGTACCCGTGTGATGATTATGTGGCACGGCCGGGTATTCCTAGCCCTTGCCGTCAGTCCACAAGACGGGGCGACGGGACCATAGATCGTGGATCACTGATTGTCACCGTGAGCTCCCAGAGCACTAACAAGTTAGGATATGTGATCTGAGTAGGCCTCTGGCCTTTTCGCACTAACCACCACGCGGGAATAAGTATGGGCACTCGGCGTCGTACGATTCTTCCGAAAGCTCTTGTCGTGGGAAACGAACACCTATGGGATCGCTATCGAGCGGATCCCTTTACGGTTCGGCAAGGGGAGAGGATTGCACAAAGAGCAGAACTAACGAACAGCAGACGGGGGATTTACCCAGGTTCGGGCCGCACGGATGCGTAAAACCCTACTCCTGCTTTGATTGTATTATTTGTGGGTGTTCTTGGCCAAGTTCTGGGAGCTACAGTAGCAGCTACGCATGCAGAACGGGTCCAATCTCAGAAGTGCTCTCTCCTCTCAGAAGTGCCATCCCCCTCCCCTGTACGCCTCGGGCCTCCTTTTATATGAGTCAAAGGGGCTACCACAATGGCGTACGAGATAAGGCATGAGGTGGAAAGTAGCTACAGTGTTATCATACCTAACCCTGACGGCTTAGGAATAGCTCATTAAATGCACCGTGAGGTGTCCGTCGAGGTGTCCCTCAGCGTCTTGGGCTTGGAAAAGCTTTACAGGGGATGGGCAAAAGCAGCCATCCCATCAGCACCGCTTAAGCATCTCGTGGCCAGCATCGCACCACGTCACCATGAGGACAAGCCCTAAACGACAAGGCTGGCCGCTGCACTGGAGCGATAGCGCTGCACTGTGCAGAGCCTTGCCGGGGCTGAATCCTTGCCGGGCCCGGGGCTTGCCGGGACCGGGTCTTGCCGGGTGCGAGGCCTTGCCGGGCCTCCGCAACCCTTTGGCCTTCTGTCTTCTGGTCTGATCGTTGACTTGAACGTCTCCTTGGCATCTTAGTCTCGTGATTACTCCTAGCTATTCCCCGGCAAGGCTTGCCGCGGTACGGCTACAACTGCCCGTGCACAAGTAAGGGGTACTAAAAAGACCCATACTTTAGTACACCGACAGGAGCCCCCGGGCCTAGGCCATACACGGGTGCCAGGCCTATTGGGCTAGGCCCAAAACAGTGCACGAGCACGCATGGCAGGGAATAACCGCTCGCAATCATTATCTCTTTTACCACGCCCCTCCACTACGCGCATTAATCGCGCGAAGTGGGAGACGTGGGCGGAAACCCAGCTGCAAAAGCGGGCGGTAAAGAGCCTGCCTCGCGCCTTCCCCATAAAAAGGAAATCGCAGAGGGCACTGCTCATTTACCCCCTCCGCCTTTCCAATCTCAATCTCAGAGCCGTCGCCATCGTCTTCTTCCTCGCGCCCAAAGCAGAGCTCTTCTCCCTCCACCTGCCTCCACCGCGCTCTCGACGTCTTCAGCGCCCACCTCCATAGCCACCATGCCGCCCAAGCCGAGCAAGGGCAAGGCGGCGGAAGCGGCCGCCGCGGAGAGCAGGTTGGCGAAGATGCGGAAGGAACGTGCTGTCTTCCCCTCGACGCTTGACGCGGAGACCTTGAAGAAGAGGTACCAGTTCGCATGGGCGACTGAGACCACGGCGCATCCAGCCACCAAAGTGAGTGTAGCTTCTCGTAAGGCAGAGCCAGGAGATTATCCCTTCTTTGCCGATTACTTCTGGTGCGGCCTCTGTCCTCCGTACTCGGATTTCTTCGTAGATATCATGCTCACCTACGGCCTCCAGCTGCTAGATTTTACGCCGAATGCCGTGACTTGCATGTACGTCTTCGCGCAGCTTTGCGAGAATTTTGTTGGGGTCATCCCGAGCACTGCACTTTTCCGGCACTACTTCTACCCCCGCATCCAAAAGGGCGACGCCCTCTCCCCTGTACGCCTCGGGCCTCCTTTTATATGAGTCAAAGGGGCTACCACAATGGCGTACGAGATAAGGCATGAGGTGGAAAGCAGCTACAGTGTTATCATACCTAACCCTGACGGCTTAGGACAAGCTCATTAAATGCATCGTGAGGTGTCCGTCGAGGTGTCCCTCAACGTCTTGGGCTTGGAAAAGCTTTACAGGGGATGGGTAAAAGCAGCCATCCCATCAGCACCGCTTAAGCATCTCGTGGCCAGCATCGCACCACGTCACCATGAGGACAAGCCCTAAACGACAAGGCTGGCCGCTGCACTGGAGCGATAGCGCTGCACTGTGCAGAGCCTTGCTGGGGCTGAATCCTTGCCGGGCCCGGGGCTTGCCGGGACCGGGTCCTTGCCGGGCCCGGGGCTTGCCGGGACCGGGTCTTGCCGGGTGCGAGGCCTTGCCGGCAAGGGTCTTGCCGGGCCTCCGCAACCCTTTGGCCTTCTGTCTTCTGGTCTGATCGTTGACTTGAACGTCTCCTTGGCATCTTAGTCTCGTGATTACTCCTAGCTATTCCCCGGCAAGGCTTGCCGCGGTACGGCTACAACTGCCCGTGCACAAGTAAGGGGTACTAAAAAGACCCATACTTTAGTACACCGACAGCTCTCAGACGTCAGCAATTGAGTGGCGCGCGCCAGGATGGACTGTGAAAGCCTGCGCTTGTATTAAGGGTGCTAGGTCTGCTCACTGGCCGCGTACGCAACGCGCAGGAGTGCAAAGGGCGATGGGCTCAAGACCCCTGAGCACTTAGGAGGTAGACCGGCGTGCTGGCCTCTATGTTGGATCTAGGTAGGGCTACGACGTGTCGATAGTCCGAGGCCGGGCATCGACTGAGCAAGTGTGTCCGGCCAGAGTCATCGAACGTGTTGGGTAAGTTGGTGCACCCCTGCAGGGAAGTAAATCTATTCGAATAGCCGTGTCCACGGTAACAGGACGCTCGGAGAATTATATCTTCATGGATTACCTCGACAAGTTCGTCATGGTTTATCTGGATGATATCCTGATATTTTCCAAGAATAAGGAAGAACATGCTGAACACCTTCGTCTTGTGCTAGAAAAGCTTCGAGAGCATCAGCTATATGCCAAGTATTCCAAGTGTGAATTCTGGTTATTTGAAGTGACCTACCTTGGCCATGTGATATCCAAAGATGGTATTGCTGTTAACCCAGAACGAGTTCAGGCTATTCTTGACTGGACTCCCCGAAGAATGTCAAGCACGTCAGAAGTTTTCTCAGACTCGCAAGCTACTGCCGCCATTTTGTCAAGAACTGCTCAAAGATTGCCAAGCCTCTGACTAATCCGCTTCACAAAGGCATTACTTTTGAGTGGATAGATAAATGTCAGGAAAGTTTCCAGACCCTCAAGGACAAGTTGACCTCCGCTCCAGTGCTTGCTCCTCCGGATTCTCGCAAGGACTTAGTGATTTATTGTGACGCCTCTCGTCAAGGATTAGGTTGTGTCCTAATGCAAGAGCGCAAGGTGATTGCTTATGCCTCGCGACAACTGCGTCCTCATGAAGAGAACTACCCAGTGCATGATCTTGAACTTGCTGCAGTGATATATGCATTGAAGCTGTGGCGACATTACCTTCTCGGTAATCGTTGCGAATTCTACACTGACCATCAAAGTCTGAAGTATCTGTTTACTCAGCCGGATCTGAATCTCCGTCAACAGAGATGGATGGAAGCAATCATGGACTATGACTGCAGTATTTCATATACCCCTGGCAAGGCTAATGTAATGGTAGATGCTTTGAGTCACAAGTCTTATTGCAACAATCTCATGGTTCAGCGAGCACAACCCCGTCTCCATGAAGAACTTCGCAAGCTGAACCTTCATATTGTTCCTCAGGGTTCTCTTAATACCCTGGTTCTGCAGCCGAATCTTGAGAAAGCTGTTAAATTCGCGCAAGCAAAAGATGCTGAAGTTGATCTGATGAAAAGAGATCTTAACCTTGAAAAGTCCAGAGATTTCTCGCTTGCAGAAGATGGAACCTTGTACTTCAGAGATCGCATTGTGGTACCTCGGTTCGAGCTTATGACAGACAAAGTTATGAAGGAGGCACATGATACCCCACTGTCTATTCATCCGGGTAGTACCAAGATGTATCATGATCTCTGTCAAAGGTACTGGTGGTCTAAAATGAAGCAAGACATTGCTCGCTATGTTGCCGAATGTGACGTTTGCCGTCGCGTTAAGGCAGAACATCAAAAGCCTCCTGGAATTCTGCAACCACTCCCTATTCCTGAATGGAAATGGGATAAGGTTCAAATGGATCTCATTACTGGTCTTCCCAGGTCACAAAAGGGTCATGATGCTATTCTTGTCGTCATCGATCAACTCTCCAAAGTTGCACACTTTCTGCCAGTCAAGGAGACAATCACTGCTAGTTAGTTAGCAGATTTGTATATCTCCAGAATTGTATCACTCCACGGTATTCCCAAGGAGATCAGTTCAGACCGAGGCAGCCTCTTCACCTCAAAGTTCTGGGCAAGTTTCCAAGAAGCTATGGGAACTCATATAACCTGGAGTTCAGCTTATCACCCCCAGTCCCAAGGCCAAGTTGAACGAGTTAATCCAGTGCTTGAAGATATGCTGCGTGCTTGTGTCATTTCATTTGGCAAGAAGTGGGAGGAATCTTTCCCGTATGCTGAATTGTCGTACAACAACAGCTATCAAACTAGCTTGAAGATGGCTCCCTTCGAGGTACTTTATGGACGTAAGTGTCGAACCCCTCTGAATTGGTCATCGGTGGTGATTGCAGAGGGTGATTCCTCGCTCTCCCCTTCCCGATGATGACTCTGTCGTGCAACCCCTCAAGTGTGGACCATCGAGGGTGTTTCCTCCTGGTTCTCCTTGACGGATTACATCAAGTAGGATTCTAACGAGGGTGATTCTTCGGATTCCCCCTTGATGAGATAAACACACGGTTACCATGACTTTTACTACAATTACTTGATAAAGTCGGGTCGGCCCCGAGGGGTACCCGCGAGTGATGTGGAATCGGGTTGACCATGAGGGTACCCATGTGATGATTACGTGGCACGGCCGGGCATTGCTAGCCCTTGCCGTAAGTCCACAAGACGGGGCGACGGGACCACAGATCGTGGTTCACTGATTGTCACCGCGAGCTCCCAGAGCACTAACGGGTTAGGATATGTGATCTGAGTAGGCCTCTGGCCTTTTCGCACTAACCACCATGCGGGAATAAGTATGGGCACTCGACGTCGTACGATTCTTCCGAAAGCTCTCAGACGTCAGCAATTGAGTGGCGCGCGCCGGGTTGGACTGTGAAAACCTGTGCTTGTATTAAGGGGGCTAGGTCTGCTCACCGGCTGCGTACGCAACGCGCAGGAGTGCAAAGGGCGATGCGCTCAAGACCCCTGAGCGCTTAGGAGGTAGACCGGCGTGCTGGCCTCTCTATTGAGCCTAGGTAGGGCTGCGATGTGTCGATCAACCGAGACCGGGCATGACCCGATAAAAGTGTGTCCGTCCTAAGTTAATCGAGCGTGTTGGGTAAGTTGGTGCACCCCTGCAGGGAAGTATATCTATTCGAATAGCCGTGTCCACGGTAACGGACGTTCAGAGAGTATCCCGATCTACTACAACTAGAACTGGATACTTGTGTTACTAAAATGATATGTTGGCTCCGGGATCGCTTTCTCGCGGGGAGTCGAGGAAGGATCTCTGGGCGTTGTTACTACTTACTTGCTACTTTTTAATATGCTAATCTGCACTCTTCTAATTCTGCAAGACTCTGAAGATGCTAGTATTCGATAGGCTAGGCCTTTCTCTCTATTCTGGCATTTCTGCAGTCTAGTCCACAGATACAACCCCTTTCTTTGATACTGGTGCATAATTAGTATAGTTCTGATGTAAGTCTTGCGAGTACTTTGGATGAGTACTCACGGTTGCTTTGCTTCCCCCCTTTTTCCCCATACCCGATTACTGCGATCAGATGATGGAGCCCAGGAGCCAGCCGCTTCCGCCGACGACTACTACTACCCTACCGGTGGAGCCCACTACTATGTGGAGACCGACGACAAGGAGTAGTTTCGGAGGCTCCCAGGCAGGAGGCATGCGCCTTTCGATCCAGTGTCGTTGTTTTGCTTAGCCTTCTTAAGGCAAACTTGTTTAACTTTTATGTTTGTACTCAGATATTTTTGTTGCTTCTGCTGACGCTTGATCGCGAGTTTATGTATTCGAGCCTTCGAGGCCCCTGGCTTGTAATATAAAGCTTGTATGACTTTTATTTGTGTTTAGAGTTGTGTTGTGATATCTTCCCGTGAGTCCTTAGGCTTGATCGTGTGCATTTGCGTGTATGATTAGAGCACGATTAAGTCGGGGAAGTCACAATCTTGAACATGAATATGATTTGTGAGTAGTTACTTTTGTTCTTGAGGACATGGGAGAAGTCTTGTCATAAGTAATCATGTGAATTTGGTATTCGTTCGATATTTTGATGATATGTATGTTGTTGCTTCCTTTAGTGGTGTCGTGTGAACGTGGACTACATGACACTTCACCATCTTTGGGCCTAAGGGAAGGCATTGTGGAGTAGTAATTATATGATGGGTTGCTAGAGTGACAGAAGCTTAAACCCTAGTTTATGCGCTATTCCGTAAGGGGCTGATTTGGATCCATATGTTTCATGCTATGGTTAGATTTATCTTAATTCTTCTTTCATAGTTGCGGATGCTTGCGAGAGGGGGTAATCATAAGTGGGAGGCTTGTTCAAGTAAGAACAGCACCCAAGCACCGGTCCGCCCACATATCAAATTATCAAAGTAGCGAACACGAATCAAGCAAACATGATGAAAGTGACTAGATGAAATTCACATGCGTCCTCGAGAACGCTTTGCTTATTATAAGAGATCATTCCGGCTTGTCCTTTGCTATAAAAAGGATTGGGCCACCTTGCTGCACCTTTGTTACCGTTACTACTTGTTACTTGTTACGAATTACCTTGCTACCAAACTATCTGTTACCTACAATTTCAGTGCTTGAAGAGAATACCTTGCTGAAAACCGCTTGTCATTTCCTTCTGCTCCTCGTTGGGTTCGACACTCTTACCTACCGAAAGGACTACGATTGATCCCCTATACTTGTGGGTCTTCAAGACTCTTTTCTGGCGCCATTGCCGGGGAGTGAAGCGCCTTTGGTGAGTGGAATTTGGTAAGGAAACATTTATATTACGTGCTGAAATTTACTGTCACTTGTCACTATGGAAAGTAATCCTTTGAGGGGCTTCTTTGGGGTATGTTCACCTCGACCGGAAGCAATGAGAGTTGCCCCTCAACCTACTGAACCTACTGAAAATATTTATTATGAAATTCCTTCGGGTATGGTAGAGAAACTGCTAGCTAATCCTTATGCATGAGATGGAACGGTGCACCCTGATATGCACTTGATATATGTGGATGAAATTTGTGGATTGTTTAAACTTGTAGGTCTATCCGGAGATGGAGTTAAGATGAACGTATTCCCTTTATCTTTGGAGGGAAAGGCATTGACATGGTATAGGCTATGTGATGATACTGAAACATGGGATTGGAACCGGTTGAAGCTGGAATTTCACCAGAAATTTTATCCTATGCATTTGGTTCATCATGATCGGAATTATATATATAATTTTTGGCCTCGTGAAGGAGTAAGTATCGCTCAAGCTTGGGGGAGGCTTAAGTATATGTTGCATACATGACCCAATCACGAGCTCTCAAGAGAAATAATTATTCAAAACTTTTACGCTCGGCTTTCTCATAATGATCGATCCATTCTCGATACTTCTTCTAATGGTTCCTTTATTAAGAGGACTATTGAATTCAAATGGGATCTTCTGGAAAGAATTAAACGCAACTCTGAAGATTGGGAAATCGACAAAGGTAAAGAGTCAGGTATAAATCTTGAATTTGATTGTGTTAAATCTTTTATGGAAACTGATGCTTTTCATAAGTTTAGTACTAAATATGGACTTGACTCCAAGATAGTAGCTACCTTTTGTGAATCTTTTGCTGCTCATGTTGATCTCCCTAAGGAGAAATGGTTTAAATATCATCCACCTATTGAATTAAATGAAGAACCCGTTATTGTTAAAGAAGAAACAATTGTTTACAATGTTGGTTCAGTTGTGCCCACTGCTTATATTGAGTAACCTCCTTTCCCTGTTAGGATTAAGGAACATGCTAAAACTTCAACTGTGGTTAGCAAAAGTAATATAAGAACACCTAGTCCTTCTGAACAAATTAAGGTTGAACCTAATATTGCAATGGTTAAAGATCTTTTGATTGATGATATTGATGGGCATGTTATTTACTTTTGCGATGAGGCTGCTAGAATTGCTAAACCTGTTAGAAATGAACGAGATATGCTAGATAAGAACAAGCCTGTAGTTGGCATGCCTGTTGTTTCTGTTAAGATTGGAGATCATTGCTATCATGGTTTATGTGATATGGGTGCTAGTGTGAGTGCTATTCTGTTTTCTTTATATCAAGAAGTAATGAATGATATTGCACCTGTTGAGATTGAAGATATTGATGTTACTATTAAGCTTGCAAACAAAGATACTATTACACCACTTGGGATTGTTAGAGATGTTGAAGTCTTGTGTGGTAAGATCAAATACCCTACTGATTTCTTAGTACTTGGTTCACAACAAGATAATTTTTGTCCCATTATATTCGGTAGACCTTTCTTGAATACCATTAATGCTGAAGTTGATTGTGTTAAAGAAAAAGTTAGAGTTAAGTTTGGTGATATATCTCATGAATTTAATTTCTCTAAGTTTCGTAGACAACCTCATGATAAAGAATTACCCAATAAAGATGAAATTATAGGTCTTGCTTCTATTGCTGTGCCTCCTGCTGATCCTTTAGAACAATATTTGCTAGACCATGAGAATGATATGCATATGAATGAAAGAAATGAAATAGATGAGTTGTTCTTTAAGCAAGCACCTATATATCCTGTTATTATTAGTGCTAACCTTTCAGAGCATGAAGAAAATAGATTACTTAAAACTCTGAAGAAGCACCGTGCCGCTATTGGATATACTCTCGATGATCTTAAGGGCATTAGTCCCACTTTATGTCAGCATAAAATTCATATGGAGCCAGACGCTAAACCCGTTGTCGATCATCAAAGAAGGCTGAATCCTAAAATGAAGGATGTGGTAAGAACTGAAATATTAAAGCTTCTTGAAGCAGGTATAATTTATCCCATAGCTGATAGTAGATGGGTAAGTCCTGTTCATTGTGTTCCTAAGAAAGGAGGTATTACCGTTGTTCCTAATCATAAAAATGAACTCATTCCACAAAGAATTATAACTGGCTATAGGATGGTAATTGATTTCAAGAAATTAAATAAAGCTACTAGGAAAGATCATTACCCTTTGCCTTTTATTGATCAAATGTTAGAAAGATTATCTAAGCATACACACTTTTGCTTCCTAGATGGTTATTCCAGTTTCTCTCAAATACCTGTATCACCAGTAGATCAAGAGAAAACCACATTTACTTGTCCTTTTGGAACTTATGCTTATCGTCGTATGCCTTTTGGTTTATGTAATGCACCTGCTACCTTTCAAAGATGCATGACTGCTATATTCTCTGACTTTTGTGAAAAGATTGTTGAGGTTTTCATGGATGATTTTTTCGTTTACGGAACTTCTTTTGATGATTGCTTAAGCAACCTTGATCGAGTTTTGCAGAGATGTGAAGAAACTAATCTTGTCTTGAACTGGGAGAAGTGCCACTTTATGGTGAATGAAGGTATAGTCCTTGGGCATAAAATTTCTGAAAGAGGTATTGAAGTTGATAAAGCTAAAGTTGATGCTATTGAGAAAATGCCATGTCCTAAAGATATCAAAGGTATAAGAAGTTTCCTCGGTCATGCTGGTTTCTATAGAAGGTTTATAAAAGACTTCTCTAAAATTTCTAGGCCTCTTACTAATCTCTTGCAAAAAGATGTGCCATTTGTTTTTGATGATGATTGTGTAGAAGCCTTTGAAATACTTAAGAAAGCCTTAATTTCTGCACCTATTGTTCAACCACCTGATTGGAACCTACCTTTTGAAATTATGTGTGATGCTAGTGATTATGCCGTCGGTGCTATTCTAGGCCAAAGAGTTGATAAGAAATTGAATGTTATTCATTATGCTAGTAAAACTCTAAACAGTGCTCAAAGAAATTATGCTACAACTGAGAAGGAATTTTTAGCAGTTGTGTTTGCATGTGATAAATTCAGATCTTACATTGTTGATTCCAAAGTTACTATTCATACTGATCATGCTGCTATTAAATATCTTATGGAAAAGAAAGATGCTAAACCTAGACTTATTAGGTGGGTTCTGTTGCTACAAGAGTTTGATTTCCATATTATTGATAGAAAGGGAGCTGAGAATCCCGCAGCTGATAATTTGTCTAGAATGGAAAATGTTCTTGATGACCCACTTACTATTAATGATGATTTCCCTGATGAACAACTAGCTGTGATAAATGCTTCTCGTAATACTCCTTGGTATGCAGACTATGCTAATTACATTGTTGCTAAATATATACCACCTAGTTTCACATACCAACAAAAGAAAAAGTTCTTCTTTGATTTAAGACATTACTTTTGGGATGATCCACATTTATATAAAGAAGGAGTAGATCGTGTTATTAGACGTTGTGTACCTAAGCATGAACATGAACAAATCCTACGAAAGTGTCACTCCGAGGCATATGGAGGACACCATGCGGGAGACAGAACTACACACAAGGTAGTACAATCTGGTTTTTATTGGCCTACTCTTTTCAAAGATGCACGTAAGTTTGTCCTCTCTTGTGATGAATGTCAAAGAATTGGTAATGTTGGTAGACGTCAGGAAATGCCTATGAATTATTCACTTGTTATTGAACCATTTGATGTGTGGGGTTTTGATTATATGGGACCTTTTCCTAAATCCAATGGATACACTCATATTTTAGTTGCTGTTGATTACGTTACTAAGTGGGTAGAAGCTATTCCAACTAGTAGTGCTGATCATAACACTTCTATTAAAATGCTTAAAGAAGTTATATTCCTGAGGTTTGGAGTCCCTAGATATTTAATGACTGATGGTGGTTCACATTTTATTCATGGTGCTTTCCGTAAATTGCTTGCTAAATATGATGTTAACCATAGAATTGCATCTCCTTATCATCCTCAGTCTAATGGTCAAGTTGAATTAACTAATAGAGAAATAAAATTAATTTTGCAAAAGACCGTTAATAGATCTATAAAGAATTGGTCTAAGAAACTTGATGATGCACTATGGGCTTACAGAACTGCTTATAAAAATCCTATGGGTATGTCTCCATATAAAATGGTTTATGGAAAAGCATGTCATTTACCTCTTGAGTTAGAACATAAAGCATATTGGGCAATTAAAGAACTTAACTATGATTTCAAACTTGCCGGTGAAAAGAGGTTATTTGATATTAGCTCTCTAGATGAATGGAGAACACAAGCTTATGAAAATGCCAAGCTGTTTAAAGAAAAGGTTAAAAGATGGCATGCTAAAAGAATCCAAAAACAGGAATTTAAAGTAGGTGATCATGTTTTATTATACAATTCTCGTTTAAGATTTTTTGCGGGAAAACTTCTCTCTAAATGGGAAGGACCGTATATCATCGAAGAAGTTTATCGCTCCGGTGCCATCAAAATAAAAAACTCCAAAGGCAATAATCCAAGAGAGGTAAATGGACAAAGAATTAAGCATTATATCTCAGGTACTCCCATTAATGTTGAAACTAATATTATTAAGACAATGACACCGAAGGAACACATCAAAGAGTCCTTCCAGAATGCTCCAGAACCCTGAAAAGGGGTAGGTATGTGATACGGTAAGTAAACCGACTCCAAAAATTCCATAAAAATTATTTCTGTTCATTTTGGAATATTAGAAAAATTACAAAAATAAGAAACAGCCGAGGGGACCCACGAGTCACCCACAAGGCAACAGGGCGCGACCCCCCTGGGGCGTGCCGTGATGCCTTGTGGGCCCCTCGTGTGCCCTCCCCACTCCCTTTTTCTCTCAAATGCTTGTTTTGTAAGATAAAAATTCTTTATATATACTCACGGGTGTTTTGACCATCGCATCACAAGTTTCTCCTCTGTTCTTGTTTTGGGCTGTTTTTCTGACAGATCTAGATCCCCATGGCTCCCCGAAGACTCCGCACCAAGCACCGGATTGTGCAACCTTCGCCCGACAAGCGTCCTTTCAGCGAAGTCTATTATGAGTGGTCGTCTGGAGAGGAGGACACCGAGATGGAGGAAGGATCAGGAAAGTCCATGGAGGACCAGGTTCAGGGAAAAGAAGGGCCAGCCACATGCACGGGAGAAGCACTAAAAAGGGAAGATATATGGCAAAACCTTTATCAAAATCTCTCCCCATCTGAAATCGATACACTTAAGGTTTTTGAAGTAGTTTGTGCTCAGAAAACATCGCTTACCCATGAAGTTATTGTGTTAGAAGAGCAGAATCGTGCACTTCGGAGGATCAATGGCAATTTGGAGTACTTACTGAAGTTAAAGGACAAGCCTATCACCTCATCACCACCATCACCGAAGAAGGAGACTTGAGTACATGGGTATGGGCACCACCCTTGGCTTGTGCCAAGCTTGGGGGAGGTGCCCCGGTATCGTATCACCATCACTTTTTATCATCATTATCTATCTTAGCTCAATCCTTAGTTATTTCGTGATTTAGAAGCATAAAGTTTTAGTATGATCTAGTTTTGAGTGCTTGCTTTGTGGTCTATCTATCTATGTAATCGTGTGTGGAAGTTATATAATAAAGAGTAGTTTGAGTTGAGTGTTTTGCTTTTGTTGATCCAATCTTGGAAATAAAATAAAGAGAATAAAAAGTAAGATCATATGCTAATCCCATGGGGAGTGATGACTTCACATAAAAGAAGTATAATTGATAAAACTTGTTGGAAGTTGACAAACATAGTATTGGTCATTGTTGCAATTCATGAAATAGTAATAAAGGAAGAGAGGTCTCACATATAAATATACTATCTTGGACATCTTTTATGATTGTGAGCCCCCATTAAATATTCTATGTCAATTAGTCGATGTAGGACAAGGAAGACAACGTAATGAGTTATGTTTGCTTATATTCACATAGAAGTTATATTGTTTTGGATCCTCTAACATGTGGTGCTTGCCCCCTACCTTTTGCTAGCCAAAATTCTGTACTAAGTAGAGATACTACTTGTGCATCCAAAAACCCTTAAACCCAGTTTCATGCCATAAGAGTCCACCATATCTACCTATGGATTGAATAAGATCCTTCAAGTAAGTTGTCATCAGTGCAAAAGCAATAAAAATTGCTCCTAAATATGTATGAACTTTTATTGCAAGGGAAAATAAGCTTTGTACGATCTTGTGATGGTGGAGAAATAAAAGCGACAGACTGCATAATAAAGGTCGCTATCACAAGGGGCAATATAAAGTGACGTTCCTTTGCATTAAGAGTTTGCACGTCCAAAAACAAAAAGCGCATGACAACCTATGCTTCCCTCTGCGAAGGGCCTATCTTTTACTTTATGTATTTACTTTTATGCAAGAGTCAATAGTGTTCTCCTCTATTCCGTTTTTATTTTTCTCTCTTGGCAAGCATCATGTGGTGGGGATAGATCCAGGCATATATATCCAGTTGGATGTAGGTGATCATGAGTTATTATTGTTGACATTATCCTTGAGGTAAATACATTGGGAGGCGAAATTATAAGCCCCTATCTTTCTATGTGTCTGACTGAAACTTTTGCTCCATAAGTATGTCGTGAGTGTCAGCAATCATAGAAGACTAAATGATAGTTGAGTATGTGAACTTGCTAAACAAAGCTCTTACATAGACTCTTTCTGATAATATGATGAATTGCAATTGCTTCAGTGACTAAGATCATAGTTTGTTAGTTTTCAATTTGGTTTATGGTTCATACTTTAACTTGTGATTGAATTGTTACTTTTTCATGAGAAGTTTTATGATTATATATTGCTGTTATAATAAAGATCATGATGCCTTCATGTTCGTATTTTATTTTTATCGACACCTCTCTCTCTAAACATGTGGTCATGATTATCGATTTCGGCTTTCGCTTGAGGACAAGCGAGGTCTAAGCTTGGGGGAGTTGATACGTCCAATTTGCATCATGATTACCTACTATTATTTATAATGTATTTGATCATTATTTCACTTTATGATGCAACTCTTCTGCCTTTTCTCTCTTAATTTGCAAGATTTATATGAAGAGGGAGAATATCGGCAGCTGGAATTCTGGACCTGAAATAGCTACAACAGAGATACCTATCCTACAGAGCTCCAATTGACTTGAAATTTCACGGAGATTTTTTATTGAATATATAAAAAATACTGGAGAAAAGAGATACTGGAGGGGACCCACCAGTTGCCAACAAGGCAACAGGGCGCGCCCCTTGGGCGCGCCCTGATGCCTTGTGGGGCCCCTAGCTAGCCTCTGGCCCCCTCCTTCTGCTATATAAGGTCTTTTGCCCTAAAAAAATTAATGAGAAGATTTTTGGGACGAAGCGCCGCCGTCTCGAGGCGGAACCTGGGCAGGAGCTATTTTCCTCTCCGGCGGAGCGATTCCGCCGGGGATACTTCCCTCCGGGGTGGGGCAATCGAAGCCATCGACATCACCAATGATCCTCTCATCGTGGGAGGACCAATCTTCATCAACATGTTCACCAGCACCATCTCATCTCAAACCCTAGTTCATCTTTTGTATTCAATCTTTGTCTCAAAACCTCAGATTGGTACCTATGGGTTGCTAGTAGTGTTGATTACATCTTGTAGTTGATGCTAGTTGGTTTATTTGGTGGAAGATTATATGTTCAGATCCTTAATGATATTCAATACCCCTCTGATCTTGAACATGAATATGATTTGTGAGTAGTTACTTTTGTTCTTGAGGACATGGGAGAAGTCTTGTCATAAGTAATCATGTGAATTTGGTATTCGTTCGATATTTTGATGATATGTATGTTGTTGCTTCCTTTAGTGGTGTCGTGTGAACGTCGACTACATGACACTTCACTATCTTTGGGCCTACGGGAAGATATTGTGGAGTAGTAATTAGATGATGGGTTGCTAGAGTGACAGAAGCTTAAACCCTAGTTTATGCGCTATTCCGTAAGGGGCTGATTTGGATCCATATGTTTCATGCTATGGTTAGATTTATCTTAATTCTTCTTTCATAGTTGCGGATGCTTGCGAGAGGGGGTAATCATAAGTGGGAGTCTTGTTCAAGTAAGAACAACACCCAAGCACCGGTCCACCCACATATCAAATTATCAAAGTAGCGAACGCGAATCAAACAAACATGATGAAAGTGACTAGATGAAATTCCCATGTGTCCTCGAGAACGCTTTGCTTATTATAAGAGATCGTTCCGGCTTGTCCTTTGCTATAAAAAGGATTGGGCCACCTTGCTGCACCTTTGTTACCATTACTACTTGTTACTTGTTGTGAATTACCTTGCTACCAAACTATCTGTTACCTACAATTTCAGTGCTTGTAGAGAATACCTTGCTGAAAACCGCTTGTCATTTCCTTCTGCTCCTCGTTGGGTTCGACACTCTTACTTATCGAAAGGACTACGATTGATCCCCTATACTTGTGGGTCATCAGCCGCATCTGGCAGGATCCGACACCGCCATGGCAGGAACAGGGGGTTCGAAGGGAGGATGAGGGCGACCGCGAGGACTGGTAGGAGATGATTGTGACCGCTCTGCCCACCACCATGGGCGGCGCAATACTTATAGTCGGCCGGAATCTGGAAGGGCGCGAGAGTTCCAAGGAGACAGTTTTGGGAGATGATACACGCCGCGGGAATCTAGTATCTACTCCATTTTTGGTTTCACACCCGCATGCAACCTTTTCACATCTACTATTTACATTTTTTTCGACTGTCTAGCCGGAATTCCCGGTTTCTATAAGAAACTTCCGATTTTTCAGTACTTTTTCCATGAAACCAAAAAAATCCGTCGATCGTTCAAAAAAACATTTGTGAATCGACATGTCCTGTTTCAAATCAATTTATAACGAAACACATGACAACCCAGTTGATGATCATCCAGCATAAACAAAATGTGACATAACAAGACTTCATGACACCATGATATATGGTTTGTCTAATATCCTTTCAAATTCTTAAAGCGGAGTGCACAAGGCAGATGATTGATCACTACAAACTTTGTGGACTCACTAGTGCATAAATGTGGTACAACACATGACTAAGTTGGGATGGTAGTCTTATAAGGTGTTTCATAATTGGTGTATGTAGGGTGAGAATTAGTCGGGATCGTAACTTTGCAAGTTCAATTCTGGGGTCCATGAACCATTGATCACCAATGCTGAAAGAGATGATCCATGTCCCTTATTGTCCATGTGACATGGACAACATGGTAGATCAACCTTTTTAAAAGCACACATGAACAACACAGTTTCGTGAGCATTGGTCGAGATCGTGACTTAGCAAGTTCAAATGTGAGGTTCATAATCTTGATATGATCAACCTTTGTGTTGGATTCTTTTTTTTGGAAAAAGCACATTGAAAGCCTGAAGCCGAATGAATACAACGCACAAACGTGGTTCAACACATGACTAAGTGTGCAAATCATCTAGAGTGTGTTGCATACATCATGAAGAACCAATGCACACACAAGTTGGGATGGTAGTCATGGTTGGTGTTGCATAAAGATTGTGGCTTGTCAAGTTCAAATGTGAGGTTCATAATCTTGATATGACCAATGCTGCAAGACATGATCCATGTCCATTAGTGTCCATATCACATCCACAATGAAAAAGGTTTGTGCAGCGTAAACCTCTCCATTTTAATCATGTGTAACGCACACAACATAGGCGATCAAACTTTTTGAAAGCACACATCAACCAAATAGTTGCGACTCGTAGTGATACTTTTCGACCTCACTAATACAGTCACAATAAGACCCATCGACAAATTCCACTTTTCTATACCAACCTTTGTGTTGGATTCTTTTTATTTATGGAAAAAGCACATTGAAAGCCCGAAGATGAATGAATACAACGCACAAACATGGTTCAACACATGACTAAGTGTGCAAATCATCTAGAGTGTGTTGCATACATCATGAAGAACCAATGCACACACCAAGTTGGGATGGTAGTCACGGTAGGTGTTGCATAAAGATCGTGACTTGGCAAGTTGAAATGTGAAGTTCATAAACTTGAGATGACCATTGCACCAGTAAGAAATGATCCATGGCACGTCCGCAACGAAAGAGGTTCATCCATCGTCAACACAAACAACATGGTCGATCAAACATTTTGAAAGCACATTTTAACCCGAGTGATACGGTCACAATAAGACTAGTCACAATGGAAAAAAATTAGACCAATGTTTGTGTTAGACTCAAATTTTTCAGTTCCGTCCATTATTTCGTTTTCCACGCCCCCCGCCCCCGCCCCCCAATTTTTTCCCTTCCCACCTTATTTTCTAATGGTCCCGCTAAATTTTCCCCATCCCACCATCTAAATACCTCGTTACTTGTTCAGAACAACCCCTGCTCATAACTTCACACTTCCCCCTCGTCTCTATCTTCTCCTCCAGATCTCGATCCCTCCCGGCGATAGGTTTCCCTCCCCCGCACCAGCATACGACATGACGAAAGGTGATCACCGCCTTGCCATCGCCCGCAAGGAAATGCTACCAAGAACCCCAAGGTTTTTCTTAAAGGTAACAAATGTTTCCTCCTCCTTCCATACCCAAGGCCATCTAGATTGCTATGGTTCATTCATGTTGTTAGTTTTATCCTCATATATTCATGAATTCCATGTTTAATTCAATACAAAAAGAAATTTAGGGTTTTTATCAGGTTGTTTGTTGCGTGTGTTATAGATCTGATTGCATGTTGTTATTCTAATTGTGTTATAGACCTAAACCCGAGCTTTCCCGTCCATTAGAGGCTACGATGGAGTTTTTTTTAACTGCTCACGAGGAAAGCAGTCACAACCCTCTCCGCGCCGCCCCTCCCGCTCCCCCGCACAACATCGTATCCGCCGACGCCCAAATCCATCCCCTCATAGGCCCTCCCACCTCCGACGAATCTTCCAGTCGGCCAGAGCCGCCCCAAATGGCGGGATCCAACCCTCCTAGGAAGCCGCTGCCGATTCGTACGACAGATCCATGACACGGCACATAGTCGACCCGCCGCCGACGCGGCGACGACCCCCCATCGTGCTCCTTCGACTCTGACTCCGACCTACCGATGCCGCCGCCGCCGAAAAAGAAGTACCATAGCGTGCGGCAGCGGCCGTGGGGGACGTGGGTGTCAAAAATCAAATACACTGAAACAGGCGTCCGGTACTGGCTGGGCTCCCACCAATCGGTGGAGCTCGCGGCGAAGGCGTACGACATCAAGGCGGTGGCGCTGTACGGTTGCAAAGTGAAGCTCAACTTCCCAATCGGCACACGCAACGTGCCGACGCCTGATACGTCTCCAATGTATCTATAAGTTTTGATTGTTTCATGCTATTATATTATCAATCTTGGATGCTTTATATGCATTTTTATGCTATTTTATATCATTTTTTGGGACTAACCTATTAACTCAGTGTCTAGTGCCAGTTCCTGTTTTCTGCTTGTTTTTGGCTTTTCAGAAAATCAATACCAAACAAAGTCCAAATAAGAAAAAACTTTAAAATGATTTTTTCTGGACCAGAAGGGACCCTAGAAGCTTCGGAGCAGACCGGACGAGATACGAGAGAGCCACAAGCTCGAGGAGCGCGCCCAGGGGGGTAGGCACGCCCCCTGAGCTTGTGGGCCCCACACATCTCCGTTTGACCTAATTCCAAGCCTATAAATTCACATATATTCCCAAACCAACAGAGAGCCACCCGAAATAACTTTTCCGCCGCCACAAGCTTCTGTTCTTCCACGATCCCATCTGGAGGCCTTTTTCGGTAATCTGTCGGAAGGGGAATCGATCACGGAGGGCTTCTACATCAACCTTGCTGCCCTACCAATGATGTGTGAGTAGTTCACCATAGACCTATGGGTCCATAGCTAGTAGCTAGATAGCTTCTTCTCTCTCTTTGATCTTCAATACAATGTTCTCCTCGATCTTCTTGGAGGTCTATCCGATGTAATCTTCTTTTACAGTGTGTTTGTTGGGATCCGATGAATTGTGGGTTTATGATCAGATTATTCATTGAAAGTAATTAAGTCTTTTCTGAACTTTATTATGCATGATTATTATAGCTTTGTATTTCTCTCCTATATATCCATTTGGTTTGGCCAACTAGATTGATTTATCTTCAGCGGGAGAGGTGCTTTGTAGTGGGTTCAATCTTGCGGTGTCCTCACCCAGTGATAGAAGGGGACGGGATACGTATTGTATTGTTGCTACTAAGGATAAAATGATGTGGCTTATTCATATTGATTGAGTTTACTTTGTCTACATCATGTCATCTTGCTTAAAGTGTTACTCTGTTTGTCATGAACTTAATACCATAGATGCATGCTGGATAGCGGTCGATTGGTGGAGTAATAGTAGTAGATGCAGGCAGGAGTCGGTCTACTTGTCACAGACGTGATGCCTATATATGTGATCATTGCCATGAATACGTCATAACTATGCGCTTTTCTATCAATTGGCCAACAGTAATTTGTTCACCCACCGTATGCTATGTGTTCGAGAGAGAAGCCTCTAGTGAAAACTATGGCCCCCGGGTCTACTTTAAGTATATTAAAAAACCTAAAAATACCTTGCTGCACTTTATTTACTTTTCTTTTGTTTTGCAATTTACCTATCTACCTATACAAGATTTAATCCTTGCAAGTAACGAGTTCAAGGGGATTGACAACCCTCTTGCCCGCGTTGGGTGCAAGTATTTGCTTTTGTGTGTGTAGGTGTTGTTCACGAGGGTTTGCGTGATTCTCCTATTGGTTCGATAAACCTTGGTTCTCACTGACGGAAATACTTATCTCTACTATACTGCTTCTCCCCTCCTCTTCGGGGAAAATCCCAACGCAGCTCACAAGTAGCAACGCCCGCCGAAATCGACCACCGAGTGGTATCCCGACGCGAGGTACAGGAGAATCGGGAGGCATTCGATCAGCTCGAGGCGACGCGCGCAGACGAAGAGTACAAGGCCATCATTCGGTGGATGCATCCAGAGATCATCGCCGAGGAGCGCCGGCTACTAGAGCTGTGCCACAAGGGGGTTCACGATGCTGACGAGGCCAGGCCGTCCGGGAAGAGGTGGTCCGAGGGTAAGGTGATCGACCTTTCGTCGGACTAGTTTAATTTCACAATCAGCAATGTAGTTTGAACTAAATTATGCTATATATATTCGTGTTTGCAATGTAGTTTGAATTAAACTAAGCTATGAATGTTGAAATATTTGTCTATATAAGTGATAAGGGTTCATATAAGGGCCCTACATTTCAAGAGATTGGCCAGAGAGGCACTAATTTACTTCAGTTTTCATAGTTATTTGAAATTATGGTTATACTTTAATTCCTGATTAACAAGAAGGTCTATTTACATTCCTAAAGTCAATGTACTTATTTTTTTATTGTACTTCAGGCTCAAGGTTTTATTTTTGTTGATCCTTTCATCTTTCTAATCATATTCAGGCAAATTGACGGAGTACGAGAAGCTTGGAAATCAAACTATCAAGGAGAATGCAGCTCAACTATCGCAAAGGTAGCAGGAAAAAGGCCTAGAACCTGCTGGCTTTAGAGCTTATCCATTGTAAAGCATGGGTATTAGCATGGGGGCGAATGTAGTGTTGCAGGAAAAAGGGGATATCTCTTCAGATGAGGAAATTGAAGATACAGACAGTGTCAACAGTTCAGATACTGGAGTTGTCGCACTGAAATTGCATCATCTGTAGAGGACCCAAAATCTACATCTCCAGTACACTATTTTACAATTACTTACTAGTTGTGTGACATTGTTGTTTACGAACGTATGTCTTGTGAACTAAAATGTGTGAAGAATACACTTGTATACATGCAAGAAGTACGTGAAGCTCTCAAGAAGACCCTGCCACGCATTCTGGATGAAATTGAGGGTGCAAATATTTCCGTGGCAACGCTTCATCAATAGATTCAGTCCCCCAAGATTGCACTTAAAATCTTAGGCAAAGAACATGAAGTCGTCCACAAAGGCAACGAAGAGAATTTTTTTGCTTTAGAGAGGATTCTTCGAGATATTGGGGGAGCTCTTTGCTACATCACCAGGATGCTGTCACAATAATTCATTGCCCACAGCTGAAAAAAAACTACCATCATACCGGTGCATTCTTTGAAGGTGATGAAACTGCGTCCAAGTGTCTAATTTTATTTTGTGACTCTATGCTATGGTTGCCTATTGTAAAATCCCAGTCTGGGAGACAATTGTTATGTTTGCGATGTAGTCACTAGGCTGAATTTGCATTGTAATTCAAATTATGCACAGATTCATATTAGAATTCTTTAAAAAAAGTCAGTTTTGCATCAAATATGCCCGCCATTTGCAATACGTAAAACAAATTGACCGCGCCTACAAACTGTGACGGTTATGGACGCTGCCACAATCATATGGACCCACATGTAAGAAGCCACGTCACCCACGAATGGACCCGCTTGGTAGCATCCATGTCAGCACTACAATGGGCCCACATGTGAGAATCTTTGACCGGTTAAACGAGATATCGTCACATAAAAAACAATGCCTGGTCCCACATGTAGGCAGCCACGTCAACCTCTTCTGGGCAGGTGACATTCTGGGCCGTCACCGAAAACGGCCATCAGTGACAATTTTGGGTTCGTCACCTAAGATGCGATTTTGCGTGACGGAGGAAGTGGTACCATCAAGATTTATTTTTATGACGGCGCTTCGGTGACGGTGGGGGTGACGGCCGGAAAACATCATTGTGGCATTTTTCGTCACGAAAAACGGTTTTATGTGACACAAGTGAAACGTCGCAAAATAGAGCAAATTTTGTAGTGTTCGTCCATATTTAGCCCATTTCCCGTGGAAACACAATAAAGCGAGGATTTGTGGAATCCTGTGCATTCATTAGTCATTAGTGGCAATATCGTAGCGAATATCTCAGTTTAATTGAAATATCTCGATTTAAACAAAGGGTAGATGTTGGGGATATTTCCCAGCATGTAGACCCGACAGGATGATAACCTGGCCATAGAGCAGACTCAGCGGGTCATCTCACTGCAGGGCTAAAGGATTCTTGGCGGGCCGGCTTGATGGAGGCCTAGTGGGAAAGGCCGGCTCAGGTTGTGGGCCGGCTCAAGAAGAAGATGCTTGGCTTCAGGGTTGCCTTGGAGATCAAGTAGACTTAGAGTAGGAGACGGGTCAGGTTTACGACCCGGACTCTCATGTAAATCTAGGGTTCCACCTGTATATATAAAGGGGAGCACCTAGGCGAAAAGACTAAGTTGCAATCCATCGAAAGCTAGGTTAGCGAATCCGCATACTTGTAATCGAGATCCACAGCAATATAATCAAGGAGGACATAGGCTTTTACCTCCACTGTGAGGGGCCGAACCTGGGTAACTCCGTGTCTTCTCGTTCCCGATCAACCCCGTTAAGCTTCCACACTTGTGCGATGGCCTCATCTCCAAGTCCTTTCACAAGGGCATCTGCCGTGTCAAAACCACGACAGTTGGCGCCCACCGTGGGGCCTACGCACGGTGGAGTTGAGTTCTTAGCGGGATCTCTCCCAGGGTTCGGGAAGTACGCGGTTGGCCTGATGACAAAGAGCCGCCGCGGGAAGTTCTACATCGATGATTCGTACTGGGGCCCCGACGCCGACTCAATTGAGTACGGGTACCGGGCCCCCTTCGGCAAAATCCACACCTTCATCGGCGTGGTCGACGAGTCGGCCGCCGGGTTGGAGAGCATCGCCGGTGTCGAGTCGGCGTGCCGCGCTGGTCCGAGCCAGGCGAGACCCGATCCGCCTCAAGCCGGCCAGAACCATGTCTTCGTAGGGTTCACCCAAGGGGTGGCCTTGTCGGAGAACTCCCTGTCTGGAGATGATACGCTCGTCCAATCTGACGGCGAGTCCTCAACGGGAGAAACCAAGTCGATCCGTCCTCTACATGATGGAAGGATCGGACACACTGACGACGTCTTTCCAGAAGACCCAGATCCGCCTCGTTTTGCGGCGGTATACATGGCGGGTAGGCAAGATCCGGTGCGTGACCCGGCTGATCCTGTGGCCGGGCAGAGCCTCACCCTTGCCGGCTCAGGAGGAGCCGGCTCTCAGAGAACTGGTGTGCAGGTGCTCACGGACTTGATGAATATGCTGACGGGCCTGCTGGCCGAGCCGGTTACTGTGGAGAATGCAGCGGCACGTAACGCGGAGATCACGAAGTGTCATGAGCAGATGGCCAAGATCCAAGAGGACATCAACGCGGAGAACACACGCATCACACAGGCGCAGACCCGGCTTGCCGAGGAGAGGCAGCGCTTGGATGAAGAGGCGCATTACCTAAGCCGCCGACAGGCCGAATCAGAACTTGTCCACCGGAGACGTCATCAAAGCCGGCTTTCGGTCGATCTTGAGCCGACTCAGTTGTTCACCACACCGCCGGTTCCGACGAACCCGGGGGCTGGAGTTGTTCCCCTGGGAGGACCACCTTTCCAACAGCCGGTGCAGCAAAGGGAGCCGGCCCAGCATCGCACGCCGGATCAGCAACATCAGCCGCCGTCTCACCGGTTCCAGACCCCAATTGGACACTACTCCAACCCGGTCGATAACGTGCTGGCGGCAACCCACAACTTGGCGGCGATTCCGATCGAGGGGGACGTTCCGATTCAGGCGGAGGCCAGGAATGCTATTGCGATGCTTAAGACAACAGTAGTGCAGCAGGCCAACTACTCGCATAGCCAGCACCGTCTTCACTCAACCCCTCACCAGAGCCGTACCAGGAGCCAGCGTCCAGAGTCACTGGCGGTTTCCAGCAGCGCACATCGCAGAAGAGCCGCCCCACCGTTGGCGGATCAACACCAACCCAGAATCCCAAATGCACAAGACATTGTGGATGCCGCTCGGGCTCTCTGAGCGTTGGAGGAAAACACGTGCATAGTGTATAACTCGCCTGTGAACGTCAACCCGCCGATGGCACACGACCCGCCGACGGCACACGACCTGCCCACCGCAACCCAGACAGCCGGCCGGACTGGGGGCTTATTGAGCCGCATGATCGGAACTCCTTGTTTAGTACCAGCGCTGCGAGAAGCGCGCATACCCCCGGATTTCAAAGGTCCTCGCAAGGTTCCTAATTACACAGCGAATCTGGAGCCCACCGAGTGGATCGAGAGTTACGAGCTGGCAATGGGTTTATTGGGCACAAGTGAGGCAGTGTGTGCGCGTTATCTACCTCTCATGTTGGAAGGCCCCGCTCGCACTTGGTTAAAAAACCTACCAGCGAATTCTATCAACACTTGGCAGGAGCTGAAGGAGCGCTTCATCAAGAATTTTTAGGGTACATGTAAAAGGCCAACCACCATTGTTGATCTGGAGCGTTGCGTTCAGCGCGAGGATGATTTGGCGCACCATTGGGCTCGCCGGGTTGCGGAGGTTATACACAGTTCCGACAGTATCTCGGTGGCTCAGGCAGTGCTTGTTCTGGAACAAACATGCAAATTCCAGCCACTGGTCCAAAAACTAGGGTGACTTAAGAGAAAGGCCCAAGACATGGGTGATCTCATGGTTGTCTTAACCTGATATGCGGAGTCTGACAATACTAAAGATCTGCCGTTTGATGAGGAAAAAGCCGGTAAAGACAAGAAAGGCGGTGGCAAGGGCCACCAGCAGAACAATAGTAATGGGCAGAACAACAACGGCGGTAAACGAAAAGGTTATGACGGTAGCTCCGATCTGGTGGCAAACACAAATGCAGGGAACAAAAGTCAGCGTCAGAACGATGGTTCTAGGAGGCAGTCCTCTGGTAATCGCCCTCTCAGCTACGAGGAGGCTCTCAAGGGTCCATGTCCGAAGCATAGCTACAACGGCAAGCCATCTAGCCACTCCTGGGAAAACTGCTACATCATGCAGGAATTTTCCAGACGAGTCTCCCAGAACCATCATAACGGGGGTGGCAACGGCGGACAACCCGGCAATCAGGGACCCGGCTTCTCTGGGGCCGGCTCACAAGGGCCCTTCACAGGTCCTGGTTTCCACGGGAACAGTGGCCAGGGCAGCGGGTTTCAGGGGGCTGGTAATACTGGACGCGGCAATCAGCGGAACAACCAGGGAAATCAGCACCAAGCCGGTGCGACAGGGTTTCAGAGTAACCCGAAACAGTTAAATAGTGGACAGTATCATGTTTTCACCACTAGCACCTGCAAACGGGATCGGAAGGTGCAACGACGAGCCGCCCACACGGTTGAGCCGACAACCCCTTATTATCTCAATTGGTCCGAACAGTCGGTTACCTAGAGCAGGGCGGATCATCCAGTCCTCCTCGATCACCCGGGTCACCTGGCGTTGGTAGTGGCACCTCAAGTCGGCGGTTACACATTAACAAAAGTACTCATGGACGGAGGTAGCAGCATCAATATTCTGTACTATGACACGTTCAGACGGATGAATCTATCTGATAAACAGCTGACCCCTTCCTCTACAGTCTTTCACGGCATCGTTCTTGGCAAGTCAGCTTATCCCATAGGAAGAATATCCCTCGAGGTGGCCTTCGGCTCAGAGGATAACTGGCGTTCTAAGTTTCTGTCCTTTGAGGTGGTTAAGCTTAAAAGCCCATACCACGCTTTATTCGGCTGGCCGGCTTATGCGCGATTCATGGCACGGCCGTGCTATGTTTACCTGAAAATGAAGATGCCAGGACCAAGGGGAACCATCACAGTTGAAGGCAACCGGAAGATTGCGCTCGAGTGCGAGGAAGGAGATGCAGCATATGCCGAGATGGCTTGCGCTGCAGAAGAATTGCGATATTATAAGGACAATGTTGACCCGTCTGACAGGACCCCCCTAAAGAAGCCCACAACGGAGTCAGACCCTTTGCTCAAGTTTAAATCGGCCAGGGACACCAAGCAAGTTGATTTCACCCCGGGCAGATCTTTTGAGCAGTTCACTATAGGGGCCAATATGGACCCCAAATAGGAAAGCACGCTCATCGAGTTCATCCGTGAGAACCGGGACATCTTTGCATGGAAGCCTTCTGACATGCTGGTGTACCGTGAGAACTCGCTAAGCACTCCCTCAATGTGGATCCCAAGTTTAAGCCAGTTCGCCAGTATCTCCGTCGCTTTAATGAGGAGAGGCGGAAAGCTATTGGTGAAGAAGTGGCCCGGCTCCTAGCTGCCGGGTTCATCGTGGAAATCTTCCATCCTGAATGGCTAGCTAACCCAGTACTTGTTCTGAAGAAAAACGGGACTTGGCAGATGTGTGTTGATTACACAGATCTAAATAAGGCTTGTCCTAGTGACCCCTTTGCCTTGCCCCGTATTGACCAGATCATCGATGCTACGGCGGGTTGTGAGTGTTTATGCTTCTTGGATGCTTACTCCGGTTATCATCAGATCAAAATGAAGCTGGAGGACCAGGAAAAGACGGCTTTCATCACACCCTTTGGGGCTTTCTGTTACACAACCATGCCGTTTGGCCTGAAGTGTGCACAGGCGACTTACTAGCGTTGTGTCCAGAGCTGCTTTCACAAACAGATCGGGCGGAACGTTCATGCTTATGTTGATGATATTGTGGTTAAGTCTCGAAAGAAAGAAACCCTGTTGGAGGATCTCAAGGAAACATTTGACAATCTCCGTGTCTACCAGATGAAGCTTAACCTGGAGAAGTGTGTTTTTGGTGTCCCTGCAGGAAAGCTTCTGGGATTTCTTGTTTCCGAGCATGGCATTGAAGCTAACCCGGAAAAAATCAAAGCAATCACGACCCAGGCTAAGCCGGCCAATCTAAATGCCCTGCAGAAGCTGGCTCGGCGGGTTGCGGCGCTGAGCCGGTTCATAAGCCGGCTTGGAGAGAAGGCAATTCCGCTGTATCAATTGCTTAAGAAATCGGATAACTTCGTCTGGAGTGATGCTGCAGATCAGGCTTTCGAGGCCCTCAAGAAGCAGTTGTCTGAGCCGCCGGTCCTTGCTGCCCCTCGTGAGAAGGAACCAATGTTGCTATATATTGCTGCCAATAACAAAGCAGTAAGCGTGGCAGTCATTGTAGAGCGCAAGGAGGACGGCAAGGAATATCCAGTTCAGCACCCCGTGTATTATATCAGTGAAGTGTTAACCGAGTCCAAGCAGCGATATCCACATTGGCAGAAACTGGTCTACGGAGTATTTATGGCTAGCCGCAAGCTGAAGCATTACTTCCATGAGCATTCGATAACTGTGGTCAGCTCAGCACCTCTTGGAGATATAATCCAGAACCGGGAGGCCACAGGCCGGGTTGCCAAGTGGGCCATTGAGCTCGGTCCGCATCATCTCAAATATGTGCCCCACACAGCAATCAAATCTCAGGCATTGGTAGATTTCATTAATGATTGGACAGAGTTACAGGCTCCCGAAGAGAAGCCCGACACAACATACTGGTCCATACACTTTGACGGCTCAAGGCAGCTTGAAGGCTCGGGGGCTGGAGTTGTGATTACTTCCCCACGAGGAGATAAGTTCTGTTATGTTTTAAGACTTATGTTCCCCTGTACTAACAATGCAGCAGAATATGAGGCTTTGCTTCATGGGCTTCGGATGGCCAAGGAGATGAACCAGAGCCGGGTCAGGTGTTTGGGCGACTCTAACTTGGTGGCCCAACAGGTTTCTGGTACATGGGATTCCAAGGATCCCCTTATGGCGGCTTATTGGCACGCGGTCACCAACATTGTTGGACACTTCAAAGGTTATGAAGTTGATCATATTGATCGTCGGCAGAACGAGGCGGCAGATGCACTCTCTCGCTTGGGTTCTCAGCACAAGCCGGTGCCACCCAATGTTTTCCTGGACGTTTTGCACAACCCGTCTATCAAGTTACCAACAGAGGAGGACTTGGCTATTCCTGACCCGAAGGCGGCGCTAGTGGCTGCTGTCCACGCTATACCTGATTGGACAGTCCCCTACTTGGCTTATCTAAGCCGGGGGGAACTTCCAACAGAGGAAATCCTTGCACGATAGATCATCAGACGATCTAAGTCTATGACTATCGTCAACGGCGAGTTGCATCAGCGCAATGTCACTAGTGTTTTTCAGCGTTGTGTTTCACCAGAGGAGGGCCGCGCTATTCTCAATGAGATTCACTCTGGCGATTGTGGTCACCACGCCGGCTCACGATCACTTGTGGCGAAAGCTTTTCGGCATGGGTTTTACTGGCTCACAGCTCATGCTGACGCAGAGGATATTATACGCAAGTGTGATGGTTGCCAGAAATATGCTCGCCAGGCTCATGTGCCGGCTCAAGAGTTGAGGATGATCCCGATAACTTGGCATTTTGCGGTCTGGCTCATATTATACACAAGTATCATCATGTAACATCCCCATGTAATATGCTCGCCAGGCTCATATTATACGCAAGTATCATCATGTAACATCCCCATGTAATAGCTACAGTGATCACCCTTTGATAATGCCAAGTCATCAAGTTGAACAGTGCTTGATCATCATTGCATCGTATCTCATTTCAAATTCCAATTCAAATCTAAAGTGAAAATAAAAGTTGTTCCAATTTGGAAACTAAAATGTTCAAAATATTGCAATTAATCCAGAAGCAATTATAAAAAGATAATCAACATTAATTGAATTAGTTAAATGACCCTAACACCCTAAAACAGAACCAAAACAACCATATTTAATACCTTTATATTTAATTAAAATTCAAATGAAATCATATTGACTTCAAACCACTTTCTGGTAGAACATAATATTGCACTGTAATTTATGTGCTAAGTCAGATATTTTACAAAACTAAAATTGTGGTTAAACATTTAACAAAACAGAAAAGGAAAAATCAAATTAGAAAAGAAAAAGAAAAAGGCAGAGGACTCACTGGCGCGCTGGGCCTTGAGTGCACAGTGTAAATCGGCCCAGCCCGCCACGGCCTTCTCCTTCCTCGTGCCAGACAGAAGCCATGGCGCCCGACGCGCGCGCGCAGCCGTCCACCGCCCGGATGGCGCGCTGTCGACCATCCCGCGGCTCCCCCGCGCGGATAAGGACCCCCGCAACCCCCTGGCAAACCCTAGTCGCCCCACTCCCTCTCCTTCGCCCTATTCTTCCCCACCCGAACCGCGCCATGATCGGCTGCCGCTAGAACTCGCGGCCACCGTGCCCCGATCGTCGCTCCGCCGTGTCCTACGTCGTCGCCGTCCTCGATTACGCCATCTACGACCCGACGTTGGAGCTCGGAGCCACTGCAGCGTCCTTCCCGAGCCCTTCTTCCTCCTACGGCCGCCGTCGATCGCCGCCCTGATTCGCCGCCGCAAGCCTTCCCCGAGCCCATTTGAGCACAACTACGGGACCGCGGTGAGCCGCCGCATCGATCCCCTCTCTCCCCGCTCTCTCTTCGTAGTCGTAGCCGCCGCTGCCGCCTCGCCCGAACGCGCCACCGCGGACCTCGTCGCCGGCGAGTCTCCGATGACCATTTGGTCGCGCGCTGCTTCCCATCGTGCTCGCCGCGCTGCGTAGGCCTCGCCTAGCCTCTCCATTTGCTCGCGCGCGTATCGTAGCCACCAAACCGAGCACCGCCCGAGAACCTCGCCGCCGACGTCATCGTAGCGCTCAACTCCGGCCACCTCAGCCGCTCCGACCACAGGCAATCGACGCGGCTCGACGCCCTCGTTCGAACGCGCCCTCGCGCGAGCCCGGAGACCCTCTGTACGCGAAACCCGAGCCACCCCCAACGCGCGCCGCCGCATTTGACGCTCGCCGGCGTGATTCCGGCGAGTCGCCGGTCGTCGTCGACGTGGCACGGCCAGGCCCACCCCTGGGCCACTGACGTGTGGGCCCAGTGGGTCCGTTGACCCGGTCCACCCGCTGACGTGGCGGCCCCGTGTCACTGACATGCGGGCCCCGCCTAAATTAAATCATTTTGAAAATAAATAAAAAGTTAATTAAGCCATTAATTAAATCTGTTAATTAATTTAGTTACTAATTAGTCACTGACAACAGGGTCCCACCTGCTAATTAACCTATTTAACTAAATTAACTACTGTTAAGTCTAAACAGTCTATGACAGATGGGCCCCATCTGTCAGGTTTGACTCTGGTCAGCCCTGTTGACCGCTGACGTCACCCCCATGTCATGCTGACGCCATCATTTACTGTTTCGGATAATTCGAAATTAAATAATTAAAATAAATCCAGAAATTCCAGAAAATGATTAAAACTTTGAAAAATCATATAAATTAAACCGTAACTCGGATGAAAATAATTTATATATGAAAAATGATCAGAAAAATATGAAGAATCCGAATATCCTACGTACCCACATACCTATCACACCCCTCTAACATGCTGAGCATGAGACTTCTTGCCCGTATTCGATAAATGAATAGTGTCTAACTTTAATAAAATAATTCCAAATAAATTCCTAAATTATCTAATACAATTAGATAGGCAGTATATCACACCTGCATACCATTTAGACATGTCATACATCCCTGTTGCATTATTGCCGTGTATTTATTGTTTCTTCCCCCTCCTTCTCTCCCGATAGCCCCCGAGACTGCCGACGACACTACAGTGTATGACGACGTCGTTGACGACCAGACCCCTTCAGCAGAGCTTCCAGGCAAGCAAAACCCCCTTGATCATCAGATATCGCCCATTCTTTCTCTCTTATTCTTGCATTAGAATTGCCCCTGCTACTGTTCCGATAGCTCCTATTCTGATGCATAGCCTGATTTTGTTGTCTGCTGTTGATACTCTACCTGCTGTCCCATAATGCTTAGTTAGCTATGCTACTGATTCATCTGCGGCCCCTCACCCTTGTTCGGTCGCCATGCTTGTTATCGGGCCGTGATCACACTGGGTGATGATCACGGGAAATGTTTACATACTGCAATACTTAAATTGTTAAAGTCGGGCTGGCCCCAAGGGTACCCGCGAGAGAATACTACCAAAGACGGGTCGGCTCCAAGAGCACCCGCGCGACATGTACTACCAAGTCGGAGCGATAGGAACCCTGTTCGTCTCTGCGAGTTACTAAACATGCTTAACGGATTTGGGTATTTGATCTGAGTGGGTCGTTGGCCCTATACGCACTACCACCACGTGGGATAATGGTTATGGGACCCTCTACGTCGTAGTATCAGCCGAAAGCTCTTCAGACATTGCAGCTCAGAGATGCGGGCTGATCGTTGGGGTGAGCTGGTTACGTCTGTGGTGCTTCCACAGTCGCGCTTGGGCCCCGACCAGCCACGTAACGTGTAGGAGTGCGAAGGGCGATGGCCCAAGACCCCTTCGTGCTTAGGATTTAGACCGGCGTGCTGACCTCTCTTCTGAGCCTAGGTAGGACTGCGTCGTGTTGATCACCCGAGGCCGGGCATTACCCAGCAAGTGTGTCCAGCCAGATGTGATCGAGCGTGTTGGGTAACAGTAGTGCACCCCTGCAGGGAAGTTATCTATTCGAATAGCCGTGTCCATGGTAACAGGACGCTCGGAGTTGTATCTTGATCCGCTACAATTACAAATGGATACTGATGAAATGATAAACTGTTACTACTGCTCCAGAGATCACTTTCTCGCCGGTTAGTTGAGCAAGGATCTCAGGGCATTACTACAATATGATTGATTATATATTATCTTGCTCTACTCTCTTCTGATGCTGCAAGAAATGCTTCAAGATGCTAGTCTTCGATAGGCTAGGCCTCTCCCCCTCTGTTCTGGCATTTCTGCAGTTTAGTCCAAAGATATAGCCCCATTCCTTTGATACCGATGCATATCTAGTTTAGTTCTGACGTCAGTCTTGCGAGTACTTTGGATGAGTCCTCACGGTTGCTTTGCTATTTCTTTTCCCCATACCCACTTGATGCAATCAGTCGATGGAGCCCAGGAGCCAGATGCCCCCGCAGGAGACTACTACCAGGAGAGCCCCGGAGGCACGTACTACTGGGTAGAGCCAGCCGACTAGGTGTAGTTCGGAGGCCCTAGGCAGGAGACCTTCACCTTTTCGATCAGTGTCGCTGTTTGTGCTAGCCTTCTTAAGGCAAAACTTGACTAACTATGTCGGTACCCAGATATTATTGTTTGTATGACTTATGTATTCGGGTCCTCGTGACCCCTGGTTTGTAATATGAAGATTTATGTTTAAATTTGAGTTTAGAGTTGTGTTGTGATATCTTCCCGTGAGTCTCTGATCTCGATCGTGTGCATTTGCGTGTATGATTAGTGCATGGTCGAGCAGGGGTGTCACAAGTTGGTATCAGAGCCGACTTCCTGTAGGAAGCCCCTTTCCAACTCCTTGGCCGAAGTTGAGTCTAGTCTTTGTAAAACTATGTTTTACTAACATGCCTGTGTGGGTTACGGGCCCACGTCGCCAATGGGTGGTATTAGGATCTTTTATTCCTCTTCTATACTCTGGGATTCTGATCTCTCTTCTATTCGGGTTAAATGATTTTGCTAACTCCGATAGTAGGTTCTCGTAATCACGTCCACCCGGAGAGCTGGATTATCTGCACTTATTCCTTCCCATTGATCTGATTAGTCTGATAATCACATTTTCTTTTCCATTGGTCTGTTTAACCTTTCTCTCCAAGTTATTATATGCTTCTCACACTGTCACTTGACAATCTTGAAATTTCCTCTGTTTCAGATGGATCGCTTGTTTCCGCCGCGCCCTGCGACACAGCTTGTGCTTCGCACTTGGGCTCGTGATACGCCTGGTTTTACGAGGATTACTGCGAGTTCAATCAGGAGTACATGGTTTACGAGGATTACCGCGAGTTCAACCAGGAGCAGTACCATGCTGATGTTCGTATCTTTGATCAGCGGGACAACTCCGACACTGAGTTGTACGTTTTTCACGGTATCGGTGTGATGATTGAGATGGCAGTTCATGATGCTGCCCATTCTGCCGTCGCACGTCTTCATGGCGAGCATTGTCGCTTGGACGACTCCGAGTTCCGATACATCCCGTATGCTCCTGCTGGAGATGCTACCGGATACTACACAGCTGTTTGTGCCCCTTTCGAGTGTCGTCGATATGACCCGCAGGTTTTGATTCAGTGCACTCAGGCTCTGGATCGAACTGCCCGGGCTCTCGCCGTTGAGTTGTTTGCTACTCGAGCACGTCTTTACGATGCTATGACACAGTTGCTACCAGCTGTTCGTGCAGGGATACATCCAGAGTATATCCTTTACCCGCGCAGGACTCAGATGCTGGCAGGTATCGATTGGCCTACTGTTGGAGGTCACACACCTGCACGTGGACCTCTTCTTCCAGTTCGAGATCGGGTTCTGCATCAGAGTGCACATGGAGAGCAGGACTTTTCTACCTTGGACACTTATCGTCCGCACTTGCAGCTACCCCGTTTCAGTGGTTTTCCCCGACGTTGATGTAGCCTTTGCTATGTCCCATTGTGTATTCCTCACTGCGTGCCTGCGCGCTGCCTAGTATGTCTAGCTGTTTAAATTGCGAACTTATGCTGTCCGCGTGTAACCGACTCTGTGTATGGATCTGTATGTCTTAATTGACTACTGTTATGTATCTATTGCACTACTTATTCAATGTCGTGTTACATCATGTTTGTCTCTAAACACTTGCAGTTGTTTTTACTAAACTACCCCCTGTTAAATTTTAGCAGGATGGTTAGACCTGGTGGTCGTGGCCGTGGTGCCAACGATCCACCACCGCCAGACTATATGGCAGCTATGATGCAGCAATTTGAGTTGAACCGCCAGTTCATGGTTGGGATCATGGCTCAGTTCCCGCAGCAGAACCAGAATGCTCAGAACCAGCCACCTGCCCCAATAACTCTGCAGGAGTTTGTACGTCTCAACCCAACTGTTTACCGCAACTCTGAACAGCCACTGGATGCTGATGACTGGCTTCGTGACATCGCCTACGAGATGGAGTCTGCCAGTGTCGCCCCTGAAAACCTTGTCACCTTCGCGTCCTACTTCTTGAAGGGCCCCGCTGCTCAATGGTGGTCCACCCACAGGCGTTCACTACCTGAGGGGACAGTCATCACTTGGCTCGAGTTCCAGACTACTTTCCGTGCTCGTTACATTCCTCAGGGAATCATGGACCGGAAGAAGACAGAATTTCGCAACCTCACTCAGGGAACAGGACTGTTGAAGCTTATCAGCGTGAATTCCTTAACCTGTCTCGATATGCTGAAGAAGACATAGCCACTGATGCTCGTAGACAGGAGAAGTTCCGTAATGGACTCCACCCAGACCTCAAGCTTGCACTTGCTGTTCATGACTTCCCCGACTTCGCCACCCTGGTGAACAAGACTATCCAGGTTGAGACCGCTCAGATGGAGCACAAGGAGTCGCAGAAGCGCTATCATGACGTTGGCTCGTCTTCGAGCTCCGCACAGAAGCGTCGGATCTGGATTCGCAACAGCGTGTATCGTCCAGCTGCCCCTGTGCTCAGGCCTTCCTATGCTGCACCCCGTCTGCCTCCTCCACCACCGAGGCAGCCAAGAGCTCAAGCTGCTCCACCACGTGCTGCTCCTCTTCGTCCTGAAGATGGTCTGTGTTTCAAATGTCGCCGCCCAGGTCACCTTGCCAAGGACTGCCGCCAGAATCAGAATCAGTTGGCACTTCCTCATGCTGGCCGTGGAAATGGCCGTGGCAACAACCAGACCTGCAACTATAATACTGGGCCTGCTGCTTATGGACGTGGACAAGCTTACCACGTCGATATTGAAGAAGTTCAGGATCAACATGACACTGTGATGGGTACCCTTCTCGTTAACTCAGTACCCGCTTCTGTTTTATTTGATTCAGGAGCATCACATTCATTCATGACAGAAGCATTTGCATTAGCACATGATATTGCATTTCAAAAGATGAACCTACCAGTAGTTGTCCGCACCCCTGGAGGCCAGTGTCAAACCACCGTGATGGCACACAATGTCACTGTTGAAATCAAAGGACTCGAATTCCTTGTTTCCCCCATCATCTTAAAAATTTCCACCATAGACCTCATTCTGGGAATGGATTGGTTGAAAGCTCACATTGCCTCAATCAATTGTGCCACCAAAGTCGTCCAACTACTTCACCCCTCCGACGAGATAGTGAACTACACCGCCCTCATTACTCGGAATGCTGAAGCTCAGATTTATGCTCTGAATGCTTTGAACGCTTCACCTCTTGAGGGAATTGAGAACGTTCCAGTCGTTCGCGATTTTCCGGACGTCTTTCCAGAAGAACTTCCAGGGATACCCCCGGTTAGAGCTGTCGAGTTCGTCATCGACTTGAAACTAGGCACTACCCCTATTGCTAAGCGCCCATACAAGATGCCGCCGCATGAACTCCTTGAACTTAAGGAGGAAATCGACAAGTCACTTAAAAAGGGTTTCATCCGCCCCAGTTCTTCTGCTTGGGGAGCACCTTCTCTCTTTGTTAAGAAGAAGGATGGAACGAACCGATTGGTCCAGGACTATCGGCCTATTAACCAAGCAATAATCCAGAACAAATATCCACTTCCCCGGATCAACGATCTTTATGATCAGCTTGCTGGATCCTCTGTGTTCTCTAAACTCGACTTAAGGTTGGGTTATCATCAGATCCGTGTTCGTAAAGAGGATATCCTGAAGACCGCTTTCGTTACTCGTTATGGATCATACGAGTACACCGTTATGTCCTTCGGCTTAACCAATGCTCCAGCAACCTTCTCCCGATTGATGAACTATATATTCATGGACTACCTCAACAAATTTGTCATGGTTTATTTGGATGATATCCTTATATTTTCCAAGAATGAAGAAGAGCATGCCGAACATCTTCGGCTTGTATTGGAGAAACTTCGAGAACACAGCTGTATGCCAAGTTTTCCAAGTGTGAATTCTAGTTATCTGAGGTGACCTATCTTGGTCATGTGATTTTCAAAGATGGCATTGCTGTTAAGCCAGAACGAGTTCAGGCTATTCTTGACTGGACTCCCCCGAAGAATGTAAAGCAAGTCAGAAGTTTTCACGGTCTTGCTAGCTATTGCCGCCGTTTCGTCGAGAACTTCTCTAAGATTGCCAAGCCTCTGACTGATCTGCTTCACAAAGGCGTTAAATTTGAGTGGACAGAAAAATGTCAGGAAAGTTTCCAAACACTCAAGGACAAGTTGACATCTGCCCTAGTGCTAGCACCCCCTGATACTCGCAAGGACTTTGTGATATATTGCCACGCATCTCGTCAAGGATTAGGTTGTGTCCTAATGCAAGAGCGCAAAGTGATTGCTTATGACTCCCGTTAATTGCGTCCTCATGAAGATAAGTACCCAACACATGATCTCGAGTTAGCAGCCGTTATCTATGCTTTGAAGCTGTGGCGACATTACCTTCTTGGTAATCGTTGCGAGATATACACGGACCACCAAAGTCTGAAGTATCTGTATACTCAACCAGATTTGAACCTCCGTCAACAAAGATGGCTCGAGACAATAGCTGACTATGACTTGGATATTTCTTATACCCCTGGCAAGGCTAATGGAATGGCCGATGCTTTGAGTCGCAAGTCTTATTGCAACAACCTCACGGTTCAGCAAGCACAACCCCTTCTCTATGAAGAACTTCGCAAGTTGAACCTTCACATTGTCCCACAGGGTCATCTCAATACCCTGGTTGTTGAACCAGATCTCGAGGACCTCATCAAGCATATACAGAAAGCTGACTCTGAGGTCGAGAAAATTAAGCGGGATATCAAAAAGGGAAATCCTTTATTCTTCACTATTGATGTTGATGGCGCCTTGTTCTTGAAAAACCGCTTAGTGGTTCCTAGAATGGGACACCTGAATCTGACCCCGCATGTCATGAAAGAAGCTCATGATACACCTCTTTCAATTCACCCTGGTAGCACCAAGATGTACCAAGACCTTCGTCAGCTATACTGGTGGCCAGATATGAAGCGAGACATTGCTCGCTATGTTGCTGAGTGTGACGTTTGCCGTCGCATCAAGGCAGAACATCAACGGCCTGCTGGAACTCTGCAACCCCTTGATATTCCTGAGTGGAAATGGGACATAGTCGAAATGGATTTCATTACTGGTTTTCCCAGATCGCAGAATGGTCACGATGCTATCTTTGTCGTCATTGACCGATTCTCAAAGGTTGCTCACTTTTTGCCAGTCAAGGAGACAATCACTGCTAGTCAGTTAGCAGACTTATATGTTTCCAGAATTGTGTCACTCCACGGTGTTCCGTTGGAGATCAGTTCAGACCGTGGCAGCCTCTTTACCTCAAGATTTTGGAACAGTTTCCAAGAAGCTATGGGAACTCATCTGTCCTTCAGCACCGCTTTTCACCTCCAGTCCCAGGGACAAGTTGAACGAGTCAATTAAGTGCTTGAAGATATGCTTCGAGCTTGTGTCATCTCATTCGGTAAGAAATGGGAGGAATCTCTTCCGTATGCCGAATTCTCTTACAACAATAGCTATCAAGCTAGTCTGAAGATGGCCCCCTTTGAAGTTCTTTATGGACGTAAGTGCCGAACCCCTCTGAATTGGTCAGAAACTGGGGAATGTTCACTCGTTGGAACGGACATTATTCAGCAAGCTGAAGAACAAGTCCGCATTGTCCGTGATCATTTGAAAGCTGCTCAGTCTCGTCAGAAGAGCAACTATGATCGAAAACACCAGGTAATGGTCTATCAACCTGGCGAGCAAGCTTACCTTCGCATCACTCCGATGAAAGGCACTCATCGATTTGGGATCAAGGGCAAGTTAGCTCCTCGCTACATTGGCCCGTTCCGTATTCTCGCCCGTCGAGGAGAAGTGGCATATCAATTGGAATTGCCGCCAAACCTTTCACAAGTACATGATGTCTTTCATGTATCGCAACTCTGTCGCTGCTTCAAGGATCCTATCCGAGCAGTGGATCATGAAATGCTTGAATTGCAAGAGGATCTTTCTTATCAAGAGTATCCGATCCGCATTCTTGATCAAGCTGAACATCGAACCTGTCAGAAGGCAATCAAGTTCCTTAAAGTATAGTGGTCGAATCATTCTGAAGATGAGGCCACTTGGGAACGCGAAGATCGTCTTCGTGAAGAGTACCCCACTCTTTTTCAGCCTGCCTCTTAATTCTCGGGACGAGAATTTCTTTTAGAGGAGGAGAATTGTAACATCCCCATGTAATAGCTACAGTGATCACCCTTTGATAATGCCAAGTCATCAAGTTGAACAGTGCTTGATCATCATTGCATCGTATCTCATTTCAAATTCCAATTCAAATTGAAATTCAAATCTAAAGTGAAAATAAAAGTTGTTCCAATTTGGAAACTAAAATGTTCAAATATTGCAATTAATCCAGAAGCAATTATAAAAACATAATCAACATTAATTGAATTAATTAAATGACCCTAACACCCAAAAACATAACCAAAACAACCATATTTAATACCTTTATATTTAATTAAAATTCAAATGAAATCATATTGACTTCAAACCACTTTCTGGTAGAACATAATATTGCACTGTAATTATTGTGCTAAGTCAGATATTTTACAAAACTAAAATTGTGGCTAAACATTTAACAAAACAGAAAAGGAAAAATCAAATTAGAAAAGAAAAAGAAAAAGGCAGAGGACTCACTGGCGCGCTGGGCCTTGAGTGCACAGTGTAAATCGGCCGAGCCCGCCAGGGCCTTTTCCTTCCTCGTGCCAGGCAGAAGCCATGGCGCCCGACGCGCGCGCGCAGCCGTCCACCGCCCGGATGGCGCGTTGTCGACCATCCCGCGGCTCCCCCGCGCGGATAAGGACCCCCGCAACCCCCCTGGCAAACCCTAGTCGCAACACTCCCTCTCCCTCGCCCTCTTCTTCCCCACCCGAACGGCGCCATGATTGGCCGCCTCTAGAACTCGCAGCCACCGTGCCCCGATCGTCGCTCCGCCGTGTCCTAGGTCGGCGCCGTCCTCGCCTACGTCGTCTGCGACCCGACGTTGGAGCTCGGAGCCACTGCAGCGTCCTCCCCGAGCCCTTCTTCCTCCTATGGCCGCCATCGATCGCCGCCCCGATTCGCCGCCGCAAGCCTTCCCCGAGCCCATTTGAGCACAACTACGGGACCGCGGTGAGCCGCTGCATCGATCCCCTCTCTCCCCGCTCTCTCTCCGTAGCCGTAGCCTCCGCTGCCGCCTCGCCCGAACGCGCCACCGCGGAGCTCGTTGCCGGCGAGTCTCCGATGACCATTTGGTCGCGCGCTGATGCCCATCGTGCTCACCGCGCTGCGTAGGCCTCGCATAGCCTCTCCATTTGCTCGCGCGCGTATCGTAGCGACCAAACCGAGCACCGCCTGAGAACCTTGCCGCCGACGTTGTCGTAGCGCTCAACTCCGGCCACCTCAGCCGCTCCGACCACCGGCAATCGACGCGGCTCGGCGCCCTCGTTCGAACGCGCCCTCGCGCGATCCCGGAGACCCCCTGTACGCGAAACCCGAGCCACCCCCGACGCGCGCCGCCGCGCGAGACGCTCGCCGGCGTGATTCCGGCGAGTCGCCGGTCGTCGCCGACGTGGCACGGCCAGGCCCACCCCTGGGCCACTGACGTGTGCGCCCAGTGGGTCCGTTGACCCGGTCCACCCGCTGACGTGGCGGCCCCGTGTCACTGACATGCGGGCCCCGCCTAAATTAAATCATTTTGAAAATAAATAAAAAGTTAATTAAGCCATTAATTAAATCTGTTAATTAATTTAGTTACTAATTAGTCACTGACAACAGGGTCCCACCTGCTAATTAACCTATTTAACTAAATTAACTACTGTTAAGTCTAAACAGTCTATGACAGATGGGCCCCATCTGTCAGGTTTGACTCTGGTCAGCCCTGTTGACCGCTGACGTCACCCCCATGTCATGCTGACGCCATCATTTACTGTTTCGGATAATTCGAAATTAAATAATTAAAATAAATCCAGAAATTCCAGAAAATGATTAAAACTTTGAAAAATCATATAAATTAAACCGTAACTCGGATGAAAATAATTTATATATGAAAAATGATCAGAAAACCATGAAGAATCCGAATATCCTACCCTCATACCTGTCACACCTCTCTAACATGCTGAACATGGGACTTTTTGCCCGTATTCGATAAATGAATAGTGTCTAACTTTAATAAAATAATTCCAAATAAATTCCTAAATTGTCTAATACAATTAGATAGGCAGTATATCACACCTGCATACCATTTAGACATGTCATACATCCCTGTTGCATTATTGCCGTGTATTTATTGTTTCTTCCCCCTCCTTCTCTCCCGATAGCCCCCGAGACTGCCGACGACACTGCAGTGTACGACGACGTCGCCAACGACCAGACCCCTTCAGCAGAGCTTCCAGGCAAGCAAAGCCCCCTTGATCATCAGATATCACCCATTCTTTCTCTCTTATTCTTGCATTAGAATTGCCCCTGCTACTGTTCCGATAGCTCCTATTCTGATGCATAGCCTGATTTTGTTGTCTGCTGTTGATACTCTACCTGCTGTCCCATAATGCTTAGTTAGCTATGCTACTGATTCATCTGCGGCCCCTCACCCTTGTTTGGTCGCCATGCTTGTTATCGGGCCGTGATCACACTGGGTGATGATCACGGGAAATGTTTACATACTGCAATACTTAAACTGTTAAAGTTGGGCTGGCCCCAAGGGTGCCCGCGAGAGAATACTACCAAAGACGGGTCGGCTCCAAGAGCACCCGCGCGACATGTACTACCAAGTCGGAGCGACAGGAACCCTGTTCGTCTCTGCGATTAACTAAACATGCTTAACGGATTTGGGTATTTGATCTGAGTGGGTCGTTGGCCCTATACGCACTACCACCACGTGGGATAATGGTTATGGGACCCTCTACGTCGTAGTATCAGCCGAAAGCTCTTCAGACATCGCATCTCAGAGATGCGGGCTGACCGTTGGGGTGAGCTGGTTACGTCTGTGGTGCTTCCACAGTCGCGCTTGGGCCCCGACCAGCCACGTAACGTGCAGGAGTGCGAAGGGCGATGGCCCAAGACCCCTTCGTGCTTAGGATTTAGACCGGCGTGCTGACCTCTCTGCTGAGCCTAGGTAGGACTGCGTCGTGTTGATCAATCGAGGTTGGGCATTACCCAGCAAGTGTGTCCGGCCAGATGTGTTCGAGCGTGTTGGGTAACAGTAGTGCACCCCTGCAGGGAAGTTAACTATTCGAATAGCCGTGTCCACGGTAACAGGACGCTCAGAGTTGTATCTTGATCCGCTACAATTACAAATGGATACTGATGAAATGATAAACTGTTAATACCGCTCTCGAGATCACTTTCTCGCAGGTTAGTCGAGGAAGGATCTCAGGGCATTACTACAATATGATTGATTATATATTATCTTGCTCTACTCTCTTCTGATGCTGCAAGAAATGCTTCAAGATGCTAGTCTTCGATAGGCTAGGCCTCTCCCCCTCTGTTCCGGCATTTCTGCAGTTTAGTCCAAAGATATAGCCCCATTCCTTTGATACCGATGCATATCTAGTTTAGTTCTGACGTCAGTCTTGCGAGTACTTTGGATGAGTACTCATGGTTGCTTTGCTATTTCTTTTCCCCATACCCACTTGATGCAATCAGTCGATGGAGCCCAGGAGCCAGATGCCCCCGCAGGAGACTACTACCAGGAGAGCCCTGGAGGCACGTACTACTGGGTTGAGCCAGCCGACCAGGAGTAGTTCGGAGGCCCTAGGCAGGAGGCCTTCGCCTTTTCGAGCAGTGTCGCTGTTTGTGCTAGCCTTCTTAAGGTAAAACTTGACTAACTATGTCTGTACCCAGATATTATTGTTTGTATGACTTATGTATTTGGGTCCTCGTGACCCCTAGTTTGTAATATGAAGATTTATGTTTAAATTTGAGTTTAGAGTTGTGTTGTGATATCTTCCCGTGAGTCTCTGATCTCGATCATGTGCATTTGCGTGTATGATTAGTGCACGGTCGAGCAGGGGCGTCACACATCACAGACAATGGAACCAATATTTCCAAGGGAGTCATGAAACAGTTTTGTCAACAGGAGCACATCCGGCTTGATTTAGCATCGGTTGCGCATCCTCAGTCCAACGGGCAAGCGGAAAGAGCCAATCAGGAATTGCTGCATGGTATCAAACCCCGGCTCATGGTGCCTTTACAGCGCACGCCGGGTTGCTGGGAAGAAGAATTATCTGTGGTGCTTTGGAGCATACGGACTACTCCCAACATGTCAACAGGCTATACACCATTTTCCTGGTCTATGGTGCAGAAGCTGTACTTCCAAGTGATATTCATCATGATTCCCCTAGAGTGGCGGCTTATGTGGAATCTGATAATGAGCAAGCTCGACAAGACGCTCTTGATGCGCTGGAAGAAGAACGCGAACTTGCCGCGTCCAGATCAGCAATTTATCAACATGACTTACGTCGCTATCACAGCCGTAGAGTTCGAAGCCGCACTTTTCAGGAAGGTGACTTAGTGCTCCGTCTGATACAAGACTAGACAGGCATGCATAAGCTTTCACCACCTTGGGAAGGGCCCTTTGTGGTCAGCAAAAATCTCAACAACGGGTCATATTACCTGGTTGATATACGTGAGGCGGACAAGTCACGAACCTCTGAGGAGGAAACAAGCCGGCCCTGGAACATTGCCCAGCTCCGGCCATACTACACCTAAGTCATCGACTGGGTCACATCTTTGTACATACCTTCTATCATGTATATACATATTTCTTGATCAATGAAATAAAGACCGGCAACTCTGTATAAGAGAGTTTTGTAGTTTTGCCTCAAAATTGTGTGTGGAGTCTTTATTTGTTGATCCTCGGTTATTTGGGGGCTTCCAACTCATTGAGTTTAGCTTACAAAACCCTTTAACCCGGCGAGATGCCACAAGTTGGTTAAACCTGCCTGTTAGCAAGATGCTACTCCCTAAATGTGACCCGACGTACGCCTGATGAGTCAATCACAAAGGTGACCCTGAATTCATCAGAGTTAAAACGCTCGATTGGTTGCGTGAGAGCCGGCTTTCAGAAAGCGAGGATAAACCAACAGGCCAAAGTGCCAGCTTCGCGAAAGCAATTCCGACTTGAGCTTTATAAGCCGGTCTTTCAAGTTGTGTTTTAAAAACCGGCTTGTTACAGTCATGTTCCCTTTTTTGTATTCATCTCATCTCTGCATACATGCATACATTCATACATTGCATCTACCTTAGTCAAATTTGATACTCTTGATTCATTACAAACAGTAACAAAGTTACTCGTTATTTATGTGATTTCATCAATCACAATCATTATTATATGCAATTGTTATTGTTTCAGCAGAATCACTCTCATTGCAAAAACCGGCTCTCGAGGCCCAAAAGAGGATTCACAGTAGCAAGGCATCCACAAAAGTATTGGTACAAGCAATAGCTGCACAGTACACGATGGCACTGGCATCAACAATAAGTGTTTGACGCTAAGCTATTACAAGTCGCCCATTGGGCCACAGGCAAAAATGTTATTTCTCCTAAGTTCCACTTCAATCAAAGAAGAGCCGGTATGTGCCAGATTGAGGACACGGAATAATCAAGGAGCGCTTTGACCCGGCTCATCATGGTTGTCGTCATCCTCCGCCCCTTCCTGGCTTGTGGACTCGATGATCGACCACTGAATGGAGCGCAATGCTTCAAACATCACATCGGCGGAAATCACGGAAGAAGGATCAACTTCAGGGGCAAAAGATTGCTTACACGCGCGAGTAAGAGCCACCGGTTGAAAGTTTGGTGGCTCAATCCGCTCATTATCTTTTGTACAGCCAGCCTGGTACCTGGAGAAGTCCGCCTCTGTAGCGATGGTAGTGGCAGCGACCCGGGTTTCCTTTATGCAGCGTCTGAAGTCCTTCTCAGAAATTGGGGTGTCATCCACGTTGAACTCCGGATACCCGCCCACAATCTGACCCGGATCCAGTTCTGGCACGTAGGCTTTGGCACGAGCGAGAACTGTCAGAGCACCAGTGTGACAAGCCGCCTTCTTCAATTCTTCAAACCACTTGGGCACAACTGATAGTTCTTTCAACATGTCAGCAATCAACTATGGTGGCGTCTTGGTATTTTTCGCGGCCATTACGCAATGGGAGCCGCCTATGTACAGCTGCTCCACGAAGGTATAAACCGCCTTCAATTTCACCAGTGGCTGTTGCACAAGGGTTTGATTCTTTCGGCCTTCAAAAATAAGTGCACACGATCAGTAAAAGCCGGCTTAGCATATTCAAGTTCGGATAATTGGCACATGGTGGTCTGTTTTACTTACCAAAGATGGCCCGGCACATGGCTGTGATCTGGCCCTTTAGAGTGGCCAGCTCTTGAGTTATCGGCTCAAGTTTGGCCTCGACCTCTTCAGCACGCTCGGCTAGGGCGGCTCTTGCTGCTTCAGTTTCTTGCAAGGTTCTCCTAACAATGGCCAGGGATTTGTTGGCTTCGGCAGATGATTTTTCAGCTTCTTTACGCAATCTTTTCTCCTTCTTTGCTTCCTTTCGGAAGAAGGAAGCCTGAGCCTCCACTTGATCCAGCATGTCCTGCAAGGCAGTTTTAGTTATACATCATATAAGTATGTCCCGAGCCACCCTTACGGTCAACCCGACACATGGGGGCTACATGTTTCAGTGCTTCTCAAAAACAGGAAAGCAAGTTCCATGCAGATGCAGGCATTCCACATGGCACTTGGGGGCTAATGCATAATTTGATCTGTCTTGCTACATAGGGAGGCCAGCCCGTCATACTATGATGACCCGGCCTTTGGGTGCCACCGTTTGAGGTTATCCATGCAAGGAAATATTTTAAAGTCCCGGATCATCATTCTATAATGATCCGGCCCTTGGGGGCTACATATACATATGGTTCATGACAGAAGGCGCAACTTACCTCGTATTTCCGCTTCAATGAAGACACCATGGCAATTTCTATGTCCCGGCTTTCAGACAGCCGGGTCAGCACAGCTTGGTGCAGGGTGTTGGCGTCTTGATCTTCAAAGGCGGAGAAGTCAAGAGCCGCCTTCCCCTTGTTTTTCAAGGGTGGCTCAGGCTTGGCAGGAACTTTGGTGAGGGCAATAGAGGCTTCTAGTGGAGCAGAACGCCGTTCACTGATCACCACTGCTTCGTCTTGAGCCGGCGCTGCGGGCTGCTGTTCGGGTTGATCTTCAGTTAAATTTTCCTTCTCGTGAGCAGGAGAGGAGGCATGAGCCGGGCTCACAGCAAGATCTTGAGGCGGCGGGCTGTTCGAGAACGCTGGCTCGTCCTGGGTGACCAAGGCGGCCTCCGTTTCCTCCTGAGGGCCTGTTTGAATGACCGGGTCAGATGACCCAGCGGGCGCTTTCTTCTTAATGGCCTTGGCGCTGTACAAGGAACAAGGAGTTATTCAATTAAAAAATGAAGGGCAAGAAACCGCTATATGACACAAGAATGATTTACTTACCCAGGGTTGATATTGAAAGCCGGCGCTTGAGTAGCGCTTGATTCATCCGAAGAGGGGGACGTCTGATATGCCGAGTCATTTAAATGTATGGGTTCCTTGAAACGACCAGCTAGAGGAAAAGAGGGAGTTGGACTAAGAAGCACCTCTGTCTGCGCTCTACGGGATGGCGGCTCGTTTGGAAGGCCGCCACTCAATTCCCCTTCACTGCTCCGGGTTTTTCTTTTGGAGGTGCTGGCGTGTTGTCTTTTCTTCAAAAGAAATTGGGGATCTAAGTGAGCATCTTGGTGCGAAAAAGGGATTTTACGAACAGTAACCCGGGGTTTCTTTCGGACTTTGCGGACTGCAACCCGGGTTTTCTTTTGGACGGGTTTTGGAGAGTCAGAGTCTGAAGAGATCGAAATTACCTCTGGCTCGATGGTATGGCTGATTTCAGCTTCTTCCTGTGAAGAGTCGGCATCAGCAAGTTGATTAAAAAGGCGGCCAAGGGAGTCAAGTTCTACCTCATTATCTTCATCGTTGTCTGAATCCTCTCCATCGCTTTCCCGAGGATGAGTAGGGTCTTGAATTTCAACCCGCCACCAGTCATCGTCGTCCTGTATCATGGCGGGAAGATGGAATTATGACTGGGGTAAAAAGGAAAAAAAATATTGATGGAGTAAAAGGCAACAAAGGCGGCTTACCTTCGGTGCCGGGTTGTTTGAGTAAAATGGGGCGAGCCCCACAAGCTTAATATCATCTTTTGTCTCACCAAGAAGTTTCTTGGCAAACTTTAAGACGTCTTTTTCCTTGAGGTTAACCCGGCTAAATCGCAGTGGGTCGTCGTGGTGGCTGGTGTAAGAGTACATGGACCGGGTCCTAAAGCTGAGCTGTTGGACTCGCCACTCAGGCCAAGTCCAGGTCAGATCGACACCGGAGAGACCATGGGCGATCAATGCGTTCATCTTCGGATAAAGGGGCTCTAGACTCTCTCTTTCTTCCCTGGGAGCCAAACCCGGGAAGGCTGCATTGGCGGCAAGCCAGTTTGCCCTGTAACCCGACAGTGGATTTTGCCCTTCAGGGGAGGTGTCCTTGCAGTAAAACCAGGTTCTGTGCCACCCCTTGGGGTGACTGGCCGGCTTAGCTTCAGGAAAGACAGTATTTTTCCTCCGTTGGATCGAGACTCCGCCGAGCTCAATGCTTGGGCCGTCTTTATGCTCCGTTTGACGGTTTAGATAAAAGAATTCCCGAAACAGGTTGATGGACGGCTCAAGCTGCAGATATACCTCGCAGAAAACTTGGAACTAGCATAAATTGAAGATGGAGTTGGGGGCCAGATCTTGAGGCCGGATGTTGAAAAAGTGCAATACATCTCTAATTTTTTTTGAGCCGGGGGGACGAAATCCCCTCGAAAGGTGGTCAGCGAATACAATGACCTCTTTCTGACCCGGCTGAGGGTGGATCTCTTCTTCAGGAGCTCGCCATGAAATTTCTTCCTTGGCCGGCAACAGCCCGGAATCTACCAGAGCTTGCAAACTAAGTTCAGACATGCTGGACTTGGCCCAGTTGATGATCTTGGGCTTGGGAGACATTGTTTCAGCTGCTATGAAAGAGAGAAGATGTCATAAGCCGGCAATATGAGCTTTTTAATGAAGTATGAATGATACAAACGAGCCAGCAACTGAGATATGTGACTAGGTTACGAAGGAGGATACAGATAAATTCCGAGTCAAGATTTTTATGAAGATAAGTTGGTATAATACTTGGCGAGAATTTTTACGAGTGTTAACATGGCCTATGCTACGAGTCAGCAAACAAGTTACAATTGGGTAAAGAAATCTTACGGATCTAAGAAATGGATAAAAATGAAAAGATAAAAACTAGGTATGCTCTTCACGTTACGAGATGGAATGCGAGGGGGTCTATCTAAAGCAATACAATAGATCTGCCAGTAAAGGAAATGCTGCGGAGCGACTGTGTGAGCTAAAAGCATCAGGGGCCAAAAGTGTTTGGGATCTACAGTAGTTGTGGCGAAGAACACGAAGAACAGTGAGGCAACCGCGACAATGGCGGAAGGCACTTATAGATCTGGCCGGAAGAAGCTTTGCAGATGATGAAGCGCGGCGGTGCGGCCTGGTCAGATTGGGTGAACTCCGGTGAAGATGGGATGATTCGAGGCGGCGCTGTGCGAGTGGCGGCGACGAGCTCGAGGAGGCCGGTGGTGTCGGATGTTCAGAGGAGGAAGAAGAGTAGTAAGGAAGGCGGTGGAGGCGGGGTGGTCTATTTATGGGCACCACGGGACCCCCAAACGGCACGCACGAAATCCCAGGCGGTACAGTAAACAGTGGCTAAAAAGGCTCCTTGATTTTCACGCCTAACAAGGCAATACAAATCTATTCAAGATTCTCTATGACGTCATCCCAGATTCCGCGGAGATAGAGTGAGATGTCATGAGGTGAAGGCGAGGAAGAATGCAAAGTCTGAAACCGGAAGAACGACCCGGCGCTTTGTTTAACCCAGGAAATCATGCCTGATAAGGATGGTGCTCCAAAAAGCCGGCTTGAGAAGAAATTGAATAATATCTTGTTAATGATTCTGTTTTTCAGGGTGGAGTTTAACATGAATGAATTCAAGTCAAACTGAGGGCTAATGTTGGGGATATTTCCCAGCATGTAGACCCGACAGGATGATAACCTGGCCATAGAGCAGACTCAGCGGGTCATCTCACTGCAGGGCTAAAGGATTCTTGGCGGGCCGGCTTGATAGAGGCCTAGCGGGAAAGGCCGGCTTAGGTTGTGGGCCGGCTCAAGAAGAAGATGCTTGGCTTCAGGGTTGCCTTGGAGATCAAGTAGACTTAGAGTAGGAGACGGGTCAGGTTTACGACTCGGACTCTCATGTAAATCTAGGGTTCCACCTGTATATATAAAGGGGAGCACCTAGGCGAAAAGACTAAGTTGCAATCCCTCGAAAGCTAGGTTAGCGAATCCGCATACTTGTAATCGAGATCCACAACAATATAATCAAACAGGACATAGGCTTTTACCTCCACTGTGAGGGGCCGAACCTGGGTAACTCCGTGTCTTCTCGTTCCCGATCAACCCCGTTAAGCTTCCACACTTGTGCGATGGCCTCATCTCCAAGTCCTTTCACAAGGGCATTTGCCGTGTCAAAACCACGACAGTAGAGGAGTGTAAAAATATCACTCGTCAACTCCCCCAAGCTTAAAGATGATCGTGCTTGAGCAACATAGAGAGAAATCCCAATCATAAGGAACTCAGTTGTTTATACCAAAATAACGAGAAGGTTTAGGTTCACTTACTATCGGTATGCCTAGATAGCCCTCCGCTTCTTCACCTGAAAACTTAGCATAGCTGCAGCGGTGGCATGGTTATTATGCAAGTGTTAGTGAAGCAAAGATAATCAACTCAAAGTGTTTGATCTATTAGATAAAACAACTTTGCAACACTCAATTCTATTTCCTCTAGGTAACACTTGCTTGACGGGAATGCACGGAAGAGTTTTTCTTTGATAGGGCCATTAAAACATAAATTAGGGAGTGAAAGGTATGTAAAGATAAACATGATGCTAGAGTGCTCATAAACATACCCATGAATGTCTCATCCTCAAGGCTCTCAAGCACTTTGTTTCAATCATTGTTTGCTGAAACTTTGGTTGTCACGTGAGGGATTATGCCAAATAAGTGATCATGTATAGAGTTTCGTTGTGGCTTAATTTTGGGAACTATGGATCTTGATATTTGTCTCTTTCGAGCTCTTGTGATTAGTTCCTGGTATTTACCACATGCACATACATTCAATAGAAAGCTAAATAATATTCGATTGTAGTGTTGCCACTACGTATAGTAACAAACTCATGGCCGAAATCCGAGCCAAAACTCTGGTGGATCTTTCATTGGCCAGCGGAGTTCTCAGCATAACATCAAGAAAGGTGACGAAGCCACAGTTACACATGTACACGTGCATATAGTTCCAGGGCCATAGCACCAGCGAGAAGCTGAAGCACCATGTAAGAGATACAACACAGATTTTTGGCATAATTTGGTTCACCCTTCAACTAAGTTCCTCTAGACAATTTAATCCAAAAGTGCTATGAAGTCTATTAAAATTAACACTATGGGGTTGAGTATTTCTAACATCATCTTCTCTACAATTTTTCTTAACACCCAAGTCTTTGAAGACTTTCTCTTGTGCATGGTTATTCTTAGTTATGATTAATTTCTTTCAAAAACAATCCCACGACAAGTCTTGGTTATCTAGATTAAACAGAACAAAGGCTACACAATTATTTCAGCTACTGGAACAAAACCTTTGTTTTAAGGATGTGACTAGGCGGCGCCCGGGCACCCGTTCGTGGGAGCGAGCGCTCTTCCATAATGGAAGGAGCAGCTATGCGCGTGAAGCGGACATCCCAAAAAGGAAACCAGCGCCCACACCTAGTCCCGCCAGCCCCCGCGCTCACGATCAGGCTCCTGGTCCTCGCGCCGTGCCTTACCCCCACGCTCATGCTTTCAGGCGCCCCACCTGATCCCCTCCCTGCTCCTCCCACGCGACCCTCTCTCTCTTTTTCTTGAAGAGCAAGCCCACGTGACCCCATCTTCCTCCTTGCTCCTCCTTTCTTCCTCCTAAACAGATCTGAAAAGAACCAGCCATAGCTTCCTCCCCGTCCATGGCGTCTTGAATCAAAAGGAAAGAACCCCAAAAACCTGCCCCTCTCATCCCTTCATCTTTGATCTTTGATCTGCACCCCTCTCTCGTTGGTCTGCACTCCAATCCCCACCTGGTTCAACATTTGCCAAAACTATGATGAAAAAGAGGTGAAGAAGAACACAGTACAAAACTGGGCAACTATAGGCTGCATGTAAACAAAAGAAATTTCGAAGCAACTCCCGAAAAATATAGGGTTTAAGATTCCTGTAAAAAATGCGCAACTAGTCCTCTGTTTTTAGGCAACTCTATTGTATGCATGGAGTAACTGGAAAGTAGAAAAATGGATGCAGGTCCGCTCTGTAGCTTGATGCACCTACTGGAAAGAAATAAGGCAAGTCTAGTACCAAAATGAGGCCACTCCCGATGCGGAGCATCCTACGGACATCACCATGTCAAGAGCCCGTTTGGCAAGTGACACGTGCGACATCTACTCCACATACACAAAGGTGAATCATCTCCTTTACGCGTGTTCACTTGACCCCTTCGAGGATGGTATACTACTTGACACTCCACTTGTGTGCATACATAGGTACTGTCGGAGCACCACGGACGAGGAGGAGGAGTGCCAGTGCACGTGTACAACTACACCGTCCATGAGGGAAGCTTGGAAGAGAAGGAAGAAGAAGCAGGGACAAGCTTCTGGAAAGCCCGGAACCTCCGGCCTCCAGCCCGGAACTTCCGCCCCCCGGACCTTTAGGCCTCCAGCCCGGAAATTTCGGCCCCCGAACCTTCCGGCCATCCCGGAACTTCCGGCCCCCGGCATCCAGCCAGCTCCGAGCGCGACAACTCTCTGGTTAGCCCGGAACCCGGCCGGAACCTGCCCGGAACTTCCGGCCACCGGAACCTCCGGCCGTACCCGGAACTTCCGGCCCTGCCTGCGTCCATTGACTTGGGCCGAGGCCCGTGTACCCCTTCGCCCCCTAGACTATATATACCCTTCTTCCACCTACGTTTTAGGGTTAGCAAATATGATAGCTCATTAGTTGAGCTTTGCTCCTTACCTCCTCTTGAGAGAAAGAGAGAGAGACCACTCCCATGGAGTTCAAGACCTCCATGTGAGAAGATCCTCCGGGATATCCAAGACCTCGACTCCTCTCCGGATCGGGATGAACTAGCTACCGATTGTACCCTCTTGTGTTGGATTTGGACCTTTCTATCCCTTATGTGTATGTGGATTTAGCACAAGTGTGATTGTTTCTTGTCTATTTGAGTGATTCCTCTTGTTTTCCCCTCTCGTGTTCTTCGTATTCTTCGCGGGATCCGCTCCAATCGTGAAAGATCGACACCACTAGGGTTCCACCCTACATCATCTTGGTATCATGAGCCACGTTGATCACGATTTTGGAGTCTCCCCCACCATTTTCTACCCTAATTTTGCTTCGTTTTGTCCCAATTTCGAAAATCCCCACCAAAAATAGCCATACCAATTTTTTTTTGTGATTTGTTGGTTGGATGATGTTTTGTTGATTTTGATCCATGGATTCGTTGTGTTTCAAGTGGATCTAGCCTTCCCCATATTTTCCCCCATTTCCATCCACGAAATCTTCTCAATTTTGCCCCGGGAACTAGTGTTTTTCCGCCCCCGTTCTCAGATCTGGAATTTAGGGTTCGTCACGGAAGAAATTCCACGACCCCCGGAACTTCCGTCCCCCGGAACTTCCGTCCTTACCCCGGAACTTCCGGGCTAAACAGAAAGTTTACCCAATATCCCCCAGTTTCTCCCACACGTCTCCCGCTACCCCCGGAACTTCCGGAGCCCGGAACTTTTGGCCCTAACCCCGGAACTTCCGGCCTAACCAGAAACTTTACACAGAAATTCAGCATTCCCCTTTTTGACCATTTTCATCACAACTTTTCGCTCCGAACTCCGATTTGAGTGTTCTTTGGCTCGTTTGGTAGCTATCGACGTACCTGAGGTCCTCACCTTGGTTTCACCACCATTGGACTCCATAAAGTTTTTGGAACTTTGGCATCTTTGCCTAGGGCCTCCACCATATCATCCGCTATTCCACCATAGACTTCCGCAACCTAACCCATTTTGATCCCCATTGCATTTGAGGTTGTTTGAGTTGTGGCTTGTGTCTCCAAAGGTGTTTCGGCTACTTAGGGACCGTGACTTCCACTCCGACAACGTGTATAGCCCCACCATACTCTTCCGCCACCTTAACCCATTTTGACTGGGTTTCCACCAATACTTCCGCAACCACCACCGCTAATCCGCTACCACCTTTTGACATTTGCGTTTGAGATTTTGAGTTCGCAGTTTTTCCATTTCCTAAGGTGTTTCGGCTAATTAGGAATGGTTCGACATCGAGCACACCGCCACTCATCATCGCCACGAGGTCGTTATCGACATTGACCACTTCATCATTTTGACACCGCAACCGTAAGCAGGAACGGTAACCTCGACGACACCATTGTATATTCCCTTGCCATTGCATTGTTAACCCCTAGCCCATTTTGCGTCACTTGCCTATCGAGACTAGCCATTGAGTATTGCCGGCAACGTTACTTGTGCACTTTAGTGATTATCGATCCGCCCTTCCATTGCATACATACCTCATCTTGGTATCATCATATCATCTCTTGTGTCACAAGATTGTTCCCGCATATACATAATTGCTATCTTGGTTTGTGCATTTCGCATAAGTGGCCATCTAAAAAAAAGCTTTTAAGCAAAGAGAAAAACAAAGAGCTTGTAAGCAAGAGCCATAGCATCATACCACATTGCATATCAAATTACCATCATTGATCATCTTGGATCATCGTGTGAGAAACACCGGGAACCATACATACATAGCATACTTGGGATAGAAAGTCGATACGTTTTGTCTTTCCTAGGGTGTGCACAAGTGTCGTATCCGCCTATTGAGCAATCATGCTAGCGTCTCTCTTGAGTTGTGCAACACGAGCGTTTTCCATGGCTTCCACATTTTGTGCTCATTCCTTGGTTGCACGACCCCATTTATCTATCCGTGTGTGCATTTCCGTGTGCCATTCTTTGCTATTGGTCTAGTTGTTTCATTTGTGAATTTGTGAATCTCTTTCAACATTATTGACTCTTACTAACAATTGCATCAAATGTTTGTGCCACTATCCTCACCAAGCTACTCCATAAGCTTTACTTGTGTAGGTGTGAGAATAGACAAGATCCGGTACCAATTGTGCTACTTCCATAATACATTATTGAGTGATCATTGATCCATCTTCAACATTGGATAAGGTACACTTGGTCTAGTTCTTTCCTTTCTTCCACTCACATTTTTGCTTGAGCATGATGGATAGGCAAAGCACATCTACTTCGGTCTACACCAACCACGACGAGTTCGATGCCACGAAAAACTTCATCGACGCCAAGATGCAAGCTCACAAGGAGGAGCTCATAGCCCTCATCAAGACCGCCAAGAGGTCTCCCTCATCTTCGAGAAGATGCTCAAGTGCACATGCTTCCGAGCTGCCATCTCCGGCAAGGTCACATCGGCATCGACACCATCACCGACGAGAACGTGAAGGTCAAGAGCCCCACACCAACCACCGATACACGACTTCACCATCTACCTTGGCATCTTCGCCAAGCGACTTCAAGGCATCTTCGCCTTTGGACATATGGCATCTTCGCCAACAAGCACCTCAAGATTACGCTCAAGAGAAGCTCCCCAAGCTCAAGTCCGCGACTTCCACGAGCTACTACGACCTCGACACCAACCACGAGCTTCCTTTCAATGGGAATCAAGACCCCGAGGAGTATCTCGAGTGGGAGCGCAAGATGGACGACTACCTCAAGCTACATCAAGTCCCATCCAAAGATCAAGTGAAGTGCGCCACAAGTAACTTCCACGACTACGCTTTGACATGGTGGCTTCACAAACCTTCGACAAGCTTCGACATGAGTTGGCCCAAGACGAAGAAAGCGATGCGGCGAGAATTTTTGCCTTCCATCTACACGGAACATCTTTGACGCCAATTGGAGAACACCATCCAAGGATCCAAGTCCATCGACGAGTACTTCAAGGAGATGAAGAAAGCCTTGCGACGAGCCGGTGTGGACGACCCCATTTCGATGAAGTTCCACTTCATGATGGGATTGAACAACGACATCTCCAAGACTATCTTCCTCGACAACTACAAGTCCCTCGACGACAACTACTTTGGTGCTCTCAAGGCGGAAAAAGAACTCAAGAAGGCCAAGGCTTCTCCACCCCAAGCACACTTCACGACGACCAAGCTCCAAGACAATGCTCCCAAGTTTGACTTCACCGCCATCCCTCTTTGTGGCATTGACGATGCCGAGTCTACCACAACTCTTTTTGAAGACGACACGTCGACGACTACTACTACGGAGCAACTCAAGGATCAAGATTTGGAGGCGAGCGACAAGGTGGCGAGCGAGGATGATGCTTCCATCTTTGGAGGCGAGAGTGATGATGTGCCATCTTCGGCCTTCATCCACGGTGACGGCGATGATGACTTGAGTGGCTTATGCCACCATATTGAGAGTGAGAGTGACTTCACCACTAGCCACATATATGATGAGATGACCCAATTCCCATGTGAGGAGAGCCACCACCACCACCACTTGAGTGATTTGAGTGACTCCACCATATGTGACATTGAGTGCACCTATTTGAGGGAGTGAGTGAGCCACCACTTAGAGAGAGTGAGGTAGTTGATAGGGCATGTGAGGCCATTTCGATTTCTAATGACTTAACCTCTCCCTCTATTGTGTCTTCTCCTTTGGTGCTAGGTCCTATATATGATGACACGCCGCTCCTTGACGACTTCGTCCTTCCTTTGGACAAGACGATGGCCATGCTGGAATATGATGCACCCCCCACATGGTTCCACCATGATGAACATGACCACAATTTGGTCTTTGCCACCTCACCTACACCACATGAGTGGAATGAGAAAGGTAACATAGGTGAAGGTGATGCTCTTGTTCCACTAGTGGACATTCTTGACATTGATTGCTTGCATGATGTCGATCCTCCTATTAACATGCATGATGCTAATGCGACTTCCTCATGCGATGATTTACCCATTTATGATGAGTTTGATGATTGCCATGTGGAGTCTATTAGTTGTGATGCCATGTTGCATAGGATTTCTTGTGTGAATTCTCTCGGTCACATCATGTTTGACAATTCGCTTGACTTGTCATATGCTATGCATGAGATCAACAATATGTCCAATCTGCAATCTCATCGTAGTAACTATGCATATGCCATTAAAATGAACCCAATTTGCACATATGGCATAGATGACAAGCCCATGGTTCTTGGCATTTGTTTTTCTTGTGATGATATTGATATGCTTCCTTTGCATCATTTCTCTCATATGCCATGCCATGACCACCTAGCTTCGGACATGCATTGTTTGCCATGTTGTCAATTTTCTCCATATTATGCGTCCGCTATTGCTCATGAGGCGACCCCCATAGTTTCCTCATACATGTTAGGAGATTTTGATCGATCCCATCCATTGCATGATCCCAATGATTGTGTGCACCATTTGCATCCCATGAATAAAACTGCTATTGATGTGCCATATACTTGCATGCTCAATTTGCATCCTCATCATGTCATACATAACAACTATTCTTTCATGACGGATGACATATTTCTCTATCGTGCCTCAAATTTCTTTGAGCATTGCTTATCTTGTGCTAACTCTCACGTGCACATACACATCATGATGGATGATGTGTACATTTACCACGCACACACGTTGTTTCGTTTGTCCCCATGTTGTGTAGGTACACATGCTTCCTTGTCGACCTCGCAAGCGCAAGAGTTGACGAAACGAGCTCTAGAGAGCAATGATGATTTGGGATCCCGTGGATTGTCGTTCCCACCGCTCCATTCGCGCAAGGACTTCACGCATTTCTTCTACATGGCCCTCACATGGTTATGGGTTATTGTCCATTATATATCGTTTGCCCATCTTGCCATGTTCACTTTGCATGATATGCTCATTCCTATGCCTTTGCCATGCATTTGTGACCCATGCTTTGCATCTCACATGACACTTGATTTTAGTGCTTATATGTGTATTTGCATGCTTGGTGGAGATATTGCTTGTTATTGCCATGTTCCTTTAGTGGATTCCTCTAGTATGTTGCATCTTCGCGCTACTAGTTTACATGCCATGATAGATATGCTTGTCTATGTTGCGTCACCGATGATTCATACTTGCTCGTTTCATGCGGTTGATAGCACCTATTCCCATGCTTTGCACATGATTGATATTGCTTCTTGTCATATGTCTCCATATGTTGCCTCTCTCATGCTAGATGATTTGCCATGTATTGAGTGCAACTATGATTTTAGTCTTGCTAATGAGATCGCCCCCATAGCTTTCTCCCATATTATTGGAGCTTTTGACATCTTTCATGTGAAGCATGCTTGTCTTACCTCTTTGCACCATATGCATAGTGCCATGAACATTAAGATTGTTGCATCATATTATTCATGCACTTTTGCTACTAATGGTTATGTGCAAGAGAAGAGAACCATCATGATGGATGATGCGTTTATCTACCATGCACATACGTTCTTTGCTTTGTTTTGTGCATGTGTAGGATCGTTCGACCCCGTGTCAACTTCCACTTCACGTGAGTTGACCATTCGAGCTCTTGAGAGCGAGCCACTTTCGACCGACGTGCTTCTACAACGCATTTTCTACCACTTCGGCATTGTGAAGGACACACAAGAGCACACTTTCGAGGTGATATCCTTCTCTTTTGAGAACCCCGAAACCATGAGCATGAATATTGTGGATCATACTACTTGTGTTGCTTGCACCATGAGATTTATTGGTCATCTTGGACCACTTGATTGCGCACATGTTCGAGATCTTGCTTCGACTTGTCATTTTCACCTTTCCATGCCTCATGACATATATGCCTTGTGTGTTGCATCCAACTTGTTGCCTACTCGCTCCTATAATATGCTTGGTTGCAACAATGTCATCACTCCACATATGCCATGTCCCATTAATTGTCACATGATTGACTTGATTGCCTCACACATGACGAACACTTGCTATTTCTATTGTGTTGAGTGCCACACTATTTTCACTACACCCTGTGCACGTTCTGCTTGGATTGTCTTGCACTTGACCCATGTGTTTAGACACTTCATTTTATTTGGTGTTGTGAATGATTCCTATGCCTACCATAGACCTTTCATTGAGCGCTTTGTGCATGTTTGCTATGCCTTTGAGGTAGATGCTTGTTCACTTGTCAAACATATTAGCATCTCTACCTCCCATTTGCATGCTTGTTTCCATGATGCATTCCATTATGCTCAATCCATATGCTTACACGACATGCCACATTCCTTTGTCACACCATATGTTATGCATGATGACGACACTTGTTCGGTGAATCACCACTTGAATGCTTGGTTTTGCACTCACGCTAACCACATTTGTTTTTCCAAGTGTTTGTTGTCCTTACTCCTTTTGCAGGAATCACACGACGGTGCGACATTGGAGAGTGCCCATTTCGAGCTTGAAGATGATGAGTACTTGGTGATCGCCCACTTCTACACGGTGCAGCCATCTCTTTCCCATGGTGATTTGGTTTTTGATCCGAGGTCGGATCTTTCCCAAGGGGGGGGGGGGAGATGATGCGGAGCATCCTACGGACATCACCATGTCAAGAGCCCGTTTGGCAAGTGACACGTGCGACATCTACTCCACATACACAAAGGTGAATCATCTCCTTTACGCGTGTTCACTTGACCCCTTCGAGGATGGTATACTACTTGACACTCCACTCGTGTGCATACATAGGTATTGTCGGAGCACCACGGAAGAGGAGGAGGAGTGCCAGTGCACGTGTACAACTACACCGTCCATGAGGGAAGCTTGGAAGAGAAGGAAGAAGAAGCAGGGACAAGCTTCTGGAAAGCCCGGAACCTCCGGCCTCCAGCCCGGAACTTCCGGCCCCCGGACCTTCCGGCCTCCAGCCCGGAACTTCCGGCCCCCGGCATCCAGCCAGCCCCGAGCACGACAACTCTCTGGTTAGCCCGGAACCCGGCCGGAACCTGCCCGGAACTTCCGGCCACCGGAACCTCCGGCCGTACCCGGAACTTCCGGCCCTGCCTGCGTCCATTGACTTGGGCCAAGGCCCGTGTACCCCTTCACCCCCTAGACTATATATACCCTTCTTCCACCTACGTTTTAGGGTTAGCAAATATGATAGCTCATTAGTTGAGCTTTGCTCCTTACCTCCTCTTGAGAGAGAGAGACAACTCCCATGGAGTTCAAGACCTCCATGTGAGAAGATCCTCCGGGATATCCAAGACCTCGACTTCTCTCCGGATCGGGATGAACTAGCTACCGATTGTACCCTCTTGTGTTGGATTTGGACCTTTGTATCCCTTATGTGTATGTGGATTTAGCACATGTGTGATTGTTTCTTGTCTATTTGAGTGATTCCTCTTGTTTTCCCCTCTCGTGTTCTTCGTATTCTTCGCGGGATCCGCTCTAATCGTGAAAGATCGACACCACTAGGGTTCCACCCTACATCAACTCCTGTGTGATTTAGCTGCATTTTGCATCAAGAACTTTACTCCAAAAAAATGATCATGCATAACAACCAAAAACACATGGAGTATATACTAAAACAAAAGAGTGATTGTGTAGGTAGCAGTGACATGGATACGATCTCACTAATTCAAACCACAAACATAATTTTTTTCCAAACAGACCCATTTCAGGTAGTTCACTAGGTGCGCATTGTCTCATGAATAAAAGGAAAAAAAAGAAAAGAAACAAGAAACAAAAGGTCATCTCTATGCCAAATAGGTCTTCCGCACCGCTAAGCTCACCCTCGGATGCACGTTTTTTCCCATAGAGAAGTTGTGATCTCCTGCTGAAAAGAACAAAGAAAACACATGTGAATAATTTTTTTTTGTTGACATATGTGTATGATGTTGCTAGAAACAGAAAAAGTAGAAAGCACTTGTGTAAAAAACAACAAAAAAGTTGCCTCTATTTATCTATCTAGTTGCCCAAAAAACTGCATAGGGTTGCTCCTTATTATAGTAATGTTGCCTCTGTTTCTCCTCCCAACAAAGAGATGTTATATTGTGCTTCACATATAACTTTCCACAAAACTAACAAAAAAATTCTCTGTAGGGTTAGTTGAGAAAAAGAACAAGTATGAGGGAAAAAATGTTTGATCTCAAAGTCTATCAACATTTCAGTTGAGTTGGGTGCGCCCTTCTTAAATCCTGGCTATGAGCAGGAGGATAACCATTTGGAGGAGGACGTTAGTGAGTCTCCGGACCCCAACATTGGCTCTAATACTACTCATGTTCCGAGCACCCATGTGGCTACTCCCCCCGCTTTGGTTGGTCCTGCTAATGCTATGGTTGACGAGTCACCTGAGTTGCAAGATGAAGAAGCTTGGTCACAACCACAAGAGCCTTATGTTGGCCTGCGCTTTGACATGTTGCTGGGTGCGAAAGAACACTACAATCGCTACGCTTTGAGGGTGGGTTTTTCAATCAAGGCAAATACATCCCACAGGTCAGCCTACACAGGTTTGCTGCAAAAACAACAATTCTGCTGTAACAAGTTTCGCAAGCCTGTGGAGAAGGTTGGAGTCTCAGATGTTGTCTTCTCCAGCAAAGACACTATATGCCCGAGCACCCCTGAACAAGATATTGAAGAAGATGACGATGAACCTACTTATAAGAAGAGCGGAGAAGAGAGACTATAAAGCAAACAAAATGCCTTGCTAAGATGGTGGTGAAGCTAATAGATGGCAGATGGGAGGTTATCAACTTTGTTACGGATCACACCCATCCATTGATTGACAAGCCAGCGCTGTCCAAATACCTTCGTTCTCATCAAGGCATCCCACCCGAAGAGAATTTTTTTCTGAGACACCTTAACGACTGCAACTTGACAACAGGTACGTCAACCACCCCAACCTCCCCCCTGAAAAAAAACTTGCTCTAAAGTGTTTATTATTCCTGCCTGCAGCAGTTGTTATTTTTTCTCTAGTAAAAGAAGAAACCTGACAAAGTGTTTGGATCATGGGCAACTCTTATCCAAAAACCTGGCAACTTAAACTATAAATAAAGGCAACTCTGTTGACTTTATGCAACTCTGATGAGAAACCTGGACCCAGCATATCACTCCTCCCTCCACCAAAAAAGGAAAACAAATAAATTTTTCCAGAAACTTTATATAAATCCTAGTATGGTTCTATTTATGTATATGAGTTGCTTCTGTTCTATGCATAAGTTACTTCCTACATTATGGTTAGTTTTCTGAAACACAGTGGCTTATTTTTTTTTGCTAGGCAGAATGATGTTGATAATGTCATCATACTATGGTTTGGAGTTGATTGTCCCTTACAATGTAAAGCCATACACAACCACTGTTCAAAATTGAATGTCGCAACTAAAGACTGTGACATTGAAGAGACACTCAACTACTTTTGCAAGGTGAAGGAAACAGACCCAAGGTTTTTCTTCAAGTGCAAGACGGATGCAGAAGGCAGGTGTGAGAATTTGTTTTGGGTGGATGGCGCGGCACGAAAAGCTTATGCAGAGGCTTATCATGATTGCGTATCGTTTGATGCAACTTATCTTACAAATATGTACAGTATGCCATTCGCCACCTTCATTGGCATCAATAGGCATGGGCAGTCAATTATGCTTGGGTGTGGCTTTGTGCGGCATGAGCTACCCTCGAGCTATGACTGGCTGTTTGAAGCTTTTCTAGAGGCGATGGATGGATTGGCTCCGGATAACATCATCACGGACCAAGACGTTGCGATGGCACATGCAATCAAGAGGAAGTCCACGACAATGATACACCATTGTTGCCGTTGGCATATCATGAAGAAAGCGCAAGAGAAGCTTGGCTCTGTGTTGGCTAGGAACCCAGATTTGGTCAAATACTTCAACGAATGTATTGACTTCAGTTTCACCCCGCCTTGTAGGCATGCCTCTCAATGTAAAGTTCAGGACAGAGTTTGAGATGATTGGCCAGTACAATGTACACCCCGTTGGTGTCAACTTTTATGACCTTGTACCCAACACAAATGTCGTTGTGATGTATGGGACAAGGAAGTATCTTGTCACAGTGAGGCCAGAAGCAGCCATCTACAACTGTGAATGTTGCAAGTGGCATAGGGACGGGCTCCTTTGTTGCCATGTCCTGAAAATTTTCATGCACCTTGGCTTCGATGAGATCCCTGCACACTACATAAAGCGACGCTGGACACAAGATGTAGTCCCAAGTGCGCCGCCGTAGCCTAACCAGACCCCTGCACCGGACTTGCCCACTGAGTCGGAGAACCAAGTGCGGCAAGTGAACATGACAATGGATTTTGCAAAGCTAGCCAAGAAGGCAATGACAAGTGATGAGGCAGCTGCTGTAGTTGGGAGGCACATGAAAGCAGCAGACGCTAAGGTTACTAAGGTGAACAAGCTAAGGAGGAAGAGGCTGAAAGCAGCCCGGGAAGTAGCCCGGGCTAAGGAGGCATCAAATCCTACAGCCCCAAGTGGGTCAGGTCAACCTCTTGCCCCTGCCCCTTGCCCCTATGGACCCACCTAGGTCAGTCACAAAAGGGCGCACCCGCACCAGGCGGTTTCAGTCGGCTCTAGAGCTACACCCCCAAAAAAGAACAAATGCAGCATTTGCGATTCAATTGACCACGACGATGCAAGGTGCCCGGGGAAGTTGTTGTGATGGGCAACACAAGAAAAAGGACCCCCTGGTCTAGGTACTAGTAGAAAGAAACTTGTGAAGTGGTTTCAAAAAATTAGGGCATGCTGATTGAAGCAACATGTGAGCTAGTTTTGAGCAAATGATGGGGCAATTTCAAGCAACTTGTTAGTTGGGTTTACGCCAAAAACTCGTGGACTGATTTGGAGAAACTTCTTTTAATTTATGTTTGTTTCTTTGCTTTAAATTCATAATTGCAGACATGTACCTCAAATGATAAAAAATGTGCGATGAATGCATGTGACAATCTGGATGCTTATCGTTTGTGGTTTGTTCCCTCTTCATAGACTTGTTATCTAGGTTGGAGCAACACATTAGGCAACTTTATATCTGTGGTTGAGGCAAACTTGTGAATTGATTTGGACCAAATTTCTTTGAAAAATACATCATTTTTTGCTTGTTTTAATTAGAGACAGGTCAGCACGTAAAACTTTGTTGCATGATGGCAATCTGGTTGCTTTGTTGCATGCTGCAAGGAACTATTGCACAAAGAACGAAAAGTAGATGCTATCTAATTTTGAATAGTTTGGCTGACAGAAAAGTAACCCCGCCACGGTTATTTCATTTCAGTTCACACACACACTATACAGTTCTTCGCTTGATCTACTACAAAAAAGAAGTGTGTACCTGGTTATTCTTCACTTCTTGACCGGTTTGAGGATCTCCTCCCAGAGAACCTTGTTGAGGTCACACTTTATCATCGAGATGGTCATGAGCTTCCTGATGTTTGGTATGTCAGCTTGTCCATAGTTCGGAAGCCACGCCCCATTCCACAATAGCATATTCATCAATGTAAAAATCCCATAGCCACCCCTGCAAAAAAAGAGAAAACAAAAGAAAGCCCCTATGTCACCAGAACACTTGCAAAAACCCTCTCTTGTAAACAGAAGCTCTGTAGGTAGGTAGTGCTTATGTTGTGATCTGCTTGGGTGCATCGATGTCCACAAGCGGGAACTTCTCCATCAACTTTGCCTGCTTCGGGTAATGCTTGTCCCACAATGAACGAATTGCTGCTTCAATGGACCTTGCTACTTCATCCAACCTCTTGCTTTTCTTGATTGTCCACAGCGAGTCATACACCTCGAACCTGCTATCCCTCAAGTTTATGTTGAAGAGCCAATAGTGGTGTGGGCCATTGACTTTCTCTGGTTGTAAGTTTTTAATGACATGGATCATAACCTGCAAAAAATAGCACAACAAAAGCAAAGAAAAGAGAATATGTTTACATCTTATGAAAAAAAAGAAAAAAGCGTAATTAAAACTACAGATATCTATGTTCCAAATAATTGATTACAAAATCTTGAGCAGCTATAAATGAAAAAAAGTGATGTGTTCTGTACAAGCAAACATCAACTATGATTGAGTTTTTGGCAAATCTAGTTGTTTTTAGAAGCAACCTTGTTTGAGTTTTGTAAACAAAGGAAAAAACAAATGCGTATATATATTTACAGAAAAAATGATTTCATATGCTCATTTGGGAACTAGAAACACACACAAAAAAAGCTTGATTTCCACCTCTGTATCAAAGCAAAAAAAGAGATCATAATTTTTAGGCAAGTTTGAGTGTTCTTATAAGCAACTTGGAAATTAAACAAAAAGCAACTCACAAGACAATGGGGCATACCATGTCTTGCTCCTCCAAACAGTTTGATTTCTCAAACCTGTTGGTCAGCTCAGCTATGTTCAAGTCAAGTTTTTGAAGTCAAGTCTGTCCAGGAACAAAAGAGGCAATTAATATCAGACTAATATCAGTGCCAAAAAATCAAAAAAAGCAAAAGAATAAAAATGGAAAAGAAAATGTGTTGGTTTATTTTCTTGCTGAAAACCTTAGAGGCATAATCATTTTCTTGCACCCCGGGCATCTATTGAACATGATTGCCTCAATCCCTAGCTCAAAGACATGAGTCTTTAGCCATCCACACTTCTTCATTGATTGAGCAAGCTCCTTCATTGTACAGTAGTAGCCACGGTAGTTATGATTTGGGGCCTGTGAAAAAGAAGAAGATTCTATTGAGAAAGGTAAAGAGAACATATTTTCATGAAAAAAGAAAGGTTGTTACTCAATGAAACACGCATGTTTTGTCGTCCCCCTGCAACGTCTTTGTGGTCCCTGTTCCTCCAAGCAACAACACCAATGCATATAACCTGTTTATTTCTGGTGTGCAAGTGAAGTCCTCTTTGCTTCTACATTCACATACAAGGACCATTGTGATGGTGGAGGTTTTAGAATTCTCCACTCACGCTTCTGAGGAACAGGCTCGCCAGGGCTGCTGGCAGCACCTTTGCTCGAATCCCCTTCACCAGGTTTTTCCAAAACTTCAGTTGGTGTGCTAAATCCGGAAGGTGACGTGCGCCCCGCGCTATCTGCTACAACACTTTTCACTGCCACCTCGATGGCTTGGTAAAAGTCCAAGTTGCCCCAATCAATGCTCCACTCAATGTCAGCAGTGGCAGGCGCGTTTACCACCCCCTTGTCCTTTGTCATCCCCTTGTGGTCTGCCGTGTTGCCCTCCACCACTTTCTTTTCCACCACTTCATATATCTCAAGGTCAAAAGGTGGAGCTAGGCAGTAATCATCCCAAACAGCGCTTCCGGATTTGGATCTTTGCAGCGGTGGTGTTGCTTCACCTGAGTTAATTGCTTCTTTGCTAGCTGCCAAGTTCAGATCAGGAGATGCCCGTATTATGGGTATGGTACTAGCTGATTTACTTCTCACGAGTGGTGGCGTGGACCCTGGGCTGATGCACCTTTCGAACAACTCATTGATGCCCCTAACATCATCAAATGAGATTTGCTTCCTTTGTTCAGAGCACAGTTGCTTGGTTGGCACAACCGGAGGCTTGTGTGTTGATTGGGCTGGATCTGCCCTTGTAGTTGCCTGGTTCAATGCAGGAGTTGCTTCCTTTAGCACTGCAGTTGCTTTCCCCTGGATCTTATCTTGAACATTGCACAACTGGTGGGTGGCCTCCGGCTCTCTCAACTGCTGACAAGTGTGCTCTGGTTCTGTTTTTTCAACAAGCACCGTGTGGTCTGACTGTGCTGCTGAACCTTTCCCTCCATGCTTCTCCTGGCCAATGACAACTAAACTCTTGGACGCTGACTCTGTAAGTTGCTTGGAATTGGCTGGTCCCTGCAAAGTGACCGCAGTTGCTTGCGGTTTAGGTTTAGTTGCTTGCAAAATGTCAACAGTTGCTTCCTTTTTCTTTTTTGTTGCTTGTTTCTGGTAAACCTTGGTTCTTGCAGTTGTTGTCACTGTCTGATTCACTGATTCAGTTGATGTTCTCTGAACATCTGTTGGAGCTTGCTGATTGGATGTGGTAGTTGCAGCATTTTGCCCCTCCACACCCTCGCTTGCTTCTGGGGAGACGATGGTGGCCGTGATCTTCTTCCTGTGGGTTATTTTCTTCACCTTCTTCGCCCCCCTCTTCAGCACCTCCTGCAGGCTATGTGCCCACCTCTTTTGGGCCACCCAACTTTGGTTTCAAGCCATCTTCCACACTTAGCTCTTCCGCGCACAAGTCTGTATACTTAAACGTCTCCTCAGCTGGCAACACGGGCACCGACACTAGAGGGATGTCTCGCATCTCAAGCCTGACCTGTTTCTGAGCTGTGACTCTCTAATCTCGACCACCTCTGAAAGTGTCACAGTAGGCGCACTGTCTATCTCGAGTGGTTCCTTGCGCATGTCCATCTTAACGAAATCACTCTAGAAAAAACTGCCGGTGCTTTGCATGCTTCCCTGTGTGCTCACACCAGACATGCTTGGCTCTGCTTGCTGTTTGTCCTTGGCACCATGCTTTAGTTTTTGCATGATGGTACTCAACGGAGCCTCATCATCATTGCTGCCCGCGCGCCACCCGGGAGTTTTTGTACCTCCCTCATCATGCCCACCGCTGCCGATAGATTTGCCAGTGCTAGCATTGCCGCCCATGCTGCCATCATCCTTGTCCTCTTCATTCTTCTTCCCCCCCCACAAGTTTCTTCCTCCTCTACATCTTCAGTTTCATCCTCTCCGTCTTCCTCCTTCTCTTCCTTCTCCTCTTCCTTTTTTCCACCCCTGTTCCTTCTCTTGTTCATCCTCTTCCTTTTCCCCTTCCTTCTCTTTTTCCTTCTCATGTTCCTCTTTTTTGTCCTTGTCTTCATCCTCCTCTTCCTCCTCCTCCTCCTCTTCATCATCATCCTCTTTCTCCTCCTCCTCTTCATCCTCCTCCTCCTCCTCTTCCTCACCAGCACCAGCGCCCGTGGAGTTGTCGACATCCATGCGATGTGAGTCATCATTACCAGCTTGTATTGCTGGTGGTGGGCTACTGTATACAGGCTCATCGTCATCACCGTCATCATCATCATCATCACTTCCCCCCTCCTCATCAGATGTGTCCTTCTCTTAAGATCCGTCCTCATCTTTCCCTTCCTCTTCTTCTTCTGAAAGTTCCAGTTCTTCCTCCTCCGTTTCCTCCTCCTCCTCATCAAACGACAGAAGTCTCTCCTCATCACGAATGCTACTGCCCCTTCCTTTCTTCTGCCTTGCAACATTTTGCTCTTTGGGACTTGCCGCTGCTCTTTTCTGCCTTTCCTTGCTTATTGGTTGGCGTGCGCTTGCAACCCTTGAAGCGCTGGTGGTTGCCACAACATCCTCCTCATCCAGCTTGCCCACACCTTGCACAAACTTCCCAACTTGGGCTGATATTTTAGAGCACATATCATGTACCAGCAGCGTCAACTTCTTCCAATTCTGCAAAAAATAGAAACAACAAAACAAGCAGAAATGATGAGAAACTAAAAATATGCACTAGTTATCCTGTTTCACAAAGTGTGTATCATAAAAGAAAAAAGAGGCAAAATACATTGATGTTGTAATTTTGAGGTAGCTTCGTGGCGACAAACTTCTGGATGTGATCCATGCTCCCAAAAAGGCTATCTTCTGCGCACCTCGAGAACTCAGCTTTCAACTGTTTGTGAGGGGCACGAAAAAATCAGCAAAAATGAAGGTTTGGAAAAAAGCAAAAAAATGATGCTTATTTTAGTGACTTAGCAACTGCCTGCCTAAATTAGGGAAACATCAGCCTTATTGATGGGCAACTGCAATCTTGATCATGGACAAAAAACTACATGCCTGCATGAGTAGTGAAAAAAACCAAAACTCTTTGCACTAAAGAACATGCAACTCTAATGTATCCTGCTGGCCTAATTAGGGCAACTACAACCCTGGTGATTGGCAACTCCAACTCTGGTTATGGGCAACTATATCCTTCAAAAAAATGTTGAAGGTTGGGGATGATTACTAGGCTAATTTTGACCAAAACTACATGCCTACTTGATAAGCATGGGACTCTATATGCTGAAAAACCATGAAAATATGTGCATGGAAAAGAAAGAGAAAACTTACTAGTAGTTTTCCATATACCCCCTTCCTGATCCCGTCCTTCTTGATAATTGCCTTGATGAGACCCTCGTTCCATGCTTTAACCATTGGAAGAACATTTGATGTGCTCTCGTCCACAAAATCCTTGGAGATCGACCTATAGTCCACATCGAGCGAGTCGAGGTAAAGGAGCTGTTTCATAGACAAAAAAGGGGAACACATGTCAGTTTGCAAAACTAAATAAAATAAAATAAAAGGATGAAAGAAAAGCAATGAACCGAAAAGCGGGGGCTCAAGATCATTTTACCACTAGGTGGAAAAGGCAACAACATATAGTGTTCTTCTTGTCTCCCAATCCCATGAAAGCAATCCTAAGTTGGTCAACAACGAATTGGCAAACATCTGAATTGACAATGTCTCGTGGTTCAACGCTGCTGAGTAGGCACGTGGTGACACCTTCAAGCTGGTTGTCGGCGCAAGGAAATAGCTGAAAACAATGACAAGACAGGCGCTTAAAAACTTGTCATCAGCAGCAACTCCCATCTTGTTTATCATCTGACACCACTTGGTAACTATTGGCGCAGGCCCTGAGGGGATGTTGTACATCTCATTCACAAACCTAACTATATCTGGCTCCATTTTGTATGCAACCTTCTTCCCCACCCCCTTGGCAAGCCCCAGATCCTTTGAACACTCGATGCATCGACTGGGATCTTCCCCCTCTCTGGGATAACAAGCCGTGACAACTCTGGGTCATAACACTTCATGACAAACTTGACAAGATCTCCTTTCATTGTTCTTGTGCCAATATCAAGCACGCCGACAAAACTTATTTCACCGATGGCATCCTTTTGTGGCGTCTCAAGAGAAGCATTTAGAATGAACAGTCTTGAAGGTGACGCCCTGTTTCTTGGTGGCGGCCCACTACTACCAACCTGCTAAAATAGAGAAGAATTCACATTAAAAAAGGACAGGTTACTGTTCAAAAATGTAGGCAGAAGTTTTTTCACTACTAGGCACACACCACTCCAACTGAAAAATAACACAAAGACATCATAAAATGTAGGCAGAAGTTCATTGGAGCAACTGTTGCCTGAAAAATGAGCAACTACACCTATGTTAAAATGCAACTGCTATGCTGTACTAGGCAACAACTATGCTTCTATTTTGCTCCTTGTCCCAAATAAGGTGACGATCATGACCAAAAGATTTTTCAAGAAGAAAAATAAGCAAAATAAAGCAACCAGTCCCAAATCTAGGAGTATTGAGCATATATATTCATATGGGTAAGCAACTAATTTCCGTGGATTGAGCAACTCCACATATATTGAGATCAACTACAAAAACCATCCCCACCCCTAGCCCCCCTACCAATTTCAAGTTTTATAGATTACCTCATGTCCGCCTTTCTTCGCACATTTCGGATGCCTCCCTTCTTCATCATCGGGAGCAGGATCAGCGGCCCGTTTCCCCACCCGTCCACCCTGGACAGGATCCTGATTCATGCCCCCACGCTTGCGTCCGACATTGCTCGTCATTGGAGCCACCTCCTCTTTTCCCTCATTGCCACCTTCTGCGTTAGTTCTTTCCGTGATCCTTTTACTTTTGCGTGCCATTCTGTAAAAGAAATATGGCACATCAACTTCACTATAATTTGTGTCCTAGTTAACATTCTCCTAACTTCATCACTAGTACTTCTAAGTTGCCTATTATTCGTGCTCATATGTCGTTGTTCTCTAAATTGCCTATAATACTATGAACTCATCTACCTATGATGCTCTTGTGTCTGCTATTGCTAGTTATGGTAGGCAACTTGGTGGTGAATCTAGGCAACTTCAGACTATTTGTAGGCAACTTAGAAGAACAATGATAAACAACTTCACAATATTGTAGCCAACTATTTTAACAAAATTTAGGCAAATGGGCTGCAAAAATGGTAGGCAACTAATTACCCAATAGCAGTACGGCTATCTCGTAAAATGCATTCCTCTTCATCGCAACTTAAAAAGCATGCCATTGAAAATCATAAAACAAAAAAAAGGTGTTGCGCATGCCGTCGGAAAATCATAAACAAAAAAGTGTTGCACATGGGCAGTAACGTGATGGCACTGACACAAAATCGACCAACCGCAATTCCTCTTCATTCACAACTTAAAAAACATGCCATCAAAAATCATAAACAAAAAGGTGTTGCACATGGACAGTAGATGTGATGTCACCAGCGAAAATCGACCAACCACAAATTGTCTTCCAAAATAGTGCTGCTGGATGTTGAAAAAAAGCAACTACAGTCCTATTTGGTTGCAACTGCCGAGATGAAGAAGTCCCATTACCCCTCCCATCTCGCAAACTGGATAACAAAATTGAGCAACTACCGTAATATTGCTATACAACTGTCCCCGAAGATCCGAGCAACTCCACACAACCCAAAACACCCATCGGGGATTCATTCACATGCACCACGCAAACCTCGGCCCTCCCCTCCCCCTCCACCGCTTCAATTCAAGCAACTCCCCGCCGTGTCCCCAACCCCAACTATCCCCCGCGACACCACCGCCATGGCAACGCCGTGCCCCGCGAACGCCATGGACATTTGCCGTGCTCAACCTACTTGCATGTGGCGAAGACAACCTATCACCTGCCTCATCACCTAAACCCTAGCCTCACCATGGCAACAAAATCTGAAGCGGAACCGCGCGAGGAGATGCCGGGATTACCTCCGCCTGAAGCCGACGACGCGCCACGCCCGCGGACGGTCTCCCGCGCTGGCGAACCCGCGACCACAATGCCCGCACAGGCTGTCGTCGCAAGAGAAAAGAGGGGCGGAGGAGAGAAAGCGGGCGGTTTGAAAATGGGGGAGGGAGAAGCGCAGTTTTGAACAAGACGTGTGCTACTTGTGAACTGCGTTGGGATTTCCCCGAAGAGGAGAGGATGATGCAGTACAATAGAGATAAGTATTTCCCTCAGTTAAGAACCAAGGTTATCAATCCAGTAGGAGAACCACACAGAACCTCGTTAGCAGCACCTACACACACAAAAGCAAACACTTGCACCCAACGCAAATAAGAGGGTTGTCAATCCCCTTAGCGGTTACTTGCAAGGATTAATTCTGACAGTGATAGATAGAAAAGTAAATTGCAAAATAAAATAAAAGTAGATAAATTGCAGCAAGATATTTTTTGATTTAATATATGATAAAAGTAGACCCAGGGGCCATAGTTTTCACTAGAGGCTTCTCTCTCGAACACATAGCATACGGTGGGTAAACAAATTACTGTTGGGCAATTGATAGAAAAGTGCATATTTATGATGGATTCATGGCAACGATCATGTATATAGGCATCACGTCCGAGACAAGAAGACCGACTCCTGCCTGCATCTACTACTATTACTCCACCCATCGACCGCTATCCAGCATGCATCTAGGGTATTAAGTATAAAACAGAGTAACGCCTTAAGCAAGATGACATGATGTAGACAAAGTAAACTCAAGCAATGTGATTAAACCCCATCTTTTTATCCTTAATGGCAACAATACAAATACGTGTCTTGTCCCTTTCTGTCACCGGGATATAGAACACCGCAAGATTGAACCCATCACAAAGCACCTCTCCCATTGCAAGATAAATCAATCTAGTTGGCCAAACCAAACGGATAGATCAGAGAGAAATACAAAGCTATAACAATCATGCATAAATAAGTTCAGAAAAGACTCAAATATTTCTCATGAATAATCTGATCATAAACCCACAATTCATCTTATCCCACCAAACACACCGCAAAAGAAGATTACATCGAATAGAACTCCAAGGAGATTGAGGAGAACATGGTATTGAAGATCAAAGAGAGAGAAGAAGCCATCTAGCTACTAGCTATGGACCCGTAGGTCTGTGGTAAACTACTCACACATCATCGGAAGGGCAGCATGGTTGATGAAGAAGCCCTCCGTGATCGATTCCCCCTCCGGCAGAGTACCGGAAAAGGCCTCCATATGGGATCGCGGAAGAACAGAGGCTTGCGGCGGCGGAAAGGTTTTCTCGTCTGTCTCTTTGGTATATTGGGAATATTTGGGAATTTATAGCGCTAGAATTAGGTCAAGAGGTGCCACGAGGGGCCCACGAGCCTGGGGGGCGCGCCTACCCCCCTGGGCGCGCCCTCCGGGCTTGTCGCTCCCTCGTGACTCTTCTGGTATTCTCCCAAAGCTTCTAGGGTCCCGTCTGGTCCAGAAAAAATTAATCCAAAGTTTTTTCTCCGTTTGGACTCCGTTTGATAATGATTTTCTGAAAAGGCAAAAACAGGCAAAAAACAGCAATTGGCACTGGGCACTGGGTTAATAGGTTAGTCCCAAAAAATGATATATAATTAGATATAAAACATCCAAGATTGATACTATAATAGCATGGAACAATAAAAAATTATAGATATGTTGGAGACGTATCAAGCATCCCCAAGCTTAATTCCTGCTCATCCTCGAGTAGGTAAATGATAAAAACATAATTTTTGATGTGGAATGCTACCTAACATGTTTCATCATGTAATTCTCTTTTACAGTATGAATATTAAGATCCGAATGATTCAAAGCAATAGTCTATAATTTGATATAAAGACATCAATACTCAGGCATACTAACTAACAATCATGCCTTTCAAAATAAAAATGCTAAAGAAAGTTATCCCTACAAAATCATATAATCCTGTCATGCTCCATCTTCTTAACATAAAGTATTTATCATGCACAACCCCGGAGAAAATCAAGCAATTGGTTCATACTTTTTAACGCTCTTCAGCTTTTTCAACCCCCACGCAATACATGAGTGCAAGCCATGGATATAGCACTATGGGTGGAATAGAATGATGATAGAGATTGATAAGGGGAAGTCAAAAAGAGAAGATAGTCTCACATCGACAAGGCTAATCAACGGGCTATGGAGATGCCCGTCAATTGATGTCAATGCGAGGAGTAGGGATTGCCATGCAACGGATGCACTAAGAGCTATAAGTGTATGAAAGCTCAAAATAAAAACTAAGTGGGTGTGCATCCAACTTGCTTGCTCATGAAGACCTCGGGCATTTGAGGAAGCCCATCATCGGAATATACAAGCCAAGTTCTATAATGAAAAATTCCCACTAGTATATGAAAGTGACAACATAGGAGACTCTCTATATGAAAAACATGGTGCTACTTTGAAGCACAAGTATGGAAAAAGATAGTAACACCGCCCCTTCTCTCTTTTTCTCTCATTTTTTTTTCGCTGGGCCCTTTTTGGCCTCTTTGTTTTAATCTCCTCACTGGGACAATGCTCTAATAATGATGATCATCACACTTCTATGTACTTACAACTCAAAAATTACAACTCGATACTAGAACAAATATGACTCTATATGAATGCCTCTGGCAGTGTACCAGGATGTGCAATGATACTAGCGTAACATGTATGAAAATGATGAACGATGGCTGAGCCACAAATACTATGTCATCTATATGATCATCCAAAGCAATATGACAATGATGATGCATGTCATATAAAAAGAACGGTGGAAGTTGCATGGCAATATATCTCAGAATGGCTATGGAAATGCCATAATAGGTAGGTATGGTAGCTGTTTTGAGGAAGATATAAGGAGGCTTATGTATGATATAGCGTATCATATCACGGAGTTTGGATGCACCGGCAAAGTTTGCACCGGCTCTTGATGTGAGAAAGGGCAATGCACGGTACCGAAGAGGCTAGCAAATTGCGGAAAGGTGAGAGTGCATATAATCCATGGACTCACATTAGTCATAAAGAACTCACATACTTATTGCAGAAGTCTATTAGCCCTCGAAGCAAAGTACTACTACGCATGCCCCTAGGGGGAGGTTGGTAGGAGTTAACCATCGCGCGCCCCTGACTGCCACGCAAAGGAAGACAATCAAGAATAAATCATGCTCCAACTTCTTAGCATAACGACAGACCATACGTGCATGCTTCGGGAATCACAAACCTTAACACCAATATTCTTACTAAACCACAATTATCTACTAGCACCTCCCACATATTACCATCTTAATATCCCAAAACTATTGCAAGGAATGAAACTTATCATATTCAGTGATCTACATGAAAGTTTTTATTATATCCCTCTTGAATACCTATCATATTAGGACCAAATTCATAACCCATGCATATTACCATTGCTATTTATTATACTCTCAAAAAGATATAAGTGAAGAATGAGAGTGCAACTATTTCTTTAAAATATAACCACCACCGTGCTCTAAAAGATATAAGTGAAGGACTAGAGCAACTGCCTAGCTCAAAAGATATAAGTGAAGCACATAGAGTATTCTAACAAATCACGAATAATGTGTGTCCCTCTCAAAAAGGTGTGTTCAGCAAAGATGATTATGGCAAACTAAAAAGCAAACAAAAGCAAGCAAACTATAACACAAGACGCTCCAAGTAAAACACATATCATGTGATGAATAAAAATATAGCTCCAAGTGATATACCGATAGATTGTAGGCGAAAGAGGGGATGCCATCCGGGGCATCCCCAAGCTTAGACGCTTGAGTCTTCCTTGAATATTACCTTGGGGTGCCTTGGACATCTCCAAGCTTAGGCTCTTGCCGCTCCTTATTCCTTTATCCATCGTAGTCTCACCCAAAACTTGAAAACTTCAGCACACAAAACTCAACAGAAACCTCGTGAGATCCGTTAGTATAACAAATAAATCTTAAACTTTAGGTATTGTTGTAAATTGATTCATATTTAATATTGGCATAATTCTACTGTACTCCAACTTTTCCATGACTCATACCCCCCGATACGATCCATAGATTCATCAAAATAAGCAAACTATGCAACAAAAACAGAATCTGTCTAAAACAGAACAGTCTATAAAGTTCTATTTAAAATCCTTACTTCTATAACTCCAAAAATTCGGAAAAATTAGGAAAACGTAAACAATTCATATACCAATACTGTGTAAATATTTAAGTTTTTTATGACGCTCCAGTACAGAATTAAAAATCAAATACTGGACACAAAACTTTCTGTTTTCCAAACAACATCAATTATACTATCATCCAAATCATCCCAAAGGCATTACTTGGCACAAACACTAATTAAAAGATAAAAACACAATCATAACAGAGGCTACAATTGTGTAAACACACAAAAACAGAAAACAAAAAGTTTATTGGGTTGTCTCCCAACAAGCTCTTTCTTTATAGCCATTAAGATAGGCTTGAGATTTCAATGATGCTCTCATGAAAGATAATAATTGAAACACGAAGAGAGCATCATGTAGCATGTGAAAAACACATTTAAGTCTAACATACTCCCTATGCATAGGCATTCTATAAGAAAACAAATTATCAAGACAAGCAATATCTAGCATATGCAAATAGGAAGAATGGAGCATTAATAATTTCAACACAACGAGAGGCAATTTAGTAACATGAAGATTTCTACAACCATATTTTCCTCTCTCATAATAATTACATGTAGGATCATAATCAAATTCAACAATATATCTATCACATAACATATTCTCTACATGATCTACATGCATACAAGTTTTATAATCTTCCAAAATAGTGGGATTAACATCAACTAAAGTCATGACCTCTCCAAACCCACTTTCATCAAAAATTTCATAAGATTGAACACTCTCTGAATATGTGGGATTCTTTTTACTTGAAGTTGACACTCTTCCAAACCCACTTTTAGTATTATTGCAAACATTATTATCAATATCATACTCATCATGAGGCTTAAATAAATTTTCCAGATCATAAGAAGCATTATCACCCCAATCATGATCATTGCAATAAGTAGTGGACGTGACAAAATTATCATCCCCAAGCTTGTAGCTTTGCATATCATTAGCACAATTGACACTAATAGAATTTATAATAACATTATTGCAACCATGCTTTTCATTCAAGGAGCTATCAAGCGTGGGTGCAATAGCAATGATTTAATTTTTAACATAAGGAACTATAGCAAGTTCATCTCCATAAGCATAATTAATATTGGCATCATGGCCACAAGCATAGCAAGCATCAAATTCATCAAAAAGGGATATTTTAAGTGGATCAACAGAATCACAATTATCTATAGATTCATGCATATCATTATTCTCTTCCAAAGCAGTAGACATTCTCCCAATGAATTCACTAACATAGGTACTGGAAGCATAGTTTTTATCGCAATATTTAAGTATGGCAAAATTTTCAGATTTGTAGAGAGTAATATCATACTTTTCAATCAAAGAAACAACTTCATGGGCACCTTAAAAGAAACAAATTCTTTAATTTGTTCGATATCATAGTAGCTATAAACACCCTTGGCATAAGAAGATAAGATTTCATTATCATTAAACTCACATAGGTAGGGAAGGTGTTTTTTAGGGTTCTCAGAGAAACAAGTAACATCATATATTTCGCATAGATTCTAAGCATAGCATAGCAAACAATTTATTTGATTCCATAAGAGTCTCCCTTTTTGAGACAAACAGTGACGCACAAAATGAGCATGCTCATCTAATGATTTTCCCTCAACTAAACTAGTTGGGGTTTCAGCACGAGAACAAATGGATCGAAGATGATCCAAGTAGAAAACTTTAAGTGGATCCATAGTCATCTTAAATTTTTCCTTTCATTTTTTGTTTTGTGTGTTTAGATGAAGGCAATAAAAGAAAGCAAAGGAGCAAAAAAAATATTTTTGTGTTTTTTTGTAAAATTGTTTTAGAAGTGGGGGAGATGAAAACGAGAGGCAAATGCAAATAAATGGCAAATAAAAATAAGAGCAAGTAGATGATAGTTTGTGCGAACGTACTAGATAGGTTTTGGTGATGTTTCCCCGGCAACGGAGCCAGAAATTCTTCCTGCTACTTGTGAACTGCGTTGGAATTTCCCCGAAGAGGAGAGGATGATGCAGTACAGTAGAGATAAGTATTTCCCTTAGTTAAGAACCAAGGTTATCAATCCAGTAGGAGAACCACACAGAACCTCATTAGTAGCACCTACACACACAAAGGCAAACACTTGCACCAAACGCAAATAAGAGGGTTGTCAATCCCCTTAGCGGTTACTTGCAAGGATTAATTCTGATAGTGATAGATAGAAAAGTAAATTTCAAAATAAAAAAAAGTAGATAAATTGCAGCAATGTATTTTTGGATTTAATATATGATAAAAGTAGACCCGGGGGCCATAGTTTTCACTAGTGGCTTCTCTCTCGAACACATAGCATACGGTGGGTAAACAAATTACTGTTGGGCAATTGATAGAAAAGCGCATAGTTATGACGGATTCATGGCAATGATCATGTATATAGGCATCACGTCCGAGATAAGTGGACCAACTCCTGCCTGCATCTACTACTATTACTCCACCCATCGACCGCTATCAAACATGCATCTAGAGTATTAAAACAGAGTAACGCCTTAAGCAAGATAACATGATGTAGACAAAGTAAAATCAAGCAATATGATTCAACCCCATCTTTTTATTCTTATTGGCAACAATACAAATACGTGTCTTATCCCTTTCTATCACTGGGATATAGAACACTGCAAGATTGAACCCATCACAAAGCACATCTCCCATTGCAAGATAAATCAATCTAGTTGGCCAAACCAAATGGATAGATTGGAGAGAAATACAAAGCTAAAACAATCATGCATAAATAAGTTTAGAAAAGACTCAAATATTTCTCATGAATAATCTGATCATAAACCCACAATTCATCGGATCCCAACAAACACACCGCAAAAGAAGATTACATCGAATAGAACTCCAAGGAGATCGAGGAGAACATGGTATTTAAGATCAAAGAGAGAGAAGAAGCCATCTAGCTACTAGCTATGGACCCGTAGGTCTGTGGTAAACTACTCACACATCATCGGAAGGGCAGCAAGGTTGATGAAGAAGCCCTCTGTGATCGATTCCCCCTCCGACAGAGTACCGGTAAAGGCCTCCAGATGGGATCGCGGAAGAACAGAGGCTTGCGGCGGCGGAAAGGTTTTCTCGTCTGTCTCTCTGGTATATTGGGATTATTTGGGAATTTATAGCGCTGGAATTAGGTCAAGAGGTGCCACGAGGGGCCCACAAGCCTGGGGGGCGCGCCTACCCCCCTGGGCGATCCCTCCGGGCTTGTCGCTCCCTCTTGACTCTTCTGGTCTTCTCCCGAAGCTTCTAGGGTCCCTTCTGGTCCAGAAAAAATTAATCCAAAGTTTTTTCTCCGTTTGGACTCCGTTTGATAATGATTTTCTGAAAAGGCAAAAACAGGTAAAAAACAGCAACTAGCACTGGGCACTAGGTTAATAGGTTAGTCCGAAAAAATGATATGTAATTGCATATAAAACATCCAAGATTGATACTATAATAGCAGGATTAATTCTGATAGTGATAGATAGATAAATTCAAATACTAAATAAAATAAAAGTAAATAAATTGTAGCAAGGTATTTTTGGATATTAATATATGATAAAAGTAGACCCGGGGTCCATAGTTTTCACTAGAGGCTTCTCTCTCGAACACATAGCATACGGTGGGTAAACAAATTACTGTTGGGCAATTGATAGAAAACCAAATAATTATGATGGATTCATGGCAATGATCATGTATATAGACATCACGTCCGGGACAAGTAGACTGACTCCTGCCTGCATCTACTACTATTACTCAACCCATCGACCGCTATCCAGCATGCATCTAGGGTATTAAGTTAATAAAATACGAGTAACGCCTTAAGCAAGATGACATGATGTAGACAAAGTAAACTCAAGCAACATGATTAAACCCCATCTTTTTATCCTTAATGGCAACAATACAAATACGTGTCATGTCCCTTTCTGTCACTGGGATTAAGCACCGCAAGATTGAACCCATCACAAAGCACCTCTCCCATTGCAAGATAAACCAATCTAGTTGGCCAAACCAAATCGATAGATCGGAGAGAAATACAAAGCTATAACAATCATAATAAAAGAGTTCAGAGAAGACTCAAATATTTCTCAAGAATAATCTGATCATAAACTCACAATTCATCGGATCCCAACAAACACACCGCAAAAGAAGATTACATCAGATAGAACTCCAAGAACATCGAGGAGAACATGGTATTGAAGATCAAAGAGAGAGAAGAAGCCATCTAGATACTAGCTATGGACCCATAGGTCTGTGGTAAACTACTCACACATCATCGGAAGGGCAACAAGGTTGGTGAAGAAGCCCTCCGTGATCGATTCCCCCTTCGGCAGAGTGCCGGAAAAGGCCTCCAGATGGGATCATGGAAGAACAGAGGCTTGCGACGGCGGAAAGGTTTTCTTGTCTGTCTCTCTGGTATATTGGGAATATTTGGGAATTTATAGCGCTGGAATAAGGTCAAGAGGTGCCACGAGGGGACCAAAAGCCTGGGGGGCGCGCCTACCCCCCTGGGCGCGCCCTCCGGGCTTGTCGCTCCCTCGTGACTTGATACGTCTCCAACGTATCTATAATTTTTTATTGTTCCATGCTATTATAGTATCAATCTTGGATGTTTATTATGCAATTATATGCCATTATATATCATTTTTTGGGACTAACCTATTAACCCAGTGCCCAGTGCCAGTTGCTATTTTTTGCTTGTTTTTGCCTTTTCAGAAAATCATTATCAAACAGAGTCCAAACGAAGAGAAAACTTTGGATTAATTTTTTCTGGACCAGAAGGGATCCTCGAAGCTTTGGGAGAAGACCAGACGAGCCACGACTGAGCGACAAGATCGGGAGGCGCACCCTGGGGGTAGGGCGCGCCCACCAGGTTTGTGGGCCCCTCGTGGCACATCTTGACCTAATTCCAATGCTATAAATTTCCAAATATTCCCAGTATACCAGAGAGACAAACGATAAAAACTTTCCACCACCACCAGCCTCTGTTCTTCCGCGATCCCATCTGGAGGCCTTTTCCGGCACTCTGCCGGTGGGGGAATCGATCACGGAGGGCTTCTTCATCAACCTTGCCGCGCTTCCGATGATGTGTGAGTAGTTTACCACAGACCTATGGGTCCATAGCTAGTAGCTAGATGGCTTCTTCTCTCTTTTTGATCTTCAATACCATGTTCTCCTCGATGTTCTTGGAGTTCTATCCGATGTAATCTTCTTTTGCGGTGTGTTTGTTGGGATCCGATGAATTGTGAGTTTATGATCAGATTATTCATGAGAAATATTTGAGTCTTCTCTGAACTCTTTTATGCATGATTGTTATAGCTTTGTATTTCTCTCCGATCTATCGATTTGGTCTGGCCAACTAGATTGGTTTATCTTGCAAAGGGAGAGGTGCTTTGTGATGGGTTCAATCTTGCGGTGCTCAATCCCAGTGACAGAAAGGGACATGACACGTATTTGTATTGTTGCCATTAAGGATAAAAAGATGGATTTTAATCATATTGCTTGAGTTTACTTTGTCTACATCATGTCATCTTGCTTAAGCCATTACTCTATTTTTATTAACTTAATACCCTAGATGCATGCTGGATAGCAGTCGATGGGTGGAGTAATAGTAGTAGATGCAGGCAGGAGTCGGTCTACTTGTCTCAGACGTGATGCCTATATACATGATCATTGCCATGAATCCTTCATAATTATTTGCTTTTCTATCAATTGCCCAACAGTAATTTGTTTACCCACCGTATGCTATGTGTTCGAGAGAGAAGCCTCTAGTGAAAACTATGGCCCCCAGGTCTACTTTTATCATATATTAAAATCCAAAAATACCTTGCTGCAATTTATTTACTTTTATTTTATTTAGTATTTGACTTTATCTATCTATCACTATCAGAATTAATCGTTGCAAATAACCGCTAAGAGGATTGACAACCCTCTTATTTGCGTTGGGTGCAAGTGTTTGCTTTTGTGTGTGCAGGTGCTATTAAAATGGTTTTGCGTGGTTCTCCTACTGGATTGATAACCTTGGTTCTTAACTGAGGGAAATACTTATCTCTACTATACTGCATCATCCTCTCCTCTTCGGGGAAATACCAACGCAGTCTACAAGTAGCAGGAAGAATTTCTGGCGCCATTGCTGGGGAGACATCACCAAAATCTATCAAGTACCTTCGCACAAACTATCATCCACTTGCATTTATTTTATTTATCTTTTATTTGCATTTGCCTCTCGTTTTCATGTCCCCCACTTCTATTTTTTTTTACAAAAACACAAAAATATTTTTATTTGCTTGTTTGCTTGCTTCGTCGTGATGTCTCAAGAAAATACAAAATTGTGTGATTTTTCCAATACTAATAATAATGATTTTATTAGTAGTCCTATTGCTCCTCCCGCCACTATTGCAGAGTCGTGTGACATCAATGCTGCTTTGCTTAATCTTGTTATGAAAGAATAATTTTCTGGTAGTCCTAATGATGATGTTGCATCCCATCTAAATACTTTCATTGAACTTTGTGATATGCAAAAGAAGAAAGATGTGGATAATGATATTGTCAAATTGAAATTATTTTTGTTCTCACTACGAGATCATGCTAAAACTTGGTTTTCATCCTTGCCTAGAAATAGTATTGATTCTTGGGATAAGTGTAACGATGCTTTTATTGCCAAGTATTTTCCTCCCGCTAAGATTATTTCTTTAAGAAATCAAATTATGAATTTTAAGCAACTTGAGTATGAACATGTTGCACAATCTTGGGAGAGAATGAAATTAATGATAAGAAATTGACCAACACATGGTTTAAGCTTGTGGATGATCATACAATTTTTTTTATGCGGGACTAAACTTTATTTCTAGAAATTTGCTAGACTCTGCCACAGGTGGCACTTTTATGGAAATTACATTGGGAGAAGCTACAAAAATTCTTGATAATATTATGACAAATTATTCTCAAGGGCACACTGAACAATCTCCAACTGGTAAGAAGGTAAATTCTGTTGAAGAAATTAATGCTTTGAGTGATAAGATGGATGCTCTTACGAAATTGCTTGCTAGTAAAAATGCTCATATTGATCCTAATGATGTGCCATTGTCTACTTTGATTGAGCAAAATAATGATGCTATTGATGTGAATTTTCTCTCTAGAAGTAATTTCAACAACAATGCTTATAGGGGTAATTTCAATCCTAGACCGTTTCTCGGAAATTCCTCTAATAATTATGGTAATTCCTATGGCAATCCATATAATAATAATAATAGGATACCCTCTGATCTTGAAAGTAATATTAAAGAATTTATTAATTCTCAAAAGATTTTCAATGCTATGGTAGAAGAAAAATTGAATAGAGTTGATGAAATGTCTAGGAACATGGATAAAATCGCTCATGATGTGGAAAATCTCGAAATTAAAATTTTACCACCCAAGCATGATATAAATGACTCTATTAAAGCTATCTATGTCTCCATTAATGAAATTAAAGAAAGGACTGCTAGGTTGAGAGCTAAGCGAGAATTCCTAGAAAAAGTTATTCCACCCGGTTTCTATCGTAGTAATGATGAACATATTAAAATGATTGGCGTCACCCCTATTGAATCTTTATTTAGTAACATAAAACTTGATGAAAAAGGGACTGGAGATGAGTAAAATTTAGCTAGAAGGCGTCCCAATTATTTGGAGGGTGATGATCTTAATGATAAAAATGAAAAAAGTGGGTTTGGAGAGGTCAAAACTTTAAATAGTGATGCACCCACTACTTTGGATTACAAGGACTTTAATTATGATAATTTTTCTTTAGCTGAGTGTATTTCCTTGTTGCAATCCATGATTAATTCACCTAATGCATATGAACAAAATAAAGCTTTTACTAAACATATTGTAGAAGCTATGATAAAAGCTCATGAAGAAAAACTTGAGCTGGAAGTTTCAATTCCTAGAAAATTACATGATGAATGGGAACCCACTATTAAAGTTAAAATTAAATATTATGAATGTAATGCCTTGTGTGATCTAGGTGCTAGCATCTCTACTATACCAAAATCTTTATGTGACGTGCTAGGTCTCGCCGATATGGATGCTTGTTCCCTTAATTTACATCTTGCGGATTCCACTATTAAAAAGCCATTGGGTAGAATAAATGATGTGCTTATTCTTGCTAAAATAAATTATGTGCTCATGGATTTTATTGTCCTTGATATTGAATGAAATCCGTCTTGTCCTATAATACTTGGTAGGCCTTTCCTATGAACCATAGGTGCTATTATTGATATGAAAGAAGGTAATATAAGATTTCAATTTCCATTAAAGAAAGGGATGAAACACTTACCTAGAAAGATAATTAAGCCACCATATGAATCTATTATGAGGTACACCTATGGAATAAATTTGAAGGATGACAACACTTGAAACTATGCATTATGCCTAGCTAGGGGCGTAAAACAATAGCGCTTGTTGGGAGGCAACCCAATGAATAATTATAAATTTTTTTTACCTTCTGTTTTTGTGTGTTTACACAATTATAGCTCTTGTTATGATTGTGTTTTTATCTTTTAATTAGTGTGTGTGCCAAGTAATGCCTTTGGGATGATTTGGAAGATAGTATAATTGATGCTGTTTGAAAACAGAAACTTTTGCATCCAGTGATGGAATTTTTTATTTTTCTCTGGAAGGTGAGAACCTTCTGATTTGGAAGATAGTATGACTTTAATTCAGATCTTTACAGACTGTTCTGTTTTAGACAGATTCTGTTTTTGTTGCATAGTTTGCCTATTTTGATGAATCTATGGATCGTATCGGGGGGTATGAGTCATGGAGAAGTTGAAGTACACTAGCATTATGCCAAAATTAAATATGAATCAATTTACAATAGTACCTAAAGTTTAAGATTTATTTGTTATACTAACGGATCTCACGAGGTTTCTGTTGAGTTTTGTGTGCTGAAGTTTTCAAGTTTTGGGTGAGACTACGATGGATAAAGGAATAAGGAGTGGCAAGAGCCTAAGCTTGGGGATGCCCAAGGCACCCCAAGGTAATATTCAAGGAATACTCAAGCGTCTAAGCTTGGGGATGCCCCGGATGTCATCCCCTCTTTCGTCTACAATCTATCGGTAACTCACTTGGAGCTATATTTTTATTCATCACATGATCTGTGTTTTACTTGGAGTGTCTTGTGCTATAGTTTGTTTGCTTTTTAGTTTGTCACAATCATCTTTGCTGAACACACCTTTTTGAGAGGGACACACATTATTCGTGATTTGTTAGAATACTCTATGTGCTTCACTTATATCTTTTGAGCTAGGCAGTTGCTCTAGTACTTCACTTATATCTTTTAGAGCACGACGGTGGTTATATTTTAAAGAAATAGTTGCACTCTCATGCTTCACTTATATCTTTTTGAGAGTCTAATGAATAGCAATGGTAATATGCACGGGTTATGAATTTGGTCCTAATATGATAGGTATTCAAGAGGGATATAATAAAAACTTTCATGTAGATCACTGAATATGATAAGTTTGATTCCTTGCAATAGTTTTGCGATATTAAGATGGTAATATGTGGGAGGTGCTAGTAGATAATTGTGGTTTAGTAAGAATATTGGTGTTAAGGTTTGTGATTCCCGAAGCATGCACATATGATCTGTCGTTATGCTAAGAAGTTGGAGCATGATTTATTATTGATTGTCTACCTTATGAGTGACGATCGGGGACGAGCGATGGTCTTTTCCTACCAATCTATCCCCCTTGGGACATGCGCAGTAGTACTTTGCTTCGAGGGCTAATAAACTTTCGCAATAAGTATGTGAGTTCTTTATGACTAATTTGAGTCCATGGATTATACGCACTCTCACCATTCCGCAATTTGCTAGCCTCTTCGGTACCGTGCATTGCCCTTTCTCACATCGAGAGTTGGTGCAAACTTCGCTGATGCATCCAAACCCCGTGATATGATACGCTCTATCACAAATAAGCCTCCTTATATCTTCCTCAAAACAGCCACCATACATACCTATCATGGCATTTCCATAGCCATTCCGAGATATATTGCCATGCAACTTCCACTGTTCTTTTTATATGACACACATCATCATTGTCATATTGCTATGCATGATCATATAGCTGACATAGTATTTGTGGCTCAGCCACCGTTCATCATTTTTTATACATGTTACACTAGTATCATTGCACATCCTGGTACACCGCCAGAGGCATTCATATAGAGTCATATTTTGTTCTAGTTTCGAGTTGTAATTTTCTTTTGAGTTGTAAGTAAATAGAAGTATGATGATCATCATTATTAGAGCATTGTCCCAGTGAGGGAAAAAAGAGAAAAGAAAAGAAAAAAAAGAAAAAAAAGAGAAAAGGAAAAAAAGAAAAAAAAGAAAATGAGAGAAAAAGAGAGAAGGGGCAGTGTTACTTTCCTTTTCCATACTTGTGCTTCAAAGTAGCACCATTTTTTTCATATAGAGAGTCTCCTATTTTGTCACCTTCATATACTAGTGGGAATTTTTCATTATAGAATTTGGCTTGTATATTCCGATGACGGGCTTCCTCAAATGCCCGAGGTCTTCATGAGCAAGCAAGTTGGATGCACACCCACTTAGTTTTCATGTTGAGCTTTCATACACTTATAGCCCTTAGTGCATCCGTTGCATGGCAATCCCTACTCCTCGCATTGACATCAATTGATGGGCATCTCCATAGCCCGTTGATTAGCCGCGTCGATGTGAGACTATCTTCTTATTTTTGACTTCCCCTTATTAATCTCTACCACCACATTCTATTCCACCCATAGTGCTATTTCCATGGATTGCGCTCATGTATTGCATGGGGGTTGAAAAAGCTGAAGCGCGTTAAAAAGTATGAACCAATTGCTCGGCTTGTCATCGGGGTAGTGCATGATAAATACTTTGTGTTAAGAAGATGGAGCATGACAGAATTATATGATTTTGTAGGGATAACTTTCTTTAGCATTTTTATTTTGAAAGACATGATTGTTTGTTAGTATGCCTGAGTATTGATGTCTTTATATCAAATTATAGACTATTTCTTTGAATCATTCCGATCTTATTATTCATACCGTAAGAGACATTACATGATGAAACATGTTAGGTAGCATTCCACATCAAAAATTATGTTTTTATCATTTACGTACTCGAGGATGAGCAGGAATTAAGCTTGGGGATGCTTGATACGTCTCCAACGTATCTATAATTTTTTATTGTTCCATGCTATTATAGTATCAATCTTGGATGTTTATTTTGCAATTATTTGCCATTATATATCATTGTTTGGGACTAACCTATTAACCCAGGGCCCAGTGCCAGTTGCTGTTTTTTGCTTATTTTTGCCTTTTCAGAAAATCATTATCAAACGGAGTCCAAACGAAGAAAAAACTTTGTGTCGGTGTATAAAACATGGGTATTTTATACCCTGACTTATGCACAGATAGTAGCAGCCTCCTTGCCGGCCAAGGCTTGCCGGAACTTGCCAAATAACCAGATTCAAGACCTAACCACAGAAGCTACTTGAGAGAAGCTCAAGACGAAGTGTCAACAAGTACTCCACTAGTGTTGAAGATGAAGACATTTCTTGCCGGCATGGCTGAACCGGCAAGACGGAGACCCGGCAAGCTCCGTGCCGGCAAGCTTTCACCAGCTCTCCAGCGCTCCACCTCACCGGGTAGCTAGTCGCTAATCGGTGAGGTGTCGACCATGCAGGCTGGTTGGTGAGATTCGTCGGGCGCGTGTCAGCACGCAGGGAGAAGATTTGCCTTTAGTGACACCCGTCCAGAAGGCAGGCTAATAGGAGGTAGCTGGGCGAGCGGTGCAGGAACCTTGCCGGAGCTCCTCCTCCACATGACACCTAACGGTGCATTTATTGCTTTTGTCCTAAACTGGCAGAGTTAGGTATGATAGCACTGTTTGCTATCTAATCGACTTGTAATTACTGTTTTGCCACTATGGTAACCCCTTGAGCTATAAAAGGAGGTCCAGGGCAACATTTACAGGGGTCGCGCGATCAGAACCCTAGCACGACCTGCATGCGTAGCTGCTCCTCCCGCACCTTGCCGAAGAAAGTGCTCCTTGTACTTGTGCGCACACCCATCCAATACATGCAAGCAGGAGTAGGGTTTTACACCTCACGGTGGCCCGAACCTGGGTAAAATCCCCTGTGCCCTCCATTGATTCCGCTCTTTGTGCTTGCGCATCTCCCTAGCCGAACGACAAAGGGGCTAGATGGCCCCATAGATGGTCGTACCCACGACATCTTTGGTGCGCCAGGTAGGGGGATCGCTTGCGCGAACTCGAATCAGTGGAATGTGCGTCAGCTTCATCAACTTCATCAGCGTCCTCCTCGTCGTCGATGGCCCCCAAGAAGAAGGGCATCACGATGGCGGCCCCTTCGCACGTATCCGCAGGCGGCGCAGCCAATGCGGGTGGTGCGGATACCGCGGTTGGCACGACCAGCGCAGGTGGCATGGTCGCCATGGCCACCGTGGTCGGTGCAGGAGACGAGCGCACTGGAGGCGGTCGATTTCCTCGACCCTCTGGTGAACAAAGCCGAGATGGCGCGGGCTGAGCGGACGGACGTCCTCCTCCTCCTCCTCGCCGCGCCAACGAACGCCGCCACCGGAGCAGCAATGCCCGGGCCGGCGCGAGCCAAGATCCCGCTGCAACGGCGTCCAAAGATGCTGCTTCAGGACAGATGTCGCGCCCCTCGCACAATGGGCGCAGTGCAACTCCGAGCGGCGTCAACGACTCTGGGCAGCGGCGACCTCATGGCAAGACCCCTGTTGATCAAGTCCTAGATCGTCAGGCACCACCTCCGCCACGGCAACCCGCTGCTGATCATGTGCTACAGCAGCAAGACCACAATGGCGCTCCTGCTGGCTCTGCCAGGAGTAGAGCGACATCGCGCTCTTCGCTTCCGGCCATGCCAGCCACAGCAGCGGAGGCGATGGCGCGAGCCCAGATGCTGCTGAACTTCCCTCCAGCAGCAGGAAAGATGGTTGAGTGGAGAGCCACCATCCAAAGCTTGATTGGGTTTGCCAAAGCCAGCAAATCACAACAAGCGGAGCCCTCACGTCGTCCGCAAACAGCACCAGTAGCTCCAACTGGTGGCCGCGTTGACGGTGATGCGCTAACGGTGCAATCATCTCCGCGGCAACAGTCTCAACAGCGGCAACGCCAACAACCACGGCAAGCTCAACGATCTTTTGAGCCCGACAAGATGTTGATGGCCTCTTCTGATCTGCGAGCGCGGCAAGATCAGCGGCAAGTGCTGCGAGACAGGCGGGTAGAGGATGCCCGCACCACCATTGAATGGCGCCGGGAGGCGCGCCGTCAATCCGACGCGCGCAACGGCCCCATTGTTGATGAGCCTGCGCCAGGGGTTGGCGGATATCTGCCTTACGAGGTTGGATGTCCTGCCTTCACCCATGAGCTACGGCAAGTCCGATGGCCGTCCGTCCAGGCCTTCAAGCCAGAAGTACCAGAAAAGTGCAACGGCAAGCTGAACTCGGCAGAGTTTCTGGGCATCTACACGATTGCCGTGCAAGCTGCCGGAGGAAGAGATGAGAAAATCCTCGCCAACTATTTTCCGTTGGTACTGAAGCCCAACGTGAGATCTTGGCTGATGAACTTGCCGGAGAACTCCATTTCTTCGTGGGCAGATCTCTGTAATGAGTTTGTTGGTGCCTTTACCGGAGGCCACAAGGCCCCTAGACAGCCCAGCGACGTGCAAGTGATTCCGCAAAGAGATGGTGAAACTTTGCGCAAGTACATCCAGAGGTTCAGCCGTGTACACCGTCACATTCCAGATGTGCACCCCGCAGCCGTCATTGCCGCCTTTCACACGAATGTGCGCAATCGGAGGATGCGGGAGAAGATGAACGTCAAGTTACCCAAGACCGTCAACGAGCTCTATACGTTGGCGGATAAGTGCGTAAGCGCTGAGGAAGGAAGAAGGCTTCCCGGGGAGGACGCTGGTGCCGAGGTAGATTCCGAGGATGACGATGCTGCCAACCCGAGGAAGAAGGGCCGAAAGCGCAACAGGAAGCGCAAAGGCAAAACAGTTATGGCCGTTGAGGGCTCCGGCAACTCTGAGTCCGCCAAGAAAGCTAAGACTGAGAATTCCGGCAAGGAGGCTGCTGTATGCGCCGCTTGCCAGGAGGCAGCGGCAAACGAGAAGGCCGGCAAGTCTGATGGGCCGTACTGCAAGATTCACCGCACCAAGGGCCACGATCTCCAAGAGTGCCGACAAGTCGAGCACCTTGTTGAAAAACAGAAGGCTGAATATGAAAAACTGTAGGATCGAAAGTATGTCTAGAGGGGGGGGGGGTGATTAGACTACTTGACCAAATAAAACCTAACCTTTTCCCAATTTTAGTTGTGGGCAGATTTTAGCAATAGTACATGTCAAGCATCACCCTACACATGCAATTCTAAGAGTATAGCAGCGGAAAGTAAGCAATTGCATATGTAAGTAAAGGAGGGATTGGAGATTTCAAACGCAATGAAGACACGGTGGTTTTTGGCGTGGTTCCGATAGGTGGTGCTATCGTACGTCCACGTTGATGGAGACTTCAACCCACGAAGGGTAACGGCTGCGCGAGTCCACGGAGGGCTCCACCCACGAAGGGTCCATGAAGAAGCAACCTTGTCTATTCCACCATGGCTTACGTCCACGAAGGACTAGCCTCACTCGGGGTAGATCTTCACGAAGTAGGCGATCTCCTTGCCCTTACAAACTCCTTGGTTCAACTCGACATCAGGTTGGAGGCTCCCAAGTGACACCTAACCAATCTAGGAGACACCACTCTCAAAAAGGTAATAGACAGTGTGTTGTTGATGAACTCCTTGCTCTTGTGCTTCAAATGATAGTCTTCCCAGCACTCAAACAACTCCTCACAGATTTGGCTATGGTGGAAGAAGGATTTGAGTGGAAAGCAACTTGGGAAAGGCTAGAGATCAAGGTTCAAATGGTAGGAATGGAATAGCTTGATCTCAACACATGAGTAGGTGGTTCTCTCTCAGAAAATGTATGGTGGAAGTGTAGGCACATTCTGATGGCTCTCCTTACTGAGAAGGATGTGGTGGAGGGGTATATATAGCCTCCACACAAAATCCAACCGTTACACACTTTTGACTCAACTCGGTGGCACCGAACTGTGTAAAAGATATGAACGTTAGGCATTTCGGTGGGACCGATACGGACAACTCGGATGAACCGAAGTGCAATGGCTTAGGGCAAACCTCATCTCGGTGGCACCGATTGCATCAACTCGGTAGGACCGAAGTGAAGCAATAAGGCAACAGAGACTTGGCAAGCCATCTCGGTGAGACCGATTTGCATAACTCGGTGAGACCGAAGTGAGTGCAACCGATTACAGAGAGTTGGCAAGGCCATCTCGGTGGGACCGAGATCCATTTCGGTGGATCCGATTTGTTAGGGTTTTGGCAGTGGCTAAGTCTTGGATGAACTCGATGGGGCCGGATGGGAAATATCGGTGGGGCCGAGTTGGACTGTAGGTTTAGGACATATTTGGGATTGAGAGAGTGGTTCAGGGTTTAGGAATACTGTCACTAAGCACTTGAGCAAAAAGACCATTAAGCAACACCTCATCCCCTTTTAATAGTATTGGCTTTCCTATGGACTCAATGTGATCTTGGATCACTAAACCAAAAATGTAGAGTCTTGATCTTTTGCCAATCCTTGTCCTTAGCATTTTGAGGGGTCCACATCTCTAGTCCATGCCATGCCAATCATTGAACATCCTGAAATCTTAATCTTGAATGGACATTAGTTCAATGATATAGATGTTGTTATGAATTACCAAAACCACCAAGGGAGCAAATGTGCTTTCAAAAACGGGCCAAAGAGAAGGGTCAAGATGGTGCCGGTGGATCTGGCAAAAACGGTCGTGGTGGTCGAGGAGGTCGTCGCGGCAAGGCCAAGCAGCAGAAAGAAAAACCTGCTAGAGGCCGCGAAAAGAAAGAGGAAGATGATGGAAGTGAAGAGGAAGAGGACGACGGAGAGTCCAGTGAACAGGAATTCCAGAAGGCAACTGAGGCCTTGTGCGTTGACGGAGGTGCATCTTTGCACTCCTCTCACCGCCAACTTAAGCAGTGGGCACGTAAGGTTAATGCGGTAGAACCAGCAATAGGCTCTCAAAAGCCACTCAAGTGGTCTCACACGCCTATCATTTTCGATGCCGAGGATTACCCTGATCGCACAACCGCGGTCAGGTGTTTGCCGTTGTTGGTTTCGCCAACAATTTGCAACCTCTAGGTCACGAAAATTTTAGTTGACGGTGGGGCCGGCCTAAACTTGATTTCTCCAGAAGTAATCAAGAGGCTGCATATTCCCGACGAGGAGCTCGAGAAAACAGCACGTTTCAAGGAGTAAACCCGGGAAGAAGCCAGCCCAAGGGAAAGATCAAATTGCCGGTGACGTTTGGCGGGGAATTGAACTATAGAACAGAAAAGATTGTGTTTGGTGTTGTCAAGATCCCCTTGCCGTATAATGGAATTCTTGGCCGCCCAGCCTTGGCAAAATTCATGGCAGCATCTCACTATGCTTACAACACGTTGAAGATGCCAGGGCCGATGGGTGTCATTTCCATCAACTCCGACAAGAAAGATGCAGTTATTTGCGTCGATAAGATGTACAGAGATGCCGTTGCAGCAGAGGCCGCCAAGGCGCCAGCTCCCGCTAAGAAGGAAAGCAAGAAGTCCGGCAAGACCTCTGGCAAGGATTCCGGGAAGCGCGCCTCTTCAGAGTGCTGCGCGCCTATTGAAGATTTGCCAGAGTGCTCTACCGGTAAGAAATCCAAAGCTACTTCACCAGTGACCAAAAAGGTGCCGGTGAGGGAGGACGGCAGTGACGGTACCTTCACCATCAGTGCCACCCTTGACAGCAAATAGGAAAGTGCGCTCATTGCCTTCCTACGGGCGAATGTCGATGTGTTTGCATGGCGACCATCTGACATCCCCGGTGTTCCCAGGGAGGTAATTGAGCACCACCTTGCTGTCTGTCCCCACGCTCGGCCCGTCAAGCAGAAAATCAGGAAGCAAGCTTTGGAGTGGCAATAGTTCATTGCCGAGGAAATCAAGAAGCTTGAAGCAGCAGGTTTGGTAGAGGTGTACTACATCCAACTTGGTTGGCAAATCCAGTTGTGGTGCGCAAAGCAAACAGAAAGTGGAGACTTTGTATTGACTACACTGATATTAACAAAGCGAGTCCAAAGGATCCTTTCCCTTTGCCGCACATTGATCAAATTGTAGAATCTACTTCCGACTGTGATTTACTCTCCTTCCTTGATGCATATTCTGGGTACCATCAGATATTTATGGCCAAGGAGGATGAGGAGAAAACCACATTCATTACTCCATGTGGCACATACTGCTTCATGCGTATGCCTTTCGGGTTAAAGAGTGCTGGTTCAACATTCGCAAGAGCAGTCCAGATTGGTTTTGAGCCCCAGCTGCACAGGGATGTGGAAGCATATATGGATGATATAGTGGTCAAAACCAAGGACAAATCAACCCTCATTCAAGATTTAGAAGAAACATTTGCAAACTTGCGCAAGATCAATTTGAAGCTCAACCCCGAGAAGTGTGTGTTTGGCGTTCCATCCGGCAAACTTATCGGATTCTTTGTATCTCAACGTGGAATTGAAGCAAATCCCGACAAGATCAAAGCAATTGAGCAGATTCAAGCACCAAAAAGCATCAAGGATGTACGGCGTCTTGCCGGTTGTGTTGCTGCCTTGAGTAGGTTCATTTCAAGATCTGCTGATCGCGCCCTGTGGTTTTTCAAGATTTTTAAAAAGGCAGGTCCGATGAAATGGACTCCGGAAGCGGAGGCCGTGCTGCAGGACTTGAAAAGATACCTCTCCTCCGCGCCAACACTAGTTGCACCTAAACCACAAGAGTCATTGCTGCTATATGTAGCGGCGACAAATCAAGTGGCCAGCACTGCATTAGTGGCGCAGAGGGAAGTCGATGATGAGGAAGCAGTCGCGGCAAGCCCGTCCAGCGACAAACCGGAATCTTCTCCGGCAAAGTCAGCACAGGCAAATGAAGCTAATCAACAAGTGGTGGCAAAGAAGAAAGTGGTGCAGCGGCCCATGTATTTTGTTAGTTCCGTTTTGCAGGGGGCTAGATCAAGATACTCTGGGGTACAGAAGTTGATTTTCGGCCTTCTTATGGCCTTGAGAAAGCTGCGCCACTACTTCCAAGCACATGAGATCACTGTCATCACTCGCTTTCCGTTGCAGCGTATCTTGAGAAATCCAGAGGCAACTGGCAGGATAGTGGAGTGGGCGTTGGAATTGTCAAGCTTTGCACTTAAGTTTGAAAGCACCTCAACCATTCAGAGCAGGGCCTTGGCAGAGTTCATTGCAGAATGGACACCAACGCAAGATGAAGAAATTCAAGAAACAGCTCTCCCCGGCAAAGAGACAGCCAAAGAATGGATCATGTACTTTGATGGTGCTTTCTCACTGCAAGGTGTCGGTGCCGGAGTGCTACTTGTCGCACCCACCAGAGAGCACCTCAATTATGTGGTTCAAATGCACTTTCCCAGGGAGCAAGCTACAAATAAGACTGCTGAGTACGAAGGGCTCCTTGCCGGTCTTAGGATCGCAGTGGACCTTGGGATCAGAAAATTGATCGTCCGCGGTGACTCGCAGCTTGTTGTGAAGCAAGTAAACAAAGATTACCAGAGCCCGTTGATGGAAGTGTATGTGGAAGAAGTGAGAAAATTGGAGGAACACTTTGACGGGTTGCAAACAGAGCACATCCCTCGTGCGGAAAACAGCATTGCTGATTACCTGTCAAAGTGTGCTACTCAAAAGCTACCTGTGGAACCGGGAACTTTTGTGCTCCATGTGAATCAACCAACAGTCACTCCATCAACGCAGGGCAGTAAGAGAAGGAAGTTGAATACTGGCAAGTATTTTCTGGCATAACTCCCAGAAGCCGCCGGCAAAAAGGTTGCCGGGGACAATGACACGGTTGTCGGTGAGCAGCGGCTTCGCACAGAACCTCAGGTTCTTGCCGCTGAGGCAAGCGCTCCCACGGCTGAGGAAATGCCTTTAATACTTGTCATCGAGCCGCAGGCTCCGGCATGGGCACAGCAGATAGTTCATTTCCTTCAAACAGGATAACTTCCCGATGAGCAAGAAGAAGCTGAGAAAGTAGCCCGTCAGTCAGGTATGTATCAGTTTGTGGATAACATGCTATACAGAAAGAGACCAAACGGTGTGAAATTAAAGTGTATTTGCCAGGAAGATGGACTGAAGTTGTTGGCAGAAATACATGGGGGCATATGTGGCTCTCACATAGGTTCAAGAGCGCTTGCCGGCAAAGCTTTCCGGCAAGGCTTCTATTGGCCCACTGCCCTCCAGGACGCAATTGAGCTAGTAACAAAGTGTGAAGCATGCCAGTTCCATTCAAAGAACATACATCAGCCAGCTCAAGCTCTCCAAACAATCCCTCTCTCCTGGCCCTTTTCGGTCTGGGGGCTCGATATCCTTGGCCCCTTCCCCCGTGCTACCGGGGGCTTTGAGTTCTTGTACGTCACCATCGACAAGTTCACAAAGTGGCCTGAAGTGGAGCCAGCGAGGAAGGTGACAGTGCAATCAGCCGTCAAGTTCTTCAAGGGATTAGTTTGCCGTTTCGGGGTTCCTAACAGAAGCATCACCGATAATGGCACACAATTCACGAGCCGCACCTTCATGCAGTATATCCAGGACCTTGGCGGCAAAATCTGTTTTGCATCTGTTGCACACCCGAGAAGCAACGGCCAAGTAGAAAGGATGAACGATGAAGTGCTACGGGGCCTCAAGACAAGAACCTTTGATAGGTTCTGCAAATGTGGAAGACACTGGATTGATGAGTTGCCGGCAGTTCTTTGGTCACTCAGGACGACACCAAATCGAGCTACCGGCCAAACACCCTTCTCCCTAATCTACGGTGCAGAAGCAGTGCTCCCCACGGAACTCATATACGGGTCACCTCGAGTGCTCGCTTACGATGAAGCTGAGCAAGAGCGGCTGCAGCAAGATGACGCAACGCTCCTTGAGGAGGATCATCTTTAGGCGGCTGTGCGAGCTGCACGCTACCAGCAAGCCTTGCGTCGCTATCATAGCCGCAAAGTGCAAGCTCGAAGCCTCGAGGAAGGCGACCTTGTTCTTCGGCGCGTTCAGTCCGCCAAGAAATCAAACAAGTTGACACCGAAGTGGGAAGGCCCTTATCGGGTAGCGTGAGTCACCAGACCTGGCGCAGCCCGCCTGGAGACCGAAGATGGCATTCCGGTGCAAAACTCATGGAATATTGAGCATCTTCGCAAGTTCTACCCATAAGGCGCAGTTGCCGGGTCTCCCGGCAACCCCTTTTGTACAAGCTTTGTCGGCAAGACTTGTAACCCTTTGTACAAAGCCAGGCACAGATCCTGTGCATAATAAAGCTAAGTGTTTCGCAACTCTTTGTACATATTCATTTATATATGGATGCATGTGATGTTGTGATTACGCTTTAGTTTGTATGAAATGGCTGATGAACCATCAAGGTTCCCAAACCACTCTTTTCTCTTCTTTCTTTTTCTTAAAGGACAGAAGGATCCCTCGCATTCAAGTTTCCCAGGGGGGAGTGACGTGGGGTACCATCTAACAATGTTCAAGTAATCATTTCATACGATGAGAGAAGCAGTGCAAGGAAAAGCTAAGTTGAAAAACTTTGAAACAAATTTCTTGTTGCATTTGCGATTTCCCTTGAACGATTCTACATTTGTATGAGAAACCTGCACGCGAAGGAACCTTGTCGCTATCATTCGCGCTCTTGTCGTGATCGTTCGCGCTCTGATTTTGCCTTGAGTCCGCTCGGCAAGGTCTGTAGCCGCGTTATGACCGACAAGTTGCCTTGCCGGTGGCGGTGCTTCCAGCAGGCTGCTAAGGACCCGTTCCTCAAAGCGCTCGCGACAAGTGTGCGCACCGGCAAGTTGCCGCACTATGATCGACAAGTTATCTTGCCAGTGGCAACACTACCAGCAGGCTGCTAAGGATCCATTCCTCAAGCGCTCGTGGCAAGTGCATACACCGGCAAGCTTCCGGCAAGCGTAGGGTATGCAATCATACAAAAACGAAGAAAAACAAGGGGAATAGCACGCATTCATCTAAGCATAACAAGTAATAGATATTCATTAAGAGCGCTCGATAACATTTTCTTAGCCCTCTACCCAGGGTTTACATCAAGTGCAATACAAGGGCAAAAGGGGCGCCTAGGCGGGGCACGGCTCGCTCCCGAAAGACCAGATGATGGTGCTGCCGGCATTCAGCCAGACTCGTCACCGTCGTCCTCGGTCTTGACATTGGGAGCACCGTCGTCATCATCGTCATCCTCGTCGTCGTTGTCCTCGGTCTCGCTGGAGGAAGTGGTGTCGCTGTTGCTCGAGCTTTCCGCGCAGCACTCCAGACGAGCGCCCGAAGCCCCGAAGAACTTCACGACAAGCGTGTCAGATCCGACAAGCTTGAAGTGAAGGAGGTGTCCCTGCCCCAAGCAACGGGCACGGACGAAGGATTTCCATCCACGCATGAAGTACATGATGCCGTTGTTGGAGATCTCCACGGTCACCCAGACCGGGCCATTGCAGCAGCCATCTACACGCAGCCATAGGCCACCCAGACCGGGCCTTCCATCACCCTAGCGAAGGGGCGGGGAAGCCGCAGCCAGCTCCGCGGCCGATCACGCAATTCGACGACGAACTCGTGCGCCATGTCCTCCGTTTGGCCTTCTGCCTGAGGAGGGAGCGCCGAAGATGAAGCGGCAAGCGCTCCACCGTGGCCGCCTCGACCACGGGCACCGCGTCTTCCACGACCACGGGCCGCGGCCCTTCCTTGAGCGCTGGAGCCGGCTTCCGCAGCCGCGGCCGAGGCATGGGCATGGAGCCGAGGAGAAGCTCTGGCCGCAACGGCAGAAGCACGACCGCGGCCTCTTCCCCTCGCCATACCGTCGTTAGATGCGGAGGAAGAAGATAGAAGAAGGAGGTGACAGTTGCTAAAGATTGGAGCGAAAGGAGATGGATGAGCATCGCATCCCGCAGCCCCTTCTTTATAGGGAGAGCGCGGGGGGCTGGCTCTTCTCTGTCTTCGGGTGGCCGCCCAGATTCACCAATCCTGTGCCCTACACTTCTGGCCGGGCGCATTACTCCAGCAACCGTCCAAGTTCGCCAATCCTGCGCCCTGCGTCCCTGGCCAGGCGCGTCACTCCAACGACCGCCCTTCTTCGCCAATCCATTGCATTGCATGCATGCAAACGTGCGTGATGGAAGGGCGTAGGAAAAGGAGAAGTAAAGACAGATATGGCAGTTATCCTTTGCCACGCGTGGCCGTGCACCGGTTCAGTTTGAACCAACGACGCCCCACATGTGTGCGTATTCCTGGTCTGAGCACGGATAGCGGTTGTCCATCCGACGGCAAGGTTTGCCGGAAGATGACCAAGAGCGCACTCAAGTCCAGATTAATGAAGAAGCAAAGAAGATCTCAGAAGATGGAAAACCATCATGGTGAAAATTACAGCGGCAATTTTCCTGCCGCGTGTCTGTTCATTGTTTGGGCCTAGCCCAATGATGCTTCGGACACGCGTATGGCCCAGGCCCGGGGGCTCCTGTCGGTGTATAAAACATGGGTATTTTATACCCTGACTTATGCACAGACGGTAGCAGCCTCCTTGCCGGCCAAGGCTTGCCGGAACTTGCCAAATAACCAGATTCAAGACCCAACCACAGAAGCTACTGGAGAGAAGCTCAAGACGAAGCGTCAACAAGTACTCCACTAGTGTTGAAGATGAAGACATTTCTTGCCGGCAAGGCTGAACCGGCAAGACGAAGACCCGACAAGCTCCGTGCTGGCAAGCTTTCGCCAGCTCTCCAGTGCTCCACCTCATCTGGCAGCTAGTCACTAATCGGTGAGGTGTCGACCGCGCAGGCTGGTTGGTGAGATTCATCGGGTGCATGTCAGCACGCAGGGAGAAGATTTGCCTTTAATGACACCCGTCCAGAAGGCGTGTCAGGCTAATAGGAGGTAGCCGGGCGAGTGGTGCAGGAACCTTGCCGGAGCTCCTCCTCCACATGACACCTAACGGTGCATTTATTGCTTTTGTCCTAAACTGGTAGAGTTACGTATGATAGCACTGTTTGCTATCTAATCGACTTGTAATTACTGTTTTGCCACTGTGGTAACCCCTTGAGCTATAAAAGGACGTCCAAGGCAACGTTTACAGGGGTCGTGTGATCAGAACCCTAGCACGATCTGCATGTGTAGCTGCTCCTCCCGCACCTTGCCGGAGAAAGCGCTCCTTGTACTTGTGCTCACACCCATCCAATACATCCAAGCAGGAGTAGGGTTTTACACCTCACGGTGGCCCGAACCTGGGTAAAATCCCCTGCGCCCTCCATTGATTCCGCTCTTTGTGCTTGCGCATCTCCCTAGCCGAACCACAAAGCGGCTAGATGGCCCCATAGATGGTCGTACCCACGACACTTTGGATTAATTTTTTCTGGACCAGAAGGGATCCTCGAAGCTTCGGGAGAAGACCAGACGAGCCACGAGGGAGCGACAAGGAATCCCCCCAGGCTTGTGGGCCCCTTGTGGCACATCTTGACCTAATTCCAATGCTATAAATTCCCAAATATTCCCAATATACCAGAGAGATAGAAGAGAAAACCTTTCCGCCGCCACAAGCCTCTGTTCTTCCGCGATCCCATCTGGAGGCCTTTTCCGGTACTCTGCCGGAGGGGGAATCGATCACGGAGGGCTTCTTCATCAACCTTGCTGCCCTTCCAATGATGTGTGAGTAGTTTACCATGGACCTACGGATCCATAGCTAGTAGCTAGATGGCTTCTTCTCTCTCTTTGATCTTCAATACCATGTTCTCCTCGATGTTCTTGGAGTTCTATCCGATGTAATCTTCTTTTGCGGTGTGTTTGTTGGGATCCGATGAATTGTGAGTTTATGATCAGATTATTCATGAGAAATATTTGAGTCTTCTCTGAACTCTTTTATGCATGATTTTTATAGCTTTGTATTTCTCTCCGATCTATCGATTTGGTTTGGCCAACTTGATTGGTTTATCTTGCAATGGGAGAGGTGCTTTGTGATGGGTTCAATCTTACGGTGCTCAATCCCAGTGACAAAAAGGGACATGACACGTATTTGTATTGTTGCCATTAAGGATAAAAAGATGGGGTTTAATCATATTGCTTGAGTTTACTTTGTCTACATCATGTAATCTTGCTTAAGGCGTTACTCTATTTTTATTAACTTAATACCCTAGATGCATGCTGGATAGTGGTCGATGGGTGGAGTAATAGTAGTAGATGCAGGTAGGAGTCGGTCTACTTGTCTCAGACGTGATGCCTATATACATGATCATTGCCATGAATCCGTCATAATTATTTGCTTTTCTATCAATTGCCCAACAGTAATTTGTTTACCCACCGTATGCTATGTGTTTGAGAGAGAAGCCTCTAGTGAAAACTATGGCCCCCGGGTCTACTTTTATCATATATTAAAATCCAAAAATACCTTGCTGCAATTTATTTACTTTTATTTTATTTAGTATTTGACTTTATCTATCTATCACTATCAGAATTAATCCTTGCAAATAACGGCTAAGAGGATTGACAACCCTCTTATTTGCGTTGGGTGCAAGTGTTTGCTTTTGTGTGTATAGGTGCTGCTAAAGGGGTTTTGCATGGTTCTCCTACTGGATTGATAACCTTGGTTCTTAACTGAGGGAAATACTTTTCTCTATTGTACTGCATCATCCTCTCCTCTTTGGTGAAATACCAACGCAGTCTACAAGTAGCATGACTCTTCTGGTCTTCTCCCAAAGCTTCTAGGGTCCCTTCTGGTCCATAAAAAACTAATCAAAAGTTTTTTCTCCATTTGGACTCCGTTTGACAATGATTTTCTGAAAAGGCAAAAATAGATAAAAAACAGCAACTGGCACTAGGCACTAGGTTAATTGGTTAGTCCGAAAAATGATATATAATTGCATATAAATCACCCAAGATTGATACTATAATAGCATGGAACAATAAAAAATTATAGATACGTTGGAGACGTATCAACGTGCGGGGTGGGGGCGGTTTCGCCTGGAATTAATGCGGGCCCCACCACTACACCGCGTGCCGGCCTCCTCTCTATCGCCACCTGTGTCGGAACGGTCCGTCACGATCGGGCATGATCGGACGGCTCCGACGCTTGCTCTCGCGACAACCAAATAGTGCAGCTGCCTTTTTAAGCATTTGGGTTGTTTTAATTATCAAGACTTACTCCCTCTTGCACACATCACACAAACTACTACTACATCTACTCTAAGTATTTCGAGTGCAAAAGACGGGAGTCGTAGGACATACCTTCACGGTCATGAATTTACACACTTCTCTTCTTTATGCTTGCATTCCTCGTTGTCCGGTGTAGATCAACTCCTCTGAAATATAAACAAGAATGCAAACAAACTCTAGGGAGAAAAAAGAAAAGAGCACAACAAAGCTTATTGTATTTTTGGGTTTTTGGAAACTAACTTGCAAATGAAAAATCACAAGGCAAAAAAGAAAAACGAAAGGCAAATAAAAAGCAAAGTGTTGGAACAAACCAACACGAGTGTTTTGAAGCTCAACGAGCTGAAGTACTACCTCATTACAATTTATTCATATAATATCGCCACATCTTGATGTAGACGTGGTAGTGACCCCCCCCCCCCAAGCTTAAGCTTTTGCAAGCCCAAACCGGCGGGATCATTGTGATGGTTGGTCAGGAGCCCATCCTTGGCTCCAGTTGGAGAAGCTGGTATTCATGTAAAGGGACGTGTCTCGAAGGAACTCGGAGAGGCTGCTCATATCACTGATGGAGCCTTGGAGACAGTAGAGGTCTGTGTAGGTGGTGTAGGCTTCTTGTTGTGTCTGCTCTTCCTCTTCGTCGGTGGCAAGTTCTTCTTCATCTACTTGTTCAGGTTCGGGGCTTTCTTGGCCAAATGCAGCATCTCCTTCCTATGGCAGATAATGCAATTGTCCATTTTCTATGGAGAAACGGTTAGGCATAGGAGTGGGCAACAAGTATGACACTCCAGGAATTTTGATGCAATGATGACCACACTAACTACTACCATTCTAGCACTAGTAAGAACATGAATATTAACAAGGTTGTTACCGACAATGAGGCGAAGGTGATTGTAGTTGATGCCAAGGGAGTTGGCCAACATGGTGATCACTCCTCCACACATGATATCTCCTTGTGCATGATTTGCTTGATGCGTGAGGTGTAGCAAAAGTATTGCCCCTAAGTTGGGCGAATAACGGACGTCAAGGTTTGCTACTCTCCAGAGAATTAGCATATTCCCATCATTCACCTTAGAAACTTGTCCTCATGCCCGCAACGAGTTAGTGATAACATAATAAGAATAACGTATAACAGGACTTTCAATGCAACTGGCTCTTTGTTTAGAGCCATGGCGACTCATCTGATAGAAGGATTGCCTCAGGTGCGGGTTAGTGAACTCATAAACATAGCGAATGTCATCATGGTTGTTGGGGAAGCCAAAGCGAGCACACCACTCATCGAGAGTGATGTTGAAGTCCTGGTCCAAGAGATGGAAAGTGATCCGCTCCTCTTCATATGTATTTGGCATGAGCCCAACATTATGCGAGAGAGTACTAAGAAACTCAAGCGTCATGCATTCATATGTCTCACATCCCTGATAAACAAAATGACGCAACCCGGCATTATCACAAAGCAAATTGAAATCATTAGAAATACCTAGCTTAGCGAGTGTTGACTCGCAAGCCCATTTGGTTGCTTTGATCTTCCTTGCATGAAGCTTCTGGTATTTCTTCCTTGATTCACGGTCGGTGAAGACAATCCCCTGAGTGAAAACTTGTTGTTGTTGTGCGGTGTTCATGGATGAACTTGATGCACCACGAACGTGAGTGGACCTCCTCGTAGACATCTACAATATAATTTTTAGTCCATTACAATGAAACAATATTGATCCTACGGTAGTCACAACATCATACTCCTCTAAAAACATCAACGAATCCAAGACAAACTCAAAATTTAGATCAAAATAGGCATGTAGAACATGGATTCACGAAAAGAGATCCATACGACCGGCCATGCGAGCAGGAGCGCTTGTATGGAAGGCCGTCGTTCACTCTGATAGCGCAATTTTTTCTGTGCATACCTCATACGACCGCTTATGTGACTGGCAGCGCCCGTATGGAATGCCGTCAAACGCTCTGTCCATTTTTCTCTTCTGGTCGAGGGTGTCATACGACCGGTTATATGAGCAGGGGTGCTCACATGAAATGCCATCAAACACTCTGGACTTCTTCTCTGTTTCTTCGAAGAGTTCATATGACCGGCCATGCGAGCGGTTGTGCTTGTATGGAACACCGTCGTCTGCTCTGTTGCCTCTTGTTGTTTTCTGCTGGAACCGCTAGGAAGTCATACGACCTTGGTGGTCGCATCATAGGCCGTCTTTTGTTCTGTTTCTTTCGAAACTTCTCTTTTTATTCTCATGGGGTAGTTCCAACACAATACATAGGCATATATCCAGGCATTCAAACATCAATACAACACACAATTAATTTGCACATAACAAAGCCTTCATTAGAACGACTCTTCCAAACTCAACTTCTCCAATTAGAACTTCAACACTCTTTTTATTGAAACAAAAACAAAACTTACTTTTCTACTTTATTCGCGTGGGTTGCCTCCCACGAAGCGCTTGTTTTCGGTTGGTTAGCTCGACCGTAGTGAAGATCATGTAGGTGTAAATACACCAAGACCATAGCTTCTAGCATTGACAACAATGCCTTCTCCGGTGTAGGTCTTCATTTTATTTTTCTTGGGGAAATGTCTCACAAAAGGATCTTTAGTAGGTAAGTCAAATCTAACATTTCCCTCAAACACATTTATCATAGCTTTGATAGTCCTTAGAAAAGGTCTACCGAGAATTATAGGAGCAATAGGATCTTCAGGCATATCAACTATCACGAGCTCAATCATGATAGGGCAATCATTTATTTGAACTATAAATCCATGCTTAATTCCTACTGCTTGAGTAAAAGTAGAATTAGCCATATTCAATCTAATCTCAGTAGTAGCATAAGGACCCAGATTGAGACTATCATAAACAGATTAAGGGATAGTGGAAACACTAGTACCTAGATCACATAAAGCATTGAACTTATTTAAACCAATCTCAATCTCTATAGTAGGCTCAAAAGCATCTTTTTGCTTTGTTGGTAACTTACTATACAACTTCTTTCTTTTCATCATGTAGTTCACATACCTTGGCTGCAACGTGATCAACAAAGACATTATATGCCTCATCATTGGATACCTCAGCTAGTGGATGCTTCACTGTTATCATTTTTACGAAGTCTGCAACGGTGTAGGTATATTCTGGCACATGGCTTTTGTCAAGCTCTTCTGCCTTCTGATACGTCTCCAACGTATCTATAATTTATGAAGTATTCATGCCATGTTTATAACAATTTTATATGGTTTTGGTATGATTTGATTAGAACTAACCCGGACTGACGCTGTTTTCAGTAGAACTACTATGGTGTTGTTTTTTGTGCAGAAATAAAAGTTCTCGGATTGGGCTGACAATTTATGGTGATTTTTTATGGATAAAAAGAGACCTCCGAAGCTTCCAGGAAGTGTCAGAAGAGCCACGAGGGCACGACAAGCCTGGGGGGCGCACCCCCCGAGCTGGTCGCTCCCTCGTGGGCCCCCTTGGCGTAATTCCAACGCTGAAAATTCCTATAAATAGTGAAAACCCCGAAAAGAAACCTAGAACTTCCACGCCGCCGCAAGCCTCTGTACTGAAGCGATCTCATCCGAAGCCCTGTTCCGGCACTCTGCCGGAGGGGGGAATCATCACCGGAGGCCATCTTCATCATCCCGGCAGTGTCCATGACGAGGGGGGAGTAGTTCACCCTCGGGGCTGAGGGTATGTACCAGTAGATATGTGTTTGATCTCTCTCTCTCTCTCTCGTGTTCTTGATTTGGCACGATCTTGATGTACCATGAGCTTTGTTAATATAGTTGGATCATATGGTGTTTCTTCCCTCTCTATCTTCTTGTGATGAATTGAGTCTTTCCCTATCTTCCTATATGTTTGAATGAAATGGTTTGTTCTAAAAATATGCATTGAGTGTCAGCAATCATGGAAGACTATATGATAATTGAGTATGTGGAATTTGCTAAATCAAAGCTCTTACATAGACCCTTCCTGAAAATAAGATGAATTGCAATTGTTTGATGACTGAGAACATAGTTTGTTAGTTTTCAAGAAAGTTTATGATCTATACTTTAACATGTGAATGGCTTGCTACTTGACCATGAGAAGTATTATGAGATGAGCTACTGTTTATGATATATAATGATGCTGGAAAAAGTGATTTGAATTATCATTGATCAAACTTATGCACTATGCTAGCATTCACACTTCATAAATTATTTCTTTTATCATTTACCTACTCGAGGACGAGCAGGAATTAAGCTTGGGGATGCTGATACATCTCCAACGTATCTATAATTTATGAAGTATTCATGCCATGTTTATAACAATTTTATATGGTTTTGGTATGATTTGATTAGAACTAACCCGGACTGACGCTGTTTTCAGCAGAACTACCGTGGTGGTGTTTTTTGTGGAGAAATAAATATTCTCGGATTGGGCTGAAAATTTACGGTGATTTTTTATGGACAAAAAGAGACCCCCGAAGCTTCCAGGAAGTGACAGAAGAGCCACAAGGGCACGACAAGCCTGGGGGGCGCGCCCACCCCTAGGGCGCGCCCCCCGAGCTTGTTGCTCCCTCGTGGGCCCCCCTGGCGTAATTCCAACGCTGAAAATTCCTATAAATAGTGAAAACCCCGAAAAGAAACCTAGATCTTGCACGCCGCTGCCGCAAGCCTCTGTACCGAAGCGATCTCATCCGGAGCCCTGTTCCGACACTCTTCCGGAGGGGGGAATCATCACTAGAGGCCATCTTCATCATCCCGACAGTCTCCATGACGAGGAGGGAGTAGTTCGCCCTCGGGGCTGAGGGTATGTACCAGTAGCTATGCGTTTGATCTCTCTCTCTCTCTCTCTCTCTCTCTCTCGTGTTCTTGATTTGGCACGATCTTGATGTACCGCAAGCTTTGTTAATATAGTTGGATCATATGGTGTTTCTTCCCTCTCTATCTTCTTGTGATGAATTGAGTCTTTCCCTTTGAGGTTTCGTTATTGTCGGATTGAATATTTCAGATTTGAGAACACTTGATGTATGTCTTGCATGTGGATACCCGTGGTGACAATGGGGTATTCTATTGAGTTACTTGATGTATGTTTTGGTGATCAACTCGCGGATTCCCGTGACCTTGGGGTGATCTAGGCATAGGGGTTGGTTGCACATTTTCATCTTTTTTTCTCCGATAGAAACTTTGGGGGTACTCTTTGAGGTTCTTTGTGTGGATTGAATATTATGAATCTGAAGTTGTTTTGATGCATATCAAATAATCAACTCACGGATACTTGTGGTGACATTGGAGTATCTAGGTGACATTAGAGTTGGTTGATGCGTATCATATGGTGTTATTTTAGTATAAACTCTAGGGCTGTTTGTGACACTTATAGGGATGGCTCAATAGATTGATCAGAAAGGATAACTTTGAGGTGGTTTCGTACCCTAAAACAAGTTCATCTTATGTCCTCCGCTAATAGGAACTTTGGAGTGATTCTTTATCGCATGTTGACAGATTGTTATATGATTCAATTATGTTAGCACTGTTGAGAGATTGCACTAGTGAAAGTATGAACCCCGGGCCTTGTTTTCAATCATTGCAATACCGTTTGTGCTCACTTTTGTTACTTGCTACCTTGCTGTTTTTATATTTTCAGATTACAAAAACCTATATCTACTATCCATACTACACTTGTATCACCATCTCTTCGCCGAACTAGTGCACCTATACAATTTACCATTGTATTGGGTGTGTTGGGGACACAAGAGATTTCTTGTATTTGATTGCAGGGTTGTTTGAGAGAGACCATCTTCATCCTATGCCTCCCATGGATTGATAAACATTAGGTCATCCACTTGAGGGAAATTTGCTACTATCCTAAACTCTGCACTTGGAGCCCCAACAACGTCTACAAGAATAAAGTTGCGTAGTATACATCAAGCTCTTTTCTGGCGCCGTTGCCGGGGAGGTGAGTGCTTGAAGGTATATCTTTAGATCTTGCAATCGAATCTTTTAGTTTCTTGTTTTATCACTAGTTTGGTTTATAAAAGAAAACTACAAAAAAATGGAATTGAGGTTGCCTCATATGCTTTATCTTTATAATATCTTTCTTGAAAATGATGGATCGGAAAATTGTGCCAAAGTGTTAGTAGAAGAATTCAATAAAATGTTTGGCATAAAATCTTTGAATGATAAGCATGATTGCAATGTTGTTAGTATGCTTTCTATGAATATCCATGATGCTAATTATATGCAAATCCATAAGCTTGGGGATGCTATGCTTGATGAAGATGCTATTTTTAGTCCCCCTACTTTTTATGAGCAAATTTATTATGATGATTGCATGCCTCCTATTTTGATGATTATATTGATGAAAGTGGGTTTGGAAGAGTGTCAACTTTATGTAATAATGACCCCACTATTTTGGAGGGTGTTGAATATTTTTACAATATTGATAAAAGTGGATTTGGAGAGGTCATGACTTTATTTGATGATGACTCCACTATTTTAGAAGAGGTTTTAATTGATTATGACAACAAAGTTGCTATCTATGATGATTATTGTGATGACATGTATGCTATAAAGAATAATGATAACTATCAAACTTGTCATCATGATTTTAATTTTCAATTGGATTATGCCAATCAAGTATCTCATGATAGTTATTTTGTTGAGTTTGCTCCTACTATTATGAATGAGAAGAAAATTGCTTATGTGGAGGGTAATAAAAATTCTATGCTTGTGAATCATGAAAAGAATACTTTATGTCATAGTTATATTGTTGAATTCATTCATGATGCTACTGAAAATTATTATGAGAGAGGAACATATGCTTGTAGGCTTCTCAATAATATCAAGTTTCCTCTCTTTGTGTTGAAAGTTTTGAAGTTATACTTGTTTTGTCTTCCTATGCTAGTTGATTCTTGCTCCCATAAATTATTTGCTCAAAAAATACCTATGCATAGGAAGTGGGTTAGTCTTAAATGTGCTAGTCATATGCTTCAGGATGCTCCCGTTATTTTTCAATTCTTTACTTTTATGTGAGCATCATTGAAATCATCATGCCTAGCTAAAAAGGCATTAAAAAAAGCGCTTGTTGGGAGACAACCTAACATTTATACCTACTGTTTTTTTGTGTCCACATGATTAATCTACTGTAGTATTCATGTTTTATATCTTTTGTTTCAATAATGTGCCAAGTAAAGCCTTTGGGATAGTGTGGATACTTGTTGATTTGATTCTGTGCAAAAACAGAAACTTTTACGTCCAGTGCTGGAATTTCTATTCTGTACTGGAGCGTGATAAAATTCCAAAACTTTTACAGGGTATTGGATTACAATTTTTTTATGTTTTCCTAATTGTTCAGAATTTTTGGAGGTACATAAGTATGCTTTTTAATTCGCTCACTACATGCTGTTTTGTTTTTGACAGATTCTGTTTTTATTGCATAGTTTGCTTGTTTTAGTATTTCCATAGCTTATATTGAGTGATATAAATTTTGAAAATGATGGAATACAGTAGGCATTATGTGAGAACAATTATGAATCTTTTCTTGACAGTACCAAAGTGAATGATTTATTTTCATACTAACCTATCTCACGAAGTTTCGTTAAGTTTTGTGTGATTGAAGTTTTCAAGTTTTGGGTGAGATATCGATATGAGGAGAATAAGGAGTGACAAGACCATAAGCTTGGGGATGCCCAAGGCACCCCAAGGTACTATTCAAGGAAGACCCAAGCAACTAAGCTTGGGGATGCCCCGGAAGGCATCCCCTCTTTCGTCTTCAACACTATCGGTAACCTCACTTGGAGCTATATTTTTATTCGTCACATGATATGTGTTTTGCTTGGAGCATCATTTTATTTTGTTGAGACTTGCTTTATATTATCAATAATCATGTTTTGTATCTTTTAGTTCAATAAAATGCCAATTATGGCCTTTACCATGCTCGGTTTGCAAGTGTATGTGTTGCTGTTTGAAAACAGAAAGTTTTCTGTTATGCCCTGAATATTTGTGAATAGTCAGAACATTATAAAAATCTAAAATTGTTACAAAGTAAGCATGCATGAGTTCTCTGTCACATGATAATTTTTCAGAATTTTTGGAGTGAGGGAAGTATGAACCCCCCCCCCCCTTTACAGACTGTTCTGTTTAGACAGATTTCGGTTATAGTTGCATTGTTTGCATATGTTTGCTTGTTTAATGTTTCTATTTGTGGATAGGAGTATTAAATATGCAGAGGCATTTAGTATGCAATGTTTAATTATAATTTTAGTGATTTGTTACAGTTGAGAATGTTAAGGTTTTGAATTGATTTATACTAACTTATCTCACGAGTTCTTGTTGAGTTTTGTGTGGATGAAGTTTTTAAGATTTAGGAGAAGCCATGATATGAGAGGAATTAAGGAGACACAACAGCTCAAGCTTGGGGATGCCCAAGGCTCCCCAAGATAACATTCCAAGAAATCTCAAGCAACTAAGATTGGGGATGCCCCGGTAGGCATCCCACCTTTCTTCATCAACACCTATCGGTTAGCCTAAGTTTTCACTTGTTCACATAATATGTGTTATTCTTGGATTGTCCTTTTATTTTCATTTTGTTTGCTGTTTGAATAAAATTATCAGATCTGAAATCTTTATTTGGAGAGAGTCTTCACGTAGCTACTTAATTGTTTAACTATTCATTGATCTTCACTTATATCTTCCTGAGTAGTTTGTCATTCACTCTCGTGCTTCACTTATATCCTAAGAGTGAATTGTTTAATGAATTGAATATCGTAAATCTAAAATTATATATGTTTCATATGCTTGTCCCATGGGGAGTAATGACTTCACATATAAGAAGTATAATTGGTAAAATTTATTGAAAGTTAGCAAACATAGCATTGGTCACTTGAACAATTCATGAAAGAATGTTGAAGGAAGAGAGATTTCACATATAAATATACTATCTTGGACATCTTCTATGATTGTGAGCCCCCATTAATTATTTTCAAACTTGATCAAGTAGTTGATGTTGGAAAAGGAAGACAAACGTAATGGGTGATACGTCTCCGTCGTATCTATAATTTTTGATTGTTTCATGCCATTATCCTACAATTTCCACATACTTTTGGCAACATTTTATATTATTTTTGGGCCTAACATATTGATCCAGTGCCCAGTGCCAGTTCCTGTTTGTTGCATGTTTTTTTTTCACAGAAAATCCATATCAAACGAAGTCCAAATGCGATAAAAATTTACAGAGATTTATTTTGCAATATATGTGATTTTTGGGAAAAAGAATCAACGCGAGACGATGCCCGAGGGGCCCACAATCTCTAGGGGCACGCCTAGCAGACTTGTGGCTACCCTGTAAGGCGGTTGGGGCCCTTCTTCTGCCGCAAGAAAGATAATATCCGGAAGGAAATCCCCTCAAAATTTCAACCCAATCAGAGTTACGGATCTTCGGGAATATAAGAAACGGTTTTCGGCCAGAAAACAGGAACGCGAAACAGAAGAGAACAGAGAGAGAGATCCAATCTCGGAGGGGCTCCTACCCTCTGGGAGCCATGGCAGCCATGGACCAGAGGGGAAACTCTCCTCCCATCTAGGGGGGAGGCCAAGCAAGAAGAAGAAGGAGGGGGGCTCTCTCTCCCCCTCTCTCCCGGTGGTGCCGGAACGCCGCCGGGGCAACCATCGTGACGGCGACCTACACCAACAACTTCGTCGCCGTCAACACCAACTCTCTCCCCCTCTATGCTGCAGTGTAACACCTCTTCTCCCCGCTGTAATCTCTACTTAAACATGGTGCTTAATGCTGTATATTATTATCCAATGATCTGTGGCAATCCTATGATGTTTGAGTAGATTCTTTTTGTCCTATGGGTTGATTGATGATCGTGATTGGTTTGAGTTGTATGTTTTATTTTGGTGCTGTCCTATGGTGCCCTCTGTGTCGCGCAAGCGTGAGGGATTCCCGCTGTAGGGTTTGCAATACGTTCATAATTCTCTTATAGTGGGCGGCTAGAGTGACAGAAGCTTATACCCGAGTAAGGGGGTTGCTGCATATGGGAGTAAAGGGGACTTGTTACTTAATGGTATGGTTGGGTTTTACCTTAATGATCTTTGGTAGTTGTGGATGCTTGCTAGAGTTCCAATCATAAGTGCATATGATCCAAGTACGGAAAGTATGTTAGCTCATGCCTCCCCCTCATATAAAATTGGAATAATGATTACCGGTCTAGTTATCGATTGCCTAGGGACAAATCGTTCTCTTGTGTTACAAAAAGCTTTCTACTAAACAACTAGCTTTTATTATCTTGCAAATTACTTGTAGTTTTATTCTCGCTAAGTACTCCTAGTTTTATTCTTGAAAAGTAGTTCTAGCATTACACCCACAAAGTACTTCTAGTTTCATACTTGTTCTAGGTAAAGCAAACGTTAAGTGTGTGTAGAGTTGTATCGGTGGTCGATAGAACTTGAAGGGAATATTGATTCTACCTTTAGCTCCTCGTTGGGTTCGACACTCTTATTTATCGAGAAGCTACAACTGATCCCCTATACTTGTGGGTTATCAATGGGTTATGTTTGTTTATATTCACATAGATGTTATATTGTCATGGATCCTCTAACATGTGGTGCTTGTTCATAATCTTTTGCTAGCCAAAATTTCATACGAAGTAGAAATACTACTTGTGCATCCAAAAACCCTTAAACCCAGTTTCTTGCCATGAGAGTCCACTATATCTACCTATGGATTGAATAAGATCCTTCAAGTAAGTTGTCATCGGTGCAAAAGCAATAAAAATTGCTCCTAAATATGTATGATCTTTTATTGTAAGGGAAAATAAGCTTTGTACGAACTTGTGATGGTGAAGAAATAAAAGTGACGGACTGCATAATAAAGGTTGCTATCACAAGGGACAATATAAAGTGATGTTCCTTTGCATTAAGAGCTTGCACATCCAAAAATAAAAAGCGCATGACAACCTCTGCTTCCCTCTGCGAAGGGCCTATCTTTTACTTTATGTATTTACTTTTATGCAAGAGTCAATAGTGTTCTTCTCTATTCTGTTTTTATTTTCTCTCTTGGCAAGCATCATGTGGTGGGGATAGATCCAGGCACGTATATCCTGTTGAATATAGGTGATCATGAGTTATTATTGTTGACATTATCCATGAGATAAATAAGTTGGGAGGCTAAACATTAAGCCCCTATCTTCCTATATGTTTGAATGAAACGGTTTGTTCTAAAAATATGCTTTGAGTGTCAGCAATCATGGAAGACTATATGATAGTTGAGTATGTGGAATTTGCTAAATCAAAGCTCTTACATAGACCCTTCCTGAAAATAAGATGAATTGCAATTGTTTGATGACTGAGAACATAGTTTGTTAGTTTTCAAGAAAGTTTATGATCTATACTTTAACATGTGAATGGCTTGCTACTTGACCATGAGAAGTTTTATGAGATGAGCTACTGTTTATGATATATAATGATGCTGGAAAAAGTGATTTGAATTATCATTGATCAAACTTATGCACTATGCTAGCATTCACACTTCATAAATTATTTCTTTTATCATTTACCTACTCGAGGACGAGCAGGAATTAAGCTTGGGGATGCTGATACGTCTCCAACGTATCTATAATTTATGAAGTATTCATGCCATGTTTATAACAATTTTATATGGTTTTGGTATGATTTGATTAGAACTAACCCGGACTGACGCTATATTCAGCAGAACTACCGTGGTGGTGTTTTTTGTGCAGAAAAAAATATTCTCGGATTGGGCTGAAAATTTACGGTGATTTTTTATGGACAAAAAGAGACCCCCGAAGCTTCCAGGAAGTGACAGAAGAGCCACAAGGGCACGACAAGCCTGGGGGGTGCGCCCACCCCCTAGGGCACGCCCCCCGAGCTTGTCGCTCCCTCGTGGGCCCCCCTGGCGTAATTCCAACGCTGAAAATTCCTATAAATAGTGAAAACCCCGAAAAGAAACCTAGATCTTGCACGCCGCTGCCGCAAGCCTCTGTACCGAAGCGATCTCATCTGGAGCCCTGTTCCGACACTCTGCCGGAGGGGGGAATCATCACCAGAGGCCATCTTCATCATCCCGGCAGTCTCCATGACGAGGAGGGAGTAGTTCGCCCTCGGGGCTGAGGGTATGTACCAGTAGCTATGCGTTTGATCTCTCTCTCTCTCGTGTTCTTGATTTGGCACGATCTTGATGTACCGCAAGCTTTGTTAATATAGTTGGATCATATGGTGTTTCTTCCCTCTCTATCTTCTTGTGATGAATTGAGTCTTTCCCTTTGAGGTTTCGTTATTGTCGGATTGAATATTTCAGATTTGAGAACACTTGATGTATGTCTTGCATGTGGATACCCGTGGTGACAATGGGGTATTCTATTGAGTTACTTGATGTATGTTTTGGTGATCAACTCGCGGATTCCCGTGACCTTGGGGTGATCTAGGCATAGGGGTTGGTTGCACGTTTTCATCTTCTTTTCTCTGATAGAAACTTTGGGGTACTCTTTGAGGTTCTTTGTGTGGATTGAATATTATGAATCTGAAGTTGTTTTGATGAATATCAAATAATCAACTCACGGATACTTGTGGAGACATTGGAGTATCTAGGTGACATTAGAGTTGGTTGGTGTGTATCATATGGTGTTATTTTAGTACGAACTCTATGGCTGTTTGTGACATTTATATGGATGGCTCAATAGATTGATCAGAAAGAATAACTTTGAGGTGGTTTCATACCCTACAACAATTTCATCTTATGTTCTCCGTTAATAGGAACTTTGGAGTGATTCTTTATCGCATGTTGAGGGATTGTTATATGATTCAATTATGTTAGCACTGTTTAGAGATTGCACTAGTGAAAGTATGAACCCTAGGCCTTGTTTTCAATCATTGCAATACCGTTTGTGCTCACTTTTGTTACTTGCTACATTGTGATACGTCTCTGTCGTATCTACTTTTCCAAACACTTTTGCTCTTGTTTTGGACTCCAATTTGCATGATTTGAATGAAACTAACCCGGACTGATGCTGTTTTCAGCAAAACTACCATGGTGTTGTTTTTGTGCAGAAATCAAAGTTCTTGGAATTGGAAGAAACTTTTTGGACATTTTTTATGGAATAAATAAAAATTACTGGCGCAGGAATCAATAGAAGAGGGGCCACCTGTTGCCCACAGGGCAACAGGGCGCGACCCCCACTAGGGCACGCCCTGATGCCTTGTGGGGCCCACAGGCGGCCGTCTGACCTAATTCCAATGCTATAAATTCACTTTCCCCGAGAAAAAAATAAGAGAAGAAGTTTCATCATGTTTTACGATACGGAGCCGCCGCCACCTCCTATTCTTCATCGGCAGGGCTGATCTGGAGTCCGTTCGGGGCTCCGGAGAGGGGGAATCAACGCCGTCGTCATCATCAACCATCCTCCATCACCAATTTCATGATGCTCACCACCGTGTGTGAGTAATTTCTCAGTAGGCTTGCTGGACGGTGATGGGTTGGATGTGATTTACCATGTAATCACGTCAATTTGTTAGGGCTTTGATCCCTAGTATCCACTATGTTCTGAGATTGATGTTGCTATGACTTTGCTATGCTTAATGCTTGTCACTAGGGCCCGAGTGCCATGATTTCAGATCTGAACCCTCTATGTTTTCATGAATATGTTTGTGTTCTTGATCCTATCTTGCAAGTTGTATGCACCTATTACGTGTTATGACCCGCATACCCCAAGGTGACAATAATTGGGATTCTTTCCGGTGATTACCGTAGTTTGAGGAGTTCATGTATTCATTATGTTTTAATGGTTTGTTTCGGTTCTCTATTAAAAGGAGGCCTTAATATCCCTTAGATTTCCTGATGGACCCCGCTGCCACGAGAGGGTAGGACAAAAAATGTCATGCAAGTTCTTATTATAAGCACATATGACTATATACGGAATACATGCCTACATTACATTGATGAATTGGAGCTATTGTGTATCGCCCTAGGTTGTGACTATTACATGATGAATGTCATCCAACATAATTATCCATCACTGATCCAATGCCTACGCTTTTTGCATATTGATCTTTGCTAAGTTACTTTCGTTGCTGCTGTTGTTACAATCACTACAAAACTGCTACTGTTACTGTTACTAGTTCTATTGAAACTATCATACTACTATGCAACTAAACACTTTGTTGCAGATATTTAGTTCTCCAGGTGTGGTTGAATTGACAACTCAACTGCTAATACTCGCAAATATTCTTTGGCTCCCCTTGTGTCAAATCAATAAATCTGGGTGAAATACTACCCGCGAAAACTGTTGCGATCCCCTATACTTGTGGGTTATCAAGACCTTTTTCTGGCGCCGTTGCTGGGGAGCATAGCTCTATTTGTTGAGTCACTTGGGATTTATATCTGTTGATCACTATGAAGAATCCGAAAGACGCTAAGACCGAGATCGTTCCCTCTAAGACGAGGGGAGGTAAGGAACTACCATCTAGCTCCGCACTTGATTCACCTTCTGTTTTGAGAAGGCTTGCGACACCACCACCTGCTATTCATTCTGATATGTCGCAAGTTATTGATGATACTACTTCTGCTATGAATGAAACTATTGATGATGCTAATACTATGCTCGATAATACTGTGCCACTTGGTGAATTTCTTGATGAACAAATTACTTGAGCTAAAGAAACTAAAAATGTTGAAACTCTGGAAAACTATGATTCACCTATTATGCCTAGCTCCCCTACTAGAGTTGAAATGCCTGAGACATCTGATGGTTATGTTTTTGATAGGGAGACAGCTAGGGCTATTCTTGATTGTAATGATAGGGATGAGGTTAGAAAATTGCTTGCTGAGTTGAAAGAAAAATCTATGAGGGAGAGAATGGAATATGATCCTAAGTTTGCTACCTCTCCCATATTTGTTACCGATAAGGATTATGAATTCTCTGTCGATCCTGAGTTAATTACTTTGGTTGAATCTGATCCTTTTCATGGTTATGAAACTGAAACTGTTGTCGCACACCTTACTAAATTGAATGATATTGCCACCCTATTTGCTCATGAGGAAAAAATTCACTATTATTATATTCTTAAGTTGTTTCCTTTCTCATTAAAGGGTGATGCTAAGAAATGGTTTAATACTCTTGCTCCTGGTTGTGTGCGTAGTCCCCAGGATATGATTTATTACTTCTCTAAAAAATATTTTCCTGCTCATAAGAAACAAGCTGTCTTACAGGAAATATTCAACTTTGTGCAAATTGAAGAAGAGAATCTCCCTCAAGCTTGGGGGAGGCTTCTCCAATTACTTAATGCTTTGACTGATCATCCTCTTAAGAAGAATGAAATACTTGATATCTTTTATAATGAACTAAACGATGCTTCTAGGGACTAACTAGATAGTTGTGCTGGTTGTATTTTCAGGGAATGAACTGTTGGACAGGCTGAAGAACTATTGAATAATATATTGAGAAATGCCGATGATTGGACACTTCCTGAACCACCACCTAAGCCAACTCCGAAGAAAAGAGGTATTCTGTTCCTCAGTCCTGAAGATATGCAAGAAGCCAAGAAATCTATGAAGGAAAAAGGTATTAAAGCTGAAGATGTTAAGAATTTACCACCTATTGAAGAAATACATGGACTTGACATCCCGATACAGGTAGTGGAGGTAAACTCTCTCACTAGATTTGATGAAAGTGATATTCCTTATAGTAAATCTGCTAGCCAATGCTTGTATGAATTTGATAACTACATCATTAAGCAAGAACATTTCAATTTATATGTTAGTAATCAATTAAAACGAAATGCCATCATGATTGAACGCTTGAGTGATTTGATGTTTAGAACTGCTAATGATGTTAAGTGCTTAAGTAAACATGCTTCTATGGTTCAGACTCAGTTAGAACAAATAGCTAAGTCACAAAATGATTTGCTTGATGAGATGAATAATAAAAAGAATGATCATGCTGTTAGAGTTGTTACTTGAGGAGGTAGAATGACTCAGGAGCCCTTGTATCCTGAAGGTCATCCTAAAAGAATTGAACAAGATTCTCAAAGAAATAATATTGATGTGCCTAGTCCACCTAAGAAGAAAAAGAAGAAGAAAAACGATAGGACTTTGCATGCTTCTAGTGAACCTGAGATAGAAAAACCTCCTGAGAATCATAATGATGTTTCTATTTCTGATGCTGAGACACAATCTGGTAATGAACATACACCTAGCGATGCTGATAATGATAATGATAATGAAGATGTTCATGTTGATGCTCAACCAGAAAATGATGTAGAAATAGAACCTGCTGTTGATCTTGATAACCCACCTCCTAAGAATAAAAGATATGATAAAAGAGACTTTGTTGCTAGAAAACATGGAAAAGAAAGAGAACCATGGGTTCAAAAACCTATGCCTTTTCCTACTAAACCATCTAAAATCAAGGTTGAGGAAGATTTTGAGCGCTTTGTTGAAATGCTTAGACCTGTCTTTTTGCGCACTCGCTTGATTGATATGTTGAAAATGTCTCCCTATGTTAAATACATGAAAGATATTGTAACTAATAAAAGAAAGATACCTGAAGCTGAAATTTCCACCATGCTTGCAAATTATTCTTTTAAGGGTGGAGTACCTAAAAAGTTAGGAGATCTGGGAACACCTACTATACCATGCTCCATCAAAAGAAGTTATGTTAAAACTGCTCTATGTGATTTGGGAGCCGGAGTTAGTGTTATGCCTTTCTCTTTATATAGAAGACTTGATTTGAATAAGCTCACACCTACTAAAATATCTTTGCAAATGGCTTATAAATCATCTGCTATACCTATTGGAATTTGCAAGGATGTGCCTGTTGTTGTTGCAAATGTTACTATCTTAACACACTTTGTTATACTTGATATACCCGAGGACGACAACATGTCGATTATCCTTGGAAGACCCTTTTTGAATACTGCAGGGGCTGTTATTCATTGCAATAAAAGCAAGGTCAATTTTCATGTCAATTGTAATGAGCATACGATTTATTTCCCGAAGAAACAAACTTCAGTGAATGGTATCAATTGCATTGAAAAGGTTTCGACAATCACTATTGGGGGATTCAAATTTCCCCTTCCTACTGTCAAAAAGAAATATGAAATTCTTATTGTTGGGGAGATGCATATCCCCTTTGAGGTAACTTAGTGTTATACGAAAATTCTTCGGTTTCATGTCACTCAGAAATAGTTTGTTAATAAGACTTGATCAACCTTATTAATGGATTCTTTTTGAAGGGCATGTGGTCGATGAATTTAGTAAGCACAACTTTCTGTAATCTTAGGTTGCTCTCTGTTATTTTAGTTTGAATAAAATAAAATGCCATGATTATCCTATTTTCTGAATTATCCGTGCAATAAAAAATGGTCCAAAAATAAAAGTGCTCAGAATGCAATAAAATTTTAACATGATTTTTTTGGAATATATAAGAATTTTTGGCACTGAAAACAACCGAGGGGGGTGCACCTGTTGCCCACAAGGCAACAGGGCGCGGCCACCCCCCAGGGCTTGCCAAGATGCCTTATGGGCCCCACAGGGACCCACTCACTTATCTATTCAGCCCATTTCATCTCCTACCTCCAGAAAAAAAATTCGTTGTAGGTCTCTCTCTCTCATGTTCTTGCTCCCAAACCTGAGATTTTTGATCTCTTTGCTCGGAGCTCTGTTTCCGAAACTGTTTTGAGGAATTGCTCCTTGGTATGTGACTCTCCCATTGCTCCAATTAGTTTTTTCTTTAGTGGATTATATTTTGCATAAATTACTGCTATTGGTGCTACTAAAAATGAGTTTGCATGTTAAATTCTTTGAGTTCTAAGTAGTTTGAATGCTTGATATAGCCTCTAGGCACTTGTAGGAGTAGTTGCTATCAATTTTGTGAAGTTTTTTAACATCTTTTTGTGGTCCAAAATTTTTCAGAAATTTGTTCCTAGGAAAATGAACTTTCTTCAGAGGGGTTCTTCGAGCCGGAGCTCCAAGGGTGTCCTTGGGGACGCCTATGACCACGACCTCAACATTCCGCGCAGGACGGAGGTCCGACCGTGTGAGTGGTCACACAAAACCTTCATGAACGAAGCCGGGTTCTGTCAAGAGTTTGCACAATTTGTTGCGAACACTGGGCTGACCGACTTCCTCGCAGATGAGTGTGACCAGCACCACATCCTTACAAATTGCTTCGTGCAAATTTTTTATTTCATGCCTAGGCTTGTTATCCCCATGGTGCGTTTCGATTTATATGCTGAACATCATGAGTTAATGCTAGATGAGTTTTGTGAGATATGCTTGATCCCTTCTGATGGGGATTTGAGGGAGCCTCGACCTGAGGAGTTACAGGACTTCCTTCGCACTTTGACTGTGGGGAAATTTAGGGGCGTGTCGAAAGCCCGTGTTACTAGCTTGCATTTTCCTACTGTGCACTACTTTGCTTTATTCATAGGGAAATGCTTGACTGCCAGGGAGGAAGGTGGTACGCTCAGTGTCCCTGACCTCGCCATCTTGCGTCATGCTATTCACGGCGATAACACTTTTAGCTTGGGAGCTATCATTGCACGCCGCCTGCACACCAACAGGACTAAGGGTAAAGTCCATGGCGGTATTTATGCTTCGCGTCTTGCGAAACGTTTTAATGTTGCTATCCGCCGAAATGACTACTTGCTGCCTAAGGCTTATTTAGACCAACAGTGCATGATTGACCATCACTTTATTGATGAACCTGAACCTCCTCAATATATTCGTTATAACCTGATTTTCAGTGAGAGAAATCGCGATATTATTCCGTTGCCTGCACCTTCTTTGTTTGACTCTCATGCCAGGAATGGATACACCATCATGCCGGCGGACATCACAGCTTACAGGAATGAGCTGGCCGCAGCGGAGAACGAGGTCCAGCAGTGGGACCCTCAGGTGTCTCCGCCCCAGTACTATCGGCCCGGTCCTGATGGATACTACAGGTGGTGATTACCAAGCTAGGCCAAAAGCCTAAGCTCGGGGGAGTACGTATCTCTCACCGACATTACATTCATGTTCACACATTCAATCCAGTTGTCGGTGTTCAACTTTTTCATTGTATATGCATGTTAGTTTTATTTTTGCCTTCTTCTTGTGTGTTTGAAAAACTTCAAAAACCCAAAAATATTTCTCGCTTCTTTTCGGTTTTTCTTTCTTGTTTGTTAGATTGTAGTATTAAAAGAAAACCCAAAACGATTTCTCGTTTCTTCTTTTGCTTGTTGGGAGTTCTCCCGTGTAAATAGTTTTTCTCGCTTTTCGTTTTTCTTCTTTAGTTTGCTTTCTTCAGAAAAACTAAAAACTCCAAAAATATTTCAGTCTGTTTCTCCGAATTTCTTTTTCTTTTTGTTGAGTCGTCGTAGGGAGAAGACCACGATGAAAATGTTGAGTGGCTCTCATATGCTTTATTGTTAATCTGATAAAAGAGCCAATTTTACCTTGTCTTCTCCCTTGAATAAAATGTTTGTAGATTCTAGCTTAGTCCACGACACTCTTGCACTATTATTATTTTCACATCATTCGGTCGTGCAAGTGAAAGGCAATAATGACGATGGTTTGATGAAGTGACTGTGGCAAGGAAAAGCTGGTATGAACTCTTCTTGTTTTTGTTTTTGTAAATATGTTTAACTCAGTATCCATGATTCAGCATATTATGAGTAACATGTTTGTGATGACAATTAGATATTATAGTCGCTCATGCCATGCTTAAGTAGCTAGGAGTGGATAATGATTTATCTTGGATGTCAGCATGCATTAAAATGGTTATGATTTATCTTGACTTGGCACATGTTCATACATGTAGTTGATTCAAAACCAACATAGCCACCATGATATTTATGTTCAGGGTGTCTATATCCTACTCATGCTAGTATTCAATGTTAATTATTCTCAATTCATGATCATGACCGTTTTCGCTCTCTAGTTGGTCGCTTCCAAATGAGTCCACTATATCTACCTATATGCGGTATTACTCTACCGTTCCAAGTAAATTTCCATGTGCCACCTCTAATCATTCAAATAAACATCCGTTTTGTGTGCCTGTACCGCTCATGGAGCGACAGGGGGCGGTCAGTATCTTCCATGCTAAGCGGGTTATTCTCAGATGAGTGTTTATTCACTTGTCATTGCATGAGAGAGGCTGGTATTTGGGATGCCCAGTCCTATGCTCAAAATTGAAAATACATAATGCAAACAAACTCCCCCGGAAAGTTGTTGGTATGGAGGGCACCCGAGGATTCGGCTAGCCATGGCTTGTGTTGGTACGGTGGAGGGGGAGTAAACTTTACCTTTCCGCTTGGGAACCACCTATAATGTGTTTAGCATGGAAGATATTGAAAACTCTCGGTCGTGACGTTGACAAGAAAGGTACACCTCCCAAAATTATTTATCATCTCTGATTTAAGCTTCGAGCTCTGGCACCTCTGAAAATCCATGCTCCCCTCTACGAAGGGCCTATCTATTTACTTTTATGCTATTTTACTTTTATTGTTGAGTCTCACCTTCTCATTATAAGCACCAATCCTGAGAGCACTATTGTCATCCTTATGCATTGAGTATAGTTAATGTTGTGTGCATCATGACTGGATCTCTTCTACCCTGAATTACAATGTTTAGTCGCTGCTTGAACTTTGGAGGTGCTCTGCATTTATGTTTTGCGGTCTCAGAAAGGGCTAGCGAGATACCATGTGATCATATTATATCATGATTGTTTCGACAAATTGTTGGCATTTGAGATATGTTATTATTGCTCTCTAGTTGATTATGCCATTGATATGAGTAAATATAGTTTCTAAGTGTTATTATGAGCATGGTTAGTTCATGATCTTTGCTGAAAACTTGGGTGCTATTTAAGCTTATATACGGATACAAGAACAAAAGAGTTCGAAAAAGTTTTTCTTTATCACTTTCAGTTTGTCAACTGAATTGCTTGAGGACAAGCAATCAGTTAAGCTTGGGGGAGTTGATACGTCTCCGTCGTATCTACATTTCCAAACACTTTTGCTCTTGTTTTGGAGTCTAATTTGCATGATTTGAATGAAACTAACCCGGACTGACGCTGTTTTCAGCAGAACTACCATGGTGTTGTTTTTGTGCAGAAATCAAAGTTCTCGGAATTGGATGAAACTTTTTGGAGATTTTTTATGGAATAAATAAAAATTACTGGCGCAAGAATCAACAGAAGAGGGGCCACTTGTTGCCCACAAGGCAACAGGGCGCGACCCCCCTAGGGCGCGCCCTGATGCCTTGTGGGGCCCACAGGCGGTCGTCTAACCTGGTGGGGCCAACAGAAGAGGGCCCACAGGATGTGATTTACCATGTAATCGAGTCAATTTGTTAGGGCTTTGATCCCTAGTATCCACTATGTTCTGAGATTGATGTTGCTATGACTTTGCTATGCTTAATGCTTGTCACTAGGGTCCGTGTGCCATCATTTCAGATCTGAACCCTCTATGTTTTCATGAATATATTTGTGTTCTTGATCCTATCTTGCAAGTTGTATGCACCTATTACGTGTTAGGATCAATGTTTGGCTCTCTGCAATTTTAGCCACTTGTGCTTCCATATTCTTGGATCTTCCATCTAGCATCTGCACATCATTTGTTAGTCCAACAATCTTACCAGTCAATTGACCAAGTAAGTTATCATGGTTCTTCAAATATTTTTGAAGTTTTCATTCTACTCAGTCTGACTAGCAATAATTTTTTCCAGAGTATCTTTAAGAGTATTTCTATTGCTATTGCTAGCTCCATTGAAATTATTAATTAGGTGCTCCACTATTATTAGGATAAGGTAATATCTAGGAACATACCCATTATTTTTCCAGTTGGGATTGTAGCTATTGCGAGCAATGAAATTAACATCACTAACTTCTTCATTAGAGATGGCATTCACATTTACCTCATCTTTACCTTTCATAACGGAGATGAGTTCATCAAGTTTGGCTGTCAACTCTGTATTGCTTTCTTCAATTGCATTCACTCTTCTGGTGGAAGTTCTTTTAACATGCCACTGGGCATGGTTTTCTTGCATGTCATCAAGTAGCTTCTTGACATCATCTATGGGCTTTCCCATGATTGTTCCTCCTGCAGCTGTATCAAGCATAGTTTTTGACATAGGACTTAAACCATTATAAAACATATGAAGGAGTAACCATTCCTCCATTCCATGATTAGGATAGTTCCTTATGGCTTCTTTCATTCTATCCCACGCAAGCGCTAGTGGCTCACGTTCTTCCTGCTTGAAACCTATAATCTGAGAACGAATTTGCATAATTTTTGTAGGTGGACAAAACTTAGATAAAAATTTGCTGCACAATCAGCCCAAGAAGTTATACCGCCTCTAGGTAAAGCTAGAAGCCATTCTTTTGCTTTTCCTCTCAGAGAGAAAGGAAATAGACGCAACTTCAAAGCGTCAGGGTCATAATATCTAATGCATGTCATGTTGCACAATTCAGTGAAATTATGCAAGTGCATACCGACATCTTCAGAAGCAGAGCCTCCAAATTGGTCCTGTTGAACCATGGAAACTAAGTTCGGTTTTATCTCATACTCAGCGGCAACAACTTCAGGTTGTGCTATGGGTTCACGCATAAAGTTATTGCTGGGAGTAGCAAAACTTCCAAGATTACGAGCCATGGTATTGTTTTTGGGGGTTTTCAACTAACAAGACTCACAACAAAACTAAAACTAAAACTAAAACGTTAACAAAAACTGTAAACAAAGACCAGGAACACTTAACTCCTCCCCGGCAACGGTGCCAGAAAAATGCTTGATTACTTCCTTTAGTGATCCAGAAATGGAGCAGAAAGGATTCTCACCTATTTCCCCAGAGGTGATGCTGAGTTATCGAACCCACGAGAGGAAGGCCCCCTTTAAGCTAGGGTCTCTATCAAGCTTTTGTTAAAGAAACAATTCCAGCTTTTGACCGGATCAAAATCAAACAACCTTGAGTTGAACACTTATAATAAAAAGAGGTACGGGTATGAGGTCTTAATGCATACAACCATGTATTTTTGTTGGGACCAAATATGATCTTAATTTGTTCGCTTGAATTCACCATCGAGATGTGCTTGTTACGAACCGAAGTGGGGGATGTGTCCAAATTACGTCTTGACCGGCACGCGTCCTGCATCAAGAGTCAGTTGTCCAACTGAAGGCCCTATCCGTCTCGCGGGGTTGGGTCGATAACTAAGATTGCAATAATCAGACATGAGCTTTGGGCGTTTAATGACGTCACCTCTTGAATCCCCAGAGATAGGATCCGTGTTACCGTACTAAACCCTTCAGTCACTAGTGTTCAGAATAACACTTCACGGTCTCCCTGCCCTTAGCCTCTCCGTGGCTCGCTTTCCATGATCCTGGGTACCTGCAGGGATGAAGAATGCAGACGAGACAAGAGACATCTACGGAACAATTTTATTTCACACATACAGGACGTTAATTCAAAGCACTTCCATTGATCCCCACAACAAATACAGACGGTTGCAAGGCTCTTGCCTCCACCCATACCTTACTAAACTACTCACACATGGAGATCAGATCACACGAAGAACACATCATGAAGATGGATTGATTGATACACTAGTACAGCGAGCTGCTATACAAACGGTTTTTACCCCCTTTCCACGACAGAGTTTTAAACCGTCGCCTTGCCTGTGTGTGCGATAGGGGGGGGGGGTCTTTCCCACACGACCCAGAAACCGTCGGCGATAGGGCCTCCGGTCACACACGTGGGGCAAAAAGAGCTCGTGTGCGATCGGGCGAGCCATCGCAGACAATTATACTGGCCCAATTGTTTCCGTTCGTATGTACATCCCACACTGTGAATCCAAGAAAAAACATTTCTGTTCGTATATACATCCCACACAGTGAATCCCAGACAAACTTTTTCGTTCGTATATAAATCACACACAGTGAATCCCAGACAAATGTTTCCGTTCATGCGTACATCACACACAATTTTCCGCATCACATCGTCTGTGATAGCGTTGCCGTTGCAGACGATAGTAATAATTTTATCGTTTGTGTTATTGACTGCATCACGCACGGTGCCTAGAAGAAACTGTGTGGCATAGGCTGTCCATCACACACACTTTTTATGTGGAAAACGTTTGTGCAAGGTGGCCTAACGCAAACAGTTGTCCAGAGGAAGCCGTGTGTGATTGTTCATTGATCCAACACGTTTACTTCCTGGAAACTGTGTGGGTTGTCTAAGATCATCACCCACGGTGTTGTCTCAATAACCGTTTGCACTATAAAAACCCAATAAGCAGGCTAATTGGCCTATTATTAATCCATTTAGTAATCAAATTTACATTTCATATTAAACACACAATATATTTCTTTTTCGTATTACGGAACTAGGATTTCATAATTGAAATACATCAGAGTACAACATCATATAGCTTCAGAACTCACTCACACCATATAGGCATATAGCTAGCTACCCCATTACACAACAGTACCAAGTTTCACATGCAACATCTAAAACCTTTGGAAATTAGCATCATAGACGGTAGATAGATAGATGAATCTCGTTTGGAAAACTGCTGAAGCGGAAGGCGAATATTGAGCCTCCAATGATGTTGAAGGTCCTTGCAACTTTAGGCCAGTGCCTGTGGATGATTGACCACCCATCCTTCGTCCTCTTGAGGAAGACTTCAATATTGTACCGTGGGTGTTGTATGAACACCTTCCTCGCCTCTTGACCATACAGGTGGTTTGAGAGGTAATCATCTGTGAACTGCTTTGGAAAGGCCTGAAAACAAAGATATGCATAAATATCTTCTTTGAATTTTGGAATGGCGCAAAGGAATAAAAAAAAGGTACTCCCTCCGGTCGTTTTTACTCCGCGTATTAGATTTGTTTCAAGTCAAACTTTGTAAAGTTTCACCAAATTTATTTTAAAAATATCAACATCCACGATACGAAATATGTATACTATAAAATTGTATTTCATAATGCATCTAAAAATAATGATTTGGCAGTTTGAATGTTGATACTTTTTTCTATAAGTTTGGTCAAAGTAGAGATACTTTGACTTCGGACAAAACTTATATGCAGACTAAAAAGGACCGAAGGGAGTATCAGAGTTAGTACCATCCTGTAGTTCACTGATGTCTTCTTCATTGTGCAGACAAAGATCCTGTTGTTTTTCATCGCTAGTTTCTTTATCCTAACAATCTTTCTGAGTTTCTTGACTTGACTGATATTCATGGACATCTCATTTCCCCATATGCAAAATGGGTCGAACAGTGGGTCAAAACCTCTGATAGCAGGACCTACATGTGCAAGACCAAATTGTTAAAAACCTAAATACTAGAATGGTTCCTGCAATTGCTCAATAATGTGCTATTAGACAAAGGACCATGCATGTGCAAACCTCGATGGTAAACCTCAGTGCCTCCCATTGTTTCCCTGCAACACATGTAAGGTAGTTATTGATCAGGTTAAGTGAGGGTTGGCATACTATCAGTAAAATATGTTGATGAAAAATAAACACACTGCAGATTCAGCAGATTAATTCAAGCCACATGGAAAAGCCATTTATCCAAACCAAGCATGATTAAGAACTAGGAAATATAGCAATTGTATATGTTTCTCATGTATTTAGTACATCCAAATTTGATTTATTTCTCACATGCATAACAATACAAAATTGTACCCACGACAATTGAACATCGTATTGCAGAATTGAACCAAATAGTTAACTAAGCACCACAACAAATGAACCAAACAGTTAACTGAGCACTACATTGCACAATAGAAAATACTAGAAGATCAGATAGTTAACCAAACCTAGTATGCTTAACAACTTGGAAATATAGCAATTGTATTTGTTTCTCATGTATTTTGTACAGCCAAATTCGATTTATTTCTCACATGCAATAGAATATAAAATTGCACCCACAAGAATTGAGCATCACATTGCAGAATTGAACCAAACAGTTAACTGAACATGACAACAAATTAACCAAACAGTTAACTGAGCACCACATTGCACAATATATAGAACATATATACTAGAGGATCAGATTGCATAGTAACAGTACATAGGATAATTCACTAGAATTTGTAAAGGAAAGGCAGGAGCAGCACATGCAATAGGTAAACCGAACATGCTTAACCGGCGTAGCTAGCTAGCTGAACATAGGTCCTTGTAGTGAGCTAAAAATACAAGCTACTCCTCATTGTCGGAGATATCGATGATGATGATGGGCTCCTTAGACTTGGAAGAGGGCGAGGCCTCCACATCATGGGTGCCCTCCTTGTAGTGGCGAGTCGCCTGAGCCGCTCCGGGCACCAACCTGCTGGCTCTGGAGTTGAGGTAAGCACGGGCACGCTGAGAAAACACCTCATGGTCTTTGTCGAAGGCACCGACGGTGGCCTCGAGAAAATGCCATGAACTGTTGTTTAAAGCAGCCAACCGCGTGGCGGCATCCTCACGCGAGGCATCGACGGTGGCCTCGACGGGGAGGTGCTCCTCCAAGATCTGGGGGTCGGCACGCATGGCAGCCATCGCGAGCTCATCCGCGCGTGCAACCACAATTTGCTTCTCCACTGCCAAATGCCCCTTGAGCTCCTGGCTATACTGCATGCACCATGGCTTAGGGCGGCGCTTATTTGGAGGATGGGTCAGTGATTTGGGTGGAAGGTGTCGCACTGGCGGTCGGGGCATGTGGGATGTAGAAGGAGGTGGAGGATGGGGGTCGGGTGTGGATTACCTGACTAGATCGACGAGGCCGAGCAGCAGGAAGGAGCGTCGCCGGTGAGGCAGTGGCGCTGCAAGCAAGCAATGAAGGTTTGAACTTGGAATGGAAGTGGGAAACATGGGAAATGTGGCTTTTGGTAAGGAGGAGGGGGGCATGGGAGGTAGATATTTCTGCGGATGCCGAATTTTTTTGCTCCGTGCAGCGAAAAACTGCCGCCCAACGTGTCATCAAACACGGTCCCTTATTCTGCACTGTGTGTGATATCTGAACATCACAAACGATTCATATGGCTTACCCCGTGTGTGATGAGTTTAACGTGCAAATTTTGGTTCGAATTTCCCTGGTTACAGTGGTCGTCCACGTCATTGCATAATTTGGGTACACAAAAGAGCCTACAGCACACCCACACTTCTTAATCGAGCAAGTTCAGCAATTAAATAGAGCTTAGCTGACCTAAACATTATTCTAACAAAAGACCGGTGCTCTAAACAAAGATTACTACTCCGCCTGGCACTCGTTGATCTCCGCCGCCTCCTCCATGTCCAGCTCGCGCCCGACGATCTCCTGTGGAAGGGGCTCCATGGCATCCATCGCACCATACTCGACAAGCATCTTGCCATCCGCGTCTGCCATCTCTTTGGAAAAGGCCACCACAAGCTGGGCATGGGGCGGCCGTGGTCTGGGCTTGGACGGGCTCCATCGCGGCAAGGTATGCCGCGAACGAACAGACAGCTGCTCAAACGCTCTTGGCGATTGCCAACTCTTCGGCCGTGGGTTGCCGACCGTTGTCGGAGAAGCTTCGTGCGATTTGTGCGGTGACCGCTAGGAGCTGGGCATGGGAGGCCTTGACATGGGCATGGGCGAACTCCATCTGGGCTAAGGCGGCCGCCGCAGAACGGACAGCTGCTGTTCCGCTCTCGCCATTTGCTATCACCGTCGCAGATGTTGCTGCCGCCATCTGAGCTGCAGTAGCAGCTGTTTCGGCTGCCGCAGCCACCTGATCGCAGATTGCGGCCGCGCTCACGCAGGTTGTGAGCACGCTCATGGCGGCTGCGGCCGCGCTCTCGCCGGAGTGGGCCGCCGAAGTTGCCCTGACGACGCGGGTCCACGTCCCCATCTTTGACCAGCAACGATTGAACAGTGAAATGATTTTTGGGGAGCTAGTTTGCTTGACGCACCGGATGTGGACTGTAGCCAACGAACCTTCTTGCATAAGCCATATATGACAGTGCTCGAAGATATTTTGTACTGCATCTCACACGGTTGATGGTAATAAACTGAGTGTGATGTACTTGATTTTTCGTCTTGATTTGAAATACAGAATGGGGTAACAGCGGCAAAGGACGGTGTTTGAATTGCTAGAACATTTATCTGTAGTGAACATACAACTATAGGAGTGTCGTGTTAAAATTTGGAATTATTCGAGGTTCGTTTGGACATTTTTATACATTAACGGAGTTTTCTAGGCATTTTATGTGCATAATTCAAATTTAAACTACATGCACATGCTTCGGTGTACCAAATGATGGGTAACGTTGCATGAAAATCAAAAAATTTCCTACGAAACACCCAAGATCTATCTATGGAGATGCATAGCAACAAGAGGGGAGTGTGTCTACATACCCTTGTAGACCGAAAGCGTTAGCGTCGTAACGCGGTTGATGTAGTCGTACTCTTCACGATCCAATCGCGATCCAATCCGATCTAGTGCCGAACGGACGGCACCTCCGAGATTAGCTCACGTTCAGCTTGATGGCGTCCTCTCCTTCCCGATCTAGCAAGAGAGGGGGAGGAGGTAGATGAGATCAAAACCAGCACGACGGCGAAGTGGTGGTGGTGGCAGCGGAAATCCGGCAGGGCTTCACCAAGCGCTGATGGAACGTGGAGGAAGAAGAGAGGGAGGGGGCGGCCAAGGGTGGAAGCCTCCTGCCCCCCGCGCCCCTCCCCACTATATATAGAGGAGGAAACTTGGAGGAAGAGGAATAGTACCTCGTGAACAGTACCACGTGAACAGTACACGCGTGAACATTACCACGTGAATAGTAATCCTCTTTCCCAAGTAATGCCTCTTATCTCCTATTTTAAAGGGATTTGATCTTATTACTTGGGACAGCCGCATGGGCCAAGTGGGGCTGCTGCGCCTGGCCCATGAAGGGCTGGTGCGCCCCCTTTAGAGTCCATGTGGACCCTCCGTGGACTTCCGGACACCTCCGGAACCCTCCGGAACCTTCTGGAAGCTTCCCGGTACAATACCAAAAAAACCAAACTTTTTCCGGAACCCAAAATATGACTTCCCATATATAAATCTTTACCTTCGGACCATTCTAGAGCTCCTCGTGATATCCTGGATCCCATCCAGTATTCCGAACAACCTTCGGACTTTCCACTGTTAATATCTCATTAGTACCCTAGCACTATCGAACGTTAAGCGTGCGACCCTACGGGTTCGGAACATGCAGACATGACCGAGACTCCTCTCTGGTCAATGACCAATAGCAGGACCTGGATGCCCATATTGATTCCTACATATTCAACGAAGATCTTTATTGGTTGAACCACGATGTCGAGGATTCGGTTAATCCCGTATGCAATTCCCTTTGTCCGGCGATATGTAATTGCCCGAGATTCGATCGTCGGTATCTCCATACCTAGTTCAATCTCGTTACCGGCAAGTCTCTTTACTCGTTCCGTAATACAAGATCATGTGACTAACTCATTAGCCACATTGCTTGCAAGCTCTTTACGATGTTGTATTACCGAGAGGGCCTAGAGATATCTCTCCGTCATATGGAGTGACTAATCCCGGTCTCGATCCATGCCAACCCAACACACACCTTTGGAGATACTTGTAGAGCATCTTTATGATCACCTAGTTATGAAGTGACATTTGATAGCACACAAAGTATTCCTCCGGTATCCGGGAGTTTCATGATCTCATGGTCTTAGGAATAGATACTTGACATGAAGAAAGCTATAGCAATAAACTCAGTGATACGATCAAATGCTAAGCTTACGGTTGGGTCTTGTCCATCACATCATTCTCCTAATGATGTGATCCCGTTATCAAATGACAACTCTTGTCTATGGTTAGGAAGCCTTAACCATCTTTGATCAACGAGCTAGTCTAGTAGAGGCTTACTAGGGACATGGTGTTGTTTATGTATTCACACATGTATTTAAGTTTCTGGTCAATACAATTATAGCATGAATAATAAACCTTTATCATGAACAAGGAAATATGATAATAACCAATTTATTATTGCCTCTAGGGCATATTTCCAACAGTCTCCCACTTGCACTAGAGTCAATAATCTAGTTCACATCGCTATGTGATTAACACCCAATGAGTTCTGGGGTTTGATCATGTTTTGTTTGTGAGAGAGGTTTTAGTCAACGGGTCTGTCACATTCAGATCCGTATGTACTTTGCAAATCTCTATGTCATTCTGTAGATACTGCTACCACGCTCCACTTGGAGCTATTCCAAATGACTGCTCCACTATACGTATCCGGTTTGGGACTCAGAGTCATCCGGATCGGTGTCAAAGCTTGCATCGACGTAACACTTTACGACAAACTCTTTATCACCTCCATAACCGAGAAACATTTCCTTAGTCCTCTTTAGGTACCTAAGGATAATTTTGACCGCTGTCCAGTGATCCCCTCCTGGATCACTCTTGTACCCCCATGCTAGACTCATGGCAAGGCACACATCAGGTATGGTACACAGCATGGCATAAATTATAGAGCCTATGGTTGAGGCATAGGGGACGACCTTCATCCTTTCACTTTCTTCTGCCGTGGTTGAGCTTTGAGTCTTACTCAACTTCACGACTTACAATACAGGAAAGAACTCCTTCTTCGACTGATCCATTTTGAACTCCTTCAAAATCTTGTCAAGGTATGTGCTCTGTGAAAGTCCTATCAGGCGTCTTGATCTATCTCTATAGATCTTGATGCCCAATATGTAAGCAGCTTTACTCAGGTCTTCCTTTGAAAAACTCCTTTCAAACAACCCTTTATGCTCTCCAGAAATTCTACATCATTTCCAATCAACAATATGTCATCCACATATACTATCAGAAATGCTATAGAGCTCCCACTCACTTTCTTGTAAATACAAGCTTCTCCGTAAGTTTGTATAAAACCAAAAGCTTTGATCACCTCATCAAAGCGTATATTCCAACTCCGAGATGCTTGCACCAGTCCATAGATGGATCACTAGAGCTTGCATACTTTGTTAGCATCCTTAGGATCGACAAAACCTTCTGGTTGCATCATATACAACTCTTCCTTAAGAAACCCGTAAAGGAATGCTATTTTGACGTCCATTTGCCAGATCTCATAATCATAAAATGCGGCAATAGCTAACATAATTCTAACAGACTTAAGCATCGCTACGGGTGAGAAAGTCTCATCATAGTCAACCCCTTGAACTTGTTGGAAACCCTTTGCTACAAGTAGAGCTTTATAGACGGTGACATTACCATCAACGTCTGTCTTCTTCTTAAAGATCCATTTATTCTCAATGGCTTGCCGATGATTGGGCAAGTCCACCAAAGTCCATACTTTGTTCTCATACATGGATCCTATCTCGGATTTCATGGCCTCAAGCCATTTGTTGGAATCCAGGCTCATCATAGCTTCTTCATAGTTCGTAGGTTCGCCGTTGTCTAACAACATGACTTCCAGGACAGGATTGCCGTACCACTCTGGTGCGGAACGTACCCTGGTCGACCTACAAAGTTCAGTAGTAACTTGATCCGAAGTTTCATGATCATCATCATTAGCTTCCTCTTCGGTTGGTGTAGGCATCACGGGAACTGCTTTCTGTGATGTGCTACCTTCCAATTCAAGAGAAGGTACAATTACCTCATCAAGTTCTACTTTCCTCCCACGCACTTCTTTCGAGAGAAACTCCTTTTTCTAGAAAGGACCCATTCTTGGCAACAAAAATCTTGCCCTCGGATCTGTGGTAGAAGGTATACCCAATGGTCTCTTTAGGGTATCCTATGAAGACACACTTCTCCGCTTTGGGTTCGAGCTTATCAGGCTGAAGCCTCTTGACATAAGCATCGCATCCCCAAACTTTAAGAAACGATAGCTTAGGTTTCTTGCCAAACCACAACTCATACGGTGTCGTCTCAACGGATTTAGACGGTGCCCTATTTAAAGTGAATGCGGCTGTCTCTAATGCATAACCCAAAAACGATAGTGGCAAATCGGTAAGAGACATCATAGAATGCACCATATCCAATAGAGTACGATTACGACGTTCGGACACACCATTACGCTGTGGTGTTCCAGGTGGCGTGAGCTGTGAAACAATTCCACATTGTCTTAAATGCATACCAAACTCGTAACTCAAATATTCACCTCCACGATCAGATCGCAGAAACTTTATTTTCTTGTTACAATGATTCTCCACTTCACTCTGAAATTCCTTGAACTTTTCAAATGTTTCAGACTTGTGTTTCATTAAGTAAATATACCCATATCTACTCAAATCATCTGTGAAGGTAAGAAAAAAACGATATCCACCGCGTGGTTCAACACTCATCGGACCGCATACATCGGTATGTATTATTTCCAATAAGTCACTAGCTCGCTCCATTGTTCCGGAAAACGGGGTTTTAGTCATCTTGCCCGTGAGGCATGGTTCACACGTCTCAAATGATTTATAATCAAGAGATTCCAAAAGTCCATCAGCATGGAGTTTCTTCATGCGCTTTACACCAATATGACCTAAGCAGCAGTGCCACAAGTATGTGGTACTATCATCATTAACTTTGCATCTTTTGGCATCGATATTATGAACGTGTGTATTACTACAATCGAGATTCAACAGAAATAAACCATTCACCAAGGGTGCATGACCATAAAAGATATTATCCATATAAATAGAACAACCATTATTCTCTGACTTAAATGAATAACTGTCTTGCAATAAACAAGATCCAGATATAATGCTCATGCCTAACGCAGGCACCAAATAACAATTATTCAGGTTCATAACTAATCCTGAAGGTAAACGTAGAGGGAGCGTGCCGACGGCGATCACATCAACCTTGGAACCATTTCCAATGCGCATCGTCACCTCGTCCTTAGCTAGTGTCCGTTTATTCCGTAGTTCCTGTTTCGACTTACAAATATTAGCAACCGAACTAGTATCAAATACCCAGGCGCTACTACGAGCACTAGTAAGGTACACATCAATAACATGTATATCATATATACCTTTGTTGACGTTGCCAGCCTTCTTATCTGTCAAGTACTTGGGGCAGTTCCGCTTCTAGTGACCATTCCCCTTGCAATAGAAGCACTCAGTCTCAGGTTTGGGTCCAGCCTTGGGTTTCTTCATGGGAGCGGCAACTGGCTTGCCGTTCTTCTTGAAGTTCCCTTTCTTTCCCTTGCCTTTCCTTTTGAAACTGGTGGTCTTGTTGACCATCAACACTTGATGCTCTTTCTTGATTTCTACTTCCACGGCCTTTAGAATCGCGAAAAGCTCAGGGATCGTTTTGTCCATCCCTTGCATATTATAGTTCATCACGAAGCCTTTGTAGCTCGGTGGCAGTGATTGGAGAACTCTGTCAATCGCTACTTCATCCGGAAGATTAACTCCCAATTGATTCAAGCGATTATAGTACCCAGACATTTTGAGTACGTGCTCACTAATGGAGCTGTTCTCCTCCATCTTATAGCTAAAGAACTTGTTGGAGGTGTCATACCTCTCAACCCGGGCATGAGCCTGAAATACCAATTTCAGCTCCTGGAACATCTCATATGCTCTGTGGTGCTCAAAACATCTTCGGAGCCCCGGTTCTAAGCCGTAAAGCATGGCGCACTGAACTATCGTGTAGTCATCATTCCTTGTCTGCCAGATGTTCATAGCGTCCAGATTTGCGGGAGTGGGTGGATCACCTAGCGGTGCATCAAGGACATATACTTTCTGTGCAGCAGTGAGGATAATCCTCAGATTACGGACCCAGTCCGCATAGTTACTACCATCATCTTTCAACTTTTCTTTCTCTAGGAATGCATTAAAATTCTGGGGAGCTACAGTGCGAGCCATTGATCTACAACATTAATTTGCAAAGACAATTAGACTAAGTTCATGATAATTGGTTCTTCTAATCAAATTACTAAAGAACTCCCACTTAAATCAACATCCCTCAAGTTGTCTAAGTGTTACATGATCCACATTAACTGACCCATGTCCGATCATCACATGAGATGGGGCAGTCATCAATGGTGAACATCTCCATGTTGATCATATCTACTATATGACTCATGTTCGACCTTTCGGTCTCCTGTGTTCTGAGGCCATGTCTGTACATGCTAGGCTCGTCAAGTTCAACCCAAGTATTCTGCATGTGTAAAATTGGCTTACACCCGTTGTATGTGAACATAGAGTCTATCACACCCGATCATCACGTGGTGCTTCAAAACGATGAACTTTCGCAACGGTGCATACTTAGGGAGAACACTTTTATCTTGAAATTAAGTGAAGGGATCATCTTATAATGCTACCGTCATCCTAAGCAAAATAAGATGCATAAAAAGATAAACATCACATGCAATCAATATGTGACATGATATGGCCATCATCATCTTGTGCTTTTGATCTCCATCTCCAAAGCACCGGCATGATCTCCATCGTCACCGGCATGACACCATGATCTCCATCATCATGTCGTCACGTGGTTGTCTCGCCAACTATTGCTTCTATAACTATTGCTAACGCATAGCGATAAAGTAAAGCAATTACATGGCGTATAATGATTGACACGTAGGTCATACAATAAATTAAAGACAACCCTATGGCTCCTGCCGGTTGCCGTACTCATCGACATGCAAGTCATGAACCTATTACAAAACATGATCATCTCATACATCAACATATATCACATCACATTTTGGCCATACCACATCACAACATGCCCTGCAAAAACAAGTTAGACGTCCTCTACTTTGTTGTTGCAATTTTTTACGTGGCTGCTAGGGCAAACTATATGAACCGTTCTTATCTACGCAAAACCACAACGGTGATATACAAGTTGCCTTTTAACCTTCTACAAGGACCGCCCTCATCAAATCAGATTCAACTAAAGTGGGAGAGACAGACACCCGCAAAGCCACTTTTATGCAATACAAGTTGCATGTCAGTCAGTGGAACCGGTCTCGTGTGCGTGGACAAGTAAGGTTGGTTCGAGCCGCTTCATCCCACAATACCGCCGAATCCAAATAAGATAAAGGAAGTAAGCAATTTGAACATCAATGCCCACAACTTCTTTGTGTTCTACTCGTGCAAATACATCGACGCATAGACCTAGCTCATGATGCCACTGATGGGTAACGTTGCATGAAAATCAAAAAATTTCCTACAAAACACCCAAGATCTATCTATGGAGATGCATAGCAACAAGAGGGGAGTGTGTCTACATACCCTTGTAGACCGAAAGTGTTAGCGTCGTAACGCGGTTGATGTAATCGTACTCTTCACGATCCAATCCGATCTAGTGCCGAACAGACAGCACCTTCGAGATTAGCACGCGTTCAGCTCGATGGCGTCCTCTCCTTCTTGATCTAGCAAGAGAGGGGGAGGAGGTAGATGAGATCGGAACCAGCACCACGGCAAGGTGGTGGTGGTGGCAGCGGAAATCTGGCAGGGCTTCGCCAAGCGCGGACGGAACGTGGAGGAGGAAGAGAGGGAGGGGGCGGCCAAGGGTGGAAGCCTCCTGCCCCCCGCACCCCTCCCCACTATATATAGAGGAGGAAACTTGGAGGAGGAGGAATAGTGCCGCGTGAACAGTACCACGTGAACAATACACGCGTGGACAGTACCACGTGAATAGTAATCCTCTTTCCCAAGTAATGCCTCTTATCTCCTATTTTAAAGGGATTTGATCTTATCACTTGGGACAGTCGCATGGGCCAAGTGGGGCTTCTGCGCCTGGCCCATGAAGGGCTGGTGCGCCCCCTTTAGAGTCCATGTGGACCCTCCGTGGAGTTCCGGACACCTCCGGAACCTTCTGGAAGCTTCCCGGTACAATACCAAAAAAACCAAACTTTTTCCGGAACCCAAAATATGACTTGCCATATATAAATCTTTACCTCCGGACCATTCCGGAGCTCCTCATGATATCCTAGATCCCATCCGGGACTCCGAACAACCTTTGGACTTTCCACTGTTAATATCTCATTACTACCCTAACACTATCGATCGTTAAGCGTGCGATCCTACGAGTTCGGAACATGCAGACATGACCGAGATTCCTCTCTGGTCAATAACCAATAGCAGGACCTGGATGCCCATATTGATTCCTACATATTCAACGAAGATCTTTACCGATTGAACCACGATGTCGAGGATTCGATTAATCCCGTATGCAATTCCCTTTGTCCGGCGATATGTTACTTGCCCGAGATTCGATCGTCGGTATCTCCATACCTAGTTCAATCTCGTTACCGGCAAGTCTCTTTACTCGTTCCGTAATACAAGATCCCGTGACTAACTCATTAGCCACATTGCTTGCAAGCTCTTTATGATGTTGTATTACCGAGAGGGCCCAGAGATATCTCTCCGTCATACGGAGTGACAAATCCCAGTCTCGATCCATGCCAACCCAACAGACACCTTCGGAGATACTTGTAGAGGATCTTTATGATCACCCAGTTATGAAGTGACGCTTGATAGCACACAAAGTATTCCTCTGGTATCTGGAAGTTGTATGATCTCATGTTCTTAGGAATAGATACTTGACATGAAGAAAGCTATAGCAATAAACTCAGTGATACGATCAAATGCTAAGCTTACGGCTGGGTCTTGTCCATCACATCATTCTCCTAATGATGTGATCCCGTTATCAAAGGACAACTCTTGTCTATGGTTAGGAAACCTTAACCATCTTTGATCAACGAGCTAGTCTAGTAGAGGCTTACTAGGGACATGGTGTTGTTTATGTATTCACACATGTATTTAAGTTTCCGGTCAATACAATTATAGCATGAATAATAAACCTTTATCATGAACAAGGAAATATGATAATAACCAATTTATTATTGCCTATAGGGCATATTTCCAACACCAAAATGGTTTGAAAAATCATATATGTGTCCTTGGGTGCATGCTTAGATCCCATGCAAGAAATGGGAATGAATTCCAAACACCTCGGCATCCTGGCTCCACCGCAAACATTGAGATACTTGGTTTTGAAATTCTAGTAAATCCAAAACTCATTTGAAATTCATGAAACTTGGCATGCTATCATGGAATGGCACCAACATGTTGTGGTAAATTTTTTGTCCCATTTGGGGCAGGTTTTGGTATAAGCTTCTCACAAACCAGAGCTTCTCACAAACCAGAGCTTCTCACAAGAACTCTCGTGGTTCCAGTAGGGAATGTGTCCCCTTTGTGGACGAAACGACATTCGTTGCCTCCTCTTGCCTTGATTTTTTTTCTAGAGGCAACATAGACCAATTGGAGTGTCGTGTTAAAATTTTGAATTATTCGGGGTTCGTTTGGACATTTTATACATTAACTGAGTTTTCTAGGCATTTTATGTGCATAATTAAAATTTGAACTACATGCACATGCTCCGGTGCACCAAAATGGGTTGAAAAATCATATATGTGTCCTTGGGTGCATGTTTAGGTTCCATGCAAGAAATGGGAATGAATTTCAAACACCCAGGCATCGTGGCTTGGCCGCAAACATTGAGAAACTTGGATTTTAAATTCCTGTAAATGCAAAACTCGTCTAAAATTCATGAGACTTGGCATGGTGTCATGAAATGGCACCAACAGGCTGTGGCAAAAAAATTGTCCAATATGACAGAGGGCGCACACACTTACAGCCACAACCAACATAGCCATTTTGGAACAAATAGCTGTCACGTTATCATCACAAACGGTTGTACAATATTATTTAAATCGTGGGCGTTCTACTGACCATTTACGTGTCACCACGCGTCCCACTTTTTTATTGGCAAGGAGGTGCCGTGCAGGCAGCTGTTTGAGTAGACAGGAGGCGTGCGAGCGAAGTCCACGTCACAAGCTGACCGAGAGGCGTGCGACCAGTCCGGCACTGCATAGGCTGACCGGGAGGAGTGCGACCAGTCCTCCGCTGCGCAGGTTCACCGGGAGGCGTGCGACCAGTACGCTGCGTAGGCTCACCGAGAAGTGAGCCCTTTGACCTCCATCGCCGCCTGCGTCGCTCTCAACCTCTCCATTAATGGCGCCCGAGTCGCTGTTTAATAGGCAGCCTTACTGGTCTCTCTTCGCCTCCCATTCCCCTCTCGCCCGAATCCTATCTTCCAGAGCTCCACCTATGCCATGGCGCACAAAGATCATCTACCACTAGTCTTTCTGGTTTGGTGAAGTCGACTTCGAGCCGGAGGAGATAGAAAATAAGGAGGAATGGGACCTCAGGGACATGGCCCTGAATGAGCTGGCCGCGACGGATGCTGCCCCCGCGCCCGTCCAAGCTCCCATCCTCGCGCCCGCGCCAGCGACCATCCCCGTGGCATTGACGGGCTGGTCCCTGAGCACCATCGCAGCGCTGAAAGCCGCGGGCGTCAGCAAGGTCCCCGTGGACCCACGCGAGCTCGTGTACGTGCCAGCGCCAGCGCCCCCGCTTGTGCTCGTGCGCACCCCAACACCCACCGCGGCGTCGGTCCCCGTTTGTTTGCCTACACCCGCCGTGCCCGTGCCTGTGCCTGCACCTGCCCCCCCTCAGCGTCATGGGACACCGCCGTCGACCGCTACCTCGTAGCGCCGCGAGTCGTCGTCCCCCCGCCCCCCGCCCGTCGATCGCGCGATGAACGGCTCTTGGATTTGCAAGTCTAGAACATTCTGGGATGGCTTGAAGACTTGAGCAACGGCGTCCCGGAGGACGACAATGCCGGCGCAGCACGCCGTCGCCGACGTTGCCGCCGCCGCCGCCGCAATTAGTTTTTTTGTTTAATATTGTATCTCGATCGTATGAATGTAAAATCACAGTGTCGCTGAATGAAATCTATGGTTTTGATCAACTTAGCATTTTTTCTCTGAATGTACAGACTTATCAAAGTAAAAAAAATCAATGTTTTTCTCTGAATAAAACACTCATTGCAAATGTTTCAGACTGAACACCCGTATGAAAGCGAGAGCTGGGTTCCTTTGCAGCTAAGCCAATGGAAAATGTGGCGCGTAGGTTTTGTGCATCTCTTCATCGCAAACATTTCAGAATGAACACCCGTATGCAAAGCAAGAGCTGGGTTCCTTCGCAGCTAAGCCAAGGGAAAATGTGGCGCGCAGGTTTTGTCCATCTCTTCATCGCAAATGATTTTGCATGATGACCCGTGTGCAACGACGTACAAACAATGTTGTAAGATTTGCATCTGTCATATTGGGTATATTTTCCATTTGTCAAATTGGAAAAATTGGCATTTGTCAATCTAGTAACATTGCCATTTGTCAACCTTGTAACACTGCCATTTGTGATCCTCAGGAAAAAACATTGCCATTTGTCAAATTTACAGCTAAAAATCACTAGTACTGTATAATTTTTGCAAATGAAATTCAGTAAGCATAGATTTTATTCATAGATTAAGCAGTCGTTCTTTATACAAGCAGTTCAACTCGACAGCTAAACCGAACAAACTTTTACCCAACTGTTGCCAACCACATACTGAAATAGCTAGTTCAACTATATATACTAGCTAATTTTAAGTACGTAGTACAGTTCAACCATATCTAAAGTCAGATGAACTAAACAAAATAGCCCCTAAATACTACTACTACGGGGGGGGCTTTGTACTACTTCCAGCAGCCTCTCCTCTGCCGAGTGCGCTCAGTAAGAGGTAGAGGAGGAGGAGCCTATCGACGAGCTGGAGAAGTGGAATCCGGTGCCTGCCGCTGCTGCACCTTTAGCGATGCCCAGCTCGAACGCCCTTTGCCGCTCCAGACGATCCCTCTCGAAGCGGTGGGACTCCTCGTATATCTCCGCATTCCGCGCCACTGTGGCGGCTTCTGCTGGGGCCACGGCGGCGGTAAGACATTTTGTGTGCTCGACCAGGCGCTCCTCCTCCTCCCGCAGGAACTCGATGTAGCGCGCGGAAAGGTCGGTCATGCTTATGCGGGCCTCCACATCCCACCTTCAGGCCGCGGTGGCGGAGCGGGTGATGACCCCGGCGGTCGACGGTGGGGTGGTGGCCACCTCCCGCATTTGGGCCGCGGTGGCGGAGCGGGTGATGGCCATGGCGGCCAACGGTGGGGTGGCGGCCATGACGGCCATCACCTGCCTTCGGGCCGCGGTGGTGGAGCGGGCGATGGCCCTGGCGGCCGACGGTGGTGTGGCGGCCACGGTGGCCGACGGTGGGGTGGCGGCAACGGTGGCCGGCAACAGCTGCCATCGGGTAGCGGTGGCGGAGCGTGTGGCGGGTGTTGTGCGCACACCCAATAGGGACGCCACGGGCAGTACACGTTGCCGTGGACTGTGCCGCCGCCGCGGTGTAGCCTCCCAGCTGGAGCTGTCCTCAGATGACGGTGGAGTGGCTGAGTGACGACGACGGACCGGTGCCATTGGCGATGGTGGGAGAAGCAGACGAGATAAGCTATGGGGAGGGAGGGGAAAATGCGATGCCGACTCACCGGCCGCGAATGTTTATATAGCAGGCCGGTAAGCACTGGGGTTTTGGGGGATTTCACCAAGTCGTGCAGAAAGCTTGCACGGTTGTGCGCGGGAACCTGCATGGTTGTGCGGGAACACGCTCACCGACGATTCATTGGTGCCTCTTTGAGCTAACGTTTGGCCAAAAGAATGCCTGTGCGGTGCTCAAGCTTGCGCTCGAAGCCTTCTGCGGCAGCGCGGTGACAAGACGTGCGAGAGGAGGGCAAAATGACACGTACACATACAGTTAATACAAAAAACGTTTGCGATTTAATTACCTAGCACATGGCCGCTCTCTACGCAGCGTCGCGAACGATTGTTCACCCACTATGTGATGTGGAACGTGACGTAGTTTCACATCACGCCGCCGGCTCGCAACTGTCGACTGGCTTGTAGACGGCCATTCCCTGCGTGTTCAACTGCTTTATGCGTGTGGTTGTTCACGGTTGAAGCGGCCGGGCGCGCTCTGCTTGCGTCTCACCGCGCGTGCTCTGCTCGCGTCCCGCCGCGCGCTCTGGCCGCGTCCCTCCGTGCGAGCTGCCAGTGTTTCGGGCCGGCGGATGATCACGTACGTTCGGGGTGCCATATGCATGCGGTTGCGCCGGACGCGGCGCCACGACGCAGTTACGTGCAGCAAAAACTGCCTAGCGGAGATGCCAAGAATCCCGGCTACCCGGCCCTCATTTATTCCCGCGGCCATTTACCTTCATCTCTTACGCCCCACGACACAATAAGCACACCCACAACGAAACATACAGAGAGGATATCCAGCGGCTCCAATGGCGCTCCCAGTGGCTGACGACGACGACGAGCGGCAGTTCACCATGCCTCACGTAGTGGACACCCACGTGACGGGGAAGGACCTCTCGGTGGTGTACACCAACGAGCCAGTCTCGATGGAGAGCTCCATCCACACTATGGAGCAGTTGCTTGCTGAGGACAAGTACCAAGTAGTCGGCTTCGACCTTGAGTTCACCGGGGGTCATGATGGGTATGATCAGAAGGTTGCCATCGCCCAGTTGTGCATGCGCCATCACGTCCTCGTCTACCACTACTCCCTGGCCACAAGGCCTTGCGAGCGTTTCGCCAGGTTTATCAACAGCCCCGACTACAGGTTCGCTACGGTGGACACCTTCAACGATCTAAAGGTGCCCGAGACTACGGGCTTGGCCTACCAGAAGCTTGTCGACATCCAACACCAGTACTGGGTCTGGGGCAGAAAGAAGGGGAAGGACTCCTTGGTTGACCTCGCCGTGGCCATCATCGACCCCTAGTACGGAGACATGAATGATGAGTGTAACAAGAACAAGGATGCCTGGCACGAGGCCTGGGTGCAGAGACTGGATGAAGAACACGTCAAGTACGTGGCCAAGGACGCGTACACAAGCTACGAGATGTACATGCGGATCGTTGACATGAGGAAGTGCCTTCGTCCTGCCACATGCGAGGGATCAAGCCACAGAGCAGTGGCGGCAGCGTCACAAGAAGTAGATGATTAGATGATCGTTTCTCCTAGTTTAGAATGCATGTAATTGTTTATTGAGGTGTGTGCGAATGTTTTGTATAGTGACCTATGTAATTGGATGTTTAATTTGGTTATATATGTTGTTCTTCTGTAGACAGAGCAAATTACATCGAAGACGAACTAAACTAGGGAACCCGTCGGTGATGATTTCATCAATCGCTGACAATTGTATACCAGCAAGCATTTGCCCACAACACACACGGCATATTAGCAGGAATCGTCTGTGTTGTTATCGGTCTTCCCACACATTTCTGATTACTGGCCTGTTTGCCGCGTATTACACACATCCTATTAAGTTGAACCATTTATGTTGTTTTGGCTCATCGTAAACAATTCATCCGAGTGAACTGTATGCCGTCTATCGCACACACCTTGATCTGGCTGACCGTTTCTGTTGTGTTGGGTAATCGCAAATAGTTCATCCCAGTGAACTGTATGCCATATATCGCACACACCTCGATCTGGCTGACCGTTTCTATTGTTCTGGCTCATCGCAAATAGTTCATATGGATCAACTGTATGCCACACATCGCACACGCGTCTCTAATCTGAATCGTGCTTGATGTCTCCACCATCGCACACAGTTCGTCTTATTGGTGACGGTTTTATTATGACACCGTTTGCGATTCATGCATCGCACATAGTTTGGTCGCGGGGTCTCTGATTCATGTGTCGCATTAGCGGTCGCCTGCAGTAGTGATAATATGTCTTACAATGAATGCCATGTGCGATGCACGATTACAAGTATGATCTAGTGAAAGGAGAACTATTGTGGTGATGGCGGCTATGGAGATGGAAATGACGGCGCCTAGGGTTGATGGAGATGGATGAGGATGACTCTGTTCTAGCTTCGTTCATGAATGTTCTGTTGACTTTTCGGCCTCGACCCCTTTTTAAAAGTTGTTCAGGTGGACAAGAGGCCTCGGTTTTCATGCCATACGACCGCTCATGCGAGCGGTCGCGGTCGCATGAAACACCGTCTTTTGCTCTGTGGCTTCTGGTGCGCCTGCTCCTGATTTCTTCTATCTCCTCCTTCACTCCTTTCCATGTTCTCACTTGATTTCGTCCATACGTAGCCCATTTCCTGTGGAAACACAATAAAGAGAGGATTTGTGGAATCCTATGCATTCATTAGTCATTAGTGGCAATATCAGAGTGAATATCTCGGTATTGAAATATCTCGGTTTAAACAAAGGGTAGAGGAGTGTAAAAATATCACTCATCACATGTATGCCTGTTTTTGCTTCACTGTGATGATTTAGTATCTCTCCTGTTTCTATTTCGTCACTCTGATTTTCGTCAAAATCTTCCGACTTTGACGAATTTCTAAAAATCTCCCATTCACCTCCCTGGGAGATAACATGCGCTTTCAAAGGGCCCATCATTTTCTCTTTGTATTTCACAGGATTTGTTGTCTAACAACACTATCTTGTTTGCAAACCACAATGGTTTGCAAGAGTCTTGCTCATCCTATGTGGTTCCGTTGCTTAGTTCGACCAAAGTTTCTACATCATATGTAGGAGCTTTTGTATCAGTCGTAGTGCTGAAACTTTAGAACTACTTCTGGTGTTTTGATACTTTGACATCATAATGAAGATTCTCTAATCTCGTCGAGCTACATTGTCCTCCCACTCTCTCTTTTGCGAGAAACCTTTTCTCCAAAACACATCGTTCTTAGTAACAAACATTTTTGTCTCTGGCGTAGTGATAGAAGAAATTCCCAACACTTTGGGATAACCAACAAAGTAGCACTAATTTGATTTGCGATTTGAGCTTGTAATTTTTTTACATATGCCTTGTATTTCCAAATTTTAAGAAAAAAACAAATTAATTTGGCTTCTCAAGCCATATCTTATATGTCATTTCAACAAATATGATGGCACTCTTTTTAGTGTAAAAGCAGTAGTCAGTAAAGAATAAACAAAAATTGATAATGGCAAATAAGCATACAAGGTTTGATTACGTTTCTTGAACACTTCAATCCTAGTGGCATTTTCGGGATTCGCAAGTTATGAAACTATTTCATGACTCATTAGATATTCGCTAAACTTGTAACTCAAATATTCTTTTCGCAATCCGATTGCAGAAACTTAATTCTCTTGTTACAATAATTTTCTATTTCACTTTGAAATTCTTTGAACTATTGAAAGTTTCAGACTTATCTTCTAAGTAATGAAGTAGAGGAATCCACTTTGCGCAACTACACTCATTGGACCACACACATCTACATACATGATTTACCAATAAGTTAGTTGTCCGTTCCATATGGCCTGTGAATGGCGTCTTAGTCATTTTAGCCTTTAGACAAAAGTTCACAAGTGTCAAATGATTCAAAATCAATATGACTTCAAAATCCCTCACTATGGAGTTTCTTCTTGTGACTTTTTGCTAATATGACCAAACGGCACTGTGTCGGGCCTGTTTCCGGAATAAATCTCGGAATAGCCTCAAGTCACACCAGCCCCAAGATCAGAACAACTAATGGACTCCCTTGATATAGATATCCAGTACATACATAATATTACACAAGGTTGAGCAAGAGTGCTCAACATTTATTACAGACTTGTCATTATATGACGGTGGTGGTATAAGACAGTGGTGTGGTGATATTACAACACTGATACAATAAAGTAAAGCCAAAGCGTCAGTGTGAGGCTTGACTATTTTATCAGTGGGGCAGAAGCACTGTGGATGATACACGTGGTAGACTCCAAGACCACAAGGTGACTGACTGGGAACACCTCTAAGCGTCGGGCTCGCTAGCGCACACTTCCTCCATAAGATCGTCTTCATCCAGGTCTGGTCAAATTAACAAGCAAGGGACAAGCCAGTGAGTACGTTTGAATGTACTCGCAAACATTATGAACAAAAGATATACCGAATGCATATGTTCATGATGGACTAACTTATATGCATATTTTGATTGATATTATAGCATGGCATGATAAGTATTAATATGGTGTAAATGGCTAATTATGTCATTCAAGTAATAACCAAGAAAATAAAATGGAACATCGGGCGTTAGACCGCCCGAGGATTCCAAGAAAATAAAAATAGAACATCGGGTGTTAGACTGCCAGAGGATTCCAAGAAAATAAAGATGGAACATCGGGCGTTAGACCGCCCGAGGATTCCAAGAAAATAAAAATGGAACGTTGGGCATTAGACCACCCGAGGATTCCAAGATAAATGCCAAACGGGTGTCTGAATGCGACGCCTCGAGAGGTCTTGAAAAGAAATGCCAAACGGGTTTCTGAATGCGACGCCTCGAGAGGTCTTGAAAAGAAATGCCAAATGGGTGTCTGAATGCGACGCCTCGAGAGGTCTTGAAAGGAAATGAGTATCCAGGTGGCACAACCATCCCAATAGATACTCAAGCTTACACATAAGAGAAAAGGGTTAATCCATAGCAATATCCAGGTTAACAATAATATTCCTGATAGCATCAGTAGTCACAATAATCATTCATTAAAAGTGGATCATGATCAGTTATATTATTTCCTCCGAAGACCGACACCGGGACCGACACTTGACCCTTCCCAGCTAATGTCCTTGACCGTGGACACGGCTATTCGAATAGGTTTAACTCTGCAGGGGTTGTACTCTTTACCCACATGGATAGGATTTCTCTAGCCAACCCCGAGACGTTGACTAATTCCGATTACGGTCTTTGGGTTGAAAACACACCTGACCAACATATACCAGATTAACTTTCCTGATGCCAGGAATCACCCAAAGCATCGTTCAAGAAAAACTCTAAGACGGGGAGACCACCGTCTCGAATAGCATGGGATCACAATATATAACGCGCGGAAATACAAGGGGTGCCCCCCTCTCGGCCCAGCCGGATACACCCATGCCCGCTGACCCGATGACTGGCATTAGTCCATGGCCATGGAACCCTCATCACGGCCCCTCTATGTGGTGTGTACTTGGAAAGGGGTTAGCGACTTACTAAACCGTACTCCCATCGCGGGAAGACAAGTGGCAGCACTATTTTTAGCTAGGCATGATGGAACAAGACTCGATCTAGGTGGACTCAGGAGGTTTTATTATCATGACTGGCACGCTTCACATCCACATCGACACCATCGTGCCACGACGTGATTCGTGCTAACCGGCACGACATGGACAGGGGGTATACCCCTGGTATATAACCAACTTTATCCAAATTAATGATTTTTAAATGCATGCAGGAAATGCACAAAATGAAATATGACCGTGCAGGCCTTACTTCCCACCACATATCGGTGATCACTTATGCAACCATGTATGCAAACACCATATCCCAAGTTCAAAAAAAAATGCTTGCCTTGATCAAAGTAGGCAGAAGGTGATCCCTCAAAATTTTCGGCAAAGTTTCCCTCCTCGTTTTCTATAAAATAAGAATTCAAAATTTGATCAAAATTTTTGTGAAAGCACAAAAAGTTAACTCAAAACATTTTTAAATAAATACTGAAAAAAACTAGAGTGAAAAAGAATTTTTTTAGAAAAAGAATCGATTAAAAATGTTTTGTGGTTAAAAAGTAATAAGAGTTTTAAAACCAGGGACCATTCTGTGAATAAAATTCTTGCCAGTTGGTCCCTGAGCAGTAAAACAGAAAGCGCCTCAGGCGAAAGTACATTTCCCAGTTCAGAAAACGTATTGAGGCAGAAGACGCCAGAGAAATAAACAGAAAACAATAAAACACTGACGGGTGGGCCCCACCCGTCAGGTTTGAATTTTGAACGCGCCTCGCGCGCGAGTACAGTGAGGATGCGGTGGTCACTGGCGGCGATCGCCGGCGTTTCCAGGGGCGGTGATGATATGAGCGTGCTCAGGGCGTCGGTCCGCGTCGGTGGGTGGTGGTGGTGGTCGCCGGCGGTGTCAACTCCGGCGGACGGTGGCGTCGGGTGGTGGTGGATCTCGTCGGAGAGAGCTTCGGTCGTCAAATTGATGCGCAGGATGGATGAGGTGGAGTGGTAGGGGGTGACTGGCAAGTTTTGAGAGGCGGAGGTGGACGAACGGCGACGTGGTGCTCACGGAGGCGGTGGCGGATCGAGCGGCCGGAGTCGGGGAAGAAGGCTTCCCCGAGGTCGTCCGACTCCTCTGGGTGGCGATTGGGGATGGGTGGAGGTACGGTGAGCTTTGAACGGGCTCTAGGTGCCCTTTTATAGGCCATGCGGAGATGGCCGGAGCGGGTTGGATCACGTCAGAGTAATTCCAGCCGATGGGGTTGGTTGGGGGTGGTCGGTTTGGACGGTGGTCATCCGTGAGGTCAGTGGAGCCTTCTCAAAGTGCCAGCGCGACGGCCCTCAAGCTCTATCCATCTCCCCGTGGTGGAGCTCCCGTACGGCCATGGCGGGCGGCGCTCGCCTCCGGTGGCTGACAGGCGGGGCTGGGGCGATTTGGACGGTGGCCGTGCACTGCGTGAGAGGCGATGCGTGCCAGGTAGGTGCGGGGCAGTAAAGGCGAGCTGGTGGCCGAGCGGATCGCCTCGATCTGCCGTGGCTAATGACAGAGGCCGTTGCACCGGCTCGCCACCGGCCGTTGGCGGTGAGAAGCTGGCGGGAGGGGCCCGGGGCGAGGCATTGATGAGCAGCAGCGATGCCGTGAAGGAGAGGAGAAGAAGTGGAGTGCACGTCATCGATCTACTCTCTGAAATTTTCTGAATTTTTTCACAGTGGTGAACAGTGCATAGAAGGTGTTCGATGAAATGCTACATGGCCCTGGGCATTTTTGGAATTTCTAATTTTTTTTCTGGTGAGGTACTGATGCATAAGAAAGGTGCTGGCAAAGTTTCAAATTTTGTGGAGTAGTCTAGATTAGGTTTTGAGCAAGGAGATTGAATCTGGTCCAAATTTCATTTGAATGAAATTTGAAAATTTTGAACTGTGGGTCAAAAGGTTTTTGGTGAAATGGAGTGTGGGTACTGTCATGTAGTTGGGATAATTTTTGTGAGCGCAGGAAAGCTAAGGAATTTATAGTTCCTTTGTAAATCAAAGAAACTAGGAATAAATGGATTTCTAGTTTTGGAATTAGCTAAATATGATAAATAATATTTTTGTGGAGAGAGGAAGTATTGGGTACTGTCCTAGGGTGAGAGGATAGCTTGGATGATGACAGATGATTTTTTTTTAGAATTTTCTAAGTGTTTGAAAAAGTTGAAATGGACCATTTCTTTGAAATAATTAATTATTCAAAGTGTTTTCTAAAAGAAAAGATTTTTGGTCCTACAAAATATTTACTCAAGTAAGAAACCATTGAATCAGAAACCATTTTCAAATTTTAGAAACTCAATTGAAAACTTAAAAATGGCTTTCAAGACAAAAGAAAGAGAGAAATAGAGCCATAGTAATCCAGAGTATTTTCTTTTAAACAAAAGATTTTGAAAATCAAAAGAAATTATTTTTGGAGTGTTACAACACCTACCCCCCTTAAGAAAAATCTCGTCCCCGAGATTTCGGCTGTCCCTCAAATAGGTACGGGTACTCAGTCCTTAGGTGATCCTCTCTTTCCCATGTTGCTTCTTCTTCGGAGTGATTACTCCACTGGACCTTATAAAACTTTATCACATTCCGACGGGTTCTCCGTTCTGACTCTTCCAAGAAAATTATAGGGCATTCCTTATATGTAAGGTCTGGTTGGATATCCAGGTTCTGATGTTGGACTTGTTTGTCCAGATTACTGACACATCTCCTCAGTTGCGATACGTGAAACACATCATGAACATCTGACAATTCTGCTGGTAGCTCCAGTTGGTAGGCAACCTTGCCTCTCCTTGCAATTATTCTAAATGGTCCAATAAACCGCGGTGCCAGTTTCCCTTTGACTTTGAATCTTTGTAGTCCCCTCATTGGGGATACCCTGAGATACACATATTCGTCGGGTTCAAAGCTGATCTGACGGTGTTTCCGGTCATAATAGCTCTACTAACGGCTCTGAGCTGCTTTTAGTCTGTCTTGGATAAGTTTTACTTTTGTTTCTGCTTGTTTGAGAACTTCCGGGTCGAAGATTCGGCTATCTCCGATTTCAGACCAATTGAGTGCGGTACGGCACCTTTGTCCGTATAGGGCTTCGAAAGGTGACATCTTTAGAGTGGCTTGATAACTGTTGTTATACGAAAATTCCACATATGGCAAATTGTCCTCCCAGCTGACTCCATAGGTAAGGACACAAGCTCTCAGCATGTCCTCCAATATCTGATTTATCCGTTCAGTCTGCCCTCCTGTTTGTGGGTGGTACGCTGTACTGAATATCAGTTGAGTTCCTAAGGCTTGCTGCAAGTGGTCCCAAAACCTAGAGACAAACTGAGTGCCTCTATCAGAGGCTCTGGTCTTGGGTACTCCGTGTAAGCAAACAATTCAGGAGAGGTATAGCTTAGCAAGCTTCTGTGTTGAATATGTTGTCTTTACCGGAATGAAGTGTGCCCCCTTGGTTAATAAATCTGTGATAACCCAGATAGCATCATTCCCATGTCGTGATCTTGGTAATCCGACAATAAAATCCATCCCTATCTCATCCCATTTCCATTCAGGCACTCTGAGTGGCTATAACAATCCTGCTGGCCTCTGGTGTTCTGGTTTTATGCGCTGACAAGATTCGCAGCGTCCGACATATATGGCTATATCCCTTTTCATCCCATGCCACCAAAATTTGTCCTGAAGATCTTTGTACATCTTGGTTCCCCCTAGGTGAATGGAGTATGGGGTGGTATGGGCTTCTGCCAAAATCTGCTGCTTTAGCTCTTCCTTATTGGGTACACATAATCTTTTCCCGTACCATAGGATTCCTTGATTATCAATGGTAAATTCGGACGCCCTGCCCGAACTTACTTTCCTTTTAATTCCCTCAATACTGGGGTGTCCTTTCTGGGTTTCTCTGATCTGATCCTCCAATGTTGGTTTTACTTCTAGGTGAGCAATGGTTCCTTCCGTGACTAGAACCATGTTAAGTTTGGCAAATTCTCGGTTGAACTCATGTTGTGAGAATTGCACACTGTCGTTGTCGGTGCATGGATTTCGGCTGAGGGCATCTGCCACAACATTTGCTTTACCAGGGTGGTAATGAATTCCCACATCATAATCCTTAATTAGCTCAAGCCAGTAACGTTGTCGTAAGTTTAGTTCTAGCTGGGTGAAGATATACTTAAGACTTTTATGATCCGTGTATATCTCACATCGATTACCAAGAAGGTAATGTCGCCATTCTTTGAGTGCATGTACTACAGCTGCTAGTTCCAAGTCATGGGTAGGATAATTTTCTTCGTGTCGTCGTAGCTGTCTCAAAGCATAAGCTACGACCTTTCCTTCCTGCATTAACACGCATCCAAGGCCTATTCTAGAAGCGTCACGGTATATTTCAAAATTCTTGTGCACATCTGGCACAGTCAGAACAGGTGCCGTTGTTAACCTCTTTTTTAATTCTTGGAAACTTTTCTCACATGCTTCAGCCATTCAAACTTTTTATCCTTCTTGAGTAACTGAGTCATGGGTTTGGCTATGGTGGAGAATCCTTCAATAAATCGTCGATAGTAGCCAGCCAAACCTAGAAAACTTCTGATCTTAGTCATGTTGGTGGGTTGCTTCCATCCTAAGACATCCTTTACTTTACTTGGGTCCACTGCTATTCCATCCTTTGTCAGTACACGTCCCAGAAAACCAACTTCTCGTAACCAAAATTCACACTTACTGAATTTTGCATATAGTTGATTTTTCCATAATTCTTCCAGGACAATTCGAAGATGTTGCTCTTGTTCTTCTCGCGTCTTGGAATAGATAAGTATATCATCAATGAACACCACCATGAACTTGTCCAAATATTTCATGAAAACCTTGTTCATGAGATGTACAAAATAAGCAGGAGCGTTGGTCAATCCAAAAGGCATCACAGTGAACTCATATAATTCGTATCTGGTGGTAAAAGCGGTCTTGGGTATGTCTGATGATCGGATTCTTAACTGATGGTAGCCTGATCTCAAGTCTATTTTTGAGAAACCTTGGCTTCTGCCAGTTGGTCGAACAAGTCGTTGATCCTTGGTAGTGGGTATTTATTTTTGATAGTAACCATATTGAGTGCCCTGTAATCAATACATAACCTTTGGGTCCCATCCTTTTTCTTGGCAAATAAAACCGATGATCCCCATGGTGATGAGCTGGGTCGGACATAACCCTTTTCTAGTAATTCCTTAATTTGTTTCTTCAGCTCAACCAATTCCGTCGGAGCCACTCGATAAGGCTTCTTGTAGATGGGTGCCGTTCCAGGTGCTAGTTCAATAACAAATTCAATTTCACGATCTGGTGGCATGCCTGGTAGCTCCTCAGGGAATACATCGGGGTATTCGGATACCACAGGAATACATCGGGGTATTCGCATACCACAGGAACCTTGCTTAATTCTGTCATGTCCACTTGATTTAGCTTTCCTTGTGAGGTATAAACTCTTCTTGTTCCAAAGTTTACTGTCTTCCCTTGACAATTGGTGAGAGTCACTGTACGATTGTAGCAGTCTATAAAACCTTTATTTGTGGTCAACCAGTCCATTCCCAAAATAACATCCAAATCGACTGCTTCCAGTACAATAAGATTTGCTAAAAACTTCATTCCTTTTATTTCAATGTTCACATCCTGGCAGTACCATTGTGTGCTTTGCTTTGATCCTAGGGACTAAATAACCATCGAATTTTTCAAAGGCGAAAAAGAAAATTGATTCTTCGAGGCAAATCTTTTAGAGATGCATGAATGGGAAGCTCCAGAATCAAATAAAACTGTAGCATTAATGGTGTTGACAAGAAATGTACCAAACACGATGTCCGGTGCATTCTGTACTTCCTCAAATGTCACGTGGTTAACCTGCCCCTTTCTTTGATTGTTGTTGGTGTTGAGGTTGTTGTGTCGCGGAGCTGCACTAGTACTGCGGCCATTGTTGTTGGGTTTGGGGGCACTATTCCTTTGTTTTGGGCATTGCCTAGCATAATGCCCCTCTGCTCCACAGGCATAACAGGTGAAGCCAGGACGGTATATTGCTTCCTTGGCCCTGTTGTTGTAGGAACCGCGGTTTTGTTGCGGTCGTGGTGTTGGAATTGCTGGTCAGGGTGCCACAGGCCTCTGGGGTTCACTTCGGGGCCTGTTGTTGCGAACCTGTACTGACTGGTTCATACGGCGTTTGGGAATCTCATTTAGGTTGTGATGCTCATTTTCCAAAATGATGGCCTTGTCTACCAGTGTCTTAAAATCTGGGAAGGTATGAACTACCAATTGACACTTTAATGATGGAACAAGCTCATCTAGGAATTTCTCCATTTTTTTGCTCTCTGTCATATATTCATCATTGGCATATCGGGCTAGCTGAGTAAACTGGTCGAGATACTGAGTTACCGTTGTGCCCCGTTGCCTGAGATCCTCAAATTCTCTTTTCTTCAATTTCATGATGTTGTTTGGAATATGTGCTCCTCGAAAACTTTCCTTGAATTTCTCCCAGGTGATGTCTTCTCCATTGGGATGCGTGTGGCATAGATTTTCCCACCATGATGCTGCTGTTCCAGAAAAATAATGCAGAGCGTATAGCACTTTTTCCTGGTCCGTACACTGAGCTATGACCAATTTTCTCTCAATATCACGCAGCCAGTCGTCTGCCTCTAAAGGTTTGTCCGTGTGTGAAAAGACAGTCGGATTGGTTCTCTAAAGTTTAGATAGCTTTGATCTGGGTTGATGCTGTCCTTGGTGATTTCCCATATTTATCAAATGCTGCATCATTTCCTGATGCTGCTGCTGACTTTGTTCATAAAGATAGCATACTTGTGAGAATGCTGAATCATTGCTTTGCTAACTTGTCTGTCCTGGTGTGAAGTTATTTCCCATTTGTGCAAAGTTTTCCTCTGGTGGACTGGGCATAGAACGAGTCCAGGGACGATGCATTTTCTTTCTGGGGTATTGGTGTAAACACCGATGAGGAAAGAAATTATAAAGGAAATTTTTTAAGAGGCTGAAAATAATTCCCCCCCCCCCCCCCAAAAGCGTAGGTACATATAAGTAGCAAGTTATATTATACATGCAAGACTTAATTATACATTACTCTCATCATAGTCGTCATGACAGATTATTTAGACTAGTGCACTTCTCCATCCTCTTAGGATGCTGCGATCCAAGGTCTACTACTCCCCATCTTAAAAAGAGGAAAAGAAACAGAAAAGAAATATTTTACAGCTACACTCTCATAAAAGGTGACTGCGGTGCTGATTCCTAGTTTGCTATCACGGAGTGTCTGGAACGTCGCAGGCCCTACTGAGGTAAGTCCCAGATGGGGTGCTGAAGACTCGACCTCCTCCTCCTCGGGTATGGTCTCTAGTCGGGCAGCTGTCGATGTCATGCCTGCCCGTGGTGGTACTGTACTCATAGGCGATGAAGCTCTAACCGAAGTGGGGGCAGCCAAGCGACTAGACTCATCGCTCGGGGGTGTGTGCCGAATTGCGGAAAGGATAGGAGGATCGTATGGTGGAGCTGGAATGCGAGAAGCGCGTGGTGAAGGAGAACGGAACTCACTCCTGCAAGGAACCCTCACACGAGCCAAGTCCATCCGTGCGGCGAGATAGTCGTCCACCAGTGAGGTGAAGACTGACTCTAGAGCCATGATGTACTAGACAAGGGGCTCAATTGCCTCGTCCCTTTCTCCCGCGGTGCAAGAGAAAGCATAGTGACTAGTGTATGGAACATGGCATGGGAGATAATGATAGGGACGTGTCTGTATGACTGGAAGAATGTCCCTAAGACGAGCGATGGCCTCTCGGGCAACCATCTGGATAGCATGCCTCTCAGTAGGCATGACTCTCCCCACAAACCTATAGTTGCGGTGAGGCTTGACATGTCCACCCCAAATATATACCAAGGCCTGGTACATAGTCAGGGTGTCCGAGATCCTGTCGGGATAAACTGTGTACTCCGGATGGCTCGGAGATCCCATCGCGACCTGGCGATGTAGACAAGAAGGTGGGAAAACCCCGCAGGCTCGTTGGCGAAAATCTGAGTTGGGCAGTTGCCGCCAGACATCTACAACAGTAGACAAAAATCCAAATAGTCATATCATAAATATATGACGACTAAGGAAAATTGTTATGATGCATGAGATGCTTCTAAAATTTGTTAGAACCGACTCTACTACTAGCGATCGCACCTAGGGCTTCCTACAGTTAGCCTGGCTCTGATACCAAGGTTTGTCGGGCCTGTTTCCAGAATAAATCTCGGAATAGCCTCAAGTCACACCATCCCCAACATCAGAACAACTGATTGACTCCCTTGATATAGATATCCAGTACATACATAATATTACACAAGGTTTAGCCAGAGTGCTCAACATTTATTACAGACTTGTCATTATATGACGGTGGCGGTATAAGACAGTGGTGTGGTGATATTACAACACTGATACAATAAAGTAAAGCCAAGCGTCAGTGTGAGGCTTGACTATTTTATTAGTGGGGCGGAAGAACTGCGGATGATACACGTGGTAGACTCCAAGACCACAAGGTGACTGACTGGGAATACCTCTAAGCGTCAGGCTCGCTAGCGCACACTTCCTCCATAAGATCGTCTTCATCCAGGTCTAGCCAAATTAACAAGCCAGGGACAAGCCAGTGAGTACGTTTGAATGTACTCGCAAACATTATGAACAAAAGATATACCGAATGCATATGTTCATGATGGACTAACTTATATGCATATTTTGATTGATATTATAGCATGGCATGATAAGTATTAATATGGTGTAAATGGCTAATTATGTCATTCAAGTAATAACCAAGAAAATAAAATGGAACATCGGGCGTTAGACCGCCCAAGGATTCCAAGAAAATAAAAATGGAAAATCGGGCATTAGACTGCCCGAGGATTCCAAGAAAATAAAAATGGAACATTGGGCGTTAGACCGCCCAAGGATTCCAAGAAAATAAAAATGGAACGTCGGGCGTTAGACCACCCGAGGATTCCAAGATAAATGCCAAACGGATGTCTGAATGCGACGCCTCGAGAGGTCTTGAAAAGAAATGCGAAACGAGTGTCTGAATGCGACGCCTCGAGAGGTCTTGAAAAGAAATGCCAAACGGGTGTCTGAATGCGATGCCTCGAGAGGTCTTGAAAAGAAATGACTATCCAGGTGGCACAACCATCCCAAGAGATACTCAAGGTTACACATAAGAGAAAAGGGTTAGTCCATAGCAATATCCAGGTTAACAATAATATTCATGATAGCATCAGTAGTCACAATAATCATTCATTAAAAGTGGATCATGATCAGTTATATTATTTCCTCCGAAGACTGACACCGGGACCGACACTTGACCCTTCCCAGCTAACGTCCTTGACCATGGACACGGCTATTCGAATAGGTTTAACTCTACAGAGGTTGTACTCTTTACCCACATGTATAGGATTTCTCTAGCCAACCCCGAGACGTTGACTAATTCCGATTACGGTCTTTGGGTTGAAAACACACCTGACCAGCACACACCAGATTAACTTTCCTGATGCCAGGAATCACCCAAAGCATCGCTCAAGAAAAACTCTAAGACGGGGAGACCACCGTCTCGAATAGCATGGGATCACAATTTATAACGCGCGGAAATACAAGGGGTGCCCCCCTCTCGGCCCAGCCAGATACACCCATGCCCCCTGACCCGATGACTGGCATTAGTCCATGGCCATGGAACCCTCATCACGGCCCCTCTATGTGGTGTGTACTTGGAAAGGGGTTAGCGACTTACTAACCGTACTCCCCTCGCGAGAAGACAAGTGGTAGCACTATTTTTAGCTAGGCATGACAGAACAAGACTCGATCTAGGTTGACTCAGGAGGTTTTATTATTATGACTAGCACGCTTCACATGCCACAGCGACACCATCGTGCCACGACGCGATTCGTGCTAACCGGCACGACATGGACAGGGGGTATACCCCTGGTATATAACCAACATTATCCAAATTAATGATTTTTAAATGCATGCAGGAAATGCACAAATGAAATATGACCATGCAGGCCTTATTGTCCACCACATATCGGTGATCACTTATGCAACCATGCATGCAAACACCATATCCCAAGTTCAAAAAAAATGCTTGCCTTGATCAATGTAGGCAGAAGGTGATCCCCCGAAATTTTTGGCAAAGTTTCCCTCCCCGTTTTCTATAAAATAAGAATTCAAAATTCGATCAAAAATTTTGTGACAGCACAAAAAGTTGACTCAAAATATTGTTAAATAAATATTAAAAACAACTAGAGTGAAAAAGAAAATTTTCAGAAAAAGAATCAATTAAAAATATGTTGTGGTTAAAAAGTAATAAGAGTTTTAAAACCAGGGTCCATTCTGTGAATAAAATTCTTGCCAGCGGGTCCTTGAGCAGTAAAACAGAAAGCACCTTGGGCGAAAGTATGTTTCCCAGTTCAGAAAACGTATTGAGGCAGAAGACGCCAAAGAAATAAACAGAAAAGAATAAAACACTGACGAGTGGGCCCCACCCGCCAGGTTTGAATTTTGAACGCGCCTTCTGCGTGAGTACAGTGAGGATGCGGTGGTCACCGGTGGCGATCGCCGGCGTTTCGAGGGGCGGTGATGATATGAGTGTGCTCAAGGCGTCGGTCCGCGTCGGTGGGTGGTGGTGGTGGTCGCCGGCGGGCACCGTGGTGACGGCGGTGTCAACTCCAGCGGACGGTGGCGTCGGGTGGTGGTGGATCTCGTCGGAGAGAGCTTCGGACGTCAAATTGACGCGCGGGATGGATGAGGTGGAGTGGTAGGGGGTGACTGGCGAGTTTTGAGAGGCGGAGGTGGACGAACGGCGACGTGGTTCTCACGGAGGCAGTGGCGGATCAAGCGGCCGGAGTCGGGGAAGAAGGCTTCCCCGAGGTCGTCCGACTCCTATGGGTGGCGATTGGGGATGGGTGGAGGTGCGGTGAGCTTTGAACGGGCTCTAGGTGCCCTTTTATAGGCCGTGCGAAGATGGCCGGAGCGGGTTGGATCACAGCAGAGTAATTCCGGCCGGTGGGGTTAGTTGGGGGTGGTCGGTTTGGACGGTGGTCATCCGTGAGGTCAGTGGAGCCTTCTCGAAGTGCCAGCGCGACGGCCCTCGAGCTCTATCCATCTCCCCGTGGTGGAGCTCCCGTACGGCCATGGCGGGCGGCGCTCGCCTCCGGTGGCTGACAGGCGGGGCTGGGGTGATTTGGACGGTGGCCGTGCACTATGTGAGAGGCGACGCGTGCCAGGTAGGTGTGGGACAGTGAAGGCGAGCTGGTGGCCAAGCGGATCGCCTTGGTCCGCCGCGGCTAAGGACGGCGGCCGTTGCACCGGCTCGCCACCGGCCGTCGGTGGTGAGAGGTTGGCGGGAGGGGCTCGGGGCAAGGCATTGATGAGCAGTAGCGACGCCATGAAGGAGAGGAGAAGAAGTGGAGTGCACGGCATCGATCTCCTCTCTAAAGTTTTCTCTGAATTTTCTGAATTTTTTGACAGTGGTGAATAGTGCACAGAAGGTGTTCGATGAAATGCTAGATGGCCTTGGGCATTTTTGGAATTTCTGAAATTTTTTGTGGTGAGGTACTGATGCATAACAAAGGTGCTGGCAAAGTTTCAGAATTTTTGGAGTAGTCTAGATTAGGTTTTGAGAAAGGAGATTAAATCTGGTCCAAATTTCATTTGAATGAAATTTGAAAATTTTGAACTGTGGGTCAGAAGGTTTTTGGTGAAATGGAGTGTGGGTATTGTCTTGTAGTTGGGATAATTTTTGTGAGGGCAGGAAAGCTAAGGAATTTATAGTTCCTTTGTAAATCAAAGAAACTAGGAATAAATGGAATTCTAGTTTTGGAATTAGCTAAATATGATAAATAATATTTTTGTGGAGAGAGGAAGTATTGGGTACTGTCCTATGGTGAGAGGATAGCTTGGATGATGATAGATGAATTTTTTTGAGAATTTTCTAAGTGTTTGAAAAAGATGAAATGGACCATTTCTTTGAAATAATTAATTATTCAAAAAGTTTTTTAAAAGAAAAGATTTTTGGTCCTACAAAATATTTACTCAAGTAAGAAACCATTAAATTAGAAACCATTTTAATTTTTTAGAAACCCAATTGAAAACTTAAAATGGCTTTCAAGACAAAAGAAAGAGAGAAATAGAGCCATTGTAATCCAGAGTATTTTCTTTTAAACAAAAGATTTTGAAAATCAAAAGAAAATATTTTTGGGGTGTTACACAGTGCCACAATCATATGCTATTCGTATCAGTCTTGCAATGTTTAGCATCAGTGTTATGGATGTCAATATCATCATCATGATTCATAACGTACTACCCATTCATAATGGAAGTATGGCCCTTATGTTATTCATAACATCAAACAACACTTGTTCTTTGAGTTACATGAACAACCTTTCGCAACTAACATGATTTTGGAACTAATGTTCTTGCTCAAGGCTAGAGTACAATAACACTTCACTTAACTCCAAAATTAATTATGAAGATAAATGCTGAGATAATACGCCGATGGTGAGTTCAGTAATTTTTTACCAATTCCCAATGCGTATAAAATCTCATCCTTAGCTAGTCTTTTAGGCCTTTGTAGTTCTTGTATCGAGTTACAAAGGAGTAACCGATCCAGTATCCTTGTGACTAACAATTAGTCATAATACCCAAGAATTACACTATGGACTAGCAAAGAATTCATCTATAACATGTATGACACTCATACATGAGCTGGACTTTCCAGTCTTCTCTTTTCCGCCAATAATCTTTTTGCAGTTTTACTTCTAGTGTCTATCCTACTAACAGAAGAAACACACAACTCCAAGAGTGGCGCAAGCCTTGGACATCCTGGGTGTGTAAGTCTCACTAACACCCTTTGCCCTTTCTTGTTAAGTTGTTATTCTATTCACCATCATCACATGACTGGTGTTCTTCTGGATCCCACTCTTATTAGTATAAAGCATAGTGAACACTTCACTTATACTTGCAATCAAACATTACTTTGGGTATCTCATATCCTTTAGCCTTTGTTTATTTCTGAAAACAACCTTTTCAGCTCCAAGAATATCACATAACTATCCCAAACGTTTCGAAGTTTGAGTTTCATGGAGGCAAGCATAATGTACTAAACTGAGATGGAATTCTAGCATGTGGATCGAAGGACGCGAGTCTCATCATCCATAGCATCAACGGGAGAGCATCGAAAGCATGCACACATGCATAGTCCTTCTCGGCACTTCTTTGAGGACAATCGTCACATTACGGTACCAATTGATCCCTCCTTTTATTGATCCGGTATTGGAACAGAAAAGAGTATCCCGCACCTATTTCCCCAGAGGTGACCCTGGGTTATCGAACCCACGAGAGGAAGACTCCCTTGAAGCGATGGTCTCTAGCAAGATTTTGTCAAAGTGTTAAATCCAGCTTTTGACAGGATCAGCAAGCAAATAGTGATTCAAACACTTATAATAAAAAGAGGTACATGTATGAGGTCTTAATGCTTACAACCTTGTATTTGCGCAGGGATCAGATCGAATATTAATTTGTGCGCTGGAAGTCACCCATCAAGATGTGCTTGTTACAGATCGAAGTGGGGGATGTGTCCAAATAACATCTTGACCGGCACGAGTCCTGCATCAAGAATCAGTTGTCCTACCGCAGGCCCTATCCGTCGCGCGGGGTTGCCTCGATAATGAAGATAATGAAATCAGACAAGAGCTTTGGGCGTTTAATGACTACACCTCATTTATCCCCAAGGATATGATCCATGTTACCCTACTGAACCTTACTATCACCGGTATTTGGTATAACACTTCACAGTCTCCTTGCTCCTAGCCTCACCGGTGCTTGATCTCCATGATCCTGGGTACCTGCAGGGATGAAGATCGTGGACAAGACAAGAGACATCTTCACGGAATAATTTTATTTCACACATATGGGACGCTATGTCAAAGTATTCCATTGATCCCCTCAACAAATACCTTGGGTTGTAAGGCTCATGTCTCAACCCATACCTTACCGAACTACTCACACATGGAGATTAGACCGCGAGAAGAAAACATTGAAGAACACATCTTGAGATTGATTGATTGCAATATTTCTTACAATGGATGCCTTGTGCGATGCACGATTACAAGTATGAACTAGATGCAAGAGCACTATGGTAGTGGAGATGGCTATGGAGATGGAAATGGCGGCGGCTAGGGTTTGTGGATGAAGATGATGATGAAGAGGTTCTGGCTTCTGTTCTCGTTGTTCCCTTGACATTTCGATGGGGTCCCTTTAATAGAAGTTGTACAGGTGGACGATCTTCCTCGAAATCCATGCCAAACGGGCGCTCATACGGGCACGCGCCCGTATGGAACACCGTCTTTTGCTCTGTCTTCGCGCAGACGCTTCTTGTTGATTCTTTCTTCCCCCATTTTCCTTCCATTCCATTCCCACACGTGATTTCTTCCCTTTTTAGCTCATTTCCTATGGAAACACATCAAAGAGAGGATTTGTGGAATCGCTCGCACTTATTAGCCATTAGTGATAATATCAGAGCGAATATCTCTTTTAAATGCAATATCTTGGTTTAAACAAAGGTGAAATGAGTGTGAAAATATCACTCATCAACTTCCCCAAGCTTAAACTTGATCGTCCTTGAGCAACATAAAGAGAAATCCGAATCATAAGGAACTCAGTTGTTTAAACCGAAATAACAAGAAGGTTTTGGTTCACTTACGGTCGGTACGCCTAGATAGCCCTCCGCTTCTTGACCTGAAAACTTAGCATAGTTGTAGCGGTGGCATGGTTATAGTGCAAGTGTTAGTGAAGCAAAGATAATCAACACAAAGTTCTTGATCTACTAGATAAAACAACTTTGCAACACTCTATTCTATTTATTCTAGACAACACTTGCTTGCCAGGGATGCACGAAAGCGTTTTCTTTTGATAGAGCCATAAAAACATAAGTTAGGGAGTGAAAAGCATGTAGTAAAATATGATGCTCATGTGCTCATAAGCACACCAACAATTATTTCCTCCTCAATGCTCTCAAGCACTTCATTTCAATCATTGTTTGCTGGAAATTTGATTGTCACGTGAAGGGATTATGCCAACTAAGTGATTATGCATAGGTTTTCTCTATGTCTTAATGTTCGGGAACTATGGACCTTAGCAATATGTCTCTTTCGAGCTCTTTTGATCAGTCCCCTTTATTTACCACATACACACCCATTCAAGAGAAAGCCGAATAATATGCGTTTGTAGTGTTGCCACTACGTACGGTAACAAACTCATAGCCGAAATCCAAGCTATCGCTCTTGGTGGATCGTTCATTGGCTAGTGGAGTCCTCAGCATAAGATCAAGAAAGGTGACGAAGCCACATTTACACACGTACACATGCATAGAGTAGCGGGGCCATGGCACCAATAAGAAGCTGAAGCATCATGTAAGAGATACAACAGAGATTTTTAGCATAATCTCGTTCACCCTTCAACTATGTTCCTCTAGACAATTTAATCCATAAGTGCTATTAAGTCTATTAAAATTAACAACATGGGGTTGGGCATTTCAAACATCACTTCTACTACAATTTTTCTCAACTCCCAAGTCTTGAAAGACTTTCTCTTGTGCATAGTTATTCTTGGTTAATATCATTTCATTTAAAAACAGTCCCACGGCAAGTCTTGGTTGTCTAAACTAAACAGAACAAAGGCTACAAAATTATTTCAGCTACTAGAACAAAACCTTTGTCTTAATTATCAAGACTTACTCCCATCTGCACATATCACACATACTACTACTACATCTACTCTAAGCATTTCAAGTGCAAAAGACGGGGGTCGTAGGACATACCTTCACGGTTACGAATTCACACTGTTCTCTTCCTTACTCTTGCATTCCTCATTGTCTGGCGTAGATCAACTGCTTTGAAAACAAAATGCAAACGAACTCCAAGGGGCTAAATAAAGAACAAGAGCAAAGCAAAGCTTATTCTATTCTTTTGGTTTTTGAAAACTAACTTGCAACCAAAAAATTGCAAAGGCAAAATAAAAATAAAAAGCAAAAGCAAATAAAAGCAAAGTGTTGGAACAAACCAACACGAGTGTTTTGAAGCTCCACGAGCTTAAGTACAACCTCATTACAATTTATTCAAATACCGCCACATCTTGATGTAGAAGTGGTGATGACCTCCCCCAAGCTTAGGATTTTGCAAGCCCAAATCGGCGGGATCATTGCTGCGGTTGGTCAGGAGTCCATTCCTGACTACAGTTGGAGAAGTTCATGTTCATGTAGGCGGACATGCCTCGAAGGGACGCGACGAGGTTGCTCATATCATCAATAGAGCCCTGGAGGCTGCCGAGGTCCGCATAGGTGGTGTAGTCTCCTTGTTGTGGCTGCTCTTGGGGCCGCTCCTCTCTTTCGTCGGTGGCGAGGTCTTCTTCATCTACCTGTTCTGGTTCTGGGCCTTCTTGGTCAAAAGCTGCATCTCCTTCCTGTGCAACATAATGCAATAGTCCATGCTTGATGGAAAAACGGTTAGGCATAGGAGTAGGCAACAAGTGTGCCACTCCAGGAATTCTAATGCAATGAAGGCCATTACAAACTACTACCATTCCAACGCTAGTGAGAACACGAATATTAACAAGGGTGTTACCGACAATGGGGCGAAGGTGATTGTAGTTGAGACCAAGGGAGTTGGCCAACATGGTGATCACTCCTCCACACACGATATCTCCTTGTGCATGATTTGCTTGATGCGCGAGGTGTAGCAAAAGTATTGCCCCTAGGTTGGGCGAATAACCGATGTCAACATTTGTTGCTTTCCCGAGAACTAGCATGTTCTCATCCTTCACCTTAGAAACTTCTCCTCGTGCCTAGCTTGCCGAGTGCGGTCGCGCAAGCCCATTTGGTTGCTTTGATCTTCCTTGTACTGAGCTTTTGGAATTTCTTCCTTGCTTCACGGTCAGTGAAGACGATCCCCTGAGTGAAAACTTGTTGTGGCGGTGTGGTGGATGAGCTCGAAGCACCGCGTACGCGAGAAGACCTACGTGTAAACATCTACAAAACAATTTTTTAGTCTAATATAATTAAACAACATTGATCCTACGGTAGTCACAACATCTTAATCCTCTAAAAAGATCAACGAATCCAAGCCACACTCAAATTTGGATCAAAAATATGCATCTCCTAGTCATGGCAATGCTAGGCATGTAGAACATGGATTCGCGAAAAATAACTTGGTGATCGGAGGAGAAACATACCGTAGATCGATCACACGGAAGGATTTGAACTGAAATCGAGCAAGTAGAGAGATCGGGCGAAGTTTTGCTAGGGTTTGGAGAGGTTTGGAGGAAGAAGAAGAAGAAAAGAAAGAGATGGGGGACAGTTACCTTCTTCCTCGGGCATATTGGGGCCGCCAGGGGTCGAAACGACCGCTCATACGGGCGCAAGCGCCCGTATGGAATGCCGTCGTTCTCCCTGATGACTTACATGCGTCTGTGCATAGATGAAACGACCACTGAAATAGGCGGCAACGTCTGTTTTGAACGCTGTCTTCCGTCCTGTTCTTTTTCTTCTTCTGGTCAAAGATGTCAAACGGCCGCTCGGACGGGCGCATGCGCCCGTTTGGAACGCCGTCAAATGCTCTGGACTCTTCTTCATTTTTGCAAAGAAATGAAACGACCACTGAAATGAGTGCTTGCGCTCGTTCAAAACGCCGTCGATCACTCTGATGTCTCAGGTTGTTTTGCAGTGGAATCTCCAGCAGGCCATACGACCGCCCATACGACCGCTACGGTCGTTTTAAAGGCCGTGTTTTGATCTGTTTCTTCCAAAACTTCTCTTTTTCTTTGTTCTCCTGCGGGGTTAGTTCCAAAACAATACGTAGACATATTTTGAGGCATCGAAACATTGATACACCATATAATTCATCTTGCACATAGCAAAGCCTTCATTAGAACAACTCTTCCAAACTTACTTCTTGATATGGAACTTCAATCACTCTTTTATTGAAACAAAAATAAAAACTTACTTGTCTATTTTATTCGTGTGGGTTGCCTCCCACAAAGCGCTTGTTTTTGGTCGGTTAGCTCGACCGTAGTGGTGATCAAGGTGGTGCAAACACACCGAGACCATAGCTTCTAGCATTCACGATGATGCCTTCTCCTGTGTAGGTCTTCATTTTCTTTTTCCTGGGGAAATGTCTCACAAATGGTTCTTTAGCGGGTAAATCAAATCGTACATTCCCCTCAAACACATTTATCACAACTTTAATAGTCCTTAGAAAAGGTCTACTGAGAATTATAGGAGCAATTGGATCCTCGGGCATATCTACTATCAAAAGATCAATCATGACAGGGCAATCATTAATTTGAACTATAACTCCATGCTTAATGCCTACTGCCTGAGTAAAAGTAGAGTTAGCCATATTCAATATAATCTCAGTAGTAGCATAAGGACCTAGATTGAGACTATCATAAACAGATTTGGGGATAGTGGAAACACTTGCCCCTAGATCACATAAGGCACTGAATTTATTCAATCCTATCTCAATCTCTATTCTAGGTTCAAAAGCATCTTCTTGCTTAGCTGGCAACTTACTATAGAGCTTTTTCCTTTCATCATCAAGTTCACGTACCTTGGATGCAACTTGTTCAACAAAGACATTATATGCTTCTTTATTAGTTACCTCCGGTAGTGGATACTTTATGGATACCATCTTTACAAAATAAGTAACGGTATAATTGTACTCTGGCACATGGCTTGCATCAAGCACTTCGGCCTTCTCTTCGTTGCTTCTTACCATTTTAACTTCTTGTAGGATCAAAAGTATGTCTAGAGGGGGGGTTATTAGACTACTTGACCAAATAAAAACTTATCCTTTTCCCAATTTTAGTAGTAGGCAAGTTTTAGCAATTCTACTAAGTCAAGCAACACCCTACACATGCAAATCTAAGAGTTGAGCAGCGGAAAATAAAGACTTTGCATATGAACATAAAGGAGGGATCGGAGAAATCAAACGCAATGAAGACACGGAGATTTTTGGCGTGGTTCCGATAGGTGGTGCTATCATACGTCCACGTTGATGGAGACTTCAACCCACGGAGGGTAACGGCTGCGCGAGTCCACGGAGGGCTCCACCCACGAAGGGTCCACAAAGAAGCAACCTTGTCTATTCCACCATGCCTTACGTCCACGAAGGACTTGCCTCACTCGGGTAGATTTTCATGAAGTAGGCGATGTCCTTTCCCTTACAAACTCCTTAGTTCAACTCCACATGATCTTGGAGGCTCCCAAGTGACACCTAACCAATCTAGAAGACACCACTCTCCAAAAGGTAATAGACGGTGTTGTTGATGATGAACTCCTTGCTATTATGCTTCAAATGATAGTCTCCTCAACACTCAATCACTCTCTCACAGATTTGGCTTTGGTAGGAGAGGGGATTGGAGTGGAAAGCAACTTGGGGAGGCTAGAAATCATGGTTCAAATGGTTGGATTGGAATCTCTTGATCTCAACACATGAGTAGGTGGTTCTCTCTCAGAAAATGAATGGTGGAAGTTATGTTTTGTTCTGATGGCTCTCTTATGAAGAGAGTGGGGGTGGAGGGGGTATATATAGGCTTCACCCAAAGATCCAACCATTACACACTTTTGACCCAACTCGGTAACATCGATGCAAATTCTCAGTGAAACCGACCTGTGTAAAAGATTCGAACATTGGACATCTCGGTGAGACCGATCAGAACATCTTGGAGTGACCGAAGTGCAATGGCTAGGGCAAAACCTCATCTCGGTAATTTCGATCGTTTCAACTCGGTAATTCCAAAGTGAAGAGATTTCATTACAGAAACTTGGTCATGCCATCTCAGTGGGACCGAGATCCATATCGGTAGAACCGAAATGTTAGGGTTTGGCTTTGGCAGTGTATAGGATCAACTCGGTGGGTCCAGGATAGGTGATTTCAGTGGGACCGAGATGAAACTTTAGGGTTTGGACATATGTGAAATGGAGAAGGTGTTTGAGGACTTTAGGAGCAATATCACTAAGCACTTGAGCAATTGAGTCATGATCAAAACCTCATCCCCTTTTAATAGTATTGGCTTTCCTATGGACTCATGTGATCTTGGATCACTTAACCAAAAATGTAGAGTCTTGAAGCTTTGATAATCCATGTCCTTAGCATTTTGAGGGGTCCACATTCTCATGTCCTTGCCATGCCAATCATTGATCTTTTCTGAAATCTATTTTCAATAAGCATTAGATCAATGATGTATATGTTGTTATGAATTACCAAAACCACCCGGGGATTAGTTGCACTTTCAATCTCCCCCTTTTTGGTAATTGATGACAACATATAGATCAAAGCTTTGACAAAAGATATAATCAATAAAATACATCGTCGCTTTGAGAAGTATGTGATAAGCAAGAGCTCCCCCTAAATTTGTGCATTATTAAAAAATTGCATTTGAATGCAAATGCACAATCGATTAGGACCATGGGTCACTCTTCCATGTCACATACATCTTGGTGGAGCGCTCAAAATGATATGATTGCAATGTAACAAGCACTCATCACCAAGCAAACAAGTGAATGATCATACAAAAAGCATATGGATAGATATTTAAGCATTCATAGCAATGAAGTACGGTATGGTCAAGCACAAAGTAACATAGTCTCATACAAGCATCAAGCAAAAGTATCACGAAGTAGCACAAAACTCAAGAAAATCAAACGAGAAAAAAAGCAAGGCACTCTCTCTTTCTCGAAGCCCTAATGATCTATACTAATTCTCCCCCTTTGGCAACAAGTACCAAAAAGATCGAAATAGTAAAGAGCTAAACGTCGCTCTAGGCTCGATCTTCGGCAGCTCCTGGTGAAGAAGCCCTCTGTGCCGGTGGAGTGGAGAGAAGCGCATCTGCAAATACCTCGGATGATGTCTACTGGACTGGTGGTGTAGAGACCACTGGAGGAACTGATGGAGCAACTATGGGTGCAACAGCAGGAGTAGAGATTATGGCTCTGGAGTCGGCGACTGGCACGGCTGTTGATCTAGGCATAGTCTGGAATTGGCAGTAGTGGGAAGTACTATGCCCTGGTGCTCATCATCACTGCTAGAATGCAACTTTGCATCATCCACTTCCTTATTCAGACTTTCCACTGTGGTCTGCACCTCAGTGACCTTGACATCTAGGTCATGGAACTTAGTTTCCATGATCCTGTCTAAGCTCTCTTGGTTCTTCACAATGTTGGCCAGGCTCCGTTCAATCCTCTAAGTAGCTCAAATAAGATAGTTCATCTGATCTGTCTTGGTCTTCAGCAAGGGGGCGGTGGTTGCACTTGGTTCTACAGCATTCTTTGCAGCCTCAGCTTCTGCCTCAATCTCTATCTGTGCTGTAGCCGAGGTGGGATGGGAAGGATCCATCCTCACTGCGTTATCCTCAAACTCCGGCTGTAGTGGCAGATGTGGATGATCAAGTAGATAAGTCTTGTTACCAACCTTGGAGTTGATAAGCATCTAAATATGTGGTGCAAAGCCACATGATCGCTTTTGATCCGCAACAGTCCTCTTGATAGTTTCTACTATGAGATCCATTACTTTAAACTTCTGATGACCATCAATGTGATGCAGCATGTTGATGGAGTGGCCTCTTTCCATCTTATCATCTCCGGATTTGGGCATCAATGTGTGCCTCATGATAGTGTTGGAGGTAGCAAGGCCAGCCAACAAATGATATACAGACCCAAGCTTGTGAGACTCCAAGTCCTTCCTGGGAATGGGATTGTACATGTTTTGCATGGTGTTGTGATCCATCTTGGGCTTGGCATAGACATCTATGTCATTCTCATCAGCCTCTGGAACTCCTAGAAGTGTAGCCCATTCAACAATACTAAATTGGTACCTGACTCCCTCTGTCATCCAAACAATCCTGTCATTGAGGTAGAAGTGTGCAGTTGAGTAAAATTGCATGATCATCTCATCGTTCCATGCAGTCAACTTCTTCCCAATGTACTCATCAATGCCAACCATCCTGAAGCTCTCATGAACATGGGGAAAATGATCTTCATTTGCATCAATGTAGTTCCAGTCAACCCATCTCATGTCATTGACCACTGGCTTCTTGTTAAGAAGCACTGTCTCATAGAAGTCCTGCTGCTCCTTGGTCTGGAAGCGATAGTCCTCCTTCTGGTTGAGTAGGGATCTGATTCCCTCCACTGTCTTAGACCTTTGTCCTTCCTCTCTTTCATGTTCTCAGCAAATGGGTGTGTATCATCATGATCTGGCAATCTGGGTCTCAGCTTCTTGAGCACTGTGGCATCATCTTCATCATCATCAGCTCTCTCAGGCACTGGGGCCTTGTTCTTCTCAGCAGCTAAAACATTCCTGGTGGTCCTCTTGGGCTTGGAGGTAGCAGCTATAGACTTGGCCTTGGAAGATGTGGCTGTCCTCATTGCATCAGCCATCAACTTCTGTTGCTTGGGAGGTGTCTCATCTGCAGCTGGTTCATCCTCCCTCCTCATAGATGTGGGCTTGAACACCACATGAGCAGTCTGCTTCCTCTCTCTTTTCTTGCCTGCTACCTTGAGCAAAGACTTGCTTTGAGCTAGCACTAAGCTGCCTGGATTCTCTTGAGTGGGAGCAATGCCTCTCTTGGCAGTAGTGGACTGAGAAGTCTTTCTTGTCACACCTCTCTCTTTCTGAGTATTTGCATGCTCTTTCTGAACAGCTGTCTTCTTCTCAGAAGTGACCTCCTCTGTCTGAAAATATTCATCCTCATCATCAGAATTCCTCTGCATCCTTGTTTTGGTGGCTGCCTTTGGCAAGCTGGGAGAACTCCTTTCTCCTTCATCATAACTCTCCTCTGGCTTGAACCTGCATCCAAGTCAACACTCTAGCTTCTGCAGACATGTTCTGGCTGTCCTCTGCGTCTGACATGCTGACAACAGACCCTGTGAAATAGATTTGATGAGGCAGAGTAGATGAGTCATCACAAAATGCAGCAATTTTTGAAAAATTTGAGTTCAAACTTCAGTTCTAGGTTTTCACAGAAAGCATTTCGGAATTACCGATTTGATAATTTCAGTAGCACCGAAAGCAACAACAGAGACTTGGCCACACTGTTTCGGTTTGTCGGAAGTGTGTCCCGGTCTCTCCGAAGTGCTAGGGTTCTACTAAAATCTTAGAATCGTTCTCACCGATTAGTACCACCCGGTGGCTCCAAGATGTACTAAGTGCAATGGCCAGAGGCCAAATCGGTGACTCCAATCCTCTCAATTCGGTCAGTCCGAGATGAGTTCTGCGCAAACCTAAACCTAAAATTTTCGCTTGAATCTAATTCTATGGAGATTGTTGCTAGATAGGAAATCTCAAAAAGTGGCAATGTTGCAAGCGCAAAACACTAGTGCATTGAATCAGATTGAGAAGCACTAGGGGGTCGAATCTCACCCTAACTTGGTGGAGATCCTCTACGGCGGCAACGACGGTGAAGATTCCCATTGACGGCGATGGAATCCAATGGTGTGCGAGCGCTGGAAACAAGGGCGAACGTCTGGAGACTAGGGTGATGGCAGCAACGGGGTGCGGGAATGAAACGATTGAAGAAATTTTCAATGTACGGTCCGCACGATATATATACCCGTGAGCTGTCGGTGAGACCGAGTGAAAGAAATCGGTGGCTCTGAGATGTGTAAGTGTAGTGAGCACAGCAACTAAGGTGACGCCGAGACTTTCAGATCGGTTCGACCGAGATGGAAAAATTAGATCAGTCTGAGTAAATTTCGGTGTGACCGAATGGGTATGAGTTGGCCTGACCGAAAATTACTTAGAGGGTTTTGGAAGTCAGCCCTAATCAGATCGGTGGCTCCGAGTGCTCCTCACCCGGAGGGTCCAAAAGTGAGCTTGTTCAAATTTTGTGATATAGAATGAATATAATTTGAGACAAGAAGAGATAGATAGCTACAGAAGGTACTTAGGCATTCTTGTACATCCACTTGGCCAAAAATCCAAATCAACCCAAACAACAAATGGATGTCCTCGAATGAAAAAATATATATTGCAACATGCTCACACAATAAGATATCAAATGAAATATGTGACAAACATGCACAACCAATTCTAGCATCTATCACACAATGGTCGATGACATAGTCATCTATATATGAGTATATTGACTTAGGAGCCAAATGAGAACATTTGATCATAGGTCATACTCATCGTTTAAGCACAAGTGGGGTTGCCACTTTTACATAAAGCATTGATGTGTTCACACCATTAGAGTTGCTTTAGCTCAAGTCTTAGAGCAAAGCTCCCCCTAGATGTGATATCCCCCCAAAGAGGGATGAACTAACCTTTGGTTTAGTCGATGATGACTTCATGTAGATGTTTTAGATGTGGATGCCCAATGTTGATGTACACCATCAAGAGTTGGGAGCAATCCTTTGGATCTTAGCACTTTCAATACCTACATGGGTTAGTCCCACAAGGAACAAACAAGGATATCCATACACATAGATTGAAATGCACACAAGATGATGTCCATGAATGCATTGAATACCTTGTCCCTTGACTTACCAACAAGAGGGTTTGTGACTCCATGAACTAGTGCAAGATATTGAAGTTGGTTGCACAAGTTCTTGCCATGAATGAATGTGAGTGAAGTTTGTTGGTGGAGTCACCCTCAAGAACTCTGTAGTTCTTCTTCTTTGGTACCCACATCAACTTGATGGGAATCCTTGGAGTTGTAGTTGTACTTGAAGAAGTAGAACTTGACGTAGTCTTGGGAACCCACTTGACCAAGGCTTGAGGTGGTTCTTCAAATGAGTCAATCTCTTCTTGAAGCTTGTCCTTGCCTTTTAGCTTGTGGTCTTGTGGTGGAAGATCATCTTGAGCTTGTGTCCCTTTGAAAGAAGTAGGATCATACTTCTCTTGTTGAGGAACAAACTTCATCTTGGGGTATTAATCTTCTTCCCACTCAACTCCATTGGCATTGAACTTTCGTTCAAAACCAACACCTTGGTTCTTCCGGTGCCTTCCTTGCTTGCGTACAATTTTCTCAAATTGCTTACTCCCGGCAAGGCTCTTGTAGACACCCTTTTCTATAATTCCTTTCAATAAATCATTTTCTTGCTCAAGTACGTAACTTGGCTAAGAGAATAATTAGTGGAATCAATAGAACTACTAGAAGCAACAACATTGGATTTAGCATTGTTATTGTTACTACTAGAGGTAGAACCCTTTTTACCCTTGTTACTAGTTTGCTTATATTTGACTTGTGGCATAAAAGTAGACAAGAGAAGATGTTTGGCAATGTAAGAGGAACTCTTTTTTCAAAGATCGTCATTGATAGATTTTAGAAACTCATGCTCTTGCTCTAAATTTAGCTTCTCATGAGTTCTTAGGAGCTCTCTATGATCTTCTTGAGTCGTTTCATGAGCTAACTTAAGAGTGTTTAGTTCTTTAGTTAGACGCTCAATTTCCCTCATAGCATTCTCATTCGTTTCATCTTGACTGTCATGATTACTAGCAAGTTCATTATAACTCACATCACTAGTTTTATCAACAAGCAAATCATCATCATCAAGTAAATCATCCTCATCACTATTAAAGTCAAGGTATTAGGGGTGTGATACCTTTGGAAGCATCTTCCAATTCCTTCATTTGGTGAATCAAATAGGTCATAGGAGTTGGAGAATACAAGAGCAAGTCTGGCAACACCTTCATCTTGACTATAGTCGGAGTTGGAGTGATAACTTCTCTTGGATTGGTTGTCGGAGTCGGAGCCGGAAATCCATTCACCAACATGAGCTTGATGTCTTCTTCTAGAGTAGCTCTTGGATGACTTGTCCTTCCTTTCTGAATCCTTGCTTCTCCAAGACGGTCTTCGTTCATAATGATCATCTCTACTCCTTCTCTCTCTATGAGGTGATTCATCTCTTCTATTTTTTCCTCTTGGTGATTCGTCTTTTTTCTTGTGAGGTGCTGTACACTCATTTGTGTAGTGTCCGGGTCTTCCACAATTGTAGATATTTCGATCATGACTTGGTGATCTTTGCTCATAGTGTCTTGACTTGGAGCTTCTCTCTTTGCCTCTATTCTTGTAGAACTTGTTGAATATCTTCACCATTAGGCTTATCTCTTCATTGGAAACAATCTTGTCACTTGATGTAGTGGTAGTATTGCTTGAGGCTTTGTAAGCACCACTTGGCTTGTTGTGTAGCTCTTCTTTGTTCTTGAGTGACATCTCATGAGCAACAATCCTTCCAATGACTTCCGTGGGCTTGAGATCTTTGTAATTGGGCATCATTTGGATCAATGTGCACACGGTATCATATTTTCCATCCAAGGCTCTAAGGATCTTCTTGATGATGAATTTGTCGGTCATCTCTTCACTTCCTAAGCCGGCAATCTCATTTGTGATGAGCGCGAGCCTAGAGTACATTTCGGCAACTCCTTCACCATCCTTCATCTTGAACTTGTCAAGTTGACTTTGGAGCACATCCAACTTGGATTCCTTGACGAACTCGGTACCCTCGTGCATATCAACCAAAGTATCCCAAATCTCCTTTGCATTCTCGAGGCGGCTAATCTTGTTGAACTCCTCGGGGCACAAACCGTTGAAGAGAATGTCACATTCTTGAGCATTGTATTGCAACATCTTCAATTCTTCCGCGGTTGCTTCACGATCCGGTTCCTTGCCATCCTACACCCTACACATGCAAGACTACTTGACCAAATAAAAACTTATCCTTTTCCCAATTTTAGTTGTAGGCAAGTTTTAGCAATTCTACTAAGTCAAGCAACACCCTACACATGCAAGTCTAAGAGTTGAGCAGCGGAAAATAAAGACTTTGCATATGAACGTAAAGGAGGGATTGGAGAAATCAAACGCAATGAAGACACGAAGATTTTTGGCGTGGTTCTGATAGGTGGTGCTATCATACGTCCACGTTGATGGAGACTTCAACCCACGGAGGGTAACGGCTGCGCGAGTCCATGGAGGGCTCCACTTACGAAGGGTCCAGGAAGAAGCAACCTTGTCTATTCCACCATGGCTTACGTCCAGGAAGGACTAGCCTCACTCGGGTAGATCTTCACGAAGTAGGCGATCTCCTTGCCCTTACAAACTCCTTGGTTCAACTCCACATGATCTTGGAGGCTCCCAAGTGACACCTAACCAATTTAGGAGACACCACTTTGTGCAAGCCCTTGGTGGATCACTGGTGTGTATGGCCCCAAGGGCGAAGCGGACAAGTTCATCATCATCTCTGAGCTCCACGATCTGCACAGCAACATGGTTGGCCCATGGCTGGTCGACGACGACTTCAACCTTGTGACATCCGTCGCCGACAAGAATAATGGACGGATTAACCACCGTACCTCGAGCAGATTTAGGCGATTCATCGCGGACCATGGCCTTCGCGACATCTACTTGCATGGAAGGCGATACATGTGGTCGAATGAGCAATCCAACCCCACTCTCGTCCGCAATGACCGCGTCCTCTGTACTACCTCTTGGGAGTCTGCCCACCCTAAGCACATTCTGCGCTGCCTAGCCACGGCTACCTTGGATCACTACCCTTTGGTCATCGACTGGTCACACCGCTCGCTGGGCAAGCGTCGTTTTCACTTTGAATGATTCTGGATCAAACTTGAGGGCTTCCTCCAGACTATGGACGAGCCTTGGAACTCTGTCCCCCCGGACGCTGACCCGTTTCGGCGCATCTACGCCCACCTCAAGGCCACCACCAAGCATTTGCAGAGCTGGGGTGCGCGGTCCACCGGGCACATTTCCCTGTAGCTGATCACGACGCGCGAGCTCATTCTTCGCCTTGATATGGCGCAAGACCACCGGTCACTTTCGCCGGCCGAGGCTTGGCTGCGTTGCGAGCTGAAGCGAGCGTACCTTGGCCTCGCATCCTTGGAGCGATCGATCGTCTGCGAGCTTGTCCGCTTCACTTGGCTCCGTGAGGGTGACACCAACTCGACGTTCTTTAAAATTCATGCCGCGCATTGGAGTCAGAAGAAACGCATCCTCTCCATTCGTGTCGATGGCGTCGAGGTTTCCAATGATGAGGCCATGTCGCGTGCGGCCTATGAGCACTTCTCCACCATCCTGGGATCCTCCCCTACTATATAGTACTCCCTCTGCCTTGGGGCGATTGACGATAGACACTTCGATCTCTCTGAGCTGGAGCGACCTTTCACCGAGCAAGAAATCTGGGACGCCATCAATAAAATGCCCACAGGCAAGGCCCCGGGTCCGGACGGGTTCATGTCTGAGTTCCTCCGTGCTTGCTGGCCTATCATCAAAGGTGACATTTGCGAGGCCTTTGACAAGCTCTTCTCCATGAACGGGCATGGTTTTCACAAGCTGAACAAAGCCCTTTTGCTGCTGCTGCCCAAGAAGCTGGACGCCAACACCCTTTCGGACTACCGGCCCATCAGCCTCATCCATATCATCGCTAAGCTTTTTCCCAAAGTCCTCTCACTTCGGCTAGTCCCTCGAATGGGGGAGATTGTCTCCGCCAACCAGAGTGCATTCATCGCTGGGAGAAGCGTGCATGACAACTTCCTCCTTGTTCAGTAGACCGCACGCTTGCTCCATAACATCAAGGCACCGAGGGTCCTTTTGAAACTCGACATCGCGAAGGCATTCGACATGATTTCATGGCCCTTTCTCCCGAGACTCTTGTGCACCTAGGCATTGGGCGGAGGTGGTGTGAATGGATCTTCTGACCTCCACGGCCTCCACAAGGGTTTTGGTCAATGGCAACCAGGGCCCTCCAGTCGATCATGGCTCATGGACTTCGGCACGGAGACCCTATTACTCCGCTGTTGTTCACCATCGTTATTGACTCCCTTAACTCCCTCCTCCACCATGCCGTGCGCACCAGCATGCTCCGGCGTCTTACTTTGAGGCATGCGGCCTTGAGCATATTCCTCTTCGCCGATGACGTGGTAATGTTCTGCCACCCGGACATGATTGAGTTGGCTACGATCCGCGAGCTCCTTCATGTGTTTGGCGACGCCTCCGGCCTCCGCACGAACTTCCTTAAGTGCTCGGCTATGCCCATACATTGTACCCCCGAGGCTTCTGAGAGCATCGCCGCGGCACTCTCATGCCCGATGTCCACCTTCCCTATCCAGTATCTCGGCCTTCCGCTATCCATCCGCAAGATCCACGACTCGGCCCTCCTCCCAATTGTGGACAAGATGACCAAAAAGTTGTCCACTTGGAAGGCATCCCTTCTTTCACGCGACGAGTGCCTGGCCCCTGGTTAGGCACGTGCTCACGGCTATGCCAATGCACATTTTTCTAGCCATGGCCATGAACCCGAAGATTCTCAAGAAAATCACCACAATTGTGCGCGACTTCCTATGGAACGGGCGTAAGGATACCAGAGCGGGACACTGCCCCGTTAGCTGGCTGAGGATTTGTCGACCGCTTTAGCTTGGAGGCCTTGCCATCTGAGATCTCCACCGCGCGGGAATTGCCCTGCGTGCGTGCTGGTTATGGCTACATGCCATGGATCCGACGTGCCCTTGGAGTTACCTCCACCTGCCAAGGATGACGAAACAAGCAGGTTCTTCCGCGCCTCCACGATCTGGCATATTGGCGACGGCAGGACGTGCCGGTTTTGGTCCGACCCCTGGCTTCAGGGCCAGTTCATCATCGAGATTGCCCCGGCGATTGTCTCCCTCGTCCTGCGGTGCCGCCGGCAGAAAAGACTGGTCTGCGATGGGCTGTCGCAGCAATCCTGGATTCATGATATACATGGCGCCCTTGGGCCGGTGGCAACAATTGAATACTTCTGCCTGTGGCAGCGCATCCAGTGCGTCCAACTTTCTGATAGCCCTGACAATATCACCTGGAAATGGACTTCCACCGTAACTTACACGGCAAGCTCGGCCTATAGGGCCCTTTTCCACAGCGCCCTTCTGGCACCTTGTGTGGAAGACCTGGGCGCCACAAAATGCGAAAATCTTCCTCTGGCTGGCCTCCCTCGACCGGTGCTGGACCGCGGAGCGGAGGGCCCGCCATGACCTACCCCATGACCCCAAGTGCAGATTCTGTGATCAGGAAATGGAATCCCTCGATCACCTGCTTGTCCAGTGTGTCTTCTCTAGGATTACCTGGCATGAGATCCTGTCCTGGTGCAGGCTTCCAGTCGTGCTGCCTGCTGACACCGCGCGCTTCTTCCCTTGGTGGTCGACGACGTCTGATACTTGCCCAGTGAGCCAAAAGAAGGGCCTTAACTCCCTCATTGCGCTCGTCGCTTGGGCTGTCTGGAAGCACCGAAATGCTGAAGTTTTCGACACCCTACAACCATCCATCAGTGAGCTTGTGCATACCATCAAGGAGGAGGCCAAGTTCTGGGCTCGGACAGGAGCAAAAGGGCTATCAAACATTATTCCTGTAGCGTAACTTTCGTGGCCGAGGCTGAGAACCCTCCATCATTATCGGCCCAGTGGGAACCAGGGTACCACGGCCCGTCTGCCTCTGGCCCAGAGGACCGCGCTCGGGCAGGCCTGTGAGAGTGGCCTTGCCTCGGCCGCTCCGGACGAAGTCGCCTCGCGAGGCCCCTCCCCGCCAGGCTAGGTCCTACCGAGGCCGCCAAGCACCAGGTTCCCTCGCTAGGCTCCCCTCGCGAGGCCTTCCCACGAAGCAAGTCGTACGATGCCAGCCGCGGGGCTCCACACCCAGCACATGGGTGACATCCCGCTGTCAGGATAAGGACAGCGGGGCGTGACCAAGCCCAGCTTCCATTCTAGTGATAAGCGAGTAGCGGCGTCTGCCTCCCCCAAAGCAAGTCCCAAAGGCTTTCCTCTTCGGAGATAGAAGATCAGGACGGATCAGCACGCCAGGACGGAGGTCATCGCCAAGCCCACCAGCGCGTCACAAGGAGTTGCTTTAATAGGCGGAGACCACCTTTAGTCAGGATAGGCCTGTGCCCCTGTCCCGTTTTGAATTGCCGCCCTATGGCTACACTTTCCCGCTCATATTTTCGGGGAAGAGGACCAAGGCACTACAAAAGGGGCAGGGCCGCTTCCATGTAAGGGGATCGACCCATTCTCCCCCACACCTCTTGTACCTCGAGCACAAGCTCTCCACCACAGAGCAATCCAACACAAGCAGGAGTAGGGTATTACACCACACGGTGGCCCGAACCTGGGTAGCTCACACGTCCCCTTCGTGCCCGGTGAGAGCCGGCGAGCCCGTCGTGTTCCCGCCATAGTTGCCGTCGTGTCATAGGTTGCCAAGCAAAGTCCCCCAGAGTTCGAATCCTAAGTTCTTGGAGAAGTTTCTTGGACGCAGATCCTAGACTCCGACATTTGCCGCGCAAGGTAGGTGGGCGTGCCGTCTTCGCGCCTTCGACCTCGACGCCAGCATCGACATGGACGCCGCCGCTGCTCGCCGGGAATGCGTCGCGCGCCGCGCCGCCGTCAGGGTCCCCGCAGCGCCCGCCGCCCATGGTGCCCCTGGGCGACGCCCTCGTGCCGCCACCGAGCCTATTGGGGAATGCATGGCCTCCTCCGCCCACCCGTCGGTGAACGAGCGGGCGCACGGCCCCTCCGCTGCCACCTCCTCGCTCGCGCGTCGTGATCCCCCCGCTCCGCGCACCGCGCTGCTCATGGCGCAGGAGCTGCTACACTACCGCCCCACCGAGGACACCTATGACGCCTGGCTTGGGCACATCACCGAGCTCGTCGACGCCGCGCGCAATGGCCAAGAGCCCTCCCGCTCCTCGCCCGCCTCGCCGTCCTGAGCAAACCGCGCCGGGCACGATGCGCCACCTCCTCCTCCTCCGGACCGCGACGTGGCCGAGCGCCGCCCCGCCGCACGCGCCCCGGAGCCGTCACGCGGCTCGCTCACGCCGGGCGGCGACGGCGACAGCTGCCAGATCGTCCACCGCGCGCCCCCGGACGCGTGCGCGGCCCTTGAGAGGGCGCGCGACCGCCAGGACCGCGTCCTCCATGACATCGCCGTGGCTGGGCGCCAGAACCGAGCAACCCTCAACGGTGGAGCCGTCACCAACGGGGGCTACCTGGCCCTCGCCCCCGAGCTACGTCGCATGGTGTGGCCCGACAAGTTCAAGCCAGAGCTCCCTCGGTTCTACGACGGCACCGCAAACCCCACGGAGTTCCTCCTGCTCTACACCATCAGCATCCAGGCGGTGAGGGGGGACGATCGGGTCATGGCGAACTGGTTCCCCATGGCCCTCAAGGACACAGCGCGCTCGTGGCTCATGAACCTCCCCGAGGCGTCCATCTCTTCGTGGGAGGACCTGTGCAAGCAGTTCGTCGCCAACTTCAAGGGCACGAGCGACCACGCCCTCATGATCAACGACCTGCGGAACGTGCGTCAGCGCCCTGGTGAGCCCCTTCGCAAGTTCATCCAGCGCTTCAGCCAGGTGTGCCACAAGATCCCGAAGGCCTCCGATGCCGTGATCGTCTCCGCCTTCACCAGTGGCGTCACAGACATGAAGATGCATGAGAAGCTTTCAGTCAGGGATGAGCTAGACTCCGTGGCAGAGCTGATTGTCCTCGCCGACCGCTGTGCCAAGGCCGAAGAGGGATGCCTCTTCCTCCACAATGACGCCGACGCTGAGCCTGACGCAGCGAAGCCCAAGGACACCAAGCGCAAGGGCCCAGCCGTGCTTGCGGCGGAGCCGGACTGCAAGCGCGGCAGCGACCGTGGCGAGGCCAAGAAGGATGCCCACCCCTTCTGCGCCTACCACAACATGAACTCCCACAAGACAGAAGACTGCCACGAGCTCAAGCTGCTTCGCGAGGGCCGCACCGAGCGCCGCAAGGAGCGCGGCATGGGCCGCACTGGCGGCAGCGGAGGTGGCCGCTGGGGCGACAACCACAACAACGGCGCTGGCAACAACAACCGTCAGGGCTGGCAGGACCAGCCGCGGCAGGCTGACCATCAGGACAACGCCGCCCCAGTACGCGCCAACGACTCCCCTCCCGCTGAGAACGCTGGGGTCTACCAAGAGCCCCGCAGGGTGGCCTGCATCCTCGGCGGGGCCTAGGCCCCTCCATCAAACTGCCACTTCAAGCAGTTCTATCGGGAGGTGAACACGGCCCTCCCGTCGCTCGATTCCACCGGCTGTCTCAAGTGGTCTGAGTTCCCCATCGCTTTCGACGCCAGTGACCACCCCAAGTCCACGAAGGGCGTGGGCGCCGTCCCCCTGCTGTGCACCCCCACCATCAGCAACGTCGCTATCACCAAGACCCTCATCGACGGAGGCACCGGCCTCAACGTGATCTCCATCGAGACCTTCGAGACGCTCCAAGTGCCCTACGAGCGCCTGATGCCCACCAGGCCCTTCTCGGGCGTCACCGATGGCTCCACTGTCCCCCTGGGGCAGGTGCTCCTTCCCGTCACCTTCAGCACCCGGAAGAACTACCGTACGGAGTTCATCGTCTTCAATGTGGCTCACATTGGCCCGCCTTACAACACTAACTTGGGCTACCCGGCGCTCACCAAGTTCATGGCCGCAACCCACCACGCCTACGGCCTCGTCAAAATGCCCGGCAGCCGCGGTACCCTTACCGTCCGTTGCGACGAGAAGTATGCGCTGCAAACCCTCGAGCACACCTACAAAACTGCCTCCGTCACGTACCCGGCCGATGAGGACGCACCTGGGCCTGCCGAGGAAGCGCCCGTGAAGAAGAAGCCCCTGCTCCCGCAGGAGCGGGTCGAGTCCAAGAAGGCGTCGCTGGATGGGGGCGAAGCAGGCCCCTCCCTCGCCGCTGGTGGCGGGCCCTACCCCAAATAGGAAGGCGCGCTCGTCACCTTCCTCCGGGCGTGCCCTAATGCGTTGGCTTGGACAGCATCAGGCGCGCCCGTCCTACCAAGGGAGGTGATAGAGCACCACTCAGCCGCGTGCCGGAGCGCGCGGCCCATCAAGCGTGAAGAATTTCATCAAGCGCCCAAGAAGCAGGAAGTCGTCACCCAAGAAGTCAACAAGCCCCAGGATGCTGGAATCGCACGTGAAGCCCCCCTCCCCAAGAGGATCGCCAGCCTCACCACCGTCGCCAGGCCGCGCGGTAGCGTGTGCATGTGCGTCGACCTCATCGCTCTCAACCAGGCTTGCCCCGCAGGCCCCTTCCCCCCTTTGCGCATCGCCGCAGGCTCCCCCTGGCTCATGCGTATGTTGTTCGGCCTGGATGGTGCCGCAGCCACCTTCGCGAGGCTGATGTGCATGAGCCTGGAGCCCCACATCGCAAGGAATACGGAGGTGGTTAACACTCGCCCACTGGCCCGCCATGGCCCCACTAATGACGGAGGCGGGTGTTCCGGTACCAAACACATGGAACGCCCGCCATCACTGTAAGTTCTATCTGTGCTCCACGGATACGAGCGACATGGAGCTATACACGCTCCGGGGCTCTCTCTACCCACGCTGCCGCCGGCACGTGAGAGCTCCTTCCCACTCTCGTGGAAGCCCCATGCTCAGCGCTGGCGGATGCCCCATGCTCCGCGCTGGCGGCTTACTTGAGGGGCCCTCGGCCGTCACATCCTCAAGCTGACCCGTGTCGAACATGGCAACATGTATCTTTCTGTTATGTAATGAACTTGCTTCATGCATCAGTAAAGCTTATTTCCTTCAAAACCCCATGTGCTTGCCGCTGTAGGGAGCGCGCTCATGGTCTCGCCCGTGCCTGTCACGCGAGCGGGGGCTAGGCACGGTGTCTGTGCTCGGGTCAGTCCCAGCAGCACTGAAAAACCCAAGCGACTGAGCTCTGGCTCGCAGGCCGGCTTCCGTGCACGTCACCTCACCAGGTCCTTGGTGCTCTTGTCTCCTCGCGTAACACCCACAGGCGACCTCACGAGCACGCCCTGCTGCACTGTTTACAAAAACTTGGCAGTTTTCCTGGTGCAGGGTATGAAGGCCTCAGGAGCCCCCCCCCCTCGGGAGGCCTCGCAGCAGCGTCCTGGAGGCGGAAGGCCTCACGGGGACTGCGCCTCATGAGCCGCGCTCTGCGAAGGACTCGCCCCAAGCCTCGAAGGAGCTAAGTCCAAAGCACCCCTCAGGTCTTCTTCCCTCTCATTTCTCCCACATGGCATCCTGATTTCCTTGGCACGAGCTGCCTGCGCGTCAAGGGGGGGACCCTGAGCATCGTGCCTCAGGGGCTCCTACCAGCCCTAAGAGCCCTGCACCCTTTGGCCTTGCCGAGCGCACGCTCCGGGCATACCAGCGACGGTGTAGCCCGCCTCGGGGGTTGGGTCCCAGCGACACAGGGCACGAAGGCAATGTAAAAGGGAAATAAAGGCCTCGAGAGGAAAACGAAGAACGCATAAATCATTAAGTGCTTACAGCAAAAGTACCATGCAAATGTTTTCATGCCCCCACGGGCCCACGTCTACCCTATTACAGCAACAGGCCAAGGAGAATTTAGGCGCGTGAGGCGCCGCCGTTGCCACTCCCACCGCCGTAGCGAGGGGGCTCACCGCTGCTGCCGCAGACTTCAGGCTCGAAGGCGTACAACCCGATGAAGCAGGCCACGCGCTCCCTCACAGCCTCCTCAAGGGGTTCGTGGAGCTCCGCCGGGACAGGGGTCACCACCCGACCGAAGTCGAAGCGATCGTCGAGGCAGAGGAGGTTGCTGAAGAGTCGCGTTGTCGCCTGGGTCAGCAGGTCGTGGCATGCTTCCTCAACGGTGGCATCCGTGTCCAGCAGCTGCCTCTTGAGGTCGTCAACTTTGGCTTGGAGCTCGTCCCGCTTGGCCGTGAGGCTCCTCTGCTCGTCGAGAGCGGCCTGGGGAGCCGCCAGCTCGCGCTCCTTCGCCAGCAGGCGCTCCCGTTCTGCCTCCTGGGCGGATGCAGATGCCGCGAGGTCGCCTTCCCAGGTCTTGGCGTTCGCCTCACGGGTAGCGACCACTTCCTGGGACCTAAGGATCTCCTCCTCGCGCTTCGGGAGCTTAGCTTCGCGGGACGCGAGCCGGCCCTCGAGGGCCTACGCAGCCTCCTCCCGCGCCTTAAGCCAGCGCTCGCGCGAGGCAGCTTGCTCCTGGAGCGTCTTCTCGTAAGCGTCCGCCTCCTCCCGCCGCCGCTTGGCCTCCTGGGCGTCTTCGAGGGCCTTCGCGAGGGACGTCTGGGCCTCTTTGGTGAGTTGCTCACACTGCGCCTGCGCCTCCTCGTCCCGCCGGCGGTCGAGCTGCGCCGCCTCATGAAGCTGGCTCCACCCCTCCGCCAGCCTCCGCCGCTCCTCCGCGCAGAGCTCCGCCTCCTTCCCGAGCTCGCCTTCGAGGGCCTCAAGAGCCGCCTTGACGCCATTGACGGCCCCACTCCAGGGCGCGGTACCGCTCTCTCGCAGCACCAGGGCGTGGCTCGCCCGGGCCTCCTCATCGCCTGGTGGCGTCGGCAGGCGGGAGGGCACAACCTCGAGCCCCTCCGGCTGTCCCCCGCCATCGCCCCCGGCATGGGTTGCGCTCGCCGTCTGGCGCGGGGGGCCCGGGATGGCCACTTCCGGCACCGGCGGCGTTGCCCCGCGCTCCGGCGCCGCCCTGAGCACTTCAGGGTCCGAGCGCTCGGGCCCAGAGGTAGCTCCCGTGGGGGCTGCGGTGGCCTCGGTCGTGGCAGGCGTGGTGCGCTGGGGAGGGGCCAGAGCTTCGCCCTCCTTCCCCGCCATCTCGGCATTGGTGATGGGGGCCGCCTCGGGAGTCGCCAGCGCGGTCTCCTCGCCATCCCCCGGTCTCGCCACTGGGGGCGTCGGCGCGGCAGGCGAGGCGGTGTTCAGAGGAGGGGAGGGCCCTTCGACCTCGGCCTTCCTCTTCTTAGTCTTCTCCTCCTCCTTGGCAGCCGGCTCGGAGCTCCTGCGCAGGCAACAGCTCATCAAGACTATAGCAGCCAGGAAGCAGGGATCGATAGGAAGGGGCGGAGGAACTCACTCGTCCTTGGGGTAGAAGCACCTCCTCTTCCGCTCCTTGATGGCGCCGCTGCTGCTGCCCCCATCGCACAGCGCGCCTGTGCGGCCGACTGAGAGCGCGTCGCGATTCTCGTCGGGGTCGGCAGCCATGGTGGTCCCCTCCGCCCGCTCCTTGCGGGGCTCGTTGCTCTCCGCGGCATCGCCTCCTCCCTCCCTCTCCGGCATGGGCCTGGCCGGCATGACGCGAAACGCGTCCTCGTCGTCGCCCTAGTCCCCACCCAGTCGAAGCCGACGATGTCCCGGCAGAGACGGAGGGGATGGCGGAGACGACTCCTCGCTGCTCCCCTGCCCGGAGTCGGAGGCCTGATGGTCGCCTGAGGAGGACCTCGTCTCTGAAGAATCCTAAAGAAGCTCCTCAGGCTCCTCGACCAGCTCAGCCTTGTTGGACCAGCGGTGCACCGGGCGCGCATCGTAAGGCACATCCTCTGCCTCCCCTGGGAATAAAACTTCCCAAGCGTCGGCCACGGCTTTGGCCGAGAGGGGCTCCCGTGTCAGCCTGATCCGGTCTTCGGCTCCGGTGATGTCCCACACCGGGTGCTAGCGCTTCTGCAGGGGCGCAATGCGGCGGCGGAGAAATTCCTTGGCAATCATGCCCGCCATGAGCCTGGCCATGCGCAGCTCCTCCAGCGTCGCCAGGATCGGCCTCAGGGTAGTGCCGCCAAGCTTATTGTGCTCCCAGCGGGGGATCTTCTCAGCTGGCTCGGTAGGGATCGTCAAGAGAGGACTGGTCCGCTGGGCATCAACATAAACCCAGCGCGACCTGAAGTTCTCCACCTTCTTTGAGATCTTCATGTCGATGAAGACCTTGCCCATCTCATCGTCGATGCGGAAGGAGGCACCTCCGAAGCAGTGGTTTCCCGAGGAGAAAACCCGCAGGCTATAGAAGGTCCGGAAGAGCGCCACGGACGGCATCACTCCCAGGAAGGCCTCGCAGAGGTACGCGAAGAGAGCAAGGACGAGAATGGAGTTGGGATGAAGGTGGAGAAGGAAAATCTCATAATGCTCAAGGATGGCATAGAGGAAGTCGGAGAAGGGTGGCACCAGCCCGGAGAAGAGCGAGTGGAAGAAGACGGGGATTACCGTGGGGCCGAGGTCGTGCCGTGGGACCGAGCCCGGCCAGATCTCGGTGGCGCCTCCTTCGAAGTGCGCTGAGGCCAATAGGGGGCGGGCCCTGGCCAGCCCATTCTCGTTGATGGTGGCCGGCAGCAAGGCCGGACCAAGCTCCGCCGCCGGGGAGCTCTTGCTGGAGGAGGCCTCGGCGGCCGCGGGTTTCTTGCCTAGGGCCATGGCGTTGGAGAGATTGGAAGTTGGAGGAGGAGTAACAGGGGAGCTGCTCGCGCATGACGAATGGGCAAGATGGGGACGAAGAGCAATGATGCGCCTGCGCCCCGAGCGGGCAGGCTTTATCGCCAAGACGGCGGTTACCGAGGCATCCTGGGAGTGGGGGCGACCCTCCCCGTGAAGGCTGCCACGCGTCGCCTCTGGGCACGGAAGCTCAGTGGGCCCCGCGGCGTTTCGCCCCTAACGGGCGGAACGTGCACGCCGTGGCCCCGGGGGCTACTATCAGCCCAGTGGGAACCAGGGTACCACGGCCCATCTGCCTCTGGCCCAGAGGACCGTGCTCGGGCGGGCCCGTGAGAGTGGCCTTGCCTCGGCCGCTCCGGAGGAAGCCGCCTCGTGAGGGGCGAGCTCGCGAGGCCCCTCCCCGCCAGGCTAGGCCCTGCCGAGGCCGCCAAGCACCAGGTTCCCTCGTGAGGCTCCCCTCGCGAGGCCTTCCCACGAAGCAAGTCGTACGGTGCCAGCCGCGGGGCTCCGGGCCCAGCACATGGGTGACGTCCCGCTGTCAGGATAAGGACAGCGGGGCACGACCAAGCCCAGCTTCCATTCTAGTGATAAGGGAGCAGCGGCGTCTGCCTCCCCCAAAGCAAGTCCCAAAGGCTTTCCTCTTTGGAGATAGAAGATCAGGACGGATCAGCGCGCCAGGACGGAGGTCATCGCCAAGCCCACCAGCGCGTCACAAGGAGCTGCTTTAACCGCCGGAGACCGCCTTTAGTCAGGATAGGCCTGCGCCCCTGCCCCCTTTTGAATTGCCGCCCTGTGGCTACCCTTTCCCGCTCATATTTTTGGGGAAGAGGACCAAGGCACTACAAAAGGGGCAGGGCCACTTCCATGTAAGGGGATCGACCCATTCTCCCCCACACCTCTTGTACCTCGAGCACAAGCTCTCCACCACAGAGCAATCCAACACAAGAAGGACTAGGGTATTACACCGCACGGTGGCCCGAACCTGGGTAGCTCGCGCGTCTCCTTCGTGCCCGGTGAGCCCGTCGTGTTCCTGCCATAGTTGCCGTCGTGTCGTAGGTTGCCAAGCAAAGTCCCCCAGAGTTCGAATCCTGAGTTCTTGGAGAAGTTTCTTGGACGCAGATCCTAGACTCCGACAATCATGCTCACCTTGCGCTCTTTCGGACGCCGATTTGTGCTGCCCCATTGAGCCGCTCTCTCCCCCCTTTTTTGTACTTTGTGTTTGTTCCCCTAACCTATCAATGAAATGATACGCATCATTGCGTATTCACCAAAAAAAGGTAATAGACGGTGTTGTTGTTGATGAACTCCTTGCTCTTGTGCTTCAAATGGTAGTCTCCTCAACACTCAATCACTCTCTCATAGATTTGGCTTTGGTAGGAGAGGGGATTGGAGTGGAAAGCAACTTGGGGAGGCTAGAAATCAAGGTTTAAATGGTTGGATTGGAATCTCTTGATCTCAACACATGAGTAGGTGATTCTCTCTCAGAAAATGAATGGTGGAAGTTATGTTTCGTTCTGATGTCTCTCTTATGAAGAGAGTGGGGGTGGAGGGGTATATATAGCCTTCACCCAAAGATCCAACCGTTACACACTTTTTACCCAACTCGGTGACACCGACGGAAATTCTTGGTGAGACCAACCTGTGTAAAAGATTTGAAGGTTGGACATCTCAGTGAGACCGATTAGAACATCTTGGAGCGACCGAAGTGCAATGGCTAGGGTAGAACCTCATCTCGGTAATTCTGATCGTTTCAACTCGGTAATTCCGAAGTGAAGCGATTTCATTATAGAAACTTGGTCATGCCATCTCGGTGGGACCGAGATCCATATCGGTAGAACTGAAATGTTAGGGTTTGGCTTTGGCAGTGTATAGGATCAACTCGGTGGGTTTGGGATAGGTGATTTCGGTGGGACCGAGCTGAAACTTTAGGGTTTGGACATATGTGAAATGGAGAAGGTGTTCGAGTATTTTTGGAGCAATATCACCAAGCACTTGAGCAATTGAGTCATGATCAAAACCTCATCCCCTTTTAATAGTACTGGCTTTCCTATGGACTCAATGTGATCTTGGATCACTTTACCAAAAATGTAGAGTCTTGAAGCTTTGCCAATCCATGTCCTTAGCATTTTGAGGGGTTCACATTCTCATGTCCTTGCCATGCCAATCATTGATCTTTTCTGAAATTTATTTTCAATAAGCATTATATCAATGATCTATATGTTGTTATAAATTACCAAAACCACCCGGGGATTAGTTGCACTTTCACTTCTTCAACTGGGTTAGGCTCCAGTTTACCTACAAACTTAGCCAAAATTAATGTTTGGCTCTCTGCTATTTTATCCACTTGTGCTTCCATATTCTTGGGTGTTCCTTCAAGTATCTGCACATCATTTGTTAGGCCAACAATCTTACTGGTCAATTGACCAAGTAAGTTATCATGATTCTTCAAGATATTCTTGAAGTTTTCATTTTGCTCAGTCTGGCTAGCAATAAAACTTTTAAGAGTTCCTTCAAGAGTATTTCTATTGCTACCATTAGCTCCATTAAAATTGTTGGATGTTCCTCCATTAGTAGGCTAAGGAAGTCTAGGAGCATAGCCATTAATTTTCCAATTAGGATCGTAGCTACTATGAGCAATAAAATTTACATCACTAGTTTCTTCATTAGTGATGGCATTCAAGTTTACCTCCTCTTTACCTTTCATCGTGGAGGTAAGTTCATCAAGTTTGGTTGTCAACTTCGTGCTACATTCTTCCATGGCATTCACCCTCCTGGCGGTGAATCTTTCAACATGCCATTGGGCATGGTTCCCTTACGTATCATCTAGTAGTTTCTTGACATCTTCTATGGGCTTTCCCATGATTGTTCCTCCTGCAGCTGTATCAAGCATAGTTTTGACATGTGGTTTAAACCATTATAAAACATATGAAGGATTAACCATTCCTCCATTCCATGATTGGGACAGTTCCTTATAGCTTCTTTCATTCTATCCCACACAAGCGCTACTGACTCACGTTCCTCTTGCTTGAAACCTGTAATCCGAGATTGTAATTTCATAATCTTTGCAGGTGGACAAAACTTGGATAAAAATTTACTGCAACAATCAGCCCAAGAAGTAATACTGCCTCTAAGTAGAGCTAGAAGCCATTCCTTAGCTTTTCCTTTCAAAGAGAAGGGAAATGGATGCAATTTCAGAGCATTGGGGCTATAATATTTTATGCATGTCATGTTGCACAAAATTCAGTGAATTTGTGTAAGTGTATACTGGAATCCTCAGAAGCAGAGCCTCCAAATTGGTCTTGTTTAACCATGGAAACTAAGTTCGGTTTAATCTCATACTCAGCGGCTGCAACCTCAGGTTGTGCTATAGGTTCACGCATGAAGTTGTTACTGGGAGTAGCAAAACTCCCTAGATTACGAGCCATGGTAATCTTTTGGTTTTTCAACTGACAATAATTGCAAAAAAATAAAACTTAAACTAAAACAGAAAAGTAAAAAACAAAAACTGAAAATTAACTTTAACAAAAACTCTAAACACAAAGACTAGGAATACTAAACTCCTCCCCGGCAACGGCGCCAGAAAAAGGGCTTGATACCTCCTTTTATTGATCCAGTATTGGAAAAGCAAAGAGTATCCCACAGCTATTTCCCCATAGGCGACCCTGGGTTATCGAACCCACGAGAGGAAGATTCCCTTGAAGCGATGGTCTCTAAAAAGCTTTTGTCAAAGTGTCAAATCCAGCTTTTGACCGGATCAGCAAGCAAATAGTGATTCAAACACTTATAATAAAAAGAGGTACGGGTATGAGGTCTTACTGCTTACAACCTTGTATTTGCGCGGGGATCAGATTGAATATTAATTTGTGCGCTGGGAGTCACCCATCGAGATGTGCTTGTTATGGATCGTAGTGGGGGATGTGTCCAAAATAACAACTTGACCAGCACGAGTCCTGCATCAAGAATCAGTTGTCCTACCGCAGACCCTATGAAAGCACATTTGCTCCCTTGGTGGTTTTGGCAATTCATAACAACATATATCTCATTAAACTAATGTCCATTCAAGTTAAAGATTTCAGGATGTTCAATGATTGGCATGGAAGGACTAGAGATGTGGACCCCTCAAAATGCTAAGGACAAGGATTGGCAAAAGATCAAGACTCTACATTTTTGGTTTAGTGATCCAAGATCACATTGAGTCCATAGGAAAGCCAATACTATTAAAAGGGGATGAGGTGTTGCTTAATGGTCTTTTTGCTCAAGTGCTTAGTGACAGTGTTCCAAATCCCTCAACCATCTTCTCTATCCAAATATGTCCAAAACCTACATTCCAACTCGGCCCCACTGAAATTCTCCATCCGGAGCCACCGAGTTCATCTGGACTTAGCCACTGCCAAAACCCTAACAAATCGGATCCACCGATATGGATCTCGGTCTCACCGAGATGGCCTTGCCAACTATCTGTAATCGTTTGCACTCACTTCGGTTTCACCGATTTTTGCAAATCGGTCTCACCGAGATGGCTTGCCAACTCTCTGTTGCCTTATTGCTTCACTTCGGTCTTACCGAGTTGATGCAATCGGTGCCACCGAGACGAGGTTTGCCCTAGCCATTGCACTTCGGTCCATCCGAGTTGTTCCAGTCGGTCCCACCGAGATTCCTAATGTTCATATCTTTTACACAGTTCGGTGCCACCGAGATTTCTGAATCGGTGCCACCGAGTTGGGTCAAAAGTGTGTAACGGTTGGATTTTGTGTGGAGGATATATATACCCCTCCACCACTTCCTTCTCAGAAAAGAGAGCCATCAGAACGTGCCTACACTTCCACCATACATTTTCTGAGAGAGAACCACCTACTCATGTGTTGAGATAAAGTCATTCCAATCGAACCATTTGAACCTTGATTTCTAGCCTTTCCCAAGTTGCTTTCCACTAAAATCCTTCTTCCACCATAGCCAAATCTGTGAGGAGTTGTTTGAGTGTTGGGAAGACTATCATTTGAAGCACAAGAGCAAGGAGTTCATCAACAACACACCGTCTATTACCTTTTGGAGAGTGGTGTCTCCTAGATTGGTTAGGTGTCACTTGGGAGCCTCCGACATGATGTGGAGTTGAACCAAGGAGTTTGTAAGGGCAAGGAGATCGCCAACTTTGTGAAGATCTACCCGAGTGAGGCTAGTCCTTCGTGGACGTAAGCCATGGTGGGATAGACAAGGTTGCTTCTTCGTGGACCCTTCGTGGGTGGAGCCCTCCGTGGACTCGCGCAGCCATTACCCTTCGTGGGTTGAAGTCTCCATCAACGTGGACGTACGATAGCACCACCAATCGGATCCATGCCAAAAACCACCGTGTCTTCATTGCGTTTGAAATCTCCGATCCCCTCCTTTACTTACATATGAATTGTTTATTTTCCACTGCTACACTCTTAGAATTGCATGTGTAGGGTGATGCTTAACTTGTATGCTTGCTAAAATCTGCCTACTTCTAAAATTGGGAAAAGGTTAGGTTTTTATTTGGTCAAGTAGTCTAATCACCCCCCTCTAGACATACTTTCGATCCGACAAGTGGTATCAGAGCTTTGGTCTCCGTAAGCCTTGATTTCCATTGCTTTGGTGATCATAGCCTTGGTTTCACAACCTAGGAGAGTATGGCGTCTAGTGAGGGTAAATACCATCGTAGAGGTCCATATTTTGATGGTACAAACTTTGCTAGTTGGAAACATAAGATGAAAATGCATATTCTTGGTCATAACCCCGCCGTTTGGGCTGTTGTTCGTGTTGGCTTGCAAGGTGATTTCTTTGAGGATGGCAAGGAACCGGATCGTGAAGCAACCCCGGAAGAATTGAAGATGTTGGAATACAATGCTCAAGCTTGTGACATTCTCTTCAACGGTTTGTGTCCCGAGGAATTCAACAAAATCAGTCGCCTCGAGAATGCAAAGGAAATTTGGGATACTCTGGTTGATACGCATGAGGGTACCGAGTCCGTCAAGGAATCAAAGTTGGATGTGCTTCAAAGTCAACTTGACAAGTTCAAAATGAAGGATGGTGAAGGAGTCGCAGAAATGTACTCTAGGCTTGCTCTCATCACAAATGAGATTGTCGGCTTAGGAAGTGAAGAGATGACCGACAAATTCATCATCAAGAAGATACTTAGAGCTTTGGATGGAAAATATGATACCGTTTGCACATTGATCCAAATGATGCCAAATTACAAAGATCTTAAGCCCACGGAAGTCATTGGAAGGATTGTTGCTCATGAAATTTCACTCAAGGACAAAGAGGAGCTACACAACAAATCAAGTGGTGCTTACAAAGCCTCAACCGATGCACCAACAACTCCAAGTGACAAGCTAGTATCCAATGAAGAGATAAGCCTAATGGTGAAAAGATTCAACAAGTTCTACAAGAACAAAGGGAAAGAAAGAAGCTCTAGTTCAAGACATTATGAGAGAAGATCATCAAGTCGTGACCATAATTGCTACAATTGTGGAAAACCCGGACACTATTCCAATGAGTGTAGGGCTCCCTACAAGAAAAGAGACGAATCAGCAAGAGGAAGACATAGAAGAGATGAATCACCTCATAAGGAGATAAGGAGTAGAGATGATCGTCATGAAGAAGACACTCTCGAAGAAGCAAGGATTCGAAGAGGAAGGACAAGTCATCCAAGAGCTACACAAAAAGAAGACATCAAGCTCATGTTGGTGAATGGGTTTCCGGCTCTGACTCCGACAACCACTCCGAGAGAAGTTATCACTCCAACTCCGACTATAGTCAAGATGAAGGTGTTTCCGGACTTGCTCTTGTGTCATCCAACTCCCATGATCTATTTGACTCACCAAATGAAGGAATTGGAAGATGCTTCATGGCAAAAGGCCCCAAGGTAACACACCCCGAGTATCTTGATTTCAATAGTGATGAAGATGATTTGCTTGGTGATGATGATTTACTTGTTGATAAGATTAGTGATGTGAGCTATAATTAAAATGCTAGTAATCATGATAGTCAAGAGGAAACGAGTGAAAATGCTATGAAGGAGATTGAGCGTCTAACTAAAGATCTAAATGCTCTTAAGTTAGCTCATGAAATAACTCAAGAGGATCATAGAGAACTTCTAAGAACTCATGAGAAGCTACGCTTTGAGAAGCTAAATTTAGAGAAAGAGCATGAGTTTCTTAAAGCTATCAATGACGATCTTCGAAAGAAGAGTTCTTCATATCTTGCCAAGCGTTTACTCTTGTCTACCTTTATGCCACAAGTTAAACCTAAGCAAACTAGCAACAAGGGTAAAAAGGGTTCTACCTCTAGTAGTAACAATAACAATGCTAAATCCAATGTTGTTGCTTCTAGTAGGTCTATTGATTCCACTAATGATTCTCTTAGCCAAGTTACACTTGAGCTAGAAAATATGCTATTGAAATGAATTATAGAAAAAGGTGTCTACAAGAGTCTTGTCGGGAGTAAGCAATTTGAGTAAATTGTACGCAAGCAAGGAAGGCACCGGAAGAACCAAGGTGCTGGTTTTGAACGAAAGTTCAATGCCAATGGAGTTGAGTCGGAAGAAGATCAATACCCCAAGACAAAGTTTGTTCCTCAACAAGAGAAGTATGATCCTACTTCCTTCAAGGGAACACAAGCTCAAAAAGATCTTCCACCACAAGACCACAAGCTAAAAGGCAAGGACAAGCTTCAAGAAGAGATTGATTCATTTGAAGAAGCTCCTCAAGCCTTGGTCAAGTGGGTTCCCAAGACTTCATCAAGTGCTACTATAACTCCAAGGATTCCCATCAAGTTGATGTGGGTCCAAAAGAAGAAGAACTAGAGAGTTCTTGAGGGTGACTCCGCCAACAAACTTCACTCATATTCATTATGGCAAGAACCTGTGCAACCAACTTCCACATTTTGCACTAGTTCATGGAGTCACAAACCCTCTTGTTGGTAAGGCAAGGGACAAGGTAATCAATGCATTCATGGACATCATATATGTGTATTTCACTCTATGTCTATGAATATCCTTGTATGTTCCTTGTGTGGGACTAACCCATGTAGGTATTGAAAGCACACAACTCCAAATGATTGCTCCCAACTCTTGATGGTCTACATCAACATTGAGCATCCACATCTTCAACATCTACATGAAGTCATCATGGACAAAACCCAAGGTTAGTTCATCCCTCTTAGGGGGATATCACATCAAGGGGGAGCTTTGCTCTAAACAATTGAGCTAAAGCAACTCTAATGGTGTGAACACATCAATGCTTTATGTAAAAGTGGCAACCCCACTTGTGCTTAAACGATGAGTATGACCTGTGATCAAATGTTCTCATTTGGCTCCTAAGTCAATATACTCATATATAGATGACCTAGTCATCGCCATTGCTTGATAGATGCTAGAATTGGTTGTGCACGTTTGACACATATTTCATTTGCTATCTTATTGTGTGAGCATGTTGGTTTGCATGTTTTCATCATTCGAGGGCATCCATTTGTTGTTTTGATTGTCTTGGTTTTTCTGGCCAAGTGGATGTACAAGAATGCCTAAGTACCTTCTCTAGCTATCTATGCTTTCTTGTCTCAAATTCTATTCTTGCTACATCACAAAAATTGAACAAGTCATTTTCGGACCCTCCGGGTGAGGAGCACTCGGAGCCACCGATCTGAAAGGGCTGAACCTCCAAAATCTTCTACATGATTTCGGCCGAACCAATTCACTCAAACTCGGTCCAACCGAAATCATTTAGATTGATCTAGGTTTTCATCTCGGTGTCACCGAGTTGAACCATTTCGGCTCCACCAATGTGCTAACCTGCTTGCAGTTACACATATCGGTGCCACCGAGTTGTCCAACTCAGAGCCACCGACAGCATACGGGTATATATATCTCACGGGCCCGAACGGTTGAAATTTCTCAAACCCTCTCGTTCCTGCACCCCGTTGCTGCCGTCGCCCAGGTCTCTGGATCGTTGCCTTCGTCTCCAACGCGCCCTCGCCGCCGGATTCCGCCGCCGTCAACGGCAATCTACTCCGCCGTTGCCGCCATAGAGGATCTCCACCGAGTTAGGGTGAGATTCGACCCCTTTCGTGCTCCAATTTCTGATTCAATGCATGATTAGATTGCCATGATTCTTGCCACGGATTGAGAACTCCTATTACACTGCAATGTCCATAGATTAGATTCGAGTAAAAATCTTAGGTTTAAGTTTCCGCCGAACGCATCTCGGACCGACCGATTAGAGATTTTCGGAGTCACCGATTTGGCCCCAGGCCATAGCACTAGTACGTCTCGGTGCCACCGAGTTGTACGAATCAGTGAGACCAAAAGTAAAATCTCTGTGAAACCCTAGCATCTCGGAGTCACTGAACCCCATCTCGGTCTGACCAAAATGGCGTGTAAAGTTTTTGTTGAGTGCTTCGGTATCACCGAGATGATCAACTCGGTCCATCCGAAATGCCTTCTATGAAAACTTGAAACTAAGAGTTGAACTCAATTTTTATGAAAAACTTCTGCTTTTTGTGATGACTCATCTACTCCGCCCATACCCATCTATTCACAGGGTCAGCTTTGCAAGATGTCTGATGCCAGCGATTCCAGAAAAGGACATCGAGACACACAAGCTAGGGTCAGTGAAGCACCTGTTGCCTGGTTTGGCCACCACAAATACTATCTTGCGGTACACTCTGTTGCCCAAGTCAGGAGATGATAAGATGATACGTGGCCACTCCATCAACCTGCTGCACCTTTTTGACACACCTCAGAAGTTCAAGGGATGAGCTTGATTGTTGAAACCATCAAGAGGACAACTGCTGATCAGAAGAGATCTTGCGGATATGCTCCACACATCCAGATGCTCATCAATTCCAAGGTTGGAACGGGGACTTATCTTCTTGATTGTGAGCATCTCCCACTGCGTCCAGAGTTTGAGGACAATGTCATTGTGATGGATCCTTCGTATCCCACCTCTGCTCAAGCACAAGAGAAGATCCGAGTAGCCAAGGAAGTAAAAGTAGCCAAGGAGGCATCTGCTCCCAATGCTCCCATTGCCAACCTCTAGTCTAAGAGTGATCAAATGATTTATCTGCTAGAAGCCACCCTGAGGATTGAGCGAAGTCTGGCCAACCTCACCCAGAACCAGGCTAGCTTAGAGCGGATAGTCGAGACGAAGATTCATGATCCAGATGTCAAGATCACGGAGGTCCAGACTATAGTGGAGAAGCTGAAGGACGATGTTGATGCAGCCAGGGCAGCCGCTTCAGATGATAGTGGAGATGACAGACCCACTACGGAGAGATTCCAGACAGTGCCCAGGGCAGCCAGGTCTGCTGCAGTGCCAGTTGTGGATCCGAGGACCACAGTCTCTGCACCTGCTGCTGCTATAGTGCCACCTCCGGTCTCCACTCCACCAGCCCAGTAAACATCAGCTGAAGCCTTCGCGGATGCACTTCTCTCGACGCCATCTACGCACGCCGGAGCTGCCAACCGGAGATCCCCTTCAGGAGCTTCCGAGGATCGTGCCTAGAGTGCCGTATTAGTCCTATACCTATTCGAGCTTTTTGGTACTTGTTGCCAAAGGGGGAGAATTTGTATAGATCTTAGCTTCGAGAGAGAGAGTCTTGCTTTGCTTTGCTCGTTGGATTTTTCTCGAGTTTTTTGCTACATTTTGCTTTATGGTACTTTGTTTTGATGTGTGTGCTTAATACTATGTCTATGAGTACTTTGATCGTTATGATTGTGAGCTACTACTTGATGTGATTGATCATACTATGCTCTATGTGATGCTCTTGCTTATCATTATCTTGTATGCTCATTCACTTGTGTTGGTGATGCGTGCCTACTATTCCACTCATATCATTTTGCGTGCTCCACCAAGTTGTATGTGACATGGAAGAGTGACCCATGATCCTAATCGATTGTGCATTTGCATTCAAACGCAAATTTTTAATAATGCACAAATTTAGGGGGAGCTCTTGCTTATCACATACTTCTCAAAGCGATGATGTATTTCATTCATTTAATCATTTGTCGAAGCTTTGATCTATATGTTGTCATGAATTACCAAAAAGGGGGAGATTGAAAGCACATTTGCTCCCTTGGTGGTTTTGGTAATTCATAACAACATATATCTCATTGAACTAATGTCCATTCAAGTTAAAGATTTCAGGATGTTCAATGATCGGCATGGCAAGGACTAGAGATGTGGATCCCTCAAAATGCTTAGGACAAGGATTGGCAAAATATCAAGACTCTACATTTTTGGTTTAGTGATCCAAGATCACATTGAGTCCATAGGAAATCCAATACTATTAAAAGGGGATGAGGTGTTGCTTAATTGTCTTTTTGCTCAAGTGCTTAGTGACAGTGTTCCAAATCCCTAAACCATCTTCTCTATCCAAATATGTCCAAAACCTACATTCCAACTCGGCCCCACCGAAATTCTCCATCCGGAGCCACCGAGTTCATCAGGACTTAGCCACTGCCAAAACCCTAACAAATCGGATCCACCAATATGGATCTCAGTCTCACCGAGATGGCCTTGCCAACTCTCTGTAATCGTTTGCACTCACTTCGGTTTCACCAAGTTTTGCAAATCGGTCCCATCGAGATGGCTTGCCAACTCTCTGTTGCCTTATTGCTTCACTTCAGTCTTACCGAGTTGATGCAATCGGTGCCACCGAGACGAGGTTTGCCCTACCCATTGCACTTCGGTCCATCCGAGTTGTTCCAGTCGGTCCCACCGAGATTCCTAATGTTCATATCTTTTACACAGTTCGGTGCCACCAAGATTTCTGAATCGGTGCCACCGAGTTGGGTCAAAAGTGTGTAATGGTTGGATTTTGTGTGGAGGCTATATATACCCCTCCACCACTTCCTTCTCAAAAAAGAGAGCCATCAGAACGTGCCTACACTTCCACCATACATTTTCTGAGAGAGAACCACCTACTCATGTTTTGAGATCAAGTCATTCCAATCCAACCATTTGAACCTTGATTTCTAGCCTTTACCAAGTTGCTTTCCACTCAAATCCTTGTTCCACCATAGCCAAATCTGTGAGGAGTTGTTTGAGTGATGGGAAGACTATCATTTGAAGCACAAGAGCAAGGAGTTCATCAACAACATACCGTCTATTACCTTTTGGAGAGTGGTGTCTCCTAGATTGGTTAGGTGTCACTTGGGAGCCTCCTACCAGATGTGGAGTTGAACCAAGGAGTTTGTAAGGGCAAGGAGATCGCCTACTTCGTGAAGATCTACCCGAGTGAGGCTAGTCCTTCGTGGACGCAAGCCATGGTGGGATAGACAAGGTTGCTTCTTCGTGGACCCTTCGTGGACTCGAGCAGCCGTTACCCTTCTTGGGTTGAAGTCTTCATCAACGTGGACGTACGATAGCACCACCTATCGGAACCACGCCAAAAACCACCGTGTCTTCATTGCGTTTGAAATCTCCAATCCCCTCCTTTACTTACATATGCAATTGTTTATTTTCCGCTGCTACACTCTTAGAATTGCATGTGTAGGGTGATGCTTGACTTGTATGCTTGCTAAAATCTACCTACTTCTAAAATTGGGAAAAGGTTAGATTTTTATTTGGTCAAGTAGTCTAATCACCCCCCCTCTAGACATACTTTTGATCCTACACCCTATCCGTCGCGCGGGGTTGCCTCGATAATTAAGATAATGAAATCAGACAAGAGCTTTGGGCGTTTAATGATTACACCTCATTTATCCCCAAGGATATGATCCATGTTACCCTACTGAACCTTACAGTCACCGGTGTTCGGTATAACACTTTATAGTCTCCTTGCTCCTAGCCTCACCGGTGCTTGATCTCCATGATCCTGGGTACCCGCAGGGATGAAGATCGCGGACAAGACAAGAGACAACTTCACATATTTTTTTTATTTCACACATACGGGACGTTATGTCAAAGTCTTCCATTGATCCCCTCAACAAATACCTTGGGTTGTAAGGCTCATGCCTCAACCCATACCTTACCGAACTACTCACATATGGAGATCAGATCGCGAGAAGAAAACATTGAACACATCTTGAGATTGATTGATTGCAATATGTCTTACAATGGATGCCTTGTGCGATGCACGATTACAAGTATGAACTAGATGCAAGAGCACTATGGTGGTGGAGATGGCTATGGAGATGGAAATGGTGGCGGCTAGGGTTTGTGGATGAAGATGATGACAAAGAGGTTCTAGCTTCCGTGCTCGTTGTTCCCTTGACATTTCATTGGGGTCCCTTTAATAGAAGTTGTACAGGTGGACGATCTGCCTTGAAATCCATGCCAAACGGGCGCTCATACGGGCGCGTGCGCCCGTATGGAACGCCGTCTTTTGCTCTGTCTTCACGCAGACGCTTCCTGTTGATTCTTTCTTCCTCCATTTTCCTTCCATTCCATTCCCACATGTGATATCTTCCCCTTTTAGCTCATTTCCTGTGGAAACACATCAAAGAGAGGATTTGTGGAATCACTTGCACTTATTAGCCATTAGTGATAATATCAGAGTGAATATCTCTTTTAAATGAAATATCTCGGTTTAAACAAAGGTGAAATGAGTGTAAAAATATCACTCATCACCAATCCATAAAGTTTTAACCAGATGATCATACACAGTTAATCAAAATTCAATCAACGGGCAAGGTGGCAATACGAGCCATTATTCTACAACAATAATGCAAATACTAAGACATTGTTCATAATTTATGCAACTCCTATTAGCGGTTTAACTAGAGTGTGTGATACGTCTCCAACGTATCGACTTTTCCAAACACTTTTGCTCGTGTTTTGGACTCTAATTTGCATGATTTCAATGAAAGTAACCCGGACTGACGCTGTTTTCTGCAGAACTACCTTGGTGTTATTTTTTGTGCAGAAATAAAAGTTCTCAGAATTAGACGAAATTACATGGAGAATTATTTTAGAATATTTAAAAAATACTGGCGCAAAGAGTTACCGGAGGGGGGCCACCACAGAGCCACAAGATCATGTGGCGAGCCCACCTAGGGCGCGCCAACTAAGCTTGTGGGACCCTCGAGCCTCCGTTTGCCCTACCTCCAAGTCCATAAGCACCGTCTTCCCGAGAAAAAAATCAGAGAGAAAGTTTCATTGTGTTTTATGGTACGGAGCCTGATACGTCTCCAACATATCTATAATTTTTTATTGTTTCATCCTATATATTATCAATCTTGTATGCTTTACATGCAATTTTATATCATTTTTGGGAACTAACCTATTAACTCAGTGCCCAGTGCTAGTTTCTGTTTTTGCCTATTTTATTGTTTCGCAGAAAAACCATACCAAACGAAGTCCAAACACGATGAAACTTTATGGTTATTCTTTTTGGACCGGAAGAGAACCTAGAAGCTTCGGGGGGGGGGGGGGCAGAAGCTCTATGAGAGAGCCATAAACTCACACGGCGCGCCCCCAGGGGAGACGTGCCACCTGAGCTTGTGGGCCCCTCATAGCTCCATTTGACCTAATTCCAGCGCTATAAATTCCCTAAAATCCAGAAACCCTAATGCGAGACCCAAAACAATTTTATCACCACCGCAAGCCACTGTCCTTCTGCGATCCCATTTGGAGGCCTCTGCCGGTACTTTGCCGGAGGGGGAATCGATCACGGAGGCCATCTTCATCAACCTTGCTGCCTCCATGATGATGCGTGATAGTAGTTCCCACAGATCCTACGGGTCCATAGCAGTAGCTAGATGTCTCTCTCTCTCTCTCTCTCTTTCTCTCTCTCTCTATCTATCTATCTATCTATCTCTTTTTGATCTTCAATAAAATGTTCTCTTCATAAATCGATTCGATGTAATTTTTTTGTGGTGCGTTTGTTGGGATTCGATGAATTGCGGGTTTATAATCAGATTATTCATTGAAAGTAATTGAGTCTTTTCTGAACTTTATTATGTGTGATTGTTATAGCTTTGTATTTCTCTCCGATCTATCCGTCTAGTTTGGCCAATTAGATTGATTTATCTTCAGTGGTAGAGGTGCTTTCTGGTAGGTTCAATCTTGTTGTGTCCTCACCTAGTGACAAAAGGGGTAGCGAGGCACGTATTTGTATTGTTGCTACTAAGGGTAAAACGATGGGTTCGATCATACTGATTGGTCTTACTTTGTCTACATTATGTCATCATGCTCCAAGGATTACTCTGTTTGTTATGAACTTAATATCTTAAGATGCATGCTAGATAGCGGTCGAGGGGTGGAGTAATAGTAGTAGATGCAGAATCGTTTTGATCTACTTGTCACGGACATAATGCCTATGTACTGATCATGCCATGAATAACATCATAACTATGCACTTTTCTATCAATTGCCCAACAGTAATTTAATCCACCGTTGCTATGCTCATGAGAGAGATGCCTCTAGTGGAAGATATGGCCCCTGGGTCCATTCACATCATATTAATAAAACCCTAATTTCCTTGCTGCAATTTGTTTACCTTTTAGTTTATTTTGCAATTTATCTATCTACCACTATCAAAATTAATCCTTGGAATTAACGAGTACAAGGGGATTGACAACCCTCTTGCCCGCGTTGGGTGCAAGTATTTGTTTGTGTGTGTAGGTACTATCGACACTTGTTTGCGTGAGTCTCCTATTGGTTCGATAACCTTGGTTCTTAACTAAGGGAAATACTTTCTGCTACTATACTATATCACCCTTCCTCTTTGGGGAAATTCCAACGTGTGGTGCCCCGCCTGAATACCACTGTAGCCAGACGGTCGCCGCACACACCAGCCTAGGAAATCACTCTGGCATGCGCGTTTATGTAGGAACGAAGTATGTCTACCAGAGGGGGGGGGGTGAATGGGAGTTTTAAATTTTCTTCGGAAATATCAAAACTCTCGGAACCCAGCAGCGGAATGAATGAAAACAGTAAACAGTGAGCAAAAATAAACTACCGAATGCAAACTTAAAACATGCATCGAGGTAAATCACATAACTGAAACAGATCACATGGCATCATACCAATGTAAATGAGAGTAACAAAGATGACCAGTGATGCTCGATGGCGACAACGTATTTGGTAGACCAGTTCGCCCTTCTGCAAAAGGACTACGTCTGGTTGGAGGGGTTGTGATTTAACACAGAAGATAAAATCTCTTCGCCCTTTTCTCCTCGACAATTGGTTCGTCAACCAATGCCGATTACTCGTGGTAGATGCTTGAAGGCGATCTCCGAACCTTTACAGACTTCTTCTTCGAGAACCACAATTACTCTTGGTCTCTGAAGAAATTGACACCTAACCGTCTAGAGAGTTCGCAGCTCTCAAGAGTAATGGGTGGAGCGTACTGGACTTAGATTCAAGTGATGCTGAACCACTATCTAATTTTTCGGCTCTGGGGTTTTCTCTCGGTGGATTTTAAACTCAAATCAATCGGAGAGGGGGTTGCTCAACAATCTTCTCAGAATCAAACGGAGCAGCCACCGAACAGCGCCGGTGCGGGGTGGCTATTTATAGCCGCAGCCTTCCCTGATGGGAAATGACCATTTTGGACATGCGGTCCAGCCAATGGCCAACCGACACGTTCACAACGGTCGGATTTGGGAGCAGCGGTAACATTACTTGAGGACCAAGTAATACTAACTCCTCGGTCAGAGACAAATCTCTCGCAGCGAAGAAGATCACAGTCTCTTGCTGACAAGTATTTGCTCGGAACACAAAGAGATTTCTCTCGCATCTTTCATAGGATTTGGGTTTAGCATCAAAGAATCAAAGCTTCGAACGCTACACCCCTCTTAATAGTATGGTGGTCCTGTGACTCAATAAAGAGAAAAGAAACAACAAAAAGAATGCTACGTCTTCTCTTCATCTTCGATTTCCTCGGCTGCAGTCACTTCCTTCGGACAGGCACCGAACCAATTGCTTTACGTCAGCAATTTTTGAGGTTCACTCTTGTCGTTATATCCTTCGGTGATAACTTTCACTGCCACGCAGGGGATATTCTTCGGAGTTGTGAATCCAAACTCCTCTTAACTCCAGGGACCTGTTACTCTGTGTCCACTAGCAAACACATCAGTCCCTCACTGTTTGTCAACAATCTCCAAAACATAAGGAGGCAAATTATTGCACCAACAATCTCCCCCTTTTTGGACGATTGATGACAAAACAGATAATCATCGGAGTGAAGATAGATAATTGTAAAATGAATCAAACAAGAGTAGGGGTTACTTGCTCGAATATGAAATGAACTCCCCCTAAATGTATGCAGGGACGAAAGATATGAGATAGATTCTCCTACAATAATTGAAGTATATGGAGGAAATTTCAATCATTCGAGACATTTGATTCGCACTGATGAGATATAATCCATCGAGATCGTAGTGAAATCAAAGATAACTTCTGATAATAATTCCATCTGCAAGACAAATACTATGAGAGAAATGGTGCAGCAGCAGGGGTTATTAACATTACAGCACAGAAGTTAATTGAGTTTGACAACAAGGGGCATATAGACTTAAACCAGAAGTTGCAAACCCACACGAAACCAAAACAAATGAAACACCAAAAGCAAATCTATCGAGACTCGATGTAATTCTCCCCCTTTTTGTCAACAAGTGTCAAAAAGGTGACGAATAACATGAGTGAAGAAACGCAGATCTTGGATCAATCGGTGGCATCGCCAGATGAGCTGTCCGAGGTGATTTCATCTTCGGAAGTGACCGGAATAGCTTCGTCTTCAGCAGAAACAGATTTTCCTTCAAGAATAAGAGCTTGAGGCTGAGCAGACGAAGGAATAGCTAGAGTGGCCACAGGAGGAACACAAGACTGCACATTGCCTTCGGTAGGTTTCTCTGTTGGTGATGTGGCTTCAGATTCATCAAGCAATTTACGAAGCTTTAGATGAAGAAGATCAGTTGTAGGCTCACGAGCAGGTAGAGAAGGAGTCCTATCTTGAAAATCTTCGACAGTGAAGCCTTTGTCAATATAGTCATAGAGCTCTTGGAGATTGACATTCAGGAGTTGTTTCTCGGTAAAGAACTTGCGAAGCAATTTCCAGAGTCTCTTCTTATTTTCATCAGCGATCAGATGCATTATCCTCGTGCGATTGTTAATTGCATTGATCTCGGAGGCAAGATGTTCTTTCTCGCGTCTATCTTCAGCAATATGTTGCATGAGCAGCTGTTGTGTATGCAAACTGACTTCGAGTTGCGATGGAGGTTGAGGTGTAATCTTTCGGTTACGCTGAGGCAGACGAGGCCCATCAAATTGCTTGTGATAATCGCAGGAGCTTGAAGCAGGCGACTTGCCCGAAGAAATATCTTCCATAACTTGCAAAGTATCGCGAACGGGAGGAATGAAGCTTTTGTGGCTTTCCTTCACAAGATACACTGTGCGCATCGCATGATCAATAACTTTCTGTATCCATGGTGCAAACACCTTGATGCAAAATGGATATTGAGCAGAATCCTTCAGGATGTGCAGGAACATGTCTTCGACATCGAAAATGTATCGCTCGGAGATTGCGTATATCACATTGCGAAGAACATCTGATATTGACTTGTCTGGATTCATGCCAGCCATAGGACAAATGGTGTAAGAAAGCATGTGAAACAATGTCTGATTCTCGAATGTTAAATGCTCAGGACGAGGAGGACCAGAGTAGTCACGAATCTTGTCTTCATCCATAGTGCACCGAAAAACTTCATCTGAGATAACATCAATGTTATGAACGCGAATTTCAGTGTTACCATGCTCAAATCGAGGAAAATGGAAGTGCGAGACAAAATCCATTGAAGTGCACTTAATGCGTTTTCCTTCGGTCATCCATTCCATAATCCATTTAGAGCTATCATTTTCATCGCCCGAGATGTATAGTGTAGCATAGAATTGAAGAATAATTTCTCTGTTCCACGGGTGCTCGAACCCAAAGACCTTTGTGAGGCAGAAATCATCCAGATCCTGAAGCAATTGATTAAAACAGCCAATGGTTCGCATAGCAGGAATGTCCAGATATTCATGAGGAAAAATCTTCTTGCTCTCATAAAGGACCCGAGAGTAATAAATAGCCTGTTCTTTGGTCCAGAAGCGAGGTGATTCAGAAGTGCGCGGCCCATCATACGGACTGGTTTGAAAGAATTTTGGATGCGCATTCCGATTAAAAAGCGGTCCTTTTGCGCCTGCGCCAGAGGAGAACAATGGCAATTCTTCGCGAGTATATGGATATTTAAGCTCTTCTTCGGGAGAAATAACTTCATCACCGTACACAACTGAGTCAGACCGGCGGGCAGAGACAGATTTTCGCTCGGAGGGACCAACATCTGGCATCCGTGCGACTGTATCGATGGATAACTTGAGTGGAGAGGGAGCATGAGGAACAACAGATGGTGCAGCAAGGGCGCTTGGCACTCGGGCAGGTTCATCAACTTTGGGCACCGAGGCCGAAACATCCATTTGAGGAGGCTGAGACTGTTCCACAGTAACTTTTTTTTGCTCGTCGACAGATGGAGCTGGGACTTGCGGCGCTTCATGAGCTGGAGAGGCGTGGGGTTCGGAGCAAGGGATTTCACCTTCCTCCGAAACAACGTGTTGGGAGGGAATTTCAGCCCGAGCAGGGGAAGCCATAGGCACTGATTCAGTTGGCCTTGGAAAGGGAGGAGCATCTGAGTCCTTAACAAGTGGTGGCGAAGGAATAGTAGGCTCAGGAGATTTTTCTTTCTGAGACTGAGCATCTGGACGGACAGGCGATGGTTCCTTCGGAGCAGGAGGTACATTCTTCTTCGCCATTTTCTTTCTTTGCTTGATCTTTTGCTTTGCAACTTGATCAATATGGCCCTTGACCAGATCATTGTAGCCAGTGACTTTGGTTGATGTTCATCACAAATTTTCCGAACAATTTCATCGAGATCTGTGTGAAAGCGTAACCTTCGGTGGCGAAGGAGAGTCATGGCACGATTGATATCTTTATAGGAATCTTCGAGTGTGTTGATGATAAACTTGGATGAGGCAGTTTTCATTCGCTCATCAAGATCCAGTAGCTCGGCAGAGAGAGAGTTAATCTCAACTGCATCATCTCTCAGTTCTTGCACTACAGAAGTTGCTTGAGTAATAACTTTGGCAGGGATAGGCAAAGATGCCACTTCTCCATCGAAAGGGTTCTCCACAAACTTATCGAGCTGCTCCATGATGAATATGTGATCATAATAATGAGGTGCATCTGACTTGACAGAGGGAGCAGTCGGAACAGGAACAGGAACTTGCTCGGAAGGCGGCTTAGAAGCCAATGGTTGAGTCAGTGTAGGTGCAAATTTAGCAACCTTTTCCTTCGGAGCAGAGGATTGAGAAGCATCTTGCACGGTAGGCGTCTGGATTTTCTTCACTTCATGTTTGGGAATGTTTTCGCCAGGCTTCGCAGCATTTACTGGAGCATCAACTACCAAATCCTTCAAGTTGATTGCATCTGGATGAGGAGTTGTGTTCACGTGCTGTTTCATGGTGACAGTGGTAGCTGGCATTTTTCTAGCAGGCATCTTCTTCGATGGGGCCAAATTAACCCGAAGATCAGGCAGCACGATGGAAGTGGTAATGTTCACATCCTCGCTAGAGTAGCAGCAACCTCTTCTTTGGTGAGCGGAGGATCATCTTCATCCGCCGAGGAATCATCCATATTTTCTTCATCTGCTGGTACAGCCTTTTTCTTCTTCGGTGCACGCTTTCTCTTCGAAGCAGCAGCACTGGGATCATGCTTATGTTTGGTGCGACCCTCAGACATTTCTTCGGCCTTTTTCTTTTCCAGATCATCTTTGAGAAGACGAAGGTTTTCTGCTTCACGAGCTTTTTTCTTTTCAGCCCTCTCAGCTCTTTTGACGGCATTGCGCTGACGCTTAGCGAGCTCATCGGGATATGAAGCAGGAGTGCGAAGGGAAGACTCATGCGCATTTTCAGGAGGAGGTGGTCTCACTTGAGGACCATTGGGCTTGATGAGAGAAATTTCTCGGCAATCACCCCATGGTGGATGAAAAGCAAAGTTCTGAGCAAAACGAGGAGCAACGAACTCATAGTTGAACCATTTTCGCACCCAGTGGCGTCGAATCCATTGCTGTCGAGTATCTCGATCGTGTTTTGATTCGCCTGGAACTGTGTTGTACCGGTCATGAGAAATATATTCTGCTGTGCTTGTGAGAGCCTGTCTGCCACCCCTCTTCTTCTTCGGAGCAGTTTCTACTTGCTCGTCGGCATTCTGTTCGGTCCTTTTTCTCTTGCTGGTTGACAGGCTTTCCGTTGGGCCCTTAGCATTTGGAGCTTTTGATTCATCAGCAGTGCCCAATACAATATCATCTCTGTCAGGCAAGTTACGCTGAGCTAAATCCGCAACTGATTGCATTTTCCTGTGAACAGAGATAGATGCGAGGGAAAATGGGGACATGGTTACGAATGCACACAGCAAAGATTTTGAAAAAGAAATCATTTTTGATGAAGTAGATGCAGACTTTGAGAAATGTTTTGGGTGAAGGAAATGTGTAGAACGAACTAGTAGGTTCAAAGAAAATACTAGTAAGCGTGCTAAGCATTCCGTTCAGACGAGACAAAACACAAACCCTAGATCTGAAGTTTTTCGGATGCGAGGGACAACTACAAACCACATCCACAGAAGTTACCTAGCAGTAAGGATCTGAGAAATTGTAGTAAAAACAAGGCTATTTCTACCGCGGATGAACTTGAACTGGATAAACGGAAGAGCAAGTTCGTACTGCACATACCCTAACTCGGTGATGTGCAGCAGCTACGGCGGCGCGGAGACGAAGATGATCCTTGGCGGCGAGGAAGGACTTCGGCGACCTCTTTCCGGCAGTGAAGCGGCGAAGATGGTCGGCGTCGTCGAGCTCGAGGAGGAGCAGTGCCGTAGGGCTTCGTAAGGTGGCGATGGTGAGAGATGCGAAGTGAAACGAGAAAGGGGGCGGCGCTGAATATATATGCGAGGGGAAAATGACCGCACCCTGTAAATCTGATCGGATGGACGGAGTCAAGGGACGCTTTCTCTTCAACGGATAGGATAAGCTGGCAGTTGATGATGAGCATGTGGCAACCGTCATCAAAGAACGTGGTCCAGACCTGGGCGGGAAACCCCAAATTTTGGACGGCTTTCGCCAAAACAGATTAAGTTCGGACCGAAACTTTAACGTGGTCAAGGACACCAGATAAAGTTTCGTTCACAGATGAAATTTGTGCATTCATGATAGAGCAGCATAGACTGGAAGAGATAGAATAGAGGGAAAACAGGGTCCTAGGCATTTCACTCAGACGAAGAAACACAAATACCCGAAAAACAAGCTATGAGTGAAATACATTCGGACGAACACGAAAGGTTTCAAATGCAATTCAGCGAAGAGAAATTGTGGTGGCATTACCCACCGTATAAGAACTGTATGACCCCAAGCGTCGCACAATTATCGTGGCACCCGGTTAGTCTAGTTCTTTGTTAATGTATTCACTCTCAGAAAGAAAATTTCACTTTGTCGAAATTTTCAAACTCTTCGAGTGTTATGCACCCATTCCTTCAAAGATGTGGAAGTGTTGGTATGGGTGCCGAGTCTAGCTTACTACACATTTGCGGAATCTAGGATATTTAGCTCACACCGTAACGCACATAATCTTTTCTCATCGAGAGGCTTGGTGAAGATATCGGCGAGATTTTCTTCGGTATTGACATGACTAATAACAATATCTTCCCGAGCAACATGATCACGTAGGAAATGATGTCTGATCTCAATATGCTTGGTGCGAGAGTGCTGCACAGGATTATGTGCAATTTTGATCGCACTCTCATTATCGCACAATAGAGGGATCTTCTTGACCTTGATGCCATAATCCTTCAAAGTCTGCTTCATCCATAATAACTGAGTACAGCAAGCACCAGCAGTAATATATTCGGCCTCAGCCGTAGAGAGTGAGACGCAATTCTGCTTCCTTGATGACCAACATACCAATGATCTACCGAGGAAATGGCATGTCCCCGAAGTAGATTTCCTGTCAACCCGGTCACCTGCATAATCTGGGTCTGAATAGCCAATGAGGTCAAACTATGCTCCCTTAGGATACCATAAACCTAAGGTGGGGTGTGAGCCAAATATCTCAGAATACGCTTGACCGCTTGGTGATGCGATTCTTTCAGTGCATCTTGAAAACGAGCACACATACAAACACTCAACATAATATCAGGTCTAGATGCACATAGGTAAAGCAAAGAACCAATCATCGAACGATAAGCTTTATGATCGTAATCTTTACCGTACACATCTGCGTCCAGCTGGCCATTTGTTGGCATGGGAGTTTTGTAACCCTTCTGTTTGCAATCTTGCATTTTGAACTTCTTAAGACAGTCTCACAGATATTTCTCCTGAGATATGAAAATTCCATTGTCCTATTGACGAATTTGTAGTCCGAGAAAGAATTTAAGTTCACCCATCATGGACATTTGATATTTTTCGGACATCATTCGCCTGAATTCCATGCTGCAAGCATTGTTAGTACAGCCAAAAATAATATCATCCACATAAATTTGACACACGAATAGATCGCCATCAATAGCACGAGTGAAAAGAGTGGAATCAATGGATCCTGGCTTGAACCCTTTATCGAGAAAAAACCTCTTCAGAGTGTCATACCAAGCTCGAGGGGCTTGCTTTAGCCCATATAGCGCCTTTTTCAACCTGAAAACTTTGTTAGGAAACTGAGGATTTTCAAAGCCAGGTGGCTGCCTAACATATACTTCCTCATCAATTTCACCATTGAGGAAAGCACTTTTCTCATCCATTTGATAAAGCAGAATATCATTGTAATTTGCATAGGCAAGAAGAATACGAATTGCCTCAAGGCGAGCAACAGGAGCATAAGTTTCACCGAAATCGATACCTTCTACCTGTGTATACCCTTGAGAGACAAGACGTGCTTTGTTTCTCACAAGAATGCCATTTTCATCTTGCTTGTTCCGGAAAATCCATTTTGTGCCAATGATATTGTGCTTCTTAGGATTCGGTTTGTCAACCAATTCCCACACATCATTTAGTTCGAATTGCACCAACTCTTCTTGCATGGCATTCATCCAATCGGGATCATTCATAGCTTCTTCATATTTTGTAGGTTCTGTCAATGAGACAAAAGAGAAACTGCCACAGTAGTTAGCCAAACGAGTGCGAGAGCGAGTTTTGGGTCTGTAACTTGGATTCTCGAGATCTTCGAGGATTAAAGCAGCGTCAACTCGATTTGCCACTCGTGGAAGAGGATTTCCTTCTTGATGATCATTTTCATTTTCTCCAGTATCAGCGTCCGGATTGGCATTAGTATCGCCATTTTCATGTTGATTGCCATTTTGATCGGCATTTGCATTTGGGTTGCCATTTGTGTTCGGTGTTGCATTTTCTTCGGTAGTGGATTGGCGTGTACGACTAGCAATGGGAGCATCATCATCGGAAGAGTCAGGTACATTTCCTTCGACTGGCCTGACGTCCCCAATAGCCATTTACCGAATAGCATCCGAAATTGGAGGTTCGTCTATCACATTAGGCAGTTGCTCCTTTTGAGAGCCGTTAGATTCATCAAACCGCACATTTACCGTTTCCATAACTTTCCCGTGGTGAGAGTTATAGACATGATAAGTATGCGAGTTTGAGCCATAACTAAGAAGAAAACCTTCATGTGCTTTGGGTGCAAACTTAGAATTATGATTCATGTCACGAATATAGCATGGTGCACCAAAAACACGTAGATATGAAACATTCGGTTTCTTGCCAGTGATAAGCTCATAGGAAGTTTTCTTAAGGAATTTATGAAGATAAACATGATTTACAACATGGCAAGCAGTGTTAATAGCATCAGCCCAGAAACGAATGGGAGTTTTATACTCACTGAGCATTGTTCTCGCCATTTCAATGAGGGTTCTATTCTTTCGCTCAACAACTCCATTCTGTTGGGGAGTGTATGCGGCAGAGAAGTCATGAGTGATACCATTTTCATCGAGAAAATCTTCGATATGAGTATTTTTGAACTCAGTGCCATTGTCACTTCTGACATGCTTAATTCGCACATCATATTCATTCTGAGCCTTCTTAGCGAATCTTTTGAAGATGTCTTGGGTGCAGGTTTTATCTTCGAGAAAGAATACCCAAGTGTATCGAGAGAAATCATCAACAATAACCAGGCCATAATGACTGCCTCCAAAGCTTGCATAATTTTGAGGCCCGAATAAATCCATATGAAGAATTTCTAGTGGTCTTGTTGTGGTCATGACTGTTTTTGATGAATGGTGCTTCTTTGCCAATTTACCAGCTTCACACGCAGCACAAAGACGATCCTTGTCGAATTTCACATCAGGAATACCACGGAGATGATTTTTCTTCACGAGAGTCTGCAAATTTCTCATACCTGCACGACCAAGTCTTCGGTGCCACAGCCATCCTTCGGTTGCTTTTGCAAGCAAACAAGTTCGGACTGAGGGACCCTTAGAGAAATCCACAATATATAAATCACCTTTTCTATTTCCCTCGAAAACGAAGGAATTGTCATTGGCCATAAAGACGATGCATTTGGTTTTAGAAAATAGAACAAGCATGCCTAGATCACAAAACTTGCCAACTGACATGAGATTGAATCCAAGAGACTGAACAAGTAAAACATCATCAATGTTCTTGTCCTTGGATATAGCAATTTTACCTAACCCAATTACCTTTCCTTTGTTGTTGTCGCCGAAAGTAATGTACTTCTCAGATGAAGTAGTTAAGTTGGGGTCGACAAACAACGACTTGTCTCCGGTCATATGACTAGTGCATCCACTATCCATTATCCATTCGGTACACCCGGAGACATAGTCCTGCAGAGAAATTAGGCTTTCTTAACCACCCACATCATAGTAGGTGGCTTCAAAACATATGAGCGAGCAGGATATGATTTCTTTCGATAATTATGCGAATTGTAACTTGAATGCGTACGAGCATAATCAAAAGAGTATGCATTGAAATTCCTTCCTGACAAATGAGTATAGTGGTTGGGTGAGGCAAGTATGTACTCATTCCGTCGAATCTTTTCAAGGATATATCGAGCATTTTCTTCCTGCATGGTTAGTAGTCTAGTAACAGGTAAGGCTTCGATAGTTTTCCTAGGCACCCAGATTGATTCCTTTGGGGGGCCATTCCTGCTATTTGGTCCAACATAGCGAGCAATAGCCTCACCACGTTGGTTTTTGAACAACTTATAGTTGTCCAGAGAATCATCATATGAGTACTCAGGGATAGGAGATTCATATCCCGAAAGTAAAGCTGGATCGAGCGTTTTCCTCTTAGCAGGTACCCACACAGTGCGAGGATATTGATCAGGTTCCCAGTAGCAGCCATTCTCATTCAGTTTCCTTTCGAAACCGACACCTTCCTTTCTGGGATTTTTGTGAAGAATGGATTTCTTCAGAACATCACATAGGGTTTGATGCCCTTTGAGAGACTTGAACATTCCTGTCTGAAGAAGATCCTTCAACCTGGCATTTTCATCAGACATAGAACCATTTTCCTCGACAGAGGGGTTAGCATTCACAGAAGATTCAGCATTTGATTCAGCATTACTGCGTTCAAGGCATTTTAAGCAAGGAGGTACAAACACTTCAGGTTTCTCTTTGAGTTGTTGGGTGAGAAGAGAATTTTCTCTGATCAAGTCATCATGAGCCTCTCTCAGCGACTCGAGTTCCTGTTTTCGTTTCAGGTAATCATAAGTCAATCTTTGGTGGTGAGCTGAGAGAAAATCATGACGATCTGATAGTTCTTTCATTCGAGACTCGAGAGCGGAATGCTCTTCTGTCAGCGATTGATTTTTCTCCATCTCCTCAACCAACAACGCTTCAGATTTCCTGAGGGTTTTCTCAATTTTCTCGAGAGAATTTTGTTGCATATTAGCAATTTTGATCAGTTTAGCATGGTCATCCTCATCAGAAGAATATTGATCACTAGAGTGAACCTTGTGATGTTTAGAGGATACCTTTTCTTTCGAAGCTTTGGCCATTAAGCAGTAAGCAGGAGACTCGTTGTCGCTCGAATGATTCTCGAAGAAGTTCGATGCAGGAGTAGAAGCACATGCTATGCCAGCCATGCCGGAATCGGAATCCTCATCGGATTCATCAACTTCTTCTGAGTCAGATGATGCTTCTTCATCGGAATCCATCTCCTTGCCGATGTACGCCTTGGCCTTGCGAGAAGTGTTCTTGCGGTTGGATGAGGACTTGGAGGGATTCCTTGAGGAAGATCTCGACGATGACTTGGAAGAGCTATCCTTCTTCTTGAAGAACTTCTTCGTTTTCTTCTCATCATCGGAGTCGTAGCTTTTGCTCTTGCTTTTGTGTTCTGAATCAAATCTTCCACTGGCACGGATTTCAGCTTCCCAGAGAGGGCAGTCCGAGATGAAATGTCCTGGCTTTTTGCACTTGAAGCAGGTGTAATCTCTAGTAGGTTTTGATGAAGATTTGGAGCCGCCTGAGTTGCTGGATCCTTTCTTCTGAAACTGATTTTTCTTCTGAAAGCGTTGAAATCTTTTCGTGATCAATGCGAGGTCCTTGCTGATCCTCTCTGGATCATCTGAATCTTCATCGGTGTTTCCTTCTGAGGAAGAATCTGCCACAGCCTTGAGAGCATGAATTTTTTGGTGATTTTATCCATAGAGATCTCTCTTTTCTTCTTCTTGTTCTTCGTGAGTGTTTAGCCTTTCCATGATATCAGCAGAGTAGAGAACTTTGAAATCATCTCGTTCCCGAATCATCAGAACTAGAGTGTCAAACGAACTGTCAAGGGATCGGAGCAGTTTCTTCACAACTTCGTGGTCAGTGATGTCTTTGGCGCCGAGACCTTGTAGCTCGTTTGCGATGTCGCTCAGACGATCGAAGGTTTGCTGGCAGCTTTCATTTCCAATTCGCTTGAACCGATTGAACTTAGCCCGAAGTGTATCAATGCGAGCTTCTTTCTGAGTTGAAACACCCTCGTTTATCTTTTAGAGAATGTCCCACAATTCCTTTGCAGTTTCACACTGATGATAGCGAAGGAATTGAGCACGAGAGAGATGGCCACCAATTTCATCTTTGGCTTGAGCATCCATCTGAATGAGTTTCTTCTCGTGGTCAGTGGGGACCTGGGGCACTTCAACCGTGAATCCATTCTGCACCACATTCCACATATCATCATCAATAGCTCGGAGACGGATATTCATCTTCTCCTTCCAGAAGGGATAGTCCGTCCCATCAAAGATGGGAATCTTGAGGTGCGACTTGTAGCTCACTGAAGACATACTTAAACTCCAAGGTGGTTAGACCAAAATGAGCAGAGTCAAGGAGTACCTTGCTCTGATACCAATTGTAGGAACGAAGTATGTCTACCAGAGGGGGGGGGGGGTGAATGGGAGTTTTATATTTTCTTCGGAAATATCAAAACTCTCGGAACCCAGCAGCGGAATGAATGAAAACAGTAAACAGTGAGCGAAAATAAACTACCGAATGGAAACTTAAAACATGCATCGAGGTAAATCACATAACTGAAACAGATCACATGGCATCATATGAATGTAAATGAGAGTAACAGAGATGACCAGTGATGCTCGATGGCGACAAGGTATTTGGTAGACCAGTTCGCCCTTCTGCAAAAGGACTACGTCTGGTTGGAGGGGTTGTGATTTAACACAGAACATAAACTCTCTTCGCCCTTTTCTCCTCGATAATTGGTTCATCAACCAATGCCGATTACTCGTGGTAGATGCTTTAAGGCGATCTCCGAACCTTTACAGACTTCTTCTTCGAGAACCACAATTACTCTTGGTCTCTGAAGAAATTGACACCTAACCGTCTCGAGAGTTCGCAGCTCTCAAGAGTAATAGGCAGAGCATACTGGACTTAGATTCGAGTGATGCTGAACCACTATCTAATTTTTCAGCTCTGGGGTTTTCTCTCGGTGGATTTTAAACTCAAATCAATCGGAGAGGGGGTTGCTCAACAATCTTCTCAGAATCAAATGGAGCAGCCACCGGACAGCGCCGGTGCGGGGTGGCTATTTATAGCCGCAGCCTTCCCTGATGGGAAATGACCATTTTGGACATGCGGTCCAGCCAATGGCCAACCAACACGTTCACAACGGTCAGATTTGGGAGCAACGATAACATTACTTGAGGACCAAGTAATGCTAACTCCTCAGTCAGAGACAAATCTCTCGCAGCGAAGAAGATCACAGTCTCTTGCTGACAAGTATTTGCTCGGAACACAAAGAGATTTCTCTCGCGTCTTTCATAGGATTTGGGTTTAGCATCAGAGAATCAAAGCTTCGAACGCTACACCCCTCTTAATAGTACGGTGGTCCTGTGAGTCAATAAAGAGAAAAGAAACAACGAAAAGAATGCTACATCTTCTCTTCGTCATCGATTTCCTCGGCTGCAGTCACTTCCTTCGGACAGGCACCGAACCAATTGCTTTACGTCAGCAATTTTTTAGGTTCACTCTTATCGTTATATCCTTCGGTGATAACTTTCACTGCCACGCAGGGGATATTCTTCGGAGTTGTGAATCCAAACTCCTCTTAACTCCAGGGACCTGTTACTCTGTGTGCACTAGCAAACACATCAGTCCCTCACTGTTTGTCAACAATCTCCAAAACATAAGGAGGCAAATTATTGCACCAACAGTTTACAACAAGTATCATGAACACATGCATTTCTATTAATGGATATATAAGTCTTACATGGTATTTTACAAAGGTGATGGGGGCGGAAAAGCTCTATCTAAGGCAGCATGGTCTTGGAGCGGCTCCAATCCACAGGGATCTGATTGGGTTACTCTTCTAGCCCGCGAACGCTCCGGCTCCTCGCTAGTGGACGTCGGATCCTTAGGTGAACCTGGCCACATTGAAGGCCGCTGAGTACTTTTGAATGTACTCGCAAGCAAACCAAATCAACATATACACCAAGCAATGCAATCCACGGCATTCAAGCATGCAGTTGTTATTAGAGCAACATTAATTATCATGGCTTAGCCTACCTATCTAGCAATATTATTTACCATGTTATAACAGGATTATCCAGCATGATAACTACTAAAGTAAAACATATCAAGTAATAATCCATGCTCAGAATATTTCATGATCCAACCCAAATCCGAACCAAATCCAATCCAAGTCTTGCGGTCATCCGACCACTCATCTCATAGCCATCGCACGGATAACATTCACATCCCTGACATCATCTGATGTCATGCATCTGCACTGCCAGTCTGACAAACCTTACCATTCTTTGGTTCAGACTTAGCAATAACATTATATAATTTGTTCCTCCAGACTCGACACAGACCAAATAGTGTGACCTAGTACGAACTGTGTCCCATGACCGAGGATTCGGCTATTCGAATAGATTTACACTCTGCAAAGGTTGCGCACGTTACCCACACTATGGAGCTCCTGGCCTCGTGCTCCCATTCGGGTGGACCGGTGCTGCTCCAACAAAACATGTCTATTGCCCGACACTCTTACGGACCCACCGACAATCATACCCTCCCAGGGTCAAGTCCTGGGTGGCCCCTGTGTCACTCCTGACACTTGCCACCGTCGTGGCCAAACAAAACTATCCCAAACGGGGACCTGTGCACATAACCATAAACTGGGCTCACAAGATTATCGCCGCCTACCGGGCCAGGGTAGCACGCACGCATAATCCCCCCTCTTTGGTGGTACTGACAAGAGGCACGACAATAGACCAAGCTAGGGCCTTCCCATAAAGGCAAATGTGGCTGCACTGACGAGCTCGGTTCGGTGGCACTATGACACGATCCAGCCGACGGAGGAGGTTGTCATTATTAAGTCATATTCTTGTCATTGCAATAACAACGGTAATGCACAATGAAAACATAACAACCTATCTCCATATTGTTACCTACGAGTCACTAGTGAAACAATATTTAAATGGCAAGTTATCACTTTACAAGTTCTAGCTGTAAGTTACGACCATCTGAACCCTTGCATGAAACCGGCAAATAAACCAGTAGCCACTAGAACGGTCTTTACAACTCAGATCTGGGACGTTACCGGAATAACTCAACCCCGGCTCAAGACAGCTGAAAAGCAGCTCAGAGCATGAGACGGTGTTGATAAAAAGAGTGTAGTAGTTCCCTAAGACGGCCGAGGAACAACTCAGAGCATAGGGTCACGCCTACAGAAAGAAATTCAACAGCTGCCCGCGACGGCCGAAAAGCAGCTCAGAACACGGGTCAGTTGTTGAAAAGAGAACATAAAGTCGGCATCCACCCCGGACGGCCGGAAGCAGCTCAGAACACAGGCGTGGTGCTGTCACCAAAGAAAGGCAGGCAAGGGTTCATTAGCGTCACATACAGCTCACCACTACGCATACGATCATAAGCATATTAATTTAAACACGCAACACTAACACAGAGCAATGCTTTAGGGCACATATCAGATGGTCAGCTTGCCTGGGGGTGAAGGAATACTCCGGGAGAAGTGCGATCACCTCATGGAAGAATTCACCGGAAAGGTTTCTCTCTCCGGGAGGCTGGATATAGGGCAGGGGCAAAAATGGGTATTTTCAGAAAGTGTCAACATGGTGAAAGTGACATCATCGGAATGGGCTCGACTAACTGAGAACGTGGGCGTTGGATTTACCTCAATCGGAGTTATGGTCGCGGAGAAACGGCCGTTCGTTCGTTAAGCGATAAAACAGACAGTAAACTGTCCACTTTAGCTCTTAACGGGTGAACGTTCACAAAATAGCCATCTGGGCCGGCGGGGCTGGGCTGAAAGCGCATTTCAGCAGTTTACGCTTTCACCGCAGAGAAAGCGTATTTTCTGCTGAGGCCGCGGCTGAATACGCTTCTGAAGATGGAAAGTGTATTTTTAGAAATACGTTTCCACTTACAAATTGCTGGGCCCGGGATATAGAGACTGACAGACAGGGCTGGGCTAAAAGCGCATTTCAGCAGTTTACGCTTTCACCGCAGAGAAAGCGTATTTTCTGGTGAGGTCGCGGCTGAATACGTTTTGAAGCTGGAAAGAGTATTTTTAGAAATACGTTTCCACTTACAAATAGCTGGGCTTGGGATATAGAGACTGACGGGCGGGGCCCGCCTTATCTCTCCCTCTCTCTTCCCTGCTCACCTCCTTTCTCGCGACCGGAAATAGAGGCAGGAGCTGGGGCGCTTGTCCGCCGGCGTAGCCGTCGCCTCGCCGCTTCAGGAGGCCGGCCGGCGAGCGCGGGAGCCCGGCTACTCCTCGCCGCGCCTGTGGGTGGCCGCACGTTCACCGGGGACGGCCTACAGCACCGATGCCGCGGCTCGAGGCACAACGGCCGAATGGCAGCAGAGGGGCCGCGCCAGGAGGGCCTCCCCGACGGGAATGGAGATGGCGGCGGCTCCACTGGCTCCTGGGCAGCCGCGGTTGCGGAAGAGGGAGGGAGGGGATGGCCAGGGCGCTAGGGTGGATGAGGGGAATCGGGCGGCGGCTCTCGGCCATGGCGGTGAAGAGGGAGCTCCGAGGCTCGAGTGGGAAGGGAATGGGGCTCGCTGGTGATCGGGAGAGGCTCGGGCCGTGCTTAAATAGCCGCGGGGAGGGCCTCTCTACGTTGGCTGGAGCTTCAGGATGCCGATGCCGTGGCCACGCTCGGGTGGAGCACCTCCTGTCGGCACGCCCGGCCAGGGAGCTAGGGGACGAGGCGGAGCAGAGGAGCAGGCGTCGTGGGTGAGCAAGGGAGTTCAATCCCGTGAAGGAAAAAAAACAAGGAGCGAAAACCAGGGTGTTACAAACCTACCCCCCTTTAGAAAATCTCATCCTCGAGATTTCGGGGCTTACCTCCCGGCAAAGGGGGACACTTACCTGTGTGCGACTTGGATCCATCAGCTGTCTTGTCTTCGTCGATTCACTGACCTTTTAACTGCCTCTTCTGATGGCTCACGTGTTGTCTTTTCACATAGCTACCTTGAATCCTTCTCTTTCCTGTTAGACACACCTTCTATCCTGGTAGTTTGTTGTCTGGGCTTGGTGGGTAGTTCGTAGTATCAACAAATTGCTTGGTTTCCATGGCCTGGAGCTAGCTGCTTCATCCAGAGGTCTGAGCTGACACGGGATGTATCATACCCAGTGATTCCCCATGTCCCATACCATATTTCTACTTTTCTTTCGGGACTGAATGATTATTTCCATATCACCTTGTCTCCATATAGACCGTCAAACTCTGTCGATCGCTGAGGTAGCTCGGCCATATATATTCTTTGCAGTCCTTGCTATGAGCACTGAGCTGAGCATAGTTTGACTATTATTTGGCGCATCTTACGGAGCATAGCCTCTTATCTTGGTTGATGGCCCATATTTATGATGAGTATGACATGCTGGCCGCATTGTTGTGGCCGTATATGCAAGAGTCTGATAAGGATTGGCAACATCACTCTGTCTGTGAAGCTGTATCTGGTTGACCGTTACGGAGGTTGTTTATCCAAAACTTCTCTATTCCTGAGGGTTCCTGTTTGTGGAGCTGTCATGACCGGCCAACACGGCTCCTTGGTCGTATCATAACTTACTCTTGCATATCTCGTAGGGATTGCTGCGTTTATATCCTTCTTTGAAGTGTGGGGCCAATGTTTCTCTGAACACAGTCATTCCCGTGTACGAGTGGCTCGCATGAACGGATCCACTGGACTGCATGCTCACAACATATGCAGGGGTAGGATATATCCTTTCATAATCATTGTGTTCTGAGGCAGACGTGTGCCTAGACTAGTTCGTGCTTCTGACAAGATTGTTGTGGGCACGATGGCGTGTTGAAGAAGGCTGAATTCCTTATGCTCGAAGCTTTTGCCAGAGTAATGTGCCGAAGAAGGCTAGGTATCGTACCTCAGAAGCTTTCCCTCATGTGGCTTACTGTGGAAGGTTAGGTCCCTTGTGTCGGAAGCTTTCCGCGATAGCACGCTGAGGAGGATGGGAGTGCCGTACCCCAGAAGATTTTCTCGCCAAGTGGCGTAGCGAGGAATATTGGGAGTCTTGCGTCATAAGTTCTTCTCGATAGCTTGTGGAGGAAGGCTGGGTTTCTCACACCCGAATCCTATCACTATGTATGCAGTCGGATCTATGGCCGACTCGGGCGTCCTTCCGAAGTATCCAGAAGTTACCCATAGCGAAGCCAAAACTTGGTATAGGCCATACCTTGACTAAGGATACTCCGTTGATCATTCACACCGCTTGTCCTTCTGCTGGTCTAATCATTGCAACGGTTGCCGACTTCGTGTTGATGATAAATCCAGATTTATGCTGATAGTAAGCAATTGGCAGATAATTCCATTCGGTTTAGCTGAACCTCCACATATTTGAAATTCTCATTGATTCTGGGCGGCCGTGAACTCATCCATATTCCTCGCAAACCTTGTTCACAGTGCCCGGAAATTTGCATATACACCGGTGAATTCCAAAATATGCTTTGCAATTTGTATTAGCATACCAGAGTTTTGTTGTAGCTCTCGGCACCTTCACGTTCTTCCAATATGTCTTCGGTGGGTAATAAATGGCTCTTGAGTCCATTGGGAAAACACTCAGGGTTCTCCCCACTGACTAAAATAATCCTTGTATCCAGGATAAAATAATTTGTTCTTACAGATGTCCATTCTTGATAGCTCATCTGACTATTCCTTAGGTGTCATCCGTTCCGAGGCAAACTTTCTCAGGTATATTCTAGCCTTGTCTGTTGCACTCGGAGTCTACTTCTGACCCATTCTTTATCCTTGACATATCCGGTGATAATGTTCTGAATATCGGGCAGTTGGCTTGGCTTGACTCTTACTAAATTTTGGATTATTGGGTATTATCCAAGTTGTGCTTGGGTCTTCTTAGGTAGCTCTTGCGGATGGATCCAGTCGGGGCAAGAGAACGGAATCGAGAAAAGTAACAAGAACCGCGAAAAACCAAAAAGCCAATAAAGCTCAAATTTTGCGGACTTTACACATGTGGCCGAAGATTCACTAGTATAAATAAGCTAGCGCACTCGATGTGCCTCTAAGGATTTAGATGCAAAACCACACAATGCTCCTGGTAGCAATTGGTGTCAAGCTCCTACTACTTCCTTAGGGTACACCAAACTCGACGCACGACCATAGCCAAAGTAGCTTAGTTAACGATCCTAGGGTTGTTGGGGAGAGATGGAATTTATAGGCATTTCCCAAAGGAAACTGGATTTAAGGAGAGAAATGCCATGGTTAGCAAGCAAGGTAGGTATATCTGGTTCACCTAGGGTTGAGGGCTCACGGGTCGTTGCCTGGTGCGGACATTCCCACCGGAGGCAAGGGCCACGAGAGTTGGGGTCTGATGGAGCCAAAACCTATGGGGTTGCCTTACGATCAATAGTAGCCGTGCCTGTGTGGCAAAGATGGCTGAAATCCATCTGGACTTTCCACTGATCAAGAGGCAATGAAATCTGGCTAGGGTAACCTACCGCTAGCCTGGCTCTGATACCATCCGTTGTGGCGCCCCGCCTGAATACCACTGTAGCCAGACGGTCGCCGCATACACCAGCCCAGGAAATCACTCTGGCATGCGCGTTTACAACAAGTATCATGAACACAGGCATTTCTATTAATGGATATATAAGTCTTACATGATATTTTACAAAGGTGATGGCAGCGGAAAAGCTCTATCTAAGGCAGCATGGTCTTGGAGCGGCTCCAATCCACAGGGATCTGACTGGGTTACTCTTCTAGCCCGCGAACGCTCCGGCTCCTCGCTAGTGGATGTCGGATCCTTAGGTGAACCTGGCCACATTGAAGGCCGCTAAGTACTTTTGAATGTACTCACAAGCAAACCAAACCAACATATACACCAAGCAATGCAATCCATGGTATTCAAGCATGCACTTGTTATTAGAGCAACATTAATTATCATGGCTTAGCCTACCTATCTAGCAATATTAATTACCATGTTATAACAGGATTATAAAGCATGATAACTACTAAAGTAAAACATATCAAGTAATAATCCATACTCCGAATATTTCATGATCCAACCCAAATCCGAACCAAATCCAATCCAAGTCTTGCGGTCATCCGACCACACATCTCATAGCCATCGCATGGATAACATTCACATCCCTGACATCATCTGATGTCCATGCATCTGCACTGCTAGTATGACAAACCTTACATTCTTTGGTTCAAACTTAGCAATAACTTTATATAATTTGTTCCTCCAGACTCGACACAGACCAAATAGTGTGACCTAGTACGAACCGTGTCCCATGACCGAGGACGCGGCTAGTCGAATAGATTTACACTCTGCAGAGGTTGCGCATGTTACCCACACTATGGAGCTCCTGGCCTCGTGCTCCCATTCGGGTGGACCGGTGCTGATCCTACAAAACTTGTCTATTGCCCGGCAATCTTACGGCCCCACCGACAATCATACCCTCCCAGGGTCAAGTCCTGGGTGGCCCCTGTGTCACTCCTGACACCTGCCACCATCGTGGCCAAACAAAACTGTCCCAAACGGGGACCTGTGCACATAACCATAAAATGGGCTCACAGGATTATCGCCGCCTACTGGGCCAAGGTAGCACGCATGCATAATCCCCCCTCTTTGGTGGTACCGACAAGAGGCACGACAATAGACCAAGCTAGGGCCTTCCCATAAAGGCAAATGTGGCTGCACTGATGAGCTCGGTTCGGTGGCACTTTGACTCGATCCAGCCGACGGAGGAGCTTGTCATTATTAAGTCATATTCTTATCATTGCAATAACAACGGTAATGCACAATGAAAACATAACAACCTATCTCCATATTGTCACCTACGAGTCACTAGTGGAACAATATTTAAATGACAAGTTATCACTTTACAAGTTCTAGCTGTAAGTTACGACCATCTGAACCCTTGCATGAAACTGGCAAATAAACCAGTAGCCACCAGAACGGTCTTTACAACTCAGATGTGGGACATTACCGGAATAACTCAACCCCGGCTCAAGACGGCTGAAAAGCAGCTCAGAGCATGAGACGGTGTTGATAAAAAGAGTGTAGTGGTTCCCTAAGATGGCCGAGGAACAGCTCAGAGCATAGGGCCACCCCTACAGAAAGAAATTCAACAGCTACCCGCGACGGCCAAAAAGTAGCTCAGAACACGGGCCAGTTGTTGAAAAGAGAACATAAAGTCGGCATCCACCCCGGACGGCTGGAAGCAGCTCAGAACACAGGCGTGGTGCCGTCACCAAAGAAAGGCAGGCAAGGGTTCATTAGCGTCACATACAGCTCACCACTACGCATACAAGCATAACCATATTAATTTAAACACACATGAATAACACAGAGCAATGCTTTAGGGCACATATCAAATGGTCGGCTTGACTGGGGTGAAGGAATACTCCGGGAGAAGTGCGATCACCTCGCGGAAGAATTCGCCGGAAAGGTTTCTCTCTCGGAGAGGCTGGATATAGGGCAGGGGCAAAAATGGGTATTTTTAGAAAGTGTCAACATGGTGAAAGTGACATCATCGGAACGGGCTTGACGAACTGAGAACGTGGGCGTTGGAGTTAGCTCAGTCGGAGTTACGGTCGCGGAGAAACGGCCGTTCGTTCGTTAAGCGATAAAACAGACAGTAAACTGTCCATTTTAGCTCTTAACGGGTGAATTTTCACAAAATAGCCATCTCGGCCGGCGGGGCTGGGCTGAAAGCGCATTTCAGCAGTTTACGCTTTCACCGCAGAGAAAGCGTATTTTCTGCTGAGGCCGCGGCTGAATACGCTTCTGAAGCTGCAAAGCGTATTTTTAGAAATACGTTTCCACTTACAAATTGCTAGGCCCGGGATATAGAGACTGATAGGTAGGGCCCGCCTTATCTCTCTCTCTCTTCCCTGGTCCTCTCCTTTCTCGCGACCGGAAACAGAGGCAGGAGCAGGGGCGCTCGTCCGCCGGCGTAGCCGTTGCCTCGCCGCTTCAGGAGGCCGGCCGACAAGCGCAGGAGCTCGGCTACTCCTTGCCGCGCCCGTGGGTGGCCGCACGGTCATCGGGATGGCCTACAGCGCCGATCCCGCGGCTCGAGGCACGACGGCCGAACGGCAGCAGAGGGGCTGCGCCGGCAGGGCCTCCCCGACGGGAATGGAGATGGCGGTGGCTCCACTAGCTCCTGAGCAGTCGCGGTTGCGAAAGAGGGAGGGAGGGGATGGCCAGGGCGCTGGGGTGGACGAGGGGAATCGGGCAGCGGCTCTCGGCCATGGCGGTGAAGAGGGAGCTCCGAGGCTCGAGTGGGAAGGGAATGGGGCTCGCTGGTGATCGGGAGAGGCTCGGGCCGTGCTTAAATAGCCGCGGGGAGGGCCTCTCGACGTTGGCCGGAGCTTCGAGATGCCAATGCTGTGGCCGCGCTCGGCTGGAGCACCTCCTGTCGGCACGCCCAGCCAGGGAGCTAGGGGACGAGGCGGAGCACAGGAGCAGGCGATGTGGGCGAGCAAGGGAAGCTGGCTGCGAGCTGGGGACAGCCAGAGGGGACCGGACGGCGACTCTTGCCACAGTTCGCGCTGGCTGCCGACTAAAGTCGTGGTCACCACCGGCACCACGCGTCCAAGGCATCGTAGCGACCTCAAATCATGTCAACTAGATAGATCAGAGGTCAGTGAGTTGACCCATCGTGGTTTGGATGCAAGTGACAGCAAGGGTTGACAGATGTGAGCTGACTTAGGTTCTGCACAGAAACTTGGCTGGTCCTTTTTGAATAAATGGCTGGAGGGATGGAGCTAAATCTTTGTCATACTGAATTGTGGTAGAAAGGAGTAGGTCCTAGCAAAATTTGAAGTCATTTGGACCAGTTTTGCATGCACTTCCTTTGCAATGCTAAATTTGGTCCAGAAACTGAACTATGATGTTGTGCTCAAATGGCTCTATGGAATGAGCTGAATTTTGGTGTAGGGAGGTTATTTGGATGCATGGAGGTACTGGAAAAATTTCAGCTCATTTGGAAATGCCCAAGTGGTACTTCCTTCACAAAGCTTTCTGCTGGACAGAAGCTAGATGGAATTTTTGGGAGAAACTGGCTAAATAAAATGATGGGAATTTTTGCATGCTCACATCATATAGGGAATGTGAGGTCCTGGATTAATTTCAAGAATTTTGAAGAAATATAAAATATAGTTGCTTCACAACCTCAAAATAAGTGCAGAAACAAGAATTGAATGATGTGCTCAAAATTTGAATTGTGGAACTTGGATTCTTGGTGGAAATGGTGAATATATGGATAGGAGAAGCTCCACAAATTATTTGGGATTTTGCCTAGCTACCAAAATGGTAGTTCCTTTGGAACGTGCCCAAAATGCAATATTGGCTTAAAATAGGAAAATGCAATTTCCTTTATTTAATTATGGCAAATATTTTTATTGGAGCTCAATATGATCACAAAGAGTATCGCCACAAGTTTTCATGAACTTTGGAGATGGATAGATATTTTCCTAGATTTAATTCCTTTAAATGGCAGAAAAAGGAATTAATTTTAAATGTAAAATATTGCAAATGACTTGGCAATATTTTTACATATCCAGGGTTTATAGATGTGGGAGAGTCTCTGGAAAAAGTTTGGGAGGCCATAGATCAAGGAAAATTGAGGTTCCTTTGTAACAAAAAGAATTAGGGTTTCCCCTTCCGGTAACTCGGAGGGTAGGGTTTCGGTGGCAAAATCTTGAGAATACATCTTGGGTGGCAAGGTTGGACTGGAGAAAATCCCTTGATGGAGAGGAAAGGCAAGGCTAAATGACCATCTTTATATACCCAAGAGTGAGAGAAAATCCGATAACATTGAAAAAAAGACGGGAGTTCAATCCCGCGAAGGAAAAAAAACAAGGAGCGAAAACCAGGGTGTTACACAACGCCTATCACAAGAAACAGAAGAATTTCCGGCGCCGTTGCCAGGGAGACTTCATCAAACAAACAAAGGTCCCTTCACATACATTTATCATTTACTTGTTCTACTTTTTATTTGCCCTCTCTTTTTCATCTCCCTCTACTTCTCTAAACAAATCCCAAAATACCAAAAATATCTTGTGTGCTTTCCTTGCTTGTTGCTATGGCAAGCTCTCTGCCTGAAGTTCCCCTCTCTCCGTACCTAGGGGAGGTTTCTGAGATCTTGAACTTTAAATAATCAAGTGATCAGTCTTTAAAAGATGCTTGGGATAGGCTACTAGAAATGCAAGCGAGAGCTAATCCCAAATGCCATGTCAAAATATTACTTAAAAGCTTTTATGTTGGCTTATCCCTCTATCATAGACATGTATTGGATTTAATATCTGAGGGAGGTTTAATTGGAAACAATGCCTTATTCTTATGAGAAAATGAGAAATTGTTAGGACAACCCAAGATAGAAATTATTGAACCCTCCGCTTTGGTAAACCTACGATAGACTGAATTAATTAGAGAAACTAAATCTAGTATGGAGGCTCATCTTAAGGGGTTGTACAATCTTTATAATAAAGTGAACAGTAACATAGTAATACAAAATTAGAAGTACAATGCAGTGGAGCAAAAATTTGAGAATATTGGCATCCTGAAAACTGAAATAGAAACTATTAATGGGAAACTTGATCACTTGATTTACTTCATCAATGAGGGCAAGGATAGTAAGTTGGGAAAAAGAAGATTGGAAATAGCACTGAACCCGTGAAAGAGATTGTTGGCCACGCTTCCGAGAATGATAACACTTGAAACTATGCATTATGCCTAGCTAAGGGCATTAAACAATAGCGCTTGTTGGGAGGCAACCCAATAGTTATCTTTATTCTTTAATTTTATTTTCTTGAGTTAACATGATTATTGCTACTGTAATTATTATGTTTTTATCTTTTAATTAGTGTTTGTGCCAAGTAAAGCCTTTGGGATGATTTGAATGATAGTAAAGTTGATTCTGTGCAGAAACACAAAGTTTTGCGCCTAGTGCTGCAATTTACGTTCTGTACTGGAACATGATAAAATTCTGAAATTTTTACACACAATTGGGTTACAAATTTTGTACCCGTCCAAGTGGCGTGTCAACGGAATTGAAGGTAGCTAGGCCAGCGGTGCAGGATCCCTTGCCGGCATTGCTCCTCAGCGTGACACCTAACGGAGCATTTATTGCTTTTGTCCTAATCCATCTATATTAGGTATGATAGCACTATTGCTATCACTTCATTATGTAATTAAGGTTCTACCACTGTGGTAGCCCCTTTCATCTATAAAAGGAGGCCCATGGCTGTACAAGGGTCGACACCCTGCTCAATTGCACTAAGTAGCTGAAGCTCCAAGCTCCTTGCCGGCAAGGCTACGCTCTCTTGTAAATTGAGCATTTCCACCAATAATCCACCAAAGCAGGAGTAGGGTATTACGCCTCACGGCGGCCCGAACCTAGGTAAATCCTTGTGTGCTTGCTGCTGGATCTGCTCTTTGCCTTCTGTGATCTGCCTAGTCGAACCGCAAAGGGACCTCGTTGGTCCCAAAGATTGTCGTACTTCGACATCTTTTCTAATTTTTCTGAATTTTTGAAGTTACAAAAGTATGGATAAATATTTTGTCATTACGTACTATTCTGTTTTAGACAGACTCTATTTTTATTTCATAGTTTGCTTATTTTGATGATGCTATGGATTCTATCGGGGGATATAAGTCATGGAGAAGTTAGAATACAGTAGGTATTATGCAAGGGCAATTATGAATCTATTTATAATAGTACCTAAAGTGGATGATTGATTTATTATACTAACGGATCTCACAAAGTTTTTGTTGAGTTTTGTGTGCTGAAGTTTTCAAGTTTTGGGTGAGATCACGATGGGTGAAGGAATAAGGAGCGGCAAGGCCCTAAGCTTGGGGATGCCCAAGGCACCCTAAGGTAATATTCAAGTAAGATCCAAGTGTCTAAGCTTGGGGATGCCCCGGATGGCATCCCCTCTTTCGTCTCCAATCTATCGGTACGTTACTCGGAGCTATATTTTTATTCATGACATGATATGTGTTTTGCCTGGAGCTATAGTTTTACTCGGAGCTATAGTTTTATTTTGTTTGCTTGTTTTTCACAATCATTGTTTGCTGGACACACCTTTCGAGAGAGACACGTATTCATCATGATTTGTTAGAATGATCTTTATGCTTCACTTATATCTTTTGAGTTAAGGCAGTTGCTCTAGTGCTTCACTTATATCCTTAGAGCACGGCGGTAGTTATATTTTATAGAAATCCTTTGCACTCTCATGCTTCACTTATATCTTTTTGAGAGTTAAATAAGAAGTGGTAATTTGCACGAGCTATATGTTTAGTCTAAAAATGATAGGTATGCAAGAGTGGTATAATAAAAACTTTCATGTAGATCACTGAATATGAAGCATGTGATTTAAATGATATTGATGTAGTAATATGAAAGAGTATTAGTTCATGATCATTGGTTTGTAGGAATATCTATATTAAAGCTTGTTATGTTCTACTCATTTAAGTGTCGGTCATGGCATGACGGGGATGTTGGAGCATACTTATTCCTCATTGAAATCCTTTGTGTTGTTCGAATCGAGGGCACGCGATGGTTAACTCCTCCCAACCTCCTCCTAGGGGCATGCAAGTAGTACTTTGCTTCGAGGGCTAATAGGCTTCACAATAAGTATATGAGTTCTTTATGACTAATGTGAGTTCATGGACTATTTACAGCACTCCACCTATCCATATTTTGCTAGCCTCTTCGGTACCGTGCATTGCCCGTTCTCACCTCGAGGATTTGGTGCAAACTTCGCCGATGCATCCAAACCCCATGATATGACACGCTCTATCACACATAAGCCTTATTATATCTTTCCTCAAAACAGCCACCATACCTACCTATCATGGCATTTCCATATCCATTCCGAGATATATTGCCATGCAACTTCCATGGTTATTATTCACATGACTTGTGTGTTCATTGTCATATTGCTTTGCATGATCATATAGAGCTAACATGATATTTGTGGCAAAGCCACCGTTCATCATTGTAATACATGTTACGCTAGATCATTGTACATCCTGGTACACTGCCAGAGGCATTCATATGTGGTCATATCTTTCAGTTTATCGAGTTGTAAGTAAATAAAAGTGTGATGATCATCATTATTAGAGTATTGTCCCAGTGCAATAAAGAATGATGGAGACTAATGAGTCCTCGAAAAAGTGGGGATGAGGTTCATGATATTGTTCTAAAAAAAGAAAAAAACAAGAAAAGAAAAAAATGGGAGAAAAAGAGAGAAGGGGCAATGCTACTATCCTTTTACCACACTTGTGCTTCAAAGTAGCACCATGTTCTTCATATCGAGAGTATCCGTGATTTGTCACTTTCATATACTAGTGGGAATTTTATACATTATAGAACTTGGCTTGTATATTCTAATGACAGGCTTCCTCAAATGCCCGAGGTCTTCATGAGCAAGCAAGTTGAATGCACACCCACTTAGTTTCAGTAGCGAGCTTTCATACACTTACAGCTCTAGCGCATTCGTTGCATGGCAATCCCTACTCCTCGCATTAATATCGATTGTAAGGCCTCTCCATTGCCTAACGATCAGCCGCGTTGATGCGAGACTTTCTTAGTTTTTGTCTTCTCTTATAAACCCCCCCCCCATCATCATTCTCTTTTCCACCCGTGGTGCTAAGTCCATGTCTCTCGCTCATATATTGAGTGACGTTAAAAATGCTGAAGCGAGAAAAAGTATGATGCAATTGCTTGGTTTGGCACCGGGGTGCTCATGATTTGTACTTATGTTAGGAAGACGGAGTCATGCCATGCTTACATAATTCAATGAGTAGGGGCAACATTCGTTTAGCATCATATATTTTGAATAGTAATGATTATTTTCTAGTATTCATGGATATTATTATGTTGATATCTATGACATCATCATTTCTCAACATTCATACCTAAAGAGATTACATGATTAAGACATAATAGCTAGCATTCAACATCAAAAACTCTGTTTTTATCATTTACCTACTCGAGGACGATTAGGAATTAAGCTTGGGGATGCTGATACGTCTCCAATGTATCTATAATTTTTTATTGTTTCATGCTATTATTTATCAATATTGTATGCTTTATACGCAATTTCATATCATTTTTGGGAACTAACCTATTAACTTAGTGCCCAGTGCCAGTTTCTGTTTTTGCCTATTTTATTGTTTTGCAGGAAAACCATACCAAATGAAGTCCAAACACGATGAAACTTTACGATAATTTTTTCTAGGCCAGAAGAGACCCTAGAAGCTTCGGGGGAGGCCAGAAGCTCTACGACAGAGCCACAAGCTCACACGGTGCTCCCCAGGGGGGCGCGTCACTTGTGGGCCCTTCGTAGCTCCGTTTGACCTAATTCCAGCGCTATAAATTCCCTAAAATCCAGAAACCCCCAGTGCGAGAGTCGAAATAATTTTATCGCCGCCGCAAACCTCTATTCTTCCGTGATCCCATCTGGAGGCCTCCGCCGGTACTCTGCCGGAGGGGGGAATCAATCACGGAGGCCATCTTCATCAACCTTGTTGCCTCCATGATGATGCGTGAGTAGCTATATGGCTCTCTCTCTCTCTCTCTCTCTCTCTCTCTCTCTCTCTCTCTCTCTTTGATCTTCAATGCAATGTTCTCTTCGGAGATCGATTCGATGTAATCTTTTTGCGGTGCGTTTGTTGCAATCCGATGAATTGTGGGTTTATGATAAGATTATTCATTGAAAGTAATTGAGTCTTTTGTGAACTTTATTATGTGTGATTGTTATAGCTTTGTATTTCTCTCCAATCTATCTGTCTAGTTGGACAATTAGATTGATTTATCTTCAGCGGGAGAGGTGCTTTGTGGTAGGTTCAATCTTGCCGTGTTCTCACCCAGTGACAGAAGGGATAGTGAGGCACGTATTTGTATTGTTGCTAATAAGGGTAAAATGATGGGGTTCGATCATATTGATTGGTCTTACTTTGTCTACATTATGTCATCATGCTCCATGCATTACTCTGTTTGTTATGAACTTAATACCTTAAGATGCATGCTGGATAGCGGTCGAGGGGTGGAGTAATAGTAGTAGATGGAGAATCGTTTCGGTCTCCTTGTCACGGACGTAATGCCTATGTACTGATCATGCCATGAATAACATCATAACTTTGCGCTTTTCTATCAATTACCCAATAGTAATTTAATCCACCGTTGCTGTGCTCATGAGAGAGATGCCTCTAGTGGAAGCTATGGCCCCCGGGTTCATTCACATCATATTACTAAAACCCTAATTTCCTTGCTGCAATTTATTTACCTTTTATTTTGTATTCCAATTTATCTATCTACCACTATCAGAATTAATCCTTGCAATTAACGAGTACAAGGGGATTGACAACCCTCTTGCCCGCATTGGTTACAAGTATTTGTTTGTTTGTGTGTGCAGGTACTGCAGACAGTTGTTTGCGTGAATCTCCTATTGGTTCAATAAACCTTGGTTCTTAGCCGAGCGAAATACTTTCTGCTACTATACTACATCACCCTTCCTCTTTGGGGAAATCCCAACGCCTATCACAAGTAGCAGAGCCGCCGCCACCTCTTGTTCTTCATTGGGAGGCCTGATCTGGAGTTCGTTCGGGGCTCCGGAGAGGGGAATTCATCGTCGCCGTCATCAACAACCCTTCTTCATCAATACCTCATGATGCTCACCTCCGGGAGTGAGTAATTTCATCATAGGCATTCTGGAGGTAGATGGAGACGGATGAGATTCGTCATGTAATCGAGTCAATTTGTTACGGCTTGATCCCTAGTATCCACTATGTTTTGCGATTGATGTTGTTATGACTTTCCTATGCTTAATGCTTGTCACTAGGGCCCGAGTGCCATGATTTCAGATCTAAACCTATCATGTTTCCATGAATATATTTGAGTTCTTGATCCTATCTACAAGTTATATGCACCTGTTATTGTTCTGATCTATAGACCCCAAGGTGACAATAATTGGGATTCTCTCCGAGGATGACTGTAATTTGAGGAGTTCATGTATTCACTATGTGTTATTGCTTTGTTCCGGTTCTCTATTAAAAGGAGTGCCTTCATTACCCTTAGTTTCCATTAGGACCTCGCTACCATGGGAGGGTAGGACAAAAGATTTTATGCAAATTCTTATTATAAGCACGTGTGACTATATACCTACATATGATTGATGAATTGGAGCTATTGTGTATCGCTCTAGGTTGTGACTATCACATGATGAATGTCATCCAAATATCCATCGTTACTCCATGCCTACACTTTGCTCATATTGTCTTTGCTAAGTTACTAGTATTGCTGCTACTGTTCCAACTGCTACAAAACTGCCACTGTTACCGTTACTATTACTATTGCTACTGTTACTACTGCTATCAAAACTATCATATTACTGTGCTACTAATATTTTGCCGTAGAGAAACAACTTCTCAGGTGTGGTTGAATTGATAACTCAACTGCTAAGGCTTATAAATATTCTTTGGATCCCCTTGTGTCGAATCAATAAATTTGGGTGAAATACTACCCTCGAAGACTGTCACGATCCCCTATACTTGTGGGTCAACAGTGTGCTCCCACTAAAATCAATATCTCTCATAATTGATTACTAGTGATTCAAGATCCATGACTCACTATCCATTGATGTGACATCACTGATGAACAACAACGAGACCAGTAGGTCAACAGACCAATCATATCTCCATATGACTTGTTCATCTTTTGATGGGTGTGTTGCGAGTTCAAGACGTTCTTACTCTCTCGTCAAGACAACCAAATGTACTTGCAGCACTAAAATCAAGGTGCAGGAAAAGGGATTAACATCACATGCAATTAATAATTTTAGTGACATGGTATAGCCTTTTTAAGATGAAGTAGTCTGCATCATCTCCGCGATCTTCTTCACCCTTTTTCCACGCCATAGAACTCCTTCTCCGCGTCCGGCTTTTGCGTCGAGGTCCACCAATGCAAAATATTTTCTTGTTCAGTATCACCGAGGTTGTCATGTAGGTCAACAAATAAAACAAAAGACAATCATATGGCTCCAGCCATCATGCCGTACCATGACTCACAGGTCAACAAAAATATTAAAACATATTGCATCTCATACAAACATATTGAATAAACGAAGGCTTATACCACATCACATGCGAACCTCCTGCAAAAACAAGTTAGACGCCTCTAATCGCTTTTGCTAATTACCATGGCTGCTACGGTTAAGTTGGCAAAATATTACTTTTCCTACACAACCATAAGCATGACACATCACATTGCTTGTTTAAGTTGTGCGGTGTATGAAACATGAGACCTAATTAAAAATGTCGAGCCCCATACTAAACTTCATCATTGCGTGTGACCCCCGTGTAGATAATAATCTACATTGCCTTTCTGCATTCCCAAAGTTTTTCTTTCTCAACTATAAACGAACCCAAAGTATGTGAAGCTTAGCTATGGATGCCAGACCTTAGCAAGCCAAACCTTTGTAGCAAAATTCATCCATGCTGTCAAGATCAAAACCTCGTGAAATTAGAGGGGTTACAACATGATCGTCCAGCAATTAGAACTTTTTCATCACTCCACACATACGTGCAATGCCGCATATCACCATATGCTCTAATCGTACCTGCATCTACTCATAGATTTGCTCTGATGCCATCATAAGGGAACGTGCTACGCAACAAAAAATTTATGCTACACGATCACACCCAGGAAGATATGAAGATGGAGGTAATGGTCAAACTCACCGACGAGCAGAGTAGCAAAAGCAGTGACAAGTCGGTGCACCATGGCGATTTCTCGCAACTAGGTTACACCTCCCAGCCGCGAGAAAGTTCTCCGAGACGAGAGTTGAAATAGACGACCCCTCTGAGGTATCCACGTGTTCCAAAGTAGTAGTCCGGTAGAGCTTTTACGTCCAGGAAGAAGAAGTGCGAGAAAACTAGAGAGAGAAAAAAAAACCTAGCGACGCTTCTCATCTAATTAGGAGTCTAATTCTTTTAGACCAATTAGACCAAGATTAGAGCCTGTCTAATTAGGAACCTAAACAATTGGGCCAATTAGACAAGGAGAGCGTGGAGCTATGTGGGAGAGATCTCTTTGGATTGGCGTGTCTCTAGAGGGAGCCCTCCACATATATATATATATATATACGTGGAGGAGGAAGAGGGGGCGCTCCAAGAGGGGGAGTGCTCACTACAAAAAAAAGACACTTTCGTGACATTATGGCCCGAATGAAAACTTTTTTTGTCATGGATGTGAAACTTCCATGACAATAACTATGACAAAAACACGTATCATCATAGATGTGGTGGGCTCCTACTTCTATAACAAAAAATTATGACAGAAAATGGGCTTTTCATCCTGGGTAGGCCGAAGGTGCACCTGCATGACATTCTTTGGGCCGTCCATGACATAAAAATCATGGTAGAAGTGAGGGCGAGGAAATTTTTGGGGAGTACCCGGTATACGGTGGGTGGTCGGGCCGAGTGATGCAATGGTTTGCGCATTTCTCTCGTACGCGCGCATGTGCGAGCCATTCACTAACTGAACCCGAGCAAGGCGTTCGCTTACTGAACCCGAGCGATCGATCGATCCCTCGCACTATGTACGTACTGAACATGAGCGATCAATCCCTCACACTACATACTGAACATGAGCGATCGATCCCTTCACAGCAAACTGAACCCAAGCGATTCCTTCGCTGCTAACTGAAGCCGATCGATCCCTTCACTGCTAATTGAACTCGAGCGATCGATCCCTTCACTGCTGCTTACTGAAGCCGATCGATCGATGCGTTGCATCGAGCCCCCGCACGAGACGTGAGTTGACCTATAGCCGGTTGGGTTGCCTCTTGATGAACAGTGCATGTTGCTGCCGCACGCGCGATATGTAGATGGAGTTGAGACTTGCATCGATCGATCGCTTTGCACGAGACGTGGTGAGTTGACCTAGTCGGTTTTGGTTGGCTGTGGATGAACAGTTCCTGTTGTTGCCGCCCGCTCGTACGCCCCACCCCAACCGGTGGGGGTTGGATGAACAGGACCCCGTGGTAGTAGGCAGTTGGCACTGGATAAACAGGACGCCGAGGAGGCCGTGCCGCTGTACACCACACCCAAGCTGGTTGGGGGTGGATGAACAAGACCCCGTGGAGGCAGTAGGCAGTTGCGGACGAACAGTAGCCCGTGGAGGCACGGTTGGAAATAGACGATGGATGAACAGTAGCCCGTGGAGTCCCGTTTTGCGGTACGCCACACCCCTCCCGATGAACATGACCCCGTTTCGACCGTAGGCGGTTGAAGAGAAGTTCGTTTCCTTCGTTTTGCGGTATGCCAGACCCCTCCCAATGAATAGGACCCCGTTTCGACCGTAGGCGATTGAACAGAAGTTCGTTTCCTCCGTTTTGCGCTACGGCGGACCCCCGGCCGGTAGGGGGTCGATGAACAGGACCCTGTTTCGGCTGTTCCGTCCAAGCCGGTTGGCTCCCGATGACCAGGACTCATTCTGATCCAGTCACTTGGCTCCGGATGAACAAGACATTGTTTCCTCCATTCCGACCCAGCCGGTTGGCTGCTGATGAACAGGACGCCATTGCTGCCGTCCAATGCAGCCGTCCGTTGCCTCTCCATGTACACGAGCCCTAGCCATACATATGCATGAGTACATGTTCGAGACCCCGCCCGTATGTATGTACGTGGCTGTATCTTTTGCAGCGTGGCTATACGTACGTGTGCACGATTTAGACGGGACTGCCTGACATGCTACGTCGGGGGCTCTACTATGACATGTGCCACTCCTTACTCAGCCAAGGTTCATCATTGTAGAGAGACCGATCGACCAGTATGTACGTACATGTTTGCGACCAGACAGATAACGCTATGTACGCTTTGACCTGGTGGGTCCCAGCTATCAGGGGGGATAAGGAGGCACTTCCTTGCATGCAAAGATGTAGCTGGTGGGTCCCAGCTGTCAGGGGGAGGAATCAATTTTTTGCATGTAATAAGTCGGCACTTCCTTGCGTGCGAACATGTAGCTGGTGGGTCCCAGCTATCACCCTCTCCACTACAGTCCTCTTTCGATGGCTGTCGTTCATTGACCACATTGACCAGGCCATGTCGAGAACACCAAGGTGGTGGACGACGGTGAGGCCTAGGAAGGGAATGACCCAAAGCCGAGGAAGACGCGGCAGTGGAGTCTCACGCGGAGGGGAGTATGAGGGTTGACTGGCTCGGCTGCCGGGTGAGGCTGTCTTCACCCGAGAATAACAGGAGGTGCGGGGGTTGGAGGGATGGCCTTGCCGGCGATGCTGTAGCGCCTTGCAGCGAGGCGTGTGAGGCAGCGCCGCTGGCCGACGGAGGCGCGGGAGCAGACGGTCCCGCCGGTGCTGGAGGAAGAAGACGAGAGATTGAAGAAGCACGTCGGTCGTTGGATGTAAATCCAATGGGTACGGCTATCCGAATCGTTTCTTGACTGAGTTATTTTTTAGGGGAGTTTTTTAGTGGTTTGGGGGAGTTTGTTGACTTTTTTTCGAGAATCAGGGAGTTTGTTGACCGAGTGGACAATGCCTTGCCTAGGCTTTAACCTCGTGGGCCAAAAATGTCAGCTTCAAAATCTGTGGCGGACACGCAGCTTTTTTTTTCGAAATACAACCATTTGCTGGGCTGGGTGAAAAAATAATGTTGCGTACACGTAGGCCATTAATTGTTTTTCTTAGAATTTACAACCCCATTTGCTTTTTTTTCGGAAAAGACGCATTTGCTGGGTTGCGTGAAAAATAATGTTGGGCTGCACAGAGCAATGTTAAAAAATAAACCTAGTCTAGGAATTTTATTATGAAGGTATATAATTTGCGTGTGAGTTGCGACGAAAGCATAAACATTCTAGTAGATTGAGACGTAATTGCACGTCTATTGTTACATTGGTCCGTAAAATCTTAACACGTTTGTGTACGCAATCAGCATGTTACCTACCAACTTATAATGATAAACAATTATTTTGTAAGAACATATTGATTTACCTTCAGAGTCCTTGGCTGGTTGATTTTGATAGCTCCGGAGCGATAAACTTCTTCGATGATATATGGCCCTTCCAGACGGTGTCCTGGACTACGGGGTGCTAACCTAGTCGTCCCATAGTCCTCGGCTGGGCCTAGGGGCCCTCACTCTCCTTTTTTTTGAGCATGAACTGACAGTAGGCTTCGCCTACTGACTTTATATTAACACCAAGATGTATACATGTTTTTACATGGTGGTATTACAAGCTGGTGTCTCTAGCCCCCTAAGCCAGTCCAGGAGGTCGGCAAGAGGCAACGAGACACAAAGGGGGCAAGCTAAGTGCTAGATTACCGAGTTGGAGAGGCTCTCCACAAAATGGACTAGAGAGGGTTTAACCCTGTGAGCTAGTAAGGCGAAGTCCTTCTTGAATCTCTCTCTCCATGCTTCATGGGTGGGGGGGTATCTTTTTGAATATTTTCCCATTGCACTCTTTCCAGATGCTCCATGCCGAAGTTATAAATATTTCCATGAACATTGGGCCAGTCCACCCTCTTTTCCCCATGTGAAGTAGGTGCAGCCGGGATCCATTCAGATTAGGGGAGCCAAACCGAACCCCCAACTTTTCCCAGCATCTCTCACTAAAGGCGCAGGTGAAGAACAGATGTTCTACTGTTTCCTCATCTCCACTTCCACATAGCACACAACAAGCATCACTGTTTATGTTGAAGTGTCTTTGGCAAAGAATGTTTTTGGTATTGATCCTGTCTGCAAGCAGTAACCATGCGAAGACCTTTAATTTCATGGTGCCCTCACTCTCCTTCAGATGGACTCTGGAAACTACACACCTAGACGTGATCAAGACTGCGCCTACCAAAGACTTGGCGTATACTCCAAGACATCTCTTGCCGCCTCCATACGCGTCCCTAGATACCGACCATGTAACCCTAGATGCCCTACCTAGCGTGTATATAAGCCAGGGGGTTTAGCCCGTAGAGGGGACCGAATCACAATTACCATTCACCTAGCCTTAGGGTTAGATCTCTTCTTACAATCTTGAGGTAGATCAAGCTTGTACTCGATACTTCATCATCAATATAATCACAGTAGGACGTAGGGTATTACCTCTTCGAGAGGGCCAGAACCTGGGTAACTACTATCTCCTTCATTCCTGTTACCACCGATCCGAGATCCACAACTCGGGACCCCCTACCCTGAGGTCTGCCAGTTTTACCACCGACACTGGTGTTTTCATTGAGAGTTCCGCTGTGAGATCAACAAAAAGATCGATGGCTCATTTGCAGATCAACTGCGGCACCGGATATGAGGACATCTTCGTCCCCGGCCAACTCTTCGTTTTCGGTAGCATGGTCTTTTGCGCCGACTCCGCGGACCGTCTGGCTCCCGTTGAGAATTACACTCCGGGTCATGTCCTGACTTTCGGAAGCTTGGAGTACACCGTAGATTCCCACGGTGAACTCGTCCTTTTAGGCTGGACGCCAGGCTGGATCAAGGGCTTATCAGACATCGGGGGCTCGACCTCGGAATCGATCTCCCTCAAGGATGTCGGGCCAAGCCCCCTGGCCCCATAGGATCTTGCAGAGGAATCAATTACCCCCACCTTGGGCGACCTCGTCCCGGCATCAAGCCGCGACGTTGGTTCGGACCCGGCTTCGGATGCTACGTCGGGTACCAGATCTGGAATCAACTCCGGCCCCTCATGAGGCTGAGGACGCGTCAAGCGACCCACGAATCGTACTTTGGGTCAGCCCGGTGTATAGCCAGGCCATGAATCCCGAGGAATTATGTCACCTAAATGAGATGCTTGATCATATCCAGAGCTTATCAATCTTGAATAGTCAGACCTCGGTCCATGACAAGATCAGACTTAAAGCCGACGATCGGCAGATTTATGTCCCACCCACCACCCACCTAGTGGCCGCGGTCGACGATTTAACCGATGTGTTAGACTATGATGAGGCTACCAACATGGATGAAGATGTCGACAGATCTACAGAAACCACTACGCCAATGGTCAACACTGGCAAGTGGACGGCAACATCTACCTATGACGTATATATGGTAGATACTCCTAAGAACCCGTCAAGACATCAGCGAAGGCGCGAGAGAGATGCCAATGGGGACCCCAGCGGGCACGACGCCACCGCCACCAACGTCGTCGCGGCAGCAGATGAGGCTAACAACCCGGGAGAGGATTTCCAAGCATCCCCAGGGCAGCCATGTAGCCTTGCAAGAATCCCTGAGGATGACCACAATGACCTCTTTGAAGGGACAGACGACAATTACTTACCTCAATCTGAGGAGGATGAGAGCCAGGCCACCGAGGACTTTATAGTCCCCGAGGACCCCTTCGAGCAAGAACGGTTCCGACGACGCCTCGTGGCCACTGCCCGAAGCATGAAACGGAAGCAGCAGCAACTGCAAGCCAATCAAGACGCACTGAATGACAAGTGGGTCGAGATACTCTCGGCCGAGCAAGACCTCGAAGAACGGTGCCGTAGAACGCCTAAATCTTACCCGCGCAGGCGTTTGCTACCCGAGTTCGACGAAGAACTAACCGACGACGTATTCTTAACATGCGGACGGGCTAACGAACCTGACCGACCCCCTAGAGGGCGCGACAGGCCAGTACGGGAAAATTTCTAGACCCAAACGATGACACGCCATAATGGCAAGGATTCCGTTGATCTCTTTGAGCCTTACGACGCACGACGCCAGATAGAGGCGAACCGGGCGCCCCCACGGTCCATCTACGGATCAAGAGGGCATGCGCCAGCCGGGCTCGACGGCTATGATGCCTGGATGGACAGGAACAACCGAGCTCGGGACCAAGCTTACACACGGATATCTCCCGATGTCCAACACGAGACTGCTCGATTCTGAGGTCGCGCTCACCCGATATGTTTTACAGACAGGGTAATGGAACATCAGTTGCCTGATGGGTTTAAGCCCATCAACATCGAGTCATACGATGGCACTATTGACCCAGCGGTATGGATCGAAGATTTCCTTCTCCATATCCACATGGCCAATGGAGACGATCTCCATGCTATCAAATACTTGCCGCTCAAACTAAAGGGGCCGACGAGGCATTGGCTGAACAACCTGCCTCCTCATTCCATCGGGAGCTGGGAAGCACTCGAGGATGCCTTCAGGGCAAACTTGCAGGGCACTTATGTCCGACCTCCTGATGCCGATGACCTCAGCCATGTCATTCAGCAGCCCGGCGAGTCAGCAAGGAAGTTTTGAAATAGGTTCCTAACTAAAAGAACCAAATAGTAGACTGCCCCGATGCCGAGGCGATCGCCGCCTTCCGGCACAGCATCTGAGATGAATGGCTTGCGCGCCAGCTCGGGCAAGACAAGCCGAGGACCATGGCGGCCCTAACCTCGCTTATGACCCTCTTTTGCGTGGGAGAGGATAGTTGGCTAGCCCACAGTACTCACAACGGCGAGGTGGGCACCTCGGAAACCCGTGACGCCAATGGAAAGCCCAAGCGCAACAAGAATAAGCACATGCATAAAAATGGCGGGAGTGATACCGAGGACGCCGCAGTAAATGCAGGGTTCAACGGACCTAGATCCGGGCAGAAAAAGAAGCCCTTTAAAGGAAACAAAGATGGACCCAGCCAGCTAGATAAAATCCTCGACAGGCCCTGCCAGATCCACGACACCTCGGACAAACCAGCAACCCACACCAACCGGAATTGCTGGGTCTTCAAGCAGGCCGAAAAGCTGGCAATGGAGGGCCAAAATAAAGCCCAACCTCGCAGTGAAGACAAGGATGAACCTCGGCGACACAATAATGGAGGCCAGAAACAGTTTCCTCATGAGGTGAAAGATGTGAACATGATCTACGTCACCCACATCCCTAAAAAGGAGAGGAAACGAGCACTTCGGGACATCTATGCCCTAGAGCCTGTTGCCCCGAAGTTCAATCTGTGGTCGGCTTACCCGATCATATTTGACAAACATGATCATCCGACCGGCATACGACATGGCGGATCGGCTGCTTTGGTCCTGGATCCAATCGTTGACGGATTCCATCCGACGCGCATCCTCATGGACGGAGGCAGCAGCCTCAATTTAATCTACGTGGATACGATCAGAAAGATGGGAATAGACTCATCTTGGATCAAACCCAGCAGCACCACCTTTAAAGGTGTCATTCCAGCTGTCGAAGCTCGCTGCACAGGAACACTGACTCTGCAGGTAGTCTTCGGATCACCCGAGAACTTCCGGAGCGAAGAGTTAATCCTCGACATCGTGCCCTTCCGTAGCGGATACCACGCGCTGCTCGGGCGCACCGCATTAGCTTGCTTTAACGCAGTCCCGCATTACGCATACTTAAAGATGAAAATGCCAGGACCTAATGGTGTTATTACAGTCAATGGTAACACCGAACGCTCCCTCCGAACGGAGGAGCAGACCGCGGCTTTCCCAGCCGAGGTACAGGCAACCGAGGAGGCAGCTCGTGCAGCTAAGCACATGCCCAGCTCATCAAAGCGTAGACGGGCTGCACAGGCCGACCTCGGCCAGGCATCCGCTCACCCCAAATAGGGGCACGGGCTCCTTGTTCGCCTCCCTCTGGAAGGGCATTATGGCCCCAGGGTGCATAACTTTGCCCTAAAAATTCCATGGGCGGCCGAGGAGCCAAAGCAAATGAGACGTCATTGTCGGCTCGACCGAACAGCAACGCACTTCGGACCTGCACACCAGAAGGGCGCTGTAAAAGGCCCAAACGGCAGTGGCATGTCCACATGGCTTAAACCATCCAAGCGGCAGTTGTACACCTTTTTAAAGGACTCGACCGATGAAAGCGTCAAGCAATCGAACGGCCGAGGTCGCATATAGTCCATACCCACTTTGCTGTCAACGAAGATGAGCTGGTCAACAGCGCGGAGACGCTGACATGCGACAGGGAGGGACTTGGGCTACTAAAACATGACAACATGTCCGCCCTGTTTTCACTCCCTTTCTTTTTTATTTTTTCAATTGTATCTTTTGTGAATCTCTTCTGTCAAAGCTCGACATGTACGGCTTAACCACAATAAATAAATAAAGTGCACCCTTCGAGGTTATTGCGCATTTCCTTATATCTACTGCCTTTGAGCCAAAAGTATACTTTCACGATACAACTGTTATTTACATTACAAAGGGCTCGCTTTTAATCTCATGCCCCCACTACAAGTCCAAAGTATCTATTCGGCGTCTCGGATGTTGCGTTATATGAATCAATTTCGAACCTCGATTTTGGTCAATAGTTGGGTTGCCCGGCTCCTATGTTTACCCCTTACGTTTCCGATCCATTCGGCTAAGGGCGTAATGGGAGAACCACTGCGATTATGCTGCCAGCTCGAATGGCAAAGTGCCTCAGTGGAGAAAGCTGAAAACGGACTATCTTGGTAAGCGTAAACTAGTCAGCCATCTGAAGACAGTGTCACGCAATGTATCGTTTGAGATCACCCGTGTTAAACGAAGGGCTTTTTGTTAAATCAGCCGAAGTAGTTAGTGGCATAAACCCCGGCTATACAGCCGATAAACTTCACACACCGGGGGCTCGTCATCGGCCCTCATAGTCAGGCTCCTACGACTAAGTGAAAGTTATAAAACCACTATAGTCTGATTGCCTCATTTTCATGTGCATGGACCGCCTTCGGGAACTGAGACATCGGCTAAGGGTCGCGATTGCCTAGGAAACACCCTTTGTATACTGTACAAAGGGGTTGAAGCCGACGACTGGTCACTTTCAGTTCAACACGGTCACACAGGAGCCAAAAAATAAAACATAGAATAATTTAACGGAACATAAAGATGCATTCATTTCAAACAAAAGGAAGTTTCTTACATTCCACTACACTTCGGCATTCCGAAGTACTACCTAAAAATACAAAGTGTCCTTAGGACACTCGGCCTCAGTGATCCGGGCTCCTTCCATCACCGGGGCCAGGTACTGCGCCCCGATCCGGGTCTTCCCTTCGGGGGGGGGGGGCCGGCGGCCACGACCGCCGCTTCAACGCGCAGATAATGCATCCTCACGCGGTCGTACACCCGCTGGGCACCCTCCAGGCACGCGGAACGCTTCCAGCGCACCACCTAGGGGACGGCCTCCCGCAGCCGGGTGAAGAACCCGAAGAAGCTGGTTGGCAGCGCCTACGTGGTCCAAAGGTTGAAGCGGAGGTTGAGAAGCGCTGGCTTTGCCATGTGGAGGAGCTCCATCAACTGCATCATCTAATGATTCAGCAGTTCCGGATGCGAGGGCGCCTGGAATACCCCTCCGTGGCATGGCCCTCCTGCGCGCTATAGTAGCGGCAGGCATCCGCCGCGCTCCTCAGGAGATCCGCGAAGGCCTCTGCGGATTGCCACAGCTGGGTGAGCTCGACGAACCCCTTGTGGCCGAAAACACACTGAAGTAAAAACGGCTTACCAGCAGCGATCTGCTTCACTTGCTGAAGCACTTCACGGTCCGCCCGGGCCTGGGTCTGGATCTCGGCATGCACCAGGCACAGCTTCTCGAGCTCCGCAATCGCCACCTTCTCCTTGTTCTAAAGGACGTCGCGCTCCTGATACATGCCCTTCAGGGTCTCCTCCACCTCTAGGACCCATTCCTGGTCCTTGTCCCTGGCCGCCTTCTCGGCGGCCAGATCCTTCTCGGCCTTGGCGGCTGCAGCCTTCTGCTGCTCGGCTTCTTACCGAGCTCTCGCCAGCTCGGCCTTAAGCCCCTCAAGCTCGGTCGTAGTAGCTGTCATGTAAAATAGCTCGGCGTCAGCATTCAAAAATTCTAAGAGCATTTTCAAAATAAATTTGATGCCCACGTAACTTCTTAAAAGTTTACCTTGAGACAGCTCGATCTGCTTTCGCATCAAATTGAGGTCCTCCTCGGACCTCTTGCGCTTCCAGTTCATCTCCGCTATCTCCTCGGAGGCGGAGTTCGGAGCCGAGGTCGACACCTGCAAGCATACATCCACGTCTTAGTCCCCGTTTTCGACTTCAATCCTCTGGCCAGTCCTTTTTTGAAGGCCGGCCAGAGTCTTGGGGGCTACTGGATTCGCGCCTAATACTTTTCACGCTTCGACCCCAAAGCCAGTTTCACAAAACTAGCTTTGGGCTCGGGGGCTACTGGCTGGCTATACTCGTACAAGTGCTACGCTACGATATAGGCAAAAAGTCTTCGGACAAAAGCCCACTTTCACAAGCAATTCCAGGCATGGAGGTTATTCGTAATACAAGTATAAACAAGTGTCCCTCGAAGCTCTTGATGAGGCCCCTGAAGACCTCATGCACTCTGGCCTCTGCTAACCAGAAGCCATGCAGCGCCGTGCCGATCAAGCCATGGTGCTCTTATGCGATGGAGGAGCCCGTTAAGGCTACCTCCATCTCCTCGGCCCATCCCACAGCAGCCCGCTCTGGAGTGGGAGGTGGGGGCGGTGCAACCTCTGAACCCACCACCAAGGTGCTGGGCTCTAGGGTCTCCGGCTGTGGCGTTGGCGCCGGAGATCGCTCGGGCTGGGCCGACGTCTGGCCCAGCCCTTCCTTGGAGACCTCGGGGACTGCCTCCCCTTGGCCCTGTGCGGCCAAGGTGTCAACCTCGGCCATGGTGACTGGCACCTCCGCCCCCATTGTGTTGACTGGGGGGAGGGGAGGCGGACCGGATGTCACTTCCCCCAACCCCTCGAGAACTGGGGGAGTCATCGCGTGCTCAGGCGTCCCGCTGTCCGACGGAGGTAGCCCGCTCAAAGTATCGCCGCTGAGGCTTGCCTTGGGCGGAGTGGTGAAATACCCTTATAAGTCTCATTCGATGAACGGGTTTTTGAAGCCCAAATATGATTACAATGACGTACCTCCGGGGTGCCGGCTTCTCCCTCCTCAGCTCGAGGAGGAAGTTGTTGGTGCAATACTTGCCCACATATGTTTTGGAGATTGTTGACAGAAACAGGCATGGACTGATTTATTTGCTAGTGCACACAGAGAGAAATAGTCCATGCAGTACCGAAGAGAATGCTGTCGCTGGTGTACAGTTCGAGGAACTTCACCGAAGAATATCTGCGATGCAGAGAAGTAAGAGCTACATCCTGTGAAGACTTGTAAACGAGAAAAGCGAAGTGAAGGAGTTGACCCCTCGAAAATTTCGTTGCTGACGCGAAGCAATTGGTTCGGTGATCCTGTCCGAAGAAATTGACTGCAGTGATGAAAGATGAAGACGAAGTGAAGACGTAGCAATCTTTTCGTTGTTCTTCTTTCATTCACTTGATTCATAGGACCTCCGTACTATTAAGAGGGGTATAGGTTCTCGAAGCTTAGATCCGCTGTGTTGCTTAGCCCAAACCTATGCGAGACTGAGAGAAATCTCTTTATGCTTCGAATGATTACCTACCAGCAAGAGACGTTGTTCTTCTTCGCTGTAGGAGATATCTTTCGAACTGACGAGTTAGCATTACTTGCTCCACACGTAATGTTACCGTTGTGCTCAATTCCGACCCTTGGACTCGTGTCGTTCGGCCATTGGCTGCTCCACATGTCCAATTTGGTCATTTCCCATCAGGGAAGGTTGCGGCTATAAATAGCCACCCCGCTCCAACGTTGCCCGTTGGCTGCTCCGCTTAAGATTTCTGAGAAGATTGATTGAGCAACCCCTCTCCGAGTGATTTGAGTTTAAGATCCACCGAGAGAAAAATCAAGAGTCGAAACTTAGACAGTGGTTGAGCATCACAGTAGTTCTGAGTTAGAGTTCTTGTACCTATTACTCTTGAGAGCTGTGCACTCTCTAGACGGATAGGTGTCGGCTCGAGTGTCGAAGAGTAATTGTCTTCACCGAGCAAGATCTTCAGCAACCAAGAGTCATTGTGGTTCGCGAAGAAGTCTGTCGAAGGTTTGGAGATCGCCGACAAGTATCTACCACGAGTGAAATCAACTGGAGTCTGATCAGCTCCGAGTTGAAGGAGAATAGGGCGAGGAGAGTTTATCCTCTGTGTTAAATTACAACCCCTCCAACCAGACGTAGTCCTTTGGCAGAAGGGCGAACTGGTCTACCAAATTCTTCTGTCGCCATCGAGCACCACTGGTTCGCTTTACATTACTGCATTTCCTTCAGCAGTTTACATTCGTGCTCAGTGCCGATAGTTGTACCTGATCAATCACAGTTCATCAACTATCTGTTGTGTTATTATCGTTCTTCTCTTCGCATCACGTTAACTTGTTTCTCATCGTAATACTGTATGTCTGCGTGATCTCATCTCATGCCATATTCATTCACCTTGTCATCATTTCCACTGCATTTCTATCGATTAAGTTGGACTTGTGATATTCATCGCTTAATAAAATTGCTGCATTCTTTATCGATAGGTTTGGTCCTCTATAGCGAGCTAAATCTAGTGCATTGCTACCGAACTTTATTTCCGCTGCTGTGTTTGGGATTGGTTCAAAACCTTCGCAAGAATTTTTGAATCTCCCATTCACCCCCCCTCTGGTCAATATACTCTCGGTCCTAACAATTGGTATCAGAGCGGGTACTCCCTGTCTTTGTCTATTAAAGGTCTAACAACCTTGGAGTTTTGAGTATGTCGTATGCAGGTAGATCCTCGCACTCTGAAAGGTTTCCTATCTTCGATGGAAATGATTATGTCTACTGGAAAGAGCGAATGAAAATCAGACTTCAAGCCATCAACATTGAACTTTGGCAGATTGTGGAAAATGGATACACTGTTCAGCACCCTGATGCTCCCACTTCCGATGACAAAGCTAGAATGCATTTGAATGCTCAAGCAAAAGACATCATCTGTGACGGTATCTCAAAAGACATCTTCATTCGGTTCCAAAAGCTTGACTCTGCAAAGCAACTCTGGAATGCTATCAAGAATGTTCATGAAGAATCCATTGCCAGAACAGATCAACACACAGAAATGCTTCGTGCCATGTATGCTGGTTTCAGGAGTCTTCGTAGGGAAAGTGCTATGGAACTCACCGATGGGTTGACAAATATTGTTGAAAGACTTCATCAACGAGGAGTAACGGATATCACCGATAGAGATGTAGTCGATAAGTTGCTAAGTGCTCTTGATGCAACCTTTGATCCAATCGTGGCTGAAATCAAGCAGAGACCTGACTATGAAGAACTTCACTATGTCGAGGTCATGACGTTATTGTCTATCCACGAAGAAAAGATGGAACTTGAAAATGGGCATCATGAAACTTCTTCAGAAAGCGAAGGGGAAATTCTTTCACACTATGGAAATTCACAAGAGGAAGATGTTGAGAATCAACACTCCATCACACGAGAAATCGAAATGCTTACAGAAAGACTTGGTGATCTTAGAAGACAGAATCTGTGTCTCACAAATGATGACGAAGTTGACTTGCCTGAATCTTCGAGAAGATTACATCCGAAAGAAATAAAGTGCTTCAAGTGCAAACAACTCGGTCACTACATTGCAGACTGTCCTTGCTGGGATCAAGATGAAAAACCTAGCAACAGATGGATTTATCTTCACTGCTCTGGATTCACTCAAGTGGATCGTCATACTAAGCTCCCGAAGAAAAATGAATCTGCCGCATCATCTTCGTCGAGACCAGTCACTGACGTACATACGAGAGCTACCATTGATTCTAATATGAAGAAAATATCACAGCTGGCGAAAGTATGTGCAGAAATGAATATGGAATCTGAAGATGAAACATCTGAATCCGAATCAGAAGACGAAGAAGTTTACAGAAGCCAAGGAAGAGGAAATGCATTAGTCGCTTATGGATCATCAGAGAAGTCTCTCGAATCAGACACTGATGATAATGCTTCAAGTAATGATGAACCTACTACATTCTGTCTCATGGCAAAAACCTCAAAGGGTCAGGTATCAGCGAAACACCAAAAATCAATGACTGAATATTCCTCTGAATACATTGCCTATGCTAAACTTGTTAAGATTGCAAAATCTCAACATGATGAGCTTGAAAGCCTTGAGATGAATCTCAGGAAAACCGAAGGATTACTGGTCGAAGAGATGGAGAAAAATCAAGAGTTGACTGAAAAGCATGACGCTTTTTCTTCAACGATTGATGATCTTTCCGAGCGATATGATTCTCTTGCAGTCGACTACGAGAGTTTATCAGATGAACTCCTTAGCAGGAATCAAGAACTCGAGTCACTGAAAGAGTCTTATAACGTTCTTGCGAAAGAAAAATCTTCTCTCTTCGCCGAGCAATCTAACAACCTTCATGTTAACTTTGTGCCTCATTGCTCAAAATGCCTAGAATGTAGCAATGATGATTCAAATACTGAAATATCCAATGCTGCCATCGAGAATATTGCAACCACTTCGAATGATATTCCTAACCCCTCTCCCGAGGAATTTGTTGCTATATCTGATGAAAATTGCAGGCTAAAGAAATTGCTTGAAACGGGAATGCTAAAGAACCTCAAAGGACATCAAACACTATGTGATGTGCTCAAGAAGTCATTACTGCACAAAAATCCCCGAAAGGAAGGATTGGGTTTCGAAAGAAAACTCAACGTTGATGGAACTTACTGGACTCCCGAGCAATATCCTCGTACGAGTTGGGTTCTCGCTAAAAGCAAATCTTTCGAACCTGCACTCCTGTCTGGATATGACTCTCCAATTCCTATTGCTTCTGACGAGTCTGATGACTCAAACTACAAATTCTTCAAACAACAGAATGGTAAGGTTTTCGCTCGGTATGTTGGCACTAACTGCAGGTCTAGTTCACCCAAGAAGCAAATCTGGGTGAAGAAGTGCACCATTGAAAGTTTATCTGTCACTGCTAACCTGAATTTGCAGAGCAATTCTCGTCGAGGAAGTGATAATCCCTCACAGCACGGCAGTGCAACTTCCCCGAACAGATATCAGTCAAACTTTGGATAAAAGGAGTACATGCGTATCTCCTCGTATCATTATGCTCATGTCTCTGGGAACAATTTCAATGCTTACTCATATGATTACTCTCGAGATGCACAGGTGAACTACGGAAATCTATGAAAGAACGTCCCTGCTCAATGAAGACGAATGAGGTCTGCGCTGCCCACACAAGTGTGGGTTGCGAAAAAGAACTAACCCATCTTGCAAGAACTCTATCTCAGGGATTCTTCTCAATCATCCTTTGCCCTGAGATCTATATTGTTGGTGCTAGCTCTTTGTGTTATTTGCTCTTTATGTTGTTTATCTTCGAATTGCAGTGTTTGTGTTTCGTCCGATGAACAACTCACTCATAGCTTCTTGATTGGTATTTTCTTTGACTGAGTGTTTTGTTTCGGACCCTTTTATCCCTCCATTCGTTCTCTTCTAAATCTATGATGTCCGTCGCAAGCATGCAATTTGATCCGAAGAAGATCTCTCTCCGACGTCCTTGGTCGCGAAAGAAATCTACTTCGAACTTTTATCTACTTTTGTCGATCAGCCCTTCAAATCTTTCGCAATCCCGCTCTCTTCCCGAGTTTTGTCGCAGAAAACGGTTGCCACGTGCCCACGATCTCCACGATCGTGATCGTGTCCGTCGAATGCGGAGCGTCCCGCAACTGTAGGCCGTAGATTTCGGAGAAGAGGTTCAGCCCTTCAGCTATAAATACCCCTCGTCGCGTCTTCTTCCTCATTCGCGCAAACCCTCGTTTCTCCATCAACCGAGCCCGAGCTCGAAGCAACTCCGGTGACGTGCTCCGCCGTGAAACTCCGGTGAAGTCTCGTCGCAGCTGATCACGCCCGTGCGGTAATCCATCCTCCCGCATTGCCGTAGTTGATCTAAGTTGCCAAGTTAGGGCGCTTAGATCCGGAACTGTTCCTCTCCCGCTCTCAGTTCATAGGGCAGTTCTTACCGATGCTGTTTTCCTTGATTTATTTTACTGCGGTAGATCTGTAGAAAGCACTAGGGTTTGACTGGTACGGTTTGTAGATCTTCCTCGTACTGGTTTTCCTCATCTTGGGTTCATGTGTATTTGTCCAAAAGATTAGATAGCCATCAACCTGCCCTGGATAGCGGGTAAAAACTATCAATGATATCTTTTTGTTTTACCATGAGTTCCTGATTGGCCCTCTACAAAATCATTTTCGTTCAAAATACCTTCTGTGCATGCTTATGACCCTACCTCTGTTTTCCCTCGCATCTATTCTGTTCACAGGTTGGTCATGTCGCAGAGTTCTGTAGAGCATTCAGATTCTGAAGGATATTTGCCTCAGCTTCCACCAAGGTCCGAGCGAATGAGATTGACTGGAGGAGGTAAATCCTCGAAGCCACCCAAGGCTCCGAAGAAGAGACAAGAATCTGTGTCCGAAGGAGATTCTGAAGAAATTCCCTCTGCTCATAGTCAGCCCGAGGATGAATTGGTCACTGGCGCTCTAACCATCTTCTCTGATGGAAATCCGAAAAAGGGCGGTCGTGGCAGAGAAAAGAACACTACTGCAGAAATGTCTGATCCTGAAAGTTACAGAACTCCACCCGAAGGAGAATCGGCAACAGATCGCAACAACAGGCTCCAGAGGATTCGCCGCCACTGGGCGAGCAAATGGTACCGATATGAAAATGTTCGTGAGAAATACCAGATTCTGTTTGCCTTCACACCGCCGTGGAATGACTGCATTGCTGAAAACTGCATTGGCCCCGATGATGAAAAAGTCAGACCACCACCGCCTCAAATGCTCACAAAGATTCCCTCAAAACTATCGCTGATTTCCCCGAGGAAGTAGCTAAGAGGGCGAAGGCTAAGGCCAAGCGTGAAGCTAGGGAAGCTAAGAAAAACCAAGTTGAAGCGAAAAACGTCGCGCTGACTCAGCAAGACGTACAGAAGAAGAAGGAACGTGCATCAGGTTCAAAGGAAAGAAAATCTGAGAAATCTGTTTCCCCTCGTGCACCTCGAAAGAAAACCCTCACCAAGAGAACCAAGAAGGCAGTTCCCGACTCGTCTGATGAGTCGTCAAGAGAAGATACTCATGATGAAATTCCACTGTATGATCGTCTCGCCATCCTCAACAAGCAATCCAAGACTCCCTCTCCAGTGAAAGCTTTTCCATCGCCGAGGAAGTCTCCCAGGCATGCACCTATGCCATCCACTGATAAACCTTCGAGTTATGCGGCCACGAGAACTTCGTCATGTGCCGCTGCAAAGAGAAAGCTGCAGTCAGAAGAGAAAGCAGATGTGGCTGCCAAAAAGGCCAAGCTCAATGTTCCTGCTTCCACAGAGGAACATAAATATGACTTCAATTTCATGATTGATGTAATTGACAGTGCTGCTTATGATGCTAATGCTAATGATGTGTGCGATCTGGGTTTGCCCGATGATGTTACCGAATTGGTGACAAAGCATTTCATTGAGTTGAAGAAAATCTCCAAGAAGCTCAACAAGGTTGTCAAAGAAAAACAATCTGTCGATAAAATGAGAAATGAAGTCAAATCTGAACCCGAAAGGAAAAAGATGAACAAAGAAATTGTTGAACTCACCAAGGCCCTCAGTGCCTTGAGAAATGAGAAAATTGAGTGGCACTCTCGCTTGCACATGGATGTGTCTCAGCTGTGTGACAGAAGGAATGAGGAGATTGAACGCAAGGCAGATCTCGCTCGAAGAAGAATTCAGGAAGAAAAACGTCAAAAGGCCAGGGCGAGATCAAGCAAACCGAAAGTAAACAAAGACCGCCGCCTTCAGAACGTCTCTGCTGATCCTACCCCAATGGATTCCCATGTACCCTTACAGCAAGTTCCACCTTCTCCACCTCACGAAGATGAACTCATGCAACCAGCTGGTACTGAAGAGGTTCTCATTCCTGAGCCAGTTGCCCAAGTGCAACATGAAGTGGTTGATATATTCCTGGAAAGGACTGATGTGGAAAATGCACCTCCCAAACAGAAATCACCAGTTGATGAAGTCGATGAAGAGATTGAGGTTGAAAAGGCAAAACCATCGCCTCCGAGAACATTGCAAGCAGAGCCCTCCGAACAAAATAAGGAGGAGAATGACAAGATTGAGGGGGAGCTCAATGCTTCCCGAGAGAAAACACCCCCGGTCTCATCATCTGGTGCCCCTACCCAGATGGATGTTGATCCTGCTCCTCGTACCACACCACCACAGTTGGTACAGGAAGAAAAGAAATCTGATGAGCCGATGGCTCAAGAAGAAACTATCCCATCTGTTGTGACACAAGCTACCGAGAAATAAGTTGTTGTGTCTCCCGCCAATGAAAGTGCAAGAAAAGAAAAGGCCCTTGTGCCCGAAAATCAGAAAGATGCCGAAGGAGTTCCGGCGAACAAGAATAGTAGTCAGTCAAGTTCTTCAAAGCTATCTGCACAAGAGAAATCGAGGAAGCTTCATGCTCCTCTCAAGCCTATTGATGAAGGTGTGCCTGCACCTGATGATGTTCGAACCAAATCCATGACCGATGAAGAACCTCTGAGTAATCCACTGGAAACCTTTCCTCTGTTTCCCGTCGAAGATGGCCCGAATGGTCCAACATTTAATGAGCAGTTTCATCACTCGAAACTTGCATTCTTTGGGACCAACCCATATGATGGTGAAAGAACATCCATGTCACCGAGATTCTGGACAAAGGAACAAGCAGTGTATTATGCTTGCATTCTGTATGGCAAGAACCGGATATTCAAGCACCAGATTCTGGATTTCGCTGAGCTCGAAAGTTTACCTTGCTTCCATCACACCATCGAGCAGATTGAACAGGTCTTCCTGAAGAGTTTTCTTTGTTTTAATCATGGCTGGAACCGTGAAGTTGTCCTTCAGTTCTATGCCACTCTTTATATCTCAGGGGACCTCAATGACAACAGCACTTGGATTCTCGAATGGATGTCTGAGGAAGAAAAGATCAAATGCTCGGCTCACCAGTTTTTGGCTCTGTTGAATCTTCCTCGATGTGAATTTGATGCCTCACGTGAACACATACTGCACTTCTGGGATGTCTCCGAAGCTGAACTTCACATATTGATGGACCCCGAACTTGTTGGACATGAATGTACTGAGGCTAATCCCAAGCATCTGGCCTATGAGAACAAAGTCTTGTTCTATATCTTGTGCAACTCTCTCACGCCAACAAACAGGCCCGAAAACATTCATGGCATTGTGGCAAATGCTCTTCAAGCTATAGCTCATGGCATTCGGTTTGATATTCCCGATCTTCTTATTCGCAACTTGGCCTATGCAGCTGATAACCCTCAAGTCTTGAAGCCATATACACCCTGGGTCATGTTCGCCATTGAGCAACTTCTCGTGAAAAAGTTCTTCTGCCCATATGTCCCGAAAGTTTTTATGCCACCAGTCCGAGATACTCTCCGAACTGTGAAGGACATCGGCAAAGGAAAGACACCTATTGACGCCACTGCTTCTGCCTCTGCTAGAGCTCCGAAGGTTAAGAAGGTCAAAGTTGATATCCCTCGTGAAGAAAATCCCTCACTATACGAGATTTGTCTTCGCACTCAGCAATCCCTGGAGAGTCACACTAAGCTCGATCGCAAAGAGAAAGTGGAAATGATGACTGAGATCAATCTGCTTCACAATTATGCTCGTCAAGCTCTGCTATATGAGAAAGAACAGAAGAAGCTCTCGTGGATCCTTCTGCGCAAGCATTACTCTCGCAAACAACTGTCTGCAAAGGGAATCGAGAATTATGATCATCTGGAGTTGTTTGAAGTTCCTCGCATCCGAAGGCAAACCCCTGTGCTTCCTCAGCATTCTGCCTCCACCGACCTGCTGTTTGTTGAACCCGATGATGAACTCGAAGACACAGCAGGCACCTTCATTTATAAGCCCGATGCACCTCGCTCTGCTACTCCCGAAGCTGATCCCGAAGCCCGTGCTACGTCTCCAACTCCTGCTTCAGCATCGACCATCGCTCGCTCTGTTTCGCCAAACAGTTCGAGCTCTGGGGATTCTTCGGACGAGTAGTTCCTCGCATGTCTTCTATTTCCTTTTTTTGACACTTGTTGACAAAAAGGGGGAGAAGAACATCGAGAGATAGATAAGCGGGTTATTTGCAGGGTGTTTCCATTCGCCATTTGCTCTTTGCTCTTCTTTCGAACAATCTATTTTTGGTCGTTGAACTTTTAGTCGTGAAACTTAATCTCACCGTCTGTGGTGATGGCACACTGCGTCGTCATGTACCGTTAATAACCCCTGCAATGCTATAGTTGCTATCATTTCATTATTTGGTTGCAGGTGCTATCGAATGCTTACTTCCTTAAAATGATTATCCTCGATATTTATCTTTCGTGCAAGGTTAAGTGAAAGCCCTTCAAGGAGAATTGAAATTCATGTCTCTAGAAAAGAGGAAATTTATTGCATATATCTATCTTTCACTATCTAACGATACAGGAGAAGTGAATTTCTTCTGTCTATCTGACAAAGCTGTTTTGCCTCGCATATATCTATAAGATCATCTTTGTTGCAGGAAAACATAGTCTGAGGCATATACACTCCGAGCAATATACTCGTGACTCCTTTGCTCTCCTTTGCTCTGATTATTCCTCGAACATCTAATTTGCAGGAGAAGTTATATCTCGTGTGGATTTAATCGGTGTTCTGAGAAAATCTTCATGGCGTATCCTTTTGCCACAACGTTTTCATGCTATCTTTGCTATCTAACTAATCTATGTCAAAGGTTGTGTGTGGCAGGAAATATCTCAGACACCGTCGAGTGCATTGGATGAAACTTCGAATGAAACCATCTGCTAATGTCACTCATACGAAGTTTAATCTCGCCACCCTACGTATTATCTCCTATGCTTACTCCAATCAGAATAATGCATATCCTTAGGAGGAGCGTATTTTATCTTCGTATTTATCTCTCGTCTATCACACTTCATTTTTTTCTATCTATTGATGTGTTCTGTTTTGTCAACAATCGTCCAAAAAGGGGGAGATTGTTGGTGCAATACTTGCCCTCATATGTTTTGGAGATTGTTGACAGAAACAGGCATGGACTGATTTGTTTGCTAGAGCACACAGAGAGAAATAGTCCATGCAGTACCGAAGAGAATGCTGTCTCCGGTGTACAGTTCGAGGAACTTCACCGAAGAATATCTGCGATGCAGAGAAGTACGAGCTACATCCTGTGAAGACTTGTAAACGAGAAAAATGAAGTGAAGGAGTTGATCCCTCGAAAATTTCGTTGCTGACACGAAGCAATTGGTTCGGTAATCCTGTCCGAAGAAATTGACTGCAGCGATGAAAGATGAAGACGAAGTGAAGACGTAGCATTCTTTTCGTTGTTCTTCTTTCATTGACTTGAGTCATAGGACCTCCGTACTATTAAGAGGGGTATAGGTTCTCGAAGCTTAGATCCGCTATGATACTTAGCCCAAACCTATGCGAGACTGAGAGAAATCTCTTTATGCTTCGAATGATTACCTACCAGCAAGAGACGTTGTTCTTCTTCGCTGTAGGAGATATCTTTCGAACTGAGGAGTTAGCATTACTTGCTCCGCACGTAATGTTACCGTTGTGCTCAATTCCGACCGTTGGACTCGTGTCATTCGGCCATTGGCTGCTCCACATGTCCAATTTGGTCATTTCCCATCAGGGAAGGCTGCGGCTATAAATAGCCACCCCGCTCCAACGTTGCCCGTTGGCTGCTCCGCTTAAGATTTCTGAGAAGATTGATTGAGCAACCCCTCTCCGAGCGATTTGAGTTTAAGATCCACCGAGAGAAAAATCAAGAGCCGAAACTTAGACAGTGGTTGAGCATCACAGTAGTTCTGAGTTAGAGTTCTTGTACCTATTACTCTTGAGAGCTGCGCACTCTCTAGACGGATAGGTGTCGGCTCGAGTGTCGAAGAGTAATTGTCTTCACCGAGCAAGATCTTCAGCAACCAAGAGTCATTGTGGTTCGCGAACAAGTCTGTCGAAGGTTTGGAGATCGCCCACAAGTATCTACCACGAGTGAAATCAACTGGAGTCTGATCAACTCCGAGTTGAAGGAGAATAGGGCAAGGAGAGTTTATCCTCTGTGTTAAATCACAACCCCTCCAACCAGACATAGTCCTTTGGCAGAAGGGCGAACTGGTCTACCAAATTCTTCTATCGCCATCGAGCACCACTGGTTTGCTTTACATTACTGCATTTCCTTCAGCAGTTTACATTCGTGCTCAGTGCCGATAGTTGTACCTGATCAATCACAGTTCATCAACTATCTGTCGTGTTATTATCGTTCTTCTCTTCGCATCACATTAACTTGTTTCTCATCGTAATACTGTATGTCTGCGTGATCTCATCTCATGCCATATTCATTCACCTTGTCATCATTTCCACTGCATTTCTATCGCAGTCATATCTAGTTTTCTCTCGTAATTGTGCTCCTGATTACTAGTTGCATTTCTATCGATTAAGTTGGACTTGTGATATTCATCGCTTAATAAAATTGCTGCATTCTTTATCGATAGGTTTGGTCCTCTATAGCGAGCTAAATCTAGTGCATTGCTACCGAACTTTATTTCCGCTGCTGTGTTTGGGATTGGTTCAAAACCTTCGCAAGAATTTTTGAATCTCCCATTCACCCCCCCTCTGGTCGATATACTCTCAGTCCTAACAGAAGTCTTCGTCCGACTTGTCTGAGAAGCTGGCCTTCTCCGGCAGGACAGGATCAGCGGAGGCCTTACGCGGCCACTTCGGGCCTCCCTGCCTCGCCTCCTCCTCGGCGCCCTCGGACGCCGCCCTCTTCCCCTTGAGGGAAGGGTTTCCTTCCTCTGCGCCCTCCTCTGCTTCATTCTCATGGGTGGAGGAGGCGTGGGTCTCCTTGGATCGGGTGACCGAAGTCTCCCGTGCTCGGAGGCCAGCCCGACCCCTCGGAGGTTTCGACTCCTTGGGGGCCACCACATGCGGCTCCTCTGTCAAGAGAGCTGTGAGTTGGGGAGTTCTCTCCCCCTCGGGCAGCGGCGCCGGGCACAGCATTCACTGTGCCTTGGGGATCCACTTCTACGAATATGCAGTCGATTGGTCAGCCGAACTTAATGAGGTTCGAAGAAACATGGAGGGTAGAGCTATGTATTGAAAATTACCTTGCGAGCATCGTGGGAGGCTTCGAAGCCGAGGTCCCTCCCGGTCGGGAACCCGTCCTTGGACGGCTTGAACAAGAGCGTCCTTGGACGGCTTGAACTGCAGCATCCATTTAGAGAGAAGTTTTCCTGCAAAGAATCTGAAACGAGAGTTGTACAATAGAACATGCTCACCAACATTAAATTCCTGTTTTTGAATTCTTTTATCATGCCATCTTTTAACTTTTTCTTTAAATAACTTGGCATTTTCATAGGCTTGGGTTTTCCATTCATCTAAAGAGCTAATGTCAAACAACCTCTTTTCACCGGCAAGTTTAAAATCATAATTAAGTTCTTTAATTGTCCAATATGCCTTATGTTCTAGTTCAAGAGGTAAATGACATGCTTATCCGTAGACCATTTTATATGGGGACATACCCATAGGATTTTTATACGCAGTTCTATAAGCCCATAATGCATCATCAAGTTTCTTAGACCAATTCTTCCTGGATCTATTTATGGTCTTTTGCAAAATTAACTTTATTTCTCTATTACTCAATTCAACTTGTCCACTAGACTGAGAATGGTAAGGGGATGCAATTCTATGGTTAACATCGTATTTAGAAAGAAGTTTATGGAAAGCACCATGAATAAAATGTGAACCACCATCAGTCATCAAATATCTAGGGACTCCAAACCTAGGGAATATAACTTCTTTAAGCATTTTAATGGAGGTGTTGTGATCAACACTACTAGTTGGAATAACTTCTACCCAATTAGTAACATAATCAACAGCAACAAGAATATGTGTATACCCATTGGATTTAGGAAAAGATCACATATAATCAAAACTCCAAACATCAAGTGGTTCAATAACAAGTGAATAATTCATAGGCATTTCCTGACGTATACAAACATTACCAATTCTTTGACATTCATCACAAGAGAGGACAAACTTACGTGCATCTTTGAAAAGAGTAGGCCAATAAAAACCAGACTGTAATACCTTACGTGTAGCTCTGTCTCCCGCATGGTGTCCTCCATATGCCTTGGAGTGACACTTCCGAAGGATTTGTTCCTGTTCATGCTCAGGTACACATCGTCTAATAATACCATCTACTCCTTTATATAAATGTGGGTCATCCCAAAAGTAATGTCTTAAATCAAAGAAGAACTTTTTCTTTTGTTGGTAGGTAAAACTAGGTGGAATATATTTAGCAACAATGTAATTAGAGTAGTCTGCATACTAAGGACTAGTGCGAGAAGCATTTACCACAGCTAATTGCTCATTAGGAAAATTATCATTAATAGGCAGTGGGTTATCAAGAACATTTTCCATCCTAGACAAATTATCCGCTACAGGATTTTCAGCTCCTTTTCTATCAACAATATGCAAATCAAATTCTTGTAACAAAAGAAGCCACCTAATAAGTCTAGGTTTAACATCTTTCTTTTCCATAAGATATTTAATGGCAGCATGATCAATGTGAAAAGTTACTTTGGAATCAACTATGTAAGATCTGAACTTATCACATGCAAACACAACTGCTAAAAATTCTTTCTCAGTAGTAGCATAATTGCTTTGAGCACTGTCTAGAGTTTTACTAGCATAATAAATAACATTTAATTTCTTATCAACTCTTTGCCCTAGAACGGCACCAATAGCATAATCACTAGCATCACACATAATTTCAAAAGGTAGGTTCCAATCAGGTGGTTGAACAATATGTGCAGATATTAAGGCTTTCTTAAGTATTTCAAAGGCTTCTACGCAATCATCATCAAAAATAAATGGAACATCTTTTTGCAAGAGATTAGTAAGAGGCCTAGAAATTTTAGAGAAGTCTTTTATAAACCTTCTATAGAGACCAGCATGACCTAGGAAACTTCTTATACTTTTGATATCTTTAGGACATGGCATTTCTCAATTGCATCAACTTTAGCTTTGTCTACTTCAATACCTCTTTCAGAAATTTATGCCCAAGGACTATACCTTCATTTACCATAAAGTGGCACTTCTCCCAATTCAAGACAAGATTTGTTTCTTCACATCTCTGCAAAAATCGATCAAGGTTGCTTAAGCAATCATCAAAAGAAGTTCCGTAAACGAAAAAATCATCCATGAATACCTCAACAATCTTTTCACAAAAGTCAGAGAATCTAGGAGTCATACATCTTTGAAAGGTAGCAGGTGCATTACATAAACCAAAAGGCATATGACGATAAGCATAAGTTCCAAAAGGACAAGTAAAAGTGGTTTTCTCTTGATATTCTTTTGATACAGGTATTTGAGAGAAACCGGAATATCCATCTAGGAAGCAAAAGGGTGTATGTTTAGATAATCTTTCTAACATTTTATCAATAAAAGGCAAGGGGTAATGATCTTTCCTAGTAGCTTTATTTAATTTCCTGAAATCAATTACCATCCTATAACCAGTTACAATTCTTTGTGGGATAAGTTCGTTTTTATCATTAGGAACAACAGTGATGCCTCCTTTCTTAGGGACACAATGAACAGGACTTAACCATCTACTATCAGCTATAGGATAAATTATACCTGCCTCCAGAAGCTTTAATATTTTAGTTCTTACCACATCCTTCATTTTGGGATTCAAACATTGTTGATGATCAACAACCGGTTTAGCATCTGGCTCCATATTAATCTTGTGCTGGCATAAAGTGGGACTAATGCCCTTAAGATCATCAAGAGTATATCCAATAGCAGCACGGTGCTTCCTCAGAGTTTTAAGTAATATCTTTTCTTCATGCTCCGAAAGGTTAGCACTGATAATAACAGCATATATTTTCTTTTCATCAAGATAAGCATATTTAAGTGTATCAGGTAGTTTCTTTAATTCAAACATAGGATCACTCTTAGGTGGAAGAGGATCTCCCAAAGTTTCAACAGGCAAATTATGTTTCAGAATAGGTGCTTGTTTAAAGAATATCTCATCTATTTCATTTCTTTCATTCATATGCATATCATTTTCATGGTCTAACAAGTATTGTTCTAAGGGATCAGTAGGAGGCACAACAATAGAAGCAAGACCAATAATTTCATCTTTATTAGGTAATTCTTTATCATGAGGTTGTCTACTAAATTTAGAGAAATTGAACTCATGAGATACATCACCAAAATTAACACTGACTATTTCTTTATTGCAATCAATCTTAGCATTAACTGTATTCAAGAAGGGTCTACCAAATATAATGGGACAAAAATCATCTTGTGGTGATCCAAGAACAAGAAAATCAGTAGGGTATTTGATCTTACCACACAAGACTTCAACATCTCTAACAATCCCAAGTGGTGTAATAGTATATCTGTTTGCAAGCTTAATAGTAACATCAATATCTTCAATCTCAACAGGTGCAATATCATTTATTTATTTTGAGCATGAAAAACAGGAGGAGAGGCTCCCACTGTTAACATGTGCAATATCATTCATGACTTCTTGATAAAGAGTAAATGGAATAGCACTATCGCTAGCACCAATATCACATAAACCATGATATCAATGATCTCCAATTTTAACAGAAATAACAGGCAAGCCAATTACACGTTTATTCTTATCTTTAGGGTCTGGCTTATCAATTCTAGTTGCTTCATCACAGAAATATATGACATGTCCATCAATGTTAACAACCAAAAGATCTTTAACCATTGCAATATTAGGTTCAACTTTGATTTGTTCAGAGGATTTAATTGGTTTAATATTACTCTTATTAACCACAGTTGAAGCTTTAGCATGTTCCTTAATCCTAACAGGGAAAGGAGGTTTCTCAATATAAGCAGTAGGCACAACTGGATCAACATTATAAATGATTACTTCCTCTTTAGCTATAATAGGTTCTTCCTTTAATTCAATAGGTGGATGAAACTTAAACCATTTCTCCTTAGGGAGATCAACATGAGCAGCAAATTATTCACAAAAGGTAGCTAGTATCTCAGAGTCGAGTCCATATTTAGTACTAAACTTATGAAAAGCATCAGTTTCCATAAAAGATTTAACACAATCAAACTCAAGATTTATACCTGACTCTTTACCTTTGTCGATTTCCCAATCTTCGGAGTTGCGTTTAATTCTTTCCAGAAGATCCCATTTGAATTCGATAGTTCTCTTCATAAAGGAACGAGTACAAGAAGTATCGAGCATGGATTGATCATTACGAGAAAGCTGAGCATAAAAGTTTTGTATAATTATTTCTCTTGAGAGCTCATGATTGGGGCATGTGTGCATCATATACTTAAGCCTCCCCCAAGCTTGAGCAATACTTTCTCCTTCACGAGGCCAAAAATTATATATATAATTCCGATCACGATGAACCAAATGCATAGGATAAAATTTCAGGTGAAATTCCAGCTTCAATCGGTTCCAATCCCATGTTCCAGTATCATCCGATAGCCTATACAATGTCAATGCCTTTCCATCCAAAGATAAAGGGAATACCTTCCTCTTAACTCCATCCTCGGATAAACCTGCAAGCTTAAACAATCCACAAATTTTATCCACATAGATCAAATGCATATCAGGATGTATTGTTCCATCTCCTGCATAAGGATTAGCTAGCAGTTTCTCTAACATACCCGAAGGAACTTCATAATTAATATTTTTAGTAGGTTCAGTAGGTTGAGGGGAAACTCTTAATGCTTCTGGTCGAGGTGAAGATATCCCGAACAAACCCCTCAAAGTATTACTTTCCATAGTGACAAGTGACAGTAAATTTCAGCACGTAATAAAAATGTTCCCTTACCAAAGGCGCTTCACTCCCCGGCAACGGTGCCAGAAAAGAGTCTTGATGACCCACAAGTAGAGGGGATCAATCATAGTCCTTTCAATAAGTAAGAGTGTCGAACCCAACGAGTTGCAGAAGGAAATGATAAGCGATTTTCAGCAAGGTATTTTCTGCAAGCACTGAAAGTAGCGGTAACTGATAGTTTTGTAGCAAGATAATTTGTAACGAGTAGCAAGTAACAATAGTAACAAAGTGAAGCAAGGTGGCCCAATCCTTTTTATAGGAAAGGACAAGCCGGAACGGTCTCTTATATAAAGCAAAGCGTTCTCGAGGACACATGGTAATTATCGTCTAGTCACTTTCGTCATGTTTATTTGATTCATGTTCGCTACTTTGATAATTTGATATGTGGGTGGACCAGTGCTAGGGTGTTGTTCTTACTTGAACAAGCAACCCTCTTATGATTACCCCCTCTCGCAAGCATCCACAACTACGAAAGAAGAATTAAGATAAATCTAACCATAGCATGAAACATATGGATCCAAAACAGCCCCTTATGGAATAATGCATAAACTAGGGTTTAAGCTTCTGTCACTCTAGCAACCCATCATCTACTTATTACTCCACAATGCCTTCCCTTAGGCCCAAGTATGGTGAAGTGTCATGTAGTCCACGTTCACATGACACCACTAAAGGAAGCAACAACATACATATAATCCGGCATGTTTATCCCCTGAGGGTGTCCCGGACTAGGGGGTACTCGGGTTGCCGGCCTATCTCTCGCAGGCCGGACTAGTGGACCACTCTTGACTCATCAAAGGAAGGCCGGATTGCGGGCGACCCCGTGCACCAGAAGGAAACCTCCGAAGACTTGGCGTCTCCTCCAAGAAATATTTAGTGTAACCGGCATGTTTATCCCCTGATGGCAACCGACCATATGTAACCCTAGGTCCCTCTGGTGTCTATATAAACAAGAGGGTTTAGTCCGTAGAGGGCCAGAACCATCATCATACTCACCTAGGGTTTAGCCCATCCGATCTCGAGGTAGATCAACTTTGTAACCTTCATACAATCACATCAATACAAGCTAGCAGGACGTAGGGTTTTACCTCTTTGAGAGGGCCCGAACCTGGGTAAACCGCTGTCTCTACGTTCCCTGTTACTCATTGACTCCAAGATCCACAGCTCGGACCCCCTACCCGAGATCTACCGGTTTTGGTACCGACATTGGTGCTTTCATTGAGAGCTCCGCTGTTGGATCATCAAGGATCAATGGTCCGTCTAGTCATCAACGATGGCATCCGCAGTGGGGACATCTTTGTCCCCGGCCAGCTCTTCGCGTTCGGCAGTGTCGTGCTGCACGCCGACCTGACCGGTCACCTCGACCAGGTCGACAGCTTCACCCCTAGTCAGGAGATCAAGTTCGGCAACTTAGATTATGTCGCCGACTCTCGAGGCGATCTGACCTTTACTGGGTTCTAAGCTTTACCTGAGGAGCCTAGTAATCCCGAGGCCTTGACTTCAGATCTTCTCCTCGGCCCCGTATCCAGGCCGACCCTTAGTATGGATCTAGCCTCAAGCTCGGATCCGATCCCGGCGCCAGAGAACCAAGGGTCGCCTTTGGCCGAACATACTCCCGATGCCGGCACACCGGAATTTGACTCCGAAGTATACCCAAGGACGGATCCGGTGGACCTCTCGCTTTTAAGCGAGATGCTAGATCGGATCCAAAAGATAAGTATCGCGGATGGCCCGTCCTCGGCCCATCAGCAGATCGGACTTGTGGCTGACCGCGGGGAATTTTGCGTCCCACCCACCACCCACTTAGTAGCCATTGTCGAAGATTTAACCGACATGCTGGACTACGCCTCTGAGGAGGCTAACGACATGGACGAGGATATCGACGTCCCACCGTATATGGCTCCCTCCCTCGCCACTTCCAACACCGGAAAGTGGACCGCCACCTCCACCTACGACGTTTACATGGTCGACACCCCCAAGAAGGATGGCGACGCGACCAAGAAGGACGGCGATGGCCCCATCGAGGAACCGCTCAAACGCCGACGAAGGCGATCCAAGGGGCGAGGAAAGGGCAAGGAAAACAACACAGACATGAATGGTACCGGCGATAATGAGACTCCGGACAACATGGGGGATCTCGGCGATAACACCCCCAAACAGCACCACGACGCCCCTGAAGGGCACGAGGACCAGGGCGACTCTGAGGACCCCGGGGATTCCGAGGACAGTAATTACCTCCCTCCGTCCGAAGAGGAGGATAGCCTCGGACCCGAGGATTTTGTCGTCCCAGAGGACCCCCTGGACCAGGAGAGATTCAGGCATCATCTTATAGCCACCGCCCGAAGCTTGAAGAAGAAGCAGTAGCAGCTCAAGGCCGAACAAGACACCCTTAATGATAGGTGGAAGATGGTCTTAGCAGCCGAAGAGGGCTTTGACAATCAGCGCCAGGGTCAATACAAGAGTTAGCCACAGCGGCGTTTGCTCCCGTCATTCGAGGATGAGGTCCTTGAGCCCATACCTCCCAGATGGACTCAGACAAACCAGCCCGACCGTCCCCCTCGAGGACGAGACCGGACGGCTAGAGAAACCGAATACCCACCCGCGCCTCCTCGCCGGGCAGGCAAAGACCCGGTTCAACTGGATGACCCATACGATCTGTGGCACGACCTGAATGCCAGAGGGACACAGTCAAGATCCATCTATGGATCCAGAGTATATACACCCGCTGGACGGGATGGATACCAAGCCTGGCGTGATAGAGCTCGGGAGCAGCACCGTGCCCGGATGACAACCGATCCCCGACATGACGTAGCCCGGGTCAGGGGCGCCGCACACCCAATGTGTTTTACAGATGAGGTAATGCAGCATCAGTTCCCCGAAGGGTTTAAACCCGTGAACATAGAACAGTACGATGGGACAACTGACCCAGCCGTGTGGATCGAAGATTTCCTTCTCCACATTCATATGGCACGAGGAGATGACCTCCACGCCATTAAAACTTAAAGGACCAGCAAGGCACTGGTTGAATAGCCTCCCCGAAAACTCCATCGGGAGTTGAGAAGAGCTCGAGGATGCATTCCGAGCCAACTTTCAGGGCACATATGTTCAGCCCCCGGATGCCGACGACCTGAGCCACGTCGTTCAGCAGCCCGGGGAGTCAGCTCGGCAATTCTGGAACCGCTTATTGACTAAGAAGAACCAGATTGTCGACTGTCCGGATGCCGAAGCAATCGCCGCATTCAAGCATAATATTCGGGATGAGTGGCTTGCTCGCCAGCTCGGCCAGGATAAGCCGAGAACAATGTCGGCCCTCACCTCCCTAATGACCCGCTTCTATGCGGGCGAGGATAGTTGGTTAGCTCGTCGAAGCAACCACCCCGAAGACCCCGGCACTTCGGAGGCCCGGGATGGGAACGGGAAACCCTGGCGCAACAAGAATGACAAGCGCCGGCACACAAACAACGGCAGTGAAGCCGATGATGCAGCGGTAAACGCCGGGTTCAGCGGCTCGAAATCTGGACCGCGGAAAAAACCTTCTAAAGGGAACAGGGACGGGCCGTCTGCCCTAGATAGAATCTTGGATAGGCCCTGCCATATTCATGGCACCTCGGATAAGCCCGCCAACCACACCAACCGTAACTGTTGGGTAATCAAACAGCCGTAACTGGTGGGTAATCAAACAGCCGAAGATGTGACGCCCCTGCTTGACCGTGCACTAATCATACACGCAAAAGTGCACGCTCGAGATCAAAGACTCACGGGAAGATATCACAACACAACTCTAAACTCAAATTTAAACATAAATCTTCATATTACAAACCAGGGGTCACGAGGACCCGAATACATAAGTCATACACACAAATAATATCTGGGTACAGACATAGTTAGTCAAGTTTGCCTTAAGAAGGCTAGCACAAACAGCGACACTGATCAAAAAGGCGAAGGCCTCCTGCCTAGGGCCTCCGAACTACTCCTGGTCGGCTGGCTCAACATAGTAGTAGTAGCCTCTGGGGATCTCCTGCTCCTGGGCTCCGTCATCTGATTGCAGCAACCAGGTATGGGGAAAAGAGATAGCAAAGCAACCGTGAGTACTCATCCAAAGTACTCGCAAGACTGAGATCAGAACTATACTAAATATGCATTGGTATCAAAGGAATGGGGCTATATCTTTGGACTAAACTGCAGAAAAGCCAGAACAGAGGGGGAGAGGCCTAGCCTATCGAAGACTAGCATCTTGAAGCAATCTTGCAGCATCAGAAGAGAGTAGAGTATAGTAACATACAATAGCAATTATAATTTTAGTAATTCCCTGAGATCCTTCCTCGACTACCCCGCGAGAAAGTGACCCTGAGAGCAGTAGTCTCAGTTTATCATTGTATCAGTATCCATTTGTAATTGTAGCAGATCAGGATACAACTCCGAGCGTCCTGTTACCGTGGACACGGCTATTCGAATAGATAACTTCCCTACAGGGGTGCACTACTGTTACCCAACACGCTCGATCACATCTGGCCAGACACACTTGCTGGGTAATGCCCGGCCTCGGGTGGTCGACACGACGCAGTCCTACCTAGGCTCAGCAGAGAGGTCAGCACGCCGGTCTAAATCCTAAGCATGAAGGGGTCTTGGGCCATTGCCCTTCGCACTCCTGCATGTTGCGTGACTGGCCGGGGCCTAGGCGCGACACTGTATACACCAGTGACGTAACCAGCCCACCCCAGCAATCAGCCCGCATCTCTGAGGTGTGACGTCTGAAGAACTTTTGGCTGAAACATATGACGTAGAGGGCCCCATTAAACCATTATCCCACGTGGTGGTACTGCGTATAAGGCCAGCGGCCCACTTAGATCAAATACCCAAATCCGTTAGGTGTATTTAGTAACTCGCAGAGACGAACAGGGTTCCTGTCGCTCTGACTTGGTAACACACGTCACGCGGGTGCTCTTGGAGCCGACCCGTCTTTAATATTATTCTCTCGCGGGCACCCTTGGGGCCAGCCCGACTTTAAGAGTTCAAAGTATTACAATAAGTAAACATTTCCGTGATCATCACCCAGAGTGATCACGACCCGGTAACAAGCATGGCATACGGACAAGGGTGAAAGGCCACAGATGGACCAACAGCATAGCTAACTAAGCATCATGGGACAGCAGGTAGGTATCAATAGTAGGCGATGAAATCAGGCTATGCATCAGAATAGGAGCTATCGGAATAACAACGAAAGTAATTCTAATGCAAGCATAAGAGAGAAAGAGTGGGCGATATCTGGATGATCAAGGGGTTTAGCTTGCCTGGAAGCTCTGCTGAGACGGGCTGGTCATCTGAAGGCTGCTCGTCTGGAGCGTAGTCGTACTCAGCTGCATCGGCAGCGGTCTCAGCGTCTATCAGGGAAGAAGGAGGGGGAAGAAACAATAAATACATGGCAACAAATGCAATCACTATGAATGACATGCCTAAATGATATGCAGGTGTGGTATATTGCCTCTCTAATTACTTTAGATGATTTAGGAATTTATTTGGATTTATTTTATCAAGGTTATGCACTATTCATTTATCGAATACGGGCAAAAAGTTCCATGTTCATCTAGATAGGAGTGATGGTCAAGCATTTTGACCACATATTCGGATTCTTCATATTTTTCTGATCATTTTTCATATATAAATTATTTTCATCCGAGTTACGGTTTAATTTATATGATTTTCCAAAGTTTTAATCATTTTCTGGAATTTCTAAAATTATTTAATTCGAATTATCCAAAACAGTATTAGGTGACGTCAGCAGAACGTCATGATGACATCAGCAGTCAACCCAGCCAGTTGACTGGTCAACCTGACAGATGGGGCCCATCTGTCATAGACTAGACTAATTAAACAGTAGACTAAACTAACTAATTTAACTAATTAATTTGTGAGACCCACTGTTAGTGACTGTTTATTTTAACTAATTAACTAACAGATTAATTAACATTTTAATTAGCATTTTATTTATTTAAAAACATTTAAACGGGGGTGGGGCCCGCGTGTCAATGACTGGGCTGCCTAGTCAGCCAAGTTGACTTGGTCAACTGGGCACACGGGCCCACATGTCAGCCACACAGAGGCAGCCACGTCGACGGACAGGTCAGCGGCGGCCACCGTAGTTGCTCCGGCGAGCCCGAGTGCGGCGACGAACTCTGGCGACCTCGGAAATGCGTTGTGGTGCACCAAAACGCGCGCGGCCGGGCTCTCTGGATCGTGCACTCCGAGCCACGTCCGATGGTGGTGCTCTCGCGGGCAGGGGCGGCCGGAATCGGCGACGGCGACGACGGCATGCGGCGGCGGCTACGGGTAGAGCTCGGGTTCGGCGTTGCAGCATGCGCGCGGGAGAACTAAGAGGCTAGGCGAGGCCTACGCGGTGCGGCGAAGCTAACGGGCACGAGCCCGTGACCAAATGGTCACCGGAAAGACGCCGGCGGCGAGCTCCGCGGCGGAGAGCTCGGGCACGATGGGGGCGGTGTCTACGGGTCGAACGAGAGAGAGAGAGAGAGAGAGAGGAGAGGGGAGAGGTAGTGGCGCTCATGGGAAGCCTGCAGGTGAGCTAAGTGGGCGCGGGGAAGGCTCGACGGCGAGGCGACGTCGGCCGTAGGAGGAAGAAGAGCTTAGGGAGGACGCTGCGGTGGCTCCCGTCTCGAGGTCGTTGGTGCGGTCGAAGTAGCGGACGGAGGCGGAGCGAGCTGGCACGGCGGCGAGGCGAGAGCTAGCTGGTGGCCGCGGGATCGAGCGGAGGCGCAGCCACGGCCGCGTCGGGCGAGGTGAGGGGAGCGAGGGAGAGAGGGGGGAAAAAGATCTGGGGCGGCTAGGGTTTCCGCGGTGGCCCTCTGATCCACCCCCGACGCCATGTAGCGACGCGAGGACGAGTGGACGTGGTGGGAACGGCGAGCCGGCGACGGGCGCGGGCGTGCGCGGGCGGCCGCGGGTGAGCAGTAGGAAGGAGAAGGGGAGTTGGGTCGGGCCGTTTTCTGGTTTGACTTAGGCCCAGGTGTGGCGGCCCTTTTCTTTTTCTCCTCTCTTTCTTTTCTGTTTTCTATTTTTTTTATTTTTGTTCTGTAATTCTTCTAGTACTAATGCAATTTTGTAAAATATGAATCTTGTCCATTTAAATACTAGGCAACATATCTCACTGCCAGAAAAAGGTTTGGAGGTAAATGGATTTCATTTGAATTTTGGATTAAATGAAATGGATTAAATATTTCTGTTTTGGTACTGTTTTAGGATGTTAGAGTCATTTAAATATTCCAATAAATGTTGATCTTATTTTTATAATTGCTTTGGGAATATTTGCAATATTATGAACTATTTAGTTCCTGAATTTGAACAACTTTTAATTTCACTTTTAATTTGAATTTCAATTTTAATTGGAATTTGAAATGAGATATGATTCAAATGATGATCAAGCACTGTTAAACATGATGACTTGGCATTATCAAGAGGTGATCACTGTAGCTCAATTACATGGGGTGTTACAGAAGAACAGAGCAAGGGTCCCCGCAGCGAGGATGACGACGAACCTCGCGGACCGAACAATGGAGGCCAAAAGCAGTTCCCTCCCGAGGTAAAAACCGTGAACATGATCTACGTCACGCATATACCCAAGAAGGAGCAGAAGCGCGCACTCCGGGATGTCTATGCCTTGGTCGGCTTGCCCGATCACTTTCGACCGTCGAGACCATCCGACGAGTATCCGTCATGGAGGAACAGCGGCTCTGGTGCTCGACCCCATCATGGATGGATATCACCTCACCAGAGTCCTTATGGATGGAGGCAGTAGCCTTAACCTGATTTACTCAGATACAGTGAGGAGAATGGGGATCGACCCATCAAGGATAAAACCCAGTAACACCACCTTTAAAGGTGTAATCCCAGGTGTCGAGGCACGCTGGTTGGGATCCGTGACATTGGAAGTAGTCTTCGGTTCGCCCGACAACTTCCGCAGCGAAGACTTAATCTTTGACATTGTCCCCTTCCGCAGCTGTTACCACGCACTCCTCGGCCGGACAGCATTCGCCCGCTTTAACGCCGTCCCGCACTACGCATATCTGAAGCTCAAGATGCCAGGACCGAAGGGTGTTATTACCGTTAATGGTAACACCGAGCACTCGCTCCAAACAGAGGAACACACAGCGGCTTTAGCCGCCGAAGAAGCGTCGCAGGCCCAGTCTACCACCAAGGCACTAGACGCACATAAACGCGCCTGAGCTACGGCCTTAGTCCCGGAGCACTCCCGTGCTCACCCTAAATAGGGATACGCGCCCCACAGCACGGCCCACCCAGCTGCGAAATACGTGCCTCGAGTGCACAACTTTGCGCTCAAGATCCCATGGGCAGCTGTGGGGGCACATGACACAAAGGCCGAGAGCTCGGTTCGACCGAGCCATGGGCAAAAGATGTTCTCGGATTAACATCAGTTATAGGCACCACCTAGGGCCTAATCAACGTTAAGCTGATACAGTGCGGCGACTTCTCAAAACCCTTCCCAAAGGGCTCGTCCGCCGAACATTACTACTTCCGCCGAGCATACAGTCGACAACCACACTCATCCGGAAGCTTCATAAAGAGCAAAGGCGTAGACGTGCAGCAGGGCGCAGTAGGGACGTCAAACCACTCATGAAGGCCCTGTGTAAACCTTTCCTCTAATGTATTTATTTCTTAAAGTATCTATAAAAGTTACTTCGGCAGTTCGGATTGTACGGATAGACGTCACGAATTTAAAGGACATAACGACCATTTTTTCCGGTCATACTGCGGTTAATTATTTTGCACCCTCCTTTCTGCTATTCGGCCGAAGTAAACTATTATGATACGTTTCCTTTTAAAATGTGATCGGCTCATAGACCAGGGGTTTGAACCTCACTCTAGCCCCAAACATCATTCCGGCACCAATTTTTATATGTGCTTGGCGTCATGGATATTGCATTATATGAATCAGTTCCGAATTGTGTCTTTGGTCAATAGTTGGGTTGCCCGGCTCCTGTGTTTGCCCTCTTACGTTCCGCATTGTTCGGCTAGGAGGGTGAAGGGAGAAACACTGCGATTGTACTTCTAGCTAGCCTGGTCAAGTACCTCAGTGGAGAAAGACGAAAACTGACTGTCATAATAAGCGAGAACTGGTAGGCCATCCGATGACTAGTGTTAAACTACAAATCGCTAGAGGTTAGCCCGTGTCAAACGAAGGGTTCTCTGTCATAGGAACCACGTGATAATGGTGTCAACCGCGGTATGTCCGGATATCACATACACTGGGGGCTAGTCACCAGCCCCCGCAGTTAAGCTCCTATGGCTAAGTGAAAGCACTAAAACCGCATAGTCTGATTGCCTCGTTTTTCCTTACACATAACCGCCTCCGGGCACCGAGACGTTGGCTAAGGGTTAATGTGTTCGGGAGAAACACCCCATGCAGTATCTGCAAGGGGGTTGAAGCCGACGACTGGTAACTTTTAGTTTTAAACGACCGCACAGGAGTCAAAATAAAACACATGAGGCATTATATTTACAGCCAACCAGTTGCATTTCAGCAAAACAAAAGTTTCAACTCCTCGGGTACAAGGAAAATAAATCTACTCATAAATTACATCTTTTGAGCACTGGGCCTCTATCGCCCGAGCACCATCCATCACGATGGGAAAGTACTGCTCGGGGCGCCTGTGCTCCTTCCCAGGAGGCGGTGGTCCGGTGGCCACTTCGGCTGGCTTGATCTTCTGCCAGTTCACCATGGTCTTGCCAAAGGCCATCCGAGCTCCCTCAATGCATACGGAGCGCTTCCAGGCATCGATCCGGGGCGTGGCGTCGTACAGCCTCTGCACCAAACCGAAATAGCTGCTCGGCAGCGGCTCCGAAGACCATAGCTTGACGCAGAGGTCCTTCATCGCTGGCTCCGCCATTCGATGCAGCTGCATCAGCTGCTTCATCTGGTTGTTGAGGAGGGGAGGGTGTTCGGGCCCTTGAAATTGTGCCCACAATAGCCTCTGCTCGGCCCGACCCTCCTGGGCGGCGAAGAACCTAGCCGCATCAGCCGCACTCCTCGGGAGGTCCACAAAGGCGCCTGGGGAACGCCACACTCGCATGAGCAAAGCGAACCTGTTACCACCAAAGACACTTTGCAGCAAATACGGCTTACCATCTGCAATGAGTTTCACTTGGCGGAGTTCTTCTAGGTAGCCGCGCACCTCCGTCCGTGCTTCCTTGGCCACCAACCCCAATGAGGTTAGCTCGGCGGCCTGCTCTTTATTCTTCTGCTCAAGGGCCTCACATTTCATGACGGCATCCTTGAGCTCTTGCTGCACTTCAGACACTCTGGCCTCGTGCTTCTGGCTAGCGGTTCTCACCGTAGCCAGTTCGGCAGCTACCTGTTCGGCCGCCGCCCTCTGCTCCACCGCTTCCAGCTGAGCCTTCTTCAGCTTGGCCTTGAGGTTCTCGACCTCCGTGGTAGCAGCCGCAGTCATATCAATTGACTCCGTTTAGGCTACTTACTTCAAACCTTACTCAACAACAAAAAGCTGTTGTAGTAAACATTATAGTTCAAACTTGCCTTGCGCTTCGTCGAACCATTTGTGCAGCAAGCCGAGGTCATCCTTGGAGCTCTTGAACTTCCAATTTAGCTCGGCCAACTCCTCGGCATTCGCGGCTGTCGCCGAAGATGACACCTGCACATTACTCTACGCACATTAGGATCCGAGTTATAGATTTTCGATCCTCTAACCAGCTTTACTCAAGCCAGTCAGAGTCTCGGGGGCTATTGTGTATGAGGTTACGCACTCACATAAAAGAAATTTTCTAATGGAAAAACATTACTTGGCCTACCTTGAAGCCTGTGAGAAGGCCACTGAAGGCCTCCTTCAGTCCGTTGTCCATGGACCGAAGACTTTGCAACACCGCGCCCATAAGGACACGGTGCTCTTCAGCGATAGAGGAGCTGGTTAAAGCGTCCTCCATCTCGTCCGGCCACCCAGTCGAAGCCCGCTCTGGGGTGGGCGGGGGTGGCGGTGGCACCTCGGCTCCTCCTCTCGAGGAGTCCGGAATGCTTGACTCCGGGTACCTTGACGGCTCCGGAGCCATTCTCGGAGAGAGCTCAGATTATCCGGGCTCCTCCTCTTCATTTACCAGAGGGCTCCTCCCCTCCTGGTCTTCGATGGCCGAGGTATGCACCTCGGCCATAACGGTGTCGCCCCCTCCCCCTGTGTGTGGCAAGGGAGGGGTCCTCCTCGACAGAACCTCCTCGGCCTCCTCGACGATCAGAGGAGGCGAGGCGCGTGACTCGGTCCCGCTCTCCGCCAGCGCGTCCGGTGGAGAATCCCCCTCCGAGACTCGATCGGTGGGGAGGTCGCGCAGCGGGCTGCAATATTAAAAGCAGAAGCACGGTTAATAGCAGACTTAGCTCGGCTGAAGGTGCATAGGTGAATCTTAAAGATACGTACCTTTGGGCCAGCGGTTTGACCCTAGGGGTCCTCCGAGGAACCTCTTCGGAGGCCTCAGAGTCCTCGGCAGGGGCCGAGCTATTGCCGGACAAGGCCACCTTGGCCCTGCACCGTCGTTTGGGGGCGGGATGAGGCTGCTCCTCCCCGACGTCCTTGGACACCGCCCTCTTCCTTGTTCGGGAGGAATCCCTTTCCTCCCTGTCCTCTCCCTGCTCCTTCTCCTCCTCTTGTGCGGAGGGAGCATGGGTGTCCCCAGATCTAGTGTCCAGGGGTCCTCGGGAGTGGAGGCCCTCTCTGGCCTCCCTCTTCTGTTCCTTCTTCTTCTCCTTCCTCTTCGGCACCTCGTACGGCTCCACGGCCAACATGGCTGTCAGCAAGGGCATCCTGGGGCCCTCTGGCAGCGGGGCCGGGCTGTCGATCCGCTTGGCCTTCTTCAGCCAGCTCTGCGGATGAGAAACGAGAAAGTTGAGTACCTTATCAAAAGGGAACAATCCGGATATAAGAAAAAAAATTGTCGTACCTCCCGAGGGGGGTTTGCGGCGTCGAGGCCGATGTCTTCCTCCTCGGCCGGCCAGTCCTTCTGCGGCTTGAACAACACCTTCCACAGCTGAGCGTGGGAAGTGCGGTAGAAGCTGATCACGGTGGCGGGGTCCTCGGGCTTGTAGGCCCACATGGGGGAAGCCCGGGCCTGGAAGGGGAGGATACGACGGCAGAGCATAATTTGGATCACGTTGGGCAGCTCGACCCCCCGCTCTATCATCTTTGTTATCCGGCTCTACAGCACCACAACCTCCTTGTTTGACCCCCAGTCGAGGCCTTTCTTGGTCCATGAAACCAGCCTCGTGGGGGGTCCGGATCGGAAGGCCGGAATCGCCCCCCAATCCGCGCTCCTTGGCTCCGTGATGTAGAACCACTCCTTCTGCCAGATCTTGACGGTCTCGATGAAGGTGCCCTCTGGCCACTCCACCCGGGGAAGCTTGTTGACCATCGCTCCCCCGCAGTTCGCCTGTTGGCCGTCAACAATCTTCAGCTTGACGTTGAAGATCTTCAGCCACGGGCCGAAGTGTGGTCAGATCCGAAGAAAGGCCTCACTGATGATGATGAAGGCCGAGATGTGCAGGAAGGAATTTGGGGCAAGATCATGGAAATCGAGCCCGTAGAAAAACATGAGGCCCCTGACGAAGGGATGGAGGGGAAAACCTAAATCTCGGATGAAATGGGGTAGGAACACCACCCTCTCGCCCTGCCGCGGCGTGGGGATGACCTGGCCTGCCTCTGGAGCGCTGTGAGCGACATTGGTGGGGAGATAGCCCGTGCTCTTCAGCTCCAAGATAGCGCTCTCGGTGATGATGGAAGCCTCCCACTTGCCCTTGGACCCGGAACCGGCCATTGCTGGATTGAACGGATGGCTAGAGAGGTTCTTGGAAGGGAGAGCAGATCTGGGCGCTGGAGCTCAAGAGATTGGGAGGGCAACGGTGAAGGAAGAGGTGAGAGCGTGTGAAACAAATGGAGGCCACTCCCTTTTATGGGCTGTAAAACCTAAGGTCCCTTTACTGCGCCGCAGGCTTCGCAGTTTTCCCGTGTAATCGTGCCATTATGCGCGCGTGGGATGAAGCAAATTATTGATCATATCCCTTGAAAATAGGGCACGATCTCCATATCGATGGGACGCGCCAATGAAGGAACCGCCTCGAACAGCGAATCGAGTTTTCATAAATCAACTCGTGGTCGTGGCGGGCTGTGACCCTTTGGTAAAAGTCGTCAGATGGGGTCACTGTTCACACAAATACGACTAGCCTTCGGGGCTAAGTTATTGGTACCCATCGGCAACTGAAGCATAGTTCGGGGAGCAGGTGGCTAGGCAACACAAGTATCACGGAAGGGAAGGAACTGGTCCACAAAGCCGATGGTGTTCTGCGTATACCTCGGCTTTGAAGACTAGTTCGGGGGCTACTGAGGGTGTCCCAGACTAGGGAGTACTCGGGCTGCTGGCCTATCTCTCGCAGGCCAGACTAGTGGACCGCTCTTTACTCATCAAAGGAAGGCTGGATTGCGGGCGACCCCGTGCACCAGAAGGAAACTCCCGAAGACTTGTCGTCTCCTCCAAGAAATATTTAGTGTAACCGGCATGTTTATCCTCTGATGGCAACCGACTATATGTAACCCTAGGTCCCTCTGGTGTCTATATAAACCAGAGGGTTTAGTCCGTAGAGGGCCAGAACCATCATGATACTCACCTAGGGTTTAGCCCGTCCGATCTCGAGGTAGATCAACTTTGTAACCTTCATACAATCACATCAATACAAGCTAGTAGGACGTAGGGTTTTACCTCTTCGAGAGGGCCCGAACCTGGGTAAATCGTTGTCTCTACGTTCCCTGTTACTCATTAACTCCAAGATCCACAGCTCGGACCCCCTACCCGAGATTTTCCGGTTTTGGTACCGACAGTCATGTAGTCCACGTTCACATGACACCACTAAAGGAAGCAACAACATACATATCATCAAAATATCGAACGAATACCAAATGCACATGATTACTTATAACAAGACTTCTCCCATGTCCTCAAGAACAAACGTAAATACTCACAAATCATATTCATGTTCAAGATCAGAGAGGTATTGAATATCATTAAGGATCTGAACATATAATCTTCCACCAAATAAACCAACTAGCATCAACTACAAGATGTAATCAACACTACTAGCAACCCAATGGTACCAATCTGAGGTTTTGAGACCAAGATTGAATACAAGAGATGAACTAGGGTTTGAGATGAGATGGTGCTGGTGAAGATGTTGATGAAGATTGGTCCTCCCACAATGAGAGGATCGTTGGTCATGTCGATGGCTTTGATTTCCCCCTCCCAGAGGGAAGTATCCCCGGCGGAATCGCTCCGCCAGAGGGCAAAAGTGCTCCTGCCCAGGTTCCGCCTCGAGACGGCGGCGCTTCATCCCGAAAGTCTTCTCTATAATTTTTTAGGGCAAATGAGCTTATATAGCAGAAGGAGGGGGCCGGAGGCCAGCTGTGGGCCCCACAAGGCATCAGGGCGCGCCCTAGGGGGGCTGCGCCCTATTGCCTTATGGGTGGCTGGTGGGTCCCCTCTGCTATTTCTTTTGTCCAGTATTTTTTATATATTCAATAAAAAATCTCCGTAAAATTTCAGGTCATTTGGAGCTCTGTAGAATAGGTATATCTGTTGTAGCTATTTCAGGTCTAGAATTCCAGCTGCCGGTATTCTCCCTCTTCATATAAATCTTGCAAATTAAGAGAGAAAAGGCATAAGAATTGCATCATAAAGTTAAATAATGACCAAATACATTATAAATAACAGTAGGAAATCATGATGCAAATTGGACGTATCACGAGGTTGCTCATATCATGGATAGAGCCCTGGAGGTTGTTGAGGTCCGCGTAGGTGGTGTAGTCTTGCTGGGGCTGCTCCTCCTCTTCGTCGGTGGCGAGTTCTTCTTCATCTACTTGTTCAGGTTCTGGCCCTTCTTTGTCAAAAGTTGCATCTCCCTGTGCAACATAATGCAATTGTCCATTCTCGATGGAGAAACGGTTAGGCATAGGTGTGGGTAACAAGTACGCCACTCCAGGAATTTTGATGCAATGACGGCCATTATGAACTACTACCATACCAGCGCTAGTAAGAACACGAATGTTAACAAGGGTGTTACCGACAATGGGGCGGAGATGATTGTAGTTGAGGCCAAGGGAGTTGGCCAACATGGTAATCACTCCTCCACACACGATATATCCTTGTGCATGATTTGCATGATGCGCGAGGTGTAGCGAAAGTATTGCCGCTAGGTTGGGCGAATAACCGACGTCCAGGTTTGCTGCTTTCCCGAGAACTAGCATGTTCTCATCATTCACCTTAGAAACTTCTCCTCGTGCCTGCAACGACTTAGTGATAACATAGTAGAAATAATGTATAGCAGGACTTTCAGTGCAACTGGCTCTTTGCTTAGAGCCATGGTAACTCATCTGGTAGAAGGATTGCCTTGGGTGCGGATCAGTGAAATCATAAACATATCTAATATCATCATCATTGTTCGGGAAGCCAAAGTAGTTACACCACTCAACAAAAGTGATGTTAAAGTCTTGATCAAGGAGACGGAAAGTGATCCTCTCCTCCTCATAAGCATTTGGCATTAAACCAACATTGTGCGAGAGAGTACTAAGAAACTCAAGCGTCAATCGTTCATAAGTCTCGCATCCCTGATAAAAAAAATGATGCAATCCGACATTATGACAAAGCAAATTAAAATCATGAGTGATACCTAGCTTGGCGAGAGTATTCGCACAAGCCCATTTGGTTGCTTTGATCTTCCTTGCGGTGAGCTTCTGGAACTTCTTCCTTGCTCCACAGTCGGCGAAGACGATCCCCTGAGTGAAAACTTGTTGCGATTGTGTGGTGGATGAAATCGAACCACTGCGTACGCGAGAAGATCTCCATGTAAACATCTATAAAACAGTTTTTCAGTCCAATACAATGAAACAATAATGATCCTACGTTACTCACAACATCATACTCCTCTAAAAACATCAACAAATCCATGCCAAACTCAAGTTTGAATCAAAAATATGCATATCCTAGACATGGCAGTGCTAGGCATGTAGAACGTGGATTCGCAAAAAATAAATTGGGGATCGGAGGAGAAACATATCGTAGATCGATCACACGGAATGATTCGAACTGAAAACGAATGAGTAGAGAGATGGGGCAAAGTTTTGCTAGGGTTTGGAGAGGTTTGGAGGAAGAAGAAGAAAAGAGAAAGATGGGGGCGAAATACCTCATTCCTCGTGCTTATTGGAGCCACCAGTGCGCAAAACGATCGCTCATACAGGCACGAGCGCCCGTATGGAACGCCATCTTCAGCCAGGTTTAACTCACCTTTGCCTGCGTCCAGATGAAACGACCGCTAAAACGGACATCGGCGTCCGTTTTGAACGCCGTCGTTCATTCTATTTTTTTGTGCTCCTGGTCGAAGATGTCAAACGACAGCTCGAACGGGCGCATGCACCCGTTTGGAACGCCGTCGAACGCTCTGGACTCCTCTATGGTTTCTGCAGAGAATTAAAATGACCGCAAAAACAAGCATGTGCGCCCGTTTGATATGCCGTCCTTCTCTCTGCTGCCTCTGGTTGTTTTGCGCTGGAACCTCCTGCAGGTCAAACGACCGCCCGTACGACCGTTGCGGTCGCAGGAAGGGCCGTCTTTTGCTCCATGTCTTCCGAAACTTGTATTTTTCTTTACTTTCCTGCGGTGTTAGTTCCATAACAATACATAGACATATTTCCAGGCATTCAAACATCAATCTAGCTTATAAATCATCTTGCACAAGGCTAGGCCTTCATTAGAACAACTCTTCCAAACACACTTCTTCATATGGAACTTCAATCACTCTTTTATTAAAAACAAAAACAAAAACTTACTTGTCTACTTTATTCGCGTGGGTTTCCTCCCATGAAGCGCTTGTTTTCGGTCGGATAGCTCGACCGTAGTGGCGGTCAAGGTGGTGCTAGAACACCGAGACCATAGCTTCTGGCATTCAAAATGATGCCACCTCCTGTGTAGGTCTTCAATTTCTTTTTCCTAGGGAAATGCCTTATAAAGGGATCTTTAGATGGTAAATCAAAACGAATATTTCCCTCCAACACATTTATCATAGCTTTGATGGTCCTTAGAAAAGGTCTATCGAGAATTATATGTGCAATTGAATCGTCAGGCATATCAACTATCACGAGCTCAATCATGACAGGGCAATCATTAATTTGAACTATAACTCCATGCTGAATGCGTGCTGCCTGAGTAAAAGTAGAGTTAGCCATATTCAATATAATCTCAGTATTAGCATAAGGACCAAGATTGAGACTATCATAAATAGATTTGGGGATAGTGGAAACACTTGCCCCTAGATCACATAAAGCACTGAACTTATTAAATCCTATCTCAATCTCTATAGTAGGTTCAAAAGCATCTTCTTACTTAGCTGGTAACTTACTGAATAACTTTTTTCTTTCATCATCAAGTTCACGTACCTTGGCTGCAACTTGTTCAACAAAGACATTATATGCCTCATCATTAGTTACCTCCGGTAGTGGATACTTCATGGATATCATCTTGACAAAATCTGCAACGGTATAATTGTACTCTGGCACATGGCTTGTGTCAAGTACCTCAACTTTCTCTTCGTTGCTTCTCACCATTTTAACTTCTTCAACCGGGTTAGGCTCCAGTTTACCTGCAAACTTGGCCAAAATCAAGGTTTGGCTCTCTGCCATCTGTGCCACTTGTGCCTCCATATTCTTGGATCTGGCTTCAAGTATCTACACATCATTTGTTAGTCCAACAACCTTATCGGTCAATTGACCAGGTAATTTATCATGATTCTTCAAGATATTCTTGAACTTTTCATTCTGCTCAATCTGGCTAGCAATAAAACTTTTAAGAGTTTCTTCAAGAGTATTTCTATTGCTACCATTAGCTCTATTAAAATTATTGGATGCTCCTCCATTATTAGGATAAGGAAGTTTAGGAGCATATCCATTATTTTTCCAATTGGGATTATAGCTATTATGATTAGTAAAATTCACATCAGTAGTATCTTCATTAGTGATGGCATTGACATTTACCTCATCTTTACCTTTCATCAAAGAGATAAGTTCTTCTAGCTTGGTTGTCAACTCTGAGCTATTTTCTTCTATGACATTCACCTTCTTGGTGGTGGTTCTCTCAACATGCCATAGGGCATGGTTCTCTTGCATATCATCTAGTATCTTCTTGACATCTTCTATGGGCTTTCCCATGATTGTTCCTCCTGCAGCTGTATCAAGCATAGTTTTTGACATGTGATTGAAGCCATTATAAAACATATGAAGGATTAACCACTCCTCCATTCCATGATTGGGGCAGTTTCTTATAGCCTCTTTCATTCTATCCCACGCAAGTGCTAGTGGCTCATGTTCCTCTTGCTTGAAACTTGTAATCTAAGAATGTAATTGCATAATTTTTGCAGGTGGACAAAACTTAGATAAAAATTTACTGCAACAAGCAACCCAAGAAGTAATACTGCCTTTAGGCAAAGCTAAAAGCCATTCCTTAGCTTTTTCTCTCAAAGAGAAAGGAAATAAGCAAAGTTTAAGAGCATCTGGGTCATAATCCTTTATGCGTGTCATGTTGCACAATTCAGTAAAATTAAGTAAATGCATACCTACATCAAGTTTTGCTATTGGTTCACGCATGAAATTGTTGCTAGGAGTAGCTAAACTCCCAAGATTATGAGCCATAGTAACTTTTTTGGTATTTTCAACTAAAAGACTTGCAACAAAATAAAACTTAAACTAAAAACTGAAAAAGTAAAAACAAAAACTGAAAATTAACTTTAACAAAAACTCTACACACAAAGACTAGGAATACTAAACTCCTCCCCGTCAATGGCGCCAGAAAAAGGGCTTGATATCTCCTTTTTATTGATCCGCTATTGGAACAAGAAAGGGTATCCCGCACCTATTTCCCCAGAGGTGACCCTGGGTATCGAACCCACGAGAGGAAGATTCCCTTGAAGCAATGGTCTCCAGCAAGCTTTTGCCAAAGTGTCAAATCCAGCTTTTAACCGGATCAGCAAGCAAATTGTGATTCAAACACTAATAATAAAAAGAAGGTACGGGGATGAGGTCTTAATGCTTACAACCATGTATTGGTGTTCGGATCAAAAATGATATTAGTTTGTGCTCGGGAAGTCACCCATCAAGAGGTGCTTGCTTCGTATCGGCGTGGGGGATGTGTCCAAATAACATCTTGACCGGCACGAGTCCTGCATCAAGACTCAGCTGTCCTACCGAAGGCCCTATCCATCTCACGGAGTTGTCCCGATAATTAAGGTAATAATATCAGACAAAAGCATTGGGTGTTTAATGACTACACCTCATGAATCCCCAAGGATATGATCCATGTTACCCTACTAAACCTTACTGTCACCGGTGTTCGGTATAACACTTCACGGTCCCCTTGCTCCTAGCCTCACCGGTGCTCAACCTCCATGATCCTGGGTACCTGCAGGGATGAAGATCGCTGACAAGACAAGAGACACTTCACGAAACAATTTTATTTCACACATACGAGATGTTATGTCAAAGGCTTCCATTGATCCCTTCACCAAATACCTGGGGTTGCAAGGCTCATGCCTCACCCCATACCTTACCGAACTACTCACAGATGGAGATCAGATCGTGAGAAGAAAACATTGAAGAACATCTTGGGATTGATTGATTGCAATATGTCTTACAATGGATGCCTTGTGCGATGCACGATTACAAGTATGAACTAGATGAGAGAGCACTATGGTGGTGGATATGGCGATGTAGATAAAAATGGCGGCGACTAGGGTTTGTGGAAGAAGATGATGATGAAGACGTTCTGGCTATGCTCGACGCTATCCTGTTGACATTTCGACGGGGTCCCCTTTATAAAAGTTGTTCAGGTGGACGACCTGCCTTGGTTTCCACGCCAAACGACCGCTCATGCGAGTGCGTGCGGTCAGATGGAACACCGTCTTTGACCCTGGTAGCCTCCTGGCGCCTCCTGGTGACTTATTCATTCTCCATTTTCCTTCCTTTCCTTTCTCCCACGTGATTTCTTCCCTTTTTAGCCCATTTCCTGCGGAAAAATATCAAAGAGAGGATTTGTGGAATCCTTTGCATTCATTAGTCATTAGTGGCAATATCGGAGCGAATATCTCTCTTTTAATGAAATATCTTGGTTTAAACAAGGTTGAAATGAGTGTAAAAATATCACTCATCATGTAGCAGTTTTGAACTTTTGAATCTCAAGACCAAGGAGCTACAGTTGCAAGTGGAGGGTACTACTGTTCTCTAGAACCATCGTTGTACTATCAATGCAGGGAAAGTACACCTGCGTACTACAGACCTGCTTGCTGCTCTATTCATGTGCGTAGTTGGCCTACTCAGCAGCTCCTCTCATGCACACACTAGCAGCCTATTCATCAGCGATGGTGACGTGCACACTACTCACGTCAAAGAGCATGTTTCTTTATAGAGCTTAGAGCTGATCGTAGTGCGAGTTTAGAGCTGATCCAATGTAAGGAGCGAAGTCGATGTGTGCAATCTAAGGAGCGAAGTCCATGCGTGCAACTGCACAAGCTACATACTTTAGGTCTAGGGCCATATTGCACTGTTCCCAATGCGGTACCAGGATTTTCCGGCTCCTCCGGCTTAATTGGGAGGCACCATTAAAGATGGCAATTGAGGAAGCAGCAAGCGAGGGGCGGCTTAAGGGCGAGCTTCCAGGCGAGAAACGCTGTTGTGATATAAGTCGTATCCCTTCTCACACGACACCTCCCAGCCTGATCGCACGTGGACCACGAGATGATGGCGCATGCAAAATATATAGGAGGGAAAACCCGTGCACGTGGCTGGGCTATCCGGTGCACCCAGATTGTGGTGTGACCCGTGCATTGGACTTTCCAAAGTCAAACTACCAATGTTCAAGAATTTTTTTTCTTAAAAAACTCAAAATAATTTAACATGTATACATATATTTCAACCATGCCACAAGAAAGAAAATTTAATTTGAATTACAGGTTGAGAAACAAAAAAGAATATGATTACCACTGATTTTGTTAATGGACAAAATTCATGGCCCAATCAAATGAGCCATATTCACAACGTAATTTGACTTGTTTGTTTCTAGAGTTCTACTGAAATAAGTATTGTGAAATGTTTTATGTGCATGTACAATTACCTTTGCTTATTTCAAAAAGTATGCTCCAAATGGCGAAATAGCACCAGACACTCTCACGCAAGCGGTAGGATTAACAGAGTTTTTTTTCGAGCACGCTGACACAATGTTGCTCGCAGCAAGGTTAATAAAATATAAAAAAATAGACCGCCGTGCATTGGGCAGGGATCGAACCCACAACCATGCATTGAGATCTCGACTCCGCGACCACTACAATGCAACGAAGTATTGCTATTCTCTAGTAGATTGTTGGTTATACATATTGAGTATTTAACTAAAAACTACCACTTTCCAACCAGCCCTAGCAAGAAACCACCACTCTACAAAAATTAGCAAAAACATACCAAAAATTTCTTAATACATGGAAAAAAACTACCAAGTGCCGATTAGGGTCGTTTAAACCCATTTATTACAGGGTTGGCCCACGCGCTAGGGCTGATTTGGCACCTTAAGTCAATGCCGTCTGTTTGACTGGCAAGTTAGGAGTTATGACATGTGGGACCTGCATGTCAGTCTCAAAAAAATCCCCAAGTCTTCTCCTACCTTCGGCCCATCCACCTCGTCATCCTCAGCCATGGCAGGCAGCCACCGCCGCCGGCAGAAGGCGAGGTCAAAAGCGCAGGCGGCGTGGAGCCCATCTTGCGGCAGCCTGGAGGCCAGCTCGAAGCGGGCGCTAGCTAGCCAAGCTAGCACACAACCTGCTGGATGCATCCAGCTTCTTGTGTGCAAGATTGGCTAGCTAGCTTGGCACGGCGGCACGGTGGCTTGCTCGCGCATGAGCCACGCTCGGGCCAGCCAGTCAGCCCGTGCGGAGGCCAGCGCAGCCGCCTGCTCGCCCATCACCAGCGCCGACGACGACCACGCATATGAACTATTTGAAGAAATATTCAGGAAAAATGCTTGGAGGAGGAAGAAGAGGATTGATGCTTACATGTGGGTCCCACCTGTCATAACAGTCAACACAATGGTCAAACAGACGACGTTGACTTAAGGTGCCTCGTCAACCCTGACGTGTGAGCCAACCCTGTTATAAACGTGTTTAAACGAGCCTAATCGGCACTTGGTAGTTTTTTTGCCACGGATTAAGAATTTTTTGGTATGTTTTTGCTAATTTTTGTAGAGTGGTGGTTTCCTGCTAGGGCTGGTTGGAAAGTGGTAATTTTTTGGTAAATACTCTACATATTGTAAGTAGGAGTGAAAGTTAAGCTTTGGAAGTCAATAAGCACGGGTAGTTACGTAGTACGTATGTGTACGTAATTCAAACTAACTGTCGACCATGGGTGGCTAATATCTTGATGGAAAACTCGAAATTGTGCAAATACAAACGTATTATTGATACTTGTTTCTATAAACTTGGATCTACGCTTTTATTCAACGACTGAGGATGTGGGGCCTTAGGAAGATGATTTCCCGATTGTCTAAAACAAGGTTTTCCCATCTCCGGTAAGGAGGGGCGATGACGGCGGCGCGCCTTCGGCTCGCTCTAGTGCTTGTAGTCATCACTAGGTGGTCTACGAATGTATAGATGTAAAAAATCACTTCTAGTGTTTGTTGTACTACCATGACTATTGATAATAGATCGAAAGTTTTTCAGAAGAAAGCCTTGGTTGAGCGTGTGTTCGAGCGAGAGATCGTGCGTCTGTGTGATATGGAGAGACTAAGCGGAGATAAGAGAGACCAAGTCAGTGAGTGAGTGGGTGAGATACACGTGCGGACATAGGGAGAGAGGTCTGATACATCTCCGTCGTATCTATAATTTTTGATTGTTTCATGCCAATATTCTACAACTTTCACATACTTTTGGCAACAATTTATATGATTTTCTTGGACTAACATATTGATCCAGTTCCCAGTGCTAGTTCTTGTTTTTTGCATGTTTTTTGTATCGCAGAAAATCCATATCAAACGAAGTCCAAATGCGATAAAATTTTACGAAGATTTATTTTGGATTATATGTGATTTTTGGGAAAAAGAATCAGCGTAAGGGGTGGCCCACAGGCCCCACAAGCTCACAGGGCGCGCCCCCTACCCCAGGGTGCGCCCCCTGCACTTGTGGCCACCTCGAAGGTCAGTTGGGGGTGTCCATCTTCTGCAAGGAAGATAATATCCGGATAAAAATCCCCTCAAAATTTCAGCCCAATCAGAGTTACGGATCTCCGGGAATATAAGAAACGGTGAAAGGCCAGAAAACATGAACACGAAACAGAAGAGAACAGAGAGAGAGATCCAATCTCGGAGGGGCTCCTGCCCTTCAGGAGCCATGGCGGCTAAGGACCAGAGGGGAAACCTTCCTCCCATCTAGGGGGGAGGCCAAGGAAGAAGAAGGAGGGGGGCTCTCTCCCCCTCTCTCCCGGTGGCGCCGGAGTGCCGCCGGGGGAACCATCGTGACGGCAATCTACACCAACAACTTCGCCGCCGTCATCACCAACTCTCTCCCCCTCTATGCAGCGGTGTAACACCTCTTTTCCCCACTGTAATCTCTACTTAAACATGGTGCTTCATGCTATATATTATTACCCAATGATGTATGGCCATCCTATGATGTTTGAGTAGATTATTTTTGTCCTACGGGTTAATTGTGGTATGGTGTGATTGATATGAGTTGTATGTTAATATGGTGCTGTCCTATGGTGCCCTCTGTGTCACGCACGTGTGTGGGATTACTGCTGTAGGGTTTTGCAATACGTTCATAATTCACTTATAGTGGGTGGCGAGAGTGACAGAAGCTTATACCCGAGTAAGGGGGTTGTTGCGTATGGGAGTAAAGAGGACTTTTAACTTAATGCTATGGTTGGGTTTTACCTTAATGATCTTTAGTAGTTGTGGATGCTTGCTAGAGTTCCAATCATAAGTGCATGTGATCCAAGTACAGAAAGTATGTTAGTGTATGCCTCTCCCTCATTGCATATGATAAGTATCTATCGTGTTATATTCAATTGCCTATGGACAATCTTTCTCATCGTTCTACAAAAAGCTTTCTACTAAACAACTAACTTTTATTATCTAACAAAGTAGTCCTAGTTTTATTCTTGCAAAGTAGTTCTAGCATTACACCTACAAAGTACTTCTAGTTTCATACTTGTTCTAGGTAAATCAAATGTTAAGTGTGCGTAGAGTTGTATCGGTGGTTGATAGAACTTGAAGAGAATATAAATTCTACCTTTAGCTCCTCGTTGGGTCTGACACTCTTGAAAGTGCTAGTTATCAACTAGAGGGGGGTGAATAGGCGATTTTTATGAAAGGCTTTGAAAACAGGCAATGTCTTTGAAGAAAGCGGAAGCAGGATGAGAACTAGCAAAGCCGATCAATACAATGAACATATATGACAAGCATAGACATCATACATACAAGCATGCATTGAACATAAACCCAAGAAGCATGAAGATAAATGAGTAAATAGATGAATGGCTTCAGGGAATATCTTCAAACACAAGCAAGCATGCAAAGGCTTCACAGTTCAAAACAGTAAGTAAGGAAGAGTAAGGATAGAACCAGGAGCTTGGGGAAGACAATGATTTGTTTGACCAGTTCCAACTGCTGTGACAGTTGTACGTCTGGTTCGGGAGGCTGAGATTGAACTCAGAAGACCGCGTCTTCACCTTATTCCCCTTGAGCTAAGGTCACTTAGACCTCGCCCAATCACTCTGGTAAGTCTTCAAGGTAGACTTCCAAACCTTCACAGACTTCGTTCACCGGCAATCCACAATGACTCTTGGATGCTCAGAATGCGACGCCTAACCGACTGGAAGATCACAGTCTTCAAGTGTAACAAGTCTTCAGTTCACTTAGAACAGAATGTCTTCAGTGATGCTCAATCACTTTGGGCTCTGGGTGTTTTGGGTTTTGACCTCGCAAGGTTTCTCTCTCAAAGGCTTCGAGGTGGGTTGCTCTCAAACGACAAAAGCCATGCACTAACTCGGAGCAGCCACCAATTTATGGTGGAGGGGGTGGCTATTTATAGCCAGGGGGCAACCCAATGTGATATGTCCGAAATGACCCTTGGTCATTTAGGAACTGACACGTGTCCAACGGTCGGAATTTAAACCCACGCGGCAACTTTACTTGGGCTACAAGCCAAGCTGACTCAACCAACTCTGGAAGAGATTTTCTCTCATTTGTCTTTGCTTGAAGACATAAGATTTTAGGTTGAGCATCACGTCAGTTTCTCACTTCGTTTACCTCGACCCCACTTGACAGTTCGGTGGTTCCTATGGCTGAAGAAATAAGAAAATGAAACTACGAAAAGACTATGTCTTCAAGCTTCATTGTCTTCGATGAATGTCTTCATGAACCAATATCTTCAGCACGAATGTCTTCGTGAATCACCATTGTCTTCAATGTCTTCATATATTTTTAGGGGTCATCTTCGATGGGTAAACCGATTCAATAGGGACTTCTACCTGTGTTCTCCTGTGAATCTCACAAACACATTAGTCCCACAACCAAGTTTGTCTTCAATACTCCAAAACCAACAAGGGGTGGCACTAGATGCACTTACAATCTCACCCTTTTTGGTGATTGATGACAAACTGGTTGTAGTTTTCAACGGGGATAAAAATAGGTGAAGTTAAGGTACAGATGGTTTGGCTTCATGAAATGGGAGGGGCTCCCCCAGAAGATGTGCATATAAGTAATTTGCCTTTGAATGCAAATGCACATGGCAGGTTCGACTTTGTGGAGATCTCCCTCTATTCATGAAATCACAACATGTGCATACAAAATAAATTGAAGATAATGACATGCACAATGAAATATGGGCGTCTGTGGAATGACTTCATGCGCATAATATCAAGGTTAAGTAGCGCATTAACAGTAGCCAAACACAGCGAGTGTAGCAGACGTCCATCAGGACTTAAGTTTTACAACCCAAAACCAAATGTTCAAGAACGAGTTGTAAACTTAGCAAAATATATCAAGCCCAGCCCAATTTGCCCGCTTGAAGACTAACAACCGATATGCTTCTCCCCCTTTTGTCAACAAGTGACCAAAAAGGTGTGAAGACACAGGGTGTCTACGCGTCCCGTGGAGGCGATGAAGATGTTGGGGCAGCCGGGTCGATGGTGGAGTTGGGCGGAGCAGAGGGGCCTGATGCAGCGTCTTGATGCAGTGAAGCCATTGGTGGAGAGGTAGCGTCATCTTCCTCATCAACAACCCGTGCGACGACAGTTGGCGCTGAAGAAGAGTAGTCGGAGTCTTCAAGAGATGGTGTAGCACGCCACTTCGCTGTAGCAGGAGGCTTGGAGTCGAATTTGAAGCCTTCCTTGAAGCCATCGGCAGCAAGGTCATCTTCAGAGCAGAGTAGTGTGAGACTCTTCCAAGCCCGGCGGCTGGCTTCATGTGCAACAAACACATTCTTGGTGGAAAGATTGCGCACTCTGTTGAGATCAGTCATGAGGCTCCTCATTTTCCTTTAAAGCCAGTCATGATGCTTGTCTTGCTTCTGATGAAGAGAAACAAGAAGCTCTCTCTCAGTTAAGACTCGTGCACGCTTTTGAGGTCTTGGAGGCACAGTGCTTGTGGTAGCTTCAGTATTGGCTTCACGTGGCTGGCGAAGCTGACCAGTGAGATGACCAGCTGAAGTGGAATTGGGGATATGGATAGCTTCAATATGTGCAGCACCGCTGTGAGAGCCAGGAACTTCGACCACTGGAGTCTTAGCCGCAGCTGGATAGATGTCTCCAATAGGTGCAATCTCCGGCAGAAAAATGTGATGGTTTCGGCTTGATGGTTGATATTGCACGGAAGAGCGAATCTTGATGAGGCGCATTATCCAGGGAGCATAAATCTTGAGGCCAAATAGGTCCATGCCAGATGTAGCTAACTGTCTGATGAAGTCGTTGGTGTTGAATCTGATGCCATAGATGATATTGTAAAGCATTGTCTTCATAGCACCTTCAACCGTGCTCGACAAGGAGTGCCCCTTGAGAGGCCATAATGTATGCCTTAGAATATGATAGATAGTGCGAGGCAAGTACTGGAGCTCATTGACAAGAAACTCCTTGGGACAATCAGCTTCAACAGGCAGTGGCTTCATCATGGTGAGCATCTGAGTCATGTTTGGCTCTGGCTTCTGAAAGATACTCTCCACAGCTCGATCATAGGCTTCACAGCCAGGTTCATAGATATCACCAGGAGCAGGCAGGTTTGTGAGCTTTAGAAGATCTTGGGCAGAAGCTTCATGGTGTACATCACCTTTCATCCAGTGAAGGGTCCAAGTCTTGATATCCTTATTGAATCCAGGGATGTGGAGGGTGGCATAGAATTGCGGCAGCAGCTCTTCGTTCCAGTGCTCTTTGTCTGTCACAAATGGAAGCAGACCTACATCATGAAGACAATCAATGGCTTCATCCAGACATGGCAGATCAGTCGTAGCGTCAAGGTTGAGGAGCTTGTGAGGATGAATCATGTCTTGATTGTAGAGAACACTCATGTAATAGCTTCGTTGTTGATAGCTCCAGAACCTGTCAGATGATATCCTTGGCTTGGTGTATGGGTTCTTGGATCGGTCAAAGAAGGTGTTATCATTCCTGAAGCTATTGACACTGAAGGGGCAATCGGTGGAAGCAGCTCCTCGAAGCCTTGGCAGCCTCGGCATTGACTTTTGAACAAGGGGCCGGTTGTTAACGTGGAATTCATATATTGGGCTAGGTCTTTCTGGTGATGCAAGACGAGGCCAGTTGACAGGCATAAGTTCTCCAGCTCTGTTGTATGCCATGACAGTATTGGCATCAGAGAGCACAATGGCATCAAAGGTGGCAGGAGCATCAGGAGTGGCATTCAGATCTCCTTCAGTGGCTTGGGCTTCAGACTCAGGGGCCACATTTGTATCAGGAGCAGCAGTGTCAGACACAGGAGGCTGCTCTTGAACGTCTTTGGCTGTTGCAGCCGGTATGACTTCAGACTGTTGAGCCGCTTGCTCAGGTTGGGCTTCACCAGATTCAGTCTGTACTGGATCAGCTTGCTTGTCTTCAGTCTGAATGGTGCTTGTGGGTGGAACATCTGCTAGAATATCCTCTTGAGAAGCAGAGGCATCTTGATGCACAGCGTCCTCAGAAATGCTGGACATCCGCGGGCCACAGCGAAGCCTTCGAAAGATGGGCGACGCCTTTGGAGAAGAATTGTCTTCAACCATGTCTTCATGTGTGTCTGCCAACATAGGCTCATCAGTGGTGGCAGCTTGAGGAGGAGGAGTGTGGGGTATGACTTCATCATGATCCATTGGCGTCAGAGGGCGGCCAATGCTGATCGGTTCACTGTGCTCAGGAACGGGCGATGATACCACGTTCTCGGTGAGCTGAGGAAGGACTTCATCATCATCATTTTGCACATTGGCATCAGTACCAATGTCTTCAGCTGCGTTGGGATCAGCAGCTGGAATCTCTTCAGAAACGGGAACCTCTGTGGTAGCAGGTTCATGCACGATAACTCTTCTCTCTGTGTTTCCAGAGGTAGGGGGAGCAACAGATATCGGTGTCACGAGCAGAGGCTCTTGAGAAGCTGATGGAGCATTTTCTGCTTGTGCCTTGCGCGAAGCCTTTGAAGACTTCGTCTTCTGATGCTTTTGAGATGGAGGAGCAGCAGAGGCATCAGATTGCTTGCGCTTGCGAGCTTCGGCTTCAGCTTGCCGTGTCTTCTTCTTCTCAGAAGCAACTGATGCAGCGGATGGCTTCGAAGCAAGCATGGATGGTGGGAAGACAATCCGAGGCTCATCTTGCCTTGGGGCCTCAGCAGCTGGGGTCTCTGGCTTCTTCTTCTTTTTCTTGATCAGCTTGGGATCAATGGCAGGGTGACCAAGTGCTTTTCTCTTCAAGCCCTCATTGTGGGCTTGCACTGTCTTCTCAGCATAGTGCTTGAGACGTTCTCTGGCACCTTTGGCATCATCACGAAGCTTTTGAAATTCCTCTTTCAGCTCGGCCATCATCTTCTTATAGCCTTGAATTTATGCGACGCTGAATTTGGACAAGTGCTTCTTGAATAGACTCTTCTCATATTCAATCTTGTTTTTCTGTTCGAGCACTTTTTGGACAACTGCAAGTTCGTTGTTGATGAAGCCTTGGAACGTGACGCTGATGTCAATCGGAAGCTGCAAGTCGTCAATTGACAGAGACGGGTCGCGAAACCATTCATCAATGAAGTTGTTGAGAATATCATGGTCGAACAGAGGCAGGTTTTTGAAAATATCAGCCTCTTCCTGCTTGTTCTTGATGAGGAGCTCAAGGGCATCATCATCAAACTCATCATCAGATAAATCAATAATGGCGTCGTCATCAGTCAACGTGGTTGTTGGTTTGGGGCCTCGCCTAGTAGGTTTCTTTGTCTTCGGGATCTTCAGACTACACACTGGATTCAGTTGGTGCATCTTTTACTGGCTTCACTCTTAAAGCAGATGGAGCAGCAGCAGACTTGGCAGGTTGCTCCTCTTTGGCTTTGGAGCTCTTTGGCTTTCTTTGTGTCTTGGGGGGGGCAGGAGCAATGTCTTCAGCATGGGCTTCTCCGCTTGCATTAGCAGCAGTGGCATGAAGAGCGTTGATATGCTCAACATATGCTTGAAGACTATCCCATGGCCCAGTCAGATTGGGTTCGGCATGACGGGAGCCATCGGGTCTTGGTTCTGCAGGACCGGGGTTAAAGGTCACACCAAACTCCTTCTTGTTGGCATCTGCTGAAGCCTTTGCAAACTGATAATTGGCTTCAAATAGATCATCGTCACGACACCATCTGATGCTAGATGGGTTGGCATCTTCGGGCTTCACACCTCTTACCATGCAAGGATAGAAGTTCTGGGCAATGGCGTCAGCCTTTGTCTTCAGAATAATCTTCTGGTACACAATATCCGCCCATGGTGGCCTGACTGCATTCTTCTCAGCATACTCTTGTGTAACAAAATGATAAAGAAACCATTGCTCTGCCCAGTAGCGGCGAATCCATTGCACACGAGATTTGAGTTCACCATAGGTTTCATCAGGATCAGATTTATACTGCTCATATAGATCTGGAGGGAGGTCAAGAGCAGTGTTGGCTCGTCATTGCCTTCCTCCCTTCTTTGCAGATTTTCCACTGGCCATTGGCTTCACAGAATTGATTGGCTTCACACTGTTGAGCTGACAGGAACTGGCTTCAGGAGAGTCGAGATGAAACTGCAAGAAGTCTGCAAATGAATTCAGACTATGAGAACCAAGTGACTCGCCCACGAACATGTACCCGTGACAGCATTAGAGATGCGAGGGAAGGAGGAGAGGTCATATGCATTCTCAGAAAATTTTGAATCCAACTCAGTTTGAAGATAATGACCTCACAGTGCGAAGACATTCACTTATAGAGAGATGTTGGATCCAGATTTGTACGAATCCGAAGATAGGTACAAGTGAGGAATTGTCACTATGTAGTATAAGTGAAGTAACTTGGCAAGATATGAGATGCGTGAAACAGAAGATGAAGATTTAGAAGTGAAAGAAACAAGTTCTAAAGATATTCGATAAGATTTTGGATCAAATAGACGGTAAAAAGTAAGTTTTATTTACCACACGAAGAACAGCTCAACGAGGTGAAAGGAGGTTGAGCAGCTCAATCCCCCACGCCCTAACTTGGCAATGGAGAACAGCTATGGCGGCGGCAGAGAGAAGATGTCCGCGGACGGCGTGAGTACGGCATCGAAGAGGTCGCGGCAGCTAAGCGCTTCTCCTCCGGCGACGATGAAGTTAGCAGCGACAGGGGTGTAGAACATTAATGGAACCAGGGGCGAAGTATTTATAAGGGTTGGCCTGGTCTGGGGGATAAGACAGACATGCCCCTGGCGATACATATCTATGCGACGCGTGGCGCACATGTGCAGTTGTTGCGACCACGCCTTGACCCCACGACCAGCTGTTTTGACGGGCGGTCGTTCCGCCTTCTGCGGATGCAGGTAAATTGGATAGAGATGAAAATCATTTTCAATTTGTCTCAAAATCTTCGACTGACAAGGACACAGTGAAGACAATTGACATGTGTCAAATAGAATGCATATGAAGATTGAGAGAGACTGGACGAGGTAAGCACAGAAGGGGTAAGGGTCCGATCACATTCACCTAGTTCAGAAACACAGGTTGAAGACATAGCTATAGGTGAATGCTGTTGAGGACAAACTCAATATATATATATATATAGTATAGGCAATGAAGTCAAATAGAATGCGAAGATAAAAACCATTCGAGAAGACAAGCCAAATCAGGAAGATAATGCAATAGATGTGACGCCAAATGAAAATCTTCAAGAAAAGTTTGGTGGTGGCGTTACCCACCATATAGGAAGTATTAGACCCAGACACGGCGCACCATTATCGTGGCGCTCTGAAGTCAAAATCCATTTTAATATCTTCACACTCAGAGTGTATATCTTCATGAATTGAAGACATACATTACTTCGTGTGTTGTGCACCAAGGTCGTCAATTATGCATAAGTGTTTGGATGAATGCCCTTTTACAGGACAATTGAGGATTCTAGGATATTTAGCTCACACCGCAGCTTTCAAAACCTCTTCTCATCCAAAGGCTTCGTGAAGATATCTGCCAGCTGATCTTCAGTGTTGACGTGAATGATGTTAATATCTTCTTTGAGAACATGGTCACGAAGAAAGTGGTGTCTAATCTCAATATGCTTCGTCTTGGAGTGTTGGACAGGATTGTGAGAAATCTTGATTGCACTCTCATTGTCACAGAATAGCGGAACTTTCTTCTTGTTGATGACATAATCCTTGAGAGTTTGCTTCATCCAGAGAAGCTGCACACAACATGATCCAGCAGCGATGTATTCGGCTTCAGCAGTAGATAGTGATACACAGTTCTGCTTCTTTGAAGACCAACATACAAGTGAACGTCCAAGAAAGTGACAAGTGCCTGATGTGGATTTTTGATCCACCCTGTCTCCAGCATAATCAGAATCAGAATAGCCAACCAACTCAAACTCTGAGCCCTTTGGATACCATAATCCTAGTGTTGGGGTGTGAGCCAAATATCTAAGAATTCGCTTCACGGCGAGATGATGCGATTCCTTTGGTGCCGCATGAAATCGGGCACACATGCAAACACTAGGCATTATATCTGGCCTAGATGCACATAAGTACAATAAAGAACCAATCATGGAGCGGTATACCTTTTGATCAAACTCTTTACCATTGTCGTCAGTGCTCAGATGACCATTTGTTGGCATTGGCGTCTTGTAGCCCTTGCAATCTTGCATTCCAAACTTCTTCAAGCAATCTTTGAGATATTTCTCTTGTGATATGAAGATACCATTGCTTTGTTGGCGAATTTGAAGACCAAGAAAGAATTTCAGCTCTCCCATCATGGACATTTGATATTGCTCTTGCATCATATGACTGAACTCATCACTATAACGTTTGTCAGTGCAGCCGAAGATAATGTCATCCACATAGATTTGGCACACAAATAGTTCACCATCATATGATTCGGTGAAGAGAGTGGGATCAAGTGAACCAGGTTTGAAGCCTTTGCTTTTCGAGAATTCCTTGAGTGTATCATACCAGGCTCGTGGAGCTTGCTTGAGGCCATACAATGCCTTGTTGAGCCTATAGACCTTGTCAGGGTGCTTTGAATCTTCAAACCCAGGTGGTTGAGCAACATAGACTTCTTCTTCAATTTTGCCATTTAGAAAGGCACTCTTCACATCCATTTGATATAGAAGAATATCATGATGATTTGCATAAGCAAGAAGTATGCGGATGGCTTCAAGTCTAGCCACAGGAGCAAAGGTTTCATCGAAGTCAATTCCTTCCACTTGTGTGTATCCTTGTGCGACTAGACGAGCTTTGTTTCTGACAACTTGACCATGTTCATCTTGCTTGTTGCGGTAGATCCATTTTGTTCCAATGATATTGTGCTTACGGGGGTCCGGACGCTTGACAAGTTCCCACACATTGTTCAGCTCAAATTGCTGAAGCTCTTCTTGCATAGCTTGAATCCATTCAGGTTCCATGAAGGCTTCAGTGACTTTGGTGGGTTCATTGATGGAGACGAAAGCGAAGTGCCCACAAAAGTTTGCTAGCTGTGTGGCTCTTGAACGAGTGAGAGGACCAGGTGCGTTGATGTTGTCGATTATCTTCTCGATCTGAACTTCATTAGCCACGCGAGGATGTACAGGGCGAAGATTGCGCTGTTGCTGAGTATTGTCTTCAGGCTCAGCATTATCTTCAGTCTGATCATTGTCTTCACGCTGGACAGGAGTAGGTATCACAACCTCTTCATCTCCGAGTTCCTCAGTGGGTATTATTTCTCTAGTACCCATTTGCTTGATGGATTCACTAGGAGGGGGTTCATCTATCACAAGTGGCAGGTGCTCTCTTTGCGAGCCGTTAGTCTCATCAAACCGAACATCTACAGTTTCAACCACCTTGTAGTGAAAGAGTTGAAGACTCTGTAGGTGTGCGAGTCCTTTCCGTAACCAAGCATGAAACCCTCATGTGCTTTCGGTGCAAATTTGGAAGTGTGATGTGGATCTCGTATCCAACACCTGGCACCAAATACTTTGAAATAACTTACATTTGGCTTCTTACCAGTGATCAGTTCATAAGATGTCTTCTTGAAGAACTTGTGAAGATATACCCTGTTGATGATGTGGCATGCAGTATCAATGGCTTCGGGCCACCACTTACGTGGTATCTTGTATTTGTCAAGCATGGTGCAAGCCATCTCAATGAGAGTCCTGTTCTTACGCTCCACGACGCCATTCTGCTGAGGAGTGTATGGAGCTGATAACTCGTGAGTGATGCCAAGAACGTCAAGATAGGTGGCGAGCCCAATGTTCTTGAACTTGGTGCCATTGTCGCTCCTGATTGCTTAATCTTGACGCCATAGTTGGTCATTGCACGGTTGGCGAACCGCCTGAAGACATCCTGCACTTTAGTCTTATACAGGATTATATGCACCCATGTATATCTAGAATAATCATCAACAATCACAAAGCCATATAGGTGTGCAGATGTAGTAAGAGTGGAGTAATGAGTAGGGCCGAATAGGTCCATGTGTAGCAGCTCGAAGGGACGAGTGGTCGTCATGATTGTCTTCGAGGGGTGTTTCGCCCTAGTCATCTTCCCGGCTTCACATGCTCCACACAGGTGATCCTTCTTGAACTTGACGCCTTCGATCCCAATGATGTGCTTCTTCTTCACAAGGGTGTGCAAGTTCCTCATGCCAGCATGTCCTAGCCGTCGATGCCAAAGCCAGCATTCTGAAGCTTTTGCTAGAAGACATGTGGCCAGCTATGGTCCTGTGGAGAAATCTACCATGTACAAGTCACCTCTTCGATAACCTTTGAAGACTTGGGTTTTGTCAGAAGCCATTAGCACAAGACAGCAAAATTTGCCAAAGATGACAATCATATCAAGATCACAAAGCATTGAGACTGACATGAGGTTGAATCCAAGGGATTCGACAAGCATCACTTTATCCATGTGCCGATCCTTTGAGATTGCAACCCTACCTAGACCCGATACCTTGCTTTTCCCAGTATTAGCAAAAGTAATGTGCTTTTGAGTAGACGGACGAAGTGTAGAGTCCATGAGTAAGCTTTGGTCGCCAGTCATATGGTTGGTGCAGCCACTGTCCAGGATCCATTCAGTAGCTTTTGGAAGTGAACCCTACAGTAGAGTTAGTGGGATAGGCTTCACGATGACAATTTGTGAAGATAAAGCATGTGATCACAGATACTTCATGCAAGATTAGTTTCATGAAAGATATGGAAATGTAATCATCAAGAAATTATGTTGAGTCTTTTGTTCCATAGCACTTTGGGCATTTTGACTTGTGCCCCACAAGTTTATTCAGGTCCCCAGCATTATCTTTAGAACCCAATGCTATTTGGCTGGAGACCTGACCCTGCAAGAAAGGGATCAGTTCTTAACCACCCACATCTGAAGGGGTGGCTTAGAAGCAATAAGTCTAAGTGCAGCATCTGAGAATTTTGGCTTGAAGCCCTAGCAAATAGCTTCACGGGGGGGTTAGAGTACTCAAATGAATAGGCAGAGAATTTTTTTGATTTGTGAACATAATGGTATGAGGGACGTCTCTCATATTCATGAGTCTGATCATTGTAACCCTGCAAAACATTGGCGTTAGGGCGATCATACAAAGACCTTTGTCTGTATGAAGACTTTGGTCCATATGAAGCTTTTGCTCTAGGGTTTGTCTTCTTCCCAGGTGGTGTCATGATGACATTCACGGGAAGCCTTTCCAGAAGACTTTTGGGAACCCAGATCTTCTTCATAGGGGAACCATTCCTGCAGTTAGTTCCAATAAACCTGGCAAACACTTCACCATTCTGGTTTTTGAACAGTTTATAGTTTGAGTCAAAGGACTCATCAATGATGATAGGGTTAGCACAGTTGTAACCAGATAAGGTGGATGGATCCACTGATGGCCCTTGTGCAGCAACCCAGGTAGTTTTGGGGTACTGCTCAGGCTTCCAGTAAGACCCATCAACATTGATTTTCCTCTCGAAGCCAATACCCTCTTTCCTAGGGTTTCTGTTCAGGATCTGTTTCTTGAGGACATCACAAAGAGTCTGATGCCCTTTGAGACTCTTAAACATTCCTGTCTCAAGCAATGTCTTCAACCTAGCATTCTCATCAGTAATAGCAATGGCTTCCTCAGATGAGGGGTTAGTTGCCACAACAGTAGTTGAAGATATTGCAGTTTCAGAAACAGTAGAGCATTTAGCAGAAGAATTGGCGTTATCACGCTCAAGGCATTTCAAGCAAGGTGGCACAAATTCATCCTGAGCGGTACTGATCTGTTGAGCGAGTAGTGAATCGTTTTCAGTCCGAAGATCATCATGAGACGCTCTCAGCTTCTCAAGCTCTTGCTTCCTTTGAAGATATTCATAGGAGAGCTTCTCATGATCAGATGAGAGGGTATCATGACGACTTAGGAGCTCTTCATACTTAACTTGAAGATTTTTTATGTCTTCAATTAAGGATTGACTTTGATTCATTTCCTCGTCCAACAGATCATCGCTTTTGTCTAGCAGTTTTTGAATCTTTTCCATAGCAGTTTGTTGCTCAGTTGCAATTTTAGCAAGTGTCTTATAGCTAGGTTTGGATTCACATTCAGAGTCATCTTCACTTGAGGTTTCAAAGTAGGCAGCGCGTGAAGTTACCTTAGCGCCTCTCGCCATGAAGCAGTAGGCAGGAGCAGAGTCGTCGTCCATAGTGTCGGTGACGTGACCATTGTCTTCAATGTTGAAGATGGACTTGGCGATGAATGCAGAAGCCAAAGCCAGGCTTGCCACGCCTGAGTCTGACTCCTCCTCTGACTCCTCCACTACCTCCTCAGTATTAGATTCCTCCTCTGAATCCATCTCCTTGCCAATAAATGCACGAGCTTTGCTAGAAGAACTTGATTTGCGCGATGAAGACTTTGATGAAGACTTTGATTGTTTCTTCTTCTTCTTGTCGTCAGAGTCATAATCCTTGCTCTTCTTCTTCTTTGATTCCTTCTCCCATTGAGGACAATCAGCGATGCAGTGGCCTGATCTCTTGCATTTGTGGCAAGTTCTCTTTTTGTGGTCACGAGTGGAAGCCTCATCTTTCTTGGAGTCATACTTTGAAGACTTTCCAAAACGGTTCTTCTTGGTGAACTTCTGGAACTTCTTCACAAGCATTGCGAGCTCTCTGCCAATGTCTTCAGCACTATCAGAACAACAGTCAGAGTCTTCAGACGATGATACATCCTTTGCTTTCAAAGCACGCGATCGTCCATAGCTAGGACCATAGATATCTCTCTTCTCAGATAGCTGGAATTCATGTGTATTGAGCCTCTCAAGTATATCGGCAGGATCCAATTGCTTGAAGTCGGGGCGCTCTTGGATCATCAGTGATAGGGTGTCAAAGGAACTGTCCAGAGACCTCAGTAGCTTCTTCACAACTTCATGCTTGGTGATGTCAGTGGCGCCAAGAGCATGAAGCTCATTGGTGATATCAGTGAGACGATCGAAGGTGAGCTGGACATTTTCATTCTCGAGCCTTTTGAAGCGATTGAAGAGATTGCGAAGAACATTGATTCGGGAGTCCCGTTGTGATGAGACGCCCTCGTTGACCTTGGAAAGACAGTCCCAGACAAGCTTTGCAGACTCCAAAGCACTCACTCGTCCATACTGTCCTTTGGTCAGATGACCACAGATGATGTTCTTGGCGGTGGAGTCCAATTGTGCGAACATCTTCACGTCAGCAGCGGTGACACCTTCACCGACCTTGGGGACGCCCATCCTGACGACATACCAGAGGTCATTGTCAATGGCTTCAAGATGCATGCGCATCTTATTCTTCCAGTAGGGATAGTCCCTGCAGTCGACATAGCTAAAACTCCAGGTGGTTAAACCGATTCACACAGAACAAGGGAGCACCTTGCTTTGATACCAATTGAAAGTGCTAGTTATCGACTAGAGGGGGGTGAATAGGCGATTTTTATGAAAGGCTTCGAAAACAGGCAATGTCTTCGAAGAAAGCGGAAGCAGGATGAGAACTAGCAAAGCCGATCAATACAATGAACAGATATTACAAGCATAGATATCATACATACAAGCATGCATTGAACATAAACCCAAGAAGCATGAAGATAAATGAGTAAACAGATGAATGGCTTCAGGGAATATCTTCAAACACAAGCAAGCATGCAAAAGCTTCACAGTTCAAAACAGTAAGTAAGGAAGAGTAAGGATAGAACCAGGAGCTTGGGGAAGACAATGATTTGTTTGACCAGTTCCAATTGATGTGACAGTTGTACGTCTGGTTAGGGAGGCTGAGATTGAACTCAGAAGACCGAGTCTTCACCTTATTCCCCTTGAGCTAAGGTCACTTAGACCTAAGGTCACTTAGACCTCGCCCAATCACTCTGGTAAGTCTTCAAGGTAGACTTCCAAACCTTCACAGACTTCGTTCACCGGCAATCCACAATGACTCTTGGATGCTCAGAACGCGACGCCTAACCGACTGGAAGATCACAGTCTTCAAGTGTAATAAGTCTTTAGTTCACTTAGAACAGAATGTCTTCAGTGATGCTCAATCACTTTGGGCTTTGGGTGTTTTGGGTTTTGACCTCGCAAGGTTTATCTCTCAAAGGCTTCGAGGTGGATTGCTCTCAAACGACAAAAGCCGTGCACTAACTCAAAGCAGCCACCAATTTATGGTGGAGGGGGTGGCTATTTATAGCCAGGGGGCAACCCGATGTGATATGTCCGAAATGACCCTTGGTCATTTAGGAACTGACACGTGTCCAACGATCGGAATTTAAACGCACGCGGCAACTTTACTTGGGCTACAAGCAAAGCTGACTCAACCAACTCTGGAAGAGATTTTCTCTCATTTGTCTTCGCTTGAAAACATAAGATTTTAGGTTGAGCATCACGTCAGTTTCTGACTTCGTTTACCTCGACCCCACTTGACAGTTCGGTGGTTCCTATGACTTAAGAAATAAGAAAATGAAACTACGAAAAGACTATGTCTTCAAGCTTCATTGTCTTCGATGAATGTCTTCATGAACCAATATCTTTAGCATGAATGTCTTCGTGAATCACCATTGTCTTCAATGTCTACATACATTTTTAGGGGTCATCTTCGATGGGTAAACTGATTCAATAGGGACTTCTACCTGTGTTCTCCTGTGAATCTCACAAACACATTAGTCCCACAACCAAGTTTGTCTTCAATACTCCAAAACCAACAAGGGGTGGCACTAGATGGACTTACAACTCTTATTTATTGAAAAAGCTACAATTGATCCCCTACACTTGTGGGTTATCAAGAAGGTGTGACTTTGAGAGAGACGGAGAATTTTGGTGTGCATGTGAGTTAGAGAGAGAGAGAGAGAGAGAGAGAGAGAGAGATACCTGGAGCTGGAGAGAATTTACAATGGTGTGTGCCTTAAAAGAGGGATCTAGGTAGATGGGGTGTGATAACCCACAAGTATAGGGGATCGCAACAGTTTTCGCGGGTAGTATTTCTCCCAGATTTATTGATTCGACACAAGGGGAGCCAAAGAATATTTGCGAGTATTAGCAGTTGAGTTGTCAATTCAACCACACCTGGAGAACTAAATATCTACAGCAAAGTGTTTAGTAGCACAGTAGTATGATAGTTTTGATAGCAGTAGTAACAGTAACAGTAGCAGTTTTGATAGCAGTAGTAACAGCAGCAGTAGCAAAGTAACTTAGCAAATATCTATATGCAAAAAGCGTAGGCATTGGATCAGTGATGGATAATTATGTTGGATGACATTCATCATATAACAGTCACAACCTAGTGCAATACACAATAGCTCCAATTCATCAATGTAATGTAGGCATGTATTCCGTATTTAGTCATACGTGCTTATAGTAAGAACTTGCATGACATCTTTTGTCCTACCCTCCCGTGGCAGCGGGGTCCATGATGGGGTCACCTACCACCGGTAGGGACAAGGACCTGACATCACACTATTATTCAGAGATCCCTGGGTCACAAGTGCAACCGGATGCACATTGCGAAGGATTCACTCGGACCCTGCATGGACAGCACTCGGACGGGCGTCTACTCTCCAGTCGGCCAGTCATCATCACTCGGACAGAGGAGACGTACGGACGGCGTGGAGCTGCAACGGTCGAGTAGTCTTCAACTAGACTTTAAGCATAGTTATGGCTACCATTACCAGTAACCACCATAGTCATAGTTGTGTTAATCAGTGTTAAACACCCTTAACTGCGGTAGTTATTGTCATAAAAGCCCAGCGACGTGGTGGCGGAGAGGCTGCAGCAAACTCCTATATAAGCCGCCCTCTCCCTCCGTCGCAAGGTTAAGCACTCATTGTAATTAGATACGCCCAGAGAAAACAAGCCTCAGGGCATGAGACGTAGGGCTTTTACCTCCTCTGAGAGGGGCCTGAACTCGCTAAGTTCGAGTGTCACACCTGTGCTGTAGCTAGGCTCTACTCCTCATTCGTACCCCCAGTACTTACTGTTAGACTAGTAACCACGACAGTTGGCGCCCACCGTGGGGCTGAGCGTCTAGCGACTTTTAGCAGTGCAGGTGGAATCCCATCATCACCATGTTAGTCGGCGGCGAAATCCGTTTCGGGGCTCTCAGCTTCATCGCCGACGACTCAGCGTGGCTCTCGGAGGCCCCGCTGGACGTGGAGCCACTGTCCATCCGTGGCGCGGTGCACTTCCGCGCATCTTCATTCGGAGTCCTCCTTTGACAGCCATTGGTTCCGTACCGAGTGGTTTCTGTCCTTCCCGCTGGACGTCGTCGCAAGCGCTCTGGGCGCTCATGGCTCCAGCGCTGGATCAAGCACGCGGTGGCCGTTTAGGCCGCGGCGGAGCATGTGGTGGCTCTTGATCCTGACAAGCCCAACCTTGACCTCTTCTCTGAGCTCCACAAGGACTCCGTCAGCGAGTCCGATTGCAAGAGCGTTGAGTCCACCGTCGAGGTTCTCATGGCTGGCACAGAGCCGTGCGGCCCTCCGGGTTATTCCGGTCCCTGTGACGGGCACGTGGGCACTTCACGCGGGAACGACAATGACAACCTTGGGAACGACCGTTAGCCTCACCACGATCCTTACATCCCGCAAGCTCTCACTCGGCAGCAGAGCGACGAGCTCCGGCGGATAAACAAGCAAGCTTTGCACACTCCCATCACCGGGACGACTCCTGAGGCTCTGGCCATGGAGTCGGCGCGTTTGGCCACTCTGGCCGAACGAGACCGCTTAGAACGGCCGCAGAGAGAGTTGGACGATCGCACTCGCCAACAACGCAGTTCCAGTTGGCACAAGCGTCGGCTGTTCCCGAGTGATCAGCCTTGGAAGTACCAGGTGCTGAACACTCCTCTGCAGAACCTGGCGGCGGCTGATACGTCTCCAACGTATCTATAATTTATGAAGTATTCATGCCATATTTATAACAATTCTATATGGTTTTGGTATGATTTGATTAGAACTAACCCGGACTGACGCTGTTTTCAGCAGAACTACCGTGGTGTTGTTTTTGTGCAAAAATGAAAGTTTTCCAAATGAGCTGAAACTTTTTGGAGATTTTTTATTGGACAAATAAAAAATATTGGCACCAAGATCCACTGGAGGGGGGCCACCCAGTGCCCACGAGGCACCAGGGCGCGCCACCCCCCCAGGCGCACCCTGGTACCTCGTGGGGCCCATGTGGCTCCGTTTCGCGTGATTCCAACGCCGAAAAATCATATATATTCAGAAACCCCCGAAAGTTAACCTAGATGAGTTTTTACGCTGCCGTAACCCTCTGTACCAGAGAGATCCCATGTTGTAACATCCCCAGATCTTAGCCATGTCATTAAGCTAATTAACTTGCCATGTCATCTTATTAATCTTGCTAATTGCCACTTTGGTTCAAATCCAATTCAAATTGAAATTCAAATATAAAGTGAAAAATTAAAAGTTGTTTAAATCCAGAAACCAAAATATTCATAATATTGCAAATATTCCCAAGGTAATTATAAAAATAAAATCAACATTTATAGAATTAGTTAAATGACTCTATCATCCTAAAACAGTGGCAAAACAGAAACATTTAATCCATTTTTATTTAAATAAGAATCAAATGAAATCATTTACTCACCAAACCATTTTCTGGTTGTACTAAATATTGCACCATATTTAATTAGCTAAGTCACCTATTTTACAAAAGTCATTTAGCACCCTATCTGTTTGCAAAATAGAAAATAAACAAAAGTTAAAAAGGAAAATAAAATAAAAAGGAAAAAACCCCTGGCCCGACTGGGCCTCGGCCCAGCCAGGCCGGCCCAACAGCTGGCCTATATGGCCTCCTCGCCACCCCGAAACCCTAGCCGATCCCCCCCACTCTCCCCCGATCCCCGTTTCTCCTCTACCGCGCCCGATGCCGACGCCGTCGCCTCGCTCGCCGCCCGTCGCCGCCTCGTCCCCGTCCCCGTCGCCTTCGCCGTCGCCGACCGCCTCCCCGACGAGCTCCATCGAGCCTCGCCGGTGTTCCCCTACAAACGGGGGTGAGCTCCACCGCCACCTCCCTTTTCCTCTCTCGGTCACCGTCGCCGTTCGCCGCACCTCCCCTGGCCACCGCGCCTCGCCCCGCTCGCTGCCGCTGCCGTCCGCGCGCTGCCGCTGCTCCCCGTCACGTGCGCTCGCCCGAGCCCGCGCCCGCTCGCCGCTGGTCGCCGCGCATCGCCGCCCGCAGCCGCTCCCTGCCTCGCCCGCACCTCGCTCGCCGCTGCTGCTTGCCGCCCCCCGCGCCGCGCGCCGCCCGCCGCCACCTGCCCGTACGTGCCCGCCGCGCGCAGCCACGGCATCGCCTGCGCCGCCGCTGGCCTCGCTCGCCTCTGCCCGCGCGGCTGCGAGCCCGCGTTGACCCGCTACAGTGGCCAGATGGGCCACTGACCGGTGGGGCCCGCCCCTGATAAAAACGAAAAAGAAACTAAAAAAAAGAAATAGAAATAAATAAATAAAAATAAAATAAAATAAATTAAAAAAATAGATAATAATTAATTAAATAATTAACTAATTAATTAATTAACTTAATTAACTCTGTTTAATTAAACTAATTAATAATTAACCTAATTAATTTGTAATTAGTATAATTAAACCTAATTAACCTAATCAGACTATGACAGGTGGGACCCACTGGATCTGTTCACTGCTGATGTCACAGTGACGTCATGCTGATGTCAGAATTTACTGTTTCGGATAATGTTAGTTTAAATAATTTAAATAATTCCAGAAATTAATAAAAACTTTAGAAAATCATATCTTTTAAACCGTAACTCGGATTAAAATAATTTAAATATGAAAAACGATCAGAAAAATACGACGATTCCGAATATGCCCTCCATTCATCTGTCAGGTGCCCCTAACTACCTGAACATGGAACCATCCCCTCCGGTTCATCTGTCTGACAGACGTCCGAAACCGGGAAAACTTTCCAGTTAATTTCCCGCTTCGTCTGCCACACGTAGCACCGCGTTAGGTCACCCCCTAGCACCACATATTGCCATGTCATGCATCCCTGTTGCATTATTGCCGTGAATTTATTGTTTCTTCCCCCTCCTTCTCTCCCGATAGACGCCGAGACCGCCGCCGACGCAGTTGAGTACGACGACGCTCCGGACGAGCAGCCTTCCGACGACCAGCCTATCTCAGCAGAGCTTCCAGGCAAGCAAACCCCCTTGATGCATGCCTATATCACCTATTCTCTCTCCCTCCTGCTTGCATTAGAATTTGCTGCTGTTATTGTTTTATCCTATTCTGATGCATAGCCTGTTCTTGTAACCGTTATTGATACCTGCCTGTTATCCTAAACTGCTTAGTATAGGTTGGATGGAAAACCATCTCTTGCCCCTCTTCCTTGCTGTAGTTGCTCCGCTTTAGTACTGTGCCCCGATCGATGTGATCGAACGGGCTGAGAACAGCACATCACCACACACCCCCTAAGTTGCACCTCTCTGCAGAGCTACCACCGAGTGCCGAGGGTGAAACCTCTTATCTCACTTCCGATGATGCCTCTGTAGAATAGCTATCCGGTTGTGAGTTACCGAGGGTGATTCCTCTTCCGTCACCTCCGATACAGCTACCGTCGTGCAACTCCTCGAGTGGGAATCCATCGTGGGTGATTCCTCGGATTCCTTCTCGATACTTGGACACACAGTTACTTTGACCTTTATTACAGGCGGGTCGACCGCGGGGAAATATGAAGTCGGGTTTGCCAGGAGGGCACCCGTGAGAGATTAATGTGGCAGAACGACAGGGCAGGCGGAGACCACCCTGATCGATATCCGTGTGTTACCAAGTCGGAGCGACAGGTAGTCTGATCGTCTCTGCGAGTTATTAAATACGCCTAACGGATTTGGGTATTTGATCTGAGTGGGTCGTTGGCCCTAAACGCACTACCACCACGTGGGATAATGGGTATGGGCCCCTCTGCGTTGTACGTTTCTCCCGAAAGCTCTTCAGACGTCACAGCTCAGACATGCGGGCTGATTGTTGGGGTTGGGTTGGTTACGTCACTGGTGTATTCAGTGTCGCGCCTGCTCCCCGGCCAGTCACGCAACGTGCAGGAGTGCGAAGGGCGATGGCCCAAGACCCCTTCGTGCTTAGGATTTAGACCGGCGTGTTGACCTCTCTGCTGAGCTTAGGTAGGACGCTGCTTCGTGTCGATTACCCGAGGCCGGGTATTACCCAGCAAGTGTATCCGGCCAGATGTAATCGAGCGTGCTGGGTAACAGTAGTGCACCCCTGCAGGGAAGTTATCTATTCGAATAGCCGTGTCCACGGTAATAGGACGCTCAGAGTTGTATCTCGATCTTCTACAATTACAAATGGTTACTGTCACATTATTAAACTGCTACTACTGCTCTCGGGATCACTTTCTCGCAGGTTAGTCGAGGAAGGATCTCAGGGTGTTACTAAACTATGTTTGATATATATTATCTTGCTCTATTCTCTTCTGATGCAGCAAGAAATGCTCCAAGATGCTAGTCTTTGATAGGCTAGGCCTCTCCCCCTTTATTCTAGCATTCTGCAGTACAACCCACAGATATAGCCCCATTCCTTTGATACAATGCATTTAGTATAGTTCTGATGTCAGTCTGGCGAGTACTTTGGATGAGTACTCACGGGCTTTGCTATTCTTTTCCCCATACCCACTTGATAAATTCAGACGATGGAGCCCAGGAGCCAGATGCCACCACAGGAGCTTACTACCAGGAGAGCCCCAGAGGCCACTTCTACTGGGTTGAGCCAGCCGACCAGGAGTAGTTAGGAGGCTCCCAGGCAGGAGGCCTTGCCTTTTCGATCGATGTTACTCTTGTGCTAGCCTTCTTAAGGCAACTTGTCTAACCTTTGTGTCTGTACTCAGATACTGTTGCTTCCGCTGATGCTTGTATGACATCGAGCTTATGTATTCGAGCCCTCGAGGCCCCTGGCTTGTAATATAAAGCTTGTATTATTTTACTTTTGTGTAGAGTTGTGTTGTGATATCTTCAAGTGAGTCCCTAGGCTTGATCGTGTGCATTTGCGTGTATGATTAGCGCACGATTAAGTCGGGGGCGTCACACATCTACAACCCTTTTCCGGCACCCTGCCGGAGGGGGGAAGGCATCACCGGAGGCCATCTTCATCATCCCGGCGGTCTCCATGACGAGGAGAGAGTAGTTAACCCTCGGGGCAGAGGGTTTGTACTAGTAGTTATGTGTTTGATCTCTCTCTCTCTCGTGTTCTTGAGATGGCACAATCTTGATGTATCGTGAGCTTTGTTGATATAGATGAATCATATGGAGTTTTCCCCTCTCTATCTTCTTGTGATGAATTGAGTTTTCCCTTTGAAGTTTTCTTATCGGATTGAGTCTTTAAGGATTTGAGAACACTTGATGTATGTCTTGCATATGGATATCTGTGGTGACAATGGGATATTCACTTGAGACACTTGATGTATGTTTTGGTGATCAACTTGCGGGTTCCGTGACCTTGGGGATCTATGCATAAGGGTTGGCACACATTTTCATCTTGACTTTCCGGTAGAAACTTTGGGGCACTCTTTGAAGTTCTTTGTGTTGGTTTGAATAGATGAATCTGAGATTGTGTGATGCATATCGTATAATCAAACCCGTGGGTACTCGTGGTGACATTGGAGTGCCTAGGTGACATTAGGGTTTTGGTTGATGTGTATCTTAAGGTGTTATTCTAGTACGAACTCTAGGGCTGTTCGTGAAAATTAATGGGGATGGCTCATAAGATTGATCGGGAAGGATAACTTTGAGGTGGTTTCGTACCCTACAACAATTTCTTCGTTTGTTCTCCGCTATTTGTGACTTTGGAGTGAACTCTTTGTCGCACGTGACGGATTTACATATGATTCAACTATGTCAACAATGTTGGGAGATCGCACTAGTGAAAGTATGAACCCTAGGCCTTGTTTCTAAGCATTGCAATACCATTTTTATGCCCATTTACTATTTGCTACCTTGCTGTTTTTATATTTTCAGATTACAAAAACCTATATCTATTATCCATACTACACTTTTATCATCATCTCTTCGCCGAACTAGTGCACCTATACAATTTACCATTGTATTGGGTGTGTTGGGGACACAAGAGATTTCTTGTATTTGGTTGCAGGGTTGCTTGAGAGATACCATCTTCAACCTACGCCTCCCACGGATTGATAAACCTTAGGCCATCCACTTGAGGGAAAATTGCTACTGTCCTACAAAACTCTGCGTTTGGAGGCCCAACACGAGTCTACAATAATAAGTTGTGTAGTAGACATCAAGCTCTTTTCTGGCGCCGTTGCCGGGGAGGTTAGTTCTTGAAGGTATATCTTTAGATCTTGCAATCGAATCTTTTAGTTTCTTGTTTTATCACTAGTTTGGTTTATAAAAGAAAACTACAAAAAAAATGGAATTGAGGTTGCCTCATATAATTCGTCTTTATCATGTCTTTCTTGAAAATAAGGATTCCGATAATTGTGCTCAATTGATAGAAGAAGAATTTAATAAAATGTTTGGCATAAAATCCATGAATGATGAGCATGATTGCAAGGTTGCTAGTATGAATTCTTTGAATATCCATAATGCTAATGATGATTGCACTAGTCATGATAATGATGTCTCCTATAAGGATGTCAATTTTTGTGGAGTGAATTGGGAGTGCAAATGCATACCAAAAAGGGAAAATAGATTTTGTAAGAGGCATAAGTATTTAGAAACTAAAGGGTTGCAAGAGAGGCTAGATGATTGTGCTGAAAGATTTAACTTTTCTCGCCATCCTTGTGAACTTTGCAATGAACGTGGTCATTTAAATCTCCAATGCAAATTGTTTCATGATCGAATCGTGTCCAAAAATTGTGATAACTTGATTACCCTTGCGCATCATAATGAACTTAGTCTGCTTCTGGGGTATGAAGAAATGAAACGTATAACTAGGGATATTCCAGAATATAATCTCAAGAGATTTCTCAATTTTGATCTAGAGGAAATATATATGTATTGTGCGGTAAATTGCATCGAGAATCCTTATATTGCCAATTATTTAAAGACAAGAAAACAAATAGAAGATGAAGAGAATACTAATGAAGGGGAAGAGGTTTCCCAATATCCTCCTATTTTTTCTTATGATGAATCAGGTAACGAGGAGGAGCTTTTTATTCAACCAATCTCTTCAATAAAGTTCACGGAAAAATTGATTAAACCCACACATGAGGTGGTGAAGAAGAAAAAGAAAATAAGAAAGATTAGAGGTAAAAAGGTATCCCTCCCAAATGATGTTGCTCCTATTATTGTTGTGCCTCATGATAATGAATCAAAAATAATTGTGGAAGATGATACACTTGATGATGATATTGCTTCTTTGTCTTATGGTACAATGTCCGAAGGAACTATTGAGGGTGATATTGTTATGCATATTACTCATTGTGATGATTATGATTGGGAAGATAATGATACTTCTTATAATCTTGAAAATCTTTATGGTGCCAATTTGGAAAATTATGATGATAATAATTGTTTTACTATTGGTACTATTCATACTATTGATGATAATAGTGATAATGCCAATGATATGCGAACCAACAAGCTTGGGGATGCTATGTTTGATGAGAATGAAATTTTTGAGAATATATTTGCTGCAATTAATATTTGTCCCAAGCTTGGGGATACTATGCTTAATGAAGATGATCTTTTTAGTCCCCCTACTTTGAATGATCAAATTTGTTATGATGATTTCATGCCTCCTATCTATGATGATTATTGTGATGATACTTATGTTATGAAAAATAGTGATGATTCTTATTATACTTGTTATAATTATGAAAATCCTTTTACTGAACATCACTCTTTTAATGTGGAAACAATTTATAGCATTCGAGTTTCATACGATACTCCCACTATTATGAATGAGAAGAAAATTGCTTGTGTGGAGAGTAATAAAAATCCTATGCTTGTAGGTCATGAAAAGAATGCTTTATTTGATAGTTATATTGCTTAATTCATTCATGATTCTACTTAAAACTATTATGAGAGAGGAACTTATGATTCATGATGCCCCCGTTATGTATCAATCCTTTACTTCTATGAGTGCATCATTCAAAATTATCATGCCTAGCTAAAAGGCATTAAAGAAAAGCGCTTGTTGGGAGACAACCCAATACTTATACCTACTGTTTTTGTGTGTACACATGATTAAGCTACTGTAGTAATCATGTTTTATATGTTTTCTTTCAATAAAGTGCCAAGTAAAGCCTTTGGGATAGTATGGATGATAGTTGACTTGATTCTGTGCAAAAACAGAAACTTTTGCGCCCAGTTCTGGAATTACCATAAATCACTGGAGTGTCGAAAAATTCTAATTTTTTTGCACATGATTTATATACAAATTTCCTACGTTTTCCTAATTTTTCAGAATTTTTAGAGTTACAGAAGTATGGTCATTGTTCAGATCATTACAGACTGTTCTGTTTTTGACAGATTCTGTTTTCAATGCATAGTTTGCTTGTTTTATAGTTTCTATGGCTTATATTGGTCAATATAAATTGTAGAAATTGTAGGGTACAGTAGGAATTGTGTGAAAAAAATTATGAATCTTGTCTTGACAGTACCAAAGTGAATGATTTGCTCTTTATCATACTAACCTATCTCACGAAGTTCCGTTAAGTTTTGTGTGATTGAAGTTTAAGTTTTGGGAGAGATATCGATATGAGGAGAATAAGGTGTGGCAAGACCCTAAGCTTGGGGATTCCCAAGGCACCCCCAAGTTAATATTCAAGGAAGACCCAAGCAACTAAGCTTGGGGATGCCCCGGAAGGCATCCCCTCTTTCGTCTTCAACACTATCGGTAACCTCACTTGGGGCTATATTTTTATTCGTCACATAATATGAGTTTTGCTTGGAGCGTCATTTTATTTTGTTGATATTTGCTTGATATTAGCAATAATCATGTTTTGTATCTTTTATTTCAATAAAAATGTCAAGTATAGCCTTTACCATGCTTATTTTGCAAGTTCATGAGTTGCTGTTTTAAAACAGAAAGTTTGCTGCTATTGATTCAATTGCCCAGAAATGTCATAATGTAATAAAATCTTGAAATTTTGACACAGTCAACTTTGATAAAGTATTTCCAGTGTGGTAAATTTTCCGAATTTTTTGATTTATCTAAGTATGGATTCTTAATTATCCTTTACAGACTGTCCTGTTTAGGTAGATTGCTCTTATGTTTGCATTGTTTGCATATGTTTGCGTGTTTAATGTTTCTATTTGTGGATAGGAGTATTAAATATGCAGAGGCATTTAGTATTCAATGTTTAATTATAATTTTAGTGATTTGCTACAGTAGAGAATGTTGAGGTTTTGAGTGGATTTATACTAACATATCTCACAAGTTCTTGTCAAGTTTTGTGTGGATGAAGTTTTTGAAACTTAGGGACACTATTATATGAGAAGAATTAACGAGACACAAGAGTTCATGCTTGGGGATGCCCAAGGCTCCCCAAGTTAATATTCCAAGATGTATCAAGCATTCAAGCTTGGGGATGCCCCGGTAGGCATCCCATCACTTTTCTTCATCAACTATCGGTTAGTCTCGATTGAACCCAAGTTTTTACTTGTTCACATAATGTGTGCTATACTTGGTTGTGTCTTTGTTTTGCTTGCTGTTTGAATAAAATATCAAGGTCTGAAACATTTTTAATGAGAGAGAGTTTTCACATAGCTACTTAATTGTTTCACCAGTCATTGATCTTCGCTTATATATTTTGGAGTAGTTTGTCATTAATTCTCATGCTTCGCTTATATCTTTTTGAGAGTTAATAATAGTAATGGTAATTTGCACAAGATATGAATTTGGTCCCAAAGTGATGAATATTCATGAGGGATATAATAAAAACTTTCATAAAGATCATTGGATATGATAGGTGTGATTCCTTTAAATGAAAGAGATCATATGCTAATCTTATGGAAAGTAATGACATTACGTAAAGAAAAGTATAAGTGGTAAAATTTATTGGAGGTTAACAAGCATAGCATTAGTCAATGATGCAATTCATGAAAAAGTTAATAAGGGAAGAGAAGATTCACATGCAAATATACTATCTTGGACATCTTTTATGATTGTGAGCCCCCATTAAGTATTTTATGTCAAAGTGTTGACGTTGGACAAGGAAGACAACGTAATGAATTATGTTTGTTCATATTCACATAGAAGTTGTATTGTTATAGATCCTCCAACATGTGGTGCTTGCCCAATATCTTTGCTAGCCAAAAATTCGTACTAAGTAGAGATACTACTTGTGCATCCAAAACACTTAAACCCAGTTTCTTGCCGTGAGAGTCCACTATATCTACCTATGGATTGAATAAGATCCTTCAAGTAAGTTGTCATCGGTGCAAAAAGCAATAAAAATTGCTCCTAAAATATGTATGATCTTTTATTGTAAGGGAAATAAGCGTTGTACGAACTTGTGATGGTAAAGAAATAAAAGCTACAGACTGCATAATAAAGGTTGCTATCACAAGGGGCAATATAACGTGATGTTCCTTTGCATTAAGGGCTTGTGCATCCAAAAATAAAAAGCACATGACAACCTCTGCTTCCCTCTGCGAAGGGCCAATCTTTTACTTTTATGCATTTACTTTTATGAATTTACTTTTTATGCAAGAGTCAAAAGTGTTCTCCTGTACTTCCTTTTTATTTTTCTCTTTTGCAAGCATCATGTGGTGGGGAAAGATCTAGGCACATATATCCAGTTGGATATGAGTGATCATGAGTTATTATTGTTAACATCACCCTTGAGGTGAATAAGTTGGGAGGCGAAATCACAAGCCCCTATCTTTCTATGTGTCTGGCTGAAACTTTTGCTCCATATATATGTCGTGAGTGTTAGCAATCATAGAAGACTAAATGATGGTTGAGTATGTGGACTTGCTTAAAAGCTCCTACATGAGACCCTTCTTGAAAATATGATGAATTGCAATTGCATTGTTGACTAGAATAGTTTGTTAGTTTCCAAGAAAGTTTATGCCTTATACTTCATTGTTGTGATGAATTGTTACTTTCTCATGAGAAGTTTTATGATAATAAATATTGCTGTTATAATAATGATCTTGCTTTGAATCATTCAAGTCCAATGTCCATGCTATAAAAGAAAAGATTATATGATGATTATGATAGGTAGCATTCCACATCAAAATTTCTGTTTTTAATTGCTACTTTATCATGATGACTTTTATGAGAGAAAGTTGCTATTATTATGCTAGGAAAAGTGATTGAAATTATTATTGATCAAACTTATGCACTATGCTAGCATTCACACTTCATAAATTATTTCTTTTATCATTTACCTACTCGAGGACGTGCAGGAATTAAGCTTGGGGATGCTGATACGTCTCCAACGTATCTATAATTTATGAAGTATTCATGCCATATTTATAACAATTCTATATGGTTTTGGTATGATTTGATTAGAACTAACCTGGACTGACGCTGTTTTCAGCAGAACTACCGTGGTGTTGTTTTTTGTGCAGAAATGAAAGTTTTCCAAATGAGCTGAAACTTTTTGGAGATTTTTTATTGGACAAATAAAAAATATTGGCACCAAGACCCACTGGAGGGGGGCCACCCAGTGCCCACGAGGCACCAGGGCGCGCCACCCCCCAGGCACGCCCTGGTACCTCGTGGGGCCCACGTGGCTCCGTTTCGCGTGATTCCAACGCTGAAAAATCATATATATTCCGAAACCCCCGAAAGTTAACCTAGATGAGTTTTTACGCCGCCGCAAGCCTCTGTACCAGAGAGATCCCACTAGTGACATTAGGGTTTTGGTTGATGTGTATCCTAAGGTGTTATTCTAGAACGAACTCTAGGGGTGTTCGTGACAATTAATGGGGATGGCTCATAAGATTGATCGGGAAGGATAACTTCGTGGTGGTTTCGTACCCTACAACAATTTCTTCGTTTGTTCTCCGCTATTTGTAACTTTGGAGTGAACTCTTTGTCGCACGTGAGGGATTTACATATGATTCAACTATGTCAACAATGTTGGGAGATCGCACTAGTGAAAGTATGAACCCTAGGCCTTGTTTCTAAGCATTGCAATACCGTTTTTATGCCCGTTTACTATTTGCTACCTTGATGTTTTTATATTTTCAGATTACAAAAACCTATATCTATTATCCATACTACACTTTTATCATCATCTCTTCGCCGAACTAGTGCACCTATACAATTTACCATTGTATTGGGTGTGTTGGGGACACAAGAGATTTCTTGTATTTGGTTGCAGGGTTGCTTGAGAGATACCATCTTCAACCTACGCCTCCCACGGATTGATAAACCTTAGGTCATCCACTTGAGGGAAAATTGCTACTGTCCAACAAAACTCTGCGCTTGGAGTCCCAACACGAGTCTACAAGAGTAAGTTGTGTAGTAGACATCAGCGGCTACCAGGATCGTTGATTCCATTCAACCCTCCGATTCCGCGGCCGGGGAAGGGATCCGATAGATCCAAGTGCATGGACTTCATTGTTGGACTACCCAAGTCAACAAGAGGCCATGATGCTATCTGGGTCATCGTAGACATACTTACGAAAGTGGCTCACTTCCTTCCGATAAAGACCACTTTCAACGCTTACCAGCTGGCACAACTCTACATGTCCCGGATAGTCAGCCTTCATGGAGTAGCCAAGTCTATCACGTCAGATAGAGGTTGCTTGTTCACTTCAGCATTTTGGCTGCGACTGCATCAAGCCCTGGGAACCGTGCTAAAGCATAGTACGGCATATCATCCACAGACAGATGGGCAGACAGAACGTGTGAATCAGATATTGGAAGATATGCTTCGGTCCTGTGCTCTCACCTATGGACCCAAATGGGAGGATAGTCTACCCTATGCAGAATTCTCTTACAATAACAGTTATCAGTCGAGTCTCAAGATGTCACCATTCGAAGCTCTGTATGGCCGGAAATGTCGCACTCCTTTAAATTGGTCTCAGACAGGAGACAGCCGTATCTTCGGCACAGATTTGATGCTCGAGGCTGAGAAACAAGTCAAGGATATTCAGGAACGTCTTCAAGCAGCCAAATCCCGTCAAAAGAGTTATTATGTTCCGAAGCATCGGGAAGTAACTTTTGATCCCGGAGAATATGCTTATCTTCGAGTTACCCCCATGAAAGGAATAAAGAGGTTTCATACCCGAGGAAAGCTTGCACCGAGATATATCGGTCCCTTTCCAGTAATGGCTAGAAGAGGCAGAGTGGCATACCAGCTAGAATTACCACCAGAGTTGTCAGAGGTTCACGATGTCTTCCACATATCACAGTTGAGAAAGTGCATTGCACCTCCGATCAAACAGGCAGATATGAGTGAGCTAGAGCTGACCAAAGATTTGACCTATGAGGAAAGACCTGTCAGAATATTGGATGAGATGGAAAGAACTACCAGGAGTAAGACAATCAAATTTTACAAGGTGTTGTGGGATCATCATACTGAGGAAGAAGCTACTTGGGAAAGAGAGGATTTTCTGAGATCAGCATATCCACACTTGTTCCCTGAGCAACCGAATCTCGAGGACGAGATTCATTAAGGGGGGTAGGTTTGTGACACCCTGGTTTTTGGCAACTTTTTCTTTTCAAAATCTTTCTGGCTTTATTTGCTTTTTGGATGGTTTTTGAATCCTTTTCAGTTGACTTTGGACTTATGAATTTCTCTCAATGATCCAAAGCCCTTAGCATCTTGTCAAAATCTTGTCACTCACTTTCTGGATCAAATTCTAATTCTCCATCTTTCCCAATTATTCATTTTCTTCCTTTGGGAAAATCTGTCATCACTATGGGTTACAAAGCAACCTATAGTTTTGGTGATCAGAAAAATCCCAAATTAATACCACACCTTCTGGTCATCATCTACTCCCACAATCTTCAAAAACATTTCATGGTCCAGTACAAAATTTAGTCCAGAAAACTCCCTTTGTCTTCTGGACAGTACTGGCCCTTTGTGAAGCAACTCATATTTTCCCAACTCAGAAAATTCCCAGAAAATTCCCTGAGCTACTAGGGAACCTATCTTGCCACAATATCCAAAAATATCATCTTGTCAAATTTTCAGCAGCAATATTCTGACAAGTTTCTGCTCAAATGGAACCTCTGTGAAGGAAGTACCAGCTATAGGTTTCCAAATGAGCTGAAATTTTTATGACATCTTCTATCCACCAAATGACCCTCCCACACCAAAATTCAGCTTCAGCAGATCAACCAGATGAGTGCTACAAGCTCATCTTGCTTCTGTTCCAGTAATAGCAGTTGTGCATGAACTATATTCAAATCTTGATGAAAGTTTCTCAAACTTGGCCAGCTTGGAGTCCTTCCAAGATAGATCACCCCAGACATCTCCATTGGCACCATCTCCAGCTGACCTCTCCTCTAGATCTCTCTCAACATTTCTGTCAGAAACTGTAGCTGAAGCTACACTTCACACCAGCGTGCATCTAGTCGAACCAGAGGCACAGGGGGACTAAGTGATCGAGGGTCGACGTGTTGGACAAGAAGCGCCAGACTTGCGTGTCCTCCAAGTGCCAATGCCCATGGTGAGCACGGAATTGGCATGCCAAATCTCGCGCTCTGCATCGCGCCCGTGACGGATGTGATGCATCCGACTGCCTCGCGTGACCCCAGCTTGTCCCAGCTCGCCGACATCGTCTCCTTCCTCCACCTGGTCGTTCTGGAACCTGCCCCTTGCCGGAATCGTCTCCGGCGGCCGCCACGCACGCGGGCACTGTGGCACCCGTGCGGCCACAGTGGCTCTGCCGCTCGTCGCCTTCCTTCGCTAGCCGCCATCGCCGCATTAACTCCCCCTGCCCTCTCCTATCCCGTCGCCCGCTCCCAGCCAGCCAGCGCGGCGTCCTGGCGCCGGCGACATGTCCCGAGCTCCGCCGCTCCAGAAGCTCCTCCCACCTCCTATATAAAGGCCTCCCCGGCCTCTCTTCGCTCCTCACCCCACTCCTCCACCTCCTAATCGAGCTCCCGAGCCCCGAGCCAAGGCCGAGAGGCCCTCTGGCCTCGCTTCTCACCAGAGATCCGCCGCCACCCGAGCTCTGCCTCCTCGCCGTTCCACTCCTCCCCGGACTCCATCGACTGCACCCGCGAGCTCACCTCACTCCACTGACCCTGCCCAAGACCTTGCCTAGTCGAATCCCCGCCGGAATCGCCGTCTCCAACGACGCCCGAGAACCACCGCCGCCGGAGAGGAAGGGGACGACGCCGTCCGGTCATCTCTCGCCAACCCACGGAAGGAAATTCTTTTGGATTTGAAGCCCAGGAGTTTGTGGACAACCCAATAGAGTAAGGCAGGCCATGTCATCCATTTCATGAAGCATTTAAATAGTGTTGGCTATTTAATTGAATTTCATGCATTATTTTAATATGTGATAATCCATAGTAATTTACTTGGATGCCTAGCTACTGCCATGTTTAGTTATTCATGATCAAAATACATGCTTGATAAGTGCTTGACAACCCTAAACCTAATTGGTTGATCAAGTGTCACCTATCCGGACTCATCCGTGCAGCCACATTTGCCGGTATGGGACGGCCTTGACTTGGTCTGGCTTTGTGCTCTTTTATCGGTACCACCAAACTAGGGAGGGTTATGCGTGTGTGCTGCCCTCATCAGGTAGACGATGATAATCCTGTGAGCCCAGTTGAGTTATTTTGCCGGCGTCCCTATTTGGGACAGTTTAGTTTGGCCACGACGGTGGCAGGTGTCACGGGGTGACACAGGGGCCACCCAGGACATGACCCTGGGAGGGTATGATTGTTGGTGGTACGATAGAGGAGTCACGGGTCAGGCAGGTTTCGTTGGAGCAGCACCGGTCCACCCGAATGGGAACACGAGGCCAGGAGCTCCATAGTGTGGGTAAAGTGAGCAACCTCTGCAGAGTATAAGAATCTATTCGAATAGCCGCGTCCACGGTATTGGACAGTCCGTACTAGGCCACTGAATGGTCAACCACAATAATGATAATAATGATGGAAGAACTTGTCTTATGTTCAGAAGTGCTCAGTGGATTATGAGCATTCCGAGGGTTGCGGGACAACCCAGAGGAGAGTAAGTTGGTACTTGGTACCAGTAAGTAAGCAATTTAAGTACTTAATCTGTTAATTGCCATGCTGTTGTTTACTGCATTGTTATGGTTGCCGTGAGCTTGCGAGTACATTCCAAGTAGTCACCTGGCGTATCATGCCAGATGCAGGAGAAGCCGAGGACGGAGGTCCCGATGGTTCGTGCTACGCTAACTAGGCTGTGTCCCCAGTAGTGTCCCTGTGGATGGAGCTTTCCGCGCTATGTTCCGCTACGCCGTAGAATCACCTAGTAGTATCGAGGCCCTGCTATGTTTCATAAATAATGTAGATACTGTCATAGCATGTGCAGTGCTTTTGGCCTCGCTATCGATGTAAATTATGAGCTTGTACTCGAGATATTTCAATAAAGATCAGTTCTGTTCTGTTCCAAGTTGTTGTGTGTTTCCAGAAGACATGATCTCTGGGTTGGAAACACTGGGTAAACCGGTCCTCTGAGCCGGGGTGCCACAATGCTTGGTATCAGAGCGGCGCTGACTGTAGGACACCCTAGTTAACCCTGCGCTAGAACTGCGACTAGTTTAGAGTCTTGGTGTGTCTTGCTTGTTGCATTTGATTGTTGCATTGCATGCATATAGATTTTATTATGCTAACCGCTGGTTTGATGAGTGTAGATGGTACCAGTTCCGTACCACTACAATCACGAGCCGGCACCGTTCACTTTTCCAGTACTGCTTCGTAGTGTCTGGCTTCGGCTATATCCCAACGGCGAAGACCCGGTATACCAGGTGTTCCGAGAGAAGCTTGCTGGTTCAGTATACGAGTATCACGCGGAGGCGTTTCTTACTGTGAGTTCAGATATTGGCAGCTACTTCCGTTCTTCTAAGGGCGGAACTGCTTCTACTCCGGAGTTGGCGATCCAGTTTGCTGCGATGGAGGCTCTCACTGACTTGCGCTTCCATGAGGTCGAGATGCAGACTCATCCAGGTTTCTTTCACTACCCCACCCTGTCGCCTGCGACAGGGCGAGTCCTTTTCGCACCCGTTGACCCGGCGAGTGATCGTGCTACTGGTGTTTTATCTCGTTATCTGAACACCAGTTACCGTATGATCACTTCAGTAGTTGAGGAGCTGACACATGCCCGTGAGGCACTTGCAGCTGTTGCGGCAGCACAGTCTCCTCCTCCACGTCCGTTTTCACCCATGTATACCCCACCCGTTCCACCTTCTTGAGACTCCTTCTAGTTCGTTCGGACCGCCAGGCTTTTCGTCTGGTAGCCGACGTGAGACCCCGGCAGAGTGGGCCTCACTCCTAGCTACTCCAGCTGCTCCGATGCTGCGGCGTCGTGCTTCTTCTCCTTCAGAGGGAGAGCCTTCCCGCCAGCGTCATCGTGTTACCTTTGATCCGGAGGCCGAGGTGCACATCATCAGCTCAGATTCCGAGACAGGATCAGACGACGAGGAGTCTTCATTTTACCAGTGTTCGTGCCACCGGCGTCACTAGAGTGGATGCTTGAGTATCAGTGCATGCATCATAGCATCTATATGCAGATGTCAACTGCCGTATGAGCAGTCCAGTCATGATCATCCCCCTACTAGCTTGTCATGTATGATGTTGGGTTGCCTTGTATAATTATGTTGTTCACTTTATTTGCTCTTTCTATTTGGTTTTTTTTCTTTTCTGGTGTCATACTACCCTGCTTTCCCTTATGGATGTTGCTCATCGATTCGGTATTTTGCAATGGGAACAAATTTAGGATGAAGAGGTGTAGTAATCAAGGCGGCGATGGAACTCCTGTTTGTCGATCTGCCAGACAGGCAGGATAGTCACCAGAAGATTTACCACCTCTACCCCAACAGTCACCAACCACTGATCAGATTATGAGAATGTTTGAAGAGAAAAGAAATCAAGATCTCATGGAATTTCTGAAAAGTATGCAGACTATGGTGGGTCAGAACAACCACAATGGGACACACTCTAAGCTGTCTGATTTTCAGCGGACAAAGCCACCCAGTTTTGGTCAAGCTGTGGATCCGATGGAAGCTGATGACTGGCTGAGGACCATGGAAAAGAAGCTGGACATAGACCGCTGTGATGAGGCAGATAAGGTTCCTTTTGTTACCCATTACCTGGATGGATCAGCAGCTATATGGTGGGACAATACAAAAATAATGTGGCCTTCTGGGGAAGATATTTCTTGGGAAAATTTCAAAGAGGTATTCCGCAAGTATCATATTCCTACTGGCATAATGAAGGTGAAGTAGAGGGAATTCTTGGCTCTTACTCAAGGAAACATGTCAGTGGGTGAGTATCTGAACAAGTTTAACAATCTGGCACGGTACTCCACCCATGACGTGTCCACCGTAGAAAGGAAGATTGACCGATTCCTAGGAGGACTCAATCATACCCTCCGCTGTCAGCTTTGCATGCTTGACTTTCCTGACTTCCAGACTTTGGTGAACAAGGCTTTTATAGCCAAACGAGAGCACAAGTCAGGATATGATGATCGCAAGCGGAAGTTCGAACCCAAGAAGGACAACCGTGAGCAGTTTGTGTAGAAGCCGCGTATCTGGCAACCAAGTGCATCTGAGTACAAGCCTGCCTGGAACAATGGTCACAACAACAATAAGCTTGTCAGCCAGGACAAGACCTTCGGTAAACAGCCAGTGATGGAGGATTGCCATCGCAATAACACATGCTTTACTTGTGGCCAGAGCGGGCATTACTCCAAGCAGTGCCCTACAAGAAATGGGAAGCCATCATCCGACTACAAGCCACAAGTCAACAATGTTGGCCGCCGCCCCAATGCGAACTTCTACCGCGCCCAAGTCCATCATATCTCTGCTGAGGAAGCCCGCGAAGCACCAGACATGGTCCTTGGTATGTTTTCTGTTAACAACATACCTGCAATAATTTTATTTGACTCTAGGGCTTCTCATTCGTTTATTTCGCGGAGTTTTGCCACCTTGCACAAATTTTCTCCTTCTCTTTTGGACAAAATCATGGTGGTGCAATCCCTTGGCTCCATGCTCAGAACAAATGTGATATACAAGGATCTAGAAATCTTGATACACGATGTAAAGTTTCCAGCTACCCTTGTGGCCATTGAGTCCCCTGGACTGGATATAATACTGGGGATGGATTGGTTGGTACCACACCAGGTGTGTATCAACTGTGCCACCAGGATGGTGACATTGGTTAACCCGGCAGGCCAATCAGTACAGTTCACTGCTTGCAGAATGATGTCAAAGAAAGGAATGGCATTCAAAGCCACTGCTACAGATATAAATCTGATTCCAGTAGTTAGTGAATTTCCGGACGTATTTCCGGAAGAGATACCAGGAATGCCACCTGATCGGGAACTAGAGTTCGCTATTGATGTTGTTCCCGGAACAGCTCCAATCTACAAGAAGTACTACCGCATGCCTTCACCAAAGCTGGTGGAATTGAAGAAACAGTTAGATGAATTATTACAGAAAGGGTATATTCGTCCAAGCACTTCACCATGGGGATCGCCTCTGCTGTTTGTTAAAAAGAAGGATGGCAGCCTACGAATGTGCGTGGACTACCGCCAACTAAATGAGGTCACCATCAAAAATAAATATCCGCTCCCTCGCATTGATGATTTGTTCGACCAGTTGAACAGGGCCCGGGTATTTTCCAAGATTGACCTTCGAACGGGGTATCATCAGCTAAAAATCAGGAAGGAGGATATCCCCAAGACAGCCTTTACCACTCGATATGGTCTGTATGAATTTACAGTCATGTCATTTGGGCTGACAAATGCTCCAGCCTATTTCATGAGCATGATGAACAAGGTCTTCATGGACTTCTTGGACAAATTTGTGGTAGTATTCATCGATGATATTCTTATCTATTCGAAAGAAGAAGAAGAGCATACGCAACACCTCCGTGTTGTCCTGGAAAGACTAAGGACCCATCGCTTGTACACCAAATTCAGTAAATGTGAATTTTGGCTAAGAGAGGTGGGCTTTCTGGGACATGTTCTGTCAGAACAAGGTGTGGTTGTCGACCCCAGCAAAGTGACTGCTGTATTAAACTAGAAGACACCAGCCACAGTAACTGAAGTCCGTAGCTTTCTGGGATTGGCAGGATACTACCGTCGCTTCATTGAAGGCTTCTCAAAAATAGCCAAGCCACTAACAGAATTGCTGAAAAAGAACCACAAATTTGCCTGGATGGAAGAATGTGACAGCAGTTTCATGGAATTAAAGACGAGACTAACTACAGCGCCTGTCTTAGTTCTTCCAGACATTCACAAGAGCTTTGACATATATTGTGATGCTTCTAGGCGTGGAATCGGCTGCGTTCTAATGCAAAAAGGAAAGCCTGTAGCATATGCATCCAGACAGCTACGACCCCATGAAGAGAACTATCCTACTCATGATTTGGAATTGGCAGCCGTGATTCATGCATTAAAAATTTGGAGGCATTATCTCATTGGGCAACGATGTGAAATATACACGGACCATAAGAGTCTCAAGTATATTTTCACCCAACCTGATCTGAATCTCAGGCAGAGAAGATGGCTTGAATTGGTCAAGGACTATGATATTGGAATTAATTATCATCCGGGAAAAGCCAATGTGGTCGCCGATGCCCTCAGCAGGAAGCAAGGTACCCTAAATGCACTAATGGAGGGAATGCATCCGAGGCTGCAGGAAGAATTTGCCAAGCTGAATATGGTCTTATGCGGCCCAATTAGCCCGGGCACTATGGAAACTATTCCTACACTTATGGAAGAAATTAAGGCATCTCAGAAATCAGACAAAGATATACAAGAGATCAAGGAGCGCATTCCGCAAGGAAAGGCCAAGTCCTTCCGAATTGATGACCAGGGCACAGTATGGTTTGAGAACCGAATATGTGTGCCTGATCAAGACAGCCTGAGACAGCAAATACTCAGAGAGGCACATGAATCTGCATATTCTATCCATCCGGGAGGAACAAAAATGTACCAGGACTTGCGAGAAACCTTTTGGTGGCCAGGAATGCGAAGGGACATTGCATACTATGTCGCCTGTTGTGACATCTGCAATAGAGTCAAGGCTGAACACCAGAAACCCGCTGGGCTACTGCAACCTTTACCAGTTCCCCGGTGGAAATGGGATTACATATGCATGGACTTCATTGTTGAACTACCCAAGTCAACAAGAGGCCATGATGCTATCTGGGTCATCGTAGACATACTTACGAAAGTGGCTCACTTCCTTCCGGTAAAGACCACTTTCAACGCTTACCAGCTGGCACAACTCTACATGTCCCGGATAGTCTGCCTTCATGGAGTACCCAAGTCTATCACGTCAGATAGAGGTTCCTTGTTCACTTCAGCATTTTGGCTGCGACTGCATCAAGCCCTGGGAACCGTGCTAAAGCATAGTACGGCATATCATCCACAGACAGATGGGCAGACAGAACGTGTGAATCAGATATTGGAAGATATGCTTCGGTCCTGTGCTCTCACCTATGGACCCAAATGGGAGGATAGTCTACCCTATGCAGAATTCTCTTACAATAACAGTTATCAGTCGAGTCTCAAGATGACACCATTCGAAGCTCTGTATGGCCGGAAATGTCGCACTCCTTTAAATTGGTCTCAGACAGGAGACAGCCGTATCTTCGACACGGATTTGATGCTCAAGGCTGAGAAACAAGTCAAGGATATTCAGGAACGTCTTCGAGCAGCCAAGTCCCGTCAAAAGAGTTATTATGTTCCGAAGCATCGGGAAGTAACTTTTGAGCCCGGAGAATATGATTATCTTCGAGTTACCCCCATGAAAGGAATAAAGAGGTTTCATACCCGAGGAAAGCTTGCACCGAGATATATCGGTCCCTTTCCAGTAATGGCTAGAAGAGGCAGAGTGGCATACCAGCTAGAATTACCACCAGAGTTGTCAGAGGTTCACGATGTCTTCCACATATCACAGTTGAGAAAGTGCATTGCACCTCCGATCAAACAGGCAGATATGAGTGAGCTAGAGCTGACCAAAGATTTGACCTATGAGGAAAGACCTGTCAGAATATTGGATGAGATGGAAAGAACTACCAGGAGTAAGACAATCAAATTTTACAAGGTGTTGTGGGATCATCATACTGAGGAAGAAGCTACTTGGGAAAGAGAGGATTTTTTGAGATCAGCATATCCACACTTGTTCCCTGAGCAACCGAATCTCGAGGACGAGATTCATTCTAAGGGGGGTAGGTTTGTGACACCCTGGTTTTTGGCAACTTTTTCTTTTCAAAATCTTTCTGGCTTTATTTGCTTTTTGGATGGTTTTTTAATCCTTTTCAGTTGACTTTGGACTTATGAATTGCTCTCAATGATCCAAAGCACTCAGCATCTTGCCAAAATCTTGTCACTCACCTTCTGGATCAAATTCTAATTCTCCATCTTTCCCAATTATTCATTTTCTTCCTTTGGGAAAATCTGTCATCACTATGGGTTACAAAGCAACCTATAGTTTTGGTGATCAGAAAAATCCCAAATTAATACCACACCTTCTGGTCATCATCTACTCCCACAATCTTCAAAAACATTTCATGGTCCAGTACAAAATTTAGTCCAGAAAACTCCCTTTGTCTTCTGGACAGTACTGGCCCTTTGTGAAGCAACTCATATTTTCCCAACTCAGAAAATTCCCAGAAAATTCCCTGAGCTACTAGGGAACCTATCTTGCCACAATATCCAAAAATATCATCTTGTCCAGTACAAATTTTCAGCAGAAATATTCTGACAACTTTCTGCTCAAATGGAACCTCTGTGAATGAAGTACCAGCTATAGGTTTCCAAATGAGCTGAAATTTTTATGACATCTTCTATCCACCAAATGACCCTCCCACACCAAAATTCAGCTCCAGCAGATCAACCAGATGAGTGCTACAAGCTCATCTTGCTTCTGTTCCAGTAATAGCAGTTGTACATGAACTATATTCAAATCTTGATGAAAGTTTCTCAAACTTGGCCAGCTTGGAGTCCTTCCAAGATAGATCACCCCAGACATCTCCATTGGCTCCATCTCCAGCTCACCTCTCCTCTAGATCTCTCTCAACATTTCTGTCAGAAACTGTAGCAGAAGCTACACTTCACACCAGCGTGCATCTAGTCGAACCAGAGGCACAGGGGGACTAAGTGATCGAGGGTCGACGTGTTGGACAAGAAGCGCCAGACTTGCGTGTCCTCCAAGTGCCAATGCCCGTGGTGAGCATGACACTGGCATGCCAAATCTCGCGCTCTGCATCGCGCCCGTGACGGATGTGATGCATCCGACTGCCTCGCGTGACCCCAGCTTGTCCCAGCTCGCCGACATCGTCTCCTTCCTCCACCTGGTCGTTCTGGAACCTGCCCCTCACCGGAATCGTCTCCGGCGGCCGCCACGCACGCGGGTATTGTGGCACCCATGCGGCCACAGTGGCTCTGCAGCTCATCGCCTTCCTCCGCTAGCCGCCATCGCCGCATTAACTCCCCCTGCCTTCTCCTATACCGTCGCCCGCTCCCAGCCAGCCAGCACGACGTCCTAGCGCCGGCGACGTGTCCCGAGCTCCGCCGCTCCAGAAGCTCCTCCCCCCTCCTATATAAAGGCCTCCCCAGCCTCTCTTCGCTCCTCACCCCACTCCTCCACCTCCTAATCGGGCTCCCGAGCCCCGAGCCAAGGCCGAGAGGCCCTCTGGCCTCGCTTCTCGCTGGAGATCCGCCGCCACCCGAGCTCTGCCTCCTCGCCGTTCCACTCCTCCCCGGACTCCACCGACTGCACCCGCGAGCTCACCTCACTCCACTGACCCTGCCCAAGCCCTTGCCCGGTCGAATCCCCGCCGGAATCGCCGTCTCCGACGACTCTCGAGAACCACCGCCGCTGGAGAGGAAGGGGACGACGCCGTCCGGCCATCTCTCGCCAACCCACGCGTATCATGCCAGATGCAGGAGAAGCCGAGGACGGAGGTCCCGGTGGTTCGTGCTACGCTAACTAGGTTGTGTCCCCAGCTGATGCTCGAAGGGTCAGCCAGGGCATGGCTCAACTAGTTAGCACCCGGCAGCATATACTGTTGGGATGATCTGGCCTGGGTCTTCATCAAGACTTTTGAGGGCACGTACAAGCGCCCGGGTGGATTGTTAGAGATGCAACATTGCGTCCAGAAGCAAAATGAAACTCTCTGAGAGTACATCCAGTGATGGACCACCCTTCATAACACGGTGGAAAACGTCACCGAGCACCAGGCGATCTGCGCTTTCAAGGCTGGCGTCAGGTATCGTGAGTTGGCACTGAAGTTCGGCCACACTGAGATCCCGACTCTCAGTCGGGTGATGGAAATCGCCAATCGGTACGCTAATGGAGAAGAGGAAGATCGGCTGAGGAGCGGCAAGGGCCGAGCCAGAGATGTGAATCAGTCGGACGGCAACAAGAACAAGAAGCAGAAGCGCAAAGCTGAGGCAGCCAACAATGCGGAGGCTGTGGCTCTGGCCGGCCAAAGCAAAGGCAAGGGCCCACTGAAGCAGAAGAAGGAGTGGGCTGGCAAGAAGAAGGCCGACCCGAAAAACAACATCCTTGATCAGCCCTGTCAGATTCACACGAAGAAAGATGAAGAGGGCAACTTGATTCTGCCAAAGCATACCACTCGGGAATGCCGGCTGCTCAAGCAAGAGATGCGGCAAGACCCTTCCGAGGGGAAGGATGAGGATGAGGACGATGATGGGGATAAAGGCACCTCCGGGTACCCCACATCGAGAAGGTTCTGATGATTTTTGCTGACGTTGAAAGCAAGAGTCGCCTCAAGGTGATTAACCGAGAGGTCAATATGGCGGTTCCGACTGTCACCAAGCTCCTAGACTGGGCCCAGACCGCTGTCACCTTCGACCAGTCGGATCACCCAGCTCACATACCGACCCCCGGGCAGCAGGCACTGGTAGTCGACCCCGCTGTTGGAGGAGTCCGACTGCGCAAAGTCCTCATGGACGGTGGAAGCGGACTCAACATCATTTACGCTGATACTCTATAAGCGATGGGCATTCCGATGTCCCGATTGAGTAAAAGCAATATGCAGTTCCACGGGGTTATTCCCAGGAAAAAAGCGAAGTCACTCGGGCAAATTGCCCTCGACATCGTATTCGGCGGAGAGAAGAACTTCAGAAAAGAGAGGTTAACCTTTGAGGTGGTGGACTTCAAGAGTGCCTATCATGCCATCCTGGGTAGGCCCGCCTACGCACGATTCATGGCCAGACCATGTTACGTGTATCTTAAGCTTAAGATGCCAGGCCCGAAAGGCGTGATCACCATCACAGGGAATCGGAAGATAGCTGAAGAGTGCTTGCAGAAAGGTTCTCAGATCGCTGACAAGCAGATGGCGTTGGTAGAGTTAGATGAGTACAAGAAGACGGTTGATTCGAGTGATCTGCTCAAGAGAGAGAAGCCGGCTGTGGAATCCGCTTTCCAGTCGGCTGGCGATTCGAAGCAAGTTCACATTCACCCGGAGGACCCGAATGCTGCCCCGACCAACATATCAACAATGCTCGACAGCAAATAGGAAAGCGAGCTCATCCAGTTCCTCCGTGAGAACTAGTACATCTTCGCATGGAAACCCTTTGACATGCCGGGTGTTCCCAGGGGACTGGCTGAGCATCGTCTCAGAGTTAACCTGAAAGCGAAGGCTGTCAAAGAACATCTCCACCGCTCCACTACGGAGAAGCGCAAGGCGATTGGCAAGGAGATTGCGCGGCTCTTGGCCGCCGAGTTCATCCGTGAAATATACCACTCCGAGTGGCTCGCCAACGCTGTGTTAGTTCCCAAGAAAGATAAATCTCTCCGAATGTGTATTGACTTCAAACACATTAATTGGGCCTGCCCGAAGGACCACTTCCCTCTTCCCCGCATAGATCAGATCATAGACTCTACTATGGGGTGCGAGTGCTTATCGTTTCTGGATGCATACTTCGGGTACCACTAGATCCGAATGTATGGTCCAGATGAAATAAAGACTACATTCATCACCCCATTCGAGTGTTTCTGTTATACCACAATGCCCTTCGAATTGAAGAATGCCGATGCAACTTTCATGCGCATGATCCAGAAATGCTTACAGAAGCAGATCAGTCGGAATGTGGAGGCTTATATGGATGACATCGTGGTCAAGTCAAGGAAGAGTTCCGACCTCCTGACTGACCTCGCCTAAACCTTCGCAAGCTTGCGCCAATACGGCATCAAACTCAATCCGGCCAAGTGTACTTTTGGGGTGGCTATAGGCAAGTTAATTAGCTTCCTTGTTTCCGAACGAGGGATCGATGCTTACCCCGAGAAGATCGGCACCATAATCCGAATGAAGCTGCCACAACTTCTGCATGATGTTCAGAAACTCACGGGTTGTCTGGCAGCCTTGAGCAGATTCATTTCACGACTCGGTGAGAACGCCCTGCCACTCTACCGACTCATGAAGAAGTCAGAGAAGTTCGAGTGGACGATAGAAGCACAGGCCGCGTTCCATGAACTCAAAGCCCTGCTTTCCACCCAGCCGGTGCTTGCTGCTCCAGGCAGCCGAGAGCCCTTGCTCTTGTACATCGCGGCCACGAGCCAAGTTGTTAGCACCGTGCTCACTATGGAACATGAGGAACAAGGCAAGGCCTACAAAATCCAGCGGCTAGTTTATTACATCTCCGAAGTTCTAACCCCTTCCAAGCAAAGATATCCACACTACCAGAAGCTGGTGTACGGGATTTACCTGACTGTGAAGAAGGTGGCTCATTACTTTCAAGAGCACTCGGTCATGGTGATAAGCGATGCTCCCCTGTCGGAGATCCTGAACAACAGAGACACCACGGGCCGAGTAGCCAAGTGGGCCATCGAACTCCTCCCTTTGGACATCAAGTTTGAGGCCAAGAAAGCTATCAAGTCGCAAGCTCTAGTGGACTTCCTCGCCGAGTGGATTGAACAGGAACAACCAGTCCTAAGTGTCCCCGAACATTGGACTATGTTCTTTGATGGTTCCAAAATGCTGAATGGCTCGGGGGCTGGTGTCATCCTAGTGTCCCCCAAAGGCAACAAGCTCAGCTACGTACTTCAGATCCACTTTGACTCTTCGAACAATGAGGCAGAATACAAGACCCTTTTGCATGGGTTGCGCATGGCAGTCTCCCTTGGAATCCGCCGACTGATGGTCTATGGTGATTCGGACCTGGTGGTGAACCAAGTAATGAAGGAATGGGACATCCGGAGCCTAGCTATGACGGGCTACTGCACGTCCGGAAGCTGGAAAAGAACTTCGAAGGACTGGAGCTCCACCACATCCCGCGAATCAAAAACCAGGCGGCTGATGACTTGGCCAAGATTGGTTCTACACGGAAAGCAGTCCTGAAGAATGTGTTCCTAGAGCACTTGCACTCGCCCACAATCAAGGAAGATCCTTTTGTGGAGGAGCCCCCACAACCAGTCGAACCATCGAATCCAACTGAAGTTGACATCCCAGCGGTGTTGACCAGTCGAACCATCAAATCCAACTGAAGTTGACATACCTCACATATCTGCTCAGGCAGGAACTCCCTGAAGATGAAGAAGAGGCTCGATAGATCGTCCACCGATCAACAACCTTAACCGTCATGGGAGAACAACTCTACAAGAAGAGCGCCACTGGCGTCACTCAGCGTTGCATCACGCTGGAGGAAGGCAGCAGATCTTGCAGGAGATTCATTCGGGAACTTGTGGTCATCATGCTTCCTCTCGGACCTTGGTCGCCAAAGCGTTCTGCGCAGGTTTCTATTGGCCCAGAGCCAACGAAGCCGCTCGTGATATCGTTGACCAGTGCGTTGGGTGTCTGTTTTATGCAAATCAGTCGCACAAGCCAGCGTCTGTGCTGAAGACAATCCCGCTCGTGTGGCTGTTCGTAGTCTGGGGACTCGACATGGTCGGTCCACTCCGGACCGGGGCCTGCGGGTTTACACATCTGTTGGTGGCTGTGGATAAGTTCACCAAGTGGATCGAAGCGAAGCCCATAAAGAAGCTAGACTCCTCGACTGCGATCAAGTTCATCAAGGAAATAATCTTCCGGTTTGGGGTCCCTCACAGCATCATCACGGACAATGGGTCGAACTTTGACTCGGACGAGTTTCGCGAGTTCTGTTATTCCCAGGGCACTCGGGTTGACTACGCCTCCATGGCTCACCCTCAGTCGAATGGATAGGCGGAACGGGCAAATGGATTGATACTTCAAGGACTCAAGACACGTCTCATGCGCGACCTGAAGCATGCAGCGGGAGCCTGGGTCACTGAGCTGCCATCGGTCCTCTGGGGCTTGCGGACGACTCCAAACCGGTCCACAAAGCGCACTCCATTCTTCCTGGTGTATGGCTCGGAGGCCGTTCTGCCGAGTGATCTGCTCCACAACTCCCCCCGAGTGGATCTATACTCGGAGACGGAGGCTGAGGAAGCACATCAAGATGGCCTCGATCTGTTGGAGGAGGAGCGCGAGTTGGCCCTTATCAGGACGACTGCATATCAGCAAGGCATGCGTCGCTATCATGATAGACATGTCAGAGGACGCGCTTTCCAGGAAGGCGGCCTGGTCCTCCGACTGAACGAGCAGAAACCTCACAAGCTGGCACCACCATGGCAAGGGCCCTTTGCGATATCAAAAGTACTGAATAATGGAGCCTATCGGCTCTACAACTTCGCCAAGAGTGAGGAAGAGCCCCGAGCTTGGAACGCGGATCTGCTCCGCAAATTCTTCACTTAGAATAAATTTCTCCCTGTAATAATGTTCCGAATGAAATTAGATGAATAAAAGTCTTACTTTTCTTGTATTTCGTCTAATTTGGACCAATACCATGTTTTCACTCCGGTGACTAACAACATTCGGAAACTAACAACACACCCCCAGTGGGTGTATCGGCTTGGCCGCGAACCAGATTTCGCCTGAGTTAAAAACTATCCGAGTGCGGACATCCTCCACACTCAGGGGCTTAGCAGCGAACCAGATTTTGCCTAAGTTAAAAACTATCCGAGTGTGGACACGTTCCACACCCGAGGGCTTAGCCGCGAACCAGATTTCGCCTAAGTTAAAAACTATCCGAGTGTGGACACGTTCCACACCTGGGGGCTCAACCGCAAACCGGATTTCGCCTGAGTTAAATACTATTCGAGTGCGGACATGCTCCACACTCGGGGGCTTAGCCGTGAACCAGATTTTGCCTAAGTTAAAAACTATCTGAGTGTGGACACGTTCCACACCCGGGGGCTTAGCCGCGAACCAGATTTCACCTAAGTTAAAAACTATCCGAGTGTGGACACGTTCCACAACCAGGGGCTTAGCCGCGAACCAGATTGCGCCTAAGTTAAAAACTATCCGAGTGCGGACACGCTCCACACACGGGGGCTTAGCCGCGAACCAGATTTCGCCTAATAAGTTAAAAACAACATTGGCAAACAGAACAAAGGCCCGAATATCTAAGTAAACTTCGATCTGCTCGAGTTCTCCCAGCAAAAGCAAAGTACACGAGAAATGGGCCCGTTAAAGTATCACAGTTACATTAACCACTCGGCATTCCGAGGCAAATCAGGACTCAAATGTTTTTGATTACTCCGCTGCGGGAGGATTGGCCGGGTCGACGAAGGTGTCCAGGTCGATGCCGTTTGCGATCCGGGTGGCGGCCTCGATGAAGGTCTCCATGAAGTCCTCGAACTTGAGCTTCTTCTTGTTGGCGACCTTCAACTACTTCAACTTCTCCTTGTCCACATCCTTGCAGTGGACGCGGACAAGTGCGAGAGCCACGTCGGCGCCGCAGCGAGCAGCGGACTTCTTCCTGGCCAGCACACGGCCTGGGATATGCTTCAGCCGAGTCATCATGGACTCCACGTCACTCTAAAGCTCTTCGCCGGGGAGCAGTTCTTGATCAATCTTGGACAGAGCAGACCTTAGTCGGATGATGTACCCCATGGCGCTTTCTAGACGCTCCTCCATACGGAGAATGGCCATGGCGGCACTGTCCTTGAGAAGCTGTCTCGAGGGATCCAAATCCTTCTCCACTCGATCCATCTCCAGCTCAAAGTTATAGCAGAACTCTGTCGAGGAAAAATGGCTTGGGTCAGAGAAGGTGGAAAACTCTAGAACAAACAGATAAAATCCACTCGGCAGTGCAGCTTACCTTCAAGTTTTTTGCCCATATCCTCACCGAACTCTTGGACGTACTGCTCCAACTCACCCTTCTTCTCAAGAAGCTTCGTGATCTGTCATTCAGGGTCTTCTTCTCCTCTTCAAAAGTGCTTGCCTGGGTGTTGTGCTTCACCTCCCACTCGGCGTTGGTCTTCCTGAGCTCAGAAACTTCATTCCTGGCCGCTTCAGCGGCAGCCTTCAAGGTCTTGATCTCTTCCTCGAGCTTACTGACCGAAGCCAGTTTCTCTTCAGCAGCCTTGGTCTTGTTCCTGGCTTCCTTCTGCGCCAGTGCCAGCTCCTTGTCCTTGTCCTCCAGGGCCTGCTTCATGGTGTCTAAAGAAATAGAAGTCCTCAGCCTCATTACAAGTTGAGCATTCTCACCACGGACATCTGTTGATGTGAATTGACTCGGATCAAAGGAAAAACACGACTCAGCGAACAGTCAAACAACAGGGTTTACCTCCAAGGGTGTTCTTCTCCTTCTCAAGGCGGCTGCTTCTGTGCTTCTCCGCGTCCAGATCCACTCGGAGCTGCAATACCTCCTTCTCCAAGTCGGCATAGTGGGTTCCCAACTCGCAGGCCCTCTGTCGCAAAACAAGGAAGTTGTCAGTCGGGTGAAGGAACAAGCTTGACCAGTATCAAACCCTGAAGTACCCTCTTACAACTAAGTCGGCAATGAAGAAGATCAAGGACAACAACACACTGGTCTTCATCGTCGACCTCAAGACAGACAAGCTCGATCATCTCAAAGCTTTCTAGTCTGCCAAGCCTCCCACTCAGCCAGCCGAGTGAGAGGTGACACTCCGAGTGTTATAAAGAAACAACTCTAAGACTATCACCGACTGCTTCCAGTCGACGGCAGTCTCGGGGACTACACCCAGTGGGTGCACTCAGCGTGCCCCCACTGGAAAGTGACTCGTGTTGATGAGCTAAAAAAACCTATGTGTAAGTTTTATCAGACTCCCACCGATTGCCCGCAATCGATAGGAGTCTCGGGGACTACACCCAGTGGGTGCACTAAGCGTGCCCCCACCGGAAAGGACATACTCAGTAAAGACTCTGATCGACCTGAGTGGAAATAATGACAGATCATAGTTCTAAGACTCCCACCAACTGTTTCTAGTCAACGGGAGCCTCGGGGACTACACCCAGTGGGTGCACTCAGCGTGCCCCCACTGGAGAAAAACAAACACCCAGTGGGTGTGCCCCGTGCAAACCCACTGACGGAAGTTCAGTTACAAATTCAAAACAGAAACTTCGAACAACACTTACAATGGCACTTACTCGGACGCTGATCTTCAAGGCTTCGCTGGCATTGTACGCTTCCTTCAACCGGTCATACACCACCTCGACCTGGAGCAAGGCCTCCTTGCTAGCACCCACCTTGTCCTGAGGGACCCTCTGTAACGAGAACAGAGTAGCTGGAATGGGGTCCGAGGTTGGCACTAGTGGAGGCATAGAAGTTGCCTTTATGGCACCCTTAGCTGGCGAAGCATTCCTGGTGAAGACCTTGGCGGGCGAGACCTGCTCCACCCGGCCACCTACAGCCTCTTGCATCATGATGTCGCCACTCGACGAAGCCCTTGCGCCAGCTCCTAAGTTCGGCGGGTCGGCTTTGTCATCATCGTCAAGATAGATGATTTCACTTGGAGCTACAGTCATTTAAAATCAGCACGCTAAACGAACAGACATTCGGATTTAAATTCAAACAGGCCAGACAGTACCTTTGGAAGTCACAACATCCACGGCCTAGGCCTCAGGGCGCGCCTTCTTAGGGGCATCTAGGTCCGGCAAAGTGGTAGATGTATCATTCCTGCACTCGCAAAGCTACTCAGTTACTGGTCGGCTAAGACTCACTCGGCAAAGAAGATTAACACCCGTCACTTACATTGAGGCCACGGGCACCGTCATCTTGATCTTGGGAAGAGCGGCCTTCTGAGGCTTGGTGGTGGTAAGGTTGGGCTGCTTGAGCTGCTTCTCAAGTGTCCCCGATGACCTGGCTCGTCCATGCTTCGCCCCATGAGTTATGGGGGCCACGGTGGCCGGCCTGGAACCACTCAGTGCCTGAGTTCCACCCGCTCGGACGCCCGGTTCATGTTGCGCCTTTGTGCGGGGCTCCTTGGCACCTCCCCCAGACGGAGAGGATTCCGCCTCCTTGCCTTCCTCGGTCTCGGTGTCCTTGTCGCTGTCCTCCTCCTCTCCATCGTCATCGTCTTTGCATTACTGTTGTTCGGTATCACTCGTCACGTCCTCCGGGTCACGGTCAACACTTGGGATCTGCGAGATCATCTTCTAAAAGCTCTGCTGAAAGAAAGACACATGTCGAAACCGGAGTCAATCATACGGAAGAACCTCTACTGAAATTACTTGGATGAAGGACAAACTTACATCTACATGCGGGTGCTCCAGGTCATACAGAGGCACTTTTCTGGATCCGCATGGGTTGCATGCGCGGAGGTGATCGCCTTGATCTTCTCTTCGACGGCCTCCTCGGTTAGGTCACCAGGAAGCGCTCGGGTAGGATCACTCGGCCCTTCATACCTCCACATTAGGTGCTCCCTGTCCTGTAGCGGCTGGATGCGCCGACTGAGGAACGTTTCTAGCAAGTCCATCCCGTCAACTCCAGCATGCACCACCCCTACCAAGGCGTCCACCAGGATCCCAACCTCCACCTTCTCCTCCTTGGCCACGGTGAGGGACGGCGGAGCAGCAACCCTCGCTGCCGAGTACAGCGGGAGCCCAGTCGGGTTCCCTTCACTCGGCACGTCCTTGCAGTAGAACCAGTTGTCCTGCCAGCCCTTGACGGAGTCGGGGAATCTCATCCTAGGGAAGGCCGAGTGCCCCCTAAGCTGGATGCCCAACCCCCCACACTGCTAGGTCACATTGGTCTTCTCCCCTCTCGGCGAGTCCTTCACCGTCATCGACCAACAGGTGAAAATATGTTTGAACAACCCCCAATGGGGGTAGCAGCCGATGAAGTTTTCGCACAGCGAGACAAACGCCGCCAAGTAAACCACCGCATTCGGCGGAAGGTGGTGGAGCTGCGCCCCGAAGAAATCCAAGAATGCACGGAAGAAAGGGTGCGGAGGCATCGAAAAACCTCGCTCGACGTGGGTGACGAGGAGAACTCGCTCGTCGGCGTTCGGAGTAGGCTCGACTTCGTCTGCCTCGGGCAGCCTCCAGCCGCCCACGGGGATCAGTCCCTCATCTTCCAGCTCCTTCAGCCGGCCCTCCGTCACCCGTGAGGGGACCCAGTCCCCCTGGATGCGGCCCGCCGCCACGCGGCCACTCGAAGACGTGCCTTTACCCGCCTTCTTCGCCCTCTCTAACCTGGCCGTCGTCTCCTTCACCATGGCTTCGGGCGCTAGGGAGCTCGGAACGGAGGAGCGAGAGGAAGGGGAGAGTGGAGGACGCAAGGGGAAAAGGGGATCTGAAGTTTACCCTAGCCCGTGCGGGCTTTATACCGCGGGTAAAAATTCGTCAGGTGAGATCTCGGTCGCAGATCTCTGGATCGGACGGCGCCCGCGGCGGGTGCGTGTGCTAACATGATGGGGCATGTGATGGTAGTCTAGGCAAAAATCGAGGCACCACGCCCCACTTCCCCACTAACCGCGGCGTAACCGCTTCTGCGCGCGCACACATGATTTCGAATCCCGGAAATCCCGCAACGAATCGGCCTGACAGATTGCCCCCGCGTCATTTCCTAAGAAACACCCGTCAGCCAGACCGACTGCCTTCGGCATTCCTCCGTGCACTCGGACATGTTAAACACCCGACTGGAGTCACCTCCAGGATTGCGAAAGGACGAGCTCGACGCCCCTCTGCAGGTTAACTTGGCCCTTTCACTAGGCTCCAAGGCGCGTGTCTCGTAAATTTGGACTCGGAGCTGGCCCGCGCTGGCGTTCCCCTGGGATATGGAGTGGCATCTCTCCGGAGATTTAGTCCACGCATTGGCGTCGTCACTCGAGTTTCATGGCATGCCTTCACTCGGCCTCAAGTCCATCTCTCCTGAGAGACATGCGAATGCCACCAAGTTTTGCCTAGCAATCGGCACCATCCGGTCATTCAGAAGTTCTCTAGTCTAGAATCCGTTGCGGCTTCTCCTGAGGATAACCGCGGAAAGAGCGGAGGCCGAGTGCCCCCGAAGCACTCGGACCACTCCGAAAGCTCAACCCACTCATCCTAGTAAGCCTCAACCGATTCGGGGGCCAATGATGGGGTCACCTACCACCGGTAAGGAGAAGGACCTGACATCTAGGGCCCACCTAAGGCACAAACTATTATTCAGAGACCCCTGGGTCACAAGTGCAACCGGATGCACACCGCGAAGGATTCACTCGGACCCTGCACGGACAGCACTCGGACGGGCGTCTACTCTCCAGTCGGCCAGTCATTATCACTCGGACAGAGGAAACATACGGACGGCGTGGAGCTGCTACGGTCGAGTAGTCTTCAACTAGACTTTAAGCATAGTTATGGCTACCATTACCAGTAACTGCCATAGTCATTGTTATGGAATTAGGTTAGACGGCCGCCTGTGGGCCCCACAAGGCATCAGGGCGCGCCCTAGGGGGGTCGCACCCTGTTGCCTTGTGGGCAATAGGTGGCTCCTCTTCTGTTGATTCTTGTGCCAGTAATTTGTATTTTTTCCATAAAAATCTCCAAAAAGATTCGTCCAATTCCAAGAACTTTGATTTCTGCACAAAAACAACACCATGATAGTTCTGCTGAAAACAGTGTTAGTCCGGGTAAGTTTCATTCAAATCATGTAAATTAGAGTCCAAAACAAGAGCAAAAGTGTTTGGAAAAGTAGATACGACGGAGACGTATCAACTCCCCCAAGCTTAACTCATTGCTTGTCCTAAAGCAATTTAGTTGACAAACTGAGAGTGAAAAAGAAAAACTTTTACGAACTCTTTTGTTCTTGTATCCGTATATAAGCTTAAATAGTACCCAAGTTTTCAGCAAAGATCATGAACTAACCATGCTCATAATAACACTTAGGAATTATATTTACTCATATCAATGGCATAATCAACTAGCGAGCAATAATAACATATCTCAAATGCCAACAATTTGTCAAAACAATCATGATATAATATGATAACATGGTATCTCGCTAGCCCTTTCTGAGACCACAAAACATAAATGCAGAGCACCTCCAAAGTTCAAGCAGCGACTAAACATTGTAATTCAGGGTAGGAGAGATCCAGTCATGATGCACACAATGTTAACTATACTCAATACATAAGGATGACAATAGTGCTCTCAGGATTGGTGCTTATGATGAGAAGGTGAGACTCAACAATAAAAGTAAAATAACATAAAAGTAAATAGATAGGCCCTTCGCAGAGGGAAGCATGGATTTGTAGAGGTGCCAGAGCTCGAAGCTTAAATCAGAGATGAAAACAATTTTGGGAGGTGTACTTTTCCTGTCAACGTCACGACCGAGAATTTTCAATATCTTCCATGCTAAACACATTATAGGCGGTTCCCAAGCGGAAAGGTAACTCCACCATACCAACACAAGCCATGGCTAGCCGAATCCTTGGGTGCCCTCCATACCAACAACTTTCCGGGGGAGTTTGTTTGCATTATGTATTTTCATTTTGAGCATAGGACTGGGCATCCCAAATACCAGCCTCTCTCGTGCAATGACAAGTGAATAAACACTCATCTCGAGAATAACCCGCTTAGCATGGAAGATACTAACCGCCCCCTGTCGCTCCATGAGCGGTACGGGCACATAAAACTGATGTTTATTTGAATGATTAGAGGTGGCACATGCAAATTTACGTAAAACTGTAGAGTAATACCGCATATAGGTAGATATAGTGGACTCATCTGGAACAACTTTGGTTTAAGGATTGTGGATGCAGAAGCAGTATTCCTACTTAGTACAGGTGAAGGCTAGCAAATAGATTGAGAAGCGACCAACTAGAGAGCGAAAATGGTCATGATCATGCATTGAGAATAATTAACATTGAATACTAGCATGACTAGGATATAGACACCCTAAACATAAATATCATGGAGGCTATGTTGGTTTTGAATCAACTACATGCATGAACATGTGCCAAGTCAAGCCACTTGAAACATTCAGAGGAGGATACCATATTAACATACTACATCATAACCATTTTAATGCATGTTGACATCCAAGATAAATCATTATTCACTCCTAGCTACTTAAGCATGGCATGAGCAACTATAATCTCTAATTGTCATCACAAACATGTTTACTCATAATATGCTGAATCATGGATACTGAGTTAAACATATTTACAAAAACAAAAACAAGAAGAGTTCATACCAGCCTTTCTTTGCCATAGTCACTTCATCAAATCATCGTCATTATTGCCTTTCACTTGCACGACCGAATGATGTGAAAATAATAATAGTGCAAGAGTGCCATGGACTAAGCTGGAATCTGCAAACATTTTATTCAAGGGAGAAGACAAGGTAATATTGGCTCTTCATTAGATCAACAATAAAGCATATGAGAGCCACTCAACATTTTCATCGTGGTCTTCTCCCTACGACAGCTCAACGAACAGAAAACAAATTCAGAGAAACACACTGAAATATTTTTGGAGTTTTTAGTTTTCCTGAAGAAAGCAAACTAAAGAAGAAAAACGAAAAGCGAGAAAATCTATTTACACAGGAAAGCTCCCAACAAGCAAAAGAAGAAACGAGAAATCCTTTTGGGTTTTCTTTTAATACTACGAACTAACTAAAGAGAAAGAAAAACCGAAAAGAAACGAGAAATATTTTTAGGTTTTTGAAGTTTTTCAAACACACAAGAAGAAAGCGAAAGTAAAACTAAAATGGATATACAATGAAAAAGGATGAACACCGACAACTGGAATGCATGTGTGAACATGAATGTAATGTCGGTGAGAGATACGTACTCCCCCAAGCTTAGGCTTTTGGCCTAGCTTGGTAATCACCACCTGTAGTATCCATCAGGACCGGGCGGATAGTACTGGGGCGGAGGCACTTGAGCGTCCCACTGCTGGACCTCGTTCTCTGCTACAGCCAGCTCGTTCCTGTAAGCTGTGATGTCTGCCGGCATGATGGTGTATCCGTTCCTCGCATGAGAGTCAAACAAAGAAGGTGCATGCAACAGAATAATATCGCGAATTCTCTCGCTGAAAATCGGGTTATAACGAATGTATTGAGGTGGCTCAGGTTTATCAATAAAGTGGTGATCGATCATGCACTACTGGTCTAAATAAACCTTAGGCAACAAATAGTTGTTTGGGCGGATAGCAACATTAAAGCGTTTCGCAAGACACGAAGCATAAATACCGCCATGGACTTTACCCTTAGTCATGTTCGTGTGCAGGCGGCGTGCAATGATAGCTCCCAAGCTAAAAGTGTTATCGCCGTGAATAGCACGATGCAAGATGGCGAGGTCAGGGGCACTGAGCGTACCACCTTCCTCCCTAGCAATCAAACATTTCCCTATGAATAAAGCAAAGTAGTGCACAGCAGGAAAATCTAAGCTAGTAACACGGGCTTTCGACACGCCCCTAAATTCTCCCACAGTCAAAGTGCGAAGGAAGTCCTCGAACTCCTCAGGCCGAGGCTCCCTCAAATCCCCATCAGAAGGGATCAAGCATATCTCACAAAACGCAGCTAGCGTTAACTCATGATTTTCAGCATATAAATCAAAATGCACCATGGGGATATCAAGCTTAGGCATGAAATAAAAAATTTGCACAAAGGAATTTGTAAGGATGTGGTGCTGGTCACACTCATCTGCGAGGAAGTCGGTCAGCCCGACGTTAGCAACAAATTGTGCAAACTCTTGACGGAACCCGGCTTCGTTCATGAAGGTGTTGTGCGGCCACTCGCACGGTCGGACCTCCGTCCTGCGCGGAACGTTGAGGTCATGGTCATAGGCATCCCCAAGGACACCCATGGAGCTCCGGCTTGAAGAGCCTCTCCGAAGGAAGTTCATTTTCCTAAGAACAAATTTTTGAAAAAATTTGGGCCACAAAATAATGTTAACAACACTTCACAAGATTGATAGCAACTACTCATACAAGTGCCTAGAGGCTATATCAAGCATTCAAACTACTTAGAACTCAAAGAGTTTAACATGCAAGCTCATTTTCAGTAGCACCAATAGCAGCAATTTATGCAAAATATAATCCACTAAAGCAAAAACTAATTGGAGCAATGGGAGAGTCACATACCAAGGATCAATCCCCCAAAACAGTTTTGGAAATGGAGCTCCGAGCAAAGAGATCGAAATCTCAGGTTTGGGAGCAAGAACACGAGGGAGAGAGAGCTACCACGATTTTTTCTGGAGGTAGGAGATTAAGTGGGCTGAATGGATAAGTGAGTGGGTCCCCGTGGGACCCACAAGGCATCATGGCGTGCCCTGGGGGGGTGGCCGCTCCCTGTTGCCTTGTGGGCAACAGGTGCACCCCCTGGGTTGTTTTCAGTGCCAAAAATTCTTATATATTCCAGAAAAAATCATGTTAAAATTTTATTGCATTCTGAGCACTTTCATTTTTGGGCCATTTTTTTATTGCACGGATAATTCAGAAAATAGGATAATCATGGCATTTTATTTTATTAAACTATAAATAACAGAGAGCAAACTAAGATTACAGAAAGTTGTGCTTACTAAATTCATTGACCATATGCCCCTCAAAAGGAATCCATTAATAAGGTTGTTCAAGTTTTATTAACAAACTATTTCTGAGTGACATGAAACTGAAGAATTTTCGTATAGCACCAAATTGCCTCAACGGGGATATGCATCTCCCCAACAATAAGAATTTCATATTTCTTTTTGATAGTAGGAAGAGGAAATTTGAATCCTCCAATAGTGATTGTCAAAACCTTTTCAATACAACTGATACCATTCACTGAACTTTGTTTCTTTGGAAAATAAATCGTATGCTCATTACCATTAACATGAAAAGTGACCTTGCTTTTATTGCAATCAATAGTAGCCCATGCATTATTCAAAAAGGGTCTTCCAAGGATAATCGACATGTTGTTCTCCTCGGGCATATCAAGTATAACAAAGTCCGTTAAGATAGTAACATTTGCAATAACAATGGGCACATCCTCGCAAATTCCAATAGGTATAGCAGTTGATTTATCAGCCATTTGCAAAGATATTTCAGTAGGTGTGAGCTTATTCAAATCAAGTCTTCTATATAAAGAGAAAGGCATAACACTAACACCGGCTCCCAAATCACATAGAGCAGTTTTAACATAACTTCTTTTAATGGAGCATGGTATAGTAGGTATTCCCGGATCTCCTAGCTTTTTAGGCACTCCACCCTTAAAACAATAATTTGCAAGCATGGTGGAAATTTCTGCTTCAGGTATCTTTCTTTTATTAGTGACAATATCTTTCATATATTTAGCGTATGAAGACATTTTCAACATATCAATCAAGCGAGTGCGCAAAAATACAGGTCTAAGCATTTCAACAAAGCGCTCAAAATCTTCCTCATGCTTGTTTTTAGATGGTTTAGTAGGAAAAGGCATAGGTTTTTGAACCCATGGTTCTCTTTCCTTTCCATGTTTTCTAGCAACAAAGTCTATTTTATCATATATTTTATTCTTTGGAGGTGGGTTATCAAGATCAACAACAGGTTCTATTTCTGCATCATTATCTGGTTGAGCATCAACATGAACATCTTCATTATCATTATCTTTATTATTATCACTAGGTGTATGTTCATTACCAGATTGTGTCTCAGCATCAGAAATAGAAACATCATCATGATTCTCAGGAGGTTTTTCTATCTCAGGTTCACTAGAAGCATGCAAAGTTCTATCATTTTTCTTTTTCTTTTTCTTCTTAGATGGATTAGGCACATCAATATTATTTCTTTGAGAGTCTTGCTCAATTCTTTTAGGATGACCTTCAGGATACAGGGGATCCTGAGTCATTCTACCTCCTCTAGTAACAACTTTAACAGCATGATCATTCATTTTATTATTCATCTCATCAAGCAAATCATTTTGTGACTTAGCTATTTGTTCTAAGTGAGTCTGAACCATAGAAGCATGTTTACTTAAGCATTTAACATCATTAGCAGTTCTAAACATCAAATCACTCAAGCGATCAATCATGGTTGCATTTCTTTTTAATTGATTGCTAACGTATATATTGAAATCCTCTTGCTTAACAATGTAGTTATCAAATTCATCCAAGCACTGGCTAGCAGACTTATTATAGGGAATATCACTTTCATTGAATCTACGAAGAGAATTTACCTCTACTACCTGTGTCGGGATATCAAGTCCATGTATTACTTCAATAGGTGGTAGATTCTTAACATCTTCAGCCTTAATACCTTTTTCTTTCATAGATTTCTTAGCTTCTTGCATATCTTCAGGACTGAGGAATAGAATACCTCTTTTCTTCGGAGTTGGCTTAGGTGGTGGATCAGGAAGTGTCCAATCATCGGCATTTCTCCATATATTATTTAATAGTTCTTTAGCCTGTCCAACAGTTCGTTCCCTGAAAACACAACCAGCACAACTATCTAGGTAGTCCCTAGAAGCATCGGTTAGTCCATTATAAAAGATATCAAGTATTTCATTTTTCTTAAGAGGATGATTAGGCAAAGCATTAAGTAATTGGAGAAGCCTCCCCCAAGCTTGAGGGAGATTCTCTTCTTCAATTTGCACAAAGTTAAATATTTCCTATAAGGTAGATTGTTTCTTATGAGTAGGAAAATATTTTTAAGAGAAGTAATATATCATATCCTGGGGACTACGCACACAACCAGGAGCAAGAGTATTAAACCACTTCTTAGAATCACCCTTTAATGAGAAAGGAAACAACTTAAGAATATAGTAATAGCAATTTTTTTTCTCAAGAGCAAATAGGGTGGCAATATCATTCAACTTAGTAAGTGTGCCACAACAGTTTCAGTTTCATAACCATGAAAAGGATCAGATTCAACCAAAGTGATTAACTCAGGATCAACAGAGAATTCATAATCCTTATCGGTAACAAATATAGAAGATGTAGCAAACTTAGGATCATTATTTCATTCTCTCCCTCATAGATTTTTCTTTCAATTCAGCAAGCAATTTTCTAACATCATCTCTATCATTACAACCATGAATCGCCCTAGCAGTCTCATCATCGAAAACATAACCATCAGGTATCTTAGGCATTTCAATTCTAGTAGGAGGACTAGGCATAATAGGTGAATCATAATTTTCAAGAGTTTCAACATTTTCAATTTCTTTAGCTTTAGCAATTTATTCATCAAGAAATTCACCAAGTAGCACAGTATCATCAAGCATAGTACTAGCATCATCAATAGTTTCATTCATAGCAGAAATAGTATCATCAATAACTTGTGACATATCAGAATGAATAGCAGGTGGCGGTGTCGCAAGCCTACTCAAAATAGAAGGTGAATCAAGTGCGGAGATAGATGGCAATTCCTTACCTCCCCTCGTCTTAGAGGGAACGATCTTGGTCTTAGCGTCTTTCAGGTTCTTCATAGTGATCAACAGATATAAATCCCAAGTGACTCAACAAATAGAGCTATGCTCCCCGGCAACGGCGCCAGAAAAAGGTCTTGATAACCCACAAGTATAGGGGATCGCAACAGTTTTCGCGGGTAGTATTTCTGCTAGATTTATTGATTCGACACAAGGGGAGCCAGAGAATATTTGCGAGTATTAGGAGTGGAGTTGTCAATTCAACCACACCTGGAGAACTAAATATCTACAACAAAGTGTTTAGTAGCACAGTAGTATGATAGTTTTGATAGCAGTAGTAACAGTAAAAGTAGCAGTTTTGTAGTGATTGTAAGAGCAGTAGTAGCAAAGTAACTTAGCTAAGATCAATATGCAAAAAGCGTAGGCATTGGATCAGTGATGGATAATTATGTTGGATGACATTCATCATATAACAGTCACAACCTAGGGCGATACACAATAGCTCCAATTCATCAATGTAATGTAGGCATGTATTCCGTATTTAGTCATACGTGCTTATAGTAAGAACTTGCATGACATCTTTTGTCCTACCCTCCCGTGGCAGTGGGGTCCATAAGGAAATCTAAGGGATATTAATGCCTCCTTTTAATAGAGAACCGGAACAAAGCATTAGCACTTAGTGAATACATGAACTCCTCAAACTACGGTAATCACCGGAAAGAATCCCAATTATTGTCACCTTGGGGTATGCGGATCATAACACGTAATAGGTGCATACAACTTCCAAGATAGGATCAAGAACACAAATATATTCATGAAAACATAAAGGGTTCAGATCTGAAATCATGACACTCGGGCCCTAGTGACAAGCATTAAGCATAGAAAGTCATAGCAACATCAATCTCATAACATAGTGGATACTAGGGATCAAGGCCCTAACAAATTGACTCGATTACATGATAAATCTCATCCAACCCATCACCGTCCAGCAAGCCTACGGAGAAATTACTCACGCCCGGTGGCGAGCATCATGAAATTGGTGATGGAGGATGGTTGATTATGACGACGGCGACGAATCCCCCTCTCCGGAGCCCCGAACAGACTCGAGATCAGCCCTCCCGATGAAGAACAGGAGGTGGCGGCGACTCTGTATTGTAAAACGCGATGAAACTTCTTCTCCTTTTTTTTCAGGGAAAGTGAATTTATAGCATTGGAATTAGGTCAGACGGCCGCCTGTGGGCCCCACAAGGCATCAGGGCGTGCCCTAGGGGGGTCGCGCCCAGTTGCCTTGTGGGCAACAGGTGACCCCTCTTCTGTTGATTCTTGCGCCAGTAATTTTTATTTATTCCATAAAAAATCTCCATAAAGTTTCATCCAATTCCAAGAATTTTGATTTCTGCCCAAAAACAACACCATGATAGTTCTGCTGAAAACAGCGTCAGTCCGGATTAGTTTCATTCAAATCATGCAAATTAGAGTCCAAAACAAGAGCAAAAGTGTTTGGAAAAGTAGATACGACGGAGACGTATCAGGGTGGTGTGTGTGTGTGTGTTTGTTTGTTTGTGCGCGCGCGTGTGTGTGAGAGGGAGAGTGCATGTGTGGAGAAGAGAGACCAATGATGATGTAAACCTAGGAGGGAAGGGGGAATGATGTGGAATGTGTGTCCAAGAGAGAGAGGCATGTCTAGTAGCGGGATAGCGTGGGTGGGGGCGGGGGTGCATGCTATTTGGAAGAGACATCGAGTGTGTGTGTGTGTGTGTGTGAGGAGTGCGAGAGAGAGAGAGAGAGAGAGAGAGAGGTCGATGGTGTGAAAGTGGCCTATAGATAGGGAGACGAGGTCGATGGTGCGCGAAAGTGGCCTATATAGGGAGACACAAGGAAAGCTAGTCATTGTGTGCGTCAGAGAGACTTCGTGAGAGATCTAAATAGATGGTGGGCGTGCGAGTTTGAGATTGGTGATCAGCTAGAGAGCTATGGAGAGAGTCACGACATATAGATGGAAGGAGGGTCGGGTGCGCATTGTCGTTGTCAAACTAGCTAGATCACAGAGAGAAGAGCTAGAGGAGGAGGATGAACACGAGAGAATGAGAGAGTAGTTTGCGCTGCCGCAACTGTCGCAACTTTTCTGTTTTCTTTCACCTCACTTATGTGATTACAGAGCAAATCCTATAACTACCTCTCCCGGTGTATCGCCATGATCCACATCGGCCGTGCCATCCCACGGCCCGCGCCACATAGCGTTGTCAACAACCAGGAGAGAAGAAAGGAGGAGTGGGTACGTGCATGGCGCATAACCCCAGCTAACTACATGCATGGGCACGTCACATCCGACGGCCATGTGTACATTATTCAAAACAGAAAACTACTACCAATGCATGAGCTTATCGGTTGGGTCAACATTTCTCCCCCTTAAGCTCATGCCTTCTTGCTGCCCTCCATGATCGCCAGCTTCAGCCTCATCTCAATGAACCGCAACATGCACATGGCCTTCATCAAGATATCAGCCACTTGGCTTTGTGTTCCAATGTGCTCGGTCTGAACTATCACTTCTTCAACACAGTCACGGATAAAATGAAACTTGACGTCGATGTGTTTGCTACGATCATGGTGAACCGGGTTCTTGGCTAACGCTATGGCAGACTTGTTGTCCACCAACAGTCTGAAACTTGCTGGTTTCTCTCCTCGCATCTCTGCCAGGAGCCGGCTCAACCAAATACCTTGCCATGTAGCTGCTGCCGCCGTGACATATTCAACTTCACAGGAATTGATGGCAACCACTTTCTGTTTCTGCGAGGTCCAACTGACAAGGTTCTCACCAAGGAAGAAAACCTGCCCAGAAGTGCTTTTGCAGTCGCCAATGTCGCCGGCATGATCGTTGTCGCTGTACCCAAGCAATGTTGCATCTCCATTCCCCACTTTGTAACGGCATACATAGTGTTAGGTTCCCTGAACATACCTCAATATCTGCTTCATGGTTGTCCAGTGATCATTGCTTGGGCCCTCCATGAAACGGCTGACAATCCCAACAGCGTGAGCAATGTCAGGTCTAGTATGCACCAGATAATGCAGACTCCCGATCACGCTCCTGTATAGGGTGGCATCAAAGGGTTTTGAGCCATCTTCCTTTCTCAGTTTGAGCCTGCATTCCATGGGTGCATGACAGCTATTGCAGCTGGCCATTCCTTCTTCTTCGAGGATCTTTGTAGCATAGCTCTATTGACAGAGTGTAATGCCTTCTTTCTCCTGCTTCACTTCTATTCCCTAGTAGTAGCTCAGAAGGCCTAGGTCACTCATCTTAAAGAGCTGCTGCATCTGAATTTTGAATTCCTTGATTGATGCCACATGCGTGCCTGTGATGATCAAGTCATCAACATACACACCAACCAGCAAATATGGCTCCTTATTGCCTCGACGATAGACTGCATGCTCGAGGGGGCTGTGAGTGAACCCATGATTGATCAGTGTGTCATCCAGCTTCGAGTACCAGGCGCGCGGCGCTTGCCGCAGCCCGTATAGTGCTTTTCTGAGCTTCAACACTGCTGTTTCCTTCCCGACAGTGACGTAACCCAGTGGCTGACACACATATACTTCCTCTGCGAGCTCGCCGTTGAGATACATGGACTTGACGTCCATGTGATGCACCTCCTAGCACGAGTGCACAGCTAGAGCAAGGAGAAGACACACTATTTCCATGCATGCCACTGGAGCAAAGACCTCCTCAAAGTCCACTCCCTCTCCCGAGCATAGGCTTTTGCGACCAATCGGGACTTGTACTTGACGTTGTTGCCCTGTGGATCCCGCTTCGCTTTGTAGACCCACTTCAAACCGATTGCCTTGTGACCTTGCGGGAGAGTAGCTATCTCCCAAGTCTGGTTGTCATCAACGCACGTCATCTCATCGTCCATGGCCGCCTTCCAAACTACATCGTCGAGTGCTTCGATGACAGTACGCGGCTCCTCCGCGTTGAGCAGGCAGCATTCCATCTGCTCGCATACCGCCTCCCCCTCTGTCTCATCCAGGACACAGGAGAGGCATCGGTAGCACAGCGGTCCGGTGTCCGTGTCCCGCCCATCATCATGTGAGGGTGGTGTAGCCCAGCAGATCGCTCCTTCGATCCCTGGTGTGCATGGCTTAGTCCGTGGCGTCTCAGCCACGGGAGGCGATGCCCCGAGTGTTGGTGAAGAGGGCGCCCCCTCGGCACGGCATGGCATGGTCACCACAGCTCCCCTGGTGTCTTGTTCATGAATGCCACGGTCCGTGGTATAGACCACAGTGAAGGTCGAGGGCGCAACATGTGCTGAGGCCGGTCCCGACGCGCTTGGAGAGCTCCACGACCAGGGACTGCATTCCTCAAAAAACACATCAGGGTCACCTGAACCATCTTCGTCACCGGATCATAGACGTGGTATGCTTTAGATCCTTCTTCATACCCCACGAAAATCATGGGAGTGGATCGATCCGAGAGCTTGGTGATGCCTGGTCCAGTATTCTTCATGTGTGCCGTACACCGAAAGGTTCGCAGGTGTTGTACGCTTGGTTTTTGACCATGCCATGCCTCATATGGAGTGACACCCTCCAAGCTTCTGCTGGGAGCCCTGTTCAGCAGGTAAACCATGGTTTTCACTGCTTCTGCCCAGAAATATGATGGTACCCCCATGCTCTTCAGAAGACACCGAGCCATCTCGACCACGGTTTGATTTCGTCACTCCACCGCACCATTTTGCTGGGGTGAATAGGGTGCGGTGGTGTGGTGTTTGACACCGAGGCCTTCACAGTACTCCTGGAACTCGCCGAAGTTGAATTCACCTCCCCTGTCCAAGCGGAAGGCTCGAAGTTTGCATTTTCCTTCTGCCTCGGCCATCAACTGAACTTTTCTGGAACGATCAAATGCTTCGTCTTTTGACTTGAGGAGCTCGAGCCACATGTATCGACTGTAATCATCAACTACTAGAAGAAAATACTTCCTGCCACCTGGTGTTGTTGGCGTGATTGGGCCACACAGGTCTATGTGGATGAGCTCGAGCCCTTTCTCAGCTCGGTATGATGTGGTCTGTGAAAAGGGGCTCGGTTTTGTTTGCCGAGTGCATAGCCATCACAATATTCCTGTACGTGATCAATGGTGGGCATTCCCTGCACCATCTGCTTGCTGGACATGGCTCTGAGCGCACGAAAATGAAGATGGCCCATCCTGGCATGCCATCGCCGTGTCTGGTCCTCACCTTGGGTCAACAAGCACGCTGGTGTGTCTATTGATAGGAGACCAGTGTACAACCTACTTTCAGTGCGCTTGATCCGATCAAGGACACGCCCCCATGGATCTTTAACTGACATGATCCCATCCCTGATGCTAATAACACACCCAGCCTCATCCAACTGACCGACAGATATGATGTTGCTTCTGAGACTTGGGATAAAGAAGACATCAGTGAGAGCCCTTTGGTCACCGTGCTTGCACCTGAAAACCAAGGAGCCTCGCCCGCGGATTGCCACCTTGGACCCATCCCCGAACCTGACCGTGCCATGCACAGTCTCATCTAGGGTTACAAACATGCTTCTCTCGCCATTCATATGACTGCTAGCACCGGTATCGAAGAACTAGGTGCCCTCAGGCGAGGGGATGGGGATCAACTTCTCTTCATTGAGGAAGACAACTTGGGGTGCGGCGATCTCAGTGGTGACCATGTTGGTGACCATGGCCATGAACAATCCTTGATCATGCTCATCGCCGCGGACAAGATTGGCCTACTCCTGCTTGCCCTACTGCTCTTCTTCCTTGATCCGAGTCCGGCAATCCTTTTTCCAGTGGGCTGGTTTATTGCGGTAGTAGCACTTTCCGTTTTTCTTGCCTCCCGATCCGCCTGATCCGCCCACGCCGCTGCTACCCGGCGCAGGTTTGCCACCGCCTGGTGGCTTGGGCTTCCCCGGCGACTTGTTCTTGCCGCCGTTGCCGCTGGATGATGAGCCGCCGCCGTGTGACGATCTGCCACTGCCGTACTGGCGCTCATGGGCAGCCCACTCCTTGGTGGTGAGAAGGTGGCGACCGCCTGACTGGGGGGCATCATCGAGATCATAGGGGGCATCAGCAAGATCATAGTGATCCTCACACGCCGAGTGACGGTGTCCTGGATCAGGGGGTGCTAGCCCAGCCGGCCCGTCTCCTCGGATGGGCCGGGGGGCTCTCGTACGTGATCAAGATGGACTCCGGAGGCCATACATAGGAAGCGTGATCGAGACTGTCTCTACCGAAGACTTGACGTATACTCCAAGATCTTTCATGCCGCCTCTCTCCTACATACCGACTTTGTAACCCTAGATACCCTCCCTGGCATGTATATAAGCCATAGGGTTTAGCCTGTAGGGCAGGGAAGAAGGCAATATCGCTCACCTAGCCCTACAAGTTAGACACACATTACGATCTCGAGGTAGATCAACTCTGTATTCAATACATCTCCATCAATATAAACAGAAGCAGGACGTAGGGTATTACCTCCATCAAGAGGGCCCGAACCTGGGTAAACATCGTCTCCCTTGTCCTTGTTACCACCGATCCGAGATCCACAGCTTGGGACCCCCTACCCCGAGGTCTGCCAGTTTTGACACCAACACTGGTGCTTTCATTGAGAGTTCCGCTGTGCGAACACCAGAAGGATCGATGGCTCACCTATAGATCAACTGTGCCAACGTCCACAGGGACGTTTATGTCCCCGGCCAGCTCTTTGTCTTTGGCAGCATGGTATTTTGTGCCGACTCGACGGGTCATCTGACCTCTGTCAAGAACGACGCCCCAGGTCGGATCGTGACCTTTGGTGGCCTCGAATACACTGCGGATTCCCGTGGTGAACTCATCCTATCAGGATGGACTCCCAGCCGGATTGAGAGCTCGACCGGTTCTGGAGGCTTGACTCCAGAACCGAACCCCGTCGCGGTGCCTCTTGAGACCCCTGACACCACCACTCCGGCCAGTTTCCTTCCGATCGCCAGTCCGGAGATAGATCCGGCTCCCACTCCCGAAATTACGTCAGTGCTAGAACTGACTTCGGCGCAGAACTCGGAATTATGTTCGGATTCCCTTCGCACCGAAAACGCGTCCAGTTACACGCCGGGCATACTTTGAGTCAGCCCTGCCTATGGCGCGTCAATGAATCCCAAAGAGTTATCTCACCTCGATGAGATGCTTGACCGTATCCAGAGCATGTCCATCTCGGACGGTAAGACTTCGATTTACAATCAGATCGGACTTAAAGCCGATGATAGGGAAATTTACATCCCACCCACCACCCACCAAGTTGCCACGATCGACGATTTAACCGACGTGCTGGACTATGGTGAGGCCTCAGACATGGAGGAGGACGCTGATGGCCCCATCGAGACCACCTTGCCCCCGGTAAACGCGGGCAGGTGGACCGCCACGTCCACCTACGATGTTTACATGGTGGACACCCCCAAATCCCCTCCAAGACATCGGCGAAGATGTCGAAGGGGTCCTCATGGGGAACCCAGTGGTAATGACGTGACAGCCAATAATGGCGACGCGGAGGACGGCGATGCCGGCAACCGTGAAGAGGACGTTCAAGCCTCCCTAGTAAGGAACGGCACACCGGACCGACTTCTCAGGGACTCAGATCGCGATGACCTCTTCGAAGGGGCCGATGACAACTACATGCCGGAATCCGAGGAGGACGAGAGCCTCGGTACGCAAGCAGCAGCAGCTGCAGGCCAATACCGATGCACTAAATGAAAAGTGGATCGAAGTGCTCTCCGCTGAGCAAGACATGGAGAACCGGCGCCATAGTGCGCCAAAATCATACCCACGTAGGCGTCTCTTGTCGGAGTTCGACGAGGAGCTCGCTGATGACCTCGACCGACCCCTAGAGGCCGGGACAGGCCAAGATGAGAAGACCTCAGTGAACGGCCACCTCTACGCCATTATGGCAAGGACCCCGTGGATTACTTAGATCCTCATGATGCTAGACGTCGCATTGAGGAAAACAGGGCTCCCCCTCGGTCCATCTATGGATCTAGGGGACGTGCGCCCGCTGGGCTCGACGGCTACGATGCTTGGGTGGACAAGAACGGCCGTGCCCGAGATCAAGCCTACTCACGGCTTTCTCCCGACCTCCGACAAGATGCTCCTTGAGTCCGAGGTCCGGCTCACCCAATCTGCTTCACAGACAGGGTGATGGAACATCAATTCCCGGAAGGATTTAAGCCCATCAATATAGAGTCATACGATGGCACCACGGACCCAGCAGTTTGGATCGAGGATTTCCTCCTACACATAAACATGGCTAACGGAGATGATCTCCATGGCATTAAATATCTGCCGCTCAAGCTAAAGGGGCTGGCGAGGCATTGGCTTAACAACCTCCCTCCTCACTCTATCGGCAGCTGGGAGGCCCTAGAAGATGCTTTTCGAGCAAACTTCCAGGGCACATATGTCCGACCTCCGGACACTGATGACCTCAGCCGTGTCAGCCAGCAGCCAGGCGAATCAGCCCACAAATTCTGGAACAGGTTCCTCAACAAGAAGAACCAGATCATAGACTGCTCTGAAGCCGAGGCCATCGCCGCATTTAAAAACAATATCCGAGATGAATGGTTGGCTCGTCAACTCGGCCAGGATAAGCCGAGGACTATGGCGGCCCTGACCTCACTGATGAGTCGCTTTTGTGCGAGAGAAGACAGCTGGCTCGCCCGTAGTACTCATAACGGCGAGGCAGGCACCTCAGAAACTCGCGACGCCAATGGAAAACCCAACCGCAACAAAAATAAGCACTGGTATAAAAATGGCGGAAGCGACACTGAAGACGCTGCGGTCAACGCAGGGTTCACCGGACCTAAATCCGGGCAGAAAATAAAACCCTTTAAAGGGAACAAAGATGGACCTAGGCAGCTTGATAGGCTCCTGGACCGCCCATGTGGAATTCACGGCACTCAGGAAAAACCAGCAACCCACACTAACAGGAATTGCTAGGTCTTTAAACAAGCCGGCAAGATAGCGGCAGAGGGTCAGAATAAAACCCAACACCGCAGTGAAGACGAGGATGAACCTCGGTAGCCTAATAATGGAGGCCAAAAGAAGTTTCCTGACAAGGTAACAGAGGTCAATATGATCTATGTCATCCACATCCCTAAAAGGGAGAGGAAGCGTGCGCTTCGGGATGTATATGCGCTGGAGCCCGTTGCCCCGAAGTATAACCCATGGTCGGCTTACCCGATCACGTTTGACAAGCACGATCATCAGACCAGCATCAGGCATGGCGGATCGGCGGCACTCGTCCTGGACCCTATTGTTGATGGTTATCATCTAACACGCATCTTGATGGACGGAGGAAGCAGCCTCAACATCATCTACGAGGACACAGTTCGGAAGATGGGCATCGACTCATCTCGGATCAAGCCGAGCTCCACCACCTTTAAAGGTGTCATTCCGGGCGTCGAAGCCCGCTGTACCAGAATGGTCACCCTAGAGGTAGTCTTCGGCTCGCCTGAGAACTTCATAAGTGAGGAGTTAATCTTCGATATCGTACCTTTCCGAAGTGGATACCACGCGCTCTTAGGGCGCACAGCCTTCGCGCGTTTCAACGCAGTCCCGCATTATGCTTACCTTAAGCTCAAAATGCCGGAACCTAATGGCGTTATCACAGTCAATGGTAACACCGAACGTTCACTCCGAACAAAGGAACAGACCGCGGCTTTCGCAGTCGAGGTACAGGCGTCCGAGGAGGCAGCCCGCAGCAATAAACGCGCCGCCCACTCTTTGAAGCGCGCCCGGGCCACACAGATCGACCTCGGCCAGGTACCCCCGCACCCAAAATAGGGATGCGGGCTCCTCGTGTGCCCTCTCTAGAGTGGGCACTACGTCCCCAGAGTGCATAATTTCGCACTGAAGATTCCCTGGGCCGTCGAGGAGCCAAACATTTACTCAAACGTTGGCGTGGTTCAACCAAGCAAAGACGTGGCTTCGAGCCCTTGCACAGGCAAGTCTCTGTAAAAGAAACAGCCAAACATGACTACGTCCATGCGGTTTCAACCGTAGAGCGGACTTCGGCAATGCCTCCTCTAAAGGAGCTCGGTCAATTAAACACTTAAAGTGTATAAAGGACCGGAAGGGCATCAACCTTCACAAATTTCTCACCATAAATGGTGAACATCTGGTCAACAGCTAGGAAACGCATACGTGCGGCAGGTAGCGGCCCGGATTCTTCAAAATCCGTTAACAATTATCAGCCCTATTTCTTCCTCTTTCTTCTTTCCTTTTTACATTGTATTCTTTCAATTCCTCTCGCCGCAGCTGGGCATGTACACGCTTGAAATTATGAAATAAAGAAACTATGCCCCTTCAAGGTCTCTATCATATTTCTTTATCAGCATGGCCCCTGTGGGACGAAGAAGTTCTCTAAAAAAAGAGATACAATTGTATAACAAGTCTGAAGTACTTGGCGTCTCGGATTTTGGCTTTATATGCATCAGTTTTGAACCTAGATTTTGGTCAATAGTTGGGTTGCCCGGCTCCTATGTGTACCCCTTATGTTTTCGATGAATTCGGCTAAGGGCGTAACGGGAGAACCACTGCGATTGCGCTGCCAGGTCAATTGGCATAGCGCCTCAGTGAAGAAAGCCGAAAACTAACTATCTAGGTATGCGTAAACTGGTCCACCATCCGTAGACCACGTCAAGCGATGTGACGATAAAGATCACACGTGTTAAGCGAAGGGCTTTCATTCCTAGCCAAAGTGTGTCATGGCCTAGACCTCGGCCGACCTGGTCGAACACTTCCCACACCGGGGGCTGGTCATCAGCCCCCACAGTCAAACTCCTATGACTAAGTGAAAGGTATAAAGCCACTATAGTCTGATTGCCTAGTTCCTATAAAGCACCGACCACCTCCGGGTACCGAGACATCGGCTAAGGGTCAAGTGTGCCTTAAGGAACACCCTTTGTATGACCTACACTGGGCTGAAGCCGATGACTGGCCACTCTCATTTTAAAACAGTCATATCGGAGGAAAAATCAATTATAAAGCAACACACATGGAATTTAAAGCCATCTTCATTCAACCAAAAGATAAAGTTTTATACATCATACACTTCGGCATTCCGAAGTACTGTCTAGAAATACATAGTGTCCTTTGGACACATGGCTTCTATGGTACGAGCTCCCGCCTCCACCTCGGCGAAGAACTGTTCGGCGGTGCGCGACTTGTCGGCAGGAGGGCTATCGGGGGGATGACCCCCGGGTAGGCAACGGAGCCCGGATCCTTTTCAAAACATCGGGGCAGTCTAAGCCCCTCAATCCGGCTGGCCCGCGCGCCGGCTCCCCAGCGCGAGCCGGCTCGGCGTGGCAACCCGGCCTGGCCGGTTGGCCCCTGCCGGCTGGCCACTCGAGGGCAAACCCTCACATCAAGATAAGTGTGGCAATAGCGCCCCCTCCTTTACACCGGCCCCGACGGGCGTGGCGACAGCATTCCCTGTGACCCCGCCCGGGGCGGGCGGTGTCCGGGCGGCGCGATCCTGTTGCTAGGCAGCGCCGACCGCCCTATGACGAACAACAAGACCTGCCAAAGTGCCGCGCTGCCGACAGAACCCGTGCCCGACGGACCCGGCGCACCCGGCGACCCGGCGGCCCCCACCGCCGGCTCCTAGACGATGACACCAGGGCCCCATGCCCATGTAATTTACCCATGTAACCCTGGGGGGTCGAGCTATAAGACCCCCCAGGAGGCCTCCATGCAGGGGGGTTCGGTTCGCCTTATCTTCCACCACACACACACGAACACTTTCATAGGAGAGGCCGAATGGCGGCCTAGCCCCTTCTGCCTCCTCCGCCCACACAGCTCCAGGAGCAACCTTGTAGCCCTCGTGGTTTCCATACTCCATTCGGCAAGACTAGGGGTGTTACCTCTCCGGAGGGCCCCGAACCTGGGTACGTCTCGTGTCTCGCACTTGCGCATGCCAACCTCGCCTCCAGAATCCACCAGCGTCCTCCTATAACCCCACCTCTTTAGCCATCTTATGGCGTTTGCCGTGAGAACACCACGACAGTTGGCGCCCACCGTGGGGCTGCTCGCGGCGTCGGCCGGAGTCAAGTTCCGGACGAGGCCCTTCACCAGCTCCGGTGAGCGCATCGTGCACGGTTTGGTCCGTGCGCCTCGCACGACCAACCCGGCCGGCTGCAGCGCTGCACCGAACGCGGACGTCGCCTGCCCCGCGGGCTGCCTCGTCATCCCTTTCGGCGCGCTGCTCGTCTTTGTCGCGCTCGTCCCCGACGTATTTCCCAGAGGGGTGCGCAGCATCGCCGACTCCCCCATCCCCATTGGCTGCGCTCTCTCCGACGACGTCGCGGCTCTCTGCGTCCGCGCGGAAGTGCTGACCATCGGCACTAGCGCCGGCTCCCCGCGCGACAAGGGGAAGGCCGCCGTGGCTGCGGCTCCGCCACGCCGGGCCGACCCGCTCCGCGAGACGATCCGGAGTCTACAAGCCCCCATCACGCCCGACGCCGACACGGCTGCTGCAGCGGCTCAGCTCAACGAGGACCGCCAGCATCTGCTGGTCGAGGCCACAGAGCTCGCAGCAACGCGGCGCCGACTGGAGTCCGCCCAGCGAGAGTACGACAGCGCCCACGGCTTCACGCCGGCCGCTGCCGAGCCCAGCCGGGTCGCAGAGGTGCGGATCCGTGCGGGCGCGATCGGCCGTGCGCTAGGCGCAGGCCGGCCCGTCTATGACACCCCCGTCAAGAACATGCGCACGGCGCAGGCGGCCATGGCGGATCTCGAATTCCTAGAGGGCGAGGAGGTGCTGCAGCAGCAGCAGCGAATCCGCGACCTCATCACCGCGGCGAACGAGCAACAGCAGCGCTTCGACCCGGCCCAGCCATCCGCCTCCGCCTCAGGAAAAATCGGAAACCCGGAGAGGGCTCTCCGGGACGCGCGGCAGACGTCCTCGCACGCCACTTGGGCGAGCCGCTCTGGCCAGCACCGGTCCGCTCGGAGCCGGCACAACCGTGCCACCACCACTGGAGACGGCAACGCTGGCGAGACGGCTAGCGACGGTTAGGTTCAATAGTCGGAGCCCCCCGTGCGGTCGGCTCGGCGGCCCGAGCCGGCCCCGGAAGCCCCTGCACCCCGTGGTCCCGCGGCTGACCGGCTTGGTCCCCACGGTCCCGTGGCTGACCGACTCGGCCCCCGCGAGCCCTATGACGAAAGCGACGCCCGTCACCGCATCGACCGGCTTGCACGCTCCACGGCCCTGGAGGAGGAAAGCTCTGTCGGCCCAGTGTGCTTTGGCCTCCGCATTCGCGAGGAACCCTTCCCCAAAGGTTTCTCGCTGCCCCGCGACTCCCCAAAGTACAACGGCGCCACCAAGCCGGAGGACTGGCTGACCGACTACACCACGGCTGTCGGCATAGCCGGCGGCAACTGGCGCGTGGCTGTTCGATACGTCCCCCTCATGCTGCTCGGCTCGGCCCGGATGTGGCTTAACAACCTCCGAGCCGGCAGCGTGAACTCCTGGCTGGATTTCGAAGACGCGTTCATCCGCAACTTCACCAGCACCTACAAGCGTCCCGGCAAGCCTCGCCAGCTCTCCATGTGCGTCCAGAAGCCGGGCGAGCCCCTTCACGATTTCCTCACGCGGTGGACGGAGCTCCGCAACTCCTGTGAGGGCGTCCACGAGGTCCAGGCCATCCAGTACTTCATCGACGGATGCCTAGATGGCACTCTGGTCAAGCACCGGCTGGTGTGCGACGAGCCGGAGACTCTGGCGGAGCTCATGGCTATGGCGGACAAGTACGCGACGGCCGACTCCATGATGAACGTAAAGGTCAGGATCGACGCGGACGGCAAACTCCTCCCGGTCTAGCCGGCGCCTCCCAAGCCGGCTGGCGACAAGAACCCACGCCGGCAAGACAACAACAACAACGGCAAGCGTCGGAACGACCAGCCGGCGTCCCGCTACGACAACCGGCAGGTCGCCGCCGTGGAAGGGGAGCAGCCGGCTGAGCAAGGCTCCAGCCAGCGCTCGCGCACCGGCAAGGCCGCCTGGCAGCCCAAGCTGTCCTTCGAACGGATGCTCGACGCCCCTGCAAACACCACAGCTGCGCGAAGCCGTCCACGCACACGCTCCGGCAGTGCAGCTTCACCCAGCGCCTGTTGAAGGGCAACCTTCCACCCCCGCCACCCGGAGCCGGCCCGCAGCAGCCGCCGCTCCCGCCGCCTCCGCCGCCACCCGGCGCCCTCGCCGACAACCCTTTCCCGCGCCCGAACGCGTCCTACGTCGTCTTCACCAGCGAGGGGGATGACAAGCACGCCAAGCGCAAGCATGCGATTGAGGTGAACGCCGTCGTCCCTCCGGTTCCCCAGTACATGCACTGGTCCGACCGGCCGGTCAGCTGGACCCGGGAGGACCATCCGGCCATCATGCCCATGCCGGGTGGCTACGCCCTCATGCTCGACCCCACCTTCATCTCCGAGAAGCGCACCTGCCGCTTTTCGCGGGTGCTGATCGACGGCGGCAGCAGCATCAACATCCTGTACCACGACACCATGACCAAGCTCGGCATCGAGGCGCGGCAGCTAGAGCCGACCCGGACGGTGTTCCATGGCATCGTGCCGGGTCTCTCCTGCTCCCCGATCGGCCGGATCCGGCTTGACGTCCTGTTCGGCTCCAGCAGCCATTTCCGCCGCGAGCCGATCTGGTTTGAGGTGGTCGACCTGGCCAGCCCCTACCACGCGCTGCTGGGCCGGCCCGCGATGGCCAAGTTCATGGCGGTCCCCCACTACGCCTACCTGAAGTTGAAGATGCCGGGTCCCAAGGGCCTCATCACAATCGTCGGCGACTACAAGAAGTCCCTCGAGTGCGCCAAAGCCGGCTCCCAGCTGGCCGAGTCGCTGGTCATCGCCGAGGAGAGGCGCCAGCTCGACCGGATCGTGGCGCTGGCTAACGCGCAGCCGGCCATGCCGACTCCGCCCAAGCCGGCCGCCGACAAGGCCTCCTTCAAGCCAGCCAAAGACACGAAGAGAGTCCCGCTCAACCCGGCCGACCCCAGCTCCAGCAAGTACGTCGTCGTGGGCACCGGCCTCGACAGCAAATAGGAAGGCGAGCTCGTCGATTTCCTCCGTGAGAATCAGGATATCTTTGCATGGTCACCCAAAGACATGCCGGGTGTCCCGAGGGAATTCACCGAGCACAAACTTCACGTCCGCAAGGACGCCAAGCCTGTCCGACAGCCGCTACGCCATTTCTCCGAGGAGAAGCGAAGAACCATCGGTGAAGAGATCGCCCGGCTGCTCGCAGCCGGCTTCATCATGGAAGTTTTCCACCCTGAGTGGCTGGCTAATCCAGTCCTCGTCCTGAAGAAAAATGGCACCTGGCGCATGTGCATCGACTACACCAGCCTGAACAAGGCATGCCCCAAAGACCCGTTCGCTCTGCGCCGGATCGACCACGTCATCGACTCCACAGCCAGCTGCGAGCTCCTGTCCTTCCTGGACGCCTACTCCGGCTACCACCAGATCAAGCTGGACCCGGCCGACGCCCTCAAGACGTCCTTCATCACGCCCTTTGGGGCGTATTGCTACAACACCATGTCGTTCGGCTTGCATAATGCCGGCGCCACCTTCCAGCGCTGCATGCAGAAATGCCTGCTGCCCCAACTCGGCAGAAATGTGCACGTCTACGTCGACGACATCGTGGTGAAGACCAAGCAACACCTCACGCTCCTGGCCGACCTCAAGGAGACCTTCGCCAACCTGCGCCGGTTCCAGATCAAGCTCAACCCGGAGAAGTGCGTCTTCGGCGTGCCAGCTGGCCAGCTCCTTGGGTTCCTCGTCTCGGAGCGCGGCATTGAGGCCAACCTGGAAAAGATCAAGGCAATCGAGCGCATGCGCAAGCCGACCCAGCTGCGCGACGTCCAGAAGTTCACCGGCTGCTTGGCCTCTCTCAGCCGGTTCGTCAGCCGGCTGGGGGAGAGGGCCCTGCCCCTGTATCAGTTGATGAAGAAGACGACGGCATTCGAGTGGAGCGACCAAGCGGACGAGGCTTTCCGCGACCTCAAGCGCATGCTGTCCACCGTACCCGTCCTGGCCGCGCCGGCCAAGAAAGAGCCACTCCTGCTGTACATCGCCGCCACCTCCCGCGCGGTCAGCACGGTGCTGGTCATCGAGCGCCCTGAGGAGGGCAAGGTGCAGCCGGTCCAGCGACCAGTGTATTTCCTGAGCGAGGTGCTCTCCGCCTCCAAGCAGAACTACCCCCACTACCAGAAGATGTGCTACGGCGTGTACCTTGCCGCCAAGAAGCTGAGGCAGTACTTCCAGGAGCATACCTTTACCATGGTGAGCACGGCCCCCATCGGCGAGATCATGGGCTGCCGGGATGCCTCTGGCCGGGTGGCCAAGTGGGCCATCGAGCTAGCCGGCCACACGATCCTCTACGAGCCCCGCACCACCATCAAGTCCCAAGCACTGGCCGACTTCCTCGTCGACTGGACCGAGACCCAGTACCTGCCGCCGGCGCCCGAGTCGACTCACTGGCGCATGCACTTTGACGGCTCCAAGATGCGCAACGGCTTGGGAGCCGGCATCGTGCTGTCTTCCCCAAAGAACGACCGGCTGCGGTACGTGCTGCAGATCCACTTCGCCGCCTCCAACAACGTGGCCGAGTACGAAGCTCTCGTGCACGGTCTCCGGCTGGCCAGGGAGATCGACATCCGGCGCATCCTCTGCTACGGCGACTCGGACCTAGTGGTGCAGCAAGTTTCCGGCGACTGGGACGCCAAAGACGCCAACATGGCCAGCTACCGCTTCCTGGTCCAGCAACTCTCTGGCGGGTTCGACGGTTGCGACTTCCTCCACGTCCCACGCACGGACAACGAAGGAGCCGACGCCCTGGCCAAAGTGGGCTCCACCCGGCAAGCCATCCCGTTCGGCGTCTCCCTCGAGCACCTGCGGAAGCTGTCCATCAAGCCGTCTCCCGAGTCAGAATCCATCTTCATCCCGGACGGCCCCGACGTGCCCCCACCCGACCCTGGGGTTCCCGGCGGGCTGCTGGCTCCGGCTCGGGGACTGCCATCTCCGGCTCGGGGGCTGCCGTCCCGGATCCCATCCGGACAGTCGTCCTCACGGTGGTGACGGCGCTGTCCTGGGCTCAGCCAATCCTCGCCTTCTTGGAAGACGGCGACCTTCCCATCGACGAGACTGAAGCCCGGCAAGTGCAGTGGTGCGTGTCCGCCTACAGCATCATCAACCACGAGCTCGTCAAACGCAGCACGACGGGCGTGTTCCAGCGCTGCGTCGAGCAGAACAAAGGGATCGAGATCCTCCTCGACATCCACCAGGGCGAGTGCGGGCACCACGCCGCCTCGAGATCCCTGGTGGCCAAAGCTTTCTGCCACGGTTTCTACTGGCCCATGGCCCTGCAAGACACCGAGGAGCTGGTCCTCAAGTGCGAGGGTTGCCAATACTTCGGCAAGCGCAGCCACCAGCCGGCCTCAGCCCTCCAAACCATCCCGATCACGTGGCCCTTTGCTGTCTGGGGGCTCGACATGGTGGGACCCTTCAAGACCGCCCGAGGCGGCCTGACGCATTTACTGGTCGCCGTCGACAAGTTCACCAAGTGGATCAGGGCCAGGCCGATCAAGAAGCTCGACGGGCCCACGGCCGTCCGGTTCATCAAGGATATCGTGGTTCACTACGGCGTTCCCCACAGCATCATCACGGACAACGGCACCAACTTCGCCAAAGGTGCGCTAGCCCACTACTGCTCTATATCCGGCATCCGGCTCGACTTGGCCTCCGTCGCACATCCCCAGTCGAACGGCCAGGTCGAGCGGGCAAACGGCCTCATCCAAGCCGGCATCAAGCCGTGACTCGTCGAGCCACTCGTGCGCTCACCCGGCAGCTGGCTCGACGAGCTGCCGGCCGTCCACTGCAGTCTCCGGACGACACCAAACCGCTCCACCGGGTTCACCCCGTTCTTCCTCGTCTACGGAGCCGAAGCAATCATTCCAACCGACGTCGAGTTCGACTCGCCCCGGGTGACCATGTACACAAAAGCCGAGGCAAGAGAAGCACGCGAAGACGGCGTCGACCTGCTTGAGGAGGCGTGCCTCCTGGCCCTCAGCCGGTCAGCCATCTACCAACAAGGCCTACGCCACTACCACAGCAAGAAGATCAAACCCTCGCATTCCGCGAGGGCGACCTCGTGCTCCGGCTCCTCCAGCGGACAGCCGGCCAGCACAAGCTGGCCTCTCCCTGGGAGGGCCCCTTCATCGTCAGCAAGGCTCTCTGCGACCGGAACGCGTACTACCTCATCGACGCGCAGAAGCCGAACAAGCGCAAGCGAGATGCAGCCGGCGAGGAGTCCAGCCGGCCTTGGAACGCGGAGCTCCTCCGTCCGTTTTACAGTTGCACTCATGCATGTATGTATCACCACCTTTTGGATTTAATGAAAGCAGGAAGCCCCCCGTTTTCGTTTCTCCCGCCGAGTCGACACAGCCGGCTCGGGGGCTTCCTTTTCCGTTTTACTCTGTGTCTATGCACCTCTCCATTTTTTGATTCTCCCGCCGAGTTGGCGCCGCCGGCTCGGGGGCTAGCCTGCTAGGCCGCGCCCCGCCATTTTTTCCTTAAGTCCATTCCGAAGCGTAAGAACCGCCAAAGCCCTCTCTTCGCTAGCCACAGCCGGCTCCCGGCTATCTGGTCGGCAAGAGCTAAAGGCCGCAAGCAGCGTCACGCGAGAACGGCTAAGGAGGAGGGACCGGCTCGGCCAATCCGGCACAACTCTCCCTCTCTCACTAATTCGCCACACAACCGGCTGTGCGCCAGGCGGCTTCGCCGCCTTCCGCCAGCCGGCCCAGTGGGTGTTTCGCTCGCGCTCAACGTCTGGAAAAGCCTAAGTATTGTACTTCTGCTCTCAAAGCCGAATCCCCGTCCTAGCCACAGTCTGCAACCCGGCTGTCCGGCTAGCGGGAAGGAAGCTCGGAGAAAAGACAAACAAGAAAAGGCCCAAGGCCGAACAGCAAACAGTGAAATCGCATGCAAAATTTATATACAGCAAAGGCCCGCGGCCTCAAGTTCATTACATGGAACTACACCCCCAGTGGGTGGACCTGCTACCTAACTAAGTTTGAGTACAGGAAGGATAAAAAGGAAAGATCCTAAGCAGCGCCCGCGTCATCTCCCGCCGGCGTCGGCTCGACTGAGGTGGATGCGGCTGCCGGGTCGGGTCCGGGGCTCTCCGGCCTGTCGGTCGTGGCGGCGTCGTCCTGGCCAGCCTCGTCATCGGCGTAGGCCCCCGTCTCGGCCGAGCTGCTGTCCGGGTCGTTCAGCAGCAGGCCGAACTCGTCGGCGGGGAGCTCCTCGCCATCCTTCGTCCGCTCCAGGACGAACTCGTCGTACGGGGCAAACGACGCCAGATAACTGGCCCGCCCGATGATCCGCCGCGCCCTCGCCGCCAAGTCGTCCTCTGCGCCGGCCCGCTGCGCCGCCAGGCGGTCAAGGTCCATGCCTGGATACGAGGACACGACGAAGCGCAGCGCTGTCTCCGGTCCAGCGCGGGCCGCGGAGGCCCTCCACGCGCCGAGTCGCTCTACCCTGGCCTCCAACCATCGCGCCAGCCGGGTGACGCTGTTTGGCACCACCGCACTCGGCCAGAGGCTGCTCGCCATGCCCATCCCGGCCTCGAACAGGCGGTGCATGTGCCCCTCCACGGCTTGAAGATGGGCCTCGCAGGCAAGGACGATCTCCGAGAGGCTCCAGGTGGCGTAAACGTCGATCTCGGCCCCCGTCGCGCGCAGGTCCGCTTGGTGGGTATACACAGCCGCATTGGCCGCCTCCTGTGTCTCCGGGAAGACTCCTAGCAAAGGAAGGAAACAAATCAGTCAAAGAGAGCAACCTGCCGGCTACGCCAGCCGGGCCAAAGAAAAGACGGCACTCACGGGCGAAGGCCTCATCGAGGTGCTGCGCCTCGCTCAGCATCCCATGCTCCCGTAGGGCCGACGCGCGGCCCTGAGCATCGAGATCTTTCTCGAGATGGGCGATTATCCTCCTGGCGTCCGCCAACTCCTCGGCCCCCTTGCCGCGCTCCTCCGCCAGCCGGCCCAGCTCTGCCTGGTGGGCATCCTCCGCCTTGGCCTTCTCGGCCATCAGCCGATCCACCTCGGCCCGGAGTCGGTCGCGGTCGGCGACAGATCGCGCTGCAGGCCGGCCTCGGCTAGCCGGCTTCGGAGACCCGGCACCTCGGCCGCGGCGGCTGCACGACAAGATTCCGGGTCAGATACCGGAAGCAAAGGTTAGAAGAAAAAGACAAAGCTCTAAGATTCGACACGGCTGCTCCGCAGTCCGGCCCAAATCTCGGGGGCTACACCCAGTGGGTGCGCTGGCGCGCCCCCACTGAAGGCATGCAAGATGTACCTTGGACCCGGCGCAGCTCCTCTTCCTTGGCGGCGAGCTGGGTCTTGGCCTCGCGGAACCGCTCCCGAAGCCGGTTGTACGCGCTGGCCCGCAGGTCGTACAGATGCTGCATGCAGACAGAAGATTAGAAGAATGCAAAAGACAAGCCATTTGATTCGACCCGGCTGCTCCGCAGCCCGGCCGAACCTTGGGGGCTACACCCAGTGGGTGCGCTGGCGCGCCCCCACTGATTCAACAACCAAGGCAAGCAGAAAAGAAAAACTCACCGCAATCGCCTGCTCCAGCCTCCGCGCCGCCTCCTGCTCTTTCCGGACGAAGCCTGCAGGCGCTCGCTCCGACCACGAAGTTGCGAGCACAAGACATCCGCCGCGTCGTCCTCCCGGGTTCGCGGCCTGACCACAACCTCGCCGGAGCTCGCCCACGACTGCTGGGTCGCGGTCCCGGCGCCGGATCCGCTTCCACCCGGCCGCTCGGAGTTCGTGGCAGCGTGGGGCGGCACGACCACCAAGGTACCGGCGTCCTCGGTCGCGGCCTCCGGGGCCGGCGTCGGCTGCGCTTGGCCGGATGGCGCGGAGTCCGCCTCGCGCGCCCTCCCGTCGCCCTCGCCTCCTCTTGCCGAGTCGGCCCGGGGCGGCATGTCTACGACGATGTTCTCATCGACGTCCGACTCGCCATCGACCGGCTCCGACCGCCCCGCCGGCTCGCCCGCTCCCTCCGGCTGCGGCTCGATGATGGTGGCGTCCGGCGTCGACCCCCTCTCCATCTCCGGCCATGCCGGGTCCTCGACGGTCCTGGCCCGCTTCACGGAGGCCCTCTCCCACGGCCGGGCCGAGGCCTCCGCCACCTCCTTCTCGGCCTCCGCCCGATCCCGCCAGGCATCGTGGCACGTCGCGTCAAGATCTTGGTCGGACTGGCAGGCCGCGAGGTCCTCCTCCACGGTCCAGTTCGGCTCCCGGTCGACGGCGCTGCTACTGGTCTTCCTCCAGACGGCCTCGCCCGCCGCGGCCTCCGCTGCCACTACCGCCAAGTCAAGGGCGGATCTGTCCATGGCAGATTCGTCACGGCGTAGGCATAAGCAAGAAACAAGCAAGAATCAGAAAAAGACCAAACACACTTACCCAATGACCTTCGGGACCTCCCGCCTCTGGCCCTCCGACGGGGCGAGCCGGCGCTTCTTCTTGACGACAGCCCTTTCGCGCGCCGGACCCGCCGCCGCCGGGCGCTTTGCGGCCGGCCTCACCACGACCGCCTCCTTCCCATGCGGCCGGCTGCCGGACGCCGCCGCGCGGGCCGGCCAGGCCCCGGCCGTCTTCCGCAGCCGTCTTGGGGGGTCGACGCTGGCGTCCTCCCCGGCCGAGGGCGCTGCACCGTGGGCACCGGTCAGGTCCTCCTCGTCGTCATCCGGCCAGTCGCGCAGAAGATCTGGAGGCGGAGACTTACCCGCATTCCGCGACCCGCCGGCCGCGGCATCGGCCAGGCGCGCTTCGACCGCCCCCTCCTCCGCCTCGGCGCCGGCTTCCTCCACATCCGAGTCGGGCAGGTCGGCCAGCAGGATCTGGGGATTCGGCCCGTCGTGATTCCACTGGCTGGCGAATAGCTGCGGCCCTCCCACGGCGTCAAGACACAAGAATAACGTCGAAGCGGCAAAAAATAAAGACCAGAGACTCACCGCCGGAGCCGGGTTCTCCCGGTGATAGGGCTCCTTCCCGAAGCTCCACCCCTCCTCCTTCAACCCGGCCTTGGAGATGTAGTTCACCCGCTGGGCGATCCCGGCCGGCGTCAGCTCCTTGGTCGACATCCGGGTCGGGTCGTGCCGGCCGCTCATATCGCATATCCGGTGTGCCCGGCGCTGCAGCGGCAGCACCCAGCGGGCGATGAAGGCCGCGATGAGGTCGACCGGCTTCAGCCCCTCGCGACCCGTCATCTCCCCGACCTGGCGGCAGATGTTCACCATCTCCTGCGGCGGCTACTTGGGGCAGTAGCCCCAGTTCGGCTTCTCGAGCGGCGGCGTGTCAACGAAGGGCGGAAGGTTGATGACGTCCACCGCCGGGTCGGCATTCCGGACGTAGAAGAACGTCGTCTGCCACTTTTTGGCCGAGTCCTCAAGCGGCAGCTTGGGAAACAGCCCATTCGGCCGGCCAGTGAACACCGCTGCCCCGCAGTCGGACATGACGCCGGCCGACGCCCCCTGCTGCTTAAGGAAGAACATCTTCGCCCACAGCTCAACAGTCGGCAGCATGCCGAGATAGCCTTCACAGAGCGTGGTGAAGCCGGCAACCTGCAGCACGGCGTTGGCGCCGAGGTGATGCGGCTGCAGCCCGAAGAAGTCGAGCCAAGCGCGGAAGAAGAGGCTCGCGGTGAGGCCAAACCCGCGCTCGAAATGCGAGTAGAAGACGACATGCTCGCCCGCTCGCGGCTGCAGCACCCTCTCCGTGCCGGGCGCGCGCGCGACCAACGCCTCCGCCGGCGGCAGCCGCTTCGTGCGGCGAAGTTAGCGGATGTTCGTCTCGGTCGTGATAGAGCCCTCCCACGAGCCTTTCAGCAACGCCATTGGGGAGGGTTATCTACGGACGTGAAGATGCGGCAATGGAGAAGAAGAGGGAGAAAGAGTGGCGCGCTGCGGGCTTCGAGTCGCGGTGCGCGGTCGCAGGCGTGGGCAAGGCGCGCGCCGGCGGCAGCACTCCGCTCGGGCACGACGGAGAAGAAGCAGAAGCAGAGGAGGAGCGAGGGGCGGGGGTGCATGCGGAATCATTTTCGTCGCACTCTCCCCTTGCCTCATTTATAACCACGAGAGATCGTGGGGGAGTGGGATCATTTGCGCCCACGATCCCCACTCCCCCGCGCTGTGCGCGCACGTTCCCCATGCACATTAACTGCACGGGGAAGCGCAATCGCCAAGGGTCGCCGCAGTAAATCCCTCGCGCGCGGGCCGAGGGCGTGTCGTGGCGGGCCCGGTCCGCAGTCACGTCCCGTCGCGCGCATGGGCTGGCAGGCCTCGCCCGCCGTGGGGCAGCACGTGGCGGCCTGTCAAGCTGCGGCGGGCGCGAATCATCATGCAAAGCAAGACTCGTCTGGCGGACGTTTCCGTTTCCCGCCCAGGCCGGGGTGCCGCTGCCCGGCTTCCGGAAGCCGGCCCCCAGCGGGTGTTCCCGGTGTCCGCTCCCGCGTTGCCGGCACGCGGCCGGGCGGAGCTGCTCGGTTGGACTCCCGCACATCACCAGCAAATCGACTCCTCAGGGGGGTAAGCTGCGAAGGCCCCCCTGCCTGAAGCCGGCGAACCTTCACAGCTTCGGGGACTACTGTCGGGGGGATGACCCCCGGGTCGGCAACGGAGCCCGGATCCTTTTCAAAACATCGGGGCAGGCTAAGCCCCTCAATCCGGCTGGCCCGCGCGCCAGCTCCCCAGCGCGAGCCGGCTCGGCGTGGCAACCCGGCCTGGCCGGCTGGCCCCCGCCGGCTGGCCGCTCGAGGGCAAACCCTCACATCAAGACAAGTGTGGCAACAGCGCCCCCTCCTTTACACCGGGCCCGGCGGGCGTGGCAACAGCATTCCCTGTGCCGCCGCCCGGGGCGGGCGGTGTCCGGGCGGCGCGATCCTGTTGCTAGGTGGCGCCGACCGCCCTATGACGAACAACAAGACCTGCCACAGTGCCGCGCTGCCGACCGAACCCGTGCCCGGCGGACCCGGCGACCCGGCGGGCCCTACCGCCGGCTCCTAGACGATGACACCAGGGCCCCATGCCCATGTAATTTACCCATGTAACCCTGGGGGGTCGAGCTATAAGACCCCCCAGGAGGCCTCCATGCAGGGGGGTTCAGTTCGCATTATCTTCCACCACACACACACGAACACTTTCACAGGAGAGGCCGAACGGCGGCCTAGCCCCTTCTGCCTCCTCCGCCCACACAGCTCCAGGAGCAACCTTGTAGCCCTCGTGCTTTCCATACTCCATTCGGCAGGACTGGGGGTGTTACCTCTCCGGAGGGCCCTGAACCTGGGTACGTCTCGTGTCTCGCACTTGTGCGTGCCAACCTCGCCTCCAGAATCGACCGGCGTCCTCCTGTAACCCCACCTCTTTAGCCATCTTATGGCATCTGCCGTGAGAATACCATGACAAGGGCCCGCGGCACATGTCACCGCATCAACCTTTCGGAAGTGCATCTGCACACAGGCGTACGCCCTCCGTGCTCCTTCAAAACACGCGGACCTTTTCCAGTGGTTCACGCAAGGCACGGCGTCTCGGAGACGGGCTGTAAGGCCGAAGAGGCTCTTCGGCATGGCTTTGGCAGGCCACAACGCGATGCAGAGGTCCTGGAGTGCCGGTCTCGACAAGCGAAACAACTCCACCAGCTGCTTCACTCATTGATTCAGCAACTGTGCGGACGGCGACCCCGGGAACTGTCCCCAGAAGGCCTTCTCCGCCTCGTGGCCCGCTAGCTGGCCGAAGTACGCCACCGCATCCGCCGCGCTCTACGGAAGATCTGCAAAGACCTCTGCGGAATGCCATAACTGGGTGAGCTCGACACACCCTTTGCTGCCAAACGAACACTGTAGCAAAAATATCTTACCCGGGGCGATTTGCTCCACTTGCTGGAGCACCTTGTGGTCAGCTCGGGCCGAGGTCTTGAGCTCGGAGTGGGCAAGTTGAAGCTTCTTGAGCTCCTCCTTTGTTTCGTTGCCCCTCCTCCTGAAGCTTGCCGCGTGCTTCAAACACACCCTTCAGGGTCTCCTCAACTTCCAGCACCCATGCTTGGTGCTTCTCCCCGGCCGCCTTCTCGGCGGCCCGGTCCTTCTCTGCCACGGCGGCAGCAGCCTCCTACTGCCGCACCTCCTGCCGAGCCCTTTCGAGCTCGGCCTTGAGCGTCTCCAGCTCCGCTAACGCTGCTGTTGTCAACACAGTTCGGCCTTAGTTGTTTTAACAAAACATATCATACCTCCTTCGTCCAAAGTAGAGGGCAAGTTTAAACTTGCTTACCTTGAGACTGCTCGAGTTTCTGGTTCGCCAGGATGAGCCCCTCCTGGGACCTCTCGAGTTTCCGGTTCATCTCCGCAATCTCCTCGGAGACGGAGTCCAGAACCGAGGTCGAAACCTGGCACAAAAAAGATCCTTATTACAAAGGGAACATTTAAAACACTCAAAGGTTCCAGGACGGCTGCCTCAGGCAGCGCCCTGGGGGCTACTTAACGGGCTCCTACTTAATCAAATGACCCCAATGCCGGTTTCTTGAAACCGACTTCGGGCTCGGGGGCTACTCACTCACTAAGCTGTTTAGCAGGCTGTACTCTTATGTCTTCGGACAAACTCATAACTCAAAAAAGCTCAAATAAACAAATTAGACTGGATGCGCAGATAGAAGGCGTACCTCGAAACCTGCTACGAGGTTCTTGAAAACCTCGTGCAGGCCGGCCCCTGTGGACCGGTAGCCCTGTAGCGCCGCGCCTATCAAGGCATGGTGCTCTTCCTTGATGGAGGAGCCCTTTAGGGCGTCCTCCATCTCTTCGGTCCACCCCGCGCCAGCCCGTCCTTGGGCAATTGGCTGGGGTGGAGGGATGACCTCGGATACATCTACCCGGGCAGCCTCCACCTGGGGCGGCGGAGCCGAGGTGGATGTCGACTGGGCCGATGACTGGCCCAGCCCTTCTTCGATGACCGCGGGGCACTTCTCCCCCGGGTCCTGTTGGGCCTAGGTGTCGACCTCGGCCATGATGGCCACGTCATCGGCCCCCATCATGTTAACGTCAGGGACCAAGGTGGATATTGCCTCCCGTAGCCCGTCATGCGCCGGGGGAGGATCAGTAGCCTCTGGAGTCCCGCTGGCGGATGGCAACCCGCTTGAGGAACCACTGGGGATTATCCTCGGTGGGCTACATAAGAAAAGATGCCTTTGTAAGTTTCCCCTTGCCTAGAAATAACTTGTCAAATTAAAAGATGGGATGCAAAGACGACGGCTTACCCTCGGGGCGCCGGCTTCTTCCTCCCCACGACGAGGAGGTCTTCTTCTGAGTCATCGGAGAGTTCTGCTCTCTCCGACAACTTGTTGGCGTCCCCGGATGAGGTTCGCCTCGGCCTCTTTGGGCCCTTCGGCGGCATGCCCACGTCGGCGTCTTCTAACGCCGACCTCTTCCCCTTCGGGGGGGGGTGTGGAGAACCTCCTCCTCCTCACTCTCCTCTGCGTCGCCGTCTTGGGCGGTGGAGGTGTGGGTTTCTTCGGACCGGGTGACCGAAGTCCCCCAAGTCCGAGCACATGACCTACCCCTCTAGGACTTCGTCCCTTTGGGGGCCACCATGTGCGGCTCCTCGATCAGGAGCGCCGAGACCAAGGGAGTCGGAGGCTCCTCTGGCAGTGGGGCCGGGCATCGTACTCCTTGTACCCAGGCCAACCACTTCTGCAAAACATCAAACACGACGATTCAAGCAAAACTTTACTCCTCAGTACGATGGGCAAATAATAACGATTGAGGGGCAGGACCACTCACCGGGGGGGGGGGCTCATAGCCGTGTTCGAGGTCGTGGTCCTCCCCTTCCTTGGGGATCTTGTCTTTGGCCAGCTTCATGAGTCTCGTCCACATGGTGGCCAAGGTGGAGCGGAAGAAGGTGGTGATGGTGTCCATGTCCACGGCTTTTTGTGCCCACATCGGGGTAGCCCGAAGTTGAAGAGGGAGTATGCGGCGGTTGAGCATGACGTTGATGACGTCAGCAAGCTCAACATTCCCCGTGGTGGACCACCACAAGATCCTATCGATCAGGGTCTCCACCTCTTCTGGGTTTCCCCAGGCGACGCCCTTCTCTTTCAAGGATTTGAGCTTCTTCGGAGGCCCGGCTGAGAAAGCTGGGACCTCGGTCTGGCCAGAGGCGAGTGGCTCAGTGATGTAAAACCACTCTTTCTGCCACTCCTTCACCGTTTCGATGAAGGTGCCCTTGACCCAGGTGCCCCCCTAGTTTTTGCTGATCATGGCTCCTCCGCACTCCGCGAGATCCGAGCCGCTGGACTTTGGTTTGATCCCGAAGAGCTTTAGCCACAAGCCGAAGTGCGGCTCGCAGCAGAGGAAGGCCTCGCAGACCGTGATGAAGGAGGCGAGGTGAAGAATGGAATTGGGGGCCATGTGGTGGAAGTCCAGCCCATAGTAGTACATCACTCCGCGCACGAAGGGATGCAACGGGAACCCCAGACCTCGGATGAGGTGGGGGACGAAGACTACCCGCTCCCTGGGGTTGGGAGCGGGCAACAGCTGGCCAGCCACTAGAGCGCGGGCGACGGCGGCAGGGGTCAGGTACCCCGTGCTGCGCAGCTCCGAGATGGTCACGGCCGTTACGATGGAGCCACCCCAGTGCCCCTTGAGGGTGTCGGCTATGGCTGGTGGTGGAGGTTGGGCTCGCGAAAGGGAAAAGCGGGCAGGATGGATCTGGGCGCTGGAGCTGGACGAAGCAGTAGAGGGGGATACTGGGAGCGTGGTCGATTGCGCTGTCCTCCTTTTTGCTCTTGTAAGCCTGTGAAAGGCCAAGAGTCCCCCTTGTTGCACCGATAAACTCGCTATTCCCATCAAAAATTCTGTTGAGCATATGACATCCCTAAGAAAACGGGCACGATCTCTGCCTTGAGGGGACGTGCCAGTAAAAGGCTGCCTCGAACCGCAATTTAGGGGGGGAGGCAGTAACTGCTCGACCTGCCGTGGGGCAAGCCTCTTTGATAAAGTTGTCAGGCCGGATTAGACCGTTCATACCTGAACAACGAGCCTTCGAGGCTAAGATATCTACCCCTCCAGGCAGGGTGCAAGCTCGGCTGGACCTCGGATGTCAGCACTCCATTAAGAGAAAATGAAATATGAAGGGGAACTCATCTGTCAAGCCAAAGACTCCAGATCCGAGGTGGTGTCTATTGAGAAAGTCGTCCTCGGCATAGAAGACCAGTTCGGGGGCTACTGACGATGTCCTGGATCAGGGGGTGCTAGCCCAGCCGGCCCGTCTCCTTGGATGGGCCGGGGGGCCCTTGTACGTGATCAAGATGGACTCCGGAGGCCATACACAGGAAGCGTGATCGAGACTGTCTCTACCGAAGACTTGACGTATACTCCAAGATCTCTCCTGCCGCCTCTCTCCTAGATACCGACTTTGTAACCCTAGATACCCTCCCTGGCATGTATATAAGCCATAGGGTTTAGCCCGTAGGGGGGGAAGAAGGCAATATCGCTCACCTAGCCCTAGAAGTTAGACACACATTACGATCTCGAGGTAGATCAACTCTGTATTCAATACATCTCCATCAATATAAACAGAAGCAGGATGTAGGGTATTACCTCCATCAAGAGGGCCCGAACCTGGGTAAATATCGCCTCCCTTGTCCTTGTTACCACCGATCCGAGATCCACAGCTTGGGACCCCCTACCCCGAGGTCTGCCGGTTTTGACACCGACACCGAGAAACGCCCAGCCAGCTCCTCGATCATCAAAGTTTTCAGATCGATGAGCGACTCGATCGCCATGGCCATCTGCCGGTATTTACACGGCACCACCCGCAAGAACTTCTGCACGGCCTTGTGCTCCATCACCGGATCGTCGTACAACTCCAGATCAGCCACGACTCTAGTGAGCCATAGCGCGAAGTCCTCGACGGATTCACCGTCCTTGAACCGGAGATCTTCGAATTCCCGACGGTGCACCTATGCCTTTGCCTCACGGACGCGCTCACTCCCCATACGAAGAGTCTTGATCATCTCCCATGCGACCTTGGCGGTGTCCTTGGCCGCCAACACACGCATCATCTCCAGCGGCACAGCGGTGAGGAAGATGGCGAGGGCATGCCGATCCTCGCGCTCGTCGTTGGTGGCGTCACAGACCGCGCGCCAGAGCGAGGCCGCCTGCAGCTTGACCTGCATATAGAGTGACCACTCCATGTAATTGGTGCGCGTCAGCATCATGGATGGGGTGGAGGTGTCTGCTACTTGTAGTCTGCGTTGGTATTTCCCCGAAGAGGAGAGGATGATGCAGTACAGTAGACATAAGTATTTCCCTCAGTTAAGAGACTAGTAGGAGAACCAAGCAAAATTCCGTTAAGCGCACCTGCACACACAAGAGCAAACACTTGCACCCAACGCAAATAAGAGGGTTGTCAATCCTCTTAGCGGTTACTTGAAAGGATTAAATCTGATAGAGATAAATAGCTAAACTAAAATACTAATTAAAATAAAAGTAAATAAACTGCAGCAAGGTGCTTTTAGATTTTTAATATGATAAAGACAGACCCGGGGGCCATAGTTTTCATTAGAGGCTTCTCTCTCGAGCGCAGGAACATACGGTGGGTAAACAAATTACTGTTGGGCAATTGACAGAATAGCAAATAATTATGACGGATTCATGGCAATGATCATGTATATAGGCATCACGTCCGAGACAAGTAGACCGACTCCTGCCTGCATCTACTACTATTACTCCACCCATCGACTGCTATCCAGCATGCATCTAGGGTATTAAGTATGAAACAGAGTAACGCCTTAACCAAGATGACATGATGTAGAGAAGCAAATTCAAGCAATATGAATAAACCCCATCTTTTTATCCTTAATGGAAGCAATACAAATACGTGTCATGTCCCCTTCTGTCACTGGGATTGAGCACCACAAGATTGAACCCATCACAAAGCACCTCTCCCATTGCAAGATAAATCAATCTAGTAGGCCAAACTAAACCGATAGATCGGAGAGAAATACCAAGGTATAACAATCATGCATAAAAGAGTTCAGAGAAGACTCAAATATTTCTCATGAATAATCTGATCATAAACTCACAATTCATCGGATCCCAACAAACACACCGCAAAAGAAGATTACATCGGATAGAATTCCAAGAACAACAAGGAGAACATTGTATTGAAGATCAAAGAGAGAAAAGAAGCCATCTAAATACTAGCTATGGACCCGTAGGTCTGTGGTAAACTACTCACACATCATCGGAAGGGCATCAAGGTTGATGTAGAAGCCATATGTGATCGATTTCCCCTCCGGCAGAGTACCGGAAAAGGCCTCCAGATGGGATCGCGGAAGAACAGAGGCTTGCGGCGGCGGAAAGGTTATTTCTTCTGGCTCTCTGGGGGTTTCCCAATATTTGTGAATTTATAGAACTGGAATTAGGTCAAACGGAGTCACGTGGGCCCCACAAGGCAACACGATGCACCCCCCTAGGGCGCGCCCTGTTGCCTTGTGAAGCCTCCGTGAGGCTTCTGGCCTCCTCCCGAAGCTTCCAAGGGTTCTTTTGTCCAGAAAAAAATCTCCAAAAAGTTTGGTGGCATTTGGACTTCATTTGGTATTGTTTCTCTGAAAAGCCAAAAACAAGCAGAAAACAGCAACTGGCACTGGGCACTAGGTTAATAGGTTAGTCCCAAAAAATGATATATAATTGCATATAAAAACATCCAAGATTGATACTATAATAGCATGGAACAATCAAAAATTATAGATACATTGGAGACATATCAAGCATCCCCAAGCTTAATTCCTGCTCGTCCTCGAGTAGGTAAATGATAAAAACAGAATTTTTGATGTGGAATGCTACCTATCATATTTCATCATGTAATCTCTCTCTTATGGTATGAATAATAAGATCCAAGTGATTCAAAGTAATAGTCTATAATTTGATATAAAGACATCAATACTCAGGCATACTAATAAACAATCATGTCTTTCAAAATAAAAATGCTAAAGAATGTTATCCCTACAAAATCATGCAATCCTGTCATGCTCCATCTTCTTCACATAAAGTATTTATCATGCACAACCCCGGTTTTAGCCAAGCAATTGAATCATACTTTTTAACGCGCGTCAGCTTTTTTGACTCCCACGCAATACTTGAGCGCAAGCCATGGATATAGCACTATGGGTGGAATAGAATTTGGTGATAGGGATAAATAAGAGAAGTCAAAAATGGAGAAAGTCTCACACCGACGAGGCTAATCAACGGGCTATGGAGATGCCCATCAATTGATGTCAATGCGAGGAGTAGGGATTGCCATGCAACGGATGCACTAAGAGCTATAAGTGTATGAAAGCTCAACATGAAAATTAAGTGGGTGTGCATCCAACTTGCTTGCTCATGAAGACCTCGGGCATTTGAGGAAGCCCATCATCGGAATATACAAGCCAAGTTCTATAATGAAAAATTCCCACTAGTATATGAAAGTGACAAAATAGGAGACTCTCTATATGAAAAACATGGTGCTACTCTAAAGCACAACTGTGGAAAAGGATAGTAACATTGCCCCTTCTCTCTTTTTCTCTCATTTTTTTCATGGCTCTTTTTCGCCTCTTTTTTCTATTTTTTTTTATTTTTTTCTTTTTTATTTTATTTTATTTTATTTTTGAACGATCTCATGGACCTCATCCCCACTTTTTTGAGGACTCATTAGTCTCCATCATTCTTACCTCACTGGGACAATGCTCTAATAATGATGATCATCACACTTCTATTTACTTCGAACTCAACATTACAACTCGATACTAGAACAAAGATATGACTCTATATGAATGCCTCTGGCAGTTTACCAGGATGTGCAATGATGCTAGCGTAATATGTATAAAAATGATGAACGGTGGCTGAGCCACAAATACTATGTCAGCTATATGATCATGCAAAGCAATATGACAATGATGATGTATGTCATAAAAACGGAACGGTTGAAGTTGCATGGCAATATATCTCGGAATGGTTATAGAAATGCCATGATAGGTAGGTATGGTGGCTGTTTTGAGGAAGATATAAGGAGGCTTATGTGTGATAGAGCGTATCATATCACGGGGTTTGGATGCACCGGCGAAGTTTGCACCAACTCTCGATGTGAGAAAGGGCAATGCACGGTCCCGAAGAGGCTAGCAAATTGCGGAAGGGTGAGAGTGCGTATCATCCATGGACTCACATTAGTCATAAAGAACTCACATACTTATTGCGAAAGTTTATTAGCCCTCGAAGCAAAGTACTACTACGCAAGCTCCTAGGGGGGAGGTTGGTAGGAGTTAACCATCGCACACCCCCAACCGCCACACAAAGGAAGACAATCAATAATAATTCATGCTCCAACTTCTTAGCATAACGACAGACCATACGTGCATGCTTCGGTAATCACAAACCTTAACACAATTATTCTTACTAAACCACAATTATCTACTAATACCTCCCACATATTACCATCTTAATATCGCAACACTATTGCAAGGAATCAAATTTATCATATTCAGTGATCTACATGAAAGTTTTTATTATATCCCTCTTGAATACCTATCATATCAGGACCAAATTCATAACCCGTGCATATTACCATTGCTATCATGAGACTCTAAAAAATATATAAGTGAAGCATGAGGGTGCAACTATTTCTTTAAAATATAACCACCACCGTGCTCTAAAAGATATAAGTGAAGCACTAGAGCAACTGCCTAGCTCAAAAGATATAAGTGAAGCACATAGAGTATTCTAACAAATCACGAATAATGTGTGTCCCTCTCAAAAAGGTGTGTTCAGCAAAGATGATTGTGACAAACTAAAAAGCAAACAAAAGCAAGCAAACTATTTCACAAGACGCTCCAAGTAAAACACATATCATGTGATGAATAAAAATATAGCTCCAAGTGAGTTACCGGTAGATTGTAGACGAAAGAGGGGATGCCTTCCGTGGCATCCCCAAGCTTAGACGCTTGAGTCTTCCTTGAATATTACCTTGGGGTGCCTTGGGCATCTCCAAGCTTAGGCTCTTGCCACTCCTTATTCCTTTATCCATCATAGTCTCACCCAAAACTTGAAAACTTCAGCACACAAAACTCAACAGAAACCTCGTGAGATCCGTTAGTATAACAAACAAATCTTAAACTTTAGGTACTGTAGTAAATTTATTCATATTTAATATTGGCATAATGCTACTGTACTCCAACTTCTCCATGACTCATACCCCCTGATACGATCCATAGATTCATCAAAATAAGCAAACTATGCAACAAAAACAGAATCTGTCTAAAGCAGAACAGTCTGTAAAGATCTATTTAAAATCCATACTTCTGTAACTCCAAAAATTCTAAAAAATTAGGGTAATGTAAAAAATTCATATACCAATACTGTGTAAAACTTTCAGATTTTTCTGACGTTCCAGTACAGAACTAAATTTCCAGCACTGGATGCAAAACTTTCTGTTTTCCAAACAGCATCAATTATACTATCATCAACATCATCCCAAAGGCATTACTTGGCAGAAACACTAATTAAAACATAAAAACACAATCATAACAGAGGCTATAATTGTGCAAACACAAAAAATAGAAGGTAAAAGCAAAAATTTATTTTATTCATTGGGTTGCCTCCCAACAAACGCTATTGTTTTATGCCCCTAGCTAGGCGTAATGCATAATTTCAAGTGTTGTCATCCTTGGTTTTTGCTACTTTAGGTGTGCGATTTTCAGGACGCTTCTCAAAAACAATGGGGAACACATCATCAACCAAAATACTAGGGTTATTAAGGCTACCCTCTTCAAACCCCTCTTGGTTCCCCTTTACAATCCAAGCATACTTACGATTAATCCCATTGAAAACTTGTTGGATGATATGTATGGGAGGAACTTCCTTTTTAGTATTTTCATCAAAGGCATGGTGATCATGAAAGACATATCGCAACATATACTCCTCATTATATAAAATTTCATCTATCACAGGATTCTCATGACTCATATTATAGAAATCAAAGATCTCTCTAGCTTCTCGTACTATGTAGTCAAACTCATTCATAAGGATAAGAGTGGCTATCTTTTTAGATTTGGGATTATTTATAACCGGCAACTCATAAAACAATCTTTGCAAAGTAGGATGAGTACGGATAAATCTTATTTCAAGTTTAAGGATGAGTGCGGAGATAGCCTCCCCATAACTATTAGTTCTTTTAAGAATTGGAGTGTCATTACAAACCAAAGTTCCCGTGCAATTAAAGAACTCTTGAATAATGTTTTTCCCTATGACATTCCCACTCCCTACTACAAAAATTTTTGAGTCTAAATTTGAGGGAATTTCTATCTTAGGACTTTTACCATCCTCACTCTTTTCAATGACAAACTCAGACATGGCGACAAAGCAAGCAAACTAGCAAACAAGCAAATAAAATATTTTTGTGTTTTTGTAAAAAAAAATAGAAGTGGGGGAGATGAAAACGAGAGGAAAATGCAAATGAAAGATAAATAAAGTAAATGCAAGTGAATGATAATTTGTGTGAAGGTACTTGGTAATTTTGATGATGTCTCCCCAGCAACGGCGCCAGAAATTCTTCCTGCTACTTGTAGTCTGCGTTGGTATTTCCCCGGATAGGAGAGGATGATGCAGTACAGTAGAGATAAGTATTTCCCTCGGTTAAGAACCAAGGTTATCAATCCAGTAGGAGAACCAAGCAAAATTCCGTTAAGCACACCTGCACACACAAGAGCAAACACTTGCACCCAACGCAAATAAGAGGGTTGTCAATCCTCTTAGCGGTTAATTGCAAGGATTAAATCTTATAGAGATAAATAGCTAAACTAAAATATTAACTAAAATAAAAGTAAATAAATTGCAGCAAGGTGCTTTTAGGTTTTTAATATGATAAAGATAGACCCGGGGGCCATAGTTTTCACTAGAGGCTTCTCTCTCGAGCGCAGAAACATACGGTGGGTAAACAAATTACTGTTGGGCAATTGACAAAATAGCAAATAATTATGACGGATTCATGGAAATGATCATGTATATAGGCATCACGTCCGAGACAAGTAGACCGACTCCTGCCTGCATCTACTACTATTACTCCACCCATCGACCGCTATCCAGCATGCATCTAGGGTATTAAGTATGAAACAGAGTAACGCCTTAAGCAAGATGACATGATGTAGAGAAGCGAATTCAAGCAATATGTATAAACCCCATCTTTTTATCCTTAATGGCAGCAATACAAATACGTTTCATCTCCCCTTCTGTCACTGGGATTGAGCACCGCAAGATTGAACCCATCACAAAGCACCTCTCCCATTGCAAGATAAATCAATCTAGTAGGCCAAACTAAACCGATAGATCGGAGAGAAAGACAAAGCTATAACAATCATGTATAAAAGAGTTCAGAGAAGACTCAAATATTTCTCATGAATAATCTGATCATAAACTCACAATTCATCGGATCCCAACAAACACACCGCAAAAGAAGATTACATCGGATAGAACTCCAAGAACATCAAGGAGAACATTGTATTGAAGATCAAAGAGAGAGAAGAAGCCATCTAGCTACTAGCTATGGACCCGTAGGTCTATGGTAAACTACTCACACATCATCGGAAGGGCAGCAAGGTTGATGTAGAAGCCCTCCATGATCGATTCCCCCTACGGCAGAGTACCGGAAAAGGCCTCCAGATGGGATCGCAGAAGAACAGAGGCTTGCGGTGGTGGAAAGGTTATTTCTTCTGGCTCTCTGGGGGTTTCCCAATATTTGTGAATTTATAGAAGTGGAATTAGGTCAAACGGAGTCACGTGGGCCCCACAAGGCAACACGGCGCGCCCCCCTGGGGCGCGCCCTATTGCCTTGTGAAGCCTCCATGAGGCTTCTGGCCTCCTCCCGAAGCTTCCAAGGGTTCTTTTGTCCAGAAAAAAATCTCCAAAAAGTTTCATGGCATTTGGACTTCATTTGGTACTGTTTCTCTGAAAAGCCAAAAACAAGCAGAAAACAGCAACTGGTACTGGGCACTGGGTTAATAGGTTAGTCCCAAAAAATGATATATAATTGCATATAATTGCATATAAAAACATGCAAGATTGATACTATCATAGCATGGAACAATCAAAAATTATATATACGTTGGAGACGTATCAGTGTCCGTCTCCCGCACCACCCGGTCCACCACATGGAGTTCGCCGCTGCCGCCGATGGTCAGGCGCGCCAAGGGCGCCGTGCTCGATGGAGACTTGGAGCCCTCCTTCTTCCCGGTCTTGTTCTTCTCTATGTCGCTATCTAACATGGTTCGCCGCGGATCAAACACCGCCGGCCACCGAAGAGTGGATCAAACACCAGGTAGCTCTGATACCAATTGTCATTGTCAAACTAGCTAGGTCACAAAGAGAAGAGCTCGAGGAGGAGGATGAACACGAGAGAACAAGAGAGTAGTTTGTGCTGCCGCAACTGTAGCAGCTTTTCTGTTTTCTTTCACCTCACTTTTGTGATTACAGAGCAAAGCCCCTAACTACCTCTCCCGGTGTATCGCCATGATCCGCATCGGCCATGCCATCGCACGGCCCGCGTCACATAGCGTCATCAACAACCAGGAGAGAAAAAGGAGGAGTGGGTACATGCATGGTGCACTACCCCAGCTAACTACATGCATGGGCACGTCACGTCCGACGGCCATGTGTACATTATTCAAAATAGAAAACTACTACTAATGCATGAGCTTATCGGCTGAGTCAACACGCATGTGGGAGAGATAGAAAGAAGAGAGAGGTGCACAAGGAGAGGGAGGGTGTTTGTGCGTAGGGGGTGGTGAGTGAGATGTGTATCAATGTGAGAGAGATAGAGAGATGGTGGAGAGTGTGCGAGCTAGATACCTAGGAAGAAAGACGTTGGGGGCAGTGTTTTGTGTGTATGGGAAAGATACACGGCTAGAGAGTGTGTGTGCATGGGAAAGAGAGATACCGGGAGACCTAGAGAGTGGGGGAAGAGATGTGTGCATGTCCGAGAGACAAAGAGATACAGACCTATATTGGGGGCACACCTAGAAGAGAGAGAGAGGGGATAATGTGTGCACGTGTTTGTGTCCGGGGGAGAGAAAGGCTTGTGTGGGGGGCGAAGAGGGGCTGGGGTGGTGTGCTTGAGATAAAGAGTGAGCGGTGTATGTGTGAGAGACATAGACGTAATTGGGGGACATGCATTTGGGGCAAAGGTGACTACTCTGCCAAGCAATACTATTCTCACTATTTTCTCGAAATCAGCGCCCACCAGGCATACACATGGATTTGGAAATCGAAGGTGACTATGAAAATCAAAGTATTTGGCTGGCTATTGCTATCAGACAGGCTCAATACTAGGAACATGCTTAAAAGAAGACACTATAATTTTGGGGATGACCATAGCTGCATACTCTGCGGGACAGACATTGAGGAAACCCTAGAACATCTCTTCTTCACATGCGCATTCAGTGTACACTACTGGTCGTACCTTGACATCAACTGAGAAATACAAAACACAAGACTACAGTGGATCGAAGCAGCTAGATCTGCCTAGAATAGGCCCATGTTTATGGAGATTTTCCTACAAGCCGCTTGGAGCATTTGTAAGGAAAGAAACAATAAACATTTCAGAGGGATATTGCCTTCTAGGAATTCGTGGCTAGCCAGACAAAAAGAAGATCTCTCCCTACTGATTTATAGGGTTGGAAAAAAAGCACAAACCTTTCCTAAACTCTTTTGTACACAATCTTTCTTAGCTTTTTACCCCCCCCCCCCCCAGTGGGAATGGATGTAAGGTTATGATGTACAGAACCTTTTGATTACTTAATTTAATTCACAGTAGGAGCCTCTCCTACTGTTTCAGGTGTCAAAAAAATATGGTCAAGAGTGTGTGCAGTCATGCTTGATCAATTTGTTTCATATTTTGAACTTTGAGATGGTGATACTTTTGAACATGTGAGGTATACTTTGAAGTACCAGAATTAGTGACCTACGATTAAAATTTTTGAATTCGACTGTTGTACAATAAAGACGAGAAAAACCAAAGGAGTACAAATTGAAATAACTTGATGAGACGGCGGCGTCAGTAAAGCTGGGCCGGTGGAGTTGAATATGGCGTCCGTGGAGCGGGTCCAGTGTAGTGGACAAAGACCTCGGTGAAGCACATCCCGCACGGTGTATAATTCTTTCGGTGAGGCGGATATGTTGCGGCGAACGAGGGCGTCTATGAAGGGCCAGCGACGTGGCGGATGAGGGCGTCTGTGAAGGGCCTACACTGTGGTGGACGTGAGCGCCGGTGAAGCAGATCCGGTGCGGTGGACCATGATGGTGGTCAAGGAGATCTGGTGTGGTGGACAAGCCAGTCGTTGAAGAGGCTCTGGTGCCGATGTGAGTTGGTAGTTGGGGGTTCCAAGGTGCGGAAGGTAGATCCGGCGGGGTGTGAGGTGCACCACTGCGGCGGAGGACTAGATTCGGCGGCTTGGGGGAGGGGGAGGCGGGGAGGGGGGGTTCTGGGGAAGAATGTTGGGGTCAAAGAGGGGAAAACAATGGAGTTACCAAAGCAGCCTTTTTCCGTTGATGTGGTAGGGGTAAAAGAGGAATATCACAGGGCTAAACTTTCGGGAGCGAGATATTTCGATCTGAGCGGAAAGTTTGAAAGCCTTTGGCGGCTGAAATTATGTGTTCTGCTCTTGTACCACCGACTATAATATCATGGTTGTAGTACTATTTATTGTTGTGCATGGAAAAAAACATAAAGGTGCAGTTTCCAAAATCAATGTCTCCAACTCGAAACTTAGATTGTCCATTCAATTCAAATATGGATCATTGAGCTAGTGGAAGCAAATACCATCATATGGTCCAATTCAAATGAAATTTCGAATGTGTTTATCCTAAATATGATGACACAAACAAATATGTATGTGTATGAATAAAGTGGATGATTATAAGGTTTGAACACGAGCAAATGTGTATATCTCTAGGTTTGATATATGAATTTGAAATCACGCAATCCCAGGTTAAAAAATGTACCCCCGTTTAAATGAATTACAAAAGATAATAATGGATTTCACTTACCACATATCAGCTTTCTTGGATGTCGACAGGCACCGCAACCGAAGCACCGGAGCCGCTTCACCAACGGCGACAGCCGGCCCAAACTCAATCACAACACGAGCACAATCGACGACACTTAGCTTTCACGTATGATCATGATGCCCATACGCCGCCGAGAATCAGGTACTATTCTCCAACGGTCGGCGCCTACGTTCAGTTTCTTAGCATAAGCACCGCACCTTCGAATTTCTTCAGGCCATCATTCAATTTTTTATGAGAGGCGTTATTCTGCTTGCACCTGTAGGTCCAAACGTGTGGTAGTGAACATTTTATATGTGCTAAATTACAAATCAGTGAACATGAAGTTACAATGCTTTTGTTTTGTCCTAAGTATTACTGTACTTCCTAGATATTACTACCATAGTGCCACCTATTACTTCTTGCATGCTATATTTATGATAATGGTGTTGTTCCGACGTCACCTGTTGGTTGTAATTATTGTACTGGACTGCTTCTATGTTGTCTATGCTAAATTACACATCAGGAAACTAGCTTGTAGTTTCACTGTTTTTGGTTCATTTTAACCTACATTTTTAAATGCTAGCTATTACCGCACTGCTCCAAGCCTCTGTTCACAACTTTTTTGTGCGTTCTTGATCTGCCCAAGTTACATGACTAATTTATTGCCTTTATTAATTATGGAGCTGCCAACCGCATCAAGAAAATTGCTTTTTCTTTTGGGGCTGGCACCTCGAACAAGCATAAAAATAGAGTGAAGCACAAATATTTTCCTGTAAGCGCACACCCTTCTTTCATTAGTTTATATGAACCATTGATGGTCAATTTGAACTGGTGCATATGATAAAATTAGTTTTACCAAAATAGAGGGGGGAGAATAAACTACAATGACTAGATTTGCATGCATGGGATGCTGACGACATCTTCAAAGAACATTGCAACAACAACGAGCCTTCACAACGACCTATGGTAAGCCAGTGTGTTTTAGTTACTGTGAAATGTCATGCGTGTGGGCTGCTTTCTTGGCTTGTGCCCTCAAATTGTAATCCTATAGAATTACATTGTTCACTTGCCTGCTTTGTTGTATTGCTTGATTCAAATGCTTGTTTGTTACTTGTTAGGCTATACCTGATGTGTCAGCAATGCCTGTCGTACTATCCTAAAGAAATGCATGCCCACTTCATTTGACTCCTTAACTTTTCCTATGAACTCCATCACAAGACTGTCTTGCTAGTTTATATGAGGCCACACTGTTTAAGTGCTTTCTCTGGATATTTCAACTGTTTATATGCCTGGGCAACTTAAATATAGCGGTGGTACACTGGCTTTCATCTTACCATTTTAATTTGTTTTCAGCTGATGCAACTTCCAACCATTTAAATATAGCTTGCCATGCTCGGCAATAATTCGTATGTAGTTTACCATGTAAGCTTACTTCCTGGATCATGTCATAACTATCTCTTACTCATGTCTAGCGGAAACCTTTCAGGATGCAGTTCAAACTAGGACACAATGTACACCCCCAAGATCTATTTGTGGAAGCAGCGCGCCATCCATGTTACCACATGGTAGCAGTTTAGAGGCAACCCCGTTGGAGAGCACATATGTTATAGTTCTTGAGGCTCTACTAGAGGAAGAAAGAGAGGGTCTGGCTGCCATGAAAGAGGTAATCCCGATCTTGAGGCTGGAAATGATGTAATTAGCTGCATGCATTATGCCAGCAAACCAAGCAGTGGAGGAAGTAAGAAAGTTTAATTTGGAGACGGATCAGGCCCTGCTGCTTCTGCTATCTGAAGCCCAGGGTAATCCCAGTTCTCCATTAGATACTAGTTGAAACTGTCATTAGATTAGTATACTTGCATGTTATGTCATGTGTGTGAATGGATTATGATGTAAGACCCCTTATTTGTTGTCCATGTCTTGTAATGATCTGATTTTTTAGGTGAGGTAATCCTCAGTACTTGTATGAGTGGACATAAGTTGAACTATTTCTCGTGTGAGCAGATTGTGTTGGATGAAATAACTGTTTGACTCAAAGTGGATTCAACCTTCTGAATTCGAGGATCATGGCAATTCTCAATCATATTCATATATAAAGTTGGAATAAATCTTTGTTGTGCTTTTGAAGAATATATAACACTACTGTAGGCGACCGCTAACACGACACATGAATCAGAGACCCCGCGACCAAACTGTGTGCGATGCATGAATCCCAAACGATGTCGTAATAAAACCGTCGCCAATAAGACAAACTGTGTGCGATGGCGGAGACATCAAGCACGATTCAGATTAGAGATGCGTGTGCGATACGTGGCATACAGTTGATCCATACGAACTGTTTGTGATAAGCCAGAACAACAGAAACGGGCAGCCAGTTCGAGGTGTGTGCGATACACGGCATACAGTTCACTCGGATGAACTGTTTGTGATTACCCAACACAACAAAAACGGTCAGACAGATCAAGGTGTGTGTGATACATGTCATACAGTTCACTAGGATGAACTATTTGTGATTACCCAACACAACAGAAACAGTTCAACTTAACAAGATGTGTGTGATACGCGGCAAACAGGTCAGTAATCTGAAATGTGTGGGAAGACCGATAATAACACAGACGATTGCTCTAAATAAGTCGTGTGTGTTGTAGGCAAACGCTTGTTGGTAAACAATTGTCAGCGATTGATGAAATCATCACCGACGGGTTCCGTAGTTTAATCCGTGTGCGATGTGATTTGCGCAGTCTGCACAACATCTACGCTCTCTGTGTACAGAACAATATTATTTTGTGTGAATAGTGTGCTCTGTTGGGCACACGAGATATATGGATCACACCCGTGGGCAAGCAATGTGCGCGCACGCGTCGTGCTAGCTCGTGCTTCCTTCTATGCTAAGTTTCCCTTAATGGATGGCGTTTTATGAACACGCCACCATTTCTCGCCATTTCCCCATCGGTTTCCCGCCGCCACCCAGCGATTGCACATAAGCCTAGGCAGCGCGCGACACACCGAGGCACAAGCGCAGCCTATATCCCCTCTAGCTACCTTTTCCAAGCATGCCAACCCACCGAAGCGCCGCCTCTGCCATCAACCTCCTCGACGAGGTAAACGAGCAATCGCCACGGCCCGTCGAGGCCAAGGCCGTCCCCAGCAACATGATGGACGACGCCGTGCTGCACGTCATCGCCAGGGTTAACCAGACCCTTGGCAGAAGGCGCTACAGCGCCGCGGATCAAGATAGGCAACTCAGCGCCGAGAGGCTGCAGCTCGATGCACAACATGATCGGTGGTGTGCCGCAGGGCAAGATAGGCGCGTCCGCGCCGATAGGCTGCGGCTCGCCGCACATCGAGACCGATGGACCGCCACAGAGCGAGAGGTGCGGCGCGCCGCACAGCAAGAGCGATTCCATCGGCGCTTGCCTGCTGTTGACAGGCCGTTGCAGCTGGGTACACGGCCTGTTAGTAGCCCCATTACTCGCCAGGAGTGGGCAGACGCCGTCTGTGCCGTACTAGCACCAGAGGCCAGCCATGCCGTGCTTGCACTGGACGCCGGCCACGCCGTTCGCATGTGTCGCGCCATTCGTCTTGTCCGTAGCCCACTCGATGCCAATGCGCTGGTCGCTAGGCTCAAGCGCCTCCTTGGCCCAGGTGTCCACATAGGCGCAGTAGAGGAACATGGCCGTCGAATCCTCGAGCTGGTGATCTCCGATGAAATAGCCAACTTGGAGCTTGAGATCGCGCTCCAGATGTACCGCGAGCGTGTCAACCGCTTGGACGAACGCCTGCACGAGTTCAGGCAGAGGCAAGAGCTACTGTAGGCAGGGGTGGTGGTCATGGACGCGTTTTCTTTTGTTGAGTCGTTTCGACGCTGATCGCTATGTATTCCCAACAATCATAATATTGCTCTATTTATTGCTCTGTTTCAATGTGTGTACTCTGTTTTCCGTTCTTATATATTGTTCTGTTTCAATGTTTATGTTTTCCATTCTGTACATGTGGATGGTAAATAGCTAGATAGAAATTAGTACAAAAACGAACAATACGTGATGATACTTAACTGGGATCCCATACTTACCTACTAAGTACAATGCATAAAATTGAAAACGAACAATAGTAAAACTAATAATCACTCCTTATGGGGCCAGTATTCCGGTAGCCCCTCGCTAGCAGCTCCCTGGTGTGCGGCGGCTTCCCAGCGCGGAGGGAGTTCTCCGCTTCCTCCGCCTCACAGCGCTTGACGTGTTGATCTGCCTCTTCCTGGTGGATGCACGCGAACGATCTTGCCATTTCGTTGGGCGCCCACCCGAGATCCTCCTCGGTAGCACGCTGGAGCTTATCGGCCCACCTCCACGCAGCAATGAGGCGCCTAGCGCCTTTGGCCTTCCTGGCGAAGTACCGTTCGTCTTCGTACACCTCGTCCGCACGTCGACGCACCCGCCGCCAACGCTCCAGCTTCACCTTTTCCCAGGCGGCCTCATGGGCTTCACAGGGCGCCTGGTATCTGGCGTGCTCCTCCGCCAACTCCTTCTTGAACGCCACTTGCCTGGCTTTCTGTAACACCCATATGTAATGAGCTACGGCGATCCACATGATTATGCTTAATCACTTTGGTTTGCAATGCTTGATCACCTTAGGAATCATATCTCATTTCAAATTCCACCACTGAAATCAAATTCAAATTGCAAGTGAAATTTGAAGTTGCACAAAAGTTGCTGTAAAATAGTTCATCATTTAGCAATTATTCCATAACAATTATTTGTTAAGGAAAACAACATCACTTATTTTCTTAAATGGGCTATAGAAATTAAAACAGTGCCAAATCAGAATTTTTAAATGCTTTTCCATTTATGAAAAATCAAATTCAATTCAAACTTCTCCCAAACTTTTTGTGCCAATGCCAAATATTGCAATGTAAATATGTGGCCAAGTTCCACATTTTCCAAAAGTCATTTGATGGCTTAATTAAAATGCAAAACTGTTTCTGAAAAAGAAAAAGCAGAAAAAGAAAAGAGAAAGGCCACTGTGCACTAGGCCTTAGTGCACAGTGCCTGGCCCAGCCGGCCCACCCCGCGCGGTCGTCGTCCAACTCGCCTCCGTGTCGCTCTGTCCGTGGCCGTGCGCGCGCTCGCCGGCCAAACGTCGACACGGCGACACTACAGCGCTGCCGTCGTCATGGCTACGCCATTCTCGTAGCCACCGTCGTCGCCTTGCCTAACCACCGTGTCCACAAGGCTCGCCGTCGACCGCTACGCCCTCTGGTGTCGTCCGTTGGAGCTCAAAGCCACTGCATCGCCGCCACGCCCTCTTCTTCCTCCTTGGATCACCGGAGCTCTACCGCTTCGATTCACCGCTGTCTGCATCTACTAAACCCCCGCCGGCCACCGTGTGCCTCCCGGTGAGCTCCGCTCGTCTTCCCCCTCTTTTTAGCCTCGCGCACGTCCTCTAAGCCCCACCGCCATAGTTGTCGGAGCTCAGCTCTGCCGCGATGCTCCCAGCCGTCGCTGCCGTTGTTATCGTGGCCACCTGAGCACATGAACGTGCTCAGGGCACTCCTGTGGGGCAGCCAGCACCGCCCATTCGCCCGCGCAAGAGCCGTAGCGCCGGATCCGCGAGCCCCCGAACGTGCCGCCGCCTGCCGTTGTTGCTCCGGTCAACTCCGGCCATCCCAGCCTCCGCCACCACCAGCAAACGACACGGCGTTGAATGCCCGTTCGAACGCGCCCTCGCGCGCTCCAAATGGTGCCCTGTGGGCGAAACCTGACGCCGACCCATGCCCTCTGCCGCGTTTAGACATCACCGGTGGCTAAACGCCGGTGATCCGATGTCGGGGCCTGATTTCCGGGACATGATATCCCAGAAAATAACCCCTCGTGTCATCACCAGCCCAGGATTACTATTAGTGGTGGACACGTCCTTGTTACAGATTACCAAGCAATTACAGGAATTGGTTACAAGACCATAATGGTCTAATGATACAATAATGATTTCTAGTGAGGATGACGGAAGCGGCTCGTGGTTCTCCAACGCCACGAGAGGTCTTGAAAAGAAATACCAAACGGGTGTCTAAAAGAGAATCGGGCAAGACAGACCGCCCGAGAACTCAAGTGACGCCACGAGAGGTGTTGAAAAGAAATGCCAAACGGGTGTCTAAAAGAGAATCGGGTGAGACAGACCGCCCGAGAACTCAAGCGACGCCACGAGAGGTCTTGAAAATAAATGAGTGCACGGGTAGTCTAGCCAGCCCATGAGACACTCAGAAAATGAAAATAAGAGAAAGGGTTAGTCCACAATAATATTCAAATCATCAATAATATTCATGATAATATCAGTAGTGGTAATAGTCAATCTGCAAAATAATTCATGCTCAATTTAATTATTTCCTCCGGAGACCGACACTAAGACCGACACTTGACCAACCCAGACTGTAGTCCTTAACCACGGACACGGCTATTCGAATAGGTTTTAAAACTCTGCAGAGGATGTACTCTTTACCCACATGTAAGGGATTTCCTTAGCCAGCAACGAGACACTGACTAATTCCCATTACGGTCTTTGGGTTGAAAACACACCTAACCAGCACACACCAGCTTAACTCACCAGAGCCAGGAATCACCCAAGGCAATGATAAAGTAAAACTCTAAGTGGGAAGGCCTCATTCAACGGCCTCCAATAGCATGGGATCAAAATATTTATATCGGCGCGCAAAACAGGGGTGCGACCCCTCTCCGGCTACAACCGGAGACACCCATGCCCCCTGACCAAGTGACATGCCTGGCAGTGATCAATGGTATCTTTCACTATGGCCTCTCTGTACGGTGTGTGTGCGAGAAACAGGTTAACAACGTACTGAACCATACCCTTCCTGCGGCAGGGACATGTGGTAGCACTAATCAAGTTTGGGGGTTACCGGAACAAGACTCGATCTACGGTCGACTCAGGAGGTTTAATTTTTCCTGCAGTGGTTAGCACAACATATTTTCTCAGTAATACCCAACAGGGTCACCATCTGGCATGTCCCAACATGCCCTCACTGATCATTCTCGTCACAATGAGTTTTCAGTTTCACGGTCACGTTTCTCGTGACTGATTCTTTCCTGTAGATTAGTCCGAACCAACATGGGCATGTGAAAATAACCATGCTCACTAATACTTCATATTTAAATGGAGATAAAATATTTTCAAGGGTTCATGCATGCATAACTAGCAATATGCAAATTTGAATTCAACCTATGCATGATTCCATTATTCGAGCAAATATTTAACCATGCAAACACCATATCAAGTGTTCAAAATGCTTGCCTTGATCATGCAGAAATATTGGGTGCACTCCAAAAGTTTTGAAAATTTTATCTTCCCTCCATTTCCTATTTAAAAAAAAATATTGAAATTACCACATAAAGCAAAAACAGTACTAGAAAATTGTTTGGAAAATTTTCAAATAAATCCTAAAATAAACTAGATGAAAAATGATGAATTACAGAAAAAGAATCAAATTCTTTGGAGTTCATATGATTATCCTACGAATTTTCTAAGTTGGGATAATTAAGAAAATGGACTATTTAAAAGATCCAGTAGAGACAAAGCTTTAGGAAAAAATTTCACCATAGCTAGAATAATAGAGCATGATTTTATGAGCATGTAGAAATTTGAATCATTAGATTTGGATTTGAAATGGTGGCTGTGGAATTATTTGTAAACTACTGGAAAAGGAAAAAGAGAAGACAGAAACGCGCCCTGAGCGCTATTTAGTTGGACGGCGCCACTGGGCCGGGCCCAGCCAATCAGCTGCGTGAGAGGGTGGCTGACGTCGATGGCGTATTCTCCGAAATCCGCCTCCACTTAACCAGCGCGGCACGAGCCCCAGTCACTGACGGTGGGTCCCAGGGACCCACCAGTCAGGTTTGACTGGGCGGCGTCGTCGTCTTCCCTCCTCACCCGAACGGAGCGTGGTCTCCGGCGAACCGTGCCGGCGAACGGTGGCGCCCCATGGCGAGCTGAGCCCACCCTTGGGTCCAGGGGGTCGAGGCGGTTCCTCCGGTGTGCGACATGGTAGACGGGGAGCACGGAGCTGCCGGCGGCGAGCATCTCCGCGAAACTCCGGCGACGGCGGTTTGGGCGTTTTGTCTACGGGCCACCTCCGGTGAAATTGGCGGCGGGGATGGATCTGTGGGATCGATTGGATGCTGATGGAGAAGAAATGGAGGAGGGGGAAGCTCGGGTGGCGTCGGAAACATCCGGTCAGTGGCGGCGAGCGTCTCGGCCGGAGTCCAGGAAGATGACCCCGTCCGGTCGATTGGGTGCTTGGGTAAGCTCGCAGGAGGAGGTAAGAGAGGTGCGTGATGGATGGGTAGCCTCGGGTGGGGTTTTTATAGGAAGAGGAGGTCGGTTCCGAGGCTTACAGAGAACGGCTCGCCAGCGGTGGCCATTAACGCGCCGTCGAGGTGGTTGTCGGCGGTGGCGATGGTCAGCAAGGCCGGTGAGGTCGGCGTGGACGGTGGCCGCCCGCGGATAAGCTCGATGGTTGGCATTTAAGGGAGCAGAGACGTGGAGGGGCGGTATTCGTCGGGCGGCGAGGAGTGGCGGCGGTGGACGGCGCTAGCGGTCAGGGGAGGGTGTCGGCGAGGTGTAGGGATGAGCAGGTGATCCAGTGGAAGACTAGGATGAGCGAGGGCAGCAACTGAGGCTCGGCAGGAGCTCGATGCCAACGGAGCAAAACACGTGCTCTGGATACGCACACAGCGTGTTTGACAAAATGCCAGGGTGGTCTAGAGGGCTCCGATGCAAGTGAGACTTGACAGGGTCATGCACCTGGGTATGGGAGAGATAGCAGACATGTTGGTTTGGCCAAATGACCAAGTGCTCAATGTAGTTTAGGACAAGGCAAAATTTCTGTCATGCACACAAGGTGCTTGACAAAATGCTAGGGCTATTTCGAAGACTTTGTTGGAAGTGAAATTTGGCAGGGTGGTGTCTCTTTAGATGGTAAAGATGAGGGTGTGGTTGGTTTGACCAAAGGAAAAACTTGCAAGTGCAAGTTTTACTGAAATTCATTTCTGGACATAAACTGTAGGGAACAATTTGGTGGACTAAAATGATGAGATTGGGGGTGAGCTCCTGGACTTAAGGGTTTGGTTGGAAGGACTAGAGGTGGGAATAATTTCAGAATTTTTGGAGCAATTAAAATTGAGGTTGTAGTTCAAAGCTGAATCTGGACCAGAAATTAAAAGAGGATGTTTCATTCAAAATTTTCAAAACACCAAGATGGGTTTTTGCATAAAAGTGACCTATAGGCATCACTTGACTACTCATAATTTTTGTGGAATTTTGAAATAATTATTAAAAATACTTGTAGTGCAACAGAGGCAATTAAAGAATTGGAAAATGTTGTTAAAAGAATTATCTTGGGCAAAATTTTATTGTGAAAATAACTCCTACTGTTATTTAAACTATAATTGAAATGATTTAAGACTACTACCAAATCCCACAATACTATTTCCAAATAATTTTCTATGGAGGGAAGAATTTTGGAAAATATAACAGAAAAGATTCTGAAAATAATAAAAGGCCTAGCATAATTCAAAAATTTTATTTCTGGCCAAATTTTACTTAATAAAAATATGGTTAATTTTTTTTTTGGGGTGTTACAAACTCTACCCCCCTTAAGAAAATCTCGTCCTCGAGATTTGTTAAGGTGGTCATTAAAATTAAACCCACCGCTTCGAGGAAACTTTTTCTGAACTAATTATTTAAATAACCTAATTAGGCACAGTTGTCGTGGGGCTACTGATAATTGGTGCAACTACAGTGAGGTACTGGTGCTGTGGGTCTACTGTATGACAAATTTGGAAAAAGATAAAATTTCTAATTCCAAATGTTGCTCGCCGTACTCCAGTGTATAGTGTTCTCTCTGGCTGACAGGTGGGCCCAGGGCCCACTGTCAGTCTCTTCGTCTCCTTCTTCCTCCGGCTCTTCTTCTCCTTTCTCTCTCTCGCGTGCTCTCCCGCACTTTCTCCTCCTGTGGCGCCTAGCGAGTAGGGATCTAGGGTCGTACTGCGATAGTGCGCGGCGTGCTTGTCGCCGGCAGCGTGCACTTTCCTCGCGGGCCAGTACCCTGTCGGGACTGCTTGCGGATTCACCTCCGAACACCGGCGATCGATCGACGAACGGCGCTGGTGGACCGCTCATTGTGCACCGAGCTCGAGCTATAAAATGATCGCGATTTTCTTCTTCCATCTACCTCGCACCTCGCCTCACCTCTTCCTCCTTTTCTCCTTCTTCTACTGGTTGCAGGAGCTCGAGACGAGGCGGCAATGGAGGATGTGGGCTCGGAGTTGATCACGATCCTCCTGATCGGTCTGCTGGCGGCGTTGATCGGCTCCTCGCTGCTACTATGTGCGATGATCCTCGACGATCGCCGTGATGCCGCTGCTCGAGGCGGCGGTGATCATGAGGAGTAGGTGTCAGTGTCGGGAACGAGTGAGTGTTAGTGCATTCCGTAGCGGCTCCGTAGAAATAAAACCCACGAGTTTTTCTTCGGAAAAACCGTGGTGAGGATGAGAGTGATCCAGTGAGCGAGACGGTTAATTAGATGCTAAGTGTGTGTGTGGGGGTGTGTAGTTTCTGCACTTAGTGCATGTGGAAGAGCGGATGTGGTTGTGATCCGGATGCCGTGGCTGTACGCGAATTAAATTCATGTTGAGGAATTTTTGTGTCAGAGGTTATGTGTGGCTCTGGGATACATATATCTATTCTAACAAAACCACATGGTTGCAAAAACGGTGTATGCTACACCTCATGTATATACAAGCAGGGCCTCACCTAATGCTATTAGTGCAGGACATGCAACTACACAATGCAACAGCATTCCATGGGACTAATCCACATGATTGCTGGGCGGGCTAGGACCTGGGGGAGAGTGGTTCCCTGCTTGGGCTTCCACATTTGAGTTGGCTAAGGCAGAAACTAAACTCGAGTGGCGGCGACGTTGGTGTGGTTCTGGATGAGATGTTCCGGCTCTGGTCCTGGCGGTGAACTCTTCAAACTCTCGACGAGAGTAGCCAGAAGAGAGGGATGGGCCATTCTGCTGGTCGTCCCCTGGAATTCTTGAATCATTTTCTGGGGCTGCTGGCAGAATAGCTGATGGTTCTGCACTTCCCCTTACTAGTGGGTGCTGAGCAATGGCTCTCCTCGTAATGGAGAGTTCCCTGTCAACTTGGGTGAGCAGTGACTCTTGTGCGGCCACAAAATGCACCAAGTTTTCCAGGGCAGGGTTTTGCTCGTGCTCGGAGTTGACAAAATGCATTCCTCTATCGTAGTTGGATCTGGATGGATAGTAGAAGAATGAGCGATTGCGTGTTATTAAAACTTGGTGGCGAAGTTGGGCAATAGCTTCTCTAGCTGCATACTGGATGGCTTGATATTAACCAGCCATTACTCTTCCCGTGAATCGGTAAGAGTGTTCTTGTGCCAAAGCCCTTCCATTAATAGATACTGTGGCCCAAAACTGGGTGAGGCCATTATGATCCCTTGCTTGGTACACCACATATCGTGGTGGTTCTTCCAAACCAAGGGCACGTCGGGTGACGTTAGAGAGTATGCGGACGAAGCCATCAAGCTCCGGCGCGGTGGTCTCGTGGTGGATGAGGGAACGAGGCATCTTGGTGGTTTGGATTAAAGTGAGAAAGAAGGTTGTGCTGTGCCGAGTTGAGGCAAGGCTTCCTTAATAGGCTAGCCGAGCCTTCCATCGCAAGCTTGTGGGTGGGACAACTCAGGTGTCGGCCACAGGCACCTGGCCTATGGGCATGACTGATAGGTTGGGCACCGACTGTGAAAAGATGCCGGCTGGTCACGGTGTAGGCTTATTGAATGAGATGGGCTTGGCTACGGATAGGAAAGATTTGGATGGTGTGGAAACCTAAGGATAGTGACCAGGCTAAGATAGGATTAGCCAATGGTCAGCCTGGCTCTGATACCAAGGCTGTCGGGGCCGGATTTCCGGGACATGATATCCCAGAAAATAACCCCTCGTGTCGTCACCAGCCCAGGATTACTGTTACTGGTGGACACGTCCTTGTTACAGATTACCAAGCAATTACAGGAATTGGTTACAAGACCATAATGGTCTAGTGATACAACAATGATTTCTAGTGAGGATGACGGAAGCAGCTCGTGGTTCTCCAACGTCGATGGGGCTCCATTCCCATAGGAACAGCTGACCCGGTAATTCCTATCCCGCATGTCTGCTATCCTAGGCTCCGCATGGACTTCGTTGCAGTATTCCTCGTAGAAATCCTGACCTGGCCAATTAAATAGCCAGGGACAAGCCAGTGAGTACGTTTGAATGTACTCGCAAACATAATGAACAAAAGATATACCGAATGCATATGATCATGATGGGTTAAATTATATGCTCATGCTGACTGATATTTAAAACATGGCATGATAAATATTAGCATGTGCAGAAATTAAAATGTTAGTGACAAACCAAGAAAATTAAAAGTGGACAATCGGGCGTGACTGAACCGCCCGAGAATCCAAAAGAAATGCCAAACGGGTGTCTAAAAGAGTATCGGGCGAGACAGACCGCCCATGAACTCAAGCGACGCCACGAGAGGTCTTGAAAAGAAATGCCAAACAGGTGTGTAAAAGAGAATCGGGCGAGACAGACCGCCCTAGAACTCAAGCGACGCCACGAGAGGTCTTGAAAAGAAATGTCAAACGGGTGTCTAAAAGAGAATCGGGTGAGACAGACCGCCCGAGAACTCAAGCGACGCCACGAGAGGTCTTGAAAAGAAATGCCAAACGGGTGTCTAAAAGAGAATCGGGCGAGACAGACCGCCCGAGAACTCAAGCGACGCCACGAGAGGTCTTGAAAATAAATGAGTGCCCGGGTAGTCTAGCCAGCCCATGAGACACTCAGAAAATGAAAATAAGAGAAAGGGTTATTCCACAATAATATTCAAATCATCAATAATATTCAAATCATCAATAATATTCATGATAATATCAGTAGTGGTAATAGTCAATCTGCAAAATAATTCATGCTCAATTTAATTATTTCCTCCGGAGACCGACACTAAGACCGACACTTGACCAACCCAGACTGTAGTCCTTAACCGCGGACACGGATATTCGAATCGGTTTTAAAACTCTGCAGAGGTTGTACTCTTTACCCACATGTAAGGGATTTCCTTAGCCAGCAACGAGACACTGACTAATTCCCATTACGGTCTTTGGGTTGAAAACACACCTAACCAGCACACACCAGCTTAACTCACCAGAGCCAGGAATCACCCAAGGAAATGATAAAGTAAAAATCTAAGTGGGAAGGCCTCATTCAACGGCCTCCAATAGCATGGGATCAAAATATTTATATCGGCGCGCAAAACAGGGGTGCGACCCCTCTCCGGCTACAACCGGAGACACCCATGCCCCCTGACCAAGTGACATGCCTACCAGTGATCAATGGTATCTTTCACTATGGCCTCTCTGTACGGTGTGCGCGAGAATGGGGTTAACAACTTACTGAACCATACCCTACCTGCGGCAGGGACATGTGGTAGCACTGATCAAGTTTGGGTGTTACCGGAACAAGACTCGATCTACGGTCGACTCAGGAGGTTTAGTTTTTCCTGCAGTGGTTAGCACAACATATTTTCTCAGTAATACCCAACAGGGTCACCATCTGGCATGTCCCAACATGCCCTCACTGGGCATTCTCGTCACAACGAGTTTTCAGTTTCACGGTCACATTTCTCGTGACTGATTCTTTCATGCAGATTAGTCCGAACCAACATGGGCATGTGAAAATAACCATGCTTACTCATACTTCATATTTAAATGGAGATAAAATATTTTCAAGGGTTCATGCATGCATAACTAGCAATATGCAAATTTGAATTGAACCTATGCAGGATTCAATTATTCGAGCAAATATTTAACCACGCAAACACCATATCAAGTGTTCAAAATGCTTGCCTTGATCATGCAGAACTATTGGGTGCACTCCAAAAGTTTTGAAAATTTTATCTTCCCTCCATTTCCTATTTTAAAAAAATATTGAAATTACCACATAAAGCAAAAACAGTACTAGAAAGTTGTTTGGAAAATTTTAAAATAAATCCTAAAATAAACTAGATGAAAAATGATGAATTACAGAAAAAGAATCAAATTCTTTGGAGTTCATATGATTATCCTAGGAATTTTCTAAGTTGGGATAATTAAGAAAATGGACTATTTAAAAGATCCAGTAGAGACAAAGCTTTAGGAAAAATGTTCACCATAGCTAGAATAATAGAGCATGATTTTATGAGCATGTAGAAATTTGAATCATTAGATTTGGATTTGAAATGGTGGCTGTGGAATTATTTGTAAACTACTGGAAAAGGAAAAAGAGAAGACAGAAACGCGCCCTGAGCGCTATTTAGTTGGACGGCGCCACTGGGCCGGGCCCAGCCAATCAGCTGCGTGAGAGGGTGGCTGACGTCGATGGCGTATTCTCCGAAATCCGCCTCCACTTAACCAGCGCGGCACGAGCCCCAGTCACTGACGGTGGGTCCCAGGGACCCACCAGTCAGGTTTGACTGGGCGGCGTCGTCGTCTTCCCTCCTCACCCGAACGGAGCGTGGTCTCCGGCGAACCGTGCCGGCGAACGGTGGCGCCCCATGGCGATCTGAGCCCACCGTTGGGTCCAGGGGGTCGAGGCGGTTCCTCCGGTGTGCGACATGGTAGACGGGGAGCACGGAGCTGCCGGCGGAGAGCATCTCCGCGAAACTCCGGCGACGGCGGTTTGGGCGTTTTGTCTACGGGCCACCTCCGGTGAAATTGGCGGCGGGGATGGATCTGTGGGGTCGATTGGATGCTGATGGAGAAGAAATGGAGGAGGGGGAAGCTCGGGTGGCCTCGGAAACATCCGGTCAGTGGCGGCGAGCGTCTCGGCCGGAGTCCAGGAAGATGACCCCGTCCGGTCGATTGGGTGCTTGGGTAAGCTCGCAGGAGGAGGTAAGAGAGGTGCGTGATGGATGGGTAGCCTCGGGTGGGGTTTTTATAGGAAGAGGAGGTCGGTTCCGAGGCTTACAGAGAACGGCTCGCCAGCGGTGGCCATTAACGCGCCGTCGAGGTGGTTGTCGGCGGTGGCGATGGTCAGCAAGGCCGGTGAGGTCGGCGTGGACGGCGGCCGCCCGCGGATAAGCTCGATGGTTGGCATTTAAGGGAGCAAAGACGTGGAGGGGCGGTATTCGTCGGGCGGCGAGGAGTGGCGGCGGTGGACGGCGCTAGCGGTCAGGGGAGGGTGTCGGCGAGGTGTAGGGATGAGCAGGTGATCCAGTGGAAGACTAGGATGAGCGAGGGCAGCAACTGAGGCTCGGCAGGAGCTCGATGCCAACGGAGCAAAACACGTGCTCTGGATACGCACACAGCGTGTTTGACAAAATGCCAGGGTGGTCTAGAGGGCTCCGATGCAAGTGAGACTTGACAGGGTCATGCACCTGGGTATGGGAGAGATAGCAGACATGTTGGTTTGGCCAAATGACCAAGTGCTCAATGTAGTTTAGGACAAGGCAAAATTTCTGTCATGCACACAAGGTGCTTGACAAAATGCTAGGGCTATTTCGAAGACTTTGTTGGAAGTGAAATTTGGCAGGGTGGTGTCTCTTTAGATGGTAAAGATGAGGGTGTGGTTGGTTTGACCAAAGGAAAAACTTGCAAGTGCAAGTTTTACTGAAATTCATTTCTGGACATAAACTGTAGGGAACAATTTGGTGGACTAAAATGATGAGATTGGGGGTGAGCTCCTGGACTTAAGGGTTTGGTTGGAAGGACTAGAGGTGGGAATAATTTCAGAATTTTTGGAGCAATTAAAATTGAGGTTGTAGTTCAAAGCTGAATCTGGACCAGAAATTAAAAGAGGATGTTTCATTCAAAATTTTCAAAACACCAAGATGGGTTTTTGCATAAAAGTGACCTATAGGCATCACTTGACTACTCATAATTTTTGTGGAATTTTGAAATAATTATTAAAAATACTTGTAGTGCAACAGAGGCAATTAAAGAATTGGAAAATGTTGTTAAAAGAATTATCTTGGGCAAAATTTTATTGTGAAAATAACTCCTACTGTTATTTAAACTATAATTGAAATGATTTAAGACTACTACCAAATCCCACAATACTATTTCCAAATAATTTTCTATGGAGGGAAGAATTTTGGAAAATATAACAGAAAAGATTCTGAAAATAATAAAAGGCCTAGCATAATTCAAAAATTTTATTTCTGGCCAAATTTTACTTAATAAAAATATGGTTAATTTTTTTTTTGGGGTGTTACAAACTCTACCCCCCTTAAGAAAATCTCGTCCTCGAGATTTGTTAAGGTGGTCATTAAAATTAAACCCACCGCTTCGAGGAAACTTTTTCTGAACTAATTATTTAAATAACCTAATTAGGCACAGTTGTCGTGGGGCTACTGATAATTGGTGCAACTACAGTGAGGTACTGGTGCTGTGGGTCTACTGTATGACAAATTTGGAAAAAGATAAAATTTCTAATTCCAAATGTTGCTCGCCGTACTCCAGTGTATAGTGTTCTCTCTGGCTGACAGGTGGGCCCAGGGCCCACTGTCAGTCTCTTCGTCTCCTTCTTCCTCCGGCTCTTCTTCTCCTTTCTCTCTCTCGCGTGCTCTCCCGCACTTTCTCCTCCTGTGGCGCCTAGCGAGTAGGGATCTAGGGTCGTACTGCGATAGTGCGCGGCGTGCTTGTCGCCGGCAGCGTGCACTTTCCTCGCGGGCCAGTACCCTGTCGGGACTGCTTGCGGATTCACCTCCGAACACCGGCGATCGATCGACGAACGGCGCTGGTGGACCGCTCATTGTGCACCGAGCTCGAGCTATAAAATGATCGCGATTTTCTTCTTCCATCTACCTCGCACCTCGCCTCACCTCTTCCTCCTTTTCTCCTTCTTCTACTGGTTGCAGGAGCTCGAGACGAGGCGGCAATGGAGGATGTGGGCTCGGAGTTGATCACGATCCTCCTGATCGGTCTGCTGGCGGCGTTGATCGGCTCCTCGCTGCTACTATGTGCGATGATCCTCGACGATCGCCGTGATGCCGCTGCTCGAGGCGGCGGTGATCATGAGGAGTAGGTGTCAGTGTCGGGAACGAGTGAGTGTTAGTGCATTCCGTAGCGGCTCCGTAGAAATAAAACCCACGAGTTTTTCTTCGGAAAAACCGTGGTGAGGATGAGAGTGATCCAGTGAGCGAGACGGTTAATTAGATGCTAAGTGTGTGTGTGGGGGTGTGTAGTTTCTGCACTTAGTGCATGTGGAAGAGCGGATGTGGTTGTGATCCGGATGCCGTGGCTGTACGCGAATTAAATTCATGTTGAGGAATTTTTGTGTCAGAGGTTATGTGTGGCTCTGGGATACATATATCTATTCTAACAAAACCACATGGTTGCAAAAACGGTGTATGCTACACCTCATGTATATACAAGCAGGGCCTCACCTAATGCTATTAGTGCAGGACATGCAACTACACAATGCAACAGCATTCCATGGGACTAATCCACATGATTGCTGGGCGGGCTAGGACCTGGGGGAGAGTGGTTCCCTGCTTGGGCTTCCACATTTGAGTTGGCTAAGGCAGAAACTAAACTCGAGTGGCGGCGACGTTGGTGTGGTTCTGGATGAGATGTTCCGGCTCTGGTCCTGGCGGTGAACTCTTCAAACTCTCGACGAGAGTAGCCAGAAGAGAGGGATGGGCCATTCTGCTGGTCGTCCCCTGGAATTCTTGAATCATTTTCTGGGGCTGCTGGCAGAATAGCTGATGGTTCTGCACTTCCCCTTACTAGTGGGTGCTGAGCAATGGCTCTCCTCGTAATGGAGAGTTCCCTGTCAACTTGGGTGAGCAGTGACTCTTGTGCGGCCACAAAATGCACCAAGTTTTCCAGGGCAGGGTTTTGCTCGTGCTCGGAGTTGACAAAATGCATTCCTCTATCGTAGTTGGATCTGGATGGATAGTAGAAGAATGAGCGATTGCGTGTTATTAAAACTTGGTGGCGAAGTTGGGCAATAGCTTCTCTAGCTGCATACTGGATGGCTTGATATTAACCAGCCATTACTCTTCCCGTGAATCGGTAAGAGTGTTCTTGTGCCAAAGCCCTTCCATTAATAGATACTGTGGCCCAAAACTGGGTGAGGCCATTATGATCCCTTGCTTGGTACACCACATATCGTGGTGGTTCTTCCAAACCAAGGGCACGTCGGGTGACGTTAGAGAGTATGCGGACGAAGCCATCAAGCTCCGGCGCGGTGGTCTCGTGGTGGATGAGGGAACGAGGCATCTTGGTGGTTTGGATTAAAGTGAGAAAGAAGGTTGTGCTGTGCCGAGTTGAGGCAAGGCTTCCTTAATAGGCTAGCCGAGCCTTCCATCGCAAGCTTGTGGGTGGGACAACTCAGGTGTCGGCCACAGGCACCTGGCCTATGGGCATGACTGATAGGTTGGGCACCGACTGTGAAAAGATGCCGGCTGGTCACGGTGTAGGCTTATTGAATGAGATGGGCTTGGCTACGGATAGGAAAGATTTGGATGGTGTGGAAACCTAAGGATAGTGACCAGGCTAAGATAGGATTAGCCAATGGTCAGCCTGGCTCTGATACCAAGGCTGTCGGGGCCGGATTTCCGGGACATGATATCCCAGAAAATAACCCCTCGTGTCGTCACCAGCCCAGGATTACTGTTACTGGTGGACACGTCCTTGTTACAGATTACCAAGCAATTACAGGAATTGGTTACAAGACCATAATGGTCTAGTGATACAACAATGATTTCTAGTGAGGATGACGGAAGCAGCTCGTGGTTCTCCAACGTCGATGGGGCTCCATTCCCATAGGAACAGCTGACCCGGTAATTCCTATCCCGCGTGTCTGCTATCCTAGGCTCCGCATGGACTTCGTTGCAGTATTCCTCGTAGAAATCCTGACCTGGCCAATTAAATAGCCAGGGACAAGCCAGTGAGTACGTTTGAATGTACTCGCAAACATAATGAACAAAAGATATACCGAATGCATATGATCATGATGGGTTAAATTATATGCTCATGCTGACTGATATTTAAAACATGGCATGATAAATATTAGCATGTGCAGAAATTAAAATGTTAGTGACAAACCAAGAAAATTAAAAGTGGACAATCGGGCGTGACTGAACCGCCCGAGAATCCAAAAGAAATGCCAAACGGGTGTCTAAAAGAGTATCGGGCGAGACAGACCGCCCATGAACTCAAGCGACGCCACGAGAGGTCTTGAAAAGAAATGCCAAACAGGTAAGAGAGGTGCGTGATGGATGGGTAGCCTCGGTGGGGTTTTTATAGGAAGGGGAGGTCGGTTCCGAGGCTTACAGAGAATGGCTCGCCAGCGGTGGCCATTAACGCGCCGTCGAGGTGGTTGTGGGCGGTGGCGATGGTCAGCGAGGCTGGTGAGGTCGGCGTGGACGGTGGCCGCCCGCGGATAAGCTCGATGGTTGGCATTTAAGGGAGCAGAGACGTGGAGGGGTGGTATTCGTCGGGCGGCGATGAGTGGCGGCGGTGGACGGTGGTGGACGGTGCTAGCGGTCAGGGGAGGGTGTCGGCGAGGTGTAGGGATGAGCAAGTGATCCAGTGGAAGACTAGGATGAGCGAGGGCAGCAACTGAGGCTCGGCAGGAGCTCGATGCCAACGGAGCAAAACACGTGCTCTGGATACGCACACAGCGTGTTTGACAAAATGCCAGGGTGGTCTAGAGGGCTCCGATGCAAGTGAGACTTGACAGGGTCATGCACCTGGGTATGGGAGAGATAGTAGACATGTTGGTTTGGCCAAATGACCAAGTGCTCAATGTAGTTTAGGACAAGGCAAAATTTCTATCATGCACACAAGGTGCTTGACAAAATGCTAGGGCTATTTAGAAGACTTTGTTGGAAGTGAAATTTGGCAGGGTGGTGTCTCTTTAGATGGTAAAGATGAGGGTGTGGTTGGTTTGACCAAAAGAAAATCCTTGCAAGTGCAAGTTTTAGTGAACTTCATTTCTGGACAGAAACTGTAGGGAATAATTTGGTGGACTAAAATGATGAGATTGGGGGTGAGCTCCTGGACTTAAGGGTTTGGTTGGAAGGACTAGAGGTGGGAATAATTTCAGAATTTTTGGAGCAATTAAAATTGAGGTTGTAGTTCAAAGCTGAATCTGGACCAAAAATGAAAAGAGGATGTTTCACTCAAAATTTTCAAAACACCAAGATGGGTTTTTGCATAAAAGTGATCTATAGGCATCACTTGACTACTCATAATTTTTGTGGAATTTTTAAATGATTATTTAAAATAGTTGTAGTGCAACAGAGGGAATTAAAGAATTGGAAAATGTTGTCAAAAGAATTATCTTGGGCAAAATTTTATTGTGAAAATAACTCCAACTGTTATTTAAACTATAATTGAAATGATTTAAGACAACTACAAAATCCCACAATACTATTTCCAAATAATTTTCTATGGAGGGAAGAATTTTGGAAAATAGAACAGAAAAGATTCTGAAAATAATAAAAGGCCTAGCATAATTCAAAAATTTTATTTTTGGCCAAATTTTACTTAATAAAAATATGGTTAAATTTTTTTTGGGGTGTTACATCCGACATGGCGCCGCCCTGGGGCCCACCCTGGGTCACTGCGAGTGGGCCCCATGGGCCCCGTTGACTGCGTTGGCCCAGTCAACGTGCTGACTGGGCAGCCCCAGTCTATGACAAGTGGACCCCACATGCTAATTAAACTATTCTTATAAATAAAATTAATCTGTTAATTAGTATGACACTGACAAGTGGGTCCCACTAGCTAGTTAGTTTAATTAGTTAAATTAAACCTCTGTTAAGTAGCTCAGTCACTGACGTGTGGGCCCCCCTGGTCAGTTTGACCAGTCAATTGTTGACTGTTGACTGCTGAATCAGCAGTCAACTGGGCCCCACTGTCAGCCTCTGTGTGCACAGCTGGGTGCACAGCACCGGGTGCACCTAGCAATTTCCCATTTAATTTCGAATTAATAATTAATCCAGTAATTCAAAAATTTAATAAAACTTTGGAAATTCATAGAAAATAAACCGTAACTCGGATGAAAATAATTTATATATGAAAAACGTTCAGAAAAATGAGACGAATCCGTTGGTGCCCTCCATGTAGGTGTCACATGCCTCTAACACTGCAAACATGGAACCTTCCCCTCCGGATCGCCTGTCCGATAATTGCCTAAAGCCGGAAAATATTCCTAGATATTTTCTCGCTCCGTCTGTAACTTGTAGCACCATGTTAGGTCACCCCTAGCACAGCATATTGCCATGTCATGCATTGTGCTGTATTTGTTTGCTTTATATTTATTGTTTCTTCCCCCTCTTCTCTCCGGTAGACTCCGAGACTGACGCTGCTCCCGAGTACGACTACGCCCCTGACGTCCAGCCCCTCTCAGCAGAGCTTCCAGGCAAGCAAAACCCCCTTGATCATTCCTATATCGCCCATTCTTTCTCTCTCGTGCTTGCATTAGATTTTGCTACAGTTGTTCGGTAACTCCTATTCTGATGCATAGCCTGATTTTGTAACCTGTTGTTGATACTTTACCTGTTGACCTATATGCTTAGTATAGGCTGGTTAGTGATCCATCAGTGGCCCTGCACCCTTGTCCGTGTTGACATGCTTTTGCTACCGGATGACTCGATCAATGTGATCGATGTGCATAGACCGACACATCACCGCATGCCCCCTTAGATGTACGACTCTGCAGAGCTACTATCGAGTGCCGAGGGTGATACCTCTTACCTCACTTCTGATGATATCTCTGTAGTGTAGTTAATCCGCTGTGGATTACAGAGGGTGATTCCTCACTCTCCACTCCCGATGATGATTCTGTCGTGAAACACCTCAAGTGTGAAGCCATCGAGGGTGATTCCTCCAAGTTCACCTTGACGGTTACATCGAGTAGGAATCCAACGAGGGTGATTCCTCGGATTCCCCATTGATGTTATGGACACACGGATACCCCTATCTTTACTTCAGTCCCTTGTTGAAGTCGGGTCGACCCCGAGTGGTACCCGCGAGAGATGTGAAGTCAGGTTGACTGTGAGGGTACCGGCGAGATAATTACGTGGCACGGCCGGGCAGGCTGACCGCCCCAGGAGAGGGATGGGCTTGACCCTTGCCGTAAGTCTGCGAGACAGGGCGACAGGAGCACTGATCGTCTCCGCGAGCTCTCAACACACTAATGGGTTTTGATATGTGATCTGAGTAGGCCTCTGGCCTTTTCACACTAACCACCATGCGGGAATAAAAGTGGGCACTCGGCGTCGTATGATTCTCCTGAAAGCTCTTCAGATGTCACAGTTCAGATATGTGGGCTGATTGTTGAGGTGGACGGTAACCGCCTGCGCTTGTATAAGGGGGTGGGTCTGGTCCCCGGCCAGTCGCGCAACGCGCAGGCGTGCAAAGGGCGATGGGCCCAAGACCCCTGAGCACTTAGGATGTAAACCGTCGTGCTGACCTCTCTGTTGAGCCTAGGTAGGACTATGGTGTGTCGATCAGCCGCGGTCGGGCATGACCCGATAAAAGTGTGTCCGGCCAGAGTTAATTGAGCGTGTTGGGTAAGTTGGTGCACCCCTGCAGGGAAGTTATCTATTCGAATAGTCGTGTCCATGGTAACAGACGCTCAGAGTGTATCCCGATCTATTACTCCTAGAACTGGATACTTGTGGTGCTTAATAATATGTTGGCTCCGGGATCGCTTTCTCTTAGGGAGTCGAGGAAGGATCTCTGGGCGTTGCTACTACTTACTTATTACTTTATAATATGCTAATTTGTACTCTTCTAATGCTGCAAGATGCTAGTCTTCGATAGGCTAGGCCTTCCCCTCTATTCTGGCATTTCTGCAGTTTAGTCCACAGATACAGCCCCCTTCCCTTTGATACCGATGCATACTTAGCATAGATCTGATGTAAGTCTTGCGAGTACTTTGGATGAGTACTCACGATTGCTTTGCAACCTTTTTCCCCCTACCTGATTGCTGCGATCAGAGGACGGAACCCCGGAGCCAGCTGACCCCGTCGACGACTACTACCACCCCGACGGAGGCTACTACTACATGGAGACCGCCGACCAGGAGTTGTTCGGAGGCTCCCAGGCAGGAGGCCTACGCCTTTTCGATCTAGATGTCGTTGTTTTGCTCAGCCTTCTTAAGGCAACCTTTGTCTAATTATGTCTGTACTCAGATACTGATGCTTCCGCTGACTCTTGTGTATTCGAGCCCTCGAGGCCCCTGGCTTGTAATATAAAGCTTGTATTATTTTATTTTGTGTCTAGAGTTGTGTTGTGATATCTTCCCGTGAGTCTCTAGGCTTGATCGTGTGCATTGCGTGTATGATTAGTGCACGATTGAGTCGGGGGCGTCACAAGTTGGTATCAGAGCCGACTGCCTGTAGGAAGCCCCTTTCCAACTCCTTGGCCGAAGTTGAGTCTAGTCTTTGAAAAACTATTTTACCAAAATTGTTGTGTGGCTTACGGGCCCACATCGCCAATGGATGGGATTAGGATCTTTTATTCCTCTTCTTTACTCTGGGACTCTGATCTCTCTTCTATTCAGGTTAAAGATTTTGCTAACTCTAACATTAGGTTCTCGAGTTCACATCCACCCGGAGAGCTGTTTTATCTGCAACTATTCCTTTGAATGTATGATGTACGATTCACACACTGTCATTTGACATCATTGACCTCCTTGTTTCAGATGCGTCCCACAACGCAGCTCGTACGCCAGACTATGGCTATTGATGCGACTGGATTCCCTACTGTTCTGGTTGACCTCTTGACCAGGCTGGGATATCACTGGTACCCCGACTACACTGTTTACGAGGACTACCGCGAGTTCAACCGGGAGCAGTACTGCACTGTGGTTCGAATCTTCGATCGGCGGGATAACTCCATCACTGAGTTGCACACCTTTCATGGTGTTGGAGTGACTGTTGCATGGCAGTCCATGATGCTCCCTATGTTGCTATTGCTCATCTCCGTGGAGAGCACCTTCACTTGGGTGAGTCTGGATTCCGCTACATCACGTATGCCTCCGCTGGGGATGAGAGTGGATACTACACTGCTGTCTGTACCCCTTACGTGCGACGTCGTTATGACCCACAGGTATTGGTCTAGTACACTGAGGCTCTGGATCGCACTGCCCGAGCTCTTGCTGTCGAGTTGTACGCCACTCATGCTCGTCTTTACGACGCTCTGACACAGTTGCTGCCAGCAGTCAGTGCAGGGATGCAATCTGAGTACATCCTTTACCCGCGCAGAACAGAGATGCCACCAGGTCTTGAGTGGCCTGCTGTTGGAGGTTCTACCCCTCCACGTGGTCCTCTTCTTCCAGTTCGGGACCAGGTTCTGCATCAGAGTGTTCACAGAGCGCAGGATCCTCGTGTCGAGGGCACCCTGCGTCGTCACTTGTAGTTGCCTGGCTTCAGTGGTTTTCTCCGACGTTGATGTAGCTATCTCTATGTCCCATTGTTGTATCCTTCCACCACGTGCCTCCGTGCCGCCTAGTGTGTCTAGCTTTCCTTTTCGTTCTTGTAATGCTGGCTTGTAACCGACTCTATGTATGGATTTGTATGTCATGTTTGACTGTTGTGATGTATCTATTGCACTTCCCTTAATGTGCATGTTACTTCATGAATGATTCCATACTTCTGCAATTGCTCATTGCTAAACTACCCCCTGTTAATTTTTGGCAGAATGGTTAGACCCGCAGGTCGTGGCCGTGGTGCCAACAATCCACCACCGCCTGACTATATGGCTGGAATGATGCAACAATTTGAGCTGAACCGTCAATTCATGCAAGGGATAATGGATCAGCTTTCACGTCCGAACATGAACCAGCAGCCAGCCCCAATAACCTTGCAAGACTTCGTGCGCCTCAACCCGACTGTCTTCCGCAACTTAGTTCAGCCGCCTGATGCTGATGACTGGCTCCGTGACATCACATATGAGATGGAGTCGGCTAATGTTGCCCCCGTCAGCTATGTCACTTTTACGTCCTACTTCCTGAAGGGTCCCGCAGCTCAATGGTGGGATAGTCACAGGCATACCCTCCCTGTTGGAACCATCATTTCTTGGCTGGAGTTTCAAGCTACTTTCCGTGCCCGCTACATTCCTCAAGGAGTCATGGACCGGAAGAAACGTGAGTTCCGCAACCTCGCTCAGGGCAGCAAGACTTTGGATGTCTACCAGTGGGAGTTTCTTGAATTATCCCGCTATGCTGAAGAAGATATCGCTACTGATGCCCGTAGACAGGAGAAGTTCCGTGAAGGGCTCAACCCTGATATTAAGCTCGCGCTCCTTATACAAGACTTCGCTGACTTCACCACCTTGGTGAACAAGGCCATTGAGGTTGAGACTGGTCTGAAGGAACACAAGGATGCCATCAAGCGCACCCGTGACGTTGGCTCATCTTCGGGCTTGTCATTGCAGAAACGTCGTATTTGGATTCCTCACAGCATGTATCGCCCAGCTGCACCTGCTCCAAGGCCGTCTTATGTTGCGCCTCGTCTGCCTCCTCCACCTCCGAGGCAGCCAAGACCTCAAGCTCCACTACTTCGAGCTCCTGCTCCCCGTCCCAATGACGGGCTCTGCTTCAAGTGTGGCCGTCCAGGTCACCGTGCCAGAGAATGCTCTCAGGATCAGAATCAGCTTGTGCTTCCGTCAGCTGGCCGTGGAAATGGCCGTGGTAACAATCAGCCCCGCAACAACAATGCCAGGCCTTCTTATGGTCGTGGTCAAGCATACCATGTTGATCTGAATGGAGCTCAAGATCAACCTGCTACTGTGATGGGTACTCTTGTCGTTAATTCAATACCAGCTTCTGTTTTATTTGATTCAGGAGCATCATATTCAGTCATTTCTAAAGAGTTTGCATTCAGGCATGGTATATCACGTGAAGAAATGCACTCCCCATTAATTGTTAGTACCCTGGGATCCCATTGTCATGTCTCCATGATAAGCCATAATGTTCCCATTGAGATCGGAGGTCTAGAATTTCTTGCCTCACTCATCACCCTCAAGTCTTCCAACATCGATGTCATACTAGGAATGTATTGGTTGAAAGCGCATATTGCTTCAATCGATTGTGCCACTAAAACCGTCCAACTCCTGCACCCTTCGGATGAGATAGTGAACTACTCTGCTCGAATTATTCGAAATGCCAAAACCCAGATTTATACTTTGAATGCGTTGAACGCTTCTCCTCTTGAGGGAATCGAAAACGTTCCAGTCGTTCGCGACTTCCAAGATGTCTTTCAAGAAGAACTTCCAGGAGTTCCCCCTGTTAGAATTGTCGAATTTGTCATCGACTTAAAACCAGGCACCACTCCTATTGCAAAGCGTCCCTACAAGATGCCGCCGCATGAACTCCTTGAACTTAAGGAGGAAATCGACAAATCACTTCGTAAGGGTTTCATTCGTCCAAGTTCCTCTGCTTGGGGAGCACCTTCCCTCTTTGTTAAGAAGAAGGATGGTACGAACCGGTTGGTTCAAGATTACCGACCTATCAACCAGGCAACAATTCAGAACAAATATCCGCTTCCTCGGATCAACGATCTGTATGATCAACTAGTTGGTTCATCAGTATTCTCTAAACTCGACTTGAGGTTGGGTTACCATCAGATCCGAGTCCGCGAAGAGGATATTTCGAAGACCGCTTTCGTTACTCTCTATGGTTCATACAAGTACACCATTATGTCTTTCGGCTTAACCAATGCTCCAGCAACGTTCTCTCGATTGATGAACTATATCTTCATGGAATACCTCGACAAGTTTGTCGTTGTTTATCTGGATGATATCCTTGTATATTCCAAGAATAAAGAAGAACATGCTGAACATCTTCGTCTTGTACTGGAAAAGCTTCGAGAGAATCAGCTATATGCCAAATATTCCAAGTGTGAATTCTGGTTATCCGGAGTGACCTATCTTGGTCATGTGATTTCCAAGGATGGTATTGCTGTTAATCCAGAACGAGTTCAGGCTATTCTTGACTGGACTCCTCCGAAGAATGTCAAGCAAGTCAGAAGTTTTCTCGGACTCGCAAGCTATTGCCGCCGTTTTGTCGAGAACTTTTCCAAGATTGCTAAGCCTCTGACCAATCTGCCTCACAAAGGCGTTAAGTTTGAGTGGACAGAAAAATGTCAGGAAAGTTTCCAAACACTCAAGGACAAGTTGACATCTTCCCCAGTGCTTGCTCCTCCAGATTCTCGCAAGGACTTTGTGATTTATTGTGACGCATCCCATCAAGGATTAGGTTGTGTCCTAATGCAAGAATGCAAAGTGATTGCTTATGCCTGACGACAGTTACGTCCTCATGAAGAGAACTACCCAGTTCATGATCTCGAACTTGCTGCAGTTATTTATGCACTGAAGTTATGGCGACTTACCTTTTTGGTAATCGGTGCGAGATCTACACGGATCATCAAAGTCTGAAGTATGTGTTTACTCAGCCGGATCTGAATCTCTGTCAACAAAGATGGATGGAGGCTATTACAGACTATGACTGCGGTATTTCATATACCCCTGGTAAGGCTAATGTTATGGCCGATGCTTTGAGCCGCAAGTCTTATTGCAACAACCTCATGGTTCAGCAAGCTCAACCCCTTCTTTATGAGGAACTTCGCAAGATGAACCTCCACATTGTTCCACATGGTTCTCTCAATACCCTTGTCTTGGAACCAACTCTCAAGCAATCTATCAAGATTGCGCAGAGGAATGACACTGAAGTTGACCAGATTAAGCGTGATCTTGCCTCTGGTAAGGCCTCAGATTTCTCGCTTGATAAGGATGGAGCTTTGTTCTTCAAAGATCGCCTTGTGGTACCCCAGTTCGACGATATGACAGGGAAAGTTATGAAAGAAGCACATGACACACCTCTGTCTATTCATCCGGGTAGTACCAAGATGTACCAAGACATTCGTCAGATGTACTGGTGCTCTAATATGAAGCAAGACATTGCTAGATATGTTGCTGAATGTGACGTTTGCCATCGCGTCAAAGCAGAACATCAAAAACCTGCTGGACTCCTGCAACCGCTTCCTATCCCTGAATGGAAATGGGACAAGGTTCAGATGGATCTTATCACTGGCCTTCCCAGATCCCAGAAAGGTCACGATGCTATTCTTGTTGTTGTTGACCAATTCTAAAAAGTTGCACACTTTCTGCCAGTCAAGGAGACGATCACTGCTAGTCAGTTAGCAGACTTGTATATCTCCAGAATTGTGACACTCCACGGTATTCCAAAGGAGATCAGTTCAGACCGTGGTAGCCTCTTCACCTCAAAGTTCTGGGAAAGTTTCCAAGAAGCTATGGGAACTCATATAACCTGGAGCACAACTTATAACCCCCAGTCCCAAGGTCAAGTTGAATGAGTTAACCAAGTGCTTGAAGATATGCTACGTGCTTGTGTCATCCCATTTGGCAAGAAGTGGGAAGAATCTCTCCCGTATGCTAAATTCTCGTACAACAACAGCTATCAAGCTAGTTTGAAGATGGCACCCTTCGAAGTACTATATGGACGTAAGTGTCGAACCCCTCTGAATTGGTCAAAAACTGGGGAACGGCCACTCATTGGTCCGGATATTATCCAACAAGCTGAAGAGCAAGTCCGAATTGTCCGGGAAAATCCCAAGGCGACCCAGTCCCGCCAGAAGAGCAACTATGATCGTAAACACTGGGGATCGATCTATCAACCTGGTGAACAAGCTTATCTGCGTGTCACTCCTATGAAGGGCACTGATCATTTTGGAATCAAGGGCAAGTTAGCTCCTCGCTACATTGGACCCTTCCGCATTCTCGCCAGACGTGGATATGTGGCTTATAAATTGGAATTGCCACCGCAGTTTTCTCACATCCACGATGTCTTCCATGTATCGCAACTTCCTCGTTGCTTCAAGGATCCGCACCGTGCAGTGGATCATGAGATGCTCGAATTGCAAGATGATCTATCTTATAAAGAGCATCCGATCCGTATTTTGGATCAAGCTGAACATCGGACCCATCAGAAGGCAACCAAGTTCCTTAAAGTGCAGTGGTCGAATCACACTGAAGATGAAGCCACTTGGGAACGCGAGGATCGTCTTCGCGAAGAATACCCCGATTTTTTTCCTTCTACCTCTTGAATTCTCGGGACGAGAATTTCTTTTAGAGGAGGAGAATTGTAACACCCCTATGTAATGAGCTACAGTGATCCACATGATTATGCTTAATCACTTTGGTTTGCAATGCTTGCTGACCTTTGGAATCATATGTCATTTCAAATTCCACCACTGAAATCAAATTCAAATTTCAAGTGAAATTTGAAGTTGCACAAAAGTTGCTGCAAAATAGTTCATCATTTAGCAAATATTCCATAACAATTATTTGTTAAGGAAAACAACATCACTTATTTGCTTAAATGGGCTATATCAATTAAAACAGTGCCAAATCAGCATTTTTAAATGCTTTTCCATTTATGAAAAATCCAATTCAATTCAAACTTCTCCCAAACTTTTTGTGCCAGTGCCGAATATTGCAATGTAAATATGTGGACAAGTTCCATATTTTGCAAAAGTCATTTGACGGCATAAAAAATGTAAAACTGTTTCTGAAAAAGAAAAAGCAGAAAAACAGAAAAAGAAAAGAGAAAGGCCAGTGTGCACTAGGCCTTAGTGCACAGTGCCTGGCCCAGCCCGCACGGTCGTCGTCCATCTCGCCTCCGTGTCGCCCTGTCTGTGGCCGCGCGCGCGCTCGCCGGCCAAACGTTGACACGGCGACGCTACAGCACCGCCGAGGGGATAAGAGGGAGCCCCTCGGCCTCGTCGACACCCTTATCCATTCCTCCCTCTCTCTCCATTGCTCTCTCCCTCGCTTCCTGACGAACCTGAGCGCTGCCGTCGCCATGGGCGCGCCATTCTCGTAGCCACCGCCGTCGCCTCGCCTCACCACCATGTCCACAAGGCTCGCCGTCGACCGCTACGCCCTCTGGTGCCGTCCATTGGAGCTCGGAGCCACTGCATCGCCGCCACGCCCTCTTCTTCCTCCTCGGATCGCTGGAGCTCTACCGCTTCGATTCACCGCCGTCTGCAGCTACTAAACCCCCGCCGGCCACCATGTGCCTCCCGGTGAGCTCCGCTCGTCTTTCCCCTCTTTTTAGCCTCGCGCACGTCCTCTAAGCCCCGCCGCCATAGTTGCCGGAGCTCAGCTCCGCCGCGATACTCCCAGCCGTCGCTGCCGTCGTTGTCGTGGCCACCTGAGCACATGAACGTGCTCAGGGCACTCCTGTGGTGCGGCCAGCACCGCCCATTCGCCCGCGCAAGAGCCGTAGCGCCGGATTCGTCGAGCACCCGAACGCGCCGCCGCCTGCCGTTGTTGCTCTGGTTAACTCCAGCCTCCGCCACCGCCACCAAACGACGCGACGTTGAATGCCCGTTCGAACGCGCCCTCGTGCGCTCCAAATGGTGCCCTGTGGGCGAAACCCAACGCCGACCCATGCCCACCGCCGCGTTTCGACGTCGCCGGCGGCTAAACACCGGTGGTCCGACGTGGCGCCGCCCTGGGGCCCACCCTGGGTCACTACCAGTGGGCCCCGTGGGCCCCGTTGACTGCGTTGACCCAGTCAACGTGCTGACCGGGCAGCGCCAGTCTATGACATGTGGACCCCACACGCTAATTAAACTATTTATGTAAATAAAATTAATCTGTTAATTAGTATGACACTGACAAGTGGGTCCCACTAGCTAATTAGTTTAATTAGTTAAATTAAACCTCTGTTAAGTAGCTCAGTCACTGACGTGTGGGCCCCCCTGGTCAGTTTGACAAGTCAACTGTTGACTGTTGAATGATGACTCAGCAGTCAACTGGGCCCCACTGTCAGCCTCTCTGTGCACAGCTGGGTGGACTGCACCGGGTGCACCTAGCAATTTCCCATTTAATTTCGAATTAATAATTAATCCAGTAATTCCAGAAATTCAATAAAACTTTGGAAATTCATAGAAAATAAACCGTAACTCGGATGAAAATAATTTATATATGAAAAACGTTCAGAAAAATGAGACGAATCCGTTGGTGCCCTCCATGTAGCTATCACATGCCTCTAACACTGTAAACATGGAACCTTCCCCTCCGGATCGCCTGTCCGATAATTGCCTAAAGCCGGGAAAATATTCCCAGATATTTTTCCGTTCTGTCTGTAATGTGTAGCACTGCGTTAGGTCACCCCTAGCACAGCATATTGCCATGTCATGCATTGTGCTGCATTTGTTTGCTTTATATTTATTGTTTCTTCCCCCTCTTCTCTCCGGTAGACTCCGAGACTGACGCTGCTCCCGAGTACGACTACGCTCCTGACGTCCAGCCCCTCTCAGCAGAGCTTCCAGGCAAGCAAAACCCCCTTAATCATTCCTATATCGCCCATTCTTTCTCTCTCATGCTTGCATTAGATTTTGCTACTGTTGTTCGGTAACTCCTATTCTGATGCATAACCTGATTTTGTAACCTGTTGTTGATACTTTACCTGTTGACCTATATGTTTAGTATAGGTTGGTTAGTGATCCATCAGTGGCCCCGCACCCTTGTCCGTGTTGACATGCTTTGCTACCGGATGACTCGATCAATGTGATCGATGTGCATAGACCGACACATCACCGCACACCCCCTTAGTTGTACGACTCTGCAGAGCTACTATGAGTGTCGAGGGTGATACCTCTTACCTCACTTCTAATGATATCTCTGTAGTGGAGTTAATCGGCTGTGGATTACAGAGGGTGATTCCTCGCTCTCCACTCCCGATGATGACTCTGTCGTGCAACACCTCAAGTGTGAACCCATCGAGGGTGATTCCTCCAAGTTCCCCTTGACGGTTACATCGAGTAGGAATCCAATGAGGGTGCTTCCTCGGATTCCCCATTGATGTTATCCACACACGGATAACCCTATCTTTACTTCAGTTCCTTGTTGAAGTCAGGTCGACCCCGAGGGGTACCCGCGAGAGATGTGAAGTCGGGTTGACCGTGAGGGTACCTGCGAGATAATTACGTGGCACGGCCGGGCAGGCAGACCGCCCCAGGAGAGGGATGGGCCTGTGTCGGGCCCATGGAACCCGGGGTATCCAGGCCCGTCTGCCTTTGGCCCAGGGCGCAACGCCTAGCATGGGCCCAGCGGGCCGTCACCACCGAGCATCTCACCAAGACCCCTCATGAGGCCCTGGCCTCCTGGGGCCCCCTCCTCAGGAAGTGGCGAGTAATCCTCAGCACCACCATCAACGGCCTCGCGAGGCCCTCTCACGAGGCGGCTTCCCGAAGTGACCTCGCGAGGCAGCTTCCCGAGGTGGCCTCCCGAGGCCCCCTCCCGCAGGCGCTCGAGATGAAGGCCGTTCGGCGTGCCGCGCGGTCCGGAGCCCATCACGTGGGTGACGCGCGCGGCGACGAGCAGCAGCAGAGGCCGCGCTAGCAGGCGCAGATGAAGATGGTTTCCTCTTTCATGTTAAGGGAGCAGGGCCAGCTATCTACTCTCCAAAGCAACCCCAAAGGTTGCCCGATCGGCGAAGGAAGACCAAGACGACGAGCGCGCAGGGCGGAGGTCATCACCGAGCCCACCGGCGCGTCATGGATCATGCTTTGGCAGGCGAAGACCACCTTTAGTCAGGATAGCCTAAGCGCCTGTCCCCTTTCAAAATCGCCAAGTGTGGCAACCCTTCCCGCCTAAGTTTTGAGGGGGAAGACGACCAAGGCCGATATAAAAGGACAGTGCTGCCATAGTAGGAAGGACTCTCTTCGGACCAGTCTTCCTCCTCCTCCACCTTGTACGCAAGAACTCTCTTGCCCATTGCAATCCAAAACACAAGCAGGAGTAGGGTCTTACACCACAAGGTGGCCCGAACCTGGGTAAACCGCTGAGTCCTCGCCCCGTCCCTCGCTAGCGCGCTCTCGCCGTAGCTTAGCCGTGGTAGGAGACGAAGCCGTAGAATGAGCTCACCCCAGTGTTCGAACCTTTGGGTCCCCGGAGCCCAACTTCCGACATTTGGCGCGGAAGGTAGGGGTGTGCTACCGTTCTTCTGCTATGCCCTCAGCTCCACCAACCCCATGGCCGACGCACGTCGCGAGCGCGCTGAGCGCAGGGCTGGCCGCATGGCTCAGACAGAGCCGGTGGCCCGCGGCAATCGCCGCCGCCCCGAAGCGGAGGCTACTGCCGCCACCGACCCTGCTGCCCGCGAGCAGCAGGACTCCTCCCTGCACCCCTCCGTGAGGGCGGACGGCCGCACCGCCACGGCCTCCTCCCTCGCCAACCGTGGGCCGCCGAACCCGCAGGCCGTGCTGCTCATGTCGTGTGAGCTGCTCCGCTACCGTCCGGATGACGCCGGCTACGACGCCTGGCTTGGCCGCATCACCGAGCTCGTCAACGTTGCCGGGGACGCTCCAGCGCCTTCTCACTCGCTCCGCCCTCTGCCTTCTCGGGCTGGGGACCTAGCGCACGACGCTCCCCCGCCGCCTCCTCTGTGTGACGAGCGCGCCGGGCCCCAGCGCAGCGCGCGGGCTCGTGAGCCGTCCCACGGTGCATCCTCGCCAGACCGAGATGAAGCCAGCTGCCAGATCATCCGCCGCGCGCCCCCCGACGCGCGAGTGCTCCTCGAGCGGCAGCGCCAGCGCCAGGACCAGGCCGTTCAGGACGTTGCAGCGGCCGGGCATCAAAACCGCGCCGCCCTCGCTGGCGGCGTCCCCTCGAGCGGCGTGGGCTTCCACGCCTTCACCCGTGAGCTGCGTCGCGTGGTCTGGCCCACGAAGTTCAAGCCTGAGCTGCCTCCACACTACGACGGCACCCCCAACCCCACGGAGTTCCTCCAGCTCTATGCGCTGAGCGTCGAGGCAGCGAACGGCGACGACAAGGTCATGGCGAACTGGTTCCCCATGGCCCTCAAGGACGGCCCGCGCTGCTGGCTCATGAACCTCCCCGAGGCTTCCATCTCATCGTGGGCCAAGCTCTGCAGCCAGTTCATCGCCAACTTCAAGGGCACACAGGACCGCTCCCTCACCATCAACGACCTGCGGCGTGTTCGGCAGCGCCCAGACGAGACCCTCCGCAAGTACATCCAGCGCTTCAGTCAGGTGCGCAACAAGATCCCGCGCGCCTCCGACGCGGCCGTCATCTCTGCGTTCTCCACCGGCGTCACAGACGTCAAGATGCGCGAGAAGCTGGCCATCAACGGTGAGCTCGACTCCGTGCTCGAGCTGCTTGACCTCGCTGACAAGTGCGCCAAGGCTGAAGAAGGCCGCCTCTTCGTCCACAACGACCCCGATGCGGCGCTCGCCGCCGCCAAGGCCAAGAGCAAGGACGTCAAGCACAAGGGCCCTGCCGTGCTTGCGGCGGAGCCCGAGCAGAAGCGCGGCCGCGACCTCGACGAGTCCAGAAAGGACAACCGGCCACTCTGCACTTTTCACAACGTCCGCTCCCACAGCACCGAAGACTGTCAGGAGCTCAAGCTGCTCCCCGACGAGCGCTAGAGCCGCCGGGACGACCGCAACGGCCACGGCGCCGGCCGCGGAGGTGGCCGCAACGGCAACCGCTGGGATAGCCGTAGCAGTAATGGCAGCTACCGCCAGGGCTGGCGCGACCAGCCTCGTGAGGCCGTCTGGCGCGACCAGCCTCGTGAGGTGAATCCTCAGGCCAATGCCGCTCTCCCGCCGCTGCCGCCGCAACCCCGGAGGGACGATGCCAACCGGCCTAACGAGGGCGCTGGGGGCTACCAGGAGCCTCGCGCGGTCGCCTGCATCCTTGGCGGGCCCCAAGCCCCCGCGTCTATCCGCCACTTCAAGCAACTCTCTCGCGAGGTGTACGCCGCCCTCCCGAGGCCTGAGGTCGCGCGGCTGTGGCACCCCGGCTCAGAGAACCGGTTTACCAGTGTTTCCAACCTAGAGATCATGTCTTCTGGAAACACACAACAACTTGGAACAGAACAGAACAGAACTTTATTAAAATATCTCGAGTACAAGCTCGTAATTTACATGATAGCGAGGCCAGAAGCACTGCACGTGCTATGACAATATCTACATTATTTATGGAACATGACAGGGCCTCGATACTACTGCTAGAACTACGGCGTAGCGGAACATAGCGCGGGGAACTCCATCCACAGGGACACTGCTATGGACACGGCCTAGTTAGCGTAGCACGAACCATCGGGACCTCCGTCCTCGGCTTCTCCTGCATCTCGCATGATACGCCAGGTGAGTACTTGGAATGTACTCGCAAGCTCATGGCAACCAAAACAATACAGCAAACAATAGCATGGCAAATAACAAGTTAAGTGATTAGGTGGCTCACTTACTAGTACCCAGTACCAACTTACTCTCATCTGGGTTGTCCCACAACCCTCGGAATGCTCACAATCCACAGAGCACTTCCTAACATAGGACAAGTTCTTCCATCATTAATAACATTAACACGGTTGACCATCCTAGAGAGGCCTAAACGGACTGTCCAATACCGTGGACTCGGCTATTCGAATAGGTTTTACACTCTGCAGAGGTTGCGCACTTTACCCACACCATGGAGTACCTGGCCTCGTGATCCCATTCGGGTGGACCGGTGGTGCTCCAACAAAACCTGCCTGACCCGTGACCCCTCTATCGTACCACCAACAATCATACCCTCCCAGGGTCATGTCCTGGGTGGCCCCTGTGTCACCCCGTGACACCTACCACTGTCGTGGCCACTAACTGTCCCAAACGGGGAAGCCGGCAAAATAACTTAACTGGGCTCACAGGATTATAGTCGTCTACCTGATCAGGGCAGCACGCACGCATAACCCTCCCTAGTTTGGTGGTACCAATAAAAGAGCACAAAGACAGACCAAGTCAAGGCCGTCCCATACCGGCAAATGTGGCTGCACCGAAAAGTCCGGGTAGGTGGCTCTTGATCAACCAACTAAGTTTAGTGTTGTCAAGAATTTAACCAGTATGGGTATTTAATTGCAAGTAAATTAACATGGTAGTATCTAGGCATCGAAATAATTTACTAAAAATTATCACGTATTAAAATAATGCATGAAATTCAACTAAATAACCAACACTATTGAAATGCTTCATGCAATGGATGAAATGGCTTGCCTTGCTCTGTTGGGTTGTCCACAAACTGCTGGGCTTCAAATCCAAAAGTATTTCCCTCTGAAAATATTTTTAAAATGCAATTGCAAATGTCACATACTACTGTTCTGTTCACCAGAAATTCTATGAGCAAGATAAAAATACCAAAATTTGCCAGAAAATAGAGGATCTCAAGACAAACCAGATGCAAAAAGAATCAATTGATTTGGACTTATGGTTTAAAAGTTATGGCTGGTCAAAGTTTCTGGTCAACTCTGGAATTAAACAGAAAATAGAAAAACTGACAGGGGGCCACGTCGAAGGCGTAAACCGCCCGGGCGTCTCCACTTACCGCTTCGGTAAGCTGCTGACGAGCGGGCCCCAGCGTCAGATTTAAAACGGGGGAGGAGGGAAACAGAGAGAGAGCGGGACTCCGGCGACACTCGCCGGCGATGCGGACGGCGGCGAGGTCCATCAACTGCGGGAATCGATCGGGCGCTTCGAGATGAACACGCACGTACCCGAGGATTGGCGAACGGTAGCCGAACGACGTCGTCCCCTTCCTCTCCGGCGGCGGCAGCTCTCGGGGGTCGTCGGAGACGGCGGTTCCGGCAGCAATTCGACCGGGCAAGGGCTTGGGCAGGGGCAGTGGAGCGAGGTGAACTCGCGGGTGCAGTCGGTGGAGCTCGGGGAGGAGCGAGTCGGCGGGGAGGCAGAGCTCGGGTGACGGCGGTGCTCCGGCGAGATGCGAGGCCAGAGGGCCTCTCGGTCGTGGCTCGGTGCTTGGGGGCTCAATAGAAGGGTGGAGAAGTGGGGTGAGGAGCTCGGGAGAGGCCGGGGAGGGCTATTTATAGGAGGAGGCGAGCTCGGGCGAGCTCTCTGGAAGCGGCGGGTTCCGGGACACGTCGCCGGCGCGAGGACGATGCGTTGCCTGGCTGGGAGCGGCGACGGGACGGAGGAGGGCAGGAGGAGTAATGGCGTGCAGTGGTGGCTAGCGGGAGGAAGACGACGACGGCAAAGCCACTGTGGCCGCACGGGCGCCACAGTGCCCGGATGCCGTGGCGGCCGCCGAGGCTGATTCCGGCGAGGGGAAGAGCCCAGAACGACCAGGTGGAGGAAGGAGAGGATGTTGGTGCACGGAGACAAGCTGCTGCGGCGCGAGGCAGTCGGACGCGACTCCACAGACACGGGCGCGGTGCAGAGCGCGTGCAATGGCATGCCATTGTCGTGCTCACCATGGGAGTTGATGTCTGCAGGCCGTCCAAGTCCAGCGCACCATGTCTAGGGTGTTCTCCTTTGGTCATTTAGCTCCTCTGTGCACTTGGTTTGGCTAGATACAGACTGAGTTGAAGTGTAGCTTCAGCTACAATTTCTGACAGAGAACTTGAGAGGGATCTAGAGGAGAGGTGAGCTAGAGATGGAGCCAATGGAGATGTCTGGGATGATCCATCTTGGAAGGACTCCAATTTGACCAAGTTTGAAAGGATTTTATCAAGAATTGAATATAGTTCATGTACAAATGCTGTACTGAACAAGAAACCTAGATGAGCTTCTAGCACTCATCTGGTTGACCTGCTGGAGCTGAATTTTGGTGTGGCAAGGTTATTTGGTGAGGAGAAGATGCCATAAAAATTTCAGCTCAATTGGATACCTCTAGCTGGTACTTCTTTACAGAGGTGCCAATTGGACAGAAACTTGGCAGAATATTGGTGATGAAAATTTGTACTGGACAAGATGATATTTTTGGATATTGTGGAAAGATAGGTTCCCTAATATCTCAGGGAATTTTCTGGGAATTAACTGAGTTGGGAAAATATGAGCTCCTTCACAAATGACCAGTACTGTCCAGAGAGCAAATGGAGTTTTCTGGACTAAAATTTGTACTGGACCATGAAATGTTTTTGAAGAATGTGGGATTAGATGATGTCAAGAAAGTCTGGGATTAATTTGGAATTTTTCTGATCACCAGAACTATAGGTTTCTTTGTAACCCATAGTGATGACAGGTTTTCCCAAAGGAAGAAAATGAATATTTGGGAAAGATGAAGAATTGGAAAATTGATCCAGATGGTGAGTGACAAGGTTTTGGCAAGATACTGAGGGCTCTGGATCACTGAGAGGAATTCATAAGTCCAAAGTCAATTGAAAAGGTTCAAAATCCATCCAAATTGCAAAGAAAGCCAGAAAGGTTTCGAAAAGAAAAAGTTGCCAAAAACCAGGGTGTCACAAACCTACCCCCCTTAGAATGAATCTCGTCCTCGAGATTCGGTTGCTCAGGGAACAAGTGTGGATAGGTCGATCTCAGAAAATCTTCTCTTTCCCAGGTAGCCTCTTCCTCAGTATGGTGATCCCACAATACCTTGTAAAACCTAATTGTCTTACTCCTGGTAGTTCTTTCCATCTCATCCAATATTCTGACAAGTCTTTCCTCGTAGGTCAAATCTTTAGTCAATTCCAGCTCACTCTTATCTGCTTGTTTGATCGGGGGTGCAATGCACTTCCTCAACTGAGATATGTGGAAGACGTCGTGAACGTCTGACAACTCTGGTGGTAACTCTAGCTGATATGCCACTCTGCCTCTTCTCGCCATGACTGGAAAGGGACCGATATATCTCGGTGCAAGCTTTCCTCGGGTGTGAAACCTCATTATTCCTTTCATGGGGGTAACTCGGAGATAGGCATAGTCTCCGGGCTCAAAAGTTACTTCCCGATGCTTCAGGTCATAGTAGCTCTTTTGTCGGGACTTGGCTGCTCGAAGACGTTCCTGAATATCCTTGACTTGTTTTTCAGCCTCGAGCATCAAATCTGTGCCGAAGATACGGCTGTCTCCTGTTTGGGACCAATTTAAAGGAGTGCGGCATTTCCGTCCGTACAGAGCTTCAAACGGTGACATCTTGAGACTTGACTGATAACTGTTATTGTAGGAGAATTCTGCATAAGGTAGACTATCCTCCCATTTGGGTCCATGGGCGAGAGCACAGGACCGAAGCATATCTTCCACTATCTGATTCACACGTTCAGTCTGCCCATCTGTCTGTGGTTGATATGCCGTACTATGCTTTAGCACTGTTCCCAGGGCTTGGTGCAGTCGTAGCCAAAATGCTGAAGTGAATAAGGAACCTCTATCTGACGTGATAGACTTGGGTACTCCATGAAGGCTGACTATCCGGGACATATAGAGCTGTGCGAGCTGATTCGCGTTGAAAGTGGTCTTTACCGGAAGGAAGTGAGCCACTTTCGTAAGTATATCCACGATGACCCAGATAGCATCATGGCCTCTTGTGGACTTGGGTAATCCAACAATGAAGTCCATGCATATGTCATCCCATTTTCACTGGGGAACTGGTAAGGGTTGCAGTAGTCCAGCGGGTTTCTGATGTTCAGCCTTGACTCTGTTGCAGATGTCACAACAGGCGACATAGTATGCAATGTCCCTTCGCATTCCTGGCCACCAAAAGGTTTCTCGCAAATCCTGATACATTTTTGTTCCTCCCGGATGGATAGAGTAGGCAGATTCATGTGCCTCTCTGAGTATTTGCTATCTCAAATTTTTTTGGTCAGGCACACATATTCGGTTCTCAAACCATAAGGTGCCTTGGTCATCAGTACGAAAGGACTTGGCTTTTCCTAGCGGAATATTCTCCTTGATCTCTTGTATTTCTTGGTCTGATTTTTGGGCTGCTTTAATTTCCTCCATCAGTGTTGGAGTAATTTCCATTGTATCCGGGCTAGTTGGGCCGCATAACACCATATTCAGCTTAGCAAACTCTTCCTGCAGCCTCGGATGCATTCCCTTCATTAGTGCATTTAGGGTACCTTGCTTTCTGCTGAGGGCATCGGCGACCACATTGGCTTTTCCCGGATGATAGTTTATCCCAAGGTCACAGTCTTTGACCAGTTCAAGCCATCTTCTCTGCCTGAGATTCAGGCCAAGTTGGGTGAAAATGTACTTGAGACTCTTGTGGTCCGTGTATATTTCACATCGCTGCCCAATGAGATAATGCCTCCAAATCTTTAATGCATGAACCACGGCTGCCAATTCCAAATCATGAGTGGGATAGTTCTCTTCATGAGATCGTAGCTACCTGGATGCATATGCTACAACCTATCCTTCTTGCATTAGGACGCAGCCGATTCCTCGTCTGGAAGCATCGCAATATATGTCAAAGCTGTTGTGAATGTCTGGAAGAACTAAGAGAGGAGCTGTAGTTAGCCTCGTCTTTAATTCCATGAAGCTGCTGTCACATTCTTCCGTCCAGGTAAATTTATGTTTCTTTTTCAACAGTTCTGTCAATGGCTTGGCTATTTTTGAGAAGCCTTCGATGAAGCGACGGTAGTAGCCTGCCAATCCCAGAAAGCTGCGGACTTCCATTACTGTGGCTGGGGTTTTCCAGTTTAATACATCAGTCACTTTGCTGGGGTCGACGGCCACACCTTGTTCTGACAGAATGTGTCCCAGAAATCCCACCTCTTTTAGCCAAAATTTGCATTTACTGAATTTGGCATACAAGCGATGGGTCCTTAGTCTTTCCAGGACAGTACGGAGGTGTTGGGTGTGCTCTTCTTCATCTTTGGAGTAGATGAGAATATCATCGATGAATACTACCACAAATTTGTCGAAGAGGTCCATAAAGACTTTATTCATCATGCTCATGAAATATGCCGGAGCATTTGTCAGCCCGAATGACATGACTGTAAACTCATACAGACCATATCTGGTAGTGAAGGCTGTCTTGGGGATATCCTCTTTCCTGATTTTTAACTGATGATACCCCGTTCGGAGGTCAATCTTGGAAAATACCCGGGCTCCGTTCAACTGGTCGAACAAGTCATCAATGCGAGGGAGCGGATATTTATTTTTGATGGTGACCTCATTCAGTTGGCGATAGTCTACGCACATTCGTAGGCTGCCATCCTTCTTTTTAACAAACAGCACGGGTGATCCCCACGGTGAAGTGCTTGGGCGAATATACCCTTTCTGTAATAATTCATCTAGATGTTTCTTCAATTCCACCAGATCTGGGGAAGGCATGCGGTAGTACTTCTTGTAGATTGGAACAGTTCCGGGAACAACCTCAATAGTGAACTCTAGTTCCTGATCAGGTGGCATTCCTGGTATCTCTTTCGGAAATACGTCCGGAAATTCACTGACTACCGGAATCAGGCTTATGTCTGTAGCTGTGGCTTTGAATGCCATTCCTTTCTTTGACATCACTCTGCTGGCAGTGAATTGCACTGTTTGGCCTGCCGGGTTAACCAATGTCACCTTCCTGGTGGCACAGTTGATACACACCTGGTGTGGTACCAACCAATCCATCCCCAGTATTATATCCAGTCCAGGGGATTCAATGGCTACGAGAGTGGCTGGAAACTTCACATCGTGTATCAAGATTTCCAGATTCTTGTATATCACATTTGTTCTGAGCATGGAGCCAGGGGATTGTACCACCATGATTTTGTCCAAAAGAGAAGGGGAAAATTTGTGCAAGGTGGCAAAACTCCGCGAAATAAACGAATGATAAGCCCCAGAGTCAAATAAAATTATTGCATGTATGTTGTTAACAGAAAACATACCAAGGACCACATCTGGTGCTTCGCGGGCTTCCTCAGCGGAGATATGGTGGACTTGGCCGCGATAGAAGTTCGTATTGGGGCGACGTCCAACACTGTTGACTTGTGGCTTGAAGTCAGATGGTGGCTTCCCATTTCTTGCGGGGCACTGCTTGGAGTAATGCCCGCTCTGGCCACAAGTGAAACGTGTGTTGTTGCAGCGGCAGTCCTCCAGTACTGGCTGTTTGCCGAAGGTCTTGTCCTGGCTGACAGGCTTATTGTTGTTGTTGCCATTATTGCAGGCAGGCTTGTACTCAGATGAACTTGGTTGCCAGATATGCGGCTTCTGCACAAACTGCTCACGGTTGTCCTTCTTGGGTTCAAACTTCCGCTTGTGATCATGATATCCTGACTTATGCTCTCGTTTAGCTATGAAGGCCTTGTTTACCAGAGTCTGGAAGTCCGGCAAGTCCAGCATACAGAGCTGAAAACGGAGGGTATGATTCAGCCCTCCTAGGAATCGGTCAATCTTCCTTTCTTCGGTGGACACGTCATGGGTAGAGTACCGTGCCAGATTATTGAACTTGTTCAGATACTCACCCACTGACATGTTCCCTTGAGTAAGAGCCAGAAATTCCCTCTGCTTCACCTTCATTATGCCAGTAGGAATATGATACTTGCGAAATACCTCCTTGAACTTCTCCCAAAAAATATCTTCTCCAGAAGGCCATAACATTTTTGTATTGTCCCACCATATGGCTGTTGGTCCTTCCAGGTAGTGAGTAACAAAAGGAACCTTATCTGCCTCATCACCGCGGGCTATGTCCAGTTTCTTTTCCATAGTCCTCAACCAGTCATCAGCTTCCATCGGATCCATAGCCTGGCCAAAACTGGGTGGCTTTGTCCGCTGAAAATCAGACAGCTTGGAGTTTGTCCCATTGTGGTTGTTCTGACCCACCATAGTCTGCATACTCTTCAGAAATTCCATGAGATCTTGGTTTCTTTTCTCTTCAAACATCCTCATAATCTGATCAGTGGTCGGTGTCTGTGGGGGTGGAGGTGGTAAATCTTCTGGTGACTGTCCTGCCTGTCTGGCGGATCGACGAACGGGAGTTCCATCGCCGCCTTGAGTACTACACCTCTTCATCCTAAATTTGTTCCCATTGCAAAATACCGAATTGATGAGCCACATTCATAAGGGAAAGCAGGGCAATGTGACACCAGAAAAAAAACCGAAATAACAAAAGGAAAAAGCAAACCAAACTAGTTATACAAGGCAACCCAACATCATACATGACAAGCTAGTAGGGGAAGATCATGACTAGACTGCTCATATGGCAGTTGACATATGCATAGATGCTAAGATGCATGCACTGAACCTCAAGCCTCCGCTCTAGTGACGTCGGTGGCACGAGCACTGGTACACTGAAGACTCCTCGTCGTCTGACTCTGACTTGGAATCTGAGCTGATGATGTGCACCTCGGCCTCCGGATCAAAGGAAACACGATGACGCTGACGGGAAGGTTCTCCCTCTGAAGGAGAAGAAGCATGACGTCGTAGCATCGGAGCAGCTGGAGTAGCTAGGAGAGAGGCCCACTCTGCCGGGGCCTCACATCGGCTACCAGTCGAAAAGCCTGGCGGTCCGAACGAGCTAGAAGGAGTATCGGAAGGTGGAACGGGTGGAGTGTACACCGGTGAAAACGGAGGTGGAGGAGGAGACTATGCTGCCGCAACAGCAGCAAGTGCCTCGCGGGCAGAAGTCAACTCCTCGGCTAGAGAAGTGATCATACAAAAACTGGCATTCAGATAACGAGATAAAACACCAGTAGCACGATCACTCGCCGGATCAACGGGTGCGAAAAGGACTCGCCCTGTCGTAGGCGACAGGGTGGGGTAGTGAGAGAAACCTGGATGAGTCTGCATCTCGACCTCGTGGAAGCGCAAGTCAGTGAGAGCCTCCATCGCAGCAAACTGGATCGCCAACTCTAGAGTAGAAGCAGTTCCGCCATTGGAAGAACGGGAGTAGCTGCCAATATCTGAGCTCGTAGTGAGAAAGGCTTGCGCGTGATACTCGAATACTGAACCAGCAAGCTTCTCTCGAAACACCTGTTACACTGGGTCTTCGCCGTTGGGATACAGCCGAAGCCAGACGTTACAAAGTAGTACTGGAAAAGTGAATGGTGCCGGCTCATGATGGTAGTGGTACGGAACTGGTGCCATCTACACTCATCAAACCAGTGGTTAGCACAATAAAAAGTATATGCATGCCATGCAATGCAGCAATCAAATGCAACAACCAAGACACACTAAGACTCTAAACTAGTCGCGGTTCTAGCGCAGGGTTAACTAGGGTGTCCTACAGTCAGCATGGCTCTGATACCAAGCGTTGTGGCACCCCGGCTCAGAGAACCGGTTTACCAGTGTTTCCAACCCAGAGATCATGTCTTCTGGAAACACACAACAACTTGGAATAGAACTGAACTGAACTTTATTAAAATATCTCGAGTACAAGCTCGTAATTTACATGATAGTGAGGCCAGAAGCACTACACGTGCTATGACAATATCTACATTATTTATGGAACATGACAGGGCCTCGATACTACTGGTAGAACTACGGCGTAGCGGAACATAGCGCGGGGAACTCCATCCACAGGGACACTGCTGTGGACACGGCCTAGTTAGCGTAGCACGAACCATCGGGACCTCCGTCCTCGGCTTCTCCTGCATCTGGCATGATACGCCAGGTGAGTACTTGGAATGTACTCGCAAGCTCATGGCAACCAAAACAATACAGCAAACAATAGCATGGCAAATAACAAGTAAAGTGATTAGGTGGCTCACTTACTGGTACCCGGTACCAACTTACTCTCATCTGGGTTGTCCCACAACCCTCAGAATGCTCACAATCCACAGAGCACTTCCGAACATAGGATAAGTTCTTCCATCATTAATAACATTAACACGGTTGACCATCCTAGAGAGGCCTAAACGGACTGTCCAATACCGTGGACTCGGCTATTCGAATAGGTTTTACACTCTGCAGAGGTTGCGCACTTTACCCACACCATGGAGTACCTGGCCTCGTGATCCCATTCGGGTGGACCGGTGGTGCTCCAACGAAACCTGCCTGACCCGTGACCCCTCTATCGTACCACCGACAATCATACCCTCCCAGGGTCATGTCCTGGGTGGCCCCTGTGTCACCCCGTGACACCTGCCACTGTCGTGGCCACTAACTGTCCCAAACGGGGATGCCGGCAAAATAACTTAACTGGGCTCACAGGATTATCGTCGTCTACCTGATCAGGGCAGCACGCACGCATAACCCTCCCTAGTTTCGTGGTACCGATAAAAGAGCACAAAGCCAGACCAAGTCAAGGCCGTCCCATACCGGCAAATGTGGCTGCACGGAAAAGTCCGGGTAGGTGGCTCTTGATCAACCAACTAAGTTTAGTGTTGTCAAGAATTTAACCAGTATGGGTATTTAATTGCAAGTAAATTAACATGGCAGTAGCTAGGCATTGAAATAATTTACTAAAAATTATCACATATTAAAATAATGCATGAAATTCAATTAAATAGCCAACACTATTGAAATGCTTCATGCAATGGATGACATGGCTTGCCTTGCTCTGTTGGGTTGTCCACAAACTCCTGGGCTTCAAATCCAAAAGTATTTCCCTCTGAAAATATTTTTAAAATGCAATTGAAAATGTCACATACTACTGTTCTGTTCACCAGAAATTCTATGAGCAAGATAAAAATACCAAAATTTGCCAGAAAATAGAGGATCTCAATACAAAGCAGATGCAAAAAGAATCAATTGATTTGGACTTATGGTTTAAAAGTTATGGCTGGTCAAAGTTTCTGGTCAACTCTGGAATTAAACAGAAAATAGAAAAACTGACAGGGGGCCACGTCGAAGGCGTAAACCGCCCGGGCGTCTCCACTTACCGCTTCGGTAAGCCGCTGACGAGCGGGCCCCAACGTCAGATTTAAAACGGGCGAGGAGGGAAACAGAGAGAGAGAGCGGGACTCCGGCGACGCTCGCCAGCGATGCGGACGGCGGCGAGGTCCAGCGACTGCGGGAATCGATCGGGCGCTTCGAGATGAACACGCACGTACCCGAGGATTGGCGAACGGTGGCCGGACGACATCGTCCCCTTCCTCTCCGGCGGCGGCAGCTCTCGGGGGTCATCGGAGACGGCGGTTCCGGCAGCAATTCGACCGGGCAAGGGCTTGGGCAGGGGCAACGGAGCGAGGTGAACTCGCGGGTGCAGTCGGTGGAGCTCGGGGAGGAGCGAGTCGGCGGGGAGGCAGAGCTCGGGTGACGGCGGTGCTCCGGCGAGATGCGAGGCCAGAGGGCCTCTCGGCCGTGGCTCGGTTCCCGGGGGCTCAATAGGAGGGTGGAGAAGTGGGGTGAGGAGCTCGGGAGAGGCCGGGGAGGGCTATTTATTGGAGGAGGAGAGCTCGGGCTAGCTCTCTGGAAGTGGCGGGATCCAGGACACGTCGCCGGCGCGAGGACGATGCGCTGGCTGGCTGGGAGCGTCGACGGGACGGAGGAGGGCAGGAGGCGTAATGGCGTGCAGTGGCGGCTAGCGGGAGGAAGACGACGACGGCAGATCCACTGTGGCCGCACGGGCGCCACAGTGCCCAGATGCCGTGGCGGCCGCCGAGGCCGATTCCGGCGAGGGGAAGAGCCCAGAACGACCAGGTGGAGGAAGGAGAGGATGTCGGCGCACGGAGACAAGCTGCTGCGGCGCGAGGCAGTCGAATGCGACGCCACAGACACGGGCGCGGTGCAGAGCGCGTGCAATGGCATGCCATTGTCGTGCTCACCACGGGAGTTGATGTCTGCAGGCCGTCCAAGTCCAGCGCACCATGTCTAGGGTGTTCTCCTTTGGTCATTTAGCTCCTCTGTGCACTTGGTTTGGCTAGATACAGACTGAGTTGAAGTGTAGCTTCAGCTACAGTTTCTGACAGAGAACTTGAGATGGATCTAGAGGAGAGGTGAGCTGGAGATGGAGCCAATGGAGATTTCTGGGATGATCCATCTTGGAAGGACTCCAATCTGACCAAGTTTGAAAGGATTTTATCAAGAATTGAATATAGTTCATGTACAAATGCTGTATTGAACCAAAAACCTAGATGAGCTTGTAGCACTCATCTGGTTGACCTGCTGGAGCTGAATTTTGGTGTGGCAAGGTTATTTGGTGAGGAGAAGATGCCATAAAAATTTCAGCTCAATTGGATACCTCTAGCTGGTACTTCCTTTACAGAGGTGCCAATTGGACAGAAACTTCGCAGAATATTGGTGATGAAAATTTGTACTGGACAAGATGATATTTTTGGATATTGTGGAAAGATAGGTTCCCTAATATCTCATGGAATTTCTGGGAATTAACTGAGTTGGGAAAATATGAGCTCCTTCACAAATGACCAGTACTGTCCAGAGAGCAAATGGAGTTTTCTGGACAAAAATTTGTACTGGACCATGAAATGTTTTTGAAGAATGTGGGATTACATGATGTCAAGAAAGTCTGGGATTAATTTGGGATTTTTCTGATCACCAGAACTATAGGTTGCTTTGTAACCCAAAGTGATGACAGGTTTTCCCAAAGGAAGAAAATGAATATTTGGGAAAGATGAAGAATTGGAAAATTGATCCAGATGGTGAGTGACAAGGTTTTGGCAAGATGCTGAGGCTCTGGATCACTGAGAGGAATTCATAAGTCCAAAGTCAATTGAAAAGGTTCAAAATCCATCCAAATTGCAAATAAAGCCAGAAAGGTTTCGAAAAGAAAAAGTTGCCAAAAACCAGGGTGTCATAGCGGCCCCTCAAGTGGTCGCAGTACGCCATCACCTTCGACTCCAAGGTCCACCCCAAGTCCACGGCCTCTGCAGGCGCGCTCCCCATGCTGTGCACTCCCACCATCTGCAACGTCGTGGTCACCAAGACCCTCATAGACGGGGGTGCCGGCCTCAACGTACTCTCCATCGAGACCTTAGAGACGCTCCAGGTGCCCTACGACCAGCTGATGCCGACCAGGCCCTTCTCCGGAGTGACCGATGGCTCCATCATCCCGCTGGGGCAAGTGCGCCTCCCCGTCACCTTCGGCACCCGCAAGAACTACCACACCGAGCTCATCGACTTCGACGTGACGCACATCGGCCTGCCTTATAACGCCATCTTGGGCTACCCGGCTCTCACCAAGTTAATGGTGGCCACCCATCACGCCTACAACGTCCTCAAGATGCCCGGCTGCAGCGGCATCATCACCGTCGCCTGCGACGAAAAGGACGCGGCCAGCACCCTCGAGCGTGCCTACAAGGCTCCCGCTGTCGCGCACCCGGCCGATGAGGACGCGGCCGAGCCTTCCGAGGCCGCGCCAGCAAAGAAGAAGCAGTTGTTCTCTCAGGACCGCACCGAGACGAAAAAGGTGTCGGTGGACGGCAGCGGCTCCGGCCCTGCCTTCACCATCGGCACAGGCCTCCCTCCTGCATAGGAAAGCGCGCTCGTCGCCTTCCTTCGGGCAAACTCGGATGTTTTCGCCTGAAAAGCATCCGACTTGTCTGGTGTGCCGAGGGAGGTGATCGAGCACCACTTAGCGGTGTGCCCCAATGCATGCCCGGTCAAGCAGAAAGCACGGCGCCAGGCGCCAGAGAAGCAAGAGTTCATCGTCAAGGAAGTCCAGAAGCTCCAGGAAGCCAGAGTCGTTCGTGAGGTGCGCCATCCCGAATGGCTCGCCAACCCAGTCGTCGTCCCCAAGAAGGGCGGCAAGGAGCGCATGTGCGTCGACTTCACCAGCCTCAACAAGTTCTGCCCTCAAGATCCGTTCCCACTGCCCCGCATCGATCAGATCGTGGATTCCACCACCGGGTGCGATTTGCTATGCTTCCTGGATGCCTTCTCAGGCTATCATCAGATCAAGATGGCTGCCAAAGATGTGGAGAGGACGGCCTTCATCACCCCCTGCGGCGTATATTGTTACGTCTGCATGCCCCTCAGTTTAAGGAGCGCGGGCGCCACCTTCCAGCGGCTAATGCGCATCACTCTGGGGCCTCAGATGGGGAGGAACACGGAGGCCTACGTCGACGACATCGTGGTCAAATCTCGCGAGGCTGGATCCCTCATCGCGGACCTCCAGGAACTATTTGCCAACCTGCACAAAGTCAACCTCAAGCTCAACCCGGAGAAGTGCGTCTTCGGAGTCCCCTCCGGCAAGCTCCTTGGCTTCCTAGTCTCGCACCGTGGCATCGAGGCCAACCCAGAGAAGATCAAGGCCATCGAGAAAATGCGCCCTCCCTGGTCCCTCAAGGAAATGTAGCGTTTGGCAGGGTGTATGGCCTCCCTAGGGCGTTTCATCTCCAAGTTTGGCGAGCGAGCCCTGTCCTTCTTCAAGCTCCTGAAGAGGTCCGGCTCCTTCAAGTGGATTCCTGAGGCAAATGCCGCCTTCGAAGCCCTCAAGAGGTACCTCACGAGCCCGCCCATCATGGTCGCGCCACGCTCTCGCGAGCCCTTGCTCCTGTACTTGGCGGCCACCCCCCAAACGGCCAGTGCGGCGCTGGTGGCGGTGCGGGAGGAGCGCGTCTGTGCCAAGGAAAAGCCCTCGGCGCCCCTTCAGGCTCACGAGCCCGTTGAGCCTCGCGAGCCCCCCGGGCCTCGCGAGCCTCCTGAGCCTCGTGAGGTTCTCGGGCCTTCCGAGCCTCGCAAGGCGTCTGAAGAACAAGCTTTCGCAACAACTACGCGCCTCGTCGAGCACCCCGTGTACTTCGTCAACACCGTTCTAAGGGACACGCGCGAGCGCTACCCCATGCAGCAGAAGCTCCTCCTCGCGCTCCTCGTCGCCTCCAGGAAGCTGCGCCACTACTTTCAGGGTCATCCCATCAAGGTCATTTCCTCCTACCCCTTGGAGCAAGTTCTGCGCAGCCCCAACACCGCCGGCCGCGTCACCGAGTGGAACATCGAGCTACAAGCCTACTAGCTGGAGTTCTCCACCACCAGAGTCATCAAAGGCGCGGCTCTGGCCGACTTCGTGGAAGAATGGACGGACACGTACGAGGACGAACCCCGGGAGGCCCAGTCCCTCCTGCCAGGGGATGAGGCACCTGGCGGATGGACCATGCACTTCGACGGCACCTTCTCCCGACAGGGCGCGGGGGCTGGGGTCATGCTCACCTCGCCAACAGGAGACAGGCTATATTATGCTGTACAGCTCTGCTTCAGGCACACCGACAAGGTCTCCAACAACATCGCAGAGTATGAGGGCCTCATCGCCGGCCTCAAGGCCGCGTTCGCCCTAGGCATCAAGCGTCTGACTATCAAGGGCGATTCGCAACTCCTCGTCAACTTCTCCAACAAAAGCTACAAGCCAGAGGACGAGCACATGGCCGCCTACCTGGAAGAGGTACGTAAACTTGAGAAGCGCTTTCTTGGCCTGGAGCTACAACACATCCCCCGCGGCAGCAACAAAGAAGCCGACGACATCGCCAAACGAGCATCACGCCGCGAGCCCCATAGCCCCGGCGTCTTTGAGGAAAGGCTCCTCAAGCCATCTGCCGCACCCCCAGCCGCGAGCACGGCGCTCCTTCGCAAGGAACTCCCACCCGCACCACCCACGGGTGCACCAGACTGTGGCCCGTCCTCAGGAGCTCGCCTGCAGCTGGCGCTCGAGCCTCAGGCGGATAGCTGGGCCGCGGAGTTCAAGGCTTATTTGCTTCGCGGCACCCTCCCGGAGGAGGACTCAGATGCAGAGCGCGTGGCCCGGCAGGCCACCGCTTACTGCCTACAAGATGGCGAGCTGTACCGCAGGCGACCCAATGGCATCTCACTGCGGTGCATCTCTGAAGAGCAAGGGCGCGAGTTGCTAGCTGATATACATGGAGGAGACTACGGCCACCACTCCTCATCACGCACCCTCGTCGGTAAGGTTTTCCGCAGCGGCTTCTACTGGCCCACTGCTCTGCGTGACGCTACCGCACTGGTCCAAGCCTGCGAGGCCTGCCAATTCCATGCCAAGCAGATCCACCAGCCGGCGCAGGGCCTCCAGACGATCACCCTCTCATGGCCCTTTGCGGTCTGGGGGCTGGATATCCTGGGGCCTTTCCCTCGCGCGGTTGGTGGTTACCGCTACCTCTATGTCACCATCGACAAGTTCACCAAGTGGGCAGAGGTCGAGCCGGTGCGCATCATCCTGGCAGGCTCCGCCGTCAACTTCATCAAGGGCCTCGTGAGCCGCTCTGGAGTTCCCAATCGCATCATCACCGACAATGGCTCCCAGTTCACAAGCGGCCTCTTCAAGTCCTACTGCGCTAGCCTCGGCACGCAGATCTGCTACGCCTCGGTGGCGCACCCACGAAGCAATGGTCAGGCCGAGCGCGCCAACGCCGAGGTCCTCAAGGGCCTCAAGACAAGGAGCTTCAAGAAGAAACTTGAGGCTTGAGCCAAGGGCTGGCTCGACGAGCTGCAGTCCGTGCTGTGGTCCATCCGCACGACGGCAAGCAAGCCTACTGGCGAGACACCCTTCTTCCTGGTCTACGGCACTGAGGCGGTCCTTCCATTACAGCTTAAGCACGGCTCCCCGCGAGTCCTTGCCTTCGACGAGGCGTGTCAGGATGGCTCATGGGAGACCGATCTGCTGCTCCTCGAGGAGGGCCGCCGTCAGGCCGCCCTTCGTGCCGCGAGGTACCAGCAGGCCTTGCGTCACTACCACAGCCGCAGCATCCGCCCTCGCACTCTCGAGGTCGGCGACCTCGTCCTGCACAGGATCCTCTCCAGAGAGGGACTTCACAAACTCTCACCTATGTGGGAAGGCCCTTTCAGGGTTACTCATGTCTCCAGGCCCGGCTCAGCCCGGCTGGAGACGGAGGACGGAGTTCCTGTGCCTAACGCTTGGAACATCCAACACCTCCGCAAGTTCTACCCGTGACCCTCACGCGTACGAACGAAACGGGGTTGTACACGCCCCGGAGCCTCTCATTGCGTTCGCCTGATGGGCCCGCGAGAGCTCCCGCCCACGCCCAAGTGGAAGCCCCATGCTCCGCGCTGGCGGAACGATCGACCCGCGATCATACCCACACCCCTGTGGAAGCCCCATGCTCCGCGCTGGCGGAACAATCAACTGAGGGCGCCCCACGGGCTGCACCAACCTCAAGCTGACCCGTGCCGGACACGGCAACACTCTTTTTCTCATTTTGGTGCGTAATTGAGGGCGCCCCACAGGTTGCACCAACCTCAAGCTAACCCGTGCCGGACACGGCAGCTGCATCTTTATTTGGTTATGTAATGGGTTGCTCTCTTGCTTCAGTAAAGTTTCCATTTCCTTATATGGAATTTTGTCTTCCCATTGCCTCACGAGCCTCGCGCGCTCACGACTTCCCTCATGAGCCCCACGCGAGTGGGGGCTAGACATGGTGCCTGCGCTCGGGTCAGTCCCAGCAGCACTGAAAAACCCAAGCAACCGGGCTCTGGCTCGCGGGCCTGCTCCGTGCACGCCACCCCACCAAGGTCCTTGGTGTCCTGTCTCCTCGCGTAATACCCATGAGCAAATCGACGAGCGCGCGCTGTCATTAAGTGCTCTGCGTGCAGTTATCTCAGGAGCAGGTCCCTTGAAGGATCTCGCGAGGTAGCACCCTCGGGACCTCAGGAGGCCAGCAGGTACCGCCTCGGGGACTAACCTTCGGCGGCCGTCCCAGCAGGAGATCTCGCGAGCGGAACCCTCACAAGACGCACCCTACAAGAGATGGCCCACCATACTACCTCGAACAGAGCTAAGTCTCCCGTCTCACGCGCCACCCTCGCCGTCTCTCGAGCCTTCCCCTCCGACGGCCTCACGAGCGCCAGTGTTCTTCTTGGCGCAAGCCGCTTGTGCGTTAAAGGGGGGCTCCCTGAGCATCGCGCCTCAGGAACCCTCACTAGCTCCCGGTGCCCCTCGCCTGCTGGCCTTGTTCAGGCATCACGACCTGACATACCAGCGATGGCTATGGCCACTCGGGGGCTGGGTCCTGACAACGTAGAGCATCATGGCAAGCAAAAAGAGAAAAACATGCCTTAAGAGAGAACCTCGCGAGGGCACGAGTGTTCGTTACAGCAAAACATAAAGTATTTAAACACCAAGGCATCGTCTTAACACCCCCACGGGCCACATCGATCTAGCGCAGGGTGACAAAAGGAAAAGGCACCCTAGGAGCTCGCGCCGTCGTCGTCTTCGCCGGCGCCGTCGTCGCCGCCGGAGCTCTCGCCGCTGCCACAGGAGTATTTCCCGAGTAACGCGCCCACATGGCCTTCCACCGCCCTTGCTAGCCCATCGCGAAGCTCCTCGGGGACTGGAGCTATCACCTCTTCAAAGTCGAAGTTGGGATCGGTGTGAAGGAGGTGGCTGAAGACGCGAGTCGCTGCCAAGGAGAAGAGGCTGCGGCACTCCTCCTCCAAGATACCGTCCACCTCCTTGGCTCCGTCCTCAAGCCGTTCCATGAGTTTGGTGGAGAAGCCGACGTAGTCGGCGTCACGGGACTCGCGGAGGGCTCCAAGCCTTCCCTGGCAGATGGAATTCAGGGCGTTGTGAGCACGGATCTCGAGGGAGTGAAGCGCCTTGACGCGTTCGCGCTGCTCCTGTCCCTGATCGGCGGCGCCAGAGCCGGCCTGCGGCGCAGCTCCCCGGCGGGTCTCCGCCTCGACGATTGCCGCCTTGAGATCAGTGACCTCCTGCCGGAGCCGCTCGCGTTCTGACTCGAAGGCGTCCCTCTGCTGCGACAGCGCCTTATCGCGCTCCTCGTTAAGCACCAGGCGCGCTTCCGCTATCTTCGCGTCAGCGTCCTCTTGGACCTTCTTCTCCTTGGCCTCCAGTTGGGCGTTGGCCTCGGTAACACGCCTCGTGTGAGCCTCTTGGGCATCGGCCAGCTGGTGCCCCAGCGTCTCCAGACGCTCATTCTCCATGGCCTGCTCGGTCGCCGTCTTCTCAAGGCCCTCCGTGCGAGTCTCGAGGTCCGCCTCGTGGGCCGCGGCCTCCTTCTCGTGAGTGGCAAGGGCGCCTTCCCGCACGAGGAGCGACCGCACCTGCTCGGCGTGTTGGTCTTGGAACTCTTTCAGGAGGGTCTCCGCTTCGTCGCGGCGCGCGGTGGCCACTTCGGCCTCCTGGAGGGCTCTCACACGAGCCCCCTCCACTTCGGCGGTGTCCCTCTCGCACTGTGTGCGAGCACGTTCGTCATGGCGCCAGGCCGTATCGACGGCGACGCTGAGCCGGCGCCACCCGTCGGCAAGCTTCAGGTGCTCCTCGGCGAGGCGCGTCTCCGCGTCCTGGAAGTCCGTGCCGAGCCGAGCAAGCGCGGCCTTGGCGTCGCGCAAGGCTTCAGGCCTGAGCAAAGCGCGGTCACTCGCGAGGACCAGGGGCCAGTCCGGGTCGGGCCCTCTAGCACCCTCCGCCGTGGCGGCGAGGGAACCCTCGGCACCGCTTGCCTGGGGCGGCGGGCTCGCCAGGCCGCCCCCCTCGTTCGGCCGCGACGGTGCGCTACGGGGGCTCTTAGTGCCGGTCATGGCACACCCCACAACTCCTTCCCCTGCGCCCAAGGAGGCCCCCGGCGGGGGGGGGGTGTAGGCGCTTCGGCCTCCCCCGTCGCCGCTTCCTTGCTCGCGGCGGGGTCAGGGGGGAGGGCGTCCCCGCCTCCTGAGGCTGCCTCCCGAGGCTCAACCACTTCGGCCTCACGGGATGCACCCGCATGCGACCCCGGAGGAGCGACTGCCTCCTCCTCGATCTCCGTACGCCCCGCTTCGGCGTCGGGACGGCGGGTAGCCTCTCCACGCCCCCCGGCACCGGCAGCGGGCATCGACACCCCCCGCGGGCTGGGGGTAACCCTCGCCTTCGTCGTCATCTTCTTCTTCTTCTTCTGATCCGTGGCAGATCTCCTGCGCAAATGGTGGCTCAGTTCCGAGCCCGGATAAAGGAGCAAGAATTAAGGGCGCCGGGAGGAGGCAGAAGGCTTACTCATCACTGACGTGCCACTTCCTCTTCTTCTCCCCCGCGGATTGCAGGCCGACGCTACCCCCGCCGAGCATCGCCTCCGCGCCGCCGCTCGGTCCCCCGGGGCGTGCCGCGGTAGACCCGGACGCGTCGTCGCCCACCCCGGGGCCCTGGGGGGCTTTAGCCTCAGGTGCTAGGGGCTCGCCCGCCCCCGGGCCGGGAGCCCCCTCCGCCGCGGGCGGGTCGCTCTCGGCGTCATCATCCTTGAGCCCGCAAATGAGCCGGCGGCGGGTGCGCAGTGGCGCCCGGTTGGCGTCCTCCTCCGTAGCCTCCTCCGAGTCTCCGCTGCCGCTGTTGCCTCTCGAGTCCACCTCCACCATGAGGGGGTTGTCGCGGGGCCCGACGTGACCCTCCGGCACGAGGCCCCACTGGTCGAAGAGATGCATTTCCTTCACCAGATCTGCCTTCTCCGGGTAGCGGAAAAGCGGGAGCGCCCCCTCCAGCGTTTCCGCGGCAGGGGCGCTGAGCAGAATCGCCAAGGCCCCGTCCAACACGTCTGGCCCCAGGATTCCCGGCTTCAGCCTCATGGCGTCGCCCGTGCCAGCATACTCCCACATAGGGCGCGAGTGCCACTGAAGTGGCGCGATGGGCCGCCGCAGGTATTCTCTGACAACCGCCGTCCCCGACAGTTTGGTGGCCCGGTGCACCGCCATCCGCTCTAAGACGGGCTCCATCCTCGGGTCGGCGAGCTTCTCATGCCCCCACACGGAGATCTTCTCGGCCGGGTCCGTCGGGATCATCAGGAGCCGGTTGGTCTGGCGCGCGTCCATATAGACCCAGCGCTGCCGGTAGCCTTCCACCTTCTTCGTGACCCTCAAGTTGATAATGCCATCCTCCATCCCCTTGACGGCAAGGAATGACGCACATCCGGAGCGCTGGTCCACTGCGGTTAGCCGCAGGCAGAAGAAGTGGCGGAAGAGTGCCACAGAGGGCATCACGCCCACGAAAACCTCGCAGTAAAAGGCGAACGTGGCCAGGAGGAAAATAGAGTTGGGTTGAAGATGAAGAGCCTGAACCTGATAGTGGGTGAGTATGGCGTAGAAGAAGTCCGAAAATGGCAGCACCAACCCAGCATATATGTTGTGGAGGAAGAAGGGGTAGGCCGTCGCCCCCAGGTCGCGCCACGCGTGCGACCCTGGCCAGATTTGGGTCGCCTGGTTCTCGTTTTGGCTGCCGGCCACGAACGGAAGCACCCTGTCCAAGCCCTCTTCGCCGTCGATGGTGGAGCGCTGCAGCACCGCCCCAAGGACGGGCGCGCTTGGGGACGGGGCCGCCTCCTTCCCCCTCTTGCCGGTGGGCGCCATTTGCGCGGCGGAGGCACGGATCAGGAGCAAGAAGAGGCAGAGTTCGAAAGGGGGAGTCGCGAGGAACTGCACGCGAGAAGGAAAGGCGCAGAGAGGTGGAGTGTGTGAAGGAAGGCAATGATGGCCTCGCGCCGCCCGCGCCAGGATTTATGTCAGCGCGGCAGTTTCCGAGGCGTCGTGGAGAAGTGGAGGCGTCGCCCGTCACGTCGTGCGCCACGCGTCGTGCCTGGCTGCAGGCGGTTAGGGCCCGCGCCGTTTCGCCCCTTGGTAGGCGGGAACATGCGCGCCGCAGGCCCGGGGGCTACTGTCGGGCCCATGGAACCCGGGGTATCCAGGCCCGTCTGCCTTTGGCCCAGGGCGCAACGCCTGGCATGGGCCCACCGGGCCGTCACCACCGAGCATCTCAGCAAGACCCCTCATGAGGCCCTGGCCTCCTGGGGCCCCCTCCTCAGGAAGTGGCGAGTAATCCTCAGCACCACCATTAACGTCCTCGCGAGGCCCTCTCACGAGGCGGCTTCCCAAAGTGACCTCGCGAGGCAGCTTCCCGAGGTGGCCTCCCGAGGCCCCCTCCCATAGGCGCTCAAGACGAAGGCCGTTCGGCATGCCGCGCAGTCCGGAGCCAATCACGTGGGTGACGCGCGCGGCGACGAGCAGCAGCAGAGTCCGCGCCAGCAGGCGCGGATGAAGATGGTTTCCTCTTTCGTGTTAAGGGAGCAGGGCCAGCTATTTACTCTCCAAAGCAACCCCAAAGGTTGCCCGATCGGCGAAGGAAGACCAAGACGACGGGCGCGCAGGGCGGAGGTCATCACCGAGCCCACCGGCGCATCATGGATCATGCTTTGGCAGGCGAAGACCACCTTTAGTCAGGATAGCCTGAGCGCCTGTCCCCTTTCAAAATCGCCAAGTGTGGCAACCCTTCCCGCCTAAGTTTTGAGGGGGAAGAGGACCAAGGCCGATATAAAAGGACAGTGCTGCCATAGTAGGAAGGACTCTCTTCGGACCAGTCTTCCTCCTCCTCCACCTTGTACGCAAGAACTCTCTTGCCCATTGCAATCCAAAACACAAGCAGGAGTAGGGTCTTACACCACAAGGTGGCCCGAACCTGGGTAAACCACTGTGTCCTCGCCCCGTCCCTCGCTAGCGCGCTCTCGTCGTAGCCTCGCCGTAGCTTAGCCGTGGTAGGAGACGAAGCTGTAGAACGAGCTCATCCCAGTGTTCGAAACTTTGGGTCCCCGGAGCCCGACTTCCGACAGCCTGATCCTTACCGTAAGTCCGGGAGACGGGGCGACTGGATCACTGATCGTCTCCGCGAGCTCCCAACACACTAATGGGTTTGGATATGTGATCTGAGTAGGCCTCTGGCCTTTTTGCACTAACCACCACGCGGGAATAAAAGTGGGCACTCGGCGTCGTACGATTCTCCCGAAAGCTCTTCAGATGTCACAGTTCAGAGATGTGGGCTGATTGTTGGGGTGGACGGTAACCGCCTGCGCTTGTATAAGGGGGTGGGTCTGCACTACTAGAAAAAACCCTAGTAGTAGCGCTGGTTTTTGGCATACCAGTAGCGTGGGACCCCGCGCTACTGTTAGGGCGCTACAGCTAACTTTTAGCATTAGCGCGTGTTTTACCCACGCTACTACTAGTTGTGATAGCAGTAGCGTGGGTTGCACACGCGCTACTGCTAAATAGCAGCAGCGCAGGAGGCTTCCCCGCGCTACTACTAACTAATTAGGATTTAAAAAAAATCCACTAATTCCATTTTATGCTTTTGAGATGTATACAATTCAATCAGCATGTTAATTAACTGGACACACAACACAAATGTTTGCTTTTGAGATGTATACGCTCCAAACATCCATTAATCACTTGCATCAACTAGTACACGGTGCATTGGGTTGGAAATCCAGCATAAGTACTAGTACAAGCTCAGCAAATTGATTAAACAAGGGAGATGAGCCGGAGCTGCCGGCGTCCAAGTTTCCTGATCCATGTGCCGTCCACGGATCCAAGCTAGGTAGGACGATATCTACCACAAAAAATAACACGGGGCTCCCTTGTTAATTTTTCTGTCTCGGAGCATGAAGAACAGGGAGACGGGAAGGAGAGGGGACTCACTGTTGCTGGCCAGATGGGAGACGACCGGGACAGGGGATGACATGAGCTGCTCCCGTCCAGGGAGGGAGATGTTGAGTAGCGCGTCGGCCGCGTCCTCGCAGGTGGTGGACGTGCAGGTCGCCGTGAGCTGCTGCACAAGGAACGGCACGACCCCCACGTCGGCCAGCGGCCGGCGTCCGCACCTCGCCAGCGGCTGGAGAAGTAGCATACAACGCCGCTCCGAGCTGGGTGTGGGGAAACCTTGGCGGCGGCTGGATCCGGTGGTGGAGGAGGATGAGGACGCAGCGGCCGGATAAGGAGAAAGATGTGGGGGAGAGAGAGACCGAGGGGACGGGGCGTGTTGGTACTATAAGTACACGGCTGTAGTTACGGTGCAGCCAACGACAAAATAATAGTAGCGCGACATGTTTCACCCGCGCTACAACTATAGCATGCCCAGGTGGTCCACTTAGTAGTAGCGTAGGCCTTATACCCCGCGCTACTACTATCAACTTAGTAGTAGCGTGGGATTTATACCCCGCGCTACTACTATGGCCGATCCCGGGGTATGGTGGGAATCACTTAGTAGTAGCGCGGGATTTATACCCCGCGCAACTACTATCAACTTAGTAGTAGCGTGGGGTCTATACCCTGCGCTACTACTAATTAGCAGCAGCGCGGCCCATATACCCCTCGCTACTGCTAAGCATCTATCTATAAGGTATTTCCTAGTAGTGTTGGTCCCTGGCCAGTCGCGCAACATGCAGGAGTGCAAAGGGCGATGGGCCCAAGACCCCTGAGCACTTAGGATATAGACCGGCGTGCTGACCTCTCTGTTGAGCCTAGGTAGGACTACGGTGTGTCGATAAGCCACGGCCGGGCATGACCCGATAAAAGTGTGTCCGGCCAGAGTTAATCGAGCGTGTTGGGTAAGTTGGTGCACCCCTGCAGGGAAGTTATCTATTCGAATAGCCGTGTCCATGGTAACGGACGCTCAGAGAGTATCCCGATCTACTACAACTAGAACTGGATACTTGTGGTGCTTAATAATATGTTGGCTCCGGGATCGCTTTCTCGCAGGGAGTCGAGGAAGGATCTCTGGGCGTTGCTACTACTTACTTATTACTTTATAATATGCTAATCTGCACTCTTCTAATGCTGCAAGATGCTAGTCTTCGATAGGCTAGGCCTTCCCCTCTATTCTAGCATTTCTGCAGTTTAGTCCACAGATACAGCCCCCTTCCCTTTGATACTGATGCATACTTAGCATAGATCTGATGTAAGTCTTGCAAGTGCTTTGGATGAGTACTCACGGTTGCTTTGCTACCTTTTTTTCCCCTACCCGATTGCTACGATCAGAGGACGGAGCCCCGAAGCCAGCTGACCCCGTCGACGACTACTACCACCCCGACGGAGCCTACTACTACGTGGAGACCGTCGACCAGGAGTAGTTCGGAGGCTCCCAGGCAGGAGGCCTGCGCCTTTTTGATCTAGATGTCGTTGTTTTGCTCAGCCTTCTTAAGGCAACCTTTGTATAATTATGTCTGTACTCAGATACTGATGCTTCCGCTGACTCTTGTGTATTCGAGCTTATGTATTCGAGCCCACGAGGCCCCTGGCTTGTAATATAAAGCTTGTATTATTTTATTTTGTGTCTAGAGTTGTGTTGTGATATCTTCCCGTGAGTCTCTGGGCTTGATCGTGCGCATTGCGTGTATGATTAGTGCACGATTGAGTCGGGGGCGTCACACTTTCTCAGCCGGGGGCAGCGCTTTCCACAGACAAAGATTGTACTGGCCCCAAAACCACTCCAAAATTGGGGGTTCCGGCGCAACCTCGTCTGGTGGTGCATAGGGGTCCTCCTCGTCGCTGCTCTGCGCCTGGACATCCTCGCAGGGCGGCGCCTCCTCCTTGACGGGTGGGCAGATCGTCGGCGCCATGGCAGAGTTTTGTGTGAGAGAGGGGGGCCGAGCGAGGAGAGAATGTAGATGAGAATGCAGGTGGGACGACGTGGGTGGGCTAGTATTTATTGGCGGCCGGAATCTAGATCGACGGGAGCAATAGAAGTGCCGGTGGCCGGAATTTACGAGTACTATAGCTTGAATTACACACGATTCCCGCAGCAAAATCCGTATGTGAAATAAATCGCTGACGGTTCCTAGGACTGAACTGCGTCTGATTAATAACCCGCGCCACTCACCTTCCAAATCTCGCGGCGCGAAACAGAGTGCCAATCATGTGGGGCCCAGTTGTCTTGCCAGATATTTACATTTTCTTTCCAAATGTTTTGCATGAATGCTTATTTCGTGTTACCATGATATTGTTGGAAAATGTATTACATAAATGATTTTTCCAACCCATGATAATATTCTGTTGCATGTACATGTAGTTCAAATTTGAATTACGGTCATTAAATGGTTGGAAACTCACTTAATGTCTTAAAAATGTCAAATAAACCTGAAAATTTCCAAATTTTAACATGAAAGTTGTATTTATGCATGTTAACGGTAGAAAAAAATGCCAAGCCATAAGAGGAAGCGACTGTCGGTTCGTCATCACTGGTGCATATTCTTCCCTCTCAGAACCACGAGTCTTCTCGTGTCATGCTCTGATTTGTCAGAGGTGTGTGCCAAAACTTTCAACGAACATGCCAGTTTTTTTACCACGGCATCTTGGTACCATTTCATAACATCAAGCAAGGTTTCATGTATTTCTGATCATTTTAGAATTTCTTGGATTTTGAAAGCCATGGTTCTTAATGTTTGTGTCCAAGCCATGACACCAATATGTTTGAAAATTCCTTCCAATTTACTGCACAGGGCATTAACTCGCACACAAGGACACAAATATTTCCCAACCCATGATGGTTTGCCGTTGTTTGTACATGTAGTTCAAACTTGAATTACGGCCATTATATGGCTAGAAACTCACTTAATGTCTTAAAAAGGTCAAATGAACACCAAAAATTTCAAAAAATTAACATGACCGTTGCATTAGTGCATGTTAACGGTAGAAAAAAAATCAGGGTCATACAAGGAAGCGAGCGCCGGTTCGTCATCAAACATGCATATTGTTCCCTCTCGGAACCACGTGTCTTCTCTTGAGATGATCCGATTTGTGAGAGGTGTGTGCCAAAACTTTCGTCAAAATGGCCAATTCTTTTACCACAACATCTTGGTGCCATTTCATGACATCAAGCAAGGTTTCATGTATTTCTGATCATTTTTTATTTTTTTGGAATTTAAAAGCCATGGTTCTCACTATTTGTGTCCAAGTCTTGACACCAATATGTTTGAAAATTCCTTCCAATTTACTGCACAGGGCATTAACTCACACACAAGGACATAAATATGATTTTCCAACCCATGTTGGTTTGCCGTTGCATGTACATGCAGTTCAAATTTGAATTACGACCATTATATGGCTAGAAACTCACTTAATGTCTTAAAAAGGTCAAATGAACAACGAAAATTTCAAAAATTTAACATGACCATTACATTAGTGCATGTTAATGGTAGAAAGAAAATCAGGGTCATACGAGGAAGCGAGCGCCGGTTCGTCATCAAACATGCATTGTTCCCTCTCGGAACCACATGTCTTCTCGTGAGATGCTCCGATTTGTGAGAGGTGTGTGCCAAAACTTTTGTCAAAGTGGCCAATTCTTTTACCACAACATCTTGGTGCAATTTCATGACATCAAGCAAGGTTTCATGTATTTCTGATCATTTTTTATTTTTTTGGAATTTAAAAGCCATGGTTCTCACTGTTTGTGTCCAAGCCGTGACACCAATATGTTTGAAAATTCCTTCCAATTTACTGCACAGGGCATTAACTCGCACACAAGGACACAAATATGATTTTCCAACCCATGATGGTTTGCCATTGCATGTACATGCAGTTCAAATTTGAATTACGACCATTATATATGGCTAGAAATTCACTTAATGTCTTAAAAAGGTCAAATGAACCCTGAAAATTGCCAAAAATTTAACTTCTCTATTGTATTAGTGCATGTTAACAGTAAAAAAAATAAGGGTCATATGAGGAAGCGAGCGCCGGTTCGTCATCAAACATGCATATTGTTCCCTCTCGGAACCACGTGTCTTCTCGTGAGATGCTCTGATTTGTGAGAGCTGTGTGTCACAACTTTCGTCAAAGTGGCCAATTCTTTTACCACTGCATCTTGGTGCCATGACATGACATCAAGCAAGGTTTCATGTATTTCTGATCATTTTTGAATTTTTTGGAATTTAAAAGTCATGATTCTCAATGTTTGTGTCGAAGCCGTGACACCAATATGTTTGAAAGTTCCTTCCAATTTACTGCACAGAGCATTAACTTACACACAAGGACACAAAAATGATTTTCCAATACATGATGGTTTGCTGTTGCATGTACATGTAGTTCAAATTTGAATTACGGCCATCATATGGCTAGGAACTAACTTAATGTCTTAAAAAGGTCAGCTAAACCCTGAAAAATTCCAAATTTTAACATGACAGTTGTATCAGTGCATGTTAACGGTACAAAAAATTTCGAACAATTTCCATCACCATCTGTTGCCAGTGTACTCCAAATTAGTCTGTCGCGGGTAATTAAAAAATGGACTACATCGCACACAGTTGGTTATAGGAACCGTTTGTGATGAAAATTTGCGGGTCTTTTTATGTCTTCCTCCATAAGCTTCGCCGGATTCGTTTGCTCAAGCGCCGTTCACCCCCGAATCCTCGAGTCCCCGATACCCATCCCCATCCGCTTCTTGCAAAGAATGACACCGTGGAGACGCTTCGTGTGGGCCCGTATGGTTGACGGGTCCTCCCCGAGCAGCTCTGCCTCCGCCGAGAGCGCCGCCGCATCCGCATTGAGCACGGCCGCAACCGCCGAGAGGGCATCTGTGGCAGCCGACAGGGTAGCTGCAGCAGCCGAGACTGCTGTAGCAGCTGCTGCGACGGTAGCTGCAAATGCCGAGAGCGCTCGAGCAGCCATCCGTGCCGCGGAGGTCGCCCTGGCCCGGGTCGAGGCCATCCACGCCCAGGTCGAGGACGCCCATGCCAAGATATTCTAGGCCTCCTCGGAATCCATCATGCACCCCATGTACGAAACGGCGGCGGAGATGCTTGTCGATGATGCAGCGGCGGAGGCCATGGAGCCCCTGCTTCTTCATGAGATCGCCGAGCGGGAGCTAGAGATGCAGGAGGCGGCGGAGATCGAGGAGCGCCGGGAGGAGGAGTTGCGCATGGCTAAGGAGGAGGTAGAGAGCCGCCTGTCCGTCGAGGAATCGGCGGTGGAGTACCAACGCGAGCTCTGGTGCCGCCACTACTACGAGTACTACAAGGACGAGGACGAGGACGCGGTTGACTTCAGCCTGGGGGACGCGGAGTCCACCAGCGGCGGCATGTCGCCAGGACAAGTCAGCGACATCTCATCTTACACCGGCCAGGCATAGGGCGGCGGCGTGTCGGCAGCTTTGTTTAAATTATGCATACTTAGCCTTTGTTTATAATGCTGGTCTTTTGTTAGAGCAATGTTTAGGTCAACTGGCTCTGTTTAATTACTAAAATTGCTCGATTCAGTAAGTGTGGTCCGTGTGCTGTAGGCTCTTTTGTGTACCCCCCCAAATTAGCAAGTGATGTTAAATATGCAATGACGTGGATGAGCATTGTACCCAGGGAAATTTCCACCAAAATTTGAGTGCTCAAACTCATCGCATGCGCGTAAAGCAGAAGAATCATTTGCGATGCACACATTTGTTCAAAGTGAATGGCGTCCGATGACACTGCGCGCCAAGTCCCCCCCCCCACCTTTCGAATTTTTTTGCCTACCGCCGAAATATCTAACTCTTCCCCCTCCCCATCCCCTTTTCTCCCCGACCACGAGCCACATTTCCCTTGTTTACTCCTTCCTTCCTTCCCAACCTATAGCCGCTTCCTCGCTTGCTTTCCTCGCACTCGCCGTCTCGCATCCGACCGCCGTGGATGCCATGGTCTTCTTTGACCTCTCCAGCGGTTCCTCCTCCGATGACGACTATGTCACCAGTTGGGTATGCCTCTCTCCTCTCTCTCGCCCCCCTAGGCTTAGGGTTCTGATTTGTAATAAAGGATTTTAACCCGGAGGCCGATTTGAGCCATGTGTTCCTCTTGTAGCTCCCTAGGACCATCACTTGCAAGGAATGGAGCGGGGTAGCTGAAGATCTGCCTGCCCATTGTCACCGTCAATCTCCATGCGTGAAGTTAGTGGCTTTGAATCTGTGGACAGTGGGAGGAAGTTTCTGGCATGTGCAGAGAAGGTTAGCCCCACTTTCGTTGTTACAAATCATTCGTTAGATGTGATTCAGACAATGTCACTGTGCTATGTTAATATGGATGTGATTAAGACACTGTCAAAGTTTCTACCTAGTATCTAAAAATGTTGCCATCTCATCAGCGGTGCCCTAAGAAAATTATTTGGCACCGCTTCAGTAGTTTGTGCACCCAACTTTACTCCACACATCCGAGCAGCCAAGCAGTAAAATACTAATACTTTATGGCACGAAGGAACTGGGCATCGGAACAACTAGGTGCTTCGGTTCCCTGAATTTTTCCTCTGGCAATGACTCGGCAGTGCAGGGCACCGGTGTCAAATGTAGCAACAGTTGATTTGACACCGGTTTTGGCCTACACAGTGGAGGGCCTTTATTTGTATTAGTTCTATGTTATTAAATTTGTGCATGTACATACCTGTTAGTATTAATTTGATGGAATTGAAACACTGTCGCTGTGTTGTTACAGTTATATTTAGCTTCCTCATAAAATGGTCAATTTGTCATTATAGTGCCTGACTAGGAACTTAGTTATAGCTTGTGATGTTCCTGAATTTGGTTGTTGTCTCAGTAGCAATTAATTCATTTGAACATTGAACTTTTTGAGAAGATATGTCATAATAAACGTGTTTCGTCACTTTTTCAAAATATGTATGTGGTGATTTTCTATGTTGCTAGAAACCCATTTTCCCTACAACTGTAACTGATTTAGTTTTAAATATTATAGGATGAACGGAAGTGTTCTTACCTGGAGTGGGTTGATCAAGAGTGGCCACTGTCTTTGAAGATGTGCCTAGCAAAGCTCTGGAGCATGTTTGAGGAAGAGATTAGAGATAGGCTTAGAGAAAATGTTGTCAATCCTGAAGAATATTTTAAGGTACTGGAAAAAAAGAGGAAGATGGAGAATGAACTCAGATTTTTTAAATTAGACTTTGCTAAGATGGTGTTTGCGAAGGAGGAGGCACTTTCCCAGTTGGTCAGTGCAAAACAGGTTCTTACTAAACTGAAAGTAGAGGTGGAGAAGACTAATTTGGTTGATCATGCATCAGTTGATTAGGGAAATGAATATATTGTTCTAATATTGTGCTCAACATACTTTGTGCTTATGAAGGTGAACTAGCTATATGTTGTATTGTGCTGTATTCTCGTAGCTATCGTACAGTGATGTTAAAATATATTTGTGTGCCTGATATGAAAGTGGTAAATAGCTGTTCGATATGAAATTGGAATTTGCTTAATACTAGAGGTATTAATAGTAAACTAATAAACCTGCTAAATGGGTCATGGATTTTAGTAAAAGCGTGTGTGATGGATAGCCCAATGGCATACAGTTTTCTTCATCGAATCATGTGTGATATACTTGAACAACACAAACGTTTGTTCCATAATTACTGTGTGGGATGGCAAGACGATCTCCCACGGCTTGTCCTACGAAAGCGTCCGCATTATCTCCCCCGAACGCACACGAACGGAAAAATTGTGTGCGATGTACATATGAACGGAAACATTTGTTTGGGATTCACTGTGTGGGATCTACATATGAACGAAAACGTTTGTCTGGGATTCACTGTGTGGGATGTACATACGAACGGAAACGATTGGGCCAGTATAATTGTCTGTGATGGCTCGCCCGATCGCACACGAGCTCTTTTTGCCCCGCATGTGTGACCAGAGGCCCTATCACCGATGGTTTCTGGGTCGTGCGGGAAGGACCCCCTATCGCACACACAGGCAAGGCGACGGTTTAAAACTTTGTCACAGAAAGGGGGTAAAAACCGTTTGTATAGCAGGTCGCTGCACCAGTATAAGAAAACATAGAATGATGTATAAAGATTCATGTTCGAATACAAAATGGATTCAAATTTAGTTGGCAGGGTAAATGTGAATGCTTATTCTCCCAAAATTTGAATGAAGCGGCAAAACACCCACTCCCTCGTCAGCTGCCCGAAACCAGTGTTTGGGAGATGGAAATTACTGTCTACCCCTGACACGCACAACCTATTGGCCCGATTTCTAGTGGTCTCAATAGGGGTAGGTTTGTAACTTCACTCAGACATGACACAACCGCCTCTCACCCCATTCATACACGGCTGGCGCCAAACGTGGGCGCCAAAACACATTTGATCCAAGCTCATCCCAAAGACCTCTCTCTCTCCCTCCATTTCCCCATTCATACACCATGGGTGCCAAAACAAACTCTCCTCGGCCGAAATCGATCTCGGCTAATATTTTAAATAGGGGCAGGTTTGTAACTTAACTCATACGTGACACAACCACCTGTCAGCCCCGTACATACACCACCGTGGGCGCCAAAACACCCTCTCCTCGGTCGAAATCACTCTTGGCAAATATTCGGGAGATGCGAGATTACCGTCCTATCCCGAACCAACAAATATCGCTTTGATGTCCGAAATTTTAAACGGGGGCTAAGTTCGTAACTTTCCCCACATTTCAGACAAGCGCGTCCCAAATACATGGTTACCCCTTCCCCTCCCCGTACACATTTCCCCATTCATACACCGTCGGCGCCAAAACACCCTCTCCACCCCGGACAGCCTCCTCCGTCTGCCACCCCATCCTCCACCATGCCGGAGTCGCTACCCCGACCCCATCATCCAATGCAAGAGATCGACGTCTCTCATACATGGCGCTGGACCAGGATCCTTGCATCGTGTCGTCTCACTTCATCCACGCCATCGTCCACCTCGCCGGGGCCGCTACTATGACCGTCTCATTCACTACAACGGGACTTATCCCACGATGCCGCCGTCTGCCATCCCAGATCTGCTTCCACGCCGCCGACAGTCATTGCTCCCACAACACCCTCAACGTATCAGCAGAGGCCTACACGGCACCACAAGAGAGGTGGTATTCTTTCATATCTGCTTAAGTTACTAATCTCACTCGCAAAATAGATCGTCACTTGTTTACTGTACTTTCTTGTCCATACCAAATCTTAGTTGTTAGTTGAAAGCAAACATCGGTTGCTAAGTAGCCTTTGTGCGGTTTGCAGCTTCAGATCTGCCATGGCACGGTCGACACTATACTCATCATGCTTAGGGTTTCCCCCTTTTATGATCACTACGACCAGCCTACGTGCTTCGTGTTGTAATAGCACTGCTCCACCCATCAAGCTAAACAAGCTTAGTTGTTCAAATATGAATCTGATATGATGCTGATATTAGTAAAATAGAGCCACATTAAATTGGTCAGCTAAATGTTCCTACTTTAGTTTTGAAATGCATGTGAGCCACATATAGAGAGACATGAATGAATAGTATTTCTCTATGCGCTCTGGTTCATCATGGGTGAGCAACAGACATTGTATAGAAAGACTTGTAATATCTACAATCTGCTTGCTCTTCTGCTCTTCTTTAACATGTTCTTCTTCTGTTCTTCTTTAATAAGTACAGTATGTTCCTTGTTGGGAAGAGGAGCAGACACAATTGCAGTCGATAGGTCAGGTCGAGTTGGTCTGCCTTAATATCCAGGAAATGCTGGGAGCAGACTAGCCTTGGAGAGACTAGATTGATAGTAATAGTAGTGCGCCTACAGTTGTAGAGAGTTGTCCTGTAGGGGATCGAAAGGCTTTCGAGTAGCAGCGGCAATACAACCCCATATTTTCCAGCCAGGCGCACTTTCCCGATTTTACTCGTGATGCTTGGGGTTTCCACCTTTTACATACACTACAATCTGCCTAGGTGTTTTGTGTTGCACTAGTAGTTCTCCATCCTTCATGCTAAAAACATGCCACTCATAATTCGAAAGCTTAGTTGTTCAAATGTGAATCTGATATAATACTGATAGTAGTTAAACACACACACACACATTTAATTGGTTAGCAAATGTTCCTGCTTGAGTTTCGAAATGCATGTGCTCCACATATAGAGAGATAGGAGGGAATTGTATTTTTCTGTGCGCTTTGGTCATCATGCATGGGCATTAATCTTTGTATATGGTATATTTTGAAGCTACCATCTGCGAAGTATCATTACTTCTGGAGCTCTCAACAGGGAGCTTATATTTTGAGTAGTAGGCCACATTATATTAATGCACACACCAAATTACATCACACATGGCATCTCTCAGAAGAATTGCACAGAGATAGCACATAGGGGTTTACAGGGAGGCACTATTGGATTAGAATCCCCTATGCATTACAAAGATAATCTCACTTATTTTTATGTTTTCATGCATGTCAGGTATTGAACATGATCATAATGAATATGAGAATGGGCAGACGAGAAGAATATTGTAGAAAAATCCACTGGCTAACAAACTTGGCATCAAGGGATTGAGATCCTGCCTGGATGCAATGGAACCCACACACTCCCCATCTACAGATTCCATTTCAGAATATGATCCTAACGACAATTCTGACCTAGATAGAGACCCAAGTCAATGTACCTCTCCAGATGAGTCAGAGTCAGATGCCCTATCTTATTCACCCATCAAGGTGCTTGCTCTAACTTGGCAAGGTTGTATTGGTCGCACGTATCTTGCATATGATGTCTTGCATTGCTTCTACTTTGTTACACCACCATCTACTTAGTTTACACATCATATTTGAGAATATGCCATGCCTATCCATTTTCCAGTACATATTCCATCTGTCATCATACCATGTTTTTCCATTCAAATGTTGTTCTTTCGTAACAGATGTCCAAAAGGAAGAGGGTGATTGCAGATCTTGAAGGAGTACAAACAAAGTATTTGGAAAAGGCAGTGATACCTGATAAATTAGATAGCAGCCCAGTTCTAGTGGCCATAGCACCAACCCCGGAAAACACAGCCCCAACTCTAGCATACTTTACCCCTACTCCACTGGCCATAACACCAGCTTCACCACACAAGACCCGCACTGCAGAAAAAGGTATGCCAATTCCAATTGCCATAGCACCAACTGTACCACAGAAAAACCCTACTCAAAAAAGGGTACCTACTCCACTGGCCAAAGCCCTATTAGAACTGCAGAGAGCCCAAATTCCTACATACATGAACCCCATTCCAGCTATTCCCAGTTTAAATTACAATGCTTTCATTGTTGCTAGGAACTTTGTACGTATCTTCCCATCATGGGAATATTATTGTCAAGACAGACACCAATTTCAAATCTTCCTCCGCAAGTTACGTGTAAGTAATGTTATTCATGGTAATTACTGCCTAGCTATCTACTGAATCAACACAACAATCATTCCATTTCTTTTAAATAGGCGAGGGCCGATCTGAATAGTCACGACGAGGAAAGCTTGGTTGCGCTTTTCAAGCACACTTTGATGGCAAGCCTGAAAATGAAATTTCTGTAAAGTCTCCTGTAATACATTTACAAGATGTTGTCTAGAATAAGCTTAATATGCACTAGTCTCGTGCCCAGCGTCATGCATTGTCTATGATATCAAATCAAAATTTGAACTCCTACATTTCTGCATGTGCCTTACCATCTCTCTTGTATGAAAACTGCTTGCAGATGAATATCCATTCTCAAGGGATCATAAGATCTCACAACAATACTGTGCACTGCATTGCTCTTGTCAGTACCTCTTACCCTTTATCACCATACTTACACTCATTGCTATTTGATTATGTAGAATCACTGTGCATGTTAGCTTCCTTATCCACCGTTTGCTCGAAATTATAAGATCTATATTTACTCTTACATAAATGTAGAATAAACCCAATGGTTATGAAGTTCTGCATTGCTCTTGTAAGTACCTGTTGTCATGTACTCCCTCCGTATCGAATTACTTGTTGCGCAATTGGATGTATTTAGAACTAAAATAGTGCTAGATACATCCATTGTAGCAACAAGTAATTCCGGACGGAGGTAGTATTACTATACTTACATTGACAGATAGTTGATTGTCTAGCATTACTCTGCATCTTATCTGCCCCGCCCTCCATTTTCTCCAAATTATCAGATCTACATTTACTCTTACCAAAATGTTGAATAAAGCCAATGCCACTGCACAAGTTGAGATCTGCATTGCTCTTGTCAGTACCTTTTGCCTTGTAACGATGTACTTACTTGATAGCTATTTGATTATGTATTAGATCTATATTTTGCAAACTTCTGCATCTAAGTTTCATTATCCTCTATTTCTTCCAATATTATTAGATCTATATTTACTCTTTGCAAAATGTAGAATAAAGGCAACGCTTATGAAGAAGTTTCTTTGGTGAATTTCTTGAATTATCCTTGCATCGACATGGAGAAGGGTTTTGTAGAGCCCGTGTTAACTTGTAATGTAAGTCCGTCCTTCTCAAGCCTTCAAACTTTGTTCTAGTATAGATTTGGATTGGCATCATTTCCTCCACTGTTGTTTAGTTTGCTGTTTGCATCAGATTGCATGTTTGCAACAACTGCCAGTTTCAAATTGTAGTTGTAAAAACATGTTCCTTATTCATACCATCCACATTAATCAGAACAGATCCAATGATTTTCTTTAGCCCTGCATGTATGCTTGTGTTCTAGATCTCTAATCCGGTGGTGTGGTGAAGTTGCCCACGCTTGCATCTTGTCATTTATTGCTTTGTCTTAACTGATTTTGCCGACAATATGGACAATGTCATATTATGTTAATGCTATTTTAAATTATATCTCTAAATTTGCCAATATAAAATGGGATGGAATTGACAGCACACTGACCATCGTTGCTTATATATGTGTGAAACTTGTTATCTGTCTCCTTGTTTCTCTTTCAGAGTAATATCTCTGACGCCAGGCAGAACTCCAAGGAAGATAGTGAGTCAAACCCATTGCTGGTACCTATCACTTATATTGCAGGGAAGAAGGCAAACCATCTTGAAGATAGCGAGACAACTCCAAAGTCATGTTTTGATGTAGAGTTCAAGCTACTCGCTAGTAGCTGTGACACAAGCTCGGCGAAGTTGCCGCCTGAATCAGTTCGACTTCCTCAGTCTCAACTTCAAGCGGAAAGACATGGTTCAGCTCAGCTCTGACTCGAAGTCCATTCTCTAACGAAGATCACAGAGAACTCCAGTGCATACCTTATTGCTAAGTGGCTAGAGCTGGAGGATATAAGCTTCAAGAAACTGAGGTCTCATCAGCTTGCTCAGCTGCTTGCGCAGCAGCATTGGGGCTAGGCTAACCATTCTTAAGTTGTGCTCGGTTCTGTATATTGTTTTGTTGGCGCGTTTATTTGCACTGGTGGCTACCTTTGATGCCCAGTGTATGTAATCTGCTGTTTGGTTGCGCTTTATTATCACTGGTTGCGAACTTTGATGCCCAGTGGATGTAATATGCCATAATTTCTTTATTCTATAGTCTAGGTTTATTCTTATTTACTATGCCATAATTTATTTATTGTATAGTGTAGGTTAATTCATGGTTACTGTATATGCTACCGTCGCTCTCTGAAAAGGCCGAAAGCTTTTACCGTCGCCTGCATGCCAAAACATTATAGGTCAGTCGGTGGTAAAAAACATACGCGTCACAATTGGGCCGGCCCACAATGCTCGGTTGATGGGCCGAAAAAGTATGGGGCCCATCATACATTGGCCCATAACAATCACGGGCCATTAGCAGGCTTAGAAATTCACGGGCCGATAGCAGGCCGAAATATACCTCGCCCATGATTGACCCATTTACATGACGGCCATTAACATGCCAAAATATACCTCGGCCCTTGGTTGGCCCAATTACATAATGGGTTGTCAGAAGGCCAATAGCAAGGTCGGGCCATAAATGGGTCCAATTGTAGCACGGGCCTTTAACAGGCCGATAGTCGGGTGGGGTTGAATTTATCCATGAAGTCCACGGGCCGTTAATGGGCTGAAAGTCACTTCAGCCCAGAATGGGCCCAAATGTAGCACGGGCCGTTAAGAGGCTGAAATTCACTTCGGACAAGAATGGGTCCAAATGTAGCACGGGCCGTTAAATGGCTGAAAGTGACACTGGGCCGAAATCGGCCCAAAACGCTAACAAGCTGAAATGAACATCACGCCGAAATGGGTCAAAGTGTACGATGGGCCTTTAACAGGCGAAAAGACACACCATGCCTTAATTGGGCCCAAACGTAGTGGACTTTAAACAGGCCGGATATTCATATGGGCCGTCATTTGGCCCAAAGACATGGCGGGCCGATAACGGGCCAACCCACTAGTTTATGACCAAATCTTGTGGGCCTTTGACTGGGCTGACCTTTTTAAGTAAACGGGCCACTGTAGGACAGTGCCACGTGTCACCTTTTCATTGGCAGGTATCGTCCATTGGATGCGCGACACCTGTCGCAATGTTGAGCTGACGCGTGGTTCCATTGGCCAATGAGAAATTGACACATGGAAATTTGTCATTGGTCGAGGAAGTTAACGGGTATCGGATCCAAAACCGGCACCCGATAGCTTAACGGCGACCCGTTACGGCAGCTACCACGTGTCGATTACCCTTGACGAAATCACTTCCATGACGCGTCATTATCATCATGGAACTGAACACTTCTGTGATGAAAAATTGATTTTTGTCATGAAACACTTCTACGACAGCAAAGGTATGACTATTTTGGTTCTGTCATAAAATCATCATGGATGTACATGCGTGACAGAAAACGTGACCTACTGTGACAAACACGTATTATCATGGAAGTGTTTTTTTGTAGTGCCTTCTCCTCTTCTACTCATTGGAAGGAGGGAAGGACTCCCTCCCTATTCCAATTCGGCCTAGGGCCTACCATAGGGAGGTGGCGCCCTATGTGGGCCCTGTAGGGCCCACTAGGGGTGGTCATCTCATGACGGTTCTTCACAACTTTCTTCCACAAATAAAATCCCAAATTTTTTGGATGTCTCCGAAACCATTCTGAGACCCTTGAAATCTTTCCATATATAGATCCGAACTTTCCAAAATCATGTTATACCTTTCTGGAATTACTTGAACCCTTCTGGAACCATTCAAAACACTTTCGGAACTATTCAAAACTCTTTCGGTACTCTTTTAACTCATTTTTCATTTTTCGGTAATCAAGACTAGAACCCGTTAAATGTGTGGCCCTACATGTTCGACAATAAGTGGACATGTCCCAGAACACTTTCCGGACAATAGTTAACATCGGGATCTGGAGACCCTTATTAACTCCCGCATTTTCACGAAGTTCTCGAGCGAACCTTTGTTTATGAATATCATTCCCTTTGCTTCGCGATACGTTTACAAAACCCAAGGTGAGATTATCGGTATCCCCATGACCAACACTTTGATCACTATGTCGGTTATCATCGTTACCAGTTTTGTTCTCTTTACTCGTATCCGTGTTCCGGTATTCCGTGATCATAATCACAAGTGTCTGGCGAGACGATAATGATATCGGAACACCGAGTGGGCCCAAAGAGTATCTCTCTATCGTGAGAGGAGCAAATCCCAGTCTTGAACTATCTATACCAAGACATACATTTTCGGTATACCAGTTAGGTCACCTTTATTCACATCCAGTTATGAAGTGACGTTCTAACCCCAAAGTAACCATCCGGTATGTTGGCATACAATATTCTCATGCTCTAAGGAACTATGCAAATGTGAACAAACTTATATGAAAATACAAATAACATAACAACGAAGACATCTATATGCAAGGTGTGTTAGACAAGTTATGTCGGCCAAATCTTAGGGACCGAAGCGACACTTGTTTGCTAAAAGTGCTATCAAGCACTTAATTCTAGGGTTACCCTCTGAGCATATTTCGTCCATAGCCGCCACACTTTCTTCTCCTACTCTCCCAAGCCCTATTTCCTTTGATTCTTGGAGAGATTCAAAGGGAAACCAATCAAAAGCAAGATCCACTCATTCCCCATGCTTTGACTAATCACTTTTGTGTTTGAGCTTGATTTGGATCCTTAGCACTTGTCTTGTTACTCTTGGAGGTTGGAGACTCCTAGGAGGTAGGAGTTCTTTGGTGAGGGATCGATTGTTGTGATGTACCCTCGAAAAGTTTGTGAAGGTTTGGAGGTCACCTCGAGGTCTACTACTATTGGTTCAGAACCACATTTGTTGTGATATCTCAAGGAGAATAGGGTGAGCCTTCGTGGTGTTGGTGTGCCTTCGCGGTAACATCCACCCTTCTAACGGTGACTAACTTCCCTCCAAGGAAGGGAACATCGGGATACATCCTCTTCTCTGGAGTTAGAAGACCAACGTTGCTTTGAAGTCCAAGCATGTCCAAGTGATGAAAAAGAAGGTGATGATGAAGAAGAAGTTGACTCGGATGGGTGTCCTTCATATGCTAAAATGGCACTCTAAGGTATCTCCCATTCCAAACCATACTCTATTCATTCCTAAAGCCTCCATCGATGTGTATAATGATGTAGAGGGTTAATGTGATGAGGAAGAACAACATTATGCGTTCTTTGAAAAGATGCATAAATTCATGAAATCCCTCAAAGGAAAGAAGCTCACTATGTTTCGTTGTCTCATGGATATGGTGGGTAAGAACATCAATACCATCAAGGAACTCAAAACCCTTGTTGCTAAGGAAAATGAGAATAGTGATCTCCTCAAGCAAAAAGTCAATTTTGAGGAAGCTCGTAATGAAAACTTATGCATGACTATTCAAAGAAACTTGCAAAGAGCTAACCATTTCTAAGGGCAAGCTCGAAGAATCTCTTGCTTCTCTCTTCGAGGATTTAAAATCCTGACCAAGTTTCTCAAGACAAAGGAGGAGGAACTCACCGGACTTAGGGAGAGTCATGAGAAGCTTCGACTTACTCATCTTGACACTCTTTCTCAAGCTCCTTGCCTACAATTATAATGTTGATTCTTGTACCACTAACCCCACTTGTGATCAAGCATATCTCATTGAGGAGAACAAGAGGTTGGGGGCCAACTTGAGAAGGGACTTGTGTCATGCATCCAAGGAGAAAAGAACCTCAATGATGTGTTGACCCAACACCAAGAGGTAGTTGCCAAGGAAGGGCTTGGTTTTGATACAAGCTCAAGCAAGACAAAGAATGCCACTCCTAAGAAGGGTGCAACTCTTCAAAAGCTTAAATTTGTGTGAGAAGGGCACAAGGACAACGTAAGAAAAAGTTGGTGAGGTTATTGTGAGTGGATTTGCCACTAGGGTCAAGTCCACTTCCAACAAGCCTAAAAAAGTGATGCCTCCATCCTATGTGCTTCGTAAGGGAAAGGATGGAGATGTGTATGTTAAATTCATTAGTCATCGCACTACATTTTGATACTATTCGATTTGGGTTCCAAAGACCCTTGTTACTAACTTGAGAGGACTCTTTGTAAAATGGGTGCCTCTAACCAATACTTAATTGTGTGTAGGGTGCTTTCTCGGGTGGAGTCAAATGGCTAGTCAATAGTGGATGCACCAATCATATGACCGGAGATAGCGATTTGCTCCATATGTGAGAATTGTCTTTGGTGGAGGATCAACTGGAAAGGTACTTGGTTTGGGAAAGGTGGATATCACAAATGATACTTCACTCGAAAATGCCATGCTTGTCAATTCTATTAAATATCATTTGCTTTCCGTTCATCAATTGGCTTATGCCGGCTATGATACACTCTTTGGACGAACAAGTGTGAAAGTCTTTAGGAGAGATACTCTCCTAGTGGTCTTTGTTGGAACATTGGATGACAACCTTTAAGTGGTTGATTTCTTGAAAGAGAGCACTTTCCATGCAATTTTTCTAATGGCCAAGGCCGACATGGGGTGGCTAAGGCATCCATTTTCATGCACTCGTAGTTCAAATTTGAATTATGTGCACTAAAAGCCTAGAAATACACTTAATGACTAAAATATAGCAAATGAACTCGAAAAACTGCCAAATTTTAACCCCGAGAATGCTATGGTCTATGGTGGGTGAAAAAAAATTCAAGGTTAAATGATGAAGAAAATATCATTCGCCTTCAAACCTATGGCAAAAACTATTTTCTTTGCAAAAACGTACGCAAGGCATCACACACAATTACTTTTCTAAAACTGTGTGCAATGACAGTCTATATCACACACATGTTTTCCTATAAAAAAAAGTGTGCAAGGCATCACACACGTTTGCGTTTTTAGCACTGTGTGTAATGATATGTTACATCACACACACACACTTTTTGCAAAACTGTGTGCACGGGATCACACATGGTTGCTTTACTAAAACAATGTGCAATGATAGATTACATCACACACACATCGTTTGCAGAAACCGTGTGCAAAGCATCGCACACGTTTATCTTGTTCTTTAAACCGTGTGCAATGATAGGCTACATCACACACACATCCTTTGCAAACACTGTTTGCACAACATCACACACAACTATGTTTTCGAAATGTGTGTGATATTACGACATCACACACGCTTTTTTTGGATGTTACATTCCACACAATTTGAGTTACATCGCACACAGTTTGATTGAATGGTGTGTGATAGGTGTGTCGTCTTAGGCCCAATCTGCAGTAGTGATACAAAGATTGAACAGAAGGGAAGAACTAGGGTTTTGAGGTGAGATAGTGCTGATGAATATGTTGATGAAGATTATGATTTCCATGATGAGAGGAGTGTAGGTGATGATGTAGGCCTCGACTTCCCCCTCCCGAAGGGAAGTTTCCCCGGCAAAATCGCTCCGCCGGAGAGCAAAAGTGCTCCGCCTTTGTTCTGCTTCGCAGACGGTGGTGGAATGTCCCGAAACTATTCTCTTGTTTTTTTCTAGGTTAATTGGGATTTTATGGCCAAAGGACTTCGGGAGGAGGCTCGAGGGTCCCACTACCCTTGTGGATAGCTGGTGGGCCCCCTTTGGTATATCTTTGCTCCATAGTTCCTTATATATTCCAAAATAATTCTCCAAAAATCCTCGCTTCATTTTCAGCTCCGGAGAATTGATATCTCTGTTGTTGCTTTTTCAGGTCAAAAATCCATCTGCCGGCAATCCCCCTCTCTTGGTATAACTTGCATTTTAAGAGAAAAAAGACATTAGAATTGCACCATAATGTGAAATATAACATTGAAATAAGATAAATTACAGTAGGAAATAATGATGCAAAATGGACGTATCAGCTCCCCCAATCTTAGACTCCGCTTGTCCCCTTGCAAATATTAGGCTCGATAAACATGACCATAAGTTTATAGAGAGAGGTGTCAATAATAAAGAATACAGACATGTCAGCATCATAATAACAAGCATCATTATATGTCATAAACAACAACTTTCATTCGTAAAAACTTCTCACGATCAAGTGACAATCAATCCACATGTTAAGGTATAGACAATATACTCTCTTGAAATCCAACAAACTATGTTTTCAGTCATCAAACAATCACAATTCATCTTAGTTTGCATAAGAGTCTATGTAAGGTCTTTTGTTTAGCAAACTTCACATACTCAACTATCATATAGTCTTTTAATGATTGTTGGCACTCAAGATCATATTTTTAGAACAAACTGTTTCAGTCAGACACAAAGGAAGATGGGGTTTAGTATTTCACCTCTCAACTTATTTACCACAGGGATAATTGTCAACAATAATAACTCATGATCATATATATTCAACTGGGTATATGTGCCTGGATCTTTCCCCACCACATGTTGTTTGCCAAGTGGAGAATATTTAAGGTTGGAATAAGAAGGATTTGACTCAGCATGAAAGTAAAATTTGCAGATAAAGTAAAAGATAGGATCTTCCCAGAGGGAAGCAGATGTTGTCATGCGCTTTTTGAATTTGGATGTCTGAGTTTTTAATGAGAAGGAACATCACTTTAATATTGCCCCATGTGAAAGTGGCCTTTATTGAGCAGTCTGTCGCTTTTATTACTCCACAACCACAAGGTCGTACAAAGCTTATTTCATATTTAATGGCAATTTTTATTGCTTGCACCGATGACAACTTACTTGGGGGATCTTGCTCAATCCATATGTAGTTATAGTGGACTCTCATGGAAGAAACTGGGTTTAGGGTTTTTGGATGCACAAATAGTATCTCTACTTAGTGCAGAAGTTTTTGGCTAATAAAGATTATAAACAAACACCATATGTTGGAGGATCCATGACAATATAACTTCTATGCAAATATACATAAACATAACTCATTATGTTGTCTTCCTTGTCCAACATCAACCATTTGATCAAGTGTGAAAACATTTAATGAGGGTTCACAATCACAAAAGATGTCCAAGATAGTATATTTGCATGTGAAATCTCTTTTCTTTGTACTAATCTTTCATGAATTGTTCAAATGACCAATGCTATGTTTGTTAAACTCCAATAGATTTTACTTCCTACCACTACTGCAGGCGACTGCTAACGCGACACATCAATCAGAGACCCTTCAACGAAACTGTGTGCGATGCATGAATCGCAAACTGTATCATAATAAAACCGTCACCAATAAGACGAACTGTGTGCGATGGTGGAGACGTCAAGCACGATTCAGATTAGAGATGCGTGTGCGATACGTGGCATACAGTTGATCCATACGAACTCTTTGCGATGAGCCAGAATAACAGAAATGGTCAAGCAGATCAAGGTGTGTGCGATATACGGCATACAGTTCACTCGGATGAACTGTTTGCAATGATCCAGAAGAACAGAAACGATTTGGCGTAACAAGATATGTGTGATATCCGACAAATAGGTCGGTAATCAGAATTGTGTGCGATAATTATAGATAGCGCATACGATTTTTTGTTGTGAATTGTGTGCTCGACAGGGCACACAATTCAAGAAACCAACTGTGGGCGATAATGTAAAAGATCTCTGTCGAATACGTATTGCTAACCGTCTGCGATGAGATTGACAGGGGACACAAAGATAACAACTTAATATGAGCGAACAACAATAGAGATATACAGTCTGCTTAATTTAGTCCTTCTTCTTCTTGTTGTTGTTGGATGGCCCCGCGACATCGTCTTGGCGAGGACGCTTCTTGCCACCGACCGTTGGCTTTTCATCGCCGCCGCCGTCGTCATCGTTGTTGATGTCCTCGTCATCATCCTCCTCGTTCGAACATTCCTCCTCCTCATCATCATTGTCGTCGTCTTCTTTGTCCTCCGACGGCTCCTCGTCTGTCTGGTCGTCGTCCGATGACTCGGGCAGCGGCGTCCCTTCCATGATCCGGATAAAATCAAGGTCAGGGCTCGACGCCAGACTCATGGAAGATGAGCTGGATGATTCCGAGGTTGACCTATCATCAGGCACCAGACTGCTGGCGGAACTGTCGTCCTCGCTGTCGCTCGACATGGCTGCGGTACGTATACAAACCACAAGAAAGCGAGATTGCAGAGTGTGTGTAAGTGTGTAGCGCGACCGGCCGGGACGATGAAGACGGTGGAGACTGAAGTGGGGTATGAAGAAAAGAGGAGTGGCAATTGAAGCGGGGGATTGACGGATTATATTGGCGCCTTGGCAGGCGGTTAGAATCCTGATATAATCAACCGCAATTATTATTACCCAGTCGCTTCAAATTCCCGCGGTTGCGCAGTTCTCAATGTGATAGTTACGCACACAGGTTGGAGTGTCCAAATGTGAAACAAGCAGTTTTCATAGGACAGTTGTCAAGCAATAGATGAGCTCTGCTTATTGATGTAGCGAGTAATAATCAAGCAAAACCCCTAATCAGCATTGCAAACAGTGCATAGAAGATGGCTAATGCGACAACTACAACTACACATGCTAGTTCCTTCTTGTCTCTTGTTTTCATCTATTGCCTGTGATTGAGTCTTTCTTGCTTCATCGTAGTGATTGTACACTCCAGATCAGTCAGTTTCTTCTTCAGCTCACTACAACAAAAAGACACATCCGTGACATTATGGCCTGAACGAAAACTTTTTCTGTCATGGTTGTGACACTTCTATGACAATAATTGTGACAAAAACACATATCATCATAGATGTGGTGGGCTCCTACTTCTATGACAAAAAATTATGACAGAAAATGGGCTTTTCATCCTGGGCGGGCCAGAGACGCACCCGCATGACATTCTTTGGGCCGTCCATGACGTAAAAAATCATGGTAGAAGTGAGGGCGAGGAAAATTTCGGGGAGTTCCCGGTTACGGTGGGTGGTCGGGGCCGAGCGATGCAGTGTGGTTTGCGCGTTTCTCTCTCGTACGCGCGTGTGTGTGCAAGGCGTTCGCTAACTGAACCCGAGCAATCGATCGATCCCTCGCACTACTACACGTACTGAACCCGAGCAATCGATCCCACTGCGTACTGAAGCTGAATAATCCCTTCGCTGCTAACTGAACCCGAGCGATCCCTTCGCTGTTAACTAAACTCGAGCGATACCTTCGTTGCTAACCGAACCCAAGAGATCCCTTCGCTGCTAACTGAACCCGATCGATCCTTCTCGCTGCTTACTGAAGCCGATCGAGCCCCCGTGCGAGACATAGCCAGCCGGTGTTGGGTTGCCTCTCGATGAACCGTGCCCAATGCTGCCGCGCGAGCCATACACGTAGACACGAGTCGAGACGCATCGATCAAGCCGGTTGGTTGGCTGTGGATGAACAGTTCCCATTGCTACCGCATGGTCGTACGCCCCACCCCAGCCGGTGGGTTGGCCGTGGATGAACAGTACCCTAGCCGTGTGAAGGTGGTTGGCGCTTGGATGAACAGGACCCCGAGCAGGCCGCCACACCCCAGCCGGTTGGGGGTGGATGAACAGGACCCCATGGAGGCTGGATGAACAGTAGCCGGTGGAGGCTGGAGGAAGTCGAAGGTGGATGAACAGTAGCTGGTGGAGGCTGGAGGGAGGTCGACCGTGGATGAACAGTAGCCCATGGAGTCCCGTTTTGCGGTACGCCACACCCCTCCCGATGAACAGGACCCCCGTTTCGACCGTAGGCAGTTGGGGAGAAGTCCGTTTCCTCCGTTTTGCGGTACGCCAGAGCCCTCCCGATCAACAGGACCCCGTTTCGACCGTAGGCGCTCGAACAGAAGTCTATTTCCTCCGTTTAGCGGTACGCCAGACCCCCAGCCGATGAACAGGACCCCGTTTTGACCATAGGCGGTCGAACAGAAGGACGTTTCCTCCGTTTTGCGGTACGCTAGACCCCGAGTCGATGAACAGGATCCCGTTACGGCTGTTCTGTCCAAGCCGGTTGGCTCCCGATGAACAGGACGCGTTCCGGCCCAGTCGCTTGGCTCCCGATGAACACGGCGCTGTTTCCTCCGTTCCGACCCAGCCGGTTGGCTGACGATGAACAAGAGACCATTGCTGCTGTCCGTTGCCTCTCTCCATGTACACGAGCCCTGGCCATACGTATGCGCGAGTACGCGTTCGAGACCCCACCCGTATGTACGTACGTGCCCGTATTTTTTGCCGTGTGGCTGTACATACGTGTACACGATTTGGACGGGGCTGCCTGAACTGCTACGTCGGGGGCTCTATTATGACACGTGCCGCTCCTTACACGCCCACGGTTCATCATTGCAGAGAGACCAATCGACCAGTATGTACATACACATTCGCGACCAGACAGACAACGCTACGTACGCTTCGACCGGGTGGGTCCCAACTATCAGGGAGGATAAGGAGGCACTTCCTTGCGTGCGAAGATATAGCTGCTGGGTCAAAGCTGTCAGGGGGGAGGAATCATTTTTTTGCGCGTAATAAGGAGGCACTTCCGTGCATGCGAATATGTAGCTGGTGGGTCTAGCTGTCAGCCTCACCGCGTACATTCCTCTTCCGATGTTTGTCGTTCATTGACCATGTTGACCACGCCACACTGAGAGCACCAAGGCGGTGGACGACGGTGAGTCCTAGGAAGGGAACTACGAGGAGCCGGGGAAGACGCGGCAGTGGATGCCCACGTGGGGGGGAGTACGAGAGTTGACTTGTTCGGCTGCGGTGTGAGGCTGTCGTCGCCGGAGAATAACAGGGGATGTGGGTGAGTAGAGGGAAGGCTTGGCCAGCGGTGGGAGTAGGGTGGGGCGGTGAGGCCTGCGCGACAGCATAGCCGGCCACGGGAGGCAGGAGCAGGCGGTCCCGTCGGAGCTGGTTTGGCCGGCTGGAGCAAGAAGATCAGAGGTTGAAGAAGCAGCACGGCCGTTTGATTAACATCCAACGGTCGTTGCTGCTAGAATCATTTGTTGACTAAGTTGACAAAGCCCTGCGTACGCGTCAACTTAGTAGGCCCACAAGTCAACCTACAAATATGGTGGGTCCGCGATGTCATGGGGAGGAATCGTTTTTTCGCGTAATAAGGAGGCACTTCCTTCCGTGCGAAGATATAGATGATGGGTGCCAGCTGTCAGGGAGAGGAATCATTTTTTCGCGGAAAAAGGAGGCACTTGCTTGCATGCGAAGAGGTAGCTGGTGGGTCCCGGATGTCAGTGGGACGAGTCATTTTTTTGCGCGTAATAAAGAGGCACTTCCTTGCGTGCGAAGATGTAGCTGGTGGGCCCAAGCTCTCAGGGGGAGGAATCATTTTTCTTGCGCGTGATAAGGAGGCACTTCGTGGCGTATGACCATGGACCTCGTGGGTCCCAGCTGTTAGCCTCTCCATGTACAGTCCTCTTCCGATGGCTGTCATTCGTTGACCGCGTTGACGACGCCGTCCGAGAGCACCAAGGCGGTGGACGACAGCTAGGCTAAGGGTGGGAGCGGCCCGGAGCCTGCCCGGCAGCACAGCCGGCCACCGGTGAGTACAGGTATGACCTGGCCATCGGTGGGAGTAGGGTGGGGCGGCGAGGCCTGCGCGGCAGCACAGCCGGCCATGGGAGGCAGAAGCAGGCGCTCCCGCCAGCGATGGTTTTGGGCTTTTGGCGGTTGGAACAACAAGATCAGAGATTCAAGAAGTAGGATGGCCGTCGGATGTCAATCCAACAGCTACAGTTGTCAGAATAGTTTGTTGACTTTTCTTTTTGACCATTATAAATCGTTTTGTTGACTAAATGGACACGCCTTGCGCAGGCTTCGTCCTCGTGGGCCAACATTCTTTTTTTGAGAACTCCTCGGTGTGGGCCAACAAAGTAAGCTTCGAAGGCTTTGGCAGACATGCAGCCCATTTATTTAGTTTTTACAGCCCATTTGATTTTGTTTTCCAATACATCTATTTCCTGGTCTGGGTGAAAAAAATATCTATTTACTATTTCTGAGAATTTACAGCCCATTTGATTATTTGTTCGAATACACCTATTTACTGGGCTGGGTAAAAAAAATTGCGGACATGCAGTCCATTTATTATATCTGTTAGTTTACAACCCATTTGTTTTTAGTAGAAATAGACCCGATTATTAAAAAAAATAGAAATAGACCTATTTTCTGGGATGGGTGAAAAAATAATGTTGGTCTGAACAGAGCATTTCCTATAAAAAATTAATTTTGAGCTAGGAATTTTTTTGAAAAACTTTAAGTTGGGCTTGGCATTCTTGTATAAAAATAGAACTGAGTTGTGCATTTTTTTATCAAAAAAACATAGGCTGGGCTGCGCTTATTTTAGGTCAAAAGAAAACCTGGGCTGGCATGCGTCTTTCGGCCCAGTTTCATTGATGATGTTCAACGAACAAGGCCTGTGTAGTACAGTACAACTTTACGTAGGTACTCCCACATTCAACGATGCCTGAAATGGCCCAAACAAGTCTTTTGTACATTTTTGTAAAATCACTGAACTCAAATTATAAGTTAAGAAAAAAGGTAGAGTCCAGTAATACCTAATTAAAAGCTGTCACGAGCGAAGAAATAATGCAGTGGGTCCCACTTGTTAGCATGAGAGAGGGAGAGAAACCGATCAGTCGATGCTCGTGCATACATCTTTCAGCCATATGCATTGTTGATGCTCGGTACAAACTTATATAGTTGACACAATGATATACAACATCATAGCACGTTGAGCTTGCATACAAAAATTTCACGCGGGCGGCACAATAGGGGTGGAAGCAGTGGATCGCTACAGGTAGGGCTATCTTGAAACCAACAAAGTCGTACATCACTGTTCATCGTCTTGATCAATGACGTGGAAATATCTTGAATGCAGTGCAAAGAAAACAGACAGACAAACACAATAAGTTCTGCTTGCACATTAAGTTGACGTACACCCATTTCGAAAAAAAAATCAGGTACAAAAATAGAACAGGTCATAATCAAATGTATTGGCACATCAGAGCTTGACACCTATAGCTCAGATATAAGTAGTACTCTATCTGAGAAGATTCAGTTGTTACCTCAAATTAGAGCACATCCAGGCAGCCAGCCCGGCCTCTTCTCCCAAAGAAGCAGTGGCCTCCGCCGCGCGATGGAGTAGGTCCTGTGCCATCCATCGTTCTAAGCAACACGGGGAAAGTCTGACGTTGACTCCTGCAATGGATGTCGTCGACGGACCCCGCCACCAGCGGGGGCGGCAAGACTTCGATTGAAGGATTGACCACTTCTTCGACATGCACGAAGACTCGATACAGGTACATACGTAACGTGGTCCGCGGCGGCCTTGGTGGCGACGAATAGTACAACCCCGGTTCATGCACTGGTATCTCAACACCAATCACCTTCGGTATGGTGGACGGCTTCTTCATCCATGCCATAACCGTCAGAGCCCAGCTGTCTAGAGGAACAAACATACTTAAGAGCTCACCTCCTAGGTCGTTGATAAGCTCATTCATGGACTCACTGTTCCAAGCCCGTCGTGGCATGCCGTGGAAGGTAAGCTTTGTTAAAAACTCAAGCTCAGAGGGCACCGAGCCCCATCCTGGGTGCCACCGATCGAAGCTCACCGGCGCGCCATCGCAGAACAAACACCGGGAAGATTCGAACACACGACTATAGTTGAAAGTTGTCCGGAACCTGACGTAAAAAATCAGCCGGTGGCGGACAGACTTCGACGAGCAAGTCACTTATTTGGATGCCGTGCACAATGCCAAGAGCTTTGACCAGGTCGTCTGGCGAGACGAGAGGCCGGTCGCCGTTGATGGTTACCATCAGCACATTGCCAGCAAACTGGTCATCAAGCGCCGCCATGCCACAGTTGAGCGACAGCACGCAGTGCCCGAAGGCAGGACGGACCTCAGGATCTCTGGCTGGGAGATCCGCGTTGACCGGCGACATGATAGTGCGCTTGAGTACGGGGAGTAGAGGAAGCGGATTTGAGGGAACTGGGGTAGGAATCGAGATTCCAGAGGTGTGGGAGGGGCGGGGGATTCGGGATGAAAAGGTAGCATGAATTTCGAACGCGCGCCAGTACGCTCTTGCCGCGCAACTGCATGAAAACACCGGTGGCGCCCACATGTCGGACTAATATTTCTTTCTTTTTGAGCGCCCGCCATTAGAGTTCATAATTGGCCTATTGTAACACCCCAAAAATTTAACCATATTTTTATTAAGTAAAATTTGGCCAGAAATAATTTTTTTGAATTATAATAAGTCTCTTATTATTTTAGTGTATTTTCTATTTTCTGTTTTCAAAATTCTTCCCACCATTTAGAAATTTTTGTAAAATATTGTGGGATTTGGTAGTTGTCTTAAATCAATTCATTTATATTCTAAATAACAGTAGGAATTATTTTTATAATAAAATTTTTCCCAAGATAATTCTTTTAACAATATTTTTAATATTTTAAATGCCTCTGTTGCACTACAACTATTTTAAATAAATCTTTAAAAATTCCACAAAAATTATGAGGGGTCATGTGAGGCCTATAGGTCACTTTTATGCAAAAACCCAGCTTGGTATTTTGGAAATTTTGAGTAAAACATCCTCTTTTCCTTTCTGGTCCAAATCCAGCTTTGAACTACAACCACAATTTCTATTGCTCCAAAAATTCTGCAATTATTCCCACCTCTAGTCCTTCCTAAGAAACCCTTAAGTCCAGAAGATCAGCTCCATTGGAATCTTTTTAGTTCACCAAATAGAACCCCCAAGTTTCTGTCCAGAACTGTATTTCTCCAAAACTTGCACTATCAAGTTTTTCATTTGGTCCATCCAACTCCACCATCATCCTTATCATCTAAAGAGACACCACCCTGGCAATTTTTGCATCCAACCAAAGTTCCTAGGACACCTTAGCATTTCATCAAACATCTGGTGGGCATGACAGAATTGTTGCATCCTTCTAAGCTGCAAATGCCACTTGCTCTTCTGGCCAAACCACCATGTCTAGTAGCTCTATTACAGAGTGAATCATCATCATGTCAAACTTCAAAATTCAAATAAAATCATTTGGCCACTGTGGCAATTCATCGAGCACCTCGAGGGCATACACAGAGCGCGAGTAAGACAGTCAGTGGCATCGAGCCACTGCGGCTCCTCTGCTGCCTCCCCTGGCCTGCCTCGCTCCTCTGCTAGTCGCACCGACCGCAGCCTTCCCCGCGTCTTCCCCGCACCGGAGCACTCCCCCTGGCACCGCCCTCCACCGTCCAACGCCGCCACTGATAGCGCCCGTCGCTGTCACCTACCAGCCAAGCCACCCGGTCGTCTCCGAGCCAGCCAGCACGTCTCTGCCCTAAATGCCAACTACCTGAGCCGCCGCCCCTCATCTACCTCGTCACCGTCCACACCAGAACTCCACCGTCCATCACCGACCTCGCCAGCTACCTCAAATCGCCATTAATGGCCGCCCGCAGCCATGTCCGATTTTGTAGCCGCGGAACCGCCATACCTTGCCTATAAAAAGCCTTCCCAGGCCCCTCCTTCTGCATCACCGCACTCTCCTCTCCCACCCTCAGCTCCCTTAAGCCTCAGAACGACCGAAGGTGGTCGCCCTCCTCCCCGACGACAGCTTCGGCCACCGCAACCTTTCCGATGATTCCGTCGCAATCACGGCCTCCCCACCAAAACCTCCTCCACCAATCAACTCCTGGAGAACCCGCGGATCCTTTCCCGTCACCAATTCCACCGGAGACGGCCCATGGGAAAAAATCCCTCTTCCACCCGAAGCTTCCTTCCGCCATAATTGAAGCTCTACTCAACCTCGAGCTCTCCGGCGACCCCCTCCACCTCCAACGGGCGCGGCTCATCCCCCTGATCATTCCGGTGGCCAGGGCACCACGAACTGTGGCCTGTGCCGCCGGGAATCATCGCCGGCGTGCCTCCCCTGCTCGGCCTAAGGAGAGGACGAAGAAGGCGCCGGTATTGACCCCGTCAAACCTGACTGGTGGGCCCGCGGGACCCACCGTCAGTGAGAGGGGGTCGGGACCCGCGTCGGTAAGTGGAGGCGTATTCCAGTGAATACGCTTCCTTCTCTAGGAAAACGCACTTTCCGGCAGTTCGCCTTCGACATCATCAGCTCCTCCGCACAGCCGAATGCCTGGCCTCGGCCCAGTAGCACGACCCGGCTATACTGCGCTCAGGGCGCGCTTCTGCCTCTTTCCATTTTCAAATTCCAGCAGATTTCAAATATTTCCACACTGTCCATTTCAAATCCAAATCTAATGATTCAAATTTCTACATGCTCATAAAATCAATCTCTATTAAACTAGCTAGGGTGAACATTTTTGATAAATTTAACTCTGCTGGATTTATTAAATAAGTCCAATTCAGTATTTATTTCAGCTTAGAAATTCCCTAGGAATTTCATATGAACTCCAAATAAATTGATTCTTTTTCTGAAATTCCTTATATTTCATCTAGTTTATTTTAGTATTTATTCCAAAATTTTCCAAGCAACTTTTTAGTACTGTTTTTGCTTTATGTGGTGATTGCAATATTTTTGAAAATAGGAAATGGAGGGAAGATAAAAAATTTCAAAATTTTGGAGTGCACCCAATATTTCTGCATGATCAAAGCAAGCATCTTGAACACTTGATATGGTGATTGCATGGTTAAATGTTTGCAAGAAAATTTAGATCATGCATATGCTGAATTCAAATAAAAATCTGCATATTGCTAGTTATGCATGCATGATCCCTTGAAAATATTTTATCTCCATTTATATATGAAGTATGAGTGAGCATGGTTATTTTCACATGCCCATGTTGGTCCGGACTAATCTGCAGGAAAGAATCAGTCACGAGAGACGTGACCGTGAAACTGAAATCTCGTTGTGACGAGAATGATTAGTGAGGGCATGTTGGGACATGCCAGATGGTGACCCTGTTGGGTATTACTGAGAAAATATGTTGTGCTAACCACTGCAGGAAAAATTAAACCTCCTGAGTCGACCGTAGATCGAGTCTTGTTCCGGTAACCCCCATACTTGTTTCGTGCTGCCACTTGTCCCTACCATAGGTAGGGTACGGTTCAGTAAGTTGCTAACCCCTTTCCTGCACACACCGTACAGAGAGGCCATAGTGAAAAATACCATTGGCCCATGGTAGGCATGTCACTTGGTCTGGGGGCATGGGTGTCTCCGGTTGTAGCCGGAGTGGGGTCGCACCCCTGTTTGCGTGCCGATATAAATATTTTGATCCCATGCTATTGGAGGCCGTTGAATGAGGCCTTCCCACTTAGAGTTTTACTTTATCATTGCCTTGGGTGATTCCTGGCTTAGAGTTTTACTTTATCATTGCCTTGGATGAGTTAAGCGGGTGTGTGCTAGTCTGGTGTGTTTTCAACCCAAAGGCCGTAATGGGAATTAGTCAGCGTCTCGGTGCTGGCTAAAGAAATCCTTTACTTGTGGGTAAAGAGTACACCCTCTGCAGATATATATCTATTCGAATAGCCGTGTCCGCGGTTAAGGACTACAGTCTGGGTTGGTCAAGTGTTGGTCTTAGTGTAGGTCTCCGGAGGAAATAATTAAAATCGAGCATGAATTATTTTACAGAATATCATTATTTCATCACTAACGCTGTCATGGATATATTTGGTTATCATGAATATTATGGTTGGAAATATTATTGTTACCATGCATATTATTGTGGACTAACCCATTTTTCTTATTTTATTTTCCTGAGTGTCTCAGGGGCTAGCTAGACTACCCCGGGCACTCATTTATTTTCAAGACCTCTCGTGGCGTCGCTTGAGTTCATGGGCGGTCTATCTCGCCCGATACTCTTTTAGACACCCGTTTGGCATTTCTTTCAAGACCTACCGTGGCGTCACTTTTAGACACCCAACTGGCATTTCTTTTCAAGACCTCTCATGGCGTCGCTTGAGTTCATGGGCGGTCTGTCTCGCCCGAAACTCTTTTAGACACCCATTTGGCATTTCTTTTGGATTCTCGGGCAGTTCAGTCTCGCCCGATTGTCCACTTTTAACTTTCTTGGTTTGTCACTAACAATTTAATTTTGCTGCACATGCTAATATTCATCATGCCATGATTTAATTTCGTTCAGCATGTGCATATAATTTAACCCATCATGTTCATATGCATTCGGTATATCTTTTGTTCATTATGTTTGCGAGTACATTCCAACGTACTCACAGGCTTGTCCCTGGCTATTTAATTGGCCAGGTCAGGATTTCGACAAGGAGTATTACAACGACGTCCATGCGGAGCCTAGGATAGCAGCCACGCGGGATAGGAATTATCCTGGTCAGCCATTCCTGTGGGAATGGAGCCCCACCGATGATGGAGAACCACGAGTCGCTTCCGTCATCCTCACTAGAAATCATTGTTGTATTCATTAGACCTTTATGGTCTTGTATCCAATTCTTGTAATTGCTTGGTAATCTGTAACAAGGATGTGTCCACCAGTAACAGTAAATCCTGGGCTGGTGACGACACGAGGGGTTAATTTCTGGGATATCATATCCCGGAGATCCGGCCCCGACACCTATTTGGCATTGCATTACTACTCGGCCCATATTCAACGACACCTCACATGGCCCAAACAAGTGTACATCACCGAAAAGTCACTGAGCTCAAATTATAACTTGAAAAAAGGATATATACACTGAACACTGGAGAATGGTGATGCCCCCATTTAGCACATCAGCAGTTTGAAACAAAAAATAGTTCGAAACAACGATATATATAACATGCAAACACTGACTAGCGTCTACTACTGACAAAAATAGCAAGACATGAAAGTTCACAAGTCTTGCTAAACCACCAAAACGCACCCATCTGAAGCGCTCAGACTCTCATGATCCACACACAAATCACAAAGTTCTAAACAGGGCGAACTAGTACATAGTAATAGTGACATAGACAAGGATGACAAAATTACAAGGAGTCTGCATAACAAAAGAGAACATCACCCATCTAGAACAAGCAGCTAATACAGGAAGTCATTCGAAGAGGGATGATCCAGCGCCATAATAATTTGCAGCTCCCCTTCAGCCACCAGTGATTCATAGACACCAGGACTCCACCCTTTCGACGCAACTGCCCCATTACCTACCAACCTCAAGGCTTTGTGGCACCCCGATAGAGGGCCGACGCACGCCGGTCCCAGGATAAGACCTGGCGCACGTCTGAGACATGATACAGCAATTCCAGGCACAAAAATGGCTTTATTATATGAAATAGAGTATTACAACACTATTGCTTACTACAATATTACACGGCTCAAAGGCTAACTAAATGGCGGCGGAGGTCTTGGTTCAGCGGCAACGACGTCTCTGGCTGGGCTCCACAACTCACAGGACTGGCTGGGTTACGATCTAGCATGACGGATCTTCTCATGCAACTGGCCACGTGCAAGGCCAGGTGAGTACTTTGAATGTACTCGCAAGACAACCAAATACATAGCATCCAAACAAGCAGATAACAAAGCAAGTCCCATGCTCATGGAATAATTTATTCTAACTTGGCATGGAATTAACAGGAAATCATGGATCAAGTATGGCATTACATGGATCAGGCATATCAACTACATATCATAACATGGCATGGCTACTTCTATGAAGCATGGTACCCAGAATTAAACTGGAATCTATAATACACTTACCTCCCGTGAAGCATTAAAGTAATATGTGGTGACATCATTCAGCTTTCCTGCCCCTCTGGGCTAACTCATGACTCACCGAGATCTCATCTCGTGATCATGTCAGAACAACATGGTGACTACTCACAATTATCCCATAGTCCAAGTTACCGCATTTACTTAGTAGCACATGTTTATAATAACAGGTTTGTCCTCCAGATCGACCAATACCAAATAGTGTGACCTAGTACGAACTGTGTCCAATACCGTGGACTCGGCTATTCAAATAGATTCATACACTCTGCAGAGGTTGCGCACTTTACCCACACTATGAAGCTCCTGGTCCCGTACCTCGGTACACTTCCCTTCCGGGTGAACCGGTGCTGCTCCAACGAAACTTGCCTAGCTCATGACTCCTCTACCGTACCACCGACAATCATCCTCCCCCGCAGTCATGCCCTGGGTGGCCCCTGTGTCACTCTTGATACCTGCCACCTGAAAGTACATGTAGTCCCCATGTATGGTTTTGGTAGTTAAATGACAATCCTAATGGACTAACATTTGCATTGAGATATACATTTGAAGGAAAGTTCCATTTGTAATGCATGAAGAATACTGGATGAATTGATGGATGAATTCCATCAACATAAATATATGCATTGAGACTTGATAATGAATGACAATTCCTATGAAGAAACAATGACATCAAGTTATATAGAAAGGTTTGTTCCATGGGTGATGCAAGAAGGAGATTGAATGGATTCGGAATGAATGCCATATACATATAGTTGTGCACCAAGATTATTCATGGAGCAAAGATAATTGTTGACCAAGATGAAGATCGAAGATTGAATTCAAAGATGGTCAACACACAAGCACAAATCATGTACCACATGGGATCTTGTGGTATGGTAAGAATTTGTCAATTGCGCTTTGTGTACTAACCCATTCTATGTGTTTTCTATATCTATGAGGGTTAGATGATTCTCATGGACTTACATCAAGAGAAAGATTTCAAGTGCCCATGAGAGGATGACATCAAGAGTTGATGATCATGGTTGACAAGGGCAAGTTCAAGATAGCCATCCTGAAGGATTACATGCTTGAAGCTTGTGGATGATCACATGATGAACGTATGAAGATGAATACAAAGCAATGCTCCCCACATGGCTTATGGGGGAGCTGTTTGAAGTCTTCACCAGGTGTAATGATCAAGATCATCGTTCTGACTTGAGCCAAGCATAAACGTCAATACCAAGCTCAAATGGAATGCTTTAGTCAAAGTTATTAGTTCCTTTGGCTTTAGTTGTGAGGATCGATGACCATCGAAAAGGATATATGCTCAATAATGAGTTTCCGGAAGCTATCTAGTATAGTTCTTTTATGTTTCTTGAGTTATAGGGATCCCGCACTATTAAGAGGGGATCAAAGGGGTTAGTGATAGATTTGCTCAAGTCAACATCTTCTATTTCTACTTCCTCACATCATATTCCAACATAGGCATATTTCACTCCTATCCAGTACAAATACAATATGCCTATACATCTATTAAAGAAAATCCAAAGCCAAATAGGTTACCCAAATACATGATAAAAGCTTTGCATAATTTGCATCCTCCATTTTGGTTGATCTTGGGTGGTTCTCTATGTGAGGACCTGGGCTTTTTCCATAGCTTCAAAACGAGCCCAAGATCATCAAAATCGGAGTCCGGATGTGAAAGTTATGCATGTTTTAGTTTTGAGGTTCCTGCTGTTTTTATTGGCCGGATATCCGGGACTTGGCCGGATGTCCGAGATCCCAGGACGCCCCGGATGTCCGGGATCCTCCCGGATATCCAGCCGTCGATGTCCAGAAACTATGTCGAAATGTTGGCTATGCCCGCTGGAAGTCCGGCACTTGGTCGGATGTCCGGGGCCTCAAGTTTGGCCAGATGTCCGGGCCTTGGCCAGATGTCCGGGCCCTGTACTCTAGCCTCTGTTTTTCACATATGTGTGTGTGTAATTCTCAGCCGCCGGATGTCCGGCCCGGCGCTGTCACTTACACTAAAACGGCTAGTTTTCTTGCCACACTATATATACCCCCTCACCACTTCGTGGAGGGGTTGACCACTTCATCCAAAATCGCCCCAAGAACACAAGTGGCTCCCTCTCACTTCTCCTACACCAAATCTTAGATCCCGGAGAGATTTGTGAGAGTTCTTGAGAGATTTTCCAATCAAGTGATAGATCCATTCCCTCTCCCTCTCTTGATCAAAGGAATTCGTGATTTGAGCAAGTCTTGAGCATTTTCCCCTTGATCTTTTTACTCTTGGAGGTTGGAGACTCCTAGGCGGTAGGAGTGCTCCGGTGAGGAATCAACTTGTGATTTGTCCCCCGGAAAGTCGGTGAAGGTTTGGAGGCCGCCTCAAGGTCTACTACTAGTGGTTGGGAATCGCCTTCGTGGTGATATCTCAAGGAGAATAGGGTGAGCCTTCATGGTGTTGGTGTGCCTTCGTGGTAACATCCACCTCTCTAATGGTGACTAGCTTCCCTCCAAGGAAGTGAACATCGGGATACGTCCTCGTCTATCTGACTTCGGTTATCCCTAACCCTAACTCCCTACTTGTGGTTTACTTTGGTCACTTGACCGTGCATTCACTATATCTTGTTGTCCTCATTATATTGAGTTGGCCATTCCCTTGAAGAGATTATTTAGGCTTACACTTTATATTCGCAATTCATACTTGCTACTATTGATATATCTTGTGATTAGTGTGAATTGCTAAATTGAGTCATACACTCCCATATATTGTGATATTGCTCTAGTAAGTTTGTGTAACTTACTTGTGCTTGTTAGTATCCTTGTTGTCCTCATTATATTGTGTTGGTTACCATATCATAGAGATTATCTAGGCCAACATTTTATAGTCCGCAATTCATACTTCCTACTATTGTTCTATCTTGTGCTTAGTGTGAATTGCTAGCTTGTAACATTCATTTCCATATCTTGTGACATAACTTGTGTAAGCTTGTAGTGCTTACTTGAGTTTGCTTGTATCATTCAATTCCATATATTGTGATACAATTTGTGTAAGCTTGTATTGCTTACTTGTGGTTGTGTGTATTATTCATTTCCATATCTCGTGATATACATTGAGTAAGTTTGTGTGACTTACTTGTGCTTACTCATATCCTCGTTGTTCTCATCTTGTTTATCCTAAGTTGTTGGTGCACTTAGTGAGCCTAGTATATTTAGTATTTGTGCTTGAAAAGTATCCGCTTAGTTTATTTCTGCATTAGGATATAGCCAAATCCGTAAAAGATTTTAAAACGCCTATTCACCCCCCCCTCTAGGCGACATTGTGGTCTCCCGTGTTGCCATGATAGTTATGCTTTGGTTTCCTCTAGTTGTTCTATGACTAACCATGTAGAGGAAATTAAGAAAGATGAGGCATGCTTGATTGATGAAGAACCCTCTTCTCCAAAAGAATCATCATCAACACCCTTTGTTCACATGTGCCTCATGGCAAGAGGTAATGACAAGGTATCATCTTCTCTTAGTGATAATGATGATAGTTGTAATGAGGAAGATGATGATGACTTGACTCAAAATCTCTATGAGATTGGGAAAACTCTTCATAGAGCTAAAAATAACACTTATAAAAGGTTCCAAGATGTTCTTACTTGCTTTAAAAAACGTAATGATTTATTTCTTAACGAGCAAGCAAAAAGTGAACAACTTGAACATGAACTTGCTAAGGCTCATCAATCTCTTAGTGACTTGAGGTCTTCAAAAGAAGATATTGAAGTTACTCATTGTAAACTTAAAGAGGATTTTGAGCACCTTGACCTTGGCTACAAGAATGTCAAAGGAGAGCTCACCAAACTCTCTAAGTCTCATGAGGAACTTCAAGCTACTCATGCGGAGTCTCTAGTTTCTACATGCTCCTCTCATATTGATAATGATGCTTGTGCTACTAACTCTATCTTGTGTGAAGCATCAATATTGAAATAAAATGTTGAGCTTAGGACTCAACTCGATTTGCTAACTAGCAATTATGGGAAATTGGAAGAAAGTCATGAAAAGCTCTCGGGTACTCATGAGGATCTTCTAATCTCTCATGATGAGCTAAAGTTAGCTCATGAGGCTATGGTCACCAAGGTAAAATCTTGTGAGTCTCATGTGGATATTAGCACATCTTCTACTCGAAATGCCTTATTGCCATGTGCTAGTCCTTGCAATTCCTCTCTATATGATATTGGTACATCTCATGATGAATTGCTCACCTTGTCTTGTTGCTCTGACCATGAAGTTTCTACTTCCACTAGTTCCCTTGTTTATAGTGTTGAAACTAACCATGTAGAGGAAATTAATGAGCTCAAGGCCCAAGTCACTAGTTTGAAGAAAGACTTGGAAAAGTGCGATGATGGACATAGTTTTCACTCCAACAAGGAGAAGTCCAAGAACAAGAAAAGGGGACAAGACCAAGCCAAGAATGAGTCCAACATTTGTTGCTTTAAGTGCAAAAAGATTGGACATCATGTGAGATCTTGTCCATTGAAGAAAAGGGCTTATAAAGAGAAGCTACATGGGAAGCGGCCTCAAGCTCAATCTCAAGTTCAACCTCAAGTTGAAGAACGGCCACTATCCATGATGAACCATGTTATTGCTCCCCAAGTTGAGAAAGTAAAGAAGAAGAGAAGGGGGAGTACATGTTGCTATATTTGTCATAAGAAGGGACACATAGCTTCATCATGTCCCAACGGTAACATCTCTAAGCCTCCAATTATCAATGATCATTATTCACTTAGGAAGGATAATGTTGGCAATTTGTTTGCCAAGTATGTTGGCACCCAAAGTGGTTTGAGTAAAGAAAAGACCATTTGGGTTGCCAAGCCTATTGTGACTAATTTCTTAGGACCCAACTTGATTGGGGACCATCAAGCTCTAACTTGATAAATAGGTGTGTGGAGGGCATTGGAGACTTGGTAGTTCATGAGAAAAGTGATTTTCATCATCCATTGAGGTTCAAGCCAAGTCAAAAGGATTATCATCATATTTGTCATTCCAATGCTCCTCGTGGTGGTAACTTATATTTATTCTGTCTATATTGAAAGTTACTAGCCCCTTGCATGTTTAGGTTTTGTATCTTACATGTGATTGTATATGATGTGCTTCCTAGAGTATGCTTGATATGTGTTATCTAGCATGATTAGGTTGCAGTACACTTCATATACTTGTGTGCTTTGGTTCGAGCCTTTATTGATTCTCAGTGAATCTTATTTGGCTCTTTTAAGATATTAATGAATCATCACATTATGGGGGAGTGATATGCTATGTGCACATCGCAAACCTAGAATGTGTAAATATGCTTGATACCACCTAGTATGATTACTATGAGACTATCTAGTTACTATGTGGTATGTCACACTCATGTGGAATTCAAATAACTATTAGTTAAACATTATCTTTGGTTGGATTTCACTTGCCTCTTGTTGATAATATATGAATAATCACATTATGGGGGAGTGATGTGCTTTCTGCATATCACAATCCTTGTAAATGTGAACAACTGAGGATTGCCACTTCGAATTCATATTTGAGATTACCTTATATCTTTGTGGCTTGCTAAGCTCAACACGTCCCTAATTGCATAAACATCATTTTGCTATTTATCCTTTGGATTTGTGTAAGTAAGGATTTGTAGTGCGATGTTACCCATGGATTAGCTTAAAGATCTTATCTGGGAAATCATTGTCTTGTGTCATTCCAATTACTGCTACGTATGATTATTCCGGAGGAGAGAAGTGCCCAAATGCCATAGTTGGAGAAGTTTCTGTGAAGGCCGGAACTTCCGGTGTTAGACGGAACTTCCGGGCACCGGAACTTCCGGGGCAGGTCCGGCCAGCTTCCGGGCAACCCAGAGGCATTGCGCAATCTGTGTAATCTCTCTGTTTAGCCCGGAACCTGCCCAAACACTCTCCTGGAACTTCTGGCGGACGGAACCTCCGGGGTGGCCGGAACTTCCGGAACGCGGAACTTCCGTGGCAAGTGTGGTCAGCTTCCGGGGCATCCAGAGTGATTGCACACTTGTGCAATCTATCTGTTTAACCCGGAACCTTCTCGGAACTTGGCCCGGAACTTCCGGGTGCCGGAACTTCCGTCTGCTGCCGGAACTTCCGGGACACGCAAAAATTTGCCCCAACTGTTGGATTTGGAGCCCCACCTATAAGTAGTCTTCTTCTTCCCCACGAAGAACTTGACGACTCCATTTCTCTCTCCTCCATTTTCAGAACTCAATTTCTTGGAGATCTCCCTCCTTAGCCAACCAAAGCTCTTGATCCTTTGACAAGCAAAGGAGAAGTGCATGATCTTGTTTTCATGGGAGTTTGTTATCTCATTGCTTGCAATATCTTATACCCATTTGAGTGAGATTTTCCTATGAGAATGTGTGGAATGCATATCTTTTATGCTCATTGGTTTTGCTTAAGTTCATATGTTGAACTTTGTGTGCTATCATGTGTTTATTTGTCTCATTGATGCAATTTGGTAGATTTCAATGATTTGTGATGATATTGGAAGTATTCATGATGTATGTGATCTTTTGTCCAAGTTGTATCTCCTTGGATCTTGATTGGCTTGTGCATGCATGTTAATATATGTATATCTTTATGCCTTGCTTAAATGATCCAATATATAAGTGCAACTCCATCATGTCCTTAATGGTTAATATGTGAACGATATTCAAAGTCGTATCTATATGCACATAGTTAAGTGGAGTTTGCACTTTGTATTGTAGTTGTGCTAACTACTTTGGACCCAATAGGTTTGGGGACCATATTGTACTTAAAAGTGATTTAGGTACATTGAAGAAGCATTGTGTGCTTGGCTTATGCATGAAGAAGGTGGTGTCACCATGAGGGAATTAGAGCCAAGTTTGGGTTACTCATTGATCTGCTACTTCATGCCAATGCTTTCTCGGTAACAAGTATTTACTTCATCCATACATTTCTTGCATTCAACCTTGTGTAGGTTGCATCATGGCATGAATTTCTTGACTCATTCTTGTGATACTTGTTTCCATTCTCAAAGCATCCCAATAATGATCTCTTATTGCTAGTTGTGATGTCTTTGATGGTTGTGTGTTTGGAGTTCATTAATATTCAATAAGATAATATTAAGCCATGTGCTATACTTTCAAGCAAAGATCTCATTGGTATATTTTATGACTCCCGTTTGGATATCTTATTCTTTCCTTTTGTAACTATGTCATGTGTACATCCTTCTTTGTGGATATATATCATCATGATTGTCATCTACCTAGAATCTTATACACATGAGAGAAGTTACATCTCTAGTTGATATCCCTATTCTTTCATGTCCACCGTTTCATCCTCTTTTTATATCTTTGGTGGCTCCATGGAAGCATTTGTCGTATGAGTGCGTGTCTTACCCCTTTGCATCTTAGTGCACTCATGTTTGGTGAAGATTGTTGTCCTCATGCCTGTCTTGACAAGCCTATTATTTCCTATCTTCACCATGGGTTGTCACAAGCTTTGATTTTTAAATTTGCATATTAGTGAGCTTGTGAACCCATTTGCTTGATGTGTGTGTGACCTGCTTAACTTCGTGTGTGTGGGAAGGACATGTCTTGCACCTTGTATCTCATTTACTCAAGACTATGTCGATGCTTAATTCTCATCCTTATATTAGTCTTCTCAAGTGCTTTGACGTGACTCACACACATCATTTTGGTTGTGCCTATTCTTAGGTTGCCTCATTTACATGTTGCTCAACCATATGTTTGTTGCAAATGCTAGGCTTCTTTTCTTATCTATGCTTGCTTGCAATTGTTTTGTGTTCCTATTGATTTTGGGGGAGTGATGATCCTATTTTGTGCACTTGTATCCAAATACAAAAATTCTAAATAGTGCACAAATCATGGGGAGCTTCTCTATTTTCCTTAGAACACTCCTTTTCCCGAATCATAATATTCTTTTATCCTTTTGGCTCGTCGGATCTTTTGATTGCTTGCTTCACTTTGTGTTATGCAAATGAGATCAATTTGTGCCATGTGCTTTGTGTCATGTGCCTTGCTCTTATGCTAGGCTCAAAGTTGTATAATAGTGGATTCACCTGTGGATATCATGTTCTTATCAATTACAACATTTTTGTGTATACGGGTTTCTTTGTGGATACATATCATGATTATTTTTGGCCACATAGAAATTTTTATACATAAGAAAGTTCATATCTTTCCTTGATATCATTTATTCCTTGCCGGCCACTTTGTGTGTTCCTTTTATTCGTATAGTGGCTTCGGTAAGAGGTTGTGTCATGAGTGCTTGTTTGTTTTGCATACAATCTTGCATACTCATGTGTTTTGAATGTATTTTGGACCCATGCTTGACATGATGATCACATTGTTTTCATTCATTGAATGTATTTTGGCCACTTAGAAATCTTGCATTTGTTTTCACTCCCATTTTGTGATATGCACACATCAAGGAGGAACTCATACTATATTGGTCTTCTAAATGTTTTGTCTTCCATTTTGGCATTTGTTGCCAATGGGGGAGAAGTTTAGAGGGTTTAAGATAAATATCTTTTGAAGTTCTTGTTGCCATTCATGCATATCTACCCTAGTTATATGTGCTTGTTGCATGAATGAGTATACAGAGAAAACTCCACCTAGTTTATATCTATGCAATGAAATTCAAAGTTCATCCACATATGCATATATTATGGGGGAGCTTGCTCTATAGATTATGGTCCTACTAACATCAAATACTTGTGTAGTATTTTGATGTTAGTACAACCGGTTTTGATAACATCAAGTTTCTTTGTAATACTTGATGCTATCAAAATCACCCCAAGTATTCAATTTATCTTCGGATAAATTGCATGCTTGTTTAAAAATTCATTATATAAACCCTCTTGTTGAGATTGTCATTAATTACCAAAATGGGGGAGATGGAAAGTACATGTGGTCCCCATGTATGGTTTGGGTAATTAAATGACAATCCTAATGGACTAACGTTTGCATTGAGATATACATTTGAAGGAAAGTTCCATTTGCAATGCATGAAGAATACTGGATGAATTGAGGGATGAATTCCATCAACATAAATATATGCATTGAGACTTGATAATGAATGACAATTCCTATGAAGAAACAATGACATCAAGTTATATAGAAATGTTTGTTCCATGGGTGATGCAAGAAGGAGATTGAATGGATTCAGAATGAATGCCATATACATATAGTTGTGCATCAAGATTATTCATGGAGCAAAGATAATTGTTGACCAAGATGAAGATCGAAGATTGAATTCAAAGATGGTCAACACACAAACGCAAATCATGTACCACATGGGATCTTGTGGTATGGTAAGAATTTGTCAATTGCGCTTTGTGTACTAACCCATTCTATGTGTTTTCTGTATCTATGAGGGTTAGATGATTCTCATGGACTTACATCAAGAGAAAGATTTCAAGTGCCCATGAGAGGATGACATCAAGAGTTGATGATCATGGTTGACAAGGGCAAGTTCAAGATAGCCATCCTGAAGGATTACATGCTTGAAGCTTGTGGATGATCACATGACGAACGTATGAAGATGAATACAATGCAATGCTCCCCACATGGCTTATGGGGGAGCTATTTGAAGTCTTCACCAAGTGTAATGATCAAGATCATCGTTCTGACTTGAGCCAAGCATAAATGTCTACACCAAGCTCAAATGGAATGCTTTAGTCAAAGGTATTAGTTCCTTTGGCTTTAGTTGTGAGGATCGATGACCATCAAAAAGGAGATATGCTCAAGAATGAGTTTCCAGAAGCTATCTAGTATATTGTGATATTGCTCTAGTAAGTTTGTGTAACTTACTTGTGCTTGTTAGTATCCTTGTTGTCCTCATTATATTGTGTTGGTTACCATATCATAGAGATTATCTAGGCCAACACTTTATAGTCCGCAATTCATACTTCCTACTATTGTTCTATCTTGTGCTTAGTGTGAATTGCTAGCTTGTAACATTCATTTCCATATCTTGTGAGATAACTTGTGTAAGCTTGTAGTGCTTACTTGAGTTTGCTTGTATCATTCAATTCCGTATATTGTGATACAATTTGTGTAAGCTTGTATTGCTTACTTGTGGTTGTGTGTATTATTCATTTCCATATCTCGTGATATACATTGAGTAAGTTTGTGTGACTTACTTATGCTTACTCATATCCTCGTTGTTCTCATCTTGTTTATCCTAAGTTGTTGGTGCACTTAGTGAGTCTAGTATATTTAGGATTTGTGCTTGAAAAGTATCCGCTTAGTTTATTTCCGCATTAGGATATAGCCAAATCCATAAAAGATTTTAAAACGCCTATTCACCCCCCCCTCTAGGCGACATCGTGGTCCTTTCACCACCGTCGTGGCCAAACTAAACTGTCCCAAATGGGGACTCCCGGGTTAAACAATCAACTGGGATCACAAGGTTATCGCCGCCTACCGGGCCAGGGTAGCGCGCACGCCTAACCTTCCCTCTTTGGTGGTACCGATAAGAGAGCACAAAGCTTAGACCAAGTCAAGGCCGTCCCATAAGGGCAAATGTGGCTGCACGGGTAAGCTCGGTTCGGTGGCACTATGACTCGATTCCATCGATGACGGAGGAGGTTTAGTTTATAGGTTCAATTTAACATGTCCATCTTCGTACCATAACATCAACACGTATGAGGAAGAATAATCACTCAATTACAGTATGGCAAAATTATAAAAGTATTGACAATCATGGCATGAGATCAAATCATAGCACTAACATGATAATGTTATTACAAGTATTGTTACTAGCATGGGAAAATATGACATGAAAGCAATTCATGATATCACATGGTAAATAACACTAGCATCTGGCACAGATGAACTAACAGGACTATGCCGTTGCAGATGATCTGAAACCTACTGCAATAAACACACAGGGTGCAAGCAAAGTCATCACGCAAGTCCGGACCTCATGATAAGAGGTTGGCTTGCCTTGGGGTTGATGGAGTCACCGGGAATAAGTGCGATGAGCTAGCGGAAATATTTGCCAGAAAAGTTTCCCTCTCGAAGGGGCTGATTGAAGGGCAAGGGAAAAATGGTCATTTTCACAGTGTAAACACATTATGAAAATGATACCATCGGAACGGGCTCGACGAGCTGAAAACATGGGCGTTGGATTTACCTCAATCGAAGTTACGGTCGCGGAGAAACGGCCGTTCGTTCGTTAAGCGATAAAACAGACAGAAAATTGTCCGTTTTGGGCCTTAACGGGTGAACGTCCGTCAAATAACCCTTTCAGCCGTGACTGAGAAAATGAAGGCGCATTTTATAGATTACGCTTTCGATGACAGAAAGCGCATTCTCTGTAAATAACACGGTGAAGTACGCTTTGACCAATGAAAGGCGTATTTTCACCAGTGCGCTTCCACTTAACAGCGAGCGTGCCCGGGTTGACTTTTCTCCCTCCGGCTGACGAGTGGGGCCCGGATTATCTCCTTCTCTCTCTCCTCCCTTCTCTTCTTCGTCCCGACAGAACAGAGGAGGGTGCCGCAGCGGGTCGGGCCTCGCCGGTTGCCGGTGCTCCCCTACACGGCAGCGCCTTCCTACGAGCTAGGCGAGCACGTGGTGCTGCCCTGCGCCCGTGGGTAGTCGCCAGGGCTCGGGAGCCGGCCGGTAGCGCCGCAACCGCTGACCGGGAGTCGGCGGCGGATGGCCACCAGAGGAGCTGCTCCGGCAGTACCTCCCCGGAGGAATGGAGGGCGGCGGCGTCTCCGCAGGCCACAAAGGAGGTCGCGGGCGTGAATGGAAGGGAGAGGAGTGGCCGGGGAGTTGGAATTGCTCGCGGGCGCCGGCGGCAGAGCCTCGGCCATTAGGAAGAGAAGGGAGCTCTGGGCTCGGGTGGGGAGGACTGGAAGGGGGCTGGGGCTGCTGGTGGTCGGGAGGAGCTCGGGGCTCTCTTAAATAGCCGCGGAAGGAGCTAGCCGACGGTGGACGGAGCTTCTGGACGCGCGCCGAGGTGGCGGCACTCTGGCGGTCGGCAGAAGCGTCCACGGCTAGGGGACGAGGGGGAGAAGACTCCAGGCGGTTCACGCGTGCAGTGGGCAGTTCGTCGGCGCTCGCGGACGAGCTGGAACCTGCTGGAGGCGCCCTCCCGAAGACTGCAATGCACAGAGCTCCGGTTTGGCACGCTCTGTACGTGGTCACCGCGTGGCCACGGCGCTGCCACGCCATACTCCATGCCAAACCGTGTCTACCGTGTTCTCCACTCTTCACTGAGTTAACCTATGCAGCTAGATAACACGGGAGAGCTCTGGTGTGACTGCACCAAGGTCAAACAGTTTCCAGCAGCAAACTGTTGACATGTGGTGTGGTCAACACAGTGCTCCTCTTGGCCTGATCTCTGGCATGGGTGAGTCATCTACTAAGGTAGCCATGCTGACAAAATTCCAGCACAAATGGGCAACTCTAGATGGTACTTCCTTTGAAACCTTGAAATCTGGCCAGAAATGCAAATGATGATGTTGGGATCAACTGGCTAGTTAGATTTGGCTGATTTTTGGTATAGGGTGATGATATAGTCATGAGAGATAGCTGGAAAAATTTCAGCTCAATTTGATCATCTATGAAGGTACTTCCTTCACAGAGATGCAATCTGGACAGAAACTTGGATAATTTATAGGGGAAGTTTGGCTAGATGAAAAGGGCTGGTTTTTGGTATCCAGGTGTGATTTAACATTGTTAATCACCCTGAAAAATTTCAGCCCAAAAAGATCAAGGGAGCAAGCACTTCCTTGGCAAACTGGAAATCTGGACAGAATTTGCAAATGGATGTTGTGCTCAAAATTTGAATTGTGGAACTTGTGATTTTGATGGAAATGGTGAATATATGGATAGGATAAGCTCCACAAATTATTTGGTATTTTTTCTGGCTACCAAAATGGTAGTTCCTTTGGAAAGGCCCCAAATTGCAATATTGGCTTTAAATAGGAAAATGCAATTCCCCTTATTTAATTATGGCCAATATTTTTGTGGGAGCTCAATATAATCACAATGAATATCTCCACAAGTTTTCATGAACTTTGGAGATGGATAGATATTTTCCTGGATTTAATTCCTCAGAAAGGCAGAAAAAGGAAATAATTCTAGATGAAAAATATTGCATATGACTTGGCAATATGTTTGCACATCTAGGGTTTATGAGTGAGGGAGGATCTCTGGAAATTTTGGGAGGATTAACAGAGCAAGGAAAATGATAGCTCCTTTGTAAACACAAAGGCAGGATTTCCAGTTCCAACATTTTGGAACTAGGGTTTGGATGAGCTTCGGGATTTACTGACGGTAGCTTGGCTGGCACCAGAGCATGGGAAAGGTACTGAGAGGCTGAGGATTGTCTGGATTCACCTGGTCACTTACCAGATTCCAGAGGAAAAAATTGGGAGAGGAAAGCTAGGAAGGAATAACAACACAAAAATCGATAACCCGATTTTTGGGGTGTTACAGGCTTGAACCACACAATTGGCTTTCGGAGTTGAGACATCCAAGGATCAAAGTTAATCCAGATGCCTTTCGCATTCTCACTTTCTTTTGGCTGCATGCTGTATCGTTGACAATCAGGGGTGGCTGATCCCGTAGATCGGTTCACCGTGTACACACAGTTTTCCCTAACAAACAGAGCCTCTCTGCCATCAGGATCCTTGAAGGTGATCTCCTGGTTAATAGGATAATTGAGTCCGAGAAACAGAGAGTGTGAACCAAGGCTGTTTACCCGCCTCCAACTCAAAAATCCTAAAGGCCCCAACAAGCTGGTATCCTGCTCATAGACGTAACATACATTCTCCGGATACTCACATATTTCACGCTGCTTGTACACAGTGGGGTTTTTGCAATATAAACTTGCCGGCTGATGCGTGCGAATGATCATCAGTCTTTCGCCGTCATCTGATCAAGCGAGGAACCAGTTGTGCTTCCCTGTTTTCGGCAAAGGTGGTGTGATTACAAAGGGCAGGAGCTGTATGGACACTGCAATATATCAAAAAGGAGACAAAAAGGACAGACATTGTTAATGTAAGATCAGCAATGTTGAGAGTATGAGCAGGATAATGTAAGAAATAGCATTGATCTGTCCCTGTTGGAACTGAGAGGAAAATAGAGGGAAATGTATACTGGGGTAAAAAAAATAGTAGTACCATGCATGGTTATGGTTATACTCATGTTATCTCGCAGTCGATTCTTCAGAGGAAACTAATATAGCCATGCATGTTATGTAGTCATGTTCTGTTCTCACAAATAAATTCTTTAGAGGAAACTAACACGCCATGCATTGTTATATACTCATGTTCCGATAATTCTAGACGCACGGGCCAACTACGGAGGTTTTACGGGACCTGCTTTATAACTAATCTCATCCCCCCCTAATTTTCAGTTGGGGTGGGCCCCTCACCTGATTTCTACCCAATAAGAAAATCCCAGCTCAGCCTCTCCGTTGATTCCGTAAAAAGCAGCCCGTGTATATAGCATTTCTCCTCATGTTCTGTGTGCAATTTTTTTGTGAGGATAATATTCTACCCATTGATTGCTGAAGGGCGAATATAGGCATGTAGACATGGTAATCATGACAGGATTTCACTACTTCCAAGTATAGAGTTTTCCATATGCACTTTTACTTCCCTACTAATGTATGGTTAGATGAAACCAACAGTGGTATGCATGTTTCTACATCATGAAAATGAGGAAACTAACATGGCTATTGATACACACTCATATTTAGTAGTATAAAGATTACTATAAAGTTAGGAGAATATCTATATCATCCTAGCCGTTTGATTATTCAAGGGTACAAATTGGCTGTATAGACATGGTCACAATCACATGATTTAACTACTTCCAAATATAGAGATTACCATTTGGACTTCCAAATCTCCCTATTTTATTTCCTGATTTACGGCGTCTCTAATACATTGCCATAGTTCTACTCAAATTCTGCTGTAACAGGGATATGCCAATCATCACAAAAGTTCAAACAATGTAATGGCGTTATCATTAAAATCAGACGAAAACAACTTACACGAGGCGTTCCAGCAACATGTGGTGCCATCTGCATGGTCGATCGCGTAGATGATGCCATTGTGTTCAATAGCATCATAGAACTATGGATCACCATCGATGCAGCTCTTCGAGGGGAGTAGTGTCCACCTACAGTCAGAACCCCTGCAAAGATAGGCGACTCTGCAGTCGAACAAGGCAAATAGCTTGAAGTCTGTGTAATTCCCATATGCCGTGGGCACTTGGCAGATTACAACCTTTACAAAACAAGGTCCGTCCAGCTGGCCTGGTAATATACAGGAAGTGGCCCACGACGGCAAATCCCTATATGATCCAAGGGAGGAAGGATAATCTCATGGGAGGTGTGGACGTTCACGAGCACCCACTTCTTCCGGTATTCTCCGACGGCAGCCATCCAGTGGGAGTTCATGCCGACCCAGTACATACCTGACAAGAAGTTTTGGGTGATGGTGGTCGGATCGAAGTCGAGGGGCATGATGTGCGCCACCGTATCATGGTGAGCACAGTGGTGAGCACGCCATCCCACAACATCAGATAGTAGCAAGCAGGGTGTCTTGAAAATCTTAGGCCTCGCTTCGACGATGGCCGCGTGCAGGTCCCTCTAGCATGCAGCCAGCCGCACGGCGCTGGACAGATCCATACGCGGACAACAAAGGTGGGGGATGTCCTTGGGGAGATCGCTCCAGCCGCGGCTCATACGGATGTTGCGCGGTTCGGGTTCGGCTATGGTGGAGTTTGGAAGGTGGGGTTTTTTGAGGCTTGATTTACGGGGGAGAAGGTTCCCGGTGCTGGAGCGGCTAGCGAGTAGAATAGTGGTACTGGGGGAGGCGAGCGAGGCGAGAGGGTACGCGGGGGCACTGTGAGATGAAGAAGAGTGACCTCAGGATCTCCGGCGAGATAGAGATGGAGTGGTGCTAGGGAAGAGGGAGACGAGGCGAGGCATGCATGGTATACATCGGCGGTGACAGTGACTACACAGGGTGAGGCTGACTTTGGTAACCCGAACACGCCGCCTGGACTAGGGTCACCTCGGGCGCAGGGTCTTGTCACTTCACTGTGAGGACCAGATGAATAATATTTTGACCAACAAGTACTACACCTGTATTATTACTAGTACTAGTAACATAGGAGTAGTAGTATATATCGGAAAGAGGTTGTGCTAGCATGCCTCTGGGTTCACTTCATCCTCCAGGTAGCATCCATATTGCGAGCAGACCAGAATTCTCGTGCATGCGGAAGCGCGAAGAAGGCCTTTTTTTCTTTTTTGAGTATAACCGCATATTCCTTAACCAGCAAAAGGTTACACACATACGTAGCACACACGCAGAATCGTCGAGAAACCACCAGAAGAAGGCTTGGGATCTCGAACTCTGTGCCATGTTCTCTGATAACGCACATGAACTGTCTATTGCCCCCCTCCCACAAAAAATGTCTCGGGAATTAGAGCAAAGTGTAACGGGAAATGCCAAACCGATACCTGTACGTGGAGTAGAACAACAGTATGGGAAGAACAAAACTGAAACAAAATGGTTAGCTCTGCGGGTATTCGAACGCAGAAGTTGTGTGTCGCAGGCACGTGCTAATATCCATCCGAACCGGCACCTACTCGCATAGGCTTTTCATTTTGCATGCCGGTCTACCTAGCCGTCTAATCAACTGCCTGCATGCCACTTCTCCATTAATTCTCCATCGGGAACCAATTTTCCTCGGCTTCTTCACCTCTCCTTCATTTGCATTCAAACCCCACTGGATTCACACTGTTTTAACCTCTTCACATACCTCTGAAACCCCTTTAAATAATCATCTTCTTCCACTTTGTTTAACCACCATCTTCTTCCACTCCGTTTAGCCACCTAATCCTGATACTCCAAACCATAGCCCTCCGGTCCGGCGGTTCCAAATGGAGAAAGAGATCCGTATGCAGGTTTTTAGCATCAAACATGTGATCAGCGAAGGCTCGTTGAGGATAGCCGCCACCATCACCGACCACGCAAGGGTGTTCGGGAGTGGATCAACAATGTATCCAACTCCCTCGAAAATGTGGAGATGAAGATCGTTGGTCTCGACGCAGAGTGCACCACGCGTGTCACTAGGGAGATTCAATGCGCCGCCGTCCTTTAGCTGTGCCTCGGAGATGATGTTTTGGTGTATCACATCATGCACGCGCCCTCCATACCAGGTGAGCTACACGATTTCTTGTCTCGGGAGGACATATTCTTCTGTGGAGCAGCCATCGAAGGGGACAAAAAAAAGCTGGTGCCATACAACCTTGATGTGAAAAAGACCACCGACCTACAATCCAAAATTCCTGTAGAGGGTTGTAACAAACAAACACCATCCTTATTCGACGTAGCAAATTATGTACTCGGGACAAAGATTGACAAGGGCGACGAGACGCTGGAATCAAGGACATCTGGATGGGAGATTTATCCATTGACCTACAAGCGGATAAAGTATGCAGCCCTCGATGCCCGTGTGAGTTTCGAGATAGCTGCAAGGTCGAAGGAGCTTGTAGCGAAGCCGTCCCCCATAGAAAATGAGAACAAGAAGAAGAAGAAGAAGAAGAAGCAGGGCACTATAGATGGATGAACTATTTCCTCTCTTGTTCCTAAAAAAATATATTTCCTCTCTGTATATATGGATAGATGAACTATTTTGCTGGTCTGCATGTCTTTTGAACAAATGTAGTAGCGTAGGTCCGCTTCAATATAATGAAGTATTTATCCGCCTAGTTTTCTCTCCTACTCCTTGCAATGATCAGTATGCAATGCATGTGTCAGATGACATGACAGCTTGTCCATGGACGCTGACCTACGGAGATCATCATGTTTTCACCACTGCCACACACGATTCCCACGACGCCGCTCGAACCCACGACACCACGTCCCCCGACGTGGGCCTCACCCCCTCACGGCCCCACCACCCCTCTGCCGCGTGCGCCGAGAGCTGCACCCCACCGTGCTCGTCTACCACACCTTTAAATGCTACCTTGATACAAGATTCTGAGCCATTGGATCGTGGATCGAGTGGCCAGCATCGGTCAGTGCGAGTTTTGTAGAAAACTCCCAAACATTTTCGAAATGGCGCTTTAGTCCACATCCTGAGATGTGTCCGTTGGATCACAGATCTAATGGCCCTGGTGCGTCCATATCATGGTAGCATATAAGGTGCGGTAGCACCAGATATTTTCCCACTCGTGCAAACTCGAGATTTGTTTCTTATTTTTTTCTAACATTTTGTAACATGGCGCATCATCCGGTGCACCTAAGCCTCTGAAAAAATATTGGAGTGCACTCTAAAGATCTTTATATGCTCGAGAGCAACTGTGCATGTGGATAGTATCTTCTATTCCTAAATATCTATACAACGCAATATCTATTTTCTTTCCTAGCCATGTAACCATGCCACATAAGCTAGGCATGCATGCAATTCATAAATTGCAATATATTGCGTTACTCTCTAGCATGCAATGCTGCCACATCATCTATTCATGCCTGTTAGTCATAGATTGTTTTTTGCATTAGTCTTAATCCTTCACATTTTGTTAGAAATGACATTCTTTTTAAGTAGTCGTATGATTAATCCAAATATTCATGTTCCATACAACTAAACTCCAAAGGTCTGCCAAAGCCGAGGCAGAGTACGTAGGATGGGCGCGCTGGAGGAGTTGTCGTAGGAGGAGGAGAGCTCGAAGGATAATCTTGCATGTCGGCCGCCACCTGCATATCGGCGCGGGACTCCTCGAGCGCCCACTGGAGCTCGTGCTCCTACCTGGCGCGGCGGAGTCACGGGATTTTCCTGAACCGCGATGGCCACCATGAAGTACTCCTCGTCGCCGGGGGCGCGGTGCTCGCGTCTCGACTCCTGGGATACTGTCTGGAGCATGCGCTCATCCACCGCGTGAGCTACGAGGATGCCATGCTCGTGGACGTGCTGTTGGAGAACACGCTCGTGCGCCTGGGTGGCAAGGATGCGATGTTCACGGGTGTGCTACCGGAGCACGCGCTCGTCCACGTTGAGAGCGGCGAGGATGCGATGCTCGCGGGCATGCTACTGGAGAACGCGCTCGTCCACCTTGTGAGCGGCGAGGACGCGATGCACCTCCTCGTGACCGACCAGGGCGTGCTGCTGGAGCACGCGCTCCCCCTCGTGGCCGACGAGGGCGAGCCGCTGGAGCACATTGTCCTCCGCGTGGGCGCGTTGCCAGTGAGGGCGCGCTACTCGCGGCCGTCGAGGGCGTGCTCCACCTCAGTGAGGTCGGAGACTCCGTCGTCTTCCCAGGCCGCGGCGCCGTCCACTTCGGCAACGGCGGCGTGCTCCAATGGGTGTTGTATCCGTATGGGAGCTTGGAGCTACAGTACAAATGGGGCAGGGGTTGACCTTTTCATGGTTACACTTACACATCGTCTGACCGAGAAAAATAGAATCTAAAGTAGCACAATATGTTGGAACGTGTTGGGGGCTAGCTAGTAGGAGTAGTACAATAAACATCACATGTACACCATATTTTGAGAAGGGTTTTGATGTAATTTGTGTGAGTTGGGCCAGCGTGAATGTACGAGTAGTACTACATCCATATCATTGACATGCATGCACGCAACAAACATTTGTGTGGAAGATTTCACCCTATGTTCATATATTATGTTTGAGAGTGGATTCGCTTTTTGTAATTGGAGCTCAGTTTTCCATGAGAGAATCAAGAGAAGTGTGGTCCTTTGCTTGATTCCAATTTAGACTATCCATGTATTATTGCGAGAGATAGCTAGATATAGAGAGAATATTTGTGTCACAAAGACCGGGGGGGAGGTGGCAGCAAGACCTAAAGAGAGAGGGGCATACGCGTGTTCGAAAGACCGTGTGTGTGTCGGAGAGAGATGAGTGTCCGAAAGGGAGGAAGAGGGTGTGTGCGTGTGCATGAGAGAAAGAGAGGGGGGCATATGCGTGTTCGAAAGACTGATGTGTGTGTGTGTGCCGGAGAGAGAGGAGTGTCCCAGAGGGGGGAAGAGGGTGTGTGCGTGTGCGTGAGAGAAAGAGAGAGAGGGGGGCATATGCGTGTTCGGAAGGCTATGTGTGTGTCACAGAGAGAGGAGTGTCCAAAAGTGAGGAAGTGGGTGCATGTGTGCGTGTGCATGATAGAAAGAGAGAGAGAGAGGGGCATATGCGTGTTCGAAAGACTGTGTGTGTGTTGGAGAGAGAGGGGTGTCTGAAAGGGAGGAAGAGGGTGTGTGCGTGTGCATGAGAGAAAGAGAGAGTGAGGGGGTGCGTGTAACGTCAACCTGTTACAGGATATAAACATAGAGGGGATCTACAAGGTTACAGGGGCGGGGATATTGGGCGAGCGATAGTGTGTGTGCGATGAAGGGACACACAGACATCATTTGTTTTCATGTGTGAGAGCTAGATAGAGGTCGTCAGCATAGCTCACCGGGGGGGAGGGGAGGGGTAAGGTTATGTGTGGGAGAGAAAGAGAGAGAGTAGAGATAGAGAGCATTGCTTGTGTGTCACACGGAGACCTAGCTACATAGATAGGGGCCTAGAGAAGGAGAGAATGGCGGTGTGCCTATTTTTTTGATGGGATGGGAGAGAGACCAATAGACATGGATCGTGTGGAGAGGTGTGTGTGTTCCGAGAGAGAAAGAGAGAGAGAGAGTGAGGCGTGGACCTAGATACTGAGATGGGTGTTCATGTGTATGTTTTAGAGAAGGAATTGTCTAGCTGGTAGCCATGTGATGGCGGCCCAATCCTTTGATGAGAGTGGGCATAACTATTGATTTGGTGGATTTTGATGTTGACGATCCAACTACATCGTACGCGATGATACGAATCGACAATCGCTAATTAAACCAATCTCCCATGGTCACTGATATTGCCGTATGCACGATCAACCTGAATAACGAGATCGAGTTCCAGCAAGCAACCGAAGAATCGACAAGAACTAAGATAATGCAATCTAAATTTCTAATATGAATTAATCAAGGATAATGGTGGGGTTCATAATAGACGATCTAAACAAGGCATTAGTCATACACATCTCGCAGATGCAAATTGTAGCAAAGCTAAACAATGTCTAAACGAAAACGCGAGTTTTAATATAGAAAGAAGGTAGCTATATATCTATATCTATAAACTATAGTACTAGATTTTTTATTTCTATATCTATATCTATACTACTCCTTCCGTTTTTATTTACTCCGCATATAGCTTTGACTGTAGTCAAACTTTATAAACCTTGACCAAGTTTGTAGAAAACAATGTGAACATTTACAGTAACAAATTTACATGATGTGAAAATATATGCAACGATGAATCAAATGATATATATTTGGTTGTGTATATGTTAATATATTTTTCTACAAACTTGCTGAAAGTATACAAAGTTTGACTTTAGAGAAACCTAATATGCGGTATTATGTATTATATATTATATATTCATTATTTTTATGTAGTCAATGCGTGCATTTGCACGTATACGATATAAACCGTTGATTGATGTTGATCCAATGGTCCAGGTGGCTGGGATTCGGATCTACTATAACCTAATTGTACCCAGACACATTCTTCTCGAACCAGCAGCGCGACAGTGTGATCGATCCACACAAGAAGCTCGCAACAAGACCTCCAGATGTGCCTCGTGGCTTCATGGGTGCCCCCCACATCATATTATTCGTAATAGTACATTGACTGAGAAAAGAGATAAATCACCTGAAACAATATCTTGCCCCAATTTTGTTCCTACAAAGTTGTGCCGTGCACGTACTGGAGTACTAGTACTCTAGTAGTATAACTTTGTACAGTAGTAGTTGTACAGTGGTACTAGTACAAACTAGTACGGAGTGCTCCTACTCTATCGACATGACTCCCATCTGACACCAAATTTCTTGGCGTCCGTGCTACAATGCTTTTCCCCTCCTCGTTTCTTTCTTCCAATTCAAACTCAGCCGACACGTGGCAGGAGGGGTGTCGGTTTCCCGATAGTCGGTTTGCTCAACTGCGGTCCCACATGACAGTGAAAATGCTAGGCAACACACCTTCCCTAGCTATGCGGCGTGCCGGACCGACCGTGGAGTACTCCCGAGTCCCGACCGTGTGGGCATGCGACTCGAATGCGGCAGACTTTTCATTTTAAAACTATATAGTACTATGAAATTACATTTCATGGTGCATCCGATCATATTGATTTCACATTGTGAATGTTGATATTTTTTAATATAAAGTTAGTCAAACTTTACAAAGCTTGACTTTGACCAAACTTTATATGCAGACTAAAAAGAAACCGATGGAGTATAAATTGTAACATTATTTTATTTTGAAATATAAATTGTAACATTTGGTTCTGCTCCTTGGCGCGATCGATAGATAGGAATGACGATTGAAAACGCTAGGGTGGGGCTTTTCCCGCGCGGTAAGCGGGGGAGTTAGCCAGTTTGGCACATCATCGGTTTCCTCACATGCGGTCCCACATGTTAGTGATACTATATGCCTAGCCAATGCACGTTGACCGGTGGGCCGGAACGATAGTGTGGGATGCGACGCGAACGGGACAGGCTTGCTATATGCGTTCCAGTTTCTCATTTTGAACTTGCGAACGGGACAGGCGTGAAGCAGGAGTAGTTTTGAAATTACGAGTAGTTCGGTAGGTTGGGTCAAGCATCGTACATAAATTATGAAGTTGGCCCCCTTTGTGCCATATTTTAACCATAGATTTAACTAACAAAAAATTAATGCATGTCACCAAAAAATATATCCTTGGATTGGTACTTGAACATAGTTTTTAATGATATTATTTTTGTGACATGCATTAACATATTGTTAGTTAAATTTAAAGTCAAAATTTGGCACAAACACACGAAGGTGACCAATAAACTAGGACGGAGGTACTACTAGTTACAGTGATGCATATAATTGACACCAAATGTGAGCAAAGGGATCACACATGTCTTTATCGACTGGAATGAGAATGCGATACAATAAGAATTAAGGCCATGATGGCGCGATCGCAGTGGTGGTTACAGGAGGCAAGAAGAAAGATGCATCCATCAACGACCTCCTCCTCCTCGACTCAGTGCGCCGGGCCACCGACCGGCGGCTGAGGAGCAGCGACTTTTGTGGCAAGGTCAAGGTGCTTCTGAACAAAGGCATACAAGGCTTCCAGCCGGTTGAGGAAGCCCAATGTCATAGCGTCCTCATTGGCCTTGTAGAGGCCTATGTGCACGACTTGATCGTACAAGTGGATGTGTAGGTCGATGAATGCTTGCAGGGCGAGGCGCCTCGCGGCGAGCGCGACCTCGAGGTGGACATTCTTCGTCGCGTCGGCGGGCAGTCGCAGGGCCACCAGTGCTTGAAAGAGGTTCTCACCATGGAGGCCAATTAGGGTTGCTGGCAATGAGGAGCCTGGGCATGCGGGCTGGAGGAGTACGGTGATGTCGTCCGCGAGCTTCTTGACGACGGTGAACTTGTTGATGGTGTCGACGATCATCTTGTCCAACTGAGAGTCGTAGCTGGCATCGAAGTGGGCTATTAACCAGCCGGTCCAAAGCACCGGCGCGAGACGATCCACGGTGCCGTGCAGCAGGCCGGCGTCTCGGATCATCTGGCACAGCCGCAGGCCGCTCGCGTGCATCGCTGCCATGGGTCTGGCTTCTGGTCACTTGGTATGGGAATTGGAGTGAGCACTGTTGCGCTTAGTGTAGGTGCGTAGGTGCGTATGATCTGGTAGATGCATTGCAGTGGAGGGGCGCCTTTATATGAGTGCAAACTATGTCGCATTCACATCGTGCTGCCTCCTTTCCGCTTCTCCCATTAATTACTTTCCTCAGCATGCTAATTGAAGGAGGATGCATCATTGGCCGTTCAACGTTTAGGGAACCGCTACCCTCTCCCTCGTCTGCATTCAAACCATATCGGGAACTATCCTGGTTTACTAGTTTACCCTCCATTTCTCAAAAAAAATTGAACTACTCCTGAGGGCACCGCCCGCTGCACGCCCGGCTGAACACGCCTCCTCGCCGCATTCAAACGCATCCATTAAACCCGCGTGGAAGCTTAGAAACCTACTCCTACCACACGTCCGTTCATGAGCGGGCCAGCATTAAATGCAACGCTAGCCGAGCTCCTCCCGTCTGCCCTCTATTTTAACTGAGGCCAGACGACGGGCAATAATCGCACCCCTCCGCCGCTCCCCCATCTCCTCCTTCACCATTTTCTCCACTCTTCCGATGGCTTCCGAGGAGCAGTTCTCTGGCATACAAGCCGGCTGGGTGGCCCACCGAGCCCGTCGGATACGAGCGAGGCAGCTCTCTGCTCCACCTCCCTCGCCTAGCCCGACAGAGCCAGTTGCTGCCCCAAGCCAGTGCGTGGTTCAACAACTCGCCGCTCCAGGCCAGCTCGATGAGGAGTGGCGAGTTGCTCCACGCCGACACGGGCATCGTCGCTCCCGTGTCTGCGACCGCGCCTCCCGTGCCTGTGGCCATGCCTCCCATGCCTGCGGCCGCACCATGCAGGCAGAGACAGAAGCCGGGTGCACAAAGAGCGACGAGTTGGTGGCCAGCGCGTCCGCGTCTGCCGCCATCATCGAGGAGAAGTAGAACACAGGAGGCCGCCGCCGTTTGGGTCCCATGAAGGCCACCGCTGAGGCGACGACGGCGTTTGCAGCCGGTGTCTTGCCCGGTTCTTCTATTGCGAGGACCTTCGTCGACCCCGCAAGTGTCTTGCTCGGGCTACCGGACATGAGGAAGACAAAGGGATCCGCGGGCGACCATTTAGATTAGGTATTAATTATACATCCAGAGCCGGACTAGCACTGCTTAGTTGATGTAAATGTAATGAAATCCGTCATGTTTATATGAAAATCTGGCATTTTTATATGAAATCTGTCATGTTTATATGAAATCCGGCCGTGTCTGCACGAATTTTGTCCGGTTGGTTCGAGTTGTTGTCAAAATATATGCGGCTAGCGTTGGATGTCGTCGTGTTCGCGAACGGATGCGGGAGGAAATTTGCTGGTTGCCGTTGGAGATGCCCTTATGCTGGAAATTATAGTCACATCAAATTTTGGTTCTGTTTTGGATGATTTATTTATTGGGCAATTATTTTGGAAAGATCAAAAATAATTTTATTTCAGAAAAGTTTTGAATGACTAGATCATTTCAATGAAATGGTCCCTTTCATCTCCTTTCATTCTTATAGAAAATCCATTCAATAATTTTTCTGTCACTCCTAAATTATCCCTCAAGTCACTCACACCTTCTAGGACAGTATCCAACTCCTTTCCACCTTACAAAAATATTTCTACAATATTTACTAACTTCCAAAGTTGGAATTTATTTTATTCGTGGTTTCTTTGGTTTACAAAGGAACCATACTTTCTTCAAGTCTTCTGCTCCCACCAAAATTATCCTAGCAACTAGGCAGTACCCACAACCCATTTCACCAAAAACCTTGGGTTCCTCAGTTCAAAATTTCAAATCTCATCCAGTTCAAATTTGGACCAGAAACAATCTCTCTGATACAAACTCAATTTTTATAGCTCCAAAAATTCTGAAACTCTGCTAGACTCTCTTATATGCATCAACACCTCACCACAAAAATTCCCAAAAATTCCTAAAATGTCTAGACCTCTCTGTCATTTCATCATACATGTGGTGGGCGTACTGTAGCACTGTCGATAAAATTCAGTTATCTGAATTTGGTTCAGAGAGAGGGGGAGCTCATCGCGTGCACTGCACTCCAACCCCTCTCCTTCTCCTCCATGCCTCCTCTCGCCTTAATTGGGCCGCCGGGGACCCTCCCCGTCAATGCCCCGCCACCGACAGCACAGGAGGTGGCCGGTGCAACGGCCACCATCCTCGGCTGCGGCGAACCGGGCGGATCACCACGGCCGCCTCCGCCTTCATTTCTCCTCCTGCTGCTCACCCACCTACCTCCTCCACGCGCCAATCCTCTCCGCGGCTCCGCGCGCTGACCTCACCGCCCAGGGCCCCACTGGCAGTCGCCGGAGCCAGTCATCGCCGCTGCACCCGTACTCGATCCTCACCGTGGATGAGGCCGAGGAGCTCGAGCTCGTCCACGCCGACTCTTCCAGAGCACTCCACCATCCTCATAAACTCCACGCCGCACATGACCACCACCCTAACCTACTTCGCCGGCCGGAGTTACTCCGGCGTAATCCACACCCGCACGGCCACCCTCGAACTGCCTATATAACGACCTCCCGAGCCCCGCAGATCAACCACATCAATCACACACCATCCCAATCGACCTCCAGTGCACCACCCCGACCTCAAGGAGGTCGTCTTCCTCCTCTCCGACCACCGATCCGAAGCCACCTCCACTGATCAGCACGACGCCATCACTCCATCTCCGCCTCCAAAACTCCACCCGTAACCTCGTATCACTCCCTCTCATCGATCCCGTGCACCAATTCGGAGCTTCCCCATCTCTCCGGCGAGATCCCACCTCCCCCGAACCACCGTCCGCCGCCGTCGACCTCGCCGTCGTTCTGTTGCTCGCCGGCGACCACCACCGCCACCCACCGACGTGGACGGACTCACTGATCACAATCCGATCATCGCCACCCACTGGAACCCCGGCAATCGTCGCCGGTGATCGCCGCCTCCCTTCTGTGCACGCGCGCGAGTGCGTTTAAATTCAAACCTGACGGGTGGGCCCTACCCGTCAGCGTTTTCTTTTTTTCCGCGTTTAAAACAAAAGCGTATTCTCGGTTTTACGTTTTCTACTCTGGAAAGTGTATTCTGTCCGAAACGTTTTCTGTTTAAACTGCACAGGGACCTGCTGTTTTGCAGAAAGGCCCCTGGATTTGAAACTTTAATAACTTTTTAACCACAACTCTGGTAGAGTTGATTCTTCTTTTGAAATTCTTATTTTTCTCTCTAGTTTTTTTAGTATTTATTTGAAAATATTTTGAGACAATTTTTGGTACTGTTGCAATTTTTTTAAAGTGAATTTGAATTTGGATTTTTCAGAAAACGGAGAGGGGAACTTTGCCAGGAATTTCGAGGGTTCTTCTTCTGACTACTTTGGACAAGGCAAGCATTTTGAACCTGGGATATGATGAATTGTATTGCATGGTTGCATTGGTTTGAGTTTGCACCATATGTGTGGAAATAATGCATGCATGCATGGTCATATCACTTCTTGCACTTGACTTGCACTTCACTCAAGCTCAAAGAATCCTTCTAACATGATTGAAGGCTGTGAAAAAATTCAGGAGCGTGTCTCCTGTCCTGGACGTGCCGGTGGGCACGGCCGCGTTATGACACGACGGTGTCACCGTGGCATGTAAGGCATGCCAGTCATAATAATAAAACCTCTTGAGTCGACCTAGATCGAGTCTTGTTCCGTCACACCTAGCTAAACACCGTGCTGCCACGGGTCTTCCTGCGAGGGGAGTACGGTTTAGTAAGTTGCTAACCCCTGTCTGTGTACACACCACATAGAGGGCCATGATGAGGGTTTCCATGGCCATGGACTAATGCCCGTCATCAGGTCAGGGGGCATGGGTGTATCCGGCTGGGCCGAGAGGGGTGAAAGTTAATCTGGTGTCTGCTGGTCAGGCGTGTTTTCAACCTAAAGACCGTAATGGGAATTAGCCAGCGTCACAATCCTGACTAAAGAAATCTCATACACGTGGGTAAAGAGTACACCCTCTGTAGAGTTATATCTATTCGAATAGCCGTGTCCGCGGTCAAGGACGTTAGCTGGGAAGGGTCAAGTGTCGGTCCAGTGTCGGTCTTCGGAGGAAATAATTAATTTGAGCATGAATTATTTTGCAGGATAATTATTGTCACCCTAATGCCATTATGTATAATTTTTGTTATCATAAATGCTATTGTTATAGGTATTATTATTACCATGCATAATATTATGGACTAACCCGTTTCTCTTATTTTATTTCCGGAGTGTCTCAGGGGCTGGCTGGACTACCCCGGACACTCGATTTTATTTTCAAGACCTCTCGTGGCGTCGCTTGAGTTCTCGGGCGGTCCTGTCTCGCCCGATTCTCTTTTAGACACCCGTTTGGCATTTCTCTTGGATACTCGGGCGGTCTTGTCTCGACCTATTCTCCACTTTATATTTTCTTTTGGATTCTCGGGCGGTCCTGTCTCGCCCGATTGTCCACTTTTAACTTTCTTGGTTTGTCACTAACATTTTATTTTTCTGCACATGCTAATATTTATCATGCCATGTTTTAAATTTCAGTCAGCATGAGCATATCATTCAATCCATCATGGGCATATGCATTCGGTATATCTTTCATTCATAATGTTTGCGAGTACATTCCAACGTACTCACTGGCTTGTCCCTGGCTATTTTATTGGCTAGACCTGGGGGAGGACGAGCTTGTGGAAGGAGATTGCGCTAGCGAGCCCGACGCTTAGAGGTGTCCCAGTCAGTCAACCTGTGATCTTGGAGTCGACCACATGTATCATCCGCTGTGTTTCCGTTACACCAATAAAATAGTCAATCCTCACACTGACGCTTGACTTTATTTTATTGTATCAGTGTTGTTCTACCACCACACCACTGTGTTATTCCACCACCGTAGTATATTGGCAAGCTTGTAATAATTGTTGAGCCCTCTGACTCAACCCTGTGTAATATTATATTTGTACTGGTTATCTATATCAAGGAAGTCTACCAGTTGATCTTGGGGCTGGTATGACTTGAGGCTCTTCTGTGATTTATCCCAGAAATGGGCCTGACAAACCTTGGTACCAGAGCCAGGCTGACTGTAGGAAACCATAGGCACGAACGCTAGTAATAGAGTCAGTACTAACATTTTTAGCATCCATCTCATGCATTGTAACAATTTTCCTTGGTCATCATATACTTATGACATGACTATTTGGATTTTTGTCTACTGTTGTAGATGTCTGGCGGCAGCTGTCCGTCCGAGATCTTCGCCAACGAGCCTGCGGAATTTTCCCGTCTTCTCGCCGTCATCGCTAGAGATGCGATGAGATCTCCGAGCCGCCCGGAGTACACCGTTTTCCCCGACAGGATCACGGACACTCTGACTATGTACCAGGCCTCGGTATATATTCGGGGTGGAAGTGCCTTGTCATATCGCAACTATCGCGTTGTGGGGAGAGTCATGCCCTCTGAGAGGCATGCTGTCCAGATGGCTGCCCGTGAAGCTATCGCTCGTTTTAGGGACATTCTTCCAGTCATGCAGACACGTCCCTATCACTACCTTCCATGCCATATTCCATACACTAGCCACTATGCTTTCTCCTGCACCGCGGGAGAAAGGGATGAGGCGATCGAGCCCCTTGTTCAGTATATCATGACTCTGGAGTCAGTCTTCACCACACTGGTGGATGACCATCTCGCTGCACGGATGGACTTGGCTCGTACGAGGATTCTTCGCAGGAGTGAGTTCCGTTCCCCGTCACCACGCGCTCCTCGCATTCCGACTCCACCATATGACCCCCCTACTCCACCCGTGGTTCGACGCTCATCCCCGAGTGATGTGGCTAGTCGCTTGGCTGCACCACTCCAGTTAGAGCGTCACAGCTAATGAGCACAGTGCCACCACGAGCAGGCGTGGCATCGACACCTGCCCGACTAGAGACCATCCCCAAGGAAGAGGAGGAGGTCGAGTCTTCAGCACCTCGTCTGGGACTTACCCTCAGCAGGGCCTACGATGTCCCGGCCACTCCGTGATGGCAGACGAGGCATCCACACCACAGTTGTCTTTTATGAGTGCGCAGTTGTAAAATATTTATTTTCTGTTTCTTCTCTTTTTTGTAAGATGACGATTAGTGGACTTGGACCGCAGCGTGCTTTGTGGACGGAGTAGCGCACTAGTTTAAATAAGTGGTCATGTAGTATACAGCTACGGCAAGCACGTTGTATAATTAAGCCATGCATGTATAATTAAATCTTGCATGTATAATTATTCCTACTTGTATAATTAAATCTGCATGTGTGTTATAACCTGCTACGTCCATGCACTTACATTTTTGGGGAGGGAAATTATTTTCCGTCTTTTAAAAATTTATTTCCTTCCTTTATATATTTTATTTTCTCATCGGTGTTACACAAATACCCCAGAAAGAAAATGCATCGTCCCTGGACCCGTTCTATGCCCAGTCCGCCCGAGGACAACTTTGCACAAATGGGAAATAATTTCATACAAGGACAGACAAGTCAGCAGAGCAACGATTCAGCATTTTCACAAGTATGCCCTCTGTATGAGCAAAGCCAGCAGCAGCACCAAGAAATGATGCAACACTTAATAAATATGGGAAATCACCAAGGACAGCATCAACACCGGTCAAAATTATCTGAGCTCCAGAGGACCAATCCAACGGTCTTTTCTCACACAGACAAACCTCTAGAGGCAGACGATTGGCTGCGTGATATGGAAAGGAAATTGAACATCGCTCAGTGTACGGACCAGGAAAAAGTGCTATATGCTCCGCACCATTTTTCTGAGACAGCAGCATCATGGTGGGAAAATATATGCCACACTCATCCCAATGGAGCAGATATGACATGGGAACAATTCAAGGAAAATTTCCGGGGAGCACATATCCCCAACAGTATTATGAATTTGAAGAAAAGGGAATTTGAGGATCTCAAGCAGCGAGGCACCACGGTAACTCAGTACCTGGACCAGTTTACTCAGTTATCTCGGTACGCCAATGATGAGTACATGACAGAAAGCAAAAAGATGGAAAAATTTCTCGACGGACTCGTTCCATCTCTGAAGTGCCAACTGGTAGTCCACACCTTTCCAGATTTTAAGACACTGGTAGACAAGGCCGTTATTTTGGAGAATGAGCACCGCAACAAATGAAATTCACAAACGCCGTATGACCCAGTCAGTACAGGTTCGCAGCAACAGGCCCCGGAATGAATTTCAGAGGCCTGTGGCACCACGACCAGCAATTCCAACACCGCGACCACAGCAGAGTCGCAGCACTTTCAACAACAGGACCAAGGACACAACGATCCGTCCTGGCGTTACCTGTTATGCATGTGGAGAAGAAGGGCATTATGCCAGGCAATGCCCAAAACAGGGGAACAATAATGTTCTGAAGCCCAACAACAATGGCCGCAGTGTTAATGCAACCCCGCGACACAGCAACCCCAACCACAACCAAAGGAAGGGACAAGTGAATCACGTGACATTTGAGGAAGCGCAAAACGCACCGGACATCGTGTTTGGTACATTCCCTGTCAACACAATTAATGCTACAGTTTTGTTTGATTCTGGAGCTTCCCATTCATGCATCTATAAAAGATTTGCTTCGGAGAATCAGTTTTCTTTTTCGCCTTTGCAAAATTCAATGGTTATTCAGTCCCCGGGATCGAAGCAAAGTACTCAATGGTACTGCAGGGATGTGAATATTGAAATCAAAGGAATGAAGTTTCTAGCCAATCTCATTGTACTAGAAGCAGTCGATCTGGACATTATTTTGGGAATGGACTGGTTGACCACAAATAAAGGTTTCATAGACTGTTACAACCGTACAGTGACTCTCACAAATTGTCAAGGAAAGACAATAAAATTTGGCACAAGGAAGATTTCTACTTCACAGGGAAAATTAAATCAAGTGGATACGACAGAGTTGAGCAAGGTTCCTGTGGTGTGCGAATACCCTGATGTATTTCCAGAGGAGCTACCAGGCATGCCACCTGATCGTGAAATTGAATTTGTTATTGAGCTAGCACCTGGAACAGCACCCATTTATAAGAAGCCTTATCGTATGGCTCCGATAGAATTGGCTGAGCTAAAGAAACAAATTAAGGAATTAATGGAAAAAGGTTATGTTCGACCCAGCTCATCACCATGGGGATCGCCGGTTTTATTTGCTAAGAAAAAGGATGGTACCCTGAGGTTATGTATTGATTACAGAGCACTCAATATGGCTACCATCAAAAATAAATATCCACTGCCAAGAATCAACGACCTGTTCGAGCAACTGGCAGAAGCAAAGGTATTCTCAAAAATAGACTTGAGGTCAGGCTACCATCAATTAAGAATCCGATCGTCAGACATACCCAAAACTGCTTTCACCACCAGATACGGATTATATGAGTTCACAGTGATGCCTTTCGGTTTGACCAATGCTCCTGCTTATTTTGTGCATCTCATGATCAAGGTCTTCATGAAATATTTGGACAAGTTCGTGGTTGTGTTCATCGATGATATACTTATTTATTCCAAGACGCCAGAAGAACATGAGCAACATCTTCGGATAGTCCTGGAAGAATTACGAAAAAATCAACTATATGCCAAATTCAGCAAATGTGAATTTTGGTTACGAGAAGTTGGTTTTCTGGGACACGTACTGACACAGGATGGGATATCAATGGACCCGAGTAAAGTAAAAGATGTCATAGGGTGGAAGCAACCCACCAACGTGACTGAGGTCAGAAGTTTTCTTGGTTTGGCTGGCTACTACCGGCGGTTTATTGAAGGATTCTCCACCATAGCCAAACCCATGACCCAGCTACTCAAGAAAGATAAAAAGTTTGAATGGACCGAAGCTTGAGAGAAAAGTTTCCAGGAATTAAAGAAGAGATTAACCACGGCACCTGTTCTGATCGTGCCAGATGTGCACAAGAATTTTGAAATATATTGTGATGCTTCCAGGAAGGGACTTGGATGTGTATTAATGCAGGAAGGAAAGGTCATAGCTTATGCCTCAAGACAGCTATGACGACACGAAGAAAATTACCCTACCCATGATTTGGAGTTAGCAGCTGTGATACATGCACTCAAGGAATGGCGACATTACCTTCTTGGTAACTGATGCGAGATATACACGGACAACAAAACTCTTAAGTATATCTTCACCCAGCTAGAATTAAACTTGAGACAGCGTCGATGGCTTGAGTTAATTAAGGATTATGATGTGGGAATTCATTACCACCCAGGTAAGGCAAATGTTGTGGCAGATGCACTAAGCAGAAATCCATGCACCGACAATGACACTGTGCAACTCTCACAGCATGAATTCAACCAGGAATTTGCCAAGCTTAATATGGTTCTAGTCACGGAAGGAACCATTGCCTGTTTAGAAATAAAATCAACATTTGAGGATCAGATCAAAGAAGCTCAGAAAGGACACCCCAGCATCGAAGGAATTAAAAGGAAGGTAAATTTAGGCAAGGCATCTGAATTTACCATTGATAGTCAGGGAATCCTATGGTACGGAAAAAGGTTATGCGTACCCAACAAGGAAGAGCTAAAGCAACAAATTTTGGCAGAAGCCCACACAACTCCGTACTCCATTCACCCAGGAGGAACCAAGATGTACAAGGATCTACATGAAAAAAATTGGTGGCACAGGATGGAAAGGGATATCGCCGTATATGTCGCACGGTGTGACTCCTGTCAGCGTATAAAGGTAGAACATCAGAGGCCAGCAGGATTATTACATGCACTCAGAGTGCCTGAATGGAAGTGGGATGTAATAGGAATGGATTTTATTGTTGGATTACCGAGGTCACGACACGGAAATGATGCTATCTGGGTTATCACAGATTTATTAACCAAGGTGGCACATTTCATTCTGGTAAAAACCACATACTCAACACAAAGGCTTGCTAGGTTATACCTCTCCCGAATTGTTTGCTTACACGGAGTACCCAAGACCATAGTCTCTGGCAGAGGCACTCAGTTTGTCTCTAGGTTTTGGGATCACCTGTAGCAGGCCTTAGGGACTCAGCTGGTTTTCAGCACAGCATATCACCCACAGACCGGTGCTTAGACTGAACTGGTAAATCAGATATTGGAGGACATGCTGAGAGCATGTGTGCTTACGTATGGAGTCAGCTGGGAAGATAGTTTACCATACGCGTAATTTTCATACAACAACAGTTATCAAGCCAGCTTAAAAATGTCACCCTTCGAAGCCATATACGGACGGAGATGCCGTACCCCACTCAATTGGTCTGAAACCGGAGACAGCCGAATCTTCGGCCCGGAAGTTCTCCAAGAAGCAGAAACAAAAGTGAAACTTATCCGAGACAGACTAAAGGCAGCTCAGAGCCGTCAGAAAAGCTATTATGATCAGAAACACCGTCAGATCAGTTTTGAACCCGATGAATACGTGTATCTTAGAGTATCCCCAATGAGAGGATTACAGAGATTTAAAGTCAAGGGAAAATTGGCACCGAGATTTATTGGACCGTTCAGAATAATTGCAACGAGAGGCAAGGTTGCCTACCAGCTGGAGCTACCCGTAGAATTATCGGATGTTCATGATGTGTTTCACGTTTCACAGCTGAGGAGATGTGTCAGTAACCCAGAAAAGCAAGTCCAACATCAAGACCTGGATATCCAACCAGATCTTACATACAGGGAGCGTCCTATAAATATTTTGGAGGAGTCTGGACGGAGAAACCGACAGAGCGTGATAAAATTTTACAAAGTTCAGTGGAGTAATCACACCGAGGAAGAAACAACATGGGAAAGAGAGGATCACCTGAGGGCTGAATATCCGTACGTGTTTGAGGGACAGTTGAAATCTCGGGGACGAGATTTTTCTTAAGGGGGTTAGGTGTTGTAACACACCAAAATTTTCTCTCTGGATTTTCAAATCTTTTTATTAAAATAAAATACTTTGAATTTTTTTTGACCCAATTCTTCTTTTCTTCTGTTCTGAAATTCATTTTTAATTTTTAATTGGGTTTCAATTTTTTTATGGTTCTGTTTTGGATGATTTATTTATTGGGCAATTATTTTTGAAAGATCAAAAATAATTTTATTTCAGAAAAGTTTTGAATGACTAGATCATTTCAATGAAATGGTCCCTTTCGTCTCCTTTCATTCTAATAGAAAATCCATTCAATAATTTTTCTGTCACTCCTAAATTATCCCTCAAGTCACTCACACCTTCTAGGACAGTATCCAACTCCTTTCCACCTTACAAAAATATTTCTACAATATTTACTAACTTCCAATGTTGGAATTTATTTTATTCATGGTTTCTTTGGTTTATAAAGGAACCATACTTTCTTCAAGTCTTCTGCTCCCACCAAAATTATCCTAGCAACTAGGCGGTACCCACAACCCATTTCACCAAAAACATTGGGTTCCTCAGTTCAAAATTTTCAAATCTCATCGAGTTCAAATTTGGACCAGAAACAATCTCTCTGATACAAACTCAATATTTATAGCTCCAAAAATTCTGAAACTCTGCCAGACTCTCTTATATGCGTCAACACCTCACCAAAAAAATTCCCAAAAATTCCTAAAATGTCTAGACCTCTCTATCATTTCATCATACACGTGGTGGGCGTACTGTAGCACTGTCGATAAAATTCAGTTATCTGAATTTGGTTCAGAGAGAGGGGGAGCTCGTCGCGTGGACTGCACTCCAACCCCTCTCCTTCTCCTCCACGCCTCCTCTCGCCTTAATTGGGCCGCCGGGGACCGTCCCCGTCAGTGCCCCGCCATCGACAGCACAGGAGGTGGCAGGTGCAATGGCCACCGTCCTCGGCTGTGGCGGACCGGGCGGATCACCACGGCCGCCTCCGCCTTCATTTCTCCTCCTGCTGCTCACCCACCTACCTCCTCCACGCGTCAATCCTCTCAGCGGCTCCGCGCGCTGACCTCACCACCCAGGGCCCCACTGGAAGTCGCCGGAGCCAGTCATCGCCGCCGCACTCATACTCGAGCCTCACCGTGGATGAGGCCGAGGAGCTCGAGCTCGTCCACGCCGACTCTTCCAGAGCACTCCACCGTCCTCATAAACTCCACGCCGCCCATGACAACTGCCCTAACCTACTTCGCCGGCCGGAGTTACTCCGGCGTAATCCACACCCGCACGGCCACCCTCGAACTGCCTATATAAGGACCTCCCGAGCCCCGCAGATCAACCACATCACTCACACACTATCCCAATCGACTCCAGTGCACCACCCCGACCTCGAGGAGGTCGTCTTCCTCCTCTCCGACCACCGATCCGCCGCCACCTCCACTGATTAGCACGACGCCATTACTCCATCTCCACCTCCAAAACTCCACCCGTAACCACGTATCACTCCCTCTCGTCGATCCCGCGCACCAATTCGGAGCTTCCCCGTCTCTCCGGCGAGATCCCACCTCACCCGAACCACCGTCCGCTGCCGTCAACCTCGCCGTCGTTCTGTTGCTCACCGGCGACCACCACTGCCACCCACCGACGCGGACGAACTCACTGATCATGTTCCGATCATCGCCACCCACTGGAACCCCGGCGATCGTCGCCGGTGATCGCCGCCTCCCTTCTGTGCACGCGCGCGAGTGCGTTTAAATTCAAACCTGACGGGTGGGCCCCACCCATCAGCGTTTTCTTTTTTTCTGCGTTTAAAACGAAAGCGTATTCTCTGTTTTACGCTTTCCACTCTGGAAAGCGTATTCTGTCCGAAACGTTTTCTGTTTAAACTGCACAGGGACCTGCTATTTTGCAGAAAGGCCCCTGGATTTGAAACTTTAATAACTTTTTAACCACAACTCTGATTGAGTTGATTCTTTTTTTGAAATTCTTATTTTTCTCTCTAGTTTTTTTAGTATTTATTTGAAAATATTTTGAGACAATTTTTGGTACTGTTGCAAAAAATTTAAAGTGAATTTGAATTTGAATTTTTCTGAAAATGAAGAGGGGAACTTTGCCAGGTACTTTGGACAAGGCAAGCATTTTGAACCAGGGATATGGTGAATTGCATTACGTTGTTGCATTGGTTTGAGTTTGCACCATATGTGTGGAAATGATGCATGCATGCATGGTCATATCACTTCTTGCACTTGACTTGCACTTCACTCAAGCTCAAAGAATCCTTCTAACATGATTGAAGGCTGTGAGAAAATTCAGGAGCGTGTCTCCTGTCTTGGACGTGCCGGTGGGCACGGCCGCGTTATGACACGACGGTGTCACCATGGCATGTAAGGCATGCCAGTCATAATAATTAAACCTCCTGAGTCGACCTAGATCGAGTCTGGTTCCGTCACACCTAGCTAAACACCGTGCTGCCACGGGTCTTCCCAAGAGGGGAGTATGGTTTAGTAAGTTGCTAACCCCTGTCTGTGTACACACCACATAGAGGTCCATGATGAGGGTTTCCATGGCCATGGACTAATGCCCGTCATCAGGTCAGGGGGCATGGGTGTATCCGGCTGGGCCGAGAGGGGGGCACCCCTTGTAATCCGCGCGTATGAATAGTGATCCCATGCTATTCGAGATTGTAGTCTCCCCGACTTAGAGTTTTTTCTTGAACGATGCTTTGGGTGATTCCTGGCATCCGAAAAATTAATCTGGTGTGTGCTGGTCAGGCGTGTTTTCAACCTAAAGACCGTAATGGGAATTAGCCAGCGTCACGGTGCTGACTAAAGAAATCTCATACATGTGGGTAAAGTGTACACCCTCTGCAGAGTTATATCTATTCGAATAGCCGTGTCCGCGGTCAAGGACGTTAGCTGGGAAGGGTCAAGTGTCGGTCTGGTGTCGGTCTTCGGAGGAAATAATTAATTTCAGCACGAATTATTTTGCAGGATAATTATTGTCACCCTAATGCCATTATGTATATTTTTTGTTATCATAAATGCTATTGTTATAGGTATTATTATTACTATGCATAATATTATGGACTAACCCATTTCTCTTATTTTATTTCCGGAGTGTCTCAGGGGCTGGCTGTACTACCCCGGACACTCGATTTTATTTTCAAGACCTCTCGTGGCGTCGCTTGAGTTCTCGGGCGGTCCTTTCTCGCCCGATTCTCTTTTAGACACCCGTTTGGCAATTCTCTTGGATACTCGAGCGGTCTTGTCTCGCCCGATTCTCCACTTTATATTTTCTTTTGGATTCTCGGGCGGTCCTGTCTCGCCCGATTGTCCACTTTTAACTTTCTTGGTTTGTCACTAACATTTTATTTTTTTGCACATGCTAATATTTATCATGCCATGTTTTAAATTTCAGACAGCATGAGCATATCATTCAATCCATCATGGGCATATGCATTCGGTATATCTTTTGTTCATAATGTTTGCGAGTACATTCCAACGTACTCACTGGCTTGTCCCTGGCTATTTTATTCGCCAGACCTGGAGGAGGACGAGCTTGTGGAAGGAGATTGCGCTAGCGAGCCTGACGCTTAGAGGTGTCCCAGTCAGTCAACCTGTGATCTTGGAGTCGACCACATGTATCATCCGTTGTGTTTCCGCTACCCCAATAAAATAGTCAAGCCTCACACTGACGCTTGACTTTATTTTATTGTATCAGTGTTGTTCTACCACCACACCACTGTGTTATTCCACCACCGTAGTATATTGGCAAGCTTGTAATAATTGTTGAGCCCTCTGACTCAACCCTGTGTAATATTATATTTGTACTGGTTATCTATATCAAGGAAGTCTACCATTTGATCTTGGGGCTGGTATGACTTGAGGCTCTTCTATGATTTATCCCAGAAATGGGCCTGACAAACCTTGGTACCAGAGCCAGGCTGACTGTAGGAAACCCTAGGCACGAACGCTAGTAATAGAGTCAGTACTAACATTTTGAGCATGCATCTCATGCATTGTAACAATTTTCCTTGGTCATCATATACTTATGACTTGACTATTTGGAATTTTGTCTACTGCTGTAGATGTCTGGCGGCAGCTGTCCGTCCCAGATCTTCGCCAACGAGCTTGCGGGATTTTCCTGTTTTCTCGCCGTCATCGCTAGAGATGCGATGAGATCTCCGAGCCGTCCGGATTACACCGTTTTCCCCGACAGGATCATGGACAATCTGACTATGTACCCGGCCTCGGTATATATTCGGGGTGGAAGTGCCTTGTCATATCGCAACTATCGCTTTGTGGGGAGAGTCATGCCCTCTGAGAGGCATGCTGTCCAGATGGCTGCCCATGAAGCCATCGCTCGTCTTAGGGACATTCTTCCAGTCATGCAGACACATCCCTATCACTACCTTCCATGCCATGTTCCATACACTAGCCACTATGCTTTCTCCTGCACCGCGGGAGAAAGGGACGAGGCGATCGAGCCCCTTGTTCAGTATATCATGGCTTTGGAGTCAGTCTTCACCACACTGGTGGACGACCATCTCGCTGCACAGATGGACTTGGCTCGTACGAGGATTCCTCCCAGGAGTGAGTTCCGTTCCCCGTCACCACGCGCTCCTCACATTCCGACTCCACCATATGATCCCCCTACTCCACCCGTGGTTCGACGCTCATCCCCGAGTGATGAGGCTAGTCGCTTGGCTGCACCCACTCCAGTTAGAGCATCACCGCCAACAAGCACAGTGCCACCACGAGCAGGCATGGCATCGACATATGCCCAACTGGAGACCATCCCCGAGGAAGAGGAGGAGGTCGAGTCTTCAGCACCTCGTCTGGGACATACCCTCAGCAGGGCCTACGATGTCCCGGACACTCCGTGATGGCAGACGAGGTATCCACACCACAGTCGTCTTTTATGAGAGCGCAGTTGTAAAATATTTATTTTCTGTTTCTTCTCTTTTTGTAAGATGACGAGTAGTGGACTTGGACCGCAGCGTGCTTTGTGGATGGAGTAGCGCACTAGTTTAAATAAGTGGTCATGTAGTATACAACTACGGCAAGCATGTTGTATAATTAAGCCATGCATGTATAATTAAATCTTGCATGTATAATTAATCCTACTTGTATAATTAAATCTCCATGTGTGTTATAACCTGCTATGTCCATGCACTTACATTTTTGGGGAGGGAAATTATTTTCAGTCTTTTAAAAATTTATTTCCTTCCTTTATATATTTTCTTTTCTCATCGGTGTTACACAAATACCCCAGAAAGAAAATGCATTGTCCCTGGACCCGTTCTATGCCCAGTCCGCCCGAGGACAACTTTGCACAAATGGGAAATAATTTCACACAAGGACAGACAAGTCAGCAGAGCAACGATTCAGCATTTTCACAAGTATGCCATCTGTATGAGCAAAGCCAGCAGCAGCACCAAGAAATGATGCAACACTTAATAAATATGGGAAATCACCAAGGACAGCATCAACACCGGTCAAAATTATCTGAGCTCCAAAGGACCAATCCAACGGTCTTTTCTCACACAGACAAACCTCTGGAGGCAGACGATTGGCTGCGTGATATGGAAAGGAAATTGAACATCGCTCAGTGTACGGACCAGGAAAAAGTGCTATATGCTCCGCACTATTTTTCTGGGACAGCAACATCATGGTGGGAAAATATATGCCACACTCATCCCAATGGAGCAGATATGACATGGGAACAATTCAAGGAAAATTTCCGGGGAGCACATATCCCCAACAGTATTATGAAATTGAAGAAAAGGGAATTTGAGGATCTCAAGCAGCGAGGCACCACGGTAACTCCGTACCTGGACCAGTTTACTCAGTTATCTCGGTACGCCAATGATGAGTACATGACAGGAGCGAATGTGCGTCGACTTCACGAGCCTCAATTGTCGGGCCCATGGAACCCGGGGTATCCAGGCCCGTCTGCCTTTGGCCCAGGGCGCAACGCCTGGAGTGGGCCCGGCGGGCCGTCGCCACCAAGTGTTTCACCAAGACTCCTTATGGGGCCCTGGCCTCCTGAGGCCCCCTCCTCAGGGAGTAGCAGGCAACGCTCAGCACTACCATCAACGGCCTCGTGAGGTCCCCTCACGAGGCGGCTTCCTGACTGGCCTCACGAGGCGCCTTCCCGAGGGGGCCTTCCGAGGCCCCCTCCCGCAGGCGTTCGAGACGGAGGCCGTTCGGCGTGTCGCGCGGTCTGGAGCTTATCACGTGGGTGACGCGCACGGCGACGAGCAGCAGCAGAGGCCGCGCCAGCAGGCGCGGATGCAGATGGTTTCCTCTTTTGTGTTAGGGAAGCAGGGCCAGCTATCTACTCTCCAAAGCAACCCCAAAGGTTGCTCGATCGGCGAACGAAGACCAAGACGGCGGGCGCGCAGGGCGGAGGTCATCACCAAGCCCACCAGCGCGTCATGGATCATGCTTTGGCAGGCGAAGACCACCTTTAGTCAGGATAGCCTGAGAGCCTGTCCCCTTTCAAAATAGCCAAGTGTGGCAACCCTTCCTGCCTAAGCTTTGAGGGGGAAGAGGACCGGGCCGATATAAAAGGGCAGAGCAGCCATTGGAGAAGAGAGAGAGCTCTGGATTCCATCATTTTCAACCTTGTACGCGAGAACTCTCTCCCCCACAATAATCCCAACTACAAGCACGAGTAGGGTCTTACACCGCAAGGTGGCCCGAACCTGGGTAAACCGCTGTGTCCTCGCCCGTCCTACGCTAGCGCGCCCTCGTCGTAGTCTCACCGTAGCGTTGCCGTGGTAGGAGAGGAAGTAGTAGAACGAGCTCACCCCAGTGTTCGAACCTTTGGGTCCCCGGAGCCCCACTTCCGACATTTGGCGCGCCAGGTAGGGGTGCGCTACTGTTCTTCTGCTCCGCCCTCAGCTCCACCAGCCCCATGGCCAACGCCCGTCGCGAGCGCGCTGAGCGCACGGCTGGCCGCGTGGCCCAGACAGAGCCGGTGGCCCACGGCAATCGCCGCCGCCGCGACGCCGAGGCTGCCGCCGCCACCGACCCCGCTGCCCGCGAGCAGCAGGCCTCCTCCCTGCACCCCTCCGTGCGGGCGGGCGGCCACACCGCCATGGCCTCCTCCCTCGCCAACCGTGGGCCGCCGAACCCGCAGGCCGCGCTGCTCATGGCGCGCGAGCTGCTCCGCTACTATCCTGATGACGCCGGCTACGACGCCTGGCTTGGTCGCATCACCGAGCTCGTCAGCGTCACCGGGGACGCCCCGGCGCCTTCTCACTCGCTCCGCCCTCCACTGTCTCGTGCTGGGGACCTGGCACACGGCGCTCCCCCGCCGCCTCCTCTACGTGACGAGCGCGCCGGCTCCGGACCACTGCGAGCCCAGCTGCCAGATCATCCGCCGCGCGCCCCCCGACGCGCGAGTGCTCCTCGAGCGCCAACGCCAGCGCCAGGACCAGACCGTTCAAGACGTTGCAGCGGCCGGGCATCAAAACCGCGCCGCCCTCGCTGGCGGCGTCCCCTCGAGCGGCGTGGGCTGCCGTGCCTTCACTCGCGAGTTGCGTCGCGTGGTCTGGCCCGCGAAGTTCAAGCCTGAGCTGCCTCCGCGCTACGACGGCACCCCCAACCCCACGGAGTTCCTCCAGCTCTATGCGCTGAGTGTCGAGGCGGCGAACGGCGACGACAAGGTCATGGCGAACTGGTTCCCCATGGCCCTCAAGGACGGCCCGCGCTCCTGGCTCATGAACCTCCCCGAGGCTTCCATCTCGTCATGGGCCGAGCTCTGCAGCCAGTTCATCGCCAACTTCAAGGGCACACAGGACCGCTCCCTCACCATCAACGACCTGCGGCGTGTTCGACAGCGCCCAGATGAGACCCTCCGCAAGTACATCCAGCGCTTCAGTCAGGTGCGCAACAAGATCCCGTGCGCTTCCGACGCGGCCGTCATCTCTGCATTCTCAACCGGCGTCACAGACATCAAGATGCGTGAGAAGCTCGCCATCAACGGTGAGCTCGACTCCGTGCTCGAGCTGCTCGACCTTGCCGACAAGTACGCCAAGGCTGAAGAAGGCCGCCTCTTCGTCCACAATGACCCCGACGCGGCGCTCGACGGCACCAAGGCCAACAGCAAGGACGTCAAGCGCAAGGGCCCGAGCAGAAGCGCGACCGTGACCTCGACGAGCCCAGGAAGGACAACCGGCCACTCTGCGCCTTTCACAACGTCCGCTCCCACAGCACAGAAGACTGTCATGAGCTCACGTTGCTCCGCGACGAGCGCCAGAGCCGCCGAGACGACCACAACGGCCGCGGCGCCGGCCGCTGAGGTGGCCGCAGCGGCAACCGCTGGGACAGCCGTAACAATAATAGCAACTACCGCCAGGGCTGGCGCGATCAGCCTCGTGAGGCTGCCTGGCGCGACCAGCCTCGTGAGGCGAACCCTCAGGCTAATGCCGCTCTCCCGCCGCTGCCTCCGCCACCTCGGAGGAGCGACGTCAACCAGCCTGACGAGGGCGCTGGGGGCTACCACGAGCCTCGCGCGGTCGCCTGCATCCTTGGCGGGTCCCAAGCCCCCGCGTCCATCCGCCACTTCAAGCAACTCTCTCGCGAGGTGTACGCCGCCCTCCCGAGGCCTGAGGTCACGCGGCCCCTCAAGTGGTCGCAGTACGCCATCACCTTCGACTCCAAGGACCACCCCAAGTCCACGGCCTCCACAGGCGCGGTCCCCATGCTGTGCACTCCCACCATCAGCAACGTCGCGGTCACCAAGACCCTCATCGACGGGGGTGCCGGCCTCAACGTGCTCTCCATCGAGACCTTCGAGACGCTCCAGGTGCCCTACGACCAGCTGATGCCGACCAGACCCTTCTCAGGAGTGACCGATGGCTCCACCATTCCGCTGGGGCAGGTGCGCCTCCCCGTCACCTTCGGCACCGGCAAGAACTACCACACCGAGCTCATCGACTTCGACGTGGCGCACATCGGCCTGCCCTACAATGCCATCTTGGGCAACCCAGCTCTCACCAAGTTCATGGCGGCCTGTCATCACGCCTACAACGTCCTCAAGATGCCCGGCTGCAGCGGCATCATCACCGTCGCCTGCGACGAAAAGGACGCGGCCAGCACCCTCGAGCGCGCCTACAAGGCTGCCGCTGTCGCGCACCCAGCCGACGAGGACGCGGCCGAGCCTTTCGAGGCCGCGCCCGCAAAGAAGAAGTAGCTGTTCTCTCAAGACGCGCCGAGACGAAGAAGGTGTCGGTGGACGGCAGCGGTTCCGGCCCCGCCTTCACCATCGGCACGGGGCTCCCTCCTGCATAGGAAAGCGCGCTCATCACCTTCCTTCGGGCAAACTCGGATGTTTTCGCCTGGAAAGCATCCGACTTGTCCGGTGTGCCGAGGGAGGTGATCGAGCACCACTTAGCGGTGTGCCCCAATGCACGCCCGGTAAAGCAAAAAGCGCGGCGCCTGGCGCCAGAGAAGCAAGAGTCCATCGTTAGTGAAGTTCAGAAGCTCCAAGAAGCCGGAGTCGTTCGTGAGGTGCGCCATCCCGAATGGCTCGCCAACCCAGTCGTCGTCCCCAAGAAGGGCGGCAAGGAGCGCATGTGCGTCGACTTCACCAGCCTCAACAAGTTCTGCCCTTAGGACCCGTTTCCGCTGCCCCGCATCAATCAGATCGTGGATTCCACCGCCGGGTGCGACCTTCTATGTTTCCTGGATGCCTTCTCAGGCTATCATCAGATCAAGATGGTGGTCGAAGACGTGGAGAAGACGTCCTTTATCACCCCCTGCGGCGTATTTTGTTACGTCTGCATGCCCTTCGGTTTAAGGAGCGCGGGCGCCACCTTCCAGCGGCTAATGCGCATCACTATAGGGCCTCAGATGGGGAGGAACGCGGAGGCCTACGTCGACGACATCGTGGTCAAATCTCTCGAGGCTGGATCCCTCATCGCGGACCTCCAGGAGACATTTGCCAACCTGCGCAAGGTTAACCTCAAGCTCAACCCGGAGAAGTGCGTCTTCAGGGTCCCCTCCGGCAAGCTCCTCGGCTTCCTGGTCTCGCACCGTGGCATTGAGGCCAACCCAGAGAAGATCAAGGCCATCGAGAAAATGCGCCCTCCCCGGACCCTCAAGGAAATGCAGCGCTTGGCGGGGTGTATGGTGTCCTTAGGGCGTTTCATCTCCAAGTTTGGCGAACGAGCCCTGCCCTTCTTCAAGCTCCTGAAGAGGTTTGGCTCCTTCAAGTGGACTCCTGAGGCAGACGCCACCTTTGAAGCCCTCAAGAGTTACCTCACGAGCCCGCCCATCATGGTCGCGCCGCGCTCTCGCGAGCCCTTGCTCCTGTACTTGGCGGCCACCCCCAGACGGCCAGCGCGGCATTGGTAGCGGTGCGGGAGGAGCGCGTCCATGCCAAAGAAAAACCCTCGGCGCCCCTATAGACTCTCGAGACCGCTGAGCCTCGCGAGCCCCCAGGGCCTCGCGAGCCTCCTGAGCATCATGAGGCCGCCGTTCCCCACAAGCCTTCTGAGCCTCGCCAGCCTCCCGAGCCTCGCGTGTCTCCCGAGCCTTCCAAGGCATTCGAGGAGCAAGCCGTCACAACAGCTACGCGCCTCGTCGAGCACCCCGTGTACTTCGTCAACACTGTGCTAAGGAACGCGCGCGAGCGCTACCCCATGCAGCAGAAGCTTCTCCTCACGCTCCTCGTCGCCTCCAGGAGGCTGCGCCACTACTTTCAGGGTCATCCCATCAAGGTCATTTCCTCCTACCCCTTGGAGCAAGTTCTGCGCAGCCCCAACGCCGCCGGCCGCGTCGCCGAGTGGAACATTGAGCTGCAAGCCTTCCAACTGGAGTTCTTCACCACCAGAGTCATCAAAGGCGCGGCCCTGGCCGACTTCGTGGCAGAATGGACGGACACGTACGAGGACGAGCCTCGCGAGGCCCAGTCCCTCCTGCCAGGGGATGAGGCGCCTCGCGGATGGACCATGCACTTCGATGGCGCCTTCTCCCGATAGGGCGCGGGGGCTGGGGTCATGCTCACCTCGCCAACAGGAGACAGGCTCTACTACGCTGTGCAGCTCTGCTTCAGGCACACCGACAAGGTCTCCAACAACATCGCAGAGTATGAGGGCCTCATCGCCGGCCTTAAAGCCGCGTTCGCCCTAGGCATCAAGCGTCTGACTATTAAGGGCGATTCGCAACTCCTCGTCAACTTCTCCAACAAAAGCTACAAGCCCAAGGACGAGCACATGGCCGCCTACCTGGAAGAGGTACGTAAACTTGAGAAGCGCATTCTTGGCCTGGAGCTGCAGCACGTCCCCCGCGGCAGCAACAAAGAGGCCGACGACATCGCTAAACGAGCGTCACGTCGCGAGCCCCAGAGCCCCGGCGTCTTTGAGGAAAGGCTCCTCAAGCCATCCGCCGTACCCACGGGCGCGCCAGACTGTGGCCCGGCCTCAGGAGCATGCCTGCTGCTGGCGCTCGAGCCTCAGGCAGATAGCTGGGCCGCGGAACTCAAGGCTTACTTGCTTCGCGGCACCTTGCCAGAGGAGGACTCGGGAGCGGAGCACGTGGCCCGGCAGGCCACCGCCTACTGCATACAAGATGGTGAGCTGTACCGCAGGCACCCCAATGGTGTCTCGCTGCGGTGCATCTCTGAAGAGCAAGGGCGCGAGTTGCTGGCTGACATACATGGAGGAGACTATGGCCACCACTCTTCATCACGCACCCTCGTTGGTAAGGTTTTCCACAGCGGCTTCTACTGGCCCACTGCTCTACGCGACGCTACCGCGCTGGTCCAAGCCTGCGAGGCCTGCCAATTCCACGCCAAGCAGATCCACCAGCCGGCGCAGGGCCTCCAGACGATCCCCCTCTCATGGCCCTTCGCGGTCTGGGGGCTGGACATCCTGGGGCCTTTCCCTCGTGCGGCCGGTGGTTATCGCTACCTCTACGTCGCCATCGACAAGTTCACCAAGTGGGCAGAGGTCGAGCCGGTGCGCACTATCCCGGCAGGCTCCGCCGTCAAGTTCATCAAGGGCCTCGTGAGCCGCTTTGGAGTTCCCAATCACATCATCACCGACAATGGCTCCCAGTTCACTAGCGGCCTCTTCAAGTCCTACTGCGCCAGCCTCGGCACGCAGATCTGCTATGCCTCGGTGGCACACCCGCGAAGCAATGGCCAGGCTGAGCGGGCCAATGCCGAGGTCCTCAAGGGCCTCAAGACAAGGAGCTTCAAGAAGAAACTTGAGGCCTGCGGCAAGCGCTGGCTCGACAAGCTGCAGTCCGTGCTATGGTCCATCCGCACGACGACGAGCAAGCCTACTGGCGAGACGCCCTTCTTCCTCGTCTACGGCGCTGAGGCGGTCCTCCCACTTGAGCTTAAGCACGGCTCCCCGCGAGTCCTTGCCTTCGACGAGGCGCGCCAGGATGGCTCGCGGGAGACAGATCTGCTGCTCCTTGAGGAGGGCCACCGTCAGGCCGCCCTTCGTGCTGCGAAGTACCAGCAGGCCTTGCGCCGCTACCACAGCCGCAACATCCGCCCTCACACTCTCGAGGTCGGCGACCTCGTCCTGCGCAGGATCCTCTCCAGAGAGGGACTACACAAACTCTCACCTATGTGGGAAGGCCCTTTTAGGGTTACTCATGTCTCCAGGCCCGGCTCAGCCCGGCTGGAGACGGAGGACGGAGTTCCTGTGCCTAATGCCTGGAACATCCAACACCTCCGCAAGTTCTACCCGTGACCCTCACGAGTACGAATGAAACGGGGCTGTACACGCCTCGGAGCCTCTCATTGCGTTCGCCTGATGAGCCCGCGTGAGCTCCCACCCACGCCCCTGTGGAAGCCCCATGCTCCGCGCTGGCGGAAGGATCGACCCGCGATCATACCCACACACCTGTGGAAGCCCCATGCTCCGCGCTGGCGGAACAATCAACTAAGGGCGCCCTACAGGCTGCACCAGCCTCAAGCTGACCCGTGCCGGACACGGTAGCACTCTTTTTCTCGTTTTGGTGTGTAATTGAGGGCACCCCACGGGTTGCACCAACCTCAAGCTGACACGTGCCGGACACGGCAGCCGCATCTTTATTTGATTATGTAATGGGTTGCTCTCTTGCCTCAGTAAATTTCCATTTCCTTATATGGAGTTTCGTTTTCACCTTCCCTCATGAGCCTCACACGCTCATGACGTCTCTCATGCGCCTCACGCGAGCGGGGGCTGGACACGGTGCCTGCGCTCGGGTCAGTCCCAGCAGCACTGAAAAATCCTAGCGACCGGGCTCTGGCTCGCGGGCTTGCCCTACGCACGCCACCCCACCAAGGTCCTTGGTGTCCTGTCTCCTCGCGTAATACCCATGAACGAACGGATGAGCGCGCGCTGTCGTTGAGTGCTCTGCGTGCAGCTATCTCAGGAGCAGGCCCCTGGAAGGATCTCGCGAGGTAGCACCCTCAGGACCTCAGGAGGCCAGCAGGCACCGCCTCGGGGACTAACCCTTAGCGGCCGTCCTAGCAGGAGACCTCGCGAGCGGAACCCTCACAAGACGTACCCTACGATAGATGGCCCACCGTACTACCTCCTGGAGGGCTAAGTCTCCCGTCTTGCGAGCCACCCTCGCCGTCTCTCGAGCCTTCCCCTCCGACGGCCACACGAGCGCCAGTGTTCCTCTTGGCGCAAGCCGCTTGTGCGTTAAAGACGGGCTCCCTGAGCATCGCGCCTCAGGAACCCTCACTAGCTCCCGGTGCCCCCTCGCCTCCTGGCCTTGTCCAGGCATCGCGACCTGACATACAAACGATGACTATGGCCACTCAAGAGCTGGGCCCTGACAACGTAGAGCATCATGGCAAGCAAAAAGAGAAAGCCTCGCGAGGGCTCGAATGTCCGTTATAGAAAACATAAAGTATTTAACATCAGGGCATCGTCGTCACGTCCCCACGGGCCACATCGATCTAGCGCAGGGTGACAAAGGGAAAAAGCACCCTAGGAGCTCGCGCCGTCGTCGTCTTCGCCGGCGCCGTCACCGTCGGAGCTCTCGCCGCTGCTGCAGGAGTACTTCCCGAGTAACGCGCTCACATGGCCTTCCACCGCCTTTGCGAGCCCATCACGAAGCTCCTCGGGGACTGGGGCTATCACCTTGTCAAAGTCGAAGTTGGGGTCGGAGTGGAGGAGGTGGCTGAAGACGCGAGTCACCGCCAGGGAGAAGAGGCTGCGGCACTCCTCCTCCAGGATACCGTCCACCTCCTTGGCTCCGTCCTCAAGCCGTTCCACGAGCTTGGTGGAGAAGTCGATGTAGTCGGCGTCGCGGGACTCGCGGAGGGCCCCAAGCTTTCCCTGGCAGATGGAATTCAGGGCGTCGTGGGCGCGGATCTCGAGGGAGTGAAGTGCCTTGGCACGCTCGCGATGCTCCTGTTCCTGATCAACGGCGCCAGAGCCGGGCTGCGGCGCGCCTCCCCGGCGGGTCTCTGCCTCGGCGAGCGCCGCCTTGAGATCAGTGACCTCCATCCGGAGCCGCTCGCGTTCTGACTCGAAGGCGTCAGCGTCCTCTTGGACCTTCTTTTCTTTGGCCTCCAGCCGGGCATTGGCGTCGGTGACGCACTTCGTGTGAGCCTCCTGGGCATCGGCAAGCTGGCGCCCCAGCGTCTCCAGACGCTCCTTCTCCATGGCCTGCTCGGCCTCCTTCTTCTCGAGGTCTGCCTCGCGTGCTGCGGCCTCCTTCTCGCGAGTGTCAAGGGTGCCTTCCCGCACGAGGAGCGACTGCGCCCGCTTGGCGTGTTGGTCTTGGAGCTCTTTCAGGAGGGTCTCCGCCTCTTCGCGGCGCATGGTGGCCGCTTCGGCCTCCTAGAGGGCTCTTGCGCGAGCCCCCTCCGCTTCGGCGGTGTCCCTCTCGCGCAATGCGCGAGCACGTTCGTCATGACGCTGGGCCGTATCGACGGCGACACTGAGCCGGCGCCACCCGTCGGCAAGTTTCAGGCGCTCCTCGGCGAGGCGCGTCTCCGAGTCCTGGAAGTCCATGCCGAGCCGAGCGAGCGCGGCCCTGGCGTCGCGCAAGGCTTTAGGCCTGAGCAAAGCACGGTCACTCGCGAGGACCAGGGGCCAGTCCGGGTCGGTCCCTCTGGCACCCTCCGCTGCGGCGGCGAGGGAGCCCTTGGTGCTGCTTCCCTGGGGCGGCGGGCTCACCAGGCCGCCCCACTCGTTCAGCTGCAGCGGTATGCCCAGGGGGCTCTCAGTGCCGGTCATGGCTCGCCCCGCAACTCCTTCCCCTGCGCCCAAGGAGGCCCCCGGCGGGGGGGGAGACGCTTTGGCCTCCCTCGTCGTCGCTTCCTTGCCCGCGGCAGGGCCAAGGGGGAGGGCGTCTCCGCCTCCTGAGGCTGCCTCCCGAGGCTCCCCCATTTCGGCCTCACAGGATGCGCCCGCGTGCGACCCTGGAGGAGCGATTGCCCCCTCCTCGATTTCCGTACACCCCGCTTCGGCGTCGGGACGGCGGGTGGCCTTTCCACGCCCTCCGGCACCGGCGGCGGGCATCGACGCCCCCTGTGAGTTGGGGGTAACCCTCGCCTTCGTCGTTGTCTTCTTCTTCTTCTTCTTCTGATCCGCGGCAGATCCCCTGCACGAATGGTGGCTCAGCTCCGAGCCGGGTAAAGAGCAAGAATTAAGGACGCCGGCAGAAGGCAGAAGGCTTACTCGTCGCTGATGTGCCACTTCCTCTTCTTCTCCCCCGCAGACGGCTGGCTGGCACTGCCGTCGCCGAGCATCGCCTCGGTGCCGCCGCTTCGGCCCCCGGGGCGTGCCGCGGTAGACCTGGACGCGTCGTCACCCGTCTCCGGGCCCTGGGCGGCTCCAGCCTCATGACGGGCCTCAAGCGCTGGGGGCTCGCCCGCCCCCGCATCGAGAGCCCCTGCCGCCGCGGGCGGGACGCTCTCGGCGTCATCATCCTCGAGCTCGCGGATGAGCTGACGGCGAGCGCGTGGTGGCGCCCGGCTGAGGTCGTCCTCCGTGGCCTCCTCCGAATCTCCGTTGCCGCTGCTACTTCCCGAATCCACCTCCACCATGAGGGGGTTGTCGCGGGGCCCGACGTGGCCCTCCGGCACGAGGCCCCACTGATCGAAGAGGGGCATCACCTTCACCAGCTCCTCCTTCTCCGGATAGCGAAATAGCGGGAGCGCCCCCTCCGGCGTTTCCGCAGCGAGGGTATTGAGCAGAATCGCCAGGGCCCCGTCCAGTGCGTCTGACCCCAGGCTGCCCGGCTACAGCTTCATGGCGTCGTCCGCGCCGGAGTACTCCCACATGGGGCGCGAGTGCTGCTGAAGTGGCGCAATGCGCCGCCGCAGGTACTCCCTGACAACTGCCGTCCCCGACAGTGCTGTGGCCCGATGCGCCGCCATCCTCTCAAGGACGGGCTCCATCCTCGGGTCGGCGAGCTTCTCGTGCCCCCACACGGCGATCTTCTCGGCCGGGTCTGTAGGGATCATTAGGAGCCGGTTGGTCTGGCGCGCGTCCATATAGACCCAGCGCTGCCGGTATCCTTCCACCTTCTTCGCAACCCTCAAGTTGATAATGCCGTCCTCCATTCCCTTGATGGCAAGGAACGACGCGCATCCGGAGCGCTAGTCCGCTGCAGTTAGCCGCAGGCAGAAGAAGTGGCGGAAGAGCGCCACAGAGGGCCTCACGCCCACGAAGGCCTCGCAGTAAAAGGCGAATGTGGCCAGGAGAAAAATGGAGTTGGGTTGAAGATGAAGAGCGTGAACCTGATAGTGGGCAAGTATGGCATAGAAGAAGTCCGAAAATGGCGGCACCAACCCTGCATACACACTGTGGAGGAAGAAGGGATAGGCCGTCGCCCCAAGATCGCGCCGCGTGCGTGACCCCGGCCAGATTTGGGTCGCCTGGTTCTCGTTCTGGCTGCCGGCCACGAACGGAAGCACCCTGCCCAAACCTCCTTCATTGTCGATGGCGGAGCGCTCCAGCGCCGCCCCAAGGATGGGCGTGCTTGGGGACGGGGTCACCTCCTTTCCCCTCTTGCCGGTGGGAGCCATCTGTGCGGCGGAGGCGCGGCCGGGAGCAAGAACAGGCAAAGCACGAAGGGGGGAATCACGAGGAGCCGCGCGCGAGAAGGAAAGGCGCAGAGGGGTGGAGCGTGTGATGGAAGGCAATGATGGCCTCGCGCCGCCCGCGCCAGGATTTATGTCAGCGCGGCGGTTCCCGAGGCCTCGTGGGGAAGTGGGGGCGTCGCCCGTCACATCGTGCGCCACGCGTCGCGCCTGGACGCAGGCGGTTAGGGCCCGCGCCGTTTCGCCCCTCTGTAGGCGGGAACGTGCGCGCCGCGGGCCCGGGGGCTACTGTCGGGCCCATGGAACCCGGGGGATCCAGGGCCGTCGCCACCAAGTGTTTCACCAAGACTCCTCATGGGGCCCTGGCCTCCTGAGGCCCCCTCCTCAGGGAGTAGCAGGCAACGCTCAGCACCACCATCAACGGCCTCGCGAGGTCCCCTCACGAGGCGGCTTCCCAAGTGGCCTCACGAGGCGGCTTCCCAAGGTGGCCTTCCGAGGCCCCCTCCCGCAGGCGTTCGAGACGGAGGCTGTTCGGTGTGTCGCGCGGTCTGGAGCCCATCACGTGGGTGACGCGCACGGCGACGAGCAGCAGCAGAGGCCGCGCCAGCAAGCGTGGATGCAGATGGTTTCCTCTTTTGTGTTAGGGAAGCAGGGCCAGCTATCTACTCTCCAAAGCAACCCCAAAGGTTGCCCGATCGGCGAAGGAAGACCAAGACGGCGGGTGAGCCCACCAGCGCGTCATGGATCATGCTTTGGCAGGCAAAGACCACCTTTAGTCAGGATAGCCTGAGCGCCTATCCCCTTTCAAAATGGCCAAGTGTGGCAACCCTTCCCGCCTAAGCTTTGAGGGGGAAGAGGACCGGGGCCGATATAAAAGGGCAGAGCAGCCATTGGAGAAGAGAGAGAGCTCTGGATTCCATCATCTTCAACCTTGTACACGAGAACTCTCTCCCCCACAATAATGCCAACTACAAGCAGGAGTAGGGTCTTACACCGCAAGGTGGCCCGAACCTGGGTAAACCACTGTGTCCTCGCCCGTCCTACGCTAGCGCGCCCTCGCTGTAGTCTCGCCGTAGCGTTGCCGTGGTAGGAGAGGAAGTAGTAGAACGAGCTCACCCAGTGTTCGAACCTTTGGGTCCCCGGAGCCTCACTTCCGACATCAACAAGTTCTGCCCTCAAGATCCCTTCCCGCTGCCCCGCATCTACCAGATTATGGACTCCACCACCGGGTGTGAGTTGTTGTGCTTCCTAGATGCCTTCTCAGGCTACCACCAGATCAAGATGGCGATGGAAGATGTGGAGAAAACAGCCTTCATCACCCCATGTGGGATATACTGCTACATCTGCATGCCCTTCGGCCTAAGGAGTGTTGGAGCCACTTTCCAAAGGCTGATGCGCATTGCCCTGGGGCCTCAGATGGGAAGGAACGCGGAAGCCTACATCGACGACATCGTTGTCAAGACTCGCGAGGCCTGGTCCCTCCTCGCGGACCTCGAGGAAACGTTCCACAATCTGCGCAAGGTCAACCTCAAGCTTAACACCGACAAGTGCATCTTTGTGGTCCCTTCCGGCAAGCTGCTTGGCTTCCTAGTCTCCCACCGCGGCATCAAGGCAAACCCCGAGAAGATCAAGGCCATCGAGAAGATGCGCCCTCCCTAGAACGTCAAGCAAATGCAGCGCCTGGTGGGATGCATGGCCTCGCTGGGGCACTTCATCTCCAAGTTCGGCGAGCGAGCCCTGCCGTTCTTCAAGCTCATGAAGAGATCCGGCCCCTTCAAGTGGACTCCTGAGGCTGATGCTGCCTTCGAAGACCTCAAGAAGTACCTCACGAGCCCGCCCATCATGGTCGCGCCGCGCTCTCGCGAGCCCCTGCTCCTGTACTTGGTAGACACCCCAGACGGCCAGCGCGGCCCTGGTGGCGGTACGAGAGGAGCGCGTCTTCATCCAGAAGGAGCCTGCCGAGGCCGCATCAGCGCCTGCCGAGGTTATAGAAAGTGGCCCTCTCGAGCCTTCGCCTTCGTCTGCCAAGGGCCCTCCTCAGGAGGCCCCTGTCGAGCCGCCTCACGAGCCGCCTCCTGAGCCCTTCGGGCCTCATGAGCCCCCAAGGCCCTCCAAAGAGCAAGATGCCTCCACAACCATGCGCCTCGTCGAGCACCCCATGTACTTCGTCAGCATGGTGCTGTGGGATGCGTGCGAGCGCTACCCCATGCAGCAGAAGCTCCTCCTCGCCATCCTCGTCACCTCCAGGAAGCTGCGCCAATACTTCCAGGGCCATCCCATCAAGCTGATCACATCCTACCCACTGGAGCAAGTATTGCGCAGCCCCAACGCCGCGGGCCGCGTCGCCGAGTGGAACATCGAGCTGCAGGCCTTCAAACTGGAATTCTACACCACACGCGTCATCAAGGGTGCAGCTTTGGCGGACTTCATGGCGGATTGGAAGGACCCGCACTAAGAAGAGCCTCGCAAGGACAAATCCCTCCTGCCTGGAGACGAGGCACCTGGCGGCTGGACCATGCCCTTCGACTGCGCGTTCTCGCGACAGGGCGTAGGAGCTGGTGTCATGCTCACCTCGCCAACAGGGGACAAGCTCCGCTACGCTGTCCAACTCTGCTTCAAGCATGACGACAAGGTCTCCAACAACATCGCGGAGTACGAAGGCCTCATCGCTGGGCTCAAGGCTGCCTCTGCTCTGGGTATCAAGCGCATCATCATCAAGGGCGACTCTCAGCTCCTCGTTAACTTCTCCGACAAAAGCTACAAGCCCAAGGACGAGCACATGGCCGCCTACTTGGAGGAAGTTTGCAAGCAAGAGAAGCGCTTCCTTGGCCTAGAGCTCTAGCACGTCCCTTGCGGCAGCAACAAAGAGGCAGACGACATCATCAAGCGGGCATCTCGCCGCGAGCCACAGAACCCTGGTGACGGTGTCCTGGATTAGGGGGTGCCAACCTAGCCGGCCCGTCTTCTTGGATGGGCCGATATGCCCCCGTATGTGGTCAAGATGGACTTCGGAGGTCGCACATGGAAGACGTGATCAAGACTGCATCTACCGAAGACTTGCAGTACACTTCAAGATTATTCCAGCCGCCTTACTCCATGATACCGACCTTGTAACCCTAGATACCCTCCCTGGCGTGTATATAAGCCATAGGGTTTAGCCCGTAGGGGAGAATTAGAAAAAACATCGAACACCTAGCTATAGTAGTTAGACACATATTACGATCTTGAGGTAGATCAACTCTGTACTCGATACACCACCATTAATATAAACAGAAGCAGGACGTAGGGTTTTACCTCCATCAAGAGGGCCCGAACCTGGGTAAAACATCGTCTCCCTTTGTCTCTGTTACCACCGATCCGAGATCCGCAGCTCGGGACCCCCTACCTCGAGGTCTGCCGGTTTTTACACCGACACTGGTGCTTTCATTGAGAGTTCCGCTGCGTGATCACCAGAAGGATTGATGGCTCGTCTGCAGATCAACTGCATCAATGGCTGTGGGGACGTCTACGCCACAGGACAGCTTTTCATCTTCGGCAGCATGGTATTTTGCGCCGACTCGACGGGTCATCTGACCTCGGTCGAGAATTACGCCCCTGGTCGGATCGTGACCTTTGGCGGCCTCGAGTACACTGCGGACTTCCGTGGCGAGCTCGTTTTATCGGGATGGACTCCCGGCCGGATCGAAGGCTTGGCCGGTTCTGGAGGCTCGACTTCGGAGCCGAACTCCGTCACGGTGCCCCTTGAGACTCCGGACGCCGCCGCTCCGGCGAGTCCCTCCCCGATTATCGATCCAGAGATAGATCCGGCGACCACTCCTGAAATTACACCAGCACCAGAATCGATACCGGCGCAGAAATCGGATCCATGCTCGGATTCCCCTCACACCGGAAACACGTCTGGTTACACACCGGGGCTGCTTCGAATCAGCCCTGCCTACGGCACATCCATGGATCCTGAGGAGCTATCTCAGCTCGACGAGATGCTCGACCGTATCCGGAGCATGTCCATCTCGGACGGCAAGACTTCGGTTTATAATCGAATCGGACTTATAGCCGACAACAGAGAAATTTATACCCCACCCACCACCCACTTAGTCGCCACGGTCGATGATTTAACCGACGTGTTGGACTACGGCGAACCTTCCGACATGGAGGAAGATGCTGATGGCCCCCATGAGGACACCTTAGCCCCGGTCAACACGGGCAGGTGGATGGCCACATCCACCTATGATGTCTACATGATGGATACCCCGAGGTCCCCTCCAAGACGTCGGCGAAGACGCCGACGGGGAAATAATGGAGAACCCAGTGGCAACGACGCGACAGCCACTAACAATGACGCGGAGGATGGTGATGCCAATGCCCACGAGGAGGACATTCAGGCCTACCCCGCAAGGGATAGCACACCGGATCGACCTCTTGTGGACTCTGATCCCGATGACCTCTTTGAAGGGGCCGACGATAATTACATGCCGGAGTCCGAGGAGGACGACAGCCTCGGTACCGAGGACTTCATCGTCCCCGAGGACCCCTTCGAACAAGAACGCTTCCGGCGACGCCTCGTTGCAACGGCCCGGAGCTTAAAACGCAAGCAGCAGCAGCTGCAGGAAAATACCGACGCGCTAAATGACAAGTGGGTTGAAGTGCTCTCTGCCGAGCAGGATATGGAAAACCGACGCCATAGTGCGCCGAAGTCTTACCCACGCAGGCGCCTCCTACCAGAATTTGATGAAGAACACGCTGAAGACCTCGATCGGCCCCCTAGAGGCCGGGACAGGCCAAGACGAGAAGACCAAGGTGAAAGGCCACCCCCACGGCGTCATGGTAAAGACCCCGTGGGCAACCTGGATCCCCATGATGCTAGACGTCATATTGACGAAAATAGGGCTCCTCCTCGGTCCATCTACGGATCCAGGGGACACGCCCCCGCTGGGCTCAACGGCTACGATGCCTGGATGGACAGGAACGACTGTGCCCGAAATCAATCTTACTCACGGCTCTCTCCCGAGACCCGACGTGATCCTCCTCGGTCCCGAGATCCAGCTCACCCAATCTGCTTTACAGACGGGGTGATGGAGCATCAATTCCCGGAGGGGTTTAAACCCATCAATATAGAGTCATATGATGGTACCATGGACCCAGCAGTTTGGATCGAGGATTTCCTCCTGCACATACACATGGCAAACGTAGATGATCTCCATGCCATTAAATATCTGCTGCTCAAACTAAAGGGGTCGGCAAGACACTGGCTTAACAGTCTACCTCCTCATTCTATCGGCAGCTGGGAGGCCCTAGAAGACGCCTTTCGAGCAAACTTCCAGGGCACGTATGTCCGCCCTCCGGACGCTGATGACCTTAGCCGTGTTACCCAGCAGCCAGGCGAATCTGCCCGCAAGTTCTGGAACAGGTTCCTCACTAAGAAGAACCAGATTATAGACTGCTCCGACGCCGAAGCCATCGCCGCTTTCAAAAACAATATCCGAGATGAATGGTTGGCTCGACAGCTCGGACAGGATAAACGAAGAACTATGGCAGCCCTGACTTCACTAATGATTCGCTTTTGCGCGGGAGAAGATAGCTGGCTCGCCCGAAGTACCCACAACGGCGAGGCAGGCACCTCGGAAATTCGCGACACCAATGGAAAGCCAAAGCGCAATAAAAATAAGCGCAGGTATAAAAATGGCGGAAGCGACACTGAAGACGCCGCGGTAAACGCAGGATTCACCGGACCTAAATCCGGGCAGAAAAGAAAACCCTATAAAGGGAACAAAGACGGACCCAGCCAGCTTGACAGACTCCTGGACCGCCCATGTGGAATTCACGGTACCCAGGAAAAGCCAGCAACCCACACTAACAGGAATTGCTGGGTGTTTAAGCAAGCCGGGAAGTTAGCGGCAGAGGGGCAAAATAAAACCCAACACCGCAGCGACGATGAGGATGAACCTCATCAGCCCACTAATGGAGGGTAGAAGAAGTTTCCAAATGAGGTAACAGAGGTCAATATGATCTACGTCACTCACATCCCCAAGAGGGAGCGGAAACGTGCACTCCGGGACGTATACGCATTGGAGCCATGTCACGCCCAACATGCGATCCTATTCTCGAGGAACTCGGAGGCCCCACCAAGAGTAGAAACGCATATTGGAGACACTTGCAAGGTGGATATCATTACATCGTACCACATACATAATAGATGGGGATACAGGCAAATACATACAATTATCACATGAATACATCAATACATAGCAAACATCATACAGAAGAGCAGAATCTGACTACGGATGGAACACAAACAAAAAACACGAATGACATCCACCCTGCTAGCCCAGGCTGCCGACCCGGAACCTATCCCAAGATCGACGAAGAAGAAGAACTCCAAAAGAAAACGCACATCGCTCTCACGTCAGATCATCGCGTTACCTGTACCTGCATCTGTTGTTGTAGTAATCTGTGAGCCACGAGGACTCAGCAATCCCATAACCATGGGTAACAAGACTATCAAAGCTTAATGGGTATGGAAGGGGTAAAGTGGTGAGGTTGCAGCAAGCACTAAGCATTGTATGGTGGCTAACTTATGAGTACAAGAATAAGAAGAGCATCTACGCAAAACGGTCGCAATATACAAATGATCATTAAGTGATCCTGAACACCTACTTACGAGTCAAACATAACCCCACTGTGTTCTCTTCTCGAACTTCCTCGAAAAGAGACGGTCACGGTTACGCACACGGTTGGTGTATTTTAATTAGGATTTAGTGTCAAGTTCTCTACAACCGGAGGTTATAAATATCCAAGTGCCACATAACCGCGGGCACGGCTTCGCGTAAGATTTAACCCTGTAGGGGTGTTCCAACCTGGCCCATCATAAGCCTACACAAGCTGCGGTGGAAATACCTCAACCTCGAGATAGCCCGTAGTATCCTCGGAATCCCGGTGCACAAGACATTTCGACAATGGTAACGCAATTCCAGCAGGACCTCCCGGTATACCGACAATCCTAATAGGAGTCGCATGTATCTCGTTCTCAGGGCACACCGGATGGGCCAGACGTCGGGTTAGCTGAGACCCTGGTTGCCCAGGGGGCGCCGGACATCGCTCAGTTTGGACCAACACCATCGGCACTGGCCCACCTGTATTATGTTGAATAAGAATCCTCGGGTAGCGCTAACTCCCTATGCAAAATTAATTATTCAATTCAGTATTATTATATTGGCAAATGTTAAAACCAATGTTGGGCCTTGCTGGAAGCGGTTATTCAAAGCGAACTGTCAAGAGGGTCCCATTCCCCTGAGCATGTTAGGAACGCTAAACATGGATCATAACACCAGCATTACGGAAACTAGGGCGGCTTGAGTGGAACAAAACACTATGCAAAAGGCTGAGCCTTCCACCCAATACCAAGTATATAGATGCATTAATTAAATAAGAGATATTGTGATATCCCAACATATCCATGTCCCAACATGGAACAACCTGCAAGAGCACCTGCAACTAGCAATGCTATAAGAAAAGGGGCTGAGCAAAGCGGTAACATAGCCAAACAACGGTTTGCTGGGTAAGGGTGATTGGAGGCTGTATCATGGCATATGGGAGGCTGACATATATGTGGTAGGAAGCGCGACATAGCAATAGCATCGAGACAACTAGCAAGCAAAGATAGTAGAGATATCCAAGGTCATGGTCATCTTGCCTGAAATCCCGCTAGGAAGAAGAATGAGTCCATGAAGAAGACGAACCAACGTAGTCGAACGAATCCTCACCATCGCAACGAAACCGGAACTATCGAGAAGAAGCACAACCGGAAAGAAGCAAACAACATGATAAACAACCAAGCATAATCATGGCATGATGCACAACCAAATAGGATGCATGACAAGATTAATGTTGTTAAACATGGCAAGAGATGAAGCATAAGCAATCCATACAACTAGGCAAGTTTAAATGAGACCGGAAACACAAATAACAATTCCGGAAAAACCCCATATGCAAATTTCAAAATTAGTACTGACCTGAATTAAACACAATGTGAAATTTTTTAAACAGCAAGTTAAGATGCACCATGATGATCTACACATTTTTCTAGTCAAGTTACATATGTAGATCATTTAATTCGGAGCTACGGGCTAGAAGATATGAGCTAAACAAGTTTAACATGGCATATGGTACAAAATGCATGGAAACATCAACAAAACACTCTCAAATCAAGGATGCAACATAACAATATGAAGCTACACACAATTCTAAGCAAGTTTCATATAGGACATGATCAAAACGGAGCAACGGTTCAACAATTACAAGCAACACAGGTTATATTAACAATCTGCCCGAAACAGCAACATAGCACTTTGCCAACATCAAAACAGCAAGCTACAGCAACATGATGGGCACAAACTTGATATGCACTTAAAGTAGACATGACATACTTCAAATCATCTTTAAGGTTCAGGTTCATAGGCATCAAGGTTAAGTCAATATGATCCATGCAAAATGCAACATTGTGTTAACAGGCTGACAGATATAACATGATGGCAACTTGAGAGCAACAAAGAGACATGCTACAGCAAGAGTACATGGCAACCAAGGGCATGGCATCAAAGTACACATCACATAGGCCAAATCACATGAAGGAATCAAATACATATGAGCTCTAGATTAGTGGCAACCATCAAGCAAAGTTGGCAAGTTTTATCACAGACAGTTTTAACTTAGAACAGCAACATTGACTAGGCATGTTTACAAGCTCGTGGCACTCATATCAGGGCATGTCATGGCATGAAATAAATACTACCAGCAAGAACACATGAAAATGCTCCAAAGTCATGTTGACAAGTTGCTCATATGGTGCATGCATTAAATCACACAAAAATGACAAGATGACATATATTAACAGTTTTCAGCAGTCAACAGCACATAGCACTCTTGCAACAGAGATAATGACATGAAGATGAACTCTAACATGAATGCAATTACTACCATCATGTAGAGCACAGAGAGTAGAACAATTTACATATATAGATCATTATCATAGGGTCGACATGCACAAAGTTACAGCCACTCAAACATGCATATGTGAAGTTAATCAGACAAAAGACTGGGACTGGGCGCGGGATAACTAAAAGCCGCACGGGCGGGGTTTAGCGGGGCGACGCTCACCTAGGGCCCATGGGCCGGTCGGAGAGAGTGGATGGCGCGAAGCGGGACGACGGGGTACGGCGCGGCCGTTTGGATCAAGGGATCCGGGACGAGGCGGTCCCGACGGGCAGAGGAGGGTCGGCCATGGCGGCGCCGGCGACGGGGAGGCACTCCGGCGGCAGGGACGAGGCGCGGGAGGCCGGATCTGGTCGAGGGGGTGGCCCTCCGGCCGGATCTCGCCGGATCCGGCGGGGACGAGGCGCGGCGGGCAGCGAGCTCGCCGGCGGCGCGGACGACGCGGGGCGGCGACGAGGCGGCATGGCCGAGCTCGGGGAGGAGGCAAGCGCTCGGGCAACGGGACTCACGCGCGGGAGCGGCTGCGGCTGAGCGAGGGCTTTGTCGGGCGGCGCAGCGAGCAACGGGCGGCGACGAGGCGGCGCTGGGAGGAGCGGGGCGCTGGCGCGGGCGAGCGGGAGGCCGGGCTCGCGCGGCATGCGCGGGCTGCGACGGCGGGCGGCTTCGGGCCTGGACAGGCCCGCGATGGGCTTCCCCGGGCCGCGGTGGCTGGTGGATGGCTGGTGGCGACGTGGCGCGCTAGGAGTGGCTGGGCGCAGCGGCTCAGGCCATTGGCGGCGCGACAAGTGGCGAGGAGGGGCTGGCCAGCGCTGAAAACGAGGAGAAGAGACGTGGCGGCTGCTAGAGGTAGGTGGAGGGCTAGGCTAGGGTTTGCACTGATTTGGTTAGGGGTTCATCTGCTATAAATAGCAGATGGACTAGAGGGAGCTTGGGCAAATTGGATCATCGGATCGCGATCGGACGATCCGAGTGGGGTGGAGGTGGCTAGGTGGGTTAGATGGGCTGTGTAGAGTGGTTGGGCTGAGATGAGAGGGAAGTGGTGCAGCCCGGCAGGGTTTTCGGAACACCGAAAACATCCGACATTTGACCGGCTATAGTGCCGCTATAGTTATCCGTTGAGGCATCAAACGACCTCCGAATGGAACGAAATCTGGCAAGCAGTCTACCTACAATATAATAAGACCGCACGCCAACTTTCAACCCATTCCGAGAACATTTTTATGCCACTTATAAAATAATATTTCGGAGGTGCCGCGGGCACGTGCGAATGTGTCGGGACTCGAAACGGACAACGGAAGGAACGGGGAGACGCCAACTACGAACGGATGCAAGTTTTCAAAAACATGCGGATGAAATGCACATGATGACATGGCCAAGTGCAACAAGCAAGCGAATGACATGGCAACAACGACGAATAAATGGAAGACATCTGGAGCATCGGTCTTGGGGCGTCACAAGCTAGTCGCCCCGAAGTATAACCCGTGGTCGGCTTATCCGATCACTTTCGATAAGCATGACCACCCGACCAGCATCAGGCATGGCGGATCGGCGGCGCTCGTCCTGGACCCCATTGTTGACGGTTATCATCTAACACGCGTCCTAATGGATGGGGGGAGCAGCCTTAACCTCATTTACGAGGATACAGTTCGGAAGATGGGCATCGACTCATCTCCGAGCTCCACCACCTTTAAAGGTGTCATCCCGGGCGTCGAAGCCCGTTGTACGGGCACAATAACCCTAGAGGCCGTCTTCGGTTTGCCCGAGAACTTCAGAAGCGAGGAGTTAATCTTTGACATCGTACCCTTCCGGAGTGGGTACCACGCGCTCCTAGGGCGCACATCCTTTGCTCGCTTTAACGCAGTTCCGCATTATGCCTATCTCAAGCTCAAAATGCCGGGACCCAAGGGCGTTATCACTGTCAATGGTAACACAGAACGCTCACTCCGGACAGAGGAACAGACCGCGGCCTTCGCAGCCGAGGTCCAAGCGTCCGAGGAGGCAGCCCGCAGCAGTAAACGCGCTGCCCGCTCTTTGAAGCGCGTCAAGGCTGCACAAGTCGACCTCGGTCAGTTATTCCCGCACCCGAAATAGGGGTGCGGGCTCCTCGGGTGCCCTCTCTATGGGCACTACGTCCCTAAGGTGCATAATTTTGCACTCAAAATCCCCTGGGACGCCGAGGAGCCAAAGCAAATCTGAAGCGTCATGCGCGGGTTAACCACGCAATGGTGAGGCTTAGAGCCCCAGCACAGGCAGGCATCTATAAAAGAAGCAGCCAAACTATGCATACGTCTCGGTGGCCTTAACCACAGAGTGACTTCGGCCACACCTCCACTCAAGGAGCTCGGTCAATCAAACACTTAGAGTGTATAAAGGGCCAGCAGGGGATCGACCTTCGCAAATTCTTCGTCTTCAATCAGACGATCTGGTCAACAGTTCGGGAACGCAGACGTGCGGCAGGCTTCGGTCCGGATCCTTTAAAATCCGTTGGTAATTATCCGACCTGTTTTTCCTCCTACTTCTTTACTGTTTACATTGTATTCCTTCCATTACTCTCGTCCACAGGGCATGTACACGATTGATATTATGAAATAAAGAAACCGTGCCCTTTCAAGGTCCCTATTGTATTTCTTTATCAGCATAGCTCTGGAACGATGAAGTTCTCTCAAAAAAGATGCAATCGTATCACAAAAAGTCCGATGTGTTCGGCGTCTCGGATTTTGGCCTTATATGCATCAGTTTCGAACCTAGGTTTCGGTCAATAGTTGGGTTGCCCGGCTCCTATGTGTACCCCTTACATTTCCGATGAATTCGGCTAAGGGCGTAACGGGAGAACCACTACGATTGCGCCGCCAGGTCAATTGGCGTGGCGCCTCAGTGGAGAAAGCCGAAAACTGACTATCGAGGTAAGCGTAAACTGGTTCGCCATCCAGAGACTGCGTCAAGCGATGTGATCCTAGAGATCACCCGTGTTAAACGAAGGGCTCTTTTCTTTTAGCCGAAGTGTGCTCGGGCTTCAACCTCGGCCAATTAAGGCCGAACACTTCCAACACCGGGGGCTGGTCATCACCCCCATAGTCAAACTCCTATGAGTAAGTGAAAGACATCAAGCCACTATAGTCTGATGGCCTAGTTCCTCTAAGTCATTGACCGCCCATGGGTACCGAGACGTCGGCTAAGGGTCAAGAATGGCTTAGGGAACACCCTTTGTATGACCTACACCGGGGCTAAGGCCGACGACTGGCCACTCTCACTTTAAAAAGTCATATCGGAGGTATAATCAAATTAATAAAATACGGAACTTCAAGCCATTTTCATTTCAAATGATATAGTTTTTACATCATACACTCCGGCATTCCGGAGTACCTAAAAATACATCGTGTCCTTAGGGCACATGGCCTCGGTGGTCCGAGCTCCCGCCTCCACTTCGGAGAAAAACTGCTCGGCGGTCCGCGGCTTATCGGCAGGAGGGCCAGCAGCACAAGTCTCCGCATCAACTTTGCGGAAGTGCGTCTTCACGCAAGCGTATGCCCTCCGAGCCCCTTCGAAGCACGCGGACCTCTTCCAGCGGTCAACGTAGGGCACGGCATCTCGAAGACGAGCCGACAGACCGAAGAGACTCCTCGGCATGGCTTCGGCCGGCCACAGAGAAACGCAGAGATCCTGGAGTGCTGGCTTGGTCATGCGGAACAGCTCGACCAGCTGCTTCTCTCGATGATTTAGCAGTTGCGCCGAGGGGGACCCAGGGAATTGACCCCAGAAGGCTTTCTCCGCCTCATGACCCGCCAGCTGGCCGAAATAGGCCACCGCATCCTCTGCACTCTGCGGGAGATCCTCGAAGACCTCTACGGAACGCCATAACTGTGTGAGCTCGACACACCCTTTGCTGCCAAACGCACACTGTAGCAAAAATATCTTACCCGAGGCGATTTGTTCCACTTGCTGGAGCACCTCGCGCTCCGCACGGGCCGAGGTGTTGAGTTCGGAGTGGGCACGTTGAAGATTCTCGAGCTCCTCTTTCGCGCGCCGCTCCTCCTCCTGAAGTTTGTCGCGTGCTTCAAACATGCCCTTCAGGGTCTCCTCGACCTCCAGCACTCGCGCCTAGTGCTTCTCTCCGGCCGCCTTCTCGGCGGCCCTCGCCTTCTCGGCGGCCCTCGCCTTCTCGGCTGTGGCGACAGCTGCTTTCTGCTGCCACACTTCCTTCCAAGCCCTTTCCAGCTCGGCTTTGAGCGTCTCCAGCTCCGCTGTCAACATATTTAAGTCTTAGTTGTTTTCCTCAAAATACAACACACACAGCAAAGTTTCGCCTTGTTTACCTTGAGATCGCTCAAGTCTCCTGTTCATCTCTTCGGAGACGGAGTTCGGAACCAAGGTCGATACCTGCAGTATAACCAAATCATTGTTAGATGCAAATGGCCTAGACCATCAACATGCTCCAGGACAGCCACTTCGGGTAGCGTCCTGGGGGCTTATTAACAGGCTCCTACTTATTCAAGCGACCCCGATGACGGTTTCTTGAAACCGACTTCGGGCTCGGGGGCTACTCACTCATTACGCCGTTTATCAGGCTATATTTTTTATGTCCTTGGACAAATTTCATAAAAACAAAACAAACCGAACGCGCAGAAAACGTACTTCGAAACCTGCTACAAGGTTTTTGAAGACCTCGTGCAGGCCGGCCTGTGCGGACCGGTAGCCTTCTAGCGCCGTGCCTATCAAGGCGCGGTGCTCCTCCTTAAGGGAGCAGCCCTTGAGGGCCTCCTCCATCTCCTCGGCCCACCCCGCGCCGGTCTGTCCTCGGACAACAGGCTGGGGTGGAGGGATGACCTTGGATGGATCCACCCGAGGGGCCCCCGTCTGTGAAGGCGGTGCCGAGGTAGACTCCTGCTGGACCGATATCCGGCCCAGCCATTCATCGATGACCTCGAGGCGCTTTGTCCCCTGGTCTTGTTGGGCCGAGGTTTCAACCTCGGCCATGACCACCGCATCGTCGACCCCCGTCGTGTTGACCTCGGGGGCCAGGGTGGATGTTGCCTCCCCCAGACCGACTTGCATCGGGGGAGAAGCAGCAGGCTCTGGAGTCCCGCTGGCGGACGGCAGCCCGTTTGAGGAGCCGCTGGGAATCACCTTCGGCGGACTGTGTATGAAATGTTGCTTCTGTGAAAATTTCCCTTGATGAAACAATGACTCAAGCAAGGGAGACAAGGATAAGGGCTTACCCTCGAGGTGCCGGCTTCTTCCTCCCCGTTTTGAGGGGGTCTTCCTCTGAGTCACCGGAGAGCTCGGCTCTCTCCGACGACTTGTTGGCGGCCTCGGATGAGGCTCGCCTCAGCCGCTTTCGGCCCTTGGGCGGCATGCCCACGTCGGCGACTTCTGACACCGGCCTTTTCCCCTTCGGGGGGGAAGGGAATCTCCTCCTCGCCCTCCTCGGCGCCGCCGTCTTGAGCGGCGGAGGTATGGGTCTCCTCTAATCGGGTGACCGAAGTACCCCGGGTCCGAGCACTAGACCTCCCCGGTTGGGTCTTCGTCCCTTTGGAGGACACCACATGTGGCTCCTCGGTTAGAAGCGCCGAGAGCAGGGGAGTTTGGGGTTGTTCCGGCAATGGGGCTGGGCATTGTACCCCCTTTACCCATGCCGACCACTTCTGCAAAATGTCAAAACACGACGGCTCAAATAAAGACTTTACTCCTCGGAGCGATATGCAAAGAGTGAAAGATTGAAGGACGGAACCACTCTCCGGGGGGTCCTCATAGCCGTGTTCGAGGCCGCGGTCCTCTCCCTCCCGGGGAATCTTGTCCTTGGCCAGCTTCATGAGCTTTGTCCACATAGTGGCCAAGGTGGAGCAGAAGAAGGTGTTGATGGTGTCCATGTCCTCGGGCTTCTGTGCCCACATCGGGGTGGCCCGAAGTTGGAGAGGAAGGATGCGGCGGTTGAGCATGACGTTGATGACATCGGCCAGCTCAGCCTTCCCCGCGGTGGTCCACCACACGATCCTCTCGACCAGGGTCTCTACCTCTTCGGGCTTCCCCCAGGCGACGCCCTTTTCCTTTCAAGACTTGAGTTTCTTGGGAGGCCCGGCCGAGAATGCCGGGACCTCGGTTTGACCAGCGGCAAGGGGTTCGGTGATGTAGAACCATTCCTTTTGCCACTCCTTCACCATCTCGATGAAGGTGCCCTTGAACTAGGTGGCCCCCTGGTTCTTGCTGATCATTGCCCCTCCGCACTCCGCAAGTTCGGAGCCGCTTGACTTCGGTTTAATCCCGAAGAGCTTCAGCCATATGCCGAAGTGTGGCTCACAGCGGAGGAAGGCCTCGCAGACTGTTATGAAAGCGGCGAGGTGGAGAATGGAGTTGGGGGCTAGATGATGGAAATCTAACCCGTAGTAAAACATGATCCCGCGCACGAAAGGGTGCAGTGGGAACCCCAGGCCTCGGATGAGGTGGGGAACAAAGACCACCCGTTCCCTGGTGTTGGGAGCGGGTACCAGCTCATCGGCCTCTGGAGCGCGGGTGGCGACGTCACGGGCTAGGTACCCCACGTCGCGCAGCTCGGTGATGGTCACCGCGGTCACGGTGGAGCCGCCCCAGTGCCCCTTAAGGGTATCGGCCATGGCTGATGGGGAAATCGAGCTTGCATAAGAGAAAGGCGTAAGAGTTGGATCTGGGCATTAGAGCTATATGAAGCGGCAGCAAGGGGGGAATGGGAGCGTAGGCTACCGCGCTGTTCTCCCCATTGCTTTTATAAGCCTATGAAAGGCCAAGAGCCCCCTTTGCTGCGCCGATAAATTCGTGATTATTATCAAAGATGCCGTTGAAACATATGGGGAAATAAAATTTCGATGATATCCCTAAGAAAGCGGGCACGATCTCTGCTTCGATGGGACGTGCTAGTAAAGGAACCGCCTCGAAACGCAATTTGAGAGGAGGCAGTAACTGCTCTAGCTGTCGTGGGGCGGGCCTCTCCGATAAAGCTGTCAGGCCGGATTGGATTGTTCATACCGGCACTGCAAGCCTTCGAGGCTAAGATACTTGCTCACCTCGGATAGGGTACGAGCTCGGTTGGACCACGGATGTTGGTGCTCTGTTAATAGGATTCGAAATGTAAGGTGGAACTCGTCTGTCAAGCCGGAGACTCCGGCTCTGAAGTGATGGTTCAAAGTCGTTCTCGACGTAGAAGACCAGTTCGGGGGCTACTGACGGTGTCCTGGATTAGGGGGTGCCAACCTAGCCAGCCCGTCTTCTCGGATGGGCCGATATGCCCCCGTTTGTGGTCAAGATGGACTCCGGAGGTCGCACATGGAAGACGTGATCAAGACTGCATCTACCGAAGACTTGCAGTACACTTCAGGATTATTCCAGCCGCCTTACTCCAAGATACCGACCTTGTAACCCTAGATACCCTCCCTGGCGTGTATATAAGCCATAGGGTTTAGCCCGTAGGGGAGAATTAGAACAACATCGAACACCTAGCTATAGTAGTTAGACACATATTACGATCTCGAGGTAGATCAACTCTGTACTCGATACACCACCATTAATATAAACAGAAGCAGGACGTAGGGTTTTACCTCCATCAAGAGGGCTTGAACCTGGGTAAAACATCGTCTCCCTTTGTCTCTGTTACCACCGATCCAAGATCCGCAGCTCGGGACCCCCTACCCCGAGGTCTGCCGGTTTTTACACCGACACCTGGCGTCTTCGAAGAAAGGCTCCTGAGGCCATCAGCCGCACCACTTGCCGTGAATGCCATGGCGCCTCATGAGGAACTCCCTCCCGCACCACCCACAGGCGCACCCGATTGCGGCCCATCTTCGGGCGCTCGCTTGCTGCTCGCGCTGGAGCCTCAAGTGAACAACTGGGTCGCTGAGTTCAAGGCCTACTTTCAGAGCGGCACCCTCCCGGAGAAGGACTCAGAGGCAGAGTGCATGGCTCGCCAGGCCACCGCTTACTGCTTGCAAGACGGCGAGCTCTACCGCAGGCGCCCCAATGGCGTCGCGGTGCGGTGCATCTCCAAAGAACAAGGTCGCGAGCTACCCGCGGACAACCACGGTGGAGACTGTGGCCACCACTCCTCGTCACGCACCCTCGCCGGCATGGTGTTCAACAGCGGCTTCTACAGGCCCACCACGCTTCAAGACGCCCCCGAGCTGGTCCAATCCTGTGAAGCCTGCAAATCTACTAGCCGGCGCAAGGCCTCCAGAAGATCCCACTCTCGTGGCCCTTCGCGGTCTGGGGGCTGGACATCTTGGGCCCCTGTCGGAAGTCGGGCTCCAGGGAGCCAAAGGTTCGAACACTGGGGTGAGCTCGTTCTACGGCTTCGTCTCCTACCACGGCTAAGCTACGGCGAGGCTACGGCGAGAGCGCGCTAGCGAGGGACGGGGCGAGGACTCAGCGGTTTACCTAGGTTCGGGCCACCTTGCAGTGTAAGACCCTACTCCTGCATGTGGTTGGGATTGCAAGGGGCAAGAGAGTTCTTGCGTACAAGGTAGGAGATGAAGGAATCGATCTCCCCGGGGGGGCCTAGCCAGAGAGCCCTCCCCTCTACAATGGCAGCACTGCCCTTTTTATATCGGCCTTGGTCCTCTTCCCCCTGGAAACTTAGGCGGGAAGGGTTGCCACACTTGGCGATTTTGAAAGGGGACATGCGCTCAGGCTATCCTGACTAAAGGCGGTCTTCGCCTGCCAAAGCGTGATCCATGACGTGCCCGTGGGCTCGGTGATGACCTCCGCCCTGCGCGCCCGCCGTCTTCGTCTTCCTTCGCCGATCGGGCAACCTTCGGGGTTGCTTTGGAGAGTAGATAGCTGGCCCTGCTCCCTTAACACAAAAGAGGAAACCATCTCCATCCGCACCTGCTGGCACGGCCTCTGTCGTCGTTCGTCGCCGCGCGCGTCACCCACGTGGTGGGCAGAGACCGCGCGACCGAGCCGGATCTTCCTTGCCTTGTAAGCCATCATGAGAATGCCTCGGGAGGCAGCCTTGGGGGACCGCCTCACGAGGAGGCCTCAGGAGACAGCCTCGGGGAGACCGCCTCATGAGGGGGCCTCGTGAGGCGGCCTCATGAGGGGGCCACGGGTGGAGCCGCTGCTAAGTCCTGCTTGCCTGCTCCCTGAGGAGGGGTCCTCGGGAGGCCGGAGCCATCGGGAGGCCGGGGCCTCGTGAGGTGACTTTGCTCTGGGGCGCCCATTGGTGGGATGCCTATCTGGGCCTCCGCCAGGCGTCGCGCCCTGGGCCGCGAGCAGACGGGTCGTGGTACCACGGGTTCCACAACCCCGACAGTAGCCCCCGGGCCCGTGGCGCGCACGTTCCCACCCAAGGGGGCGAAACGGCGCGGGCCCTAACCGCCTACGGGCCAGGCACGACGCGTGGCGCACGATGTGACGGAAGGCGCCTCCACTTCCCCGTGACGCCTCGACAACTGCCCAGGCTGACATAAGGCCTGGCGCGGGCGGCGCGAGGCCATCATCGCCTCACCCGTGTGTTCCGCCTTGATTCCTTGTGCGTATTGAAGGCGATGCGGCGCTGAGGGCACCCTTCTTCCTTTTATTCCTGTAACAAGTCAACGTAGCCCCTGATGGCGTGAGGAAAAACGATGTCCTTTGCATTAAGTATCTTATAACTTGCTGTAATGCATGCTTATTTCCTCTTGAAGTCCTCTCGTGAGGCCTCGCTTTTCTTTCTTGTTTGCCTTGGTGCTCTACACCGTCAGGACCCAGCCCCCGAGCGGGCCTACAGCCGTCGCTGGTATGTTCGGTCGCGATGCCTGGACAAGGCCAGGAGGTGAGGGGCCCGGGAGCTAGTAAGGGCTCCTGGGGCGTGATGCCCAGGAAGCCCCCCTTTGGCGTGCAAGCGGCTCGCGCAAAAGAGAAAACATGGGCGCTCAGTGAGATCGCAAAAAGAAAGAGAGAGCTTGAAAAATGATGAGAGCGGCTCACGAGACCTCCTCGTGAGGCTTATCTCTCTTTCTTTGCTTGCCTTGTCGCTCTACGTCGTCAGGACCCAGCCCCCGGGCGGGCTACAGCCGTCGCTGGTATGTCCGGTCGCGATGCCTGGACAAGGCCAGGAGGTGTAGGGCACTGCGAGGGGGTAAGAGCTCCTGAGGCGCGATGCTCAAGAAGCCCCCCTTTGACGAGCAAGCGGCTCGCGCAGAAGAAGGAAACTCAGCGCTCAGTGCGGCAGCGGTGAGAGGAGAGCTTGAGGGGCGGTGAATACGTCTCGTGAGGTGTTTATGATACTTAGCTTTTTCGGAGGGCTGCGTCGGGCGAGCCGCCACTTGTAGGGTGTGCCTCACAAGGTCTCCGCTCGTGAGGCCTCCGGCTGGCGTGGCTCTGTCGGGCTTGGCTCCGGAAGCTGTGCTCCTGAGGCCTCCTGAGGCTCCGGGGGTATCCTGCCGCCGGGTTACCTCGCGAGGCACACTCACGAGGCCTTCCGTGTGACCTGCTCCCGAGACAATTGCAAGGTGCAAGGTCTCGTGACGGGGGAGCCGCGCGCGCTCGCTGACCCACTCATGGGCGTCACGCGAGAAGATAAGGCACCAAGGACCTTGGTGAGGTGGCGTGCATGGGAGCAGGCCCGCGAGCCAGAGCTCGATCACTTGGGTTTAGCGGCGCTGCAGGGACGGACCCGAGCACAGGCACCGTGCCTATCATGCAAGAAGATGAGACACCAAGGACCTTGGTGAGGTGACGTGCACGGGAGCAAGCCCGCGAGCCAGAGCTCGATCACTTAGGTTTTTCAGCGCTGCTGGGACTGACCCGAGCACAGGCACCGTGTTCATCCCCCGTTCGCGTGAAGCTCAGGAGGGACTCCATGAGCGCGCACGGCTCGCCATCAACGAATTGATGAAATAGTAAGGTTGATTACACAACCAGAAGGAGATGTGGCTACCGTGTCCAGCACGGGTTAGCTTGAGGTTGGTGCGGCCCATGGGGCGCCCTCAGTTGATTGTTCCGCCAGCGTGGAGCATGGGGCTTCCACTTGGGCGTGGGCATGATCGTGGCTCGATCGTTCCGCCAGCGCGGAGCATGGGGCTTCCACTTGGGCATGGGATGGAGCTCTCACGGGCCCATCAGGCTTACACAATGAGAGTCACCGGGGCGTGTACAGCCCTGTTTCGTTCGCACTCATGGGGGCCACGAGCAGAACTTGCGGAGGGGTCGGACATTCCGCGCGTCATACGCTGAAACTCCTTCCTCTGTCCCCAGCGCGGAGCATGGGGCTTCCACTTGGGCGTGGGCATGATCGTGGTTCGATCGTTCCGCCAGCGCGGAGCATGGGGCTTCCACTTGGGCATGGGCTGGAGCTCTCGCGGGCCCATCAGGCTAGTGCAATGAGAGGCTCCAGGGCGTGTACAACCCTATTTCGTTCGTACTCGTGGGGGCCACGAGCAGAACTTGCGGAGGGGTCGAACGTTCCGCGCGTCATATGCTGAAACTCCTTCCTCCGTCTCCAGCCGGACGACGCCGGGCCTGGAGACATGAGCAACCTTGAAAGGGCCTTCCCACATGGGTGAGAGTTTGTGGAGTCCCTCGCTGGAGAGGGTCCTGCGTAGGGCGAGGTCGCCGACCTCGGGAGTGCGAGGGCGGATGTTGCGGCCGAGGTAGCGACGCAGGGCCAGCGGGTACCTCACAGTGCGAAGAGCGGCTTGGCGGCGGCCTTCCTCGAGGAGCAGCAGATCAGTCTCCCGCGATCCATCCTGACATGCCTCGTCGAAGGCAAGGACTCGCGGGGAGCCGTGCTTAAGCTCTGAAGGAAGGACCACCTCAGCTCCGTAGACGAGGACACGGGAGCCTGAGCCCCGCCGAGGATGCAGGCAACCGCGCGAGGCTCTTGGTAGCCCCCAGCGCCCTCGTCAGGCTGGTTGACGTCGTTCTTCCGGGGCGGCGGCGGCAGCGGCGGGAGAGCCGCGTTGGCCTGTGGGTTTACCTCACGAGGCTGATCGCGCCTGGCAGCCTCATGAGGCTGGTCGTGCTAGACGGCCTCTCAAGGCTGGTCGCGCCAGGCGGCCTCACGAGGCTGGTCGTGCCAGATGGCCTCACGAGGCTGGTCGCGGCAGATGGCCTCACGAGGCTGGTCGCGCTAGGCGGCCTCACGAGGCCGGTCACGCCATCCCTGGCGGAAGTTATCATTGCCGTTGCGGCCGTCCCAACGGTTGCCGCTGTGGCCACCTCCGCGGCCGGCGCCGCGGCCGTTGCGGTCGTCCCGGCGGCTCTGGCGCTGGTCGCGGAGCAGCTTGAGCTCCTGACAGTCTTTGGTGTTGTGGGAGCGGACGTTGTGAAAAGCGCAGAGTGGCCGGTTGTCCTTTCTGGGCTCGTCGAGGTCGCGGCCGCGCTTCTGCTCGGGCTCCGCCACAAGCACGGCAGGGCCCTTGCGCTTGCCGTCCTTGCTCTTGGCCTTGGCGGCGTCGAGCGCCGCGTCGGGGTCGTTGTGGACGAAGAGGCGGCCTTCTTCAGCCTTGGCGCACTTGTCGGCGAGGTCGAGCAGCTCGAGCACGGAGTCGAGCTCACCGTTGATGGCGAACTTCTCACGCATCTTGACGTCTGTGATGCCGGTGGAGAACGCAGAGATGACAGCCGCGTCAGAGGTGCGCGGGATCTTGTTGGGCACCTGACTGAAGCGCTGGATGTACCTGCGGAGGGTCTCGTCTGGCCGCTGCCGAACACGCCGCAGGTCGTTGATGGTGTGGGAGAGGTCCTGTGTGCCCTTGAAGTTGGCGATGAACTAGCTGCAGAGCTCGGCCCACGACGAGATGGAAGCCTCGGGAAGGTTCATGAGCCAGGAGCGCGGGCCGTCCTTGAGGGCCATGGGGAACCAGTTCGCCATGACCTTGTCGTCGCCGTTCGCCACCTCGACGCTCAGCGCGTAGAGCTGGAAGAACTCCGTGGGGTTGGGGGTGCCGTCGTAGCATGGAGGCAACTCAGGCTTGAACTTCGCAGTCCAGACCATGCGACACAGCTCGCGGGTGAAGGCACGGTAGCCCACGCCGCTCGAGGGGACGCCGCCAGCGAGGGCGGCGCGGTTTTGACGCCCGGCCACTGCAACGTCCTGAACGGCCTGGTCCTTGCGCTGGCGCTGCCCCTCGAGGAGCACTCGCGCGTCGGGGGGCATGCGGCGGATGATCTGGCAGCTGGCTTCATCTCGGTCTGGCGAGGACGCGCCGCGGGACGGCTCACGAACCCGCGCGCTGCGCTGGGGCCCAGCACGCTCGTCGCGCAGAGGAGGCGGCGGGGAGTGCCGTGCGCCAGGTCCCCAGCACGAGACGGCGTAGGGCAGAGCGAGTGAGAAGGCGCCGGAGCGTCCCTGGCGACGTTGATAAGCTCGGTGATGCGGCCAAGCCAGGCGTCATAGCCGGCGTCGTCCGGATGGTAGCGGAGCAGCTCACGCGCCACGAGCAGCGCGGCCTGCGGGTTCAGCGGCCCACGGTTGGCGAGGGAGGAGGCCGTGGCGGTGCGGCCGTCCGCCCGCATGGAGGGGTGTAGGGAGGAGTCCTGCTACTCGCGGGCAGCGGGGTCGGTGGCGGCAGCAACCTCGGCTTTGGGGCGGCAGCGATTGCCGCGGGCCACCGGCTCTGTCTGAGCCACGCGGCCAGCCCTGCGCCCGGCGCGCTCGCGACGTGCGTCGGCCATGGGGTTGGTGGAGCTGAGGGCGGAGCAGAAGAACGGTAGCACACCCCTACCTAGCGCGCCAAATGTTGGAAGTCGGGCTTCGGGGACCCAAAGGTTCGAACACTGGGGTGAGCTCGTTCTACGGCTTCGTCTCCTACCACGGCTAAGCTACGGCGAGGCTACGGCAAGAGCGCTCTAGCGAGGGATGGGGCGAGGACTCAGCGGTTTACCCAGGTTCGGGCCACCTTGCGGTGTAAGACCCTACTCCTGCATGTGGATGGGATTGCAAGGGGCAAGAGAGTTCTTGCGTACAAGGTAGGAGATGAAGCAATCGATCTCCCCGGGGGGGCCTAGCCGGAGAGCCCTCCCCTCTACAATGGCAGCACTGCCCTTTTTATATCGGCCTTGGTCCTCTTCCCCCTGGAAACTTAGGCGGGAAGGGTTGCCACACTTGGCGATTTTGAAAGGGGACAGGCGCTCAGGCTATCCTGACTAAAGGCGGTCTTCGCCTGCCAAAGCGTGATCCATGACGCGCCCGTGGGCTCGATGATGACCTCAGCCCTGCGCGCCCGCCGTCTTGGTCTTCCTTCGCCGATCGGGTAACCTTCGGGGTTGCTTTGGAGAGTAGATAGCTGGCCCTGCTCCCTTAACACAAAATAGGAAACCATCTCCATCCGCGCCTGCTGGCGCGGCCTCTGTCGTCGTTCGTCGCCGCGCGCGTCACCCACGTGGTGGGCAGAGACCGCACGACCGAGCCGGATCTTCCTTGCCTTGTAAGCCATCGGGAGAATGCCTCGGGAGGCAGCCTCGGGGGACAGCCAAGCGAGGAGGCCTCGGGAGACAGCCTCGGGGAGACCGCCTCGTGAGGGTGCCTCGGGTGGAGCCGCTGCTGAGTCCTGCTTGCCCGCTCCCTGAGGAGGGGTCCTCGGGAGGCCGAGCCATCGGGAGGCCGGGGCCTCGTGAGGTGACTTTGCTCTGGGGCGCCCATTGGTGGGCTGCCTATCTAGGCCTCCGCCAGGCGCCGTGCCCTAGGCCGCGGGCAGACTGGTCATGGTACCCCGGGTTCCACAACCCCGACAGCCCCTTCCCTCGCGTAGCAGGCGGCTACCACTACCTCTACGTCGCCATTGACAAGTTCACCAAGTGGGTAGAGGTCGAACCAGTCCGCACCATCCCGGTAGCCTCAGCCGTCAAGTTCATCAAGGGCCTTGTGAGCCACTTTGGCGTCCCCAACCGCATCATCACTGACAACGGCTCACAGTTCACCAGTGGCCTCTTCAAGTCATACTGCGCCAGCCTCGGCATGCAGATCTGCTACGCCTCTGTGGTGCACCCGCAAAGCAACGGCCAGGCCGAGTTTGCCAACGCTGAAGTCCTCAAAGACCTCAAGACACGAAGCTTCAAGAAAAAGCTTGATGCCTATGGCAAAGGCTGGCTTGATGAGCTCTAGTCCATGCTCTGGTCAATCCGCATGACAGCAACCAAGCCCACTGGCGAGACTCCCTTCTTCCTCATCTACGGAGCTGAAGCAGTCCTCCCCTCTGAGCTCAAGCACGGCTCTCCGCGAGTCCTCGCCTTTAACGAAGCTCATCAGGACGCCTCACGAGAGGCCTACCTGCTGCTCCTCGAGGAAGCTCGTCGCCAGGCCACTCTACGCTCTGCCCGATACCAGCAGGCTTTGTGTCGCTATCACAGCCGCAACATACGCCCCCGCACACTCGAAGTAGGTGATCTTGTCCTACGAAGGATCCTCTCCGGAGAGGGACTCCACAAGCTCTCACCCATGTGGGAAGGCCCATTCAGGGTTGCTCATGTCTCCCGGCCTGGCGCCGCTCAGCTGGAGACGGAGGAGGGTGTTCCTGTGCCCAACACATGGAACATCCAACACCTTCGCAGGTTCTACCCGTGACCTCACACGTACGAACGAAATGGAGTTGTACACGCTCCGGAGCTCTCCTTGCGCTAGCCTGATGGGCCCGTGAGAGCTCCCTCCCACAACCCAGTGGAAGCCCCATGCTCAGCGCTGGCGGATCGATCAAATTGAGGGCGCCGCCTGGCTGCACCATCCTCCCGCTGTCTCGTGTCCGTCACGGCAGCCTCTTCTCCTTTGTATGTGAAACTGAGGGCGCCACGTGGCTGCACCATCCTCAAGCTGACTCCTGCCAGACATGGCAGCCGCATCTTTTTTTGTTGTGTAATGAACCTTATTATTATGCTACAGTAAAGCTTTATTTCCTAAGATATTGTATGTGTTTGGTAAGTTGTCTTCCTCAGGAGTCGTGCGTGCTCGCGACCTTCCTCCTGTGCATCACACGGGCGGGGGCTGGACACGGTGTGCCTGTGCTCGGGTCAGCCCCAGCAGCGCCGCAAAACCCAAGTGACTGAGCTCTGGCTCGTGGGCCTGCTCCCGTGCACGCTACCTCACCAAGGTCTTTGGTGCCTTGTCTCCTCGCGTGATGCCCATGAGCAAGCTAGCAAGCGCGCACTACCCCTCCTTTTGTGAAACCTATCGATATGCAGTTGTCGCAGGAACAAGGCACAAAGAAGGCCTCGCGAGCGCTACCTCGCGAGGTAACCCACGTCGAGTCATCTCCTGACGAAGCCTGCAGGAGGCCTCGCGGGCGACGCCTCGTGAGGCGGCCAGCGGCAGTTCTCCTCACCAAGTGCCAACAGGAGGCCTCACGACCAAGAGCCTCACAAGGCACACTCCGCAGCCACGACACGGCAAGCGTCACACTCTGCGAAAAAGCTAAGTCTAAAAACACCTCGCGAGCCGCTCTCCTCTTCCTGCAACTCGCCGAGTGCTGTTGTTTTCTCCTTTGCGCGAGCCGCTTGCATGTCAAAGGGGGGCTCCCTGAGCTTCGCGCCTCAGGAGCTCTTACCGCCCCTCAGAGCCCTACACCCTCTGGCCTTCTCTAGGCACGCATCCTAACATACCAGCGACGGTTGTAGCCCGCTCGGCGGCTAGGTCCTGACGACGTAGAGCACCAAGGCATATGAAAAAGTGGAAAACAAGCCTCATGAGAGGGCCTCACGAGGAGCTCAAATTACAGCAAATCATCAAGTACTTAAACGCAAAAGACATTGTTTTCACGCCCCCACCGGGCTACATTGGTTCTGATACAGGAACAAAAGAAAGGAGCCTAGGTGGAGCGCCGCTCATCTTCAGGGTCCGACTCGGGCGCTACCTACGCCTAGTCATAATCGTCGCCTTCACTCTTGATGCGCGGGAAGCTTCCGTCGCTTTCGCCCCCGCTGGTGGAGTCGGTGCTGCCGTCACTTTCGCCCTCGCTGGAGGAATTGGTGCTGCTGCCACTCTCGCTCTTTGCACAGCACTCCATACGGCCACCGGAGACCCCGAAGAACTTCACAAAGAGCGTGGCGGCTCCGTCGTATCTAAACTGGAGGACCTGCCCCCGCCTCAGACCATGAGAGGGGGCGAACGACTTCCACCCTCGCTTTAGGAACATGAAGCCAGCGGGGGAGAACTCAGTCGCCACCCAGGAGGGGCCGTTGCAGCAGTCGTCCGCCTGCAGCCACAGGCCCAAGGGCCCGCTGTCCTCCATCGCTCTTGCAAAGGAGTCTGGGAGCTGAAGCCAACTGCAGGGCCGACGGTGCAGCCCCACGATGAACTCGTGCGCCGCCACCGCCGTGTGGGCCTCCGCCTGGGGAGGAAGGGCGGCCGCCACGCCGCGCCCGCCTCGACCACGAGCGGCGCGCCCTCCACAGCCGTGAGGGGTGACCCTTCTGCGAGCGCTAGGTCTGGCCTCCGCGGCAGCCACCGACGAGCGCGTTTGGCCCCGAGGAGGAACCCTCGTGGCAGCGGCGGATGCATTGGCTCGACCTCTACCCCTCGCCATCGCAGCAGAGGTCCTCGGGAAAGCAGGGAAGAGTGGAAGGTTGAGGAAGGGGAGAGAGAAGGGTAGAAGATGAGTGAGGAAGGTCTCTACCCCCACTCCTTTTATAGCACCCTAAGGGGGCACTCTCCCTGTCGCCTTCACCTTCTTCAATACCGGGAATCAAGGAAGGAGATGCGAGGAGTCAAGCGCTAGGACGCGAGGAGTATGAAGGAAGGCAATGATGCTCTGCTCCGCGCGCGGAGCTGCTTTATGTGAGCGTGGGCGTTTATCGAGGCGTAGTGGAGGAAGTGGGGCGTCCCACATCCTGTCGTGCGCCGCGCGTCGAACCTGGGCCCCGCAGTCTATGAGGTCCCGCGCCGTTTCGCTCCCAACAGGCGGGAACGTGCGCGCCATGGGCCCGGGGGCTACTGTCGGGCCAGTCGGAACCAGGGTACCACGGCCCGTCTGCCTGCGGCCCAGGATGCAACACCTGGCGAAGGCCCAAAAGGTGGCCCAGTCACGGCCGCCACGAAGCAAGACATCTCGCGAGGTGCCAGCCTCACGAGGACCCCTCCGCACGGAGCGGGCCACCAAGACTCAGTAGCAATAGCAGGAGGCCTCGCGAGGCCCTCTCGCAAGGCGGTCTCCCGAGGTGGCCTCCCGAGGCCACCCGAGGCGGGAGTCACCTGGCGCCGGGCGCGCGGTCCAGTGCCCACCACGTGGGTGACGCGCTTGGAGACAAGCCGTGGTCGGAACCGTACCAGCAGGCGTGGGCAAAGAGGGTTTCCTCTTTGGTGCTAAAAGGGCAGCACCAGCTGCTCACCTCCAAAGCGAGTCCCAAGGACTGCCTATTTGGTGAAAGAAGACCAAGACAGCAAGGCGCGCAAGGCAGAGGTCATCACCGAGCCCACCGGCGCGTCATGGATAATGCTTTTGTAGGCGAAGACCAACTATAGTCAGGATAAGCCTGGGCGCCTATCCCCTTTCAAATTGCCGTTGTGTGTGGCAACCCTTCCCGCCAACGTTTTCGAGGGAAGAGGACCAAGGCGGCTATAAAAGGGGCAGTGCTGCCACCATAGAGAAGGACCGATTCCTTTCTCTTCAACCTTGTACGCGAGAACCTTCTTGCCCACGATAATCCCAAACACAAAGCAGGAGTAGGGTTTTACACCGCATGGTGGCCCGAACCTGGGTAACTGCAGTGTCCCCTGTCGTGCCCTGTGCTCCGTGTGCTCTCACCGTAGCTTGGCCGTGGTCACCGCGGGGTGGATAGAAACAAGCACGCCCTAGAGTTCGAACCCGGGTCCCCGAAGCCCCGATTCCAACAGAATGAAAACTACCAAAGCGACACAGAAATGATTTTTACACCTTCTTTGGTAACACCCACATGTAGTTGCAGTAGGGTTTTGATTTATATGCACTAAATGCATGGTAAATGCAAAAAATGGCTTAAATGTAGCAAACAAGACCTGAAATGCGCCAGAAAATCAAACCTAGGGTATGATGAAGATTGCGTACCGTGGAAAAAAATTCGAGGCGAAACGTTGAACTCACGTCTTCATTTCAAAATCACCACGTCTTCATTTCAAAAGAAATTATGCTGCTCCTTGATGTAAATGTTTTCCAATAGCAAACGGTTCATTCACGAAAGCCGTGTGCCTACCAAACCGTGGCCGATGACCCCTATTGCGCGCGATGTGAGTGTCGGGCCCATGGAACCCAGGGTATCCAGACCCGTCTGCCTTTGGCCCAGGGCTCAACGCCTAGCGTGGGCCCAGCAGGCCGTCATCACCAACCACCTCACCAGGGCTCTTCATGAGACCTTGGCCTCATGAGGCCCCCTCCTCAGGAAGTGGCGAGCAAGGCTTGGCATCCGCATCAACGGCCTCGTGAGGCCCTCTCGCGAGGCGGCCTCCCGAGGCCACCTCCCGAAGGCGCCCAAGACGGAGGCCGTTCGGCACAGTCGCGCGGTCTCGGGCCCATCACGTGGGTGACGCGCGTGACGACGAGTGGCGACAGAGGCCGCGCCACCAGGCGCGGATGAAGATGGTTTCCTCTTTTGTGTTAAGGGAGCAGGGCCAGCTATCTAATCCCCCAAAGCGACCCCAAAGGTTGCCCGATCGGCGAAGGAAGACAAAGACGGCGGGCGCGCAGGGCGGAGGTCATCACCGAGCCCACCGGCGCATCATGGATCATGCTTTGGCAGGCGAAGACCGCCTTTAGTCAGGATATCCTGAGTGCCTGTCCCCTTTCAAAACCGCCAAGTGTGGCAACCCTTCCCGCCTAAGTTTTCGAGGGGGAAGAGGACCAAGGCTGGTATAAAGGGCAGTGCTGCCATGGTAGGAGACAGGGGAGATCCAGAGACCTCGGTTGAGTTCTGCCTCCTCCAACTTGTACGCAAGAATTCTCTTGCCCCTTGCAATCCCAACCACAAGCAGGAGTAGTGTTTTACACCACAAGGTGGCCCGAACCTGGGTAACCACTGAGTCCACGGTCCGTTCCTCGCTAGCGCGCTCTCGCCGTAGCCTCGCCGTCGCTTAGTCGTGGTAGGAGACGAAGTGGTAGAACGAGCTCACCCCAGTGTTCGAACCTTTGGGTCCCCGGAGCCCGACTTCCGACAATTGGCGTGCCAGGTAGGGGTGCGCTACTGTTCTTCCGCTCCGCCCTTTGCTCCACCAACCTCATGGCCGACGCACGTCGCGAGCGCGCCGAGCGCAGGGCTGGCCGCGTGGCTCAGACGGAGCCGGTGGCCCGTGGCAATTGCCACCGCCCCGACGCCGAGGCTGCTGCCACCACCGACCCTGCTGCCCGGGAGCAGCAGGACTCCTCCTTGCACCCCTCCGTGCAGGCGAACGGCCACACCGCCACGGCCTCTTCCCTCGCCCACCGTGGGCCGCCGAACCCGCAGGCCGCGCTGCTCATGGAGCGCGAGCTGCTCCGCTACCGTCCAGCCGACGCCGGCTACGATGCCTGGCTTGGCCACATCACCGAGCTCGTCAACGCCGCCAGGGACGCTCCGGCGCCTTCCCACTCGCTCCGCCCTCCGCCGTCTCGCGCTGGGGACCTAGCGCACGGCGCTCCCCCGCCGCCTCCTCTACGCGACGAGCACGGCGGGCCCCAGTGCAGCGCGCGGGCTCGTGAGCCGTCCCGTGGCGCGTCCTCGCCGGAAGGAGACGAGGCCAGCTGCTCGAGCGGCAGCGCCAGAGCCACCGCACGCCGCACGCCGCCTGATGCGCAAGTGCTCCTCGAGCGGCAGCGCCAGAGCCAGGACCAGGCCGTTCAGGATGTTGCGGTGGCTGGGCGTCAAAACCGCGCCGCCCTCGCTGGCCGCGTCCCCTCAAGCGGTGTGGGCTGCCGTGCCTTCACCCGCGAGCTGCGTCGCATGGTCTGGCCCGCGAAGTTCAAGCCTGAGCTGCCTCCGCGCTACGACGGCACCCCCAACCCCACGGAGTTCCTCCAGCTCTACTCGTTGAGCGTTGAAGCGGCGAACGGCGACGACAAGGTCATGGCGAACTGGTTTCCCATGGCCCTCAAGGACGGCCCGCGCTCCTGGCTCATGAACCTCCCCGAGGCGTCCATCTCATCGGGGGCCGAGCTCTGCAGCAAGTTCGTCGCCAACTTCAAGGGCACACAGGACCGCTCCCTCACCATTAACGACCTGCGGTGTCTGCGGCAGCGCCCAGACGAGACCCTCCACAAGTACATCCAGCGCTTCAGCCAGGTGTGCAACAAGATCCCGCGCGCCTCCGACGCGGCCATCATCTCTGCGTTCTCCACCGGCGTCATGGACGTCAAGATGCGCGAGAAGCTCGCCATCAACGGTGAGCTCGACTCCGTGCTTGAGCTGCTCGACCTCGCCGACAAGTGCGCCAAGGCTGAAGAAGGCCGCCTCTTCGTCCACAACGACCCCGACGTGGCGCTCGACGCCGCCAAGACCAAGAACAAGGACATCAAGCGCAAGGGCCCGGCCATGCTTGCGGCGGAGCCTGAGCAGAAGCGCGGCTGTGACCATGATGAGCCCAGGAAAGACAGCCGGCCACTCTGCGCCTTCCACAACGTGCGCTCCCACAGCACCGAGGACTGCCAGGAGCTCAAGCTACTCCACGACGAGCGCCTGGGCCGCCGAGATGACTGCAATGGCCGCGGCGCCGGCCGTGGAGGTGGCCACGGCGGCAACCGCTGGGACGGCCGCAACGACAACGGCAACTTCCGCCAGGGCTGGCGCGACCAGCCTCGTGAGGCCGCCTGGCGGGACCAGCCTCGTGAGGCGAATCCCCAGGCCAATGCCGCTCTTCCGCCGCTGTCGCCGCCACCCCGGAGGAACGACGTCAACCAGCCTGACGAGGGCGCTGGGGGCTACCAGGAGCCTCGCGCAGTCGCCTGCATCCTTGGCGGGTCCCAAGCCCCCGCGTCCATCCGCCACTTCAAGCAACTCTCTCGCGAGGTGTATGCCGCCCTCCCGAGGCCTGAGGCCGCGCAGCCCCTCAAGTGGTCACAGTACGCCATCACCTTCGACTCCAAGGACCACCCCAAGTCCATGGCCTCCGCAGGCGCGCTCCCCATGTTGTGCACTCCCACCATTAGCAACGTCGCGGTCACCAAGACCCTCATCGACGGGGGAGCCGGCCTCAACGTGATCTCCATCGAGACCTTCGAAACGCTCCAAGTGCCCTACGACCAGCTGATGCCTATCAGGCCCTTCTCCGGAGTGACCGATCGCTCCACCATCCCACTGGGGCAAGTGCGCCTCCCCGTCACCTTTGGCACCCGCAAGAACTACCACACTGAGCTCATCGACTTTGACGTGGCGCACATCGGCCTGCCTTACAATGCCACCTTGGCTACCCAGCTCTCACCAAGTTCATGGCGGCCACCATCACACCTACAACGTCCTCAAGATGCCCGGCTGTAGCGGCATCATCACCGTCACCTGCGACGAGAAGGACGCGGCCAGCACCCTCGAGCGTGCCTACAAGGCCGCCGCGCTCGCGCACCCGGCCAACAAGGACGCGGCCGAGCCTCCTGAGGCCGCGCCCTCGAAGAAAAAGCAGTTGTTCTCTCAAGATCGCGCCGAGACGAAGAAGGTGTCGGTGGACAGCAGCGGCTCCGGCCCTGCCTTCACCAACGGCACAGGCCTCCCTCCAGCATAGGAAAGCGCGCTCGTCACCTTCCTTCGGGCAAACTCGGATGTTTTCGCCTGGAAAGCATCTGACTTGTCCGGTGTGCCGAGGGAGGTGATCCAGCACCACTTAGCGGTGTGCCCCAATGCACGCCCCGTCAAGCAGAAAGCACGGCGCCAGGCGCCAGAGAAGCAAGATATCATCGTCAAGGAAGTTCAGAAGCTCCAGGAAGCTGGGGTCATTCACGAGGTGTGCTATACCGAATGGCTCGCCAACCCGGTCGTCGTCCCCAAGAAGGGTGGCAAGGAGCGCATGTTCGTCGACTTCACCAGCCTCAACAAGTTCTGCCCTCAGGACCCCTTCCAGCTGCCGCGAATTGGCCAGGGCGTTGGCCCCGCCGTGAGCGGCATGCGCATGCCCTTCGGCCTGAGGAATACCGGTGCCTCTTTCCAGAGGCTGGCACCCCTCGTGCCAGGGCCTCGTGAGTCCCCTGCTCCTCGCGAGCCACCAGGGCCTCGCGAGCCCCCTGGCCCCGGAGGAGCGGACCCCCTTGGCGCGCCTCGCCAAGCGGTCTGACGTCACCCCAGCACGGTCCTGCCAAGTGCGCCCGACGCGTCGCCTCATGCGGCCCTCACACCTTCTCACCGCGCGTCCCGCGCTCTCGCTCTCGCCAAGGTGATTTTGTTTAAATGCGGCTGAGGGCGCCCCATGGGCTGCACCAACTTCAAGTTGATCCGTGTCGGACACGACAGCCTAGCCCCTATCCTTTTGGTTGTGTAATGGATTTTTGCTGATTTCACCCTGATGAGTTATGTTACCTGCTTAATTGCCTGTTAAGTTCGATGCCGACCGGAGATCGCCACACGCTCGCGACCCCTCCCTTGGCCGATTCCGTGAGCGGGGGCTAGGCACAGTGCCTGTGCTCGGGTCCGTCCCTGCAGTGCCGCCAAATCCAAGCGACTGAGCTCTGGCTCGCGGGCCTGCTCCCATGCACATCACCTCACCAAGGTCCTTGGTGCCTTATGTCAGGCCCATTTCTGGGATAAATCACAGAAGAGCCTCAAGTCATACCAGCCCCAAGATCAACTGGTAGACTTCCTTGATATAGATAACCAGTACAAATATAATATTACACAGGGTTGAGTCAAAGGGCTCAACAATTATTACAAGCTTGCCAATATACTACAGTGGTGGAATAACACAGTGGTGTGCTGGTAGAACAACACTGATACAATAAAATAAAGTCAAGCGTCAGTGTGAGGCTTGACTATTTTATTGGTGTAGTGGAAACACAGCGGATGAAACATGTGGTCGACTCCAAGATCACAGGTTGACTGACTGGGACACCTCTAAGCGTCGGCTCGCTAGCGCAATATCCTTCCACAAGCTCGTCCTCCTCCAGGTCTGGCCAATAAAATAGCCATTGACAAGCCAGTGAGTATGTTGGAATGTACTCACAAACATTTTGAACGAAAGATATACCGAATGCATATGCTCATGATGGATTAAATGATATGCTCATGCCGACTGAAATTTAAAACATGGCAAGATAAATATTAGCATGTGCAGGAAAATAAAACGTTAGTGACCAACCAAGAAAGTTAAAAGTGGACAATCGGGCGAGACAGGACCGCCCGAGAATCCAAAAGAAAATATAAAGTGGAGAATCGGGCGAGACAAGACCGCCCGAGTATCCAAGAGAAATGCCAAACGGGTGTCTAAAAGAGAATCGGGCGAGACAAGACCGCCCGAGAACTCAAGCGACGCCACGAGAGGTCTTGAAAAGAAATGCCAAACGGGTGTCTAAAAGAGAATCGGGCGAGACAGGACCGCCCGAGAACTCAAGCGATGCCACGAGAGGTCTTGAAAAGAAATGCCAAACGGGTGTCTAAAAGAGAATCGGGCGAGACAGGACCGCCCGAGAACTCAAGCGACACCACGAGAGGTCTTGAAAATAAATGAGTATCCCGGGTAGTCTAGCCAGCCCATGAGATACTCAGAAAATTAAAAATAAGAGAAAAGGTTAGTCCATAATAATAACAATAATATTCATGACAACCATAATTTTCATGATAGCGTCAGTGGTGACATAATTATCCTGCAAAATAAATCATGCTCAATTTTAATTATTTCCTCCGGAGACCGACACCGGGACTGACACTTGACCCTTCCCAGCTAACGTCCTTGACCACGGACACGGCTATTCGAATAGATATATCTCTGCAGAGGGTGTACTCTTTACCCACAAGTTAAGGATTTCTTTAGTCAGCACCGAGACGCTGGCTAATTCCCATTATGGTCTTTGGGTTGAAAACACACCTGACTAGCACACACCAGATTAACTTTCCGGATGCCAGGAATCACCCAAAGCATCGTTCAAGAAAAACTCTAAGTCGGGGAGACTACAATCTCGAATAGCATGGGATCACTATTCATACACGCGGATTACAAGGGGTGCCCCCCTCTCGGCCCAGCCGGATACACCCATGCCCCCTGACCTGATGACGGGCATTAGTCCATGGCCGTGGAAACCCTCATCATGGCCCTCTATGTGGTGTGTACACAGACAGGGGTTAGCAACTTACTAAACCGTACTTCCCTCGCGGGAAGACCCGTGGCAGCACGGTGTTTAGCTAGGTGTGACGGAACAAGACTCGATCTAGGTCGACTCAGGAGGTGTTGTTATTATGACCGGTATACTGCACAAATGTCACCGTGACACCACCGTGTCAAAACGTGACCCGTGCCCACCAGCACGTCCAAGGCAGGAGTACACTCCTAGTTCTCACCACTTTCGTGCATGTCAGAGACTTGAGTGGATGACAAGCAAGTAAAAAGATGACATGCCCATACATGCATGCATTATTACTACGTATATGGTGAAATATCAAACCGATGCAAACATGCAATGCAATCACCATATCTCAGGTTCCAAATGCTTTCCTCGTCCAAAGTAGTCAGAAGAAGAACCCTTGAATTTCCCAGCAAAGTTTCCCTCTTCGTTTTCTGGATAAATCAAATTCAAAATTCAAATTAAAAATGTGCAACAGTACCAAAAATTATCTAAAAATATTTTCAAATAAATACTAAAAAAACTAGAGAGAAAAATAAGAATTTCAAAAAAAGAATCAACTCAAACAGAGTTGTGGTTAAAAAGTTATTAAACTTTTAAATCCAGGGGCCTTTCTGCAAAAATCCAGGTCCCTGCGCTGTTTAAACAGAAAACGGTTCGGCAAGAATACGCTTTCCAGCACAGAAAGCGTAAAACAGAGAATACGCTTTCGTTTGAAACAGAGAAAATAATAAAATGCTGACGGGTGGGCCCCACCCGTCAAGTTTGAATTTGAACGTGCTCGCGCGCGAAGACAGTGGGGAGGCGGCGATCACCGGCGACGATCGTCGGGGTTCCAGTGGGTGGCGATGATCGGAACGTGATCAGTGAGTCCGTCCGCGTCGGTGGGTGGCGGTGGTGGTCGCCGGCGATCACCAGAACGACGGCGAGGTCGACGCCGGCGGATGGTGGTTCGGGTGGAGTTGGCTCTCGCCGGAGAGAGCTTCTGTGGTGGAATTGAGGTGCGGGATCGATGATTGGGTGCACAATTTGACTACGGGCAAGTTTTGAGCGGTGGAGATGGAGTGGTGGTGATGCGCTGATCAGCGGAGGTGGCGGCGGGTCGGTGGTCTGAAAGGAGGAAGACGACCTCCTCGAGGTCGGAGGAGTGGCGTAGGGTCGATTGGAGGATGGTGAAGTGATGCGTGAAGTGAATGGAGCTCAGGAGCTCCTATTTATAGGCGATCCGAGGAGGTCCAGTATGGGCGGATGACGCCGGAGTTAATTCCGCCGGCGAGGTAGGTTAGGGATGGCGGGCGCGGTCGGTGCGGACTTGATGAAGTCGGTGGATGCTACTGGAGAAGTGTTGACTGCCGTATGCGCCGGAGATAGGCTCGAGGGTGCCGGCCACCGCGGTGTTTTCAGGCGGGACAAAAGCTCGTCCACGGCCTCGGGTGGCTGACAGGTGGAGCTGCTGGCCGGTGCTGCTGCGGCTGGCGGAGTAGGAGAGCAACAGGTGGCACTGGCCTCACGGGTGAGCTCACCGGGGAGAAGGGAGGAGAAGAGCTGGTGGCCTCGGGCTTATCCAGAACACGGCGGCGATCGGGTGCGGCCTGTGCACCGCCCACCATCCTTGCCAGGAGCCAGGGAGAGGCTGAAGAGTTGGCCTGGGGTTCGGGGTATTGATGAGCAACGGCGACGCCGTGGTGGAGAAGGAAGAGGTGGAGTACACGGCATCGTTCCCCTCTCCTCTCTGAACAATTCAGTTAACTGAATTTTGACAGAGATGAACAGTACGCACACCACCTATATGATGAAATGATAGAGAGGTCTAGGCATTTTAGGAATTTGTGGGAATTTTTGTGGTGAGGTGTTGATGCATATAAGAGAGTCTGGCAAAGTTTTAGAATTTTTGGAGCAATTAAAAATAGGTTTTGGTCAGGGAACTTGAATCTGGTCCAAATTTGAATTGACTGAATTTTGAAAATTTTGAACTGTGGAACCCAAAGTTTTTGGTGAAATGGGTTGTGGGTACTGCCTAGTTGTTGGGATAATTTTTGTTGGAGCAGAAGAATTATGGAAAATATGGTTCCTTTGTAAACCAAAGAAATTAGGATATATATAAATTCCAACTTTGGAATTTATTTAAAATAAGAGAAATATTTTTGTGGATTGGAAAAGTATTGGACACTGTCCTAGAATGTGAGAATGACTTGAGGGATAATTTAGAAGTGACATAAAAATTATTGGAGGAATTTAGAAGTGCTAGAAAGAAGTGAAAAGACCATTTCCTTGAAATAATTTTATTTATCCAAAACTTTTCTAAATGAAAAATATTTTTGAGCTTTCAAAAATAATTACCCAAGTAAATAACCATCCAAATCAGAATCATTTAAAATTTTGAAACCCAATTTGAAATTAAAATGATTTTTCAGAATAGAAGAAGGAGGAGAAGAAAAATAGCGCTAAAATAATCCAAAGTATTTTAATTAAAGAAAAGATTTAAAAATCCAGAGGAAATATTTTTGGGGTGTTACAACACCTATCCCCCTTAAGAAAAATCTCGTCCTCGAGATTTTAGCTGTCCCTCAAACAGGTACGGGTATTCAGTCCTCAGGTGATCCTCTCTTTCCCATGTTGCTTCTTCCTCGGTGTGGTTACTCCACTGAACTTTGTAAAATTTTATCACGCTTTGTCGGGTTCTCCGTTCAGACTCCTCCAAAATCTTTATAGGATGTTCCCTATATGTAAGATCTGGTTGGATATCCAGGTCTTGATGTTGGACTTGCTTTTCCGGATTACTAACACATCTCCTCAGCTGTGACACGTGAAACACATCGTGAACATCCGATAATTATGCCGGTAGCTCCAGTTGGTAGGCAACCTTGCCTCTCCTTGCAATTATTCTGAACGGTCCAATAAATCTCGGTGCCAATTTTCCTTTAACTTTAAATCTCTATAGCCCCCTCATTGGGGATACTCTGAGGTACACATATTCATCGGGTTCAAAACTGATCTGGCGGTGTTTTTGGTCACGGTAACTCTTCTGACGACTCTGAGCTGCCTTCAGTCTGTCTCGGATAAGTTTTACTTTCATTTCCGCTTCCTTGAGAACTTCTGGGCCGAAGATTCGGCTGTCTCTGGTTTCAGACCAGTTGAGAGGGGTACGGCATCTCCGTCCGTATAGGGCTTCGAAGGGTGTCATTTTTAAACTGGTTTGATAACTGTTGTTATATGAAAATTCCGCATATGGCAAACTGTCTTCCCAGCTGACCCCATAAGTAAGCACACATGCTCTCAGCATGTCCTTCAATATTTGATTTACCCGTTCAGTCTGTCCTCCTGTCTGTGGGTGATATGCCGTGCTGAATACCAGTTGAGTCCCTAAGGCTTGCTGCAGGTGATCCCAGAACCTAGAGACAAACTGGGTGCCTCTATCGGAGACTATGGTCTTGAGTACTCCGTGTAAGCAAACAATTCGGGAGAGGTATAACCAGCAAGCCTTTGTGTTGAGTATGTGGTTTTTACCGGAATGAAATGTGCCACCTTGGTTAATAAATCTGTGATAATCCAGATTGCATCATTTCCGTGTCGTGACCTTGGTAATCCATCAATAAAATCCATTCCTATCACATCCCATTTCCATTCAGGCACTCTGAGTGGCTGTAATAAAACTGCTGGCCTCTGATGTTCTGCCTTTATACGCTGACAGGAGTCACACCGTGCAACATATACGGCGATATCCCTTTTCATCCCGTGCCACCAAAAAATTTCCTGTAGATCCTTGTACATCTTAGTTCCTCCTGGGTGAATGGAGTACGGAGTTGTGTGGGCTTCTGCCAAAATTTGTTGCTTTAGCTCTTCCTTGTTGGGTACGCTCAGCCTTTTCCCGTACCATAGGATTCCCTGACTATCAATGGTAAATTCAGATGCCTTGCCTAAATTTACCTTCCTTTTAATTCCTTCGATGCTGGGGTGTCCTTTCTGAGCCTCTTTGATCTGATCCTCCAATGTTGATTTTATCTCCAAACGGGCAATGGTTCCTTTTGTGACTAGAACCATATTAAGCTTGGCAAATTCCTGGTTGAATTCATGCTATGAGAATTGCACACTGTCATTCTCGGTGCATGGGTTTCGGCTGAGAGCATCTGCCACAACATTTGCTTTACCCGGATGGTAATGAATTACCACATCATAATCCTTAATTAACTCAAGCCATCGACGCTGTCTCAAGTTTAATTCTGGCTGGGTGAAGATATACTTAAGACTTTTGTGGTCCGTGTATATCTCGCATCGGTTACCAAGAAGGTAATGTCACCATTCCTTGAGTGCCTGTATCACAGCTGCTAACTCCAAATCATGGGTAGGGTAATTTTGTTCGTGTCGTCGTAGCTGTCTTGAGGCATATGCTACGACCTTTCCTTCCTGCATTAATACACATCCAAGTCCCTTCCTGGAAGTGTCACAATATATTTCAAAAAATTTGTGCACATCTGGCACGATCAGAACAGGTGCCGTGGTCAACCTTTTCTTTAATTCTTGGAAACTTTTCTCGCAAGCTTCGGTCCATTCAAACTTTTTATCTTTCTTGAGCAGCTGGGTCATGGGTTTGGCTATGGTGGAGAATCCTTCAATAAACCGCCGGTAGTAGCCAGCCAAACCAAGAAAATTTCTGACCTCAGTTATGTTGGTGGGTTGCTTCCACCCCCACTGAAGGAAGATAAGTCACGTACCACGGAAGTGCTGCAGTTCCGCGTCGCTCCTCGCGAGTTCGGCCCCGGCCGCCTGGTACGCCCCGAGCAGCCGGGTGTAGCTTGCCACGCGTCGGTCATGAAGCCCCTGCAGAAGAAGGATCAGCAACCAAGGCCAAGAAATAATCCCAGGAGGCTCTGCCCGCCTGCTATGCAGCCGGCCCGAGTCTCGGGGGCTACACCCAGCGGGTGCGCTGGCGCGCCCCCACCGGAAGGCGTTCCGAAGTCAAATGAAAAAAGGGGGAGGAGAAAGGGAACTCACGGCAATGGCCTCCTCCAGCCGGGCGAGCTGCTCCTGCGCCCCCTCAGCGGTCCCCTGCAGGAAGCAACGGCAGTTGGTGAACTCCGCGCGCACCCGATCCAAGGCTGTCGTTCGGGACCTTGGACGCTCCCCGCTGGGGGTCTCGCCGGTGCTCGCCCAGTCTCTTTGCAACTGGGCAGCTGAGCTCGCGCTGGCTCCGCTCCCTATCGGCCGATGAGAGGCCACGGCCGTGTCGGCATTCCCGGACGCGGCCCTCATGCCGCCTGACAGCGTCTCCCCTTCGGCTCGGCGGCCAACATTACCAGGACCCCCGCCGCCGGCCCGTCTGCCACTCTCGCCCTGACTGGTAGTAGGCGCGTCGGCTGCCGACCTCGGCGAGGGGATCACCGGCTCGCGAGAACGCATCGGGAGCGGCGGCGAGCTCACGTTCCAGGTTCCTCACGCGGCACCCCCAGACCTATCCGGGCACGCCGCACTCCTCCGCGCCGCTGCGTCCTCCCACGCCTTCGCAGAGAGCTCGGCCTCCTCCCACATGGCCCGCTCTAGGTCCCTCCAAGCGGCGCGCTCCCGCTCCTCGGGCAAGGAGGCCCCAGCATCGTTCTCCTCGTCCAGGGCCGGTGCCCCCGCGACTTTGAGGATGATGGGAGCCCTACCACCGCACGGGGGAGAGATAAGCAAACTAAAGGAAATGAAAGACAACAAATGGCCTGAGATTGAATCCCGGGCCGGACAAGCGGTGCTTACCTGGTGCTCGTCGGAATCGCCTGCTTCGGGGTCGGCACCGGGACAAGGCGACGCGCTCTCTTCGCGCCTCGGCGCTCTCCCCCTGGATGCACCTCCGCTGGGCGTTTTCTGGCTGAGAACCCGGCCTCCTGCTTCCCGTGCGGTCGGACGGGGCCCTCTGACTGGCCGGCCGGCACCAGCTCTGCCGCCCTCCGCAGCCGTCTCCCCGCCACGAAGGCTTCGCCAGTGGGGGCAGTCACCGCGGCCAGAAGCATTGCTTCGTACGCCTCGTCGGGGTCGTCCGAATCGTCGTTCGATCCGGCCTCCCGGTCCGTCTCGAAGGCCGGCGGGTTCGCCCCATCTCGCGCAATCTGGCAGGAGAACCTCTGCACCCATCACCACGCTCGGCGTCAGCCTGGCGAAAGAAAGGGCGAAGGAAACGATAAATGCCAGTCGAAAACATACCTGAGGCAGCGGGCGTGCGCGGCTATACGGCTCCTTCCCAAAGCTCCAGGTGCTCGGGTTGAGCTTGGCGGAGGTGACGCGATTCACCCGCTTGGCGACCCAGGCCAGCATCAGCTCAGAAGTCGCCAGCCAACACGGGTCGAACCGGCCGCTCATGTCGCATATGTGGTGCGGCCGGCACTGCAGCGGCAGCACCCGACGGTCGACGAAGGCCGCGATGAGGTCCGTTCCGCGCAAGTGCTCCGCGTTCTTCAGCTGCTCCAGCCGGCCGCAGACCACGATGGCTTCCTCTGTTGACCTGCGCAGCTCGAAGCTCCAGTTGTGCCTCTCCATAGGAGCGACGTCCGCGAAAGGCGGCAGGTTTATATAGTCGGACGCCGGATCCGCGTTCTTCACGTAGAAGAACGAGCGCTGCCATTTCTTCACCGACTCCAACAACGACAGCTTAGGGAAGCCTCCCACGGGCCGGATGGTCACAAGAGCTGCTCCACAGGAGCTCATCACCAGCACCCCGCTCCTCGGCGCCGGTGCTGTCTGCGGCTTGAGGAAGAAACGTCTGTTCCAGATGTCCACCCACGGCGCCAACCCGGCGTAGCCCTCGCAGAAGGCCACGAATGCGGAGAGTTGGAGGATCGAGTTGGGCCCCAAGTGGTGGGGCTGGAGGCTAAAGTAGTCCAGGAAGTGGCGGAAGAAGTCACTGGCGGGGAGGCCAAACCCACGAGTGAAGTGCTCGGCAAAGACGACGACCTCCCCGTTCCGCGCCTGGGGCGCGACCTCGTCGCCAGGTGCACGCGCGTCCACGTGCTCTGCAGGCGGAAGCCTCCGCCGCGAACAAAGATGACCGATGAGCTCGTCCAAGACGTTGGAGCCTTCCCATGAACACTTCTGGGTCACCATCGCCGGGCACGGCAAAGGAACGGGAGCGGCGATGGAGCGGCGACCTAGCTGCGTGCTGCGGTCGGCCTGTTGCGCGGAGCAGCGGCGACGGCGAGCGTGCGGACGCGGGCATGCGGAGGAAGAGCAGAGGAAGAAGAAGAAGCAGCGGGGCGGGGCGAGGGGCGTTTGTGCCTCGGTTCCTCCCCCTCCCCCTCATTTAAACCCCGCAGGGGCATGGGGAAGTGGGATCGATTGCGCCCATGTTCCCCCACCCCTCCCGCGGCGAGCGGGCGCATGAAACGCCTCGGGAAGCGCAAGTGTCCAGGGCCGCCGCAGAAGATCCCGCGCGTGTGCCGAGCCCGCGGCCCGGTGGGCCCGGCCTGCGGTGACGTCCATCGCGCACGTGGCCTGGCAGGCCAAGGCCCGGCCACGGCACCACGTGGCGAGCTCCCAACGGGTGGCGGGCGCGACTTTTCGCGCCAGAAGACGGACCGACAGGCCCCTTCGCCTCTGCCATCTAGGCCGGATGTGTGGGGACCTGGACATGCTCCTCGCGGCCGGCCAGGCCGGACCCGTCGCTCATCAGGGAGGTAAGCTGCCGGGGCCCCCAGCTGGCAGCCGGCGGCCTCGCCAGCTTCGAGGACTACTGTCGGGGGGATAACCCCCGGGGAGGCTCATCAACACTTAACCATTTTCAAAACAACGGGGTGGCCAGCACCCCTTGACCCAGCCTGCTCACCAGCCGGCCTGGAGGCCCAGGGCCGGCCAGGCGTGACGATAAAACTCGACCCGGCCCGCTCACCAGCCGGCCTGAAGGCCCTTGACCCGGCCAGGCGCAACGATGAAGCTCAACACGGCGACACCGAAGGCGGCGGACGCCCAAGCCGGCATCAGCTCTAGCCGGCCAGGTGAAAAGACAGCCCCCACGATGGAGCCAGCATGGCTACAGTGCATGCCGCCCCGAAGACCGGGCGAGCATGGCTACAGTCCGCCCCGGAACCACGGCTGGGGTCGGCGGTGACGACCCGGCGTGGCACTATAGCTGAACAGTGCCCACCCTCCATGACGCAAGCGAAGACATGCCGCAGTGCCGGACGGCCGACGGGGCCCGCAGCCGGCGGGTCCCACTGTCCGGCATGAGGCGATGACAACTGGGCCTCGTGCCCTAGTAGATTACCATTGTAACCCTGGGGAGCCGGCCTATAAGACCCCCAGGGAGCCCTCCATGCAGAGGGACCGGACCCTGAGTTCTTTTTCCCCACGCGAAGCATCCCACCAGTTCATCAGGAGAGAGCTAGTCCTCCTTCCTCCACCAACACGCTCAAGGAGCACCATTGTAGCTCGTGTAGTGATCCATCTAGTTGAGCTTGCAGGACTAGGGGTGTTACCTCCCCCGGAGGGCCCCGAACCTGGGTACATCGTGTGTCATCCACCGCTTGTCCCCATTCTCGCCTCCGGAACCCTCCGACGTCCTTCGGCCCCAACCATGTTTGATTAGCCTACCCATGGCATCTGCCGTGAGCACACCACGACATTATCCCTTACAACATGCCGCCAAATGTCTGCACCAAAGAATCAAACTACGTCATGGCCTTGCTCATCCCAGGTCCAAAACGTCCTGGAAAGGATTTTGATTTATTCATGGAGCCTGTTGTGGAGGAACTTCAAAAGCTATGGAGGGGTGTTCTCACTCGAGACCTGTATAGCAGCCCACCAGCTGATTTCATTCAGCATGTTGTTATAATTTGGTGCATCTATGATTATCCGGCTTTGGGCACTATGTCAGGGAGAACAACACATGGTTACAATGCATGTGTTCATTGTGACAAGAATCCACTGTCATACCCAATACTTAGCAAGGTCTATTACATTGGACACCGTAGTTTCCTTGACAAGGACAAGCTGCGTCTTAGAAAATACCGAAAACCTATGTTCAAAGCAAGTCATGAAAACCGTGATGCACCAAAGAGGCCCACCAGCGATGAGTTGCAGGAGGAATTACAGAAGGTCAGGCATATTACACCAGGAAACCATCCCGATAATGGTAGCGGGAAAAGGAAGCATGGCAAGGCAGAAGAGAGATTATTATTTACCCGCAGGTCCACTTTGTGGGACTTGGAGTATTGGAAAGATTTGGATCTGAGGCATAATCTTTATGTGATGCACATCGAGAAAAATATATGTGACAGCATTATCGGCACACTTCTTAATATTGAAGGCAAGACAAAAGATACCTTAAAATCTAGGATTGATTTGACACACCTGGGTATCAGATCCGATTTGCAAGTGCAAAGCAATGATGAATCACGGGATATGGCACCAGCTGTGTACGTCTTGGAAAAGCAAAAAAGAAAAGAATTCTACAAGGTCCTGTCACATGTGAGATTCCCACATGGATTTGCTTCCAACCCTGAAAGGAGAATTAGTGCAGATGGAACCAAGGTACAAGGGTTGAAAACTCATGACTGCCACGTCCTACTTCAAAGGGTTTTACCTGTTCTCCTTACAGGATTGGGCCGCCCTGACTTATACAGAGCAGTTGCGGAGTTGGGACAATTCTTCAGGGAACCCTGCAGTAGAAATATCAGGATAGATGATGTGAAGCATCTTAAAGACAAGATACCAACTATCCTATGCGACCTTGAGAAGATATATCCTCTAGCCTTCTTTGATGTGATGGTGCATTTGGCTGTTCATCTACCTGATGAGGCACTACTTAGAGGTCCAGTACAGTATGGATGGATGTACCCTATTGAAAGGCGGCTAGGCACTTTCAAGGGCTATGTTAGGAATAGAGCTAGACCTGAGGGTTCCATTGCAGAGGCCTACATTGCTACAGAAGCGTTGACATTCTGCTCAAGATACATTGAAACAGCTGATCAGCCTAGCAAAAAGGTGGGCGAAAAAAATCCCAAGCTTAATGTTTTCGATCCTGCTGTTCAAGTAACAGGGAAGAGTCAACAAGATGACAAACCTAAAGATTTGGACAAAATGGTTTGGTATGTGTTGAATAACTGTCCTGAGATTCTACCTTATATCGACTAAGTGCTAAGTACTGCAGCTTATACATCGTAATCTACTAAACTTGCAGCACATTCTTATATATTTAGATGTTTGACACGATCACTATGTTTTGCAGCATGTACGAAGAGGCGTTACTGGCGCAAAATCCAAGAAACATTGACAAACAGGTTAGGGAAGGATTTGCGAAATGGTTGAAGAACCGTGTAAGCTTTTGAATTGCACTGTCAGTTTTTTAACATATTGAGTACATAAGATGATCAGCTTGTCTATTTTCTAACCACAGGTTAAGGAGATGCGGGAGGAGGGGCAGGCAGCTAGTGATACCCTTTACGCTCTAGCAATGGGTCCTGATACTCGGGTAAGACATTATGCATCTTGCATTGTTGGAGATGTGCGCTAAAACCCCCTTGCACGCGACGAAGGTAGGAAGACACAAAACAGTGCCGTCATGAGCACGGATACGCACAAGAAGGTGACAACTGAAATGTATGCTAACATAACAGACATTGTTCAGTTGCAGTATATCCCAAGTTTCGAGGTTCATCGGTGTGTGGTTCTGTTTTGTTGTCGTTGGTATAACCAGTTTACCAAGATCTCAAAACCCAAAGCTAATGATTATTTCAAATCCATCAATGTCAAGGCGGCATACCGCACCGGCGAGCCTTATATTTTGGCAAATCAAGCAACACATATATTTTCTTGGAAGACACATATGCACGTAACCAAGACTGGAGAGTATTGCAAAAGTTTGACCAGAGGAATTCATTTCATGAATTTATACAACAAGATGATGCTTACACTGCTACTGATGTAGAGGATTCCGCAGATGTTTATGATATGTTTGCGGACCATCACATCAATAAGGTTGGAGAAAAGATTGCATGTCTGGCTATGGAAGTAGATGAGTTGATCAATGAGAAGCCAACATTTGAGGACATTGATGCTGAATAAGAAGATGACACTGGGGGGAATTACGATTCAGACTGATACACATGGTGAAGATGTTGACGCTGCTGCTGCGGATGATGATTAGATTGCTTTTGCCGTATTTTCCTGTGAGAAGACGACTTATTATCTACTATGTGAAATTGTGTTTGCTATGACAAATGAAATCTGATGAAGTAGTTGTTTAGTGAGAACATCACTTATTTTGTATGTTGATTTGTGTTTGGTGATTGTATGATGACTGAAACATGATGACATTGTTGTTTAGTAGTACTCATATTTTGCTGTGAAACTTGTATTTGATGATTGTACAACCGCAAATGTAGCTGATGGCAGTTTGCTGTTGGACTGCAATTTGCTGAATGTCTTGCAATGTGAACAAAGCTGACCCGACAGGTCCTCTGCTTATTTATTTATTTATTTATTAGCAAGAGGGGATGCCCCCCGATTTCCGTTCATAGAAATCATTAGATGTTCACAACACTAGATGCCCAGCCTTTTAAATAGGTTTCATTCATTACTAGTTTCAACAAAGTGCTCATGTCAGAGCCACTGAATACATCACGAGTGCTACCTACACTGCAAATAAAGAGACAATCATCCTACAGAGCACAATGATCTTGCCCATTATCTTCACAAGCTCTTTCATCTCCTCATTGCTGCCAAGGCCGTTCACCAGCTGTTGCTTGGCGATGATCTGATGAACTGCATCATCTTTAACCTTCAGCTCTGCATCTTCCTCTTCTGCCGTTCCTTCAGTTACTTGTCCAACACCCCAGCCTGCTGGTATTGGGATTCATCGGCTAACCAACTAATCCGCGTAGTTCCATTCCCCCACATCAGCAACTTCCAAGAAATACAAATCACAAGAAACCTCCCTTTTCTACAGAAATCAAATTGGAAGATCATCAACCAAACTCTTAAAAAATAAAATTCAGCAACTGAAAGCAGGTGAACAACTTGACCATATTACCCCATGATTTGGGCATTTGTAGAAGACTTGGCCAGGGTTGAGGGTTGTAGTTGAGACGCGATGGATGACTCTGCGTGATTTGCAGCAGTGGCACCACACCAATGTTAGCGGGGTGCGATGAGCAACTGGCTATGGTCAGTGTGCCGGTGGGGGTGTGATGAGACCCACAGGCGGTGGTACGGGTGGCGACTTCGCGCACATCTGGTTGTTGGCCCGATTCCCTGCTGAAGAGCAGGTGGACAAGCTAGCGGACATGGTTGCTGTGGCCGGAGCTTCTGAAGCTAGGCAGAGTAACTAGAGAAGAGGAGAAACGAATGTTGGATTGTCAGTTTCATTACTTGCAGAGTAGTAGTATAACACTATATATAGTCTAGGTTTGGATTCGAACCAGTTACAGCAGCACGTCTCTCTTTTTTCTAACAGTCAAGAAAGTTTCTTTTCTGCCAGACTAGCTTGTTCTGTACGCCTACTCAAGTCTTTGATTTTCGGGAATGTTATCTGGTGAACGTTCCCTGAGAGGAGGATGGCAAACGAACGCATTTTCCTGGCAGTTTTAGTTGCGACGCATGATCAAACGGTAGCAGTTTCGGGAATATCTGGCGAACGAGCCCAGTTTTTCTTTTCTTGCAAAAAACGTATGCAACGTGGTGTCGGCTTAGTCAACAATCGATTCTGCCAACCTTGACCGTTGGATTGACATCCAACGTGTGTCGTGTTTCTTCAGTCTCTTCTTCCTCCAGCCGCCAAAACCAAACCAGCGCCGGCAGGACCGCCTGCTCCCGCCTCCCACGGCTGGCTGCGCTGCCGTGCACGATCGCCGCCCCATCGCACCCTAAAACTCTGGCCAGGCCATCCCTCTACCCCACACACCTCCTGTTATTCTCCGGCGAAGTCAGCCCCACCCCGCACTCGAACCAGTCAACCCTCGTACTCCCCTCCACCTGCAACTACACTGCCGCATCTTTCCCGGCTCCTGTTCGTTCCCGTCTGAGGCCTTGCCATCGTTCTCCGCCTTGGTTCGCTTGCCGCGGCGCCACCCTCTGGCATTGTCAGCATGGTCAACAACCGAGAGGAATCACTACTACAGGCGACCGCTAACACGACACATGAATCAGAGACCCCTCGACCAAACTGTGTGCGATGCATGAATCGCAAACGACATCGTAATAAAACCGTCACCAATAAGACAAACTGTGTGCGATGGCGGAGACATCAAGCACGATTTGGATTAGAGCAGCGTGTGCGATACGTGGCATACAGTTATCCATACGAACTGTTTGCGATGAGCTAGAACAACAGAAACAGTCAGCCAGATCGAGGTGTGTGTGATATACGGCATACAGTTCACTCGGATGAGTTGTTTGTGATTACCAAACACAACAAAAACGGTCAGCCAGATCAAGGTGTGTGCGATAGATGGCATACAATTCACTCGGATGAATTGTTTGCAATGAGCCAAAACAACAGAAACGGTTCAACTTAACAAGATGTGTGTGATACGCGGCAAACAGGTCAGTAATCAGAAATGTGTGGGAAGACCGATAACAACATAGACGATTCCTGCTAATAAGCCGTGTGTGTTGTGGGCAAACGATTGCTGGTATACAATTGTTAGCGATTGATGAAATCATCACCGACGGGTTCCCTAGTTTAGTCCGTCTGTGATGTAATTCGCTCTGTCTACAGAAGAACAACATATATAACCAAATTAAACATCCAATTACATAGGTGACTATACAAAACATTCGCACACACCTCAACAAACAATTACATGCATTCTAAACTAGGAGAAATGATCATCTAATCATCTACTTCTTATGACACTGCTGCCACTGCTCTATGGCTCGATCCCTCTCCTGGGACAGGACGAAGGCACTTCCTCATGTCAACGATCTGCCTGTACATCTCGTAGCTTGTGTACGCATCCTTGGTCGTGTACTTGACATGTTCTTCATCCAGTCTCCGCACCCAGGCCTCGTGCCAGGCATCCTTGTTCTTGTTGCACTCGTCCTTCATGTCTGTGTAGTAGGGGTCGATGATGGCCATGGCGAGGTCAACCAAGGAGTCCTTCCCCTTCTTTCTGCCCCAGACCCTGTACTGGCCTTGGATGTCGACACCCTTCTGGCAGGCCAAGCCCGTACTCTCGAGTCCTTCCCCTTCTTTCTGCAACCAGTAGTCGGGGTTGTTGATAAACCTGGCGAAATGCTCGCAAGGCCTTGTAGACGAGGACATGATGGCGCCCGCACAACTGGGCGACAGCAACCTTCTGATCATACCCGGCACGACCCCCGGTGAACTCAAGGTCGAAGCCGCCCACTTGGTACTTGTCCTCAGCAAGCAACTTCTCCATAGTGGATGGAGCTCTCCACCGAGACCGGCTCGTTGGTGTACACCACTGAGAGGTCCTTCCCCCTCTGTGGGTGCCCACTACATGAGGCATGGTGAACTGCCACCCGTCGTCATCGTCAACTGCTGGGAGCACCATTGGATCCGCTGGATATCCTCTCTGTATGTGTCGTTGTGTGTGTGCTTATTGTGCCATGGGGCGTGAGAGATGAAGGTAAATGGCCATAGGAATAACTGAGGGCCGGGCGGCCGGGATTCTTGGCACGTCCGCAGGGCAGTTTTTGCCGCACGTAAATGCGTCGTGTTCGGCGGAACCGCATGCATATGGCACTCCGAATGTACATGATAGTGCGCCGGCCCGAAACACTGGCAGCGCGCGTGGAGGGACGCGGGCAGAGCGCGCAGAGGGACGCGAGCAGAGCGCGCGCGGCAGGACGCGAGCAGAGCGCGCGCGGCAGGACGCGAGCAGAGTGCGCCGCGGCCGCCTCAACCATGAGCAACCACACGCATAGAGCAGTTGAACACACAGGGAATGACCGTCTACAAGCCGGCCGGCAGTTGCGAGCCAGCGGCGTGATGTGAAACTATGTCACGTTCCACATCACACAGTGGGCGAACAATCGTTCGCCACACCGCATAGAGAGCGGCCGTGTGCTAGGTAATTAAATTGCAAACGTTTTTTTCATTAACCGTATGTGTACGTGTCATTTCGTCCTCCTCTCGCACGTGTTCTTACCGCGCTGCCGCAAAAGGCTTCGAGCGCAAGCTTGTGCACCGCATAGGCATTCTTTGGGCCAAACATTAGCTCGAAGAGACGCCAATGAATCATCGGTGAGCCCGTTCCCACGCAACCGTGCAGGTTCCCGCGCACAACCGTGCAAGCTTCCCACCCGACTCGGCGAAATCCCCCAAAACCTAGTGCTTACCAGCCTGCTATATAAACAGTCGCGCTCGGCGAGTCCGCATCGCATTTTCCCCTCCCTCCCCGCAGCTTATCTCGTCTGCTTATCCCACCATTGCCAATGGCACCGGTCCGTCGTCGTCGCTCAGCCACTCCGCCGTCATCTGAGGACAGCTCCAGCTGGGAGGCTACACCGCGGCGGCTGCGCAGTCCCCTGCGGCGTGTACTGCCCGTGGCATCCTTGTTGGGTCTGCGCACAACACCCGCCACACGCTCCGCCACCGCCGCCCGACGGCAGCTGTTGCCGGCCGCCATGGCGGCCACCCCACCTTCAGCCGCCGTGGCCGCCACACCACTGTCGGCTACCAGGGCCATCGCCCGCTCCGCCACCGCGGCCCGAAGGCGGGTGGTGGCCATCGTGGCCGCCACCCCACCATCGGCCGCCGTGGCCATCACCCGCTCCGCCACCGCGGCCCGAAGGCGGGAGGTGGCCGCCACCCCACCGTCGATCGCCGTGGCCGCCACCCCAACGTCGACTGTCGGGGTCATCACCTGCTTCACCACCGCGGCCCGAGGGCGGGATGTGGAGGCCCGCATGTGCCTCAGCGACCTTGCCGCGTGCTACATCGAGTTCCTGCAAGAGGAGGAGGAGCGCCTGGTCGAGCACGCAAAGCGTCTTACCGCCGCCATGGCCGTAGTAGAAGTCGCCGCAGTGGCGCGGAATGCGGAGATCTACGAGGAGTCCCGCCACTTCGAGAGGGATCGTCTGGAGCGGCAAAGGGCGTTCGAGCTGGACGTCGCTAAAGGTGCAGCAGTGGCAGGCGCCTGATTCCACTTCTCCAGCTCATCGGTAGGCTCCTCCTCCTCTGCCTCTTACAGAGCGCGCTCGGCAGAGGAGAGGCTGTTGGAAGTAGTACAAAGCCCCCCGTAGTATTATTATTTAGGGGCTATTTTGTTCAGTTCATCTAACTATAGATATGGTTGAACAGTACTACGTACTTAAAATTAGCTAGTATATATAGTTGAACTAGCTATTTCAGTACGTGGTTGGCAACAATTGGGTAAAAGTTTGTTCGGTTCAGCTGTCGAGTTGAACTATTTGTATAAAGAATGACTGCTTAATCTATGAATGAAATCTATGCTTACTGAATTTCATTTGCAAAAATTATACAGTACTAGTGATTTTTAGCTGCAAAATTTGACAAATGGCAGTGTTTTTTTTAGGATTGCAAATGGCAGTGTTACAAGGTTGACAAATGGCAATGTTACTAGATTGACAAATGCCAATTTTTCCAATTTGACAAATGGCAAATATACCCAATATGACAGATGCAAATCTTATCACATTGTTTGTACGTCGTTGCACACGGGTCATCATGCAAAATCGTTTGCGATGAAGAGATGCACAAAACCTGCGCGCCACATTTTCCCTTGGCTTAGCTGCGAAGGAACCCAGCTCTCGCTTTGCATACAGGTGTCCAGTCTGAAACGTTTGCGATGAAGAGATGCACAAAACCTGCGCGCCACATTTTCCCTTAGCTTAGCTGCGAAGGAACCCAGCTCTTGCTTTGCATACGCGTGTTCAGCCTGAAACGTTTGCGATGAGTGTTTTATTCAGAGAAAAACATTGATGTTTTTTTTTACTTTGATAAGTCTGTATATTCAGAGAAAAAATGCTAAGTTGATCAAAACCATAGATTTCATTCAGTGACACTGTGATTTTACATTCATACGATCGAGATACAATATTAAACAAAAAAAACTAATTGCGGCGGCAACGGCGGCGGTGGTGTGCTGCGCCGGCATTGTCGTCCTCCGAGACACCGTTGTTCAAGTCTTCAAGCCATCCCAGAATGTTCTGGACTTGCAAATCCAAGAGCCGTTCGTCGCGCGATCAACGGGCGGGGGGACGGCGATGGTCGACGGCGGCGTCCCATGACGCTGAGGCGGCGCGGTGGGTGCAGAATCGCACACGGGCACGGGCGTGGTGGGTGCAGACAAGCGCACGGGGACCGGCGCCGCAGTGGGTGCTGGGGCACGCACGAGCACAGGCGGGGGCACTGGCGCTGGCACGTACACGAGCTCGCGCGGGTCCGCGGGGACCTCGCTAATGCCCGCGGCTTCCAGCGCTATGATGGTGCTCGGTGACCAGCCCGTCAATGCCACAGGGATGGCCGCTGGCGTGGGCGCGAGGATTGGAGCTAGGACGGGCGCGAGGGCAGCATCCGCCACGACTAGCTCGTTCAGGGCCATGTCCCTGAGGTCCCATTCCTCCTTATGTTCTATCTCCTCTGGCTCGGAGTCAACTTCACCAAACCAGAAGACTAGTGGCAGATGATCCTTGTGCGCCATGGCGTAGGTGGAGCTCTAGAAGATAGGATTCGGGCGAGAGGCAAATGGGAGGCGAAGAGAGACCAGTAAGGCTGCCTATTAAATAGCGGCTCGGGCGCCATTGATGGAGAAGTTGAGAGCGAGGCGAGCGACGATGGAGGTCAAAGGGCTCGCTTCCCGATGAGCCTACACAGCATACTGCTCGCACGCCTCTCGGTGAGCCTGCGTAGCGGAGGACTAGTCGCACGCCTCCCCGTGAGCCTGCGTAGCGCGGGACTGGTCGCACACCTCCCGGTCAGCCTGCGCCGCGGAATTCGCTCGCACGCCTCCCGTCTACTCAAACAGCTGCCCGCACGGCACCTCCTTGCCAATAAAAAATTGGGACACATGGCGGCACGTAAATGGTCAGTAAAACCCCCACGATTTAAATAATATTGTACAACCATTTCTGATGATAACGTGACAGCTATTTGTTCCAAAATGGCTATGTTGGCTGTGGCTGTTAGTGTGTGCACCTTCTCTCATATTGGACATTTTTTACCACAGCATGGTGGTGCCATTTCATGACACCATGCCAAATCTCATGAATATCAGAGGAGTTTTGGATTTACAGGAATTTAAAAACCAAGTTTCTCAATGTTTGCGGCGGAGCCATGAAGCCTGGGTGTTTGAAATTCATTCCCATTTCTTGCATGGGACCTAAACATGCACCCAAGGACACATATATGATTTTTCAACCCATTTTGGTGCATCGGAGCATGTGCATGTAGTTCAAATTTGAATTATGCAGATAAAATGCCTAGAAAACTCAGTTAATGTATAAAATGTCCAAACGAACCCCGAATAATTCCAAAATTTAACACGACACTCCTATTGGTCTATGTTGCCTCTAGAAATAATCAAGGCAAGAGGAGGCAACGAATGTCGTTTCGTCCACAAAGGTGACATGTTCCCTGCTGGAACAACGAGGCTTCTTGTGAGAAGCTTTGGTTTGTGAGAATCTTCTACCAAAACTTGCCCCAAATGGGACAAAAGTTTTACCACAGCATGTTGGTGCCATTTCATGATAGCATGCCAAGTTTCATGAATTTCATACGAGTTTTGGATTTACTAGAATTTCAAAACCAAGTATCTCAATGTTTACGGCCGAGCCACGATGCCGAGGTGTTTGAAATTCATTCCCATTTCTTTCATGGGACCTAAGCATGCACCCAAGGACACACATATGATTTTTAACCCATTTTGGTGCACCGGAGCATGTGCCTGTAGTTCAAATTTGAATTATGCACATAAAATGCCTAGAAAACTCAGTTAATGTATAAAAATGTCCAAATGAACCCCAAATAATTCCAAATTTTAACACAACACTCCTATTGGTCTATGTTGCATCTAGAACAAAATCAAGGCGGGAAGAGGCAACGATTGTCATTTCGCCCACAAAGGTGACACACGTTCCCTACCGGAACCATGAGGCTTCTTGTGAGAAGCTATGGTTTGTGAGAAGCTTATACCAAAACCTGCCCCAAATGGGACAAAAAATTTACCACAGCATGTTGGTGCCATTCCATGATAGAATGCCAAGTTTCATGAATTTAAGACGAGTTTTGGATTTACTAGAATTTCAAAACCAAGTATCTCAACGTTTGCGGTGGAGCCACGATGTCGAGGTGTTTGAAATTTATTCCCATTTCTTGTATGAGACATAAGCATGCACCCAAGGACACATATATGATTTTTCAACCCATTTTGGTGCACTGGAGCATGTGCCTGTAGTTCAAATTTGAATTATGCACATAAAATGCCTAGAAAACTCAGTTAATTTATAAAAATGTCCAAACGAACCCCAAATAATTCCAAATTTTAACACGAGACTCCTATTGGTCTATGTTGCATCTAGAAAACAAATCAAGGTGGGAAGAGGCAACGATATTCGTTTCGTCTACAAAGGTGACACACGTTCCCTACTGGAACCATGATGCTTCTTGTGAGAAGCTATGGTTTGTGAGAAGCTTATACCAAAACCTGTCCCAAATGGGACGAAAATTTTACCACAACATGTTGATGCCATTCCATGATAGCATGCCAAGTTTCATGAATTTCAGACGAGTTTTGGATTTACTAGAATTTCAAAACCAATTATCTCAACGTTTGCGGTGGAGCCACGATGCTGAGGTGTTTGAAATTCATTCCCATTTCTTGCATGGGACCTAAGCATGCACCCAAGGACACATATATGATTTTTCAACCCATTTTGGTGCACCGGAGCATGTGCCTGTAGTTCAAATTTGAATTATGCACATATAATGCCTAGAAAAGTCAGTTAATGTATAAAAATGTCAGGACCCCGATCCTAAGTCATACCGATCTAGCATGTAACACATCATATCACTTTGCGGCCTCACGTACGGTAACCCATGGCTGCCGCCTTTACCTTGGCCGGGACTGTTTGCATCTTTTGGCTCACGTATATGATTATGCCGCTAGCATCCATATGACAGAGAACCCGGGCCGACATGACTAGTCATAAACCAAGGCGGCAAAAACATACAGGGACATGCATACGTAACCAAACAATGCACATGTTGATCATCAACGTGTGCAACCGAGCCATAGCAAGCTACAAGGACTCCAGTAGAACACCACGTGACATTTCCCTGAAGGGACAGACACAGGAGCAAAGAAGGATACATGCCGGTCAATCCATGTGTTCCGAAGAAGTAGCAAACTACCAGGGCTCAGTGGAAGCACTAGGAGGCATTTCCCTGTAGGGAAGGCTACCAAGGCAGATAACTAGGTGTCGAATCCCACACATACCAGTGCATTTCAAAAACATACACACAATAGGCACGATGTGTGTAAATACAACATGGCACCACAACATAACTCTACGACTCAAAGTGTTTATTTAAAAGGCTCCGAAGAGCCATACATAACATATCCATACAGGTAGGGGTCACATGACCCAACACTCAAGTCATACAAACATACAAGCACATGCGGAAGCTTAACTTGTCTGGGTACAGACAACTAGAAAGGAAAAAGGCTGTAGAAGCCTTCCTATCTACAAAGACCCTTCACAGGCACGAGATTGCCACCTGGGTAGCAAGTCACTCGTCAACGTCGAGGTCTACATAGAATCCGTCCGTATTCTCGGGGTTCTCCTCTGCAGCAGTTTATTAAGCAAACGTGAGTACAAAGGTACTCAGCAAGTCTTACATTAGATCTAACTACTCATGCAACAGTATCAACAAAGGGGGTTGTGGTGTTTATTGCAGCAAGCCAGCTTTGACTCTTGGCTATCCTGAACTATGACTACCGGTAGTTTGAATAAGATGAGATAGTGCACACGAGTCCACTAATCACCATGACAATACACTACTGCGGATCCTCTCCCGTCTTCCTACGAGAGGGCCATCCACGGCACTCACACTTGTCTTGATACTTTTATGAGTAACCATTTAAGTTTTCTATGAACATCATAAGTTCCCAAGTAGTCCATATCCGAGGACGCGGCTATTCGAATAGTTTGATAACCCTGCAAGGGTGTACTTCTTCACACACGCTCTCACCACTTATCACCATATACACGTCATGTATCTCGGCAACCTTCAAGCGGAAGCCTGGCGAGGGTGTCGGCCACGACCTGACTAACCACACAAGACTCTAGTCCAGGTTTATCGCCTATTTGAGACTGACCCGCAAGGAAGTCCGGCCGGGGTTTCCACTACGGCCCCAAACGATGTGTGCAGGGTTCCCAAGCCCACCATTCGGGTGCCACTTGGTACACCATGCCACTTGCCTGCCGCATCATAGCCCACCCCTAAGGTCAATGCTACGCACGGCCTCCAGCATCCTATAAACACCAGAAACTAGTTGCAACTCCTGGATAGAGATCAAGGTGATTAATAAGTCAAGAGAGCTTGGAGCGCCTTGAGCCCAATGTGTGGTAGCAGCTAGTCTTGGATCACAAACACGGGACTCGGTTCTTAAGGATGGTTCCAATGAGACAACCCACCATGTACTCCTACATGGCCTCTCATCGCTACCTTTACCAAAACAGGTTCAACATTTCACTCTCTTCATCAGAACACAACCGTTTCACTCCAGTTCATCGCCCAGATGAGCCAGACCTGACACAACTCTAAGCGTAGCAAGCATAGCATGGTCGGAACACAACATGGGCTCAAACAACTCCTACAGATGCTAGTGGGTTTTAGCTATTTACTGTGGCAATGACAGGTCATGCAGAGGAAAAGGGGTTCATCTACTGCAACAAGTAGCAATTGAAGCGTTGTTGACTTAATGCAGTAAAAGAGAGCAGGAGTGAGAGGATGGGTTTGTATCGCAATGTTCAATGGGAGTTGCTTGCCTGACAGAGTGGTAGAAGGGTACTGCCCTTCAGCTGGATACTCGTGAATATCCTCGGGAACAGAACCTACCGCAGAGAACATACCGAAGGCACAATCAGTACATGGCAATATGCAACATTATGATACATGTTCATGACATGGCAAAATGTGTGTGTTTGAGCTAATGCAGCTATCAACAGATTGGTTTTAGTTGATTTGAACCAAAGGTTCAAATTCAAACTCTACATATGATTTTTCAAATGTCATTTAATTGATTTGACCTGTTCAGCAGGCTTAACTTTCTTTGTCATGCATGAAAACAGTACCATTGGATAGATTGGATTTTTCTAATCATTTTTCATATATAAATCTTTTCCATCTGAGCTACGGTTGATTTATTATGAATTTTAGAAGTTTTGAACATTTTCTGGAATTTCCTGGTTACTTAAATTAAACCAAATCCAGAAAATGTGTTATTGCGTCAGCATGACATCAGGATGACGTCAGCAGGTTAACTGACCGTGCCAGGTCAAACCTGACGTGTCGTGGGTCCCAGCAGTCAGTGTCATAGGGGCTAATTAGGTTTAAATTAAGCTAAACTGAAATTAGCAGGGGCTGGCCCCACTTGTCATTGATCCAGGGGAGGTCAAACCCCTGGTCAACTGGGTAAACCCGCCGGCGTTTAGCCGCCGGCAGGGTCAAACGCGGCGGTGGCGCTCGGGAATCGCCTACGGGGCACGGTTTGGGGCGTGGCTGGGCTCGTTGGAGACCTCTCAACGGCGCGCGTCGAACGGTGGTGGTGGCCGGGCCTGTGGTGGCTGGAGACGATGGCGGCGAGGTCGGCGGTGGCGCGGTATGGTCACGGGCAAGACGACGGCTACGGCATGCAAACGAGGCAAAGGAGAGGGGGTTCGGGGGAGGAGCTCACGGCGGTTCCGCGGTGGTCTCGGCGGGCTCGGGGAGGGGCTGGAGATGACGTGCGGTCGCCGGCGATCTCGACAGTCGAGGGGAGAAGATGGCGATGCAGACGGCGATGCAGGGCAGCCGAGCTCACGAGGCTCGGTTGGGTCGAGGTAGTGGACGACGGCGAAGCTCTCTGACACGGAGGGGAGGCGAGGGGAGCTTGCTGGCTGCGGTGGTTCACGTCGAAGGACTCGTGGGCGTTTCGACCATGGCGAAAGCAGGCGAGGGAGAGACGAGGGGAAGGAATGGAGCGGTCGGGGCGATCGGAATGGCACCGAGGAGGTCGTTCGTGTCGTCGAGGTGGCCTGGGGACACAGGCAAGCGAGCAGGTGGCGTGGCAGCCGCGCGCGCGCCGTGCGCTGTCCTGCCTCTGCCTACTGGTAGAGGTAGGAGATGACTGGCAACGGGCCAGTTGGGTTGGGCCAGCAGGTAAGTGGCCCAGGTGGCCTTTCTCTCTCTCTCTCTTTTATTTATTTCTATTTTCTAATTTTCTTTTCTGTTTTTATTTAGTAAAAATACTAAACCACTTCTGAAAATCCTAAAATAAATTGTGGGCACATTTTGAATTATTTCCAACAGCCCTCAATTGTTTTCATAAATATTTGAGCATTTAAAATATTTATAGCATTTAAATGCCCAAATCCAAATACTTTATGATTTAATTCAAAAATCCAAGATGACCTAGACAAATGCGAACCATTTTTGGCAGAGGTTTTCACCCATTTCAAAAATGATGAACTTTTCTGAAGGGCATTTTGGGTTCATTGAAATTATTTTCAGTTGATCCTAGTTTTTCAGAGGGGTGCTAGGGTTTGTTGAATCCCCATTTCATATTTAAAGAGAATTTAGACATGATGCAACATGCAAGACTAGCCCTTGTGTAACGCTAAGCTAGGGTTGTGACAAAAAATGTCCAAACTAACCCCGAATAATTCCAAAATTTAACACGACACTCCTATTGGTCCATGTTGCCTCTAGAAAAAAAATGAAGGCAAGAAGAGGCAATGAATGTCATTTTGTCCACAAAGGTGACATGTTCCCTACCGGAACCATGAGGCTTCTTGTGAGAAACTCTGGTTTGTAAGAAGCTTCTACCAAAACCTGCCCCAAATGGGACAATTTTTTTACCACAGCATGTTGGTGCGATTCCATGATAGCATGCCAAGTTTCATGAATTTCAGACGAGTTTTGGATTTACTAGAATTTCAAAACCAAGTATCTCAATGTTTGCGGTGTAGCCACGATGTCGAGGTGTTTGAAATTCATTCCCATTTCTTGCATGGGACCTAAGCATGCACCCAAGGACACATATATGATTTTTGAACCCATTTAGGTGCAACAGAGCATGTGCCTGTAGTTCAAATTTGAATTATGCACATAAAATGCCTAGAAAACTCAGTTAATGTATAAAAATGTCCAAACAAACCCCGAATAATTCCAAATTTTAATACGACACTCCTATAGTTGTATGTTCACTGCAGATAAATGTTCTAGCAATTCAAACACCGTCCTTTGCCGCTGTGACCCCATTCTGTATTTCAAATCAAGACAAAAAATCAAGTACATCACACACAGTTTATTATCACCAAGCATGTGAGATGCAGTACAAAATATCTTGCAGCACCGTCATATATGGCTTACGTGACAAGGTTCGTCGGCTACAGTCCACAGCCGGTGCGTCAAGCAAACTAGCTCCCCAAATATCATTTCACTGTTCAATCGTCGCCGGTCAAAGATGGGACGTGGACCCGCGTCATGAGGGAAACTTCGGCGGCCCACTCCGGCGAGAACGAGGCTGCAGCGTCCATGAGCGTGCTCACAACCTGCATGAGTGCGGCCGCAATCTGCGATCGGGCGGCTGCGACAGTCGAAACGGCCGCTACTACAGCTCAGATGGTGGCAGCAACATCTGCGACGGGGATAGCAAATGGCGAGAGCGGGTGTAGGGTCGAGAAGATAGGTCTAGAGGGGGGTGAATAGACTCTTAACCAACCAAAGGTGCAGTTTTTAAGTTCACTTGGAATTTAGGCAGATTTTAGCACTAGTTAAGATATCACCAAGACTTCCAACACATGCATATCTAGAGATAGAGCAGCGGAAAAAGTAAAGCATGCAATTGTGCGGAAAGTAATGGGGTAGAGAAAAGAAGATCAAACGCAATGAAGACACGGTGGTTTTTGGCGTGGTTCCGAGAGGTGGTGCTATCGTACATCCACGTTGATGGAGACTTCAACCCACGAAGGGTAACGGTTGCGCGAGTCCACGGAGGGCTCCACCCATGAAGGGTCCACGAAGAAGCAACCTTGCCTATTCCACCATGGCTTCCGTCCACGAAGGACTAGCCTCACTTGGGGTAGATCTTCACGAAGTAGGCAATCTCCTTGCCCTTACAAACTCCTTGGTTCAACTCCGCATGATATTGGAGGCTCCCAAGTGACACCTAACCAATCTAGGAGACACCACTCTCCAAAAGGTAATAGATGGTGTGTTGATGATGAACTCCTTGCTCTTGTGCTTCAAATGATAGTCTCCTCAACACTCAATCTATATCTCACAGATTTGGCTTGGGTAGGAGAAGGATTGGAGTGGAAAGCAACTTGAAGAGGCTAGAAATCAAGGTTCAAATGTTTGAATTGGAATCTCTTGATCTCAACACATGAGTAGGTGGTTCTCTCTTAGAAAATGTATGGTGGAAGTGTAGGCACGTTCTGATGGCTCTCTTAGAGAGTAAGTGGTGGTGGAGGGGTATAAATAGCCTTCACCAAAAATCCAACCGTTACACACTTTTGACCCAAATCGGTGAGACCGACTATAAACTTGGTGAGACTGATTAGTGTAAAAGATGTGAACTTTAGGCTTTTCGGTGGGACCGAAGTGGAACAACTCGGTGGGACCGAAGTGCAAAGGCTAGGGCAGAACCTAGTTTCAGAAATTCTGATTATTTCAACTCGTGATTCCGAAGTGAAATAATCTCATCACAGAAACTTGGCAAGGCCATCCCGGTGGGACCGAGATTCTTTTCGGTCAAACCGAATGCTAGGGTTTGGCAGTGGCAATATGAAGTGGTAATCTCGGTGGGTCCGGATGGGATAGCTTCGGTGGGACCGAGATAGACTTTTAGGATTTGGACATATGTGTTTATGAGAAAGTGGCTGAGGGTTCTTGGAGCAATACCACTAAGCACTTTCAGCAAATGAAGCATGATCAAGACCTCATCCCCTTTTAATAGTATTGGCTTTCCTAAGGGACTCAATGTGATCTTGGATCACTAAACTGAAAATGTAGAGTCTTGGAGTTGCCAATCTTGTCCTTGACATTTTGAAGGGATCCACATCTTTTTGTCCTTGCCATGCCATTGTTGAACTTATCTGAAATATACTAGATGAAAGTATTAGTCCAACAACATGTATGTTGACATTGATTACCAAAACCACCAAGGGAGAAAATGTGCATTCAATCTCCCCCTTTTTGGTAATTGATGACAACATACATCAAAGCTTCAAATAAAGATGTAATAGAAGATAGTATGAAAGCTTTGAAGGAAACATGTAACATGTATGAGCTCCCCCTATAGATGTGCAGCTAGTAAATGATGATAGCTTATGGAAAGTAGAAGCACAAAGTGAAGGAAATGCACATATGATATGTATCTTGGCTATATGCATCAGAGCAACAAAATGAAGTTGAAGTACCCTCATGTCCATGACTATTTTCTTGCAAACAATATGTGCAAAAGCAAGAAGTTATCATGGACATGAGTATGATGCACATACTTACTGAGGGTGTGCCGGACTTGGGGGTACTCGGGCTGCCGGCCTATCTCTCGTAGGTCGGGCTGGTGGGCCGCCCTCTACACGTCGATGGAAGGCCGGATTGTGGACGACCCCGTGCATCAGAAGGAAACCTCCGAAGACCTGACGTCTCCTCCAAGAAACAGTTGGCATAATCGGCATGTTTGTCCCCTGATGGTAACCGACCATGTGTAACCCTAGGACCTCCTGGTGTCTATATAAACCAGAAGGCCTAGTCCGTAGAAGGGGAGATATCATTACCTAGGGTTTAGCCCCGTCGATCTCGAGGTAGATCAACTCTGTAACCTTCATACAATCACATCAATACAATCAAGCAGGACGTAGGGTATTACCTCCTTGAGAGGGCCCGAACCTGGGTAAATCGTTGTATCTACGTTCCCTGTTACCATCGACTCCTTGACCCATAGTTCAGATCCCCTACCCGAGATCTGCCGGATTGGTACCGACATTGGTGCTTTCATTGAGAGTTCTGTCGTGGGTCATCAAGGATCAATGGCTCGCCTAATCATCAGCAACAGCGCTATCCGCAGCGACACTTTTGTTCCCGGCCAGCTCTTCGCGTTCGGAAGCATCGTGCTACACGCCGATCCGGCCGGTCACCTTGGCCGGGTCGACAGCTTCACCCCCGACCAGGAGATCAGGTTTGGAAACTTAGAATTCGTCGCCGACTCCCGGGGAGATCTTATCCTCACAGGGTCCTCAACTTCGCCTGACGGACCCACGAATCCTGAAGTGCCGACTTCGAGTATGGCCAACCCCACTGTCGAGACGGCAGCCACTGCAGATCCAACCTTGAGCCCAGATCTGACCTCCGCGCTCGGTGGCCGAACTCCAGCCTCGGCTTAACATAACTTCGGGGCAAATTCTGACACCCCCGTCACGGCCATACTGCGGGTTGACCCCGCAAATTACCCGAACCTGGAATCAACCGATCTCTCGTCATTAAACGGGATACTAGATCGGATCCAAGCTCTGGGAATCGCCAATGGCCAGTCCTCGGTATACGATCAGATCGGGCTTAAAACCAACGACAGGAAAATTTATGCCCCCGCCACTACTCACTTGGTCGCCACTGTCGAAGGCCCCTCAGAGGCCTCACCCGTTACCTCCGAACCAAAAACGCATGAGGTGCAAGTTTCCGACCAGCAGGCTTCGCCTTCTGGCTCGGCAGCCGAATTCCGCTCCGGAGAGGGTTTAGAGCCAGAATCTGGCTCAACATGCAAGTCCTGATCCGCTCACCCACGCCCAGTCAATTATCCAGATCTCGACGCACCGGATTCCACGACAATCCAGGACGCGGCCCCCAAAACTCCGGACTCACACTCCGCTGGGATCAAGTTTTTTATCCTGCCCACCCCCCAAATTGAGTATTGTCCGGATAACACAGGACGTCCTGACATATGGGACCTGATGTACGTTAAGCAGCAGCCCGGAGAGACAGTCCGGCACTTCTGGGCCAGATTCCTTATCGTCAAAAATAAGATGACAGACGGCTGCGACAAGGACATTCTAGAGATCTTCCGACAGAACTGCAGAGACGAGGGCATCTTAAACGCCCTCGCCCGCCGCCACATCCAAAATTTCTCTGATTTATCGGATCTGGTGTCCAAATATTACGCCATGGAGTACGCTTGGCAGGCCTTGCTCCAGCAAATGGAGTCAACCTACACAGAGGAACTAAACCGAGCTTGGGCGAAACGCGCGCTCCCTCACCGGACACGCCAATACGAGCCGTCCGAGAAAAAGATGAAACCCCTAACGAGATCCAAAATGGTCCTTGACGGAATACTGGATAAACCATGCCCCATACACACCACAAATCCAACCCACAGCCTTCGAGCTTGCCGGGTGGTCAGGCAAGTCGCCAAGAGCGGCGAGATCATTCTCGGAGGCCCATACTCCACTAAAAGTCCAGTAATGCCCCTTGATGACGACGCCGAAATCTTAACAGTCTACGAGACTTACTCTTCGAAGAATCAGAGGAAGAGAGCCCTTCGAGAGTTCGCTCAAATTCACCACGTGGCAGAGACAGACTCCTGGACAGACACACCCATCACTTTTAGTGAACAAGACCAGCCGAGGTCCTGCCCTACCCGAGCCGCTGCCGCCCTTGTCCTTGATCCCATAGTGGATGGATTCCGACTCCAAAAGGTGTTGATGGACGGCGGTAGCAGGCTAAACCTCATTTACGAGGATACCTTGGATAAAATGCAATTTGACAGATCCCGCATAGAGCAAAGTCACACTACCTTTCGAGGGATCATCCCCGGAAAGGAGGCGCGTGCCAGTGGCCGCGTGACTCTTGATGTGGTCTTCAGAACTCCCGAGAACTACCGATCCGAAGAACTGCTTTTCCACATCATGCTCTTCCGCAGCGGCTATCATGCCTTACTAGGGCGCGATGCCTTTGCACGATTCCATGCTGTACCACATTACGGGTACATGAAGCTTAAAATGCCAGGGCCAAATGGTATAATCACGGTAATAAGTGATCCGGACAGAGCCCTGCGAGCCGAGAATAAAACGGCATCGCTCGCCCTCGAAGCATTGTCTGAAGCCCTCGCGGCCAAAGAATTAACCGTGCTCCGCTCAACGGTAGACAAGGACGACGTCATCCTTGATAAAAGGCAAAAATCCAGGTCCTTTAAAACAGCAGATGAAATCATCAAATTCCAAGTACACCCAACAGATCCCAACAAGACGGCGTCCATCGGAGCTCAGCTGGACCCCGCGGTCGATGAAGAATTGCGCCAATTTCTGCGTACAAACTGGGATATCTTCGCCTGGCACCCTTCAGACATGCCAGGGATCCCGCGTAGATTAGCCGAGCACAGCCTGAACATAATCAAAGGTTTCAAGCCAGTTAAACAGACTCTCCGTCGGTTTTCCGAACCCAAGCGTCAAGCTATGGGTGAGGAACTGGCCAAGTTGCTCGAAGCCGGATTCATCCGGGACATCAAACATCCTGAGTGGTTGGCCAACCTGGTCATGGTGCCGAAGAAGGATAAGTCCTGGCATTTGTGCATCGATTTCAAGGATTTGAACAAGGCCTGCCCTAAGGATCCTTTCCCCTTGTCCCGCATCGACCAGATCATCGACGCCACCGCCGGACACGACTCGCTGTGTTTCCTCGACGCTTACTCCGGATACCATCAAAACAAAATGAAAGAGTCCGACCAAGCGGCCACAGCATTCATCACCCCCTATGGACCATTCTGTTTCAACACAATGCCCTTCGGATTGAAGAACGCAGGGGCTACATACCAACGCATGATTCAAACATGTTTGGAAAAACAAATTGGCAAAATGGTCGAAGCATACGTGGACGACGTGGTCGTTAAGACCAAACACGTCAGTCAGCTGGTGGACAATCTCCGGCAAACCTTCGATAATCTTCGGATCTTCGATATACGGCTCAATCCGGAAAAGTGCGTTTTTGGAGTGCCGGCCGGTAAGCTGCTCGGGTTCATCGTTTCCCATAGACGAATAGAGGCCAACCCAGCGAAAATATGGGCACTGTCCGAGCTGGCGATCCCCACTGAGCTAAAGCACGTCCAGAAACTGGTCGGCTGCGTCGCAACCTTGAGCCGCTTCATCTCACGCCTCGGAGAAAAAGCCTTACCGATCTACAAATTGCTCAAACGGATGAAGAACTTCGACTGGACCAGCGAGGCGGCGGAAGCACTTGAGGAAACAAAAACTCTGCTGGCCAGCAACCCGATCTTAACAGCACCCAGCCCGGGTGAGCCAATGCTGCTATATATCTCGGCCACGAATCAGGTGGTCAGCGCGGTTCTCGTCGTCGAACGAGAGACAGAGGGTCACAAGCTCCAGGTGCAGAAACCTGTGTATTACGTATCCGAAGTGCTCACCCCGTGTAAAACGAGGTACCCGCACTATCAGAAGATCGCCTACGCAGTTTTCATGGCATCCCGCAAGCTCCGCCACTATTTTCAAGAGTGCTCGGTCACGGTTGCATCCGAAGTACCGCTCAACGACATAATTAACAATCGAGATGCTACCGGCCGCATAGCCAAATGGGCTATAGAACTCCTTCCCTTCGAAATCATATATCGACCGCGCCGAGCTATTAAATCTCAGGTTTGGCTGATTTCGTCGTGGAATGGACGGAAGCCGAACTCCCTAGGGAGTACAGTACATACTCACATTGTACGATGTACTTTGATGGCTCCAAAATGCTCGCCGGGCTGGGGGCTGGCGTGGTCCTCACATCACCCACTGGCGATAATATTCGGTACATACTCCAGATCATGTACACCAATTCCAACAACGCAGCCGAATACGAAGCTCTGCTGCATGGACTTCGGATTGCGGTGTCAATGGGCATACAGCGACTCGAGGTACGGGGAGATTCTAATCTCGCCATCTCTCAAGTCAACGGCGAATTCGACCTAAAAGACCCAAAAATGACAGCATACCGCAACGCCGTCCTGAAAATCTCCGCCCGCTTTGAAGGACTGGAGTTTCACCATATACCTCGTGACAGCAATCAAGCTGCGGATATCCTTGCTCGAATAGGCGCTAAGCGCGACCGCGTCCCCGAGAACACCTTTTTGGAATGACTTTTCAAGCCGTCCGTGGTGTGGCAGGAGGAAGCCCAGGGCTTGGAAACCAATACCTCAGGAGAGCTTGTCCCTCCGCCTATTGAACCAGATAATGGAATTATCGGGGGCTCGGCCATCGAAATGACATCTTTAGCTCACGAAGTCATGGCGGTAATCGCGCCATGGACCGAGCCCTTCCTCGCATACCTCCTCCGCCAAGAATTACCGGCTGACCAGACTGAGGCCAGGCGTATCATTCGACGATCTAAAGCCTATAAAGTCCACGAAGGAGAGCTATATAAGAAAAGCACTACTGGCGTCCTCCAGAGATGTATATCCGAAGAGGAGGGAAGGCAGCTTCTGGCCGAGATTCACGCTAGCATGGGTGGTCACCACGCGGCAGCTCGGGCCCTGGTCAGCAAGGCTTTCCGAGCAGGGTTCTTTGGCCACTGCCCGAACAGACGCCCAGACATTGGTCCAACATTGCGTTGGATGCTAGCTCTTTGCAAATCAGAGTCATATGCCCCCCACGGCCCTTCGGACGATCCCAATTACTTGGCCTTTCGCGTTCTGGGGGCTGGACATGGTTGGACCACTTAAAGGGGGGGACCAGGAACAAAAAATATCTACTCGTCATGGTAGATAAATTCACTAAATGGATTGAGTCAAAGCCGGTAACTTCGGCCAAGTCTAAGCCGGTCATCGATTTTATATCTGGCGTCGTACACCGTTATGGTGTCCCCCATAGCATAATAATGGATAATGGATCCAATTTTATTGCCGAGGAGGTTAAAGACTGGTGTGCTAATTTAGGCATTAAGCTCGATTATGCCTCGGTATATCACCCACAGTCCAATGGATAGGTCGAGCGAGCTAATGGACTGATCTTGAGTGGCATCAAGCCCCGTTTGGTCCGATCCTTAAAAGAATCCAGCTGCCATTGGGTTGAGGAGCTCGACTCCGTATTGTGGGGATTGCGCACCACTCGTAATCGCTCCACGGGCTATACACCGTTCTTCATGGTGTATGGGGCAGAGGCCGTCCTCCCCAGCGATCTTATTCATGACGCACCTCGCGTGTGCATGTATGAAGAAAGGGAGGCCGAGTTGGATCGGCAGGATGACCCGGACGCCCTAGAGGGCGAGCGCGACATAGCTCGGGTTCGTTCTGCTTTTTATTAGCAGCAGGCCAGACGTTATCAAAGCAGGGAAGTACGGGCCAAGGCCTACAACGTCGGTGACCTAGTCCTGCGCCTCCCGGAGAAGCAGAAGCACAAGCTGTCGCCCAAGTGGGAAGGGCCCTTCATAATCGACCAAGTCCTCACGGGCGGGGCGTACCGCCTCCGTGACCCAACGGACGATCGCCTCGAACCAAACCCATGGAATGCAGCTCGGCTACGACGTTTCTACGGCTAGTCCCGCAAACTTACCTTGTTCGATTTATCCTTTTAGGATCTTTATCTTTCTAGTCAATAGTCTCTCCCGGGTTGTGTTCGGAACTGCCGAATTACGTTAAGTTCTTCTTCGGCAAACATCTTTGAATGTACCACACTTTGTTACCTGGGGGCTTCTTTTACGAAGCTCGTCAAATTTCATTTATGCAATCATCCATTTTTTACGTGTTTGCAACCTTCCTGTGTCGTTCTAAAGCCACTATATGCATCAATTTGACTTAAGATTTGGCCAAGCTGGGTTGCTTCGCTCCTGTGTTTACCCCCTACGTTCCCGATTGTTCGGCTAGGGAGTAAAGGGAGCACCTCTGTGATTGATACGTCCGGATTACCCGGGTGCGTACCTCAGACGGGTGAAGCCGAAAGCTAGCATTCTTAACGAATACAATTGGTCGGCCGCGGGGGAAGTGAAAATAATTGGTAACTACCACCAAAATTTCCGGGGGTATTTTCCCGAAGTAACCATCCCCGCTTACCTTGGGTATTCGGTTATACATCCACGGTTCGACGGGGTAACCTGATGAAAGGGACCCATCGAGGACCTATTTTCGTTGGAAGATGTTTCTTACGTTATACAGTAATATAACATAACTCCCTGAGCACGTTTTTGTCTGTTTGCACCAAATGGCCGGATTGCCTGGTTCTCCGAATTATTTTTCCGATATCCTCGGATCACATAGTAGGAAACACTCCTCGGCCTTTGGTCGAGGAGGCAGAAGCCGATGGCTGGTTAAGACAACGTTTTAGCACGGTTTGGAGACTATTTGATGTAAAGTACATAGATACATAGAATCAGACTGTTACATCTTGATCAAGACCATCTATTATGGTCTCCAGAGCACAATCTGCTTGGGACAGCCGAGTTGCGGGCATAACCTGGTCATACACCAGATGCACGGGCACTTCCTGCCCATCTGGCCCTACCGGCCCAACTCTCGCTAGATGCTCCGGTTCCAGCTTGGTGAAGCGGGTCTTGATCATCGCCCACGCTTCTCGTGCTCCCTCACGACAAGATGACATCTTCCATAACTCAAAGTGGCGCCGAGCTCCTTTGAAGCGATTCGCGAGTTCGGCCATCCCTTCCGGAGCCACTTCGCCAGGCCACGGTACTTTGAACATGCTTTTCATGGCTCTTCGGGCCCGCTCATGTACAGCGGATAGCTCCTTCAGCAGGTCCCGCCCGAAGGAACCGGCTTCCTCTTCAGGACGCCCGGTCAGCAGAACTACAATGAGACATGGCGTTGTTCATATTGCTGCCTAATACGTTCAGTTAATCGAACGGACAAATCAGATTGCACTTACCGAACATGCCCGCTTTCAGTCTCTGGTTCTCCTCTTGGGTTACAGTCAGTTGAGCTTTCAAGCTTTTGATTTCTTGGACCTGTTGTTTGCCTTCCGCCTTAAGCTTATCCCTCTCCTCATGACTTCGGGACAGCACCTGGTAGCCAGCCTCTTGCTGTGACTCCGCATATCTTTGAGCTTTCCTGGCCATATCCAGGTCCTTCTGTAGTTGATTTATCGACTCGACTGCTATGGAATCATTTTTCCTTAGTGGAGGTGTTCCACCACATTTTCTCTTTAATGAACTTTCGGTTCGGCACTTACCATGTGCCTCTCTGGTGAATTTCTTCACCCCCTCTAGCTCGGCTTTCACAGACTCTAACTCTGTTTGCGCCAGCTTGAGGTCCTCGGACAGCTTTTTGTTTTGCTCCCGAACAGTCTGCACAATAGCAGGGCAGCATGGATATCAGACCCTTAACTCGGCCATCCCGCCCAAATTAAGGCTCGGGGGCTACTGGGTTAGATACAAGTTGTCAAAACTATTACTATACCTGCACATTCGTAGACATGAACCTCACTGCGCCTTCAAGTCCCGTTCGGGCAGCGCCGAGGTACGCATCTATCGAGCTAAGAGCATTGAACTCCTGATTAGACAACGCGGAGTGCCGAAGTGACGCCTTGCGTCGCCGATGATTCATCACACTTTCAACTTCGGAATTAGTGACCGAGACGCCTCCCGAGTCCTCGGGATTTTGGTCCTCCGCAGGGGCGCCCGGAGTAACTCCAGTTACAGCTGGCGACCTCGGGTTTGAGTCACCCCTTGGCACCTCTTCAACATCCTCGGCCGCAGGTGGTTCCACACATCGTCTACCGAACACCATGGAGCAAATTATTGGCATATATGGTGGATGTTGAAGATAGAGGCCATAACAGTACGGTGAATGCATTACCTCTTCGGGCGGGGCGCGGATGATGTAGCTCCCGTTGGGGCCGCGCGTGGGGTCACCCCACGACTACTTGTCGTCGGGGCCGCTGGTGCCGCTCTTGCGGCTGTTCGGCGCGTCGTGCGGCGGCCCTTGGGAGTAGGTGTCAGTGTGTTCGGGCCTGCAGCGGCTTAGCGTTTCTTTCGAGAGGAAGCCCGTTGGCCACTTACCGCGGAGGAGGGAAGTGCCCCGGGATGATCGGCCAATAGGGCCACCTTGGAGCCATCGAGGCTCTCCTAGTAGAAGACCCCGTCCTCAAAATTAATCGATGTTTCAGGGTCGTCATGGAACCCAGGATCGTCATCGCGAGAGTAATTCTCCGGTTGAGGAGCCGGGCAACTCACCATCTCGATCCATTGCCTCCAACTCTGTTTGGACAAGGTGAAGATCCGATTATGAAAAATCTGGAGTGATATCCGAACTATAAAGAGTGGTCGAACTCACCATTTCGATGGTCTCATACATCGAGAAGCCTTTCTTGAGCTTTAGCCGAGCGAACTCTTGCTCTTCCCCCTTGAACAAATCGGCTAGTATGGCGGCTATCGCCGCCTGGTTGGCGGGCCCCTTCTTGGTGTACCGGGCTGCGTCGTCCTCCCCATTGTAGTTCCATAGCGGATGAATTCTCTGTTGGAGAGGCTGGACACATCGAGGGATGGCTATTGCCATCACGTCAACAATGGTTAGTCCGTTATGGGCTAACCACCTCACTTGAGCAGCCATTCGAGCTACTTCGGCACTTTCTCTTGGGAAGGACTCTTCGGGCGCCAGTTGAACCGCTTCGTTGGAGAAGCCAATGAAAATTCCGGTAGACCCCTTCGAACTGGATCGAATAAAGGGACGTCTTCGATATAAAACCATTCCGAAGTCCACTCTTCGGCATCCTTCTTCGGAGTCCCAATGAGGTATCCGGTCCCGGCGATGCGCCATACCTCGGCTCCGCCGACCTCGTAGATAACCCCTTCCCGGGTGCGGGGGACTAGGTAGAAGAATTTCCTCCACAACTTGAAGTGCGCCTCGCAGCCCAGGAACATCTCGCATAAAGCGACGAAGCCCGAAATATGGAGGATCGATCCGGGGGTAAGGTGGTGGAGCTGAATCCCGTAGAACTCTAGTAAACCCCTCAAGAAGGGATGGATGGGAAAATCCAGGCCTCACAGAACGAAGGGCACGAAACAAACCCTCTCCTCCCCGTGAGGGGAAGGAAAATTCCCCGCAAGGGCCATTCCGTCTGTGGAAGTTAATCCGGGGCGGGTGGATGTGAGATCTGAAGCGGGCAGATACCCCTGCACCTCAAGCCTACGTAGTCGCATGCAAGATACGGAGCAACTTGCCCAATCACCTTGATGGGGGCCATGAGGACGTGAAGAAGAGCCTGGGACGCTCGCCATTGTTTGTTGACTATGGCTTTGCGGGGATGTGGAGAAGAATGGCAGGGGGTGGGAAGCGTTAACCTCCACGCCCTTGGCTTATTAAAGGGGCATTATCTCCCCCAGGGAGGGACATTTTCGTAAAAACCCATCGGGCCACTCGCATTCCGTGGGTGCGCAGAGATCGAGGGTCGTCATTTACTTCTAAGCAAAGAAAAGCGGTATGGCGGGTCCCACAGGGCCTCTCTGAGGATACCTCGGTAACTGATCTATTGGTGGCCGAATTATTGTTAATTTGAATACAGGCAACGGGAGGAACTCGCCACCCAAGACGAAGACCTTTGAAGCATGAAGCTGCTGAAGACCGTAAACCTCGGCATTGGAGGCTAGTTCGGGGGCTACTGAGGGTGTCCCGGACTAGGGGGTACTCGGGCTGCCGGCCAATCTCTCGTAGGCCGGGCTGGTGGGCCGCCCTCTACACGTCGATGGAAGGCCGGATTGTGGACGACCCCGTGCATCAGAAGGAAACCTCCGAAGACTTGATGTCTCCTCCAAGAAACAGTTGGCATAATCTGCATGTTTGTCCCCTGATGGTAACCGACCATGTGTAACCCTAGGACCTCCTGGTGTCTATATAAACCAGAAGGCCTAGTCCGTAGAAGGGGAGATATCATTACCTAGGGTTTAGCCCCATCGATCTCGAGGTAGATCAACTCTGTAACCTTCATACAATCACATCAATACAATCAAGCAGGACGTAGGATATTACCTCCTTGAGAGGGCCCGAACCTGGGTAAATCGCTGTCTCTACGTTCCCTGTTACCATCGACTCCTTGACCCATAGTTCGGATCCCCTACCTGAGATCTGCCGGTTTTGGTACCGACACTTACCTCGAAGCTCTTGATCATATACCTGAAGAAATACACTTGAGAAAACAGGGTCAGATAACACAAGATAACTTCTCCAAGAAAAGACACAAGATCAACAAGAAACCAAGGTTGGGATGACATGTAGAAGAGAGTATCACTGAGTGAATACTTCTGATAGAAGCAGACATGTCCCCAAAAGAAAGATCAAATAGAATTAGTTAACTCTCCCTAAAAGAACTTTCTCTTCCCCTGAATCTAGCATTGGATATTGGGAGTAGGTAGGGTGAGAAAACTAGAGCAAATTGAAAACAGATCATGTTTCTCCCCTCTTAGAAACATGTAGCATTCTCTCCTCTTGTAAAATGCATCTCTCTCCCCTAGGATATACCTTTTGTCATGGAAGAGGTTGTGGGAAGCTTTGATGTGCATCTCTCTCCCCCTTTGACATCAATTTCCAAGAAGGGATGACTTCAAGGTTATTGGTCCAGTGGGTATGGTCCTTGAGAAACACAACTACCCATGAAATAGTTCCAGATGCAAGCATAGGGAAAGAATCATTGAGTGGAGCTGGAGTAGAAAACATAGGAAATACTTGACAGAAAATTCCTTTGAGCAATAAAGTCGGTGACTCCGAGTTGGAATAATTCGGTGTGACCGAGTTTAGTGCAAATGAAATTTTTTGTCAACTCAGCTCACTAGGCAAGAGGCTCTCACAGAGATTTGCAATGAATTTACTAGAAACTAGCTAAAGAAAAAGAACACAGAAGAGAAAGAACTAAAGAAACATCTAGATGAAGTTTTTTTTGAAAAAGAAAACAAGAAACACACAAACAAAGAAGGAGAAACACAAGACAACTTCATCTAGAGGGGTCGGCGACTAGGTCACCTATGTTAGAGTATATTGACTTAGGAGTCAAGTGAGAACACTTGATCCTAGGTCATACTCATCGTTAAGCTCAAAATGGGGTTGCCATTTTTCGTTTAAGCATTTCAATGTATTCACATCTTGTTGAGTTACTTTAGCTCATGACTTTGAGTAAAGCTTCTCTAAGATGTGAGAACTTACATTGGGGTTTTGGTGGTGATGTCCATCATGTAGTTGAACTTGAAGTGGATGCCCATGGAGTGAAGTTGGGAGCAATCTTATCATTTGTAGTTCATCTTCCTAAATGGGTTAGATTTGCAAGGAACAACATTTGTATCCAAAATGACATGAATGAAGTATAGAATCAAATGTTGCCAAAGGATATGTTTGAGTTGTCTTGTTCCTTGGCACACCAAAGATTTTAGATACTTGGTCCAATTTTCTTGCTCAAGATGGGAGTTTGTGAGCAACCTTATGGAATGATGTTCATCCAAGTTCCTAAAAGGTTAGATACAATACAAGGGAGCAAAGTGTCCAAGATATAAAATGATCATGGAACTATCAAAGATTAGTTAAGAAAGCTCATGCCCTTGCATGCATCCAAGTGAGTTTCTAGTTCACATTTGAGGCATCAATGATGTTCAACTCACTCCTCAAGTGACAAAATACCTTCTCATCAAGAGGTTTAGTGAAGATATCCGCCAATTGTTTGTCGGTACAAACATGCTTAAGGTCAATGTCACCTTTAGCAACATGATCTCGAATGAAATGGTGACAAACCTCAATATGCTTAGTTCGAGAATGTTGCACGGGATTGTGTGCAATCTAAATAGCACTCTCATTGTCACATAGTAATGGAACATGTCTCACATGCACACCATAGTCTTTGAAAGTTTGTTTCATCCATAACAATTGAGCACAACAAGATCTGGCAGCAATGTATTCCGCTTCGGTGGTGGATAGAGATACTGAGTTTTGTTTCTTGGATGACCAAGACACAAGAGATCTACCAAGAAATTGACATGTACCCGAAGTGAATTTTCTGTCAACCTTGTCTCTAGCATAGTACGAATCGGAATAGCCAACAAGATTGAAAGAAGATCCTTTGGGATACCAAATGCCAAAAATTGGTGTATGCAACAAGTACCTCACAATTCTTTTCACGGCCTTAAGATGACACTCTTTTGGTGCCGCTTGGTATCGTGCACACATGCACACACTTAGCATAATGTCGGGACGGGAGGCACATAGATATAGCAATGAACCAATCATAGATCGATAAACCTTTTTATCAACTGGTTTCCCATCCTTAGTCAAGTCAAGATGTCCACTCGTGGGCATGGGGGTTTTCATACCTTTGCTTTCTTGCATGTTGAACTTCTTGAATAAGTCCTTAGTATACTTTGTTTGAGAAACAAAGGTACCCTCCTTAGTTTGCTTGATTTGCAAACCAAGAAAGAATTTGAGTTCACACATCATAGACATCTCATACTTTTCCGACATCAACCTTCCAAACTTTTCACTAAAAGAGGGATTAGTAGATCCAAAGATAATATCATCAACATATATTTGGCATACAAATAGTTCTCCATTAACCCTCTTAGTGAACAAAGTTGAATCAATTTTCCCAATTTCGAAACCCTTCAAGAAGAAAGTTTGTCAAGCATTTGTACCAAGCTCTAGGGGCTTGTTTGAGACCATAAAGAGCTTTACGAAGTTTATAAACGTGGTTAGGTTTCTTGGGATTAACAAAGCCGGGAGGTTGTTTAACATAGACTTCCTCCTCAATGTCACCATTTAAGAAAGCACTTTTAATATCCATTTGGTAAAGAGTAATATCATGGTGATTGGCATAAGCAAGTAAAATGCGAATGGACTCAAGTCTAGCAACGGGGGCATAGGTCTCACCATAGTCCATACCTTCGACTTGTGTGTAACCTTGTGCTACGAGATGAGCCTTGTTATGTATAACTTGTCCATCTTCATCTTCCTTATTCCGAAACACCCATTTGGTTCCAATGACGTTTTGCTCATCCTTAGGCTTCTCAACCAACGTCCAAACTTGTTTCCTCTCGAAGTTGTGCAGCTCCTCATGCATAGCATTTACCCAATCCGGGTCTTCGAGAGCTTCTTCTACCTTCAAAGGTTCAATACTAGAGATGAATGAGTAATGCTCACAAAAGTTAGCTAAACGAGATTAAGAGCGAGTGATTCTCCCGGATTTGATGTCGCCAAGAATTTGTTCGACGGGATGGTTCTTGTCAATTCTTGCTCTAACTCGAGGTAGCTTTTGCTTGGGTTGTGGTCAGGCTTCTTCATCATCATCATCATCATTGTCTTCCTCATCGTTGTTGTTGTCGTTATTCCCATGTGGAGGTGGAGAAGGAGGTTGATGTGGATCATCTTGTTGCACTTCCTCATTCCCTTCGTATTGACGTGTTCTACTTGTGGATGCCTCCATATCAACTTGTGGTTCACCTTGATGTGAAGTTGGGGCTTCCACTTGAAAGGACGAAGTACTCTCCTTCACCTCCATGGGACGAATCTTGCCAATAGACAAGTCTTGGATTGCTTCCGATGGTTCTTGATATCCTACATCAATTGGCAATTGCTCGACTTGTGAGCCGTTAGTCTCATCAAACTTCACATCTACCGTCTCTTCAACTTTTCGAGTGAAGTTGTTGTAGATACGATAAGTGTGAGAGTTCGATCCGTAACCGAGTAGGAAACCTTCATGAGATTTAGGTACAGATTTTGAACGATGATGCTTGTCAATAATGTAACATTTTGAGCCAAATACTCGGAAGTATTCAACTTGTGGTTTGTTACCGGTGAGTAGCTCATATGTCGTTTTACCAAGAAGCTTGTGAAGGTAAAGTCGATTTGTAGCATGACAAGCCGTCTCAACCGCTTCCACCCAAAAATATTTTGGCGTCTTGTATTCATCTAGCATTGTCCTTGCCATCTCGATAAGAGTCCGGTTCTTCCTCTCAACAACTCCATTTTGTTGAGGTGTGTACGTAGCCGAGAACTCATGTGAAATCCCCTCTTCGTCAATAAAGGTATCCACATTGGCGTTCTTGAACTCCATTCCATTGTCGCTCCGAACCTTCTTGATCTTCACTTCAAATTGGTTTTGGGCCTTCCTAGCAAAGTTCTTGAAGATCTTTTGTACCTATGATTTGTCATCGAGAAAGAACACCCACGTAAATCTGGAAAAATCATCAACAATGACCAAACCGAAAGAGTTACCACCAAGACTTTTATAGGCATTGGGACCAAAAAGATCCAATTGAAGCAGCTCGAGTGGTCTCCTTTTGGTCATGATGTTCTTCACGGGATGGCTTCCTCCAACTTGTTTTCCTGCTTGGCAAGCACTACAAAGTCTATCCTTGTTAAAGATAACATCTTTCACACCAAGAATATGATCCCCCTTAACAAGTTTATCAAGATTACGCATGCCAACATGTCCAAGCCTTCTATGCCATAACCAACCCTTAGAAGATTTAACAATTTAACATATACGAGGTTGAGCTCTCTTAGTGAAATCAACAATGTATAGATCACCTCTACGAATGCCAGTAAAGACCATATTAGGATTATCTCGACGAAACACTTGGCAATCTACTTCGGTAAGTAGAACATTAAAACCAAAATCGGCTAGTCTAGATACGGAAAGAAGATTGTAACCAAGGGATTCAACAAGCATAACATTTTTAATGGAGCTATCATTGGATATGGCCACCTTACCAAGGCCAAGTACCTTACCCTTGGAGTTATCTCCAAAAGTCACATACTTGCGTGGACCATCATTTTTTGCAAGCTCACGAAACATGTCTCTATCTCCGGTCATGTGATCGGTGCATCCACTATCAAGAATCCACTATTTTCCTACGGCCATGTAATCTCAAAGATTTGCCATGAGACTAAGATTCCTCATAGTCTTCTCATATTCGATGTCGAATTCCACGTCCTCATCATAATAGCCATGTTCAACATCATCATCATCGACATGTATGTGATCATCACCTAGGGCAATGAATTCATTAGTTTCATGATCATGACAATGTTCAAGTTTGTGAATTCTAATGGCTTCCATGATAATGTTACTAATGGTTGTAACATCTCCTTAAGCATGCATAAGATCACGAAGCTCAAATAAGCGATTATCAAAGTTAGGATCACTAGGCTTCATCTTGTGAAAAGCAATAGTCTTGTGAAGAATCTCATCAAGATTCTTTAAAGAGTAGTTGGGATATCACTTTTCCAAGTCTTTCCATAGAGTATAGGCACACTCAAAGTTTTCATTACAACCGAGCACAATTTTAGGTAATCCTCTAATGATAAGATTGATAGTTCTAAGATTACGAAGCATGTCAATCTCTTCCTCCTGAGTGGGGTGCCAGGGGTCAATGGGAGGTACATACGGACTATGAATATACTTGCTCAAGTTAAATTCATCAAAGATATCAAGAATCTCACCCTTCCAAAAGTGATAATACTCTCCATTGAGAATAGGCACTCTACATCTAAGACTCCCCAAAGTGGACACATCCATCTTCCTCCAATGGTGATTAAACCAAAGCAATGGAGACCAAAGCTCTGATACCAATTGTAGGGTCGAGAAGATAGGTCTAGAGGGGGGGTGAATAGACTCTTAACCAACCAAAGGTGCAGTTTTTAAGTTCACTTGGAATTTAGGTAGATTTTAGCACTAGTTAAGATATCAACAAGATTTCCTACACGTGCATATCTAGAGATAGAGCAGCGGAAAATAGTAAAGCATGCAATTGTGTGGAAAGTAATGGGGTAGAGAAAAGAAGATCAAACACAATGAAGACACGGTGGTTTTTGACGTGGTTCCGATAGGTGGTGCTATAGTACGTCCACGTTGATGGAGACTTCAACCCACGAAGGGTAACGGTTGCGCGAGTCCACGGAGGGCTCCACCCATGAAGGATCCACGAAGAAGCAACCTTGCCTATTCCACCATGGCTTCCATCCACGAAGGACTAGCCTCACTCAGGGTAGATCTTCACGAAGTAGGCGATCTCCTTGCCCTTACAAACTCCTTGGTTCAACTCCGCGTGATCTTGGAGGCTCCCAAGTGACACCTAACCAATCTAGGAGACACCACTCTCCAAAAGGTAATAGATGGTGTGTTGATGATGAACTCCTTGCTCTTGTGCTTCAAATGATAGTCTCCTCAACACTCAATCTCTATCTCACAGATTTGGCTTGGGTAGGAGAAGGATTGGAGTGGAAAGCAACTTGAAGAGGCTAGAAATCAAGGTTCAAATGGTTGGATTGGAATCTCTTGATCTCAACACATGAGTAGGTGGTTCTCTCTTAGAAAATGTATGGTGGAAGTGTAGGCACGTTCTGATGGCTCTCTTAGAGAGTAAGTGGTGGTGGAGGGGTATAAATAGCCTTCACCAAAAATCCAACCGTTACACACTTTTGACCCAAATTAGTGAGACCGACTGTAAACTCGGTGAGACCGATTAGTGTAAAAGATGTGAACTTTAGGCTTTTCGGTGGGACAGAAGTGGAATAACTCGGTGGGACCAAAGTGCAAAGGCTAGGGCAGAACCCAGTTTCAGAAATTCCAATTATTTCAACTCGGTGATTCCGAAGTGAAATAATCTCATCACAGAAACTTGGCAAGGCCAACTCGGTGGGACCGAGATCCTTTTCGGTCAAACCGAATTGCTAGGGTTTGGCAGTGACAATGTGAAGTGGTAATCTCGGTGGGTCCGGATGGGATAGCTTCAATGGGACCAAGATAGACTTTTAGGATTTGGACAGATGTGTTTATGAGAAAGTGGCTGAGGGCTCTTGGAGCAATACCACTAAGCACTTTGAGCAAAATGAATCATGATCAAGACCTCATCCCCTTTTAATAGTATTGGCTTTCCTAAGGGACTCAATGTGATCTTGGATCACTAAACTGAAAATGTGGAGTCTTGGAGTTGCCAATCTTGTCCTTGACATTTTGAAGGGATCCACATCTTTTTGTCCTTGCCATGCCATTGTTGAACTTATCTGAAATATACTAGATGAAAGTATTAGTCCAACAACATGTATGTTGATATTGATTACCAAAACCACCAAGGGAGCAAATGTGCTTTCAGCAGGACAGCAGTTGTCCGTTCCGCGACGGCCGCCTTAGCCCTGATGGAGGCCGCCCACGCCCGGCTCCTGGCGGTCACCGCACAAATCGCACGAAGCTTCTTCGACAATGGTCGGCAACCCATGGCCGAAGAGTTGGCAATCGTCGAAAGCGTTCGAGCAGCCGTCCGTTCGTTCGCGGCATACCATGCCGCGATGGAGCCCGTCCAAGCCCAGACCGCTTTCGCCCACGCCCAGCTCGTGGCGGCCTTTTCCAAAGAGATGGCGGATACGGATGGTGAGATGCTTGCCAAGTATGGTGCGATGGATGCCATGGAGACCCTTCCCCAGGAGATCGTCGAGCGCGAGCTGGACATGGAGGAGGCGGCGGAGATCGATGAGCGCCAGGCGGAGTAGTAGTCTTTGTTTAGAGCACTGGTCAGCTAGCTCTGTTTAATTGCTGAACTTGCTCGATTAAGAAGTGTGGGTGTGCTATAGGCTCTTTTTTGTACCCAAATTATGCAATGACGTGGATGACCACTGTAACCAGGGGAATTCAAACCAAAATGTGCACGTTCAAACTCATCACACACGGGGTAAGCCATATGAATCGTTTGTGATGTTTAGATATCGTACACAGTGCTGAATAAGGGACCGTGTCTGATGACACTTTGCACGCCAGTTTTGCATTGCACAGAGCGAAAAATTTCGGCATTCGTGGAAATATCTACCTCCCATGCCTCTCTTCTCTTTACCAAAAGCCACATTTCCCCTATTTCCGCCTTCCATTCCAAGTTCAAACCTCCACTGCTTGCTTGCAGCGCCGCCGCCTCACCGGCGACGCTCCTTCCTGCTGCTCGGCCTCGTCGATCTAGTCAGGTAATCCACACCCGACCCCCATCCTCCACCTCCTTCTACATCCCACATGCCCCGACCGCCGGCACGACACCTTCCACCCAAATCACCGACCCATCCTCCAAATAAGCGCCGCCCTAAGCCATGGTGCACGCAGTATAGCCAGGAGCTCAAGGAGCATTTGGCAGCGGAAAAGCAAATCGCGGCCGCACGCGCGGATGAGGTCGCGATGGCTGCTATGCGTGCCGACCCCCAGATCTTGGAGGAGCACCTCGCCGTCGAGGCCACCGTCGACGCCTCATGCGCGGATGTCGTCGTGCGGTTGGCTACTTTAAACAATAGTTCGTGGCATTTTCTCAAGGCCACCGTCGGTGCCTTCAACGAAGACTACAAGGTGTTATCTCAGCGTGCCCATGCTTACCTCAATTCCAGAGCCAGTAGGTTGGTGCCCGGAGTGGCTCAGGTGACTTGCCACTACGAGGAGGGTACCCCCGATGTGGAGGCCTCACCCTCTTCCAAGTCTAAGGAGCCCATCATCATCGATATCTCCTACGATGAGTAGATTGTCTTTTTAGCTCACTATAAGGACCTATGTTCAGCTAGGTAGCTACGCCGGTTAAGCATGTTTGGTTTACCTGTTGCATGTGCTGCTCCTGCCTTTCCTTTACAAATTCTAGTGAATTGTCCTATATATTGTTACTATGCAATCTGATCCTCTAGTATATATGTTCTATATATTATGCAATGTGGTGCTCAGTTAACTGTTTGGTTAATTTGTTGTCATGTTCAGTTAACTGTTTGGTTCAATTCTGCAATGTGATGCTCAATTCTTGTGGGTGCAATTTTGTATTCTCTTTCATGTGAGAAATAAATCAAATTTGGCTGTACAAAATACATGAGAAACAAATACAAGTGCTATATTTCCAAATTGTTAAGCATACTAGGTTTGGTTAACTGTCTGATCTGCTAGTATGTTCTATTGTGCAATGTGGTGCTCAGTTAACTGTTTGGTTCATTTTTTATGGTGCTTAGTTAACTGTTTGTTCAATTCTGCAATGTGATGTTTGTGGGTACAATTTGTATTGTTATGCATGTGAGAAATAAATCGAATTTGGCCATACTAAATACATGAGAAACATATATAATTGCTATATTTCCTAGTTCTTAAGCATGCTTGGTTTGGATAAATGGCTTTCCCATCTGGCTTGAATTAATCTGCTGAATCTGCAATGTGTTTATTTTTCATCAACATATTTTACAGATAGTATGACAACCCTCACTTAACCTGACCAATAACTACCTTATATGTGTTGCAGGGAAACAATGGGAGGCACTGAGGTTTACCATCGAGGTTCGCACATGCATGGTCCTTTGTCTAATAGCACATTATTGTACAATTGCTGGAACCATTCTAGTATTTAGGTTTTTAACAATTTGGTCTTGCACATGTACGTCCTGCTGTCAGAGGTTTTAACCCACTGTTCGACCCATTTTGCATATGGGGAAATGAGATGTCCATGAATATCAGTCAAGTCAAGAAACTCAGAAAGATTGTTAGGATAAAGAAACTAGTGACGAAAAACAACAAGATCTTTGTCTGCACAATGAAGAAGACATCAGTGAACTACAGGATGGTACTAACTCTTATACCTTTTGTTTTGCATGAGTTGTGGTGTGGGAGGGAGGGATAGCTCCTTTTCATGTTGCAGCGCTAGCTATCTAGTTGCAGTGTGTTACTAGGTGCTTGTAAAAAGACTTTGTGATTTCAGTTAAATGAAATCGGAGAGAGAGCTCTCCTTTTCAAAAAAAACTCGTATACTTTGCGCCATTTCAAAATATAGAGAAGATATTTATGCATATCTTTGTTTTCAGGCCTTTCCAAAGTAGTTCATAGATGATTACCTCTCAAACCACCTGTATGGTCAAGAGGAGAGGATGGGCGGTCAATCATCCACAGGCACTAGCCTAAAGTTGCAAGGACCTTCAACATCATTGAAGGCTCAATATTCGCCTTCCGCTTCAGCAGTTTTCTAGATGAGATTCATCTGTCTATCTACCGTCTATGATGCTAATTTCCAAAGGTTTTAGATGTTGCATGTGAAACTTGGTTCTGTTGTGTAATGGGGTAGCTAGCTATATGCCTATATGGTGTAAGTGAGTGCTGAAGCTATATGTTGTTGTACTCTGATGTATTTCAATTATGAAATCCTGGTTCCGTAATACGAAAATGAAATATATTGTGTGTTTAATATGAAATGTCAATTTGATTACTAAGTGGATTAATAATAATAGGCCAATTAGCCTGCTTATTGGGTTTTTCTAGTGCAAACGGTTATTGAGACAACACCGTGGGTGATGATCTCAGACAACCCACACAGTTTCTAGGAAGTAAACGTGTTGGATCAATGAACAATCACACACGACTTCCTCTGGACAACTGTTTGCGTTAGGCCACCTTGCACAAACATTTTCCACATAAAAAGTGTCTGTGATGGATAGCCTATGCCACACAGTTTCTTCTAGGCACTGTGTGTGATGCATTCAATAACACAAACGATAAAATTATTACTATCGTCTGCAATGGCAACGCTATCACAGACGATGTGATGCAGAAAATTGTGTGTGATGTACGCACGAACGGAAATGTTTGTCTGGGATTCATAGTGTGTGATGTATATACGAACGGAAACGTTTGTCTGGGATTCATTGTGTGGGATGTATATATGAACGGAAACGTTTGTCTTGGATTCACTATGTGGGATGTACATACGAACGGAAATGATTGGGCCAGTATAATTGTCTGCGATGGCTCGCCCGATCGCACACGAGCTCTTTTTGCCCCGCGTGTGTGACCGGAGGCCCTATCGCCAATGGTTTCTAGGTCGTGTGGGAAGGACCCCCCCCCCCATCGCACACACTGGCAAGGCGATGGTTTAAAACTCTGTCGCGGAAAGGGGGTAAAAACCGTTTGTATAGCAGGTCGCTGCACTAGTGAATCAGGAGATGATTGTACGTGGAGAGGATGATAGTAGGGACCCACCAGGGTCATGGCAGTACGCAAGCAAGTGACTCCTTGTTACAAGCCAAAATAAATGCTTCCTCCTAATGGTTTCCTGACATCTGGGTCCCACCCCATTGTCAACGTATAGTCAATAAACGAGAGAATTACACAACGAGCGGCAGACACCAGGGACCCAACAGCTCGCCCTGTTGTTTTCTATTTTTCAGATGGAGCAAGGTATCAACTGGGCTGTGCGGGGGATGTACCCCGTCTAGCCCAGGCTTTTATTTTCTGTTTACCACATGACCAGCCCAGTTGTTTTTTTTCTTTCTGAAAATGGCTAGCCCAGTTCTATTTTTTTGCAGAATACCCAACCGAGGCCTACTTGCTTTTCTCAGCCCTGCTGGGCTGCAAATCTTTCAAGACAAGGAGGGATATATTCATAGCTTGCCCAGAAAATGGGCTATAAGTAGTAAGAAATGGGCTGTAAATTTTAAAAACAACACAGCAAACCGGCAATTAGTTTCAAATTACGGTTTTTTTAGGATTTCTAGATTTTAAATTTCATTGATTTTTTTGCGGGAAAATTTTGTTGGATTTTTAATTAATATAAATTTATTTTTCAAATTAGTTAGAATCTGACTCGAAATTTTGGGATTAAAAACAGTTCGGACCCCACCGAAATATGCAAAATTTCGTTGAATTTTTTAACCGTGGCGAGAATATGGGCTGTAATGCTAACAAAAAGAATATGGGCTTCAAAAATCCTTAAGAATTAGCAAATGGGCTGTAAATTATTAAAAATAATGGCAAATGGGATGTATGCTGTTTGCCATAGATTTGGAGACTGACTTGTGGGCCTACTATGTTGACACGTACGCAGGGCTTTGTGAACTTAGTCAACAAACGATTCTAGCGGTAGTGACCGTTGGATAACATCCAACGGCCGTGCTGCTTCTTCAATCTCTGATTTTCTTGCTCCAGCCACCCAAACCAGTGTCGGCGGGACCGCCTGCTCCCGCCTCCCGTGGCCGGCTGTGCTGCCGCGCAGGCCTCACCGCCTCCTCCTACTCCCACCGCTGGCCAGGCCATCCCTCTACTCACCCACACCTCCTGTTATTCATCGGCAACACAGGCCTCACATCGTAGCTGAACCAGTCAACCCTTGTACTCCCCTCAGCGTGGGCATACACTTCTGTGGCTTTGCCGGCTCTGGGTCGTTCCCTTCCTGGGCCTCGCCGTTGTCCACCGCGTTGGTGTTGTCGGCGCGGCGTGGTCAACATGGTCAACAAACGACAGCCATCGGAAGAGGGATGTACGTGGAGAGGCTGACAGTAGGGACCCACATGGTCCATGGCCGCATGCAAGCGAGTGCCTCCTTATTACGCGAAAAAAATGATTCCTCCCACTGACAGCTAGGACCCACCAGCTATATCTTCGCACGGAAGGAAGTGCCTCCTTATTACGCGAAAAAAACGTTTCCTCCCCATGACAACTAGGACCCACCGGATTTGGCAGCTGACTTGTGGGCCTACTAAGTTGACGCGTACGCAGGGCTTTGTCAACTTAGTCAACAAACGATTCTAGCAGCAGTGACCGTTGGATGTTAATCCAACGGCCGTGCTCCTTCTTCAATCTCTGATTTTCTCGCTCCAGCCGCCCAAACCAGCGTCGGCAGGACCGCCTGCTCCTGCCTCCCGTGGCCGGCTGTGCTGCCTCGCATGCCTCACCGCCCCACCCTACTCCCACCGCTGGCCAGGCCTTCCCTCTACTCACCCACATCCCCTGTTATTCTCCGGCGACGGCAGCCTCACACCGCAGCCGAACCAGTCAACCCTCATACTCCCCTCCACATGGGCATCCACTGCCGCGTCTTCCCCGGCTTCGCATCGTTCCCTTCCTAGGCCTCGTCGTCGTCCACCGCCTTGGTGCTCTTGGACCCACCAACTACATCTTCGCACACAAGGAAGTGCCTCCTTATTATGCGCAAAAAAAGATTCCTCCCCCTGACAGCTGGGACCCACCAGCTATATCTTCGCATGCAAGGAAGTGCCTCCTTATCCTCCCTGACAGCTAGGACCCACCCGATCGAAGCATACGTAGCGTTGTCTGTCTGGTCGCGAACGTGTATGTACATACTGGTCGATCGGTCTCTCTGCAAGGATGAACCGTGGCTGAGTAAGTAGTGGCACGTGTTGTAGTAGAGCCCCCGACATAGCAGTTCAGGCAGTCCCGTCTAAATCGTGTACACATATGTACAGCCACACGGCAGAAGATATGGCCACATACATACATACGGGCGGGGTCTCGAATGCATACTCATGCATACGTACGGCCAGGGCTCATGTACATGGAGAGGCAACGGACGGCAGCAATGGCGTCGTGTTCATCGGCAGCCAACCGGCTAGGTCGGATCGGAGGAAATAGCATCGTGTTTATCGGGAGCCAAGCGACTGGGTCAGAACGCGTCCTGTTCCCAACCGGCTTGGACGGAACAACCGAAACGGGGTCCTGTTCATTGACTCGGGGTCTGGCGTACCGCAAAATAGAGGAAAGGGACTTTTGTTCGACCGCCTATGGCCGAAACGGGGTTTAGTTCATCGGCTGGGTGTGTGGCATACCGCAAAACGGAGGAAACGGCCTCTGTTCGACCGCCTACAGTCGAAACGGGGTCCTGTTGATCGGGAGGGGTGTGGCGTACCTCAAAACGGAGGAAACAAACTTCTCTTCGAGCACCCACGGTCGATACGGGATCCTGTTCATCGGGAGGGGTGTGGCGTACCACAAAACGGGACTCCACGGGCAACTGTTCATCCACCGTCGACTTCCTCCAGCCTCCACCAGCTACTGTTCATCAACCGTCGACTTCCTCCAGCCTCCACCGACTACTGTTCATCCAGCCTCCACGGGGACCTGTTCATCCACCCCCAACCGGCTGGGGTGTGGCGGCCTCCTCGGCGTCCTGTTCATCCAGCGCCAACCACCTTCACACGGCCAGGGTACTGTTCATCCATAACCAACCCACCGGCTGGGGTGGGGCGTACGAGCGGGTGGCAGCAACGGGAATTGTTCATCCACAGCCAACCAACCGGCTAGGTCAACTCACCACATCTCACACAAGGGCTCGATCGATGCGTCTCGACTCGTTCTAGGTATCGCGCGCACGGCAGGAACGGGCACTGTTCATTGAGAGGCAACCCAACCGGCTACATCTCGCACGTACGGGGGCTCGACTGGCTTCAGTTAGCAGCGATGGAATCGCTCAGGTTTAGTTAGCAGCGAAGGGATCGATCAGCTTTAGTACGTAGCTAGTGCGATCGCTCGGGTTCAGTAAGCGAACGCCTCGCTCGGGTTCAGTTAGCGAGTGCCTCGCACACACGCGCGCGTACGAGAGAAACGTGCAAACCACAATGCATCGCTCGGCCCCGACCACCCACCGTAGCCGGGAACTCCCCGAAAAATTCCTCACCCTCACTTCTACCATGATTTTTTACGCCATGGACGGCCCAAAGAATGTCATGCGTGTGCGTCTCCGGCCCGCCCAGGACGAAAAGCCCATTTTCGGTCATAATTTTTTGTCATAGAAGTAGGAGCCCACCACATCTATGATGATACATGCGTTTGTCACAATTATCGTCATAGAAGTGTCACAACCATGACAGAAAAAGTTTTCGTTTGGGCCATAATGTCACGGATGTGTCATTTTTTTGTAGTGACGAGAGTCCACTATATCTACCTATGGATTGAATAAGATCCTTCAAGTAAGTTGTCATCGGTGCATAAAGCAATAAAAATTGCTCTTAAATATGTATGAACTTTTATTGTAACGGAAAATAAGCTTTGTACGAACTTGTGATGGTGAAGAAATAAAAGCGACAGACTGCATGATAAAGGTTGCTATCACAAGGGGCAATATAAAGTGACATTCCTTTACATTAAGATTGCACATCCAAAAATAAAAAGCGCATGACAACCTCTGCTTCCCTCTGCGAAGGGCCTATCTTTTACTTTTCTGTATTTACTTTTATGCAAGAGTCAATAGTGTTCCTCTCTATTCCATTTTTTATTTTTCTCTTGGCAAGCATCATGTGGTGGGGAAAGATCTAGGCACATATATCTAGTTGGATGTAAGTAATCATGACTTATTATTGTTGACATTACCCTTGAGATAAATTGGTTGGGAGGTGAAACTATAAACCCCCATCTTCCTATGTGTCTGATTGAAGCTTTTGCTCCATAAATATGCCGTGAGTGTGAGCAATCATAGAAGACTAAATGATAGTTGAGTATGTGAACTTGCTAAACAAAAGCTCTTACATAGAATCTTCCTGAAAATATGATGAATTTTAATTGTTTCATTGACTAAGAACATAGTTTGTTAGTTTTCAAGAAAGTTTATGTTGTATGCTTCGATATTGTGATGAATTATTACTTGTATATGGGAAGTTTTATGATGATATATTGCTGCTATAGTATTGATCATGATGCTTTCATGTCCATATTTTGTTTTATCGACACCTCTCTCTCTCTCTCTCTCTAAACATGTGGTCATGATTATCAATTTCGGCTTTCGCTTGAGGACAAGCGAGGTCTAAGCTTGGGGGAGTTGATACGTCCATTTTGCATCATGTTTTCCTACAGATATTTATAATGTTTTTGGTCATTATTTCACTTTATGATGTGATCCTAATGCCTTTTCTCTCTTAATTTGCAAGATTTACATGGAGAGGGAGATTACCGGCAGCTGGAATTCTGGACCTAAAAAGCTACAGCAGAGATACCTATTCTGCGGAGCTCCAAATGACCTGAAACTTCACGAGGATTTTTTATCAAATATATGAAAAATATGGGAACAAAGAAATACTAGAGGGGGCCCACTAGTTGCCCACAAGGCAACAGGGCGCGGCCACCCCCTGGGCGCGCCTTGATGCCTTGTGGGGCCCACAACTGGCCTTTGGCCCCCTCCTTCTGCTATATGAAGCCATTTACCCTAAAAAAAGAGGAGGACTTTCGGGACAAAGCGCCGCCGTCTTGTGACTCCCCCGACTCAATTGCGCACTAATCATACACGCAAATGCGCACGATCGAGATCAGAGACTCACGGGAAGATATCACAACACAACTCTAGACACAAATTAAAGTCATACAGCTTTATATTACAAGCCAGGCCACGAAGGCTCGAATACAAAGTCAGCAGACGCAACAATATCTGAGTACAGACATAACTAAACAAGTTTGCCTTAAGAAGGCTGAGCAAAACAACGACATCTAGATCGAAAAGGCGCAGGCCTCCTGCCTGGGGCCTCCTAACTACTCCTGGTCGTTGGTCTCCACGTAGTAGTAGGCTCCGTCGGGGTAGTAGTAGTCATCGGCGGGATCAGCTGTCTCCAGGACTCCGTCATCTGATCGCAGCAATCGGGTAAGGGGGGGGAAGGTAGCAAAGCAACCGTGAGTACTCATCCAAAGTACTCGCAAGTCTTACATCAGAACTATGCTAAGTATGCATTGGTATCAAAGGGAATGGGCTGTATCTATGGACTATACTGCAGAAATGCCGGAATAGAGGGAAAGGCCTAGCCTGTCGGAGTCTAGGATCTGCGTCCAAGAAGCTTCTCCAAGAACTTAGGATTCGAACTCTAGGGGACTTTGCTTGGCAACCTACGACACGACGGCAACTACGGGGGGAACACGACGGACTCGCTGGCTCTCACCGGACACGAAGGGGACATGCGAGTTACCCAGGTTCGGGCCACCGTGCGGTGTAATACCCTACTCCTACTCTATGTTGGATTGCTCTATAATGGAGAGCTTGTCGCTCGAGGTACACGAGGTGTGGGGGAGAAAATGAGTCGATCCCCTTACATGGAAGCGGCCCTGCCTCTTTTGTAGTGCCTTGGTCCTCTTCCCTAAAAATATCAGTGGGAAAGGGTGGCCACAGGGCGGCAATTCAAAGGGGAATAGGCGCGCAGGTCTATCCTGACTAAAGGCGGTCTCCGCTTGATAAAGTGGTCTTCGTGACGTGCAGATGGGCTTGGCGATGACCTCCGTCCTGGCGCGCCAATTTTTCCTGATCTTCTTTCACCAAAGAGGAAATGCTTTGGGACTTGCTTTGGGAGAGGTAGATACCGCTGCTCCCTTATCACCAGAATGGAAGCCGGGCTCGGTCATGCCCCGCTGTCCTTATCCTGACAGCGGGTCGTCACCCATGTGTTCGGCGCGAAGCCCCGCGGCTGACGCCACACGCCCTGCCTCATGAGGAGGCCTCGCGAGGGGAGCCTCGCGAAGCATCCAGGTGCTTGGCGGTCTCGGCAAGGCCTGGCCTGGCGGCGAGGGGCCTCGCGAGGCTCGCCCCTCGTGAGGCGGCTTCCTCCGGTGTGGCCGTGGCAGGGCCACTCTCGTGGGCCGGCCCAAGCGTTGTCCTCCGGGCCAGAGGCAGACGGGCCGTGGTACCCTGGTTCCCACTGGGCCGACAGTAGCCCCCGGGCCCGCGGTGCGCATGTTCTGCCCGTTAGGGATGAAACGACGCGGGGCCCATTGAGCTGCCGGGCTCGAAGGTGAAGTGTGGCGGCGTTTGCGGGGCGAGCCGCCCCCACTCCCCACGACGCCTCAATAACCGCCGTCCTGGCGATAAAGCCTGCCCGCGCGGGGCGTAGGCGCGTCATTGCTCTCTGCCTTCATCTCGCCCTTCATCCCGCGCGAGCAGCTCCTCTGTTCTTCCCCCTCTGACTTCCAATCTCTCCACTGCCATGGCCCCAGGCAAGAAACCCGCGACCGTCGAGGCCTCCTCCAGCAAGAGCGCGCCGGCGGCGGAGCTGGGCCCGGCCCTGCTACCAGCCCCCATCAATGAGAGCGGGCTAGCCAAGGCCCGCCCCCACTTGGCCTATGCGCACTTCGAGGGAGGCGCCACCAAGATCTAGCCGAGCTCGCACCCACGGTGAGACCTCGGACCCATGGTGGTCTCCGTATTCTACCACTCGCTCTTCGCCGGGCTGGTGCCGCCCTTCTCCGACTTCCTCCTCGCCATTCTTGAGCATTATGAGATTCGTCTTCTCCACCTTCACCCCAACTCCATCCTCGTTCTAGCCCTCTTTGCGTACCTCTGCGAGGCTTTCCTGGGAGTGATGCCGTCCGTGGCACTCTTTCGAACCTTTTA